>BSBN01000391.1:20715000-30715000 GCA_027924645.1 Cunninghamia lanceolata | reverse complement strand
GAGGCTTCCCCAAGTTGGAAAATAGACTGTCCAACTGAACCCAATCAAGGAAAAAACAAAATAGGTTTGGGGAGATCATGTGAGGGACTATCTTCAATCCTCCTAGGACAATGGATGTTACAAGGGGCAGTGGAAAGATGTGAGAGCATTAGGCTTTCCTGATGATGTAGCTGAATTATACGAAGTTACCATCAAAGAAAGAGTGGTATTTGTAAGAGAAGGCGGTGATATTTTAAGGTGGCATGGTTCAAAATCAAGCGACTATAATGCAAAGAAGGCTTAAAAATATCAGTGAAAAATTTAGAGGCAACCTCACAATTAACCATCAATCTTTGTTGGAATAAAAACTGTATCCCCAAGGTTGGGATCTTCACTTGGGCAATGTTGCAAAATAGAGTTCTGACTGCAGACAGGTTTGCTAAGATGGGCTACATAGGTCCTTCAAGATGTGTTTTATGCAAACAAGATGAGGAAATAGGTAACCATTTGTTTTTGAACTGCCCCTTCACCCTCAAATGTTGGCAATGGCTCTATGCAAAGTTGAATTGGAAGAGTGCTTTCCCCAATGACATTCTTAGTCTTTTCAAGGCATGGCCACTTCTTAACAAATCAACAATGTTCTCAAATCTGTGGAGAATTTGCCCTTCTCTTTTGGTATGGGAGATCTAGAAAGAAAGGAACAAGAGGCTATTTCAAGACAAGGAGATGCCCTTGATATCTTTGCTCAAAAATGGAGGCTTCTATTGTGGAAGTGGTCAATAGTAGGGTTGGGGAGCAAATCCAGAAGAATTCAAATTTCTCAGAATGGGATGCAGCAATGAGGAAGCATTGGCTTGGCGTCAAGATTCCCCCTTTCATAGGGGAAGGAGGAAAGAAAACACTAGAAGACAGAAGCAGAGTAACCTGGCATCCTCCAAATCATGGATGGCACAAGATGAATTTTGACGGTGCTACCAGAGGTAACCCTGGCATCTCAGGGGCTAGTTGTGTCATCGGGGATTGGCAAGGAAGGATGATGGGCAGAATGGCTATGCCACTCTTGAAAGGCACGAACAATACTACCGAGATGCAAGCCTTAATTTTGGGCTTGAATCTGTGCCTTGAGCTTAAGCTAAAAAAGTAGTGATAGAAAGGGACTCTGCTTTGGTTATAAACACTTTGAGGCTTGGAAAAATGCTAAATTGGAAGCTAGAGGCAATGTTAGAAACATCATCTCAACTTTTGAAAGAATTGGAGCAAAGCATGATAAATCACACATTCAGTGAAGGTAACAAGGAGGCCAATGACCTGGCAAACAAAGGGGTTGACAAGATTTCTATTAAAGAATTAGAAACTTTATCATAAGTGGCTATTTGGATTCAAGGAATCTAGTGTGCTTGGATAAGAAGTGTCTAATCTACACCACTCTTGTTCTAGGAAAGGCAAGCCTCAATTTTCTTTTTTTCAAGCATGTTGTTCAGGTGACTATGACAAACACATGTAGCCATAAAGCTCCATGATAGCACCTCTGTGGCCCCTCTTGGACCTTCCTCGGCCCTCCTACTGTTACAATGATTAGTCGAGGTACAACCACATCACTTCAAATTACTCAAATTAAATGATGAATCTTAATGGCCCGAGATGAAAGATAATGTGAACTAGTAGAAGGTAAGGTTTTGGAAATGAAAGATTAGACATTCTAGGGAAGCGTTTAGTAAGGAGAAGACTCTTCACATGTGGGAAAGCTAATCAGAACAAGGGCCGCCTAAAATTTGGCTAAGAAATGAGGATAAGGGTCTATAAAATTATGAGCATATCACTCCTAATCACCACTTGTAAGACTCCTTTGCCTCTGTATATGGCAGAACTCTCTATGTTTGTAGTGCGCATGTCTGTTGATTGCTTAGTGTGCGGGGGAATGGATACACTGATTAGACTCACTAGAGCAATGCAACAAATGACTTTTTTAGGGGAAGTGACTGATCTTCATTTGAAGCACATTCTGTTGGAAGAGGATTTTCTAACCCTCAGAGTGGTGAAACTGATGTTGGGGAAGGACTTTGTAGCAAGTGGAGAGAGATATAGGGTGGATTTAGACAACGTCTCCAGATTCCTTGCGGTGTTGCTGGACTTGAAAACTCTGAAGCCTGAAGCGGTGATGATAATGCACAAATTGTTCAAAGCAGAGCTTCTTTGGGGCCTTGATGAGATAATGGAAGCTACTTCCCTGGGGCTGAGGTAATTAGGGTTTTTGTCTTTTGCCCTAATATTTTGGCAGCGTCAGTAATGTATGCAAAAAGGCATGTGGGCATATGCTTCGTAAATCTTTATTATATCAATACAAATATCATTACATAGCAAAAAAAACAAATAGAACTAGCAAAATAGAAATTAGGTGTTTCTTCGCTCTTCATTCAGGCCTTTGACCCTATCCTTGGGCACTTTTGTCAAGAATCAATTGACAATTTATCACCCATACCCTAAATGTTTAAGGGGCAAAATAGCGAACCCCTACCCCAGTTATCACCTAGGCTATAAGCTAAAAAATCAACCAACAAAAGAACAACAACATATTGCCAATTGATTACCCCCTACCCCAAGTATAGGCTTGTTGCCTATCATAATTGGAACTAGCAAAATGGAAAATGGTTGTTTCCTATTGATCACCCCTACATTAAATGTCAAACAAAATCCAACAAGCAAAATTGCAACTGGGTGTTGCTATTTGACCACCCCGTAATCTAAATGTTGGGCAAAATCCATCTAGCAAAACTGCAATTGGGTATTTCCAATTGATTACCCCCTACCCCAAATATAGACTTACCTATGCCTATGAGCTTAACAAATAGAACCAACAAAAGATAAACTAGGTGTTTCTAGTTAATCAACCCCAACACTAAATATTATCACACAAGTATAAGCTTAAAAATATTACCAACTTAGCAACTGGGCATTGACACACAACCTTGACCCTAACCTAGAAATGTGGACTTGCCTATAACCTAGAAGAAAATAGAACCAACAAAACCAAAAGTGGTTGCAACCCAAATAAATGATCTTTTCTCTGCATTATGTCACAAATGCCCTTGGAAAGCCAAGCATCACTTGACATGCAACAGGCTTACAAATGGTCAACATGAAACCCTCCAAATAAAAATTTCTCACCATTTTCATATATCGTCATTATCAAGTAAACCCAAATACCAAAATGGATTCGACTGCCCAGAATGATGTAGAATCACGCTAACTCCATGAAAACAAGCCCTGTTATAATTTTTGCCCACTTGTTATTCGAGGAAGAAATTTTCATTTTCACATGTGCAATGCCCTAGATTACAAAAAAACCAACAAGCCTAATTGATAAACTATAAAAACATAAAAACATAAAATTATTTGAAAAGCACTTACAAAGTAGAAGAGGGCAACATCTGGGTCAAAGTCATCCTAGAAGGCCAAGGCTTCTCCTTCCTCACACTTGTCCTCCATCAGCCCATCACCACCAATGCCCCATTACTCTGTTACGACATTATCAAAGCCCGCACGATATTACAGAGCATCTCAACAACATTGACAAAAATAGAAAGCCCTAACATGGGAGCTTAGAGATACTAAATGCAAATTTATACTATTTCTACTCCTGGAAAAGAAAAAGAAAAAATCTAGTTTTTGCTCTACAATCGAAGCAGTCTAATCTACACCATTACATTCTCTTACATAATACCCAACGTTATATTACCCCCCTTCATCCATGCAATACAAATGTGTTATGTAGAAAAAAAGGGGGAAGATGGTTTAGTTAAGGGTTTGATTAGATCCTCTTTTCACTACATACATTCAAGGACATAGAACCGAGCTAAGTCTCAATTTTTGCAAGAGGACTCAACTATTAGGTTTTTCTATCACTTGGAATGATAAGGAAATTTGGAAATTATTATTGATGTGTTAATTTAAGCCCAATTATGCTAAAAACCCTAATTATGCAAAATTGTAAACAAACAGATGAATCCTGACAAAAGCTCACACATAGAGATGCTAAATGAAGAGTAGGTACACACTAGATTTTGAAGTTCGAGATCCTAAAATGTCGGAGGCAAAGGGACTCGTGCCCAAGCCCAAGATGGTTTTTTCTTCGGGGGTTTCTAGACTCCTACCACTGATCACCGTTGTTCCAGAGATTTCAAGCTCTGCAAACCTAAAGGGCAAAGGGACTAGCACCCAAGCCCTAAAAGTGCTCTTCTCTGCCTTTTTCCACTAGATCCAGAATCCCTATGCCCTGCAACACTCCTTTGCAACTCCACTCTGTCAGATCCTGCACGTATCACCTGCAATCACAAGAGAGGGGTTGGGTGTTGTGCTGTTTAGGAACTTGCCTCAGTCAAGCCCCGAAATGGTATTGAAGCCTTCCAACACCGTTGTTAGATAAAGAGTGCGTGTCCTTGGTGCACAGAGGCAAAAATAATGATGAAACAGATTGATAAAAACACAAATATATATCACCTCGAAGGTGTATCTTTCAAGGAGATGAAGAGTTTTCACACCATGAGAAGATGAAGCCAAATCTGCAATAACACAAATACAACACAAATCTGCTCTACAATACAATGAATGCCTTAAATGCTCTTTTCTCAATGATCCTAAATTTGCCTAAAGTTCACAATCATCTTCTAGTTTACAAATGAAGTCCTAAACATGTTTATATATGCATTCCCACTAAGATTTAGAAATACAAACTTAAGATATCGACAAGGAACACTTTATAATGGTCATAAACCGTCATAAAAGTTTGGGACCCCGCCAAAATAGGGTAGGATAAGGGCGCGAGCGCCCAAGTGTTGTGACCTATTTTGGGGCAGGGTTAAGCTCTGCAATGTCCCTTAAGTCCATTTTGACATGGGTTTCAGGGCATTTTGTTGCGGGAGTTAAATTAAGCATGCAAGACCAAAAACAAGAGACCCAGGAGCTAAACTTAGGAGGTAAAAGTCCTAGGGGGACATTTTACAACATTACAAAATGAAATCAAATTATAACTAAAATAGACCTCAAATATACTAAAACAAGCATTTACATTACATTCCCCAAGCATTTACTCGTGCGATGGAGGGAGTAAATCTGACGGCGTGCACATAGTGGACCATTTGAACATGCAAACACTTGTTTTAGCCGCTAGCACAGAATTAACCGCTTGCAAATGGGGTGTTGATTCCTTGCAAAACTCAACTAGTAACTTTGATCTTAGCATAAGCGACACTGCCTTAGGCTAATATAATGCCTAGTTGACAAATTTTAACCCGTGTACACTTCTAATTAGTCCATATGTTATCCATGATACATACATTGGCCTTAGTATCCTGTGGTTCCATTTTACTGGCCTCACCATGCCATGAAGTCTTCACACTACATGAAAGCATAGACAAGCACACGAACTGTTTGACAGAATGCCTCAAAGAAATATGTTTCATGGAATGCCATGATTGTAAGATATGCACAAAATGGATTTTTTAAAAAGGATTTACAAAATTTCAAGCAAATGCAATTAGCAGGTGTAAATCCAAAGTCATAACCTTTGCCAACATCCTCCCTCCATGTGCAAATTGTTTTAGCAAGGCTATGAGCATGCAAGCAAATCTGAATTGATCGAGTTGAGACTTGTTCTTTGCATTTGACTACTTCCGCAGTTGGTAGCGATGTTCATGCACTCCAAGCTCTTTGAAATGGATCTATACAAATGGATCTACACCTTACACGTTTGGAAATTTGAGCCACTTTGGTGAATGCCATAGGAAACTACAAGGAACTTCAAAACTACAAAGAAAATAAATCACAATTTGAAGTGATTCAAGGGAGAATTTCTATATAAATTCTTCTTTAATGAGTTTTGTACATAAAATCTTGTGAAGGATGTGGTGATCGGAAGTGGCACTTGTAATTACAAAAAAAAAGGTATATACCTTGAATCCTTGTATGCTTGATGCTTGGATACCTACATACAACCATAGCCCAAGACCTAACATTAATCCTGCATGCTACAGGTATGCAAAACAAATAACTTGCCCATAGTTAACTACTATACTCCATGAATGAGAGTAATCAATTCAAAGACATACCTTTTATACTATCCAATATTAACTTCCAACATTAGAAAAAACATGATGTTGACTCATCACTCTTTAGAAAGGATTTGTTACAACTGAGAGACAATTTGCATTTATTTTAAAAACATGTCAAATGACACAAAACTCTTGGTCAAATAAAATGTAAAATCACCATGCCATAGAAAACAAACACCATAAAACAAAAACAAAAAAAACTATCAAAAACCAATGTAATAATATAGATAAAATTAAATAAATTATGGGGGAATGTAATGCAAATGCTTGTTTTAGAATATTTTAGTTTCCTTGACTTCTAGTTATTACACTACATAATTTGGTCTATTTTAGCCATAATTTGATTTCATTTGTGTTGCATGAATGGAGGGGAGTAATGTAACAATGGGTATTGTGTAAGACAATGTAATGGGGAGGATTATACTGCTCCAATTGCAGAGAAAAGTCTACTTTTTCTTTTCTTTTCCATGAGCAGAAAAAATATAAATTTGGGTTTTGTATCTTTGGGCTTCCATGATTAGGGTTTGTTGTTTTTGTTAGCATTGTTGAGCAGAAATAGTATAAATTTGGGTCCTGTATCTTTGGGCTCCCATGACTAGAGTTTGTTGTTTTTGTCATTGTTGGGATACTGTGTAGTTAAATCCACGTTTAGGGCTTAGGTTAGGTGTCAATACCCCATTGCTAAGTTGGATGATATTTAAAGCTTATAAGCAAGTTAATATTTAGAGTTGGGGTTGATCAATTAGAAACACCTAGTTTCTATTTTGGTGGTTCTATATGTTCAGCTCATAGAGATAGGTAAGTCTATATTTGGGGTAGGAGGTAATCAATTAGCAATACCCATTTGCAATTTTTCTTGTTGGATTTTGTTTGACGTTTAGAATAGGAGGTGATCAATTAGCAACAATCATTTTCTATTTTTCTAGTTTTAATTTTTAAACTACTAGGAAACACGCCTATACTTGGGGTAAGGGGGTAATCAATTGGCAATATGTTGCTATTATTTTGCTAGTTAAATTTTTTTAGCTTATACCCTAAGATATCTAGGATAGGGGTGATCAATTGTTAGCATCCAGTTGCTATTTTACCCCTTCAACATTTACGGTAGGTGTGATAAATTGTCAATTGATTCTAGACAAAAGTGCTCAAGGAGAGGGTTAAAGGGCTCAATGAAAATCACCACCCCTTCTTTTAACACTGCCCAAGACATGACATTACCCCAAAGTTGGAATACAAGGAAGCACTACAAGATGATGGGAAACATGTAGGAGATATCATTAGAACACAGAGAGGGAGATAGTTCTTGAATGTATGGATCCAACATCATTACATCATGACAATATGTGCAAAATTGGTAAGACTGAATATCTATAGGAGTTTGATTCAGAGATTGCAAAAATTTAGATTCTGAGCCCAGATCTTAACTCAAGTTTGATCCAAGATGTGACACAATACCTTCAATAGAAAATATAACCAAATCCTTTACCAGCAGAGAACTAGAGTTGTCAAAGGCATTCTGCAAACCGGTGGGTTGAGTAGCAAATGTTTGATTAGTTTCCCCTATCTCAAAAGCAGAACCCATCTTCCTATTCATCTTTTTATTAGTGAACGGTAGTGAAAAATCGTTGGCAAGTTGTCCATACAAGTGGCATCTAGCACACCAAAAAGCTATACCAACATAATCCAATAATTATCTATACACCTCACATTCAAACTCCAGAAGGATTTCTTCTACTAAGCCTTCCTTTAAATCCAAAGCCACCAAAATTCTGGCAATCGTACTAAACCTTCCTTTAAATCCAAAGCCACCAAAATTTTGCCAATCGTGTTGGCAGACTATTTTAAGTAGCTCACATCCACCTCCATGAAGGTCCCCCTATTCCCATTGCTTGTAAGATCTCATAAGTCCAGAATTCCAAAGGTGATGCTAGGATCTTAATCAACACTGGTTTAGTTGAGGCCTACTCAGAGCGAGGATCACACCTAGGAGACCACATTTCAAGGTCAAAGGATTTGACCTCGACAACCATTTGGATGCCAATATCTTAGCAACATCCTCAGCTGATTCAGATGCCAATATCTTAGCAACATCCTCATTTTGATCAAGTTTGGTGGCACATTCCTTCTTCAATTCATTTGCCTTCTCCTTGATGAATGACAGGGTATCCCAATTTGACAATGAGGTTCGGATGACCTCCTCTCCATCCTTAATGAACTTATGGAGCCAACCTTGGAGTACCTTTGCTTGATTTTTCTTGGCTTCCAGATCATTTATCTCCTCTTATGTCACCAGCGTTAGATTAGATGGGACTTCTGTGGCCTGCATTGCCGGAGATACCAATCCCTTGACAAATCCTTGGAGCTGGGCAATGCACCCATTTAGCTCCTTCTTCTTTAGCTTGTCCTTTCAGATCCTAGCTACTACAACTTTGGCACTGCGTAAGATATCCTCAAGTTCCTACTCTACATTGGCATGCCCTAAATCTAGGATGGTGATTTGATATTCATCCATAGTAATCTCACCCTTTGCTTTCTTGACTGTAGGCACAACCAAATGTGATGTCCTATGTCCTGTAGTATCCCTCTTAATAGCATATACTACCCTAGCCTTGTGCTTGAGATTTATTCCTTCTGTAGAAAAAAATGCCTTAAAATCAAAAGGAATTAAATTTATGGGAGGCTCAATTACCTTTGATGCCAGCCATTCTGGAATGTCTGGCTCTAGCCCTTCTTGACCCAGTTGCTCAATGTAAGCATCTTTTATTATCAACTCTTCATTGTCCTTATCAAGACCTTCTTCTTGTAGCATTTCTTCTGACGGATTTTCTTGCTATGGCATCTCTTCTTGATCACCCTCTTGAGGAAACTCTACCTGAGAAATTTCTTGTTGAGGCCCTTCAGACTGGGGAACTTCCTATTGAGGTGCCTATGTATCCACCTCCATCTCTTCATGTTCTGGACCTCCTACTTCCGTGTCCTCCTCATCTCTTTGATCTTAGTGGTCATGTTTTTCCACATGTTTTATTCCTTCCTCCTTAGATGATGTAACATTCCATCACACATTAACCAAAAAAAATAACCATAATTAACCATTTTAACTAAGAGTAAGAATACATCATGATTAACATAATCACATTTAAACAAGAATGAGTTAATATCATCATGATAATTAAGCATGTTATTCCTTTCCAGAACATAATAGAACTTAGATTTATAATATTCAAGGATAACTCATTAATGAAAGATCTTCACTATACATGTACAAATCTATTCTCAAGGCATCAAATAAAGAAATATGCATAATAAATGACTATCAAGTCATATAAAGAAAAGTACTATATCTAGAACTTTTATATTGGTCTTCATAAGCCTCATCTTTTCTTCTGCTTGGGAAGGAGAGAATCATTCGAGTGCTTTTCCTCCAACCACAGACCAGTGGTCCCTGCACAACTTCCTACCTAGAAGCAGCCCTACCCTTCACGAAGGGTATAGATAAAAGGAACCATTAGGTTTGCCATCTGAGTATTTGGTGTTGTGTCCTTCATAATTTTTTATGGTCATACAACTATAGATCAACTCTAACTATGTATGATGCTACTAGAAACATTATGCCATCTGGATCACTATGGACTGACAATGCACGTAGAGATAGATGCATTACTTTGGCCAAAGATTTACATACATTTCGTAGTGAACGTAGTTGTAGGTCCACCACCTTGACTCGACTTAGAAGTTGTCTCATCCTATAGTATTCATAGTTCAACCCTCATTTAGGTGTAGGATAAATAAGTTTAGTTCATTCTTGGTCCAAATCTTGGACAATCAACTCCTATCATGGGAGTACATTCAAATATGTTATGTTGCTTTCGTAATTGGGAAATTGTGACTCCTCATCACTCTATTCCATCTTTCAAAATGGAAATAGCCAAATCAAGTTTTCCAACTTATGACCTTCCTAGGTTCATAGTTTCATGTTGAGCTATCACAAGGTTCACATTCAAGTTCATATCATCCAAGACTTATATCACATTAGTCTAATAAGATGGTCTTACCAAAAATACCCCAACTCAAATACTCACATGAGTTCATAATATTTTATACCCCATTCGTGGAGTTTGGTCATTAGAAAGGAAATGGTTTTCATTTACATTACAATGTAAGAGATTCATACTAAACTTAGTTTTCAATCTCATAAGGAATAAATTATCAATAACAGTAATCTCTCACATAAACCCGACATGCATTTAATGCTACCTTGAAATAATAATACTATTTATCATTTATCAAACCTCCTTCTTTAACAAGGAGACGATACATATATTCTTTTAAATTCAAGGACTGCACCACGGTTATCATAATAACCTTCATTAACAATCGAACACTTTGATTGTAGTCCTCAAGATTGGTTGCTTAGTGCTTAATGCACAATCACTGGTGTAAAGATTCATGATAAATGTTATCATGGCTCGAGGAAAGGCTCTCGACCTACTCCCAAGACGGCTTTCCAATGCACATACTCTATCATAATAGTTCTTTATACTTTAAGTATTGAGCATAGTTGGCTCGAGAACAATAATGAAAGCTTTGGGGGTATTACTAAATAGTTTTAATTCCATGCCATATAGGCACACAAACATATTTTCATGCTACAACAAAGCACAAGCTTAGCCCCGTGACCTTGAATGACTTAGTTATCAACAGTGATTATAAGCTTAGCATTATAGATTCACATACATCCTCGAGTGCCTGAAGGATTACACATAGTGTATGAGAAAAAAAATTTATTCAAACAAAGTTTATGACCTCGAGGGTCTTAAAAAAATACTCATAGCAAGCACTTCGGCCTCAAGGGCCTTCAACAATAATCACAACAAGCTTTACTATTATAGTTCGACATAGTTGACCTCATACACAACAATAGTAACATTTATTTAACATGCCAAGTGATAAGAGTCTTTCAAAGACTATGAATCATACTTGAAGGTTTTATATATGTATAATGGAGTCGGCCTATTGAGGAACACTCCCAAATCTTGTCGATAGCTCTAAAATTGAGCGCTATTGTACTCCCAGCTTGTTGCTATGACAACAATTTCTTTTCACATAGAAACTTGGTTTACCAACCCTTTTCTCCTCTCTCAAATGCCAAAAGATAGACTACCAAAAATAAAGGTATCATCCTTTCTTTTGCATGCCTTGCATGCAATAAGGCTCGCCACCTTTCGAGCTCCATGATGAGAAAAAATAGTTAACCCCACTCCACCACCCTGCGACCTTTTTGGATTTCATAGTCCATTATTTGCTATCATGAAGTAGACAATGAGGGTGTGGATCTAAATGGGTCTGAAATGGCCTCCACTCATCCCACTCACCATGGGTGGTGGTCGGCCTAATAACTTATGACATATACATTAATGATAGTAAGGTACCCAATCACAAGGCTAAAATGATTATATCATATTAAGTTTCCCTTGCATCTACATGATGTATAAGGGTAAATATAACAATCCAAGATGTCATCAAATGACATCGTCGTCAATAGGGTAGCATAAATAAAATGCGATTTAGGGGTCGAGTATCACTCCCCCTTCTTCACTATAAACCATAAGTAATATAGAAAAAGAAATAATAGATTCAAAACCCTAATACGGAAATAAATAAAGAAACAAGGAAGTACTCAACTACCTGGCGAGATTATCTCTCAACTTACATTGATGTTCTAGGAACATTATTTAGTTGAATTGACATAGATGATGTCAAGATAACCTAAAGTGTCATGACAACACAAAAAGGAAACAACTAGCAAGGAAAAGATGTAAACTCACTCTACCTTGCAAGGTTTCACAAAGACTTAATCCAATACTTAGATGGCAATCTGACTCTTTCCCAAATCCATCTCCTCGTCCCAGATGATACTCTCCTTTTGTTTTTGAAGGAAGATTTATTTCCCGATCACACTCGCAACTATATAACCATGATTAGTGTATCATCATTTGATTCGCAAATCATAATAATTAAATAATCATAACAACATGTAATCTCATGTCTAACTAACATTAGTCAGTTTTCACATAATCAAGATTAAACCTGATATTTTCCACAAACATCTAATCATTAAACTATGATTAATCATCCTGATTACCACACAAAAGAAAGATTAATCTTAACCATAAGTTGGGGATGTAAGATATCTCCCCCCATAAGAATCATCATCCCCGATGATTAAATCATTTTTAGAATCAACCAACATAATAAGAAAAGTGTTGTGTGGGCATAATAAAGAATGTTTTTCAAAAGAGATGGGGAAATCTCGCATAAATATCCTCATGTAGTTTTCCCAGGTGGTATTTTTCTCTGCATACTGGTCCCACTTGACCTTGCATTGAGTTATCTCTTTGTTACGTAAGCGTAGCTTACGCATTTCGAGTACCTTGATGGGCTCAATTGCTACCACCCCTGAGTTCTTCACCTGTATAGCATTCCAATCAAGAATAGGAATATGATTATCTCCTACATTAAAATTTTTCAAATAGGAAACACAAAAAATATTATGCATCAAGGCAAGGGCTAGTAGTAGAGCAATTCTGTATGCGACTGGGTTGATCTCTTCGAGAACTTTGAAGGGACCCACGTATCTAGGAGCTAGTTTGGATGTCTTCCCAAATTTAATGGATCTCTTTTGAGGTTTTACCCTTAGGACTTTTTCTCCCACTGAGAAATGTCTTTCAGTGCTTTTAGCATCTGCATAACTTTTCTGCCTATCATTGGCTTCTGCTAACCTTTTCTTGATCAGATGAACTTGCTCTTCCATTTCTGATAGCATGTCTGGACCAAGACTAACCCTATCTTCTAGCTTGTCCTAGCTTATAGGGTTTCGACACTTTCTTCCATATAATGCTTCAAATGGAGCCATCTTAATTATAGAATGATAGGAATTATTATAGGCAAATTCCACCAAAGGAAGATAATCTTCCCATTTGTATTGCTGGTCCATGCAATACATGCTCAATAAATCCTCCAGCACTTGGTTTACCCTTTCAATTTGGCCATTCGTTTAAGGATGATAAGCATAGCTTATATTTAACTAGGTTCCAAGTGAGGAAAACAAGGTTTTCCAAAACCTCAATGTCATTCTAGCATCCCTATCTGAGATAATCTTCTTAGGAATGCCAAGTAATATGAAGATTTCCTGCACAAATTTGCGGGCTATGATAGGTGCCCCATCCGTCAAGTTATCAGGTATAAAATGAGCCGCTTTGGTGAGTCTATCTAGCACAACCAAAATAGCATTGTGGCTACTCCTTAACATAGGAAGTCGAGTCATCCCACAATAATGAGTTACACTTTTTGGCCAAACTTGACATTAAAATTAACATTTTGAACTAAATCTTCTCTTTTTGACACCTATAGCCACTAAACCATTAGGAATTTGAAGATAATGCGAACTAGTGATTTGTGAGATTTTGTGTGTGTATTCTAAATATATATTTTAAAAAAAATTTTGGAGTTAAATTGTAATTTTTTTTGCGTCTCCTTTGATAACTAGTTTTTAATAGTAAATAACATTTTTTTAAAGTGATGTGTATCTGTCGCACATAACTTTCTTTCTACAAAGGATAAAATTATGATTCTTTTGAATTTAGATTGGTAACACCGATATCTAGAGGATGCATTTGGTTTCATAATGTTTTGTTGAATATTTTTTTTAATTAAGTTTTGAAGTCAAACCAATTATAATTTAGACATAGGCGTATTATGTCCAACATAACTTTTTTTGTATGTATCAGAATTCAAATTTTTTTTGTTGGAATAAGGACATCAATACCTAGAGGAAATGTATTTTTTAGAATTTTTTTTCTCTATTTTCCTATTTTTTTGTATGTGTGAAACAAAGACCTTGTTCATTGAAAAACCTACATTCACAAGAAATGAAAAATAAATATAATAATCAAATTAAATATATTTAAAATTATACTTTTTGGGAAGCTTATAATAAGGACTACATGCTTACAAAACATAAATTTTAAATGAATTCATTTGATCCCTGAAAAGGTAAATCAAAAGTGGCTTTTTATCAACATTTTGATAGGTGTAGAGGAGACTCCATTATAGGTATGGTTTAAAACTAACTGGGTTCTATCCAAGGGGATTTGAATCTAAGGGGGTTTGATCAAACTCTCTTCAATTAAAATCCTTTAAATGGAACCTTTCAAGGCTTAAATCATTATATTTTATAGCTGGACAGGGGCAATACCTTGTTTGTTCTTGTATCATTTGTGCATACTTGCTTGCTTGATTGTGTGTGTTATCATTTTATCTTGCATCACGTGTCATTCAACTCTTTCATTCCATCCCTTCTCTTACGTCAACCAATTTCTTCACCCTAACCTGTCGTCACCCTATCTCATCATGAGATTGTCAGTCATCCTGTCATCACATTCCTCCCATCCAATCTCCCGAGGGGGCATCCCATCATCATTTAACCTATACCATGGACAAACTGGGGCATGTTTGAATCATAGAAAATTTTTATTCTTTGAAACAACGTGATAAAACACATTGCATCAAAGAGGGGCAAAATGTATACACCTAAAATTGGCTCGTGTCGAACTAAATAAATATTTTAATATTTATTTTAAATTCTTATTCTTCTATCAATTAAATAAATATTCTAATTTATTTGATTGGTTCATTATCCTAATAATTAAATAAAAATCATTTTATTTAATTAAATCCCCTAATTCTTCTATAGTCTCATCCAATTAAATAATCCTAAATTATTTAATTAATCCTAAATTCCTCTATTCTAAGTCCTAATTTCATAAATTCACATCACCTTTCCACCTCACCTTTCCACCTCACCTTGTTGCACACATAATTAAATATTTTAATATTTAATTAGCTAATATTCCCTCACCCACACATCATATTTATCCTCTAGTCAAATTACTTAACTCATCAATCAAATCTATTAACTAATTAGTCAATTGAGTTCATTGGTCAATCTATTTTGTTGACTCCCCAATCAAACTAGTTAACTGATCAATCACCTTAGTTAACTCCTCAATCTATTATGTTAACTCCCATAACTCATGAAGAAGGCTTGGACACTTGTCCTCTCCTTATTCGTGTACATTCTCTCAAGCTTTCTCAACCATACACCTCACAGGTAATTCCTCCAATCATGGATCTATTGACACTTGGATTTGGTCTTCCCTTAGCCTATATAAGCAAAGTCCTCATACCCATTTCATATCTATCTAAGCTTAAGCAATCTTACTCTGTAGGAATCATTATAGTGTGCCTTTGGCAAAGTTATCATCCACTTGCATTCACACAACCTCATTATCACAATCCCCATCCAATCATGTCTCCATTAATCCATATCCATTAGTATTGCATTTGTAGTGTCATCTCCATTGCATAATCCACCCATAGCTGTTCTAGTCTTGTCATCTTCAATAGGAAGGATGTGCACACTTCTGAGAGCTCCATTACCATCAAGATCAAGAGGAGATAGGCAAACAATGGAAGCATAGAGGTAAAATGGTCTTGAAAGGTATATTCTTGGTTTACTTGTGTTTACATCAATTTCCATTGAGTTATTTGATGATTAGTTGCTTTAAACTGTTATTCACGTTTTCCACTAACATTTCTGGTGCCCACTGTGGGGTTTACCCTATTTTTAACTTTGATTTGAGTGTTTTGTGAAGGTTCTATCATGACAGGTCATTCTTGCGCATACAACTTCCAGTTCTGTGCATTCAATCTTTCCTACACCGCATTCAATCTTTCTGCGCATCTGACTTGGTTTGCTGCACTTTTGATCTTTTTGTGCATACAAAGCGCAATCCTGCACATTTAATCATTATTTCTACACTTTTGTAAATCTGCACATATGAATCACAGTATTGCTCATATGACCTGTAGATCTGTGCATATGATTTGTCAGAGAAAGTTGTAATGTTTTTATCAGATCTTCCTTACTAACTCTCATTTGCAGGTGTTAGGAGCTGGACTTAGTCATTTTAGCTACATTATTAAGCCACTTAGAACTGATTAGGAGAGAGAGTAACTTAATATGTTCATGCAAATCATCACATAGACATAACTAGGAGGAAAGTAAATCATTTTGTTGCATCACAACTTGCATCTAGTCCCAACCTAGGGGTTATAACTGAACAATTTATTTATGTTTTTACTATCTTGCACTACAATCCATCACATAGCTTAATAGGGGAAAGTAACAGTTGTTTATTTCTTCAAGCAACAATCTACACCTAGATTTGTTAGAAGGTTAAAATAAACAATCTTTTCCAAGTTATTGCTATCTTGTTACAAATTTCTGTGCTTGGTAGATTTAACACATTTAGTTATTTTACTTTTAACTAGGAAGATAAAGAACCACTATTCTCTGTGCTTGGAAATGATAATAGGCCTATGTTCTCCCCTTTCTTGGGTGACCAGAATGCCAAACTTATCATTTTACATGTGTAACCTTTAGAGAGGCATGCCCTTGGAATTCCTTCCTTCCAGGAGGGATGACCTTAAGTGATAATGGGCTAAAGCCAAGCCACCTCCAAGTCACTATAAATAAATTGGGTTTGTGATGAAAATTGTAAACCACGAGTGTTGTTGTGTTACACCGATAAATGTTTCCCCCAAAACCCTGTAGAGCGTAACCTTTGCAGGCTAGGAAGCCTCCTTATCAGAGTGAATTGCTGCACGTGTAACCTCCCGAACAGATGTCCATACTAAAAATCCATTGTTTTTAGAATGCGAAAAACCCCTATTTGGTGACATAGGAGGAGGAACCTCTAGAGCCATCCAACGTCATACACTCATTTAGTGTGGAGATAGAAAAGTTCAACTCTTCAGAGGAACTGTAACTTGGTATACATGAGAAGTGAGTGCCATGGAGGGGATCTGGTTATACCAAGTTACTATCTGTCATGCCTTTATGCAAGTGGCTAGTGTAAAAACCAAGTTGGAACTCATCAAATACTGTCCTTGCCAACCTTGGGATTGTGCTTGCTTTTTGGTCAAAAAATTGTAAAAACATGGAATCTTCTTGTTTGACGTGTTTTGTTGCAACTAATTGATACAAATCATCAGCAAAAATACCAGACTTGTATTAAGAAACATTATGAAAACAAGCCAAGATCGAGAAAATTGAAACAAAAAAACAACACTACCTGTTGTTCTGTGCATTTTAACCATCCTGCTGTGCATATGACAAGTTCTGCTACACATTTAATCCTATTGCACAATTGACCCATTCTGCTAGGTATTTGAGATATTTTGCTGCACATACAATACTTCTGCGCATTTGATGCATAGAGCGGCGCATGCAACCTACAGTATTGCGCATTCAAAAATCAGAGCATTTCAACCAGACCTGCGTACTTGACATACATAGCTGCGCATTTGACCATTCTTCCTATGCATCTGAAGCTGCGCATGCAAAATAGAGAGCTATTCCATACACTTTTGAAAAAACTTTGAACCAGTTCTAGATACCTATTATTGCATATACCTCATCTATGATCTCAAAAAACCATACAAATTAGTTTCACATCCATTTTCCAAACCGTTTCCATTTTCCATATCATCCCTAGTAAAAACATCAAACAAAGCAAACCAAGTTTCCTACTAAGGTGCCATTAAGATCTTCCAAAATTCAAAACAAAAATCTAGTTAGTTTCATAACAGGATATATCATCCTTCATCTCAGAAATATGCTAGTGTAATCTTGATAAAAGTAGTCCATATCAATAGTGGTGATCAACTCTCCCTACTTTGACTATCTTTTACCTCAAGAGCACATTTGTTTGAGCAAATAGTAGATCAAAATTTGAACCTTAGGAAAAATCTTGTCATCTCAAATTCACCAAAAACGTCCATTCACAAGCATTTTCATCCAAAATTCACACCCAAGAAACAAATTTTATGGTTGCAACTAGATCAAAATCCAAAGAAAAGCAAGATATGGATCCTTTAAACAAAGACATACCATCTCCATCTCATAGTGATGGAGAGGAAGAAATCTCGTATGAGGAAGTAATGGGTGCTATACAAGACTCAAAATTTCAAAAGATGATGGACAAGGTCCTAAACATGGACCTTCAAAAGTATTTCCTTATGCTAGCACAGCAAGGGACCAAACTTCCGTCAGATTTTTACACTTCCACCTTAAAAGACACCACCTCTACAAATGACATGGAAACTCCCAAGATCACTCAAGAGGTTCCCAAAATAGACAAGACTAAGGATACCACAAATCCTCTAGACTTATTGACTCAAAAAATCCAAGTCTTGTAGCAACAGCTCTTGGACATTCAAACCGGAGCATCCTCAAAGCACTACTCTCTAGAGGATATTTCACCATATCCTTTTGATAAAGGCTTGATCATGATACCTTTCCCCTCAAAATTTGAGGTACCAAAATTTGACAAATATTAAGGAAAGGGTGATCCAAGAGACCACATCAGAGAATTTAGTTCAACATGTCTCAAAGTCGCCCACAATGACACCTATCTCATGCGACTATTCCCAAGGAACTTGGGAGGACAAGCTATGGAATGGTTCTCTTGCTTACCTCCCAGCATCTGAACTTTCAATGAGCTAGTGGATAAGTTTGTCACTCATTTCTCTTATAACATTGAGCATGAAATCTCAATGTTAGATCTTTGTAACACCAAATAGAAGGGTGGAGAATCCTTCACCGCTTTCTTGCAAAGATGGAGACAACTAGCTAGCAAATATCCATATCATATGCCAGAAAAATAAATGCTTGAGATGTTTGTACACAACCTAAATGCTGATCTTAGCTACCAAATACAAATCCAATGTCCTACTTCATTTAGTAAGGTCATTGAAATGGGGGTACTCATTGAAAAAACTTTGATAGCCAAAGGACAAGTCAAAATATACAAGGGATCCCAGAGCTCCAATCATAACACGGACAAGCTGAGGTTTTGGACCAAGAATAAAAACATTGTCAATGACGGTGTCATGGATGTAAAACAAGTGATCCCAAAACAACTGATCTTCAACTTGTCCAATCCGCAAAACAACACACTGTAAAACAAGCCCCAAAATAATGCGTCACAACCCACCAACTTTCAGCCTTAACAAAAGTTCACACCTTTGGGAGAATCACTGGAATCAGCCCTATGGATGCTCATATCAAACAATGTCATAACGCTTCCAACGGCACGTGATTACAAACCTAAATTCAAACCTCCTTGGTGGAAAGACTCAAATTTTTGTGAGTATCATTGAAGCAAGGGACACAAGACCAATGATTGCCAAAGCCTCAAAAACTTACTTCAAGACTTGGTAGATAAAAAAGTGGTCAAAGTTAAGGGACAAGGATCCAATGAGGACCATTTGGCATACAAGAATCCACTCCCCAACTATGAAGAGGGAGGTTCTTCAAACCAAAACAATAACAGGGGTAACAACGCCACTATACAAATGTGTCTTATGATTATGTTGTTAACCACATTTCTGAAAGTGATGCACATATCAATGTCATCACTATAAACAAAACCCTGATTGTAACATAACCACCCATGGTGGAAAAGTTACTCTTCAAGGGGTTCCATCCCAAACTCCATCCATGTCTAACCAGTACAATGTCTTAGAGAAACTCCACAAAACACCAACACACATTTCCATTTTGGAGATCTTGCGTCTACCCTCATCCCATAAGACCATCCTTGACCAATCTCTCTCAGAAACCACAATCCCAACTAATCTAGCAGAAGAGCAATTCCAAACCATGGTGGGCCACCTAACCACACCTCAATTTTTGACCTTCACTGAAAAGGATGACATGTCAATCACCCAACCACACAATGCATCTCTCCACATTGAAACCTTCATCCACAAGCATAAAATAAAAAGGGTTCTAATCGATGAAGGAGTGGGTTTAAATATTTGCACCTTAAAGCTACTCCTTGCATTGGGGTTTTCAAAGAATTCTATTGATCCTAAAAGGAAAATCACCATTAAAGCTTATGATGAAGAGGAAAGAGCTTCAAAGGGAACCATTGTTTTGCCTATTAGAGTGGGACCTGTAGTAATGGATGTGGTGTGTCAAGTGCTTGACATGGAGCTTGTATATAATATTCTCCTTGGTAGACCTTAGATACATGCAATGAAGGCGGTGCCATCAACCTATCGCTAGTGTATCAAATTCCCCCATGACGGCCAAGATATCACCATCCAAGGCAATCCCAATCCATTTCAATATTGCAACTCCATACAATCTAAACCTGACATTGTAATTCCCAATAACCGTGCCTCTGTTTCATCCTCATCCCGTGTTGACCCAAAATCACTACTTTCTTCCTCCAAGGCATCCGAACTCAAAGTCAATCTCAAAGACAAGGGTGTCGGAGAGTATACCATTGCATAATCCTTTTGCCTAGCACAGTTACCACTCTCTCCAAAATCCTATGGAAAACCTTCCATAAATAAACCCAAGACTTTGGAACCTCCCAAAGGTCATTTTGTTAAATGGGGAAGCTTATCAGATGCGAGTGATGAAAAGGATATCCTACAGTGGCTATACAAGGATGAAGATAGTCAAACCAACTCACATGAACCACAAGGCCAAATGTAAACTAAACAGTATGGTCAAGGGTTATCTATCTTGCAAAGGATAGGGTATGACATCCATGGTCCCTTCGGTTTGAGAAAAGATGGTATCATTGAGCCTATCCAACGTCCTTCTTTAGTAGCCTGAGACACTACAGGGCTAGGCTACACAGGCAAAACAAAGACCACAAGAAAGGAGAAGAATAAATGAAAACAAAAAGAACTAGCTTCTACTAACCTAGTAGAACAAATCCATAGGCTACAAGCATGGAGTGAGATAGACTCCAATGAATATGAGTGGGATAGTCTCTCTAAACTATCTTGTGATGAAAAAGACATTAATGTAGTCCAACAATATACCTCAACCCAAACAACTCATGAGGGACAAGGCTCACTGTCTAGACCTCTAGAGTTCAATCCACATAATAACAATAGTGAATTTCGCAAGGAACGAATGATGTACCCCTTGACAGATCAACTAGTGGAGAGTACCATCACAGGCATTGTCAATGATTACAATAACCATACCAATTCCTCCATCTTAACCATCACTAGCCACAAACCAAACCAACTTGATGACCTTTTACCATTGTTACATCCTAAACTCATAGATTGGGATTTACAAGACTCCATCCCTTAGCTAGATACCTTTCAAAATGATGAAGCCATCATTGACTATCTAGAACTTAGAGAACATATACCTACAGGGGACCACAAAGCTGGCTATGCCATAGAACTCAATGACAAGGCTTATTTTGGTGAGAGTGCCAAGCCTTTTAGTCTCAAAAATGTAAAAATGAAAGATAGATCTAACGGTGAAAACATCTCTGCAGTAGTGTTAGATTATGAAAATAGTAAAAAGATGAAAGACGTATCCAATGGTGAAAACTTCTCTGAAGCGATGAAAGATGAAAGGATTGACACTCTTCCCAATCTAACACATTAGGAGAGATCTGTAATCTTGATCAAACTAGCAGAACCGGTCAGCATCGGCATAGAGGAAAATCTAAGGATAATCCACATGGCAAAATCATTATCAGCACAAGAAAAGCCAGAATTCATCAAATTCTTCAAAAGGAAACAAATCAACTTTGCTTGGTCATATGCAGATATGCTAGGGCTAGATCCAAATCTCATAATGCATCACTTGTCAATAGCTCTAGAAGCTAAGCCAGTAAAACAAAAACTTAAAAAATGCATCTGCATATCGTCCTCATGGTAAAAGAAGAATGAAGAAGTTGTTGGATGTGGGGTTTATCCGTCCCATAGATTATCTAGAATGGATTTCAAACATTGTGCTTGTCTCCAAACCAGATGGAAGAATTCTCCTATGCAATGACTTCAGAGACCTGAATAAAGCTTGTCCAAAAGATGATTTCCCTTTGGCCAACATTGACATTATTGTAGATCTCATGGCAGGGCACACTATGTTGTCCCTAATGGATGGTTTCTCTGGATATAACCAAATCAATATTGCACTAGAGGACCAACATAAAACAACATTCACATACCCATGGGGTACCTACTATTGGTGCGTCATGCCATTCGGACTAAAGAATGCAGGGGCAACATACCAATGGGTAATGACTATGATCTTTCATGACATGATGCACACAATCATGGAAGATTATGTAGATGATATATTAGCAAAATCACTCACAAGAGAAGGACACCTAGTAGTATTGGACAAGATCTTCACAAGATTGGAGCAGTTTAATGTGCGTCTCAACCCAAAGAAGTGCATATTCAGAGTCACATTTGGCAAGCTTCTCGGATACATGGTGTCTGCTAATGGAATCAAAGTAGACCCAGCTAAGGTAAAAGCCATCATGGAAATGCTGCCTCCCAAAAATCTCAGCCAGTTGCGGTCTCTACAGGGAAAGCTACAATCTATCAGAAGGTTCATCTCTCAACTGGTAGATAAGTGTCATCCATTCATGCATCTCCTCCATAAGAACATTCCCTTCAAGTGGGATGACTCATGCGAACAATCTTTTCAACATTTAAAGGAGTATCTAATGAAACCACCTATATTGATGCCACCGATCTAGGGCAAGCCATTGCTACTTTACATCTCAGCTACACCAACAATTCTGGGAGCTCTACTTGCACAACAAAATAATGAAGGAAAGGAACAAGTGATCTACTACATCAGAAGAACACTAGTAGGTTACGAGCTACAATATACACCAACTAAAAGAGCATGTCTTGCTAGTGTATCTACTTCACAAAAATGGAGACATTACATTCTCTCCCACTCCATCAAGCTCGTAGCAAAGATTGACCCATTAAAATACTTGCTCAACAAAGCCACCCTAATAGGTAGAATATCAAAATGGGTCATGATACTCAGTGAATTTCACAATGAATATGTAGATAGACAAGTAATAAAGGGGAACGTGATTGTAGATCAGCTGGCGGATGCACCTTTAATAAGTGACAACCCATTAAATTTTGAATTTCCAGATGAGTATATCTTTAGCATCACAACAACAGCCTTGAAACTATACTTTGATGGATCATACACTCAACATGGGTCCAAAGAAGGTATCTTGTTGATCACATCAAATGGAGACACCATACCAAAGTCGTACATGCTACTCTTTCCATGCACTAATAATGTGGCTGAGTATGAAGCCATGCTCATCGGCATCAAGCTAGCAGTGGAATGGAATGTGACATAACTTCATGTGTATGGTGACTCACAAATCGTCATTAACTAGGTGAATGATGAATACCAAACAAAGGACAAGATGTTAATACCATAAAAGCGTATGCTAGATGACTTCAAGGAATACTTTGTTGTCATCTCTTTTGAGCAGATACCAAGGTTGGAGAACAAAACAATAGATGCCAATGTAATGATTGCATCTCTCCTAGATATCCTTGAAAACCAATCACATTATGAGTTCTTGGTAGAGCTAGTGTCCCATCCTACATACGACACCCCCGAATCCCACATCATTTGCCACATTATAGGATCAGATTCTCCCCTATATAGAAAAGTATTTGCCTATCTAAAAAAGAATACCCTACTACCTGATCTCTCAAGTAACCAAAAGCTAACCTTCATTCACCAAGCATCTCGTTATACCATTATTTCCAACACCCTGTATCGACGAGGCCTAGATGGTACTCTCCTTAGGTGTCTCAATAGCGAGGAATATCAAACTGCCCTGAGCGAAGTACACAAAGGTATATGCGGAACCCACTCTAGTGGTCCTACGTTGGCTAAGAAACTCATTCGTATGGGATACTACTGGCCTACTATGGAAAAAGACTCATATCATTTTGTAAAAAGATGCAACAAATGCCAGATCCACGGGAACCTGATACATGCACCTGCGTAGGAGCTACAACCGTTAACGATTCCTTGGCCATTATGTCAATGGGGACTCAACTTAGTGGGAAAGATACATCCACCATCATCTAGTGGCCATAAATTCACATAACCGCCACTGAGTACTTTACAAAGTGGATTGAAGCCGTACCCCTCGCCAATGTCATAGGCTAAGAAATCACCTCTTTCATCCTGAATTACATCATTTGCCACTATGGTATCCCTGTATCCATTATCAATGACAATGGAAGACCATTTAAAAACCAAGATGTCAAAGAGCTATGTGACAAATTCCACATCCAGCATTGCTTTTCCACCCCATATTACCCCCAAGGAAACGACCAGGCAGAGGTATCAAATAAAGCCATCTTAAAAATCTTGAAAAAGACTGTCAATGATGCCGGTTGTGATTGGCACATCCAATTGAATCTTGCGCTGTGGGCCTACTGCATAAGTATCCACACACTCACAGGTGCAATGCCATATTCCCTCATTTATGGCTCTAAAGCCATCTTGCCCATTGAAGTCAAGATCCCATCCTTGCGAGTTTTGTTAAAAGGCCTCATATCTGATGAAGAGTACAGAGTTTCCAGACTTCAAGAGTTGAGCTGCTCAAATAAAGAAGGCAACATGCTTTTAACCATCTCAAGGCTTATCAACAAAGGATGTCTAGGAACTACAATCACAGAGTTAAACCCTCAGTATTTCAAGTTGGTGACCTAGTCCTCAGAGAGAATCCTAGGAATCAGCAGGACAGAGAGAATAAAGGTAAGTTTGAATCAAACTGGCTAGGTCCTTATGTCATCACTGGTGCCTATGGATTAGGTGCTTATCAATTGGATACATCAGAAGGTGACCTGATCGATGATCCCATCAACAACATGCATCTTCGCAAGTTCTACACCTAAACCCCAATGCAAGGGATCAAAATCACAAAAAAAAATTTAGAAAATGACAAAAATAGAAAAAAAAGATCAAAAACATGGAAAAATAGCAAAAAAAAATCATCCTTTGATGAAAACCTGGTAAACAGGCGCCTTGGATAGATACCATGTTGAAAACCTAGTAAACAGGCGTCATGTGTATTTTAGCTATCGTGCAAATAAAAGCAAGTGGTGAAAACCTGGTAAACAGGCACTCCTTCTAATAAACCACCTACTCCATCTTTTTAGGCCTTGTTACTCATTCATCCCTCCTAATGTACCCAACCAATCACATCGAGGTACCTACCATGGCTTGTTGTTCGCTCATCCTTACTGCCTTCCCCCATCAGGTTGTCGATCTAAGCTTGCGTCCACCTTATCATCCGTCCTACGCCAATCCATTACACCATTGTCGAACTACATCGCCTTTGAGCTATCACATAGGCAAGGCCATCATTAATGCGCCCTCGATGCTCCTTTCACATCCATTCCATCCCATATCGCCCATCCTTTGGTCCATTCGAATCTGCACCATTTCCCATCGCCTAGGTCCTAGGTCCACAAAGTCCACACCCTGAACTACGTTGCCTCTGCATCGTCACGTAGGTAAGGCCATTTATCAATGAGCCCCCAAGGCAATAGGTCAGTCCCTTAGGGCCCGTTTCTTTATGTCTATTGTCAGTTCATCCTCAATAAGTCAATCCTTTACTTGACTGGGGGAAAATCCTTGACCTAGTTGGAGAATTGAATTCTTGAATGTCACGCACCTCAGAGGATAACAATAAGGATCGTGATACCATTAGCAGACAACATGCAACATTACAAACACACTTTTTTAACAAAATGCTTGATGCAAGAACTAGACCTATAAACAAGACACAATGGGCCTCAACCACCATGATGATTGTATCTGTTTTAGTTGCAAGAAAACATAACTATGGCAAGAAAATTTGTGCTTATTAAAAAGGTTTAAGTCATTGAGTCTTGATTTTTGTTATTATGTCTTTCTATGCTATTCAAGGATGCCAAAAACTAGAGGAGCTATGATGGGGGCAAAATTATCTTATTTGTTTGCTGTTTGTGGATCAATCTTTAGTAATGTGATGACTTTGTCTAACGACATGATCGGCAAAAGATCATCGAGGACATCAGAGGCTGAAACATGAAATAGGTGTAATCCTTGTCTGTTGACATGCAAGGTATACTCAGGTCATCTAGATTCAATTTTGACTAGATGCTTGTATTAACTTGCTAAATCAAAATCCATGTAAGAGATACTCAGGTCATCTCAGTTTAATTATACCTAGATGCTTGTATTTTCTTACAACATTTTACAAGCTCAATGATGAAACAAAGTACTTCAAAATCTTGTATACGAAGATGACATAATCCACATCCATACATACCAAATTTGTATTTCATCTCATTTATAAGCATTCCATCAATACCATTTATCCAAGTGTCTTAAGATCCAAAGTCTTTTCTTTCATTTGTCCAAGTTTATTCTTCTAATCAATTCTTCCATCGATTCGTTCAAACCCTTATCTAATTAATCCAAGCAATGATCCAAATGCAAGTCCATCCTTAATCCATACCAATCAAGTAAAGTCAATCTTGTCAAATTATCCAATCGCAATCAGTGGTCTTGATCCTAATCCTCTCGTAAACCAAGTCAATCAATCATAATTATCAGTGGGATATATCTTTCCCGCGTCTTTGTGTTGATCTAGGGATATATCATTCCCCACAATGAAAAACACTATCATTGATCATTATGAATTAATCATTGGTTTACAGCTGGATAGGGGCAATACCTTGTTTGTTCTTGTATCATTTGTACATACTTGCTTTCTTGCTTGTGTGTGTTATCATTTTATCTTGCATCACGTGTCATTCAACTCTTTCATTCCATCCCTTCTCTTACATCAACCAATTTCTTCAACCTAACCTGTCATCACCCTATCTCATCATGAGATTGTCAGTCATCCTGTCGTCACATTCTTCTCGTCCAATCTCTCGAGGGGTCATCCTATCGTCATTTAACCTATACCAGGGGCAAACTGGGGCATGTATCAATCACAGAAATTTTTTATTCTTTGAAACAACGTGATAAAACACATTGCATCAAAGAGGGGCAAAATGTATACACCTAAAATTGGCTCGTGTCGAACTAAATAAATATTTTAATATTTATTTTAAATTCTTATTCTTCTATCAATTAAATAAATATTCTAATTTATTTGATTGGTTCGTTATCCCAATAATTAAATAAAAATCATTTTATTTAATTAAATCCCCTAATTCTTCTATAGTCTCATCTAATTAAATAATCCTAAATTCCTCTATTCTAAGTCCTAATTTCATAAATCCACATCACTTTTCCACCTCACCTTTCCACCTCACCTTGTTGCACACATAATTAAATATTTTAATATTTAATTAGCTAATATTCCCTCACCCACATGTCCTATTTATCCTTCAGTCAAATTAGTTAACTCATCAATCAAATCTGTTAACTAATTAGTCAATTGAGTTCACTGGTCATTATATTCTATTGACTCCCCAATCAACCTAGTTAACTGATCAATCATCTTAGTTAACTCCTCAATCTATTCTATTAACTCCCATAACTCATGAAAAAGGCTTGGACACTTGTCCTCTTCTGATTCGCGCACATTCTCTCAAGCTTTTTCAACAGCACATCTCACAGGTAATTCCTCCAATCATGGATCTATTGACACATGGATTTGGTCTTCCCTCAGCCTATATAAGCAAGGTCCTCATACCCATTTCATATCCATCTAAGCTTAAGCAATCTTACTCTGCAGGAATCATTATAGCATGCCTTTGGAAAAGTTATCATCCACTTGCATTCACACAACCTCATTATCACAATCCCCATCCAATCATGTCTCCATCAATCCATGTACATTAGTATTGCATTTGTAGTGTCATCTCCATTGAATAATCTACCCATAGCCATTCTACTCTTGTCATCTTCAACATCAAGGAAGTGCACACTTTTGAGAGCTCCATTACCATCAAGATCAAGAGGAGATAAGCGAACAATAGAAGAATAGAGGTAAAACTGTCTTCAAACGTATATTCTTGGTTTACTTGTGTTTACATCAATTTCCATTGAGTTATTGGATGATTAGTTGATTTAAACTGTTATTCACATTTTCCACTAACAGACCTATATAAATCAATTTCAATTGTTGAGAAAACATTCTAGATGATTGGAAAAATGAATTAATTGAATAGAAATAGCCTTAAAATGAAAAACCACCCAGTAGTAAATCTATCATAACTTTCTTATTTCTTAGTGTAATTCTAAAATTCAAGATGTTTTGGAAATGTAAGAATAAGGGGAATAAAACCCAGGAAACAATTAGAAAATTTCTATAAGATGAGGAGATAGTGTTTAATGCAATCATCCCTTTCCCTCAAATCTTGATTTACCCCAAACTTGATTATAAATCGAGAATGAATTGATTACTCAAAAGTATTCCCTATATTTTAATAAATGATAGAAATACTAAAAGATTAAAGATCTTTTATTTTCTTTAATTTTGACATTTCAAATAACTATGCAATATATATGTCTGATCTAACAATTGTTTTTATAAACTAATCAACACAAGGATTTAATTTGTCCTTCTTGCACTACAAGAATATTCTTGATTCAATCTAATTTTTGGATACAATTAAATATATGAAAGATTATCTAATCATACCCATTCCAAGAAAGAAAATATGAGAATTCATCTAACACACTTATATAATGAGAATAATTCATTTCCAACAAAGTAAACTACCAACAAAACCCTAGATTTTCAATCTTTTCTACAAGAGTGGTAAAAATACGATAACTTTCAAAATACTTAACAAATTTTAAAAACATAAAATGTTTCAGAAATATGAAAACATGATTCTCAAAACCCAGAAATATTTTTATAAACTAATTCATATGATAAGATTAATTTCATGAGACAACAACGCGTTTTCTTAAAAGAATTTTCAGAATAACTTTAACATAAATAATGGTAAGTTTTCAAGGAAATATCTCAAGGATTTAATTAATGAAGAATACATCCAAACACATTTGAAGAAAGACTCCAAGATTCCTTAATGTGAGAGCTTCCATATTATTCAGTTGAGCACTTCCTTTCTTCTACGTAGGATTCTATTGCCCTCCTCATGAAATTCAGAAATTTTCATCTAACAAGTTACCGTGGATGTATGTTTTCCTTGCCTCATCGAAATGGATGTAATTTTCTTCAAGAATTCTTCAACATCATCTATGAATGTCCTCTTGATGACCTGCAAAAATAAGAAATAAACCTGGGCTCTTCTCTTGATTTCCTCCACTTGAAGCCAAACTTCCATCTCCTTATAATATCTCCTTTTGCCAAGTTTCATATTCTGCTTTTAGGCTCCAATGACTCCTTGTATTCCTCTTCTTGCTTATGGCATTCATTTCTTTTTTAAGAAATGTGATTCTTGGATTTCCTTTTATTTCTTTTCTTCATGACTTGAATGCTCTAAGACTCTTCGAGAGAAGAAGACTCTACAACTTCCAATTTCGTCACCCATTTTCTTGTGCACTAAAAATGCATTAAAATAACTCTAAAACATAATTTTTATGAATAAACAAGTACCCTACCCATAGGTCATTGACCTATGGTCTTAATTTTACCAAAAATAATCATAAAAGAGCTCTTATTCCCCACAACACACAATAATAATTAATTCAAATCAATTAACTAAACCATATCAAGACCTTACTGCTAAGTTCTATTCTCTTTATAACTTATATCATAATTTCATAAAAAATCTAAAATTAGCTCCACTAACTTGAAACTATAAATAAATATTAATTATTCTCAATAAAATATAATAATTAATAAATAAGTTTCAAGTATGTTCTGATACCTCTCCGTTGAGAGTGTATTCCTGTCATGCACATGAGTCAAAATTAGTCAACGATCGTTAAAATAGTAATATTAAATTGAAAATTAATTTTTGAAAATAGGGGTTTTGACAAACTCAAGCCTAACTCCATCTTTTTGTTCATCCACCATGTGGATGCTTCACCCACCAACTGGTATGCTCCCCATATCTCTTTAGTCGAATCGACGTAGACGACGTCGAGATAACCTAAAGTGTCATGACGACACAAAAAGGAAACAACTAGCAAGGAAAAGACGTAAACTCACTCTACCTTGCAAGGTTTCACAAAGACTTAATCTGATACTCAGATGACAATCTGACTCTTTCCCAAATCTATCTCCTCCTCCCAGATGATACTCTCCTTCCATTTTTGAAGGAAGATTCATTTCCTGATCACACTCGCAACCATATAACCATGATTAGTGTATCATCATTTGATTCACAAATCATAATAATTAAATAATCATAACAACTTGTAATCTCATGTCTAACTAACATTAGTCAGTTTTCACATAATCAATGATTAAATCTGATATTTTCTACAAACATCTAATCATTAAACTATGATTAATCATCCTGATTACCACACAAAAGCAAGATTAAGCTTAACCATAAGTTGGGGATGTAACATATCTCCCCCATAAGAATCATCGTCCCCGATGATTAAATGTTTTCAGAATCAACCAACATAATAAGAAAAGTGTTGTGTGAGCATAATAAAAAACATTTTTCAAAAGAGATGGGGAAATCTCACATAAATATCCTCATAGTTTTCCTCGGTGGCATTTTCCTCTGCATTCTGGTCCCACTGGACCTTGTATTGAGTTATCTCTTTGTTACGTAAGCGTAGCTTACGCATTTCGAGCACCTTGATGGGCTCAATCACTACCACCCTTGGGTCCTTCACCTATATAGCATTCCAATCAAGAATATGAATATTGTTATCTCCTGCATGAAATGTTTTTGAATAGGAAACATGAAAAAAATTATGCATCATGGCAAGGGCTGGCGGTAGAGCAATTCTGTATGCGACTGGGTTGATCTCTTCAAGAACTTCGAAGGGACCCACATATCTAGGAGCTAGTTTGGATGTCTTCCCAAACTTAGTTGAGCTCTTTTGAGGTTTTACCCTTAGAAGGACTTTTTCTCCCACTGAGAAATGCCTTTTGGTGTGTTTAGCATACACATAACGTTTCTGCCTATCATTGGCTTCTGCTAATCTTTTCTTGATCAGATGGACTTGCTCTTCCATTTTTGACAGCATATATGGACCAAGGCTAACCCTATATTCTAGCTTGTCCGAACTTATAGGGGTTTGACACTTTCTTCCATATAATGCTTCAAATGGAGCCATCTTAATTACAAAGTGATAGGAATTATTATAGGCAAATTCCACCAGAGGAAGATAATCTACTCATTTGTATTGCTGGTCCATGCAATACATCCTTAATAAATCCTCCAGCACTTAGTTTACCCTTTCAGTTTGGCCATCCGTTTTAGGATGATAAGTAGAGCTTATATTTAACTAGGTTCCAAGTGAGGAAAACAAGGTTTGCCAAAACCTTGATCTTATTCGAGCATCCCTATCTAAGATAATCTTCTCAGGAATTCCATGTAATATGAAGATTTCCTACACAAATTTGTGGGCTATAACACGTGCCCCATCCGTCAAGTTCTCAAGTATAAAATGAGCCACTTTGGTGAGTCTATCCACCACAACCAAAATAACATTATGCCTAGATTCCTTGACATAGGAAGTCCTTACACAAAGTCCATGCTTATAATTTTCCATTTCCATTCTAAAATTTCATGAGGGTATAAAATTCCTTCTAGGTGATGGTGTTTTGACTTCACCCTCTGGCATTCTATACATGTAGCTACAAAACTTGTAGCATCCCTCTTCATACCTTTCGAGAAATATAAGGGTTTGACATTGGCAAGTAACTTTTTTCTCCAAGATGTCTCGAATATAGTGTAGAATGAACCTCCTTCCACACCATATTCCTTAACTCCACAGAGTTAGGTACATATATCCTTCCTTTATACCTTAATAACCCATTTGGTTCAACGTTAAATCCATCATATTTCAGATTTTGGGGATTCTCCAAAAGGGCCTGTTTTACCTGCTCGTAAAACTCATCTCCCTTAGACTTTTGTAGTACCTGATTCTTAAAATCAGAATGTATGGAGATCATTAAGGAGATATGTCTTCTCCTACTCAAGGCATTTGCCACCCGGTTTTCCTTTCCTTGAATATATTTAATCTCGAAATCATAATCCGAGATGAATTCCAATCATCTTCTTTGGTGAGTATTTAGACGTCGTTGAGTGAATAGATATTTGAGCCCTTGATGGTTTGTTTTAAGTTCAAAGGGTTTCCCAAGAAAGTAATGTCTCCACATTTGCAGAGCATGAATGAATGTTTCTAGCTCCAAATCATGAGGGGCATAGTTTTTTTCATATGTTTTCAGTTTCTGGGATTCATATGCAATGACTTGTCCATCCTAGACTAGTACACCACCTAAGCCTTCCCCTGATGTATCGGTAATGACTACAAATTGACCTTTTGGGTTAGGTACTTTCAAGATTGGTGTTGAAGTCAATCTTTCCTTTAGTTGGTCAAATGCTTCCTAGCACTTATCTGACCATTCAAACTTCTTGCCTTTTCTCTCCAAAGAAGTTATATGATAAGCAAATTTTGAAAAGTTTTTCTCAAATTTCCTGTAGTATCCTACAAGGCTCATGAAACTTCAGACCTCATATACATTCCTTGGTATCGACCATTCTAAAATGGCTTTAATTTTAGCTGGGTCCACAGCTATTCCCATAGTTGAAATTATGTGGCCCAAATATTGTATGTCCCTTTGAAAGAAAGTACACTTAGAGAGCTTATCATATGATTTATGCTCTCTCAACCTCTAGAGAACAATCCTTAAATGTTGAAGGTGTTCTTCCTCATTCTTAGAGTAGATTAGGATGTCGTCAAGAAAAACTAGGACGAACTTGTCCAAACAGTCCTTGAACACACTGTTCATTAGGTTCATAAATGTTGTAGGTGCGTTTGTTAATCCAAAAGGTAGGACAATGAACTCATAATACCCATACCTTGTTCTGAATGCTATTTTATGGATGTCCTCATCCTTCAACCTTAATTGATGGTACCCAGACTGAAGATCAATCTTGGAAAACATAGTTGCTCCTCTCATTTGATCGAATATATCATCAATGCGGGGCAATGGATATTTATTCTTAATTGTTTCTTTATTTAACATGCAGTAATCTATGCATAACCGCAAGGTACCATCTTTCTTTTCCACAAATATTATTGGTACTCCCTAGGGTGACACACTAGGTCTTATCAGTCCTTTATCCAATAATTCTTGCAATTGAGCCTTTAAATCCATTAATTCTGTAGTAGTCATTATATATAGAGCTTTAGATATAGGTTTCGATCCTAGAATTATATCTATGGAGAAATCAAAAGCTCTTTTAGGAGGTAATCTTGGTAGTTCATCTAGAAACATGTCCTCAAAATCTCTAAGAAAAGGGTACTTGTCCATATCTAATCTCTCCCGATCTATGGACTCCTTCCCAACTCCATTAAGTTTCTAAGATTCATAAAACATTAAATTGTCTTGAAAATTGGTTTACTGAAAACCGTTTAGTTTTTCCATTTTGATAGCAAAAAGCTGGCATCCTTTTCTTTGAGCTCATTTCATTTGTAGGGCAAAAATTTGTCTTAGTTTTACTTCCCTAGGTTTCCCTTGCAGAAAGACTTTGTTTCCTAAGTCATCAAGACATTCTACTATTTTGGCATAACAGTCCACTTTGGCTCGATGTCTCCATAACCAATTTATCCCAAGGATAACATCGAATGAGCCTAGTGGGGCTACATAAAGGTTCACTTCAGTGGAGAAACTTGGAAGTTCAACCTTAGCCTCAAACAAGCATTTCTCTACCTGAGCCTTGGTTTGATTTGCATATTCTACTAACCAAGTATTTTCCATGTATCCATCCTTTCTAGAAATTTTGTTTAAAATTTTTGGGGAAACAAAACATTTGGTAGCACCACTGGTATCAATCAAAACTGAAATTGGGAGACCAAATAAAATACTTGTAGTTTCAATGGGAGTAATTTGATATTCGACCTGCATATTGTCTAAGGCTACATGAATGCGTTGCTGGAATGCCGCCTACTGAAAGGGTAGAGGGTTTCCTCGTGACTGTGCTCCCTACGTCTTGTTAGGACATTGGTTGGCATAATGATCTCCGCCACATGTATAGCCCCCTCCCATGGGTCCTCTCCTTTCATGAGGTTTCCCAGAATTGTCTCCATTTTTCTTTGAGTGGTTATTGCCCTTCTTCTCCCCCTTGGACTCAATTTTCTTATTCTTGGCCCCTTTATCATTTTCTCAGTAAAATATTTGCTTTTTCCCCTTTTTATTAGAAGATTGGGAGGATTGGGACCACTTATACCTCTTTCGATTCCTTTCCCTGTAAGAAGACACAACTTTCAATTTTTGTTCCTATTTGATGGCCTTCTCATAGAACTAGTCCATTGAAGTCAGACCATGCATGTCAACCTCACCCCCAATCTAGGTGTTCAATCCTATTATAAACTTTTGGATGTGAAATCTCTCATCCTGTTAGTATTGTGACACATACTTAAGTAGGCGAGTGAACTTTGCCTAGTATTCATTCACAGCTAGATCTCCCTATCTCAGATTCTAGAAATCTATAATCTTTTGATCATAGAACAACTGAGGCAACCATCCTGTTAGATACCGTTGCACCAAAAGATCAACCTTTTAATGCCTGATACAACCACTTGACTTAACAAGCATGGGAGGTGGTTAAGCACTTGTCGCAAACCACCACAGTGCAGCACTGAACAAGGAGACCAAGGGTCACACCTTGCAACAATCCCCCCTCAGCGCAAGCGTGGGGTTTGAACCCGTGACCTCGGCTCTGATACCAATTGTTAGCTACCGTTGCACCAAAAGATTGACCTTTTAATACTCGATACAACCACTTGACTTAACAAGCACGGGAGGCGGTTAAGCACTTGTTGCAAACCACCGCAGTGCAGGGCTGAACAAGGAGACCAAGGGTCACACCTAACAACACATCCTTGCCTAAAAAGTTCCACGAACTTGTCCCAGGTTAGACTTGTAGACCTCAAGCCTAACTCCATCTTTTTGTTCATCCACCACATGGATGCTTCACCCACCAACTGGTATGCTCCCTATATCGCTTTAGTGATCTCCATGTAATTTCTTATTTTGAAATACTTTTCCCTCTCTGTAAGCCATGCCTCTGCAACATCTCTACTTAAAGACCCATCAAACTTGGGAGGCATAACCTTTTTCATGTCTCAGGATAATTCCAAAGCCAAATGGCATCTTTTACCCTTTTCTTGTCTAGCCACAGAGTTATTCTCTTCGTGCTCACTTTGGGTAGTGTCATTATGATGTTCCTTGTCATCACTCCCATAATAGGCTTCCCGCCTGGGTCCATGCCAACCCCTGATCTCCTGCTTGAGAGTTCCAACTCTCGCTCTCATCTCTTGAAGCATACCAAGGATTTGGTTGAGTTTAGATTCAGAGTGCCCTGAAGGTTGTCCTTCATCTTGGCTATCTCCCATCTTGGTTCTTATCTGAACCTTGTTGTAGTCTACTTCTCCTGAAGTTTGCAAATTAATCATGGATTAGTTTTCCATATCATTGAATCCATTCATAATATAAATCTATTCTCATTCATGTAATCTTTAACAAGAAAGGAAAGATTTGCCAGAATTTTTCAATTGCATTTTAATTTTCCATGGATTACATTTAATCCATCCAAAATTTCAAAATTTTATTTACATCTTCCTACTGCAAGTCATTACTAGATTGGGATACTTTCCCATGTTCATTTGTCAACCTTGATATTTATCACATCAATTTTTAGGAGGTGGACATACTCATAGGTACTCATCCACAACCTCCTTATTAACATTAGGATCCATAGGATTAATTTCCATTACCAGTCCTTTAGGTCCAGATGGTTCTCATGGCTCATTTTCAAAGTTAGGAGCAACAATCCTAACTGCTTTCCTCAACTCCTGCTTGATGCATTTAACAACATCAGCGAAGGTCTCATCATTAGCCAACCACGCGCTTGCGAAGCAACCAATTTGTTTAAGGCGTTTCATTATTGAGGCTTGCTCCCTCAAGGCCTTAAGGTAACATAGGTAACATCCATTTTCTGTTACCTTCTTTCTGGGTGTTGTTCTTATTCTTACCATTCTAGCATAAGAATATCCAAGCATTAGCAACCGTTAATGTTGGATAAAAAAAATCATTAGGTAGTGAGCTCATAGGTCCATGTTTTGAACCTGACTTTGATACCATATGTAACATGCCATCACATATTAACAAAAAAAACCATAATTAACCATTTTAACTAAGAGTAAGAATACATCATGATTACCATAATCACAGTTAAGAAAGAATGAGTTAATACCATCGTGATAATCAAGCATGTTATTCCTTTCTAGAAATAACAGAACTTAGATTTACAATATTCAAGGATAACTCATTAGTGAAAGATCTTCACTATACATGTACAAAGCTATGCTCAAGGCATCAAATAATGAAATATGTATAATAACTGACTATCAAGTCATATAAAGAAAAGCACTATATCTAGAACTTTAACATCTATCTTCATAAGCCTTAGCTTGTCTTCTGCTTGGGAAGGAGAGCATCATCTGAGTGCTTTTCCTCATGTTGGTTCTTTCTCTCCGAATCAGCAAAGGGTTTGCCAGTTCCAATGCACAGGCAATTCGGCCAACAAATACAAGAGGTTGTGTGAGCTTCCTCCCCTTCACTTCTGGTTCTGCCGCACTAAGGGGGGTATCCCTATAGCTAAAGATTTAACTTTGACTCACCCAATAGAAAGATTTAGCTTTACAACAATAGGCAGAATACTCTCATGTTTGGACCAAGATTTGTGTGATAAATCACAAGGTTGGCAGTGTTCTTGGACATATCTAATTGATTAGGAATGAGAGTATGCAAGGGTCCTATTTCTACTCCTACAAACTAATCGGTTGGAAATATGAAATGATTTGTTTTAATGTTTTGGATGCAAGACAGGGGGTTTTGGATCATAACTACTACACAAGGGTAGACCGGTGCCTATCTTAGGGCAAGGAGTCAACTAGATGTATACAAGAGAATGATTTGCACTGGCATTCAAGTTTCAAGGGGTTAGATAGGTATTTGCCTTACAAACACCACCCAAGAATGGGTATTTAGCAATTTCTATTTACAAACATCCTTGCTGCCATACAATCTTCTTCATACTTAACCTAAAATAGTTTAATCCACTCCTTGAATGGAGGTCAAAAGTTAAGCATGCAATACAGCAAATCTGTATCCTAGAATCTTGGTAACCCTTAGCAACCAGATTCAAAAGAAGGCATGCATACAACAAATGGAGACAAACAGCTAAACACATGCAAAGAAGCATATTTCATATAAACACAACATGAAACTGAACATATGTGCAAGGTGCATTCAAATGCAACTCATAAACTCACAAAAAGAGATAGAACAACCAAGAAATGCTCTGTTCTTTGTTATTTCTCCAAAAAAATGCCTAAGTCTTCAACAACCAAAAAATGAGTGACACAGTCCTCTTATACCCAAAACGTGTACTCAGCAATTAATTACATGGTCTTTTCGAGAAGCTGCCAGATAAAGTGCACCATCTAAATGGCGCCCAAAACATTCAATGTCTAGGCAGAAGAAGAAGAAGGGAGAGCAGGTGAAATCAGGGAATGTGCAGCTGACTGGAGATTTTCTCCTTTAAGATGGTAGTTGGCCTATCAATCAAGACCCATACCCCTGCAAATTTGCCATTAATGGCCAACCTACCCGCGAGATGCAGCAATTTGCGTGCTCAGGAATTTTTCTTGCCTGGAATGCATCTGTGAACATAGGAAATCCCTCACTCTTGAAAGTTTGAACAATGACCATCGATTCATTCCTCTTCTCGCTGAGATCTACAGCTTCACTTTGAAAAGTCACCGGCCAATTAAAATGTGCCACGCAGGTGATTTTTGCTCTTTTGACTTTTTGCAACGTGAAAATACCTTTTACCTTTTTCGCCCATTGTATATTCAAATTTTTGTATATGCAAAAGCATATACATACAACTGCCCTTGGACACGTGGCAGCCTACCATTGGATCACTATCGCTGTGTATTTGCATCTTCATCGGTAATCCATTGTATCTTTTCTTGCATTTGTGGTTGTATATGAGAATGTATATACAATCACCATACATACAAGCGCAGACCTCAAATCTTTATAAAACAAACTGAAATCGCATTCGGGTCCAGCTTATATCTCCTTGTACATCGCTTTGTATATCGCATGTACAACATGCAATATACATACAACCGTGGACTCCAGCCACTTATCCATCACAATCAAACTCTCCTTTCACATCTGGATTGTATATGTGTGTTATATTTTGCATTGTATATGCACATACATACAATCGCGGGACATACAACCGTGCGGGCCCTACCATGCTTTTGAAACTTTGACTTTGACCATACCCGCTTTGTATATTTCATTGTATCTATTGTTGCATGTCTGATTGTACATTAGGTACATATATCCCCAATATACAACTGCGAATTTCACTTGCTTCACAAATGTTGTTTACTTTTTGGCTACGTCCACTTTTGCACCTGTCCGCTTGTATATTGCTTTAGGACCGCATACATATCCCTTTACATATCGGCTTTGCATAATGCCTTTGCATCTTTTCTTCTTTGCACATTGGCTTATATGTGCGCTTTGTATATCTGATATACATTCACCTTTGCGTCTGCATCGGCTGTCAGGGAGACCTCAAACTGAGCCGCCGATGGATGCCGTCACGTCGAAAAAACCTTTGTATGTCTAAACATACAATGTGAATGTACAAACAAAAGATGCATACAAACATGCCAACCTTTATCAATTAAACTGCATATCTTTTCGGGTTCGGGCCTTGTATATAACTCCTTTGTATATGCAGTTGCATGTCACAAGATACAAAGGAAACTGCTTTGACTTTTCAACTCTGCACTTGTATGCATCCGCTAGGCCTAATTTGAAACTCTTTGAAGTTCGCCACTTGTATATACCCATTGTATATCGAATATACAACACAATATACATGTAATGCTTTACATACAAGCACAAAATCTGCGATGGAATATGCGATGCACCACCACATTTTCACACTCAGAAATGAACCCGAATGCCACATACAAACCCGATATGCATACACCGATGCATACAACTAATTTTTTATTTTCAAAGGCCGATTGAAATTTTCTCTCGGGTCCGTCCTTGTATATATTTGCACTTGTACATACAAACGACCATGTATATACAAAGATACATACATACAACTCTAAAGGCCGAAGAACTTAGAAATTTTTTGGATTTTTTCTAAAAATGCCTACGGATGTAAATGCTCAAAACCCAAACCAGCAACAGGCACCAACACCTCCAATAATAGACTGATGGTCCCCTGCACAACTTCCTACCTGGAAGCGGCCCTACCCTTCATGGAGGGTATAGATAAAAGGAATCATTAGGTTTGCCATCTGAGTATCTGGTGTTGTGTTCTTCATAATGTTTCACGGTCATACAACTATAGATCAACTCTAACTATGTAAGACGCTACTGGAAACATTATGTCATCTAGATCACTGTGGACTGACAATGCACGTAGAGATGGATGCATTAGTTTGGACAAATATTTACATACATATACATTTCATAGTGAACATAGTCGTATGTCCACCACCTCGACTTGACTTAGAAGTTGTCTCATCCTATAGTATTCATAGTTCAACCCTCATTTAGGTCTAGGATAAATAAGTTTAGTTCATTCTTGGTCCAAATATTGGACAAACAACTCCTATCATGTGATTACATTCAAATATGTTATGTTGCTTTCACAATTGGGAAACTGTGACTCCTCGTCACTCTATTCCATCTTTCAAAATGGCAATAGGTAAATCAAGTTTTCCAACTTATGACCTTCCTAGGTTCACAGTTTCATGTTGACCTATCACAAGGTTCACATTCAAGTTTATATCATCACAGACTCATATCACATTAGTCTAATAAGACGGTCTTAACAAAAAGACCCCAACTCAAATACTCACATGAGTTCATAATATTTTATACCCCATTCGTGGAGTTTGGTCAGTAGAAAGGAAATGGTTTTCATTTACATTACAATGTAAGAGATTCATACTAAACTTAGTTTTCAATCTCATAAGGAATTAATTATCAAGAAGAGTAATCTCTCCAATAAACCCGGCATGCATTTAATGCTGCCTTGAAATAATAATACTATTTATCATTTATCAAACCTTCTTGTTTAACAAGGAGTCAATACATATATTCTTTTAAATTCAAGGACTGCACCATGGTTATTGTTAGAGGAAATATGACCAATAGTATTAAACTACTAAATATCCAATAGTTCAATGGAAATAATGCAAATACAATAAACAAAGATTATACCTTCGTAGACCGATTCACCTCGTAGCTTTCATTGTTTCCTATCTCATATCGATCTTATGAATGAGTTGAGCTCTCAAAAGTGTGTACTTCCTTACTGTTTGAAGATGACAATAGGAGAATGGCTATAGATGGATAATGCAATGAAGATTAAACTAACAATGCAACTCTAGGATGATGGATAATGGAGATATGAAGACATGGTTGGATAATTGTGATGATAATGAGATTATGCAAATGCAATGAGGATACTTTGCCAAAGGCACACTGATATAATTTCTGCAGAGTAAGTTTACAAAAGCTCTTGGATTGTTGAAATGAGGGAATGAGGGTTCCTTTTATAAGCCAAGGATGGGCCAATTCCAAGTGTCATGATCTCAATGGTGGAGAAGAAGTCTTGTGATGTGTACGATGAAGATTGAATTGGTTCGGATGAGGGAGAGAAATATGGAAGATGTCACTCTTACCTTGACAAGGTGGAGAGAAAGGTGTGACATGAGGCCACTGTTGGCAAGAGACACTATATGGATTGATGATTATTGTCATTGATGGCAACAAAGTTCATCCCACACATCCGCAGGACATGGTGTGTCTCTGTCGGAAGTCAGAGTGAAGAATGTTGTGGTCCGGTAAACAAGAACAGAGCATGTGGCAAGGTTTGACAGACAGGTCCGGATCTCTCAGAGGAAGTATCTTGGTGCAGTGTGGATTTGGGGAAGTCAAGAGGACTACCTTAAGTGGTATATTCCAAGGATTTAGCCTCCGGTGATTGATGAGGAAAAAGATATGAATAGTTGAGTACCAGATTCTTGAGTGATAGTGTGAACAGAGGAAGAATTGACTGACAGAACATCAAACCACTTTCTGAATGTGTTACTGATGGTGTTAAAGGTTATGAAGGCATGAATCATGTTTGGCCAACATGATTAATGATTTCTACAAGCATATACTTGATCTGCATTACTTGATGTGCTAGGATTCAGCTAACAAATCAGAATTAGTGAAAAGATTGACTATTTCGGGTGCCGACTAGAAAGGTGATGAAATTACTTGTGCGGATATATATACACAATAGATTTAGTTGTGAGAAGGGAAGTTGTGATATGTGGTATGCGAAGAAAAGCAGAGCAGAGCAGAAATAGTAAGAAAGGTCTGGTATGTGAAAGGAAAGCAGCATAAGAGAAGAGGAAAAATGAAGTGCAGCAGATCAGTGTACTGAGCCTAACCGGAACTGAACTCCAGCATATGTGGATGCTTCCAATCAGTTCAAGTATTGTATAACATTCTTTTGTAGATAGTGTGTCTCCTTGTAGGCAGTGTGCCTCCTTGTAGGCAGTGTGCCTCCTTTGTGAGTAGTGTGCTCAGGCAGTGAGCCCTAATTGGCAAGTGCCATTTTTGTATTTCCTTATTCTTCTAACAGAGAATAATCTTTGGGTTAATCACCCCGTGGTTTTCTCCCTTAACAGGGTTTCCATGTAAAAAATACTGTGTCATGTGTTTTTCCATTTCATGGTAATGTTTACTTATTTGAATTAATGTTGCATTGATTAATAAGAAAGTTCTGAAAGAAGAAATAATTAGGATAACTGATTCACCCCCCCCTCTCAGTTATCAACAATTGGTATCAGAGCTAAGTTCCTCCTAATAGAGTCTAACAGCTCGAGGAAGATCTGGGAGTTCAAATGGATGCATATGGATTAAGAGAGCAACTCAAGACTGCCCTTGATGATCTTGAATAGTCAAACTCTGAAGTCAATGAATTAAAGGAAAGACTCAAACAGGCTGATGATTTCATGAGAGAACTAAAAGATAAATTAAGTCTCTCTATGAAAAAGAGGAAGGAGCTGCTTCAGTAATTGGAAAGACAAGGTGAAGAAAATAATGCAAATGAAGAGCTGACTGAGAAAACCAAGTTATGTGAAAAGTTATCAAAAGAAATCATTATGGTAAGACATGAAATGGAATTAGGAGTTATAAAGTTTACCCAAGAAGTTGAAGAGAAAAGAAAAACTGAAGATAATCTAAGACAATCTCTCAAGGAGAAATCAGAAGATTGCCACCAGATGGAAAGAATTATCAGACATCTTGAATCTGATCTTGAAGATGCTAAAGATAATGAAGAAAAACTTGAAGATCAAATTGTCTCTCTAAAAAGAGATCTTCAAACAGCAAATGAGTATAAAGAGAACTTCAAGATAAGTTCTGCTCAACTTGAAGTTCTTCTTGGAAGTCAAAATAAGGTAGATGACAAATGTGGTTTGGGATATGAGAAAGGAGAAAGCTTCGGATCTAGTCAGAAGAATTATGGATCAGAAAATCCAAGGAACAGGCCTAGAAGACCTCCGGTAAGACAGCCCAATGCTCAAAGATATCCATCCTTCAATGGATACTGCCACAGCTGCAATCACTTTGGTCACAAAGCTAATCAGTGCAGAAAGAGAATGAATCAGACTAATTCATCCTTCTCTGGATAGTGTTTTAACTACAAAAGGTATGGTCACAAGTCTCATGAATGTAGAAATATGCAAATGAACAAATCATTCAATGGTAGATGCTTTGCATGCAATAGAGTAGGTCATATGGCTAATCAATGCAGATCAAGAGGATATCAGTCAAATATGCAAAGAAATGTTGTATGCCAAATCTGTAATAGGTCCGGTCATAATGCAAAAGTCTACAGAAGCAAGAATCAGGACAAAAGAGGTCCGGTATATAATTAGAATCAAGATAAGGGTAAACAAAAGATGACTGCGGATGAAGTTAGGAATGAGATGAACAAGATTTGGGTGAAGAAAAGTTTAGAGAATGTAGAGGTTGGATCCGCACCAGACTCTGGTGCTGATATTCCTTCCAAAAATTAAAAGGTAAGCTCTGGCTCAGGGGGAGACACAAAGAAAACCTTATTCCCCCAGCCAGTTAAGTGGTGCCTGAAATTGGCACATGAGAAGCTGTGGATCAAAGGGTTTCTAGAAAAACATGTAAAGAAGATCAGGTAAAGATCTAAGAGATCCGCAAGAAGATTTAAAAAGTTCAATTCCTTCAGAATTGATCCGGTTAAGCAAGTCTTCCAGTAAAACAGGTTTCTCACAAGATTGGCCTGGTATGAATCCAAATTGATACAGCTTGATTTACAGATACATAAGATGATCAGAAGGACAAGTGTCAATGATGATTCATCACTAACATCGATCACAAGGGAATCATAATGATCCGGATGAGTTTCTTCCTCCTTGAACAAGGAAAACCAGGCAAACCGGAATGAATTAGGTTGTGCATTTATTGTAGGGTGAAAATTAGGGGTTCTTGGAATAAAAGAGTTCATTTGTCTGTCATTTACACACTTGTACACACATGTGAAGAAGAAAGAAAAGGAGCTCTGTAAACAACTTCTCCCAAAAGATCAAGGCAACTCTTCATACAGCTCTATTTGGATTTCTTCGTGTGCCCTAACCTATGTAAAAGGTATTTATCGTTCTTGATATCCTTTAGTAAGATTGTTTGATGATGGCTACTTTGAATATAGTAAAGATCTCTGATAGACCTCGGCCCTCATTTAAGAAACATCCATATAAATCCTTGGAGGTAGATCCCCTAGGTGCATTTTCCAGTGTTTCGCATGGTGTATTGCACACTGAAGATATTAGGGTTTATATACATGCAAATGTTGAAGAGTTTGGGGAATTCAAACTAAGAGATATCTATCACAAACAACTATTAGATGATTCATTTGAGCTCAAACCCCAATACATAGGCCTCCAGAACAAGCACTTTACACAATACATACATTTCCTTTGTTTTACGGAGGATGAATGGGTTAGGTACATTCTGAGCAGAATACATGACAACTTCATGTGGTTGAATGGACCATTCAAGATCACTAAGGATGCCACCAGGGCAGTTACAGGATTACACTCATCCGGTGGGATTCCTGTTCTTAAATCTGTAAAGAACCAAATTGTGAGTGATGCTACCGGATCTAAGTTTGACAAAAGAGCAATGACAGTAGATGACATCACTGATCCAGATGTCAAGTTTGCTTCTATGATCATTGGATATTAGATATATTATTCTAGCAGAGAAAATTCTATACCTAGAACTACCATTTACATCGCTTATGAAATGCTAAGAAAGGATACAGACTATGATCTTTGCCAGCTTCTCTTGAACCAACTCTTGGAGAATCTATAGAAAATCAAGAAAGACAAAAATAATTCATTCAAGTATGGAGGATTGATATTGTGCTTATTCTTCTACTTTATGAATGAGATTCTCGGATCTAATGGATGGGTATGGGAGAATGATAGATCGGTAGCTATCCAAATCAGAGATTATCTACATGGACTTGGTGACAACAAAGCACAAAATACAGCTCTGTGGGGATACTTCAAGAACTTTCAGAGCATGATGCAAGCAAGAGAAAGGATTCCTCAGTCTCTTGTTGAAAATACAAAGACATAGTTTGCTTTATGGTAGAGACTGATCAGTGCCTAATGGAGGCAGTAGAACCAAGAATTGTATGGATCATGCCCATGGGGTATGAAGTTGATGAATAGATTGTGGAGCTGCATGTTCAACACATGCTAAGCCAGCCTAAAGATCCAAAAGCAGAAAGGTTTGGAACCTTTGAGGAGCTGAGTATAAGAATCTATGTTAAACTTAGAGAACCAGAGATCAAGAGGAAGCTGAGAAAAGAAGTAGAAAATATTGCTCAAGGCCTTGGCATCTCAAAGGAGGCACTTGATGCCCACAAGAAAAGGATGGAAAAGGCTAAGAAAGAGAAGAAAGAGGCAGAAAAGAAAAGCAAGGAAAGTGCTCCGGTAGAAACCTCAACCCGGACCAGATCATCAAAAAGATCTGCACCTGTCACAGCCAAAAGCTCAAAACCAGAAGTCCAGGCATCCGGCAAAGGAGAGAAAAGGTCAAAGACAAAATCCACAAGGACTTATACAAGTCAAAGAGATGAAGAGGAAACTGAATCTGATGAAGAAGTCAAGAAAATGAAGAAAAAGAAGAAAGGATCTGGTAAACCCTCCACAGGCCAAGACAAGGAAGAAATAGCAGAGGAATTTGTTGAAAAGCCCACCCTGACTTTAGAAAGTGTAATAAAATCAGTCACTGTGGATGGAAACCTTCAACCAATGGCTGAATTCTATGATGATTACAATGAGGCCGACCAAAAGATCCTGCAGGAAGCTACAATCAGGTATCTGAACATTTACAATAAAGCTTTTATTGAAATTATCTCTCTAATTCCTAAGAGTCTAGAGAAGGAGTTGGAAATGAGAAAGACCAATGCCATGGCAAAAGACCTTGAGATCAGGGAACAGATAGCTATTCAGCTATATCCTTCAATTGATCCTAAGACAATGAACATGGTATTCAAAGACTGCAAGGATGAATTCAGGAGCAAAGCAAGGATGAATCAGCTTATGCTTGGTGAGACCGACAAGGTAGCCAAGGACACTGAAGAGATTCTCTAGAAAACCTTCAAAAGATTTAATCTTCCTATCATAGAGGACTTGGGTACTGACCCCTCCACTACAAATGTTGTAGAAGAAACTCCTGAGAAAATGTCAGAAGAGGTGGGCCCGAACAAACTAACATTTCTCCTCTAGTTTCCCCTTCAGTCTCCGGATCTAAAGGAGAAGAAAAATCACAGGAGAAAGAAGCAGAGGTAAAAGAAAAAGAAGATGATAGTGCTAAGCTTGCAGAAGGAGAGAAAACTCAAAAGGATAGCTCCAAGATTACAGAAGAGAAGAAACATCTATCTCTGGAAAGAGACACTGCACAAACTATTCAAGAATTCTTGACAAAAGCCACTATAGAAATTGATGAACCGGACATACTAAAAGGACCATAAGATTTTGACTCTTTGTCACCGGTGCAAACAATGAAAATAGCCTCATTTGCAAATGAGAAAGTCAAAGAGAAACTACTGAAATCTCACATGGAAGACTGTGAGCTTATGGAGGTAGCATCCGGAGTGCTGGAAAAGATCATGCCATCTTTTTAGAAGGATCTGACAGCCTCCTCTTCCGGTAATCTCAAAACCTTAGTCAGCAGTGTTAGTACACATTTTGATTCTCTTGAAAAATCAGTTGAAGAAAAGGTCCGGAAGGAGTTTCTGGATAAAAGATTCTCTGAAGTACAGGGTTTGATTATTAATGATAGAAGAAACATGAATATTGGTATAACGAGCCTAGAAAACACTCTTAAAGATGGAGGAGAAATGTATAAATTTTGTTTATCATGGTCCAAAGTAACACTGGACATTGAGAAGAAAATAAAAGAATAGGAGGATAAACTATCAAACCTATCAAAGAATTTTGATTCTCTCTCTTCCTCTATAACAAATCAAGAATGTCAGACTATTGCAGTCTTGAGTGAAATCAACAAATTGGAGGAGGAAAGGAAAAATAGAATAAGCAGGTTGAGTGAGCTCAGGGGGTTAATTGTCCCTAAGCTAGAGGCCATGCATGAGGCCATAACAGAAGCTCAAATCACAGCCTAGACAAATGATCTGACAGATCTAAAAAGGGCAGATGTGTTTGCATTCCTATTGAGTGGGCATATCTCAATTTTGGATAGGATGAAGCAGAGTTGGGCGACAGAAGTTGTACAGTTGAAGAAAACTTTTGTAGACATACTTAAGTATATGTAAGTATGCCATATGTATATACTTATGCGGCTAAGTATAGTAAATTTTTTGAAAATTTTGGTGTACAGACCCTACCCTTTGCCATTGATGTCAAAGGGGGAGTGAGGAGCAGTGAAAAATGAGGAATCCAACTAAGGGGGAGCTCCGGAAAATGTATATAAAGACAAAGCATCAGCCAAGGGGGAGCATAGTGTAAAAACTTAGTCATTTTTCACTAAGTGTTGCCATCAATGCCAAAGGGGGAGATTGTTGGCAAGAGACACTATATGGACTGATGATTATTGTCATTGATGGCAACAAAGTTCATCCCACACATCCGCAGGACATGGTGTGTCTCTACCGGAAGTCAGAGTGAAGAATGTTGTGGTCCGATAAACAAGAACAGAGCATGTGGCAAGGTCCGACAGATAGGTCTGGATCTCTCAGAGGAAGTATCTTGGTGCAGTGTGGATTTGGGGAAGTCAAGAGGACTACCTTGAGTGGTATATTCCAAGGATTTAGCCTCCGGTGATAGATGAGGAAAAAGATATGAATAGTTGAGTACCGGATTCCTGAGTGACAGTGTGAACAGAGGAAGAACTGACTGATAGAACATCAAACCACTTTTTGGATGTGTTACTGATGGTGTTAAAGGTTATGAAGGCATGAATCATGTTTGGCCGACATGATTAATGATTTCTACAAGCATATACTTGATCCGCATTACTTGATGTGCTAGGATTCAGCCGACAGATCAGAATTATCGAAAAGATTGACTATTCCGGGTGCCGACTAGAAAGGTGATGAAATTACTTGTGTGGATATATATACATAATGGATTTAGTTGTGAGAAGGGAAGTTGTGATATGTGGTATGCGAAGAAAAGCAGAGCAGAGCAGAAATAGTAAGAAAGGTCCGGTATGTGAAAGGAAAGTAGTATAAGAGAAGAGGAAAAATGAAGTGCAGCAGATCAGTGTACTGAGCCTAACCAGAACTGAACTCTAGCATATGTGGATGCTTCCAATCAGTTCAAGTATTGTATAACATTCTTTTGCAGACAGTGTGTCTCCTTGTAGGCAGTGTGCCTCCTTTGTGAGCAGTGTGCTCGGGCAGTGAGCCCTAATTGGCAAGTGCCATTTTTGTATTTCCTTATTCTTCTAACAGAGAATAATCTTTGGGTTAATCACCCTGTGGTTTTCTCCCTTAACAGGGTTTCCACGTCAAAAATACTGTGTCATGTGTTTTTCCATTTCATGGTAATGTTTGCTTATTTGAATTAATGTTGCATTGATTAATAAGAAAGTTCTGAAAGAAGAAATAATTAGGATAACTGATTCACCCCCCCCCCCCCTCTCAGTTATCAACAACCACATGTCACAAGGCTCACCAAGATCATAGAATGAAGGTCAAAGAAGGAGACCTTGTTTGTAGGATGGTTGGAAGGAATATACGGACTTATGGGACAAGTGTCTCAAGGTGTATTTTGACCAATATGACATGGAGAGACCATGCTCATGAGAATAGGGATGGTTGGAGAAATAATAGAACATGTGGGTGAGGATAAATTAGATAATTAAATATTAAAATATTTAATTATGTGTGCTACATGATGAGGTGGATTGGATGATGTGGAATTAGAGGATGTGGGATTATGGACTTTTGACTTTGGGATAAGATGATTGATTAAATAATTTAGAATTATTTAATTATGGATGACATTAGAAGAATTGATGAATTGATTTGCTGTAGAATTATGATGATGTGAATCATATAAATAAATTAGTGAATTTATTCATTGATAGAGGAATGAGAATAAAATAAATATTAAATATTTATTTAATTTGACTTAGCTATTTTTAGGTGTATACATTTTTCCCCTCTTTGAGACAATGTGTTTTATCATGTTGTTTCAAAGAATAATTTTTTTTTGCATGATTTTGATACATGCCCCAGCTTCCCCTAGTTTAGGTTAAAAGAGGATAGGATGCCCCCTTAGGAGATTGGTCAAGTTGGATGGTTTTGGCAAAAAGATGAAGACCAATCTCACGATGAACAAGAATGATAAAGTGTAGGAGTCAAGGACAACACTGAGAGGGGGGGTGAATCAGTGTTGTGTGAATTTTTAAATCTTTTTCAATATTTAACTTGCAGAGCACAAAGAAGAGAAAGTTATCATTGAATTGTCAAACACATATGCACATAACTTTGTCAAACACATAAACAAAACTCATGAGTAAAACATACAATCATAGAGAGATGATTAAGACACAAGAATTGCACGAGTGGAAAACCCTCTAGGGGTAGAAAAACCACTCCAGAATTGCCTCACTGGCTTAACTGAAAACCATGCCTCACTGGCAATACAAATTGTATCTAGGAGCACCAACTCCTTATGGAGCACCAACTCCAATCACAAACAGAAGCACCCACTTCCAACACTGATATACCTCACTGGTAAACAAATAGGTCTCACTGACCTACAAGCCTCATTGGCAAACTGAATCTTCACTGCAAGTAACAAACAAGTTCAGAGGGACACTCTGTTTCATTCAATACAAAACATATGTCTGATTCTAATGGCCAATCTATTCAAAATCAATCCTTTTTCTGGATCCCCTCAACCACACTGCATATTCTGTATGTTTCTTCTCTGTCTTACTAGTTTCAATATCTTGATCAATCAAATTCATGATTCATGCACCTGATTGTTGTTGCAATTGCATATTGTCTTTCTAATCACCTTATCAATCTCTGAATCTGTATTTGATCCCTGTCAGTTCATTATCAATCTACACAACATCACTCACCTCATCTTCTTAATCCACACACAATCAATGTGCTTGTTAAAAACATTATATACAAATTCTGAATATCTTTTCATATTTCTCTGTGCATTTTCAATTCTTCAGTAACCCCTTCAAATTCAATCTGTAAAATTAATTCTTCACCAAATTGATAATCTACAAAGAATAAATCAATCTTCTCTGTAATAAAATATTTGCACTTAAAGAGAATAAAATCTCTTTCAAACATTATCTTTATTTGCAAGAACAATTTCATCTTCAGATGTAAAAATAAAATCAATCTCTTGAAATAAAACTTTTCACCCTCTCTTCAATAAAATTCTCACATAAAATATCTCCAGATCTTCTTCTCAAAAAAAATCTCTTTATCTTCTCTTTCAATGCCCTGTAAATAAAAAGTTTTTCCATCTCTTTCTTTCAATCTGAAAAACCAATGACCTTTCATATTCCTCAGGACTCTTCAATCTGCAAAACATAAGAGTTATAAATCATATTCATTTTTGTACCAATCTGCCCTGAAAATATTTTCTCTTGATATTCCTGCAAGAAAATTTAATCATCAAACTCTTTATCTTCTCTTCAATCCACAAAATTTTGTTTTCAAAAAGTTTGTATCAAAACTCTTTATCTCCTGCAAAATAAAAATCTTTTCAACTTCTTCCTAAAAAATCTTCTTCAAACAACTTCCTTTTCTTCTCTTTTAAAAAAAAATCTTCTTCTTCACAAAAAAAATCTGCCTTCTAAAAAAAACTTATTTGTTTCCAAATAAATATTTCATCTCAAAAAAATATTTCTAAAAACTATCAAAAAAAAAACTCCTTGAAACACTCTTACTATTCGGGCTTCAAAAAGATTTCTATAATACTGCCAAAAAGCATTGAGCTGCAGTTAACATTGTGTTTTTGACGTTCATATGCACGTCAATGTGCATGGTCATGCTTTGGAGGCAACATTTAAACTTCAACCACCGATTGTGGCTTTCGCGCCCTTCAAGGTTTTTAAAACTGACCGTTGATCAGCGTTTGGCGCCCGATGCGCTCAATGTAGGATTGGTTCAACCGGTATAAAGGAGAGGAGGGGCCGGTAACAATATGTTTAGAAGGGCCTCCAACCGGTAACACTAAAGTGGATTACTTACTAGCCCAAGTCACCACTCTATTAAAACATAAAGTGCATACATGAGTGACGGGTAGTTTAGAATTAACCTTGATGTGTTAGGTACATAGTAGAGAGTTAGTTTAGGGATTTCAACCATCATGTGAACTCTTGTTTTGTCATTGAAAGCCTATTGAATGCTTTGTAGCAGAGAATACCAAGTAACTGATTACTCAATAAATTTACCTTGAAGCAATTAACAACTCAACTACATAACAACACCACTGACTAACTAACCTTGATGGAAATTTGTAGAACTTAAGACCAACTAACCTTGCTAACACATTCCTCAACTTTTGATATGACAACATGAAATCCCTCCTATTTTATCACAGCTAACATTATGAGCATCTGACTTGGATATTGAACAACATGATGCATGATACATAAAGCACTAATCATCCTGTCAAGTAACCATCTCCATCTGAGGTAGATATGAAACCCACCGAGCATATGCATTACCAAACAACCTGTGAACAAACATGACAAAGAGCAAGAAACAATATGTAACCAAATTGAGTATATCTAGCAGTATCCATCCATCCTGAAACATCACCAAACACATCCTTGAGTATGAGAACACATCCTCAACAAATGTTAAACACATCCTGCCAAATCTGCATCATCAACAACTGAACACACTTATCCTGATTGAGTGAACAATTCCTAATAGATTCCATCCATAAGTGAATAACAGTGAAATGCATGATCATAAACAACCTTTTGACATCAATGACAAACTATTACCATCAATCTCCCCCTTTGTCATTGATGGCAAAACCATCTGATTGCAATTTTTCTTTCTCCCCCTTTTTGACATCTGATGACAAAGACTTATCATCCTTCATACCAAAATACATCTTAAGGCACTGATTATTTTTGCAATTTGCTGTCCAAAACTTTTCTTGAGAACTCTGAGTTCTTTCCATGTTCATCTGCATATTGAACAACCATAAAAACCTAAGAGCAACAAGACATCAATCAATCATGTAAGGCATATTAAACCAAGCACCAAACCACTGTTACAAGCTGCCCATAGACTGCACTATTCCACTTCTAATCACAACACAAATTCATAAATGAATATGAAACACTAATATCAATAAAATCCTCTGATTACTTCCTTTAACAGACTCCTGAAACAACACTTTTTAACCTGAAAATACCACTGGTGAATACTGACAATATAACTCAACTAAACTCAGCACTGATCCACCTTTTTGAATTAGACCTGAAGCAACATATCAATTGCTACCAACTTCTTGAACACTTTGCAAAGAAATCATAAACACACCAATATTCTTAAAAAAATTTTGTAGGCAGGAATCATGAAGATTCCTTAACACACTGTTCCCAACTCAAGATGACATGATGACCACTTTTGATAAGATCTTTTCAAATCTCCCATGATAGTGACAACTCAATCCTCTGATTAACTCCCCCTGAGAACAACTCCACTTAAAGTTGTTATAGCTTGATCATAACTATTATAATCACATTGAATTATGAACACTTTGAAGACATAAACTCCTATTTACCTTTTAACAAATAATTGATTTATGATGATAACAATCCTGAAGCCAACATATGACAAACCTTTTTGAACATTACCATCTGCTCTTGCTGATTCAAAACATACCTTTAACTTCCTCTGCAGGATATCACCATCAATATCATAGATTGAAGCTCATACCTGAAACCACTTCAAAACTAGAGCCACACAATTTGAACAAACCTTTCTGAACCATATTAATGAGGAAGATCAACCAAGAACATGTCAAATTATTACACCAATAATCACTTCTAAATAAACATTCATTCTGCAACCAATCTATTCTTGCACATCCTTTTTGACATGAAAAGAATGAAGACCATAAAAATGAAGACTATTTGATGAATACCATCCTCCTGTTCTGCACAAGACACTTTGCAACACAAAGTCAAATCTGATATAAATTGCAAAACTACATCTGAAACAAACTGTACTACATAAGAACTGCTGCCTCTTGACTTTGACATTCAAACTAGCTCATCAAATAAGCACATCAACAAACTAACTGCATCATCAAGTTCTTCCTGCAACACCACTTTGCAAGACCAAAAAAAAAGACAGGAATATTAATTGACTCCTTCCATTTGTAACCTCCTTAGCCCACATAATCAAACATCTGAGCACCTTGAGAACATCCTAATTGATTCTGAACTTTCCAAACTCACTCACAAGAACTGTAACACCATGACAACTCAATCTTTGTAAATATTAACATGATATGACAAAGAAAAACCAAATCACTTAACTCTATCAAACTCTTTGTGCTTGGAACCCTTGAACATCTTATCTGTAATATGACACCACATCACAAATCACTAATCACCTATATCACTGTTACACATAAACAATATCGAAGATGAATCCAAAACCAACAAAACAAGATCATCTAAAATGATAAACATCAAATGATCTTCTTCCTGAAACCTTTCAGGGATACTAGATAGAACATGAATAACTCCCCCTCACTTCATGCTCTCAGTTATCCAACTAATGATGTAACTTGTGCAAGATGCACAAGTTTAGGATCCTTCTTGTCCTGACTATCTTTTCTTTTCCAAACCTGTATATACCTTTTCTTTTCTTTGCTCAAGGTATCTGCTCTAGAAGTCTTCAATCTATTCCTGCAAAACTGTGCCTAATGCCCAAGATTATGACACTTAAAGCATGTGACATTATAACCAATTAGAGAAGTAAAGGAATCATATCTTTTTGACATGTCAAAAGTACTTCCATAATCATATCTTCCATGCATCCAACAGTCTCTTTCTATGTGACCAACTTGGTTACAGTAGTAACATATTGCATTAGAATTCTTATTTGTCATTCTAGAAATACTTTTGTTCTTATGCCACTCAACATTATTTCTGGCATAAGTCTTACAATTTCTAGCTCTATGACCATAGCTATGACAAGAATAACAATATCCATGAAACTGAGAATAATTATACCTTATTAAATGGTATTGCCTAATAGGTGGAGGTCTGTTTGTTCTTTCTCTTACATCATCAGGAGGTGGAGATCTGTTTGTTCTTTCTCTTACATCATCAGGAGCTTTATCTTTTGCTATCTTCTTGTCTTCCTTAGGAGCAGCAGGAGGATTTCTAACTTTGGAACACTCTCCTTCTTCAGTATTCTTTTCAAACAATATATTCTTGTGCAATTTAGAGGATGCCTTTTCTAACTCCCTTCTTAAAGAAACTATTTCAGATTCATACTTTTTACAATCAACTTCTTTGGCCTTTAGTTGATTATTGACATCTTCTTTTATTTTCTTAACTTCTGCAATTTGAACCTTCAAATCTATTATCTGTTTTTCTACATCTTGAAGATTTGAAAGAATTTTTATCTTGGATTCCTTTTCCTCTTGAAGTTGCAACTTTAACCTTTTGTTCTCCATTCTGAGTTCTTTGATCTCACCAAGGGCACAAATGAGCTCACCTTCCATATCAATCTCATAATCCTGATCATCATCACTTGTGATGCTAGCTTCTTCTGAATCTGATTGAGTTTGAACTTCAACTCCTTCATTGTCACTTTCCTCACACACCAGAGTGTCCTCTTCTTTATCATTATCTTGATAAATTCTTATTAGTTCTTTCCAGATATCCTGAGCTGTTTCACACTGCACAACCTTACAAGAAATATCATTAGATAAACTAGATAAAATAACTTTCTTGGCTATATGATTGCTTTTAAGAGCTTCTTTGTTATTTGAAGAATTACCATTCTCAACTGACATAAGAACATCATATCCTAAGGAGGATAAATACACTTGCATTCTAACATACCAAACTGGAAAATTTGAACCATCAAACTGAGGAACATCTGAAAAATTTTCTTCTAACACAATATCAGATTCAACTTGGAGAACATTTTTATCTACTATCTTTATATCAACATCTTGAATTGATATGAATGATTTCTTTTGTGTCTTCTGACTAGAAAGAATTTTACCATTTCTCATGTTCTTATTTCTCCTGCACTTACCCATTGAACTCCACACACAGGACCTACCCAAGCTGATTAAGCTGCAAGAGGGAACCTTGCTCTGATACCAATTGTAGGAGTCAAGGACAACACTGAGAGGGGGGGTGAATCAGTGTTGTGTGAATTTTTAAATCTTTTTCAATATTTAACTTGCAGAACACAAAGAAGAGAAAGTTATCATTGAATTGTCAAACACATATGCACATAACTTTGTCAAACACATAAACAAAACTCATGAGTAAAACATACAATCATAGAGAGATGATTAAGACACAAGAATTGCACGAGTGGAAAACCCTCTAGGGGTAGAAAAACCACTCCAGAATTGCCTCACTGGCTTAACTGAAAACCATGCCTCACTGGCAATACAAATTGTATCTAGGAGCACCAACTCCTTATGGAGCACCAACTCCTTATGGAGCACCAACTCCAATCACAAACAGAAGCACCCACTTCCAACACTGATATACCTCACTGGTAAACAAATAGGTCTCACTGACCTACAAGCCTCACTGGCAAACTGAATCTTCACTGCAAGTAACAAACAAGTTCAGAGGGACACTCTGTTTCATTCAATACAAAACATATGTCTGATTCTAATGGCCAATCTATTCAAAATCAATCCTTTTTCTGGATCCCCTCAACCACACTGCATATTCTGTATGTTTCTTCTCTGTCTTACTAGTTTCAATATCTTGATCAATCAAATTCATGATTCATGCACCTGATTGTTGTTGCAATTGCATATTGTCTTTCTAATCACCTTATCAATCTCTGAATCTGTATTTGATCCCTGTCAGTTCATTATCAATCTACACAACATCACTCACCTCATCTTCTTAATCCACACACAATCAATGTGCTTGTTAAAAACATTATATACAAATTCTGAATATCTTTTCATATTTCTCTGTGCATTTTCAATTCTTCAGTAACCCCTTCAAATTCAATCTGTAAAATTAATTCTTCACCAAATTGATAATCTACAAAGAATAAATCAATCTTCTCTGTAATAAAATATTTGCACTTAAAGAGAATAAAATCTCTTTCAAACATTATCTTTATTTGCAAGAACAATTTCATCTTCAGATGTAAAAATAAAATCAATCTCTTGAAATAAAACTTTTCACCCTCTCTTCAATAAAATTCTCACATAAAATATCTCCAGATCTTCTTCTCAAAAAAAATCTCTTTATCTTCTCTTTCAATGCCCTGTAAATAAAAAGTTTTTCCATCTCTTTCTTTCAATCTGAAAAACCAATGACCTTTCATATTCCTCAGGACTCTTCAATCTGCAAAACATAAGAGTTATAAATCATATTCATTTTTGTACCAATCTGCCCTGAAAATATTTTCTCTTGATATTCCTGCAAGAAAATTTAATCATCAAACTCTTTATCTTCTCTTCAATCCACAAAATTTTGTTTTCAAAAAGTTTGTATCAAAACTCTTTATCTCCTGCAAAATAAAAATCTTTTCAACTTCTTCCTAAAAAATCTTCTTCAAACAACTTCCTTTTCTTCTCTTTTAAAAAAAAATCTTCTTCTTCACAAAAAAAATCTGCCTTCTAAAAAAAACTTATTTGTTTCCAAATAAATATTTCATCTCAAAAAAATATTTCTAAAAACTATCAAAAAAAAAACTCCTTGAAACACTCTTACTATTCGGGCTTCAAAAAGATTTCTATAATACTGCCAAAAAGCATTGAGCTGCAGTTAACATTGTGTTTTTGACGTTCATATGCACGTCAATGTGCATGGTCATGCTTTGGAGGCAACATTTAAACTTCAACCACCGATTGTGGCTTTCGCGCCCTTCAAGGTTTTTAAAACTGACCGTTGATCAGCGTTTGGCGCCCGATGCGCTCAATGTAGGATTGGTTCAACCGGTATAAAGGAGAGGAGGGGCCGGTAACAATATGTTTAGAAGGGCCTCCAACCGGTAACACTTAAGTGGATTACTTACTAGCCCAAGTCACCACTCTATTAAAACATAAAGTGCATACATGAGTGACGGGTAGTTTAGAATTAACCTTGATGTGTTAGGTACATAGTAGAGAGTTAGTTTAGGGATTTCAACCATCATGTGAACTCTTGTTTTGTCATTGAAAGCCTATTGAATGCTTTGTAGCAGAGAATACCAAGTAACTGATTACTCAATAAATTTACCTTGAAGCAATTAACAACTCAACTACATAACAACACCACTGACCAACTAACCTTGATGGAAATTTGTAGAACTTAAGACCAACTAACCTTGCTAACACATTCCTCAACTTTTGATATGACAACATGAAATCCCTCCTATTTTATCACAGCTAACATTATGAGCATCTGACTTGGATATTGAACAACATGATGCATGATACATAAAGCACTAATCATCCTGTCAAGTAACCATCTCCATCTGAGGTAGATATGAAACCCACCGAGCATATGCATTACCAAACAACCTGTGAACAAACATGACAAAGAGCAAGAAACAATATGTAACCAAATTGAGTATATCTAGCAGTATCCATCCATCCTGAAACATCACCAAACACATCCTTGAGTATGAGAACACATCCTGAACAAATGTTAAACACATCCTGCCAAATCTGCATCATCAACAACTGAACACACTTATCCTGATTGAGTGAACAATTCCTAATAGATTCCATCCATAAGTGAATAACAGTGAAATGCATGATCATAAACAACCTTTTGACATCAATGACAAACTATTACCATTATAAAGGATGGCTAAGAAAATGGAGGATGCAAGATAAGAGATGGATGAAAGAGTTGAATGACATGTTATGCAAGATAAAATGATAACACACACAAGCAAGCAAGCAAGTATGCACAAATGATACAAGAACAAACAAGGTACTGCCCTTGTCAAGCTATAAACCAATGACTAATTGATAATGATTGATGATAGTGTTTTTTTATTGTAGGGAATGATATATCCCTAGATCAACACAAAGATGCAGGAAAGACATAACTCACTGATGATGATGATTGATTGATTAATTGAGTTGGTTTGTGAGAAGATTAGGATCAAGATCATTGATTGTGATTGGATAATTTGACAAGATTGATTCACTCAATTGGTATGGATTAAGGATGGACTTGCATTTGGATCATTGCTTGGATTGATTTAATGATCAGATTGACACTTGGATTGATGATTGGTGAGGCCCCAGTCACTCAAGAGTGAGGGTGACAAGGAAAGATAATGGTAAGTTAGAAAATAAGATGAATGATGATGATGACGCCCCCTCAGGAGGACAATTGGTGTGCTCTCAAAACAAAAAGAGAGAAAGGGTGAGTAGATAAAGAGATGTAGATAAAGAATGGAGTTGGATCTTAAGCCACTTGGAAAATGATATGTATGAAATGCTTATAGATGAAATGAAATGCAATTTGGCATGTATGATAGTGGATTTTTTCATCTTCTTGTACAATTTTTTGAAGTACTTTGTTTCATCATTGAGCTTTTAAAATGTTGTAAGAAAATACAAGCATCTAGGTATAATTAAACCATGATGACATGAGTATTACTTACATAGATTTTGATTTAGCAAGTTAATACAAGCATCTAAGTATAATTGAACCAAGATGACCTGAGTATTGCTTATGTATATTAACAGACAAGGATTGCACTTTTTCATGTTTAGACTCATAACGTTCTCGATGATCTTTTGCTGATCATGTCCTTAGACAAGCCGTCACATTACTAAAGGTTGATCCACAGACAACAAACAAATGAAAATGATCATGCCCCCATCATAGCTACTCTAGTTTTTAGACATCCTCGAGTATCCTAGGAAAACATGATAACAAAAATCAAGACCTACTTGACTTCAAGCATCAAAACTTCTTGCCATAGATATGTTCTCTTGCAATAAAATAGATAGAGTCATCTTGATATTATAGGCGCATTGTTTGTTTGATATAGGCTAATGTCTTGCATCAAATTTTTGTTGGAAAAGGTTTGTTTGTAGTGTTGCATGTGGTTCTGGTGATAGTATCGCGATCCTGATTGTTATCCTCTAAGCATATGACACTCAAAAATCTAATTCTCCAACTAGGTCGAGGATTGTGCCCTCAGTCAAGTAAAGGATTGATTTTTTATGGATGAAACATAGGGATTAACTGATGGTAGATGCGATGTGATGGGCTCTAAGGGACTGACCTAGTGCCTCGGGGGCTCATTGATGATGGCCTTGCCTACGTGACAACATAGAGGAAACATAGTTTAGGGCGTGGACCATGTGGCCCTAAGACCTAGAGGGTGAGAAGTGGGCGGAATTGGATGGACAAAAGGATGGGTGATAAGGGATGGAATGGATGGGAAGCCTCAGGGGCTCACCAATGATGGCCTTGCCTATGTGATAGCGCAGAGGCGACATAGTTTGACCTTGAAGGCTAACACTAGCAAATGGATGAATGAAAGATATGCAAAGGTTTACAATAGGATTATGGATACAGATGGAAGGGAAAGCCTTGGGGGCCCATCAATGATGGCCTTGCCTACATGATAATGTAGAGACAACATAGTTTGGGTAACTAGTGATATTGACAATAAACGTGGGATAGACAACATGATGGATGATGGGATTTGATGACCTCATTGAATGAGGTGATAAGGGTGACAAAGCACCAATCTATGATAGGTTACCATTAGGTGGTTGTTAATGAGTGTAGTTACTTGATGGATATGGTAGGAAAGATTGATGGAAGTTAGGATTGCTAAAAGATGGAGAAAGCAGTTTATCGCAAATAGTGCCTATTTCCAGGTTTTCACCACTTGCTTTTTATTGCACCCTCAAAAATAGCACCTATTTTCTAGGTTTTCACTACTTGCTGTGTTGTTTTTATATATCCCTTGCATTGGGGTTATTTAGGTGTAGAACCTTCGAAGATGCATGTTGTTGATGGGGTCACCAAACAGTTCACCTTCTGATGTTGATAGTTGATAAGCACTTGATCAATAGGCAACAACTATGACATAGGGACCCAACCAATTGGGTTCAAATTTCCCCTTTTTCTCTCTATCTTGCTGATTCTTAGGATTTTCTCTTAGCACCAAGTCACCCACCTGGAAGACTCATGGTTTAACCTTGTGATTATAACTTCTCGGCATCCTTTGTTGGTATGCCTTAAGATGGTTGAATGCATGTTGTCTCCTTTCTTCTAGCAGCTCTAGCTCCTGGAGCTTGGATATTTTGTATTCCTCATCATTTATGAGACCTTTTAATGACACCATGAGGGAAGGTAACTCAACTTCTATAGGCAAGATGGCTTCGGATCCATAGACGAGGGTGTATGGTGTCACACCTATGAGAGTGCGTATACTGGTTCTGTAGGCCTATAGAGCAGGGTTCAATTACATATGCCAGTCATGGCCAGCATCATTGATAGTCTTTTTGAGTATCTTTAGGATATTTTTGTTTGATGCCTCAGCTTGGCTGTTACCTTGTGGGTAGTACGGAGTGGAAAAGCGATGCTGAATGTGGAATTTATCACACAATTCTTTCACATCTTGATTCTTGAAAGGTCATCCATTATCCTTGACAATGGATAATGGAATACCATATCTGCATATGAGGTAGTTGAGGATGAAAGAGGATATCTATTTCCCTATGACGTTGGTTAATGGAATGACCTCAATCCACTTCATAAAATACTCAATGGCTGTTATAATGAATTTGTGGTCATTGGAGGATGAAGGGTGGATCTTGCCTACTAGATCAAGTCCCCATTGGCAGAAGGGACAAAGTGTTGTTAAGGGTTGCAACTCTTGAGCAGGTGTGTGTATCAGGTTACCATGAATCTGGCATTTCTTGCACCATTTGACAAAATGATAGGAGTCAGATTCCATGCTCGGCCAATAGTATGCAAGACGCACGAGCTTCTTCGCTAAGGTAGGACCACTAGAGTGCATCCCACATATTCCTTCATGTACTTCACTTAGAGAAGTTTGATATTCCTCACTATCCAAACACCTAAGGAGAGTATCATCTAAACCTCATCGATACAAGGTGTTTGCAATGATGGTATATCAGGATGCTTGGCGTATGAATGTTCATTTCTGGTTGCTAGATAAGTTAGGTGGTAGGATATTCTCTTTTAGATAGGTGTAAACATTTCCATATAAGGGAGAATCAGACCCTACAATGTGGTAAATGGTGCTAGTTTCTGGGATTTCATAAGCCAGATGGGAGACTGGCTCCACCAAGAACTCATAATGAGAATGATTTTCAGGTATGTCCAGGAGGGATACAATAGTAGCCATAGCATCTGTTGCCTTGTTTTCCAATCTTGGTATCTACTCGAAGGATATCACAACAAAATATTCCTTGAAGTCATCCACCATACATTTGTATGGTATCAACTTCTCATCCTTAGTTTGATAATCATCATTTACTTTATTAATGACGAGTTGTGAGTCCCCGTACACATGAAGTTCCCTGACCTTCCAATCTACTGCCATCTTAATGCCAATAACTAAAGCTTCATACTTGACCACATTGTTGGTGCATGGAAATAGAAGTGTGTATGACTTAGGGATAGTATCTCCATGTGGTGTTATCAGCAAGATTCCTGCTCTAGATCCATGTTGAGTATATGATCCATCAAAGTAGAGTTTCCAAGCTGTAGTTGTGATGTTGAAGATAGACTCATCTAGAAATTCAAAGATTAATGGGTTGTTATCTGTCAAAGGTACATCCGCTAGCTAATCTGCAATGACTTGCCCCTTTATTTCTCTTCTATCTACATACTCGATATCAAATACACTGAGTATCATGATCCATTTAGATATTCTACCTGTTAGGGTAGCTTTGATGAGTAGGTATTTTAATGGATCAATCTTCACCACTAGCTTGATAGAATGTGAGAGCATGTAGTGTCGCCACTTTTGTGAAGCAAAGACAACTACCAGACATGCTCTTTCAATTGCTGTATACTGTAGCTTGTAACCTACTAGTGTCCTACTGATGTAGTAGATTGCTTGCTCTTTTCCTTTGTGGTTTTATTGTGCTAGCAGAGCTCCAAGAGCTGTTGGTGTAGCTGAGATATAGAGTAGCAATGGCTTGCCCTGAATTGATGGCATCAAGACTGGTGGGTTCATTAAATATTCCTTTAGATGTTGAAAATCTTGCTCACACATGTCATCCCATTTGAATGGAATGTTTTTGTGTAAGAGATGGGTGAATGGATGGCACTTATCTGCCAGTTGAGAGATAAACCTTCTAATGGACTGAAACTTTCCTTGTAGAGATTGCAACTGACTCAAATTCTTAGGTGGCAGCATTTCCATGTGTAACGTCAAAAAATGTTCCCTTGGGGGCTTTTCCCTCATAAGGTTTAGCTCCCGGGTCTTTTGCATGCATTTAGGACATCTTAGTTCATAATTTGGCATCCCAATGGAATGAGCCCTAGGTAACATGACAAATGGGACCTAGGAGGACCCCTTGAGTTGTACCCTACCCAAAATAGGGGGGAGGACTTGGGCACCTGCACCCTAGTCCTGCCCTATTTTGGGGCAGCCCCAATTTTTGGGTGTCAGTTTATGACTGTTATTTGGGTCCTTTGCCAACATGGTAAGTTTGAATTACGAAAATCTTGGCAGGAGTGTTTGTAGTTGCATATAAAAGCATGCTTAGGCATTCATTTGGATATTAGATGGCAATTGTGATGTTCATGCATTCTAAAGGTGATTCAAGGCTTTCATCATGTTGCAAGAGTAGACTTGTGTGGTTTGTGTGTTTGTATTTGTAGATTTGAGCATCAATTTCCTCATGGAGTGAAGAGTATCTTCCTCCCATGAGATCTTCACTACAAGGTGACATTATATTGTGTTTTTATCATCATTTCCTTTGGTTTTTGCCTTTGCCTCACAAGGGAACGCACTCTCTATTTGACAACGATGTTCAAAGACTTAAGTGTCCTCCGAGGCTTGTTTGAGTCAAGCCTCTAAAATGTAGGTTACAGGTGTTGCATTTCAGAAAAGTGAAGTTGCATGAAGGATTAGCAGACATCAAGGATTCAGGATCCGAAGAGAAGTAAGACACCAGAGCCTTTTTGGGACTAAGGCGCTCGCTCTAGTGTCCTCCGCAGCTAAATTTCCTGAAACAGGAGTTACAATGCTGATCAGTGTCGGAAGGAGGTCAGGATCCCACAAAGAAATTGATACCTTAGACTTGGGCACCTGCTCCTATGTCCTTGACTTTTCTACCTCAGATCCTTGAAAATAGGTACTCTATGATTCAACATTTTACTTCCCTCTGGAAGAGCTTTTTCTATTATTTGTCAATTTATTGTCGTATTTGCATAATTAGGGTTTTAAGGGTTAATTGAGCATAAGAGAAGGAAAATTGATAATTAAATTCCCCAATCCAAGTTTCCCTACATCTCACAGTGATCTAGGGTATGATAGTGAATTGCCACTCGACCCTAGATCCTTGGATGTAATGGGTGAATGGAGGATTCAAACACCTAAAACATTAAGCAATCCAAATTTTACCCTAAACACCATGATTGCTTTTACCTTGGCTAGGTCCACCTCTATTCCATTAGCTGATATGATATATCCAAGGAGTTTACCGGATGTGACTCCAAAAACACACTTTTTTGGATTTAACCGTACATTAAATTGCTCTAGTGTCATGAAGATCTTGTCCAAGACTTGAAGATGCCCCTCTCTGGTGAGTGACTTACCTAGGATATCATCGACGTAATCTTCCATGATGGTGTGCATCATGTCATGAAAGATCGTAGTCATTGCCCGTTGATATGTTGCCCCTACATTCTTTAGTTTGAATGGCATGACGCACCAACAATAGGTAGCCCACAGACATGTGAATGCTATTTTGTACTGATCCTCTAGTGCTATTTTGATTTGGTTATAGCTAGAGAACCCATCCATTAATGACAACATGGTGTGCCCTACTGTTAGATCAATAATGATATCTATTTTTGGTAGACGAAAGTCATCTTTTGGACAAGCCTTGTTTAGATCTCTAAAGTCATTACACAATCTGATCCACTTATCGGGCTTGGAAATAGGTACAATGTTAGAAACCCATTTTGGATAATCGATGGCTCTGATGAACCCCACATCTAACAGTTTCTTTAGTTCCTCTTTGACCATTAATACTATATGTGGGTGCATTTTTCTTAGTTTTTGCTTAACTGGCTTAGCTCTTGGAGCTAGTGAAAGATGATGCATGATAAGATCGGTATCCAGCCCAAGTCGGTATCTAGCCCAGGCATGTTGGTGTAAGACCAAGCAAAGTTTATCTGCTTTCTTTTGAAGAATTCCACATATTCTATTCTCTCTTTTTCAGATAATGACTCAGCTAGGTGTATGATCCTTGGGTTCTCTTCTATGTCGATGTTTACTAGTTGAGTTGGTTCAATCAATACTGAAGATCTCTCCTAATGTGCATGGTAGGGGATAGTGTCAATCCCTCCATCTGCTAGCACCTCAGAGAGGTTTTCACCATCAGATACGTCTTTTCTTTTTCCTTTTTCATGATCTAACACTGCCGTGGAGTAGTTTTCACCATTAGATCTACTTTTTATTTTTATATTTTTGTGACTAAAAGGATTGGCACTCTCTCCAAAGTATGCCACGTCGTTAAGTTCAATGGCGAAGCCAGCCTTGTGGTCCCCTATGGGTAAATGGTCCCTAAGCTCTAGATAATTGATGATAGCATCATCATTTTGGAATGCATCTAGGTCAGTGGTGTTTGTTGTTGGGATAAGGTGACATTAACCTTGTAAATCCCAATATTGTATTTATTCTATTTATTATATGTAATTTATAATTATTCATGAGGAGATGTACTAGTTTCACTGGCAGGAGTAATTTCAGAGTCACCAGAAGTTATTATAGAGTGACTTTTACTATTGGCAAATGTAAAAACTCATGGTAAATGAGAATAGGCATGCTCCCTTGAGGAATATACTAATTTTGGCATGTATGACAACTGTCATAATGTTTGGTGAGTGAATCTATGACAGCTGCAAGTTGTCATAAGATTTTGTGATTCTATGACACATATGACGGATATGTTAGTTGTATATTTACTATATTTAACCCAAGGTTCCTATCTTGGAAAGATAGTCTTTTGCTGGAATCTATGGCAGTTATGACACATCATAAGATGCTGTAAGAGGCCAGATTTAGTCTTGGGCACCTAACCTTTGCATGGCTATTTTTGGACAAGTGGAAGGTGCTTGTAAGATGGCATTTAATATTTGTATGTCGGGGAATCTCATGAGAGAGAAGGTGAACACCTAAGATGAGTTAGAAAATGTTTCTATAAGTATTTTCCATGTATTAGTTGCTGCAATATAGATTTTAGGTACTCAGGTGTTGCCGGAATGCTGTTGGATTGAAGACTGGTGGAAAGAGTTGAAGTGTTGTTGTATTGTAAATCATTTTCAGATTAATACAAATATTGGGCCTCTTTCCTGTGTGGAGTTTTTTTACCTGAGAGGGTTTTCTCCATGTTAAACATTGTGTTGTGTTTATATTTCTGATTTTGCATTTCTATAAAGCATAGTTTTGTTTCTGTGTTACAATCTCCATTAATAACACACAGTTAAAGATTGCCAAAATTTATATTGAATCAGATTTCCATTGAAGTAGTGTTGCTTTCATTTCTAACATTTGGTATTAGAGCCTAGCCAGCTTTGACTCTTGGGTGGTAGTGTGGAAGTTGTAGCTGTAGTGGGAGATTTGGTTGTGTTTGTTTTGCAGATCTTGTGTTGTTTTATGGCTGCATCCACCGTTGCATCAACCTCTCGATTGTACATTGAGAAGTTCAACAGAACAGGGTATGAGTTGTGGAAGCTGAAAATGGAAGATTTGTTGGAAGAAAGAAACCAATGCTTGGCTATTCAAAAAGAGAAGAAACCTGATGATGTCTCTCTGGATGAGTGGGCTAGACTGGATGAGAAGGCACGGGGAACCATCCGTTTGTGTCTTTCAGATTCTGTGCTATTGAATGTCGCAAAGGAAGAGACTGCATACAAATTATGGAATCGGTTGGGTGAGATCTACCAAGCCAAGAGTATGGTAAATAAACTTTATTTATAAAGGAAGTTGTTTTCTTTGAAAATGAAAGAGGGTGAGTCAGTTACAGAGCATTTAAATTCTTTTAATTTATTGGCGAGTCATCTTGATTCAGTAGATGTTGAGGTTAGTGAGGAAGATAAATGTATCTTACTTCTTTGTTCTTTACCTAAGTCTTGGGAGAATGTTATCCTTGCTATCACTGCTAACCTTGCGGATCTAAAGTTGGATGCTCTTGTTTCAGTGCTACTGTCACAGGAATTGAGGAAGAAGAGTTCAGATAGTTCAGGGGATGCTCTCAGTGTCAGAGGAAGGTCTAAGGAAAGGGGACCTAAAGGAGATCAGAAAGGGGCTAAGGACAAGTGCAAGGGCAGGTCTAAGAATCCTAGTAAAAAGAACAGAGTTAAGTGTTGGAACTGTGGTAAAAGGGGACATGTGAAGAAGGAGTGTAGAAACCCCAAGAAACAGTGGGAGAATGCTTCAGATAAGTCCTCGAATGTAGGTGAAGAAGTTTTACTTTATGCATGTAATCTTGTTTCTAATGATCACTAGTTGGTTGACTCAGGATGCTCGTTTCATATGACCCCGCATAAGGAATGGTTCTCCACATATGAAGAATATGATGGAGGTAATATCTACCTTGGTGACAACTCTACATATCCGATTGTTAGGAAAGGAAATGTATTGTTGTGTTTTAGTGATGGGAGGATTAAAACCCTCCCTGGTGTTTTGTATGTTTCTGGATTAGCTAGAAATATGATTTCAGGTTTGAAGTTGAATGATTTAGGAATGCATGTGACATTTGACACGCATGGCTACAGATTGGTGAGAGGGAACTTGGTGGTAGCAAAAGGGAAGAGATTCGGGAACTTGTTTAAGCTTGATCCCACTACAGTTTGTAATGCCTCCTATGTATCTGAGGCCACTACTGAAAATACATGTATGTTGTGGCACCGCAAATTGGGCCACACAAGTAATAATGTATTGAAAACTATTAAGAATAAAAATTTGTTGGATGGTTTCTCCTATTATGATGAGCACTTTGATTTCTGTGAGCATTGTGTGTTTGGTAAACAAAATAGAAAATCATTTCCTTCAGGAAGCAATAGAGCAAAAGAGAAGTTAAAAATTATTCATATGGACATGTTTGGACCTGTGGATAATGAATCTATTCAAAAATCTCATTATTTTGTAACCTTCATTGATGATGTATCTAGATTTACATGGATTTATTTTATGAAACATATATATGAAGTTTTCACTAAGTTTAAGGAATTCAAAGTCTTAGTAGAGAACCAATCAGGTTTAAAGATAAAAATATTAAGATCTGACAATGGAGGGGAATATTGCTCTAAGGAATTTGATGAGTTTTGCAAGCATGCAGGTATAATCAGACAAAAGACAACTCTGTATACACCACAACAAAATGGTGTTGTAGAAAGGATGAACCAAACAATTATGGAAAGGTCCAAAAGTATGCTTAGTGATGCATGGCTAGATAAATGCTTTTGGGTAGAGGCTGTGTGTACTGCTTGCTACTTGATAAACAGATCTCCTTGTAAGGCTCTTGATTTGACACCTTATGAAGTGTGGATAGGTAAGAAACCTTCTATTTCACATTTAAGGGTTTTTGGTTGTGAGGCTTTTGTTCATGTGTCTAAGGAAAATCGATCTAAGTTGGATCCAAAGGCTGAAAAGTGTACATTCATTGGATATAGTGATAATGTCAAAGGTTATAATCTTTGGAATCCACTAACCCGCAAGATTATCTTTTCTAGAGATGTTATTTTCAAAGAACTTAGAGCTATTTCTGAACCTGACCAACCAAAAGAGAAAGAGGAAAAGGTAAAGAAGGTGCACTTTGATTTAGAGCAGCAAGATGTACCTCAAGAAGAATAGAATGATGGATTAGGGGGTGAAGAAGAAGAAGATTCGAGTAGTTCTGATGAAGATGAATCTGTTGTGACAAAAGAAGTTGGTATAGATGATCATACAGAAGAATGAGTAGAGTCTCTTACTCCACCCTTGAGGAGATCCACAAGACAACAGAATCCAGTTGACAGGTATAGCCCACCAAATTTCTGTTGTGTATATGCTTTGTTGAGTACTAACAATGAACCTAGATCCTACAGGGAAGCTATTTCTGCAGATGATAGTGAGTCTTGGCAGTTAGCCATGCAGGAGGAGATGATGGCTTTAGACTCTTGTAATACCTGGGATCCTGTTCGTTTACCCAAAGGAAGAAAGGCCATAGGTTGTAAGTGGGTCTTCAAGAAGAAATTTGGAGCAGACGGGTCATTGGAGAAGTACAAGGCTAGACTGGTAGCCAAGGGCTACTCCCAAAGAGAGGGAGTTGATTTTGGTGAGATATTCTCTCCTGTTGCTAAATTGACTTCTATTAGATTTCTCTTATCCATTGCTACAACTTATGATTGGGAGATTGAGCAAATGGATGTTAAGACTGCGTTCTTACATGGAGATCTTGAAGAAGAAATTTATATGCAACAACCTACAGGTTTTGAGATAAAAAGAAAAGAACATTGGGTTTGTAGGTTAAAGAGGTCTCTTTATGGTCTGAAACAGTCCCCCAGAATGTGGTATCAAAAGTTTGACTCATCTATTTTGAAATTGGGTTTTGTTAGAAGCGAGGAGGATCACTGTGTTTACATTCATTGTGTTGATGATTCTATACTGGTTATTGCTTTGTATGTTGATGACATGTTTTTATGCAATACTAAGGGTATGATCAGTGAGCTTAAAGCCCAACTTTCAGGTGCATTTGAGATGAAGGATCTTGGTACTGTAAGGTATATTTTGGGAATGAAGATCAAAAGGGATAGAGTTAATAGAAAGCTTTGGTTGTCACAAAGTAAGTATGTGAATACTATTTTACAGAGGTTTAGTTTGCAGGACTGTAACCCAGTTAGAGTTCCTTTACCCATTGGTACTAAGATTTCATTAGATATGTGTCCAAAGACTAAGGATGATCTTGAGGATATGTCTAATGTGCCATATGCTAGTGCTGTAGGGAGTTTTATGTATGCAATGGTTTGCACTAGACCAGATATTGCCCAAGCAGTGGGAGTTTTGAGCATATTTATGTCTAACCCTAGTAGACAACATTGGAACTATGCGAAGAGGGTGTTTAAATATCTTGCAGGTACTCTTGATCATTGTTTGCTTTATTCTGGTACTGATAGTGCTGGTAAATCTTTGGACATACAGGGTTTTGTTGATGCAGATTGGGCAGGTGACTTGGATAGTTGAAGGTCCACTAGTGTCTATGTGTTTACTCTGTCTGCAAGTGCAGTGAGTTGGATGAGTAAGAGGTAGCCCATAGTTGCTTTGTCCACTATAGAAGCAGAGTATATGGCTACTACTCATGACTCTAAGGAGGTAGTTTGGTTGAGGAGACTATGTACAGGTATTGGTTTTGATTGCAGGATCATTTAGATTGGTTGTGATAGCTAGAGTGCTATCTGTTTGGCTAAGAATCCCATGTATCATGCTCAGACTAAGCATGTTGATGTTTAATATCACTTTGTTGGAGAGTTGGTTGCAAATGGAGAGATTGAGCTAAAGAAGATAGACACTCCAGAGAATGTTGCAGATTCATTGACTAAGCCTGTGAGCACAGAGAAGTTCGTGTGGTGCAGAGAGGCCATGGGCCTTGTTTCTAGTGCTTGATTATTTTCATTTGATTTCCTATGGGTTGATTTACAATGTATAATGTCAAGTGGGAGAATGTTGGGATAAGGTGCCATTAACCTTGTAAATCCCAATATTGTATTTATTCTATTTATTATATGTAATTTGTAATTATCCATGAGGAGATGTACTAGTTTCACTGGCAGGGGTAATTTCAGAGTCACCAGAAGTTATTATGGAGTGACTTTTACTATTGCCAAATGTAAAAACTCATGGTAAATGAGGATAGGCATGATCCCTTGAGGATTATACTATTTTTGGCATGTATGACAATTGTCATAATGTTTGGTGAGTGAATATATGACAACTGCAAGTTGTCATAAGATTCTGTGATTCTATGACGCATATGACGGATATGTTAGTAGTATATTTTATATATTTAGCCCAAGGTTCCTATCTTGGAAAGATACTCTTTTGTTGGAATCTATGATGGTTATGACACATCATAAGATGCTGTAAGAGGCCATATTTAGTCTTGGGCACCCAACCTTTGCATGGCTGTTTTTGGACAAGTGGAAGGTGTTTGTAAGATGACATTTAATATTTGTATGTTAGGGAATCTCATGAGAGAGAAGGTGAATGCTTAAGATGAGTTAGAAAATGTTTCTATAAGTATTTTCCATGTATTAGTTGCTGCAATATAAATTTTAGGTACTCAGGTGCTGCCGGAATGCTGTCGGATTGAAGATTGGTGGAGAGAGTTGAAGTGTTGTTGTATTGTAAATCATTTTTAGATTAATACAAACATTGGGCCTCTTTCTTGTGTGGAGTTTTTTACCTGAAAGAGTTTTCTCCATGTTAAACATTGTGTTATGTGTTCATATTTCCGATTTTGCATTTCTGTGAAGCATAGTTTTGTTTCTATGTTACAATCTCCATTAATAACACATAGTTAAAGATTGCAGAAATTTATATTGAATCAGATTTCTATTGAAGTAGTGCCGTTTTCATTTCTAACATTTGGTAGATCCCACTCTATCAATTCAAGATGCACTAGGGGTAATGGATCATCTGGTTGATCCAATTCAAGGGTGGTGATGGTTAGAATAGAGGAGTCGTTTGAATAGGTAGAGGTATTGACAAGGTCTATTATGGTATTCTCCTCAAGTTGGTTCGTCAAGTGTGACATCATACTCTCCTCATGAAGTTCACTTTCGTAACATTACAGATCGAACTCTAGCAATCTAGCCCTAGAGCTTTGTCCCTCGTGTTTCATATGAGTAGAGCTATACTATTGAACCATGCCAACCCCTTTATCTTCACAAGACATTTCTGAGAGGCTGTCCCATTCATACTCATGGGAATCTATTTCACTAACTTCTTGTAACTGGTGAATTTATTCCACTAGGTTAGTGGTAGATGTTTTTTTTGTCTTTTTCTTTGAGTTTCTCCTTGCCTTTGATCTTCTCTTTACCCTTATATCCCAACCCAGTAGTGTCTCAAGTTGTGGAGGTAGAGGGTTGAATTGGTTCTATGAGACCATCTTTCCTTAATCCTATGGGACCATGTCCTTCATATCCCATCCTTTGTAAAATAGAAAACCCTTGACCATATTTTTTAGTGGGTAGCTTAGGTTGATGACCATTTGGTGTGGTTTTAGAGCCACTGTAAGACATCTTTTTCATCACTCTCATCTGATAAGTTTCCCCATCTAATGAAAGGACCCTTAGAAGTCTCTAATGTCTTGGCCTTGTTCAATAATGGCTTTCCATAGATTTTGGTGATATAGGCAGTTGTGCTAGATAGAAAGTTTGCTCAATGACATACTCCCAACACCCTTGTCTTTGACTTTGACTTTAAGCTCTGATGTTTTGGAGGTAGAAGCTAGAGAAATTGGATCCACATGGTTTGAAGAAGAGGAAGCTGCTCGATTGGTGGGGATTACAACTTCTAGTTTTGATTGGATGGTGTTGCAATACTGGAATGGATCAGGGTCACCTTGTGCGATAATTTCTTGGCCATTGTGTGGGAACTTGATACATTGATGGTATGGTGATGGAACAACCTTCATCGCATTGATCCAAGGTCTACCTAGAAGTATGTTATATGTGAGCTCCATGTCTAGAACTTGGCACACAACATCTCTCTCTATTGGTCCAACTTGTATTGGTAAGACCATAGTTCCTTTGGAAGTTCTCTCTTCTTTGTCATATGCCTTGATAGTTATTTGCTTTTTAGGATCAATGACATTTTCTAAAAAACCCTAATGCAAGGATTAAATTTAACATGCATATGTTTAAACAAGCACCTCCATCTATTAGGACCCTTTTTATTTAGTGTTTGTTGATTTGGGCCTCAATGTGGAGGGATGCATTGTGTGGTTGGTTGATGGACTTATCATCTTTCTCTGTGAAAGATAAGAAATGTGGTGTGGTTAGACGACCCACCATAGATTGGAATTGCTCTTGAGTAAGGTTGTAGGAATAGTTGTTTCCAAGAGGGCTTTCTCTAAGATGGCTTTGTGAGATGGGGATAGACGCAATAACTCCAAAATGTATATGTGTGCGGGTGTTTTATGGAGTTGGTCAAGGATGCTGTATTGGTTCAATGTGGATGATGACTTGGGTGGAGCTCCTTGTAGAGTAATGTTTCCATGATGAGTGGTCAGATTATAGTTGGACTTATTATTGATAGTGATTACATTGATGTGTGAATCACTTTGTGAGATATGATTAATGGTGTACTCGTAAGAAATGTTATTATAGTTTGCTTTGTCAGCATTGTTGTTGTTTTGATTGGATGATCCTCCTTTCTCATAGTGGGGAAGATGATTTTTGAATTCTATATGCTCTTAATTAGTGGTATGCCCTTCAATTGATATCCATTTTTGATCTAGCAAGTCTTGGACAACATGTTTTAGCTCTTGACAATCATTTGTTTTATGTCCTTTGTTTCTGTGATACTCACAAAAGTCAGCATCATTCCACCAAGAGGATTTAAATTTTGGTTCATACTTACACACCGGTGGAAGTGTTATGAGGTTACCCCCAATTAACTTCCTAAGGGTGGATTCAAAAGACTCTCCTAGTGGTGTGAACTTTCTCCTAGGAGGAAAGTTGGTAGGTCTTTGCTCATTGCTTTGAGGCTTGTTGGATGGTGTATTATTTTGTAGTTTTGATAGATTGAAGATTGGTTGCTTTTGTACCAAATTTTTAGCATCCACCACACCATTATTTACAATGGGTTTGTTCTTGGTCCAAAATTGTGACTTGTCTGCATTGTTGTTAGAACCAGGGGTGTCTTTGTATAGCTTAATTTGCCCCTTTGTTATCAAGGCTTTCTCAATGAGTAGCCCCATTTCAATGACCTTACTAAAAGTAGTTGGGCACTGTATTTGGATTTGATAACTCAATTATGTGGTTAGGTTGTGAACAAACATTTCTATCATTTGTTTCTCCAGTATGTGGTAGGGACACTTGCTTGCAAGTTTTCTCCATCTTTGTAGGAAAGAGACGAAGGATTCTTCCCCCTTTTGCTTGTTATTACAAAGGTCCAACATGGATATTTCATGTTTGATATTGTATGAGAAATTGTGTTACAAATTTATCCACTATCTCATCAAAAGTACAGATGCCGAGAGGTAGGCGGGAGAACCATTCCATTGCTTGGCCTCCTCAGATTCGTGGGAATAGTCGCATAAGATATGTTTCATTGTGTGCGATTTCTAGGCATGCTGCGCTAAATTCCCTTATATGATCTCTTGGATCACCTTTTCCTTTATACTTGTCAAATTTTGGAACCTCAAATCTTGAGGGAAAAGGTATCATGAGCAAAGACTTATCAAAGGGATATGGTGAAATATCCTCAAGGGAGTAGTGTTTTGTGGTTGTCCCACTTTGGATATATACCGACTATTTTTGCAAGGCTTGGATTTGTGTCGTTAATGTGTCTAAAGGATTGGGTGTATCCTTAGCCTTTTCTAATTTAGAAGCATCTTTGTCAATTTTGGATCCATCATTGTCAATTTTGGAGCCATCTTTTGAAGACTCCACTTCATTTGAGGAGTTGGTTTCTCTTAGATTTGAGACATCAAAACCTGCAGGCAATTTAGCTCCTTGTTGAGCTAACATGAGAAAATATTTATGAGGATCTGTGGCAACAACCCTATCCATTACCTTTTGAAATTTTGGATCTTGAAGTTGTTTAAGGATTTCCTCTTGACTAATCTCCTCATCATCAGAATTGTTCCCACTACTATGTCCGGAATCCATCTTTTGCTTTTGTTTAAATTAGGATCTAGTTTGAACCATGCAATCTTTGGATGTGAGTGAAGTTGGATTGTGAAACTTGGTGAAATTGGTTTGGTGTTTTGATACGATGTGATCTAGGTGAATTAGATTGGATAAACTAGATTTTGCTAAGGTTTTCTATTGATTCTATTTGTCCAAACAAGGTGGTCTTGAGCTATAATGGTAATAGCTATCGAAGTGTCGATATAAAAGGTAGTCAAAATAGGGATAGATGATCACCACTATTGATATAGACTATTATTTTATCAAGATACTCAACTATAGTTTCGATGTGAAGGATGATTGAAATTCTGATATGAAACTAACTAGGTATTGTTTGAATTTGGTAGAGTATCAACTATGCCTTGGTACGAATCTTGGTTTTTGGTTTGACGACCTTTTGGATAGGAAGACAATGGTATGCAAAGGTAATGTTTGAAAATGGCGTGAAGGTAGGACTACAAGGTTGGAATTATTTTCCAAGTATTAACTAGAGAAAAAAGGCTATCCAGAAATGGTTTCAGTTTTGCCTCAAAATGGACGGAACAACTTTTTGTTGTGAATGCGCATCATTAGATGCACATGAATAAGTGGCAAAAACATAGCTCTGTACTGTGTATGCACATCTCTGTATGTGCAGGGATATGTTTCAAATGCGTAGTACTGTGTTCTGAATGTGTAAAAAGGTATATGTGCATCAAGACGGTGTAAATGCATAGCAATACTGTTTAAATGCACAACAGTAGTGAATGCACAACAAGATTTGGTAAATGCACAACAAAGTAGTGTAAATACATAGGACTACAAAATTTTTTCCTTTTGTTTTAGTTTGTCAATCTTGGCTTGTTTGCACATTTTTCTAGGATGCTCTAAAGTTTGTGGTACTATTTTTGACTCAAGTTATTGCCAGAAAACACAGTAAACAAGAAGTTGTCATGATTATTTGATACAATTTTTGATAAATGTAAAACAAACAAGTACAATCCTAAGGATGGCAAGGACAATATTTGTTGAATTCCAACTTGGATTTTACTCCAGCCACTTACATAAAGGCAGATAGTTAGCAACTTGGTAGCACTGGCTCCCCCTTACAGTGCACTCACTTCTCATGCATACCAAGTTACAATCCCTCCGAAGAGTTGGATTTTCTATCTCCACACTAGATGAGTGTATGACGTTGGATGGCTTCAGAGGACTTCCTCTCGTGTTAAAAAATAGGGGTTTTTGGCTTTCTAAAATAATTAGCTTTTTAGTTTGGGCATCTGTTTGGGTGGTTATACGTGTGGTAATTCTCTCCGTTATGGAGGCTTCCTAGTCTAAAGAGGTTAGGCTCAACAGAGTTAAACACACCACAAGGGTACTATGGGAAACATTTGTTGGTATAACACAACAACATCCGTTGTTTGTGCCTTATGACACAAACACAATTTATTTAAAGTGGCTTGGCTTTAGCCCGTTACCACTCGAGGTCATCACACTTGGAAGAAACACAATCCCAAGGGCATGCCTCTTCTAAAGGTTACACAAATAAAATGATGAGTTTGGCATTTTGGTCAGCCAAGAAGGGGAGAGAATAGTCCTATCATCATTTTCAAGCATAGTAGACACTGGTTCTTTATCCTCCTAGAGTTAAAAACCAAAAATTAGGTGTGTTTTACTCTACCAAGTACACTCCATTGACAAGATAGCAAAAACTTGGAAAAGATAGTTAATTTTACCCTCCTAAACAAATCTATATGAAGATTGTTATTGAAGAATCAAACAAGTTACTCTTCCCTATTTAAGCTAGATGAGAGATTTGTAAATGCAAGATTGATTTGAAAGATTTGTTCAATTTTATCCACCTAGGTTGGGACTATGTGCAAGTTGTAATGCAACAATATCATTTACTTTCTCCTAATTAGATCTAGGTGAAAATTTGCATGAAGATGTCAAATTACTTCTCCACTAATTAAATCTAGATGAAGTTATGATGCAACTAAATGCCTAAATGAATCTCCTACACTTGCAAGAAGAGTTAGTATGGAAATCTTTGCAAAAAATCAATACAAATTTTATGTCAGAATGTAAATGTGTAGGAACAGGAAGTAAATGCACATCACTGCTCAGTAAAAGCGCAGAAACATGAATGCATAGAAATAAGCCATGGATGTGCAGGGATGTTTAGTGAATGCATAGAAATGTAAATGCGTAGTGAAACATGGTGAATGCTCAGAAAGATGGTGTGAATGCGCAGAAAGATGAATGCACAACAGGGAGCCGTGAATGTGCAGGACTAGAATGTGAATGCACTGAAATGACCTATCACGATAGTAGCTTCACAAAAAACTCAAATGGAGGTTAAAATGGGGCTAGACCCCATGGTGGGTGCCAAAAATGTTAGAGGAAATATGAACAACAATATTAAACTACTAAATATCCAATAACTCAATGGAAATGATGCAAAGCCAATAAACAAAGATTATACCTTCGTAGACTGATTCACCTTGTAGCTTCCATTATTGCCTATCTTGTATTGATCTTATGAATGAGTTGAGCTCTCAGAAGTGTGTACTTCCTTGCTGTTTAAAGATGACAATAGGAGAATGGCTGTAGATGGATAATGCAATGAAGATTAAACTAACAATGCAACTCTAGGATGATGGATAATGGAGATATGAAGACATGGTTGGATAATTGTGATGATAATGAGATTATGCAAATGCAATGAGGATTCTTTGCCAAAGGCACGCTGGTAGAATTTCTATAGAGTAAGTTTACAAAAGCTCTTGGATTGTTGAAATGAGAGAATGAGGGTTCCTTTTATAAGCGAAGGATGGGCCAATTCCAAGTGTCACAATCTCAATTGTGGAGAAGAAGTCTTGTGATGTGTACGGTGGAGATCAAATTTGTTGGGATGAGGGAGAGAAATATGGAAGATGTCCCTCTCACCTTGACAAGGTGGAGAGAAAGGTGTGACATGAGGCCACATGTCACAAGGCTCACCAAGACCATAGAGTGAAGGTCAAAGAAGGAGACCTTATTTGTAGGATGGTTGGAAGGAATATATGGACTTATGGGACAAGTGTCTCAAGGTGTCTTTTGACCAAGATGACATGGAGAGACCATGCTCATGAGAATAGGGATGGTTGGAGAAATAATAGGACATGTGGGTGAGGATAAATTAGATAATTAAATATTAAAATATTTAATTATGTGTGCAACATGATGAGGTGGATTGTGAGGTGGATTAGATGATGTGGAATTAGAGGATGTGGGATTATGTACTTTTGACTTTGGGATAAGATGATTGATTAAATAATTTAGAATTATTTAATTATGGATGACATTAGAAGAATTGATAAATTGATTTGTTGTAGAATTATGATGATGTGAATCATATAAATAAATTAGTGAATTTATTCATTGATAGAGGAATGAGAATAAAATAAATATTAAATATTTATTTAATTCAACTTAGCCATTTTTAGGTGTATACAGTTATCATAATGACCTTCATTAACAGTCAAACACTGTGATTGTAGTCCTCAAGATCGGCTACTAAGTGCTTCATGCACAATCATTGGTTTAAAGATTCATGATAAATGTTATTATGGCTCAAGGAAAGACTCTCGGCCTACTCCCAAGCCAGCTTTCCAATGCACATACTCTATCATAATAGTTCTTTATACTTTAATTATTGAGCACAATAATGAAAGCTTCAAGGGTATTACTAAATAGTTTTAAATCCATGCCATATAGGCACACACACATATTTGCATGCTACAACAAAGTACAAGCTCGGCCCTGTGGCCTCGAGCGACTTAGTTATCAACAATGATTATAAGCTTAGCATTATAGATTCACATACGACGTCGAGGGCCTAAAGGATTACACATAGTGTATGAGATAACAAATTTATTCAAACAAAGGTTATGACCTGGAGGGTGTTAAAACAATATTCACAACAAGTACTTTGGCCTCAAGATCCTTCAACAATAATCACAACAAGCTTTACTATTATACATCAACACAGCCGACCTCATACGCAGCAGTAGTAACATTTATTTAACATGCCAAGTGATAAGAGTCTTTCAAAGACTATGAATCATACCTGAAGGTTTTATATATGTATAATGGAGTCAGCCTATCGAGGGACACTCCCAAAGCCTGTCGACAACTCTAAAACGTGAGTGCTATCATACTCCTAGCTCACTTCTATGACAACAATTTCTTTTCACAGGAAACTTGGGTTACTGACCTCTTTTCTCCTCTCCCGAGTGCCAAAAGATAGACTAGCAAAAACAAAGGTATTGAATCCTTTCTTTTCCATGCCTTGCATTCAATAAGGCTTGCCACCTTTTGAGCTCCATGATGAAAAAAAAATAGTTAACCCCACTCCGCCACCCCATGGCCTTTTTAGATTTCACAGTCCATTATTTTCTATCATGAAGTGGACAATGAGGGTGGGGATCTAAATGGGTCTGAAATGGCCTCCACTCATCCCACTCACCATGGGTTTTGGTCGGCCTAATACCTTATGACATATACATTAATGATAGTAAGGTGCCCGATCACAAGGCTAAAATGATTATATCATATTAAGTTTCCCTTACATCTACATGATGTATAAGGGTAAACATAACAATCCAAGATGTCATCAAATGACATTGTCATCAATAGGGTAGCACAAACAAAATGTGATTTAGGGGTCGAGAATCACTCCCCCTTCTTCACTATAAACCATAAGTAATATATAAAAAAGAATAATAGATTCAAAACCCTGATATGGAAATAAATAAAGAAACAAGGAAGTACTCGACTACCTGGCGAGATTATCTCTCAACTTATATTGATGTTCTAGGAACATCATTTAGTCAAATTGACGTAGACGAAGTCAAGATAACCCAAAGTGTCATGACGACACAAAGAGGAAACAACTAGCAAGGAAAAGACATAAATCACTCTACCATGCACGGTTTCATAAAGAGTTAATCTGATACTCAGATGGTAATCTGACTCTTTCCCAAATCTATCTCCTCCTCCCAGATGATACTCTCCTTCCATTTTTTGAAGGAAGATTCTTTTCTTGATCACACTCGCAACAATATAACCATGATAAGTGTATCATAATTTGATTCACAAATCATAATAATTAAATAATCATAACAACATGTAATCTCATGTCTAACTAACATTAGTCAGTTTTCACATAATCAATGATTAAATCTAATATTTTCCACAAACATCTAGTCATTAAACTATGATTAGTCATCCTGATTACCACACAAAAGCAAGATTAACCTTAACCATAAGTTGGGGATGTAACAGATAAATCTTGAAGATCCTCTCCATGAATTTATGAAGGGATGATGTCAATAGCTGATTTATCTATCACCTTTTTTGCAACTTTCTCAACAATCACTTCCTCTTGAGGTCGCTTTGGTTCTTTAAGTACCAAGTCCTCTACATTAATTGGCTAGTTCCTTGGTACATTAGGTGATCTAGACCCTTCTGAGTCTGATATTTCTTCCACTTCTGGACCTGTTGCCACCTCAGGGACTCTTATTATTTCATTTTCCATTTCCTCCTACTGAGGCTGATCTTGTGACAACTGGTGTGCCAACAATGAAGCGATTGGATTGTTGGTCACCACATAAGTGACCTCATCATCAGTCAAATCTACCACTTTACTCAGTGGCAATTGTAACTCTTCTACCTTGGCCTGCTCCTATTCTTTTGTCTCTTCTACCATTTTTCATTTCACTTTAATTATCTGAGCAACCAACTGGTCCCTTTGCAGTTGCATGACTTGCCCTCCAAAATGGGTCTGGTAAGCTGCTATCTGTTGTGCTAAATGTGCTTGGAGTGCGGCAGCTAGTAACGAGGATGTCTCTCCTTGGGATTGACCTAATGCAAGCATGAGTTCCATTTTAGTTGGCTCTGAGGCCTTGTCTTAGACATCTACAGGATTCGAGGTTGCACCCCTCATCAGTATCATCAGAGTTTTCCTCTTTTGCATGGGAATCACTACCCCCTTCAGTATATTTGTTTGATGTTGTTCTTCAGGCGCAGTGTTAGATATAGTGATTGCCCTTAAGGGTTGGTATTGTGGAGGTGAAGGCATAGTGGCGACAATGATCCCCTCTACTATCAATTCTTTGCCAGATACAGAAGTCCTTGCCTCCGCTAGCTTAGTTTCCATAATTCTCCTCTTTTTGACAAGGAAATCATCATAATCAGCATCTCCCCATTATTTTCTCTCTTCTTGTCATATGTAAAGGCTATGCCCTTAGATTTCAGCTCATTCACCTTCTCATCCACCCACTTCTGAGTGATGACCATGACTCTTCTGGTGATGAGATTGATTGATGTCTCATCTAGCTGAGTCCAATTAGGGAGAGGTAAGGTCTCATTATATATTTGCTTCCCATCATACTCTGAATCAAGGACCTTTTCATCATTAGACTTTATCTAGGATGAGACCTCTAGACATCCCAATGTCCTTATCTAGTTCAAAGTTAACCTCTGATATCCCCTTTTCCTGACTTCCTATTCATCCAGACAATCCACCCAATAATATTCTAGGTGTAGGACATGCTATAACTTCTTATTAACGAACTTCTCCATCCTATGATATGGATCATAAGTTCTTATCAGGGGAAAAGTGGGAGGTTCAACATTTGAAGTTTAGACTTAGATAATTTGCAGTCTTTGAAGTCTGCACATCTATACTAATGGATATCCAAAGGGAACTTAACAGTTCCCCATTTGTTCTTTGGGATATATGCTTCATAAGAAGGTATTATTTGTCAAGTGATCTCAAGCAGTAGGACATTGTCTGTCGGATATTTGGGCAACATGAAAGGGTATCCTTCAAAGCCTTCCATCTTGATGTATGTAAATGTAGGGAAATGGATGAACTAGGATCCATGAGCCATGATTAAGGCTTGAGCTTCCCTCGAGATCCTTTTGGCTCGATCACCTTCCATCAGCCAAACCAACCACATTGTGAAGCAATCATTTACCCTTTAGTAATGCTACATCGATTGCTTCCTTTCAAGTTGTGGGTAGTATTCCCACATTGATTGCTCTATTTTCTTACTACCCAACTTACGAACAGTGGTTAACCCATAAAATTATGCTATGTAAGCACATGAATATACTACGTAGGATGTCATCCTAAACATATGTATATTCTTCTTCCATCTGACCATCCCATCATGTAAGGAATCACTGATCAACTTCACCCAGTGCATTATTTCTCTTGTTTCCTTCACATGCCTGATGAGGCCGAACATTCAGAACTCTAACACTCTAGAGTCCTCCTTCCCAACCATCCTACTCAAAAGGGTTATCATATACTGCACCTCGGGGTAGAAATCATACTTATATAGGTTTTGAGGCATCTCAGAGACCACCTTTGGTCTGGTGTTAGGATCCATCCATGAAGTATGCATGATCTTCCTGCATCCTGAGACATTATAATTATATACTGTTGACAGAGCATTGAGGTCTATTTAAAAAACCTCCTGACTTCTAGGCAGCTTGAATGTTTCCATGATGCCCTTCTCCAAGAAGTCTGCATACACGTGCCCCTATTTCTCTACTCTCTTGAACATTTCTAGGGTTATAGTTCTGAGTGCATTCAATGACCAATTCTAGGGCCTCTGCAGCATATGGAAAACTGACTACGTGATACATTCCACTCTTCACAATGTTGTCCAAGGTAGCATCCCCTTCTTGGGCTTGAATCTGTGCCTTGAAGACTTCTAAATCTATACTCCCACAATGGGTGTCCAATGTGTTCCCATATTTACTCCAGACGCCGTAAGAACATGAAACATAGGCATCTTGAATTCATCTTCCCTCCTTTGTTGTCTTTTCTGCATCTTGACCTGCAAGATGCAAACATCTGAAATTAGATTCTCCATTGGTCTAGACCCCCTGGGTTGTACATAAATTTGCAGAAGTAACTTGCAAGCATTATAAGGTAGGGTACAATCTACATTTACCCTAATAAATTACCTTAATTAACGGCAAGATAAACCTTCTACATGAAAATGACTTACTGTAACCAATCAAGAAAGAGGAGTTTGTCATATTCATACCTGTGAATTGAAGAAATCACCTTGGTTAGCTTGTGGGATGAAATCTGTTCACTATTACGCTCTTTGTTCACCTTGCTACTATCTTGCATTAATCTCTGTAATTCTACTTGTTCAACAGGAATTTACACTAATCTCTTTGAATTTAGTAAAGGCTTTATGATCACAAATGCATCAGAAATGACCTTTTAATATTACTGGAATTTACTAAGTGTGGGTGCAGTGAATGTTAGGTGGAGTTTGGTGAACAATTAATGACAAGGCGCGGGTAAATGGACAGTTGGAGAAATGTTTAGATTTAAAATTTAAATTCAACAACTATAAGCACTATGTGGTATGGGAAGTGAATGTAAGGTCTGGATGGACATTTATTCTTAATGTTTGGTCCCAATGTCCAATGGGAATATCTAGTGTTAAAGGTCCCATTGACCTTGACTAGACTAAGTGGATGCTTGGATGTTAATTGATCATGTGGATCCAGATACTTACCAAAATATCCTTTGTGAAATGTCCGAATGCCTATGTCTTGTTGAAAAGTCAATGATTTGAGTGTTGGTTTATAAAGCAATGGATAGGACATTAATAAGGGCATGGATATTTTAGCATAAATGTCTAGTGTGAAAATATTCGGTCCATTGGGAGGTATGTAGCTCAGGATAAAATTGACAGCTTGCAATGGATAAGACATTTACTCGATTGATCATGTCATTGCCAAAATATTCGGTCCAGTGGACGTGCTCGAGACTTGATGAAGTAAATTTGACGGCTATGACTTAGATATGGATATGGATATATGGGATTTGGATCTTTTGATATCTGGTCTGGGTGAATAATGATTAATCTCTACTTAAGTATGTTTTTAGGTCCAGATGTCATTTCAATGGATTTGGAACCCGAACTTGAACTGGATAGGACATTAGTGTTTCGCCCCCTATTTTTGTACATACACTTCACACAAAGTAAACATCAAAGTATTTTGTATGTACATAGACACAATGAATGCCAAATTTCATTCACACACACAGTGAATGTCAAAGTTAATTTTCAAACCCAAACATGCATAGTGAAAGCCAAAGTTAATTCAAAGATGTGTATACAAAAAGTGAACATCATTGAACTTTGAAAGTATTTTTGTACACACTTCACATAAAGTGAACATCAAAGTATTTTTATACACACATAAAGACACACAATGAATTCTAAAGTTCATTCACATACACATGCATGTATACACTAAGTGAATGACAAAGTTCATTCACATACACATGTGCACATACACTATAGCCAAAGATAACTTTTAAACCTACCTACCCACATACAGTGAAAGCCAAAGTTCATTCACACACACACACACGCACACACACAATTCACATAAAGTGAACATCAATGTTTTTGTACACACATAGACTGAGTATCAAATCTCATTCACACACACATGTACACGTGCATAGAGTGAATGCCAAAGTTTATTCGCACACACATATGTGCACACACTATAAATGCTAAAACTAACTTTCAAACCCACCCACACACATAGTGAAAGCCAAAGTCCATTCAAACACACAAAGTGAATGCCAAAGTTGATTCCCATACACATGTATAAATAATCAATGCTAAAGCTAACTTTCAAACCCACCAAAACACACAAAATAAAAGAAAAAGTTCATTCAAACACATACACTTCACACATAGTGAATTTCAAAGTATTTTGTACACTCGCAAAGTGAATGCCAAAGTTTATTCACACACATAGTGAAAGCCAAATTTCATTCCCATACACACACACACACTCCACACAAAGTGAACTTCAAATTATTTTTGTACACACAAAGTGAATGCCAAATTTCATTCACACACACGTGTGCACACACAAAGTATATTCCAAAGTTTATTGACACACACATGTGCACACATAATGAATACCAAAGCTAACTTTCAAACCCGCCTAGACATACACACACAAAGTGAATGCTAAAGTTTATTCAAGAACACATGCGCACACACAATGACTGTCAAATTTAACTTTCAACCTCCCTCCCCATCCCACTCCCCTCCACGCGCACACATCAAAATCCAAGGTTGATTCAAATGCACACATGAAGAAAGTGAACATCATTAAAGTTTGAAAGTATTTGTGTACATACACTCCACACAATATAATTATTGAAGTACATTCATACTAAAAAATGATTGCTAATGTTAATTCAATTACACAGGGACACACTTCACACAAATTGAATGACAAAGTCAACTTTCACACAGAAACACACATGAAGTGAATGCTAAAGTTAACTTTCAAACATGTGCACAATGAATGCCAAAATTAATTTACACACACATATACATGCACACATGCACACACACACACACAATGAATGAATGCCAAAGTTCATTCACACATACACACTAGGAATGCCAAGTTATTTCAAACACTGTCACATGTCATTTTTATGGACTATATTATTATTCTAGATTAGTGAACATCTACTATGATTGTTTTTACTTTGAGTAAGTTCCACGTGTGTAAAGGGAATTATCATAAAGTTATATTTGTGTGAATTGGAAAGTTGATTTAATATTAAATATTATTGATGTGATTATAATGTTTTGCTTCGGCTATGTTTTGGGGAACTAACCTATTGACGTCGAGTTGAGTGCGAATGAATGTAGGTACTCGTTGAAGATGAGAACATGGTTAAGGTAGAGATGTTCTAGCCACTTGGAAAGAACTGTTTGGGATGGATAACACTGATGCACTCACACACTCACATAGTTTCATATTGCATTTTCAAATGGCTTATTATGGATTATTGTATGGATAATAAAATGTGATTGATAGTTAGATACTTAGAAAAATAGTGTTTTAATTGCTATAGTAAGATTGTTTCGAGTGTATGATTAATCATGAATATTAATGTTCTTTTGATTTATATTTAAATGGTGTATTTTATATTATTTAATAATAAATAATAATGTTTTCCTATTTTTATAAATATTATTTTTTGGAAGACAATATCTAAATTAGACATAAAACAATTATAATTAAACTACAATATATATATATACTTCTTGTTTTGATTTAAGTGATTATGTTATTTTGAAAATAAATAAATTATATTAATAATACTTATTATATTTAGAAATCTAAATAAAGGAATTAAAAGAATAATAATTCTGTCATGCAACAATTAATTTGGAGGCTTTTGAACAAGCTAAATCTCATGCAAACTTAAACAAAAATTTTAGTTATAAAAAGAAGCCAAAACCTAAATATTGGACGCCAAAATAAGAGAAAATTTTTGATAAAAAGAAGAAGTCATGATATAGAAAAAGAGACCACATTTGGCAATAGCAGAAAGGGGACGTTATTATTTTTTGAAGCAGTGACATGAAGCAAACAAGACCAGCAATAGGAGAGAAGCAAGATCAGTGATTGCAACAAAGATTTGACCCCCTTTAGCAAGCGAAGAAATGGGTATTTTACTTGTTATGTTAACAATAAATTAATGGTGAAATAATACTATATGGTTTGGTTATTTTGGCCTGCAAATAATCTATTCTTTCATGGTCTACATTCTTTTCCTTTCTATCGATTGGAATCAACATTGTTTTGAAGGCGTTCGCCTGTTAAATCTCTTTCAACCTATCTGCATATAGCTCGACCTACATTCTTTTCTTCTATTTTATGCTTTTGGGATCGATCTCCTTACCTTGCATTGGCCTATTCTTGTCTTGGTAGCCTATTTGGAGCAACCTGGCTATAGCTAATGACTTGCTATATGACTGCCTAAAAAATTAGATTTCTGAACTTATAAATTTATTCCTGGGTTGCTGAAATTAATAGCTTTTGCCTGTTGTATTGTCCCTCTATGTTTTGATTGAAGATCGACCTTTAAAACCATGATGGCTAGTATATTTGATCGACCTATTCTTCTTGTTGACCAACGGCCTGCCAAATTTTAGCCTGCAAATAAACAACATTACCCGTAGCTTGATCACTATTCCTGAAGCTTATTAGCTATCTTTCTACCTATTTTTATCACTGTCACCTTTTTATTAGATCCTGTAGCAGACATACATTGCTTTCTGTAGCTTGATATAAGATCCTGTAGCTTGAATGATTTGCTTCTTTAGCTTCATTTAAACACTCTTTAAAATAGTTATATTAATCCTCAAAATAGAGACAATTTGATTTCTGATTATTACCTATGTTTATTTGATGTGAAAACTATTCTAAACTCATATTATGTCTTTATTTTAAACTATATGCTTGAACCTAAACGACAACGAACATGATATAGTTAACATTAGTTTTCTACAAACTATTAAACAAAAAAATGAGATTAGAGAATAAAACTAGATTATAGAAAATATAATTATATTTGTTTGAATGAATGATGTTCTTCTTTGTTATTTCTCAAAAGTGTGTTTTCTGAACTGTGATGCTTTGGAAAGGGAATTAACGATGGTCTATAGGTGAATATGGATCGTCATTTTCTTTTTATTTTCTTTTTTTCTTATTTTACTTATTTATTAGGGAAGGAAAGTAGATTTTTATCTAGGAGTGTGTGAGGTCTAATTAATATTATAGACATTACATATAACATTTTGAGTTGTGTGAGAATGTAATAGGTTTGGTTATGATGAGTTCATGGACTATGAGTGATATTATTATTTTTCTATTACTATTAATATTAATATTTTGACTATGGAGACTAAATGTTTATGATTTTGAATAGTATTTAATTATTTATTTGTTTTGAAATAATGAGATGATTTAATGATTAAATGATTATAGTTTAATTTGTTGATTATATGTTTGAATCTTGTAAAAGAATGTTATTATTTATCATATGGATTATTGGAAGATAGAAATGAATTAGTTATATTTTGCTTCGGCTATCAATTTCTAAATGTACTAATATTCTAATAAGTTTTTGTGCAGGAGGAGTGGCCCAAGTTCTTAAAGAAAGGAAACAATACCCCAATGCTCAAATATTTAATTATTTATTTTTTTGGGAAGGGTTGTGTTAAAATATGTATTTTCTTTTATTTTTATTTTAGGGAAGGAAAGTGAAGAGTTTGTGAAAAAGTCTTTTAAAGACTTGGTATTGGGAATCATTTTGATATCTCAATCTTCTCTGAAAAGAAAAGTAGAAAAGTATGAGCTATGGTTTCTTGTAACGTGCATTTCTTTGGAGTGGAAATTTGAAGAAGGGTGTGTGTGTGGCTAGAAAATTGGGAGATTTTTGTTTCTTCTTGGGAACCCAATGGGCTAATCCTAACTTGGACAGCCAGGGTATGGTTGATTTAGTGTTTTGTTCTCCAATATATTGTTGTTTGCTAAACTGTTTGATAGTATTATGTGAATTCTTGTGCTTGTATGTGAGGGTTTGGTTTTCAGGAATCATTGTGTGGGGATTGGAAATGGTGGATTCCTCTTTGGGGTTACTCATGGTGATTAGTGTTGGTGATTGGTGATTGTGATGGTGTTGGTGTATGGGAGATTGGAGGATTGGTGTTGTGGTGGTTTGTGTTTCCTAGGAGCTACATGTGTTTTCTGGGAGCTACAAGTGTTATTTATTTTGGGAGCTACATTCAAGGGAGCTACAAGGACCTTAACCCCAAAGAGGATCCTCATTCTTTTTCCCTTATTGGAAATCCAAAATGGGTTTCATTGTGCGTACTTACTCTGTGAGTTTAATCTGTCTTTTAAGTTTCTGGATCATTTGAGCAAAGGGGTTCTATTTCTGAGCTCAGGGGTGGATTCAACTTTGTCGATCCTATGGTTGGGAGGTGAGTAGAATTAGACTGCTCTGCTTTATTGCTATTGTATGTAGGTTCTTAAAAAGAAAATCACTATTAAATGTTGATAATAGTAGGTGACTGTGCAAATTCTTGTCCATGATTGCTGATTTGAAAATTTAGTTTGTAAACAAATAGAGGCAATTGTTCTGAAGAAAATTGGAATTATAGAGTTCATCCATAATTATCAATGTAATTTCCTCTTTTATTTACTGAAAGTATCATTTCAATAATTATGGCATAAATTTGATATTTGGGGAGTTGTAATGATATTTACTTAGATCCCAGCTCGCTGATTACTTTGGTAAAAAGAACAATTTTGATGTTATCATTCATTCCTTGTAACAGGTTGAAGGAAGAATATTATCAGAATAAATATTATAGCCTTCAAGATTTGTTTATAATACTAGGTTATGTTTTGTTTCATACGCCCGCATGTTATGCCAAACATTTAAAAAAAAAGATATTAGTATTGCAGTTATTAAGAACCAAGATAATATTATCTTTTCATCCACAATATACTAAAACTTGAGTCAACTGTGAACAGTCACAACTCAGCAAGTTTAATATTGATATTATCATTAAAAAAGTAACGTTTGTTTTAAGTAGCAGTTAGATATAATTCTTGCATCCGTTGTAGGAGTTAAGGACAACACTGAGAGGGGGGGTGAATCAGTGTTGTGTGAATTTTTTAATCTTTTTACAAACTTTAACTTGGAGAGCACAAGGAGAGAAAGTTATCATTGAATTGTCAAACACATATGCACATAACTTTGTCAAACACATAAACAAAACTCATGAGTAAAACATACAACCACAGAGTGAAGATCAATGTGAATCAAGACACAAGAATTGCACGAGTGGAAAACCCTCCAGGGGTAGAAAAACCACTCCAGAACTGTCTCACTGGCTTAACTGATAAAACATGCCTCACTGGCTACAAAGAAGCCTCACTGGCTACAATATGTGTCTCACTGACAAATGTTAAGGTCTCACTAACCTAGCCTCACTGGCATAGACAATTTTCATCATAAAATTCTGTGTGCAAGAATTGATTGCTATTCAATCTGATTTGCACCATTGTATACAACCTTATACCTCCTATTTGATTTTCAAATCAAGACCATTTTCTTTTACATACTTTTGCAAACAAGCTACATATGTGATTTCTGCATGTGTATGTCTCCAATCCTACATCTGATGCTCAAACAATTCATTCTCTGTATCCAGTTCCACACACACTCTGTCAATGTGAAGCCAATAAATATTGGATCCCACTCAACTTTCTGCAAAATCATTTTTATCTTTTTATGACCTTTCATATTCACTACACAAACATTCATATTATAAATTCATTTTCTTTTTATCTTCCTGAAAAATTATTTCCAAACAGAATACTTTTCATATTCTCTTTTAATCTGCAAGAAACAAAATAAAAAAATTCTCCAATTTGAAGCTTCCCACAAAAATCCATCTGCAAAATCTTTTCATATTCCTTCAATAAAATCATCTCCTCAATCTGTAAGATAATACCAAATTGTCTTGTCATAAAAATATTTCATTTTGAAATTCCCTTCAATCTGCTCAAATTTTGATTCATATTCCTGCAAAAAACACATTCTCATTCTCTGATTGCAAATAAATAAATAAATCTTCATTTATTTTCTCACAAGACAAATTATCTCCGAAAACCTTTCATCTTCTCTGTATCTCCAAAAAAAATCTTTATTTTGCAAAAAAAACATTTCCAATTCTCCATAGATATTTTGCCTTCAAGAAAAATCTCTTCAAAAAAATGTTGATGTTTATATCTTTTCTGTCCTCACAAAAATCTCTTCAAAAAGATTTTTCTCTTTTAGAAAAAACAATAAAAATCTCTTTATATAAAAAAACTCCTTATTTATCACATAAGGGACCGACCAAAGATTTAGAAGGAAATTACTAAGTCTTAAAAAAAGGAAACTATTCATCTTTGATTTCGGGCTTCAAAAAAGATTCTAAACTCTTCTCAAAATTTCAAGGAAGACTAAAAGCCTTTTCCTTAATGCATAAACCCGTGCCCTCTTGACTTTTTGGCGATGATAAGATTTTAAATTTAAAAACATAGAAAGCCCGCCAATGTAGAGCACTTGCTCCATCGGTGAAAGAAGGAAAGGGGCCGGTTGCCCCATGTTCTTAAACCCTCCACATGGTGACATTTTAAGTTGTCAACCTTCTATCACAAGTCACCAATTCACTATAACAAAAGTGCCACAAATGTAGATGGGTAAATATGAATAAAGGTTTTAAAGATTTCAACAACCTTTTGATACACATTTAGTGCATTAGAACTAGGATTTCAAGAAATAAACCTCCTAGCACTTGAAACAATTACCATAGAGATAACTGCACACCATGACCATAGAGATAACACTAAATAGCTCTGCATAACCCTGCATAGATTGAATATATTTTGCCACTTTTGTTTTGGAACCAAATAAAAGAACCATGACATTGATTTCTTAACTGAGATCACACCAAATGCTTTGCAACTTATGATTCTGTGCCATGAGCTATCATAACAACATGATTTCATCTAATTGATCATCCAACAAGGAAGGCATCTACTGCAGACATAGTGTCATCGTGAAGAATAATCACTGAGATCCATGACAAACCATATTACAACCAGTATGATGAACTAAAACATAATCCTCTGATTGAGATTAACATAGCATCAAGAACCTTTCTATTAGAATGTACTTGCATCGACTTGTGCTTCACTGCAATTCAACTGATCTGCATTGCTCTTGCATTACTGAAGCATGTGAATTTTGTCAAACCAAGCCTATGAGGACATATAATGTCATCTATGTTAATCTTTGAGTTTTGTATTCAATAAACCTTATCATTGACTCCAACATCTGTATAGATCATTTCAAACAAAGATCATTTCATTGCTCTGTCTTGATATTATGTCATAAACTTATCTTTGCTCCAACCTTGATGACCAAGCATTCACACTGACCAAGCTCCTGATTAGTGACCTTCAGATGTTTACTAGTATCAACCCAAGATCCTGCAAGACCTTTTTGACATCAATGACAATCTAACACCATCAATCTCCCCCTTTGTCATTGATGGCAAAACTACCTGATGCAATTTTTCTTTCTCCCCCTTTTTGACATCTGATGACAAAGATTCAAACACTATTTGCTCCCCCTGTGTTGAATACCACTGGCAATTACTGGCAAGAATAACCAACACAAACCACTGTCTGACATAATGAAACTTATATGTCAATTTCAATATAATATCACTTTTTGACAAAAAACCCAAATGAGGATGAAGAAAACATATCTCTTTTCAAATTTCCCATGATAGTGACAACTCAATCCTTTGATTAACTCACTCCCCTTGAGAACAACTCCACTTAAAGATGTTATAGCATGATCATAATCATTATAATCATATTGAATTATGAACACTTTGAAAGCATAAACTCCTGTTAACCTTTGAATAAGTAATGATTTATGATGATAACAATCTTGAAGCCAACATATGACAAACCTTTTTGAACATTACCATCTGCTATTGCTGATTTTAACTTCCTTTGATGAAATGCAGGATATCACCAACAATGTCATAGCTTGAAGAACTCTGTTTGAAACATGGAAGATCATCAATGAAACAAGTGAAACACTATCTCCAAATCACCTGAAAATTTTCAATACTTATGCAAACATATGCCATAAAAACATTACACAACAAGGTAGTTGATATGACTATCAAATTGACTTCTTTGATATGAATTATCATCTTGCAACCAAACTATTCTGACACCTTTTCTGACATGACAAAGACTGAAGACCATCTGAACTATCCTCCTGTTCTGCACAAGACACTTTTCACAACATACTGTCAAATCTGATGTATACATAACTACATCCTGCAACCAATAAGAACTTCTACCTCTTGACTTTGTCATTCAAACAACAACAAACAAATTGCATCAACAAATTCTGCTTGCAACAATACTTTGCACAAATCAAAAACATAGATAAGTGCTATGAATTGAATTTTTTATTTTCAGCCACCTTAGCCAACACATGCTAATATCTGATAAGAGCTTTTGGAAATATCTTAATGACAACAAACACTTCACCATATCAAGATCTCATCATACCAACTCAACCATTGTCAGTAACAACATGCTATGAACAAAATATGAATAGGATCATTTATAAACCAAAACTCTCAACACTATCAAACTCTTTGCTTTGAACCCCTGACCATCCTTTTAACATCTTGTATGCATACAGAACTAAAGATCACCTGTATCATTGTCACATACTGAAAATCAACATTGTTAGCAACATCATCATCAATAATTTCAAAGCATGGTAAGAATGATAGATAGACAAGATCATCATATCAAATGATCTTCTTCCTGAAACTTCTTGGGGTTAACTGATAGAACATTTGAAACCTCCCCCTTACTTCATGCTATGTTATGCAATAGATGTAATGACTTGTGCAAGATGCACAAGCTTAGATTCTGACTTCTCTTTACTTTCTTTCTGCTTCCAAATCTTCACAGGTGCTTTCTTTCTCCAAACCTTTTCAACCTTTTTCTTTTCCCAACCTTTCAAATTAGGTGATGCTCTCTTGCAACTGTGTGCTTTATGACCAAGAGAGTTGCAATTATAACAAATTATGTTGTAATCAAAATCAATTGACTGATAATACCTTTGAGCACTGATTTTAAGCTTCTTTGTAGGATTATACCTTCTATGCACTTTGCAATTTCTTTGTATGTGTCCAACATTATTGCACTTGTAACAAACAATATCAGTGTTCCTTCTGCAATTAACTGATTTGTGCCCAAATTGATTACAAGTATAACAAAAACCATTAAATGAATAGTTATACTTGTACATGTATGCTTGTCTAACAGGAGCACTTCTTCTGAAATTTCTTCTTCTTTGATTATGCATTTTGTTTTCAGTGGCAGTATTCAAATCAATCTTCTTTCTGGGAGTCTCTCTAACTTTTGAACATTCTCCTTCTTCAAATCCTAATCCAGTTGTGTCATTATGCTGCTTCTGTTTGCCCAACAACACATGTAACTTGCTTGTGCTTTCTTCAAACTCCTGATACTTCTTAGATAAAGTCTTGAGACCATCATAATCTTTTCTGAGTTTGATAATTTCACCCTCTAGTTTTAGATTCTCACTCCTTCTAACTTCAAGGTTAGATATTGAGACATCAGCTATCCTCTTAGCTTCTTCAACTTCTGTCTTCAATCTAGTAATTAGTTTGTCAGAATCATCAACATATGTCTTTAAACTAATAATCTGACATCTGGCCTCTTCAAGATCTGTAGATGCAATTTCAAGTTCTGAAAGTGCATTGACTTTAGATTCTCTTTCTTGTTGCAGCTGCAAGTTTAGTTTATGATTCTCTCTTTTATACTTCTTGAGCTCACTCAGAGCATATATAAGCTCTCCTTCCAGATCAATCTCACAGTCTTGTTCATCATAATCCTGATCATCATCATCTTCTGAATTTGATTGGGTCTCAACTTCTTCATGTGATTACCTTTCATTGCCACTTTCTTGACACACCAGAGTGTCCTCTTCTTTATCATTACCTTGGTAAATTCTTTTCAATCTCCTCTACATATCCTGAGCTGTAACACAATCCATAACTTTATAAATAACATCATTAGATAGAGCAGATAATATAGCCTTCTTTGCAATATCATTACATTCGAGAGCTTCTTTGTTATTTGCAAAATTACAATTCTCAACTGACATTAAAACATCATATCCTAAGGAGGATAAATACACTTGCATTCTAACATACCAAACTAAAAAATTTGAACCATCAAACTGAGGAACATCTGAAAAATTTTCTTCTAAGACAATATCAGATTCAACTTGGAGAACAACTTTATCAACTGCTTTTTTATCAAAATCTGGATTTGATATGGATGATTTCTTTTGTATCTTTTGACCAGAAAGAATCTTAACATTTCTCATGTTCTTATTTCTTCTACACTTACCCATTGAACTCCACACACAGGACCTGCCCAAGCTGATTAAGCTGCAGAAGGGAAACTGGCTCTGATACCAATTGTAGGAGTTAAGGACAACACTGAGAGGGGGGGTGAATCAGTGTTGTGTGAATTTTTTAATCTTTTTACAAACTTTAACTTGGAGAGCACAAGGAGAGAAAGTTATCATTGAATTGTCAAACACATATGCACATAAATTTGTCAAACACATAAACAAAACTCATGAGTAAAACATACAACCACAGAGTGAAGATCAATGTGAATCAAGACACAAAAATTGCACAAGTGGAAAACCCTTCAGGGGTAGAAAAACCACTCCAGAACTGCCTCACTGGCTTAACTGATAAAACATGCCTCACTGGCTACAAAGAAGCCTCACTGGCTACAATATGTGTCTCACTGACAAATGTTAAGGTCTCACTGACCTAGCCTCACTGGCATACTGTGCCTCACTGGCATAGACAATTTTCATCATAAAATTCTGTGTGCAAGAATTGATTGCTATTCAATCTGATTTGCACCATTGTATACAACCTTATACCTCCTGTTTGATTTTCAAATCAAGACCATTTTCTTTTACATACTTCTGCAAACAAGCTACATATGTGATTTTTGCATGTGTATGTCTCAAATTCTGCATCTGATGCTCAAACAATTCATTCTCTGTATCCAGTTCCACACACACTCTGTCAATGTGAAGCCAATAAATATGAGATCCCACTCAACTTTCTACAAAATCATTTTTATCTTTTTATGACCTTTCATATTCACTGCACAAACAATTCATATTATAAATTCATTTTCTTTTTATCTTCCTGAAAAATTATTTCCAAACAGAATACTTTTCATATTCTCTTTTAATCTGCAAGAAACAAAATAAAAAAATTCTCCAATTTGAAGCTTCCCACAAAAATCCATCTGCAAAATCTTTTCATATTCCTTCAATAAAATCATCTCCTCAATCTGTAAGATAATACCAAATTGTCTTGTCGTAAAAATATTTTATTTTGAAATTCCCTTCAATCTGCTCAAATTTTGATTCATATTCCTGCAAAAAACACATTCTCATTCTCTGATTGCAAATAAATAAATAAATCTTCATTTATTTTCTCACAAGACAAATTATCTCCGAAAACCTTTCATCTTCTCTGTATCTCCAAAAAAAATCTTTATTTTGCAAAAAAAACATTTCCAATTCTCCATAGATATTTTGCCTTCAAGAAAAATCTCTTCAAAAAAATGTTGATGTTTATATCTTTTCTGTCCTCACAAAAATCTCTTCAAAAAGATTTTTCTCTTTTAGAAAAAACAATAAAAATCTCCTTATATAAAAAAACTCCTTATTTATCACATAAGGGACCGACCAAAGATTTAGAAGGAAATTACTAAGTCTTAAAAAAGGAAACTATTCATCTTTGATTTCGGGCTTCAAAAAAGATTCTAAACTCTTCTCAAATTTTCAAGGAAGACTAAAAGCCTTTTCCTTAATGCATAAACCCGTGCCCTCTTGACTTTTTGGTGATGATAAGATTTTAAATTTAAAAACATAGAAAGCCCGCCAATGTAGAGGACTTGCTCCATCGGTGAAAGAAGGAAAGGGGCTGGTTGCCCCATGTTCTTAAACCCTCCACACGGTGACATTTTAAGTTGTCAACCTTCTATCACAAGTCACCAATTCAATATAACAAAAGTGCCACAAATGTAGATGGGTAAATATGAATAAAGGTTTTAAAGATTTCAACAACCTTTTGATACACATTTAGTGCATTAGAACTAGGATTTCAAGAAATTAACCTCCTAGCACTTGAAACAATTATCATAGAGATAACTGCACACCATGACCATAGAGATAACACTAAATAGCTTTGCATAACCCTGCATAGATTGAATATATTTTGCCACTTTTGTTTTGGAACCAAATAAAAGAACCATGACATTGATTTCTTAACTGAGATCACACCAAATGCTTTGCAACTTATGATTCTATGCCATGAGCTATCATAACAACATGATTTCATCTAACTGATCATCCAACAAGGAAGGCATCTACTGCAGACATAGTGTCATCATGAAGAATAATCACTGAGATCCATGACAAACCATATTACAACCAGTATGATGAAATAAAACATAATCCTCTGATTGAGATCAACATAGAATCAAGAACCTTTCTATTAGAGTGTACTTGCATCGACTTGTGCTTCACTGTAATTCAACTGATCTACATTGCTCTTGCATTACTGAAGCATGTGAATTTTGTCGAACCAAGCCTATGAGGACATATAATGTCATCTATGTTAATCTTTGAGTTTTGTATTCAATAAACCTCATCACTGACTCCAACATCTGTATAGATCATTTCAAACAAAGATCATTTCATTGCTCTATCTTGATATTATGTCATAAACTTATCTTTGCTCCAACCTTGATGACCAAGCATTCACACTGACCAAGCTCCTGATTAGTGACCTTCAGATGTTTACTAGTATCAACCCAAGATCCTGCAAGACCTTTTTGACATCAATGACAATCTGACACCATCATCCGTTACTATTGTTTTAATTCTATTCTTTAAGAGAAGCTTAGCTTATATTTTATCTGGTTCATGCATCACCCAACAATAGGAGATAATAATGTTAATACTGATATGTTTTAAGTTAGATAGCTTATATTTTCTTGATTGTATTCGGTAGTGCACTGCCATAGCAAAACTATGGGTGTCGTGGTAGCCACGACACCCACGTTATGGAACAGATGGCTGTGCCGACCAAGGCCAACATAGGCCAGTCCGTCCCCTCTCACCATAGTGGAAAAAAAAACTACACTTACTTTTATATCTATATGTATGTTTAGTTAATATATCAAATCATCTAATCTAATTATTTCGTCAAAATGACTTCTTAAGAGCAGCACTTATATTAAATTCATTGTCTTAATGAAAGGATTTGTAGTTATCAAGTAAAATGAATAGTATTGTTGCACAATATATAAATATAGTTGTTTGGATTGCATATCTAACGGAATCGACAACTACTTAATATCTGTATGCGTTTTCAATACTCCTATGTTAATATTGATTCATTTGACAGATATAGGTATAACTACATGTATTTCATTCTGTTATCTATTGCGCCTCTGTTTGTATATTGTTCGATCGATAACAACAAGATTTAGATAATATCTCAATAAATAAACATATAAACATTATTTCCTTTCTTATTTATATGATGGTTAAGTATTAAATCTGTTGTCTCATTAGTTAAGAAGTATAATGCAAACTATAGTATTTACTTCTATCTTGGATTATTCTTATCAATTTGAAATAGAAGGTTTTTCCTAACATGTTTTAATGTAGCTTTGGCAGTCACCAATTACAAAACTTAAATTAGTATTACTATAGTTTTTGAGCTAGATAGGAATTTCCATTAGAATGAGTAAGTTGTTTACATTTAATTTATGTTTTATGTTTTAGATAGACTTAAGTACTACATATTAATTACATTATTTGTATTCAGATTTTGGCCGACAAGTTGAATAACTTTTCTTATACTATCTTTATAAGATTATTTGATTAAATGTAAGTAGTTTATTCTTCATATTATTGTTATTTGTCTTAAATATTTAATAATTTTATTTAAATAGCTTATATTTTTTTGAGTGGGCATTACAGAGTGTTTTGGGTTACTTTTGGGCTAGGATGCCGAATGTGGATTATTAGAGATGGCTTTTTCTCTTTTCGTGAATTGAATTGGTAACTATTTGATTTAAATGTTTAGATCTAAACAAGCTATCATTGAAAAAGATGAATATTTGTCTAGAAAACTTTATTGATATATATCTCTGCCACATCCTGTTGTGAGACAATCTGTATTTCATTATTTAGAATTGCACATTAGACATTAGGTTGCATCAGGTGTTCCCTCTTGCCAGTTGTTTCTAGGTACCTAGACATTTCGTGCAGGGCTGGGTTTCGTTTGTGTCATGAAGGGATCCGAGGAAGTGTAATTGCTTCATGGTTGGGTGGAAAAGTGCCTGAACCATGTTCCCATCTCTCGTCTTGCAGGAGAACCATTTGGGTTTGTGGTGACTAGAGAGTGTTTTGATTTATTATACTTGTTGTACATGATTATTGTAACTTATGATTGGATGTATTATGGCATGAGAGACAATGGACTTTATATATTATTTTATAGTGCTATCACTTGGACTGAGCACATGATTTTTGGAAGATTTAATGAATTTTATTGATTCATATTTATGAGATTTTACTTTTACTTGAGATGTTGTATTTAAATGGATTATTTACTTCATTTTATTTTTGTGATGGTTTGAGTACTTTACATTTGGTATCAGAACTTTAGGTTGAACACTAGGGCCTCTTTTTGGGACTATTATGCTATGTAGTGAACTTGATACAAATTATTCATCATGAATACTAGAAAAATTGATCATAGTGGAGGATCAAGAAGTGGTCAAAATAGAAGAAACTGTGGAGGTGCAAGTATCAAGGTCAAAATGAAAGGAATCATGGAGATGCTAATAATGATCAATATGGAAGATTGGACCATATTCTTCCTCTCTTGACCCAACATGATGTATGAGGATGAATTCTCTTGAGCAAGAGATCAGAGGGAATCTTAGAGAGCAGAATGCGAATGAAAACCAAGGGCTGAGGCACAGAATGAGAATCCAAGGATAGAATTCCAAGTTCCTAAGGTTGGAGTTAATGCTAATAATCAAGTAAGGATTGCAGAGGAGTTTAGGAAAGACCTCAAGATGGTCTCACCACCTAAATTTGATGGAAAGACAATTGGAGATGGAGCTGAAGCATGGATCATAGAAATGGAGAAATAATTTGGGCTCTGAAACCTTTCAGATCACACAAAGGCAATGTGGGTCCATCATATCAGTTGACTGGTGAAGTAGCAACATGGTGGGATAATGAGAAGGCAAATAAGAAACTGTTACTTGGTGAAATAATGGGAAATTTTCCTGTAACTTTTCAAGAAAAGATGGTTACCACAACTCTTTTTCGACAATAAGATGACAAAGTTTTAGAATTTGGTACAAGGAGGTATGTCCATAACCAGTTATTGGGAAAGGTTCTCGCATCTACTTAAGTATGTTCCATAGTACTAGATAGATGAGATATTTCAGATTAGGAAGTTTATATTAGGCTTAAGGTCTTAGATTGGAACTGAGGTAGACATTCATAATCCACTCAGTATGGATGCCATTTTTGAGAAAGCAATTAAACAAGAACAAAAGCTACAACAAGTAGCCAGTTATTGTAAGCAAAGAGATGCAAAGTTTGCCAATAAGAGACCTTAGAATAATCAACATAACTACCAACATAATTATATAATCAAAATAAAAATCAAGGTAATGGAAATTGACAGATCAGGAATTTGAAGAGAGGTAATAACTCTCAGAATGGAAATGGTGGAAACCAGCATGAAGGCAACAAAAGAGGTGGCTATAACAACTGAAACAACAAACAATGAGAAAGGACTAAAGGATCGAGAGCACCTAAGGGTGGATGCTATGTTTGTGGAGGAGAGAATTATGTTAATTCATGTCCATAGAGATCAACAGGAAGAGGAAACAAAAATCAGCAAGGAGCACCTCAACATTAGATACATGTCGCAGTGGACAATCGACAAGAAGACTTTTAGGCAGCACCTATTCAGTTCCAAGGTAAGTTCTATGGACTACTTGTCTCTATTTTGATTGATACTGGTGCCACAGAATGTTTTTATAGATCCTAGAGTAGTATCTAAGTTATCTATTAGACTTGGCCATATGGAAAACTCTTGGATGGTACAATATGGCAATAGAGAAAAAAAAGAGTAGACTCATGTCTAGCATGCAGTGAGTTAGAGCTTCAAAGTTTTTAGATGCAAGTTAATCTATATGTAGCACCTTTAGGGTCTTATGATGTAATTCTAGGAATCAACTAGTTAGCTGAACATAAGTCTCTAGTAAATTGTGAAGACAAACTTGTTAGATATTTAGATGACCTAGGAAATCAATTAGAAATTATTGGATCTAAGAGACCTTTAGAGCTTAGAAAAATCTCAGCTATGCAATTGAAAAAGCCAAGAGGAAAGGATGTACCATTTATGTCATCCAAGTAAAGGACCTTGACAAGGAAGAACCATCATTCAATGACTACCCAATCCTAAGAGATTTCTGAGATGTATTCCCTGTGGAGTTGACAGAGTTACCATCGAAGAGAGAATTTGACTTCTCAATTGATTTGCTACTAGGGATTGCACCTCAATCTAAGGCACACTACAGGATGACTACTATAGAATTGTATGAGTTTAAAGCACAATTACAGGAGTTGCTAAATCAAGGGTTCATTAGACCTAGTGTGTCACCATGGGGTACACCAATTATCTTTGTAAAGAAGAAGGATGGTACTTTGAGGTTATGCATTGATTATAGGATGCTTAAAAAAGATACTATAAAGAATAAGTAGCCACTCCCAAGAATAGATGAGCTCTTTGATCAGATGAAAGGAGCTACGGTGTTCTTGAAGATAGACCTTAGATATGGCTATCACCAATTGCAGATTAAGGATGAGGACATCTCTATAACAACTTTTAGGACTCAATATGGTCACTACGAGTTCACAGTGGTACCATTTGGGTTGACTAATGCTCCAACAACCTTCATGAATTTGATGAATAGCATATCTAGTGATTGTTTAGATGATTTTGTGTTGATCTTCCTTGATGACATAGTGATATACTCTAAATAAGTGGAAGAGCACGAAAGGCATTTGAGGATAGTCTTATAATGCTTGAGACAACAGAAGCTTTATGGTAAACTATCTAAGTGTACATTCTTTCAAGATAAAGTGCACTATCTTGGTCATGTGATGTCGACAGAAGGGATTGTAATTGATCTTGAGAAGATTAAAGCGATAATGGAATGGCCTGCACCTCAGAGTGTGACAGAAGTCATAAGTTTTATGGGACTTGCAGGTTATTATAGAAAGTTTGTGGAAGGTTTCTCAACTATAGAAGCACTGATTACCTCACTACAAAAGAAGGGTAAGAAGTTTGAATGGACAGAAAGGTGTGAGCAAGCTTTCCAAGTGCTAAAGGAAAAGTTCACAACTGCTCCTATCTTGACAATACCAGATCCTAATGGTCACTTTATAGTTATAATTGATGCTTTGGGAGAAGGAGTAGGAGGAGTGTTGATGCAGAATGAGCAAGTGGTTGCATATGAGTCAAGAAAGCTAAAGAAATATGAGTTAAACTATGCACCACATGACCTTGAGTTAGCCTCCATAGTTCATGTACTTCAGATGTGGATGCATTATCTTCTAGGTAAGCCCTTGAGTTAAAGACATATCATTTAGGGCTCAAGTATATATTTACTCAACCTAACCTTAATGCACTACAGGGAAGGTGGTTAGAATTCCTTAGTGAGTATGACTTTGGAATTGAGTATATAAAAGGAAAGGAGAATAGAGTAGCAGATGCTCTTAGTAGAAGAAGACATCTGGCTGCCATCATTAGAACAAGATCCAATTTGAAGCAAAAAGTAATTTAGAATCTTCAAGGGGATAAGCATTATGAAAGAGTGAAGCAAGCTTTGGAAGTAGACCCCTTAGACCACAAGTTTGATGGTTATGTGATTAAGCCAGATGGAGTTTTGAGATATCAGGGAATGATGTATATTCCTAACTCAGGAGAGTTGAGAAAGTTAGTGCTTGAGTAGATCCACAACGCACCTTATTCGGGGTACCCTAGAGTTACCAAAATGGTTGAAGGTTTAAGACCCTTATACTTTTGGCCTAGAATTTTAAGAGGGATGTGACAGAATTTGTGGCTCAATGTCTAGAATGCCAATGAGTCAAAGTCGAGCATGTACATCCAACAGGATTGTTATATCCGGACAGTGTTCCTGAGCATAAGTGGCAAGTGATAAGTATGGATTTTATTTAGGGGTTGCCCATGTCTAAGAATTGACATGATGCCATCTTAGTGGTTGTGGACAAGTTAACAAAGGTAGCACATTTCATTCCAGGAAATATTTTAGATGGTTCTTTGGTTTTAGCTAAGAAGTTTGTTTAGGAGATTTTTTGATTGCATGGAGTGCCTGAGACAATCATTTGAGATCGAGACACTCGCATGACATCCAGATTTTAGACAACTCTTAATGCAGCTTTGGACACAAAGTTGAATTTTAGTTTGGCATATTATCCTCAAATGGATGGTTAGACGAAAAGAGTCAAACAGATTGTTGAAGACCTTCTAAGGATGTATTGTATGGATCAACAGTATAAATGGGAGGAGTACCTTCCATTTGTAGAGTTTTCATACAACAATTCATACCATGCATCTTTGGGAATGACACCATTTGAAGCTCTTTATGGGCATAGGCGTCGAACACCTATTAGTTGGGATAAGCTGGAGGACATAATAATGATTAGTCCTGATATGTTAAGGGAAATGGATGATCAGATGATATTGATCAAAAAGAAATTGAAGCAAGCTTCGTATCGTTAGAAGAGTTATGTAGATAGAAATAGGACACCTAGACAGTTCTCAGTTGGTGACAAAGTCTTCTTGAGGGTCAAACCTCAGAAGAGTTTAGTTTCATTTGGTAAAGCATCCAAACTTGCTCCTTGATTTGTAGGACCATTTGATGTCTTGGAAGTGATCAATCCTATAGCTTATAGACTTGCTCTACCGCCTGCACTTGCCAGAATCAATAATATTTTTCATGTGTCCATACTTAAGCTTTATCATCCTGACGCATCACATATTCTTGATTGGCGTGCTTTACAGGTTCAGGATCCATGAGTGGTGTTGGTGGAGCCCACTTGAATTTTGGAGAGGCACAACATTAAGTTGCGTAGCAGGGATGTGGTGCAATATAAGGTCCAATGGGACCAATATTTAGAGAATAGTGACACAAGGGAGGATGCAGAGGAGATTGATAGATCTTTTCCTCTTTTGAGGATATAGCATAGATTTCTTATTCATGCATGGATTATGATACTTTGAGTACTTTACAAACACACACACAATGAAAGCTAAAGTTCATTCAAACACACAAAGAAACACAATGAACATCATTAAAGTTTGTTTGTACATACATTCCACAAAAGTAAAAATCAAAGTTCATTCATACACCACACAAAAAGATAGACAAAATTTATTTGTGCACATGCACACACACACAAAAGAATGTTAGTTCTTTCAAGCACATTCCAAATAAGGTGAACATCAAAGTTCATTTATAAACTCCATTCAAAATGACAGCTAAGGTTCATTTGTACACACACAAAAAAAGAATGTAAAATCTTTCAATTGTATGAACATCAAAGTTTTTTCATACACTCCACAAAAAGTGATAGCTAAAGTTCATTCATAGACAAAAATAAATAAATGTCAAAATTTTTTCAAGATCATAATCTCTCTCTCTCTCTCTCTCTCACACACACACACACAACAACAACAACAACAACAACAACAACAACAACAACGACAACAACAAATACCAAAGTTATTTCAAACACACATAACACAAAAATTGAATACCAAATTTAATTTTTAAACACACACATACCACACAAAGTGAATTTTTAAATTAACTCCTTGCCCACTCATGTACACAATTTACATTAAAAAAAAGGTGAATATGCCAATGTCCAAACATAATTCATTCACACAAAGTTAGTATAAACATGGATGAACACTTAAGTACATGCCAAAATACAAACATACACATAAAGTGAGTGCCAAAGTTATAAACCATGGTAAAGTGAAAACACACACAACACACAAAGTGACTACCAAAATTTGTTGGAAATCATGTTAGTGTTCACATGTTTAATTATTTGTAACAAATATTATAGTGTGGGTAGTTGTTTGTGATAATAATAATGTGAGTTGTTAATACAACTCACGTAGAGAATTTGTAAGGATTTGAGTTGTTAAAACAACTCATTATATTTAGAAGAGTTGTTATAGGAGGTTTCCTATAAAATAGGATAGTAGAATCCTATAAATATGTAATATGAATTGATTGAAAATCAATAGAAGCTCATATTATTTTGTGTTTGATTGAAAATAAAAAAATAAGAAGGAAGCACCATATTATTTGTATTAAATTTATTTGTAACTTCTATGTCTCTGCCCATATTTTCTAACAAAATTAAATTTCAGACACACAATTCACATAAAATGAATGTCAAAGTTAAAACACACACTTTACACATAAAAAGTGAACATGCACCAAAGTTCAAGCATGCTTCATACACAAAGTTAGTTCAACTACATGAAGTAAATGCTCGAGTTTAAATATGCCAAAGTACAAACACACATAAAGTGAATGCCAAAGTTAAAACACACTCTTCACAAAAAGTTAGTTCAATAACTTCACACATAGTTTGTCCAAATACACATTTCATGTACATATACAAAGTAAACGATAAAGTTTAAACATACCAAAGTTCAAATAGGCACATAAAGTGAATAACAATGTTAGTAACTTATTACACTCTTCACACAAGGTGAATGTGAAAGTTCACACACACAAAGTGATTGCCAATTTTAAAACACATTCTTCACACAAAGTTAGTTCAATTATTTCACATGTAGTTTGTTAAAAAATACACACTTCATACATATATTTAAGGTAAACACTAAATTTCAAACATAGCAAAGTTCAAGCATGTAGTGAATGACAAAGTTAGTACACTCTTTACATAGTGAATGTGAAAGTTCACACACACACACACAACAAAATGATCAAATCTAAGTGAAAGGTAAAATTCAAACACACTTCATATAAAGTGAATGCCAAAGTTAGTTCAAACACCCACACACACACACAAAGTGAATGCTAAAGTTCAAACACACACTTCACACACACAAAAGTAAACATAATTCAACATGCCAATTTTTAATTCACACTAAGTGAATGTGTAAGTTCAAACTTACTTAAACACATAAATAGTAAATAGGTCAAATAATTGAATGACAAATGTAGTTCACTCACATTTCGCACAAAAAATGAATCCATAATTAATAAACAAATTATGCCAAAATTTAAACATATGCTTCACTTATGTGAATGTTAATTTTAGTTCTCTCTCACACACAAAGTGAATGTGAAATGTTCACACGCACAAAGTGAATACCAAAGGCTCACTGAAATAATAAAGGGATGTTAAAGTTCAAACACACACTTCACACAAATAATAAGTGGATGCCAAAGTGTACACACTAAACAAAGTGAAATCCAAAGTTCAAATAAATAAGTGGATGTCAAAGTTTAGACACACACAGAAAGTGAATGCCAAAAGTTCAAATAATAAGTGCACACAAAGTAATGCCTAAAGTTCAAACACACTTCAAACAAACAATTAGCGGATGCCAAAGTGAAACACACTAAACAAAGTTCAAAAACACTTCAAACAAACAATCAATGGATGTCAAAATTTAAACACACATAACAAGTAAATGCCAAAGCACAAACACACACTTGAAACAAACAGTAAATGCAAACAAAGTGAATTCAGCTTTAAACATACAAAGTGAAACACATATAAGTCAATACCAAAGTTTAAACCCATGCTCCACACAAACAATAACTATATAAAATTAGAGTGACACAGTGAATTCAATTTTAAACATACAAAGTGAAACAAATATAAGTCAATGCCAAAGTTCAAACCCACACTTCACAGAAACAATAAGTATATCAAATTAGAGTGACAAAGTGATTTCAATTTTAAACATACAAAGTCAAACAAATATAAGTCAATACCAAAGTTTAAACCCATAGTTCACACAAATAGTAAGTATATCAAATTAAAGTGAATGCCAAAGTTGACAATTTACTAATAGTACAACATTAATTATGACAATGTTAATAGATTGTATTGTGGTTAAGGAATATTGTGATACTTCCATAATTAGAGTGCACCATTTAAAATTCATGTCATTAAACACAATGAAATTTAAAAAAACTAAAAACTAAAAAGAAAGTAAATTTTATGGGATAAGAAATAATATTAAAACTCCACAAGAATGAACACAAACAAAGATGAAATAAAAAAATTAAAAACTAAAAACAAAAGACGTGAAACTTTATACAATAAAAAAATATATGTAAAAATTCAAAAAGAACAAACACAGAAAATTTTAGGCATGACCATATTCCTCACGGCCTTAAGAAGGGAGCCAATTCTCCCCTTTCCATAAAAATCATTTGTATTAAACAATAAATTAGTTTACATATTACATATTATATTCATTAAAGTCATCTAATTTAGCTACCCATTCAACTTTCTAAACATTTATAAACCCTCAAACAAACATGAACCATAGTTTAAATTCATATAGTTTTCTTTCTCAATACACTAATAAAAGCGCCTAAAGGTGCTATTAAATGGCCGATACATGTGCAGTGCTTGTCTGATCCAACTATTTCTATTTACGTCCCTGTCAATCATTTGATAACACCTCCACCTACTAATTAAAACTAACCCAGTACAATAACCTAAAAGCTGATTGGAAGTTATTATTGCACTGTCACATATTTACTGCGCACATGCATATATCAACTTGCGTACAAATTTCACGGCGAATTACCGGGACGGATAATCTTTATAGTGAACACAATGGGTCACTTCGTAAATGCAATCACCAATCAATCTCTTTAAGAAGTTAATTTGAGCCATTCAATCTCTTTTCTTCTCCTATAAATGCCGCAGAAATTCGGTGTCTAATAATACCTTGTATAAAGAAACTAAAGTAATTTTCGATCTGGTGTGCAAGAGATGATCTATATATCTTCCTTTGTTTTGGCCTTCATAAGCATAAAATTTGGTTGCTATCTTGGTGTTACAAGGTTTTGTTTCATGGACCACAGTAATGGGTGCGAGGTGGTTAGTCCCTACGGTCAGATATTCAGCACTTCGTTACTTTCATTATGCGTCCAGGCGATATTTGAGCTGGAAGAACCCATGGATGTCTGTAGCGCGAAGAAAGCCATAAAGAATGTTCTTTTGCCACGCAACCCCCGTTTTTGTTCTACGATGGTATGTAGCTTCTGCTTGTGCTGTTACAGAACATTTCTATGCAATTTATTTGAAATTCTGTCATGATTTATATCAACCCATACTTCGACTGATTTAATGAATTTTCTTTTAATAATTATCAATGGTTTTGATGTTGTTATGTTTTATAACTTGTGAATATGACTTAAATATAATAAATCTTTATCTAAATTAAGATAAGCTTTTGTAAACTCGTATTTATAAAATATAAAATGATAAAATAATTTTAATTTTTGATTAATAATTAAATAATTATTATATTTTGTTCAATAAAATTTAAGATGTTTTTGTTTAATCTAGATTGAAGACAGACATGGAGGGCTGCATTGGGTGAAAACTGAAGTGAACGTGGAGGATCATGTATTTGTTCCCAAATTTCCTTTGGGTCAAAGTGAATATGATGAGTTTGTGAATGATTATATTGGTAATATACACCTAACCCCTCTTCCCAAGTGTAGGCCTTTGTGGGCATTCCACTTTCTGAACTACAATACAAGCAAGGCGAGAGCCACATTGGTTATAAACATGCACCATTCCTTAGGAGATGGTGCCTCCCTCATGTCCTTGCTGCTTTGTTGTGTCACTAGAGCAGATGATTCCAATCTTCCTATTACCTTCCCTTCTTTTAAATCTCCACCTTGCAACACTATTCCATATTATTCATGGGTTTCTATTGAGTTTATGTATTACATGTTCCAGAGGCTATCTATGCTTGTGCTTGTAATGTGGTACACTATTTCTGATCTCATTACGAGTGTCCTAAAAGTTATATGGATGGAGGATAGCAAGTTGCCTATTCGAGGACCCCCTGGTGTTGAGATGCTACCTAAAGTCATGTCCTCTGTTACCTTTCTTTTGGAGGATGTCAAAAGAATAAAGAATTTTGCCAAAGGAGTAACTTCTTTATCCCAGTCCCATTTTTATATCTTATGATGTATATTTATTATTTCTAACTTGTTCATTATGTTTGGCTTATTTTGGTAAAATATTTTTGCAGACAGTAAATGATGTGGTAATGGGTGTAATATTCCATGGTTTTCAACGATACCTACAAATTATTCTTTCTCATGGTGCGAGCCAAAAAATGAATATTCATAATTTCAATTGTAATTTTGACTCATTATAGCTCATGGTATAATATCTTCAATGATGGATAGTGAGTAATTATCTTTGCAGGAGAAAAGGTGGATGCAAGGAAGGAAATGGCAAAGTCAAGAGTAACAGGGATTGTATTCATGAACATAAGAGCTATGTCGGGATTGACGGTACCACACAATCTATCTCTATTTTTTTAGTGTAGAAATGTGTACAAGAGTTGTTCAAGGCACAACATTACTTTAGCATCTAGCATTTACATTCTATTTTACTTGTAACAAATATAGAACTCCTTATATTTCTTGTCACTATTAAATATTATAATATTATTGTGAATTTTTTGCAGGATATAGAAGAAATGTTGAAACATAATAGTGGAGCACCTTGGGGCAATCACACTGGGATGTTACACATCCCCGTGCCGATAGCTAATGCAGAGAGTCCATTAGACTTTGTGCAAAGAGCAAAACAAATTATAGATAGAAAGAAAATGTCGCTTGAAATCTTCTTTACTACAAGACTATTTGGTTATTTAAAAAGACAAGTATGTAAATTCATGTTAAAATATAAATTGTCAATATGTCCAGACTTTTTATATTGAAGATAGACCCATATTATTTAATAAAAATAGACCCCACATAAATAATTAGAACGTTTACTACAACATCCAACAATTCACACTGAACCCAATTTCATTACTTTTATATGGTAAGAAGTATTAGTTTGAAATTAAAGCTTGCATTTTTAAATATTGTAGGCCTCTGCTACTGTTATATATAACACTGTGGCAAACACAACAATGGCAATATCGAATATGATTGGGCCGACGGAGAAGATAGCAATCAATCAAGTTCCGGTTAAGAGCATCCGTTTCTCGGCATCCGGGCTTCCTCAGGCAAGTAAATTAGCAGTAAGAAAAAAGAAACGATACCTAGCTGAAAAAACTATAATACGAATGTGTACCTCCTTTATCGTGATTGTAAATGTAATGTGACCTGAAACTCGATGTAAAATATCTATCAGACTTTTGAGGTAATGTTTCAGTTTTCACATTATGAATATGATAATGCTAAACTCTTGAAAGGATGTTATTTGATGTAAAAAATTATTGGTTTTGCAGACGCTTCTTTTGACGGTAGTGAGCTACATGGGAAGAGTGAGGTTGGAAGTGATCGGCACCAAAGGTTATGTAAATACCGATACTCTGGCCAAGTGTTTTACTGAGTGCTTTGAGGAGATGATAGAGGCCACCAAGGGACTATGAAGATAACACAATTGATGCCTGGATTTTAAGCTTCATTCTCCCACTATGTTTTAAATAAGAGCTTATCCATTTATTTACTGCCCAAATAAATGGAGTTTCTTACCTCAGGGCTTAAACATGTTGGCTTTCGCTGTGTTTATGATCCAAAAGCCTTTCCATTTTAGTACTAATATTACAGTATGTCTGTTAATGTTATGCAATAGAGTACGTGGTAGTTGGAAATTGTTCCATAGTAGTTATTTAAATGTGATTTATAGAAGTTAATGTATTCGGAGCAGTTCAAAGTTTTTATCTGTAATTATTATTATTATTATTTTTGGGTTGAAAAGAAGTCAAAGGATTATAAAGGTTTTTTTTTTTTTAAATGTATTTTGTTTGTTTTTCCAAATATATGTTTTTAAAGTTATAGATTTTGGAATTTTTTTTTTCTTCTATTTTTTTTATATAAAATGTATGGTTAAAAAAAATTTGTGGGGCATTGTGTCACGTTATGTCGTATTCAAAAATTTAAGTTTTGTCACGTAGAAAATTGCGTACCCTCGTAATTTCACGGTACGTTTCACTCGTTTTAGTGTTCACACTCGTAGTATGTTCTTACGGTCACCAAATATCCTTTTAGCCTATTTTCCCTCATCACCAGCTATTCGCCAAAAATGTACTTCAGATATTTACTTATTATGCTTGGGTGCTTCCACAATAATGGGTTACATTTTCTGAGACACCCTGATTTTTGCTGAAATCACATATTTTTAGAAAATATAATAATTTAAGCATTGAAAGGTTTCATTTAAAAGATTTTAATTGAAGAGGGTTTGATCAAACACCCTTAGATTCAAACCCCCTTGGATAGAACTCCGCTAGTTTTAAATCATACCTATAATGGAGTCTCCTCTACACCTATCAAAATGCTGATAAAAAACCACTTTTGATTTACCTTTTGGGGGATCAAATGAATTCATTTAAAATTTATGTTTTGTAAGTATGTAGTCCTTATTATAATCTTCCCAAAAAGTATAATTTTAAATTGATTATTATATTTATTTTTTATTTCTTGTGAATGTAGGTTTTTCACCGAACATCAAGTTTTCTGTTCTACACACATGGAAAATTAGTAAATTAGTGAAGAAAAATTCTGAAAAATATTTATGCCATAGGTATTGATGTCCTTGTTTCAAAAAAAAAAAAAAATTCGATACATACAAAAAAGTTATGTTTTATGGAATACGCCTATGTCTAAATTATAATTGGTTTGACTTCAAAACTTAATTAAAAAAAAAATTCAAATTCAATTTTATCCTTTGTATAAAAAAAGTTATGTGCTACAGAATATACATCACTTTAAAAAAATGTTGTTTACTATTAAAAACTAGTTATCAAAGGAGACACACAAAATTTTACAATTTAACTCCAATTTTTTTAAAAAAATATATTTAGAATCTACAAACAAAATCTCACAAATCACTAGTTCGCATCATCTTCAAATTTCTAACGGTTTAGTGGCTATAGGTGTCAGAAAGTGAAGATTTAGTTCAAAATATTGATTTCAATGTCAAGTTTAGCAAAAAAGTGTAACCTATTATTATGGGATGACCCACTTTTTAGAGAACATGTGCGAAGTTTAGAGGAATATTCCTAGGACGCAAGCGCCGGGTGCAAACCTCCCCGTGTCACACTAGTGTCCCGAATATGCCAAAATCTCCCGCTCATATTTGGAATCTCCAGGAAAGGTAACGCTCACGTGACCCCAGAACAGTCCCTGTAGCATACTCGATTCGACAGATTCCCCTCTTGCATCTAAAAAAGAGAATTTTTGACAAAAAGAAGAGCTTCTTGAACATTTTGAGAACTCTGGACTATTGATCTCTCTCTTGGATTTGGAAAACACACATAAATCTTTGAAGCATTCTCATGGATATACTTTCTAGATTGGGATGCTCATCGCATTGTGGCATCTCTTTCATGTGGTTGATTTTGTGAGCTTTTGGTCAAGTTTTGGAGTTGAGAAGAGGCTCTCTTGGGCAAGGGTTTTAGCCATCCTCCATTGGATTGCACCGTCAAGGAGCTTGCAGCCTCCTCTACAACACCGAAATATGGTAACATTGTTTTATTATTATAAATTAGTGTTATATTGTTGTTGCTTTCATATAGCATCATTTTGACAAATGCTTGTTGTGTAGACCACCACCCATTTTCTAAAAACACACGCTAGGGTATTTTCCCCAAAGACCAGGGATAAATACTATAGATTGGTATTTTTATTACTCTTAGCTCCTAGATGCACTTAGGATAAGAGCTTACACACACTTGTGTTTTTATTTCTCTTGTAGCATTGGATGTTCCGTGGAGGTTAGAAAACCAAAATGGGGGCTTGACCAAGGCAAGCCCCTAAACAACCCCAATAGATTTTCCTTTGTCTTTGTGTTGTATAGGTTGTGGAAGAAAATCAAACATGCGAGAGTTTGTTTTCTTTATCCCATTTATTTTCATCTGTCTCATTTATGTTAGATATATTATTCAAGTGATTTAGTTTCAAACATCTTTTTTGGGAAGTTATTTAATTTCATAATGCAAACTAGATGATATTATAAGTTTGTGATTTTACTGTACAACACAGATTCCTAGTTTTTGTTGTTGTTAGGATGACAACGCCACACGTTGACGTCCCTGAAACATGCTGGTGTTTGAGGTTGAGGCTTTCAAACTTCAGTCCCAGGTTCCTTCATGTACTTTCATTCTCACCCTGGTATCATCTTCTTAAAATAATTTTTTATATGTCTGTTTATTCATGATTTTCTATTTATTTTTATAGTTTTTCATTAGTCGATTTGCTAGTAGATAACTGAATCAGACCTAGTAGAGTTGATCTGCTTGTCCCAAGTGGATAAAGGCAGATTATCCTTCCTAAAGGCTAACTAGGTCCTAAGTGCAAGTGATTAGAATTGAATACTAGTTAGAATAACTTAGTAGTTTCAGTTTTTATCAACTACATTTTTGGTGAACCCAAACTACGTTCACTAGCATATCCTTGCTTCTCCTTCTTTTTATACTTGTTTAGTAAAAAGTAATATTCGATGATGTCAGATTTCTTTCTTCAAACCTTTATCACATTCAATGAACCATTTAGTAGTGAAAATTTTGATATGCTTGATGAAGCCCTTGATGACTTTGTCCATGACAAATCTTCCTCTTTTAAACAAAAATAACTTTCTTCTTCAAACATGATTAACACAATCTACATTTCTGATTCTACTTAAGAACCTGTGAAACCAAAGATTGTAGTTCATCTTTAATCTAAAACAAAAACAACTTCTAAATTGGTAATGACTGTTTAAGGTGCTTCAAACACATTCCTAATTGATGATTATATGTCACAAGTTGCTAAAAATATCAAACTATATATTTAGGGGATCCTCATTATCATGTGGTAGCCCACATATATAATACTAGGTGAAACAAACAACCTGATCCTATCCTTGTTTCCCTTCTTGCTTCTTCTCCTATGTTATCTCCATCTCCTTGTCTGACTCAGAAGTCCTTCACATAGTATGATCTTGTCGAGAAGCTTCAAACTACTCCTGTTAAGATCTCTCTTTTAGGACTCATTTAGACCTCTCCTCAGTATCATAGTATGCAAGCTAGGAAGCCCTAGAAAAGATCCCTACTAGATCTTCTACTAGGCCAAATGATGTAGTTGTTTTACTTGATTTCCTTTATACGAACACTACCAATACTGTGTTTCAACAATTTAAACTACCTTCCTTAGAGGTACAAAGGCAGAATGATCCTCTACTTATCATTGATGGAATTAACAATTTTGGTTTGAAACATACCCTTATTGATAATGGTTCTAGTCTTAACATTTGCGGTATAGACCTGTTGAACTGTATTAATATTGACACATCTTTGATCTCTCCTAATACTCTTAATATTCATGGTTTTGACAATGTTGGTAGACAAGCACTAGAAACGATCACACTTCTGATTGAATTGGGCCCAATCACTTTACCTGCACTAGTCCATGTCACGCCTAGTGCACTGCCTTACAATATCCTACTTGGTAGAATATGGAAATGTTGACATATTTTCCTCTCCCCAGAGACAAATAGTTCACCTTAAAAATCTTGTTGAAATTCCTTGAAACTTATCTCTACATGCCTAAAATCCTTTAAACTCTAGTGTTCTACTTGTAAAAATCCCTAAAAATTCATCAGGAGAATCCTTGCAAAAAACTAGAAAAACCCAAAAAATTTGAGGCTTTTACCTTAATTTTTGTCCCCCTTTTGGCCTTTATCGGCTAAAGTTTAGTTTCCTAAACTAGCAAAAATGACTAAGGTATAGGAATGTTGTGAGCTAATGTCATTCTACAGAATGTTATGTCATCCAGATTGTTTCACATAGTTGGTTTTCCCCATTCTACAGAACCTTTTGATCTCGTAGTGGAATGTACATTAAACTATGATGTCAACACTAAGAGGGTGGACAAACAACAGGGGCTATATGCTGATCTTTTACTGGATGGTATTGCAGAGGTATTTCATTTACCAATGACATAGAACATGTATGTACCTAATCTTGATGCTCTAGCCAAAGAGTATGAGGCTAGAGATAAAGATTGCAAAAAGGTCATTTATCAAGGGTCGAAAAGCCCAACTAATACAGCTGCGGCCGTTGCTAAAATGGCAATACATTTGTATAAATTTGACTTCAATGAGGAAGTCCAATACATTATGAGCATGCTTAGTCGGATGAGAGGTTTAGCCAACAATGGAACATTCGAACCCTGGATGTTCGAGTTGATCAGGTTGGTGGTAGAATACAAGCCAGAAAATGCAAAGGTCCAATGGGCCAAGATCATCATTGACACTTTGCATGATCAAATGGTTGGGTGAAAAGAGAATAAGATCACCATTTTAATGATGACCTCATATGTTGTATATGCTTGTGTAGAAAAAGGCACATTTGATGCATTACAGATAGTGGGGAAGTTCAGAAAATTGCTCAATGAAAAGACTCCTTTTGAGTATTACGCTCAATTGGAAAGAAGATTATCTGTACAAAATTACAAGCTAGTGAATGATGCTTTCATAATGCACATAGTAAGGTTGATGGATGGCGATAGGGCCAAGAGATTTTCGGTAGGAGCTACAGAAGCAATCAATGGATATGGTTCTTGGTTTATTCAAGCTAAGACATATTCATATATTTATATGGAAGGTTTCAATGGGAAACCATATGTTCTCCACAGGTACCCCTATGATAGAGTAGTATTGATGGAGATGATGAGACACTAGCTGCCAATACTAGAATTATCCAAGGTCAAGGAGGGGCGTCCTTATAGAAAATTCCCTCTTGGTATTAACTGGTTCTTTGTTGGATCTATGGAACATGCAAAGAAGGCTGAGTCAGACTTGAAGAATTTAAATCTAAAGTTATTCCCTCTAGCTAGGGATTATGATCCATATCATAGAGTAGGAAATAGATTCAATAAGAAATATCATCACAGTGTCCACCTTGAAGATTACTAGGTAGACTATGATGATGACCATGAAGCAAGGAAAAGAGAATACAAAAGATTAACCTTGGACTAGATAAGGACCATAGGAAAGCCTGAGGTGCCTCCCTAGATAAGGAAAGACGATGATCTTATAGACCCCGAGTATGAAGAAAAAAAAGTATATAATGATACAATATCAGGTCTGGATTTGAAGCAAAAGGAGGAAACATCCATTGATGCTCTTATGACCAAAGTTATGGCTAGGACTAAAAGCTGGGTTGAAAAGAAGATTAATGAATTGAAAAGGAAAGGCATTGCAATTACTTCTAAGAAGAAGAAGATGATTGAAAGAGAAGAGCCGAGATTTGATGATTTTTTAATAAAGAAGAGGCAAGATCATGAAGCAAAAATATTAGAGACAAGTTCCTCTGGAGCTATAGAATAGGTCACTACAGAAGGAATTTCACTAGCATACGTACCACCCTCACCCCCCAAGGATATTCCCCTAAAAGCCATTGCTATATCAACATCCGGAGCAGCTATCGTACAAGGGGAAACTTCCAAGGATGTAGAGCAAAGTCTGGTAAGGGATGTTATGGATGAAGAAGATAAAGAAGATGGAGGAGAGGAACCACTCCAAACATTGAAAAGGAAAAAATATGATATACTACAAGGAGTGAAGGCTCCAAGGCATTCTAGATATCAGAGCCCACGCATGAGAGGCGCTTTGTCACTAGCACAAATGGTAGCATCAAGATCAACTGATCCAGCTGAACAGATAGTTAAGGAGTTGCAACATAATGTCCCTGCCGAAGCCATCATAAATTTTAAGAGTGAAATGACAAAAGAAATAACGGATAAAATCCAACAGGAACAAGCCATTGAGGCTCTTTCATTGAGCCAGATCATTGATTTGACAGAGAGAGATGAATTGGTCAAGGAGATCACTAACCATCCCATTGAGACCCTATTGCAACATACAGAAGCATGAGATACAAGTAAAACACACAATGAAAGAGATGAAAGAGAGAAAACCCCTGAGGTGGAGGTGCACATGGAATCTCTAGATAATTTGATTAAAAATGTCACTACCCTAGTTGTGGTAGACTTGGCTTCTGTACCCAAAGAAGGAGATAAGAAAGAAGAAGCCATCTAGATGGACTAGTCTCAAGGGGAGAGTATTCCAATGGCAGAAGATAATAAAGGTGGTGATGAACAGGTGCAAATAGCACAAGAGAATATCATGATAAATAAACTTGAACATGAGAAGCTTGGTACACCACCTATAGCCACTGAGGAAAAGGATGATGAACATAGGGAAGATGATCATCCAGTTAAAGAAGAGGATAAAGGCCAAAGGCCTAAATCTGATAACATTCTAGAAAAGCATGAAGATTCGGCACTGGGTAAACAACCACCTCCAGAATAGAGACAAGATGAGGTGCATGAAGAAGAAATACATGAAGAGGGAGATCTAGATGCCAGGAATAAATCATAAGAAAATGTATAGGATATGGGTGATCAAGATAAAGGAAAAGATACAGATACTCAAATGGAGCAACTGAATCAAGACAAAGGATCACAACCAGATGTTCTGAATCTGATTGCTACAAAAATAAATCAAGGGGATGTACAATAGGTACCTTTTGATTTTAAATATTTGTTTGTAATTGATTCTACAAAAGCAAAACGAAGAGCTAGGACAGTCTCTAACATCAGGAGAGAACCAATAATAGGGAGAAGGACAACCCAAGTTGCTATACCTATAGTAGACAAAGCTAAGGGTGAGATTAGGCTAGATGAGTATCAAGTGACACAAATTGACCTAGGCCATATAACCATTGAGCAAAAAGCCTAGGAGCATATTGAAAGTGCCGAAGTTGTAGTAGCCAAAGTTTGAAAGATTAAGGCAAGGAAGAAGGAGTGAAAAGAACAAAATGCCCAACTACATCAATTTATACAAGGATTGATAAAGCTTGATAGCTTGGCATCCACCATGCTGATCACAGAGAAATTGACTAAACTCACTCTAATAAGTGAAGAAGATATAGCTCACTTGGATGTACAGAAACATCAAGCCTAGACTATGGATAAGTGGTTCATGAATGGTGCAGGAGCACCCCTTCAACAAGCCAACTATACATCTGAGGGAGAAGACTAAGGTCTTGATATGTTGTTATGTTTTATGCATTTCTATGTTTGTTCATGTTGTCATGTAGTTCTTGTTGTTGTGATTTCATGTTTGTAATAAAGACCCCACCATGTGAACCAGTGTCACAAATTTGGCATCCTGATAAGCGAATTTAGACATCTTAGGCAATTGGGGTATGTGGATAATCAAATCAAGTGTGTTTTGTTGTTTTTAGGTGTTTTGTTGATGTTCTAGGGTGTTTAAATCATGTCTTATAATAAACATGTGTCTTGTGATTAGTTAGTTTTTGGCTTACACCCTTGGTTAAGCTGAAATATGAAACATCGAAGTTGTAACGACCCCAACCTCTGGTATTCCAGTTGGAATTGAATGGGAAGAGGCCATAAACACCTTGAGGACTAGGATCCCAAGGAAGAGGAGATTTTTTGATGAAGTTTGGAGAGAATAGAAGATTGAAGAAAAATAATACATTCTGTGGAGACATCAAAGTTTAATTTATTTTGTGTTTGCAAGTTCTGTGTTTTGTGTATATTCTCTATATTTAACTGTTTTAGTTTTCTGTTGTCAAAAATGTAAGACTGAGACCATTCCACTGTTGGATTTCTTTGAAATCAATGGAATGGACCCTGTACATAATTTTTTGTTTTATTTTCTTCTTGTTCGTGGTCATGACAGAATGGAACAGAGGATCCAGTAGAGAACTTAGCATCTCGATGTGCTAGGGTTCGATAGAATAGAGACTGCAAGATTTGTTGCAGAGGAGGTTATCAGCGTGAGATCTGAATATGCATTTTATGTGTATACTGCAATTGTATGACGAGAACATTGTGTGTGTATATCACAATTGTTTTTGAGTATATTGTGTGTGTATCGCACAGTCGTATGTCGCAGTTGTATGTTAGAAACATACATTTCATATGATACAAAGGATGACCAGTCGGAGTGGTAACATAGAATGCATATTGGAAGTTCACCTTTCTGTGGATACAATGAGTGACCGGTAGAAACAATAGAAAGAACTGGAATAACTAGTCAAGTCTGGTATATGAAATTTAGTTGTATCGGCATAACGGGGAGACATACAAAGCAGTTTCCGAAGACTCAAGTCACACTGAAGATAGGTGGTCCCCACCAAATGCACACCTCGAATGCATGTTGAGAATGTATCTTCAAAATGCACATTGAGAATGTACATTGCAAATGTACATTGAGAATAAACAATCGTCAGATACAAGGAGTGACTGGAAGGAGTGGTAAGGGGAACTGGCGATAACAGGTCATGTCTTGCACATACAACAGTGAATGCATATTGGCATATCGGAACAATAGAGTTTGAACTGACCGATAGTATGTATCTTGCCGACAGAGAATAATGAATGTTTTTGGCATCGTTAGACCTCGTGATGGGTTTTATTGTGCGTTGATGGGTATTTTCACCTTGTTTTAAGTGTTTACCTGTGCGCTCTGCATCAATGAACTTCATGACGTCTGGAGAGGAGGTAATAAAGATTTCTATGTCTTTAATTGGGACACATTGTCTGAATTGAAAGAAAGTATTGATTCTTTGAAGGGTGAATTCACCCAACGGATCCAAAAATGCAACTATGCAATGGCTAGGCTTAAGAGGGCCAAAGATATGACAGATAATGAGTTGTTGAAAGATAAAATTGTTACTAACGCAACCCTTCCACTCATGGGCACATGGATGAACGAAATGGGTTATGAACTTAGTGTACTGAAGGCTAACATGGATAGAGTAAATGATATCTAGACTAAAGTACATGATTTGTTAGCTGAGGAATTACAAATAATGGAAGAGTTACTAGATGAGGCCATAACAAAAGAAGAAATGCTAGAATTGGATGAAGCAATGCAAATGTTTAATGATAAGTTCAAAGAAGTAGCTAAAGATCCTAAAGAACTTTTCACTATGGAGGTCATGGATGAAATGGCTGAATTGAATGTGAAGGTGAAGACATTCAAGGAAGAGGCTGATAAAAGGATGACAATGGTAGAACCTTTAGATGAACAAATATAGGCATTGAAGTATGCCAAATTAAGGGCTACCACAATAAGTAACTTTTAGGTAGACACTTTTGTGTGGGATTATGATAACTATAAGAAGACAGATGTAGGGATGCAGACATATGAAGAAGATCCTGCTACATAAAAGAAGATTACACAAATTGGAGATCACTAAAGGAATAGAGATGATAGTTGTACTTGTTGGCAGACACATTGGAGCTTCATGATTGTTGTCATTGATGGCAACAAAGGTTAACCCACACATCCGTAAGACATGATGAGTCTCTACCGGAAGGTAGATTACAGAGTGTTGGGATCCGGTAAGCAAGAACAGAGCATGTGGCGAGGTCCAACAGTCAGGTCCGGATCTCTCAGAGGATGTATCTTGGTGAAGTGTGGAGTTGGGGAAGTCAAGAGGACTGCCTTGACTGATAGATTCCAAGGATTTAGCCTCCAGTGATAGATGAAGAAAAAGATATGAATACTTGAGTGTCGGGTTCCTGATTGGCAGTGTGGACCGAGGAAGAACTGACTGGCAGAACATCAGACATTATTCTGGATGTGTTACTGATGTTGGTAAAGGTTCTTAAGGCATAAGTTATGATTGGTCGACATGATTAATGACTTCTACAAGTATATCCTTGATCCGCATTACTTGGTAAGCAAGGATTCAGCCGACAGATCAGAGTTCGTGGAAAATATTGACTATTCTGGATGCCGACTAGAAAGGTGATGAAATCACTTGTGTGGATATATATATAGGATGGATTTAGTTGTGAGAGGTGTCATGGTTATGGTGAGGTGCGAAGAAAAGTAGTAGAGTAGAGTGAAAGCATTAAGGCAGGTCCGGTATGTGAAAGGACAACAGCACTAAGGAAGAGAAAGGATGAAGTGCAACAGATCAGTGTACTAAGTTTAACTGGAACTAAACTCTAGCATATGTGGATGCTCCTTATTAGTTCAAGTATTGTAATACACTCTTTATAAATTGTAGACAGTGAGTCTCTTGTAGGTAGTGGGCCTCTTGTGAGTAGTGTGCTCAGGCAGTGAGCCCTAATTGGCAAGTGCCATTTTGTAATTCTATTCTTCTAACAGAGAATACAATCTTGGGTTAATCACCCCGTGGTTTTCTCCCTTAACAAGGTTTCCACGTCAAAAATATTGTGTCATGTGTATTTCCATTTCATGGTTATGTTTGCTTGTTTGAATTGATGCTGCACTAATTATTAAGAATGTTCAGAAAGCTGAAATAATTAAGATAACTGATTCACCCCCCCTCTCAGTTATCAACAATTGGTATCAGAGCCAAGTACCTCTTAACAAAGCCTAACAGCTTGAGGAAGATCTAGGAATTCAAATGGATGTATATGGTATAAGGGAGCAACTCAAGACTGCCCTTGATGATCTTGAGCACAAATGGAGATCTGAAAGAGAAAACCAAGCTATGTGAAAAGTTATCAAAAGAAATCATTATAGTAAGACATGAAATGGAATCAGGAGTTATGAAGTTTACCCAAGAGGTTGAAGAGAAAAGAAAAACTGAAGATGATCTAAGACAATCTCTCAAGGAGAAATCAGAAGATTGCCACAAGATGGATAGAATCATCAGACATCTCGAATCTGATCTTGAAGATGCTAAAGATAATGAAGAAAAACTTGAGGATCAAATAGTCTCTCTTAAAAGGGATCTTCAAACAACAAATGAATATAAAGAGAAATTCAAGATAAGCTCTGCTCAACTTGAAGTTCTTCTTGAAAGCCAAAAGAGAGTAGATTACAAGTGTGGCCTAGGGTATGAAAAAGGTGAAAGCTCCGGATCTGGTCAGAAGAATTTTGGATCAGAAAATCTAAGGAACAGGCCTAGAAGACCTTCGGTAAGGCAGCCTAATGCTCAAAGATATCCATCCTTCAATGGATACTGCCACAACTGCAATAACTTTGGTCATAAAGCTAATCAGTGTAGAAAGAGGATGAATCAGACTAATACATCCTTCTCCAGACAGTGTTTCAACTGCAAAAGGTATGGTCACAAATCTCATGAATGCAGAAATATGCAAATAAACAATTCATTCAATGGTAGATGCTTTGCATGCAATAGAATAGGTCATATAGCTAATCAATGCAGATCAAGAGGATATCAATCAAATATGCAAAGAAATGTTGTTTGCCAAATTTGCAATAGATCCGGTCATATTGCAAAATTCTGTAGAAGTAAGAATCAGGACAAAAGAGGTCCGGTATATCATAATCAGAATCAAGATAAGGGAAAACAAAAAGTGAATGCGGATGAAGTTCAAAGTGAGATGAACAAGATTTGGGTGAAGAAAAGTATAGAGAATGTAGAGAATGGATCCGCACCAGACTCTAGTGCTAATATTCCTTTTGGAAATTAAATAAGTGAGCTCTAGCTCAGGGGGAGACACAAAGAAAACCTTGTTCCCCCAGCCAGTCAATTGGTGCTGGAACTGGCACAAGAGGAGTTGCAGATTAAAGGGTTCATAAGAGAAACATCCAAATAAACTATGGTTAAGATTTGAAAGATCCACAAGATGTTTAAGATCAAGATTGATCCGGTTCTTCAAGTCATCCGAATAAGGCAAACTAGAATGACTTAGGTCGAGCATTTATTGCAACTTGACATTAGGGTTTGTGGAGTAATATAAGGGTTTTCTCATTAAGCATTTGTTCATTCTGCATTCAAGAAGAAACAAAAAGAGAAGCTCTGCAACAAAATTTCTCAAGCTCATCAAAGATCATTTACAAAAGTCAATTCATCCAGAAATCGATCTAGCTAACTCTGTGAAACTGAAAGATGCAAAAGGTATTCTCCGTTATCAAATATCTCTCTACAAATCTTTGAAAGATGGCTACTCCAAATATAGTGAAGATTTATGATAGGCCACGACCTAAATTTAAGAAGCATCCATATAAATCCCTAGAAGTTGATCCCCTCGACACTTTTTCAAGCATTCTGCATGGGGTTCTACATGTAGAAGATGTTAGGGCATATATTCATGCGAATATTGAAGAATTTGGGGAATCTAAGCTGGCTGATATCTATCACAATCAGTTAATAGATGATTCTATTGAGCTCAAACCTCAGTTCAAGGCCATCTGGGATAAGCATTTTGCACAGTGCATTCATTTCCCCTGTTTTAAAGAAGATGAATGGGTCCGGTATGTGTTGAGCAGAGTACATGATAACTTCCTATGGTTGAATAGACCATTTAAGATCACCAAAGATGCAATTAGGGTAGTAATTGGTCTGCATTCATCCGGTGGGATACCTGTTCTCAAATCTGTCAAGAATCAGACAGTGAGTGATGCAACTGGATCAAAATTTGACAAGAGAGCTATGACAATTGAAGATATCACTGATCCGGATATCAAATTTGCATCCATGATAATTGGTTACAAAATTTATCACACCAGTAGGGAAAATTCAGTACCAGAAACTGCAGTTTATACAGCTTATCAGATGCTAAAAGAAAATGCTGATTATGATTTGTGTGAACTTCTTCTAAACCAACTATTGGAGAATCTACAGAAGATCAAGAAGGATAAGAAAAATTCCTTCAAGTATGGTGGGCTGATATTGTGTCTATTTTTCTACTTCATGAGTGAGCTACCCGGATCAAGTGGTTGGGTTTGGCAGAATGACATACCTGTTGCAATCCAAATTAGAGACTATTTGCATGGGCTTGGAGATGCCAAGACAAGAAATACAGCTCTGTGGGGTTATTTCAAGAACTTCCAAAATTTGATGCAAGCAAGAGAGAGAATTTCCAAATCTCTAGTTGAAAAGTATAAGGATACAATTTGTTTTATGGTTTCAACTGATCAGTGCCAAATGGAAGCTGTGGAACCAAGGATAGTTTGGATCATGCCGATGGGGTATGAGGTGGATGAGAAACTTGTGGAGCTGCATGTCCAACACATGCTTAGTCAACCCAAGGATCCCAAAGCAGAAAGATTGGAACCTTTGAAGAATTGAGTATAAAAATTCATGTGGAACTTAGACAACCAGAGGTAAAGAGAAAAGTGAGAAAAGAAGTAGAGAATATTGCCAAAAGATATGGCATATCAAAAGAAGCTCTTGATGCCAATAGAGAAAAGGTGGAAAGGGCAGAGAAAGAGAAGGAAGAGGTAGAAAAGGGAAGCAAGGAAAGTGCTCTGGTAGAATCTTCCACCCGGACAAGATCATCAAAGAGATCTGTACCTGCCACTGCTAAAAGCTCAAGGACATCAAAACTGGAAGCAAAATCATCTGGTAGAGGAGAGAAAAGAACTAAAACAAAGTCCACAAGGTCTTATGTCAGTTAGAAGGATGATGAAGAAACTGAATTAGATGAGGAGACAAAGAAAATGAAGAAGGAGAAGAAGAAAACATCCGGTGAACCCTCTACTAGTCAAGGTGAAGAAGAAAAGGCAGAAGAATTTGTAGAAAAGCCTACTCTATCTTTAGATGATGTCATCAAATCAGTCACTGTGGATGGAAACCTTTAGCCAATGGCTGAATTCTATGATGATTACAATGAAGCAGACCAAAAGATCTTGCAGGAAGCAATAGTTAAGTATCTGAACATATATAACAAGGCTTTTATTGAAATTATATCTCTTATTCCCAAAAGCCTAGAAAAAGAGTTAGAAATAAGAAAGAATACTACCATGGCAAAAGATCTTGAGATTCGGGAATAGATAGCCATTCAGCTATATCCTTCAATCGATTCAAAGCAAATGAACATGATCTTCAAGGATTGCAAGGATGAATTTCAGAGCAAAGCTAGAATGAATCAGCTCATGCTTGGTGAGACTGACAAGATAGCTAAGGAAATAGAAGAGATCCTCAGGAATGCCTTCAAAAGATTCAATCTTCCTGTTATAGAGGACTTGGGTGTTGATCCTTCAGCCACAGGTGTTGAAAAGGAATCCATTGAGGAAATGATAGAAGAACTAATGGACACCGGTGAAGATAAGGGCTTAGAATCCTCTGCTCTGGAAGAGGTGGCCCATGAACAAACAAACATCACTCCTTCGGTTTCCCCTATAGTCTCCGGATCTAAAGGAGAAGAAAGAATAGAGGAGAAAAAAGAAGAAGCGAAAGGAAGAGAAGAAAGTCAAGCTGAAAAGAACATAAGTGACAGTGCAGAAGAGAAGAAATCTCTGTCTCCAGCAAGAGACACTGCAGAAACTATCAAGGACTTCTTGACAAAAGAAATGGTGGAGATTGATGAACCGGAGTTACTTCAAGGTCCATTTAACTTTGACTCTCTCTCCCCGGTTCAAACAATGAAGATAGCTTCATTTGCCAATGCGAAGGCAAAAGAAAAACTCCTGAAGTCTCACATGGAATACTATGAGCTTATAGCAGCTGCATCCGGAGTGTTAGAAAAGATCATGCCATCTTTTCAAAAGGATCCCTCAGCTGCCTCATCCAGTAATCTCAAATCTCTGATCAATTGTATTAGTACACATTTCAGTTCTCTAGAGAAATCAGCTGAGGAGAAGGTCATGAAAGAGTTTTTGGATAAGAGATTCTCTGAGTTGCAAGGGCTAATAGAAAATGACAGGAGAGTAATGGGTATTGGGATAAAGAGCTTGGAAAATGCTCTCAAGGACAGAGGAGATGTATACAAATTTTGTATATCCTGGTCTAAAGCAACAATGGAGATTGAGAAGAAAGTGAAAGAATAGGAGGACAAACTAACAAAACTTTTTCAAAACTTTGATCCACTTACCACATCCATAATAAATCAAGAATGTCAGACGATTGCAGTTTTGAATGAAATTAAAAAGCTTGAAGAAGAGAAGAAAAATAGAATCAGCAGGTTGAATGAACTTAGAGGAATAATTATCCCTAAGTTAGAGGCCATGCATGAGGCCATAAAAGAAGCCCAGATCACAGTCCGGACCAGTGATCCGACAGATCTAAAAAGGGTAGATGCGTTTGCATTTCTGTTAAGCGGTCATATATCAATTTTGGACAGAATGAAGCAAAGTTGGGCAACAAAATTTGTCCAATTGAAGACAACTTTTGCAGACATTCTTCAGTATATGTAAGTATGCCATATGTATATACTTATGTGGCCAAGTATAGTTGAAATTTTGAAAATTTTGGTGTGCGGACCCCACCCTTTGCCATTGATGTCAAAGGGGGAGTGATGAGCAGTGAAAAATGTTGTATCCAGCTAAGGGGGAGCTCCAAAAAATGTACATAGAGACAGAGCATCAGCTAAGGGGGAGTATAGTATAACACTTAGTCAATTTTTACTAAGTGTTTCCATCAATGCCAAAGGGGGAGATTGTTGGCAAGAGACACATTGGAGCTTCATGATTGTTGTCATTGATGGCAACAAAGGTTAACCCACACATCTGCAGGACATGATGAGTCTCTACCGGAAGGTAGATTGTAGAGTGTTGTGATCCGGTAAGCAAGAACAGAGCATGTGGCGAGGTCCGACAGTCAGGTCCGGATCTCTCAGAGGATGTATCTTGGTGAAGTATAGAGTTGCGGAAGTCAAGAGGACTACCTTGACTGATAGATTCCAAGGATTTAGGCTCCAGTGATAGATGAAGAAAAAGATATGAATACTTGAGTGTTGGGTTCCTGATTGGCAGTGTGGACAGAGGAAGAACTGACTGGCAGAACATCAGACATTATTCTAGATGTGTTACTGATGTTGGTAAAGGTTCTTAAGGCATAAGTTATGATTGGATGACATGATTAATGACTTCTACAAGTATATCCTTGATCCGTATTACTTGGTAAGCAAGGATTCAGCCGACAGATCAGAGTTCGTGGAAAATATTGACTATTCCGGATGCTGACTAGAAAGGTGACGAAATCACTTGTGCGGATATATATACAAGATGGATTTAGTTGTGAGAGGTGTTGTGGTTATGGTGAGGTGCGAAGAAAACCAGTAGAGCAGAGTGAAAGCATTAAGGCAGGTCCGGTATGTGAAAGGACAGCAACACTAAGGAAGAGAAAGAATGAAGTGCAGCAGATCAGTGTACTGAGTTTAACCGAAACTGAACTCTAGCATATGTGGATGCTCTTTATCAGTTCAAGTATTGTATTACACTCTTTATAAATTGTAGACAGTGAGTCTCTTGTAGGCAGTGGGCCTCTTGTGAGCAGTGTGCTCGGGCAGTGAGCCCTAATTGGCAAGTGCCATTTTGTAATTCTATTCTTCTAACAGAGAATACAATCTTGGGTTAATCACCCCGTGGTTTTCTCCCTTAACAGGGTTTCCACGTCAAAAATATTATGTCATGTGTATTTCTATTTCATGGTTATATTTGCTTGTTTGAATTGATGTTGCACTAATTATTAAGAAAGTTCAGAAAGCTGAAATAATTAAGATAACTGATTCACCCCCCCCCCCTCTCAGTTATCAACAGTACTCACCAGAGGATTGCCAACTGGCGATATATGCCATGTATCCTATACGATTGACTTGGTCAAAGGAATGTTATGGACTGTTGATCCTAATAGGAAAATCCTGATTGTAGGATCTTTTGTAACCGTCTCCTCTTCTTGTCCTATAAAAGGAGATGAAGTGCACTTTGTACTTGATATTCAAAACTTAATTGAGATTAGATTGCTGAAACATCAGGACTAATTCTCAAGGCTAATTATGAATGTACATCTCTTTTGCATACTTAAGAAGAATAAGCTCCTGTGATTACATACAATCATAGAATTTGAGTAATCTGTGAATGGATTATGGATATGTGCTTTGATTTTCTACGTCCCTTGGAGTGCATTTCATGTTGTGCATATTGTTTTCATTTCTTTCAATCAAAGTTAGCATTAATCATATCTAGTTGTGGAACATCCTGGTGAACATATGGTTTGATTTCCTTCTCTTCACGATAGTGTAAAGAATGTATATGGATCAATGGCTAAAGATTCACTCATTTTAGTAAAATTTAAAAAAGTCATTCAAATTTCTTCAATTTCATTTGATCATTATCACAATTACAAATACCTAGAAAATCCTAAGCAAATACATAAAATATGCTGATATCTATTAAATAATTGAACATCAGTAGCATATTTAAGTGAATAACATGTTGAAATGATAAATATCATGCAAATGAACCTGAATAATGACAATAATCATGGAAATACATACCTGTAGGCATATCATTTGAATACATTTATAGTGCAAAGGTAAAATCCAATTAGTATAAGTTGATATGCAAAAGAATTGATCAAACTTACATAATATCTGCATCATCTCCAAGTTAAATACAGTAGGAATTAACTTTGCCTATTAAGAAATTTATAGAAAGAAGGTGAAATTGAGATCATCTAGACATGAATTTATTGGAATCAGAAATGTAAGGCCCCTGAATGGAAATAACAAGGCACATCAAACCACTGAGTAACGCCAGATGATTATGAACTAATTCCACAGAGACTTGGCATCATGAATTATGTGAATTTGTCATATCTTTCAATATGATAAAGGTTTGATTTAGATTTCTTTATCTATGTTTTTTTATGACTAACATCATGATCAACAGGATGCTAGACCAAAAAGAAGTGGGTTAACTCTAGATTCATAGGTTCACTCCAAGATCTACTCAAAAACCCCTCTCAGACAAGCTACATCTCTCCCAGTTCTAATTTTTTCTAAGCATTTGAAGAAGGATGTTTATGACGGTGAACAATTTTTCATCTCCAATGGTTTCATTTGCCAATTCAATCGATTACGGCCAAAACTTTGATATCTATATAACTGGATCATAGTTGCCTGGCAATCCATGCTCAAAGGTAAGGTGGAAGTTTACCTGTGTGCGCAGGGTTTTTTTATTATTGTGTTTGATTGCAAACAGGATCGGGATGCCATCCTCTAGGAACATTGGTGTTGGGGGAAAAATCTACTTCTCCTTAAACCTTGGTATCCTAAATTCAATCCTCTCTCTGAGTCTTTTTCAGTGAAGCCGGTTTGGGTTGGCCTTCCAAATATGCCGCTGCAGTACTAGTTTGAAGACTGTTTTGAAGCTATTGGAGATTCTTTGGGCAATTTTTTGGCTATTGATCTACTAACACCTCCAATTTCTCCCACACAACTTTTGCCTGCATCCTTGTGGACTTGGATATCTCAAGAGATCTCCTTGTGGAAATCACCTTCAAGATTGATGATTGCAGCTGGTCACAACTTTTGGACTATAGAGCTTTACTCTTCCGTTGTAGAAGATGTTTCGAGACTAGACATATATGGCTAACAATTGTTCTAGGTATAGAAACAATGTTGAGCACCAATCTTGATGGATGGATGTTCTTCTACATAATTATTCTATAAATACACCTTCAAAGCATCTCAGGAAGGATTCGAACTCTTCCCATGATGCTCCTTCATCGCATGATATTGATTTACAATTTTTTGTAACTTCAAAAATTCCTAAAGAGACAGATTTTGAGGCTCACCCTTAAGCCTCTCCTTCTAAGTTTTGGAAGATATTCAAGGGAAGTGATGCTACTAAGTTTTTGGACCCTTCAACCACATCGAGTACTCCAAAATTGGATGGTTTCAGTCCCAGCGCAACCATTCTGTATATTCTGGATAAGGCGGGAGATTTGGGGGAGAAGAGCCCTCTTGGGGAAGTAGACCAAGACTCTCTGGCTGATTCTTTATCTGAGCATGGGTGGACTAAGGTCAAAATGAATAAATCTCCTCTTGGTAAACACCAGATACAACTCATATTTTCCATGAAAGGAGAAATTGGTGGTCAGGAGGGAAGTCTCTAGAGAAGAGGCTTATAGGAAACACAACAATTTATTGGTTGTTGTATTTTAGCATGGCAATTTTAGAAGGATATGTTGACAACTTAGCTTTGTGCTGTGTTTTCTGTAGCACCCCTTGAGACAAGGTCTTGCATTTATGTACTTTCTTTTTTAATTTAATACAACTCCTCACAACCTCGGTTGCGTCTTACTGAGCCAAAAAAAATTCTAACATTGGCCTTCAACACCCTAGGTCAATTAAATAAAACCCCTTTTTATTTAATTACCTATCACCCTCTAACTTTACCCTCCATGGTTAATTAAATAAAAACCTATTTAATTAACCCAAATCCCCTTCTAATCACCATCTTCCAACTAATCAAATCCTCTTACAATAAATCTAAATTTTTAATTCCTCTCACTAGAGGACAAAATCTAAACGTCAACTCTCTAATCAATCCACACCCTCCATTTTGAAAGATACTCTAGGGTTCAATCCAAACCCTCCATTCCACCTCTATTTCTCATTGGTCCATGTCACCTCCTTCTCTTATTTGACCTCCTCGCCACAAGATCTCAGCCCTCCATTTTGAGGTAAAATCATAGACCTCCATCTATAAATACAAGTCCACCTCAAGGCTTTACTTACACCATGCTTTTTTACCTTAGCCTTATGCTATCCATTTATCCACTTAGCTAGATTTATGCACTATTATGTTGGTAAAATATTGAGGAATCCACATAATATTTTATCTCTGCAAGGACATAGCTGAGTGAGTTGGGTGCATTACTCTCATCCTATCAAGTAGTAGGCATGGTTGAGGACATGAAGATATAGTATTTTGTTGTTTTCCTTTATGTTTATGGTCCTTTTCCATTTCCTTGTCTTCACTAATAAGCATGAAATCAATCTTGATATAAAAGGGACAGAGGTGCTAGTGTCCCATCGCATCTGCTAAATCCATCTCAATATCATCAATGGGAAGATCATTAGTGAAAAAACCCACTCCAAAGACTCCTCACAAGTAGTTAGGTCATACTCGACGAGTTCTCCATAAATAGGGATCCGTAGGATCCTCCACACATCCTCTAGGGTGATGGTCCTCTCTCTTGTCAATAATAGGAAAGAGCTCCTCTCACTCTGCCATCTATCGACCAAGGCCCTTATCATCATTCAATGTGTGTGGATCTCCAGCATGTAGGTGATATCCCATAGTCTGATCACCCCCAAGAACTCCTTATCCATCTCTGAAAGATATGGCTTCAACCTCATAGTCATAGGCCTCTGCTCTCATGACTGTATAGGCTCTATCTACTCCTACATCCATCCACAACATGTTGTCAGTCTTCTGTAAACCAGATTCTAAGAATGTATTTTGAATAGCAACACAAAAGCGCTATGTTATTCTATGCAAATGCCATTTCTGGAAAATGTGCTACCCTAACCTGTGCAAGTACCATCTCTGGAAAATGCACTATCCTACCCCATGCAAGTGCTATTTCTAGAAAATGCACTACCTTGTCCTATGCAAGCAATATTTTCTAGCGAAAGTGCCCTTTTATCTAGCTCAAAAGTGTGACTTTGTTGCACAAGCGCCTTAATCCCCCGCATAAGTTCCATTTTAGGTGAAAGCATTAACCTTAGCTACATAGGCACTTCTTTACAAAAGTGCACCTTTTCCCAATAAAAGCACTGAAGCACACCATTAGCACTAACGCACTTCAAAAGTGCTAGTTCCATGACAAAAGCACCATGATCCTAAGCATAAGCGCCAATCCTAATGTGCAAAAGCATCATTTTAGCATATATTATCACTTCTACTTTATCCTATTCTACCCACATTTATGACCCCCTAAACTACCCCTAGGGACCCAAGATGAGGTACATATATTGGCTCTTATGTTGGATGGTCACTAATAAATCTAAACTCTCTCTCCACGATGCCTATGTCATGGAATTTGCACCATCTTTCCTGGGCACTCTTGTGCTCCTGCTAGCTCTAATCTCTACTAGGTGTGAATGCAAATGAGCCTAAATGGGCCCCTCTTCCCCTATTTATAGGTCCCTATTTTTCCCCTCTTTGAGATGGTGTTGCGAAGTAACATCACACCCAAGTCTTAATTTCACCCCTAGCCCTAGGTTTCTTCCATGTTTCTCCATTCTTCCATATTTCTTCCCCAATTTTTCTTCATCTGAGTTATTTCTTCATCCCCTATTCGTTTATCACCACCTTTTTCTTCTTTTTGAAAGTTCAACTGAAAAATTTATTTTCTGGCTGATCTCTCGAGGGGGCATCACTACTCCATCATTCCTTTGGTTGACTGGGGTATAATGTATTCTTTGACATGATGCCACTTCATTTTAGTCGAGATGCTATATCAAAGAGGGGCAAAATGTAGACAATAAAAATTGACCACACCTCCACCATCACTTGCGACATCATCCTAACATTACCTTGTGAAAAATTCATCTTTAGGTCCCCTTCATGTCCTCACTCATCTTTTAAATTAATTAAATAAATTGTATTTATTTAATTCATTTATCTAATTCCATTTTTCTCCATCACCCAGATTAATTAAATAAATCATATTTATTTATTTAATTAATCCATGTTCTCCCTAACCAAATTAATTAAATAAATTTTATCCTCACACATGACCCCTCTCCAATAATTAAGTAAATAATTTTATTATTTAATTAATTAAATTTTTCCACTTGTCTTCATCCTTATTCATTTTCCACAAATAAATAAATTAAAAAATTCCAACTAGTCACATGACTAACTAATCTTTTCTAGATCCATCTTTATAGAAAGCCCTAGAAGCTTCCATCCTTATCCCTAGTTCTTCTCATTCAATCTTAGCCATTCATTTTATATTGTACCTCTTGATCCTAACCCTCCATTACACCTCTTAATCTCAACCATCAATTGCACCTCTTGATCCTAGCCCTCCTTTCCTCATATCATGAATCTATAAATTGATGATCCATTCATCCATCAACATGACATCTTTTTCTATCAAGTACATACTACCATTTTGCTATCATACTATCCTCCATTATACCAAGATTATGTTGGTTTATTGGGCAATCCACTTATGTTCAAGAAAGAATCTCAAAGAGCATAGCTAGTGGAGCTAGGGTGCACTCCATTCCTGCTCTATTGGAGGAGAAAGAATGATTTTATATTTGCATTTATCTTTATGTTTTTTACCTCTGATTATTTTCTTGTCTTTAGTTCTACTTTTCCTCCTATTTTGAGTTTAGTTTCTTTTTTATAGTGAGAGCCAATTAGTAGTCCTCCTCAACTATCTAGATATTCCACATATCCAATTCCTCTTGGATGATTTCCTCAATCCATTGATGTAATTATCCACTTTCTCAGCCCCTTCGTCATGATGTCTTGACCTAATTGTCATCTGATAGTATTCTTTAGTGTATTCCTTTATAGCTATTTCCCCTACCATAGATTATGCAGCTCCTTCAACAACTCCAACTAATAGTTCATTAGAATGAACTTAGATTTTAACTTTTTTGCCATTTGGTCCCATTTTGTAATGCAATAATTCCCTCTTCTATTCCCCTCTGTCTAGACTTCCTTCCACTAGATCACCACATGACCTTTCATGTTGGTCTTGGCAAATTTTAACCTATTCATGTCTGCAATATCCTCATATTCAAAATGGTCCTCCAAATCAATGATCTAATCAATCAGTTCCTTAGGATCCAAGTTCCCAAAATAGTTCAATACATCCACTCTGGTTCTCTTACTAATGCCTATTATGGCCTTTAGCATCCTTTCTACCTTGTCCTCTTTGCTTCCACTCATTTCCACAAGATTTTCCTCCTACTCCTCATCACTTTCCTTAGTTCCAAGCTTAGGGTTTCTTTGATAGTCCCTCTCTAGTGTGTCCATCCTACTCTGCATAGCTTTCAACATCTCATACATCTCCTCCACTTTACTTGCAACATTGAGCATACCTCACCTTCTCCTTAGTGGTATCTTGGTTTATGCACCTTTGTAAATTGCCTCACAGTTGGTGTTTTGTCTACAACCCCATGGACTATCACAATCTAAACTTTGTTTAATCCCTACAGAACCCCAAATTCATGTGCCTCAATGGATTACACTTCGATTACCTATCACCACCACAACATAGGTTTTTCTCAAAATCATTCTTAATAAACCACATCAATCAAGTGTGCTCACCACTTTCCATGTAGCCAAATGAGTTGGCTTAAGAATAAAAAATTAAAATTTGTGTTAGGGTGTTGTATAAAAGGATAAACCCTAATTCATTATTGTCATCTAGGAAGCATTGACCACATCTAGATTCTAGATCAAGGAGCTTCAATAAATAATGTTTGGACATCATATTTTGCACATTACATCAATATGACTTCAATAGTCTAGGCATATTACATGATTTCTTGATGCAGTCATGGTAGGAGGGTCCAATAAGGATTGTCCAACCAAGAAACCCATAACAAAGATTTATTCAAACATTACCACAACATAAAAGAATACACAAATTTAATAGATAGCTTGCAAGATTATCACCAAATCATTATCACAAAGTTTTTTGTAATGGGCCATCTTACATGGCAAGCCACAACCACTTCATTACATTAAGATTGTCCAAGATTACACGAATGCCACTTTCTCTGGAACACCACTTCCAAACCTATTATGAGTGACCACCTAATCATCACTAGCCCAACTATCTTAAGACTTACCACATATTTTCTACAAGGCTACAACATAACTTAACAAAAGTAATTAATATCCACACCTCCCAACTACATGCACTAATTGGTACCTTCATATTGTATCCCACATCATACTATCAACAGCCACACTTTGAGTCTTAGGTCTGACTTGCTTTCTGCTAAACTTTTGTTTTATGCCACTACTTCTTTTTGGTCTTCTTTGCTTACTTTCTTCTAATTCAAAACTTCTTATTTTTACTTCCCTTAGGCTTCACACATGATGTGCATTGGCCTCAAGTTGGCACAAAACTTGAAACCACATGAAATGTGTTGTTGACTAGAAAATATAATAGTCCAATGATGTAGACTCTCCACGCGGCACACCTCAAGCCTTTACAATGGTCACCAGAATGTCCCTCAAATACTTTCTCTTGGTGCAAACCCAAAATAGCCTTCTGCAAATAGAAATAGTTTCCACAACTCACACTATCAATCACAAACAACTTACAAACCAACTTACAATAATCCACTTATCCAATCAACCTCAAATTTTAACTAAAGACACACATAACACTTTCCAAACTACCATCATAATCGCATAAGCTAATCCCTCAATGTGGTACTGAAATGTGCTCACTTTTACCACCACAAACTGCTAACAACTAACTTGGAAATACAAAATAAACCACCAATTATACTTCCTTAGATATGATACCCTATTCTCATGATATCCACGGATCCACCTACATCATTTTCTGGGCATGTCTTCAATCATCATACAAAAACATTAAATTTTTTTCCATGGATTTGACATAAGGAGAAAACTTTCTCCTCGTAACGTCCCAAGGTGTTCGTCAATGCCACTAGACATTTATTGTAGGTCTAGACATTAAGACAAGTGCAAGTCTAAAATCTAAAATTTGTTAGATCAAATCCATGTAAAAGGATGTATTTTGCACATAAGGGATGGAACCCATGATCATGGAGATCATTTCTATAGATGCAGAAATGATCCAAAGTAACAGACATAAAGTTTATTAGGTTATTGCTAGTTGCCTAATAAGATCCAAGGTTTTGACACTTAGACAAATCACTTAACAACCTTTATCATAATCAAATCAACATTCAATATAAAACTAAGTACATTTATTTATTTAATTAATTTCAATACACATTTATTAACATATTGAATTACTTCACATATCTCATCTCATAAGCCTAAAATAATTTGTTTATAATAATTAATGAATTTACCCTAAATTATTTATATAGGATAGTTTATATAGAGTAATTCAATTTCTATTTTTTATAATAACTTAGTCATTTATTAAAAATATATTATGAAACTATCAACGAATTCAAATTGGAGGCAAGATGCTCTACCCTATGATAGAACCTATTGTAATGTTGCACTCATACAACTATTTTCCCCTAAACTTGTGCAAATAATTGATATGACAAATGATTATAATTTTATTCCAAATAATTGGAAATATATCTACACAATTGGCACATCAATCACTTGAACCTCTCTAAAGAGGTGTACGATGATCTCAATGGTCAATTAATAAAATCAAAGGACATTGATAAAAAGATATACCTAATTTTCTCCCCACATAAGATTATACTTAAGGCATTCCAAGAAATCATTACTACAAAAGAGTTGTGATCTAGTCATTTATCATCCTTAACATAACTTGACAAAATCAAAAGTGTTGCTTAGATTCTTAAAATTAAACTCTAATTAAACAGTCTCTTTAATGAAGCTGCTAGGTTCATAGAAAGTTTATTAACAATCAAATTTTGTTTAGCGTAAATATTTCTCAATTGGCAACAAAATTTATTAAAGGGTTTCACTCGCTAAACTAAACTACAGGAGGGGCTTGGGGCCCCCACCATGAAGGGCTTTCGGAAGAACTTTAGTGGCTAGCATGTTACATATAGAATCTAACGTACCGGTCAACAACTATAGGTAGGACAAACAGTTCTAGCCCAGATGGCGAGTATAGAATCAACTATAGATGTGAAAGTATAGTGGTTTACTTGGCATAAGCAAAGGCAGAGACATTGGAAAGGATGGCTAAGGCAAGCACGGGTTAAGTTGAATCGCCACCATCTACGGCCTTATGGTTTAATAGCCATAGCCTATTCCAGAACCCATTGTAGTTCCATCCATAATAAAAAAAAATTCATTATTTTTACGTTTAAATTTGAATAGTAGTTTCATATCCATTAACACACTCTCTTTAAACACTACGATTTTAATGGTCAAACAATCAATAGCAAATTGACACCTCATCTATATCAGAAAGTAATCAATATTTGTACAATTTTTATTGGTCAAAATTAACATTTAACTATTGAAATGGATGATATTTAAAAATAGCCCCACTACAATAACCTAAAAGCTACCTAGAAGTTAAGAGTAGAACGTTGCACTGTCACATAATTACTGTGCACATGCAGATATCAACTTTCTTACAAATTTCACGGCGAATTTCGGGGACGGATGGCTTTAGAGTTATCACAATTGGACAATTCGTAAATGCAATCACCAATAGACTTCCACTTTGAGTAAAAACTTAATTTAAGCCATTCAATCTCTTTGTCTTCTCCTATAAATGCGGCAGAAATTGGGTGTCTAATAATGCCTTATATAAAGAAACTAAAGTAATTTTAGATCTGGTTAGGTGCAAGAGATGATCTATATATCTTCCTTTATTTTGGCCTTCATAAGCATAAAATTTGGTCGCTACCTTGGTGTTACAAGGTTTTGTTTCATGGACCTTAGTAATGGGTGCGAGGTGGTTAGTCCCTTCGGTCACATATTCAGTACTTCGTTACTTTCAGTAAGCGTTCAAGCGATATTTGAGCTGGAAGAACCCATGGATGTCTGTAGCGCGAAGAAAGCCATAAAGAATAAGCTTTTGCCCCGCAACCCCCGTTTTTGTTCTACAATGGTATGTAGTTTCTCCTTGTGCTGTTACAGAACATTTCTATGCAGTTTATTTGAAATTCTGTCATGATTTATATCAACTCATACTTTGACTGATTCATATGAATTTTCTTCTAATAATTATCAATGGTTTTGATGATGTTATGTTTTATAACTTGTGAATATGGATTAAATATAATAAATCTTTATCTAAACTAAGGTAGGTTTTTGTAAATTAGTATTTATAAAATATAAAAAGATAAAATAATTTAAATTTTTGATTAATAATTAAATAATTATTATATTTTGTTCAATAAAATTTAAGATGTTTTTGTTTTATCTAGATTGAAGATAGACACGGAGGGCTGCATTGGTTGAAAACTGAAGTGAACGTGGAGGATCATGTATTTGTTTCAGAGTTTCCTTCAGGTCAAAGTGAATGTGATGAGTTTGTGAATGATTAAATTGGTAATATACAGCTAACCCCTCTTCCCAAGTGTAGGCCTTTGTGGGCATTCCACATTCTGAACTACAATACAAGCAAGGCGAGAGCCACATTGGTTATAAACATGCACCATTCCTTAGGTGATGGTACTTCCCTCATGTCCTTACTGCTTTGTTGTGTCACCAGAGCAGATGATTCCAGTCTTCCTATTACCTTCCCTTCTTTTAAATATCCACTTTGCAACACTATTCCATGTTATTCATGGGTTTCTACTGAGTTTATGTATTACATGTTCCAAAAGCTATTTATACTTGTGCTTGTAATGTAGTACACTATTTTTGATCTCATTAGCAGCTTCCTAAAAGTTATATGGATGGAGGATAGCAAGTTGCCCATTCGAGGACCCCCTGGTGTTGAGATGCTACCTAAAGTCATGTCCTCTATCACCTTTCTTATGGAAGATGTCAAAAGAATAAAGAATTTTGCCAAAGGAGTAACTTCTTTATCTTAGTCCCATTTATATCGTTATGATGTATATTTATTATTTCTAACCTGTTCATTATGTTGGCTTATTTAGGTGAAATATTTTTGCAGACGGTAAATGATGTGGTAATGGGTGTAATATTCTATGGTTTTCAATGATACCTACAAATTACTCTTTCTCATGGTGCGAGCCCCAAAAATGAATATTCATAATTTCAATTGTAATTTTGACTCATTATAGCTCATGGTATAATCTTCAATGATGGATAGTGAGTAATTTTCAATATTTTTGTAGGAGAAAAGGTGGATGCAAGGAAGGAAACAGAAAAGTCATGAGTGACATGGATTGTATTCATGAACGTAAGAGCTATGTCAGGATTGAAGGTACTACACAATCTATCTCTATTTTTTTAGTGTAGAAATGTGTACAAGGGTTGTTCAAGGCACAACATTATTTTAACATCTAGCATTTACACTCTATTTTACTTGCAACAAATATAGAACTCCCTATATTTCTTGTCACTATTAAATATTATAATATTACTGTGAATTTTTGCAGGATATAGAAGAAATGTTGAAACATAATAGTGGAGCACCTTGGGGCAATCACACTGGGATGTTACACATCCCCATGCCCTTAGCTAATGCAGAGAGTCCATTAGACTTTGTACAAAGAGCAAAACAAATTGTAGATAGAAAGAAAATATCACTTGAAGTCTTCTTTACTACAAGAATATTCAGTTATTTAAAAAGACAAGTACGTAAATTTATGATAAAATATAAGTTGTCAATATATTGCAGTCAATACGTCTAGACTTTTTATATTGAAATAGACCCATATAAATATAAATAATTAAAACATTGACTACAACATATCAACAATTCACAGTCAACCCAATTTCATTACTTTTATACGGTAAGAAGTAGTTTGGAATTAAAGCTTGTATTATTAAATATTGTAGGCCTCTGCTACTGTTATATATAACACTCTGGCAAACTCAACCATGGCAATATCGAATATGATTGGGCCGACGGAGAAGATAGCAATGAATCGAGTTCCGGTTAAGAGCATCCGTTTCTCGGCATCCGGGCTTCCTCAGGCAAGTAAATTAGCTTTCAGAAAAAGAAAACGATACCTAGCTGAAAACTGTTTCCCAAAAATTATAATACGAATGTGTATCTCCTTTATCGTGATTATGAATGTAATGTCCCCTGAAATTCGATGCAAAATATCTATCAGACTTTTGAGGTAATATGGTAGCTTAAAGACTTTGCCACTTAAAGTTTCATCTTTCACATTGTGAATATGATAATGCTAAACTGTGTCTTCCTGGAAGGATGTTATTTGATGTGAAAAATTGTTGGTTTGGCAGACGCTTTTCTTGACGGTAGTGAGCTACATGGGAAGAGTGAGCTACATGTGATACTCTGGCCAAGTGTTTTACTGAGTGCTTTGAGGAGATGAAGGAGGCCACCAAGGGATTATGAAGATAACGCAATTGATGCCTGGATTTTAAGCTTCATTCGTCCACTATGTTTCAAATAAGAGCTTAAGCTTCATTCTGCACTGGCTTTGTCCACTATGTTTCAAATAAGAGCTTATCCCTAAGCTTGGGTGTGCGTATTTCAAATTTACCACCGAAATAAATGGAGTTTCTTCTAAATTTTTTGAGCTCATTTTTATATAAAATGTATGGTTTAAGAAAATTTGTGGGCATTGAATCAGCGTATGTGGCATTGAAAATATAAGTTTTAATCACCTTGGCAAAAATTATTCAATAAGCTAGAGGCTTGTGGGTGGGTATATTCCATGTTTTTTTTTCCCTGGACATATATATTATGACTATGGCCGATCAAGGCCCTCTCTAAACCCCCATACAACCACACATGAGACCTTGTTGCATAGCTTTGTAGACACACTCGACAGCTGGAGACGTCCTCCACATTGATATTGAAAACAAGCCACCCACAAATGCATCACCATTGTAAAGATCATAACCACGCAGAGCATCATCCCACCTCTGAAGATTATACAGATAATCAGGAACCAGACCTATGGCGATAGCATGGACATAGTGTCCATTTTGCACAATGTCCATAATATTAGATAACACATTGGACACTAAATCAGACCAACACAATGATTTGTCTTCGGGCCCTTGAATCCATCTTTGCCAACACACATTCCTGATGGCGAATTGTACCATTGTACAGTCACATTCAAACACTTGGGTCATGTCTGTGATTTTTATATGACCCTTGATTTCGAGCTCGCAACGTATGGGTGGGAAGAACAAACATCTGTTGGTGCTGACAATCTCCATATGTATACCTACAACCAGAAAAACTAAGGAAAGTGAAGAAGAAGAGAATTCTGTACTCAGTGAAAAGTCATTTAGTAACTGTTAGAATTTAAAGAATAGAGAACAAGTTTATGCGCATCACCATGGCAAGCCTATCAGCTAGAGGTGGCGTCCCTCATTAATGTTGTTCGCTGGCCACTATCAAATCTGCTCCATCTGATCTCGCTGGTCTCATGCTATCATTAAGAATGAAATGATTTTGGAAGCTTTTCAGTACGCCAGGTTAGTCCTTGTTTTCGCTGCTAGATAGAAGAAAATCTATCAAGAATTGAGTGATAAATACCAATGGGTTATGGGAATGAGGCTGCTACATACGTCACTAACTGAGGTTCCATATGAACTATTGAAACATACAAATGGCTTAAAATTTAGTTAGAGCTAACATACAAATGGCTTATAATTTAGTTAGAGCTATTTTATCCGCCGAGAGAAGGACCATACCACTGCCTGATGACAATAAAAGGCACGAGTTCCATAGATTTCTATCAACTCCTCATCTTTACTACTCATCTACCCCCAGAAGGAGTGCCATTCCAGAATAGACACTTGTCAGATCCTTTCTCACCAGAAAAGATCTGTCCTTTGTTGCTTACATGGTTTTGTTCCTCCTCCATAAGCTGATGTGGCGCCACTCTTCCATCTGATCTACTGATTAAGAATATACAATGGAGAAATATCAAATCATCTTAATACTCCTCTGTGCAACCCCCACATTCTACAAAGCCATTCTAAACAACAGCAGGTTCAATTCACCATATTGCTGGAAAATCGACCTCTATAGATCAAAGTAAGCACTTGTCATGTCTCAACTGCTAGACTTTCTGAACATTAGCTATAACTAGAAATACTAAATGTTTATTTTTGACCATGTTATAAATGGATAACTGTTATGGAAAAAAGTGAATGATACTTTTTTTCTTTTCAAGTGTACAATGAGAAAACGATGAAAATGTATAATGTTTCGGCTATGGATTTTTGGTCACTAACCTATTAATCGGGAACTTGAGTCGAATGGATGGAGGTAGGTGTTGAAGGCAAAGGTATGATTGATGTAGAGGTGACTTCGCCGCTGGGAGGAATGGGATGTAAAGAATCTTGATGTTGCACACATAAGCACTTAGTACATTGCATTTGCATTTTTCGTCATTTCATGAATGGTCTCTGTGGTTGATGCATTGACTTATCATTCAGGCTAGAAAATATTCCTTTATGTTTTCCTAGATGCATAACTAAATGATTTGTCCATTAAATCTAAATGTCCTTTTATTGAATTAGAATAAATTTAAAGGTTATATTCTTTTTTTAAAAAAAATTGTATATGTGAGAAACTGATTTCTCTTTTAATATTAATTACTTAGATAATTATTTGATAAAGTAAAAATGATAAAATAAAAACATATTTTCTAATTGTAATGGTTATCCAATTCATTCTTTTTCTTTCATTAGATAATGGCAAGTTTTTAAGATAGAAGAAATAAAAACAAAAAAATCAATAAAACAAAAACAAAAACAATAGAAAGAAAACCAAAAGAATAGAAGGAAAACTAGAAATATAAAAATAAAAGCAAAAATCAAAGATTGGAAAGAAAGCAAAAACCAAAAGGATAAAAAGATAGAAACCCACAAGAATTAAAAAGAAAGGAGAGATTTGCATAAAAGACAATACAAAAGGAAGAGGAAGAGCATCGATCTGAAGGGAGAACAGAAGAGGACTCTTCTAGCTAAGCGTAGGATACTGAATAATTCCTTGATTAGCCATGCTTTCTTTAAGAATGATCTATTATGGAAATCCCTCGCTCTTTTATATGTTTACTGCTGAAATAATTAGACTCGTTTCTTTTCAATAAAAATCTGCATTAGCCTCTTTGCTGAAAACAACATTACCTTATTTTGTTTTGGGGTTAAAATTATGTGATTTATTTTACTAAAACAATCAGCCTTCCTTGAATAGAGTCGACCCTTATCCAATTAGATGGACCTTTACGCTTGAAATCGTGACTCCGGCTCCCTGAGCGCTGTCGGGTCAGATTTTGGCATGTACATGAACCCTTCCCTCCTTGCCACGGGATGATCTGCCATGTCACTCTCGCTCACGTGGAAGTAGCCAGTCGAGAGGAGGTGAGACACGGTGGGGGTCTGGCTCATTTGAGAGATGGACTTCACGAAGAGGGGTTGACAAGTTCTGTGGCCTTTGTTGTTGTGTGTTTTGTTGTATATTTCACTCAATTGTTGTTGTAGTTGAAATAATCCTATGACCTGAAGGGTCACTAGTTTCTCTTCTTTTGTTTGGATTCCTTAAATTCCACCTTTGCATGGGTAGACAGTTGTTTTTGTTGATGTCCTCTTGTCTTTGTATGCGTTGTAAGAGGTCTTGGTGTATCTATCGTTGTCTAGTTTCTTCTAACAACAAGAGGATGAATGGGTCTCCTTGTGGCAGGACAAATGTTTGTTGTTGAGGTCTTGGATAAATCTCCTCGATCTTGTCACAGATGGCCTTCACCCACTATCCTCTTACTCCTAAACACATTTGTGAATCAGAAGAGAGGAAGTTGTGTGATTACTAGCCTTAACCAGATCTAGGGTTTTGACCTAGGGTTTGACTTTGTTTAACTGTGGTTGCCTTGTGATGGAATCGAGGGTTGGCAATGTTGTCTAATCCAATGTTTCTATATGAATGCAAGCTAAATGATATGCAAAACGTCTTTTTTTGGTGTTTTTTAGAGTATTTTGGAAATTGAAATGCTTCTAATCTATGAAAAGGAAATATGCATGCAATCCTATATGATCTTTCGAATACAAATTTTATCTATGTTTTTTTGGTTTTTGGTGTTTTCAATGCAATCTAATCTAATGAAAAGGGAAAATGCTTCTTCTAACAATGTAGATCTAAAAATATGAAAGCATTTAATCTAACATGCAAGATCTAATCTATCAAGGAAAAAAACAATGTGTTACTATTCCCAAGAGCAAATGTGATTATCTAATTATTATGAAAGCAATGAAAATAATGAAGGAACCTAAGAGAAACGAAGATTTTTTGACTCCACTACCCTCAATAATCCTTGTGTAGGCAACCTCGAATCCTTTTGTGACATCAGGTGATCCTCTTGATAATAAAATGACCCAAAGAAGCAAAAGAAGCTTTTGATGAAGCTTGTATGAGCTCAGTGATAGGTTGGATTGAGCACAATGACATAGAGTGAAGCAAGGTGATGCTACTTGGTTGAACAATAAAAAGCAAAAGACACCTTCATCCTGTAAGAGCATTCGAATGCTAAGTTGGAGGGCAAAATTGGCAAGAGCTGTGTGCACAATGAATTTGCCTTCCTTTGTGCTTGAGTGAGGGGGGTATTTATAGGTTCAGATGAAGGGATTGATTGAAGAGTTAACTCATTTGATTGATGAGTTAACAAGAATAGATTGGGGAGTTAACAAGGTTGATTGCCCAGTGAACTCAGCTAATTAAAGAGTGATGAAGCAATGATAGCTTATCACTGAGGAAGAAATGGAGGTGAGCGAATGCATGAGATTGATTAGAGAGTTGATTTGAGATCAAATAGAGCTAATTATGTATGTGTGGGTGCATGAAATAGTTAATTCTATATCAAGGATCAAAAATCATGCAAACAAAAAGAAAAATAGGTGAAAACAGAGCAAAAATGAGAGAGAAACTCAAGTTTTTCCGTGGGTCCAAAAAAGATAGGGTCTCCTGGACAGGGTCAGATGCAGAAAAGCAGGTTGGGAGATGGTAGAAGAGAGGAAAATGATAGGTTCTGCATCAAGAAACAGGTCAGTCATGTGGAAGAATCCAAATCTCTACTTTCATCTGCAGGATCTCCAGGGGAGATCTAGAAATAATAGGGGAGATTTGGATTGGTTGGTCAAAAATGAAAACTGTCAGTGGGAGATGGATCGGGGGACCTCTATAAGGCTTCTATGAGTTGAACTAGAGGAAAAACAAAGGGGAGAGGTGAAAAATCACCTACAAGACACTCACAAGGCTTAGGATCATGGTCAAAAGCCAAAAAACACAAGTCGACAAGTGTCGCAACAAGTGGTGAAAAGTGTCGCAAATGGGGAGGGAGAGAAATCGATAAGGAAGAAACAACACAAGACAAGAAAAGAGGACACGTCACCAAGAGGCATGCTACCCAAAGGATTTATTTTCACGCTTACATGTACGTGACAAGGATTTGAATCATCATAGGGGTCCTCGTGGAGGCAGTGTATGATTTTTGTGCTTACATATTTGCCCCCTCGGGGACGGTAGTCTACATGAAAGGTAGGTACCATTCCTAAACTAGGCCTTACCTGTTGTCAATTTTTTCCACAATTTGTACATGCAATAACTAGTATTAATCTGATATTTAAATATATCAAAGTAAATGATGAAAACTAAAATGACGAACTTACCATGGATCGTTTAAGTTCTACTAGTTGCTTGCTTTTGTCGGTTCGGACCTATAGGGATGAGAGCATGCAAAACAATGCATGAAACAAATGCATAAAAGCAAAGAACTAATCTAAAATGCATAAATGAAACTAAGCTAAGGGCAAACAAAGAGAGCCAGATTGTGAGATCGGTGTGAAACAGTGACGGAATTGTTCATGTGAGCAGTCGATAGAGAGGTATCGTTGAGGAGATCATAGAGATGGCCGCCTCTTCAACTGTGGAGAATCAGGTATGCAATCATCAAAAAACTCTTCTCTAAACCCTAGTTTGAAATTTGCAAAAAAATCTTAAAATTGTCTATTTTTGGTGATTTTTCCTGTTGCATTGTGTTCGTCTCGTCATTTAGAGTGAGATTGATCTTTCATTTTTTGAAATTGGCTGAGAAACAAGGTTTTTAGAGTGATTTTTGCTTGAGGGGCTCGCTCCTAGAGTCGACCCTTTTGTCAAGCAGGGTTGCCCAGGGAGATCTTGTTTGACAATAGGGTCACCAGGGGAGATTCTGTTTGACAATAGGGTCGCCCGGGGAGATCCTAAAAAATACTTGGGTCGCCCCTGTTGGACTGATTTTTGACCTCATTTGAAGTTGTTTAATGCTTGTTTTGCTTCGATTTGACATGGTTTGGTCAATAAATCTGCCTGTTTATTGCAATTTTGAAGGCTTATACGATTTTTTTGTGTCAGGTTTTCTACAATTTTATGATTTTTAAAGATTTTTGCAAGTTTACGAGATCTAATCTAAAGTTCTCTTTTGATTTTGCAGGAGATGCATATTCGATGGAATGCCTGCCGAGAGCAAGGGTGGCTCTTAGGGATGTTTTCTTCATTGAGTACAGAGGATTGTGCCATACTAAAGAGGACAGGTCTGGCCAGAGTTTGCCATGTTCCCATGATCCATCTTGTATCCCGTATATGCTGTGATATCTTGACTTACTGGGATGCAAACAGGAACACATTCAGGTTCCCATAGATTTCAGGAGAGTGGACTATCACTCTGTATGATGTATACCGTATACTTGGGGTTCCTATGAGGGGAGAACCTCTATTTCTTCCTGTTAGTGAGTCCTATGAGGGCAAGGCTTCCTAGATTGTATTTATGGGGGTTAATCACCATGGGGACTAGACAGGAGTTCAGCTTACTTCTGTGCCACGAATCCACATCCCACTTCTAAGGAGGTTTCTGATTGGCTTGATCGCTTCAAGGTTGTCAGGAGACAAGGCCTTGGCTCGTCTGAGATGGTGCTGGGCACCCATCATTTGAGGATTGTAGGAAGGCACAATTTATGCATGGGGACCTGATACCCTGGAGATGGTCTACAGATATTTTTATTGGATCTCTAGGCGAGGCACTCTAGCCTTTAGCCACTCCCCTCTGATTATGACATGGAGTTTTGAGCATATGAGGCCTTATCAGAAGTTCATTCATCTTTCGAACAGGTGACTACTGAGAGCAGCAAGGTGGGCACATATTGGTCATTTTGATGCTACTCTTCCCACCATTTCTACCCTTACCGACTATGACATGATTTCTGATTCTTATCACGCCATGGATGGGGCTTGGGGCCGTGATGACGAGATGAAAATGTATTGTCATGAGGTTTTAGATATCACAGATTGTAATGGTTAGGTTGATGCTTATCAGGTGGACCATGTTTTGCCGCAGTTCAGCGAAGATGTCCTTGAGGACTTGCCCCTTGTGTCTACTTGTTACAGGACCATTTAGGAGATGGGGGAGATTAGATAGAGGAACGTTGTTTGGACACCTTTGACTCTAGACATCTTTATCACTAGGGTTTCTAGAGGAGGGCAGAGGGAGAGGGACTCCTTACCAATCTCTGATTGTGACTGTTGATTCAGAGTCCACTGACGAGGTCTATGTTCCTGATAGTGATGATTCATCAGATGAGGCCCCTCTCGAGGATGAGGATTTTGATGACATTGGTTCTTCGAATGAGGTTCCTGACATCCCCGAGGGTCCTCCTGTTGTTCCTCGACCTCCTCATTTAGATGAGGTTATGCGTCAGCTTGACCTTGACTGGCAGTCTGGAGATCCACGTAAGTTTTGTCTATTTGTGTTCGCTTAACTTTGTCCTTTCTTTTTTTATGTTGCACTGACCTGGTCTTGTCTTGATTTGGCATTTCAGGCAATGTCAAAGAGTGGAGGGACTTGGTTCATGAGGCTAATGTTGGATTGACCTTTCCCTTTACTAGGATGACCCATGATTGTCTTTTGGATGATCCTGGTGTGCCCCCAGCTGTAGGGTGACACACTAACATTTTTGCTCCTATCTACCATGGGTGTTAGATGATTACAGAGTTGAAGAACCAGGTCGACACGCTTCAGGGTGAGAACAAAGTACTTCAGGAGATGACTCACCTTACTTTTGGGCATTCTGATACTAGTATGATGGGACCTTCACAGTTGCATGCCCCCAACAAAACACATCATTCTCACAAATCTCATGGAGCGACTAGTGGTACTCATAGACGAAGGAGTCGAAGCCCGAGGGTTCTGTCGGAGGGAACCGTCCTTGATTTGTTTTCTTAAAATTTGTGCCCTCTTGCATGAGGAGCCTCTACTTCTCTCGAGAGCATTTTGTCTTAGCTCCTTGATACCATCGTACATGTAAACTTCAGATGTATCTATGATAGTTTATCTTTTTCTATGGTTTTTCTCTTTTCAAATTTTGTACTCATCTTTTGTGCATGTTTGGAAGTTTTTAGGATCTTTTTTATTATGTTTGACCTTTTCAACTCTTTTAACAAATGCAAGTATGATAACGATGACATATTTTTTTGGTTTTGTGGGACATATATATGATATGCATTTTAGAATATGATAATGCAAGAACACAAGAAATGTTGTAAATGAAACTATAACACTTATTGAATGTCTTGAGATATGACACTTGATGTTATTGCTTTGAGACTCCTTTTCTAAATTTTGACATGAATGCAACATGGAACAAACATAGTGACTGCTCTTAAATACGATTTTCAATTTAGGGGATTGCAAGTTGGCCTGATATAAGAGATCTATCCAAGGCTGTGAGATAGGATTTTAAGGAAACTCAAGTGGGGAGTGAAATGAATCATGGAATGTTTCTGATTTCTAGACTTCACTAAAGTCTAAACACTAATCCTTATCTAGATAAGACAATTTGATAAGCTTTCAACCTTAGACAAGTATCAAGTTTTATAGGTGTTTGCTACAGTTAGATCATAGATGGCAAGCAAAGTAGACTCAGGGTAATGGATATCTAGGAAAGAACAAGGGTCCCTAGATAGAAGATGATCCTAGAGACTACTAGACTTTTCGGTTTTGCTCAGCTAGTGTGTGTGTGTGCTTAGTACCTTTCTTTCTCTGTTATAATGTCACCCTTGAGGCTTCAAGCTTTGACTGATCTCCACCCAAGAGTACGGACATTCAGCAATCTTCTCTCTTTCACTCTCCTTTTTTTTGTATCTCTCTTTTTTTGCTTTTTTTGGGTATTTTCCTGACTTGATTTTTCTAATTTTTTGGATTTTTTTGATATTTCAAGAAATGAATGCTTTTTGGAACTTTGATATGCAATGCTTTGATCTCTCATTTTTTGATAATCTTATTTTGATCACTCATTTTTTTATTCACTCGTATCTTAGATTGCTTCCTTCAGAGTTCTGATCTTCCTGACATTTTTGGCCAAGAAAGATAAGGGGTTGAGTGCCACCTAAACTTTTTTGTAATCTGGTTGGACTTCTCTACTACTAGGGAAGAATTGGGAAGGTCTACTTGCAAGCTTCCTTTGAACACTGTTGGTTTGAATATTGACATTGTTTAGACCTAACACCTTGACTCATTAAGACAGGGATCAGTGTAAAGCTAGGAGCTAGGTTTCAATTAGAATCACTGGGAATGTAGGGGATAATGGCAGTTGTGAAAAATGGGGATCTCTAGGTCCTGAAAGGATAACGTATATCTGGGCAACATTAGACTCCTTACTAAAGGGAAAATAGTACAAGAGCAAGTCACAAACTGTAATGCAAGATGAATAGAATGATGCAGAAATGCAAGAAACAAATTGTTTTTGACATTTTTTATTTTTTAATAATTTTTTTGTATTTTTATGTTTTATGATTTTTTTGGTCTTTTAGACGTAATATTTCTTGAGGTGAAAGGCATTGACTATTTCACCAAATTCCTCTCCCTCCATTGTGCACAAGAGATAGGCACTATTTCTAATATCTTCTTTAACCATATAAGGGCCTATCCAGTTAGGTCTAAATTTTTGTCCTTCATCAGCTCTTTTGTCGATTAGATTGCCTATCCTAAGCACTAGGTCTCCCACTTGAAAGGGCCTTGGGACAACTTTTTTTTATATTTCTTTTCCATTCTTGCTAGATAGGAATCATGTCTTTGAACATCTCTCAAGTGTGTCTCATCCATCATTTCTAACTCGGCTAACCTTACTGCTCTATACTCTTCGTTGGCCTATAATCCTTGTAATGACACTCTTAGGCTAGGCAATTCCACTTCCAATGGTAATACCGCCTCTAACCCAAAGGTAAGGGCATAAGGGGTGGTTCCAATTAGAGTCCTAACACTTGTTCTGTAAGCCTACAGAGATGGATATAGTTGTAAATGCTAGTCTCTCTTAGAATATTTTACAATTTTGACCAATATGGACTTTAAAGTCTTATTGGTAGCCTCTGCTTGCCTATTTCCTTGAGGATAATAGACTGAGGGAGAGTTGTGATTGATGTGAAATCTCTCGCATAGCTCCCTCACTTGTGGATTTTTGAAGGATGAGGCGTTATTTGTCACTATCACTTGAGGGATCCTGAACCAACAAATGATTTGGTTCAATATAAATTTAGTGATTACAACACTTGATACGATGGTAAGAGGCATGGCCTCTACCCATTTTGTGAAATATTCTATTGCAGTGATGATGAATAGGTGTCCATCTGTTGATGGGGGAGATATCTTCCCCACCAGATCTAATCCCCATGTGGAGAAGGGCTAAGGGGTGATGATTGGTTACAAATCTCCCGTTGGTGTATGGTGAACATGCATGTAAACTTGACATTTTGGGCACCTTTTAACAAATTTAATTGCATCTCTTTGTAAACAAGGCTAAAAGTATCCCATTTTGTATATCTTTCTTGCCGTGGAGTGGCCACCAAAGTGTCCACCACATATTCCACTGTGACATTCTTCTAATGTCATGTGTGCTTCTTCCTTATCAACACATCGAACCAACATTCCATCTAGAGCCCTTCGATAGAGCACATCATCTATCAAAACATATCTCGTGGTGAGGACTCATAGTCATATTTTTCCCAAAGGGGTCATGTTTTCTGAGTAAGTCTTGTTCGCAAGATAGTTTACAATGTCTCGGTATGAATACGAGGCATCATATTTCTCAAGATCTACCATGCAAATCTCTTTGTCAGGGAAATCTTCATTCACGGGTTCTTCTTGGGGAACTGGGTTGTCTGCTAATGAGTCTGTTATTATTTGTCCTTTAACTACCTTTTGGTTGACATAAGTTAGCTCGAATTCGCTTAACAAGGTTATGAACCGGCCAGCTCTCCTTGAGAGCATAGGCTGATTTAGAAAGGTCCTCAATTGCTTGGATCATATCATGACTTTAATTTCTTGATTTAGAATGTAGTGTCATAGCCTTCAGGTTGCAAAGACTATGGCTAGGCACTCTTTTTCAGCTTGAGTGTAATTCTTTTCATATTCCAATAAGGTCCGACTTATGAAATAGATGGCTCTTTCTCTTCCACCTTCATCTTCTTGAACCAGCATGCATGCTACGGAGATATCGGTTGCTCTGAAGTATAAGATGAAGGGTTTGTCATGTTTAGGCAGCATCAACATGGGTGGGGTTAACAAGAATTTCTTTACTTGCTCAAATGTGTTTTGACAGTCCACGGTCCAAGTTATGCCGCCTTGTTTCTTTAATAGCTGATTGATCGGATGGATTTTGAAAGTCATATCTGGTATGAATCGTCTAATTGCGCCCAACTATCCTAAGAAAGTTCTTACTGCTCTCTCGTTCATTAGTGGGGTTGCATTCAAGACCGCTTTGACCTTGGTCGGGTTGACATCTATGCCTCTTCGTGAGACAATGAATCCTAGCAACTTTCCTGCAGTGACTCCGAAAACACATTTCTCAGGATTTAACCTTACTTTATATTCTTGAAGCCTATTGAAGATCTTGCGGAGGTCCTCCACATGTTTTCATCTTTGTTCTAATTTTGCCAGGAGGTCATCAACGTAAGTTTCAACTATCTTGTAAATGTAATCGTGAAAGATATGTGTCATTGCCCTTTGATAAGTAGCTCCTACGTTCTTCAACCCAAATGGCATGACCACATAATAGAAGGTCCTCCAGGGGGTAGTAAATGTTGTTTTGTTTTGATCAACTTATGTAATTCTGATCTAGTTGTATCCTGAAAATCCATCCATTAGGGAGAGGGCTTCATATCCCACCATTGAATTAACAATTTGATTGATGGATGGTAAAGGAAAATCATCTTTTGAGCAAGCTTGATTGATGTCTCTAAAGTCGAGACATATCCAAATTTTTCTATTTTTCTTCAGAACTAGGACAATGTTTGACACCCAATTGGAATAATCAACTGGTTTGATGAATCCAACATTCAATAACCTTTTGAGTTCTTCTTTAACCATTTCAGCTACTTGCAGTTTTATGGGCCTTGGTTTCTGTTTTATAGGTTTGGCATCTAGTTTCGTTACTAGATTGTGCACCACAACCTTTGGATCTAACCTTGGCATATCTGAGTATGCCCATGTGAATATGTCAGAGTATTCAATGAGGAACTTTGTGTATTCTTCCAATTCTTTGTCATTTAGCTCTCCTCCTAGTTTTAACATCCTAGGTTTTTCGGGTGTACCAATGATGATGTCAATCATATCTCCTATTTGGGACAAGTGTCCTTCAATTTTTTTGAGGAGCAGGTGGTAAATATGAGTTCACCTCGATCTGAAGGATTTCTTCTTCATTTCTGAAATAGTCCTCAAGATGAGGGAGGAGTAGGTATCTTTTTTTATGGTGGACTCTTGGAAGCCCATCATATGCGTGTAGATACTCTAGGATGGCTTCATCATTCTTGGTATAATCCTAAGTTGGTTTTTCTTCTTGACCCATGGCATAATTTAGGATATCTGGTAATTCTTCCCTGTCTAACAATGGCTCTCCACGTACCGAAACAATGTATTTTGAGTTTTGTAATTGAGCATGTGGCGAGAATAATGTGACCGATGTAGCCATTGAGTCTGCTACATGATTTTCTTCTCTGGGTATGGCTTTGATGGAGAAGAAATCAAAAAATTGAAATAAATTCCTGACGGTCTCTTTATAAGGTTGCAATCATTCAGATTTTGTTTCATAATTTTTTGCAACCTATTTGATTATCAGCTGAGAGTCTCTAAAGGTAGAGATTTTCTTGACTCCCATTCTCATGGCTAGCATGATTCCTAGGGACAAGGCTTCATACTCAGCGATGTTGTTGGTGCAAAAGAAGTCTAGTTTGAAGGCGAAGGGGAGGACTTTTCCTTCGAGAGATGTGAAAATTATCCCCGTTCCTTCCCCCCATCTTACAACTAGCCCCGTCAAAATGTAGGGTCCATAAACTTTCATGGTTCTGTGAATGAGATGCCTCTCCAAATTCATAAGTGGAAGTTCATTTTTCTTCTTTTTTTGTCTCCTTCTTCAATGATCTCAATTGTTCTGACCAAAAGGTTTTTGATATCCCATTCGTTGACACATGGAATGACTGCTAAGCCAAATGGTGTGTGGGATTTAGTGCTATGTGAATCAAAGGGAAATTCCCTAAGATCATCCATTCTTTGGTAGGATATGTTGTGAGTGCTTGCACTTTTGAACATCTTGAGTTTCCTCTTTCTGTTTCTTCTGCATTTTCAACTTCTTGTCTTTTTCTTCCTGTTCCTTTCTGTAAACACCAAAAGGATCAAGGTTTGCCTTGACTATGATTACCTTTCCCAAATGATGGAAATGTATTTCTTGGAATAATGTAGAGAAAATGGCCTTTATGGCGTGAATCTAGGCTCTCCCAAGGATCATGTTGTAATTAGTCTCTTGATTAATAACATAGAAATTGGTAGAGATAGTCTTCCCCATTAGATTGAGCAGTAGGCTGATTTTTCCAACTATTTGGATGTCATGACTGTCGTAAATTCTCATTGTGGTAGTTTGTTGCTTGATCCCTATTTTGCTGTATCCCATCCTTCATTGAAAGGACATTAGCAAGAGATTGACTGTCGATCCTTCATCCAGTACCACCCTTTTTATAGTGACCTCCTCGACATGAATTTGTATGTATAGGGGTGAATCTTTTTTCTTACTTCCTTCACTTTGGGGTAGTTTGGAAACATCAAATGTAAGAGGAGGTGGTTCCTCCTGTGAGGAACATCTTACCTCCAATACTTCTAGGAATGTCTTGTGATGCAAGGGAGATACTCTTAGCAAGTTTATCACTTGTGTGAAGACGTTCTCCGTTTGGTCTGTCTATTCCTCCTCATGGATCATGAACACTCCTTGGTCTAGTTCTATGTTATTGGTACAGTTCTGGTTAACCTTTCCTTTCTTGATTTGAGGTTCCCTCTCCTTTCTTTGGGATTGGAAAATTTTAAGGAAGTTCTTTTGTTGATCCGGCGTAAGTTTGGAGATAGCTTTATTGTAACCATAGCACGTCCTTGTTTCATGACCCTTTGTTTCGTGGAACCAGCAATAAGTATTGGGGTCATATGAAGGTTGGTTTGATCCTTGATTCCCTTTTTCTTGCCATTTGTCATTACTTAGATTATTTTTTATGATATTGACATCTTTCTCCTGAGACACATTAACTGTAGTCTTTTTTACTCCTTTGAATGTTCGAATTTTTCCACAAGCATCATAAGTTTTCCTACCACTATCGATGGCAGCTTGATCAATTCTTAAAGCACTTTCCAATGCTTCTTCGTAGGACTTATATGGTAGTTTTTGTACATCTACTCTCATGTCTTTGCTAAGGGCATGTAAGAAGAGATTACACAGTTCTCGATGATCCATGTTTGGAGCACTAGTTGAGGAATAGAGAACTTGCCTCCATCAGGTGACGAAATGTGCTACGGATTCATTCAGTTCTTGTTTCATCGTAAGGAATTCTCTAATCCCTGTTTTCACGAGTTTGTTCATGTCAAATGCCATGACAAACTCTCCGATTAGTTGTCTGAATGAATGGATCGAAGCTTTTGGGAGACAATAATAGCAATCCAAGGTGATGCCTTCAAGCATTTTTGGGAAAAGTTTTGCTACAACCCCATCCCAAGGAAGGTGTTCTCTTATGGCTGTAGTGTAGGCTTTGATATGCAAATTTGAATCTCATTCTCCTTTGAACTTCGGGAGATCTAGTAATGGTCGAGGTAGTTGCACACTTGTTATGTTTTGGTCTAGAGGCTCTTTCAAATATTCGAGATATGTTCCTAAGAAGGCACTATGAGATTACAGGGTTGTTAATAATAACCCTATAGGCAGGTTTTGATAACCCATTGTTGGATTCGTTGGATTGTTCTGAATAGGAGGGTTCCCATTCAGATAGGTGTCATTACTAGCATGTCACGAATAGTAATTGAGGTAGGGAGTTTTGAGATGCCCCTTGGTCCTATTTGTGAGACTTGAGTCTTCTTTCTGAAGTAGCTTGTTCCGCTTCCAGGATCCTGATTCTTTGCACTAGAGTTGCGATTAAATTTGTAGGATTTGCAGTTCTAGGGGTTTCTTCATTTCTAAGATGTTCTCTTCGAATATTTTCGTAGTGATGAGCTTCCTCACGTGCAACATTTTCTTTTTCTTCTTCTTCTAAGGCAATCTTCAATGCTTCTTGAGCATCTTTGGTTTCTTACAGACGTTTCTCCAACCTTTTGACCTCTTCATCAAGGTGGGTATTCGATGTACTTGTGGAAGGTTGTTTAGGTCGATGTATTTCTAACCTCACCCTTCTTACTTTATGCAGCGCATTTGGTATGGCTGGATTGTTCTCCCAAGCTTGGTTGTTGAAAGATAGAGAGCGCCTAGATTCTCTTTGATCTTGCTCATAGTTAGAATCCTCATAATCATAACAATTGATGAGTGGCGCGTCAAGATGTGGTGGCACATACATATCAAATGAGGGAGTTTCTGGTTCTCTTAAGGGAATGTTCCCTTAGTTTAAGTCAGGTTCTGTCATATTCAAGGGTGCCATAGAGACCACAGAATAAATGGAATGGACGATGGCATAACTGATAGAAGCTGAAGCGACAAAGCGGCTATGAAGAATGGTGTGAAAATGTTGTGAAGTTTTTGTTAAACTTGTTTTGAGATTTTTGAAATGGGAACGAAAACATCATAACCAAAAGGCTTTGCTCTTCACGTCGGGTTCACCTAAATATGTGGTGAAGTTGATGTTGTATGTGACAATGATGATGGAAATGAGATCCATGCAATGGGAATGCAAAAAGCATAACCAAGAGGCTTTGCCCTTCACGTCGTGTTCACCAAAATATGTATGCTTGAAATCATGACTCTGGTTGCCTAAGGGATATTGGGTCAGATTTTGGCATGCACACAGACCCTTCCCTCCTTGCCACAGGGTGTCTGCCACGTCACTCTCACTCACATGGAAGTAGCCAGTCAAGAGGAGGTGAGACATGGCGGGGGTCTGGCTCGTTTGAGAGCTAGACTTCGCAGAGAGGGGTTGGTAAGTTTTGTGGCCTTTGTTGTTGTGCATTTTGTTGTATACTTCACTCAATTGTTGTTGTAGTTGAAATAACCCTATGACCTGAAGGGTCACTGGTTTCTCTTCTTTTGTTTGGGTTCCTTAAATTCCACCTTTGCATGGGTAGACAGTTCTTTTCGTTGATGTCCTCTTGTCTTTGTATGCGTTGTAAGAGGTCTTGTTGTATCTATCATTGTCTGGTTTCTTCTAACAACAAGATGATGAATGGGTCTCCTTGTGGTAGGACAAATATTTGTTGTTGAGGTCTTGGATGGATCTCCTTGATCTCATCACGGATAGCCTTCATCCACTCTCCTCTTACTCCTAAACACATTCGTGAATCAGAAGAGAGGAAGTCATGTGATTACTAGCCTTAACCAGATCTAGGGTTTTGACCTAGGGTTTGACTTTGTTTAACTATGGTTGCCTCGTGATGGAATCGAGGGTTTGCAATGTTGTCTAATCCAATGTTTCTATATGAATGCAAGCTAAATGTTATGCAAAACATCTTTTTTTGGTGTTTTTTAGAGTATTTTGGAAATAGAAATGCTTCTAATCTATGAAAAGGAAATATGCATGCAATCCTATATGATCTTTCAAATGCAAAGTTTATCTATGTTTTTTTGGTTTTTGGTGTTTTCAATGCAATCTAATCTAATGAAAATGGAAAATGCTTCTTCAAACAATGTAGATCTAAAAAAATGAAAGTGTTTAATCTAACATGCAAGATCTTAATCTATCAAGGAAAAAAGTAATGTGTTACTATTCCCAAGAGCAAATGTGATTATCTAATTACTATGAAAGCAATGAAAACAATGAAGGAACTTGAGAGAAACAAAGATTTGTTGACTCCACTACCCTCAGTAATCCTTGTGTAGTCAACCTTGAATCCTTTTGTGGTAGCAGGTGATCCTCTTGACAACAAAATGACCAAAAGAAGCAAAAGAAGCTTTTGATGAAGCTTGTATGAGCTTGGTGAGAGCTTGGATTGACCACAATGGCATAGAGTGAAGTAGCGTGATGCTACTTGGTTGAACAATAGAAAGAAAAAGGCACCTTCATCCTATAAGAGCATTCAAATGCTAAGTTGGAGAGAAAAATTGGGAAGAGCTGTGTGCACAATGAATTTGCCTCCCTTTGTGCTTAAGGGAGGGGGGTATTTATAGGTTCAGAGCAAGGGATTGATTGAAGAGTTAACTCATTTGATTGATGAGTTAACAAGAATAGATTGGGGAGTTAACAAGGTTGATTGCCTAGTGAACTCAGCTAATTAGAGAGTGATGAAGCAATGATAGCTTATCACTAAAGAAGAAATGGGGGTGAGGGAATGCATGAGATTGATTAGAGAGTTAATTTGAGATCAAATAGAGCTAATTATGCATGTGTGGGTGCATGAAATAGTTAACTATATATCAAGGATAAAAATTCATGCAAACAGAAAGAAAAATGGGTGAAAACAGAGCAAAAATGAGAGAGAAACTTGAGTTTTTCCATAGGTCAAAAAATGGCAGGATCTCCCCTTTTACCAGTAGGGTCACCATGGGGTGACCATGGGTCGCCAGGGGAGATCCGGGCTGGACAAGGTCAGATGCAAAAAAGCAGGTTGGGAGATGGTAGAAGAGAGGAAAAGGACATGTTCTGCATCAAGAAATGGGTTAGTCATGTGGAAGAATCCAAATCTCCACTTGCATCTGTAGGATCTCTAGGGGTGATCTAGAAATAATAGGGAGAGATTTGGATTTGTTGGTCAAAAACTATCAATGGGAGATGGATCGAGGGAGTTTTAGAAGGCTTCTATGAGGTGCACTAGAGGAAAAACAAAGGTGAAAATTCACCTACAAGACACTCACAAGGCTTAGGGTCAAGGTCAAAAGCTAGAAAATGCAAGTTGACAAGTGTCGAAAAGTGTCGCAAATGGGGAGGGAGAGAAATCGACAAGGAAGAAACAACACAAGACAAGAAAAGAGGACACATCAACAAGAGGCCTACTACCCAAAGGATTTATTTTCATGCTTACATGTACGTGACAAGGATTTCAATCATCACAGGGGTTCTCGTGGAGGCAGTGCATGATTTTTGTGCTTACAAGACCGTGTATTAATATTTTAGCTATGCACGTAGTTTGGTCTCCAAAAATCTTCGAGTGGGGTATACAAGGTGAGTAAGGTTATTATAAGCTATGAATAGCAGCAGCATTTAGCTTTAGCTGAAGAATTCAGGGCTTTGTTGATAATTAACAATTTTTTAAGAGGTGTAAGCCTTTATATTGAGGCCACAACCTACATGAGTGCTCAAAGGAGGAGTTTGCAGCCATTTGCAACAATCCATCCTCTGAAATTTTCACAATTGAAACTCCATCCTTGTAGAAATATATGTTTTGATCAGACTTAATAGTTTATTAAGTTTGCAACATAAATATTTATTTAGGGTTTTAATGTGCACGGCCCAGATGCGAAGTCCCATCCTTTTGGACACCAGTTTGGGTAGTCTCTTTAGGAACTTTAGTCCCACATTGCTCCTGTAGAGGCGTTATCTAGCCTTTATATATGTCAACACTTGCTTCATTTATATGAAGTGTGTGAAGGATTGCTTGGTGATTGGTGAATTTGCTGGTTTGCTTGGTGTTAGCATAGAGATCAGGCAATTGAACACACTTTATTTTGCACCAAATCAGGTTTAAATTTTTTTTGGAAGTTTTTGAAGGCACTATCTTTGAAATTTTTGAAGAATTTAGTTACAATGGTTTCTTTGGAGAAAGGGAACTTTAGGAAATGGAGTAATTTTATTCTCACTCATCTTAGTAAGCATAATCTATTGCCATATTTGTATAATGAAGTTCCTATTCCAGACACACCTTGTGGGGATATGTTTTGGAAAGGATATAGAGTTCAAGTCTTTAGAGTTATTTATGAGCATATAAATGATGATGACCTTTAGGATTCATTTGTTCATTTTGAGTTCCCTTATTCTCTTTAGACTTACGTTCAAGAATCATATGGAGATCATGATTCTCCTCCATCTCTCAATGACCCTCTTTCCAATACCAATGTGCCTTGTTATTCTTCAGAGAAGATAAACCATGCTTGTGATCCTATAGAGGTTTTTGAGACTTTAGATGAGGTTGCAGTTGCTTTGGAGGTTCTTGATTCTTTGTCAGAGATAGTTGATCCACCTTCATTAAGTACTTACATCATTCCTAAGCAACAAGATTATCATTGTCTTCCTGATTGGGATTCATATTTCTAGACATTGGTTCATTGTTCGTGGAATCTCACATTTCAAACTTGGAAGACACATTTGAGGGATTAATTTTCCTATTTGATGATAGTTGTGGTACAAATGTTGTCACTCCATCTTCGTCTTTGGAGAATGTTCGAAATCAGTTTCAAGTGGTACCTTGTTTGTCACCTTCTATTGTGATTGGGCATGTTCTTGATTGGTTCGTGGCATCATCTTGCAAGGTCTTAGTGACACATGAGCAGATTTCAAAGACATTATCATCCTACATTTGGATTTCACTTGCTAATTTCTATCCAGAATGGGAAACATTCCTGCATTTGTACTTGGTTTTGTTTCTTCCAAAAAGAAGACAAGTTATTTGTCAACATTTGATCATGTTTTGTCTTCAGGCACTTACCATTTTTGCAGGCAATTACACATTGGGGGGGTGGGGTATATAGCCTCTCTCTTTCCCTTAGGGATAATTAGTTTTTCCTTTAGGGTGGTTTTTCCATTATCAGGTAGTTTTCTCACCCGTCACATATTTCTTGCCTTTATAAGGCACTATTGTACATTATGTAAATCATCTCAATCTCTTAATGCAATTTTCCACATTTTTGATGAAATAGTTTCGTGCGTGTAACTTCTCTCAACCGTGAAGCTTATTCGGTGTGCAGTGTGTTGGTGTGAACAGGGTTATCACCTAATCAGTTTACCCTAGTGTGGATAATTCATCTTATTTAACTATTTACTAGTTAAATAATATTCACACATCACACCTTAATCACACATGTTAAGTTGACTTAGTGAGTCTACTAGATGTCTAGTTGTGTCTAGTTAAGTCTAGTTGTGTGTTGAGTTGTTGATAGTTGGAGTGAGTTGTCTTATCCTCCACATGTGCAATTAGTTATAATCCTCTAATTTTAGTGACGGCCATTTCAAACCCTGATGGATATTACCTTGGTAGTGCTTTGAAAAATTTGACGGTCACAACAATCATCGACGGTTAAGTTTCTTACTGGCCATTTCTTAATTCTCCGGCAGTTGGCAAAAACACATTGTCTAATGCCGTAAAAAAATCATGCTGGAAAATCTTCTAAACTCATTGGTTCTTCCAATCGGCATATATAGCAGTCTCTGCCCACAAAATCAGTGGTTTTCTACCCAATAATAGGTGGTTTCCGCCATATTGGAAGGTGTTTTTCAACTGAAATTCATGCCAGAAAACTTGCTAAACTCGTCGATTGTTCCTATTGGCTGATACCTTAAACCACCAACAGCGACCAGCGGTTTCAGAGCAAACAGCAGTTTCACCAATCAATCCGGCAGTTTTGACTTTACACAGTGGTTTTCAACTATCGATAGGTGCTTTTTACGAACACAGCATGTGGTTTCGGAAACTAAATGGTAGTTTTGCATTTGACCGGCAATTTTTTGCTTTTTTGGCAAGGGGTTTTTTTTCTGTTGACAAGGAATATTTTGAGAATATTCTAATGACGTTAGCACTGCGTTAGCAAGGGGGCCATTTTTGCCCCTCAAAGCCCTAAACAAGGGGCTTTTTTTCTTTTTTTGCATAACTTTTGGCCACGGAGGCAAAATCAGGAAAACAAGATATCATTGGAAAGATGACAAAGAGCACTTCGTAGTGGTGTTAGTAGTTTTCTGAAATTCTTCTACAGGTGACTGCTACAGTAGTTTGAAGACAGATCTTCATTTTTCACTTCCAAGCTCACAACTTCTTGCCACGATCTTTGATTTTCATGATTCTTATGGCAACAGAAAGGTATTTAGGAGCTCTTCAAATCCATCTATGCACTGTTCTCAAATTTTGCTGCAAGTTCATTTTATTCCATTTGTCATTTGTTTGGCTTTTGGTTGATAACTTGGGCGTTTTGGCACTTGAGGAAGTGAAACTTGTTTTGAAGGGATCTATTTGCTATGGTTAATCATTATGAGAAAATTGTAATCTCCTTTGAATCTTAGTTTTAAGAGATTTTGATACTTTCCCAATTTTGGTCCCTTGAGGACAATTGTAAATCGCACTAAGTATAAAGTGCCACAATTATTCTTTTTTTTGGGGGGTGATCTCTTTGATTGAGTAACAGGGGGTGTACTTGTGTTCTTTTTTTGTACTCTTGCCTCATGGATTCACACAAACTTTCTCTACTCACACCATATAACTATCATGAGTGGAAAACTAAAATGGAGATTCATTTAAGAAGTTTGAAAATTCATAGAGTAACAATGGGTATAGAAATTGAACCAACAATAGCTACAGAAAAGAGAAAGTGGTATAATAGATGTGATCAAGCCTATGGAACACTATGCTTGTCTATCTCTCCCGACTTTCTTTTTCATATTGAATCTTGTACTACACCTAATCAAGTGTGGACTACCTTAGAAAATCTCTTTGGTAAACAAGATACAATGAGAGGTTTCAAATTGGAGAATGAACTAATTGGTTTGAATCCATCCAACTTCACAAGCATCCAAGACTTTTTCACAAAGCTAAAGTCACTTAGATTCCAGCTCAAACAATGTGGAATTGAGAAAGAGGACACTCAATTGATTCTTTCAATCCTTACCAAGCTTGGTCCTGACTATTCAGTTTTTGTTTCTACATTTTATGCTACAATGGATGCAATTGGGAAAGCTTTCACAATGGCTTCACTTGATGAGTTTGCTGCATCACTCACAAGAGAGCAAGCTAAGTTAGTACACATGGGCACATTGAAGTCTCCTAGACCTCAAGCACTTCTTGCTAGTTAAGGTTCAAAGGATCAAAAGGCTTCAACTAGTAAAGGCAAGAAATAAAAAAAAAAGGATTTCAAGAACAATGAGCAAGCAAAGGAATCAACCAAAACACCTAAGTCCTCATCCTCTCCAAAGGAGGAATCATCTAAGAAGGAGAGACCAAAGTGTGCATACTACAAGAAACTAGGACATGATGATCATAAGTGTTATGAGAAGAAAATTGATGAGTTGACTCACATTATTCAAAAGCACAATATCAAAATGTCATCATCATCACCTAGTACATCCTCTTCTTCGACACCATCATCATCTACACATACAGGGACAACAGGCATTGCAAATGGGACAATCATAGGAAAAGGACAGACACTCTTTCCTTCAACAAGTCTTCAGTCAAAGAGATGGCTTCTTGATTCAGGAACTTCTCATCATATGGCATCTTCACAAGGAATATTCTCTTCATTTGAGTCATGTACTTCGCCACCTATTTTGATGGGTAACAATACATACATGCATGCATCTAGTAAAGGAACCATTGATGTTGGAGAGAATACATTCAACAATGTGTTGTGTGTACCTTCCTTGTCAACCAATCTCCTTTCCATCTACCAAATTACTCATTGTGGTGCAGGAAAGACAGTTGAGTTCACTCCTGATTCTGTGATCATACGAGACTTGGAGAGCAGAGATATCATTACTATTGGGATGGTTGATCACTCATCTCACTTGTATACTTTCTCCCATTTTGCTTCTTCTGATGATGTAGATCTATTGATGGCTATTCACACTCATGCATCAAGTGTGAATCATGTTTCTGATGAGAAGTTTGGTCACTTGAACCTTGGTGTTCTTTCATCCACTTTGGTTTTGGAGACTAGTGCTAAGCTTCCATCACCTCAACCTCTTGCTTCTTCAGAGATCGACATTGACATGGTTGCTTCTTCTTCAGCAGAGCAGGATCATACAGGTCTTTCAGACACAACTTTGTGGGATACTTTCTTGGCAGGTATATTAGACTTGTTTTTTGAGTCTCATATTGCAGATTTGGAGAACACACTTGACAGGATATCTCTCCTCTTTGATGACAGTTACAGTACAACTATTATCCCATCTACTTTGTCTTTGGAGGTTGTTCTTCATCAGTCTACATAGAATTTTGGATTAGACACACATCATTGCATTGTGGCATTCATTGATTCTGACATGTGGACATTTGAGAAATTTTTAGAGACATCATCCATCATGAGGCTTTTTCCCTCATTCCTTGAGATGGAGTTTCTTCGACATCAGCTTTTGGATTTGTTTCTTCTTAAGGGGAGAAATGTTGTTTGTAGGTATAGGACACTTTCCAGCGTTCTTCTTTAGACATCCACCATTTGCACAGGAGCTACTTCATTGTGGGGGGGACCTATAGTTTCACACTTTTTCTCCTATGGGGGGGTATTTGATTGTATATATGTGATAGAAGTTGTCCTTAGGGGGTTATGTTGAGTCCTACTATCACTTCTTCTTTCACTTTCATGTTTCATGCATTCTCACTTTTGGAGAGGAGTTTTTTCCCATGAGGTTTTCTCATTTTCTCCATTTGAGATTTGTTGTACATGGGTACCTAACATGGCCTAGTAGCCGGGACCCATCATCCATCATTTCATCTTGCTTTAGTCAACTACTCCCTAAGTTGCACTTAAGGGGGGGTGTTGTGTGAACAGGGTTATCACCTAACCAGTTTACCCTAGTGTGGATAATTCATCTTATTTAACTATTTACTAGTTAAATAATATTCACACATCACACATTAATCACACATGTTAAGTTAACTTAGTGAGTCTACTAGATGTCTAGTTGTGTCTAGTTAAGTCTAGTTGTGTATTGAGTTGTTGATAGTTGGAGTGAGTTGTCTTATCCTCCACATGCACAATTAGTTATCATCCTCTAATTGGCACATGTTGTAGGAATATCTCCACTTTCCACTCCACCTTTCTAGCTCTCACCTTGCCTTTATAAGCAAGGCATATCATATACATTGTAATAACAATAATCGTTCTTTTGCATTCATTGATAGAATAGCATTATTCTTTCATTTGATCTCTCTTGTGCTTTCATGAAGTCCTAGATCAAGAGGAGAGATTTTGGTACAAGTATTATACCTTCAAGATGACCCACAAATCCAAGATGAGGTAGAGAGTGTTGCACCCAAACACCCTAGCTTTACCCAAGATGCTCAAATGAGATGTGAAATGCTCTCAACCTATACAAATCACTAGATAGACCTAGCTCAAGAGGAGAGATTTTGGCATGATAACTTTGCTCAAATTGTGGATGATGAAATGACTTGAGGAGTGTTGTATGTATAGGCAATTTTGGAGAGGATTTGACCCAAGGGTGGAGATTGATTTGAGAGATCAATGGTGGAGGATCAAGATGATGTGGAGGGCCTAGATTTCATCTTGAAAAATGGAGGGCTAGGAATAAAGATTAATTTTAAATTGATCTTGGGAAAGGGGTGGAGTTAATGAGGTTAGGTGAGATGGATTAGATGTGAATTAAAAATTCACATGGGGAAGAGGAAAATGAATTAAAAATTCATTTGGGGAAGAGTGGGATTAAATGCTTATGACACGTGTAAGAGGTTTTTAATGAGGTGGGTTGGCATATGTGTACAAAAAATTATTTTATGTGGCATAGATAATAATTTTTTATTGGAGATGTGTGGAAAAGGGTGTTAATTGGGGTTTGACCATTTTAATCAAGGTTATTAGCCTAATTAATATGGCTGGAAGAAATTAGGGAATGGCTTAGTGAGGGGTTAAGATTAATTAAATAAGCTTTTATTTAATTAATCCTAGGTCTAGGGTCATGTAGGTTAGGCTAGGTAATTAAATAATAGATATTTAATTAGCTAGGGTAGGGATAGGTTGATTAATAGGATAAATTAATTAGCTAGACATGATTTACTTAATTAATTGGGTTTAGGAAAAGGGGAAATTAATCTAATAAATATTTGCACATTTATTTAATTAATGGGGTAATGTTAGACTATTGAATTAATAAAATTAATTCAATTTGGCAAGATGAATGGAGGAAAAATAGGTGTTGAATAGGATAATTAATTAAATAAAAATTTAATTAATTGTTTAGAAGGGGAATTGTTGTGTTTAGTGATGTCGGGAGTCAGTTTGATGGTGAAATTATTTTTAGGTGTCTACATTTGCCCCTCTTTGATGTGGCATCAAGACCTAGCAGGGAAGTGGTGTAAAGTCAAAGAAAATTATGCCCCAACTGCCATGAAGGAATGAAATGAGTGAGGGATGCCCCCTCAAGAGGTCAGTTGAAAAAATAATTTTTTTTCAGGCGAGCTCTTGAAAGGATGAAACGGAGGTGAAACTTGGATAGAGGATGGGAAAACAGGTTGACAGGAAGAAAAACGGGTGAAAATGGTTGTGATCTACACCCTGGGGAGGGAAAAGTGCATGGAAGGATGACATGGCTTACTATAAGTAGAAAAGTGGGTCCTAAAAGTGCCACATTTGCACACATAGATCCACATGGGCCAAAGAGAGGAGAGAAAAGATGGCACACCACAATCCACTTTTCCCGTGCTTCGAGCACTTGTCTGAGCAAGTTTGGTCCTATCAGAGAGCACCAGAGGCTGGTGCCTAGGTAGGCCCAAAACCTAGCTTTGTCGTTTCTTGTGTTCATTGCATTTATTATTTTGAGAAAATGGATTTTAGGGTTGTGGTGCTATTAATAAACTGATTGGCGCCAAAAGAACATAGATTGACACCATCATGTGGAATAGCACTATTCGTTTGTGGGAGAAAAGGGAGAATTGGTGCCAAAACAACTTGTTTTGGTGCCATTGTCTGCATTGGCACAATATTGCACAAGGTTAGGGTTTGGTAAAGTGGCGCCAAACGGGCAGGATACGGCGTAATCGTCTCGATTGGCGCCATGTTGGGAAGTGGCGCTATCCAGTGGATTGGTACCATGTGTAGTCATGGCACCATTTGTGAAACTGGCACCATTGGCTGGAGTTGTGCCATCAAGCGGATTAACGCAAAAGATGAAAGCAACGCTATATTGCAAAGTAGTGCTTTTTGCGCGGGCAGTGGCGCCATATTAAAATGTGGTTCCATACAGGGGTTGTGTAGTGCTATTCATGAGATTAGTGCTAAAGGGGGATTTTGTAGTGCCAAATTTAATTTGGCCTCTATATGGGGTAAATTTAGCATAGGGAGACTGATTTAGAAGAAAAGATGGGTTTTTTTAACAAAGACTTGGTGGATGCAGGTTGCTAGAGGGTTTATAGGCTTGTGGGAGTGATGCGTTCCTGCGGTGATGGCCTTGTTTGCTAGTTTTGATGGACCGAATCGGGCTTGATTGGTAGATTTGGGATTGTTGACAGTGTCTGATATGCCCGTGCTACGAGCATATCAGGCAATGATGACGGCAGTTGTCATGCGATTTCACCCAGAGACCTGTTTCTTTCACTTCCTGAGGGGAGAGATGATGATTATGCTTGAGGATGTATATCACATCCTCAAGTTGCTGATGCATGGAGATCAAGTGGTTTATGATACAAGGAGGAGGCAACCAGCCCTACATAGACCCTTTACCCCAGGTCATCCAGAGCTCTTAGGAGACCGACAAGAAATGAGATACGAGGATACATTGCCAACAGGTGTAGATCAGTTCACCTTGTTTCTTTGTGCATTGATCAGAGGAATGGTGATGTCGGATCAGCGAGGTAGAGGTTTTACAGTTGGTTGGGGATTGATAATAGAGGGCATGGCTCGCCATGGGATAGTTTATGCCTGGGGGCCAGTGACGCTAGCACAGCTATATCACGAGATGCACACCTATGTATCATTATGATTCTGTACTATCAGCTAGGGTCACACTATTGCACGTGTGGGCATTTGAGCATATTGCGATCACCAGGCCAGATGGAGGGTATTACCATCAATAGTTTGAGGCCTACGTATTTTTATATTAGCATCCTGTGGAGTATTCACACACTGGGAAGCTACGGTACTGGCGGTGGGTACTAGATGATCTGACTCGTGTTATATGGTGACCCTACATTGGTGTTGAGCCTTGGCCAGAGGATGACGTGGACCTGCCTTATGCTATTCAGCCATGTTATTTGATGGGTCACGGGTGGCGGATGATTGACAAGTATCTACCGTCTCAGGTGATGTGATAGTTCAACATTCGATAGGATATGCCCCAGGAGATGGTGGTGTTTTCCCAGACATGGCAGGATCGAGTTTCATGGCCACTAGCCATAGACCCACAGGTAGCACTAGCAGACCTAGTAGCCTTGCAGCCATAGCGGTGGGATTGGAGGAGTACAGTTGCAGATGCAAGGATCACACCTACCTATGATCAGTGGTGGGTTACTTGTAGGCCAGTCCATTTGATTGATTCGACGGAGGAGCCAGATCTGACGATGGAGGATGAGGGAGATATCATTGAGGAGGACTTGGTGGTAGAGGAGGTAGATGAGGAGAAGTATGAGGAGGAGGAGGAGGGGGAGGAGGGGGCTGGGGGTCGGATGGGAGTGTTGGCAGCAACAGCTAATGCACAGGTAGGGTGAGGAAGGCAGGGGAGACGAGTGAGACGGTGATTACTAACACCACCCCTAGAGCCACAGTCGCAGGGCCAGGAGGAGGGAAAGTAGCAGTTGCCACAGTAGCAGGAGATAGTTGTGTAGTAGGTACCAACACAGTAGGTTAAGGTTGGGCAAGTGCTAAGTTAGTGAGTACCTTGGCAGTAGGCATCAAGACATCAGCAATAGAGAGTAGACAAGGAGCTTATGCCCCCTCCACAAGTGCCTCCACAGCAACAGGCACATACAGCTATTACAGTACATCAGACACCTAGGTTGGAGGTGATGCATAGGAATGTGTAGCAGCACATTCTTGAGACTACCATGGGATTCACAAGGGTTGGGCAGGTAGAGGTAAGTAGCTCAGGTGCAGGGGTTGGTTCAGCTTTGAGAGAGTGTTCCTCTCATCAGTGTACCTGAGGTAAGGATGAGGAGATACAGACCCTGCGGGGACAGGTCGCTAGTTTACAAGAGACCCTGGAGAGGTGAGAGCAGGAGTTAGTGCAGTTGAGGGGTGCGACTGCATTATTAGATGGATCGGATGGATAGGTGGGTGTGCTACAAGTGCAGTAATCATACGCACATGCCCAGATAGCCACCTTCATAGGTGAGAGAGACACAGAGATAGCCCAACAATAGGCTGCAGAGGCGAGGGCCTAGCAGGTAGAGGGGCAGGTGGTGAGTTTGCAGGGAGTTACAGCGAGTACTGGCATGGGTCCAGTGTTGACATTGATGTAGACGTAGATTACCCAATTACAGGGATAGCTTGTACAAGCACAACATGAGCTCTTGGAGGAGGGTAGACAGGCTGAGTACTACTACGGAGCATATAGCTCGGTAGTACCCGAGGGACAAAGAAAAGAGGATAATGTGTGAAGAGATAAAGGAAGGATAGGCCATTTTGCAATCTCAGAGAATCGATGACAAAGAAAAATTTATTATGTAAAGACTGTATTAGAAAACTTCCTAGTTTTTGAACTAGTTCTTAGATTTTAAGATTTTTTGACAATCTGATAGCATGGAACAGAGGGCTAAGTTTTCAAAAGTTAGACTTCACCGATAAGGAAGACATAAGCCATGGTTTGTGAAAGTTGATATTTACTGACAAAGGAATCATAGGCAATAGTTCAAAAAAGAGTGATTTTGTTGATAAAGATGATACAAGTGATGGTGTGTATAAAGCTTGTTTAACCGACAAAGAAATATTAGTTTGAGATCTCCAAAAAGCACTAAGGAAAAATGAGAAATTTCCAATTAAGAAGACAAAAAGGTAAAGTTTGAAGAAATGAACTTTTGCCGATAGATGCAAAAGGGGATAAAAGTAAAGTTTGAAAAAGATGAAAATCTCTGGTAGAGGAGTTAAAAGCCAAGGTTAGCGAAATGATAAATTTGCCAAAAGAAAAGGATGGTTAAATAATAAAGGGTTTTAAACGGCTATATTTTTGGCATGAAACCTGGATGCGTAATTAGCAGTTAAGGACTAATAGTGGATGCATGGCGATGATGGTATAAATAGCATAAAAATAGATTTGTTGCATGGCAATGACAATGGATAAAATCAAATAAAAGATAACTTTTGCATGCATGAAAATATAAATAGAACTATGGCTGTGGTTGGTTATAGTGATTGATAAACAATAGAAAAATAGATTGAATGCATGCATAGAACTACATGTCAAGTTTTTGTTCTAGACATGCAAAAAGAAGAAGTACAGAAAGACTAGAGTGCACACATTCAGATGTGTAAGTGTATGTAGAGATAACTGTATACTAAAAGCAATTGTAATAGAATAAATATAAAAAGTTCTATGCATAGAATAAATTCAGTGCAGAGTGAGTCTAGATGAGTAGAGTGAGAGGAGAAGACTGTATATGATTTGAATAGATGCATTTGAGGTTTATGAAGAACCAAATGGTTGCATACTTGAATATCTAAAGATTCACTGAGGTTGGTACCTCTTGTGGACTTAGTTGATGCTCAGATTAGGGGATTATAGTCTCCTTAGAGTTGGTGCTCTTAAATCAGGAGTTTGGTGACTCCTTAGAGTTGGTGCTCTTAAACATTGTAATCAATGGTTTCATTTGTGAGGCTAGATTAGGATAGTAGATCCTAGCAGTATTTTCTCACCATGGTTTTTTCCATGTTTGGTTTTCCATGTATATATGGTGTTCATGTGTGCATGCTTTCTTATTATTGATGTTATTGCATTGAAAGTTTATATGATCTACATTCTAGTAGCTTGAAGTTTTAAGTTTTATTGATCTACATATTCACCCCCCTCTCAGTAAATTGCTTGAGTTCTGACAATAGGTATCAGAGTAGGTTCCTTGGAAGAAGCATAACAACTAAAGGTTGATCTGGGATATTGAACACATGGTCGGTCAAGAAGGATCTCACTCAACCAAAGCACCATTGTTTGATGGAGCAAATTATGCATTCTGGACTATAAGGATGGAAACCTACCTAACATCAATAGGGTTCAATCTATGGAAATCTATTAAGGATGGATATACTGCTCCTACAACTCATCCAATAGACGAGAATAATGCTAAGGCTAAGAATGCAATTCTATGTGGTTTAGCTAACTCTTAATTTGTGAAAGTAATGCAATGCAAGTCTTTTGAATAAATATGGAATAATGTTTAGAGAATCTATGAAGGAGATACAAAGGTGAAACAAGCCAAGTTGCAAACCTTTAAAGGACAATTTAAAAGTCTAAAAATGAGAGAGGAAGAAATCATTGTTGATTACCTGCTCAGAGTTGATGAAGTTCTTAATGCTATGAGAAGACTAGATGAAGAAGTAAAAGAGCCAGTGATTGTTCAGAAGGTACTTAGATCTTTACCTTCTAGGTACGATTCTAAAGTCTCTGCTATAGGAGAAGCAAAATATCTTAATAATATAAATGTTGATGAGCTAGATGGTATTTTTACTGCCTATGAAGTGACGAAAGGTGGTACTGAAATTTCAAAGAGAGAAGTTGCATTCAAGGCATCAAAGAAGTCAAATAATGGAAAGCCTAAATCTGAGACAGATGAAGAAGAGGCCAATTTTGTAAGAAGATTGAAGAGAGGATCTAGGAAGTATAAAGGTAAGTTACCCTTTAAGTGTTTTACATGTGGAAGGGTTGGTCACTTTGTTGCTAAATGTCCTTATAATGAAAAAGACAAAACTAATGCATTTGATATTAAGAAAAGTAACAAGTAGTTCTATCCAAAGAAAGATTTTTAGAAGAACAAGAAAAATCTATACATAAAAGGTGACAATAATTCCTTTGAAGAAAGCCCCATTTCATAAGACAATAATGAAGGTGTTTCTAAGGCTGAAGGAAATGAATTCCTATTTATGATAGTGGAGGCTACTAATAAAGATCAGAACAATACTAATGTGGAAGACCTTGAGAATGAAGAAGAAGGAGAAGTAGAGATGGAAGGAGAGCTAGTATGTTTTTTACAAGAGATTGAGACTTAGGAAGAAAAACTCCAAACTGAAGCTGCAACTTTAGGAAGATGTGGTGTCTAAGAATCTTGTAGAATCAGAAGAGTTGATTGTTGACTTGACGGCACAAGTGGAAGAAGCCAAGAGAATAGGAGAAGTTACAAAATCTGAATTAAAATCAAAATTTGAAGAATGTCTAAAGTTGGAATCCAAAATTATGTCTCTCAGAAAAGATTTAGAAAAGGATAATAATCAAATTAACCTAAGTATGATGTTTGAAAAGAACAGTGGCATGCTTGATGAAATGATAAGCAGTTAGAGATTTCCAAAGAACATGGTGTTGGAAACAAGGCAGATAACTGAGAGGGGGGGTGAATCAGTTATCTTAAAATTTCCTTAACTTTCTTTTCCTTTTGTATCGTAATAATCATTGTTGCATCAAAACATGAAAGCATTTGTAATCACAACAGCATAAATAAATTCAACACACATAACACAAGGATTTTTACGTGGAAAACCCTATTAAGGGAAAAATCATGGGGTGACTAACCCAAGATTGTATTCTTTGTTAAAAGAATAAAGGAGTACAAAATGGTACTTTCCAATTAGGGCTCACTGCCTGAGCACACTACTCACAAGAGGCACACTGCATACAAGAGACTCACTGTCTACAAAATTGATAGAAGATAATCAAGTGTTTGAACTAATGAGAAGCATCTACAAATGCAAAAGTTCAGTTCTGGTTAGGCACAATACACTGATCTGATGCACTTCATCCTTCCTCTGTTTAATGCTGTTGCTCTATCACATACCAGACTTGAATTGCTGCTCTCACACTTATCCTTGCCTTTCTTCACACTTTATTTCATCACTTATTCACCACACACACTTACATACTGGAATCCATCTGGCATATATATCCGCATCAAGGATTTCATCAACTTTCTAGTTGGCAACAAGAACACTCAAGATATTTGCAGGTTACTAATCTGTCAGCTGAATCCATGCTTGATTTGTGATGCATATCAAAAACATAGGCATAGAAGTCATTAGTCATGTTGGCCAATAATGTATAATCCCACAAGTTGCTTGATCAACACCTTTTACTCATCTGGATTGAAGTCTGATACTCTGCCAGTCAATTCTTCCTCTATCTGCTCTACCTGACTGGAACCCAACACTCAGATGCTCATATCTTTTTCATGCTTTATCACCAGAGGCTAAATCTCTGGAATATAGTAGTCATGATACCCCTCTTGACTTGTCCAAGTCTGTAACTTGCTGAGTTACACCATCTGAGAGATCCACACCTGATTGTTGGACCTTGTTACATACTCTATTCTTGTTCACCGGACCAAAACAATCTTCAATCTGACTTCCGGTATAGGCATACTATATACTGTGGATGTGTGGGATAGACTTTGTTTCCATCAATGAAAACACTAATGAAGCTGCACAGTGTCTTTTGCCAACACATGGTTGGTTTAGGATTTTAAGAAGGTTAGCCTTCAAAGTCTAGTGATCCTCCTAAAAAGACTAAAGAGAAGAAGCAGAAGAAGGAAGATGATGGCTTCACAAAAGTCAAAGATATAAAGGAGAAAAGATACAAAGGTCCCCCTCCTGCAAGATATTCTGGCATGATCATGTTTTCCAATACTTTTGTGGCTATTGTTATTCATGTAATCAATATGGTCATAGGGTTGTTAGTTGTAGAATTGTTCCTAGGAGAAAAAATGATTTTAGTTGCAAAAATTCTTTTGCACTTCTAGGAGATTTTAGAGTAGTTTTTTATAATTGCAATAACATTGGTCATATTACAAAATTCTATAGAACAAACTTTGTAAAAACTAAAAAATAGGAAAGAAAGGAGAATGTTTCTCCTAAGGAGGATAATGCATCAGAATCTCTTGTGAATAAGGAGAAGGAAACTAAGAAAGTATGGAAGAAGAAGAAGGATGATCAGAAGAAAGAAGAATCTCTGTTAGTACATACAACATTCCATGCTAAGAGACATAATCCTGTTGCAAGTATGGGTCTAACTGGTGTTGTCATTGATGTCAACATACTTCTGTTACAAAAATGATAAGGATTAGATGAGCTATGTACTGAGGATATTGATAAAATTAGTCATATCAGGAACAACGAAGAATAGTGAAGACAGTAAGGTAAAGATCCAAGTTAAGATGACTATCAAAGGTTGCGGTTCAAAGGGTTTGTAGATATGAGTCTTAAAATACTCCAGTAAAGATTTTAGAGGTCCACATGAAGATATGAAGAAGTTATGGTCACTCAAGTAAAACTAGTTCTGACAGATGTTCAGAGGTGACAAAGTAACACAGATAGGTCTGGTGAGATCCGAAAATGCATTGTCCTATTCTACAGATTTGAGGAAGTGTTGAGGAAGTCTCTGAGAAGTGTTAACTAGTTTGATTCATGGCTTGAAGGTCCAGAAGCATCTATTCTTCTGTAACAGTGATGACAGACTGTGTTCTTGACATTCTGGATGAAGGAGAGAAGGATTCCAGTAAGCAAATGAAGTACGAATGTTGTTGGTGTTTCAGGATATCTTGTGGTGGTCTTAGGATCATGTCTAGTTCATGTTGGTGGTCCGCATTGGAGTTGGTGCTCGCAATCGAAGAATAACCTCCGGATGATGGTGTTCTTCCTGAGACTGGCCGACCGTATGTATTACACATCTTGCAGACGATCTTATAGATGTTTTCTGACTTAGATGATTATTCCTAAGTCGATGCCTTGTATAAATAAGGGATTGTAAAGTCATTTCAAAGTGTGTCCTATGGTGATGAGAGTGTGGTAGTGAAGAAGAGAGTGAAAGGTAGAACAGAAGTTTTTGGGCCTAAATGGAACTAATCCAAGCATGGTTAAGATGCTATTCTCCAGTTCAAGTTTGTAATACTTGTTACTTTGTAGACAGTGTGTCTCTTGTAGGCAGTGAGCCTCTTGTGAGTAGTGTGCTCGGGCAGTGAGCCCTAATTGGCATGTGCCATTTGTTCTTTCTATTCTTCTAATAGAGAATACAATCTTGGGTTAATCACCCCATGGTTTTTCCCTTAATCAGGTTTTCCATGTCAAAATCTTGGTGTCTCATGTGTTGATAAGTTTCTACTTTTTATTTGGTTGCATTTTGTTTTATGATTAATATACTGCTAATCACTAAGCGGATTTAAGTGTGAAATTGGAGAAAGTTTTTGACAACTGATTCACCCCCCCTCTCAGTTGTGTGCCCTAAATCTAACAATTGGTATCAGAGCCAAGTTCCTCTAAAAGGAGCTTAACCACTTGAGGAGATCTAGGATGTCATCATACAAAAAGGATAGTCTGAAGTTTGATCTGTGGAAAGGTCGCATGAAATTTCACTTGTACTGCATGGGTACGGTGTACTAGACCATGGCTACAACACAGTATACACCTCCATAGGGTGGTCTGAAAGCAGCAAATGAAATTACAGATGCTTAAAACAATCGAAGGACTATTGAAGCTCTTCTAAGCGCATTATCTAATTTAGAGCTCTCAAATGTTATTGACCTACCAATAGCTTTTGAGATTTGGCAAAAACTGGAACTTCTACATGAAGGAGACAAGTATGTCAAAAGTGCAAGGTTACAAAGTCTGAAAGGAAAATTCAAAAACCTGAAGATGAGAGAAGATGAAAAAATCACTACTTTCATGCCAAGAGTAAATGAGCTTGTTTGTGGAATTAGAAATGCTAGTGGAGTCTTGGAAGAAGATGAGATTGTTTGCAAAATTCTCAGATCCCTTCCCGCTTCTTACAAAATCAAGGCTGCTGCCATTGAAGAATTCAGAGCCCATACAACTGTCACAAGAGATCAATTGGTTGGAAAATTGGCTGCATTTGAAATGACAGAGTTTGGAGATGACCCTCCCAAGACTGAATCTGCATTCAAAGCCAGCACCTTTGTTAAAGGTAAACAAAGGTTTGATCTGAGAGAGAATTCATCAAGGAAGCTATCATGGTATGAAAAAGCAAGAAAGATCTCGAGGAAGAAGAAGTAGAAACTACTCAACTTGAAGCCCTTATCACAAAGAGGCTGCCAAGAGGATCTGGTAAGTATGAAGGAAAATTGCCTTTTAAGTGTTTCAACTGCAATAAGATTGGTCATTTTGCCTCAAAATGTCTGCAAAGATTTTCAAGGCCAAATCCTAACAGATCAAGGTTCCAAAAGAATTGCTACTATGTTCATGAAGAAGATGATAATGAAGGAGTAACAGATGATGAATCAGAGAGAGGAAACAAATTTGGAAGTGATTGGGTGTTTATTGCCATCAAGGAAGAAGAACCAATATGCTCTGAATCTGTCAATCATAAAATTGTAGAAAGAGCTCTGGCTGCTCAAATTGAAGAAAAAGATGACTGGGTCATTGATAATGGTTGCTCTCACCATATTACAGGTGATAAAAATAAGTTCATAGATTTGGAAAGGTATGAAGGAGGAGTGGTAAAGTTTGGTGATAATTCTGCTGGTAGAATCAGAGGAAGAGGAACTATTTCTTTTGATGGAAGGAACAAAATCGGTAATGTACTATATGTTGAAGGTTTAAAGCACAATCTTCTCAGTGTTGGACAATTGGTGGACAAAGGCTATGATCTCCGATTCAAGAATGGAAAATGCAAGATCTTTGAAAGTTTCGGAATAGAGATTGCATCCAGTACCCAAACTAAAGGTAATATCTTCCACTTGGTTGGTACTGGTAAAAGTTGCTTATTTTCTCAGGTTGATCAAAGTTGGTTATGGCATAGGAGAATGTGTCATGTGAATTTTGATAATATCATCAAGATAAGCAATACTCAAGCTGTAAGAGATCTTCCAAAGTTGGTGAAACCTACAAATAGTTTGTGTAAAGAATGTCAGTTGGGCAAACTAAGTAGTCACATTCAAGAGTAAGGAATTGTCTTCTACTAGTTTATTGGACATAGTTCACACTGATCTTTGGGGTCTGGCAAGAACCAGGAGTGTGCAAGGTGATAGATACTTTATGTTACTAATTGATGACTATTCCCAGGTGATGTGGGTAACCTTTCTGAAAGAGAAATCAAAAGCTCTTGAGAAATTCAAAATATTCAAGGCTATGGTAGAGAATGAAACTAGATTAAAAATAAAATGTCTGAGGTCTGATAGAGGTGGGGAATTCACATTCGGTGAGTTCTTAGAGTTCTATTAGAAACATGGAATAAAGAGACAATTATCTGCTCCTAGGACTCCACAACAGAATGGAGTAGTGGAAAGAAAGAACCAGACCATCTAGGAAGCTTCTAGGACCATGATGATAGAAGCAAATGTTCCTCAAACCTATTGGAGAGAAGCTATCAGCACTGTAGTCTATACTCTCAATCGAGTTCAAATCAGAAGTAATACCGGTAAGACTCTTTATGAACTTTGGTTTGGCATCACTCCTATTGTGAGGTATTTCAGAGTTTTTGGTAGCAAATGTTACATTAAAAGGGATGAAGATCTAGGAAAGTTTGATGCTAGAAGTGATGAAGGAATATTCTTGGGTTACTCTACTCAAAGAAAAGCATATCAATGTTATACTAAGAGACTAAGAAAGATAATAGAAAGTACAAATGTGAAGGTTGATAAGGAATTGAGAAACCCCCAAGGTTTTATGAATATGATGAAGATGATGAGAATGATGTTCTGATTCAAGGAGTCCAAACCTCTTCTGAAAGTCAAGTTCAAACTGATATGATAAATTAGGAAGAAGAAATAAGTTTGAATGAGGCTGATCAAGAAGTAGAAGTGCAAGAAACTCCCAAAGTTTCAAGGTATGTAAGACTGAACCACTCTGAATATCAGATCATAGGTGACAAAAGCAAAGGTGTGCAAACTAGAAGGAGATTTGTTTAAAATTCAGATGAGTATTGTTTGATTTCAAAGATTGAACCTAAGACAATAAATGAAGCCTGCAATGATGAAAACTGGACCAAAACAATGGAGGAAGAGTTGATGGAAATTGAGAAAAATCACACTTGGGATCTTGTTCCTAGACCTAGAAACAAGAATGTTATTGGATCCAAATGGGTCTTCTAGAACAAACTAAATGAAGTTGGTGAAGTAATCACAAATAAAGCTAGATTGGTCTGCAAGGGCTATTCTCAAATAGGAGTTGATTTTGAAGAAACTTTTGCTCTGGTGGCAAGAATTGAAGTAGTTAAATTATTCCTTGCATTTGCTATCTTCAAAGATTTTAAAGTATATTAGATGGATGTCAAGTCTGCCTTCCTAAATGGTGACCTGGAAGAAGAAGTATACATTGAGCAACCAGATGGATTTCAATTGTCTGATCATGGTAATATGGTCTACAAGTTGAAGAAGGCATTGTATGGACTGAAGCAAGCACCAAGATCCTAGTATGAAAGATTGGATAAACATCTTTTGAAGATTGGTTTCAACAAAGGTACTACTGACAGTAATTTGTACTTCAAAATTGATCATGAAAACATTTTGATTGTTGAAGTGTTTGTTGATTATATCATATTTGGAGGAAGAGATAGTATGTGTAAAACTTTTGCAAATCAAATGAAAAGTGAGTTTGAGATGTCCATACTTGGGGAAATGAATTTCTTCTTGGGTTTACAAATCACTCAGACAAAGAAAGGAATCTTCATTTCTCAGACCAAATATGTGAACGAATTGTTGAAGAAATTCGGGATGGAAGACTCAAAACCAATGAACACTCCCATGGCAACTGGATATAAATTGAGCAAAGATGATGATTCTCCTAAGGTTGATCAGAACAAAGTATAGGTCAATGATTGGAGGGCTATTGTATCTCACTCAAACCAGACCAGACATAATGTAGGTTGTTGGTCTTGTTGCTAGATTTCAGGCTAATCCTAGAGAATCTCATGTCATGGAAATCAAAAGGATTTTTAGATATCTAAAGAGGACAGTTGAGTATGGCCTATGGTATCCTAGAGATCATGATTTCTCTCTTCATGCATATACAGATGCTGATTGGGCAGGAGATGTGGATGACCGGAAGAGCACCAGTGGTGGAGCATTCTTTTTGGGAAAGAGATTGGTTTCTTGGCTAAGCAAGAAACAAGAGGTAATATCTCTGTCCACAACTGAAGCAGAATATATTGCAGCAGTAGGCAGTTGCACTCAAGTTTTGTAGATGAAGCAAATGCTAAGAGACATTAGAGTGGAATATGAGGAGCCTATCACAATATTCTGTGATAATTTAAGTGCAATAAATGTATCTAAGAATCCGGTGTTGCATTCAAAGACTAAGAATATATCTATCAAGTTTCACTTTCTAAGAGAACAAGTGCACAAGAATGAAGTTAGATTGGAGTTTGTACCTTCCAAGGATCATATTGCATATATCTTTACTAAACCTCTACCTAAGGACTCTTTTGAGTATCTCAAGAAGTTAGGGGTTATTGCCCCTCTGGTGATAAACTAAGGTGCACTGATGTGTATCAGTCTGGTGGATATCACAGTCATATCTTGTGATCTGGATTGATGATGGGAAGCTGCCACTCAGGGGGAGCAACTGATATGTTCTTGAAGAGTTGAAGTTACAAGTATGAGCCCTTTGCCATTGATGTCAAAGGGGGAGAGAAGACATGTGAAAAACAAGTGGTTGATGATCAAAGGGGGAGTAGTGAAGGAAGAGAAGACATGTGAATGGTTGTTGCTGATAGGGGGAGTTGTGACAGTAAGGAGAAGTTCTTGTCTTGATGGTTTTTCACATCATATGTTGCTATCAATGACAAAGGGGGGATTGTTGCAAGTATCAGTCTAACTGGTGTTCTCATTGATGTCAACATACTTCTGTTACAAAAATGACAAGGATTAGATGAGCTATGTACTGAGGATATTGAGAAAATTAGTCATATCAAGAACAGAGAAGAACAGTGAAGACAGTAAGGTAAAGATCCAAGTTAAGATGACTATCAGAGGTTACGGTTCAAAGGGTTTGTAGATATGAGTCTTAAAATACTCCAGTAAAGATTTCAGAGGTCCGCATGAAGATATGAAGAAGTTATGGTCACTCAAGTAAAACTGGTTCCGGCAGATGTTCAGAGGTGACAGAGTAACACAGATAGGTCCGGTGAGATCCGGAAATGAATTGTCCTATTCTATGGATTTGAGGAAGTGTTGAGGATGTCTCTGAGAAGTGTTAACTAGTTTGATTCGTGGATTAAAGGTCTGGAAGCATCTGTTCTTCTGTAACAGTGATGACAGACTGTGTTATTGACGTTATGGATGAAGGAGAGAAGGATTCCAGTAAGTAGATGAAGTACGGATGTTGTTAGTGTTTTAGGATATCTTGTGGTGGTCTTAGGATCGTGTCCAATTCATGTTGGTGGTCCGCATTGGAGTTGGAGCTCACAATTGAAGAATAACCTCTAGATGATGGTGTTCTTCCTGAGATTGGCCGACCGGATGTATTACACATCTTGCAGATGATCTTATAGATGTTTGCCGACTTAGATGATTATTCCTAAGTTGATGCCTTGTATAAATAAGGGATTGTAAAGTCATTTCAAAGTGTGTCCTGTAGTGATGAGAGTGTGGTAGCGAAGAAGAGAGCAAAAGGCAGAGCAGAAGTTTTTGGGCCTAAATGGAACTGATCCAAGCATGGTAAAGATGCTATTCTCCAGTTCAAGTTTGTAATACTTGTTACTTTGTAGACAGTGTGTCTCTTGTAGGCAGTGAGCCTCTTGTGAGCAGTGTGCTTGGGCAGTGAACCCTAATTGGCATGTGCCATTTGTTCTTTCTATTCTTCTAATAGAGAATACAATCTTGGGTTAATCACCCCGTGATTAATATACTGCTAATCACTAAGAGGATTTAAGTGTGAAATTAGATAAAGTTTTGGACAACTGATTCACCCCCCCTCTTAGTTGTGTGCCCGAAATCTAACAAATCCATGGGTGATAGACAACAGTTGCTCCAGTCACATGACCGAAGATAAAGTAAGTTTATAAGTCTGCCAGAATGGAATGGAGGCTTAGTTAAGTTTTGTGACAACACATCTGCAAAGATCTATATTAAAGGAACACTAAGTATTGATGGAAAGGCCAAGACTCACAATGTCTATTATGTTGAAGGACTAAAGCACAATTTGATTAGTGTAAGACAGATGTGTCATAATGGATATACTCTGACATTTAATGCAAAAGGCTGTGAGATCAGGAAAGTAAGCTCTGATAAGTTGGTTGTTGAAGCAAGCAAAACAAAAATTAATCTTTACAATCTCAAAGAGATTCAAGGAAGAAGTTGTTTGATGGGATGTGTTGATGAAAGTTGGTTGTGGCACAGAAGATTGGGACATATCAATTTTGACAACCTTGTGAAGGTAATTTCAAAAAATGCAGTTAGGCACATGCCTAAAATAATTAAGCCAACCAATACAATATGTAAGTAATGTTAGCATGGGAAACATACAAGGTCTAGTTTCAAAACAAAAGAATACTGTATTTCAAGAATTTTGGAGTTAGTTCATACAGACCTATGTGGTCTAACCAAGTGTTGTTATATGGAGCCTAATCAGACTCAAAGGTTAAATTTACCCCACTTTTATCGGCGCGGTTTCCCCCCAAATTCCTACATATTGTTAGGCTTGATAAAAGCGTCTAAGGGTTAGGGTTTCTATTGATATTGTATTATAGCATTTGCAAGGTATTGAGTTGCAAGGATTGCTAGTTGTAATTAGTTTGATTTACTAGATAATAATATTGGACTCTCTGTAAGGTGGATGTAGCCCGAGTTTGGGTGAACCATGTTAAAACTTGTCTCTCGTTGTTATTATTTATGTGTATTTCCATTCCTCTGTTTAATCTTTATTTGCATTTAATTGAGATCTTCTTCCAGCTAACCCTAACAAGTGGTAATAGAGTGGGTTGTGTTCAATTATCATTTGCAGGAAGGTCTCATGGTTGAGTGAGAGTCTCATGGTTGAGTGGGAGAAATAGTGGACGAGGGTAAATTGAAGGTCAATAAATTGAATGGGCAAAACTATCAGTTATGGAAGATACAGATGGAGGATTACCTCTATCAAAAAGATTTATGGAGGCCATTGGAAGGAGTATCCAAGAAACCAACATGAATGAAAGATGAGGATTGGGAACTTCTGGACAGAAAGGCACTGGGAACCATCCAGTTGTGCCTGGCACCATTTGTGGCATTCAGTATAATAGAAGCGAAGACAACAAGTGAACTGATGAAAGCTTTGGCTAAATTTTATGAAAAACCTTCAGTCTCAAATAAAGTATTTCTCATGAAGCGTTTGTTTAATCTAAAAATGATTGAAGGTGGATCTATGACAGATCATTTAAATGAGTTTAATATGATTGTCAGTCAGTTAACTTCTGTAAAAGTGAAATTTGATGAAGAGGTGAGGGCTCTCTTGGTTTTATGTTCTTTGCCAGAAAGCTAGAACAATTTGGTAATGGTTGTATGTAATTGTGTCTCTGGTTCAAATACTTTAAAATTTGATGATGTTGTTGGTGTTATCCTTAGCGAGGAAATATGATGGAAAAGCTCAGGAGGGTCCACATCAAGTAGTGTTTCGACTGCAGAAAGCAGGGGCAGATCAAAGGAGAGAGGAAAAGGTTCTGGAGGTCATGGGAAGTCACAGGGAAAATCAAAGGATAAGAGATCCCAATTCAGAGTACAGAAGGATTGTTGGTACTGTGGGAAACTAGGTCATCTAAAGAAAGATTACTGGTCTCAGAAGAATAAAGAAGGAGACAAACAAGAAGGAAATAAGGAGGCAAATATGGTAAGTAATAAATCTGAAGATGATGCTTTGATTCTTTCCCTAGATAATGCTGATGATTCATGGGTTTTAAATTTAGGGGCCTCATTTCATGCTACACCCCATAGAAGTTATTTTCTTGATTATGTCTAAGGGAATTTTGGGCTGGTTTATTTGGGAGATAATGAACCCTCTCAGATTGTTGGAAAGGAAAGAATTAAGATTAAGTTGCAAAATGGGAATTATTGGCTACTACAAGAGGTAAGGCACGTTCTAAGGCTTAGTATGAATTTAATTTCAGTAGGGCAGCTAGCTGAAGAAGGTTGCATTGTTACATTTACTGATAAAAATTGGAAGGTTTCAAAAGGTGCCTTAATAATAGTAAAAGGTGTGAAAGTAGGCACATTATATCTTTGTACAGGTCATACTGTTCCTTCTACTTTAGCTGTTACAGAGAAAAAACAAACAAGTTCAGGAATAGTTGCTACAGGTTTGCAGGAAGAGACTAAAATAGTTGCTGTAGGTTCTAAGATAGCACTGTGGCATAATAGACTTGGGCATATGAGTGAAAAAGGTATGAAGGTATTTCATTCTAAGAAAGTTTTACCAGGTCTGAAATGTATTAATATGGATTTCTATAAAAGTTGTGTATGCCAAACAAAAGAGAGTCAGTTTTCTAAAGGATGGGAAGCAAAAGAAAGATGAAAAGTTAGAGCTTGTGCATACAGATGTATGGGGACCAGCTCAGGTATCTTCTCTCAGTGGCTCTTGGTATTATGTTACATTCATAGATGATGCAACTAGGAAGGTATGGATTTGCTTCCTTAGATAGAAATCTGATGTATTTGAAATATTTAAGAAATGGAGAAACTTGGTTGAGAATGAGATGGGTAAAAGATTAAAATGTCTCAGATCTGATAATGGTGGTGAGTATTGCAGCAAAGAATTTGAAGATTATTGTTCCTTTAATTGAATTCGTAGGCAAAAAGTGGTTCCAGGGACTCCACAGGAAAATGGAGTGGCTGAATGCACAAATAGGACAATAATGGAGCATGCAAGGACCATGAGATTGTATGCTGGGCTTCCTTTAAACATGTGGGCAGAGGCTATCAACACTACTGTATATTTAATTAATAGAGGTCCTTTAGTTCTTTTGGTATGTGGTATTCCAGAGGAAGCATGGATAGGTAAGAAGGTGAGTTCTTCTTTTCTCAAAACCTTCAGATGTGAACCATTTGCACATGTAGATTATGAAAATAGAACCAATTTAGATGCAAAATCAAAAAAGTGTACCTTCATTGGATGTGGCATTGATGAATTTAGTTATAGGCTTTGGGATTTTAAAAATCAAAAAATTGTGAGAAGCAGGGATGTTGTATTCAATGAGAAGGTGTTGTACAAAGATCAGTTGCAGCAACATGAGAAGAAAGAAAAGGATTATGTGGTGCTAGATGATACTCCAAATAGTGATGTTTCAGTGGTTCCTTAGGCTCCACAATAGCAACCAGAAATACCACAAACTCTAGTGAATGTTAGACGGTCAACAAGGCTAAGTAGACCTCCTAAAAGGTTTTCTCCCTCTTTGTATTCTATTTTGTTAACAGATGCTAGTGAACTAGAAGGGTATGATGAAGCCATGCAAGTGGATACAAAGGTTCAGTGGGAGCTTGCAATGAAAGAAGAAATGGACTCCTTGCTGAAAAATTAGACTTGGGAATTATGTAAGTTACCTGCAGGTAAAAAGGCTTTACCAAACAAATGGGTTTATAGCCTGAAAGAGGAAGCTGGAGGTAAGAAAAGATTTAAAGCCAGGTTAGTTGTAAGAGGATTTACACAGAAAAAGGGCATTGATTTTGATCAGATTTTTTCTCCAGTTGTTAAGATGACTTATATTCGTACTGTTTTAAGTATTGTGGCTATTGAAGATTTGCATTTGGAATAGTAGATGTGAAAACTACCTTTCTCCATGGTGATTTGGAGGAAGAGATATATATGGAACAACCCCAAGGATTTGAGGTCAAAGGTAAGGAGAAACAGGTGTGTAGATTGAAGAAGAGTTTGTATGCCCTGAAACAAGCACCTCGACAATGGTATTTGAAATTTGATAGTTTTATGGCTGAGCAAGGCTACAACCAGGGTAATTTTGACTATTGTGTTTATTTTAAGAGGTTGGATAATGACAGCTACATTGTTTTATGTTTATATGTTGATGACATGCTTGTAGCTGGGCCGAACATGGATCACATAAGAGAGTTAAAATAGTAGTTAGCACAGTCATTTGCTATGAAGAATTTGGGGGCAGCAAAACAAATCCTAGGTATGAAAATTTGTAGAGATAGGAAGAATAGAAAATTGACTCTATCTCAGGCTGATTATGTTGAAAAGGTGTTGCAGAGATTCATATGGAGAATGCAAAAGCTGTCAGCACACCTTTGCCTAGTCATTTGAAATTGACTAAGGAGATGTGTCCTAAGACACCAGAGGAGGAAGAAAAAATGTCCAAGGTACCATATGCTTCAGCTGTAGAAAGTTTAATGTACACCATGGTATGCATGAGACTGGATATTGCACATGTTGTAGGAGTCGTAAGTAGGTATATGAGTCATCCCAGATTGGAGCATTGGAATGCAGTCAAATGGATTCTCAGATATTTTAGAGGTACATCCAATAAACACTTATGTTTTGGGAGCTCTAATACTGATTTAGTAGGTTATGTAGACTCAGATTTGGTAGGCGATATTGATACCAGGTGGAGTACTACAGGTTATGTCTTTATTGTAGGTGGGACATCACTGAGTTGGATCTCACGGTTGCAAAAGGTGGTTGGTTTATCCACCACGGAGGCAGAGTATGTAGCTGCAACAGAGGCAAGCAAGGAGATGATATGGCTGCAATCTTTTATGGAAGAATTGGGCAAATAGCAGGCTAATAGTTATTTATTTATGGATGGTCAGAGTGCCATACATCTTGCAAAGAATTATGTCTTGCATTCATAGACCGAACACATATAGTTGAGGTATCACTTCATTCGGTCAGTGTTGGATGATGGACAGTTACGGCTAGAAAAGATACATACAGATGAAAATCCAGCGGATATGTTTACAAAGGCAGTGCCAAGGGAGAAGCTAAGCTACTCTTTAGCTTCAGTTGGTCTTCTAGACTAAAAATAATAAAAATAGAACAACATAGTCTAGGGTGTTTATTTCCAGTGGGAGCTACAGGGTCAACGGTGTTATGATTAGTCTCCAAGTGGGCCCAGATGATATAGTGTGGAGTCTGATCAGTCTCCAAGTGGGAGATTATTGTTATATGGAGCCTAATTAGACTTGAAGGTTAAATTTACTCCACTTTTATCGGCACGGTTTACCCCCAAATTCCTACGGGGTCAAGGGGTAGTGCCCCCAAGACGGGGTCAAGGGGTAGCGCCCCTTGTGGGGTCCAGGGGCAGCACCCCTGGCGCGCTTCCTATTATGATACATGGTGGGGCCGAGGGGTAGTGCCCCTGTGGGGGCTTGGGGGAAATGCCCCTGAAACCTCATATAGTTTTTTATTATTTTATTAAGGCATTAGGAGTTATTTTTTCATCGGCCGACATAAAAAAACCTTACTTTTGTAACCAACATAAGGCTTGATAAAAGCAGTTAAGGGTTAGGGTTTCTGTTGATATTGTATTGTAGTATTTCCAATGGTATTCAGTTGCAAGGATTCTGGTTGTAATCGATTTGATTTACTGGATAATAATATTGGACTCTCTGTAAGGTGGATGTAGCCCGAGTTTGGGTGAACCACGTTAAAACTTGTCTCTCGCTGTTATTATTTATGTGCATTTTCACTCCTCTGTTTCATATTTATTTACATTTAATTGATATCTTTTGCCGGCTAACCCTAACACCAAGACACAAGGACTAAAAGGTGAGAGATATTTCATGTTATTAGTTGATGATTTCTAAAGAATGACATGGGTGAAATTTCTTAAGGATAAGTCAGAAGCCTTTGAGAGATTTAAGACTTTTAGATTTATGGTTGAGAAGGAGAGTGGTCTGACAATAAAATGATTATGATCAGACAAAGGTGGAGAATTCACCTGCAATGAGTTTGTGGAATATTGTGAAAGGAACAACATAAAAAGACAATATTTTGCACCTAGAACTCCACAATAGAATGGCATTCTAGAAAGGAAAAATAGAAGGGTAAAAGAGATGGAAAGAACTATGGTAAATGAGGTAAAGTTACCTAATGTTTACTGGAGATATGTAGTACACACAGCAGTGTATGTCTTAAACAAAGTGCAATTAAGGGTAAACATTGATTAGATGCCTTATGAATTATGGTATGATAGATCTTCTTCTGTCAAATATTCCAATGTATTTAGTAGTAGATTCTACATCAGAAGATAGGAAGATGGCCTTGGAATATTTGCTTCAAGATGTGATGAAGGCATATTTCTTTGATATTCTAGCAGATCCAAAGCATATAAGTGCTACAATAAGAGATTGCATAAAATTGTAGAAAATACTAATGTTAGGGTAGATGAGGACCAGTTGTATCTAACACAATATAAGGATAGCTTCTCAGATGGAAGCTATAATAGAAGAAGAAGAAGATTCTAGTGTTGAAGAAGAATATGATAATAGGAGAGAAGAATGAAGGCAATCAAACTAGAAGAAAGCTAGCAAAGTCAAATAAACAAGTAAATTTCTCATTACTATGTAACATTGAACCTAGAGCATTTCCTAATGCTAGTAAGGATGAAGGATGGGTCAATGTTATGGTAGATGAGCTCAATCAGATTGAGAAAAATCAGACATGGGAATTCGTTCCAAGACATGCAGATAAGAACATGATAGGCACAAAATGGGTGTTTAAAAACAAGTTGAATGAGGATGGAGAAGTTGTGAGGAACAAGGAATGATTGGTTTGTAAAGAATATGCACAGGTTGAAGGCATAGATTTTGAAGAAATGTTTGCACTTGTAGCAAGGTTCGAATCCATTAGGATGTTCTAGAATTCTCTATTTATAAGAACTTTAAAGTTTACCAAATGGATGCTAAATATACATTCCTGAATGGGAATCTTAATGAAGAAGTTTATATTGAGCAATGGTAAGGATTTTAGTTGTCAGAGAAAGAAGATTATGTTTGTAAATTGAAAAAGGATTTGTATGGTCTGGAACAGGCCCTTAGGGCTTGGTATTCTAAGCTAGATAATTACCTCCAGCAACAAGGATTCATGAAATATTGTGTTGAGAGTAACGTATACTTCAAATCAGAATGTGTGCACATGTTGATTGTTGTATATGTTGATGACATCATTTTTGGTGGTTGTTATGATAGGATGTGCAAGGAATTTTCTGATCTAATGCAAAAGTAGTTTGAAATGTCCATGCTTGGAGAAATTTCTTTCCTTCTTGGTTTACAAATATTACAATTAGACCAAGGTATATTTATATCTCAAACCAAGTATGTAAAGGAAATCCTCAAGAAGTTCAAGATGGAATATTGTAAGCCTGTGAGTACTCCCATGATGACATGATGCAAGTTGAGCATGAATAATGAATCCCCTGATAGAAATAAGATAATGTATAGATCTATGATAGGTAGCTTACTATACCTAACTGCATCTAGACTAGAGATCATGCAAGTAGTATGCTTGGTGGCTAGATTTCAAGATGCTCCTAAGGAATCTCATGTTCAATCTATGAAAAGAATTTTCAGATATGTGAAAGTTAAAATGGATTATGGTAGGTCCTCAAAATAATGATTTTAATTTGACAGCATATATAGATGCTAAATGGATAGGAAGTGCATAGTACAAGAGAAGCACCAGTGGTGGAGCTTTCTTCCTTGGTGATAGGTTTGTATAATGGCTCAACAAGAAGCAAGATTCAGTTACATTGTCCACTGCTAAAGCAGAATATGTTGTTGTTGTTTCATGTTGTACATAAGTTTTATGGATGAAGTAGACTCTCAAGGATATAAAGGTAGAGTTTGATTATCCTATTTCCATTCTTTGTGATAATATAAGTGTAATCAATATCTCAAAGAATCCTTTGATGTACTCAAGAACAAAGCACATCTTCATTAAATATAATTTCTTGAGGGAAAAGGTTGCAGATCAAGAAGTAAAGTTAGAGTACGTCCCCACAAAAGATTAGATTGCAGACATTTTCACAAAGCCACTTTCCAAGGATACTTTTTAATATCTTAGGCAGAAGCTAGGCATTATTGCTTGTTCTTCTAACAAGTAGAAGTGCAACTGTAACAACTTTTGAGGGAGAGCAACTCAAGTCATATCTTTCATCCCTATTTTGGATAGTGACTACCTCTTAGTGGGAGACTTGGTAGATAAACAACAGTTTTTTTTATCAGTAAGGAGGTTATTTTCCTCCCTTTTCCATTAATGAGAAAGGGGGAGAGTAAGAGTAAGGGGGAGCAACACTCGAGAAATTAATGCAGAAGGATTAGAGAATCACTAAGAACTAATTATACATGAGTGTTGCCATCAATGACAAAGGGGGAGATTGTTGAAATATTGTCATTGATGTCAAATGAATTTTTGAAGTGTTGAAGAGTTGTCAAAAGAAAATTTTTTAAGTGTTGAAGAGTTGTTGGTAAACTATTCCTAATTCGAACAAAATAGTTTCTAAGTTATCGACAACATAGTCAGTCAACAAAATGTTCAAAATGTGAACTGGTTCATTAGTTTCATTTTTCTCTAATTTGTCGGTAGAAGAGAAGGAGGAAAGTCTTTTCAGTGAAGACTTAGAAGAAAGAAAAAAAGGGTAAAGTCTCAGAAAAAATTTATTTTAAAAGTTTCCAAGTTCGCCAATCTACCGATTTTTTGATTCGCTGACAAGGGCATGGAAAAAGAAAGATTGGAGATTGGATGTATAAAGGCTTATGTATTAAAAAAGTTCTTTTGAGAACTTTTAAGCAAGTTTGGTTTTTCATCGATTTGTCAACTAGCTGATAGAGGCTTGAGAAGGCAAGCTTGTGAAGTTAGTTGTTTTGGTTCGACGAAATGGAATACTTTCAATAAAAGGAAAATATTAAAATCTTTAGATGTTTGTGAGTTCAGAATTTCACCGATTCACTGACTAAGCAACACTTGGCAAAGAAAAGTAGACATTGTGTGAAGCGATAAAGAAAGGATAGGCTAGTTTACAATCTCAGAGAAATGCTGATAAAGAAAAATTGATGAGCTAAAGACTATATCAGAAAACTTCCTAGTTTTTGAACTAGTTCTTAGTTTTTAAGATTCACTGACAAGCCAATAGCATAGAATGGAAGGCTAAGTTTTCAAAAGTCAGACTTTGCTGATGAGGAAGACATAATCCATGGTTCATGAAAGTTGATAATTATCGACAAAGGCATCATAGGAGATGGTTCAAAAAAGAGTGATTTCACGGATAAAGGTAATAAATGTGATGGTGTGTATAAAATCTTTCTCCAATAAAGAAAGATTAGCTTGAGATCTCCAGAAATCACTGATAAAGGGTTAAAGACCAAAGTTTGGAAAAATGAGAAATTATCGATTAAGAAGACAAAAAGGCAAAGTTTGAAGAAATGAACTTTTGTTGATAGAGGCAAAAGGGGATAAAAGTAAAATTTGAAAAAGACGAAAATCACCAATAGAGGAGTTAAAAGCCAAGGTTAGAGAAATGATAAATTCACCAATAGAAAAGGATGGTTAAATAATAAAATATTTTAAATGGCTATATTTTTGGCATGAAATCTAGATGCGTAATTAGTAGTTAAGGACTGACAATGGATGCATGGTGATGATGGTGTAAACAACATAAAAAAATATTTGTTGCATGGCGATGATGATGGATAAAATCAAATAAAAGATTATTTTTGCATGCACGAAGATATAAATAGAACTATGATTGTAGTTGGTTATAGCGATGGATAAACAACAGAAAAATAGATTGAATGCATGCGTAGAGCTATATGCTGAGTTTTGTTTTAAGACATGCAAAAAGAAGTGTAGAAATACTAGAGTGTGCACATACAGATGTGCAATTGTATGCAGAGATAGTTGTATACTAAAAGTGATTGCAACATAATAAATATACAAAGTTTTATGTGCAGAAATGAGGTATGCGTAAGAGATGGATTTGATGATGCAAGCGTGAAAAGAATTCAGTACATAGTGAGTTTGGGTGAGTAGAGTGAGAGGAGAAGATTGTATATGAGTTGAATAGATGCATTTGAGGTTTATGAAGAACTAAATGGGTGCATACTTGAGTATGTAAAGATTCAGTGAGGTTAGTGCCTCCTGTGGACTAAGTTGGTGCTCAAATCAGGGGATTGTAGTCTCCTTATAGTTGGTGCTCTTAAATTATAGGTTTGGTGACTCCTTAGAGTTGATGCTTTTAAACATTGTAATCAATGGCTTCCTTTGTGAGGCTAGATTAAGATAGTGGATCCTAGCAACATTTTCTCACCAAGGTTTTTCCCATATTGGGTTTTCCATGTATATTTGGTGTTCATGTGTGCATGCTTTCTTGTTGTTAATGTTATTGCATTAAAAGTTTATTTGATCTACATTCTAGAAGCCTAAAGTTTTAAGTTTTATTGATCTATTGATTCATTCCCCCTCTCAGTAGATTGCTTGTGTTCTAACATAATGAGTAAATCTAAGCTTAATCATCTAAACCTTAAAGTACACTAGAAGATGGTCGAAAGTTCTTAAACTAGGATGCACAAGTTCTCTAAGGGAGTATCCAATATATATGCAAGGTAGATGGGGTCCAATTCCATGAACATAGTTATTCTATTTAAAGCTTGTAACAAGTCAGTTCACCTTGTGTCTAGAATTACTTGAGGCCTTAATGTTGTGCCCACGAATACATGACTAGATTGAGGCATAACTTTAATTATACCCCCTTTTATATACCCCACCAAAACATGTGATCAAGGTCATCCTTTGGAGTGATGAAATCCCCAAGCAAGCCTCCTAATGGAGAAGGATTGCAAGTGCTTTTGGTTCCTAAGATCACACTAATTGCAAGGGAAGATCATGCACAACTTGGGTCCTTGGGTGAAAAAAGTGTTTCAAGTAGCATTTTTGATCTTCAAGATCACACGAGGTGAAAGAAGAGAGCATACACACAAACAAGATTAATTCCATTACATAAAAATGATGTATGTGTGAAAATGAGATTGATTAGAGGATGCTTTTGATTCCTAAAATCACACTAAGTACAAGGGAAGAGCATACACACCCCAGTTCACAATCAAACCCACCAAACAAAGAAAACACAAAGTGTTTCAAATGATAATCTTTGACAAGCATTCACTTGCAACAAAAGTGCCAATAGTTTGATAGGTTTTAGCCTTTGACAAGTGAACCTATAAACAAATGTTTTCTCAAAAAGGATAAATCTATACAAAAAAATAGAACTAATAGTCAAGATATAGAAAATTAGGTATTATCAATAGATTCCTTATAAATTTTGATGTAATTTCAGAAAAAATGCATTACATTTTGATTTAATATGCAAAAGTTATGCACAAATAAAGTTTTGAATGATAATGTTATGTTTGAAAAATAAACCATTGCAAAAGTCAGAAAACAATATATTCCAACAACAAAATCAATACGACCATGATATCACTTATGATTTTCTAATCAATATCAAAAAAAGGTTTTCTCAAATTGGACTTCATATGCAAAAGTTATTGCATAAACTAGGGTTTGAAAAAATTTATTTGAAAAAAATCCATTTCTATCGTAGATCTGAAAAAGGATGATATAGAAAAATGGGTTTAAGTATTTCTAACCATTTACAAAAAACAAAATGTGATTTGCTTACCTAGATTGCAAGATATGATTCTTTTTCTAAAAGTCATGCATAAAAAATTTCTAAAAAATCAAAATCTCAAGGTCAACTTAAAATCCTCATAACTCCAATACATATCCAAATTTATAAAGCAACCACTTTTTGGAAATGTCTCGAAGTCCTATTTCTAACAAATCCAATATTTCATTTTGTCAAGATCTGTGTAAAACAGAAAACCCTTTGCAACAAATTCAGCTCTAAACAAATAAAATCAGTAATATAAAATATCTTCAACCTACAAAACCAAGGTTAGATAAGGGATGTGGGGTCCCACTAGATGTGCCAAAATGTGTAGGTAGAATTATGGAATGAAATAAGGAACAAATGCATTAAAATACCTATTCCATACTTAAGACACATCAAGACCAAGTAACTATAAAATGGAAATGAAACAATATTACCAAATGAGTCCTTGCTACCTTTTATATTGTAATGATATTTTGATAAAGATTTGTATATGTTGGTTACTCAAACGAACAACATAACATTAGATAAAGATGATGGGTATATGATAATATGAGATCTATGATGATTTTTATAGAATAAACTTATGTTATAAGATGTGTTGATAATGGCTTGGTTGAGGTTTGATTTATAGATTTTTGGATAATAGGATGGATGGCTAGGATTAAAAGATTAGATCAATGGTTGATATGTGATGACACAAGATTATGGCAAGAATAAGGATTTATAGGGAAACAAAGGAAGCTTCTAGGACTTATCCTTATGTGAATGGTTGAGATTAGAATATGTAGTATGAAATGGATGGTTGAAATTTTTGTAGACACTTAGAATTGACCATGTGCTCACAACCCTTCAACATCCCCTAGACATTCATCTTGCAACACATTGTCCCTTAATCTTTTTTTTTAAATTATTTAAATAAATTATATTTATTTAATTAATCAATTCCATCCATCACCTAAAATAAATAAATAAATTATATTTATTTAATTCATCCATTTATCCCTTTTAACAAAAATTAATTTAATAAATCTTATGTATTTAATTAATTTATCCTTCCACCATCTTGTTGTGAGGTTTCACAACACACCCCATTTTGTCTTAGCAAGACAGGGACCCAACGTTTTCTTTTCTTTTACTCGTGTGCTTCTTTGTTTTTCTTGTGTCTTCTTGTTTTGGGTGGTATGGTAAAATGAGAGGTCCTAATCCAAGTCAAAAAGTCAAGTTTATCAATTCTCCTAACAAGGGTTACCATAGGATAGTGAATTAAATTTTGAGCAACTTTGCCTTTTGAACCATCTTGAAATTTGATAAGTTGAAAAAGTTTGGCAAGGTCAAAGTTGTGCTTTGATATCTAGATATTGTTGTATGGATTTTCGAAAGGGATATTTTACATTTGCACAATATCCATATCCTGATGTTAAGATCCATACCCTGTTATGTATAAATGACTATACATGCCTAGGAATATTCCCTTCATCAAGCATCCTTACATATATCTTTGTCAGCTATTAAGATTACAATGTGAAACTCATGAAACCAAAAAATGTGAGGATATTTTAGACAGGTATATTTTGAACCACAAAATATCCATATCCCTATGTAATGCATATATCCATGTGATGGCCCATCAAATTTAACCCAATGAATATGTGCATAGACCCAGATATTTGGTATCAGATATTCTTTATGGATATTTGGATTTTGAAATATCCATGCCGAAATATCCATATCCTTATCCTACTTAAAAATCCAAGATACGCTCCTAACGTTGACTTTTCAATAGATATCTCACATCTAGATATTGTGTATGGATATTTTAGATTTCCAATATCCATAGCTTGAAATATCCATATCTAGATGATGTCGGCCATTTTCATTTGAATGTAAATTTTACTGCCTATTGACGTCATTTAGACATTTGTGATATGAATAGTTTGCATTCGTTAATATCCATACCCTTTCTAATATCCATACCCACATTATAAAAAATGATATCCCCACGTGTGCCGATGTTGACTTTTCAACAAAGTCTATGCATATGGATATTTTACATGGATCTTTCGTATATCCTGGTTTTTGAAACCAATTTAATTCTTGATAATTGTTTCTTTGGTCAACAATGTTTGACCTAAGCCACTTGTTGACGTCATATGGAGATTCTAATTGGATGTCGATACTAAGGGTTCATATCCGAACTTCCAACATTTAATGTTGCATTAGGGGTTGGTGGATTTTGAATTTGAAAGTCTACCTATGCACATGTGTAAATTCCTCCCGCCTGCACTTTCAAAAGGCCTACCTAATTGCATAATCATCCATTAATGCACCCTATTGGATGAAATTTGAAGGATATAAGGTGAATTCTATAGTCCTTTTAATCACTTAAAAGTATTCAAGCAATAAAATTGTAGGGCATTAACAAAGATCCAAGGTGATTAGAAGTGATTTGCAATCAGCTAATAGAGGCTTGATAGCAGCAGAACAGTGAGCGGAGAATGGAAAATAGGAGAGGAAGACATCATCGAATGGCATAACATACAGATCGTCTTTTATGTTGAAAGTTCCGATTGACAGATATGAATAGGACAAAATCTTCCCACCCTATTTTTGTTTTTATTGTTACAATGATGGTTATGCAGGGTAAAATGGTAAAGTAGGGTAAATTTCTTTAGATAAGTACAAATTGTGTCATGCCCAGGCCACTTGTATGTCACCATACAAGTGGGCTAAAAAGGTAGGATTTTTTTTTTTAAAAATTTAAATGTACAAATGATAATTTGCAATGGTACTTTTACCTAAAGTCTTATCAAATGACTTCAACTCCCAAATGGTTAAGTTGATGAGTGACTTATGCTGCAATGACCTAATGATCACAAGGTAGGGTTTAGATCAATTAACATAGTTTAATTAGTTTTACTTAACATATTTGTTTTCATATTTAAAAAACATTTTTCATTTGATAAATTAATTTTCTCTTTTTAGACAATATCACTAAGTTAATAAAATTATAATAAAAACAATTATACTTATAAGTAATTTCCCTTTTGGTAATGAAATTAATTTGACTTAATTTTAACATATCAATTATCTCCAATTTAAACTAATAAATCTAAATTTCTATTTTCAATAATGTACCTAAGACTTACAACACTTCCCAAAAAGAATAAACAAATCTTTACTTTTTTTCCCACCAAATTTAGAATTGTTTTCCTATAAAGATAAATCATACACAAATTCTACCATTAGAAAATTTCATTGTACTATAATTTAAATAACTGCACTTTTAAAATATATTTCCCTCTCTCATTTAAATATAACTAATCATAACTACATATTCCATTAGTTCCCAAAATTTAAACTAATAATTAAAAACTCTCTTTTCCAATTAGATAGAATAATAAAATATAAACTATACTTTCTAATTTGTCCTAAAACCTTAAAACAATCTTACCTCTTTTATTACTCAATAAAATAATGCATTTTTCTAACAAGAGACACATTGCGTCACGTTCCTGTCATATGTTCTGAATGTTGTTGTAATTAAGTATTGTTAGGTGTTGTAGAAATAAGGACTGAAACTTGCAAATTGGGACAAACACCTCCAATATTTAGTTTCACACCTATAAGTTGCATTTGCTTGAAGGTTAAAAAACTTAAACATCTGTAAATAATAATAAAGAAGCAAAAAAATAAAAATAAATGTATTGACAGTTAACACTACCCTTGTCGTGAATACCACATCACATGCTATTGCAAATTGGGGTCGATCATTTCTAATGAATAAAAGGACAGTAGAACCACTTTTTAAGTCCAAAAAGGAAATAGAAAACATATGAGCAGAACCCATTGCTGTAATTTCCTTGCAGATTAAGTTGGTATGATTTTCCATTCTTGGATCATGCTAGGAACCTTGTGGGTCTGGCGGGAGTTCCCCTGTGCCCAATGCTATTTTTGTTACATGCCCTACTGAAAACACAATGTAGTTTTTCTAACCTCACAAATCTGATATTGAAAATCGAAAGAAATTTGGAATTTGAACAGTAAGATTACAGCTGCTGTATAATCTTAATATTGGAGAATGCTATAAACTAAAAATCCATTGAAGTACCCTTAAAAAAATATGCCCACTGAGCATTTCATGATACAAACTTTGTATCTTTCAAGCAATCCATAAAAAGGACAGTAGTCAGTTTTCATTACATAATTACACTAATCCATAAATGAGGCTTGTGTTCATTGCTTTACACACATGTGATTTAAGCTTTTCTATATACATATTGGATCAAAGCTACATGTTACATATTCACAGCCAAAATGTGCATGCACAGTCACAATCTATCAAATTACTTAAGAAACAATTAATAACATAGTGTGACTACTAAACAGTACTGGCAGTAGAGCATTTACTAAATCAAGGTATAATAAAGAGCATAACTAAAAGATGCTCATTGTTTAACAATTTTGACAACTACGAGAAAAATATGGTTTTTAACACTCCAGCAGCTGAAACAGATTGGACTTATGACCATTTTTCAGATCTTAATAAAGCTAAGAGAGTTTTTACAACACTATGAAGTGATTGATTGCCCCTCAGCTCCACTTAATTAGTTTTCTATTGAATTTATCCTGGTGCGCCTCTGTAGACCCAAATTATACCCCACGATGGCCATTCTATCATGAACAGTTCAATTGGGATTTTTGTGAAGCTACGGCCCATTGGAGGTCTGAGAAGAACTCTTTTATTTTGAGAAGAAAATGAAAGATACACTGGCTCCATCATGTCTAGCATTGTGTCATGGATAGGTCCAGTGAATGAAAGGTATAGAGAATAGCATACATCAAAATGCTAAGGTCCTGAAAGAGGTAAGGTAAGGAAAAGACTTTAGTTAGGTAGGGTAAAATTCTATGTCCAAGATTTACAGTCATGTACAAGATATCTTGAGTGGATGTGTTGATTTGTTCATCAGGTTCCCAACATTAATGCCCAGTCAATTGACAACAATGCAATGTTGCAAGAAATGCAACCAACTCCCTACTTTTCCCCTTTTTTTAGACAACAACCCATCTGCAATGCTGAATAGTTGTTGCATATGGAAAATATGTTATTTCATTTTGAATGGTAACCCAGGGGCCATGCAACAACAACGGTTCCATTTCTGGAGTGTTGTGTTCTGTTTAATGATGTCCTATTCTAGATGCAAATCCCTAAACTTGTAAAAAAATAAAAAGCACTTTAAAGCCCTAAAACCATTGTTAAACTCTTATAAAATTTGTACCATGTCTATGTAATATGTATCAATTTTAGAAGTTAGCTATAGCAGGGTTCCACCAGAGTGAGAAGCTTGGACTGACAAGCGACAAGTCAACATCACATACAAATTTACAAACACAGCAGATTGATAACATAGATTGTCATCATCATTTTCTACCCAAAAGAATATTATTTGAATTGAAGTGATGTTGTACAAAGAAGAATATTCTTTGAATTTAATGATTCTTTAGTTTCAGAGTTTCTTAGGAGAATATTGTCTGAATTGAAGTGATTTTTTAGTTTCAGAGTTTCTCAGGACTTATTGTAATGTCTTTATTCTATCCTGATGCACAGGTCAACACTCTTATTGCATAGGGCAATGTGCCTTAAATTGTTAATGTTTAAAGTGCAGGAAATGGTTCACCCTCTTAGGGGATTTTATACGAATGATAATTTTGTATTTTGCTTCATATACTTTTAGAGAGAAGTTGATCTTTGTCATAACTTATAACACAAAATAAGTCAGATATTAGAGTGAAGCAGGGATAGATAATAGTTAGGACTAGTAAAAAAGGATAAAAGATGAAATATAACAGCCAAGGAAGTTTAATAAATTGTAATTTGAGATGTCTAGAAAGGAACGAAAAAAATTTGAATTTCTGAATCAATATTCCAAATTCCACTGCCCATTTTTGCTGGGCTTTTGACAAACTGAAAATGTTGTTTTGCTGAGGTTAATTGATTCAAACATACATAAAAATGATTATGTATGGATCTTATTTTTTGATGCTTTTGTCTATTTTGGCTGCATTTGTAAGATGGCTAGCAAAGGAGGCTAAGTTTGACAAATTTTCCATGGCTACAAGCAGTGATTTTTTGATCTCAGATGATACTCTGTATTTTTGCTACTTTATGCATATTCAGAAAGATTGGATATGCTACAGTCTTGATGCTTTGTATGAGATTGAGAAGCAATTGCTGGGTTGGTTTTGCAGATAAGGACATGTTTTCCCCCACCAAACTTTCATGGTATTGTGAACTCAAGTCCAATAACTCGATATTCACAAGGAAATGCTTCAGGTCCACTTATGGAATAGCATTGACTCTTCTTCTCTTTGAGATCAAAAGCTCTTTAGCAATACAAAGGGCATCTGCTTATTTTTTAGCATCTTCTAAACCTTGGTCCTGTAAAATTGCAACTTGCATTTCCAATACACATGAAGCAGCTCATAATGGGTTATAACATTCATTATATTTGTATTAAATGTAAGAGGTGCAGCCGATGCATAGTTAGGTAACAGTTCAAATGGATATTCCTACCCTGTATCTCTTTGCCCATGGGAAAGGTTCGCGATGCTAGAGGTAAAGCTTTGATGACCATTATTAACAAATTAACCCTGTGCAATATGTATCACTCGTGTAAAACCATTGTCTCACCACATGTTGGATTACAGGAATTATTAGTAAATGGAGTGCCTTTAGAAAAATGGTCTCCTTGTGATAAGTGACATTTCAGAAAGCTTACCAATGACTACAATCTGTAGGGTGTTGAAGAAAAACACAGATGCTGCATGTCTCTTTGAATCCAAAGCTCCCCTTTTACCAGGGCTTCCTGATGCTGTTGCTAAGCATTGTCTTGCACTTGTTCCATTTGGTGATTTTCAGTCCTTGGGATCTGTTTGTAAGGGATGGAGGAAATTCATTTAGAGCAAAGAATTCTATGCATCGAGAAAACTGGCAGGTACTTTAGAAGAGTGGCTTTATGTACTGACAAAGGATGAAGAAGCTGGAAGAATCTACTGGCAAGTTCTTAACTCTGTTAAGGCTAAATGGCAATCCCTTCCACCTATGCCTGGTCCTGCCAAGACAGGATTTGGTATTGTTGTGATGGATGGGAAACTTCTCATTATGGCTGGATTGTTTGAAGATGATGCTGGAAATCTGAAATCAACTATTCAAAGGATTTATAGGCTAAATGAAGTCCTTCAATATGTAGAGACACCAGACGCTTAAGCAATACTAAACCAAATTGGGATTGGGTTGCTGTGTGACCTTAATTCAAAAGATGGAAAACTTAAATGACACAGAGAAGAGACCAAGCAACAGAGTTGCACTAATGTCATTACCCCCAAAATAAATGCATAGACTATCTTGTAAATCAGAGATTCATAGACCGACATTGAATCAGCGCTAATAGCTTGTCACTGCTACCAAAACCACTAGGTAAGATCAGCATTTTTTGAATACATAAAATGCTTGTTGAGATCCATTCCCTACACTACAACAAAAATGCAAAGACTAGTAACTCTCATACTTCTGGATCTCTCTAGAGAATGCCTATCGCCTATTGAACAACCAAACAAAAATACAGTAGCAAGCCAGAATCTCATGGTCTCACTAATTTGAAAAAGGGACAGATGCCAACAAAAATTTATTGGTGTACAACTATTTTCACAACCAACCCAACAAATAGTGACTTTCAGGCTTCATAATAAGTTTTTGATAATGGGTATTAACCATATACATTCATCTCTTTGCCTACACTGTAAGAATGTAAATGAAATGGAAAAAATGAAAAAAATATAAATCAAAGGATGTGGGTGTGTGACATTGATTAATGTACTAGGATATCACAGATCACATACCTGTAAATGCCTTGCTGTGGATATGCCTCTCACCAAACTGTCTCCACAGTAAACAAGAAGCAAATCTGGTTAGCACCCACCACAAAAATGATTTCAACAACACCCACAACAAAAAATGACTTCACCAACAACACCCACAATCCAACGTCCACTGTGTTGTTGACAAGAAGAAAGAAAACTCTGCATAGGACAAGGGCTTTTAGACAACATTCATTTCAAAGTTGAAGCAAAGAAAGGGCACACAACTACTTCAAAAAGAACCCAACAACTAAAAAGAAATATTTACTAGACTGTTCGCCAGTTCCAAACAGAATGTCTTTGCATCATTTGTTAACATCCTTTCTTTTATTTTATGCTCCACATTCCTCAAATTTGAAACCATCATCTGTCAATACTTTCTGCGTCCACATTGCATTCACATGCAACATGCTAATCGTAACTTCGAGACAAGTGTTTGCTCGGTGTCTGCGAAATCTGGAAATATTGTAAACAACAAAAAAACCCTAAACTCGAAAGTTACGCCTTCTCTTGCCTCGTGAAAACTGCTGATCATTCTGACACTCTGCAATCGTAAACCTTAAGCAAATAACAGTCGACCAAATGTGCCGTTAATTATCCTCCGAGCATGTTCGGGTTAGAAACTTTTGAATACAGATTACCTGCAGGGAAATTGGCTCTATGATTTGCTAGGAGTAGTCAGTTTAATCACTTGTTAAAATCTGCCCCTCTGCTATAGTTCCACGGTAGGAACTAATAAGAGATGATTTTACAGAATCCTGGATGTTTTTTTTAGTTTAGAAATCCTAGCAAATCTTTTTCAGTAACTTAGAAAGATTCACCAGGATTTATAAACTTAAAAATGGAAAAAGAGAGAATGGGAGAATCTTTTAAGTGATCAAATAAAAATGATTGATTTACAGAAAGTAGGGGAATCTCTGACTCTTCATTTTAAAATACTTTCAAATTGCACATTATTGGGAAAAAAATGGCAAAAATACCACATTAGCAAACATTACCACTATAACTATCCCTCAAATCAAGGGAAAAAGTCACTCCCTGCAATGCCTCACCTTGATAAAAACTTTAGAGCTTGAATACAAGATGAGACCTTAGGGCTGTTTACACTTTAACTCCACACCCATCTGCAGAAAACCTCCATAATATTATTGATAAACTAATGAACAAACACCCACCTGAAAAAATCCCCATATAATATGGATCAGTTCCATTGCAAGAAATCTAATTTCTAACATCCTTTTTACAACTGACAACCAACATAAAAACACACATAAAACAAAAATATCTATACAAGTTGTTTGCTAGCAATTTAATTTGTATAAACTGAATCTTAAGGTGAAATGGCTAAAACTTAAAGGTATTTTGAATAACTAATAATCCTGATAAGTAGCGTCTACTCAATCTAAATAGGGAACTGCAAGTATTTGAAGCATCTCCATTTCCCCAGTTGAGGGGAGCAATATAATAGTGAAAGCAGAATCCTTTGCACGCATGACAAATCTGAAGTTTCTTTGGATGGACAGAGTAATGGTTGAAGGAAGCTACCAAAAGATATCCCCAAATTTGAGATGGCTGCGTTGGAACTCATGCCCATTGAAAAGCTTTCCAATTGAATGGTGTACAAAACATACAGTTGTGCTGGATTTGAGTTAGGTGGCACGTGGTCCTCTCACTGAATTACAGGGTTTATGGGACAAAACTGCTCCTGTTTTGACGCGTGCCGCTACTATTGGTCATCCTTATGTATTTAATGTTTTAAATGTAATATAAACCAAACAGTGCAATTTCGTATTATGTATTCAATGTTTAAAATGTAAATTAAAAAAAAATCTATTTTTCACTATTACTGTTCATAGGATTGTTCAATAAGAAAATAGATAAACTACATTTATCAAATTATTAAATAAGAAAATTAGGTTTCAACTATAACATTTTTGTCAAATAAGTTTAATATTGAATGCTCATTGGTCAAATGAATTGAACTAATTTCACCATATGAATGCATAAATAATCCTACCAAAGGCACGAACTAAAAATATGAAAATAAATCTAAGATTTGTTCATTAGTAAATCTTTCCAAAAAAAAAAAAAACTAGATTGTTTTCTTTTTTATTCACAATGACTTTTTTTTTTTTTTTTTTTTATAATTATAATTATAGAATTTAAAAAAAAACCATCTCCATTACAAATTTTATATTCATTCTTACGAATGTATATAGGTAACAAAGTTTGAAAAGAATGTTTATATCACAGCAACTGGAGAATTATTAATAATCACAGTAGGTTTTCTTTTCTTTTGATGGAGGGATATATTTAATATATATATAACAATGAATGTAGAAATTGCTGCAGATATAAAAGCAAATGAGATATCAATTATAGAGAATTGTAATTGTAACCGAGGGTGATAGCAACGTATTGAAATATGATAAAAATTTGTCAGAGTTTTTTTTTTTTTAAAGATTTAAAGCAGCGAAATACATTACAGAGTAATTTTCTTTTTATATGATACCAACGGTGTTAAAACAATAATGATAAGTTAAATTTAAATCGCAGTGTTTATATCCCACAACAGAGTTTAAAAGCATTCATATGATAATAATGAATATTATAGCCAATGGACAGTGAAAAGAATTTAAACAACGTTGAGTTGAAAACAACGAAAGATATTAGCAACGTTCAAGATATATGTTTAGTAGAGGCGCTAAATAGCAGTGAACATTGTATATATATAATAGAGTTATAAATATACAGTGAATGAAAAATTATAAGGTTTTTAAGTGTTTAAATCTTTTGCAAGATTTATGAGATATCAATGGAGAGCGGACTCCGTGGGAGGGCCCGCGGCCTCCACATGAGCAACCGTGGAAGGGGCTCATGCCCCCAGTTCTCCCACAGCCATCTCGTGGTCTAAAAGCATGGCCCACCCGTAAAGTACACTCTGTTTCGTCTATTTATGGGAGCCGTACAAATCTCGACTAGCCCATTGTTTGCAACGCACCGACTGGTTAAGGTTAACCAAAAACATGCAGGCCCTTTTTTAAAAATAACTACATTCTACATTTTTTTCTTAATCATAAACCGATTAGTTATTTCTGCTGATAAACATAGTTCTACAGAATAACTAAAAGAATATACTTAAAAATAACAGCAATAATAATAATCTCAGATCCACACGGATTACTAAACACAGAAGTAATTCCTTTTATACAGATGAATCCAAAACAAACTAAAATAAAATAATATAATTCTTCTATTTATTGATTAGATACAAGTGTTTTCATATACAGAGCAATAAGTTTCAATATCAGAAGATTATTTTCATCCACAGAATAAATTTATATTATACAGAACAATATTAACCATTATTAGATTTACAAAAGAAAATCATGCAAGATTATAACAGGATGCCATAATGGAAATAAGTTTTTTTTTTTTTTTTAAAGATTTATAAGAGAAATCACAATTCTCGGGATTCAACGAATTTTCAATAGGGACAGATTTCATAGATAATCACTTCCACGCACTTTCACCAGAATTACATAAACACATATTAATTTTATTTTATTTCCTGATACACAAGAAGCCACTATTCCCACTTAAACTTCACAATTGGAACCTGTCAACCTGCACACATACGAAGGCCAAATAGGTGGCCAAGGGGAACTTCATAAACAGGGAGACACACACAAAACTTACAAAATCATAACAATCAAAGTTTAAAACACAATAATTACCCCATGGTCGACTCACACACGAGGATCTTTTTTCGAAATCCAAAAAGGGGGAGAAAGGGGATAACATCCCTCTTGGGGAGATAAACCAAAAACATAATCATAATAAATGTCATCCTTTGTTACTCCACAAAACACAAAACAACTCCCACACAACACCACATCCATATCTCCACATAAATCCATACTCCCACATCCAATAACAACATCATACACCCATTCTTCCAATTTAACAACCACATAATTTTTTTCACAGATCTACTCCATAAAACATAAAAACTCCCACACAACACCACATCCATATCTCCACATAAATCCATACTCCCACATCCAATAACAACATCATATACACATTCTTACAATTTAACAACCACATACTTTTTCACACATATAACTTCAAATCCTTGTCTGAATATATAAACCAAAAATACGTTCCCCAAGAGAGGCTCCATGCCTCTCTCTACCCCAACATGTGGGAGGCTCTCATGTAGATGGAGGGCCACTTCCACAACAACCCAGTCCTAACAAAATACAACAACACACACAAAGACCCAACATTCATAAGAATTATCCTTCACAAACACAAGATTTTACCTGATACAGAAAGTAAAAATTCTCAAGAAATTACCTCAACTCCCAAGTTAGGGCGAGCCCAAAAATTGAAACCAGAAGCAAATTCTTAATCACCTCTCATGAATCCCAAGCCAAATTTCTTCCAATTTCACCAATTTTCTATTCCTCCATACAACATAAAATTAAGAATGATCCTCCAAAAAAAATATGGAAATCTTCTTCAAACTTCCTCATAAATAAAGACTCCAAAAACTTCCATAAAGAAAAAAGGCAAAAAAGAAAGAAACTTTCTTTTTTTTCTCTTCCCATAAAACTCATCTTTTTCTAAAAATAAAACAAAAGATAAAACCTTCTCCAAGAGTTTAAAATATTAAAATAGAATTTAAAACATTGATCCTCATCCCATTAGGAAATAAATTGGAATAAAACTAAATAAATAAATAAAAAGACTTTTTCCCCACAAGACTAATTTAAATAAAAATGAATAAAATAAAATAACATTATCCACAAAATACTATTATAAGATAAAACAAATAATTTAAAATAACACTCTCATAAATGAAATAATTAAAAAAAATTGTAAAATAATTAACTATCATAACCAATCAAAAATTAAAACAAAAGACAAACCATAACATTACATCACAAATTAGCCTTAACCCCTTCCCCGGGTTAGGCTAGGCTTAACTGGGCTGACCTAAGGTTTATGGAGTCTCTGAATTCCACTTAAGGGAACTTGACCACCCACCTACACACTCAAGTTCAAATAGTAGTTTATCATGATAATAATAGTTGAACCAACATAATGTATAACAAAATTATTTAAATAATCAACTTTTATCAAAATCACATGATTAACAATTTAAAATAATTTATTTAATTCACTAGCATAAAAATATTCACTACTTCCAATCCCTTTCTTTCTCATAAAATAAGTCTGAAAAATCATTTAATTAACTTAATCAAAATATAGTCCAACCAGATTAATCATAAAAGATAATCATGTCCAGAGGTTCATCAAACATAATATCAAATAAAATAGCATAATTGTCCAAAATTATCCAAAACCATTATGCAATCCATCTAGCATAGTCCAATAGTCTAAGTCATGATAACTAAAGCAATGTAAAAAGGATAGCCTCACAAATTGCCTTATGGATACAGCTTGTTTTATGTTACAAAAAAAAATCATAAGATTAAACCTCAAACCCTATACTAAACTATGGCTATCCATGATTTATAGGACACCATGCAAACTCAAAAGGACCAACGTGATGCCGAGTTCAAGGCCGATATGTTTCCAATCCTAGGTGCTTTATGCAGGAAATATGGATCTGCTTAAGATACTCATGTCGGAAACAAAGATATAAATGATTGAAGGAATCAAGTTCTAGGGATCAGCAATGGTAACCCAATCCTACAACATGTATACAATTCAGGTATGTTCAATGTCGCGAGCTTTCCTTATGTAGCAGAGGCACTTGAGCTCGTAATCGCATGTGCTGAAAATTAAAATCAAGCCATAATAAGGGTGGAGAAACAAGGGAGAGTGTATGCATATTTCTCAGTGCAGGGTATCATGGAGACATTCAAATTGTGTACGCATAGAGATATGTACAAGATCAACATGGAGCACTTGACAAAAGAATATAATAGAAACACTACAGATTGTAAGAAAATCATGTTTTCCATATGGAGGGCTATAGACAACAAGGTGAAAGTAGTGGTGAAGAAGCCCCAACACTTATTCAAATATGATTTTGCCCTTGAAATATAGTATATGATAGTCTCGCTAAGCTAAATGGTGGGAAAGAATGATTCAGGCACATTTGAGCCATGGATGTATGGGCTGATCCGCATGGTCAAGGATACAGATTGGATAGTCCAATGGGCAAGGCTCATTAGTGATAGCCTACATGACGGGATGATCCAGTGGAGCCAAAAATGGAGGCTATTTTATATGTCATCATATGTATATGCATGTGCATATAGATCCACATTTACAAGTTTCCAAATAGTGGGGAATTAGATGCCTCCCAGAAGAACAAACTGTGTGGGAACATTACCAATAGCTGGAGTGGAGGATGTCCATCTAGCATTACAGAAGGGTGAATGACTACTGCATAATGCATTTGGTGAGGTTAATGGAAGGTGAATGGGCAAAGAAACTCTCAAAAGAAGCCCAAGAAATGGTCCAGATGAATGAGTCATGATTCATCCAATTCCCCACATTCACATATATCCATATGGAGGGGTTTGAAGATAATGCTTTTATGCTACCCAGGTACCCTACTGACAAGTTAGTATTACTAGAGGTCACAAGGTAGATCATACCATCATTTGAAGCCTATGAGAAGAAGAACAAAAGAGGAAATGTCAGGTTCCCAATGCATGTTGATTGGTATGCTTGTGGCTCAATAGATGGAGCCATGAAATCTAAGGCAAAATTGCATATGTTACATCTGCAGTTGTTCCCCTTGCTAAGGTACTATGAACCTTACCACAGGGTGGAACAGTATGTTAATAAGAAATTACAACATGAAGTCCATCTAGAGGACCATTGGGTTGACTCTATGGATAAAGAGGAAGTGAGGAAAAGAAGCTACCAATGCTTGACTCTAAATCAAATAAAGACGTTGGGATGCTTTGATGCACCTCCTCAATTGTAATTTGATGATGGAAAGATATTAAGCAAGGAATATGAACAAAAACAAATATATAAGGAGATGATTCCTCTCCCAGATTGGTCCAAGCCAGAGGATACATCTCTAGAAGTCATAACTTCTAAGGTGATGAGCTTCACCAAAAATTGGGTGGACAAAAGAGTGACAAAAATAAAGGCTAAGGGGGTAGCTATAACCTTGGAGAAGAAGAGGAAGAGAAAACAAAAAGATGATATTGAATTTGATGACTTCCTGATCCACAAACACTAGGTTATGGAGGCAAAATGGGAAAAGATAGGGCCTTCTAGAAGTGAGGACATATTTTTATCAGAGGGCATTACTATTTCCATAGTTCCATCTCCTCCTAGGGAATTGCCTATACAAGCCATTCCCATAGACATAATAGAGGCACAAGGGAGAGCACATCTGGATGCAATTGTGGAGAAGAAGCATGATGATGTACTAAAGGGTGTGAACATCCCCAGGCAGAAGAGGGTCCAAGCTCCATTGATGAGGTGTTCGACATCCAAGGCTATGGATGTTCAAATTGAAGAGTAGCACAAGTTTACCAAGATGGAGCAAATGCTTTGTCAAGGGAAAACATCTAGGGAATCACTTGCATTGGTTTCTACATTACAAGAGAATGTAGCTGAGTAGGTAGAGGTACATCCAGATCTTGGGGCCCAAGAAATGGATTTTTAGCAAAATGTGCCTATCCTAGAAATAATTAGAGTCAAGGAGTTAGCCAATGAAGCAAAGGAGGCTGAACATGAGAAGATGACCGATCAACCTTTGTCCCTAAGTTAGATAATTGACTTAACTGATGATGATGTCACAAGGGACATGACAACACATCTAGTAGAAGACTTTTTGAGGCATACTGCATGAGCAGTTGAAGATGCGCAATAGGAAGAGCATGAAGCTTTAGGTGCAACAAGGCTAGAATCTCCTGAGGTGGTCATTGAATTAGACCCCCTCAATATTTTAATAGAAACAATCACAAGTTCTATAGTTATAGACTTGTCCCCTCAACCTGAGGCAAAGGATAAGGAGAAAGAACATGTGATGGATGATCCAGAACATACTAGAGAAGATCTGGATATCCAAAGGGATGAACAATAGACATTCACATCTGAGAAATAGACTCAACTAAAGAGAGTAGTTGAGGAAGTGATGACATAAGGTAATATTAGAGGAGCTTCTCAAGAAGATGTCCAAGATCAAGGCCCACTAGAAGCACATCATCAGGGTGATCTTGTAGAAGAAGTGACACAAGATGCACAAGGTGCACCAAATGAAAGCATAAGATCCCAAGAGGCTATTCCTCAAGATAAGCATAAAGAAGATGTGGCATCCCATGAAAGAGAACCAGAAAAGGAGTCTACACAAGATGTAGACATGAAACCTATAGAGACTTGGACTCATGGAGACAATAGTTGCATATGCATGGAGGGATGCACATAGATAAAGAACATGAGGAGGAAATCTAGATAGATGATGGTGGAGATCACGAGGTGGTACACCAACAAGATAAAAGGGTAGATACAAAGATAAAAGGGGAGATATAGAGATGCGTGATGCTCATATTGATCAATCTGTCCATGCATGGTCAGAAGTTGATGTGCCTTCATTCTTGATATCTGACATAATTGAGCCTCCTGCCCAAGAATATACCCCTTTTGATTTCAAATCCTTATTTTCATTGGATCATTCTAAGCCCAAGCGCAAAGCTAGGGAGACTTCTGCAATAAAGAGGAATTCTACAATGGGGAAAAGAATTGCCCAATTGGTTGTCCCCCTTATAGATAAAAGTAAGGGAGATATAAGCGCAAAAAAATTTCTGGTCACCATGATTGACCTAGGACATTCAACGGCACAACAAGACATTGAAGAGCTTAGGGAAGGCACTGATAATGTAGCAACCAGGATAACCAAATTAAAGGCCAAAAATAAGGAGTTGAATGGAAAAAATGTCTAGATCCATACATTAATTAAGGGCTTGGTTACACCCAACCTACAAATAATTGAGGCACCTGCGGCCTTAGCATTAGTTAGCCAGGATTAAATGATAGGTCTGGATGCACAAAAGCATTAGGCTTAGATTGTGGGCAAATGTTTCACACAATTCATGGCTAATGGTGAGAAAGTAATAAGGATGTCCCTATCCAACTAGAACACTTTGACTCAGTTAAAGAAGAAAGAAGAGTCATTAAAGAGAGCATCTGGATGTAGACTTAGCCAAAGTGATCATGACTTGACAAGGTTGAAGGGCATGAGGAGGTTGGATGACCAAACTCTCTTAAGCCTAAAATCTTGACAAGCTAGATGCTTCAAAAGGTGGATATCTAGATAAAGGATTTGAGGTTTGAAGTGGATATATTGAAGAGGTGCAGAGCCAAGGTAGGGAACATAGAGGTCATGGCTAATGACCTACTTTTTGATGATATGACAATTTTGGAGGAGTTACTTGGCAGTCTAGTGGCGGAAACTAAAACCTATGATGAGGGAAAGTCTATCCAGGCATTCAAGGCTAGATTCAATCCAACAATAGATGATCATGTGCATCATTTTACAAAAGCCACCATAGATGAGGTAATGGAACTAAATGCTAAAATAAAAGCATATAATGGAAAGTTAGATTATAGGATGGCCAAGTGGGTATCCCTTAGTGAACAATTAAAAACATAAGAGTATAGCAAGGTGAAGGATCAAATTAGGGATAAAGAAGAGATAGATACAACTGTATAGGTGTATGAATTTTATAGAAAGATAGATATGGGGGTGGTGATCACTGAAGATAACTTCATAGAAGAGTCTGAATTGAATGTCCATAAAGATGCTATGACAAAGATACAAGGAAATGTTCCATTTTGTTGGTTGTCTATTACAGGATGATTTCCAATAAAGCAATCACATGCTACTAATCTTGACCATTGACTATTTTTGATAGGATCCTAACCATTGAATCAATAATAACTGATATGGACCTTGTTCTATAAAATGACCATGATCTTTATTTTTTGAGAGAGATTGAATTGTTGGACTTGTAAGCACTAAGTTTGTATTTTGCAACTTTTGTGACTTCTTAGGATTCTTTCTCAGGATAATATGTAAATGGACATATTTTAAATTATACTGAATGAAATAGAGACACAAATTACTTCCTGATCATAAATCTTAAGTAGTCTTTTGGTTGATTTCTGGTGTGCAATGGTCGATTGCTGCATTCAAATTGAAGTGCATCAATTTTATTTACACTTTGGCATCTTCATTTCTTCTAAAGTTTGCACTGACTTCACGTAGTTGTGGAAAATCTCTGAAAAGGTGGTTTGGTTTCTCTCTTTTCATGAATGTATCAGAGTATATGTGTGGATCAGTGATTGAACCTTAGGAAAATTAGAATTTACATTCTCTTAACCCTTTCATTTTGATATTTCATTTCATTAAATCGTAAATAACTACAAATGATTATTAATTAAAAGCAGATAAAGTAAATATATGTTAAATAATGACAAATTAGATGCATATATAGTGAGTTATAGAAAATATTGATGCATTTCATGCAAATTATCATAAGAATAAATAAATACCTACTGCAAAGTAAACTAGTTGAATAAATTTGAAGTATAGAAGTAAATATTAGTTCATATAGAGTAGATATTGGAAGACCAAATTTAATCTTTTAGAGTCTTTATAATCAATCCAAAATCAAGTACAAGTTACAATGAATTATAGAAAAATCAAGATAAATTCACATTCATTTGAGCAAATCTTAGCTATATACAGTAGGATTTGATAGAATTGTTGATTTTTTGTGCAAAGAAGGCATAGACAACTTGATAAATTGAAGAAACATTGAAGAATTGGGCAGCATAATCAGTATGTAAGGTGCCAAACTAGAAAATAGCATTACACATCAAACCCTGAGTAACATCATATGATCAAGACCTGACCAACAAAGACTTGGGATTATGAATTTTTTTGGAATTCATCATAACCTTCAAGATAAGTAAAGGTTTGTCTGTTAAACTTTTATTTCTTGTTATGTGATTGACAACCACATCAACGCATCCCCTCTCCAATAATTAATTAAATAATTTTATTATTTAAATTATTTTTTTAGAGCCACATGACTAGCTTGTCATCATCGTCATCCACTTGATATGATCAATAAATGATTGTGGCAAAAGTCAAACTAAGTTTTCATCTCAACCATCTATCTCATACTACATCTCTCAATCCTATCCGTTCACATAAGGATAAGTCCTAGAAGCTTCCTTTATTTTCCTAAAAGTCCTTATCCTTTCCCTAATCTTGTCTCAACGAATATCAACCATTGATCTAATGTCATAATCCTATCTCTTCATCCTATCAAGCAAGCATCTATAAATCAATCCTTAGCGAAGGCATTGTCAACACATCTCATGCCATAAACTTATGCTATCAAAACCATCATAGATCTCTAATTACCATCATATATCCACCACCTTTGTCTAACATTATGTTGCTATTTTTGATAACCAACATATACAAATCTCAATCACAATATCATTGGAATATCAAAGGCAACAAGAACTCATCTGGTGATATTGTTTTATTTCCATTTTATAGAGTTACTTGCTCTTGTTGTGTCTTAAGTATGGAATATGTATTTGCATGTATTTTTGTTTATTTAATTCCATATTTGTACATACACATTTTGGCATGCCCAGTGGGACCTCACGTCCCTTGTCTAACCTTTGTTTTGTAGGTTGAAGATCTTTTATATTGCTTCTTTTCTTTGTTTAGGGGCCGAATTTGTTCTAGATGGTTTTATATTTTACACAGGTCATGACAAAAGATGATCTTAAATTCATTGGAAAGATGACTTCAAGGCCTTTCCAAAAAGTTATTACATTAAATATTTGGATGAGTATAGAATGAGATGTGATGATTTGAAGTTGGCACTACAATTGTGAATTTTTAAAAATTCATATCTTGCAATCTAGGTAAACAAATAACATTCTGTTGGATACAAACATTTAAATCCATTTTTCTATATCATTCTCTTTTCAAATCTATGGAATAAATAGTTTTTTTTTAATAATTTTTTTAAACCCTAGTTTATGGTATAACTTTTGCATATGAAGTCCAATTTGAGATAACTTATTTTTAATATTGATTAGAAAATCATAAGGAATCTCATGGTCATATCTATTTTTCTATTGGATGATATTGGTTGATGATTTTTGGAATGTTTTTATTTATCAATCCCAACATTATTTCATTGAAAACTTTATTTGGGCATAACTTTTACATATTAAATTTAAATCCAAATAAATTTTTCTAAAATTACAACGAAAGTCATAAGGAATCTATTGGTGACATCCAATCTACTATATCTTGAATATTATTTCTGATTTTTTACATATTTATGCTTTTTGAGTTAACACTTGTTTGTAGGATCACTTGTCAAAGGTTAAAATCTATCAATGTTCTACTAATACATTTGTTGCATATTTTCTTGTCAAAGATAATTATTTGAAACCCTTTTGTATTTACTTTATTTGGTGGGCTTGATTTAACTTGGGGTGTGTATGCTCTTATAGTTTGATCTTGGGAATCAAAAGCATCCTATAATCATTTTTAGTTTCACACACACATCATTTTTTACCTAAGGGAACTAATATTGTTTGTGTGGATTAAGTGTGTGTGTATTCTCTCTCCTTGCACCTAATGTGATCTTAAAGATAAAAAATGCCACTTGAAACACTTTTGTCTCCCAAGGACCCAAGTTGTGTATCCTCTTCCCTTGAACTTACTTGTGATCTTGGGAATCAAAATTACTTGTAATCCTTTCCCATTAGGAGGCTTGCTTAGGGATTTCATCATCCAATAGATGACCTCAACCACATGTTTCGGGGGTGAGGGGGGTGGTATATCAAAGGGGAAAGAACAAAAGTTGTACCTATTCTAGTCACATAGTCATTGGCATAGCTTTGGGGCCCTGAGTAATTCTAGAGACAAGGTGAAGTGACTTGTCACACGCCTTCAAGGGACTAGTGTTCATGAACTTGGAGCCCATGTACCTTACTTATATATTGGGGACTCCCTTAGAGAACTTGTACATACTAACTTTTAAGACCTTTTGGTCATCTTCTAGTGTGATCTAGGGTTCAACTAGTTAAGCCCAAAGTTACTCACCATGTACTTCCAAGGGTAGAAATAGAAGTTTTCTTTAGGCAAGGTATTAAATCCTCTAAGGAAAGGGAGAAGGTGAGCCCTTGTGCCACTGGACCCCTAGATATTCCCTTTGGATAAGGCATTCCTAGTTAGGTAAGAATATTGATGAGGAATTCTATTGTGTGGGCCTACACTACAAAGCCACACCTACTTGAATAATCTAGGGTGTTGTTATATTTTGTATGTTTGACTCATTACATTAACCCAATCCAAAATCCAAATCATTTGTAAATCTTGTGTATGTTGTGTGATCATGTTTGCTACATTGCCTAAGGTCAAGCTTTAAACAATCCCTATTCACCTTCTAATAAGTATTTTACTCCAAATACAAATGCAAATAATCCATCTCTTCCTAGTCTAATTCAACCTAATCCATTTTATCCACCTAATCCACATCCTTCTCCCTAGATTTTCAACCATGGATTTTTATGAACAAATACAAGAAGTCAAATGTATGTATGAGGAATTAGATTCTCTTGCTCAAGAAAAATTTAAATCTTGTCATCCTCTAGCATAGTCCCTCATAGGAGCCTCTCAAGATTACTCAGAGGATCTTATCACATTAGCTTCACGATCCACCATGTCATCTCCATCAACCTCTTACCACCCTTCATCCTCTTATCAATGACCATATACCACTTACCAAGTCAATCTCATGTCTTCATCTCCATCTATTGTATCTTCCTCTAACATCCCCCAAAAGACATATGAACAACCTACTCTATCTTCTCATATCACCCAATATCATACCAAGATTCCCTACAACAAGAACATGTTAGTACTAGCTACCCCTTGAACCAAAATCAAAAGTCCATAAGTTCTCCTCATGCTACCTTTGACAAGGGAAATACCACTCATCCTAATCTTAATCTTTTCATATCCAATCCTAGCAGCCCTCTGCTGGACCATCACCTCTAATCTCAAGACAAAATCTCAACACAAGGTCAACCTACTTGCTTCTTATCTCAAATCTAAAGTCCATACAAAATAGGCTATAATGAAGTTTCTTGTTGAAAGTGGAGCCATATCACCCCAAACCATATGTCACCCACAATATATCTAATCCTAATCCATCAAACCTTCCATCTAATCCCAATCCTAATCAATCCCCTTTTATTATACATCCACCTAATCTTAATCCTAATCCTACAACATACACCATTATTGTCTATCCATTATTTTGTCCATCTCCTACTTGTCTTAATCCATCCACGCCTAAACTTATGAAGGATTTGATCTAGTGGATAAGTACTAGAAAGGAATCAAACCACATCATACAATCCCATGCCTACCCTTGCACCCAGAAAAGAGCCTCCAAGCATCAGGGCTATTCCTCCAACACCATCTATTGAGCCTATTAAAAAACCTCTTACCATAAATGAAAATCAAAATCCCTCATGCAATCACATTGTCAATAATCCAATACCTATCACATAAATCCATGAAATGCAAGATCTATGTCAAGATTCCAATCCAAAGCATGTTCAACCTTGTCCCTCACCAAGTCAAGTTCAAACCATCCAAGCTCCTCAAGATCACATTACCCAAGGTACCCAATAACCAACTAATCCCCCTCATGACTATCCACTTGAGCATGAAATCCTTGTTTATCAACTTGAATGCTCATCTCACTTCATCTCCTTTCTTTGAAATGAAGAAATACCCACATCCCATGATGAGACACTTTCTCCCCAAGAAAACATAGACAATCAACTTATTCATGAGCACAATAAAGACCAAGATCATCTTTTATACACAATTGATCCTTTGCCATCCTCTATTGATCATATTCCAACACCATCACTCTATATTATTGGCCCCATTACCTTCATCCATGGTGATTCACTTATAGAAGAGGAATAAACTCTATCCACCACCCCACATCCTCCATCTAATAAAGGACCCACATCTTCTGTCTTAAATAATAAACATTTGATTACACATCACAAACTTTAAACCATGAACTCTCAATGAACAAGGTATCTTGGATCCCATTTAAAAATCCATTCGTGATCACATGGCCTTGACTATACATCCCAAGGAAAAAAACTCAAAAAGTTGGTATCACCTCCACACCTCTTAAATGTACTTATTTCTAACACAAACCTGGTGGATCCCATCACACCTCTGAATCATATGTTGATATCCCTCCTCCATCATCATACCTTTCTGGAAAGCATGTGACCATACATATTCCTCCATCTACTCTTCCTCTACTTATCCCAAATCCCAACTTCCTAATCCTTACATCCCCTCATCCTTTCATCAAAAATTCCACTAATCCTTCCATCCATAAATCACACTCACTTAGATCCCCTAAAATCCCTAATCATGGCCAACGATTGCACACATCAACTCAGTATGAATCTATCACAAAACCCATGGGATTAAAAAGGACAAATTTGGATGTCTCCCCATATAAGGAAAAAACTCCATTGAAGCCTAAGAACGATCATGCCACAAGGCTTAGATCCTTGACATCATAATAAACTCCATCCACAAGGCTGCAAAAACATACACTTCAAAAAGCACAAGCAAAAACAAAAATGGTATGGGTCCCCAATAAAAAAGCAATTAATCAAAGTGGAACATCCAAATCCCACTCCACACCCAAATCACAAAAATCCCAATCCCCATCAAAACTTCTTAAGTCCATTTGGGTCCCTAAATCACCAAATCAGTAATCCACATCTCCATTACTACCCACACCCCATCACAAGCATAAGCTTCAAAATCCAACATGGTGTGTGAAACTATTGGTCTTGCTTCCTCTACATTCTAGGACATTCTCACATACCTCTGATGAAGGGCACTCCCCTTACCAGCCCAAACACGCAATAATAATAGAGAATAAAACAATGAATGAAAGAAAGAAATACCTGCTTTCTATTATCTCAATGTAATGAAATTATAATATTTAGGAAAATTACTAGCTACAACCACATGGTCTTTCTAATTACAAAAAATCTACAAGACAGAGCCACCATATGCATTTTTGAACCCCTCTTGTAAACCTCATTCACCTCCTTTATCTGGAATGCATAACCACCCCAGAATATTCTGGAAAATGTAATCCCCCCCAAGAAGATATTTTCAATTTTTTAATTTTGGTAGTACAACTTCCCTGGATCATAACTTTTGATCTAACCATCAGATTTCAAATTATTATATATCGTTAAAAATTTCTTGAAAAGATGCTAGGTTGCAAAATGGTACCATTTGGTACATTTTGATTTTCAACCAATTTTTGGGCCCATCAAGAGCCTCTAAGTGCCTCAAATTTGACATCAAATATTTGTTTTCACAGTTTTCAGAAGTGAAAATATTAATATCCCACAAATGACAAATGATACTAAAGTGATTTTTTCACCATTGTCTCAAATGCACAATTTTGGAGGTCTGTGGAAGATTTTGTGTCCATACGTGCACAAATCCCAACTTACTAAAACTAGTAGCCTTGTCAATTTTAGCCCTTATTGAAAAAGAAACAATATTTTTGGGTGATGCACGATTTCTCTTACACCTTGGATGCTCTTGCATCAACCTCCATCTCCACATATTATATCTACTATCCTACATATATCCCCCATCACATCCCTTTGGTCCATGCTTTTGCATAATCCTTTCTTCCATCTCCATCCATGTATCCATCTACCACTCATACTATATACCATGTCCATTCCATCTTCCCCCATCCATCTATAATCCATATAATAGTCTACTATCTCCATTTCTATTTTATGTAATCATCTAGCAACATCCATGCCCATAAGGACACTCTAGATGGCCCATGTTTGACATCCATCTATAATGGGACACTATCACCCTGCTATGAAAATAGATGCTTGAGTCCCCATCCATCAAAATATCTCTTTCCCTCAATCAACCTATCCCTTCCAAAAAGAAAAAAATCAAAAAAGTACAAATAGTAAATTTAAATCCTTCATCCAATGGTGAAAACCACCTAAGTGTGATCTTGGTTAACTACCATGATGAAAACCTAGAAAACATGTGTCATGTGTAGATTGATTGTTTGTGTCTTACACTTGGGGGCATGTCTCATCTATCCCATCCTATCATTTTTCTCTTATCATTCTTGATGGCACAGGTGCAAAACAAGAATACATGTTTTATTGTTGTAGATAGACTACAAATTTGTTTATATCCTTCTATACAACTAGAAACTCATAGAAACAATCTTTTGTCAGCTCTGAGGCCACGAATTCCACAAAAAATAACTCTTCTCAATCAACACCCACACGAGATACCTGGGCTACACATAAATGACACAAAGGTTTATAGTTTTCCAGAATAGACCTAATCTAAGGATAGTAAACAAATCTGCCAATAGCTCATAATAGAGGCCTCCATGGGTTTGAGATGAAACATGTGATCATATAGTCATTACACATATAAAGAGATAGAGGCTCAGACTAACAATTAAATATTTTCCTTTGTATTACACCATAAGCACTAGAACTTCCATTTGAATGTCCTCATCTATTTTACACAATCATTCTCCCTAATACAAGTTGATACACCCAACATGGCTCTTCTTCAGGCTATGAACTTTCTTCACTCTATGTATTTGAAGAGTCCCTTCCAATAGCACTATAACAAACTCTTTCGTTTTCCCTTTGTAATCCTTCAAACAATTCCCTCTTTATAATAGTTACTCAAAGTTGATCCATAACCTCTCCTTATGGTTCGTACTTACTAGAACTAACCTCCTTGAGGGTCTCCCCCTATGTCTTGCTTTAAAACTCCATTTACCAACTACTGAAGGTGTTTGTAAACCATAAATGACTTTTCTAAAACAAAATTCTATCACCTCTAAATCGATGTATGAGACTCTCTTTTTCTCCTTGACAAACACTCAGCAATCAAAGAATGTTTTGTTTTCACAGAAACTTCCTATTGGTCATCCTTTTCCTACACAATACGGCCCAAAGAGTCATGTCTTTCCAATGTCTACCGACTAATGTAACTGTCTCACCTTTTTCCAAAATTGTTCCTTCCCAATTCGGTGAAAGCTAATAATGCTCTCTTCTCTCTATCAATCTAGTAGAAACTAAAAATTAATTCATAACTAATTGTTCCCCTATCTTGAGGGATCGGTGTTTTAATATGTTGACCTATTCTAGGTTTCTATGTCCCCAAGAAGCTCAAAGGATTATCACCTATATCATAAAGATGAGGAACAAAGTGGAAAACTTCATTACAAACTTGCAAACATACTGCAAATGGAACCCCTTCTCCTCAACTTACAAATATACCAACAACAAACCAAAAGAAATGGATACAAGACCCAAAAACAAGAAGACAACAAGACAAACATACCCAAAAACTTTAGCAGAAGGGATGCTCTTGCATTAGGCTCCCCAGGGTGAGATGGTTGTGAGTGTAGCTCACAAATGGAGTTGGGTAGTAGAACTACCCTTTCAAGCTATAGCAACTTGTACCATACTCCAATTCTTGGACTCAGTAATCTACAACCATCTACTTCTTTCTATTTTTCCAGCATGTGGCCATAATAGATCTTGTAAACCATGATAAAATGAATTCACTCTCTTCAAGACCATTTGTGGATTCATGTCCACCATGCATCAAACTCTTTCACCTTTGCCTTACACTTGTTGGCTTCTTGTTATGACAACTAAAAATGAAGATTAACTCCTCTTGATCCATCCTCCTTTGCCTACAAATTCTATCATTACACTTCATTGCATCCTCTACAACCTCCTTTCCCATCTCACTCAAACAATTTTCAGCTTCAACATAAACATGAACAAAATCGGAGAAACTAACATAGGTATGTGAAACATGAATTGCTTCTAATTCTAGTAGTGCACATTCATGGAAATTAATTGTATCTAGATCAAAGGATTTTGAAAATACACGTACCCCATTACCTTCTACTGCAATATTTGTTTCACCTTTTGTCAACTCAATCCATTCCTTTTCCATGGATATAATTTGAAGTAATAGGTCATCTTCATCATCTTGTTTGGCTAACCCTTCACGCTCTCCATGAGGTATCACATCCATCCATTCATCTTGATAGTGCTATTCCAAACTTTGTAGTAGTTCTATGTCCTTCATGGGACCATCATGTACTATTGTTCCAACATCACATGCACTTATTTCAACACCTTCTGTCCACTATCCTACATGCAAATTAGTATTATCTTCATCCTTGTACAACTTACAAAACTGAAGTAACTCCTCCTTGGTTACAACAGTGACTTCTTTGTTCCTACCATTTACAAACTCCTTCACACTCACTAACATCACCTTACTACTTCTGCTACTACCACTATCCTCTTTTGTTTCTTAAAAAGGCAACAAGCTATGTGTGACACCATACTTCTCAAAAGTATAAGTATTGGTTCTACCATCATGTATAGCACTCTGGTCAAATTGCCAAGGCCTACCAAGTAACACATAACACACATCCATAGGAATAATATCACAAATAGAACTATCCTTATAACTCCCTATTTGAAATTCAACCAAAGTTTTCTCATCTACCAATAACTAGTGCCCCTTTTGTAACCAAGAAACTCTATAAGGTGTAGGATGCTTAGTTTTCTTAAGTTCTAACTTATCAACCATTTCATTAGCCACAATATTATCCATACTACCACTTTCAATAATAAGTTTGCAACACATACCTTTTGCCTTGCATTTCATTCTAAATAGAGGTCTCCTTTGCATAGGTTCATGGTTCTCTTTTAGTGGCTTCAACAACACTCTTTTGAACAACAATGACTCTCCTAACTTAGGTTCCTTCGTGTGATGAGAAGGTGACTTGTTGGTTATGATGTTAGTCATAAACACACATAGATAAAGAATTGCAAATCAAACCTTTATCATCTTGAAAGATATGATGAATTTGGAAAATTCATGATCCCAAGTCGTTGTGGATTAGTTCATAATCTACTGACATCACTTAGTGGTTTGATGTGCCATGTTGTTTTCTCATTCAAGGGGTCTTACATTGTTCTAATACCAAGAATTGATGTCCGAGTGTCTGGTTCTATACTTGCTTTCTATAAATCTTTAACAAACCAGGGTTAATCTTACAGTATTCAATAGATGATGAAAATATTTTTCTAAGATCATCAACTGCTATTGATTAATTTTCACTTCTGCACTATGAATCTATCTAAATAATGTGCCTATAAGTAGATATTTGCATGATCATCATTAAGTTTTATATGTATTTGCATGACATTTTCAATTATACATACTGATTAGTTCAAATATGCTATTAATGTTCAATTTTCTTCAGGCTATCATCATATTCATGAATGTTTGATTTAGATTATCTATGTATTTGCAATTGTGAAGGTGATTTTACTGAAATTAAACAAAAGTGTTAAATGCTTTGTAATCTTTACTTAAATTAAGTGAATCTTTAGCTATTGGTCCATATACATTCTAGATACAGTCATGAAGAGAAGGAAATCAAATCATAGGTTCACTAGGATGTTCCATAGCTAATTATGGTTGATGCAAACTTCAATGGAAAATGGATGAAGACAGCAAGTAGAACATGAAATGTACTCCAAGGGACAACAAATCAAAGTACAAGACAAGAAATCATCCACAGATTACTCAAAGTATATGATTGTATGTAATCTAGACCTTTTCTTCATTCACTATACAACAAACATGTATATTTACAATCAACTTTGAGAATTAGTCCTAAGAGCTTCAGCAATCTAATCTCACTTAAGTTTTGAATAATCTTACAATGTGCACTCCATCTCCTTTTATAGGGCAAGGAGAGGAAGTGGTTACAAAAGATCCAATGATCAGGATTTAACTATCAAAATTAATGGTCCATATCATCCTTGACTTGGTCAACAAATGTCAAAGTGGCACATGTTGCCAGCTGGCAACCATCTGGTGTTACTTGATCATTATCTTTGTCATATTATGCATATTACCTTTTCATCATGCATCCTTATTCATTCTTTATCTTCTTCTTCATCAAATGGGTTATCTTCTATATTAGCGCTAATGATCTCCCTGATGGGTTCATATGCCTATATTATCCTTTCAATCTCTCCCCCATCTTGGACCTTGGCCTTCATTATAGCATGTTCTTGGGAATGAAATTGTATTTGCAATGCAAACCATTTGTTCTTTCTGCTATTTAGCATTTCATTGTATGTTCCCAGCTTTGCTTTGATCCTCATAGCCTTATTAACTATATCTTCAGTTAAATGTTGGAGGGGTCATTTGCTACCTGCTTGAAATTACTATGGAAGGCCTCAACTATAAAATCTACATCTTGATTTTCTATCTTCCCTTCTACATTGTCTTCAAGAGCTTCTAGGATATTCACTTCCTTTGCCATAAGGTGATGCAACTTAACACTGATGTCTCTAAGCTTGGAGTTGCATCTCTTTAAGATGTCATTCTCAAATTGAGTATCCTCATACCAAATACCCAATAACTATGCAGTATTATTATCCAATACATTATTGAATATGAGCACTTCCATGTCTGTGTGCTTCATCTCAGCCAGGGCATCCAGATCTTTCTCTACTTTGATGGATCTCTGCCCAACCTCCTTTTGTAATTTATCCACTTTGCTCCTTAATGTGCTAAGCAAGTTCCAATTTGTGAGGGAGGTCGTTATTACCTTTTCTTCCTCAAAAATGAATTCAATAAAACCAGTTATCTATTACATGTGCTTTGTGCTTCATAATATCCAGTCATGTTGCCTCCTCCTGAGATATAATGGTCAAAGGAGTAGCAGTGCTAACTACCATATGATTCGGGTCAATTAACCCCTTTATGAAGGTATGCAACTGGGAAATGTGCTGCTTGTGCACTTTATTTTTGTCTTTCTCCCTTTTGACACTTTTCAATAAGGAATGATCAATACTATCTTTGGCCTCTTGGCCTTCTCGCTCTTTAGTAGGAAATCCTAAGTCATTGTTAGTTATTTGAAATTCATCAAGACTTATCTCTCCCATGGCTTTATCCACTATAGGTAGAGCTACCTGAGATGTTCACCTGTTGATGGTAGGATCTCTTTTGATTGTAGAAGTTTCCCTTGCCGTTCTCTTTGGTTTCACCATATTAGCTGAAAATAATGCAGAAATGTCAAATTTAGGTACATCATTAACCTGAGGTGGGTTCACCTCCTATCGCAACCAATATGGTATCTCATTTGTGGATCCTTGTTGGTTTGTATGCTCAATGTAAGCATCATGAGTTTCTACATTTTCTCCCATTCTTTGTGGCAAAGATTCTTCTCTTTGTTCATCCTGAACTTCTTCATGACTGACTTCTTCTTGACCAAGGACCTCTTGCTACACATTCACATTTTGATATTGTGTATTTTGTAGTGTTTGATTTTTAGGAGGAGTTTGATCCCTTTGATCTAATGCATCTGGATGGTCATTTTGATCACTCTTGTTTACATTTTCTTCTTCTTTCTCCCAATTATCACCCTGTTGTGGATCCTTCTCTTCAGCGTTTGATCTGTCTGCTTGTCCAGGATCTTGGGTTTTATCTACCCCTTCTTCAGGTACTTGTTCATTTTCCCACCCTTCATTTTGATTAGGCATCTGTTCATCTTTAATATGTACATTAGCCTCTAATTTATCGTGCTCTGGAGGTAGTTCCTTTTTTTTATGTGGGTCTTCGTCACCCTGATAGGCCAAATCAATTGTTGCGGTGCTAGTGACCTGATCAACCAAATTTGTCAATCCAATCTACTAGGCCACTTCTTCAGGATTACCTTCCTCTATTTCTTCTATTCCAACCTCCTTTTGCACCATGGGGGTGCCATGAGGAGTCATCTTAGTATTTTTCACCAACGTCTCCATAGAATGAGTAGAGACATCATTGACAACTTCATCTTCAGATAAGTCAAATGTATCATCCAATGGAAAGGACTGATTATCCCCCACAATATGCATTTCTTTTCTTTGTTCCTCTGTTGTCTCAAACTTGAATTTTATGATGTCAGGGATAGGAACCTCATGTTTTAAATTCTTCAAAATACCTTCACCACCTGCCCCTCTCAATAGGATTGTGGGGTTTCTATCTACTACTCCTATCATACCAGATGTCCATTTCTTCTGGGGTGTATCTGAGGTTTTCTTATTTTTCCTCCTTATCAGGAGATCATCATCTGAGCTCTCCTCTTTAATATGTATATTAATAGGGGTAGGAGATGCAACAATTTTCTTTTGTTTTGCTGGTGAAGGAGATGGTGTTACAGTAGATGTGGAAGCTACATCTTCTTTTGGTTGAGACTGATGGATGATTGTCACCCCAATAGGTTGGTTTCCTTTCATAACTTTACCTTGCTGCTTTTCCCTTTTGACTGCCTCTTCTCCTTGAGGAAATCATCATATTAATCATTTGACAGTTCTTGTCTCTTTCTCTTGTTATCAATAGTGAGGGCTACACCTTTCATCTTTAGCTTTGTGACTTCAGCCTCCACCCACTCTTTTGTCAATTGGATGACCTTCTACATTATTTGGTCCAATGAAGTCACCTCTAGTTGACTCCAGTCTGGGGCAGATATCATTTCATTGTATACCTTCTTGTCTTCATACTCTTGGGACATGATCAGGCCATCATCTTCGTGTAGCTAAGCAAGCATTGACATGCAATCCAATGTCTGTATTTGATTTAGAGTGAGCCTCTGAAAATCTCTCCTCACTTCTTCCTTGTCATCACAATCATCCCAGTAATCTTCAATGTGTTTCTAATGCATAGGCTTCTTTTGTAATGCATACATCCTATAATAAGGATCATATGGCCTACATAGAGAGAATGGCTGCAAGTGCATCAACTTTAATCCTCCAATCACATCCTTTACACTTTCCCGATCAGGGCACATATACCACCCAATCATGAATGGAAACAAAACATTAGGTATCTTTCCCTTTTGAATATAAGCATTCATTGAAGGCAATATCTGTCTAGCAAACTCCATCAGGATGACCTTATCATTGGGGTATCTTGGTAACATAAGAGGATGATCATCAAAGCCTTCTATCCTTATGTAGGAAAAGGTGGGGAACTGGATGAATCAAGCCCCATATTTGTATATTATTTCTCGAGTTTCTACACTTAGTCTGTTTGTCCTGTCTTCTTCCATGGTCCTGACAATATGCATGGAAAAGGAGTCATTCACTCTCTGATAGTTTTGGAGAGACTCTGTATTTTAGCTGGGGATAATGATTTCAAATGTTTACATCACCAGGGTCACTTCTGACCCTACCCACTATTTGTAGCCCAGTAAAAGTGCCTCTAAATGCACAGGCATATACTACATAGGAGGTCACGTGGAACATATTACTTCTTCCTCCTAACTTCCTCATCCCCTCATCCAGGATATCACTTATAATCTTCGCCCATTGGGGTTTCTTCTTAGTATATTCCACCATCTTAATGATGCCATACATCCAATTCTTGAATGACCTAGCTTTCGGCTTCCCTGTCATCCTACTGAGTATTGCTATCATATACTGGTATTCAAACTTGTACATATACACATGCAACTTGGCAGAAGCCTTATAAGTGCTATCACGAGCCCTCCATTGGTACATGACTCTTCTATCCTCCTTTTCTTTACTATTATATTCTTTCTTCAATTTATCCAGCTTTAAGCTGACCACATTAGGTCCTTTAGGCAGGTTAAATGCTGAGGTGATCCCTGCAATTGAAAAATCTATGTAGACCCTACCATGCTTTTCCACCCTTCTGGTACTTACATTGTAGTTCCAGGCACATTCTATCACTAATTCAGTGCCCTCCATTGCATAGGGAAATCACCCCGCACGTCACATTCGTGAATTGTAGATATTGATGAGTAGGGGATTCCTACCTCCCTTTTATAACCTTGTTGTCCCTACATCTAGGTCTGTATTTCCTGAATGCGTATCATTTATCTATCCATATTTGAATGATACCCCCTCAGGTTGTATGTGCATTGGTTTCAAAAACTCTGTGTCTGACCTATTCTTCAGAGCAATCATTAGATCCTACAACAAAACATATATGTTCTTACCCTGATGTGTCATGTGCCGTGGTGATATTCATGCATCACAATATTGATTTACTCTAGTACAATCAATTTTACCTGCTAATTCACCATAAACAACAAGACGAGGGTTTTATCGCTACGTACTTGATATTTGCTTCCCTTTTACTATGTAAGGGATATCCGAATGAACACTATCACCTTGCAGTTACCATTCTGTTAGCCGTTCAAATGCAAATCCCATTCTGTTGAGCTCGCAAGTTGTAATGATGTCACTTTAATCTTGCAGAGGCTCTATGATTCTCTGTTTAATCATTTGGTAAGTTTAAAATGAACCCAATTTTATCTTTTAATCGAGCATCAAGGTGAATTAGGGTAAGTTTAACGACCATTTGTTAATGTCCATTGATCGACACCTGAGGATTAGAGATATTGACAAGTGGTAGGTGTTCATTTGAAAATTTGGAGGTTTGACCTACCGTTGAAGAGTTATTTGAGGCGAGGGTGATATTTGTAGAGATCAGGGATATTAGCGAATATCACTGATATTCAGAATATGAGGATGACATCATCACAAGGATGATCAACTGTTGACCTATGACTGAAGTCAGGTCATCATACCTTTACTTAATGAATGGTGATAACATATTGTGTTTATATGATCAAGTCAATGTGCCACATGGCACCATTTCATTGGTTACTAGAAATCTCTGCATCACAGGGATCAAGCGTTAATGTGAGGGATATTAAGAATTATCTAAATACTCAATACGATGAAATATCACCAGGATCTAGGATGTGAGGGTGACGTTAGCATCCTTATAATGCTTCGAAGTGGCCAAGGATATAACGTCATCATCATATTACTTATGATCAGGGATATTGTGAAATATGACCATCTTGGATCCGAGTCATGATGACATCATCATCATGTCATGTTCTTTATAAAGTGAAACAAGATGATGTCACCATCATGTTACTTCAGATCAAGGATATTATGAAATATCACCATTTTGAAAGATGACCCTTTGGGAAAATGCGGGGACTTGATGAACAAATGTTTTCTAGCATTTAAATTTGATGTTTTGCATGTTAAGGATCATATGGATATCGGGTTATCGTTACTAAAGCACAGGTCAGGGATATTGATGAATATGACTGATATTGGCGAACGTGACCCTCTAGGAATGTCAAGTTTGACCAAACTTTGACTGAGCAAAACTTTCTATCCTTAAGGAAATTTATGGTGATCTAAAAGACTAACCTGCTTAGAATTTCACCCTTCTCCATAATATGAGGTTAATGATGACAAAAATGGACTTTGACATTTGAACTTTCCTCATGAGGCATATGCATGTGTAAGGATGATATACTATTGCTCCTTCTAACTTTTACCAAACCGCCCAAAAGAAAAGAACGAGAAGAAGCAAAAAATTTGGGTCCCTATTTTGCTGAGGCAAAATGGGGCATGTTGTGTAACCACACAACAACTTGCCACCAAAGAAAGCAACCAAAGTCAAATAATTCAAGTGATGAGGACACATTGAAACATAGCTTTCTAACTCTTTCTAAGCATATGTATTATGATCTTTCTAAATGATATCATTTTCATTAGCATAGCAATGTTGATAAGGGATCAAGTGTGTGCAATTGATTAATAATCCTCATCTTGAAAGTAAGTTGAAAACAATAGTAACTAGTGTTAAGCTACATATTTTGGGTTCATCCCTTATAGCCAACCGGGATAGAGCCTTGTTTCCAGCAGGTGTCCATAGCCCTAACAAGGTTATCTTTACAATTCCCCTAAGTAGATCCCCACTGCCAGCAGACGTCTATAGCCCCGATAGAGTTACTTAGATGGCCTAAATTTTATCTTTTTTGGATTTTCAATATATTCTCCTTTTTTGTGTATGTAGATTCATAATATATTATCATGTAAGTTCAATATGCAAGGTATGGTCACTTGCTATTTAGGTTGGGAATTTCAATGGTAGCAAGGGTGACCCTTTGGATTTTTCACTTAACACCTATACTAATGTGTTCAACAAACCCAAGGTTGTTAGGTGAATCATTGTGAAAATATCCTTAATCAAGAAAAGGCATCACTGACAAACATGACATCATAGACCTGATCAGGGGTACTTCTCAGAGTGAGTCACAACCTATGTAAAAATTTGTACTCATCACTTAAATTCTAGCAATTTTGTTGGTTTCTTGGGGTGATAAGGTGCATCATCTTGACTAACCAAAGAAAGGACTCAACAACAACAAGCAAACAAGCAAACACACAAAGCAAAGCTATACAAGCAACTATACAATATGTACATTATGATACAATATTCTAACATGACCCTGTTTAAGCTTGAAAGTAATGTTTGAGGAATTGTCCATTGACTGGTAATGGAACATCTTCACCTATTAGGGTCTTAAGTCTGTAGATACTATCTCCTAGGATCTCTGAAATTTGAAAAGGACTTATCCAGAGTTTATCAAATTTTCCATGATCACCTTTCTTTTCATGTGCTTTGTCCCATGCTAGGACTAAATCTGAAATCCTAAAAGCTTTTATTCGATCTCTCTTATCAAACCAACACTTGATAGTAGCTTGATGTTTAGTGAATTGATCGATCGCTCTATCTCTTTTTTCCTCTAGGTGTATGAGCTGAAGCAATCTAACTTCTTGTTTACTATCTATACCTAGATACTCTTGTACAAATTGCAATGTGGGGATCTTTAAGTTAACAGGGAAGATAGGATCTACCTCATACACTAATTGGTAGGGGGAGTTTCCTAATGTAACCTTCATTCTAGTTCAGTCCACCCACAAGGCATACTTCAGTAGGGTATTCCATTCCCTAGAATTCTTCTCTATAAGTTTCTTTATGATATTCAATAGGTTTTTATTTATTGAATCTGCTAAACCATTTCCTTGGGGGTAATAATTTGAAGAGAATTTCAAAAGAATTCCATGGTCAAAAGCCCAACTAGACAATTTTAATGATGCAAAAGCAGGTCCATTATCGCATACTAGGGAATATGGAACTCCATACCTAGTGACTATGTTGTTCTCTAGGAATTTAATCACATCTTCTCCATTGCATGTTTTGTTGTTGACTGCTTCAGTCCACCTAGTGCAATAATCGGTGATTGTTAAAACATACCTATGGCCTGAAGATAACAGAGGATTGATAGGACCTATGAAATCCATGCCCCATTGAGCAAATGGGTGCATCTCCATCACTGGTTGCAAGGGTCGGGCAGCATATTTCTCTCTATTGGTAGCAACCTAACAGGTATGGCAACATCTGATGTGCTCAGCAGTGTCCTTAAAAATAGTTGGCCAATAATATCCTACTCTCAGGATAGCATGTGTGGTAGGTAAGTGTGAACCATGTACAATTCCAAATTTATCATGCAACTCAGTTAAAACCCTATCAGCTTCTTGTCTATCCAAACATCTAAGGTATATTCCTTCATAGTTTCTCCTGAAAAGGACTCCTCCTTTGATCATGTATTTTTGTGATCTGACTTTTAGATCTCTCCTTTGAGAAGCTTGAATCTTTGATGGGCATCTCCCAATGATCAGGATGTGTCTAATATTAGAATACCACTCTTTATTCTCTTTAGTATCCACTACATATTGCTGACTCATTAAATTAGGTTCAGTCTCAAAAATCATCTAGCTTAAGGCTTGCCCTCTTACCAATTTCATGGGTGTTATTTCCATGCCATATTCTTGGAGGACCATTATCCACTTGGCTCTCTTCTCTCCTGGCTCACTCTACATCAGGAGTATTTTCACTGCTACATTTGGTACCACAACAATTATCTTATTTCTTAGGATGTAGTGTCTAAGTTTCTTAACTTCTCTGACTAAAGAAAGAGCTTGTCTTTCAACATCCATGTATCTAACCTCCACATATTTGAATGGGTAGCTCATGAAAGCTATGGGTTTTTCTTCTTTGGATTCATTCCTTTGTGTCAGTACTGCTGCACATGTATGTTCCGAAGCGAATGAGTAAATATAGAATTCTTTTGTATAGTCTAGACTGATCAGGACAGGGGCATCTGATATTGCTTTCTTGATGTCTTCAAATGTAGCCTTTGCCTCAGGTGTCCATTGAATCCTAGCATCTTTCTTAAGCATTGCATTAAGTGGTCTGACTATCTCCACAAACCCAGCAATGAACTTCCTGACAAAATTTATCTTACCAAAGTAAGATTTAAGCTCTTTCCTACATCCAAGAAGTTGCAATTTCATGATAGATTCTACCCTAGCAGGGTCGATCGTGATCCCATTTTCTGTTATTAGGTGACCTAGTAATTTACCTTTGGTTACTCCAAAAATGCATTTCTTTGGATTCAGGGAGATATCGTATTGCTCACATTTCTTGAGCACCCTTTTGAGGTCTTCTATGTGGTCACCCCTCTTCTTTGAAAAGATGGTCAAGTCATCCATATAAATGACTGCATTTGCCAACTAAAGCCTTTGAATGCTATATCCATCGCACGCTGAAAGGTAGCTCCAGCATTTATCAAGCCAAAAGGCATGTCTATAAGAAAATATCCCCCACTTGGTGGTGAATGCTGTCTTTAGTCTATCTATTTTGTCTACCATTACTTGGTTATATCCTGAGAAACCATCCAAGAATGACATCATTTGGGCACCATATACTATTGGCAAGACCTCATCCAATGGAGGTAAAGGATAATTATCCTAGTTAGAAGCTTTGTTCCGATTTCTAAAGTCCACACATAAATGTATATCCCCATTCTTCTTTCTTACAGGGACCAAATTGGCTACCCAAGTTGAATGTCTCATAGGGAATATGATTCTAGCGTTGAGCAACTTCTTAACCTCTTCAAAGATGATAGGTTCTAATAAAGCATTGACAGGCCTTTACTTTTATCTGAAAGGCTTAGCATCTTGTTTCAATGGTATAGTGTTAGTGATGATTGAGGTATCATAAGTCTTCAGCTCATCATAAGTCCAAGTGATAACATGTATGTAATCTTTCAGTGCTTGAGTTATCCCTTCTCTTTCTTCTTCAGTGCAGACTTTACCAATCAGGACATTCTTTGTTTCTTCATTTTGTCCTATATTGATTGGTGAATATTCTCCTCCATCAGTCTTTGGAAGATCCTTTTGTTTCATTATATTATGTAGATCAAAGGACTTCTCTAATTCTATCATACCCTTAGGAATCTTATTGCTTGGTAATTCCATGATCTCTTCTTCTTCCCATGTATGATCTTCTACATTCTTTTGTACATCAAATACATCTCTATTTTCTATGAAATGCAAGATGTGTTGATCATCATTGAATACTTGGAGATTGGTGACATTGTCTGGTATGGAAGGAACTAATACCAATTCAACTAAAAATATCTTCAATCTAGAAATGGACAATGGCTCCAATGTGCTAGCAGCTTGTGCTAAAGCATCTGTTCTATGATTTTGTTCTCTAGGAACATGAGTGATGTTAAATGCATCAAATTCTTGTATCAGGTTTCACACCCTATGTCTGTAGTTGGACAATTTCTTGTAATTGCAAGCATATATACTTTTCACCTACCTTACCACTAATTCTGAGTCTCCATAGACATGTAGAATCTTAACTCTTTTATTGAGAGCAAACAATAACCCATGAATTAAAGCTTCATATTCCATCACATTGTTGGTGCATGGGAATTGTAGTCTATATGCTGCCAAGTAGGACTTCCATGTTGGATGACTGAGATCTATACCTACTCTAGCTCCTTGTTTTGACTTTGATCCATCAAACCTAAGGATCCAAGGCTTATATTTTGTTAAAGGCTTGTCAGGACCTTCTCTTTTCTTTTTAGCTCAGGTAGCCGCACCACCTAATATCCACTTTAGTTTTTGTGGTTTTCTCTTTGTTATTTTTATTAGCTAATGAGAACTGGATACCCTTTTTCTTTCTTCATGTATAGTATCATCACCATTAGTATCTGGTTGTATTTCAATCTCTTTTATTTTATCCTCAGGTATATTCCTACTACCAGATAGTTGATTCTTTAAATGAAGGATCTCTTTCTTATCAAATATATGTAGGCATAATGCGCATGTGGTCTTTGAATGTGGTGCTTCATGCAGTCTACACCATCCCTCAAGTAAAGCATGATGTAAAGGGACCTCTTGCAATGTAAACTTTTGAATTTGCTTTGATAAAAATTCTTCAAATTTTGTAAAATTACTCCCTTTGTCTTCATCAGATACTTCATAATCTAACTCAATTAGACAATCAGTCCCAGGGATGACGTTATTTTTATCTTTGTAAATATCCTCATCATACATCAGGATCTCCTCTGAATTGTAAGTATAGCTTTCATCCTGATGTGTATCTTCTTCTGTACCTGCAGATGACAAACAAGATTCAGCATCATCATAACTAAATGTATCACTTACCTTAGTTGAAGATAGTCTCCTATCACTACAGAATCATTCCAACTCCATTATATCCAAGCAAGCATCACAAGTTTTTTTTGAATATGCTTCATCATGTAAGCCGCACTAGCCTTCAATTAAAATATCGTCATTGGATATGTTCAATGTCTAGTAATGTTGCACTTCTCTAGATAAGTTCAACTCAAAATCTTTCAAATGATTCACTTCCTCATTACCATTTGAACTATGATCAGATTCAATGATCACCGTGTTATCCTGATGAGTATTTTTATCAATGTGTGTATTATACATGAGAATTTCCTCTATCTTTACTATCTGAGATTTGATGGTATAAACCACTGGTTCAACATCTACATATAGTATCTCATTGGTGTTATTGTACTCAGTGATTATGTGCTTCATTCGAGGTTCAGCTTCTATCCTAATTTGATTGGGAATCCCCTTCTAGGTTAACCACATATGGCTAAAATTAGTAGACATGTAACCATTGAGTGTTTTTGACCAATCTCTACTGAGCAGCATTCCATAGGTGTCAGGGATATCCACCACTTGGATGTCAATGTAATATTGAATCCTTAGATCTGATGCTAACTGCATTTATATATGTGTTAATTCTCCCACTACACTTACTTTAGTCTTGTCTAGTTGTGTCACCTTCTTGAGGGACTTAGCTGGATGAAACCCTAAGGCATTACATATAGATAAAGGCATCACATTGGTTGATGCCCCTGAATCCACTAGGCAGTTATGTAGGTTCTTACCAAAGATCCTCAAGGTGAGCATGAATGGAGGTGACTTGGTCTTATCTCTATAGAGAGTCATATGCGAGGTCTCAGCAGCTTGAATAGTGGCTAGAACTTTGTACTTGACATTGTTTTCTTTGGCTGCATGATCTTTGTTCAAGATCTGACTCAAATTATGGGCATGATTATCTTCCTTCAGTATGGGCTCATCTAGAGACCTCATAAAATCCCTCTTAATGGTTGGGGTTTTGAGTAATTCTGACAGTGACAAGCTAATTTTAACCCTCTTCATCTCCTCTACTAAATATGTGACTAATTTGTCAGATTTAGGAGACTGATTGCTAACTTCCAATGCTGCATTTTGAGGTGCAAAATACTGAGTACTAACCTTGCGAGGACCAGGATTATTACTTGCTTTTGGATCCAGAGGAGTGTTGAAGTTATTAGGAGGCAAAGATGTGGTCAAGGGACCAGGAGGTCTGTTAGGATTACTCCTGAGGTTATAATTGTGTCTACCTTGATATTGTTGTTGATAAGCATGAATTTCCTCATGTTCTATTGCTAGTTCATTTTCATCCTTGAAAGGAAACACATAATTTGTTTCAAACTCCAAGACAGACGCTTCACATGCTAATGTGTAGTTTTCATGAGCTGATGCTGATTGGTGATGAGGCTGATTTACAAAGCTCTCTAGTACAAGGGCAAAATCATATCCACAAGGAAAAAACTCATTTCCTTCTATAATAGAAGGGTCACTTTTAGTGTTGGACACTTCAACCTGAAATATAGTAGCTACTATCTTGAATTGAGGACAATCTAGCTCTGCATGTGCATTGGTGTTGTGTATTCTACACCAATTTGTAAGTGCTACCTTTGCTAGATTAACCCTAGTAATTTGTTTCGGTTCACTAGGAGGCTGATTATCTAAGGGTGATGGCAAAGAACCATTGTTTGGCCTAGTGTTCCATACTCTAGGCTACCTAGGTGCATTATTGCTATTGTCATTGTTATTGTTATAATTCCTCTCATTGTTGTATCCTTTATCAGGATATCTAGATCGATCATTGTTATTTGCATATCCTCTATTTTGGTTTGGCTGAGATAAAAATTTTGACCTCTCAAGTGTGTAATCTCAATTGTCAATTTTCTTAATTGTGCAGATATCTCCTTTATGTCTTCTTTCTCTTCCCAAACTTTGGCTATTACATTCTTTGGTTGAGGCTTAAAGAAAGAGGAGCCATTGCTATTGTTTTGCCCTGCATCTTGAGATGTTTGAGCATGTCCTGGATACTATACTATCTGACCATTCCCATTTGGAGGGGCCATGATACTAAGTGAAGGTACTCGTAATGTACCAGGCATTGCAATAGGAGGGATCATGGCTCCATTGGTATCTTGTTGAGTAGGATATGCAGGATATGCTGGATATGCTATGTTAGGTGTTGTAATAGGAATCAACTGTTGATTAACTTTTATTGCTTCTTCATAAGCTCCTGTCAAAGTTGTGACACCAGGATGAGTTCTCCTTATGAACATAGAGGTCAAGGGATCTAAAGTTGAATAATATATCAGTCTAAATGCCTCATCTACTACATTATATAGAGCTACCAGCTTTGGTACATTTTCTAGAATCTAGCATTGAAGTTTAAAATAGGTTCTCCTTCTAATCTTTTAATTGTGGCAAAAAGGTGATAATTCATAGAAAGATCTATAGGTATTTTGAACCTATCTTTAAAGGATTTCTCCAAGGCATCCCATGAATTAATCAAGGCTTGAGCTAAGATGATGTACCAATTGTATGCTTCCTCTCCCAAGGAGTACAGAAATAATCTGCATACCACATCTTGATGTTCTATCCTTGCTCTAAAACAGGCTTGCTTAAATGTTTTGATATGATCATCTGAATCTTGATATGGATGATACTTAGGGCAAATCTTATTAGTATTCTTAGGCAAAGGATGATAGGCAGTAAAGGTCAAGGCTGAATCAACAGCAAAGAATGACATTGTGACTGGTGCTTGATGCACTTGAGGCGTAATTGGTGATCCTGGGGGTGTCTGAGGTACAACTGGAGATACTGGAGGAGTTATAATATGCCTTGATGAGGATGTTGATGCACCTGAGTCAGGAGTATAATGAATATATGTAGTGTGAGGTCTGAGTCCATGTATAGGTAATTCTTCCAAGAGTCCAACAAATCTAGACTTGGTATTGGGCCTGTGAGCTAGGATTCTAACAATTTATGAAAAAAATATGGATATTTGGCTGGGTCTTTGCAAAGATTAGAAGAAATGACCTTCCAAAGTAGATATTTATGGTCAAGACTCTATAACAACTAGATATTTATGCAATATTTGCATCAAACGTGCAAATATGAGCAAAGATTGAACTTATGAACACGGATATCAGGATATTTAGTCACGTAGGTAGGTTACTATAGGAAATTCGTAGGACAACTTGAATAATAACTCAATGTTCAAAGATTTCAAGCAATTGACCACAAAGATTAAAGTATTTATGCTCAATACTAAAACATTTATGCTCAATACTAAAATATTTATGATCAACACTCTTGAAGTAGCATGAAACAAGTGAATCTTTGCACAGATGTTCAAAGCATAAGCAATTCTAACGAACTTTGAGAGGATTACCTTGTACGGATGCAAGAATTAATGTACGTGACCGGTTCTCTTATCAGAAAAGAGAAAGGCCCTCTTCTAGCACCAATTCATGTTAGTTATGATGTTAGTCATAAACACACATAGACAAAGAATTGCAAATCAAACCTTTATCATCTTGAAAGATACGATGAATTTGGAAAATTCATGATCCCAAGTCTCAGTGGATTAGTTCATAATCTACTGAGATCACTCAGTGGTTTGATGTGCCATGTTGTTTTCTCATTCAAGGGGTCTTACATTGTTTTGATACCGAGAATTGATATCTGCACATCCGGTTCTATACCTCCTTTCTATAAATCTTTAACAAACAAGGTTTAATCTTACTATATTCAATAGATGATGAAAATATTTTTCTAAGTTTAATCAATTCTTCTGATCATCAACTGCTATTGATTAATTTTCACTTCTACACTATGAATTTATCTAAATAATGTGCATATAATAAGATATTTGCATGATCATCGTTAAGATTTATATGTATTTGCATGATATTTTCAATTATACATACTGATTATTTCAAATATGCTATTAATGTTCAATTTTCTTCGAGATATTAGCATATTTATGCATGTTTACTTTAGATTATATGTGTATTTGTGAAGATAATTTTATTGAAATTAAACAAAAGTGTTAAATGCTTTCTAATCTTTACTTAAATTGAGTGAATCTTTAGCTATTGGTCCATACACATTCCAGATACAGTCATGAAGAGAAGGAAATCAAACCATAGGTTCACCAGGATGTTCCATAGCTAATTATAGTTAATGCAAAATTTGATGGAAAATGGATGAAGACAACAAGTACAACATGAAATGTACTCCAAGGGATGCAACAAATCAAAGTACAAGCCAAGAAATCATCCATGGATTACTCAAAGTATACGATTGTATGTAATCTACACCTTTTCTTCATTTAGTATACAACAAACATGTATATTTACAATCAGCTTTGAGAATTACTACTAAGAACTTTAGCAATCCAATCTCAATTAAGTTTTTAATAATCTTGCAATGTGCACTCCATCTCCTTTTATAGAGCAAGGAGAGGAGGCCGTTACAAAGATCCAATTATCAAGATTTAACTATCAAAATTAACGGTCCATATCATGCTTGACTTGGTCAACAAATGTCAAAATGGCACATGTTGCCAACTGGTAACCATCTGGTGTTACTCGATCATTATCTTTGTCATATTATGCATATGACCCTGTCATCATGCATCCTTATTCATTCTTCATCTTCTTCTTCATCAGATCAGTTATCTTCTATATTAGTTCTAATGATCTCCCTGATGGGTTCATATGCCTGTATTATCCTTTCAATCTCTCCCACATCTTGGACCTTGGCCTTCATTATAGCATGTTCCTGGGAATAAAATTGTATTTGCAACACATACCATATGTTCTTTCTTCTATTTAACATTTCATTGTATGTTCCCACCTTTGCTTTCATCCTCATAGACTTATTAACTATATCGTCTGTTAAATGTTGGAGGGGGTCATCTGCTGCCTACTTGAAATTACTATGGAAGGCCTCAACTGCAAAATCTACATCCTAATTTTCTATCTTCCCTTCTACATTGTCTTCAAGAGCTTCTCGGATATTCACTTCCTCTGCCATAAGGTGATGCAACTTAACACTTATGTCTTTAAGCTTGGAGTTGCATCTCTTTAAGATATCATTCTCAAATTGAGTATCCTCATACCAAATACCCAATAACTATGCACTATTATTGTCCAGTACATTATTAAATATGAGCACTTCCATGTCTATGCACTTCATCTCAGCCATGGTCATCCGGATCTTTCTCTACTTTGATGGATCTTTGCCCAACCTCCTTTTGTAATTTATCCACTTTGCTCCTTAATGTGCTGAGTAAGTTTGTGAGGGAGATCTTTGTTACCTTTTCTGCCTCATAAATGAATTGAATAAACCAATTAGCTATTACATGTGATTTTTGCTTCATAATATCTAGTCCTGTTGCCTCCTCTTGAGATATAATGGTCAAAGGAGTAGAGGTGCTAACTGGCATGTGATTCGGGTCAATTAACTCCTTTACGAAGATATGCAACTGGCCAATGTGCTCCTTGTGCACTTTATTTTTGTCTTTCTCCCTTTTGACACTTTTCAATAAGGAATGATCAATACTATCTTTGGCCTCTTGGCCTTCTCGCTCTTTAGTAGGAAATCCTAAGTCAATGTTAGTTATTTGAAATTCATCAAGACTTATCTCTCCCATGGCTTTATCCACTATAGGTAGAGCTACCGGAGATGTTCGCCTGTTGACGGTAGGATCTCTTTTGATTGCAGAAGTTTCCCTTGCCTTTCTCTTTAGTTTCACCATATTAGCTGAAAATAATGCAGAAATGTCAAATTTAGGTACATCATTAACCTGAGGTGGGTTCACCTCCTGTCGCAACCAATATGGTATCTCATTTGTGGACCCTTGTTGGTCTGTATGCTCAATGTAAGCATCATGAGTTTCTACATTTTCTCCCATTCTTTGTGGCAAAGATTCTTCTCTTTGTTCATCCTGAACTTCTTCATGACTAACTTCTTCTTGAGCTAGGACCTCTTGCTACACATTCACATTTTGACCTTGTGTATTTTGTGGTGTTTGATTTTCAGGATGATTTTGAGCCCTTTGATCTAATGCATCTAGATGGTCATTTTAATCACTCTTATTTAAATTTTCTTCTTCTTTCTCCTGATTATCACCCTATTGAGGATCTTGCTCTTTAGCCTTTGATCTGTCTGCTTGTCCATGATCTTGAGTTTTATCTACCCCTTCTTCAGTTGTATTCTTTTCAGGTACTTGTTCATTTTCCTAACCCTCATTCTGATTAGGCATCTCTTCATATTCAATATGTACATTAGCCTCTAATTTATCATGCCCTAGAGGCAGGCCCTTGTCTTTATTTTGGTCTTCATCACCCTGATAGGCCAAATCAATTACTGTGGGGCTAGTGACCTAATCAACCAAATTTGTCAACCCAATCTACTGGGCCACTTCTTTGAGATTACCTTCCTCTATTTCTTCTATTCCTACCTCCTTCTGCACCATGGGGGTGCCATGAGGAGTCATCTTAGTATTTTTCACCAACGTCTCCATAGAATGAGAAAAGACATCATTGACAACTTCATCATTAGATAAGTCAACTGTAACATCCAATGGAAAGGACTGATTATCCCCCATATTATGTATTTCTTTTCTTTGTTCCTCTACTGTCTCAAACTTGAGTTTTATGATGGCAAGGATGGGGACCTCATGTTGTAAATTCTTCAAAATACCTTTACCACCTACCCCTCTCAATAGGATTGTGGGGTTTCTATCTACTTCTCCCCTCATACCATATGTCTGTTTCTTTTGGGGTGTATCTGAGTTTTTCTTCTTTTTCCTCCTTATCAAAAGATCATCATCTAAGCTCTCCTCTTCAATATGTATATTAACAAGGGTAGGAGGTGCAACAATTTTCTTTTGTTTTGCTAGTGAACGAGATGGTGTTGCAGTAGATGTGGAAGCTACATCTTCTTTTGGTTGAGACTGATGGATGATTGTCACCCCAACAGGTTGGTTTCCTTTCTTAACTTTACCTTGCTGCCTTTCCCCATTTGACTACCTCTTCTCCTTGAGGAAATCATCATATTCCTCATCTGATAGTTCTTGTCTCTTTCTCTTGTTATCAATAGTGAGGGCTACACCTTTCTTCTTTAGCTTGGTGACTTCAGCCTCTACCCACTCTTTTGTCAATTGGATGACCTTCTGCGTTATTTGTTCCACTGAAGTCACCTTTGGTTGACTCTAGCCCGGGGCCGATATCGTTTCATTGTATACCTTCTTGTCTTCATACTCTCGGGACATGATCAGGCCATCATCTTCGTGTAACTAAGAAGGCACTAGCATGCAATCCAATGTGCATATCTGATTTAGAGTGATCCTCTGATAATCTCTCTTTCTCACCTCTACTTTGTCATCACAATCAGCCGAGTAATCTTCAATATGTTTCTGATGCATAGGCTTCTTAAGCAATGCATACATCCTATCATAAGTATCATTTGGCATAGATTGAGAGAATGGATGCAAGTGCATTAACTTTAATCCTCCACTCACATCCTTCACACTTTCTCGATCAGGGTACATATACCACCCAATCATGACTGGAAACAAAACATTAGGTATCTTTCCCTTTTCAGTATAAGCACTCATCGAATGCAATATCTGTCTAGCAAACTCCATCATGATGACCTGCTCATTGGGGTATCGTAGTAACATAAGAGGATGATCATCAAAGCCTTCTATCCTTATGTAGGAAAAGGTGGGGAATTAGAAGAACCAAGCCCCATATTTGTATATTATTGCCTGAGCTTCTACACTCAGTCTCTTTGTCCTGTCTTCTTCCATGGTCTTGACAAGATGCATGGAAAAGGAGTCATTCACTCTTTGATAGTGTTGGAGAGACTCTCTGTATTTCAACTGGGGATAATGATCCCAAATGTTTACATTACAAGGGTCACTTCCGACCCTATCCACTATTTGTAGCCCAGTAAAAGTACCTGTAAATGCACAAGCATATGCTACATAGGAGGTCATGTGGAACATATTACTTCTTCCTCCTAACTTCCTCATCGCCTCGTCCATGCTATCACTTATAATCTTCACCCATTGAGGTTTCTACTCGGTATATTCCACCATCCTAATGATGTCATACATCCAATTCTCGAATGACCTAGCATTCAGCATCCCTATCTTCCTGCCGAGAATTGCTATCATATATTGGTATTCAAAGGCAAAATGAAACTCGCACATATACATAGGGAACTTGGTAGAAGCCTTATAAGTGCTATCATGAGCCCTCCATTGGTACATGACTCTTCTAGCTTCCTTTTCTTTATTGTTATATTCTTTCTTCAGTTTATCCACATTCAATCTGACCACATTAGGTCCTTTAGGTAGGTTACATGCTGAGGTGATGCCTGCAATTGAAAATTTTGTGTAGACACTACCATGCTTTTCCACCCCTCTGGTATTTACATTGTAGTTACAAGCGCATTATATCACTAATTCAGTGGACTCCATCGCATAGGGAAATCCCCCCGTGTTGCACATTCATGAATTGTAGATATTGATGAGCAGGGGATTCCGGCCTCACTTTTCTAACCTTGATGTCCATACATCTAAGTCTATATTTCCTAAATTCATATCATTTATCTATTCATATTTAAATAATACCCCCTCAGGTTGTATGTGCATTGGTTTCAAAAACTCTGTGTTCGAGCTGTTCTTCCAAGCAGCCATTGGATCCTGCAACAAAACATATATGTTCTTACCCTAATGTGTCATGTGCCATGGTGATATTCAGTGATCACATGAGTTTTATGGTTATAATTTTCTTATTCTAATACATTTCATGCATCACAATATCGATTTACCCTAGTAAAATCAATTTTACCTACTAATTCACCATAAACAACAAGAGGAGGGTTTTATCGCTATGTACCTGATATTTGCTTCCTTTTTATTGTGTAAGGCATATCCAGATGAACACTATCACCTTCAAGTTACCAGTCTATTAGTCGTTCAAGTATGAATCCCATTCCGTTGAGCTCGCAAGTTGTAGTGATGTCACTTTAATCTTGCAGGGGCTCTGTGATTCTCTGTTTAATCATTTGGTAAGTTCAAAATGAACCCAACTTTTACTTTTAATCAAGCATCAAGGTAAATTAGGGTAAGTTTAATGACCATCTGTTAATGTTCATTGATTGACACTTGAGGATTGGAGATATTGACATGTGGCAGTTGTTCATTTGAAATTTTGGAGGTTCGACCTACCATTGAAAAGTCATTTAATGCGGGGGTTATATTCGTGGAGATCAGGGCTATTAGTGAATATCATTGATATCCAAAATATGAGGATAACATCATCATGGGGATAATCAACTATTGACCTATGACCGAAGTCAGGTCATCACACCTTTACTTAATCAATCGTGATAACATATTATGTTTATATGATCGGGTCGATGTGCCACGTGGCACCATTTCATTGGTTACTAGAAATCTCCGCATCACGGGGCTCAAGAATTAATGTGAGGGATATTAAGAAATATCCAAATACTCAATACAATGAAATATCACCAAGATCCAGGATGTGAGGGTGATGTCAGCATCCTTTATAATCTTTCAAAGTGGCCGAAGATATAACGTCATCGTCATATTACTTAAGATCAAGGATATTGTGATTGTCATGTCGTGTTCTTTATAAAGTGAAACAAGATGATGTCATCATCATGTTACTTATGATCAAGGATATTATGAAATATCACCCTTTTGAAAGATGACCCTTTGGGAATATGTAGGGACGTGATAAACAATTTTTTTCTAGCATTTAAATTTGACATTTTGCATGTTAAGGATCATGCAGATATCAGGTTATCATTACTAAAGCATAGGTCAGGGATACTAATGAATATGACTGATATTGACGAATGTGACTCTCTAGGAATGTCAGGTTTGACCAAATTTTGACTGAGCATAACTTTCTATTCCTAAGGAATTTTAGGGTGATCTAAAAGACTAACCTGCTTAGAATTTTGCCCTTCTCCATACTATGAGGTATATGATGACAAAAACTGACGTTGACATTTGACCTTTCCTCATGAGGCATATGTATGTGTAAGGATGATATACTATTGCTCCTTCTAACTTTTACCAAACCACCCAAAAGCAAAGAACAAGCAGAAGCAAAAAGGTTGGGTCCCTATTTTGCTGAGGCAAAATGGGGCATGTTGTGTAACCACACAACATGACCCTACACTCTCTTAGTCTACTTGCACAATCTAATTACTCCTTTCAGGCCTTGTCTGAACTTCTTGTACATATTCATGACACTCCCATCCTTTGTGTCCATACTTGTTGCACTTAAAATATTTACGAGAGAAACCTCTTCCTCTTCCTTGATAACCACCTCTATTTTGGAAACCTCCTCTTTCTGGATTGGCTATCCCACTAGAACTACTTGCCCCTTCATCTTGATAGTGTTGTTGTCCTCTTCCAAATGGTTGTCCTCTTCCACTATAGCCTCTTCCTTTAGCTCTTCTTTACTGAGTTTGCTTTCTTGCAAGCTTCTCCTTTGCTTTGATAGCATATTGATAGGCTTCCTCAAGTGACCTTGGGGGCAATAGACTCAACTCATCCTATAAACTATATATCATACCATTAAGGTATCTAGCTACCTTTTCCATATCCTCTTCACTATGGCCTGATTAAATGACCAACTTGTAGAACTCTTTCATGTATTCTTTTACCGACATGTCCTTGTGTTTAAGATTTTGTAGCATTTTAAAAAGATTGGTGTGATAATCCCTAGAAGAAATTTTTCCTTCAACTTGGCAACCATCTGATCCTGCAAAGTAATATTTTCTTTATTCTTCTTTTGTGTCTCCAATTGGATATAATCCCACCGCATTACAGCATGGCCTTTGAGTCTTGTGCATGCAAATTTAACTCTCTTCTCTTCTGGTAAACCCTCATACTAAAAGTATATGTCAAGATCATTGATCCAATCAATGAGTTCCTCACCATTGAGTCTTCCTAAGTAAATAGGAACTTCAATTTTTGGCCTTGCTCCTACATTCAGGACTATTCTTATCAATCTCCCAAATCCTTTAGCTTCAGTTTCTTCACCTTGAACTACCCCTTCTTCGGCTTTCTAATCCTCTTCTTCATTATCACTTACATCTCTAGTAGGTATTCCTCTCATTAGTGCCTACTCCATGCCCTCCATTCTCATTGTTAGGTTCAGAAACAATTCAAGAACCCCTTCATCTAGGCCTCTTCTGACACCTCCTTGACCTCTTCCTCTCGGCATTCTTCTTGGTGGCATTCTGCCCACTCCACAATCATCCAATCACTTGTAGCTCTGATACCATAAATGATGACATAGGTACAAAACAAAAATATATGTTTTATTGTTGTAGAAAGACTACAAATTTGTATATATCCTTCTATGCAACGAGAAACTCAAAGAAATAATATTTTGTCATCTTTGAGGTTGCGGATTCCATAAGAACAAATTTGCTCAATAAACACCCACACATGATACCTGGCCTACACATACATGACACAAAGGTTTATAGTTTTCCATAATAGACCTAATCTTAGGAGAGTAACCAAATATACCAATAGCTCATAACAGAGGCCTCCACAGGTTCAAGTTGAAACATGTGATCATACAGTCATTACACATATAAATATATAGAGGGTCAGACTGTCAATTAAACATTTTCCTTTGTATTACACCGTAAGCACTAGAACTACCATTTTAATGTCCTCATCTATTTTTACTCAATCATTTTCTCTCATACAGGCCGATACAACAAATGTGGCTCTTCCACAGGCTATGAACTTTCTTCACTCTACATTTGTGAATAGTCCCTTCCACCAGCACTATAAGAAACTCTTTTTTTTTCCCTAGATGCAACCCTTCAAAGAATTCCCTTTGTACAATAGTTTCTCAAGGTTGACCTGTAACTGCTCCTTATGGTTCTTACTTACTAGAACTAACTTCCTCAATGGTCTCCCCTGGTGTCTTTCTTTAAAACTCCATCTACCAACTGCAAAAGGTGTTTGTAAACTAGAAATGAATGTTCTAAAAAAAAATCTCACCTCTGAATCAATGCATGAGACTCTCTTTTTATTCCTGACAAACACTTAGCAATCAAAGCACATTTTGTTTTCACAGGAACCACACAATGGTCATCCTTTTCCTGCACAACATGGCCTAGAGAATCATGTCTTTCCAATTCTGTCGAGTAATGTAACTATCTCTCCTTTTTCCTAAACCGTTCCTTCCCAATTCGGTGAAAACTAAAACTATTAGACTCTTCTGTCCATCAATCTGGTAGAAACTAAAAACTAATTCATAACTAACTATTTCTTTGTCTTAAGAGTTTGGCATTTTAATATGTGGACCTCTTCTAGGTTTCTAGGTCACCAAGGAGCTCAAAGGATTATCACCTAGACCGTAAAGATGAGAAACAAAGTGGAAAACTTCATTACGAACTTGCGAACATACCACAAATGGAACCTCTTCTCCTAAGCTTACAAATATACCAACAGTAAACCAAAAGAAATGGATGCAAGATCTGAACTCAAGAAGACAACAAGAAAAACATACCCAAAAAATTTGGTGGAAGGGATGCTTCTACATCAATTCTACCCATACATTATATCCTTCTACCTATCCTTATCCATCCTATCTACATGCCCATCTTCCCCTTTTGATCTCGATAAGGACATAGGCAAAAATGTTAAAAAATGCTTTGGACATCACTTAATATACCCAATCTTTTCCAACCAATCCTATCACATATCCTTATAAGCATCAAAATCCTATATCTAATATCTTGAGTGGGGCATGATTCTTCCTATGCAACATAGTCCTTGAAAATCACATCCTAACCCCTTCATCCATCCATTATGTATCCTCTATCCTTCCCATCTTCCATCCGTAATCCTTTTGGCCATTTATCCAATCCTTCTTTCATCCTTGTTCTTGGACTTTGTTTTCCCTTGTCACGGCTATCTAGCATCTAGGCTATCCAAACTACAATCCAATGTAATCCCATAACATATCCAAAAATCCCAAAAAATTAAATATCCAAAAAATCCAAGCAATAAATCAAAATGCAATACATCCTTAATCCATACCAATCTAGTCAAGCAATCTAGTCAAATTATTTAATCATATCCTTGGTTTTGTTTTAGTCTTGCTGTCAACCCAACCAATTAATCATCATCATCATCATCATCATCATCATCAATAGGATATATCATTCCCACATCCTTGTTTTGATCTAGGGATATAGGATTTCCCACAATGACAATAATATCTTAATCATTAATCAATTAATCATCGGTTTACAACTTGATAGGGGCAGTACATTGTTTTAATCATTTGTGCAATCTTGCTTGTTTACTTGTGTGTGTAATCATTTTTATCTTGCATTTGCATCAAGTCCTTGCAACATCTTACTACAATGCCATCATGTCTTCCATAACATTGTTCCCAAAGACATATGTGTGCTATGACCTTTTATCTTTTTGAGTCAGTCCTTTCAAGACATGGCACATTGTCATCCCGGTCTTTATACCTTGGTGCATAATGTCTAGTGTTCTATGAAACTATATGGTTTCTTACCAAATATAGGATAATGTTCTTTTCATCCATTTCCCCAATCCTTTTTTAATTCCTCCATCTCCTTACCCAATTAGTTTCATTCATCTTGAGAGTCTACCTGTGTTCTTGCAACCCACCTATCCTCTCAAGGGAGTATATCCCATGCTTACATCATTCCTCCTCATCACTCATCTAAGTGGCTAGGGCATCCTTTTCCTGTCATCCATACCTTATATTCTTTGAAATTATGTTACTTTTCTTAGTTGCAACATCATCTCAAAGAGGGGGAAAATTTATACACTTAAAATTGACTATGTCCTCATAACCTTTCTACATCCCCTAGACATTCATCTTGCAACACATTGTCCCTTAATCCCTTTTCCTGAATTAATTAAATAAATTAAATTTATTTGATTAATATATTCCCTCCATCACCTAAATTAAATAAATAGATTATATTTTTTAATGAATCCATTTATCCCTTTTAGCCAAAATTAATTGAATAAATTTTATTTATTCAATTAATTTAACCTCCCATCATCCACTCTCCAATAATTAATTAAAAAAATTATTATTTAAATTAAACATTGAGATTCACATGACTATATTGTCCTCATCCTCATCCACTTGCCATAATCCACAAATGAGTGTCTGAAAAGTCAAACTAAGTTTTCATCTCAACCATCCATCTCATACTACATCTCTCAATCCTACCCATTCACATAAGGATAAGCCCTAGAAGCTTCCTTTGTTTCCACAGAAATCCTTATCCTTCCCCTAATCTTATCTTGAATAATATCAACCATAATAGACCTAATATTTTAATCCTAGCCCTTCATCATATCAATCAAGCCTCAACCAAGCTATTAACAACACATCTTATTGTTAAAATTCATAAAATAGATTATAACCCAGAATCAATTGAAAGAGTTAGAAACATAAGTTGTAAATGCAAAAAACAATAACAACGATACCATGAGATTGATGTGAAATGCTCGAATGGCAAAATAGCATTAGATAACTATCTCCAATATCGAATGAAAATACAAGCCTCACATGTAGGAAGGTGACACCTCGCAACCACTCACATAATAAGACATGCTTTATTAACCTAAGCAAGCTTAAATAAATGTGTAGGAAAAACCTTATAATAAAGAATAAAAAACCTACACTAACACCCCCCTTAAGCGTAGCTTAGGTGGGTAAAGAGATGGGTCCCAGAAAATCAAGCCTGATGAGGTGCCCATGTACAATGAATTCCCCCCCCAAAAGAGACATAGCTCCCCCACAAAAGAGAGTACACCCCCCTGAATAAAGAGAGAAAGAAGGAGCTAAGAAGCCCCCTAAAAGGAGGACACCTGCCACACCCCAAGCAAAGCTCGCAAATGAATGAACTTGCTCTCAGTTAAGGGTTTGGTGAAGATGTCAGCTATTTGATCTGATGTCGGACAATACTGAAGATCAAGAACTTGCTCATGAATTAGCTCTTGAATGTAGTGCATGCGAATCTCAATGTGTTTGGTTTGCTAATGATGGACCGGATTGCGAGAGATCTGAATAGCACTCTGGTTGTCACAAAAGATGACCGTAGGCTTCCTGAAGGAAATACCAAACTCAGTGAGAATGTGTTGAAGCCAAATGGCTTTAGTAGCAGCATTAACTGCTCCTCGATACTCAGCCTCTATAGTTGAAAGAGCAATAGCAGACTGCTTCTTGCTCGACCAAGAAATCAGACCAGAACCAAGAGAGAAGCAATACCTTGAAGTAGACTTGCAATCCTAAGAATTGCCTACCCAATCTGAATCTGTGTATCCCACCAAGTCAATATCCATGCCTGTTGCATAATGAATCCCATAACTGTGAGTGCCTTGTACATAGTGAAGAATCCTCTTAGCTACTTTCCAATGCAGCTCATGGGGCTCCTGCATGAACCTGGAGACCAGGCCCATGGCATATGAAATATCAGGCCTCGTGTGAGTCAAGTATATGAGACTCCCAACCAATTGGCAATACAAGGTAGCATCTACCAAAGGTGAAGAACAAGAAGCCTCAAGTTTGACTCCTGAGAGAAAGGGAGTCAGCGCAGGCTTACAGTCAGCCATACAAAATTTGGAGAGCATATCAAGAGCATACTTGGGCTGAGAAAGAAAGATACCAGCTGAAGACTGTGTAATCTCAATGCCTAAGAAATAGTGAAGAAGACCCAAGTCAGACATCAGAAAATGATCATGAAGGGCAGTTTTCACTGCCTTGATGGTGGATGAGGAACTCCCTGTAATTAGCAAGTCATCAACATAGAGAACAAGGAAAGTGAGAGTATCATCCTGCTGCAAAATGTAGATGTTTAGATTAGAATGGCACTGAGTGAACCCAACTGATAGAAGAAAGGAGTCCATCTTGGCATACTAGGCATGAGGGGCCTATTTAAGGCCATAGAGAGACTTCCAAAGTTGGCAGACAAGTGAAGGATCCTAGACAAACCCCTGTGGCTGCTCCATATATATCTCCTCCTGAAGGTCACTATGAAGAAAAGCACTCTTCACATCCATCTGATGAACTTCCCAGTGATGGGCTGCAGCAATGGCAAGGACAAGTCGGATTGAATTCATCTTGGCAACCAGTGCAAAAGTCTCAAAGTAGTCAATCCTAGGAACTTGGGAGAATCCTTTTGCGACCAAGCGAGCCTTATGTTTATCGACCAACCCATCTACAACAAATTTTGTTCGATAGACCCACTTGCATCGAACAAGTTTTCTTCCCTTAGGAAGTGGGACTAAATCCCATGTATGGTTCCTTTCCAAGGAGCTGAACTCTTCTTGCATAGCAGCATCCCACTCGAGGACAGCAGAAGCTTCCCTAAAGGACTGTGGATCAGAAGCTGAAGCAAAGAAGAGATGAGGAGCCTACTCGAACTGTGACCTTGTTCTTCTCGCATCTGAAGGATCACCAACCCAATCACCTACTGAATCCAAAGTCTGACAAGCCCAAAGAGGCCCAGTGGTAGGAGAATTTGGAGGAGAATCAACATCCTCTGAATGATGACTAAGAGAGGAGGAAGATGAACCCTCATCATCACCATCTGACGTGGAGGAAGAAGACTCCTCAGGAGGATTAAGGTCCTCAGAAGAACTATGATCATGAAGTTGCAGTGTCTCCATGGGAATGAAAGATGGAGAAGTGGTAGAAGAAGTATCCTCCTCAAACCGAACACTCCTCTCAATAAAGAGCTCATGTGTGGTAGGGTGGAGTAGCTTATAACCTTTGACACCATCTGGATAGCCAACAAATATGCAAGGCCTACTCTGTAGATCCATAGCCTTGCATTTCTCTGTTGGAATGTGGGCCCATGCAGGAGACCCAAATACTCGAAAGTGCTTGACTGTGGGTTTCCGACCAGTCCAAGCTTGAAAAGGAGTTACCCCCTTCACAGCTCAGTGAGGAACCTGGTTCTGGATATAACATGCATAGTTGATGGCCTCTGCCCAATACTGAGGTGCTAATGATTTGGAGTGAATCATGCAATTGGCCATTTCCTTCAATGACCGATTCTTTCATTCTGCAACTCTGTTTTGCTATGGACTGGAGGGAACTGTGTGCTGAAGATCAATGCCCTCTGAGGTACAAAATTGCTCAAACCTTTGGTTGACATATTCCCCACCATTATTGGTGCGCAGGATCTTGACAACCTTCCTAGATTATTTCTCTACAAAAGCTTTAAAGTCCTAAAAAGACTCAAAGACTTCAGACTTTTGTTTGAGAAAGTATACAAAGGTGTATCGGGAAAGATCATCAATGAAGGTCAATACATATCTAGCTCTGCTGAATGAAGGATGTTGCAATGGACCAGCCAAATCACTGTGTACTAACTCCAAGAGCTGTGTGGCTCTCTGTGCTTTGCCTTTGTCAAATTTTTCTTTAGGATGCTTGCCAAGAATGCAACCTTGACAAACTCCATCAAAGAATCGAATAGAAGGCAACCCTGTAACCATGTCATGCTGATTGAGTTGCTACAAATAGCGATAGTTCAAGTGGCCAAACCGCTGATGCCACAAATGGCTCACCTCATCTGAATGAGTGAGCAATGCAAGTGAAGGAGAATCAGGAACAAAATGAGAAAAGTGATAGAGCCGAGAATGGTTATCAACTTTTCCTACAGCAACTGTAGACCCACTGTGCAGATCACTGATAACCACCGAGTCAGGTGTAAATTAAACTCTCTTGCTAGAACCTGTATGGGTGATCTGGTAGATAGATAGGAGATTAGTTGACAAAGAAGGCACACAAAGAACATCATGGAATGTCCCATCACCAACATCAACAGACCCTCTCCCATGAACTTCCTCTGGTGTATCATTACCCATAAAAATATCAGGCATAGAACATGACTCCAAGGATGAGAAACTTTCCTTTGTATTGGCCATGTGGTGAGAAGCATCTGAGTCAATTACCCAACTATCTGGTAGTGTAGCAATTGCAACAAGGGCCTTACCCTTCCCCTTACTATTTTTTGTGTCCTTTGAAGATTGTGAAGAATCTTCTTTAGCTGAATCGGGCACTTTGATATTATTCTTCTCAAGAAGATAAGTGAGATGAGCTATTTGCTTTTTCAAACACTTATGCTCATCGTGACCAGGTTTCTTACAAAAGGCACACTTTGTCTTCTCCTTTTTAGACATGTTGTCTTTAGAGGAAGACTTAGGACCTGCATTGTTTGCAGCTTGTTTTGGACCTTGTTTCTTCTCTCCTTGATCCTTTTGTTTCTTATTTTACTTTCCATTGCCTTTTTGATCTTTAGTGCCCTGATTTGCAGCCAAGGCATGAGACTTAGAAGGCTTAATAGTGCCCATGTGAACTAATTTATCATGTTCTTTAGTGAGTTCAGCAGCAAATTCATCTAAAGAAGGCATTTTGTAGGTAGTCCTAAGAGCACTTTTGGTGGCATAAAATGTAGAAACAAACACTGAGTAGTTAGGACCAAGCTTAGAAAGAATACTTAAGATCAATTGTGGATCTTTCTTTTCAATCCCACATTGCTTCAACTGTAATCTAATGGCCTTTAGCTTTGTGAAGAAGTCTTGTATTGTATCAAAATTATATGGATTTAACCTTATTAGCTCATTCTCCAATTGATGTCCCCTTAATTCATCTTGTTTACCAAAGAGATTTTCTAAAATAGTCCATACATCATTTGGTGTTGTAGCAGATTCAACATGAAAAAGAAGATCAAGAGATACAGACATGCATAGAGTTTCAAAAGCTTCATCTAGCCTGTTATGAAATTTAGGCCTTTTTGCAATTAAGGTTGGTTCAGTTTTTAGACCCATTGTTACTCTATATAGTCCTAACTTCTTAAGTTGGATAGTCATCTTGGACTTCCACTCATAGTAGTTGTAGGGTGTTAGAACATGCACTGTTAATTGATCCATCTTAATGCAGAATTAGATTGTTGTTGTTGTTGTTGTGAGGAAAGAAAAGATGCAAGAATACACAAGACACCCCCCCTTTTCCACTCAATCAAAGAACCCCCCCAAGAAAATTTGATTTGGCACTTTATATTTAGTGCGTTTACAATTTCCACCAATAAGAAATACTGAGTGGACTTGATCTCAATGCTATTGCAGATCCTCAAAAAGAGCATATGTTGAAACTAATACTTAGGGCCAATGCATAGTAAAATAAATAGCACCACTGCAAACTACATGAAAAAACATCCACTCTCAAAAAAAGAATCACCTCGATTTGAGGTTTTATGCAAAAGTTATGCCTCTTCACAGTTCCCAAAATGAGGACTGCGTAGTGTCCCGACTGAGAATCTGTAATTTCTGAACAATCTCTGCACTAAAATCAAAAAATGACTATACTAGTGCATAGAGCACAAAAAAATAGCCAAGATCAAAAAAACATTCTTGAGAAACGGAGTCCGTATGAGCAAGAACGAAGCATTTGAAAACTGCATTCAGATCTGCAACTGCCAATGGAGAGGGGGTCTTCTGTAGCTTTTCAAGTTTATTTCTGTAAAAAATACAGTCTGTATGCAATAACTAAAAGATACCCAGATGGTTTTTCTGTGCTTTGAACAAAACCCAGAAGGCATTTTTCTTTCTGATGTACAGAAGATGTAGATCTAGTGTAAAATAGATGCCTTTAGCTGTAAAAAATGACCCCATCAACCAAAAAATGGCATGCAAAGGTAGAATCAGCTACCTAAGTCAAGCAAAGGCATGCTGCAACCTACAATACTGATTAAAACACCAAATATGCAAGCTGATTGACAGATTTGAGTAAATTAACATTTACCAGATCTTCATAAATCCTTTCTGATTCTCCAGATCGCTCTGTAATGTCCCCTTTTTAGCTGATGTTGTTTGCAGATGGTTTAGCCTATTCCTAACCCTCATAGGCTAATGTACATGGTTAGGGGGTCTTCTTGAGGCAGTCACCTAGTCAATGGTTGGTTTCCTGGATTCAGTTGGATGGGAAAAAATAAGGGAGATAATAATTAAATTAATTATTTGTAAGGTTATTAAATAAATAAATTTTATAAAGTGACCTTATATTTAATTAATTTAATAAAGGGACTTAAATAAATATTATTATATAAAGTCACTAAAATAAAATAATATTATTTTTCTAGAAGCTTCCTGAAGTGGGATTGAAAAAGTATAAAGGAAGGGGCAAGGCAAGCTTCCAGGCGTCTGATTATTGACATTTGCATTTGATGAGTTTTGTGGAGCCAAGGGTTTCTGCATATTTGGTCTTTGGGAATAGAAACTCTCATAGATTAGCATAACTGAGGTGGTGAAATATCCTCCGAAGGGTTGCAAATTGGAAGGGATACTTCAGTCCTTTCATTTGTGCTTAAATCTGCAATGTTAACAGGGGTTTGGAGGTATCAATTTGCATATCAGAAGTTTTTCTATTGGCTGCTACAGTGTTTGCTACAGTACGCTACAGTGTTTTTGCTACAGTGATTTGCTACAGTAGCGTTATAGTGATGCTACAGTGTGCGCTACAGTGATTTACTATAGTACGTGCTACAGTGTTTTGCTACAGTGTGCACTACAGTGTTTTGCTACAGTGATTTGCTACAGTACGCTACAGTGTTGCTACAGTGCCGTGAACAGTAATGCTACAGTACGGGGCAGCTAGGAGAGGGTTTCAATTTGGGTTTGGAAGAGACTCCTTTCTTTGGTTGATGAGAAGGCTGGGTGCTACACTTGAGAGGCACGATTGGGGCTTGAGAGGGATGTTTATGAGCTGTTTTGAGGCTGCCATTCCTTCATCTTCGTCATCGATTCACAATAGCTTACATTTCCAAGTTCTTTCATGAGTTAGCATATTTATATCAGCATTGCTTCATAGTTGTCATTTGTTCGTAGATTTTAGGAGTTGCATAAAATTGTAAAGCCAAGAGTCTTGGCCATTCATATCAGCATTATATTAGACAATATATCTCAATAAAGGAGTGACAAGTTGTAGGCCATCTATTTGATGTAATGTGCATATTAATATCCTTCATGATTGGCATAGTAGTATGCATGCCAAGTGTTTGACAAAATATCAATTGGCTATAATGCTATACTTGTAGTTTAGTCATTTAGTATTTATTTCAAGGCTTTTGCATCATCTTATCTTCCAATTTCATCAAGCAAAGCAAACTGAAACTCAGAAACAACAAGAACATACTTTGCATACAAAGTGTTTGACGATATTCCTTGAGCCTCTAATCAATATTTTGAGGTCAGAACTAGCAAGGGATATTACAGTGGTATCAGAGCTTTTGTCCTGCCATCCTGTTGGGTAGATTGGACGTTGAATCAGCTAGTTAATCATGGTTACTTCAAGTACTCAGAAGCAATGGGACAGGAATATGGAGAAGCTTAAACAAAGTTTGAATAAGTTGGATGAAAACCAGAAGAGGATGAATGAATTATTTTCACACCTTGCAAACATAGACAAAGCAGCTCAGTTTATGGCATCCATTTTTAAGGCGTCTACATCACAAAACAAAAGGGAGGAACAAAAGGTCTCTCTAGGTGAAGTATCTAGAAACCTCTGCAATGAATTTTCAGCAAATAGTGACCAGCATACAGCTGATCCTATGGAGAACAAAATGGACAAAGGTGATGAGTAGGAGATGCCTTCTTTTAGGTTACAGGTTTCATCTTCTCTTCAGGAGGACAGCAATGGTATGGATTGTTTTAATGATTCCTTTGGGGCTGATGTTAAATGCACTCATGAAAATTCAGTGGGAAAAGTAACAGGTGAAGTGTGGACCAGTAGTATTGAGCTTGGGTCTATTTTAGTTGATCTTCACCCAGTTGATGTTATAGAAGGTAGAGAGGAAGAAACAGTGGATCCTACAGGACAGGGTTGCACGAGTCTCCTAGTTGGTGACATGGAGGTTATGATTGGGGAGTCTTTCGATAGTCCTAAGAGTGATCTTACCTCTCTACATGAGGTTAGTGATTCATCATCCATTGAGTCTATTTTTTGGAGGGATGATGAGGAGGTTAGGTTGAGAACTACTACTACTCTAGTTCCAAACCAGCATGAGGACACTTTAGAAGAATATTTTGATGAGAGTCAAGCTCTCCATTGGCAGCCCACAACTTCAACTAATGAATTTTCCTTGGTCCCTAAGTCTGATTTGGAAAACCAACTAAAGGTTGGAGAAGACAAGATTGTTACAGCGCTGTCCCATTTTGATCATTCCCACAAGATGGTGGAAATTCATCTATGGAAGGTCCAACTTGAGGGGAGACACAGAAGTGTTGAAGAGGTTTCATCAATTTCTGATTTGCAAGTGTTTAAGATAGCCATGGAGATTATGAAAAATAACTATTTAACTCTTCTTTCCGATAGAGATCACCTACTTGAATTGGGTGTGATATATTCAGATGCATTGAAGAGGAAAGAGGAAGAGGTTGATCAACTCACCATAGAGCTAGTGAAGACTAGAAAATCTTTGGAAGACTCTCAAATGGCTCTCCTTATGGCGGGAAATCAGATTGAGAAGTTGAATGTGGAGTTGAGTTTGGCTCATGCTTCACCAAAGAAATCAAAAAATTAGTCTTCTATTGCAGCCTCTTTGGATGGGCAAGAATCTTGTGTTGTGCATATGATTGAGGGACAAGGAAATGAGGGAAAAGAAGAGCAAGTGATGGGTGAAGACAAACTAGTTACATTAGAGCAGCTACATGAAGATAAGGTTTCTTGTGATTCTTCATTGGGTGAGTCTAGCATTGCTTCATCCTATCGTGGTAAAAAATCAGATGGTGCTTCTATGAATGTTATTCGTACATATGAAAGTCCATTAAAGGTCCAAGATATTAAGGTGGATGTGAAAGTTGATCCTTTGCTTAGTGGAGCAGCCACTAGTGTTTTGAATACACATGATGAAGAAGACATTTTACAATGGCATGATGTCATCACTGATTTGTTTGAGGACAGCAGCATTATGTCCCATCATTCTTGTGAGATAGGACCTTGTGATCATGAGAAAGCCAATGATATGATATCACCCATTGATGGCAGCCCTACATCATTTGGTAGACATGAAGATATCAAGGATAAGAGGACTAATTTTGTATATTTTGGCATCGAAGAGGTAAAGAAGTCCAAAAAGATTAATGAAGAATGGCTGCAAAAAGCCAAAGAGGTTAGATTAGTGGCTGCCAATGCAAGATAGCATCTTCAAAAAGTGAAAGAAAAGATCAATCTCATCAACATAGCAAGACAAAAAGGGATAGATAATATTAGAAGACTATTTATTCAAATGTGGGATGAATCTAAAAATACGCTGATTCCCCTAAGGTTAGTTCCATGTTAGGTGATAGAAAGCAGAACTATGATGGTCAACTATTGATGAAGGTTGGTGCTTTTTACCACGACTACATAGTGAGGAGAGTTCATCACCTTTCTTTTAGTTCACATGTAGAGGATTGGTCGATGCATCGATGTGGATTGATGGGGGGCTTATACCATCCATTGTGGGATGAAGAGTTGCCATCTATAGAAGATGGAACTAGGGCCTGCAAGTACCCGACTCAGTTGTGTATGAGAAATTACTTACAGGGATAGCAGTTAGTTATCCATCATGCTATTATGTATCCGACAAGGTTTGCTACTCCTATGTCACAGAGATTTCACACAGATACATGGTTACAGGATGATTATGGGGGCAGTATGTATGGTGGCTTGGTTAGTCAGCACGTCCATAGGAATTGGGCAAAGGATAGAGATTGTGCTTTCATGCTTGCTAGGCAGTTGTATAGTGCACTCGTGAGGGAAGAGGCACAGATATCCACTTCCGTTGATGCTGAGAGGGATCAACCCTCCACATTTGCATTGATTAGTGCAACTGGCTTTATGAGTTGGTGTCAGGAGCATTCTTCTTCTAGCTTTGGTAGTTGGAGTATTGTGGGGACGCCAACATTTGCAGATGAGTTAGGAGATACTCATCTTTTCCAACAGTTGTTTGGGTCCATAACCCACAGGTCTCAATATCAAGGAGCAGCCTCTTGGCAGATTAGTGATTCAGTTGCATACAGTTTGGTGCAGCAGGTGCCACCAGTTGTCATTGGTAGCGGATTGTTGATTCTATTTTGGGATCCTGGTGGTGACGTGTTTGATTCATCACTCTATTTTGGTCCTGATGAGGTGTTCTACCACTCTTGGTGCTATATTAGTGGTTTATGTATAATGGTACAGTGGAAGTCAATAGGTGCACTTTGTGACGGACTCCTAGTTTGGCACTGGGACCCAGGGATTGACATCAGAAGTGATATGTGTATTTCAGCTGCAGAATTGCACAGTTTGCTGAGTTTTGGCAGGTTCTATGGCTACAGTTCTTTTCAGCAAGATTTTGATGTAGTTCCTTACAGATTCATTTGGGATCCGGGCATTAGTTGTGAGATACTCTCCAGTATGTTGAGGAATCCTTTGTGTGCATTAGGGTTCCAATCAGGGTTCACTGTTGAGTTTTGCAGCATGTATACGAGGGTGATTACTTGCAGTTGCACTTTTGATCTTTATGTACATGATCTGTTTCAGACGCATAGATCAGTTGCGTATATGCTAGATAGTGTGTATGACAGCTTAGCGTGCACAGTTATGGGAAGCAAGCATTGTCAGTATTCAGAGTTGTTTCCACTTAATGCTTATGCTCTTGCGACATCTGGCGTTGGCGTTGATTTAATTCAGCAGGTTCAGTTAGTTGTGCTAGTGCTGGTGTTACAGGAGCTCTTTGGTGACAGCAGGGACATTACACAGATCCTCCCTTGGGATCTAGGTGGGGAGAATTGTCTTTGTAGCCAAGATTGCTTGGGGACAAGCAATTTCAAGGAGGGTGGATTGTAATGTCCCCTTTTTAGCTGATGTTGTTTGCGGATGGTTTAGCCTATTCCTAACCCTCATAGGCTAATGTACATGGTTAGGGGGTCTTCTTGAGGTAGTCACCTAGTCGATGGTTGGTTTCCTGGATTCAATTGGATGGGAAAAAATAAGTTAGATAATAATTAAATTAATTATTTGTAAGGTTATTAAATAAATAAATTTTATAAAGTGACCTTATATTTAATTAATTTAATAAAGTGACTTAAATAAATATTATTATATAAAGTCACTAAAATAAAATAATATTATTTTTTTAGAAGCTTCCTGAAGTGGGATTGAAAAAGTATAAAGGAAGGGGCAAGGCAAGCTTCCAGGCATCTAATTATTGACATTTGCATTTGATGAGTTTTGTGGAGCTAAGGGTTTCTGCATATTTGGTCTTTGGGAATGGAAACTCCCATAGATTAGCATAACTGAGGTGGTGAAATATCCTCTGAAGGGTTACAAATTGGAAGGGATACTTCAGTCCTTTCATTTGTGCTTAAATCTGCAGTGTTAACAGGGGTTTGGAGGTATCAATTTGCATATCAGAAGTTTTTCTATTGGCTGCTATAGTGTTTTGCTACAGTACGCTACAGTGTTTTTGCTACAGTAGCGCTACAGTGATGCTACAGTTCACGCTACAGTGATTTGCTACAGTGCGTGCTATAGTGTTTTTCTATAGTGCGCGCTACAGTGATTTGCTACAGTACGCTACAGTGTTGCTACAGTGCTGTGAATAGTAACACTATAGTACGGGGCAGCTAGGAGAGGGTTTCAATTTGGGTTTGGAAGGGACTCCTTTCTTTGGTTGATGAGAAGGCTGGGTGCTACACTTGAGAGGCACGATTGGGGCTTGAGAGGGATGCTTATGAGCTATTTTGAGGCTGCCATTCCTTCATCTTCGTCATCGATTCACAGCAGCTTACATTTCCAGGTTCTTTCATGAGTTACCATATTTATATCAGCATTGCTTCATAGTTGTCATTTGTTCGTAGATTTTAGGAGTTGCATAAAATTGTAAAGCCAAGAGTCTTGGCCATTCATATCAGCATTGTATTAGACAATATATCTCAATAAAGGAGTGACAAGTTGTAGGCCATCTATTTGATGTAATGTGCATATTAATATCCTTCATGATTAGCATAGTAGTATGCATGCCAAGTGTTTGACAAAATATCAATTGGCTGTAATGCTATACTTGTAGTTTAGTCATTTAGTATTTATTTCAAGGCTTTTGCATCATCTTATCTTCCAATTTCATCAAGCAAAGCAAACTAAAACTCAGAAATAGCAAGAACATACTTTGCATACAAAGTGTTTGACGATATTCCTTGAGCCTCTAATCAGCATTTTGAGGTCAGAACTAGCAAGGGATATTACACGCTCGAAAAATGCAAGAGAAGAGTATACGGGATTTTACAAGATCTCTACAAAGAATCTAACCTTACAAAACTTGCTCTGATACCATGTTAAAATTTGTAAAACAAATTATAACCCAGAATTAATTGAAAGAGTTAGAAACATAAGCTGTAAATGCAAAAAACAATAACAATACCATGAGATTGATGTGAAATGCTCGAATGGAAAAATAGTATCAGATAACTATCTCCAATATCGAATGAAAATACAAACTAGGTAGCATGCTTATATAGACCAAAGAGAGGGAGGAGGTGGCAACACCGACCAATGAGGAGCAACCATCTATCAGACTAAAGATAGCAAAGTATCTTCCCAAGATAGCTAATGGATGCTCACATGTAGGAAGGTGACACCTCGCAACCACTCACATAATAAGACATGCTTTATTAACCTAAGAAAGCTTAAATAAATGTGTAGGAAAAACCTTATAATAAAGAATAAAAAACATACACTAACACTTATGCCATAAGCTTATGCTATCAAAATCATCATAGATCCCCTTTTTGGGACCTAAAATTTCATACCAATTTCAGGTCCCCATATGTGAAACATTAATTTCAACACTCATAGATACACCTGCACAATATGCTCAAGTGGCCTACTTTGAAGCATTATAATTCAGACCTGGTTTGTCTCCATGCAAAATCACTTCACAAACATGTTTGTCTACCATATGTAAGTGAGCACACCTAATTTCAACTTCCTACGATCAATTTTGACTAGGTTTTGAAGAACCAAGTTGGGGGGTTCTGGTAAGGTTTGTTGTTTGCACATTGTGGAATCTGCCTGGGAGGTCAACTTTGAAGGCAAGTATTTCATAGCTGGATGATGATCGTAATGAACCAATCAATGTTCCAAATTTCCCCCTGTGATAATGCTCTCCCATGTCCGTTTTGAAGACTCCAGTACATCGTTTGCTATTTTTTCAAAATGAAAAGCAAATGCATTTAGCCTCGATTTCACAGTTTCACCTCTAGAGAGGTCAACTTTGGCCCTAAATATTTTGTGATCAAAGATGATTAGTAAATAAATCTCTTGCACACGCACTCATCAAGCCTAAATGAACTCAAATTTCTAGTTACAGCTTCCCAAGAAGAGATTTAATGGGTTTCTAAAATTGCAAGTTGGTGAGCTTGAATCAGGTTTTGACAGGGGTAGTTTTCAAGGAGGTTAATTTGGAAGGTAATATCTAGAAATCAGGTCATTTTCATAAAAAACCAATTGATGTCTCAAATTCTTCCCATGTTAATGTGCCTTCATGCCAATTCTCAAGATCCCAACACTTCGTTTGATATTTTTTTCAAAATCAAATCCAAATGGGTTTTACACAGTTTCGTGACTGCATTCCCAAGTAGCTTCAAAGAGGTTGACTTTGGCATCTGATATTTTGCGAAGGAAGATGATTGAAGAAAAACCCTTTTGCCTACATGTTCACATGAGCTAAATGAACTAATCCCCAGGATGGCAACTTCTCAATATCATATTTTATATTTTTCCAAAGAGGCAAGATGACAGGTTTCAGTTGAGTTTAAACAGGTGCAAAACATGTTGAGTGAGCTACTTTGATTGCGAGCAGCTTTTAATCTTAATAACTTCATGCCAAACCATTTGTTGCGTTGAATTCTTGGGTCAACAATCTACAAGTTTGTATGTTTTCATATCTCTGGGAGAAGTTTTGATTGGTTTCCCAGACTAATTCCGAAGGCTACTTGGCCTATTTTGCTCATTGTGCAAAGTATCAGAAGGTGGATTCTAATGATGGCCCATTTCAAATATTCACTCTAGAAGCATGTTAAGGCAGTCCAAAGTCAATTCAAGAGAAAAAACTTGCTTGAAAATGAAAATTTTTTAGCCGGGCCCATAGGGAGACCTGGCATAGGGTAAAATATTGACAATGGCAGCTTGAACCTGGAAAGGCACTTGCTATTTTAAATCTTTTTGAGATATCAGGTAATATTGATAACTACCATTGATGTTATTTACAAATAATGTGCTACGTGAAGGCGATGGTATGTGGAATGCAAGGTCCCATTATGACATCTTGTGTTATCGGTATAATAAGGAGAAATTGGCATTCATATTGTGGCTCTCTGAAGCCAATACCTATGCCTACAGGAGTTTGAGAGAGCGGCTGCAGATGCTCCATGGCCAGTGATACCAAATCTATGATTGATAAAAAGAAAATTATATTCTTTTGTGAGTGCGGTGTTATAATAGAGTATAATTTTATTGCCACCTGCTATAAAAATGGTGTTTTTATCTGCTACTATGTCTAATAACAAATGAAGGAGAAACTCTAAAGTGAAAAAACCCTAAATCTCACTCATCGGTGATAGTAACTATAATGGAGTGAGTTCACCAAATCCTACCGATTGTGTTTGTCACTCCGATGGGGGGAAGATACTAAGATATACATATGCAAAGAAAAAATCTTATCAAAAGGAAAACATATCGGTGAAAGGTAGAAGCATCGACACACAATTTTAAAATCTCCCCGATACTTGAAGTCCCTCTGATGTGGATGCGTGCAGGGTGTGAAATGTTTATCAAGGGAATGGTTGCTTATCGATAGATATTATTTAAAACACACCGATACTGCAAGTCTCTCCGATAGGATGAAGAGGTAAAATTACGAATGGATAAGATTAATTTATTTCAAGGATTTATATGCGAGTACGGCATCAGAATAAAAAATTATTATTATATCTGAAGATAATATCACTTCAAGAGAAAATTAATCTCACCGATACAAAAGGAGCAATAAGATTTAATAAATGTTCACTTGGAGATGAAATACATTTTTTTTTGAAGAACTGGGTAATCAATTCACCTAAAGGATATTTTTATGTGAAAGTGCATATAATGACCCGTGAAGATATTTTCACTAAAGAAGTAAGGAGGGGTAATCATTTTCACCCAAAATGTATATTTTTGCCAAACAAAGGTGAAAAGGCATACAGGTTTATATTTCCCAACAAAGAGATTAAAATTAAAGTATTATGAAATACTTTATTCTTCACGGAAGAGTATATCAAATATCTTTTAATTAAAACATGGTGAAAACATTCATGAGGAGGTAAACATTTATTAAATTTAATCACCTCTTGACATAAAATGAAGTTGTAACATATTTTCACCAAGATGTGAAATATTTTCACAAGGTTGTTAATTGAAAAACAAGATTTTATGAGTGGTAATTGTTTCCTACCCGAAGAGTAAAATATGTTTTCTGGGTGAAAATATGAACAAAAGGATATGACAAATAGTTATATTCACATTGGAAAATTATTTTCATGAGAATACGAATGCCAGGAAGATTAATTAAATAAAGAATCAAAATGCATGCAGAATGAAGGCAAACCGTAACAAGGGTATTATTTTAATACAACTTCATAATTTTACTCCCATGAGTAAAATATTTCTATTCCAAAGATTAAGGGAGCATTGCCATGATGGCTGGTTATTGTGAATATTTTACAGGAAAATTACATATATTACAATTACAAGAGTCAAAGTTACCCCAAGAGATTAATATTGGCAAAATTATGGAGGGAGATGATAAATTTTAAAAAGACAGGGGGACCAATGTTAGAAACAATTGATAAAATTGAACAAACCCTAATAAGAGGTATCACTTCAATGACTACAGAATATTTTCCAATAAGTCAAGCAAAATGGTCAGAGGAATACTTCATGAGTGAAATTATTGGAAGATACTTTATTAGTGCAAAGAAAAAATTAAATTTTTGTTGAAGATAAACAAAAGGTTAATATTTTTATTAACCAAACTAATATCTCTTGGCAACCAAAAAGATGCATAGGATGAGTATGAAGGGTTGTAACCTGAGAATCCAAAGGATATTTATCAGAGAAGAAGAATCAAGCAAAAGGGGGAGGCATCAGTAGAGTAGGAAGAACATCAATCATCAGTAGAATATAATATATACAGTTTACAAATGTTTTCCAAATATCATGTTGCAAGTATAATATTGAAGAAGTAAATTGGAGTTCTCTGATCTTGTGGTTTTATTCTGGCATCAATTGTTTGTTGAAGTTACTCAATTGGGTGGTTGTCTCCAGTTCTGTATTTCCTTGTTATTCAAATTAATATATCAAATATATAGTTAATTTGTCAATGCACATTTGATGTATCTATGTGATTGAGTAAATTGGTTTCCATTAGAGGAATTAAAAATCCTTCTAATTAGTCACAGTAACCTGGAAGTGTTAGTTTGGATTACTAAGAAGAATCATACAATTAGGATTGCCATTCTGTCTCCAAGTTAATATTATATGTTATATCTTGCATATTTCATTCAATTGGTTCCTTCAAGAAAGGATTAAATTGCCTTTTGGTGAATTACAAGATATCTGATTATATTGGATGGATCATTAAGAAGAGTTTGTCAATCATTTCCCTGCACGTTTATACAAGTTATAAACTAAAATTGTGCCAAACAGTTAGAATTATTGTCCACTATAAGCCACTAGTCTTAGTCCTTCATTTCACTCTATTTACCCAACAAGGCACTGGTCTTATTTCAATTCATCATTTAAATCCTTTTATTTACACAATCATAAAATTCACCTTGATATTGTTTATACAATTTCTACCAACTATTCATTAGTTATTAGATATAGAATTAGCTAGCAAGCTTTCATCTATCCTACACCATTTGCCACTGTAGGAAGACATATTTACTTAGTCAAGACATTTACATTCATTTTGCTTTAATTTTCAAGGTTCACCCACCTAGGTGTCAGGACCTAAAGTGCAGGAAATCATCAAACCTTGAAGGTTGATTTCGTCAAGTTAGTTCAAAAATGTTGCGAATCTAAGCATAGAGCCTGGCATCCTCTTAGGATTAGCAACCTACATTTTTGAGACCTAACACCCCTATTACTATCATTTATCAACCATATTTGGGTAAGTGCAAGAAGATGGGGGGCCAAAAAGGGGTCTTAAGTGGCCACTTTTTTTCCAAAATCAAGAAATACTGGCCTTGGATGAGAAATTGAGTATAGTTACACTCAAAATTTGGAGATGCAACCAAAACAATGTTCGTAGTCCTCCGAGTCTACTTTCTAAACTACAATTTTTTTTGAAAATGGCATAGATTAAGGGGTCCAAAAGAGGGAGCCACAGAAATTGGTGTTGTTTCTATCAAAAAAACATAACATAGCATGTTTTGTGGCTCCCTTAAAAGGTCAATTTTTTTTTGGTATTTTAAAAATCGCTTTAGTGAGAAATTATGTAATAGCATGTAGTTTATGCCCAATTTTTCTGATAATTTTTTGATGAATATTTGATTTTTTACTAATTTTCAAAGTGGACACATCCTAAAAAATAGAATTTTGGCTGTGCTACCCTATAAATTTTGAAAACTAATTGAAAATCATTTTTTTTCTTTTTTTACTATTTGTAGAATGGAGTCTAGTTTCTAAATATGTAATTTTTTTAAAATTTCAATGAATAGTTAATTTACAATGAAAAAAAGACCAAACAGTGGTTTTTGCCCAAAAACGGACACACAAACAAAAGAAATTAAAGATGAAAGGCTTAACATTGTTAAAATGTGAAAAAAATCACATCGTCAAATAGCTAAGAGAAAGCCTAACATTACCTAGGTGTTCGATTTGTTTGACCTTGAAACATGTGCAAATCTGAGGGTTAGCACGAACGAAATTATGTGAAATCTTGAAGAATATGGAAAAACACGTCTGTGACTATTCAAAAGGCACTCCAAGCCTTTGGGTTGGAAATCCAAAGCAAATCCTAAGCCCAAGGCTTGGGATTCCCAAAGAAAGACATAACGCGAGCGTGTTATAATGCGCTAGCGTTATGTTTTGCTTTGCATTTTTCCTTTTCCGCAAGTCTGTTGTTTGTCATGTTTGACATAACGTGAGCGTGTTATACGCGCTTGCGTTATGCTCCCCTTAAATTTTTTTATGTTCAAGTCTATTAATCATATATGTATGTATGTATGCCTATATGTATGTATGTATGTATGTATGTATCTATGTATGCCTATATGTATGTATGTATGTATATATGTATGTATCTATGTATGCCTATATTTATGTATGTATAGTGTCAAGGGCAGAGGAGGGTAGAGATGGGAGTGAGCCAGATAATGGAGGAGAGGGGTGGATAAGGATTGAGTGATTAAGGTTTAAGGTTGAGGGTTGAGCGTTTAGGGATAGGATTTAGAGTTTAGGGATAAGTGATTAGAGTTTAGGACCTTGAGGGATTAGGGTTTAGGGTTGAGGCTTTAGGGATAGCGTTTAGGGTTAAGGGTCGAGGGATTAGGTTTAAGGTAGAGTGTTGAGGATAGAGGGATTAGGGATAGGGTTTAGGGTTGAAAGTTTAGGGTTGAGGGATTAGGGTTTAAGGTATAGTTTAGTAGTTCTTATGGATAGAGCTAGTAAACAATGGGAGATTATTTGCCTGTTTCATAACAATATACCTTCCCTAAGTGCGGGGTGGATAGCAAGAAACATAGATGTACCCCAATGCAAATCTTTTCTCATAATGATCATCCTTCTAATTTCAACTGTTAATTACTCACTGTGGATGTACCATACGCAAAGCTTTTCTCATAGGGTTTAAGGTATAGTGTCGAGGGTTGAGGGTTTATTGATAGTGTTTAGGGTTGAGGGTTGAGGGATTAGGTTTTAGGGTTGATGGATTAGGGCTTAAGGTATAGTGTTGAGGGTTGAGGGTTTAGGGTTAACAGATTAGCATTTAATGTCAAGGTTAGGGTTAGAGTGTCAAGGCTAGGGGGATTAGGTATAGGGTTTAAGGTTGAAGGTTTAAGGATTGAGGGTTGAGGCTTTAGGGATGAGGGTTTAAGGCTTAAGATATAGTGTCAAGTGTTGAGGGTGTAGGGACAGGGTTTAAGTTTTAAGGGTTAAGGGTTGAGGGATAGGGATTAGGGTTTAAGGTATAGTGTTGAGGTTTGATGGTTTAGGGATGGGGTTTAGGTTTGAGGGATTAGGGTTTAGGGTTGATGAATTAGGGTTTAATGTTGAGAGTTGAGGGTTGAGGGTTGAGGGTTGAGGGTTGAGGTTGAGGGATAGGGTTAATGGTCAACGGATTAGGGTTAAATAAGAGTGTCGAGGGTAAAGGGATTAGGGATAGGGTTTAGGGTTGAAGGTTTAATGATTTAGGGTTGAGGCTTTAGGGATGAGGGTTAAGGGATTAGGGTTTAAGATATAGTGTCGAGTGTCAAGCGTGTAGGGATAGGTTTTAGGGTTCAATTTTTAAGGGTTAAGGGTCGAGGGATCAGAGTTAAGGGTTGAGGGATTAGGGTTTGACATTGAGGGTTGAGTACATTGAGGTTTGAGGGTTAAGAGTTTCGGGATAGGGTTTCGGGTTGAGGGATTAGGGTTAAGGGATAGGGTTGGAGGGTTTAAGGATAAGGGATTAGGGTTTAAGGTATAGTATCGAGCCCATTGAGGGTCTAGGAATAGGGATAGCGTTTAGGGTTTAGGAATAGGGATAGCATTTAGGGTTTAGGGATGAGGGATTAGAGTTGAGGGATGATGGATTAGGGTTGAGGGTTGAGGGATTAGGGTTTAGGGATAAGGTTTAGGGTTGAGGATTGAGGGATTAGGGTTTAAGGTACAATGTTGAGGGTTTAGGGATAGGGTTTAGGGTTGAGGGATTAGAGTGAAGGGTTAAGGGATTAGGATTTGACGTTAAGGGTTGAGGGTTGAGGATTTAGGGATAGGGTTGAGGCTCGAGGGATCAAAGTTAATGGTTGAGGGATTAGGGTTTGATGTTGAGGGTTGAGGGTTGAGGTTTGAGGGTCAAGGGTTTAGGGATAGGGTTGACGGTTAAGGGATTAGGGTTGAAGTAGAGTGTGGAGGGTATAAGGATTAGGGATAGGGTTGGAGGGTTTAGGGATAAGAGATTAGGGTTTAAGGTATAGTATCGAGTCTGTTAAGGGTTTAGGAAAGGGATATCATTTAGGGTTTAGGGATGAGGGATTAGAGTTGAGGGATGACAGATTAGGGTTGAGGGTTGAGGGATTAGGGTTTAGGGATAAGGTTTAGGGTTGAGGGTTGAGGGATTAGGGTTTAAGGTATAGTGTTGAGGGATTAGAGTGAAGGGTTGAGGGATTAGGATTTAACATTGAGGTTTGAGGGTTGAGGATTTAGGGTTTAGGGTTTAGGGATAGGGTCGAGGGTCGAGGGATCAGAGTTAAGGGTTGAGGGATTAGGGTTTGACGTTGAAGGTTGAGGCTTTAGGGTTTAGGGTTTAGGGATAGGGTTGAGGCTTGAGGGATCAGAGTTAAGGGTTGAGGGATTAGGGTTTGATGTTGAGGGTTGAGGATTGAGGTTTGAGGGTCAAGGGTTTAGGGATAGGGTTGAGGGTCGAGGGATTAGGGTTAAAGTAGAGTGTGGAGGGTATAAGGATTAGGGATAGGGTTGGAGGGTTTAGGGATAAGGGATTAGGGTTTAAGGTATAGTATCGAGTCTATTGAGGGTTTAGGAATAGGGATAGCATTTAGGGTTTAGGGATGAGGGATTAGAGTTGAGGGATGATAGATAAGGGTTGAGGGTTGAGGGATTAGGGTTTAGGGATAAGGTTTAGGGTTGAGGGTTGAGGGATTAGGGTTTAAGGTATAGTGTTGAGGGTTCAGGGATAGGGTTTAGGGTTGAGGGATTAGAGTGAAGGGTTGAGGAATTAGGATTTGACATTGAGGTATGAGGGTTGAGGCTTTAGGCTTTAGGGTTTAGGGATAGGGTTGAGAGTCAAGGGATTAGAGTTAAGGGTTGAGGGATTAGGGTTTGACATTGAGGGTTGAGGCTTTAGGGTTTAGGGATAGGGTTGAGGGTCGAGGGATCAGAGTTAAGGGTTGAGGGATTAGGGTTTGATATTGAGGGTTGAGGGTTGAGGTTCAAGGGTCAAGGGTTTAGGGATAGGGTTAAGGGTTGAGGGATTAGGGTTAAATTAGAGTGTGGAGGGTATAAGAATTAGGGATAGGGTTGGAGGGTTTACGGATAAGGGATTAGGGTTTAAGGTATAGTATCGAATCTGTTGAGGGTTTAGAAGTAGGGATAGCATTTAGGGTTTAGGGATGAGGGATTAGAGTTGAGGGATGATGGATTAGGGTTGAGGGATTAGGGTTTAGGGATAAGGTTTAGGGTTGAGGGTTGAGGGATTAGGGTTTAGGGATAAGGTTTAGGGTTGAGGGTTGAGGGATTAGGGTTTAAAGTATAGTGTTGAGGGTTTAGGGATAGGGTTTAGGGTTGAGGGATTAGAGTGAAGGGTTGAGGGATTAGGATTTGACATTGAGGGTTGAGGCTTTAGGGTTTAGGGTTTAGGGATAGGGTTGAGGGTCGAGGGATCAGAGCTATGGGTTAAGGGATTAGGGTTTGATGTTGAGGGTTAAGGGTTGAGTTTCGAGGGTCAAGGGTTTAGGGATAGGGTTGAGGGTCGAGGGATTAGGGTTAAAGTAGAGTGTGGAGGGTATAAGGATTAGGGATAGGGTTGGAGGGTTTAAGGATTAGGGATTAGGGTTTAAGGTATAGTAATGAGTCTATTGAGGGTTTAGGAATAGAGATAGGATTTAGGGTTTAGGGATGAGGGATTAAAGTTGAGGGATGATGGATTAGGGTTGAGGGTTGAGGGATTAGGGTTTAGGGATAAGGTTTAGGGTTGAGGGTTGAGGGATTAGGGTTTAAGGTATAGTGTTGAGGGTTTAGGGATAGGGTTTATGGTTGAGGGGTTAGAGTGAAGGGTTGAGGGATTAGTATTTGACGTTGAGGCTTGAGGCTTGAGGCTTTAAGGTTTTGGGTTTAGGGATAGGGTTGAGGGTTGAGGGATCAAAGTTAAGGGTTGAGGGATTAGGTTTTAATGTTAAGGGTTGAGGGTTTGGGTTTGAGTGTCAAGGGTTTAGGGATAGGGTTGAGGGATAGGGTTGAGGGTCGAGGGATTAGGGTTAAAGTAGAGTGTGGAGGGTATAAGGATTAGGAATAGGGTTGGAGGGTTTAGGGATAAGGGATTAGGGTTTAAGGTATAGTATCGAGTCGGTTGAGGGTTTAAGAATAGGGATAGCATTTAGGGTTTAGGGATGAGGGATTAGAGTTGAGGGATGACAGATTATGGTTGAGGGTTGAGGGATTAGGGTTTAGGGATAAGGTTTAGGGTTGAGGGTTGAGGGATTAGGGTTTAAGGTATAGTGTTGAGGGTTTAGGTTTGAGGGATTAGAGTGAAGGGTTGAGGGATTAGGATTTGACGTTGAGGGTTGAGGATTTAGGGTTTAGGGATAGGGTTGAGGGTCGAGGGATCAGAGTTAAGGGTTGAGGGATTAGGGTTTGATGTTGAGGGTTGAGGGTTGAGGTTCGAGGGTCAAGGGTTTAGGGATAGGGTTGAGGGTCGAGGGATTAGGGTTAAAGTAGAGTGTGGAGGGTATAAGGATAAGGGATAGGGTTGGCTGGTTTAGGGATAAGGGATTAGGGTTTAAGGTATAGTATCAAGTCTGTTGAGGGGTTAGGAATAGGGATAGCATTTAGGGTTTAGGGATGAGGGATTAGAGTTGAGGGATGACAAATTAGGGTTGAGGGTTGAGGGATTAGGGTTTAGGGATAAGGTTTAGGGTTGAGGGTTGAGGAATTAGGGTTTAAGGTATAGTGTTGAGGGTTGAGGGATAGGGTTGAGGGTTGAGGAATTAGAGTGAAGGGTTGAGGGATCAGGATTTGACATTGAGGCTTGAGGCTTTAGGGTTTAGGGTTTAGGGATAGGGTTGAGGGTTGAGGGATCAGAGTTAATGGTTGAGGGATTAGGGTTTGACGTTGAGGGTTGAGGGTTGAGGTTCGAGGGTCAAGGGTTTAGGGATAGGGTTGGGGGTCAATGGATTAGGGTTAAAGTAGAGTGTGGAGGGTATAAGGATTAGGGATAGGGTTGGAGGGTTTAGGGATTAGGGATTAGGGTTTAAGGTATAGTATCGAGTTTGTTGAGGGTTTAGGAATAGGGATAGCATTTAGGGTTTAGGGATGAGGGATTAGAGTTGAGGGATGACGGATTAGGGTTAAGGGTTGAGGGATTAGGGTTTAGGGATAAGGTTTAGGGTTGAGGGTTGAGGGATTAGTGTTTTAGGTATAGTGTTGAGGGTTTAGGGATAGGGTTTAGGGTTGAGGGATTAGAGCGAAGGGTTGAGGGATTAGGATTTGACGTTAAGGGTTGGGGCTTTAGGGTTTAGGGTTTAGGGATAGGGTTGAGGGTTGAGGGATGAGTGTTAAGGGTTGAAGGATTAGGGTTTGATGTTGAGGGTTGAGGGTTGAGGTTCTAGGGTCAAGGGTTTAGGGATAGGGTTAAGGGTCGAGGGATTAGGGTTAAAGTAGAGTGTGGAGGGTATAAGGATTAGGGATAGGGTTGGAGGGTTTAGGGATAAGGGATTAGGGTTTAAGGTATAGTATCGAGTCTGTTGAGGGTTTAGGAATAGGGATAGCATTTAGGGTTTAGGGATGAGGGATTAGAGTTGAAGGATGACAAATTAGGGTTGAGGGTTGAGGGATTAGGGTTTAGGGATAAGGTTTAGGGTTGAGGTTGAGGGATTAGGGTTTAAGGTATAGTGTTGAGGGTTTAGGGATAGGGTTTAGGGTTGAGGGATTAGAGTGAAGGGTTGAGGGATTAGGATTTGACGTTGAGGATTGAGGCTTTAAGGTTTAGGGTTTACGGATAGGGTTGAGGGTTGAGGGATCAGTGTTAAGGGTTGAGGGATTAGGGTTTGACGTTGAGGGTTGAGGGTTGAGGTTTGAGGGTCAAGGGTTTAGGGATAGGGTTGAGGGTCGAGGGATTAGGGTTAAAGAGAGTATGGAGGGTATAAGGATTAGGGATAGGGTTGGAGCGTTTATGGATTAGGGATTAGGGTTTAAGGTATAGTATATAGTTTGTTGAGGGTTTAGGAATAGGGATAGTATTTAGGGTTTAGGGATGAGGGATTAGAGTTGAGGGATGATAGATTAGGGTTGAGGGTTGAGGGATTAGGGTTTAGGGATAAGGTTTAGGGTTGAGGGCTGAGGGATTAGGGTTTAAGGTATAGTGTTGAGGGTTTAGGGATAGGGTTTAGGGTTGAGGGATTAGAGTGAAGGGTTAAGGGATTAGGATTTGATGTTAAGGGTTGGGGCTTTAGGGTGTAGGAATCAAGGGAAACACTGAGAGGGGGGGTGAATCAGTGTTGTGTGAATTTTCAAAACCTTTTTTTTTAAACTTTAACTTTCAGAGCTCAAAAAGAAAGATACCATTGATTTGTAAAATACATATGCACATGACTGTGAATACAGAAAGCAAACAAAACTTCATAAGTAAATCAAACACACACAAAGATGATCAATATGAATCATGACAGAAGATATGCACGAGTGGAAAACCCTCTAGGGGTAGAAAAACCACTCCAGAACTACCTCACTGGCTTAAATGAAAAAATCTTCTTACAAATGTCTCACTGACATATATAGAGGTCTCACTGACCACGGTCTCACTGACCACAAGCCTCATTGGCATGCTGTGCCTCATTGGCAAACACAATCACTATTAACAAAACATCAAACTTTGTGTTCAAGACATGATTGCCATTCAATCAGATTTGCACCATTGTATACAACCTTATACCTTCTGTTTGATTTTCAAATCAAGACCATTTTCTTTTACATACTTTTGCAAACAAGCTCCATATACAAATCTCTATAAACAATTTTCTCTGCAAATTAATCCTGTATTCTGATCCATTCAACAACATTGCATATCAATCCTGTATTCTAATCCTCCATTCAACAACACTGCATATCAATCCTATATTCTAATATACTCAACAACACTACTTTACTCTGTATGTTTCATCTCTGTCTTACAAGTCATCCAATCAATGCACCTGAAAAACTATTATATGTAAATTGGATGTCTTTTCACCTTTCACATTCTGCATAGTCATTTTCACTAAAGATCATTTTGTCCTTTCATCTTCTCTTTTTAATGTCTTCAAAAACAATGCATCTTATATTGTCACCTGCAAAAATAAAAGAACATATATCTAATCCCCAAAACCTTTCTAATTCTCTTTTAATCTGCAAGAAACTCCTCTTCAAAAATAAAAACTTCATCCAATGCCCTGCTCACAAAATAATAAAAAACATTTTGTTCCTTCAAAAAATTCATCTCTTGATATTCCTGTAAGAAAAAAATGTCTTCAAAAACTCCTCAAATTCTACAATAAAAATCTTCAAAAAATCATTTTTCTCCTGCATAAAAAAAATATATTCAATTTCAAAAACAAATATCCTTGATATTCTTCTATGTGCAATTTTATATTCCCTTGCATATATTCTCACCTTCTCCAAACAATTTTCTAATTCATCCCATGGCAAATCAATCTATCCTCTGTCGAAAACCAAATCCACATTATCATCTTCAATAAATCCCATTTTCTCTGCAAAGAACTTCTTCAAAAAAAATCTAGCCAATGTCTCAAGATATTCTTCATGAAAAAAAAAACTCCCAAAAAAACATTCCTTGAAAAAAACTCCTTCATTAAAAAAAATCTTCTTCTTAATCATTTCCTACCTTTTCATATAACTCCATATGAAATTAGAAAATAATAAAGGGTTTCTAATTTCAAACTAATGTCACAAAAGACTTAGATAAATTTCCTTCTTCTTCTAAAATAAATACTTCAAATTCTTTCCATAAATTGTGCTCTTCTTAAAAGGAAACATTGAATGATGTGTTTTTAAAACATGGTCTCCAAATTGAATTTAATCGGGCTCTTCTTTAACCCAAACTTCTCATGCTAATCAACACCACAAAAATAAACCTTACCACCCATTAAATTCGATGCAAATTACCTTTCAAACATGGATCGGGCTAGATAGCATTTAGAATGTTTTGTTTTTGGTTTAAAAAAAAACTTAGACTTGATTCACACCGCGGGCTCCATTGACGACTCAATGACATGCTATTTGAAAAAAAATTTCCCACTCGAGCCTTTCTTTAAAAGGTGATAAAGTTTTAAAACCAAAACTCACTTTATATGGAGAGCTCGTGCCACCGGTAAGAAGGAAGGAGGGCCGGTCATTACAACGATGGTGTACCCCTTCTGTAGGTTCCTGTAAGTGAGGTGACCTGTATTAGAAGGTCAACATAATTTTGAAACACAAAGTGCAATATGATATGATAGATAACTTGGATTTTAGTATAGGTTATAATTTAGAGTTTTACCTTAGTGTTTAGGTTCACACTTGTCTTTTGAGCATGAATAAGCAAGTGTCTTTTCATGAAGGACCATATAACCCGGTATCTCTGCACATGAGAAGCTTGTAAGAAAAAATTTTCAACATCTATGTCATCAAGATATCAAATACGTTGAACACCTTTTCAATGAAGACCATCATGACAATACATGTCTTTAAAATAGTATGTCTTCACTGCATGAAATCAAAGTGCTAAACACCAACATCCTGAACAAGATAAAGTTCAAACTCTCCAACATCCTTTATCATGAAACATATGATCTTGAACTTCATACAATGAAACTACAAACATTTCAACCCCCATGAACATTTCAACATTTGTTTGTATGATGATCAACTCACAACTGAAGACTATGCCATTGAATATTGAGATCAATTGACCAAGCCAATGCCACTATAAGTCATCTGTATCACCCTGATGTAATCCTGCAACAACACACAAGATGATATACTTCTGATGATGTACTCCTCCAATAACACACAAGATGATGTACTTTTGATGATGTGCTCCTCCAATAACACACAAGATGATGTACTTCTGATGATGTGCTACTCTAATAACACACAAGATGATGTACTCCTAAAATATTCTCTGCAAGTACTACTGATCAAACAAGTCCTTCACTTTAGATACACACTGGCACAATAAAGATCCACTGAAGATATGAGCATGCATCCTATATCTGATTTCACATGATCCAAGATGATCTAACAACATTCCATCACATATAAAGATATCATTATGATGCAAATCTCTTGATAATGAAATATTTCATTATACTGTTTTAAATATTTCATTGCACTGTCTTGATATGATGTCATAGACTCATGATATCTCCTGCTTCTGTCAAAAACTTCACACAACTCCTACAAGACCCTTTTTGACATCAATGACAATCACTTTCCATCATAGGGTTTAGGGTTTACGGATAGGGTTGAGGGTCAAGGGATCAGTGTTAAGGGTTGAGGGATTATGGTTTGACGTTGAGGGTTGAGGGTTGAGTTTCTAGGGTCAAGGTTTTAGGGATAGGGTTGAGGGTCGAGGGATTAGGGTTAAAGTAGAGTGTGGAGGGTATAAGGATTAGGGATAGGGTTTTAGGGTTTAGGGATTATGGATTAGGGTTTAAGGTATAGTATCGAGTCTGTTGAGGGTTTAGGAATAGGGATAGCATTTAGGGTTTAGGGATGAGGGATTAGAGTTGAGGGATGATGGATCAGGGTTGCGGGTTGAGGGATTAGGGTTTAGGGATAAGGTTTAGGGTTGACGGTTGAGGGATTTAGGTATAAGGTATAGTGTTGAGGGTTTAGGGATAGGGTTTAGGGTTGAGGGATTAGAGTGAAGGGTTGAGGGATTAGGATTTGACATTGAGGGTTGAGGCTTGAGGCTTTAGGGGTTAGGGATAGGGTTGATGGTTGAGGGATCAGAGTTAAGAGTTGAGGGATTAGGGTTTGATGTTGAGGGTTGAGGGTTGAGGTTTGAGGGTCAAGGGTTTAGGGATAAGGTTGAGGATTGAGGGATTAGGGTTAAAGTAGAGTGTGGAGGGTATAAGGATTAGGCATAGGGTTGGAGGGTTGAGGGATTAGGGTTTAAGGTATAGTGTTGAGGGTTTCTGTCATCAAATGTAGATTTATGGGTTCGATTATATTGATTGCCTCTCTAGTTTTGGGGTGTGGATGTTTTTGAATCAATCAGGAAGTCTTCAGGAGACTTTGTGGAAGTGGATTGGCAATCACTTGACAGAACCCCTGCTATTTATGCTTGGATAAGGATTTGTCACAAACTAGAACTTCTGCTTCCAAAGAAGATCTGTCTTTCTTCCTCAATGGGCATTTTCTATCAAGAACTTGATTATGGGGGCTTGCCCCTTCATTGTTATGCCTATCATATGGTTGAGCATTTGGCAAGCTCTTGCAGGAAACAGGAAAAGTTCTCCCTCAAAAACTTTGTGGTCATTCAAGTCTGAAGGGGAAGGTTTGGAAAGAGAAATGCAGAAGATGTGATCAATCTATAGCAGGACAAAATGTGAGTGCGTTATAACGTGAGCGCATTATAATGCGCTCATGTTTTGTCTTTCTATAGAAACAATAAAAAAGTGTTGACCCCCGTGATCTAGGTCCACATGCTCTATTTTCATACTGATTCTACGCATGCTCTGACAAAAAAGATTTGCTTTCATGTTGTTGGGAAGTTCATGTGCACATTTGACACATCGTACCACCTTTGCATGAACTTTCCACCACCTTTTCTGCTTCCAACTTGAGAAGGAGTAAATAACATAGTTTTCACACCAAGTTTGATATATATCTATTCAAGTTTCAATTTTTGTAGTGTTGCAATGTTAATTGTGATTCAGATTTAGGAATTTAACATTATAGATTGGTTAATAGTATTGTTTTTAGTAATTATATTTGAGTGCTATTTAATTTAACATTGAAAATGAAGCAAGTAGTGAAAAACTCAAATTGTTGAGGAGTTTGATGCAAGAAGAAAAAAACACTACATAATTGGCTACTCTCTCCATTTGAATCTTCATTTTTTAGGTATGTCAAGTCTTTACATGCATGTTCTTTACATTTTCCTTAATTCTATTTGAATTACTTCATTATGCTTTATCATACATGTTTAAAATAGACACATTCCCAATCAAGAAAGCAGCCTACAATCTCACATGATGCCATGTATATTTTCTACACTTGGGCTCTTTAATAATTATGTGTAATAAACAGACCTTAACATACCATGATGTCAAACTATACAAGAATAAATCCTTACAACATAATAAAAATACAATCCCACTATTATCTTGTATTCATTTCTTAGGAAGTAATATTGGTCTCTTTATCATGCTACAGACAAATTCTCCATCATGTTGAGGAAACAATCAAGAATTAAACCAACACTGGAAGAGATAGAAGCTAAGAATGCAAAAAAAATAGTGGCTATGAGGGAACTTCATGAGAAGAGGAAATTGGACATGATAAATGAAGACATACCAATTGAAGAGGAACCACAACCATCAGAAAGAGATATGGTATTGGTGGCACAAAGAGAACGAATGCAAAAACTTCGTGCTACAAGAGATTTGAATACCATAGTTGGAGACACATCCTCTACTGCAAGTCAACATGTATGGACACCATCTACCACATCTCAAGTTGAGAGTACATCATCACTCACATGTGATGAAGGAGGTATGCCATTGTTCCCACCTCAACCTCAAGGTATGTCATCTATTCCATCTTTGATCAAAGGTATGCCATCTAGCCCATCTCATTTAAATATTGATGAAATTGCTAATGTTGAGATGAATTTACCTAACTTAACACCACCTAGAATTTTACATAGAAAGCCAAAGTATTTGATTGAAACTGATGAGAATATTTTGCAACCAATGGAAGGTAAGAGTCCAAAACACACTTGTAGAAGATATGCTCATAAGATTTGGAGATTGTTCTTTGAAAAGTTAAATGAGACTGCAAGATGTCAACTATTCATTGAAATGATGTGAAGTATAAAGTATAGGTCCATCATGAAGATTCTTGGGTTGAGAACATCAGAGGCTTCAAGTGAAAAATCTATTGTCAAGAATCTAATGAGTGAGTATGAAAGAGTGGGTAACACCTCACGCACAAAAGATAGTAATGCAACACGACATGTGATTACATCGACTATAGTAAGTAGTCAAACGAGGAAAGCTCGTCTCATTAGAAAGATGAGTCAAGAATTGAGAATTAATAGGAAAACTTTATCAAGAGCCATTGGAAGACACCAAAGAATTAAGGAGACTAATGCCAATGAATTATGGGCATTCTTAGGGAGACTACCACAAAAAGATAAACCAATTGTTGAAGCATTGCGATCACTAATTGAAGACTTTTGGAAGATTACACAAGGGTATCTCTGAATCGAAGGGATGTGGTAAGAAGGAGAATCGATAGTTAGAACCATGAGCCACATCCAAAGCATTTTTTGGATGAGACTCAAACACAGTTTTATGGTAAATTTCTAGAGAAGTATCCTCAAATTAAAATTTGTCAAAGATATTTTGAAATGCTAAAACCTTTCTATGTTAAGATAAATCACACACGCACTACTTGTTGTTGTAGATTACATATTAAATTTTCTAACCATTTTGATGCTTATAGGTCTATATGTTTAGATATGCATACTAATAATGTTTTGCAGGGTTGTGCCATATGTGCCCCACCAACATCTTCAAGAGACTTCATATAGTGTATGAGTATGTAAGACATGCCCATAGAGCTCAATGGCTAGACTTGCAATTCAAGTTATGCAAGGACACATTTCCAGTTGGTAGCATTGTTTCAGTCATCAACTTTGCAAAGAACTATAGTATACAGCCACAGCGTGAGGTGCAATCACAATATTACAACTCCACACAGGTTTCTATATTTGTACACATCGCATTCATTCATGTGAATGATAGTACAGAGGATGATAGAAAGATCATTAGGGAGTATAATTTCTATATTAGTGATGATCACACACATTCTACAAAGTTCGTGCAAGGTTACTTTTAGGTGTTCTACAATGATTTGGCTAGAAGGGGCATATCATTCAGTCAACATATCATATGGTTAGATAACTATGCATCACAATTCAAGAACTTGCAGAATTTCTATTAGCTGAGTAGGAGGCATAATTTTATAGGTATTCAGCATATGTGGAACTTTTGTGAGGCGAGGCATGGAAAGGGGGAGCATGATGGTGTAGGAGCATGTATCAAAAGAGCCATAGCATGAGAAGAGTTAAAGTATAAAGACAATGTAAAGTTGACAGATGCAAAATTGATTGTCGAGTGGTGTAATGCTTCCATGGGTCCAGGTAATGAAGGTAAGTCTTCAGTTCGTAGAATTTTTTGGTTGATAGATGATACTAACATTGAACGATATGAGGACTGTTGTACACTGATAGGATCAAATGAGATGTATTCTTTCAGAAGCTCAATTGTAGGTTCATGAAGTATCCATACGTGAAAGATGTCATGCTTTTGTTCTTCCTGTACAATTCAAGTCTAGGATGAGTGTGAGTCAAAGGAGTGGGTTAACGAATGGCAATTATCTTAACCCACTTGACACGTATTGACCCCCGACGGCACTGGAACTAACACAGATGGAATCATCAGTTGACTTTGACCACATATCAGATTTAGTTCAACTAGGGAATATAGGGCACGTATATGCATCTAATTTCATCTAGTTCAACCAGGTAATGTCATCTTACCTTGTAGTGTTTTTGTAATGTTGACTAATTTCATCTAATTTGCTACACATATCAATGTAGGGAACGTATATGCCTTTATTACAGATGAATATAATGAAGAGGGAACAAATTATTACTTATGTCATTGTGTTGAGGCCAAAAAGAAATTGGAGGCCCCTGTTACAGATGGAGAAAACATCGAATACCCTATAGGCTCAGTGGTTATTACTGGAACATGGTTTAGAAAGTACCCACATAAGAGTGTTAATGTTTGGCTGTTTTAGGACTTTGACACACATCAGAAGATTCTTCATTACTTGAACCTTGTCGTGGCATCCAATGTTCATTTGATAAAGTATCGGGGTAGACCTTTGAACAAAATCTTGTGGAAGGTGCGTGAGTTTGACCATGAAGCAATACTTGGCACAATAAAGAGTAGAGCAGACTCGGATGGTTCATTGGATTAATTTGTAAGTATTCACATTAATTTTGTAAAGTCATGTTACATTAAGTTGTAAGTATGCACATTAATTTGTAAGGTTTGTCTTTTTTTAATTTCCTGCTGCATTTATACACATATACACATTTTTACATCATCATGTTATGCATTTTTGGTGTCTTGCTCTTGATGCGACCAAACTGACTATTCCAATGCATCGGGGTGGGTACATTTACACTAGGCATGGTCCTATTTTTCACCCAAACATGTCAAAATAGTCCAAGCTACATTGTACCGACGATATCCTTGAAGAGTCTAAAGTGCAAAAAGGCAGCAATCTTTGACGAGATGTTACTCAAAAATTGTATCACTTAGAAACATTCCATCTGAGGTAACGTGATCATGTAGAGTGCCTCTACAATAAATTCTCTCAGTTTTTTATATCTCTGAGGCATTTGCCCGTGGTGAAAGGTTTTCTGCTGCCCCAAAAATCGTCAGAAGGAGGCAGTGTAAAGTTGCAAAGGGGTGTAACTTTCATCCTGCTCCTGATGTGACCAAATTTAGTATTCCAATGCATCTGGATGGGTACATTTACGCTAGGCATGGTCCTCTTTTTACTCAAACATGTTGAAACAGTCTGAGCTACATTGTACCGATGATATCCTTGAAGAGTCCAAAGTGCAAAAAGGTAGCAATCTTTGACGAGATGTTACTTAAAAAATATGTCACTTAGAAACATTCCATCTAAGGAAACACGATCATGTAGAGTGCCTCTACAATAACCTCTCTCAGTTTTTTATATCTCTGAGGCATTTGCTTGTGGTGAAAGGTTTTCTGCTGCCCCAAAAATCATCAGAAGGAGGTAGTGTAAAGTTACAAAAGGGTGTAACTTTCGTCCTGCTCCTGATGTGACCAAACTGACTATTCCACCACATCCGAATGGGTACATTTATGCTAAGCATGGTCCTTTTTTACCCTAACATGTCGAAACAGTCCGAGCTACATTGTACTGACGATATCCCTGAAGAGTCCAAAGTGTAGAAAGGCAGCAATCTTTGACGAGATGTTAATCGAAAACCATGTCACTTAGAAACATTCTGTTTGAGGAAACATGATCATGTAGAATATTTCTACAATAACCTCTCAATTTTTTATATCTCTGAGGCATTTTCCCGTGGTGAAAGGTTTTCTGCTACCCCAAAAATCATCAGAAGGAGGCAGTGTAAAGTTGTAAAGTGGTGTAACTTTCATCCTGCTCTTGATGTGACCAAACTGACTATTCCAACATGTCTGGATGGGTACATTTACGCTAGTCATGGTCCTTTTTTTAACCCAAACATGTTGAAACAGTCCGAGCTACATTGTACTGACGATATCCCTGAAGAGTCCAAAGTGCAAAAAGGTAGCAAGCTTTGACGAGATGTTACTTGAAAATCATGTCACTTAGAAACATTCCGTCTAAGGTAATGCGATCACGTAGAGTTCCTCTACAATAACCTCTCTCAGTTTTTTATATCTTTGAGACATTTGCCCATGGTGAAAGATTTTCTGCTGCCCCAAAAATTGTCAGAAGGAGGCAGTGTATTAAGTCAGGATGAAAACCTATTCACTCTAGGTGCCAATCTCAAGTTGCACAATCATGAATGGGCACCTAGAGCAATAAGGCACTACATCATGGTTCCAGGACCTTGAAATGGTGCCCAAGCATGTAGGAGGAATTTTCAAGGAGCCAGAATGTTTTTGAAACTCTAAGGAACTAGTCCAAAGACTCTATGGTGCCATCCTGATACCATTTGGAACTCAAACATATTGAAATAAGGTCTAGGAAGCTAGATGCCATCTCTTGCCAGTTCAACCTCTCAGATGCGCCAACATTGGAAAGACTCTTAATGAGCACCTAAGTTTGAATTGATCTTGTGATTGAAAGTTTGGTGATGTATTAGTGCAAGATGATCTTCAGTTGAAGCAATCTAAGTTCTAGGAAGGGTTTAGAAGTTATCAACCTCTTCACTAAGTTAGCCGCATTTTACAAGCTTTCTTACCCAAGAGTTGCACCTCATTAAGACAGGCGCATCTTAACCTCTAGGACTTTTCCAAAGAAGCGCTTTAGGTTATTAGCACCTTTGGACCTTGTTTTGCATTCTAAAAGAGAAGGCACACTTTGGAGGCATTTCTAACCCAGATTGATGCCTAGGTATAGTCATCTCTCTGGAGCATTACAATGTGTTTTAAAATGAAGGAGGACATTTCATAAGTTGGGGAATTGATCATTGAAGACCTTGGAGTGTTTGAATTAGTCCAAGCAAGAAGGCGCATTTCCATGGAGTAGCATACTCTAGATAGCGCCTAATGCCATCAAGGCACAATCCCACCCTTGCTTTGGTACCTATCATCAAGAAGGGGCATTGGGCATTCCTTGAACAGTTTTGAGCGTTTGAATTTCATGAAATCACCAAGGAATGTTGGGTGCCATGTGTATCCTCAACAAGCTTGAGTTTGCACCTAGACAAGTTGGCACTTATTCATGTTTTAACTTCCCTCTTGAAGCGCCTAACTTGGGAAAAAGTTATCTTATTGTTAGTCAAGTGTTTGATGTGTTTTGGAGACTCCAAAAGACTTCCTCTTGCTAGGCACTCTTCTTGGCAACAAAAGCTTCCTAGATCCTGAAGAAAAACACTTGCAAGTGTAGGCGTACTTTCCTTGTGATGGAGCATCAAACTGGCGCCTAGAAATCATAATGCATGAAGTGAGCACCTAGGATCCTATTGGTCCAATAGGTGGTTTTGGGATCCGTGTCAAGTCATTGGATTAGGTTGCCAACTCAGAATGATTTTCATGCACTTAGACTTCAAGGTACCAAAACTAGTAGGAAAATATTTGGGGGGAAACCATTCTGATAAAAGTTGGGTAAATTTAACCTCTGAGTCTGATTAGGCTCCATATAACAACAATATTTATATCATGTCCCTTTGCTTTATGAAACAAGCAGTATGTGTCAAGTCATAGGGATAACACTATGGTCCTTAGAAATTTCTCTGTGACTTTTGATAAGATTATCTACTATTATGTGGATGCTTGATAGTATTATCCTAATCCATTGGACTAGTGTGGCTATGAGGTTGGAAAGTGTTGGAACCTCCATCCTTTAAACTTCTCCACCTTGTTATGGGTTGTTTTGAGTGTTTTCACTTGCTTTCTCTTCGAGAATATTTTCTAATGATACATGATTTGTCATAGATCATTCAACTTGATAAACAACATGGAGGGATTCTCATGCCTTCTATACTTCTTGCAAGTTTCTTTATAGATAGCTCACATCATTGTCATTCTAGGTGGTCATTTCCCTAAATATTATGATAAGATAATCCTGTTAATGAACTTTGGATTGAATGAGAATCAACATGCTTTGTCTTGACTAGAATAGTTGGGATGGACAAAAATCTATTGATTCTAGGTTGGGTTGTTAAAGGTCAAGAAGTTTTGGTGTCTAATGCCCTCTAAATCTAAATATTCAAAATCATAGTGGTTCAATAAGTTACAACAAACAGTCAGGTAGACAATAGACTATAAGGAACAAGGACTACACATGAATCCAAAACAACACTAGTCAATAAGGACATCACAAGTAACTTAACATTACTTCCAGAGGCATTCACAAAAATAAAGGGGAGAACACAACTAGAGAATGCTAGACTATAGTAGGGATGAGTGTCTAATGCAGAGCACACAGTGGAAGCATAGAATTATCAACTTTTGAACCTTCAAACTCACTATTGGCGAGACAACATACCATTGGCGAGCTTAAAATTTCATCGGCCGATAGGCCAATGCCACCATGACTCTGTTTGATTTCACTTCTAACAAACATCCCATCATTGATTCTTATCAGTAAGACAGACCGCTATCAATGACTTTATATCCTTTCACACTGATGTCTTTGTCACTCCAATATGAGACTCTAAGTCCCTCACCTATCGGTAGGAATTAATACCATCGGCATACTCAAAAACTCTTTTGCAGACACACTGATCTCACCAATGACAACCTTTGGACCACACTCGTCGGTGAGATCCAAACATCAGTGAACTCTAATCTCGTTGGGCCGATACACCAATGGATTTTGACTGTTGGTGTGATCCCCTTCATCAGTGAAGCTCTCAACTGCTCTTCTGATGAGCTGATGGGATTATCTTCCAATACACCGATGTCTTCGACTTCAAACCACACTCGTCGGCAAGACAAACCACTATTGCCAAAGCCTAACCAAGGTCTGCCGATACGCTGATACGACCAACTCTTGACGTCGATACAAGGTTCTTTTGAAGGCAAAGGGTGTCTAGGCTTATGGGGCTCAATTTGATGTATTTATTGAAAACTCAAGGTGAATTGATGCTTATTGAAAATGCCACTTAGTCCTTCATTTGCATTCTAGGTGCCATTTCCTATTGACTTATATACTCCTCCTCATGCTAGGGTGCCATAATGAAGTGGTTTAGACAATAGGTGCAATTCACTTACTAGAGGCTTGTTCTCCTTCCACCTTAGGCGCACTTTTATGGTCGAACAGGTATCAATGGGTGCCTTGTCTTAAATGAATACTCTCTCTAAGTTGGACACCCTTTTAAGGCTTTATGAGTTGCAAATTGCACCTTAACCCTTCATGCTTGTTGCTCAATGTTTGAATGTTTAAGAAAGTCTCCTTTAGGCGCTCATCTTCATGACTTTTTCTCAAGGCGCAATCATCCTAATGACTTGGATATTCATCCTAGTGTTTTAGGATATTAGGCTACCAGACTTAGTCATTTTCAGGATCTCAAACATAAAGAATAACATGATGATTCATTTTTTTATATTGCATATAGTTGACATTCTATGCTACTCATAAAGAATATTAATATTTTCTGTTCAACATGATGATTCATTTTTTTTTAAATACAACTTTTATCTTTTAGTTCCAAAATGAGGTTTAGGTTATACTTGAATAACAATAGCTAGCTTATTGGATCAACAAACATCCTATGTAATACAATTAGATTTTAAATATTTGAAGTAGCCATCTACAAATATCCATTCAAGCGTGGATTTATAATGCAAGTATGGATGACATCAATAAAAAAGATTTGTATTAACCAAATATCCATATAGGCATACATCAATATCTGTCGATATAAGTATAACATATATACAAAATAGCCATATAGGCTTATAAGAATGCCATATAGGCATACAATGTCAACTATATACAATACAAAATATATGTCCACAAATGCCATATAGGCATACAACAAAGGAACACAATAAAAAGTCATTCCCCTTTGGCTGGTGAAGAGAATAGATCACGGGAAGCCTTTGATCTTCTAGAGGATGGAGACGTGCATGTGGGTGGTCTACTATGAACCCGAGGGCTACTCCTATTTAGTTCTTCTTGCATCTTTAGCTATTACAATAAAAAGTATAGACATTAATATATAGAAATTACATGTTATAAAAAATGAAACATTTAACAAAATAATTATTTAACAAATTGTATTTTCTATCTCCTCACTTGCCTCAGTAGCAGGAATAGGCCTTGGTGATGTCATGTCCTATAGAAACCATCCAAATAGAAATTAAACTTCAAATCAATAATCTTTTGATTTTTTAAAAATAGACAACTATAAAAATGAATGTAAATTGAAATTTACTAATCTGCCTCATACCCTTGTCAATGCCATAGAGCTATGAATCATAGAGGCCACACCATGCTCCATTGCCCTCTGAGCATGGGGAGGTGTCTCCGCAGCCTGCATCATCTGGAAATAAAACAACATTATTCAATTACGAAAACTATAATAGTGATGCAAATCATGGCTCCTAACATACACACACGTTCATCTAAACATGGAAGTACACACAATAAAGCACAGAAGTCACATACAAAAATCTAGTAAGTACAATTCATTCATTAAACTATTTATTTTATTACCTTTGTAAAGCTTTGAAGTCCACCACCACTAGCAGGTGTTGCCGTGAAATCTACAATATTAACCTATTCAACATCCAAAATCAGATATTAGAATACCATTCATATAATGATGCTATTCACATGTAATATTTATAATTGTTTACTAGTTACATACCCGGACAGTAGATGATCTAGTGTAAAATGCAGGTGGCAAACCACTGAAAACTACATCAACCCTGAAATTTCATTAAAATCATCAATTTAAATTAGTTAATCTTGCATTTCAAAAATAAAATTTAATAAATTAAATTCAATAAACTTGCTAATATTTACTTGAGTATCAAGGCTGAAAGTCTCACTCAGGAGGGTATTTGTCATCACCATCTGCTCAGCTACAGATGTAACCTGTGCACCTGTGTCCTGACTATCCATGGGGTCATAACCATAGGCTAACCCACAAGTCTGACAAGTATGGGGTGGGACCGTACTCCTCACACTATCTCCCAACCCACTCTGTGCTGTAGGACCGGCATGCTCTATGATGCTCTGGGTCAAGGCACTAATGGATTGAAGTGTATCGACCTCAACACTTTCCTTCACAATGGAAGGGATAGAAACATGATCATGGGTTGGTCTGCTGATTACTCGTCTCACTACCCACTGTGGGTCAAGACGTGCCCCTGGTCTATCTTATGTTAATCCCCCACCTCTACCCTGGAAGTCCCACATATCAAAATAGTTTGGCACTTTATTGAGGACAAACTCGTAGTAGAGTTTCCTCAAAAAGTATTGCAGGACCTCATTATTATTGCATGGAGGATGGTCAAAAACCATCCACCACCTCTGCCCAAAATTGTCCCTTATCACTTGGTTGTTGCACCAATGGATAGGGAACCTCTTGCATGTAATGGGTGGAGGTTGATTTGTTTGTGGGTTTATGAAAATCAAACACAAGTCTAATTTTGTGATTTGTAATTTTTTCACATCTTGGTATGACAACTTGTCTGCATAATAATCTCTAAACTCTCTCCTCTTATCCATCCAACTAGTTATTTTCTTGCTAATTGAATCTACATTTGATAACATAGATTCAAGAGATTCAACAAGCATGGATCTATGCAAGGTTGAAGTGGAAGGATCTTTCAACCTTGCAATTATATCTTCATTTTTTTTTTGTTGTTTTCAATTGGCCCCATTATATTTTCTTGTGTTCCAGGGGCATGTCGAGGAATGGATGGAGGAGGTTGTTGTTCTGTAGGTATTTCCTCCTCAGGATTTTGTGGATTTGAGGAGGAGGAGGAGGAGGAGGAGCATTAACATTTCCTGACAATTAACGAAATATACATCAAAAATCAACTCAAACCTACCTATTTAGAAACAAATTCAAAAAAAAAAATATAACTCACTCCTTTGGCGTGCTCAACATCGTGGCGGCATTTTGGCGACAAATCGATAAGGTTTTTGTTTTGAATTGAGTTTTACAAAACACAAGCATGCTTTCTAGGGTTTGCAGGCCGTGGGCATAGAGGAAAAGAAAGAAATGAAATGAGATAGAAACCTTTTTTTTAATTTATAGCAAGTCAAAACGTGCTCACATTTTGTATTATTTTTTTTTTAAAAATAATTTGGCCACTTTTTGGCCCCCCATCTTTTTGCACTTACCCATTTATCTAATATTATGTTGCTAGTTTGTGCAACCAACATATGCAAATCTCTATCAAAATATCATTGGAATATCAAGGGCAACAATGAATCATTTCGTGATATTGTTTTATTTCTATTTTTTATAGTTACTTGCTCATGTTGTGTCTTAAGTATCGAATAGGTTTTTGCATCTATTTTTTTCATATTTCATTCCATATTTCTATATCAAATGAAATAAGGAATAAATGCAAGTAAATACCTATCCCACAGTTAAGACACATCAAGAGCAAGTAACTATAAAATGTAAATGAAACAATATTACCAAATGAGTCCTTGTTGTCCTTGATATTCCAATGGTATTTTGATAGTGATGTAGGGGCATCAGGGGCATCATAGCATAATAGTTTTTAGGTTGTTTATGGGTTTTTGGGTCTAATAAGGTCATTGTAGACCATTTTTGATCATTTTAATCCATTTGGGAAGGATTAAGGTCAAGTTATTAAATTGTCAAAATTGCCTTAAAAGTTGTTAAGCAACTTTGTAAAAGTTATCAAGTTGATGTAATTGCTAATTATAAGATCAGTCAGTTACAATGGTGGGAATGGTTTGAAATGTATATATTTTGATCCCAAACTCATTTGAAGGGGGAGAGAACATTTGAATAAAGATTGTGAATCATTTTGGAGCAATTTCTTTGCATTTTTCCCTGTAATAGTTTTGTTTTTTTGCTTGGAATAGATTTGTACAAACAAATAATGATCTAAAACCAATTGGAAATGTTAGATAAATTTTTCTAGTTTCATTTGTTTTTGGTTTGAGCATTTTTCATGAAGATTTGTAAAAGTTATGGCATTTTTGGTGATAACAGTTCTAAACCTTGTCCAGGGTTTCCAGCAGTAGAAATAAATTCATAAATCAACTTCCCACCATTGGAAATCCATGAAAATTGTTGTAGAGGACTATTTTAGCATTTCCTACAAATGCTTTAAAGGATTTTCCTTGGTTTGATCATGTGAACAAGTTATTCAATAATAGTACCAAAGGGATTGTGTTTGTCAATTTGACACGACAGCAAGAAGAAGGTTTGATCAAATAAACTTAAGTGTTGTATGCACATTGAAGTGTGTGATGTTGTAGGGTGTTGGAATGGTCTTATAGATTGGTCTATAATGGTTTTGTATTTGAACTCATATTGAATGTGTCTTTAACCCTCAAAAGGACAGATTCTTGCAAATTGTCAAGTGTGGAAAGTTGCTTTTCAAACTGTATTGTGTTCTTGCACTTGGTTTGGGTCAAGTATGTTTGGAAACCCATAGAATATGTTGAGACAGGTCTGAACAAGTTCTATTCCCAACAAAATCCAATTTGAATTCAATAATTAGATGATTGTCAAGCCTAAGAGACCTATTAGGCCTAATAGAAAAGAGGATAGTCAAGATTTGCCTCAATCTTTACAAAGGAACCCTACCCCATTCTTGAATATATTTTGTTTTGTCCAAAAGGGTATCCCAAATGGATTTTGTATATTGGGTAGCAGGTATGTAATGATAGTTATGGTCAAAAAGGCCTTTTTGTCAGGCTACAAGGCTTAAGGGTAGTTTGTGAAGAAAGACCTTAAGGATTGTAGGTCAAGGGGTTCTTATGAGTGATTGGAGATTGCATTAGTCATTGTATGATCCCTCTACATGATTTTGGTATCAGAGCCCAAAGATCTGGGCAAGGGAAGCTTGGACATATTAGTGGTGAGATAAAATATTTAATATTTTGCTAAATTTTATTTGGACTGAAGAAAATTATTGCACGCCATTTGAAGGCATTGAGAAGAAGCTAGGTGAAAGAGACTTGCTTGAAAAAGGAGAAACAGCACATTGAGAATGGAAGTGTTGAGGAGAATAGTCAATGGATACTTGAAGAGTAAGAAGTTGCTGAGTGAGCAACAAAAGAGAGAAAGAAGTGAGAAGAAGAAAAAAGAAAAGGAAGATAGAGCAAAACATATAAAAGTTCAGCAAGAGATAGAATCCATAAGAGAGGATTTTACAAAAGCACTACAAAGTATGGAAGAAAAAATAGAGTATAATAATCCCTGTGTGATGTTGGGATATCAACATTAGAAAATTGGTCAAATGTCGATAAAGAAAATTATGGAAAGAAGAAAGAAGCAAAGATTGAGAAGAAAGATAAAAAAATTAATCAAGATGATGGAGGAGCCAAAGCCATCCAAGGAAGAGGAAAAATATGAAGAAACTGAGTCCATTGAGACTCAAAATTTTGTTTCTAACAATATTTGTGAGTATGTGTTTATAGGTACAGCAGATGAAGACGGAAAAGAGTATAAAGAAAAAAGAGAAGTAAATACAGTGTATGAAGATTGTTATGCAAATGTAGCACAATATGGTGAAGAATAGGTTGCAAAAACAACAGAGGCACTGGATGTATTTTCTAATTTTATGGATGATGAATATGCTGACAAATTGTACTCAAATGATGAAGATGAAGACTTGGATAGTGGTAATGCAGCATATGAACAAGAACTAGAGTTTTGGAACCTTGAAGTTGACAAGATGCTAAAAGATGGTGCAAGAAGAAAAAGAAAGACCCATGGAAAGTTAGGAATGCAGAACATACAACAGGGTGTAAGGAGCATCAACTTTTGGAAATGAATTCCCAGTTGAATGAGAAGTGGCAGAAGAATTGAAAGACCAAGAAGAAAAGAAGCCCTACACTCAATTGGACTTGAGTTTTTTTCTTCCCCTTGGGTGTACGATGCAGGGGCATTAGGAGCATCATAGCATAAATGTTTCCACCTTTTGGTTTTAGGTTTTTTCTAGGTTTTTGGGTCTAATAAGGTCATTGTAGACCATTTTTTATCATTTTGATCCATTTGGGAAAGATTAAGGTCAAGTTGTTAAAAATTGTCAAAATTACCTTAAAAGTTGTCAAGTTGATGTAATGGCTAATTAAAAGATTAGTGGTCAGTTACAATGGTGGAAACAATTGAAAATGTATATATTTTGATCCCAAACTCGTTTGAAGGGGGAGAGAACATTTGAATGAAGATTGAGAATCATTTTAGAGCAATTTCTTTGTATTTTTTCCTATAATAGTTTTATTCTTTTGCTTGGTGCAGATTTTTAAAGAGAAATAGTGATCTAAAACTGATTGGAAATGTTAGATACATGTTTCTAGTTTCATTTTTTTTTGTTTTCAGAAATTTTCATTAAGATTTGTAAAAGTTATGGCATTTTTGGTGATAACAGTTCTAAACCATGTCTAGGGTTTCCAACAGTAGAAATAAATTCATAAATCAACTTCCCACCATTAGAAATCCATGAAAATTAGTGTGGAGAACTTTTTTAGCATTTTCTACAAACCCTTTAAAGTATTTTCCCTAGTTTGATCGTATGAGTAAGTTATTCAATAACAGTCCCAAAGGGACCGTCTTTGTTAGTTTGACAGGGCAACAAGAATAAGGTTTATACAAATAAACTTAAGTGTTGTATGCACATTCAAGTGTATGATGTTGTAGGGTGTTGGAATGGTCTTATAGCTTGTTCTATAATTATTTTGTATTTGAACTCATATCAAATGTGCCTTTAACCCTCAAAAGGGTGGATTCTTGCAAATTGTCAAGTGTGGAAAGTTGCTTTTCAAACCCTATTGTGTTCTTACACTTGGTTTGGGTCAAGTATGTTTGGAAACCAATAGAATATGTTGAGATAGGTCTAAATAAGTGTTGTTCTCAAGAAAATCCCATTTGAAGTCAATAATTAGATGATTGTCAAGCCTAAGAGACCTATTAGGCCTAATAGAAAAGAGGACAGTCAAGATTTGCCTCAATCCTTACAAAGGAACCCTACCCCATTATTGAATATGTTTTGTTTTGTCCAAAAGGGTATCTCAAATGGATTTTCTATTTTGGGTGGTAGGTCTATAACAAGAGTAATGGTCAAAAAGGCCTTTTTGAAAGGCTACAAGGCTTAAGGGTAGTTTGTGAAGAAAGACCTAAAGGATTGTAGGTCAAGGGATTCTTGTGAGTGATTGGAGATTGCATTAGTTTTAGTGTTGATTTTATTACTTCATTCAAAGAGTCCACAAACTATCTTCAATGAATTTAAAGATCAATTTTGAAGAATTTAAAGTTCAATTCTGAAGAATTCTCTTGAATGGGTCAAGTTTCTTTACCGCCTGGGTTCCAATTCCACCCCACTAATGAAGAGCTTGTCAAGTACTATTTGAAGAGAAAACTATGTGGGTGGCCACTTTCAGTTGATTCTATTATAGAGATTGATTTATATAAGTATGAGCCTTGGGATTTACCAGGTAAGCCATTAAACTTTCTAAGATGACTCTAAATTTTTATATCAAAAAGAAAGAAATGAAATGAATTACATTGATGTACATAAATAACCATGGTGGGTCAATGGAACTAGAAAGTACATTCAGTTACAATTGAGATGTATCAGAGTAAATCAAAAGTAGTTAAACCCTAAACCTTAAGATCAAAATATACATATATATACCAATGTGAGAAAGATGAATCAACAAATACTGTGTTTTAAGAATATAATGAAAGATTTAAAAAATAAAATCTTCTAACTTGTTTCTCCAAAATATAGTTACTTGAAGTATTATGTTTTTGAAAATTGTTTAATTAATTCAAAGAAATAGTTGATACAATTACTTGATTAATCTTGAAAATAGAATTAAAGTTAGATGATGCGTATAGGTTGGGAATTTAAATAAAATAAAGCATAAATATATTCTTATCTAAAATTTTAAAATTTCTTTATTTGCTTTAAATCTATAAAGCAAATATCAATAAGACAAAAATTATTCTTTCTCCTAATTCTTTCATCTATTTTAAAACTTAAAAGCATAAACCTATCTGTTCTTTCTTGTAGGTTCTTTTAATGACTCTTGATTGACATTTGAATTTCCTAACCCATACTTATCATCTAACTATAATTCCATTTTCAATCTTAATCAAGTAATCATATCAACTATTTCTTTCAATTAATTAAACAATTTTCAAAAACATAATACTTCAGAAAAAAAAGTTTGAAGATTTTATTTTTTAAATCTTTCATGGACTATGAAAACATTATATTCATAAAACACAACATTTGTTGATTCAACTTTCTCACATTTAAAAGGTTTATATGATATACATTTTGGGGGATTGTTTTGTATGTTGCATCTTGTGGATTTTTGCATTTCAAATTTATGAAAGGATATTCAGGTGGACATTATAAAATAGATTACATAGTAATACTTTATAAAATATTGGATATCAGCCTTACAATACAACGGAAGGTATTTTGGTTGTGTCATATAAAGGGATGAGCCTTTGTGTGATTCCAAGAAGTAGTTTGTATCTTAAAGACCCTGATCAATGATTTTATCTTGGTGAATACATCTAAGGTGGTTTGACTAATCCAGAAATAAACTCCATCTTAACTTCTTTTCCTGCCTCAGGGAAGCCTAAAAATATGGATATGACGTTAATGAATAGAATGAAGATGATTTTGATTAGTTTCATATTCCATAACCTTTGATGTAAAGAACTGTTAAGAGATAAGGTGGGGTTCAAATCTACACAATATTCAAAATGTTTATTGACGCAATTTTGGTTCATTTGTGTTTTATGTTATAGTTTCTACATATCACGCTGAATTGAAAAATCATCTCAGGTGTAACTATAACTCTGAAGTTGTTGTTTCTAGTATCTTAGATATGTTCAGAACCATATAGATATGTTTAGAACTATAAAGGAATTAGGCCCAATGAGAGGCTAAATAGTAGATTTTTATCTTAAAAAACAAATGATAGATGAATCTATTTAGAACACTTTTTTATTTTAAAAAGTGCTCAGTTGAACTCTATATGAACCATAGATACATATAACTTTGATAGGAGTTTAGAAAATAGCTACATACTACTTGATGCTATTGAGCAATTTCAGTTCAAGTTTTGTCATTTCAAATTTTTTTTGCACAATCAACACTCTATCTATATATATTATATCTTGATCTTTTACATTTGTAAATTAAAAAACATTCTAAATAGATTCATCTATCATTTGTTTTTAAGATAAAAATCTACTATTTTGCCTCTCACCGGGCCTCATTCCTTTATAGTTCTGAACATATCTAAGATACTAGCAACAACAACATCAAAGTTATTGTTAGTTCTAAGATGATTTTTTCAGTTCAACATGATACGTAGAAACCATAACAGATAGCAAAGATGAACCAAAATTACGTCAATAAGGTGGGTATCCGCTCAACCAAACCCTGGTGGAAGGATTGGAAATGGTATCCAGACACCCCTTTCAGAAATTACAAGCCTTGTCTTGGCTATCAATGGCTTTCACCATATTCTCCTATGATCAACACCTAGAATTAGTGATGGTACCTCCAGTCCTTGATATTTGTTTGGCATAAAATATTTTCTACTGCTTGGTCTGGAATTGTTGAACCAAAGCTCACCCACTTTGCTTGGTGTATTCTTTTTCAAGACTTACCAGTGGGATCTCAGCTTTTTCATATGGGGTTCAGGACCTAGTTACCCTTTTTGTAGGTAGGCTGAGTCATTTCAACATCTCTTCTAGTTTTGTACCAAAGCTCAACACTTCTGGAATTGGATCCATGATTTATTTCAGCCATTTCAGCTAGAGGCCTTCTCCTAGCATATGGTTTTATTGGGAGATTCTCTTAGGATCCCTGTAAAATATACTGAGATTTTACACACTTTTAGGGGGGAAATCCTCTTTAGTATTTGGAAAGATAGAATTTCTTGCATATTTTCTCACAACTAGATTGATACATTTGTTTCTTTATATTCTAAAGCTATTATTTTCTCTAATATTGTCCTGCAGATCCAAGTGCAAGCTAACAAAGTTACGCTTCAAGTTTCTCACCTTCATTCCTAAGCTTCTAGACCACTAGGGCAATTCCCCTTACACTGTGGCTCACGTTCCTCCCTCTCCCACTTCTGCCTAGGGCTGGTCACCTTCATGGGGCCGGCGATGAAGTGGCTCTACCAAGGATTCTCACCCTCGTGCGTGGGCTCCTCCTTGTCGTGGTCTTTCTCCCTCGTAGGAAATTGTCCTCTCCCCCTCCACGGGCTGGCCTAGGGTGGCCTTCTAGTAGAGTGCATAGATTTTGAAGAAATGTTTGCACTTGTAGCAAGGTTCAAAGCCATTAGGATGTTCTAGCATTCTCTTTTTATAAGAACTTCAAAGTTTACCAAATGGGTATTAAATATAGATTCCTGAATGGGAATCTTAATGAAGAATTTTATATTGAACAATGTGAAGGATTTCAGTTGTCAGAGAAAGAAGATTATGTTTGAAAACTGAAAAAGTCTTTGTATGGTCTAAAACAGGACCCTATGGCTTGGTTTTCTAAGCTAGATAATTACCTCTAGCAGCAAGGATTTAGGAAATAATGTCTTGAGAGTAACTTATACTTCAAATTAGAATGTGTGCACATGTTGATTGTTGTTGTATATGTTGATGACATCATTTTTGGTGGTAGCGATGAAAGGATGTGCAAGGATTTTGCTGATCTAATGCATAAGGAGTTTGGAATGTCCATGCTTCAAGAAATTTCTTTCTTTCTGTGTTTACAAATATTACAATTAGACCAAGGTATATTTATATCTCAAACCAAGAATGCAAAGGAAATCTTCAAGAAGTTCAAGGTGGAATACTATAAGCCTGTGAGTACCCCCATGATGACAGGATGCAAGTTGAGCATGAATGATGAATCAACTGATATAGATCAGATGATGTATAGATCTATGATAGGTAGCTTACTATACCTAACTGCATCTAGACTAGAGATCATGCAAGTAGTATGCATGGTGGCTATATTTCAAGTTGCTCCTAAGGAATCTCATGTTCAAGCTATGAAGAGAATTATTAGATATGTGAAAGGTATTATGGATTATGGATTATGGTACCCTCAAAATAATTATTTTAATTTTACAACATATACAGATGCTAATTGGATAGGAAGTACAGATGACAGGAGAAGCACTAGTGGTGGACCTTTCTTCCTTGGTGATAGGTTTGTATAATGGCTCAACAAGAAGCAAGATTCAATTACATTGTCCACTGCTGAAGTAGAATATGTTGTTGTTTCATGTTGTACATAAGTTTTATGGATGAAGCAAACTCTCAAGGATACAAAGGTAGAGTTTGATGATCATATTTCCATTCTTTGTGATAATACAAGTGTAATCAACATCTCAAAGAATCCTTTGATGTACTCAAGAACAAAGCACATCTCCATTAATTATAATTTCTTAAGGGAAAAGGTTGCAGATCAGGAATTAAAGTTAGAGTACATCCCCACACAAGATTAGATTATAGACATTTTCGCAAAGCCACTTGCCAAATATACTTTTTAATATCTTAGGTAGAAGCTAGGCATTATTTCTCCTTTTTCTAACAAGTAGAAGTTCAACTATAACAACTGTCCAAGGAGAGCAACTCAAGTCATATCTTTCATCCCTGTTTTGGATAGTGACTACCTCTTAGGGGGAGAAGGTAGATAAACAATAGTTTTGCTATCAGTAAGGAGGTTATTTTACTCCCATTTCTATTAATGACAAAGGGGGAGAGTAAGAGTAAGGGGGAGCAACACTAGAGTAATTAATGCAAAAGGATTAGAGCAGCACTAAGAAATGATTATACATGAGTGTTGCCATTAATAACAAAGGAGGAGATTGTTGAAATATTGTCATTTATGTCAAAGGAATTTTTTGAAGTTTTGAAGAGTTGTCAAAAGGAAAATTTTGAAGTGTTGAAGAGTTGTCGATAAACTATTCCTAATTCAAACAAAATAGTTTCTAAGTTATCGACAACATAGTCAATCAACAAAATTTTCAAAATGTGAACTGGTTCATTAGTTTCATTTTTCTCTAATTTTCCAGTAGAAGAGGAGGAAAGTCTTTTTAGTGAAGACTTAGAAGAAAGAAAAAAGGGGTTAAGTCTTGGAAAAACTTTATTTTGAAAGTTTCCAACTTCACCTATCTACCGATTTTCTGATTCACTGACAAGGGCGTGGAAAAAGAAAGCTTGGAGATTGGATTGTATAAAGGCTTATATATCAAAAAAGTTCTTCTTTTGAGAACTTGTAATCAAGTTTGGTTTTTCATCGATTTGTCGACTAGATGATAGAGACTTGAGAAGGCAAGCTTGTGAAGTTAGTTGTTTTGGTTCAAAGAAATGGAATACCACCAATAAAAGGAAAAGATTGAAATCTTTAGATGTTTGTGAGTTTATAATTTCACCGATTCACCAACTAAGTGACACTTGGCAAAGAAAAGCAGACATTGTTTGAAGCAATAAAGAAAGGATAGCCTAGTTTTCAAGCTCAGAGAATTGCTGACAAAGAAAAATTGATGAGCTAAAGACTGTATCAAAAAACTTCCTAGTTTTTGAACTAGTTCTTAGTTTTTAAGATTCACTGATAAGCCGATAGCATAGAATAGAGGGCTAAGTTTTCAAAAGTCAGACTTCATCGATAAGGAAGACATAATCCATGGTTTGTGAAAGTTGATATTTATCACAAAGGCATCATAGGTGATAGTTCAAAAAAGAGTTATTTCACAAATAAAGGTAATAAAGGTGATGGTGTGTATAAATCTCATTTGACCAATAAAGAAAGACTAGCTTGAGATCTCTAGAAATCACCGATAAAGGGCTAAAGACCAAAGTTCAGAAAAATGAGAAATTGTCAATTAAGAAGACAAAAGGAAAAGTTTGAAGAAATGAACTTTTATTGATAGAGGCAAAAGGGGATAAAAGTAAAATTTGGAAAAAAATGAAAATCACCAATAGAGGAGTTAAAATCCAAGGTTAGCGAAATGACAAATTCACTGATAGAAAAGGATGGTTAAATAATAAAATGTTTTAAATGGCTATATTTTTGGCATGAAACCTAGATGTGTAATTAGTAGTTATGGACTAACAATGGATGCATGGCGATGATGGTGTAAACAACATAAAAACATATTTGTTGCATGGTGATGACGATTGATAAAATCAAATAAAAGATGATTTTTGTATGCATGAAGATATAAATAGAAATATGATTTTGGTTGGTTATAGCAATAGATAAACAACAAAAAATAGACTGATTACATACGCAGAGCTACATGCTGAGTTTTCTTTCAAGACATGCAAAAAGAAGTGCAAAAATACTAGAGCGTGCACATGCAGATGTGCAATTGTATGCAGAGGTAGTTGTATACTAAAAGTGATTGTAACAAAATAAATATACAAAGTTCTATGTATAGAAATGAGGTATGCATAAGAGATGGATTTGATGATGCAAGTGTGAAAAGAATTAAGTGTCGAGTGAGTCTAGGAGAGTAGAGTGAGAGGAGAAGATTGTATATGATTTAAATAGATGCATTTGAGGTTTATGAAAAACCAAATGGCTGCATACTTGAATATGTAAAGATTCAGTGAGGTTGGTGCCTCCTGTGGACTAAGTTGGCGCTCAAATCGAGGGATTGTAGTCTCCTTAGAGTTGGTGCTCTTAAATCATGGGTTTGGTGACTACTTAGAGTTGATGCTCTTAAACATTATAATCAATGGTTTCTTTTGTGAGGCTAGATTAGGACAATGGATCCTAGCAACATTTTCTCACCATGGTTTTTCCCATATTGGGTTTTCCATGTATATCTGGTGTTCATGTGTGCATGCTTTCTTCTTGTTGATGTTATTCCAATATTGAAAGTTTATTTGATATACATTCTAGAAGCTTGAAGTTTTCAGTTTTATTGATCTACTGATTCATCCCCCCTCTTAGTAGATTGCTTGTGTTCTAACATGATGAGTAAATATGAGATTAATCAGCTGAACCCTAAAGCACACTAGAATATGGTCGAAAGGTCTTAAACTAGGATGTACAAGTTCTCTAAGGAAGTATCCAATATATATGCAAGGTACATGGGGTCCAATTCCATGAACACTATTCTGTTTAAGGCTTGTAACAAGTCAGTTCACCTTGGGCCTAGAATTACTTGAGGCCCCAATGTTGTGCCCATGACTACATGACTAGATTGAGGCACAACTTTAATTATCCCCCCTTTTATATACCCCACCAAAACATGTGATAGAGGTCATCCTTTGGGGTGATGAAATCCCCAAGAAAGCCTCCTAATGGAAAAGGATTGCAAGTGCTTTTGGTTCATAAGATCACACTAATTGCAAGGGAAGAGCATGCACAACTTGGGTCCTTGGGTGGAAAAAGTGTTTCAAGTGGCATTTTTGATCTCCAAGGTCACACTAGGTGCAAGGAGAGAGCATACGCACAAACTTGAACCACACAAACAAGATTAATTCCCTTAGATAAAATTGATGTGTGTGTGAAAATGAGATTGAATAGAGGATGCTTTTGATTCCTAAAATCACACTAAGTACAAGGGAAGAGCATACACACTGTAGTTCACAATCAAACCCACCAAACAAAGTAAACACAAAGTGTTTCAAATTATAATCTTTGACAATTGAACTTGCAACAAAAGTGCCAATAGTTTGATAGGTTTTAGCCTTTGACAAGTGAACCTACAAACAAATGTTTTCTCAAAAAGGATAAATCTATACAAAAAAATAAAAATAATAGTCAAGATATAGAAAATTAGGTATTACTAATAGATTCCTTATGAATTTTGATGTAATTTCAGAAAAAATGCATTACATTTTGATTTAATATGCAAATTGAAAGGAAGCTAGGTGTGTAGAAACGCTTCCTACACTAATCTATTGAGGAGAGGACTATGCAAATTCAGATTTATCCTAACTATTACAGCGATGTTAAACCATTAACATGAGATATAGCAGCAAAACACAAGAGCCAGAAAGAAGACAGAAGAAGAGAGACAGAGATTTACGGTGGGGAAAACCCTTATCGGGTGAAAAACCCCACACTCAGAAACCTGCACAATGTATTAACAAATCTGAAAGAATGTTTACAATACACTTGTAATGTAAGCTTCAATGGTCTTTGACACTCATGTTTGGAGTCAATTCGGCAGTGTAATAGTACCTGTAAACCTATGATACAAACTCCATCTCCAAGCACCTATTTCAATAGAACATACAAGGCAATTTTGGACATTTCTTGGAATGGGCATCCAATATGGCATCTTGGACCAAAACCCACGCCTAGGGACACTTGGTTAACATTGTAGAATGTATCTGACACTTGTCCATAGCTCCCATCCCAAAGAGGTCACCTATTTCCAAAATGGGCTATGACAGATGCTCTTACAACACTTACGACCATCATAGAATCTGTCATAGTGGTTACAACTTACAGTTGTAAGAGAATCTGTCATACACATGCTAAAAATAGCATATTCTCTTACAACACATCATATTCCACCTTGGGGCACCCAAATATGCCTCATTCAAAGATGCTTTATGACACATTTCATTACATGTCTTACAGACTTCTATTCTCGACTCTTACACGTCATAGATTCGTCATAGGAATCCATCATAACCGTTTCGGTCAAACATTCCTTACACAACATAGAAGATGCTGACACATGGCAGAATATTCCTACCACTAAGTGGGATGCCTATCTCCTCATGTGAGGACAAAATAACAAGTTGTCATAATCCATTGTAGGATTGACACATCACCATGCCACATCCCACAATATGACAAAGTGGAATTTCCAATTATTTACAACATAGGCAATTGAATAACAAATACAAACATTACAAATGCAAAGAATTACCAAGTTTGAGACACCTTAAATCCCAACATTCTTCCACTTGTTGGACACCTTGTAAGAGCCAATAGAAAAAATAGGATTTAACCGCTATAGGCCGAGAGGCCCATAGACTCCGAACACCATCTAAACTTCTCTGTGCCCACTGGCTTCATCAACGCATCTGCAACATTCTTCAAAGTATCTACCTTCTCCAAATTTACCTTTCCATCCTCAACCATGTCCCTCACGAAGTAAAACTGAACATCAATGTGCTTGGTTCTAGCATGGAAAGTTGGATTCTTTGCAAGGCAAATTACACTCTGACTGTCACAACTGATAGTTATCTGACCTGAATCAACACCAATATTGGAACATAATCTCTTAATCCAAATGGCTTCCTTACAATCATGAGTTGCTCCCATATACTTAGCTTCTGTCGTAGACAAAGCAACAATAGGTTGTTGCTTACTCATCCAACTAATAGCACCACCAAATAGTGTAAAAATATAAACACTGGTGGATCTCCTGCTATCAATGTCACCTACCTAATCTAAATCCACAAATCCCTGAATATCAACATAATGCAGAGGTCCTGAAACATTACCATGATAGAAAATGGAATACTCAGAAGTACCCCTCAAATATCTGAACACTCGCTTAACTGCATCCCAATGAACTTGTCCAGGATTAGCCATAAATCGACTAAGGACTCCCACTACTTGGGCAATGTTTGGTCTTGTGCAGACCATAGCATACATCAAACTGCCAATAGCACTAGCATAAGGTACTCTGCTCATGTCCTCCACCTCACTAGGAGATTTTGGAGAATCCTCAATAGACAACTTTGTCCCTAAGGAAATGGGAACACACAATGGTCTACAATCTCCCATGCTGAATCTGTCCAACACAGTCTTAACATACTTACTCTAACTTAACCAAAGTTTTCTGTTAGTTCTATCTCTTCTAATTTCCATTCCTAGAATGTACCCAGAAATCATATTCTTACCCTTCCTAATGAGCAACATATCATCAACATATAGTGCAACAATGAGAATACGATCACCATCAAACTTATAATAAACATAGTGATCCGATTTCAATCTTACAAATCCAATTGACAACACAAAGGCATCAAACTTCAAGTACCATCTCCTAGGGGATTGCTTCAAACCATACAAAGACTTCTTAAGTTTGCAAACCAATTTTTTTTTACCTTTTACCATGTAATGCTCTAGCTGTGACATGTAGACTTCCTCCTCCAAGTCACCATGAAGGAAAGTTGTCTTCACATCCATTTGTTCTACCTCCATGTCATAAGCTGTTGCGAGAGACAACATGAACTGAATGGATGTCAACTTTGCAACAGGAGAGAAGATCTCACCATAATCTATACCATCCACTTGTGAATACCCCTTTGCAACCAATCTAGCCTTATACTTCTCAATACTGCCATCTGTACCAATCTTCTTCTTGAACACCCATTTGCATCCAACAGGTTTCCATCCAAGAGGCAAAGGCACCAAGTCCCAAGTTTGATTCTTTTCCAAAGAAGCCATTTCTTCCTCATGGCCTCCTTCCAGGAACCTGCATCCTTCATATCCAAATCCTCTGATACAGTTCTAGGTTCATCACTATTAGTGAGAAAAGCATAAGCACAACTAGAATCAAGTAATGTAATACTAAACCTTTCAGGTTGCTTCGTTATCCATGTAGACCTCCTTAAGAGCTAAGGTTGAGGTTCAGCTTCTTCTTCTAAGATTTCAGAGCTGCTAGAGCTCTCCTCATCATCAGGTCCAACATTGTCTTTCTGTTCAGTCTTCTTAGGGGTGAGAGGAAATTGAACAACATCCTCTTTCTTTTCTTTTTCTTCTGGCTGCAAAATAGTGGAAGAAGGTGTAAGCTCTCTGAAGATGACACTTCTGCTATACAACACTTTTTTAGCCACGGGGTCCCAAAGCTTGTATCCTTTCACACCAACACCATAGCCGATGAAGATACACTTAACAGCTTTGTTCTCTAACTTTGACTGCTTCTTCCTAGGCACATGTGCATATGCCTCACAACTAAAAACATGAAGATGCCTTACTGAAGGCTTTCTACCGGACCACACCTCCATGGGTGTCTTTCCAACAAGAGCTGATGTAGGAGATTTGTTTACCAGATAGCAGGCAGTGGCAAGAGCTTCAGCTGAAAACTTTTGTTCTAGACTAGCTCCACTAAGCATACTCCTAGCCTTCTCCATCAGTGTCCTGTTCATCCTCTCTGCAACACCATTTTGCTGCAGCGTGTATGGAGTTGTCTTATGTATTTCTATCCCAAGTTCCTTGCAATACTCATCAAATGTTGTAGAACAAAACTCACCACCGTTGTCAATTATCAAACATTTAATCTTTTTACCAGTTTGATTTTTAGCAAAGGCTTTAAACTCCTTAAACTTGCTATAGACTTCAGATTTGCTTATGAGAAAATAAATCCATGTCCTTCTACTGTAATCATCTATAAAAGATACAAAGTATATAGATTTTGATAATAAAGGAACATTAATAGGACTAAACACATCAGAATGAATGAGGTCCAACACACCAGAAGACTTATGAGAAATTGAGTAAAATTGAACACGATTTTGTTTTCCATAAATACAATGTTCGCAAAAGTCAAACTCAAGATAACAATCATCTAACCCCTCAACGAGGTTCTTATTTTTTAGGGTACACAGACCCTTCTCACCAATGTGGCCAAATCTCTTATGCCATAACATTGTATTTTCTACATGAAGTTTAACTTCCAATGCATGATTACAACCATCAAGACTAGAAACAACATATTTCTTCACTGCTCATTTAGATGGTGGGGATGAAGTGACTGCTACCCTCTTCCTTGAGTCAGAAGAACTATTGCATTGTGAAATGCATGCCTCTAGCTGAAACATAGTGATGAGACCATAAAGTGTCTCATCTTTAGTCAAATAAAAGCATATATTTTCTCTTCATTAAATCAGTTTTTGAAGTGCACTTGAGTATGGGTTTGAAGATTTGTAGCTAAATATCAAATAAACTTGTCTAAATGCAACGATCAATGCCATGCATGAGTTTATCTTGATATTACATGTTCACTTTGAGATCAGCATTTATTTTATCAATAAAGTGAAGAGAAAGTCTATTTTATGTTAAGTTGCAAAGTTTTAGAATTACAAAGCTCCGGAGATGGACAGAGCTTTGAAGATGCATAGAGTGCCGGAGATGGACAGAGCACCGGAGATGGACAGAGCTCGGGAGATGCACAGAGCGCCGGAGATGGACAGAGTTCTGGAGATGCACAGAGCTCTAGAGATGCACAGAGCACTAGAGATGGACAGAGCACTAGAGATGGATAGAGCTCTAGAGATGCACAAAGTGCCAGAGATGGACAGAGCACCGGAGATGCACAGAGCTCCAGAGATGCACAGAGTGCCAGAGATGGACAGAGCTCCGGAGATGCACAGAGCGCCAGAGATCGACAGAGCTCCAGAGATGGACATAGCTCCAAAGATGGATAGAGCTCTGAAGATGCATAGAGTGCCAGAGATGGATAGAGTGCTGGAGATGGACAGAGCTCCAGAGATGTACAGAGCGTCGGAGATGCACAGAGCGCCGGAGATGCAGAAGTCAAAAATGTAGTTTCAGTAAAACTGTAATATCTCACTCATTTCTTAACGAAAATTTAAATTTCCAAATGATCCAGAAAGCTTAAAGAGAGAGGAACACATCTATAAAGGCATTTTGAAGAGATTCATTAAAATGAATAAATGGTTAATGATATAAGTTGACTGTTACAGAACGTGAAGACGTAGAACAGAAAAGTCAAGAAAATGAGTTTCAGTAAAACTATGATATCTCTCTCATTTCTTAACAAAATTTAGAAATTCAAAATGATCTAGAAAGATGAAGGTTAGGGGAACAAAACATAGAAATCATTTGAGGAGATATCATAAATTAAATGAGTAATTTATGACAGAAGTTGACTGTTCCACAAGCTTCGAAGATGTTCCAGAAATACTTTATGAAGTTGTTGCGAATTCTTCCAATCTACCAACACACACTCTGAGATTTTCTAAAGGATTGATTGACTATAATTACTCCTAAATTAATGGATCTAATTATGAGTAATTATTCCATGCAAAGAATACACACTTAGTGTCATTACATGTCTTTCTAAAAGACTGCATGTTTTGCCTTGTAATCAGCAATTGTATAATTAGTTAACTAAATGAATAAGTTTAGTTAACTAGATAAATAAGTTTAGTTAGCTACATGAATAAGTTATCTACTCTAGAGAGACTCTCAATTAGAATTTAATAACCATAGTTATATATAAAGAACTATGGCATAGAATAGAAAGGAGGGAAGTTGTAAAAGAATTCATTGAAGGAAAAACCTCTGTTATTTTACAGTAGCATGTAATTTGGATCTTGAAGGTTTTTGAATAAAGAAGTTGTTCTACCTATTTTTTGATTGCTGGAATTGATTAGTCTCTCCGGAGGAAGGAGCAAGGGCCCACTCCAACTGAAGGGCAGAGACTACATTTCTTAGTTTGTTTAGTTGCTTTGCTGTTATGCAATTTGTTTATTCAGAATTCCTTTAGCTGTTCCTTTATTCCAGAATTAGAAATTAGCTACTCAAGTTATTGCTTTCCTAGATTAAATTATCTTTTTCAGCAGAATTAAACCTAGTTGGTTTCATGCAATTGTTGTCAAATCCCTTCTGTAGAAAAGACTACCATGTAAGTCATTCCTTCTCCCTTTTGCATACAGCCATGGACACCGCCTTGGATTGATATTTATTAAAATTAAATGATGAGGACTGCAACGACCCTCATCACATAGTACCTCTCTGAGTACCCTTAGAAAGCACCATAGATCCTCTAGTCATCTTGCATCCTTCTTTTGAAAAGACAACCTGCACACCTGCATGATTGAAACTACTTACAGAAAGCGGGTTTCATACTAAGCTTGGGATGTGCATAACCCTAGAGATCCCCTTCACTCAACTATCAGGGAATTAGATAGAGACTCTTCCATGGCCAATGATCTTTAGATGAGAGTAATCACCCAAATACACCTTTCCACCATCAAACTCCTCATACTTAGTGAACCAGTCTTGATGCGAGGTCATGTGGAATGATGCACCAGAGTCGATTAGCCACACATCATCAGATGCATGGGTTGCCAGGGCTGCGATGAAGGCATCACCGTCATCTTGTGATTTGTCAGAATCTAAATTAGGTGCTTTCTTCTTTTTTTTCTTCTCCTCTTTGCATTCCTTTCAAAAATGCCCGGTCTTGCCACAGTTCCAACAAAGAGCCTTGGACTTTCCAGGAGATTTGGATCTCCCACAGGATTTGGATCTACCCTTCTTAGCTTTATTGTCCTTCTTCTTCTCTTTCTCCTTGGGTCTTCCATAAACTACAAGGGCTTCTTTGGCTACCTCAGAAGACTTTCTCTGCATCTCTTCAGATAACAGTGAAGAAACCACCTCTTCTATTTTGAATGTGGATGTGGTGCTTCCGATTGCCATGACAAGATGATCCCATGAGTCTGATAGAGAACAAAGCAGGGTCATACACTGATCCTCCTCCTCCATCTTTACATAGATAGATGTCAATTGTGCAACTAGCATGTTAAAGGCATTCATATGTTCAGCCACGGATCCTCCATCCTCCATTCAAAGAGAATAGAACTTCTTTCTCAAGAAAACTTTATTGACAAGGGATTTGGCTTGATACACATCCCTCAACTTCTTCCAAAGGAGTTTTGCAGTAGCCTCCTCATGGACATTTAACAACACAGAATCAGCAAGACTAAGTCTTATGAGACCCTTAGCCTTCCGATCCTCGAGATCCCACTCATCTTGAGTCATTGTAGCTGGTTTAGTTCTGTTCACACTTTCCCAAAGGTCTCGGTCAACTAACATGTCTTCCATCTTGAGCTTCCATAGTTTGAAATTACTGCCGTTGAACTTCTCTACTTCAAACCTTCCTGATGTGCTTGCCATCTCCTTGCTGCAATAAGATACAGAATGCTCTGCATAGACTCCCACTCAACCTAAGATTAGCTCAAAAAACTCCTACCCAACAACTAAGACCAAAGGTGATCAAGCTCTGATACGAACTAAAAGGAAGCTAGGTGTGCAGAAAAGCTTCCTACACGAATCTATTGAGGAGAGGACTATGCAAATTCAAATTTATCCTAACTATTATAGTGATGTTAAACCATTAACATGAGATATAGCAACAAAACACAAGAGCCAAAAAGAAGACAGAAGAAGAGAGACAAAGATTTATGGTGGGGAAAACCCTTATCGGGTGAAAAACCCCACACTCAGAAACCTGCACAATGTATTAACAAATCTGAAAGAATGTTTACAATACACTTGTAATGTAAGCTTCAATGGTCTTTGACACTCATGTTTGGAGTCAATTCGGCAGTGTAATAGTACCTGTAAACCTATGATACAAACTCCATCTCCAAGCACCTATTTCAATAGAACATACAAGGCAATTTTGGACATTTCTTGGAATGGGCATCCAATATGGCATCTTGGACCAAAACCCACGCCTAGGGACACTTGGTTAACATTGTAGAATGTATCTGACACTTGTCCATAGCTCCCATCCCAAAGAGGTCACCTATTTCCAAAATGGGCTATGACAGATGCTCTTACAACACTTACGACCATCATAGAATCTGTCATAGTGGTTACAACTTACAGTTGTAAGAGAATCTGTCATACACATGCTAAAAATAGCATATTCTCTTACAACACATCATATTCCACCTTGGGGCACCCAAATATGCCTCATTCAAAGATGCTTTATGACACATTTCATTACATGTCTTACAGACTTCTATTCTCGACTCTTACATGTCATAGATTCGTCATAGGAATCCGTCATAACTGTTTCAGTCAAACATTCCTTACACAACATAGAAGATGCTGACACATGGCAGAATATTCCTACCACTAAGTGGGATGCCTATCTCCTCATGTGAGGACAAAATAACAAGTTGTCATAATCCATTGTAGGATTGACACATCACCGTGCCACATCCCAAAATATGACAAAGTGGAATTTCCAATTATTTACAACATAGGTGATTGAATAATAAATACAAACATTACAAATGCATAGAATTACCAAGGTTGAGACACCTTAATTCCCAACGCAAATATTATATGCAAACAAAGTTTTGAATGATAGTGTTATGTTTAAAAAATAAACTGCTGCAAAAGTCACCAAATAATATATTCCAACAAAAAAATCGATATGACCATGATATCCCTTATGATTTTCTAATCAATATCAAAAAAAAGTTTTCTCAAATTGGACTTCATATGCAAAAGTTATTGCATAAACTAAGGTTTGAAAAAAATTATTTAAAAAAAATCCATTTCTATCGTAGATTTGAAAAAGGATGATATAGAAAAATGGGTTTAAATATTTCTAACCATTTCCAAAAAATAGAATGTGATATGCTTACCTAGATTGCAAGATATCATTTTTTTTTTCTAAAAGTCATGCATAAAAAATTTCTGAAAAATCAAAATCGCAAGGTCAACTTCAAATCCTCATAACTCCTTCAATACATATCCAAATATTTTAAAGTAACCACTTTTTGGAAATGTCTCGAAGTCTTACTTCCAACAAATCCAATATCTCATTTTGTCAAGACGTGTAAAACAAAAAACCCTTTGCAACAAATTCAGCCCTAAACAAATAAAATCAGCAATATAAAATATCTTCAACCTACAAAACCAAGGTTAGATAAGGGATGTGGGGTCCCACTAGATGTGCCAAAATGTGTAGGTAGAATTATGGAATGAAATAAGGAACAAATGCATGAAAATACCTATTCCATACTTAAGACACACCAAGAACAAGTAATTATAAAATGGAAATAAAACAATATTACCAAATGAGTCCTTGCTATCTTTGATATTGTACTGATATTTTGATAGAGATTTGTATATGTTGGTTACTCAAACTAACAACATAACATTAGATAAAGATGATGGGTATATGATAATGGGAGATCTATGATGATTTTTAAAGATTAAACTTATGTTATAAGATGTGTTGATAATGGCTTGGTTGAGGTTTGATTTATAGATTTTTGGATAATAGGATGGATGACTAGGATTAACAGATTAGATTAATGGTTGATATGTGATGACACAAGATTATGGCAAGGATAAGGATTTATAGGGAAACAAAGGAAGCTTCTAGGGCTTATTCTAATGTGAATGGTTGAGATTAGAATATGTAGTATGAAATGGATGGTTGAAATTTATTTTTCGTACACTTAGAATTGACCATGTGCTCATAAACCTTCGACATCCCCTAGACATTCATCTTGCAACACATTGTACCTTAATCTTTTTTTTTCTAAATTAATTAAATAAATTATATTTATTTAGCTAATTAATTCCCTCCATCACCTAAAATAAATAAATAAATTATATTTATTTAATTCATCCATTTATCCCTTTTAACAAAAATTAATTGAATAAATCTTATGTATTTAATTAATTTATCCTTCCACCATCCTGTTGTGAGGTTTCACAACACACCCCATTTTGTCTTAGCAAGACAAGGACCCAACTTTTTCTTTGCTTCTCCTTGTGTGCTTTGTTTTTCTTGTGTCTTCTTATTTTGGGTGGTATGGTAAAATGAGAGGTCCTAATCCAAATCAAAAGTCAAGTTTATCAATTCTCCTAGCAAGGGTTACCATAAGATAGGGAATTAAATTTTGAGCAACTTTGCCTTTTGAACCATCTTGAAATTTGATAAGTAGAAAAAGTTTGGTAAGGTCAAAGTTATACTCTGATATCTAAATATTTTTGTATTGATATTCGAAAGGGATATTTTACATTTGCACAATATCCATATCTTGATCTTAAGATCCATACCCTATGATGTATAAATGACTATACATGCCTAGGAATATTCCCTTCATCAAGCATCATTACCTATATCTTTGTTAGCTGTTAAGATTACCATGTGAAACCCATGAAACAATCAAATGTGAGGATATTTAGATAGGGATATTTTGCACTATGAAATATCCATATCCCTGTGTAATGCATATATCCATGTGATGGCCCATCAAATTTAACCCAATGAATATGTGTGTAGACACAGATATTTGGTATCAGATATTCTTTATGGATATCTGGATTTTGAAATATCCATGCCGAAATATCCATATCCTTATCCTGCTTAAAAATCCAAGATTCAGTCTTGACGTTGACTTTTCAACAAATATCTCACATCCAGATATTCTATATGGATATTTTGGATTTCCAATATCCATAGCTTGAATATCCATATCTAGATGATGTTAGCCATTTTCATCTCAATGGAAATTTTACTGCCTAATGACGTCATTCAAATATTTGCGATATGGTTAGTTCGCATTCGTTAATATCCATACCCACATTATAACCAATGATATCCCCATGTGTCCCAATGTTGACTTTTCAACAAAGTCTATGCATATGGATATTTTTACATGGATCCTTTGTAAATCCTGGTTTTCAAAACTAATTTAAATCCTGATAATTATTTATTTAGTCAACGATGTTTGACCTAAGCCACTTGTTGACATCATATGGACATTCCAATTGGATGTTGATACTAAGGGTTCATATCCAGACTTTCCAACATTTAATCTTGCATGTAGGGGTTGGTGGATTTTGAATTTGAAAGTCTACCTATGTACACATGTAAATTCCTCTCACTGGCACTTTGTAAAATGCTTTCCTAATCACATAGTCATCCATTAATGTGCCCTAATGGATGAAGTTTGAAGGATATAAGGTAATTTCTATAGTCCTTTGAATCACTTAAAAGTATTGAAGTGATAAAATTGTAGGGCATTAACAAAGATCCAAGGCAATTAGAAGTAATTTGCAATCAGCTAATAGAGGCTTGATAGTAGTAGAACAATGAGCGGAGAATGGAAAATAGAAGAGGAAGACATCATCAAATGGCATAACATACAGATCATCTTTCACGTTGAAAGTTTCAATTGATAGATATGAATAGGACAAAATCTTCCCACCTTGTTTTTGTTTTTATTGTTAAACTGATGGTTATGCAAGGTAAAATGGTAAAGTAGGGTAAATTTCTTTAGATAAGAACAAATTGCCTTGTGGGTATAGCTTGCATTGTCTTATAAAACAAAATCATAAGATTAAACCTCAAACCCTACACTAAACTATGGCTATCCATGATTTATAGGACACCATGCAAACCTGAAAGGATTGACGTGATGTTGAGTTCAAGGCTGATATGTTTCCAATCCCAGGGGCTTTATGCAGGAAATATGGATCTACTTAAAATACTCACTTAGGAAACACAGATCTAAATGATTGAAGGATTCAAGTTCTAGGGATTGGTGATGGCAACCCCATCCTACAACATGTATACAATTCAGGTATGTTCAATGTCACGAGCTTCCCTTATGTAGCAGAGGCACTCGAGCTTGTAATTGCATGTGTTGAAAATTAAAATCAAGCCACAAGAAGGGTGGAGAAACAAGGGAGAGTGTATGCATATTTCTTAGTGTAGGGCATCATAGAGACATTCAAATTGTGTGCGTATAGAGATATGTACAAGATCAACATGGAGCATTTGACAAAAGAATATAATAGCAACACTGTAAATTGTAGGAAAATCATGTTTTCCATATGGAGGGCTATAGACAACAAGGTGAAGGCAGTGGTGAAGATGCCCCAACACTTATTCAAATACGATTTTGCCCCTGAAATATAGTATATGATAGTCTTGCTGATCTAAATGGTGGGAAAGAATGATTCTGGTACATTTGAGCCATGGATGTATGGGCTGATCCATGTGGTCAAGGATATAGATCAAATAGTCCAATGCACAAGTCTCATTAGTGACATACTGCATGATGGGATGATCTAGTGGAGCTAAGAATGGAGGCTATTTTATATGTCATCATATATATACGCATGTGTATATACATCCACATTTACAAGTTTCCAAATTGTGGGGAGAATTAGATGCCTCCCAAAAGAACAAACTATGTAGGAACATTACCCATAGCTAGAGTAGAGGATGTCCATCTAGCATTATAGAAGGGTGAATGACTACTGCATAATGCATTTAATGAGGTTAATGGAAGGTGACTAGGCAAAGAGACTCTCAAAAGAAGCCCAAGAAATGGTCCAGATGAATGAGTCATGGTTCATCCAATTCCCCACATTCTCATACATCCATATGGAGGGGTTTGAAGGTAATGTGTTTATGCTACCTAGGTACCCTACTAACAAGTTAGTATTACTGGAGGTCACAAGGTAGATCATACCATCATTTGAAGCCTATGAGAAAAACAACAAAAGGGGAAATGTTAGGTTCCCAATGCATATTGATTGGTATGCTTGTGGCTCAATAGATGGAGCCATGAAATCTAAGGCAAAATTGCATATGTTACATCTATAGTTGTTCTCCTTGCTAAGGTACTATGACCCCTACCATAGGATGGAATAGTATGTTAATAAGAAATTACAACATGAAGTCCATCTAGAGGACTATTGGGCTGACTCTATGGATAAATAGGAAGAGAGGAAAAGAAGCTACCAATGCTTGATTCTGAATCAAATAAGGACATTGGGATGCTTTGTGTGCCTCCCCAATTGAAATTTGATGATGGAAAGATATTAAGCAAGGAAGATGAACAAAAATAGATATATAAGGAGATGATTCCTCTCCAAGATTGGTCCAAGCCAGAGGATACATCTCTAGAATTCATAACTGCCAAGGTGATGAGCTTCACCAACAATTAGGTGGACAAAAGAGTGGCAAAAATAAAGGCTAAGGGGGTAGCTATAACCTTGGATAAGAAGACAAAGAGAAAATAGAAAGATGATATTGAATTTGATGACTTCCTAATCCACAAACACGAGGTTATGGAGGCAAAATGGGAAAAGCCAGGGCCTTCTAGAAGTGAGGATGTATTTTTATCAGAGGGCATTACTATTGCCACAGTTCCATCTCCTCCTAGGGAATTGCCTGTACAAGCCATTCCCATAGGCACAACAAAGGCACAAGGGAGAGAACATTTGGATGTAGTTGTATAGAAGAAGCATGATGATGTGCTAAAGGGTGTGAACATCCCTAGGTAGAAGAGGACCCAAGCACCATTGATGAGGTGTTCAACATCTAGGGCTATGGATGTTTAAACTAAAGATCAGCACAAGTTTACCAAGATGGAGCAAATGTTTTGTCAAGGGAAAACATCTAGGGAATCACTTGCTTCAGTTGCTATATTACAAGAGAAGGTCACTGAGTAGGTAGAGGCACATCTAGATCTTGGGGCCAAAGAAATGGATTTTTAGCATAATGTGCCTATCCTAGAAATAATTAGAGTTAAGGAGTTAGCCAATGAAGCAAGGGAGGCTGAACATGAGAGGATGACTAATCAACCTTTGTCCTCAGTCAGATAATTGACGTAACTGATGATGATGTCATGAGGTACGTGACAACACATTCAGTAGAAGACTTTCTGAGGCATAATGTACGAGCAGTTGAAGATGTGCAATAGGAAGAGCATGAATCTTTAGGTGCAACAAGGCCAGAATCTCCCAAGGTGGTCATTGAATCAGACCCCCTCAATGTTTTGATAGAAACAATCACAAGCCCTATAGTTATAGACTTGTCCCCTCAACCTGAGGCAAAGGATAAGGAGAAAGAACATGTGATGTATGATCTAGGACATACTTGAGATGATCTAGACATCCAGGGGATGAACAATAGATGTTCACATCTGAGCAACAGACTCAAGTAAAGAGAGTAGTTGAGGAAGTGATGACACAAGGTAATATTAGAGGAGATTCTCAACAAGATGTCTAGGATCAAGGCCCACCAAAAGCACATCATCAGGGTGATGTTGTAGAAGAAGTAGCACCTAATGCACAAGGTGCACCAAATGAAGCATAAGATCTCAAGAGGTTATTCCTCAAAATAAACATAAACAAGATGTGGCATCCCATGAAAGAGAACCAGAAAAGGAGTCTACACAAGATGTAGACATGACACCTGTAGAGACTAGGACTCATGGAGACAACAGTTGCATATGCATGGAGGGATGCGCATAGATAAAGAACACGAGGAGGAAATCTAGATAGATGATGTTGGAGATGATGAGGTTGTATACCAGCAAGAGAAAAGGGCAGATACAAACATAAAAGGAGTGATACACAGATGCATGAGCTCATATTGAGCAATCTATCCATGCAAGGTTAGAAGCTGATGTGCCTTGATTGTTAATATCCAAAGTAATTGAGCCTTCTGCCCAAGAATCTACCCCTTTTGATTTCAAATCCTTATTTTCATTGGATCATTCTGAACCCAAGCGCAAAACTAGGGCAACTTCCGTAATAAAGAGGGATTCTACAATGGGGAAAAGAATGGCCCAATTGGTTTTCCCACTTATAGATAAGAGTAAGGGAGAGATAAGCGCAAAAAAATTTCAGCTCACCACGATTGACCTAGGACATTCAACGACACAACAAGATATTGAAGAGCTTAGGGAAGGCACTGATACTGTAGCAACCAGGATAACCAAATTAAAGGCCAAAATAAATGAGTTGAATGGAAAAAATGTCTACATCCATACATTCATTAAGGGCTTGGTTACACCCAACCTACAAATAACTGAGGCACCTATTGCCTTAGCATTGGTAAGACATGATTAAATGACAGGTTTGGATGCACAAAAGCATTAGGCTTAGGTCGTGGGTAAATGTTTCACACAATTCATGGGTAATGGTGAGAAAGTAATAAGGACATCCCTGTCCAACTAGAACACTTTGACTTAGTTAAAGAAGAAAGAAGAGTCATTAAAGAGAGCATCTGGATCTAGACTCAGCCAAAATGATCAGGACCTGACAAGGCTGAAGGGCATGAGGAGGTTGGATGACCAAACTCTCTTAAATCACAAAATCTTGATAGGCCAGATGCTTCAAAAGGTGGATATCTAGATAAAGGATCTAAGGTTTGAAGTGGATATATTGAAGAGGTGCAGAGCCAAGGCAGGGGACATAGAGGTCAAGGCTCATGACCTACTTTTTGATGATATGACAATTTTGGAAGAGTTACTTGGCAGTCTAGTTGTGGAAACTAAAACCTATGATGAGGGAAAGTCTATCCAAGCATTCAAGGCTAGATTCAATCCAACAATAGATGATCATGTGCATCATTTTGCAAAAGCTACCATAGATGAGGTAATGGAACTAAATGCTAAAATAAAAGCATATAATGGAAAGTTAGATTATAGGATTGCCAGGTGGGTATCCCTTAGTGAACAATTAGAAACATAAGAGTATAGCAATGTGAAGGATCAAATCAGGGATAAAGAAGAGAAAGATACAACTGTATAGGTGTATGAATTCTATAGAAATCTAGATATGAGGGTGGTGATCACTGAAGATAACTTCATAGAAGAGTCTGAATAAAATGTCCATAAGATGCTATGACAAAGATACAGGGGAATGTTCCATTTTGTTGGTTGTATATTACACAATTATTGCCAATGAAGCAATCACATGCTACTAATCTTGACCGTTGACTATTTTTGATAGGATCCTAACCATTGAATCAGTTATAACTAGTATGGACCTTGTTTTATAAAAGGGCCACGATCTTTATTTTTTGAGAGAGATTGAATTGTTGGAATTGTAAGCACTAAGTTTGTATTTTGCAACTTTTGTGACTTCTCAAGGTTATTTCTTAGGATCATATGTAAATGCACATTTTTTAAATCATATTGAATGAAATAGAGACACAAATTACTTCCTGATTGTAAATTTTAAGTAGTCTTTTGGTTGATTTCTGGTATGCAATGGTAGATTGCTGCATTCAAACTGAAGTGCATCAATTTTATTTACACATTAGCATCTTCATTTCCTCTAAAGTTTGCACTGACTTCCCATAGTTGTGGAAAAACCTTGTAAATGTGGTTTGGTTCCTCTCTTTTCATGAATGTATTGGTGTATATGCGTGGATCAGTGATTGAACCTTAGGAAATTTAGAATTTACATTCTTTAAACCCTTTCATTTTGATATTTCATTTCATTAAATCATAAATAACTGAAAATGATTCTCAATTACAAGTAGATACAGTAAATACATGTTAAATAATGACAAATTAGATGCATATATAGTGAGTTATAGAAAATATTGATGCATTTCATGCAAATTATCATAAGAATAAATAAAATACCTACTGCAAAGTAAACTAGTTGAATAAATTTGAAGTACATAAGTAAATATTAGTTCATACAGAGCAGATATTGGAATAGAAAATTTAATCTTTTAGAGTCTTTATAATCGATCCAAAATCAAGGACAAGTTCCAATGAATTATAGAAAAATCAAGATAAATTCACATTCATTTTAGCAAATCTTAGTTATATAGAATAGGATTTGATAGAATTATTGAATTTTTGTGCAAAGTAGGAATAGACTGTTAGGATTAGCTATGGAGGTAGCTATCCTAGAATCAGGATGTTTAAGAGCTAATCACAAGAATCAAAGAAGATCAACATGATAGAATAATATTCTATACACAAGATAATAAATTGATACAATATGATGTGATACAATGAGAGGCCTTGGTTATAAAGACCAAGGTTAAAAGCTAGGATGTTGTAGTCATGTGACAAGTTGTCACATTTCTATCACATATGACAACTAGAGGATATGATGCCAACTAGATCACATGTGTAGGATAAGATAACTATCAACACCTAGCAACAACTAGACATAACTAGAAACAACTAGAGACATCTAGTAGACTCACTAAGTCAACTTAACATGTGAACATGTGTGTGAGTATTATTTAACTAATAAATAGTTAAATAATATGAATTATCCACACAACAAAGGTTAAACCGGATAGGTAATAACCATGTTCACACCAACACCCCCCTTAAGTGCAACTTAGGGAGGAACAAACAAATATAAACATGCAAAGATGGGTCCTGACAACAAGGCCATGTTAGGTACCCATGTATAAAAGATCTCTCACAAGCGGAGAAAGGGAGAAAACCTCATGGGAAAAATAACTCTCTAAAAGGGAGAAAACATGCAAAGAAAGCATCAACAAGTGAAGGAAGGAGGACTCAACATGACCCCACAAGGACTACTTCCATCACAAAGATACAAAATATATCCCCTCTAATAGGAGATAAAAGAAGGACTAAGAAGCCTTCACAAAGGATGTCCCAAAAATATTAGGAACATGAAGATGAACATGAAGAACTCCACTGAAGTACAAAAAAGTTGCAAACAATTGTCGAAGAGTTGCTACACTGTTGAAGAAACTTCATTGAAAATAGAATAAAGATCAGGATCAAAGAGACAAAACATCTGCATGAGTGACAACCAATATGATAGTCAAAGATGTAAATGGCACATCAATCTATATGAGTGACCCCAACGACACTACACAACCAATGTGATAGTTGAAAATACAGATGCCAATTGTCTCAAGTACTCTGATCATCTAAATAAGGTAGAAGGTTGCCTCTACAAGTTAGAATGCAAGAGTGTATAGATGGTATCTATTCCATCTCACCAAAGACCAAAGGTGATCAAGCTCTGATACGAACTAAAAGGAAGCTAGGTGTGCAGAAAAGCTTCCTACACGAATCTATTGAGGAGAGGACTATGCAAATTCAAATTTATCCTAACTATTATAGTGATGTTAAACCATTAACATGAGATATAGCAACAAAACACAAGAGCCAAAAAGAAGACAGAAGAAGAGAGACAAAGATTTATGGTGGGGAAAACCCTTATCGGGTGAAAAACCCCACACTCAGAAACCTGCACAATGTATTAACAAATCTGAAAGAATGTTTACAATACACTTGTAATGTAAGCTTCAATGGTCTTTGACACTCATGTTTGGAGTCAATTCGGCAGTGTAATAGTACCTGTAAACCTATGATACAAACTCCATCTCCAAGCACCTATTTCAATAGAACATACAAGGCAATTTTGGACATTTCTTGGAATGGGCATCCAATATGGCATCTTGGACCAAAACCCACGCCTAGGGACACTTGGTTAACATTGTAGAATGTATCTGACACTTGTCCATAGCTCCCATCCCAAAGAGGTCACCTATTTCCAAAATGGGCTATGACAGATGCTCTTACAACACTTACGACCATCATAGAATCTGTCATAGTGGTTACAACTTACAGTTGTAAGAGAATCTGTCATACACATGCTAAAAATAGCATATTCTCTTACAACACATCATATTCCACCTTGGGGCACCCAAATATGCCTCATTCAAAGATGCTTTATGACACATTTCATTACATGTCTTACAGACTTCTATTCTCGACTCTTACATGTCATAGATTCGTCATAGGAATCCGTCATAACTGTTTCAGTCAAACATTCCTTACACAACATAGAAGATGCTGACACATGGCAGAATATTCCTACCACTAAGTGGGATGCCTATCTCCTCATGTGAGGACAAAATAACAAGTTGTCATAATCCATTGTAGGATTGACACATCACCGTGCCACATCCCAAAATATGACAAAGTGGAATTTCCAATTATTTACAACATAGGTGATTGAATAATAAATACAAACATTACAAATGCATAGAATTACCAAGGTTGAGACACCTTAATTCCCAACGCAAATATTATATGCAAACAAAGTTTTGAATGATAGTGTTATGTTTAAAAAATAAACTGCTGCAAAAGTCACCAAATAATATATTCCAACAAAAAAATCGATATGACCATGATATCCCTTATGATTTTCTAATCAATATCAAAAAAAAGTTTTCTCAAATTGGACTTCATATGCAAAAGTTATTGCATAAACTAAGGTTTGAAAAAAATTATTTAAAAAAAATCCATTTCTATCGTAGATTTGAAAAAGGATGATATAGAAAAATGGGTTTAAATATTTCTAACCATTTCCAAAAAATAGAATGTGATATGCTTACCTAGATTGCAAGATATCATTTTTTTTTTCTAAAAGTCATGCATAAAAAATTTCTGAAAAATCAAAATCGCAAGGTCAACTTCAAATCCTCATAACTCCTTCAATACATATCCAAATATTTTAAAGTAACCACTTTTTGGAAATGTCTCGAAGTCTTACTTCCAACAAATCCAATATCTCATTTTGTCAAGACGTGTAAAACAAAAAACCCTTTGCAACAAATTCAGCCCTAAACAAATAAAATCAGCAATATAAAATATCTTCAACCTACAAAACCAAGGTTAGATAAGGGATGTGGGGTCCCACTAGATGTGCCAAAATGTGTAGGTAGAATTATGGAATGAAATAAGGAACAAATGCATGAAAATACCTATTCCATACTTAAGACACACCAAGAACAAGTAATTATAAAATGGAAATAAAACAATATTACCAAATGAGTCCTTGCTATCTTTGATATTGTACTGATATTTTGATAGAGATTTGTATATGTTGGTTACTCAAACTAACAACATAACATTAGATAAAGATGATGGGTATATGATAATGGGAGATCTATGATGATTTTTAAAGATTAAACTTATGTTATAAGATGTGTTGATAATGGCTTGGTTGAGGTTTGATTTATAGATTTTTGGATAATAGGATGGATGACTAGGATTAACAGATTAGATTAATGGTTGATATGTGATGACACAAGATTATGGCAAGGATAAGGATTTATAGGGAAACAAAGGAAGCTTCTAGGGCTTATTCTAATGTGAATGGTTGAGATTAGAATATGTAGTATGAAATGGATGGTTGAAATTTATTTTTCGTACACTTAGAATTGACCATGTGCTCATAAACCTTCGACATCCCCTAGACATTCATCTTGCAACACATTGTACCTTAATCTTTTTTTTTCTAAATTAATTAAATAAATTATATTTATTTAGCTAATTAATTCCCTCCATCACCTAAAATAAATAAATAAATTATATTTATTTAATTCATCCATTTATCCCTTTTAACAAAAATTAATTGAATAAATCTTATGTATTTAATTAATTTATCCTTCCACCATCCTGTTGTGAGGTTTCACAACACACCCCATTTTGTCTTAGCAAGACAAGGACCCAACTTTTTCTTTGCTTCTCCTTGTGTGCTTTGTTTTTCTTGTGTCTTCTTATTTTGGGTGGTATGGTAAAATGAGAGGTCCTAATCCAAATCAAAAGTCAAGTTTATCAATTCTCCTAGCAAGGGTTACCATAAGATAGGGAATTAAATTTTGAGCAACTTTGCCTTTTGAACCATCTTGAAATTTGATAAGTAGAAAAAGTTTGGTAAGGTCAAAGTTATACTCTGATATCTAAATATTTTTGTATTGATATTCGAAAGGGATATTTTACATTTGCACAATATCCATATCTTGATCTTAAGATCCATACCCTATGATGTATAAATGACTATACATGCCTAGGAATATTCCCTTCATCAAGCATCATTACCTATATCTTTGTTAGCTGTTAAGATTACCATGTGAAACCCATGAAACAATCAAATGTGAGGATATTTAGATAGGGATATTTTGCACTATGAAATATCCATATCCCTGTGTAATGCATATATCCATGTGATGGCCCATCAAATTTAACCCAATGAATATGTGTGTAGACACAGATATTTGGTATCAGATATTCTTTATGGATATCTGGATTTTGAAATATCCATGCCGAAATATCCATATCCTTATCCTGCTTAAAAATCCAAGATTCAGTCTTGACGTTGACTTTTCAACAAATATCTCACATCCAGATATTCTATATGGATATTTTGGATTTCCAATATCCATAGCTTGAATATCCATATCTAGATGATGTTAGCCATTTTCATCTCAATGGAAATTTTACTGCCTAATGACGTCATTCAAATATTTGCGATATGGTTAGTTCGCATTCGTTAATATCCATACCCACATTATAACCAATGATATCCCCATGTGTCCCAATGTTGACTTTTCAACAAAGTCTATGCATATGGATATTTTTACATGGATCCTTTGTAAATCCTGGTTTTCAAAACTAATTTAAATCCTGATAATTATTTATTTAGTCAACGATGTTTGACCTAAGCCACTTGTTGACATCATATGGACATTCCAATTGGATGTTGATACTAAGGGTTCATATCCAGACTTTCCAACATTTAATCTTGCATGTAGGGGTTGGTGGATTTTGAATTTGAAAGTCTACCTATGTACACATGTAAATTCCTCTCACTGGCACTTTGTAAAATGCTTTCCTAATCACATAGTCATCCATTAATGTGCCCTAATGGATGAAGTTTGAAGGATATAAGGTAATTTCTATAGTCCTTTGAATCACTTAAAAGTATTGAAGTGATAAAATTGTAGGGCATTAACAAAGATCCAAGGCAATTAGAAGTAATTTGCAATCAGCTAATAGAGGCTTGATAGTAGTAGAACAATGAGCGGAGAATGGAAAATAGAAGAGGAAGACATCATCAAATGGCATAACATACAGATCATCTTTCACGTTGAAAGTTTCAATTGATAGATATGAATAGGACAAAATCTTCCCACCTTGTTTTTGTTTTTATTGTTAAACTGATGGTTATGCAAGGTAAAATGGTAAAGTAGGGTAAATTTCTTTAGATAAGAACAAATTGCCTTGTGGGTATAGCTTGCATTGTCTTATAAAACAAAATCATAAGATTAAACCTCAAACCCTACACTAAACTATGGCTATCCATGATTTATAGGACACCATGCAAACCTGAAAGGATTGACGTGATGTTGAGTTCAAGGCTGATATGTTTCCAATCCCAGGGGCTTTATGCAGGAAATATGGATCTACTTAAAATACTCACTTAGGAAACACAGATCTAAATGATTGAAGGATTCAAGTTCTAGGGATTGGTGATGGCAACCCCATCCTACAACATGTATACAATTCAGGTATGTTCAATGTCACGAGCTTCCCTTATGTAGCAGAGGCACTCGAGCTTGTAATTGCATGTGTTGAAAATTAAAATCAAGCCACAAGAAGGGTGGAGAAACAAGGGAGAGTGTATGCATATTTCTTAGTGTAGGGCATCATAGAGACATTCAAATTGTGTGCGTATAGAGATATGTACAAGATCAACATGGAGCATTTGACAAAAGAATATAATAGCAACACTGTAAATTGTAGGAAAATCATGTTTTCCATATGGAGGGCTATAGACAACAAGGTGAAGGCAGTGGTGAAGATGCCCCAACACTTATTCAAATACGATTTTGCCCCTGAAATATAGTATATGATAGTCTTGCTGATCTAAATGGTGGGAAAGAATGATTCTGGTACATTTGAGCCATGGATGTATGGGCTGATCCATGTGGTCAAGGATATAGATCAAATAGTCCAATGCACAAGTCTCATTAGTGACATACTGCATGATGGGATGATCTAGTGGAGCTAAGAATGGAGGCTATTTTATATGTCATCATATATATACGCATGTGTATATACATCCACATTTACAAGTTTCCAAATTGTGGGGAGAATTAGATGCCTCCCAAAAGAACAAACTATGTAGGAACATTACCCATAGCTAGAGTAGAGGATGTCCATCTAGCATTATAGAAGGGTGAATGACTACTGCATAATGCATTTAATGAGGTTAATGGAAGGTGACTAGGCAAAGAGACTCTCAAAAGAAGCCCAAGAAATGGTCCAGATGAATGAGTCATGGTTCATCCAATTCCCCACATTCTCATACATCCATATGGAGGGGTTTGAAGGTAATGTGTTTATGCTACCTAGGTACCCTACTAACAAGTTAGTATTACTGGAGGTCACAAGGTAGATCATACCATCATTTGAAGCCTATGAGAAAAACAACAAAAGGGGAAATGTTAGGTTCCCAATGCATATTGATTGGTATGCTTGTGGCTCAATAGATGGAGCCATGAAATCTAAGGCAAAATTGCATATGTTACATCTATAGTTGTTCTCCTTGCTAAGGTACTATGACCCCTACCATAGGATGGAATAGTATGTTAATAAGAAATTACAACATGAAGTCCATCTAGAGGACTATTGGGCTGACTCTATGGATAAATAGGAAGAGAGGAAAAGAAGCTACCAATGCTTGATTCTGAATCAAATAAGGACATTGGGATGCTTTGTGTGCCTCCCCAATTGAAATTTGATGATGGAAAGATATTAAGCAAGGAAGATGAACAAAAATAGATATATAAGGAGATGATTCCTCTCCAAGATTGGTCCAAGCCAGAGGATACATCTCTAGAATTCATAACTGCCAAGGTGATGAGCTTCACCAACAATTAGGTGGACAAAAGAGTGGCAAAAATAAAGGCTAAGGGGGTAGCTATAACCTTGGATAAGAAGACAAAGAGAAAATAGAAAGATGATATTGAATTTGATGACTTCCTAATCCACAAACACGAGGTTATGGAGGCAAAATGGGAAAAGCCAGGGCCTTCTAGAAGTGAGGATGTATTTTTATCAGAGGGCATTACTATTGCCACAGTTCCATCTCCTCCTAGGGAATTGCCTGTACAAGCCATTCCCATAGGCACAACAAAGGCACAAGGGAGAGAACATTTGGATGTAGTTGTATAGAAGAAGCATGATGATGTGCTAAAGGGTGTGAACATCCCTAGGTAGAAGAGGACCCAAGCACCATTGATGAGGTGTTCAACATCTAGGGCTATGGATGTTTAAACTAAAGATCAGCACAAGTTTACCAAGATGGAGCAAATGTTTTGTCAAGGGAAAACATCTAGGGAATCACTTGCTTCAGTTGCTATATTACAAGAGAAGGTCACTGAGTAGGTAGAGGCACATCTAGATCTTGGGGCCAAAGAAATGGATTTTTAGCATAATGTGCCTATCCTAGAAATAATTAGAGTTAAGGAGTTAGCCAATGAAGCAAGGGAGGCTGAACATGAGAGGATGACTAATCAACCTTTGTCCTCAGTCAGATAATTGACGTAACTGATGATGATGTCATGAGGTACGTGACAACACATTCAGTAGAAGACTTTCTGAGGCATAATGTACGAGCAGTTGAAGATGTGCAATAGGAAGAGCATGAATCTTTAGGTGCAACAAGGCCAGAATCTCCCAAGGTGGTCATTGAATCAGACCCCCTCAATGTTTTGATAGAAACAATCACAAGCCCTATAGTTATAGACTTGTCCCCTCAACCTGAGGCAAAGGATAAGGAGAAAGAACATGTGATGTATGATCTAGGACATACTTGAGATGATCTAGACATCCAGGGGATGAACAATAGATGTTCACATCTGAGCAACAGACTCAAGTAAAGAGAGTAGTTGAGGAAGTGATGACACAAGGTAATATTAGAGGAGATTCTCAACAAGATGTCTAGGATCAAGGCCCACCAAAAGCACATCATCAGGGTGATGTTGTAGAAGAAGTAGCACCTAATGCACAAGGTGCACCAAATGAAGCATAAGATCTCAAGAGGTTATTCCTCAAAATAAACATAAACAAGATGTGGCATCCCATGAAAGAGAACCAGAAAAGGAGTCTACACAAGATGTAGACATGACACCTGTAGAGACTAGGACTCATGGAGACAACAGTTGCATATGCATGGAGGGATGCGCATAGATAAAGAACACGAGGAGGAAATCTAGATAGATGATGTTGGAGATGATGAGGTTGTATACCAGCAAGAGAAAAGGGCAGATACAAACATAAAAGGAGTGATACACAGATGCATGAGCTCATATTGAGCAATCTATCCATGCAAGGTTAGAAGCTGATGTGCCTTGATTGTTAATATCCAAAGTAATTGAGCCTTCTGCCCAAGAATCTACCCCTTTTGATTTCAAATCCTTATTTTCATTGGATCATTCTGAACCCAAGCGCAAAACTAGGGCAACTTCCGTAATAAAGAGGGATTCTACAATGGGGAAAAGAATGGCCCAATTGGTTTTCCCACTTATAGATAAGAGTAAGGGAGAGATAAGCGCAAAAAAATTTCAGCTCACCACGATTGACCTAGGACATTCAACGACACAACAAGATATTGAAGAGCTTAGGGAAGGCACTGATACTGTAGCAACCAGGATAACCAAATTAAAGGCCAAAATAAATGAGTTGAATGGAAAAAATGTCTACATCCATACATTCATTAAGGGCTTGGTTACACCCAACCTACAAATAACTGAGGCACCTATTGCCTTAGCATTGGTAAGACATGATTAAATGACAGGTTTGGATGCACAAAAGCATTAGGCTTAGGTCGTGGGTAAATGTTTCACACAATTCATGGGTAATGGTGAGAAAGTAATAAGGACATCCCTGTCCAACTAGAACACTTTGACTTAGTTAAAGAAAAAAGAAGAGTCATTAAAGAGAGCATCTGGATCTAGACTCAGCCAAAATGATCAGGACCTGACAAGGCTGAAGGGCATGAGGAGGTTGGATGACCAAACTCTCTTAAATCACAAAATCTTGATAGGCCAGATGCTTCAAAAGGTGGATATCTAGATAAAGGATCTAAGGTTTGAAGTGGATATATTGAAGAGGTGCAGAGCCAAGGCAGGGGACATAGAGGTCAAGGCTCATGACCTACTTTTTGATGATATGACAATTTTGGAAGAGTTACTTGGCAGTCTAGTTGTGGAAACTAAAACCTATGATGAGGGAAAGTCTATCCAAGCATTCAAGGCTAGATTCAATCCAACAATAGATGATCATGTGCATCATTTTGCAAAAGCTACCATAGATGAGGTAATGGAACTAAATGCTAAAATAAAAGCATATAATGGAAAGTTAGATTATAGGATTGCCAGGTGGGTATCCCTTAGTGAACAATTAGAAACATAAGAGTATAGCAATGTGAAGGATCAAATCAGGGATAAAGAAGAGATAGATACAACTGTATAGGTGTATGAATTCTATAGAAATCTAGATATGAGGGTGGTGATCACTGAAGATAACTTCATAGAAGAGTCTGAATAAAATGTCCATAAGATGCTATGACAAAGATACAGGGGAATGTTCCATTTTGTTGGTTGTATATTACACAATTATTGCCAATGAAGCAATCACATGCTACTAATCTTGACCGTTGACTATTTTTGATAGGATCCTAACCATTGAATCAGTTATAACCAGTATGGACCTTGTTTTATAAAAGGGCCACGATCTTTATTTTTTGAGAGAGATTGAATTGTTGGAATTGTAAGCACTAAGTTTGTATTTTGCAACTTTTGTGACTTCTCAAGGTTATTTCTTAGGATCATATGTAAATGCACATTTTTTAAATCATATTGAATGAAATAGAGACACAAATTACTTCCTGATTGTAAATTTTAAGTAGTCTTTTGGTTGATTTCTGGTATGCAATGGTAGATTGCTGCATTCAAACTGAAGTGCATCAATTTTATTTACACATTAGCATCTTCATTTCCTCTAAAGTTTGCACTGACTTCCCATAGTTGTGGAAAAACCTTGTAAATGTGGTTTGGTTCCTCTCTTTTCATGAATGTATTGGTGTATATGCGTGGATCAGTGATTGAACCTTAGGAAATTTAGAATTTACATTCTTTAAACCCTTTCATTTTGATATTTCATTTCATTAAATCATAAATAACTGAAAATGATTCTCAATTACAAGTAGATACAGTAAATACATGTTAAATAATGACAAATTAGATGCATATATAGTGAGTTATAGAAAATATTGATGCATTTCATGCAAATTATCATAAGAATAAATAAAATACCTACTGCAAAGTAAACTAGTTGAATAAATTTGAAGTACATAAGTAAATATTAGTTCATACAGAGCAGATATTGGAATAGAAAATTTAATCTTTTAGAGTCTTTATAATCGATCCAAAATCAAGGACAAGTTCCAATGAATTATAGAAAAATCAAGATAAATTCACATTCATTTTAGCAAATCTTAGTTATATAGAATAGGATTTGATAGAATTATTGAATTTTTGTGCAAAGTAGGAATAGACTGTTAGGATTAGCTATGGAGGTAGCTATCCTAGAATCAGGATGTTTAAGAGCTAATCACAAGAATCAAAGAAGATCAACATGATAGAATAATATTCTATACACAAGATAATAAATTGATACAATATGATGTGATACAATGAGAGGCCTTGGTTATAAAGACCAAGGTTAAAAGCTAGGATGTTGTAGTCATGTGACAAGTTGTCACATTTCTATCACATATGACAACTAGAGGATATGATGCCAACTAGATCACATGTGTAGGATAAGATAACTATCAACACCTAGCAACAACTAGACATAACTAGAAACAACTAGAGACATCTAGTAGACTCACTAAGTCAACTTAACATGTGAACATGTGTGTGAGTATTATTTAACTAATAAATAGTTAAATAATATGAATTATCCACACAACAAAGGTTAAACCGGATAGGTAATAACCATGTTCACACCAACACCCCCCTTAAGTGCAACTTAGGGAGGAACAAACAAATATAAACATGCAAAGATGGGTCCTGACAACAAGGCCATGTTAGGTACCCATGTATAAAAGATCTCTCACAAGCGGAGAAAGGGAGAAAACCTCATGGGAAAAATAACTCTCTAAAAGGGAGAAAACATGCAAAGAAAGCATCAACAAGTGAAGGAAGGAGGACTCAACATGACCCCACAAGGACTACTTCCATCACAAAGATACAAAATATATCCCCTCTAATAGGAGATAAAAGAAGGACTAAGAAGCCTTCACAAAGGATGTCCCAAAAATATTAGGAACATGAAGATGAACATGAAGAACTCCACTGAAGTACAAAAAAGTTGCAAACAATTGTCGAAGAGTTGCTACACTGTTGAAGAAACTTCATTGAAAATAGAATAAAGATCAGGATCAAAGAGACAAAACATCTGCATGAGTGACAACCAATATGATAGTCAAAGATGTAAATGGCACATCAATCTATATGAGTGACCCCAACGACACTACACAACCAATGTGATAGTTGAAAATACAGATGCCAATTGTCTCAAGTACTCTGATCATCTAAATAAGGTAGAAGGTTGCCTCTACAAGTTAGAATGCAAGAGTGTATAGATGGTATCTATTCCATCTCACCAAAGACCAAAGGTGATCAAGCTCTGATACGAACTAAAAGGAAGCTAGGTGTGCAGAAAAGCTTCCTACACGAATCTATTGAGGAGAGGACTATGCAAATTCAAATTTATCCTAACTATTATAGTGATGTTAAACCATTAACATGAGATATAGCAACAAAACACAAGAGCCAAAAAGAAGACAGAAGAAGAGAGACAAAGATTTATGGTGGGGAAAACCCTTATCGGGTGAAAAACCCCACACTCAGAAACCTGCACAATGTATTAACAAATCTGAAAGAATGTTTACAATACACTTGTAATGTAAGCTTCAATGGTCTTTGACACTCATGTTTGGAGTCAATTCGGCAGTGTAATAGTACCTGTAAACCTATGATACAAACTCCATCTCCAAGCACCTATTTCAATAGAACATACAAGGCAATTTTGGACATTTCTTGGAATGGGCATCCAATATGGCATCTTGGACCAAAACCCACGCCTAGGGACACTTGGTTAACATTGTAGAATGTATCTGACACTTGTCCATAGCTCCCATCCCAAAGAGGTCACCTATTTCCAAAATGGGCTATGACAGATGCTCTTACAACACTTACGACCATCATAGAATCTGTCATAGTGGTTACAACTTACAGTTGTAAGAGAATCTGTCATACACATGCTAAAAATAGCATATTCTCTTACAACACATCATATTCCACCTTGGGGCACCCAAATATGCCTCATTCAAAGATGCTTTATGACACATTTCATTACATGTCTTACAGACTTCTATTCTCGACTCTTACATGTCATAGATTCGTCATAGGAATCCGTCATAACTGTTTCAGTCAAACATTCCTTACACAACATAGAAGATGCTGACACATGGCAGAATATTCCTACCACTAAGTGGGATGCCTATCTCCTCATGTGAGGACAAAATAACAAGTTGTCATAATCCATTGTAGGATTGACACATCACCGTGCCACATCCCAAAATATGACAAAGTGGAATTTCCAATTATTTACAACATAGGTGATTGAATAATAAATACAAACATTACAAATGCATAGAATTACCAAGGTTGAGACACCTTAATTCCCAACGCAAATATTATATGCAAACAAAGTTTTGAATGATAGTGTTATGTTTAAAAAATAAACTGCTGCAAAAGTCACCAAATAATATATTCCAACAAAAAAATCGATATGACCATGATATCCCTTATGATTTTCTAATCAATATCAAAAAAAAGTTTTCTCAAATTGGACTTCATATGCAAAAGTTATTGCATAAACTAAGGTTTGAAAAAAATTATTTAAAAAAAATCCATTTCTATCGTAGATTTGAAAAAGGATGATATAGAAAAATGGGTTTAAATATTTCTAACCATTTCCAAAAAATAGAATGTGATATGCTTACCTAGATTGCAAGATATCATTTTTTTTTTCTAAAAGTCATGCATAAAAAATTTCTGAAAAATCAAAATCGCAAGGTCAACTTCAAATCCTCATAACTCCTTCAATACATATCCAAATATTTTAAAGTAACCACTTTTTGGAAATGTCTCGAAGTCTTACTTCCAACAAATCCAATATCTCATTTTGTCAAGACGTGTAAAACAAAAAACCCTTTGCAACAAATTCAGCCCTAAACAAATAAAATCAGCAATATAAAATATCTTCAACCTACAAAACCAAGGTTAGATAAGGGATGTGGGGTCCCACTAGATGTGCCAAAATGTGTAGGTAGAATTATGGAATGAAATAAGGAACAAATGCATGAAAATACCTATTCCATACTTAAGACACACCAAGAACAAGTAATTATAAAATGGAAATAAAACAATATTACCAAATGAGTCCTTGCTATCTTTGATATTGTACTGATATTTTGATAGAGATTTGTATATGTTGGTTACTCAAACTAACAACATAACATTAGATAAAGATGATGGGTATATGATAATGGGAGATCTATGATGATTTTTAAAGATTAAACTTATGTTATAAGATGTGTTGATAATGGCTTGGTTGAGGTTTGATTTATAGATTTTTGGATAATAGGATGGATGACTAGGATTAACAGATTAGATTAATGGTTGATATGTGATGACACAAGATTATGGCAAGGATAAGGATTTATAGGGAAACAAAGGAAGCTTCTAGGGCTTATTCTAATGTGAATGGTTGAGATTAGAATATGTAGTATGAAATGGATGGTTGAAATTTATTTTTCGTACACTTAGAATTGACCATGTGCTCATAAACCTTCGACATCCCCTAGACATTCATCTTGCAACACATTGTACCTTAATCTTTTTTTTTCTAAATTAATTAAATAAATTATATTTATTTAGCTAATTAATTCCCTCCATCACCTAAAATAAATAAATAAATTATATTTATTTAATTCATCCATTTATCCCTTTTAACAAAAATTAATTGAATAAATCTTATGTATTTAATTAATTTATCCTTCCACCATCCTGTTGTGAGGTTTCACAACACACCCCATTTTGTCTTAGCAAGACAAGGACCCAACTTTTTCTTTGCTTCTCCTTGTGTGCTTTGTTTTTCTTGTGTCTTCTTATTTTGGGTGGTATGGTAAAATGAGAGGTCCTAATCCAAATCAAAAGTCAAGTTTATCAATTCTCCTAGCAAGGGTTACCATAAGATAGGGAATTAAATTTTGAGCAACTTTGCCTTTTGAACCATCTTGAAATTTGATAAGTAGAAAAAGTTTGGTAAGGTCAAAGTTATACTCTGATATCTAAATATTTTTGTATTGATATTCGAAAGGGATATTTTACATTTGCACAATATCCATATCTTGATCTTAAGATCCATACCCTATGATGTATAAATGACTATACATGCCTAGGAATATTCCCTTCATCAAGCATCATTACCTATATCTTTGTTAGCTGTTAAGATTACCATGTGAAACCCATGAAACAATCAAATGTGAGGATATTTAGATAGGGATATTTTGCACTATGAAATATCCATATCCCTGTGTAATGCATATATCCATGTGATGGCCCATCAAATTTAACCCAATGAATATGTGTGTAGACACAGATATTTGGTATCAGATATTCTTTATGGATATCTGGATTTTGAAATATCCATGCCGAAATATCCATATCCTTATCCTGCTTAAAAATCCAAGATTCAGTCTTGACGTTGACTTTTCAACAAATATCTCACATCCAGATATTCTATATGGATATTTTGGATTTCCAATATCCATAGCTTGAATATCCATATCTAGATGATGTTAGCCATTTTCATCTCAATGGAAATTTTACTGCCTAATGACGTCATTCAAATATTTGCGATATGGTTAGTTCGCATTCGTTAATATCCATACCCACATTATAACCAATGATATCCCCATGTGTCCCAATGTTGACTTTTCAACAAAGTCTATGCATATGGATATTTTTACATGGATCCTTTGTAAATCCTGGTTTTCAAAACTAATTTAAATCCTGATAATTATTTATTTAGTCAACGATGTTTGACCTAAGCCACTTGTTGACATCATATGGACATTCCAATTGGATGTTGATACTAAGGGTTCATATCCAGACTTTCCAACATTTAATCTTGCATGTAGGGGTTGGTGGATTTTGAATTTGAAAGTCTACCTATGTACACATGTAAATTCCTCTCACTGGCACTTTGTAAAATGCCTTCCTAATCACATAGTCATCCATTAATGTGCCCTAATGGATGAAGTTTGAAGGATATAAGGTAATTTCTATAGTCCTTTGAATCACTTAAAAGTATTGAAGTGATAAAATTGTAGGGCATTAACAAAGATCCAAGGCAATTAGAAGTAATTTGCAATCAGCTAATAGAGGCTTGATAGTAGTAGAACAATGAGCGGAGAATGGAAAATAGAAGAGGAAGACATCATCAAATGGCATAACATACAGATCATCTTTCACGTTGAAAGTTTCAATTGACAGATATGAATAGGACAAAATCTTCCCACCTTGTTTTTGTTTTTATTGTTAAACTGATGGTTATGCAAGGTAAAATGGTAAAGTAGGGTAAATTTCTTTAGATAAGAACAAATTGCCTTGTGGGTATAGCTTGCATTGTCTTATAAAACAAAATCATAAGATTAAACCTCAAACCCTACACTAAACTATGGCTATCCATGATTTATAGGACACCATGCAAACCTGAAAGGATTGACGTGATGTTGAGTTCAAGGCTGATATGTTTCCAATCCCAGGGGCTTTATGCAGGAAATATGGATCTACTTAAAATACTCACTTAGGAAACACAGATCTAAATGATTGAAGGATTCAAGTTCTAGGGATTGGTGATGGCAACCCCATCCTACAACATGTATACAATTCAGGTATGTTCAATGTCACGAGCTTCCCTTATGTAGCAGAGGCACTCGAGCTTGTAATTGCATGTGTTGAAAATTAAAATCAAGCCACAAGAAGGGTGGAGAAACAAGGGAGAGTGTATGCATATTTCTTAGTGTAGGGCATCATAGAGACATTCAAATTGTGTGCGTATAGAGATATGTACAAGATCAACATGGAGCATTTGACAAAAGAATATAATAGCAACACTGTAAATTGTAGGAAAATCATGTTTTCCATATGGAGGGCTATAGACAACAAGGTGAAGGCAGTGGTGAAGATGCCCCAACACTTATTCAAATACGATTTTGCCCCTGAAATATAGTATATGATAGTCTTGCTGATCTAAATGGTGGGAAAGAATGATTCTGGTACATTTGAGCCATGGATGTATGGGCTGATCCATGTGGTCAAGGATATAGATCAAATAGTCCAATGCACAAGTCTCATTAGTGACATACTGCATGATGGGATGATCTAGTGGAGCTAAGAATGGAGGCTATTTTATATGTCATCATATATATACGCATGTGTATATACATCCACATTTACAAGTTTCCAAATTGTGGGGAGAATTAGATGCCTCCCAAAAGAACAAACTATGTAGGAACATTACCCATAGCTAGAGTAGAGGATGTCCATCTAGCATTATAGAAGGGTGAATGACTACTGCATAATGCATTTAATGAGGTTAATGGAAGGTGACTAGGCAAAGAGACTCTCAAAAGAAGCCCAAGAAATGGTCCAGATGAATGAGTCATGGTTCATCCAATTCCCCACATTCTCATACATCCATATGGAGGGGTTTGAAGGTAATGTGTTTATGCTACCTAGGTACCCTACTAACAAGTTAGTATTACTGGAGGTCACAAGGTAGATCATACCATCATTTGAAGCCTATGAGAAAAACAACAAAAGGGGAAATGTTAGGTTCCCAATGCATATTGATTGGTATGCTTGTGGCTCAATAGATGGAGCCATGAAATCTAAGGCAAAATTGCATATGTTACATCTATAGTTGTTCTCCTTGCTAAGGTACTATGACCCCTACCATAGGATGGAATAGTATGTTAATAAGAAATTACAACATGAAGTCCATCTAGAGGACTATTGGGCTGACTCTATGGATAAATAGGAAGAGAGGAAAAGAAGCTACCAATGCTTGATTCTGAATCAAATAAGGACATTGGGATGCTTTGTGTGCCTCCCCAATTGAAATTTGATGATGGAAAGATATTAAGCAAGGAAGATGAACAAAAATAGATATATAAGGAGATGATTCCTCTCCAAGATTGGTCCAAGCCAGAGGATACATCTCTAGAATTCATAACTGCCAAGGTGATGAGCTTCACCAACAATTAGGTGGACAAAAGAGTGGCAAAAATAAAGGCTAAGGGGGTAGCTATAACCTTGGATAAGAAGACAAAGAGAAAATAGAAAGATGATATTGAATTTGATGACTTCCTAATCCACAAACACGAGGTTATGGAGGCAAAATGGGAAAAGCCAGGGCCTTCTAGAAGTGAGGATGTATTTTTATCAGAGGGCATTACTATTGCCACAGTTCCATCTCCTCCTAGGGAATTGCCTGTACAAGCCATTCCCATAGGCACAACAAAGGCACAAGGGAGAGAACATTTGGATGTAGTTGTATAGAAGAAGCATGATGATGTGCTAAAGGGTGTGAACATCCCTAGGTAGAAGAGGACCCAAGCACCATTGATGAGGTGTTCAACATCTAGGGCTATGGATGTTTAAACTAAAGATCAGCACAAGTTTACCAAGATGGAGCAAATGTTTTGTCAAGGGAAAACATCTAGGGAATCACTTGCTTCAGTTGCTATATTACAAGAGAAGGTCACTGAGTAGGTAGAGGCACATCTAGATCTTGGGGCCAAAGAAATGGATTTTTAGCATAATGTGCCTATCCTAGAAATAATTAGAGTTAAGGAGTTAGCCAATGAAGCAAGGGAGGCTGAACATGAGAGGATGACTAATCAACCTTTGTCCTCAGTCAGATAATTGACGTAACTGATGATGATGTCATGAGGTACGTGACAACACATTCAGTAGAAGACTTTCTGAGGCATAATGTACGAGCAGTTGAAGATGTGCAATAGGAAGAGCATGAATCTTTAGGTGCAACAAGGCCAGAATCTCCCAAGGTGGTCATTGAATCAGACCCCCTCAATGTTTTGATAGAAACAATCACAAGCCCTATAGTTATAGACTTGTCCCCTCAACCTGAGGCAAAGGATAAGGAGAAAGAACATGTGATGTATGATCTAGGACATACTTGAGATGATCTAGACATCCAGGGGATGAACAATAGATGTTCACATCTGAGCAACAGACTCAAGTAAAGAGAGTAGTTGAGGAAGTGATGACACAAGGTAATATTAGAGGAGATTCTCAACAAGATGTCTAGGATCAAGGCCCACCAAAAGCACATCATCAGGGTGATGTTGTAGAAGAAGTAGCACCTAATGCACAAGGTGCACCAAATGAAGCATAAGATCTCAAGAGGTTATTCCTCAAAATAAACATAAACAAGATGTGGCATCCCATGAAAGAGAACCAGAAAAGGAGTCTACACAAGATGTAGACATGACACCTGTAGAGACTAGGACTCATGGAGACAACAGTTGCATATGCATGGAGGGATGCGCATAGATAAAGAACACGAGGAGGAAATCTAGATAGATGATGTTGGAGATGATGAGGTTGTATACCAGCAAGAGAAAAGGGCAGATACAAACATAAAAGGAGTGATACACAGATGCATGAGCTCATATTGAGCAATCTATCCATGCAAGGTTAGAAGCTGATGTGCCTTGATTGTTAATATCCAAAGTAATTGAGCCTTCTGCCCAAGAATCTACCCCTTTTGATTTCAAATCCTTATTTTCATTGGATCATTCTGAACCCAAGCGCAAAACTAGGGCAACTTCCGTAATAAAGAGGGATTCTACAATGGGGAAAAGAATGGCCCAATTGGTTTTCCCACTTATAGATAAGAGTAAGGGAGAGATAAGCGCAAAAAAATTTCAGCTCACCACGATTGACCTAGGACATTCAACGACACAACAAGATATTGAAGAGCTTAGGGAAGGCACTGATACTGTAGCAACCAGGATAACCAAATTAAAGGCCAAAATAAATGAGTTGAATGGAAAAAATGTCTACATCCATACATTCATTAAGGGCTTGGTTACACCCAACCTACAAATAACTGAGGCACCTATTGCCTTAGCATTGGTAAGACATGATTAAATGACAGGTTTGGATGCACAAAAGCATTAGGCTTAGGTCGTGGGTAAATGTTTCACACAATTCATGGGTAATGGTGAGAAAGTAATAAGGACATCCCTGTCCAACTAGAACACTTTGACTTAGTTAAAGAAAAAAGAAGAGTCATTAAAGAGAGCATCTGGATCTAGACTCAGCCAAAATGATCAGGACCTGACAAGGCTGAAGGGCATGAGGAGGTTGGATGACCAAACTCTCTTAAATCACAAAATCTTGATAGGCCAGATGCTTCAAAAGGTGGATATCTAGATAAAGGATCTAAGGTTTGAAGTGGATATATTGAAGAGGTGCAGAGCCAAGGCAGGGGACATAGAGGTCAAGGCTCATGACCTACTTTTTGATGATATGACAATTTTGGAAGAGTTACTTGGCAGTCTAGTTGTGGAAACTAAAACCTATGATGAGGGAAAGTCTATCCAAGCATTCAAGGCTAGATTCAATCCAACAATAGATGATCATGTGCATCATTTTGCAAAAGCTACCATAGATGAGGTAATGGAACTAAATGCTAAAATAAAAGCATATAATGGAAAGTTAGATTATAGGATTGCCAGGTGGGTATCCCTTAGTGAACAATTAGAAACATAAGAGTATAGCAATGTGAAGGATCAAATCAGGGATAAAGAAGAGATAGATACAACTGTATAGGTGTATGAATTCTATAGAAATCTAGATATGAGGGTGGTGATCACTGAAGATAACTTCATAGAAGAGTCTGAATAAAATGTCCATAAGATGCTATGACAAAGATACAGGGGAATGTTCCATTTTGTTGGTTGTATATTACACAATTATTGCCAATGAAGCAATCACATGCTACTAATCTTGACCGTTGACTATTTTTGATAGGATCCTAACCATTGAATCAGTTATAACCAGTATGGACCTTGTTTTATAAAAGGGCCACGATCTTTATTTTTTGAGAGAGATTGAATTGTTGGAATTGTAAGCACTAAGTTTGTATTTTGCAACTTTTGTGACTTCTCAAGGTTATTTCTTAGGATCATATGTAAATGCACATTTTTTAAATCATATTGAATGAAATAGAGACACAAATTACTTCCTGATTGTAAATTTTAAGTAGTCTTTTGGTTGATTTCTGGTATGCAATGGTAGATTGCTGCATTCAAACTGAAGTGCATCAATTTTATTTACACATTAGCATCTTCATTTCCTCTAAAGTTTGCACTGACTTCCCATAGTTGTGGAAAAACCTTGTAAATGTGGTTTGGTTCCTCTCTTTTCATGAATGTATTGGTGTATATGCGTGGATCAGTGATTGAACCTTAGGAAATTTAGAATTTACATTCTTTAAACCCTTTCATTTTGATATTTCATTTCATTAAATCATAAATAACTGAAAATGATTCTCAATTACAAGTAGATACAGTAAATACATGTTAAATAATGACAAATTAGATGCATATATAGTGAGTTATAGAAAATATTGATGCATTTCATGCAAATTATCATAAGAATAAATAAAATACCTACTGCAAAGTAAACTAGTTGAATAAATTTGAAGTACATAAGTAAATATTAGTTCATACAGAGCAGATATTGGAATAGAAAATTTAATCTTTTAGAGTCTTTATAATCGATCCAAAATCAAGGACAAGTTCCAATGAATTATAGAAAAATCAAGATAAATTCACATTCATTTTAGCAAATCTTAGTTATATAGAATAGGATTTGATAGAATTATTGAATTTTTGTGCAAAGTAGGAATAGACTGTTAGGATTAGCTATGGAGGTAGCTATCCTAGAATCAGGATGTTTAAGAGCTAATCACAAGAATCAAAGAAGATCAACATGATAGAATAATATTCTATACACAAGATAATAAATTGATACAATATGATGTGATACAATGAGAGGCCTTGGTTATAAAGACCAAGGTTAAAAGCTAGGATGTTGTAGTCATGTGACAAGTTGTCACATTTCTATCACATATGACAACTAGAGGATATGATGCCAACTAGATCACATGTGTAGGATAAGATAACTATCAACACCTAGCAACAACTAGACATAACTAGAAACAACTAGAGACATCTAGTAGACTCACTAAGTCAACTTAACATGTGAACATGTGTGTGAGTATTATTTAACTAATAAATAGTTAAATAATATGAATTATCCACACAACAAAGGTTAAACCGGATAGGTAATAACCATGTTCACACCAACACCCCCCTTAAGTGCAACTTAGGGAGGAACAAACAAATATAAACATGCAAAGATGGGTCCTGACAACAAGGCCATGTTAGGTACCCATGTATAAAAGATCTCTCACAAGCGGAGAAAGGGAGAAAACCTCATGGGAAAAATAACTCTCTAAAAGGGAGAAAACATGCAAAGAAAGCATCAACAAGTGAAGGAAGGAGGACTCAACATGACCCCACAAGGACTACTTCCATCACAAAGATACAAAATATATCCCCTCTAATAGGAGATAAAAGAAGGACTAAGAAGCCTTCACAAAGGATGTCCCAAAAATATTAGGAACATGAAGATGAACATGAAGAACTCCACTGAAGTACAAAAAAGTTGCAAACAATTGTCGAAGAGTTGCTACACTGTTGAAGAAACTTCATTGAAAATAGAATAAAGATCAGGATCAAAGAGACAAAACATCTGCATGAGTGACAACCAATATGATAGTCAAAGATGTAAATGGCACATCAATCTATATGAGTGACCCCAACGACACTACACAACCAATGTGATAGTTGAAAATACAGATGCCAATTGTCTCAAGTACTCTGATCATCTAAATAAGGTAGAAGGTTGCCTCTACAAGTTAGAATGCAAGAGTGTATAGATGGTATCTATTCCATCTCACCAAAATGCATGGGTAATTAGCCATTGCATCTGCCTAGTATATAGTAATAAAAACTGGATACATAGTTCACTCCAAGCAAAAGCAAGGAAGCATTAGCACAATTAGTATGATACCCCCCATAATACTAACAAGGGAGAGGTATGGCTGCTCCACTGAGACTGTGTGTCACAAAGTAGTGCAAGAAGGTGAAGAAGCATCATCAGAAGATGCACAAATGAGTACCTGGAACTTAGTAAAGGGTGTGCAAATAACAAGGCACACATACATGAGGCTACAAATGTCATGGAGGGACACTCATCGGACAATATTGTGATGGTAAATATCAAGGCACTCACACAACCCTCCATGGCACTTTATAAAGTAGTGTGAGTACAAAAATGGCACAACATGATGTGCAAGATCCCCAAACTACAAGTACAATATGTGGCACTATCTCAGTGCATTTACAAATCAACAAGTCCATTCAATGGATACATGCAATGTCTAAAATAAGGACAGAATGAGTTGATGTCATGGATACTAAGGGTTCATATCCAGACTTTCCAACATTTAATCTTGCATGTAGGGGTTGGTGGATTTTGAATTTGAAAGTCTACCTATGTACACATGTAAATTCCTCTCACTGGCACTTTGTAAAATGCCTTCCTAATCACATAGTCATCCATTAATGTGCCCTAATGGATGAAGTTTGAAGGATATAAGGTAATTTCTATAGTCCTTTGAATCACTTAAAAGTATTGAAGTGATAAAATTGTAGGGCATTAACAAAGATCCAAGGCAATTAGAAGTAATTTGCAATCAGCTAATAGAGGCTTGATAGTAGTAGAACAATGAGCGGAGAATGGAAAATAGAAGAGGAAGACATCATCAAATGGCATAACATACAGATCATCTTTCACGTTGAAAGTTTCAATTGACAGATATGAATAGGACAAAATCTTCCCACCTTGTTTTTGTTTTTATTGTTAAACTGATGGTTATGCAAGGTAAAATGGTAAAGTAGGGTAAATTTCTTTAGATAAGAACAAATTGCCTTGTGGGTATAGCTTGCATTGTCTTATAAAACAAAATCATAAGATTAAACCTCAAACCCTACACTAAACTATGGCTATCCATGATTTATAGGACACCATGCAAACCTGAAAGGATTGACGTGATGTTGAGTTCAAGGCTGATATGTTTCCAATCCCAGGGGCTTTATGCAGGAAATATGGATCTACTTAAAATACTCACTTAGGAAACACAGATCTAAATGATTGAAGGATTCAAGTTCTAGGGATTGGTGATGGCAACCCCATCCTACAACATGTATACAATTCAGGTATGTTCAATGTCACGAGCTTCCCTTATGTAGCAGAGGCACTCGAGCTTGTAATTGCATGTGTTGAAAATTAAAATCAAGCCACAAGAAGGGTGGAGAAACAAGGGAGAGTGTATGCATATTTCTTAGTGTAGGGCATCATAGAGACATTCAAATTGTGTGCGTATAGAGATATGTACAAGATCAACATGGAGCATTTGACAAAAGAATATAATAGCAACACTGTAAATTGTAGGAAAATCATGTTTTCCATATGGAGGGCTATAGACAACAAGGTGAAGGCAGTGGTGAAGATGCCCCAACACTTATTCAAATACGATTTTGCCCCTGAAATATAGTATATGATAGTCTTGCTGATCTAAATGGTGTGAAAGAATGATTCTGGTACATTTGAGCCATGGATGTATGGGCTGATCCATGTGGTCAAGGATATAGATCAAATAGTCCAATGCACAAGTCTCATTAGTGACATACTGCATGATGGGATGATCTAGTGGAGCTAAGAATGGAGGCTATTTTATATGTCATCATATATATACGCATGTGTATATACATCCACATTTACAAGTTTCCAAATTGTGGGGAGAATTAGATGCCTCCCAAAAGAACAAACTATGTAGGAACATTACCCATAGCTAGAGTAGAGGATGTCCATCTAGCATTATAGAAGGGTGAATGACTACTGCATAATGCATTTAATGAGGTTAATGGAAGGTGACTAGGCAAAGAGACTCTCAAAAGAAGCCCAAGAAATGGTCCAGATGAATGAGTCATGGTTCATCCAATTCCCCACATTCTCATACATCCATATGGAGGGGTTTGAAGGTAATGTGTTTATGCTACCTAGGTACCCTACTAACAAGTTAGTATTACTGGAGGTCACAAGGTAGATCATACCATCATTTGAAGCCTATGAGAAAAACAACAAAAGGGGAAATGTTAGGTTCCCAATGCATATTGATTGGTATGCTTGTGGCTCAATAGATGGAGCCATGAAATCTAAGGCAAAATTGCATATGTTACATCTATAGTTGTTCTCCTTGCTAAGGTACTATGACCCCTACCATAGGATGGAATAGTATGTTAATAAGAAATTACAACATGAAGTCCATCTAGAGGACTATTGGGCTGACTCTATGGATAAATAGGAAGAGAGGAAAAGAAGCTACCAATGCTTGATTCTGAATCAAATAAGGACATTGGGATGCTTTGTGTGCCTCCCCAATTGAAATTTGATGATGGAAAGATATTAAGCAAGGAAGATGAACAAAAATAGATATATAAGGAGATGATTCCTCTCCAAGATTGGTCCAAGCCAGAGGATACATCTCTAGAATTCATAACTGCCAAGGTGATGAGCTTCACCAACAATTAGGTGGACAAAAGAGTGGCAAAAATAAAGGCTAAGGGGGTAGCTATAACCTTGGATAAGAAGACAAAGAGAAAATAGAAAGATGATATTGAATTTGATGACTTCCTAATCCACAAACACGAGGTTATGGAGGCAAAATGGGAAAAGCCAGGGCCTTCTAGAAGTGAGGATGTATTTTTATCAGAGGGCATTACTATTGCCACAGTTCCATCTCCTCCTAGGGAATTGCCTGTACAAGCCATTCCCATAGGCACAACAAAGGCACAAGGGAGAGAACATTTGGATGTAGTTGTATAGAAGAAGCATGATGATGTGCTAAAGGGTGTGAACATCCCTAGGTAGAAGAGGACCCAAGCACCATTGATGAGGTGTTCAACATCTAGGGCTATGGATGTTTAAACTAAAGATCAGCACAAGTTTACCAAGATGGAGCAAATGTTTTGTCAAGGGAAAACATCTAGGGAATCACTTGCTTCAGTTGCTATATTACAAGAGAAGGTCACTGAGTAGGTAGAGGCACATCTAGATCTTGGGGCCAAAGAAATGGATTTTTAGCATAATGTGCCTATCCTAGAAATAATTAGAGTTAAGGAGTTAGCCAATGAAGCAAGGGAGGCTGAACATGAGAGGATGACTAATCAACCTTTGTCCTCAGTCAGATAATTGACGTAACTGATGATGATGTCATGAGGTACGTGACAACACATTCAGTAGAAGACTTTCTGAGGCATAATGTACGAGCAGTTGAAGATGTGCAATAGGAAGAGCATGAATCTTTAGGTGCAACAAGGCCAGAATCTCCCAAGGTGGTCATTGAATCAGACCCCCTCAATGTTTTGATAGAAACAATCACAAGCCCTATAGTTATAGACTTGTCCCCTCAACCTGAGGCAAAGGATAAGGAGAAAGAACATGTGATGTATGATCTAGGACATACTTGAGATGATCTAGACATCCAGGGGATGAACAATAGATGTTCACATCTGAGCAACAGACTCAAGTAAAGAGAGTAGTTGAGGAAGTGATGACACAAGGTAATATTAGAGGAGATTCTCAACAAGATGTCTAGGATCAAGGCCCACCAAAAGCACATCATCAGGGTGATGTTGTAGAAGAAGTAGCACCTAATGCACAAGGTGCACCAAATGAAGCATAAGATCTCAAGAGGTTATTCCTCAAAATAAACATAAACAAGATGTGGCATCCCATGAAAGAGAACCAGAAAAGGAGTCTACACAAGATGTAGACATGACACCTGTAGAGACTAGGACTCATGGAGACAACAGTTGCATATGCATGGAGGGATGCGCATAGATAAAGAACACGAGGAGGAAATCTAGATAGATGATGTTGGAGATGATGAGGTTGTATACCAGCAAGAGAAAAGGGCAGATACAAACATAAAAGGAGTGATACACAGATGCATGAGCTCATATTGAGCAATCTATCCATGCAAGGTTAGAAGCTGATGTGCCTTGATTGTTAATATCCAAAGTAATTGAGCCTTCTGCCCAAGAATCTACCCCTTTTGATTTCAAATCCTTATTTTCATTGGATCATTCTGAACCCAAGCGCAAAACTAGGGCAACTTCCGTAATAAAGAGGGATTCTACAATGGGGAAAAGAATGGCCCAATTGGTTTTCCCACTTATAGATAAGAGTAAGGGAGAGATAAGCGCAAAAAAATTTCAGCTCACCACGATTGACCTAGGACATTCAACGACACAACAAGATATTGAAGAGCTTAGGGAAGGCACTGATACTGTAGCAACCAGGATAACCAAATTAAAGGCCAAAATAAATGAGTTGAATGGAAAAAATGTCTACATCCATACATTCATTAAGGGCTTGGTTACACCCAACCTACAAATAACTGAGGCACCTATTGCCTTAGCATTGGTAAGACATGATTAAATGACAGGTTTGGATGCACAAAAGCATTAGGCTTAGGTCGTGGGTAAATGTTTCACACAATTCATGGGTAATGGTGAGAAAGTAATAAGGACATCCCTGTCCAACTAGAACACTTTGACTTAGTTAAAGAAAAAAGAAGAGTCATTAAAGAGAGCATCTGGATCTAGACTCAGCCAAAATGATCAGGACCTGACAAGGCTGAAGGGCATGAGGAGGTTGGATGACCAAACTCTCTTAAATCACAAAATCTTGATAGGCCAGATGCTTCAAAAGGTGGATATCTAGATAAAGGATCTAAGGTTTGAAGTGGATATATTGAAGAGGTGCAGAGCCAAGGCAGGGGACATAGAGGTCAAGGCTCATGACCTACTTTTTGATGATATGACAATTTTGGAAGAGTTACTTGGCAGTCTAGTTGTGGAAACTAAAACCTATGATGAGGGAAAGTCTATCCAAGCATTCAAGGCTAGATTCAATCCAACAATAGATGATCATGTGCATCATTTTGCAAAAGCTACCATAGATGAGGTAATGGAACTAAATGCTAAAATAAAAGCATATAATGGAAAGTTAGATTATAGGATTGCCAGGTGGGTATCCCTTAGTGAACAATTAGAAACATAAGAGTATAGCAATGTGAAGGATCAAATCAGGGATAAAGAAGAGATAGATACAACTGTATAGGTGTATGAATTCTATAGAAATCTAGATATGAGGGTGGTGATCACTGAAGATAACTTCATAGAAGAGTCTGAATAAAATGTCCATAAGATGCTATGACAAAGATACAGGGGAATGTTCCATTTTGTTGGTTGTATATTACACAATTATTGCCAATGAAGCAATCACATGCTACTAATCTTGACCGTTGACTATTTTTGATAGGATCCTAACCATTGAATCAGTTATAACCAGTATGGACCTTGTTTTATAAAAGGGCCACGATCTTTATTTTTTGAGAGAGATTGAATTGTTGGAATTGTAAGCACTAAGTTTGTATTTTGCAACTTTTGTGACTTCTCAAGGTTATTTCTTAGGATCATATGTAAATGCACATTTTTTAAATCATATTGAATGAAATAGAGACACAAATTACTTCCTGATTGTAAATTTTAAGTAGTCTTTTGGTTGATTTCTGGTATGCAATGGTAGATTGCTGCATTCAAACTGAAGTGCATCAATTTTATTTACACATTAGCATCTTCATTTCCTCTAAAGTTTGCACTGACTTCCCATAGTTGTGGAAAAACCTTGTAAATGTGGTTTGGTTCCTCTCTTTTCATGAATGTATTGGTGTATATGCGTGGATCAGTGATTGAACCTTAGGAAATTTAGAATTTACATTCTTTAAACCCTTTCATTTTGATATTTCATTTCATTAAATCATAAATAACTGAAAATGATTCTCAATTACAAGTAGATACAGTAAATACATGTTAAATAATGACAAATTAGATGCATATATAGTGAGTTATAGAAAATATTGATGCATTTCATGCAAATTATCATAAGAATAAATAAAATACCTACTGCAAAGTAAACTAGTTGAATAAATTTGAAGTACATAAGTAAATATTAGTTCATACAGAGCAGATATTGGAATAGAAAATTTAATCTTTTAGAGTCTTTATAATCGATCCAAAATCAAGGACAAGTTCCAATGAATTATAGAAAAATCAAGATAAATTCACATTCATTTTAGCAAATCTTAGTTATATAGAATAGGATTTGATAGAATTATTGAATTTTTGTGCAAAGTAGGAATAGACTGTTAGGATTAGCTATGGAGGTAGCTATCCTAGAATCAGGATGTTTAAGAGCTAATCACAAGAATCAAAGAAGATCAACATGATAGAATAATATTCTATACACAAGATAATAAATTGATACAATATGATGTGATACAATGAGAGGCCTTGGTTATAAAGACCAAGGTTAAAAGCTAGGATGTTGTAGTCATGTGACAAGTTGTCACATTTCTATCACATATGACAACTAGAGGATATGATGCCAACTAGATCACATGTGTAGGATAAGATAACTATCAACACCTAGCAACAACTAGACATAACTAGAAACAACTAGAGACATCTAGTAGACTCACTAAGTCAACTTAACATGTGAACATGTGTGTGAGTATTATTTAACTAATAAATAGTTAAATAATATGAATTATCCACACAACAAAGGTTAAACCGGATAGGTAATAACCATGTTCACACCAACACCCCCCTTAAGTGCAACTTAGGGAGGAACAAACAAATATAAACATGCAAAGATGGGTCCTGACAACAAGGCCATGTTAGGTACCCATGTATAAAAGATCTCTCACAAGCGGAGAAAGGGAGAAAACCTCATGGGAAAAATAACTCTCTAAAAGGGAGAAAACATGCAAAGAAAGCATCAACAAGTGAAGGAAGGAGGACTCAACATGACCCCACAAGGACTACTTCCATCACAAAGATACAAAATATATCCCCTCTAATAGGAGATAAAAGAAGGACTAAGAAGCCTTCACAAAGGATGTCCCAAAAATATTAGGAACATGAAGATGAACATGAAGAACTCCACTGAAGTACAAAAAAGTTGCAAACAATTGTCGAAGAGTTGCTACACTGTTGAAGAAACTTCATTGAAAATAGAATAAAGATCAGGATCAAAGAGACAAAACATCTGCATGAGTGACAACCAATATGATAGTCAAAGATGTAAATGGCACATCAATCTATATGAGTGACCCCAACGACACTACACAACCAATGTGATAGTTGAAAATACAGATGCCAATTGTCTCAAGTACTCTGATCATCTAAATAAGGTAGAAGGTTGCCTCTACAAGTTAGAATGCAAGAGTGTATAGATGGTATCTATTCCATCTCACCAAAATGCATGGGTAATTAGCCATTGCATCTGCCTAGTATATAGTAATAAAAACTGGATACATAGTTCACTCCAAGCAAAAGCAAGGAAGCATTAGCACAATTAGTATGATACCCCCCATAATACTAACAAGGGAGAGGTATGGCTGCTCCACTGAGACTGTGTGTCACAAAGTAGTGCAAGAAGGTGAAGAAGCATCATCAGAAGATGCACAAATGAGTACCTGGAACTTAGTAAAGGGTGTGCAAATAACAAGGCACACATACATGAGGCTACAAATGTCATGGAGGGACACTCATCGGACAATATTGTGATGGTAAATATCAAGGCACTCACACAACCCTCCATGGCACTTTATAAAGTAGTGTGAGTACAAAAATGGCACAACATGATGTGCAAGATCCCCAAACTACAAGTACAATATGTGGCACTATCTCAGTGCATTTACAAATCAACAAGTCCATTCAATGGATACATGCAATGTCTAAAATAAGGACAGAATGAGTTGATGTCATGGATACTAAGGGTTCATATCCAGACTTTCCAACATTTAATCTTGCATGTAGGGGTTGGTGGATTTTGAATTTGAAAGTCTACCTATGTACACATGTAAATTCCTCTCACTGGCACTTTGTAAAATGCCTTCCTAATCACATAGTCATCCATTAATGTGCCCTAATGGATGAAGTTTGAAGGATATAAGGTAATTTCTATAGTCCTTTGAATCACTTAAAAGTATTGAAGTGATAAAATTGTAGGGCATTAACAAAGATCCAAGGCAATTAGAAGTAATTTGCAATCAGCTAATAGAGGCTTGATAGTAGTAGAACAATGAGCGGAGAATGGAAAATAGAAGAGGAAGACATCATCAAATGGCATAACATACAGATCATCTTTCACGTTGAAAGTTTCAATTGACAGATATGAATAGGACAAAATCTTCCCACCTTGTTTTTGTTTTTATTGTTAAACTGATGGTTATGCAAGGTAAAATGGTAAAGTAGGGTAAATTTCTTTAGATAAGAACAAATTGCCTTGTGGGTATAGCTTGCATTGTCTTATAAAACAAAATCATAAGATTAAACCTCAAACCCTACACTAAACTATGGCTATCCATGATTTATAGGACACCATGCAAACCTGAAAGGATTGACGTGATGTTGAGTTCAAGGCTGATATGTTTCCAATCCCAGGGGCTTTATGCAGGAAATATGGATCTACTTAAAATACTCACTTAGGAAACACAGATCTAAATGATTGAAGGATTCAAGTTCTAGGGATTGGTGATGGCAACCCCATCCTACAACATGTATACAATTCAGGTATGTTCAATGTCACGAGCTTCCCTTATGTAGCAGAGGCACTCGAGCTTGTAATTGCATGTGTTGAAAATTAAAATCAAGCCACAAGAAGGGTGGAGAAACAAGGGAGAGTGTATGCATATTTCTTAGTGTAGGGCATCATAGAGACATTCAAATTGTGTGCGTATAGAGATATGTACAAGATCAACATGGAGCATTTGACAAAAGAATATAATAGCAACACTGTAAATTGTAGGAAAATCATGTTTTCCATATGGAGGGCTATAGACAACAAGGTGAAGGCAGTGGTGAAGATGCCCCAACACTTATTCAAATACGATTTTGCCCCTGAAATATAGTATATGATAGTCTTGCTGATCTAAATGGTGTGAAAGAATGATTCTGGTACATTTGAGCCATGGATGTATGGGCTGATCCATGTGGTCAAGGATATAGATCAAATAGTCCAATGCACAAGTCTCATTAGTGACATACTGCATGATGGGATGATCTAGTGGAGCTAAGAATGGAGGCTATTTTATATGTCATCATATATATACGCATGTGTATATACATCCACATTTACAAGTTTCCAAATTGTGGGGAGAATTAGATGCCTCCCAAAAGAACAAACTATGTAGGAACATTACCCATAGCTAGAGTAGAGGATGTCCATCTAGCATTATAGAAGGGTGAATGACTACTGCATAATGCATTTAATGAGGTTAATGGAAGGTGACTAGGCAAAGAGACTCTCAAAAGAAGCCCAAGAAATGGTCCAGATGAATGAGTCATGGTTCATCCAATTCCCCACATTCTCATACATCCATATGGAGGGGTTTGAAGGTAATGTGTTTATGCTACCTAGGTACCCTACTAACAAGTTAGTATTACTGGAGGTCACAAGGTAGATCATACCATCATTTGAAGCCTATGAGAAAAACAACAAAAGGGGAAATGTTAGGTTCCCAATGCATATTGATTGGTATGCTTGTGGCTCAATAGATGGAGCCATGAAATCTAAGGCAAAATTGCATATGTTACATCTATAGTTGTTCTCCTTGCTAAGGTACTATGACCCCTACCATAGGATGGAATAGTATGTTAATAAGAAATTACAACATGAAGTCCATCTAGAGGACTATTGGGCTGACTCTATGGATAAATAGGAAGAGAGGAAAAGAAGCTACCAATGCTTGATTCTGAATCAAATAAGGACATTGGGATGCTTTGTGTGCCTCCCCAATTGAAATTTGATGATGGAAAGATATTAAGCAAGGAAGATGAACAAAAATAGATATATAAGGAGATGATTCCTCTCCAAGATTGGTCCAAGCCAGAGGATACATCTCTAGAATTCATAACTGCCAAGGTGATGAGCTTCACCAACAATTAGGTGGACAAAAGAGTGGCAAAAATAAAGGCTAAGGGGGTAGCTATAACCTTGGATAAGAAGACAAAGAGAAAATAGAAAGATGATATTGAATTTGATGACTTCCTAATCCACAAACACGAGGTTATGGAGGCAAAATGGGAAAAGCCAGGGCCTTCTAGAAGTGAGGATGTATTTTTATCAGAGGGCATTACTATTGCCACAGTTCCATCTCCTCCTAGGGAATTGCCTGTACAAGCCATTCCCATAGGCACAACAAAGGCACAAGGGAGAGAACATTTGGATGTAGTTGTATAGAAGAAGCATGATGATGTGCTAAAGGGTGTGAACATCCCTAGGTAGAAGAGGACCCAAGCACCATTGATGAGGTGTTCAACATCTAGGGCTATGGATGTTTAAACTAAAGATCAGCACAAGTTTACCAAGATGGAGCAAATGTTTTGTCAAGGGAAAACATCTAGGGAATCACTTGCTTCAGTTGCTATATTACAAGAGAAGGTCACTGAGTAGGTAGAGGCACATCTAGATCTTGGGGCCAAAGAAATGGATTTTTAGCATAATGTGCCTATCCTAGAAATAATTAGAGTTAAGGAGTTAGCCAATGAAGCAAGGGAGGCTGAACATGAGAGGATGACTAATCAACCTTTGTCCTCAGTCAGATAATTGACGTAACTGATGATGATGTCATGAGGTACGTGACAACACATTCAGTAGAAGACTTTCTGAGGCATAATGTACGAGCAGTTGAAGATGTGCAATAGGAAGAGCATGAATCTTTAGGTGCAACAAGGCCAGAATCTCCCAAGGTGGTCATTGAATCAGACCCCCTCAATGTTTTGATAGAAACAATCACAAGCCCTATAGTTATAGACTTGTCCCCTCAACCTGAGGCAAAGGATAAGGAGAAAGAACATGTGATGTATGATCTAGGACATACTTGAGATGATCTAGACATCCAGGGGATGAACAATAGATGTTCACATCTGAGCAACAGACTCAAGTAAAGAGAGTAGTTGAGGAAGTGATGACACAAGGTAATATTAGAGGAGATTCTCAACAAGATGTCTAGGATCAAGGCCCACCAAAAGCACATCATCAGGGTGATGTTGTAGAAGAAGTAGCACCTAATGCACAAGGTGCACCAAATGAAGCATAAGATCTCAAGAGGTTATTCCTCAAAATAAACATAAACAAGATGTGGCATCCCATGAAAGAGAACCAGAAAAGGAGTCTACACAAGATGTAGACATGACACCTGTAGAGACTAGGACTCATGGAGACAACAGTTGCATATGCATGGAGGGATGCGCATAGATAAAGAACACGAGGAGGAAATCTAGATAGATGATGTTGGAGATGATGAGGTTGTATACCAGCAAGAGAAAAGGGCAGATACAAACATAAAAGGAGTGATACACAGATGCATGAGCTCATATTGAGCAATCTATCCATGCAAGGTTAGAAGCTGATGTGCCTTGATTGTTAATATCCAAAGTAATTGAGCCTTCTGCCCAAGAATCTACCCCTTTTGATTTCAAATCCTTATTTTCATTGGATCATTCTGAACCCAAGCGCAAAACTAGGGCAACTTCCGTAATAAAGAGGGATTCTACAATGGGGAAAAGAATGGCCCAATTGGTTTTCCCACTTATAGATAAGAGTAAGGGAGAGATAAGCGCAAAAAAATTTCAGCTCACCACGATTGACCTAGGACATTCAACGACACAACAAGATATTGAAGAGCTTAGGGAAGGCACTGATACTGTAGCAACCAGGATAACCAAATTAAAGGCCAAAATAAATGAGTTGAATGGAAAAAATGTCTACATCCATACATTCATTAAGGGCTTGGTTACACCCAACCTACAAATAACTGAGGCACCTATTGCCTTAGCATTGGTAAGACATGATTAAATGACAGGTTTGGATGCACAAAAGCATTAGGCTTAGGTCGTGGGTAAATGTTTCACACAATTCATGGGTAATGGTGAGAAAGTAATAAGGACATCCCTGTCCAACTAGAACACTTTGACTTAGTTAAAGAAGAAAGAAGAGTCATTAAAGAGAGCATCTGGATCTAGACTCAGCCAAAATGATCAGGACCTGACAAGGCTGAAGGGCATGAGGAGGTTGGATGACCAAACTCTCTTAAATCACAAAATCTTGATAGGCCAGATGCTTCAAAAGGTGGATATCTAGATAAAGGATCTAAGGTTTGAAGTGGATATATTGAAGAGGTGCAGAGCCAAGGCAGGGGACATAGAGGTCAAGGCTCATGACCTACTTTTTGATGATATGACAATTTTGGAAGAGTTACTTGGCAGTCTAGTTGTGGAAACTAAAACCTATGATGAGGGAAAGTCTATCCAAGCATTCAAGGCTAGATTCAATCCAACAATAGATGATCATGTGCATCATTTTGCAAAAGCTACCATAGATGAGGTAATGGAACTAAATGCTAAAATAAAAGCATATAATGGAAAGTTAGATTATAGGATTGCCAGGTGGGTATCCCTTAGTGAACAATTAGAAACATAAGAGTATAGCAATGTGAAGGATCAAATCAGGGATAAAGAAGAGATAGATACAACTGTATAGGTGTATGAATTCTATAGAAATCTAGATATGAGGGTGGTGATCACTGAAGATAACTTCATAGAAGAGTCTGAATAAAATGTCCATAAGATGCTATGACAAAGATACAGGGGAATGTTCCATTTTGTTGGTTGTATATTACACAATTATTGCCAATGAAGCAATCACATGCTACTAATCTTGACCGTTGACTATTTTTGATAGGATCCTAACCATTGAATCAGTTATAACTAGTATGGACCTTGTTTTATAAAAGGGCCACGATCTTTATTTTTTGAGAGAGATTGAATTGTTGGAATTGTAAGCACTAAGTTTGTATTTTGCAACTTTTGTGACTTCTCAAGGTTATTTCTTAGGATCATATGTAAATGCACATTTTTTAAATCATATTGAATGAAATAGAGACACAAATTACTTCCTGATTGTAAATTTTAAGTAGTCTTTTGGTTGATTTCTGGTATGCAATGGTAGATTGCTGCATTCAAACTGAAGTGCATCAATTTTATTTACACATTAGCATCTTCATTTCCTCTAAAGTTTGCACTGACTTCCCATAGTTGTGGAAAAACCTTGTAAATGTGGTTTGGTTCCTCTCTTTTCATGAATGTATTGGTGTATATGCGTGGATCAGTGATTGAACCTTAGGAAATTTAGAATTTACATTCTTTAAACCCTTTCATTTTGATATTTCATTTCATTAAATCATAAATAACTGAAAATGATTCTCAATTACAAGTAGATACAGTAAATACATGTTAAATAATGACAAATTAGATGCATATATAGTGAGTTATAGAAAATATTGATGCATTTCATGCAAATTATCATAAGAATAAATAAAATACCTACTGCAAAGTAAACTAGTTGAATAAATTTGAAGTACATAAGTAAATATTAGTTCATACAGAGCAGATATTGGAATAGAAAATTTAATCTTTTAGAGTCTTTATAATCGATCCAAAATCAAGGACAAGTTCCAATGAATTATAGAAAAATCAAGATAAATTCACATTCATTTTAGCAAATCTTAGTTATATAGAATAGGATTTGATAGAATTATTGAATTTTTGTGCAAAGTAGGAATAGACTGTTAGGATTAGCTATGGAGGTAGCTATCCTAGAATCAGGATGTTTAAGAGCTAATCACAAGAATCAAAGAAGATCAACATGATAGAATAATATTCTATACACAAGATAATAAATTGATACAATATGATGTGATACAATGAGAGGCCTTGGTTATAAAGACCAAGGTTAAAAGCTAGGATGTTGTAGTCATGTGACAAGTTGTCACATTTCTATCACATATGACAACTAGAGGATATGATGCCAACTAGATCACATGTGTAGGATAAGATAACTATCAACACCTAGCAACAACTAGACATAACTAGAAACAACTAGAGACATCTAGTAGACTCACTAAGTCAACTTAACATGTGAACATGTGTGTGAGTATTATTTAACTAATAAATAGTTAAATAATATGAATTATCCACACAACAAAGGTTAAACCGGATAGGTAATAACCATGTTCACACCAACACCCCCCTTAAGTGCAACTTAGGGAGGAACAAACAAATATAAACATGCAAAGATGGGTCCTGACAACAAGGCCATGTTAGGTACCCATGTATAAAAGATCTCTCACAAGCGGAGAAAGGGAGAAAACCTCATGGGAAAAATAACTCTCTAAAAGGGAGAAAACATGCAAAGAAAGCATCAACAAGTGAAGGAAGGAGGACTCAACATGACCCCACAAGGACTACTTCCATCACAAAGATACAAAATATATCCCCTCTAATAGGAGATAAAAGAAGGACTAAGAAGCCTTCACAAAGGATGTCCCAAAAATATTAGGAACATGAAGATGAACATGAAGAACTCCACTGAAGTACAAAAAAGTTGCAAACAATTGTCGAAGAGTTGCTACACTGTTGAAGAAACTTCATTGAAAATAGAATAAAGATCAGGATCAAAGAGACAAAACATCTGCATGAGTGACAACCAATATGATAGTCAAAGATGTAAATGGCACATCAATCTATATGAGTGACCCCAACGACACTACACAACCAATGTGATAGTTGAAAATACAGATGCCAATTGTCTCAAGTACTCTGATCATCTAAATAAGGTAGAAGGTTGCCTCTACAAGTTAGAATGCAAGAGTGTATAGATGGTATCTATTCCATCTCACCAAAATGCATGGGTAATTAGCCATTGCATCTGCCTAGTATATAGTAATAAAAACTGGATACATAGTTCACTCCAAGCAAAAGCAAGGAAGCATTAGCACAATTAGTATGATACCCCCCATAATACTAACAAGGGAGAGGTATGGCTGCTCCACTGAGACTGTGTGTCACAAAGTAGTGCAAGAAGGTGAAGAAGCATCATCAGAAGATGCACAAATGAGTACCTGGAACTTAGTAAAGGGTGTGCAAATAACAAGGCACACATACATGAGGCTACAAATGTCATGGAGGGACACTCATCGGACAATATTGTGATGGTAAATATCAAGGCACTCACACAACCCTCCATGGCACTTTATAAAGTAGTGTGAGTACAAAAATGGCACAACATGATGTGCAAGATCCCCAAACTACAAGTACAATATGTGGCACTATCTCAGTGCATTTACAAATCAACAAGTCCATTCAATGGATACATGCAATGTCTAAAATAAGGACAGAATGAGTTGATCTCATAATACATCTCTCAATCCTAGCCATTCACATAAGGATAAGCCCTAGAAGCTTCCTTTATTTTCCTAAAAATCCTTATCCTTTCCCTAATCTTGTCTCAATGAATATCAACCATTGATCTAATGTCTTAATCCTAGCTCTTCATCCTATCAATCAAGCATCTATAAATCAATCCTCAGCCAAGGCATTATCAACACATCTCATGCCATAAACTTATGCTATCAAAATCATCATAGATCTCTAATTACCATCATATATTCACCACCTTTATAGTTAAGTTTCTATTTTTGACAACCAACATATACAAATCTCTATCAAAATATCATTGGAATATCAAAGGCAACAAGAACTCATTTGGTGATATTGTTTTATTTCCATTTTTTAGAGTTACTTGCTCTTGTTGTGTCTTAAGTATGGAATATATATTTGCATGTATTTTTATTTATTTAATTCCATATTTCTACATACACATTTTGGCACACCCGGTGGGACCTCACGTCCCTTGTCTAGATTTTGTTTTGTAGGTTGAAGATCTTTTATATTGCTGATTTTTTTCGTTTAGGGGGCAAGTTTTTTCTAGATAGTTTTGTATTTTACATAGGTATGAAAAAAGACCATCTTAGATTCATTGGAATGATGGCTTCAAGGCCTCTCCAAAAAATTATTATGTTAAATATTTGGATTAGTATTGAATGAGATGGGATGATTTGAAGTTGACCCTACAATTCTGATTTTTCAAATAATCATATCTTTCAATCTAGGTAATTAAATCACATTCTATTGTTTTGCAGTTGGATAGAAATATTTAAATCCATTTTCTACATCATTCTCTTTTCAAATCTATGATATAAATGGATTTTTTTTAATAATTTTTTCAAACCCTAGTTTATGGCATAACTTTTGCATATGAAGTCCAATTTGAGATAACATATCTATTTTTTTATTGGATGATATTTGTTGATGATTTTTGGAATGTTTTATTTATCAATCCTAACACTATTTCATTGAAAACTTTAATTGGGCATAACTTTTGCATATTAAATTGAAATCCAAATATATTTTTCTAAAATTGCATCGAAAGTCATAAGGAATCTATTGGTGACATTCAATCTGCTATATCTTGAATATCATTTCTATTTTTTTACATATTTATACTTTTTTAGTTAACACTTGTTTTTAGGATCACTTGTCAAAGGCTAAAATCTATCAATGTTCTACTAACACATTTGTTGCATATTTGCTTGTCAAAGATTATCATTTGAAACCCTTTTGTATTTACTTTATTTGATGGGCTTGATTTGACTTGGGGTGTGTGTGCTCTTCCCTTGCACATAGTTTGATCTTGGGAATCAAAAGCATCCTCTAATCATTTTTAGTTTCACACACACACACATCATTTTTACCTAAGGGAATTAATATTGTTTGTGTGGATTAAGTGTGTGTGTATTTGCTCTCCCTGCACCTAATGTGATCTTAAAGATAAAAAATGCCACTTGAAACACTTTTGTCTCCCATTGACCCAAGTTGTGTATCCTCTTCCCTTGAACTTAGTGTGATCTTGGGAATCAAAATTACTTGTAATCCTTTCCCATTAGGAGGCCTGCTTGGGGATTTCATCATCCAAGGTATGACCTCAACCACATGTTTCAGGGGAGGGGGGTGGTATATCAAAGGGGAAAGAACAAATGTTGTACGTCATTCTATTCACATAGTCATTGGCATAGCTTTGGGGCCCTGAGTAATTCCAGACACAAGGTGAAATGACTTGTCACATGCCTTCAAGGGACTAGTGTTCAGGAACTTGGAGACCATCTACCTTACTTATATATTGGGGACTCCCTTAGAGAACTTGAAAATCCTAACTTTTAAGACCTTTCGGTCATATTCTAGTGTGATCTAGGGTTTAATTGATCAAACCCAAAGTTACTCACCATGTATTTCCAAGGGTAGAAATAGAAGTTTTCTTTGGGCAAGGTATTAAATACTCTAAGGAAAGGGAGAAGGTGAGCCCTTGTGCCACTGGACCCTTAGATATTTGCCTTGGAAAAGGTATTCCTAGTTAGGTAGGAATATTGATGAGGTATTCTATTGTGTGGGCCTACACTACAAAGCCACACCTACTTGAATAATCTAGGGTGTTGTTATATTTTGCATGTTTGACTCATTACATTAACCCAATCCAAAATCCAAATCATTTGCAAATCTTGTGTATGTTGTGTGATCTTGTTTGCTATATTGCCTAAGATCAAGCTTCAAACCATCCCTAATCACATTCTAATAATTATTTTACTCCAAATACAAATGCAAGTAATCCATCTCTTCCTAGTCTAATTCAACCTAAACCATTTTATCCACCTGATCCACATCCTTCACCCTAGATTTTTAACCATGGATTTTTATGAACAAATACAAGAATTCAAATGTATGTATGAGGAATTAGATTCTCTTGCTCAAGAAAAATTTAAATCTTGTCATCCTCTGGCATAGTCCCTCATAGGAGCCTCTCAAGCTTACTACGATGATCCTATTACATTAGCTTCACGATCTACCATGTCATCTCCATCAACCTCTTACCACCCTTCATCCTCTTATCAATGACCATATACCACTTACCAAGTCAATCTCATGTCTTCATCTCCATCTATTGTACCTTCCTCCAACATCCCCCAAAAGACATATGAACAACCTACTCTATCTTCTCATATCACCCAATATCCATACCAAGATTCCCCACAACAAGAACATGCTAGTACTACTTACCCCTTGAACCAAAATCAAAAGTCCATAAGTTCTCCTCATGCTACATTTGACAAGGGAAATACTACTCATCCTAATCTTAATCTTTTCATATCTAATCCTAGTAGCCCTCCGCTGGACCATCACCTCTCATCTCAAGTCAAAATCTCAACACGAGGTCAAATTACTTGCTTCTTATCTCAACTATAAATTTCATACAAAATAGGCTATAATGAAGTTTCTTATTGAAAGTGTAGCCATATCACCCCAAACCACATGTCACCCACAATATATCTAATCCTAATCCATCAAACCTTCCATCTAATCCCAATCCTAATCAATCCCCTCCTAATATACATCCACCGGATCTTAATCCTAATCCTACACCATCTGTCATTATTGTCCATCCATTGTTTTGTCCATCTCCTACCTCTCTTAATCCATCCACCCTTAAACTTATGAAGAATTTGATCCAGTGGATAAGTACTAGAAAGGAATCAAACCACATCATAAAATCCCATGCCTACCCTTGCACCTAGAAAATAGCCTCCAAGCATCATGCCTATTCCTCCAACACCATCTATTGAGCCTATTAAAAAACCTCTTACCATAAATGAAAATGAAAATCCCTCATGCAATCACATTATCAATAATCCAATACCTATCACATAAATCCATGAAATGCAAGATCTATGTCAAGATTCCAATCCAAAGCATGATCAACCTTGTCCCTCACCAAGTCAAGTTCAAACCATCCAAGATCCTCAAGATCACATTACCCAAGGTACCCAATAACCAACTACTCCCACTCATGATTATCCACTTGAGCATGAAAGCCTTGTTTATGAACTTGAACACTCACCTCACATCATCTCCTTTCTTTGAAATGAAGAAATACCCACATCCCATGATGAGACACTTTCTCCCCAAGAAAACATAGACAATCAACTTCTTCATGAGCATAATAAAGACCAACATCATCTATTATACCCTATTGATCCTTTGCGATCCTCTATTAATCATATTCCAATGCCATCACCATATACTGATGGCCCCATTACCTTCATCCATGGTGGTTCACTTGTAGAAGAGGAATAAACTCCATCCACCATCCCACATCATCCATCTAATAAAGGACCCACATCTTCTGTCTTAAATAACAAACATTCGATTACACATCACATACTCCAAACCAGGAACTCTCAAGGTAATGGTTTAGCTCTTCATGAACAAGGTATCTTGGATCCCATTTCAAAATCCATTCATGATCACATGGCCTTGACTATACATCCCAAGGAAAAAAACTCAAAAAAGTTGGTATCACCTACACACCTCTTAAATGTACTTATTTCTATCACAAACCTAGTGCATCCCATCACACCTCTAAATCATATGTCGATATCCCTCCTCCATCATCATACATTTCTGGAAAACATGTGACCATATATATTCCTCCATCCACTCTTCCTCTACTTATCCCAAATCCCAACTTCATCATCCTCACATCCCCTTGTCCTTGTTAGAAATGAAACCAATAGTACTTCAATGGAAATCTGATTCAAGATAAATTTCAGTAATCTTTAAGTGTACATTAACAATGAAGATTGTAACAAAATATAAAACCCACTATAGAAAAGATGTCAAACATGAAGATCTCAACACAATGACATAGTGTTTACATGGAGAAAACCCTTCTAGGTAAAAAAATCCACTAGGAAAGAGGCACAGGTTTGTATTAATCTCAACAAGATTGTACAATACATCAACTACACAACTCTCTCCACGAGTCTTCAATCCGACAGCATTTTGGCAGTACCTGAGCACCTAAAATCTATATTGCAACAAAAAATACATGGAAAATACTTATAGAAAAGTTTTCCAACTCATCCTAGGTGTTCACCTTCTCTCTCCTAAGATTCTCCAACCTATAAACATTAATTACCATCTTACAAGCATCTTACACTTGTCCAAAAACAACCATGCAAAGGTTGGATGTCCAAGACTAAATATGGCCTCTTATAGAATCTTATGACGCGTCATAACCATCATAGATTCCACAAAAGAGTATCTTTCCAAGATAGGAACCTTGGGATAAATATATCAAATATACAACTAACATATCCATCATATGCGTCATAGAATCTCAAAATCTTATGACAACTTGCAGCTGTCAGAGATTCACTAACAAAACATTATGACAATTGTGATACATGCCAAAAATAGTAGTTTCCTCAAGGGAAAATGCCTACCCTCATTTACTTTGAGTTTTTACATTTGCCAACAGTAAAAGTCACTCTGTAATTACCTTTGGTTACTCTGAAATTACCTTTACCAGTGAAACTAGTACATCTCCCCATGGATAATTACAAATTACATATAATAAATGGAATAAATACAATATTGGGATTTACAAGGTCAATGGCACCTTATCCCAACATTCTCCCACTTGACATTATACATTGTAAATCAACCCATAGGAAATCAAATGAAAAATAATCAGGCACTAGAAACAAGGGCCATGGCCTCTCTACACCACACGAACTCCTCTGTGCTCACAAGTTTGGTCAAGGAATCTGCAACATTCTCCTGATTGTCTATCTTCTTCAGCTTAATCTCTCTATTTCAAATCAACTCTCGAACAAAGTGATACTGAACATCAACATGCTTAGTCCAAGCATGATACATGGAATTCTTGGCCAAACAGATAGTACTCTGACTACCACAACCAATCTGAATGATCCTGCAATCAAAACCAATACCTATACACAGTCTCCTCAACCAAACTGCCTGCCTAGAGACATGAGTAGAAGCCATATACTCCACTTATGTGGTGGACAAAGCAACTGTGGGCTGCATCTTCCTCATCCTACTCACTACACCTCCAAACAAAGTAAACACAACCACTAGTGGACCTTCGACTATCCAAGTCACTTGCCCAATCTGCATCAACAAAACCCTATAGTTTCGAAGATTTATCAACATTATCAGTACCAGAATAAACCAAACAATGATGAAGAGTACCTGTAAGATATTTAAACACCATCTTCACATAATTCTAATACTATCTACTAGGGTTAGACATAAATCTGCTCAAAACTCCCACTGCTTGGGCAATATCTAGTCTAGTGCAAACCATTCCATACATCAAACTCCCTACAACACTAGCATATGGCACATTAGACATATCCTCAAAATCATCCTCAGTATTTGGACACATATCTAATCAATGCTTAGTACCAATGGGTAAAGGAGCTCTAACTGGGTTATAGTCCTGCAAATTAAACCTTTGCAAAATAGTATTCACATACTTACTTTGTGACAACCAAAGCTTTCTGTTAACTTTGTCCCTCTTGATCTCCATTCCCAAAATATACCTAGAAGCTCCAAGATTCTTCAAATCAAATGAACCTGAAAGTTGGGCTTTAAGCTCGCTGATCATACCCTTAGTATTGATGAAAAATAACATGTCATCAACATGGAAAGCAATAACCAGTATAGAATCACCAACACAATAAATGTAAACATAGTGATCCTCCTCACTTCTAATAAAACCTAATTTCAAAACAAATGAGTCAAACTTTTGATACCACATTCTGGGGGACTGTTTTAGACCATAAAGAGACCTCTTTTACCTACAAACCCAATGTTCTTTTCCTTTTACCTCAAAACCTGTAGGTTGTTGTAAATAAATTTCTTCTTTAAGATCTCCATGTAAGAACGTAGTCTTAACATCCATTTGCTCAATCTCCCAATCATAAGCTGCAACAATGGATAAGAGAATTCTAATAGAAGTCAATTTAGCAACAAGAGAGAATATCTCACCAAAATCAACTCCCTCTCTCTGGGAGTAGCCCTTGGCTACCAGTCTAGCCTTGTACTTCTCACTCAAAGTGTGCCTTCTTTATCTTCTTTTTCTTTTGGCTGCTTAGTTTTAGAAATAGCTCTAAGTTCCCTTAAAATAACATCTCTAGAAAAGATAATCTTGTGGGTATTCCAAAGCTTATAATCTTTGACATTATCACCATATCCAATGAATGTATACATCTTAGCCTTTGGATCCAACTTAGATCACTTTTCCTTAGGCACACAAACAAAAGCCTCACAGCCAAAAACACTTAAATGTGAAACAAAAGGTCTCTTACCTATCCACATGATATGAAGATGAAGCAAAGGCATGGTTATTAGGAATCACAACTTCAGGTTTAGATTGAATGGAGTTGCAATATTGAAAGGGATTGGGGTCACCTTGGATGGTGATTTCTTGACCTTCATAAGGGAATTTGATACACTGGTGGTATGTTGATGGTACTACTTTCAGAGCATGTATCCAAGTTCTCCCAACAAGAATGTTATATGCTAGCTCCATATTAGGGACTTGGCATGCCACATGTTTTACTATAGGTCCCACTCTGATAGGTAAAGTAACAATTCCCTTGGAAGTTCTCTCCTCCTCATCATAGGCTTTGATAGTGATTTTCTTTTTTGGATCAATAGCTTTTTCTCCAAACCCCAATGCAAGGATTAGCTTCAAGGTGCAAATATTCAAACTAGCTCATCCATCGATTAAGACCCTTTTTATCTTGTATTTGTGGATGAAGGATTCGATATGAAGAGAGGTGTTATGAGGTTGGGTGATTGACATATCATCATTATCAATGAATGATAGGGAGTGAGGTGAGGTAATGTGACCTACCATGGTTTGAAACTGTTCTTCAGTGAGGTTCGTTGGAATGGAGGCTTCTGATAAAGCTTTGTCAAGTATGGCCCTATGAGACGGAGATAGACGTAGAAGTTCTAGAATGGAGATATGTGCCAATGTCTTGTGAAGTTGATCCAAGATGCTGTACTGATTGGCTGGAGGGGCAGAGGCTCCTCTAAGAGTGACCCTATTACCGTGGGTGGTAACATTGCAATCTAGATCTTTGTTTATAGTGATCACATTGATGTGTGAATCACTTTCTGAGATGTGGTTAACAACATAGTCAAAGGCGACGTTTGTGTAATTGGCGTTGTTAGATCCACTATTGTTGCATTTGGAAGACCCTCCCTATTCGTAATTGGGAAGAGGATCCTTGAATGCCCGGTGATCATTATTAGAGGTATGTCCATCAAGTGACACCTTGTTTTTCTCGATCAAATCTTAGATAGTGTGTTTGAGTGCAATGCAGTCGTTGGTTTTGTGCCCCCTATTTCGGTGATACTCATAGAAATCGTTGTCGTTCCACTAAGGGGGTTTGACTTTTGGTTCATACTCCTGTGCTGATAGAAGTGTTATGATCTTATTGGTGATTAACTTCTATAGGGCAGTTTCCAATGATTCTCCCAAAGGTGTGAATTTTCTCCTAAGTTGGAAATTTGTAAACAGTGATTCAGTGTTTCTTGTTTTGTTTTGTGGGGGACTGTTTTGAGGAGTCAATAAGTTGAATATTGGTTGCTTTGGTGCCACATTTTTGGCATCTACCACCCTGTCATTCACAATGTTTCTGTTCTTTGTCTAGAATCTTGGTTTATCTATGTTGGTATTAGTACTAGGAGTGTCCTTATAAAGTTTTATTTGACCCTTTGCGATTAGAGCCTTTTCGATGATTAGATCCATCTCAATGACCTTACTAAAGGAAGTAGGACATTGGATTTGTATCTGGTAGCTTAGGTCAGTTTGTAAGTTATGGACAAACATTTCCAACATTTATTTTTCAGGCATTTGATGTGGGCACTTACTTGCCAGTTGTCTCCATCTTTGTAGGAAGGCAGTGAAAGATTCCCCACCTTTTTGTTTGGTGTTACAAAGGTCCAAGATTGAGGTGTCATGCTCAATAATGTAGGAGAAATGTGTGAAAAATTTGTCCACAAGTTCATTAAATGTTCTAATGCCTGGTGGTAGTCTAGAAAACCACTCCATGGCTTGTCCTCCTAAGCTTCTTGGAAACAGTCGCATAAGGTAAGTATCATTGTGTGCAACTTCAAGACAAGAAGCGTTAAACTCCCTATTGTGGTCCCTTGGATCACCCTTTCCTCAATATTTATCAAATTTTGGCACCTCAAATTTAAAGGGGAAAAGTAACATGATCGAAGTTCTATTAAAAGGATATGGTGAAATAACCTCTAGGGAGTAATGTTTAGTTGATGCTCCTATTTGCATGTCTATGAATTGTTGTTGTAAAGCTTGGATTTGTTGGGTCATCAAACTTAAGGCATCCGTAGAATTAATGGTTGCTTTGCTTTTGTCTGTAGGTATTTCCTTGTGTGTGCTTCCCTTAGGGTTTCTTTCATCCTCAGGGTCTTTTAGAGCCTCTACATCAAAATATTTAGGGAGCTTGACTCCTAGATGTGCTAGGTGTAGAAAGAATTTGGTAGGATCTTAGGCAAGTACCTTATCCATTATGCATTGAAATCTTCGGTCTTGCTGTGTTTGGAGGACCTCTTCCATAGAAATTTCTTCATCGCTTTCGTGAGAGGTTGGAATGGTTTTCTTAGCCATTTCAATCTATTTTTGTTTTTGCAACCTAGTTAAGACCATGCAAGGTGACCAGAGATGGAATGGAGTGGGTTTGAAAGTTTTGAAAAAAAGTGCTAGAGTGCAGCAAGATTTGAGCAAGGTTCTCCTTAGATCAATTGGTGTCAAACAAATTGGGTGAACAAAATGATAGTCGAAGCCTTGTTGGATTTTGGAAGAATTTTGTGAGATTTTGGATGATGTAGTGTGGGAGAAGTAGCTATGGTGTGGAAGAAGAGGGAGATGGTTGAATTACATGACTCTAATCAGATCTTGGAACAATTAAGACAGGTTTGAAATGGTTTCTAGAAAGTTGACAGTTTTCTCTTGGAAGGTATGGAATAACTCTTTGGTTTGGATGTACGGCAATAAATGCACCAGAACAGAGTGCAAAAGTGCCACAAGTTGAATCAAATGAGCAACTCTGGTAATTTTCAAATGCGCTGCAACATGTATCAAATGCATTGTAAATCTGAGCAAATGCGCTGCAAGTCGCATCAAATGTGTCGTTCTGGTTTTCAGTTTGGATTTTGTACAGGTTTTTTGACACATTTTTCAAAAAATTTCTATTTTTGGCTGAAAACTTGGTCTTTTCTTGAATTTTTATTCTCAATTATGGAAAAAGACACAGCAAGCGCATAGAAATTTTCATGATTTTTATCTTTTGTTATTTTTTTATATTTTTGGACTTTTTGACACAAGAACAAGTACACCCTAGGCTGGAAAGGATAGTATTTGTTAAATCCCCTAGCTATGTATATTCAAAGCATGTAGCTCCAGGATCTGGTAGCACTGGCTCCTCTCCATGGCACTCACTTCTCATATATACCAGATCTAGGTTTCCTTAGGCTCGTACCCCCACCAAACCATAGGATTGTCCTTGCTACCTCTACTATGAATCACATGAATCGGGGCCGCTTCAAAGGTTCCACCTTTTGTGTCAATAAATAGGGGTTTTTGGTATACTAAACAAGTCCAGCTAAGTAGTCAAGGCAACTGTTCGAGTGGTTACATGTGTGGCAGCACTACTCTCCGTTATGGAGTCTCCTAGCCTCTAAGGGTTATGCCTTAGAGGGTTTTGGGGGAGGTTGGCTGTCAGTGTAACACAGTAGCACTCATTGCAAGAGGCTTTCACCTCAAGCACAGTTTATTGAAAGTGCATTGGTAGGGCTTGGCTTTAGCCTGTTTCCACTCAAGGTCATTCCCACTTGGACAGGCGGGCATCCAAGGGCAGGCCCCTCTAGAGGTTAAACACAAGGAATAACAAGTCTAGCATTCTGGTCACCATTTGAAGGGTCATCCTGTTGGCAAGAGACACTATATGGATTCATGGTTGTTGTCATTGATGGAAACAAAGTTCATCCCACATATCTGCAAGTCATGGTGTGTCTCTACCGGAAGTCTGAATGAAGATTGTTGTGGTCCGGTGAACAAGAACAGAGCATGTGGCAAGGTTCGACAGATTGGTCCGGATCTCTCAGAGGAAGTGTCTTAGTGCAATACGGATTTGGGGAAGTCAAGAGGACTACCTTGAGTAATAGATTCCAAGGATTTAGCTTCCGGTGATGGACAAGGAAAAAGATATGAACAGTTGAATACCAGATTCCTGAGTAACAGTGTGAACAAAGGAAGAACTGACTGACAGAACATCAGATTGCTTTCCGGATGTGTTTCTGACAGTGGTAAAGGTTATGAAGACATGGATTATGTTTGGCCAATATGATTAATGATATCTAAAAGTATATGCTTGATCCGCATTACTTGATGATCAAGGATTCAGCCGACAGAACAGAGGTTGTGAGAAAATAGACTGTTCCAGATGCCGACTAGAAAGGTGATGAAATTACTTGTGCAGATATATATGCACGATGGATTTAGTTGTGAAAAAGGGAAGTGGAATGATGTTATTGTGCAAATAAGTGTAGAGCAGAGCAAAAATAGCCAGAGAGAGATCTGGTATGTGAAAGGAAAGCAGAATAAAGAGAAGAGGAAAGATGAAGTGCAGCAGATCAGTGTACTAAGCCTAACTGGAACTAACCTCCAGCATATGTGGATGCTTCCAATCAGTTCAAGTATTATATAACATTCTTTTGCAGACAGTGTGTCTCCTTGTAGGCAGTGTGCCTCTTTGTGAGCAGTATGCTCGGGCAGTGAGCCCTAATTGGCAAGTGCCATTTTGTAATTCCTTATTCTTCTAACAGAGAATAATCTTTGGGTTAATCACCCCGTGGTTTTTTCCCTTAACAGGGTTTCCACGTCAAAAATACTGTGTCATGTGTTTCTCATTTCATGGTAATGTTTGTTTGTTTACTTCAATGTTGCATTGATTAATAAGAAAGTTCAAAAGAAGAAACAATTAGGATAACTGATTCACCCCCCCTCTCAGTTATCAACAATTGGTATCAGAGCCAAGTTCCTCCTAATAGAGCCTAACAGCTTGAGGAAGATCTGGGAGTTCAAATGGATGCATATGGTTTAAGGGAGCAACTCAAGACTGCCCTTGAGGATCTTGATCAGTCAAACTCTGAAGTCAATGAATTAAAGGAAAGACTCAAATAGGCTGATGAATTCATGAGAGAACTTAAGGACAAATTAAGTCTCTCTATGAAAAAGAGAAAAGAGCTACTCCAACAATTGGCAAGACAAAGTGAAGAAAGTAATACAAATGAAGAATTGACTGAGAAAACCAAGTTATGTGAAAAGTTATCAAAAGAAGTCATTATGATAAGACCTGAAATGGAATCAGGAGATATAAAGTTTACTCAAGAAATTGAAGAGAAAAGAAAAGCTGAAGACAATCTAAGACAATCTATTAAAGAGAAATCTGAAGATTGCCTCCAGATGGACAGGATTATCAGACATCTTGAATCTAATCTTGAAGATGCCAAAGGTAATGAAGAAAAACCTGAGGATCAAATTGTCTCTCTCAAAAGAGATCTTCAAACAACAAATGAATATAAAGAGAAATTCAAGATAAGTTCTTCTCAACTTGAAGTTCTTCTTGGAAGTCAAAAGAGGGCAGATGACAAGTATGGTTTGGGATATGAGAAAGAAGAAAGCTCCGGATCCGATCAAAAGAATTTTGGATCAGAAAATCCAAGGAATAGGCCTAGAAGACCTCCGGTAAGACAGCCCAATGCTCAAAGATATCCATCCTTCAATGGATACTGCCACAGCTACAATCACTTTGGTCACAAAGCTAATCAGTGCGGAAAGAGAATGAATCAGACTAATTCATCCTTCTCCGGATAGTGCTTTAACTGCAAAAGGTATGGACAAAAGTCTCATGAATGCAAAAATATGCAAATAAACAAATCATTCAATGGTAGATGCTTTGCATGCAATAGAGTAGGTCATATGGCTAATCAATGCAGATCAAGAGGTTATCAGTCAAATATGCAAGGGAATGTTATTTGCCAAATCTGTAATAGGTCCGGTCATAATGCAAAAGTCTACAGAAGCAAGAATCAGGACAAAAGAGGTCTAGTGTATAATCAGAATCAAGACAAGGGTAAACAAAAGATGAATGCGGATGAAGTTAGGAATCAGATGAACAAGATTTGGGTAAAGAAAAGTTTAGAGAATGTAAAGGTTAGATCCGCACCAAACTTTGGTGTTGATATTCCTTCCAGAAATTAAAGGTGAGCTCTGGCTCAGGGGGAGACTCATAGAAAATCCTGTTCCCCTAGCCAATCAAGTGGTGCCGGATGTGGCACAAAATGCGGAGTAAAGGGTTTGAAGATATAAATCTTGAGATGATCCAGATAAGATTTCAGAAGTCCACATGGAGATGTGAAGAAGTTGTGATTGATCAAGTAAGACCTATTTGGGGAGATGCTCCGGAATGACAGAGGATTTCAAAAAGGTCTGGAGAGATCCGGAAGCACATTGTCTTATTCTGCGGATTGGACAGAGTGTTTGGGATGTCCTTGTGATGTGTCATCTTATTTTGTTCATGATTGAAAGATCCGCATGATGTTCATAGATCAGGACTGATCCAGTTCTTCAAGTTATCTGAATAAGGAAAACCAGAATAATGTAGGTTGAGCATTTATTGCCATCAGATATTAGGGTTTGCAAAGCAATATAAGGGATTTCTCATAAATCACTTGCTCATTCTGCACTCAAGAAGAAGTGAAAAGTGGAGCTCTGCAACAAGATTCATCAAGTTCACCAAAGATCTCTTGCCGAAGTCATTACATACAGAAATCAATCCAACCACTCCGTGTAACCGAAGGCGCATAAGGTATTTTCTGTTTTTGATATCTTACTACAAATCTTTTGAGAAATGGCTACTCTGAATATAGTAAAGATCTCAGATAGGCCCCGACCTGAATTTAAGAAACACCCATACAAGTCATTGGAGGTAGATCCCTTAGGAGCATTCTCTAGTGTTCCTCATGGCGTTTTACACACAGAAGACATTAGGGTTTACATACATGCAAGTATTGAGGAATTCGAGGAATTCAAATTGAGAGATTTCTATCACAAACAACTGATAGACAATGCCTTTGAGCTTAAACCAGAGTGTAAGGGTATCCAGAAGAAACAGTTTGATCAATTCATTCATTTCCCTTGCTTTGAAGAAGAAGAATGGGTCTGATATGTATTGAGTAGAATGCATGACAACTTCCTATGGCTGGATAGACCCTGCAAGATCACAAAAGAGGCAATTAGGGTAGTGACTGGTCTATACTCTTCCGGAGGGATACCTATCCTCAAATCTGTCAAAAATAACATTGTAACTGAGGCCACCAGATCAAAATTTGATAAGAGGGCAATGACCATTGAAGATATTTCTGATCCGGATATCAAGTATGCATCTATGATAATAGGATACAAGATTTATCACTCCAGTAGGGAAAATTCTGTATCCGGAACTGTAGTATACACTGCCTATGAGATGCTGAGGAAGAATGTAGATTATGATCTCTGTGAACTTCTTTTAAGCCAATTAATGGAAAATATACAGAAGATCAAAAAGGACAAAAAGAATTCTTTTAAGTATGGTACTCTCATATTATGTCTATTTTTCTATTTCATGAATGAGCTACCCAGATCAAGTGGATGGGTATGGCAAAATGACAAACCTATTGCAGTCCAGATAAGAGATTATTTACATGGGCTTGGGGATGCCAAAGCAAGAAATACAGCCCTGTGGGGATACTTCAAAAACTTCCAAAGCACGATGCAAGCAAGAGAAAGAATTCCCCAGTCCATTGTTGAAAAATACAAAGACTCAGTTTGCTTTATGGTGGATACTGATCAGTGCCTAATGGAGGCAGTGGAGCCAAGGACAGTTTGGATCATGCCCATGGGGTATGAGGTTGATGAACAGATTGTGGAACTGCATGTTCAACACATGCTTAGTCAGCCCAAAGATCCAAAGGTAGAAAGGTTTGGAACCTTTGAAGAGCTGAGTGTGAAGATCCATGTGGAACTTAGAGAACCTGAGATAAAGAGGAAGGTGAGAAAAGAAGTAGAGCATATTGCTCAAGGCCTAGGCATCCCAAAGGAGGCACTTGATGCCAACCGGGAAAAGAGGAGAAAGGCTGAGGAAGAAAAGAAAGAGGCAGAAAAGAAAAGCAAGAAAAGTGCTCCGATGGAAACCTCAACCCGGACCAGATCATCAAAAGGATCTACACCTGTCAAAACCAAAAGCTCAAAAATATCTAAACTGGAAGGTCAGACATCCGGTAAAGGAGAGAAAAGGTCTAAAATAAAAGCCACAAGGGCTTATACAAGTCAGAAAGATGAAGAGGAAATAGAATCAGATGAGGGAGTAAAAGAAATAAAGAAGCAGAAGAAGAAAGGATCCGGTAAACCCTCCACAGGCCAAGACAAGGAAGAAATGGCAGAGGTATTTGTTGAAAAGCCCACCCTGTGTCTAGAAAGTGTAATCAAGTCAGTCACGGTGGATGGAAACCTTCAACCAATGACTGAATTCTATGATGACTACAATGAGGCTGACCAAAAGATTCTGCAGGAAGCCACAATCAAATATCTGAACATATACAATAAGGCTTTCATTGAGATTATATCTCTAATTCCTAAAAGCCTAGAAAAGGAATTAGAAATAAGAAAGAACAATGCCCAGGCAAAATATCTTGAGATCCGGGAGCAGATAGCTATTCAGCTATATCCTCAAATTGATCCCAAGACAATGAACATAATATTCAAAGACTGCAAAGATGAGTTCAGGAGTAAAGCAAGGATGAATCAACTCATGCTTGGTGAGACTGACAAGGTGGCCTTAGAGACAGAAGAGATCCTCCGGAAGGCCTTCAAAAGGTTTAATCTTCCTGTTGTAGAAGACTTGGGTATTGATCCCTCATCCACAAGTGCTGCAGAAGAAATTTCTGAGAAAGCAACAGAAGAGATGGGCCCTGAACAAACCAACATTTCTCCTCCGGTTTCCCCTACAGTCTCTAGATCCAAAGAAGAAGAGAAACTACTAGAGAAAGAAGCAACGGTAAAAGAAAAAGAAGCTGACAGTACCAAGGATGCAGAGAAAGAGAAGACTCCAATAGAGAAAACCACAACTGATAGTGGTAAGAATGTGGAGAAAGAGAAATTTCCAATGGACAACTCCAAGACTGCAGAAGAGAAGAAACATCTGTCTCCAGCAAGAGACACTGCACAAACTATCCAAAGATTTCTGAGCAAAAAAGTAATAGAGATTGATGAACCGGAGCTGCTACAAGGCCCATTCAACTTTGATTCCCTCTCTCCGGTGCAGACAATGAAGATAGCTTCATTTGCTAATGCTAAGGCAAATGAAAAACTCCTAAAGTCTCATATGGAAGACTGTGAGTTGATAGAGGCTGCTTCCGAAGTGCTTGAAAAGATTATGCCATCGGTCCAGATAGATCCGACAGCCTCCTCTTCTGGTAATCTCAAAACCTTAGTCAGCAGTGTTGATACACATTTTGATTCTCTAGAAAAATCGGCTGAAGAAAAGGTCCGGAAGGAATTTTTGGATAAAAGATTTTCAGAAGTACTAGGATTAATCTCTAATGATAGGAGAAATATGAGTATTGGAATAAAGAGCTTAGAAAATGCTCTTAAGGATGGCGGGGACATTTACAAATTTTGTATCTCCTGGTCAAAAGCAACAGTAGAAATTGAGAAGAAAATAAAAGAGGAACATGACAAACTACTGAGTTTGTCTCAAAGTTTTGATCCTCTCTCTTCCTCCATAGTAACTCAGGAATGTCAAACTATTGCTATCACAAATGCAATAAAGAACTTTGAGAAGGAAAGGAAGAATATAATTAACCGGATGGGAGAACTTAGAAGGATTATTATCCCGAAGTTAGAAACTATGCATGAGGCCATAAGTGATGCTCAGACTACCACCCAAACCAATGATCCGATAGATCTCAAGAGGGCAGAAGCTTTTGCATTTTTGTTGAGTGGTCACATTTCAATTTTGGATAGAATGAAGCAAAGTTGGGCTACAGAACTGGTCCAATTGAAGACATCCTTTGCAGACATTCTTCAGTTTATGTGAGTATGTAATATGCGGCTAAGTATAGTAAATTTTTGAAAATTTTGGTGTGCGGACCCTACCCTTTGCCATTGATGTCAAAGGGGGAGTGAGGAACAGTGAAAAATGAGGAATCCAACAAAGGGGGAGTTCTAGAAATTGTATATAAAGATAGAGCATCAGCCAAGGGGGAGCATAGTGTAAACACTTAGTCATTTTTCACTAAGTGTTGCCATCAATGCCAAAGGGGGAGATTGTTGGCAAGAGACACTATATGGATTCATGGTTGTTGTTATTGATGGCAAAAAAGGTCATCCCACATATCCGCAAGTCATGGTGTGTCTCTACCGGAAGTCTGAATGAAGATTGTTGTGGTTTAGTGAACAAGAATAGAGCATGTGGCAAGGTCTGACAGATTGGTCCGGATCTCTCAGAAGAAGTGTCTTGGTGCAGTGCAGATTTGGAGAAGTCAAGAGGACTACCTTGAGTAATAGATTCCAAGGATTTAGCTTCTGGTGATGGACAAGGAAAAAGATATGAACAGTTGAATACCGGATTCCTGAGTAACAGTGTGAACAAAGGAAGAACTGACTGACAGAACATCAGATTACTTTCCGGATGTGTTTCTGACAGTGGTAAAGGTTATGAAGACATGGATTATGTTTGGCTGACATGATTAATGATATCTACAAGTATATGCTTGATCCGCATTACTTGATGAGCAAGGATTCAGCTGACAGAATAGAGGTTGTGAGAAAATAGACTGTTCCGGATGCTGACTAGAAAGGTGATGAAACTACTTGTGCAGATATATATGCACAATGGATTTAGTTGTGAAAAAGGGAAGTGGAATGATGTTATTGTGCGAATAAGTGTAGAGCAGAGCAGAAACAGCCAAAGAGAGATCCGGTATGTGAAAGGAAAGCAGAATAAAGAGAAGAGGAAAGATGAAGTGCAGCAGATCAGTGTACTGAGCCTAACCGGAACTGACCTCCAGCATATGTGGATGCTTCCAATCAGTTCAAGTATTATATAACATTCTTTTGTAGACAGTGTGTCTCCTTGTAGGCAGTGTGCCTCTTTGTGAGCAGTATGCTTGGGCAGTGAGCCCTAATTGGCAAGAGCCATTTTGTAATTCCTTATTCTTCTAACAGAGAATAATCTTTGGGTTAATCACCCCATGGTTTTTTCCCTTAACAGGGTTTCCACATCAAAAATACTATGTCATGTGTTTCTCGTTTCATGGTAATGTTTGTTTGTTTACTTCAATGCTGCATTGATTAATAAGAAAGTTCAAAAGAAGAAACAATTAGGATAACTGATTCACCGCCCCCTCTCAGTTATCAACACATCCATTATCTGTGACTATGGATGAAGGGACACCATAGCGACAAATGATATAGTTCAAGATAAAGGAGGCAATCTGCTTACCTGTGATATTGGCCAAGGGTATAACTTCAATCCACTTTGTGAAGTACTCAGTGGCAGTGATTATGAATTTATGTCCACTAGATGAAGGAGGGTGAATCTTGCCCACTAAGTCAAGTCCCCATTGACAGAAAGACCAAGGAGTTGTTAATGGCTGTAGCTCCTGTGCTGGTGCATGTATTAGGTTCCCATCGATTTGGCACTTCTTGTACTTCTTTACAAAATGATAGGAATCTTGTTCCATGGTTGGCCAATAGTATCCCATGCGTATGAGTTTCTTGGCTAGGGTAGGGCCACTAGAGTGGGTCCTGCATATACCGTCATGCACTTTGTTCAGGGTAGTTTGATATTCCTCACTATCGAGAGACCCAAGAAGAGTACCATCGAGACCTCTGTGATATAGGGTATTGGTGACAATGGCATACCGAGATGCTTGATAGATGAAGGTTCATTTTTGGTTATTGGAGAGATCAGGTGGGAGGGATTCTCTTTAAGATAGGCAAATATTTTTCCATAGAGGGGGGAGTCAGCTCCAACAATATGGCAAATTATATGGGATTTAGGGGTGTCATATGCGAGACAGGACACTGGCTTTACCAAGAACTCGTAACATGATTGATTATCTAGAATATCGAGGAGAGATACAATCATGGCCATTGCATCCGCAGCTTTGTTCTCAATCCTTGGTATCTATTCAAAAGAGATCTTGACAAAGTATTCTTTGAAGTCATCTACCATCCATTTGTAAGGGATTAATTTCTCATCTTTTGTCTGGTAGTCATCATTTACATGATTTATGACCAGCTGTGAGTCCACATACACCTGAACTTCTTGGATATTCCATTCAACTGCTAGCTTGATGCCAATGACTAGGGCTTCATACTATGCCACGTTGTTAGTGCAGGGAAAGAGTAATAAGTATTATTTAGGAATGGCTTCACCACTAGGGGTGATCAACAAGATACCTACTCCTGATCCATGTTGAGTGTATGATCCATCGAAGTGCATTTTCCAGGTTGTTGTGGTTGTGTGAAAGATAGACTCGTCTGGAAATTCAAAGCTCAAAGGGCTGTCATCTGTTAGAGGTGCATCTGCCAGTTGATCGGCAAGTACTTGGACTTTTATTGCTTTCTTGTCTACATATTCGATGTTGAATTCACTGAGAAGCATGACCCATTTGGACAATCTACCTATTAGGGCTGCCTTGTTGAGTAAGTACTTGAGTGGACCAATTTTTGTGACTAGCTTGACAAAATGTGAAAACATGTAATGTCTCCACTTTTGTGAGGCGAAGACCACAGCGAGACATGCTCTTCCAATTGGCATGTATTGTAGTTCATACCCAACAAGTGTTCGACTGATATAGTATATTGCTTGTTCTTTCTCGTCATAATTTTGTTGTGCGAGGAGAGCTCCCAGAAATGTTGGTACAACCGAGATATATAGTAGCAGAGGTTTACCCTGAATTGGTGGCATCAATACAGGTGGCTTCATTAGGTATTCTTTTAACTGCTGAAATGCTTGCTCACATGAATCCTTCCATTTGAAAGGGACATTCTTATGTAGAAGGTGAGAGAATGGGTGGCACTTGTCTGCCAACTAAGAAATGAACCTTCTGATAGATTATAGTTTTCTTTGTAGGGACCTTAGTTGAGTGAGATTCTTAGGAGGTGACATTTCCATGATGGCTTTCACTTTAGCTGGGTCGACTTTGATTCCATTGGCGGACACTATGTATCCGAGTAGCTTACCTGGGGTAACTCCAAACACACATTTCTTTGGATTAAGGCACACATTAAACTATTCTAGTCTTTTGAAGATTTTGTCTAGTACTGTCAGGTGTCCTCTTGTGAGTGATTTTGCCAGGATGTCATCAACATAATCTTCCATTATAGTGTGATGTCGTGGAAGATTGTGGTCATAGCTCTTTGATATGTTGCACTGGCATTTTTCAAACCAAATGGCATGACACACCAATAGTAGGTGCCCCAAGGACATGTGAATGCAATTTTGTGTTGGTCTTCAGGTGCAATTTTTATCTGGTTATATCCAAAAAAACCATCCATTAGTGACCACATAGTGTGCCCTGCGGTGAGATCTACAATCATGTCAATGTTTGGTAGGGGGACATCATCTTTTAGACAAGATTTTTTTAGGTCCCTGAAGTCATTACATATTCAGACTCTGCCATTTGGTTTGGCAACTAGTACTATGTTTGAAATCCACTTAGGATAGTCTATTGGTTTGATGAATCTGACATCTAACAGTTTCTTAAGCTCCTCTTTCACCATGAGGGCCACATGTGGGTGCATCTTTCAGAGTTTTTGCTTTATTGGTTTAGCTAAAGATAAGTGATGCATTATGAGATTCGGATCTAGCCCTAGCATGTCTGCATATGTCCAAGCAAAGTTGATTTGTTTCCTTTTGAAGAAGTCAATGAATGCTGGCTTTTCTTGTTCGGTTAAAGACTGTGCCATGTGAATCATTCTGGGATCATCACATGTACTGACATTGATCGGCTTTGCTGGTTCTATCAAGATTGAAGATCTCTCCTGATGTGTAAGATTGGGTAGAGGGTCAAGCCTTCCATCCTTTGGCACCTTAGAGAGGGTTTCACTGTTGGATGCGTCTATATTTTTACTATTTTCATGATCTAACACTACCGCAGAATGGTTTTCACCATTAGATCTTTCTTTCATTTTGACATTTTTGAGACTGAAAGGCTTGGCACTCTCTCCAAAATAGGCCTTCTCATTGAGTTCTATGGCATAGCCAGCTCCGTGGTCTCCTGCGGGTATATGATCTCTAAGCTCAAGATAGTCTATGATGGCTTCATCATTCTCAAAGGTATCGAGCTCAGGGGTAGTACCTTGGAAGTCCCAATCTATGAGTTCTGGGTGTAACAATGGCAAGGGGTCATTGGGTTGGTCTAGTTCGATGGTATTGATGGTTAAGACAGAGTTGTTGCGGAGGTCATTATAAGCCCAAATAAAGTTTGCAATGGTACTCTCTATTAGCGGATCTATTAAGGGGGGTATCATTCTTTCCTCACGACTTTCACTATCATTATTATGTGGATCGGACTCTAGTGGTCTAGTCCTTGGACCTTGTCTCTCATTTGCATGGGTTGGGTCATACTCATGGACAACATCAATGCCTTTTTCCTCACAAGATAGCTTCGAGAGACTATCCCACTCATATTCATTAGAATCAGTCTCATTCCCTAGTTACAGTTGCTGAATTTGATCAACCAGATTACTAGCAGATATTTCTAGTTGTTTGTCTTTATTCTTATTTGCTTTGTTGGTTCTTGACGTGCCAGTGTAACCTAGCCCTGTAGTGTCTCAGGCTGTCAAGGTATGAGGTTGGATGGGTTCAGTGATACCATCTTTTCTTGAACCGAGTGGACTGTGTCCTTCATACGCCATTCTTTGTACCATTTGGATTCCTTGACCATATTGCTTAGTTTGTATAGTTTGATGGTCTTGTTGTGTTGATGAACTACCTTCATCTTTATATAACCATTGCATGATATCCTTTTCATCGCTCTCATCTTCAAGGCTTCCCCATTTGATAAACGAACCTTTGGTAGTTTTGTTAGCTTTGGATTTGCTCAGGGTAGGTCTTCCATATGATCTAGGAGATAGGGGGAGTTGTGCTAAACAGAGGGATTGGGAGATTGTGTACTCACCCAAGCCCTTATCTTTGAGTCTGAGGTTAGGTTGAGATGCCTTTGAAATGGAAGCAAGTGAAGCTGGGTCAACACAAGATGAAGATGAAGCAGAGGCACAGTTATTAGGAATCACAACTTCAGGGTTAGATTGAATGGAGTTGCAATATTGAAAGGGATTGGGGTCACCTTGGATGGTGATGTCTTGACCTTCATAAGGGAATTTGATACACTGGTGGTATGTTGATGGTACTTCTTTCAGAGTGTGTATCCAAGGTCTCCCAAGAAGAATGTTATACGCTATCTCCATATTAAGGACTTGGCATGCCACATCTTTTACTATAGGTCCCACTCTGATAGGTAAAGTAACAATTCCCTTGGAATTTCTCTCCTCCTCATCATAGGCTTTGATAGTGATTTTCTTTTTTGGATCAATAGATTTTTCTCCAAACCCCAATGCAAGGATTAGCTTCAAGGTGCAAATATTCAAATCAGCTCCTCCATCAATTAGGACCCTTTTTATCTTGTGTTTTTTGATGAAGGCTTCGATATGAAGAGAGGTGTTATGAGGTTGGATGACTGACATATCATCCTTTTCAGTGAATGATAGGGAGTTAGGTGAGGTAATGTGACCTACCATGGTTTGAAATTGTTCTTCGGTGAGGTTTGTTGGAAAGGAGGCTTCTGATAAAGCTTTGTCAAGTATGGCCCTATGAGACAGAGACAGACGTAGAAGTTCTAGAATGGAGATATGTGTCGGTGTTTTGTGAAGTTGATCCAAGATGTTGTACTGATTGGCCGGAGGGGCGGAGGCTCCTGTAAGAGTGACCCTATTACTGTAGGTGGTAACATTACAATCTAGATCTTTGTTTATAGTGATCACATTGATGTGTGAATCACTTTCTAAGATGTGGTTAACAACATAGTCAAAGGTGACATTTCTGTAATTGGCATTGTTAGATCCATTGTTGTTTTGGTTGGAAGACCCTCTCTATTCGTAGTTGGGAAGAGGATCCTTGAATGCCCAGTGATCATTATTAGAGGTATGTCCATCAAGTGACACCTTGTTTTGCTTGATCAAATCTTGGATACTGTGTTTAAATGCAATGCAGTCATTGGTTTTGTGCCCCCTATTTCAGTGGTACTCACAGAAATTGTTGTCATTCCACCAAGGGGGTTTGACTTTTGGTTCATACTCCCACACTGATAGAAGTGTTATGATCTTATTGGTGATTAACTTGCATAGGGTGGTTTCCAATGATTCTCCCAAAGGTGTGAATTTTCTCCTAGGTTGGAAATTTGTAAACTGTGATTCAGTGTTTCTTGGTTTGTTTTGTGGGGGGTTGTTTTGAGGAGTTAATAAGTTGAAGATTGGTTGCTTTGGTGCCACCTTCTTGGCGTCTACCACCCCGTCATTCACAATGTTTTTGTTCTTTGTCTAGAATCTTGGTTTATCTACGTTTGTGTTGGTACTAGGAGTGTCCTTATAAAGTTTTATTTAACCCTTTGTCATTAGAGCCTTTTCAATGATTAGACCCATCTCAATGACCTTACTAAAGGAAGTAGGACATTGGATTTGTATCTGATAGCTTAGGTCAATTTGTAAGTTATGGACAAACATTTACAGTATTTGTTTTTCAAGCATTTGATGTGGGCACTTACTTGCCAGCTATCTCCATCTTTATAGGAAGGCGGCAAAAGATTCCTCACCTTTTTGTTTGGTGTTACAAAGGTCCAAGATTGATGTGTCATGCTCAATATTTTAGGAGAAATGTGTGAGAAATTTGTCCACAAGTTCGTTAAATGTTCTAATGCTTGGTGGTAGTCTAGAAAACCACTCCATGGCTTGTCCTCCTAAGCTTCTTGGAAACAATCACATAAGGTAAGTATGATTGTGTGCGACTTCAAGACAAGCAGCATTAAACTCCCTAATGTGGTCCCTTGGATCACCCATTCCTCGATATTTATCAAATTTTGGCACCTCAAATTTAGAGGGGAAAGGTAACATGATCAAAGTTCTATCAAAAGGATATGGTGAAATATCCTCTAGGGAGTAATGTTTAGTTGATGCTCTTGTTTGCATGTCTATGAATTGTTGTTGTAAAGCTTGGATTTGTTGGGTCATCAAACTTAAGGCATCTGTAGAATCAATGGTTGCTTTGCTTTTGTCTGCGGGTATTTCCTCGTGTGTGCTTCCCTTAGGGTTTCTTTCTTACTCAGCTTCTTTTAGAGCCTCTACACCAAAATCTTTAGGGAGCTTAACTCCTAGATGTGCTAGGTGTAGAAAGAATTTGGTAGGGTCTTGGGTAAGTACCGTATCCATTATAGGTTGAAATCTTCGGTCTTGCTGTGTTTGGAGGACCTCTTCCATAGAAATTTCTTCATCGCTTTCATGAGAGGTTGGAATGGTTTTCTCAGCCATTTCAATCTATTTTTGTTTTTGTAACCTAGTTGAGACCATGCAAGGTGACCAGAGATGGAATTGGGTGAGTTTTAAAGTTCTAAACAAAGGGTGGTAGAAGGTGGCAAGATTTGAGCAAGGTTCTCCTTAGATCAATTGGTGTCAAACAAGTTGGATAAACAAAATGATAGTCAAAGTAAGGATGATAGAAATCCATTTACTTGATGTGGACTAGTTTTTCACAAGCCACTAGTGGAGTTCCGAGAGAAAAGGATAAGTGATCCTTGATAGTGGAGACTCACTAGGTTTGTTTGAGGTTTGATGTGATCAAGAATAGCTTGGTTCCAACCTTGTTGGATTTTGGAAGAATTTTGCAAGATTTTGGATGATGCAGTGTGGGAAAAGCAGCTATGGTGTGGAAAAAGAGGGAGATGGTTGACTTGCATGATTTTAATTAGATTTTGGAACAATTGAGATAGGTTTGAAATAGTTTCTGAAAAGTTGACAGTTTTCTCTTGGAAGGTACGGAATAGATTTCTTGTTTGGATGCGCAGTAGTAAATGTGCTGGAACAGAGTGTAAAAGTGCCACAGGTCTAATCAAATGCGCAACTCTGGTAATTTTCAAATGTGCTGCAATAGGTATCAAATGTGTTGTAAGTCTGAGAAAATGTGCTGTAGGTTGCAGTAAATGCACCATTTTGGTTTTTCAGTTTGAATTTTGTAGAGGTTTTTTTGGCACATTTTTCAAAAAAAATTTGTTTTTGGCCAAAAACTTGGTCTTTTCTTGAATTTTGATTCTCAATTATGGCAAAAGACACATCGAGCGCATAGAAGTTTTCATGATTTTTATCTTTTGTTATTTTTTTTGTATTTTTGGACTTTTTGACACAAGAACAAGTACAACCTAGGCTGGAAAGGACAGTATTTGTTGAATCCCCTAGCTATGCATATTCAAAGCTTGTAGCTCTAGGATCTAGTAGGACTGGCTCCTCACCATGGTACTCACTTCTTACGCATACCAGATCCAAGTTTCCTTAGGCTCGTACCCCCACTGAACCTTAGGATTGTCCCTGCTACCTCTACTATGAATCACATGAATTGGGGCCGCTTCAAAGGTTCCACCTTTTGTGTCAACAAATAAGGGTTTTTGGTATACTAAACAAATGGCTAAGTAGTCAAGGCAACCGTTTAAGTGGTTACATGTGCAGCAGCACTACTCTTCATTATGGAGTCTCCCAGCCTCCAAGGGTTACGTCTTGTAGGGTTTTGGGGGAGGTTGGTTGTTGGTGTAACATAGCAGCACTCGTTGTAGGAAGCTTTCGCCTCAAACACAGTTTATTTAAAGTGGATTGGTAGGGCTTGGCTTTAGCCTATTTTCACTTAGGGTAGTTCCCACTTGGATAGGCGGGCATCCAAGGGCAGGCCCCTCTAAAGGTTAAACACAAGGAATAACAAGTATGGCATTCTGGTCACCCAGTAAAGGGGAGAGCATAAGCCTATTGTCATTCAACAGACACAGAAGACACTGATTAATCCAATCCTAGTTAAAAAAAAAAAAACTAAATGTGCTATCTTCTTGGGCACTGACACATTTGTTAACTTTGAAGTGTTTAAAGATAGCAATGGTTCATTCCATTTGTGAGATAACAATGCTCTAAACTAGGAAGATAGCAATAGTGCAAAGATAGCAGTAATGCAAAGATAGCAGTGGTTTAGTTACTATCCTCCTAGTTAAGGACTACGTCAGATTTGCATGCATGCATTTTTTTGACTTTTTCCCCTAATTAATCTAAATGAATTAATTAATTTAGCTAAATGATCTATCCAGCTCTTACTCCTGCAAGACAAATGTTAGCATTAATCAAAAAATTAGAATGAAATCCTAAAACCACAGTGAGAAATCAGAAGTGTTGCTTGACAACTTGTATGCGTAGAAACAGAGATTGTAAGGGTCATTTTATAGATGCGCTAAGATAGATGTCAAAAGTGCAGGAAGAAGAGACAAATGTGCTAATCTAACAGATGTTCCGTGAAATGGTATGAAAGTGCTGTGTATTATGATGCATGCGCCAGAATTATGCAGGTGCCAGAAAAAGAGGTAAAAGCGCCAGAATAGGCGATGTATGCACCATAGTACCGTAGGCACCAAAATGGAAGGTAAAAGTGCCAAATCAGAGGTTGTTTGCGTCAGAAGTCTGTATGCACCATAACATGGGGCAAATGTGCCGGCTCAGAGGATGTATGTGCCAGATGAACCTGTCAGAAGCTTGTATGAAACCTATACAGAACCTGTCACTAAGAAACTCAGATTTTTGGTTAGATTAGGGGCAAGAGCCCCACTGTGGGCACCAAAAATATGATGGGTAAAATGTGGGAATAATCAAATGAATAAATAAACCCAAAACATCAATGGAATATGAAGATAAAAAGGATTTAAAATAAAGAAAAGAGATACGAGCACAACCTTTTACCTTGCGACTTCCATTGTTTGCCTATTCTTTCTTGATCCTTTGGTGATGAAGATGGCCCTCAAGAAGCTTACTTCCTTGCTTCGATTCCTCAAGATGAGAAGGAGAAATGACTCAGATACTTGTGTTGAAGATGAACTTCAACACAAAATGGAATGATAGATTTGATGAAGTGATAGTGGAGGTACAAATGGTGCGCTATGGTTTCTGTAGCATAAGTTTACTCGAAGGATGGATATATAAAATAGAAGAAGAGGGTTGTATTTATAGAGTTGATGAGAGAAGATCAATGGTTGAGAAGAAATAAGAAGATCAATGAAGGAGAATGTTTTAGAGAACGTGCACGAATAGAAGAAGGGCATGTGTCATTCAAAAAGATGCTTTGTTGAGTTAAATTCTTTCTTGATGAGGATGATTTTTTATTTCTTAAATTAGAATATATTTTTCTAATTAAGAGCTTTGTTGATAAAACAGATTTTCTTTAAATCAGTTAACTTAGTCTTTTGCTTTTGTATGAAAAGAAGAATTTATTTTTAGAAGACTTGAAGATTTTTTAGAAGATAAGAAAGCATAATTAAATAAATAGATTTATTTAATTACTTGTGGATAATTTGGAAGAATACATAAAATTTTTAAATATATTTGATTTTTGGGGAGATTTAATTTAAATAAATTTGCATTTTATTTAAATTTAGAAGAATGGATGATTTAATTAAATAATTAAAATTATTTAATTATTTAGAAAAATAAAGTTGATATAGATGGAATTAATTAAATAAATGTAATTTATTTAATTAAATGGGAGAAAATGAATCAAATAAATAAAATAATTTATTTATTTATTGATAGAGGAATATGAAGATGCAATAAATATTTAAAATATTTATTTAAGTAGAGTCATGCCATTTTTAGGTGTATACAACAACTTAGTAAAGGGTGTGCAAATAACAAGGCACACATGCATGAGGCTACAAATGTCATGGAGGGACACTCATCAGACAAGATTGTGATCGCAAATATTAAGGGACTAACACAACCCCCCATGGCACTTTATAAAGTAGTGCGAGTACAAAAATGGCACAACATGATGTGCAAGATCCCCAAACTACAAGTACAATATGTGGCACTTTATCTCAGTGTATTTACAAATCAACAAGTCCATTCAATGGATACATGCAATGTCTAAAATAAGGATGGAATGAGTTGATGTCATGAGGTGAAAAATAAAGACATTGACCATGCATGGCTTACAAACCTCAAACAAATGACAAGAACTACAAAAGAATGAACCCCCCATAACAAATAATGTTGCAAAATATGCCCCCCAGAAAGAAATACAAGATTGAGTACAATGTTGTCAATGTGGAAGCCTATATCAACTGTTTATAACATATGATGATTTTACAAATTTTTAAGAAAATTGGCTTGCCAAACCAAAAAATGACCTATACCATCAGATTCCTTGCACTTTTCTGATCAATCTCAAAAAAAGTTTGCTCAATTTCGACATCATAGGCAAAAGTTACGCCTCATCGAAAAAAGATCAATATGATAGAATAATATTCTATACACAAGATAATGAATTGGTACAATATGATATGATACAATGAGAGGCCTTGGTTATATATAACATGATAAATTGACAACATGATAAATTGAAGAAGCTTTGAAGAATTGGGCAACATAATCAGTATGTAAGGCCCCAAACTAGAAAATAGTATTACACATCAAACCATGAGTAAGGTCATATGATGAAGACCTGACCAACGAAGACTTGGGATTATGAATTCTTCTAGAATTCATCATATCCTTCACGATAAGTAAAGGTTTGTGAGTTAAATTTTTATTTCTTGTTGTGTGATTAACAACCTCATCAACACATCCCCTCTCCAATAATTAATTAAATAATTTTATTATTTAAATTAATTTTTTAGAGCCATATGACTAGCTTGTCCTCATCCTCATCAACTTGATATGATCAATAAATGATTGCGGCAAAATTCAAACTAAGTTTTCATCTCAACTATCTATCTCATACTACATCTCTCAATCCTAGCCATTCACATAAGGATAAGCCCTAGAAGCTTCCTTTATTTTCCTAAAAATCCTTATCCTTTCCCTAATCTTGTCTCAATGAATATCAACCATTGATCTAATGTCTTAATCCTAGCTCTTCATCCTATCAATCGAGCATCTATAAATCAATCCTCAGCCAAGGCATTATCAACACATCTCATGCCATAAACTTATGCTATCAAAATCATCATAGATCTCTAATTACCATCATATATTCACCACCTTTATAGTTATGTTTCTATTTTTGACAACCAACATATACAAATCTCTATCAAAATATCATTGGAATATCAAAGGCAACAAGAACTCATTTGGTGATATTGTTTTATTTCCATTTTTTAGAGTTACTTGCTCTTGTTGTGTCTTAAGTATGGAATATGTATTTGCATGTATTTTTATTTATTTAATTCCATATTTCTACATACACATTTTGGCATGCCTGGTGGGACCTCACATCCCTTGTCTAACCTTTGTTTTGTAGGTTGAAGATCTTTTATATTGCTGATTTTTTTTGTTTAGGGGGCGAATTTGTTCTAGATAGTTTTATATTTTACAAATGTCATGAAAAAAGACCATCTTACATTCATTGGAAAGATGGCTTTGAGGCCTCTCCAAAAAGTGATTATGTTGAATATTTGGATTAGTATTGAATGAGATGTGATGATTTGAAGTTGACCCTACAATTCTAATTTTTCAAAAATTCATATCTTTCAATCTAGGTAAGCAAATCACATTCTATTGTTTTGCAGTTGGATAGAAATATTTAAATCCATTTTCTACATCATTCTCTTTTCAAATCTATGGTATAAATGGATTTTTTTAAATAATTTTTTGAAACCCTAGTTTATGGCATAAATTTTGCATATGAAGTCCAATTTGAGATAACTTATTTTTTATATTGATTAGAAAATCATAAGGAATCTCATGGTCATATCTATTTTTCTATTGGATGATATTGGTTGATGGTTTTTGGAATGTTTTATTTATCAATCCTAACACTTTTTCATTGAAAGCTTTATTTGGGCATAACTTTTGCATATTAAATTGAAATCCAAATATATTTTTCTAAAATTACATCAAAAGTCATAAGGAATCTATTGGTGACATCCAATCTGCTATATCTTGAATATTATTTCTAATTTTTTACATATTTATACTTTTTTAGTTAACACTTGTTTTTAGGATCACTTGTCAAAGGCTAAAATTTATCAATGTTTTACTAACACATTTGTTGCATATTTGCTTGTCAAAGATTATCATTTGAAACCCTTTTGTATTTACTTTATTTGGTGGGCTTGATTTGACTTAGGGTGTGTATGCTCTTCCCTTGCACATAGTTTGATCTTGGGAATCAAAAGAATCCTATAATCATTTTTAGTTTCACACACACATCATTTTTTACCTAAGGGAACTAATATTGTTTGTGTGGATTAAGTGTGTGTGTATTTGCTCTCCTTGCACCTAATGTGATCTTAAAGATAAAAAATGCCACTTGAAACCCTTTTGTCTCCCAAGGACCCAAGGTGTGTATCCTCTTCCCTTGAACTTAGTGTGATCTTGGGAATCAAAATTACTTGTAATCCTTTCCCATTAGGAGGCCTGCTTGGGGATTTCATCATCCAAGGTATGACCTTAACCATATGTTTCAGGGGAGGGGGGTGGTATATCAAAGCAAAAAGAATAAATGTTGTACCTCATTCTAGTCACATAGTCATTGGCATAGCTTTGGGGCCCTAAGTAATTTTGGACACAAGGTGAAGTGACTTGTTACATGCCTTCAAGGGATGAGAGTTCATGAATGTGGAGCCCATGTACCTTACTTATATATTGGGGACTCCCTTAGAGAAACTTGTACATCCTAACTTTTAAGACCTTTCGGTCATATTCTAGTGTGATCTAGGGTTCAATTGATCAAACCCGAAGTTACTCATCATGTATTTCCAAGGGTAGAAATAGAAGTTTTCTTTGGGCAAGGTATTAAATCCTTTAAGGAAAGGGAGAAGGTGAGCCCTTGTGCCACTGGACCCCTAGATATTTGCCCTAGAAAAGGTATTCCTAGTTAGGTAGGAATATTGATGAGGTATTCTATTGTGTGGGCCTACACTACAAAGCCACACCTACTTGAATAATCTAGGGTGTTGTTATATTTTGCATGTTTGACTCATTACATTAATCCAATCCAAAATCCAAATCATTTGCAAATCTTGTGTATGTTGTGTGATCTTGATTCCTATATTGCCTAAGGTCACACTTTAAACCATCCCTAATCACCTTCTAATAATTAATTTACTCCAAATACAAATGCAAATAATCCATCTCTTCCTAGTCTTTTTCAACCTAATCCATTTTATCCACCTAATCTACATCCTTCACCCTAGATTTTTAACCATGTATTTTTATGAACAAATACAAGAAGTCAAATATATGTATGAGGAATTAGATTCTCTTGCTCAAGAAAAATTTAAATCTTGTCATTCTCTAGCATAATCCCTCGTAGGAACCTCTCAAGCTTACTGTGACGATCCTATCACATTAGCTTCAAGATCCACCATGTCATCTCCATCAACCTCTTACCACCCTTCATCCTCTTATCAATGACCATATACCACTTACCAAGTAAATCTCATGTCTTCATCTCCATCTATTGTACCTTCCTCCAACATCCCCCAAAAGACATATGAACAACCTACTCTATCTTCTCATATCACCCAATATCCATACCAAGATTGCCCACAACAAGAACATGCTAGTACTAGCTACCCCTTGAACCAAAATCAAAAGTCCATAAGTTCTCCTCATGCTACCTTTGACAAGGGAAATGCCACTCATCCTAATCTTAATCTTTTCATATCCAATCCTAGTAGCCCTCTGCTGGACTATCACCTCTCATCTCAAGCCAAAATCTCAACACGAGGACAACCTACTTGCTTCTTATCTCAGCTATAAAGTCCATACAAAATAGGGTATAATGAAGTTTCTTGTTGAAAGTGGAGCCATATCACCCCAAACCACATGTCACCCACAATATATCTAATCCTAATCCATCAAACCTTCCATCTAATCCCAATCCTAATCAATCCCCTCCTAGTATACATCCACCGAATCTTAATCCTAATCCTACAACATCCTTCATTATTGTCCATCCATTATTTTTTCCATCTCCTACCTCTCTTAATCCGTCCACCCCTAAACTTATGAAGAATTTGATCCAGTGGATAAGTACTAGAAAGGAATCAACCCACATCATACAATCCCATGCCTATCCTTGCACCTAGAAAATATCCTCCAAGCATCATGCCTATTCCTCCAACACCATCTATCGAGCCTATTAAAAAACCTCTTACCATAAATGAAAATCAAAATCCCTCATGCAATCACATTATCAATAATCCAATACCTATCACATAAATCCACAAAATGCAAGATCTATGTCAAGATTCCAATCCAAAGCATGATCAACCTTGTCCCTCACCAAGTCAAGTTCAAACCATCCAAGATCCTCAAGATCACATTATCCAAGGTACCCAATAACCAACTACTCCCACTCATGATTATCCACTTGAGCATGAAAGCCTTGTTTATGAACTTGAACACTCACCTCACTTCATCTCCTTTCTTTGAAATGAAGAAATACCCACATCCCATGATGAGACACTTTCTCCCCAAGAAAACATAGACAATCAACTTCTTCATGAGCATAATAAAGACCAAGATCATCTATTATACCCTATTGATCCTTTGCCATCCTCTATTGATCATATTCCAATGCCATCACCCTATACTTATGGCCCCATTACCTTCATCCATGGTGGTTCACTTGTAGAAGAGGAATAAACTCCATCCACCATCCCACATCCTCCATCTAATAAAGGACCCACATCTTATGTCTTAAATAACAAACATTTGATTACACATCACATACTCCAAACCATGAACTCTCAAGGAAATGGTTTAGCCCTTCACAAACAAGGTATCTTGGATCCCATTTCAAAATCCATTCATGATCACATGGCCTTGACTATACATCCCAAGGAAAAAAACTCAAAAAAGTTGGTATCACCTCCACACCTCTTAAATGTACTTATTTCTAACACAAACCTAGTGCATCCCATCACACCTCCAAATCATATGTCGATATCCCTCTTCCATCATCATACCTTTCTAGAAAGCATGTGACCATATATATTCCTCCATCCACTCTTCCTCTACTTATCCCAAATCCCAACTTCATCATCCTCACATCCCCTCATCCTTGTTAGAAATGAAACCAATACTACTTCAATGGAAATCTGATTCAAGATAAATTTCAGCAATCTTTAAGTGTACATTAACAATGAATATTGTAACAAGATATAAAACCCACTATATAAAAGATGTCAAAAATGAAGAGCTCAACACAATAACATAGTGTTTACGTGGAGAAAACCCTTGTGGGTAAAAATGTCCACTAGGAAAGAGGCACAAGTTTGTATTAATCTCAACAAGATTGTATAATACATCAACTACACAACTCTCTCCACAAGTCTTCAATCCAACAACATTCTAACAGCACATGAGCACCTAAAATCTATATTACAGCAACAAATACATGGCAAATACTTATAGAAAAGTTTTCCAACTCATCCTAGGCGTTCACCTTCTCTCTCCTGAGATTTTCCAATCTGTAAACATTAATTACCATCTTACAAGCATCTTACACTTGTCCAAAAACAACCGTGCAAAGGTTGGATGCCCAAGACTAAATATGGGCTCTTATAGCATCTTATAATGTGTCATAATCGTCATAGATTCCACAAAAGAGTATCTTTCCAAGATAGGAACCTTGGGATAAATATAGTAAATATACAACTAACATATTTGTCATATGCATTATAGAATCTCAAAATCTTATGACAACTTGCAGCTGTCATAGATTCACTGACAAAACATTATGACAATTGTGATACATGCCAAAAATAGTAGATTCCTCAGGGGAAAAGGCATACCCTCATTTACTTTGAGTTTTTACATTTGCCAACGGTAAAAGTCACTTTGTAATTATGTCTGGGTACTCTAAAATTACCCTTTCTAGTGAAACTAGTACATCTCCCCATGGATAATTACAAATTACATATAATAAATGGAATAAATACAATATTGGGATTTACAAGGTTAATGGCACCTTATCCCAACATTCTCCCACTTGACATTATACATTGTAAATCAACCCATAGGAAATCAAATGAAAAATAATCAGGCACTAGAAACAAGGGCCATGGCCTCTCTACACCACATGAACTCCTCTGTGCTCATAGGTTTGGTCAAGGAATCTGCAACATTCTCATGATTGTCTATCTTCTTCATCTCAATCTCTCCATTTGCAACCAACTCTCAAACAAAGTGATACTGAACATCAACATGCTTAGTCCAAGCATGATACATGGAATTCTTGGCCAAACATATAGCACTCTGACTATCACAACCAATCTGAATGATCTTGTAATCAAAACCAATACCTGTACACAATCTCCTCAACCAAACTGTCCCCTTAAAGACATGAGTAGAAGCCATATACTCTGCTTAAGTGGTGGACAAAGCAACTATGGGCTGCCTCTTACTCATCCAACTCACTGCACCTCCAAACAGAGTAAACACAGCCACTAGTGGACCTTCGACTATCCAAGTCACCTGCCCAAATTACATCAACAAAACCCTATATGTCTAAAGATTTATCAACACTATCAGTACCAGAATAAACCAAACAATGATCAAGAGTACCTACAAGATATTTAAACACCATCTTCATATAATTCTAATGCTATCTACCAGGGTTAGACATAAATCTGCTCAAAACTCCCACTGCTTGGGCAATATCTAGTCTAGTGCAAACCATTGCATACATCAAACTCCCCACAACACTAGCATATGGTGCATTAGACATATCCTCAAAATCATCCTTAGTATTTGGACACATATCTAATCAATGCTTAGTACCAATGGGTAAAGGAGCTCTAACTGGGTTATAGTCCTGCAAACTAAACCTCTACAAAATAGTTTTTACATACTTACTTGGTGACAACCAAAGCTTTCTATTAACTTTGTCCCTCCTGATCTCCTTTCCCAAAATATACTTGGCAGCTCCAAGATCCTTCATATCAAATGCACCTAAAAGTTGGGTTTTAAGCTCACTAATCATACCCTTAGTATTGCTGAAAAATAACATGTCATCAACATGGAAAGCAATGACTAGTATAGAATCACCAACACAATAAATGTAAACACAGTGATCCTCCTCACTTCTAACAAAACCTAATTTCAAAACAAATGAGTTAAACTTTTATACCACATTCTGGGGGATTGTTTTAGACTATAAAGAAACCTCTTTAATCTGCAAACCTAATGTTCTTTTCCTTTTACCTCAAAACCTATAGGTTGTTGCATATAAATTTCTTCTTCAAGATCTCCATGTAAGAACGTAGTCTTAATATCCATTTACTCAATCTCCCAATCATAATCTGAAGCAATGGAGAAGAGAATTCTAATAGAAGTCAATTTAGCAACAAGAGAGAATATCTCAACAAAATCAACTCCCTCTCTCTGGGAGTAGCCCTTGGCTACCAGTCTAGCCTTGTACCTCTCCACTAAACCATATATTCCAAACTTCTTCTTGAAGACCCACTTACAACCTATGGCCTTTCTTCCTTTGGGCAAATGAACAAGATCCTAGGTGTTACAAGAGTCTAAAGCCATCATCTCCTCCTGCATGGCTAACTGCCAAGACTCACTATCATCTGCAGAAATAGCTTCCCTATAGGATCTAGGTTCATTGTTAGTACTCAATAAAGCATATACACAATAGAAATTTGGTCTGGTACACCTGTCAACTACATTCCATTGTCTTGTAGATCTCCTCAAGGGTGGAGTAAGAGACTCTACTCATTCTTCTCCATGATCATTTACACCAACTTCTTCTATCACAATAGATTCATCTTCATCAGAACTACTTGAATCTTCTTCTTCTTCACCTCCCAATCCATCATTTTGTTCTTCCTAAGGTGCGTCTTGCTGCTCTAACTCAAAGTGTGCCTTCTTTACCTTATTTTTCTTTTGACTACTTAGTTTCAAAAATAGCTCTAAGTTCCCTAAAAATAATATCTCTAGAAAAGATAATCTTGCGAGTTAGTGGATTTTAAAGCTTATAACCTTTGACATTATCACCATATCTAATGAATGTACACATTTCAGCCTTTGGATCCAGCTTAGATCACTTTTCCTTAGGCACACAAACAAAAGCCTCACAGCCAAAAACCCTTAAATGTGAAACATAAGGTTTCTTACCTATGCACACTTCATAAGGTGTCGAATCAAGAGCCTTACAATAAGATCTGTTTATCAAGTAGCAAAGAGTACACATAGCCTTTGCCCAAAAGCATTTATCCAACTGTGCATCACTAAGCATACTTCTGGCTCTTTCCATAATTTTTCGGTCCATCCTTTCTACAACACCATTCTGTTGTGGTGTCTATGGAGTTGTCTTTTGTTTGATTATACCTACATGCTTGCAAAACTCTTCATTGTTAGATCTTAATATTTTTATCTTTAAACCTAACTGGTTCTCTACTAAGACTTTGAATTCCTTAAACTTAGTGAAAACTTCAGATTTATGTTTCATAAAATAAATCCATGTATATCTAGATACATCATCAATGAAGGTAACAAAATAATGAGATTTTCCAATAGATTCATTATCCACAGGTCCAAACACATCCATATGAATAATTTCTAATTTCTCTTTTGCTCTATTGCTTCCTAAAGGAAATGGTTTTCTATTTTATTTACCAAACACACAATGCTCACAGAAATCAAAGTGCTCATCAGAATAAGAGAAACCATCCAACATTTCTTTATTCTTAATAGTTTTCAGTACATTATTACTTGTGTGGCCCAATCTGTGGTGCCACAACATACATGTATTTTTAGTAGTGGCCTCAGATACATAGGAGGCATTACAAACTCTAGTGGCTTCAAGCTTAAACAAGTTCCTGAATCTCTTCCCTTTTTCTACCACCAAGTTCCCTCTCACCAATTTGCAACCATGCTTGTCAAATGTCACATGCATTCCCAAATCATTCAACTTCGAAACTAAAATCAGATTTCTAGCTAATCCAGGAACATGCAAAACACTAGGGAGGGTTTTAATCCTCCCATCACTGAAACACAATACCTTTCTTTTCTTGACAATCAGATATGAAGAGTTGTCACCAAGGTAGATATTACCTCCATCATATTCTTCATATGAGGAAAACCATTCCTTATGCGGGGTCATATGAAATAAGCATCCTAAGTCAACTAACTAGTGATCATTAAAAACAAGATTACATGCAGAAAGTAAAAATTCTTCATCTACATTCGAGGACTTATCTGAAGCACTCTCCCATTGTTTCTTGGGATTTTTGCACTCCTTTACATGTCCCCTTTTACTGCAGTTCCAACACTTAACTCTGTTCTTTTTACAAAGAGTCTTAGAGCAGCCCTTGGACTTGTCCTTAGCCCCTTTCTAATCTCCTTTAGGTCCCCTTTCCTAAGACCTTCCCCTGACACTGAGAGCATCCCCTGAACTATCCAAACTCTTCTTCCTCAATTCTTGTGACAATAGCACTGAAATAAGAGCATCCAACATTGAATCCATAAGGTTAGTAGTGCTAGCAAGGATAACATTCTCTAAAGACTTAGGTAAAGAACAAAGAAGTAAGATACGTTTATCTTCCTCACTAACCTCAACATCTACTGAATCAAGTTGACTCAATAACAAATTAACAGAATTTAAATGCTCTACAACTAATTCACCTTCTCGCATTTTCATGGAAAACAATTTTCCTTTTAATTAAAGTTTATTTACCATACTCTTGGCTTGATAGATCTCACCCAACTGATTCCACAATTTGTATGCAGTCTCTTCCTTTGCGACATTCAATAGGATAGAGTCTGAAAGACACAATCAGATGGTTCCCCATGCCTTCTTATCTAGTCTATCCCACTCATCTTGAGAGACATCATCAGTTTTCTTCTCTTTTTGAACAGCCAACCACTGGTTTCTTTCTTCCAACAAGTCTTCCATTTTCAGCTTCTACAACTCATACCCCATTCTGTTGAACTTCTCAATGTCCAATCAAGAGGTTGATGCAACGGTGGATGCAGCCATAATATCAACATAAGATCTAAAAAACAAACACAACCAAATCTCTCACTGCAGCTATAGCTTCCACACTACCACCCAAGAGTCAAAGCTGGCCAGGCTCTAATACCAAATGTTAGAAATGAAAGAAACACTATTTCAATGGAAATCTGATTCATGATAAATTTAAGCAATCTTTAAGTGTGCATTAACAATGGAGATTGTAACAAAATATAAAACCCACTATAGAAAAGATGTCAAACATGAAGAAATCAACATAACGACACAATGTTTACATGGAGAAAGCCCTTGTAGGTAAAAAACTCCAGCAAGAAAGAGGCACAAGTTTGTATTAATCTCAACAAGATTGTACAATACATCAACTACACAACTCCTTCCACAAGTCTTCAATCTGACAACATTCTGACAGCACCTGAGTACCTAAAATCTATATTGTAGCAACAAATACATGAAAAATACTTATAGAAAGTTTTTCCAACTCATCCTAGGTATTCACCTTCTCTCTCCTAAGATTCTCCAACCTATAAACATTAATTACCATCTTATAAGCATCTTACACTTGTCAAAAAATATCCATGCAAAGGTTGGATGCCCAAGACTAAATCTAGCCTCTTACAACATCTTATGACACATCATAACCATCATAGATTCCACAAAAGAGTATCTTTCCAAGATAGGAACCTTGGGCTAAATATAGCAAATAGACAACTAACATATCTGTCATATGCATCATAGAATCTCAGAATCTTATGACAACTTGCAGCTGTCATAGATTCACTTACCAAACATTATGATAGTTGTCATACATGTCAAAAATAGTATATTCCTCAATGGAAAATGCCTATCCTCATTTACTTTGAGTTTTTACATTTGCTAACAGTAAAAGTCACTCTATAATTGCCTCTGGTTACTCTGAAATTACCCCTACTAGTGAAACTAGTACATCTCCTCATGGATAATTACAAATTACATATAATAAATGAAATAAATACAATAGTGGGATTTACAAGGTTAATGGCACCTTATCCCAATAGTCCTTTCATCCAAAATTTGACTAATCCTTCCATCCATAAATCACACTCACTTAGATCCCCTAAAATCCTTAATCATGGGCAACGACTGCACACATCAACTTAGTATGAAGCTATCACAAAACCCATGGGATTAAAAGGACAAATTTGGATGTCTCCCCACATAAGGCAAAAACTCCATTGAAGCCTAAGAATGATCATGCCACAAGCTTCTATCCTTGACATCATAACAAACTCCATCCACAAGGATGCAAAAACATACACTTCAAAAAGCACAAGAAAAAACAAAAATGGTATGGGTCCCCAATAAAAAAGCAATTAATCAAAGTGGAGCATCCAAATCCCACTCCGCACCCAAATCACAAAAATCTCAATACCCATCAAAACATCCTAAGTCCATTTGGGTCCGTAAATCCCCAAATCAGTAATCCACATCTCCATTACTACCCACACCCCATCACAAGCATAAGCTTCAAAATCCAACATGGTGTGTGAAACTATTAGTCTTGCTTCCACTATATTCCATGACATTCTCACATACCTCAGATGAAGGGTACTCCCCTTACCAACCCAAACACACAATAATAATAGAGAATAAAACAATGAATGAAAGAAAGAAATACCTACTTTCTATTATCTCAATGTAATGAAATTACAATATTCAGGAAAATTACGAGCTACAACCACATGGGATTTCTAATTAAAAAAATCTACAAGCCAGAGCCACCATCTACACTGTTGAACCCCTCTTGTAAACCTCGTTCACCTCCTTTATCTGGAATGCGTAACCAGCCCAGAATATTCTAGAAAATGTAATGCCCCCCAAGAAGATTTTTTCAAATTTTTAAACTTTGGTAGTACAACTTCCCGAGATCATAACTTTTGATCTGACCATGAGATTTCTAATTATTATATATCATTTGAAATATCTCGAAAAGACGCTAGGTTGCAAAATGATACCATTTGGTACATTTTGACTTTCAACCAATTTTAGGGCCATCAAGATCCTCTAAGTGCCTCAAATTTGACATCGAATATTTTTTTTCACTGTTTTTAAAAGTGAAAATATTAATATCCCACAAATGACAAATGATACTAAAGTGATTTTTTCACCATTGGCTTCAATGCATGATTCTGGAGGTCTGTGGAAGATTTTGTGTCCATACATGCACAAATCCCAACTTACTAAAACTAGTAGCCCTGTCAATTTTAGCCCATATTGAAAAAGAAACAATATTTTTGGGTGATGCAAGATTTTTTTTACACCTTGGATGCTCATGCATCAACCTCCATCTCCACATATTATATCCACTATCCTACATATATCCCCCATCACATCCCTTTGGTCCATGCTTTTACATAATCCATTCTTCCACCTCCATCCATGTATCCATCTACCACTCATACTATCCACCAAGTCCATTCCATCTTCCCCCATCCATATGTAATCCATATAATAGTCCACTATCTCCATTTCTATTTTCCACAATCATCTAGCAAAATCCATGCACATAAGAACACTCGAGATGGCCCATGTTTGACATCCATCTAGAATGGGACACTCACCCTACTATGAAAATAGACACTTGAGTCCCCATCCATCAAAATATATTTTTCCCTCAATCAACCTATCCTTTCCATAAAGAAAAAAATCAAAAAAGTACAAATAGTAAACGTAAATCCTTCATCCAATGGTGAAAACCACCTAAGTGCTATCTTGGTTAGCTACCATAATGAAAACCTGGAAAACATGTGTCATGTGTAGATCGATTGTCTATGTCTTACACTTGGGGCATGTATCATCTATCCCATCCTAGCATTTTTCTCTTATCATTCTTGATGGCACAGGTGCAAAACAAGAATACATGTTTTATTGTTGTAGATAGACTACAAATTTGTTTATATCCTTCTATGCAACCAAAAACTCATAGAAACAATCTTTTGTTAGCTCTGAGGCTATAGATTCCACAAAAGGAACTCTTCTCAATCAAAACCCACACATGATACCTAGGCTACACATAAATGACACAAAGGTTTATAGTTTTCTAGAATAGACCTAATCTAAGGAGAGTAAACAAATCTGCCAATAGCTCATAATAGAGCCCTCCATGGGTTTGAGATGAAACATGTGTTCATACAGTCATTACACATATAAAGAGATAGAGGCTTAGACTGCCAATTAAATATTTTCTTTTGTATCACACCATAAGCACTAGAACTTCCATTTGAATGTCCTCATCTATTTTACACAATCATTCTTCTTAATACAAGTCGATACAACCAACATGGCTCTTCTTTAGGATATGAACTTTCTTCACTCTACACATATCTGAAGAGTCCCTTCCAATAGAACTATAACAAACTCTTTCATTTTCCCTTTGTAATCCTTCAAACAATTCCCTCTGTACAATAGTTGCTCAAGCTTGATCCATAACCGCTCCTTATGGTTCGTACTTACTAGAACTAACCTCCTTAAGGATATCCCCCTATGTCTTTCTTTAAAACTCCATTCACCAACTACTGAAGGTGTTTGTAAACTCGAAATGACTTTTCTAAAACAAAATTCTCTCACCTCTGAATTGATGTATGAGATTCTCTTTTTCTCCTTGACAAACTCTCAGCAATCAAAGCATGTTTTGTTTTTATAGAAATTGCCCGTTGGTCATCCTTTTCCTACACATGATGAGCTAAAGAGTCATGTCTTTCCAATGTCTATCGAGTAATGTAATTGTCTCTCCTTTTTCCAAAACTGTTCCTTCCCGATTTGGTGAAGGCTAAAAATGCTCTCTTCTCTCTATCAATCGAGTAGAAACTAAAAACTAAAAACTAAAAATGCTCTCTTCTCTCTATAAAGATAAGGAACAAACTAGAAAAATTTATTACAAACTTGTGAACATACTGTAAATGGAACCCCTTCTCCTCAATTTACAAATATATCAAAAACAAGCCAAAAGAAATGGATACAAGACCCAAAAACAAGAAGACAACAAGACAAACATACCCAAAAACTTTAGCGAAAGGGATGCTCCTGCATCAGGTTCCCCAGGGCGAGATGTTTGTGAGTGTAGATCACAAATGAGTTGGGTAGTAGAACTACCCTTTCAAGCTATAGAAACTTGCACCATACTCCAATTCTTGGTCTCAGTAATCTACAACCATCTACTTCTTTCTATTTTTCCAGCATGTGGCTAGAATAGATCCTGCAACCCATGATAAAATGAATTCAGACTCTTTAAGACCATTTGTGGATTCATGTCCACCATGCATCAAACTCCTCCACCTTTGCCTCACACTTACTGGCTTCTTGTTATGACAACTAATCATGAAGATTTACTCCTCTTGATCCATCCTCCTTTCCCTACAAATTCTATCATTAGACTTCATCGCATCCTCTATAACCTCCATTCCCATCTCACTCAAACAATTTTCAGATTCAACATAAACATGAACAAAATTAGAGAAACTAACATTGGTATGTGAAACATGGATTGCTTCCAATTTTGGTAGTGCACATTCATGGAAATCAATTGTATCTACATCAAAGGATTTTGAAAGCACAACACGTACCCCATTACCTTTTGGTGCAATATTTTTTTCACCTTTTGTCAACTCAATCCATTCCATTTCCATGGCTATAATTTGAAGAAATAGGTCATCTTCATCATCTTTTTTGGTTGCCCCTTCATGTTGTCCATGAGGTATCTCATCCTTCCGTTCATCTTGATAGTGCTATTCCAAACTTTGTAGTAGTTCTATGTCCTTCATGGGACCATCATGTACTATTGTTTCAACATCACATGCACTTATTTCAACACCTTCTTTCCACTGTCCTACATGCAAATCAGTATTATCTTCATCCTTGTACAACTTACAAAACTAAAGTAACTCCTCCTTGGTTACAATAGTGACTTCTTTGTTCCTACCATTTACAAACTCCTTTACACTCACTAGCATCACCTTACTAATGCTGCTACTACCACTATCCTCTTTTGTTTCTTGTAAAGGTAACAAGCTATGTGTGACACCATGCTTCTCAAAAGTATAAGTATTGGTTCTACCATCATGTATAGCACTCTGATCAAATTGCCAAGGCCTACCAAGTAACACATGACACATATCCATAGGAATAATATCACAAATAGAACTATCCTTGTAACTCCCTATTTGAAATTCAACCAAAGGTTTCGCATCTACCAAAAACTAGTGCCCCTTTTGTAACCAAGAAACTCTATAAGGTGTAGGATGTTTAGTTCTCTTAAGTCCTAACTTATCCATCATTTCATTAGCCACATTATTATCCATACTACCACTTTCAATAATAAGTTTACAACACATACCTTTTACCAAGTTGCATTTCATTCTGAATAGAGCTCTCCTTTGCATAGGTTCATGGTTCTCTTTCAGTGGCTTCAACAACACTCTTTTGAACAGCAATGACTTTCATGACTTAGGTTCCTTCGTGTGATGAGGAGGTGACCCTACACTCTCTTAGTCTACTTGCACAATCTGATTACTCCTTTTAGGCCTTGTGTGACCTTTGTGCACATATTCATGACACTCCCAACCTTTGCACCCATACTTGTTGCACTTAAAATATTTATGAGAGAAACCTCTTCCTCTTCCTTGATAAGCACCTCTTTCAAATGGTCTCCCACCTCTATTTTGGAAAATTCTTCTTTCTAGATTGACTATCCCACTAGAACTACTTGCCCCTTCATCTTGATAGTGTTGTTGTCCTCTTCTAAATTGTTGTCCTCTTCCACTATAGCCTCTTCCTTTAGCTCTACCTTGCTGACTTTGCTTTCTTGCAAGCTTTTCCTCTACTTTGATAGCATATTGATAGGATTCCTCAAGTGACCTTGGAGGCAATAGAATCAACTCATCTTGTAAACTATATATCATACCATTAAGGTATCTAGCTACCTTTTCCATATCCTCTTCACTATGGCCTAATCAAATGACCATCTTGTAGAACTCTTTCGTGTATTCTTTCACCGACATGTCCTTTTGTTTGAGATTTTGCAGCCTTTTTAAAAGATTGATTTGATAATCCCCAGAAGAAATTTTCCTTCAACTTGGTAACCATCCAATCCCACAAAGTAATCTTTTCTTTATTCTTCTTTCATCTCTCCAATTGGACATAATCCCACCACATTGCAGCATGGCCTTTGAGTCTTGTGCATGCAAATTTGACTCTCTTCTCTTCTGGTAAACCCTCATACTCAAAGTATATGTCAATATCATTGATCCAATCAATGAGTTCCTCACCATTGAGGCTTCCTAAATAAATAGGAACTTCAATTTTTGGCCTTGCTCTTGTATTTATGACTTTTCTTATCAATCTCTCAAATCCTTTAGCTTCAGCTTCTTCACCTTGAACTACCTCTTAATTGGCTTGCTAATCATCTTCTTCATTATCACTTACATCTTCGATAGGTATTCCTGTCCTCAGTGTCTACTCCATGACCTCCATTCTCATTGTTAGGTTTTGCAACAATTCAAGAACCCCTTCATCTAGGCTCTTCTGACACCTCCTCGACCTCTTCATCTTGACATTTTTCTTGGTGGCATTCTACCCACTCCACAATCACCCAATCACTTGTAGCTTTGATACCATAAATGATGGCACTGGTGCAAAACAAGAATATATGTTTATTTGTTGTAGATAGACTACAAATTTGTTTATATCCTTCTGTGCAACTAGAAACTCAAAAAAATAATCTTTTGTCATCTCTGAGGCTGTGGATTCCACAAGAACAACTCTACTCAATAAACAGCCACATGTGATACCTGGCCTACACATAAATGACACAAAGATTTATAGTTTTCTATAATAGACCTAATCTAAGGAAAGTAAACAAATCTACCAATATCTCATAACAGAGGCCTCTATGGGTTCAAGTTGAAACATGTGATCATACAGTCATTACACATATAAAGAGGTAGAGGTTCAGACTGCCAATTAAATGTTTTCCTTTGTATTATATTACAAGTACTAGAAGTACCATTTTAATGTCCTCATCTATTTTTACACAATTAATCTCCCTCATACAGGTTGATATAGCCAATGTGGCTCTTCCATAGGCTATGAACTTTCTTCACTCTACATTTGTGAAGAGTCCCTTCCACTAGCACTATAACAAACTCTTTCTTTTCCTATGCAATCCTTCAAGCAATTCCCTCTGTACAATAGTTACTCAAGGTCAATCCATAACTGCTCCTTATGGTTCGTACTTACCAGAACTAACCTCCTCAATGGTCTCCCCTAGCTTCTTGCTTTAAAAATCCATCTGCCAACTGCTAAAGGTCTTTGTAAACTAGAAATGAATGTTCTAAAACAAAATTTTCTCACCTCTGAATTGATGCATGAGACTCTTTTTATTGCTAACAAATGCTTGACAATCAAAGAACATTTTGTTTTTACAGGAACTACATGTTAGTCATCCTTTTCTTGCACAACACGGCCTAGAGAATCATGTCTTTCTGATGTTTGTCAAGTAATGTAACTATCTCTCCTTTTTCCAAAACTGTTCCTTTCTAATTCGGTGAAAGTTAAAACTGTTCTCTTCTCTCTATCAATCTGGTAGAAAAAAACTAATTCATAACTGACTATTCCTTTGTCTTGAGAGTTTAGAGTTTTAATATGTGGACCTCTTCTAGGTTTCTAGGTCACCAATGAGCTCATAGGATTATCACCTAGACCGTAAAGATAAGGAACAAATTGGAAAACTTCATTACCAACTTGAAAACATACCACAAATGGAACCCCTTCTCAACTTACAAATATACCAATAGTAAACAAAAAGAAATGGATGCAAGACCTGAACTCAAGAAGACAACAAGAAAAACATACCCAAAAACTTTGGCAGAAGGGATGCTCCTGTATCAATTCTGCCCATACATTATATCCTTCTACCTATCCTTATCCATCCTATCTGCATGCCCATCTTCCCTTTTGATCTTGATAAGGACAGAGGGAAAAATGTTAAAAAATGCTTTGGACATCTCTTAATATACCTAATCTTTTCCAACCAATTCTATCACATATCCTTATAAGCATCAAAATCCTATTTCTAATATCTTGAGTGGGACATGATTCTTCCTACACAATAAAGTCCTTGAAAATCACATGCTAACCCCTTCATCCATCCATTATGTATCCTCTATCCTTCCCATCTTCCATCTGTATTCCTTTTGGCCGTCTATCGAATTCTTCTTTCATCCTTGTCCTTTGACTTGGTTTTCCCTTGTCATTTCTATCTGGCATCTAGGCTATCCAAACTGCAATCCAATGTAATCCCATAACATATCTAAAAATCCCAAAAAATTAAATATCCAAAAAATCCAAGCAAGAAATCAAAATGTAAGACATCCTTAATCCATACAAATCTAGTCAAGCAATCTAGTCAAATTATTTAATCATATCCTTGGTTTTGTTTCAATCTTTCTATCAACCCAAACAATTAATCATCATCATCAGCATCATCATAAAAGGGATATATCATTCCTGCATCCTTGTGTTGATCTAGGGATATATAATTCCCCACAATGATAACAATATCTTAATCATTAATCAATTAGTCATCGGTTTAGAACTTGATAGGGGAAATACCTTTTTTTTAAATCATTTGTGCATGCTTGCTTATTTGCTTGTGTGTGTTATCATTTGTATCTTGCATTTGCATCAAGTCCTTGCAACATATTACTACAATGACATCATGGCTTCCATAACATGGTTCCCAAAGGCATGTGTGTGCTTGTGACCTTTTATCTTTTTGAGTCAGTCCTTTTAGGACACAACACATTGTCATCCCAGTCTTTATACCTTGGTGCATAATGTCTAGTGTTATATCCAACTATATGGTTTCTTACCAAATGTAGGATAACATTCTTTTCATCCATTTCCTCAACCCTTTTTTAATTCCTCCATCTCCTTACCCAATTAGTTTCATTCATCTTGAGAGTCTACCTTTATGTTCTTCCAACCCACCTATCCTCTCAAGGGAGTATCCCATCCTTACATCATTTCTCCTCATCACTTATCTAAGTGGCTGGGGCATCCTTTTCCTTTCATCCATACCTTATATTCTTTGAAATTATGTTACTTCTCTTAGTTGCAACATCATCTCAAAGAGGAGGAAAATTTATACACTTAAAATTGACCTTGTCCTGATAACCCTTCTACATCCCATAGGCATTTATCTTGCAACACATTGTCCCTTAATCCCTTTTCCCAAATTAATTAAATAAATTATATTTATTTGATTAATATATTCCCTCCATCACCTAAATTAAATAAATAGATTATATTTTTTAATGAATCCATTTATCCCTTTTAGCCAAAATTAATTGAATAAATTTTATTTATTTAATTAATTTAACCTCCCATCATCTGCTCTCTAATAATTAATTAAAAAACTTTATTACTTAAATTAATTATTGATATTCATGTGACTATATTATCCTCATCCTCATCCACTTTCCATAATCCACAAATGAGTGTCCCAAAAGTCAATCAAAGTTTTCATCTCAACCATCCATGGTACAGTCACAGTAGGAGGGTTCACAGAATGAACTGTCTGGACCGTGCAGCAAGAGTAAACATAACAGAAACAATTCAAAGAAATGAAACAATTGTAGATTCAGTCATTCAGTATATCATAGAATTCAAATGCAGTTTGGTCGGCATCATGTGGGCTTACAATTAGGGCTCAAAAGACCTAATTTCAGAATATCAAAATATGCACAAGATATAGCTTTGAATCTCCTTCTCACAAAATCCAAACTATCAACTATCACTATGTCAACTACTTCTTTCCTAGGGATCTATTACATCAATATATATCATCTTTGGACCAATAGATTCCTTCGTGTTGGCCAAGGAAGATCACAAATTCAAAAGAAGAGATGTAATGTGTGTACATAGATAGGTCAGACCTAAATGCATAGAACACTTCTGAAAAATGAGTGAAATGAAATGCGGATATCCAAGGAAGGTCGGCCATGAACCAAGGACCATTGAATGATGTGTCATTAGGCTCCACAGATCAGGAAATGCTTTGGTTGTCTGTGATTATCTGGATGCTCTGCTCTGAGAAAATAATCAATCTTCTGATAGCGATATCTTTCTGGTAACTGATCCAAATGCTCTAAATTTTGGATATGATGTAGATGAATGAATGTAGATACTAGGTCCAGATCCGTAAGATGTGAAATACAACTATGGTAGAATACCAGACCAAAAGATGAAACTGCTTCAACGGAACTGCTTGAACTAAACTGGAAAATGAAAAGAAATAAACTAAACTGCAAACAAATTGAAATGCAAATGTTTTTGGGTGATGCAAGATTTCTCTTGAACCAGGGATGCTCCTACATCAGACATCTGGGTTATTGAAAAAGTGAGTCCCTCACTTTGCTGGGGCTAGGGGAGAACCAAGATGGTCCACCTCAGCCTAAGAAATCCATGATGAATCATCTTCCGGTCTACCTTTCCACTTCATGAGATATTCTTTGTATTGTCTTCCTCTAGTGCTGCATCCAACTCTATTGTCCAAAATGTCTTCAATTTTCTCCAGTGCTTTGTGTGGCAACTACTTCTTCAAGTCTTCTTCCATGCTATCATTGAACTCTGCTTCATGATACTGATATAAGTTTGCAATGTTGAAAATAGGTGATATACCCAATGTCTCCAGTAATTCCACTTCATATGCATTTCCTTAATCAAATTTCCTGGGTATCCTACAAGGTCCAAACTTCTTCATCTTCAACTTATTATATGTCCCAACTAGAAATCTTTCTTTTCTCAAGTTCACCATCACTTCATCTCCAACTTCAAATTCCTTATGTCTTCTCTTCTTATCTACCTTTTCCTTATATTTACTGTTCATATCCTCTAAATGCTTCTTCACCTAATTATGCACTATCCTCATATGATCTGCAAATTCTTCTGCTTCTGTACTCCTCTTTTCTTCCATGCTGATATCTCTTAATTTTACAACTCCTCTAGGGTTCACTCTAGTCACAATCTCAAAAGGTGTTCTTTCGGTACTCCTGTTTACTGAATTATTGTATGCAAACTTTGCTTGTGAAAGAATCAAATTCCAACTTCCTATCTTCTCTCCAGCCAAACATCTAAACAAGCTTCCCAAACTCCTATTCACTACCTCTGTCTGTCCATCTGTCTGTGGATGAAAAGTGAAACTAAACTTCAAAGTTGTCTTCATCTTCTTCCAAAGCATCTTCCAAAAGTATCTAACAAACTTTGTATCTCTATCTGAAACTATACTTTTAGGTAATCCATGCAATCTTACAATTTCCTTGAAAAATAGGTCAGCTACATGCACTGCATTAGTTGTCTTCTTGCAAGGTATGAAATGAGCCATCTTTGAAAATTTGTCAACCACTACAAATATTGAATCAAGTCCTCTCTGTATCTTTGACAATCCCATCACAAAATCCATGCTTATGTCTTCCCAAGGTCTCTCTGGTATTGTCAAAGGTTTATACAATCTAATATTCTGACTACTCCCTTTTGCAGCTTGACAAACTCTACAACTTTGCACAAATCTCCAAACATCCTTATGTATCTAAGGCCAGAAGTAGTTTTCACTTACCAAAGCCATTGTCTTATCAATGCCAAAATGTCCTGCCAATCCACCACTATGTTTCTTCTTGATCAAATTATCTCTCATTGAAATCTTAGGTATGCACAATTGACTTCCTTTGAACGACATATCCTCTTGAATGAAATAGTCCAACCACTTACTCCTATCTGCCACAATAGGTTCCTTACATGCTTTCCAAGGTTCTATAAAATCAGTGTCTCCCTCATACATGTTCTTCAATTCATCAAAACCCAATACTTCAACTCTAATTTGTGTCAACAATTTTCTTCTTCTACTCAATGCATCAACAACTTTGTTTGATTTTCCACTCCTATGCTTCAACACAAAAGTATAACTCTACATGAACTCTACCCATCTCATATGTCTCTGATTCAACTTACCTTGACTGTTCAAATATTTCAAAGCTTGATGATCTGTATATAGCACAAACTCCTTAGGCAACAAGTAATGTCTCCACTTCTTCAAGGCTTGAATTATGGCATAGAACTCCTGGTCATAAACTAAATATATTCTCCTTGCTTCATTCAACTTCTCACTGAAATATGCTACTAGTCTATCTTCTTGACTTAACACTGCTCCAATTGCATTTCCACTTGCATCACAATCAACTTGAAATACCTTATTGAAATCTGGTAATGCCAAAATAGGTTGCTTTGTCACTTTCTGCTTTAATAGCTCAAAACTGTTATCTACTCTAGATGTCCACTTGAAATCTTTTCTGTCACCTCTCATTGTCTCTGTCATAGGGTTACAAAATGAACTAAAATTTCTGATGAATTTCTGGTAGAAACTAGCCAATACATGAAATGATCTAACCTCTCCAATGCTCTTTGGTGTAGGCCATTCAATAATTGTTCTTACTTTCTTAGGGTCCATCTTCAATCCTTCTATAGAAATCACAAATCCCAAATATACCAACTCTTCTTTCATGAAACTACACTTCTTGATGTTTATAAGCAATTTCTCTTCCCTCAGTCTCTACAAAACTTGCTTAATATGCCACAAATGTTCCTCCTTTGTCTTACTGAAAATCATAATTTCATCTAAGCATATAATCACAAAATTACCCAAGAATTTCTTCAGAACTTCATTCATCAATCTCATGAAAGTACTTGGTGTATTTGTCAATCTAAAGGGCATCATTAACCACTCATAGAATCCTTCATTTGTCTTAAAAGCAGTCTTCCATTCATCACCTTCTCTGATTTTGATCTAATGGTATCCACTCTTCAAATCTATCTTTGTGAAATATCTGGCTCCACTCAAACAATCCATGATATCATCCATCCTAGGTAAACAAAATATGTACTTAACTGTGATCTTGTTTATTGCTCGAGAGTCAGTACACATTCTCCATTCTCCATCCTTCTTCAGTGCTAACACTGTAGGTACTACACAAGGACTCAAGCTTTCTCTGATCAAACCTTTCCTCAACAACTCTTGTATTTGTCTATTCAATTCTTCATTCTATGCCGGTGTCATTCTATGTGCTACTTTGTTAGGCAAAGTTGCTCTTGGTATAAGATCCATGTGATGACTAATACTCCTTATAGGTGGAAATCCTTCAGGTACATTATCTAATATGATGTCTTCATACTCTGTCAGCAACTCTCTTATCTCCTCCGGTTGTGTCTCTTCAGTCTCTTCCTTCAATGTTTCAGGCTTCTTAGGAATCAAGACATAACACATATTCTTATGTCTCCAACCATCTAGAAATTTCCTTCCATCTACCAAACAGATTCTAGCATTCCCACATACTTCACTCTAAGGATCATCCTCCAAAGGAATCAAAGTAATTCTCTTTCCATTTTTTGTTATAGTGTATGTATTCTTTCTCCCATCATGTATAGCTTTTCTATCATACTGCTAAGGTCTACCCAACAAGATGTGACAAACATCCATAGGCATAATATCACACAAGACTTCATCATGATAAGATCTAATATGAAATTTTACCAAACATTGTTTACTCACCAGTACCTTATGATCATCCTGAATCCATGCTATTTGATAGGGCTTAGGGTGTTTCAATCTTTCCAACTTCGTATTAGTCACCATCTCCTTCGAAACTAGGTTATCTGAACTACCACTATTAATTACAACTTTACAACACTTACCTCCTGATTTACATCTTATCTTGAACAAGCTTTTCCTCTGCGGTAGTTCCTCATTTGTCTCTATTTGAAATAGTTCTCTCCTCATCACAAGTGATTCTCCTTTCTTAGGTTGGCCAACTGAACTAGGTGATCCAACAGGTTCTTCTTCAACATAGGCTACTTTTCCACTATTTTCTGTCCTCTTACTTGTACTACCCTAATTACACTCAAATGCTCTATGTACTTCACCTCCACACTTGAAACAAGTACCTTTGAATGTTCTCTTATCAAATCCTCTTCCTTCTCTCCTATATCCTTCATTCTGATATGCACTAGGGTTTCCTTTCTGGTAAAAATTTCTGTCATCTCTCTGGCAAGCATTATTATCTTTGTCCTTCTTAAATGTGCTATCAAACTTGTTCTGCTCCAGATATGATCTATCTCCTCCAAAAAAATCCTATCTCTCTAAAATTTACCTCCTCTGCCTCTCAGTCTCTAATCATGCCTTTTATTCAGCTTCTCTTCAACCTTCAGGGCAAACTGATATGCTTCTTCCAAAGATGTCATCTTTACCAAGCTTAGCTCCTCTTGAATGTTCAATCTTAGTCCATTGATATATCTAGCCACTTTCTCCTTGTTTGCTTCACTATGTCCTATCCTTATGATCATTTTATGGAAATCTTTAGTGTACTCCTTCACAAATTTCTCCTTTTGTCTTAGGTTCTGCAATCTCTTCAATAGCTCCAACTCATAGTTAGTAGGTATAAACTAATTTTTCAACTTTGTCACCATCCTATCCCATTTTGTAATCTTTTCTTTTCATCTTATATTTCTTTCCAACTAAACTTCCTTTCACCATATAGCAACATGTCCTTTCAACTTTGTTTTTGCAAATTTCACCTTCTCTAGATCTTCAATTTCATCATATTCAAAGTATTCTTCCATGTCATTTATCCATTCAATCAATTCTTCAGGGTTCAAATTACTAGTATAGTTTGGTACATCAACTCTAGGTCTTTTTCCAATCTTTGAAATAGCTCACAGCATCCTTACTTGATCTGATTCTTCTCCTTACTTGATCTAATTCTTCTTCTTCATCACCTCATAGGGTTTTGCTAGTTTGTTCAACAAATTGCAATTCCTCTTCATCATCACTTTCAACATTAGGTCTTGGTGTCAATCCTCTTCACCTATCTTCTTCAACAACATCCAAACAAATTCATATTGTTCTCATCATCTCCATCATCTCATCCATTCTACCAGCCATTGTTCCAACAGCAACAACTCTCCTCAATGGCATTCTTCCTAGGATCAGGAGCAAACTGCCTCAAGTTTGGTGATTGGGCTACAAGGTGACAACTGCCTCACAATCGATGATTGGTTGTGACAAAGGTAACCTACCTCAATTTGGTGATTTGTCCATAACAAGACCTTATGGAATTCCCTTGCCAAATTCACTCAATTCACTCCCAAAGATTTCTAATTTTTGCTTTGATACCACTTGGTGCAATCATGGTAGGAGGGTTCACAGAATGAACTATCCAGACCATGCAAGAAGAGTAAACATAACAGAAACAATTCAAAGAAATGAAACAAATATAGATTCAGTCATTCAGTATATCATAGAATTCAAATACAGTCTGGCCAGCATCATGCAGGCTTACATTTGGGGCTCAAAAGGCCTGATTTCAGAATATCAAAATATGCACAAGATATAGCTTTGAAGCTCCTTCGCACAAAATCCAAACTATCAACTATCACTATGTCAACTATTGTTTTCCTAGGGATCTATTACATTAATATATATCATCTCCAGACCAATAGACTCCTCCGCGTTGGCCAAGGAAGATCACAAATTCCAAAGAAGAGATGTAGTGTGTGTACACAAATAGGTTAGACTTAAATGCATAGAACACTTCTAGAATATGCATGAAATGAAATGCAGATCTTCGAGGAAGGTTGACCATGAACCAAGGATCATTGAATGATGTGTCATTAGGCTCCATAGATTAGGAAAGGCTTTGGTTGTTTGTAATTATATGGATTCTCTACTATGAGAAAATAGTCGATCTTCTGATAGCGATATCTTTCCATTAATTGATCCAAATGCTTTGAATTTTGGATATGATGTAGATGCTAAGTCCATATCTGTAAGATGTGAAATGCAACTGCGGTAGAATACTGGACCAAAAGCTGAAACTGCTTCTGACTGAACTAGAAAATGAAAAGAAACAAACTGAACTGCAAACAAACTGAAATGCAAATGTTTTTGGGTGATGCAAGATTGCTCTTGAACTAGGGATGCTCCTGCATCAATCCATCTCATACTACATCTCTCAATCCTACCCATTCACATAAGGATAAGCCCTAGAAGCTTCTTTTGTTGCCATAAAAATCCTTATCCTTCCCCTAATCTTGTCTCAAATAATATCAACCACAATTGACCTAATATTTTAATTCTAGCCCTTCATCGTATCAATGAAGCCTCAACCAATCCATTAACATCACATCTTATGCCATAAGCTTATGCTATCAAAATCATCATAGATCCCCTATTACTATCATATACTAACCATATTTATCTAATATTATGTTGCTAGTTTGTGCAACCAACATATACAAATCTCTATCAAAATATCATTGAAATATCAAGGGAAACAATGAATCATTTGGTGATATTGTCTTATTTCCATTTTTTATAGTTACTTGCTCTTGTTGTGTCTTAAGTATGGAATAGGTTTTTGCATGTATTTTTTTCTTATTTCATTCCACATTTCTGAATACACATTTTGAAAAATGTGTATGCAAAAATGTCATATTAAATAAGGAATAAATGCAAGCAAATACCTATTCCACACTTAAGACACATCAAGAGAAAGTAACTATAAAATGTAAATAAAACAATATTACCAAATGAGTCCTTGTTGCCCTTGATATTCCAATGGTATTTTGATAGTGATGCAGGGATATCAGGAGCATCATAGCATAAATGTTGTCACCTTTTGGTTTTTAGGTTTTTTATGGGTTTTTGGGTCTAATAAGGTCATTGTAGACCATTTTTTATCATTTTGATCCAGTTGGGAAAGATTAAGGTCAAGTTGTTAAAAATTGTCAAAATTGCCTTAAAAGTTGTCAAGTTGATGGAATGCCTAATTAAAAGATTAGTGGTCAGTTACAATAGTGGGAATGGCTAGAAATGTATATATTTTAATCCCAAACTGATTTGAAGGGGGAGACAACTTTTGAATGAAGATTGTGAATCATTTTGGAGCAATTTCTTTGTATTTTTTCATGTAACAGTTCTATTCTTTTGTTTCATACAAATTTGTATGGACAAATAGTGATATAAAGCCAATTGGAAATGTTAGATACATGTTTCTAGTTTCATTTGTTTTTGGTTTGAGAAATTTTCATTAAGATTTGTAAATGTTATGGCTTTTTTAGTGATAACAGTTCTAAACCTTGTCTAGGGTTTCCAGCAGTAGAAATAAATTCATAAATCTATTTCCCACTATTGGAAATCCATAAAAATTGGTGTGGACTATTTTAGTATTTTCTACAAACCCTTTAAAGGATTTTCCCTGGTTTGATCGTATGAGCAAGTTATTCAATAACAGTCCCAAAGGGACTGTGTTTGTCAGTTTCACAGGGCAATGAGAATAAGGCTTGATCAAATAAAATTAAGTTTTGTATGCACATTGAAATGTGTGATACTATAGGGTGTTGGAATGGTCTTATAGATTGGTCTATAATGGTTTTATATTTGAACTCATATTGAATGTGTCTTTAACCCTCAAAAGGGCAAATTCTCGCAAATTGTCAAGTGTGGAAAGTTGCTTTTCAAACCCTATTGTGTTCTTGGACTTGGTTTGCGTCAAGTATGTTTGGAAACCCATAGAATATGTTGAGACATGTTTAAATAAGTGTTTTTGTCAAGAAAATCCCATTTGAAGTCAAGAATTAGATTATTGTCAAGCCTAAGAGACCTATTAGGCCTAATAGAAAAGAGGATGGTCAAGATTTGCCTCAATCCTTATAAAGGAACCCTACCCTTTTCTTGAATATGTTTTGTTTTGTCCAAAAGGGTGTCCCAAATAGATTTTATATTTTGGGTAGTAGGTCTGTAACAAGAGTTATGGTCAAAAAGGCCTTTTTGACAGGCTACAAGGCTTAAGGGCAGTTTGTGAAGAAAGACCTAAACAATTGTAGGTCAAGGGGTTCTTATGAGTGATTGGAAATTACATTAGTCATTGTATGATCCCTCTACATCATTTTGGTATCAAAGCCCAAAGACGTGGGCAAGGGAAGATTGGACATATTAGTGGTGAGATAAAATATTTGATATTTTGCTGAATTTTATTTGGACTGAAGAAAATTGTTGCAGGCCATTTGAAGGTGTTGAGAAGAAGTAAGGTGAAAGAGACTTGCTTGAAAGAAGAGAAACAACACATTGAGAATGGAAGTGTTGACGAGAATAGTCCATGGAGAATTGAAGAGTAATAAGTTGTTGAGTGAGCAACAAAAGAGAGAAAGAAGCGAGAAGAAAAAAGAAAAGGAAGAGAGAGAAAAATAGATAAAAGTGTTGGCAAGAGACACTATATGGATTCATGATTGTTGTCATTGATGACAACAAAGTTCATCCCACACATCCGCAGGACATGGTGTGTCTCTACTGGAAGTCAGAGTGAAGAATGTTGAGGTCTGGTAAACAAGAACAGAGCATGTGGCAAGGTTCGACAGACAGGTCTAGATCTCTCAGAGGAAGTATCTTGGTGAAGCACAGATTTGGGGAAGTCAAGAGGACTACCTTGAGTAATAGATTCCAAGGATTTAGCCTCCCGTGATAGATGAGATAAAAGATATGAATACTTGAGTACTGGGTTCCTGAGTGACAGTGTGAACAGAGGAAGAACTGACTGACAGAACATCAGACTATTTTCCGGATGTGTTACTGATGATGGAAAAGGTTCTTAAGGCATAATTTATGTTTGGCCGACATGATTGATGACTTCTACAAGTATATTCTTGATCTGCATTCCTTGATGTGCAAGGATTCAGCTGACAGATCAGAGTTGGTGAAAAGATTGACTATTCTAGGTGCCGACTAGAAAGGTGATGAAATTACTTGTGTGGATATATATACATGATGGATTAGTTGTGAGAGGTGTTGTTGTTGTGGTGTATGTCGATAGTGTATGAATAAAAGAAAAAGAGCATAGCAGAAGCAGTAAGGAAGGTCTAGTATGTGAAAGGAAAGTAGAATTAAAGAAGAGGAAAGATGAAGTGCAGCAGATCAGTGTACTGAGCCTAACTGGAACTGAACTCCAGCATTTGTAGATGCTTCCAATCAGTTCAAGTATTGTATAACACTCTTTTGTAGACAGTGAGTCTCTTGTAGGCAGTGTGCCTCTTGTGAGCAGTGAGCCCTAATTGGCAAGTGCCATTTTGTATTTTCTTATTCTTCTAATAGAGAATAATCTTTTGGTTAATCACCCCGTGGTTTTCTCCCTTAATAGGGTTTCCACGTAAAAAATAAAGTGTCATGTGTATCTCCATTTCTTGGTTATGTTTGCTTGTTTGAATTAATGCTGCATTGATTAATAAGAAAGTTCAGAAAGAAGAAATAATTAAGATAACTGATTCACCCCCCCTCTCAGTTATCAACAAAAAGTTTAGCAAGAGATAGAAGCCATAATAGAGGATTTTACAAAAGTAATGCAAAGTATGGAAGAAAAAATAAAGAGTATAATAATCCATGTGCGATGTTGGGATATCACCATTAGAAAATTGGTCAAATGACCGATAAAGGAAATTGCAGAAAGAAGAAAGAAGTAGGAATTGAGAAGAAAGATAAAAAAATTAATTAAGATGATGGAGGAGCCAAAGCCATCCAAGGAAGAGGAAAAATAAGAAGAAATTGAGTCCATTGAGACTCAAAATTTTGTTTCTAACAATATTTGTGAGTATGTGTTTATAGGTACAATAGATGAAGATGTAAAATAGTATAAAGAAAAAAGAGTAGTAAATACAATGTATGAAGATTATTATGCAAATGTAGCGCAATATGGTGAAGAAGAGGTTGTAAAAAAAATAGAGGTACTGGTTGTATTTTCTGATTTTATGGATGATGAAAATGCTAACAAATTATATTCAAATGACAAGATGAAGACATGGACAGTGGTAATGTGGTATATGAAGAAGAACTAAAGTTTTGGAACCTTGAAGTTGAGAAGATGCTAAGTAAGAGATGGTGCAAGAAGAAAAAGAAAGACCTAGGGAAAGTCAGGATTGCAGAACATACAATAGGGTGTAAGAAGGATCAACTTTTGGAAATGAATTCCTAGTTGAATAACGAGTGGCAAAAGAATTGGAAGACTAGGAAGAAAAGAATCCCTACACTCAAGTGGACTTGAGTTTTTTTCTTCCCCTTGGGTCTATGATGCAGGGGCATCAAGAGCATCATAGCATAAATGTTGTCACCTTTTGGTATTTAGGTTGTTTATGGGTTTCTAGGTATAATAAGGTCATTTTAGACCATTTTTTATCATTTTGATCCATTTGGGAAGGATTAAGGTCAAGTTGTTAAAAATTCTCAAACTTCCCTTAAAAATTGTTAAGCAACTTTGTAAAAGTTGTCAAGTTGATGTAATGGCTAATTAAAAGATTAGTGGTTAGTTACAATGGTGGGAATGGTTGGAAATGTATATATTTTGATCCCAAACTCATTTGAAGGGGGAGAGGACATTTGAATGAAGACTGTGAATCATTTTGGAGCAATTTCTTTACATTTTTTCCTGTAACATATTTGTTCTTTTGCTTGGTACAGATTTGTACAGAAAAATAGTGATCTAAAACCAATTGGAAATGTTAGATTATGTTTCTAGTTTCATCTGGTATTTGTTTGAGCAAATTTCATTAGGATTTGTAAAAGTTATGGTATTTTTGGTGACAACAGTTCTAAACCCTGTCCAGGGTTTCCAGCAGTAGAAATAAATTCATAAATTGACTTCCAACCATTGGAAATCCATGAAAATTCATGTGGAAGACTATTTTAGCATTTTATACAAACCCTTTAAAGGATTTTCCCTAGTTTGAATCTATGAACAAGTTATTCAATAATAGTCCCAAAGGGACAATGTTTGTCAGTTTGATAGGGCAGCAAGAATAAGGTTTGATCAAATAAACTTAAGTGTTGTATGCACATTGAAGTGTGTGATGTTGTAGGGTGTTGGAATGGTCTTATAGATTGGTCTATAATGGTTTTGTATTTAAACTCATATTGAATGTGTCTTTAACCCTCAAAAGGGCAGATTCTTACAAATTGTCATGTGTGGAAAGTTGCTTTTCAAACCCTATTGTGTTCTTGCACTTGGTTTGGGTTAAGTATGTTTGGAAACCTATAGAATATGTTGAGACAGGTCTAGACAAGTGCTATTCTCAAGAAAATCCCATTTGAAGTCAATAATTAGATGATTATCAAGCCTAAGAGACCTATTAGGCCTAATAGAAAAGAGGACAGTCAAGATTTGCCTCAATCCTTACAAAGGAACCCTACCCCATTGTTGAATATGTTTTGTTTTGTCCAAAAAAGTATCTCAAATGGGTTTTGTATTTTGGGTAGTAGGTCTGTAATGAGAGTTATGATCAAAAAGGCCTTTTCGAAAGGCTACAAGGCTTAAGGGTAGTTTGTGAAGAAAGACCTAAAGGATTGTAGGTCAAGGGGTTCTTGTGAGTGATTGGAGATTGCATTAGTCATTGTATGATCCCTCTACATTAGATAGAGATTTAGATATGTTGGGACACTCATTTATTTTATATGGTAATTGGATGAGGATGAAAATAAGATAGTCATGTGAATCTCAATAATGAAATTAAATAATAAAATTATTTAATTAATTATTTGAGAGGGGATGATGGGAGGATAAATTTTTTTTTTGACTACAAGAATCGAGTAGCCCCCCTATAAACTGCAGTGTGCCTGGTAAACTTTTTTCACGTGACCAGTGATGCTGGCATGACACACCCTCTGGTACCATGGGGATGGGGGGAGACTAGACCTCGTGACCTTGTTTACCGCAATGAAATTTTTTAGCCAATCAAGCTAGGGCCCCTGCCCTTGGGAGGATAATTTAATTAAATAAATAAGATGTATTCAATTCATTTTGGCTAAAAGTGATAAATGGATTAGATAAATTAATAAATATAATTTATTTATTTATTTTAGGTGATTGAGGGAATGGATTAGTTAAATAAATATAATTTATTTAATTAATTTAGGAAAGGCATTAAGTGTCAATGAGTTATAATATGAATGTCTAGGGGATGTCGAAGGGTTATGACATGGTCAATTTTAGGTGTCTACATTTTCCCCCTCTTTGATATGATGTTGTGACTAAGTGTAAGGTCACCTAACCCACTCCTTATGGCTTATCTAGGGGTCTAGTATCACATAAAGATAGTTTTATTTAGTTATTCATGCACAACCTTTAAGTTAATTTTTTTAAGTAAATTAATCAAGTTGTTTTCTTTAAAAAGGATAGGTTTATGTTTTTAAGTTTTAAAATAGATGAAATTATTGGGAGAAACAATAATTGTTGTCTTATTAAGATTTAGTTTTTAGATTTAAAGTTGCATGGGGAAATAGAAGAGGTTAGGAGTATTATCTGGAAATTCTGCAACTCTGGGAGTACCTGAAGCTTCACTGTGTTGAATTTTGATCATTAGCCACCATCGCTATCTTACCTACCAATGTTTTGATGTAGCTATAAAAAAATTGGTTGCGTATAGGGGGTTACACACACTTGCTTAGTGAAATAAAGATTTACTAGGTTCAATGAGAAATAAATGCAGAAGAGTGCAAGTGAAGCTTTGAGCCCACAATACATACAAAAAGAAGGGAGCAAGCAAAGACAGGTCTCCCTCGGTCTCAGCATATCCACCCTAAGCTTATCAAAGATCAAAGTAATTTCAAGAGATTACCTTCATGATGAGCATATATGGAGAGAATGACAAAACAATCTTTGGTGGTAACAAGCATGGTTATTTCTCAATTCTTTTGTATTGGAAATATCAGAGTAGTGCATTTACAAGGCCCTAAAATGTTTGAGACTTGATGGCCTAAAGAGTGTGTTAGTGTTGATTTTATTATTTCATTCAAAGAGTCCACAAACTAACTTCAATGAATTTAAAGATCAATTCTGAAGAATTTTCTTGAATGGGTCAAGTTTCTTTGTTGCCTAGGTTCCACTTCCACCCCACTGATGAAGAGCTCGTCAAGTACTATTTGAAGAGAAAACTATGTGGGTGGCTTCTTTCAGTTGATTCTATTATAGAGATTGATTTATATAAGTATGAGCCTTGGGATTTACTAGGTAAGCCATTAAACTTTCTGAGATGACTCTAAATTTTTATATCAAAAAGAAATAAATGAAATGAATTATATTGATGTACATAAATAACCATGGTAGGTCAATGGAACTAGAAATTACATTCAGTTACAATTGAAATGTATCAGAGTAAATCAAAAGTAGTTAAACCCTAAATCTTAAGATCAATATATATATAGCCATGTGAAAAAGATGAATCAACAAATATTGTGTTTTAAGAATATAATGAAAGATTTAAAAAATAAAAATCTTCTAACTTGTTTCTCCAAAATATATTTACTTGAAGTATTATGTTTTTAAAAATTGTTCAATTAATTCAAAGAAATAGTTGAAACAATTACTTGATTAATCTTGAAAATATAATTAAAGTTAGATGATGAGTATGGGTTGGGAATTTAAATAAAAGAAAGCATAAATATATTCTTATCCAAAATTTTAAAATTTCTTTATTTGCTTTAAATCTATAAATCAAATCTTAATAAGACAAAAAATATTCTTTCTCCTAATTCTTTCATATATTTTAAAACTTAAAAGCATAAACCTATCCTTTCTTTCTTGTAGGTTCTTTCAATGACTCATGATTGACACTTGAAATTCCTAACCCATACATATCATCTAACTATAATTCTATTTTCAATTTTAATCAAGTAGTCACATCAACTATTTCTTTCAATTAATTAAACAATTTTCAAAAACATAATACTTCATTAAGTGTCTTTTGGAAAAACAAGTTAGAAGATTTTAATTTTTAAATCTTTCATGGACTATGAATACAATATATGACCTGACAATACAAATATGACCTTAACGAATATAATGAAGATGATTTTGATTAGTTTCATATTCCATAACCTTGGATGTAAAGAACTATTAAGGGATAAGGTGGGGTTCAAATCTACACAATATTCAAAATGTTTATTGATGGAATTTTGGTTCATTTGTGTTGCATGTTATAGTTTCTACATATCACGCTGAACTGAAAAATCATCTCAGGTGTGACAATAACTCTGAATTTGTTGTTCCTAGTATCTTAGATATGTTCAGAACCATATAGATATGTTCAGAACTATAAAGGAATGAGGCCCAGTGAGAGGCTAAATAGTAAATTTTTATCTTAAAAAACAAATGATAGATGAATCTATTTGGAACACTTTTTTTAATTTAAAAAGTGTGCAGTTGAACTCTATATGAACCACAGATACATATAACTTTGACAGGAGTTTAGAAAATAGCTACATACTACTTGATGCTATCGAGCAATTTCAGTTCAAGTTTTGTCATTTCAAATTTGTTTTTGCACAATCAACACTCTATCAATATATATTATATCTTGATCTTTTACATTTGTAAATTAAAAAAAACATTCTAAATAGATTCATCTATCATTTGTTTTTAAGATAAAAATCTACTATTTTGCCTCTTAGTGAGACTCATTCCTTTATAGTTCTAAACATATCTAAGATACTAGAAACAACAACTTCAGAGTTATTATTAGTCCTGAGATGATTTTTTCAGTTGAAAATGATACGTAGAAACTATAACAGACAGCACAAATGAACCAAAATTATGTCGATAAGGTGGGTATCTACTCAACCAAACCCTGGTGGAAGGATTGGAAATGGTATCCAGAAACCCCTTTCAGAAATTACAAGCCTCTTCTTGGCTATCAATGGCTTTCGCCATATTTTCCCATAATTGATGCCCAGAATCAGCAATGGTACCTCCAGTCCTCAATATTTGTTTGGCATAAAAGATTTTCTACTGCTTGGTCTGCAATTGTTGAACGAAAGCTCACCCACTTTTCTCAGTGTATTCATTTCCAAGGCTTACCAATGGGATCTCAGCTATTTCATTTGGGGGTACAAGACCCTCATTTCCCTTTTTGTAGGTAGGCCGAGACATTTCAGCATCCCTTCTAGTTTTGTACCAAAGCTCAATAATTTTGGAATTGGATCCATGATTGCTTCCAACCATTTTAGTCAGGGGCCTTCTCCTAGCATATGGTTTTATTGGGAAATTCTCCTCGAATCCTCGCAAAATATACTCAGATTTTACACACTTTCAGGGTGGAAATCCTCTTTAGTCTTTGGAAAGATAGAATTTCTTGCATATTTTCTCATAACTAGATTGATACATTTGTTTCTTTATATTCTAAAGCTATTATTTGCTCTAATGTTCTCCTGTAGATTCATGTGCAAGCTAACAAAGTTGCACTTCAAGTTTCTCACCTTCATTCCTGAGCTTCTAGACCACTAGGGCAATTCCCCTTGCAATGTGGCTCATGTGCCTCCCTCTCCCACTTCTAATTGGGGCTAGTCAACTTCACGGGTCCAGTGATGAAGTGGCTCTACCAGGGATTCTCACCCCCATGGTCAGGCTCCTCCTCATCATGGCCTTTCACCCTTGCAGGAAATCATCCTCTCCCCCTCTGCAGGCTAGCCTAGGGTGGCCTTCTAGTAGAGTACCGAGGAGAGGAAGCAGAGATTCTAAGTGGCCTTCTAGTGGTTCAACTCCTGGCAGTAGTTTTGGTTCTAGGCTCACTGATAATTCTAAATAGGTCAATCTATGCTCAAAATTGCAACTCTAGTTGCCTGGGACTGTCGGCTCAGATTTTGGCATGCACATGGACCCTTCCCTCCTTGCCACAGGGTGATCTGCCACATCACTCTCTCTCTCTTGTGGAAGTAGCTAGTCAAGAGGAGGTTAGACATGGCAGGACTCTAGCTTGTTGGAGAGCTGGACTTCATGGAGAGGGGTCGCCAAGTTCTGTGGCCTTTGTTGTTGTGTGCTAAGTTGAATGTTTCATTTGATGGCAGTTGTTGTAGAGATAACCCTATGACCCGAAGGGTCACTAGTTTTTCTTCTCTTGTTGGTGTTTCTTCTATTCCACCTTTGTGTGGGTAAGCAGTTGCTTTTGTTTATGGCTTCTTGTCTTTCAATTCATTGAATTAGTTCTCATTGTATTTGTAGTTGTCTGCTTTCTTCTAATAATAGGACAAATGGATCTTGTTGTGGTAAAGTAAATGTCTCTGACTGTTGTCATGGATTGATTTCCTCAATTTCATTGAGGATAGCCCTCTCCCACTCACCTCTTACTCCTAGGCACATTCGTGAACCAAGATACAGATAAATGTGTGATGACCAACCTTAACAAGACTTAGGGTTTAGACCTAGGATTTAGTTGACCTAGGGTTTAGTTTATGCTTTGACTTGTGTTTACCTTGTGATGCAATCAAGGGTTTGATTGGATCATGTTTTAACCATGTTTTACCTTGTGATGGTATTGAGGGTTTGCAAGTTATCTTTCTTTTCTAGGGTTTCTATATGCATGCAAAGCTAAATGAAATGCAAAATTGTTTTTGTGCTTTTTTAGATATTTTAGAAATAAAGATGCCTTTTCTATTCTAATAATTGAGATATGAAATACAAGATAATATGACTTTTCCTAGAGCAATTTAATCTATGTTTCTGGGTTTTTGATTGTTTTGAAATAATCTAATCTAAAAAGGGAAATTGTTTCTACCAATAGTCTAGATCTAAGAATTTGAAAATAATTATTCTAACATGTAATATCTATTCTATTAAGGAAAAAATAATGATTTATGATTCCCAAGAGCAATTTTCAATTATCTAATTACTATGAATGGAATAAAGCATAGATGAACCTAAAAATAGAGAAGATTTGTGTGACTCCACTACCCTCAGAAATCCTTGATGGCAACCTCAAATCCTCTTGAAGCAGCAGGAAGACCTCTTGATGAGAAGACAACACAAAGAATGATGAAGGGGGTAAATCATAAAAACACACAAAAAAACAAATTACACACAGAAAATAGAGTATTCTTTTATTGATTTGGACAAATCATTCATTATAGAAGTTGAAATAAAATTAGAGGAATCAATCCTCCATAGGCTATAACACATTACAGCTACCTATCACCAGGCTCTGGAATCTTCTGCCTTCTGTAACCCCAAATCAGCTAGGATTTTTATTTTCCTACCTAGTCTTGACTCTACACTTTCCCCCTTATCTCTACTACAACCCAACGTCCCCAAAAATAGTCATAAATAGCCCTTTTTGGTGGCCTTCAGCTAATTTTTTAAATTTGCCACTTCATCCAAAAGTAGGTCAACTCTTGGGAAGCATAACTTTTGATTTGGGTATCTGTTTGATGAACTGTTTGAAGTGCCAGAAAGCTCACAAAGAGAAATATCACATTGAAAATGTGTAAATAGATTTCTATCAAATTTTTGGGATGTTATGGGACATTTTAGTGCATCATAGATGGTTTCAGAAATTTTTAGGGGTTTTTTAGAAAATGGAAACTTTAATATCTTTTAGTTCACAAATTATCTTTGCTTGATTCCTTCTCCAAATGTCTTATATTTCATTTATGAAGCTTCCTGTGAATTGTTTCTTCCATCATGCCCAATTGCAAACTTTCTAAAATAAGCAGTTAATCTTTCCAAAAATAGCAGTTTGTTATTTTTAGTAGTTTGGAAAAACTGAAAGTCCTACATCATTATTTAAGTGATTATGGAACCAGAAATACTAATTATGGAAATAAATGAAAACAAATTCAATGATTTTGAATCAATATATTTTTGGGTGATGCAAGATTACCTTTACACCATTAGATGCTCCTGTATCAGACACCTAGGGTAATTTGAGAAGTGACCCTGTCACGTCTCAAGTATTTGTTTGAGGAAAACCCAAATTGTCAACCTCTGCCTTAGACAACCAAGAAGAATCTTCAATAGGCCTTCCTTTCCATCTCACCAGATATTCTTCATATTACCTAATCTGAGTACTTATTCCCACATGGCTAACCAAGATCTCTTCTATATTCTCTATTGAAGTAGATGCCAAAATACTCCACTGTTCTTCTATTAGTCTATCCTCTGTGCCACCTTCATGATATTCTGTTAAATCAACAATGTTGAACACAAGTGAAATGTTGATCCTACTCGGCAACTCTACCTTATATATATTTCTTGAATCATGCTTCTTTAGGATTTTACATGGTCCAATTTCTTCATTTTCAACTTATTATATGTTCCAATTGGGAACCTTTCTTTTCTCAAGTGAACCATGACTTCATCTCCTACTTGGAACTCCTTATATCTCCTCTTCTAATTTGGCTTAGCCTTGTACTGAGTATTCATTTTATTAATATGATTTCTCACCTCTTCATGCAAATTCCTCACATGTCCTGTAAGGTCGTTGGTTTTAGCACTTATCTTTTCTCCTTTGTCCATCTTCCTTAACTCTAAAGCATTTCTTGGACTATTCCCATATACAATTTGGAATGGTGATTTACTAGTACTCCTATTGATAAAATTGTTGTACAACCAAATTCTGCCTGTGGTAAAATCAAATCCCATCCCTTGGGCTTATGTCCTACTAAGCATCGTAGCAGTTTACCCAAACTCCTATTCACCACTTTTGTGTGTCCATAAATCTATGGATAGTGTGTAGAACTAAACTTCAAATCTACCTTCAACTTCTTCCACAATGTCCTCCAGAAATAACCAACAAACTTGGTATCTCGATATGAAACTGTGCTCTTACATAGACCATGTAGTCTCATCGCCTCCCTAAAAAATAACTCTACAATATGAACATCATTAGTCTTCTTACAAGGAATAAAATGTGCCATCTTCAAGAATCTGTCCACAATAAAAATGGAATCATGTCCCCTCTGTGTCCTAGGTAAACCAAGAACAAAATCCATATTAATATCATCCCATGGCTTCTCTGGTACAGGTAATGGCTGATATAGCCCTATATTCTAACTTGTTCCTTTTTCCATCTGACACACTTTGCAACTCTACACAAATTTTCTCACACCTTGCTGCAACTGTGGCTAATAGTAATGCTCACCAACAATAGCAATGGTCTTATCTCGACCAAAGTGTACAACTAATCCCCCACTATGCTTCTCCTTAATCAGGTTCTCCCTCACGGAACTCCTCATAATGCACAACTGGTTTACTCTAAACAACATGCCATCTTGGATTATGAAATCCAACCATTTTGTCCTATCCAAAGTAATAGGTTCCAAACAATCTTTCCAAGCCTCTATAAAATCTGGATCTTCAGGATGCAAACTTTTGAGCTCATCGAACCCAACAACTTCTATCTTCATTTCTGTCAACAAATTTTGCCTTCTGCCAAGGCATCTCCAACTCTATTGGACTTCCCACTCTTGTGCTTCGAAACAAAAGTATAACTTTGCAAAAACTCAACCTATTTTAAGTGCCTTTAATTTAACTTTCCTTGACTATTAAGATACTGCAAAGCCTGATGATCAATATATAAAACAAACTCTTTTGGCAACAAATAATGTCTCCATTTCTTCAAAGCCTAAACCATTAAATAAAATTCTTGATCTTAAATAGAATACTTTTTCTTGGCATAATCAAGCTTCTCACTAAAATAAGCAATGGGCTTACCTTCTTGACTCAAAATAGCTGCCATGGCACTGACACTAGCATCACAATCTACTTGAAATACCTTATTGAAATTTGGAAGTGCCAAAACAGGTTGCTCTGTGACTTTCCACTTCAATGCATCGAAACTCTTGTTTTCTCCTGTAGTCAATTTAAACTATTTTCTATCCCCTCTCAATGTCTCAGTTAGGGGTGCACAAATGCTACTAAAATTCCTGATAAACTTTTTGTAAAAACTTGCCAAACCATGAAAAGATTTTACCTCTATAGCACTCCTTGGCGTAGACCATTCAATGATATGGGTCCATTTTAAGACCTTCCTTTGAGACAACAAATCCCAAGTATACCAACTTCTTCTTTGCAAAACTACATTTCTTTAGATTAATCAACAACTTCTCCTCCTTTAGCTTCTTTAAAACTCTTTTGATATGCATCAGATGCTCATCCCAAGTCATACTGAAAAATTAAAATGTCATTTTAATAAACAATAACAAATCTTCCCAAAAAATTCTTTCAATACCTCGTTCATGAGCCACAAGAATGTGCTTGGTGCATTGGTTATCCCAAATGGCATCACTAACAACTAAAACAAACCTTCCTTTGTCTTGAAGGCTATCTTCCATTTGTCTCCTTCTTTGATTTGGATCTGGTGATACCCACTCTTCAGGTCAATCTTCATGAAGTACTTGGTTCCACTCAAATAATCCATTAGGTCATCCATTCTAGGCAATGAAAATATGTCCTTGATCGTGATCTTATTAATGGATCAAGAGTCTGTACACATCCTTCACTATCCATCTTTCTTTGGTGCTAGTATTGTAGGTAACACACATGGAATTAGGCTCTCCCTTATCAGTCCCTTCCTCAACAACTCCTAAACTTGTCTGTTTAGCTCTTTATTTTCTACAGGGGTCATTCTATGGGCTGCCTTATTTGGCAAACTGACTCCTCATATCAAATCAATTTGATGCCTTATCTTCTTCATTGGTGGTAAACCTTCTGGTACATTATCAGAGACAATATCTTGAAATTCGTCCAACATATCAGAGAATTCTACTAGTACATCTTCACATTTCTCTTGACTAATCTTAGGAATCAATGCAAAGCAATGACGCTCATGCTTCATACGCTCCAAAAATTCCTACCATATACCAAGCAAATTCTGGCAGTACTACATAGCTTTTCTTCCACCTCCTTCAAGGGCTTCAACTTATGACGAACTCTATCCTTTGTTAGGGAATATGTGTTTGCATGGCCATCATGGATAGCACACCTATCATACTACCATGACCTCCCCAATAGCATATGACATGCATCCATTGGTATGATATCACAGAGCACCTCATCATGGTAGTCCCCAATCTTGAACTTCACTAAACACTGCTCATTGACCAAAGCTCTATGGTCCTTCTACAACCATGCAATTTGATATGGATGTGGATTCTTTCTTCTTGTCAACTTCAATTTGTCAACCATCTCCTCTGAAATAAGATTGTCAATGCTTCCACTATCAATAATAATATCACAACACTTACCTTCACATTTGCACCTTGTGCAGAATAAACTTTTCCTCTAATTAGTTTCTTTCTCCTCATTCAACAAAGTTCTTCTGACAACTAGGGTTTCTCCCCTTTTAGCATCTTTAGAATGCTCAGACTGTGAATCTTCATCTACATGTGCAACTTGTACATTACCTTTAGGTCTTCTATTCATCCTTCCTTGATGTTGCAGACACTTGTATGCTTGATTCCCTTCTTCTCCACATTGAAAATAGGTTCCTCTGAAATATCCTCTTCTAGGTCCTTACCCAAGTCTACCTCTTCCTCTTCCACTCTACTTAGCATTATTCTGGTCACAAGGGTGGTAGGCCTTATCTCCTCTCTGATTTTGACTGGTACTAGCTTCTTCACTTTTCTTTGAATCTTCATTTTGGCCTCCATAGGGACTTCCATTAGTCCTTCCACCGTGGCCTCTTCCCCTTTGCTTGTTGCGAATCTTTTATTCAACTTCTCTTGCACCTTCAGGGAAAAATGGTATGCATCTTCTATGGTGGTCATTTTGACCAGGCTCAGATCCTCTTGAATACTTGGCCTCAACCCATTATTTAATGGGCTACCTTCTCCTTGTTGGCTTATGCATAGCCTACCCTAATAGTAATCTTATAAAAATCTTCTGTATACTCCTTAAGAGACTTGTTACCTTGCTTCAATCCTTGCAGCTTCTTCAGTAACTCTATCTCATAGTCCACATGAATGAACTGCTTCTATAGTTTTTCCACCATTCGATCCCATCTAGTAATCTTTCCTTTTCCTCTTCTATTCCTCTCTAACTGGACCTCCTTCCACCAAATACTGGCAGGGCCCTTCAACTTTTTTTTTTGCAAACTTGACCTTATCTGGGTCTTCCACATCTTCATACTCAAAATATTCTTTCATGTCATTGATCCAATCAATAAGCTGTTTTAGGTTCAAATCTCTAGAATAGGTAGAAAATTTGATCCTAGACCTCTTTCCAATCTTTGAAATGGCCCTCAACAACATAAGTTCTACAGGATCTCCTACAACTTCTTGTTCTTCCTCAGATAGCTCTTCTTTAGCTTCATCCTCACTTTCTTCTCTTGTTCTCGGCTCAAACCCTCTTCGCAGTTCCTCTTGCAATGCATCAATATGCCTTCGTAGGGATTTAAAACCCTCTTCCATCAAAGCATTTCTCCCAACATGGTTTCTTCATGGAGGCATCCTGATCTCCATAGCAAACCCACAACCTCAGGTCCTAGTGCAAACTACCTCATGGTCGGCAATCTCTCTACACACTCAAGAACCCTTGCTTAGATACCACTTGATGAAAGGGGTAAATCATAAAAACACACAACAACATAAATTGTACATAGAAAATAGAATATTTTTTTTATGATTTAGACAACTCATTCATTACAAAAGCTCAAATACAATCAGAGGAATCAATCCTCCACAGGCTACAACGCATTACAACTACCTATCACAAGGCTCTCGAAACTTCTGCCTTCTGTAACCCCAAATCAGCTAGGGTTTCTTTTTTTCCACCTATTCTTGACTCTACACTTTCCCCCTTCTCTCTACTACTACCCAAGGTCCCCAAAAATAGTCATAAATAGCCCTTTTTGGCTGCCTCTAGCTAAATTTTGAAATTTGCCACTCCCTCCAAAAGTAGGTCAACTTCTAGGAAGCATAACTTTTGATCCGGGTGTTTGATTGACGAACCATTTGAAGCACTAAAAATATCATGGAGTGAACTATCACGTTAGAAATCAATAAATAGATTTCCATCAACATTTTGGGATTTTATGGGATGTTTTAGTGCCTCATATTTGATTTCAAAAATTTTCAGGGGTTTTTCAGAAAATAGAAACTTTAATATCTTTCATCTTACAAATCATCTTTCCCTGATTCCTTCACCAAAGGTCTTATATTTCATTTACGGAGCTTTCTGTAAATTTTTGTTTCCATCCATGCCCAAATGCAAACTTTCCAAAAAATAGCAATCAATCTTTTCAAAAATAGTAGTCAATCTTTCCAAAAATAGCAGTCAATCTTTCCAAAAATAGCAGTTTGGGAAAACTGAAAGTCCTACATCATTATTCAAGTGATTATGGAACCAAAAATACTAATTATAGAAATAAATGAAAAGAACTTCAATGATTTTGAATCAACATCTTTTTGGGTGATGCAAGATTGCCTTTACACCACTAGATGCCCCTGCATCAGACACCCAAGGTAATTTGAGAAGTGAACCTGTCACATCTTAGGTATTTGTTTGAGGAAAACCTAAATGGTCAACCTCTTCCTTAGACAACCATGAAGAATCTTCAACAGGCCTTCCTTTCCATTTCACCAGATATTCTTCATATTGCCTATTCCGAGTACTTCTTCCCACACGGCTATCGAAGATCTCTTCTATCTCCTCTGTTGAAGTAGATACTAGAATACTCCATTGCTCTTCTGTTAGTCCATCCTATGTGCCACCTTCCTGATATTTTGTTAAATCAACAATGTTGAACATAGGTAGAATGTTGATCCTGCTCGGCAACTCTACCTCATATGCATTTCTTGAATCATGCTTCTTCAAGATTCTGCATGGTCTAAATTTCTTCATTTTCAACTTATTATATGTTCCAATTAAGAACTTTTACTTTCTCAAGTGCACCATGACTTCATCTCCTACTTGGAACTCCTTATATCTCCTCTTCTAATTTGCCTTAGCCTTGTACAAAGTATTCATTTTATTAATATGATTTCTCACCTCTTCATCGAAATGCTTCAAGTGTTCTGCAAGGTCTTTAGCTTTAGCACTTGCCTTTTCTCCTTTGTCTATCTTCTTTAACTCTAAAGCATTTCTTGGACTATTCCCATATACAATTTGGAATGGTGATTTACCAGTATTCCTATTGACAGAATTGTTGTACAAGCAAATTCTGCTTGTGGTAAAATCAAATCCCATCCCTTTGGCTTATCTCCTACTAACCATCGTAGTAATTAAGTGTCTAAAACTAGCATACCTATCTTTAGAAAAATCTATGTAAAATAGCTGAGACATATCCTTCTTGAGGCATGTATTCAACTTATATATGACAAAGTCTAAATATAGGTACATTTTAATGATTGACACATTTTTGTTTGAGTAATAATATTGTAGTACATTTAGAGAACATAACATTAAAAATATTGAAAATATGCAATAGAGCTAAGATAATGTGAGAAAGAGTGCATTCATTTATCATATTTTTATAACTATAAAATGTGCAATAGAGCTAAGAGATTGTGAAAAATAGTTCATTACTTCATACTCATTCAAATAGATTCATAAGAAGTACATCACATCATTTATCTTCTAATAATTAGATTCGTTACTCTTCAGATTTTAGGTTGGCATGTTGCTTTCCTTTTTCCATCTTTTCATAATGGTCATATTTAAATTGTAGAATTATTTCTAGACCTTGTAATTAATTTACATGAAATATAGCCACAAATGTTAATCATATTCATTATTTTTCTTATGTCAATAGTAACTTTTAAAAGAGTTCAAGACCTTGTGAATGATTATGAACATTATCATTTGTGACAAATAAATGAATAATATTATCAAATTATTCATTGGTTGTTGTGTCTATGTCAACATTAGTCCTTGTCATCAGCAACTTCTAGTCATCAATAATTGGATTTGTAATGCTATGTGTCATGAGATGTTTCAATGAGTATTTTATGGGATTGTTGTATAAACTTTATAATATAAAATATATAAGAAAACATATTACCAAAATAACCTATAATATTTTTATAAAATTCAAAATATACTATCGAGTGAAAGATAGCCAATAAAAGATCCACTTTCAAAAACACTAATTAAATTATAGTATGACACACAATATCTTATAAATACAATAATTTAATGTGTCATAGACTTTTATAATCCATAAATATTTAAATATAATGGAATGATAATTTTTAAAATTTTAAACTAACTATTTACATTTTTTGATGAGTGAATTATTGCCATGTGGGCCACTCATGATAAATCAAGATTCAAAAATTATAAATAGCTACTCTAGAGGAGGGCCTTAAGAAAAAACCCTAAATGGGTGATTATATTAAAAAGAAAAACCATATACTTATGTCTTCCCTATGCTTATTGTAGATAATTATATATCAACATTATAATGTATTCCCAACCTATGTGCATTTTTCTATAAAATATTTTCTAAACCTGATCAACATCGACTGCTTCCACCATCTTTGACCCATTCATGCTAGAGTTCAAGGTACCAGAGTTGATAGCAAAGAACCAGTCTGTACCATGGACATCTACTTCTCTCGAGAGAACCTTGAGGAATTTTGCACACTACATGTCCTTCTATTTTCACTCCTCCTCATTTTATCCCACCAATGTATTCAAAAAAGTTATCGATGATCCATTATATAGCCAAGGGATCACATGCCAAGTGCCATTATTGGGCAAGAACCCCAAGTTGAGAACAACATTGTCCAAGGTCTTCTTCAGTCCCCTGTCCGATGTGGTTTAATTAGTATTTCTACCACCACACCAATACCATCTTTTGGCTCCCCTAGATCTAGTAGCACAACAACAATTATAGAGGATATATCAGTATTCACCTTGTATTAATGAGAAGTGGATATGAAAGTGTCCCCAAGCACCATGTAGATTGTGTGCAAAATAATAACTGACCATGATTTGAAGATCTTTCTCAACCTAAGATCTAAGATATGTCCCATGAAATGAATTTGCCTCCTCTTTGCTTTGAGACAAATTGTTGAATCTATATTGTAAACTTCACTGCAAATGGCATTCTAATTAACATATATATTGTTTGTTACAGTACTACCTGCATAGTTGTCATCATAAATGTTAGCATCTCCTCTGAGCCATCCTCCTCTCCCATCAAGCAAACCATATGTCATACCATACTAGTTCATGATGTCATGTTTTCTTTTCATTCATGTGAAATAGCAAGTCAACCAATTTCCAATTTCTCCCACACTTCCTTTGATTTGGCATGCAGATACTTATTTGATGCATATGAATTACCACATTCACTAGTTTGTCCACCTCAATGTTAGCTTCATTGTTAGTTCCATCTAGAAATTTCTTTTCCATTAATGCTACCATTTCTTTGACCTCACACAAGTACCTATATAGGGCATTACTAAATCAATTGTATTCAATTGTTTGTTCATACATGAAACATAAATAACCTAGTATGATGATTAGGCTCCCTCCTATATTTGAGGCCCTAGAAAACAAGCTCAAACATTACAGATTGAGACCTATGTTCCATTTATTTTGATCCATGACCTCCGTGCAGGGTCATTTTTCTATTTCTATGATTTACAACATGAAATATAGAATTGAGGAACCAACCACTAAGACTAAGAAGGTCACACCACCAATAATGGAGTATACAACATTAGAACCATATCCATGGATTGAGAGACAAATGATGCAATAACAGAATTTGTAGGGAGGCACCATCCATTATAGAGTGGGGAACAGTTGATCATTTCTCTCACACACCGGCTAGGTTAAGATCCTTTTTCTAGCCCCTGCACCCCTTTATATAGTTGATAGTTGGATCCCTCATTTACTCTATGATGGTGGAAAAAGAGATCATTTGAAGGAGATAGATACGTAAGAGATCATGATCCCCGAATGTTAGGTATTAATGTTCACATACTTGATCTCAGTACAAGGGTTGTAGAAATCAAGAACATTGAGTGAATGAAAGCACCAAATCTAGCCACTCGAGATGAATAAGACCATCATCTAGCTTGGCTTCAAGATTAAACAACACTACAAAGCTAGTTACAATCCCAAAGATAAAAAGATTTTGGTGATGTTGGTGGACAAGCTTCTATAAGAAGAGAAAGAAGGCCTGACACCGTTATAACTGTTAGAGGGAACATTCCTTGTGACCTTCCTATTATTTCAAATGAAAACTACCCTAGCAAATGCATGAGAGTACCTCCTTATCAGCAGTCTACTCAAAGTGAAAGTGTAAATATTGTAGCCCTTCCAGAGCACAACTTTTATGGCAGGGTACTTTTGAGGTACGGAACAAGGGAAATCCTACTAACCATTATGATGGATTACAAGCACATCCATCAACAATGAGCTCCTGGCCAATACGTTGAAATAGGCTTCCCTATTTATGGGGTTCTTTTAGGGAGAGAAAGGAAATTTACATTGATTCCTCAGCTTATCCTCTATAGAGAACCCATGGACAACTATCAATAAATTTTATAACTATAGGTAATTTGAGTTCCAAGGTTGCGGCAAAAATTCTACCTTCAATGTTAGTGGCTAGATTCTAAGAGAGAGAGGACATGGATATTGATGTAAAAGGAGGTCAAGAGGGACCTACTTGGCACAGATTTGCTCACATCTTGCTACAACTGTGGCCAATAGTAATGCGCACCAACAATAGCAATGGTCTTAACTCAACCAAAGTGTCCAGCTAATCCCCCACTATGCTTCTCCTTAATCAGGTTCTCCCTCATGGAACTCCTTGGAATGTACAACTGTCTTCCTCTAGAAAACATGCCATCTTGGATTATAAAATCCAACCATTTTGTCCCGTCCAAAGTAATAGGTCCCAAACAAGCTTTTTAGGCCTCTGCAAAATCTAGATCTTCAGGATACAAACTTTTGAGGTCATCGAACCTAACAACTTCTATCTTCATTTCTATCAACAAATTTTGCCTTCCACTCAAGGCATCTGCAACTCTGTTGTACTTCCCACTCTTGTGCTTCAAAACAAAAGTATAACTCTGCAAAAACTCAACCCATTTTAAGTGCCTTTGATTTAACTTTCCTTGACTATTAAGCTACTATAAAGCCTAATGATCAGTATATAAAACAAAATCTTTTGGCAATAGATAATGTCTCCATTTCTTCAAATCCTAAACTATTAAATAAAATTATTGATCAACATAATACATTTTCTTGGCATCATTAAGCTTCTCACTAAAATAGGCAATGGGCTTACCTTCTTGGCTCAAAACAACTCCTAAGGCATTGCCACTAGCATCATAATTTACCTGAAATACATTATTGAAATCTGGAAGTGTAAAAACATGTTTCTCTGTGACTTTCTGCTTCAATGTATCAAAACTCGTGTTTGCTCCTGTAGTCCATTTAAACTCTTTTCTATCCCCTCTCATTGTCTCAGTTAGGGGTGCACAAATGTTACTAAAATTCCTGATAAACTTTTTGTAAAAACTTGCCAAACCATGAAAAGATCTTACCTTTGTAGCACTCCTTAGCGTAGGCCATTCAATGATATCCCTCACCTTCTCTGGGTCCATCTTAAGACCTTCATCTGAGACAACAAATTTCAGGTATACCAATTCCTTCTATGTAAAACAACATTTCTTTAGATTTATCAACAACTTATCCTTCCTCAGCTTCTCTAAAACTCTTCTGATATGCATCAGATGCTCATCCCAAGTCTTACTGAAAATCAAAATGTCATCTAAATAAATAATGACAAAACTTCCCAAAAATTCTTTCAATACCTCGTTCATGGGCCGCATGAATGTGCTCGGTGCATTGGTTAGCCCAAATGGAATGACTAACCACTCATACAAACCTTCCTTTATGTTGAAGCCTATCTTCCATTCATCTCCTTCTCTGATTTAGATCTAGTGATACCCACTCTTCAGGTCAATCTTCATGAAGTACTTGGCTCTACTCAAACAACCCATTATGTCATCCATTCTAGACAATGAAAATCTATACTTGATCCTGATCTTATTGATGGCTCAAGCATCTATACATATCCTCCACTCACCATCTTTCTTCTATGCTAGTACTATAGGTATTGCACATGGACTAAGGCTCTCCCTTATCAATCCCTTCCTCAATGACTCCTGAACTTGTCTATTCAACTCTTCATTCTCTACAGGGGTCATTCTAAGGGCTGCCTTATTCAACAAACTAGCTGCTGGTATCAAATCCATTTGATGACTAATCTTCCTCACTAGTGGTAAACCTTCTGGTACATTATCAGAGACAATATCCTTAAATTCTTCCAACATATCTGAGACTTCTGCTAGTACATCTTCACATTTCTCTTGACTAATCTTATCAATCAATGCAAAGCAATGACGCTCATGCTTCATACCCTCCAAAACTTTCCTACCATCTACCAAGAAAATTCTTGCAGTCCTACATAACTTCTCTTCCACCTCCTTCAAGGGCTTCAACTTATGACAAGCTCCATTCTTTGTTAGGGAATATGTGTTTGCATGGCCATCATGGATAGCACACCTATCATACTTCCACGGCCTCTCGAACAACATATGACATGCATCCATCTGTATGATATCAAAAAACATTTCATCATGGTAGTCCCCACTCTTGAACTTCACTAAACACTACTCATTGACCAAAGCTCTATGGTCCTTTTGCAACAATGCAATCCAATATGGATGTGTATACTTTCTTCTTCTCAACTTCAACTTGTCAACCATCTCCTCTGAAACAAGATTGTCAGTGCTTCCACTGTCGATAATAATATCATGACACTTACCTTCACATTTGCACCTTGTGTGGAATAAACTCTTCCTCCGATTGGGTTCTTTCTCCTCACTCAACAAAATTCTTTTGACAACTAGGGTTTCTCCCCTTTCAACATCTTCAAAATACTTAGACTATGCATCTTCATCCACATGTGCAACTCATACATTACCTTCAGGTCTTCTATTCGTCCTTCCTTGATGTTGCAGAAACTCATATGCTTGATTCCCTTCTTCTCCACATTAAAAATAGGTTTCTCTGAGAACCTCCTCTTCCAAGTCCTTGCCTAGGTTTGCCTCTTCCTCTTCTTCTTTGCTCACCATTATTCTATTCACGAGGGCGGTAGGCTATATCTCCTCTCTGATTTTGATTGGTGCCAGATTCTTCACTTATCTTTGAATATTCATTTCAGCCTCCATAGGGTCTTCCACCAGTCCTTCCACCTTGACCTCTTCCCCTTTTCTTTCTATTGAATCTTTTATTCGTCTTCTCTTCCACCTTCAGGGAAAATTGGTACACATCTTCTATGGTGGTCATTCTAACCAGGCTCAACTCCTTTTGAATACTTTCCCTCAACCCATTAATGTAATAGGCTACCTTCTCCTTGTTGGCCACTGCATGGCCTGTTGTGATAATAATATTATAAAAATCTTCTGTATACTCCTTAACAGACTTGTTACCTTGCTTCAATCCTTATAGCTTCTTCAACAACTCCATCTCATAGTCCACAAGAATGAACTTCTTCTTTAGTTTTTCCACCATTCGATCCCATCTAGTAATCTTTCCTTTTCCTCTTCTATTCCTCACTAACTGGACCTCCTTCCACCAAATACTTACATGGCCCTTCAACTTTTTTTTTGCAAACTTGACCCGATCTAGCTCTTCCACATCTTCATACACAAAATATTGCTCTATGTCATTGATCCAATCAATAAGTTGTTCTAGGTTCAAATCTCTAGAATAGGTAGAAACTTTGATCCTAGGCTTTTTTTCAATATTTGAAATGGCCCTTAACAACATAAGTTTTGCAGGATCTTCTACAGCTTCTTGTTCTTCCTTAGATAGCTCTTCTTCAGCTTCATCCTCACTTTCTTCTCTTGTTCTCAGCTCAAACCCTCTTCACAGTTCCTTTTACAATGCATCAATCTTCCTTTGTAGGGCTCTAAAACCCTCTTCCATCAAAGAATTTCTCCCAACATGGTTTCTCTGTGGAGGCATCTTGATCTCCGTAGCAAACCCACAACCTTAGGTCCTGGTGCAAGCTGCCTCACGGGCAGCGATCTATCTACACATTCATGATCCCTTGCTCTGATACCACTTGATGAAGGGGGTAAATCATAAAAACACACAACAACAAAAATTCCACATAGAAAATAGAATATTCTTTTATTGATTGGGACAACTCATTCATTACAAAAGCTCAAATACAATTAGAGGAATCAATCCTCCAAATGCTGCAACACATTACAACTACCTATCACCAGGCTCTGGAATCTTTTACCTTCTGTAACCCCAACTAAGCTAGGGTTTCTATTTTCCTACCTATTCTTGACTCTACACATTCCTACTTATCACTACTACTGCCCAAGGTCCCCAAAAATAGTCATAAATAACCCTTTTTGGCAGCCTCCAACTAAATTTCAAAATTTGCCACTCCCTCCGAAAGTAGGTCAACTTCTGGGAAGCATAACTTTTGATCCAGGTGTCCCATTGACGAACCATTTGAAGCACCGGAAAGCTTACAAAGTGAACTATCACACCAAAAATCTATAAATGGATTTTTGTCAACTTTTTGGGATGTTATGGGATGTTTTAGTGCCTCATATCCGATTTCAAAAATTTTCAAGGGATTATCAGAAAATAGAAACTTTAATATATTTCAGCTCACAAATGATCTTTTCCTAATTACTTTACCAAAGGTCTTATATTTCATTTACAAAGCTTCCTATAAATTTATCCTTCCATTAGTGCCCAAATGCAAACTTTCCAAAAATAGCAGTCAATCTTTTCAAAGATAGCAGTTTGCTATTTTTAGCAGTTTGGAAAAACTAAAAGTTGTACATCATTATTCAAGTGTTTATGGAACTAGAAATAATAATTATTGAAATAAATGAAAATAAATTCAATGATTTTGAATCAACATCTTTTTGGGTGATGCAATATTGTCTTTACACAACTGGATGCTCCTACATCAAACACCTAGGGTAATTTGAGAAGTGACCCTGTCACGTCTTAGGTATTTGTTTAAAGAAAACCCAAATGGTCAACCTCTACCTTAGACAACCAAGAAGAGTCTTCAACAAACATTCCTTTCTATTTCACCAGATACTCTTCATATTGCCTATTCCAAGTACTTCTTCCCATATGGCTATCCAAGATCTCTTCTATCTCCTCTATTGAAGAAGATGCCAGAATACTCCACTGTTCTTCTATTAGTCCATCCTCTGTGCCACCTTCATTATATTCTATTAAATCAACAATGTTGAATACAGGTGAAATGTTGATCTCACTTGGCAACTCTACCTCATATTCATTTCATGAATCAATCTTCTTCAGGATTCTGCATGGTCCAAATTTCTTCATTTTCAACTTATTATATGTTCCAATTGGGAACCTTTCTTTTCTCAAGTGAACCATGACTTTGTCTCCTACCTAGAACTCTTTATATCTTCTCTTCTAATTTGCCTTAGCCTTGTACTGAGTATTCATTTTGTTAATATGCTTTCTCACTTCTTCATGCAAATTCCTCAGGTGTTCTGCAAAGTCTTTAGCTTTAGCATGTGTCTTTTCTCCTTTGTCTAGCTTCCTTAACTCTGAAGCATTTCTTGCACTATTCCCATATACAATCTAGAATGGTGATTTACCAGTACTCCTATTGACAAAATTTTTGTAAGAAAATTATGCCTGTGGTAAAATCAAATCCCATCCTTTGGGCTTATCTCGTACTAAGCATCGTAATAGGTTACCCAAACTCCTATTCACCACTTTTGTATGTCCATCAGTCTATGGATGGTGTGCAAAACTGAACATCAAATCTGCCTTCAACTTCTTCCATAATGTCCTCCAGAAATAACCAACAAACTTGGTATCTCGATCTGAAATCTATGCTCTTAGGTAGACCATGTAGTCTCACCACCTCCTTGAAAAATAACTCTACAATATAAATAACATCATTAGTCTTCTTACAAGGAATAAAATGTTCCATCTTTAAGAATCTATCCACTACCACAAAAATGGAATCATGTCCCTCTGTGTCCTAGGTAAACTAAGAACAAAATCCACACTAATATCATCCCATGGCTTCTCTGGTACAGGTAATGGCTGATATAGCCCTGTATTTTGACTTGTTCCTTTTACCATCTGACACACTCTGAAACTCTACACAAATTTCCTCACATCTTGCTACAACTGTGGTCAATAGTAATGCTCACCAATAATAGCAATGGTCTTATCTCGACCAAAGTGTCCAGCTATTCCCCCACTATGCTTCTCCTTAATCAGGTTCTCTCTCATGGAACTCCTCAGAATGCACAATTGGCTTCCTCTAAACAACATGCCATTTTGGATTATGAAATGTAACCATTTTGTCATATCCAAAGTAATAGGTTCCAAACAAGCTTTCTAGGCCTTTGCAAAATCTGGATCTTCAAGATACAAACTTTTGAACTCATTGAACCCAACAACTTCTATCTTCATTTCCATCAACAAATTTTGCATTCTACTCAAGGCATGTGCAACTCTATTGGACTTCACACTCTTGTGCTTCAAAATAAAAGTATAACTCTACAAAAACTCAACCCATTTTAAGTCCCTTTGATTTAACTTTCCTTGACTATTAATATACTACAAAGCCTAATGATCAGTATATAAAACAAACTCTTTTGGCAACAGATAATGTCTCCATTTCTTCAAAGCCTAAACTATTGGATAAAATTCTTGATCATAAATAAAATACTTTTTATTGACATCATTAAGCTTCTCACTAAAATAGGCAATGGTCTTACCTTCATCACTCAAAATAGCTCCTATGACAATGCCACTAGCATCACAATCTACCTGAAATACCTCATTAAAATTTGGAAGTGCCAAAATAGGTTTCTCTATCAATTTCTGCTTTAATGTATCAAAACTCTTGTTTGCTCCTATAAACCATTTAAACTCTTTTCTATCCCCTCTCATTTTCTTAGTTAGGGGTGCACAAATGCTACTAAAATTCTTGATAAACTTTCTGTAAAAACTTGCCAAACCATGAAAAGATCTTACCTCTGTAGCACTCCTTGGCATAGGCCATTCAATGATAGCCCTCATCTTCTCTAGGTCCATATTAAGACCTTCCTCTGATATGACAAATTCCAGGTATACCAACTCCTTTGCAAAACTACATTTCTTTAGATTAATCAACAACTTATCCTCCCTTAGTTTCTCTAAAACTCTTCTGATATGCATCAGATGCTCATCCCAAGTCTTTCTAAAAATCAAAATGTCATCTAAATAAACAATAACAAAACTTCCAAAAAATACTTTCAATACCTCGTTCATGAGCTGCATGAATGTGATTGGTGCATTGGTTAGCCCAAATGGCATCACTAACCACTCATACAAACCTTCCTTTGTTTTGAAGGCTATCTTCCATTCATCTCTTTCTCTGATTCAGATCTGGTGATACCCACTTTTTAGGTCAATCTTTGTGAAGTACTTTGCTCGAGAGTCTGTACACATCCTCTAGTCTCCATCTTTCTTTGGTGCTAGTAGTAAAGGTACCACACATGGAATTAGGCTCTCCCTTATCAATCCCTTCCTCAACAACTCTTAAACTTGTCTATTTAGCTCTTCATTCTCTACAAGGGGTCATTCTATGCACTGCCTTATTTAGAAAACTAGCTCCTAGTATCAAATCCATTTGATGACTAATCTTCCTCATTGGTGGTAAACCTTCTGGTACATTATCAAAGACAATATCCCAAAATTCTTCCAACATATCAGAGACTTCTGCTAGTACATCTTCACATTTTTCTTAACTAATCTTAGGAATCAATGTAAAGCAATAACATTCATGCTTAATACCCTCCAAAAATTTCTTACCATCTACCAAGCAAATTCTAGCAGTACTACATACCTTTTCTTCCACCTCCTTTAAGGGCTTCAACTTATGATGAACTCCATCCTTTGTGAGGGAACATGTGTTTGCATGGCCATCATCAACAGCACACCTATCATATTATCATGGCCTCCCCAATAGAATATGACATGCATCTATTGGTATGATATCACACAGCACCTCATCGTGGTAGTCCCCAATCTTAAACTTCACTAAACACTTCTCATTGACCAAAGCTCTATAGTCCTTCTGTAACCATGCAATCTGATATGGATGTGGACTCTTTCTTCTTGTCAACTTCAACTTGTCAACCATCTCCTCTAAAAGAAGATTGTCAGTGTTTCCACTATCAATAATAATATCACAACACTTACCTTCACATTTGCACCTTGTGTAGAATAAACTCTTCCTCTGATTGTGTTCTTTCTCCTCATTCAACAAATTTCATCTAACAACTAGGTTTTTCCCCTTTCAACATCTGCAGAACATTCGGACTATGCATTTTTATCTACATGTACAACTTGTGTATTACCTTTAGGTCTTCTCTTCGTCCTTTGTTGATGTTGTGGACACTCATATGCTCAATGCCCTTCTTCTCCACATTGAAAACATGTTCCTCTTAAACCTCCTCTTCCAGGTTCTTGCCTAGGTCTACCTCTTCTTCTTCCTCTTTGCTCACCATTATTCTGGTCACGAGGGCAGTAGGCATTATCTCCTCTTTGATTTTGACTAGTGCCAGCTTCTTCACTTTTCTTTGAATCTTCATTTTGGCCTCCATAGGGTCTTCCACCAATCCTTCTGCCTTGACCTCTTCCTCTTTGCTTGTTGTCAAATCTTTTATTCAACTTCTCTTCCACCTTCAGGGAAAATTTGTATGCAACCTTCTCCTTGTTGACCTCTGGATGTCATGTCCTGATAGTTATCTTATAAAAATCTTTTGTATGTACTCCTGAATAGACTTGTTACCTTGCTTCAATCCTTGTAGCTTCTTCAACAACTCCATCTCATAGTCCATAGGAATGAACTGCTTCTTTAGTTTTTCCACCATTCAATCCCATATGGTAATCTTTCATTTTCCTCTTCTATTCTTCTCTTACTGGACCCCCTTCCACCAAATACTAGCATGGCCCTTCAGCTTTATTTTTGCAAACTTGACTCAATCTTGGTCTTCCACATCTTCATACTCAAAATATTCTTCCATTTCATTGATCCAATCAATAAGTTGTTCTAGGTTAAAATCTCTAGTATAGGTAGAAACTTCGATTTGGGCCTCTTTCCAATCTTCGATATGGCCCTCAACAACCTAAGTTCAATAGGATATCCTACAGCTTCTTGTTCTTCCTCAGATAGCTCTTCTTCAGCTTCATCCTCACTTTCTTCTCTTGTTCTCAGCTCAAACCCTCTTCATAGTTCGTCTTGCAATGAATCAATCTATCTTTATAGGGCTCTAAAACCCTCTTCCATCAAAGCATTTCTCCCAACATAGTTTCTTCATGGAGGCATCTTGATCTTTGCATTAAACCCACAACCTCATGTCCTAGTGCAAACTACCTCATGGTCGGTGATTTGTCTACACACTCAAGAACCCTTGCTCTAATACCACTTGATGAAGGGAGTAAATCATAAAAACACATAACAACAAAAATTACACATAGAAAATAGAATATTCTTTTATTGATTTGGACAACTCATTCATTACAGAAGCTCAAATACAATTAGAGGAATCAATCCTCCATAGGTTGCAACACATTACAGCTACCTATCACTCGGCTTTGGAATCTTCTACCTTCTGTAACCCCAAATCAGATAGGGTTTCTTTTTTCCTACCTATTATTGACTCTACACTTTCCCCCTTATCTCTACTACTGCCCAAGGTCCCCAAAAATAGCCATAAATAGCCCTTTTTGGCAGCATCCAGCTAAATTTTGAATTTTGTCACTCCCTCCAAAAGTAGGTCAACTTGTTTGAAGTATTGGAAAGCTCATGAAGTGAACTATCATGCCAAAACTCTATAAATAGATTTCCATCAACTTTTTGGGATGTTATGGGACATTTTAGTGCCTCATATCTGATTTCATAAATTTTCAGGGGTTTTTTAGAAAATTGAAGCTTTAATATCTTTCAGCTCACCAATGATCTTTGTCTAATTCCTTTGCGAAAGGTCTTATATTTAATTTACAAAGCTTCCTATAAATTTTCACTTCCATCCGTGCCCAAATGCAAACTTTCCAAAAATAGCAGTCAATCTTTCCAAAAATAACAGTTTGGAAAAACTGAAAGTCCTACATCATTATTCAAGTGATTATGGAACTAGAAATACTAATTATGGAATGAAATGAAAACAACTTCAATAATTTTGAATCAACATCAGTTTACATGATGCAAGATTGCCTTTACACCATTGGATGCTCCTGCATCAAAGAAGTAAAAGAATCTTGTTGAATCTTGAAAGAGCTCAATGAGAGCTTTTGATGAGCACAATGGCATTGATTGAAGTAGCATAATGATGCTTAGTTGAACAATGAATAGAAGAAAAGGTACCTTCATCTTGTGAGAGCAATAGAATACTGATTTGGAGAGCAAAAACTTAGCAAGAACTCTTTGCACAATAAATTTGCCTCCCTTTGTGCTTGAGGGAGGGGTTATTTATAGGTTTGAATAAGGGAATTGATTGAGAAGTTAACTTAATTGATTGATTAGATAAGAAGGATTGATTAGGGAGTGAACTAGGTTGATTACCCAGTGAACTCAGCTAACTAAGGAGTGATAAATCAATAATAGCTTATCACTGAAGAGGAAATGGAGTTGGAAGGATGCATGAGATTGATTGAGTTGTTGATTTTAGATCAAATGGAGTTAATTATGCATGTGTGGGTGCATGAATAGTCAACTCCATATTAGGCTTCAAAAATCATGTAAACTAAAAGAAAAATAGGTAAAACAGATCTATTTTAAGTGAGAAACTTGAGTTTTTCCACGGCTAGAAACATGACAGGGTCACCCCTGGGTGACCCTAGGTCGCGGGGGCAACCCTCGGTCACCGGGGGGAGATCTAGCCAAAATAGGGGTTTTATAGGAACAACAGAAGGGAGATGGTAGGAGAGAGAAAAAGGAGGTGTTCTACCTCTAGAAACAGGTCAGTCATGTGCAAGAATCCAAATCTCAACTTGCACTGTAGGATCTCCCAGTGGAGATCTAGAAATAATAGGGGGAGATTTTGATTGGTTGGGTGAAACTAAAAACTGAAAGTAGGAGATGGATTCAGGGGACCTCTAGAAGACATCTAGGAGGTGTAGAGGATGATAAACATAGGGGAAAGGTGAAAACTCACCTACAAGATGCTCACAAGGCTTAGGACAAGGTTGAAAGCTCAGAAAATGTAAATCGACAAGTGTCACAAAAAGTGTCGAAAGGCATTGAAAACAGAGAGAGAGAGAGCGAGAGAGAGAGAGAGAGAGAGAGAGAGAGAGAGAGAGAGAGAGAGAGAGAGAGAGAGAGAGAGAGAGAGAGAGAGAGAGAGAGAGAGAGAGAAGACACATCATCAAGAGGTTTGCTACTTAGAGGACATTATTTCATGCTTACATGTATGTGACAAGGATTTGAAATCATCATAAGGGTCCTCATGGAGGCTGTGCATGATTTCTATACTTATAATCTTGTGTTTGGATTTGGCAATTTCACCTCACTGTGAAGATAAAAATACAGAAACAAAAGAAGATGATGATAGTTGGGCTCCTTTTGACATCATCCTAGACCCCACTACTATATGGGGAAACTCAGATGACAAGGATCTGCCATCCTCTGGCACTGCTTTGGCCGGTTGATGGTCTTTTTTATTATTTTTGTAATGTTTTCTAGATTCTGGGCATGGCCAATAACTATATGACTTTCTAGACTCTACCCATGTGACTTTTGGTGGTGTTCCTTTTAACTACCCACCCTTTTTTGTGGATATGTGTATTATTATCTTTCATTAATATAGATATGGTCGCCTATTCATAAATAAAAAATTACATCAATAAACATTTTGAATATTGTGTAGATTTGAAGCCCATCTTATGGAATATGAAACTAATCAAAATCATCTTCATTATATTCATTAAGGTCAGATCCAAACTTAACATTGGCTGGTGGATTAGTCAAACCACCTGAGATGTGTTGACAAAGATAAAATAATTGATCAGGTTCATTAAGATACAAGCTACTTCTTGGACTCACACCATGGTTCATCCCTTTATTTAACACAACCACAAGGTGGATATCCAATTTTTCTAAAGTATGCCTATGTAATCTATTTTATAAAGTCCACCTGCATATTCTTTTAGAACTTTGGAATGCAAAAATTCACAAAATGCAGCATACAGAACAATCCCTTAAAATGTAAAGCCTATTAACCTTTTAAATGTTGATTAGATTTACACTAAGCCTATAAACCATTTAAATGTTGACTAGATATACACTAAGTCATTATCCCTTAATAGTAATAAAGGCATCATATAAGATAAAAAAAATTGATGTAGTGGCATCTCTCACCCTCACATTTTGATTGACGTTTTGCTTCAGTTTATGTAGTTTGTGGGGTTTTGTTGTGTTTTGGTGCAGTTCCTGTTGCCTTGCATATTATGAACCTCCTATCTCCATTTTAGACAGCTAGAAAAGTAGCAAAGTTTCTCTATGTTACTAAGCTATAAAAAGGATCTGAAAATGCCTAAAATTATGCAGACCAAAAATAGAAATAGCCAGTAGTTTCTGAGGGGCGAATCATTTGAGTTGTTGTCTTTACTCCTTTCTTCTTTTGCCTAGCGTCAGCTATTTCATAGGGATAGTTATTTGCATGTATCATGGTAGTTTGCTTTGGGCATCGATGATTTCTTGTTTTTTTCTAAATCTCTGCAAGATCATGGGCGTTATGGGGATGTGTTCAACATCATGAAGTTTTTATTCTGCTGTAGACTTTAAAATGAAGGAAGTGATCTTTGCAGTGGGAAGACATAGGTTGATCAAGCTGAATAAAGAGGAGGACGATAGAGGCCTTTTGAGAGGAGCCATGGAGACTTAGTGATGCAAGGTGAATATTGACTTAGGTGTAGTATATAGAGGTCGAGTGGTCTCAGAGGGAAGAGGGAACAATCCTGGTTGGATCATGTTTGTTTGTAATTTGTGTGAGATCGTTTGAATGAATAAAATAATGCTTTTTTATGTCCATTTTATTGTCATTTATTTTTTGTTGCATTCTCAGTATGAATCTATGGCAATGTCTCCATGTCTAAGTGATTTAATATGATAACTTAAGTTCTTGTGTTCAATTTGGGTAAGGAATTATAGTCATTCCATGTTTGCGAGTTTGTGAGTAGAGAGAGAGCTCCACCAAATCAGCATTGTCATTCTTCTCATTGATAACATTTCCTGTCTTAGAGTCCATACTTGAATTTGTGTCAGATTGGGTGTCCTAAACTTCCTATCATTATAGTGGAGAGTGGTGGTTTGAGTCTCTATTCAATTCAATTTTCATCTTGTCACCAAGAATCAACCTATCAAAAACACAAAACTAAAAAATAATAAACTTGTAGCATACCTCCAGCCATTTGAGGAACATTTTCAAGGAGGGTAGTATTGACTGCATTTGGCAAAGAAGTACTAACTGGTGATGCACCTAAAGATGAACCATGACCTTTAACCATTGCACTTCGATGTTAGGAATGAGGAGGATGAGAAGAAGTATAGACAATGCTATTGCTACTTTCATCTTCACCATTATAATTAATCTTATGATAGTATACATTAACATAAGGATGTAATAGTAACTTAAATAATAGCCCCTAAAATTAGCTGACAACTAGGAAGCCTACTACCAATGAATCCTTGCTTAACTCTAAACTGAGAGCTACCAAGCATTACAGTCAAAGCACATAAGGAAGCAGAATAATTTCGAGACATAGATATTATTTCAGTTGGGATAGACAAGAATTGATGGGAGGATATTATGATGCAGGAGATAATGTTAAGTTTCGATTTCCAATGGCCTTCACAACCACAATGCTATCATGGAATGATTTGGAGTTTAGCGGATTCATGGGCAATGATCTCTCCAATGCAAAGATGGTCATTCGATGGGCCACAAATTATCTTCTTAAAGCTACTGCTCATCCAGGCACCATATATGTTTAGGTTAGTATATGCATAACAACAAAACAAATTTAGTCATGATGTTACAACCAAATAGTTTTAGTCACGATGTCGTATCTCCTGGGTTTATAAATTCTAATAATTATTTAGGCTTTTCTAATAATTATGTAGGTAGGGGACCCTATATATGCTGTGAGAGTCTAGAAGACATGGACACTACAAAAACTGCATATAAAATAGATAACCAAAACCATGAAATAACTATAGCACTTGCAGCTGCATCCCTTGTGTTTCACAAATTAGACCCTTCCTATTCCAAGAGAGTCATTCATGCTTCCATAATGGTAAAATTTTCAACACTAGAGTGATAGCAACTTGAGTGCTTTTATCCTAGGTATAGTAACTTAGAGTGTGACTACATATGCTAATCAAATCAGTAAGAAGTTTTATAAGTAGCCATACTCAAACTTGCTATACCTTAGATAAAAGCACTTGGACTCCAACATGTTTATTGTCCCACCCAAATGTATTCTCTGATTCATCAACTCCTAAACTCTATCATTACCATGTTTTTATGATGTTTCTATTAATCAAGTGCTAAAAAATTTAGCATTATGGAAGCATGAATGAGTCTCTCAGAATAGGGAGGGTCTTACTTGTGAAACAAGGGATGCAACTACAAGTTCTACAGCCATTTAAGGGTTTTAGTTATTTATACGTTGTTCTGGAAGTGTCCATTTCTTCTAGCCTCTCCCAGCATTTGTGGTCATTATTAGGGTCCCCTACCTATATAATTTTCAGATGAGCCTCAATAATTATTAGAATTTATAAATGCCTCAAATTATTTTATTTTTACATTATGACTGGAATTATTCTATTGTTATGCACATATTAACCTGAACATATATGGTCCCTAGATGAGTAATAGCTTTGAGAAGATAATATGTGCCCCAACGAATGCCCATCTTTGCATTGGAGACATCGCTGCCCATGAATCTGTCGAACTCGAAAACATTCCATGACAACATTGTGGTTGTGAAGACCTTTGGAAATCCAAACTTAACATTGTCTACTATGTCAAGTCCATATCCTCTCGTCAAGTCCAGCTAATAAATTGTCCACTGCCCACCATTCACGAAGCTCAAAAAATAGCCACAACTATGTCATACCTCTTGCAATACTGAGTTAAACATTTAGACATCATAACCTTTTGCAATTTCTAGAACATTAATCTTCATTGCCTTATGGTGACTGATTGTTGTATTTTTTGGCTTATTTTTTGATTCACTAGGGTAGCCTGGGTGACCCTTTGGTGGCTTGGTAGCTGAGGTTTCTTCTTTCCTTTAAGTATTATAGATAGTTACTTCCTTTATCTCGTTCATGTTGTCACTTCCACTGCCATGGTTCCAGAGATTCCACACAAATTTATGTTGTTCAGTTTCCATCCTAACTTCAATTATAGGCTTAAATACCTCAAAAGCATTTTTCTACTAAACTTAGTTAAGATGATATCAAATAAAATTATATTATATTAAATTTGGGTCTAAAAGTGAGTGCTCTTGGATTTCAGTTTGTAAGACATTAACATATATTGCAACAACAAATATCTAACTTAAAATATATATTGCTGCAATATTTATATAATTTATTTTTTAATTAAAAACTGATTAAAATGATATTCTTTACTTGAAAAAACTTTTTTCAAATTAAGTTGTTCAAAGAGCTTTTATAGCATGCAATTATTATATCAAAAAATTATTATGTGAACATATGCAAAATTTTATGATAAAGTAGTTCCATGATCAGTACTTTATGGGATTGTTGTATAAACCTTATAATATAAAATATATAAGAAATCATATTGCCAAATTAACCTAGAAATTCAAAAAATAATGTTGAGTGAAAAATAGCCAATAACAAACCCACTTCCAAAACACTAATTATACTATAGTATGACACAATATCTTATAAATAAAATAACTTAATGTGTCATAGACTTGTGTCATTATACTTAAATATTTAAAGATCTTACAAAAATCAAAAGAAAAACATAGAAAGATCTTACCAAAATAGCCCTTGTTGCACTATGACAATGGTGGTTTTGCTACAGTAATTTTTGATAATGATTTGATTGTTGGTTGCTCACTTTGACAACATAACATTACATTCAAAGCTCCTTATTATGGTTTGATAGAGGCTTAATTTATAGATTTTTGGATGATAGGATGAATGGCTAAGATTTGATGTGATGACTTTAGGGAAAAAAGGAGGCTTCTAAGTCATATCCTTATGTTGATGAAGGGATGGACAAGATTTAGTCAGAGGAAACTAGCGCTTATCCTTATGTGAATGGCTAGAATTAAGAGTTGTAATATGAAATGGGTGGTGGAGATGTAAAGTTAGTTTGGCTTTTGGCTTTTGTTCTTGACATGTGACTCTTATTTATTATTTGTGGCAAGTGGATGAGGATCAGAACAAGGTGGAATATAATTAATCAAATAATAAAATTATTTAATTAACCAGTGTACCTATTGAAAAAGAAAATCTACCTAAAGTATGCCCGCCTCTTGAATCAAAATAAAATAGCAATAAAATATTTCCTTTACAAAGCATGCATATTTTTATTTATGTGAAGAACCCTAACCCTATTTTGGGTATGGAGAGATTTGAAATGCCCTCAGTAAATAAAATTTAAATCCCAAAAATAATCTAGTTTCTTAAAATAAAATAACACTAAAATATTTCATTGACTATAAACTAGCATACAATCTTTAGAAAAATCTACTTAAAATAGGCTAGAGATATTGAAATCCCCAAAATTATCTAATTTGGTAAAATAAAATAACACTAAAACATTTAATTAACTATAAAATGAAACTTTGAAGAATAAAATAAAAATGTAGCAACATGGTGTCACTTCATTTAAATATTTTCTCGATACTCTACATTTTTAACTTTGTAAATAAATTGATATCCCAAAAATAAAAATATTTTCCATGGTACTCTATATTTTTAACTTTTGAGTAAAAAAATTGAAATCCCAAAAATAACCTAATTTGGTAAAATAAAATAACAATAAAATATTTTCTTTACAAAGCATGCATATTTTTATTCATGTGAAGGACCTGACCCTCTTTTCATCTAGAGAGATTTCAAATGTCTTAGTAAATAAAATTGAAATCCCAAAAAGAACCTATTTTCCTAAAAAATACTAAAATAATCCATGAACTTTAAAATTAAACTTTAGAGAACGTGCATATTTTGTGTATAACTCTAACCCTAGTTGGGTGTGGAGAGATTTTTATTTGTGTAGAACCCTAGAGTATACTTATAAAACAAATTTAAATCCTAATATTTTTTTTAATAAGACAACAAAAGAAACCAGTAAATTCAAATAACTTACGGTTCAAATAACTTCTATGCTTCTCATATTCTTTTGTTTTTTATTTGAATTAATATTTTGTGATATATGTTTCAGTATAACTTGTATTTATATAGATTATTCATTTAATGTTTGTATTATTGTTATGTGAATTTATTTAATAAAAATATGTTGGTTATATATTTTAAATTTAAAATAATTACTTCATAATTTAAAAAATAATCAAGGATGATGTAGGAAAATTAAATTAATTAAATAAATAAAATTTATTTAATTAATTGAACTGAAAAGGAAAATGGATTAAAATTAAATAAGTAAATTTATTTATTTATTTGATTAATTTGGTAAAAGGGATATCATATGAATTAAATAAGTTGACTAATGGAATGGTGGATGTTTAGGATATGTTGAAAGTGGTGCAAGATGAGGCCTAGGAGTTATTGAAAGATGATGTTAGAAGTGTTCTAAGGATATGGTAGTAATTAAGTGTCTAAAACTAGCATACCTATCTTTAGAATAATCTATATAAAATAGTTCAGACATATCCCTCTTGAGGCATCTATTCAACTTATATATGACAAAGTCTAAATATAGGTACATTAGTAGCATCTACAGTTTGAACATGTAAAAAATGCTATTTTAGTGATTGACACATTTTTGTTTGAGTAATAATATTGTAGTACATTTAGAGAACATAACATTAAAAATATTGAAAATATGCAATAGAGCTAAGATAATGTGAGAAAGAGTGCATTCATTTATCATATTTTTATAACTATAAAATGTGCAATAGAGCTAAGGATTGTGAAAAATAGTTCATTACTTCATATTCATTCAAATAGATTTGTAAGAAGTACATCACATCATTTATCTTCTAATAATTAGATTCGTTACTCTTTAGATTTTAGGTTGGCATGTTGTTTTCCTTTTTTCATCTTTTCATAAAGGTCATATTTAAATTGTAGAATTATTTCTAGACCTTGTAATTAATTTACATGAAATATAGCCACAAATGTTAATCATATTCATTATTTTTCTTGTCAACAGGAACTTTTAAAAGAGTTCAAGACTGATTATGCACATTATCATTTGTGACAAATAAATGAATAATATTATCAAATTATTCATTGGTTGTTGTGTCTATGTCAACATTAGTCCTTGTCATCAGCAACTTCTAGTCATCAATAATTGGATTTGTAATGCTATGTGTCACGAGATGTTTCAATGAGTATTTTATGGGATTGTTGTATAAACTTTATAATATAAAATATATAAGAAAACATATTACCAAAATAACCTATAATATTTTTATAAAATTCAAAATATAATATCGGGTGAAAGATAGCCAATAAAAGATCCACTTTCAAAAGCACTAATTAAATTATAGTATGACACAAAATATCTTACAAATACAATAATTTAATGTGTCATAGACTTTTATAATCCATAAATATTTAAATATAATGGAATGACTCTAGAGGAGGGCCTTAAGAAAAAAACCCTAAATGGGTGATTATATTAAAAAAAACCATATACTTATGTCTTCCCTATGCATATTGTAGATAATTATATATCAACATTATAATGTATTCCCAACCTATGTGCATTTTTCTATAAAATATTTTCTACACTTGATCATCATCGAATGCTTCCCCCATCCTTGACCCATTCATGCTAGAGTTCGAGATACCAGAGTTGATAGCGAAGAACCAGTCTATACCATGGACATCTACTTCTCTCGACAAAAACTTGAGGAATTTTGCACACTACATGTGCTTCTATTTTTACTCCTCATTTTATCCCACCAATGTAATCAAAAAAGTTATCGATGATCCATTATATGGCCAAGGGATCACATGCCAATTGCCATTATTGGGCAAGAACCCCAAGCTGAGAACAATATTGTCCAAGGTCTTCTTCAGTCCCCTGGCCGATGTGGTTTAATTAGTATTTCTACCACCACCCCGATACCATTTCTTGGATCCCCTAGATCTAGTAGCACAACAACAATTATAGAGGATATATCAGTATTCACCTTGTATTAATGAGAAGTGGATATGAAAGTGTCCCCAAGCACCATGTAGATTGTGTACAAAATAATAACTGACCATGATTTGAAGATCTTTCTCAACCTAAGATCTAAGATATGTCCCATGAAATGAATTTGCCTCCTCTTTGCTTTGAGACAAATTGTTGAATCTATATTGTAAACTTCACTGCAAATGGCATTCTAATTAGCATATATATTGTTTGTTACAGTACTACCTGCATAGTTGTCATCATAAATGTTAGCATCTCCTCTGAGCCATCCTTCTCTCCCATCAAGAAAACCATATATCGCACCATACTAGTTCACGATGTCATGTTTTCTTGTCATTCATGTGAAATAGCAAGTCGACCAATTTCCAATTTCTCCCACACTTCCTTTGATTTGGCATGCAGATACTTATTCGATGCATATGAATTGCCACATTCACTAGTTTGTCCACCTCAATGTTAGCTTCATTGTTAGTTCCATCTAGAAATTTCTTTTCCATTGATGCTACCATTTCTTTGACCTCACACAGGTACCTATATAGGGCATTACTAAATCAATTGTATTTAATTGTTTGTTCATACATGAAACATAAATAACCTAGTATGATGATTAGGCTCCCTCCTATATTTGAGGCCCTAGAAAATAAGCTCAAACATTATAGATTGAGACCTATGTTCCATTTATTTTGATCCATGACCTCCACACAGGGTCATTTTTCTATTTCTATGATTTACAACATGAAATATAGAATTGAGGAACCAACCACTAAGACTAAGAAGGTCACACCACCAATAATGGAGTATACAACATTAGAACCATATCCATGGATTGAGAGACAAATGATGCTATAACAGAATTTGTAGGGAGATACCATCCATTCTAGAGTGGGGAACAATTGATCATTTCTCTCACACACCACCTAGGTTAAGATCCTTTTAATAGCCCCCGCACCCCTTTATATAGTTGATAGTTGGATCCCTGATTTACTCTATAATGGTGGAAAAAAGAGATCATTTGAAGGAGATAGATACGTAAGAGGTCATGATCCCCAAATGTTAGGTATTAATGTTCACATACTTGATCTCAATACAAGGGTTGTAGAAATCAAGAACATTGAGTGAATGCAAGCACTGAATCTAGCCACTCAAGATGAATAAGACCATCATCTAGCTTGGCTTCAAGATTAAACAACACTACAAAGCTAGTTACAATCCCAAAGACAAAAAGATTTTGGTGATGTTGGTGGACAAGTTTCTATAATAAGAGAAAGAAGTAAGGCCTGACACTGTTATAGCTATTAGAGGGAACATTCATTGTGACCTTCCTATTATTTCAAATGGAAACTACCCTGGCAAATGCATGAGAGTACCTCCTTATCAGCAGTCTACTCAAAGTGAAAGTGTAAATATGGCAGCCCTTCCAGAGCAGAACTTTTATGGTAGGGTACTTTTGAGGTATGGAACAAGGGAAATCCTACTAACCATTATGATGTATTACAAGCACATCCATCAACAATGAGCTCATGGCCAATATGTTGAAATAGGCTTCTCTATTTATGGGGTTCTTTTAGTGAGAGAAAGGAAATTTGCATTGATTCCTTAGCTTATCCTCTACATAGAACCCATCGATAACTATCAATAAATGTTATAACTACAGGTAATTTGAGTTCCAAGATTGCAGCAAAAATTCTACCTCCAATGTCAGTGGCTAGATTCTAAGAGAGAGAGGACAGGGATATTGATGTAAAGGAGGTCAAGAGGGACCTTTAGCATAGAGGGGTGTCACTAGACTCAAAGGGGCAAAATCTAAGATCTCTCCTTTCTCACCATTTTATTCACCTCTAGACAATGAAAAAAATCAAATTGAAAGGTGATGAAAATAATAGTGGAAGAGAGAGAGAAAAAGACTTGGAATATGCATGTTTCAGGAGCAAAGATTTAGGGAACAACAAAGAATTGAAGGAGTCCTAAAGACAAAGATATAAATCATTTAGTATGCACAAATAAGAAAAGCATAAACAAGTTCTTTTTCTTTATCTCATGCACCAAAGGTACAGAGACCACTCGAAAGAGGGAAAAGAACTAAAATTCTTTCTTTTAATTCAACAATGATCAAAAGAACAACAAAAGGCAATAGTAACATAGTTGGAATATGAGATAACTACAACCATCTTAGCCAGAGGTTAGTTTGTGGATGTTTGACAGATGCAGGGTGATTTTGTGAAGTCATGGGTGACCCTCTCTTGAGCCCAACTAAATTTTGGAGAGCCAAAGATTTCAGTCTGAAGCTCTAAGAAAGCATTAGAACTATAGCCAAGTTGCAAGGATGCTCAAGCTAAGATGAAAGTCACTATGCATCTCATTGCTAATAAGCAACGGCTTAGATAGGCAGGTGTAAAAGTAGCTTAATATTGTTATACTATTGGTAAATGTGAGAAAAGGTCTCCCAACTCAAATGATGATTCAGAAGGTGCATCACCTGAATCTACAGAAGATTTTTTGTCTAGAATTACCTGAGAAAACATAATATACAGTAATTATAATATGTTTTTAAAGCAGAGGTCCAACTTAACATTTCAATCAAGCTTTTGAGCGACAATCCAACTTGCAATAGAAACTGACCATATTAATAGCTGAACACATGAAGGTGCTTACCAGTATAGATGAACCTTGACAGAAGAACCCCATCTAGAAGATGCATCAAGTCCTTGGCAGCACACAAGTCAAAAGGACAAGCAAAGAAAGGTGAAAGAAATGAAAAAAAATGAAGTTTTAATTGGGTTTCTTTTGTTCACTTTATGCCCTATCTCGAGTGCTTTCAAGTCTATTTTGACTTTTTTTAAAAGAAAATCGTTGAAATAATACCCTAGCCCATGGCCAAACACTTTCTAAAGTGTTGAAAAAGAGACTTATATCATGAGGAGCCCGTGGAAGGATAGGGAGACATAAGGTTTTTATGACTTTTATTTATTTTTCTTAAAACCTCAAATCAAACAATAGGGTAAGCTTTTAGGGTTTGAAAAAGAAAGAGGCCATGATGTATTTTTTATTTTGTAATTGACTTAGGTCAATTTGAGCAGGAATGAGGACTTTTATAAGCCAAAAATGAGAGAAGGGGTCATTATTACCTTGAAAGCTTTTTGTGAAGGGTGGAGACTAGATAAACATATTATGAAACCCTTTTACTTTTTTGCATAAGTTGAGTAAATTGTAATGTATCTTAACACTTATTAAGTGCAATACCTTTGTAAATTGCCTTAATATTTGTTACATAAAAACTTGAGAAAGAGAAATGGCGTCACATAACACCTATTAAGGAAAGTCATAAACCTTTTTGATTTCCCTTAATACTTGTAAAAATAAATCATAATTGCCCTCAAAGCATGCAAAAAAGAGAAGGGACAGAAAATGAGTTGAACTGAGGTAACCGACTCATGTAGAGGATTTTCTTTTTCTATTTTTTACTTGGAGTTGAACTGAGATATTTTTGGCATTTTTTGGGTCAAACATCTTGGGAGGAGTTGTCAGCTATTTTAGCTCAATTTGGAGCAGTTGTGGACCCTATTTTTAAGGTTTTTTCCTCTTACTCGCCAAGCAACTAGGAGTTGCTTTTTCAGACTTTTCATGCATCAGTTAGAGTGCAGTTTGATAGGAGTTGATCTTCTAGAATACAAAACTATGTCCCAAAAAGCAAAGGGAAGATCAACTCCTATCAAATTGCACTCCAACTGATGCATGAAAAGTCTAAAAAAGTAATTCCTAGTTGTTGGGCGAGCAAGAGGAAAATGCCTGAAATAGCTCAGTTTGCCTCCAACTCAAAAATAAAAAAGAAACTCCTCCTACATGCATTGGTTACCTCAATTCAACTCCTTTTCTATCCCTTCTCCTTTTTTGCATGCTTTGAGGGTAATTATAATGTATTTTTACATGTATTAAGGGCAATTAAAAAGGTTTATGACTTGCCTTAATAGGTGTTATGTGATGCCTTTTCTCTTTCTCAGGTTTTTATGTAACAAATATTAAGGCAATTTATAAAGATATTGCACTTAAAAAGTGTTAAAACACATTACAATTGACTCAACATATGCAAAAAAGTAAAGGGGTTTCGTAATATGTTTATCTAGCCTCCACCCTTTACAAAAATCTTTCGAGGTAATAATGACCCCTTCTCTCATTTTTAGCTTATAAAACTCCTCATTCCTTCTCAAATTAACCTAAGTAAATAAAAGAATAAAATAAAAAATACATCATGGCCTCTTTCCTTTTCAAACCCTAAAAGCTTACCCCTTTCTTTGATTTCAGGTTTTAAGAAAAACAAATAAAAGTCATAAAATCCTTATGTCTCCCTATCTTTCCACGGGCTCCTCATGATATAAGTCTCTCTTTCAACACTTTAGAAAGTGTTTGGCCACGGGCTAGGGTATTATTTCAATGATTTTCTTTTAAAAAAGGTAAAAAAATACTTGAAAGCACTCGGCCTAGGGCACAAAGTGAAGACAAGAAACCCTTAAACTTCATTTTTGTTCATTCTTTTCACCTCTCTTTACTTCTTTTGACTTCTGAGCTTCCAAGGACTTGATGCAGCTTCTAGATGGCATCTTCTGTCATGGTTCACCTCTACTTGTAAGAACCTTCATGTATTCAGCTGTTGATATGGTTAGTTTATGTTGCAAGTTGGATTACCACTCAAAAGCTTGAATGAAATGTTGAGTTGGACCTCAGCTTTAAAACATAGATTATAATTACTATATATAATGTTTTCTTAGCTAATTCTAGATTAAAAAAATCTTCTGTAGATTTAGGTGATTCGCCTTATGAATCATTATTTGAGTTTGGAGATTTGTTCTGACATTTACCAATAGTATAACGATATTCAGCTACTTTTACACCTACCTATCTAAGTCATAGCTTATTAACAATGATATGCATAGCGAATTTCATATCAGCCTGAGCATCCTTGCAACTTCACTACAGTTGTAATGCTTTCTTCAAGCTTCTGACCGAAAGCTTTGGCTCTCCAAAATTTAGCTAGGCCTGAGAGAGAGTCACCCATGATTGGACAAAATCACCCTGCATCTATCAAACATCCACAAACTAACCTCTGGCCAAGATGGTTGTAGTTCTGTCATATTCCAACTATGTTATTGTTGCCTTATGTTGTTCTTTTGATCATTGTTGATTTAAAAGTAATAATTTTAGTTCTTTTACCTCTTGCGAGTGGTCTCTGTAACTTTGTGCGTGAGGTAAAGAAAAATAACTTATTTTTTGTTTTTCTTATTCATGCATAGTGAATGAGTTACACCTTTGTCTTCAGGACTACTTCAATTCTTCGTTGTTCCCTAAATCTTTTCTCTTGAAACTTGCATATTCAAAGTCTTTTGTTCTCTCTCTTCTGCTATTATTTTCATCACATTTTAATTTGATTTTTTCCTTTGTCTAGAGGTGAAGAAAATGGTGAGAAAGGAGAGATCTTAGATTTTGCTCCTCTAAGGCCAATTACACCCCTCTCTGCTAAAGGACCCTCTTGACCTCCTTTTACATCAATAGCCATGTCCTCTCTCTCTGAGAGTCCAGCCACTGACATTGAAGCTAGAATTCATGTCACAAACTTGGAACTCAAATTACCTATAGTTATAACATTTATTGATAGTTGTCCATGGGTTCTCTCTAGAGGATAAGATGAGGAATCAATGCAATTTTCCTTTCTCTCCCTAAAAGCACCTCATAGATAGAGAGGCCTATTTCAATGTATTGGCCATGAGCTTAATGTTGATGCATGTGCTTGTAATCCATCATAATGGTTAGTAGGGTTTCCCTTGTTCTGTACCTCAAAACCACCCTGCCATAAAAGTTGTGCTCTGGAAGGTCTACCATATTTACACTTTCCCTCCCAGAAGACTACCGATAAGGAGGTACTCTCATGCATTTTCTAGGGTAGTTTCCATTGAAATAATAGGAAGGTCATAGGAAATGTTCCCTCTAACAGTTGTAACGGTGCTTTCCAGACCTTACTTCTTTCTCTTGTTATGGAAACTTGTCCACCAACATTATGAGAATTTTTTTTAGTCTTTGGGATTGTAACTAGCTTTGTAGTGTTGTTTAATCTTGAAGCCAAGCTAGATGATGGTCTAACATCTACTGATTTAGACAATAATGCAGCTTGTTCTGTCAAACTAGACAACACATATGAGGTTGTGTTGTTGTTTGCATAAGTACATGGTGAAGAATTAGAGGTTAAATTGTTAACAGAGGTGAATTTTCTCTTTGATGATTGCATCCCTCTCATATATGTTGTTGTTGCTTTGTTGAAGACTATAATGCCCAATGACTGTATTAGTCCTCTTTTGACAATCCTAAGATTATTCTCCAGCTATTACAATCAAAAGACTTTCTCTTCATTATGTCAGATTGTTCCTTTTTGTTCACTGTTATTATAGACCTCTGTAAATATTTCATGAACCTTTAGAAAGTTGCAATGCCTATACTAATGCTCTGCATACTAGAAAACACAAAAGATTTAATTATCTATTTTTCTGCATCTATTTTTTTGCATGATTGTTATGCTTGCCACCATCATCCATGTGGTTATCTGCTTTCTTGATTGTTATCTCGACTGCTCCTCTCTGATCTCTGTCGAATCTGTATGTTATTTGTTTTCTCTATATTGCTCAATGTCTTCCATAAATTCTATGAACATATACCTCTGCACTATATCTATTTATAATTTTACCAATACCTTTGAAGGATAATAAAACTCTCTCTATCAATTAATTGTACGTATGAAATGAAGACTCCACTACTATAGACATGATGTATTTCCTTGTTTGATTCCAATGTTGATGAAGATTTCTGGAATGTAGACTTTAAGATGTAAACTTCCTCTCATTATAAATGAGAAATAGAGCGTTGGAAATGAAACAATATTCCATTACTACTACCTCAGACCAATTTATATTAATGCCTTCATGATGAGAGACTATTATTTAAATATGTAGTGTGAGTGTCCTTTTTTAGTTCTACTAGTTGGCTATAACTTTTGACTATCTTAGTCTTGCTGTTGCTACCAAGGCAGATATCTTATACCCTTTTTCCCTTTATGGTACTATCTCTTTCCTTCTCTTGGACTGGTTATTGTCTCTTCACTGTGTTGCATCTCTTAATCTTTTCTAGGCTTATACAAGCTTCATGAAAGGTTAGGGCCATAGAAGGCATTGAACACCTCTAGCATATCTACAACTCTGTATTTTATGCATAGTCCTTATTGTTAGAAAACTAATGGCTTGATCCTTCATGGATTGCAATTACCATGCACTTGTTCTCATGGTTTTACAACATTCTTAGACTATGAACACTTGAACTCTGTCAGTGCAATGTTGTGTTTCATGCTATTGTGACTGTAACTATTCCTATCTCCACGGTATAGTTGTTCTTTGTACTTTCTCCTTTAGACCTCTTGACAGTTATCTCTTAAGATGTTCCTTTTCATTTGTTGGCCTCTTTATGCAACTCACAAACATGGTGAACATCCCTAAATGACATTAAAGGCTTCATTATGTATGACTTTAACAATATTTGTATGATTGTCTAAATTTACATATGACTATTGTCTATCTTTCATATTGCTTATAATTCATTGGTCTGCCCTTATCATTATGATATTAGTGTTCTTTATTAACAACCATCTTTCATATATTCCCACTCATGCATGGAGGCTCCTAATGCATATAGGTTACTATTGTGGCTCTCTATTGATTGTGATGACTACTCTTAGCATGATTAGGACTTTACTTCTATGGCCTATATATAGTTGTAATCATTTGTTGACTATTAATCTTTCTCCTGATTGTCTTATTGATAATGGATAAGACTTATGTTATTCTTAATTCTTATAACAAAGCATCTTTTAAAGGGCTAGGTAGATCTTTATCTTGCAATGTTGTTCTTCATTGTTTTCTATGACTATTCCATGACATAATAAGATGCTTCATCTACATATAATCCCATCATTTTGTTCACAATGTATTATGTTTATACTCTCACTATCAACTTATTCCAATGACCTCCCAAGCAAGTTGACTGCTAACATCTTTTTGTAGGCCATTCAGACAATAGTCTTCATAACTGCTCCAGTGCAGTTTCTTCATTACTTTTATTCTAACATGACTTGTCTTCTCTAGCATAATACTATATTGTTCCTCCTCTTTGACTATTCTCCTGTATGCTACCTGTGTATGACTATGATATCCTCTATATTTTTCTTCAAGTGTTGATGTGGCTTGACAATCCCTTATATTTCTCTCATCACTGTGTTGGGCTCCTAATAGATCTTCTTTTGACAATTATTTAGTATGCATGACTGTTATGACAACCTTAGCTCATATCATCAGTGATTGATCTATTAGAAATACCTATACCTATACAGTGAACAAACACATTAGGAAAATAATATAGAGGCAAGGAGCCTTTCTTGTGCTTGTATGTTTCTATTCATTCCTGAATCCTTATAGTTGCATGCTTACATCTGAGTGACTCTTTTTCTTTTTACTGTTCCTTCTTTGATGCTTATGGATGATTGCATGTATGTATTATGTTAATACATATAGATTTTAAAGGCATCCTGAGCTCTAACCCCCTTTTCCCTCTTTCTCTTGCAGGAGCCTTCTAGGAATGATGGAGAAGAACTTGAAGACAACAATCCATGGGGATTTGTTGTTTAGGCAATGATGGATCCCCTTCCCTTTCCATATGTTTCTTTTACTTCACATGTATGTACTATTGTTCATTTCATTTGTACAATTATTCCCACGACTTGTGTGGGAAAATAAAAACATATCTTATCTTATGAATATAAACAATTTTTATACAATGATTTGTACCTTGTTCTTTTGTAAAATACTCAATTGCATAATGAAATACATCTATATACTATTGCATGTTCTAAAAATTGTTATAATCATAGATAAGTTTAGCAAGTGTATGTACCTTTTTGAAATGTATCAAATTGCAATGAATGAGCAATAACAACAACTACAACACAACCTGTAATACATAGATTAGCCTTCATTTCTCATATCAGTTCTAGAATATCTCCTGCTCTACTAGAGTATCCTTTCATCTTTTCTAGCTCATGTAGCAGCTCTTATTGAGCTGCCACATGATCTTGGTAATATGATCATTGGAATTGTCCTCCATTAGGACATCAGGCCTTCTAGGCTGACTGAGTACTTGAACCTCCTTTTCCTTTCCCCTTAAACTTATATGCTTCTTCAAAGTAGCAAAGATAATTGTTTTTATAGCGTGACCTAATTGGGTTGCAAAGCACAATTAGGTAACATTTTTGGTGACCTCTACACCAGTTTTGCCTACTAAAACTGTCATGGTCACTTGCCTAGTATATCCATTGGGAAATAGAGTCTTTTCTTAGCCTTTGCAATTTAGAAAATTTATTGAAACTTAGCTGCTAGAAAAACAATAGCAGTAAAACAAACTAAAAACAAAATAATGTTGGCTCCAAACAAGACCAGCAAACTATGCATCATCTCTTCTTAGAAAACAAAAACTCAACTGAAACAAATGGCCTACCTACTTAAGCTAAACAAATGAATAGGTTTTCTAAATGAAGCCATTAACTGGTTCTACAAATTATCTCCCCCTTTTTTATCAACCTAGGGTGTTTTTCATGCCTTTGATTAGCTAAGAAGGGTGTTGGAAAGGGTGGGCATCCAATAAACATATGTAATACCTCTTCCCAAAAAAAGAACAAACACATATACCCACTTGTTTTGACTGAAAATATAGCTGTTCTATGGTGGATAAACAAGTTGTCTCTCTTCCTTCTATTGCTCATCTTCATGCCTTGAGTCCAACCTGATAGGTAATAGCTCCTCTTTATTTCTTTCCAACTGGATTAGATGCTGAATAGGACATTCTCTTGACAAAAACATACCCAAACACATAGTGTTGGCTTGATGTTTGAAATTTGTTGTTCCTTCCTCATCCTATTGATTAGAAATCTCTTGAAAAATAATAATTTCCACTTGTTGTTCATGCTATTTATGAACCTCCTCTTGTAGAGGTGTTGTTTTGACATCTAAATTTGCACAAAAATCATCTAGCTCATCCCAAAATAGGTCATCTTCTAGTTCTTCTTTACTTTTCTGTATAATTTCAGCCTTATAATGACTATGTTGAACTCTTGTAGGAACATTTAGACCTTCAGTTTGAAGCATAGGTTATAATTTCATTACTTGTCTAATTTGGTAAACATCTTCATGCAAGGCATCCTCAATATCCTCCAAAATAGGTCTATCCTTTTGCTCTCCTAGCTGATTTGAGGCTTCTTCCTCATTCTTATCTTGATGTATTAGCAACCCACCATGTTTTATAATGTCTTCCTACTGCTCCTAATGAGCTGGTAAGTCGGGCTGTTGTATGCTCTCTTGATCACTATCAACAAAACCAAGCAGCTGATCAAACAAAGAAATTGAATCCTCTTCTTTATCTAGTTCTCTCTCCATTGGAACTTGGGCAATCTATCTTTTCAATTGAAGACTTTCACCTTGTTCATTTATCTCATGAACAACATTAGAAAACCTTTCAAATGAATCATAATGCAAAGGACTCAGTTCCAAAGCTGAACCAACCTCTTCTACACATGCATGAGGAAGAATGGGCTTTTGAGTGGGTTGTTCTTGATAGATGATATGCTAATTTTGTACCTATAATATCTCTTGCAAAAGGCGTAATTATCTAAAACTTGGAATCTTAATGTGAGGAGACTTACTTTCTGATTTAGAAAACTTTTCCTGATTGAAACTTGGGATTTTGAACCCTAAAACCTCCTCTTGCAGCAAGTCTAGTTTTTTCTCATGAGAGGACAGAATGGTAGCATTCATTTCCTCCCTAATATCACACTTTGCTTCCTCTTGGCTCTTTGAGCTTTCACTTTCTTGTCATACAATAGGTCCACTTGGGAAGAGGGAAATGGTGTTAGGACAAGTAGGTTTAGCTGGTAACAAAGTATGAACTTGAGCGAGAAGTTGTCTCATTTCTTCCTCCTTAACAAGAATTTGCCTCTTTAGACATTCTTCTTCATACTTTGTCTTTTCTTCCATCTCTTGTTGATAACAAAAGGCCTCATAAGACTACTACTCATGCTATTGGAGATAGGCTTGATAAGCCAGTTCCTCCTGCTGCATGTTATACTCTCATTCTATTTCAATGTCCTCAAACTATTTTATAAGATCTAAAGTCATATCCTGAATACTCATATTCTGCTCTAGTATCATACTCTTGATGGTACCCCAGTAAGTGTCAACGTTGTCAGCACTTTGGGATTGACTTGGTAAACTAGAGCACAATATTAGTAAACAATAATAGTGTTGAGTTACCAAACCACTTATTGCTTGTTATGAGTAAGGGCTTGCTGGGAACACGCTTGGTTCCTCAGTCTATCAACTGGGTTTCTCTATCAATTATCAAAGACTACTTGAATTTGAAGGGGTCTTTCTCTCCTAGGCACAAGAATTATGCCTTCAATAGAGACTACTTCTTGGGCTTCATCAAAATGCCTTGTGTTCTCCTTTATAATATCTCCAAGTTCTTTTTCTTCTTTGAGGAATTCATTGACTTGGTGATATTTTTGATTCAATCTCCTAGTTTGCTAGGGTACAACTCATAGACCAATTATAATGTCTTCTTGGTCACCAACAAGCCAATCTACGTTAGGCTACAAAATAGGTGCACATCTCCCAAGAAGAACCATAAAGGCCAATGATAAAGTGATGAAATGGGATACTCTCCCTTTCAAATCTGCAACATAAACCTACACAATAGCCTGTGCAAGAAGGCTGCAAATAAAGTGAACAACAGAAAATAGAAGAAAAATCTGTAACATTGATTTTATTAAATCTAAAAATTAATTACATCCACTTGAAGCTTATGAGCTTCCTTGATTCATACATATATCATTTGCAACAAAATACTTTCATAGCATCCTGGACTCATTCCAGCAACATTTGAGAATGCTAAATTTTCTTCTCCAAAAGTTCTCACCCATACTTCTCCTCAAGCCTCAAATTTGTAGACTTCTGGCTATACAAGAAACCATCTGTGGTTTTATAAAACCATGTGCTTAACTTCTCAGTCAAGATTCTAGTCTAAAACTAGGCTCTCATGTCCAAAGCATTCTCCCTTATTTTTGATCCTTGCAGTTGTCATAGAATCTATCATAATACCTCTAAAAATAGTCCCTCCATGATATACTATCATGTGGGCATCTTTTGACAGCTAATATTTTAATTTTCAAGGCACCAACATGTGGTAAAAGTGCCAATTAAAAATTCAAACACCCCTCCTGAGAATTTAAAATTTGAAACTAATAAAAATAAAATCTCGTGCAATCCACCTTCACATGGGCACCTAGAATTTGCCCAATCAATTTGGGTTATTATAACAACTTGCATATTCCTTATACTATGAGTGTTACAAGAATAGATGCCATTAATTCCAAGATTTTTGGCAGCCCCACTTATGACAAAATTAGTCCCACTTATGACAAAAATCAGTCCCATAAGAAATAGAATTTGGTAGCCCACATATGATGGAATCAACCCCACTTATGACAAAATCAGCCCCCACTAAAATAGAATTTAATGCCTTTTTCTAGGTGGGTGCCTAGGAAAGATATTCCCCACTATCTGAGGCATTTATAAATTACTGGGGCATTTTTTCACCAAAATTACATTTACCAATATTCCCAAGGAAAATTATATTTGTTGTAAATTAAAATATTATTTTCTCAAGCCCACAAACCTTATTGAAAACATACAAACAAAAATAAAATATTTTGGTTGATACAGGATTTCTAGCACCCTTGATACTCATGCATTAGACACCCAACGTAGGAAAAATTTTGTGAATATGGATTCACAAATCGAGTTGCGTGGTAGTTCCACCCTTTCGGATTACAAGCAATCCTCAGAAAATTCCATCAATGAATTTGGTACAATTATTTCTTCTTTCTCCTCTTTCAATACTTAACCAAAACAAACAACCTCCTCCTTTGACAACTCTGCTCTACAGTCAAGCTCTTGAATGTGGAATCATTTCCACCATAAGCCGACCACCTCCTCCTAGTGAAATTCACACCCTCATCCAATCTTGTGGGATTCAACCCACCATAGTCCATCCACCTCCACCAATTTTTACCTACACTTAACTCTACAACACCATACAAATCCTTCTTGGCATACCAATCTTCTCTAAGAAAATCTAGCTGAACCATATCATCTACATTCAGTAACTGAAATTCACAGAAATTTGAATTTACCTTTTCATCACCTATTGAATTTTCAACTTTGTTTTTTTTTTTTCATGCCTTCAACAAGACATACAACTGTACCATGCTTACTTTTCCTATATCTAGTGCTGCAAATTCAATGTCAGTAACACAATCAATATATTCATCCTTTCCATCCTACAACAATTCTCATTCATACAAATCTCTTTATCAAACTCCTCTTTTGCCTTCACCTCCTATTTCTTAGTTTTAACATTCTCAAATTGACTCATTGTTGCAACAACTTTATCCATTTCTAAATTCTTATCCACATCAAAACATACATTAAAATCTGAATTTACCTCATTGCCTTTTGGTACAAATTTCACCGTTGTAGTTCATTCTTCACTATAACTCATCATGTCATTCAAACACAAATCAGATTTGGTTCTAATCTCATCAAAATCTTATATCCCTCTTTTCTTTACTATTGTAACACAATTTTCAGCTTCCTCATATTCACCCATCCCATTCACATGATTCATAAGCAAATCAGAGTCACCAACTAACTCACAAAATACAAGTTTTACCTCATCTTTTATTGTTGCAACTTTGCTGTCCTCTTCTTGAATGTTCTCCAAATGTTGTACTCAATTGTTTTGTTTCTGCTACAACCTCTTTAATCTCTGTTGCACTTTTCTCTTCCTTCTCACTCTCTTTCTCTATGCCTTCCTCAAAGCATACTTCTGCAATATTTTCTCCTTCACGTTCACCTACATACACAACTATGACAAACTTTTGCCTTTCTTCTTTGGCATTCTATCAAACACTTGCCACACGCTCTCAATTTTCAACCTCTCAAGTATAGACTACCTCACACTCAGTGATCTATCTACACACAAATCACACACACCACCATAGGTCTTGCTGCAAATTGTCTCGCATCAGTGCGTCTGCCTGCACACTCAGGAACTCCGGCTCTGATACCACTAATGAAAGTGGGATACTCTCCCATTCAAATCTGATCACAAACACACATACAACTCTATGCAAGAAGGCAAAAAAATTAATATGAAACACATAAAATGGAAAAAAAATCTGCAATATGTATTATATTAAAAATTTGAAAATAAGATACATAAACATGGAACTCATATGCTCTCATACAACATGGGCTTCAAACATACAAAAATCTACAAGACAACATTTTAGCTTCATTATGAAAGCATCTAGATATGAAACTACAACTTCTCCAAGCCCCCCTTCACTAAATGAGAAAGCATCAATATATAGAAATTGCATGAGAAGAAACCACTATTAGTTTCTCAAAACAACCTCCACTAAACCACCAAGAAAACCCATCACTTTCTACTTATCACTGCTCCCTCATCTTTCTGCATTTTCTAAAATTGTTTCTAGGTTTTGTGCAGGTCCTTCCTAGGTTTCCAAAAAAAACTAAACTTTTCTATTTTGATTAGAAATTAAAAAGTTATGCCTAATTTACCGAGACTGGGTCTCACAATTATGACTCAGACATGCAACAACATCCAAAGCTTGTGGCTAACATGCAAATGCATGCAAAGAATGCAATTGAACATGCAATAACATGCATACCAAGTGGTCCTACCTAGAAATGGGATGCCCAAATGGAATATTCCACCATTTATTCCTTTGAAACATTTATGAGAGCATAATACCTCAAAAATTACATTTACAATTTTTCCCACAAGGAATATTACAAAGTTGCAAATCAAAATATTTACTCTCCTATCCCCTAAGCCCTTATTGAAAATAAATCAAATTAAAATAACAATATTATTTGGTTGACATAGGATTTCCTGTACACCTTGGATGCTCCCACATCATAAAGCAATTCAAAACATATATGTAGTTATTTTCTTTAATCTCCCTAGTAGAGTTGCCAAAAATCTATTAGTTTACAGATTTTGCCACCTTATTCTATATTCTCACACCCACACAAGTGACAAATGTACCAACAATTGAAATAGTTATAATGATGTTTTACAATGATTCTCTACTTATATAACAAGGCACAACTACCTTCTTATGATATCCAATGAATGAAACATGAATTGCTTTTAACTAGAAAGTAAAGAAAAAGGTGGTGCTGTTAATGTAAAAGCATAAAAGGTAAAATATCTCAATATCAACTAAATTTAAAAGAAGTACAAAGACTTCAACAGTAGTAACTTCAATGAAACAATAAAGAATTACACCATATATATTATACAATCACCACCATAAACCATTCACTAAAAGATAAATACTTCACAGTAGTGAGCAAAAATTTAGAGCATTCAATCACTTTAATATAGAATCAATAACAAACTGCCAATAGTATATTCAACATAAGAAGAATAAATATCCAAATAACCATAACACAAAGTCTATGATCACTGAAATCCATTGTATTGATTTCAATTCATATATCAAAATAATTGAATAGAAAAGTAGCACAACATAATTTTATCTCCAACTAAAACAAATTTTGCAAAAGACCCCTAACATTGACAAGCTAAATAAATTTATAGCCTTGCTACCCAATAACTATCTTTGAAATATAACAGCTTCTTGGGGACAGTTGATTTAAAAGAGGTCTTTAAATTAAACATAATTTAAATAAAGAGCTCTCTAGAGCCAATAGATTCTACAATAAAAAAAAATTACTAAAACATAAGAAAAATATCTCAATTCATGATTGCCACATCATCATCCAATTCATCTTCCTTGTATGCCACTTCCTTTTCCTCGGTTTGTCCATCTCCAACTCTCGAATATGCTTGTGCCATTTGAGTTTCCTGTGCCCTTAACTTTGCCTTATACGTATTGTACCTATTGATGATTGGTGATAATGTTATGTTGCTTGGACTTCCAATCATGCTAACTCAAAGTTTCCTCTTTCTTATCATTCTATCAGCATTAGTCACCCTTTTATGCATATCATCTAGTCCACTTTTGAGCATTTTGATGTAGGGAGCTATCTTCACAAGTTTTCCAAGTGAATCACCTATGACAATATCAAAGTTCACCATTTTCTTAAAATTATGCTTGATTTCCTTGATTTCAAGCAACTTATTTTCATCATGACCAATGGCCTCTATCTCCATGATGGCAAAATTGCTTTTGAGATCCCTTAGTTCTGAGTAATAAAGAGCAAGAGTAATTCTCATCTCTTCTTCAACTACTCCCAGGATAGACAACTTCCACTCAACCATATCCACCCACATAGTAGAGTCCATTTCCTTAGGATCATTCAAAACCTTATTAGCAACCAAAATATTAACATCCATACCAGACATATCTTGTACTTCTTTGGAAACCAAGGAAAGACTACTGTTATCTTTTCTAATATTCTAAAATTTAATTACCATGGATTCCCTCTTGCCAGAAATAGAATTAAATAAATTAACAACTTTCTCTATAGATATGAGGCCATCTAAAGTTACTTTTTCTACCCACTATTCTACAACACTACTCAAAGCTTAGGATCATTTGATTTTTTGTAAGAGATTGGGGTCAGGACTACCCACTCTTATGTCGGGCAATGCATCTATTAGATGAGTAGTAATCTTCAAAATGGTCTGAATAAAAAGAGTGAGAGAACTTCCTTACACTTATAGTTTTGTGTTTTCCTAATGTTCCTTTTTTATTCTTTTTGATAGGGTGCTGACTGAAAATTTTGCATCATAAATTTCTCCCTCAATAGTTGAGGGTCCCATGTCTACTCGACTCAAATTGAAATTAGCTTCTGTCACCTCATCTTTGTTCTTATCACCTATAGGGTCGGTGATCTCAAGAATGTGATGCCTTGTGGAAGGGTCAGCCACCATTCTTGACATTCTCTTCACCTGCTTAAAGGCTTAGGCATTTCCTATAGAAGATTAGCCACAATGTCGATGTTGGTATCTATCATGGGAGTGTATTGTTTCTTTTTCACTACTGTTTTCCTCAACCAAGCAGGGGGGAAGAAGAGGCATTGATGTTCTCAGCCACGTTCATCATCACATTATCCTAATGCATAGGTGGGGAATTATGCTCTGGAGGAATATTCAAAATGGGGAAATTTGGATGACTCAACAAAGACTAAAGCATATTGTCTTCTCCAAGTTGGTTAAAAAACAAAGAATCATTATCATTAATAGGGGAATTTGAAGGGGGCACATGGTCTACTTACGGTGGCAAAGCAAGCAATCTATTATTGCTTACCACAAGTTGATTATCCTACTCATAGGCTATCTTCAACTTCCTGACATCCTTGGGTTGCTCACCATCTCTACCCAATTGTAAGCCAACTCTATGAAGAGTTGGGTCTAGACTAGATGATCTCTTAGGAGTGTGAGTGGTTTGAGACTTGTTTAGTTTCTAAGTAGATGACTCCTTCGGAGTTGCATAACTAGCCTATTGTCTCAATTTCCATTTAATCATTTTTTTGTTCTCCTCAATACATGCAAAGAGTGAATCATAACATTGGTGATTTCTTCTTTTGACCATCTCGCTGGAGGAATAGGTTGCAGAGAGGTATTTTGATAACCTTCATCTAAAATACTTGAATTGTCATCGACTATCTCAGGAACTTGCATTGGCAATTTGAAGGCACATACTTGTTTGATGGTTAACTGCATCCAGCTTCTCCTTTGTACTTCTCTTTCTTCCAAATAGTCTTCCCAAAAATATTCTAATTGAGGCTTGTACAAGTATGAACCACCACCATGCATGTTCCTTTTCACAAAATTCTTACTGTCGAAAGCTACTCTTACAGGCAACCTGTGAAAATTACATTCTGCCAGCATCTTTTCTACACTTTTGTACTATCATTACTTTTGCAAGAATAAAAAGAAATGGCCACAGGGAATGAATATTCCTTCTTTTTCATAGCATGGTATTTTGTATTTACAATTGCCATTGGATGACATACCTCCAAAAACACAATGATGTTTGATGGGTACCTAGACAGCTTTAATGGGGCATTTTCGTAACCCCCTATTCTTAGGTAAGAGAAGTGATCGAATTGAATGTAGAAGCTTCTAAAATTCATAACTAGGGAAACTACTCTTGTAGAAAACCTCTTCTCTAATGTTCCTTCAATTTCCCTTATAACCTAATCTTACCCTAAATTACCAATTTTGTAATGTCCCCTTCTAGATTTGCCCTAGATTAGACCCTACAATCATAATTACAATAAATTAGGGTTAGGGAGATGACTTACAGGTAGTGATTTCTTTTTCATGCTCTTGAATATAAATCTTGCACTCATCACATAGAAAACACAAGTGGATATATGTGTGTGTGTGTGTGTGTGTTTAATATTGGAGTTGTATTAGCTAACCCTAACAATGGCATATATATATATATATATATATATATATATATATATATATATATATATATATATATATATATATATATATATATATATATATATATATATATATATATATATATAAGCTAGTACAACTCCAATATTAAACACATTTAGAGCATAGGGATAGGGAAATGATAGGTTTGACCACGCCAACCCATACTAAGCCCAAGAGCGCAACTTTGGCCCTCTTGGCTTTGGTGGTAGGAGTTAGACATCCACCAAAGTGGGGTACTTAGTAGAGTGCTTGTCTTGCTTCCCTATCCATGCCTTATCCCTTACAATTAATAAATCATCATGATAGAAAAGGTATGGGGATCATAGTGGAATTCTCAATTTATCCAATCTAAGCCCAAGAGTGGGACTTTGACCCTCTTGGACTTGATGGCAGGGCTTTGACATCCATCCAAAGTGGGGTACTTAGATGGAAACCTTATACCGTCTTATCTATGTCTCCTTCCTTTCCTCCATGATGAGGTTCAATATCATTTAGATCTAAAATGCATTAAAGATGATTATTCGTGGATACATAATAAATACTTGCATTATCATCTAAACTATATTAGCATCTCATATTCTATTTGTTCACTTTTATTCATTCTACATAAGTAATGCAACCTCAAAGAGATATGGACTCTTTGACTGCAACTGTGTTATCAGACTTAATGATTATTAATATACTTGCTACTTCCTACGATTGTATGTCTTTCTTGGTTGTTGCTTTCCTCTCTTTATATCTGTAGATTAGATCTTAGATCCGTAATGTATATTCTACCTTCAATCCTGACTGCAGATTTGTATCTCTATTTCCTCTTGATGGAATATTATATTTATTCTTCAATATCCATTTAGAAGATCAGAAATATATATATTTCTTATTCAATCTTTCCCAAATCAGATATATTCCTCTCACTTTTATATCTTCCCAATGTAAGCAATGAACAAACCTTTTCATAAAGATCATCACTTTTCCTAAAAGACATACCCCCTGAAACAGGCCACTGCCCTTTCCCTATCAGATCATTAGTTTTGAGGTTAGTTATTGTTTCTAAATTAAATGTTACTCCTTATTTAATCGCTGCACTTTATGTCATTGTTTGGACCTCTTATCCCTTCCTTTGTATGTAGCACTACTTTATTGTATCCTAATTGTAAATGTGAATCACACCATAAGGTTTCAGTCTTATCTATAATCGTTAGACTTTCTTTAGCAAAATGTATCACCTCTTTAGCATTATTCCTTTAAATGGATTAATATATTAATAACATTTAAATTATATCCATATTAACAATATTGATATTGATATCAATATTTATATTTATATTTATCCTTATATAATATGATGATATCTAAATTGTTAATATTTATATTTTATAATCATATTTATATTCATTATTAATAAATATATTATATATAAGAAATGTTTATATAATAATACCATTTAATACTGTTTATATATTATATATACAACTATCATTCAAATTAACGTGAAAGGAATATTATAGACACCATATTGTAAGAGGGCAATTTCATTGTTTATCATGATGTTTAAATCTTTAATTTAAATGCCTTAATATCGAGACATCACAAAGTGACATGAGGAAAGCGTCATTGACTCTATGGAAGTCCTTCATACCAACACTTCTTTGCAATTGTGGAAAAGTTTGATACACAGGTGTATCTAGGGTGGGAGCTCCTTGAGCTGTTAAATTAGGCCAAACAAACTCTTTGTTAGCCAACACATATATCAATAGAGAACACATATGAAAGCTCACTTTCTGTGTGAAATTCACCAATTGCTCATGCATACTTTCACTGATTAACTTCACCCAATCAATGTGAAGCTCCCCACAAATGAACAGAATGAATTGACACACCCAACATTCAAAAGAGTTAGAATTAAGGCTACTGACAATGTAATGTAGCAAAATGATCATATCATAAACTTCTTCTTTAAAGTAGCATTTTTTAAATTGGTGGGCACTCTAGATTTTCCTTTCTTCTTAGCCTCCAACCAAGTCTTGGTGATACAGCTCTCGTACCAATCTTTCTTTTCACGGTAGGATCCCTAATCAAAGGAAATAGAAACATCAGCAATCTCCTCATAATCTTCCAGCTTTAAGGCAAGAGCAATGGATTCTGAATCAAACTTAGCCACCACAGAGCCATCTGTGGCTCACATTTATTCTGAATCCAAAAAATAATTATTCACACATGCAACCAACAAATCAAGACAATGTACAATAGGTGGGAAACCCCTAGCTTGGTGTAGACCACTACCCACAATGTTCTCATCCAAAGAAGTTTAGCCTTTTGCCTGCATTCTCCTCCAAAAATCCTCTATGTAAATGCAACCAAGCTATGTGTCTCTCACATTTGACAAGCCATTTTCAACTATGGGAACCATGGGAGCCCCTTGAAAATTATATTTAATTTTAACTAATTTGAGAATCTAGAAAGCCAGAGACTAAAAAACATTCAAGGACACCGCAAAAGTCCACAATACATTCACAGAAGCAACGTTATACAGATTCATGAAAAAGATACTATCCTTCCACCCAATAAATTATTGTATTCCCATAGCAAGAGAGAGAAAAATGAAATAGAAAAGGCCAATTGATCTAACCTATAAGCAAGAAATCCTGAGAATCCTTTGTGAGTGATGAACCGGTAGCTCTCTACACTATATCTTCTTTATAATATTATGAGAGCCTTTCTTCTTAGGGTGACCAATTTATTTAAGTTTCATATCAAACTTCATTAATTCTCTCATAAATTCCATTTATTAGTGGTGGCATATCATACTTTGAAATTCATAATATCTCCCCTTTGTTTCCATCTGAAAAGAGTGCCCACATACTTACACGTATTCTGAATTTAATATGAAATGACAGGTGTCATTCCTCTGTAACACTCACCAGCTCAGAAGAAGATGCCACAGGAAAAACAAACACATTTAGTTGCCAAGTCGGGGATTTGATGAACTTTTGAACAAAAAAAATTGAAGGTTTAGAAGTTCAAAGAACTTCCAACCCTATGACAAAGAAGACTTCATGTTAACAAGGTGGCACAAAAACTGACGTGACAGATTTGAGGACTCAAAATTTTCTGACTAGTCGGGAAGCTGAGTGGTTCATGAACTTTTGAACCCACCAACTAAGGTTCAAAAACATAAGAGATTTCCGACCATGCATGAAAAAGACTAAGTAAAGGCATGGCTTAGGAAAAGAATATAAATAGTGACAACCAAAGAATGGGAACTACTTCAAACATGAATGCTTTAGCAAATTTTTAAAACTGGGGTAACAAAGTGCAATATGTGTACATGAGTAAAGCTAGATTGTAAGATCAAGGAGAGGCAACACAAGTGGATACACATTTTCGTGAGGATGCATCAATCAGATCAGCCCAAGGACATGGGCTTGCAATTGGTACAAATCCATCATTCTTCATCAATCAAGGTCAACAAGGTGATGTATGAATGAGTAAGAATGATTTTTGGTTTGGAGAAACATGGAAAAGATGATTGTTCTCATTACACATTTGATAATTAAACAACATAAATTATCATAATATATGGGTTTGTTATATACAACACCTCCCATATCTAAAATCATACAACGTCATAATGTTTTTTATTGTCTAGATTGACACAATAAATTTCATAAATCACAACCTCATATTTTTTGCAAATTATGAAGAAGCTATGTATTATGTAATTACAAATCAAAGTATTTATAGAGAAATGTAATTAGTTTTGACTAAGGAGCATAGGTAAATATTACATATCTTGGAAATGTGATTGGTAAATTCTATGTTAGGTTGAAATCTAGTAACAAGTGTTTCTTAAAGAGCCCATATCTCTTCATGAACCATGGTGGTCCTTAATATAAAAGATCTTTATTTTGTTTGGGAAAGAAAATTTCTAGAAAGTAGCCTTTGGGAACCCTCAACATCTGAACTAATATAGATGGCTTCTAATTTTCATGAGCCCACTAAGCGTTTTGGATCTTGGAAAAGCCCACATAAATCTATAGGCAAGGGATCTTTCCTTCAATATTCAGAGTTGGTCATCCATATCATCCATGTTAAAAAAGATGGGGGGCGTGTCCATTTTCTAGTAACAACCATTCTTCTTTTTGGCTACGAAATGGGGTCTTATAACTATTTTCTTGGCATGATGTACAAAACTCCTTATATCTTCATTCAAAACATGAGGTGTTGCTTATGTGACTAGTCTTGAGTATTGTGCTTGAGCATTCTTTGAAGAGGCCAATACATCGTCCAGAAAGATTCTTCTTCCTCAACTAGTTCTTGCTTAACTATTTAGACAGTAATATGATCAGACAAACCTCTACTAATGTTTGGTACATAAGTAGAGGGTGAGAATTTGTTCTTTCAATAATTTTTTAGTTTAGTGGATTTCTGAATCCACCTCTTGCACCCTTTGTGGCTATCCCATCACAACATTAAATCGAGTAGGTAGTAACCAACCAAAACATGTCTCAATAACTTGCATCAGCAATGTTTAACTTCAAACTATTTGGATCACCTCATAACCATCTACAACCTTGTACATGCATACTTTATTCTTACAAAATATTATCACATTAGGAGTGTTTGAAAGTTACATGCTTAGTTAGTTTGACTAGATGAAGCTTCGGACACTCCCAAGTTGCAGTACTTCTAGATAATACTCATAACCTCTTCTATTTCCCCATGCAAATTTTTAAAACAAAGTTAAAACAAACACTAAATAAATTGTTCTTTCTCTTAATTCTTTCATCTATTTTAAAATTTAAAATCATAAACCTATCCTTTCTTTCTTATAGGTTCTTTTAATGAATCATCCTTTAATTCTCCTTCTTACCTCATGTGTAGGGAATGCTATGATTTCATTCATCTTTTCTAATCATTGTTTGACATCCTATTTAGATCCTACAAGTTAATGTTTGACAAAATTCTTATATTATTGCAACCCATGTCATTATTTAAACCCTTTTCTCTTGATGCATTTATCATGTTTTTATGGGAAAGAGAGTCCAATAGATTAATATAATCCATAAGCACTCATTATTATCCCATATACATTCCATTCATATTTTCTCACCTTCTTCTAGGTGTCTCTTCATATTGGAGGTTCCTTCATACTCTATAATGATGTCTAAGTATCCTTCTTCCTCAATAGACCATGTCTTGATAAGAATGGTAACCAACTTCCATGTAGGTATTTTGGGCTTGTGTGTATATAAACATCTTATATCACTTGAGCTTTTCCCTTTCAATAGATCGGATGAAGAATTCACTGTTTCCATTTTCTATGCTGATAAGCTTGAGTTGGAGAATGAGAAATTATCTCAGTTCATGCTCTATTGGGAAGACCAGAGCTATGGTGTCATTCCCCATGGCGAGAACCTTACAAAATTTAAAAAAAACCTTGTACCTCTCGTGTTGTTCACCTTTATTCTATTTCCTCTACAAGATATGGAGACTTGTTTAATGGGAAAACAACAAGCTTGTATGTTAGAAGAGTTTTTTATTATGAACCAGAGATAGGGAAGGAGGATCCCTCCAAGAAATGCGTTTGCAATTATTATCTCTGTGATAGTAAACTGGGAGACAAGCTCTAGATTACAGGTCTATTTTATAAATTGATGTTGCTACCCGAAGATGACCCCAATGCAACGCATATAATAATAGCCACTAGTACCGAAATAGCTCCATTATGGGACCTACGGAGAATGTTTAGGGGAGATGTTTCCTCCTTCAACTTTAGACGTCTGCCATGGATTTTATTATGGGTTGCCAACACTGATAGTCTTCTCTACCATGACGAGTTTACAGAGTACATTAAGTAGTACCCTGACAACTTTAGATATGATACTACATTGAGTAGGGAACATAAGAACAAGAAAGCTGGCAAGATGTATGTCCAAGATAAGATTGAAGAGTACAATTTATTCCCTCCATTGCGTCAGCTGACTAAACCAAACAAACAAAAATTATTTCAATTCTTTTGAAACGGTGAAGGTGAGAGCATTAAACAGAAGATCACAAGATAATTTTATTTTAAGTTAAAAATCGCAGGTCTAGTTGTCAAGCATGCACCAAACGGAGCAAGTTTTAGGTTTAAAAAATTGAATGAGTATGTAAAAGTGTGTGCCATTGGTGCATGGAACAGTTTTGTTTGTCAAAATTGCACGGCATAATCAACAAATGTGCATGTTGTAGTGGTAATCAATAAATATGACAAGGCAAATACTTACAAATCCTGTAGAACAGTTTTGTTTGTCAAAATTGCACGGCATAATCAACAAATGTGCATGTTGCAGTGGTAATTAATAAATATGACAAGGCAAATACTTACAAATCCTGTAGAATGTCAAAGACAGACTAGTCAATTTCAAGCTAGAACATATCACCTTGTTATAAAATTCATTTGATTATGTTTTAGTTAAATGTTGTTTGTACATGGGTTTTTCTTTATTGTTACTTATTTTCAAGAATCAGTTATATATATATATATATATATATATATATATATATATATATATATATATATATATTTTAATTGGATTAAAGCAAGAGATTACAGAAAACAAATTACAGTTGCAGCTGTGCATGCATTGACAAAGCACAGCCTAGCATAACCCCAATAAAAACAAAGGGTAGTGACAGTTTGAATGCCTACCATACATGCCAACCTTTACCAGCATATTCATTGCATACATCAGCTGAAACAACTGCTGATGCGCAGACGGTGGAGAAACAACCGAGCAAAAGATACACCAAGACTAAACACTGAGATAAACGGCAAAACAGGGTAAAGTTGCTGTATAGTCACAGGCAGACACAGCTGCAAGTCCCAAGAGTAAAAATTGCATATGCCTTAACATGGACAAGGCTAAAGACGGCACCAACCAATAGGACAGCACCAACTGTAAACGAGACTGCCTGCCAACATCCCTCCAGAAGACATAAGAATAACCCTCCTGTGAGCGTCCTAACGACTCTATAACTATGTAAGGAGAAGGTAAAGAGTGGATTTTTTCCAACTTCTCAGTGAGGAGAGCTTTGTGAGAAGATTTTTCCTTCTGTAGATTTTTAGTGGAAATTGGTTAGCTTTCCAATATAGCCATTGTACAGGATTTTTGAAAAATTATGTGTTTTTACGAACTCTGTGTCAGATATTTCTTCATGGATTGAAAGTTTTTCTTATTTTAATTTGTAATTCTCTGTTATGTTTAGTTGCACTAATATAGAAACCTTATGTTCTGAATTAGTTGCATATGTTTCGTATGTTCAATGTGTGACCTTTTTATATGTTGGGAATGAGTAATTTCCTCTCTTATTAGTTATCGTTTGTGAGTAGGAAACATTTAAACTTTGTGTCATTAAATATCTTTGTGCTTACTTTTATTCTAAGTCTTTTCTTGAGAAGTTTAGATGATATTCTTATGTCTCTCATCTAGGGTTTCTCTCTTTTCCATTCCTTGTAGTTTCCTTTCTTGCTTTCTAGTCAAAAACATATCCTAGAAAATTCAAATTAAATCATAAGTTGCCCTTCTCAAAATCAGTGGAAGATCATCAACCCTTTGAGGATCTCTCCAAGTGTTGTAGGTATTTTTGTCAAGATTCCTTGAGCAAGTCATAGTTTTCTTAACTATTTCAAAGTGACAAATCTGTTTACTAACACCATTGAAACCAAAACCATTATGGATTGAGTAGATAGATGTGTACATTCCAATGGGTGTCTTGTCCTTCGTGGAAATAGAACCATTTGCCTAATGATTTTTGGCCATATGTTAAGCATCTAGCTCATAAATTATTTCCTAATGTAGATGTTTGGTTGGATCCTAAGGAAAGATCCATTCAAGATTTTGGAAGCTAAACCATTTAAAGTAATTATTATGCATTAACTGTACTATATAATCATCCCAATTCTTGATATAGAGTTTAATTGTAAAATAAATTCTCAAGTACATGTACTTGATTTTCACGATTTCCTTTTTTGTTGGAAACCATGTAAATTTTAGAATTTTACTTGTTGATTCTTATAGTATAGCCTCATGGGCCATTTTTTCCTCTTTATGGATGCTACCTTAAGTTCTCTAATTTTATCACTATTGGTAGTGTGTTTGGACATACTAGGGTAGGTCCTATGATTGTGATTCGGAGTGTATTGATGCATTCAAGAGATTTCATTACTGGGGATAGAACTAGATATGGCTTGACCAATGGGTGAACATTCATCTTTTATAATGGAGATGGGAAGATATGTGCATTGTGTTCAATGGAAGGGATTGCATATTTCTATCACCTAAAGTGTATATTTAAATGAGTTGGAAGGGAGGCTGGAGCTACCAAAAGAAAATGTATGAGTGCCAACAATTTGGAGTAGATGGGTAGAAATTCTAATCTCATGATTTCCTTGGTAAACTAGTCTTAGGTTTACTTGAAGCTCCTTGAAGAGTGATAGAATGACCAATAAAAATGCCCTCATCAATTCTTATCAAATATGTATTATTTGTAGCCTTCCATCTCATCTAAATACTCATCATCAATGTATTAACATGCATCATTTTCATATCCCATGTTTCCCTTTTAAAAGCTCTAAGTGGACTAATATTCTCAAAGAAACACTTGCATGTATAGAAAAGTGTGCATCTATTTATAAACATTTTTAACAACCTATTGTTTCTCTCAACATTTAATCTATAGGCGTACACATTTGTAATTAATCATACTTAGGTGTATTGACACATGTTCTTTTGAACTTGTCAAAGTAGTTGAGACATTTTGAGAGGTGTCGACTTGCATGACACTCACGCTATGTTTATGGGAGGATACTCGCCACAACTCCATGTAGAGGAGTCTTATCCTCTTATCATGAAGATTCGGGTACCTACTCTTCTCTATTTATACTCACCTCATTTGATAATACAAACTGATCGATTCCATTGCAATTCGTATGCTTGTTAATCTTTTCAGATCTCGGTTTTCTATGTTATTAATACAGATTTTTAGAAAATCTTAATGTGATATGCACCCAGTGGCAATCTTGAGATTGTAAACCTTTCTTTGTTGTAAGGACTTCACATCAACAATCATGCATTTCTATTGCTCATTGTTATTTAGTTTTTTTTGAGATTTTATTTCCAAGGGTTTGTGCTTCTTATTTGACCCATACGACCCATAGGATAGATCTTATTCTTTCATAAGCTTATTTGATACAAAGAATGTATATATCATTCCCATCTAAAATAAGGGGCATCTAGTAAACCACAATGTATAATAGGATAAATCTTATTCCTTCGCCTCCACGCTCCAGACATGGCACCCAGACCACCGACAATCCGTGAACCCCTCACGTCAGCTTCTTCTTTGCCATTGGATACAACTTTGGGCATGGTTGTTCCCAACACTGAGATCATTGATGGGCAAGCCCCAGATGGTTAATTCAAGTGATTACGTGATAACATGGAATATGATGATTATAGGACTTGCCTAAAATGGGCATGTTGAGGAAACTGTGAAGCTTTTATGCAGATGGAGATCCATATCTATGTCATCAAAAATGATTATGAGTTGACTGCTTTCATGGGAAGCGCCCTTGTGGACATGTACACCAAATGATATGCTCAGCATGTACACAAGATAAAGAGGCCGCAAAAGAGTTTGCTGTGTACATAATCGATGCTGGGAGAGATATGTTCTTACAGATAAAGGAAGAGGATGATAAAGAAGACAACACACTTCAGTAGTGTTGTAAATGATGGAGGTGCAACAAATACACAAACACAAAGTATTACACACGGAAATGCTCAACAGAATGCTACAGCATTCAACACTTCATTTTTGGTGATCAAAGCAATTTCAATTGCTTATAAGAAAACAGATTAGAGCTGCCTCTATTAATAGAGGTCTTAGAACAATCTAGACATTCAACGCATGGTGAAAACAGACTGAAATTCATTCAAAGCACATGGTCAAAAATCCAATGCACATGGACTGATTATTGGTCGGTGGGAGCAGGTGAGAAGCTTCTATCATAAATGACCGGTTGAAGTTTGCTGAGTCAATGGGAGAAATCAATAATACCAACAGTGGCAATGATGATTAACGGCGACTATGATGAAGTGGCAATATTTTTTTTTATACTAGAGAGAAACGAAATTTGCAGGAATCTGAGGGTGTCTATGTTATTAATGTTCGCCAAGGAGAAGACCTTGATTGCCCAAAACGAGATTGATTAAAGACACAGAGGATAATTTTCAAAAGGAAATTGGAAGTCAAAGTGGAATTATTCGTAGATCAAGAGAGAGCCCCTTATACAGTGCACTTTGGGTTGCTCAGGGACTCCTACATAAAGTATCCACCAGGAATGTGGATAAATGCATACTGCTATTCACAAATAATGATGATCCATAGGGAAATGCTGATCTTGGGGTCAAAGCAGACATGACAAGGACAACAATTTGGGTATTTCAATTGAGCTTTTCCTTTTGAGTAGATCCGAAGAAGAATTCAATGTTTCCATTTTTTATGCTGATATGCTTGAGTTGGAGAATGAACAATTATCTCAGTTCATGCCCTATTGGGAAGGCCAGAGCTATGGTGTGATCCCTCCCGGTGAGAACCCTAAAAGTTTAAAAAAGAAAACCCTAGTAACCCTCATGCTATTCGCCTTTATTCCATTGCCTCTACAAGATATAGAGAATCGAGATTCGTTTGATGGCAAAACAGCAAGCTTGTATGTTAGAAGAGCTGTTTACTATGACCCGGAGACTGAGAGACTGTTAGAGGATCCATCCAAGAAAGGCGTTTGCAACGATAATCTCTGTGATAGTAAACTAGGAGATAAGGTCCATCTGATAAAGTGATGCTGCTACCCGAAGATGACCCCAGTGCAACAGATATAATAATAGCCACTAGTACCGGAATAGCTACATTTAGGGGATATCTACGGAGAATGTTTATGGGAGATGTTTCTTCCTTCAACTTTAGAGGTCTTGCATGGCTTTTCTTAGGGGTTGCCAACACTGATAGTCTTCTCTATCATGACGAGTTTACATAGTTTATGAAGCCCTGATGTATATGAACTCTTTATCTTAATACAGTATGGGTTTGTGCTTGCACGCTTTTAAGAAAAAAAAAAAAATTTTATAGATCTTTTATCCCTTCTCATTGTGGTTGGGGAAAAATTTCCATCTTTTTTAAATCTTGTTTTAGGATTCTTGGACATCTAACCATTCCATTCTCTGTTTTGTTTTGTTAAACAACATTGCTATGTTGTTGGTTTAAAATTAATTTATAAAAATATTTTGTGTTAATATCCCCTTGTTTATTCATTGATTTCATGCATGTTGTCTTCATCATTATTCTTCCTGATTTTGTAGACCCAATAGATTGTGGGTAAACAATTTGATGAAAATCCTAGTCAAATCCAATCTCTTTGATTTTCTTTTGAACTATTGTCAATTTCTTCTTAATTTGTAGGACTTTTCTATGAATGTCGGTATTACCTCAAATTTTGAGGTAATGAAGTTTGCCCATGAATTTTTACATTGCATAGCGTTACCCATTTTCCCACTTGCTCCTTGAAATCTAGATGTGCTAACAAAAACTTTTGAAATTTGAATCCTTGTTGTCATTGCCTATTATATTTATTTAAAATTGATAAGATTATTGCCCAATGATTTCAAAAAGTTATGTATCTTATCTTTGCTGAGATTTCCTTTTTAGATGTGATCCATTGATCAGTGATGTAAGTGACTAGTGTAGAAGGCTGTGACTAGGATGAGACTGTTAGTATTTGTTACTAAGATCCAATCCACCATATGTTCTATTAGAATTGTATATTTGTTGCCATGTGTTATTTTTATAAATTTCCTAAAAAGGAATATAGCTCAAATTCTTGAGCGATAATAAATATAGAACATCATGGGATAAATTGATTAAATTTGTATACATACCTCACTAGATGCCACTGAACTAAAGTGCGAGAGTTGTGATAAATTTTTATCTACTTGCTTCCCCATATACTTTTGTACTTGATATTTTCTTTGGTGTTTGGAGTTTATTCTCATGACTTCTTGTAGGAGGACTATATCTATTCCTTCAATTTGCAATATGTTATGTAGGTATTAGCCTTTTTTGTGCACATCTATTCCCTTGGCATTCCATGGTAAAGTCTATATTAAATAGATTTGAGAACCTCCAAAATATCTTCCTCTAGTGTCTGAATAGAGATGGGAGTTTGTTCCATTTATACACTCATTTGAATTGAAGAGTTGTAAGGATGTGTGTGAAGTTAAACCAATTTGAACATTATGATTGTTATTTCTTGGTTGCTCTTCACTTTTGATTCAATTTTAGCATTGGATGATTTTCTCTTTCTATCTTGCTCCATTATGAGTTATGGTTCTCAAACTTGCAATTTTTTTGGGATTAGATTTGCTGACATATAACCTACCTATGTTTTATTTTACTATTAGATATATTGATTCTAGGTGTGATATCTCTTAATTATACTATTTTCTTAAGTATTTCTACCATCTACTTTTTTGTTACTCTGTTGATCTTAGAAAGATGTAAATTATCTATTGTTTCCTTACCTTTTCTTGTGTAATCTTATATGAATTTGTTCTCATCTAGTTGGTAGCTTGGAGTATTTATCTGTTGTATTTTAGGATTAGAAGGTATTATTGTTGGTGGTTGTTCCATTGCATCTTGTGAACATGCTTGGTCCAACTCCATCATTTCTTGGTTTGGAGAAACATCGAAAAGATGATTGTTCTCATTACACATTTGATATTTAAACAAAATATTATCATAATATATGGGTTTGTTATATACAACACCTCCCATATCTAAAATCATAGAACTTGATAATGTTTTTCATAGTTTAGATCGACGCAAAAAAATTCATAAATCACAACCTCAGATTTTTTACAAGGTCCGAACCAGCTATGTATTATGTAATTGCAAATCAAAGAATTTATAGAGAAATGTAATTAGTTTTGACTAAGGAGCATAGGTAAACATTACCTATCTTGGAATTGTGTCTGGTAGATTCTATGTTAGGTTGAAATCCAGTAACAAGTGTTTCTTAAAGAGCCCAAATCTCTTCACGAACCATGGTGCAGCTTAATATAAAAGATCTTTATTTTGTTTGGAAAAGAAAATTTCTAGAAAGTAGCCTTTGGGAACCCTCAACATCTAAACTAATATAGATGGCTTCTACTTTTCATGAGCCCACTAAGTGTTTTGGATATTGGAAAATCTCACATAAATCTATAGATTAGGTATCTTTCCTTCAATATTCAGAGTTGATCTTCCATATCATCAATGTTAAAGAAGATGGGGGGGGTGTGTCCATTTTCTAGTAACAACCATTGTCCTTTTTGGCTACAAAATGGGGTCTTATAACTATTTTCTTGGCATAATGTACAAAACTCCTTATATCTTCCTTAGAAACATGAGGTGTTGCTTCTGTGACTAGTCTTGAGTATTGTGCATGATAATTATATAAAGAGGCCAATACATCCTCCAAAATTCTTCTTCCTCAACTAGTTCTTGCTTGACTATTTAGAGAGTAATATGATGAGGAAAACCTCTACTAATGTTTAGTACATAAATAGAGAGCAAGAATATGACTGCTTGAAGGGATGTACATTAGTTGATATGATCAAAGAGACATGCCAGTTTTCAACATTCACAATAGAGTACAAATTCATGTATCAATGAAGATCTAGTATCAAAGTATTAGAATTTAGTTTTTTAAGAATCTTAGATGGACTCTGTCTAATTGGTTTTAACTTCATTGCTATACTTCGAGACTTATCTTTTTCTAAGTAAAGATATTATATATCCCCAACTTGGAACTTGACTCTATGCTAATCATGTCTTGCTTCCTACTTAGCTTGAGATTCCTCTAACCTATTTCTCTCATAGACATATTTCTTGTTCTTTCAATAATTTTTCAATTTAGTGGATTTCTGAATCCACTTCTTGCACCCTTTGTGGCTATCCCATCACAACATTAAATGGAGTAGGTAGTAACCAACCAAAACATGTCTCAATAACTTGCATCAGAAATGTTTAACTTCAAACTATTTGGATCACCTCATAACCATCTACAACCTTGTACATGCATACTTTATTCTTACAAAATATTATCACGTTAGGAGTGTTCGAAAGTTGCATGCTTAGTTAGTTTGACTAGTGGCTGAGAATAGTAGTTTAGTAAATCAAATTTAATATCTTTTCTTGATCTAATTCAGACCACATTCAATCCTTTCATAAGCCTTTTTAAATTCTATTTTTAAAAAGACATCCTTTCAACAAAACTAGTGAACCCATTTGAAGCCTTCCCAAGATTTGATAAGACTACAAGAAGTAAATCTGCCTATTTATATACTTAGTATGCCCTCTTCAACCATTTAGGAAACCAAATGTTTAATTATACTAGCAAGATATTTTGCTTAAATTATGTACAAGACATTAAGGACTATAATATGTTGTAAGCCTCCAATCACAACCTTTAGGCATGAGTTTAATGAGCTCTTAAGAAATGAACATTAGTTGCAACTAATAAGAGGGCAAAGACTCTAGGCAATTAGAACAACAAGAGGCAATCCTTAACAACATAAAAAATGCATGACAAGAGGTATTGGGGATTATGCCTAATGTCCTAATGTGTTTTTTTGAGTGACTTTAGAATTTTACAAAGACAGTGGTCCCCACTTTTATTCTTATTCTCCAAGTAGTCCATGCAATTTGTTGAATCCCAAAATTGTAAATAATTGATTTTTGTACAGAATTTTAGAGCAGCAACTGTTTACAAAATCAAATTGCAAAATAATGGAATCTTTTAAGGTTTTAATCAGCACTATTATTGGACATTCGGAGTAGGCAGTCCCCATCATGGTGATTCATGAGCATTAGCAATTACATGATTTGTCCACAATATAAACATTTGGCATTGTTCATCTTTTATGCTTGTTTTTTATTTCCTTTTTTCTCTCTTAGTAGAAACCAATATTTTCCATTCAACTAGCATATTTTTAAGGATGAAAAAATTGGAACTTTATAATTTGTAAAGAAAATTTGCAAATTTTTGGTCCATGCCACAACTTTATAATCTGAATAATAACCAAATCAGTTGGAAAAAACATAGCCAATCATTTGATGTAGGTGAGTTTCACTAATCACTAAAACATGATAAAGACACCTTGAGTGAGCCACTTGAGGGAAAAAAATAAAGTTGTAGCAATGCAAACATTGCTAACACCCGAAATTTAAAAAACTAGATTTAATCATGACTATGCTTGGTAATGTACAAAGGGTTGGATTCATACGAGAAGTGGCTCAAGTTCAAAACCACCACATAGCAATAAGGCAGACCTTAACTTGGAAGCCATATGGGCATGTAATAACATGCGTAGAACTGGAACCTATTCCAGGCCCAGGAGGTGATCTATTCACAGTTACACTTAACAAACAAAAGTGAACATGCCTGGAAATTTGTGATATTAATTTCTGCACAAATAGGCATCTAATCTCCTTGAATATAAGATATGTAAGATGCCAATCTTACTTGCATGCTATAAAGAAAAAATGCCAAGCGAATATTCTTTATAGAAAACACTCCATCATAGAATATCATTCTTCCTTAGTCTATGAAATAAATAGATGAAGTACAATGAAATAGGAAAAAGACCTTCCTAAACCTCAACCACATTCAACCAATCATTAACAAGAATGTTGCATTCGAATGCAAGATGAAATGCAGATTACATATAGGAATCATGAGAGAACAGATTACCATTATTCAAAAAGGAGCTCACAAACTCACAATAGGCCATCTAGAAGGTTGGACCATTTTCTCTATTTCCACGTTTCAAAGATCCCATATGGGTTTGTAATTCAATCACCTACCAGACTCACGGGTTTGCTAGTAGATCTAGACTCAAATGGAGGATGGACTTATAAATCTTAGAACTGATTTCAAATGTATCTTGATGAAGACAAGAACTCCTCAAAATCAATCCAAACTTTAGAAGAATTTAGTTTCAACTAGATTACAAATAACCAGAGAGAAGTCTAACTCACCACTCTTTGCAAAAGCTCCCCCCTTTCCTTTGCTTCCATCTGACGTTTGTGATGCCAAGAAAGATATTCATCTAGACCAAACATCAAAAAGTCAACTTCTTCTGCTAACTGCTCCAACTTTCTACATAGAAGAAACAATTCATTAAAAAGTTTAGGGCATCGTTGTGTTTTAAATGTTTTATCCTCATAAAAACTAATTCAACTAACTCTGCTATCAAGAACGGATTTGTATTGTATTCTAGACATTGTGATGAAATATCAACAGTGTTAATATATGGCAAATAGGCATTTCAACATAGAAGTGATACAATTTGAAGTAGAAGTGATACCATTTGTGTTGAAATGTAATCTCAACAACCACAATAACTCCTCCTCCTATTCATCCTCTAGCACTGCAGGCAGGGCATTGAATGTTGAAGACTTTTTCCAAAAAAAATTGATCTCTGCCATCTCCATACCTATTAAAATGCTCATTTACATTCTCTGCAGTATGCTGTCAAGAAGTATGGTCCCCCTTTCTCCTGCGTATGAAAAGAAACTGGATTTTGTCAAATCAAAATTGTAGTCAAAGTCGTTAGGAAAAAGTGTATGCTGTTCTTTTTATCAGAGTGCAGCGTAGAAAATATATGATGCTCTATTATCTGTAATTTTTAAAAAGAGCAGCAGCTCTGTTTGCATGCTTTGTGTAATACTTTGTTTTATTTTTTTTGTATGTATGAGCTGGAGCTCTATATGAAGACTACATATGTTGTTATATTTTTCCAGTGTGTAAGGCATAGCAAAGATGCATAATACTCTGTTTTTCAGTATTCTATTTTTGTTCTGTTATAGCAGTCTTAATGTTTTATTGTTTTGAATGTATGAAAAAGAGTTGAAACTCTGTTTTTAGTCAAGTAAGAAGTTGAGTTCTTTCTCTGCCTCTTCCCTTCATCTGGTATCAGAGACATGGTCATGAGCTGAATGTTCTCTTCCAAGGGCATTTCAAGTAAGGTTTCTCAAGTACTTATCAAGCAGAGGCTTTGAAGAAGCCAAAGTTTTCTTTCACAATCAGCAATGGCATCCACAAGCACAAGCTTGACAAATCCTCAAATCCCACAGTTCAATGGGAAAAATTATGATTATTGGTCCATAACAATGAAGGCACTCTTTTGTTCTCAAGACATATGGGATCTCGTAGAGAATGGCTTTCTAGAGCCAGCTGATGTAGCAGCATACAATGCATTCACACAAGCAAAGCAAGATTTGTTGAGGGATAATAGGAAGGACTCCAAAGCTCTCTTTTACATCTTCCAAGCTATTCGTGAGAGCATTTTTCCAAGGATTGCAGTAGCAGCAAAATCCAAACAAGCATGGGATATCCTCCAAACAGCATACCAAGGAATGGCAAAGGTGAAAACAACTAAGTTGCAAATGCTAAGAAGGGATTTTGAAACAATCTTCATGAAGGATTCAGATTCAATAGACACTTTATTCACACAAGTGATGGGTTTAGTTAATCAAATTAGATCTCATGGTGAGACACTTGAAGATACTAAGATTGTTGAAAAGATTTTAAGGAGTTTACCCATAAGGTTTGAATTCATAGTTGTGACCATAGAGGAAACAAAGAACCTCTCACAGTTTTCAGTTGATGAGCTCCATGCATCTCTCATCTCACATGAGCATAGACTAAGCAGGTCAGCAAATTCATCATTAGAGTATGCATTCAAGACACAAGCTTCAATTAACCATGGTAGAGGCAGAGGAAGATCTAATTTCAGAGGTAGAGGAAGGAATTCTTATAGAGGTGGAAGAAGTAGCCCATCAAGTTCAAGTGGAAGAGGCAGCAGCCAAAACTCAAGCCCAAACCCATCTCAAAATCAACCACATGGTCAAAGGTATGACAAATCTCAAATCCAATATCATTATTGTAAGAAATATGGGCATTATTCAAATGAATGTAGGAAAAAACAATATGATTTTAGTAGACAAAATGCAAACTTTACAAGAGAAAACCAAAATCAGAGCAATATGCTCATAGCATGCAATGTAGCACAAGAAAATCAGAAGGATGTATGGTTCTTAGACTCAAGTTGCAGCAATCATATGACAGGGAACTTAGAAATGTTCTCAAGTTTAGATGAAAGTGTAAAATCAGATGTCACATTGGGTAATGACAACAAAGTTTCAGTTATGGGCAAAGGAAATATCAACATTCTAACTAAATAGGGGGAGAAGAAGTATATTTCAGATGTGTATTTTGTGCTTAGTCTAAAACACAATCTAATGAGCATTGGATAGCTTGTTCAAAAGGGGTATAGAGTCTTCTTCAAAAACAAAGAATGCACTATTCTAGATAAATTTCCAAGTAATCTACTTATTGCTAAAGTGCAAATGACAAACAATAGAATGTTTCCCCTAAAGATTAAGCTAGATTTGAATGTGGAATATGCTCAAGCTTAGCCCACAATGAACCCACAAGAGGATAAAGAAAAGGTTGCAGCTGTTACACAAACCATCTTTCAAGCATAAATGAAAGATGAAAATTGGTTATGGCATCTAAGATTTGGGCATCTCAACTTTGGAGGTCTAAATTTGCTGCATATGAGGAGTATGGTAAAGGGTATGCCTCTAATAGAGAAACCAGAAAGAGTATGTGAAGGATGCATCTTGGGAAAGCAACATAGAGGGACATTTCCAACTGGTAAGTCAATTAGAGCAAAGGCACCTTTAGAGATTGTTCATTCAGATTTATGTGGGCCAATGCAAACATCCTCAATTGGTGGAAGCTACTACTTTTTGAGCTTCATTGATGACTATTCAAGGAAAACATGGGTCTACTTTCTAAGGCAAAAGAATGAAGTGTTTGATTACTTCTGTCAATTCAAGGCACTTGTTGAGAAGCAAAGTGGGCACTACATCAAAGCATTGAGAACAAATAGAGGTGGTGAATACATCTCAAATGAATTTCTACATTTTTGCAAAGACCATGGGATTCACAAGCAATTCACAACTAGGTACACACCTCAACAAAATGGGGTAGCTGAAAGGAAAAATAGAACAATCATGGAAATGGCAAGAAGCATGTTGAAAGCAAAGCATTTGTCAAATGAATATTGGGCTGAAGCTATAGCTTGTGCAACATATATTATGAATAGATGTCCAACCAAGAGTGTGAAGAATATGGTTCCTGAAGAAGCATGGACCGAAAGAAAACATAATGTTTCTCACATGAGAGTATTTGGATGTGTGACATATGCACATGTGCCAGATGAGTTGAGAAGAAAGTTGGACAACAAGGGAGAAAAGTGTATATTTGTTGGTTATAGTGATGAAGCCAAGGCATACAAACTATACAATCCAATAACCAAGAAAGTTATAATCAGCAGAGATGTGTAATTCATAGAAGATGAAGCATGGGATGGAAGTTTGGAGAAGACAATCAATATTACAGCCAACTTACCTCAAGAAGATAGAGAAGATTTTACACCAGCAGGTACTCCATCAAATGTGATTCCTTCCACACCCATTCAGGCTCAACAAAGTGGTCATCAAATGACACCATCATCAAGTGTAAGGACAGCCCCATGCATTCAAGGATCCACTCCTTCAAATGTACAACAAACACTATCTACAAGTGGCAATCAAGGTGCAGGACCATCAAGTCCACATTCCACAAGTCCAAGTTCAAGTGATATATCAAATCCTACATTGGCAAGCTTGAGGAGACAAAAAATCAGAAGTTTGAGAGACATTTATGATCAAAATGAAGGTGAGAACAATGCTGGTCTAATTTCTCTTTTTGCATTTTATTCACAAGTAGAATATCCAATTCATTATGAGGATGCTATCAAGCATGAAAAATGGGTAAATGCAATGGATGATGAAATTGATGCAATAGAAAAGAATTAAACATGGGAGTTAGTGAGTCTTCCAGTAGACAAGGATGTTATAGGAGTGAAGTGGGTTTACAAAACCAAATTAGATGCAAATGGTGATGTACAAAAACATAAAACAAGACTAGTGGCAAAAGGATATTCACAACAGCCTGGGGTTGATTACAATTAGACATTTGCTCCAGTAGCACGATTAGACACCATGAGAACTATACTTACAATAGAAGCTCAAAACAAATGGCCAGTTTTCCAAATGGATGTGAAATCAACCTTTTTGAATGGTTATCTTGAAGAAGAAGTTTATGTGGAGCAGCCACCTGGGTATGAGATTTTGGGTCAAGAAGACAATGTCTACAAACTGAAAAAGGCACTCTATGGACTCAAGCAAGTCCCAAGAGCTTGGTATAGTAGAATTAACTCTTATCTTTTGCAAAATAGATTCAATAGGTGCAACAGTGAGCCTACATTGTACACCAAGATGAATGAGCAAGATGAGATCATAATTGTTTGCTTGTATGTTGATGATTTGATATTCACGGGTGATTTGGCAATTGATTTGTTCAAAGGAGCTATGAAAAAAGAATTTGAAATGACTGATTTGGGTCTCATGAAGTATTTTCTTGGCATTGAGGTGAATCAAAATGATAATGGTATTTTCATCTCCAAATCTAAATATGCAAATGACATTTTGAGAAGGTTTAATATGACAAATTATAAATCAGCTCCAACACCAATTGTCATGGGACTGAAATTAAGCAAGGATGACAAAGGAGCCAACATTGATCCAACTTTGTATAAAAGGCTTGTTGGTAGCCTCATGTATTTAACAGCCACAAGGCCTGACATAATGTATGCAGTTAGTCTCATTTCAAGGTTCATGGAGTCTCCAAAGGACTCTCATTGGCAAGCAGGAAAGGGAATTCTCAGATATGTGAGTGGAACAAGGAACTATGGCATTTAGTATGCAAAGTTAAATGAGTTCAAGCTGATTGGATATACAGATAGTGATTATGTAGGTATTGGCCTTTTCTGGGCACACCTATTCCCTTCACATTTCTTGGTAAAGTTTGTATTAAATAGATTTGAGAACCTCCAAAATATCTTCCTCTAGTGGCTGATTAGAGATGAGAGTCTACTCCATTTATACATCCATTGAAATTGAAGAGTTGTAAAGGATGTATGTGAAGTTGAACCGATTTGAATATTGTGATTGTTATTTCTAGGCTGCTCTTCAGTTCTGATTCAATTTTAGCATTGGATGATTTTTTCTTTCTATTTTTCTACATTATGACTTTTGGTTCTCAAAGTTGCAAATTTTTTTGGATTAGATTTGTTGACATATCACCTACCTATGCGTTATTTTACTTTTAGTATTGGAATATATGGAGTATGTTTGTGTTGAAAGATGAAGTAGCTCCTAATTCTCACCTTTTCTTTTAGATATACCTATTCTAGGTGTGATATCTCTTAATTTAGGTTGTTTTCTTAAGTATTTCTACCATCTACCTTTTTGTTACTCTGTTGATCTCACAAAGACATAAATTATCTCTTCTTTCCTTACCTATTCTTGTGTAATCTCATCTAGATTTGTTCTCATTTGGTTGGTAGCTTTGAGTATTTATCTGTTGTGTTTTAGGCTTAGAAGGTATTATTTTTGGTGGTTGGTCCATTGCATCTTGTGAACATGCTTGGTCCAACTCCACCATTTCTTGGTTTGGAGAAACATGGAAAAGATGATTGTTCTCATTACACATTTGACATCTAGACAACATATTCTCATAATATATAGGTTTTTTCTATACAACACCTCCCATATCTAGAATCATACAACTTGATAATGTTTTTCATAGTCTAGATCGATGCAAAAAAGTTCATCAATCACAACCTCAGATTTTTTGCAAATTTTGAAGCAGCTATGTATTATGTAATTGAAAATCAAAGAATTTATAGAGAAATGTAATTAGTTTTGACTAAGGAGCATAGGTAAATATTACCTATCTTGGAATTGTGCTTGGTAGATTCTATGTTAGGTTGAAATCTAGTAACAAATGTTTCTCAAAGAGCCCATATCTCTTCATGAACCATGGTGCTCCTTAATATACATGATCTTTATTTTGTTTGGCAATGAAAATTTCTAGAAAGTAGCCTTTGGGAACCCTCAATAGCTAAACTAATATAGAGGGCTTCTACTTTTCATGAGCCCAGAGCCTAAGTGTTTTGGATCTTGGAAAAGCCCACATGAATCTATAGATTAGGGATCTTTCCTTCAATATTTAGAGCTGATCTTCCATATCATCCATGTTAAAGAAGATGGGGAGCATTTCCATTTTCTAGTAACATCCATTCTCCTTTTTGGCTATGAAATTGGGTATTATAACTATTTTCTTGGCATGATGTACAAAACTCCTTTATTTTTTCTTTGAAACATGAGGTGTTTCTTCTGTGACTAGTCTTGAGTATTGTTCTTGAGCATTCTATGAAGAGGCCAACACATCCTCCAGAAGGATTCTTCTTTCTCAACTAGTTCTTGCTTGACTATATAGATAGTACTATGATGAGAAAAACCTTTACTAATGTTTGGTGCATAAGTAGAGGGAGAGAATTGGGCTCCTTGAAGGGAAGTACATTAGTTGATATGATCAAAGAGACATTTAAGTTTTCAACATTCACAATGGAATACAAATACATGATGGATGTAGATATAGTATAAAAGTATTAGAATTTAGTTTTTTAAGAATCTTAGATGGACTATATCTAATTTGTATTAACTTCGTCGCTATACCTCGAGACTTATCTTTTTCTAAGTAAAGATATTATGTATCCCCAACTTGGAACTCGACGCTATGCTAATCATGTCTTTCTTCCTACTTAGCTTGAGATTCCTCTAACCAATTTATCTCATAAATGTATATTTCTTGTTGTTTCAATAATTTTTTGGTTTAGTGGATTTTTGAGTCCACTTCTTGTACCCTTTGTGGCTATCCCATCACAACATTAAATGGAGTAGGTAGTAAGTAACCAAAATGTGTCTCAATAACTTGCATCAGCAATGTTTAACTTGAAACTATTTGGATCACCTCATAACCATCTACAACCTTGTACACACTTGCATACTTTATTCTTACAAAATATTATCACGTTAGGAGTGTTTGAAAGTTACATGCTTAGTTTGACTAGTGGCTAAGAATAGTAGTTTAGTAAATCAAATCTAATATCTTTTCATGATATAATCAGATCACATTCAATCTTTTCATAAGCCTTTTTAAATTATATTTCTAAAAAGATATCCTTTCAACAAAACTAGTGAACCCATTTGAAGCCTTCCTGAGACTTGATAAGACTACAACAAGTAAATCTGCCTATTTATATACTTAGTATGGCCTCTTCAACCATTTAGGAAATGAGATCTTTAATTCTACTAGCAAAATATTTTGCTTAAATTATGTACAAGACATTAAGGATTGTAATATGCTGTCATCCTCCAATCACAACCTTTAGGCATTAGGTTAATGAGCTCTTAATAAATGAACATTAGTTGCAAATAAGAAGAGGGCAAAGACTCTAGGAAATTAGAACCACAAGAAGCAATCCTAAAGAACATAAAAAACGCATGACAAGAGGTATTGGGGATTATGCCTAATGTCCTAGTGTGTCTTTTTGAGTGACTCTAGAATTTTACAAAGGCAGTGGTCCCCACTTTTATTCTTATTCTCTATGTAGTCCCATGAAATTTGTTAAATCCTAAATTTTTAAATAATTGATGTTTTTATAGAATTTTAGAGCATCAACTGTTTACAAAATAAAATTGCAAAATAATGGAATCTTTTAAGGCTATAATCAGCACTATTATTGGAAATTGCTAGTAGGCAGTCCCCATCATTTTGAGTCATGAACATTAGCAATTACATGATTTCTCCACAATATAAACAGTTGGCATTGTTCATCTTTTATGCTTGTTTTTGGTTTCTTTTTTCTCACTCTTAGCATAAACAAATATTTCCCATTGAACTAGCATATTTTTAAGGACAAAAAAATTAGAACTTTAGTAAAGCAATTTTTTGGTCCATGCCACAGCTTTACAATCTGAATAATAACCAAATCAACTGGAGAAAACACAGCCAATTGTTTGATGTAGGTTACTTTCACTAATCACTTAAACATGATAAAAATACACCTTGAATGTGCCACTTGAGGAAAAAATTTGTGATGTCCCCATATTAAGCCATTGTTAAAATTAAAGATTTAAACATCATGATAAAAATTGGAAGTTACTTTGGAGAAATATGAATAATTACATATGTATTAATATTTAATATATATATTATAATAATTATTAATGCTATATATATTTACATATACTAAATATATTGCATCCACTATATAATATATAAAATTATTCATATGGGGGCTACGAACAAACTTAAAAGCAGCAACTAAATAAAGGCATATGAGTAATATGAAGAAATAACCATAATAATTATGCTGAGAGGTGTTCTACACTCACAGTAAGGGCTGAAAGATTCAGATTCCCATAAACAATTAAGATTCAGATTCCATGTAAACAAAATTCATAAAATGTGTAAATAAATAAATTTGTGGAAGCCAACTGGACAAAAAAATAGAAAAACTTGGGCAGTTATGGAGTGAAATCTTTAACACATTAAATAAAAAATAAATAAATTTATGGAAGCCAAATGGATAAAAAAATAGAAAAACTTGGGCAGTTATGGAGTGAAATCTTTATTACATTTGAAGAATATGAAAAGTCTCGTAGCATAGTCTCTTTAAATTAACTCATGTGAGAATATCAAATATTCTAATTGGAAGTAATTTATAAAGATATCTCTTGGCATACTTTAGATATATTTTTTTAAATATAAATATACTAGTTAAGAAACAATGATTATAATTAAGGCAAACTCATAGTAGCGATCACCTTTAATAAAAAGGTACGTAAGAAGAGTCATAGCCAGTTGGACAAGGATTCATAGAATATAAGAAACATCCGATAGGGGAAAGGAAGGCAATTTTGAACATAATCTCAAACAGGTCATAATAGTATATATAGATATAGATATAGATATATATATATATATATATATATATATATATATATATATATATATATATATATATATATATATATATATATATATATATATATATATATATATAGGAAAAGAGGTAGAAATATGGAATAATACTTGGTGGAGTAAATTATCTATAGAGATAACAGCAAGAAGGAAACACATCATCAATACATAGAGTCGATGGCAGAATATACCTTATTCTTATTAACCTACAGATCTGCAGATGAAGATCATTGAAGGAAAGTCTTATAACAAATATATGAATAAAAATATATGCAGCTCTAGAAGAATATAAGTGAATAATGAAATATCTGTTATAAGGCAGATTTGAGGAAGATTTATATTTTTAAATTGTGAGCAAGCCTAAGCAACAAATATATTTCTGTTATATTTTATCTAGTGTAACAGCAAAGAAGGAAGTAACAATATATATTATGATTTAGGAACAAGAGAAGAGTAATAAGAAGACATTGGACTGCAGTCAACATTAAAAGAGGAGTACAATATTAAATTTCTGAAAGATATAAAGGCAAGAGTTATCTACCTGGTATGATGTATCTAACCCTATGTCTAGTATATAAATATGTAGAGTGGACAAATGTGAATAAATAGAATATGAAATGATAATATACCATAAATGATAATGTTAGTATTTATTATGTATCAATGAATAATCATCTTTAAGTATTTCAGATCTAAATAATATTGAACCTCATCATGGAGGAGAAGTAGATAAGAGGGTATAAGGTTTTCATCTAAGTCCTCACCTTGGATGGATGTCAAAGCCTTGCCATCAAGGCCAAGAGGGTCAAAGTCCCACTCTTGGGTTTAGATTGGATAAACTGAGAGCCCCACTACGATCCCCATACCATTCCTACCATGATGAGTTATTAATTGTAAGGGATAAGGCATAGATAGGGAAGCAAGACAAGCACTCTACTAAGTACCTCACTTTGGTGGATGTCTAAGTCCTGCCACCAAATCCAGGAGGGCCAAAGTTCTGTTCTTGGGCTTAGTATGAGTTGGCTTGGTCAAATCTATCATGTCCCTATCCATATGCTCTAAATGTGTTTGATATTGAAGTCGTATTAGCTAACTCTAATAATGGCATTAGTTTATATGTATATATATATATATATATATATATATATATATATATATATATATATATATATATATATATATATATATATATATATATATATATATATATATATATATATATATATATATATATATATATATATATATATATATATATATATATATATATTCACTTGTGCTTTCTATATAATGATTGTAGGATTTATATTCAAGAGCATAACAAAGAAATAACTACATGTAAGTCATCTCCCTAACCCTAATTTATTGTAATTGTGATTGTAGTGTTTAATCTAGGGCAAATTTAGAAGGGGACATTACAAAATTGATAATTTAGGGTAAAATTAGTAATGTTCCTAGAAGGGGACATTACAAAAATAAAGCCGTAGCAATGCAAATGTTGCTACATGGCAGTTGACACTGGAATTTAATAAACTAGATTTAATCATGACTATGCTTGGTAACATAGAAATGATGTGGTGTTAAGGTTAAAAAAATGGATTCATAAGAGAAGTAGCTCAAGTTCAAAACCACCACATAGCAATAAGGCAGACCTTAACTTGAAAGCCATATGGACATGTAATAACATGCCCAGAACTGAAACCTATTCTAGGCCCAGGAGGTGATATTCACAATTACACTTAACAAACAAAAGTGAGCATGCCTGGGAATTTGTGATATTAATTTCTACACAATTAGGCATCTAATCTCCTTGAATATAAGATACGTAAGATGCCAAAATGCCAAACAGATATTCTTTATAGAAAACACTCCATCATAGACTACTATTATTCCTTACTCTATGAAATAAACAGATGAAGTACAATGAAATAGGAAGAAGACCTTCCTAAACATTAACCACATTTAACCAATCATTAATGAGAATGCTGCATTCCAATGCAAGATGAAATGCAGACTACATATAGGAATTGCGAAAGAACAGATTACCATTATTGAAAAAGGAGTTGACAAACTCACAACAGGCCATCTGGAAGGTTGGACCATTTTCTCTATTTCCATGTTTCAAATATCTTATATGGGGTTGTAATTCAGTCACCTACCACCAAACATTGATTGTCAACAGACTCATGGGTTTGCTAGTAGATCTAGACTCAAATTGAGGATGGACTCATAAATCTTAGAACTGATTTCAAATGTATCTTGAAGAAGACAAGAACTCTTCAAAACCAATCCAAACTTTAGAATAATTTGGTTTCAACTAAATTACAAATAACCAGAGAGAAGTCTAACTCACCACTCTTTGCAAGCCCTTTCCTTTGCTTCCACCTGACGTTTGTGATGCCAAGAAAGATATTCATCTAGACTAGACATCAAAAAGTCAACTTCCTCTACTAACTGCTCCAACTTTCTGCATAGAAGAAACAATTCATGTAAAAAGTCTACATGTCTAGGGCATAGCTGTGTTTTAAATGTTTTGTCCTCATAAAAACTAATTCAACTAACTCTGCTATCAAGAACGGATTTGTATTGCATTCTAGACATTGTGATGAAATATCAATAGCATTAATATATGACAAACAGGCATTTCAACATAGAAGTGATACAATTTGAAGTACAAGTGATACCATTTGAAGTGGAACCAGTTGTGCATCAAGTAGAGATGGAAGGTACAAGGCAAAGGATGGTACAGAAAAACATTATGAAAATTAGACCTGGCAAAAACATCAATATTGGCAGATCTAAAGAAAGGAAAAAATTTGCAGTGATGGGTCTTGATTTTGCAGCAAAGATTGTGGGATTTCTTTTTCCCAAATAAAAAGAAGCTGCAAGTCAGTTTAATTTTTTTGTCCTATTTACAGAGCAGAACAATTTAGAAACCGTGGCGGATGTCTTAGATTTGGGCAACTGAAATTTCTTAAACACAATAAGCCAAATTAGTGTGGATGGGGTAGCAGAGTTACAACAGAGTTAAACCCCGTAATTGAAACAATGATTTTGAGTAAAATGAAAGGACGGTAAATATAATCCGTGTGTTTTTATGTTTCAATATTCAGAACAGACACAAGCAACTATAAAGATAATCCATACCATGAAACTAATTTTCAATGTTGAAGAGTAAAGATAATCCTATCAACCGCTAAAACATATTTGCATATTTTTATTACTATAAATTTTAATTGATTATTGTGAATCAATATAAACTTTAATAGAAAGCCTATCAAATTAAAATTTATTATGAAAGAGAAATAAGGTCAGAGAAGATCTATGTCATACCTTTTTTTAATGTTTAAATCAAATACTCTAAACTCTTTTTCAAAGCCTTATTTAAATAAACCATCTATTGTGATGTTGAGCATCCCTTCTCTGTACCACTGGGCTTAAATAGCACACACTAAGTTTTGACTTACTTAGGTGGCTGATGGGCCCTTTCGCTTACTCTATTTTGTTAATGTGTCAATAGGAGAAGGGGCCCACCAGCCACCAAAGCAAGTCAAAGCTTAGTGTGTGTTGTTTAACCCCAGCATCTCCGTACAAGTTATTATGATGCATGAACATTACATCATATATTGTGATAATAAATCTTCATTCTTTTACAGTGCTGGCTAGCATAATATACAATCTTAAACCCATATTTATATTGTGAACTCTAAACCATACAATGCATCAAGCATTATGATGTTGGCTTCCTTCTTATAAAATAGAGCCTAAAAACCCTATTTATCTTTAGGGTTTCTTATAGATGACAAACCCCACCAAACATCGTGATGTCAACATATCACATCCATTATAATTCAAAGCTATTATGATGGGATCTCAAAACCCTAATTTCTATTGTGAACTTTTTATAAGCTACACATCATATGAAGGGATGAGACTGGGATCGTGCCCCAAGTGAATCAGAATTAGTCCTTGGTTCTCAACTGGAGACTAAGGCCCAAATCTTGTAAAAACGAATTTGTGGATGACCTCTATAAAACTATAATATAAAGCTATTATAATGAGATCTCAAAACCCCAATTTCTATTGTGTACTTTTCATTAACTACACATCATACCTATAATTATCTATAGAGCCTTCATCCTCAAACTTATCCTACTCTCTTTAATTTCTCAAGAAAGAAAACATTAATAATGAAAATCAATGAAAATAAGTTCGTTATACCAAAGAAAAAAGAAAAAAAAAAACCTTAGTGCTTCATACACCTTCAACTTAAATAGTTTGTACTTATACAAGATCGAACTAGCCACTACATTAATCATTATTTTGTTTGTAAAGTGAAAATTAAATAAATACACTTATATTAGGGTAGTTGTGAAGCCCAACCATAACTAGTATAGATATCTGAAAAACATTATCTAAAAAGCACATAGAGGTACCACTCTAGAACTATTTTATTTACTTATCATTATTATTATTATTTTACTTTAGAATTATTTTTTACTAATACGTGCACATGGACACATAGATTTTAATTTTAATTTATCTAAATGCATAAAATTTTAATTTTAGTTTTGGAAAAGCCACCATTGATTATTTGGGCAATTCTATTATTTTGTTTTTTAGTTTCAAAAGTGTAGTAAATATTGTATACTTGTATGTTTTTGATAACATAAGGCGGCTAAACAAGGGGCCGAACCCTTACAAAAAATAGAGAGGCCAAAAAGGTAGCAAACACAAACAGTGCCTTAAACCAGATATAGCAGATACATCAAATACAGATTTTCCAGCATAACCAGCAAAACCAGCTGCTATAAACTAATATCATAAAAATAGAGTAATAGAGTATCAGCAGTATAACAACAAAAACTAAGGAGGCAACATCTCTCCTTACTAGACCATAGATTTAATAATATCATCCACATTCTTAGCAAGATCATCATTGTTAGCATTGACAGTCACCCCCAGATTCTTCAGCACAGAGAGGTTGAGGAGAATAGAGGTCCTGAGTACAATGGAGAGATTCTGTTCCAGCTTTGCAATGTGAACACACAGGCCCGCAAGTTCAGCCCCCAAACCATCATCAGTATCCATAGTATCCTCAGCCTCTTCCATGAACATCTCACCCACTTTGTCAGCATTTATACTTGTATGTTACTTTTAATAGTTTATATTTTAAAATTATGATGTCTTATATTTAAAAAATAAATACTTAATGTAAATAGTACAAAAACATGATCATCTATATATTGATCTATATATTGAGGTAGTTATGAAGTCCCACTACAAAGATGATAAACTTAATGGAAAATATTTAAAAATATGATCACCTTTAATTATGTGTTCCAAAAAGCTCACATTACTTTTAAATTATCTTGAGAAAAATAATAGATAAAATTGAAAAATATAAGAGAGAAATAATTAATGAAATAAAAGTTAAGGTACAACTTATTAAGTCTCCTCATATAGCCAAATAGTACTTAAAGGGAAGACTAGGGATATGTATTACCTACATGGCATTGAAACCCTATTTACAACATTGTGATGTAGTGCATGGCACATCCAATGATAAGGGTGTATGTCTCATTCTTCCTCTTATAATATAGTTTATTAGGATTCAAAGGCCTCATTTTTATTTCTATTGGAAACTTTTCAAAACTACACAACATATCTAACATTATGATGCAAGGTCTCCAATGGCACACAATCTTATCTTCTTCCTCTTACAATGTAATCTTATTTTCTTTTTTAATAATAAAAAGAAGGTAAAAACTTTATTGATCCAAGAAAACAGTACAAAGCTAGAAATTACAAACCACCTACCAGGGGTCACAAACCAATAACAGAGCCATCAAGCAACACCCAAAACACATCTCATGTCTTCCATAACCAAGTCCTCAAGCTCCCAAGAAAGATCCTAGGGAGGTAGCTCCAGTCATCCACTTTCCAACTTCCCATCCGCTCAGAGGCCCATTTAGTAAATCATCAACCACCTTATTCCACTCCCTAGGGATATGGAAAAAGGTGATATAACCCAGTACCTCACCCAGAGAGATTATTTGTCTAACCACCCTAGTTAATTGTCAATTAACATCCTCCAACTACTCCTTATTCAGAAAATCAATCACAATATGAGAATCTAACTCACAAATTATCCTTCTCCAACCCAAGGTACAAGCCCTTTTAAGAGCCAAGAGAGTAGCCAAAGCCTCCATGAAATTGCTAGAGTGTTGGCCATGATACTCTGAGGAAAAGAACACAACCACTTCTAAGTAGTACCTACCAATGCCCCCAACACTAGCGTGCCCCGATTTGCCTCTAGGGGAACCATTAGTGTTAATCTTTAGAACCTCCAAGGGTGGAGGAATCTAATGACCATCTCTCTAAACCTTTCCTCTATCACCCCAACCCAAACTAGGCCTCGTCCCACCCTTGACACTAATAGAAAGCCCCAAACTCCAAATAATTCCCATATCTCTAGGGTCCACATGGGCCGAGAGATCACATCTAGCTGCCAAAGTCTCCTGAAGAACTCCTAAAATCCTCATCCAAACCTAATGCACCTAAATCTTCATATCCAAAAAATCCTGAGATTGCATTCTAACTAGATATACCAAATGATGAATCTAGGACCAATTGTCCAAGCAGTGTGGAGGGAGGAATTCATAGCTAGAGAACTCCCTAGCATGCTCCAGAAGTCCTCTAAAGATGAGACATGCCTACATGGTTGACTCCTAAATTCCCACCAAAAATGCCAGATCACCCTAACAAAGGAACACTAGAAGAAGAGATGAGAAATGTTCTCATCGCTATTAGAGTACATAACACACACAAATGGGCCTTAAAATCCTCATTTCCAAAGATTCTCCTAGGTCAAACATCTATTATAAATCACCAACCAAGGAAAGAAGTTGCACTTGGGCCAGGAGAATTTATTCCAGATCTGCTTCCACTAGGGGACCCCCGTGCACCCAAACTTTTGCTCATCTAGAGCCTAATAACTAGAGGCAATAGTGAATTTTCCTTTCTGGTTACCTCCCCAAGCTAGAACATCCCTCTCCAATAGAGATTTGCAAACCCTACTAGCCAATATGCTAGCCAGCTCTTGATGATCCTCCACCATTCCCCTAGGCTACCATTCATGCAGATCCTTCCACCTGTACATTGTAGCCTGATCCAAAACCTGAGGTGATTTGAAATCCATCACATAAGTCCAACCAACTTCCAAAAAATGCCTACAAAGGTCTTGCAAGTGAGGGTAGCCATAATTGGAGGATACCCACCCCAGGAATCAAACCAGAAGAGAGCCTCTGATCCCCTATTGTAAATCCAAAACAAACCTTGCTTAATCAACTAGGCTCCCCTTTTAACAATGGTCCAAACCATAGATCCTTTACCCACTAGGCTATATTTGGGTACATCCACACTATCCACATCCCTGAGATATTTTGAGGTGAGGATCCTAGCCCAAGTTTGGTGTTGTTGAGAACACCATCTCCAATAAAGTTTAGCAACCAAAGCTTGCCCATTCAAATTAGCTTGACATATCCCAAGACCACCCTCCTGCTTTGGCCAACAAACAACATCCCACTTGATGAAACTCCACTTCCTCAAAACAAGATTACTAGACTAGAGAAATTGTTGACAAAGACACTCAAAGTTGTTCACAAAGATGGTAGGGGCAAATAACACAAAGCACTTGTACAACAGGAGAGCATGAACCATAGACTTCAAACGGGTCGCTCTTCCTGTAGTAGAAAGCCACTTACAAGTCCAATGACTAACCTTTTTATGAAACTTCTCAATGACATCCTACCAAAACACTTGGGGTAATGAACAAACTACCAGAGGAATGCCAAGGTAAACAAAAGGAAGCAAGCCAATCTGGAACATGAGGATGCCCACAATTTGCGGTTGAATAAGATTAGGAGTATTAAAGAAGTAAATAAAAGACATGCCTTCATTGATGTTTTACCCTGAAGTAGCCAAATAATAGTCAAGGGCCTTCCTAAGATTGACTACTTCATCCACTCTGGCAAGACCCATTAACACCATGTCATCCACAAAATGAAGATGGGACTAGGGGGAATGCTATTACCCCATCGCCAACCCTAAATGAGACCAAACTCCACATGAGATGTCAAAAATGTTCTAAGCCCTTTAGCCATTAAAATAAATAAATATGGGGATAAAGGATCCCCTTGGCAAAGGCCCCTAGAAGCCCCAAAATGTTTAGAAGGCTCTCCATTGACTAGCATAGAAAAGGAGGTAGATGTAACACATCACATAACCCATTCAATCTAGGAATTGTCAAACCCAAAGGCTCTCAAAATCCTAGTTAGAAAATCACCTTTGACATGGTCATAATTCTTGGCCATATCTAGCTTAATGAACATAGCCTTCACCTTGGAGGAGGCATAGAGTGTACAGTCTTAGCAATAATAACCACACCATCCAGAATCTTCCTGTCAGCCACAAATCCACCCTGTTCCTCAGAAACCAATCTATCTAACCACCTCTTCAAGCATTAAACAATTAGCTTTGTACTTTGTGTATCAAGTCTATGCTATGTGTTTCATGTACTAAATGTGTATACTTGTGCATTACAAACTATGTTCATGCTTCATGCTTCGTATACTTTTGTGTATCATGTATTAAGTGTATAAGCTTTGTTTATGCTTCATGTATTATGTGTATTTATGCTTTGTGTTTCATATATAATTGTGTGCATATACTTCAACATGGATCTTCTCTCCAATGGTGTTCTCTATTTAGAGTGTCAAACCAAAGAGTCTCTTTCATCATGAAATAGAAAAATGTAATTTTGATCTCTCATCATTCTTTCTTGATTGACACAATCATGGTTCACGTTCCATTATGTCCTTTCTTATCAATGTTAAGAGTTTACAACACTATAAATAGTTACAACATAGCAGCTGAGATAGGTTAACCATTATCACCCACAAATGTAGTTCTGCCAATCTTAGTCTAGATATAATGATCAAGCGTTATGCCTTGATATAAGTGCTAGGTTTAATTTTTGACAGGGGATTGTCATACAAATTTTGCCTTACTACTATTACTTTCATCTTTTCAGTGGATTGATACAATGTAGTGACCTCAACCTAGCTATTATATAGAAATCTAGTACTATGCTATGCCCTTATAAGAGACTATGTTCAATCAAGTATCTAAGGTAAAATACAATTAACCTGAAGAGATGCTTAGCATGAGAGAGAAAACTAAGGAATATGACTATTGCCGAATATCTCATCAAGTAGAGAGGATTACCAATAGATGATGCCACATGGGAAGGAGCAAAAGTTATGAATCATCCTAATTTGAAGTTGCTTGAGGACAAGCAATCCTTGACTAGGGAGGACTGTGATGTCCCTCCTTAATACGGGTAGTAAAGAGAAATCAACATCACACCCATCCAAGTTAAAAGAAAAAGACTTCATACATGGCCAACTCTAATCATGTATCAACACCACTTAATAGTGATAAGGCATCAATCTGAATTGAGGCAAAGAATGAATTCCTTCATGTTACCAATCTCCATATATATGGATCACCATTGGAATCAGTGATAAGCATAATATGTTACAAAGAATTGGTTAGGCAAGCCCAAAATGAATAAGACAAAAACATCATAAAAGACAAAATGGACATAAGACAAAATGATGCCACCTAGGAGGACAAAAGAGAGATTATATTAAGGAACAAAGATTTGTTAAATACTGATCCTAACACAAAGGGTGTTGATTATGGGATTAAGATAATAGTTTGACTAAAGATGGTGATCGCAAGGAAGGGACATGACTAGTCAAAGGGATGCAATTGTTGAAAGATATATAAGGAAATCGTGGTCATTCACTCAGCATTTGAATCACCCAATACATCCTCATCGATCCAATTTAGAACATCAACAAATTACTCATATGCAGTGTATTGATCATCCCAATACAAGTTAAACACAAAGGCAGAAATCAATCAATTATAATACATATTCCTATCATACAAATCAGTGCAGCATCAAACAAAGAATAATAACTTCTGAAAAAGTGATCTAACATAGCCTATCAATACTCAAACATCCTATAAAGTATAACTCATGTATTTTGAATAAATATTATCTTAGCAATATATCTAAATAATGCATTGATAAGATGATATATAAGTGGTCATCAAGTGCCATATGATTATCCATCATGAATGATGGGATAAAGTCCAATTCATATAAGAGGAATATAGTCATAGAAGCATTACCTTTATGATCCATGCAATCACTAGAACAAGAAGGAAAAGTCCTTAATGGTGTGATTCCTAACCTTACTCATGATATATAAGGGATGAGTGCAAGGTTGCCTCATCATTAATCTTAGCTATCACCCTACGAGAACATGTGGATAGCTAGGGAAGGGTAGATTGGTAAATATCACACCTAGGTGATTCTGAAGTGGGTGAAGTATTGTCAGGTGTAGCATGAAACCCCTTGAGCTAAGTGAAGTATTGCTGGGTGTAGCATGAAGCCCTTGGGCCTTTGGTAGTGTAGATTAATTGTTATTAAATGGCTTACATGGTAGGTGAGTCTCAAGTGGGTGAAGTATTGTCAGGTGTAGCATGAAGCCCCTTGAGCCAAGTGATGAGGTATTGCCAGGTGTAGCATGAAGCCCTTGGGCCTATGATAGTGGAGTCTTGTTATCCAGCGCCCTAACGAGTATATACCCCATTTCCATAGGGACTAATGATTAGATTAGATTAATGACCAGACACATTGATCACCACTCCCAAAGTATATCATGACATCTCAATAGGGTAAAGAATGAGGAAAATATACATTGGATATATGTAATTGTTCATTGTTATTGATTATGTTCATGATGTCAGTAACCCTAATTCATGATAATGGTTTTATTATTGATCTATTAATTACTAATGTTCTCTTTAAGAAACTATACTTGTGTACAAGGTGAAGAAATCTAGAACTTCCTAAGAGGGGACATTACAAGTGGTATTAGATTAGTCATCCTTCCATCCTGTGTATACTACGTGTGCCTTAGATGTATTCACGTGTATACTTTATGGTTTATGAGTATTCGAGTGTATTCAGAGGTTTACTTTGTGACTTATGTGTATGCTTTGTAACATATGTTCATGTGAATACTTTGTGTATTACACATGTATTCGCATGTATGCTTTATACTCATGTGTATACTTGATGACCTTGGGATGGTGGACAGGTCCACGGTGTAGTATGGGATGCACCGAATCTCCTTCGCAATTGTTTGATGGTATACTTCATGACTATGTATTCGAGTGTACTCGTATTTGAGTGTATACTCTATGACTTTGTATTTGTATTTGAGTGTACACTCTATGATTGTATTTGTATTTGAGTGTATACTCTATGACTTGTATTTGTATTTCAGTCTATCCTCTATGACTTTGTATTTGTATTTGAGTGTATACTCTATGATTGTATTTGTATTTGAGTGTATACTCTATGACTTGTATTTGTATTTGGGTGCATACTCTATGACTTTGTATTCAAATACTTCATGACTATATATTTGAGTGTACTTGTATTCGAGTGTGTACTCTATTTTTATTTCAGTGTATACTCTATGACTTGTATTTGTATTTGAGTGTGTACTCTATGACTTTGTATTTGTATTTGAGTGTACACTCTATGATTGTATTTGTATTTGAGTGTATACTCTATGACTTGTATTTGTATTTGGGAGTATACTCTATGACTTTGTATTCAAATACTTCATGACTATGTATTTGAGTGTACTTCTGTTCGAGTGTGTACTCTATTTGTATTTGAGTGTATAATCTATTGTCATATCCCTATACTAAAGATTTAAAATTATATATTATTTATGCAAATTAAAGATATGAATGACATTAAATTATTATATCTATAAATCATAAATTGAATACATTTAAATTAAATATCAATATTTTATATATACACTTAAATATATTTAAGTATGTTCGAATTAAATATTAAATATTATATAAATCAAATATATTTTTAATATTTATTATAAATAAAATATTATAAGTTAAATAGTATAATAAATATATATCATAAGACAAAAAGAAGCATATATTATAAAGTAGCGATGAAAGACAATGACCAAATAGTAATGCAATGAATCTTGATCCCCATATAAGGTATTAACTGTTCGCTTCATCTTTGAGCCTCATAAGAGACTGTTATATTAAAGAAGAGAGCCGCAGCCTTTGAAAGTCTTATATTTGCTGATGTGTAAGTGGTGGGACCAACAAAATTGCCATCCTTTGAAGCCTTAACAAATGTTGGAAGGGAATGCGTAAGAATGAGGAAAAAGTTCAGTAATCAACATATAGCTTGCAATTAATTAAGGAGGAGATGTGGTGCAAGAAGGGAACGGTGATGGGGCACTCTTTTAGGTACACCACCCCTCGAGGGGGGATTGATAAATCCCATTGGGGCCAAGGGGGTACAAAGGGTACCGCCCTTGTGCTTAGGAGAGATGACTTTCGGGGCACCCTTTTGTGATCTCATTCCTCTATCATAGGCATGCAAGTTCACGGGAACCAATCATAGAGAAAGGGAAAGGAAATGACAAGGCGAGGGGGAACAGAACAACGGGTGCCTCATTAGGTACACCACCTCATATGGATGGCATGCGCCACATGAGGCCAAGGGGGATGGTATATCCGCTCCTGGCCCTAGGGTAGAGGATCCAGGACACTCCATCGAAATCACACTCCTCAACTCTCTTATGCTTTGGTCTCGTAGATAGTTAGGGTTAGTTGGATTAATAATGTCATTATAAATTTGGCACTCATTTTAACTTGATTGTGAGAAATATTATTGTAAGTGTTTTCTAACTTATTTATAGAGATTAAATTAGGCCAAGGTACTCTCTAAATCCTTGTTTGATTAGAAATTGATAATTTAGGGTAAACTTAGTATTGTTCCTAAAAGGGACATTACATCTATGACTTTGTATTCAAATATTTCATGACTATGTATTCAAGTGTACTTGTATTCGAGTGTACTCTATGACTTGTATTTGTATTTGAGTGTACACTCTATGACTTTGTATTTTTATTTGAGTGTACACTCTATGACTTTGTATTTGTATTCGAGTGTACTCTATGGCTTGTATTTATATTTGAGTGTACACTCTATGACTTTGTATTTGTATTTGAGTGTACACTCTATGACTTCTATTTGTATTTGGGTGTATCCTCTATGACTTTGTATTCAAATAGTTCATGACTATGTACTTGAGTGTACTTGTATTCGAGTGTGTATTTGTATTCGAGTGTATACTTATAACTTTGTATTCAAATATTTCATGACTATGTATTTGAGTGTATTTGTACTCAAGTGTACTCTCTGACTTTGTAATTGCATTGGAGTGTATACTCTATGACTTTGTATTTGTATTTGAGTGTATATTCTATGGTTGTATTTGTATTTGAGTGTATACTCTATGACTTGTAGTTGTATTTGAGTGTATACTCTATGACCTTGTGTATTCAATTGTATACTTTATGACTTCATGTATTCGAGTGTATACTCCATGACTTTGTGTGTTCAAATGTATACTACATGATTTATTTGTGTACTCCATGACTTATGTATGTTCAAATGCACACTTCATGACTTACTTGTATTCCTATGTATAATTCATATTCATGCATATACTTGCATGTTACATGTATGCTTCATGCCTTATGTATTGCATGCTTATACTTTGCATGCTTCATACTTTGTGTATCAAGTGTATGCTATGTGTTTCATATACTACGTGCGTATACTTATGTATTACATACTATGTTCATGCTTCATGCTTCGTATACTTGTGTGTATCATGTATTAAGTGTATAAGCTTTGTGTATGCTTCATGTATTACGTGTATTTATACTGTGCATTTCATATATAATTGTGTGCATATACTTCAACATGGATCTTCTCTCCAATGGTTTTCTTTATTTAGAGTTTCAAACCAAAGAGCTTCTTTCATCATGAATGGAAAAATATAATTTTGATCTCTCATCATTCCTTCTTGATTAACACAATCATGGTTCATGTTCTATTATGTCCTTTGTTATCAATGTTAAGAGTTTACAACACTATATATAGTTACAACATAGCAGCTGAGATAGTTTAACCATTATCACCCACAAATGTAGTTCTACCAATCTTAGTCTAGATATAATGATCAAACGTTAAGCCTTGATATAAGTGCTAGGTTCAGTTTTCACTAGTGGATTGTCATACAATTTTTGCCTTACTACTATTACTTTCATCTTTTCATTAGACCAATACAATGTAGTGACCTTAACCTAGCTATTATGTAGAAATCTAGTACTCTGCTATGCCCTTATAAGAGACTATGTTTAATCAAGTATCTAAGGTAAAATACAATTAACCTTTGGTAGTGTTGCACAAAATTTTGAACCTGAAAATTTTAAATTTTTTTCCTTTGAGGTCATACTATTATCCCAGTTTATTTTGTCATATCAGTCTATGTTTGAATACTTTTGTTGTGCTTCACTCAGGAAGTGTTCTAAGTTCCCTCATGGTAGTGATACTCATTCTCAGATTTATTGATAATAGGTTGATGCTTATATTGGTGTACAACATCTCTCCCTATTACCAATGCAATAAGGCATACACGAGACTATTTTAGAAGTTCCAGTCAGTGACAACAAACAAAGAAATAGAGTTCATGTTCTCTCTAACTGTTTAACAACTTAGATCATTATGCAGCCTTCAAGTTACCAGGCAAGCATAGTGGGAAGCACCTCTTGATCTCCAGTGCACAGACAAGGTCCTTGTACAGAATGTTATAATACCTGGTTGGGCAGAAATGAAGGAAATTTCTCAAGATATGTTCAACAAAGACATTGAGAATATTGTTAAAGAGTGCAAAATAAGAGTGGTGTATGTTCCTCTATCTCATCCATCTTCTCTAATACCTGAAGAATTAGAAGAGGCTACATCTCCTTGGGCTCTGTTGCTGCAAAACGAAAACAAAATTTTGACTTTCAAATCAGGACATATTGAAGATGTGGAGTTGAAGGAATGTTTGGGTAGTCACACCACGATCAGGAAGTTGTGCAATACTTGTACGTATGAGGGAAAATATTTTGAATATTTTCTTAGCATGCTGAGGATAGAGTTTTCTTTGGAATGAAGTTTAGTTACAGGAATGCACCAATGAACTTGTATTATTGTCTCTGGTAGCTCGAGTGCATCGTGGAGTAAAATCCAGGAAGATCTATTTATCATTGAATAAAAATTATATCGTAGATAGAAGACATTTGAATTACGGAGACGCATGTAGATGGGAAGTTTCATTATCAAATTTCCAATCCGAAGGCAGATTCTTTAACAGTAATAAGGCTTGCGGCAACTAATAGAGCAGACCATTCGATAATAGTGGATCAAATTGAACTACGCCCAGTCTAGAAGCTACAGTCGAAGGTCAAACATCTGAACAAAGTTTTGAAGTGTTTACATGATGATAACCCCAGCGCTCAAGGAAGGAAGAATATGCGAGCTATTTGAAATTAACTTCCTGCACTAAATGATTGTCTCTTGCTCTCCAATAGAGGATCTTGAAACAATAGAATGTTACAACTCAGAAGAGCTCATTGGTTCGAGAATCAGTTTCTGCAATGCAGCTGGAGAAAATGGAAACAGCAGAGGAAGGGACCGGTTGGAATCAGTTTTGGATTTGAAGGAAATCTTGCTTCACTTCGACCCAGTACAATGTCTCTGGATTTGAGATTAAAAACTAGATGTTAACTCATGATATTGCAGAGAAGGTGGCGGGATATGCGTAAAATAGAGTTGTTGATGAGGCTGGAAACTTTCAAGCGGCGCAATCGACAGATGTAAAGCCAATTCTTATGCTTGGTTGCCAGCGCGTTCCCATGACTGCATCAAACAAAACAACGCACCAGGATAGATTTTCTGCCAAGCGTGATGATTGCAAGATACCTACAGATCTGAAAACGTCTTGATAGCTGAATGCATGAGACGTGGAAGTATAGAGCAGATGTTGCCAGGTGCATGGAGAGGACTGCGGTCTTGTTTTGAGAAGAAATATTATTTCTAAAGATAAAGTCATTTCGAGATATGCACAAAATAGATTTATTGAAGTGGCTTTAGAAACTTTCACATGAATACAAGTGTGGAAGCATGGAATGCCACGGCTCAAATGCCATTGACAGATATTATAGAGAGAAGCGCCCGGGTGTATCGCATATTTCTTCAATCTTTGCCACCATTGTTTGGGTTCACGCATGATGGGAATTTGGAAGGCATCGAAGACCTGCACAAAGCACCACAAAGCAAATGTAATAATAAAATTCAAATAAATGGTATTGGCCGGTATCCTTGAAAAGCGGCGGTTTTATTATAGACAAAGCATTTTGAAAGTTGAAACGCCACCTTGTGTGGTACAATGATGGCAGGATATTTTGAAAATAAATTCTTTGAAAGGTGGCAGCACGAAAGATTCGCGGCCTTCTTTGCTTTAGAAACTCGCAAATAAATGTAATGATCGCAGGATATGCACTAGATGGATTTTTTGACAGGCACGGGACGTTTTTAAAGCAAATGTGACTAGAAGTTATAATGCCAACGCCACCACTTGTAAAAAACAGGCCCAATAAACACCAAAAGACAGGGCAAAACATAACAGCAATGAACATAGCAAACGCATGGCAAAATAGAGTTAGATAACTCAGAAATATTTATTCATCTAACTTACATTACATCCAAATGCCGTGTCTAGTAGCAATCCAGATGCTGTATCTAATAGCTATCCGGATGCTATATTTAGCAACCATCCAAAGGTTGTGTACTCAACCGCTCTCTCCAATCATATATATATAGTTATAGAACCTTTGAAGCCTGGAAGCTTCTAGCTTTCTAGAAAACTCTTAAACCTGGAATGTTCTTTTCTAAAACATATCTTACAATATTCTTTTCTAGAATAGCTCCAGGAATGTTCTAACTTGTGGAAGGCTCTAGAATCATTCTACAATTTTCTAGACAATCTTAATCCTTAACATCCCCCCTTAAGATTGGCTAGAATAATACAGAAAAAATACAAATGAGAGGGGAACATTATATTACTATCCCCCCTTAATGTTCACCTCTAGCATACCAAGCATTCTTTGATCATAATCCTCTTTCATGGCTTGCTCCCATTCTTTCTTTCCTCTAGCTTGCTCATATGAGATTGAAACATCAAGCTTTCAACACTCATTATCTTTTGTCTAGCTGAAAAGTCATCTTCTTCATCATCACTACCAACAGTACCTCTAGCTTGTTCCAACTTGCATTTCCAACAATAGCCCTACAAACAAAAATCACTCTAGCAATATATCAGCCCTGCAAACAAATCACTCCAGCAATATCTCAGCCCTACAAACAAATCACTCCAGCAATATTTCTGCCCTGCAAACAAATCACTCCAGCAATACACTTCTAACTAAACCGGAAAACATTCTAGCTGAACCTCTTGATGGTCCTCTAGTTGAACTTGGAAAACATTCTAGCTAAACCAGGAAAATATTCTAGCTGAACCTGGTTGAAACTCTAGCTAAACTTGGGCTGATCCTCTAACTGAATCTTTTTTTTCCAATAATCCCCTCAGCGTTACCCAAGGGAATTCGAACCTGTAACCTCGCTCTGATACCATGTAAGAACAGGCCTAATAAACACCAAAAGACAGGGCAAAACATCACAGCAATGAACATAGCAAACGCAGGGCAAAACAGAGTTAGATAACTCAGAAATATTTATTCATCTAACTTGCATTACATCCAAATGCCGTGTCTAGTAGCAATCCAGATGCTGTATCTAACAACTATCTGGATGCTATATTCAGCAACCATCCAAAGGTTGTGTACTCAACCGCTCTCTCCAATCATATATATATAGTTATAGAACCTTTGAAGCCTGGAAGCTTCTAGCTTTCTAGAAAACTCTTAAACCTAGAATGTTCTTTTCTAGAACATATCTTACAATATTCTTTTCTAGAATAGCTCCAGGAATGTTCTAGCTTGTGGAAGGCTCTAGAATCATTCTACAACTTTCTAGACAATCTTAATCCTTAACACCACCAACCCGTGCCATTGGTGATTTCTAGCAAATTTCTCATTGAAAGAAAACCCGCAGTCATCCTGTAACTCTCACCAGCGCACACCCCCCATCTGGTATGCAATTAGAAATAGCAGTCTTAAAAACAAAAAGTATGCAAAATGAGTTAGTGTAGATAATGCAGATATTGTTCATATTTAGATATATCATCTAATGGAGAGAAAAAAGCTGCAGGTTGGTGCGGGATAAAAGATAGACATTGGCGAAGTCTCCAAAAGGGATGCATCGATGGCTGGATGTACATTGATCTGATTTATTAGAAAGCTTTAGAGACTTTCAAGCTGATGCAATTGGCAGTGATACATTCAAAATACGGAAGGCAATATAGAAAAAGAAACCGCAGCTTATTTTAGAAAAAGAGAACGATGTCTTATGAGGTGCAAGGAGAACAATGATTGTGAATGTGCACAGAATGTATTTGTCGAAAGGCTTGAAAAATGCAATCCACTGTTAAAAAGCCAATTCTACAACCTCTGCCAGCATTCTCATTGTTAGTTCCAAAATAGTAAAAGTGACATGTCTGCTGAAAACACAGATAAGGCCGCACTACAGGGAGGTAGATAGAATGAAAAGCAATGCCAAAAATGCAAGCTGTGATTTAAGTTATAAAAATCTGTAAAGCCTTTCAAGAAATATAATGATGGCAGGATATGTTTCAAAGTAGATTTTGTGAAAAGTTTTGAAAACTTTCATGCAAATGCAATCAATACAGTTGGCAGTTGTAATGCTATTTTCCTCAGCCTTCACCAGCATCTTGCGACCTGTGCCAGATAGAAAAGCGTTAAAATATGTTGGTGGCAAGATATTTCAGTAGCAGAGGTATTAAAATTTATAGAAAGTTTTCAAATGACTTGTAGCAGTGTGATTAAGATAGTTGAACCCTTGGTATGTGCTACGATAAATGAAGTAAAGGCTGTTGTCCCAAAATTTAAATGTATTGAATGTGTAGTTAGGGTAAAATTGCAAATCAGGGCAAATGAATAAATGGCAATGATAAAAACCCTAGCAATGCACAATGAAGCACAAGACAACATGAAAATCAAAATAACAAATGTAAATGCAAACCTATCTCCACGCTATGCTCGATTTATCTCCATTGTTCTTCTCCACCTCGCATGAGTATGCAAGATTTTGAAGGATTATTGTTGGAAGAATGTTGGGTGCTCACTTTTGCAGCATAACATTAAGATGAAAATGCTAGAATGAATGATAGATGAAGGATGCAAAGGCTCTAATGATATTTCAACAGCATGTGGATACTTGAGAATCAATGCATTTTAGAAAATTTGGCAGAATAAGGGTACTTGAGGCTCAATGCATGCTAATGGCTTATGAGGGGGTTGATTTATAGGAAAGGCTTGGTTCCAATAGATGGCTAAGATCAATTAGGGCTTTAGATGAAATGGATGGATAGGATTAAGTTAGGTTTCCTTGCACATCAAGAAATTGTAGTCAATTGACATGTGGCAAGGGAGGATAAGGCTTAGGTGTGCTTGTGTAGATAAATACTAAAATTAGGTCCCATTAGTTGTGCATGTGAAGGATAAAAGTTGTAACACATGATTGACTGGACAAGTGTTGGAATGTGGTGAAAGGTGAGGGCTTAATTCAAATAAAATATTTGAATTAGTTGGGATATGAGTTGGATATTAATTAAATAAATAAAATTTATTTAATTAATTAAGAAGTTGAATAGGATGAAATAAGATATGATGTGGAAATTAATTAAATAAATAAAATTTATTTAATTAATTGGGATGAGGATAGGATATGATTGGGAAATTAATTAAATAAATAAAATTTATTTAATTAATTAGCTAATGGATAAATGGGATTAAGAGTAGGATTTAGGACAAAAATGGTTTATAATGTTTAGGATAATGTTTTAACAAGGTGTTGTAGGACATGGACAAAGTTGGGACAAATTTAGGTGTCTACATTTTGCCCCTCTTCGAGATGATGTTCGAGATGATGAGCTTTGTGTTGAGTAACATCATTTCAAAGAAGTTAAGGTATAGATAATTGATAGGGATGCTGATGATGATGATAGAAATGATAGGCTGGTGATTTTTTGCCCCTCTTTGAGATAATGTTCGAGATGATGAGCTTTGTGTCAAGTAACATCATTTCAAAGAAGTTAAGGTATGGATAATTGATAGGGATGCTGATGATGATGATGATGATGATGATAGAAAGGATAGGTTGGTGATGCCCCCTCGAGAGGATAGGTGGGTTGGACAAACACGGGTAGGCTCTCGAAAAGAAATGGCTTGGCTACAAAAGAAAGATAAGGGAATGGATAGAAGAAATGGATGATGCATTATGCTGCAATGAAGGTGAGCAATCATGATGTTTGATATAGCACTAGACGTTATGCACCAAGGTATAAGGACCAGGGTGACGATGTGTCTGGTGCCCCAGCGTAATACAACCTTGTCTAACGTATGAGGAAGTAAACTTAGAGCATTGAAGTCCTAATGCACAAAAGGTATGATATGACCTTAGATGCAAAGGATAGTGCAAAAAGCTATTCCAACATACACAAGATATGAATATTAGTTGAAAATGATATAGATGTGAAACAAATGCAAGATAAAAAGATAACACACACAAGCAAGCAAGCAAGCATGCACAAATGATTCAAAAATAAACAAGGTATTGCCCCTATCAAGCTGTAAACCAATGATTGATTGATTGATTTGATGGTGATAGTTGAGAGTGTTGTCATTGCGGGGAAAGCTATATCCCTAGACCAACACAAGGTTGTTTGCTAAGTTGGTTGGCCGATTGATTGATTGATTTGGCTTACAACAAGGTTAGGATCAAGACCATGGATTGCATTTGGATAACTTGGTTAGATTGATTAACTTGATTGGTATGGATTAAGGATGGGCTTGCATTGAGATTATCGCTTGGAATGATTTGAAGATGATGAATGATTGAATGAAGATTGATGTGGAATGGATTTGATTAATGATGGGATGATATGTGGTAGATTGAGCTTCTGTTGATTGGCTAAAGTGATTGGATTTGTTTTGATGGCTAGCTTGATGTGCTTTGGTTTTGATGTTTGCTATTGCTGGGTTGATTGTTTTAATGATTGGATTGTTTTGAATGATGATAGTGATGGTGTGATGATGAGAGTATCCACTCAATCTAAGCATAAGCAAGTGTTCTCAGTGTGCTCAAAGGATGTAAAACAAACAAAGTATTGCCCTTGTCAAGTCATAAACCAATAATTGATTGTTTGATTGATGATGATAGATAGTGTTGTCATTGTGGGGAAAGCTATATCCCTAGAGCAACACAAGGATGTGGGAACGCTATATCCCATTGATAATGATTGATGATGAGTGATTTGGCTCATGACAAGATTCGGATCAAAAACTTGTTGATTTGATTGGATAATATTCCTTGATTGATTGGCTTGCTTGATATGGATTAGTGTGGCTTGGATTTAAGATCATTGCTAAGATTGATTTGATTGATATGATTGGAAATGGATTGATTGAAATGGATGAATGAATGTTATTGATAGGAAGAATTGATGATGATGATGATTTGATTTTGATTGAATGTTGATGGAGTCGATTGTTTTGGATGATGTGATTGAATCGATCTTATTGCTTAGATTTTTTGTTGGGTATTTGATTTTTTTTTAACATATTTTAGTTTTTTTTGGATTTTTTTGAAATGTTTTGAATGTCAATGGATTTACAATTTGGGTAGCCTTGTGCTTGATACCAATGACAAGGGGAAAAAAAACCTAGTCTAGGTGCAAGGATGGATAAAAGGATGGGCTCATAGTGGATAAGATGAAAGGCTAATGATAGTTGGATGGGATGGAAGGTTCATGAGAGTTGGATGGATAGATAAGAGGATAGGCCATAAAAGGGAAAGCTCATGATAAATGGATAGGTAGGCGGTAGTGGAAAGCTCATGATAAACAGATGGGATAATCTATAAGATGGAAAGCTCATGATAAATGGATACGCTATAGTGGATGGATCATAAGAGAGCTAGGATGTGATCTCCAAAGGCTATGTTGCATAGGAAGAATAAGTTGCCCCATTATCGGTGGTAATGCTTAGGATTTTACATGACAAAGGTTATGACCAAGGGATGACATGATGGATTGGTTTAAATAAGATGGATAAATTGTCAATGGATAGGACTTGGTTTGGAAAGAAGGTATGTCAAGAAATATGCAAACATGTTTCAACATTTTGCCCCTATGTTTTCATCAAGATCAAAAGGAGGAGGATGGATAAATGGGTTCAATAGGATAGTCATATTTATGTAATGGATAAGGATGGCAGGATGGTATGGTAATAGTTTGGAAATGGATAGGTTGGATGAGACAATGTGCCCCCAAGTGTAAGTGACATAGAAGATCAACCTACACATGACGCCTGTTTGCCAGGTTTTCATCATAGTACTTATCCAAGGTGCCTGTTTACCAGGTTTTCACCGTTGGATGAAAGGATTTCTCTTTACTATTTTATTTTTTTGATTTTTTTTTTGTTTTTTTATTTTTTTACTTTTTTTTGCTTTTAGATGGGTTAGCAATTACACATGCCGCCTATTTCCCAGGTTTTCACCATGGTAATGGATAGGAGGGACTCAGGTGGCTAGTGCTATGAAGGTTGATAGTGTCCCTTTAGAGATGGATGATGTCTTCTCATGGACCATGTCATTATGCTCATCGATGTTGATAAGGGATTGCATGGATGGGAGATGGATTGGGTAGATAATAGATGATGAAATGGATTTATGGTAGGGTAGGCTAGTGGATTATGGTGTGGATTTATATAAGCTTATGGAATGAAGATGGATGAAAAGTTTATGCCAAAGCATGGACCATAGGGATAGCATGGGGGAGATATGTAGGATAATGGATGGAAGATGGGGAGATGTAGTTATGTGGAGGTGCTGCAGAGTGGAAGGGAACCATGACTAACAGTTGCACACACCATGATAAACATTGAAGCTTTTGATTAGATGGTGGTGTAGGAAGCAATGGAGATGTTTTCTTAGGAGATGGTTGATGAAGTGATTTAGGAACCCACATAGATTTAGTATTTTTAGTGCTTTTATTTTGCTTGTGGGATTTGTGAAGGGAATGAAAGTTTTGGATGGAAATAGGCTCTTGGATAGATATAGGTGATTGGGATTCTTGAAAGGTGGATAAGGATGCCTCATTTGCTTTGCTAGTTTTTTGCTTAAGAACCCAAACCATTTTGCTTTTGGGATTTTCTTTTGGAGGTATGGGCTTGGATAGATTTTTGAATGTACTTTGCTTAGAAGATGGATGATTTAAAGACTTTTCACATTTATGCCCTAAGGCATGAGGGTCCTTAGGAGTTTTAGTTAGATTTTTGGCTTTATAAGTAGAGGCATTAACATTTTTTCTTTTGAATCCCATGGGGTGGGTGGAGTGGATGGAATGATTAGAAGCTTCATGCTTAGACGATGTGTGCTTTTGTTGGCCATGATTAGGGATGTAAGGATACTTATGAATGATAGGTATGTAAGGTGTTGGAAGCAATAGTGGCAAGTTGGATGGAGGGATATTTGGAGTTGGTAAAAGTGGAGGCAAAGTGGATGGCAGAAGGTGTACGGTCACATGCTTTTGACATTTATAGGATGATGGAGGTGGAATGGCAACATATGTTTTGGGTAGATGATGGGGGGTGCGATGGAAAGTGGACTTAGGATGGATGGAGGAATTACCAACATCTTGGCCTTGTTTACCTTGGGGTGTGTATCCAAGGCTATATGAGCATGGAGGGATTTGACATGGTTTGGCTCCAAAATACCTTTTTCATAAAGGCCTAGACCTTTGCCTTGGTAGTTCATGTTTTGGAGGATGCGATTGACTATGGGACGATATGTGTTTTGAGAACTAGACTTGAGCTCTTTATTGGATGGAGAAATTGAAGTGGATAGAGGTCATTGTTGTCCTAAGGAAGAACACTCATGTATAAGGGTGGATAGACCAATAGGACATGATGGATTTGAAATGGGATCGATGGTGGATGTGGAAGGAGGATCATTAGGATCTTGATTAGCATTGTGTTCATGTAGATCCAAGTTATTGATTTGATCTTCTATGCTTGCTTGGGGGACAAGTGTCTCATCATGACAAGTGGATGTTTGCTCATTATGGATAGGGCTAGATGGTGGATGACTAGGAGCAATGTGGATATCTTGCTCATGGATAGATCTAGGATTATGGATAGGATCAAGGTGCTCATGGATAGCTTCTTCATAGGTATCATCTTGATCATAAAGAAGGTAAATGTTATGGATGGGTTGAATTTGGATAGCTTGCTCATGAATGGTTGTTGGGAGATGGATAGGATCAAGTGGCTCATGGATAGGTTCATCATTATGGCTATCATCTTGATCATGGAAAAGATACATGTTATGGATGGGTTGCATGAAAGTGTTTTGATCTTGAGTTGGACTAGGGCTTAATGTTTCCACATGCTTAGGATTAAATATTTGACATACCTCTTGGGTTGCTTGAATGGAAGTCGAAGGCTCTTGGATGGGTTCTTGGTCAACAACATGAGAACATGATGACTCTTGACTTGGATTAATGATAGAAGGTTCGCAAATAGGCTTGATGGCTTGTAGGTCACATGATGGGCTTGAAGGGTTAAGAATGTTAAAGGAAGGCTGTTGAAGAGGCTCAAGGATATGTGAACCACATGATGGGATTATAGGATTGGACATGACCTTTGGAAGTTCTTTGGTAGGCTCATGAATGGGTGTTTGACATGGAGGTAGTTTATTCCTTGCTATTAGCCAATGGATCACATCCTTTGCAAGGGTATGAGTGGATGGGCAATATAATGGATGGATGATAATAGTAGATGGTGTTGTAGGCTTATGATTAGGACTTTGATTGGATGGAAGGATAATGGAGTTTGATAAGCTAAAATTTGGATTGGATGGGGGTGATACATGGGATTGGGATGATGTGACATGATTTCTTATTATAGGTAGGTACACCTTATAAACAATTGGGACAAATATGGGGCATGTATTTGTATCATGGCCTTTGGTCCTATGGTACGCACAATAATCATGTTCATCATATGGACTTTATTCACATGGTTTGACTTTAGGAAGTTCAATGAGTTTAGCTTCAAGCATTCTTTGTAAAACTATCTCAGCCGCATCCTTTGGTGAAGGATTAGAATGACATGGTGATGAAGGTAATGAAGGGCTTGGTGATTTGGAAGGTTTATGGACCAATGGACTAGGAGTAGGATCACATGGTGGTGTTGGGATAGGACTTGTTGGCTCATGTGTCGACATGTGATTGGATGATGAAGGCCACTGTAGATCGGTATCTCCCTTGTCAAAGGTTATTAGATCTTGCATAGGATAATTTGGGCTCATTTGGTTTATGTACCAGGGACCACTTGGACTTGGATGTGATTCTTGTTGTAAAGGTGGACTTAGGCTCACTTGTGCTTGTTGGGGAGGCCATTGATAGTCTTGGTAGCTAGGTGTAATTGCTAGGATATGTGGACAAAAGATCTTGAGGTGGACTCAAAGTTGAGGGCATTTGATCTTGTTGCCAAGGTTGACTTGTGTTCACTTGATTTATATATAAAAGGCCATTTGGACTTGCATGTTGTTCTTGTGATATCACTTGATTGCCTTGTGGATGGGCTTGGTAGTGCATTGGCACGGTGGCATGAGGGATTGGATAAGCTTGAGGTGGAGGTTGATAGGTTGATGTGGCATTGACTTGGTGAATAGGTGGATTAGGTTGATAGAAAATGGATGGATATGGCATGTGGCTATAAGGTGGGTTAAGTTGATAGGAAGTGGATGGATATGACATGTGGCAAGATGGATTAGGTTGGGAGTGAATGGCTAAGAATTGTTGTACTTGTTGAGCTTGACTAGTGGCTAAAAGGTGTTGGACTTGGGTTATGAAGTATTGCAGTTGAGGTGATTGGCTTGCGTGGGGTTAAGATCTTTGGAGGAAGAATTGTAATATTTCAATGGCATCTTGGTTTAGGGGTTGTGATCCTTGATAAAAACTTTGGAGGAATCTTTGGAATTTGATTTCTTGGTCTTCTAGTGTAAACATATTGTCACCCAAGTGTTTGTCTCAAGTCCTTTTAGCAAGTGCTTGTTTAGGGATTTGGATGATGATGTGGATTGTTTGGATGACTTGGCTATGTTTGGTATGAAAGTGATTGGGTTTGAATGTTATTGGAAGAATGTGTAGGATGACTTGTCTTTATATGTTTGGGTGTTTAGAGATTGATGTGGCAATATTCAAACAAATGACTATGCATATACACACATGAATCACTCACGCAAGACACATAAGCAAGTTGTTAGTTTAGAATAATGTGATGATGGTTAAGCAAGCACGTGAAGACACTTCAACAAGTCCTAGTTAAGGCAAGGCCACTATCACAAGGAGGTTCTAATGAAAATCCAGGGGACCGGCACCCCATGAGCATCCAGCAAGCCACTTAAGACTTTAACTAACCCTACTAGGAGTTTTAATATACATAAAGATACACCTCCTTTCGAGTTAGCACTGTATGGTGAATGCTAATACCAGTTAGACTTGGCTTTCACCTTATCCTTTGATTTTTATAGTGGACCGGATGAAAGTACCACTTGAGGTTGTTCCCTTGGGGTGGATACCAAGGTAGGCCTCTCTAAGGATAAACAAAAGTAACACAAGTAAATGTTTTTGATCTCCAAGTTTGTGTTGGGACGCGAGGAGAGAGCATACACATTTACTTGGTCACACTCGCATGGGGTTCATTAACCTTAGAAGTTCAATGTGTGGAAGACAATGCAAGTACTTGTTTGTTTTAAAGCCCAAATCTAAATGTGATGAAAGACAATGGTTTATTTTAGCCCAATTTTTTTATGTGAATTTGCAAACAATTGTTCATTTTATGCCCAAAATCTAAATGTGTTTGCAAACAATGATTAGAAGATGAGAGATGAAATGATTGCACCTTGTTAATTCACTATCCAAATTGCTATAGATGTTGATGCCAATGCTACTTCAGCTCCTTATGATCACCTACAACATAAAAAAAAATGATATTATAATGCAGGCATAAAAAATAGGCTCATCAGGCAAGGAAAATTGTAATTTTAGATGCATAGCCGAATTAGATTTGATTATTTCAATACATTTTTGGTTTGAAAATTAAAAAATCAAAGAAAAGACCCCCATTAATTTTTAGAGAGCTTTCTAAAAATGTAAAGAAATTAGAAAAATTCCCTGATTTGCGCCCAGAAATGCGGATTTATGAAAAATGTACAGTTGGCAAAGATCTAATATTTTCGCACTGTAAACAACCTCTAAATTAAATCTACAAAACATAGACCCCCATTATCATTTTGAGAGCTTTCCAGAAATATAAAAATTTCTAAAAAATTTGCTGGTTTGCGCCCAGAATTAAGATTTTATGAAAAAACATAAAAACATGATAGATCCTGTAAAAATCATGATAAACCCAAAATTGTTCTGCTGTAGCTTCCTTATATCATGGACAAATCTTTACCAAAATCTTGTAGAAAAACTCATATCCATTTGGAAGATATGATGAAATCTTTAAAACCTAGGGTTTTGTCCAAAAAGTAGCAGATCTGCAACAAAAAGTTAATTAAACCTGCAAAACTCAATAATGGGGGTTATATGAATGCAAATTTTTACTACAAAAACCTACAAAAAAGATCAAACAAAGTGAGTCCCACCGGGCGTGCCAAATGTAGTTAGGGTAAAATTGCAAATCAGGGCAAATGAATAAACGACAATGATAAAAACCTTAGCAATGCACAATGAAGCACAAGACAACATGAAAATCAAAATAACAAATGTAAATGCAAACTGATCTCCACGCTATGCTTGATTTATCTCCATTGCTCTTCTCCACCTCGCATGAGCATGCAAGATTTTGAAGGATTATTGTTGGAAGAATGTTGGGTGCTCACTTCTGTACCATAACATTAAGATGAAAATACTAGAATGAATGATAGATGAAGGATGAAAAGGCTCTAATGATATTTCAATAGCATGTGGATACTTGAGAATCAATGCATTTTAGAAAATCTGGCAGAATAAGGGTACTTGAGGCTCAATGCATGCTAATGGCTTATGAGGGGGTTGATTTATAGGAAAGGCTTGGTTCCAATGGATGGCTAAGATCAATTAGGGCTTTAGATGAAATGGATGGATAGGATTAAGTTAGGTTTCCTTGCACATCAAGAAATTGTAGTCAATTGACATGTGGCAAGGGAGGATAAGGCTTAGGTGTGCTTGTGTAGATAAATACTAAAATTAGGTCCCATTAGTTGTGCATGTGAAGGATAAAAGTTGTAACACATGATTGACTGGACAAGTGTTGGAATGTGGTGAAAGGTGAGGGCTTAATTCAAATAAAATATTTGAATTAGTTGGGATATGAGTTGGATATTAATTAAATAAATAAAATTTATTTAATTAATTGAGAAGTTGAATAGGATGAGATAAGATATGATGTGGAAATTAATTAAATAAATAAAATTTATTTAATTAACTGGGATGATGATAGGATATGATTGGGAAATTAATTAAATAAATAAAATTTATTATAATTAATTGGCTAATGGATAAATGGGATTAAGAGTAGGATTTAGGACAAAAATGGCTTATAATGTTTAGGATAATGTTTTAACAAGGTGTTGTAGGACATGGACAAAGTTGGTGTCTACAGAATGTAATGGAGACATTCCACCTTGGGATGAAGAACACATTCCTGATAAAATTGTGACAAGGAAGCCTGATCCTGGGGACATTGTTTCAAAAATAGATTATCCAGAATTTGAGGCTACTAAATTGGTTCTTATTAATGGAATGAGGATATGTTACAGTGGCACCCATTTTCTTGATGACCAAGTTCTATTCAGTACATTTTCAAATGATGGACTATCTGAATTACCTGAAAGTGACTATTTGTCATGTTCGATGGGCACAAAAATTGCTAAAGAGATTGGTATGCTTGGATATAAGTCATCTATTCTTAGGAACATGCTCACCGTGAATGGCCTCTGTGGCACCCCTCATCCTGTAGGTTATCAAGTTTGGCTTGAGAAGATGACACCAGTGTCACGAAGGCTTCTTTCTGTTCTATTGGTTGTGGATGAAAATGAGCAAGGAACGAGGATTGGCAATAACAATGAGCATCATATGAACTACATTCACCGCATGCATATAGATTATAAATCTATAAGGAAGGATATCTTAGAAAATGCAAAGAAAGATGTGAATGATGAGGCATAGACCTTGATTGCAACAGAGGTTTCAGAAACATAACAAATAGAAGCTAGTGATGATGAGGATGAAAATAATGAAGATAATGAAGATGATGATGTTACAGAAGGTGCTAGTGAGAAGGCAGAGAAATGTTAGTACTATTTCTCATGTCATGCACACGGTCAGTTCAACAATAGCTAGGGAATAGTGTTGAGACCCAAGATTTCAAGTAACGAATGGAGAAGGCATCCATTGGCCCTATTCATGAATAATCACAAGCTGGAGTAGAATGTGAAGAGTTCCCATGACTCTTTATTTTCCATTATTTTGTATTTTCTTTTGAGAAACTGATGGACTTTTGGGTTTCAGGGGAAGAAATCTATATGACTATTTTTGTAATCTTTGTAGAGGATCTTTTTGCTATTCAACCAGGAGCTCCTGTGAGAGCTGTAGGAAGGTAGTAATTAGATGTTTGTTATTATCTTTTGGCCACCTATGTAATTGGAGTTTTGTAGAATGGGTTCTAGAGACTTAGAGCTATGGTTTCGCTTTGATATTAATGAAGGATCATGTTCTTATGTCCATGACTCCCTCATAGTTGCTGTTTGTTCCTATCTTTATTCAGTTTCTCTATTCATTTCAATTTCTTCTGCAACTTGATATGCAGGTATTTTGGAGGACTTTGTGCTTTTGCTTATTCTCTGTCTCTTTGAAGACTTTGTGCTTCTATCTTTATGTTCAGTTTGTCTTTTCTCTTGAGGATTTGTACTATGTTTCTTATGTTCATAAGTGGATTTCTTTTCATTATCTCTCTCCTTTTCTCTGTCCTTTTCATACTTTCTGGTTAAAAGTACCGAAAATACAAAAACCCCCATCATAAGAGGAAGCTGCCCCTTTATCACTCAGAATTTAGTGAGTTACCTTAAGGGCAACCAAATTTGAGATTCATTAAGGCCTTGATGCCACAAAACATGCATTGTTAGTGAGATAGAATACTTTAAAACCATTTTAAAGATGCGTTGACAATTATGTGATTGTGAGGACGTGATTGTGAGGACTTCTTCATGAACTTAAACAACTCTAGTCTTAAGTAATCACTGGGGTAATTGCACCTTCATCATCTAAATCCCATACAATATAAAATAGTGGTAACAGTGTTTGACAACAATCTTTCACATAGGAGCATTCCCACATTTTCAATATTTTATAAGTTAGAAGAATCCATCAAATGGACAGCCCAATAGGCCCGAGTGAATAATAACAGTCATAAGAATCATGAAGAATGTAACATGCTTAAGATGAGATGAGCCTATGACTGCTCATACAATTCACACAGTACCTTGGCAAATTTAAGAATTGCTCATAGGTTTGATCATGAATGTGATGGTCCTAGGCTTATGAGAGCTCTTTCTCTAAGAATGATGGAGAGCATAATTCCTTTACCACAAATACCTTAAGAACTACTCATTTTACATCCTCATAATGCCTTCTTGATCAATAGACCATACAGGGAATAATCCCAATTATGATAGTCAAATAACATAATCAAAGGTTGTTAAATCTAGAGGAAATTCATATGATAAGTTATATTGTGGGCCCATAACCCACAAACACCAGGATCATCCAAACCTAAAATTGCTTGAGAGACAATTAATCCTAGAACCTGAAGAGATACTTAGCAAGAGAGAGAGAAAACTAAGGAATAGGACTATTGCTGAATATCTCATCAAGTGGAGAGGATTACCAATAGATGATGCCACATGGGAAGGCGCAAAAGTTATGAATCATCCTAATTTGAAGTTGCTTGAGGACAAGCAATCCTTGAGTGGGAAGGACTGTGAAGTCCCTCCTTAATATGGGTAGTAAAGAGAAATCAACATCACACTTTGGATAAAAGTAGGTTGGAATGCTCTTGGTTCTTTTAATCCAACCAATTGCACCAAATGAAGAACAAGAAAAAGATGATGGCTAGGCCTAGACCCCGTGGATATTTGGGGGGGGGGGAACTGGATGACAGGGATCTGCCATCTACAGGGGTGGCAATGGCAGCTTGATTTATGTTTTTTGCTTGGCCCATTTGACTCTCAGTGTGTGCCTTTTTACCACCCACCTATTTTTGTGAAAGTGGTTTCTTATTCTAATAGATAGTTGTAGTAATATACTTATATTATGTTAGATGTGGACTCCTACTATAAACATTATTGTCTTAATGAAAATATAATTGAATGGTAAGAAGACATGCCCTTAAATGCAATAGCAAGCAATAATCAAATTAATCTACATAAAAGAGATAAGTCTATACATGTACCTAAATCTAATATATGCTATTTAAATGTAATAAATTGTCATATCCCTAAATTGAATCGATTATTAATCAAATACAATATAATATATTTATTTAAATTATATTATTAATATAAATATTAATATTAATAATTTTATTCTAATATATATTATTATATTATATAAATACAAATAAATATTATAAATTAATTAATTAAATAAGATATATTATATATTAATATTACAAAGTATTAAATATTATAAGAGGGGACCGATTCCAATTTAGGGTGACAGACACTTTACAAAGGGAATAGCCTTAATACAAGGCAACACATTTGATTAAGGAGGCTGACTTAGTTATGAAGATTAATATGTTGAAACAAAGTAATCAACTCCTCTAGAGCGGTGATCTCATGAAGCAATGAAGACAAAAGTTTGTGAGGATCCAATAATTGGTAATTGCTAATTGTTAACAGTAGCGATAATATATTAAAGAAGTTGAGTCGACGTCTCCTCATAGATTGGTGATTCACTTGAAAGGAGACACCTGATGGAAAAAGGTAGCCTTCCAAAGATATAAAAAGGGACCAGTGGAGTTCATCAAGCAATTCATTCAATCCTCTCATCATCTCATCATCCATCAAATTAGTAGTGCCATCTCATAACACCGATTCATAATATTTATTTCAATTGCAGTAGTCATTATACATCAATCAGTCCTTGTAAGCACACAAATCATGCACAGCCTCCATGAGGACCCCTATAATGATATATGATCCTTGTTATGTACATGTAAGCATGAAATAATGTCCTCTAACTAGCAATCCTCTTGGTGATGTGTCATTTCTTTCATCTTGTATTGTTTCCTCTTCATCACTTTCACTCTCTCTTTGTTGTCGATGCTTTTCAACACTTTGCGACACTTGTCAATTTGTATTTTCTAATCTTTTGACCCTACATTTTTCATCCTCTCCACCCCCTAGAAGACTTCTAGAGGTCCCCCAGAGCCATCTCCCTCTTTCAGTTTTTAGTTTCACCCAACCAATCCAAATCTCCCCCTATTATTGTCAAATCTCCCGCTGGGAGATCCTACTTTGCAAGTGGAGATTTGGATTCTTGCACATGAAAAAAAAAACAATTAAAATTTACAAGATCAGCAAATGATAAAGCTTGGGGGAAAATCGTCAAACAATGAAACATATGAGTACACGAAACTCCTAACTGAATACAAAGACATTTTTACACTAAGTCTTCGAGTCTCCTTACAAAGACATTCAAGCAAAGTTTAGACCAAATTGAATGGGTACACATGTAGTTAAGGAAGACATAAAAAATGATGCTACCTCTTGTGCATTATGGAAGGAGAAGATTTGAACATCTCAAAACATCATAAAACATAAAAACACAAAAAAATCAAATATTCCACAAACAAAAAAAAATTACAAAAATAAAAAATGTCAAAAAGAGTTTTGTTTCCTGCATTTCAGTATCATTCTATTCAACTTACATTATATTGAATGACTCGCTCCTATATTATTTTCTTTTTAGTAAGGAGTGTAAGGTTGCCTAGGTATATGTGATTCTTTCAGGACCTAGAGATTCCAAGGACATGTACTTGATTTTCATGATTTCCTTTTTTGTTGCAAACCATGGAAATTTTAGAATTTTACTTGTTTATTGCTGATAGTATAGCCTCATGGGCCATTTTTTCCTCTTTATGGATGTTACCTTGAGTTCTCTAATTTTTATCACTATTGGTAGTGTGTTTGGACATATTAGGGTAGGTCCTATGATTGTGATTAGGAGTGTATTGATGCATTCAAGAGATTCCATTAGTGGGGATAGCACTAGATATGGCTTGACCAATGGGTGAACATTCATCTTTTATAATGGAGATGGGAGGATACGTACATTGTGTTCAATGGAAGGGAATGCATATTTCTATCACCTAGAGTGTATACTTAAATGAGTTGGAAGGGAGGCTGGAGCTACCAAAAGAAAATGTAAGAGTACCAACAAATTAGAGTAGATGGGTAGAAATTCTAATCTCGTGATTTCCTTGGTAAACTAGTCTTAGGTTTACTTGAAGCTCCTTGAAGAGTGATAGAAGGACCAATAAAAATGTCCTCATCAATTCTTATCAAATATATATTATTTGTAGGCTTCCATCTCATCTAAATACTCATCATCAATTTATTAACATGCATCATTTTCAAATCCCATGTTTCCCTTTTAAAAACTCTAAGTGGCCTAATATCCTCAAAGAAACACTTGCATGTATAGAAAAGTGTGCATCTATTTATAAACATATTTAACAACCTATTCTTTCTTTCAACTCTCATAACTATATAAATAGTATAGATTTTTAGAAAATATTAATGTGATATGCACCCAGTGGAAATCTTGAGACTGTAAACCTTTCTTTGTTCTAAGGTCTTCACATCAACAATCATGCATATCTATTGCTCATTATTATTTAGTTTTTTTTTTTTAAATTTCATTTCCAAGGGTTTGTGTTGCTTATTTGACCCATATGGCTCTTCGGATAGATCTTATTCTTTCATAAGGTTTATTTGATACAAAGAATCTATATATCATTCCCATCTAAAATAAGGGGCATCTAGTCAACCACAATGTCCCACATTAATCTTATTATGTCATGGATCAGTCATAGAAAACAATGAAGAACAACATTTCAAGATAAAGATCTACCTAGCCTTTTAAAAGATGCTTTGTTATAAGAATAAAGAATAACATAAGTCTTATCCATTATCAATAAGATAATCAGAAGAAAGAGTAACAATCAGCAAATGATGACAACTATATACAGGGCAGAGAAGTATTGTCCTAATCATGCTAAGAGCAGTCATCACAATCAATAGAGAGCCACAACAGTCACCTATATGCATCAGGAGCCTCCATACATGAGTGGGAATATATGAAAGATGGATGTTAATAAAGAACATTGATATCATAATGATAAGGGCAGACCAATCAACTATAAGCAATATGAAGGACAAACAATAGTCCTATGTAAATTAAGACAATCATACAAATATTGTTGAAGTCATACATAATGAAGCCTTTAATGTCATTTAGGGATGATCACCATGTTTGTGATTTGCATAAAGAGGCCAACAAATGAAAAAGAACAACTTAAGAGATAACTATCAACAGATCTAAAGGAGAAAGTATGAAGAGCAGCTATACTATAGAGACAGGAATAGTCATAGTCACAATAGCATGAAGCACAACATTGCACTGACAGAGTTCAAGTGTTCAAGGTCCTAGAATGTTATAAAACCATCAGAACAAGTGCATGGTAATTGCAACCATGAAGGATCAAGCCATTAGTTTTCTAGCAATAAGGACTGTGCATAAAGTACAAAGTTGGAGCTATGGTAAAGGTGTTAAAAGCCTTGTATGGCCTTGACCTTTCATGAAGCTTGTATAAGCCTAGACAAGATTAAGAAATGCAACACAGTGAAGAGACAATAACTAGTCCAACAGAAGGAAAGAGATAGAACCCTAAAGGGAAAAAGGGTGTGAGATAACTTCATTGGTAGCCACAACAAAGACTGAGATAGTGGTAAGTTACATCCAACTGAAAGAGCTAAATAAGGATAGTCACACTGCATATTCATAGAACAATCTCTCATCATGAAGACATTAATATAAATTGGTCTGAGGTAGTAGTAATGGAATATTGTTTCATTTCCAAAGCTCCATTTCTTATTTATAATGAAAAGAAGTTTACATCTTAAAGTCTGCATTTCAGAAATCTTCATCAACATTGGAATCAAACAAGGAAATACATCATGTCTATAGCAGTGGGGTCTTCATTTCATATGCACAATTCACTGATAGAGAGAGTTGTATTATCCTTCAAAGGTATTGGTAAAATTATAAATAGATATAGTGCAGAGGTATATGTTCATAGAATTTATGGAAGACATTGAGCAATATAGAGAAAATAGATAACAGACATATTTGACAAAGATCAGAGTGGAGTAGCAGGTATAACAATCAAGCAAGCAAACAACCACATGGATGACTGTGGAAAGCATAATAGTCATGTAGAAAAATAGATGCAGAAAAATGGATAATGAAAGATTTCATGTTTTCCAGTATGTAGAGCATTAGTATAGGTATTGAAAATTTCTAAAGGTTCAAGGAATATTTACAGAGGTCTATAATAATGCTGAACAAAAAGTAATAGTCTAAAACAATGAAGAGAAATTCTTTTGACTATAATAGCTGGACAATAATCTTGGGACTATCAAAAGAGGACTAAAACAATCTATGGGCATTATAGTCTTCAATAGATCAACAACAAATTTTAAATGGTACAAACATAACAGCATATATGAGATGGATGTAGTCGTCAAAGAGAAGATTTACCTCTATCAACAGTTTAACCTCTGATTGTTCACCATGTACTTCTACAAAATACAACGTAGCCTCATATGTGTTGTCTACTTTCACACACAATGCTACATTATCGTCTAAATCAGCAGATGTTGGACCATCATCTACCTTGGCTTCAAGATTAAACAACACTACAAAGCTAGTTACAATCCTAAAGACTAAAAAAGATTTTGGTGATGTTGGTGGACAAGCTTCCATAATAAGAGAAAGAAGTAAGGCCTGGCACCGTTATAGCTGTTAGAGGGAACATTCCTTGTGACCTTCCTATTATTTTAAATGGAAACTACCCTGGCAAATGCATGAGAGTACCTCCTTATCAGTAATCTACTCAGAGTGAAAGTGTAAATATGGTAGCCCTTCTAGAGTACAACTTTTATGGTAGGGTGCTTTTGAGGTACGGAACAAGGGAAACCCTACTAACCATTATGATGGATTACAAGCACATTGATCAACATTGAGCTCATGGCCAATACATTGAAATAGGCTTCTCTATTTATGGGGTGCTTTTAGGGAGAGAAAGGAAATTTGCATTGATTCCTCAGCTTATCCTCTAGAGAGAACCCATGGACAACTATCAATAAATGTTATAACTACAGGTAATTTGAGTTCCACGATTACAACACGAATTCTACCTTCAATGTCATTGGCTAGATTCGCAGAGAGAGGACATGGATATTGATGTAAAAGGAGGTCAAGAGGGTCCTTTAACAAAGAGGGGTGTCACTAGAATCAAAGGGGCAAAATCTAAGATCTTTCCTTTCTCACCATTTTATTCATCTCTAGACAAAGGAAAAAATCAAATCGAAAGGTGATGAAAATAATAGTGGAAGAGAGAGAGCAAAAGACTTGGTATATGCATGTTTTAGGAGCAAAGATTTAGGGCACAATGAACAATTGAAGCAGTCCTGAAGACAAAGGTGTAAATCATTTAGTATGTATGAATAAGAAAAGTACAAACAAGTTCTTTTTCTTTACCTCATGCACCAAAGGTACAGAGACCACTCGCAAGAGGTAAAAGAACTAAAATTCTTTCTTTTAAATCAATAATGATCAAAAGATCAACAAAAGGCAATAGTAACATAGTTGGAATATGAGAGAACTACAACCATCTTGGCCAGAGGTTAGTGCAGTCATGGGTGACCCTCTCTCGTGCCGAGCTAAATTTTGGAGAGACAGAGCTTTCAGTCTAAAGCTCTAAGAAAGCATTAGAACTGTAGCCAAGTTACAAGGATGCTCAAGCTAATATGAAATTCACTATGCATCTCATTGCTAATAAGCAATAGCTTAGATAGGCAGGTGTAAAAGTAGATTAATATCATTATACTATTGGTAAATTTGAGAAAAGGTCTCCCAACTCAAATGATGATTAAGAAGGTGCATCACCTAAATCTATAGAAGATTTTTTTGTCTAGAATGAGCTAAGAAAACATAATATACAATAATTATAATCTGTTTTTAAAGCAGAGGTCCAACTTAACATTTCAATCAAGCTTTTGAGCCACAATCCAACTTGCAATAGAAACTGACCATATTAAGATCTGAATACATGAAGGTGCTTACCAGTATAGACGAACCCTGATAGATGACACCATCCAGAAGCTACATCAAGTCCTTAGAGGCACATAGGTCAAAAGAAGCAGCAAAGAAAGGTGAAAGAAATGAAAAAAATGAAGTTTTAGGGTTTCTTTTGTTCACTTTATGCCCTATCCCGAGTGCTTTCAAGTCTTTTTTGACCTTTTTAAAAATAAAATAATTGAAATAATACACTAGCCTATGGACAAACACTTTCTAAAGTGTTGAAAAAGAGACTTATATCATGAGGAGCTTGTGGAAGCGTAGGGAGATAGAATGTTTTTATGACTTCTATTTATTTTTCTTAAAACCTCAAATCAAACAACAGGGTAAGCTTTTAGGGTTTGGAAAGGAAAGAGGCCATGATATATTTTTTATTTTGTTATTGACATAGGTCAATTTGAGCAAGAATGAGGACTTTTATAAGACAGAAATGAGAGAAGGGGTCATTATTACCTTGAAAGCTTTTTGTAAAGGGTGGAGACTAGATAAACATATTGTGAAATCATTTTACTTTTTGCATAAGTTGAGTAAATTGTAATGTATTTTAAGACTTATTAAGTGCAATACCTTTGTAAATTGCCTTAATATTTGTTACATAAAAACCTGAGAAAGAGAAAAGGCATCACATAACACCTATTAAGGCAAGTCATAAACCTTTTTGATTTCCCTTAATACTTGTAAAAATAAATCATAATTGCCCTCAAAGAATGCAAAAAAGGAGAAGGGATAGAAAAAGTGTTGAACTGAGGTAACCAACTCATGCAGAGGATTTTCTTTTTCTATTTTTGACTTTGAGTCAAACTGAGATATTTTTGGCAGTTTTTGGGTCAAACATCTTGGGAGGAGGAGTTATGAGCTATTTTAGCTCAATTTGGAGTAGTTGTGGAGCCTATTTTTAAGGCTTTTTACTCTTACTCGCCAAGCAACTAGGAGTTGCTTTTTCAGACTTTTCATGCATCAGTTAGAGTGCAGTTTGATAGGAGTTTATCTTCCCTTTGCTTTTTGGGAATTATTTTTGTATTATAGGGAAAAAAGAACATGCTTTTTTCTTACTTCTTGCTTTTTCCCTTGCCTTTGAATATTGTAGAGAGAGAGATTCAGTCTTGAAACTCAGCCATTTTTATAGGTTTTATGTAGTAGCAGTAGTTTATTTTCAGCAGTTTCATTGTTATTTTATTGAGTCATCCTTCTATTATCAATAAAATTAGGTGTTCTATTCAAATTTAGGTGTCTTGTCTCTTTTGAGTGATTTGATAAAGATTTATTGTGTTTTTTACCAAAACCTTTAGGTTTTCTATCTCCTTTATTGAATGCAAGTACACAAAGTTCAAATTTACTACAGGTTATAGATTCTGCTAGTCATTTCATGCCTTTTTTGAAACATTTATGTGGTAAGGATTATTCAGTTTGAGTTGTATGAATAGTATTGAGGATAGTTGTGAATCATATTGCAAGTTAGGAAATTCAATCATTTGGTGCATCACCCCAGTTTTCAGATTATTTTATCATTTCTCTATCTCTTTTCCATGAACTACAGCAGATCTAAGGGACTTTTAAAGGGACCTGACTCTTTTGGAGGTTCGTTCTCATCATAGACAAACCCACAGTCTTAGAATGTTCCCATATTGCACGAGATTGCCAAGATTTTAAAGGCTTAGCATTCGGGGGGCAATCCTTCATGACAACTGTTGTTATGAAGGATTGTGCCCTGAATGCTAAGCCTTTAAAATCTTGGCAATCCCATACAACATGGGAAAATTCTCAGGCTGTGGGTTTGTTTATGATGAGAACAAACCTCTAGAAGAGCTAGATCCCTTCAAAAGCCCTTTAGATCTGCTATATTTCATAGAAAAGAGATAGAGGAATGATAAAATAAATTAAAAACTAAAATTTATTCTAATGGGTGATGCACCAAATGATTGAATATCCTAACTTGCAATTTGATTCATAGCTATCCTGAAAATATTTGTTAATACAACTCAAACTAAATAATCTTTACCACATAAATGTTTCACAAAAATGCATGAAATGATTTGCAAAATCTGTAACCTATAGTAAATTTGCACTTTGTGTAGTTGAATTCATAAAGGAGATAGAAAACTTAAAGGTTTTGGTAAAAAACACAATAAATCTTATCAAATCACTCAAAAGAGACAAGACACATAAATATGAATAGAAGAACACCTAATTTTATTGATAATAGAAGGAAAACTCTACAAAATAACAATTAAACTATTGAAAATAAACTGCTACTACTACATAAAATCTATAAAAATCGCTGAATTATAAGACTGAATCTCTCTCTGCAATGTGCAATGGCAAGGGAAAAAGCAATAATTCACAAAAAAAGCATGAGCTTTCTTTCCCTATAATGCAAAACTATGTCCCAAAAAGCAAAGGGAAGATCAACTCCTATCAAATTGCACTCAAACTGATGCATAAAAAGTCTGAAAAACCAACTCCTAGTTGTTGTGCAAGAAAGAGGAAAATGCCTGAAAAATAGGGTCCACAGCTGCTCCAAATTGAGCTAAAATAGCTCAAAAGTCCTCCTCCCAAGATGTTTGACCAAAAAACCACCAAAAATAGCTCAGTTTGACTCCAAGTCAAAACTAGAAAAAGAAACTTCCCTTGCATGAGTTGGTTACCTTAGTTCAACTCCTTTTTTGTCCCTTCTCCTTTTCTGCATGCTTCAAGGGTAATTATGATGTATTTTTTCATGTATTAAGGGCAATCAAAAGGGTTTATGACTTGCCTTAATAGGTGTTATGTGATGCCTTTTCTCTTTCTTAGGTTTTTATGTAACAAATATTAAGGCAATTTATAAAGATATTGCACTTAATAAGTGTTAAAATACATTACAATTGACTCAACATATGCAAAAAAGTAAAGGGGTTTCATAATATGTTTATCTAGTCTCCACCCTTTACAAAGATCTTTCAAGGTAATAATGACCCCTTCTCTCATTTTTGGCTTATAAAAGTCCTCATTCATTCTCAAATTAACCTAAGTCAATAAAAAAATAAAAAAAATACATCATGGTCTCTTTCCTTGTCAAACCCTAAAAGCTTACCTCTTTGTTTGATTTTAGGTTTTAAGAAAAACAAATAAAAGTCATAAAAACCTTATGTCTCCCTATCTTTCCATGGGCTCCTCATGATATAAGTCTCTATTTCAACACTTTAGAAAGTGTTTGGCCATGGGCTAGGGTATTATTTCAATGATTTTCTTTTAAAAAAAGTCAAAAAAGATTTGAAAGCACTCAAGCTAGGGCACAAAGTGAATAAAAGAAACCCTTAAACTTCATTTTTGTTCATTCTTTTCACCTCTCTTTGCTTCACCTTTTGAAGTGTGTGCTGCCAAGGACTTGATGCAGCTTCTAGATGGGGTCCTCTGTCATGGTTCACATCTACTTGTAAGAACCTTCATGTATTCAGCTGTTGGTATGGCTAGTTTCTGTTGCAAGTTGGATTACCACTCAAAAAGCTTGAATGAAATGTTGAATTGGACCTCAGCTTTAAAACATAGATTATAATTACTTTATATAATGTTTTCTCAGCTAATTCTAGAGAAAGAAAATCTTCTATAGATTTAGATGATTCACCTTATGAATCATTATTTGAGTTCGGAGTCCTGTTCTCACATTTACCAATAGTATTATGATATTTAGCTACTTTTACACCTGCCTATCTAAGTCATAGCTTATTAGCAATGATATGCATAGCAAATTTCATATCAGCCTGAGCATCCTTGCAACTTCACTACAATTGTAATGCTTTCTTTGAGCTTTAGACCAAAAGCTTTGGCTCTCCAAAATTTAGTTGGGCTTGAGAGACGGTCACCCATGACTACACAAAATCACCCCGCATCTATCAAAGATCCACAAACTAACCTCTAGCCAAGATGGTTGCAGTTCTGTCATATTGCAACTATGTTATTGTTGCCTTATGTTGTTCTTTTGATCATTGTTGATTTAAAAGTAAGAATTTGAGTTATTTTACCTCTTGCGAGTGGTCTATGTAACTTTGGAGCATGAGGTAAAGAAAAAGAACTTGTTTTTGTTTTTCTTATTCATGTATAGTGAATGATTTACACCTTTGTCTTTAGGACTGCTTCAATTCTTTATTGTGCCCTAAATCTTTGCTCTTCAAACTTGCATATTCAAAGTCTTTTGTTCTCTCTCTTCTGCTATTATTTTCATCACCTTTTAATTTGATTTTTTCTTTGTCTAGAGGTGAATAAAATGGTGAGAAAGGAGAGATCTTAGATTTTGCCCCTCTAAGGCCAATTACACCCCTCTCTACTAAAGGACCCTCTTGACCTTCTTTTACATCAATATCCATGTCCTCTCTCTCTGAGAGTCTAGCCACTGACATTGAAGCTAGAATTTGTGTCACAAACTTGGAACTCAAATTACTTGTAGTTATAACATTTATTGATAGTTGTCCATGGGTTCTCTTCAGAGAATAAGCTGAGGAATCAATGCAATTTTCCTCTCTCCTTAAAATCACCCCATACATAGAGAAGCCTATTTCAACGTATTGGCCATGAGCTCAATATCGATGGATGTTCTTGTAATCCATCATAATGGTTAGTAGGGTTTCCCTTGTTCTGTACCTCAAAACCACCCTACCATAAAAGTTGTGCTCTAGAAGGGCTACCATATTTACACTTTCCCTCTGAGAAGACTACTGATAAGGAGGTACTCTCATGCATTTGCTAGGGTAGTTTCCATTTGAAATAATAGGAAGGTCACAAGGAGTGTTCCATCTAACAGTTGTACCAGTGCTTTCCAAACCTTGCTTCTTTCTCTTATTATGGAAGCTTGTCCACCAACATCACAATTTTTTTTTTTTCGTATTTTGGATTGTAACTAGCTTTGTAGTGTTGCTTAATCTTGAAGCCAAGCTAGATGATGGTCTAACATCTACTGATTTAGACAATAACGCACCCTATTCTGTCAAACTAGACAACACATATGAGGTTGCATTATTGTTTGTATAAGTACATGGTGAAGAATTAGAGGTAAAATTGTTGATAGAGGTGAATCTTCTCTTTGATGATTACATCCCTCTCATATATACTACTATGTTTGGAACTTTTACAGTTTGTTGTTTCTCCGTTGAAGACTATAATGCCCAATGATGTTATTAGTCCTCTTTTGACAATCCCAAGATTATTCTCCAGCTATTACAATCAAAAACCTTTCTCTTCATTATGTCAGATTGTTACTTTTTCTTCACTATTATTATAGATCTTTGTAAATATTCCTTGAACCTTTAGAAAGTTTCAATGCCTATACTAATGCTTTGCATACTAGAAATCACAAAAGCTTTCATTACCAATTTTTCTGCATCTATTTTTCTGCATGATTGTTATGCTTGACACCATCATCCATGTGGTTATATGCTTTCTTGATTGTTATACCTGCTGCTCCTCTCTGATCTCTATCAAATTTGTATGTTATATGTTTATTCCATATTGCTCAATATCTGCCATAAATTCTATGAACATATGCCTTTGCACTGTATCTATTTATAATTTTGCCAATACCTTTGAAGGATAATAAAACTCTCTCTATCAATTAATTGTACATATGAAATGAAGACTCCACTGCTATAGACATGATGTATTTTCTTGTTTGATTCCAATGTTGATGAAGATTTCTAAAATGCAGACTTTAAGATGTAAACTTTCTCTCATTATAAATGAGAAATGGTGCTCTGGAAATGAAACAATATTCCATTACTAGTACCTCGGACCAATTTATACTAATGTCTTCATGATGAGAGACTGTTCTTTAAATATACAATGTGACTATCCTTGTTTATATCTACTAGTTGGTTATAACTTATGACTATCTCAGTCTTGCTATGGCTACCAAGGCAGTTATCTTATACCCTTTTTCCCTTTATGGTAATGTCTCTTTCCTTCTCTTGGACTAGTTATTGTCTCTTCACTGTGTTGCATTTCTTAATGTTTTCTAGGCCTATACAAGTTTGATGAAAGGTCAGGGCCATACAAGGCTTTGAACACCTCTACCATATCTTAGATAATTGTAGATAATTATATATCAACATTATAATGTATTCCCAACCTATGTGCATTTTTCTATAAAATATTTTCTACACTTGATTATCATCGACTGCTTCCCCCATCCTTGACCCATTCATGCTAGAGTTCGAGCTACCAGAGTTGATAGCAAAGAACCAGTCGGTGCCATGGACATTTACTTCTCTAGAGAGAACCTTGAGGATTTTTGCACACTACATGTCCTATTTTCGCTCCTCCTCATTTTATCCCACCAATGTAATAAAAAAAGTTACCCATGATCCATTATATGGCCAAGGGATCACATGCCAAGTGCCATTATTGGTCAAGAACCCCAAGCTGGGAACAACATTGTCTAAGCTCTAATGATAAGTGGAATGAAAGGGTCCCCAAGCACCATGTAGATTGTGTGCAAAATAATAACTGACCATGATTTGAAGATCTTTCTCAACCTAAGATCAAAGATATGTCCCATGAAATTTGCCTCCTCTTTGCTTTGAGACAAATTGTTGAATCTATATTGTAAAGTTCACTGCAAATGGCATTCTAATTAGCATATATATTGTTTGTTACAGTACTACCTACATAGCTGTCATCATAAATGTTAGCGTCTCCTCTGAGCCATCCTCCTCTCCCATCAGGCAAACCATATATCGCACCATACTAGTTCATGATGTCATGTTTTCTTGTCATTCATGTGAACTAGCAAGTCGACCAATTTCCAATTTCTCCCACACTTCCTTTGATTTGGCATGCAGATACTTATTCGGTGCATATGAATTGCCACATTCACTAGTTTTTCCACCTCAATGTTAGCTTCATTGTTAGTTCCATCTAGAAATTTCTTTGCCATTGATGCTACCATTTCTTTGACCTCACACTTAATCAATTGTATTCAATTGTTTGTTCATACATGAAACATAAATAACCTAGTATGATGATTAGGCTCCCTCCTATACTTGAGGCTCTTGAAAATAAGCTCAAACATTACAGATTGAGACCTGTGTTCCATGACCTCCACACAGGGTCATTTTTCTATTTCTATTATTTACAACATGAAATATAGAATTGAGGAACCAACCACTAAGACTAAGAAGGTCACACCACCAATAATGGAGTATACAACATTAGAACCATATCCATGGATTGAGAGACAAATGATGCAATAACAAAATTTGTAGGGAGGCACCATCCATTCTAGAGTGGGGAACAATTGATCATTTTTCTCACACACCACCTAGGTTAAGATCCTTTTTATAGCCCCCACACCCCTTTATATAGTTGATAGTTGGATCCCTCATTTACTCTATAATGGTAGAAAAAGAGATCATTTGAAGGAGATAGATATGTAAGAGATCATGATCCCTGAATGTTAGGTATTAATGTTCACATACTTGATCTCAGTACAAGGGTTGTAAAAATCAAGAACATTGAGTGAATGCAAGCACCAAATCTAGCCACTCGAGATGAATAAGACCATCATCTAGCTTGACTTCAAGATTAAACAACACTACAAAGCTAGTTACAATCCCAAAGACTAAAAAAGATTTTGGTGATGTTGGTGGACAAGCTTCCATAATAAGAGAAAAAAGTAAGGCCTGGCACCATTATAGCTATTAGAGGGAACATTCCTTGTGACCTTCCTATTATTTCAAATGGAAGCTACCCTGGAAAATGCATGAGAGTACCTCCTTATCAGCAGTCTACTCGGAGTGAAAGTGTAAATATGGTAGCCCTTCTAGAGCACAACTTTTATGGTAGGGTGCTTTTGAGGTACGGAAGAAGGGAAACCCTACTAACCATTATGATGGATTACAAGCACATTCATCAACAATGAGCTCATTGCCAATGTGTTGAAATAGGCTTCTCTATTTATGGGGTGCTTTTAGGGAGAGAAAGGAAATTTACATTGATTCCTCAGCTTATCCTCTACAGAGAACCCATGGACAACTATCAATAAATGTTATAACTACAAGTAATTTGAGTTCCAAGATTACGGCACAAATTCTACCCTCAATGTTAGTGGATAGATTCTTAGAGAGAGAGGACATGGATATTGATGTAAAAGGAGGTCAAGAGCGACCTTTAGTAAAGTGGGCTGTCACTAGACTCAAAGGGGCAATATCTAAGATCTCTCCTTTCTCACCATTTTATTCACCTCTAGACAAAGGAAAAAATCAAATTGAAAGGTGATGGAAATAATAGTGGAAGAGAGAGAGCAAAAGACTTGGAATATGCATGTTTTAGGAGCAAAGATTTAGGGCACAACAAAGAATTGAAGAAGTCCTAAAGACAAAGGTGTAAATCATTTAGTATGCACGAATAAGAAAAGTATAAACAAATTTTTTTCTTTACCTCATGAATCAAAGGTACAGAGACCACTCGCAAGAGGCAAAAGAACTACAATTCTTTCTTTTAATTCAACAATGATCAAAAGAAAAACAAAAGGCAATAGTAACATAGGTGGAATATGAGATAACTACAACCATCTTGGCAAGAGGTTAGTTTGTGGATGTTTGATAGACGCAGGGTGATTTTGTGTAGTCATGGGCAACCCTCTCTCTCGAGCCCAGCTAAATTTTGGAGAGCCAAAGCTTTCAGTCTGAAGCTCTACGAAAGCATTAGAACTATAGCTAAGTTGTAAAGATGCTCAAGTTGATATGAAAGTCACTATGCATCTCATTCCTAATAAGCAATGGCTTAGATAGGCAGGTGTAAACATAGCTTAATATCGTTATACTATTGGTAAATGTGAGAAAAGGTCTCGCAACTCAAATGATGATTTAGAAGGTGCATCACCTAAATTTAAAGAAGATTTTTTTCTCTAGAATCAGCTATAAGAGGAATATATTCATAGAAGCATTACCTTTATGATCCATGGGATCACTAGAACAAGAAGGCAAAGTCATTAATGGTATGATTCCTAACCTTACTCATGATATAAAAGGGATGAGTGCAAGGTTTCCTCGTCATTAATCTTAGTTATCACCCTACGAGAACATGTGGATAGTTAGGGAAGGGCGGATTGGTAGATCTCAAACCTAGGTGACTCTCAAGTGGGTGAAGTATTGGTGGGTGTAGAATGAAGCCCATTGAGCCAAGTGGTGAAGTATTTCTGGGTGTAACATGAAGCCTATGGTAGTGTAGATTAATTGTTATTAAATCGTTTACATGGTAGGTGACTCTCAAGTGGGTGAAGTATTGTTGAGTGTAGCATGAAGCCTCTTGAGCCAAGTGGTGAAGTATTGTCGAGTGTAGTATGAAGCCCTTGGGCCTATGATAGTGGAGTCTTGTTATCCAGCGTGCTAATGAGTATATACTTCATCTCCATAGGGACAAATGATTAGGTTAGATTAATGACCAGACACATCGATCACCACTCCCAAAGTATATCATGAGGTCTCAATAGGGTAAAGAATGAGGAAAATATATATTGGATATATGTAAGTATTTATTGTTATTGACTATGTTCATGATGTTACTAACCCTAATTAATGATATTAGTTTTATTATTGATCTATTAATTACTAATGTTCTCTTTAAGAAACTATACTTGTGTGCAAGGTGAAGGCATCTAGAACTTCCTAAGAGGGGACATTACATCATGACATAGACGACACTAGAAAGGAAGAGTTTCATAGTATAGCTATTGCACCCAAGAAGACGAGGCCACCCAAATTTCCAAAGAATTAGGAAGAGGATTTCTCAAGTCTATTTCCACACAGATGCAAGCGAAGGTCATAACCCTTCGATCCTGCATTTGCTGAGAAGGACCTAGTAGTTTTCCCAATAGCAATGCGACCATGTGCAAAATATCATTTCTTTGGTACTCCACTGAAAACCAAGGAAGGCGCAGCCACAACAGGACCCAATTTGGTATCTCTTCCAAAGAATTAAAGCTATTGTACCATGACTTAAAAAATAGAACAATTCAGTTGTGAAAATAAGGATCTCCTTCAAAATCCCTATGTCGATCAACCATGTAATTAAAAACAACCATAAAAAAAAATGTTAGCCAGCAACATCACCTCTACTTCTCTTTTGGGGTTCCAAGTCTTTCTAACCCATGAGTCCAAGAAAAAGAGTGAGATCCGCATCCCCATGAATTTGTAAATCAAAGCATGATTGGTGAAGTATTCTACATCCTCAGCAATAGAATCCATTTGAATCACTAGAATAGGCCTATCTAGACACGACTCCAAACACCCATTGATTTTTAGGATGCGAGGGCCCCTAGATGGAGCCATCCCATCAAACCTGCATTATTAGACAGAGACATATTCACAGCACCACGCTTGGACAAAGATGGAGAGCTCGCATGTAGGGAAGCTCAACAATCCATATTATGATTAACTGTAGATGCCGCACTTGAGGCCATGAACAAAAGAGAATGGCTAATAGAGACCTCCTTTGATCCCCACAAACCCCAACACCCAGCTCCAGCACCAAACAACAAGCAAACAAAGAAGAAAAGAGAGAGAGATCCAAACCCACTCCCCTCCCCGCACTAGAAATTATCCACCAAAGTGCGATCTACAGTAAGAAGAAACACGTAGCAAGAAACGTGAACATGCGGACCATGGTCTACTATGGACCATGGGTTTGTAGCCGGTCCCCTTGCACGCCCATTCTCAAAATCTCCACAATGTAATCTATTGTAATGGAGGGCATAAAAAACTCAATTGATATTTGAATATTAATAGGCTACACGTTATATTCAAAAATATTTATGGAGCCTCTTTCCTCTAGCTCATTTTACTGTATTAAAATTCTCATTAAATAATACATAAATAATGATAATTAATAAAAGATGTTTAAAATAAGCTAGAATATATTATATTAAACAAAAATACCCTACTATGTCATATAACTTCAACCTAATACTCGATACTTTACATTAATCATTAATCATTATATTTTTTTTGTAAAGTGGAAGTTCAATAAATACACTATCAATGGCCACCAGTCTCATACTTTTGGCCTTTCTCGATCAATTCACCAAGGATGCCCTCTTGCTCCAAGCCTGTATGTTCTTGTAGCAAAAGGTTTTGAATACCTTCTTGCTCATTTAGTTTCCAACAGGCTTGTGCATGGAATCTCTCTACCTAATTCATCCAGCTAGTTGGTTAATGGTCATTTTGCTGATGAATCTTTTTTAACCTTATTGGAGGAAGAAAATTCTGTCAAAAATGCTCTTGTGTGTCTAGAGACCTTTGGTCTTTCCTCGGGCTCGTCCATTTAGTGGTATAAAACTTTATGCTATAGGCAGTCAATTCTTCCCATCCCTTAATGGCTCTAGCAATATGGCTGGCACTAGGTTGGCCATGGTGAAATTTTTAGATTACCTGGTATTCCTTTTGCTTTCCAGGGCTCCTCTGCTACTCTTTGGCAAGCTGTTCTTACTCGTGTTGAACAAAAAATTACAGTCTGGATTACCAAGCCACTATCTCTGGCTGGTAAATTCCAAGTTTGTTCTAAGATTTTGGCTACAACCCATGTTTACTACTCTTCTTATTGGGCTCCTTCGAAAGCTTCATATGCCAAACTAGAAAATCTCTTGAGGGATTTTCTCTAGACCTCCTCTAAGACTCGTCATGGGTTCCACCGTGTTGCTTGGGAGTTTTGATGCCTTTGTAGAGATTCTAGAGGCCTTGGTATTCTTTCTACTCAGCCCCAAGGCACTACTTTGGCTGTCAAGTGGATCATTCATGCTCTCACTATAAATGAGGCATGGAAAGTGTTACTCTAGCATAACATTGAAATGGGACATTCTTTGCACAAACCTGCTTGGAAAGGGATTGGGTTTTCTACTATCCTTGTCATGAGAGAGCCAATTCAGATCTCAGGCACTTTAGTGGTTAAAAGCATTTGGAAAGACTGGGAGAAAGTTAAACCTTGGATATGTTGGTTTGGTGATGGGTTTCATGTTGGTCTCTCTTTCCATCATCTTAATATTTGGTGGTCACCTCTTCTATCCATTACTGGCCAACCTTTAGCCAAATTACCTGGCATAAAGGCTCTGAAATTTCATCAAAAAGGTGTTCAAACCTTATAGGAAATGTTTCATCAGCCAATGATGAGCCTCTTGGCTTGGAAGCCATTTCAAGTTAAATTTGGACTTTCAAGAATTGATTAGACTACATATGATAGAGTCATCATAGCTATTCCACTAGATATGCTTCACAAAGTTGGAATTCAATCCAATAAACTATGGTGGAAGGAATGGAAATGGTATCCAGAAACATCAATGCATCACTTCAAGCCATGGATGGCTTATAGGTGGCTTTTAGCCCATTTGCCTATGGTTGAAACTCTTAATAAGCTTTGGCTTATTCATAGTTCTTTGGCTCTTTGGCATACCAGATTTCAAACTGTTTAGTCTGCCATTCTTGAGCCCAAGTTAGCTCATTTTTCTTGGTGCATTATTTTTCAAGGCCTGCCTGTGGGCACTAGGATTTTTCATCTTGGGGTTCAGGATCCCTGTTGTCCTTTTTGTGGACAACCTAGGATGATTCAATATCTCTTCTAGTATTGCACCAGAGCTCAGCATTTCTAGCTATGGATCCATGATTTTTTTTGCCCTTTTAGGCAAAAGCCTTAATCTTGGCAAATTATCCTTCTGGGTGATTCTCCCAGGTTTCTTGAAAGATTTACTTAGATTTGGCATATTTTCAAGGTTGAGATTATTTTTACATTATGGAAAGATCGTAATTCTTGTTTATTTTCAAACAATAAAATTGGAACATCTATTTCTCTTTACATTAAAACAATTATATGTTCTAATGTTCTTCTGCAAATTCAAGTGCAAGCTAATAAAGTTGCCTTGGAAGTGGCTCACTTACAAGAGTTATTGGATCATTGGGGGAATGCTCCTTGTGCTATGGCACGGGTTCCTCCCTCTCCTTCCTCTATCAGAGCCCGTTCTCCTCCACAGGGTCATAGACACAGAAGTGGTTCGGCCAGAGATTCTTGGCCCTGCTCCCAGCCTACTTAGCATCGTGGTCCTAACTATCACTGATGCTTAGCCTCTCCACGTTAGCATGGTTGGACCTTAGGCTGTGCTACAAGTGCTACAGGAGATAATGCGGGTTGGCCCACTAGAGCTAATACTAGTTGGCCTACTTTGGATAATGCGGGTTGGAATGCTCCTGGTCCTTCTAATCCAACCAATTGCACCAAATGAAGAACATGAAAAAGATGATGGATATGCACCGCTTGATGTCAACCCAGACCTCGTGGCTATTTGGGGGAAACTGGATGACAGGATCCGCCATCTACAGGGGTGGCAATTGCAGCTTAATTTATTTTTTTTGTTATGTTTATGTTTTTATATGAGATATGTATACCCATTGATACTTTGATCTAGAACTTTCTGGGCTTGGCCCATTTGACTCTCGGGCTGTGTTTTTTTACCACCCACCTATTTTTTGTGAAAGTGGTTTCTTATTCTAATAGATAGTTGCATTTTCATAAAAATAAAATAATAAATACACTTATATTGTGTTAGATGTGGAGTCCTACTATAAACATTATTGTTTTAATGAAAATATAATTGAATGGTAAGAAGACATGCCCTTAAATGCAATAGCAAGAAATAATCAAATTAATCTACATAAAAGAAATAAGTCTATACATTTACCTAAATCTAATATATCCTACTTAAATGTAATAAATTGTCATATCCCTATATTGAATCGATTATTAATCAAATACAATATAATATATTTATTTAAATTATATTATTAATATAAATATTAATATTAATAATTTTATTCTAATATATATTATTATATTATATAAATGCAAATAAATATTATAAATTAATTAGTTAATTATTATAAATGAAATAAGATATATTATATATTAATATTACAAAGTATTAAATATTATAAGAGGGGACCGATTCCCATTTAAGGTGATAGACACTTTACAAAGGGAATAGCCTTAATAAAAGGCAACACATCTGATTAAGGAGGCTGACTTAGTTATTAAGATTAATATGTTAAAATAAAGTAATCAACTCCTCTAGAGTAGCTATCTCATGAAGCAATGAAGACAAAAGTTTGTGAGGATCCAATAATTGGTAATTACTAATTGTTAACAGCAGAGATTATATATTAAAGAAGTTGTGTCGACGTCTCCTCATAGATTGGTGATTCACTTGAAAGGAGACACCTAATGGAAAAAGGTAGCCTTCAAAGGATATAAAAAGGGATCAATGGAGTTCATCAAGCAATTCATTCAATCCTCTCATCATCTCATCATCGATTGAATCGGCAGTGCCATCTCATAACACTGATTCATGATATTTATTTCAAGTGCAGTAGTCGTTATACATTAATCAGTCCCTGTAAGTACAAAATCATGCATAGCCTCCACAAGGACCCCTATAATGATATATGATCTTGTTATGTACATGTAAGCATTAAATAATGTCCTCTAAGTAGCAATCCTCTTGGTGATGTGTCATTTCTTTCATCTTCTGTTGTTTCCTCTTCTTCACTTTCCCTCTCTCTTTGTCGTCGATGCTTTTCAACACTTTGCGACACTTGTCAATTGGTATTTTCTAGTCTTTTGACCTTGTTACTAAGCCGTAGGTGAGTTTTCACCTTTTCCCTATGTTTTTCATCCTCTCCACCCCCTAGAAGACTTCTAGAGGTCCCCCGTAGCCATCTCCCTCTTTCAATTTTTAGTTTCACTCAACCAATCTGAATCTCCCCCTATTATTTCCAGATCTCCCCCTATTATTTCTTTCAACTCTCATAACTTACCTAACTAGTATAGATTTTTAGAAAATCTTAATGTGATATGCAGCTAGTGGCAATCTTGAGATTGTAAACCTTTCTTTGTTGTAAGGTCTTCACATCAACAATCATGCATATCTATTGCTCATTATTATTTAGTTTTTTTTGAGATTTTATTTCCAAGGGTTTGTGTTTCTTATTTGACCCATATGACTCTTAGGAAAAATCTTATTCTTTCATCAAGTTTATTTGATACAAAGAATGTATATATCGTTCCCATCTAAAATAAGGGGCATCTTGTCAACAACAATGTGCCTCATTAATCTCTTCATAGTGGTGTTGTATTTCTTCTTAGAATATTAAATTACTTTCATTAAATCCTTCTTGAGAATATTCCTAGTTTGTTGATAGAATAGGGGACAAAAACTATTCAAACCTAAAGCGTTGTCTAGTTGAAAAGCTAAGTTGCTTGTCTAAGTTATTTTTTAGTCTCAAAATGTAATATCCTTACATATGGTTGGTCCCTTTCTGCCACTTTCCCACTTGCTCCTTGAAATCTAGATGTGCTAGCAAAAAAAATTGAAATTTGAATCATTGTTGTCATTGCCTATTATGTATTTAAAATTGATATGATTATTTGCCAATGATTTGAAAGAGTTATTTCTCTTATCTTGGCTAAGATTTGCTTTTCAGATGTGATCCATTGATCAGTAATTGACTCTAGTGTAGAAGGTTGTGACTAGGATGAGATTGTTGGTATTTGTTACTAAGATCCAATCCACCATATGTTCTATTAAAATTATATATTTGTTACCATGTGTTAGTTTTATAAATTTTCTAGAAAGAAATATATCTCAAATTCTTGAGTGATAATAAATATAGATCGTTATGGGATAGATTGATTAAATTTGTATACATATACCTCACTAGATGCCACTAGACTAAAGTACGAGAGTTATGACAAATTTTTATCTACTTGATTCCCCATATACCTTTTTACTTAATATTTTCTTTGGTGTTTGAAGTTTATTCCCATCACTTCTTGTAGGAGGACTGCATCTATTCCTTCAAATTGCACTATGTTATGTAGGTATTGGCCTTTTTTGGGCACACTTATTTCCCTAGCATTCCATGGTAATGTCCATATTAAATATATTTCAGAACCTCCAAAGTATCTTCCTCTAGTGGCTGATTAGAGATGGGAGTTTGTTCCATTTATACACCCATTTGAATTAAAGATTTCTACAAGTTGTGTGTGAAGTTGAACCGATTGTAACATTGTGATTGATCTTTCTAGGATGATCTTCACTTCTGATTCAATTCTAGCATTTGATGATTTTATCTTTCTATTTTTCTCCATTATGAATTTCCATTCTCAAAGTTACATTTTTTGGGATTAAATTTGCTGACATATCACCTACATATGTGTTCATTTACTTTTAGTATTGGAATGTGTGGAGCATGTTTGTGTTGAAGATGAAGTAGGTCCTAATTCTAAACTTTTCCTTTAGATATACTAATTCTAGGTTTGATGTCTCTTAATTTAGGTTGTTTTCTCAAGTATTTCTACCATCTACTATTTCATTACTATGTTGATTTAACAAAGATTTAAATTATCTCTTGTTTCCTTATCTTTTCTTGTGAACATTCTTGGTCCAACTCCATCATTTCTTGGTTTTGAGAAACAAGGAAAACATGATTGTTCTTAGTTGTTTTGCAAATTCCAAAGTAGCTATGTATTTTGTAATTGCAAATCCAAGATTTTAATAGAGAAATGTAATTAGTTTTGGCTGAGGAGCATAGGTAAATATTATCTATATTGGAATTGTGCATGGTAGATTCTATGTTAGGTTGAAATCTAGTAACAAGTGTTTCTTAAAGAACCCATATCTCTTCACGAACCATGGTACTCCTTAATATACAAAATCTTTATTTTGTTTGGGAAAGAAAATTTCCAGAAAGTAGCCATTGGGAACCATCAATAACTAAACTAATCTAGATGGCTTCCACTTTTCATGAGCCCAGAACCTAAGTGTTTTGGATCTTGGAAAATCCCACATAAATCTATATTTAGGGATCTTTCCTTCAATATTCAGACCCAATCTTCCATACCATCCATGTTAAAGAAGACGGAAGGCATGTCCATTTTCCCATAACAACCATTCTGCTTTTTGGCAACAAAATGGGTTCTTATAACTATTTTCTTGGAATGTTGTACAAAACTCCTTATATCTTTTTTCTGAACATGAGGTGTTGCTTCTTTGACTAGTCTTGGGTATTGTGCTTGAGAATTCTATGAAGAGGCCAATACATCCTCCATAAAGATACTTCTTCCTCAACTAGTGCTTGCTTGACTATCTAGAGAGTAATATGATGAGAAAAACTTCTGCTAATATCTAGTGCATAAGTATAGGGAAAGAATAGGGTTCCTTGAAGGGATGTACATTAGTTTATATGATCAAAGGGACCTGCAAGTTTTCAACATTCAAAATGGAATACAAAATCATGTATGGATGTAGATCTAGTATAAAAGTATTAGAATTTAATTTTTTTAATAATCTTAGATGGACTATATCTAATTGGTTTTAACTTCATTGGTATACCTCGAGACTTATCTTTTCTAAGTAAAGATATTCTATGTCCCCAACATGGAACTCAACTCTATGCTAATCATGTCTTGCTTCCTACTTAGCTTGAGATTCCTCCAACCTCTTTCTCTTAAAGATATATATTTCTTGATCTTTCAATAATTTTTCAGCTTACTAGATTTCTGAATGCACTTCTTGCACACTTTGTGCCTATCCAATCACAACATTAGATGGACTAGGTAGTAAGTAACCAAAACATGTCTCAAGAACTTACATTAACAATGTTTAACTTCAAACTAGTTGGATCACCTCATAAGCATCTACAACCATGTACAGACTTGCATACTTTATTCTTACAAAATATTATCATGTTAGGAGTGTTTGAAAGTTACATGCTTAGTTAGTTTGACTAGTGGCTAAGAATAGTAGTTTAGTAAATCAAATTTCATATTTTTTCATAATCTAATTTAGATCACATTCAATTCTTTCATAAGCCTTTTTAAATTTTATTTCTAAAAAGATATCGTTTCACCAAAACTTGTGAACCCATTTGAAGCTTCCCAAGATTTGATAAGACTACAATAAGTAAATCTGCCTATTTATATACTTATTATGCCCTCTTCAGCCATTTGGGAAACAAGAAGTTTAATTCTACTAGCAAGATATTTTTCTTAAATTGTGTACATGACATTAAGGACTATAATATGTTGTCTTTCTCCAATCATAGCCTTTAGGCATGAGTTTAATGAGCTCTTAACAAATGCACATTAGTTGCAAATGAGAAGAGGGAAAAGACTCTAGGCATTTAGAATCACAAGAGGCAATCCTTAACAACATAAAAAACACATGACAAGAGGTATTGGAGATTATACCTAATGTCCTAATGTGTCTTTTGGAGTGACTTTAGAATTTTACAAAGGCTGTGGTTCCCACTTTTATTCTTATTCTCCAAGTAGTCCAATGAAAATTGTTGAATCCCAAAATTGTAAATAATTGATCTTTTTATAGAATTCTAGAGAAGCAACTATTTACAAAATAAAATTGCAAAATAATGGAATCTTTTAAGGCTATGATCAACACTATTATTGGAAATTCCAAGCAGGCAGTCCTGGTGTTGGAACACCTAGAAAATCCTGTTTTCTTTTGTAATAAGGTCTATTTGACCAATGCATTTTCATTTCTATTTGTCTCTAGGTCTTTCAGGACCTAAAACCCATTTTGTAAGTCCAAAGTGACTTAAAACACACTTTTGTCATATTGTAATCACATAGTGCCAAAACAGGGTAGTAGGATAGTTTGAGGTAGTTTGGATTGGTTTGTCTCCCAACTGTTTGCATCGGTTGGTTTTCCAACTGCTGGCAGGTTGAGTTGATAACAACCAGAGGAAGGAACCATCAAAGAGAGGAAGGAGAATTGTGTGAATGTGATTGTGTATTGTTCTAAGGAGAAATAAAACTATTCTGTTCCATCAATTTGATTTCCCTTCCCTGTAACTACAATTCGTATAACTGTAGATTTCTATTCTTTCTGTGCTTTCCATTGTTGCAGTATGTCGACGTGAAGCATTCCACTGGTATGATTTCTGTCAAAATAAATGGAATGGCTTCATTGTACAAGTATTTGTTTTGTTTCTTATTTTGTTTTTGTGTCTGATGGTGCAGAGGATCCAGATAGAGTGTTTTTGCACAGTAGGTTGACCTAGCATCTCCATGTGCTAGGGTTTGATTGAAGAGGAAGAAAGTAAGCTATGCATCGGTAATTTGCTGGGACTCACAACAAGTCCGCTGAAGTCGAGCAGTCTTGCTGAGGGAGTTGGTCCATCGGTGCATCAGCCAGAATTTGTAAGTGCTCACCGATGAGAAGAGTCTCATCGAAGACAAATTCCATCAGCATATTGGAAGCACATCAAAGGAGTTTATTGTTAAAGTCAAACTGAACTAGCGCTGAAGTCGTCATAGTTAAGACAAGGGGAACTTAACCATCATCGGGGCATCGGTTGAAGGATAGAAGACTTCGCCGATAGAAGTAAGTCTCGCTGACCATGAAGAGTTGATCGACTCAATGTGAGTCCTATTGTATCTCGCTGAAGATAAATTCAATTGAGCTATCGGTGTAAGGTAGAACAATGGTAAGAGTTGAGAAAGTCATACCAATCCTTGTTGTCTGATGACCAGGATGTATCAGTGGCTCATTTGTTAAGTCTGGCCATCTGTGAGACAAGTGGGACCCGTTCTGTGTTTTCACTGTGTGCTCCCCATCATATTGGTATCAGAGCTAGTTTTGAAGATCACTCGGGTGGTGTAGTCTTGGTGTATGTCAAACAACAAAAGTGAAGTAGAAGCTGACATGATGCCTCCTAAAAGCATGTCACAAGATGCAGTGAAGAAACTGATTGAAGCGATGTTTGAGTCCAAGCTCGAGGAGTTGAAAAGAACCCAGGGTAAGGATAGGGAAGATGAAAGTGATAGCGATGAAGGAGATACAGAAATTGATGAAACCAATAAGAGGACAGACGAGATACTAGTAGACCAAAGGGCATTTGTAAATGCTTTGAAGTCAGTCAATAAGGACACCATAGATGGGTTACCTATGTATAGTGGAAGTATGGAAAATGAAGAGGTGATTGACTGGATTGAGGAATTGAACAATCATTTCGAATACAAAGAAGTCCCTGATGATAAGAGGGTTAAGTTGCCAAAGGCAAGATTGAAGGGGTCTACTCTTGCATGGTGGAATTATAAGCAAGGAGAGAGATTCAAGGAGGGGAAGAATATGATAACCTCCTGGGAAAGGATGAAGACCAAAATCAAGGCACAATTTTTACCCTTGGACTATAACGTACAAATGTATAAGAAATTGTAGAGCCTTAGACAGAGAGACCTTGATGTGAATGCATACACACAAGAGTTTCATAAATTCAGTCTCAGATCAAAGAGACAAGAAGAAGAGTCAAAGAAGGTAGCAATGTATCTAAATAGCCTAAGGATGAACATCCAAGATGAGATCAGCATCTTAGCACTAGAAACAGTGAACAAGTGTTTCCAAATGGCCTTAAGGGATGAAGAGAAGATAAAGAGAAAGAGTGAGCAGAATAATAGAGGTAGAGGAGGAAGAAGTTTAAGAGGTAGGGGTAGTTTTGGAGGTAGAAGTCCTAACCAGAGGCCTAGTGGTGAGTCTAACCAAGAAGAGCAAGTTGGAGACTCAAGTAGTAGAGGAGGATACCGAGGAAGAAGGCCTAATGGAAGGGGTGGGACAAATGGATTAGGTAGAGGATCCAAGTTCTTCAATATGAGATGTTATAACTGCAATCAGATAGGGCACCCGGCATACAAGTGTCTAGAGAAGGCCTCAACTTCTCATGGTGGTGAGAGAAGAACCACTTTGATTCAAGAAGATGCAAGGAGTGTGACATCTCTTGAAGTGAATCTAACATCAGAGAAGGGAGAAAATATGATGATCAAGAAGACACTGCTCAAGGAACCAGTACAGACTGAACCGTCTCAAAGAAGCGCTTTGTTTAGAATCAACTACAAGATCCAAGGTAAGGTTTGTAAAGTTATTATTGACTCTGGTTTTACTAATAATATCATATCTTTGGAAGCACTGAATAAGTTGAAGTGAGAAAGGATACCCCATAGCAGTCCATATAAAGTCAATTGGTTGAATAAGGGGCAGCACATACTCATCAATGAACAAGCATGGGTAGAATTCAGTATTGGGGGGTATAAAGATAAAATCTTTTGTGACATCCTTCCAATGGATGCTTGCCATCTTTTGTTAGGAAGACCATGGCAGTTTGACAGAAAGGCTCATCATGATGGAGAAAAGAATGCTTATTCATTCCAAAACGATGGTGTGACTTATAGGATACAGTCATTGGTAGAAGAGGATCCATAGCATGTAGGGTCTAGTGTAATGATGGTAGGAGAAAAAGAATTCATGGACACATTAAAGGAAGGTGGTGGAGTAGGTTTTTCTTTGATTGTAAAGCCTAAGGGGGAAAGAGAGGAAAGTGTGAGGGAAGTAGGACCTAAGGAGGTCAGAGATCTGCTTGAAAGTTACAAAGGAGTGATTGTAACAGACATACCTGATTGCCTACCACCTGTCAGAGATATTAACCACTAGATAGACCTCATACCAAGAGCAATACTTCCTAATAAGGCAGCATATAAAATGACCCCTTAGTAGAATGAAGAGATAGCAAATTAGATTCAAGAACTCCTAAACAAAGGGCTGATAAGGAAGAGCCTTAGCCTATGTACAGTACCTACTATTTTAGAACCAAAGAAGGATGGGAAATGCAGGCTTTGTATCGATTCTAGGGCCATATATAGGATAACCATCGGGTATAGGTTTCCTATTCCTAGAATAGAAGATCTAATGGATTGTTTGGGAGGGGCTACTTATTTCTCCAAGATAGACCTAAAGAGTGGGTATCGCCAAATACGAATAAGAGAGGGGGATGAGTGGAAGACAGCATTCAAATCCAATGAAGGATTGTATGAGTGGCTTGTGATGCCTTTTGGTCTTTCAAATTCCCCTAGCACCTTTATGAGACTAATGAATGAGGGGTTGCAGGAATTCATGGGGAAGTTTGTGGTAGTCTACCTTGATGATATCTTGGAGTTTTGTAAGAGCAGGGAAGAACACTTGAAACATTTGGCTACAAGATTAGAAGTTAATGATAAACTTGGAAAAGTGTGACTTCATGAAACAAGAATTGATTTACCTGGGCTTTGTCATCTCTAAGGGTGATTTGAAAATGGATTCTTCCAAGATAGAAGGTATTTTGAATTGGCCTACACCTAGGACAACAGGAGAGGTCAGAAGTTTTCATGGTTTGGCCACAATTTATAGAAAATTTATTAGGAACTATAGTGATATCTGTGCACCTATGTTAGTGACCATCAAGGGTGGAGGTAAGGTGAAGTTTGTGTGGATAAAAGAGGCAGATCAGAGCTTTGAATGTCTGATGCAGAAAGTTGTCAAGTATCCTATCTTAGTACTTCTTGATTTCAATAAGGTCTTCACCATTGAATGTGATGCAAGTGGGCTGGCCATAGGGGCAGTGTTGAGCCAAGAAGGCAGACCAGTAGCCTTTTTTAGTAAAAAAATGAATGAAGCTAAGAGGAAGTACTCCTCTTATGATTTAGAGTTGTATGCCATGGTACAAGCTTTGAAAAAATGGAGGCACTACATGCTTCCTAAAGAATTTATTGTATACACTGACAATCATGCTCTCAATTTTTTGAATGGACAAGAAAAGCTCCGTCATAGACACATGAAGTGGGTGGAAAGTCTTCAAGCATACACCTTCATCATCAAACATAAGAAGGGGATAACCAATAAGGTTGTTGATGCTTTGAGCAGAAGGGTGTTGACAGTACAAGAAGTGCAATTACAAAGCATGGGTGTTGAGGCACTCAAAGGATTGTATGAAGAGGACCAAGATTTCAAGGAGATTTACAAGGTATGCAGTAAGTTTGCGAATGCTTTCCACAGCAAATTTTCAGATTATACATTGCAGGATGGACTTTTTTTAAAGGGAGTCAACTATGTATCCCTAAGTGCTCAATGAGGGATAATATAGTGAAGGAGAAACATAGTGGTGGTTTAGGAGGACATTTTGGGCTCAATAAGACCATAGATCTAGTAAGAAGATTTTATTTTTGGCCAAGGATGCAATCTGATATCAGAAGGTTTGTTGAGAGTTGTATGATTTGCGAGAGAGTAAAGGGGGTCTCAACCAATGCAGGACTATACCAACCTCTGCCCATACCAAACAAACCTTGGGAAAGTTTGAGTATGGACTTTGTGATGGGGTTACCAAAGACAAGGACATGTTATGACAGTGTGTTTGTTGTGGTAGATAGGTTTAGCAAGATGGCTCACTTTATTCCTTGTAAAACCACCAATGATGCTAGTTATATTGCAAGCTTGTTCTTTAAAGAAATTGTCAGGATTCATTGATTACCTTTGAGTATTGTATCTGTCAAAGATAGCAAATTTGTGGGATATTTTTGGAGAACCTTGTGGAAAAGATTGGGTACAAATTTGTCCTTTAGTTTAGCCTATCATCCCCAGATTGATGGCCAAACTGAGGTTGTGAATAGGTCATTAGGCAATCTGCTGAGATATTTGACAAGAGAACATGGAGGTAGTTGGGATGTGGTACTCACACTAGAAGAATATGCCTATAATGATTCAACAAATAGAAGTACAGGTCTAAGTCCTTTTGAAGTTGTCTATGGTAGTCATCCTAGAGGAATTTTTGAATTGAGAGATGTTCAAGGGTTGGACAAAAGGAGTGAACATGTTGATAAATTTGTAGAGGCCATGAAAGAGATCCATCAACAAGTCAGAGATACTCTACACAAGAATAGTCAGAAATCAAGATTAGAGTGGATCAAAGGAGAAGGGATGTGTAGTACCAAATAGGAGGTATGGTCATGGTTCATCTCAAAAAGAACAGACTACCCAAGGGAAGCCACAACAAGTTGATGATGAGAAAAATTGGACCTTGTAAGATTTTAGAGAAATATGGTCCTAATGCTTACAAAATTGAACTCCCTGATGATATTGCTATTTCCCCTATATTCAATGTTGCTGATCTAACATTATATAGGAGTCCTTATACAGGAGAAGGTACAACAGATTCTATCCAAGACAATATAGAGTGGGTGTAGCATTTACCACCTAAGGAACCACCTAAGATGGAGTGCATCTTGGATAGCAGGACATCCAAGAAGATAAGAGATCAAACCTATTTTAAGCACTTAGTCAAATGGAAAGGACTTCCAAAGTCTGAAGCCACATGGGTACTGGAAGAAGACATCAAAAAGTAGGGTGATGATTTGCAGCAGTTAGTCTCTAAGAGGACTTGAGACAACTTTCACCCAAGGAGTATGGTGCAGGAGCACTTAGAAAATCCTATTTTCTTTTGTAATAAGGTCTATTTGACCAATGCATTTTCATTTCTATTTGTCTCTAGGTATTTTAGGACCTAGAACCCATTTTGTAAGTCCAAAGTGACTTAAAACACACTTTTGTCATATTGTAATCACATAGTACCAAAATAGGGTAGTAGGACAGTTTGAGGTAGTTTGGATCAGTTGGTCTCCCAACTGTTTGCATTAGTTGGTTTTCCAATTGCTAGCAGGTTGAGTTGATAACAATTAGAGGAAGGAACCATCAGAGAGAGGAAGGAGAAGTGTGTGAATGTGATTGTGTATTGTTGTAAGGAGAAATAAAACTATTCTATTCCGTCAATTTGATTTCTATTCCCTGTAACTACAATTCGTATAATTGTAGATTTCTATTCTTTTTGTGCTTTCCATTGTTGCAGTATGTCGACGTGAAGCATTCCACGGGTATGATTTCTGTCAAAATTAGTGGAATGGCTTCATTCTACAAGTATTTGTTTTGTTTCTTATTTTTTTTTGTGTCCGACGGTGTAGAGGATCCAGACAGAGTGTTTTTACATAGTAGGTTGACCTAGCATCTCCATGTGCTAGGGTTCGGTTGAAGAGGAAGAAAGTAAGCTATGCATTGGCGATTCACTGGGACTCACAACATGTCCGCTGAAGTTGAGCATTCTCGCCAAGGGAGTTGGTCCATCAACGCATTGGCCATAATTTGTATGTGCTCGCCGACGAGAAGAGTCTCACCGAAGACAAATGCCATCGGCATATCGGAAGCACATCAAAGGAGTTTATCGTTAAAGTTGCACCCAATCGGCGTTGAAGCTATCACGGTTAAGACGAGGGGAACTTAACCATCATCAGGGCATCAGTTGAAGGATAGAAGACTTCGCCGATACAAGTAAGTCTCACGGACGATGAAGAGTTGATCGACTTGGTGTGAGTCTTGTTGTATCTCACCAGAGATAAATTCAGTTGAGCTATCGGTGTAAGGTAGAACAATGGTAAGACTTGAGAAAGTCATACCGATCCTTGTTGTCTGATGACCAGGATGCATCGGCGGCTCATTTGTTAAGTCTTGCCATCTGTGAGAAATGTGGTACCCGTTCTATGTTTTCACTGTGTGCTACCCATCAAGTCCTCATCATTGTGATTCATTTACATTAGTAATTACATGATTTCTCCACAATATAAACAATTGGCATAGTTCATCTTTGATGCTTGTTTTTGGTTTCCTTTTTCTCACTCTTAGGATAAACCAATATTTCCCATTGAACTAGCATATTTTTAAGCACAAAAAAAGTTGGAACTTTAGTAAAACAATTTCTTGGTCCATGCCAAAACATTACAATCTGAATAATAACCAAATCAGATAGAGAAAACATAGCAAACCATTTGATGTAGGTGACTTTCACTAATCACTTAAACACAATAAAAACAGCTTGAGTGTGCCATTTGAGGGAAAAAATAAAGTTATAGCAATGCAAATGTTGGTACATGGCAGCTGACAGTAGAATTAAAAACTAGATTTAATCATGACTATGCTTGGTAATGTACAAAGGGTCGTGGTGTAAAAGTTAAAAAAGTAAATTCATAAGAGAAGTGACTCAAGTTCAAAACCACCACATAGCAATAATGCAGACCTTAACTTTGAAGCCTTATGCCCATGTAAGAAGATGCCTAGAATTAGAACCTACTAGGCCCAGGAGGTGATATTCGTAGTTACACTTAACAAACAAAAGTGAGCATGCCTAAGAATTTGTGGTATTAATTTCTGCACAAATGGACACCTTATCTCCATGAATATAAGATACCTACATGGAGTCAGGATGCCAATCTTACTTGCATGCTATAAAGAAAAAATGTCAAGCGAATATTCTTTATAGAAAACACTCCATCATAGACAGCCATTATCCCTTACTCTATGAATGTTAAGACCCCTTTGTGAACCAAATAAACAGATGAGGTACAATGAAACATGAAAAAAGACATTCCTAAACATCAACCACATTCAACCAATAATTGATGAGAATGCTGCATTCCATTGTAAGATGAAATGCAGACTACATATAGAATCATGAGATTATAATAGCTACAAAACCAAAAAGAGAGAATGGATTACCAACAGACTCAAATGGTGGATGGTCTCATAAATCTTAGAACTGATTTCAAATGTATCTTGAAGCAGACAAGAACTCCTCAAAACCAATATAAGCTTTAGAAGAATTTTCTTTCAACTAGATTACAAATAACCAGAGAGAAGAACTCACCACTCTTTGCAAAAGCTCCGCCCTTTTCTTTGCTTCCATCCGACGTCTGTGATGTCGAGAAAGATATTCATCTAGACCAGATTTCAAAAATTCAACTTCTTCTGCTACCTGCTCCAACTTTCTGCATAGAAGAAACAATTCATGTAAAAAGTCTACATGTCTAGGGCATAGCTGTGTTTTAAATGTTTTGTCCTCATAAAAACTAATTCAACTAACTCTGCTATCAAGAAAGGATTTGTATTGCATTCTAGACATTATGATGGAACATCAACAGCATTAATGTATTATGAGTTGGCTAAGGGCTTGGTAATTGAAATGTTAAGTGCTACCAACTAGACTATTACTTTCCCAGCTTTACTTGAATAGACAAAAAAAATATGGCCAACAGGCATTTCAACATAAATGTGATAGCGTATTTGGATATTGGTGGAACCAGTTGTGCATCAGGTAGAGATGGAAGGTACAAGGCAAAGGATGGTACAGAAAAACATTATAAAAATCAGACCTGGCAGATCTAAAGAAAAGAAACAATTTGCAGTGATGGGTCTTGATTTTGCAGCAAACATTGTGGGATTTCTTTTTCCCAAATAAAAAGAAGCTGCAAGTAAGTCAATTTAATTTGTTTGTCCTATTTACAGAGCAGAACAATTTACAAACCGTGGCGGATGTCTTAGATTTGGGCAACTGAAATTTCTTAAACACAGTAAGCCAATTTAATGTGGACGGTGTAGACGAGTTACAACAGAATTAAACCCAGTGAATGAAACAATGATTTTGGGTAAAATGAAAGGACGGTAAATATAATCCGTGTGTTTTTACGTTTCAATATTAAGAACAGACACAAGTAACTGTAAAGATAATCCGTGTGTTTTTATGTTTCAATATTCAGAACAGACATAAGCAACCGTAAAGATAATCCGTACCAGGAAACTAATTTTCAATGTTGAAGAGTAAAGATAATCCTATGAACCGCTAAAACGTATTTTCATATTTTTATTACTATAAAATTTAATTAATTGATTATTGTGAATCAATATAAATTTTAATAAGAAAGCATATTAAATTAAAATTTATTATGAAATAGGGTTAGAAAATATATATATATATAATGTTTAGATCAAATACTCTGAACTCTTTTTCAAAGCCTTGTTGAAATAAACTATCTATTGTGATGTTGAGCCTCCCTTCTTTGTACAAGTTACTATGATGCATGAACATTACATCATATATTGTGATAACAAATCTCCATCCTTTTATAGTGAGGGCTAGCATAATATACACTCTTAAACCCTTATTTATATTGTGAACTCTATACAATACAATGCATCAAGCATTATGATGTTGGACTTCCTTCTTATAAAACAGACCTACAAAACCTATTTATCTTAAAAAAAAATTATAGATCACAAACCACACCCAACATCATGATCTGTTGCATAACATACCCAACATTATAATGCCACACTTCATTCCTCGTATAATTAGTTTATCAAGATGCAAATGAACTTTTCAAAACTGCACCTCACATCTAGTGCAGGGTCTCCAATAGTGCACAACCTTATGATACGAGATAACATATCACATCCATTATAATTCAAAGCTATTATAATGGGGTCTCAAAACCCTAATTTCTATTGTGAACTTTTTATAAGCTACACATCATATCAAGGGATGAGATCGAGATAGCTCCTGGCAGAATAGATACACCTCAATCCTTGGCTCTCAATGCAAGAGGTTTAGTTTAAGGCTTGTACTCCAGAATCCAGTAGAAAAAATGAATTTGTGCATGACCTCCATAAAAAAACATATATTTATAGAGTCTCTAGTAGTGCACATCAGGTTATGATGCAAGGTCACACATCACATCCATTTTAATAGAAACCTATTTTAATGAGATCTCAAAACCCTAATTTCTATTGAGAACTTTTTGTTAACTACACATCATATATAAAATTATTTATAGAGCCTTCATCCTCTAACTTATCTTACTCTCGTTAAATTCTCAAGAAAGAATACATTAATAATCAAAATCAATAAAAATAAGCTCCTTATACCAAAAAAAAAAAACCCGAGTGCTTCATATACCTTCAACTTAAATAATTTGTACTTTTACAAGATCAAAACTAGCCACTACATTAATCATTGAGATTTTTTTTGAAAAGTTGAAGTTAAATACATACATAGTTTATATTAGGGTAGTTGTGAAGCCCAACTATAACTAGTAAAGATATCTTAAATATATCTATCTAAAAAACACACATCTAGAACTATTTTATTTACTTCTTCTTCTTTTTATGATTATTATTATTATTTTACTTTAGAATTATTTTTTTACTACATATAAACATGGACATATAAATTTTAATTTTAATTAGCTACAATGCCTAAAATGGGCATGTTGAGGAAACTGTGAAGCTGTTTATGCAGATGGAGATCCATATCTATGTCATCAAAAATGATTATGAGTTGAATGATTTCATGGGAAGCGTCCTTGTGGACATGTATACCAAATATGTATACCAAATGAAATGCTCAGCATGTACACAAGATAAGGAGGCCGCCAAAGAGTTTGTTGTGTACATGATCGATGCTGGGCGAGATATGTTCTTACAGATAAAGGAAGAAGATGATCAAAAGAAGAGAACACACTTCAGTACTGTTGTAAAGTGTATTCTTGTGTCCCTAAAAACTCGCATCATTAAGAGCGACTATGATGAAGTCAATGTGGAATTGTTCGTAGATCAAGAGAAAACCCCTTATACAGTGCACTTTATGTTGCTCAGGGACTCCTGCATAAAGTATCCACCAGGAATGTTGATAAACGCATACTGCTATTCACAAATAATGATGATCCATTTGGAAATGCTGATCCTGGGGTCAAAGCAGACATGAGAAGGACAACAATTCAGAGGGCCAAGGATGCACAAGATTTGGGTATTTCAATTGAGCTTTTCCCTTTGAGTAGATCGGATGAAGAATTCAATGTTTCCATTTTTAATGCTGATATGCTTCAGTTGGGGAATGAGGAATTTTCTCAGTTCATACCCTATTGGGAGGGCCAGAGCTATGGTGTGATCCCTCCTGGTGAGAACCCTAAAAGTTTATAAAAGAAAACCCTAGTACCCCTCATGCTGCTCGCCTTTATTCCATCTACATGATATGGAGAATTGAGATTCGTTTGATGGAAAAACAGCAAGCTTGTATGTTAGAAGAGCTGTTTACTATGACCCGGAGACTGGGAACGAGGTTCCGTCCAAGAAAGGCGTTTGCAACGATTATCTCTGTTATAGTAAACTGGGAGAGAACGTCCAGATTACAGGTCCATCTGATAAAGTGATGATCCCAGTGCAACAATTAAAATCATAGATTACGGGATATGGTGCAGGAGTACCCCTTCAACAAGCCAAATATACATCTGAGGGAGAAGACTGAGGTTTTAATATGTTGTTATGTTTTATGGATTTCTATGTTTGTTCATGTTGTCATCTAGTAGATGATTAAATCAAATATAGTGTGTCATCATGTGTCTTGGAATATGGAAGTTGTAACGACTCCAATCTTTGGTATTCCAGTTGGTACTGGATGTGAAGAGACTTTAAAACACATGGATGTGAAGAGACTTTAAAATACATTTCAGGAAGAGGAGATGAGAGATGAAATTTTGATTGAAGAAATAGAAATAGAAATTTGGAATCAAGCTTGTTGTCATGTCTCTTCTATTGAGACATGGACCAGCTCATGTGCTTGGGGCTTCTAGCCTGGGCCTGACTTTGATACCATGTTGAGACATGGACTAGCTAGGACTCGAACCTAGGACCTTCCATTCGCTGTTGGAATGATCTACCACTGAGCTACTAGCCCCTCTTGGACCAGTCCATCATTAGTCCGGGTGTGGCTTATTTCCAATACCAACATCTTTTTTGGATGAGTTTTTTGTTTGATGGGGCAAGGCCCCAGTTAAAACCTCTTTTCTTCAGGTTGCTTGGACTCTTGGCCCTTCTTTTATTCTTTGCAATCTTTGGTTGGAGAGGAATCATCGGATCTTTCAAAATGTCTTGTTGGGGGCCCACCACTTGTGGTGAAAATTTCTCTAGCCTTTGGGGGAAACTATTTTAGCCAATTGTGACTTGACTAAGGCTGTGAATCCTGGTGATGTTATTTGCTTCAACCGTCTCCATCTTCCTCCTCCACAAGCCATCTCATGAGGAAGAGATGTAGACATCCTCTTCAGAAGATAAATAGAGAGGGGAGATGGAGTCCTCCTCCGCAAGGCAGTCTGAAAATCAACACGGATGGGTCTTCATGAGGAAACCCTGGTCCTGCTAGCTTTGGTGGAATTGGTAGAGATAGCTCGGGACTATTCAGTTTATTTTTTCTATTTATAAAGGACATCATACTAATAATTTGATGGAGGCTTTGGTTATTTTATATGCATTGGAGCATGCTAGTGCTCTTGGATGGAGCAGGCTCATTTGTGAATTAGATTCGTAGGTGTTGGTGTGTTTGTTGACTCACCAGCATTTTGCGGATGTTAGTTGGAAGTTAGTCTTGGTGGTTAATCAGATTCTTAATTTGTGTGATACTTTGGATTCTATTACTTTCACTCATATCCCTAGGGAGTGGAACGGTGTTGCGGATTGTCTGACCAAATGGGCTTCTGATCAAATGCAAAGCTGGAATATTGTGGATAAGGGTCAATTACCTCTGGGTTTAGATCATTTATTGGATCTTGATAGGGTTGTTTGATACCCTTGCTTTGTATTTCTTCTTGGTTGAATAAATTTTAACCCCTCCTTTATTATTTAAAAAAACACATAATTATAAATACACTATTTTTAAAAGAGAAATAAGGTTAGAGAAGATCTATGTCATACTTCTTTTTTTTATGTTTACATCAAATACTCTGAATTCTTTTTCAAAACCTTGTTGAAATAAACCATCTATTGTGATGTTGAGCCTCTCTTCTCTGTACAAGTTATTATTATGCATGAACATTACATCATATATTGTGATAACAAATCTCCATCCTTTTACAGTGAGAGCTAGCAATACACTCTCAAATCCGTATTTATATTGAGAACTCTAAACCATACAATGCATCAATCATTATGATGTTGGGCTTCCTTCTTATAAAACAAATGTACAAAACCTATTTATCTTCAAAAAAATTCCACACTTCAATCCTCGTATAATGTAGTTTATCAAGATGCAAATGTCTACAAGCATTATTTCTATTATGAACTTTTTAAAACTGCACCACATATAGTGCAGGGTCTCCAATAGTGCACAACCTTATGATGCCAGACAACATATCACATCCATCATAATTCAAAGCTATTATAATGGGGTCTCAAAACCCTAATTTCTATTGTCAACTTTTTATAAGCTACACATCATATCAAGGGATGAGACTGGGATGGTTCCTGCCTGAATTTGGTGAAATAGATACACCTCAGTCCTTGACTCTCAATGCAAGAGGTTTAGCTTAAGGCTCGTACTCCGAATCTGGTAGAAAAATGAATTTGTGGATGACCTCCATTAAAAAAAATATATTTAGAGTCTCCAATAGTGCACATCAAGTTATGATGCAAGGGCACACATCACATCCATTATAATCGAAACTATTATAATGAGATCTCAAAACCCTAATTTCTATTGAGAACTTTTTCGTAACTACACATCATATATAAAATTATTTATAGCTCCTTCATCCTCTAACTTATCCTACTCTCATTAAATTCTCAAGAAAGAATACATTAATAATGAAAATCAATGAAAATAAGCTCCTTATACCAATAAAAAAAATACCCTAGTGCTTCATATACCTTCAAATTAAATAATTTGTACTTTTACAAGATCAAAACTAACCACTACATTAATCATTAATTTTTGTTTTTGAAAAGTGGAATTTAAATACATACACAGTTTATATTAGGGTAGTTGTGAAGTCCAACTATAACTTGTATAGATATCTTAAATATATCTATCTTAAAAACACATAGAGGTACCACTACAACTAGAGCTATTTTATTTCCTTCTTCTACTTATGATTATTATTATTCTTATATTTTAGAATTATTTTTTACTACATACAAACATGGACATATAAATTTTAATTTTAATTATCTACAATGCTTAAAATTTTAATTTTAAGTTTAATTTTAATTATCTACCATGCCTAAAATGGGCATGTTGAGTAAACTGTGAAGCTGTTTATGCAGATGGAGATCCATATCTATGTCATCAAAAATGATTATGAGTTGAATGATTTCATGGGAAGCGTCCTTGTGGACATGTATACCAAATGATATGCTCAGCATGTACACAAGATAAGGAGGCCGCGAAAGAGTTTGTTGTGCACATGATCGATGCTGGGCGAGATATGTTCTTACAGATAAAGGAAGAAGATGATGAAAAGAAGAGAACACACTTCAGTACTGTTGTAAAGTGTATTCTTGTGTCCCTTAAAACTCGCATCATTAAGAGCGACTATGATGAAGTGGCAATATATTTTGTAATACTAGAGAGAAAAGAAATTTGCAGGAATCTGAGGGTGTCTAAGTTATTAATGTTCGTTAAGGAGAAGACCTTGATCGCCCAAAACGAGATTGATTAAAGACTTTGGCCACATAGAGGATAATTTTTAAAAGGAAATTGGAAGTCAAAGTGGAATTATTCCTAGATCAAGAGAAAACCTGATGCAGTGGCATCCCGTATCGACCAATTTTGGATTGCATTTTTCAGTTTTTGGGTTTTGTTGTGGTCCAACTCCTGTCTCCCTTATGACAGTAACTTGATTTAGCTATTGCTGAGTTATTAAATTTCTATTTTAATCTGAGGGTTATGGCTGGCAAATTGTCTTCAGTTAGAAAAGATTTGAAAAGCCTAAAAAAGTGCAACCGCTGGCAATGCAAATATAAAAGATTTGATTTTTCCTTCCAGGTCGGCTAAAGATAGAAACAACAATAATTCATCTTCAATCCATGCAAATGATGGTAGTCATGTTGTGGCGACTACATTTACCTGTTGGTAGTGGCGTTATCATTATGGCAGATTTCATAATGCTTTTGGTGCGATGTTACATGGAGGAGCAATGTTTTTTTTTATTCAGCAGAATTTTTGAAACCAATCATCATATATATGGCAAGGAGGAGGTTCGATAGAGTTAATGGTGCGACGGTTTTTATTTTTCTTTTCTGCAGAATTTATAACGGATAATCATAAATGGTGTAGCTTGAGCATGGCGATAGATATATAAGAATGGGTATGGAGTGGTAAGAGAGAGGACGGTGGGAGCGGATAGAGAGGAAGGTTAGGGCATATAGCCTATCGAGCCATAGAAAATTAGTGGCTGACTATCATATAAAGCCGTCTGTCAAATACAAGAGACAAATAGAGATATGGAAGTGTGGGAAGATTGAGGAGTTCGATGGCAATCAAAAATTTGGTGAAAGGTCGATGAGAAAGAGAGATGGACGGGAGTATTAGTATAATCTTAGGTATCTTTGTATGTGGAGGCTGATCATATCCAGCCATAGTTATTCATTCATCATGATTTGGAGACTTGAATAGAATGTTGTGTAACGTGTAATATCTTTCCTGAATTATAAAGAATCGGTCCATTATATTTCTCCTGTCACATGTATCTTTTTGTGTTGTCGATCATGTTACATACTATCATTCTGGCTTATGAAGTTCCTGTCATTTTCAACATATTGCTGTGTTTTTAGTTTGTGTAAATGAGTTTTTGATCTGAAACTGTGAATCTTCCCATCAAGTGGTATTGAGCATATATTGTGTGACCTCCGTTCCATCAAAACCCCTTATACAGCGCACTTTGGGTTGCTCAGGGACTCCTACATAAAGTATCCACCAGGAATGTTGATAAACGCATACTACTATTCACAAATAATGATGATCCATTTGGAAATGCTGATCCTGGGGTCAAAGCAGACATGAGAGGGACAACAATTCAGAGGGCCAAGGATGCACAAGATTTGGGTATTTCAATTGAGCTTTTCCCTCTGAGTAGATCGGATGAAGAATTCAATGTTTCCATTTTTAATACTGATATGCTTCAGTTGGAAAATGAGGAATTATCTCAGTTCATGCCAGACCTATGGTGTGATCCCTCCTGGTGAGAACCCTAAAAGTTCGAAAAAAAAAACCCTAGTACCCCTCATGCTGTTCGCCTTCATTCCATTGCCTCTACAAGATATGGAGAATCGAGATTCGTTTGATGGCAAACCAGCAAGCTTGTATATTAGAAGAGCTGTTTACTATGACCAGGAGACTGGGAAGGAGGATCCGTCCAAGATTACAGGTCCATCTGATAAAGTGATGCTGCTACGCGAAGATGGCCCCAGTGCAACAGATACAATAATAGCCACTAGTACCCGAATAGCTACATTAAGGGATACCTACAGAGAATGTTTATGGGAGAGGTCTTGCATGGCTTTTCTTAGGGGTTGCCAACACTGATAGTCTTCTCTACCATGACGAGTTTACAGAGTATATGAAGCCCTGATGTATATGAACTCTTTATTTTAATACAGTATGGGTTTGTGCTTGCACGCTTTTTTTTTTTAAAAAAAAAAACAATATTTTATAGATCTTTTACCTTTCTCATTGTGGTTGGGGGGAAGATTTTCATCTTTTTTAAATCTTGTTTTAGGATTTCTGGGCATCTAACCATTCCATTCTCTGTTTTGTTTTGTTAAACAACATTACTATGTTGTTGGTTCAAAACTAATTTATAAAAATATTTTGTGTTAATATCACCTTGTTTACTCATTGATTTCATACATGTTGTCTTCGTCATTATTCTCCCTGATTTTGTAGACCCAATAGATTGTGGGTAAATAATTTGATGAAAATCGGAGTCAAATCCAATCTCTTTGATTTTCTTTTGAACTATTGTCAATTTCTTCTTAATTTGTAGGACTTTTCTATGAATGTCGCTATTACCTCAAATTTTGAGGTAATGAAGTTTACCCATGAATTTTTACATTGCATAGCTTTACCCATTTTCCCACTTGCTCCTTGAAATATAAATGTGCTAGCAAAAACTTTTGAAATTTGAATCCTTGTTGTCATTGCCTATTATATTTACTTAAAATTAATAAGATTATTCCCCAATAATTTGAAAGAGTTGTGTCTCTTATCTTGGGTGAGATTTCCTTTTTAGATGTGATCCATTGATCGGTGATGTAAGTGACTAGTGTAGAAGGCTGTGAATAGGATGAGATTGTTGGTATTTGTTACTTAGATCCAATCCACCATATGTTCTATTAGAATTATATATTTGTTGCCATGTGTTATTTTTATAAATTTCCTAAAAAGGAATATAGCTCAAATTCTTGAGTGATAATAAATATAGATCATCATGGGATATATTGATTAAATTTGTATACATACCTCACTAGATGCTACTGAACTAAAGTGCAAGAGTTATGATAAATTTTTATCTACTTGCTTCCCCATATACTTTTGTACTTAATATTTTCTTTAGTGTTTGGAGTTTATTATCATCACTTCTTGTAGGAGGACTGCATCTATTCCTTCAATTTGCAATATGTTATGCATGTATTGGCCTTTTTTGGGCACACCTATTCCCTTGGCATTCCTTGGTAAAGCCTGTATTAAATAGATTTGAGAACCTCCAAAATATCTTCCTCTAGTGGCTGATTAGAGATGGGAGTTTGTTCCGTTTATACACTCATTTGAATTGAAGAGTTGTAAGGATGTGTGTGAAGTTGAACCCATTTGAACATTGTGATTGTTATTTCTAGTTTGCTCTTCACTTCTGATTCAATTTTAGCATTGGATGATTTTCTCTTTCTATTTTGCTCCATTATGAGTTTCGGTTCTCAAAGTTGCAATTTTTTTGGGATTAGATTTGCTGACATATCACCTACCTATGTGTTATTTTACTTTTAGATATACTGATTCTAGGTATGATATCTCTTAATTTAGGCTGTTTTCTTAAGTATTTCTACCATCTACTTTTTTGTTACTCTGTTGATCTCACAAAGATATAAATTATCTCTTGTTTCCTTACCTTTTCTTGTGTAATCTCATCTAAATTTGTTCTCATCTGGTTGGTAGCTTTGAGTATTTATCTGTTGTATTTTAGGCTTAGAAGGTATTATTGTTGGTGGTTGTTCCATTGCATCTTGTGAACATGCTTGGTCCAACTCCATCATTTCTTGGTTTGGAGAAACATGGAAAAGATGATTGTTCGCATCACACATTTGATATTTAAACAACATATTATCATAATATATGGGTTTGTTACATACAACACCTCCCATATCTAAAATCATACAACTTGATAATGTTTTCCATAGTTTAGATTGATGCAAAAATTTCATAAATCACAACCTCAGATTTTTTTAAAATTTTGAACCAGCTATGTATTATGTAACTGTAAATCAAAGAATTTACAGTGAAATGTATTTAGTTTTGACTAAGGAGCATAGGTAAATATTACCTATCTTGGGATTGTGCTTGGTAGATTCTATTTTAGGTTTAAATCTAGTAACAAGTGTTTCGTAAAGAGCCCATATCTCTTCATGAACCATGGTGCTCCTTAATATAAAAGATCATTATTTAGTTTGGGAAAGAAAATTTCTAGAAAGTAGCCTTTGGGAACCCTCAACATCTAAACTAATATAGATGGATTCTACTTTTCATGAGCCCACTAAGTGTTTTGGATATTGGAAAAGCCCACATAAATCTATAGATTGGGTATCTTTCCTTCAATATTCAGAGCTGATCTTCCATATCATCCATGTTAAAGAAGATGGGGGGTGTGTCCATTTTCTAGTAACAACGATTCTCCTTTTTGGCTACAAAATGGGGTCTTATAACTATTTTCTTGGCATGATGTACAAAACTCCTTATATCTTCCTTCAAAACATTAGGTGTTGCTTCTGTGACTAGTCTTGAGTATTGTGCATGATCATTCTATGAAGAGGCCAATACATCCTCCAAAATTCTTCTTCCTCAACTAGTTCTTGCTTGACTATTTAGAGAGTAATATGATGAGAAAAACCTCTACTAATGTTTAGTACATAAGTAGAGGGAGAGAATAGGGCTCCTTGAAGGGATGTACATTAGTTGATATAATGAAAGAGACATGCCAGTTTTCAACATTCACAATGGAATACAAATTCATGTATCGATGAAGATCTAGTATAAAAGTATTAGAATTTAGTTTTTTAAGAATCTTAGATGGACTCTATCTAATTGGTTTTAACTTCATTGCTATACCTTGAGACTTATCTTTTTCTAAGTAAAGATATTATATATCCCCCTTTTTCTAAGTAAAGATATTATATATCCCTGACTTGGAACTTGACTCTATGCTAATCATGTCTTGCTTCCTACTTTCAATAATTTTTCAGTTTAGTGGATTTCTGAATCCACTTCTTGCACCCTTTGTGGCTATCCCATCACAACATTAAATGGAGTAGGTAAACCAACCAAAACATGTCTCAATAACTTGCATTAGAAATGTTTAACTTCAAACTATTTGGATCACCTCATAACCATCTACAACCTTGTACATGCATACTTTATTCTTACAAAATATTATCAAGTTAGGAGTGTTTGAAAGTTACATGCTTAGTTAGTTTGACTAGTGGCTAAGAATAGTAGTTTAGAAAATCAAATTTAATATATTTTCATGATCTAATTCAGACCACATTCAATCCTTTCATAAGCCTTTTTAAATTCTATTTCTAAAGAGATATCCTTTCAACAAAACTAGTGAACCCATTTGAAGCCTTCCGAAGATTTGATAAGACTACAAGTAAATCTGCCTATTTATACACATAGTATGCCCTCTTCAACCATTTAGTAAACCAGATGTTTAATTCTACTAGCAAGATGTTTTTCTTAAATTATGTACAAGACATTAAGGACTGTAATATGTTGTCATCCTCCAATCACAGCCTTTAGGCATGAGTTTAATGAGCTTTTAATAAATGAACATTAGTTGCAAATAAGAAGACGGCAAAGACTCTAGGCAATTAGAATAACAAGAGGCGATCCTTAACAACATAAAAAATGCATGTCAAGAGGCATTGGGGATTATGCCTAATGTCCTAATGTGTCTTTTTGAGTGACTTTAGAATTTTACAAACACAGTGGTCTCCACTTTTATTCTTATTCTCCAAGTAGTCCCATGCAATTTGTTGAATCCCAAAATTGTAAATAATTGTATCTTTGTATAGAATTTTAGAGCAACATTTGTTTACAAAATCAAATTGCAAAATAATGGAATCTTTTCCAAGCAGGCAGTCCGCATCATGGTGATTCATGAATATTAGCAATTACATGATTTGTCCACAATATAAACTGTTGACATTGTTCATCTTTTATGCTTGTTTTTTGTTTCTTTTTTCTCTCTTAGCAGAAACCAATATTTCCCATTTAACTAGCATATTTTTAAGGACAAAAAAATTGCAAATTTTTGGTCCATGCCACAACTTTACAATCTGAATAATAACCAAATCAGTTGGAAAAAACATAGCCAATCATTTGATGTAGATGAGTTTTATTAAACACTAAAACATAATAAAGACTCAAATAGAGGATGGACTTATAAATCTTAGAACTGATTTCAAATGTATCTAGAAGAAAACAAGAACTCCTCATAACCAATTCAAACTTTAGAAGAATTTGGTTTCAACTAGATTACAAATAACCCGAGAGAAGTCTAACTCACCACTCTTTGCAAAAGCTCTGCCCTTTCCTTTGCTTCTACCTGATGTTTGTGACGCCGAGAAAGATATTCATCTAGACCAGACATCAAAAAGTCAACTTCTTCTGCTAACTGCTCCAACTTTCTGCATAGAAGAAACCATTCATGTGAGAAGTCTACATGTCTAGGGCATAGCTGTGTTTTAAATGTTTTGTGCTCACAAAAACTAATTCAACTAACTCTTCTATCAAGAACAGATTTGTATTGCATTCTAGACATTGTGATGAAATATCAACAGCATTAATATATGGCAAACAGGCATTTCAACATAGAAGTGATACAATTTGAAGTAGAAGTGATACCATTTGAAGGGGAACCAGTTGTGCATCAGGTAGAGATGGAAGGTACAAGGCAAAGCATGGTACATAAAAACATTATGAAAATTAGACCTGGCAAAAACAGCAATATTGGCAGATCTAAAGAAAGGAAACAATTTGCAGCAAAGTTTGTGGGATTTCTTTTTCCCAAATAAAAAGAAGCTGCAAGTCAATTTAATTTGTTTGTCCTATTTACAGAGCAGAACAATTTAGAAACCGTGGCGGATGTCTCCGATTTGGGCAACTGAAATTTCTTAAACAGTAAGCCAATTTAGTGTGGACGGGTTAGCGGAGTTACAACAGTGTTAAACCCCGTAATTGAAACAATGATTTTGAGTAAAATGAAAGGACGGTAAATATAATCCGTGTGTTTTTATGTTTGAATATTCAGAACAGACAAGCAACTGTAAAGATAATCCGTACCATGAAACTAATTTTCAATGTTGAAGAGTAAAGATAATCCTATCAACCGCTAAAACATATTTGCATATTTTTATTACTATAAATTTTAATTGATTATTGTGAATCAATATACATTTTAATAAGAAAACCTATCAAATTAAAATTTATTATGAAAGAGAAATAAGGTTAGAGAAGATCTATGTCACAACTTTTTTTTATGTTTAGATCAAATATTCTGAACTCTGTCTTTGTTTAAATAAATCATCTATTGTGATGTTGAGCCTCCCTTCTCTGTTCAAATTATTATGATGCATGAACATTACATGATATATGGTGATAACAAATCTGCATTCTTTTACAGTGCCAGCTAGCATAATATACACTCTTAAATCTGTATTTATATTGTGAACTCTAAACCATACAATACATCAAGCATTATGATCTTGGCTTCCTTCTTATAAAACAGAGCCTAAAAACCCTATTTATCTTTAGGGTTTCTTATAGATGACAAACCACACCCAACATCGTGATGTGTTGCATAACAAATCCAACATTATAATGCCACACTTCACTCCTCCTAAACTGCATCTCACATCTGGTGCAGGGTCTCCAATAGTATGCAACCTTATGATGCGAGACAACATATCACATCCATTATAATTCAAAGCTATTATAATGAGATCTCAAAACCCTAATTTCTATTGTGAACTTTTTATAAGCTACACATCATATCAAGGTAAATTTTGCAGAATGAATACCCCTCAGTCCTTGGCTCTCAGCAGAAGAGGTTCAGCTTAAGGCTTGTGCCCTAAGCCTCATGCTCCCATTGTAGAAGAAACAAATTTGTGGATGACCTCTATAAAATTATAATATAAAGCTATTATAATGAGATTTCAAAACCCTAATTTCTATTGTGAACTTTTCATTAACTACACAACATACCTATAATTATTTATAGAGCCTTCATCATTGAACTTATCCTACTCTCTTTAACTTCTCAAGAAAGAATACATTAATAATGAAAATCAATGAAAATAAGTTCGTTATACCAAAGAAAAACAAAAAGGAAAAAAAAAACCAAAAAAAACCTTAGTACTTAATACACCTTCAACTTAAATAGTTTGTACTTTTACAAGATCTAAACTTATATTAGGGTAGTTGTGAAGCCCAACCATAACTACTATAGATATCTGAAATACATTATCTAAAAAACAAATAGAGGTACCACTCTAGAGCTATTTTATTTACTTATTATTATTAGTATTAGTATTAGTATTATTAGTATTATTTTACTTTAGAATTATCTTTTATTACATATGTGCACATGGACACATAGATTTTAATTTTAATTTATCTACAATGCATAAAATTTTAATTTTACTTTTGGAAAAGTCATCAGTCATTATTTAGGCAATTTTTTGTTTTGTTTTTTACTTTGAAAAGTGTAGTAAAAATTGTACACATAGATTTTAATTTTAATTTATCTACAATGCATAAAATGTTAATTTAACTTTTGCAAAAGCCACCATTCATTATTTGGGTAATTCTTTTGTTTTGTTTTTTACTTTGAAAAGTGTAGTAAATATTGTATACTTGTATGTTACTTTTAATAGTTTATATTTTAAAATTATGATGTCTTATATTTAAAAAATAAATAATTAATGTAAATAGTACAAAAACATGATCATCTATATATTGATCTATATATTGAGGTAGTTATGAAGTCCCACTACAAAGATGATAAACTTAATGGAAAATATTTAAAAATATGATCACCTTTAATTATGTGTTGCAAAAAGCTCACATACTTTTAAATTATCTTGGGAAAAATAATAGAGAAAATTAAAAAATATAAGAGAAAAATAATTAATGAAATAAAAGTTAAGGTACAACTTATTAAGTCTCCTCATATAGCCAAATGGTACTTAAAGGGAAGACTAGGGATATGTAGTAGTGCATGGCACATCCAATGATAAGGGTGTATGTCTCATTCTTCCTCTTATAATATAGTTTATTAGGATTCAAAGGCCTCAAGATTCATCAGTTTCTTGGCCAAGGATGATCTGAGAGATGATATTCTAGTGGCAGGGCAGCATACCAACCCAAATCCTAGAACGGTCTTATTGGGGGGATCTTTGATGCAGATGTAGTAAGAAAGGAAAGGTGGTGGAGGAACTAGAGATTTTCAGGGAGGGACTGGAAAATTGCAACATGGAAGCTTTTGCAATTTCATAAGTGTAAATGGTGATCTCATGTCTGCCTAGCAGCTAGAGAGAGCCAATGATCTGGTTGATGGCATTAATGCCATTTCCAATGCTATGTTTTTTTGTTTTTTCTATATAATATAGGGAGCTACCCCCTCTAATAGAACTTATAAAAAAAAAAATTATTCTTTCTCCTAATTCCTTCATCTATTTTAAAACTTAAAAACATAACCTATCCTTTCTTTCTTGTAGGTTCTTTCAACAAATCGTGATTTAATTATCCTTCTTACCTCATGTTTAGGGAATGTGATGATTTCTTTCATCTTTTTTAATACATTATTTGAACATCGTATCGTATTGAGATCCTACAAGTTAATGTTTGACAAAATTCTTATATTATTGCAAAATGTCATGATGCATTTATCATGTTTTTTTGGGAAAGAGAGTCCAATAGATTAATAGAATCCATAGGCACTCATTATTATCCGATATGTTCATTCATATTTTCTCACCTTCTTCTAGGTGTCTCTTCAAATTGGAGGTTCCTTCATACTCTATAATGATGTCTTAGTATCCTTCTTCCTCAATAGACCTTGTATTGATAAGAATGGTAACCACCTTCCATGTAGGTATATTGGGCTTGTGTGTATATGGACATCTTAAATCACTTGACCTTTTCCCTTTGAGTAGATTCGATGAAGAATTCAATGTTTCCATTTTCTATGTTGATACGCTTGAGTTGGAGAATGAGGAATTATCTCAGTTCATGCTCTATTGGGAAGACCAGAGCTATGGTGTGATTCCCCATGGTGAGAACCCTAAAAGTTAAAAAAAACCTGGTACCTCTCGTGTTGTTCACCTTTATTCCATTGCCTCTACAAGATGTGGAGATTTGTTTCATGGGAAAACAACAAGCTTGTATGTTAGAAGAGTTTTTTACTATGACCCAGAGACAGGGAAGAAGGAACCCTCCAAGAAATGCGTTTACAATTCTTATCTCTGTGATAGTAAACTTGGAGACAAGCTCTAGATTACAGGTTCATTTGATAAAGTGATGCTGCTACCCAAAGATGATCCCAGTGCAACACATATAATAATAGCCACTAGTACCGGAATAGCTCCATTATGGGACCTACGGAGAATGTTTAGGGGAGATGTTTCCTCCTTCAACTTTAGACGTCGGCCTTGGCTTTTCTTATGGGTTTCCAACACTGATAGTCTTCTCTACCATGATGAGTTTACAAAGTACATTAACTAGCACCCTGACAACTTTAGATATGATACTACATTGAGTAGGAAACATAAGAACAAGAAAGGTGGCAAGATGTATGTGCAAGATAAGATTGAAGAGTACAGTTTATTCCCTCAATTTCTTCAGCTAACTAAACCAAACAAACAAAAATTATTTGAATTCTTTTGAAATGGTGAGGGTTCGAGCATAAAACAGAAGATCAGTTTTATTTTAAGTTAATAATCGCAGGCCTAGTTGTCAAGCATGCGCCAAACGGAGCAGGAGAAAGTTTTATGTTTCAAAAATTCAATGAGTATGTAAAAGTGCGTGCTATTGGTGTATGGAACATTTTCGTTTGGCAAAATTGCACGGCACAATCAACAAATGTGCATGTTGTAGTGGTAATAAATAAATATGACAATGCAAATACTTATAAATCTTGTAGAATGTCAAAGACACGCTAGTCAATTTTAAGTTAGAACATATCACCTTATTATAAAATTTATTTAATAATGTTTTAGTTAAATGTTGTTTGTACTTGAAGGGAAAGGTTTTTTCTTTATTGTTACTTATTTTGAAGAATCCGTTACATTTTAGTAAGAAAAGAAAAAAACTCTATAACTATGTAAGGAGAAGGTAAAGAGTGGATATTTTTCCAACTTCTCGTGAGGAGAGCTTCATGAGAGCATTTTTTCTTCTGTAGATTTCTAGTGGAAATTGGTTAGCTTTCCAATATAGCCATTGTGTAGGGATTTTTGAAAAATTATGTGTTTTTATTTCATTGAAGAATTAAGGGAGCAAAATGAACTCTCTGTCAGATATTTCTTCATGGATTGCAAGTTTTTCTTATTTTAATTTGTAATTCTCAGTTATGTTTAGTTGCACTTGAGTTTAATACAGAAACCTTGTGTTCTGAATTAGGTGCATATTCTTCGTATGTTCAATGTGTGACCTTTTGAGTAATTTCCTATCTTATTAGTTATTGTTTGTGAGTTTGAAACTTTTAAATTTTGTGTTTAAATATCTTTGTGCTCACTTTCATTCTAAGTCTTTTATTGAGAAGCCTAGGTGATATTCTTATGTCTCTCATCTAGGGTTTTTGTCTGTTCCATTCCTTGTAGTTTCCTTTCCTACTTTCCAGTCAAAAGCATATCCTAGAAAATTCAAATTGAGTCATAAGTTGCCCCTCTCAAAATCAGAGGAAGATCATTATCCCTTTTATGATCTCTCCAACTGTTGTAGGCATTTTTGTCACGATTCCTTGAGCAAGTCATAGTTTTCTTAACTATTTCAAAGTGACAAATCTATTTACTAACACCATTGAAACCAAAACCATTTTGGATTGAGTAGGTATATGTGTACATTCCAACAGGTTTCTTGTCCTTGGTGGAAATAGAACCATTAGCCTAATGATTTTTGGCCATATGTTAAGCATTTGGCTCATAAAATATTTCCTAAAGTAGATGTTTAGTTGGATCTTAAGGAAAGATCCATTCAAGATTTTCAAAGATAAACCATTAAAAGTAATTATTATGCATTAATTGTACTATATAATCATTCCAATTCTTAATATAGAGTTTAATTGTAAAATAAATTTTCAAGTACATGTACCTAATTTTCATGATTTCCTTTTTTGTTGCAAACCATGTAAATTCTAGAATTTTACTTGTTGATTGCTTATAGTATAGCCTCATGGGCCATTTTTGACTCTTTATGGATGCTACCTTGAGTTCTCTAATTTTTATCACTATTGGTAGTGTGTTTGGACATACTAGGGTAGGTTCTATGATTGTGATTAGGAGTGTATTGATGCATTCAAGAGATTCCATTAGTGGGGATAGAACTAGATATGGCTTGACCAATGGGTGAACATTCATCTTTTATAATGGAGATGGGAGGATATATGAATTGTGTTCAATGGAAGGGAATGCATATTTCTATCACCTAGAGTGTATACTTAAATGAGTTGGAAGGGATGCTGGAGCTACGAACAGAAAATGTAAGAGTACCAACAATTTGGAGTAGATGAGTAGAAATTCTAATCTCATGATTTCCTTGGTAAACTAGTCTTAGGTTTACTTGAAGCTCCTTGAAGAGTGATAGAATGACCAATAAAAATGTCCTCATCATTTCTTATCAAATATATATTATTTGTAGCTTTCATCTCATCTAAATACTCATCATCAATGTATAACATGCATCATTTTCAAATCCCATGTTTCCCTTTTATAAACTCTAAGTTGCCTAATATGCTCAAAGAAACACTTGCATGTATAGAAAAGTGTCCATCTATTTATAAACATATTTAACAACTTATTCTTAGAGCCAAAAGGATTGCAAAAGGTTGTTGAATCAGCTTTCAAAGCTTCATACAAAAATAAATCTTGGCTATGGCATTTAAGACTTGGGCATTTAAACTTCAAAGAGTTATAGCTATTATACAAGAAAAGAATGGTATATGGATTGTCACCAATAGAGCCACTTAAGACAACATGTGAGAGTGGCATATTGGAAAAGTAACATCGGAAAAAAGTTCTAGTTGGGGAGTCTTATAGGGAAAAGCATCCACTTGAGATAGTGCATTCAAACCTTTGTGGACCTATGCAAACACCATCCATAATTGGGAGACTTTATTTGTTGACATTTTTTGATGATTTCAACAGGAAAGTATGGGTTTATTTCTTGAAAGACAAATAAGATGCATTTGTTGTTTTTAAGGAGTTCAAGGCAAAAGTTGAGAAAGAAAGTGGTTACTATATCAAAACATTGAGAATCGATCAAGATGGTGAGTGCATATCAAATGATTTTCAGAATTTTTGCAAAGAAAATGGCATAAGGAAACAATTTACAGCAAGGTATACTCCTCAATAAAATGGAGTAGCTGAGAGAAAGAATAGAACAATCATGGAAATGGCATGAAGTATGATAAAAGCAAAACATCTACCAAATGAGTATTGGGCTGAAGCGGTTGCATGTTCAGTATACATATTAAATAGATGTCCAACAAAAGTAGTGATAAATAAAATACCAGAAGAAGCTTGGAGTAAAAGGAAGCATAATATAGCACATTTGAGAGTCTTTGGATGTGTGGCATACTCATTGATACCTCAAGAGTTGAGAAAGAAACTATATGATAGAGGGGAGAAGTGCATATTTGTTTAGTCAAATTTAATATCTTTTCATGATCTAATTCAGATCACATTCAAATCCTTTCATAAGCCTTTTTAAATTCTATTTCTAAAAAGATATCCTTTCAATAAAACTAGTGAACCCATTTGAAGCCTTTCAAAGATTTGATAAGACTACAAGAAGTAAATCTGCCTATTTATATACTTAGTATGCCCTCTTCAACCATTTAGGAAAGGAGATGTTTGATTCTACCATCAAGATATTTTGCTTAAATTATGTACAAGACATTAAGGACTGTAATATGTTGTCATCCTCCAATCACAGCCTTTAGGCATGAGTTTAATGAGCTCTTAATAAATGAACATTAGTTGCAAATAAGAAGAGGGCAAAGACTCTGGGAAATGAGAACCACAAGAGGCAATCGTTAACAACATAAAAAATGCATGACAAGAGGTATTGGGGATTATGCCTAATGTCCTAATGTGTCTTTTTGAGTGACTTTAGAATTTTACAAAGGCAGTGGTCCCCACTTTTATTCTTATTCTCCAAGTAGTCCCATGCAATTTGTCGAATCCTAAAATTGTAAATAATTGATCTTTTTATAGAATTTTAGAGCAGCAACTGTTTACAAAATTGTGAGAGAAACTAGGAATCTGGACAGAATGTCAAATATCAAATAAGCAAAGAAAATGTAAGAGACACGAAAGATGATTAATTACATAATCACATAATGGGTAATGAATTATGAACAAGTGTGGTGTACAAATAGTGTTGAGAGTTTGAGTTAATGGGAGTCAATCCCATAACTTAAGGAGATCTCAAGTAGATGTGGAAAGCTAACTAGAGTGAAAGAGTTTGAAAGACTCTTCCTAACTGTCACACACCCAACTGAGGTGTCTTATGTCATGTGGGAAATATACACATAATTACTTATTTAAATATAAGTAATAGTGTTAATATTCCTACACTAACACCCCCCCTTAAGCACAGCTTAAGTGGGCACACTAAGGATGGGTCCCGGCAACTAGGCCTGCTTAGGTACCCATGTACAAATGTATCTCTCATAAAGCGAAGAAAGAAAGAAAACACTGTGGGGAAAAAAAACTTTCCTCCAAAAAGAGAGAAAATGAGAAAGTGTTCTATACACGACTCGATGAGAGTGCACTTGACACAATACAACTAAAAGTGATAGTCTTGCAATAAGATGCTGTGGAAGCCTTCTATGGAACAACTCTAAAATCTATAGAAGCAAATGAACCAATATCAATCTTCTACTATGATGAATCTCTGGAAGTCCTCGAAGAATCAACTCTGGATGCACATGTAGCATTAGGTGATAGTGATGTTGTAGTGAAAATGTTTGTAACACATCTCAATACAATGCAAGAAAAATGTTGAAGAATGATAAAGTAGTGGTGGAAGTGTACTTAACATATCTTTGTGGAAGTGCTCTTGGCACAACTCTGAAATACACTTGACACAACTCTATGAACCCCCCCATAATTCAATATTTTTATCCCAATATTATTTTGTGACACTTTATAAATTAGTGCATGAATAACCCTCATAACTAAAAAAATGGAAAGAAAGTGTAGAAGTGTTCTAGATATGACTCAATGAAGTGCTCTTGACATGATTCTATGGAAGTGCTCTTTGACACAACTCTAAAATGTTCAAGGCACATTCTATACACCCCCCCAATTCAGTATTAGGTGACATCCCCTTGTTTGTGGCACTTTATAACTTAGTGCGTTATTACAATATAAATAGATTAGATGCATGGGAAATGTGAAAACATTCACTTTTGCAAAAAAATGGTGCTCAATTTTAAGCTACCGAGCAAAAGTTATCACAAAAACAAGTTCCCGCAAAATAGACCTATTTTAATAAACTGGCACAAAATGCCTATGCTGAGAGGGAAACTAGCCTTCCAATCACTCGTTAGATTTGGCAAAGAATGAAGAATACAATGGTTTAATTTTGTGAGGGGTAATTTCCCTTCTGCCAACCTGGGCCTCACACTTCATCTTCAATAGATGAAGATACAAGGTTTTAATTCCTTCAAATTAATTTTGCCCCAATTTTTAAAATTCCTCCCCTATTGGATTTATTTTTGCCCCAAATATGAATGCCCCTTTCCTATGTTTGTTGTTAAATTTATAGTGCTTTGAACTTGCAAAATTAAAAAAACAAAAAAAAAAGAAAAAGACATTTACAAAGCCCACGAATTAGGGCAAGAAGTGCAGATATAGGGTAAATATTCCCAAACTACAGAGGTATGGCGGCCAAAAGAAACAATGGCGGCCTCCTTGCATGAATGCTGAGTGTGGATGCTGAGAATCCCTGCGTGCATTGTATCCATTGTGAATACAATGAATAGAGGTGCCAACAATAGCCCTATTGGACCGGATGGAGGACCAAATTTGAGGGCAGAGGAGCAAAAATGAGCAGCCAGATAATGGCATACAGGAGCGGATTAGAGCATAGAATGCCAAAAAAATGCAGGGGAAAAATGGGGTGGTCAAAAAAGGAAGCCAAAAGAAATTATAGGGGCGAATGTCCATGCAGGCTGGATTCCAGGGCGTCGACCAGCCTCTTTTCCTCTTTGCAGGTCTTCTTTCTCTATGAATCGTCTTTCCTTCTGCATTGGATGACAGCTTGAATGCTTAGTGCATGGGAGAATGTGTGAAGATGGCGCAGGTTTCTTCCACTCGCAATGTCCGCCGAACAAGGAGTTGGTTCTAGGCCGAGGAGGGGCGTAGCTCTAAGCCTGCGTGGGTGCATGGGAAAAGGTGCCTGCGTGAGGCAGCGCGAGCCAGTCAAGGCCGTACTTCCAATGCCCTCTCTGCGTGAGCTAAATCAAGCCGTGAGCAGGGTAGAAACCCTCAAACTACCTTCAATCTACCTTTATATTAGCCCTCCAATCCGCCTTCACTCCAATCGTGGCCTCTATTCTGGCCTTGCAGCTAAACGTTTTGCACCAGGAGATTAATTATATGCCTCTGCCTCAGCCAAACAGAGGTCTTTACCTTGCCTTTCTCACGCCAAAGATACGAACCAACAATCTTCAACCAGCAAGGCTCTGATACTATGTGAGAGGAACCAAGAAACTGGACAGAATGTCAATATCAAATAAGCCAAGAAAATGCAAGAGACACGAAAGATGATTAATTACATAATCACATAATGGGTAATGAATTATGAACAAGTGTGGTGTACAAATAGTGTTGAGAGTTTGAGTTAATGGGAGTCAATCCCATAACTTAAGGAGATCTCAAGTAGATGTGGAAAGCTAAGTGGAGTGAAAGACTCTTCCTGACTACCACACACCCAACTGAGGTGTCTTATGCCATGTGGAGAATATACACATAATTACTTATTTAAATATAAGTAATAGTGTTAATAGTCCTACACTAACAAAAATAAAATTGTAAAATAATGGAATCTTTTAAGGCTACAATGCCAGCAGGCAGTCCCCATCATGGTGATTCATGAACATTAGCAATTACATGATTTCTCCACAATATAAACAGTTGGTAGTAGAAACCAATATTTCCCATTCAACTAGCATATTTTTTATGAAAACAAATTTGGAACTTTAGTAAAGCAATTTTTTGGTCCATGCCACAACTTTACAATCTGAATAATAACCAAATTAGTTGGAAAAACAATAGCCAGTAATTTGATGTAGGTGACTTCCACTAATCACTTAAACATGATAAAGACACCTTGAGTGTGCCATTTGAGGGAAAAAATAAAGCTGTGGCAATGCAAATGTTGCTACATGACAACTGACACTGGAATTTAAAAAACTAGATTCAATCATGACTATGCTTAGTAATGTACAAAGGGTTGCGTAAATGTTAAAAAAATGGATTCGTAAGAGAAGTGGCTCAAGTTCAAAACCACCACATAGTAATAAGGCAGACCTTAACTTGGAAGTCATATGGGCATGTAATAACATGTCAAGAATTGGAACCTATTCTAAGCACAGGTGGTGATATTCACAGTTACACTTAACAAACAAAAGTGAGCATCCCTGAGAATTTGTGATATTAATTTCTGCACAAATGGGCACCTAATCTCCTTGAATATAAGATACGTACATGGAGTCAAGATGCCAATCTTACTTGCATGCTATAAAGAAAAAATGTTAAAAAGATATTCTTTATAGAAAACACTCCATCATAGACTACCATTATCCCTTACTCTATGAAATAAACAGATGAAGTATAATAAAATAGGAAAAAGACCTTCCTACACATCAACCACATTCAACCAATCATTAACAAGAATGCTGCAATCCAATGCAAGATGAAATGCAGACTACATATAGGAATCGTGAGAGAACAGATTACCATTATTCAAAAAAGAGCTGACAAAGTCACAACAAGCTATCTGGAAGGTTGGACCATTTTCTCTATTTCCATGTTTCAAATATCCCATATGGGTTTGTAATTCAGTCACCTACCATCAGACTGTGACTGTGATTGTAGATCTAGACTCAAATGGAGGATGGACTCAGAAATCTTAAAACTGATTTCAAATGTATCTTGAAGAAGACAAGAACTCCTCAAAACCAATCCAAACTTTAGAAGAATTTGGTTTCAACTAGATTTCAAATAACAGCCTTAGTGCATCTAGTCTTAGAAGTCAGGAGTCTCATCTACATGGCATTTTGGATCTCTATATTGCACGAAATGCAAATTTCTTAAGTAAAATTCAAATGAATAGTAAAGTTTAATAAATACTATTTTGTACTAAATTTGGAAAAAACAAAATTCTATTTATAGTAAATTTTCAAACATTTTGAGACTTTCTGAAGTACCTCTTCCACAGAAAAATACCATTCTTTGCAAAGCATAAAAAAGTCAACTTCTTCTGCTAACTGCTCCAACTTTCTGCATAGAAGAAACAATTCATGTAAAAAGTCTACATGTCTAGGACATAGCTGTGTTTTAAATGTTTTGTCCTCATAAAAACTAATTCAACTAACTCTGCTATGAAGAATGGATTTGTATTGCATTCTAGACATTGTGATGAAATATCAACAGCATTAATATATGGCAAACAGGCATTTCAACATAGAAGTGATACAATTTGAAGTAGAAGTGATACCATTTGAAGTGGAACCAGTTGTGCATCAGGTAGAGATGGAAGGTATAAGGCAAAGGATTGTACAGAAAAACATTATGAAAATCAGACCGGGCAAAAACAGCAATATTGGCAGATCTAAAGAAAGGAAGCAATTTGCAGTGATGGGTTTTGATTTTGCAGCAAAGATTGTGGGATTTCTTTTTCCCAAATAAAAAGAAGCTGCAAGTAAATTTAATTTGTTTGTCCTATTTACAGAGCAGAACAATTTAGAAAAAGTGGCGGATGTCTTAGATTTGGGCAACTGAAATTTCTTAAACAGTAAGCCAATTTAGTGTGGACGGGGTAGCGGAGTTACAACAGAGTTAAACCCCGTAATTGAAATAATGATTTTGGGTGAAATGAAACGACGGTAAATATAATCCGTGTGTTTTTATGTTTCAATATTCAAAACAGACACAAGCAACTGTAAAGATAATCCGTACCATGAAACTAATTTTCAATGTTGAAGAGTAAAGATAATCCTATCAACCGCTAAAACATATTTGCATATTTTTATTACTATAAATTTTAATTGATTATTGTGAATCAATATACATTTTAATAAGAAAGCCTATCAAATTAAAATTTATTATGAAAGAGAAATAAGGTTAGAGAATATCTATGTCATACCTGTTTTTTTAATGTTTAGATCAAATACTCTGAACTCTTTCTCAAAACCTTGTTTAAATAAACCATCTATTGTGATGTTGAGCCTCCCTTCTCTGTACAAGTTATTATGATGCATGAACATTACATCATATATTTTGATAACAAATCTGCATTCTTTTACAATGCCCGCTAGCATAATATACACTCTTAAACCCATATTTATATTGTGAACTCTAAACCATACAATGCATCAAGCATTATGATGTTGGCTTCCTTCTTATAAAACAGATCCTAAAAACCCTATTTATCTTTAGGGTTTCTTATAGATGACGAACCACACCCAACATCATGATGTGTTGCATAACAAATCCAACATTATAATGCCACACTTTATTCCTCCTAAACTGCACCACATCTGGTGTAGGGTCTCCAATAGTGTGCAACCTTATGATACGAGACAACATATCACATCCATTATAATTCAAATCTATTATAATTGGATCTCAAAACCCTAATTTCTATTGTGAACTTTTTATAAGCTACACATCATATCAAGGGATGAGACTGGGATCGTGCCCCGGCAAATTTCACAGAATGAATACCCCTCCATCCTTGGCTCTCAGCCAAAGAGGTTCAGACTAAGGCTCGTGCCCTAAGGCTTGTGCCCCTCTCCATCCTTGGCTCTCTTAGCCGAAGAGGTTCAGTCTAAGGGTCGTGCCCTAAGGCTTGTGCCGCCCTCCATCCTTGGCTCTCAGCCGAAGAGGTTCAGACTAAGGCTCGTGCCCTAAGGCTCGTGGTCCCGAATTGTAGCGAAAAAGAATTTGTGGATGACCTCTATAAAATTATAATATAAAGCTATTATAATGAGATCTCAAAACCCTAATTTCTAGGGTGAACTTTTCATTAACTACACATCATACCTATAATTATTTATAGAGCCTTCATCCTCGAACTTATCCTACTCTCTTTAACTTCTCAAGAAAGAATACATTAATAATGAAAATCAATGAAAATAATTTCGTTATACCAAAGAAAAAAAAACCTTCCTGCTTCATACACCTTCAACTTAAATAGTTTGTACTTTTACAAGATGGAAACTAGCCACTACATTAATCATTATTTTTTTTGTAAAGTGAAAGTTAAATACATACACTTATATTAAGGTAGTTGTGAAGCGCAACCATAACTAGTATAGATATCTGAAATACATTATCTAAAAAACATAGGGAGCTATCTCTCTAGAGCTATTTTATTATTATTATTATTATTATTTTACTTTAGAATTATTTTTTACTACATATGTGCACATGGACACATAGATTTTAATTTTAATTTATCATGCATAAAATTTTAATTTTACTTTTGGAAAAGCCACCATTCAGGGCAATTCTTTTGTTTTGTTTTTTACATTGAAAAGTATAGTAAATATTGTACACATAGATTTTAATTTTAATTTATTTACAATGCATAAAATTTTAATTTTACTTTTGGAAAAGCCACTATTCATTATTTGGGCAATTCTTTTGTTTTGTTTTTTACTTTGAAAAGTGTAGTAAATATTGTATACCTATATATTACTTTTAATAGTTTATATTTTAAAATTATGATGTCTTATATTTAAAAAATAAATAATTAATGTAAATAGTACAAAAACATGATCATCTATATATTGATCTATATATTGAGGTAGTTATGAAGTCCCACTATAAAAATGATAATCTTCATGGAAAATATTTAAAAATATAGTCGCCTTTAATTATGTGTTCTAAAAAGCTCACTTACTTTTAAATTATCTTGGCAAAAATAATAGATAAAATTAAAAAATTTAAGAGAAAAATAACTAGCATACCTATATTTAAAAAATATATCTAAAGTACGCAGAGAGATATCCTTATTGAGGCGCCTATTCCACCTATGTGAGGTAAATTGATTAAAAATAGGTGCCTCGAGAAGGATATCTCTAGGCGTACTTTAGATATATTTTTTAAATATAGGTATGCTAGTGGCATTCGCAACAGCAAGCCTATTTATATCTATATAATATAATTATATAATATTAAATTATAATATAGATTAAATATATTATTTTAATATAATATATAATAATTAAAAATATATATTATATTATATTATAATTAGGGTTAGGATTAGTATTAGAGTTAGGGTAATAATTAGAGCTATAATTATGATTAGTTTAGAGTTAGGATTTGAATGAAGGTAAGGTTTAGAATTAGGGTTTTATTTTGGGTTAGATATTGTATTAGAATTAGGGTTAGATTTAGAAATAGGGTTTCAGTTAAGCTAAGAACCAAGGTTAGATTAGAATTAGGGTTAGATTGAGGGTTATGATTGATATTTCAATTTAGGTCATAATTATAACAATTAGGGTTAGAATTAGGGCAATTTTTACAATTAGGGTTTTGATCATAATCATAATTGGGGTTAGGGTTAGACTTAGGTTATCCTTAAAATAAGGGTTAGAATAAAGTTTCATCTAATTAGGGTTATAATTATGTTTATAAATCTAGTTACATTTAATGTTTTGTTCATGACCCAAATAATGGTTAAGGTTAGTGTTAGGTTTAGAGTTAAGATTTGAATGAAGATAAGGTTTAGAATTATGGTTTTTCTAGGTATTGAGTTAGGCTTGGGCTTATAAATAGGGATAGATATAGTGTTAGTCTTATAAAACAATGGAAAGTGTGATCTTACGGTTATGGTTAGAATTAGGGTTAGATTTAGAAATAGAGTTTTGGTTAATCTATTTATATTTATAGTTGTGAAAAAAATCATTTTTTTAATTTATAATTTTTGGAAATGCATTAAATATAGATTATTGTAGTACTTGGATTCGTATTAATTATCATAATAATTATGTGTTGTGGAATTAATTTTTTTTTAAATTATTATATTAGAATTAAGATTTATTTTATTTTACTTTATAATATTTAGTTTAGTGAAGCATAATTTCATCTTTAAGTTAATTTCTTAGAATATGCGTAAATCACACATCATAAGACAAAAATATAATATGAAGTATTCCAATGCATGTGCATTGCCACCCTAGTACTTGTACACATAATAATAGTATTGTTCCACATAAACATTCATATCATGGTTGTTTGATTTGAACAACTTAGGTTTATGAGTAACTTAGGGTTATGGTAAGTGTGTGAAATTATCTTTGTACAAATAACAAATAAAATCAACAATGTTCAGAAACAAAAAATATACGCGGGGAAAGCTTTTGGGGGAAAACAACACCAACAAAGAGCACCAAGTATATATATTCATTTGTATTAATAGCATTTGAGATATACAAGATATTATTTCTATGCCTTATTGTACTATGCTTTGGTCTACTCCATTTTCTCTGCTCTGCTTTTTTTTCTCTACTATGCTCTACTCTATTTTGTTGAGTTTTTCAACTTTTCTCTTCTCTTCTCTATTTTCTCTGCTCTACTTTGCTCTACTATGCTCTGCTCCATTCAATTTTCTCTACTTTGTTGTGCTCTATTGAGTTTTCTCTACTCTACTCTACTCTACTTTGTTCTACTCTGCTCTGCTCTATTCTGCTCTACTCTTCTCTTCTCTAATATGCTCTACTCTACTCTGCTGTGATATGTTCTACTTTACTATTCTTTCCTCTACTCTTCTCTGCTCTACTCTACTCTATTCGACTATACTCTACTTTGTTCTACTTTACTCTGCTCTCCTCTTCTTTGCTCTGCTATGGTCTGCTCTACTTTGGTCTTCTCTGCTCCACTATGTTCTACTTTGTTGTGTTCTAATAATTTTAGTCCTTCTTCTTCAGCTTTTCTCTTACCAAGTTGTTTTCCCTTTTTCATTTTTTCATAACGATCATATGTAAATGGTGGAATTATTCTGAGACCTTGTAATGACTTTACACAAGATATAGCCCAAAATGTTAATCCTATTATTTCTTTTTGCCCTATGTCAATTGTGACTTTTGACAGAGTCAAACCTTGCAATTTGTGTATTGTTAATGCCCAAGCCAATCTTAAGGGTATTTGGATTGTTCAGCCCCTTTGTATTGGTGTAATTGGAACTATACGTGGAGACTGATCTTCAAATGGTATCCCAATGTAATTATCAAACTCCACCATAACATATGTTGGTGGTTCAGGTGGTGCACTTCCAGGTTTGTATATTATTTTTTGAACATACACTAGAGATCTATTTACAAGGATGGATTCTATCCGAAGATTAGAAGTTAACATCACTCTTGCATCCTTAGCAAGTAGTAACTCCATGTCAATTTCATCAATCTGACCTGCTTCTGGTGCATTGACACTACCCACTCTTGTTGCAATGCTACGTGCAACTAGATGCCTCAATGAAAATAATTTCTTTTTGTTGTGACTATCCACATTATCATTTGTGGCAAATAAATGAATAGTACTGTCAAATTCTTCATTGGTTAGTGTATCTATGCAAACATTGGTTCTTGTCATAATCAATTTCCAGTCATCAATAGTCAGTTTTGCATGTCTTAGATTTGTCAAAAGTTGATGAAATCTTTGTTGTTCAATGCTTTCCCCTTCTTGTCTAAATATTTTATCCAAAGTAACAATGGTTTTGAATTCTTCCCATAATAGTTTACCATGTCTGTTACTATCATATGGCGGTCTATCATTAACAGGAGGTAATTGACCTAAATCTCCAACAAGAATCATAGATACACCTGTAAAATATTGTAAAATAATGTCTACAATTAATTGTTAGAATTAATAATAATCAAGTATATGTTTTAAAATAGGCAAAAAATTACATATCTTTATTAAAAAAACACATGTATACCTCCAAAAATCATGTCTACATTTTGAGGGAATGCCTGACAAAGTCAACAGTCCACCTTCTGCAGCAAATTTTCTCCAATGAAGCTCATTTCATCAATCATAATGTATTTTATGTGTCGTAACTGCTCTTGGAAACTTGTGAGTCTTCCCCCTTCTAATTGACCAAAATCTATGACTGGGATTTGAAGTACTGAATGGATTGTTGATGCTCCAATATTGAATGTTGTAACTCCTATTGGTGCAAGAAATAGAAGTGGAGTATGTCTATATTTTCTGTTATATCATCCCACATGAGAAATCCATTATCTTTCATGGTGCTTATGAATTTCATTAGACCATGGTGCCTGTCTGTCAATATCTCTTCTTCCCAACATATCTATTTCAGAAACTTGCATAATCTAATTATGATGTAGCCTCGATATGATTTCCCATTCATGCTCTATTGTGTTTTCCTGAAGAGGTTTATTATCTTGAATTTCAGAATCACTACCATTGTTAACATCTTCTAGAGTAGTTCTTATTTGCACATGCCAAGGATTATAATTGAATGACTCCCAATTTCATATTATTGTATCATCTTGAAGACCAATATCTCTTTCTATATGACGAAATGGCTTATAAAATAACAACTCAAACCAACAAAAATCAACCCATTTATCTGATTGACGTTGAGGGACAGATACAAACCTTGGAAATACTCTCACAATAGCTGCCATTCCCCTTGCCTCCCATATCTTATCTCTTCTTCATTTTGGATTATATGTCCATGATCTAGCTGCTTCAATAAGGGAAACACCTTCCATGTAAAATGGCCTATTCTTATATCCATCAATGAAAGATTGTGTATGTTCTTCAAAGTCATTTTCACCATTTGTAGCTACATGTTTGAAAACCTCACGTGAGACATTCAAATTGACAAATTTTCTACTACTCTCCATTAATGGAAGTTCCAATAGAATGTGACATATTTCTTGTGCCCCAATATCTATTTCTAAAAGTGTTTCAGTGAGAAGCCTTCTATATACTCTTGATGCTAAATCATTAGGGTTTTCAATGTTTGCAAGCCACATCAAGATTTGATGATAAGTTTCTGAACTCTTTTTTGCTTTAGCTACATACTTGGCAATGTACTTTATTACAACATGTTTGGAAAGAACGGGTTACCAATCTATATTTGCTCTGCATAATTGTAGTATGTACCGGTTGTGTGTATTTACTCTGTCATCATTTTCTTGCAGGTTCAAACTTTTTATCTCCTGTCTCTAAGTCTTCATATAATTTTGATCCCTCAAGATTTAACGGCCATGGAGCATTATACCTATAGTCAATAATAACAGTTTTTTATTTCTCTGTACTCATATTATATTAAATTTATAAATAATAATTTGGAAGATTTTGAATCTTACCTACAAACCATTCATCCTCTTTTCTTGCGTAGACATGCACCCTCTCTACACATTATATGTCGTTCTACACAATTTAAAATCTCTTCATAATCATGTTCCATATGTACTTCTATAAGCTGCATTGTATTTCGAAGACATGGATGCTGGACAAAATTTTGCATTACCTATGATTAAAAAAATGTATGAATTTATTAGTTACATTGAAACATAAATTTCTTACATAATATATAAAATATTGATTTACAGTTATTGATAACATACCTGTATGATTCGTTGATGTGCATTTTCTCTAGGATTCCATGCATGAATAATAGAATGAAAATATTTCTTTGCACTTTTTCATTGTTGCTCATTTTTCCAGTCAAGATTATCCATATTTGGTGCTCCATCTATCCATATGAATCCATGCACATGTGGTGAACCTCTATGCTGACATTCATTCCTTTTTCTAGAATCTATTCTCTAAAAATTGTATGTTGCAGGTGCATCTAGTGTGCCACTATATGAGGATAATCAATAACATTTTGTCTTCTCCATTTTTGGGCTTCTCATGCATGTATTGGTGGTGTTCCAGACATTAGTCCATGCAAATCAGGCCAGTACATATCTGCTGCACTTAAAGTGAAGAGTATTGTGGGCAAATCAATTTGATGAAGCATGTCAGTTAACTCTGCATGAAATTTTGCCCAATATGATCTTGTACCCCTTAGGGTTGTTCCAAACCTCATCAAATGATCAGCTAGATAGGAGTGAGGCACATTTTCCATATGTTCATGTAGCTCATTGATGGTGATTGGTATATCTTGAAGATTTCTCTTGACAAACACTGCAGATGAATTTTGTGCACGTAATCTCATGGTCCTATTCATCACATAATATATAAATCGTGGGTGTCAACCAAAATGGTGATCCTATACCGAAAGAAATGTTTGACATATTCATGCAGATGTACTCATCTCATGTGAGGTTCAAGCCAATCACATCTACCATTAGGAAACAATGTTGGAAATGCCATATCAAATAAGCCTAATGTCACATACTCATGGATAGGAGATGAACCAATCGCTGGCCAATCGATCAATGACCCTGGATCTGCATCAAAGTTATTCACCCATACATGGATCAATTACATCTCTCTTCTGACATTAGGCGATCTGGAAGCCATTGATGTTGTGTGATCAATGATATTTCCTTCATCCATCTCCATTAATGGGCCCACAAATACAACCTAATTTGCATCTGAATCAAACTCCATATGCACTGTGTTTAGTTGGTCAAAGATATTTTCATCTGAATTTGATGGAAGAGCTTTAAGAGCATTTTCATCAATTTGAACATCAAAGTAGAACTTGTCATGTTCAATTTTGTATTTGAATGCCTTATATACTCTCTCTCTATTTACTGTAAAGTTTTAATTTGTGCCACGTTGATCCCTGCTTCAAACAATAATGATTGGCAAATCTTTTATTCCATGTGGCAAAACCTTTGAAATCTCTTTTACATCATGTGGAAAACTTATTGTGTGTCCCTTGTATTTATATTGATCACCAGTTGCATGGGTCACTTGTAGGATTGGATTGACACGTGCTATCAACATTTCTTCTACCCATGTCAAGATTGCAAGCTCTTGTGGTTGTGGGCCAGGATCCATATTATTTAATGCTAAAAATTGATTATTGCCTCTTTCTTGTCGACACCTATTGCATACAGGACTTTGAGGTGTGCAAAAAACCCTTATTCCAATATAACATTCTTGACAAATATAGCACATGTTTGGTGAAACAAAACTATCAATTCCATTTCAAAAATGCATTTGGAAAGTATTGAAATCAGTGTGAAGCATTCCATTAGGATTTGGTACATTTTCTACATCACTTTGAACAAATTGATCCATGTCATGTAGAGGTGCATTTTCTGGTGTTCAAGTACAAAATCTATTGATCTTGTTTTCATCTTCAACATTAAAATTAATATTAGCATTTAACTGATTAGGTTCTTGTATTTCTTCTCTGTTAGGGACATTGAGTTGTTGAGATGTTTTTGCATGACTTATTCTCATCATATTTGGTTGTTGACGACTTTGTAATTCTAATTCTTCAACCATTCTTTCAGCTCTACATTTATTATATCTTTCTCTGGCAATCTCATTTTGTTGTTCTCTTTCTGCATCTATCATTAGTTGGCATTGTCTTCTTTGATATTCCCTTTGATATAATCTATTTTTGATAACATAAGGCGGCTAAACAAGGGGCCGAACCCTTACAAAAAATAGAGAGGCCAAAAAGGCAACAAACACAAATAGTGCCTTAAACCAGATCCAGCAGATACATCAAATACAGATTTCCCAGCATAACCAGCAAAACCAGCTGCTATAAACTAATATCATAAAAACAAAGTATCAGACTATCAGCAATATAACAACAAAAACTAAGGAGGCAACATCTCTCCTTACTAGACCATAGATTTAATAATATCATCCACTTTCTTAGCAAGATCGTTATTGTTAGCATTGACAGTCACCCCCAAATTCTTCAGCACAGAGAGGTTAAGGAGAATAGAGGTCCTGAGTACAATGGAGAGATTCTGTTCCAGCTTCGCAATGCAAACACGCAAGCCCTCAAGTTCAGCCCCCAGACCATCATCAGTATCCATAGCATCCTCAGCCTCTTCCATGAACATCTCACCCGCTTTATCAGCATTTCCAGCAGAGTTAGCAACATCCTCAGTGGTAGCCCCCGTATCATGAGTCTCCTGCTTGCCTTCATCAGCACCTAATGTCCTGAATCTCCATATCCCTGTCTTCTTCCCTCTGGGTGGATTCATCCAAACTGCTCTCTAAGTAGTCAATGAGCTTTGATTGAGGAGCCGGTTTGCCAGCAATACGCCCTGACTGCCGAACTCCAGAGGAAAGACTATTCCTACAAACCTTCGCAGAAGAAATAACCTAGCTTCTCTGGCCCACTGGGGTCCTACCAAGGGTTTTAGGGGTCCCAACCACAGCCTTCCCAGTACTTATATCGCCAGCAATCTTCCTCTTTTTGCCCTTCATTTTGGCAGTAGGGCCCGAAGTATCAATAGGAATTTCCTCTGGAGTGCAAACAGAAACTTCTTTAGTCTTGATAGGAACAGGGGAGGGCCTAGGTTCATGAACATCAGGAATATCCTTAGGGTTAGAGGAGCGTTCCCCATCTCCATTATTAGTTTGAATGGATTTAGAGGGTTCGAGGGCAAGATGGTGATTATAGAGACAGAGAATAAGGCCCTGATGAAGAGGGATAGGCTTCATAGCAGGGTTTTTAGCTAGTTTCACCCTAACCCTAAGGACGAAATGTTCAAGGGAAGAAAGCAGATAAAACGGAAAGCTAATTTGAGCATTGTGACGGAAATGATTTAAAAGGGGGAGATGATAGTTATAAAACCTGGTGAAGCACCCCTCCAGGGTGAAATACTTCATGAGGAGAAAACACATAGCATCCCACGGCTCAGGCAACTTGGCTCTGTCAAATCCTCCCTAGTAAGGGAGTAATTCTTCGCCATCTCCAAGAAAGAGCTTCTGGCTGGAAAGGTCCGTAATTTTAGTTTTCCTTTGCAGCTTCAAACCCTGAGTAGACATACCAGTGGCCATAGAGATCACATGTTTAGAAACTTTAAAGCTGATTCCACCCACCGAAACCCATCTATTCTGCAAAGACCGCGCAAATTGTTTGGAAATAGCTTCATTATACTCTTTAAGCCTCTCCAAATAGGGACTAATCCCACCCTCTTTGCAATAATGCCAAACCACCAGATTGTCTTTGAATTCACAGCAAGAGATGGGTTCGGTTCTAATTCTATCTCCTCCCATGGCAGAATTACAACGCATGTCACAGAGACCCCAAATCTCCTTAGTTGCATTTATAGTAGAATTACTAACATGATCGAGGCTAATAATGTGGTTAATAACATCGCACACATTATCATAAATATGGGAAGCCTTGCAAATGCCAATCCCATGCTTAACCATAATTACCAGCACACACCATGATGATCCGGCCGTCCACTCACCTTATGAGAGAAGGGAGCGGAGTTGACAGTAGAGAAGGTATGAAACTCTTACTTCAAGAGACACGTCAGCCCCCTCCCAAGGAACTGACAATATGAGCTGTCTTTCCAACACATCTGACTCATCAAGACCTGGACACATCCTTAAGAATGAGGGCCTTAATATTTAAAGGGATATGGTCAAATTAGCGCCAAACCCTCCAAATTAAATACCATTGTCCAAGTTCGGTACAGGCATCTGCAACTCCATTGCCCTCACGGTAAATATGTGAAATATTCACATTAGTAATCCTCTGCAAGAGAAGCTATATATCCCTAATAATGTCTTTCAACTGAATGCCAACATTCGACACATTGGTAATGGCATCAATGACCATTTTTGAATCTCCCTGGATATCTAAATTTCTAATACCAAGGGATATAGCCAATTTAATTCCCCAAAGAAGAGCCATAGCCTCGGCATAGTTATTGCTATGACAGCCCAAACCTCCAGCATAGACAGCAAACATCCACTCTTTATCATCTCTGATGATCCCTCCCCCACTAGCTGTACCATCTATCTTAGAGGCCCCATCAAAGTTGAGTTTCATCCAGTTAGAAATCGGAAGCCTCCATCTAGTATTAAGCCTCTGCAACAATTTGGTATTGTTATGAATAGGAATATGATTGAGAATCTTCCAATTTGCCACGATTTGTTCTTCCTCCTGGGTCAGAGGTTTCTCTGCGGTACGGATATGGGCCATAGTGACACTCTCCAAGAGAGTCTTAATGAAAGTATGAGAGACCTGGGAGGCATCTCTAGCAGTATCCCTAAAAATCCTGTGATTACGCTCTTTCCACAAAATCTAGCTCAAATATGACAAAGTTTGATTCCATAACTCAACAATCCAGGGGTGAGAAAAGGGAGGATACCAATTGTTAACAACTTCTTGGATATCAGAATTGTAGGCCCACTGAATACCAAAGTTGCTGAGGATTAAGTTCTAGAGTTCCCTAGCAAAGTCATAGTGGAAGAATAAATGAGAAACCATTTCCTCCTTTTCACAGCACAGATAGCATCTGTTGACCAAGGTAAAACCTCTCTTCTACAAATTATCTTGGGTTAGAATCTTGTTATGAATAGAGGCCCACCAGAACATGTTAATTTTTGAGATCAGTTTGTGGTTCCACACTTTTCTCCATATACCCTTTCTATGAAACTCAGGAACCAATCAGTGATAGGCAGACTTAATAGAGAATCGACCATTCTTGTCCGGCCACCAAAACTGCTCATCTTCATGAGGGAAGAGAGGGATTCTAACCTTCTAAATCAACTTTTGAACCATATGGGCTTTAGAGGCAAGATCAGAGCGATGAGTACAGCAATCCAACAAATTTCTCCAGCTCCTGTGACCATTATTATTTAACATGTAATCACTGACCTTATCACCAAAAGACTGAGTAACAATGCCAGCAATCTCACCAAAATCCCCCTGACTGATGAGAGCCTTATCTTTTATCCAAGTATCAGTCCAAAACTTTATAGCCATACCACTACCCAATTTCCATCTAATCCCTTGCGTGAGTAAATTCTAGATTTCAGCATTTTATTCCAAATAACAGATCCCTTAGGAAGACCTTCTTGCTGGAGGAAGTTAGACCAGTTCGTGTCATGCAAATATTTAGCTTGCATGATTTCTCCCCAGTCTTTATGATGATGAATCAAGTTCCAATTGATTTTAGAGAGCGGTGCTTTATTCATATTGCGTATGGTTCTGATATTGAGACCTCCATGGGATTTAGGGAGACACACTTTTTCCCAACTGACCAAGGACATTCGCTGTTTATCTTCAGCTCCTGTCCATAATTTTTTTTTTTGAATCTGCTCCAGCTTGTTAGCAAAAGAAGTAGGAATTTTGAAAAGAGAAAGGAAATAAGTGGGTATACCTTGCAAGGAGGCCTGAAGAAGCTACAATTTACCAGTACTACTGAGGACTTTTCCCTTGAAACCAATCAGCTTCCGCTGAGTTCTTTCCAAAAGGTTGTTCCAGAAATTTTGAGAAACTTCTTTAACCGTAAAGAGGATACCCAGATAGATAGCAGGAAGAACATCTTCAGCACAGTTCAGAATGTGGATGATTTTTTGACGGAGAGTAGTGGGAGTATTAAAAATATACATTACTCTTTTGGAAATTGATGTTTTGCCCAGAGGCTATGGCATAAAGGTTTAAAATATTCTTCCATCTCCTAGCTTCAAGCACCGAAGAGATGCCATAAAGAAGGGTATCATCGACAAATTGCTGCACAGACATAGGGGCAAGAGAGGAAGTAGGTTTAATGCCCACAAGATGCTTAGAGGCCACATTAGCTTGAATGTATCTCGCAAGAGCCTCAGCCATTATGATAAACAAACAAGGAGAAAGGGGATCCCCCTGCCAGAGTCCGCGCGAGGAGGAGAAGAAACCCCTTGGAATCCCATTTACCAAGATAGAAAATTTAGCGGAAGAGACGGCCATCCAGATAAGGAGATAAATTTTGTCATTAAATCCAAATTTTCTAAGAACTTGAAACAGAAAGTCCCATGACACCCTATCATAGGCTTTAGAGATATCCAGCTTGAGAGCCATACTAGGAATTCTACTCTTCTCCATGGAATGAATAGTTTCATGGGTGGAGATCACAACATCCAAAATTTGACACCCTGCGACAAAACCTTTTTGGGAAGGAGAAATAATTTTATCAAGAAAAGGTTGAAGTCTCATGACAAGGGTTTTGGTGCAAAGCTTATAGACAGTATTACACAAGCTAATAGGTCTAAAATTAGAAAGATTGGTGGGTTTCAGCTTTTTAGGGACAAGGACAATAAAGGTGTTATTGAGCTACTTTAAAAACTTACCAGTTTTGAAAAAATCCTGAACTGCAGCAGTGAGGTTAGCCCCCACAATATCCCAATATTCCTGAAAAAAGATCGAAGGGAAGCCATCCAGACTCAGAGCTTTAAAGGGACCCATAGAGAATAAAACAACACGAACCTCGTCCTCAGAAATAGGCCTCAACATTCCCAGATTATCTTCCTCAGTTATGAGACAAGGGATTTTGTCAATAAATTGATTAGTAGCCCTGTCATTATCAACACCAGTAGCTTGTTCAGTCAACAAATTCTGAGAAAATATCACAGCTTGTTCCCAATCGCGTTGTCCTTAGTGGTAACATCACCATTGTCCAAACAAATTTTGTGATGGAGTTAGCCTTCCTATGTTTCATGGTAGAAATATGAAAAAAAGTAGTATTGCGATCACCCTCCTTAAGCCACTAAATCCTAGATTTTTGTTTCCAAAAGACCTCTTCACGGCACATAAGATTCTTCCAATCTGAAATCAGATCTTGTTCTTTCTGAGAAGTATCTTCTGAAACATCACCTTGAGCAATCCACTGCTGGATATCCTCAAGTTGTCCAGTTAAAGTTTTCTTCTGCCAAAACACATGACCAAAACTGTATCTATTCCATCCACGAACCTCCTGTTTGATATGTAGAAGCTTCTTAACTAGTTTGAACATAGGAGTACCCTAGATAGGAATTTGCCACCATTGGGTCACCAATTGTCTGAAATCCTTATGCTTAATCCACATAGCTTCAAATCGGAAAGGGAAAGGACCCCAATGACATTGATCATGTCAATGAAGGAAGATAGGGCAATGATCAGATATGGTTCTAGGAAAAGCCTGCAATTGCATATTATGATGATTGTCCCAGTTACTTGATATAAGGACCCTATCTAATTTAACCTGGATCATATGGTCCCCATGTCTCCTATTGGACCAGGTAAAAATCTGATTTTGCAAATCCACATCAAGCAATCCCCAGACATTGATAAACTCGGCAAAGTCAAACATGCTGCCAGAGTAGTCTAGGATCGCACCAGATTCCTCAGAGGGATACAAAGGAGTGTTGAAGTCACTAGCCAACATCCATCTAGAGCGTGGGGACTTGGCTAGGGTATTACTCAAATCAGTCCATAAAGATTGTCTCTAAACTCTAGTATTAGGAGCATAAATGTTGATTAAATACCAATTGAGAGAAGGCAAGGAGAAATTGATAACCAAGAAATGCTTGCCAGAAGCCACAAAGGAACCCTGAATTTTCACACTATTCCACATTGTAACAATCCCACTAGAAGCCCCTATAGCAGGACTAATACAAAACTCAGCCTTAGGCCATATATAATGAGCAATCTTCTTAAAGTTTTCCTCAGTCATCTTGACATCTGTAGAAGCAAGATGTCTAATTTATTCTCTAGAACACAGTTTTTGACCTCAAACTATTTTGAGGGGCTATTGAAACCCCTCAGATTCTAGGATAAAATTCTCATTTTGAAGGTTTGAGGGAAGGGACCTCCAGTGTTTTTTGCTTACCACTGGCAATTTCCCTAGCAATCTCTCTTTGCCGAGTTTCCCGTAGGGTTGGTCTCCCTTGTTTGGAGTCAGTGCCAACATCAGCAGTCTTTTTACCTTTACGAGTCTTTTTCTTAGGGTAATCCATCCCTCTTGGTCATTACCACTACCACTTGGGCCGATTTCAACTGTCAATGAAGGATCAACAATTTGATCACCTATTTCCAGCACCTGGTTCCTGGTTGGCTCAAGATCGTTAGCGCCTAAGGGAACAACTGATAAGGCCTATGGGTCAGGGGCTTTATCATCTTCAACATCCCCATCTATCAATCGATCCTATATTTCTCCCTCCTCAAACCCACTAGAAGTCTATTGAACCACATGATTAACGGTGTCTAAAACCTTCTTCTGACAAACTTTGTCCAGAATCTGTTCGGTATTATCCTCTAGATAAGCATTATCCTTACTACCCGCAGCCGTCTAACTGTGCTTGTCCTTAGCCTGTTCAGTATGGTCATCTTGGTAGACATTTTTCGCATTACCCCCATTCCCTAATGGTCAGGGGTAACAGCTTTTTGTGAGTGGTCCTCAACCTAATTATGGGGTTCAGTCTTCCAACCCGTTTGCTTTGCTTTACATTGAGTCATTATATGGCCCTTCTTCTTGCATATCTGACAGAAAGTGGTGGCATTTTCATAAAGGATTGGCTGAGTCCAAATCCCAAATTTAGAGTTTAACTCAATGGACACAGGAAGGGTTTGGTTTATCTCCACATTGACACAAAAATGAGCAAAAACACAGTGGGATTGAGTACGAGTAGTATGGTCCACAGTAACAAACTGGCTAAAAGAGTTACCAATAGCAGAATTTTTTTTTTCATCCCAGAATTCCAAGGGAAACCTAGGTAATCGGACCCAAATAGGAGCAGACTTATTGAGATCTGAGCTAGGGTCAAACGTGGGTTTCCATTGACATAAAGCAAGCAAGTGTGACCCATAAAGCTAGGGTCCCCCAGCAAGAGTAGCAATCATATCCTCCCTACTGGTGAATTTAAAAAGGAAAACACCTCTTGCCATAGCAATGAACGAAACACTACCCTTGATTCTCCATCGAGATAACACCCATTTTCGGACCATCTCAATATTGGGACGGAAGGAAAAGAATTTACCTACCAGAGCAAGATCCATGGTCACCACAATTTCTTCAATTAGACCATCTGGAATATCCAAAGCTATTCCGTCTGCGGAAGCTTTCTTAACAGGCAGTCCCATCATGCATTTAGAAGACCCCGACTTTTCCCCTGTTACCACTTGTTTCCATCCGTTGGAAGGAGCGTCCTCCATCACAGTCCCAGAGGCACTGCCCAAGGCAGCCACCTCTATTGGCACCGAAAGCAGTCAAAGCAAAACCCTAAAAAACCCTAAACAACTATGGGTAGCAGAGAGAGGGAATATAATCTGTTATATTCCCTTCCGTGTTGTATTTGTTGCTTCTCAGATTCAATATTCAACCTTGGTGGAGCCATACCTACATAATTGTTGACAATAAATATTTATAAGTTTAAAGTTATATTTTTGACATTAATTTGCAAAAATTCTATGGCATTGGTGTTTAATGTTGACATTAGTACAAAGATTACACTCTTTGAAGTTAAGATCCAATAATAATGCGAAGAGATAAAATAATTTTCAACACATAATGGCTTTTGTTGTCAAGTTTTCATGGATTGGCTCCTTATCACTCCGAAAGGTTGCCTTTACTATATATTTCCAGACCAATATACCAAACCTCTATGTATGCTCGCTCTTACATTATACCCATCAGTATGTGGAAGAAGCCCGTCCTTTCTTTATACCCATCCGTATGTGAAACAAACGTTAAAGCACATGAGAGGAGAGTGGTACGTGGCACATAGGAAATACCTGAAAAGGATTCATCCTATCAACGCCACCTTCTTAGAAAGAAATCAAATTTCTTTTCAATCAGGATTTATGTCTTACGATAGTGATGAATGGGTAACAGAAAGAAGTGAAAATGAGAGTGTCCTTATTTCTTGTCGGTGATTTATAGGGATGATGCCACAGATGCCGTTGTTGCAGCTATTTTAGTTAGTGGGTATAGTAGTTCAATCGCGACGGCTTGACCCGTAAACATGAACAAGAGGTACCATGATAACCGAATGCTGTAATTGCTTTAGTTTTGAAAGAGAAAAATGTTTAAACTTTTGTTTGGAAAAATAAAAAATAGAGGACAACTCTTAGTTCAAATATGTTCTTTTGCAAACAAATTGATTTTAAAATAACTCTTAATTTAATAAAATTCTATGCTTAAAAAAATTACACTCTTAATTAAAAATAAGTCTTTAATTAAATTAATTAACACTAAAACTTGAAGATAAGTCTACAATGAAATTAATTAAAATAAGTCTATAATGAAATTAATGAATAGATAAGTCTAGAATGAAATTAATTAACACTAAAAAATGAGTACATATCCATTCTATTTTCACTAAATTATCTAGTAAACCAAATGTTGTAAATAATAATCGCTTTCTATCAAAATAAACTTTATAAATGACTAAAAATGGAAGAAAATACTATATATTAATATAGTATATTAATATTGTATATTAAATATATTAATATTTTATGAAAATGTATTAAATTTATATTTTCTCTTAATTTAATCCATTTAGTTGTTACTGTCCTAATTGCCTCCTTAGTGATCTTGCAAGGTCTATTCAACCAGAGGAAGTTATCATGTACCCTACTCAATACATACCGGACCCATTCATCTTCTTCAAAGCAAGGGAAATGAATGAACTGATCAAAATGCTTCTCCTGGATGCCCTTATATTCTAGTTTAAGCTCAAAAGCATCATCTATCAATTGTTTGTGATAGATGTCTCTTAGTCTAAGTTTCCCAAACTCTTCAATATTTGCATGTATGTAAATCCTAATGTCTTATGTGTGTAAAATGCCATGCAGAACACTAGAGAAGGCTCCTAGGGGATCTACCTCCAAGGATTTGTATGGATGCTTCTTAAATATGGGGTGAGGTCTATTAGAAATCTTTACTATTTTCAAAGTAGCCATCATCAAGGAATTTTACTGAAAGATATCAAGAATGAGGAATACCTTTTATGCTGTTTAGGGCACACATGATGAAATCTGGATTGGGCTATATGAAGAATCATCTTGATCTTTGGGAGAAGTTGTTACAGAGCTCCTTTTCATTTCTTCTTGAATACAGAATGAACAAGTGATCAATGAGAGAACCCTTATATTGCTCCGCAAACCCTAATGTCAGGTTGCAATAAATGCTCTACCTAAGTTGTTTTGGTTTGCCTTATTTGGATGACTTTGAAGAACTGGATCAGTCCTGATCTTTAAACATCATGTGGATCTTCCAAATCTTAACCATAGTTTGTTTGGATGTTTCCCTTATGAACCCTTCAATCCGCAACTCTTCTTGTGCCAGTTCTGGCACCAATTGACTGGCTGGAGGAACAAGATTTTCTTTGTGTCTCCCCCTAAGCTAGAGATCACTTTTTAATTTCTGGAAGGAATATCAGCACCAGAGTCTGGTGCAGATCTGACCTCTACATTCTCTATACTTTTCCTTACCCAAATCTTGTTCATCTCACTTTTAACTTCATTTGTATTCACTTTTTGTTTCCCCTTATCTTGATTCTGATTATGATGTACCGGACCTCTTTTGTCCTGATTCTTGCTTCTATAGAATTTTGCAATATGACCGGATCTATTACAAATTTGGCAAACAACATTTCTTTGCATATTTGATTGATATCCTTTTGATCTACATTGATTAGCCATATGACCTATTCTTTTGCATGCAAAGCATCTACCATTGAATGGTTTGTTCATTTCCATATTTCTGCATTCATGAGATTTGTGACCATACCTTTTGCAGTTAAAACACTGTCCAGAGAAGGATGAATTAGTTTGATTCATTATCTTTCTGCACTGATTAGCTTTATGACCAAAGTTATTGCAGTTGTGGCAGTATCCATTGAAGGATGGATATCTTTGAGCATTAGGCTGTCTTACTGGAGCTCTTCTAGGCCTATTCCTTGGATTTTTTGATCCAAAATTCTTCTGACCTGATCCAGAGCTTTCTCCTTTCTCATATCCCAAACCACACTTGTCATCTACCCTCTTTTGACTTCCAAGAAGAACTTAAAGTTGAGCAGAACTTATCTTGAATTTCTCTTTGTATTCATTTGTTGTTTGAAGATCCCTTTTGAGAGAGACAATTTGATCCTGAAGTTTTTCTTCATTATCTTTAGCATCTTCAAGATCAAACTCAAGATGTCTGATAATTCTATCCATCTTGTGGCAATCTTCTGATTTCTCTTTGAGGGATTGTCTTAGATCATCTTCAATTTTTCTTTTCTCTTCAACTTCTTGGGTAAACTTCATAACTCTTGAGTCCATTTCATGTCTTACCATAATGATTTCTTTTGATAATTTTTCACATAACTTGTTTTTCTCCTTCAGCTCTTCATTTGCATCATTTGCTTCACCTTGACTTGCCAATTGCTAAAGCAACTCCTTTCTCTTTTTCATAGAGAGACTTAATTTGTCTTTTAGTTCTCTCATGAACTCATCAGCCTGTTTAAGTCTTTCCTTTAATTTATTGACTTCAGAGTTTGACTATTCAAGATCATCAAGGGCTGTCTTGAGTTGCTCCCTTAAACCATATGCATCCATTTGGATTCCCAGATCTCCCTCAAGCTATTAGACTCTGTTAGGAGGAACTTGGCTCTGATACCAATTGTTGATAACTGAGAGGGGGAGGGGTGAATCAGTTATCCTAATTATTCTTGCTTTCTGAACTTTCTTATTAATCAATGCAACATTAATTCAAATAAGAAAACATAACCATGAAATAAAGATACACATGACATAATATTTTTGATGTGGAAACCCTATTAAGGGAGAAAACCACAGGGTGATTAACCCAAGATTGTATTCTCTGTTAGAAGAATGGAAATACAAAATGGCACTTTCCAGTTAGGGCTCACTGCCCGAGCACACTGCTCATAAGAGGCACACTACCTATAAGAGACTCACTATCTACAAAAGGAATGTTATACAATACTTGAACTGATTTGGAGCATCTACATATGCTGGAGTTCAGTTCTGATTAGGCATAGTACACTGATATGCTACACTTCATCTTTCCTCTTCTCTTATGCTGCTTTCTTTTCACATACCAGACCTTCCTTACTGCTTCTACTCTGATCTTCTACTTCTATTCGCACATCCCTAACAACAACAACAACTCTCACAACTAAATCCATCTTGTATATATATCCACACAAGTGATTTCATCACCCTTCAAGTCGGCATCTGGAATAGTCTATCTTTTCACAAACTCTAATATGTCGGCTGAATCCTTGCTTACCAAGTATTGCGGATCAAGGATATACTTGTGGAAATCATTAATCATGTAGGCCAAACATAATTCATGTCTTCATAACCTTTAGCAACATCAGTAACACATCCGGAATAATGTCTAATGTTCTGCCAGTCAGTTCTTCCTCTGTTCATATTGTCAATCAGGAACCCAATACTCAAGTATTCATATCTTTTTCCTCATCTATCACCAGAGGCTAAATCCTTGGAATCTATTACTTAAGGTAGTCCTCTTAACTTCCACAAATCCACACTTCACCAAGATACTTCCTCTAAGAGATTTGGACCTATCTATCGAACCTTGTCATATGCTCTGTTCTTGTTTACCAAAGCTCGTCATATGCTCTGTTCTTGTTTACCGGACCACAACATACTTCTGCTAGAGACATATCATGTCCCGTGGATGTGTGGGATGAACTTTGTTGCCATCAATAACAACAATCATGAATCCATATAGTGTCTCTTGCCAACACATGAATCCACTGAATTTGAAAATAGTCCATCACAACATTGTGGTTGTGAAGGCTTTTGGAAATCCAAACTCAACATTGTCTACTGTTTCAAGTCCATATCCTCCCATCAATTCTAGCTGATAAATTGTCCAACTACTCACCATTCACTAAGCTCAAAAAATAGCCACAACTATGTCATACCTCTTGCAATACCGAGTTAAACATTTAGACATCATAACCTGCTGCAATTTCTAGAACATTAATCTTCATTGCCTTATGGTGACTGATTGTTGTATTTTTTGGCTTATTTTTTTGATTCACTAGGCAGCCTAGGTGACCCTTTGGTGGCTTGGTAGCTGAGGTTTCTTCTGTCCTTTAAGTATTATAGATAGTTACTTCCTTTGTCTCATTCATGTTGATGCTTCCACTACCATGGTTCGAGAGATTTCACACAAATTTATGTTGTTCAGTTTCCATCCTAAATTTAATTATAGCCTTAAATACCTAAAAAGCATTTTTCTACTACACTTAGTTAAGATGATATAAAATAAAATAATATTATATTAAATTTGGGTCTTGTTGTGGCCTAATCACACATTGCTCCATTGCAAATGGGGACCCCCAAGTTTTCACAATTCTAGGGTTTAGTTTTAAGTCTTATTCAATTCTCTTTACAAATGAGGATCATCTGTCAGACAACTGAGAAACATTGAGGTTAACATGGGCAATCAAAAGGAATGAGATTCCATCAATTCATCTAACAAAGAGGATCAAACTTGGAAATTTTGACTAAGTGTTGATAATAGTGGAAACTATTCTACTACTTGCATTATGCGCCCAAAGTGAGAGTTTCAAAATTTGACTAAGTGTTCAACTCAAAGAAGGAAATTTCTCTTTGAAGAGCTAGTCCACGCAAAGACGCTTTCCCTTGATCAAGTCCAAAACTCACTTACTCAACCTAAGGCTCCAGTTTGGATCAGTGTGATCACCTTTCTGAGCCCAAGAAGAAGCACGCTTAATTCTATGAAGTTTTAAAGAATGTTCAGTGTCAAGACTTCCCTATGAGCTAATGCATTGGTTGAATTGATAAGATTGAAGAATGAACTCTCTTAAGTCTAGGCACAAATCTCCATTTGTAGGACCTCTAAAGTGCGGTTAGACCTGGGTGGGAGAGAAACATTATCTGGGGACTCCAAATGAGCACCTTGATAAGAATTGATGTTTTGATCTTTAAGATGCCTTAAACTTAGGAGATGTTGCATGGAAATGGTCCAATGGCCTTAGGCATAAATGTGCTACTGTAGAACCTCAAATGTGCGCCTAGGCTTAGAACTTGAGAAATCATCTTGCCCAATGATAAATCTATTCTTGGAGTCACCTTTAAGGTTCAAACCTAGTCAAAAATACTCCAAGGAGGGTAAGGCACCAATTTGCACTTGAAGAGACTCAAATATGCACCTAGAGAGGAAGATGAGTAGAAGTTGTAAATGAATGTTGTGCCTTGAAAGGATTGAGTCTTCCCAAAGACACCTTCATTTTCTCAAGTAAAAGAATCCATTCACCCAACCTAAGGCACCCTATATGAGAGTGATGTTTTGACCTTCAAAATGCCTTGGACATTAAAGAATTTTGCAAAAAATGGACTAAGTGGTCTAGGTGCACATCCTCATTTGAAGAACCACCAAGGTGCACCCAGGATTATTGGAGGAAAATATATCATGTAGAGACCCATATGGCACCTAGTCATGAGATAAGATCAACATGAAGTGTTTTACTTGAAATTTTTTTGAAAGCCAACAAGAGAATTCAAGGTGCAAATCCACTCCTATACAAGTCAGGGAGTGTGTCTAAGGTAAGAACATGTGGATTTATCATTTAACAATGACAAGTTGGTGTTAGGAGATATTTTGAGGGTTTAAACTTAGTTGAATTTTCTTCAAGGAGTGAAGGCACATTTCATCACTTGTTGGGTCACAAAAGTGTGCCTAGAGTTAGTCAAAGTTACTTCAAGGAAGATAAGGCACTCATTTTCATCTGTAAGATCGTCAACTAGCACCTCGAGAAATAAAGGTTAGGAGTTGCAAGAGGAAAGTGGCACCTTGAAAGAGTAAACCTCCTAGAGATGCCTTCAATCACCCAAGTCTAAAATGAATTCAAGAGACTAAGGTGCACTTTCACACCTCTATGAACCGATTTTGGCACCTTGACATAAAAGTGTCTAAATTTGTGAAGAATTGTTCCTAAAGAAGTATAACTCTCCTAGAGTCCATGAGATTGATCAAAACTTGAAGAATTCACCCTTCGAACCAAGGCACATTTTATCTCATGTAGAACCCCAAAGGTGTGCCTAAGTGAAATATGCTTGATTCCATAAGTTTTGAAAGTATTTGAGTATCAAGGCTTCTCTTTGAGTCTACACAAAAACATGAATCCATGAAAGAGAAGAGATCACTCATTCATATTGGGGCATAATTTCACACTTCAACCATCATCAATATGCACCTTGCAAGCAGAAAGACTTGAACCCTAAAATTTGGTCACCATAAAGCAAGAAGTCTTCTAGGCACTTATTTCATTAGATTGAAATCTTTGATTGAAACATGTTATCACCTAGGAAAGTTAGGCTCATTTCACTCCTTTAAAGGTCAAAATGTGTGCCTAGAAAGCATAAAGTTTGAAATCAAAATGTGTACCTAGAAAGCATAAAGTTTGAAATCAAAATGTGTACCTAGAAAGCATAAAGTTTGAAATCAAGATGTGCCCCTAAGTAATGTAGAGTCTCTAGAGAGTTTGGACAAGTATTGGAGACCCTTGAAATGCCAAGAAATAGCTTAGGATGCTAGTCGCATCTTCCTATCTATACAAACCCAAAATTGTACCTCAAGAAAAGAGCATGAATTCACATCTAGAAGTGAGTACTTGAGAAAAGAGAATCATTCCAAGACATGCCCAATTGTTTGATATCATAAGAAATGGCAATATAAGGTGAAGTGCACTTTTGCATAGACCTAGAATTGCACCTCAAAAGAATGCATAAATCCACACCTTTGAGTGGGCGCCTTGAGGAAGATAAACATTTTAAGTCATTTCCACTTGTTTGAAACATAAAAATGACAAGTATACGGCAAGATAATCAAAGGTACACTTTCCCTTCTCCATAACTCTAAATGTGCGCCTAGGTTTGGAAAGGCTAGAAAATGCTTAGAATGATTCTTATGCATTATAAAATGAATATAAATGGTTTAATTTGTTACTTTCTTTGTGCTATAGGATAATTGATGGAGCTAAGGAGTCATGTAAGGAGATAGGTGCTTGGAACCACCTTCATGTAAGGGGTAAAGTCAAGAGGTAGTCACTACAGGGGAGACATCATGCGACCATACCAAGAGGTCACTTCAAGTTCATCATGTTGGTACACTTTATCATTGGCATCATAGAGGACATTCATCTTTCAAACTTCAAGCTCTGCTTGAATTTTCAAGTCTCCTACTCCATGATATGAAACAAGCATCATTACCTACACTATTCTCATGAAAAAGCATTCAAAGAAGATCAACATAACATCTTCTCGCATCACCCAGAGTTGAAGCTTGCATAGAGAACAAAAAATTCATAAATCAAGATTATCAAGAAATTCATAAATTTCACTAAGGCATGAAGACAACTTGAAAATTTTGACAAATTCCCAATTTTGCAAGTTCAAACAATGCAAAGTTCCAAAGTTGAAAATCCAAAATCAAAGATTACTTCAAAAAATCTGCAATTTGGGAAAACATTTCAAGCAGTGTGAATAGGAGAAATGATCAAACTGGTTCACCTAATGCTAAGGTGGCATGTACACATCATCAATCCTATCATCTTTTCCCACCTCACACATCTTTGTTCAATGCATGCACACAAATAACAACCAGAAGTTGGTGCCTACCTTGGGATGCTTCAAAAATTCCATTTCAAGATTATCTTTTTGGAAAACATGCCTTCATTACTCTTGCTTTCTTACTAAAAATAGCAATTTGTTGTAACAAACTGTCAATGTGGCATAATCTATGCCATTGGCTTTGCCAATCAATCCTAGCCTTTCATGTTTTTTTTAGGGCTATAAAATTTTTATTTGCTCTCATTTGTAGAGTTAAAGACTTTGGAGAATTGTTGCAAGAACTCTTTGAGATTAATACAAGACTCATTGATTTGATGCTATTGTTTTGTTTCAAGTGTTGCATGGTTTCCAATTCCTCAAGTGTAGAAATAAGTTAGAATAAGTTTTATTTGCAAGTGTTATGTTAGTTGATGGAAGTAATTGTTATTGTTTCGTGGAGAAATCCTTATGTTCATACCATTTGTAATTTGTGGCTTGCAAGTTGCAGTGCATGGTTAGACTAAACCCACGTGAGCTTAACTTCAATTATTTGTGTTTGTTGAATTTTCATGAACGCGAGTGATTTGAACATCTTACATCACCTTAGAAGATTGCATCAATTTTGGGTAGTTGTTTGATTTGGCAAAGCAGAGTTGGTTGATTTCACCTATTCAATAATTGTTTCTTGCATATAGGATTAGAATAGTTTCCTTAAACCCTACATCTTTTGCATTTTTTTATCAATCATTGTTAGAAACTAGGATTAAGAACGTCATTGCAATATCATTCATCATAAGTTGTAGTACTTAGAAATTCTAAGATATCCTCATTTTAAAGTGAAACAAGAGTTGTGTTTGAACAATTATGTAAGTCCCTTTCTAATTATTAGCAAGATCACATTCATTCACTGAGTCTATCCATGTACAAGTCAAGACCTGACATCAAAGGAACCTTGGAGCGTTCTTGTTTGATCATATAATTGAGCATTCAAGAAGCTTTGATCAACAGAGGATAGGATACTCAGCATTTTATTCTATTGTTGTGTTGTCACAAATTCATCATCAACTTGACAATTTATCAGCTGGACTTGATGGGAGGATATGGACTTGACAGAGTAGACAATGTAAAGTTTGGATTTCCAAAGGCCTTCACAACCACAATGCTATCATGGAGTGTTTTGGAGTTTGATGGATTCATGGGAAGTGAGATGTCCGATGCAAAGATGATCATTTGATGGGCCACAGATTATCTTCTTAGAGCTACTACTCGTCTAGGCACCATATATGTTCAAGTTAGAGTGTGCATAAGAACATGATAATATCACTCATGATTTAAAAATAGAATAATTTCACTCATGATGTTGTATCTCTTGAATATTTAAATTCTAATAATTACTGAGGCTTGTCTGAAAATTATGTAGGTAGGGGAACCTAATAGTGACCAAAATGCTGGGAGAGGTGAAAAGACATGGACACAGCTAGAACTGTGTATAATATAGATAACAAAAAAATTGGAATGGCTGCAGCACTTGCAGTTGCATCCCTTGTTTCACAAGTAAGACCCTTCCTATTTCAAGAGACTCATTCATGCTTCCATGATGGTAATTTTTTTGGCACTAGAGTAATAGTAGCTACTTTAAAACTTGGTAATGATTAGAGTTTAGGCGTTGATGAATTAGATAATACATTTGTCTTGGACAATAAACATGTTGGAGCACAAGTACTTTTATGGAAGGTATAATAACTTCAAGTGTGAGTACTTATACTAATCGAACCAGAAAGAAGTTAAAAATATCATAGATTCAATGATAAAAGTGAAGTAATATAAGTAGTCACACTCTAAGTTACTATACCTTGGATAAAAGCATTCGGGCTCCAACATGTTTATTGTCCCACCCAATTGTATTGTATAATTCATCAGCTCCTAAACTCTGACCATTATCAATCTTTTAAGCTACTACTATTACTCTAGTGCTAAAAAATTTACCATGGAAGCATGAATGAGTTTCTTGGAATAGGAAGGTTCTTACTTGGAAGACAAAAAGGTTGCAACTCCAAATACTACAGTTGTTTCAAGGTTTTAGTTATCTATTTCATACGCAATTCTCTTCTGGCCTCTCCCAGCATTTGTAGTCATTGTTAGGGTCTCCTACCTACATAATAATCAGACAAGCCTAAATAATTATTAGAATTTATAAACCTAGGAGATACAACATCATAACTGTAATTATTCTATTGTAACATCATGATTGAAATTATTTTGTTGTTGTGCACATACTGACCTCAACATATATGGTGCCCAAATGAGTAGTAGCTTTGAGAAGATAATTGTGGCCCATCGAATGGCCATCTTTACATTGGAGAGCTTGCTGCCCATGAATCCGCTGAACTCCAAAACACTCCACAACAACATCGTGGTTGTGCATCATAATATCCTCCCGTCAATTCTTGTCTATCCCAACTAAAATAATATCCATGTCTAGACACTTTTCTACTTCCTTATGTGCGTTAACTGCAATGCTTGGTAACTCTCAATTCAAAGTTGAGCAAGGATTCGTAGGTAGCAGGCTTCCTGGTAGATGGCTTATTGCAGGGGCTACTATTCCCAACATCCACATGCAATGGTTAAAGGGCATGGTGTATCTTTGGGTGCATCACTAGTGACTACTTCTTTGCCAAATAAAGTCAATACCACCCTTCTTGAAAATTTTCCTCAAATGGCTAGAGGTATGTTACAAGTTTATTATTATTTGGTTATGAGTTTTTTATCTTATAAGAGTTAAGGTCTAATAGCCTAGTGTAAATCTAGTCAACATTTAAATGGTTTATAGGCTTAGTGTAAATCTAGTCAAAATTTAAAAGGTTTACAGGCTTTACTCTTGGAGGGATTGTTCTGTATGCTGCATCTTGTGGATTTTTACATTTCAAAGTTATGAATGGATATGCAAGTGGACATTAAAAAATAGATTACAGAGGCATACATTATAAAATATTGGATATCAATAGTACAATAGAATGAAAGGCATTGTGGTTGTGTCATATAAAGGGATGAGCCTTGGTGTGAGTCCAAGAAGTAGCTTGTATCTTAAAGAACCTGATCAATGATTTTCTCTTGGTGAATACATCTAAGGTAGTTTGACTAATCCAGAAATAAACTCAATCTTAACTTCTTTTCCTACCTCAGAGGATCTGACCTTAATGAATATAATGAAAATTATTTTGATTAGTTTCATATTCCATAACCTTGGATGTAAAAAACTATAATGAAAATTATTTTGATTAGTTTCATAAGGTGGGCTTCAAATCTACACAATACTCAAAATGTTTATTGATGCAATTTTAGTTCATTTGTGCTTTATGTTATAGTTTCTACATATCATGCTAAACTAAAAAATCATCTCAAGTGTAACAATAACTCTGAAGTTGTTGCTAGTATCTTAGATATGTTCAGAACCATATAGATATGTTCAGAACTATAAAGGAATGAGGCCCGGTGAGAGGCTAAATAGTAGATTACTAGATTTTTATCTCAAAAAACAAATGATAGATGAATCTATTTAAAATGCTTTTTTTAATTTTAAAAAGTGTACAGTTGAACTGTATATGAACCAAAGATACATATAAGTTTGATAGGAATTTAGAAAATAGCTACATACTACTTGATGCTATCTAGCAATTTTAGTTCAAGTTTGGTCATTTCAAAAAATTTCTACACAATCAATGCTCTATCAATATATATTATATCCTGATCTTTTACATTTGTAAATTAAAAAAACCATTCTAAATAGATTCATCTATCATTTGTTTTTTAAGGTAAAAATCTACGATTTAGCCTCTCACCGGGCCTCATTCCTTTATAGCTCTGAATATATCTAAGATAATAGAAACAACAACTTCAGAGTTATTGTTAGTCCTGAGATGATTTTTTCAGTTCAACATGATATGTAGAAACCATAAAAGACAATACAAATGAACCAAAATTGTGTCAATTGACATTTTGAATATTGCGTACATTCAAAGCCCATTTTATGGAATATGAAACGAATCAAAATCATCTTCATTATATTCATTAAGGCCAAATCAAAACTTAAGATTGGCTAGGGGATTAGTCAAACCACCTTAGATGTATTGACCAAGATAAAATCATTGATAATGTTCTTTAAGATACAGGCTACTTCTTGGACTCACACCGAGGTTTATCCCTTTATATGAGACAACCACAAGGCCGATATCTAATATTTTATAAAGTATGCATGTGTAATCTAGTTTATAAAGTCTACCTACATATTCTTTTAGAACTTTGGAATGCAAAAATCCACAAGATGTAGCATACAAAACAATGCCCGAAAATGTAAAGCCTATTAACCTTTTAAATGTTGACTAGATTTACACTAAGCCTATAAACCTTTTAAATGTTGACTAGATATACACTAATTCATTATTCCTTATCAATTATGAAGGCATCTTATAAGATAAAAAACTCAAAACTAAAAAATAATAAACTTGTAACATACCTCCAACCATTTGAGGAACATTTTCAAGGAGAGTAGTATTGATTACATTTGGTGATGCACCAAAAGATGAACCATGACCTTTAACCATTGCACTTAGTTGTTGGGAATGAAGAGGATGAGAATAAGTATAGACAATGATATTTCTACTTTCATCTTTACCATTATTATTAATCTTATAATAGTATACATTAATATAAGGGGGCAGCAGTAACATAAACATTAGACCCTACAATAAGCCGGCAAAGATTATCATTGCAACTCTTCTTAAGCAAAAAAAAATGCTGAGCGGTCTCTTATCTAGTCATTACAGTCTAATTTTCTACTAAATCTCTTGCCATGTGGAAACTATCTTATTGGAGTTAAAGAATGTGATGGTACTAAAATACAATAGATTCATCTGATTTAGGAAATCTATTATGCAACCCAAGGATCTAAGGGAAATATTGTAGGAGGGAAAGTTAAGAATTCCATTTTGTAAGTATTTTTAACTCTCAGTTTAGCTATGTTAAATATGGTAGATAGTATATATTTTTAGGCTGTGAGTAGTCTTGCAATGCAATCTGCTGTGCTTTCCTTATAATATCCTTGTAATCCTCTGTGAAGAGTGATCAAATTGGGGTCATTGGAGTTATTACACAACTGATCTAATCGGCAAAGACTGTTTTCAATAAATTACACTATCATCGAAACTTTCATCTTGTAGGTCACATTTTTCAATTTCAAAGTTATGATTCAGTGTTTTGGTCATTTTAGATTCCTCATTTGGCTAAATGAGATGATCTAGAGGTCTAGGCATTAGGATGGTCATTTGGAGTGGCTCTCTATGGGCTCAAGGCCCGTAAGTGGCCGCTAGGGGAACTAATAAGTGATAACTAAATGAAAAAATTGGGCTAAAAACATTAATAAGATAATTAGCCCTCGTGCATGGCCTTGAGCACTTATAAAGCCTAAGGATGCAATGAGAAGGCCTACCCATCTGCGGGGTATCAAGTAATCCATCTGTGGGACATTGATTCAGTCATGATTGAGTCTCCTCGTCTACATGAGAGGAGTAATTGGTTCCATGTGGTGCCATCCCTTCGAGTACGCATGATGACACTCCATCTAATTTACACTCTAGTATCTAGTACCTTAGCAGTCATGAGTAGTACCTGACCTATGACTTGGATGAGTACCTCTATGTTATGACTTGGGCTGTGTTGATGCATAAATTTTTGGGTCTAATCCAGTAGCAACATGGGAAGTTTCTGAGATGTGGGAATGCTTCCCAGAAACAACCTCCAGGTTTAAGGACGTTGTCTCTTCCATTCTTCAATGGGGTTTGAGAAAAAGTTTAGAAAGGAAACTATATTGCAAAAAATAAATGCCTAATCTATGGCCATCCACTGGATTTGAAACAATTAGTTGCACAGTGTTAACTTTGAAAGATTTAACTAGAATTAAAGAGCATTAATGCATGATTAAGACTTAGTTTAGGAAACAGATTAAACAAAGGCAAATAAACAGAGAAATTAAAAGCAAGAAACAAAGATACCCAAGTATGCATAGAACACCATCTCATTATTTGAATAACCAGTTACAACGGCAAAAGTTACTACACAAAATGACTATTACATTTTCATAAAGAAAGAATTACTAAGGCAAAAAGAAAACATCTGAGTTTGTTGCTCCAAACTCTAATCTGAAAAATGTACAACTCTGTATGTGTGTATCTCCCTATCTCTATGTCTCAACTATCCATTTATAGCCACAAAAACCCAACAAATCTCAACGGCCTCCAGCAATCTTTGCAACTAAAACTCCACAAAATCTAGCATAACATCTGGCAAAATACAACTACAACTGAAGTGGCAACAGAAAATCAGAACTAAACTGTGGCTTTCAATTATTTCTATGGCTGAAAAATATCTCTGTGGCATGAAGAAAATCACTTGTCACCACCGCTTCCTGTAGGTTACCAAGAAATAAAATATTGCTCCATATGTTTTAGGGTTTCACCTCCTTTTCACTTTTGCCGTGGAAGTCAAAATTTACATTGTAATAAAGTCTCACTTTAATATTTTGTTGTGTCTTTTAAAAAAGTGACTTATCAAAAATAAAGCATTTCAACTTTACATAGGAAAGAGGGCCCCACCAAATTTAATATGTTCCAATGTAAAAATGAAAACAAATTGGGCACTTAGACATTCCCGTGACTCTCCATTTGATACATTTACCAAATAAAATAAAAACCATATTTATCTATGCTCCACTCATTTCTTTTGTTTATTCTAAAATGCTCAGGTGCCTCCACGTGCTTCACTCAGCATTATTCTGAGTTACTTTAAAAGTTACTCTCCTTTTGATTTGCAGCTTACATGTGGCTTTCTCCGCACAATTCTTATTTCTTTTTATTGCTGCTTGGGCTCCTCCATTTAATCAATAGACTTTTAAAATATTTAATCAACCTTTAAAGTATTTAGGTGACCTAATTGATGCAATTATTAAAATAAAACTGAAACTTTAGTTTCCTGTGTTCCACTTGAGCCACGTGGTGGCTTCAGCACCAACTTGAGCTGCTCTATTTTCCTTCCGCATCCTGCACATGGAAGCCTCCACATAATTTCCAAGCTACTCTCCTTTTATTCCAATGCTGACAAGTGGCTTTCTCCTCATCATCTTATTTCTTTTCATTTGATCCGCAGCTTGCAAGTGTCACTGTCCGTATCAATTTTGTGCTTCTCTCTTTTTCTCCCGCATCTGACATGTGGAAGACTCCACAATATTCTTTTTAACTCTCCCAAACCATTGATTCATTTGCATCTTATGGTGGCTGTGACTTTAATTTATTGTGTCTCCATTATCTATACCCCCAATATACAGAGAGTGCCCATGCATGTATCTTTGATTTGGTAATGGCTGGGAGCCATGTCCATTTGATATGACTGTATCAAAATTTTGAAATGGTGTGTAAAATTACACAACAGTTCTTGGTGACAGGCTGTATAAATGGGCCTACCCATTTCAAACTCCAGTATCTCTGGTTTTGCAGACAAATACCTTATCCATTGGGCAATAGAGTCACATTACTCTAAAGTTGCAACATTCATGAAACTGAAGACACACCTGAATCTGAAGATGCAGGAGGGTGCATTGAAACATTGTTGAAAACACACTCTGCAACTAATAGACCACTAAAACAAATTGGCGACAACTGGCTATACTGATATTCTATAACTGAGATTAGCTAAAACAAATTTCTAAAATTAAACAGAACTGAAACATAGAACTGACTTCCCTCCTTTTCGCTTTCCAGCTGAGACTTATTGAAAATAAAACTAACTAAAACTAAAACTAATGCTATTGTTGTAGCTTATTCTGAACATTGAAGCCAAATTACTGACAATTGAAACATACAGGAACATGTCCATTCACCAGAATAGCAAAATAGCTGCCATGTCTGATTATGTTGCTCTAATTTATCCACATCAAACTAAAAATGAACTAGATAAATTGTACGAAGAAATACAACAATATTTTCTACCTTTTTACTTCTCTACACTCAAGAGATTCTTTTTTTGCTTCAAAACACTAGTCAGGCTTATTTGCATGTTGATCTTTCTTCAAAGGAGGGTCGAAAGGGAAAATAAAACATTGAAGCTCTTTCCTCTATTTGTAGTTGAGAGATTCTGCCAACTGATCTTTATCAATGACCTTTCTTGTAGGCTCTTCCATAGGTTCATAACTCAAGATGGCATCAAAATGAGGCATACAGGTAACAACACTGCCCATAATAGTCTTGAATTGGATAGGAATTTCATTGTGCAAGAAAAAGGGCATATAGCAGGGCTCAGAATGTGACAACCCTGTATGTGATCCTTTATGCAACTCTATATTATTCCAGCTATCTCTTGATACCACATTATCATGGATCTTTCCTTGCTTCAGTGGTTCTTCATCAAAAAGAAGACAGTAACCATCTTCAAGAATTGAAAACAAGTCAGCTCTGGCATCATCTTCTATTTCATAACTTCCTCCATGATCTACTACAAGCCTTACAAATGAACCTTGCACTTTCTCAATTGCAAGATCTTCCTCTTTTAGTAGCTGATAGCCTTGTTGCAAAAGTGAGAACAAATCTTCATCATGCCCCAAATGTTGATAAGAATGGTAACCACCTTCCATGTAGGTATATTGGGCTTGTGTGTATATGAACATCTTACATCACTTGAGCTTTTCCCTTTGAGTAGATTGAATGAAGAATTTAATGTTTCCATTTTCTATGCTGATATGCTTGAGTTGGAGAATGACGAATTATCTTAGTTCATACTCTATTGGGAAGACCAGAGTTATGGTGTGATTCCCCATGGTGAGAACCCTAAAAGTTAGAAAAAATGCTGGTACCTCTCATGTTGTTCACCTTTATTACATTGCCCCTACATGATATGGAGATTTGTTTCATGGGAAAACAACAAGCTTGTATGTTAGAAGAGTTTTTTACTATGATCTAGAGACAGGGAAGGAGGATCCCTCCAAGAAATGCATTTGCAATTATTATCTCTATGATAGTAAACTTGAAGACAAGCTCTAGATTACAGGTCCATTTGATAAAGTGATGCTACTACCCAAAGATGATCCTAGTGCAACACGTATAATAATAGACACTAGTACCAGAATACCTTCAGTATGGGACCTACAGAGAATGTTTAGGGGAGATGTTTCCTCCTTCAACTAGATTACAAATAACTAGAGAGAAGTCTAACTCACCACTCTTTGTAAAAGCTCTACCCTTTCCTATGCTTCTACCTAACATTTGTGACGCCGAGAAAGATATCATCTAGGCCAGACATCAAAAAGTTAACTTCTTCTGCTAACTGCTCCAACTTTTTGCATAGAAAAAACAATTCATCTAAAAAGTCTATATGTCTAGGGCATAGCTATGTTTTAAATGTTTTGTGCTCATAAAAACTAATTCAACTAACTCTGCTAGCAAGAATGGATTTGTATTGCATTCTAGACATTGTGATGAAATATCAACAACATTAATATATGGCAAACAAGCATTTCAACATAGAAATGATACAATTTGAAGTAGAAGTGATACCATTTGAAGTGGAACTAGTTGTGCATTAGGTAGAGATGGAAGGTACAGAAAAACATTATGAAAATCAGACCTGGCAAAAACAACAATATTGGCAGATCTAAAGAAAGGAAACAATTTGCAGCAAAGTTTGTTGGATTTCTTTTTCCAAAATAAAAAGAAGCTGCAAGTCAATTTAATTTGTTTGTCCTATTTATAGAGTAGAACAATTTAGAAACCGTGGCAGATGTCTCAGATTTGGGCAATTGAAATTTCTTAAACAGTAAGCCAATTTAGTGTGGACGGGTTAGCGGAGTTACAAGAGTGTTAAACCCCGTAATTGAAACAATGATTTTGAGTAAAATGAAATGATGGTAAATATAATCTGTGTGTTTTTATGTTTCAATATTCAGAACAGACACAAGCAACTATAAAGATAATCCTTACCATGTGTTAGATTCAGGACATACAACTAAGAGGGGGGATGAATTAGTTGTCCAAAACTTTCTTCCAATTATACACATAAATCCACTTTGTAATTCAGCATCATTATAATAAATCAATCATGGAAACACAATGCATTAAATCAAGAGCAGAAACACATTAACACATGAGACATCAAGATTTTGAAGTGGAAAACCCGGTTAAGGGAAAAACCATAGGGTGACTAACCCAAGAATGTATTCTTTGTTAGAAGAATAGAAAGAACAAAATGGCACATGCCAATTAGGACTCACTGCCTGAGTACACTACTCACAAGAGGCCCACTGCCTACATGAGACACACTATCTATAGAGTAATGAGTATCACCTACTTGAACTGAAGAATAGCATCTTCACCATGCTTGAATCAGTTCTATTTAAGCCCAATACTTCTGCTCTACCTTTCGCTCTCCTCCTCATTACCACACTCTCATCTCCATAAGATACACTTCGAAATGATTTTACAATTCCTTATTTATACAAGACATCAACTTAGGAATGATCATCTAAGTTGGCAAACATTACAGAGAAAATACATAAATATAACATGACTAATAATAAAAAGACTTCACGCGGATCAACACACTGTCATCCACACAGATCTGAGACTTCAATCTTCTTCTAGAAACATGCTAATCTTCTCATAACATCTTCAAGATCATCCGTAGGATGTGTAACTCATCCGGTCGGCCAAACTTAGGAAGAACACCATCATCTGGAAGTTATTCTTCAATTGTGAGCTCAAACTCTAATGCGGACTACCAACACAAATTGGACACAATCCATAGACCTCCACAAGCTTTCCTGAATCACCGAGAACATCCACACTTCATCTGCTTACCAAAATCCTTCTCTCCTTCATCCGGAACCTCAAGAACACAGTCTATCATCACTGTCACAAAGGAATAGATGCTTGCGAACCTCCAGACCATGAACCAATCAAGTTTTCAATTCACATTGACTTCCTAAACACTCCCTCAAATCCGTAGAATAGGATATTGTATTTCTGAATCTCACTGGACCTATCTGTGTCACTCTGTCACCTCTGAACACCTACCAAATCCATTTTTACTTGAGCGGCCACAACTTCTTTAGATCATCATGCGGACCTTTGAAATCTTTTCTGGATCATCTTAAGACACATATCTACAAACCCTTTAAACCGCATCTTCTGATCTTCATCTTAGCTAGGATCTTTAGTTCGCTATCTTCACTATTCTACTTATTCCTGATTAGAACTAATTTTCTCAATATCCTCAGCATATAGCTCATCCAATCCTTATCATTAATGTAACAAGAGTATGTTGACATCAATGACAACACCGGTTAGACCCATACTTGCAACACCATGAAACTAATTTTCAATGTTGAAGAGTAAATATAATCCTATCAACCGCTAAAACATATTTTCATATTTTTATTATTATAAATTTTAATTGATTATTGTGAATCAATATACATTTTAATAAGAAAACCTATCAAATTAAAATTTATTATGAAAGAGAAATAAGGTTAGAGAAGATCTATGTCACACCTTTTTTTATATTTAGATCAAATATTCTAAACTCTATCTTTGTTTAAATAAACTGTCTATTATGATGTTGAGCCTCCCTTCTCTGTACAAGTTATTATGATGCATGAACATTGCATCATATATGGTGATAACAAATCTGCATTCTTTTACAGTGCCGGCTAGCATAATATACACTCTTAAACCTGTATTTATATTATGAACTCTAAACCATACAATACATCAATCATTATGATCTTGGCTTCCTTCTTATAAGACAGAGCCTAAAAACTCTATTTATCTTTAGGGTTTCTTATAGATGACAAACCACACCCAACATCGTGATGTGTTGTATAACAAATCCAACATTATAATGCCACACTTCACTCCTCCTAAATGAGACCTCACATTTGGTGCAGGGTCTCCAATAGTGTGCAACCTTATGATGGAGACAACATATCACATCCATTATAATTCAAAGCTATTATAATGAGATCTCAAAACCCTAATTTCTATTGTAAACTTTTTATAAGCTACACATCATATCAAGGCAAATTTCACAGAATGAATACCCCCTAGTCCTTGGCTCTCAGCAGAAGAGGTTCATCCTAAGGCTCGTGCCCTAAGCCTCATACTCCCATTGTAGAAAAACAAATTTGTGGATGACCTCTATAAATTTATAATATAAATATAGTATAATGAGATTTCAAAACCCTAATTTCTATTGTGAACTTTTCATTAACTACACAACATACCTATAATTATTTATAGAGCCTTCATCCTTGAACTAATCCTACTCTCTTTAACTTCTCAAGAAAGAATACATTAATAATGAAAATCAATGAAAATAAGTTCGTTATACCAAAGAAAAAAAAAAAAAAAACCTTAGTGCTTCATACACCTTCAACTTAAATAGTTTGTACTTTTACAAGATCTAAACTTATATTAGGGTAATTGTGAAGCCCAACCATAACTACTATAGATATCTGAAGTACATTATCTAAAAAACAAATAGAGGTACCACTCTAGAGCTATTTTATTATTATTATTATTATTATTATTATTATTATTACTATTATTTCACTTTAGAATTATCTTTTACTACATATGTGCACATGGACACATAGATTTTAAGTTTAATTTATGTACAATGCATAAAATTTTAATTTTACTTTTGGAAAAGCCACCATTCATTATTTGGGCAATTCTTTTGTTTTGTTTTTTACTTTGAAAAGTGTAGTAAATATTGTATACTTGTATGTTACTTTTAATAGTTTATATTTTAAAATTATGATGTCTTATATTTAAAAAATAAATAATTAATGTAAATAGTACAAAAACATGATCATGTATATATTGATCTATATATTGAGGTAGTTATGAAGTCCCACTACAAAGATGATAAACTTAATGGAAAATATTTAAAAATATGATCACCTTTAATTATGTGTTGCAAAAAGCTCACATACTTTTAAATTATCTTGGGAAAAATAATAGAAAAAATTGAAAAATATTAGAGAAAAATAATTAATGAAATAAAAGTTAAGGTACACCTTATTAAGTCTCCTCATATAGCCAAATATTACTTAAAGGGAAGACTAGGGATATGTAGTAGTGCATGGCACATCCAATGATAAGGGTGTATGTCTCATTCTTCCTCTTATAATATAGTTTATTAGGATTCAAAGGCCTCAAGATTCATCGGTTTCTTGGCCAAGGATGATCTCAGAGATGATATTCTAGTGGTGGCGTAGCATACCAACCCAAATCCTAGGAACGTTCTTATTAGGGGGATCTTTGATGCAGAAGTAGTAAGGAAGAAAGGAAAGGTGGTGGAGGAACTAGACATTTTCACGGAGGGACTGGAATATTGCAACATGGAAGCTTTTGTTAATTTCATAAGTGCAAATAGTGATCTCATGTCTGCCTAGTAGCTAGAGAGAGCCAATGATCTGGTTGATGGCATTAATGTCATTTCCAATGCTATGTAACATTTTTTGTTTTTCTATATAATATAGGGAGCTACCCTCTCTAATACAACTTATCAAAAAAAAATATTCTTTCTCCTAATTCCTTCGTCTGTTTTCAAAGCATAAACCTATCCTTTCTTTCTTGTAGGTTCTTTCAACGAATCGTGCTTTAATTGTCCTTCTTACCTCATGTTTAGGGAATGTGATGATTTCTTTCATCTTTTTTAATGCATTATTTGACATCCTATTGAGATCCTACAAGTTAATGTTTGACAAAATTCTTATATTATTGCAAACCATGTCATTATTTATACCCTTTTCTCTTGATACATTTATCATGTTTTTTTGGGAAAGAGAGTCCAATAGATTAATAGAATCCATAGGCACTCATTATTATCCGATATGTTCATTCATATTTTCTCACCTTCTTCTAGGTGTCTCTTCAAATTGGAGGTTCCTTCATACTCTATAATGATGTCTTAATATCCTTCTTCCTCAATAGACCTTGTATTGATAAGAATGGTAACCACCTTCCATGTAGGTATATTGGGCTTGTGTGTATATGGACATCTTAAATCACTTGACCTTTTCCCTTTGAGTAGATCAGATGAAGAATTCAATGTTTCCATTTTCTATGCTGATACGCTTGAGTTGGAGAATGAGGAATTATCTCAGTTCATGCTCTATTGGGAAGACCAGAGCTATGGTGTGATTCCCCATGGTGAGAACCCTAAAAGTTAAAAAAACCCTGGTACCTCTCATGTTGTTCACCTTTATTCCATTGCCTCTACAAGATATGGAGATTTGTTTCATGGGAAAACAATAAGCTTGTATGTTAGAAGAGGTTTTTTACTATGACCCAAAGACAGGGAAGGAGGAACCCTCCAAGAAATGCGTTTACAATTATTATCTCTATGATAGCAAACTTGGAGACAAGCTCTAGATTACAGGTCCATTTGATAAAGTGATGCTGCTACCCAAAGATGATCCTAGTGCAACACATTTAATAATAGCCACTAGTACCAGAATAGCTCCATTATGGGACCTACGGAGAATGTTTAGGGGAGATGTTTCCTCCTTCAACTTTAGACATCAGCCTTGGCTTTTCTTATGGGTTTCCAACACTGATAGTCTTCTCTACCATGATGAGTTTACATAGTACATTAAGTAGTACCCTGACAACTTTAGATATGATACTACATTGAGTAGGAAACATAAGAACAAGAAAGGTGGCAAGATGTATGTGCAAGATAAGATTGAAGAGTATAGTTTATTCCCTCCATTTATTCAGCTAACTAAACCAAACAAACAAAAATTATTTGAATTCTTTTGAAATGGTAAGGGTTCGAGCATAAAACAGAAGATCAATTTTATTTTAAGTTAAAAATCGCAGGCCTAGTTGTCAAGCATGCACCAAACAAAGCAGGAGAAAGTTTTATGTTTCAAAAATTCAATGAGTATGTAAAAGTGCATTCTATTGGTGTATGGAACATTTTTGTTTGTCAAAATTGTATGGCACAATCACCAAATGTGCATGTTGTAGTGGTAATCAATAAATATGACAAGGCAAATACTTACAAATCTTATAGAATGTCAAAGACACACAAGTCATCTTTAAGTTAGAACATATCACCTTATTATAAAATTTATTTAATAATGTTTTAGTTAAATGTTTTTTGTACATGAAGGGAAAGGTTTTTTCTTTATTGTTACTTATTTTGAAGAATCCGTTACATTTTAGTAAGAAAAGAAAAAAACTCTATAAGTATGTAAGGAGAAGGTAAAGAGTGGATATTTTTCCAATTTCTCATGAGGAGAGCTTCTTGAGAGCATTTTTTCTTCTATATATTTCTAGTGGAAATTGGTTAGCTTTCCAATATAGCCATTATATAGGGATTTTTGAAAAACAATGTGTTTTTATTTCATTGAAGAATTAAGGGAGCAAAATGAACTCTGTGTCAGATATTTCTTCATGGATTGCAAGTTTTTCTTATTTTAATTTGTAATTCTTGGTTATGTTTAGTTGCACTTGAGTTTAATACAGAAACCTTGTGTTCTGATTTAGTTGCATATTCTTCATATGTTCAATGTGTGACCTTTTGAATAATTTCCTATCTTATTAGTTATTGTTTGTGAGTTTGATACTTTTGAATTTTGTGTCATTAAATAACTTTGTGCTCACTTTTATTCTAAGTCTTTTCTTGAGAAGTCTAGGTGATATTGTATCTCATCTAGGATTTCTATCTTTTCCATTCGTTGTAGTTTCCTTTCCTGCTTTCCATTCAAAAGCATATCCTAGAAAATTCAAATTGAGTCATAAGTTGCTCCTCTCAAAATCAGAGGAAGATCATCATCCCTTTGATGATCTCTCCAACTGTTGTAGGCATTTTTGTCATGATTCCTTGAGCAAGTCATAGTTTTCTTAACTATTTCAAAGTGACAAATCTATTTACTAACACCATTGAAACCAAAACCATTATGAATTGATTAGGTAGATGTGTACATTCCAACGGGTTTCTTGTCCTTGGTGGAAATAGAACCATTAGCCTAATGATTTTTGGCCATATGTTAAGCATTTGGCTCATAAATTATTTCCTAAAGTAGATGTTAAGTTGGATCTTAATGAAAGATCCATTCAAGATTTTTGAATCTAAACCATTACAAGTAATTATTATGCATTAATTGTACTATATAATCATCCCAATTCTTAATATAGAGTTTAATTGTAAAATAAATTATCAAGTACATGTACCTGATTTTCATGATTTCCTTTTTTGTTGCAAACCATGTAAATTCTAGAATTTTACTTGTTGATTGTTTATAGTATAGCCTCATGGGCCATTTTTTACTCTTTATGGATGCTACCTTGAGTTCTCTAATTTTTATCACTATTGGTAGTGTGTTTGGACATACTAGGGTAGGTCCTATGATTGTGATTAGGAGTGTATTGATGCATTCAAGAGATTCCATTAGTGCGGATAGAACTAGATATGACTTGACCAATGGGTGAACATTCATCTTTTATAATGGAGATGGCAGGATATGTGCATTGTGGTCAATGGAAGGGAATGCATATTTCTATCACCTAGAGTGTATACCTAAATGAGTTGGAAGGGATGCTGGAGCTACGAAAAGAAAATGTAAGAGTACCAACAATTTGGAGTAGATGGGTAGAAATTCTAATCTCATGATTTCCTTGGTAAACTAGTCTTAGGTTTACTTGAAGCTCCTTAAAGAGTGATAGAATGACCAATAAAAATGTCCTCATCATTTCTTATCAAATATTTATTATTTGTAGGCTTCTATCTCATCTAAATACTCATCATCAATGTATTAACATGCATCATTTTCAAATCCCATGTTTCCCTTTTATAAACTCTAAGTTGCCTAATATGCTCAAAGAAACACTTGCATGTATAAAAAAGTGTCCATCCATTTATAAACATATTTAACAACCTATTGTTTCTTTCAACTCTCATAACTTATGTAACTAGTATAGATTTTTAGAAAATCTTAATGTGATATGCACCCAATGGCAATCTTGAGATTTTCACATCAACAATCATGCATGTCTATTGCTCATTATTATTTAGTTTTTTTTAAAATTTCATTTCCAATGGTTTGTGTTGCTTATTTGACACATATGGGTCTTAGGATAAATCTTATTCTTTCATTAGGTTTATTTGTTACAAAGAATCTATATATCATTCCCATCTAAAATAAGGGGCATCTTGTCAACCACAGTATGCCACATTAATTTTTTCATAGTGGTGTTGTAGTTCTTTGAATATTCAATTACTTCCATTAAATCCTTCTTGAGAATATTCCTAATTTGTTGATAGAATAGGGCACAAAAACCATTCAAACCTAGAGTGTTGTCTAGTTGAAAAGCTAAGGTGCTTGTCTAAGTTGTTCTAGTCTCATATAATAATATATTTAGATTACATTCACCACAAATTAGTTTGGGAATTTTATCAACAATGTTTTATGGATCTTGAAAAGTGTCTAAGTTGTTCTTTAGTCATAATGCAACATATTTAGATTACATTCTCCATGAATTAGTTTGGGAATTTTATCAACTATGTCAAGGAGGTCTTCAAAGCCATATGCCTCCTTCGCCTCCACGCTCTTGACATGGCATCAAGAGCACTGAGAATCTGTGAACCCCTCACATCCACTTATTTTTTACCATTGGATGTAACTTTGGATATGGTTGTTCCCAACACTAAAACTATTGATGGGCAAGCCCCACATGGTTACTTCAGGTGATTACGTACAGATAACATGGAATATGATGATTATAGGACTTGCCCGAAAAGGGCATGTTGAGAATTAGACTGGTAAAAAGATTAAGTGTTTGAGAACTAATAACGGTGGTGAGGTTTGTTCTACAGAGTTCGATAAGTTCTATAAAGAACAGGGGATTCAAAGACATAAGACAACTCCATAAACACCTCAGTAAAATGGAGTTGCAAAGAGGATGAACAAAACATTGGAGAGGTCTAGGAGTATGCTTGCTACCTAATTAACATGTCTCCTACTTCAACACTCATTGATAAGACACCCATGGAGGTGTTGTCTAGTAAGAAGCCTTTATTGAGATATCTTCGTGTTTTTAGTTGTAATGCATATGTACATGTGCCTAAGGAGAAGAGGTTAAAATTGGAGAACAAGGCAGTTAAGTGTATCTTCATTGGCTATGGTGTCAGTGTGAAAGGGTAAAAGCTTTGGGATCCTGTGGCTGAGAAAGTCTTGTATAGAAAAAGTGTTATTTTCAAAGAGGTAACTCATTCTCCTATTGTTTTACATCCAAATGAAAGAGAAAAGAAAGAGGATGTGGTTTAGTTTTCTACTAGCCCTGAGCAGACTGAACCGAAAGACCCTATTTGATTGGATGATGAGGAGAGCTCTAGCAGCTCTAAAAGTATAGAAGAAGAAGAAGAACCTCCACCTCATCTTGTGAGGAGTTCCACACGAACCAAGAAGCAACTTAACAGGTTTGGTTATTCATTACTTGATTCTGGTTGTGCTTTTACCTTTATTTCTAACACTGATAAGCCTAGAACTATGAAAGAGGCTATGGGTATGAAAGATACAAGTTCCTAGAAGGAGGCCATGGAAGAGGAGATGGCTTCTTTGGAAAAGAATAAAACTTGGGACTTGGTGCTTTTGCCTGAAGGATAGAAACCTATTAGATGTAAATGGGTGTTCAAGAAAAAATTTGGTGCAAATGGTAGTGTTGAGAAGTATGAGGCCAGATTGGTTGCGAAGGGGTATTCACAAGTGGAGGGAATTGATTATGGTGAAAAATTTCTCTCCCATTACAAAGCTGACATCTATTCGGTTACTATTATCTCTTGTAGTAGCTTATGATTTAGAAGTGGAACAAATGGATGTGAAGACAACTTTCCTTCATGGTGATTTCAAGGAAGAAATCTACATGTCATAGACAGTACTACATGGTAAAAGGTAAAAAAAAATTTGGTTTGCAAGTTAAAGAAGTCTTTGTATGGTTTGAAATAGTCTCCTAGGATGTGGCACCAAAAGTGTGATGCCTTTGTGTTGAGTATTGGATTTCTAAGATTGAAATCAGATCATTGTGTTTATTTCAAATTTTACAATGATCGCATTCTCATTATAGCATTGTCTATTGATGATATGTTACTAATTGGGAATGGTAAAGGTTTGATTTCTAATTAGAAGTCTTAGTTGTCAGCACAGTTTGAAATAAAAAATTTAGGGGCAACTAGGTACATTCTAGGGATGGAGATCAGAAGAGACAAAGCAAATAAAAAACTTTGGTTAGGCTAGAGTAAGTATGTTAACACTATGTTGGAGAGATTCAATATGGTGGATTGCAGACCATTGATTGTTCATGTCATGATGGGGACAAAGCTATCTGTTGATGATTTTCAAAAGTCTCCTTCTAAGATGGAGGATATGAGTAGAGTACCTTATGCTAGTGTGTTTGGTACATATTCACAGATTCCAAATTAAAGTTTCAACTCTTGATGTCCTTCAGAGTCAAAGGAAGAGATGACAGAGTACCAAACTCTATACTGGTAGTACAATGATAGTGCTAGTGACAAATTGGGATGCTCCGCATTCCACCACAGATGAATGTCCCACTTTTTAGAGTTGAGATAAGGTTATGGATGTTTGAAGTATGTATGATCCAAGTGATAGGCAATTTGGAGGTCTGCATGTCAATTTTTGAACTAATAGTTAGTTCATACTATTGCTGCTTCACCAGTGAAGTCAACCTAAAGATGTTAATATTGTGTGGAGCTATGAAATGTATGAAATGATGTCATGGGAGTATTTATAGTTGTACCAAAATATATAAATGTGTTACATGCTTTGGTTCTCTCCGCAAAGCATATGGGATTGTGTTTTAAGCTGACAGGACAGGAAGTCTCATGGTACATATATTGTGTCCACCTAATTGATGTTCTTCTTTAATGCAGTATATATACAAGGTTGAATTCTTGTGTGGAGATATATATGTATATAGATTGTGAAGAGATATAGTGTGTGGAGGTAAGTGAAGTCTGATGTAGAGAGAGACAAGTTGAGTTTGTGGTGAAGATCAAGTGTGTAAAGTTAGTATTCTGAGCTTTAGTGGAACTACATCTTCAGCATTAGTCAGATGCATTGTTAGTAGTTCATTTTGGCAGTGAGCCATCCCCTTCTTCTTTCTCTTTCTTTTCAAGATAGTGATTCCTTTGGCAACTTGACCTAGTTGCAATGAACATTCTTGGACAGTGAGTCCACCAATTGTATCAACCTTAATCAGTTGCTTTATTAATATATATTATGAGATAATCCTCACCGTGGTTTTCCCTTTTTGGGTTTTCCACATTGAAAACTGGTGTTCATTTGTGATATTCTTTAGTGGTTGATTTCATACTTTCCTATCCTAAGTTAAACATGCTTTGTGAAATGAATATTTAAATGATTAAGTGGTTTTAAAGAATATTGATTCACTCCCCCTCCCTCTCAGAATTCTCACATCCAGCTTATTCCTATGCTCTTTGGGAATATGAGCATAAGCATCAAAACCAAAATTATGAAGAAGGGAATAATCAACAATTTTTCCTATCCAAACTTCAAAATTTTAATGATCTAGATTTGTAGTGGCTGATCTATTAATCAAGAAACAAGCTATATTAATAGCCTCATCCCAAAATTTCTTCTCCAATCCAATAGTTCTCAACACACATCTAGCTTATTCCATAATTGTATGGTTCATCCTTTTAGCAACACCATTTTATTGTGGTGTTTTAGAAACCGTCAAATGCCTTGCAATACCATGCTCACTATAAAACTGATTAAACTCACTTGAACAAAATTCCCCTCCATTATTTTTTCAAAGACACTTAATTATTTTTCCTTTTTGATTCTCTACCAAAGCTTTAAACTTCTTAAAATAAGAAAATACATTAGATTTCTTCTTCAACAGATAAATCCACACCTTACAGGAATAATCATCTATAAATGAAACAAAATATGATGAACACCCAAGTGATGTAATAGGTGCTTCCCAAGTATATGAATGGATTAAATCTAGAATTTCTTTACTTTTGGTAGTGCAACTAGAAAAATTCAACCTATTCTACTTTCCAAACAAACAATGCTCACAAAAATTCAAATATCTAGATTTAGCACCTAGAGAAGATTTCTGTCTAGCAGTACCTTGAGACCACATTCACTCATGTGGCCTAGCCTTTGATACCAAGTAGATGAAGAATCCATTTCTACATCTGATACCACTGTAGCCTCTCCACTGCAAGTTTCTCCAACTAGCCTATAGAAAATGCCAACCTTTTCTCCCTTTAGCACCACCAACACTCCCTTTGTTACATTGAGACAGCTATTTTATCCACTGAATCGGTAACCTTGCTCATTTTCTCCTATGCAACATTGAATAAAACTAAATTAGCTAGAGATAACTGAATTGTAGCTCTAGCCATGCTATCTTCTTCAACCCAATCCTCTTGCTTCATGGCTATAGGTTTTGACATTGTCCCCTTGAAAGCCAAGGCACATCCATCCTTCACCAATAAGGCTTGAACCTTTAGTTTCCATAGAGAAAAATTGGAACCATCCTCAAATTTGGTAACCATGCTTCTTGTCATTGCTTTTCACAAAAATGAAAAACCCACAAAATAATTTCTGCATAGAACCGTGTGCTCTGATACCAACCCTTAGAAAAATAAGTAGTACAAAATTGAAATAATAGTGAATTAACAATAAGAGAACAAAATAGACAACATATATATATGTGGAAAACCTAGTAATGTACCAGGAAAAAACCATGGGCAAAGATCTCTCAATTTTATTCTCAAAAGAAAATTTAGATTTACAAAACTTTTTCTCATGTCTTGGCATTTAATCTCGACTAACCTAAATAATCACAAAAAAGCACATGCAAAAAATAAAGAAAACCTAAAGATATATTTTCACGCATAAAAGTGTGAGTGGCACTTCTGCATGCAATTTTGCATGGTGTACACGTGGAACTAGCTAGATCTCATTGTTGACTAATCGTCACTACTGGAATAAGTAAAACTGATTTCACATTTCAACACATGGTTTATGATCTTCCTTCTACAAATGCAACATTCAAATTTCAAATGGTTTTGGCAGAGATCCTTAACACCATTGGGAGACCAACAATCCTTTTCAAACCAAAACAACTTCAAATCTTTCATTCTAGTATGAGAGGTTTTAATTTTTTTAGAAGTCTTAATTGCCTCTCTAAGGCCAAGAGGATGCATCTCTTCACCTCTAATGGAACTTACAGACACTCTCTCATAGAACTAACTATTACTTCTAGCTTCATATACTTCTGATTTGATGTTCATCATATGAAAGTGTAACTACTCTAAAGATGGTTGTTTGAACGAGTGATGATATCCATAGAACTTCTGAACAGAGTGAGTATATTTGACCCCTTGGGTTCTGATGGCCATGAAGCCTCTATTTCTCATTTTTGGGCCCCTCTTGCAATTCTCTTTTGATAATTAATATATCTGGTATGAGTACTTTTGAACCTTTTTTATTTTAAAAAAGCTATTTAGGATAGCATTTGAACTACCCCTACCCTACAAAGATTTAGAAGAATTTGTTGCACCACCTAAAGAAACCCAAGATACCTAGATTTGGGACATGGAAAGAATAGTAGGATAGGAGATATAAAGAGTGAAATTGGAAATTCTAGCTAAACTAATAGTTATTTCTATTGTGGATACTCTCAAAACAAGGAAAGGAAAAGAGATGAAAAGGAAAACACCTATAAGGTCGATTAGATTAAGTTCTTTAATTTTAGGGATACCATAATACTCCTCACAATTTGAGATAAGAGATTTAAAAAGGAGACATTGACTATAGAGGAACTACAAAATAAATCAATGCAATATGATATTAGGAGTAAGGAAAAGTGAAAAGAGGAGACCAAAATATCTAAGAAAGAGAAAATGGCTAGAAGACTAGAAAATAAAACACCTTCACCGGCAAACTCATCCATAAATTAGTGACAATGACCCTATTAAAAATGAATTGTACACAAAATAGAAAGGCAAAAGAAAACCAACCACAAAGGATTAGGAGAAATAAATTCAAGGTGAGGAGAGGTTTGGTACAATATATAAATAGTGAATCCTTTGAACAAGATAAATTAGGATGAAAAAAATCTAAAAGGTATAAAAAGTAAGAAAAAAACCACAAATAAAGAACAAGTAGTGTCAAAAGAAGGAAATATCTAGAAAGAAGTGGCCAAGGAATGAAAACAAAAACAAAAAAAAATGGAAAAAATAGAAAACCACTCGAGGTAGCCAAAAAATATCCCACCACTTCCCTAGAAAAGAACTAACTCAAAATTGGATACACCTAGTATACGATAGTAATTTTGATGAACTAACTACAATTTACTAACTATAGTAATGGTCACCATATTTTGTAGAAGTTTGCTAACTAAAAATTTTGTAGAAGAATTATGTAAAAGGATCAAAGGACATAAAAATGAGAGAGATGATGAATTGAAGATAGAAGCATCCATAAGACAAATAGCCATAGATGGACTTGTAAAAGAAGTACAATCTCTCCTTTAGATTAGGAAGATATAAGAACATTCCAAGATAAAGAACTTAGAGCACAAAGAGTTGGCACTCTTGTGTAGGTGCCACATAAAGAGTATGATGCAATTACCAATAGACTAAAAGAAGAAGTTATGCTGGCAACAAGGTTTTACTATCAAAATATTTTGGATGAAAGGGTTGTATGAAAGGTATAAAATATTAAAACATAAGAAAATATAACATTTATAGTTATCACTACAACACAAGAAGCTCTATCAATGATTAAAACATCATATAAGGAATAAATAGAAGTGGAGTAAGAAGAGAAACCAAAGAGAAAAACTCATATATAGGTAGTTGAAAAAGAAGGAAAGGAAAAACATATGGATGAAGCAAAGATGATAAAACAAGAAATCATAAATGAACCAAGTAAATACTCAGAGAAGAAATAAAATGCTTTTATGAAAATAGGAGGTCAAGATGAAGAAATGGTAGAGCAATAAAAAGAAGACCAACCTTATGGAAAAATACAAAGAAATAAATAGAAATAGAGGAGGAACCAATAGAAGGAAATGGAGATGAACAAGATTAGGATAGAAATTAAACTAGTGTAGAAGGTAAATAGATTATGGTTGGAACTACCATCTACATGGGATCCATTGAGAAAGATCAAATAATTTCCAGCAAAGCTGAAATAACAGAACCTTATGGTGACCATTACACCTGTTATAATTCCTATTATATTTCAAGGATCCCAAATTGATTTAGGTAAGTCCACCCCTCTACATAAGTATGGACTAATAGATATGCTAGTGCAATAAGTTCCAAGCAATATTGGATGCACAAATATATTAAATTAGAAGGAATAGATAAGATTTTTACAAAACTAATCAAGGCACAACTACAATTAGTAGAATACCCCACAATTAGTTCCATAAAATTGATAGAACGGATAATACAATGGCTATTAATGTAAGTACAACATCTAGAAACCAAACAAACGCAAATAAGGTAGTGAACAATCTATGAGTTTGATAATAGACAAATCCAAACTATGTAGAATAACTTGGTAGAAAAAAATGAGTGAAATGACCATAGAAATGAGGAATTTGGAGGATCGATATAGTAATGCTAGAACCCTCTATCAATACACATTTAGTTGGCCAACTACCACCACAAAGAAAATTAATACTTGGATGCCTTCAATCAATAATTTATAAATATGTCTAACATCTACAATCCAAACAATGATCTCAATGGACATTAGCAAAACTTTATAAGACATTCAAGAAATATCTATGTAAGAGGATGAAGAATGCTTAAAAGACTATATAAGACATTAAAGAAATATCTATATATGATCCTTATTACTTGGTATTATTGATACATGTGTGTAGTTTCTTTTGATTTGGTATTTTATTACTTACATAATTTCATTTTCTCTATGATATCACATTGAAGTACAACATAAAAATAATAAAAAACTAGTGTTCAACATGGAGTTTTATGGTAACATCAATCAACAAGGCTTGATTGCATTACAAGAAGTCTCAAGGATTCCCTATTTTTTTGGCAAGTTTTAATGATACTTTGCAACACCACCAAGTCTTTGATTTCTAGATACAAACATAGACATTTTTCTATGGGACCTAATGTTCTAAAGATTTAGAAGTTAGGTCTACACTAGAAGTTCATGGCAACCCTTGAGAGAATCAAGGCCACCATCATGACCTCAATCCATGTATCTATGTAATTCTAATATCCATAGAGCGCATTCATTGCATCCTTTAGTTTTTTTATTTGGTCTTAGATTCTAGGTATATGTCTTGTGTCATAGTCAAAATTAGTCTCCTCTCTAAATTCTACATACATTATTAATTCATTTATCTTTGTTTCAGTTTCTAATTTATTAGATTTAGATACATGTATAGACTTATCTTTTTCATCTAGATTAATTGGATTATTGCTTGATTTATTGAATTTAAGTAGCATATATTAGATTTAGCTACATGTATAGACTTATCTCTTTTATCCAGATTAATTTGATTATTGCTTGCTTTATTGCATTTAAGGGCATTTCTTCTTACCATTCAATTATATTTCCATTAAGACAATAATGTTTATAGTAGGATTCCACAACTACCACAGTATAAGTGTATTTATTTAACATCAACTTTACAAAAGAAGTATAATGATTAATGATTAATGTAAAGTATGGAGTATTAGGTTGAATTTATGTGACATAGTAGGGTATTTTTTGTTTAATATAATATATTATAGCTTATTTTAAACATGTTTTATTAATTATCATTATTTATGTATTATTTATTAAGAGTTTTAAGAGTAAAATGAGCTAGAGGAAAGAGGCTCTATAAAAGTTTTTGGATATAATGTGTAGCCTATTAATATTCACATATCAACTAGGGTTTTGATGTCCTCCATTATAATGGATTACATTGTAAGAGGAAGAAGATAAAGCTTGTGTACCATTGGAGACCTTGCATCATAATGTTAGGTATGTTGTGTAGCTTTGAAAAGTTTCCAATAAAAATAAAAATGAGGCCTTTGAATCCTAATAAACTATATTATAAGATGAAGAATGAGGTAGACAACCATATCATTAGATATGCCATGCACTACATCATGATGTTGTAAATAGGGCTTTGATGCCATGTAGGTAATACATATCCCTAGTCTTCCCTTTAAGTACTATTTGGCTATATGAGGAGACTTAATTGAAAGGAAGCAAGGTAAGTGGAACACACTTCCTACACCAATCTAATGAGGGGAATGAAGTGCAAATTCATTTTAATCCTTACAATTGCAGCAACATTAAACTAATAACATAAAGATTACAGCAGCAACACAACACAGAAACAAGGTGACACAAGATATACCATGGGGAAAACCTTTTCAGGTAAAAAACCCCACACTCTAAAACTTGCACAATGTATTATCAAAACAGAAATAGTTTACAATACACTTGCAATACAAGTCTTCCAAGAGTTCACGAATGTCAATTCTGGAGTTATTCCGGTAGCATAACAGTACCTGTAAAAACACTATGCAACTACAACTCCAAACTATACATTTTATAGAGATTACAAGGCATATCTTGAGAGCATCTTGGGATAGGCATCCATCTTGGCCTCATGGCCATTTTCAGCATCAAAGGACACTTGTCCTTACTATCCTTACAACCCTTACATCTGTCATACATGGCAGATTTGACTTTCCCAATGTAGAGTGCTCCAGGCTAAAAATAGACTATGACAGATTCTCTTACGTGACTTACAACCATCATAAAATCTAAAATCTACCCACAATAGCAATCTTGAAAGTTGTAAGAGAATCTATCATACAATGCTAAATATAGCATATTATACTTACAACATGTCATAGCCCAACTTGGGCACCCAAAGATGCCTTTCCCTCATGCAAAGATGCCAACCGACACTTGTCACCACTTGTCATAGGAATCTCCAAACTTGGCCCTTACGCATCATAGATTCTGTCATATGGAATATTGCCTTCCACATACCAAAGATGTTGACACATGGAAAATTAATGCCACCTCAATATGGGACATCCAAATCCATGTAGGATTGACTTGACCATCCAAGTCACATTCGAAGTAAGCAGACATGTCACCATGCCATCTCAACTATGTGACCAAACTGAATGTGTAATCAAATACAACATTAGGCAATAATTAAATAAATACAATCATAAATAATGTAAGGAATTACCAACATTGAGACACCTAAATTCCCAACATTCTCCCACTTGTTGAACACCTTGTAAGAGCCAATAGTGTAAGGCCCCGTGTCTCCACCAATGTAGGACCCCTCCTTGGTAACACTATTATGGTAGGAAGTGATTTCATATTTTGTTGCTATGATACTATGATGAGACTTCATGCATTTGACTTTAATGTTTATTAGCTATGACTATGGTGAACATACTATTTTGGCTATATGATTATATCTTTGATCATGTTTGATACATATTCTATATACATGCTCATGTACTTTTGTTGTTTCATATGACATTTAGGATGATAAGATAGGTTCTAATTTCATTTGAGGATGATATTTCAAATATAACAGATATGATTTCTAATAGGTGAAAATGATGAATGTAATCCATTACAAGATGAAATAGTATGATCTTTCATGTGTGGATTCGTATTTCATGAAATGTTGTTGTTTAGTATTATTGTTATCTTGATTTTGTTATCTATATGAAAGAGATATTTCCATTTACCTATTGAATTATCTCGTGAATGATGAAATTCTTATATGTTGAGTGAAAGATTAATATAATATATTAATGATGACGTTAATGGTTTTGGTATCTTTTCTTTCGCTATTTTATCTTAATCACAACTAACAGTTGAAAAACAAGTGTGCAGGTTTCTTAGCCAGTAAAACTAGGGAAAACACTTGGAGACTTACTGTGATTACCCAGTTAGTGAACCTAGCCTATATGGAGAGGCTTAGGTCTTTTATATAGTCATGTGATGTGCGTCTATATCTTGTGTGTATGGGTCCTTGTTATCGTGATGTCATTATCCTTATGGAAGTATCTATGTTATGCCAACTTGTTCTAATGTGAAAGATTTATGTTGATATAGGATTCAAAATATTGGTCTGATCTAAGTATTATTTAATTAAGCTAATACCTTTTCCATTAAGATTAAGAAGATTAAAAAAATAATAATATAAGTATAAAAATATGAACCCTTGTCCTAGATTTAGGTGGGCCCCTCTAAAATACACAATAAAGTTAAGAAAGAAAATAATAATAATAATAATAAAATAAATCCTCGACACTTTATTTGACCATTTCTATTTCTGATAGGATTTCATTTTATATTATTGAATAAATGGTCTTGGGAAGGACACATGTTGACCACCTAAGGTGACAACATGTTGCTTCTAGGAGGGCACATCCTGTCCATGTATGAGGACACATGTTGTCAATGTAGGGGGACATATGCTGCCCCAAGAATAGAGGTAACTAAAGGTAAAAAGTAAAAAAAAGGAAGAAGGTTTGGCTATTTTTTTCTTTGGAACATGGCTCTGGAAAACAAACGAAAAAAAGGGGAATTGTAGTGGCGCGGAGGGAACCCTCTAATTCTGTTGAGAATACCAGGTAGGTTCTTAATATTAATATTTAAAATATATATATGTTGTTTCTCTTTGAAATGTTTGAAGTGTTGTAATTATGTTATGTGCTGTAAACCTGTTCTGTGTTGTCATGAAGAGTGCTTTTAAAGTATTGGTTGTCTGTGTGAAAAACAAAAAGGAAAAAAAAATGAAGGAAATGTAAGATTGAAGTGGTAAGGAACTGTGAAATTGTTCAGGCTATACATTTGTTTGGGGAAATTGAGAGAACTTAAAGTGTTGATAGGGAGATATCTGTATGGGTATGAGTACTGCTGTTACAAAACTTGAATTGGTATGAGTACCCCTATTGTAGACTTGGAATGGGTATGAGTACTCTGTTACATACTTGAATGGGTATAATACCCTTAAAATAAGAATTGGAATTCAGTACTACTTTGTCTCCCTACAGGCTTAATCTCTTCCTTCTTTTCCCCCATGAGAAGATTTCTACAGGGAATCTTCTGAAGTCTACTTGTGAGAAACCTGTAAATGTTCTTTGTGTTACTGTGTGTGCATTGTTGTTGAATGTGTCTATTTTTCTTTCCTTGGTCTCCCTGTGTTTTCCTCTAGCTCGAGGGTGGGCAGTTTCTGCCCTAGGCTAGGAGGTGAGCACTCACTAGCTAAATCAAAAGATTTCCTAGGAATATTTTCTTGTCATGCTACAGGACCCTACAGGCAGAAGAAAAAGGAAGGCAAATTGCTACAGTTTCTAGTTAATTCAGCTATGGGAGGATATAGGTTGACTCCTAGAAGGAGAGTGTTATTCTTTGAATTATTTGAGTGTTTGAGCCAGCTAGTAAACTATAAATTCTTCCCAAATTCTGTAAAAATGTAAACAACCTGAAAGTCCTTCCTATGAGACATTATAGGTACTAAAAAGAAAGAGATATCACTATCTATGTTGATCTATAGTTAGTTAATAAGTTGTTGAAAACTTTTATGTAATGAGGTGCAGCATTAATTAGGCAGAGGAAGGAAAGGATTAGATTTTTGGTATAATTAAAGCATATGAAGAACAAAAATATTCTTGTTTTAATTAATGTCATAACAGTTTCAAAATTACCTCTATCTGGTAGAAGAAAAATTAGTACTATCATATTTGAAAGAAAGAATATGATGTTTGTTTCCTTTTGTAATTATGAAACAAATACAGGGAGTTTGGAAGGAGTTGTTGAATAAGACGTATTTATTTTCTGTATTGATTCACTTTGGGGAAGCCGATATATGTAGAGGAAGTCTTTCCTTTCTACAACTCTGAACTCTCTCTCTTTCTCTCTCTCTCCAAGCACACTCTATTTATCAACATATTCCTTGTCAGTATTCACTACTTCTTGAAGAAATAAAAAAGGAAGAGAAAATAGATTTGTGAATTCAAGACAGATTAATCATATCCTAAACATCACCTCTTTCGTTACCTTGAAGTTTCTCAATGATGGGTTATTCTGTGGACGTAAACATGATATTCAAACAATGTCCTTTAATAGAATAAGAGCAATGTGTACCCCAGAAAGGTGAAAGGGTAATCAAAGACTAACAATCTTAACTGTGTTAAAAAAAAAATGAGAAGAGGGGTATTATAATAGAAATCAAGATCTCAAACTTAAGGACAATCCTACAGCCATAAAAGTTAGGAAGTATATGCAATACATTGATAGTGACCCAAAACTCTCTAGTTATAACTCTTTATTCTGCTCTAAGGCCATGACTATAGAGAGCCTAGAGCCTTCATGTAGCATAACTCACTCCATCATAGGCAACAATAAGAACCATGGACAAAAGAAAAATGTATGGCTGTTACACTACGCCTCTCTTCCAACACACCGGTGTTGACATAGACCTTGAGTTTTGTCATGGTCGTCAGACCTGTTAAAAACACATTAAAGGGTATTATAATGTTGACTTCTCCTTCAGGATACTATGCGTAATGGCAGCAAAACTTCTCAACAGTAATGTTTAGAATTACTAAAAGCATTGAACTTGAGTGAACGGATGTCAAAGGCATCCACTACCAAGATATGAATACATTCTCCTGATGTGGTCAATGGCAGAACTGATTTGAGTGGGGAAAAGAAGTTGCAACTATACTGGAAACACAACAAACCTTGCCCTATCAGAGACCCCGACCATACCAGGCCATCACTTCATGGAAGGCCCTATTGTAAACAATGCTTTGTGTTTAAACCAAAAAAAAAAAAAAAAAAACAACAACAAACAAAACTATACTCGGAGTAATCTCTCAATAACACCCAATGTGCTGCAACCTCATGTGCTAGCTGGTATAGAAACTTCAGAAAAAAAAAATATACATATAGACCAGTGAAGTCTCAGATGCCCTGGCTGCTGCCCATAACATTCCCACTCCTTGGCTGGGAGAAAAAGTTATAGAATGGTTATTCTAGGGCATTCTTGAGCAAGTGCCCTAATTAGGGTTACATGGTTCACTTTAGGATTTGGCTTCCCACGCCTAGTGCTAGGACTTGATGTTTTATTACATTTAGGTTTATAAATTTCAAACTCATCTTTGCAAGCGACCCCAAGGAAAGTGCATAATATTGATTAATTAAAAATAACTCCTTTGGGTGCGCCAGTATGTTAAATCTATTCTTGACTTATATAAAAACTATCAGCACCTACTTTAGCATCCTCTTATGCATTCTCCTGGCCCACTGTTTTAAAATTATAATTTTATCTCATCTTAGGGAAGGTTCCTATGTTCCAGGTTAGATCTACAAGTGAAATTCCTATTTCTATTATTTATTTATGTTCTAACCTTTTGGAAACTAGCATATGGGGAAAGCAAATAAATTTACTCCAGTGCACAAGGTGTTACATAGGTATTAGAAGGGATTAAATTATATTGTTGACCATGTGAAAAATGCAAAGGAAAGATTATTTGGTTATTGCATTATGTTAATTTTGAGCATCTAATTTCGTAGATAAGGTGAGGATGATCAATCAGATTTATTGCTTAACTAATAATCGTGTGTTATTCTTATTGAGGATACTGTTTGTAAATATTGTTTGGAATATGTAGTTTTAATAGAAATGTGAATACTATTTGTAAAATATATCTGTATATTACAGTTGGTAAAAAAACTCTTGGGTAGTTCCTATCCGTCTCTCTTGTATGTTTTTTTTGTTATTATGGTTAATTATCTAGAATCTAGAAAGGAAATTATTGCTCTTCTATTAATTAGATTATATTATCCTCTAATTTAAATGATTGTCTACTCCATGAAGGTAAGAAATATTGTTATTGAGAGAATGAGAACAAATAATCACCCATATATTGTCATTAGTAAATTAGAAATAAGTTGATTATTGTTAAGTTTAGGAATTATAGTAAAAACACAAGAATACTCATATCTTTTGCAGCAAAAAGATTTTAATTACCTAAGAGTTATTTTATTTATTTAGTTAAGAGTAATTTCCCTTTACCTTACAAATGATTTTATTTAGTTAAGAATTATTTCATTTATTGAGAGTTATTTTAGTTACTTAAACTCTATTTATTTAATCATTTATAAATAATTTGTTGTATGCCTTTCCAGTGAGGTTAGTAGTACGTCTTTAGTGCACAAGTGGTTTACGAAGTATTTATGTAGCATAGTCTTGTTCTTAAATATAAATTACGTTCTTCTAGAAAAAAAGTCTTGTGTGCATTGGTTTTTATTTTTTTTGTTTTAGAAAGAATAGTTAAAGCTTAATAATAACATGTATATTATTTTTGCAGCGTCTTGAATTACTTTGACCATAAGTTATATGAATGGGGTAAAGTTTTAATTTTACGTAAGTTATGTAAAATGGGGTAAAGCTTATATTATTTTTGCAGCATCTTGAATTATTTTGATCGTAAGTTATATGAATGGGGTAAAGTTTTAATTTTACGTAAGTTATGTAAAATGGGGTAAAGCTTATATTATTTTTGCAGCATCTTGAATTACTTTGACCATAAGTTATATGAATGGGGTAAAGTTTTATTTTTACGTAAGTTATGTAAAATGGGGTAAAGCTTTTATTTTTATAGTAAGTTATATGAAATGGGGTGAAGTTTTATTTATTTTTATATAAGTGAATAATTTTTCCTTCATAGTTACATTGTGTATTTTGTAGATTTTGGAAGTTCATAATTATTTTTAGTATGTTTCTTTACTAAATGAAAAAAAAATCCTTGTGTTTTTCACCATGACACTTTTGACTTGTGAGTTCGTCAGTTAGGGGCGTTACATAGGTATCAGAGCGAGAGTTTTACAAGTCTGGGAACTCTGGGAAGTGTTGGTATGGGCTAACCTTGAGAGTGCACATACCTTGTCTATTTTTTTTTGTGCTTGTGTTTATTGCCTTTATGTAGACTAGGAGGAAGGTCTATCATTTCGTGTATTGTGAATATGTTAGTGGGTAGTATATGAACCTTAACGTGTGAGTAGATGAGGCCCAATACTCACCCACACCTGGTGCACCCTCTAGGTGTGAAATAGATATGATAGAATTTAGAGAAGACCTTTTTGTTGCTTTAGGTACCTTGAGATGCTTGCATGATCGTAGAGGTAGCTATATAGTTCCACACTTGTGTCTTACATTCAAGTATTTTATGGAAATACCTTTGTATATTATGTTGTGAAATTTACTCTATTGATGGCTAGAAGGGATGATGTAACTTGAATTTCATATTTAGATTAATTCTCTTATCTATTTGGTTGTATAGGAATTGTGGATAGGGTATTAAATAATCTTATGAGCTACTTATTCTCATGAGTACATAGAAAAGGCTCTATCTAGACTAAGTTGTGATGCCTTAGATAGCCTACAAGAATTCAATTGTTAGTTAATGTACATACATGAGTGTGCTTGCAACAGTTTGGGTGAAATTTTTAATATAAGTTGATTATATTGTATAGTAAGTGGACATTAGTCATCTTGAAAGAGTTTTGTTATGCCTCTTAGATTAATTGATATTGTAATATGATCCATTGAATAATTCTTTGTAAACAAGTACCCACTGCATTATAGAATTACATGTAAAAAAAATGATTTTAATAGAAAATAACTAGGAAAAAGAATTATGTTTTGTACTATGTTGTGAATATCAGAGGTCACTTGAGTAATTTTCTTAGGCTATGTTGTAAAGTTATAATGTTAAATCTATGGACTGAGGATATGAGTCGTGACATGTAAATGCTAGTGAATGTTGCAATCATATCTTAAGTATGTGATGACAGAGGGTATGCTCTTGTGATACTTGTACATGTGTGTGAATAACCCCCTTTGACTTAGTAGAGAAACATTAAAGAAATATGTCTGGAAGTGTTTGTATGGAGATGTGTGGGTCACCCTTTATGTTCTTATATGATGTGATGTTTAGTGTTGCCCCTATTTGAGGGCATTCCCTCATAACCACTTTGGAGTGTGGTTCCTCTTCTTTCCCAATTTAACCACTTGGTTGGTTCATGTCATAAACCCTTTCCTTTCTATTTGTCCATGGGTTGAGGATGGACCATGATATGCCCTAATCTTATACTCAGTTCTAGCTACAGACACTTAGCAGTTATATTGATGTCATCATGGATTTATAGTATTTGGGAATCTACCATCAGTGATGAGATACTAATGCTACATTGGATATAGATAGTGTTATAACATTTGATTTTGAAAATTGATAATGGTTGCAAACAAAAAGATTGGTAACTTTGAGCAGTGACACATTATGTGCTATGAGGATGTTCAGAGAGATGAATTAGGTAAGTGTGACATGGTATTTGAGAAGTGACAGTTGTGTGTAATGAGATAATAGTGAACGATACTAGGATACAGGGATGATATAACTTTTGTTGTGGCTGTCAGTATAAGTATGAGTTTTATTGTTCTCTACTTGGAATAATATTAGTGGACCTTGGTATGTTGGCAGATGCCTATTCATGTGGATTCATTGTGTAGATATATGATCAAACCATTCCAGATTGTGTGGGACACACCTATTATGATATGGTAAATTCTTTATCAATCATTATGTGGTTTAAGAACCACCATACTATTCTGTGGTTAGACAACCACCATATTATTATGTGGTTAGAGAACCACCATGCTATTCTGTGGTTTGAGAACCACCATACCATTTTGTGTTTTGAAAACCACCATACTATTTTGTGGCCACCATACTATTATGTGTTTTGAGAACCACCATATTATTCTGTGGTATGAGACCACCATGATATTGCATGCTATTATCTTATGTAGTTAGAGACCACTATATGATTCCCCTCCTCCCCTTAGGTGACCTTGATACAAGGTCGCATGGTGTTCATTATGTGCAAATTTCTAAGTGATTGTTGGAATATTTATTTATGCATTGAATATTTTGCTTGCAAGCCAGCAGTGTTTTGTTACTTTGGGTTAATTGGCCATTTTTATGTTTGAGTTAGTCCTTTTGCCTCAAGGACATGTTTTTGGATAAACCTGTGATTATGTAATGATTGTTATTTGACCTCCACTTCTTCTATGATTCATTATATTTGTTTTTTTCTACTTTATTGAGGTTTAATTTATGAGTTTGCTTTACTTCTTTAATTTTCTCATTTGAGGCATTTTAATGTTGAAATTGCTGGCATGTGTGGAGTGTTGTGACTATTGCTTATTGTCATATCCTAGAGGGATCATTGACAGGTTGTATAGGGGAGTAGATAGCTTGGGGAATTTTCTCCATACTGAGTTATGTATGGAGGGCTCCTAGAGAGGACCCTGAGACCATCCTTTATGATCTACTACTTCGCATAGTGGTATTCTACATGGCATGGTTATTCATTTGTTATTTGGCACTATAGTATGGATGATATTGGGTTCCCTTGGCTCAGGTGAGATTATATGATGTTACGCTGCATTGGATATTGGCACAATGGTTACTACATAGCATGGTTGTTAACTCATTGATCATTCAGCTCTATGGCACTATGGATTGCTCAATGGTTTATTAGTGTTGTCCTCCTCGTAATACCCCTTTATTGTTGAGCCTTGAGATGTGAGTCATGTGATGCCTTTGTGATGACTATAGATTTATACATGTGAGTATGGCCTTCATTATGTGTTTCACTTAGGAGAGTATGTGATGTGGAAGGGATTCAACTAAATGATGTGTTATATGTGGACTTAATTTTATGTAACATGTGTGTCACTGAAGGTTGTTGAGGATCATTTGTTAGAAAATTATTGAATTAGAGAAGGATATAGAAAAAACTAATATATTCATGATAGTAATGACGATCTAAGGATATGTTAGTTGACTATGTGGATTAGTATGTATCGATGTGACTTGAGATAATATGGATGTTTAGACCTTTATTTCTTTGTTATATGATGTGGTAATGTAAATACTCTATTGAACCTAGATTTGTTGTGTTCAAGAGGGTAGTTTCCTTCTCTTAAGGACTTCCAGGAGGAAGTCTATGCAAGGGGGGGAGAATGTAAGGCCCCTTGTCTCCACCAATGTAGGACACCTCCTTGGTAACACTATTATGGTAGGAAGTGATTTCATATTTTGTTGCTATGATACTATGATGAGACTTCATACATTTGACTTTAATGTTTATTAGCTATGACTATGGTGAACATACTATTTTGGCTATATGATTATATCTTTGATCATGTTTGATACATATTCTATATACATGCTCATGTACTTTTGTTGTTTCATATGACGTTTAGGATGATAAGATAGGTTCTAATTTCATTTGATGATGATATTTTAAATATAACAGATATGATTTCTAACAGGTGAAAATGATGAATGTAATCCATTACAAGATGAAATAGTATGATCTTTCATGTGTGGATTCGTATTTCATGAAATGTTGTTGTTTAGTATTATTGTTATCTTGATTTTGTTATCTATATGAAAGAGATATTTCCATTTACCTATTGAATTATCTCGTGAATGATGAAATTCTTATATGTTGAGTGAAAGATTAATATAATATATTAATGATGAAGTTAATGGTTTTGGTATCTTTGCTTTGGCTATTTTATCTTAATCACAACTAACAGTTGAAAAACAAGTGTGCAGGTTTCTTAGCCAGTGAAAATGGGGAAAACACTTGGAGACCTACTGTGATTACCCAGTTAGCCAACCTAGCCTATATGGAAAGGCTTAGGTCTTTTATATAGTCATGTGATGTGCGTCTATATCTTGTGTGTATGGGTCCTTGTTATCATAATGTCATTATCCTTATGGAAGTATCTATGTTATGCCAACTTGTTCTAATGTGAAAGATTTATGTTGATATAGGATTTAAAATATTGGTCTGATCTCATTATTATTTAATTAAGCTAATACCTTTTCCATTAAGATTAAGAAGATTAAAAATAATAATAATATAAGTATAAAAATATGAACCCTTGTCCTAGATTTAGGTGGGCCCCTCTAAAATACACTATAAAGTTAAGAAAGAAAATAATAATAATAATAATGAAATAAATCCTCGACACTTTATTTGACCATTTCTATTTCTGATAGGATTTCATTTTATTATTGAATAAATGGTCTTGGGAAGGACACGTGTTGACCACCTAAGGTGACAATATGTTGCTTCTAGGAGGGCACATCCTGTCCATGTATGAGGACACATGTTGTCAATGTAGGGGGACATATTCTGCCCCAAGAATAGAGGTAACTAAAGGTAAAAAGTAAAAAAAAGGAAGAAGTTTTGGCTGTTTTTTTCTTTGGAACATGGCTCTGGAAAACAAATGAAAAGAAAAGGGGAATTGTAGTGGCATGGAGACAACCCTCTAATTCTGTTGAGAATACCAGGTAGGTTCTTAATATTAATATTTAAAATATATATATGTTGTTTCTCTTTGAAATGTTTGAAGTGTTGTAATTATGTTATGTGCTATAAACCTATTCTGTGGCATGAAGAGTGCTTTTAAAGTATTGGTTGTTTGTGTGAAAAACAAAAAGGAAAAAAAAAGAAGGAAATGTAAGATTGATGTGGTAAGGAACTGTGAAATTGTTCAGGCTATACATTTGTTTGGGGAAATTGAGAGAAATTAAAGTCTTGATAGGGAGATATCTGTATGGGTATGAGTACCGCTGTTACAAAACTTGAATTGGTATGAGTACCCCTATTGTAGACTTGGAATGGGTATGAGTACTCTGTTACATACTTGAATGGGTAGAATACCCTTAAAATAAGAATTGGAATTCAGTACTACTTTGTCTCCCTACAGGCTTAATCTCTTCCTTCTTTTCCCCTATGAGAAGATTTCTACAGGGAATCTTCTGAAGTCTACTTGTGAGAAACCTGTAAATATTCTTTGTGTTACTGTGTGTGCATTGTTGTTGAATGTGTCTATTTTTCTTTCCTTGGTCTCCCTGTGTTTTCCCCTAGCTCGGTGGTGGGTAGTTTCTGCCCTAGGCTGGGAGGTGAGCACTCACTGGCTAAATCAAAAGATTTCCTAAGAATATTTTCTTGTCATGCTACAGGACCCTACAGGCAGAAGAAAAAGGAAGGCAAATTGCTACGGTTGCTAGTTAATTCAGCTGTGGGAGGATATAGGTTGAGTCCTGGAAGGAGAGTGTTATTCTCTGAATTATTTGAGTGTTTGAGCCAGCTAGTAAACTATAAATTCTTCCCAAATTCTGTAAAAATGTAAACAACCTAAAAGTCCTTCCTATGAGACATTATAGGTACTAAAAAGAAAGAGATATCACTATCTGTGTTGATCTATAGTTAGTTAATAAGTTGTTGAAAAATTTTATGTAATGAGGTGTGGCATTAATTAGGTAGAGGAAGGAAAGGATTAGATTTCTGGTATAATTAAAGCATATGAAGAACAACAGTATTCTTGTTTTAATTAATGTCATAATAGTTTCAAAATTACCTCTATCTCGTAGAAGAAATATTAGTTTTATCATATTTGAAAGAAAGATTATGATGTTTGTTTCCTTTTGTAATTATGAAACAAATACAGGGAGTTTGGAAAGAGTTGTTGAATAAGACGTATTTATTTTCTGTATTTATTCACTTTGGGGAAGCTGATATATGCAGAGGAAGTCTTTCTTTTCTACAACTCTGAACTCTCTCTCTTTCTCTCTCTCTCTCCAAGAACACTCTATTTATCAACATATTCGTTGTCAGTATTCACTACTTCTTGAAGAAAAAAAAAAGGAAGAGAAAACAAATTTGTGAATTCAAGCCAGATTAATCATATCCTAAACATCACCTCTTTCATTACCTTGAAGTTCCTCAATGATGGGTTATTCTGTGGACGTAAACATGATATTCAAACAATGTCCTTTAATCGAATAAGAGCAATGTGTACCCCAGAAAGGTGAAAGGGTAATCAAAGACTAACAATCTTAACTATGTTAAAAAAAAATGAGAAGAGGGGTGTTATAATAGAAATCAAGATCTCAAACTTAAGGACAATCCTACAGCCATAGAAGTTAGGAAGTATATGCAATACATTGACAGTGACCCAAAACTCTCTAGTTATAACTCTTTATTCTGCTCTAAGGCCATGACTATAGAGAGCCTAGAGCCTTCATGTAGCATAACTCACTACATCGTAGGCAACAATAAGAACCATGGACAAAAGAAAAATGTATGGCTGTTACATTATGCCTCTCTTCCAACACACCGGTGTTGGCATAGACCTTGAGTTTTGTCATGGTCGTCGGACTTGTTAAAAACACATTAAAGGGTATTATAATGTTGACTTCTCCTTCAGGATACTATGCGTAATGGTAGCAAAACTTCTCAACAGTAATGTTTAGAATTACTAAAAGCATTGAACTTGAGTGAACGGATGTCAAAGGCATCCACTACCAAGATATGAATACCTTCTCCTGACATGGTCAATGGCAGAACTGATTTGAGTGGGGAAAAGAAGTTGCAACTATGTTGGAAACACAACAAACCTTGCCCTATCAGAAACCCCCGACCATACCAGGCCGTCGCTTCATGGAAGGCCCTATGTAAACAATGCTTTGTGTTTAAACTAAAAAAAAAAAAAAGAAAACAACAAGAAACAAAACTATACTCGGAGTAATCTCTCAATAACACCCAATGTGCTGCAACCTTAGGTGCTAGCTGGTATAGAAACTTCAGGAAAAAAAAATATACATATAGACCAGTGAAGTCTCAGATGCCTTGGCTACTGCCCATAACATTCCCACTCCTTGGCTGGGAGAAAAAGTTATAGAATAGTTATTCTAGGGCATTCTTGAGCAAGTGCCCTAATTAGGGTTACATGGTTCACTTTAGGATTTGGCTTCCCACGCCTAGTGCTAGGACTTGATGTTTTATTACATTTAGGTTTGTAAATTTCAAACTCATCTTTGCAAGCGACCCCAAGGAAAGTGCATAATATTGATTAATTAAAAACAACTCCTTTGGGTGCACCAGTATGTTAAATCTATTCTTGACTTATATAAAAACTATTAGCACCTACTTTAGCATCGTCTTATGCATTCTCCTGGCCCACTGTTTTAAAAATATAATTTTACCTCATCTTAGGGAAGGTTCCTACGTTCCAGGTTAGATCTACAAGTGAAATTCCTATTTCTATTATTTATTTATGTTCTAACCTTTTGAGAACTAGCATATGGGGAAAGCAAATAAATTTACTCCAGTGCACAAGGTGTTACATAGGTATTAGAAGGGATTAAATTACATTGTTGACCATGTGAAAAATGCAAAGGAAAGATTATTTGGTTATTGCATTATGTTAATTTTGAGCATCTAATTTCGTAGATAAGGTGAGGATGATCAATCAGATTTATTGCTTAACTAATAATCGTGTGTTATTCTTATTGAGGATACTGTTTGTAAATATTGTTTGGAATATATAGTTTTAATAGAAATGTGAATATTATTTGTAAAATATATCTGTATATTACAGTTGGTAAAAAAACTCTTGGGTAATTCCTATCCGTCTCTCTTGTATGTTTTTTTTGTTATTATGGTTAATTATCTAGAATCTAGAAAGGAAATTATTGCTCTTCTATTAATTAGATTATATTATCCTCTAAGTTAAATGATTGTCTACTCCATGAAGGTAAGAAATATTGTTATTGAGAGAATGAGAACAAATAATCACCCATATATTGTCTTTAGTAAATTAGAAATAAGTTGATTATTGTTAAGTTTAGGAATTATAGTAAAAACACAAGAATACTCATATCTTTTGCAGCAAAATGATTTTAATTACCTAAGAGTTATTTTATTTATTTAGTTAAGAGTAATTTCCCTTTACCTTACAAATGATTTTATTTAGTTAAGAATTATTTCATTTACTGAGAGTTATTTTAGTTACTTAAACTCTAATTATTTAATCATTTATAAATAATTTGTTGTATGCCTTTCCAGTGAGGTTAGTAGTATGTCTTTAGTGCACAAGTGGTTTATGATTTATTTATGTAGCATATTCTTGTTCTTAAATATAAATTATGTTCTTCTAGAAAAAAAATGTTTGTGTGCATTGGTTTTTATTTTTTTTTGTTTTACAAAGAATAGTTAAAGCTTAATAATGACATGTATATTATTTTTGCAGCATCTTGAATTACTTTGACCGTAAGTTATATGAATGAGGTAAAGTTTTAATTTTACATAAGTTATGTAAAATAGGGTAAAGCTTATATTATTTTTGCAGCATCTTGAATTACTTTGACTATAAGTTATATGAATGGGGTAAAGTTTTAATTTTACATAAGTTATGTAAAATGGGGTAAAGCTTATATTATTTTGCAGCATCTTGATTTACTTTGACCGTAAGTTATATGAATGGGGTAAAGTTTTATTTTTATGTAAGTTATGTAAAATGGGGTAAAGCTTTTATTTTTATAGTAAGTTATATGAAATGGGGTAAAGTTTTATTTATTTTTATATAAGTGAATAATTTTTCCTTCATAGTTACATTATGTATTTTGTAGATTTTGGAAGTTCATAATTAGTTTTAGTATGTTTCTTTACTAAATGAAAAAAAAATCCTCGTGTTTTTCACCATGACACTTTTGACTTGTGAGTTCGTCAGTTAGGGGCATTACAAATAGAATAACATAATTTAACTGCTATAGGCCGAGAGGCCCATAGACTCCGAACACCATCTAAACTTCTCTGTGCCCACTGGCTTCATCAATCCATCTGCAACATTCTTCAAAGTATCTACCTTCTCCAAATTTACCTTCCCATCCTCTACAATGTCTCACACGAAGTGAAATTATACATCAATATGCTTTGTTCTGGCATGGAAAGTTGGATTCTTCGCAAGGCAAATCACACTCTGACTGTCACAACTGATCGTAATCTGACCAACATCAACACCAATATCTAAACACAATCTCTTAAGCCAAATGGCTTCTTTACAAGCATGAGTTTCTGCCATATACTCAGTTTTTGTCATGGACAAAGAAACCACGGGTTGTCGTTTACTCATCCAACTAATAGCACCACCAAATAGTGTAAATAGATAAGCACTGGTGGATCTCCTACTGTCAATGTCACCTGCCCAATCTGAATCCACAAATCCATGAATATCAATAGAATGAGAAGGTCCTATAACATTACCATGATAGCATATGAAATACTTGGAAGTACCCCTCAAATATCTAAACACTCGCTTAATTGCATCGCAATGTACCTGTCCAGGATTAGCCATAAACCAACTAAGGACTCCCATTGTTTGGGCAATGTTTGATCTTGTCTAGACCATGGCATACATCAAACTGCCAATAGCACTAGCATAAGGTACTCTGCTCATGTCCTCCACCTCACTAGGAGATTTTGGATAATCCTCAATAGACAACTTTGTCCCCAAAGAATCAGGAACACACAATGGTCTACAATCTGCCATGCTGAACCTATCCAACATGATCTTCACATACTTACTCTGGCTTAACCAAAGTTTTCTATTAGCTTAGATATCTCTTTGGATCTCTATCCCAAGAATCTACCTGGCTGCCCCTAAGTTTTTCATCTCAAACTCTACTGACAACTGAGATTTAAAATCAGAAATCATATTCTTACCCTTCCCAATGAGCAACATATCATCAACATACAGTGCAACAATGAGAATATGATCATTGTCAAACTTGTAATACACACAATGATCTAATTTCAATCTTAGATATCCAATTGATAACACAAAGGCATCAAACTTCAAGTACCACATCCTAGGAGACTGTTTCAATCCATACAAAGACTTCTTTAACTTGCAAACCAAATTTTCTTTACCTTTCACCATGTAATGCTCTGGCTATGACATGTAGATTTCTTCCTCCAAATCACCATGAAGGAAAGGTATCTTCACATCCATCTATTCTACCTCTAAGTCATAAGCTACTACAAGAGATAACAGGAATCAAATGGATGTCAACTTTGCAACGGGAGAGAAGATATCTCCATAATCTATACCCTCCACTTTTGAATACCCTTTTGCAACCACTCTGGCCTTATACTTCTCAACACTGCCATCTCCACAACTAGAATCAAGCAATGTATAACCAAACCTCTCAGGTTGCTTTCTTGTTCATGTAGACCTCCTCAAAGGCTGAGGTTGAGGTTCAACTTCTTCTTCTAAGCTTTCAGAGCTATTAGAGCTTTCTGTTTAGTCTTCTTAGGCGTAGAAGGAAACTAAAGAACATCCTCTTTCTTTTATTTTTCTTTTGGTTGTAAAACAGTGGAAGAAGGTGTTATCTCTGAAGATGGCACTTCTGCTATACAACACTTTTTCAGCCACAGGGTCCCAAATCTTGTACCCTTTCACACTGACACCATAGCCAGTGAAGATACACTTAACAGCCTTGTTCTCTAATTTTGACTGCTTCTCCCTAGGCACATGTGCATGTGTCTCACAACCAAAAACACAAAGATGCCTTATTGAAGGCTTTCTACAAAACCACACCTCCATGGGTGTCTTTCCAACAAGAGCTAATGTAGGAGATCTATTTACAAGATAGCAAGCAGTGGCAACAGCTTTAGTCCAAAACTTTTGTTCTAGGCCAGCTCCACTAAGCATACTCCTAGCCTTCTCCATCAGTGCCTTGTTCATCCTCTCTGCAATTCCATTTTGCTGCGGGGTATATCGAGTTGTCATATGTATTTCAATCCCAAGTTTCTTGCAATATTTATCGAATTATGTAGAAAAAAACTCACCACCGTTGTCAATTCTCAAACATTTAATCTTTTTACCAGTCTAATTTTCAGCAAAGGCTTTAAACTCCTTAAACTTACTATAGACTTCAGATTTGCTTTTGACAAAATAAATCCATGTCCCTCTACTATAGTCATCTATGAAAGATACAAAATATACAGATTTTGATAATGAAGGAACATTAACAGGACCAAATACATTAGAATGAACAAGGTCCAACACACCAGAAGACTTATGAGAACTTGAATAAAACTGAACACAATTTTGTTTTCCATATATGTAATGTTTGGAAAAGTCAAACTCAAGATTACAATAATCTAACCCCTCAACAAGGTTTTTATTTTTTAGGGTACGCAGACCCTTCTCACCAATGTAGCCAAATCTCTTATTCCATAACATTGTCTTTTTAGTAGGAAACTTAACTTCCAAGACATGAATACAACCATTAGGGATAGCAACAATAGATTTCTTCATTGTTCATTTAGATGGTGGAGCTGAAGTGACTACTACCCTCTTTCTTGAGTCAAAAGAACTATTGCATTGTGAAATGCATGCCTCTAGCTGAAACAAAGTACCTCTCCTAGTACCCTTAGCAAGCACCATAGCTCATCTAGTCATCTTGCATACTTCTTTCAAAAAGACAACCTGCATACCCACATCATTCAACATGCTTATAGAAAGCAGGTTCCGTGCTAAGCTTAGGATGTGCATAACCCTAGAGATTCCCTTCACTCATCCATTAGGGAATTGGATAGAGACTCTTCCACGACCAACAATCTTCAGATGAGAGTCGTCACCCACGTACACCTTTCCACCATTGAACTCCTCATACTTAGTAAACCAGTTTTGATGCTAGGTCATGTGGAATGATGCACTAGAATCAATCAGCCACACATCATCAGATGCATGGGTTGCCAGGGCTGGGATAAAGGCATCACAATCATCTTGTGACTTGTTGGAATCTAAATATGGGTTCTTTCTTCTTTTTCTTCTTTTCCTCTTTGCATTCCTTTCGGAAATGTCCAGATTTACCATAGTTCCAACAGAGAGCCTTGAACTTTCCAAGAGATTTGGCTCTTCCATAGGATTTGGATCTACCCTTCTCAACTTTCTTGTCCTTCTTCTTCCCTTTCTCCTTGGGTCTTCCATGAACCGCAAGAGCCTCTTTGGCTGCCTCAAAAGACTTTCTCTGCATCTCTTCGGATAATAGTGAAGATACCACTTCATCCATTTTAAAAGTGGATGTGGTGTGCCCAACAGCCATGACAAGATGATCCCACGAATCTGGCAGAGAACAAAGCAGGGTCATACACCGATCCTCCTCCTCCATCTTCACACCAACGGATGTTAATTGTGCAACCAACATGTTAAAAGCATTTAGGTGATCTACAATAGATCCTCCATCCTCCATTTGAAGAGAGTACAACTTCTTTCTCAGAAAAAGTTTGTTAACCAAGGATTTGGCTTGATACACATCTCCCAACTTCTTCCAAAGCAAGTTTGCAGTTTTCTCCTCATGGGCATTTAACAAGACATAATCATCAAGACTAAGTCCTATGAGACCCTTAGCCTTCCAATCTTTGAGATCTTGATCATCTTGTGACATTCCAATTGGTTTTGTACCAGAAATGGTTTCCCATAAATCTCTATCAACAAGCATGTCTTCCATCTTGAGCTTTCATAGCTCAAAATTAGTGCCATTGAATTTCTCCACCTCTATTCTTCTAGATGTACTTGCCATCTTCTCTCTACAACAAGATCATAGAATACTCTGCACAGACTCCCACTCAATCGAGGATTAGCTCAAGAAACCCTACCCAACAACTAGGACCACAAGTGATCAAGCTCTGATACCAACTAAAAGGAAGCAAGGTAAGCAGAACACACTTACTACACTAATCTAATGAGGGGAATGAAGTGCAAATTTTTTTTAATCCTTACAATTGTAGCAACATTAAAATAATAACATAAAGATTATAGCAGCAACACAACACAGAAAGAAGGTGACACAAGATATACCGTGGGGAAAAAAAAATTTAGGTAAAAAACCCCACACTCTAAAACCTGCACAATGTATTATCAAAACAACAACAATTTAAAATACACTTGCAATGCAAGTCTTCCAAGAGTTCATAAATGCCGATTCTAGAGTTATTCTAACAGCATAATAGTACCTATAAAAACACTATGCAACTACAACTCCAAACTATGCATTTTATAGATATTACAAGATATATCTTGAGAGCATCTTGGGATAGGTGTCCACCTTGGCCTCATGGCCATTTTCAACATCAAAGGACACTTGTCCTTGCTATCCTTACATCCCTTACATCTATCATACATGGCAGATTTGACTTTCCCAATGTAGAGTGCTCTAGGCTAAAAATAGACTATGACAAATTCTCTTATGTGACTTACAACCATCATAAAATCTAAAATTAAAATTAAAATTAAAATTAAAATCTATGTGTCCATGTGTGTATGTAGTAAAAAAAATTCTAAATTAAAGTAATAATAATAATAATAATAATAATAATAATAATAATAATAATAATAATAATGATAATAATAACAATAATAATAGCTCTAGAGTGGTACCTCTATATGTTTTTTAGATAATGTATTTAAAATATATATACTAGTTATAGTTGGGCTTCACAACTACCCTAATATAAGTGTATGTATATAACTTTCACTTTACAAAAAAAAAATAATGATTAATGTAGTGGCTAGTTTTGATCTTGTAAAAAGTACAAACTATTTAAGTTGAAGGTATATGAAGCACTAGGGTTTTTTTTTTTTTTAATATAATGAATTTATTTTCATCGATTTTCATTATTAATGTATTCTTTCTTGAGAAGTTAAAGAGACTTGAATAAGTTTGAGGATGAAGGCTCTATAAATAATTTTAGGGATGATGTGTAGTTAATGGAATGTTCACAATAGAAATTAGGGTTATGAGATTTCATTATTATAGCTTTAGATTATAATTTTATAGAGGTCATCCACAAATTCGTTTTTGTTACGAATGGGAGCACGAGCCTTAGGGCATGAGCCTTAGGCTGAACCTCTTTGGCTAAGAGTCAAGGACTGAGGGGTATTCATTCTGTGAAATTTGCCTGGGGCATGATCCCAATCTCATCCCTTGATATGATGTGTAGCTTATAAAAGTTCATTTCTATAAATTAGGGTTTTGAGATCCCATTATAATAGCTTTGAATTATAATGGATGTGATATGTTGTCTCACATCATAAGGTTGCACACTATTGGAGACCCTGCACCAGATGTGAGCTGCAGTTTAGGAGGAATGAAGTGTGGCATTATAATGTTGGATATGTTATGCAACACATCACGATGTTGGGTGTGGTTTGTCATCTATAAGAAACCCTAAAGATAAATAGGGTTTTTAGGCTCTGTTTTATAAGAAGGAAGCCAACATCATAACGCTTGATGCATTGTATGGTTTAGAGTTCACAATATAAATACGGGTTTAAGAGTGTATATTATGCTAGCCAGCACTATGAAACCTAGCCGGCACTGTAAAAGAATGCAGATTTGTTATCACAATATATGATGTAATGTTCATGCATCATAATAACTTGTACAGAGAAGGGAGGCTCAACATCACAATAGATGGTTTATTTAAACATGGCTTTGAGAAAGAGTTCAGAGTATTTGATCTAAACATAAAAAAAAAAAGGTATGACACAGATCTTCTCTAACCTTATTTCTCTTTCATAATAAATTTTAATTTGATAGGCTTTCTTATTAAAATTTATATTGATTCACAATAATCAATTAAAATTTATAATAATAAAAATGTGCAAATATGTTTTAGCGGTTGATAGGATTATCTTTACTCTTCAACATTGAAAATTAGTTTCATGGTACAGATTATCTTTACAGTTGCTTGTGTCTGTTCTGATTATTGAGACATAAAAACACATGGATTATATTTACCGTCCTTTCATTTTGCCCAAAATCATTGTTTCAATTACGGGGTTTAACTCTGTTGCAACTCCGCTACCCCATCCACACTAAATTGGCTTACTGTTTAAGAAATTTCAGTTGCCCAAATCTAAGACATCCGCCACGGTTTCTAAATTGTTCTGCACTGTAAATAGGACACACAAATTAAATTGACTTGCAGCTTCTTTTTATTTGGGAAGAATAAATCCCACAATCTTTGTTGCAAAATCAAGACCCATCACTGCAAACTGTTTCCTTTCTTTAGATCTGCCAATATTGCTATTTTTGCCAGGTCTAATTTTCATAATGTTTTTCTGTACCATCCTTTTCCTTGTACCTTCCATCTCTACCTGATGCACAACTGGTTCCAGCCTACTTAAAATGGTATCACTTCTACTTCAAATTGTATCACTTCTATGTTGAAATGCCTTTTTGCCATATATTAATGCTGTTGATATTTCATCACAATGTCTAGAATGTAATAGAAATCTGTTATTGATAGCAGAGTTAGTTGAATTAGTTTTTATGAGGACAAAACATTTAAAACACAGCTATGCCCTAGACATGTAGACTTTTTACATGAATTGTTTCTTCTATGCAGAAAGTTGGAGCAGTTAGGAGAAGAAGTTGACTTTTTGATGTCTGGTCTAGATGAATATCTTTCTCAGCATCACAAACGTCAGATGGAAGGAAAGGAAAGGGCAGAGCTCTTGCAAATCTCTGGTTAGTTGTAATCTAGTTGAAACCAAATTCTTCTAAAGTTTGAATTGGTTTTGAGTTCTTGTCTTCTTCAAGATACATTTGAAATCAGTTCTAAGATTTCTGAGTCCATCCTCTATTTGAGTCTAGATCTACAATCACAGTCACAGTCACAGTCTGATGGTAGGTGACTGAATTACAAACCCATATGGGATCTTTGAAACATGGAAATAAAGAAAATGGTACAACCTTCCATATGGCTTGTTGTGAGTTTGTCAGCTCCTTTTTGAATAATGGTAATATGTTCTCTCCTTTTGGTTTTGTGGCTATTATAATCTGAAGATTCCTATATGTAGTCTGCATTTCATGTTGCATTGGAATGCAGCATTCTCGTTAATGATTGGTTGAATGTGGTTGATGTTTAAGAATGTCTTTTTCCTATTTGATTGTACTTCATCTGTTTATTTATAGCATGCAAGTAAGATTGGCATCTTGACTCCATGTAGGTATCTTATATTCAAGGAGATTAGGTGCACATTTGTGCAGAAATTAATATCACAAATTCCCAGGTATGCTCACTTTTGTTTGTTTGTTAAAGTGTAACTGTGAATATCACCTCCTGGGCTTGGAATAGGTTCCAGTTTTGCACATATTATTACATGCCCATATGGCTTCCAAGTTAATGTCTGCCTTATTGCGATGTGGTGGTTTTGAACTTCAGCCACTTCTCTTATGAATCCATTTTTTTAACCTTTACAACACAACCCTTTGTACACTACCAAGCATAGTCATGATTAAATCTAGTTTTTTAAATTCTAGTGTCAGCTGCCATGTAGCAACATTTGCATTGCTACAACTTTATTTTTCCCCTCAAGTGGCACACTCAAGGTGTCTTTTTATCATGTTTAAGTGATTAGTGAAAGTCCCTACATTAAATTGTTGGCTATGTTTTCTCCAGTTGATTTGGTTATTATTCAGATTGTACAGTTGTGGCATGGACCCAAAAATTGCTTTACTAAAATTCCAAATTTTTTTGTCCTTAAAAATATGCTAGTTGAATGGGAAATATTTGTTTCTGCTAAAAGCTAGAAAAAAGAAACCAAAAACAATCATAAAAGATGAACAATGCCAACTGTTTATATTGTGGAGAAATCATGTAATTGCTAATGTTCATGACTCACAATGATGGGGACTACCTACTGGCAATTTCCCATAATAGTGCTGATTATAGCCTTAAAAGATTCCATTATTTTGCAATTTTATTTATAAATAGTTTCTGCTCTAAAATTCTATAAAAAGATCAATTACTTACAATTTTGGGATTCAACAAATTGCATGGGACTACGTGGAGAATAAGAATAAAAGTGGGGACCACTGCCTTTGTAAAATTCTAAAGTCACTAAAAAAGACACATTAGAACATTAGGCATAATCCTCAATACCTATTATCATGGGTTTTTTATGTTGTTTAGGATTGCCTCTTGTGGTTCTAATTGCCTAGAGTCTTTTCCCTCTTCTTATTTGCAACTAATGTTCATTTATTAAGAGCTCATTAAACTCACACCTAAAGGCTGTGATTGGAGGATGACAACATATTACAGTCCTTAATGTCTTTTACATAATTTAAGCAAAATATCTTGCTAGTAGGATTAAACATCTTGTTTCCTAAATGGTTGAAGAGGGCATACTAAGTATATAAATAGGCAGATTTACTTGTTGTAGCCTTATCAAATCTTGGGAAGGCTTCAAATGGGTTCCCTAGTTTTGTTGAAAGGATATCTTTTTAGAAATAGAATTTAAAAAGGCTTATGAAAGGATTGAATGTGATCTGAATTATATCATGAAAAGATATTAAATTTGATATACTATTCTTAGCCACTAGTCAAACTAACTAAGCATGTAACTTTCAAACACTCCTAACGTGATAATATTTTGTAAGAATAAAGTATGCAAGTATGTACAAGGTTGTAGATGGTTATGACATGATCCAAATAGTTTGAAGTTAAACATTGCTGATGCAAGTTATTGAGACATGTTTTGGTTACTTACTACCTACTCCATTTAATGTTGTGATGAAATAGCCACAAAGGTTGCAAAAAATAGATTGAGAAATCCACTAAGATGAAAAATTATTGAAAGAACAAGAAATATATTTCTCTAAAAGAAAGAGGTTATAGGAATCTCAAACTAATTAGGAAGCAAGAAATGATTAGCATAGAGTCAAGTTCCATGTTGGGGATACATAATATCTTTACTTACAAAAAGATAAGTCTCGAGGTATAGCAATGAAGTTAAAACCAATTAGATATACTCCATCTACGATTCTTGAAAAACTAAATTCTAATACTTTTATACTAGATCTACATCCATATATGTATTTGTATTCCATTGTGAATGTTGAAAACTTGCATGTCTCTTTGATCATATCAACTAATGTACATACCTTCAAGGAGCCCTATTCTCCCCCATCTACTTATGCACCAAACATTAGTAGAGGTTTTTCTCATCATATTACTCTCTAAATAGTCATGCAAGAACTAGTTGAGGAAGAAGAATCCTTATGGGCCTCTTTAGAGAATGCTCAAGCACAATAGTCAAGACTAGTCACAAAAGCAACACCTCATGTTTCGAAGGAAGATATAAGGAGTTTTGTACATCATGCCAACAAAATAGTTATAATGCCCGATTTCATAGCCAAAAAGGAGAATGGTTGTTACTTTAAAATGGAAACACCCCCCATCTTCTTTAACACAGTTGATATTGTTAGAGTGGTGGAGATACTGAGAGGGGGGGTGAATCAGTATCAAGACAGCTTTTTGCACTTACAAATATATTTTGCAAACTGAAACAACAACTTATATTCAAACAATTAAATCAACTGAGTATAGATGTTCTGTATCACAAGAACTGTACCAACAAGATAAGATACAAGAGTGAAAGTAATATCTGACAACAGAACTAGAAGCATACCACAAAAATAGAGACACAGAGATTTGTCCTGAGTGGAAAGCCCCTGGCATAAAACCACTCCAAAAAATTGCCTCACTGGCTTAGGAATCTCACTGATTACTATGCCTCACTGGCTTACAATCTCACTAAATACATTGCCTCACAGGCATATCAAAGATTACACAGTTTTTGAAAACATTTTGTACAGAGGAATACTCTGTTTCTTTAAAGCATATACTGCCAACAATGTGAGTGTAGACCACACACAATTTCATTGCACAAACATTATTTACATTATACCTTTATAATCTTGTAGAACTAACAACTGTTGACAGTTTCGAACTGAAAAACCAATCGACAGTTTTGCAACTGTCACTTCAACAGAAATAAACAATATTGTTGCCTTTTGTCATTATAAGAAAAATTGTTTGAAGAGGATGTGCCATAAAACATTATTTCTCAATACAAATGCAAGAATCAATTTTCGATTGCTCAAACAGAACCCCTTAGGGTTACAAGCTGTCTTCAAAAAATATGTCAACCGAAGAGTCTGAAACACTTATAACTGAACAAGTTTTCATTTTTCCTCATAAAGCCTTGAGAATCATGTTAACTCAAATGAAAAACAAATAAATTGCTCTGCCGTAAACAGAAAACACCCCTGTTGAGTATACAATAATTTATTGCATATGGGTTAAACCCTAACCCATTAGAAAAACCAAAAGAATATAAGGGTTCTTTCAGAAATCTTCCGGTAGAAGAAAGAAAGTGAAATATATGCAAGAATGCCCTTGTTAAGCCGAACAGAAATACAAAACCAAAACCAATGACTAACTGGTGACTGTTTTGTACACACATAGCCAAATATATAATGAGCTGAAAATAAAGAGTGGAAAGAGTAGCACCTGTCATAATGACGCTGCAAAAGAAGAAAGTTACCAGACAACGGAGCACATCAATTCCATTCGTGAATTTGCTTCCATAAACTGTCATGATACTACCCAGAAATACAAGTCAAACACCATACTACAATGATCAAACTGGAATACCAAAAAATCATGATAATGAACGAAGGAAAGGTCAAACCCGACGCAAAGCAAAGCAATGATCAAATGAAGTGCTTGAACTCGAAAAGACAAACCCCTATTTATGCCTTTAACTGGCTGTTCCTGTTTGCCCTAAAGAGGGCTTGAAAAGATAAGAGATAGATGACCTTTTAAACCAGTCAACAGCCTAGCAACCGGTGCTCAAAAGATACCTTAGAAATTACGCACAACTTTCACCTTTTATTACTTATACTGCACATGATGTTGAAGCCAAACGTTATCATTTTTAAACCATGCAAATATTACCAAGTCAATAGGTCGAAAGGCTGACTAGCTGTCAAAGACCAACTGCCAAGTGGAACACAAACATGTTCTACCATTGACATCACTGCCAACCACAAGAGCGCCAACAGGGTTTAACAAAACTCCCCCTTTGGCATTGATGTCAAACCGTACCATTTCAGCACAGATAAAAAAAATCTCAGATTTCAAATAAAAATACAAGTATGAATTCCATTCCTTTCAAATTCAGATACCAAATTTCAAATTTAGATACAAGAGTCTACAGACCATTTCTTAGATGCAAGAGTCTACAAAAGCTAGATATCATCAATACCACTGAAAACCATCAATACCACTGAGCCACTGAGCAATATGTAATATCAATATCAGCAATACCATCAATACCACTGACCCACTGAGCAATATGCAATATATAGCACTGAGCCTGAGCAATACCCACTGAGCAACAACAACATATAGCAACCACCGAGGAGACCACTAAGTAGTAGCCACAACAACAAATGGCAACAACTGAGTAGACAACTGAGTAGACCACTGAGTAGAAATGAACCAAGATGCTTAAAATGAACCAAGATAGATGCTCACCAAAAAGGAACCATACCAGAAATGAACCAAAATAGATTGTGCTCTCCCCCTTTTGACAACAAGGCCAAAGGGAAAGAAAAACTGTGAGAGGCCATAGACAGAACAGTCCTACTGCCAGAGTTGGCAACAAGTGGAACACCACTGTCAAATAGTCTAGAAGTACAAAATAACAACTATCTCAAGAAGAAGAATGACCAAGAGAACATAGCAAGCAACTCCCCCTGAGTCTAGACGGGAAAGAAAATTAATGCAAAGAAGAAAAAGAGAGAACCCCAAGGCTTTGCCAGAGACCCTCAAACACTGCTCGAGAAAGTGGCTTTGTAAAAATGTCATCCACTTGATCAGCTAAAGCAACATAATCTAGAATAACATCATTGAGAAGAACTTTATCACGAAGAAAATGATACCGGATATCAGTATGCTTGGTACAAGAGTGCATAACAGGATTTTTTGATATATTGATTGTGCTAACATTGTCACACAAAATCTTGAGAGGCTTAGAAATAGCAATCTGATAATCACACAGAGTTTGCACCATCCAGAGAATTTGAGTGCAACAAGTAGTGGCAGCAATATATTTAGCCTCAGCTGTAAATAAAGAAACAGAATCCTACTTTTTGCTATGCCATGAAACAAGCTATCCACCAAGAAAAAATGCACCACCGGAAGTACTCTTCCTGTCATCAAGATACCAGCCTAATCAGCATTTGTATATGCTGTCAGACTAAAATTAGAATGTCTCGAATACCAGAGACCATAATCCAATGTCCCTTGGATATATCTAAGAATTCATTTAATAGCATTGAGATGAGTTTGTTTGGGAGCAGATTGAAAGCGAGCAACTAAACAAATAGCATGCATAATGTCAGGCCTAGTGGCAATTAGATACAATAGGCTGCCAATGATAGACCTATAAAAAAGTGTGATCAATATCAGGTTTGTCAACTTCGGCACTTAATTTGCAACCAGTTTCCATAGGTGTACTAACAGGATTACATTCATCCATTTGAAACCTTTTCAACATTTCTTTTGCATATTTTGTTTGAGAAAGGAATATACCTTCCTGGAGTTGAGAAACCTGTAGACCAAGAAAGAAAGAAAGTTCACCTAGCATGGACATTTCAAATTGTGTAGTCATGACCTGAGGAAAATACAAACTGAGTTCATCATCATCACTGCCAAAAATTATGTCATCAACATATACAACCACTATCAAGATGTGATCATTTTTAGTCATAAAATACAAATTACTATCAGCTCCCCCTCTAGTGAAGCCTTGTGATTGTAAATGTTTATCAAGTTTGGCATACCAAGTTCGAGGAGCTTGTTTAAACCCATAAAGAGCCTTCTTCAATCGGTAAACATGATGTGGTTTGTCCTTGTTAACAAAACCTTCCAGCTGATCCATATAAACCCTCTCTTCTAAGTCTCCATTTAAAAAAATAGTTTTAACATCCATTTGATAGACTTTGAAGTTTTTGTAAACATAATATGTGAGGAACATTCTGATGGCTTCTAGTCTTGCTACAGGAGCAAAAGTTTCATCAAAATCAATACCTTCTATCTATGAGTAACACTTACAGACTAGTCTAGCTTTATTTTAGACAACAGTTCCATTTTCATCAAGTTTGTTTCGGAAAACCCATTTTACCCCAATAACATTTTTTTCTTTAGGTCATGGAACAAGTTCCCAAGTGTTATTTTTCTCTATTTGAGCTAACTCATCTAACATAGCCTGAACCCACAAATCATCTTGACTAGCTTCAGCATAAGTTTTAGGTTCTAATTGAGAAACTAGACAAACATGAACCTGTTGATTTGCTTGAGCAGTTTTTCATCTAGTTTGTATGCCAGAGTCTAAATCACCAATAACATGATCACTTGGATGATTCTTTTGCAGCAATCTTCTAGAAGGAGTATAAATGAAAGGTTTAGAAGGAGTATCAGTGTTGGGACTTATAGTTTGTCCTTGAGGTACTACAGAATCTAATTCAGATTCTTCTTCAGATTTCTCTGATTCTTCTTTTGTGCTTGGTTCTCCTTGAATAATTTCTTCAACTGGTTGAAACTGGGATTGTAGTTCTTGCTGCAAATTCTCAACTACTTTCACATTAGAGCTTTCAACTACTCTTCACAATATTTTATTATAACATTTGTAGGCCTTACTATGAGTAGAGTAACCTAGAAAGATTCCTTCATCACATCGTGATTCAAAACTTCCTAAATGATCTTCTCTTCTTATGTAACATTTGCTGCCAAAGATTTTAAAATAAGATACATTAGCTGTGTGTCCATACCAAAGTTCATAGGAAGTATACCTGGTTTTGACTCTTATTTGAACCCTGTTTAAAATATAAATTGCTATATGAACTGCTTCTTTCTAGAAAGCATTAGAAAGTCTAGCATCGTAAAGCATAGTTCTAGCCATCTCTTTTACAGTCCTATTCTTTCTTTCAGCCACCCCATTCTGTTGAGGTGTTCTAGGAGTTGAAAACTGTCTCTTTATTCCATGTTTTTCACAGTATTCGAGAAACGCAGTGGAAGTGTATTCTCCACCATTATCTGACCTTAAACATTTCAGTTTTAGATCTGATTCTCTTTCTACCATGCTTTTAAAAATCTTAAATTTTTCTAAAGCTTCAGATTTATGCTTTAAAAAGGTGACCCAAGTTATTCTTGTATAGTCATCTATGAATAACATAAAATATCTTTCTCCATTCAAGGATTTTGTCCTGGTTGGACCACATAAATTAGTGTCAACTAACTGTAAAGGTTCCGCAGCAAATTGTTCTTTAGACTTATAAACATTTCTTGTTTGTTTGCATTGTTGGCATTCTTTACAAACCAGATTTTCAGGCTTGGCAAGAGCAGGCATATGTCTAACATTTTTATTATGACTGATTTTGACCAAGTTATCATAGTTTATATGTTCCAACCTCCTATGCCAGAGTTTACTTTCTTCAATTTGACTCATAAAACATAAGTTGTTTTTGCATTCATTAGTTGACCCATGCAGATTATAATTATTACCTTTAGTTCTTAAACTTGATGCAATGACCTATTTGGCATTTTTGAGAATCTTGCAGCCTTGTGATGTAAAAACTACATCAAGGCCACTGTCACAAATTTGACTAACACTCAATAGATTATGAGTTAATCATTCAACAAAATAAACATCTTCTAAAGGAGTATTATTTGGTAAGAGAACTGTAACCTTTCCAGTAATCTGTAAACAATAATCATCTCCAAATTTAACTGATCCACTTTTGCAACTTTCAAATGAAATAAATTTACCTCTATCCCCTGTCATATGATGTGAACAACCACTGTCTATAACCCATATCTCATTTTTCTTTGCATGAAATGCAACTTCCACTATCATAGCCTTGTTGTTTTTGGGCACCCATTTCATTTTGAGTTGCTTAGTAAGAGAAGCAACCTCAGAGTCACAAAACTTGGCCATATGTCCAAGTTTTTTGCAATTCAAACATCTTATTTTGTTTAGAAAACTGAAAGTTCTATGTTGCAGAAAATTTGACTGTCTTTTATAAACAAACCTGCAGTCAGTTGCTCTATGTCCATATTGATAGCAATAAAAACAATACCCCAAAAATTTGAAGGGCATATTATTTGTGAACTGATGATTATTAGAGCATTGACATTTTGAGAAACCTAGTCCAGTCATATCATTATATTCTTTTTGTTTCCCTAGCATGTCAGCAAGTTTATCATTGCTATTGCACATTTCAAGTTCTCTTTTCAGTTTAACTATTTCAGCCTCCTTCGATTTTAATTGTTCTTGATATTCTGAAAGTATTTTTCTGCTTTCTTCAAGACTAACTCTTAAATCAGAAATTTGGTTTTCTTGATTAGATATTAATTTACTCTGTATGCTATTTTCCTTTTTAAACCTTCTGATTTCACTAAAAGCACATTTTAATTCTCCTTATAAATCAACTTCATTGTCTAATATTTTGACTTGTTCTTCTTTTGAAACACCAATAATTGCTGCCATAAAAAGAGTTTCATCTATTTCAGTAGAAGATTCTTCTGATGCACTATCAGTTATTCCAACAATTAAACTTTTTTTCTTGAAAGTATTTCTTTTGGTAAAATTGAAAGGCTTCTTCCTATATTGTTTCTTGTTATCTTCTTGTTCACTGTCAAGCTCTAGATTAGGACATTTTGCTGCATAGTGACCTATTTTGCCACAATTGAAACATTTAAAAGGTAGTTTTCCTTTATATCTACCAGACCCTCTTTTGAGCTTACTAACAAAGACAAATTCGTCTTCATTCTCAGTTTCATGATGACAGTTTCCTTTTTCATAGTTTTAAAAGTAGCTTCCTTAATCTCTTTATTAGGATTTTTATTTTCTATTCTCATTTCATATGCAGTAAAGACTCCTAGTATAGTATCAATAGTTATGGTTTTTGGATCTTTATCTTCAACCACAGAAGTTTTGGAGTCATATTTGGGGGTTAGAGTCTGTAGAACCTTTTTGACAATAGTTATCTCTTCTAATTTTTCCCCTAATCCTCTAATACTATTGACAGTTTCCTGGACTCTTTGAAGATATTCAGCTATTTTTTCATCATCTTTCATTCTCATTCTTTCAAATCTTTCCCTAAGAGCTTGTAATTTAGCTTGTTTAATGCTTTCATCTCCTTCATAAATATTTGAAAGTTTATCCCAAATGCTTTTAGCCGTTTGACATTCCATAACCTTATTTAGAACTTCATTTGTTAAACCACAACAAATAGCACTAGCAGCTTTAGAATCACAGTCAAGAATCTTTTTCTTATCAGCATTAGATGGTTTGCTAGTAACAATACAATTAGTTTCAATAGCTTCCCAGACATCATATCCCAAAGCTTGGATATGAGGAGTCATTCTATATTTCCAGAATGTATAATCTGTACCACCAAATAAAGGTGCCTTGGATGAGGAAAGACCATCTTGAAATGACATGGTTACCACTCACCTAGGAATCCCTTAGGCTGATTAGGCCTAAACAATAGAGGGTTTGGCTCTGATACCACTTGTTAGAGTGGTAGAGATACTGAGAGGGGGGTTAAATCAGTATCAAGATAGCTTTTTACACTTACAGATATATTTTGCAAACTGAAACAACAACTTATATTTAAACAATTAAATCAACTGAGTATAGATTTTCTGTATCACAAGAACTGTTACCATTAAATCAACTGAGTATAGATGTTCTGTATCACAAGAACTATACCAACAAGATAAGATACAAGAATGAAAGTAATATCTGACAACAGAACTAGAAGCATACCACAAAAATAGAGACATAGAGATTTGTCCTGAGTGGAAAGCCCCTGGCATAAAACCACTCCAAAAAATTGCCTCACTGGCTTAAGAATCTCACTGATTATTGTGCCTCACTGGCTTACAATCTCACTAAATACATTGCCTCACAGGCATATCAAAGATTACACAGTTTTTGAAAACATTTCATACAGAGGAATACTCTGTTTCTTTAAAGCATATACTACCAACAATGTGAGTGCAGACCACACACAATTTCATTGCACAAACATTATTTACATTATACCTTTATAATCTTGCAGAAACTGACAACTGTTGACAGTTTCGAATTGAAAAACCAATCGACGGTTTTGCAATTGTCACTTCAATAGAAATAAACAATATTGTTGCCTTTTGTCATTATAAGAAAAACTGTTTGAAGAGGATGTGCCATAAAACATTATTTCTCAATAGAAATGCAAGAATCAATTTTTGGTTGCTCAAACGGAACCCCTTAGGGTTACAAGCTGTCTTCAAAAAATATTTCAACCGAAGAGTCTGAAACAGTTATAACTGAACAAGTTTTCATTTTTCCTCATAAAGCCTTGAGAATCATGTTAACTCAAATGAAAAACAAATAAATTGCTCTGCCATGAACAGAAAACACCCCTGTTGAGTATACAATAATTTACTGCATTAGGGTTAAAAAACCAAAAGAATATAAGGGTTCTTTCAGAAATCTTCCGGCAGAAGAAAGAAAGTGAAATATATGCAAGAATGCCCTTGTTAAGCTTAACAGAAATACAAAACCAAAAACCAACGACTAACTGGTGACTGTTTTGCACACACACAACCAAATATATAATGAGCTGAAAATAAAGAGTGGAAAGAGTAGCACCTATCATAATGACGCTGCAAAAGAAGAAAGTTACCAGACAATGGCACACATCACTTCCATTCGTGAATTTGCTTCCATAAACTATCATGATACTGCCCAGAAATACAAGTCAAACACCATACTGCAATGATCAAACTGGAATACCAAGAAATCATGATAATGAATGAAGGAAAGGTCAAACCCAGCACAGAGCAAAGTAATGATCAAATGAAGTGCTTGAACTCGGAAAGACAAACCACTGAATATGCCTTTAACTGGCTGTTCCTATTTGCCCTAAAGAGGGCTTGAAAAGATAAGAGATAGATGACCATTTAAACTAGTCAACAGCCTAGCAACCGGTGCTCAAAAGATACCTTAGAAATTACGCACAACTTTCACCTTTTATTACTTATGTTGTACATGATGTTTAAGCCAAACATTATCATTTTTAAACCATGCAAATATTACCAAGTCAATAGGTCGAAAGACTAACTAGTTGAAAGGCTGACTAGCTATCAAAGACCAACTGCCAAGTGGAACACAAACATGTTCTGCCATTGACATCACTGCCAACCACAAGAGCACCAATGGGGTTTAAGATATATGGAAGATCAGCTCTGAAAATTGAACGAAAGATCCCTAATCTATAGATTTATGTGGAATTTTCCAGGATCCAAAACACTTAGGCTCTGGGCTCATGAAAAATAGACGTCATCTATATTAGTTTAGATATTGAGGGTTCCCAAAGGCTACTTTCTAGAAATTTTCTTTCCAAAACAAAATAAAGATCTTGTATATTAAAGAGCACCATGGTTCATGAAGAGATATGGGCTCTTTAAGAAATACTTGTTACTAGATTTCAACCTAACATAGAATCTACTAAGCACAATTCAAAGATAGGTAATATTTACCTATGCTCCTTAGTAAAAACTAATTACATTTCTTTATAAATTCTTTGATTTGCAATTACATAGTACATAGCTTCTTTAGAATTTACAAAAAATCTGAGGTTGTGATATATGAAATTTTTTGCAACGGTCTAGACTATGAAATACATTATCAAGTTGTATGATTCTAGATATGAGAGATGTTGTATATAACAAACCCATATATTATGGGAATAATTTGTTTAGATGTCAAATGTGTAATGAGAACAATCATCTTTTCCATGTTTCTCCAATCCAAGAAATGATGGAGTTGGACCAAGCATGTTCACAAGATGCAATGGAACAACCACCAACAATAATACCTTTTAAGCCTAAAATACAACAAATAAATAGTCAAAGCTACCAATCAGATGAGAACAAATTCAAATGAGATTACACAAGAAAAGGTATGGAAACAAGAGATAATTTACATCTTTGTGAGATCAACAGAGTAACAAAAATGTAGATGGTAGAAATACCTAAGAAAACAGCCCAAATTAAGAGATATCATACGTAGAATTAGTATATATAAAAGAAAAGGTGAGAATTAAAAGCTACTTCATCTTTCAGCACAAACATACTCCACACATTCTAATACTAAAAGTAAAATAACACATAGGTAGGTGATATGTCAGCAAATCTAATCCCAAACAAAATTGCAACTTTGAGAACCAAATGTCATAATGGAGCAAAATAGAAAGAGAAAATCATCCAAAAAGTTGAATCAAAAGTGAAGAGCAACCTAGAAACAACAATCACAATGTTCAAATGGGTTCAACTTCACACACATCATGTACAACTCTTCAATTCAAATGGATGTATAAATATAACAAACTCCCATCTCTAATCAGCCACTAGAGGAAGATATTTTGGAGGTTCTCAAATCTATTTAATACAGACTTTACCAAGGAATGCCAAGGGAATAGGTGTGCCCAAAAAAGGCCAATACCTGCATAACATAGTGCAATATGGAGGAAGTGATGAGAATAAACTCCAAACACCAAAGAAAATATTAAGTACAACAGTATATGGGGAAGAAAATTGATAAACATTTATCACAACTCTCGCACTTTAGTCCAGTGGCATCTAGTGAGGTATGTATACAAATTTAATCAATCTATCCCATGATGATCTATATTTATTATCACTCAAGAATTTGAGCTATATTTCTTTTTAGGAAACTTATAAAACTAAAACATGGCAACAAATATATAAGTCTAATAAAACATATTGTAGATTCTATCTTGGTAACAAATACCAGCAATCTCATCCTAGTCACAACCTTCTACACTAGTCACTTACATCATTGATCAATGGATCACATAGAAAAAGCAAATCTCAGCCAAGATAAGAGACACAACTCTTTCAAATCATTGGCCAATAATCATATCAATTTTAAATACATATAATAGGAAATGACAACAATTATTCAAATTTCAAATTTTTTTTCTAGTACATCTAGATTTCAAGGACCAAGTGGGAAAATGGATGAAAGGGACCAACAATATGTATGGATGTGCAATGTAAAAATTCATGGGTAAACTTCATTGCCTCAAAATTTGATGCAATAGTGACATTCCTAAAAAAGTCCTACAAATTAAGAAGAAATTGACAATAGTTCAAAAAAAAATCAAAGAGATTGGATTTGACTAGGATTTTCATCAAATTGTTGCTCACAATCTATTGGGTCTACAAAATCAATAAGAATAATAACCAAGACAACATGTAAGAAATCAATGAGTAAACAAGGTGATATTAACACAAAATATTTTTATAAATTAGTTTTGAACCAACAACATAATAATGTTGTTTAACAAAAGAAAACAGAGAATGGAATGCTTAGATGTCCAGAAATCCTAAAACAAGAAATAAAAAAGATGGAAATTTTTCCGCAACTACGATGAGAAGGGATAAAAGATCTATATTTTTTTTTTCTTAAAAGCCTGCAAAAACAAACCTATACTGTATTAAAATAAAGAGTTCATATACATCAGAGTAAGGAAGTAGCAATAGAAAAAAAATATAAACGAGTTCAACCAACGTAGTGGCAAGTGGGCATTCAACCAAAAAGCCAAAAAATAGAGTAAACTAAACCCTAAATTAAACATCTAGGGGTCACCCATAAATAGTCTCACTGCTGGAAAAAACCATACCTGAAGTGCTAGCCAATGGCACAGAAGAAGCTGACGCGAGAAGTTCACGGATTCTTGGTGGTCTTGGTGCCACGTCGGGAGTGTGGAGGCAAAGGAGGTGTATGGCTTTGAAGACCACCTTGACATTAATAAAATTCTCAAACTAATTTATGTTGTATTTTGAGACTAAAGAACAACTTAGACAAGAAACCTATCTTTTTAAGATCCATGAAATATTGTTGATAAAATTCCCAATCTAAATATATTACATTATAAGATTAAAGAAAAACTTAGACAAGCAACTTATCTTTTCAACTAGACAATGTTCTAGGTTTGAATGGTTTCTATGCCCTATTCTATCAACAAATTTGATTAAATAAACTTGATGAAAGAATAATATTTATCCTAAGAATAACAGCATTGTGGTTATGAAAGCCTTTGGAAATCCAAACTTGACATTGTCTACTCCGTCTGTTAAGGATTAAGATTGTCTAGAAAATTGTAAAATGATTCTAGAGCCTTCCACAACTAGAACATTCCTGAGTTGTTCTAGAAAAGAATATTGTAAGATATGTTCTAGAAAAGAACATTCGAGGTTTAAGAGTTTTCTAGAAAGCTAGATGCTTCTAGGCTTCAAAGGTTCTATAACTATATATATGTGATTGGAGAGAGTTGTTGATGAGAGAGCCTTTGGATGGTTACTAAAGAGAGCCTTTGGATGGTTACTAAAGAGAGCCTTTGGATGGCTGCTAGACATAGCCTCTAGATGGCTGTTGGATACAACATTTTGGAGGTGATGTAATGAATGTTAGATGAATATAATTTGCCAGGTTATTCAACTCTGTTTTGCCCTACCTCTTTTTTGTTTATTGCTGTTATGTTTTGCCTTGTCTTTTGGTGTTTATAGGGCTTGTTCTTTCATGGTATCAGAGCGGGTTATGGGTTCGAATCCCCTTGGGTAACACTGAGGGGATTGTTGGAAAAAAAAAGATTCAGCTAGAGGATCAGCCCAAGTTCAGCTAGAGTTTCAACCAGGTTCAACTAGAATGTCTTCTTGGTTTAGCTAGAATGTTTTCCAGGTTTAGCTAGAGGACCATCAAGAGGTTCAACTAGAATGTTTTCCGATTCAGCTAGAGGTTCAGTTAGAAGTGTATTGCTGGAGTGATTTGTTTGCAGGGCAAAGATATTGCTGGAGTGATTTGTTTGCAGGCCTGAGATATTGTTGGAGTAATTTGTTTGCAGGGCTGATATATTGCTAGAGTGATTTTTGTTTGCAGGGCTATTGTTGGAAATGCAAGTTGAAACAAGCTAGAGGTATTATTGGTTGTGATGATGAAGATGACTTTTCAGCTAGACAAAAGATAATAAGTGTTGAAGGCTTAAAGTTTCAATCTCATATGAGCAAGCTAGAGGAAAGAAAGAATGGGAGCAAGCTATGAAAGAGGATTATGATCAAAGAATGCTTGGTATGCTAGAGGTGAACATTAAAGGGGGATAGTAATATAATGTTCCCCTCTCATTTGTATTTTTCTGTATTATTCTAGTCAATCTTAAGGGGGGATGTTAAGGATTAAGATTGTCTAGAAAATTGTAAAATGATTCTAGAGCCTTCCACAACTAGAACATTCCTGAGCTGTTCTAGAAAAGAATATTGTAAGATATGTTCTAGAAAAGAACATTCCAGGTTTAAGAGTTTTTTAGAAAGCTAGAAGCTTCTAGGCTTCAAAGGTTCTATAACCATATATATGTGATTGGAGAGAGTTGTTGATGAGAGAGCCTTTGGATGGCTACTAGAGAGAGCCTTTGGATGGCTACTAGACACAGCCTCTAGATGGCTGCTGGATACAACATTTTGGAGGTGATGTAATGAATGTTAGATGAATATAATTTGCCAGGTTATTCAACTCTGTTTTGCCCTACCTCTTTTTTGTTTATTGCTGTTATGTTTTGCCCTGTCTTTTGGTGTTTATAGGGCTTGTTCTTTCACCGTCATGTCCATCTGATAAATTGTCCATTTCCCCACAATTCTCGAAGCTCAAAAACAGCCATGTAACTATGTCATACCTCTTGCAATACTGAGTTAAACATTTAGACATCATAACCTGCTGCAATTTTCAGAACATTAATCTTCATTTCCTTTGGTGATTGATTGTTATGTTTTTTGGCTTCTTTTTTATTCACTAGGGTGGGCTGGGCGACCCTTTGGTGGCTTGGCAGCTGAGGTTTTCTTTTGCTTTGAGTATTATTGATAGTTACTTCCTTTGTCTCCTTCATGCTGTTACTTCCACAGCCATGGTTTCCAGAGATTCCACATGCCAATTTCTGTTGTTCAGTTTCCATCCTAACTTCAATTACAGTCTTAAATACCTGCAAAGTATTTTTCTATTGCACTCAGTTAAAAAGATATAAAATAGAATTATATTATATCAAATTTGGGTCTAAAGGTTAGTCTTCTAGGATTTCAATATGAAACACAATAGCACATATTGCAGCAACAAATCTAACTTAAAATTTATATATTGTTGCAATAAATATAATTTTTTATTAATTAAAAATTAATAAAAATAATATTTTTTCACTTCAAAAATTATTTGAAATTAAGTTGTTCAAAGAGATTTTATAGGATACACTCATTATTTCAAAAGATTATTATGTAAACATATGCATATACTTATGATAAAGTAGTTTCATGGTTAGTATTTTACGAGATTGTTGTAGAAATCATATTACCAAATTAACGTAGAAACTTAAAAAATAATATTGAGTGAAAAATAGCCAATAAAACACCCACTTACAAAACACTACTTATAATATATTATAGTATGACACACAATATCTTATAAATAAAATAATTTAATGTGTCATAGACTTGTGTCATTATACATTTTATCAATGCATACATATTTAAAGAGCTCAAAAAAATCAAAGGAAAAGCATAGAAAGTTCTTACCAGAATAGCCCTTGTTGCACTATAACAATGGTTCTTTTGCTCCAATAATTTTTTATAATGATTTAATTGTTGGTTGGTCACTCTGAAACCATAACATTACCTTCAAAGCTCTTGATTATGGCTTGATTTGTAGATTTTTCAATGAAAGGATGAATGGCTAAGATTTGATGAGACAACTTTAGGGCAAAAAAGGAGGCTTCTAAGTGCAAGAGGTGTGAGGTAGTTGTGGCTATTTTGGAGCTTAGGAACGGTGGGCAGTTGGACAATTTATCAGCTGCACTTGACTGGAGGATATGGACTTGACACAGTAGACAATGTTAAGTTTGGATTTCCAAAGGCCTTCACAACCACAATGTTGTCATGGAGTGTTTTCAAGTTCAGCGAATTCATGGGCAGTGATGTCTCCAATGCAAATATGGCCATTCAATGGGCCACATATTATCTTCTCAAAGCTATTACTCATCTGGGACCATATATGTTCAGGTTAATATATGCATAACAACAGAATAATTTCAGTCATGATGTAACAACAAAATAATTTCAGGGGTTTAGTAATTTCAAGGGTTTATAAATTCTAATATTTATTAAGGATCGTTTGAAAATTATGCAGATAGGGAACCCTAACAATGACCACAAATGCTAGAAGAGGCCAGAAGACATGGACACTTCCAAAACTGCATATAAATAACCAAAACCCTGAAAAGGTTGCAGCACTTGTAGCTGAATCCCTTGTTTCACAAGTAAGACCCTCCCTATTCTAAGAGACTCATTCATAGCATTATTTTAAAAACTTGGTAATGATAGAGTTTAGGAGCTGATGAATCAGAGAATACATTTGGGTTGGACAATAAACATATTGGAACCCGATTGCTTTTATCCAAGGTATAGCAACTTTGAGTGTTACTATACCTGGGATAAAAGCAATAAGGCTTTAACGTGTCTATTGTCCAATTCAAATGGCTACTTATATAACTTCTTACTGATTCCATTAATATATGTTGTCACAGTCTAAGTTACTATACCTGGGATAAAAGCACTCAGACTTTAACGTGTTTATTGTCCAATCCAAATGTATTGTCTGATTCATGAGCTCCTAAACTCTGACCAATATCATGGTTTTAAGCTGCTATTACTCTGGTGCTGAAAAATTTACCATCATGGAAGCATGAATGAGTCTCTTGGAATAGGAAGGGTCTGATTTGTCAAATACAAGGGATGCAGCTGCAAGTGCTACAATCGTTTCATGGTTTTGGTTATCTATTTTATAGGCAGTTCTAGTCGTGTCCATGTCTTCTAGCCTCTCCCAGCATTTGTAGGGTCTCCTACCTCCATAATTATAAAACAAGCCTAAATAATTATTAGAATTTATAAACCCAGGAGATACAACATCATGACTAAAAAATTTGGTTGTAACATCATGACTGAAATTGTTCTGTTGTTATGCACATACTAACTTGAACATATATGGTTCCCGAATGAACAATAGCTTTAAGAAGATAATCTGTGACCCATTGAATGACCATCTTTGCATTGGAGAGTTCGTTACCCATGAATCATCCGAACTCCAAAACATTTCATGACAGCATTGTGGTTGTGAAGGCCATTGGAAATCCAAACTTAACATTATCTCTTGCATCATAATATCCTCCTGTCAATTCCTGTCTATGCCAACTGAAATAATATCCATGTCTAGACACTGTTCTACTTCCTTATGTGCTTTGACTATAATTCTTGGTAGCTCTCAGTTCAAACTTGAGGAAGGATTCATTGGTCGCAAGCTTCCTAGTGTCCGGCTTATTGTAGGGTCTATTGTTTATGTTATTGTTGCCCGCTTATGTTAATGTATACTATCATAAGATTAATTATAATGGTGAAGATGAAAGTAGCAATAGCATTGTCTATACTTATTCTCATCCTCCTCATTCCTAACATCTACATGCAATCGTCAAAGGTCATGGTTCATCTTTGGGTGCATCACCAGTTAGTACTTTTGCCAAATGCAGTCAATACTACCCTCATTGTAAATGTTCCTCAAATGGTTGGAGGTATGTTAGAAGTTTATTATTTTTTAGTTTTGAGTTTTTTTATCTTATAAGATGCCTTCATAACCATTAAGGGATAATGACTTAGTGTATATGTAGTCAAAATTTAAAAGGTTTATAGGTTTAGTGTAAATCTAGTCAACATTTAAAAGGTTAATAGGCTTTACTTTTTGAGGGATTATTCTGTATGCTGCAGCTTGTCATTTTTGCATTCCAAAGTTCTGAAAGAATATGCAGGTGGACTTTATAAAATAGATTACATAGGCATACTTTATAAAATATTGGATATCCGCCTTGTGGTTGTGTCATATAAAGGGATGAGCCTTCGTGTGAGTCCAAAAAGTAGCTTGTATCTTAAAGAACCTGATCAATGATTTTATCTTGGTCAATACATCTAAGGTGGTTTGACTAATTCCCCAGCCAATTATAAGTTTGGATCTGACCTTAATGAATATAATGAAGATGATTTTGATTAGTTTCATATTCCATAAGATGGGCTTCAAATCTACACAATATTCAAAATGTCTATTGACGCAATTTTGGTTAATTTGTGCCATCTTTTATGGTTTCTACAAATCACGTTGAACTGAAAAAATCATCTCAGGACTAACAATAACTCTAAAGTTGTTGTTGCTAGTATCTTAGATATGTTGAGAACTATAAAGGAATGAGGCCCCGTGGGAGGCTAAATAGTAGATTTTTACCTTAAAAAAATGATAGATGAATCTATTTAAAATAGTTTTTTTTTAATTTATAAATGTAAAAGATCAAGATATAATATATATTGATAGAGCATTGATTGTGCAGAAAAAAATTGAAATGACCAAATTTGAACTAAAATTGGTGGATAGCATCAAGTAGTATGTAGCTATTTCTAAATTCCTATCAAACTTATATACATGTATCTATGGTTCGTATAGAGTTCAGCTGCACGGTTTTTAAAATTAAAAAAGCGTTCTAAATAGATTCATCTATCAATTGTTTTTTAAGATAAAAATCTACTGTTTAGCCTCTCGCCGAGCCTCATTCCTTTATACTTTTGAACATGTCTATATGGTTCTGAACATATCTAAGATACTAGCAACAACACCTTCAGAGTTATTGTTACACTTGAGATGATTTTTCAGTTTAGCATGATATGTAGAAATTATAACATAAAGCACAAATGAACTAAAATTGCATCAATAAACATTTTGAATATTGTGTAGATTTGAAGCCCACCTTATCAGTTAAAATTTTTTTACATCCAAGGTTATGGAATAAGAAACTAATCAAAATTATCTTCATTATATACATAAAGGTTAGATCCATATTGTCAGGCTTCTCTAAGGCAGGAAAAGAATTTAAGATGGAGTTTATTTCTGGATTAGTCAAACTACCTTAGATGTATTCACCAAGATAAAATCATTGATCAGGTTCTTTAAGATACAAGCTATTTCTTGGACTCACACCAAGGCTCATCCCTTTATATGACACAACCACAATGCCTTCCGTTCTACTGTAAGGCTGATATCCAATATTTTATAAAGTATGTCTGTGTAATCTATTTTATAATGTCCATGTGCATATCCATTCATAACTTTGAAATGCAAAAATCGACAAGATGCAGTATACAGAACAATCCCCCCAAAAGTAAAATTTATAAACCTTTTGAATGTTGACTAGATTTACACTAAGCCTATAAACCATTTAAATGTTGACTAGATTTATACTAAGCCATTATTCCTTAACTCTTATAAGATAAAAAAACTCAAGACTAAAGAATAATAAACTTGCAACATACCTCCAGCCATTTGAGGAACATTTTCAAGAAGGGTAGTATTGACTTTTGGTGATTCACCCAAAGATGAACCATGCCCTTTAACCGTTGGACGTTGGGAATTGTAGCCCTTTCAATAAGTCATCTACCAGGAAGCCTACTACCAACAAATCCTTCCTCAACTCTGAGCTGAGAGTTACAAAGCATTATAGTCAAAGCACATAAGGAAGTAAAACAGTGTCTAGATAGGGATATTATTTCAGTTGGGATAGAGAAGAATTGATGAGAGGATATTATGATGCACAACCACAATGCTATCATGGAGTGTTTTGGAGTTTGGTGGATTCATGGGCAGCCAGCTCTCCAATGCAAAGATGGCCATTTGATGGGCCACAAATTATCTTCTCAAAGCTACTGCTCATCCGGGCAGCATATATGTTGAGGTCAGTATGTGCATAACAATAGAATAATTTCAATCATGATGTTACAACATAATAATTTCAGTCATGATGCTTTATCTCCTGGGTTTATAAATTCTAATAATTATTTAGGCTTGTCTGATAATTATGTAGGTAGGAGACCCTAACAATGACTAGAAATGCTAGGAGAGGCCAGAAGAGAACTGCATATAAAATAGATAACCAAAACCCTGAAACAACTGCAGGACTTGGAGCTGCAGCCTTTTTGTTTCCCAAATCAGACCCCTTCTATTCCAAAAAAAACTCATTCATGCTTCCATGGTAAAATTTCTAGCACTAGAGTATAGTGTTAGTTTAAAAGCTTGATAACGGTCAGAGTTTAGGAGGTGATGAATCATACAATGCATTTGGGTGGGACAATAAACATGATGGAGCATGAATGCTTTTATCCAAGGTATAGTAACTTAGAGTGTGACTACTTATATTACTTCACTTTTATCATTGAATCTGCAATATTTTTAACTTCTTGTTGTTTCGATTAGTATAAGTAGTCACAATTGAAGTTATTATATATTCCATAAAAATAATTGGGTTCCAATATGTTTATTGTCCCAGCCAAATGTATTGTCTGATTCATAAGCTACTAAACTATAATCATGACCAAGTTTTTAAGCAGCTGCTATTACTCTAGTGCTAAAAAATTTACCATCATGGAAGCATGAATGATGCTCTTGAAATAGGAAGGGTCTTACTTGTGAAACAAGGGATGCAACTGCAGGTGCTGCAGTCGTTCCAAGGTTTTTCTTATCTATTTTATACACAGTTCTAGTTACATGTCCATGTCTTCTGGCCTCTCCTAGCATTTATGGTCACTGTTAGGTTCCCCTACTTGCATAATTTTAAGACAAGCCTCAATAATTATTAGAATTTATAAACCTGGGAGATACAACATAATGACTGATTATTCTGTTGTTACATCATTAATGAAATTGTCATGTTCTTATGCACATACTAACCTGAACATATATAGTACCTGGATGAGTAGTAGCTCTCAGAAGATAATCTGTGACCCATCCAATGGCCATCTTTGCACTGGACAGCTCGTTGCCCATGAATCAGCCAAACTCCAAAACACTCCATGACAGCATTGTGGTTGTGAAGGCCTTTGGAAATCCAAACTTGACATTGTCTACTCTGTCAAGTTGATGGAACTGGCCTACACAAACATATGCCCTGATACCACTTGAAGGTAGCATTTACAGATTCAGAACAAGAACCCATTTACAGAAACCACAAACATAGAGCCTTCTTAGGGGATAACAAGAATATCAACACAGATTGTGACAAACAAATACGGATGACAGAAAGGATATATTTTATTCATTTATATAAAAGATCCCATTACATATTTAGCATTCGGCCATACATATTTTGACCTCCCCATCCTTTAATCCAAAAATGACTCTCCCTCTAACTCAGACTATTACATTTTATTTTCTATCGCTCTTCCTCTTGTTCAATTAACAAAGCTTGAAATACATTTTTCTATGGCCTGTTGTGTTCGGCCTCATTATGTGTAGAAATCAAATCTTCCTCCGAACTACCCCCTCCTACTCTACCGACCTTCCTTTTATAGACGACCTTTGATGATAATCGGCCTCTCCATCTACAGCTACATCTCCACCATCGACCATCTCACATATAGCTATATCTTCATCAGTTTTCAATTCTGCAGGGAATAATTCAAACTCAACCGCCACTGTAAGGAAACCGTCGCCATCATAAAGAGAGTGGAGTCGTTAGAAAAATTATAACCACTGCTAAATAAATATCGCATGCTGCAGAGATGGAACGATTCACAATCGATGCAGAGGAAAACATTTATGCCAGAGCATCATTGCCCACTAAGAAGGTTTATTAGGTATTTCTAATTTTAATCGATCCACCAAAAGAGCACAAGGAATCTTTTAAATGCTTCGCCAGCTGTCCGCCTTTTCATCCTCATGATATGAGGTTTTAAATGCCTTTTAAAACTAGAGATAGAAGATATCCAGGATCCCACCAAAAATAGAAGAAATAAACTGCCAAAAATAATGGTTGACAGAGAAGAACAAAAATAGCCAAGCAAGAATTACTGTCACAAAGGTGACAGGAGCTACACCACAAACCCAAAAACTGAAAATATGCAATTCAAAATTAGAAAATGGGCTGCCACTGCATCAGACTCCTCAGGGAGAAAAATTCATGAGCTCCTGCTCATGAGGTCTACAATTCCTCTTTTCTTTTCCTCGCTTTCCAATTCATTAATTCTGCACTTCCACGCTTGTATTGTTGCCTTTGAAATTTTGTTATCTGCATTTGTTGGCTTCTTTCCCTCTGTGCATGCTTCCACCTTTGATTCTCCTTATCAACTCCAAATCTCCACCATACTGACTCATCATCATAATCATCTACGGATATCATCTCAAATGAAAATAAAACCTTATCTTTACTCTGTGCAAATGAAATTACCTCTGGAATCTTTACGACCGCAATGTGATCAAGTAACAATAAGTCTTTTGCCTCTTCTACATCATCTAGTTCTTTCATTGAACCTTCTACACTTTCTTTCTCTACTGTAATCACCTTTTCACCTTCCAAATTTGCTTTCGAACTGTTCTGCACATCCAGTTACTCATCCTCTTTTGCAGACATGGTGTTCTTTTCATCTTCATTATATTTATCATCTTTAGCGACATGAACTATAGCATTGAACTCAGAATTACCTTGAACATCAACAGGATCAACTTCGCACTTCTGAAAATGTACAAACTGTCCACAGTCCTCATCAACATCCTTAGCTTTCTTGCTGTCAACTTCTTCTACCCTTGATGCTATTTTTCTATCACAAAAGTTAATACAAACCACTCCTCTTTGTTGCACATCAACAATTGATTTCTTTTGCCAAGATGGGATTATATACCCATGATCTACTAATTTACCCTTTTCCTTTTGAACTTGCACATCTACATTCCCATTACCACTTGCACAATCAAAACAAATTTTTACCTTGTCATTGGTCTGCTGCCCCAATTTGCAAATATTCTTAGTTGCATGTCTTGCCGACTCCCTTTCTTCACAGGCATTCTTCTTTTCTTGATCAGCCCTCTTTCCACTTTCAGGTACAAACTGTCTTTTATCATCTATTGCTGCAATCTGGGTTCTTTTGCTCTTATCTCCAACTCCGTTGATGAGCTCTCTTCTTGCCCTTTCTTTCTTTGCCTCTAAAGGCTTGTCCTTAGTCTTCTTCACACCTGTATTCACAACTTTAAACAAATCATTAGAAAATAAATCAACATACCATGATGTCTCCTCAGGTGCCATGAAAACTTTCTTCTTCTCTCCTTGTCTGCTTTGTGCAGTCACAACCTTGTCAGGAAAATAAATCTTTTCCAAGATCTCCATTCTTCTCAAGATCTCTTCCAATCCCTCTCCGTACCTTCTTCTTTCTACTTCATCCCAATATATATTCCAATATGAGATTATCACAAGTTTTCTTACACAAAAACCCATTTCTCTTATTCAATCTCCAAGTGCAAACTGCCTCTCCTTCGGCGATCTGTTCACACACAACAAAACACCTCTGCACCTCAACTAAGGGTTCTCTCTTTCCTCTCTGCCTAGTCTTTTGGTGCTTCTCCTTTTTTGTTACTATATTAATCAGCAATTCTCATGTCCATATTTTCCACCATGCTAGTGATATTCTACCTCTCGAGCATTCATTAGACCATAACACTCATACACAACACCCATCAAAATTAGGCACACATAGTGCTCACTGCCCAGATATTTTGGGACTCTAGGTTTCTTCTACAACCCATTAACTATCCAAACACACATAACACTCTAGGTTTCTTAAAAACATCAAACTATCAAAACCCACATCAAACTCTTATTGCCCAGATCTTTTAGGGCTCTGATACCACTTGATGGAACTGGCCTACACAAACATATGCCCTGATACCACTTGAAGGTAGCATTTACAGATTCAGAACAAGAACCCATTTACAGAAACCACAAACATAGAGCCTTCTTAGGGGATAACAAGATTATCAACACAGATTGTGACAAACAAATACGGATGACAGAAAGGATATATTTTATTCATTTATATAAAAGATCCCATTACATATTTAGCATTCGGCCATACATATTTTGACCTCCCCGTCCTTTAATCCAAAAATGACTCTCCCTCTAACTCAGACTATTACATTTTATTTTCTATCGCTCCTCCTCTTGTTCAATTAACAAAGCTTGAAATACATTTTTCTACGGCCTGTTGTGTTCGGCCTCATTATGTGTAGAAATCAAATCTTCCTCCTAACTACCCCCTCCTACTCTATGGACCTTCCTTTTATAGACGACCTTTGATGATAATTGGCCTCTCCATCTACAGCTACATCTCCACCATCGACCATCTCACATATAGCTATATCTTCATTGGTTTTCAATTCTGCAGGGAATAATTCAAACTCAACCGCCACTGTAAGGAAACCGTCGCCTTCATAAAGAGAGTGGAGTCGCCAGAAAAATTATAACCACTGCTAAATAAATATCCCACGCTGCAGAGATGGAACGATTCACAATCGATGCAGAGGAAAACATTTATGCCAGAGCATCATTGCCCACTAAGAAGGTTTATTAGCTGTTTCTAATTTTAATCGATCCACCAAAAGAGCACAAGGAATCTTTTAAATGTTTCGCCAGCTGTCCGCCTTTTCATCCTCACGATATGAGGTTTTAAATGCCTTTCAAAACTAGAGATAGAAGATATCCAGGATCCCACCAAAAATAGAAGAAATAAACTGCCAAAAATAATGGTTGACAGAGAAGAACGAAAATAGCCAAGCAAGAATTACTGTCACAAAGGTGACAGGAGCTACACCACAAACCCAAAAACTGAAAATATGCAATTAAAAATTAGAAAATGGGATGCCACTGCATCACAAGTCCATATCCTCTCGTGAAGTCCAACTGATAAATTGTCCATCTGCCCACAATTCCCGAAGCTCAAAACTAGCAATGTAACTATGTCATACCTCTTGCATTACTGAGTTAAACATTTAGACATCATAACCTGCTGCAATTTTCAGAAACATTAATCTTCATTTCCTTCTGGTGATTGATTGTTGTGTTTTTTGGCTTATTTTTTGATTCACTAGGGTGGGCTGGGCGACCCTTTGGTGGCTTGGCAGCTGAGGTTTTCCTTTCCTTTGAGTATTATTGATAGTTACTTCATCTTTCTCCTGCATGCTGTTACTTCCACAGCCATGGTTTCCAGAGATTCCACATGCCAATTTCTAAAGATATAAAATGAATTTATATTATACCAAATTTGGGTGTAAAGGTCAGTCCTCTAAGATTTCAATCTGGAACACAATAGCACATATTGCAGCAACAAATCTAATTTAAAATTTATATATTATTGCAATAAATATAATTTATTTTTAATTAAAAACTAATAAAACTAATATTTTTTCACTTAAAAAATTTATTTGAAATTAAGTTGTTCAAAGAGATTTTCTAGGATACACTCATTATTTCAAAACATTATTATGTAAACATATGCATATGCTTATGATAAAGTAGTTTTATGGTCAGTATTTTATGAGATTGTTCTATAAACTTTATAATAGAAAAACTATATAAGAAATCATGTTACCAAATTAACCTAGAAACTTAAAAAATAATATTGAGTGAAAAATAGCCAATAAAAGACCCACTTCCAAAACACTACTTATATTATATCATAGTATGACACACAATATCTTATAAATAAAATAATTTAATGTGTCATAGACTTGTGTTATTATACATTTTACCAATCCATCAATATTTAAATAGCTAACAAAAATCAAAGGAAAAGCATAGAAAGTTCTTACCAGAATAGCCCTTGTTGCACTCTGACAATGGTTCTTTTGCTCCAAGAATTTTTTATAATGATTTAATTGTTGGTTGGTCACTCTGACAATATAGCGTTACCTTCAAAGCTCTTGATTATGGCTTGATTGAAGCTTGATTTATAGAATTTTGGATGATAGGATGAATGGCTAAGATTTGATGAGATAACTTTAGGGCAAAAAAGGAGGCTTCTAAGTCGTATCCTAGGGCTTCTAAGACTGAGCGAGAGGAAACTAAGGCTTATCCTTATGTGAATGGCTAGGACTAAAAGGTGTAGTATGAAATGGTTAGTGGAGATGTAAAGTTATTTTGACTTTTGTGCAAGTATCTAGATTTAATGAATGTAGCTGAGGATTAAAACAAGTGGAAAATAATTAATCAAATAATAAAATTATTTAATTAACTAGCATACCTATATTAAGAAAAGTCTCTCCAAATTAGGCCAAGGCATATTGAATCAAAATAAAATAACAATAAAATATTTCTGTTACAAAGCATGAATATTTTTATTTGTGTGAATAACCCTAACCCTATTTTTGCATTCCAATTACCCATTGTTTGCAATACTTGTTTTGTTGCAGGTTGAGCATGCTCCTGTTTATCTCAAGTAGCTAGATTCAGTTCTTGCATTCACTCAATGTTCCTTATTTCTACAACCCTGGTACTGAAAACGAGTATGTGAACATTAATACCTAACATTCGGGGATCATGATCTCCTACGTATCTATTTCCTTCAAACAATCTCTTTTTCCACCATTATAGACTAAACGAGGGCTCCTACTATAAACTATATAAAGAGGTGTGGGGGCCAGAAAAAGGATATTAACCTAGGTGGTGTATGAGAAAAATGATCAATTGGTTCCCATTCTAGAATAGTTGGGGCCTCCCTAGAAATTCTGTTATTGCATCATTTGTCTCTCCATCCATGGATATGGTTCTAATCTTGTATACTCCATTATTGGTGGTGTGACCTTCTTAGTTTTATTGGTTGATTCCTCAATTCTATATTTCATGCTCTAAATAATAGAAATAGAAAAATGACTCTGTGTGGATGGTCATGGATCAAAATAAATGGAACGTAGGTCTCAATCTCTAATGTTTGAGCTTATTTTCTAGGGCCTCAAATATAGGAGGGAGCCTAATCATCATACTAGGTTATTTATGTTTCATGTATGAACAAACAATTGAATACACTTGATTTAGTAATGCCCTATATAGGTACATGTGCGAGGTCAAAGAAATGGTAGCAATCAATGGCAAAGAAATTGCTAGATGGAACTAATGATGAAGCTAGAATTGAGGTGGACAAACTAGTGAATGTGGCAATTCATATGCACCAAATAAGTATCTGCATGCCAAATCAAAGGAAGTGTGGGAGAAATTGGAAATTGGTCGACTTGTCATTTCACATGAATGACAAGAAAACAGGACATCATGAACTAGTATGGTGTGATAGATGGTTTGCCTGATGGGAGAGGAGGATGGCTCAGAGGAGATGCTAACATTTATGATGACAACTATGCAGGTAGTACTGTAACAAACAATATATATGGTAATCAAAATGCCATTTGCAGTGAAGTTGATAATATAGATTCAGCAACATGTCTCAAAGCAAAGAGGAGGCAAATTGATTTCATAGGACATATCTTAGATCTTAGGTTGAGAAAGATCTTCAAATCATGGTCAGTTATTATTTTGCACACAATCTACATGGTGCTTGGGGACACTTTCATCTCCAATTCTCATTAATACAGGGTGAATACTGATATGTCCTCTATAATTGTTGTTGTGCTACTAGATCTGGGGGAGCCGAAAGATGGTATTGGGGTGGTGGTAGAAACACTAATTAAAACCACATCGGCCGGGGGACTGAAGAAGACCTTGGACAATGTTGTTCTCGGCTTGGGGTTCTTGCCCAATAATGACACTTGGCATGTGATCCCCTGGCCATGTAATGGATCATGGGTAATTTTTTTTAATTACATTAGTGGGATAAAATGAGGAGTCAAAATAGGACGACATGTAGTGTGCGAAATTCCTCAAGGTTCTTTCGAGAGAAGTAGATGTCAATGGCACAGACTGGTTCTTTGCTATCAACTCTGGTGGCTCGAACTCTAGCACGAATGGGTCAGAGATGGGGGAAGCAGTCGATGACGATCAAGTGTAGAAAATATTTTATAGAAAAGTGCACATAGGTTAGGAATACATTATAATGTTGATATGTAATTATCTACAATATGCTTAGGGAAGACATAAGTATATGGTTATCTGTATCAGATTTGTTTTGAATATAATCACTCATTTAGCGTTTTTTCTTAAGGCCCTCCTTTGGAGTAGTCATTTCTAATTTTCTAATCTTGATCTGCTGGCATCGCAATAATTCATTTATCAAAAAAAAAAAATAGTTTAAAATTTTAAAAATTATCATTTTATTATATTTAAATATTTATGGATTATAAAAGTCTATGACACATTAAATTATTTTATTTATAAGATATTGTGTGTCATACTATAATTTAATTAGTGTTTTTGAAAGTGGGTCTTTTATTGGCTATCTTTCATTGAATATTATATTTTCAATTTTGCAAAAATATTATAGGTTAATTTGGTAATATGTTTTCTTATATATTTTATATTATAAAGTTTATACAACAATCCCATAAAATACTCATTGAAGCATAGCATTACAAATCTAATTATTAATCAATGACAAGGACTAATGTTGACATAGACACATAAATAATTTGATAATATTATTCATTTATTTGTCACAAATGATAATGTGCATAATTATAATAGAAGAAAAGTAGCACATAGCATTGCAACAAAAGTGGGTGCTGTTAATGCACGAGAAGGAGGAGAAAATGAAAAGTCTTAAGTGGAGTTATTAATTTATAAGGATGTAGGGGTAATGTTAAGTTCCAATCTTGGGATACAAGCAAGTCTTTTAAATGGAGCTCCAATGTATGTTCAAAAATAATATACAAACCTAGAAGTGCACAACTACAACCACCAACATATGTTATAGTTGAATTTGAAAGTTATTCAGGCATACCATTTGAAGATCAACTACACAAATAATACCAATACAAAGGTACCACACAACCCAAATACCCTTAAGATTAGCTTGGGTATTGAAAATACATAAATCACAAGGAATTTGTGGCTATATTTATGTAAATTAATTACAAGGTCTAGAAATAATTCCACAATTTAAATATGACTGAAAAGATGAAAAAGGGAAAACAACATGCCAACCTAAAATGTGAAGAGTATTAGAAGATAAATGATGTGACGTACTTCTTACAAATCTATTTGAATGACTATGGAGACATTTTATAGTCATAAAAATATGATAAATGAATGCATGTACTTACAAATTTGTTTCAATAAATATGAAATAATGCACTCTTTCTCACATTATCTTATTAGCTCTATTGCATATTTTCAATATTTTTAATGTTATGTTCTCTAAATGTACTACACTATTATTACTCAAACAAAAATGTGTCAATCATTAAAATAGCATTTTTTACATGTTCAAACTATAGATGCTCCTAGCGTACCTATTTTTAGACTTTGTCATATATAAGTTGAATAGTTACCTTGACTAGGATATGTCTCAACTATTTTAGAAAGATTTTTCTAAATATAGGTATGCTAGTTCTAGACACTTAATTACTACCATATCCTTATGACACTTCTAACATCATCTTTCAACAACTCCTAGGCCTCATCTTGCACCACTTTCAACATATCCTAAACATCCACCATTCCATTAGTCAACTTATTTAATTCATAGGATAGTCCCTTTTACCAAATTAATCAAATAAATAAATTTATGTATTTAATTTTAATCCATTTTTCTTTTTAGTCAGATTAATTAAATAAATTTTATTTCTTTAATTAATTTAATTTTTCTACATCATCCTTGATTATTTTTTTAAATTATGAAGTAATTGTTTTAAATTTAAAATATATAACGGATATACTTTTATTAAATGAATGTGCATTCAATTAAATTTAAAATATATAACCAACATATTTTTATTAAATAAATTCACATAACAATGAAACTGACATTAAATGAATAATCTATATAAATACAAGTAATACCGAAACATAAATCACAAAATATCAATTGAAATAAAAAAACAAAAGAATAGTGAGAAGCATAGAAGTTATCAATTAATTTTCTTTTGTTTTCTAGAGAATGAAATTCAATTTACTGGTTTCTTTTCTCTGTTGTCTTTTTAAAAAAATATTAGGATTTAAATTTGTTTTATAAGTATACTGTAGGGTTCTACACGTAAATAAAAATATCTCCACACCCAACTAAGGTTAGAGTTTTAATTTTATAGTTCATGGATTATTTTAGTTTTATTTATTTTACGAAATTAGATAATTTTTTGATTTCAATTTTATTTACGAAGTTAAAAATCTAGAGTATCTAGAAAATATTTAAATGAAGTGACACCATGTTGTTGCATTTTTATTTTATTCTTCAAAGTTTAATTTTATAGTTAATGAAATATTTTAGTGTTATTTTATTTTACAAAATTAGATAATTTTTGGGATTTCAATTTTACTCAAGGCATTTCAAATCTCTGCACACCCAAATAGAGTTAGGTTCTTCACATAAATAACAAGAGCTGCAGAGCAGCGAAGTTTCTACCAAAATGTTCATGAATAGTCATGTTTTAATTTGTTGTGTTTGCTTAATTTTAGCAACAATGTTGATAATATAATAACTTTACAAATGAAAAAGAAATAATGAATGTTGTATTATGGAAACAATTCATTTGTTTTCTCACATATACGAGAGAAATAAGTGTTTCTAATGCCTTCCCTGCACTATTTTCTCCTCATGAACAAGGACCCATTGCATCTAATACATCCATTAATTTTGAGAAGCTGCATGGTACTACTACAATACAATGTGCATTCCATAGCAAAAATAACATGGAGATGTTTCTATTGTTTTTGATAATATAAGGCGGCTAAACAAGGGGCCGAACCCTTACAAAAAGTAGAGAGGCCACAAAGGCAACAAGCACAAAAATTGCCTTAAACTAGATACATCAAATACTATTTTGCTAGCATAAACAGCAAAACCAGCCGCTATAAACTAAGATAGTAAATACAGAGTAGCAGAGTATCATCAATATAAAAGCAAAGACTAAAGAGGTAGACTCTCTCCTTGCTTAACCATAGATTTAATAATGTCATCCAATTTCTTAGCAGGATCATCATTGTCAGCATTAACAGTAACCCCCAGGTTTTGCAGCATAGAAACATTGAGGAAAATAGAATTCTTGAGCACAGTGGAAAGATTCTATTCCAGTTTCTCAATTCAAGCCCTCAGAACCACAATTTCAGCTCCCAGGCTAGCATCAGTGTCCATTTCATCGTCAGCTTCTTCCACAAACATCTCGTCTGCTTTGCCAGCATTGTCAGCAGAATCAACAGCATCCTCAGTAGTAGCCCCCATTTCATGCGTCTCCTGCTTACCATCAGCATCCTCAGAGATTTCTTGAACATCTATATCTTTATCCTCAGAGATTTCCTGAACATCTATATCTTTATCCTCATCCCCCTGGGAGGATTCCTCAGAAGCGCTCTCAGAATAATCAATAAGTTTTACTTTTGGAGCAGGTTTGCCAACAATTTGCCCTAACCGCGTAACTCCTGAGGAGAAACCATCCTTAATAACCTTAGTAGAAGAATGAGACTTGCTACTTTGTCCCACAGGGGTCCTACAAGGATTTTTGGGGTCCCTACCATAGCCCCCCCAATGCCCATTTCACCAGCATGAGTCTTCCTCTTTTTGCCATTCAAACTAACAACAGAACCAGGAGTATCAATGGGAATCTCCTCAGAAGTAGAAAAAGAAACTTCTTTTGACTTAGTAGGAATAGGGGAAGGGCATGGTTCTTCAACACCAGGAATATCATTAGGGTTAGAAGATAATTCCCCACTGTTGGTTTGAATGGCCTTTGCTGGCTCTAGGGAAAGATGGTGGTTATAAAGACAGAGGATAAGGCCCTGATGAAGGGGGATGGGTTTCTTAGCAGGTTTCTTATCCAATTTAGCTCTAACCCTAAGGACAAAGTGCTCCGGGGAAGAAAGTAGATAAAAAGGAAAGCTAATATGAGCATTGCGATGAAAATGATTCAAAAGGGGGAGATGATAGTTGTAGAACCTGGTGAAGCACCCCTCCAGGGTGAAATACTTCATGAGGAGAAAACACACACTGTCTCAAGGCTCGGGCAGCTTGGCTCTGTCAAATCCTCCCTGATAGGGGACTAATTCTTCGCCATCTCCAAGAAAGAGCTTCTGACTGGAAAGGTATGCAATTTTAGTTTTTCTTTGCAGTTTAATCCCCTGAGTAGACATACCAGTGGCCATAGCAATCACACTTTTAGAAATTTTAAAACTAATTCCACTCACAGAAACACACCGGTTCTACCAAGACCTAGCAAACTATTCAGATAAATTCTCATTATACCTGTTGAGCCGCTCCAAATAGGGACTAATCCCACCCTCTTTGCAATAATGCCGGACCACCAGGTTGTCTTTGAACTCACAACAAGAGACAGGTTCGGTTCTGATTCTATCGCCACCCATTTCAGAAATATAGAGCAGTTCACAAAAACCCCAAATCTCCCAAGTCGTATTTACGATAACAATATTCCCTTGATCAATGCTAATGATGCTAGTGATTAAACAACATGCATTATCATAAATATGGGAAACCTTACAAAGATGATGCTTGCTCATCCCATGCTTAATCATAATTATACAACAAACACCATAATGATCAAGCACCTCGGTAGCCTTATGAAAGCAAGGAGCAGAAATGACAAGTAAGAGGGTAAAAAAAAACCCGTACTTCAAGAGGCACGTCAGCACCCTCCCAAAGAACTGACAAAGTGAGTTGTCTTGCCAATAAATCTAACTCATCCTTAACCCGTCACTTCCTTTAGAATGAGAGCCTTAAGATTTAAAGGGATATGATCAAATTGGCACCAACAACTCCAATTTGAATACCTTTGTCCAAGTTCGGCATAGACATCTGCAACACCATTACCCTCACGGTAAATATGGAGATGTCAAGATTGGGAATCTTCTGTAGGAGAATCTGTATATCCCTAATGATATCTTTCAACTTAATGCCAACAGTCGACACATTGTTAACTACATCAATAACCATTTTAGAGTCCCCCTGGATATTCAAATTCCTGATGCCAAGGGATATGGCCAATTTAATCCCCCATAGAAGAGCAGTAGCTTTAGCGTAGTTATTGCTTTGACAGCCCAGACCGCCAGCATAGACAACAACCATCCACCCTTTGTCATCTCTTATGATCCCTCCCCCACTAGTTGTACCATCCATCTTAGAAGCCCCATCAAAGTTAAGTTTCAGCCAGTTAGGAATCAGAGGACTCCATTTGGTATTAAGCCTCTATAACAATTTGGTATTGTTATGAACATGAATATGATAGAGAATCTTCCAATTCACCGCAATTTGTTCCTCTTCATGAATCAGAGGTTTCTCCACAATTCTGATATGGGCATTAGTGATGCTTTCCATAAGAGTCTTAATAAAAGTGTGAGAAACCTGAGAGGCATCTCTAGCAGTATCCCTAAAAATCCTATGATTGCGCTCTTTCCACAAAGTCTAGCTCAAACACAGCAGAGTTTGATTCCATAACTCAACAAGCCAGGGATGAGAAAAGGGAGGATACTAGCTGTTAATAAATTCTATAATATCAGAATTGCAGACCCACTGATTACCAAAATTACTTAGGATTAAGTTCCATATTTCCCTAGCAAAATCACAGTGAAGGAATAGATGAGAAACAGTTTCCTCCTTATCATAGCATAGACAGCATCTATTGACCAAGGTAAAACCTCTCTTTTGTAAGTTGTCTTGGGTCAAAATTTTGTTATGAACAGAAGCCCACCAAAACATATTTATTTTTAGTACAAGTTTGTGGTTCCAAACTTTGCTCGATATGTCCTCTCTATGAACCTCAGGAACCAATAAATGATAGGCAGACTTAATAGAGAAACATCCATTCTTATCTAGCCACCAAAACTACTCATCCTCTTGAGGGAAGAGAGGGATTCTGACTCCCTGAAACAACTGTTGAACAGCCCAAACTTTAGAGGCGAGACCAGGGTGATGTGTGCAGCAATCAAATAAATTTTTCCAGCTCCTGTTGCCATTATTATTTAACATGTAATCGATGACTTTATCCCCAAAAAACTGAGTAGCAATGCCAGCAATTTCCCCATAGTCCCCATAGTCCCCCGAAGTAATGAGAGCCTTATCTTTTATCCAAATATCAGTCCAAAACTTAATAGACATACCATTACCCAATTTCCATCTAATCCCTTACGTAAGAAGGTTTCTACATTTCAGCATTTTATTCCATATAATAGATCCCTGAGGTAAACCTTCCTATTGGAGGAATTTGGACCAGTCAATGACATGTAGATATTTTGCTTGCATGATTTCCTCCCAATCCTTATGTTGATGAATCAAGTTCCAATTGATTTTTGAGAGAAGGGCTTTATTCATGTTGCGTATGGATCTAATATTGAGGCCTCCATGGGATTTAGGAAGACACGCTTTTGCCCAGCTGACCAAGGACATTCTCTGTTTATCTTCTACTCTCGTCCATAAAAATTATCTTTGAATCTGTTCCAGCTTGTCAGCCAAAGAAGCAGGAATTTTAAAAAGAGACAGGAAATAAGTGGGTATACCTTGCAGGGAGGCCCGAAGAAGTTGTAATTTGCTAGCACTACTAAGTAATTTCCCTTTCCAACCAATCAATTTCCACTGAGTTCTTTCCAATATACTGTTCCAAAAACTTTGAGACACCTCTTTAACTGTAAAGGGAAGACCCAGATAGATAGCAGGAAGAACACCTTCAGCACATTCCGAGATATTAATGATTTTTTGTCAGAGATCATTAGGAGTATTAAAAAAATACACATTACTCTTTTGGAAATTTATGCTTTGCCCAGAAGCAATGGCATAAAGGTTTAAAATATTCTTCCATCTTCGGGCTTCAATAACAGAAGAGATGCTAAAAAGAATGGTATCATCAACAAATTGTTGCACAGACATAGGGGCAAGGGAGGAAGCAGGTTTGATGCCCACAAGAAGCTTAGAAGTGACATTAGCTTGAATGTATCTCTTGAGTGCCTCCGCCATTATGATAAACAAGTACGAGGAAAGAGGATCCCCCTGACGGAGTCCTCTCTAGGAAGAGAAAAAACCCCTAGGGACCCCATTAACCAGGACTAAAAATTTGGCAGAAGAAACAGCCGTCCAAATGAGGAGATATGGTTTTTCATTAAACCCAAATTTCCTAATAACTTGAAATAGAAAAGTCCATGAGAACCTATAATAGGCTTTAGAGATATCCAACTTAAGAGCCATGCCAAGAATTCTACTCTTATCCATGGAATGAATAGTTTCATGAGTGGAGATCATAGCATCCAGAATTTGACGACCTGGGACAAAACCTTTTTGAGAAGGGGAAATAATTTTATATAAAAAAGGTTGAATTCTCATGACAAGGACTTTGGTGCAAAGCTTATAGATAGTATTACACAGGCTAATAGGTTTGAATTCAAAAAGATTGGTGGGGTTCAGCTTTTTAGGAGCAAGGACAATAAAGGTATTATTGAGCTATTTTAAAAGTTTACCAGTTTTGAAGAAATCACAAATTGCAGTGGTAAGATCAACCCCCACAATATCCCAATATTCCTAGAAAAAAATAGGAGGGAAGCCATCAGGACCTGGAGCTTTGAAGGGACCCATAGAGAATAAAACAGCATGAACCTCCTCCTCAGATATAGTTCTTAACATTTCCAGGTTATCTTCCTCAGTTATCAGACAGGGAATCTTGTCAATGAATTGATTCATAGTCTTGCCATTGTCAACATTAGCTTGGTCTGTCAACAAATTCTGAAAGAATATCGCTGCTTGTTCACCAATCTCATTATCCTCAGTGATAACATTGCCATTTCCCAAACATAATTTTGTGATAGAGTTAGCCTTCCTATGTTTCATGGCAGAAATATGAAAAAAAGCTGTATTCCTATCTCCCTCTTTGAGCCACTAAATTTTGGACTTCTGTTTCCAAAAGACCTCTTCTCGGTACATAAGATTCCTCTAGTCCAAAATCAGAGCATGTTCTTCCTTAGTAGTGTCTTTTGAAACATCTCCGTGAGCAATTCGCTGTTGAATATCCTCTAGTTTTCCAGCTATATGTTTCTTCTGACCAAACACATGACGAAAACTGTATCTATTCCATCCACGAACCTCCTGTTTGATATACATAAGCTTTTTAAACAGTCTGAACATAGGAGTACCTTGGATAGGAATTTGCCACCACTGAGTCACGAGTTGTCTGAAGTCTTTATGCTTAATCCACATTGCTTTAAAGCAGAAAGGGAAAGGGCCCCGTTGGCATTGATCTTGCCAATGAAGGAAGATAGGGCAATGATCAGATATGGTTCTAGGAAAAGCCTGCAAATGCATATTGTGGTGATTATCCTAGTTACTTGAAATAAGAACACTGTCTAATTTAACCTGGATCATATGGTCTCCTCTTCATCTATTAGACCAGGTAAAGGTCTGATTTTGTAGTTCCACATCTAGCAATCCCCAAACATTAATAAATTCTGCAAAGTCAAACATGCTGTCAGAGTAATCAAGGATCCCACCAGATTTCTTAGAGGGATATAATGGAGTGTTGAAGTCACCAGCCAACATCCATCTAGAGCGCGGGGAAGTGGTCAAAATGTTACTCAAATCAGTCCACAAAGATTGCCTCAGAACTCTAGTATTAGGAGCATAAATATTGATTGGATACCAATTGAATGAAGGCAAGAAGAAATTGATAACTAGAAAATGCATGCTAGAAGCCACAAGAGAACCCTGAATTTTAGCACTGTTCCACATTGTAACAATCCCACTAGAAGCCCCTATAGCTGGACTAATGCAAAATGTAGCCTTAGGCCATATGTAATTAGCTATCTTCTTAAAGCTCTCCTCATTCATCTTAACCTCCTGAAGAAGCAAGATATCTAATTTATTATCTAAAACATAGTTTTTAACCTCAAACTGTTTGGTGGGGCTGTTGAAACCCCTCATATTCCAGGATAAGATCCTCATTTAGAAGGTTTGAGGGAATTGACCTCCAATGTTTTCTACTTACCACTAGCAATTTCCCTGGCAATCTCTCTTTGTCGTGTTTCCCGTAGGGTCTGTCTCCCTTGTTTGGAGTCAGTGCCAACATCAGTAGTCATTTTACCTTTACGAGTCTTTTTCTTAGGGGTAATCCATACGTCTTGTTCATTTCCACTACCAGTTGGACCAATTTCCACTGTCAATGAATGATTAGCTGATTGATCACCTATTTCTAGAGCATTATCCTGGGTTGACTCAAGAGCTATTGTTCCATCAGTAGCTGTTGTCTCTTTAGTAAGAACCTACGGATCGTCCTGCAAAATTGTACCTTCTTTAGCATCCCCCTCTATCAATTGATCCTGTATTTCCCCCTCCTCAAACCCTTTGTTGGTCTGTTGATCCATATAATTACCTGTATCTAAAACATCATTCTGACAAGCTTTGTCCAGAACCTTCTCAGTATTATCATCTAGGTAAGCATTATCCCCATTACTCGAGGCTGTTTGACAATCTTTCTTCATAGCCTACTCAGTATTTTCATCTGGGAAAGCAATTTCCGCATTACCCCCCATTCCTTGATTGGCAGGGGTAACAATTTTTTGTGGATGATCCTCAACCTCATTATGGGGGTCAGTCGTCTTGCCCATTTGCTTTGCTTTACATTGGGTCATTATATGGCCCTTCTTCTTGCATATCTGATAGAAAGTGGTAGCATTTTCATAAAGGATTAGCTGGGTCCAAATCCCATATTTAGAATTTAACTCGATGGACATTGGGAGGGTTTGGTTAATCCCCACATTGACACAAAACTGAGCATAAACACAACAGGATTGAGTATGGGTAGTATGGTCCACAATAACATACTCGCCAAAGGAGTTGCCAATAGCGGTAAAAAAATTTTCATCCTAGAATTCCAAGGGAAACCCTGGTAATCTAACCCAAACAGGAGCAGACTTATTGACATCTGAGCTAGGGTCAAACCCAGGTTTCCAAGGGCACAACGCAAGTGAATGTGATCCATAAAGCCGGGGTCCCCTAGCATGAGTAGCTATCATATCCTCCCTATTCGTGTATCTAAATAGGAATAACCCTCTTGCCATAGCAATAACCGAAACACTACCTTTGTTTCTCAACCAAGAAATCACCCATTTTCGGACCATCTCAATATTGGGATGGAAGGAAAAGAACTTACCTACTAGAGCAAGATCCATGGTCACCACGATTTCTTCAATCAGAACATCCGGAATATCCAGAGCTGAACCTTCTGCGGAAACTTTTTGGACAGGAAGTCCCGACGTGCATTTAGAAGAACCCATCTTTTCCCCTGTTAACGCTCGCTTCCATCCATTGGAAGGATCGTCCTCCATCAGGTTCGCAGTCCCCGAGGCACTGCCCAAGGCAGTAGCCTCCATTGACACCGAAAGCACTCAGAGCTAAAACACTAAGAATCCTAAACAGCCGTGGAAAGCAGAGAGCGAAATTGATGTAGATTATTCCAGATGTTTCTATTGTTTCAGAGATCATATTTTAAGTTTTTTCATATTTTAAGTTCTTTCAGGTAATACAGAGACCAAAATTTATGTCTAAGAAGAACAAGATCTATATGTGGAGTCAATATCACTTGTTATAGTAGCATGCTCAACAAAAAGTGTGATTTAAGAACTACTACAACTAGTTTAATGAAATGAAGTCCACTTGTTATAGCAAGTAGCAATATGCTAGACGAAAAGAGTGATTTTAAAATAACGATTACACGTAGCATAAAGATGTCATACCAATTCATACAAATCAATTGCTGAAGTTTTTTTTTTTCCACATCTTTGTGATTTAGCAAATGAGCTTTTTCAAAATATGAAGCTTATGAAGTTCAAGGAAGGTAGCTGGCAAGATGACAGGATACAGTGAAGATAAAAAAAAGTAATCGTGTACACTCCAAAGAACTGGTATTCATAAACTACAAGACTTGCATATGTTTGTGAATGCAAGGGCATATCCTACTATATTGACCTTATTTGAATGAAGCCTTAATTTCCTCCAATGTTTTTCCCCCAGTTTGAGGTACACACAATGCAACAAAGACCAGCATGAAATGAAAGCATGAGGCAGAAATGTTCCTGCAACAGAATGCCCAGTGTTTTCAGATTTCATCATCCAGGGCACAGGCACAAGAAAATGATATACTGTTTATTTCATGATTATTTTATAGAGAAAACAATACCTACAGAGATACACTCTAAAAGCATATTGATTGTCATGGTGACACCCCAAGATGCCAACCAATTTGCCAAAGTTGCTACATTGCTAGCAAGACCTTTGACATTGACAGGAAGAATTTTAAGTGGGAAGAAATAAGTCAACCAAAACAGTTTTAAATTCTTAGATCACCTCCACCAACAATACAATGGAGAAGAAATTTAGCAAATTATCAGAATATTGTACTTCTCCAATTCAATTGCTTTGTAGATTTGATTTTGTTTTAGGGCTAAAAACCTTAGAATATATGCTTAGTAAAGAAGGAAAAATATCTCAGGCATAATAGTCCATGGAATGGATATAATACCAATGGAAAACAAGATGTTGTAACCTACAATGAAACTCTCATTCTGTGAGAAGGGATCCTCGAAGCAGTTATCTTTCTAGAGATATTATTCCTCGAATGGAAATTCCAGTCATTCTGAAGCCAAAGGAAGAATAGCAAGTCCCTTCCTCTCAAATATGATACAAGTCCATACAGCCAAGGCGAAACTGAAAACCATTCATACCCTGGAGGATAGCATTCAATACCTGTGTCAAAATTTTGGAGATCATGATGCCCAAATCCCTATGTTGGAGAGTGAATTAGCAAATTGAAAAGCTTCTAAATTTCTAATCTTATTAGAAGGTTGGTTGCTGAAGCAATGCAGGAAAACTTGGAGGTTCAACATGCAACCAAGTGCCAAACAACTCAGGTTGGACGTTGCAAAACCATCCAGGCCTATGCTAGAAATTCGCGAGCCATCCTGTCCAAACCCAGAGTTAAGCACACTACCTCAGTCATTTGGTCCCATGCCGAACCAATGTAGAAAGCTGATCTGCAGGATCCAAAACAGAAGGATCCAGTTGAAAGGCCCTCTTGAGGGCTCTCGTATTCCATCTGAAATTTTTAGGCATGGCTCTAATGCATACCAATGAAAGAATCCCATTTTTGTAATATTAAAAATTCTAATTCCAAGGTGATAGGGAAAAAGATGATTGTACATTATTTTAGAAAAATTTAATCTGTAGTTGTACATATTAGAGTCAGGATCGATTCTGTTTATTAGTTGTAAGGTTCATATTGGTAGGAGTCTCACCAAAATTTGGTATGCTCTAATGATCAGGGCCTAAATTTGACAGTCGACCCTGCCTGTCAAGTAATTTTTTTTGTGACGGTCATCTATTTGAAGTTGCCTTTCAAATATTAAAGCCTACCTATTTTAGAGAAGATATATATATAGGAATACTTACATAGAAATTTTGACAGTTTACTTGAAATCTCACCTTTCAAGTGATACAGTCTTTCTAAAATTTTAACTGTATTTTAAGACTAAAATGACTAAATATGGCCATACGGCCATCACATTACGCCCTGGTAGTGATCAATGCATAATCAAGCCAAGGAAAGCAAAACAACAATCCACACTTTTGTTTATTAACACTGTCCAAAGTCTCCAAAGTCTCCAAATTTTTAATAAAGGAAAACAAAAGAAAAAAAATTAAATGTAATTTTTAAAACTCATTACCTAATATTTGTCATGTTGCCAAAACACCTTAAACATAACACTTCTCAAGGAGTCACTTTTTGCTGTCTTGTTGGTGATAAATCTTGAGCTTACCACTTCAACAAATACATTTTAAGACTCCCCATTTCCAATATAACTTTATCCAAAAGCTATAAAATATAGCTACAGCTCCAGCAGCCAAAAGCTTTATACAATTTTAACTTTTGAAATTCACATAAAACCCAGCTAGCCCTAAATCCTATGCGCTGAATATCTCAAGCTAGTACAGCACTAGAAATGCAAAATTACAAATCCGAGGCCCATAAATCTTGCCATAAATAACAGGAAACTAAAATCCATAGAAAAAAAAAGTTTGCCCTAAAATTTGACATAAATATACTGCAAGCATCAATTCCCATTTCAATTATTAAATTTAATATAATTTTCTGGGTCTCAAAACGTGGCATCTATAGGAGACTACTTAAGTAGTTCACACTATAAATGAAAATAATTCAATGTACGAATTTGATCTAGGATAAAATCCATATATTGAACGTAAAAGTAGTATTTGCATTTTTTTTTTTTTGGATACGAAAAGCAAATAACCCACTGAACAACATATTGAAGCGTTAAAACCCTAAAGAACACATAGACAATATAGTCCTCTAAGTTGAAACTCTAGAAAAAACTATTGTGAAATGTCTTGTTGCCCGTGCTCAGGAGCGACAATGGCCATTCCCTCGAGGATGTGATTCAGAATGAGGTTGCAGCCATCCAAAGGGTAAGGAATTCTTTCGAGCAGGCAGCAAGCGTTACTATCCTCGCATTCCACAAAGCATTCAGCGATGAGGCTGCTGTTTGCCAGGGATTTCCAACCATAGCCCTCCTAATTCAAAATAGTATACAACATACGACAATAATCTGCTTCTTGTTATTTTGAGGGATACGCCCACCCTGTTCCAAAGATCCCACTTTGGCGTCTGAGTTTGGCTCTACACCTATCACCTGATTGCATTTCCACGTCTGATTTATGCAGTTTTCAAAAATTAGGGAAAGCAATGTCAATACCACGCCTGGCAATAATTTTTGACAGATCTCCCCTGCCCTGTTCGAAAGCACCCTCAGGAAGGATTGATTGTAAAAGGTTGCTGTATTTAGCATAAGAGAACATGCTACAATCTCCGAGGCTTATCAACAAGCCTAGCAAAGGAGCGATCCACATCTGAGCGACAGATTTTGTCAAACAACTAATTCAGCTTCAAGTCAAGTCTCTCATCAACAAGTTGTCCCTTCTGAGCAAATTTATAGATCTGCTTCACAGTCTTTGGGGCCATTTTCTTAAAACTAATTCAAACAAAACTGTAATAAAATGCAAGAAATGATACTTGGGGGGTGTTTTCTTATTATTAATTGTTCTCATATCCTCCCTATTCGTGAATCTAAATAGGAATAACCCTCTTGCCATAGCAATAACCGAAACACTACCTCTGATTCTCCACCAAGAAGTCACCCATTTTCGGACCATCTCAATATTGGGACGGAAGGAAAAGAACTTACCTACCAGAGCAAGATCCATGGTCACCACGATTTCTTCAATCAGAACATCCGGAATATCCAGAGCTGAACCTTCTGCGGAAACTTTTTGGACAGGAAGTCCCGACGTGCATTTAGAAGAACCCATCTTTTCCCCTGTTAACGCTCGCTTCCATCCATTGGAAGGATCGTCCTCCATCAGGTTCGCAGTCCCCGAGGCACTGCCCAAGGCAGCAGCCTCCATTGACACCGAAAGCACTCAGAGCTAAAACACTAAGAATCCTAAACAGCCATGGAAAGCAGAGAGCGAAATTGATGTAGATTATTCCAGATGTTTCTATTGTTTCAGAGATCATATTTTAAGTTTTTTCATATTTTAAGTTCTTTCAGGTAATACAGAGACCAAAATTTATGTCTAAGAAGAACAAGATCTATATGTGGAGTCAATATCACTTGTTATAGTAGCATGCTCAACAAAAAGTGTGATTTAAGAACTACTACAACTAGTTTAATGAAATGAAGTCCACTTGTTATAGCAAGTAGCAATATGCTAGACGAAAAGAGTGATTTTAAAATAACGATTACACGTAGCATAAAGATGTCATACCAATTCATACAAATCAATTGCTGAAGTTTTTTTTTTTCCACATCTTTGTGATTTAGCAAATGAGCTTTTTCAAAATATGAAGCTTATGAAGTTCAAGGAAGGTAGCTGGCAAGATGACAGGATACAGTGAAGATAAAAAAAAGTAATCGTGTACACTCCAAAGAACTGGTATTCATAAACTACAAGACTTGCATATGTTTGTGAATGCAAGGGCATATCCTACTATATTGACCTTATTTGAATGAAGCCTTAATTTCCTCCAATGTTTTTCCCCCAGTTTGAGGTACACACAATGCAACAAAGACCAGCATGAAATGAAAGCATGAGGCAGAAATGTTCCTGCAACAGAATGCCCAGTGTTTTCAGATTTCATCATCCAGGGCACAGGCACAAGAAAATGATATACTGTTTATTTCATGATTATTTTATAGAGAAAACAATACCTACAGAGATACACTCTAAAAGCATATTGATTGTCATGGTGACACCCCAAGATGCCAACCAATTTGCCAAAGTTGCTACATTGCTAGCAAGACCTTTGACATTGACAGGAAGAATTTTAAGTGGGAAGAAATAAGTCAACCAAAACAGTTTTAAATTCTTAGATCACCTCCACCAACAATACAATGGAGAAGAAATTTAGCAAATTATCAGAATATTGTACTTCTCCAATTCAATTGCTTTGTAGATTTGATTTTGTTTTAGGGCTAAAAACCTTAGAATATATGCTTAGTAAAGAAGGAAAAATATCTCAGGCATAATAGTCCATGGAATGGATATAATACCAATGGAAAACAAGATGTTGTAACCTACAATGAAACTCTCATTCTGTGAGAAGGGATCCTCGAAGCAGTTATCTTTCTAGAGATATTATTCCTCGAATGGAAATTCCAGTCATTCTGAAGCCAAAGGAAGAATAGCAAGTCCCTTCCTCTCAAATATGATACAAGTCCATACAGCCAAGGCGAAACTGAAAACCATTCATACCCTGGAGGATAGCATTCAATACCTGTGTCAAAATTTTGGAGATCATGATGCCCAAATCCCTATGTTGGAGAGTGAATTAGCAAATTGAAAAGCTTCTAAATTTCTAATCTTATTAGAAGGTTGGTTGCTGAAGCAATGCAGGAAAACTTGGAGGTTCAACATGCAACCAAGTGCCAAACAACTCAGGTTGGACGTTGCAAAACCATCCAGGCCTATGCTAGAAATTCGCGAGCCATCCTGTCCAAACCCAGAGTTAAGCACACTACCTCAGTCATTTGGTCCCATGCCGAACCAATGTAGAAAGCTGATCTGCAGGATCCAAAACAGAAGGATCCAGTTGAAAGGCCCTCTTGAGGGCTCTCGTATTCCATCTGAAATTTTTAGGCATGGCTCTAATGCATACCAATGAAAGAATCCCATTTTTGTAATATTAAAAATTCTAATTCCAAGGTGATAGGGAAAAAGATGATTGTACATTATTTTAGAAAAATTTAATCTGTAGTTGTACATATTAGAGTCAGGATCGATTCTGTTTATTAGTTGTAAGGTTCATATTGGTAGGAGTCTCACCAAAATTTGGTATGCTCTAATGATCAGGGCCTAAATTTGACAGTCGACCCTGCCTGTCAAGTAATTTTTTTTGTGACGGTCATCTATTTGAAGTTGCCTTTCAAATATTAAAGCCTACCTATTTTAGAGAAGATATATATATAGGAATACTTACATAGAAATTTTGACAGTTTACTTGAAATCTCACCTTTCAAGTGATACAGTCTTTCTAAAATTTTAACTGTATTTTAAGACTAAAATGACTAAATATGGCCATACGGCCATCACATTACGCCCTGGTAGTGATCAATGCATAATCAAGCCAAGGAAAGCAAAACAACAATCCACACTTTTGTTTATTAACACTGTCCAAAGTCTCCAAAGTCTCCAAATTTTTAATAAAGGAAAACAAAAGAAAAAAAATTAAATGTAATTTTTAAAACTCATTACCTAATATTTGTCATGTTGCCAAAACACCTTAAACATAACACTTCTCAAGGAGTCACTTTTTGCTGTCTTGTTGGTGATAAATCTTGAGCTTACCACTTCAACAAATACATTTTAAGACTCCCCATTTCCAATATAACTTTATCCAAAAGCTATAAAATATAGCTACAGCTCCAGCAGCCAAAAGCTTTATACAATTTTAACTTTTGAAATTCACATAAAACCCAGCTAGCCCTAAATCCTATGCGCTGAATATCTCAAGCTAGTACAGCACTAGAAATGCAAAATTACAAATCCGAGGCCCATAAATCTTGCCATAAATAACAGGAAACTAAAATCCATAGAAAAAAAAAGTTTGCCCTAAAATTTGACATAAATATACTGCAAGCATCAATTCCCATTTCAATTATTAAATTTAATATAATTTTCTGGGTCTCAAAACGTGGCATCTATAGGAGACTACTTAAGTAGTTCACACTATAAATGAAAATAATTCAATGTACGAATTTGATCTAGGATAAAATCCATATATTGAACGTAAAAGTAGTATTTGCATTTTTTTTTTTTTGGATACGAAAAGCAAATAACCCACTGAACAACATATTGAAGCGTTAAAACCCTAAAGAACACATAGACAATATAGTCCTCTAAGTTGAAACTCTAGAAAAAACTATTGTGAAATGTCTTGTTGCCCGTGCTCAGGAGCGACAATGGCCATTCCCTCGAGGATGTGATTCAGAATGAGGTTGCAGCCATCCAAAGGGTAAGGAATTCTTTCGAGCAGGCAGCAAGCGTTACTATCCTCGCATTCCACAAAGCATTCAGCGATGAGGCTGCTGTTTGCCAGGGATTTCCAACCATAGCCCTCCTAATTCAAAATAGTATACAACATACGACAATAATCTGCTTCTTGTTATTTTGAGGGATACGCCCACCCTGTTCCAAAGATCCCACTTTGGCGTCTGAGTTTGGCTCTACACCTATCACCTGATTGCATTTCCACGTCTGATTTATGCAGTTTTCAAAAATTAGGGAAAGCAATGTCAATACCACGCCTGGCAATAATTTTTGACAGATCTCCCCTGCCCTGTTCGAAAGCACCCTCAGGAAGGATTGATTGTAAAAGGTTGCTGTATTTAGCATAAGAGAACATGCTACAATCTCCGAGGCTTATCAACAAGCCTAGCAAAGGAGCGATCCACATCTGAGCGACAGATTTTGTCAAACAACTAATTCAGCTTCAAGTCAAGTCTCTCATCAACAAGTTGTCCCTTCTGAGCAAATTTATAGATCTGCTTCACAGTCTTTGGGGCCATTTTCTTAAAACTAATTCAAACAAAACTGTAATAAAATGCAAGAAATGATACTTGGGGGTGTTTTCTTATTATTAATTGTTCTCATATCCTCCCTATTCGTGAATCTAAATAGGAATAACCCTCTTGCCATAGCAATAACCGAAACACTACCTCTGATTCTCCACCAAGAAGTCACCCATTTTCGGACCATCTCAATATTGGGACGGAAGGAAAAGAACTTACCTACCAGAGCAAGATCCATGGTCACCACGATTTCTTCAATCAGAACATCCGGAATATCCAGAGCTGAACCTTCTGCGGAAACTTTTTGGACAGGAAGTCCCGACGTGCATTTAGAAGAACCCATCTTTTCCCCTGTTAACGCTCGCTTCCATCCATTGGAAGGATCGTCCTCCATCAGGTTCGCAGTCCCCGAGGCACTGCCCAAGGCAGCAGCCTCCATTGACACCGAAAGCACTCAGAGCTAAAACACTAAGAATCCTAAACAGCCATGGAAAGCAGAGAGCGAAATTGATGTAGATTATTCCAGATGTTTCTATTGTTTCAGAGATCATATTTTAAGTTTTTTCATATTTTAAGTTCTTTCAGGTAATACAGAGACCAAAATTTATGTCTAAGAAGAACAAGATCTATATGTGGAGTCAATATCACTTGTTATAGTAGCATGCTCAACAAAAAGTGTGATTTAAGAACTACTACAACTAGTTTAATGAAATGAAGTCCACTTGTTATAGCAAGTAGCAATATGCTAGACGAAAAGAGTGATTTTAAAATAACGATTACACGTAGCATAAAGATGTCATACCAATTCATACAAATCAATTGCTGAAGTTTTTTTTTTTCCACATCTTTGTGATTTAGCAAATGAGCTTTTTCAAAATATGAAGCTTATGAAGTTCAAGGAAGGTAGCTGGCAAGATGACAGGATACAGTGAAGATAAAAAAAAGTAATCGTGTACACTCCAAAGAACTGGTATTCATAAACTACAAGACTTGCATATGTTTGTGAATGCAAGGGCATATCCTACTATATTGACCTTATTTGAATGAAGCCTTAATTTCCTCCAATGTTTTTCCCCCAGTTTGAGGTACACACAATGCAACAAAGACCAGCATGAAATGAAAGCATGAGGCAGAAATGTTCCTGCAACAGAATGCCCAGTGTTTTCAGATTTCATCATCCAGGGCACAGGCACAAGAAAATGATATACTGTTTATTTCATGATTATTTTATAGAGAAAACAATACCTACAGAGATACACTCTAAAAGCATATTGATTGTCATGGTGACACCCCAAGATGCCAACCAATTTGCCAAAGTTGCTACATTGCTAGCAAGACCTTTGACATTGACAGGAAGAATTTTAAGTGGGAAGAAATAAGTCAACCAAAACAGTTTTAAATTCTTAGATCACCTCCACCAACAATACAATGGAGAAGAAATTTAGCAAATTATCAGAATATTGTACTTCTCCAATTCAATTGCTTTGTAGATTTGATTTTGTTTTAGGGCTAAAAACCTTAGAATATATGCTTAGTAAAGAAGGAAAAATATCTCAGGCATAATAGTCCATGGAATGGATATAATACCAATGGAAAACAAGATGTTGTAACCTACAATGAAACTCTCATTCTGTGAGAAGGGATCCTCGAAGCAGTTATCTTTCTAGAGATATTATTCCTCGAATGGAAATTCCAGTCATTCTGAAGCCAAAGGAAGAATAGCAAGTCCCTTCCTCTCAAATATGATACAAGTCCATACAGCCAAGGCGAAACTGAAAACCATTCATACCCTGGAGGATAGCATTCAATACCTGTGTCAAAATTTTGGAGATCATGATGCCCAAATCCCTATGTTGGAGAGTGAATTAGCAAATTGAAAAGCTTCTAAATTTCTAATCTTATTAGAAGGTTGGTTGCTGAAGCAATGCAGGAAAACTTGGAGGTTCAACATGCAACCAAGTGCCAAACAACTCAGGTTGGACGTTGCAAAACCATCCAGGCCTATGCTAGAAATTCGCGAGCCATCCTGTCCAAACCCAGAGTTAAGCACACTACCTCAGTCATTTGGTCCCATGCCGAACCAATGTAGAAAGCTGATCTGCAGGATCCAAAACAGAAGGATCCAGTTGAAAGGCCCTCTTGAGGGCTCTCGTATTCCATCTGAAATTTTTAGGCATGGCTCTAATGCATACCAATGAAAAAATCCCATTTTTGTAATATTAAAAATTCTAATTCCAAGGTGATAGGGAAAAAGATGATTGTACATTATTTTAGAAAAATTTAATCTGTAGTTGTACATATTAGAGTCAGGATCGATTCTGTTTATTAGTTGTAAGGTTCATATTGGTAGGAGTCTCACCAAAATTTGGTATGCTCTAATGATCAGGGCCTAAATTTGACAGTCGACCCTGCCTGTCAAGTAATTTTTTTTGTGACGGTCATCTATTTGAAGTTGCCTTTCAAATATTAAAGCCTACCTATTTTAGAAAAGATATATATATAGGAATACTTACATAGAAATTTTGACAGTTTACTTGAAATCTCACCTTTCAAGTGATACAGTCTTTCTAAAATTTTAACTGTATTTTAAGACTAAAATGACTAAATATGGCCATACGGCCATCACATTACGCCCTGGTAGTGATCAATGCATAATCAAGCCAAGGAAAGCAAAACAACAATCCACACTTTTGTTTATTAACACTGTCCAAAGTCTCCAAAGTCTCCAAATTTTTAATAAAGGAAAACAAAAGAAAAAAAATTAAATGTAATTTTTAAAACTCATTACCTAATATTTGTCATGTTGCCAAAACACCTTAAACATAACACTTCTCAAGGAGTCACTTTTTGCTGTCTTGTTGGTGATAAATCTTGAGCTTACCACTTCAACAAATACATTTTAAGACTCCCCATTTCCAATATAACTTTATCCAAAAGCTATAAAATATAGCTACAGCTCCAGCAGCCAAAAGCTTTATACAATTTTAACTTTTGAAATTCACATAAAACCCAGCTAGCCCTAAATCCTATGCGCTGAATATCTCAAGCTAGTACAGCACTAGAAATGCAAAATTACAAATCCGAGGCCCATAAATCTTGCCATAAATAACAGGAAACTAAAATCCATAGAAAAAAAAAGTTTGCCCTAAAATTTGACATAAATATACTGCAAGCATCAATTCCCATTTCAATTATTAAATTTAATATAATTTTCTGGGTCTCAAAACGTGGCATCTATAGGAGACTACTTAAGTAGTTCACACTAAAAATGAAAATAATTCAATGTACGAATTTGATCTAGGATAAAATCCATATATTGAACGTAAAAGTAGTATTTGCATTATTTTTTTTTTGGATACGAAAAGCAAATAACCCACTGAACAACATATTGAAGCGTTAAAACCCTAAAGAACACATAGACAATATAGTCCTCTAAGTTGAAACTCTAGAAAAAACTATTGTGAAATGTCTTGTTGCCCGTGCTCAGGAGCGACAATGGCCATTCCCTCGAGGATGTGATTCAGAATGAGGTTGCAGCCATCCAAAGGGTAAGGAATTTTTTCGAGCAGGCAGCAAGCGTTACTATCCTCGCATTCCACAAAGCATTCAGCGATGAGGCTGCTGTTTGCCAGGGATTTCCAACCATAGCCCTCCTAATTCAAAATAGTATACAACATACGACAATAATCTGCTTCTTGTTATTTTGAGGGATACGCGCACCCTGTTCCAAAGATCCCACTTTGGCGTCTGAGTTTGGCTCTACACCTATCACCTGATTGCATTTCCACGTCTGATTTATGCAGTTTTCAAAAATTAGGGAAAGCAATGTCAATACCATGCCTGGCAATAATTTTTGACAGATCTCCCCTGCCCTGTTCGAAAGCACCCTCAGGAAGGATTGATTGTAAAAGGTTGCTGTATTTAGCATAAGAGAACATGCTACAATCTCCGAGGCTTATCAACAAGCCTAGCAAAGGAGCGATCCACATCTGAGCGACAGATTTTGTCAAACAACTAATTCAGCTTCAAGTCAAGTCTCTCATCAACAAGTTGTCCCTTCTGAGCAAATTTATAGATCTGCTTCACAGTCTTTGGGGCCATTTTCTTAAAACTAATTCAAACAAAACTGTAATAAAATGCAAGAAATGATACTTTGGGGGTGTTTTCTTATTAGTAATTGTTCTCTGCCAAAAGAAAGATATAAAACAAATATAATGATAGTAACATGCCCTTGTTATCTGCTACTCCCTTTCTATAGGCCAATATTACCGTCATTATTGTAATAGATGCATATTAAAAGTTTTCTGTCAATTAGATTAAAGAAAAATTAATTTTCAAATATGTTTTGTTATAATATTTGCATCGATACAATAGCAATAGCTAAATATTTTTTAAATAGAAAAATTATTTCAATTTGGTTGCAAAAAGAATTATTAGTCACTAGTTAAGAATAGACCTTGCCTATAGTTTCCTTGGCAAAAACTAAAAATATGCATGCTTTGTTGTAAAGGAAATATTTTAGTGTTATTTTATTTTGATTCAATACAAGCTTAGGATCTCTAGCGTATTTTAAGTAGATTTTTCTGAAGATAGTATGGTAGTTTATAGTCAATGAAATATTTTAGTGTTATTTTATTTTAAGAAACTAGATTATTTTTGGGATTTTAAATTTTATTTACTCAAGGAATTCAAATCTCTCCATACCCAAATAGGGTTAGGGTTCTTCACATAAATAAAAATATGCATGCTTTGTAAAGGAAGTATTTTATTGTTATTTTGTTTTGATTCAAGAGGCCAGCATAATTTGTTGGAAAATGAGGTGTCTCTACACATTTGCTGTTATAGTTATTTTTATTTAATATAAAGATGCCCACATGATAGTATATTATGGAAGGCTTGTTTTTACACATATTATGATAGATTCTATGACATCTGTAAGGGTAAAAATAGGGGATTTCATTTTGGACATGATAGCTTATTTTTAGAGTGGAATCTTGGCTGAGAAGCTTCACAAATGGTTTTGTAAAATGACAGATAATTTCTTGTATAGCGAAAAGTCTATAAATTGGAGGCTTAAGAGTAGTTTGCATAATGTGAGTTTGCAAGTATTATTATGCTACTGCAATGCTACTGGAATTCTTCTAGAATTGTTTACTAGTGATACTCCTGTAATAAACTTACTCTACAAGTGTATGTAATGTTGTTATTTGGAATACATTGAGCAGGCTTTTGGAGTGTCGGGTTTTTTTTAACTGTTAAATCAGCTTTTAAAAGTTTTGCATAATATCTCTCCTCAAGATTGGCTTAGGAAGTTGTTTCCTCAACTTTAACTTCCTTTCATAATTTAGGTAAATTTTTCTAAATATAGGTATGCTGGTTAATTAAATAATTTTATTATTTGATTTCACCTTGTTCTAATAATCGTCATCCACTTGCCACAAATAATAAATAAGAGTCACATGTTGAGTACAAAAGCCAAACTAACTTTACATCTCCACCACCCATTTCATACTACCTCTTAATCCTAACCATTCACATAAGAATAAGCCCTAGTTTCATTTGATTCAATCTTGTCCATCCCTTCATCAACATATGGATATGACTTAGAAGCCTCCTTTTTTCCTTAAAGTCATCTCATCAAATCTTCACCATCCATCTAATTAAATTTTAGCCATTCATCCTATCATCCAAAAATCTATAAATTAAGCCTCTATCAAACCATTGTCAAAGTGAGCAACCAACAATCAAATCATTATAAAAAATCATTGTAGCAAAACCACCATTGTCATAGTGCAACAAGGGTTATTTTGGTAAGATCTTTCTATGTTTTTCCTTTGATTTTTGTTAGATATTTAAATATGTATGTATAATGACACAAGTCTATGACACATTAAATTATTTTATTTATAAGATATTGTGTGTCATACTATAATATAATTAGTGTTTTGGAAGTGGTTGTTTTATATTTTATATTATAAGGTTTATACAATAATCCCTAAAGTACTGATCATGGAACTACTTTATCATAAATATTTTCATGTATTCACATAATATTTTTTTTGATATAATAATTGCATCCTATAAAAGCTCTTTGAACAACTTAATTTGAATAAAGTTTTTTTTCAAGTAAAGTATATTATTTTTATCAGTTTTTAATTAAAAAATAAATAAGTTAGATATTTGTTGCTGTAATATATGCTAATGTCTTACATATTGAAATCCAAGAACACTCAACTTTAAACCCAAATTTAATATAATATAATTTTATTTTATATCATCTTAACTAAGTGCAGTAGAAAAATGCTTTTGAGGTATTTAAGGCTATAATTGAAGTTAGGATGGAAACTGAACAACATAAATTTGTGTGGAAGCTCTGGAACCATGGAAGTGGAAGTAACAACATGAACGAGACAAAGGAAGTAACTATCTGTAATACATAAAGGAAAGAAGAAGCCTCACCTGCAAAGCCATCAAAGAGTTACCTAGGCTGCCCTAGTGAATAAAAAAAATAAGCCAAAAAATACAACAATCAGTCGCCGTAAGGCAATGAAGATTAACGTTCTAGAAATTGCAGCAGGTTATAATGTCTGAATGTTTAACTCAGTATTGCAGGAGGTATGACATAGTTGTGGCTATTTTTTGAGCTTCGTGAGTAGTGAGCAGTTGGACAATTTATCAGCTGGACTTGACAGGAGGATATGGATTTCCAAAGGCCTTCACAACCACAATGTTGTGATCGACTATTTTCGAGTTCGGCGCATTCATGGGTAGAGATGTCTCCAATGCAAAGATGGGCATTCATTGGGGCACATATTATCTTCTCAAAGCTATTGCTCATCTAGGGACCATATATGTTTAGGTTAATATGTGCATAACAATAGAATAATTCCAGTCATGATGTAACAATGAAATAATTTTACGGGTTTATAAATTCTAATAATTATTGAGGCTCTGAAAATTATACAGGTACGGGACCTTAATAATGACCACAAATGCTGGAGAGGCTAGAAGATATGGACACTTCCAAAACAGCATATAAATAACCGAAACCCTAAAATAGTTGTAGCACTTGTAGCTGCATCCCTTGTTTCACTCCAAGAGACTCATTCATGCTTGCTTAATGCTAATTTATTTAGCACTAGATTAATAGCAACATCTTCAAAACATGGTAATGATAGAGTTTAGAAGCTAATGAATCAGAGAATATGTTTGGGTGGGACAATAAACATGTTGAAGCCAAAGTGCTTTTATCTAAGGTATAGAAATTTCGAGTGTGGCTACTTATATAACTTCTTACTGATTTGATTAATATATGTAGTCACAATCTAAGTTACTATACTTGGGATAAAAGCACTCGGGCTCCAACGTGTTTATTGTTCAATCCAAATTTATTGTCTGATTCATCAGCTCCTAAACTCCGATTGTTATCATGCTTTTAAGCTGATATTACTCTAGTGCTGAAAAATTTACCATCATGGAAGCATGAATGAGTCTCTTGGAATAGGAAGGGTCTGATTTGTGAAACACAAGGGATGCAGCCGCAAGTGCTATAGTCATTTCATGGTTTTGGTTATCTATTTTATATGCAGTTCTGGTAGTGTACACGTCTTCTAGCCTTTCCCAGCATTTGTAGGGTCTCCTAGCTGCATAATTATCAGAAAAGCCTAAATAATTATTAGAATTTATGAACCCAGGAGATACAACATCATTAGAATTTATGAACCGAGGAGATACAACATCATGACTGAAACTATTTGGTTGTAACATCATGACTAAATTTGTTTTGTTGTTATGCATATACTAACCTGAACATATATGGTGCCTAGATGAGCGGTAGCTTTAAAAAGATAATTTGTGGCACATCGAATGACCATATTTACATTGGAGAGATCATTACCCATGAATCCTCCAAACTCCAAAACATTCCATGACAACATTGTGGTTGTGAAGGCCATTGGAAATCCAAACTTAACATTATATCCTGCATCATAATATCCTCCCGTCAATTCTTGTCCATCCCAACTGAAATAATATCCGTGTCTCGACATTGTTCTACTTCCTTATGTGCTTTGACTGTAATGCTTGGTAGCTAGAGGAGTTTAGAGTTGGGAAAGGATTCATTGGTAGCAGGCTTCCTAGTTGTCGGCTAATTTTAGGGGCTACTATTTATGTTACTGTTGCCCCCTTAGGTTAATGTATACTATCATAAGATTAATTATAATGGGGAAGATGAAAGGAACAATAGCATTGTCTATACTTCTTCTCATGCTCCTCATTCCCAACATTGACGTGCAATGGTTAAAGGTCAAGGTTCATCTTTAGGTGCATCACCAATTAGCACTTCTTTGCCAAATGTAGTCTATACTACCCTCCTTGGAAATGTTCCTCAAATGGTTGGAGGTATGTTAGAAGTTTATTATTTTTTAGTTTTGAGTTTATTTATCTTATAAGATGCCTTCATAACTATTAAGGAATAATGACTTAGTGTATATGTAGTCAAAATTTATAAGGTTTATAGGCTTAGTGTAAATCTAGTCAACATTTAAAAGGTTAATAGGCTTTACTTTTTGGGGGATTATTCTGTATGCTGCAGCTTGTCATTTTTGCATTCCAAAGTTTTGAAAGAATATGCAGGTGGACTTTATAAAATAGATTACATAGGCATACTTTATAAAATATTGGATATCCACCTTGGGGTTGTGTTACATAAAGGGATGAGCCTCGGTGTGAGTTCAAGAAGTAGCTTGCATCTTAAAGAACCTGATCAATTATTTTAGCTTTGTCAACACATCTTAGGAGGTTTGACTAATCCCCCAGCCAATGTTAAGTTTGGATCTGACCTTATTGAATATAATGAAGATGATTTTGATTAGTTTCATATTCCATAAGATGGGCTTCCAATCTACACAATATTCAAAATATTTATTGATGCAATTTTTTTTTATGAATAGGTGACCAATATATCTATATTAATAAAAGATAATAATACATATATTGGTGCAGGGGCACCCAATCCACAGTGGCTTCCATAAGGCATTAACTATTTACAGTTCATTTTGATGTTTCCAATAAGGTCCTAAGCTGACCATTCAATGTAATAAGGTCTGTTTGACCAATGCATGTTATTTTAGTTTGTATTTAGATTTATGTTGTAAGTCCCAAGGACATTTGTCGAGCTGTAATCTTGAAGGTTGTTAGACAGTTAGAGGTTGTTAGTTGGTTGTAATCTCCCAGTTGTTTGGATTAATCTCCCAGCCATTTGGAATAATCTCCCAGCCGCTTGGAGCCAATTCAGTACTACCGAGGGTAAGTGAACAAATACCCCAGGATCAGATCGATTGTGATCATGATAGTAGTAGTGTGAAATTGAGTTGTGCAATTGTGAGAATAGAGCATCTGTATACATTTCTGAAAGCATAAATAACAAGGTCTTGTTTTGTGTCATGCAACTTTCTGTTATTCGAACTCATTAGGTTTTCCTCTGTAATAATCGATTTGCTATTTTTAGATCGAGATGGATCATTAATCCATTCCACCAGTTAGATTTCCTTGAAATTGGTGCAATGGCTGTACAGTGTTTTCATTTTGTTTTTCTGTTTGTTCAATTTCATACTTGCAGGATCGGGTACGGGATGCATTGAAAGATCCTAGCATCCTCATGTGCTAGGTTGGGAAAGTCTAAAATCTGTGTTAGATTGTTAAGGAAACATATCTGTGAAGTTGTAGGGTTTGTAGCAGTTTGAATCAGTGAAATTCTGTGTTGTTCCATCAGATATACAATTTGTGTGTATATCGCATTTACATGTCAAATATACATTTCGTGTGTATATCGCAAGGGTATGTTCTGTGTGTATGTCGCAAAGCATATCGGGAAGCATTGAGGCATTGTATGTCAAGATTAGTAAACATACATTACAAATATACATTATGTGCATATATCACTAATGTATGTTGGGTTCATCTCCTGTGTATCCCGCAGTTGTAAGTCGTGAGTATCTCGCAAATGGTTATTGAGATTGTATGCAGTAAACATACATTGTGAAAGTGCAAGTCCATCAGCATACAAAGAAGTCAACAATTCGGTCAAATGTACATTTGGCGAAGCATGTTGGGAATGTATCTTCTGGTTGTATGTTGAAACATACATTGGATTAGATACAAGAGAAGTAAGCGGTCAAACTTACCGAATGCATATTCAAATTGTATATTTCAAATGTATATTAAACATTGAGTCGTGGTAAAGGGAACTGGCGATCACAGGTCAACTGAAGTATATTGCGATTGCATATAGCAAATGTATATTCTGATTGTACATTGGGTAATGTATCTTGTGGCAGATACAAGCATTGAAGAAATACATCGAGGTGATCATTTGTAAGGTGACCGATAAGAATGTTTTGCCAATAGGCAAGAGGTGCATGTATATACATCAGAGAATGTATGTTAAGTAAAACAAAGACATACAAAGGGAAATGCATGTTAGGGTTTTAGGCTCCTCATCATATTGGTATCAGAGCCCAGCAAAAGGTCTGGGCTGTTGTGTGTTGATTCTATCACTGAGAAGGTAGAAGTACAAGGATTGAGAGGTTGACAAGATGCCTTTGAAAGGTAATGGTACTGCCAGAGAGTTGCAAGAGATGAACAAAAAATATGCTAAAGAGATGAGGAAGATGAAAGAGCTTGCAGAAACACTTCAAGCCAGGCTTGCAGCCTTGGAGACAAACAAAAGAGAGAAGTGGAAGATAGTGAATCAGAAAAAGAAGATGATGGTGAAGAATTTGAAGAGGTAGATGAAGATTTGAATCTTGAAGATCAGAGATTTACAAAACTATTAAGGGTAGTTCAGAATGACAAACCTAAGGTAAAGATTGATGTTCCAAGGTACATTGGAAGTTTGAATGAGGAAGAGTTACTTGATTGGATTGCTGCATTAGATAATCACTTTGAATGTGAGGAAGTTCCTGAGGAGCAGAAGGTAAAGATTGCAAAGACCAAATTGGGAGGTCATGCTTTGGTATGGTGGGATTATATCCAATTAGAAAGGAGAAAGCAAGGTAAGTCAAAGATTTCTTCATGGGACAAGATGGTAGCAAGGATCAAGGGTAAATTTTTACCCAAGGATTATGAAGTTCAAATGTTTAAGAAGCTTCAATTTTAAAGGCAAAAAGAAACGGATGTGAAAGCATATATGGAGGAATTTTATAAATTAAATATGAGGTCTGGTCATCATGAGAATGAGATTGAAATGGTTGCTAGATACCTGGTTGGTTTGAGATTGAACATACAGGATGAATTAGTTCTAGCTAATCCTAGGAGTGTAGAAGACTATTATCAAATGGCAATTAGGATTGAGGAGAAGATGAAAAGGAGATAGGAGAAGTCCATGAGGGGAAGAGGCAACAATATAAGGGGATGAGAATCGGCCCCTACACCAAGACAAACCAATGAGAATCAAGAAGAGACTGGTAAAGGACGAGAGCAGTCTGATTTTAGAGGTGGATGGAAAGGCACAAGAGGCAGGTTTGGAGGTGGTAGAGGTTTTAATACATTTTCAGGAAAGTGCTACACTTGTGGTGAGTTTGGTCATCCACCCTTCAAGTGTCCTGGAAAGTTTGGTGCTACTTCAAGTGGTAATAAAAGAAGAAGTGAAAAGAGAGTTCAAATTGTGCAAGAGAATGAGGGGAGTGTGACATCTCCTAAAGTAAATTTGGAATTAGAAATGGGAGAAAGTTTGATGATCAGAAGGACCATGTTGCAAACATCTAAGCAGATAGATTTGAGCCAAAGGAGAAACTTGTTCAAGACTACATGCAAATGTAGAGGTAAGGTATGCAAAATAGTAATAGATTCTGGTTCAACAGATAATATGGTATCTAAGGAAATGGTGGATAAGTTGAAATTTGAAAGGATTCCTCATCAAAATCCTTACAAAGCATCTTGGGTAAGTGATAGTCAATCACTTTTGGTATATGAACAAGCATATGTTGATTTCCAGATTGGGGAATATCAGGATAGGATTTTGTGTGACATATTGCCCATGGAATGTTGTCACCTACTTTTGGGTAGGCCATGGCAATTTGATAGGAGAGCATTGTATGATGGATATGCTAACACCTACACCTTGAAGAAGGAAGGGAGAATTTTTGTGGTGACACCATTGCAGGAGGATGCTGAAGCAAAGAAGGCAGCCAAAATCATTTTGGTAGGAAAGAAAGTGTTTGTGAAGATGCATGAAGCATAGACAATGAAAGTTGATGATATCTCAAGGAATGGGATTGCTAGAGATCACAGTTAGAAGATGATTTCAGTTCTGATTGGTGGAGATCAGATGGATCAGTAGAAGGTCAAAGAGCAAGTTTACGAGCAGCCACAAGTTGATTAGAAAGACAAGGATGTTATCATAGTAGGGACAATTGTTTATCCACTAGAGCCAACAAGAGTTGAAAGACAAACAGATTCTATCATAGCAGCAGTACAAGATGCATTACCCAAGGTTTATAATGTAGGTGTTTAGATAGAGATGACAGTAAGCAAGAAAGGTGTGAGTAGAGCCTACAATGCTAGGCATGAGTTTTTGATTCCATGGAAGCAGGTTGCAGTTCAGAGATCATGGGGAAGACATGAGACAGCAAAGAGTAAAGGAGGAATACACCCAAGCATTAATTCATGGGGCATGATTTCTTTTCATGGTGGGGTGTATGGTGCAGGGGCACCCAACCACAGTGGTCTCCATAAGGCATTAACTATTTATTGTTCATTTTGATGTTTCCAATAAGGTCATAAGCTGACCATTTAATGTAATAAGGTCTATTTGACCAATGCATGTTATTTTAGTCTGTATTTAGTTTTATGTTGTAAGTCCCAAGGATATTTGTCGAGCTATAATCTCGAAGGTTGTTAGATAGTTAGAGGTTGTTAGTCGGTTGTAATCTCCCAGTCATTTGGATTAATCTCCTAGCCATTTGGATTAATCTCCCAGCCACTTGGAGCCAATTCAGTACTACCGAGGGTAAGTGAATAAATACCCTAGGATCAGATTGATTGTGATCATGATAGTAGTAGTGTGAAGTTGAGCTGTGTAATTGTGAGAATAGAGCATCTATATACATTTCTAAAACCATAAATAACAAGGTCCTGTTTTGTGTCCTGCAACTTTTTGTTATTCGATCTCATTAGGTTTTCCTCTGTAATAATTGATTCGCTATTTTTGGATCGAGATGGATCATTAATCCATTCCACCAGTTAGATTTCTTCGAAATCAGTGGAGTGGTTGTACAGTGTTTTCATTTTGTTTTTTTGTTTGTTCAATTTCATGCTTGCAGGATTAGGTACGGGATGCATTGAAAGATCCTAGCATCCTCATGTGCTAGGTTGGGAAAGTCTAAAATCTATGTTAGATTGTTAAGGAAATTGATCTATGAAGTTGCAGGGTTTGCAGCGGTTCGAATCGGTGAAATTCCATGTTATTCCATCAGATATACAATTTGTGTGTATATCACATTTGCATGTCAGATATACATTCCATGTGTATATCGCAAGGGTCTGTTCTGTGTGTATGTTGCAAAGCATATCGGGAAGCATTGAGGAATTGTATGTCAAGATCAATAAACATACATTGCGAATATACATTCTGTGCGTTTATCGGTAATGTATGTCGAATTCATCTCCTATGTATCCCGTAGTTGAAAGTCATGAGTATCTCACAAATGGTTATCGAGATTGTATGCAGTAAACATACATTGTGAATGTGCAAGTGTATTGGCATACAAAGAAGTCAACAATTTGGTCAAATGTACATTTGGTGAAGCATGTTGGGAATGTATCTTCCGGTTGTATGTTGAAACATACATTGGATTAGATACAAGAGAAATCAGCAGTCAAACTTACCGAATACATATTCAGATTGTAAATTTTGAATGTGTATTAAACATATACATTTCACAGATACATTGACTCAGGTGCAAAGAGTGACTGGCAGCAGCGGTGAAGGAAAGAGGTGATCACAGGTCAACAGAAGTATATTGGGATTGTATATCACAAATGTATATTTTGAATGTACATTGGGTAATGTATCTTGCGACAAATACAAGCGTTGAAGACATACATTGGGGTGATCGTTTGTAAGGTGGCTGATAAGAATGTTCTACCAATAGGCGAGAGGTGCATTTATATACATCAAAGAATGTATGTTAAGTAAAACAAACACATACAAAGGGAAATGCATGTTAGGGTTTTAGGCTTCTCATCACATATCAACAAAAAAGGATGGGTGGTTAAAAGGAACACCCCCAAAAGTCACATGGGCAGAGCCTAGAAAGTCATATAGTTATGGGCCATGCCCAAAATCTAGAAAACATTACAAAAACTATGAAAAAGGGCCATCAACTGGCTAGAGCAGTGCCAGAGGATGGAGGATCCTTGTCATCTAGGTTTCCTTATATAACAGCAGGGTCTAGGATGATGTCAGGAAGAGCCCAACCATTGTCATCTTTTTATATTTCTGTATTTTTATCTTCACAGTGAGGTGAAATTGCCAAATCCAAACACAAGACTGCAAGTAGAAAAATCACGCACAACATCCATGAGGACCCCTATGATCATTTTAAATCCTTGTCACATACATGTCAGCGTAAATAATGTCCTCTACGCAGCAAACCTCTTGATGACGAGTCTTCTTTCTTATCTTGTGTTGTTTCCTCTCTCTCTCTCTCTAATTTTGATGCCTTTTGACACTTTACGTGACACTTGTCAATTTACATTTCCCAAGATTTTGACCTTGTCCTAAGCCTTGTGGTACGTTTTGCAACTTTGATGCAAAACATTGTAGATTCTGTGAGGTCTATTGACTCAGACTTTGATGGATTCCGTAAATAGAGAGAGGAGAGGTGCCAATTTTATGCTAATGGCCTCTCCTATAAGGATATTTTGGATCTTACAATCACAAAAGGTCATGTAGCACTATATTTTAGACATCCCATTACAAATAAACCTATTACTGCAAATAAGAAAAGAATATCAATCAGGTGGTGTAGGCATGAAGGAATGTCTACCAATTTTTGGGACAGATGGTGGATGGTGTTTGATTATCCACCTCATGTTAATTGTGAGGTTCCTTCATATTTTTTGAGAAAATTATATGTAGAGTTTGTTATGAATCAGAAACCCAACTACTTTGATTTTAGATCATTCTAGGGTATTGGTGGCAGCATGCCACAATAGAGGTTGGGGGCATGGATTGATCCCCAACAACCTGTGCTTGTTCAACCTCTTATTGACCCTCTTGTTGCAGTATCCACACTAGGCACATTGAGTGCAATCTCAAGTAGCCTAGATGAGTAGGCTTCTATGATGGTAGCTCAGGTTAGAGACCATGGAGGAGTTGATGATGGAAGTGGTCCTAGTACCACTCCACATGTGTCGATGCCTCATACATGTATGAGTTGCAATCAGTTGTGTTATGGATCTTATCAGGCAGCTGCACTCACTTTAGCTACACATGCATCATTTGATAATATGGGTGAATCATTTGTTGATTATCTATTTGTTGAGGATCATCCCACTGATCATTTGACATATGTATATATAGGTTACACACATGTTGAATTTATAACAATTTTAAGCGCGTGTTTTTAATGAACATATAGATAAATTAAATTGTAATATTTTAACAATCGAATTGTTTAGTGTAGATGATGGCAATAGGGACCATTGATCAATTTAATTTTTCATATACACCTATTCATCTCGGGCATGCATTTGGGGTATTTTGAATGATTTATATTTTAAATAATTTTATTTACTTGATTTTAATTTGTAATTTAGTCTTGAACATGTACATTAAATATTTATGTTGGTTCAGAATTCTTCCACATTGAATCCTTCATCTGAGGGTGTCTTGAGCACTCCTCCATAATTGGGTTTCTCACATGACACTTTTATAGTATGTATATTATTTTAAAAAACTATATATACTTAGATTTTTCTATTTTGATTTCACTATATCTTAAAATGTGCATGTACTATTTAATATATATTAAAAATATGTCTATGTAGGTTGACACAACAATGAGGATGGGCATTGCAGCACACTTGGATGATCTAAGTTTATATCAGGAGTCGACTGCATTTCAGGTTGTTCAAAAACGTATATCTATGTCTACGTGTAATATATGTACAAGTATTTTAAATAGATTAAAACAAAATTTGAGTATCTATGTACACAAGTGAATATATATGTCTTAACCTAATTTGTACACACATGTGATAAGTTATAAATAACCTTGTAGGAGCTTGTCAGTGACACATTTCATCAACACATGCAAAGTAGGAGGACAGAGGAGATGGGTAGCCTGATACAATATAATTTAAAATTTAGATTATATTTAAAGTCAATTAAAATATACATTGTGAACTTAAAGTAAATTTCAATAGATATATATGTTGAAATGTGTTAAAAATTATTTTTCTTTTATAGCTTGAGACATGTCATGTAGCTAAGCCTATAGAGACAGGTCCTGGAATAGAGGATTCACAACAACCTCTTACGATATAAAAATTTAAATATGATAAATTATAAATTAAATTGAATTAAATCATTTTTAAGATCGTCTTACATCTAATTTCAACTTGAACTTTCTCTTGTGTTAAATAGATTGATTCAGAGCATGTAGAGATAGGTCCAGGTGGACCAGAGCATGCCTCTCAACCTCACACGGTAATTTTATTTTATGATAAATTATAAATTAAAAAATTGTCATTATATCATTTTTAACCATCTTACATCTGATTTCATCTAAATCTTTCTCTTCTACAGAGTGATTCAGATTATCTAAGTAGTTCTCATGGTGTGAAGAGGACTCTTGATTACACAGATAGTATGTGATAGGTTATTTCATGGGCTCATAATTTGACTATTTCATGGACTATGTTATATACTATTTGTAATGGACTTTATATATTTTTTGAACATCCAGACTTTATTTCATTTTACTATTTTATGGTCTCTAATACAAAACTTTATTTCATTTCAGTATTTTATAGTATTTTATTTCAAGTATTAAATAGTAATATGTCTCATCAAAGTTATGGGAAAATTTTTACTTCATTTATTAAATTGTTGGTAATTCTTATATATCATGTCTTTAGAAATTAAATAATGAACATTAGATCAAAAATTTGTATTAATAGAATGAGGTAACTAATGTATAGATAAAAAGAGAAGTTAGCTTTTATCTTAATACCATGTTGTTTTGGTTATGGAAATGTACCACATTTTTTATATTAAAAAGTAACGGTCAATATGAAAGACTTCCACTATTTTAACTAGTAATTAAATAAGTAATTAAATAAATACAATTATTGAAGTAATAATTAAATCTGCTAATAAAGTTGAGGCTTTCTATATAAATCATTAGTAAATATGACTTTATGACTTTGAGTAAAGATTGGAAGGTAGAAAACAAGAGTAAAAGTAAGATGACTTTATGTCTTTGAGAGAAGATTCGAAAGTGGAAAACAAGAGTAAAAGTAGACCTAAAATGACGTGCTCTAATAATTTTTATAATAATATGATGCTTTAGAATAAATTTGTTCTATTAATAAAACTCTAGTATCCCCCTCCTCATAACCCCTAGATGATCCCATTTCACTTAGGGTTATTTGTTAAATACAACATCCTAATGAGTAATTTCACACAATTCACACTTTAGTTAGCTCATAATGGCTAGTAAAGGGGTGGGAAAAGTTTGAATTTGAATTAAATCTTCAATCTTCAGGGTTCAAATCCATAATCACAGAGCTAATCGAGATTAGGTCCACACTTGTGTGTTTGACATAAAGAGGGAAAATAAACTATTTATGGAATGGAGTAAAATCTTAAGATGTGTGATGATGTTTTTTTAGGAATGTTTTTTAGATTTGATCACACTATATAAATTATAGTCCTTTTGAGTTCTCCTTCAAAAAATAGTTTTCCCTAGGCCCAAAACATAAGGTGAAATGACATAGGTATACAGTTTTTCCTATTACAATGTTATAATTAAAATATATTGTATTATTGTGAAAGAATACCCTTCCACAAGAAAGAGTGAACTTGGAGAGTGTTAATTTCCATCACTATATCATTAGGCAAGCACTTAATATCCTAGAGGGATGCCTCACTAAACAACAAAGGCTCATGAAGTGTAGGGTAGATGGATCAAAGGATCTAGACCCAGGAGTGATACTAACACCCTCAACATCATGTTGAACCCTAGCATAAATCATAGATCTACCCAAAGCTTCAACCAATATAATGAAACTTTGGAATCTATTAACTAAACATCTAGACCAATCATTTAATCTTAATCTATATGAAACCATTGTTATATCCTAGGTTTGTGGCTACCCATGATCATTATCCAAATAAAAACAAAACCTCATTGTAATTTGAATCACAACAAAATTTGTATGTCAAGATGTACTTGGGTCTCAACATAAATAATGTATATTTACCAAGCCATGTGGGAAAAGTACATGGTAGGGTATGTTATAGAGACACATATCATCATTGAGGATGATATTTTCCTCAACCTAGATATTTTATTGGTGAAAGGATGCATACATTTACCCCAGGTTTTAAGTGTATTGGTGACATTGTGGTTATTTCTTACCAAAGGAAAGCAATTGAGGACCTTGTTAAGGTTTTCATTTAGGCTTAGGCAATCTTTTCAAAGGAGGTGGGTGAGTACTTGTTGAGGTATCCACACAACTCCTCTACATCACATCCAGCATCTTCATTGCAACACAATCCATATTATATTTTTGTCTTTCCTTCCTTAAGAGGACACCTTAGAAGGAGCTTGATCATATCACTGATACTAATCAATTACATCATTATATATGATGTATATTATTAGACTTGATGAAGGTATATTAGGTGATATCCATGTAGTTTTGAGTCCCTCTCTTAGATGTAGTGACATATGTTAATCATATCATTGCTAACATAGAGAGATCCTATATATCACCTCATCAATGCACACCCAATCTACAAACATTAAAATATCCTCAGCCTTTGGTGGATAAGGCCTCAATTTAACATAGATTTTGTCTTCAAGTTCCATTCCCTCTCACATTCATAGTCCATTGAGGTCATTATTAATGGCCCAAGTGTTCGATTTGAGACCAAAGTCAGTAGTGGAGACTTCTATTTGTGATGTTATTAACACATATCTACCAAAATATGGTGATTTGGATTGACATACAGATTCTTTTGTAAGTACATAAGAATAATTGTCTGGTAAACTGCCTCCCTTGCCCTTAGAACAGCTGATGCCTCATGCAAATAGCCTATCTCTTGACCTTCCTTATAGCTAGATGCATGCAAATTTTAGTCCACCCACCCTCCCTGCTGATTTGACAAATCATGAGGAGATGAGTGTTGTGAAAGAACTAATTAAAACCCTCTCCCATGAGATTAATGAGTTAAAAGGTCAAAACCTATACCATGCTAATCTATGTTTAATGCCTCAAGATTCTTATGAACAACAGTATGAATATATCCAGAGAATGCCAAATTGTCTTGAAAATTATCCTCTACAAACTTCTATAACTGTTGGTCATTCCAATGAAGCCATTGACTAGGTTCTCTGTCACTTTGACATTCAAGAAAAATCAAGTATCAAGAATCAAATTACAAGCAAGAAAGTGGCTCGTGTGTGTCTTTCTGATCTTGAGCGTCAAGCATATGTGGCAACACATGATTAAAAAATTCAGTCATATTTTGCAAAGCCTTCAGAAGATGCTGATAAGGTGACATTTCTAGAAGCTGAAAAGTACTCTGAGAAGGGCTTTGAAGCTAAAAAGTACTGGGTCTACAGTGATGAACAGTCTGTGCATGATCTTGAGGAGAAAATTGCAAAGGAAGTTTCTGAATCTTCAAAGGATGAATGTCTTTATTTCAGCAATGAAGTTTCACACCTACAGGAGGAAAGCACAGAGATGCATGAGCAACATTTGGGGCATGATGAGGATTTGTTTTCACTTTTGCAACAAGGCTATCAGCTACTAAATGAGGAAGAGCCTACAATTCAGTGAGTGCATGGTTCATTCACAAAGCCTATTGAGGGTAATCATGGAGGAAGTTCTGAAACAAAAGATGATGCTAGAGCTGATTTGTTTTCAATTCTTGAAGATGGTTACTGCCTTCTTTTTGATGAAGAGCCACCGAAGCAAGGAAAGATCCATGATAAGGTGGTATCAAGAGATAGCTGGAATAATACAGAGTTGCATAAAGAATCACATATAGGGTTGTCACATTCTGAGCCCCGCTATATTTCCTTTTTCTTACACAATGAAATTCCTATCCGATTCAAGACTATTCTGGGCAGTGTTGTTACATGTACGCCTCATTTTCATGCCATCTTGAGTTATCATTCAGGTAAAGAGTCAGTAAAAGAAGTCATTGAAGAAGTTTTGTTAGTAGAAGTTTTCAAATGCAAACAGAGGAAAGAGTTTCAGTGTTTTATTTTCCCTCCTCGCCCTCCACTGATGCAAGAACAACATGTTGGTCAGTCTGATTGGTGTTTTGAAGCACAGAAAGATTCTCCTGAGTGTAGAGATGTAAAAAGGTATAAAATATTGTTGTATTTCTTCATATAGTTTATCTGGTTCCTTTTCAGTTTGATGTGGATAAATTGGAGCAGCATAATCAGACATGGCAGCTATTTTTCTATTCCAGTGAATGGATATGTTCCTGAATGTTTTAGTTGTCAGTAATATGGCTGCAATGTTTAGAATAAGCTACAGCAGTAGCATTAGTGTCAATTTTAGTTAGTTTATGGTCAGTTGGTCTCAGCTGCGAAATAGAATGGTGGTTCAGAAGGCAATTTCAATTGTGTGCTCAGTTTCAGTTTCAATGGTGGGATGTATTCTGGGTCAGCGGTGTTTCAGTTCATTTTCATACATTTTCAGTTTCAGATCTATTCAGTTATAAATGTTTTAGTTTCAGATAATGTGACTCTATTGCCCAATGATAAGGCATTGATATGCAAAACTAGAGTTTCTGGAGTTCGTAATGGGCAGGGCCATTTTCCCTACAAGTTGCCAAAACTGGTGACAAAATTTTGCACTGTTTCAAACTTTTTCAAATGTATAGAGACACAGAGTTTCATCAGTCACAGCCACCGTAAGATGCACAGGAATAAATGGTAGCCCCAAAGATTTAATGTGTACCAGCTCAAAAAGAAATAGAAATGAAGTGGAGTGTGACATTTGGAGGCATCTGCGTCAATGAAGAATAGGAAAGAATGAATGTGGAAGCCACCATGTGGAGAAACTTGCACATAGGAAATAAAGTTTGTTTCATTTTAATAGACGCATTTAAAGCAAGCCACGGGAGTCTTAAGAAATAGTTTTAAAATATAATAGGGTCTATGGAGAGACATGGTGGGTCCCAGCAATATGAAATAAAGTTTATTTAAAAGTTGACCCTTAAATGATTCGCGTGAAGATAAATGATGTAACTCTAAATGAGTAGCCACTTCCATTTTTATGGCAAGCTACAGGAGGATAGCGGCGGGAGTTTTCTTTGAAGACATAGAGATGCAGTTTTTAGTGCTAGATATAGCCATGGGCAAAACAGAAATAGCAGTTCAGTTTCAAATAACAGATTTGTGCCGGATTTGGTTCCAGATTATGCAGAGGCCACTGAGAATTTGTTGGGTTTCTGGGGCTATAAATGGGTAGATTTGAGACACAGTTAAAGTTCTAAAGACACAGTTTGAGAGTTCTTCATACATTCAGAGTTCTACATTTCAAAGGATCAGAGATTTGAGAGCAGTAACAGATATTTTATTTTGCCTCTGCAGTGTCTTTTGATGATGATTGTAGTAGTTTATCCTGTGCAACAATTTTGCCTTTGTAAATTTATTCTTTCAATCAAATATGAGATAGTGTTCTATGCATTTATGAGTTTACTCTGTTCTTGTTTCTAATTCCTCTATTTATTCTGCCTCTGTTTAATATGTTTTTAAAACTGAGTTTTAATCATGCATATTTTGCTCTTTAAATCTAGTTAAATCATTCAAAATTAGACACTGTGCAAACTAAGGTTTAAATCCGGCAGATCGCCATAGATTAGGTATTTGTTTTCTGCAATCTTGGTTCTCTTTCTAACTTTTTCCCAAACCCCCATTGAAGAACAGAAGAGCTAGCTTCCTTAAAATCTGGAGGTCACTCTGAGGAGCATTCCCACATCTTAGAGTTTCCCATGTTGCTGCTGGATTACACCCACAAATTTATGCATCAACACATTCCTTTCGGAAATGTCTAGATTACCATAGTTCCAATAGAGAGCCTTGAACTTTCCAGGAGATTTGGATCTTCCACAGGATTTGGATCTACCCTTCTCAGCTTTCTTGTCCTTCTTCTTCCCTTTCTCCTTGGGTCTTCCACGAACTGCAAGAGCCTCTTTGGTTGCCTTAGAAGACTTTCTCTATATCTCTTGGGATAATAGTGAAGATACCACTTCATCCATTTTGAAAGTGGATGTGGTGCACCCAACAGCCATGACAAGATGATCCCACGAATCTGGCAGAGAACAAAGCAGAGTCATACACTGATCCTCCTCCTCCATCTTCACACCAACGGATGTTAATTGTGCAACCAACATATTAAAAGCATTTAGGTGATCTACAATAGATCCTCCATCCTCCATTCAAACAGAGTACAACTTCTTTCTCAGAAAAAGTTTGTTAACTAGGGATTTGGCTTGATACACATCTCCCAACTTCTTCCAAAGCAAGTTTGTAGTTTTCTCCTCATGACATTTAACAAGACATAATCATCAAGACTATGTCCTATGAGACCCTTAGCCTTCCAATCTTTGAGATCCCAATTAGCTTGTGACATTCCAGTTGGTTTTGTACCAGAAATGGTTTCCCATAAATCTCTGTCAACAAGAATGTCTTCCATCTTGAGCTTCCATAGCTCAAAATTAGTGCCATTGAATTTCTCCACCTCTATTCTTCCAGATGTGCTTGCCATCTTCTCTCTACAACAAGATCATAGAATACTCTACACAGACTCCCACTCAATCGAGGATTAGCTCAAGAAACCCCTACCCAACAACTAGGACCACAGGTGATCAAGCTTTGATACCAACTGAAAGGAAGCAAGGTAAGCTGAACACACTTACTACACTAATCTAATGAGGGGAATGAAGTGCAACTTTTTTTTAATCCTTACAATTGCAGCAACATTAAAATAATAACATAAAGATTATAGCAGCAACACAACACAAAAAGAAGGTGACACAAGATATACCATGGGGAAAAAAAAATTAGGTAAAAAACTCCACTCTAAAACTTGCACAATGTATTACCAAAACAACAACAATTTAAAATACACTTGCAATGCAAGTCTTCCAAGAGTTCACAAATGCCGATTTTGGAGTTATTCTGGCAGCATAATAGTACCTATAAAAACACTATGCAACTACAACTCCAAACTATGCATTTTATAGAGATTACAAGATATATCTTGAGAGCATCTTGGGATAGGTGTCCACCTTGGCCTCATGGCCATTTTCAACATCAAAGGACACTTGTCCTTGCTATCCTTACATCCCTTACATCTATCATACATGGCAGATTTGACTTTCCCAATGTAGAGTGTTCCAGGCTAAAAATAGACTATGACAAATTCTCTTATGTGACTTATAACCATCATAAAATCTAAAATCTGCCCACAATAGCAATCTTGAAAGTTGTAAGAGAATCCATCATACAATGCTAAATATAGCATATTCTACTTACAACATGTCATAGCCCAACTTGGGCGCCCAAAGATGCCTTTCCCTCATGCAAAGATGCCAACCGACACTTGTCACCACTCGTCATAGGAATCTCCAAACTTGGCCCTTACGCATCATAGGTTCTATCATATGGAATATTGTCTTCCATGTACCAAAGATGTTGACACATGGAAAATTAATGCCACCTCAATATGGGGTGCCCAAATCCATGTAGGATTGACTTGACCATCCAAGTCACATTCCAAGTAATCTGACATGTCACCATGCCATCTCAACTATGTGACCAAACTAAATGTGCAATCAAATACAACATTAGGCAATAATTAAATAAATTCAATCAGAATTACACCTTAATTCCCAACATTCATAAGTTGTACGTTGACTTTTATTTCATTATTATTTTTCTTTTATATTTTTTAGTTATATCTATTATTTTTCTCAAGATAATTTAAAAGTAAAGTGAGATTATTGGCAGACATAATTAAATTTGATCATATTTTTAAAATATTTTTGATTAAGTTTATCATCTTTGTAGTGGGACTTCATAACTACCTCAATATATAGATGATCATGTTTTTGTAATAATTTACATTAAATATTTATTTTTTAAATATAAGACATCAAAATTTTAAAATATAAACTATTAAAAAGTAACATACAAGTATACAATATTTACTACACTTTTCAAAGTAAAAAGCAAAACAAAAGAGTTGCGCAAATAATGAATGGTGACTTTTTGAAAAGTAAAATTAAAATTTTAAGCCTTGTAGATAAATTAAAATTAAAATATGTGTCCATGTGTGTATGTAGTAAAAAAAAAATTCTAAATTAAAGTAGTAATAATAATAATAATAATAATAGCTCTAGAGTGGTACCTCTATAAGTGTATGTATATAACTTTCACTTTACAAAAAAAATAATGATTAATGTAGTGGCTAGTTTTGATCTTGTAAAAAGTACAAACTATTTAAGTTGAAGGTATATGAAGCACTAGGGTTTTTTTTTTTTAATATAACAAATTTATTTTCATTGATTTTCATTTTTAATGTATTCTTTCTTGAGAAGTTAAAGAGACTCAAATAAGTTCGAGGATGAAGGCTCTATAAATAATTTTAGGGATGATGTGTAGTTAATGGAATGTTCACAATAGAAATTAGGGTTATGAGATTTCATTATTATTGCTTTAGATTATAATTTTATAGAGGTCATGCACAAATTCATTTTTGCTATGAATGGGAGCACGAGCCTTAGGGCATGAGCCTTAGGCTGAACCTCTTTGGCTAAGAGTCAAGGATTGAGGGGTATTCATTCTGTGAAATTTGCCTGGGGCATGATCCCAATCTCATCCCTTGATATGATGTGTAGCTTATAAAAAGTTCATTTCTAGATATTAGGGTTTTGAGATCCCATTATAATAGCTTTGAATTATAATGGATGTGATATGTTGTCTCACATCACAAGGTTGCACACTATTGGAGACCCTGCACCAGATGTGAGCTGCAGTTTAGGAGAAATGAAGTGTGGCATTATAATGTTGGATATGTTATGCAACACATCATGATGTTGGGTGTGGTTTGTCATCTATAAGAAACCCTAAAGATAAATAGGGTTTTTAGGCTCTGTTTTATAAGAAGGAAGCCAACATCATAATGCTTGATGGATTGTATGGTTTAGAGTTCACAATATAAATACAGGTTTAAGAGTGTATATTATGCTAGCCAGCACTATGAAACCTAGCCGGCACTGTAAAAGAATGCAGATTTGTTATCACAATATATGATGTAATGTTCATGCATCGTAATAACTTGTACAGAGAAGGGAGGCTCAACATCACAATAGATGGTTTATTTAAACATGGCTTTGAGAAAGAGTTCAGAGTATTTGATCTAAACATAAAAAAAAGGTATGACACAGATCTTCTCTAACCTTAGTTCTCTTTCGTAATAAATTTTAATTTGATAGGCTTTCTTATTAAAATTTATATTGATTCACAATAATCAATTAAAATTTATAATAATAAAAATATGCAAATATGTTTTAGCGGTTGATAGGATTATCTTTACTCTTCAACATTGAAAATTAGTTTCATGGTACAAATTATCTTTACAGTTGCTTGTGTTTGTTCTGAATATTGAAACATAAAAACACACGGATTATATTTACCGTCCTTTCATTTTGCCCGAAATCATTGTTTCAATTATGGGGTTTAACTCTGTTGTAACTCCGCTACCCCGTCCACACTAAATTGGCGTACTATTTAAGAAATTTCAGTTGCCCAAATCTAAGACATCCGCCAAGTAGTTGGTCATAATTGTAGTTGGCCGTAGTCAGCCAAGTAAATAATCATAAATTAATTAGTGTTGTTATGTTAGGAGTGTTATCGGGAATTAACCCCGACGGTTGGATAGTTATAGAGTCGTTGCCAATGGTTGGTATCTCAACCAACCTTGGCCAAGTTATATATTGGCTTAATACTTTGTAGTCGGGGCGAACCCACAGCATTGTAAGATTGTAGTGTAATACTAATATATTCAATGAATGGGAACAATGCTTTATTCTGTGCAATGCTGTTATAATTTCATGCTCTGTGTTATGCACTATACTACTTAATTCTGTTTACTTCATATTCTATGAAACACACCATATTGCGGTAAACATTTGGCACCGTTGCCAGTTCGAAAACGGGTCGAGGGTGACAAGTCGATGACAAGTTGAGTCGTCCGATGCCATCGGGTGACAAGTTGATGACAAGTTGAGACCATCGGATGACAATTTGGCTATCGATGACAAGTTGAGTCGTCGAAAACCATTAGACAAGTGGCATCGTCAGAAACAAGCAAACCGTTGGGTGTAACCAGGGTCCAAAAAAAAAAAAAACACGATGAAGATGGCATCGTGATGTGGCAGCCGACCGAAGAGCCAGTACAAACAAACGAGGATCAAGACGCTTTGACAGAAGACCTCTGCAGTTTGCAGTCGGTCATCTGGGATCAAATGCACGTCAACCAAGAGGTCGACCATCTCCTCACCCGAGTAGCAATTAATGCCCATACAACTCAATAAGGATAAGAATCAAGTACCAAGTGGGCATGAAACACTAGAGGAAAGAACACGAAGATCATTGAGATTAAAGGAACAAGAAGAATAAAGGAAAACACTGAGACAAATTGTCAATGAACATCATCATGCCAACGAAGGAATTTTCAAGACACCGCTGACAAATAAAGAAAAAGGGAATGAAAATGAATTGATAGAAGAAATTGAAAACAACATATGCCGCATCGGAGAGTTATCCATATCGGACGACGAAGGGCCAAGAGTTGGAAGATTTGAGCCTAAGACCCCAGGGCAGAGGTAGTATCAGAACGAACCCGAGGAGACTCAAGGTGTAGAGGACGTTGACAGCGGACGTGGGGAAGACTCGAACGTGGCCGAGAGTGCAAGTGACACACCGGGACGTTGTGAGAGAACTAGTCCAGTCAGGTCTAATGTACAAGGAGGGCATCGGGGAAGGATGGTGACTCTGCCAGCTGAGAGGCAGAAGCTACCAAAATTTACGGGGGATGGGTCAGAAGATCCAGTACGACACTGTAAGACATGCAAGACAATTTGGATAGCCAATGGGCAAGATGATGTGGACTACTGGCTGAAAGCATTTCCAGCAACATTGAGAGATAGTGCCATCGACTGGTACACAGAGTTGGCACAAGCATACAGGGCATCATGGAGATTACTAAAGAAGGCATTCCAAGATGAATTCAAACTTCTGAGGGATGACAGTGAAATTGTAGCGGAGATCTACAGTACGAAGCAAGGGAAGCATGAGAACATGCGAACCTACAATCAGAGACTGAAAGAATTGTTGGAAAAATTGGAGACTCAGCCAGCCGACGGGCTGAAGAAGCGATGGTTCATCGAAGGGTTGCATCCATCACTGAGAAAGAAAATGAAAGTCATGCCTCCGTCATCATACGATGAAGCATACAATCGAGCGATGGATATAGAGAGTGAAAATAAAATATCCTTCCGAGGGAAAAGGAAGACGAACGATGAGGATAGTACGGATGACAACAGCGACAGTGAGTCCAAGACTGTGCAAGCACTTAGGAAGGACATGATGAGAATGATGAAAGAACTAAAGGCCGACAAGGAGAGTACGAGGGAAGCTAGAGAACTGTGGTGTATAGATTACAAGGGGGAAGGTCATATAAAGGCAAATTGTTTGAAAAAATTATTTTGTGATATTTGCCAAGTGATGGGACATTCCATCAAGGAATGCCCAGACAATCTAAAAGCAAGGGGTACGCAAGTACTCTTCACTCACAGAGAACTGTCAACACTGCCGAATACACCACCAAAGCCCCAGTACAATAGCCATGCATCCCCTGGAGGTTACCAAAGCAATAGAAGTCTGAGAAATAGATTGCAGTACGACAGCAAATGGCGACCTATGATACAGTGCCGACAGTGCAACGAGTGGGGACACTTTGCAAGAGAATGCCTGAACAACAATCAGAACACAATAAATGCATTGTACAAGTGGTGTGGGCCTGGTGACCACGAAGAAAAAGACTGTCAGAAGCAGAAAGGGGTAAACCTTATCAATCTCAAGGAAAATAATGAAGAAATCCTTGCTATCACCTGAGCATAGTGGAAAAAGGCCACTTATCCAGATCCCCGTACAGAAAAAGAAAGACTCCGTGAGGCACGAAAGGAAGTAGAAGCTGCCATGAAAACCGAATGGAGGAACTCAGACAAGAAGGTAACTGCAACCCTATGATCGGAATCAGATAAGAACATAGCAAGTCAAGTATTGCAAACTACCGTACCAATCAAATTGGTAGACCCCCTCTAGAGCTTACCTCAGTTAAAGTAGCACTATCTAAGGTAATAGAAGGTAACTCGCACGCAGACAAAGCCCACACAACAGAAGATGTTATAGTGGAACCACCGCCAACAGGAGAACAAGTACTCGACCCGAGGTTGCTAGCAGTTGACACCGGGAAGAAACCAGCCGCAGTGCATATGGAAATACTTGGGAGAAATTTAACAAATACAATAGTCGATGGGGGATCTGGAGTAAACATATTACTGGAAGAAACCTGGAAAAGCCTTAGGAAGCCTACTCTATTGCCACAAAATGTTCAGTTAGTGGGAGCCGACCAGCACGGGATCAAGGCACTGGGAGTGCTAATGGCTCAAAAAGTAAGAATCGGTACCCAACTATTTTTGTTAAATTTTGTAGTCATAACAACACAGAATGCATCATATGATGCATTACTCAGCTGAGGATGGCTAATAGCTACCAAAGCCAACCACAACTGGAAGAAAAACACTCTGTCCATAGAAAATAGGCATAAGAAGTTTGTCATTGACTTGAGGACGCAAACTGTCAGTGAAGAGTTGGCCTCAGATTCTGACTCGGATGGAGGGGACTTGACAGAAAGTGGGAAAGGGCCGATGGAGCCCAATGATGAAGGGGTGCTGGAATTATAGGAATGCTCAGAAGATGAGACAAATTCATTCAGCGGGTTATTCCACTGGCAGATGGAAGATTAGGAGTTCTTTCAACCGGAATGTAATATGATTTCAATAAAAGAAGTCGGCGAGAGCTCTCTGATGAACAATGCAAATCCTAGTAGTGCAAGTCCTGGCAATGCAAGTCATGGTAGTGCAATTCTTGGCAAAACTCGGTCGAAGTGTGAAACACTCGGCAACTCTCGGCCGACGAATGAAAGTCTGGGCAACTCTAGGCCGACGAGTGAAAGTTTGGGCAACTCTAGGCCGACGAGTGAAACATTGTTCATGAATGAAACACTTGATAGATTGACAAACACTCGACCACTTGGTAAGAAGGAACCAGTAATGAGTGACAAAGGGGAGGAAGGCAATAATCAGCCGAAAGTAACAGAGCAAATAGTCGCAGAGACAAGTCGACCAGAATAGACAAGTCAACTAGGGGAGGCACAGAAAGAATATACAGAGGGTGAAGCGAAGATAAATAATACACTTGCACATAAATTTGAACTAGACAAGGTGATCAGGTATGAAGAGACATTGACAAGCAAGGTGAATCAGGGTGATAAAACTAACGACGGGAACACAACATTGAAAAAATTGGCCAGAAAGAGACCATACAGAAAGAATAAGGACTATAAAGTAATTATGCCAACTTGCAATTTTTTGGCGATCGGTGAAAAGCAACACAGAAAAAATAATGTTAAAAAGTCAGACAGTTTGCCGAACTTCCAAAAGACAACAATTATAGTTCCAAGAAAGACAACAGTTTCGGTCCCTGCAGACGATTACAAAATCAATAAAGCCAGAGTTGCAGATCGAACGTGGACCCTGTCGGAGAAAAATAGAAAAATTAGATTCAGGTTGACATGGATGAAAAATTGGAAAAGAAGAAAAAAAAATGTGGGGAAAAATGGGAAAAAATTAAAAAAAAAGATGTCATACACCATACGACATCGGCAGTACGACCAAGCAGCACATCGGCCGTACGACCAAGGCCGTACGACATCGGCCGTATGACCCAGGCCATACGACATCAGCCGTATGACCTGAGGTGTACGACATCAGCCGCACGACCTGGGCTAACCAGAAAAAAAAAATTTAAAAAGGGGAAAAAAAAACAAGTCGTATGACGTACGACCGGCCAAGTCATATGCCGTACGACGTACGACTAAGTCATACACCGTACACCGTACGGCCACCCCACCCTTTAAATACCCCATCGTGCAAATCTTTCTTAGGAGATAGAAAGTCCAGATAGGGAAAATGCAGGGAAAAAGAGGAAATTGCAGGGCCGTACAGTGCTAAAACCGTACTCTTGAGGCCGTACTATGAGTTTTTGGATTGCAGATAAGTGTCCGATTTTGTCAGAAAAATGATGTGCGCTGCCCCCAGACCCCGCAAGGGGCGCTGCCCCTTGACCCCGCTGGGGGCGCTGCCCCCAAACCCCCATGAGGGGCGCTGCCCCTCGACCCCGTTGGGGGCATTGCCCCCAAACCCCCATCAAATTAGTACTATTTTGATCCAGTAAGCAATGGGGTGCAACATTCGCATCATTCAGTGTGCTATCAGATTGGGTCCCTTGGTTGGTTGGTCTACTGGCAGGTGTTCCAAATGTGTTGGTTCTATTTTTTACACAGCTCCTACTTCAGCATTGTTGTCGGCAAAAGCTTACTTAATGTCACTTGATGGTTTTCTGTCATCTGGAAGATGACTAATTTTGTGGGGGGATGATGTAGTCAGTCATAATTGTAGTCGGCCGTAGTTGGCCAAGTAAATAATCATAAATTAATTAGTGTTGTTATGTTAGGAGTGTTATCGGGAATTAACCCCGACGGTTGGATAGTTATAGAGTCGTTGCCAACGGTTGGTATCTAAACCAACCTTGGCCAAGTTATATATTGGCTTAATACTTTGTAGTCAGGGCGACCCCATAGCATTGTAAGATTGTAGTGTAATACTGATATATTCAATGAATGGGAACAATGCTTTATTCTGTGCAATGCTGTTATAATTTCATGCTCTGTGTTATGCACTATACTACTTAATTCTGTTTACTTCATATTCTGTGAAACACACCATATTGCGGTAAACACGGCACGGTTTCTAAATTGTTCTGCTCTGTAAATAGGACACACAAATTAAATTGACTTGCAGCTTCTTTTTATTTGGGAAGAATAAATCCCACAATCTTTGTTGCAAAATCAAGACCCATCACTACAAATTGTTTCCTTTCTTTAGATCTACCAATATTGCTATTTTTGCCAGGTCTAATTTTCATAATGTTCTTCTGTACCATCCTTTTCCTTGTACCTTCCATCTCTACCTGATGCACAACTGGTTCTAGCCTACTTAAAATGGTATCACTTCTACTTCAAATTGTATCACTTCTATGTTGAAATGCCTTTTTGCCATATATTAATGCTGTTGATATTTCATCACAATGTCTAGAATGCAATAGAAATCTGTTCTTGATAGCAGAGTTAGTTGAATTAGTTTTTATGAGGACAAAACCTTTAAAACACAGCTATGCCCTAGACATGTAGACTTTTTACATGAATTGTTTCTTCTATTCAGAAAGTTGGAGCAGTTAGGAGAAGAAGTTGACTTTTTTATGTCTGGTCTAGATGAATATCTTTCTCGGCATCACAAATGTCAGATGGAAGGAAAGGAAAGGGCAGAGCTCTTGCAAAACTCTGGTTATTTGTAATCTAGTTGAAACCAAATTCTTCTAAAGTTTGGATTGGTTTTGAGTAGTTCTTATCTTCTTCAAGATACATTTGAAATCAGTTCTAAGATTTCTGAGTCCATCCTCCATTTGAGTCTAGATCTACAATCATAGTCACAGTCACAGTCTGATGGTAGGTGACTGAATTACAAACCCATATGGGATCTTTGAAACATGGAAATAGAGAAAATGGTCCAACCTTCCATATGGCTTGTTGTGAGTTTGTCAGCTCCTTTTTGAATAATGGTAATATGTTCTCTCCTTTTGGTTTTGTGGCTATTAAAATCTGAAGATTCCTGTATGTAGTCTGCATTTCATCTTGCATTGGAATGCAGCATTCTCGTTAATGATTGGTTGAATGTGGTTGATGTTTAAGAATGTCTTTTTCCTATTTGATTGTACTTCATCTGTTTATTCGGTTTACAAAGGGGTCTTAACATTCATAGAGTAAGGGATAATAGTAGTCTACGATGGAGTGTTTTCTATAAAGAATATCTGCTTGACATTTTTTCTTTATAGCATGCAAGTAAGATTAGCATCTTGACTCCATGTAGGTATCTTATATTCAAGGAGATTAGGTGCACATTTGTGCAGAAATTAATATCACAAATTCCCAGGTATGCTCACTTTTGTTTGTTTGTTAAAGTGTAACTGTGAATATCACCTCCTGGGCTTGGAATAGGTTCCAGTTCTATGCATATTATTACATGCCCATATAAAATTCCAAATTTTTTTGTCCTTAAAAATATGCTAGTTGAATGGGAAATATTTGTTTTTGCTAAAAGCTAGAAAAAAGAAACCAAAAACAATCATAAAAGATGAACAATGCCAACTGTTTATATTGTGGAGAAATCATGTAATTGCTAATGTTCATGACTCACAATGATGGGGACTGCCTACTAGCAATTTCCCATAATAGTGCTGATTATAGTCCTAAAAGATTCCATTATTTTGCAATTTTATTTTATAAATAGTTGCTGCTCTAGAATTCTATAAAAAGATCAATTACTTACAATTTTGGGATTCAACAAATTGCATGGGACTACGTGGAGAATAAGAATAAAAGTGGGGACCACTGCCTTTGTAAAATTCTAAAGTCACTAAAAAAGACACATTAGAACATTAGGCATAATCCTCAATACCTATTGTCATGGGTTTTTTTATGTTGTTTAGGATTGCCTCTTGTGGTTCTAATTGCCTAGAGTCTTTTCCCTCTTATTGTTTGCAACTAATGTTCATTTATTAAGAGCTCATTAAACTCACGCCTAAAGGCTGTGATTGGAGGATGACAACAAATTACAGTCCTTAATGTCTTTTACATAATTTAAGCAAAATATCTTGCTAGTAGAATTAAACATCTTGTTTCCTAAATGGTTGAAGAGGGCATACTAAGTATATAAATAGGCAGATTTACTTGTTGTAGCCTTATCAAATCTTGGGAAGGCTTCAAACGGGTTCACTAGTTTTGTTGAAAGGATATCTTTTTAGAAATAGAATTTAAAAAGGCTTATGAAAGGATTGAATGTGATCTGAACTATATCATGAAAAGATATTAAATTTGATTTACTATTCTTAGCCACTAGTCAAACTAACTAAGCATGTAACTTTCAAACACTCTTAACGTGATAATATTTTGTAAGAATAAAGTATGCAAGTATGTACAAGGTTGTAGATGGTTATGACATGATCCAAATAGTTTGAAGTTAAACATTGCTGATGCAAGTTATTGAGACATGTTTTGGTTACTTACTACCTACACCATTTAATGTTGTGATGAAATAGCCAAAAAGGAGAATGGTTGTTACTTTAAAATGGAAACACCCCCCATCTTCTTTAACACAGTTGATATATGGAAGATCAGCTCTGAATATTGAAGGAAAGATCCCTAATCTATAGATTTATGTGGGATTTTCCAGGATCCAAAACACTTAGGCTCTGGGCTCATGAAAAGTAGACGTCATCTATATTAGTTTAGATATTGAGGGTTCCCAAAGGCTACTTTCTAGAAATTTTCTTTTCCAAACAAAATAAAGATTTTGTATATTAAAGAGCACCATGGTTCATGAAGAGATATGGGCTCTTTAAGTAACACTTTTTACTAGATTTCAACCTAACATAGAATCTACTAAGCACAATTCCAAGATAGGTAATATTTACCTATGCTCCTTAGTCAAAACTAATTACATTTCTCTATAAATTCTTTGATTTGCAATTACATAGTACATAGCTTCTTTAGAATTTAAAAAAAATCTGAGGTTGTGATTTATGAAATTTGTTGCAAAATTTGTTGCAACGATCTAGACTATGAAAAACATTATCAAGTTGTATGATTCTAGATATGAGAGGTGTTGTATCTAACAAACCCATATATTATGGGAATAATTTGTTTAGATGTCAAATGTGTAATGAGAACAATCATCTTTTCCATTTTTCTCCAATCCAAGAAATGATGGAGTTGGACCAAGCATGTTCACAAGATGCAATGGAACAACCACCAACAATAATACCTTTTAAGCCTAAAATACAACAAATAAATAGTCAAAGCTACCAATCAGATGAGAACAAATTCAAATGAGATTACACAAGAAAAGGTATGGAAACAAGAGATAATTTACATCTTTGTGAGATCAACAGAGTAACAAAAATGTAGATGGTAGAAATACTTAAGAAAACAGCCCAAATTAAGAGATATCATACCTAGAATTAGTATATCTAAAAGAAAAGGTGAGAATTAAAAGCTACTTCATCTTTCAGCACAAACATACTCCACACATTCTAATACTAAAAGTAAAATAACACATAGGTAGGTGATATGTCAGCAAATCTAATCCCAAACAAAATTGCAACTTTGAGAACCAAATGCCATAATGGAGCAAAATAGAAAGAGAAAATCATCCAAAAAATTGAATCAAAAGTGAAGAGCAACCTAGAAACAACAATCACAATGTTCAAATGGGTTCAACTTCACACACATCCTGTACAACTCTTCAATTCAAATGGATGTATTAATATAACAAACTCCCATCTCTAATCAGCCACTAGAGGAAGATGTTTGGAGGTTCTCAAATCTATTTAATACAGACTTTACCAAGGAATGCCAAGGGAATAGGTGTGCCCAAAAAAGGCCAATACCTGCATAACATAGTGCAATATGAAGGAATAGATGCAGTCCTCCTACAAGAAGTGATGAGAATAAACTCCAAACACCAAAAAAAATATTAAGTACAATAGTATATGGGGAAGAAAGTAGATAAACATTTATCACAACTCTCGCACTTTAGTCCAGTGGCATCTAGTGAGGTATGTATACAAATTTAATCAATCTATCCCATGATGATCTATATTTATTATCACTCAAGAATTTGAGCTATATTTCTTTTTAGGAAACTTATAAAACTAAAACATGGCAACAAATATATAAGTCAAATAAAACATATTGTAGATTCTATCTTGGTAACAAATACCAGCAATCTCATCCTAGTCACAACCTTGTACACTAGTCACTTACATCATTGATCAATTGATCACATAGAAAAAGCAAATCTCAGCCAAGATAAGAGACACAACTCTTTCAAATCATTGGCCAATAATCATATCAATTTTAAATACATATAATAGTAAATGACAACAATTATTCAAATTTCAAATTTTTTTTCTAGTACATCTAGATTTCAAGGAGCAAGTGGGAAAATGGATGAAAGGGACCAACAATATGTAAGGATGTGCAATGTAAAAATTCATGGGTAAACTTCATTACCTCAAAATTTGACGCAATAGTGACATTCCTAAAAAAGTCCTACAAATTAAGAAGAAATTGACAATAGTTCAAAACAAAATCAAAGAGATTGGATTTGACTTGGATTTTCATCAAATTGTTGCCCACAATCTATTGTATCTACAAAATCAATAAGAATAATAACCAAGACAACATGCAAGAAATCAATGAGTAAACAAGGTGATATTAACACAAAATATTTTTATAAATTAGTTTTGAACCAACAACATAATAATGTTGTTTAACAAAAGAAAACAGAGAATGGAATGCTTAGATGTTCAGAAATCCTAAAACAAGAAATAAAAAAGATGAAAATTTTTCCGCAACTACGATGAGAAGGGATAAAAAATCTATAATTTTTTTTTTTCTTAAAACCCTGCAAGCACAAACCTATACTGTATTAAAATAAAGAGTTCATATACATCAGAGTAAGGAAGTAGCAATAGAAAAAAAATATAAACGAGTTCAACCAACGTAGTGGCAAGTGGGCATTCAACCAAAAAGCCAAAAAATAGAGTAAACTAAACGCCTAAATTAACCATCTAGGGGTCACCCATAAATAGTCTCACTGCTGGGAACAACCATACCTGAAGTGCTAGCCAATGGCACAGAAGAAGCTGACGCGAGAAGTTCACGGATTCTTGGTGGTCTTGGTGCCACGTCGGGAGTGTGGAGGCAAAGGAGGTGTATGGCTTTGAAGAGCACCTTGACATTGATAAAATTCTCAAACTAATTTATGTTGTATTTTGAGACTAAAGAACAACTTAGACAAGAAACTTATCTTTTCAAGATCCATGAAATATTGTTGATAAAATTTCCAATCTAAATATATTACATTATGAGATTAAAGAAAAATTTAGACAAGCAACTTATCTTTTCAACTAAACAATGCTCTAAGTTTGAATGGTTTCTATGCTCTATTCTATCAACAAAATTTGATTAAATAAACTTGATGAAAGAATAACATTTATCCTAAGAATAACAGCATTGTGGTTGTGAAGGCCTTTGGAAATCCAAACTTGACATTGTCTACTCCGTCAAGTCCAGCTGATAAATTCTCCATCTCCCCGCAATTCTCGAAGCTCAAAAACAGCCATGTAACTATGTCATACCTCTTGCAATACTGAGTTAAACATTTAGACATCATAACCTGCTGCAATTTTCAGAACATTAATCTTCATTTCCTTTGGTGATTCATTGTTATGTTTTTGGGCTTCTTTTTTATTCACTAGGGTGGGCTGGGCGACCCTTTGGTGGCTTCGCAGCTGAGGTTTTCTTTTGCTTTGAGTATTATTGATAGTTACTTCCTTTGTCTCCTTCATGCTGTTATTTCCACAGCCATGGTTTCCAGAGATTCCACATGCCAATTTCTGTTGTTCAGTTTCCATCCTAACTTCAATTACAGCCTTAAATACCTGCAAAGTATTTTTCTATTGCACTCAGTTAAAAAGATATAAAATAAAATTATATTATATCAAATTTGGGTCTAAAGGTCAGTCCTCTAGGATTTCAATATGGAACTCAATAGCACATATTGCAGCAACAAATCTAACTTAAAATTTATATATTGTTGCAATAAATATAATTTTTTTTTAATTAAAAATTAATAAAAATAATATTTTTTCACTTCAAAAATTATTTGAAATTAAGTTGTTCAAAGAGATTTTATAGGATACACTCATTATTTCAAAAGGTTATTATGTAAACATATGCATATACTTATGATAAAGTAGTTTCATGGTTAGTATTTTACGAGATTGTTGTAGAAATCATATTACCAAATTAATGTAGAAAATTAAAAAATAATATTGAGTGAAAATTTGCCAATAAAACACCCACTTACAAAACACTACTTATATTATATTATAGTATGACACACAATATCTTATAAATAAAATAATTTAATGTGTCATAGACTTGTGTCATTATACATTTTATCAATGCATACATATTTAAAGAGCTCAAAAAAATCAAAGGAAAAGCATAGAAAGTTCTTACCAGAATAGCCCTTGTTGCACTATAACAATGGTTCTTTTGCTCCAATAATTTTTTATAATGATTTAATTGTTGGTTGGTCACTCTAAAACCATAACATTACCTTCAAAGCTCTTGATTATGGCTTGATTTGTAGATTTTTGAATGATTTGTAGATTTTTGACAACTTTAGGGCAAAAAAGGAGGCTTCTAAGTGCAAGAGGTGTGAGATAGTTGTAGCTATTTTGGAGCTTAGGAACAGTGGGCAGTTCGACAATTTATCAGCTGCACTTGACTGGAGGATATGGACTTGACACAGTAGACAATGTTAAGTTTGGATTTCCAAAGGCCTTCACAACCACAATGTTGTCATGGAGTGTTTTCAAATTCAGCGAATTCATGGGCAGTGATGTCTCCAATGCAAATATGGCCATTCGATGGGCCACATATTATCTTCTCAAAGCTATTACTCATCTGGGACCATATATGTTCAGGTTAATATGTGCATAACAACAGAATAATTTCAGTCATGATGTAACAACAAAATAATTTCAGGGGTTTAGTAATTTCAAGGGTTTATAAATTATAATATTTATTGAGGATCATCTGAAAATTATGCAGATAGGGTACCCTAACAATGACCACATATGCTGGAAGAGGCCAGAAGATATGGACACTTCCAAAACTGCGTATAAATAACCAAAACCTTGAAAAGGTTGCAGCACTTGTAGCTGAATCCCTTGTTTCACAAGTAAGACCCTCCCTATTCTAAGAGACTCATTCATGCTTCCATAATGCTAAATGTTTTAGCACTAGATTAATAGCAATATCTTAAAAACTTGGTAATGATAGAGTTTAGGAGCTGATGAATCAAAGAATACATTTGGGTCAGACAATAAACATATTGGAACCTGATTGCTTTTATCCAAGGTATAGCAACTTTGAGTGTTACTATACCTGGGATAAAAGCACTAAGGCTTTAACATGTCTATTGTCCAATTCAAATGGCTACTTATATAACTTCTTACTGATTCGATTAATATATGTTGTCACACTCTAAGTTACTATACCTGGGATAAAAGCACTCGGGCTTTAATGTGTTTATTGTCCAATCCAAATGTATTGTCTGATTCATGAGCTCCTAAACTCTGACCATTATCATAGTTTTAAGCTGCTATTACTCTGGTGCTGAAAAATTTACCATCATGGAAGCATGAATGAGTCTCTTGGAATAGGAAGGGTCTGATTTGTGAAATACAAGGGATGCAGCTGCAAGTGCCACAATCGTTTCATGGTTTTGGTTATCTATTTTATAGGCAGTTCTAGTAGTGTCCATGTCTTCTAGCCTCTCCCAGCATTTGTAGGGTCTCCTACTTCCATAATTATAAGACAAGCCTAAATAATTATTAGAATTTATAAACCCAGGAGATACAACATCATGACTAAAAAATTTGGTTGTAACATCATGACTGAAATTGTTCTGTTGTTATGCACATACTAACTTGAACATATACGGTTCCCGAATGAGCGATAGCTTTAAGAAGATAATCTGTGACCCATTGAATGACCATCTTTGCATTGGAGAGTTCGTTGCCCATGAATCCGCCGAACTCCAAAACATTTCATGACAGCATTGTGGTTGTGAAGGCCATTGGAAATCCAAACTTAACATTATCTCTTGCATCATAATATCCTCCCGTCAATTCCTGTCTATGCCAACTGAAATAATATCCATGTCTAGACACTGTTCTAGTTCCTTATGTGCTTTGACTATAATTCTTGGTAACTCTCAGTTCAAACTTGAGGAAGGATTCATTGGTCGCAAGCTTCCTAGTGTCCGGCTTATTGTAGGGTCTATTGTTTATGTTATTGTTGCCCGCTTATGTTAATGTATACTATCATAAGATTAATTATAATGGTGAAGATGAAAGTAGCAATAGCATTGTCTATACTTATTCTCATCCTCCTCATTCCCAACATCTACATGCAATCGTCAAATGTCATGGTTCATCTTTGGGTGCATCACCAGTTAGTACTTTTGCCAAATGCAGTCAATACTACCCTCCTTGTAAATGTTCCTCAAATGGTTGGAGGTATGTTAGAAGTTTATTATTTTTTAGTTTTGAGTTTATTTATCTTATAAGATGCCTTCATAACTATTAAGGAATAATGACTTAGTGTATATGTAGTCAAAATTTATAAGGTTTATAGGCTTAGTGTAAATCTAGTCAACATTTAAAAGGTTAATAGGCTTTACTTTTTGGGGGATTATTCTGTATGCTGCAGCTTGTCATTTTTGCATTCCAAAGTTTTGAAAGAATATGCAGGTGGACTTTATAAAATAGATTACATAGGCATACTTTATAAAATATTGGATATCTGCCTTGTGGTTGTGTCATATAAAGGGATGAGCCTTCGTGTGAGTCCAAGAAGTAGCTTGTATCTTAAAGAACCTGATCAATGATTTTATCTTGGTCAATACATCTAAGGTGGTTTGACTAATTCCCCAGCCAATTATAAGTTTGGATCTGACATTAATGAATATAATGAAGATGATTTTGATTAGTTTCATATTCCATAAGATGGGCTTCAAATCTACACAATATTCAAAATGTCTATTGACGCAATTTTGGTTAATTTGTGCCATCTTTTATGGTTTCTACAAATCATGTTGAACTGAAAAAATCATCTCAGGACTAACAATAACTCTAAAGTTATTGTTGCTAGTATCTTAGATATGTTCAGAACTATAAAAGAATGAGGCCCCGTGGGAGGCTAAATAGTAGATTTTTACCTTAAAAAAAATGATTAATGAATCTATTTAAAATAGTTTTTTTTTTAATTTATAAATGCAAAAGATCAAGATATAATATATATTGATAGAGCATTGATTGTGCAGAAAAAAATTGAAATGACCAAATTTGAACTAAAATTGGTGGATAGCATCAAGTAGTATGTAGCTATTTCTAAATTCCTATCAAACTTATATACATGTATCTAGGGTTCGTATAGAGTTCAGCTGTACAGTTTTTAAAATTAAAAAAGCGTTCTAAATAGATTCATCTATCAATTGTTTTTTAAGATAAAAATCTACTATTTAGCCTCTCGCCGAGCCTCATTCCTTTATACTTTTGTACATGTCTATATGGTTCTGAACATATCTAAGATACTAGCAACAACACCTTCAGAGTTATTGTTACACTTGAGATGATTTTTCAGTTTAGCTTGATATGTAGAAATTATAACATAAAGCACAAATGAAATAAATTGCATCAATAAACATTTTGAATATTGTGTAGATTTGAAGCCCACCTTATCAGTTAAAAGTTTTTTACATCCAAGGTTATGGAATAAGAAACTAATCAAAATTATCTTCATTATATTCATTAAGGTTAGATCCGTATTGTCAGGCTTCTCTGAGGCAGGAAGAGAATTTAAGATGGAGTTTATTTCTGGATTAGTCAAACTACCTTAGATGTATTCACCAAGATAAAATCATTGATCAGGTTCTTTAAGATACAAGCTACTTCTTGGACTCACACCAAGGCTCATCCCTTTATATGACACAACCACAATGCCTTCCGTTCTACTGTAAGGCTGATATCCAATATTTTATAAAGTATGTCTGTGTAATCTATTTTATAATGTCCACGTGCATATCCATTCATAACTTTGAAATGCAAAAATCGGCAAGATGCAGTATACAGAACAATCCCCCCAAAAGTAAAATTTATAAACCTTTTGAATGTTGACTAGATTTACACTAAGCCTATAAACCATTTAAATGTTGACTAGATTTATACTAAGCCATTATTCCTTAACTCTTATAAGATAAAAAAACTCAAGACTAAAGAATAATAAACTTGCAACATACCTCCAGCCATTTGAGGAACATTTTCAAGAAGGGTAGTATTGACTTTTGGTGATTCACCCAAAGATGAACCATGCCCTTTGGACGTTGGACGTTGGGAATTGTAGCCCTTTCAATAAGTCATCTACCAGGAAGCCTACTACCAACAAATCCTTCCTCAACTCTAAGCTGAGAGTTACAAAGCATTATAGTCAAAGCACATAAGGAAGTAAAACAGTGTCTAGATAGGGATATTATTTCAGTTGGGATAGAGAAGAATTGATGAGGATATTATGATGCACAACCACAATGCTATCATGGAGTGTTTTGGAGTTTGGTGGATTCATGGGCAGCCAGCTCTCCAATGCAAAGATGGCCATTTGATGGGCCACAAATTATCTTCTCAAAGCTATTGCTCATCTGGGCAGCATATATGTTGAGGTCAGTATGTGCATAACAATAGAATAATTTCAATCATGATGTTACAACATAATAATTTCAGTCATGATGCTTTATCTCCTTGGTTTATAAATTCTAATAATTATTTAGGCTTGTCTGATAATTATGTAGGTAGGAGACCCTAACAATGACTACAAATGCTAGGAGAGGCCAGAAGAGAACTGCATATAAAATAGATAACCAAAACCCTGAAACAACTGCAGGACTTGGAGCTACAGCCTTTTTGTTTCCCAAGTCAGACCCTTTCTATTCCAAAAAAACTCATTCATGCTTCCATGGTAAAATTTCTAGCACTAGAGTATAGTGGTAGTTTAAAAGCTTGATAACGGTCAGAGTTTAGGAGGTGGTGAATCATACAATACATTTGGGTGGGACAATAAACATGTTGGAGCATGAATGCTTTTATCCAAGGTATAGTAACTTAGAGTGTGACTGTTGTTAGGAATAGTTAAGATTGTCTAGAGAATGATAAGATGTTTCTAGAAGTTTTCTATAAAGTTGTTTTAGAAAAGAACATTCCAGGTTATCTGGAAGGGTAGAAACTTCTAGCTATTCTAGAAAAGAACATTTTAGGATTTTAGCGACATCTAGAATGCCAGAAGCTTCCAGGCTTCAAAGCTTCTGTAGCTATATATATGTGATTAGAGAGAGCTGTTGGATATGGCATTTTCGATGTAATGCAAGTTAGATGAATATATATTTCTGAGTTTATTCAACTCTGTTTGCCCTATGTCTTCTCTGTTTTGCTGTTGCTGTTCCATTTTTATTATCTTGGCACTATTTTTACATGGTATCAGAGCCTGGTTCAGCTAGATTTCTTTTTCCAGGTTCAGCTAGAGATTCAGTTAGAGGTTCGGTTGGAAATATAATGCTGAAGTGATTTGTTTATAGGGCTAATATATTGTTAGAGTGATATTTGTTTGTAGAGTGATACTTGTTTGAAGACTGATTTTTTGGCTAACATGGGCTCTACAAATGAAGTGTTGCCAATATTTGATGGAAGTGGTTTTGCAGATTGGAAGATTGCAGTCAAGAATGCTCTGAGAGAAAAGGCTCTATGGAGGATAGTGAACAAGGAAATTGGAGAACCCCAAAGTGAAAAAGAAAAGGAGCTATGGAAATGCAAGCTAGAACAAGCTAGAGGTATTATTGGTAAAGCTTTAAGCCCCAATCTCAATAGAAGATTTGTTGATACTGATAATCCAATAGAGCTATGGGAGAGTTTAGAAAAAGATTATAAAGATGCAGATATTGCTAGCATGTTTAGCATAGAAGAAGTATTGGTGAATTTAGATCCTTCTGATTTTGAAAAAATGTCTTATTACTTTAATGAAGTTACATTTTTAAATGCTTAGCTGAAGAAAATAGGTGCTGAATATACAAAAAAAGATTTTCAGTTGATTACAATGGTTGAAAGTAAGCTTCCCCAGCCATACAAGGTATTTAAGGAATCAAGGAAAAGGGTTCTCCAACTAACTCCCAATGCCCCCGAGCAAACTTTTGATCAATTTTGTAAGTCTTTACTAGATGAAGAGGTTCAGCTTATTAAAGAAGGGCATATTAAGAAGAATCATGCATATGCAGCCAAGAGTAAATTTTCTAGATATGATGGAAAGAAGAATTGGAAAGGAAATTATAAATTTCGAAATGATGGTTCTAACCATTTTTCTAGAAATGATTCTACAGAAAAGCAAGTTGGAAGGAAATCGATTATTTGCAGGTATTGTGGAGGTGAAAATCACATGGAGAAATTTTGTTTGAAGAAGAGAGACAATGAAAGGTAGCAATACAAGCCCAAGCAAGAAAGGTTCAAGGATGGAAAGAAGGATAGGCATAGCTTCGTAGCCATCTCTCTAAAAAGGCAAGAGAAATCAAATAAGGAGGTAATTGCTAAACCTAAAAGTAGTGTTAAAGGGGGATACTTTGCTTCAGATTCTAATAAAGAATGGATTTTAGATTCAGGGGCATCATATCACATGACCAGGGATAGATCTTTGTTTACTAATTTTTATGAAGGGAAGAATTCATATCAAAAAATTACTATTGGCAATAAAATGAGACTTCCAGTTTTAGGAACAGGCATTGTTAATGTAACGAATGGGTCTTTGAAAAATGTTTTGTTGGTTGAAGGATTAGGGGTGAATCTTATTTCAGTATATAAAATTGTTTAAGCTGGATATGAGTTTGTTGTCATTGCTGATCAAGTTATTGTTAGAGATAAAAAAGACCCAAGCAATATAATTGCTATTTGTAGAGTTGATCATAAAGAGAGTCTATTTAAATTTGTGGGGTTTGTTGATGATGAATACACACTCTCTCATGCTTTTATTGCTCAGGCTGATTATATGTCAAAACTTTGGCATGCTAGATTTGGACATATAAATTATTGAAAATTACAAGATATGGTTAGAATGGATATGGTTAGTGGATTGACAAAAATTTTAGCTTCTGAAGGTGTGTGTGAAGGATGTGTGTTAGGAAAACATCATCGAGATCCTTTTGATTTAGGCAAAGCATGGAGAGCTAATTATCCATTGCAGCTCATTCATAGTGATCTATGTGAACCAGGGTATCCTTCACTTTTAGGTGCCAGATACCTTCTAACTTTTATTGATGATTACAGCAGGAGAGTATGGGTTTATTTTCTTGAAAGGAAAAATGAAGTATTTGAAGTTTTTCAGAAGTTTAAGGCATTAGTTGAAAATCAAAGTGGAAAAAGAATTAAGTGTTTAAGGACAGATAATGGGGGTGTATATTGCAATTATGCATTTGAGTCATTTTGTGAAAATTATGGTATCAAGGTACAAAGAATAGTTCCTTATACTCCTCAACAAAATGGGGTGGCTGAACGAATGAATAGAACTCTTTTAGACATGGCTCATTGTATGTTGTATTTTAAAAGTTTGCATAATCAATTTTGGGGTTTGGCTGTTTCTTGCGCTGCATATATTGTGAATAGAATTCCCACTAAAGCCCTCCCAAATATCACCCCTGAAGAAGCTTGGAGTGGTAGAAAGTCCCACATTGGGTATTTTAAAGTGTTTGGGTGCATTGCTTGGACACACGTTCCTGATGAAAAGAGGAAAAAGTTAGAACCAAAGAGTCATAAGTGTTTGTTTGTGGGTTATAGTGAAGAATCAAAGGCTTACAGGTTATATGATTTGACAACAAGAAAGGTCTTTGTTACTAGAGATGTAAAATTTGATGAGCTTTCGCAACTTACAGCCACTTCCTCTCACTCTACAACAGCAAATGTTTCTGATTTTTCAGATATTTTAGAAAGAAATGAAGCCAATATTGATGAGGATGAGGTGAGCACTACTGATGACGATAATACTATTGAAAATGAAACTACTAATGCTTGTACTCAGTCATTTTCTGCTGGTAGTGATGATAAAGAAGGTGACATTTCAGCTAGACAAAAGACAAGGAATGTTGAAGAAATATATAGACAAGGCTCAAAGATCCAAGGAAGGAATGGTAGTGCTCTCATGGCCAAAGTCTTAAAAGTAAATGACCCAATCTCATATGAGCAAGCTAGAGGAAAGAAAGAGTGGGAGAAAGCCATGAAAGAGGAATATGATGCATTGATAGAGAATAACACTTGGGAACTTGTACCCCGCCCCTAAGGTAAGAATGTTATTGGTTGCAAATGGGTTTATAAAACAAAATTTAAATCAGATGGTGCTATAGAAAAATTCAAGGATAGATTGGTTGCTAAGGGATTCAATCAAAAAGAAGATGTTGATTATGAAGAAACATTTGCTCCTGTCATTAAAATGAATACAGTTAGAATTATTCTTTCTTTGGTTGCAAGTCTTGGGTGGCATATTCATCAAATGGATGTCAAAAATGCTTTCTTAAATGGAGATTTATATGAAGAAATATATATGGATCAACCACCAGGTTTTGTGGATCAGCAACATCCTAATCTTGTTTGCAGATTAAATAAGTCACTTTATGGTCTTAAACAAGCGCCACGAGCATGGAATGAGAAGATTGATAGGTATTTTCAGCTTCATGGATTTAAGAGATATAAGTTAGATCCCAATCTTTATGTGAAGAAAGTTCAAGATGATATTCTTCTTGTTGCACTTTATGTAGATGATTTACTCATTGCTGGACCGAATATTGGGCTAATCAATGATTTAAAATCAGATCCTAAGAGGACATTTCATATGAGTGATTTGGGTGAACTAAACTATTTTCTTGGCTTACAAGTTTGTTGATTACATGATGGATTGTTTATCTCACAATCAAAATATGCTTTGGACCTTTTAGAAAAGTTTAACATGCTTGAATGCAAGCCGGCATCTACCCTGTTTCAATCCGGAGCCAAGCTTACTAAAGAATGTACTTCCATGAGTGTAGATGCCATTTTATATAGACAACTTGTTGGTAGCTTGGTTTATCTAACTCATACTAGACCAGATACTTGTTTTGCAGTCAATCTTGTCTCTAGATTTATGCAGGCACCTAAACCAAGTCATTGGCTGGCTGCTAAGAGAATTTTATGATACATCCATGGAACCATACACTTTGGAATCTACTATGGCTATAAGTCTTTAATTTCTTTGGTTGGATTTACTGATTCAGATTGGGGTGGTGATATAGATGATTGAAAATCTACTGGTGGTTATGTTTTCAATCTTGGATCAGGCCCTATTACATGGAGTAGCAAGAAACAAACAACTACATCATTTTCATGTGAAGTAGAATATAGAGCAGCAAAATAAGTAGGCAAAGAAGCAGTTTGGATTCAGAATCTTCTATTTGAGATTGGTTTTCTACAAAGTTCAGCCAACACTATGTATTGTGACAATCAAAGTACCATACAGGTTGCCAACAATCCAGTTTTTCATGTTAAAACAAAGCATATTGAGATTGATGTTCACTACATTCGGGATCTTGATCAAGCATCTATTATCAGTCTTCAATTTTGTCCAAGTGAAGAATAAGTAGCTGATATATTCACTAAGAGTATGACTGAAGCCAAATTCTTAAAATTAAGAGGCATGCTTGGTATGTTAGAGGTGAACATTAAGGGGGGATAACAATATAATGTTCCCCTCTCCTTTGTATTTCCTCTCTCCTTTGTATTATCTTTGTATTATTCTAGTCAATCTTAAGGGGGGATGTTAGGAATAGTTAAGATTGTCTAGAGAATGATAAGATGTTTCTAGAAGTTTTCCATAAAGCTGTTTTAGAAAAGAACATTCCAGGTTATCTAGAAGGGTAGAAACTTCCAACTATTCTAGAAAAGAACATTCTAGGATTTTAGAGACATCTAGAATGCCAGAAGCATCCAGGCTTCAAAGCTTTTGTAGCTATATATATGTGATTAGAAAGAGCTGTTGGATACGGCATTTTGGATGTAATGCAAGTTAGATGAATATATATTTCTGAGTTTATTCAACTCTATTTGCCCTGTGTCTTCTTTGTTTTGCTGTTGCTGTTCCATTTTTATTATCTTGGGACTATTTTTACTACTACTTATATTACTTCACTTTTATCATTGAATCTGTAATATTTTTAACTTCTTGCTGTTTAGATTAGTATAAGTAGTCACAATTGAAGTTATTATATATTCCATAAAAGAAATTGGGTTCCAATATGTTTATTGTCCCAGCCAAATGTATTGTCTGATTCATAAGCTCCTAAACTCTGATCATTACCAAGTTTTTAAGCCGCTACTATTACTCTAGTGCTAAAAAATTTACCATCATGGAAGCATGAATGATTCTCTTGAAATAGGAAGGGTCTTACTTGTGAAACAAGGGATGCAACTGCAAGTGCTGTAGTCATTCCAAGGTTTTTGTTATACGCAGTTCTAGTTACATGTCCATGTCTTCTGGCCTCTCACAGCATTTGTGGTCACTGTTAGGTTCCCCTACCTGCATAATTTTAAGACAAGCCTCAATAATTATTAGAATTTATAAACCTAGGAGATACAACATAATGACTGATTATGTTGTTACATAATTAATGAAATTGTCATGTTCTTATGCACATACTAACCTGAACATATATAGTACCTGGATGAGTAGTAGCTTTAAGAAGATAATCTGTGACCCATCCAATGTCCATCTTTGCATTGGACAGCTCACTGCCCATGAATCAGCTAAACTTCAAAACACTCCACGACAGCATTGTGGTTGTGAAGGCCTTTAGAAATCCAAACTTGACATTGTCTACTCTGTCAAGTCCATATCCTCTCGTCAAGTCCAACTAATAAATTGTCCATCTATCCACAATTCCTGAAGCTCAAAACTAGCAATGTAACTATGTCATACCTCTTGCATTACTGAGTTAAACAATTAGACATCATAACCTACTGCAATTTTCAGAAACATTAATCTTCATTTCCTTCTAGTGATTGATTGTTGTGTTTTTTGGCTTATTTTTTGATTCACTAGGGTGGGCTGGGTCACCCTTTGGTGGCTTGGCAGCTGAGGTTTTCCTTTCCTTTGAGTATTATTGATAGTTACTTCATCTTTCTCCTACATGCTGTTACTTCCACAGCCATGGTTTCCAGAGATTCCACATGCCAATTTCTATAGTTCAGTTTCTATCCTAACTTCAATTATAGACTTAAATACCTGCAAATTATTTTTCTATTGCAGTCAGTTAAAAAGATATAAAATGAATTTATATTATACCAAATTTGGGTGTAAAGGTCAGTCCTCTAAGATTTCAATCTGGAACACAATAGCACATATTGCAGCAACAAATCTAATTTAAAATTTATATATTATTGTAATAAATATAATTTATTTTTAATGTTTTTAGGCTTGGACAAGTAAGAGGTCACACTCTTGCCTTTAGACATCTTGGTGTTATGCAATTTGTCTTTCAGCATCATCTTACGACTCTGATAGTCACTCTGATAAAGTTTTGTGAGCATATCCCACATCTCCTTGGCAGTGTCTTTCCCCGATAGATGAGAAATTAGATGATCTCTTACCCTGTCTAGGATAATCTTTTGAAACTTGGCCTCCTTGACTTCATGCAGATCTAGGCAACAGGATCATTTGTTGGTTGTGTCACCTTTATACTAGCATAGATCCACAGCCTGTTCTCCTTGAGAACAAAAGTAATCCGAACCTTCCACTGTAAAAAGTTAGATGCACCCTCAAGCCTGTCCTCATATCGAACACTGGTTCCCATAGCCATAGAAGAAACTGGAGATGAAAATCTGAAATTTTTATTTCTTTAAAATCTGCGTCACAAATCTTGGCTTTGTATTCAAAGTTTAGAGCTCTGATACCATTTTAATTTCTCATAACCCAGTTACAGATTAATTGCACAATAAATTCACAGAATAGAACCTCTATCTGATTTATAACAATTAATACTCTGGATTAATTAACAGCTAATAATAGCAGAAGCAAAAATAAAAAGAAGCCATACACAACGAGACAATAACATAGATATAACCAGGAAACCCCAATATGGGGAAAAACCTGCAAATGTTGGATCTTCTATTCAGCCTCAACAGCAAACTTTTCACACATAATACAATCCCATGTTGCTACAGCAATCTTACATATATAGCCCTGCTGATGCAAGAGAAAAGAAACTTTCCTTGCAAGAGAAAAGAAATTTTCCTTACATAACTTGGCTTTCCTTACACAAAAAATGACTCTTGGTGTTATCTCCACCTCACAACTCAAGAAACATTCTATAAATAAAAAAGAAATAATGCTGTTGCTAAATATCCAACTCGAGTTGCCCTTAAGCAACTTCCACCCTCCACACAGGGCCACCTTCCAAGCTACAAAAAATCAACAGTTTTTCCCCCAGTTTGAGTTACACACAATGCAACAAAGACCAGCATGAAATGAAAGCATGAGGCACAAATGTTCCTGCAACAGAATGCACAATGTTTTCAGATTTCATCATCCAGGGCATAGGCACAAGAAAATGATATACTGTTTATTTCATGATTATTTTATAGAGAAAACAATACCTACAGAGATACACTCTAAAAGCATATTGATTGTCATGGTCGCACCCCAAGATGCCAACCAATTGGCCAAAGTTGCTACATTGCTAGCAAGACCTTTGACATTGACAGGAAGAATTTTAAGTGGGAAGAAATAAGTCAACCAAAACAGTTTTAAATTCTTAGATCACCTCCACCAACAATACAATGGAGAAGAAATTTAGCAAATTATCAGAATATTGTACTTCTCCAATTCAATTGCTTTGTAGATTTGATTTTGGTTTAGGGCAAAAAACCTTAGAATATATGCTTAGTAAAGAAGGAAAAATATCTCAGGCATAATAGTCCATGGAATGGATATAATACCAATGGAAAACAAGATGTTGCAACCTGCAATGAAACTCTCATTCTGTGAGAAGGGATCCTCGAAGCAGTTATCTTTCTAGAGATATTACTCCTCGAATGGAAATTCTAGTCATTCTGAAGCCAAAGGACGAATAGCAAGTCCCTTCCTCTCAAATATGATACAAGTGCATATAGCCAAGGCGAAACTGAAAACCATTCATACCCTGGAGGATAGCATTAAATACCTGTGTCAAAATTTTGGAGATCATGATGCCCAAATCCCTATGTTGGAGAGTGAATTAGCAAATTGAAAAGCTTCTAAATTTCTAATCTTATTAGAAGGTTGGTTGCTGAAGCAATGCAGGAAAACTTGGAGGTTCAACATGCAACCAAGTGGCAAACAACTCAGGTTGGAAGTTGCAAAACCATCCAGGCCTATGCTAGAAATTCGCGAGCCATCCTGTCCAAACCCAGAGTTAAGCACACTACCTCAGTCATTTGGTCCCATGCCGAACCAATGTAGAAAGCTGATCTGCAGGATCCAAACAGAAGGATCCAGTTGAAAGGCCCTCTTGAGGGCTCTCGTATTCCATCTGAAATTTTTAGGCATGGCTCTAATGCATACCAATGAAAGAATCCCATTTTTGTAATATTAAAAATTCTAATTCCAAGGTGATAGGGAAAAAGATGATTGTACATTATTTTAGAAAAATTTAATCTGTAGTTGTACATATTAGAGTCAGGATTGATTCTGTTTATTAGTTGTAAGGTTCATATTGGTAGGAGTCTCACCAAAATTTGGTATGCTCTAGTGATCAGGGCCTAAATTTGACAGTCGACCCTGCCTGTCAAGCAATTTTTTTTGTGACGGTCATCTATTTGAAGTTGCCTTCCAAATATTAAAGCCTACCTATTTTAGAAAATATATATATATAGGAATACTTACATAGAAATTTTGACAGTTTACTTGAAATCTCACCTTTCAAGTGATACAGTCTTTCTAAAATTTTAACTGTATTTTATGACTAAAATGACTAAATATGGCCATATGGTCATCACATTACGCCCTGGTAGTGATCAATGCATAATCAAGCCAAGGAAAGCAAAACAACAATCCACACTTTTGTTTATTAGCACTGTCCAAAGTCTCCAAAGTCTCCAAATTTTTAATATAGGAAAACAAAAGAAAAAAAATTAAATGTAATTTTTAAAACTCATAACCTAATATTTGTCATGTTGCCAAAACACCTTAAACATAACACTTCTCAAGGACTCACTTTTTGCTGTCTTGTTGGTGATAAATCTTGAGCTTACCACTTCAACAAATACATTTTAAGACTCCCCATTTCCAATAACTTTATCCAAAAGCTATAAAATATAGCTACAGCTCCAGCAGCCAAAAGCTTTATGCAATTTTAACTTTTGAAATTCACATAAAACCCAGCTAGCCCTAAATCCTATGCGCTGAATATCTCAAGCTATTACAGCACTAGAAATGCAAAATTACAAATCCGAGGCCCATAAATCTTGCCATAAATAACAGGAAACTAAAATCCATAGAAAAAAAAAGTTTGACCTAAAATTTGACATAAATATACTGCAAGCATCAATTCCCATTTCAATTATTAAATTTAATATAATTTTCTGGGTCTCAAAACGTGGCATCTATAGGAGACTACTTAAGTAGTTCACACTAAAAATGAAAATAATTCAATGTACGAATTTGATCTAGGATAAAATCCATATATTGAACGTAAAAGTAGTATTTGCATTATTTTTTTTGGGTACGAAAAGCAAATAACCCACTGAACAACATATTGAAGCGTTAAAACCCTAAAGAACACATAGACAACATAGTCCTCTAAGTTGAAATTCTAGAAAAAACTATTGTGAAATGTCTTGTTGCCCGTGCTCAGGAGCGACAATGGCCATTCCCTCGAGGATGTGATTCAGAATGAGGTGGCAGCCATCCAAAGGGTAAGGAATTTTTTCGAGCAGGCAGCAAGCGTTACTATCCTCGCATTCCACAAAGCATTCAGCGATGAGGCTGCTGTTTGCCAGGGATTTCCAACCATAGCCCTCCTAATTCAAAATAGTATACAACATACGACACTAATCTACTTCTTGTTATTTTGAGGGATAAGCACACCCTGTTCCAAAGAACCCACTTTGGCGTCTGAGTTTGGCTCTACGCCTATCACCTGATTGCATTTCCACGTCTGATTTATGCAGTTTTCAAAGATTAGGGAAAGCAATGTCAATACCATGCCTGGCAATAATTTTTGACGGATCTCCCATGCCCTGTTCAAAAGCACCCTCAGGAAGGATTGATTGCAAAAGGTTGCTGTATTTGGCATAAGAGAACATGCTACAATCTCCGAGGCTTATCAACAAGCCTAGCAAAGGAGCGATCCACATCTGAGCGAGAGATTTTGTCAAACGACTAGTTCAGCTTCAAGTCAAGTCTCTCATCAACAAGTTGTCCCTTCTGAGCAAATTTATAGATCTGCTTCAGAGTCTTTGGGGCCATTTTCTTAAAACTAATTCAAACAAAACTGTAATAAAATGCAAGAAATGATACTTTGGGGGTGTTTTCTTTTTATTAATTGTTCTCTGCCAAAAGAAAGATACAACACAAATATAATGATAGTAACATGCCCTTATTATCTGCTACTCCCTTTCTATAGGCCAATATTACTGTCATTATTGGAATGGATGCATATTAAAAGTTTTCTGCCAATTAGATTAAAGAAAAATTAATTTTCAAATATGTTTTGTTAGATACAATAGAAATAGCTAAATATTTTTTAAATAGAAAAACTATTTCAGTTTGGTTGCAAAAAGAATTATTAATCACTAGTTAAGAACAGGGCTTGCCTATAGTTTCCTTGGCAAAAACTAAAAATATGCATGATTTGTTGTAAAGGAAATATTTTAGTGTTATTTTATGTTGATTCAATACAAGCCTAGGATATCTCTAGCGTATTTTAAGTAGATTTTTCTAAAGATAGTATGGTAGTTTATACTCGATGAAATATTTTAGTGTTATTTTATTTTAAGAAACTAGATTATTTTTGGGATTTAAATTTTGTTTACTCAGGGAATTCAAATCTCTCCATACCCAAATAGGGTTAGGGTTCTTCACATAAATACAAATATGCATGCTTTGTAAAGGAAATATTTTATTGTTATTTTGTTTTGATTCAAGAGGCTAGCATAATTTGTTGGAAAATGAGGTGTCTCTGCACATTTCCTGTTATAGTTATTTTTATTTAATATTTTCCTATAGCTATTACGCATTGTCAGTGCTTTGAAAATTGATTTTTTTAGGTGTCAAAAGATGCCCACATGATAGTATATTATGGAAGGCCTATTTTTAGACATATTATGACAGATTCTATGACATATGTAAGGGTAAAAATAGGGGATTTCATTTTGGATGTGAGAACTTATTTTTAGACTAGAACCTTGGCTAAGAAGCTTCACAAATGGTTTTGTAAAAGCACAAATTGTTTCTTCTATAGCCAGAAGTCTATAAATTGGAGGTTTGAGGAGTAGTTTGCATAGTGTGAGTTTGCAGGTATTGTTATGCTACTGGAATGCTGCTGGAATTCTTCAAGAATTATTTACTGGTGATAATCCTATAATAAACTTGTTCTGCAAGTGTATGTAATCTTGTTATTGGATTTGGAATATATTGAGCAGGCTTTTGGAGTGTGGGGTTTTTTCACCCGAAAGGGTTTTCCCCACATATATCTGGTGTTTTGTGTTTTATTGTTTACTTCATGCTTTGAATGTGTTGCTGAAATTTCTGTAACTATTAGATTAGCTTTTAAAAGTTTTGCATAATATCTCTCCTCAAGATTGGCATAGGAAGTTGTTTCCGCTACTTTAACTTCCTTTCAAGTGGTATCAGAGCCTAATCACCTTTGGTTTCAGTTGTGGGTTGTTGGATTTTTTGTGTTAATCAAAGTTTGAGTGGGAGCTTGTGTAGGGGATACTTTACGATCTTGTTGCAAGCTTTTTCAGATGGTGTGGACATCTGGGAGAATAGAGGTTGAAAAATTTTCTAGCACAAACTTTGAAATGTGGAAGCTGAAGATGGAAGATCTGTTAATTGATCGGGATCTATAGGATGCGGTGGATGAAAATGTCTAGAGGCCTAAGGATCCAACTTTGGCTGCAAAATATGATGTAATAGACAGAAAAGCTAAAGGTCTCATAAGACTGTGTCTTGCAGACTCGATTTTGATAAATGTCCATGAAGAATCCACTTCGAAGAAGCTTTGGAAGAAGTTGGGTGAGATATACCAAGGTAAATCTTTAGTAAATATTTTTTTTTGAGGAAGAAGTTGTATTCCTTGAGAATGGAAGATGGTGGATGAATTTCTGACCGTCTGGAAACATTCAATATATTGGTGACTCAGTTGACCTCAGTCGGGGTGAAAATGGATGAAGAAGAAAGGTTCCAAACTTTGCTATGTTCGCTGCCAGACTCATGGGACAACCTAGTCATGGCCATTGGGAGCACTTCAGTCACTCTGAAGATGGAGGATGTTGTTGGTTCTCTAATCTCTAAAGAGATGAGAAGGAATGCCTCCCTGAATGCCAAAGAGGCTTTGATTGTTCGAGGGAGACCAAAAGAACGAGGTAAAGATGAGAAGCAGTGTGGCCATTCTAATTCCAAGAATAAGGGGAGATCAAAATCTCCTGGTAAGTCCAAGGCAATATGCTAGAACTGTGGCAAATCTGGACACTTCTGAAAGGAATGTAAAGAAGAGAAGAAAAAGAAGAAGAAGAAGCAAGATTCTGATTCTGAGTCTGAGAAGAAGATGGAGATGCCTTTATTGCAACCTTGGCCACTCATGCAGGTGATAATGCATGGTTGATAGACTCAGGTGCATCTTTCCACATGACTTCTAATAGAAATTGGTTTAGTAAGTATGAAAACTATGATGGTGGTAAGGTGTATTTGGGTGATAATTATTTCCTTGACATTGTTGACCATGGTAGTATTCATGTGAAATTTTCTGATGGTAGAGTTAGAAGATTTGATGGTGTCTTGCATATCCCATGACTAGCAAGAAATTTATTATCTATTAGCAAGCTAATAGATGTGGGTGTGCATGTATAGTTTTTTGAAGCAGGTGTGAAAATGGTGAGAGGTGCTATGGTGATAGTAAGAGGAAGTAAATTGGGTACATTGTACCAGCTTGATGTATGCATGGTTGAGTACAATAGCACTTCTGATAAAATCAAGCCATAAACTACTTCGCTAAAAAAGAGATGGTTTCCTCTTCTGCGGATGGTTGTGGCTTCTAAGTACCTAAGGGTGGTCTGTGTACCGAATCAAAGTTGCCTGTAGAGAAGACCATGTTATGGCACTAGAGACTTGGCCACATTAGAGAGAAGGGTTTGAAAGCCCTGAAAAATAAAAACCTTGTTAAAGGTTTGAATGACTGCAATCTAGAGTTTGATTTCTACGAACACTATATTTATGGCAAATAGAACCATGCTTAGTTTTACTCATCTTCTCATAAGTCTTCATGTATTTTGGATCTAATCCATTCAGATGTAATTGGTCCTGTTGATGTTGCTTCTATTAGTAAATCAGTTATTATGTGACTTTCATTGATGATTTTAGTAAGAGAATATGGGTATATTTTTTAAAGAGTAAATCTAAAGTTTTCAGTCATTTTAAGGAGTTCAAGGCTATGGTAGAAACTCAAACTAGAAAGAAAATTAAATGTTTGAGGACTGACAATGGCAGTGAGTACTGTTCTGTAGATTTTGATAGATTTTATACAGATTGTGGGATTAAAAGACAAAAGACAACTCCGTATTCTCCTCAGCAGAATGGAGTTGCTAAAAGAATGAACAGAACGTTGATGGAGAAGGCTAGGAGCATGTTGAGTGGAGCTAGTCTAGAAAAAAAATTTGGGCTAAAGCTATTTCCACTGCTTGTTATCTGATAAATAGATCTCCTACATTAGCGCTTGTTGATAAAACGCCAATGGAGGTGTGGTCAGGGAAAAAAACCTTTACTTAGACATCTGAGAGTTTTTTGTTGTGAGGTGTATGCACATGTGCCAAAGGAGAAGAGAACAAAGTTAAATTCTAAGGCTGTCAAATGTATCTTCATCAGCTACAACTATGGTGTGAAAAGATATGAGCTTTGGGACCTTGTTGCACATAAGGTAATTCATTGCAGAAGTGTTATTTTTAGAGAGACTAAATCTTCTCCTGTTACTTTTCATCTAGAATAGCATAAAGAAATTGAATAGAAAAAAAGATGTGATTCAACTTCCTTCTCTGCCCGTGGAAGTTGAATCAAGGCCCCAAGATAGACAAGAAGTTGAGGAGAGGTCATCAAGCTCTGAATCTTCAAAAGAGGGTGAAGAAGAGGAAGAAGTGGAAGAACCTCCACCTCAGCTTGTTCGAAGGTCTACAAGGCATAGGCAACCACATGAAAGGTATGGGTATTCACCTGATGATTGAAAATGTATATTTGCTTTGAATACTAACATTGATGAACTAAGATCTGTGAGGCTTTGGGTATGAATGATGCAGAATTCTGGAAAGTTACCATGGATGAAGAGATGGCAGCCCTTAAAAGAAATGATACATGGGACCTTGTACCTTTGCTTAAAGGACGTAAACTTGTTGGATGTAAATGGGTCTTTAAGAAAAAGACTGGTTCAGATGGAAATGTTGAAAAGTATAAGGCACGGTTGGTTGTGAAGGGATACTCTCAGGTTGAGGGTATTGATTATAGTGAGATGTTTTCTCCTATTGCTAAAATGACATCCATTTGATTTTTATTATCTATTGTATCATATTATGACCTAGAGGTTGAACAAATGGATGTGAAAAATTCTTTCCTTCATGGTGATTTGGAGGAAGACATCTATATGACATAGCCAGAGCACTACATAGTGAAAGGTAAAAGTAAGTTGGTTTGTAAGTTAAATAAATCTCTGTATGGCCTTAAACAAACTCCTAGGATGTGGTACCAGAAATTTTATACTTATTTATTGAGTTTGAGATTTGTACGGTGTTACATCCCTCCTTTTGAAAACAATGATGCTATTTACTTTCTTACAAATTTCAGTAAATTACTATGTTGTGAACGACTTGAAAACTGAAAATTTATCTTACAAAGTTGTTTTATGAAATTGCGGAATCTATTGATTACGATCAAGTGATATGTAGACTAAAAGTCTTTATATTAAATGCAATGATGTTTGAATATAATATATTTGGATCATAGATGCTTTGACCACAAAATTGTATGCAAGTTTGTCGATGCAGGAACAGGTGGACCGTGTCCGACGGGAAGAGAAAGTATCTTCGAGAGGGAGTATAGACTCTGGAAATTAACCACGGGTGTTTGCCACTGAGATCGCCAAACAGATAGATAAATCTGTGAACCAACAAGTAAGTCTTGTTTGTCGGTTTGGGTAGTTTAATTGATGTTGACGACATAGGATAACGTATAACCACCTAGTCGGAAGTCGTCTTGTAGAATCTTGGAGTCGTCAACGGTGTCGTAAGTTCCTAATAGCAAGTCGACGTATTTGAGATGTTTAATATTTACGTCTATAAGTATTTATTGAGTCCTCTTGTGGCAAAATTGTTAATCTTGTCTCGAAGTCAAAATTGCGAGAAGTCGGCTTTGTGCGTCTAACATTGTTAGAACTTGTTGGCGTTACATTCAATCCGTCGCGATTGACGTAAAACGCATCGAATCCGTGAATTCCTTCTATTCTGGTAGATCGACGAATGTCGAATTGATGCCATAGCGTGAAATAATTCATTTTAGTTGTCGTCTAAAACGTGAGTCTCTTCCTCCAACTTTGACCGCGAGTTGTTATTAATCTGACCTTGAGTTTCTAAGTAAAATGGTCTTTGCCCTCTCTCCATCTAGACCCCAATGATGCTCAACTGTTTCGTAACCTTCGCCGTGGCGAGTTTTAGCTCTTCAATTAAATATTTAGCTAGTCTTGGAAGGTTGATGCTTTTGTCCTAGTTAAGTCGGGCAGTTATGTCCTTTGGCAAGCCTCATCACCGAAGGAACTTAATCTTCTTATGGTCATAATAAGTAATGAGGTCAGTTAAACTTCTTGTGATCATGTTAAGTGAAGTAGGTAAAAGATTGTTATGTCGACTCAAGTATTTAAGAGTGTGACGATTGTGTGTTTGTAAAAAGATTCCTCTTCATCGTAGATTTAAGTAATTGAAGCGTTGGCGGTTAAGTTCGGTGTAATTGCTATATTTTGGGATTGCCATCATCAAGACAGCAAAAGGCATCAGTTTGTGCGATGGTGGGAAACTTAACTAAACTGCAAATGGGTCGGAGGCTTTCCAGTGTGGGATGATTGAAATGTGAGTGGAAGTCCTTTAGAGAAGGAAAAACATTAATGAAAGATTCCTTTTCTCACGTGGAAGAGAGGGAGTGCGAGTTTGAGGCCGTCGTGGTTCGGCAGAAGGGAGCTATCAACGGAGGATATGGGCGAAAGGTCGGCGAACGTGGGAAAGTGAGTAGCCGGCCGAGCAGGTGGAATAAGGGTTTATTTCGCGGTTCGTTGAGGAAAGTTAAAACGGTATCGAGAGTCTTGGTCGGAGGGCAGTTAGGACTGCGGAGTAAGGAGAGTTTCCGGGGGTGTGGAGAGTAGTTTTTGGCAGGGAGTTGTGAATGTTAGAGTGGAGAAAATGGAGAGAGGAGAGTATGGATGAAGGGAGTTCTTTGTCGAGAGAGTTTTGTGGGCTCTGATAGAAGTTAGAGGAGGTGGAAATCGCTCAGTAAAAAGAAGAGAGAGGAGTGTGTGTCGGAGGGTGGAAGAATAGGAAGTATTGAAGAGTTTGTTATTGGTAGTGAGTTAACTAAGGGAAACGGAGAGAGATCAATGGATGCTCTGGTGTAGTGTTCACCAAAGAAGAAACTGTGAAACCTGCCTTGTCTGGTGTAGTGTTCGCCAGAGAAGAAACTGTGAAACCTGCCTTGTCTGGTGTAGTGTTCGCCAGAGAAGAAACTATGAAACCTGCCTTGTCTGGAGTAGTGTTCGGCAGTGAGGAAGATAGATTGAGGTGGTTGGTCATTGTGCTAGAAGCAGAAAGGAAGAGTTGTGTAAACTGGAGGAGGATGACCAGCCAAAGGAGAAGTGAAGTTGCCGTAGTAATCCCACTCTTGACAACAGGTTCTTTCCATTTCTTTTTCTGTTTCTCGGTATAGACCAGTGGATGTGTCTTAAATTGCACAAGAATAATTATGTTATAATGAATGAAATGTGAAGACAATGTTTGCTTCTGAGAACCTGCGTGAGTTTTATTGTTATAAACACTTTATTGCTGTTTAATGGTAATAGAAACCCTTTTAAACGATAAATGCTACTGTCCGTCAGTGTCCAAGAACCTAGAAAATAGATTCTTATCTCTTTTGGTTGACGATGAATGATGATAAATCTTAGCTCTTGAGGTGCAGTCACTTAAGATCAATCACCGTAAGAAGCAAATGTGAGTTGCAAACTTCAAACCATCAGAAAAGACGTAAAATATTAAGAGTTTCCTTTAAGACAGAGATAACCACGTAAAATCATTCGAGAGTATTTAAAACAGTAGCTGCATTTTGAGAAACGCGTTACTCCACGAGCATGTCGCGTGGGAGATTAAAACCACAGAGATAAATCTTATTTGACGAAAACTTTAATGTGTTTGATAGCCGAAGTTGAAGTTACAACTAGCTTGAGTCGATTCCGTCTTTTATTTCTTTGTTAGAGGTCGACCGTGCTTGTGGGTCATCTCTAAGGTCATATGAAAGAGATCGAATCTTTTATTATTGTATTGTGTGATTTTTTACCTCGATAACTTATGCAAAATTATTGACTTAAAAACGAAGTAGGGAGTTAGTTTACTTGTGTCGTAGAACGCCATGCTTTTATGACGGGCATGTAGAGTGGAATACCCGCATGTGGAATCTTGATTATTGATGCATGCGACAATTTTAGTTCGTTTTGTAGGCCTTAAGAGTCTAGAAACCTTGAATTTCGGGATAACAGAATATCGTTTAGATATTCGAGTGTATTGGGCAAACATGGGAAAATAAGTAAATAATTGTGAAACCACTTAGGGTGGTCGTTAGTAAATAGTGTTTTTCACAAATATGTGTATATGAAACTAAGAACTCGGGATTAGAGTAAATATTGCGCCAAGCGCCATTACAGGGGGGAATCCTAAAACCTTGAGGGTATCAAGGTTGTCAATTAGTTCAAACGATACAAATTGGAAACTGTAGGATTTCGACCAGTTCAAGTCGAGTAGGGTGGGTGAACCAAGTTCAAGCGTTTGTAGAATGCTAACTAAATACAAATCCTTTGGCCAAGGTGGTGTACTATCCTCAAGTGCATCGAACGTTCACCGTAACTAGATGGCGTTTCTTGTGGAGTGTCGTGCATGACTAGAGGGTATCTAGGGATCTGTACGATAACAAGATACGTAGGTTACAACACCAGAGCTTAGATGGCAAACACCAATGGTTATCCTAAGTCTATCCTCTTGAGTAGGGTAGGGCCACTTCCGGTTAGGAAGGAGTGCGGGAGACCGACGGTCTGTGGTTGGAGGTTAAGCTCCTTGAAGATACTTTCTCCTCCTAATATTGAGGAACTGCCGAGTCTTGAACGTGAAGGGTTGACAATCGAGATGCATGATATTGGTATGTTTCCGATATTTGTTATTTCATGAAAATTTCATTTGTTAGAAAACAAAATGTATTATGAATATCATTTCTTTTAGTCTTTATGTGAATGCAAATCATGTTTATGATAAACTAAACAAAAATGTTGTAATGGTTTGTAGATGAGAAACTTTTGTTTTTGATTACTATGTTTTAAAAAAAAAAAATTTACCATCGTGAAAACTTAGTTACTTCTTGTCATTTTGGTTTTGGTCATTACATATGGTATCAGAGCTAGCCAGGTTCAGCACTAGGGCTGATGAGTCCACTAACTTGATTAGGAAATCATCATTATGCGGGTAGCTAATGATTTGGTTTATTGTGCCAGGATGGCATACACCAAGAGAACCGCAAGAAAATCCTTCGCGGGTAAGAAGCGTTATCTGCAAGCAAAGCAGAAACGACTTGCGATGGTCAAGACCATAGGAAAACCAATGACGAGAATGACATTTGGCTTGATGATGTGGAAACATTAGCCAATGCAATGTCATGACTTAAGCGAGTTAGGAGAGAACTCCTAGAGGGAGCAGAGATGGCGGTTCGAACCATGATCGACCGTTGCTCCTGGATTGAAAATGATAGTGTACCTGTTAGTGTACCTGAGATTGTACCTAGTACTATACCCATGATCACTAGAGATCCTCGTGTAGTGCCTAGAGCTGAGATTATTGAGATATCTTCTGATAGTGAGTCTGAGGGGTATACACCTCGTAATTATGTGTTGGACAATGAATCCGAAGGTTACACTCCACTAGATAACACTATGTAGAAACATGAGATTTGTCTATCTCTTATGTTGTTGAAACAATTTTGCAAAATGAATAAAGACAAAATTTTGGCTTGAGAACAATTATGAATATGATCAAATGTTGTGTTCTTTTGATGGTGTTTAAATTAATAAGTGGAAAACTGATTAGTATATGTTTAAACAGGTGTGAAACTAAATTAGCATGGACCAATCAGGGTTTAACGAGGGGGAGGATCGGGAAGGTCATAACTCTCGGGAAAATTCTACTGACAAGTTGGATAGGATCCTCAACATGCTCACTGAAACTAAGGAAAGATTGAACAAACTGGAGAGGAAAATAGATGAAATTGGTAACACAGAGGATGGAAATGAGAACTCTCACTTCACAAGCAAGAGTAGGCATTGGGAAAATGGCACGTCAAGTGAACATCATGATGACAGTGAAGCCCAAAGAAGAACCAAGGATAAACTTGCCTTAGAGCTATCTAAGGATATGAAGAAGGTTAATCCTCCAAAGTTTGATGGAACAAAAACTGGAGACGCAGCTGAAGCATGGTTGACAGAGATGGAGAAATATTTTGAGATCAGAAACTACTCTGAGGTTACTAAAGCCGTGTGGGGAGCCTATCAGCTGTCTGGGGAAGCATCCACTTGGTGGATGAATAAGAAAATGGAGTTGGAACTAAGTCCCTTGAAGGTGACATGGGACGAGTTCGTGGAACTATTCTGTAAATGGTGGTTACCACAGTTGTATTTTGATCAGAAGTTAACGGACTTCCGAAACCTTAGGCAAGGAGAGCTATCTGTAGTCGAGTACGCAAAAAAATTCACTAGGCTACTAAAGTATGTACCCAATATCAGAAAGACGAAAGGTTCCGAATCAGAAAGTTCATCATGGGACTCAATCCTTAGATTGGTGGTGAGGTGGAGGTGCATGGTCCAAGCACAATGGATCAAGTTTATGAAAAGGCAATAAAACAGGAGCAGAAGATAAAGTCTATCTCTGCATACCGTGACAAGAAACGTGGGAAGTTTGACAAGAACTATAATGATCAGTCTCTTAAAAGGAAAAACGATAAGGGATTTGGAAACAGGAGATTTGATAGGGGAAATCAAAAGAATCAAGGAGGATTTGGTAATGACCGCAGGGGTGAAGATTTTAAGAGAAATGCAAATTTTAAGAAGAATGGTGATTCTGCAAGTAGGCCATCTGAGAAGCGAGGACCTAAAGGAGGATGTTTCTCTTGTGGAGGAGATCATTATGCCAACCGTTGCCCCAACAAGAAGCTGAATGGGAGGCCTAGGAACACGGAGCTTCCTTCACAACAGGAAGCCTTTCAGCAAAGGATTCATGCTGCTCTTGATAATCGGCAAGCAGAGTATCAGATCACTCCTATTGAGATGACAGGTACCTTATTTGGTGTTCCTGTTTCTATTCTATTTGATACTGGTGCAATAGAAAATTTTGTGTCACCTAGAATTCTAAGTAAATTTTCTAGAAAAGCTGGCTATATGTCAAAACCTTGGACAGTAGAGTATGCAAATAATTCAAAGGCTCAGGTAGAGCAATGTTTGTTCGAAGCTAGGATTGATGTTTCTAACTTCACCACTGAGGAAAACTTATACGTAGCACCTTTAGGGTCCTATGACGTCATCCTAGGAATGAACTGGTTGTGGAAACATCGAGCCAAAGTAGATTGTTTTCATAAAACCATTGAGTGTCTGGATGAGATGGGCAAAAACTGTAAATCTCCAAGGAATTCAGAGGGAAATAAAGGTTAGATCCATTTCATCAAAACAACTGAAGCGGGCTAGGCGAAAGGGGTGTCAACTTTTTGCAGTTAAGATGGACCTAGTAGAGGAAACCTCAGAGAAGCAATCTTTTGAGGAAAGATATCCATTTCTGTGCAACTTTAGAGACGTATTTCCTGAAGAGTTACCTGGCTTGCCTCCGAAGAGAACATTTGACTTTGGTATAGATATTAAACCTAGATCGGAGCCAATCTCTAAAGCTCCGTATCGTATGACTACCACTGAACTTATGGAATTAAAAGCACAGTTGCAGGAGCTTTTGTCTAAAAATTTGATTAGGCCAAGTGTATCACCGTGGGGAGCCCCGGTTATCTTTGTCAAAAAGAAAGATGGAACTCTAAGGCTGTGCATAGATTATAGGATGCTTAACAAGGCAACTATAAAGAACAAGTATCCCTTGCCACGAATTGATGATCTATTTGACCAAATGCATGGCGCATCGGTCTTTTCCAAGATAGATCTGAGATCTGGATACCATCAGTTAAGGTTAAAAGACGAAGACATCCCCAAAACAGCTTTTAGAATGAGGCATGGTCATTATGAGTTCACGGTGTTACCGTTTGGATTGACCAACGCACCTACTGCTTTCATGAATCTCATGAATAGTGTATTCAGAGATTGTCTCGATAAGTTTGTGCTAGTCCTCATTGATGATATTCTGATCTATTCCAAGGATGAAGAGGAGCATGCACGACATCTTCTAATAGTCTTGCAGCGATTAAGGGAGCATAAGCTGTATGCGAAACTCTCCAAGTGTACTTTCTTTCAGAAAGAGGTACAGTATTTAGGGCACATAATATCAGCCGATGGGATATCAGTTGATCCGGCCAAAATAAAAGCTATTATGGAATGGCCTGAACCTACCAATGTGTCAGAGGTACGAAGTTTCATGGGATTGGCAGGGTATTACAGGAAATTTGTGCTGAACTTCTCAAGCATTGCTAGTCCTATCACCTCATTGCAGAGAAAAGGAAAAAGGTTTGTTTGGACGGTTGAATGTCAAAAGGCATTTGACTTGTTAAAAGAAAAATTAACAACCGCTCCAATTTTGAAAGTTCCTGATCCAGAGGGTGAGTTTGAGGTTATCACTGATGCCTCGGGGGAAGGATTGGGAGGTGTGCTTATGCAAGATGGCAGGGTGGTAGCCTATGAGTCAAGGAAGCTAAAAAATTATGAGCAGAACTACGCTCCTCATGACCTAGAGATGGCAGCAGTGGTTCACGCCCTTCAGATGTGGTGACATTACTTGTTGGGAAGGACATTTATTTTAAAATCTGATCACCAAAGCCTTCGCTACATATTCACACAACCTAATCTCAATGCAAGGCAAAGGAGATGGCTGGAACTCATATCAGATTATGACTTTGAAATTTCTTATATCAAAGGCAAGGAAAACCGAGTAGCGGATGCCTTAAGCAGAAGAAGGCATATAGCCTCTATAATTTCCATACATGCTAACTTTAAAGAGTTAGTATTGCAAAACTTATCTGGGGATGAGTATTATCAACAAGTGAAACAGGCTCTGCACCTAAACCCTAAGGACCCAAGATATGACGGATTCAGTTTTGAATCTGATGGATTGCTGAGATTCAAGGGAAGAATTTATGTCCCTGATTCAGAGCAACTTAGAAACCTTGTGTGGAAGGAAGTTCACTGTGCTCCTTACTCTGGGCACCTTGGTGTGACAAAACTGTTAGCTAATGTCAAGCAGTTATATTTCTGGAAGGGAATGAAAAGCGATGCTGCAAAGTTTGTAGCTAGTTGTTTGGAGTGTCAGAGAGTGAAGGCAGAACACCAACATCCTGCTGGGTTGTTGTACCCACATGATATTCCAGAATGGAAATGGGAAGTTATTAGTATGGATTTTGTCCAGGGGTTGCCAATGTCTAAGAATAGGCATGATGCAATATTGGTTGTTGTGGATAAACTAACCAAGGTTGCACATTTCATACCGGGAAACTTGACAGATGGAGCACATCTTTTGGCTTGAAAATTTGTGCAAGAGATTTTCAGATTGCATGGGGTACCTGAAAAGATTATATCTGATAGAGATGCTCGGATAACTTCACGGTTTTGGCAAACCTTATTTTCTGCATTAGGGACTAAACTGAATGTAAGTACTGCTTATCATCCCAAAACTGATGGTCAGACAGAAAGAGTGAACCAGGTATTAGAAGACCTTTTGAGAATGTATTGCATGGATCAGCAATACAGATGGGAGGAATATTTACCTCTTGTCGAATTTGCTTATAACATCTCCTATCATTCTGCCATTAAGATGGCGCCATTTGAAGCATTATATGGAAGGAAATGCTGAACTCCTATAAGTTGGGATAAGCTGGAAGATAGGATAAGCATTGGACCTAAAATGCTTGCTGATATGGAAGAAAAAGTTAAAGTGATTAGGAAGAGGTTGGCAGAAGCCAATGACAGGCAAAAGAGTTATGCTGATCGCAAATGAGTGCCTAGACACTTCTCTGTTGGCGAGAAGGTGCTTTTGCGGGTGAAACCCCAAAAGAGTTCTATTAAGTTTGGTAAATCTTCGAAATTGGCTCCTCGTTATGTCGGACCTTTCGAAGTTCTTGAAATTATTAATCCGATTGCCTACAAAGTTGCTCTACCTCCAACCTTGTCTAAGATGCATAATGTTTTTCATGTTTCATATTTAAAGAAATATTTTGTGGGTAATAACCACATCCTTAACTGGAATTCCTTACAGATGCAAGAACCCGGGGTGGTTGTGATCGAGCCACTCAAGGTGCTCGAAATGCGTAAACTTTGTTTACGTAATCAAGAAATTTTGCAATGCAAAATACAGTGGGACCAATATGGCAAGGATAGCGCCACTTGGGAAGACTACAAAGACATTTATCAAAGATTTCCAAAACTTTTTAAAGACATTAATGTTGCTTTATAGAAAGTTTGTTTTAAGTTTAATTTTTGCTTGATAAACTTAATCATCGGGGACAATGATTTTTAAAGGGGAAGGATATGTTACATCCCTCCTTTTGAAAACAATGATGCTATTTACTTTCTTACAAATTTCAGTAAATTACTATGTTGTGAACGAATTGAAAACTGAAAATTTATCTTACAAAGTTGTTTTATGAAATTGCGGAATCTATTGATTACGATCAAGTGATATGTAGACTAAAAGTCTTTATATTAAATGCAATGATGTTTGAATATAATATATTTGGATCATAGATGCTTTGACCACAAAATTGTATGCAAGTTTGTCTATGCAGGAACAGGTGGACCGTGTCCGACATGAAGAGAAAGTATCTTCGAGAGGGAGTATAGACTCTGGAAATTAACCACGGGTGTTTGCCACTGAGATCGCCAAACAGATAGATAAATCTGTGAACCAACAAGTAAGTCTTGTTTGTCAGTTTGGGTAGTTTAATTGATGTTGACGACATAGGATAACGTATAACCACCTAGTCGGAAGTCGTCTTGTAGAATCTTGGAGTCGTCAATGGCGTCGTAAGTTCCTAATAGCAAGTCGACGTATTTGAGATGTTTAATATTTACGTCTATAAGTATTTATTGAGTCCTCTTGTGGCAAAATTGTTAATCTTGTCTCGAAGTCGAAATTGCGAGAAGTCGGCTTTGTGCGTCTAACATTGTTAGAACTTGTTGGTGTTACATTCAATCCGTCGCGATTGACGTAAAACGCATCGAATCCGTGAATTCCTTCTATTCTGGTAGATCGACAAATGTCGAATTGATGCCATAGCGTGAAATAATTCATTTTAGTTGTCGTCTAAAACGTGAGTCTCTTCCTCCAACTTTGACCGCGAGTTGTTATTAATCTGACCTTGAGTTTCTAAGTAAAATGGTCTTTGCCCTCTCTCCATCTCGACCCCAACGATGCTCAACCGTTTCTTAACCTTCGCCGTGGCGAGTTTTAGCTCTTCAATTAAATATTTAGCTAGTCTTGGAAGGTTGATGCTTTTGTCCTAGTTAAGTCGGGCAGTTATGTCCTTTGGCAAGCCTCATCACCGAAGGAACATAATCTTTCTTATGGTCGTAATAAGTAATGAGGTCGGTTAAACTTCTTGTGATCATGTTAAGTGAAGTAGGTAAAAGATTGTTATGTCGACTCAAGTATTTAAGAGTGTGACGATTGTGTGTTTGTAAAAAGATTCCTCTTCATCGTAGAATTAACTAATTGAAGCGTTAGCAGTTAAGTTCGGTGTAATTGCTATATTTTGGGATTGCCATCATCAAGACAGCAAAAGGCATCAGTTTGTGCGATGGTGGGAAACTTAACTAAACCGCAGATGGGTCGGAGGCTTTCCGGCGTGGGATGATTGAAATGTGAGTGGAAGTCCTTTAGAGAAGGAAAAACATTAATGAAAGATTCCTTTTCTCGCGTGGAAGAGAGGGAGTGCGAGTTTGAGGCCATCGTGGTTCGGCAGAAGGGAGCTATCGACGGAGGATATGGGCGAAAGGTCGGCGAACGTGGGAAAGTGAGTAGCCGGCCGAGCAGGTGGAATAAGGGTTTATTTCGCGGTTCGTTGAGGAAAGTTAAAACCGTATCGAGAGTCTTGGTCGGAGGGCAGTTAGGACTGCGGAGTAAGGAGAGTTTTCGGGGGTGTGGAGAGTAGTTTTTGGCAGGGAGTTGTGAATGTTAGAGTGGAGAAAACGGAGAGAGGAGAGTATGGACGAAGGGAGTTGTTTGTCGAGAGAGTTTTGTGGGCTCTAATAGAAGTTAGAGGAGGTGGAAATCACTCAGTAAAAAGAAGAGAGAGGAGAGTGTGTCGGAGGGTGGAAGAATAGGAAGTATTGCAGAGTTTGTTATTGGTAGTGAGTTAACTAAGGGAAACGAAGAGAGAGCAATGGATGCTCTGGTGTAGTGTTCACCAGAGAAGAAACTGTGAAACCTGCCTTGTCTGTTGTAGTGTTCACCAGAGAAGAAACTGTGAAACCTGCCTTGTCTGGTGTAGTGTTCGCCAGAGAAGAAACTGTGAAACCTGCCTTGTCTGGAGTAGTGTTCGGCAGTGAGGAAGATAGATTGAGGTGGTTGGTCATTGTGCTAGAAGCAGAAAGGAAGAGCTGTGTAAACTGGAGGAGGACAACCAGCCAAAGGAGAAGTGAAGTTGCTGCAGTAATCCCACTCTTGACAACAGGTTCTTTCCATTTCTTTTTCTGTTTCTCGGTATAGACCAGTGGATGTGTCTTAAATTGCACAAGAATAATTATGTTATAATGAATGAAATGTGAAGACAATGTTTGCTTCTGAGAACCTGTGTGAGTTTTATTGTTATAAACACTTTATTGTTGTTTAATGGTAATAGAAACCCTTTTAAACGATAAATGCTGCTGTCCGTCAGTGTCCAAGAACCTAGAAAATAGATTCTTATCTCTTTTGGTTGACGATGAACGATGATAAATCTTAGCTCTTGAGGTGCAGTCACTTAAGATCAATCACCGTAAGAAGCAAATGTGAGTTGCAAACTTCAAACCGTCAGAAAAGACGTAAAATATTAAGAGTTTCCTTTAAGACAGAGATAACCATGTAAAATCATTCGAGAGTATTTAAAACAGTAGCTGCATTTTGAGAAATGCGTTACTCCACAAGCATGTTGCGTGGGAGATTAAAACCATAGAGATAAATCTTATTTGACGAAAACTTTAATGTGTTTGATAGCCGAAGTTGAAGTTACAACTAGCTTGAGTCGATTCCGTCTTTTATTTCTTTGTTAGAGCTCGACCGTGCTTGTGGGTCATCTCTAAGGTCATATGAAAGAGATCGAATCTTTTATTATTGTATTGTGTGATTTTTTACCTCGATAACTTATGCAAAATTATTGACTTAAAAACGAAGTAGGGAGTTAGTTTACTTGTGTCGTAGAACGCCATGCTTTTATGACAGGCATGTAGAGTGGAATACCCGCATGTGGAATCTTGATTATTGATGCATGCGACAATTTTAGTTTTTTTCGTAGGCCTTAAGAGTCTAGAAACCTTGAATTCTGGGATAATAGAATATCGTTTAGATATTCGAGTGTATTGGGCAAACATGGGAAAATAAGTAAACAATTGTGAAACCACTTAGGGTGGTCGTTAGTAAACAGTGTTTTTCATGAATATGTGTATATGAAATTAAGAACTCAGGATTAGAGTAAATATTGCGCCAAGCGCCATTACAGGAGGGAATCCTAAAACCTTGAGGGTATCAAGGTCGTCAATTAGTTCAAACGATACAAATTGGAAACTGTAGGATTTCGACCAGTTCAAGTCGAGTAGGGTGGGTGAACCAAGTTCAAGCGTTTGTAGAACGCTAACTAAATACAAATCCTTTGGCCAAGGTGGTGTACTATCGTCAAGTGCATCGAACGTTCACTGTAACTGGATGGCGTTTCTTGTGGAGTGTCGTGCATGACTAGAGGGTATCTAGGGATCTGTACGATAACAAGATACGTAGGTTACAACACCAGAGCTCAGATGGCAAACACCAATGGTTATCCTAAGTCTATCCTCTTGAGTAGGGTAGGGCCACTTTCGGTTAGGAAGGAGTGCGGGAGACCGACGGTCTGTGGTTGGAGGTTAAGCTCCTTGAAGATACTTTCTCCTCCTAATATTGAGGAGCTACCGAGTCTTGAACGTGAAGGTTTGACAATCGAGATGCATGATATTGGTATGTTTCCGATATTTGTTATTTCATGAAAATTTCATTTGTTAGAAAACAAAATGTATTATGAATATCATTTCTTTCAGTCTTTATGTGAATGCAAATCATGTTTATGATAAACTAAACAAAAATGTTGTAATGGTTTGTAGATGAGAAACTTTTGTTTTTGATTACTATGTTTTAAAAAAAAAAAAAATTTACCATCGTGAAAACTTAGTTACTTCTTGTCATTTTGGTTTTGGTCATTACATACGGTCTAAGTCTGATCACTGTGTATATTTTTAAATCTGATGGTGATCATTTCCTAGTAATTGCTTTATATGTTGATGACATGTTGTTTATTGGGAAAGGCAAAGGTTTGATTGCAGAATTGAAATCTCAACTGTCTACAAAATTTGAAATGAAAGATCTTGGTGCAGCAATCACATACTTGGGATGGAGATCAGAAGAGATCGTGAGAACAGAAAGCTATGGCTTGGCGAAAGTAAGTATGTTTGTTCAGTTTTGTAAAGGTTTAACATGCAGGATTGTAAACCACTTATTTCACAATATCCTACATCTCCATCAAAGATGGAAGACATGAGCACAGTGCCTTACCAGAGTGCAGTTGGAAGCTTAATGTATGCTATGGTTTGTACAAGACCAGACATTGCCCAAGCAGTGGGAGTTTTTTCTCGTTATATGTCTAATCCTGGAAGAGTGCATTGGGATGCAGTTAAGAGAGTCTTTAGATATTTACAGGGTACAACAAAGTACTCTATTTTTTTTCATGGTACAAGAGATCAGAATTCCCTGAGTATTTGTGGTTTTGTGGATTCAGACTGGGCTAGTGATGTTGATAGCAGAAGGTCCACCAATGCATATGTTTTTACTCTTAATGGTGGTACAATTAGTTGGATGAGCAAGTGACAGGCTGTGGTCACTTTGTCCACTACTAAGACAGAGTACATGACAACTACTCATGCCTGTAAAGAAGCCATTTGGCTAAAGCATTTGTGTTCAAATATTGGATTGAAATAGGGTGCAGTTACAGTTTATTGGGACAGTCAGAGTGCAATCCGCCTTGTGAAGAACCTGACTTTTCATGCCAGGACCGAACACATTGATGTTCAGTATCACTTGATGAGAGATATGGTCTAGGATGGTAGGGTGAAGCTGGAAAAGGTAGAGATTGTGGTGAATGTTGTAGATGCATTAACTAAGCCCGTGAGCATAGCAAAATTTAGGTGGTGTTCCAAGTCTATGGGCCTTTTGCCCCCTAGCAGTTGATCCATGATGATGTGATTCCCTCGGCCCTTGCAAGGTATTCGACAAGTGGGATAATGATGGGAAATGAGGTGTCTCAACCTTGCTGCAAATTTCTCATTATAGTTATTTTTATTTAATATTTTACTATAGCTATTACACATTGTTGGTGCTTTGAAAATTAGTTTCGTAGGTGTCAAAAGATGCCCACATGATAGTATGTTATGGAAGGCCTATTTTTAGGCATAGTATGGCAGATTCTATGACATCTGTAAGGGTAAAAAATAGGGGATTTCATTTTGGACGTGAGCTTATTTTTAGACTGGAATCTTGACGGAGGAGCTTCACACATGGTTTTGTTAAACTATAGATGGTTTCTTGTATAGCAAGAAGTCTATAAATTAAAGGCTTAAGGAGTAGTTTGCATAGTGTGAGTTTGCAGGTATTATTATGTTGTTAGAATGCTACTGGAATTCTTCCAGAATTGTTTATTGGTGATACTCTTGTAATAAACTTGCTCTACAAGTGTATGTAATCTTGTTATTGGATTTGGAATACATTGAGCAGGCTTTTAGAGTGTGGGGTTTTTCACTCGAAAGGGTTTTCACCATGTATATCTAGTGTTTTGTGTTTTATTGTTTATTTCATTCTTTGAATGTGTTGCTTGAATTTCTATAACTGTTAGATCAGCTTTTAAAAGTTTTGCATAATATCTCTCCTCAAGATTGGCTTAGGAAGTTGTTTCCACTACTTTAACTTCCTTTCATAATTTAGGTAAATTTTTCTTAAGATAGGTATGCTGGTTAATTAAGTATATTTATTATTTGATTTCACCTTGTTCTAATCGACATCCACTTGCCACAAATAATAAATAAGAGTCACATGTTGAGCACAGAAGCCAAACTAACTTTACATCTCCACCACCCATTTCATACTACACCTCTTAATCCTAACTATTCACATAAGAATAAGCCCTAGTTTCATCTGATTCAATCTTGTCCATCCCTTCATCAACATATGGACATGACTTAGAAGCCTCCTTTTTTCCTTAAAGTCATCTCATCAAATCTTCGCCATCCACCTAATCAAATCTTAGCCATTCATCCTATCATCCAAAAATCTATAAATTAAGCCTCTATCAAACCATAATATGGAGCTTTGAATGTAATGTAATGTTATGTTGTCAAAGTGAGCAATTGTCAAAGTGAGCAACCAACAATCAAATCATTATAAAAATTTATTGTAGCAAAACCACCATTGTCATAGTGCAACAAGGGCTATTTTGGTAAGATCTTTCTATGTTTTTCCTTTGATTTTTGTTTGATATTTAAATATTTATGTATAATGACACAAGTCTATGACACATTAAATTATTTTATTTATAAGATATTGTGTGTCATACTATAATATAATTAGTGTTTTGGAAGTGGTTGTTTTATTGGCTATTTTTTCACTCAACATTATTTTTTGAATTTCTAGGTTAATTTGGTAATATGATTTCTTATATATTTTATATTATAAGGTTTATACAATAATCCCATAAAGTACTGATCATCGAACTACTTTATCATAAATATTTTCATATGTTCACATAATATTTTTTTTGATATAATAATTGCATCTTATAAAAGCTCTTTGAACAACTTAATTTGAATAAAGTTTTTTTCAAATAAACTATATTATTTTGATCAGTTTTTAATTAAAAAATAAATAAGTTAGATATTTGTTGCTGTAATATATGCTAATGTCTTACATATTGAAATCTAAGAACACTCACCTTTAAACCCAAATTTAATATAATACAATTTTATTTTATATCATCTTAACTAAGTGCAGTAGAAAATTGCTTTTTAGGTATTTAAGGCTATAATTGAAGTTAGGATGGAAATTGAACAACATAAATTTGTGTGGAATCTCTGGAACCATGGAAGTGGAAGTAACAACATGAACGAGACAAAGGAAGTAACTATCTGTAATACATAAAGGAAAGAAGAAGCCTCACCTACAAAGCCACCAAAGAGTTGCCCAGGCTGCCCTAGTGAATAAAAAGAACAAGCCAAAAAATACAACAATAAGTAGCCATAAGGCAATGAAGATTAACGTTCTAGAAATTGCAGCAGGTTATGATGTCTGAATGTTTAACTCAGTATTGCAGGAGGTATGACATATTTGTGGCTATTTTTTGAGCTTCTTGAATGGTGAGCAGTTGGACAATTTATCAGCTGGACATGATAGGAGGATATGGACTTGACACAGTAGACAATGTTAAGTTTGGATTTCCAAAGGCCTTCACAACCACAATGTTGTGATCGACTATTTTTGAGTTCAGCGGATTCATGGGCAGAGATGTCTCCAATGCAAAGATGGGCATTCGTTGGGACACATATTATTTTCTCAAAGCTATTGCTCATCTAGGGACCATATATGTTTAGGTTAATATGTGCATAACAATAGAATAATTCCAGTCATGATGTAGCAACGAAACAATTTTACGGGTTTATAAATTCTAATAATTATTGAGGCTCGTCTGAAAATTAGACGGGTAGGGGACCCTAATAATGACCACAAATGCTGGGAGAGGCTAGAAGATATGGACACTTCCAAAACCACGTATAAATAACCGAAACCCTAAAATAGTTGTAGCACTTGTAGCTGCATCCCTTGTTTCACTCCAAGAGATTCAGTCATGCTTCCTTAATGCTAATTTATTTAGCACTATATTAATAGCAACATCTTCAAAACATGGTAATGATAGAGTTTAGGAGCTAATGAATTAGAGAATATGCTTGAGTGGGACAATAAACATGTTGAAGCCAAAGTGCTTTTATCTAAGGTATAGAAATTTCGAGTGTGGCTACTTATATAACTTCTTACTAATTTGATTAATATATGTAGTCACAATCTAAGTTACTATACTTGGGATAAAAGAACTTGGGCTCCAATGTGTTTTATTGTTCAATCCAAATTTATTGTCTGATTCATCAGCTCCTAAACTTCGATTGTTATCATCCTTTTAAGCTGATATTACTCTAGTGCTGAAAAATTTACCATCATGGAAGCATGAATGAGTCTCTTGGAATAGGAAGGGTTTGATTTGTGAAACACAAGGGATGCAGCTGCAAGTGCTATAGTCATTTCATGGTTTTGGTTATCTATTTTATATGTAGTTCTGGTAGTGTCAATGTCTTCTAGCCTTTCCCAACATTTGTAGGGTCTCCTAGCTGCATAATTATCAGAAAAGCCTAAATAATTATTAGAATTTATGAACCCAGAAGATACAACATCATGACTGAAACTATTTGGTTGTAACATCATGACTAAATTTGTTTTGTTGTTACGCATATACTAACCTAAACATATATGGTGCCTAGATGAGCAGTAGCTTTAAGAAGATAATTTGTGGCACATCGAATGACCATATTTACATTGGAGAGCTCATTGCCCATGAATCCACTAAACTCCAAAACATTCCATGACAACATTGTGGTTGTGGAGACCATTGGAAATCCAAACTTAACATTATCTCCTGCATCATAATATCCTCCCGTCAATTCTTGTCTATCCCAACTGAAATAATATCCGTGTCTCGACATTGTTCTACTTCCTTATGTGCTTTAATTGTAATGCTTGGTAGCTCGAGGAGTTTAGAGTTGGGAAAGGATTCATTGGTAGCAGGCTTCCTGGTTGCCGGCTAATTTTAGGGGCTACTGTTTATGTTACTATTGCCCCCTTATGTTAATATATACTATCATAAGATTAATTATAATGGGGAAGATGAAAATACAAATAGCATTGTCTATACTTCTTCTCATCCTCCTCATTCCCAACATTGACGTGCAATGGTTAAAGGTCATGGTTCATCTCTAGGTGCATCACCAATTAGCACTTCTTTGCCAAATGTAGTCTATACTACCCTCCTTGGAAATGTTCCTCAAATGGCTGGAGGTATGTTACAAGTTTATTATGTTTTAGTTTTGTGTTTTTTTTAATCTTTTAAGATGCCTTCATAAATGTTAAGGGATAATGACTTAGTGTATATCTAGTCAACATTTAAAAGGTTTATAGGCTTAGTGTAAATCTAGTCAACATTTAAAACCTTAATAGGCTTTATTTTTTAAGGGATGTTCTGTATGTTGTATCTTGTGGATTTCTGCATTCCAAAGTTCTAAAGAATATGCAAGTGGACTTTATAAAATAGATTACATAGGCATACTTTATAAAATATTGGATATCCACCTTGTGGTTGTGTTACATAAAGGGATGAGCCTTGGTGTGAGTCCAAGAAGTAGCTTGCATCTTAAAGAACCTGATCAATTATTTTATCTTTGTCAACACATCTAAGGAGGTTTGACTAATCCCCCAGCCAATGTTAAGTTTGGATATGACCTTATTGAATATAATGAAGATGATTTTGATTAGTTTCATATTCCATAAGATGGGCTTCCAATCTACACAATATTCAAAATATTTATTGATGCAATTTTTTTTTTATGAATAGGCGACCAATATATCTATATTAATGAAGGATAATAATACACACATCCACAAAAAAGGACAGGTGGTTAAAAGGAACACCCCCAAAAGTCACATGGGCAGAGCCTAGAAATTCATATAGTTATGGGCCATGCCCAGAATCTAGAAAACATTACAAAAACAATGAAAAAAAGGCCATCAACCGGCTAGAGCAGTGCCAGAGGATGGAGGATCCTTGTCATCTAGGTTTCCCCATATGGCAGCGGGGTCTAGGATAATGTCAGGAAGAGCCCAACCATTGTCATCTTTTTCTATTTCTGTATTTTTATCTTCATGGTGAGGTGAAATTGCCAAATCCAAACATGGGACTGCAAGTACAAAAATCATGTACAACCTCCACGAGGACCCCTATGATCATTTTAAATCCTTGTCACATACATGTAAGCATGAATAATGTCCTCTATGCAGCAAACCTCTTGATGATGAGTCTTCTTTCTTGTCTTGTGTTGTTTCCTCTCTCTCTGTCTCTCTGTCTCTCTGTCTCTCTCTTTGATTTCGATGCCTTTTGATATTTTACATGACACTTGTCAATTTGCATTTCCTGAGCTTTCAACCTTGTGCTAAGTCTTTTGGTACATTTTGCAACTTTGATGCAAAACATTGTAGATTCTGTGAGGTCTATTGACTCAGACTTTGATGGATTCTATAAATAGAGAGAAGAGAGGTGCCAATTTTATGTTGATGGCCTCTCATATAAGGATATTTTGTATCTTAAAATCACAAAAGGTCATTTAGCGCAATATTTTAGACATCCCATTACAAATGAACCTATTACTGCAAATAAGAAAAGAATATCAATCAAGTGGTGTAGGCATGAAGGAATGTCTACCAATTTTTGGGACAGATGGTGGATGGTGTTTGATTATCCATCTCATGTTAATTGTGAGGTTCCTTTATATTTTTTAAGAAAATTATATGCAGAGTTTGTTATGAATCGAAAAGCCGACTACTTTGATTTTAGATCATTCAAGGGTATTGGTGACAACATGCCACAATAGAGGTTGGGGGCACGTGTTGATCCCCAACGACCTGTGCCTGTTCAACCTCTTATTGACCCTCCTGTTGTGGTATCCACACTAGGCACATTGAGTGCACTCTTAGGTAGCCTAGATAAGCAGGCTTCTATGATGGTAGCTTAGGTTAGAGACCATGGAGGAGTTGATGATGGAAGTGGTCCTAGTACCACTCCACACGTGTCGATACCTCGTACATGTATGAGTTGCAATCAGTTGTGTTATGGATCTTATTAGGCAGTTGCACCCACTTTAGCTACACATGCATCATCTGATAATATTGGTGAATCATTTGTTGATTATCTATTTGTTGAGGATCATCCCACTGATCATTTGACACAGGTATATATAGGTTACACACATGTTGAATTTGTAACAATTTTAAGCATGTGTTTTTAATGAACATATAGATAAATTAAATTGTAATATTTTAACAATTGAATTGTTTAGTGTAGATGATGGCAATAGGGACCATTGATCAATTTAATTTTTCATCGACACCTATTCATCTTGGGCACCCATTTGGGGTATTTTGAATGATTTATATTTTAAATAATTTTATTTACTTGATTTTAATTTGTAATTCAGTCTTGAACATGTACATTAAATATTTATGTTGGTTCAGGGTTCTTCCACATTGATTCCTTCATTTGAGGGTGTCTCAGGCGCTCCTTCATCATTGGGCATCTCACATGACACTATTACAGTATGTATTGTCCATGAAATAGTATGGACTATGTTATATACTATTTTTCATGGACTTTATATATATTGTTGAACATGGACTTTATATTTTAAACATGGGTTGTATTTTCATGGACTTTATATATTTTTTGAACATCCAGACTTTATTTCATTTCACTATTTTATGGTCTCTAATACAAAACTTTATTTCATTTTAGTATTTTATAGTATTTTATTTCAAGTATTAAATAGTAAATGTTTCATCAAGGTTATGGGAAAATTTTTACTTCATTTATTAAATTGTTGGCAATTCTTATATATCATGTCTTTAGAAATTAAATAATGAACATTAGATCAAAATTTTGTATTAATAGAATGAGCTAACTAATGTATAGATAAAAAGAGAATTTGGCTTTTATCTTAATATCATGTTGTTTTGGTTATGGAAATGTACCACATTTTTTATATTAAAAAGTAATGGTCAATATGAAAGACTTCCACTATTTTAACTAGTAATTAAATAAATACAATTATTGAAGTAATAATTAACTTTGATAATAAAGTTGAGGTTTTCTATATAAATCATTAGTAAATATGACTTTATGACTTCGAGAAAAGATTGGAAGGTAGAAAACAAGAGTAAAAGTAAGATGACTTTATGTCTTTGAGAGAAGATTCGAAGGTGGAAAACAAAAGTAAAAGTAGACCTAAAATGATGTGCTCTATTAATTTATCTAATAATATGATGCTTTAGAATAAATTTGTTCTATTAATAAAACTCTAGCATCCTCCTCCTCATAACCCCTAGATGATCCATTTTCACTTAGGTTTATTTGTCAAATACAACATCCTAATGAGTAATTTCACACAATTCACACTTTAGTTAGCTCATAATGGCTAGTAAAGGGGTGGGAAAAGTTTGAATTTGAATTAAATATTCAAACTTCAGGGTTCAAATCCATAGTCATAGACCTAATCGAGATTAGGTCCACACTTGTGCCTTTGACATAAAGAGGGAAAATGAACTATTTATGGAATGGAGTAAAATATTGAGATGTGTGATGATGTTTTCTTAGGAATGTTTTTTAGACTTGATCACACTATATAAATTATAGTCCTTTAGAGTTCTCCTTCATAAAAGAGTTTTCCCTAGGCCCAAAACATAAGGTAAAATGACATAGGTATATAGTTTTCCCTTTTACAATGTTATAATTAAAATATATTGTATTATTGTGAAAGCATTACCCTTCCACAAGAAAGAGTGAACTTGGAGAGTGTTAATTTCCATCACTATATCATTAGGCAAGAACTTAATATCCTAAAGGGATGCCTCACTAAACAACAAAGGCTCATGAAGTGTAGGGTAGATGGGTCAAAGGATCTAGACCCAGGAATGATACTAACACCCTCAACATCATGCATAACATTTACCCCAGGTTTTAAGTATATTGGTGACATTGTGGTTATTTCTTACCAAAGGAAAGCAATTGAGGACCTTGTTAAGGTTTTCATTTAGGCTTAGGCCATCTCTTCAAAGGAGGTGGGTGAGTACTTGCTGAGGTATCCACACAACTCCTCTACATCACATCGAGCATCTTCATTGCAACACGATCGATATTATATTTTTGTCTTTCCTACCTTAAGAGGACACCTTAGGAGGAGCTTGATCGTATCACTGATACTAATCAATTACATTATTCTAGATGATGTATATTATTAGACTTGATGAAGGTATATTAGGTGATATCCATGTAGTTTTGAGTCCCTCTCTTAGATGTAGTGACATATGTTAATCATATCATTGCTAACATAGAGAGATCCTATATATCACCTCATCAATGCACAGCCAATCTACAAACATTGAAATATCCTCAGCATTTGGTGGATAAGGCCTCAATTTAACATAGATTTTGTCTTCATGTTCCATTCCCTCTCACATTCATAGTCCATTGAGGTCATTATTAATGGCCCAAGTGTTGGATTTGAGATCAAAGTCAGTAGTGGAGACTTCTATTTGTGATGTTATTAAAACATATCTACCAAAATATGGTGATTTGGATTGACATAAAGATTCTTATGTAAGTACATAAGAATAATTTATAATTAAGCTTACATATATAGTAAAATTTACTCTATACACAAAATTATGGATGTCTATAAGTTAATTTAATTTTTTTTTTCCACCCATAGCCTAGGCCAACACTAGATATTCTTAGTCTAAGCTTAGGGAACATATACATGCATGATTCACATCATGGTAGTGATCAGGTGATAATTTATGTATATTGTTACATTAGATTAACTATGTGTTCTAATTTTATTATAATGCTCATGTTCTCATGTATGTGTGTATTTTTGTAGGGATCCATTCATCATTCTTAGCACAATAGTTGTCACTTTGAGGGTCACTTACTAAGGAGATAGTAGTCACCCATATTATGATGTATTTTGAGTAGTTCATGTACTTTGATAGATAGGACATTTGTATACATATTTTTAGATCCATGGTATTTATATACTTTAATCTACTGCACATTTGCATACTTTAATTAGATACATTAAATTTATTTAATTAATTAGGATTAGCCTTTTACATGCCTTCCATCATCAAATTAATTAAATAAATCACATTTATTTAATTAAACTAATTTCCTACACCTTCCCCACTAATTAATTGAATAATCTTACTATTGATTAATTAGTCTAATCTCCACTAATAAAATAAATCAAATCTTAAATCATGTCTCACTCACAAATAAATAAATTCAAAAACTCATATGACTAGCTAAAAGGAAAAAATCAAACTAATCTTACATCTCCACCATACATTTCCATAGTTTTAGATAAAGCAAGATTGGGTCTCATTGATGCAAACCCATGATAGCTCTAAAACATCAACACAATGAACCATTAACTAGAATCTAGAAGGGAGAAATTAAAATTTCCAAAGAGAAAACATTAAGGCATGGAGTTGTATCTATGTATTGAAAATTACTAATCTAATCTATTCATCTAACATTATGTTTATTTTCCATTTTGGCAACTAATTATCCTTTCCTCCTAGCAAGTTGTTATGATTTGGATGCTAGTTGTTTAGGTTGTCTACATGGGATGTGGGAGAAACCTATTATATAAAATAGTTTCTTGGTGGTCACATGGATGATCATTGACATCCAAGATAACTGATATTCCAAATAGGGGTAGTTGTAGGGCAACAATGACTATAATGCTAAGTACTAGTTCATCTTCATTATTGAGCATGTAAAATAAAGAAGAAATTTTAAGGATAGAATGAAGATGATAGTGTAATGGTTGGATTGAGAGAGGATTCTAATACTAGTTTGTGGAGAATAAAGAGAGAGATATATGGTTATTGAAGCATAGAATTAACATAATTGTGTAGGATACTTTGGTCCATTAACAACTTCAAGTTGGCCATTAATTTATATTGTAATGGGATGTCTTAAGGGGACGTCTTAAGTTCCCAAAATTTGGTGAAATTTCCTAAAACTAGCATCTTTGTAGGTTATTCAAATAGTGTGAAAGGTCATCGCCTACTCCACCTATCACACTATCTGAATAACCTACAAAGATGCTAGTTTTGGATGCTTAAGGGGTCCTAATACGATGTCTTAAGGGCACGTCTTAAGTTCTCAAAACTTGGTGAAGTTGCCCAAGGTAACCAAATTTAACAATATAATAAAATCAAATTTAAAGTAAATTCAAAGTAGAAAAACATGTGCATTTAACAAATAAAATATATAGAATAATAATTTTGATATATAAAAATGTAGAGTATAATTGTGTACATACACATGTATACAAATTTGTGTACAAAATGTGTAATACTGTAATTGTGTATGTACATATATGCTAACTCAAAATAATGTTTACAAAATGTGGTTATGCCATCTCAAGAAAATCTAAAAATTGTGGGGAATGTAGCAAGTCTTTACGCCACTTGATATAAAAATAATACAAGTAAATTATCAATATATCATCAAAACATGTATTTTAATGTATATAAAACTATCTAGATATACACAACTTGTACCTATATTTACAAGTACCTCACAAATGTGTAGATATAGGTTTAATCTACATTCTCTCAAGTTATTGTTTCAAAGTATCTGATGAATTTGTGATGATGGCCTAAGGATATAAGAGGACAATTTAAATCAATTTCAACTAATAGCACACAAGAAATATCAAAACATGTATTTAATGTATTTAAAAGAACAATATAAAACTATTTAATTATATTTACCTATATTTACTTATTCCATTGTAGCATCTCCATCCTCTCTTTTCTCCAACACATCGATGATTGTCTCATGGTCTTCCATAGAAATTGTCCATTGTCCATAGCTCTTTATTTATAGGTTTTCCACGATACCTCTCCAGTTTTATATTTGTTGCCAACACCAAATGTGAGTAGCGTATAATCTTCATATGTGTTTCATAATCTTTGAATGCAGGCAAACCATTCTTCCTTATTACATATTTCAGTAGCCAAGTGCAACAACCAACACTGAACCTATTGGATAATGATAGCCATCATCAAAGAAATTCCTAAAATTTACTTAACGGGATCAAAGAAGTTCCTAAAATTTTCTTAAGGGGATCAAAGACTTGTTATCAAAATTTGCTTAAGGGAATGTCATAAGGGGATCACTGAACTTGTTGGATAAGGAAAGCCATCATCATCTTCTCGAAGTGCTGTTAATTTATGTTTAGTCTCCACACAATGAGCCAACCAATATTTTGTTTCCTCTTCATTCTCCTTAGGTGCAACAATAGCATACACATGTCCTACAGACGAATTTTGATTCAATAACTTGCACATGTCCATAAAATTTTACCAATCAACATACATGCATTCATATGTACACATATAAATAAATAAAAGCACTACAAATTAGTAATGAAGTGAAATAAAATAAAATAATTTGAATTAAATTACCTTCTTGTACAAGGTCTAAAAAATGGTCATAATCGTCTGATGCAAATAGTTGATCATTGTCTTCAATTGTTGTTTCATATTGATCATGTGCTTATGTAGGTGTCAACGGTCGTTTCTTCCACTCTTCAACCCATTCTGTATTCTCACATGCTTCACAATCTTCTAAAATACAAAATTGATGAAAACATGCAAGTTCCCTTGTCTAGATAGTCCATGTACTTGCATTCGAACTCTTAAATGAATGCCATTTAGTAAATCCACTGATTGTCTGACAATCAAGTCTAGGTAGAATGTTTTCTTCTTCAACCAACCAAAAGAATCGATGAACTGTAGAGTACTCGCTTGATCCAGGTGTACATAATCTTGTATTGCACCAATCCACAATCCCACGTGCATATTTAAATTTTATTGTATCCTCAAATTTCAATTGTTGTCTAGCAAGAATTATTTTAACACACACACCAACTCCATGATGTTCTCCTTTACCATTTTCAGCTTCAAAAAAATTCCACATATGTTGGACATTATTCTCCTTGTGAACCCTACTTAACCAATAGAACATTCGAGCATTCTTAAATTGCCCCATACAATTATCTAACCATATAGGATGTTTTGTCATCTGGATTCCTCTTTCTCTTAAATTTGTATAAAATATATTGAAATAATTTTGAACAAACTTTGATGAGTGTAACCAGTTGCCACTCAAATAGAAATGATACTCCCTCAAAACTTTTCTATCATTCTCTATGCTATCATTTGCATGTCTATAAATAATATGAACAAACATAGCAACCTACACTGAATTGTAATATTGTGACTGAATTTCCTCTTACGGAGTTAAAGTGTAGTTTTCTGCAAAATGAACCACTGATAGTATAGTACTAACTGGAAATGTGTTTCTACATTCAGGAAACTGTCCATCAAGCCATCGAGCTTGTTGATAGTACTTGACATATTTTGGTACAATCTTACTCTTAAATTCTGATATGAATGCATGCACACTAACCTTTTCTATAATTCAATCACAATGCTTTCCAAATTTTCCATCCTTTAAAGAATATTCAACATTCTTAAATCTTTTAACATCCACTAATTGTTGTCCAAAATTATTTTCAACACTTTTATGCATACAAACTCTTAACAAAGAAAGATTGCCGCAACTAATGCATTGTCCAGAAATACATGAACTTAAATAAAATGATTTTTCATTAGATCTTTCACATAAAAAACTTGATATAAACTCTTTTATTGTTTCAGGTGGCATATTAATATCATATTCATGTATAATCATGTTACTATGTAAAGTACAACGTATATATCAAAACACATCATAATAATAACGAAATTGAACATGCATTTTACAACAACAAGATATTCGTTGCTTATTAATCTTTACATACCATGGTTTGCATTTTTCAAAAAATCTTTAACTTATTCTAATATTACCAGGTAACACCTACTTGTTTGAAAGACTTGAACAAAGAAGTAAGGCTTTCAAGTTTTTGACATTCATTTGTACATACTTCATAAATTTTTTAATCATGGGATCACAAAGTCGTAATAAGAGGAAAGATAGGAAGCTATTGACCCCTGAAGAAATTGAAGCAAAGAGAAAGAAGGAGATAAAAAGACAAAGAGAGAAGAATAAAGATTCATACAATGAATAATACTGAAGCATCCAATTCTGCAACTATTGAAGATAAAAATATTGAGGAGACCATGGATGTAGACGATGCAAATTTGCAAGAGGTGAATGTGGAAACTAATATGATTATACAAACTACTCCTGGTATGTCTTCAAATCCCTCTTTCAATGCTATGGAGAATGTTTCAAGAGGCACAAATCCAGGTACTTCTTCAAATCCACCTTTGAATGAAATGGAAATGGTGTTGATAGGAGATTTGAAACAAGCTAGATATAACAATGTTGAGATTGATAATATTCGTAGAGATCAAGATTTGAAACAAATTGTTGTTGAAAATGAAAATGAAAATCTTTTTTATTGAAAATGAAAATGAAAACTGTTTTGTTGTTGAAAATGAAAACAAAAATCCTTTTGTTTTTGATAATATAAGGTGGCTAAAACAAGGGGCCGAACCCTTACAAAATAGCAAAAAGAAAAGCCGGAGGCATCAGTACAAAAGAGCCTCGAAATAGTTATAGCATAACCAGCTTAACCAACAAAAATAGCATAGACAACAAAACCAGTCTAAAGATAGTATATATGAAGTAGCAGAGTAGCAACAACATATAATAAACTAGACCTAAGGAGAAAGATTCTCTCCTCTTTTAGCCATGGAATCAATAAAATCATCCAACTTTTTAGAGTTCTCATCTGTGTCAACAGCAACAGTAGCCCCAAGATCCTGCAACATAGAAAGATTAAGTAAAATAGCATGCCTGAGCATAGTGGAAAAGGACTTCTTCAGCTTCTCAACATGGCCCCTCAGGGCAGCAATGTCATTCTTGTAGCCAACATCTGTCTCCATTTCATCAGCAGCTTCCTCCACAAACATCTTTCCCGTGTCGTCAACATTACCCTCAGAATCTCCAATAGCCCCATCAGTATCCTCCAACAGTTTGTTCCCATTCTTACCATCAGTATCGTAAGAAATCTCCTGCACATCCATAACCTTAGCCTCATCACCCTAAGTGGACTCGTCAAACTCACTCTCAGAATAATCTATAATCTTAGCTTTGGGCACAGGTTTTCCAACAATCCTCCCCGACCGCCTAACCCCTGAGGAAAAACCCTCCTTAATATCCTTAGCAAACAAATTAGATTTTCTGCCCTACCTCACAAGGGTACTGCAAAGATTTTTAGGGGTCCCCATAGTAACCCCCACAATATCCTCTTTCACTTCTCTTATCTTCCTCTTCTTGCTCTTCGCACTAACTTTAGAGACTGGGGTGTTAGTAGTGGTCGCCAGTGGAATCTCCTCAGTAGTAGAAAAGGAAACACCTTTCGACTTAGGAGAAATAGGGGAAGGGCATGGCTCTTCAGAAACAACAGTATCCTCTAGGTTGGTAGACATTTCCCCACTATGAGACTGAATAGGATTAGATGGCTCCAAAGCTAAGTGGAAATTGTATAAGCAGAGGATGAGACCTTAGTGTAGGGGAATGGGTTTCTTGGAAGGTTTCTTGGCTAATTTAGCTCTAACCCTAAGAACTAAATGTTCAAGGGAAGACAATAAATAAAATGGAAAACTAATATGAGCATTGTATCTAAAGTGATTCAGAAGGGGAAGATGATAATTGTAGAACCTGGTGAAGCACCCCTCCAGAGTGAAGTACTTCATAAGGAGAAAACACACCCCATCCCACGGCTCATGCAACTTGGCGCATTCGAATCCTCCCTGATACAAAATGAGTTCTTCACCATCCCGAAGGAATAACTTCTGGTTAGAATGATCCACGACTTTAGCTTTCCTCTGTAGTTTGGTCCCCTGAGTCAACATGCCAGTCGCCATACTAATAACATTCTCAGAAATCTCAAACCCAATTCCCCCCACAGTGACGTGCCTGTTTTACCAAGACCTAGCAAATTGGTCAGATAGATTTTCATCATAACCATTAACACGTTCCAAATAAGGGTTGATACCGCCTTCCTTACAGTAGTGCCAAACCACAGGATTGTCTTTAAACTCACAACAGGAAATGGGTTCCATTCGGATTCTATCACCCCCAATATTAGCCTTCTAGACAAAAGCACAGAAACCCCAATACTTCACAAAGTGAGTGTGCAAGGTAACATTAGTAGCTTGATCAGGGATAATGGTAGTGGTAATAAATCTACACGCATTATCATTAATGAGAGCCACCTTATGAACTTGACGCCTACTCTTCCCATGCTTGATTATGATTTTTTGGCATTCGCTATAATTAACAAGTAAGCAACTTGCCTTACCCAGAGGGATTAATAAGGTAGAAGTGACATTAAGCAGAGAAGTACAAAAAATCACATACTTCAAGATACACATCAGCATCTTCCAACAAAGCCGATGGAGAGAGCTATCTTTCCAAGAATGCTGACTCATCAACATGTCACCTCTTTTTGAATTAAGTCCCTTATGAATATGAAAATCCTTTTGTTGAAAATGAAAACAAAAATCATTTTGTTGAAAATGACAATGAAAACCGTTTTGTTGTTGAAAATGAAAACAAAAATTCTTTTGTTGAAAATAAAAATCATTTTGAAGTTGAAAATGAAAATGAAAATCTAGGATGTGATGTTGAAAATGAGAAATGTTTTTCCAAAATTGAAAGAGATGTTTTGGATAATCTTCCTAGTAAAATTTCTTGGAGACAAATAAGAACACATGCCTATAGATTATACAAGGAATTTTTTTATCGTAAGAAACTATCATTTCAATGTCAACTAATGATGTAATTAATGAGAATGTGAAAAATGAGAAAAGTAATGAAAATGTTAGGCATTTTTGTTAAACCAAGAAGAAAAGATCAATCACTAAAACATGTTACGTCTACTGTTGCTAATGCCATTGAGTCTTTTGGAAAGAATAGTCAATCCAGAAATAAGAATGCAGCAAGACGAGCTATAAGAACTGCTATAGTTAATAAAGCAACTTTGAATAGAAGAATGGTAAGCAATATTAGTGGAATTCTCAAAATACATCCTAAAACATTGGTAAGAGTGGAAAAAAGAAGAGAAAGTATAGAAAATGATCTAATCAACCAATGTTGGAGTTTTAGTGGTCAACTCTTGAGTTTGACATGAAACTGAATGTTGAAATCAAATCTTTGATCAAAAAATATTGGCATGATAATACTAAGGTATCATCTAATGCTAGAGATGTTTTAAAATTAAGAGTGGGGTCCAAGGTTTGCAATCCTCATCCAAAACACCTATTAGATACAACATAAATCAAAATTCAAACAAAATCCCAAGTTGATGGACCTGCAGAAGACAAAAGATGGTAGAGAATGCTGCAAATGTCGTTGTCAGCTGTACAGAGCAAGTTGTAGGGTGACAGTCACAGTCTTATTAAAAAAGGACAAATACTAAACAGGATCCCATTTAGGAAACGAGATCCTATTCTACAAAATGGGATCCTGTTTACTAAACAGGATCTTGTTTCATATGCGATCCCATTTAGTAAATGGGATCCCGTTTTCTTCTGTACCGACATAGTAAGAAACAAGATCTCATTTCCTATTTACTAAACGGGATCCCGTTATTTAAAATTTGAACTTTAAGCTCAGGTTTTGCTTTGTAACCTGGTTCAGGAAATGCTTTGGGGACCTGAACCTATCCTCTGGACTTGGTTTGACCTGCAACTTGAAGGTCCTGTCAATGTCACAACAAAATATTGACTTTGGGCATATATCTAAAGGTCTATTTTGCAGAATGTTTTGATGAAATTAAAACCCATTATAGATGAGACAGTGTAGATTCCAAATATGTAATTTTTTTTACAATTGGATTATTTTTTCTATTTTTTAATCAATTTCTGATGAAACATGTCCATGAACTTGAATTATCAGGGTTTTTAGTATTTTAATAACTTTCTATTAAAATATTTTTTTGTTAAAAAATTTGTGCGAAAACATACTTTAGACAATTATTTTCAATTTAAAATAAAATTCAAAAAATGTTAAGTTTAGGTCATCTTATGCGTGACGTATATGATGATTTTTTAAAAGACCAAAAATGACTAATAAAAAATTAATAAAAACAAATATTAAATAAAAAATTACAAAAAAATATGGAAAATGTGCTCCAGTGAGTTACAAATCTTTTCCTAAAAGGATTTATAAAAATATGATTATTTAGGTCAAAATATGAATGACGTACACGTACATGGTATAGTAAAAAAAAAGTGACTTTTAAACAGTGTTTTTTAGAAAAGCCTATTCAAAATCAATTTATATCATCTGGGTATTGAAAAAAATTACATATTTGGAAACTAGACTCCAAGTACTACATTTCATATTTAGTGAAATTTTTGAAGATTCCACCTATAAGTGCTTCAAATTTTTAGGTCAAATGTGGTAAATTCTGAAAATCAGGGAAAACACTTCCAATTTTTGGCCAAAAAGTGGACTCAACTTCTTGCACACACCCTACACCACTTTTGTCTTTTCCTTAATAAGGACATTTAGTAGCAAAGTGACCAATCTTTCCACATTTAAAACAATTAAAGGGTAACTTACCTTTATACTTACCATAGTCTCTCTTCAATCTTCTTACAAAATTAGCCTCTGTCTGTCTCAGATTTAGGCTCTCCATTATTTGACTTCTTTGATGCCTTGAATGCAACTTGTCTATTTCAAATTTTAGTACCACTTGTTGTCATTTCATAAGCAGTAAAAATACCATGTAGCTCATTAACATTTATATTATTAAGATATTTTTCTTCTTCTATAGCAGAGACTTTAGAATCGTACCTAGAAGGTAAAGATCTAAGAGCCTTCTGAACAATCACTGGCTCTTTTACTTCATCTAGTCTTCTCATGGAATTCAAAAATTCATCAACTCTGAGTAGGTAATCAACAATCTTTTCTTCCTCTCTAATTTTTAGACTTTCAAATTGTCCTTTAAATGTTTGCAACTTGGCTTGTTTCACCTGTGTATCTCCTTCATAGATTCTCTAAACCTTATCCCATATTTTTGTGCAAGACTTGCATTGCATTACTTTCATAAATTAAGAGTTGGCTAAATCACATAGAATTGTATTCTTAGCCCTAGCATTATTCTCACATTCTTCTTACCCACCTGGTCTGTTGGAGGAGTTGTAGGAGTAGTATATCAATCCTTAGTAGATTTCCATACATCAAACCCTATTGATGTTAGGTAGGTTTCTATCCTTATAGTCTAGAATGGATAATTCATTCCATCAAACAATGGTTCTTTGGTTGAGCGAGATCCTTCTTGACCAGTCATGTATTCAATCTCCTAGATCAACCTTTCGCCATTATGCTTCTTCCAAGGAACCTGCTCTGATACCTATTGTTAGAACACAAGCAATCTACTGAGATGGGGGGTGAATTAGTAGATCAATTAAACTTAAAACTTCAACCTACTAGAATGTAGATCAAATAAAATTTCAATGCAATAACATCAATAATAAGAAAGCATGCACACATGGACACCGTATATACATGGAAAACAGAACATGGGAAAAACCATGGTGAGAAAATGTTGATAGGATTCACTATCATAATCCAGCCTCACAAAAGAAACCATTGATTACAATGTTTAAGAGAAGCAACTCTAAGGAATCACCAAATCCATGATTTAAGAGTACCAACTCTAAGGAGACTACAATCCCCTGATTTGAGCACCAACTTAGTCCACAAGAGACACCAAGCTTAGTGAATCTTTACATATTTAAGTATGCAGCCATTTGGCTCTTCATAAACCTCAAATGCATCTATTCAAATCATATATAGTCTTCTCATCTCACTCTACTCACTTAGACTCACTCTGCACTAAATTTATTCTGTGCATAGAACTCTTTATATTTATTGTATTACAATTGCTTTTAGTATACAACTATCTCTACATACACTTGCACATTTGAATATATGCACTCGAGTCTTTCCACACTTCTTATTTTTTCATGTCCACAATGAAAAATTCACATGTAGTTCTATGCATGCATTCAATCTATTTTTCTATTGTTAATCGATCACTATAACCAACCACAACCACAGTTCTATTTATATCTTTGTGCATGCAAAAATTAGATTTTATTTGATTTTATCCATCATCATCACCATGCAACAAATTTCTTTTTATGCTATTTACACCATCATCACCATGCATCCACTATTAGTCCTTAACTGCTAATTACAAATCCAAGTTTCATGCCAAAAATATAGCCATTTAAAACCTTTTATTATTTAACCATCCTTATCTATTGGCAAATTTATCATTTCACTAACCTTGGCTTTTAACACCTCTATCAAAGATTTTCATCTTTTTTAAACTTTACTTTTATCCCCTTTTTCCTCTATCAGCAAAAGTTCATTTCTTTGAACTTTACCTTTTTGTCTACTTAATTAGAAACTTCTTATTTTCCTCAATGATTTTTGGAGATCTTAAACTAATCTTTCTTTGTCAATTAAACAAGCTTTATACACACGATCACTTGTATTGCCTTTATCAGCAAAATCACTCTTTTTTGAACTATTGCCTATGATTCCTTTGTCAATAAATATCAACTTTCACAAACCATGGCTTATGTTTTCCTTATCGATGAAGTTTGACTTTTGAAAACTTAGCCCTACATTCTATAATATTGGCTTGTCAGAAAATCTTAAAATCTAAGAACTAGTTCAAAAACTAGGAATTTTTCTAATACAGTCTTTACCTAATAATTTTTTCTTTGTCATCAATTCTCTGGGATTGCGAAATAGCCTATCCTTCCTTTATCACTTCACACACTATTTGCTTTTCTTTGCCAGTTGTCACCTAGTGGGTGAATCAGGGAAATGTTGAACTCACAAACTTCTAAATATTTTAAGCTTTTCCTTTTATTAGTGGTATTCCATTTCTTTGAACCAAAACAACTAACTTAGATACTATTTTGTTCTAATGAGGAATAGTTTACCAACAACTCTTCAGCACTTCAACAAATTCCTTTGACATCAATGACAATATTTCAATAATCTCCCGCTTTGTCATTGATGGAAACAATCATGTATAATCTTTTTTTAGTGCTACTCTAACCCTTTTGCATTAATATCTCTAGTGTTTCTCCCCCTTAATATTACTCTCTTCCTTGTCATCAATGGCAAAGGGAGGTAAACAATCTCCTTACTGATAGAAAAACTACCATTTATTTACCTACTACCCCTAAGAGGTAGTCACTATCAAAAATAGGGATGAAAGATATGACTTGAATTTCTCTACCTAGATAGTACTTACAGTTGCACTTCTATTTTTTAGAAGGAGCAATAAATTTTAGCTTCCACCTAAGATATTCAAAAGTATCCTTGGAAAGTGGCTTTGTTAGAATTTCTACAATCTGATCTTGTGTGGGGATTTACTCCATGATCTTGTGTGGGGACATACTCCAACTTTACTTCCTGATCTGCATTCTTTTCCCTTAAGAAATGATATTTAATGGAGATGTGCTTTGTTCTTGAGTACATCACATGATTCTTTGAGATATTGATTGCACTTGTATTATCACAAAGAATGAAACTAAGATCATCAAACTCTACCTTTATATCCTTGAGTGTTTACTTCATCCATAAAACTTGTGTACAACATGAAACAACCACATATTATGCTTTAGCAGTGGACAATGTAATAGAATCTTGCTTCTTGTTGAGCCATGATACAAACCTATCACCAAAGAAGAATGCTCCACCACTGGTGCTTCTCCTATCATCTATACTTCCTACCCAATTAGCATCTATATATGTTGTCAAAATAAAATCATTATTTTGAGGGTACCATAAATAATAATCCACAGTACCTTTTAGGTATCTAAAAATTTTCTTCATGAACATGATATTCCTTAGGAGCAGCTTGAAATTTCTCCATGATGCATACTACTTGCATGATATCTGGTCTAGATGCAGTTAGGTACAGTAAGGTACCTATCATATATTTATACATTATTTGATTTGTATTAGGTGATTAATGATTCTTGCTCAACTTGCATCCTGTCATCATGGGGGTACTCACAAGCTTACAGTTGTCCATCTTGAACTTCTTGAGAATTTCCTTTTCATACTTAGTTTGAGATATAAATATACCTTTGTCTAATTATGATATTTGTAAACCAATAAAGAAATAAAGTTCTCCAAGCATGGACATTTCAAACTTTTTCTACATTAGATCAGCAAATTCCTTGCACATTCTATCATCACTACAACAAAAAATGATGTCATCAACATATACAACAACAATGAGCATGTGCACAACTTCTGATTTGAAGTATAAGTTACTATTTGCACACCTTCTAATTTGAAGTATAAGTTACTATATGCACATCCTTTTTTGAATCCTTTCGGTAGGAGGTAATTATCCATCTTAGAATACCAAGCCCTAGAGGCCTATTTCAAACCATACAAAGTTTTTTTCAGTCTGCAAACATATTCTTTCTCTGATAGCTGAAATCCTTTAGGTTTCTCAATATAAAAATTTTCATTAAGATTCCCATTCAAGAATGCAAATTTAATATCCATTTGGTAAACTTTGAAGTTTTTATAAAAAGAGAATGCTAGAAACATCCTAATGGCTTCGAATATTGCTACAGGTGCAAATATTTCTTCAAAATCTACACCTTCAACCTATGTGTATCATTTACAAACCAATCATGTCTTGTTCCTCACAACTTCTCCATCTTCATTCAACTTGTTTTTAACCACCCATTTTGTGCCTATCAAATTCTTATCTGTGAGTCTTGGAACCAATTCCCAAGTCTGATTTTTCTCAATCTCATTGAGCTCAACTTCTAAAGGATTGATCCATTCTTCATCCTCACTAGAATTAGTAAATATTCTAAGTTCAATTTTAGATAGTAATAAGAAGTTTACCTATTCATTTGACTTTGCTAGTTTTCTTCTAGTTTGAACACCTTCATTCTTGTCTCCTATTATCTATTGTTCAGGATGATCTTTTTGCACATACTGAGCAGGTACCTTAATGGTTGTCTTTTTAGATTCTTCATCAACAACAGCATATTCTTATTCTTCTTTTATAGCCGATCTATCTGAGCAATTGTCCTTGATTTGTGTTAGATGCAGTTGGTTCTCATCTACCCTAACATTATCACTTTCTACAATTTTATGTAGTCTCTTATTGTAGCACTTATATGCCTTTGATCTGCTAGAATATCTATGAAATATACCTTCATCATATCTTTATCAAAGCTTCCAAGGCCATCTTCCTCTCTTCGGATGTAGTTGCTACCAAACACCTTGGAATATTTGATATCTAAGTAGATCTTCTATACCATAGTTTATAAGGCATCTTATCAGTGTTTACCCTTAACTAGACTCTATTGAAGACATACACTACTATGTGTACTACATCTCTCTAGTAAACATCAGGTAAATTTGCTTCATTTAGCATAGTTCTTGCCATCTCCTTTACCATTTTTCTGTGGAGTTCTAGGTGCAAATTATTGTCTATTGATGTTGTGTCTTTTGCTATATTCCATAAACTCATTGGAGGTTAATTCTCCACCTTTGTCTGATCTTAAGCATTTGATTGTCAGACCACTCTCCTTCTCAACCATAGATCTAAAAATCTTAAATCTCTCAAAGGTTTCTGACTTATCCTTATAAAAGGTTACCCATGTCATTCTTGAGAAATCATCAACTAATAACATGAAATATCTTTCATCTTTTAGTCCTTGTGTCTTGGTTGGACCACTTAGGTCTCTATGAACTAACTCCAAGAGTCTTGAATTAGAGTGTTCTTTTGTTTTGAAACTAGACCTTGTCTATTTCCTATGCTAACATTCCTTCCATATTGTATTGGCTGGCTTGATGATTTTAGGCATGTGTGTAACTCCATTTTTTGAACTTACCTTCAAAAGATTGTCAAAATTGATATGTCCCAATCTTATGTGCCATAGCCAACTTTCATCAACCTATCCCATCAAACAACTTCGTACTTGAATCTCCCTCAGATTGTAAAGATTATTTTCTAGTCTACTTGCTTTAGCTATGAACTTACCAAATCTTGCTTTCCTGATCTCACAACCTTTTGCATTAAATGTCAAATTATATCCATTGTCACACATTTGGATTACACTAAGCAATTTGTTTTTTAGTCATTCAACATAATAGACATTGTGAGTCATGGCCTTTCCATCAATACTTAGTGTTCCTTTACCATAGATCTTTGTAGATGTGTTGTCACCAAACTTAACTAAGTCTCCATTCCATTCTTATAGACTTATGAACTTACTTTTATCTCCAATCATGTGATTGGAGAAACCACTATCTATCACCCATGGATTCTATCTTTTAGCATGGATTGATGTATTTACTATCATAGATTCCTCTTTCTTCTAATCATCCTTCTTCTTCTAGACTTTCTTAGTTTCCTTCTTATTCACAAGAGAGTTTGATGCATTATCCTGCTTAGGAGAAACATTCTCCTTTCTTTCATGTTTGTTATTTTTTACAAAGTTTGTTCTATAGAATTTTGCAGTATGACCAAAGTTATTGCATTTATAAAAAACTACTCTAAAATCTCCTAGAGGTGCAAGTAAAATTTTGCTAATAAAATCAATTTTTCTCCTAGGAAAAATTCCACAACTAACAACCTTATGAACATATTGATTACATAAATAATAATAGCCATAAAAGGATTGGGGTAACCTAATCATGCCAGAATATCTTGTAGGAGGTGGACATTTGTATCATTTCTCCTTTAGATCTCTGACTTTTGTGAAGCCATCATCTTCCTTCTTCTGCTTCTTTTTAGTCTTTTTAGGAGGATCACTAGACTTTAAATGTTGACCTTCAATAAATCCTAAACTAGCCAACCATGTTATTTGGAAATCTCTGATTGCTTATCATTTCATCAAGCATACCACTGCTCTTTTCAAACTTCATACTTAGATTAATCTTATTGTTAGCCTTTTCTAAATATTTTCTCAGAGACTACATAGTTTTCTTTTAATTCAGATTTTGTAACTTCTTCTATTCTCTTGGATTCTTCCACTTATTTCCTCAAGTAAAGAATCAACTCTTCTGATTCTTCAAGCTTATTAGACACCATATCTTCCTAAAATTGTAGCTTCAGTTTGGAGTTTTTCTTCCAAAGTCTCTCAATCTCTTGTAAAGCACATACTAGCTCTCTATCCAAGACTACTTCTCCTTCTTCTTCATTCTCAAGGTCTTCCACATTAGTATTGTTCTAATCATTATTAGTAGTCTCCATTGTCATAAACATAAATTCATTTCCTTCAACCTCAAAAAGAACCTTCATTATTTTCATCTGAAATGGGGCTGTCTTCAAAGGAATTATTGTCACCTTTTATGTATAGACTCTTCTTGTTCTTTCCACAATTAAAACACTTAAAGGGTAACTTACCTTTATACTTCCTAGATCCTCTCTTCAATCTTCTTACAAAATTGGCCTCTTCTTCATTTGTATCAGATTTAGGCTCTCCATTATTTGACTTCTTTGATGCCTTGAATGGAGCTTCTCTCTTTGAAATTTCAGTACCACCCGTCCTCATTTCATAGGCAGTAAAAATACCATATAGCCAATTAATAGGTATCTTATTAAGATCTTTTTCTTCTTCTATAGCAGAGACTTTAGAATCATACCTAGAAGGTAAAGATCTATATACCTTCTAAACAATCACCGACTCTTTTACTTGTTCATCTAGTCCTCTCATGGCATTCATAATTTCATCAACTTTGAATAGGTAATCAACAATCTTTTCTTCTTCTCTCATTTTAAGGCTTTCAAATCTTCCTTTAAAGGTCCGCAACTTGGCTTGTTTCACCTTTATATCTCCTTCGTAGATGCTCTGAAGTGTATCCCAGATTTCTTTAGCAAATTTGCATTGTATTACTTTCACAAATTGAGAGTTAGCTAAATGACATATAATTGCATTCTTAGCCTTAGCATTATTGTCAAATTCCTTCTTACCTATGTGGTCTGTTGGAGGAGTTGCAGGAGTAGTATAACCATCCTTAATAGATTGACATACATCTAACCCTATTGAACTTAAGTAGGTTTCCATCCTTATGTTCTAGAATGCATAATTCATTCCATTAAACAATGGTAGTTTGTTTGAGTGAGATCCTTCTTGACTGCTCAATCTCCTAGATCAACCTTTAGCTATTATGCTTCTTCCAAGGAACTTGTTCTGATACGAATTGTTAGAACACAAGCAATTTACTAAGAGGGGGGTGAATCAGTAGATCAATAAAACTTAAAGCTTCAAGCTTCTAGAATGCAAATCAAATAAAATTTTAATGTAATAACATCAACAATAAGAAAGCATGCACACATGAACACTAGATATACATGGAAAACCCAATATGGGAAAAACCATGGTGAGAAAATATTGTTGGGATCTATTGTCCTAATCCATCCTCACAAATGAAATCATTGATTATGATGTTTAAGATCACCAATTCTAGTGAGTCACCAAACCCTTGATTTAAGAGCACCAACTCTAAGGAGACTACAATCTCTTGATCTAAGTGCCAACTCAGTCGACAGGAGGCACCAACCTCATTAAATCTTTACATATTCAAGTATGCAGCCATTTGGTTCTTCATATACCTCAAATACATCTATTCAAATCATATACAATCTTTTCCTCTCACTCTACTCACCTAGACTCACTCTGCACTGAATTATTTTCATGCGTGCATCATCAAATACATCTCTTACACATACCTCATTTCTGCGCATATAACTTTGTATATTTATTCTGTTACAATTGCTTTTAGTATACATCTATCTTTGCATACACTCGCACATGTACATGTGTGCACTCCAGTCTTTCTGCACTTCTTCTTTTTGTATGTCTAGAAATAAAATTCAGCATGTAGCTCTACGGATGCATTTAATATGTTTTTCTATTGTTTATCCATCACTATAACCAACCATAGTCACAATTCTATTTATATCTTCGTGAATGAAAAAATCAACTTTTATTTGATTTTATCCATCATCATCTCCATGCAACAAATCTATTTTTATGTTGTTTACACCATCATCACCATGCATCCATTGTTTATGTTTTCTACTATAACTTCTTCAGGTTCAAGATCTATAATTTGTAGGATACTCTATGAGTTGTAGAGCCTAAATGTAAGGCTGAGGCCGATGCATGTAAGGCTATAACATCACTTTTTTTAATTCTTCCTACTAATTAATGAGAGATTCTCGTTTCATTTTGGTGAGTTAACAAGTTTATTGCTGCTTGCTTTAGTAGCTTGAAAAAGCCCCTAAACCTTGATCTATATTAGATGAATGCCTAGGATTAAGAGGTGCAATGGATGGTTAGGATTTGATGAGACAACATTAGGGCAAGGATGGAGGCTTCTAGGGCATATCCTTATGTGAACGGTTGAGATTTGGAGATGTAGTATGAAATGGATGGTTAAGATGTAAAGCTAGTTTGACTTTTGGGCAAGTGTCGAGGTTCAATAAAACTGGCTAACCAACTTTAGATAGACATGTGACTCTCAATAATTAATCAAATAATAAAATTATTTAATTAAGTATTGGAGAAGGGTGATGGTGTGGGAGGATAAATTAATTAAATAAATAAGATTTGATTAATTAATTTATCTAGAGGCAAAAATAGATTAAGTTAATTAAATAAATATAATTTATTTAATTAATTTGGGAAATAGATAAAATGGATTAAAATTAACTAAATAATTTATTAAATAAATAGATATAATTTATTTAATTAATTTGGTGGGGGATAATCCTGAATAATTTATTCAATTAATAGGCTAATGGAAGAGGGAATGATAAAGGGGTCCTAGGATAAATGTGTCACAATGTGACACAAGATGATGTTTTAACTGATATAATGACATGGTCATTTTTTAGTGTCTACATTTTGTCCCTCTTTGAGAGTTCCAACTTTAAGAAGTAAAATCATTTCAAAGATGATAAGGTATGGATTATTCGAAATTGATTCCCTAGCCACTCGAAGGAGTGATGAGGAGGAATGATGTAAGAAAGGGCATCTTAGAAAAACAAGGGTATGCTTTGAAATTGATGAAATGAGTATCACCTTGTGTCACATTGTGACACATTTATCCTAGGATCCCTTTATCATTCCCTCTTCTATTAGCCAATTAACTAAATAAATTAATCAAGATTATCCCTCTCACCAAATTAATTAAATCATATATATATATATATATATATATATATATATATATATATATATATATATATATATACACTTAATTTTAATCCATTTTATCTTGTCAGCCACAACATGTCGCATTATACTCTTCATAGTGGTGTTTTAGTTCTTCTACGAATATTCAATTACTTTTATTAAATCCTTCTTGAGAATATTCCTAATTTAGAGCTTTGTCCAGTTGGAAAGCTAAGATGCTTGTCTAAGGTGTTCTTTAGTCTCCTAAAGCAACATATTTAGATTATGTTAGTCATGAAATTTTGGAATTTTATCAATTTTATGAATCTTTTATCCCTATCTTTTATCCCTTCTCATTGTGGTTGGGAAAAAACCCATTTCTTGTTTTAGGATTTATAGTCATTTAACTATTCCATTCTCAATGTTGTTTTGTTAAACAATATTAATATGTTGTCAGTTCAAGATTAACTTGTAAAAGTATTTTGCGTTAACATCACCTTGTTTTACCCCTTGATTTCTTGTGTGTTGTCTCTAGCATTGTTCTTCCTGATTTTGTATACCTAATAGATTATGGGTAAGCAATTTGATGCAAATACTAGTCAAATCCAATCTCTTTGATTTTGTTTTAAACTTTTACCAATTTCTTTTTAATTTGTATGACTTTTCTATGGAAATCATTCTTGATATAAACTTTGCAGTAATGAAGTTTGCCCATAAATTTTTACATTGCATATCCTTATATAATGTTGGTCCCTTGCCAGCATTATTCCACCCACTCCTTGAAATATATTCATTAAGGTCATATCCATATTTTCAGGCTTCTCTAAGGTGGGGAAAGAAGTTAAGATGGAGTTTGTTTTTGTATTAGTCAAACCACCTTAGATGTATCCACCAAGATAAAATCATTGATCAGGTTCTTTAAGATACAAGCTACTTCTTGGACTCACACAAAGGCTCATCCCTTTATATGACACAACCAGAATGCCTTCCATTCTATTGTAAGGATGCTATCCGATATTTATATAGTATACCTATGTAATCTATTTTATAATCTTCACCTGAATATCCTTTCATAACTTTGAAATGCAAAAATCCACAAGATGCAACATACAGAACAATCCCTCAAAACGTAAATAATATAAACCTTTTAAATGTGTGAAAGTTGAATCAACAAATGTTGTGTTTTATGAATATAATGTTTTCATAGTCCATGAAAGATTTAAAATATAAAATCTTCTAACTTGTTTTTTCAAAAGATATTTAATGAAGTATTATGTTTTTGAAAATTGTTTAATTAATTGAAAGAAATAGTTGATCCTTCCGTTTTGGATCCTGCGGATCAGCATTTTACATTGGTTCGGCATGGGACCAAATGACTGAGGTAGTGTGCTTAACTCTGGGTTTGGACAGGATGGCTCGCCAATTTCTATCATAGGCCTAGATGGTTTTGCAACTTCCAACCTGAGTTGTTTGCCACTTGGTTGCATGTTGAACCTCCAAGTTTTCCTGCATTGCTTCAGCAACCAACCTTCTAATAAGATTAGACATTTAGAAGCTTTTCAATGGTCTAGAGCCTATGTGGCTGATAGTTCAATTTGCTAATTCACTCTCCAACATAGGGATTTGGGCATCATGATCTCCTAAATTTTGACACGGGTATTTAATGCTATCCTCCAGGGTATGAATGATTTTTAGTTTCGCTTTGGCTGTATGGACTTGTATCATATTTGAGAGGAAGGGACTTGCTATTCGTCCTTTGGCTTCAGAATGACTAGAATTTCCATTCGAGGAGTAATATCTCTAGAAAGACTACTGCTTCGAGGATCCCTTCTCACAGAATGAGAGTTTCTTTGTAGGTTACAACATCTTGTTTTCCATTGGTATTATTGGACTATTATGCCTGAGATATTTTTCCTTCTTTACTAAGCATATCTTCTAAGGTTTTTAGCCCTAAAAAAAAATCAAATCTATAAAACAAAATCAAATCTACAAAGCAATTGAATTGGAGAAGTACAATATTCTGATAATTTGCTAAATTTCTTCTCCATTGTATTCTTTGTGGAGGTGATCAAAGAATTTAAAACTGTTTTGGTTGACTTATTTCTTCCCACTTAAAATTCTTCCTGTCAATGTCAAAGGTCTTGCTAACAATGTAGCAAGTTTGGCAAATTGGTTGGCATCTTGGGGTGTGACCATGACAATCAATAAGCTTTTGGAGTGGATCTCTGTAGGTATTGTTTTCTCTATAAAATAATCATGAAATAAATAGTATATCATTTTCTTGTGCCTGTTTCCTGGATGATGAAATCTGAAAACATTGGGCATTCTGTTGCAGGAACATTTCTGCCTCATCCTTTCATTTCATGCTGGTCTTTGTTGCATTGTGTGTACCTCAGACTGGGGGAAAAACATTGGAGGAAATTAAGGCTTCAGTCAAATAAGGTCAAGATAGTATGATATGCCCTTGCATTCATTTCATGCTGGTCGTTGTTGCATTGCGTATACCTCAAACTGGGGGAAAAACATTGGAGGAAATTAAGGCTTCAGTCAAATAAGGTCAAGATAGTATGATATGCCCTTGCATTCACAAACATATGCAAGTCTTGTAGTTTATGAATACCAGTTCTTTGGAGTGTACACGATTAGTTTTTTTATCTTCACTGTATCCTGGCATCTTGCCAGATACCTTCCTTGACTTCATAAGCTTCATATTTTGAAAAATCTCATTTGCTAAATCACAAAGATGTGGAAAAAAAAAACTTGAGCAATTGATTTGTATGAATTGGTATGACATCTTTATGCTACGTGTAATAGTTATTTTAAAATCACCCTTTTCGTCTAGCATGTTGCTATAACAAGTGGACTTCATTTCATTAAACTAGTTGTAGTAGTTCTTAAATGACACTTTTTTGTTGAGCATGCTACTATAACAAGTGGTATTGACTCCACATATAGATCTTTTTCTTCTTAGACATAAATTTTGGTCTCTATATTACCTAGAAAAAAACTTGAAATATGATCTCTGAAACAATAAAAACATCTCCATGTTGTTTTTGCTATGGAATGCGCATGGTATTGTAGTAGTACCATGGAGTTTCTCAAAATTAATGGATGTATTGGATGCAAGGGGTCCTTGTTCATGACAAGAAAACAGTGCAGGGCAGTCATTAGAAGTGCTTATTTCTCTCATATATGTGAGAAAATGAATGAATTGTTTCCATAATACAACATTCATTATTTCTTTTTCATTTGTAAAGTTATTATCTTATCAACATTGTTGTTAAAAATAGGCAAACACAACAAATTAAAACATGATTATTCATGAACATTTTGGCAGAAACTTGGCTGCTCTGCAGCTCTTGTTATTTATGTGAAGAACATAACTCTATTTGGGTGTGGAGAGATTTGAAATGCCTTGATTAAATAAAATTGAAATCCCAAAAATCATCTAATTTAGTAAAATAAAATAACACTAAAATATTTCATTAACTATAAAATTAAACTTTGAAGAATAAAATAAAAATACAGCAACATGGTGTCACTTCATTTAAATATTTTCTAGATACTCTAAATTTTTAACTTCCTCAATAAAATTGAAATCCGAAAAATTATCTAATTTCGTAAAATAAAATAACACTAAAATAATCCAACTATAAAATTAAACTGTATAAAACGTGCATATTTTGTGTATAACATTAACCTTAGTTGGGTATGGAGAGATTTTTATTTATGTGTAGAACCCTACAGTATACTTATAAAACAAATTTAAATCCTAATATTTTTTTAATAAAACAACAGAGAAAAGAAACCAGTAAATTGAATTACATTCTGTAGAAAACAAAAAAAAATTAACTAATAACTTCTATGCTTCTCACTATTCTTTTGTTTTTTTATTTCAATTGATATTTTGTGATCTGTTTCATTTGTGTTGTATGTTATAGTTTCTACATATCATGCTGAACTGAAAAAATCGTCTCAGGTGTAACAATAACTCCGAAGTTGTTGTTGCTAGTATATTAGATATGTTCAGAACCATATTGACATGTTCACAACTATAAAGGAATGAGGCCCAGTGAGAGGTTAAACAGTAGATTTTTATCTTAAAAAACAAATGATAGATGAATCTATTTAGAACACTTTTTTTAATTTTAAAAAGTGTGCAGTTGAACTCTATATGAACCACAGATACATATAAATTTGATAGGAATTTTGAAAATAGCTACATACTACTTGATGCTATCTAGCAATTTTACTTCAAGTTTTGTCATTTCAACTTTTTTCTGCAGAAACATTCTATCAATATATATTATATCTTGATCTTTTACATTTGTAAATTAAAAAAAAAAAAACATTCTAAATAGATTCATCTATCATTTGTTTTTTAAGATAAAAATCTACTATTTTGCCTCTCACCGGGCCTCATTCCTTTATAGTTCTGAACATATTTAAGATACTAGCAATAGCTACTTCAGAGTTATTGTTAGTCCTGAGATGATTTTTTCAATTCAACATGATATGTAGAAACCATAACAGACAGCACAAATGAACCAAAATTACGTCAATAAGGTGGGTATCCACTTGACCAAACCTTGGTGGAAGGATTGGAATTGGTATCCACAAACCTGTTTTAGAAATTACAAGCCTTGGCTTGGCTATCAATGGCTTTCACCATATTTTCCCATGATTGACACCTTGAATCAATAATGGCAATTCCAGTGCTCAATATTTATTTCGCATAAAAGATTTTATATTGCTTGATCTGTAATTGTTGAACCAAAGCTCACCCACTTTGCTTGTTGTATTCTTTTCCAAGGCTTACTGGGATCTCAGCTATTTCATTTGGGGGTTTAGGACCCTTGGTGCCCTTTTTGTAGGCAGGCCGAGCATCTCTTTTGGTTTTTTACCAAAACTCAATAGTTTTAGAATTGGATCCATGATTTCTTTCTAGAGCCCTTCTCCTAGCATACAATTTTGTTGGGAGATTCTCCCAAGATCCCCACAAAATATAGTTAGATTTTACACACTTTCAGGGTGGAAATTCTCTTTAGTCTTTGGAAAGATAGAATTTCTTGCATATTTTCTCACAACCAGATTGATACATTTGTTTATTTTTATTATAAAGCTATTATATGCTCTAATGTTCTCCTACAGATTCAAATACAAGATAACAAAGTTGTGCTTCAAGTTTCTCACCTTCATTCCTAAGCTTCTAGACCACTAGGGCAATGCCCCTTGCACTATGGCTGGCATGCCTCCCTCTCCCACTTCCACATGGGGCTGGTCACCTTCATGGGGACAGTAGTGAAGTGGCTCTACCAGGGATTCTCACCCCGTGCTCGGGCTCCTCATCATGGCCTTTCGCCCTCGCAGGCAATCATCCTCTCTCCCTCCATGGGTTGGCATAGGGTGGCCTTCTAGCAGAGTATCGAGGAGAGGAAGCAAATATTCTAAGTGGTCTTCTGGTGGATCGACTCCTGGCAGTAGTTTTCATTGGCCCACTGATAATTCTAAATGGGTCCCTATATGCTCAAAATTCTGACTCTAGTTGTCTGGAACTGTCGAGTCAAATTTCAGCATGCACACAAACCCTTCCCTCCTTGCCATGGGGTGATCTGACATGCCACTCTCGCTCTAGTGGAAGTAGCCAGTCGAGAGGAGGTGAGACATAGTGGGGGTCTGGCTCGTTGGAGAGTTGGACTTCGCGGAGAGGGGTTGGCAAGTTTTGTGGCCTTTGTTGTTGTGTGCTAAGTTGAATGTTTTGTTCTATGGCAGTTGTTGTAGAGATAACCCTATGACCCAAAGGGTCACTAGTTTCTCTTCTCTTGTAGGGGTTTCTTCTATTCCATCTTTGTGTGGGTAAGTAGTTTCTTTCATTTATGGCTTCTTGTCTTTCAATTCATTGAATGAGTTCTCATTGTATTTGTAATTGTCTACTTTCTTCTAATAATAGAAGGACAAATGGATCTTGTTGTGGTAAAATAAATGTCTCCTATTGTTGTCGTGGATTGATTTCCTCAATTTCATCAAGGATAGCCCTCTCCCACTCACCTCTTGTTAAAGATTGAAAGAGCTCAATGAGAACTTTTGATGAGCACAATGGCATTGACTGAAGCAGCGTTAACGATGCTTGGTTGACCAATGAATAAAATAAAAGGCACCTGCATCATGTGAGAACATTAGAATGCCAATTTGGAAAGTGAAAACTTAGCAAGAGCTGTGTCCACAATGAATTTGCCTCCCTTTGTTCTTGAGGGAGGGGGTATTTATATGTTTGAAGAAGGGAATTTATTGAGAAGTTAACTCAATTGATTGATGAGTTAACAAGGATTGATTAGGGGGTGAACTAGGTTGATTACCTAGTGAACTCAGCTAACTAAGGAGTGATAAATCAATAATATCTTATCACTGAATAGGAAATGGAGTTGGAAGGATGCATGAGATTGATTGAGTTGTTAATTTTAGATCAAATAGAGTTAATTATGCATGTGTGTGTGTATGAAATATTCAACTCCATATTAGGCATCAAAAATCATGTGAACTCGACGAAAAACGGGCAAAAATGGAGCTATTTTGAGTGGGAAACTTGAGTTTTTCTACGACTAGAAATGCGATAGGGTCAACCCTTGTGCTAGTAGGGTCAACCCTGGGAGATCTTGGGTCACCCCTAGGAGATCTTGGGTCACCTGGGGGTGACCCTAGGTCACCCGGGAGAGATCCAAGCAAAACAGGGGTTTTTGAGGAACTTCAGAAGGGGGATGGTAGGAGAGATAAAAAGGAGGTGTTCTACCTCTAGAAACAAGTCAGTCATGTGCATGAATCCAAATCTCTACTTGCATTGTAGGATCTCCTAGGGGAGATCTAGAAATAATAGGGGGGATTTGGATTGGTTGGGTGAAACTAAAAACTGAAAGTGGGAGATGGATCTGGGGACCTCTAGAAAACTTCTAGGGGGTGCAAAGGATGAAAAACATAGGGGAAAGGTGAAAAAACACCTACAATATTCTCACAAGGCTTAGGACAAGGTTGAAAGCTCAGAAAATGCAAATCGACAAGTGTCGCGAAAAGTGTCCAAAGGCGTCGAAAATAGAGAGAGAAAACGACAAAAGGGAAACAACACAAGACAAGAAGAAGACATGTCATCAATAGGTTTGCTGCATAGAGGACATTATTCATGCTTACATGTATGTGACAAGGATTTAAAATGATCATAGGGGTCCTTGTGGAGGCTGTGCATGTTTTTTGTACTTACAATCATGTGTTTGGATTTGGCAATTTCACCTCGCCGTGAAGATAAAATTATAGAAATAGAAAAAGATGACAATGGTTGGGATCCTCCTGACATCATCCTAGACCCCGTTGTTGTATGGGGAAACCCAGAAGACAAGGATTCGCCATTCTCTGGCACTGTTCTAGCAGGTTGATGGCCTTTTTTCATTGTTTTTGTAACGTTTTCTAGATTCTGGGCGTGGCCCATAAGTATATGACTTTCTGGGCTCTACCCATGTGACTTTTGGGGGTGTTCCTTTTAACCACCCACCCTTTTTTGTGGATATGTGTATTATTATCTTTCATTAATATAGATATGGTCAGCTATTCATAAAAAAAAATTGCGTCAATAAACATTTTGAATATTCTATAGATTGGAAGCCCATCTAATGGAATATGAAACTAATCAAAATCATCTTCATTGTATTCATTAAAGTCAGATCCAAACTTAACATTGGCTGGGGGATTTATTCAAACCACCTGAGATGTGTTGACCAAGATAAAATAAATGATCGGGTTCTTTAAGATACAAGCTACTTCTTGGACGCACACAAAGGCTCATCCCTTTATGTAATACAACCACAAGGTGGATATCCAATATTTTATAAAGTATGCCTATGTAATTTATAAAGTCCACCCGCATATTCTTTCAAAACTTTGGAATGCAAAAATCCACAAGATGCAGCATACAGAACAATCCCCTAAAAAGTAAAGCCTATTAACCTTTTAAATGTTGACTAGATTTACACTAAGCCTATAAACATTTTAAATGTTGACAAGATATACACTAAGTCATTATCCCTTAATAGTTATGAAGGCATATTAAAAGATTAAAAAAAAACACAAAACTAAAAAATAATAAACTTGTAACTTACCTCCAGCCATTTGAGGAACATTTTCAACTTGGAGGGTAGTATAGACTGCATTTGGCAAAGAAGTACTAATTGGTGATGCACCAAAGATGAACCATGACCTTTAACCATTGCACGTCGATGTTGGGAATGAGAAGAATGAGAAGTATAGACAATGCTGTTGCTACTTTCATCTTCACCATTATAATTAATCTTATGATAGTATACAATAACATAAGGGGGCAACTGTAACATAAACAGTAGCCCCTAAAATAAGCCTACAACCAGGACGCCTGCTACCAATGAATCCTTGCCCAACTCTGAACTGCTCGACCTACCAAGCATTACAGTCAAAGCACACAAGGAAGCAGAACAATGTCGAGACACGGATATTATTTCAGTTGGGATAGACATGAATTTACGGGAGGATATTATGATGCAGGAGATAATGTTAAGTTTGGATTTCCAATGGCCTTCACAACCACAATGTTGTCATGGAATGTTTTGGAGTTCGGCGAATTCATGGGAAATGATCTCTCCAATGCAAATATGGTCATTCGATGGGCCACAAATTATTTTCTTAAAGCTACTAATCATCGAGGTACCATATATGTTTAGGTTAGTATATGCATAGCCAAAAAAAAAATTAGTAATGATGTTACAACCAAATAGTTTCAGTCATTATGTTGTATCTCCTGGGTTTATAAATTCTAATAATTATTTAGCCTTTTTTGATAATTATGCAGGTAGCAGACCCTACAAATACTTGGAGAGGCTAGAAGACATGGACACTACCAGAACTGCATATAAAATAGATAACCAAAACCATGAAATGACTACAGCACTTGTAGTGGCATCCCTTGTGTTTCACAAATCAGACCCTTCTTATTCCAAAAGACTCATTCATGCTTCCATGATGGCAAATTTTCAGCACTAGAGTAATATCAGCTTAAAAGAATGATAACGATCGGAGTTTAGGAGCTGATGAATTAGACAATACATTTGGATTGGACAATAAACACATTGGAGCCTGAGTGCTTTATCCCAGGTATACTAACTTAGATTATGACTACATATACTAATCAATTAGGTAAGAAGTTATATAAGTAGCCACACTCAAACTTTCTATACCTTAGATAAAAGCACTTGGGCTCCAACATGTTTATTGTCCCACCCAAATGTATTTTGTGATTCATCAGCTCCTAAACTCTATCATTACCATGTTTTAAAGATGTTTCTATTAATCTAGTCTTAAAATTTTAGCATTATGCCCAAGCATGAATGAGTCTCTTGGAATAGGGAGGGTCTTGTGAAACAAGGGATGCAGCTACAAGTGCTACAACCGTTTCAGGGTTTCAGTTATTTATACGCAGTTATGGAAGTGTCCATGTCTTCTGGCCTCTCCCAACATTTGTGGTCATTATTAAGGTCCCCTACATGTATAATTTTCAGACGAGCCTCAATCATTATTAGAATTTATTAAACCCTAAAATTATTTGATTGTTACAACATGACTGAAATTATTCTATTGTTATGCACATATTAACCTGAACATATATGGTTCCTAGATGAGCAATAGCTTTGAGAAGATAATATGTGCCCCAATGAATGCCCATCTTTGAATTGGAGACATCTCTACCCATCTTTGAATTGGAGACATCGCTGCCCATGAATCCGCCGAACTCGAAAATAGTCCATCACAACATTGTGGTTGTGAAGGCCTTTGGAAATCCAAACTTAACATTGTCTACTGTGTCAAGTCCATATCCAAGTCCATATGCTCCCGTCAAGTCTAGCTGATAAATTATCCAACTGCTTACCATTCCCGAAGCTCAAAAAATAGCCACAACTATGTCATACCTCTTGCAATACCGAGTTAACATTTAGACATCATAACCTACTGTAATTTCTAGAACATTGATCTTCATTGCTTTATGGTGACTGATTGTTGAATTTTTTGGCTTATTTTTTTTATTCACTAGGGCAGCCTGGGCGACCCTTTGGTGGCTTGGCAGCTGAGGTTTCTTCTTTCCTTTAAGTATTGCAGATAGTTACTTCCTTTGTCTCGTTCATGTTGTTACTTCCACTGCTATGGTTCTAGAGATTCCACATAAATTTATGTTGTTCAGTTTCCATGCTAATTTCAATTATAGCCTTAAATACCTAAAAAGCATTTTTCTACTACACTTAGTTAAGATGATATAAAATAAAATTATATTATATTAAATTTGGGTCTAAAGGTGAGTGTTCTTAGATTTCAATCTATAAGACATTAGCATATATTACAGCAACAAATATCTAACTTAAAATATATATTGCTGCAATAAATATAATTTATTTTTTAATTAAAAATTGATAAAAATAATATTTTTATTTGAAAAAAAAACTTTTTTCAAATTAAGTTGTTTAAAGAGTTTTTATAGGATGCAATTATTATATCAAAAAATTATTATGTGAACATATGCAAATATTTATGATAAAGTAGTTCCTTGATCAGTACTTTATGGGATTGTTGTAAACCTTATAATATAAAATATATAAGAAATCATATTACCAAATTAACCTAGAAATTCAAAAAATAATGTTAAGTGAAAAAATAGCCAATAAAACAACCACTTCCAAAACACTAATTATATTATAGTATGACACACAATATCTTATAAATAAAATTCTTTAATGTATCATAGACTTGTGTCATTATACATAAATATTTAAATATCTGACAAAAATCAAAGGAAAAACATAGAAAGATCTTACCAAAATATCCCTTGTCGCACTATGACAATGGTGGTTTTGCTACAATGATTTTTGATAATGATTTGATTGTTGGTTGCTCACTTTGACAATTGCTCACTTTGACAACATAACATTACATTACATTCGAAGCTCCTTATTATGGTTTGATAGAGCCTTAATTTATAGATTTTTGGATGATAGGATGAATGGCTAAGATTTGATTAGATGGATGGTGAAGATTTGATGCGATGACTTTAGGGAAAAAAAAGGAGGCTTCTAAGTCATATCCATATGTTGATGAAGGGATGATCAAGATTGAATCAGATGAAACTATGGCTTATCCTTATGTGAATGGCTAGGATTAAGAGGTGTAGTATGAAATGGGTGGTGGAGATGTAAAGTTAGTTTGGCTTTTGTGCTCCTCTTATTCACGTTTTGTGGCAAAAGTGGATGAGGATTAGAACAAGGTGGAAAATAATTAATCAAATAATTAAATTATTTAATTAACCAAATAAATAAGAAAATAACAATAAAATATTTGCTTTACAAAACATGCATATTTTTATTTATGTGAAGAACCCTAACCCTATTTGGGTAAGGAGAGATTTGAAATGCCCTAATTAAATAAAATTTAAATCCCAAAAATAATCTAGTTTCTTAAAATAAAATAACACTAAAATATTTCATTGACTATAAACTGACATACTATATTTAGAAAAATCTACTTAGAATAGACTAGAGATATTCTAGGCGTGTATTGAATCAAAATAAAATAACATTAAAATATTTCCTTTACAACAAAGAAGACATATTGTTAGTTTCTGCCAAGTAAACTATAGGTTAGACATGTTCTTAACTAGTTATTAATAATTCTTTTTGCAAACAATGAGAATTGAAATAGTTTTTCTAGTTAAAAAGTATTTAGCTATTGCTATTGTATAGATGCAAATATTATAACAAAACATATTTGAAAAAATATTTTTTCTTTAATCTAATTGGCAGACTGACTGAACCTGTTGGAAAAAAACTGGAAGGATGTTGCTATCATTATATTTGTTTTGTATCTTTCTTTTGACCGAGAACAATTAATAATAAGAAAACACCCCCAAAGTATCATTTCTTGCATTTTATTACAGTTTTGATTGAATTAGTTTTATGAAAATGGCCCCAAAGACTGTGAAGCAGATCTATAAATTTGCTCAGAAGGGACAACTTGTTGATGAGAGACTTGATTTGAAGCTGAACTAGTTGTTTGACAAAATCTCTCGCTCAGATGTGGATCGCTCCTTTGCTAGGCTTGTTGTTAAGCCTCGGAGATTGGAGCATGTTCTGTTATGCCAAATGCAGCAACCTTTTGCAATCAATCCTTCCTGAGAATGCCAAAACGGGTACTTTCGAACAGGGCATGGGAGATCCGTCAAAATAACAAGAAGTAGATTATTGTCGTAAGTTGTATACTATTTTGAATTAGGAGGGCTAAGGTTGGAAATCCCTGGCAAACAGCAGCCTCATCGCCGAATGCTTTGTCGAATGCGAGGATGGTAACGCTTGCTGCCTGCTCGAAAAAATTCCTTACCCTTTGGATGGCTGCCACCTCATTCTGAATCACATCCTCGAGGGAATGGCCATTGTCGCTCCTGAGCCCGGGCAACAAGACATTTCACAATAGTTTTTTCTAGAGTTTCAATCTACGGGACTATGTTATCTATGTGTTCTTTAGGGTTTTAACTCTTCAATTTGTTGTTTAGTGGGTTATTTGCTTTTCGTCCCCAAAGAAAATAATGCAAATACTACTTTTACGTTCAATATTGGATTCATGTTTTAGATTTTCACCATTTTAAAGAAGGGTTTGTGATTTTATTTTGTGAAGAGACCCTACAAATGCTGGGAGAATCTAGAAGATATGGACACTACCAGAACTGCATATAAAATAAATAACCAAAACCATTAAATGACTACAATACTTGCAGGTGTATCCCTTGTGTTTCACAAATCAGACCCTTCCTATTGCAAGAAACTCATTCATTCTTACATGATGGTAAATTTTTCAGCACTACAGTAATCTCAGCTTAAAAGAATGACAACAATAGGAGTTTAGGAGCTGATGAATCAGACAATAAACACATTGGACTCCGAGTGCTTTTATCCCAGGTATAGTAACTTAGATTGTGACTACATATACTAATCAAATCAATAAGAAGTTATATAAGTAGCCACACTCAAACTTTCTATACCTTAGATAAAAGCACTTGGGCTCCAACATGTCATTGTCCCATCCAAATGTATTCTCTGATTCATCAGCTCCTAAACTATATCATTAACATGTTTTTAAGATGTTGCTATTAATCTAGTGCTAAAAAAGTTAGCATTATGGAAGCATGAATGAGTCTCTTGAAATAGGGAGGGTCTTACTTGTGAAACAAGGGATGCAGTTACAAGTGCTACAACCATTTTAGGGTTTCAGTTATTTATATGTAGTTCTAGAAATGTCCATGTCTTCTGGCCTCTCCCAGCATTTGTGGTCATTATTAGGATCCCCTACCTATATAATTTTTAGACAAGCCTCAATAATTATTAGTATTTATAAACCCCTAAAATTATTTCGTTGCTACATCATGACTGGAATTATTCTATTGTTATGCACATATGAACCTAAACATATATGGTCCCTAGATGAGCAATAGCTTTGAGAAGATAATATGTGCCCCAACAAATGTCCATCTTTGCATTGGAGACATCGCTACCCATGAATCCGCTGAATTCAAAAATAGTCCATAACAACATTGTGGTTGTGAAGGCCTTTGGAAATCTAAACTCAACATTGTCTACTGTGTCAAGCCCATAACCTCCCATCAATTCTAGCTGATAAATTGTCCAACTACTCATTATTCACTAAGCTCAAAAAATAGCCACAACTATGTCATACCTCTTGCAATACTGAGTTAAACATTTAGACATCATAACTTGCTGCAATTTCTAGAACATTAATCTTAATTGCCTTATGGTGACTGATTGTTGTATATTTTGGCTTATTTTTTTTATTCACTAGGGCAGCCTAGGTGACCCTTTGGTGGCTTGGTAGCTGAGGTTTCTTCTTTCCTTTAAGTATTACAGATAGTTACTTCCTTTGTCTCGTTCATGTTGATACTTCCACTGCCATGGTTCCAGAGATTCCACACAAATTTATGTTGTTCAGTTTCCATCCTAAATTTAATTATAGCCTTAAATACCTGAAAAGCATTTTTCTACTGCACTTAGTTAAGATGATATAAAATAAAATTATATTATATTAAATTCGGGTCTTGTTGTGGCCTAATCACACATCACCCCATTGCAAATGGGGACCCCCAAGTTTTCGCAATTCTAGGGCTTAGTTTTGAGTCTTATTCAATTCTCTTTACAAATGAGGGTCATCTGTCAGACAACTAAGAAACATTGAGGTTAACATGGGCAACCAAAAGTAATGAAATTCCATCAATTCATCTAACAAAGAGGATCAAACTTGGAAATTTTGACTAAGTGTTGATAATAGTGGAAATTGTTCTGCTACTTGCATTATGTGCCCAAAGTGAGAGTTTCAAAATTTGACTAAGTGTTCAACTCAAAGAAGGAAATTTCTCTTTGAAGAGCTAGTCCACCCAAAGGCGCTTTCCCTTGATCAAGTCGAAAACTCACTTACTCAACCTAAGGCAGCAGTTTGCATCAGTGTGATCACCTTTTTGAGCCCAAGAAGAAGCATGCTTAATTCTATGAAATTTTGAAGAATGTTTAGTGTCAAAACTTCCCTATGAGCTAATGCGTTGGTTGAATTGATAAGATTGAAGATTGAACTCTCTTAAGTCTAGGTGCAAATCTTCATCTGTAGGACCTCTAAAGTGTGCCTAGACTTGGGTGAGAGAGAAACATTATCTGGGGACTCCAAATGAGCACCTTGATAAGAATTGATGTTTTGATCTTTAAGATGCCTTAAACTTAGGAGATGTTGCATGGAAATGCTCCAATGGCCTTAGGCATAAATGTGCTACTGTAGAACCCCAAATGTGTGCCTAGGCTTAGAACTTGAGAAATCATCATGGCCAATGATAAATCTATGCTTGGAGTCACCTTTAAGGTTCAAACCTATTCAAAAATACTCCAAGGAGGGTAAGACACCAATTTGCACTTGAAGAGACTCAAATATGCACCTAGAGAGGAAGATGATTAGAAGTTGTAAATGAAGGTTGTGCCTTGAAAGGATTGAGTCTTCCCAAAGACACCTTCATTTTCTCAAGTCAAAGAATCCATTCACCCAACCTAAGGCACCCTACATGAGAGTAATGCTTTGACCTTCAAAATGCCTTGGACATTAAAGAATTTTGTAAAAAAATAGACTAAGTGGTCTAGGCGCACATCCCCATTTGAAGAACCACCAAGGTGCGCCCAGGATTGTTGAAGGAAAATATATCATGTAGAGACCCCATATGGCACCTAGTCATGAGATAAGATCAACATGAAGTGTTTTACTTGAAATTTTTTTGAAAGCCAACAAGAGAACTCAAGGCACAAATCCACTCCTATACAGGTCAGGAAGTGTGTCTAAGGTAAGAACATTTGGAGTTATCATTTAACAATCACAAGTTGGTGTTAGTAGACATTTTGAGGGTTTAAACTTAGTCAAATTTTCTTCAAGGAGTGAGGGCGCATTTCATCACTTGTTGGGTCACAAAAGTGTGCCTAGAGTTAGTCAAAGTTGCTTCAAGGAAGATAAGGCACTCATTTTCATCTGTAAGATCATCAACGAGCACCTCGAGAAAGAAAGGTTAGGAGTTGCAAGAGGAAAGTGGCGCCTTGAAAGTGTAAACCTCCCAGAGATGCCTTCAATCACCCAAGTCTAAAATGAATTCAAGAGACTAAGGCTCACTTTCACATCTCTATGAACTGATTTTGGTGCCTTGACATAAAAGTGTCTAAATTTGTGCCTAAAGAAGTATAACTCTCCTAGAGTCCATGAGATTGATCAAAACTTGAAGAATTCACCCTTCAAACCAAGGCACATTTTATCTCCTGTAGAACACCAAAGGTGCGCCTAAGTGAAATATGCTTGATTCCATGAGTTTTGAGAGTATTTGAGTATCAAGGCTTCTCTTTGAGTCTACACAAAAACATGAATCCATGAAAGAGAAGAGATCACTCATTCACATTGGAACGTAATTTCACACTTCAACCATCATCAATGTGCGCCTTGCAAGGAGAAAGACTTGAACCCTAAAATTTGGTCACCATAAAGAAAGAAGTCTTCTAGGCAATTATTGCATTAGATTGAAATCTTTGATTGAAACATGTTATCACCTAGGAAAGCTAGGCGCATTTCACTCCTTTAGAGGTCAAAATGTGTGCCTAGAAAGCATAAAGTTTGAAATCAAAATGTGCACCTAGAAAGCATAAAGTTTGAAATCAAGATGTGCCCCTAAGTAATGGAGAGTCTCTAGAGAGTTTGGACAAGTATTGGAGACTGTTGAAATGCCAAGAAATAGCTTAGGATTCTAGTCACATCTTCCTATCTATACAAACCCAAAATTGCACCTCAAGAAAAGAGCATGAATTCACATCTAGAAGTGAGTGCTTGAGAAAATAGAATCATTCCAGGACATGCCCAATTGTTTGATATCATAAGAAATGGCAATATAAGGTTAGGCACACTTTTGCATCATCATAGACCTAGAATTGCACCTCAAAAGAATGCATAAATCCACACCTTTGAGTGGGCGCCTTGAGGAAGATAAACATTTTAAGTCATTTCCACTTGTTTGAAACATAAAAATGACAAGTATACAGCAAGATAATTAAAGGTGCACTTTCCCTTCTCCACAACTCTAAATGTGCGCCTAGGTTTGAAAAGGCTAGAAAAGGCTTAGAATGATTCTTATGTGTTATAAAATGAATATAAATGGTTTAATTTGTTGCTTTCTTTGTGCTGTAGGAGAATTGATGGAGCTAAGGAGTCATATAAGGAGCCAGGTGCTTGGAACCACCTTCATGCAAGGGGTAAAGTCAAGAGCTAGTCACTACAGGGGAGACATCATGCTACCATACCAAGAAGTCACTTCAAGTTCATCATGTCGGTACACTTTATCATTGGCATCATACAGGACATTCATCTTTCAAACTTCAAGTTCTTCCTGAATTTTCAAGTCTCCTACTCCATGATATGAAACAAGCATCATTACCTATGCTATTCTCTATGAAAAAGCATTCAAAGAAGATCAACATAACATCCTCTCGCATCATCCAGAGTTGAAGCCTACATAGAGAACAAAAAATTCATAAATCAAGATTATCAAGAAATTTGTAAATTGATAAAATAATTGATCAGGTTCTTTGAGATACAGGCTACTTCTTGGACTCACACCAAGGCTCATCCCTTTATGTAACACAACTACAAGGTGGATATCCAATATTTTATAAAGTATGCCTGTGTAATCTATTTTATAAAGTCCACATAAAACATTTTTCCCAACAACTAAGTGTACTATTCCAAACGTCCACATGCAATGGTTAAAGGGCATGGTTCATCTTTGGGTACATCACTAGTGACTACTTCTTTGCCAAATAAAGTCAATACCACCCTTCTTGAAAATTTTCCTCAAATGGCTAGAGGTATGTTACAAGTTTATTATTATTTGGTTCTGAGTTTTTTATCTTATAAGAGTTAAGGTCTAATAGCTTAGTGTAAATCTAGTCAACATTTAAATGGTTTATAGGCTTAGTGTAAATCTAGTCAAAATTTAAAAGGTTTATAGGCTTTACTTTTGGAGGGATTGTTCTATATGCTGCATCTTGTGGATTTTTACATTTCAAAGTTATGAATGGATGTGCAAGTGGACATTATAAAATAGATTACAGAGGCATACATTATAAAATATTGGATATCAATAGTACAATAGAATGAAAGGCATTGTGGTTGTGTCATATAAAGGGATGAGCCTTGGTGTGAGTCTAAGAAGTAGCTTGTATCTTAAAGAACCTGATCAATGATTTTCTCTTGGTGAATACATCTAAGGTAGTTTGACTAATCCAGAAATAAACTCAATCTTAACTTCTTTTCCCACCTCAGAGGATCTGACCTTAATGAATATAATGAAAATTATTTTGATTAGTTTCATATTCCATAACCTTGGATGTAAAAAACTATTAAGTGATAAGGTGGGCTTCAAATCTACACAATATTCAAAATGTTTATTGATGCAATTTTAGTTCATTTGTGCTTTATGTTATAGTTTCTACATATCATGCTAAACTGAAAAATCATCTCAAGTGTAACAATAACTCTAAAGTTGTTGCTAGTATCTTAGATATGTTCAGAACCATATAGATATGTTTAGAACTATAAAGGAATGAGGCCCGGTGAGAGGCTAAACAGTAGATTACTAGATTTTTATCTTAAAAAACAAATGATAGATGAATCTATTTAAAATGCTTTTTTTAATTTTAAAAAGTGTGCAGTTGAACTCTATATGAACCAAAGATACACATATAAGTTTGATAGGAATTTAGAAAATATCTACATACTACTTGATGCTATCCACCAATTTTAGTTCAAATTGGGTCATTTCAAAAAATTTCTACACAATCAACGCTCTATCAATATATAGATCTTTTACATTTGTAAATTAAAAAACCCATTCTAAATAGATTCATCTATCATTTGTTTTTTAAGGTAAAAATCTACTATTTAGCCTCTCACCGGGCCTCATTCCTTTATAGATCTGAATATATCTAAAATACTAGAAACAACAACTTCAGAGTTATTGTTAGTCCTAAGATGTTTTTTTTTAGTTCAACATGATATGTAGAAACCATAAAAGGCAGTACAAATGAGCCAAAATTGTGTCAATTAACATTTTGAATATTGCATACATTCAAAGCCCATCTTATGGAATATGAAACTAATCAAAATCATCTTCATTATATTCATTAAGGTGAGATCAAAACTTAAGATTGGCTAGGGGATTATTCAAACCACCTTAGATGTATTGATCAAGATAAAATCATTGATAAGGTTCTTTAAGATACAAGCTACTTCTTGGACTCACACCGAGGCTCATCCCTTTATATGAGACAACCATGAGGCCGATATCCAATATTTTATAAAGTATGCATGTGTAATCTAGTTTATAAAGTCTACCTACATATTCTTTCAGAACTTTGGAATGCAAAAATCCACAAGATGTAGCATATAGAACAATCCCCGAAATGTAAAGCCTATTAACCTTTTAAATGTTGACTAGATTTACACTAAGCCTATAAACCTTTTAAATGTTGACTAGATATACACTAATTCATTATCCCTTATCAATTATGAAGGCATCTTATAAGATAAAAAAACTCAAAACTAAAAAATAATAAACTTGTAACATACCTCCAACCATTTGAGGAACATTTTCAAGGAGAGTAGTATTGACTACATTTGGCAAAGAAGTACTAATTGGTGATGCACCCAAAGATGAACCATGACCTTTAACCATTGCACTTAGTTGTTGGGAATGAGGAGGATGAGAATAAGTATAGACAATGATATTTCTACTTTCATCTTCACCATTATTATTAATCTTATAATAGTATACATTAACATAAGGGGGTAGTAGTAACATAAACATTAGACCCTGCAATAAGCCAGCAACTAGGAAGCCTGCTACCAACGAATTCTTGCTCAACTCTGAACTAAGAGCTACCAACTATTACAGTCAAAGCACATAAGGAAGTAGAATAGTATCTAGACACGGATATTATTTCAGTTGGCATAGACATGAATTGACGGTAGGATATTATGATGCAGGAGATAATGCTACATTTGGATTTCCAATGGCCTTCACAACCACAATGTTGTCATGGAATGTTTTAGAATTTGGTGGATTCATGGGCAATGAGCTCTCCAATGCAAAGATGGTCATTCGATGGGCCACAAATTATCTTCTTAAAGCTATTTCTCATCCGGGCACCATATATGTTCAAGTTAGTATGTGCATAACAACAGAACAATTTCAATCATGATGTTACAACCCAATTTTTTTAGTCATGATGTTGTATCTCCTGGGTTTATAAATTTTAATAATTATTTAGGCTTGTTTGATAATTATGTAGGTAGGAGACCCTACAAATGCTAAGAGAGGCTAGAAGATAGAGAAACTACTCCTTCCTATTCCAAGAGACTCATTCACACTTCCATGATGGTATATTTTTCAGCACTAGAGTAATAGAAACTTAAAAGCATGATAATGGTCAGAGTTTAGGAGCTAAGGAATTAGACAATACATTTGGATTGGATGATAAAAACATTGGAGCTTGAGTGCTTTTATCCCAAGTATAGTAACTTAGAGTGTGACTACATATACTAATCGAATCAGTAAGAAGTTATATAAGTAGCCACACTCGAAGTTGCTATACCTTGGATAAAAGCACTTAGGCTCCAACATGTTTATTGTCCCACCCAAATGTATTCTCTGATTCATCAGCTCCTAAACTCTATCATTACCAAGTTTTTAAGATGTTGCTATTAGTCTAGTGCTAAAACAATTAGCATTATGGAAGCATGAATGAGTCTATTGGAATAGGGAGGGTGTTACTTGTGAAACAAGGGATGCAACTACAAGTGCTGCAACTGTTTCAGGGTTTTGGTTATTTATACGCAGTTCTGGAAGTGTTCATGTCTTCTAGACTCTCCCAGCATTTGTGGTCATTGCTAGGGTTCCCTACCTACATTAATTTTAGATAAGCCTCAATAATTATTAGAAATTATAAACCCCTCAAATTATTAAACCCCTAAAATTATTTTGTTGTTACATAATGACTAAATTTATTCTGTTGTTATGAACATATTAACTTGAACATATATGGTCCCAATGGGCAGTAGCTTTGAGAAGATAATATGTGGCCCATCGAATGGCCATCTCTTCATTGGAGACATCATTGCCCATGAACTCTCTGAACTCAAAAACACTCCATGACAACATTGTGGTTGTGAAGGCCTTTGGAAATCCAAGCTTAACATTGTCTACTATGTCAAGTCCATATCCTCTTGTCAAGTGCAGCTGATAAATTGTCCAACTGCCCACCATTCCTGAAGCTCCAAAAATAGCCACAACTATGTCACACCTCTTGCAATACCAATTTAAACATTTAGACATCATAACATGTAGCAATTTCTAGAACATTAATTTTCATTGCCTTATGGTGATTGATTGTTGTATTTTTTGGCTTATTTTTTTTATTCACTAGGGTGGCCTGGACAACCCTTTGGTAGCTTGGAAGCTGAGGTTTCTTCTTTGTTTAAGTATTATAAATAGTTACTTCCTTTGTCTCATTCATGTGTAAAATTTGTGAATTAGTCAAGCTACAAATTACACTTGCACAAATTAGAGTGAATAATAAATTGTGAATAATTTCATTGATTGCATTGGTTTCATTGTATTTGCATTACAAATAGTTTAGGAATTAGTACAATATATATAAGGAGAAGATGAGTCATCTAGAAAAGCAATTGCCAACTAGAAAAAAAGGCATGCAACTCCATGGAAGATTTCACAACTAAGCAATTAGCTTTATGCAAGATTGCACAACTAAGCAATTGTTATTTTAGCAACCTAACTACTAGCAAACTTATCTAGAGGAATATCCTAGAATAGAAATTCTACACTAGCACCCCCCCTTAAGTGTAGCTAGGTGAAAAGAGACATATGGGTCCTAGCAACTAAGCCTAATCATGTACCCAATTACAAAGAGGAAAGGAGAAAACCCAAGTGCAAAACTCCTAACAATTTATTTAAATTTAGAAAGAAGAAATATGCAACTTTCGATGAAGAACTGTAGATAAATCCAATGACATGATATGGATCAGGATCATAGAAACCACTACATGAGCACCTCCAGGATACTTTGAAATCATAGTTCAGTCTTTAGTCTACACTTTTCAATTGGATGGTGTTGAATAGACAGACACATGGTCTCTAAATACAAAAGCTAATCATCAGAAGATTTGATGATTGCAAAGATGTGCTTCAAATGGTATGAAGCTCTGGTGGTTAATTACCAACTTTTATCCTTTGTTTATAAGCATAATGCAAGAAACTTATACTAGATACATTAAGTAGAAACCCCCAAAATTTTCCAGATCTTTATCATGTGGTGCTTGCAAAGCACATACAATTTTAAAGAAATAAAAGTTTTTACAAAGCCCCAAATTTTCCCATATCTTTATCATGTGGTGCTCGCAAAGCACACACAACTTTTAAAGAATAAAACTAGAAAAAAAAGCAAGGAGCATGAAAGGAAAAAAGGGAAAGTAACATGCATGCATCTAGAAACAAAGGTTTACATCTGCCTCTATGGTGGTGGAAATCTTTACAGAAATCTGCATGCACCTAGAAACAAAGGTTTACATCTGCCTCCATGGTAATAAATTTGCACAATATCAAACAAATTTTAAAACTAATCTAGCTCTGATACCATGTAAAATTTGTGTATTAGTCAAGCTGCAAATTACACTTGCACAAATTAGACTGAAGAATAAACTGTGAACAATTTTATTGATTGCATTACTTTCATTGTATTTGGATTACAAATATCTTAGGAATTAGTACAATATATATAAGGAGAAAAAGAGGAGTTGATGATTTTGGGTAAAGAGTCTCTTGGTTTTGGAAGATAGAAACAAAAAAAGAAGTTAAGGCTGGAGGAAAATATCTCCTGGTTAGATGAAAAGGGGATGTAGGAGTTAAGGAGAGGAGATCGCTTAAAAAAGAAAGGACTCGCTATTTTTGAGGGGAGACACCACAATTTCTAAAAGAGACTCTGTTTGGAGAGATAAAAACACATAAGAAATAGGGGAGAAGAAAAAATGTGGAGGGAAAGGGTGACCATCCTCAGGAAAGCGTATCAAATTGCAAGATCTGAGGTAAGATGAGGGAAGTGTGATAGGAAAAGAGGTATTTACCTCAATCATTGTTCTTCCAGCACAAAAATTAAAATATGTTAGCTAATGTTTTCATTAAGCACAGAAAACTGAAACCTCATCACTATCATTTTAAATAATATGCGAGAATATTTTTCAATGCAAGATAACTACATCACCTCTTTCCTTTAGTTATATTGTAAAATATGCTAATCAAATGCCTTAAACCAATAGAGAATATGAGTTTTCAAGAAAGATAGTTGATTTTTGATTTATAAGTTTGTAGGCAAATCAAGGGTTCGATCTTTAGTGAATATCACAAGTGCAGCCATACACCAGAAAACTGGGACATACCCATATGGATTGAAGAGATCTAAATCTCATGGAACCACTTTGCTATTTGAGGCCTGGTCTGAAAAGATTATCATTGCAACTCTTCTTAAACAAAAAAAAAATGCTGAGCGGTCTCTTGTCTGATCATTACAGTCTAATTTTCTACTAAATCTCTTGCCATGTGGAAACTATCTTATTGGAGTTAAAGAATATGATGGTACTAAAATACAATAGATTCATTGACCTATGTTGTGCATTTAAATTTGGTTACATAAATTTTGATTAAGGAAATCTGTTACGCAACCCAAGGATCTAAGGGAAATATTGTAGGAGGGAAAGTTAAGATTTCCATTTTGTAAGTATTTTTAACTCTTAGTTTAGCTATGTTAAATATGGCAGATAGTATATATTTTTAGGCTGTGAGTAGTCTTGCATTACAATTTGCCATGCTTTTCTTATAATATCCTTGCAATCCTTTGTGAAGAGTGATCAAATTGGGGTCATTGGAGTTATTACACAACTGATCTAACTAGCAAAGACTGTTTTCAATAAATTACACTATCATCGAAACTTTCATCTTGTAGGTCACATTTTTCAATTTCAAAGTTATGATTTAGTGTATTGGTCATTTTGAATTCCTCATTTGGTTAAATGAGATGATCTAGAGGTCTAGGCATTAGGGTGGTCATTTGGAGCGGCCCTCTACGGGCTCAAGGCCTGTAAGTGGCTGCCAGGGGAACTAATAAGTGATAACTAAATGATAAAGTTGGGGTAAAAAAATTAATAAGATAATTAGCCCTCGTGCATGGCCTTGAGCACTTATAAAGCCTAAGGATGCAATGAGAAGGCCTATCATTCTGCGGGACATCAATTAATCTGTCTATGGGACATTGATTCAGGAATGATTGAGTCTCCTCGTCTACATGAGAGGAGTAATTGGTTCCATGTGGTGCCATCCCTTTGAATACACATGATGACACTCTATCTAATTTACACTCTAGTATCTAGTACCTTAGTAGTCATGAGTAGTACCTGACCTATGACTTGGATGAGTACCTCTATGTTATGACTTGGGCTGTATGCATTGTTCTCTGTGTCTGCCCCATGATTGATGTGAGTGTTGGCCATCTTATATCGCCTTGTTGTTGTTCTTCTATTTGAGCCTTGTGACTACTTCCAAGGAGAGTGGGGTGGTCTCTTATCAGTCCACATGGTTGTCAGGCATTGCCACCGCCATTGGGGACTAGTAAATAGGTTATTGGATGCACTAGATTGGAGATGTTCTCTCTCTTTCTATTTTTTTATCAGTTGTTGTACTTATTCAATCACTGTATCATATTCAAGACTATATCATTGTACTTGTATATTCTTTTATGTAATTGTACTTTCTTATGAGAGAAGATGTAATCATGTAAATTAATGAGAAGAAATGAGATATTTCCTATTTGGTTTACGAATTCTATTGTGGGTATTGGATCCGCTTGTACTATGATGCTTTTGGATTCATGTTTATTTTAGATATGGGATATATGAACATTTAAATTGGTGTTTAAAATGAATGTAATTTAACAATGTTTCCTCTGGAGAGTGATTTAGTCCTCTCTTGTGGGTTGTGCTTTAGGCCATGCTTAGCCATGAATATTGTTGATCTATCAAATCGACAACCGTATTTAGGTATGTTATCTACTTATGTCAAAAAAATATTCTAGTTCCCTTTTGGCTCTTACCCTTCGGGGGATATGTAGCAGGATGTTACATCTGGTATTAGAGCCCATGTTCACACACTGGGATCTCTGGCGTACTTGAGCCTTCTATGCTTTTCTATGTTTGACATTCGTGGCATGAGCTTGTTATATTATTTTACAGTCCTTTGTTATGCTTTCATGCCTTAGTATGGTGTATAGGTTGTCCTTGTGATGATCTATTTTGATGTGTTCTTTGTTTCCTTTAGGATGCTTCTAGGGGCAAAGCTAGAGACAGAGTTAGAGGTATAGCCACTGTTGTTCGACATAGCACCCGGCTTAATGCCGATAAGGGTAATCAGGGTGAGCATCAGAAGGAACGACAAGCTGAGAATCTAACAAAAGGGATCGAGGGTACTCAAGTTTTATCTCTTTTGTAGTAGATTATGGACTGATTAGGATCTCACCAGGAGGTATCTCATGAGGAGGAGTCACACCTTTCTCGTCAGGATGGTCAGGATGCTTGAGCTGAGCATGAGCATTCCCATAGTCCATATCAGTCAAGAGCAGTTGTTGTGAGGGATAGGGTGGATGGAGATAATGTTGCTAGAGGTCACATGAGGGATCTTCTTAGAGCTCATCCCCCTACTTTTGATGGTTTTGGTACAGGTACTAAGGCAGAGACTTGGTTGATTGATTTTGATTGATGCTTTGCTATCCATCCTTATAGTTGCAATACTAGAGCTCGATGTGCCATTATGCATCTTAGAGGTTTTGCATCTACATGGTGGAGAGTAGAGGAGCAGAAGCTTCACCTAGACATTGCTTCAGTGTCATGGGGACTATTCTTAGAGAGGTTCCATGCACAATTTCTTTCAGACTCCTACCGGTAGAGATGTGCTGATGAGTTCCATGAACTTTGTCAGTTGACTATGATGGTAGATCAGTAGGACCACCATTTCTTTGAGCTTAAGCAGTATGCTAGCATTTTTTATGATGAGTCAATGTTAGTGTAGCATTTCTTCATGAGCTTGAATGCCCACATTAGTGGTGGTGTCCATGTGTTTGAGCCGAAGTCCTTAGAGATTGTCGGGGAGAAGATGAGGTTGATAGAGTAGAATTTGGCTAGAGGCTTTGGTGGTCAGGTAGGGGTTTAGATTGGTAGTGCCCCTCCTTCAGGATCACTTGCTCAGGGTACACAGTCTTAAGGAGCTGGACTATCTAGATCTCAGTTTGCACCTTCTAGATCTAGTCAGTGATAGAGGCATAGGTCTACTCAGTCTCAGTAGAGTGGGTAGAGTCTTGGTACTCCATTTTCTAGAGATCATATGTGTCATTGTTCTCAGAGTAGGCATCACAGTGGTCTGACATAGAGTTATTAGAGTGCACAGTAGAGTTCCAGGTGTGGTGGATCCCAACAGTCAAGTGCAACATTTTTGGGCTGAGGTTTTGGCAGGGGTTGTTGTTATGCTTGTGGGCAGCATGGTCATATAGATGCTCATTGTCCTTAGAGATTAGTCGCTGGAGGTAGTCAGAGATAGGCTACTTCAGAGACTATAGTAGGTGTTCCTAGCAGATCACATAGAGTTTTTCTGGTCATTAATAACTGCCAGGCTAAGCATCAGGGCACTGTGGTTGAGTATTCAAGTGTGTTATGTGGGATTACCACATCTATCTTGTTTGATTCAGGAGCTTCAGATTCTTTTATTTCTCCTTCTCTTGTGGAGCGTTGTGCACTCATGGTGGTAAGGCAAGATGTTGGTTGGCAGGTTGAGTTAGCTACTGGAGCCAAGGTGGTTGTGTGTTAGATATGGCCACCTTCACTACCACAATGGATCTCCATGTGTTTCCTTTGGGGTCCTACGGGATTGTTTTAGGCATGGATTGGTTCAAGACCCATCTGGCTAGTATACATTGTTAGCATAAGTTAGTTCAGTGTGTAGACATAATTGGAGAGAATGTTAAGTTAGTTGGGGTTTAGAGGCCCATTTCTCTCTGTGTAATTTCATCTATGCATCTGAACCGTACCATGTGGCAAGGTTATCAGATGTTCTCTATTTCAGTTAGTGATCTTGCTGAGGGTGGGATTCAAGAGGTATCTCTCGATGATCATCCTATTCTCCAAGAGTTTGTGGATGTCTTTCTGAGTGATATTCCAGGTATGCCACCTAAGCACGACATAGACTTCCATATTGATCTCATTCTTGGTACAGAGCCTACTTCTTGGACACCATATCGCATGACTACTCAGGAGTTGAGTGAGTTGTGGTTGCAATTAGAGGAGTTACTAGAGAAGGGTTTCATTCGTCCTAGTGTATCCCCTTGGTGAGCACCTATCATCTTCATGAAGAAGAAGAAGGATGGATCTCTTTGTTTGTGCATTGATTATCGTCAATTGAACAAAGTGGCGGTGAAGAATCATTACCCATTGCCTTGGATAGATGACTTGTTTGATTAGATGAGGGGATCCAAGGTGTTCTCCAAGATAGGTCCAAATTTAGGATACCATTAGCTTCACATTAATGAGGCAGACATTCATTGGATAACATTTCATACACACTATGGGCATTATGAGTTCATGGTTGTCCCTTTCGGGTTGAACAATGCTCCATCAGCTTTTATGAGTCTCATGAATGGGGTGTTTCGCACCTATCTTGACTAGTTTGTTATCATGTTCCTTGATGATATTTTGATTTATTTGAGAACTATAGAGGAGCATGAAGACCATTTGTTACAAGTGTTGTAGTGCTTGTGAGATAATCAATTGTTCAGTAATTTGGCCAATTGTGAGTTCTTCCAGACTAAGGTGAGATATTTTTGCCATATCATCTCAGGAGAGGATATCTCAGTGGATCCTTCTAAGATTTAGGCCATTATGGATTGGCCAGCACCAATGAATGTGGTTGAGGTTCCCAGTTCCATGGGATTGGTGGGTTACTATCACCAATTCATGAGAAATTTCTCTTGGGTAGACCATCCCATCACTTCTCTTCAGTGGAAAGGGAAGAAGTTTGTGTGGTTAGATCAATGTAAGTCACCTTTTTAGAGTCTTAAGGTGTGACTAAATAGTGCACCTATCCTGGTAGGGCTAGATCCTATAGGTGATTTTGTAGTGTGCACCGATGCTTTGTTGGAGGGTGTGGGGGCAGTTCTTATGTAGGAGGGACGAGTGATTGCATATGAGTCCCTTAAGCTCAAGGATCATGAGCTGAACTACCCCACCCATGATTTAGAGTTAGCAATTGTCATCCATGCACACTTGCATTGGAGACATTTCCTCTTGGGACATTAGTTTGAGTTGCATAGTGATCATTGCAGTTTGCAGTATATCTTCACTCAACTAAATTTGAATGCTCAGTAGCACCGCTAGATGGAGTTCCTTTGTGAGTATGACTTCAAGGTTCACTATATCTAGGGTAAGGAGAATGTTGTTGTAGATGCCTTGAGCAAGAGGAGACATGAGATTTTAGTTGTGTCTCTTGGAGTGGATTTGTGGAGCCATAATTTAGAGTCACTTCCTAGCGATACTTGGTATCGAGAATGGAGATTGAGTCTAGGAGAGTCCTTGAGGGTAGCTTTGTAGGTTTCTCTCTCAAGTCTAATGGACTTTTGTGACACCTTGGTCATATTTATGTTCTAGATTCTAGTGATCTTTGTTCCTTGGTTTTGTCAGAGGCTCATCACGCACCCTATTCAGCTCATCCAAGTGTCACGAAGATTCATGTCGATCTTTGATAGTTGTATCATTGGGTAGGCTTACAGCATGATATTGTTGATTTTGTGGCTCGATGTCTTGAGTGCCAGTAGGTGAAGGCAGAGCATCAGCACCCAGTAGGACTATTGCAGCCTCATTTCATCCCTTGATGGAAGTGGGATATGGTATCACTTGATTCCATAGTAGGGCTTCCTATGTCTTCGTGTCATCATGATGCTATTATGGTCATAGTGGACAATTTGTCCAAGGTGGCACACTTCTCATGCATGAGATCTTCGTACACTGCAGCGTCCGTAGCTCAAGTGTTTATGGAGGATATTGTGCATCTACATGGTATACCTTGTAGGATCATTTCTGATTGTGATCCAGTGTTCACTTCAGCATTGTGGACTTCTCTTCAGCATTCTTTGGGAGCTCAACTTAATTTCAGCTCTACATACCATCCTGAGACTAACAGACAGATGGAGTGGGTTAATAAGGTTTTAGAGGATATGCTTTGGATGTATGTTATGGATCAGCAGTCTCATTGGGAGGACTACATGTACCTAGTTGAGTTTACGTATAATAATGGGTACCACAGTTCTCTTGGTATGTCTCCCTTCTAGGCCTTGTATGGTAGGCCATGTCACACTCTGTTGAGTTGGGATTGCTTAGAGGACTAAGTTCTTTTGGGTCTAGAGATGCTTTAGGATATGGAGCAACAAGTAGTACAGATCAAAAAGTAGTTGGTTACAACTTAGGATTGGCAGAGGAAGTATGTCGATGCTCGTAGGTTGGATCGCCACTTCTCGGTGGGTGATGGTGTGTTTCTAAAAGTTCGTCCACGGAAGAACCCCCTCCATTATGGGAAAGGCTCAAAGTTGGCACCTCGTTTTGTTGGACCTTTTGAGATCCTTGAGAGGATTGGTCCTACTGCCTATCGCCTTATGTTGCCACTAAGTCTATCATGCATTCATGATGTTTTCCATGTTTTAGTTCTTAGATAGTATATTCCTGGTGTGACCCATATTCTTGATTGGACTATTTTATAGGTCGAGGTGAACATGCAGCTTTTGTTGCAGCCCATACACATCCTTCAGCATCGGAAGTTGACCCTTAGTGGTTAGGACATAGAGCAGGTAAGGGTCTAGTGGGATCCTGATGGAGAGTCCTCAACATCTTGGGAAGATGTGGCGAGGATGAGAGACCTTTATCCATATCTTTTTGTAGGCTTCCAGCAGTAAGCCTAGTCCTAGGGGGTAGGATGTAACAACCCCCATGTTTGTATTATGCTTTTTTTTATCTTGATGGACTTCAATGACTGTATGCTTTGTATTGGATTATGCATCTTTTTATTATTTTGTATTGGCACCAGTGATGTGCAATCTCCATACTATTATTGTAGACTTCATGCTTACATGGTTGATGTTGCTTCGGCTATATGATATATGTATATGCAAAGGTACATTGACACGTGCTTGGAGTGTTCTAGGTACAGAGTATCAACTCCGCCTGGATTCATAGGCCTAAGCGTACCCTTATTATCCCTGATGGTGGTTACTGGAGGTAGCCACAGGCCCTGTTCCCTACCCTAGTCCACTGCACCTAAGTAGTACAGTGTTCCTATGTTGTCATCTTACCTTTTGGTCATATGTGGTTTACCAGTTTGTCTTGTTGTGGGATTTTGTCTTGGCCTATGTTTATCATACTAGGTGACTTTATATTTTGGTTGTCAATGTTTTGATGAGGTTTCATTGGCATCTTTTCATGGTTACAAATATGTCATTTTAAATGATCTTATTAATCCAATTTGTTGAGGCTTATGGACATGGTTAGATCATTATAGTAATGGTACTAAAATAAAATGTTCAACAAATCACTGTACTCCATGTATATAACCATGTTTCTATTTCTTTTTCTTTTTTTTGGTGGATAAAATTTCACATTGCACTTGGTTCTTTCATTCTAGTGCCTTCCCATTTGGAATTTTATTATTGCTGTGGTTTTTTTATTTACTCCATAGATTCTTATTCACTGATTGAATGAACATTGAGTTGTAAGGTTAGTTTGCTTTCTATTGAATTGGAGTGAAGTCCTGGCTCTCAAAATGGGGTTGGTGAAAATGTTTAAGTGACAAGAAAATATCTTGGGGGTTGGTGTGAATTGATGGAGCTGCAGAGAGGATGTCAGGAGGAGAGTAAATGCATATGTTAGGAGTTTTTTTTTTTTAAAGAAAATCATAGATCATTGAGGGTGTCGTGGCATGTGGAAGAGGTAGAGAATGTTTAATGAGGATAGAAATATCTTGGAAGTAGGAGAGAAATTCATGTCTGGGCAGAGGGGATCAAACCACGGAAAGGCAGCATAGAGAAGGGAAAAAGAGGAGTCAACAATTTTGGGAAGAGAGTATCTTAGTTTGGTAGATAGAAAAAAAAAAGAAGTTAAGGCTGGAAGAAAATATCTCCTAGGTAGATGAAAAGGGGATGTAAGAGTTAAGGAGAGGAGATCGCTTAAAAAAGAAAGGACTCATTGTTTTTGAGGGGAGACACCACGATTTTGGAAAGAGACTCTGTTTTGAGAGAAAAAAACACAGAAGAAATAGGGGAGAAGAAAAAACGTGGAGGGAGAGGGTGACCATCCCTAGGCAAGCATATCAAATAGCATGATCTGAGGCAAGCTGAGGGGAGTGCAATAGAAAAAGAGGTATTTACCTCAATCATTGTTCTCCTAGTACAAAAATTAAAATATGTTAACTGTTGTTTTCATTAAGCACAGAAAATTGAAACTTCATCACTGCCGTTTTAAATAGTATGTCAAAGTCTTTTTCAATGTAAGATAACCAAATCACCTCTTTCCTTTAGTTATATTGTTAAATATGCTAATCGACTACCTTAAACTAGTAGACAATATGGGTTTTCAAGAAAGATAGTCAATTTTTGATTTATAAGTTTGTAGGCAAATCAAGGGTTTGATCTTTAGTGAATATCATGAGTGTAGTCATACACCAGAAAACTGGGATGTACCCATATAGATTGAAGAGATCTAGGTCTCATGGAACCCCTTGCCTATTCGAGGCTTGATCTGAAAAGATTATCATTGCAACTCTTCTTAAACAAAAAAAAAACTGAGCGGTCTCTTGTCTGGTCATTATAGTCTATTTTTCTACTGAATCTCCAACCATGTGGAAATTGTCTTATTGGAGTTAATGAATGTGATGGCACTAAAATACAATAGATTCATTGATCTGTATTGTGCATTGAAATTTGGTTACATAAATTTTGATTAAGGAAATCTGTTATGCAATGGAAGGATCTAAGGGAAATATTATAGGAGGGAAAGTTAAGAATTCCATTTTGTAAGTATTTTTAACTCTTGGTTTAGCTATGTTAAATATGGTAGATAATATATATTTCTAGGCTATGAGTAGTCTCGCAATGCCATTTGTTATGCTTTTCTTACAATATCCTTGTAATCCTTTGTGAAAAGTGATCAAATTGGGGTTACTAGAGTTATTACACAACTGATCTAACTGGCAAAGACTGTTTTCAATAAATTACACTATCATTGAAACTTTCATCTTGTAGGTCACATTTTTAGCTTTCAAATTTATGATTCAGTGTTTTAGTCATTTTGGATTCCTCATTTGGTTAAAAGAGATGATCTAGAGGTCTAGGCATTAGAATGGTCATTTGGAGTGGCTCCCTATGGGCTTGGGGCCCGCAAGTGGCCACTAGGGGAAATAGTAGCAGAGTTACATTAATAAGTGATAACTAAATGAAAATATTGGGGTTAAAACATTAATAAGATAATTAGTCCTCGTGCATGGCTTTGAGCACTTGTAAAGCCTAAGGATGCAATGAGAAGGCCTATCCGTCTACAGGGCATCAGGTAATCCGTTTGCGAGATGTTGATTCAAGCATGATTGAGTCTCCTCGTCTGCATGAGAGGAGTACTTGGTTCCATGTGGTGCCATCCCTTTGAGCATGCATGATGACACTCCATCTTATTTACACTCTAGTATCTAGTACCTTAGCAGTCATGAGTAGTACCTGACCTATGACTTGGATCAGTACCTCTATGTTATGACTTGGGCTATATGCATTGTTCTCCTCGTTTGCTCCATGATTGATGTGAGTGTTGGCCATCTTATTTCCTCTTGTTGTTGTTCTTCTATTTGGGCCTTGTGACTACCTTTGAGTAGGGTGGGGTGGTCTCTTATGAGTCCACATGGTTGGGAGGCATTGCCACTGCCATTAGTGACTGGTGAATAGGTTATTGGATGCACCAGATTGGATATGTTCTCTCTCTTTCTATTATTGTATTAGTTGTTGTACTTATTCAGTCACTGTATCACATTCAGGACTATATCATTGTGCTTGTATATTCTTTTATGTAATTGTATTTTCTTATGAGAGAAGATGTAATCATGCAAATTAATGAGAAGAATTGAGATGTTTCCTATTTGGTTTACGGATTCCGGGGTGGGTATCGGATCCGCTTGTATTATGATGCTTTTGGATTCATTTTTATTTTGGATATGGGATAAAAGAACATTTAAATTGGTGTTTAAAATGAACATAGTTTAACAATGCTTCATCTGGAGAGTGATTTAGTCCTCTCTCATGGATTGTACATTCAGCCATGCTTGGCCATGAATGTTGTCGGTCTATTGAATCAACAACTGTATCTGGGTATGTTATCTACTTATGTCAAAAAAAAATTATTCTGGTTCCCTTTTGTCTCTTACCCTTGGGGAGTTATGTAGCGGGATGTTACATATATCATGCAATTGTTTGAGTTTTGTGAAAGGATGCAGCCTTATATCACCTCGTATCATGGCCTTAATCGGCTACAAACACCTCATGAAATCAGCTATGACAATCACACTCCTTAGAAGTCTCAACCAGCACATGATACAAATCAGGTCAGCCACTTGCAAGGTTAGTTTTATGGTTCAAATGGTCATGATTCAAATGTAAATACATGCAATACTTCTTCTACTAATATTCCTACAGCTGTACCATCAAGTTCCAAGTCACATGCAGCTGTATGTTCATGTAATTTGGGTGATTTTCCAAGTGGAAAGAGTGTTGATCAATCATGGCAGCCTGCAAATGAAGCAAGTGATTGTAGCAAAGATCAAAATGGTGTGAGAGATGATGATTTTCTAACCCATCCAATATTTTTTGTGAGCTTTCCCAATGAGAGACTACCAATTTTAGAGATTTACACATGTTCATCAAGTGTTTCTAATGGTCTTCCAAAATCCACATTTGATAAACCATCATCTTATGAGGAGAATTTTCAAGTGGGTGTCCAACTCTTTCAAGAGATGTCGGGTAAGAAAATAAGAGAGCAATGGCATCACAAACATTGTCCCACTTTGGCTCGTCTCAAGTTTACAAGATACATCCTAAAGAGCCACATGGTGAAATCAATTGTTTGACATTTCTCGCAAGGTTAGATTTACATCTAAAAAGACTTTTTACCATCTTAGAGGTGTATGAACCCGAAGTGCAATATATGTACATGATTAAAGCTAAATTGCATGACCAAGGAGAGGCAACACAAGTGGATAGACATTTTCATGAGGATGCATCAATTGCATCAGCCCAAGGAAATGAGCTAGCAAGTGGTAAAAATTCATCATTCTTCATTAATCAAGGTCAATAAGGTGTTGTATGCATGAGTAAGAATGAATTTTCTCCAATGCTTTGTCAAAATGAACATAAAAATGAGATTGGATATACTAAGACTAATTCATTAGATGGTTGTCCTAATGAGTTGGTTAAAGGTACTGCTATTCCAAAGTGGATTAATTTTAATTCTCAGTCATAGGAAAATGAAGAGGACTTGGCTAATGATGATATTTTGATTCCTAATAATGATAATGAGTTTGATAACAAGTATGGTGAGTTAGGTTGTCAAATAGAAAGTGCAGATCAACAAGAAAAGACTTGCCAAATGACTGGTTTAGTGACTGATTTTTATGATAAAGTTGATGAAAATGATTGGTTTCAGTTTACTAACTATTTTCAGAGTGACATTGAGTGTGGACGGTAGCTGGATCAATTGAATTTCATGCTGAAACAAAAAGATATTGGGCCAACTAGTGAGGAGAATTCATGAACAGCGAAGAGAGAAGTTGTTCCCATTGATATACTTGAGGTACAATCTGATTTTGTGGAGCTAAATGATTTATTTCTTGATTGTACCAAGCATGTTGTATTAGGATGATCTGTTATATCAGACCTGTACATGTGTTTTAGATGACTCTTAAGTTGATTCAAGTGATGAAAATCAAGGTAAAACATTGTTACAAGATGTAATTAGTGATATAGATAAAGTTATGCAAGTGAAAGAAGGCACAAAAGGTCTTATTTCTGTTGTACATGATGATACGTCATTCCAACATGAACAACAAACTGAAACAAGAAGTTATTGAGTCATTTTGATGATATTTCTTCATTGCATGTGACTGATTTTCGTAGGGCAGATTCGAGTATATCATGTTTTGATTTTTCTAATCTTTCTCATGCCTCTAAGGATGATGATTCTCACTTGGTTATTGTTGATATGCAGGTGGAGAATGAGGACAGTAGTTTATTCTTTGAGTAGGGAGGTCAAACTACCATGCAAAATGATAACTTGAAGAATTTACCACACTCCTCATTTGACAACATGGTTGACCTAATGTTCAAGTTGTGTGAAGACCTAGAACTTCATGGGTATTCAATGCACATATCAGACCTTGCTTTGATTGAATCTTGTAGGATCCATCCTATTGATCCACTTCCTGAGGTAAGTTGTCCTAATGTTTCAATGTATTAGAGCCTAAAAGAATTGAATCTTGCATTGGTGTAATTGATTTGCCTAATTTTAAACATTGCAATGGATCACTAACTTATGGATTTGATTGTGATTTGTATGTACTTGATACACAAGGGATGAACTATCATGAGTTGAGACCTCCTAATGGTGAGGGAGCACTTGATGAGATACCACATGATGGTGGGCTTGCATTTTCAGCTGATGGCACTTCAAACTAGGTTGTATCTTCAATTTTCTCATTTAGTAATGATGATTATTATTTTAATTATGGGGATTTGGGTAAGAAAACTTGTCTATGAGCCTAGCTTGCTTATGTCTTACTTTTTAGGATACAAGGATGAGTTTTCTACACTTAGGACCTTGACATGTGCCTTATTTCTCTTACACACATTGAGAAATTAGTCAACACAGAATGTATATACCTACTATCCTAAGCCTTTGTACATAGTCTTAGTTAGTTTTTGGTTTGTTAGGTATCTAGTTTTCTTGGTTTTGGTTTGAGTTTGCTTAGTTAGTTGTTTACTGGTTGGTTAGTCTTTAGTTATTAGTTTGTTGTTTTAGTTTTTCTTGAGTTTATTTGTGTTTTTTTTTGTTAGGTCTTAACTTGCTATTGTTTTACTCTCTTATTTTGATTTTTTGGGGTCCTACCTTGATTGTTCCTTGAGGATTAGTGGGTTGTTTGCAAGTGTGAACAATGGGATTTTTTGTATTATGCCTTCTAAGTCTTCCTTTGAGAAATATGATGCTTGTTCTTGGGAGATGAGTCAATTCTTTGGTATGGCTTGAAGTGTTTTGAGATCTTATACTTTACACATCTTAATGATCCTCAAGTTTCTAAGAGAGTCTTTGTGATCTTGCATTAAGTGAAAAATCCTAAGATCTCACCTTTGTCATTACTATGATTCCTTGCCTAGCTAAGTTGAAATTATGCAGAGCCCATGTGGAAAAACCATGTACTATGGTAAAAATAAAAAGAAAAGAAAATCAAAATTAAAAAATGATGAAATGAAATGAAAGGCGGTACTTCTTAGCACTCCTATTATATGACTCAACTAGCTGGAGGATTCATGTATTTCTACCAGGGCTATAAATAATTGGCTGGTAATAGAGATAATTGGCTGGTAATAGAGATATGCTTTGAGTGGAAACATAGAGACAACCTCGTCAGGGCTATAGATGCTTGACTGGAAAGTGAGACATTGTACAAGTAGTTCATGAGTTGAGAATCATTCATGTCACTTAATGTAAGTGAACCTAGATGACCTTAGTTGCCAAAGGATGGGAATGAATGCATTTTTACACACTTAGATCTTTGGAATATGGATGGTTATGCTAGCTTTTGATTTTGATTCCTTGATCATGTTTTCATGTTTATTTGGCCTAATATGTGGGTGTATGTAGAGGTTCTGGGTTCTTCACTTGTGTTTATCTTTGGAATGCTTAGGGGCATTCTTCTAGTAGAGTCACCATTTGTTGTGCCTTGCACACACACCGCACTTTTCACATGAGCTTATGAGTATTATCTTAAAATACTACAATTGTGGGAGTGTCTGAAGCTTCATTGTGTTGAATGCTGATCATCAACCACCATCGCTATCTTACCTGCTAAAGTTTGATGTAGATGTGAAAGAATTGGTTGCGTAGAGGGGGCTACACACACCTGCTTAGTGGAATAATGCTTTACTAGGTTCATTGAGAAATAAACACAAAAGAGTGCAAGGGAAGATTTGAGCCCACAGCACATAAGAAAAGCAAGGACCAAGCAAAGATAGGCGTCCCTCAGTTTGAGGGTATCTGCCCTAAAGCTTATCAAAGCTCAAAGGAATTTCAAGAGATTACCTTAATGATGAGCATATATGGAGAGAATGACAAAAGGATCTTTGTTGGTATCAAGCATGGTTGTTTCTTGATTCTTTTGTATTGCAAATATTGGAGTAGTGAATTTACCAGGTCCTAAAAAGTTTTGGACTTGACATCCTAAAGAGTGTATTAGTGTTGATCTTATTACTTAATTCACAGACTTCACAAAATGACATCAAAGAATTTAAAGATCAATTCTGAAGAATTTAAAGTTCAATTATGAAGGATTTTCTTGAATGGGTCATATTTCTTAACAGCTTGGGTTTTGCTTCCACCCCACTTATGAAGAGCTCGTCAAGTACTATTTGAAGAGAAAACTATGTGGACAGCCACTTCGAGTTGATTCCATTACAGAGATTGATTTATACAAGTATGAGCCTTGGGATTTACTAGGTAAGACATTAATATTTCTTAGCTGACTCTAAATTTTTACATCAGAAAGAAAGAAATGAAATGACTTACATTGATGTACATAAATAACCATAGTAGGTCAATGGAACTGGAAAGTACATTTAGTTACAAATGAGATGTATTGGAGTAAATCAAAACTAGTTAAATCCTAAACCTTAAGATTGAAATATATATATATAGCCATGTGAGAAAGTTGAATCAACAAATACAGTGTTTAAAATATAACGTTTTTATAGTCCATGAAAGATTTAAAAAATAAAATCTTCTAACCTATTTATGAAAATCTACTAACTTGTTTTATGAAAGGATATTTACTGAAGTATTATGTTTTTGAAAATTGTTTAATTAATTGAAAGAATAGTTATTTGTTTTTTCAACTTTCTCACATGGCTATATATATGTATATTTTGATCTTAAGGTTTAGGGTTTAACTACTTTTGATTTACTCTGATACATCTCATTTCTAATTGAATGTACTTTCTAGTTTCATTGACCTACTATGATTATTTATGTACATCAATGTAATTCACTTCATTTCTTTCTTTCTGATGTAGAAATTAAGAGTCAGTGAAGAAAGATTAATGGCTTACCTAGTGAATCCTAATGCTCGTACTTATATAAATCAATCTTTGTAATGGAATCAACTGGTACTGGGCATCCACATAGTTTTCTCTTCAAATAGTACTTCATGAGATCTTCATTAGTGGGATGGAAGAGGAACCCAATCGGTAAAGAAACTTGACCCATTCAAGGAAATTATTCAGAATTAAACTTTAAATTTTCAAAATTGATCTTTAAATTCTTCGAAGTCAGTTTTCAGAGTCTTTGAATGAAGTAAAAAAATGAGCACTAATACACTCTTGAGGTTGTCATGTCTACAAGTTTTTGGCCTGGTAAATGCACTACTCCAATCTTTCCAATACAAAAGAATCGAAAAATAACCGTACTTGATACCACCAAAGATCCTTTTGTCATTCTCTCCATATATGCTCCTCATGAAGGTAACCTCTTGAAATTCCTCTGATATTTGATAAGCTTTAGGGTGGATACCCTGACACTGAGGGAGGCATGTCTTTGCTTGCTCCCTACTTTTTGTATGTGTTGTGGGCTCAAAGCTTCCCTTGCACTCTTCCGTGTTTATTTCTCAATGAACCTAGAAAATAATTATTTCATAGAGCAAGTGTGAATAGCCCCCTCTACGCAACCAATTTCTTCACAGCTACATAAAAACATAGCCACCTAAGATAGTGATGGTGGCTGATGATCAACATTCAACACAATGAAGCTTAAGACACTCCCAGAGTTGCAGTACTTCTAGATAATACTTGTAACCTCTTCTATTTCCCCATGCAAATTTTTAAAGCAAAGTTAAAGCAAAAAAAAAAAAAAATTATTCATTTATTTATTTTTAATATATATATATATATATATATCAATTTTTAAACAAATAAAACATAAATATATTCTTATCCAAAATTTTAAAATTTATTTACTTTCTCAAATGGAGGATGATGAGCTCAAACGAGCCATCAAAAGTATCATTGGCATGGATTTTGGTTACAGCTCTCACCTACACGATGGGGTGATGGTCAAGGGGTTTTTCACTAGCGTAGCCTAGGCCACAGGTACTATCCACAGGGACTCAAGATTCACCAGTTTCTTGGCCAAGGATGATCTGAGAGATGATATTCTAGTGGCGGGGTAGCATACCAACCTAAATCCTAGGAACGGTCTTATTGGGGGGATCATTGATGCGGAGGTAGTAAGGAAGAAAGGAAAGGTGGTGGAGGCACTGGATATTTTTAGGGAGGCACTGGAAAATTGTAACATGGAAGCTTTTGCTAATTTCATAAGTGTAAATGGTGATCTCCTATCTACCTAGCAGCTGGACAGAGCCAATGATCTGGATGATGGCATTAATGCAATTTCCAATTCTATGTAACCTTTTTTGTTTTTTCTATATAATAAGGCACTACCCCCTCTAATAGAACTTATTAAAAAAAAAGAATTTTTTCTCCTAAAATTATTTCATCTATTTTAAAACTTAAAAGCATAAACATATCCTTTCTTTCTTGTAGGTTCTTTCAACGAATCGTGCTTTAGTTATCCTTCTTACCTCATGTGTAGGGAATGCAATGATTTCTTTCATCTTTTCAAATGCATTATTTAACATAGTATTTAGATCCTACAAGTTAATGTTTGAAAAAATTCTTACATTATTGCGACCCATGTCATTATTTATACCCTTTTCTCTTGATGCATTTATCATGTTTTATGGGAAAGAGAGTCCAATAGATTAATAGAATCCATAGGCACTCATTATTATCCTATATGTCCATTCATATTTTCTCACCTTCTTCTAGGTGTCTCCTTAAATTAGAGGTTCCTTCATACTCTATAATGATGTCTTAGTATCCTTCTTTCTCAATAGACCTTGTATTGATAAGAATGGTAACCACCTTCCATGTAGGTATATTGGGCTTGTGTGTATATGAACATCTTACATCACTTGAGCTTTTCCCTTTGAGTAGATTGGCTGAAGAATTCAATGTTTCCATTTTCTATGCTGATATGATTGAGTTGGAGAATGAGGAATTATCTTAGTTCATACTCTAATGGGAAGACCAGAGCTATGGTGTGATTCCCCATGGTGAGAACCCTAAAAGTTAGAAAAAATGTTGGTACCTCTCATGTTGTTCACCTTTATTACATTACCCCTACATGATATGGAGATTTGTTTCATGGGAAAACAACAAGCTTGTATGTTAGAAGAGTTTTTTACTATGATCCAGAGACAGGGAAGGAGGATCCCTCCAAGAAATACATTTGCAATTATTATCTCTGTGATAGTAAACTTGGAGACAAGCTCTAGATTACAGGTCTATTTGATAAAGTGATGCTGCTACCCAAAGATGATGCTAGTGCAACACATATAATAATAGACACTAGTACCGGAATACCTCCAGTATGGGACCTATGGAGAATGCTTAGGGGAGATGTTTCCTCATTCAACTTTAGACATCTGCCTTGGATTTTCTTATGGGTTTCCAACATTGATAGCCTTCTCTACCATGATGAGTTTATAGAGTACATTAAGTAGTACCCTGACAAGTTTAGATATGATACCACATTGAGTAGGGAACATCAGAACAAGAAAGGTGGCAAGATGTATGTGCAAGATAAGATTGAAGAGTACAATTTATTTCCTCCATTACATCTTATTTGAGGTGGTACTAATATGCCATGTGTCGACATCTTGTGGTATGACAAATGAGTTATTTTATATGACAAAATCTATGACATGTAAGAGCCAAATATAGAGATTCCTATGACAAATGAAGACAAGTGTCGGAGAGTATCTTTGCATGTGAAGAAGTCATCTTTGGGTGCCCAAGTTGGGTTATGACATGTTTTAAGAGGAATATGCTATTTTTAGTCATGTATGAAGTGTTGTTATGCTCTAGATTTTTATTACAGCTGTAAGATGCGTAAGAGCATATGTCATTGCCTATTTTTAGCCTAGACTACTCCATTCTTGGGAAGTCAAATGTTCCATGTATAAAAGATGTAAATGAGATGTATGCATGTTGGACAAGTTTCCTTGGGTGTGAGAAATGGGCCGTGTGGCCAAGATGGATGCCCATCTCTAGAAGCTTCCTATTTATGCCTTGTAACTCTATATATATTGAGGTGTTTTGGAGTAGTAGTTCCATAGTGTTTTTACAAGTACTGTTATACATTGTCTATTTTTAGCCTAGAGTGCTCCATTCTTGGGAAGTCTGTTGATGTTTGTTTTTGACAAGTCAACAATTAGAGTGAAATACAAAGTATCTAACTCCCTCTTGAGCAAAGCCTCTCGAATGCTGAACGAAGTGATCAAACAAGATGACTCCAAGGTTCCTTTCTGATGATTTTGTAAGAGATAGCTCAGTGACTAAGTATGGTTTTGCTATTAAACACAAAGGGACTTACGCAATTGTTCAAACAAGCTGTTGATTCAATGATTATGGAAGCGAACATTGGAGAATCTAAGTACTACAACTTATGGCGTATGATTTGGCAATAATGTTCTTGACTCTAATTCTAACTGAATGGGTAAAAAAGGACAAAAGATGTAAGGTTTAGTGATACTAATCTAATCCTAGATGTAAGGATGATTACTGCTCAAGGTGAAATCAAACCAGATCCTGCGTCACCAAGACAAACAACTACACAAGATTGATGCAATCTTCTAGGGTTTACAAGATGTTTAAATCACTTATGCTCATGAAAGATTCAACAAACATAAGGATCAAATTGAAGTTTGAATGTTGTTCAGACTAACCATGCACTGCAATTTGCATGCCACAAACTACAAATGGTATGAACTTATAGATTTCACCATGAAACAATAAGGAAACCTTCCATTAACTAACATAAACTTAAAGAAAACTTAATCTAACTTAACATTCGTTTGAAAATCTAAACATGCAACACTCAGAGACACAAATAGAGTCACCAAAGCAATGAATCTTTTATTATCTCAGAGAGCCTTTTGCAACAATTTTAGAGTTCTCAACTGTACAAATGAGAGCAACAGGAGCCCTTTTATAGACCTTCAATGAATGAAGGGTCAAGATCAATCGGCCAAGCCAGTGGACGAGATCAAGCCACATCACAAGTAGTTGTAAGAAACTCTTCTTTATTAAATAAAAGAGGCCAACTTTATTAAATGAAGGAGGTTATCTATATTAAATGAAAGAAGCTATGAAGAAAAGAACAAAGGCATGCCTCCCAAGAAGATAGGAATGGTATATCACTATATTATGAAGAATCCCCATGTGAATATCCCTCACTAGAAGCTTGGCATTCAATGAACCTGGACACTATTTGCTTGACTTCCTCCAAAGGTACACTTGGTGCATTTTGAATGGTTCCTTCAGCTTCAAGTACATCATCTGAATAAAGGCCAAGTGTCTTTTCCCAATCAGTTATCCTTGCTTTGTTGTTGCCAAGGTGGACAGCAAGTGAAAAAATACTATCAAGCCTTTCATCTGATACATCATCTTCTTGAAAATAGGAAGCTTGAACTTGTTCTTTCATGTTATCAAGAGTTATCTCCCCAAATGGATTACATATCTTCATCAAACAGGCATATATTCCATCTTGAATTCTCTGAAGTACACTTCTAACTCTTGACATATCTGTTTCTATCTTATCCAGCAACTGTCCTTTGATGCAAAAGCCATAATACCAGGAAGAGAAGTTATATGTTTTTCCTTCTTCAATCACTTCAGCATGTAACAACTCATCAACTGATGTTTCCATCAAGCTCTTCAAGTGTGGCAGATATTGATCCTTGATGTCTTTGAATTCAGCACAAACTGTTATCAATGCAAGTACTCTTCTTTTAAGATCAGTAATCTTATCACCCACTTGCATAATATCTTCTAGATGTCTAAATGTAGCCTCCTTTGATCTTTTCATCTAGTCCTTCATTCTATGAGATGAAAACTTCAACTCTTCTAAGTGTTCAACTATTTCTGGAGGAAGGAGAGATGGAGGTGTAGCAACTCTTTCCTATTGATGAATAGGATGAACTAAATGCTGTATGTACTGCTCTAAGGCTCGACATCTCAGCTCAGCTTTGATTCTACCTTCTATCTCTTGTCTTATAATAGCTCGAGCATTATCAATTGAATCCTGAAGCTCTTCTTCAACTTGCATTCCAGTTAAAGGACCTAGATTGATTGTATTAATGTCATAATCATCAAATGTTACATCTTCTATATTTTTCTCAAGCCTTGGAACTGCAACATGCACCTTCCTTACTCTTGTTTCATATTTAGTGATCTTTGAAAGAATATTTGCTTTCTTCTTCAGTTTCTCTTTTGACATGTCCAGAAGTAACTCATCAACTGGAAGAGGAGGACACTTCTCAACTTCATAATTCTCTCTGATTCTTTCCTGTAGCCACTCAGGTAATGATGAAAGATCTTGTTGCTGTTGTAATTGTCTTCCTTGAGTAGGCAATGGTTCTTCTTTAGCCTCATCCTTATCTTCGGTATTTGCTTCATCGATGATCTCAGTGTCATGTGGGCTAGAAGGCACTTCTTCAATTGGAGCTTCTGGAACTACATTCACAGCAGGTACCACTATGTCTTGATTCAGTGGGGTGTCACCTGGCTGTCTAGAAGAAGCAGTTTCTACACTTATCCTTTTCTTCTTTCTATGGGATTCTCCTTGGACAATCTCAAGCTAGTTTCTTTTCCTTCCTTGTCCTGAATCTCTCTCACTTCCTCTGCTTCATGAATCTTTACTAGGTGCATTGTGTTGTTCTTGCTGATCCACTTCTCCCATTTTAGTATAGGTGAGTCTCTTTCCTTCATCAAGCAAGGCTTGTACTTGTTTATTTATTTGCTCTTCAGTGATAGCAATGATAGGCCTTATCAATCCTTCATCGTCAACCTTTTCTCTATCAGCCTAGTTGACCTCATAAGGCAGATTCTGGATCTTATTATATTCATCACCCAGAAGAGATCTTTCACTCTCTAACTGATCAGGAATCCTTAGTACCTTTGTAGCTCTTATTAAGTCCCATTTCAGTCTTGAACACTTTTGTATCTTGATATCATCATCATCTATAGCATCAGCCCAATGATCTTCCAGTTGTTCTTTATGCTTGTAAGAAGAATACAACTGCTTGATGGCTCCATGTGGATCAAACTTTTCTCTCCTTGAATCATGTGGATGTAGATGATAAGCCTGAAGCTCAACTTCTGAATGCTCAGCTGCCTGTAATGATGGGCAAGAATAATATCTACCCAACTGAAGAGGAAACTGAACCCCTGCTTTCTTCCTTACTTTCTGCATCTTATGAAACTCTAACAGCTGTCTCGAAACCTCTAGCAACACCATCCTATTTGAAGGATATCTAGGCAGTCTATATGGGAATGATGTAAAACCTTGAATCTTGATATAGGTGAACTTGTCATACTGAATATAATACCTTCCATATTGCTTGATGAAGTTCCTGGTAGCACCTGTTAGTCTCCTATACGGTTCACCTCTCAACTTCCTCACTATGAACATAGCGAAAGCATCATTGAATCTCTTGTAGTGATTAATGTTCTTCAAATGGAGTTGAGGATAACACTGATGTGAGAGAATCTGTCCTGGCTTTGTACCTACTTGCCCTTTAGCTATCAATCCTTTGTAGACTACATTCCTTGCCAGGATATAAACAAGATATGAAGTCATGAAGAAAGACTTCATTTCATCAAAGTTTTCAAACTGATCATCAAGACAGTGGCTTATAAGACTAGCCTAGTCAATCATCTTGTTCTTTGTAAACATATGATCAAAGTAAGTATACATCCATCCTTCGAAAGTAGATGATTGTGGCCTACCTGTTACTCGATTCAAGAACATGATCAGGTAACTTATCTCTTGCTTGAAGTCAGCCTTGTGATACTTGGGGTCTTCAGAGTTGTATATCTTCATCGATGAATCATTCATCCACTTCTTCCTGATTTATTGCATGTAGACCTTGGAATTGCCTTCGAAAGTCATCTGAGCAGTTGTAGGGCATATGAAGACTCCTTTCGCTTTCGAGATGTTGAAGATCTCCTGAATGGCTTCCCTTTGCAGGTAAGCGAGAACAGTTCCATCCTTAGCTATAATCTATCTTTTCTCTTTATCATAATGCTGAACACACTCCAACACTAGCTCAGTGCTTGGTAAGGCGGGTGGAAAGCAAGCTGCTTGAACAATCCCGGTCTTTGCGATGGCTTTGATGTCTTCATTCCTTGTGATGGCGAGCAAGAAATCTTTCACCTCCTCCAGGTTGACGTGTCCCATGTTGGTGTCACCGACATCCTTCCACTGCATTTCTAACTTGGACTCTGGTATGTTGGACTTAGCATCCATCTTGATAAGGACTTGTCTCTCTTTGGCAGTCATTCCCATTTACCTAGAAGACTAGACTCAAATAAGTGGCTTGAAATAATAAATCTTATCACTAAGAACCTGATTTAAATGATAAAATCATAATAATTCTGCAGAATTAAACAAATAAAAGGCAATTTTTATGAAATAGAGCTAATTATAACATACCTTATATAAAATTTCTGTCCTAAAAGAAGCAGAATTCTAGATTTTATGATAAAAATCAGTAGATAACAATGGTAGAAATCAAAAAGGTCAGGTCAGTCCTCTAAAAATGTAGGTCTGCCTTTAAATCTATTTTTTCCTTCAAAATTCACTACTCCTTTGTGAAGAATTAGCTGCCCCTTGAAGGAATTCGCTTCTCCCTTGAATTTGCAATGTGAATTATGAGAAGGCAGCTCCCACTTTATAGAAAATGCTTTTGCATTTAATGCTAGCGGCCAAGGGTGAAGGAGGTCAGCCTGTTCACAAGGAGGTCGGCCTTAAAAATTTTTAAAATTTCAAAATTAAACATCATGTATAAAGGTGCCAAATCTGGGTTTACTCATCCTCAAAGCGGTAATAGAGGGGTGAAATTGTGCCTACTTGAGAACACATCACTTGACATTAAACATTTAGCATTTAAAAGAATACTACTGCTTAGAAGGCGCCAAAACTTACACATAGCCTTCATATTCATTTTAGCCCTTATTCCTTATGCTTAGGCGTATATTTGTGGTGGTTTGAACTACAATTTAGCACCTAGTTTTGAAACATGTTAAACTCATGACCCTTAGGTGCAATTTGGAAGGCCTTTATCCTCAATTGCCAAAAGAAAATAACCTCTAACTCCTAGGGCGCAAACTTACCTTCTAGGTGCCTATCCTAATGACCTCAATACTCCAAGGCACTAATTTAGAATGATTCTCCCTCATGATCCCTAGGTGCTAGTTTAAGGTGGTTTTGGAGGCAAAAGGCGCCTAATTGACTTCTCCAAGCAATCTAGCTCTGGGCGCTCAATGTGTGATCTTTTGACTTTCACCTCAAGGCATCCAAATTCACCTAGGTGCTCAAATGACCATTGCCAATCACCAATCTTCATCAAGGTGCACATTCTCTTTAGGCGCTCAATGGCACTCACCTAAGCGATCCTATCATAGTTGTAAGGCGCAATTTCATCTAAGGCACCCATCTTACCTCAAGGCACTAAAACATTAAGGCGCTATCTCCATTCATTAGGGCACAAAACTAGCACCTTCACTTTTTGATCTCAAACTAGGCAAAAGTGGTCTCCCATCATCTAGGCGCATTCTCACTATTGACTTCAATACTGCAAGGCACTCAAACACTTCAAGGCGCCAAAAAACCATCTCCAGATCAAGGTGTTCCAACTACTGAGCAATCTTCATCATGCAAAGAGCACCCTCACTACTTGAGTGATTCCTTCTACACCTAGGCGCAATTAAGAGAGAAGTTTGATCTTTCTTATAGGTGCAATTAAGAGGTATCTTAGCTATTTTACCTTTGGGGACTAGAATAAACCCACGCATGTAAGGCACCACAGTCACTTCAAGGTGCCAGAATGGGTTCATAACTCCAAACATCCACTCCCTAGCTCCAGAATCTTCTATTTCTGAGTTAAGGCGCTCACATAGTGATGTTTCCACTTATCCATCTTAGGCGCAATTTGGAGTTGGGTAGAACTTTCTTTTAGGCGCTCAAACTCTCTACTTTGCATGAAGATGCTAAACATTCTTACTACCTCCAAGGCACTAATCTTCAAAATCTTCATTCAAACTTACTCCTGGCTGAAGGTCACTACCATTTTCATCTTTCAAACACTCTTGAGGTGCCATACACTACACATTAAGGTGCTAAAGTCACTTCAAAGCGCCACAACTTGAAGATGGTCTATTTGATCCCTTAAAGTGCTTGTAACTCTTCAGACCCCCTGAGGTGTAATTTGATTTAGACTCTACTTGCTACTCTTATCCTAGGCACTTATCATCTCTAAGGCACTCCATCTTACCTCAAGGCGCTAAACATTAAGGCGCTCAAATGCTCACTCACTTACCTCATAGAAGGTACCCAAATTCAATTCCCAAGGCACTAAAACACTTGTCCTTATTCTTCAAGGTGCCAGAGCATACGATTTCCAACTTATTTCGACCCAGGCGCTAGTGATGAGATGTTGCAACAAAAGTAGTAGGAGTCTAGGTGCAACAAGATAGCTTCCTGGGAAATATCTCTTCATATAAAGGGAAACTATCAAGATCAGGTGATTGACGGGCTATAAGACTCAAGCACCACTTAGTTCATCATGCAATAGCTCTAAGACATCCTCAAAACTTCATGTGAGGCATCAGATTTCAAGCTAAGAGGGGGGTCCCCAGTCCAATGGGGTGATGTGAGATTTGGTCACAACATCTGGCGACTGCACTAGAGGAATGTTCCTGAACATTTTTAAAACAAGGATTCAGATCCCACTCAAAGGACATTGCATCCCCGTCCGTAATCAGAAACTAGGCAAAAGCGAACTTAAAAAGGAAAGGAATCATAAATTGGATCAAGACACTACATCTCCTAATGTATGATTAAAGATAAGTTTCGATTAAAATAGTTTCTTAAATGTTCCAAAGATAAACAAATGTCAAGTTTCAACATCTCCATGTACACCCACACACCAGATAAAATGATCATAAATACCCAATCAAAGGACTAATCCATATTCGAGGTTTAAAGTGCAAGCACTTGAGTTCATTCCTATCCCTTAGAAACCAGGATCGACTAAACTAACCTATCTCAAGCTAGGTAGATTCATGAAAGTGGATGGATGAATGGATACCTATACGGATGAAATGGGGAGTGATAATATGCAATGACATGTAAATGATGTCAAATGGAGTGATGATGAAATGGAAATGGAAATGCAATGAAATGGAGGGGAATGCAGCGAGACATTATGTCTCTACCATGACACCTGTTTGCCAGGTTTTCATCATAGTACTTATCCAAGGTGCCACTAGAAGTGGTTTTCACCAGTGGATGAATTTTTTCTCTTTACTATTTTTCATTTTTTTTTAGTAACCATTACACATGGTGCCTGTTTACCAGGTTTTCACCATGGTAATGAATAGGAGGAAGTCCAGAGTCTAATTCGGCAGATGATACAGTGGTCCAAACAAAACTATGTCAAGTTATGATACGTACTTACTGATGTTGGTAGGAAATAACAAAATAAGGAAACAGTGGAGTATGATGTGGATTATACCAAACAAGTAAATGAAAATGGGTTCAGACATAAACCAGGTAAGTGGTGGGATATGCTGAATAATGGAAAGGTAGTGGAAATGGATGACATATAGCGGAATGAACGGAATGAAACCATAATCAACATTTGTTCATATCAACCTAAACTTCGAAGCTTGCAAGCGGAAGGGAAGTATATATAATGGGGGAATGGGAATGGTGATTTGGAAATTAATAATGATATCTTCATGACCTTCACGAACTTAGAATTTCCTTTTTTGATTTTGGTTTGTGGGATGAAGTAACTTGGGAATGGAATGGAAATAGAATGGAAATGGACTTTACTGGATGCAGAAGCCTCTTTGAATTTGGCTTCAAATACCTGAAAGCTTTATTTCTCAAGCATTTCTTAGCTTGAAAGTATAGAATGAAATATGTTTTGAACATGCCTGGCTTGGATTTCAAGCATTGGTGCTATGAGGCATAGAGACCGTTAAAATTTTTAGGAATTTCTATGTTTCATGGGTAAAAACATCCAGATATTCACTTCATGAAATAATGGGATAGGTGGAAGGAGTTGCAAGCTTCTTGTCTAGATGACACTAACATTCATCGATCATGATTAGAAAATGGAACAATAAGTAAAGGGAAATGGAGGGTAAAGAAAGGAAAGGTGGAATGGATGGCGAGAGATGAAGGTAGTTACCTGCTTTTGAATCTCTACATGGTAATGGAAATGGAATAAACACATAATACAATGGACTCGTGCGGAAATGGGAACACCAACATCTTGACCTTGCCTTGTATGCAGTAGCTGAGGTTATTTGAAAAGATATTGACATAGACAACTCCAAATGATTCATAAGGACTTCAGTTTATCCTTTTGGAGTGGGCAATGAACATCAGGACCATATAGATGATTCAGAGATCAAACTTGAATTCATTATTGGATGAAGGATGCAATGTGGATGGAAACTTTATTGGGTGAATGAGCCGATGAGTGGAATGATGGATGGAAGTATGCAGAGATGCTTATGATGGAACGGAATTGAAATCATGAATTACCTTGAGATTTCCCTTGATCTAGGCTCACAAAGACTTTCCTAGCAACTTTGGGATCATTAAGATGTGTAAAGTATAACCTCAAAATACTTCAGTCAATACTGAACAACTGACTCATCTCCCAAGAGTAGGCAGTCATGCCATCTGACACTAGCGATGGAATCCATGGGAAATCTATCAATCATGACCCAAGTTTCTCAAAGGAACAAATAAGAACTCATAAAATTAGATTTGGCATTTTGGAATATTATGTTCAGTAGATAGCAGTGTCAAGACACAATAGATGATTAATGTCCCAGTCAAATCCAGAGTTTGTCTCGTCAATAAATTGAAAACAATGATTGCTCAATCCTAAGAATGTCGTGAATAAATGTTTAGGAAATGAGCTAACATATTCTAGCAAAAGTATACCAATTGTCTTTGAGATATACATCACCTTGTCAAGAACTAAGAACCCTCAAAACAATAACTCTAAACCAAAAAAAAAACAACTAAACTAAACGATGAAAAGCAGGAAATTTCTAGAGTCAAATGACATCAAGACGAGCAAATCTTAACCTAAGAAAGCCAAACAACAGAAAGGAATCCTATTCTAACTATGTACAAACTAGCCCCTCAGGGAATTCATGGCTGGAAATAGTGCTTCAGGAACTACCCATTGACAGGCAGTGGAACATCTTCTCTGGTCAAAGTCTTCAATTTGAAAGTGTTCTCTCCTAGGATCTCGGCAATTTGGTATGGGCCTTTCTAGAGATAATCAAACTTGTCATGATCACCTCGCCTTTCATGTGCCTTGTCCCAATATAAAACCAGGTTAGAAATTCTAAAAGCTTTCACTCTTGCCTGGCAATCAAACCAATGCTTGACCACTCCTTGATGCTTCATAAACTTATCCAAGGCAATGTCTCGCTTCTCTTCCAGATGCAGTAATTGTGACAATCTTGTTTGTACTCTCTCATCTTCATCTAAATACTCTTGCATGAACTGCAAGGTTGGAATCCTTAATTGTATCGGGAAGATGGGATCCTGCCCATAAACCAAGTGATATGGAGAAGTACCCAGAGAAGACTTTACTCAGGTCCTGTCTGCCCAAAGAGTGAACTTCAGCTGTGTATGCCAGTCTTTTGGATTCTTATCCAGTAGTTTTTTGATTGCGTTCAAAAGGTTCTTATTTGTGGATTTAGCCAAGCCATTACCTTGTGGGTAATAATTCAAGGAGAACTTCAGAGTTATTCCATATTCAAAAGCCCAGTTGGAAAATCTTAGCGATGAAAATGCAGGACCATTGTTGCACACAAGAGCGCTAGTACAGCCAAATCTGGTAATTATGTTTTCCTCCAAAAATTTGATTACTACCTCAAAGGTGTAGAACTTCAAAGCATGGGCTTCTGTCCATCTAGTGCAATAATCTGTCGTAGTTAGGATATACTTATGCTATGCAGAGGAAGGTGGATTTATCATGCCAATAAATTCTAGTCCCCACTTGGCAAAAGGCCTGAACTCAACAACCGGCTATAAAGGCATTGCTGGGTTTCACTCTCTTGAAGCTGCTACCTGACAAATGTGGTACGTTTTGATGTGCTGATGAGCATCTTGAAATAGTTTTGGCCAATAGTAGCCTGCCCTCAATATCTGATTTGCTGTCGCCAATTTGCCACCATGGCAAGTTCCAAATTTGTCATGAAATTGTTCCATAATACTTTTGGCTTCGCTTCTACCAACAGACCTTAAGTAGATCCCTTCATGATTTTGTCTGAATAAAATTGATCCTTGCAACATGAAGAGTTTGCTTCTGTATCTTAATGCTCTTCTCTGCGTTGGGCTCATGTGATCCAGACATTTCTAAGATAGCAGGTAATAAACAATATCATCGTACCACTCATCTGGTGATACTGCTTCAAGTACATAAGCTTGTTGAACGAATCTAGGGCCTTCGACTACTATAGTTTGGGTAAGTGTTTGTCCTCTAACCAACTTCATTGGTTGAATTTCAATAGCATACTCTTGGATATTGGTGACCCACTTGCCTCTTCTTTCACCCAATTCATTTTGAATTAGTAGTGTCTTAACTACGGCATCTGGAACTATAGCATACACTCTGCTCTGCAAGATATAGTGTCAGAATTTCTTGATAGCCTTTACCAGAGCATATGCCTGTTTCCCAACTCCAGGATATCTCAGCTCAGTGTCCTTGAAAGGGGCACTCATAAATGCGATCGAGTGTTCATCTTTATCATCTGTCCTTTGGGTCAAAATTCCTGCACATGTGTGATCTAACGCAAAAGAATACAAGTAAAAGGGCTTCAAATAGTTTGGACTAATGAGAACAGGAGCCCTAGCAATTGCTTGCTTGATTTCTTCAAATGCTCTCTTTGCTTGAGGAGTCCATTCGACTTTCGTATCCTTCTTCAACATATCATTCAAAGGCTTAACAATTTCTGCGAATCTAGTAATAAACTTCCTAACAAAATTAATTTTTCTGAAGAAAGACTTCAATTCTTTTTTACTGGCAGGCATACTAACTCTTTTAATGGCCTCTACTCGATCTGGATCGATAGAGATACCGTGTTCTGATATTACGTGGCCCAACAACTTTCCTTCTGTTACCCCAAAGATGCACTTTTTTGGATTTAAGGAAATTCCATATGTTCTACAAGATTCAAAAACTCTCCTTAAATGCTCCACATGATCTGCTCTGACTTTTGAGAAAATAGTGAGGTCATCCATATAGATGATACTGCATTTTCTAATAATATCTCTAAAGGTGATGTCCATGGCCCTCTGAAAAGTATCTCCTACATTGATTAAGCCAAAAGGCATCCTTCTATATGCATATGTACCCCATTTAGTAGTGAAGGCAGTCTTTAACCGATCTTCTTCTTCAACCATGACCTGGTTATACCCTAAATATCCATCCAAAAAAGACATCATCTGCGAACCATTTACAATTTGAAGCACTTCGTCCAATGAGGGCAAAGGATAATTATCTTTCTCTGATGCTTTGTTAAGATTCCTAAAGTCAACACAAAGCCTTATTTCTCCATTCTTTTTTCTAACAGGAACCAGATTGGCGACCCACGTCGAGTGCCTTATTGGAAATATTATCCTTTCTTGTAGTAGCTTCTTTACTTCTTGGTAGATGAGTGGCTCCAATAAAGGATTTACTGGCCTCTACCTCTGTTGGAATGGTCTGCTCCCAGGTTTGAGAGGAATGGTGTGCGTGATGATAGATGTGTCATATGTCTTCAAATCATCATACCCCCAAGCGATAACATCGTGAAACTCTCTCATGCTATTGAGAGTATTTTCTCTTTCTTCTGGTGTACAAACTTTCCCTATAAAGACATTTTTTACCTCTTCATCTGTCCCCAGATTGACTGCTTCACACTTATTCCTGTCTTCACTGCGGTAGGGAGGAGTGCCCAACTTATCTAAATCAAAAAGTCTCTCTAGCTCAATCATACCCTTTGGGATGGTGTTGTCTTTCAGATTCATGATCCCATCCGGATCAAACTCAGCTTCAGCTTCGCTCTCATCAATAACTTGGGTAGTAAAAATACCTAAATTAGTCAAGAAGTCCAGTATGTGTTTGTCATCATCAAACACTTGAAAGTTTGTGATATTATTTGGTACTGATGGAACTGATGTCAATTCGACTGTGAACTTCTTTAAGCCCTCCATAGCTAATGGCTCAAGGGAACTTGCGGCTTGTGCTAGTGCATTAGCCACTTGATTTGTTGACCTGTAAATCTACTGGATGTTGAATGCATCAAAGTCCTCAATAAGGTCCCATACCCGGTTCCTATATTTCTTTAACCTCTTATCATGGCACACATATTGTTTCCTGACCTGCCTGACCACTATCTCTAAATCGCCAAACACATGCAGAATCTTAACTTTCTTCTTAATAGCAAGGAGCAATCCATGCACTAGAGCTTCATATTCAATGACATTATTTGTGCACAGAAACTACAATCTTAAGGCTAATAGATAAGCTTCTCCCAGTGGATTAATCAGTTCAAAACCAGCTCCGGATCCTTGTTTGGATTTTGATCCATCAAATCTTAAAGTCCATACTTGATTATCTCCTAGATTTGACTCATTGATATCTTCATTTGTTTTTGCAAGTTCAATTCGGGTATTTTCTGTTGCTGATGCTGAGGTGCTTGCTTCATCTATAAAGATAGTATTCTAAACAGGTTCTTTTAATTTCATCATTCTTGGAAGTTCCAAACCCATAGCCTCTGGAATCCTTTTCCTGACCTGTTTTAGGGCGACTACGCACATAGCGCAGGAGAACTCAGAATGAAAAGCATTGTGTATCCTGCACCAATTAGGCAATAGTAAATCATGAACCGATGCATGACTTCCCAATTCTACGCCTTGCTTCACATGTTTCATAACAAAGTTTTGGAAGTTTTCAAACATGCCTTCCCCTTCTTCATTTGATGATGTGCCATGATCACTTTCTATAAAGGCCTCTGTTGGATTATGGAACATTAAGATCTCCTCTACCTTAGGCTTATAAACACCTAAGTCTATTTCCAAAAAAAGAATCTCATTATCTTCACCATATTTGGTGATCATCAATTTTAGACGTGGAGTGCTATCTATTCTGATCTGATTTGGCAATCCCTTCCATGATAGTTGTTGGTACCCATTTTGTCTGGAGTTGAACTTGGATGTTTTGAGGGTTTCTTCATTTAAACCCTAAGCCTTCCTCTCCATTGGCGTGAGTTTGCGTGCATTTTGGCGATCAAGTTGATAGTGGTGATGTGACATTGGGATGACTTCTGTCATCGGCGTATCTTTTTTCTGGTTCCCTGATGGGCATGTGTCTAGCCGACGAGGGGGCAGAGTGTGGTTTGTTGGTTTTCGCTATGACTTGGGCTATCGGGCTAGCTATTGGAGGGTCTGCCGACGGCGAATGCTTGGCTGATGGGGTGTCATCAGCGTGGGTCTCACTGACAAGGGATTTGGAATGGTCATCGGGGTGATCGTTATTGTCGGCGAGCACGATTTTTGTTGTGTCGATAGCTGTCTCTGGCTGACAAAGGTGTTTTGGTGGCCATCGGAGAGACTTAGTAGATCAGGTGAACTATGGTATGCTTAGCCGATGGTCTATGTGTGGGCAACAGGTGTTTTTCACTTGGTCATCGGTGAGAGTTGGTCTATCAGTGAGGATGCTTTTGGCTAGGCCGACGGTGTTGGTTTGGCCGATGGTGAGGGTGTTGTCGGCGAGACGATTGATGTCGGGGTGAGTTTTTTGGGCTAGCCTGATGGTTCAAGTTTGGCCGATGGTGGAGTTGATGGCAGGCATCGGCAAGACAGTTTAGGTTGGCAGGAGCTTTGTGGAATTGGCCGATGATAGTGGTCTTGGCGATGGGCATTGGATTAGAAGTTGTGAGTCGAGCGTGGCAAAAGCGCTTGACGCTTAGTATGTGTGTGGCCATATTTTTAAAATGCTAAAGTGGTCTCCGTGGCATGCATGTGGGATTATTTTCCTATATGTTTTGAATTTTCAAAGAGTTGTGTTTAGGTGGGAAGTTTTCAAACGCATCGTTGATGCATTTCTCGGTGACCACGGGTGGTTGAGACCTTTAATGGCAACAGTGCAGAGGTATGAGCAAGGGTACAAGCGATCAAACTGCCTGATTGTAAATGAAGACTCCTAGATGGTGGCGCAGGGCTTGAGGCCAGCCTTGTCTACTCTCCTATCTATTGCAGCAATAACTTCTGAGTGCCATTCCTTCTGAGGACTGTATCTGGCAATTTTTCATATCTACCATGTAATTAATGTCTGTGAGTACACTTTCTGGCTGTTTTAAGCAGATTGTGTCACTCATTCTGTTGTTGTTGAACGTTGGACATTTTTGGCTTTGTAATACAATACGACTGGTTTTGGTTCACTTTGTGCAGGAATACTTGTGAGTTTATGCATTTCCTGTTGTATGTTTCTTGCATAAATCTACTGATTTCATGATTTATCTTATATGAGTAATGTTGTTTAGCATGTGTTTTGTTAATTCTGTCTCCAGTGTTGCATGTGTCCTTCTTCTGAGTCTAGATATCTAAGGGGTGTCTGGTTTTCTAGAATACAGAATTCCTGTATTGAATGTTTGATCTTTTAACTTCTGCTTAAGGGGTAGATTAAATTATTTTCAGATTGAATATTGGGAAGGGTATACTGCAATAGGGATGCCATAAGTACAGATAGCTTAACACTCTGTATTGCGAGATATTTGTAAGGCAGATATCACATAAATCCCCTTTAAATCCAGTTTTAGTTGTTCATGCTGACCATTCACAGGTGTATGGCTACTAACTCCAAGCCCTGGACAGGCACCAATCTAGTTCTGTGTTAAGGTTATACACCAAGTCCAGCTCTGCATCCAAACATAAAACCAAAATCAAACTCCAGAACAACCATTAGGATAGTAGAATTAGTTTTAGTATCCCAAGTCCTTTGTCTACAACTGAAAATAGGCCCAAAGCTAGCCCCTTTGCTCTTATCTTGCAGTTTTGGTCTACTTATACGAGGACTTATCTACTTCATGTCAGCATCCCAGCCTTTGTATGCATATTCTCATGGATGTTGAGTAGGGAATACCCCCCTAGGTTTTGCAGAGCCTGAAGAAGAAGAGGAGATAAAAATAGAGTCTATCTCCTATACTGTTGGCCCCTGGCCCAGAGATCTTGTTGATCATTGATGGCTACCTTGTAGGGAAATCTGGGAGTAAGCATCCAGTCTGGGAAAAAACCAACAGAAATTGGCAACTTTGCTGGAGAGAAAAGAAATAAAGAAGAATATATTTGTGGCCCATCCAAGTCACCAACAGAAATTGGCGACTCTACTGGGGAGAAAAGAAATAAAAAAGAATATATTTGTGGCCCATCTGAGTCACCAACAGAAATTGGTGACTCTACTGGGGAGAAAAGAAATAAAAAAGAATATATTTGTGGCCCATCCGAGTCACCAATAGAAATTGGTGACTCTGCTAGGGAATTTGTGAAAGAACCCAGATTTTCAAAAGAAAACAGTACCTAGTAATAGGTGGCGACTCCGAAGTAATCTCCCAACTGGTCAAAGTAAAATTTATATGCAGGAGAGAAGATCCCAATAGAATCCTTTATTTGAAGAGTTACCAATAACAAGGAGAATGATGTATAGAAGAAAGGGAGCTGTCTTAGTCAGTCATGAGGGTTCCCTCCAAAAAAATGATGATATGCAAGATAACCCTAGGCCATCAGGACAACATGTGCCTTACTTTTCAAATGCAGAAGCTGATATTCAGGGTGCATATGAGAGGCAACACAGTGGTGGCGTGAGAATGAGGTCAGAGGTGTTCTAAGAATGCCCATTTCTAGACCCTAGTGATAGGTTTGAAGAGGCAGAGTCTTTGAGAGATGATGAGATGATGACCAGAATGGTATGAGACCATCTACCTTCATGCCTAAAGAAGAACAGTTAGCTGAAGAAATCAGAAATCTGAGAGTAGAACCAGAATATCTACAAGCCATGAAAATTAGAGATGACATGAGGCAGAAAGTGTAAGCTTTAAGGACTGCCCAAAATGATTCAATTCCTACCCTTGAGAATACAAATGTGCAAAGACATTAGCAAGGAAATGAAGTGCAACATCAGCATAATGATCAAAGACAAAATGTGAATGATGCTAGGATACCACTGAACAATGTAAGAAACCAAAATGCAAATAGAAATATCAATGTTAATCAATTTGACAGATAGCCAATGCAGCTAGACAGATTCAGACAGCTAGTGTTTGATGGTATTCCTGGGTATCGTAACCCCATTGACAAGCATCTAAGGCTGCAAGTGCCTAAATTTTCAGGAAACAACACTGTGTCAGGAGAAGATCATCTAAAGGCTTTTCAAAATGTCATGGATAACTTTGAGGTTGAACATGAGGATGTTTTCATGAAGTCATTCATGCAATCTTTAATAGATGAGGCTAGAGAATGGTACAAGAATATGCCTGACCGGAGTATTTCATCATGGGATGATTTTAAAAGGATGTTCAAGGAGCAATATGGTGACAAAACTGACCCTAGCTTTTTTGTAAATGAGTTCACTAGTATCACTAAAGGGTCAAATGAGCAAGTTGTATATTTTAATGCAAGATTTACTAAAGTGTTAAACAAATTGCCACATCACATGAGGCCAAATGAACCAATGTGCATAATATCGTATATCAATGCTTTTGATGCAAAAACTACATATGGATTAAGAGATAAAGGTCCTGCTACTATCAGGGATGCTTTCAGAATTACAATGAATATTGAGAACAACAGCAAAGCATCAGGCAAGACAAATAGAAGAGATGATGTGAAAATTCTGCAGAATCCAAACAAGCCTCAGAAGACTCAAGGTAATACATCTGCCCCTGAAGATAAGATAGACAAATTGGCAAATGGTCTTAAGGACCTAAGCTATAGACTGGCTAGAAGTGAAAAAGGGATAGGTCCTAATAGGCAAGTCTACCAAAGACAAGAAAAAAGGCCATCATTGCATGATATGCCATATAATACTAATTGGCATAATGGTAAGCCTATATTCCCACATAACAACACAAATCAGAGAGCTCAACATGTCAAAGAAACTCCTGATCCTTTAAAGAAAGCTGTAAATATTGTTGATGATACTCCATGGTGTATAATTTGTCAGATGCCACATTCACAGTCACAGTGCATGATTGCTCAGTCCTTGTATGATAATGCTGCATCTTGTAATGAATGCAATGAGCCACATTATGTGCAAGATGATGATGTTAATATGATATCCATAAGCAATGGATACCCTCCTTATGATGCTGATGAGAGTACAAATAATGGAATTCAGGCCTGTCAACAGGATTCTTATGATGAAGATAATGGAAAAAGCTATGTGTATGCTCAGAGCTCACACAATTTTCTAAATAATTTACAACGACCTTCTGATGAGGAAATTAAGGCCCTCACAGCTGCAACAGTGGCCCAAGTCAAGAGTAACTACAATCTCAGAGGCAAAACTCAGATGAGCAGCCCACATCAGCCAGGAGGCACTTCTGCAGGTCAACCAGTGCATGGTCATAGGGGAATTGAACTACAAAATAGGCAGTGGGTTAATAACAAGCAAAATTTTAAACAAAAAACAGGTCATGAATCTCAAGGACTAGAAAATGGAATCCCCTAGGCTGAAGATCAAAGCAAAGATTCCCAAAACAAGAATGATGATCAAGGAACTATGAAAATGAAAGATAAATCAGTTCAGGATAAAAATAAGACCGTGGAGCAAGCTACAACTGTTATACAAAATTATGCTCCATTTGATATAGCTCAAGTCCTCTCCCAGGTAAAGGTCTCTGTTCCACTTATGGAACTGATGAAGGTTGAAGAAATCAAGAATAGGACAGTATCCCTAATTTTAGGAGTACCTTGCCAAGCTAAAGAAAATGTTTAGACCCAGGTTGAGAAACATGTCATATGTAATGAAGAAGATGAGGCTCTTGAGGTCTATTTAGGAGTAACCATGACAAAGTGCCCTTCACAAGTGGAACCATTTTATGTATCCCTGGTTATAAATGGAAAAATAATCAGAAATTGTATGCTTGACTCTAGAGCATCTACAAATATCATGCCTTTAGCTATCATGCAACAAGCTGGATTGAAAATTGATAAGGCGTGTGGGAAATGTTATGCTATGGATGCCAGAGAGGTACCAGTTATTGGAATCATGAAGGATGTAGATTTCAAACTGGCAGCATTTCCTGAAAAAAGATATAAAATGAATATAACAGTGGTTAACATCAAGCCACAGTATGGTATGTTGCTGTCAAGAAGATGGGCAGCACTAATTGGTGGAAGTATGCAGCTGGACCTATCATATGCCATGATTCCAATGAATGGTAGGGATGTTAAGCTAATCAAAGAAGAAAGATTGTCAGAGACAGTGGAAGACCAAGAAGCAGAGGAATAGATATGCCTTCTAAACACTGACTGTGATAACTTCAAGATTGTCTCAAATGATAAAGAGGATAAAGAGAAAAATGGTTGCATTGAAGAGTTGGACTAGCAAGGTTTATGGACTATGTTTTTTGATGGAGCTTATGCAAAAGAAGGGTCTGGAGCTGGAGTTGTTTTCCTGTCTCCAACTGGTAAGCTCCTCAAATTCTCTTTCTTGCTGAGGTTTGCCTGTACAAACAACATTGTAGAGTATGAAGCTTTACTCTTAGGCCTAACTATAGCTCTCAAACATGGAATCAAGATGCTAAGGGTATTTAGGGATTCAGAGCTGATTGTATCCCAAATTAGACATAGGTATGCTTCAAAAAACAAAAGATTGAAACAATACAAGCATGCTGTTTGGGATACCATTGAACTATTTGATGCATTTTCAATAGGCTGGGTAGAGAGATCAAAGAATGTTATGGCTGATTTCTTAGCTAATGTTGCAATAAGGCCAGATGACATCACTCTGTCAGATGTTACAAATGTAGAAGTAAAAATCAGGCCTGTAGTACCAGAAAATATATGCAGTTGGCAAGTGTTTAATGATGATAAGAACTTGATAAAAATTTTGCACTGCATAGATGAATTTGAGAATCAAGAAATTGATTTCCAAGCTTTTGTAGAAACTATATATGGAAAAGAAACTCTTGTGGGGAAGGAAATAATTCAATTGAAGACCAACAAAATCCCTAGAGGGTTAGTAGCTTTGGAAAGAGCTTTTGACAGTAGAGACCAATTGGTCACAAAGACATCTCCCACAAACAAGGAAGATTTAGAAGAGATAAATTTGGGGACATCTCAGGCCCCTAAGAAGGTATACATTGGTAAGCAGCTCAAACCACACATCAGGAGTATGTTGAATGCATTACTGAAAAGGTATAAACATGTTTTTGCTTGGTCATATGAGGACCTCAAAGCCTATAAGGAAGATCTATTCTAGCATGAGATCCCATTGAAGCTCAGAGATAAACCATTTAGACAAAGGCAAAGACCTATTAATCCTACCTTAGCTCCAAAAATGCAAGAAGAACTAAGAAAGCTTAGGGAAGCTGGAATAATTGTGCCAATCAGACATTCAACTTGGGTGTCTAACCTTGTCCCAGTCAGAAAAAAGAATGGTGATATTAGGCTTTGTGTTGACTTTAGGAACTTGAATGTATCCTCTTTAAAGGATAATTATCCATTGCCTAATATGGAGGCTATGTTGCAAAGAGTGACTGGTTGTGAACTCTTATCCATGATGGATGGATTTTTAGGTTATAATCAGGTGAAGGTAAAGGAATTAGAACAGTACAAGATTGCTTTCACCACTCCATGGGGAACTTATGTGTATGTTAGAATGCCATTTGGGCTAACAAATGCAGGTGCTACATTTCAAAGAGCAATGGATGTTGCTTTTGCAGGGTTGATTGACTCAATCCTAGCTGTATATCAGGATGATCTGACTGCCTATTCGAAGAAAGAGGAGCAGCATTGTTTGCATTTGGAATAGATTTTTATTAGAGCACTAGAGTATGACATTTCTCTCAACCCAAATAAGTGTGCTTTTGGGGTAGTTGAAGGAAAACTCTTGGGGCACATTGTTTCCAAGGATGGAATAAGGATTGATCCTAAGAGAGTAGCTGCAATTGACAGAATTCAAATGCCAAAGACTGTGAAAGGAGTTCAGTCCTTCTTTGGACAAATAAATTTTGTTAGGAGATTTGTTCCCAACTTTGCAGAAACCACAAGGCACATTTTGAAGATGATGAAGAAGGATGCAACTGTCAACTAGGAAAGTGAAGCAATTGAATCATTTCAGAGTATCAAAGAGGCAATAAAGATGGCCCCTGTTCTTAAATCTCCTGATTTTTCTAGGCCATTCCAATTGTTTTCATTTGCTTCCTTTCACACTATTGCTGCATGTTTGCTATAGAAAAATGAGGACGGATTTGAACAACCCATAGCTTTCTTCAGTATGTCCTTGCGGGCTTCTTAGTTGAAATATGATATCATAAAAAAATAGGCATATGCACTAGTCAGAGCCATCAAAGGTTTCAGACCATACGTGGTAGGATCACATATAATTGCATATGTACCCCATGCAGCAGTCAAAGACATATTCACTCAACAGGAGGTGACTAGAAGAAGGTGCAGATGGATAAACAAATTGCAAAAGTTCAACATAAAGATACAAGTTACCAAGTTGGTAAGAGGACAAGGATTAGCCAAGATGATGGCACAGTCAAATTTGGAAGTATGCCAAGTTAAAGCAGTCTAAAATGAGAGTGTGAATGTATCAAAGTCTGAATGGTATAAGGATATCATATATTACTTGCAAAATTTAAATTGCCCTTCCCATTTCAGTGACAGTCAAAAGAGGACTTTAAAGTTACATGCAATCAGGTATGTTATTGTTCAAGGTGAGCTATACTGGAAAAACCCTGATGGTGTGTTGCTAAGGTGTGTGGATGAAGATGTGGCTAACAATGTTTTGAATGACATGCATAAAGGAATGTGTGGTGGACATTATACTGCCCAAACAATAGCTCATAAGATCCTTAGGGCAGGATATTGGTGGCCCACTCTCTTTCCAGATGCACAAAGGTTAGTAAGGAAGTGTGACCCTTGCCAAAGATTTTTAGGAAAGTTGAGATATAATGGTGCTTTACCCCTCAGAACTGTAACTATGGATGCTCCATTTCAGCAATGGGGAATTGACTTCATAGGGGAAATTGCAGACAAGTCAAGTGGAGGACATAGTTGGATCTTGGTGGAAACTGATTACTTTACCAAATGGATTGAGGCCATTCCAACTAAGAGAACTACAAGTAAGGTGGTGATGGATTTCATACTGGAAAATGTTATCATCAGGTTTGAAGTACCATCCAAGATAGTCACTGATAATGCTATGTGCTTTAGATAAGGTGAGTTTGTTGATTTTTGCACTAAATATGGGATAAATCTATCATATGCATCACCATACCACCCATAGGGAAATGGTCAAGTAGAATCAAGCAATAAAAGCATCATGAAAACTATCAAGAGGATACTAGATAAGAACAAGAGAGCTCTGGACTCAAAACTAAAGTTAGCAATATGGGCTGACAGGGTGACAGTAAAGAAGGTTATTGGGATGTCACCCTTTGATCTAGTATATGGTGCATCAGCCAGATTGCCCATGAACAATCTCCTGCCAGTTTACAAATTTATCCAAGATAATGTTGAGGAGATTGATGACTCCATGACAAAAAGAGTGAACCAGCTGGTTGCATTGGATGAGAATAGAAGGAAAGCCCACCAGATCAATCTCAAGTGACAACAAAATGTGAAGTATTTGTTTGAAAGGAGAGCAGCAGAAAGGAAGTTTCAAATCAATGATCTGGTGCTCATATGGAATGCAAAAAGTCAGGAAAAGGGTAAACATGGTAAGTTTGAACCCTTATGAATGGGCCCATATCAGATTTGCAGTACCCATGGGGAGGACTCTTATTTCCTCCAGGCCCTAGATGGTGAAGTTCTAGAATTGCCTGTGCATGGTCAGTTCCTCAAGTTATATTTTGCATAATGACCTATCTCTGTGCACATTTATAAAAGTGTGTATATATTGTGAATCTCTTGCACATATTCGTGCCTTTTTGGTTTTTGCCTGGTCTTCCTGGAGATCTAGTTCTTGCTGCAGGTTTTACACCTGCACGTCCCCATTTGGAGCCAATGTTGGTACCCATTTTGTCTAGAGTTGAACTTGGATGTTTTGAGGGTTTCTTCATTTAAACCCTAAGCCTTCCTCTCCATCGATGTGAGTTTGCGTGCATTTTGGCGATCAAGTTGATAGTGGTGATGTGCCATTGGGATGACTTATGTCATCGGCGTATCTTTTTTCTAGTTCCCCGACAGGCATGTGTCTGGCTGACGAGGGGGCAGAGTGTGGTTTGTTGGTTTTCACTATGACTTGGGCTATCGAGCTAGCTATTGGAGGGTCCACCGATGGCATATGCTTGGCTGATGGGGTGTCATCGGTGTGGGTCTCACCGACAAGGGATTTGGAATGGTCATCAGGGTGATCGTTATTGTCAGCGAGCATGATTTTTGTTGTGCCGATAGTTGTCTCTGGCCGACGAAGGTGTTTTGGTGGCCATCAGAGAGACTTAGTAGATTGGGTGAACTATGGTATGCTTGGCCAATGGTCTATGTCTGGGCGACATGTGTTTTTCGCTTGGTCATCGGTGAGAGTTGGTCTATTGGCGAGGATGCTTTTGGCTAGGCTGACGGTGTTGGTTTGGCCGATGGCAAGGGTGTTGTCGGTGAGATGATTGATGTCAGGGTGAGTTTTTTGGGCTGGCCTGATGATTCAAGTCTGGCCGATGGTGGAGTTGATGGTAGGCATCGGCGAGACAGTTTAGGTCGGTAGGAGCTTTGTGGAATTGGCCGATGATAGTGGTCTTGGTGATGGGCATTGGATTAGAAGTTGTGAGTCGAGCGTGGCAAAAGCGCTCCATGCTTAGTATGTGTGTGGCCATATTTTTAAAATGCTAAAGTGGTCTCCGTGGCATGCATGTGGGATTATTTTCCTATATGTTTTGAATTTTCAAAGAGTTGTGTTTTGGCGGGAAGTTTTCAAACGCGTTGTTGATGCATTTCTCGGTGACGACGGGTGGTTGAGACCTTTAATGGCGACAGTACAGAGGTATGGGAAAGGGTACAAGTGATCAAACTGCCTGATTGTAAATGAAGACTCCCAGATGGTGGCGCAGGGCTCGAGGCCACCCTTGTCTACTCTCTTGTCTGTTGCAGCAATAACTTCTGAGCGCCATTCCTTCTAAGGACTGTATCTGTCAATTTTTCATATCTACCATGTAATTAATGTCTGTGAGTATACTTTCTGGCTGTTTTAAGAAGATTATGTCACTCATTCTATTGTTGTTGAATGTTGGACATTTTTGGCTCTGTAATACAATACAACTGGTTTTGGTTCACTCTATGCAGGAATCCTTGTGAGTTTATGCATTTCCTGTTGTATGTTTCTTGCATGAATCTACTAATTTCATGATTTATCTTATATGAGTAATGTTGTTTAGCATGTGTTTTGTTAATTCTATCTCTAGTGTTGCATGTGTCCTTCTTCTGAGTCTAGATATCTAAGGGGTGTCTGGTTTTCTAGAATACAGAATTCCTGTATTGAATGTTTGATCTTTTAACTTCTGCTTAAGGGGTAGATTAAATTGTTTTTAGATTGAATATTGGGAAGGGTATACTACAATAGGGATGCCATAAGTACAAATAGCTTAACACTCTGTACTGAGAGATATTTGTAAGGCAGATATCACATAAATCCCCTTGAAATCTAGTTTTAGTTGTTCATGCTGACCATTCACAGGTGTATGGCTACTGACTCCAAGCCCTGGATAGGCACCAATCTAGTTCTGTGTTGAGGTTATACACCAGGTCCATCTCTGCATCTAAACATAAAATCAAAATCAAACTCCAAAACAACCATTAGGATAGTAGAATTAGATTTAGGATCCCAAGTCCTCTGTCTACAACTAAAAATAGGCCCAAAGCTAGCCCCTTTGCTCTTATCTTGCAGTTTTGGTCTACTTATAGGAGGACTTATCTGCTTCATGTCAGCATCCCAGCCTTTGTATGCATATTCTCATGGATGTTGAGTAGGGAATACTCCCCAGGGTTTACAGAGCCTGAAGAAGAAGAGGAGATAAAAATAGAGTCTATCTCCTATACTATTGGCCCCTGGGCCAGAGATCCTATTGATCATTGATGGCTACCTTTTAGGGAAATCTGGGAGTAAGCATCTAGTCTAGGAAAAAACCAACAATAGCCACATGTGTGAGAAGTCAGTGGAGATGTACCCATTGAGCTTCTTCAGCCAATCTCTACTTAGCAGCATCCCATATCCTTCAGGTATATTTACTACTAAAATATCAATGTAATGCTGAATCCTGGGATCAGCTGCCAACTGCATGTGAATATTGTGTAATTCTCCCACAACTGGAACTTCAGTCTTGTCTAATTGGGTAACTTTCTTAGTTGTCTGTTTCAGGATAAGACCAAGTTTCTTACAGATACTCAAAGGCATCACATTGCTTGAGGCTCTTGAATCCATCAAACAATTATGCAACAGTTTGCCAAACATTCTAATTGATATCAAGAATGGGGGTTGTTCATCCCTTCCTTGGTAAAAAATTACTAATTTTTCTTAGGGGCGCTGTACCGATCATCAGCTAGATCTGGATTAGCTTGTGAATTTTCAATCTTTGGTGTACTATTACTTTCTGCAGGCTCTTCCTTTATTTCTACTGACTTGTCATCTATCATATTGGATGAATCTTGTGTAATGAAAACAACATTTGTCTGACCTTGTGGGTGAGGTGGCCTCATTTGGGTTGGATTCATATTCTGACCCACATTTGTTCTTGGTGCATTTGAAGTGGATGGACTTGATGATCCCGTGGGGTTTTGTTCGTTTTGATTTCCACCCTTTGCGATAGTGTCATCAAGACTTCTTAGGAAGGTTTCCTTTATCTCGGGCACTTGAATTAACTCTGTCAGTGGTAAGTTGATCTTGATCTTCTTGAGTTCCTCGACAACACATTGACTCAACCTCTTCAAATTATCTTTGGGAACTTCCTTTCTAATTGGGTCAACCCTTGAGGAAACATTTTGTTGCTAGGCATCTTGTGTTGGGACAACATTCTAAGCTGGATTCCGCTGCCTGTATCTGGGCGAATCTCTTGGATAACTTGGATTGTTACTTGCATTAGGGTTTCGCAGAGTATGCAAGTTATTAGGAGGAGTTGACATAGTAAAAAGATCTTGTGCCCGATAATTCTGCTGATAAACCCTTTGTGGTGCATTACCCAAGGATTGTTGAAAAGCCTGAACTTCATCTGCCTCTTGTGTTTGGGAATTACTCTCAAATGGAGGAAGAAAATATGCATCATCAACTAGCCCATTTGCAGAAGTTGGCAGAAATCTTCCATTATACTCTGACATATCATACTCCATCATGGGTGGAAAAGTAAAGTCTTCAATTATTAAGGCTTGATCGTACCTCTGCATGGGCACAATTTTATACCCAGTGACCAGAGGGTTTTCTGGCACCTACGAGCCATGCATTTCTTGCTAAAAGATGTCAGCAACTATCTTAAATGCAGGACATTGAAGCTCGGAGTGCTGATTCCTATTATGCAATCTGCACCAAGTGGACAATGCAGCGACCACTAAGAAGACCTTTTCTGCTGGTTTCAGGTCAGAAGCTGGTGAATTATCAAGTGGTGAAGGTACACTTCCATTGTTGGGTGCAGTATTCCAGGTTCTATTCTGCCGTTGAAAACCTTGATTGTTTCCTTTGAAGCCTTGATTGTACCCTTGATTATATCCTGGATTATATTCTTGATTACCACCCTGGTTTCCCTGGTATCTGCCCTGATTGCCTTGGAAATTCCTCTGCAGATAATTATTCTGATTTCTCAAATGTGTAACTTTAGTAGATAACTTCTTAACTTGATCAATTAGCTCCTTGATCTCATCTTTCTCCTCCTGAGTCTTTGCAGAAGATGATGATCCTTATAGATAGATTGGCTTTTCAGGTGCAACTTGTGAAATTGGTGCCCCTGGATGCAGAACTAATTGATTAGCAAGAGTGGGAACAGGAACTGGATTCATTACTCGAGTATGTTGAGCTAGTGCTTGATTGATCCCCTGGATCTGGTTTGGCATTGCCACATGCCCTATGTGGTTAAGTGGCCCATGAGTGTTCATACCCAAATCTGTATTCACCTTGACGGCTTCAGCATATGCTCCTGTTAAATTGGTAGGCGGGGCCATTGCTCTTTTCATGAACATGGAAGTAAGGCGATCTAACACAGCATAATAAATCTCCTTAGCCATGTCTTCATTGATGTCGTATGGTGCTTGCAATCAGGAATATGCTTTGTGAAACCTGTGATTAAAAGAAGTGATAGGCTCATGTTCCTACCTCCTTACTTCAATGACTATTTATAGAGTTCTACAGGAGTGATGGGAATCTTAAACTTTTCCAAGAAAGCAGTTTTCATCTGTTCCCAACTAGTAATAGACCCAGCTGGTAGGTTCACATACCAAAAAGTAGCATCTCCTTCAAGAGAGTATGGAAATAGTCAGCATGCTACATCCTGATCTGTGATCCTCTGATTTACTAGAGTGCCTTCAAAGATCTTAATATCCTCTTCAGCCATCCTGCTTGGATCATTGACATGATACTTTGAGCAGAAATGTTCCAGGTTCTTGGGCATTTCATGGTAGTCTGTAAAAGCCCCAAGGGGTGAGACATTTTCTAGGGGTGAGACATTTCCCAGGGGCCAAGCTTGTGCTGCCATTGAGACATTGGGTTGTTGTCCTAGACCAGCTTGAGCAGCTCCTGGCTGAAGTGGAGTACCTATGATGGTTACTTGGATATTGCTTGATTGAACAACTCCCTAATTCTGATTCTGCAGAGGTGGAGTCTGAAATAAATTTGAAATATCACCCCCACTTGGAGATCCTTGGCCCGATGAAGTCGCCTTCTTTCCTTTCTTTGACTTCGAAGGGAACCCCAACTCGGAAAACTCCTTGAATGCTCCTAGTGCAGACATTAAAATTCTTTGGTACCTTTCTGGCGAGAAAGAACCAATTCGCTCCAGGATGTTGCTCCTTCTCCCTTAATTTGAAACAACTTGTTACACGGCCCTCCTTCTAGCACCAAAAATGTTGATGTTTGTTTTTGGACAAGTCAACAATTAGAGTGAAATACAAAGTATCTGACTCCCTCTTGAGCAAAGCCTCTTGAATGCTAAATGAAGTGATCAAACAAGATGACTCCAAGGTTCCTTTCTGATAATTTTGTAAGAGACAGCTCAGTGATTAAGTATGATTTTTCTGTTAAACACAAAGGGACTTACGCAATTGTTCAAACAAGCTGTTGATTCAATGATTATGGAAGTGAACACTGGAGAATCTAAGTACTACAACTTATGGCATATGATTTGGCAATAATGTTCTTGACTCTAATTCTAATTGAATGGGTAAAGAAGGACAAAAGATGTAAGGTTTAGTGATACTAATCTAATCCTAGATGTAAGGATGATTACTGCTCAAGGTGAAATCAAACCAGATCCTGCTTTGCCAAGACAGACAACTACACAAGATTGATGCAATCTTCTAAGGTTTACAAGATGTTTAAATCACTTATGCTCATGAAAGATTCAACAAACATAAAGATCAAATTAAAGTTTGAATGTTGTTTAGACTAACCATGTACTGCAATTTGCATGCCACAAACTACAAATGGTATGAACTTATAGATTTCACCACAAAACAATAAAGAAACCTTCCATTAACTAACATAAACTTAAAAAAAACTTAATCTAACTTAACATTCGTTTGAAAATCTAAACCATGCAACACTTAGAGACACAAATAGAGTCACCAAAGCAATGAATCTTTTATTATCTCAGAAAGCCTTTTGCAACAATTTTAGAGTTCTCAACCGTACAAATGAAAGCAACAGGAGCCCTTTTATAGACCTTCAATGAATGAAGGGTCAAGATTGATCGGACAAGCCAGTGGACCAGATCAAGCCACATCATAAGTAGTTGTAACAAACTCTTCTTTATTGAATAAAAGAGGCCAACTTTATTAAATGAACGAGGTTATCTATATTAAATGAAAGAAGCTATGAAGAAAAGAACAAAGGCACACCTCCCAAGAAGATAGGAATGGTATATCACTATCTTATGAAGAATCCCCATGTGAATATCCCTCACTAGAAGCTTGGCATTCAATGAACCTAGACACTATTTGCTTGACTTCCTCCAAAGGTACACTTGGCGCATTCTGAATGGTTCCTTCAGCTTCAAGTACATCATTTGAATAAAGGCCAAGTGTCTTTTCCCAATCAGTTATCCTTGCTTTGTTGTCGCCAAGGTGGACAACAAGTGAAAATATACTATCAAGCCTTTCATCTGATACATCATCTTCTTGAAAATAGAAAGATTGAACTTGTTCTTTCATGTTATCAAGAGTTATCTCCCCAAATGGATTACATATCTTCATCAAAGAGGCATGTATTCCATCTTGAATTCTTTGAAGTACACTTCTAACTCTTGACATGTCTGTTTTTATCTTATCCAGCAACTATCCTTTGATGCGAAAGCCATAATACTAGGAAGAGAAGTTATATGTTTTTCCTTCTTCAATCACTTCAGCATGTAACAACTCATCAACTGATGTTTCCATCAAGCTCTTCAAGTGTGGCAGATATTGATCCTTGATGTCTTTGAATTCAGCACAAGCTGTTATCAATGCAAGTACTCTTCTTTTAAGATTAGTAATCTTATCACCCGCTTGCATAATATCTTCTAGATGTCTAAATGTAGCCTCCTGTGATCTTTTCATCCAGTCCTTCATTCTATGAGATGAGGACTTCAACTCTTCTAAGTGTTCAACTGTTTTTGGAAGAAGGAGAGATGGAGGTGTAGAAACTCTTTCCTATTTATGAATAGGATGAACTAAATGCTGTATGTACTGCTCTAAGGCTCGACATCTCTGCTCAGCTTTGATTCTACCTTCTGTCTCTTGTCTTATAATAGCTCGAGCATTATCAATTGAATCCTGAAGCTCTTCTTCAACTTGCATTCCAGTTAAAGGACCCAGATTGATTGTATTGATGTCATAATCATTAGATGTTACATCTTCTATATTTTTCTCAAGCCTTGGAACTGCAACATGCACCTTCCTTACTCCTATTTCATCTTTAGTGATCTTTGAAAGAATATTTTCTTTCTTCTTCGGTTTCTCTTTTGACATGTCTAGAAGTAACTCATCAACTGGAAGAGGACACTTCTCAACTTCATAATTCTCTCTGATTCTTTCCTATAGCCACTCTAGTAATGATGAAAGATCTTGTTGATGTTGTAATTGTCTTCCTTGAGCAGGCAATGATTCTTCTTCAGCCTCATCCTTATCTTCGGTATTTGCTTTATCGATGATCTCAGTGTCATGTGGGCTAGAAGGCACTTCTTCAATTGGAGGTTCTAGAACTACATTTGCAGCAGGTACCACTATGTCTTGATTTAGTGGGGTGTCACCTGGCTGTCTAGAAGAAGCAGTTTCAACACTTATCCTTTTCTTCTTTCTACTGGATTCTCCTTGGACAATCTCAAGCTGTTTTCTTTTCCTTCCTTGTCCTGAATCTCTCTCACTTCCTCTGCTTCGTGAATCTTTACTAGGTGCATTGTGTTGTTCTTGCTGATCCACTTCTCCCATTTTAGTATAAGTGAGTATCTTTCCTTCATCAAGAAAGGCTTGTACTTTTTTATTTATCTACTCTTCAGTGATAGCAATGATAGGCCTTATCAATCCTTCATCGTCAACCTTTTCTCTATCAGCCCAGTTGACCTCATAATGCAGATTCGGGATCTTATTATATTCATCACCCAGAAGAGATCTTTCACTTTCTAACTGATCAGGAATCCTTAGTACCTTTGTAGCTCTTATTAAGTCCCATTTCAGTCTTGAACACTTTTGCATCCTGATATCATCATCATCTATAGCATCAGCCCAATGATCTTCCAGTTGTTCTTTATGCTTGTAAGAAGAATACGACTGCTTGATGGCTCCATGTGGATCAAAGTTTTCTCTCCTTGAATCATGTGGATGCAGATGATAAGCCTGAAGCTCAACTTCTAAATGCTCAGCTGCCTATAATGATGGACAAGAATAATATCTACCCAACTGAAGAGGAAACTGAACCCCTGCTTTCTTCCTTGCTTTCTGCATCTTATGAAACTCTAACAGTTGTCTCGAAACCTCTAGCAATGCCATCCTGTTTGAAGGATATCTAGGCAGTCTATATGGGAATGATGTAAAACCTTGAATCCTAATATAGGTGAACTTGTCATACTAAATATAATACCTTCCATATTGCTTGATGAAGTTCCTGGCAGCACCTGTTAGTCTCCTATACGGTTCACCTCTCAACTTCCTCACTATGAACATAGCGAAAGCATCATTGAATCTCTTGTAGTGATTAATGTTCTTCAAATGGAGTTGAGGATAACATTGATGTGAGAGAATCTGTCCCGGCTTTGTACCTACTTGCCCTTTAGCTGTCAATCCTTTGTAGACTACATTTCTTGCCAGGATATAAACAAGATATGAAGTCATGAAGAAAGACTTCATTTCATCAAAGTTTTCAAACTGATCATCAAGACAGTGGCTTATAAGACCAGCCTAGTCAATCATCTTGTTCTTTGTAAACATATGATCAAAGTAAGTATACATCCATCCTTCGAAAGTAGATGATTGTGGCCTACTTGTTACTCGATTCAAGAACATGATCAGGTAACTTATCTCTTGCTTGAAGTCAGCCTTGTGATACTTGGGGTCTTCAGAGTTGTATATCTTCATCGATGAATCATTCATCCACTTCTTCCTAATTTCTTCCATGTAGACCTTGGCCTTCGAAAGTCATCTAAGTAGTTGTAGGGCATATGAAGACTCCTTTCGCTTTCAGGATGTTGAAGATCTCCTAAATAGCTTCCCTTTGCAGGTAAGCGAGAAAAGTTCCATCCTTATCTATAATCTATTTTTTCTCTTTATCATAATGCTGAACACACTCCAACACTAGCTCAGTGCTTGGTAAGGCAGGTGGAAAGCAATCTGCGTGAACAATCCCGCTCTTTGCAATGGCTTTGATGTCTTCGTTCCTTGTGATGGTGAGCAAGAAATCTTTCACCTCCTCCAGGTTGGCGTGTCCCATGTTGGTGTCACCGACATCCTTCCACTACGTTTCTAACTTGGACTCCAGTATGTTGGACTTAGCATCCATCTTAATAAGGACTTGTCTCTCTTTGGCCATCATTCCCATTTACCTACAAGACTAGACTCGAATAAGTGGCTTGAAATAATAAATCTTATCACTAAGAACCTAATTTAAATGATAAAATCATAATAATTCTGCAGAATTAAACAAATAAAAGGCAATTTTTATGAAATAGAGTTGATTATAACATACCTTATATCAAATTTCTGTCCTAAAAGAAGCAGAATTCTGGATTTTATGATAAAAATTAGTAGATAACAATGGAAGAAATCAAAAAGGTTAGGTCAGTCCTCTAAAAATGCAGGTCTGCCTTTAAATCTATTTTTTCCTTCAAAATTCACTACTCTTTTGTGAAGAAATTAGCTGCCCCTTGAAGGAATTTGCTGCTCCCTTGAAGGAATTCGCTGCTCCCTTGAATTTGCAATGTGAATTATGAGAAGGCAGCACCCACTTTATTGCAAATTCTTTTGCATTTAATGCTAGCAGCCAAGGGTGAAGGAGGTCAGCCTGTTCACAAGGAGGTCAGCCTTAAAAAATTTTAAAATTTCAAAATTAAACATCATGTATAAAGGCGCCAAATTTGGGTTTACTCATCCTCAAAGTGGTGATAGAGGGGTGAAATTGCGCCTACTTGAGAATACCTCACTTGACATCAAACATTTAGCATTTAAAAGAATACTACCGCTTAGAAGGCACCAAAACTTACACATAGCCTTCATATTCGTTTTAGCCCTTATTCCTTATGCTTAGGCATATATTTGTGGTGGTTGGAACTGCAATTTAGCACCTAGCTTTGAAACATGTTAAGCTCATGACCTTTAGGCGCAATTTGGAAGGCCTTTATCCTCAAGTGCCAAAAGAAAATAACCTCTAACTCCTAGGGCGCAAACTTACCTTCTAGGCACCTATCCCTAATGACCTCAATACTCCAAGGCACTAATTTAGAATGATTCTCCCTCATGATCCCTCGCACTAGTTTATGGTGGTTTTGGAGGAAAAAGGCACCTAATTGACTTCTCCAAGCAATCTAGCTCTGGGTGCTCAATGTGTGATCTTTTGACTTTCACCTCAAGGCATCCAAATTCACCTCGGCGCTCAAATGACCATTGCCAATCACCAATCTTCATCAAGGCACACATTCTCTTTAGCCTCTCAATGGCACTCACCTAAGTGCTCCTATCATAGTTGTAAGGCACAATTTCATCTAAGGCACCCATCTTACCTCAAGGCGCTAAAACATTAAGGCGCTATCTCCATTCATTAGGGCGCAAAACTAGTACCTTCACTTTTTGATCTCAAACTAGGCAAAAGTGGTCTTCCATCATCTAGGCGCATTCTCACTACTAACTTCAATACTGCAAGGCACTCAATCACTTCAAGGCACAAAAAACCCATCTCCAGATCAAGGTGTTCCAACTACTGAGCAATCTTCATCATGCAAAGAGTGCCCTCACTACTTGAGTGATTCCTTCTACACCCAGGCACAATTAAGAGAGAAGTTTGATCTTTCTTATAGGGGCAATTAAGAGGTATCTTAGCTATTTTACCTTTGGGGACTAGAATAAACCCACACATGTAAGGTGCCACAGTCACTTCAAGGCGCCAGAATGGGTTCATAACTCCAAACATCTACTCCCTAGCTCCAGAATCTTCTATTTCTGAGTTAAGGCACTCACATAGTGATGTTTCCACTTATCCATCTTAGGCACAATTTGGAGTTGGGTAGAACTTTCTTCTAGGTGCTCAAACTCTCTACTTTGCATGAAGGTGCTAAACATTCTTACTACCTCCAAGGCGCTAATCTTCAAAATCTTCATTCAAACTTACTCCTGGCTGAAGGTCACTACCATTTTCATCTTTCAAACACTCTTGAGGCACCATACACTACACATTAAGGTGCTAAAGTCACTTCAAAGTGCCACAACTTGAAGATGGTCTATTTGATCCCTTAAAGTGCTTGTAACTCTTCAGATCCCCTAAGGCGCAATTTGATTTAGACTCTACCTGCTACTCTTATCCTAGGCGCTTATCATCTCTAAGGTGCTCCATCTTACCTCAAGGCGCTAAAACATTAAGGCACTCAAAGGCTCACTCACTTACCTCATAGAAGGCACCCAAATTCAATCCCCAAGGTGCTCAAATAGTTGTCCTTATTCTTCAAGGTGCCAGAGCATACAATTTCCAACTTATTTCAACCCAAGCGCTAGTGATGAGATGTTGCAACAAAAGTAGCAGGAGTCTAGGCGCAACAAGATAGCTTCCTAGGAAATATCTCTTCATATAAATGGAAACTATTAGGATCAGGTGATCGACAGGCTATAAGACTCAAGCACCACTTAGTTCATCATGCAATAGCTCTAAGACATCCTCAAAACTTCATGTGAGGCATTGGATTTCAAGCTAAGAGGGGGGTCCCTAGTCCAATGGGGTGATGTGTGATTTGGTCACAACAAAGTCAAATGTTCCATGTATAAAAGATGTAAATGAGATGTATGCATGTTGGAAAAGTGTCCTTGGGTATGAGAAATGGGCCATGTGGCCAAGATGGACACCCATCTCTAGAAGCTTCCTATTTATGCCTTGTAACTCTATATATATTGAGGTGTTTTGGAGTAGTAGTTCCATAGTGTTTGTACAAGTATTGTTATGCTACCAGGATTACTCCACAAATGACATTTGTAGACTCCTGGAAGAACTTGCACTGCAAATGTGTTGTAAACAATCTTGTTTTGATAATACATTGTGCAAGTTTTGGAGTGTGGGGTTTTTCACCTAAAAAGGTTTTCCCCACGATATATCTTGTGTCTCTCTTGCATTCTTGTGTTGTGTTTACTATTGTAATCTCTATGTTAAACACATGACATAACTATAATTGAAAGGATTTAAAAGAATTTGCATACTATTCCCCTCACTATATTGGTGTAGGAAGTGTGTTCCGTGTACATTGCTTCCATTCAATAATCCTTCTAATTCTTTATATAAAGTTTAATTGTAAAATAAACTCTCAAGTATATGTACTTGAATTTCATGATTTTATTTTTTGTTGGAAACCATGTAAATTCTAGAATTTTACTTATTGATCGCTTATAGTATAGCCTCATGGGCCATTTTTTCCTCTTTATGGATGTTACCTTGAGTTCTCTAATTTTTATCACTATTGGTAGTGTGTTTGGACATGCTAGGCTAGGTCCTATGATTGTGACTAGGAATGTATTGATGCATTCAAGAGATTCCATTAGTGGAGATAGAACTAGATATGGCTTGACCAATGGGTGAACATTCATCTTTTATAACGGAGATGGGAGGATATGTGCATTGTGTTTAATGGAAGGGAATGCATATTTCTATCACCTAGAGTGTATACTTAAATTAGTTGGAAGGGATACTCGAGATACAAAAGAAAATGTAAGAGTAACAACAATTTGGAGTATATGGGTAGAAATTCTAATCTCATGATTTCCTTGGTAAACTAGTCTTAGGTTTACTTGAAGCTCCTTGAAGAGTGATAGAATGACCAATAAAAATGTCCTCATCAATTCTTATCAAATATGTATTATTTGTAAGCTTCCGTCTCATCTAAATACTCATCATCAATGTATTAGCATGCATTATTTTTAAATCCCATGTTTCCCTTTTGAAACCTCTAAGTGGCCCAATATCCTCAAAGAAACACTTCCAGGTATAGAAATGTGTGCATCTATTTAACATCTTTAAAATCCTATTTTTTCTCTCAACTCTCATAAGTTATGTAACTAGTATAAATTTTTAGAAAATATTAATGTGATATGCACCCAGTGGCAATCTTGAGATTGTAAACCTTTCCTTGTTCTAAGGTCTTCATATCAACAATCATGCATATCTATTGCTTATTACTATTTAGTTTTTTTTTTTAGATTTCATTTCCAAGGGTTTGGATTTCTTATTTGACCCATATGACTCTTAGGAAAAATCTTATTCTTTCATCAAGTTTATTTGATACAAAGAATGTATATATCATTCCCATCTAAAATAAGGGGAATCTTGTGAACCACAATGTGCCTCATTAATCTCTTCATAGTGGTGTTCTATTTCTCCTTAGAATCTTAAATTAGTTCCATTAAATCCTTCTTGAGAATATTCCTAATTTGTTGATAGAATAGGGCACAAAAACTATTCAAACCTAAAGCGTTGTCTAGTTGAGAAGCTAGGTTGCTTGTCTAAGTTGTTTTTTAGTCTCATAATGTAATATCCTTACATATGGTTTGTCTCTTTCTGCCATTTTCCCACTTAATCCTTGAAACCTAGATGTGCTAGAAAAAACTTTTGAAATTGGAATCATTATTGTCATTACCTATTATATGTATTTAGAATTGATATGATTATTGGCCAATGATTTGAAAGAGTTGTGTCTCTTATCTTGGCTGAGATTTGCTTTTCAGATGTGATCCATTGATTAGTAATTGACTAACTATAGAAGGTTGTGACTCAGATGAGATTGTTGGTATTTGTTACTAAGATCCAATCCACCATATGTTCTATTAGAATTATATATTCATTGTCATGTGTTATTTTTATAAATTTTCTAAAAAGAAATATAACTCAAATTCTTGAGTGATAATAAATATAGATTGTCATGGGATAGAGTGATTAAATTTGTATACATACCTCACTATATGTCTAGGACTAAAGTATGAGAGTTATGACAATTTTTTTTCTACTTGATTCCCCATATACCTTTTTACTTAATATTTTCTTTGGCGTTTGAAGTTTATTCTCATCACTTCTTGTAGTAGGACTGCATCTATTCCTTCAATTTGCACTATGTTATGTAAGTATTGGCCTTTTTTGGGCACACCTATTTCCCTAGCATTCCATGGTAATTTTCATATTAAATACATTTCAGACCCTCCAAAGTATCTTAACCAATTTTATCATTGTGGTTGATCTTTCTAGGATGTTCTTCACTTCTAATTCAATTCTAGCATTTGATGATTTTATCTTTCTATTTTTCTCCATTATGACTTTCAATTCTCAAAGTTACATTTTTTGGGATTAAATTTGCTGACATATTACCTACCTCTGTGTTCATTTACTTTTAGTATTGGAATGTGTTGAGTATGTTTGTGCTAAAAGATGAAGTAGGTCCTAATTTTAAACTTTTATTTTAGATATACTAATTCTAGGTTTGATGTGTCTTAATTTAGGTTATTTTCTCAAGTTTCTTCCATCTACTATTTCATTACTCTATTGATCTAACAAAGATTTAAATTATCTCTTGTTTCCTTATCTTTTCTTGTGTAATCTTATCTGAATTTGTTTTCATTGGTTGGTAGTTTTGAGTATTATTTGTTTTATTTTAGGTTTAGAAGGTATTATTGTTGGTGGTTGTTGAATTGCATCTTGTGAACATTCTTGGTCCAACTCCATCATTTGTTGGTTTCGAGAAACAAGGAAAACATGATTGTTCTCATTACACATTTAACATCTAAACACCATATTCTCATAATAAATGGGTTTGTTATATATAACACCTCCCATATCTAGAATCATACAACTTGTTAATATTTTTTCATAGTCTAGATTGATGCAAAATTCTTCATAAATCATAACCTCAGTTGTTTTGCAAATTCTGAAGCAACAATGTATTATGTCATTACAAATCTAAGATTTTAATAGAGAAATGTAATTAGTTTTGACTAAGGAGCATAGGTAAATATTACCTATATTGGAATTGTTCTTGGTAGATTCTATGTTAGGTTGAAATCTAGTAACAAGTGTTTCTTAAAGAACCCATATCTCTTCATGAACCATGGTACTCCTTAATATACAAAATCTTTATTTTGTTTGGGAAAGAAAATTTCTAGAAAGTAGCCTTTGGGAACCATCAATATCTAAACTAATCTAGATGGCTTTCACTTTTCATGAGCCCAAAACCTAAGTGTTTTGGATCTTGGAAAATCCCACATAAATATATAGATTAGGGATCTTTCCTTCAATATTCAGACTTGATCTTAAAGAAGATGGGGGGCATGTCCATTTTCCAGTAACAACCATTCTCCTTTTTGGCAACAAAATGGGTTCTTATAACTATTTTCTTGGAATGTTGTAAAAAATTCCTTATATCTTCCTTCTGAACATGAGGTGTTGCTTCTTTGACTAGTCTTGGGTATTGTACTTGAGCATTCTATGAAGAGGCCAATACATCCTCCAGAAAGTTCTTCCTCAACTAGTGCTTGCTTGATTATTTAGAGAGTAATATGATGAGAAAAAATTCTACTAATATCTAGTGCATAAGTAGATGGCGAGAATAGGGTTCCTTGAAGGGATGTACATTAGTTTATATGATCAAAGAGACGTGCAAATTTTCAACATTCACAATGGAATAAAAATTCATGTATGGATGTAGATCTAGTATAAAAGTATTAGAATTTAGTTTTTTTAATAATCTTAGATGGACTATATCTAATTGGTTTTAACTGCATTGCTATACCTCGAGACTTATCTTTTTCTAAGTAAAGATATTATATTTCCCCAACTTGGAACTACTCTATGCTAATCATGTCATCCTTCCTACTTAGCTTGAGATTCCTCTGAACTCTTTCTCTTAAGGACATATATTTCTTGTTCTTTCAATAATTTTTCAGCTTAGTGGATTTCTGAATGCACTTCTTGCACACTTTGTGCCTATCAAATCACAACATTAGATGGACTAGGTAGTAAGTAACCAAAACATGTCTCAAGAACTTGGATCAACAATGTTTAACTTCAAACTATTTGGATCACCTCACAACCATCTACAACCATGTACAAACTTGCATACTTTATTCTTACAAAATATTATCACATTAGGAGTGTTTGAAAGTTACATGCTTAGTTAGTTTGACTAGTGGCTAAGAATAGTAGTTTAGTAAATCAAATTTCATATCTTTTCATGATCTAATTTAGATCACATTCAGTTCTTTCATAATCCTTTTTATATTTTATTTCTAAAAAGATATCCTTTCAACAAAACTTGTGAACCCATTTGAAGCCTTCCCAAGATTTGATAAGACTACAATAAGTAAATCTACCTATTTATATACTTATTATGCCCTCTTCAGCCATTTGGGAAACAAAATGTTTAATTCTACTAGAAAGATATTTTTCTTAAATTATCTACAAGACATTAAGGATTGTAATATGTTGTCATTCTCCAATCATAGCCTTTAGGCATGAGTTTAATGAGCTCTTAATAAATGAACATTAGTTACAAAAAAGAAGAGGGCAAAGACTCTAGGCATTTAGAACCATAAGAGGCAATACTTAACAACATAAAAAACACATGACAAGACGTATTGGGGATTATGCCTAATGTCGTAATGTGTCTTTTGGAGTCACTTTAGAATTTTACAAAGGCAGTGGTCCCCACTTTTATTCTTATTCTCCAAGTAGTCCCATGAAATCTGTTGAATCCCATAATTGTAAATAATTGATCTTTTTATAGAATTTTAGAGCAGCAATTGTTTAGAAAATAAAATTGCAAAATAATGGAATCTTTTAAGGCTATAATCAGCACTATTATTGGAAATTCCAAGCAGGTAGTCCCCATCATTGTGATTCATTTACATTAGCAATTACATGATTTCTCCACAATATAAATAGTTGGCATAGTTCATCTTTGATGCTTGTTTTTGGTTTCCTTTTTCTCACTCTTAGGAGAAACCAATATTTCCCATTGAACTAGCATATTTCTAAGCACAAAAAAAATTGGAACTTTAGTAAAGCAATTTTTTGGTCCATGCCAAAACTTTACAATTTGAATAATAACCAAATCAGCTAGAGAAAACATAGCCAACCATTTGATGTAGGTGACTTTCACTAATCACTTAAACATGATAAAGACACCTTGAGTGTGCCACTTGAGAGAAAAAATAAAGCTGTAGCAATACAAATGTTGGTACATGGCAGCTGAAACTGGAATTTAGAAAACTAGATTTAATCATGATTATGCTTGGTAATGTACAAAGGGTCATGGTGTAAAAGTTTAAAAAGTGGATTCTTAAGAGAAGCGACTCAAGTTCAAAACAACCACATAGAAATAGGGCAGACCTTAACTTTGAAGCCATATGCGCATGTAAGAAGATGCCTAGAATTGGAACCTATTCCAGGCCAGGAAGTGATATTCACAATTACACTTAACAAACAAAAGCGAGCATGCCTGAGAATTTGTGGTATTAATTTCTGCACAAATGGACACGTTATCTCCATGAATATAAGATACCTATATGGAGTCAGGATGCCAATCTTACTTGCATGCTTTAAAGAAAAAAATGTCAAGCAAATATTCTTTATAGAAAACACTCCATCACAGACAACCATTGTCCCTTACTCTATGAATGTTAAGACCCCGTTGTGAACCAAATAAATAGATGAGGTACAATGAAATAGGAAAAAGACATTCCTAAACATCAACCACATTCAACCAATCATTGACGAGAATGCTGCATTCCATTGTAAGATGAAATGTAGATTACATATAGGAATCATGAGATTATAATAGCCACAAAACCAAAAGGAGAGAACAGATTACTATTATTCAAAAAGGGGCTGAGAAACTCACAACAGGCCATCTGGAAGGTTGGACCATTTTGATGGGCTTATAATTCAGTCACCTACCACCAGACTGTGACTGTCCAACAGACTCACAGGTTTGCTAGTAGATCTAGACTCAAATGGTGGATGGACTCATAAATCTTAGAACTGATTTCAAATCTATCTTGAAGCAGACAAGAACTCCTCAAGAACTCCTCAAAACCAATCTAAGCTTTAGAAGAATTTTCTTTCAACTAGATTACAAATAAGCAGATAGAAAAACTCACCACTCTTTGCAAAAGCTTCTCCCTTTTCTTTGCTTCCATCTGATGTCTGTGACGCTGAGAAAGATATTCATCTAGACCAGACTTCAAAAATTCAACTTCTTTTGCAACCTGCTCCAACTTTCTGCATAGAAGAAATAATTCATGTAAAAAGTCTACATGTCTAGGGCATAGCTATGTTTTAAATGTTTTGTCCTCATAAAAACTATTTCAACTAACTCTGCTATCAAGACTAATTCAACTAACTTGGCTATCAAGAAAGGATTTGTATTGCATTCTAGACATTAATGTATTATGAGTTGGCTAAGGGCTTGGTAATTGAAATGTTAAGTGCTACCAACTAGACTATTTCTTTCCTAGCTCTACTTGAATAGACAAAAAAAAATATGGCCAACAGGCATTTCAACATAGATGTGATAGCGTATTTGGATATTGGTGGAATCAGTTGTGCATCAGGTAGAGATGGATGGTACAGAAAAATATTATGAAAATCAGACCTGGAAAAAATAGCAATATTGGCAGATCTAAATAAAGGAAACAATTTGCAATGATGGGTTTTGATTTTGCAGAAAAGATTGTGGGATTTCTTTTTCCCAAATAAAAAGAAGCTCCACGTAAGTCAATTTAATTTATTTGTCCTATTTACAGAGCAGAACAATTTAATTTGTTTGTCCTATTTATAGAGTAGAACAATTTACAAACCGTGGCGGATGTCTTAGATTTGGGCAACTGAAATTTCTTAAACACAATAAGGCAATTTAATATGAAATTAAAATTTAATTAATTTATGCAAGCATGGTTTTTAGGGCCCCTCGATGTGTGTGTTGTGTCATCCTTCGCTAGACATATTTGACACTTTTGGTGGGAGATTTGGAATCAAGCTTGTTGTCATGTCTCTTCTGTTGAGACATGGACCAGCTTGTGTGCTTGGGGCTCCTAGCTTGGGCTTGACTCTAATACCATGTTGAGACATGGACCAACTAGGACTCGAACCTAGGACCTTCCATTCGCTATTGGAATGATCTACCACTGAGCTACTAGCCCCTCTTGTACCAGTCCATCGTTGGTCCGGGTGTGGCTTATTTCCAACACCAACATCTTCTTTGGATGAGTTTTTTGTTCGATAGGGCAAAGCCCCAGTCAAAACCTCTTTTCTTCAGGTTGCTTGGACTCTTGGCCCTTCTTTTATTCTTTGCAATCTTTGGTTGGAGAGGAATCATCAGATCTTTCAAGATGTCTTGTTGGGGGCCCACCACTTGTGGTGAAAATTTCTCCAGCCTTTGGGGGAAATTGTTTCGACCAATTGTGACCTGACTAAGGCTGTGAATCCTGGTGATGTTATTTGCTTCAACCATCTCCATCTTCCTCCTCCACAAGCCATCTCATGAGGAAGAGATGTAGACAACCTCTTCGGAAGATAAATAGAGAGGGGAGATGGAGTCCTCCTCCACAAGGCAGTCTGAAAATCAACACGGATGGGTCTTCACGGGGAAACCCTGGTCTTGCTAGCTTTGGTGGAATTGGTAGAGATAGCTCGGGACTGTTCAGTTTATTTTTTCTATTTATAAAGGACATCATACTAATAATTTGATGGAGGCTTTGGTTATTTTATATGCATTGGAGCATGCTAGTGCTCTTGGATGGAGCAGGCTCATTTGTGAATCAGATTCATAGGTGTTGGTGTGTTTGTTGACCCGCCAGCATTTTGAGGATGTTAGTTGGAGGTTAGTCTTGGTGGTTAATCAGATTCCTAATTTGTGTGATACTTTGGATTCTATTGCTTTCACTCATATCCCTAGGGAGTGGAATGTGTTGTGGATTGTCTGACCAAATGGGCTTATAATCAAATGGAAAGCTAGAATATTGTGGATAAGGGTCAATTACCTCTGGGTTTAGATCATTTATTGGATCTTGATAGGGTTGTTTGATGCCCTTGCTTTGTATTTCTTCTTGGTTGAATAAATTTTAACCAATCCTTTATTATTAAAAAAAACATAATTATAAATACACTGTTTTTAAAAGAGAAATAAGGTTAGAGAGGATCTATGTCATACTTCTTTTTTTTATGTTTACATCAAATACTCTGAATTCTTTTTCAAAACCTTGTTGAAATAAACCATCTATTGTGATGTTGAGCCTCCGTTCTCTGTACAAGTTATTATGATGCATGAACATTACATCATATATTGTGATAACAAATCTCCATCCTTTTACAGTGAGGGCTAGCAATACACTCTTAAACCAGTATTTATATTGAGAATTCTAAACCATACAATGCATCAATCATTATGATGTTGGGCTTCCTTCTTATAAAATAGACCTACAATACTTATTTATCTTTAAAAAAAATTATAGATCACAAACCACACCCAACATCATGATGTGTTGTATAACATATCCAACATTATAATGCCACACTTCAATCCTCATATAATGTAGTTTATCAAGATGCAAATGTCTACAAGCATTATTTCTATTATGAACTTTTCAAAACTGCACCTCACATATAGTGTAGGGTCTCCAATAGTGCACAACCTTATGATGCCAGACAACATATCACATCCATCATAATTCAAAGCTATTATAATGGGGTCTCAAAACCCTAATTTCTATTGTCAACTTTTTATAAGCTACACATCATATCAAGGGATAAGACTGGGATGGCTCTTCCCTGAATTTGGTGAAATAGATACACCTCAGTCCTTGATTCTCAATGCAAGAGGTTTAGCTTAAGGCTCGTACTCCCAAATCTGGTAGAAAAATGAATTTGTGGATGACCTCCATAAAAAAAATATATTTAGAGTCTCCAATAGTGCACATCAGGTTATGATGCAAGGGCACACATCACATCCATTATAATAGAAACTATTATAATGAGAACTCGAAACCCTAATTTCTATTTAGAACTTTTTCTTAACTACACATCAAATATAAAATTATTTATAGCTCCTTCATCCTCTAACTTATCCTACTCTCATTAAATTCTCAAGAAAGAATACATTAATAATGAAAATCAATGAAAATAAGCTCCTTATACCAATAAAAAATACCCTAGTGCTTCATATACCTTCAAATTAAATAATTTGTACTTTTACAAGATCAAAACTAGCCACTACATTAATCATTAATTTTTTTTTGAAAAGTGGAATTTAAATACATACACAGTTTATATTAGCCTAGTTGTGAAGTCCAACTATAACTAGTATAGATATCTTAAATATATCTATCTTAAAAACACATAGAGGTACCACTACAACTAGAGCTATTTTATTTCCTTCTTCTACTTATGATTATTATTATTATTATTATTATTATATTTTAGAATTATTTTTTACTACATACAAACATGGACATATAAATTTTAATTTTAATTATCTACAATGCTTAAAATTTTAATTTTAAGTTTAATTTTAATTATCTACCATGCCTAAAATAGGCATGTTGAGTAAACTGTGAAGCTGTTTATGAAGATGGAGATCCATATCTATGTCATAAAAAATGATTATGAGTTGAATGATTTCATGGGAAGCGTCCTTGTGGACATGTATACCAAATGATATGCTCAGCATGTACACAAGATAAGGAGGCCGCGAAAGAGTTTGTTGTGTACATGATCGATGCTGGGCGAGATATGTTCTTGCAGATAAAGGAAGAAGATGATGAAAAGAAGAGAACACACATCAGTACTGTTGTAAAGTGTATTCTTGTGTCCCTTAAAAACTCGCATCATTAAGAGCGACTATGATGAAGTGGCAATATTTTTTGTAATACTAGAGAGAAAAGAAATTTGCAGGAATCTGAGGGTGTCTATGTTATTAATGTTCGCTAAGGAGAAGACCTTGATCGCCCAAAACGAGATTGATTAAAGACTTTGGCCACATAGAGGATAATTTTGAAAAGGAAATTGGAAGTCAAAGTGGAATTATTCCTAGATCAAGAGAAAACCCCTTATACAGCGCACTTTGGGTTGCTCAGGGACTCCTACATAAAGTATCCACCAGGAATGTTGATAAACGCATACTACTATTCACAAATAATGATGATCCATTTGGAAATGCTGATCCTGGGGTCAAAGCAGACATGAGAAGGACAACAATTCAGAGGGCCAAGGATGCACAAGATTTGGGTATTTCAATTGAGCTTTTCCCTCTGAGTAGATCGGATGAAGAATTCAATGTTTCCATTTTTAATGCTGATATGCTTCAGTTGGAAAATGAGGAATTATCTCAGTTCATGCCAGACCTATGGTGTGATCCCTCCTGGTGAGAACCCTAAAAGTTCGAAAAAAAACCCTAGTACCCCTCATGCTGTTCGCCTTCATTCCGTTGCCTCTACAAGATATGAAGAATCGAGATTCGTTTGATGGCAAAACAGCAAGCTTGTATGTTAGAAGAGCTGTTTACTATGACCAGGAGACTGGGAAGGAGGATCCGTCCAAGATTACAGGTCCATCTGATAAAGTGATGCTGCTACCCGAAGATGGCCCCAGTGCAACAGATATAATAATAGCCACTAGTACCGGAATAGCTACATTTAGGGGATACCTACAGAGAATGTTTATGGGAGAGGTCTTGCATGGCTTTTCTTAGGGGTTGCCAACACTGATAGTCTTCTCTACCATGACGAGTTTACAGAGTATATGAAGCCCTGATGTATATGAACTCTTTATTTTAATACAGTATGGGTTTGTGCTTGCACGCTTTTAAAAAACAAAAAAAACAATATTTTATAGATCTTTTACCCTTCTCATTGTGGTTGGGCGAGGATTTTCATCTTTTTTAAATCTCGTTTTAGGATTTCTGGGTATCTAACCATTCCATTCTCTGTTTTGTTTTGTTAAACAACATTACTATGTTGTTGGTTCAAAACTAATTTATAAAAATATTTTGTGTTAATATCACCTTGTTTACTCATTGATTTCATACATCATGTCTTCGTCATTATTCTTCCTGATTTTGTAGACCCAATAGATTGTGGGTAAATAATTTGATGAAAATCGGAGTCAAATCCAATCTCTTTGATTTTATTTTCAACTATTGTCAATTTCTTCTTAATTTGTAGGACTTTTCTATGAATGTCGCTATTACCTCAAATTTTGAGGTAATGAAGTTTACCCATGAATTTTTACATTGCATAGCTTTACCCATTTTCCCACTTGCTCCTTGAAATATAAATGTGCTAGCAAAAACTTTTGAAATTTGAATCCTTGTTGTCATTGCCTATTATATTTACTTAAAATTAATAAGATTATTCCCCAATGATTTGAAAGAGTTGTGTCTCTTATCTTGGCTAAGATTTCCTTTTTAGATGTGATCCATTGATCGGTGATGTAAGTGACTAGTGTAGAAGGCTGTGACTAGGATGAGATTGTTGGTATTTGTTACTTAGATCCAATCCACCATATGTTCTATTAGAATTGTATATTTGTTGCCATGTGTTATTTTTATAAATTTCCTAAAAAGGAATATAGCTCAAATTATTGAGTGATAATAAATATAGATCATCATGGGATAGATTGATTAAATTTGTATACATACCTCACTAGCTGCTACTGAACTAAAGTGTGAAAGTTATGATGAATTTTTATCTACTTGATTCCCCATATACTTTTGTTCTTAATATTTTCTTTGGTGTTTGGAGTTTATTATCATCACTTCTTGTAGGAGGACTGCATCTATTCCTTCAATTTGCAATATGTTATGCATGTATTGGCCTTTTTTGGGCACACCTATTCCCTTGGCATTCCTTGGTAAAGCCTGTATTAAATAGATTTGAGAACCTCCAAACTATCTTCCTCTAGTGGCTGATTAGAGATGGGAGTTTGTTCTGTTTATACACTCATTTGAATTGAAGAGTTGTAAGGATGTGTGTGAAGTTGAACCCATTTGAACATTGTGATTGTTATTTCTAGTTTGCTCTTCACTTCTGATTCAATTTTAGCATTGGATGATTTTCTCTTTCTATTTTGCTCCATTATGAGTTTCGGTTCTCAAAATTACAATTTTTTTGGGATTAGATTTGCTGACATATCACCTACCTATGTGTTATTTTACTTTTAGATATACTGATTCTAGGTGTGATATCTCTTAATTTAGGATGTTTTCTTAAGTATTTCTACCATCTACTTTTTTGTTACTCTGTTGATCTCACAAAGATATAAATTATCTCTTGTTTCCTTACCTTTTCTTGTGTAATCTCATCTGAATTTGTTCTCATCTAGTTGGTAGCTTTGAGTATTTATCTGTTGTATTTTAAGCTTAGCAGGTATTATTATTGGTGATTGTTCCATTACATCTTGTGAACATGCTTGGTCCAACTCCATCATTTCTTGGTTTGGAGAAACATGGAAAAGATGATTGTTCGCATTACACATTTGATATTTAAACAACATATTATCATAATATATGGGTTTGTTATATACAACACCTCCCATATCTAAAATCATACAACTTGATAATGTTTTCCATAGTTTAGATTGATGCAAAAATTTCATAAATCACAACCTCAGATTTTTTTAAAATTTTGAACCAGCTATGTATTATGTAACTGCAAATCAAAGAATTTATAGTGAAATGTAATTAGTTTTCACTAAGGAGCATAGGTAAATATTACCTATCTTGGGATTGTGCATGGTAGATTCTATTTTAGGTTGAAATCTAGTAACAAGTGTTTCTTAAAGAGCCCATATCTCTTCATGAACCATGGTGCTCCTTAATATAAAAGATCTTTATTTTGTTTGGGAAAGAAAATTTCTACAAAGTAGCCTTTGGGAACCCTCAACATCTAAACTAATATAGATGGATTCTAGTTTTCATGAGCCCACTAAGTGTTTTGGATATTGGAAAAGCCCACATAAATCTATAGATTAGGTATCTTTCCTTCAATATTCAGAGCTGATCTTCCATATCATCCATGTTAAAGAAGATGGGGGGTGTGTCCATTTTCTAGTAACAACCATTCTCCTTTTTGGCTACAAAATGGGGTCTTATAACTATTTTCTTGGCATGATGTACAAACCTCCTTATATCTTCCTTCAAAACATGAGGTGTTGCTTCTATGATTAGTGTTGAGTATTGTGCATGATCATTCTATGAAGAGGCCAATACATCCTCCAAAATTCTTCTTGCTCAACTAGTTCTTGCTTGACTTATTAGAGAGTAATATGATGAGAAAAACCTCTACTAATGTTTAGTACATAAGTAGAGGGAGAGAATAGGGCTCCTTGAAGGGATGTGCATTAGTTGATATAATCAAAGAGACATGCCAGTTTTCAACATTCACAATGGAATACAAATTCATGTATCGATGAAGATCTAGTATAAAAGTATTAGAATTTAGTTTTTTAAGAATCTTAGATGGACTCTATCTAATTGGTTTTAACTTCATTGCTATACCTTGAGACTTATCTTTTTCTAAGTAAAGATATTATATATCCCCCTTTTTCTAAGTAAAGATATTATATATCCCCGACTTGGAGCTTGACTCTATGCTAATCATGTCTTGCTTCCTACTTTCAATAATTTTTCAGTTTAATGGATTTCTGAATCCACTTCTTGCACCCTTTGTGGCTATCCCATCACAACATTAAATGGAGTAGGTAAACCAACCAAAACATGTCTCAATAACTTGCATCAAAAATGTTTAACTTCAAACTATTTGGGTCACCTCATAACCATCTACAACCTTGTACATGCATACTTTATTCTTACAAAATATTATCACTTTAGGAGTGTTTGAAAGTTACATGCTTAGTTAGTTTGACTAGTGGCTAAGAATAGTAGTTTAGAAAATCAAATTTAATATATTTTCATGATCTAATTCAGACCACATTCAATCCTTTCATAAGCCTTGTTAAATTCTATTTCTAAAGAGATGTCCTTTCAACAAAACTAGTGAACCCATTTGAAGCCTTCCGAAGATTTGGTAAGACTACAAGTAAATCTGCCTATTTATACACATAGTATGCCCTCTTCAACCATTTAGTAAACCAGATGTTTAATTTTACTAGCAAGATGTTTTTCTTAAATTATGTACAAGACATTAAGGATTGTAATATGTTGTCATCCTCCAATCACAACCTTTAGGCATGAGTTTAATGAGCTCTTAATAAATGAACATTAGTTGCAAATAAGAAGACAACAAAGACTCTAGGTAATTAGAATAACAAGAGGCGATCCTTAACAACATAAAAAATGCATGTCAAGAGGTATTGGGGATTATGCCTAATGTCCTAATGTGTCTTTTTGAGTGACTTTAGAATTTTACAAAGACAGTGGTCTCCACTTTTATTCTTATTCTCCAAGTAGTCCCATGCAATTTGTTGAATCCCAAAATTGTAAATAATTGTATCTTTGTATAGAATTTTAGAGCAGCATCTGTTTACAAAATAAAATTGCAAAATAATGGAATCTTTTCCAAGCAGGCAGTCCCCATCATGGTGATTCATGAATATTAGCAATTACATGATTTGTCCACAATATAAACTGTTGACATTGTTCATCTTTTATGCTTGTTTTTTATTTCTTTTTTTCTCTCTTAGCAGAAACCAATATTTCCCATTTAACTAGCATATTTTTAAGGACAAAAAAATTGCAAATTTTTGGTCCATGCCACAACTTTACAATCTGAATAATAACCAAATCAGTTGGAAAAAACATAGCCAATCATTTGATGTAGGTGAGTTTCATTAATCACTAAAACATAATAAAGACTCAAATAGAGGATGGACTTATAAATCCTAGAACTGATTTCAAATGTATCTAGAAGAAAACAAGAACTCCTCAAAACCAATTCAAACTTTAGAAGAATTTGGTTTCAACTAGATTACAAATAACCAGAGAGAAGTCTAACTCACCACTCTTTGCAAAAGCTCCGCCCTTTCCTTTGCTTCTACCTGACGTTTGTGACGCGGAGAAAGATATTCATCTAGACCAGACATCAAAAAGTCAACTTCTTCTGCTAACTGCTCCAACTTTCTGCATAGAAGAAACCATTCATGTGAGAAGTCTACATGTCTACGGCATAGCTGTGTTTTAAATGTTTTGTGCTCACAAAAACTAATTCAACCAACTCTGCTATCAAGAACGGATTTGTATTGCATTCTAGACATTGTGATGAAATATCAACAGCATTAATATATGGCAAACAGGCATTTCAACATAGAAGTGATACAATTTGAAGTAGAAGTGATACCATTTGAAGTGGAACCAGTTGTGCATCAGGTAGAGATGGAAGGTACAAGGCAAAGGATGGTACAGAAAAAACATTATGAAAATCAGACCTGGCAAAAACAGCAATATTGGCAGATCTAAAGAAAGGAAACAATTTGCAGCAAAGTTTGTGGGATTTCTTTTTCCCAAATAAAAACAAGCTGCAAGTCAATTTAATTTGTTTGAACTATTCACAGCGCAGAACAATTTAGAAACCGTGGCGGATGTCTCAGATTTGGGCAACTGAAATTTCTTAAACAGTAAGCCAATTTAGTGTGGACGGGTTAGCGGAGTTACAACAGTGTTAAACCCCGTAATTGAAACAATGATTTTGAGTAAAATGAAAGGACGGTAAATATAATCCATGTGTTTTTATGTTTGGATATTCAGAACAGACAAGCAACTGTAAAGATAATCCGTACCATGAAACTAATTTTCAATGTTGAAGAGTAAAGATAATCCAATCAACCGCTAAAACATATTTGCATATTTTTATTACTATAAATTTTAATTCATTATTGTGAATCAATATACATTTTAATAAGAAAACCTATCAAATTAAAATTTATTATGAAAGAGAAATAAGGTTAGAGAAGATCTATGTCACAACTTATTTTTATGTTTAGATCAAATATTCTGAACTCTGTCTTTGTTTAAATAAACCATCTATTGTGATGTTGAGCCTCCCTTCTCTGTACAAATTATTATGATGCATGAACATTACATCATATATGGTGATAACAAATCTGCATTCTTTTACAGTGCCAGCTAGCATAATATACACTCTTAAATCTGTATTTATATTGTAAACTCTAAACCATACAATACATCAAGCATTATGATCTTGGCTTCCTTCTTATAAAACAGAGCCCAAAAACCCTATTTATCTTTAGGGTTTCTTATAGATGACAAACCACATCCCAACATCGTGATGTGTTGCATAACAAATCCAACATTATAATGCCACACTTCACTCCTCCTAAACTGCACCTCACATCTGGTGCAGGGTCTCCAATAGTATGCAACCTTATGATGCAAGACAACATATCACATCCATTATAATTCAAAGCTATTATAATGAGATTTCAAAACCCTAATTTCTATTGTGAACTTTTTATAAGCTACACATCATATCAAGGCGAATTTCGCAGAATGAATACCCTTCAGTCCCTGGCTCTCAGCAGAAAAGGTTCAGCCTAAGGCTTGTGCCCTAAGCCTCATGCTCCCATTGTAGAAAAAACAAATTTGTGGATGACCTCTATAAAATTATAATATAAAGCTATTATAATGAGATTTCAAAACCCTAATTTCTATTGTGAACTTTTCATTAACTACACAACATACCTATAATTATTTATAGAGCCTTCATCCTTGAACTTATCCTACTCTCTTTAACTTCTCAAGAAAGAATACATTAATAATGAAAATCAATATACCAAAGAAAAAAAAAAGGAAAAAAAAACCTTAGTACTTAGTACACCTTCAACTTAAATAGTTTGTACTTTTACAAGATCTAAACTTATATTAGGGTAGTTGTGAAGCCCAACCATAACTACTATATATATCTGAAATACATTATCTAAAAAACAAATAGAGGTACCACTCTAGAACTATTTTATTTACTTATTATTATTAGTATTATTAGTATTATTTTACTTTAGAATTATCTTTTATTACATATGTGCACATGGACACATAGATTTTAATTTTAATTTATCTACAATGCATAAAATTTTAATTTTACTTTTGGAAAAGTCATCATTCATTATCTGGGCAATTCTTTTGTTTTGTTTTTTACTTTGAAAAGTGTAGTAAATATTGTACACATAGATTTTAATTTTAATTTATCTACAATGCATAAAATGTTAATTTAACTTTTGCAAAAGCCACCATTCATTATTTGGGCAATTCTTTTGTTTTGTTTTTTACTTTGAAAAGTGTAGTAAATATTGTATACTTGTATGTTACTTTTAATAGCTTATATTTTAAAATTATGATGTCTTATATTTAAAAAATAAATAATTAATGTAAATAGTACAAAAACATGATCATCTATATATTGATCTATATATTGAGGTAGTTATGAAGTCCCACTACAAAGATGATAAACTTAATGGAAAATATTTAAATATATGATCACCTTTAATTATGTGTTGCAAAAAGCTCACATACTTTTAAATTATCTTGGGAAAAATAATAGATAAAATTGAAAAATATAAGAGAAAAATAATTAATGAAATAAAAGTTAAGGTACAACTTATTAAGTCTCCTCATATAGCCAAATGGTACTTAAAGGGAAGACTAGGGATAGGTAGTAGTGCATGGCACATCCAATGATAAGGGTGTATGTCTCATTCTTCCTCTTATAATATAGTTTATTAGGATTCAAAGGCCTCAAGATTCATCGGTTTCTTGGCCAAGGATGATCTGAGAGATGATATTCTAGTGGCGGGGCAGCATACCAACCCAAATCCTAGGAACGGTCTTATTCGGGGGATCTTTGATGCAGATGTAGTAAGGAAGAAAGGAAAGGTGGTGGAGGAACTAGAGATTTTCAGGGAGGGACTGGAAAATTGCAACATGGAAGCTTTTGCTAATTTCATAAGTGTAAATGGTGATCTCATGTCTGCTTAGCAGCTAGAGAGAGCCATTGATCTGGTTGATGGCATTAATGCCATTTCCAATGCTATGTTTTTTTATTTTTTCTATATAATATAGGGAGCTACCCCCTCTAATAGAACTTATCAAAAAAAAAAAATTCTTTCTCCTAATTCCTTCGTCTATTTTAAAACTTAAAAACATAACCTATCCTTTCTTTCTTGTAAGTTCTTTCAACAAATCATGCTTTAATTATCCTTCTTACCTCATGTTTAGGGAATGTGATGATTTCTTTCATCTTTTTTAATACATTATTTGACATCGTATGGTATTGAGATCCTACAAGTTAATGTTTGACAAAATTCTTATATTATTGCAAAATGTCATTATTTATACCCTTTTCTCTTGATGCATTTATCATGTTTTTTTGGGAAAGAGAGTCCAATAGATTAATAGAATCCATAGGCACTCATTATTATCCGATATGTTCATTCATATTTTCTCACCTTCTTCTAGGTGTCTCTTCAAATTGGAGGTTCCTTCATACTCTATAATGATGTCTTAGTATCCTTCTTCCTCAATAGACCTTGTATTGATAAGAATGGTAACCACCTTCCATGTAGGTATATTGGGCTTGTGTGTATATGGACATCTTAAATCACTTGACCTTTTCCCTTTGAGTAGATCGGATGAAGAATTCAATGTTTCCATTTTCTATGCTGATACGCTTGAGTTGGAGAATGAGGAATTATCTCAGTTCATGCTCTATTGGGAAGACTAGAGCTATGGTGTGATTCCCCATGGTGAGAACCCTAAAAGTTAAAAAAAACCTGGTACCTCTTGTGTTGTTCACCTTTAGTCCATTGCCTCTACAAGATGTGGAGATTTGTTTCATGGGAAAACAACAAGCTTGTATGTTAGAAGAGTTTTTTACTATGACCCAGAGACAGGGAAGGAGGAACCCTCCAAGAAATGCGTTTACAATTCTTATCTCTGTGATAGTGAACTTGGAGACAAGCTCTAGATTACAGGTTCATTTGATAAAGTGATGCTGCTACCCAAAGATGATCCCAGTGCAACACATATAATAATAGCCACTAGTACCGGAATAGCTCCATTATGGGACCTACGGAGAATGTTTAGGGGAGATGTTTCCTCCTTCAACTTTAGACGTCGGCCTTGGCTTTTCTTATGGGTTTCCAACACTGATAGTCTTCTCTACCATGATGAGTTTACAGAGTACATTAAGTAGTACCCTGACAACTTTAGATATGATACTACATTGAGTAGGAAACATAAGAACAAGAAAGGTGGCAAGATGTATGTGCAAGATAAGATTGAAGAGTACAGTTTATTCCCTCAATTTCTTCAGCTAACTAAACCAAACAAACAAAAATTATTTGAATTCTTTTGAAATGGTGAGGGTTCGAGCATAAAACAGAAGATCAGTTTTATTTTAAGTTAATAATCGCAGGCCTAGTTGTCAAGCATGCACCAAACGGAGCAGGAGAAAGTTTTATGTTTCAAAAATTCAATGAGTATGTAAAAGTGCGTGCTATTGGTGTATGGAACATTTTCGTTTGTCAAAATTGCACGGCACAATCAACAAATGTGCATGTTGTAGTGGTAATAAATAAATATGACAAGGCAAATACTTACAAATCTTGTAGAATGTCAAAGACACACTAGTCAATTTTAAGTTAGAACATATCACCTTATTATAAAATTTATTTAATAATGTTTTAGTTAAATGTTGTTTGTACTTGAAGGGAAAGGTTTTTTCTTTATTGTTACTTATTTTGAAGAATCCGTTACATTTTAGTAAGAAAAGAAAAAAACTCTATAACTATGTAAGGAGAAGGTAAAGAGTGGATATTTTTCCAACTTCTCGTGAGGAGAGCTTCATGAGAGCATTTTTTCTTTGTAGATTTTTAGTGGAAATTGGTTAGCTTTCCAATATAGTCATTGTATAGGGATTTTTGAAAAATTATGTGTTTTTATTTCATTGAAGAATTAAGGGAGCAAAATGAACTCTGTGTCAGATATTTCTTCATGGATTGCAAGTTTTTCTTATTTTAATTTGTAATTCTCGGTTATGTTTAGTTGCACTTGAGTTTAATATAGAAACCTTGTGTTCTGAATTGGTTGCATATTCTTCGTATGTTCAATGTGTGACCTTTTGAGTAATTTCCTATCTTATTAGTTATTGTTTGTGAGTTTGAAACTTTAAAATTTTGTGTTTAAATATCTTTGTGCTCACTTTCATTCTAAGTCTTTTCTTGAGAAGCCTAGGTGATATTCTTATGTCTCTCATCTAGGGTTTTTGTCTTTTCCATTCCTTGTAGTTTCCTTTCCTGCTTTCCAGTCAAAAGCATATCTCAGAAAATTCAAATTGAGTCATAAGTTGTCCCTTTCAAAATCAGAGGAAGATCATCATCCCTTTGATGATCTCTCCAACTGTTGTAGGCATTTTTGTCACGATTATTTGAGCAAGTCATAGTTTTCTTAACTATTTCAAAGTGACAAATCTATTTACTAACACCATTGAAACCAAAACCATTATGGATTGAGTAGGTATATGTGTACATTCCAATGGGTTTCTTGTCCTTGGTGGAAATAGAACCATTAACCTAATGTTTTTTGGCCATATGTTAAGCATTTGGCTCATAAATTATTTCCTAAAGTAGATGTTTAGTTGGATCTTAAGGAAAGATCCATTCAAGATTTTCAAAGCTAAACCATTAAAAGTAATTATTATGCATTAATTGTACTATATAATCATTCCAATTCTTAATATAGAGTTTAATTGTAAAATAAATTATCAAGTACATGTACCTAATTTTCATGATTTCCTTTTTTGTTGCAAACCATGTAAATTCTAGAATTTTACTTGTTGATTGCTTATAGTATAGCCTCATGGGCCATTTTTGACTCTTTATGGATGCTACCTTGAGTTCTCTAATTTTTATCACTATTGGTAGTGTGTTTGGACATACTAGGGTAGGTTCTATGATTGTGATTAGGAGTGTACCAATGCATTCAAGAGATTCCATTAGTGGGGATAGAACTAGATATGGCTTGACCAATGGGTGAACATTCATCTTTTATAATGGAGATGGGAGGATATGTGCTTTGGGTTGAATGGAAGGGAATGCATATTTCTATCACCTAGAGTGTATACTTAAATGAGTTGGAAGGGATGCTGGAGCTATGAAAAGAAAATGTAAGAGTACCAACAATTTGGAGTAGATGGGTAGAAATTCTAATCTCATGATTTCCTTGGTAAACTAGTCTTAGGTTTACTTGAAGCTCCTTGAAGAGTGATAGAATGACCAATAAAAATGTCCTCATCATTTCTTATCAAATATATATTATTTGTAGCTTCCATCTCATCTAAATACTCATCATCAATGTATTAACATGCATCATTTTCAAATCCCATGTTTCCCTTTTATAAGCTCTAAGTTGCCTAATATGCTCAAAGAAACACTTGTATGCATACAAAAGTGTCCATCTATTTATAAACATATTTAACAACCTATTCTTAGAGCCAAAAGGATTGCAAAAGGTTGTTGAATTAGCTTTCAAAGCTTCATACAAAAATAAATCTTGGCTATGGCATTTAAGACTTGGGCATTTAAACTTCAAAGGGTTACAGCTGTTATACAAGAAAAGAGTGGTATATGGATTGCCACCAATAGAGCCACTTAAGACAACATGTGAGAGTTGCATATTGGAAAAGTAACATAGGAAAAAAATTCTAGTTGGGGAGTCTTATAGGGAAAAGCATCCACTTGAGATAGTGCATTCAAACCTTTGTGGACCTATGCAAACACCATCCATAAGTGGGAGACTTTATTTGTTGACATTTATTGATGATTTCAGTAGGAAAGTATGGGTTTATTTCTTCAAAGACAAATAAGATGCATTTGTTGTTTTTAAGGAGTTCAAGGCAAAGTTTGAGAAAGAAAGTGGTTACTATATCAAAACATTGAGAACCGATCAAGGTGGTGAGTGCATATCAAATGATTTTTAGAATTTTTGCAAAGAAAATGGCATAAGGAAACAATTTACAGCAAGGTATACTCCTCAACAAAATGGAGTAGCTAAGAGAAAGAATAGAACAATCATGGAAATGGCACGAAGTATGATAAAAGCAAAACATCTACCAAATGAGTATTGGGCTGAAGCAGTTGCATGTTCAGTATACATATTAAATAGATGTCCAACAAAAGCAGCGATAAATAAAATACCAGAAAAAGCTTGGAGTAAAAGGAAGCATAGTATAGCACATTTGAGAGTCTTTGGATGTGTGGCATACTCATTGATACCTCAAGAGTTGAGAAAGAAACTATATGATAGAGGAGAGAAGTGCATATTTGTGGGATATAGTGAACAGTCCAAGGCATATAAGCTATACAATCCTATCACAAAGAAGCTGATAATAAGTCGTGATGTTGAGTTTGTTGAAGAAGAAGCATGGGATGCCAGCATAGACAAAACAACTACAATTGTAGCTAGTGTTCCACAAGAGAATGAAGAGAATGAAACTCAAGTTGTGAATCCTACTACACAAGCAAATGTTCCTACAACACCTTCTAGGGCACCTACCACTCCAAATCCTACTACTCCAGCAAGTAATAACAGCAGTGAGTCTTCTAATCCAACACTTGCATCACTAAGATCAAGGTCTATAAACACTTCAAAGAAGATGCGTAGTCTAAGGGAGATAAATGATGAAATACAAGAGGCAAAAAATGATGATTTATGCTCTAATTTTGCATTTTTAATACAAGCTGATCCAATTTATTTTGAGGATGCCATTAAAGATGGCAATTGGATTGCAGCCATGGATGAAGAAATTCAGTCAATTGAAAAGAATCAAACTTGGGATCTAGTAGAGCTTCCTAAAGGCAAGGATGTGATTGGAGTTAAATAGGTTTACAAGACAAAGTATAATGCTAATGGAAAAGTAGAGAAACACAAGGCAAGACTAGTAGACAAAGGCTTCACACAATAGCTAGGCATAGATTACAATGAAACATTCGCACCTGTGGAAAGATTGGATACCATTAGAATGGTCTTATCTATAGCAGTTCAAAATAATTGGAAAGTTTACCAAATGGACATCAAATCAGCATTCTTGAATGGCATTTTAGAAGAAGAAGTGTATATAAAGCAGCCACCTAGTTATGAAGTTTTGGAAGAAGAACATAAAGTATACAAACTAAAAAAGACACTATATCGTTTAAAACAAGCTCCTAGAGCTTGGTACAGCAGGATATATTCTTATTTTGTGAGCAATGTGTTTTGCAAGTGTGGCAATGAACCAACTTTGTATGTCAAAGTGAATGATGGAGGAGAAATATTGATAGTGTGCTTGTATGTAGATGATTTTATATTCACAAGTAACATGTCAATTAACTCATTCAAGGCAGTCATGGAAAGAGAATTTGATATGACTGATTTGGGGCTCATGAGATATTTTCTTGGGATAGAGGTAAGTCAAAATGATCAAGGCTTTTTTATATGTCAAAGCAAGTATGCTAATGATTTGTTGAAGAGATTTCAGATGACAAATGTGAATCCATCTCCTACACCTATTGCATTGGGCTTAAAACTTAGCAAGAATGACATAAGTTGTAATGTTGATGCAACCTTATTCAAAAGATTAGTTGGCAGACTCATGTATCTAACCACCGCAAGACCGGATATCATGTATGGGGTTAGTCTCATTTCTAGATTTATGGACAAAACAAAGGAATCACATTGGAAAGCTGGAAAAAGAGTTTTAAGGTATATAGCTGGAACAAAGAGCTTTGGAATTTTGTATACATCTTCAGATGATTACAAACTAATTGGATATACGGATAGTGATTGCGGAGGTAGCATGGATGATAGAAAAAACACTTCAGAGTATATCTTTCATCTAGGGTCGGGTTCTATCTCTTGGGCATCAAAGAGACAACCAATTGTGACACTCTCGTCAGCTGAAGCAGAATATGTTGCAGCCACATCAGCAGCTTGCCAAGCAGTATGGATGAGAAGAGTACTTTCAAATTTGAGGCATCCACAAGAAGAACCTAAAAAAATTTATTGTGATAATAATTCTGCAATTGCTTTATCTAAAAATCATGTCTTTCATAAATGGAGCAAGCATATTTATACACAATATCATTTCATTTGAGAATTGGTGAACAATGGTGACATATATCTTGAGTTTTACAGGTCCAAAGAACAACTAGTAGACATTTTCACAAAGCCGCTTGCAAAGAGTGTTTTTGAGCACCTCCGGGAAGGAATTGGAATAGCATACATATATGACAGTGAAGATTAAGGAGGAGTGTTGGTGGACGTGGACTTCCAACCACCGCGTTTATCTCTTCTTTCTTCTTCTATTCTCTTCGATGTATCTAGACACTTCTCTTGTGCCTATTCTGGAAGTTTCTCCCGTAGCTTGGTAATGAGCTCTGTTTTATAAAAAAGGGGTTTTTTGATACTCAGCTTTGTAGATGTATGAATGTATAAACAAAAGAGCACCGGCAGCTCTCTTTTTGAAACGGCATTAATAAAGTTCAATTCTGTTCATAATATTTTTGTTGTAAGCTGGCTCTGTGTTTGTGTTTGTGTTTCATAATTTGTGTTTAGTCCTCTCTGCATTCCAACATGTGTTGCTTATTTGACCCATACGACTCTTAGGATAAATCTTATTCTTTCATCCAAGTTTATTTGATACAAAGAATGTATATATCATTCCCATCTAAAATAAGGAGCATCTAGTCAGCCACAATGTAAAATAGGATAAATCTTATTCATTCGCTTCCACGCTCCTGGCATGGCACCAAGACCACCGAGAATCAGTGAACCCCTCGCGTCAGCTTCTTCTTTGTCATTGGATACAACTTCGGGCATGGTCGTTCCCAGCACTGAGACTATTGATGGTTAATTCAAGTGATTACGTGATAACATGGATGTTAGAATATTCTGGTAATTTCTACCAGCTGGAGGTTTTAGGTTTAGAATATTCTGGTAATTTCTACCAGCTGTAGGTTTTAAGTTTTGTCTGCTATGTTCAAGAAGTTTCTAGAAATTTATTTTTAAGATGGCTAATGTCGGTGATTCTAGAATTTTCAATATGTCGGCTAAATCGTTCCAGAATACTCTTGTATTAATCAAATCCCTCTATATAAATGAGGTTATGTAATCCGTTTTGATTAAGCAATGAAATTGATTTAGTGCAGCAGCACAGTTTGGTATATTTTCTGTTTTATTATGTCTCTGCCCTCCTACAGGTGGTATCAGAGCTAGGTTAATTCCCGTTTGCGTGCAGCAAGTCAGAAAAAGAAGGCAAAACTGAAGGTGTTTGACCTGAAAGAAGGAGATCAAAGGAGCTGCCCGAATTGTCCAAGGTTGAGCTTGTGGGTTTGGAAGTGTCTAAAAACATCAAATTGCTGTTGAAGCTTTCGTAGTTCATCAAGATCGCTATCTTAAAAAGCTACAATCGTCATGTTTGAAGCCGCCAATGAAATTGTAGCCACACAAATTACAAATCTGGAGGCCGAAGCTTGAGAACCCAATCTAAGACTTAGGGTTTGTTAAATTTGTGGATCGCAGGAGAAGTTTTATACAAAATGCAAAAGAATATCGCTGTCAAGGAGGTAAAAGTGCAGATCTGGAGCCGTAACTCGATAACTAGCAGATCCATCGTTAGTAAAATCAACCGTACAGGCTCAGATGTGACGGCAACCAAGTCTCTTAAGGAAGGATAAAGGAATTGCTGAAAGGTTGAAGCCACAGCAGCAGGAAGGGTTTACAAATATTATTCGAAGACATGGCATCAGGTACTCTGCAACCTATAATTCCAATATTTTCTGGCAAAAATTATGATAATTGGTCATACAGAATGAAATTGGTATTTTCTTCACAAGAGTTATTAGAAATAGTTGAAAAAGGTTTTACTGAACCACCAGATGAGTCTACATTGAGTCCAGATGAGAAGAAAAAGCTTGAAGAAAATAAGCAAAAGACTCACAGGGCTTTGCAGATCATTGCACAAGGATTGGATGATCTAGTTCTTGGAAGGATTAAACCAGCCACTATAGCCAAGCAAGCATGGGACATTCTGGAAACAACTTATCAAGGTACAAGTAGGGTAAAGCTTGCTAAATTACAAATGCTTAGGAGAGAATTTAAAAATTTGCAAATGAAAGATTATGATTCAGTAGATCAATTTTCATCTCATGTCATGGATTTGGTTAATCAGATAAGGATGAATGGTGATGAACTAACAGATCAAAAGGTTGTAGAGAAGATTTTAAGAAGTTTGCCTCCTAAATTTGATACTATTGTGGTGACGATTGAGGAAACTAAAGATTTGTCAAAATATTCAATAGATGAGTTGTTTGGTGCCTTAAAAAATTATGAGTACAGGTTGAACAAGAATAATAATACCTCATTGGAGAATGCATTCAAAGCACAAATGTCATTTGGCAGAGGCAGAGGAAGAGGACATTCAGGATTTAGAGGAAGAGGAAGAGGAAGAAGTAATTACCAAAGAGAAGAAAGGAGGAGTCCAGATCCAAGAGGCAGGAAAAATCAAAGTTTCAATTCAAGGGGACACAATAGCAATCATGCATCACAAAGGTATGACAAATCAAATGTTCAATGTTATTATTGCAAGAAGTATGGTCACTTGGCAAATGAATGTCGAAAGAAACAAGCAGATATGGGAAAATAAAATGTAAATTTTTCTGAAAGTAGTTCTGAAACATTGTTTATTACATGCCATGTAGCTCAAGAAAGTTCAAGCAACATTTGGTTTCTAGATAGTGGTTGTAGTAATCACATGACAGGAAATAAAGATTTATTTGAAAGTTTGGATACTTCAGTAAAATCAGAAATTAAATTGGGTAATGATAACATAGTTGAAGTCATGGGCAAAGGTGCAATTAATGTGACAACAAAGCTTGGTAAGAAGACCATTCCCGATGTTTATTTTGTACCTAGTTTGAAGCATAATCTCATAAGTGTGGGACAGCTTACTCAAAAGGGTTATAAAGTTGTTTTTAAAAATAATGTGTGCACTATACTTGACATTCCTCCTAGTATTTTGGTGATTGCAAGAGTTGAAAATGACAAATAACAGGATGTTCCCACTTTGCATGAACAATGAAAAGATGGAGTAGATTGAAGCAAGTTTCAAGGCATCAAGTCAAGATCAAGCATGGGTATGGCATTTAAGGTATGGTCATCTAAATTTCAAAGGATTGCGTTTATTGAAAAGAAAGGAAATGGTAAGAGGTTTACCCCCTATTGAAGCACCCTTAAGTTCATGTGAAAGTTGTATTTTGGCTAAGCAACATAGAAAAAGTTTTCCAAAAGAAATGGCATATAGAGCATGGGCACCTTTAGAAATTGTGCATACAGATTTATGTGGTCCAATGCAAACACCATCATTAGGGGGGAGCATTTATTTTTTAACATTCATTGATGATTATAGTAGAAAAACATGGGTTTATTTTCTAAAATATAAATCTGAAACACTTGGAAAGCTTAAGGAGTTCAAAGCATTGGTTGAGAAACAAAGTGGCCTATCCATCAAGGTATTGAGATCGGATAGAGGAGGAGAATACAAGTCAAATGAGTTTTTGGATTATTGTAGGTATCATGGAATAAAGAAACAGTTTACTACAAGTTACACACCACAGCAGAATGGTGTTGCTGAAAGAAAGAATCGAACAATAATGGAAATGGCAAGGAGCATGTTAAAAGGTAAGAGTCTACCTAATGAGTATTGGGCTGAAGCTGTAGCTTGTGTAGTTTATATCTTTAACAGGTCTCCAACAAAGAGTGTAAGGGACAAGATTCCACAACAAGCATGGAGTGGTAAGCGTCATAGTGTTTCTCATTTTAGAATATTTGGTTGTATTGCATTTGCACATGTCCCTAAGGAAACAAGAAGTAAGTTGGATGATAAAAGTGAAAAATGCATCTTTATTGGTTATGATGAACAATCTAAGGCTTATAGGTTGTTTAATCCTATAACCAAGAAAGTCATTGTAAGTAGAGATGTTATATTCAAAGAGGAAGAATCTTGGGATGGCAAAATAGACAAGACAATTACAGGTACAATAGCAATACCATTTGAAGAACAAGAAGAAAAAGGTGAAGAAGAACAAGGAGAACAATCAAATGAGCAAGGAGAAACACCATCAAGAAGTCCTCAAGGAGAAATCTCACAAAGGCAAGTTGAGCAAGGAGATTCATCAAGTCCACAAGTAAGTAATGATTCAAATCCTACACTTGCATCATTAAGACCAAGGCTTAAAAGTAAGAAAACAAGAAGTTTGCAAGAAATTTATGATCAAGGAAATATGATAGATTTGCAATCAAACTTTGCTTTATTTTCTCAAGATCCTATATATTTTGAAGAGGCAATTAAGGAAAAACATTGGATTAATGCAATGAATGATGAAATGGAATCTATTGAGAAAAATGATACATGGGATCTAGTTGATTTGCCTAAGGACAAAGAATGCATAGGTGTGAAATGGGTTTATAAAACTAAGTATAAGGCAAATGGAGAAGTTGACAAATATAAGGCAAGGTTAGTAGCTAAGGGATATGCACAAGAATATGGAATTGATTACAATGAAACATTTGCTCCTGTAGCAAGACTTGATACTATTAGAATGATACTAGCTATTGCAGCTCAAAATAATTGGAAGGTTTACCAAATGGATGTTAAATCAGCCTTCTTGAATGGTTATCTAGAAGAAGAAGTTTATGTGCAGCAGCCACCAGGATTTGAAGTTAGAGGATATGAACACAAGGTTTATAGGTTGAAGAAGGCACTTTATGGATTAAAGCAAGCACCAAGAGCATGGTACAGCAGGATAGATTCATACATGATAAAGAATGGATTCAACAGAAGTACTAGTGAGCCTACTTTATACACCAAAGTCAATGAGCAAGGTCAGATTTTAATTGTTTGCTTGTATGTTGATGATTTGATCTTTACAGGAAATCTTTCTATAGACATGTTTAAATCTGCAATGACAAAAGAATTTGAGATGACATATTTGGGATTGATGAAATATTTTCTTGGTATTGAAGTCATACAAAATGATAATGGGATTTTTATTTGTCAAAGTAAATATGCAAAAGATGTATTGAGAAGGTTTAGAATGTTAAACTGTAGTATGATTTCTACTCCTGTAGCAACAGGAATAAAATTAAGTAGAGAAGATAATGAGATGGATTTTGACTCAATTGGTAGGTAGTTTGATGTATCTTACAACAACTAGACCGGATATAATGTATGGAGTTAGTTTGATTTCAAGATTTATGGATTCACCTAAGAATTCACATTGGCAAGCTGGAAAGAGAATACTAAGGTACATTGCAGGAACTATCAATTATGGCATATTGTATTCTACTTCAGATAATTTTCAGTTGATTGGATATACAGATAGTGACTTTGCAGGGAATATTGATGATAGAAAGAGTACATCTGGATATGTATTTCATCTTGGAACAGGTGTTGTAGCATGGGCATCAAAGAAACAACCTATAGTGACAATTTCTTCAATAGAAGCAGAGTATGTTGCAGGTACATCAGCAGCATGTCAAGCTGTATGGATGCGAAGAGTCTTGAAGGATCTATTGCATGAGCAAGAGGAGTCTACTACAATCAATTGTGACAACAAGTCCACCATTGCACTATCAAAGAATCATATTTTTCATAAGAGGACCAAACACATTGATACTAGATATCACTTTATTCGGGAGCTGGTAAACAATGGAGAAATCAGTCTACAATATTGCAGATCTGAAGAACAACTTGCAGACATATTTACAAAAGCATTAGCACAAGAACAGTTTGAGTATTTAAGAGAAAATTTGGGTATTGTAAATATTGATGTAATCAATGGTAAAAATTAGGGGGGAGTGTTAGAATATTCTAGTAATTTCTACCAGCTGGAGGTTTTAGGTTTAGAATATTCTGGTAATTTCTACCAGCTGTAGGTTTTAAGTTTTGTCCGCTATGTTCAAGAAGTTTCTAGAAATTTATTTTTAAGATGGCTAATGTCGGTGATTCTAGAATTTTCAATATGTCGGCTAAATCATTCCAGAATACTCTTGTATTAATCAAATCCCTCTATATAAATGAGGTTATGTAATCTGTTTTGATTAAGCAATGAAATTGATTTAGTGCAGCAGCACAGTTTGGTATATTTTCTGTTTTATTATGTCTCTGCCCTCCTACAATGGAATATAGGACTCGCCTAAAATGGGCATGTTGAGGAAACTGTGAAGCTTTTATGCAGATGGAGATCCATATCTATGTCATCAAAAATGATTATGAGTTGAATGTTTTCATGGGAAGCGCCGTTGTGGACATGTATACCAAATCATATGCTGAGCATGTACACATGATAAAGAGGCCGCGAAAGAGTTTGTTGTGTACATGATCGATGCTGGGCGAGATACGTTCTTACACACTTCAGTACTGTTGTAAAGTGTATTCTTGTGTCCCTAAAAACTCGCATCATTAACAGCGACTATGATGAAGTGGCAATATTTTTTTTTTATACTAGAGAGAAAAGAAATTTGCAGGAATCTGAGGGTGTCTATGTTATTAATGTTCACCAAGGAGAAGACTTTGATCGCCCAAAACGAGATTGGTTAAAAATTTTACCCACAGTGTGGATAATTTTGAAAAGGAAATTGGAAGTCAAAGTGGAATTATTCCTAGATCAAGAGAAAACCCCTTATACAGTGCACTTTGGGTTGCTCAGGGACTCCTACATAAAGTATCCAACAGGAATGTTGATAAATGCATACTGCTATTCACAAATAATGATGATCCATAGGGAAATGCTGATCCTGGGGTCGAAGCAGACATGAGAAGGACCACAATTCAGAGGGCCAAGGATGCACAAGATTTGGGTATTTCAATTGAGCTTTTCCCTTTGAGCAGATCGGATGAAGAATTTAATGTTTCTATTTTTTGTGCTGATATGCTTGAGTTGGAGAATGAGGAATTGTCTCAGTTCATGCCCTATTGGGAAGGCCAGAGCTATGGTGTGATCCCTCCTGGTGAGAACCCTAAAAGTTTGAAAAAGAAAACCCTAGTACCCCTCATGTTGTTTGCCTTTATTCCATTGCCTCTACAAGACATGGAGAATCGAGATTCGTTTGATGGCAAAACAACAAGCTTGCATGTTAGAAGAGCTGTTTACTATGACCCGGAGACTGGGAAGGAGGATCCGTCCAAGAAAGGCGGCGTTTGCAACGATTATCTCTGTGATAGTAAACTGGGAGACAAGGTCCAGATTATAGCTACATTGAGTGGATACCTACGAAGAATGTTTATGTGAGATGTTTCTTCCTTCAAATTTAGAGGTCTTGCATGACTTTTCTTAGGGTTTGCCAACACTGATAGTCTTCTCTACCATGACGAGTTTACAGAGTATATGAAGCCCTGATGTATATGAACTCTTTATTTTAATACAGTATGGGTTTGTACTTGCACGCTTTTAAGAAAAAACAAATATATATATATATAGATATATATTATAGATCTTTTATCCCTTCTCATTGTGGTTGGGAAAAAATTTCCATCTTTTTTATTTCTTGTTTTAGGATTCCTGGACATCTAATCATTTCATTCTCTGTTTTCTTTTGTTAAACAACATCACTATGTTGTTGGTCCAAAACCAATTTATAAAAATATTTTGTATTAATATCACCTTGTTTATTCATTGATTTCTTACATGTTGTCTTTGTCATTAGTCTTCCTGATTTTGTAGACCCAATAGATTGTGGGTAAACAATTTGATGAAAATCCTAGTCAAATCCAATCTCTTTGATTTTCTTTTGAACTATTGTCAATTTCTTCTTAATTTGTAGGACTTTTCTATGAATGTCACTATTGTGTCAAATTTTGAGGTAATGAAGTTTACCCATGAATGTTTACATTGCATATCCTTACCCATTGTCCCGCCTGCTCTTTGAAATCTAGATGTGCTAATAAAAACTTTTGAAATTTGAATCCTTGTTGTCATTGCGTATTATATTTATTTAAAATTGATATTGATTATTGCCCAATGATTTGAAAGAGTTGTCTCTTATCTTGGCTGAGATTTCCTTTTTAGATGTGATCCATTGATCAGTGATGTAAGTGACTAGTGTAGAAGGGTATGACTTGGATGAGATTGTTGGTATTTGTTACTAAGATCCGATCCACCATATGTTCTATTAGAATTATATATTTTTTGCCATGTGTTAGTTATATAAATTTCCTAAAAAGGCATATAGCTCAAATTCTTGAGTGATAATAAATATAGATCGTCATAAGATAGATTGATTAAATTTGTAATCATACCTCACTAGATGCCACTGGACTAAAGTGTGAGAGTTATAATAAATTTATATGTACTTGCTTCCTCATATATTTTTGTGCTTAATATTTTCCTTGGTGTTTGGAGTTTATTCTCATGACTTCTTGTAGGAGGACTGCATCTATTCCCTCAATTTGCAATATGTTATGCAGGTATTGACCTTTTTTGGGCACACCTATTCCCTTGGCATTCTTTGGTAAAGTCTGTATTAAATAGATTTGAGAACCTCCAAAATATCTTCCTCTAGTGGCTGATTAGAGATGGGAGTTTGTTCCATTTATAGACCCATTTGAATTGAAGAGTTCTATAGGATGTGTGTGAAGTTGAACCGATTTGAACATTGTGATTGTTATTCCTAGGTTGCTCTTCACTTTTGATTCAATTTTAGCATTGGATGATTTTCTCTTTCTATTTTACTCCATTATGACTTTTGGTTCTCAAAGTTAAAATTTTTTTGGGGTTAGATTTGCTGACATATCACCTACCTATGTGTTATTTTACTTTTAGTATTGGAATGTGTGGAGTATGTTTGTGCTGAAAAATGAAATAGCTCCTAATTCTCATCTTTTCTTTTAGATATACTAATTCTAGGTGTGATATCTCTTAATTTGGGCTGTTTTCTTAAGTATTTCTACCATCTACTTTTTTGTTACTCTGTTGATCTCACAAAGATGTGAATTACCTCTTGTTTCCTTAACTTTTCTTGTGTAATCTCATCTGAATTTGTTCTCATCTAGTTGGTAGCTTTGAGTATTTATTTGTCGTATTTTAGGCTTAGAAAGTGTTATTGTTGGTGGTTGTTCCATTGCATCTTGTGAACATGCTTGGTCCAACTCCATCATTTCTTGGTTTGGAGAAACATGGAAAAGACGATTGTTCTCATTAAACATTTAATATTTCAACAACATATTATCATAATATATGGGTTTGTTTTTTACAACACCTCCCATATCTAAAATCATACAACTTGATAGTGTTTTTAATAGTCTAGATCCCCTCAAAAAAATTCATAAATCACAACCTCAGATTTTTTGTAAATTCTGAAGCAACTATGTATTATGTAATTGCAAATCAAAGAATTTATAGAAAAATGTAATTAGTTTTGACTAAGGAGCATACGTAAATATTACCTATCTTGGAATTGTGCTTGGTAGATTCTATGTTAAGTTGAAATCTAGTAACAAGTGTTTCTTAAAGAGCCCATATCTCTTCATGAACCATGGTGATCCTAAATATAAAAGATCTTTATTTTGTTTGGGAAAGAAAATTTCTAGAAAGTAACCTTTGGAAACCCTCAACATCTAGACTAATATAGATGGCTTCTACTTTTCATGAGCCCACTAAGTGTTTTGGATCTTGGAAAAGCCCACATAAATCTATAGATTAGGGATCTTTCCTTCAATATTCAGAGTTGATCTTCCATATCATCCATGTTAAAGAAGATGGGGGGCGTGTCCATTTTCTAGTAACAACCATTCTCCTTTTTGGCTACGAAATGGGTTCTTATAGCTATTTTCTTGGCATGATGTACAAAAATGCTTATATATTTCTTCCAAACATGAGGTGTTGCTTCTGTGACTAGTCTTGAGTATTGTGCTTGAGCATTCTATGAAGAGGCCAATACGTCCTCCAGAAAGATAGCCAGTAATTTTTTGGTCCATGCCACAACTTTACAATTTGAGTAATAACCAAATCAGTTGGAAAAAACATAGCCAGTAATTTGATGTAGGTGACTTCCACTAATCACTTAAACATGATAAAGACACCTTGAGTGTGCCACTTGAGGGAAAAAATAAAGCTGTAGCAATGCAAATGTTGCTACATGGCAGCTAACACTGGAATTTAAAAAACTAGATTCAATCATGACTATGCTTAGTAATGTACAAAGGGTTGCATAAATGTTAAAAAATGGATTCGTAAGAGAAGTGGCTCAAGTTCAAAACCACCACATAGTAATAAGGTAGACCTTAACTTGGAAGTCATATGGGCATGTAATAACATATCCAGAATTGGAACCTATTCTAAGCACAGGAGGTGATATTCACAGTTACACTTAACAAACAAAAGTGAGCATCCCTGAGAATTTGTGATATTAATTTCTTCACAAATGGGCACCTAATCTCCTTGAATATAAGATACGTACATGGAGCCAGGATGCCAATCTTACTTGCATGCTATAAAGAAAAAATGCCAAAAGGATATTCTTTATAGAAAACACTCCATCATAGACTACCATTATCCCTTACTCTATGAAATAAATAGATGAAGTATAATAAAATAGGAAAAAGACCTTCCTAAACATCAACCACATTCAACCAATCATTAACAAGAATGCTGCAATCCAATGCAAGATGAAATGCAGTCTACATATAGGAATCGTGAGAGAACAGATTACCATTATTCAAAAAAGAGCTGACAAACTCACAACAAGCCATCTGGAAGGTTGGACCATTTTCTCTATTTCCATGTTTCAAAGATCCCATATGGGTTTGTAATTCAGTCACCTACCACCAGACTCTAACTGTCCAACAGACTCACGGGTTTGCTAGTAGATCTAGACTCAAATGGAAGATAGACTCATAAATCTTAGAACTGATTTCAAAATGTATCTTGAAGAAGACAAGAACTCCTCGAAACCAATCCAAATAGAAGAATTTGGTTTCAACTAGATTACAATAACAGCCTCAGTGCATCTAATCTTAGAAGTCAGGAGTCTCATCTACATGGCATTTTGGATCTCTATATTGCACGAAATGCAAATTTCTTAAGTAAAATTCAAATGAATAGTAAATTTTAATAAATACTATTTTGTACTAAATTTGGAAAAAAAAATTCTATTTATAGTAAATTTTCAAACATTTTGAGACTTTCTGAAGTACCTCTTCCACAGAAAAATACCATTCTTTGCAAAGGCATAAAAAAGTCAACTTCTTCTGCTAACTGCTCCAACTTTCTGCATAGAAGAAACAATTCATGTAAAAAGTCTACATGTCTAGGGCATAGCTGTGTTTTAAATGTTTTGTCCTCATAAAAACTAATTCAACTAACTCATAAAAACTAATTCAACTAACTCTGCTATCAAGAACGGATTTGTATTGCATTCTAGACATTGTGATGAAATATCAACAGCATTAATAGATGGCAAACAGGCATTTCAACATAGAAGTGATACAATTTGAAGTAGACGTGATACCATTTGAAGTGGAACCAGTTGTGCATCAGGTAGAGATAGAAGGTATAAGGCAAAGGATGGTACAGAAAAACATTATGAAAATCAGACCGGGCAAAAACAGCAATATTGGCAGATCTAAAGAAAGGAAGCAATTTGCAGTGATGGGTTTTGATTTTGCAGCAAAGATTGTGGGATTTCTTTTTCCCAAATAAAAAGAAGCTGCAAGTCAATTTAATTTGTTTGTCCTATTTACAGAGCAGAACAATTTAGAAAAAGTGGCGGATGTCTTAGATTTGGGCAACTGAAATTTCTTAAACAGTAAGCCAATTTAGTGTGGACGGGGTAGCGGAGTTACAACAGAGTTAAACCCCGTAATTGAAACAATGATTTTGGGTGAAATGAAACGACGGTAAATATAATCCGTGTGTTTTTATGTTTCAATATTCAAAACAGACACAAGCAACTGTAAAGATAATCCGTACCATGAAACTAATTTTCAATGTTGAAGAGTAAAGATAATCCTATCAACCGCTTAAACATATTTGCATATTTTTATTACTATAAATTTTAATTGATTATTGCATTTTAATAAGAAAGTCTATCAAATTAAAATTTATTATGAAAGAGAAATAAGGTTAGAGAATATCTATGTCATACCTGTTTTTTTTATGTTTAGATCAAATACTCTGAACTCTTTCTCAAAGCCTTGTTTAAATAAACTATCTATTGTGATGTTGAGCCTCCCTTCTCTGTACAAGTTATTATGATGCATGAACATTACATCATATATTGTGATAACAAATCTGCATTCTTTTACAGTGCCCGCTAGCATAATATACACTCTTAAACCCATATTTATATTGTGAACTCTAAACCATACAATGTATCAAGCATTATGATGTTGGCTTCCTTCTTATAAAACAGAGCCTAAAAACCCTATTTATCTTTAGGGTTTCTTATAGATGACGAACCACACCCAACATCGTGATGTGTTGCATAACAAATCCAACATTATAATGCCACACTTTATTCCTCCTAAACTGCACCTCACATCTGGTGTAGGGTCTCCAATAGTATGCAACCTTATGATGCGAGACAACATATCACATCCATTATAATTCAAATCTATTATAATTGGATCTCAAAACCCTAATTTCTATTGTGAACTTTTTATAAGCTACACATCATATCAAGGGATGAGACTGGGATCGTGCCCCTGGCAAATTTTGCAGAATGAATACCCCTCCATCCTTGGCTCTCAGCCGAAGAGTTTCAGACTAAGGCTCGTGCCCTAAGGCTTGTGCCCCTCTCCATCCTTGGCTCTCAACTGAAGAGGTTCAGTCTAAGGCTCGTGCCCTAAGGCTTGTGCCGCCCTCCATCCTTGGCTCTTAGCCAAAGAGGTTTAGACTAAGGCTCGTGCTCCCGAATTGTAGTGAAAAAGAATTTGTGGATGACCTCTATAAAATTATAATATAAAGCTATTATAATGAGATCTCAAAATCCTAATTTCTATTGTGGACTTTTCATTAACTACACATCATACCTATAATTATTTATAGAGCCTTCATCCTCGAACTTATCCTACTCTCTTTAACTTCTCAAGAAAGAATACATTAATAATGAAAATCAATGAAAATAAGTTCATTATACCAAAGAAATAAAAAACCTTCGTGCTTCATACACCTTCAACTTAAATAGTTTGTACTTTTACAAGATGGAAACTAGCCACTACATTAATCATTATTTTTTTTGTAAAGTGAAAGTTAAATACATACACTTATATTAAGGTAGTTGTGAAGCCCAACCATAACTAGTATAGATATCTGAAATACATTATCTAAAAAACACATCGAGGTATCTCTCTAGAGCTATTTTATTTACTTATTATTATTATTATTATTATTATTATTTTACTTTAGAATTATTTTTTACTACATATGTGCACATGGACACATAGATTTTAATTTTAATTTATCATGCATAAAATTTTAATTTTACTTTTGGAAAAGCCACCATTCAGGGCAATTCTTTTGTTTTGTTTTTTACTTTGAAAAGTGTAGTAAATATTGTACACATAGATTTTAATTTTAATTTATCTACAATGCATAAAATTTTAATTTTACTTTTGGAAAAGCCACCATTCATTATTTGGGCAATTCTTTTGTTTTGTTTTTTACTTTGAAAAGTGTAGTAAATATTGTATACCTATATATTACTTTTAATAGTTTATATTTTAAAATTATGATGTCTTATATTTAAAAAATAAATAATTAATGTAAATAGTACAAAAACATGATCATCTATATATTGATCTATATATTGAGGTAGTTATGAAGTCCCACTACAAAAATGATAATCTTAATGGAAAATATTTAAAAATATGATCACCTTTAATTATGTGTTCTAAAAAGCTCACTTACTTTTAAATTATCTTGGGAAAAATAATAGATAAAATTAAAAAATTTAAGAGAAAAATAACTAGCATACCTATATTTAAAAAATATATCTAAAGTACACAGAGAGATATCCTTGTTGAGGCGCCTATTCCACCTATGTGAGGTAAATTGATTAAAAATAGGCGCCTCGAGAAGGATATCTCTAGGCGTACTTTAGATATATTTTTTAAATATTGGTATGCTAGTAGCATTCGCAGCAGCAAGCCTATTTATATCTATATAATATAATTATATAATATAAAATTATAATATAGATTAAATATATTATTTTAATATAATATATAATAATTAAAAATATATATTATATTATTTTATAATTAGGGTTAGGATTAGTATTAGAGTTAGGGCAATAATTAGAGCTATAATTATGATTAGTTTAGAGTTAGGATTTGAATGAAGGTAAGGTTTAGAATTAGGGTTTTATTTTGGGTTAGATATTGTGTTAGTATTATAAAACAATGGTAATTGTGATCTTACGACTATGGTTAGAATTAGGGTTAGATTTAGAAATAAGGTTTTAGTTAAGCTAAGAACCAAGGTTAGATTAGAATTAGGGTTAGATTGAGGGTTATGATTGATATTTCAATTTAGGTCATAATTATAACAATTAGGGTTAGAATTAGGGCAATTTTTACAATTAGGGTTTTGATCATAATTATAATTGGGGTTAGGGTTAGACTTAGGTTATCCTTAAAATAAGGGTTAGAATAAAGTTTTAATCTAATTAGGGTTATAATTATGTTTATAAATCTAGTTACATTTAATGTTTTGTTCATGACCTAAATAATGGTTAAGGTTAGTGTTAGGTTTAGAGTTAAGATTTGAATGAAGATAAGGTTTAGAATTATGGTTTTTTTAGGTATTGAGTTAGGGTTGGGCTTATAAATAGGGATAGATATAGTGTTAGTCTTATAAAACAATGGTAAGTGTGATCTTACTGTTATGGTTAGAATTAGGGTTAGATTTAGAAAAAGAGTTTTGGTTAATTAGATATAGTTGTGAAAAAATCATTTTTTTAATTTATAATTTTTTGAAATGCATTAAATATAGATTATTGTAGTGCTTGGATTCATATTAATTATCATAATAATTATGTGTTGTGGAATTAATTTTTTAAAATTAAGATTTATTTTATTTTACTTTATAATATTTAGTTTAGTGAAGCATAATTTCATCTTTTATTATTAGTTTAATGAAGTTAATTTCTTAGAATATGCATAAATCAACACATCATAAGACAAACATATAATATGAAGTATTCCAATGCATGTACATTGCCACCCTAGTACTTGTACACATAATAATAGTATTGGTTCACATAAACATTCATATCATAGTTGTTTGATTTGAGCAACTTAGGTTTATGAGTAACTTAGGGTTATGGTAATTGTGTGAAATTATCTTTGTACAAATAACAAATAAAATCAACAATGTTCATAAACAAAAAATATACGTGGAGAAAGCTTTTGGGGGAAAACAACACCAACAAAAAGCACCAAGTATATATTCATCTATATTAATAGCATTTGAGATATACAAGATATTATTTCTATGCCCTATTGTACTATGCTTTGGTCTACTCTGTTTTCGCTGCTCTGCTTTTTTTTCTCTACTATGCTCTAGTTTGTTTTGTTGAGTTTTTCTACTTTTCTCTTCTCTTCTCTATTTTCTCTGCTCTGCTTTGCTCTACTATGCTCTACTCCATTCAATTTTCTCTACTTTTTTCTGCTCTACTCTGCTCTGCTCTATTGAGTTTTCTATACTCTGCTCTACTCTACTCTATTCTACTCTACTCTTCTCTTCTCTAATATGCTCTACTCTACTCTGCTGTGATATGTTCTACTTTGCTATTCTTTCCTCTACTCTTCTCTACTCTACTCTGCTCTATTCGACTATACTCTACTTTGTTCTACTCTACTCTGCTCTCCTCTTCTTTTCTCTGCTATGGTCTACTCTACTCTAGTCTTCTCTGCTCCACTATGTTCTACTCTATTGTGTTCTAATAATTTTAGTCCTTCTTCTTTAGTTTTTCTCTTACTAAGTTGTTTTCCCTTTTTCATTTTTTCATAACGATCATATGTAAATGGTGGAATTATTCTGAGACCTTGTAATGACTTTACACGAGATATAGCCCAAAATGTTAATCCTATTCTTTCTTTTTGCCCTATGTCAATTGTGGCTTTTGAGAGAGTCAAACCTTGCGATTTGTGTATTGTTAATGCCCAAGCCAATCTTAAGGGTATTTGGATTGTTCGGCCCCTTTGTATTGGTGTAATTAGAACTATACATGGAGACTGATCTTCAAATGGTATCCCAATGTAATTATCAAACTCCACCATAACATATGTCGGTGGTTCAGGTGGTGCACTTCTAGGTTCGTATATTTCTTTTTGAACATACCCTAGAGATCTATTTACAAGGATGGCTTCTATCCAAAGATTAGAAGTTAACATCACTCTTGCATCCTTAGCAAGTAGTAACTCCATGTCAATTTCATCAAACTGACTTACTTCTAGCGCATTGAAACTAGCCACTCTTGTTGCAATGCTACGTGCAACTGGATGCCTCAATGAAAATAATTTCTTTTTGTTCTGACTATCCACATTATCATTTGTGGTAAATAAATGAATAGTACTGTCAAATTCTTCATTGGTTAGTGCATCTATGCAAACATGGGTTCTTGTCATGATCAATTTCCAGTCATCAATAGTCGGTTTTGCATCTCTTAGATTTGTCAAAAGTTGACGAAATCTTTGTTGTTCAATGCTTTCAACTTCTTGTCTAAATATTTTATCCAAAGTAACAATGGTTTTGAATTCTTCCCATAATAGTTTACCACGTCTGTTACTATCATATGGTGGTCTATCATTAACAGGAGGTAATTGACCTAAATCTCCAACAAGAATCATAGATACACCTGCAAAATATTGCAAAATAATGTCTACAATTAATTGTTAGAATTAATAATAATCAAGTATATGTTTTAAAATAGGCAAAAATTACATATCTTCATTAAAAAAACACATGTATACCTCCAAAACTCATGTCTACATTTTGAGGGAATGCCTGACGAAGTCGATAGTCCACCCTTTGCAGCAAATTTTCTCCAATGAAGCTCATTTCATCAATCATAATGTATTTTATGTGTCGTAACTACTTTTGGAAACTTGTGATTCTTCCCCCTTCTAATTGACCAAAATCTATGACTAGGATTTGAAGTACTGAATGGATTGTTGACACTCCAATATTGAATGCTGTAACTCCTATTGGTGCAAGCAATAGAAGTGGAGTATGTCTATATTTTCTGTTATATCATCCCACATGAGAAATCCATTATCTTTCATGGTGCTTATGAATTTTATTGCTTGATTTGTGTAGTGTTCACCTTGATATTCATTAGACCATGGTGCTTGTCTATCAATATCTCTTCTTCCCAACATATCTATTTCAGAAACTTGCATAATCTAATTATGATGTAGCCTCGATATGATTTCCCATTCATGCTCTGTTGTGTTTTCCTGAAGAGGTTGATTATCTTCAATTTTAGAATCACTACCATTGTCAAGATCTTTTGGAGTAGTTCTTGTTTGAACATGCCAAGGATTATAATTGAATGACTCCCAATTTCATATTATTGCATCATCTTGAAGACCAATATCTCTTCCTATATGACGAAATGGCTTATAAAGTAACAACTCAAACCAACAAAAATCAACCCATTTATCTGATTGACGTTGAGGGATGGATACAAACCTTGGAAATACTCTCACAATAGTTGCCATTCCCCTTGCCTCCCATATGTTATCTCTTCTTCATTTTGGATTATATGTCCATGATCTAGCTACATCAATAAGGGAAACACCTTCCATGCAAAATGGCCTATTCTTATATCCATCAATGAAAGATTGTGTATGTTCTTCGAAGTCATTTTCGCCATTTGTAGCTACATGTTTGAAAACCTCATGTGAGACATTCAAATTGACAAATTTTCTACTACTCTCCATTAATGGAAGTTCCAATAGCATGTGACATATTTCTTGTGCCCCAATATCTCTTTCTAAAAGTGTTTCAGTCAAAAGCCTTCTGTATACTCTTGATGCTAAATCATTAGGGTTTTCAATGTTTGCAAGCCACATCAAGATTTGATGATAAGTTTCTAAACTCTTTTCTGCTTTAGCTACATACTTGGCAATGTACTTTATTACATGTTTGGAAAGAACAGGTTGCCAATCTATATTTGCTCTGCATAATTGTAGTATGTACCAGTTGTGTGTATTTACTCTGTCATCATTTTCTTGCAGGTTCAAACTTTTTATCTCCTGTCTCGAAGTCTTCATATAATTTTGATCCCTCAAGATTTAACGGCCATGGAGCATTATACCTATAGTCAATAATAACAGTTTTTTATTTCTCTGTACTCATATTATATTAAATTTATAAATAATAATTTGGAATATTTTGAATCTTACCTACAAACCATTCATCCTCTTTTCTTGCGTAGACATGCACCCTCTCTACAGATTGTATGTCATTCTACACAATTTAAAATCTCTTCATAATCATGTTCCATATGTACTTCTATAAGCTGTATTGTATTTTGAAGACATGGATGCTGGACAAAATTTTGCATTACCTATGATTAAAAAAATGTATGAATTTATTAGTTACATTGAAACATAAATTTCTTACATAATATATAAAATATTGATTTACAGTTATTGATAACATACCTTTATGATTCGTTGATGTGCATTTTCTCTAGGATTCCATGCATGAATAATAGAATGAAAATATTTCTCTACACTTTTTCGTTGCTGCTCATTTTTCCAGTCAAGATTATCCATATTTGGTGCTCAATCTATCCATATGAATCCATGCACATGTGGTGAACCTCTATGTTGACATTCATATCTAGACCAATACTCTTTGACATTCATTCCTTTTTCTATAATCTATTTTCTAAAAATTATGTCACAGGTGCATCTAGTGTGCCACTATATGAGGATAATCAATAACATTTTATCTTCTCCATTTTTGGGCTTCTCATGCTTCTATTGGTGGTGTTCCAGACATTAGTGCATGCAAATCAGGCCAGTACATATTTGCTGCACTCAAAGTGAAGAATATTGTGGACGAACCAATTTGATGAAGCATGTTAGTTAACTCTGCATGACATATTGCCCAATATGATCTTGTACCCCTTAAGGTTGTTCCAAACCTCATCAAATGATCAGCTAGACAGGAGTGAGGCACATTTTCCATATGTTCACGTAGCTCGTTGATGGTGATTGGCATATCTTGAAGATTTCTCTTGACAAACACTGCAGATGAATTTTGTGCACGGAATCTCATGGTCCTATTCATCACATAATATCTAAAACATGGGTGTTGACCAAAATGGTGATCCTATACTAAAAGAGATGTTTGACATATTCATACAGATGTACTCATCTCATGCGAGGTTCAATCCAATCACATCTACCATTAGGAAACAATGTTGGAAATGCCATATCAAATAAGCCTAATGTCACATACTCATGGATAGGAGATGAACCAATCGTTGGCCAATCGATCAATGACCCTAGATCTGTATCAAGGTTATTCACCCATGCATGGATCAATTACATCTCTCTTCTGACATTAGGCAGTCTGGAAGCCATTGATGTTGTGTGATCAATGATATTTCCTTCATCTATCTCCATCAATGGGCCCACAAATACAACTTCATTTGCATCTAAATCAAACTCCATATGCACTGTATTTAGTTGGTCAAAGATATTTTAATCTGAATTTGATGGAAGAGCATTGAGAGCATTTTCATCAATTTGAACATCAGAGTAGAACTTGTCATGTTCAATTTTGTATTTGAGTGCCTTATATACTCTCTCTCTATTTACTGTAAAGTTTTAATTTGTGCCACGTTGATCCCTGCTTTGAACAATAATGATTGGCAAATCTTTTATTCCATGTGGCAAAACCTTTGAAATCTCTTTTACATCATGTGGAAAACTTATTGTGTATCCCTTGTATTTATATTGATCACCAGTTGCATGGGTCACTTGTAGGATTGGATTGACATGTGCTATCAACATTTCTTCTACCTGTGTGAAGTTTGCAAGATCTTGTGGTTGTGGGCCAGGATCCATATTATTTAATGCTGAAAATTGATTATTGCCTCTTTCTTGTCGACACCTATTGCATACAGGACTTTGAGGTGTGTGAAAAACCCTTATTCCAAGATAACATTCTTGACAAATATAGCACATGTTTGGTGAAACAAAACTATCAATTCCATTTCAAAAATGCATTTGGAAAGTATTGAAATCAGTGTGAAGCATTCCATTAGGATTTGGTACATTTTCTACATCACTTTGAACAAATTGATCCATGCCATGTGGAGGTGCATTTTCTAGTGTTCAAGTACAAAATCTATTGATCTTGTTTTCATCTTCAACGTTAAAATCAATATTAGTATTTAACCGATTAGGTTCTTGTCTTTCTTCTCTATTAGGGACATTGAGTTGTTGAGATGTTTCTGCATGACTTATTCTCATCATATTTGGTTGTTGGTGACTTTGCAATTCTAATTCTTCAACCATTCTTTCAGCTCTACGTTTATTATATCTTTCTCTAGCAATCTCATTTTGTTGTTCTCTTTCTGCATCTGTCATTAGTTGGCATTGTCTTCTTCGATATTCCCTTTGATATAATCTGTTATATTCCCTTCCATGTTGTATTTGTTGCTCCTCAGATTCAATATTCAACCTTGGTGGAGCCATACCTACATCATTGTTGAAAATAAATATTTATAAGTCTGAAGTTATATTTTTGACATTAATTTGCAAAAATTCTATGGCATTGGTGTTTAATGTTGACATTATTACAAAGATTACACTCTTTGAAGTTAAGATCCAATAATAATGCTAAGAGATAAAATAATTTTCAACACATAATGGCTTTTGTTGTCAAGTTTTCATGGATTGGTTCCTTATCGCTCTAAAAGGTTGCCTTTACTATATATTTCCAGACCAATATACCAAACCTCTCTGTATGCTTGCTCTTCCATTATACCCATCGGTACGTGGAAGAAGCCTGTCCTTTCTTTATACCTGTCGGTATGTGAAAGAAATGTTAAAGAACATGAGAGGAGAGTGGTACGTGGCACATAGGAAATACCTGAAAAGGATTCATCCTATCAATGCCACCTGCTTAGAAAGAAATCAAATTTCTTTTCAGTCAAGATTTATGTCTTACGATAGTGATGAATGGGTAACAGAAGGAAGTGAAAATGAGAGTGTCCTTATTTCTCCCTGGTAATTTATAGGGACGATGCCACATACACCGTTGTTGCAGCTATTTTAGTTAGTGGGTACAGTAGTTCAATCACAACGGCTTGACCTATAAACGTGAACAAGAGGTACCATGATAACTGAACGCTGTAATTGTTTTAGTTTTGAAAGAGAAAAATGTTTAAACTTTTGTTTGGAAAAATAAAAAATAGAGGACAACTCTTAGTTCAAGTATTTTCTTTTGCAAACAAATTAATTTTAAAATAACTCTTAATTTAATAAAATTCTATGCTTAAAAAAATTACAGTCTTAATTAAAAATAAGTCTTTAATTAAATTAATTAACACTAAAACTTGAAGATAAGTCTACAATGAAATTAATTAAAATAAGTCTATAATGAAATTAATGAACAGATAAGTCTAGAATGAAATTAATTAACACTAAAAAATGAGTACATATCCATTCCATTTTCACTAAATTATCTAGTAAACCAAATGTTGTAAATAGTAATCGTTATCTATCAAAATAAACTTTATAAATGACTAAAAATGGAAGAAAATACTATATATTAATATAGTATATTTTAATCAAAATATTAATATTGTATATTAAATATATTAATATTTTATGAAAATGTATTAAATTTATATTTTCTCTCAATTTAATCCATTTAGATTGAAATTAATTAATAGTAAAAATGTGTACATATCCATTCTATTTTCACTAAATTATCTAGTAAACCAAATGTTGGAAATAGTAATCACTCTATCAAAATAGACTTTATAAATGATTAGAAATGGAAGAAAATACTTTATATTAATATTGTATATTTAATCAAAATATTAATATTGTGTATTAAATATATTAATATGTGATAATTAAATTCAAAGGCTCCCAAAGCTTAATGAGTCATTTATGAAAATATATTAAATTTATATTTTCTCTCAATTTAATCCATTTAGAATGAAATTAATTAACAGCAAAAATGTGTACATATCCATTCTATTTTCACTAAATTATCTAGTAAACCAAATGTTGGAAATAGTAATCACTCTATCAAAATAGACTTTATAAATGATTAGAAATGGAAGAAAATACTTTATATTAATATAGTATATTAATATTGTATATTTAATCAAAATATTAATATTGTGTATTAAATATATTAATATGTGATAATTAAATTCAAAGGCTCGCCAAAGCTTAATGAGTCATTTATGAAAATATATTAAATTTATATTTTCTCTCAATTTAATCCATTTAGTTGTTACCTTGATTAAAAGTTAAAATTTGAGAAGAAAAATAGTTCCCTACCAACATGTCTAGGAGTTTTTCTTCTAAATCTGCACTTATTCCTTTAATATGTTTGAGTTTCTACTTAGAAAGAAATCAAATAAAGAAATGATTAAAACAGCCCAAAATAAAGAGAAAGTCCAACACCACTTGTTATAGTTCTAACACATTCAATATCTTTTACTATACTTTGTCCTTTTTCCTCTCAAGTCACTATTATTAAAACAATTAATTGTGTTAGTATTATAAAACAATGGTAATTGTGATCTTACGGCTATGGTTAGAATTAGGGTTAGAATTAGGGCAATTTTTACAATTAGGGTTTTGATCATAATTATAAATAATGGTTAAGGTTAGTGTTAGGTTTAGAGTTAAGATTTGAATGAAGGTAAGGTTTAGAATTGTGGTTTTTTTAGGTATTGAGTTAGGGTTGGGCTTATAAATAGCGATAGATATAGTGTTAGTCTTATTAAACAATGGTAATTGTGATCTTACGGTTATGGTTAGAATTAGGGTTAGATTTAGAAATAGAGTTTTGGTTAATCTATTTATAGTTATAGTTGTGAAAAAAATCATTTTTTAATTTATAATTTTTGGAAATTCATTAAATATAGATTATTGTAGTGCTTGGATTCATATTAATTATCATAATAATTTTGTGTTGTGGAATTAATTTTTTTAAAAATTACTATTTTAGAATTAAAATTTATTTTATTTTACTTTATAATATTTAGTTTAATGAAGCATAATTTCATCTTTTATTATTAGTTTAATAAAGTTAATTTCTTAGAATATGCGTAAATCAACACATCATAAGAAAAACATATAATATGAAGTATTCCAATGCATGTACATTGCCACCCTATTACTTGTACACATAAGAATAGTATTGCTCCACATAAACATTCATATCACGGTTGTTTGATTTGAGCAACTTAGGTTTATGAGTAACTTAGGGTTATGGTAAGTGTGTGAAATTGTCTTTGTACAAATAACAAATAAAATCAACAAAGTTCAGAAACAAAAAATATATGTGGAGAAAGCTTTTGGGGGAAAACAACACCAACAAAGAGTACCACATATATATTCATCTGTATTAATAGCATTTGAGATATACAAGATATTATTTTTATGTCCTATTGTACTATACTTTGGTCTACTCCATTTTCTCTTCTCTGCTTTGTTTTCTCTACTATGCTCTACTATGTTTTGTTGAGTTTTTCTACTTTGCTCTTCTCTTCTCTATTTTCTTTGCTCTTCTTTGCTCTACTATGCTCTGCTCCATTCAATTTTATCTACTTTTCTCTGCTTTACTATGCTCTGCTCTATTGATTTTTTTCTACTCTGCTCTACTCTACTCTGTTCTACTCTACTTTGCTCCATTCTGCTCTATTCTTCTCTTCTCTGATATGCTCTACTCTACTCTGCTGTGATATGTTCTACTCTGCTATTCTTTGCTCTACTCTTCTCTGCTCTACTCTGCTTTGTTCGACTATACTCTACTTTGTTCTACTCTACTCTGCTCTCCTCTTCTTTGCTCTGCTATGGTCTACTCTACTTTGTTCTTCTTTGCTCCACTCTGTTCTACTCTGTTGTGTTCTAATAATTTTAGTCTTTCTTCTTCAGCTTTTCTCTTACCAAGTTATTTTTGCTTTTTTATTTTTTCATAATGATCATATGTAAATGGTGGAATTATTTTGAGACCTTGTAATGACTTTACATGAGATATAGCCAAAAATATTAATCCTGTTCTTTCTTTTTGCCCTATGTCAATTGTGGCTTTTGAGAGAGTCAAACCTTGCGATGTGTGTATTGTTAATGTCCAAGCCAATCTTAAGGGTGTTTGGATTATTCGGCCCCTTTGTATTGGTGTAATTGGAACTATACGTGGAGATTGATCTTCAAATGGTATCCCAATGTAATTATCAAACTCCACCATAACATATGTCGGTGGTTCAGGTGGTGCACTTCTAGGTTTTTATATTATTTTTTGAACATACCCTAGAGATCTATTTACAAGGTTGGCTTCTATCCAAAGATTAGAAGTTAACATCACTCTTGCATCCTTAACAAGTAGTAACTCCATGTCAATTTCATGAATTTGACTTGCTTCTGGCACATTAACACTACCCACTCTTGTTGCAATGCTACGTGCAACTGGATGCCTCAATGAAAATAATTTATTTTTGTTGTGACTATCCACATTATCATTTGTGGCAAATAAATGAATAGTACTGTCAAATTCTTCATTGGTTGGTGCATCTATGCAAACATTGGTTCTTGTCATGATCAATTTCCAGTCATCAATAGTCAGTTTTGCTTCTCTTAGATTTGTCAAAAGTTGACGAAATCTTTGTTGTTCAACACTTTCCCCTTCTTGTCAAAATATTTTATCCAAAGTAGCAATAGTTTTGAATTCTTTCCATAATAGTTTACCATGTCTGTTACTATCATATGGTGGTCTATCATTAACAGGAGGTAATTAACCTAAATTTCCAACAAGAATCATAGATACACCTACAAAATATTGCAAAATAATGTCTACTATTAATTGTTAGAATTAATAATAATCAAGTATATGTTTTAAAATAGGCAAAAATTACATATCTTCATTAAAAAAACACACGTATACCTACAAAACTCATGTCTACATTTTGAGGGAATACCTGACAAAGTTGATAGTCCACCGTCTATAGCAAATTTTCTCCAATGAAGCTCATTTCATCAATCATAATGTATTTTATGTGTCATAACTACTCTTGGAAACTTGTGAGTCTTCCCCCTTCTAATTGACCAAAATCTATGACTGGGATTTGAAGTACTGAATGGATTGTTGACGCTCCAATATTGAATGTTGCAACTCCTATTGGTGCAAGCAATAGAAGTGGAGTATGCCCTGGGAATGCTGCATTTTGAAGAGCTTGGCTGATAGCACCAATTAGATATGATTTTCCGGTTCCTATTGTTCCTTGAATTATCATGAATAATGGCAATGCATTTTGAGATCCATTATAATGTGTCATAATTATATCAAGTGCATTTTTCTATTTGGTACCCAATGATGCATAATTGATATTTTCTATTATATCATCCCACATGAGAAATCCATTATCTTTCATGGTGCTTATGAATTTTATTGCTTGATTTGCGTAGTGTTCACCTTGATACTGATTAGACCATTGTGCCTGTCTATCAATATCTCTTCTTCCCAACATATCTATTTCAGAAACTTGCTTAATCTAATTATGATGTACCCTTAATATGATTTCCCATTGATGCTCTGTTGTGTTTTCCTGAAGAGGTTGATTACCTTCAATTTCAGAATCACTACCATTGTCAACATCTTCTAGAGTAGTTCTTCTTTGCACATGCCAAGGATATTAATTGAATGACTCCCAATTTGTTATTATTGCATCATCTTGAAGACCAATATCTCTTTCTATATGACAAAATGGCTTATAAAGTAACAACTCACAAAAATCAACCCATTTATCTGATTGACGTTGAGGGATGGATACAAACCTTGGAAATACTCTCACAATAGCTGTGATTCCCCTTGCCTCCCATGTGTTATCTCTTCTTCATTTTGGATTATATGTCCATGATCTAGCTGTATCAATAAGTGAAACACCTTCCATGCAAAATGGCCTATTCTTATATCCATCAATGAAAGATTATGTTTGTTCTTCAAAGTCATTTTCTACATTTGTAGCTACATGTTTGAAAACCTCATGTGAGACATTCAAATTGACATATTTTCTACTACTCTCCATTAATGGAAGTTCCAATAGCATGTGACATATTTCTTGTGCCTCAATATCTCTTTCTAAAAGTGTTTCAGTGAGAAGCCTTCTGTATACTCTTGATGCTAAATCATTAGGGTTTTCAATGTTTGCAAGCCACATCATCATTTAATGATAAGTTTCTCAACTCTTTTCTGCTTTAGCTACATACTTGGCAATGTACTTTATTACAACATGTTTGGAAAGAACAAGTTGCCAATCTATATTTGCTCTCTATAATTGTAGTATGTACTCATTGTGTTTATTTACTTTGTCATCATTTCTTGCAGGTTCAAACTTTTTATCTCCTGTTTCTGAGTCTTCATATAATTTTGACCCCTCAAGATTTAACAGCCATGGAGCATTATACCTATAGTCAATAATAACAAATTTTTATTTCTCTGTACTCATATTATATTAAATTTATAAATAATAATTTGGAAGATTTTGAATCTTACCTACAAACCATTCGTCCTCTTTTCTTGCGTAGACATGCACCCTCTCTACACATTGTATGTCATTCTACACAATTTAAAATCTCTTCATAATCATGTTGCATATGTACTTCTAAAAGCTGCATTGTATTTCGAAGACATGGATGCTAACAAAATTTTGCATTACCTATGATTAAAAAAATGTATGAATTTATTAGTTACAGTGAAACATAAATTTCTTATATAATATATAAAATATTGATTTACAGTTCTTGATAACATACCTGTATGATTCATTGATGTGCATTTTCTCTAGGATTCCATCCATGAATAATAGAATGAAAATATTTCTCTACACTTTTTCGTTGCTACTCATTTTTCCAATCAAGATTATCCATATTTGGTGCTCCATCTATCCATATGAATCCATACACATGTGGTGAACCTCTATGTTGACATTCATATCTAGACCAATAATCTTTGACATTCATTCCTTTTTCTAGAATCTGTTTTCTAAAAATTGTATGTCGCAGGTACATGTAGTGTGCCACTATATATGAGGATAATCAATAACATTTTGTCTTCTCCATTTTTGGGCTTCTCGTGCATCTATTGGTGGTGTTCCAGGCATTAGTGCATGCAAATCAAGCCAGTACATATCTGCTACACTCAAAGTGAAGAATATTGTGGGCGAACCAATTTGATGAAGCCTGTCAGTTAACTCTACATAACATTTTGCCCAATATGATCTTGTACCCCTTAAGGTTGTTCCAAACCTCATCAAATGATCAGCTAGATAGGAGTGAGGGACATTTTCCATATGTTCACGTAGCTCATTGATGGTGATTGGCATATCTGGAAGATTTCTCTTGACAAACACTGCAGATGAATTTTGTGCATATAATCTCATGGTCCTATTCATCAGATAATATCTAAATCGTGGGTGTTGACCAAAACAGTGATCCCTATACCAAAAGAGATGTTTGACATATTCATGCAGATGTACTCGTCTCATGCGAGGTTCAAGCCAATCACATCTACCATCAGGAAACAATGTTGGAAATGCCATATCAAATAAGCCTAATGTCACATACTCATTGATAGGAGATGAACCAATCGTTGGCCAATTGATCAATGACCCTGGGTCTGCATCAAGGTTATTCACCCATGCATGGATCAATTACATCTCTCTTCTAACATTAGGCAGTCTGGAAGCCATTGATGTTGTGTGATCAATGATATTTCCTTCATCCATCTCCATCAATGGGCCCACAAATGCTACTTCATTTGCATCTGAATCAAACTCCATATGCACTGTATTTAGTTGGTTAAAGATAGTTTCATCTAAATTTGATGGAAGAGCATTAAGAGCATTTTCATCAATTTGAACATCAAAGTAGAACTTGTCATGTTCAATTTTGTATTTGAGTGCCTTATATACTCTCTCTCTATTTACTGTAAAGTTGTAATTTGTGCCACGTTGATCATTGCTTCGAACAATAAAGATTGGCAAATCTTTTATTCCATGTGGCAAAACCTTTGAAATCTCTTTTACATCATGTGGAAAACTTATTGTGTATCCCTTGTATTTATATTGACCACCAGTTGCATGGGTCACTTGTAGGATTGGATTGACACGTGCTATCAACATTTCTTCTACCCGTGTCAAGTTTGCAAGCTCTTGTGGTTGTGGGTCAGGATCCATATTATTTAATGTTGAAAATTGATTATTGCCTCTTTCTTGTCGACACCTATTGCATACAGGACCTTGAGGTGTGCAAAAAACCCTTATTCCAAGATAACATTCTTGACAAATATAGCACATGTTTGGTGAAACAAAACTATCAATTCCATTTCGAAAATGTATTTGGAAAGTATTGAAATCAGTTTGAAGCATTCCATTAGGATTTGGTACATTTTCTACATCACTTTGACCAAATTGATCCATTTCATGTGGAGGTGCATTTTCTAGTGTTTCAAGTACAAAATCTATTGATCTTGAATTTTCAGCTTCAACATTAAAATCAATATTAGTATTTAACTGATTAGGTTCTTGTCTTTCTTCTCTGTTAGGGACATTGAGTTGTTGAGATGTTTCTACATGACTTATTCTCATCATATTTGGTTGTTGGTGACTTTACAATTCTAATGATTCAACTATTCTTTCAGATCTTTGTTTATGATATCTTTCTTTGGCAACCTCATTTTGTTGTTCTCTTTCTGCATCTGTCATTAGTTAGCATTGTCTTCTTTGATATTCCCTTTGATATAATCTATTATATTCCCTTCGGTGTTGTATTCATTGCTCCTCAGATTCAATATTCAACCTTGGTGGAGCCATACCTACATAATTGTTGAAAATAAATATTTATAAGTCTGAACTTATATTTTTGACATTAATTTGCAAAAATTCTATGGCATTGGTGTTTAATGTTGACATTATTACAAAGATTACACTCTTTGAAGTTAAGATCCAATACTTTCCAGACCAATATACCAAACCTCTCTTTATGCTCGCTCTTCCATTATAACTGTCGGTACGTGGAAGAAGCCCATCCTTTCTTTATACTAGTCGGTATGTGAAAGAAACGTTAAAGCACATGAGAGGAGAGTGGTACGTGGAACATAGGAAATACGTGAAAAGGATTCATCCTATCAATGACACCTGCTTAGAAAGAAATCAAATTTTTTTTCAGTCAAGATTTATGTGTTACGATAGTGATGAATGGGTAACGGAAGGAAGTGAAAATGAGAGTGTCCTTATTTCTCTCTGGCAATTTATAGGGACGATGCCATAGACACCGTCATTGCAGCTATTTTAGGTAGTGGGTAAATGGCGACGGCTTGACCCGTAAACGTGAACCAGAGGTACCACAATAACCGAACGCTGTAATTGTTTTAGTTTTGAAAGAGAAAAATGTTTAAACTTTTGTTTGGAAAAATAAAAAATAGAGGACAACTCTTACTTCAAATATTTTCTTTTGCAAACAAATTAATTTTAAAATAACTCTTAATTTAATAAAATTCTATGCTTAAAAAAATTACACTCTTAATTAAAAATAAGTCTTTAATTAAATTAATTGACACTAAAACTTGAAGATAAGTCTACAATGAAATTAATGAATAGATAAGTCTAGAATGAAATTAATTAACACTAAAAAATGAGTACATATCCATTCTATTTTCACTAAATTATCTAGTAAACCAAATGTTGTAAATAGTAATCACTCTCTATCAAAATAAGCTTTATAAATGACTAAAAATGGAAGAAAATACTATATATTAATATATTATATTAATATTGTATATTTTAATCAAAATATTAATATTGTATATTAAATATATTAATATTTTATGAAAATGTATTAAATTTATATTTTCTCTCAATTTAATCCATTTAGTTGTTACTTGATTAAAAGTTAAATTATACTCTTAATTGAAAATAAGTCTATAATGAAATTAATTAACACTAAAAATGAAGATAAGTCTACAATGAAATTATTTAAATTAAGATAAGTCTAGAATGAAATTAATTAACAGTAAAAATGTGTACATATCCATTCTATTTTCATTAAATTATCTAGTAAACCAAATGTTGGAAATAGTAATCACTCTATCAAAATAGACTTTATAAATGATTAGAAATGGAAGAAAATACTATATATTAATATAGTATATTAATATTGTATATTTAATCAAAATATTAATATTGTGTATTAAATATATTAATATGTGATAATTAAATTCAAAGGCTCGCCAAAGCTTAATGAGTCATTTATGAAAATATATTAAATTTATATTTTCTCTCAATTTAATCCATTTAGTTGTTGACTTTATTAAAAGTTAAAATTTGAGAAGAAAAATAGTTCACTGCCAACATGTCTAGGAGTTTTTCTTCTAAATCTGCACTTATTCCTTTAATATGTTTGAGTTTCTACTTAGAAAGAAATCAAATAAAGAAATGATTACAACAACCCAAAATAAAGAGAAAGTCCAGCACCACTTGTTATATTTCTAGCATATTCAAGATCTTTTACTATACTTTGTCCTTTTTCCTCTCAAGTCAGTATTATAAAACAATTAATTATGTTAGTATTATAAAACAATGGTAATTGTGATCTTACGGCTATGGTTAGAATTAGGGTTAGATTTAGAAATCAGGTTTCATTTAAGCTAAGAACCAAGGTTAGATTAGAATTAGGGTTAGATTGAGGGTTATGATTGATATTTCAATTTAGGTCATAATTATAACAATTAGGATCAGAATTAGAGCAATTTTTACAATTAGGGTTTTGATCATAATTATAATTGGGGTTAGGATTAGACTTAGGTTATGCTTAAAATAAGGGTTAGAATAAAGTTTTAATATAATTAGGGTTATAATTATGTTTAAACAAACTAGTTACATTTAATGTTTTGTTCATGACCCAAATAATGGTTAAGGTTACTGTTAGGTTTAGAGTTAAGATTTGAATGAAAGTAAGGTTTAGAATTATGGGTTGTTTAGTTTTAGGTATTGAGTTAGGGTTGGGCTTATAAATAGCCATAGATATAGTGTTAGTCTTATAAAACAATGGTAAGTGTGATCTTATGGTTATGGTTAGAATTAGCATTAGATTTAGAAATAGAGTTTTGGTTAATCTATTTATAGTTATAGTTTGGAAAAAAATCATTTTTTTAAGTTATAATTTTTGGAAATTCATTAAGTATAGATTATTGTAGTGCTTGGATTCATATTAATTATCATAATAATTATGTGTTGTTGAATTAATTTTTTTTAAAAATACTATTTTAGAATTAAGATTTATTTTGTTTTATTTTATAATATTTAGTTTAGCAAAGCATAATTTCATCTTTTATTATTAGTTTAATGAAGTTAATTTCTTAGAATATGCATAAATCAACACATCATAAGACAAACATATAATATGAAGTATTCCAATGCATGTACATTGCCACCCTAGTACTTGTATACATAAGAATAGTATTAGTCCACATAATCATTCATATCATGGTTGTTTGATTTGAGTAACTTAGGTTTATGAGTAAATTAGGGTTATGGTAATTGTGTGAAATTGTCTTTGTACAAATAACAAATAAAATCAACAAAGTTCAGAAACAAAAAAAATACGTAGAGAAAGCTTTTGGGGGAAAACAACACCAACAAAGAGCACCAAGTATATATTCATCTGTATTAATAGCATTTGAGATATACAAGATATTATTTCTATGCCTTATTTTACTTTGCTTTGGTCTACTCTGTTTTCTCTGCTCTACTTTGTTTTCTCTACTATGCTCTACTCTATTTTGTTGAGTTTTTTCTGCTTTGCTCTTCTCTTCACTATTTTGTCTACTCTGCTTTGCTCTACTATGCTCTACTCTATTTAATTTGCTCTACTTTTCTCTGCTCTGCTCTATTGAGTTTTCTCTACTCTGCTCTACTCTACTCTATTCTACTCTGCTCTACTCTATTCTACTCTGCTCTTCTCTTCTCTGATATGCTCTACTCTTCTCTGCTCTACTCTACTCTGTTCGACTATACTCTACTTTGTTCTACTCTACTGTTCTCTCCTCTTCTTTGCTCTGCTATGGTCTGCCCTACTCTGGTCTACTCTGCTCCGCTCTGTTCTACTCTATTATGTTCTAATAATTTTAGTCTTTCTTCTTCAGCTTTTCTCTTACCAAGTTGTTTTCCCTTTTTCATTTTTTCATAACGATCATATGTAAATGGTGGAATTATTCTAAGACCTTGTAATGACTTTACATGAGATATAGCCACAAATGTTAATCCTATTCTTTATTTTTGCCCTATGTCAATTGTGGATTTTGAGAGAGTCAAACCTTGTGATTTGTGTATTGTTAATGCCCAAGCCAATCTTAAGGGTGTTTGGATTGTTCAGTGCCTTTGTATTGGTGTAATTGGAATTGTACATGGAGACTAATCTTCAAATGGTATCCCAATGTAATTATCAAACTCCACCATAACATATGTCGGTGGTTCAGGTGGTGCATTTCTAGGTTTGTATATTATTTTTCAAACATACCCTAGAGATCCATTTACAAGGCCTACTTCTATCCAAAGATTAGAAGTTAACATCACTCTTGCATCCTTAGCAAGTAATAACTCCATGTCAATTTCATCAATCTGACCTACTTCTGGCGTATTGACACTACCAACTCTTGTTGCAATGCTACGTGCAACTAGATGCCTCAAAGAAAATAATTTCTTTTTGTTGTGACTATGCACATTATCATTTGTGGCAAATAAATGAATAGTACTATCAAATTCATCATTGGTTGGTGCATCTATGGAAACATTGGTTCTTGTCATGATCAATTTCCAGTCATCAATAATTAGTTTTGCATCTCTTAGATTTGTCAAAAGTTGATGAAATCTTTGTTGTTCAATGCTTTCCCCTTCTTGTCTCAATATTTTATCCAAAGTAACAATGGTTTTGAATTATTCCCATAATATTTTACCACATCTGTTACTATCATATGGTGGTCTATCATTAACAGGAGGTAATTGACCTAAATCTCCAACTAGAATCATAGATACACCTACAAAATATTGCAAAATAATGTCTACTATTAATTGTTAGAATTAATAATAATCAAGTATATGTTTTAAAATAGGAAAAAATTACATATCTTCATTAAAAAAACACATGTATACCTCCAAAACTCATGTTTGCATTTTGAGGGAATGCATGACAAAGTTGGTAGTCCACCTTCTGCAGCAAATTTTGTCCAATGAAGCTCATTTCATCAATCAAAATGTATTTTATGTGTCATAACTGCTCTTGGAAACTTGTGAGTCTTGCCCCTTCTAATTGACCAAAATCTGTGATAGGGATTTGAAGTACTGAATGGATTGTTGACGCTCCAATATTAAATGTTGTAACTCCTATTAGTGTAAGTAATAGAAGTGGAGTATGCCCTGGGAATGCTACATTTTGTAGAGCTTGGCTAATAGCACCAATTAGATATGATTTTCCAGTTCCTATTGTTCCTTAAATTATCATGAATAATGGCAATGCATTTTGAGACCCATGATAATGTGTTATAATTATATCAACTACATTTTTCTGTTTGGCACCCAATGATGCATAATTGATATTTTCTGTTATATCATCCCACATGAGAAATTCATTATCTTTCATGGTGCTTATGAATTTTATTGCTTGATTTGTGTAGTGTTCACCTTGATAGTCATTAGACCATGGTGCTTGTCTATCAATATCTCTTCTTTCCAACATATCTGTTTTAGAAACTTGCATAATCTGATTATGATGTAGCCTTGATATCTATTTCAATAAAAATAGGCATAATATTTTGACAGTCAATAGTAATTAAAAGTACTTTTGATTGTAACTGTATATTAAAAAAACTCATTACATCAATTATAAAACATCAACTATAATAATAAACTTTACAATATATTAAAAAAACTCATTATGCCCAATTATAACACATCAACTATAATAATAAACTCCATAATTTAATCCTTGAAAAAGGTCAACTATAATAATAAACTCCACAATTTAATTCTTAAAAAAGGTAGTTTTCATTTTGTTTAAAGGCAGTCTCAAGAAAACTGCAGCTTTAATTTATTTCCATTTAAATTATATTAAAGAACTAATTAGTTAATCATTCAAATCAAGAAAATGCCCTGATCCATCCATACACAACTTTTTGGTGTTAACCAGGAAAACCCAAAAGCGCAGGCAGCCAAGTCGATCTGTGTTATGGTCTACCACACAGGCCTTTAGTGAAACACACAGGAATATAGTGAAGGAACAGTTGGGTTCATTCAGATAGTTGGGTATTAAGGTTGGGGTCTTTGAGCAGAGAAAATTGGAGAACAAAAGGCTTCAAGGAAGGCTTGTAATTAAGGCTACCAGCTTGAGGACCAAGAAAGGGGCCATGTTTGAGTAGGAGATTATCCCTGCACACCTCTTGGAATGTGTAAGTTGTAGTTATAAAACTTTCCAAGAAAGCAGAGGCATGGAGATCAAAATAGATGGAAGACATAAAAGGAGATATTATTACTATCCCGAGCAAAAAAATATCTTTGAGGCTTCTGATGAAATGCTTTGGTCGACATGCATGCAGAGATTCAACTCCAGGACAAAAAAGACACAGCATGTCATAAGATTTAGCCTTTATACGACTACCTAATGGAAATGTGTGACAGGGGAGATAAATAGACTTTTGTAAACTAAAAGGCAGCAATCCTTTATCATTTTCTGCTGCCTTTTCCTTCCCACATTTAGTCCTGCATGCCATTTGGGTCTTTCGAAAACTACTTACCTAGATTTAAATTTGACATTGAAAGTGTCGATTATGGAGGAGAACAGTATCAAACAATTTTTTGACAATTATCTATTCAATGGAAGGCACACAAATATCAAAGATTAAAATATACCTTTGAAAAAAAAGATTTCCTCCACGACCTGGATCGAAAGCTATCCTTTTTTTTTTCTATTCACACTCGGTCCCTTCAAATCTTGCAATTTGAGATGCTCGCCTGAGTTATTTGCCTCGGCTGTGTGTGGTATTTAATTGGTAGATTTTGTAATGCCAATGTAGGTTCATTTAATTTTTTATTTTTATTTTAGATATAATTCTTACACATCCCCATAAACCATTTTTAATTTATTTATTTGTTGTAACGTCATTCTTTATGATGCCATGAAGAAGAAATTTATTAGCTTCATTAAATTTTTTTAGATAGAGTTCAGGGTCCTCATAAATCAATTTTAATTCATTTATTTGTTGTAACATCATTCTATAATATTTTAATTTTTTAAATGATGTTGTGAAGAAATTTATTTGTATTATTTTATTTTTTATAAAGATTCTATATAGGAATCTTATAAGTTTACAGAGAGATTCTAGAATCTTTCAGCTCTTGTTCTGCATCCATGCTGAGAATGTAGAAACGCCTCTCAGCATAAATAATGAAATAAAAGTTATGGTATAACTTATTAAGTCTCCTCATATAGCCAAATAGTACTTAAAGGGAAGACTAGGGATATGTATTACCTACATGGCATCAGAGCCCTATTTATAACATTGTGATGTAGTGCCTAGCACATCTAATGATAAGGGTGTATGTCTCATTCTTCCTCTTATAATATAGTTTATTAGGATTCAAAGGCATCATTTTTATTTCTATTGGAAACTTTTCAAAGCTACACAACATATCTAACATTATGATTCAAGGTCTCCATTCATGCACAATCTTATATTCTTCCTCATACAATGTAATCTTATTTTATTTTTTAATAATAAAAAGAGAATAAAAACTTTATTGATCCAAGAAAACAGCACAAACCTAGAAATTACAAACCACTTGGTAGGGGTCAGAAACCAATAACAGAGCCATCAAGCAACACCCAAAACACATCTCATGTCTTCCATAACCAAGTCCTCAAGCTCCCAACAAAGATCCTTAGGGAGGTAGCTCTAGTCATCCACTTTCCAACTTCCCATCTGCTCAGAGGCCCACTTAGCCAAACCATCAGCCACCTTATTCCACTCCCTAGGGCTATGGTAGAAGGTGATATAGCCTAGTACCTCACCCAGAGAGATTATTTGTCTAACGACCATAGCCAACTGCCAATTAACATCCTCCAACTATCGCTTATTTAGCAAATCAACCACAATCTAAGAATCTAACTCAAAAATTATTCTTCTCCAACTTGAGGTACAAGCCCTTTTCAGAGCCAAGAGAATAGCCAAGGCCTCATGAAATTGATGGAGTGTTGGCCATGATACTATGAGAAAAAGAACACAACCACTCCTGAGCAGTACCTATCAATGCCCCCAACACTAGCGTGACCTGGTTTGCCTCTAGGGGAACCATCAGTGTTAATCTTTAGAACCTCAAAGGGTGGAGGAATCTAATGACCATCTCTTTGAACCTTTCCTCTATCACCCCGACCTAAACTAGGCCTCATCCCACCCTTGACACTAACAAAAAGCCCCAAACTCTGAACAATTCCCGTATCTCCAGTGGGCTGAGAGATCACATCTAGCTGCTAAAGTCTCCTGAAGAACTCTTAAAATCCTCATCCAAACCTAATGCATTTGAATCTTCTTATCCAAAAAACTCATGCGATTACACTCTAACCAGATATGCCAAATGATGCAGCTAGGACCAATTGTCCAAGCAGTGTGGAGGAGGGAAATCATAGCTGGAGAACTCCCCAGCCTGCTCTAGAAGTCCTATAAAGTGAGACATGCCTACATGGCTGATTTCAGAATCCCTGCTAAAAATGCTAGATCACCCTAACAAAGGAGCGCTGGAAGAAGAGATGAGAAATGTTCTCATCACTATTAAAGTACATAATACACACAGATGGGCCTTAAAATCTTCACTTCCAAAGATTCTCCCAGGTCAAACATCTATTATAAATCACTAACCAAGAAAAAAGTTACACTTGGGCCAAGAGAATTTATTCCATATCTGCTTCCACTAGGAGACCCCCGTGCACCCAAACTTTTGCTCATCTAGAGCCTGGTAACCTAAGGCAACAGTGAATTTGCCTTTCTGGTTGCCTCCCTAGGCCAGAACATCCCTCTCCAATAGAGAGTTGCAAACCCTACTAGCCAATATGCCAGCCAGCTCCTGACGATCCTACACCATTCCCCTAGGCGGCCATTCATGTGGATCCTTCCACCTGTACATTGTAGCCTAATCTAGAACCTAAGGTGATTTGAAATCCATCACATATGTCTAGTCAACTTCCAAAAATGCCTACAAAGGTCTTGCAAGTGAGGGTGTGTAGCCATAATCAGAGGACACCCATCCTAGGAATCAAACCAGAAGAGAGCCTTTAATCCCCTATTGCAAAACCAAAACAAACCTTTCTTAATCAGCTAGGCTCCCTCTTAAGGGTGGTCCAAACCATAGATCCCTTAACCACTAGGCTATATCAAGGCACATCCACACTATCCACATCCTTGAGATATTTTGAGGTGAGGATCCTAGCCCAAGTTTGGTGTTGTTGAGAACACCATCTCCAATAAAGTTTAGCAACCAAAGCTTGCCCATTCAAATTAGCTTGATGCAACCCAAGACCACCCTCTTGCTTTGGTTAACAAACAACATCCCACTTGACCAAACTTCACTTCCTCAAAAGAAGATTACCAGACCAGAGGAACTACTGATAGAGGTAGATAACACAGAGCAGTTTTACAATGGGAGAGCATGAACCATAGACTTTAAAAAGGTCACTCTTCCTGCAGTAGAAAGCCACTTGCAAGTCCAATGACTAACCTTTTTATGAAACTTCTCAATGACATACAGCCAGAACACTCAGCGTAATGAACAAACCACAAGAGGAATGCCAAGGTAAACAAAAGGAAGCAAGCCAATCTGGAACCTGAGGATGCCCACAATTCTATGTTGAATAAGATTAGGAGTATTAAAGAAGTAAGTAAAAGACATGTCTTCATTGATGCTTTGCCTCAATGTAGCCAAATAACAGTCGAGGGCCTTCCTAAGATTGACTACTTCATCCACTCTAGTGAGACCCATTAACATAATGTCATCCACAAACTAAAGATGGGACTTGGGGGAATGTTATTACCCCATTGCCAACCCTAAATAAGACCAAGCTCCACACAAAATTTCAAAAATCTCCCAAGCCCTTTAGCCATCAAAATAAATAAATATGGGGCTAAAGGATCCCCTTGGCCAAGGCCCCTAGAAGTTCCAAAATGTTCAGAAGGCTCTCCATTGACTAGCATAGAAAAGGAGGTAGACGTAACACAACAAATAACCCATTCAATCCAGGCACTGTCAAACCCAAAGGCTCTCAAAATCTTGGTTAGAAAATCCCATTTGACACGGTCATAATTCTTGGCCATATCCAGCTTAATGAACATAACCATCTCCTTGGAGGAGGCCATAGAGTGTATAGTATTAGAAACAATAACCACACCATCCAGAATCTGCCTGCCAGCCATAAATCCACCCTATTTTTCAGAAACCAATCTATCTAACCATGACTTCAAGCGTTCAATAGTCAGCTTTGTACTTTTTATATCAAGTGTATGCTATGTGTTTCATGTACTACATGCATATACTTGTGTATTACATACTATGTTCATGCTTCGTGCTTCGTATACTTTTTTGTATCATGTATTAAGTGTATAAGCTTTGTGTATGCTTCATGTATTACATGTATTTATGTTTTGCGTTTCATATATAATTGTGTGCATATACTTCAACATGGATCTTCTCTCCAATGGTGTTCTCTATTTAGAGTCAAACCAAAGAGACTCTTTCATCATGAAATATAAAAATGTAATTTTGATCTCTCATCATTCTTTCTTGATTAACACGACCATGGTTCACATTCCATTATGTCCTTTATTATCAATGTTAAGAGTTTACAACACTATATATAGTTACAACATAGTAGCTGAGATAGTTTAAACATTATCACCCACAAATGTAGTTATGCCAATCTTAGTCTAGATATAATGATCAAATGTTATGCCTTGATACAAGTGCTAGGTTCAATTTTTACTAGGGGTTTGTCATACAACTTTTTCCTTAGTACTATTACTTTCATCTTTTCATTGGACTGATACAATGTAGTGACCTCAGCCTATCTATTATGTAGAAATCTAGTACTATGATATGCCCTTATAAGAGACTATGTTCAATCAAGTATCTAAGGTAAAATACAATTAACCTTTGGTAGCAAGGAAGACCTATAGGATTTAGTGTCTCTTCATAGTTGTCCTTACTGTTATCTTGATTGGTAGTAGAAATTTGGTTTTGGGACTGTTACTTCCAAATAATTATAACAACCTTCATTATAATCAGAATTAGGATCTTAACTAGATGTTGTTTCAGTTCCATAACAACCTTTATCACTCAGAATTTAGTGAGTTACCTTGAGGGAAACCAAATTTGAGATTCATTAAGGCCCAGATGTCACAAAACATGCATTTTAAGTGAGATAATACTTTAAAACCATTGTAAAGATGTGTTGAGAATTATGTGATTGTGAGGACTTCTTATGGCAGTCTTCATGAACTTGAATAAATCTAGTCTTAAGTAATCACTGGGGTAACTGCACCTTCATCATCTAAATCCCATACAATGTAAAATAGTGGTAACAGTCTTTGACAACAATTTTTCACATAGGAGCATTCCCACATTTTTAGTATTTTATAAGTTAGATCAAGATGAAGAAGGTAACTCTAATGGTGATCCCTCAAATGGACAGCCCAATAGGCCCAAGTGCATAATAATAGTCATAAGAATCATGAAGAATCTAACATACTTAAAATGAGCCTATGGATGCTCGTGAAAATGAAAAGATAATTGCAAAGGTGTAAGAAGAGCAGAATAGAGGAGTTATATTGTGCTTCAATGGAACTGAACCCAAGCATGGAGTAGATGCTATCAAATCAGTTCACCAACCCTTGGCAGTTCACCACCCCTTGGTAGTGAGCCACCCCTTGGTAGTAAGTCGATCTTGGTAGTGAGCCTTAACATTTGTAGTGAGCATTTTGGGCAATGAGCCCTAAGGTAGTGAGCCTCTATTTTTTAGTATTGCTATAACATATTTATATTTGTGGGCTAACACCCACCATGGTTTTTCCCTTATAGGGTTTTCCATGTAAAAAACTAGTGTCTCATGTGTTGAATGTATTATTGTGTTGAGCTTCTTATTTCATGTTCTTATGGTTAAATATTAATAACAGTAATTGAGCATTTGATGTGTTGATATGTGATTAAATCTTTAGAGACAACTAATTCACACCCCCCCTCTCAGTTGTCTGGTGTATTTCAACAAGGTGCTGTTTCGAAGACAATTTAATGAGTAGGAAATGGAGTTCTAACTAGTTGTGCATTTTGAATATTGAAGTGCTGTAAAATCTTCTCCACATAAGTCTTTTGTGATAACTAAATTTTCTTGTTCTTTCTGTCTCTGTGTATCCTCATTCTAAGAATCTAATTTGCACTTGCTAAGTCCTTCATTTGAAAATCCCTAGCAAGCTAAGTTTTTAACCCAGTGATTTTATGCATGTTGGGACCTGCAACCAACAAATCATTAACATACAAAAGAAAAATAATGAAACAACCATCTTCATACCTTTTAAAGTAGGCACAATGATCAACCTCACATCTACTAAAAAGCTATTTTAACATCTAACTATTGTAACTCCAAATCAAGACTACCAACAAGAGCCAAAACAACTCTAACTGTACTTAATCACACCACAGGTAAAAAGATTTCATCAAAATCAATACCAAATTTTTGTGCATACCCCTTTGCCACCAACTGAACATTATATCGCTCCACATTATCATGTATATCCCTTTTCAATTTGAAGACCCACTTGTTGCAAATAGTTGTTCACCCCTTGGGCAATTACACAAGCTCCCATGTTTTATTTTTATGTAGAGCTCTCATCTCCTCATCCATGGCTTCTATCCATTTATTTGCTTCTTCATCTTTGCAGGCCTCTTGATATGAGCTAGGCTCACCAACATAAGTAAGTAAAGCATAAGCTAAATTACAATTAAGAGAATACCTTGTTGGTGGTTTGATAAGTTTAGTGGATCTCCTCAGAAGGGGTAATGTGTTACCTTGTATCTCAATTGTTTGTTGTTCAACCTTATCATATAACTGATTTTGATTATTATCTTGCTGATTTTCATGAATAGGTGGGTGATTTTCATCTAGCACCTCTATATTAGCATCATAGTTTTCCACCTCTACTAGAATAGTTTCTGTACTTTGTTGTTCTTTACTTCTATTCACTAACTTTTCATTAAAATAAACATTTTGACTAATAATAATCTAGCCGGAAGTAGTACCCCACAACCTGTACCCCTTTGTACCTTCTACATAGACAAGAAAAATACATTTCTAATTTTCATCTAGCAACTCCATGTTAGCATCATAATTTTCCACCTCTACTGGAATAGTTTATGTACTTTGTTGTTCTTTACTTCTTTGCACTAACTTTTCATTAAAATAAACATCTTGGCTAATAATAATCTTATGGGAAACAATATCCCACAACCTGTACACCTTGTTGTGAACATAAGCATGATGATATAGAGAATGATAAGCATGAAAATAAGAAATGTTGTCATTGATGGCAACAAAGGGTAAAGACAGTTGTATTGGTCTAGAGAGATTAAGGGATATAGATACAGTTAGGCTCGAGTTGCTATGTGTTCCCGAGAAGGTGCTAAGTGTGATATCAAGTTTGCTAAGTGTGATGTGGATAAGGATAACAAAGAATAAATATGTAGTCATGTAGATCCTATTATCAATTAGATATGCACCCTATGCCAAACTATTCAACTTAACTATCTATTGACACATGGGAACACTCCTAGGCCTGTGGGTTGCCTAAACTTGGAGTGAACCTCAAGAGTGAGCTAGTTCTCCTGATGATTTTTTCTAATCTAAAAGTTTTGTTGAGGAAAAAGGTGAGAGGATGAATTGAAATGGAACTTAAATTCTAACAGATAATACCTCTAATCTTTAATTTAACTGAACACCTTCACCCTCAAACAACCCTTCAAACATAATCTTTCACAACCTCACCTAGAGCACATGATTCAAAATAATTTATATGAAGGTTCAATCTAAACACAACATATAACTAGGACCACATGAATTATTTGCATACAATTTTATAGTAATGAGACATAACAAAGGACATAATATTGGTCACAATGAAACATCAAATCAAAAGCTATAAATATGAAGCAAAAAGATGAAATAGGAAAGATCTACTATATTGAATTGCAAGGAGTAGAAGAAAAATCTAAAACTGAGTCAAAGTCTATTTACATATTCTTTGCCTATGCTCAAGAGAGAAGAAACAATGATATCAACTCCTTAGATAGAGCTAGCTTTCTCCAATATATGCCTGCAAAATGATCTCTCTAGAAAAATTGGGAAAAAGCTCCTAAAAATAGTTACACTGATCCATTTTTGAGCTCCATAAAAAAGCCTAAAAAATTGTGCCAAACTTTCTCCCAAACCGAAGAAAGAAACTGGCAAAAAGCCCTCCAAGGTGGTCCCACCAGAAAAAATGCTTTATCTACCTAAAAGAAACCAAACTAAAAAAACAAGATATTGTTTTCTTTACTTGTTTTAAGTGCATAAATAATGAATATTTTAAAGCAATTTATAGACACATTGCTTTAAATATCATTTTACAATGGTTTGTAGTTTTATCTCCTATCTCGACTTGGTTTTTTGCAAAAATATTAAAATGCTTTTGATTTACTATGCCAAGTATATTATATCTCATTTGGCTAATGATTTTCTAGAAAAATCACTAAAAATGAAGGCATAATATATGGTCTATAAAAATAAAGGCTTATAAGGCTTATTCTCCATCTAATTTGCAAAAATATCCTAAGGGCATGTAAGATTTACAACTAAGGGACCTAAGGCATATGGTATGTGCATTATCTTCAAAGGGGACTAAAGTGTTTTTTAAGGCATCAAGCCTTAGCATAGAATATGCAAAGGGACCTACGGTTTTTGACAGCATTCTAAATCTTGAGACTTAGGCATCAGGAGGACAAGATACCATGATGGGTATTAGTTTGGCATTTTAGATTAATTCAAATTTGATAAAAATATCACAAAAGAATTAGGGCATTTGGAACCCTAAAGAAAAAGAGATTTTGCCCTATTTTCTTGGGCTCATTTTGACTTGCAATTTTTCGATGAAGGCTCTCTACTCTAGCCACCATAAGGTTAGGGTTTGGAGCTTGGCCCTTCGATTTCTCTATGTCTATGCATGATTTCTTAAAGATTATTAATAGGAAATAAAAGGTAAACTTCCCTGTGATGCTCGTGGTATCCATCTTTTTCATTTATCATCAATTTTCTCTAGTTCTCTTGGTCGCGGCTATGACTCCCTTCCTAACACATTTTGTTATTCTCTATTTATCTAGTTATCATTTTCCTATTCGAACCACCATGAATGGTATCTCTGAACTCATTGCAAGAAGCAAAACTCTCGGCCATTACATATACAACTTGCTCAAAACAAAAGGAAAGCTTTTGATGATAACATATAGTCCATACTCTATATATCTTTATCATTAGATGCCGTGGCTGTAAACTACATATTCACTTATGTTTTTTGATGTGGCTCCCATGAGTTTGAAGGTCTATATTTACTTTCTATGTCTGTAACTACCTTCAAAATAGAGGCTTCCTTGTCACAGCTGTGACTTTTTTTGGCATCTCCGAATCTGAAATAAGTTAAAAAAATCTTCATTTTCTTTTATATATCTACAACTTTCCTTCTTTTTAAAACCCCAGATGGGTTCAAACCTTTAAGAAAACAATGCATTTCCTTGTCACAGACTGTGGCTAGGATATGCATTTCTTGGCATCCCTTGGCTGAATGGTTTCAAAATCTTCTTTTCTTTCTGTATCTAGAGCTTTCTCTATTTAAATTGACAAGGGTTTTGATTTTTTTGAACAAATGTATTCAAAAATAAATATATTTCTATGAGTTCACTCTTATGATGTCATGGCTATCTTGACATTCTGAACATTTTTTACTTGAATGAACTCAAAATCCTCACTTTCTTCTGCATATGAGCTTATTATTTAAAAAAAAAAACAAGTGGGTTCATATCATACCATGAGAAACCCCACTATAAGCTTACGGCTGTGTCTGTATATGAAACTCTGTGCACACATGATGACAAGGGGTTATTATTTTGCAAAGAAAAGTATTCCTTGTCTGCAACTTCCTTGAACTTGAACTAGGTACTTTCCATGAGAAGAAAATATAATCTCAAGCTGCAGATATGAATTGGTTCTTTTAATCACTTTCCTCATTGCAATGTAGCAACATATATACTTATAATGTTCATTACAAAATGAGATAAACATGTATATGTTCTCTTTTTCCTGAATCCTTCTGTAGTTGAATACAAACACTTAGATTGTACTATTTGCCATGATATAGTGCATTTGATATGGATGTATGCTTGTATATGCTCCATTTGATTGAATATGCTTTTTTTTTCTACTCTGCATTCATTGGCCATATTCAGTCTCTTTTACATCTCCTGTAGATGAATATGGATATTGAGATTCTATCTTTTTGCAATGGTAAATTGTATCCTGATGCTCATACAGTTATACATGTGATGCTCCGGCATACTTGCTATCTAGTTTACTATACCATTTCAAATGTGTTCTCAAACATTCTCTTATAACCGTCATTCAAACATGGCATTTTCATTTATTCTGTATGACATGACATATTATTGTTGTTGATCTGTACTCATCAGTTTGTTCAATCATACATAAAATGATATTCATTCTTACAACTGATGATATTCACATGCTATGACTAAAACACTTATACATCACTGGATGATGTTGTTCATTTGTAACTATGTTTGGCATACAAATGTTATGATTATACCTATAACCTCTAATGTTTTGTCTATTCCACTATGCATATGATAATTCTTTTTGCATCTACCTTGGTTGTATGCAAACATTATGAAAGATACTTTGGATGAAAATTGTTATAATGTACCTATCATGTTGGACATTGAATAATATACTTCTTGATCTATCTTGTACAAGTTCACTGTACATACATGGTTGTCACTTCATCTCTGGAACTGATGATCTTAGATGGGGCAATAAACTTGGAGTTTATGCACTCACTTAATCTCAAATACTCTTCAACTCAATATACTCTATTTGAATAATATGGATATGCATTCCATCCCCTCCTAAGAATTAGGGGCAGCATGTTGGGCTCAACCCTTGTGGGAGCCCACTTTGTACCACACGCCGAAATGATCTTAAAAAATAGCAACATTATCTCACCTATACTTGTATAGGAAATAAACATGTTAGATAAAATTAGTGAAGCTCAATGATTGTTTCTCTTTCAGTCTATCTTGCATGTGAATGATTTGTATCTAATTTTAGTGCACCATAGATAATTTATTATGCCTCTGTTGATAGGCATATAGGAAACTCATAGCTAGAGCTCTAACAAATCTCTTCCAATCCTATAGGCTCTTATGAAGATCAAGAGTAAGGAATGAAAAGCAACCTTGGATACCAAAGTCTATGAATAGGCAATGATGGATATGTTCTTTCCCTTTTTAATTTTCAAATGCATTGTATATTTCTTGTGTTTATACTAGTTCAGCTATTCCCATGGCTTGTGTGGGGCATTTGATCAATTATGTTTTCATTCAATGCAATGTTTATTCCATTTGTATATATCTCATTTATAAATTGAATGATCATTGTAATGAAATGAAATAACATGTATCTTTGATGAATACTCAACAAAGCATTAAATGATGAGCTAAATCCCTTTCCTTTGTTAAAACAATGCATCATAACTAAAAATTTTAAACATTCCAACTATGCAAATAAGATACAGGCAAACGTTAAAAACTTTCTCATCTAAAATGAACTGAATGTACTTCAGCTCTACCAATTTGAGATGTGGAGAAAATTGGTAACATTTTTTGTGACTTCTTCTACATGCTTGCCTGCTAAGCATTATGATGAGTTACCTTAAACTATCCATTGGGCATTGAGTCATACTCTGCTCATCTCAAACTCAAAAAACTGAAACTCAACACTTCAAACTACTCCAAACAGTAGAAGAAAACTAAACCAAACCAAACTGAAAGCCAACTAAAAGGCCCTGGTGGCTAGAAAATATGTGTAGCAAGGGAAAAAAATAACTGAAAGGAAATGTGCATGAAGCACTTATTGACTGAAAACACTAACTCTAACCTACTCTAGCCAGCCAAAGAAGCCAATCAAACAAAACCATTCACTAGCTCAAGAAAATAATTGCCCTTCCTTTGCAATCTGTGATACTCCATAAGATTGTTAGACAACTAAAAGAGGTGGAGAACAATCAAATCTCTAACAAACTATTGCAACACCTCTCTAAGAAGGAAAATGCAATCACTCACCCACCTGACTTGCTCTATGAACGGATCAACTTGATACCGTCCTTGATGATCTAGATCAGTGTCACTGTGAGGCTGCTCCTTTTTGTTGACTTCCAACCTAGCTAGGTACCTAATAGGACATCCCCTCCTAAACTTTGGACTAGAGAAAGTCATTTGAAAGATTGGGAACAACAACATTACCTTCACTCTGCATGATAGCCTACCACATTACTTCTTCCTCCATAGTCAATGGGCCATCCTTCTCTATCAGGGTTGCTAATAGTTCATCAAAGCTATCAAGAGTTGGACTAGGCTCAAAGTACTCATTTTTTATCAAGGAAGTACACTCTGAAACATGAGTCTCTTCTTCAACGAATGAAGGCAAGTGTTCAAATAATGAACTAGCCTCTTTCAACAAGCCATCAACTTGCATATTAGCTTCAAGTTCCTTTGTGTGATAAAAAGGCAGCTCCTCTAACTAGTCAAGATTCTACTGCAAGTTAGGCTACTCCTTAACCAGTGACTTATTCAGGAATACAACCACTTCCACCTCTTGCTTTTACTGTTCAAGATAACCCCCTCCAAAGATGCTGGCATAACCTCTAAATGTAATCATAAAAGTTCAATTTCATTGTTGAAATAGATCCTCCTCAAGCTCTCGATCATTCGAATCTCGGCTGCTTTCACATATATGCTCTTGGATCTACACATTATCATATTGTTGAGGATCCTCCTACTATTCTAAAATTGTTTTCCTTGGTACGAGCATGCTTTCTTCATCTGGCTCAACAAAACCATGTAACTGATCAAAGAAAGAAGCCAATTCTTCTTCCTTTTTATCGGGTGCTTTCTCCAAAGAAACTTGGGCATTTTGTCTTTGCAATTGAAGACTTTTGCCTTCTAATCTCTATACCTTTCTTTGATTCATCGTATAAAAGGCATTAGAAAAATTGTCAAAGGAATTGAAATGCAAAGGATTTAGGGTCAAGTTTGAATTGACTTCCTCTACACATGTATTATGCTCACATTCAGCTGGGGATGCAACACAAATAGTAGTAACCTCTTGCTTCACATATGGTTTGTCTGATTCAGTGGCATACAAAGGATTGTAAGAAGTTGAACTGAAACTTGGAATTCTGATTGGTTTGGGCTCTACAACCTTTTGCTCTCATTCACCACACCAACTTAGAATCTTGATTAGTTCAGACTTTAATACCTCTTCTGCTTCTTGATTTTGGATTGGTTTGCGAGGGGAAGACTTAACAAGATTCGACATTTTGTAGCCGCGATACCTAGTCCAAGAAGGTTGCCAAGATTATTCAAAAGTTTGATGACTTGGTTTAGGTTCTTGACATGGTTGAAACTGAGGATTAATGGGCTAGTCTTGAATGCAAACAAGCTCCTAAGTGAAATCAAAACTTCTAAAACTTAGGATTTTGACTTTCTGGGGAGTCTATTTGCATTCAAAACCAATCTCTTGGAGGGAAAATGGTTCTTCAAGTGGTTGGTTTTGAAGCATAACAAGTTTAGATTTTACCAACCTAGGTTCTTGCAAGGGTAAAGGATTTTTGAAACTTGGAATTTTGACCATGTGAGGGTAAACAGATTCACCTTGCTTGAAATTTGAAAACTTATGATTATGAGCCTCTTCTTGAAAAAACTGATTTGGAATGACAGGAACTGCTTGAACTTGATGCCTATGTGTTTGAGCAAGCAAAAGTCTCATCTTCTTCTCTTTTGCAACTAGCTATTGAGTAAGATTCTCCTCAAATTATCTTGTTTGAGTACCCACCTCCTACTCATGAAGATAGGCTTGATAAGCCATCTCTTCCTGTTGCTGATTATATTCAAGTTGCATCTTAATCTCATTCATCTACTTGTTGTAGTCTAACAAAATATCTTTAATCATGTCTTTAAGCTCTATCATTTCAAAATATTTTGGCTGATTGGAAGATTGGGCAGGAATGGGTATGTAGTAAGCATCCTAAGTATTTGGACTAAAACTGGCATTATGGCTACTTGTGTATGGCTAGTAAGGAGGCTAAGTAGGGGTGGGTGGGTGGTAATTATGTTGGGCATGTGGATTTTGAAAAGCAATGGAATTAGAAACAACAACATAATTAGTCTGATATGGCTGACATGGAGATGGATAAGTGGCATGTTCATAGTATGGTGGTAGATATTCATACTATCTATGAAAATCTGACATTTTTACTCATATAAAAGCTAGAAAATGGAGTGAATTGATGATTTTTGTAACATACCAATACTTGATCATACCGAAACCAGTAAATTTGAGATCGGAGTCACCAAATGTGTTGTTTTGTTACCTCCAAAGGTAGGGATCACTAACATACACACCAAATATCAGTGATAAATGATCAAATTTTGGACTAAAAAAGTACAACTTTCATCCTGATCTAGTTTTCATAAGTTGAATGCACTAGTTCTGCATGTAAGACCATAAAGAATAGAGTCACCATGTATATTATATGAAACCTCCAAAGGTTGGAACACTGTTGTATATACTAGAACAACAACTTTAAGAGTTGAAACACTTTTCTAAATACAATTTCAAAGTCCCACCGGGCATGCCAAAAACTATTTTCAATCAGATATGCACCCTATGCTAAGCTATTCAACTTAACTATCTATTGACACATGGGAACACTCCTAGGCCTGTGGGTTGCCTAAACTTGGAGTGAACCTCTAGAGTGAGTTGGTTCTCCTAATGATTTTTTCTAATCTAAAATTTTTTCTGAGGAAAAAGGCGAGAGGATGAACTAAAATGGAACTTAAATTCTAACAGACAATACCTCTAATGTTTAATCTAACTGAACACTTTCACCTACAAACAACCCTTCAAACATAACCTTTCACAACCTCACTTAGAGCACATGATTCAAAATAATTTACATGAAGATTCAATTTGAACACAACATATAACCATGACCACATTAATTATCTACATATAGTTTTATAGTAATGAGACATAACAAAGGATGTAGTATTGGTCATAATGAAACATCAGATCAAAAGCTGTAAATATAAACAAAAAAGATGAAATAGGAAAGATCTACTATATTGAACTACAAGGAGTACAAAAAAATTCCAAAATTGAGTCAAAGTCTATTTACAAACACTCTTCCTATGGTCAAGAGAGAAGAAACAATGATATCAACTCCTCAGAAAGAGCTAGCTTTCTCCAATATATGCCTGTAGAATGATCTCTCTGGAAAAGCTAGGAAAAAGCTCCTAAAAATAGTTATACTGATCAATTTTCAAGCTCAATAAAAGAGCCTCAAAAACTATACCAAACTATCTCCCAAAGTGAAGAAAGAAATTGCCAAAAAGCTCTCCAAAGGTGGTCCCACCAGAAAAATGTTTTATCTGCCTAAAAGAAAGGCAACTCAAAACAACAAGATATTGTTTGCTTTACTTGTTTTAACTGCATAAATAATGAATTTTTAAAAACAATTTATAGACACATTGCTTTAAATATCACTTTACAATGGTTTGTAGTTTTATCTCCTGTCTTGACTTGATTTTTTTAAAAAATATTAAAATGCTTTTGATTTACTATGCCAAGTATACTATATCTCATTTAGCGTATGATTTTCTATAAAAATAATTAGAAATGAATGCATAATATATGGTCTACAAAAATAAAAGCCTATAAGGCTTATTCTCCATCTGATTTGCAAAAATATCCTAAGGGCATGTGAGCTTTAAAACTAAGAGACCTAGGGCATATGGTATGTGCATTATCTTCAAAGGGAACTAAAGTGTTTTTTAAAGCATCAAGTCTTAGCATAGAATATGCAAAGGGACCTAAGGTTTCCGACACCATTCTAAGTCTTGAGACTTGGGAATAAGGAGGACAAGATACCACGATGGGTACTAGTTTGCCATTTTAACTTAATTCAAATGTGATAAAAATATCACTATAGAATTAGAGCATTTGGAACCCTAAAGAAAAAGAGATTTTGTCCTATTTTCTTAGGCTCATTTTGACTTGCAATGTTTTGATGAAGGCTTTCTAGTCTAGCCGCCATAGGGTTAGGGTTTGGAGCTCAGCCCTTCGATTTCTTTGTGTCTATGCATGATTTCTTGAAGATTATCAATAGGAAATAAAAGGTAAACTTCCCGATGATGCTCGTGGTATCCATCTCTTTCATTTATCATTGATTTTCTCTAGTTCTGTAGTTCTCTTGGTTATGACTCCTTTCCTGACACATTTTGTTGTTCTTTGTTTCTCTCAATATCTATGAACTCATTGCAACAAGCAAAACTCTCGGCCTTTACATATACAACTTGCTAAAAAAAAGGTAAGCTTTTGATGATAACATATGGTCAATACTATGTATATCTTTATCATTAGATGCCACGGCTATAAACTGCATATTCACTTATTTTTTGATGTGGCTCCAATGAGTTTGAAATTCCATATTTTCTTTCTATGTCTGTAACTACCTTCAAAACAAAGGCTTCCTTGTCATAGGCTATGACTTTTTTTTGGCATTTCTAAGTATGAAATAAGTTCAAAAAATCTTCATTTTCTTTTATATATCTCCAACCTTCCTTCTTTTTAAAACCCCAAATGGATTCAAACCTTTAAGAAAACAAGGCATTTCCTTGTCATAGGCTACGGTTGGGATATTCATTTCTTGGCATTCCTTGGCTGAATAGTTTCAAACTCCTCTCTTATCTGTATCTGAAGCTTTCTCTATTTAAATAGACAAGGGTTTTAATTTTTGTGAACAAATGTATTCAAAGATAAATATATTTTGATGGGTTTTCTCTTATGAGGTTGCAACTATCTTGACATTCTGAGCATCTTTTGCTTGAATGAAATCAAAATCCTCACTTTCTTCTGTATATGAGCTTATTATTTTAAAAAAACAAGTGGGTTCATATCATACTATGAGAAACCCCACTATAAGCCCACGGTTGTGTCTGTTTATGAAACTTTGTGCACACATGATGACAAGGGTTTATTATTTTGTAAAGAAAAGTATTCCTTGATTGCAACTTCCTTGAACTCGAATTAGGTGCTTTCCATGAGAAGAAAATATAATCTCAGGATGTAGATATGAACTGGTTCTTTTAATCACTTTCCTCATTGTATTGTAGTAGCATATATACTAATGATGTTCATTACAAAATGAGATAAACATGTACATGTTCTCTTTTTCCTGAATCCTTCTGTAGATGAATAAAAACACCAAGATTGCACTATTTACCATGATATAGTGCATTTGATATGGTTGTATGCTTGTATATGCTCCATTTGATTGAATATGCACTTTTATTCTACTATGCATTCACTAGCTATATTCAGTCTCTTTTACAGCTCTTGTAGATGAATATGGATATTGAGATTCTATCTTTTTGCAATGGTAAATTGTATCCTTATGCTCATACAACTATACATGTGATGCTTCAACATACTTGCTGTTTAGTTTACTATACCATTTCAAATGGGTTCTCAAACATTCAGTTATAACTATCATTCAAATGTGGCACTTTCATTTATTATGTATGACGTGATGTATTATTGTTGCCCATCTGTACTCATCAATTTGTTCAATGATGCATAAAATGATACTCATTCTTACAACTGATGATATTCACATGCTATGACTAAAACACTTATACATCATTGGATAATGTTGTTCATTTGCAACTATGTTTGGCATACAAATGTTATGATTGTATCTATAACCTCTGATGTTTTGGCTGTTCCACTATGTATATGATAATTCTTTTTGCATCTACCTTGGCTATATGCAAACATTATGAAAGATACTTTGGATGAATATGGTTATAATGTACCTATCATGTTGGACATTGAAAACTATACTTCTTGATCAGTATAAGAGTGTTGTCCTCTTCATATAAACACTTGCAGACTGCATTCTATCACTGTCTTTATTTTCAATATTTCTTCATATGCAAGATCATTTCCACACACTATTGATCTGTCTTGGACATGTTCACTACACATACATGGTTGTCACTTCATCTCTTGAACTGATGATCATAGATGGGGCAACGAACTTGGAGTTTATGCACTCATTGATGAGACACTCTTCAACTGAATATACTCTGTTTGAACAATATGGATATACATTCCATCCCCTCCTAAGAACTAGGGGTAGCATGCTGGGCTCGACCCTTGTGGGAGCCCACTTTGCACTACATGATGAAATGATCTTCAAAAACATCAACATGATTTCACCTATACCTACATAGGAAACAAACATGTTAGATAAAATCAGTGAAGCTTAATGATTGTTTCTCTTTTTAGTCTCTCTTGCATGTCAATGATTTGTATCTAATTTAGTGCACCATAGGCAATGTATTATACCTCTTTGAAAGGCATATAGGAAACTCATAGCCAGAGCTCTAACAAATCTCTTCCAATCTTGCAAGTTCTTATGAAGATTGAGAGTAAGGAATGAAAAGTAACCTTGGATACCAAAGGCATTGAATAGGAAATGATGCCTATGCTCTTTCCCTTCTTATTTCTAGATGCATAGTATATTTCCTATGTTTGTACTAGTTCAACTATTTCCATGGCTTGTGTGGGACATTTATTCTATCATGTTTTCATTCAATGCAATGTTTATTCCATTTGTATATATCTCATTTATAAATTGAATCATCATTGTAATGAAATGAAATAACTTGTATCTCTAATGAATACTCAACAAAGCATTAAATGATGAACTGAATCCCTTTCCTCTATTATAACAAAGCATCATAACTAAATCTTTCAAACATTCAAACTATGCAAACAAGATAATAGGCAAATTTTAAAAAATTTATAAAATGAATAGAATGTACTTCAGCTCTACCAATTTGAGCTGTGGAGAAAATTGGTAACAGATCCAGAGAAGACCATTGCACCAATCACTCTGCAAATTTGTCTAAGTACCGATGTATTGTTTTCAATGATTAGGGAACCAACTTTTTGGTTTGTATTCCTCTTCTATGAAACATTTTTCTATGCAGTTGTAAGGTATTGTTGGTACATATTCATAGAGTCCAAATCTAAAGTTTCATGTCTTCAAGTCCTCTAGAATCAAAGGAAGAGTTGACAGAGTACCAGACTCTGTACTGACAATACAATGATAGTGCTGGTGACAAATTGGGATGCTCCTCATTCCACTGCAGATGAATATCCTACTTTATGGAGTTGACGATAAGGTTATGGATGTCTAAACTATGTATGATCCAAGTGATACATAATTTGGAGGCCCACATGTCAATTTGTGAACTAACACTTAGCTCATACTATTGCTACTTCACTAGTGAAGCCAACCTGAAGATGTTAATGTTGTATAGAGCTATGAAATGTATGAAATGATGTCATGGGAGTATTTATAGGTTGTTCTAACCTATATAAATGTGTTACATGCTTTGTTTCTCTTTGCCAAGCATATGGGATTGTGTTTTGGACCAACAAAATAGGACGTCTCATGGTACATATATTGTGTTGACCTAATTGATGTTCTTCTTTAATGTAGTATATATACAAGGCTAAATTCTTGTGTAAAGATATAAATGTATATGGATTGTGAAGAGATATAATGTGTGGAGGTAAGTGAAGTCTGATGTAGAGAGAGACAAGTTGAGTCTGTGGTGAAGATGGAGTGTGTATTGTCAGTATTCTAAGATTTAGTGGAACTACATTTTCAGTATTAGTCAGATGCATTATAAGCAGTTTATTTTGGTAGTGCGCCATCCCCTTCTTCTATCACTTTCTTTTTAGGATAGTGAGTTGTTTGGCAGTGACCACCTTTAGTGAGCATTCATGGATAGTGATTCCACCAATTGTATCAACCTTAATCAGTTGCTTTATTAATATATATTGTGAGCTAATCCTCACCATGGTTTTTCCCTTTTGGGGTTTTCCATATAAAAATATGGTGTTCATGTGTGATATGCTTTAGTGGTTGATTTCATGCTTTCCTTCCTTAAAGGAAGTTAAACATGCTCTACAAAATGAATGTTTAAATGATTAAGTGGTTTCAAAGAATACCGATTCACTCCCCCTCTCAGTATTCTAGGTATTCAACAATTGGTATCAAAGCCTGGTTCCTTGGAAGAAGCTTAACCACTTAAGCAATATCTTGAGGTATGAATAAATGGATCCTAAAAGATATCCTACTCCTCCTAAAAAAATCCCTACTATTAAATTTACTGAAGAAGACTACATAGTTGACATGAATGGAGAACTTGAATTAGCTCTTGAAGATCTAGAAAAAGTTCAATGCAAGAACAAAGATCTAGAAAAATTTCAATGCAAGAACAAAGATCTAGACAAAAATATTAAGGAATTAGATTAATGCATCAAAGAGTTGAGGGAACAAAACAAGAGATTCAAGGAGAGATATAAGGATGTAAGTGAATAGATCAAGCAATCAATTGAGACAATCACTAGTCTGAAAATACAAATTGAGGAAGGGAAGAGAATTGAAGAATGCCTAAATGAAAAACTCAAAGGCAAATCTGAAGAATGTACAAAGCTTGGAAAAGAAATAGTGGTCCTAAAAATAGAGTTGGAGAAGGCAAATAATCAAGAAGACAAATTCAAGAAAAGTACCACCCTATTTGATGAAATGATTGCAAATCATAAGGCTACAGAGGATAAAGAAGGATTAGGTTTTGAATAGGGTTGAAGTTCAAAGATAAATTAGACTTCAAACAATGTTAGAAAGAAGAAAAACTACCAAAACAAGGCTGTAGTCAAGAAAGGTAATAATAGATAGGTCTGGACCTAGAAGAAAAACTTTAATAGGCCACCTATCAGACAACCAGTTGCACAAAGGTACTCTAGCTACTATTACTCTTGCAATAAGTATGGACATAAGGCTATGGAATGTAGAAGAAGGATGAATCAAAATGTTTGATCATTATCTAGTCAATGTTTTACATGTCAAACGATTGGTCATAAGGCCAATGAATATAGAAATCAAATGATGAATGGTTACAATAAGGGTATGATGATTCCTTTTGGCAAGAGACACTGTGTGGCTTCATGAGAGTTGTCATTGATGGAAACAAAGTTCATCCCACCCATCCGCAGGACATGGTGTGCCTATACTAGAAGTCAGATTGAAGAGTGTTGAGGTCTAGTAAGCAAGAACAAAGCATGTAGCAAGGTTTGATAGATAGGCCTGGATCTCTTAGAGGAAGTATCTCAATAAAGTGTGGACTTGGGGAAGTCAAGAGGAGTACCTTGACTATTAGATTCTAGAGATTGAGCCTCTGGTGATGATAGAGTGAAGAGATGTGAGCACCTAAGTATTGGGCTCCTTTTTAGCAGAGTAGAGTAAGGAAGAGCTGACCAACAGAGCATCAGACCTTAATCTGGATGAGATATTGATGATGATCAAGATTATTAAGGTATCATTCATGATTGGCTGACATAATTGATGACTTCTATAACCATCTCCTTGATACACATCACTTGATAAGCAAGGATTCAGCAGACAGATCAGAGTTTGTGAAAATATTGACTATTCCAGATGCTGACTAGAAAGGTGTTGAAATTATTGGTGCGGATATATATATACTAGATGGATTTGGATGCGAAGGTGTGTGTGGTGTGTGGTGAAGTGCAAAGAAAAATAGAAGAGCAGTGTAAAGGTAGTAAGACAGGTTCGGTATGTGACAAGACAACAGCACCAAAGAAGAGGAAGAATGAAGTGCAGTAGATCAGTGTATTGAGCCTAACTGGAACTGAACTTCAGCATATGAGGATGCTTCTTATCAGTTCAAGTATCTTGTTACTCTCTTTATAACTTGTAGATAGTGAGTCTCTTGTAGGCAGTGAGCCTCTTGTGAGCAGTGTGCTCGGGTAGTGAGCCCTAATTGGCAAGAGCCATTTGTACTACCTTATTCTTTTAACAGAGAATACAATCTTGGGTTAATCACCTCGTGGTTTTTCCCTTAATAGGGTTTTCCATGTCAAAATCATTGTGTTATGTGCATTAAGTTTATTTCTACTTTCATGGTTATGCATGCTTACTTAATTTGATACTGCACTAATTGTTAAGGAAAAACAGAAAGTTAAAACAATCTAGATAACTGATTCATCCCCCCCTCTCAGTTATCAACAATTGGCATCAGAGCCAAGTTCCTCCAAATAGAGCCTAATAGCTTGAGGAAGATCCTCAATGGATATGTATGGTATGAGGGAACAACTTCACTCTACCCTAGATGATCTTGAGCAATCTCACTCAGAAGTCAATAGCTTGAAGGAAAGATTCAAACAGGCTGATGATTTCATAAATGAACTAAAAGAGAAACTAAGTATCTCTATAAAGAAGGGAAAGGAACTTCTTCAGCAATTAGCAAGTCAAGGTGAATCCAATGATACAAATGAAGATCTGAAGGAGAAAACCAAGTTATGTGAAAAGTTATCAAAAGAAGTCATTATGGTAAGACATGAAATGGAATCAAGAGTTATAAAATTCACCCAAGAAATTGAAGAGAAAAGAAAAACTGAAGATGATCTAAGACAATCTCTCAAGGAGAAGTCAGAAGACTAGCACAAAATGGATAGAATAATCAGGCATCTAAAATCTGATCTTGAAGAAGCTAGAGATAATGAAGAACAACTTGAGAATCAGATTGACACTCTTAAAAGGGATCTTCAAACAACAAATGAATACAAAGAGAAATTCAAGATAAGCTCTGCTCAACTTGAAGTTCTGTTTCAAAGCTAGAAGAGGGTAGATGACAAACAAGGCTTGGGGTATGAGAAAGGTGAAAGCGCCGGATCCGGTCAAAAGAACTTTGAATCAGGAAATCCAAGGAACAGGCCTAGAAGACCTCCGGTAAGACAACCAAATGCTCAAAGATATCCTTCCTTCAATGGATACTGCCACAATTGTAATAACTTTGGTCATAAAGCAAATTAGTGTAGAAGAAGAATGAACCAGACTAATTCATCATTCTCCGGATAGTACTTTAATTGCAAAAGGTATGGTCACAAATCTCATGAATGCAGAAATATGTAAATGAACAATTCATTCAATGGTAGATGTTTTGCATGTAATAGAATGGGACATATGGCTAATCAATGTAGATCAAGAGTATATTAGTCAAATGTACAAATAAATGTTGTTTGCTACAATTGCAATAGATCCAGACATATTGCCAAATTCTACAAAAGTATGAATCAGTACAAAAAGGGTCCGATGCATCATAATCATAACCAAGACAAAGGAAAAGGAAAAGTGAATGCGGATGAAATTCAAAGGGAGATGAACAAGATATGGATGAAGAGAAGTATAGAAAATGATGGGGATGGATCTGCACCAGAATCTGGTGCTAATATTCCTTCCAAAAACTAAATAGATGAGCTTTGGCTCAGGGGGAGTAACAAAAGAAAAACATTTTCCCCCAGCCAGTCAATAGGTGCTTAAAATTTGCACATGAAAGGTTGTGGATCAAAGAGGTTCTCAGAGAAATATCTAAATAAGCCATGGTAAAGATATGAAAGATCCACAAGAAGTTTTGAAAAGATTAATCTTCCAAGATTGATCTTGTTCAATAGTCATCCAGTAAGAATAGGACTTTCACAGTTAGATCCGGTATGACTTGAATTTAAGGTATCTTGATCTATGGATAAATGGAATGATTGTGAAAGATAGATAGATTGCTAATATCCACTGAGAATAACTTTAAGGGCATCTTAGTGATCCGTAAAAATCTCTCAGGACAAGAAGAATAGAGCAATTGGAATAACTTAAGGTATGCATTTATTGCAAACGTAATTAGGGTTTGCACAAAAATAAAAGGGTTCTTTTGTTCATCATTTGTACATTTACATTCAAGAAGAAGAAGAAAAGGAGCTCTGCAAACAAATTGTCTTAAGCCTCTCAAGGATCAACCACAGAAGTCAACTCTTCCAGCAATCCGATACATCTCATTCCATGAAACCTAGAAGCGTAAAAAAAGGTATTTTCCTCTCTTGATCAAACTCTCTCTGAATCTTTAAGATGGCTACTCTAAATGTTGTGAAGATTTATGATAGGCCACACCCTAAATTTATGAAACATCCCTACAAATCTCTAGAAGTGGATCCCTTAGGTGCATTTTCTAGCATTCTGCATGGGGTTTTGCATGTTGAAGACGTTAGGGCATACATTCATGCGAACATTGAAGAATTTGTGGAATCCAAGCTAATAGATATCTATCACAATTAGTTAATAGATTACTCATTTGAACTCAAACCTCAGTACAAGGCTATCTGGGAGAAACATTTTGTACAGTGCATTCATTTCCCCTATTTTGTAGAAGATGAATGGGTCTGGTATGTTCTAAGTACAATGCATGATAACTTTATATGGTTGATGAGGCCATTCAAGATAACCAAGGATGCCCTTAGGGTAGTTACCAGATTGCACTCATCTGGTGGGATACCTGCTCTCAAATCTATCAAGAATCAGATAGTGAGTGAGGCAACCGAATCAAAATTTGATAATAGAGTAATGACAATTGAAGATATCATTGATCCGGATATAAAATTTGCATCCATGATCATTAGTTACAAGATATATCACTCCAGTAGAGAAAATTTAGTACCCAGAACTACAATTTACATAGCTTATCAGATGCTAAAAGAAAATGATGACTATGATCTTTGTGAATGATGCAGGAGCATTCAGTGGTGTAAGGGCAATCTTGCATCACCCAAAAAAAATGTGTTTCAAAATTGTTGATGTTCTACCCACTTCTTCTCAAAATCTGTGGTTCTAGTCCCATAATCACCTAAATAATAATGTAGAACTTTCAGTTTTCCCAAACTGCTAAAAATAGTAAACTACTATTTTTAGAAAGTTTGCATTTGGGCACAGAATGAAGTCAAAATTTATAGGAAGTTATATAACGAAAATATAAGACCTTTGGCAAAGGAATCACACAAAGTTCATTTGCAAGCTAAAAGATATTAAAGTTTTTGTTTCCTGAAAAATGCCTGAAAATTATTCGAACTCAGGTTTGAGGCAGTAAACATCCCTGTACGGGCCCGAAAATGGCCGGAACAGTATATCAATCCTTAGTAGATTTCCATACATCAAACCCTATTGATGTTAGGTAGGTTTCCATCCTTATAGTCTAGAATGGATAATTCATTCCATCAAACTATGGTGCTTTGGTTGAGTGAGATCCTTCTTGACCAGCCATGTATTCAATCTCCCAAATCAACCTTTCACCATTATGCTTCTTCCAAGAAACCTGCTCTGATACCTATTGTTAGAACACAAGCAATCTACTAAGAGGGGGGGTGAATTAGTAGATCAATTAAACTTAAAACTTCAAGCCACTAGAATGTAGATCAAATAAAATTTCAATGCAATAACATCAATAATAAGAAAGCATGCACACATGAACATCGTATATACATGGAAAATAGAACATGTGAAAAACCATGGTGAGAAAATGCTGCTAGGATCAACTATCGTAATCCAGCTTGTTCACCCAAGCTCTAGCATTGAGCTTACCACTTCCATCTAAGGTAGGAATGGGAACTCAATTCAATGCTTCTTTATACTCCTTTGTATCATCATCCCTTCTAGGATGATAGCCTCTAGCTCTACCTCACCTGTCCCTGTCCTCCCTCTTATGTTAGCAATATTCATTGAAAGTCATCATTTCTCAAACACAATTTGGTATTCTGGCATAGAGATCTGCAAAGAGTGCAACTTCATCTTCAAAGTTATTCTATTCTTCCTCATCAAACTTTTCATCAACTTCATTGCCTTGTACAGGTAGTGGTGGAAGGAAAGTAGGTCTTATAGGCCTATCAACTGTAGGAGTCTGTGTGAGAACTCTTCTACCTATTGCACTAGCAGCATCATCATCAACATGTCTTTCTTGTCTCTCATGTCTAGCTGCATTACCTTGCTGACCTTCAACTCCTTGATTCATGTTTCACAAAGATAGTAATACTTCTTGCAATATGTGAGCTATTTGTTGTTTTCCATTAGCTATATTCTGGAACATCTCTCTTGCTTCACGATCACCATCAGCCGCTGGACTTATACTTATTCTTTCATTAGCCATGTTAGCCTGTCTAGCTATGATTGCTCCTAAAAGAGTATCCTCTTGAGGGTAAGGACGAGTCCACTGATACTACCTTCTATGTTCACATGCAATGTATCTTCATGTTCTATCACTTTGCTAATCACCTTCTTGCATGAAAACCCAAACGCTGGTAGGATCCGAACTCTGATACCACTATAAGATACCCAACTAGTACTACCTGAAATTTTTCTTACTTAGACAAATTTACTTGCACTTAACTCTTCTACTACTTAGTCTACTTAACATCACATATGAAAAGATAACAAAGGTAACTTGCATGAATTAACTTGAAGTTGGGTACTTGTACTATTACTTGATTCAACTCAATGTAAATGTCTTATTACAATGATGATTGCCCACAATGGCATGAATATATAATCTCATTCAAATGAGTACAAGAAAAGGCCTTGAAGCCTAGATGTATACAATGCTTTCAACTTCTTCACAACTAGCTCTATCTCACTGGTTGATGTAGATCACTTCAATTGAACCCAATGATGTCAACTAGATGTCAACACCTCACAATGCAACAAGGGAGCATCACCTTGTCAGTTGAGGGAGCACCACCACAACTACTTGAAACTTGCAAGCCTCAAGATCACAAGCATAAAGCTTTGTAGAGAGAAAATTTGCCAAAAGATCAGATGATCAAATGAATGAGATAGCTCCTCTTCTTATATGCCTTCCAAAGGCAATGAAAGCAAGTTTTCCAAGAAGCATATTTAGGAGAATATTCCACTTGACAACTCATCATGAGTTGGTAACCTTACCCAAAGATCCCAATGTTATCCCTCTGACTAATGAGAATTCAAGTAATGTAACCACCTTAGGCACAGTTTTAAGGTTTTTTTGACTTGGGTGCTAGAGTTGGAGGATCTCATCAAGAAGTGCACCTAAGTCATGAATCCTCATCCTTGGATGATACCACCTTATGAATTGAACTCCTTAGGATCCATACTTTATCATTTGATGATTTGGGATAATTTGCTTATCACATTACATGGTAGGCGCACATTTGGAGGATTTGCAATAGTTTTGGTACCTAGAGATGGATTTGACACTTTTCCACAAACTTATGTAATAGATGAAACTTCTAAGTGTTGGATTGACTCCTTTGGAGAGAGCGCCCAACAATTGCACCCCTTAAAGATGTCTCCTCTCTAGCTAGGTGCACTTTCTGTTAGTTTGTCTGGGAATTTGCACCTAACACCTTTGTGATGATATTTTACTCTATTCAAGACTTTCAAATACTTGTTTGTAGACCTTTTGATGCTTCTTTATCCAAGCACCCATATCCAGAGTATTTAAAACCTTGTTTTAGTCCTCATCTTCACTTAGGCACATTTGTGGCTAGAAAAAAGGTGTAGATTGGCGCCTTAGGTGTTGTTGCAAAGGAGAATTTGCACCTTGGGTGTTTGATGATTTATCTGACCAAGTATTCATGTTTTGGTATCCTTAAGAGTAGCAATGCAACATACCTTGTTGAGTACCTTGATTAGAATGTCCAAACTCACTTCCCTAACTTCATTCTTCATCTAGGTGCACAATTGGAGATTTTGACATTGGATTTGTGCCTAGTGTGTGACTTAACCAATTCTACTCATTATTTGCAAAGTTTGAGGTTTCTAGAAGTGATAAAATCTTCCTCAACGCTAGCACCTTGATTTTGAAGGATGTTTTGATGCTTATTTTCTCTTTAGGCACATATTTGAGGAATTTTTGACCAAAGGTGCGCCTCATCCATGAACTTGTCTTCTTTAATGATTCCACTTGAGTGGATGTCTTCTAAACTTCATCTTTAACCTTTGGTGATGCACTCTTACCCTTCCAATGACTTTTCTTGCTAAGGCGCCTTCTAGGAATTGATCTTAGGTGCACTTCTGAGTCTGTGTAGGAGGAAACTAGTGCCTTCCGCTGGATTCATCTTCATACATGTGGCGCTTACACTTGTAATCATTGGGGTGAAGTAAAACACTTATCTCACCAAGCGCCCTGACTACTTGAAATGATTGGAAGCTACCTTCCCACTTAGGCACACATCAGGTGAATTTGTCATGGTATTTGTGCCTAGAGTTTACTTGACCCCTTTCCTCAAGGAGTATGGTTGGTATGAGACTTCTGATGGAGAAATCAACTTATGTAACTAGAGCACCTTCCATATTGAAGGTCATTTAAGACTATTTTGTCCCTAGGCACTCATTTGAAAAATTTGATGTGAAATTGGTGCCTAGACTCTAGGAGTCATGCCTTAGTCTATCTGCCTTCCAGACTTAGCCAAATTTTGAGTTTCTGACTTTGTTCTTGCAAATCAATAATATTGAGTTAGTCAAAAACCAATTCCTTCCCTCATCATTTAGAATTAGCCTCTAGGAATGAGAAGTAGACTAATCCAAGTTCCATTTGGTGTTCAAGCCAGAAATGGGGACATGACATTATCAGCACACTTTTAGAGGGTTTCTTGGCATGAAATTTGTAATGTCCCCTTTTAGTGTGAACACTTCAACCTTTGGTTGCATTCAAAAATGAATTCTCGAAGAAAATATTAAGGATCATTAAATGTAAATGATAAGATTAGATAAGGCCAATGATAATGTAAAAACATCATTTTACTTGTTAATGATTGTTTATTCCATGCTTTATCATTTTAATTATCATCTTTGATATCATACTCTATAAGAGACGTAAAGAGATCATCATGCATATTCTAAGGTTCATACCTATATTCTCTTAACCTCCATTGGAAATTAGCTATAAGGTGCTTGGATACCCTTGCACGGAAAGAATTACACAGCCCCTCCCTATGACACCTCATAGGGTGCATGGATACCAATTCATGTGCCAAAATTACACCACCCCTCCTTATGCGATTTCCGTTTAGTTGGAGTGATAGAGAATCAAGTATATGATTGAGTATAGGTTGATATCTATATCTTCCTTCACTACCTCTTCGGAAAGTAGGATTAAGATGGCATGGTGCTAAGATACCAATACATGAAAGGAATTACACCCGCCCCTCCTTACCATATCCAATTCATGATATGTAAGGCACCAAGTTACCAATTGCATGTAGGAATTACTCCGCCATTCCCCGCCATATCCATTATTCCATAAGAAATCATAACTAAGGAGATATGTAGATTTCATAGGCTTAGATTATGGTCGGTATATTTTTTTGATTAGAATGTATGTCCATTTATGACCCAATCATGTTTCTTTATATAAGAATGTATTTTTTCATTTCAACTATTACTCATATTGCACACATAGCATAGTTCTATTTCACTATATTGCTACATAGTGGATTTTTACTATTTTAACATATAAATTTATTTATCTCACTTGACCAATATCTGAATTATATACCAACAGATTTCTATTATAATTTAAATTTATCTTCACATTTATAAATATATATAGGTGCCTACCATATCATACCATTGTTACTTATTTTCTTTTAGCATAAATTACACCATACACCAATTACCTAATCACTGTGATAATATTTGCCCTTGAATGCCTTTGATTTGCTATTCAAATTCCTTCTACTTTTCCCACGTAGTTCCTTTATCTTGCTCCCCTCCCTCACAATGGACATTGAGCAGCCTTTTAAAGATTATGAAGGGTCTCAATACCAAACATCACACCAATCTATCAATAGAAATTTCACTCGTTGTTATTAAGGTAATTGCTGCAGCTCTTCAATAATTCCTTAAGAACTGCTGCCTTAATATATTAATAATTATATTTATAATAATATTTAAATATTTATATTTAAATTCATATTATATAATAATAATAATAATTATTATTATTATTATTATTAATATTTATATTTATGATTATATATTTATATAATATCTAATTTATAACTTATATTATTAATTATATATAATATTTACAATTAATAATATCTTTTGGTTGTGTCTCTCTATTAGGCACAAGTACCTCAGTAGAAGTCTCTTCTATTACAGATGTGTCCAAAGATTTTATAAAGGCCTTTCTAACCTCTGGACTTTTTAACAATTCACACAAAGGTACACTGACCTTGATTTTCTTTATTTCTTCTGATAGATAACTCATCAATCCCAATGTTTCTGTTGTCTTAGTTTTATTTGTCTGGACCCTTTGAGTTACTGTTCTGTTATTTGCATTATGATTGGCTTTCAGTATAGCAGGATTGTTGTTGGCATTCTGGTCTGGAGGTGTATTGAAATTGTTAGGAGGAGTGGAAGTAGTGAAAGGTCCTTCTGGCCTTGGATTATTTCTCAGGTTTAAGTATGATTCTTACTTGATTGTTGGAAGGCTTGCACCTCCTTTGTCTCACACAACACCTCGTTTTCAGTTTCAAATGGAAACTAAAAAGTGTTTAATACTAAGGAGCTGTCTCAGGATATAGGTTTTCACAATAATAGGGTTCATCATCTAACAATTGGTCATCCTCCTCTTCTCTAAATGTGAAAGTTTCTAAAACTAGAGCAGTATCATACCCTAAGGGTACTATCTCATTACCTTTGGGAACTAAGAACTCAAAAGTAGGAGCTTGCACATCCACATTAAAAATACTTGCTGCCAGATGAAACTAAGGACAGTCTAATTCAGCATGGGCACTAGTATAATGGATCCTACACCAATTCTTCAGTGCTAGATTGGCCATTTGAATCTTAGCAGTTTGCTTTGTGTCCTGGTTATCCACATTCTCAAATGGAGAAGCCAAAGTACGATTATTTGGCCCTATGTTCCAAGTTTTCGGTGGCCTAGGCTGATTTTGATTTCTGTTATTGTTATTCTAGGCTCTGTTATCTATAGCTGGTCCTCTATTTTGCATTTGTTATCCTTGATTATGACTTTGATGTTGACCATGATTTTGACCTTGATTAGAACTCTGACCTTGATTATAACCCTAATTCTAATTTTGATTATGGTTGGGGTTGTAATGCTAGTTTTGACTCTAATTATAGTTCTGGTTATACCCCGGGTTATTTCTACCATAAAAATTCTCATTTCTCAACTGTGTCATCTTAGTGGTCAATATTCTCAAATGTGTAGTGATTTCTTTGATATCTTCCCTTTCCTCTTGTGCTTTTGCTATAAATGTACCTTGAGGTGGTTGGAAAAATGATTGGCCATTATTCTGATTAAGATTGGCAGTATTACCAGTGTAAGGTACTATAGCCTGAATTGGAGCAGGATTATACACAGGCGTGTATGTAGGGACTGGATTTAGCATTGGAGTATTCTGTGTAGGAACTCCATTCCAAGGTTGTGCCTGATTTTGCATTCTAGGATTTCTTCCATTGAGGAATGGATTATAGGTTGTCTGCCTCATTTCCTAGTTTATAGATGCTGCCTCTTTATAGGCTTTGGATACATTATCTATGTTAGGCTTTCTCTTGACAAACATGGTAGTTAGTGGATCTAAAGCGACATAATACATAGCCAACAGTGTGTCTGGAACTACTGTGTATGGTGCTACCAACCTAGAAGATGCCTTTTGAAACCTATCATTAAAGTTATCAATTAGTTTTCCCTCGCCTCTTTTGATTGTGGCCAATTTATGATATAAGATAGAGGCATCAACTGGTCCCCTAAATCTAGATAGAAATGCTTCTTCCATAAGTGTCTAGGAAGAAACATAGCCATTAGGTAAATTGACATACCAATTGGATGCTTTCTCATTGAAAGTATAAGGAAATAACCTACAGACTACATCTTCATGTTCTAACTGGGCTCTAAAGCAGGCTTCCTTAAATATCCTTATATGATCCTCTGGACCCTGGTGTAACTGGTATTTAGGGCATATTTTCTCAGGGTTCTTCGGCATCTCATGATAATCCACAAAATATATGGGAGAGTTGACATTGAAATAAGCCATTGTAGGTATTTGTGCTTGACCTGGACCTGTGGGAGTACCTAAATTTCTAGGTGTACTTGGGCTTCTGGGAGGACTAGGACCTCTGGGAGAACCTGAACCAAGACTTAAGGACCCAGATGAAGAATTGTTAGGACTACCAATACTATGGGTGTTAAAAGGTGATCCAGGAGGCATTCCAGATGAACTCCCTGTATTTGATGTTTTAGGACTCCAAATTAAAGAACCCCTAGTCTATCTTCTATCAGGTAACTGCACAAAGATGTTGTCAGAATTAACCCTAGACCTAGTCACCCAGCTACTGTTATGAGCCAGTTTTACTCAAATTCAACCTTAACTCAAAACAAGCCCTCCTTCTAGTGCCAAAAACTGTTGATGATTGTTTTTTACACACTCATAACAAAAGTTAAAATTCATATATGAATCTAACTATCTTGAAAGATACGAAGAAATCAACTAAGATTACTAGATCCCAAGTTTCCTGTTTGGTCAGGTCTTGACCTATTGGACTGTTCAGCAGGTTATTATGAAGCTGTAATATGCAAGGGGCCTTACGTGATTTAAAGTGGGTTTGTGACTTACTAGACTCTTATTACGCAAACTAATACAAATATCAACTTTCTAATCATTCATTTGCATAAAATCATTACTGTACCTCAAAGCTTTATATGATTTATATTCAAACATGCTTTTCTTTTCAACTATTTATGAAGATTATCAAATATCAACTTATTGCTCTTAAACTCTTCAAATGTTAGATAACCTCCTTTAGATTTCAACGTTTAAGCTAAGTATTTCAAAGTTGCTGGGAAAAGTTAGAGAAATTTAAATTCACCATCATTCACTACAGGATCTAAACGTTCTGTTATGCACACAGTAAGACATACAACAGATTCAATTAAACCAGCAGACTAAATCATTAAATGCAAACATCTTGAGTATTTTCACGAATATTGCATTCAAGATTGCGAGCTTTAAGAGAAATTATTTTAAATGCAAGGAAGAGCTAGAAGACACTCAGAAAATAGACACAGACTTCCAGATTCACTTATATTCAAAACATAGTCATACAAGATTTATAATGTAGGAATGACTCTTGGCTTTATTAATCAAATATACCAAAAAACTTACAGTGCTTTACAGATACATTAAGAAAGATGGACAATCCACGCATTCCTTAATGCAGACAATAGGCAACCTCCTCTAAACATAAAATATTCTACTCCAAAATTCTCAGAAAGAATTTACAATTTCTGGCTAAATGCTAAAAATTCCTATGTAAATAATATACAAGTAGCAACACTTCTTATATAGAATTTGAATTCCCTCCCTTGCTACGGTTACAACCTCTATTCTATGGTTGAGATCCCTTTACTATTGACCAATGGTGTATCTTTATTTCATAACCGTGTGCCAATCCACTACTTGGCATCTTTTCCTCTCAGAGGATGCTCTTGGAATCTTTCACAAATAAGATTCCCATTTCATGTGACCTTTTCCCGCTGAGGCTCTTCATTTAATTTCCTCTCAAAATTCTTTGCTCCTGCCTTCTTACCCTTTCTTCAAATATTTGTTGAAATTGTCAATCACACCCACCACAAAGGTGCGGTCCCCTCCTGGACTTATTTCTAAAATGAACCCTTGCATCACCACCTTTTCTTTCAACTCTTTTTCTTCATTCTTTAAGTTTTCTCTTCTTTTCTTGTACTTCTTCATTTTGGCCTTCTCTTCCATCAATGTATCCATCATCTGCTTGCTGAGGATTGCATCAAGATTTTTTGTACAGGGTGTGAATATGGCCCTGAACTCTGTCAATGCTCTGTCTAAGTTATATGTTGGCATCTCTGCACATTCATGCTGCAAGAGCTTTTCTATGATTCTCTTGTGCATTTTTATCATTTCTTCTGCTCTTTTTACCAGCTCTTGCATGACTACTGAATTTCTTTTGAGGTTATCTTCTTCAAATTTGAGCTCCAAAATTATCTTTGGCACTTGATTTGCCAATGCGACATCAAGTGCCCCTTCGTTTATTAATTCCTCTACATTTCTGTCAATTTTAGTGAATTGTTCAATTTCAGATCTGCACTCTTCTACTCTTGCTTGACAATTATTTATTAATACCATACATTTGTTCTTCTCTTCTGTGGCCACTTTCCAGCTCTTCACATCTTGCCTTATTGTTTGTTCACCTTCTTGCAAAAGTTTTAGATGCCACTGCTATTGTTATGACTAAAGCATATGGATCCATCAATGTAGCATTTTTATTTTTTTCCATAATTCTTGCCTCTACAACTTTTCTCTTCTTCTCATAGAAACACTGCAAGTCCTCACTGGGCTCTACCTTTCTCTTCCTTCCCTTCTTTGGGAATGTAACTTCTTTTCCTTCAGCTTTAAGCTCTTATATCCTATCCTTAAGCCATGTTTTTGAAAATAATATCACAGGTTTTGTCAAAACATCCAATGATGTGTTCCAAGGCTTCGACCAATTAGGCTCTGTAATGGGAGCTAGCCTAGCTTTTCCATAACTTTGATGCAACAATTTGTCATCCTCATGAACCTCTAGAGGAGCATAGATATTACCAATAGACTTCATTTGTTCAATAGTCAATCTCTTATGAGCTCTTTTTCTCACCTTCAAGTCACTTTTATAGTTAGCCCAGAAATCTTCAATATGCACTTGATGTTTGTACTTCTTGTCAGCAAATTTTTGAATTCTGTGAAATGGATCAAACTTTCTAGCCAAATCAAATTCCTGGAACCCATAATACCTTAGTTCTTACTCTAAACAAGCTACAACATCCTCACTGATACAAGAATACCTGCCAATGGCCCAAGGTAATTTCACATTTCCCCTGTTATTAAATTTCTTTTTGTACATCCTAAAAACATTCAAATTCCATTTTGAAAACTCCAAGACAATTAGTTTGTTAGAAGGATATCTTGGGAGCATAAATGGCTTCCCCTCAAATCCTTCAGTTCTTATGTATGAAAATTGTTCAAATTGTATGAACCACAAACAATGCAATCCAATTACATGTTCAGCCTCTTTAGACAACCTTTTGTCTAGTTCCTCATTTAGCACTCTCACCATGTAGGTATAGAAAACATCATTAACTAAAGCAAATTTCTTCAATGCATTCTCTTCTTGTAATTCTGGGTAATGTTCATACACCAACCTTTGCTTAGGACCATTCCCTAAAACACCAACTCTTTGTAGTCCATGTATATGTGGTCTAATCTGTGCAGCACAGGAGTATAATACATAGGAAGACATATAAAAGGGCAAGCCTTTCTACTGTCTCATCATAGCCTACCTCCATATGGCTGTACTAATGGCCTTGGCCCAATAAATTTGTCCTTATTTCTTTTCTCCTGTTCTTAGGTATTCTATGACAGTGAACATCCAGGGCTCACATTTGGTGCCATCCCTCAACCCAACCAGTCTTCTCAGCATAGTGATCATCAAATATATCTCCTCCCTGAAATTTATCCTCATTAGATTTTTAGGAATTCTGGCCACTGCCTTGGTTTGTTCTCTGGACTGTACCAGTTGCAAAATATTTTACCCTTACAGTCTCGTTCATTTGTGTAGAAACTCTCATTATACTGATCAATATCAATATCACTCATCTTTTCATTGATTTTCAGTCCAAAAGTTCTTGCAATCCCCTCAGGAGTCAAATCAGCAATTAATTTGTCATGTAGCATTATCTTTCTTGTATTAGGGTCATACAAGATTACACAGTCTAGACATAGATCTTTTGCCTCCATAGCCAAAGGAAACCCTGCAGCTCTATATAGTCCACTATCCCAAATACATTTCATATCTGGTGAGGCATCTGCAGTAGTGATTTTCTTCAACACATCCTCTGCATCATAAGTTCCTATGTTTGTATCAGTACCCATTCCACTTGTACCAATCAAGGTTGGACAACCTCTGTATATCGGCAATTCCTCTTTTTCTACTTCCTTGGTTTTCTCTCTTTCTTTACTTCGTCCCCAGTGTCTTTCTTTTGTTTAGGGGCCATCCTGTAGAAGTATACGTGTCTCAATTTTTGTTTCCACTTCATATCTAGGGTTTTACTTTGAATATCTATTTTCTACCATTTACCCTAACTCATTTGTTTTTTCTGTCATTTTACCTTTAAATGGACTAAGCTCTATAGTTAAAACAATAATTTTAACAAATGCATGCATTTTGAAAGTGAAATTACTGGAATTAACAGTTGCGCTTTACCATTCAAAAATTAAACGGGGTTTCAAGATAAATACCTATTTCTGTGACCATTTAACCTTTACTTTTACCTTTCACCTTCACCCATCAACTGTAACTTCATTAATCCTGTAAATTCTGTTCAATTTTACTGTGACAACACCTTTTCTGCAAATCTCAATGTTAACGATATATCTTGAAAGCAAAATAACAATAATTCTGCCCTAACCCTTGTTAAATTTCTTTTGTTTGAGTGTTAAACTTGCATTAATTACAATAATTAATGTGCTGTGACCTTTGGCTTTCCTTTTTCAGTGTTTGATTTTTTTAAACTTTTGATCGTTAGCTTAATTACACATGAATTTTCTTTTGTATGCCTCATTGTATGTCTTCCTTGTATGTTTTTATTGTATCTTCAAACATATAATCACTTTATGCATACAATTGAAGTAAAGCCTTTTCCCTTTTACCTTTTCTGTACACCCTTTGTACTTCCTGCTTGTATATCTCACTCGTATATTCAATTGTATAATCACATATACAAACACATTATACAAACATTCTTTACCTTTTATTCTTTTGCAATGCCCTTTGATTCTTTGTATATCGGGATTGTACATTATAAAGATACAAACACCAAATATACAAGGACTTCTCCATTTTTGACTCTTTTCTGACATCTGGCTTGTATTTTTGCTTTGTATCTCCGAATGTACATCTACTTGGACATCATAAAATATACATTCTCATTATACAAGCAACAAATGTACAAACGCTGGGACCCACCTTACCTTTCCTTTGTATCTCTACGATATATAAAACTCAATGTATCTCTTAATATACAATTCGGACGTGATACATTGAATTAACTGTATCTTAATCTTCTTGAGTTCTGGCTTGTATGTGAAAAGTGATGTACATTTCGAACATACATACAAGCGGAAATATGCAACAGTTTAACCTCATTTTATAATCCCTTCAACTCTGTGATGTATAAAGTGCAATGTATATCAGAGTTGTATATAAGAAGTGTACAACACGCAATATACATTAACTTTATTATCTTTGATAACTTTTTAGTTTCGCACTTTGTATAAATCGATGCATCACAAAATATACTTTAAGTCCGAATGCATCATTTATACTGTATTTTAGTTTACTTTCAATTCTGCGTTGTATATTTCACAATGTATGTCTCCCGATACCCTACATACAAATCCCAAATATACAACCATTATTCCTTATTTTACTACAATTTCGATTCTGCCTTGTATATAACTGCAATGTATATGACCAAATAAACATATACCAAGTGCAAACATATACAACGATTATGTCAATTTTAATGACCCTTCAGTTCCGCGCTATGTATAACTCATTGTATATTTTCTTTGTATGTCTGCCGTTTACCAAATATACAAACCAAAATATGCATAGTGGATTTCAACATTTATTCACTTCAATTTTGACTTTTTTCGGACCCGACTTGTATATTAAGATAAGGCATTATCACATAATGTATACAAGTATAACATTATATAAAACTTGATTACCTTTCTTTTTGCGACTAACACAAAAGTATGATATACAAACGCATTTGTATATGAGAGGACTTTGCATATACAAAGAACTTTGTATATACAAGGCATCTAATTGTACATTTACCAAAGACATCAATAACTTGCAAAATACAGCGAATTTTAGAATAAATCAAAAAAACAACCCCTATTTATTTTCAACAAGGAATTCACCTGTACTTTGACCTGGTACCTAAATGCAAATTTTCCTCTATTTCTAACAAGGTTTGTATTTTTAGCCCCTCTTCCCTTTACCACCAAGCAAGCCCACACACAGAAGCAACCAAAAGCCAGCCACAGCAAGGGTCCTCATTTTGCTAGGAGTAAAATGGGATGTGTTGTGAGAATCACAATAGTAACATCACACCTAAGTCCTAATTTCACCCCTAGCCCTAATTTTCTTCCATGTTTCTCCATTCTTCCATATTTCTTCTCCAATTTTTCTTCATCTGAGTTATTTCTTCATCACCTATCCATTTATCACCACCTTTTTTTTCTTTTTGAAAGTTTAATTGAAAAATTTATTTTCTGGCTAATCTCTCAAGGGGGCATCACTACTCCATCATTCCTTTGGTTGACTGGGGTATAATGTATTCTTTGACATGATGCTACTTCATTTTAGTCACAATGCTATATCAAAGAGGGGCAAAATGTAGACAATAAAAATTGACCACACCTCCACCATCACTTGCGACATCATCCTAACATTACCTTGTGAAAAATTCATCTTTAGGTCCCCTTCATGTCCTCACTCATCTTTTAAATTAAATAAATTGTATTTATTTAATTCATTTATCTAATTCCATTTTTCTCCATCACCCAGATTAATTAAATAAATCATATTTATTTAATTAATTAATCCACATTCTCCCTTAACCAAATTAATTAAATAAATTTTATTTATATAATTAATTTTATCCTCACACATGACCCCTCTCCAATAATTAATTAAATAATTTTATTATTTAATTAATTAAATTTTCCACTTGTCTTCATCCTTATCCATTTTCCACAAATAAATAAATTAAAAAATTCCAACTAGTCACATGACTAACTAATCTTTTCTAGATCCATCTTTATAGAAAGCCCTAGAAGCTTCCATCCTTATCCCTAGTTCTTCTCATTCAATCTTAGCCATTCATTTTATATTGCACGTCTTGATCCTAACCCTCCATTACACCTCTTAATCTCATCCATCAATTGCACCTCTTAATCCTAGCCCTCCTTTCCTCATATCATGAATCTATAAATTGATGATCCATTCATCCATAAACATGACATCTTTTGCTATCAAGTACATACTACCATTTTTCTATCATACTATCCTCCATTATACCAAGATTATGTTGGTTTATTGGGCAATCTAGTTATATTCAAGGAATAATCTCAAAGAGCATATCTAGTGGAGTTAGGGTGCACTCCATTCCTGCTCTATTGGAGGAGAAAGAATGATTTTATATTTGCATTTATCTTTATGTTTTTTACCTCTGATTATTTTCTTGTCTTCAGTTCTACTTTTCTTCCTATTTTAAGTTTAGTTTCTTTTCTGCAGTGAGAGCCAATTAGTAGTCCTCCTCAACTATTTAGATATTCCACATATCCAACTCCCCTTGGATGATTTCCTCAATCCATTGATGTAATTGGCCACTTTCTCAACCCCTTCGTCATGATGTCTTGACCTAATTGTCATCTGATAGTATTCTTTAGTGTATTCCTTTATAGTTATTTCCCCTACCATAGATTATGCAGCGCCTTCAACAACTCCAACTAATAGTTCATTAGAATGAGCTTAGATTTTAATTTTTTTGCCATTTGGTCCCATTTTGTAATGCAATAATTCCCTCTTCTATTCCCCTCTGTATAGACTTCCTTCCACTAGATCGCCACATGACCTTTCATCTTGGTCTTGGCAAATTTTACCCTATTCATGTCTGCAATATCCTCATATTCAATTGATCCTCCAAATCAATGATCTAATCAATCAGTTCCTTAGGATCCAAGTTCCCAAAATAGTTCAATACATCCACTCCGGTCCTCTTACTAATGCCTGCTATGGCCTTTAGCATCCTTTCTACCTTGTCCTCTTTGCTTCCAGTCATTTCCACAAGATGTTCCTCCTACTCCTCATCACTTTCCTTAGTTCCAAGCTTAGGGTTTCTTTGATAGTCCCTCTCTAGTGTGTCCATCCTACTCTGCACGGCTTTCAACATCTCATACATCTCCTCCACTTTACTTGCAACATTGAGCATACCTCACCTTCTCCTTAGTGGTATCTTGGTTTAGCAATCTATCAACACTTGCACCTTTGTAAATTGCCTCATAGTTGGTGTTTTGTCTACAACCCCATGGACTGTCATAATCTAAACTTTGTTTAATCCCTACAAAACCCCAAATTCATGTGCCTCAATGGATTACACTTCAATTACCTATCACCACCACAACATAGGTTTTTCTCAAACTCATTCTTAATAAATCACATCAATCAAGTGTGCTCACCCCTTTCCATGTAGCCAAATGAGTTGGCTCAAGAATAAACAATTAAAATTTGTGTTAGGGTGTTGTATAAAAGGATAAACCCTAATTCATTATTGTCATCTAGGAAGCATTGACCACATCTAGATTCTAGATCAAGGAGCTTCAATAAATAATGTTTGGACATCATATTTTGCGCATTACATCAATATGACTTCAATAGTCTAGGCATATTACATGATTTCTTGATGCAGTCATGGTAGGAGGGTCTAATAAGGATTGTCCAACCAAGAAACCCATAACAAAGATTTATTCAAACATTACCACAACATAAAAGAATACACAAATTTAGTAGATAGCTTGCAAGATTATCACCAAATCATTATCACAAAGTTTTCTATAATGGGCCATCTTACACGGCAAGCCACAACCACTTCATTACATTAAGATTGTCCAAGATTACACAAATGCCACTTTCTCTAGAACACCACTTCCAAACCTATTATGAGTGACCACCTAATCATCACTAGCCCAACTATCTTAAGACTTACCACATATTTTCTACAAGGCTACAACATAACTTAACAAAAGTAATTAATATCCATGCACCTCCCAACTACATGCACTAATTGGTACCTTCATATTGTATCCCACATCATACTATCAACAGCCACACTTTGAGTCTTAGGTTTGACTTGCTTTCTGCTAAACTTTTGTTTTATGCCACTACTTCTTTCTGGTCTTCTTCGCTTACTTTCTTCTAATTCAAAACTTCTTATTTTTACTTCCCTTAGGCTTCACACATGATGTGCATTAGCCTCAAGTTGGCACAAAACTTGAAACCACATGAAATGTGTTGTTGACTAGAAAATATAATAGTCCAATGATGGAGACTCTCCACGCGGCACACCTCAAGCCTTTACAATGGTCACCAGAATGTCCCTCAAATACTTTCTCTTGGTGCAAACCCAAAATAATCTTCCACAAATAGAAATAGTTTCCACAACTCACACTATCAATCACAAACAACTTACAAACCAACTTACAATCATCCACTTATCCAATCAACCTCAAATTTTAACTAAAGACAAACATAACACTTTCCAAACTACCATCATAATTGCATAAGCTAATTCCTCAATGTGGTACTGAAATGTGCTCACTTTTACCACCACAAACTACTAACAACTAACTTGGAAATACAAAATAAACCACCAATTATACTTCCTTAGATATGATACCCTGTTCTCATGATGCCCACGGATCCACCTACACCATTTTCTAGGCATGTCTTTAATCATCATTATATTTTTTCCATGGATTTGACATAAGGAGAAAACTTTCACCTCGTAACGTCCCAAGGTGTTCGTCAATGCCACTAGACATTTATTGTAGGTCTAGACATTAAGACAAGAGCAAGTCTAAAATCTAAAATTTGTTAGATCAAATCCATGTAAAAGGATATATTTTGCACATAAGGGATGGAACCCATGATCATGGAGATCATTTCTATAGATGTAGAAATGATCCAAAGTAATAGACATAAAGTTTATTAGGTTATTGCTAGTTGCCTAATAAGATCCAAGGTTTTGACACTTAGACAACCTTTATCATAATCAAATCAACATTCAATATAAAACTAAGTACATTTATTTATTTAATTAATTTCAATACACATTTTTTAACATATTTAATTACTTCACATATCTCATCTCATAAGCCTAAAATGATTTGTTTATAATAATTAATGAATTTACCCTAAATTATTTATATAGGATAGTTTATATAGAGTAATTCAATTTCTATTTTTTATAATAACTTAGTCATTTATTAAAAATATATTATGAAACTATCAACGAATTCAAATTGGACGCAAGATGCTCTACCCTATGATAGAACTTATTGTAATGTTGCACTCATACGTCTATTTTCCCCTAAACTTGTGCAAATAATTGATATGACAAATGATTATAATTTTATTCTAAATAATTTGAAATATATCTACACAATCGGCACACCAATCACTTGAACCTCTCTAAAGAGGTGTACTATGATCTCAATGGTCAATTAATAAAATCAAAGGACATTGATAAAAAGATATACCTAATTTTCTCCCCACGTAAGATTATACTTAAGGTATTCCAAGAAATCATTACTACAAAAGAGTTGTGATCTAGTCATTTATCATCCTTAACATAACTTAACAAAATCAAAAGTGTTGCTTAGATTCTTAAAATTAAACTCTAATTAAACAGTCTCTTTAATGAAGCTGCTAGGTTCATAGAAAGTTTATTAACAATCAAATTTTGTTTAGCGTAAATATTTCTCAATTGGCAACAAAATTTATTAAAGGGTTTCACTCGCTAAACTAAACTACAGGAGGGGCTTGGGCCCCCACCATGAAGGGATTTCGAAAGAACTTTAGTGGCTAGAATGTTACATATAGAATCTAACGTACCGGTCAACAACTATAGGTAGGACAAACAGTTCTAGCCCAGATGGCGAGTATAGAATCAACTATAGATGTGAAAGTATAGTGGTTTACTTGGCATAAGCAAAGGCAAAGACATTGGAAAGGATAGCTAAGGCAAGCACGGGTTAAGTTGAATCGCCACCATCTACGGCCTTATGGTTTAATAGCCATAGCCTGTTCCATCCATAATAAAAACTTTTCATTATTTTTACGTTTAAATTTGAATAGTAGTTTCATATCTATTAACATACTCTCTTTAAACATTACGATTTTAATGGTCAAACAATCAATAACAAATTGACACCTCATCTATATCAGAAAGTAATAAATATTTGTACAATTTTTATTGGTCGAAATTAACATTTAACTATTGAAATGGATGATATTTAAAAATAGTCCACTACAGTAACCTAAAAGCTACTTAGAAGTTAAGAGTAGAACGTTGCACTGTCACATAATTACTGTGCACATGCAGATATCAACCTGCTTACAAATTTCACGGCGAATTTCAGGGACGGATATCTTTAGAGTGATCACAATTGGACAATTCGTAAATGCAATCACCAATAGACTTCCACTTTGAGTAAAAACTTAATTTAAGCCATTCAATCTCTTTGTCTTCTCCTATAAATGCCGCAGAAATTGGGTGTCTAATAATGCCTTATATAAAGAAACTAAAGTAATTTTAGATCTGGTTAGGTGCAAGAGATGATCTATATATCTTCCTTTATTTTGGCCTTCATAAGCATAAAATTTGGTCGCTATCTTGGTGTTACAAGGTTCTGTTTCATGGACCTTAGTAATGGGTGCGAGGTGGTTAGTCCCTTCGGTCAGATATTCAGTACTTCGTTACTTTCAGTATGCGTTCAAGCGATATTTGAGCTGGAAGAACCCATGGATGTCTGTAGCGCGAAGAAAGCCATAAAGAATAAGCTTTTGCCCCGCAACCCCCGTGATGCAGAGGCATCCACACTATAACCTTCGCATATAGCATGAATGTCTGCAGACCAACCTCATCATCATCATCTTCGCCATCATCATCATATTCCCTAAAACTACCAACAACATCATATTTCGGCTTTACTCTGTCAGCATCATGTTTCCGTAAACCAACAGCATCATCATATTGCGGACACTCGCAATCATCCTCCTTCCGACTACTATTCACCTCCTCCGCTTTCCTTCTAACATCATCATCATGATGTTCAGCGGGCGAACACATCCTCCGGTTGCACTGTTCATCGGGCACCGAACTCTAACGTCATCATCATGACCTTCGACACTACCTTCGTCAGCAGGATATTCAACATCCGGTTGCTCCAATTATCCTGATGACGATCACCTTCAGCAGCTTACCTTCGATGCGCCGCTACCCGACGATACAAGCAACAGCATCATGATATAATTTATCCGGTTCCCTCGAAACCTCCTGATGACGTTAATACAACTTCCTGCCACGGACTTCTGCCGATACCTTATCACTTGACGACGGCAGGATAAACTCGCACAGGGGGATATCTCAATATCCTGATGACGATGACGTCATATCCTGATGACGATGACGTCACCCAATATCCTGATGACCTTCTCAACACTTAGTCGAAAAATCTAAACTCTCTCTTCCGCATCTACTCGCGATATGCGGATGTTTGGCACTCCCGATATGATGATCCTGATGCCGATGCACTCCTCGGCTCCTCCTGCTGATGATCACCCCAATGAACTCACACTTCATGCAATCGACAACATCATGCCGATCTCCTTCACTTATCCGGATGACGATGTCCGAACTGTCTGCAGGATATTTGCAGAAATATCCTGATGATGCCGTTTTGGCGAACTTCTTCACTTAGCGAAATCTCTCTTCGCCGATCCACCAGGGATGACCCGATTCAACCTCAGGGTGATCTTCCAACTCCAGTTTATCAACTTGACCTAGCACATGAGGATGCTAGGCTTCTCAGCATCTGTCGACCGCGATCCTGCACACCTGCATGCAAACAGAAAACAACCTACAATCTAACCTACTGTACATTACCATTCCACCGATCAGATGAATCAACCGGTGGAATGGATCAGTATATCCATGACACCCTCTCAAACCAGCAATCGATCAAGCAATGAAATGCAACAGAGGATGAACACAAACAGGAATACTTTATTCGATTTCAAAAGATGTAACTACAATATGATGTTCCTCTCGCTCTGTCTCACTCTCGCAAAGTCTGATCGATGATATCTGTCTGTCTCCCAACATCAACCGATCTCATGCTTATAAAGACTTTCCTACGAGTACTACTGACCCGACTCCAAGCGGCTGGGAACTCTCCAAGCGGCTGGGAGATCCCACCGAACATACATCATGACAGCTGTTACAACTAACTAGCTAAAAATAGCAAAAGCCCGGTCAGCATGATCTTATCCTGATCAGCTTGACCTTATTACATGCAACTGGTCTTAACAGACCTTCTTGGAAACACAAACAAGACTTAAACTACTAACTGCCTTATCAAAACCAGCTGTCAGGTAGGTGCTCCTGCACCATACTCCCCAACAGAAAAGAACTCATGTCCCATGAGTTGAGTATGTGGAAGTCTTCCACCTTTACACTTGGCTTTGTCAATCTTCTGACCTGTTCCAGCTTTAGCTGCTGCTGTCTCTTGGCTGCTCCAAGTCTTCTGCACTGTAACTTGCTTTCTGGCAAGTAAATCCTCATGCCTGTCAATATAGGCCTTCCTCTCACATACCCTGTGTTTGTCAGGTTGTCTGACCAGAACCTCTTTCTGAACTGCCTCTGTGGTGTTCAACTGTATCTTCCTGTCAATCTTCATAGGACAAGCAATAGTCCCAATGATGACAACATCCTTGTCATGCCTCTCAACTGGTTGCTGTTTGCACCCCTGTTTCTGAACCTGCTGCTGACCTCTGTCAGTCACAACTGAAACTTTCTCCAGCTTGTTGTCTGTAACAACTCCTTTCTCTGCAGTGTCCTGAACTGCCTTCATGCCTGCTCCTCTAGGCATCTGCACATACTCCTTCTTTCCCATCAAAATGATTTGAGCTGCCTTCTATACTGCAGCTTTTGCCTGCAATGGCATCAACTTAATAATCTTCCCATCCTTCTTGATGGTGTAGGTATTAGCATACCCATCATACAGTACTCTTCTGTCAAATTGCCATGGTCTACCCAGCAGTAGGTGACAACATTCCATAGGCAATATATCACACAAAATGCTATCCTGATATGGCCCAATCTGGAAATCCACATATGCCTGTTCAGAGACAAAAAGTGATTGACTATCACTCACCCAAGATGCCTTGTAAGGGTGTGGATGTGGAATCCTTTCCAGCTTCAGTTTATCAACCATCTCCTGAGATACCATGTTGTCTGTTGAACCAGTATCAATGACAACTTTACATACCTTACCTTTGCTCTTGCATGTGGTTTTGAAAAGAGCTCTTCTTTGCATCAGATCCTTTGATGCCTGCAAACTAATTCTCCTTAACATCAATGATTCTCCACTCTCTGGATATCCAAAATTCTCAGGACCTTTGTTTGAACTCTGTGCACTTTCTTCTTCTTTCTCTTCTTGCACAAGTTGTACTCTCTTGTCACTTGTTCTATCATTTCTGGATGATGAACCTTTGTTTTCTGGACATTTGAAAGATGGATGACCAAACTCACCACAGGTGTAACATTTCCCTGAAAATGTAGTAGAACCTCTACCACCTCCAAATCTTCCTCTATTACCTTTCCATCCACCTCTGAAATCAGACTGTCCCTGTCCTTTACCAGTGTCTTCTTGACCCTCATTGATTTGCTTTTGTGCAGGGGCTGTTCCTCTTCCCCTATTGTTTCCTCTTCCTCTCATGGACTTATCATGTCCTCTATTTAGCTTTTCTTCAATCCTGATTGCCAATTGATAACAATCTTCCACATTCTTAGGGTTAGCTAACACTAACTCATCCTGTATGTTAAACCTCAAACCAGCCAAGTACCTAGCCACCTTTTCTACCTCATTCTCATGATGACCAGATCTCATACTCAACAAATAAAATTCCTCAGTATATGCTTTCACATCCCTGTCTTTCTGCTTTAAAAATTGCAGCTTCTTAAACATCTGGATTTCATAATCCCTTGGCAAGAATTTACCTTTTATCCTTGCTACCATCTTATCCCAAGAAGTGATCTTAGACTTCCCTTGTTTCCTTCTCTCAGATTGTACATAATCCCACCACACCAAAGCATGACCTCCTAACTTGGTCTTTGCAATCTTTACCTTCTGATCCTCAGCAACATCTTCACATTCAAAGTGATTATCCAGTGCAGCAATCCAATCCAACAACTCATCTTCATTCAAGCTTCCAGTATACTTGGTAACATCAACCTTTACCTTAGGTTTTTCACTCTGCACTGCCTTTAACAGTTTTGCCAATCTCTGGTCTTCAGCATCCAGATCTTCAGCTACCTCTTCATACTCTTCAACAGTATCTGCCTCTTCTTCAGACTCACTGTCTTCTACCTCCCTCTTTTTGTGCTTTTCCAGGGCTGTCAGCCTGGCTTGAAGTGCTTCAGCAAGCTCCTTCATCTTCCACATCTCTCTAGCATGTTTCTCCTTCAGTTCCTGCAATTCCCTTGCAGTACCACTACCTTTAGGAGGCATTTTGTCAACCTCTCAATCAACACACAACACACACAATTCCACTCTACCTCTGCCCTTTTGGTGACAGAATCAACACACAACAGCCCAGACCTTTTGCTGAGCTCTGATACCACTATGATGCAGAGGCATCCACACTATAACCTTCGCATATAGCATGAATGTCTGCAGACCAACCTCATCATCATCATCTTCGCCATCATCATCATATTCCCTAAAACTACCAACAGCATCATATTTCGGCTTTACTCTGTCAGCATCATGTTTCCGTAAACCAACAGCATCATCATATTGCAGACACTCGCAATCATCCTCCTTCCGACTACTATTCACCTCCTCCGCTTTCCTTCTAACATCATCATCATGATGTTCAGCGGGCGAACACATCCTCCGGTTGCACTGTTCATCGGGCACCGAACTCTAACGTCATCATCATGACCTTCGACACTACCTTCGTCAGCAGGATATTCAACATCCGGTTGCTCCAATTATCCTGATGACGATCACCTTCAGCAGCTTACCTTCGATGCGCCGCTACCCGACGATACAAGCAACAGCATCATGATATAATTTATCCGGTTCCCTCGAAACCTCCTGATGACGTTAATACAACTTCCTGCCACGGACTTCTGCCGATACCTTATCACTTGACGACGGCAGGATAAACTCGCACAGGGGGATATCTCAATATCCTGATGACGATGACGTCATATCCTGATGACGATGACGTCACCCAATATCCTGATGACCTTCTCAACACTTAGTTGAAAAATCCGAACTCTCTCTTCCGCATCTACTCGCGATATGCGGATGTTTGGCACTCCCGATATGATGATCCTGATGCCGATGCACTCCTCGGCTCCTCCTGCTGATGATCACCCCAATGAACTCACACTTCATGCAATCGACAACATCATGCCGATCTCCTTCACTTATCCGGATGACGATGTCCGAACTGTCTGCAGGATATTTGCAGAAATATCCTGATGATGCCGTTTTGGCGAACTTCTTCACTTAGCGAAATCTCTCTTCGCCGATCCACCAGGGATGACCCGATTCAACCTCAGGGTGATCTTCCAACTCCAGTTTATCAACTTGACCTAGCACATGAGGATGCTAGGCTTCTCAGCATCTGTCGACCGCGATCCTGCACACCTGCATGCAAACAGAAAACAACCTACAATCTAACCTACTGTACATTACCATTCCACCGATCAGATGAATCAACCGGTGGAATGGATCAGTATATCCATGACACCCTCTCAAACCAGCAATCGATCAAGCAATGAAATGCAACAGAGGATGAACACAAACAGGAATACTTTATTCGATTTCAAAAGATGTAACTACAATATGATGTTCCTCTCGCTCTGTCTCACTCTCGCAAAGTCTGATCGATGATATCTGTCTGTCTCCCAACATCAACCGATCTCATGCTTATAAAGACTTTCCTACGAGTACTACTGACCCGACTCCAAGCGGCTGGGAACTCTCCAAGCGGCTGGGAGATCCCACCGAACATACATCATGACAACTGTTACAACTAACTAGCTAAAAATAGCAAAAGCCCGGTCAGCATGATCTTATCCTGATCAGCTTGACCTTATTACATGCAACTGGTCTTAACAGACCTTCTTGGAAACACAAACAAGACTTAAACTACTAACTGCCTTATCAAAACCAGCTGTTAGGTAGGTGCTCCTGCACCACCCCGTTTTTGTTCTACAATGGTATGTAGTTTCTCCTTGTGCTGTTACAGAACATTTCTATGCAGTTTATTTGAAATTCTGTCATGATTTATATCAACTCATACTTTGACTGATTCATATGAATTTTCTTTTAATAATTATCAATGGTTTTGATGATGTTATGTTTTATAACTTATGAATATGGATTAAATATAATAAATCTTTATCTAAACTAAGGTAGGTTTTTGTAAATTAGTATTTATAAAATATAAAAAGATAAAATAATTTAAATTTTTGATTAATAATTAAATAATTATTATATTTTGTTCAATAAAAATTAAGATGTTTTTGTTTTATCTAGATTAAAGATAGACACGAAGGGGTGCATTGGGTGAAAACTGAAGTGAACGTGGAGGATCATGTATTTGTTCCAGAGTTTCCTTCAGGTCAAAGTGAATATGATGAGTTTGTGAATGATTAAATTGGTAATATACACCGAACCCCTCTTCCCAAGTGTAGGTGTTTGTAGGCATTCCACTTTCTGAACTACAATACAAGCAAGGCGAGAGCCACATTGGTTATAAACATGCACCATTCCTTAGGTGATGGTACTTCCCTCATGTCCTTACTGCTTTGTTGTGTCACCAGAGCAGATGATTCCAGTCTTCCTATTACCTTCCCTTCTTTTAAATCTCCACTTTGCAACACTATTCCATGTTATTCATGGGTTTCTACTCAGTTTATGTATTACATGTTCCAAAAGCTATTTATGCTTGTGCTTGTAATGTGGTACATTATTTCTGATCTCATTAGCAGCTTCCTAGAAGTTATATGGATGGAGGATAGCAAGTTGCCTATTCGAGGACCACTTGGTGTTGAGATGCTACCTAAAGTCATGTCCTCTGTGACCTTTCTTATGGAAGATGTCAAAAGAATAAAGAATTTTGCCAAAGGAGTAAATTCTTTATCTTAGTCCCATTTATATCGTTATGATGTATATTTATTATTTCTAACCTGTTCATTATGTTGGCTTATTTAGGTGAAATATTTTTGCAGACGGTAAATGATGTGGTAATGGGTGTAATATTCTATGGTTTTCAATGATACCTACAAATTACTCTTTCTCATGGTGCGAGCCCCAAAAATGAATATTCATAATTTCAATTGTAATTTTGATTCATTATAGCTCATGGTATAATCTTCAATGATGGATAGTGAGTAATTTTTAATATTTTTGTAGGAGAAAAGGTGGATGCAAGGAAGGAAACAGAAAAGTCAAGAGTGACATGGATTGTATTCATGAACATAAGAGCTATGTCAGGATTGAAGGTACTACACAATCTATCTCTATTTTTTTAGTGTAGAAATATGTACAAGGGTTGTTCAAGGGACAACATTATTTTAGCATCTAGCATTTACACTCTATTTTACTTGCAACAAATATAGAACTCCCTATATTTCTTGTCACTATTAAATATTATAATATCACTGTGAATTTTTGCAGGATATAGAAGAAATGTTGAAACATAATAGTGGAGCACCTTGGGGCAATCACACTGGGATGTTACACATCCCCATGCCCTTAGCTAATGCAGAGAGTTCATTAGACTTTGTACAAAGAGCAAAACAAATTATAGATAGAAAGAAAATATCACTTGAAGTCTTCTTTACTACAAGAATATTCACTTATTTAAAAAGACAAGTATGTAAATTTATGATAAAATATAAGTTGTCAATATATTGCAGTCAATACGTCTAGACTTTTTATATTGAAATAGACCCATATATAAATATAAATAATTAGAACATTGACTACAACATATCAACAATTCACAGTAAACCCAATTTCATTACTACAACATATCAACAATTCATACTCAACCCAATTTCATTACTTTTATACGGTAAGAAGTAGTTTGGAATTAAAGCTTGTATTATTAAATATTGTAGGCCTCTGCTACTGTTATATATAACACTCTGGCAAACTCAACCATGGCAATATCGAATATGATTGGGCCGACGGAGAAGATAGCAATCAATCAAGTTCCGGTTAAGAGCATCCGTTTCTCGGCATCCGGGCTTCCTCAGGCAAGTAAATTAGCTTTCAGAAAAAAGAAAACGATACCTAGCTGAAAACTGTTTCCCAAAAATTATAATACGAATGTGTATCTCCTTTATCGTGATTATGAATGTAATGTCCCCTGAAATTCGATGTAAAATATCTATCAGACTTTTAAGGTAATATGGTAGCTTAAAGACTTTGCCACTTAAAGTTTCATCTTTCACATTGTGAATATGATAATGCTAAACTGTTGTCTTCCTGGAAGGATGTTATTTGATGTGAAAAATTGTTGGTTTGGCAGACGCTTTTCTTGACGGTAGTGAGCTACATGGGAAGAGTGAGTTTGGAAGTGATTGGCACCAAATGTTTTACTGAGTGCTTTGAGGAGATGAAGAAGGCCACCAAGGGATAACGTAATTGATGCCTGGATTTTAAGCTTCATTCTGCACTGGCTTTGTCCACTATGTTTCAAATAAGAGCTTATGCCTAAGCTTGGGTGTGCGTATTTCAAATTTACCACCGAAATAAATGGAGTTTCTTCTAAATTTTTTGAGCTCATTTTTATATAAAATGTATAGTTTAAGAAAAATTGTGGGCATTGAATCAGCGTATGTGGCATTGAAAATATAAGTTTTAATCACCTTGGCAAAAATTATTCAATAAGCTAGAGGCTTGTGGGTGGGTATATTCCATGTTTTTTTTTCCCTGGACATATATATTATGACTATGGCCGATCAAGGCCCTCTCTAAACCCCCATACAACCACACATGAGACCTTGTTGCATAGCTTTGTAGACACACTCGACAGCTGGAGACGTCCTCAACATTGATATTGAAAACAAGCCACCCACAAATGCATCACCATTGTAAAGATCATAACCACGCAGAGCATCATCCCACCTATGAAGATTATACAGATAATCAGGAACCAGACCTATGGCGATAGCATGGACATAGTGTCCATTTTGCACAATGTCCATAATATTAGATAACACATTGGACACTAAATTAGACCAACACAATGATTTGTCTTCGGGCCCTTGAATCCATCTTTGCCCACACACATTCCTGATGGCGAATTGTACCATTGTACAGTCGCATTCAAACACTTGGGTCATGTCTGTGATTTTTATATGTCCCTTGATTTCTAGCTTCCAATGTATGGGTGGGAAGAACAAGCATCTGTTGGTGCTGACAATCTCCATATGTATACCTACAACCAGAAAAACTAAGGAAAGTGAAGAAGAAGAGAATTCTGTACTCAGTGAAAAGTCATTTAGTAACTGTTAAAATTTAAAGACTAGAGAACAAGTTTATGCGCATCACCATGGCAAGCCTATCAGCTAGAGGTGGCGTCCCTCATTAATGTTGTTCGCTGGCCACTATCAAATCTGCTCCATCTGATCTGGCTGGTCTCATGCTATCATTAAGAATGAAATGATTTTGGAAGCTTTTCAATACGCCAGGTTAGTCCTTGTTTTCGCTGCTAGGTAGAAGAAAATCTATCAAGAATTGAGTGATAAATACCAATGGGTTATGGGATTGAGGCTGCTACATACGTCACTAACTGAGGTTCTATATGAACTATTGAAACATACAAATGGCTTAAAATTTAGTTAGAGCTAACATACAAATGGCTTATAATTTAGTTAGAGCTATTTTATCCGGCGAGAGAAGGACCATACCACTGCCTGATGACAATAAATGGCACGAGTTCCATAGATTTCTATCAACTCCTCATCTTTACTACTCATCTACCCCCAGAAGGAGTGCCATTCCAGAATAGACACTTGTCAGATCCTTTCTCACCAGAAAAGATCTGTCCTTTGTTGCTTACATGGTTTTGTTCCTCCTCCATAAGCTGATGTGGCGCCACTCTTCCATCTGATCTACTGATTAAGACTATACAATGGAGAAATATCAAATCATCTTAATACTCCTCTGTGCAACCCCCACATTCTACAAAGCCATTCTAAACAACAGCAGGTTCAATTCACCGTATTGCTGGAAAATCGACCTCTATAGATCAAAGTAAGCACTTGTCACGTCTCAACTGCTAGACTTTCTGAACATTAGCTAGAAATACTAGATGTTTATTTTTGACCATGTTATAAATGGATAACTGTTATGGAAAAAAGCGAATGATGTTTTTTTTCTTTTCAAGTGTACAATGAGAAAATGATGAAAATGTATAATGTTTCAGTTATGGATTTTTGGTCACTAACCTATTAATCGGGAACTTGAGTCGAATGGATGGAGGTAGGTGTTGAAGGAAAAGGTATGATTGATGCAGAGGTGACTTAGCCACTGGGAGGAATGGGATGTAAAGAATCTTGATGTTGCACACATAAGCACTTAGTACATTGCATTTGCATTTTTCGTCATTTCATGAATGATCTCTGTGGTCGTCAGGCTAGAAAATATTCCTTTATGTTTTCCTCGATGCATAACTAAATGATTTCTCCATTAAATCTAAATGTCCTTTTATTGAATTAGAATAAATTTAAAGGTTATATTCTTTTTTTTTTTAAATTGTATATGTGAGAAAATGATTTCTCTTTTAATATTAATTACTTAGATAATTATTTGATAAAGTAAAAATGATAAAATAAAAACATATTTTCTAATTGTGATGGTTATCCAATTCATTCTTTTTCTTTCATTAGATAATGGCAAGTTTTTAAGATAGAAGAAATAAAAACAAAAAAATCAATAAAACAAAAACAAAAACAATAGAAAGAAAACCAAAAGAATAGAAGGAAAACTAGAAATATAAAAATAAAAGCAAAAACCAAAGATTGGAAAGAAAGCAAAAACCAAAAGGATAAAAAGATAGAAACCCACAAGAATTAAAAAGAAAGGAGAGATCTGCATAAAAGACAATACAGAAGGAAGAGGAAGAGTATCGATTAGAAGGGAGAATAGAAGAGGACTCTTCTAGCTAAGCATAGGATACTAAATAATTCCTTGATTAGCCATGCTTTCTTTAAGAATGATCTATTATGGAAATCCCTCTCTCTTTTATATGTTTACTGCTGAAATAATTAGACTCATTTCTTTTCAATAAAAATCTGCATCAACATCAACCTCTTTGCTGAAAACAACATTACCTTATTTTGTTTTGGGGTTAAAATTATGCGATTTCTTTTACTAAACCAATCAGCCTTCCTTGAATAGAGTAGACCCTTATCCAATTAGATGGACCTCTACGCTCGAAATCGTGACTCTGGCTCCCTGAGGGCTGTCAGGTCAGATTTTGGCACGCACATGAACCCTTCCCTCCTTGCCACGGGATGATCTGCCACGTCACTCTCGCTCATGTGGAAGTAGCCGGTCGAGAGGAGGTGAGAGATGGTGGGGGTCTAGCTTATTTGAGAGATGGACTTCACGAAGAGAGGTTGGCAATTCCTGTGGCCTTTGTTGTTGTGTGTTTTGTTGTATATTTCACTCAATTGTTGTTGTAGTTGAAATAACCCTATGACCTGAAGGGACATTGGTTTCTCTTCTTCTATTTGGATTCCTTAAATTCCATCTTTGCATGGGAAGATGGTTGTTTTTGTTGATGTCCTCTTGTCTTTGTATGCGTTGTAAGAGGTCTTGGTGTATCTGTTATTGTCTAGTTTCTTCTAACAACAATAGGATGAATGCGTTTCCTTGTGGCAGGACAAATGTTTGTTGTTGAGGTCTTGGATAAATCTCCTCGATCTCATCACAGATGGCCTTCACCCACTATCCTCTTACTCCTAAACACATTTGTGAATCAGAAGAGAGGAAGTTGTGTGATTACTAGCCTTAACCAGATCTAGGGTTTTGACCTCAGGTTTTGTTGACTTAGGGTTTGACTTTGTTTAACTATGGTTGCCTTGTGATGGAATCGAGGGTTTGCAATGTTGTCTAATCCAATGTTTCTATATGAATGCAAGCTAAATGATATGCAAAACATCTTTTTTTTGGTGTTTTTTAGAGTATTTTGGAAAGAGAAATGCTTCTAATCTATGAAAAGGAAATATGCATGCAATCCTATATGATCTTTCAAATATAAATTTTATCTATGTTTTTTTGGTTTTTGGTATTTTCAATGCAATCTAATCTAATGAAAAGGGAAAATGCTTCTTCTGACAATGTAGATCTAAAAATATGAAATCGTTTAATCTAAGATGCAAGATCTAATCTATCAAGGAAAAAAACAATGTGTTACTATTCCCAAGAGCAAATGTGATTATCTAATTATTATGAAAGCAATGAAAATAGTGAAGGAACCTAAGAGAAATGAAGATTTTTTGACTCCACTACCCTCAGTAATCCTTGTGTAGGCAACCTTGAATCCTTTTGTGACATCAGGTGATCCTCTTGACAATAAAATGACCCAAAGAAGCAAAAGAAGCTTTTGATGAAGCTTGTATGAGCTCAGTGATAGCTTGGATTGAGCACAATGACATAGAGTGAAGCAACGTGATGCTACTTGGTTGAACAATAAAAAGAAAAAGGTACCTTCATCCTGTAAGAGCATTTGAATGCTAGGTTGGAGAGCAAAATTAGCAAGAGCTGTGTGCACAATGAATTTGCCTTCCTTTGTGCTTGAATGAGGGGGGTATTTATAGGTTCAGAGGAAGGGATTGATTAATGAGTTAACAAGAATAGATTGGGGAGTTAACAAGGTTGATTGCCTAGTGAACTTAGCTAATTAGAGAGTGATGAAGCAATGATAGCTTATCATTGAAGAAGAAATGGAGGTGAGGGAATGCATGAGATTGATTAGAGAGTTAATTTAAGATCAAATAGAGCTAATTATGCATGTGTGGGTGCATGAAATAGTTAACTCTATATCAAGGATCAAAAATCATGCAAACAAAAAAAAAAAAAGTGAAAACGGAGCAAAAACAAGAGAGAAACTCGAGTTTTTCTATGGGTCCAAAAACGGCAGGGTCTCCTGGACAGGGTCAGATGCAGAAAAGCAGGTTGAGAGATGGTAGAAGAGAGGAAAATGATAGGTTCTGCATCAAGAAACAAGTCAGTCATGTGGAAGAATCCAAATCTCCACTTTTGTCTGTAGGATCTCCAGGGGAGATCTAGAAATAATAGGGGAGATTTGGATTGGTTGGTCAAAAATGAAAACTGTCAGTGGGAGATGGATCAGGGGACCTCTATAAGGCTTCTATGAGGTGCACTAGAGGAGAAACAAAGGGGAGAGGTGAAAACTCACTTACAAGACACTCACAAGGCTTAGGATCACGGTCAAAAGTCAGAAAACACAAGTCGACAAGTGTTGTAACAAGTGGTGAAAAGTGTCGCAAATGGAGAGGGAGAGAAATTGATAAGGAAGAAACAACACAAGACAAGAAAAGAGGACACGTCACCAAGAGGCATGCTACCCAAAGGATTTATTTTCATGCTTACATGTACGTGACAAGGATTTGAATCATCATAGGGGTCCTTGTGGAGGCAGTGTATGATTTTTGTGCTTACATATTTGCCCCCTTGGGGACGGTAGTCTACATGAAAGGTAGGTACCATTCCTAAACTAGGCCTTACCTGTTGTTAATTTTTTCCACAATTTGTACCTGCAATAACTAGTATTAGTCTGACATTTAAATATAGCAAAGTAAATGATGAAAACTAAAATGACGAACTTACCATGGATCGTTTGAGTTCTACTAGTTGCTTGCTTTTGTCAGTTCAGACCTATAGGGATGAGAGCATGCAAAACAATGCATGAAACAAATGCATAAAAGCAAAGAACTAATCTAAAATGCATAAATGAAACTAAGTTAAGGGCAAACAAAGAGATCCAGATTGTGAGATTGGTGTGAAACAGTGACGGAATTGTTCATGTGAGCAGTCGATAGAGAGGTATCATCAAGGAGATCATAGAGATGGCCACCTCTTCAACCATGGAGAATTGGGTATGCAATCAGCGAAAAACCCTTCTCTAAACCCTAGTTTGAATTTTGCAAAAAATCTCTTAAAATTGTCTATTTTTGGTGATTTTTCCTGTTGCATTGTGTTCGTCTTGTCATTTAGAGTGAGATTGATCTTTCATTTTCTGAAATTGGGAGAAACGAGGTTTTTAGAGTGATTTTTGCTTGAGGGGCTCGCTCTTAGAGTCAAACCTTTTGTCAAGTAGGGTTGCCCAGGGAGATCTTGTTTGACAATAGGGTCACCCGGGGAGATTCTGTTTGACAATAGGGTCGCCCAGGGAGATCCTAAAAAATACCTGGGTTGCCCCTGTTGGACTAATTTTTGACCTCATTTGAAGTTGTTTAATGCTTGTTTTGCTTCGATTTGACATGATTTGGTCAATAAATTTGCCTATTTATTGCAATTTTGAAGGCTTATACGATTTTTTTGTGTCAGGTTTTCTACAATTTTATGATTTTTAAAGATTTTTGCAAGTTTATGAGATCTAATCTAAAGTTCTCTTTTGATTTTTCAAGAGATGCATATTCGATGGAATGCCTGCCGAGAGCAAGGGTGGCTCTCAGGGATGTTTTCTTCATTGAGTACAGAGGATTGTGCCATACTAAAGAGGGCAGGTCTTGCCAGAGTTTGCCATGTTCCCATGATCCATCCTGTATCCCGTATATGGTGTGATATCTTGACTTACTGGGATGCAAACAGGAACACATTCAGGTTCCCATAGATTTCAGGAGAGTGGACTATCACTCTGTATGATGTATACTGTATACTTGGGGTTCCTATGAGGGGAGAACCTCTATTTCTTCCTATTAGTGAGTCCTATGAGGACAAGGCTTCCTGGATTGTATTTATGGGGGTTAATCACCATGGGGACCAGATAGGAGTTTAGCTTACTTCTATGCCACGAATCCACATCCCACTTCTAAGGAGGTTTCTGATTGGCTTGATCACTTCAAGGTTGTCAGGAGACAAGGCCTCGACTCGTCTGAGACGGTGCTGGGCACCCATCATTTGAGGATCGCAGGAAGGCACAATTTATGCATGGGGACCTGATATCCTGGCGATGGTCTACAGAGATTTTTATTGGATCTCTAGGCGAGGTACTCTAGCCTTTAGCCACTCCCCTCTAATTATGACATGGATTTTTGAGCATATGAGGCCTTATCAGAAGTTCATTCCTCTTCCGAACAGGTGACTACTGAGAGCAGCAAGGTGGGCACATATTGGTCATTTTGATGCTACTCTTCCCACCATTGCTACCCTTACTGATGATGACATGATTTCTAATTCTTATCATGCCATGGAGGGGGCTTGGGCCTGTGATGACGAGATGAAAATGTATTGTTGTGAGGTTTCAAATATCACAGATCGTAATGGTTAGGTTGATGCTTATCAAGTGGACCATGTTTTGCAGCAGTTCAGCGAAGATGTCCTTGAGGACTTGCCCCTTGTGTCTACTTGTTATAGGACCATTCAAGAGATGGGGGAGATTGGACAGAGGAACGTTGTTTGGACACCTTTGACTCTAGACATCTTTATCACTAGGGTTTCTAGAGGAGGGTAGAGGGAGAGGGACTCCTTACCAATCTCTGATTGTGATTATTGATTCAAAGTCCACTGACGAGGTCTATGTTCCTGATAGTGATGATTCATCAAATGAGGCCCCTCTCGAGGATGAGAATTTTGATGACATTGGTTCTTCGGATGAGGTTCCTGACATCCCCGAGGGTCCTCCTGTTGTTCCTTGACCTCCTCATTCAGATGAGGTTATACATCAGCTTGACCCTGACTGGTAGTCAGGAGATCCACGTAAGTTTTGTCTGTTTGTGTTCACTTAACTTTGTCCTTTCTTTTTTTTATGTTGAACTGACTTGGTCTTGTCTTGATTTAGCATTTCAGGCAATGTCAAAGAGTGGAGGGACTTGGTTCGTGAGGTTAATGTTGGATTGACCTTTCCCTTTACTAGGATGACCCATGATTGTCTTTTGGATGATCCTAGTGTGCTCCCAACTACAAGGTGACACATTGACATTATTTCTCCTATCTACCATGGGTGTCAGATGATTACAGAGTTGAAGAACCAGGTCGACACGCTTTAGGGTGAGAACAAAGTACCTCAGGAGATGACTTGCCTTACTTTTGGGCATTCTGATACTAGTATGACGGTACCTTCACAGTCGCATGCCCCCAACAAAACACATCATTCTCGCAGATCTCATGGAGCGACTAGTGGTACTCATAGATGGAGTCGAAGCCCTGAGGGTTTTGTCAGAGGGAACCATCCTTGATTTGTCTTTCTTAAAATTTGTGCCCCCTTGTATGAGGAGCCTCTACTTCTCTCGAGAGCATTTTGTCTTAGCTCTTTGATACCATCGTACATGTAAACTTCAGATGTATCTATGAAAGTTTATCTTTTTCTATGGTTTTTCTCTTGTCGAATTTTGTACTCATCTTTTGTGCATGTTTGGAAGTTTTTAGGATCTTTTTGATTATGTTTGACATTTTCAACTCTTTTAACAAATGCAAGTATGATAACGATGACATATTTTTGTAGTTTTGTGGGACATATATATGATATGCATTTTACAATATGATAATGCAAGAACACAAGAAATGTTGTAAATGAAACTATAACACTTATTGAATGTCTTGAGATATGACACTTGACGTTATTGCTTTGAGACTCCTTTTCTAATTTTTGGCATGAATGCAACATGGAACAAATATAGTGACTGCTCTTAAATACGATTTTTGATTTAGGGTATTGTAAGTTGGCTTGATATAAGAGATCTATCAAAGACTATGAGATAGGATTTTAAGGAAACTCAAGTGGGGAGTGAAATGAATCATGGAATGTTTCTGATTTCTAGACTTCACTAAAGTCTAAACACTAATCCTTATCTAGATAAGACAATTTGATAAGCTTTCAACCTTAGACAAGTATCAAGTTTTATAGGTGTTTGCTACACTTAGATCATAGATGGCAAGCAAAGTAGACTCGGGGTAAAGGATATCTAGGAAAGAACAAGGGTCCCTAGATAGAAGATGATCCTAGAGACTACTAGACTTTTCAGTTTTGCTTAGCTAGTGCGTGTGTGTGCTTAGTACCTTTCTTTCTCTGTTAGAATGTCACCCTTGAGGCTTCAAGCTTTGACTAATCTCCACCCAAGAGTACGGACATTCAACAATCTTCTCTCTTAAACTCTCCTTTTTTTTGTATCTCTTTTTTTGCTTTTTTTTTGTATTTTCCTCACTTGATTTTTCTAATTTTTTGGATTTTTTTGATATTTCAAGAAATGAATGCTTTTTGGAACTTTGATATGCAATTCTTTGATCTCTCACTTTTTGATAATCTTATTTTGATCACTCATTTTTTTATTCACTCGTATCTTAGATTGTTTCCTTCAGATTTATGATCTTCTTGACATTTTTGGCCAAGAAAGATAAGGGGTTGAGCACCACCTAAACTTTTTGTAATCTGGTTGGATTTCTCTACTACTAGGGAAGAATTGGGAAGGTCTACTCGCAAGCTTCCTTTGAACACTGTAGGTTTGAATGTTGACATTGTTTAGACCTAACACCTTGACTCATTAAGACTGGGATCAGTTTAAAGCTAGGAGCTAGGTTTCAATTAGAATCACTGGGAATGTAGGGGATAATGGCGGTTGTGAAAAATGGGAATCTCTAGGTCCTAAAAGGATAACATATATCTGGGCAACATTAGAATCCTTACTAAAGGGAAAATAGTACAAGAGCAAGTCACAAACTGTAATGCAAGATGAATAGAATGATGCAGAAATGCAAGAAACAAATTGTTTGACATTTTTATTTTTTAACAATTTTTTTGTATTTTTATGTTTTATGATTTTTTTGATCTTTTAGACGTAATATTTCTTGAGGTGAAAGGCATTTACTATTTCGTCAAATTCCTCTCCCTCCATTTTGCACAAGAGATAGGCACTATTACTAATATCTTCTTTAACCATATAAGGGCCTATCTAGTTAGGTCTAAATTTTCGTCCTTCACCAGCTCTTTTGTTGATTAGATTGTCTATCCTAAGCACTAGGTCTCCCACTTGAAAGGGCCTTGGGACAACCTTTTTTTATATTTCTTTTTCATTCTTGTTACATAGGAATCATGTCTTTGAACATCTCTCAAGCGTGTCTCATCCATCATTTCTAACTCGGCTAACCTTACTACTCTATACTCTTCATTGGCCTATAATCCTTGTAATGACACTCTTAGGCTAGGCAATTCCACTTCCAATAGTAATACCACCTCTAACCCAAAGGTAAGGGCATAAGGGGTGGTTCCAATTGGAGTCCTAACACTTGTTCTGTAAGCCCACAAAGATGGATATAGTTGTAAATGCCAGTCTCTCTTAGAATCTTTTACAATTTTGACCAATATGGACTTCAAAGTCTTATTGGTAGCCTCTACTTGCCTGTTTCCTTGAGGATAATAGACTGAGGGAGAGTTGTGATTGATGTGAAATCTCTCACATAGATCCCTCACTTGTGGATTTTTGAAGGATGAGGCGTTATCTGTCACTATCACTTGAGGGATCCTGAACTGACAAATGATTTGGTTCAATATAAATTTAGTGATTACAACACTTGATACTGTGGTAAGAGGCATGGCCTCTACCCATTTTGTGAAATATTCTATTGCAGTGATGATGAACAGGTGTCCATCTATTAATGGGGGAGATATCTTCCCCATTAGATCTAATCCCCATGCGGAGAAGGGCCAAGGGGTGATGATTGGTTGCATATCTCTCATTGGTGTATGGTGAACTTGCATGTAAACTTGACATTTTGGGCACCTTTTAGCAAATTTAATTGCATCTCCTTGTAAACAAGGCCAAAAGTATCCCATTTTGTATATCTTTCTTGCCGTGGAGTGGCCACCAAAGTGTCCACCACATATTCCACTGTGACATTCTTCTAATATCGTGTGTGCTTCTTCCTTATCAACACATAGAACCAACATTCCATCTAGAGCCCTTCGATAGAGCACATCATCTATCAAAACATATCTCATGGTGAGGACTCATAGTCATCTTTTTCCCGAAGGGGTCATGTTTTCTGGGTAAGTCTTGTTCACAAGATAGTTTACAATGTCTCAGTACCAATACGAGGCATCATATTTCTCAAGATCTACCGTGCAAATCTCTTTGTCAGGGAAATCTTCATTCATGGGTTCTTCTTGGGGAACCGGGTTGTCTACTAATGAGTCTGCTATTATTTGTCCTTTAACTACCTTTTGGTTGACATAAGTTAGCTCAAATTCACTTAACAAGGTCATGAACCAGTCGGCTCTCCTTGAGAGCATAAGCTGATTTAGAAAGGTCCTCAATTGCTTGGATCATATCATGACTTTAATTTCTTGATTTAGAATGTAGTGTCATAGCCTTCGGGTTGCAAAGACTATGGGCAGGCACTCTTTTTCAGCTTGAGTGTAATTCTTTTCATATTCCAATAAGGTCTGACTTATGAAATAGATGGCTCTTTCTCTTCCACCTTCATCTTCTTGAACCAGCATGCATGCTACAGAGATATCGGTTGCTCTGAAGTATAAGATGAAGGGTTTGTCATGTTTAGGCGGCATCAACATGGGTGGGGTTAACAGGAATTTCTTTACTTGCTCAAATGTGTTTTGACAGTCCATGGTCCAAGTTATGCCACCTTGTTTCTTTAATAGCTAATTGATCAGATGGATTTTGAAAGTCATATCTGGTATGAATCATCTAATTGCACCCAACTATCCTAAGAAAGTTCTTACTGCTCTCTCGTTCGTGACCGGGGTTGCATTCAAGACCGCTTTGACCTTGGCCAGGTTGACATCTATGCCTCTTCGTGAGACAATGAATCCTAACAACTTTCTTGCAGTGACTCCGAAAACACATTTCTCCAGATTTAACCTTACTTTATATTCTTGAAGCATATTGAAATCTTGCGGAGGTCCTCCACATGTTTTCATCTTTGTTCTAATTTTGCCAGGAGGTCATCAACATAAGTTTCAACTATCTTGTAAATGTAATCATGAAAGATATGTGTCATTGCCCTCTGATAAGTAGCTCCTATGTTTTTCAATCTGAATGGCAGACCATGTAGCAGAAGGTCCTCCAGGGGGTAGTAATGTTGTTTTGTTTTGATCAACTTCTGTAATTCTGATCTAGTTATATCCTGAAAATCCATCCATTAGGGAAAGAGCTTCATATCCCGCCATTGAATTGATAATTTGATTGATGGATGGTAAAGGAAAATTGTCTTTTGAGCAAGCTTGATTGATGTCTCTAAAGTTGGGACATATCCAAATTTTTCCATTTTTCTTCAGAACTAGGACAATGTTTGACACCTAATTGGAATAATCAACTGGTTTGATGAATCCAACATTCAATAACCTTTTGAGTTCTTCTTTCACCATTTCGGCTACTTGCGGTTTTATGGGCCTTGGTTTCTGTTTTATAGGTTTGGCATCTGGTTTCGTTACTAGATTGTGCACCACAACCTTTGGATCTAACCCTGGCATATCTGAGTATGCCCATGTGAATATGTTAGAGTATTCAATGAGGAACTTTGTGTATTCTTCCAATTCTTTGTCATTTAGCTCTCCTCCTAGTTTTAACATCCTAGGTTTTTCGAGTGTACCAATGTTGATGTCAATCATATCTCCTGTCTGGGACAAGTGTCCTTCAATTTTTTTGAGGAGCAGGTGGTAAATCTAAGTTCGCCTCGATCTGAAGGATTTCTTCTTCATTTCTGAAATAGTCCATAGGATGAGGGAGGAGTAGATATCTTTTTTTATGGTGGACTCTTGGAAGCCCATCGTATGCGTGCAGATACTCTAGGATGGCTTCATCATTCTTGGCATAATCTTGAGTTGGTTTTTCTTCTTGACCCATGGCATAATTTAGGATATCTGGTAATTCTTCACTCTCTAACAATGGCTCTCCATGTACCGAAACAATGTATTTTGAGTTTTGTAATTGAGCATATGGTGAGAATAATGCGACTGATGTAGTTATTGAGTCTGCTACATGATTTTCTTCTCTGGGTATGGCTTTAATGGAGAAGAAATCAAAGAATTGAAATAATTTCTTGATGGTCTCTTTATGAGGTCGCAATCATTTAGATTTTGTTTCATAATTTTTTGCAACTTGATTGATTATTAGCTAAGAGTCTCTAAAGGTAGAGATTTTCTTGACTCCCATTCTCATGGCTAGCATGATTCCTAGGGACAAGGCTTCATACTCAGCGATGTTGTTGGTGCAAAAGAAGTCTAGTTTGAAGGTGAAGGGGAGGACTTTTCCTTCGGGAGATGTTAAAATTATCCCCGTTCCTTCCCCCCATCTTACAACTAGCTCCATCGAAATGTACGGTCCATAAACTTTCATGGTTCTATGAATGAGATGCCTCTCCAAATTCATAAGTGGAAGTTCATTTTTCTTCTTTTTTTGTCTCCTTCTTCAATGATCTCAATTGTTCCAACCAAAAGATTTTTGATATCCCATTCATTGACACATGGAATAGCTGCTAAGCCAAATGGTGCGCAAGATTTAGTGCTATGTGAATCAAAGGGAAATTCCCTAAGATTATCCATTCTTTGGAAGGATATGTTGTGAGTGCTTGCACTCGTTTGAACATCTTGAATTTCCTCTTTCTGTTTCTTTTGCGTTTTCAACTTATTGCCTTTTGCTTCCTATTCCTTTCTATAAACACCCAAAAGGATCAGGGTTTGCCTTGACTATGATTACCTTTCCCAAATGATGGAAATGTATTTCTTGGAAGAATGTAGAGAAAATGGCCTTCATGGTGTGAATCTAGGGTCTCCCAAGGATCATGTTGCAATTGGTCTCTCGATTAATAACATAGAAATTGGTAGAGATAGTCTTCCCCATCAGATTGAGCGGTAGGCTAATTTTTCCAACTATTTGGATGTCATGACTGTCGTAAATTCTCAATGTGGCAGTTTGTTGCTTGATCCCTGTTTTGTTGTATCTCATCCTTCGTTGAAAGGACATTGGCAAGAGATTGAATGTTGATCCTTCATCCAGTACCACCCTTTTTATAGTGACCTCCTCAACTTGAATTTGTATGTATAGGGGTGAATCTTTTTTCTTACTTCCTTCACTTTGGGGTAGTTTGGAAACATCAAATGTAAGAGGAGGTGGTTCCTCTTGTGAGGAACATCTTACCTCCAAAACTTCTAGGAATGTCTTGTGATGCGAGGGAGATACTCTTAGCAATTTTATCACTTGTGTGAAGATGTTCTCTGTTTGGTCTGTCTATTCCTCCTCATGGATCATGAACACTCCTTGGTCTAGTTCTATGTTATTGGTATGGTTTTGGTTAACCTTTCCTTTCTTGATTTGAGGTTCCCTCTCCTTTCTTTGGGATTGGAAAATTTTAAGGAAGTTCTTTTGTTGATCCAACGTAAGTTTGGAGATAGCTTTATTGTAACCATAGCACATCTTTGTTTCATGACCCTTTGTTCCGTGGAACCAACAATAAGTATTGGGGTCATATGAAGGTCGGTTTGATCCTTGATTCCCTTTTTTTTGCCATTTGTCATTACTTAGATTATTTTTTATGATATTGACATCTTTCTCCTGAGACACATTAACTGTAGTCTTTTCTACTCCTTTGAATGTTCTAATTTTTCCACAAGTGTTGTAAGTTTTCCTACCACTATCAATGGCAGCTTGATCAATTCTTAAAGCACTTTCCAATGCTTCTTCATAGGACTTACATGGCAGTTTTTGGGCATCTTCTCTCATGTCTTTGTTAAGGGCATGTAAGAAGAGATTGTATAGTTCTCGATGATCCATGTTTGGAGCACTAGTTGAGGAATAGAGAACTTGCCTCCATCAAGTGACAAAATGTGCTATAGATTCATTCAGTTCTTGTTTCATCGTAAGGAATTCTCTAATCCATGTTTTCACGAGTTTGTTCATGTCAAATGCCATGACAAACTCTCTGATTAGTTGTCTGAATGAATGGATCGAAGCTTTTAGGAGATGATAATAGCAATCCAAGGTGATGCCTTCAAGCATTTTTGGGAAAAGTTTTGCTACAACCCCATCCCAAGGAAGGAGTTCTCTTATGGCTGTAGTGTAGGCTTTGATATGCAAATTTGGATCTCATTCTCCTTTGAACTTCGGGAGATCTGGTAATGGTCAAGGTAGTTGTACACTTGTTATGTTTTGGTCTAGAGGCTCTTTCAAATATTCAAGATATGTTCCTAAGAAGGCACTTTGAGATTACGGGGTTGTTAATAATAACCCTGTAGGTAGGTTTTGATAACCCATTGTTGGATTCATTGGATTGTTCTGGATAGGAGGGTTCCCATTCAAATAGGTGTCATTACTAGCATGTTGCAAATAGTAATTGAGGTAGGGAGTTTTGAGATGCCCCCTGGTCCTATTCGTGAGACTTGATTCTTCTTTCTAAAGTAGCTTGTTCCACTTCCAGGATCCCGATTCTTTGCACTAGAGTTGCGATTAAATCTGTAGGATTTGCAGCTCTAGGGGTTTCTTCATTTCTAGGATGTTCTCTTCAAATATTTTCATAGCGATGAGCTTCCTCATGTGTAGCATTTTCTTTTTGATCTTCTTCTAAGGCAATCCTCAATGTTTCTTGAGCATCTTTGGTTTCTTGCAGATGTTTCTCCAACCTCCTAACGTCTTCATCAAGGTGGGTATTCGATATACTTGTGGAAGGTTGTTCAGGTCGATGTATTTCTGACCTCACTCTTCTTGCCTTATGCGACGCATTATGGTATGGCCGGATTGTTCTCCCAAGCTTGGTTGTTGAAAGATAGAGAGCACCTAGATTCTCTTTGATCTTGCTCATAGTCATAATCCTCGTAATCATAACAATTGATGAGTGGCGTGTCAGGATGTGGTGGCACATACATATCAAATGAGGGAGTTTTTGGTTCTCTTGAGGGAATGTTCCCTTGGTTTAAGTCAGGTTCCATCATATTCAAGGGTGCCATAGACACCACAGAATAAATGGAATGGATGATGGCATAACTGATAGAAGCTGAAGCGACAAAGCGGCTATGAAGAATGGTGTGAAAATGTTGTGAAGTTTTTGTTAAACTTGTTTTTAGATTTTTGAAATGGGAATGAAAACATCATAACCAAAAGGCTCTGCTCTTCACGTCAAGTTCACCTAAATATGTGGTGAAGTTGATGTCGTATGTGACAATGATGATGGAAATGAGATCCATGCAATGGGAACACAAAAAGCATAACCAAGAGGCCTTGCCCTTCACGTGTTCACCAAAATATGTATGATTGAAATTGTGACTCTGGTTGCCTGAGGGATATCAGGTCAGATTTTGGCATACACATGGACCCTTCCCTCCTTGCCACAGGGTGATCTGCCACGTCACTCTCACTCACATGGAAGTAGCCAGTCAAGAGGAGGCAAGACATGGTGGGGGTCTAGCTGGTTTGAGAGCTGGACTTTGTGGAGAGGGGTTGGTAAGTTTTGTGGCCTTTGTTGTTGTGCATTTTGTTGTATACTTCACTCAATTGTTGTTGTAGTTGAAATAACCCTATGACCCGAAGGGTCACTGGTTTCTCTTCTTCTGTTTGGGTTCCTTAAATTCCACCTTTGCTTGGGTAGATAGTTTTTTTTGTTGATGTCCTCTTGTCTTTGTATGCATTGTAAGAGGTCTTGTAGTATTTGTCATTGTCTGGTTTCTTCTAACAACAAGATGACGAATGGGTCTCCTTGTGATAGGACAAATGTTTGTTGTTGAAGTCTTGGATGGATCTCTTTGATCTCTTCACGAATAGCCTTCATCCACTCTCCTCTTACTCCTAAACACATTTGTGAATCAGAAGAGAGGAAGTCATGTGATTACTAGCCTTAACCAGATCTAGGGTTTTGACCTAGGGTTTGACTTTGTTTAACTGTGGTTGTCTTGTGATGGAATCGAGGGTTTGCAATGTTGTCTAATCTAATGTTTCTATATGAATGCAAGATAAATGATATGTAAAACATCTTTTTTTGGTGTTTTTTAGAGTATTTTGGAAATGGAAATGCTTCTAATCTATGAAAAGGAAATATGCATGCAATCCTATATGATCTTTCAAATGCAAAGTTTATCTATGTTTTTTTGGTTTTTGGTGTTTTCAATGCAATCTAATCTAATGAAAATGGAAAATGCTTCTTCGAACAATGTAGATCTAAAAATATGAAAGCGTCTAATCTAACATGCAAGATCTTAATCTATTAAGGAAAAAAGCAATGTGTTACTATTCCCAAGAGCAAATGTGATTATCTAATTACTATGAAAGTAATGAAAACAATGAAGGAACCTGAGAGAAACAAAGATTTGTTGACTCCGCTACCCTCAGTAATCCTTGTGTAGTCAACCTTGAATCCTTTTGTGGCAATAGGTGATCCTCTTGACAACAAAATGACCCAAAGAAGCAAAAGAAGCTTTTGATGAAGCTTATATGAGCTTAGTGAGAGCTTGGATTGAGCACAATGGCATAGAGTGAAGTAGCGTGATGCTACTTGGTTGAACAATAGAAAGCAAAAGGCACCTTCGTCCTATAAGAGCATTCAAATGCTAAGTTGGGGAGCAAAATTGGGAAGAGCTGTGTCCACAATGAATTTGCCTCCCTTTATGCTTAAGGGAGGGGGGTATTTATAGGTTCAGAGCAAGGGATTGATTGAAGAGTTAACTCATTTGATTGATGAGTTAACAATAATAGATTGGGGAGCTAACAAGGTTGATTGCGTAGTGAACTCAACTAATTAGAGAGTAATGAAACAATGATAGCTTATCACTGAAGAAGAAATGGAGGTGAGGGAATGCATGAGATTGATTAGAGAGTTAATTTGAGATCAAATAGAGTTAATTATGCATGTGTGGGTGCATGAAATAGTAAACTATATATCAAGGATAAAAAATCATGCAAACAGAATGAAAAATGGGTGAAAATAGAGCAAAAATAAGAGAAAAACTTGAGTTTTTCCATAGGTCAAAAAATGGCAGGATCTCCCCTTTTACCAGTAGGGTCACCGCTGGGTGACCATGGGTCGCTAGGGGAGATCCAGGTTGGACAGGGTCAGATGCAGAAAAGCAGGTTGGGAGATGGTAGAAGAGAGGAAAAGGACAGATTCTGCATCAAGAAATGGGTCGGTCATGTGGAAGAATCCAAATCTCCACTTGCATCTACAGGATCTCCAGGGGTGATCTAGAAATAATAGGGGGAGATTTAGATTTGTTGGTCAAAAACTATCAATGGGAGATGGATCGGGGGACCTCTAGAAGGCTTCTATGAGGTGTACTAGAGGAAAAACAAAGGTGAAAATTCACCGACAAGACACTCACAAGGCTTAGGGTCAAGGTCAAAAGCTAGAAAATGCAAGTTGACAAGTGTCGAAAAGCGTCGCAAATGGGGAGGGAGAGAAATCGACAAGCAAGAAACAACACAAGACAAGAAAAGAGGACACGTCAACAAGAGGCCTACTACCCAAAGGATTTATTTTCATGCTTACATGTATGTGACAAGGATTTCAATCATCATAGGGGTTCTCGTGGAGGCAGTGCGTGATTTTTGTGCTTACAGGACTGTGTATTAATATTTTAGCTATGCACGTAGTTTGGTCTCCAAAAATCTTTGAGTGGGGTATATAAGGTGAGTAAGGTTATTATATGCTATGAATAGCAGCAGCATTTAGCTTTAGCTAAAGAATTCAGGGCTCTGTTGATAATTAACAATTTTTTAAGAGGTGTAAGCCTTTATATTGAGGCCACAACCTACATGAGTGCTCAAAGGAGGAGTCTGCAGCCATGTGCAACAATCCATCCTCTGAAATTTTCACAATTGAAACTCCATCCTTGTAGAAATATATGTTTTGATTAGACTTTAATAGTTTATTAAGTTTGCAACATAAATATTTATTTAGGGTTTTAATGTGCATGGCCCAGATGTGAAGTCTAGTCCTTTTGGACACCAGTTTGGGTAGTCTCTTTAGGAACTTTAGTCCCACATTGCTCCTGTAGAGGCGTTATCTAGCCTTTATATATGTTGACACTTGCTTCATTTCTGTGAAGTGTGTGAAGGCTTGCTTGGTAATTGGTGAATTTGTTGGTTTGCTTGGTGTTAGCATAGAGATCAGGCAATTGGCCGCACTTTATTTTGCACAAAATCAGGTTTAATTTTTTTTTGGAAGTTTTTGAAGGCACTATCTTTGAAATTTTTGAAGAATTTAGTTACAATGGTTTCTTTGGAGAAAGGGAACTTTAGGAAATGGAGTAATTTTATACTCACTCATCTTAGTGAGCATAATCTATTGCCATATTTGTATAATGAAGTTCCTATTCTAGACACACCTTGTGGGGATATGTTTTGGAAAGGTTATAGGGTTCAAGTCTTTAGAGTTATTTATGAGCATATAAATGATGATGACCTTTAGGATTCATTTGTTCATTTTGAGTGCCCTTATGATCTTTAGACTTACGTTCAAGAATCATATGGAGATCATGATTCTCCTCCATCTCTCGACGACCCTCTTTCCAATACCAATGTGCCTTGTTATTCTTCAGAGAAGATAAACCATGCTTGTGATCCTATAGAGGTTTCTGAGACTTTAGATGAGGTTGCAGTTGCTTCGGAGGTTCTTGATTCTTTGTCAGAGATAGTTGATCCACCTTCATTAAGTACTTACATCATTCCTGAGCAACAAGATTATCAGTGTCTTCCTGATTGGGATTCATATTTCTGGACATTGGTTCATTGTTCATGGAATCTCACATTTCAGACTTGGAAGACACATTTGAGGGATTAATTTTCCTATTTGATGATAGTTGTGGTACAAATGTTGTCACTCCATCTTCGTCTTTGGAGGATGTTCAAAATCAGTTTCAAGTGGTACCTTGTTTGTCACCTTCTATTGTGATTGGGCATGTTCTTGATTGGTTTGTGGCATCATCTTGCAAGGTCTTAGTGACACATGAGAAGATTTTAGAGACATTATCATCCTACATTTGGATTTCACTTGCTAATTTGTATCTAGAATGGGAAGCATTCCTGCATTTGTACTTGGTTTTGTTTCTTCCAAAAAGAAGACAAGTTGTTTGTTAACATTTGATCATGTTTTGTCTTCAGGCACTAACCATTTTTGCAGGCAATTACACATTGGGGGGTGGGCTATATAGCCTCTCTCTTTCCCTCTTATGGGGGGGTCATTGATTGTATATACATGATGCATGTAGTCCTTGGGGGTGGTATTGAGTCCTGCATCCATGCATTGTTTTGTTACCTTTTCTCTCTTTTGGAGAGGGGTTTATTTGCCACAGGGTTTTCTCCTTTTCTTCGTTTGTGAGAGATTTCTTCTTTTCTTTGTAAATGGGTACCTAACATGTTTGTGTAGTTGGGACCCATATTGCATCTTGATTTTGTATAATAATTCTCCCTAAGTTTGCACTTATGGAGGGGGTGTTAGTGTGTTAACTTTTAACATAGGGATAATTAGTTTTTCCTTTAGGGTGGTTTTTCCATTATCAGGTAGTTTTCTCACCCGTCACATATTTCTTGCCTTTATAAGGCACTATTGTACATTATGTAAATCATCTCAATCTCTTAATGCAATTTTCCACATTTTTGATGAAATAGTTTCATGTGTGTAACTTCTCTCAGCCGTGAAGCTTATTCAGTGTGTAGTATGTTGGTGTGAACAGGGTTATCACCTAATCAGTTTACCCTAGTGTGGATAATTCATCTTATTTAACTATTTACTAGTTAAATAATATTCACACATCACACCTTAATCACACATGTTAAGTTGACTTAGTGAGTCTACTAGATGTCTAGTTGTGTCTAGTTAAGTCTAGCTGTGTGTTGAGTTGTTGATAGTTGGAGTGAGTTGTCTTATCCTCCACATGTGCAATTAGTTATCATCCTCTAATTTTAGTGACGGCCATTTCAAACCCCAACAGATATTACCTTGGCAGTGCTTTGAAAACTTTGATGGTCACAACAATCATTGGCAGTTAAGTTTCTTACTGCCCATTTCTTAATTCTTTGGCAGTTGGTAGAAACACATTGTCTAATGCCGTAAAAAAATCACGCTGGAAAATCTTCTAAACTCATTGGTTCTTCCAATTGGCATATATAGCAATCTCTACCCACAAAATCAGTGGTTTTCTACCCAATAATAGGCGGTTTCCACCATATTTGAAGGTGTTTTTCAACTGAAATTCATACCGGAAAACTTGCTAAACTTGTCGGTTGTTCCTATTGCCTAATACCTTAAACCACCAACAGCAAGCAGCAGTTTCAGAGAAAACAGTAGTTTCACCAATCAATCCGGCAGTTTTGACTTTACACAGTGGTTTTCAACTGTTGATAGGTGTTTTTTACAAACACAGCAGGTGGTTTTGGAAACTAAATGGTAGTTTTGCATTTGACCGGCAATTTTTTGCTTTTCCGGCAAGGGGATTTTTTTCCGTCGACAAGGAATATTCTGAAAATATTCTAATGACATTAGCACTACATCAGCAAGGGGGCCATTTTTGCCCCTCAAAGCCCTAAATAGGGGCTTTTTTTCTTTTTTTGCATAACTTTTGGCCACGGAGGCAAAATTAGGCAAACAAGATATCGTTGGAAAGCTGACAAAGAGCACTTCGTACTGGTGTCAGTAGTTTTCTGAAACTCTACTGCAAGTGACTGCTATAGTAGTTTGAAGATAGATCTTCATTTTTCACTTTCGAGCTCACAACTTCTTGCCACGATCTCTAATTTTCGCGATTCTTACAGCATCAGAAAGGTATTCAGGAGATCTTCAAATCCATCGATGCACTTTTCTTAAATTTTACTCCAAGTTCATTTTATTCCATTTGTCATTTTTTTGGCTTTTGGCTGATAACTTGGGCATTTTGGCACTTGAGGAAGTGAAACTTGTTTTGAAGGGATCTATTTGTTGTGGTTAATCATTGTGAGCAAATTGTAATCTCCTTTGAATCGTAGTTTTAAGAGATTTTGATACTTTCCTAATTTTGGTCCCTTGAGGACAATTGTAAATCGCACTAAGTATAAAGTGCCACAATTATTCTTTTTTTTGGGGGGGGTGATCTCTTTGATTGAGTAACAGGGGGTGTACTTATGTTTTTTTTTGTACTCTTGCCTCATAGATTCACACAAACTTTCTCTACTCACACCATATAACTATCATGAGTGAAAAACTAAAATGGAGATTCATTTAAGAAGTTTGAAAATTCATAAAGTAACAATGGGTACAGAAATTAAACCAACAGCAGCTACAGAAAAGAGAAAGTGGTATAATAGATGTGATCAAGCCTATGGAACACTATGCTTATCTATCTCTCATGATCTTCTTTTTCATATTGAATCTTGTACTACACCTAATCAAGTGTGGACTACCTTAGAAAATCTCTTTGGTAAACAAGATACAATGAGAGGTTTCAAATTGGAGAATGAACTAATTGGTTTGAATCCATCCAACTTCACAAGCATCCAAGACTTTTTCACAAAGCTAAAGTCACTTAGATTCTAGCTCAAACAATGTGGAATTGAGAAAGAGGACACTCAATTGATTCTTTCAATCCTTGCCAAGCTTGGTCCTGACTATTTAGTTTTTGTTTCTACCTTTTATGCTACAATGGATGCACTTGGGAAAGCTTTCACAATGCCTTCACTTGATGAGTTTGCAGCATCACTCACAAGAGAGAAAGCTAAGTTAGTACACATGGGCACATTGAAGTCTCCTAGACCTCAAGCACTTCTTGCTAGTCAAGGTTCAAAGGATCAAAAGGCTTCAACTAGTAAAGGCAAGAAATAAAAAAATAAGGATTTCAAGAACAATAAGCAAGCAAAGGAATCAACCAAAACACCTAAGTCCTCATCCTCTCCAAAGGAGGAATCATCTAAGAAGGAGAGACCAAAGTGTGCATATTGCAAGAAACTAGGACATGACGATCATAAGTGTTATGAGAAGAAAATTGATGAGTTGACTCACATTATTCAAAAGCACAATATCAAAATGTCATCATAATCACCTAGTACATCCTCTTCTTCGACACCATCATCATCTACACATACAGGGACAATAGGCATTGCAAATGGGACAATCAAAGGAAAAGGATAGGCACTCTTTCCTTCAAAAAGTCTTCAGTCAGAGAGATGGCTTCTTGATTCAGGAGCTTCTCATCATATGGCATCTTCACAAGGAATGTTCTCTTCATTTGAGTCATGTACTTCACCACCTATTTTGATGGGTAACAATACATACATGCATGCATCTGGTAAAGGAACCATTGATGTTGGAGAGAATACATTCAACAATGTGTTGTGTGTACCTTTCTTGTCAACCAATCTCCTTTCCATCTACCAAATTACTCATTGTGGTGCAAGAAAGGCAGTTGAGTTCACTCCTAATTCTGTGATCATACGAGACTTGGAGAGCAGAGATATCATTACTGTTGGGATGGTTGATCATGCATCTCGCTTGTATACTTTCTCCCATTTTGCTTCTTCTGATGATGTAGATCCATTGATGGCTATTCATACTCATGTATCAAGGGTGAATCATGTTTCTGAGGAGAAGTTTGGTCACTTGAACCTTGGTGTTCTTTCATCCACTTCAGTTCTGGAGACTAGTGCTGAGCTTCCATCACCTCAACCTCTTGCTTCTTTAGAGATCGATATTGACATGGTTGCTTCTTCTTCAGCAGAGCAGGATCATATAGGTCTTTCAGACACAACTGTGTGGGATACTTTCTTGGTAGGTATATCAGATTTGTTCTTTGAGCCTCATATTGCAAATTTGGAGGACACACTTGAGGGGATATCTCTCCTCTTTGATGATAGTTATAGTACAAATGTTATCCCATCTACTTCAACTTTGGAGGTTGTTCTTCATCAATCTACACAGGATTTTGGATTGGACACACATCATTGCATTGTGGCATTCACTGATTTTGACATGTGGACATTTGAGCAATTTTTAGAGACATCATCCATCATGAGGCTTTTTCCCTCATTCCTTGAGATGGAGTTTCTTTGACATCAGCTTTTGGATTTGTTTCTTCCTAAGGGGAGAAATGTTGTTTGTAGGTACAGGACACTTTCTAGCGTTCTTCTTCAGACATCCACCATTTGTACAAGAGCTACTTCATTGTGGGGGGGACCTATAGTCTCACACTTGCTCTCCTATGGGGGGGTATTTGATTGTATATATGTGATAGAAGTTGTCCTTCGGGGGTTATGTTGAGTCCTCCTACTATCACTTCTTTCACTTTCATGTTTCATGCATTCTCACTTTTGGAGAGGAGTTTTTTCCCATGAGGTTTTCTCATTTTCTCCATTTGAGATTTGTTGTACATGGGTACCTAACATGGCCTAGTAGTTGGGACCCATCATCCATCATTTCATCTTTCTTTAGTCAACTACTCCCTAAGTTGCACTTAAGGGGGGGTGTTGGTGTGAACAGGGTTATCACCTAACCGGTTTACCCTAGTGTAGATAATTCATCTTATTTAACTATTTACTAGTTAAATAATATTCACACATCACACATTAATCACACATGTTAAGTTAACTTAGTGAGTCTACTAGATGTCTAGTTGTGTCTAGTTAAGTCTAGTTGTGTGTTGAGTTGTTGATAGTTGGAGTGAGTTGTCTTATCCTCCACATGTGCAATTAGTTATCATCTTCTAATTGGCACATGTTGTAGGAATATCTCCACTTTCCACTCCACCTTTCTATCTCTCACCTTGCCTTTATAAGCAAGGCATATCATATACATTGTAATAACAATAATCCTTCTTTTGCATTCATTGATAGAATAGCATTATTCTTTCATTTGATCTCTCTTGTGCTTTCATGAAGTCCTAGATCCTGGGTGGCTCTAATCATAGCCAACTCTAACATAGTGGAGACCTGGGTGCTCCAACATCCTTGACCGATCACTTCCTGTTTTGGCCATTGCCTGTGGTCATCGCCAGTAAGAGGGAAGGTTAAATCTGTGATGTACCAAGACATATCCTAGGCAACATTTTCCTATTTTTCATTCACTTTGTACAAGACATGAAACTCATATATGCATCATCATCCTATTCTCCTTGGTTGCTATTTGTGATTAGTGAAATCAAAATGAAAGGAAAAACATAAAACAAATGCATAAACACAAGTATTATACCTTCAAGATGACCCACAAATCCAAGATGAGGTAGAGAGTGTTGCACCCAAACACCCTAGCTTTACCCAAGATGCTCAAATGAGATGTGAAATGCTCTCAACCTATACAAATCACTAAATGGACCTAGCTCAAGAGGAGAGATTTTGGCATGATAACTTTGCTCAAATTGTGGATGATGAATTGGCTTGAGGAGTGTTGTATGTATAGGCAATTTTGGAGAGGATTTGACTCAAGGGTGGAGATTGATTTGAGAGATCAATAGTGGAGGATGAAGATGATGTGGAGGGCCTAGATTTCATCTTGAAAAATGGAGGGCTAGGAATACAGATTAATTTTAAATTGATCTTGGGAAAGGGGTGGAGTTAATGAGGTTGGGTGAGATGGATTAGATGTGAATTAAAAATTCACATGGTGAAGAGTAAAATGATTTAAAAATTCATTTGGAGAAGAGTGGGATTAAATGCTTATGACACATGTAAGAGGTTTTCAATGAGGTGGGTTGGCATATGTGTACAAAAAATTATTTTATGTGGCATAGATAATAATTTTTTATTGGAGATGTGTGGAAAAGGGTGTTAACAGGGGTTTGACCATTTTAATCAAGGTTATTAGCCTAATTAATATGGCTAGAAGAAATTAGGGAATGGCTTAGTGAGGGGTTAATATTAATTAAATAAGCTTTTATTTAATTAATCCTAGGTCTAGGGTCATGTAGGTTAGGCTAGGTAATTAAATAATAGATATTTAATTAGCTAGGGTAGGGATAGGTTGATTAATAGGCTAAATTAATTAGCTAGACATGATTTACCTAATTAATTGGGCTTAGGAAAAGGAGAAATTAATCTAATAAATATTTGCACATTTATTTAATTAATGGGGTAATGTTAGACTATTGAATTAATAAAATTAATTCAATTTAGCAGGATGAATGGAGGAAAAATAGGTGTTGAATAGGACAATTAATTAAATAAAATTTTACTTAATTGTTTGGAAGGGGAATTGGTGTGTTTAGTGATGTTGGGAGTCAGTTTGATGGTGAAGATATTTTTAGGTGTCTACATTTACCCCTCTTTGATGTGGCATCAAGACCTAGCAGGGAAGTGGTGTAAAGTCAAAGAAAATTATGCCCCAACTGCCAGGAAGGAATGAAATGAGTGAGGGATGCCCCCTCGAGAGGTCAGTTGAAAAAATAATTTTTTTCAAGTGAGCTCTTGAAAGGATGAAACGGAGGTGAAAGTTGGATAGAGGATGGAAAAATAGGTTGACAGGAAGAAAAACGGGTGAAAATGGTTGTGATCTACACCCTGGGGAGGGAAAAGTGCATGGAAGGATGACATGGCTTACTATAAGTATTAAAGTGGGTCCTAAAAGTGCCACATTTGCACACATAGAGCCACATGGACCAAAGAGAGGAGAGAAAAGATGGCACACCGCAATCCACTTTTCCCATGCTTCGAGCACTTGTCTGAGCAAGTTTGGTCCTATCGGAGAGCACCAGAGGCTGGTGCCCAGGCAGGCCCAAACCCTAGCTTTGTCATTTCTTGTGTTTGTTGCATTTATTATTTCAAGAAAATGGATTTTAGGGTTGTGGTGCTATCAATAAACTAATTGGCACCAAAAGAACACAGATTGACACCATCCTGTGGAATGGCACTATCCATTTGTGGGAGAAAAGGGAGAATCGGTGCCAAAACAACTTGTTTTGGTGCCATTGTCTGCATTGGCACAATATTGCACAAGGTTAGCATTTGGTAAAGTGGTGCCAAACGGGCAGGATATGGCGTAATTGTCTCGATTGGTGCCATGTTGGGAAGTGGCGCTATCCAGTGGATTGGTGCCATGTGTAGTCATGGTACCATTTGTGAAACTGGCACCATTGGTTGGAGTTGCGCCATCAAGCAGATTGATGTGAAAGATGAAAGCGATGCTATATTGCAAAGTAGAACTTTTTGCATAGGCAGTGGTGCCATATTAAAATGTGGTTCCATATAGGGGTTGTGTAGTGCTATTCATGAGATTAGTGCTAAAGGGGGATTTTGTAGTGCCAAATTTAATTTGGCCTCTATATGGGGGAAATTTAGCATAGGGAGACTGATTTAGAAGAAAAGATGGGTTTTTTTAACAAAGACTTGGTGGATGCAGGTTGCTGGAGGGTTTATAGGCTTACAGGAGTGATGCGTTCCTATGGTGATGGCCTTGTTTGCTAGATTTGATGGACTGATTCGGGCCTGATTGGTAGATTTGGGATTGTTGACAGTGTCCGGTATGCCCATGCTACGAGCATATCAGGTGATGATGATGACAGTTGTTGAGTAATTTCACCCAGAGACCTATTTCTTTCACTTCCTAAGGGGAGAGACGATGATTACGTTTGAGGTTGTATATCACATCCTCAAGTTGTTGATGCATGGAGATCAAGTGGTTTATGATATGAGGAGGAGGTGACCAGCCCTACATAGACCCTTTACCCCAGGTCATCCAAAGCTCTCAGGAGACTGACGAGAGATGAGATATGAGGAGACATTGCCAATAGGTGTAGATTAGTTCACCTTGTTTCTTTGTGCATTGATCGGAGGAATGGTGATGTCGGATCAGTGAGGTAGAGGTTTTATAGTTGGTTGGGGATTGATGATAGAGGGCATGGCTTGCCATGGGACAGTCTATGCCTGGGACCAGTGATGCTAGCACAACTATATCATGAGATGCACACCTGTGTATCATTATGATTCTGCACTATCAGCTAGGGTCACATTATTGCATGTGTGGGCATTTGAGCATATTACGATCACCAGTCTGGATGGAGGGTATTACCGTCAATAGTTTGAGGCCTACGTATTTTTATATCGGCATCCTATGGAGTATTCACACACTAGGAAGCTACAGTACTGGCGGTGGGTACTAGATGATCTGACTCATGTTATATGGTGACCCTACATTGGTGTTGAGCCTTGGCTAGAGGATGACGTGGACCTGCCTTATGCTATTCATCCATGTTATTTAATGGGTCACGGGTGGCAGATGATTGATAGGTATCTACCGTCTCAGGTGATGAGATAGTTCAACATTCAACAGGATATGCCCCAGGAGATGGTAGTGTTTTCCCAGACACAGCAGGATCGAGTTTCATGGCCACCGGCCATAGACCCACAGGTAGCACTAGCAGACCTAGTAGCCTTGCAGCTGTAGCGGTGGGAATGGAGGAGTACAATTGCAGATGCAAGGATGACACCTACCTATGATCAGTGGTGGGTTACTTGGAGGCCAGTCCATTTGATTGATTCGACAGAGGAGCCAAATCTAACCATGGAGGATGAGGGAGACATCATTGAGGAGGACTTGGTGGTAGAGGAGGTAGATGAGGAGGAGGATGAGGAGGAGGAGGAGGGGGAGGAGGGGGCTAGGGGTCGGATGGGAGTGTTGGCAGTAACAGCCCATGCACAGGTAGGGTGAGGAAGGTAGGGGAGATGAGTGAGACGGTGATTATTGGCACCACCCCTAGAGCCACAGCTGCAGGGCCAGGAGGAGGGAGAGCAGCAGTTGCCACAGCAGCAGGAGATAGTTGTGTAGTAGGTACCAACACAATAGGTTAAGGTTGGGCAAGTGCTAAGTTTGTGAGTACCTTGGCAGCAGCCATCAAGACATCAACGACAGAGAGTAGACAGGGAGCTTATACCCCCTCCACAAGTGCCTCCAAAACAACAGGCACATATAGCTGTTACAGTACATCAAACACCTGGGTTGGAGGTGAGGCATAGGAATGTGTAGCAGCACATTCCTAAGACTACCATGGGATTCACAAGGGTTGGGCAGGCAGAGGTAAGTAGCTCGGGTGTAGGGGTTGGTTTAGCTCTGAGAGAGTGTTCCTCTTGTCAGTGTACCTAAGGTGAGGATGAGGAGGAGATATAGACCCTGTGGGGATAGGTCACTAGTTTACAGGAGACCCTAGAGAAGCGAGAGTAGGAGTAAGTGCAGTTGATTGGTGCGACTGCATTATTAGATGGATCGAATGGATAGGTGGGTGTGCTACAAGTGCAGTAATCATAGGCACATGCCCAGATAGCCACCTTGATAGGTTAGAGAGACGCAGAGATAGCCCAACAACAGGCTGCAGAGGTAAGGGCCTAGCAGGCAGAGGGGCAGGTGGTGAGTTTGTAGGGAGTTACAGTGAGTACTGGCATGGGTCCAGTGTTGACATTGATGCAGATGCAGATTACCCAGTTACAGGGATAGCTTGTACAGGTACAACACAAGCTCTTGGAGGAGGGTAGACGGGCCGAGTACTACTACGGAGCATATAGCTCAGTAGTACCTAAGGGACAAAGAAAAGAGGATAGTGTGTGAAGAGATAAAGGAAGGAATGGCCATTTTGCAATCTCAGAGAATCGATGACAAAGAAAAATTGATTATGTAAAGACTGTATCAGAAAACTTCCTAGTTTTTGAACTAGTTCTTAGATTTTAAGATTTTCTGACAAGCCGATAGCATAGAACAGAGGGCTAAGTTTTCAAAAGTCAAACTTCGCTGATAAGGATGACATAAGCCATGGTTTGTGAAAGTTGATATTTACTGATAAAGGAATCATAGGCAATAGTTCAAAAAAGAGTGATTTTGTTGATAAAGGTGATACAAGTGATGGCGTGTATAAAGCTTGTTTAACCAACAAAGAAATATTAGTTTGAGATCTCCAAAAATCACTAAGGAAAAATGAGAAATTTCCAATTAAGAAGACAAAAAGGTAAAGTTTGAAGAAATGAACTTTTGCCGATAGATGCAAAAGGGGATAAAAGTAAAGTTTGGAAAAGATGAAAATCTCTGGTAGAGGAGTTAAAAGCCAAGGTTAGCAAAATGATAAATTTTCCAAAAGAAAAGGATGGTTAAATAATAAAGGGTTTTAAACGGCTATATTTTTGGCATGAAACCTAGATGCATAATTAGTAGTTAAGGACTAACAGTGGATGCATGGCAATGATGGTGTAAATAGCATAAAAATAGATTTGTTGCATGGCGATGACGATGGATAAAATCAAATAAAAGATAACTTTTGCATGCACGAAGATATAAATAGAACTATGGCTGTGCTTGGTTATAGTGACTGATAAACAATAGAAAAATAGATTGAATGCATGCATAGAACTAAATATCAAGTTTTTGTTCTGGACATGCAAAAAGAAGTACAGAAAGACTAGAGTGCACACATTCAGATGTGCAAGTGTATGCAAAGATAACTGTATACTAAAAGCAATTGTAATAGAATAAATATAAAATGTTTTATGCATAGAATAAATTCAGTGCAGAGTGAGTCTAGATGAGTAGAGTGAGAGGAGAAGACTGTATATGATTTGAATAGATGCATTTGAGGTTTATGAAGAACCAAATGGTTGCATACTTGAATATCTAAAGATTCACTGAAGTTGGTGCCTCTTGTGGACTTAGTTGATGCTCGGATTAGGGGATTGTAGTCTCCTTAGAGTTGGTGCTCTTAAATAAGGGGTTTGGTGACTCCTTAGAGTTGGTGCTCTTAAACATTGTAATTAATGGTTTCATTTGTGAGGCTAGATTAAGATAGTAGATCCTAGTAGTATTTTCTCACCATGGTTTTTCCCATGTTTAGTTTTCCATGTATATATGGTGTTCATGTGTGCATGCTTTCTTATTATTGATGTCATTGCATTGAAAGTTTATATGATCTGCATTCTAGTAGCTTGAAGTTTTAAGATTTATTGATCTACATATTCACCCCCCTCTTAGTAAATTACTTTAGTTCTAACAATAGGTATCAGAGCAGGTTCCTTGGAAGAAGCATAACAACTAAAGGTTGATCTGGGATATTGAACACATGGTCGGTCAAGAAGGATCTCACTCAACCAAAGCACCATTGTTTGATGGAACAAATTATGCGTTTTGGACTATAAGGATGGAAACCTACCTAACATCAATAGGGTTTGATTTATGGAAATCTATTAAGGATGGATATACTGCTCCTATAATTCATCCAATAGACGAGAATAATGCTAAGGCTAAGAATGCAATTCTATGTGGTTTAGCTAGCTCTTAATTTGTGAAAGTAATGCAATGCAAGTCTTTTGAATAAATATGGGATAAGGTTTAGAGAATCTATGAAGGAGATACAAAGGTGAAACAAGCCAAGTTGCAAACCTTTAAAGGACAATTTAAAAGTCTAAAAATGAGAGAGGAAGAAAATATTGTTGATTACCTGCTCAGAGTTGATGAAGTTCTTAATGCTATGAGAAGACTAGATAAAGAAGTAAAAGAGCCAGTGATTGTTTAGAAGGTACTTAGATCTTTACCTTCTAGGTACGATTCTAAAGTCTCTGCTATAGAAGAAGCAAAATATCTTAATAATATAAATGTTGATGAGCTAGATGGTATTTTTACTGCCTATGAAGTGACGAAAGGTGGTACTAAAATTTCAAAGAGAGAAGTTGCATTCAAGGCATCAAAGAAGTCAAATAATGGAGAGCCTAAATCTGAGACAGACAAAGAAGAGGCCAATTTTGTAAGAAGATTGAAGAGAGGATCTGGGAAGTATAAAGGTAAGTTACCCTTTAAGTGCTTTAGATGTGGAAAGGTTCGTCACTTTGTTGCTAAATGTCCTTATAATGAAAAAGACAAAACTAATGCATTTGATAGTAAGAAAAGTAACAAGCAATTCTATACAAAGAAGAATTTTTAGAAGAACAAGAAAAGTCTATACATAAAAGGTGACAATAATTCCTCTAAAGAAAGCCATGTTTCAGAAGACAACAATGAAGGTGTTTCTGAGGCTGAAGGAAATGAATTCCTATTTATGATAGTGGAGGCTACTAATAAAGATCAGAACAATACTAATGTGGAAGACCTTGAGAATGAAGAAGAAGGAGAAGTAGAGATGGAAGGAGATCTAGTATGTTTTTTACAAGAGATTGAGACTTAGGAAGAAAAACTCCAAACTGAAGCTACAACTTTAGGAAGATGTGGTATCTAAGAATCTTGTAGAATCAAAAGAGCTGATTGTTGACTTGAGGGCACAAGTGGAAGAAGCCAAGAGAATAGGAGAAGTTACAAAATCTGAATTAAAATCAAAATTTGAAGAATGTCTAAAGTTGGAATCTGAAATTATGTCTCTCAAAAAAGATTTAGAAAAGGATAATAATCAAATTAACCTAAGTATGATGTTTGAAAAGAACAGTGGCATGCTTGATGAAATGATAAGAAGTTAGAGAGTTCCAAAAAACATGGTGTTGGAAACAAGGCAGATAACTGAGAGGGGAGGTGAATCAGTTATCTTAAAATTTCCTTAACTTTCTTTTCCTTTTGTATCTTAATAATCATTGTTGCATCAAAACATGAAAGCATATGTAATCATAAGAGCATAAATAAATTCAACACACATATCACAAGGATTTTTACGTGGAAAACCCTGTTAAGGGAAAAATCATGGGGTGACTAACCCAAGATTGTATTCTCTGTTAAAAGAATAAAGGAGTACAAAATGACACTTTCCAATTAGGGCTTACTGCCTGAGCACACTGCTCACAAGAGGCACACTGTATACAAGAGACTCACTCTCTACAGAACTGATAGAAGATAATCAAGTGTTTCTACTAATGAGAAGCATCTACAAATGCAAAAGTTCAGTTCTGGTTAGGCACAATACATTGATCTGATGTACTTCATCCTTCCTCTATTTAATGTTGTTGCTCTATCACATACCAGACTTGAATTGCTACTCTCACACTTATCCCTGCCTTTCTTCACATTTTATTTCATTACTTATTCACCACACACACTTACATACTGGAATCCATCTCGCATATATATCTGCATCAAGGATTTCATCAACTTTCTAGTCGGCAACAAGAACACTCAAGATATTTGCAAGTTACTAATCTGTCGGCTAAATCCATGCTTGATTTGTGATGCATATCAAAAACATAGGCATAGAAGTCATTAGTCATGTCGGCCAATAATGTATAATCCCACAAGTTGCTTGATCAACACCTTATACTCATCTGGATTGAAGTCTGATACTCTGCCGGTCAGTTCTTCCTCTATCTACTCTACCTGACTGTAACCCAACACTCAGATGCTCATATCTTTTTCATGCTTTATCACCGGAGGCTAAATCTCTGGAATATAGTAGTCATGATACCCCTCTTGACTTGTCCAAGTCCTCAACTTACTGAGTTACACCATCTGAGAGATCCACACTTGATTGTCAGACCTTGTTACATACTCTGTTCTTGTTCACTAGACCAAAACAATCTTTAATCTGACTTCTGGTATAGGTATACAATATACTGCGGATGTGTGGGATAGACTTTGTTTCCATCAATGACAACACTAATGAAGCCACATAGTGTCTTTTGCCAACACATGGTTGGTTTAGGATTTTAAGAAGGTTAGCATTCAAAGTCTAGTGATCCTCCTAAAAAGACTAAAGAGAAGAAGTAGAAGAAGGAAGATGATGGCTTCACAAAAGTCAAAGATCTAAAGGACAAAAGATACAAAGGTCCCCCTCTTGCAAGATATTATGGCATGATCATGTTTTCCAATACTTTTGTGGCTATTGTTATTCATGTAATCAATATGGTTATAGGGTTGTCAGTTGTAGAATTGTTCCTAGGAGAAAAAATGATTTTAGTTGCGAAAATTCTTTTGCACTTCTAGGAGATTTTAGAATAGTTTTTTATAATTGTAATAACATTGGTCATATTACAAAATTCTATAGAACAAACTTTGTAAAAACTAACAAATAGGAAAGAAAGGAGAATGTTTCTCCTAAGGAGGATAATGCATCAGAATCTCTTGTGAATAAGGAGAAGGAAATTAAGAAAGTATGGAAGAAGAAGAAGGATGATCAGAAGAAAGAAGAATCTCTGTTAGTACATACAACATTCCATGCTAAGAAACATAATCCTATTGCAAGTATGGGTCTAACTGGTGCTGTCATTGATGTCAACATACTTCTGTTACAAAAATGACAAGGATTAGATGAGCTATGTACTGAGGATATTGAGAAAATTAGTCATATCAGGAATAATGAAGAACAGTGAAGACAATAAGGTAAAGATCCAAGTTAAGATGACTATCAAAGATTGCAGTTCAAATGGTTTGTAAATATGAGTCTTAAAATACTCCAGTAAAGATTTCAAAGGTCTGCATGAAGATATGAAGAAGTTATGGTCACTCAAGTAAAACTAGTTCTGACAAATGTTCAAAGGTGACAGAGTAACACAGATAGGTCTGGTGAGATCCAAAAATGCATTGTCCTATTCTATAGATTTGAGGAAGTATTGAGGAAGTCTCTAAGAAGTGTTAACTAGTTTGATTCATGGATTGAAGGTCCAGAAGCATTTCTTCTTCTATAACAGTGATGACAGACTGTGTTCTTGACATTCTAGATGAAGGAGAGAAGGATTCCAGTAAGTAGATGAAGTACAGATGTTGTTGGTGTTCTAGGATATCTTGTGGTGGTCTTAGGATCATGTCCAGTTTGTGTTGGTGGTCCACATTAGAGTTAGAGCTTGCAATTGAAGAATAACCTCCGGATGATGGTGTTCTTCCTGAGACTGGCCGACCGGATGTATTACACATCTTGCGGATGATCTTATAGATGTTTTCTGACTTAGATGATTATTCATAAGTCAATGCCTTGTATAAATAAGGGATTGTAAAGTCATTTCAAAGTGTGTCCTATGGTGATGAGAGTGCGGTAGCGAAGAAAAGAGTGAAAGGCAGAGTAGAAGTTTTTGGGCCTAAATGGAACTGATCCAAGCATGGTAAAGATGCTATTCTCCAGTTCAATTTTGTAATACTTGTTACTTTATAGACAGTGTGTCTCTTATAGTTAGTGAGCCTCTTGTGAGCAGTGTCCTCAGGTAGTGAGCCCTAATTAGCATGTGCCATTTGTTCTTGGTATTCTTCTAATAAAGAATACAATCTTGGGTTAATCACCCCATGGTTTTTCCCTTAATCAGGTTTTCCACGTCAAAATCTTGGTGTCTCATGTGTTGATAAGTTTCTGCTTTTTATTTGGTTACATTTTGTTTTATGATTAATATACTGCTAATCACTAAGAGGATTTAAGTGTGAAATTGGAGAAAGTTTTGGACAACTGATTCACCCCCCCTCTCAGTTGTGTGCCCTAAATCTAATAATTAGTATCAGAGCCAAGTTCCTCTAAAAGGAGCTTAACCGCTTGAGGAGATCTAGGATGTCATCATACAAAAAGGATAGTCCGAAGTTTGATCTGTGGAAAGGTTGCATGAAATGTCACTTGTAATGCATGGGTACGGTGTACTGGACAATGGCTTCAACATAGTATACACCTCCACAGGGTGGTCCGAAAGCAGTAAATGAAATTACAGATGCTGAAAATAATCTGAGGACTATTGAAGCTCTTCTAAGTACATTATCTGATTTAGAGCTCTCAAATGTTATTGATCTACCAACTACTTTTGAGATTTGGCAAAAATTGGAACTTCTACATGAAGGAGACAAGTATTTCAAAAGTGCAAGGTTACAAAGTCTGAAAGGAAAATTTGAAAACCTGAAGATAAAAACATCACTACTTTCATGCCAAGAGTAAATGAGCTTGTTTGTGGAACTAGAAATGCTGGTGGAGTCTTGGAAGAAGATGAGATTGTTTGCAAAATTCTCAGATTCCTTCCTGCTTCTTACAAAATCAAGGCTGGTGCCATTGAAGAATTCAGAGCCCATACAACTGTCACAAGAGATCAATTGGCTAGAAAATTGGCTGCATTTGAAATGACAGAGTTTGGAGATGACTCCCCCAAGACCGAATCTGCATTCAAAGCTAGTGCCTCTGTTAAAGGTAAACAAAGGTTTGATCTAGGAGAGAATTCATCAAGGAAGCTATCATGGTATGAAAAAGCAAGAAAAGATCTGGAGGAAGAAGAAGTAGAAACTGCTCAACTTGAAGCCCTTATCACAAAGAGGCTGCCAAGAGGATCCAGTAATTATGAAGGAAAATTGCCTTTTAAGTGTTTCAACTGCAATAAGATTGGTCATTTTGCCTCAAAATGTCTGGAAAGATTTTCAAGGCCAAATCATAACAGATCAAGGTTCCAAAAGAATTGCTACTGTGTTCATGAAGAAGATGATAATGAAGGAGTAACAGATGATGAATCAGAGAGAGGAAACAAATTTGGAAGTGATTGGGTGTTTATTGCCATCAAGGAAGAAGAACTAATATCCTCTAAATCTGTCAATCATAAAATTGTAGAAAGAGCTCTGGCTGCTCAAATTGAAGAAAAAGATGACTGGGTCATTGACAATGGTTGCTCTCACCAAATGACATGTGACAAAAATAAGTTCATAGATTTGGAAAGGTATGAAGGAGGAGTGATAAAGTTTGGTGATAATTCTGCTGGTAGAATCAGAGGAAGAGGAACTATTTCTTTTGATGGAAGGAACAAAACTGGTAATGTACTATATGCTGAAGGTTTAAAGCACAATTTTCTTAGTGTTGGACAGTTGGTGGACAAAGGCTATGATCTCCGATTCAAGAATGGAAAATGCAAGATCTTTGAAAGTTCTGGAACAGAGATTGCATCCGGTGCCCAAACTATAGGTAATATCTTGCACTTGGTTGGTACTGGTAAAAGTTGCTTATTTGCTCAGGTTGATCAAAGTTGGTTATGGCATAGGAGAATGTGTCATGTGAATTTTGATAATATCATCAAGATAAGCAATACTCAAGCTGTAAGAGATCTTCCAAAGTTGGTGAAACCTACAAATAGTTTGTGTAAAGAATGTCAGTTGGGCAAACTAAGTAGAGTCATATTCAAGAGTAAGGAATTGTCTTCTACCGGTTTATTGGACTTAGTTCACACTGATCTTTGTGGTCCGGCAAGAACCAAGAGTGTGCAAGGTGATAGATACTTCATGTTACTAATTGATGACTATTCCTGGATGATGTGGGTAACCTTTCTGAAAGAGAAATCAGAAGCTCTTGAGAAATTCAAAATATTCAAGGCTATGGTAGAGAATGAAACCGGATTAAAAATGAAATGTCTGAGGTATGATAGAGGTGGGGAATTCACATCCGGTGAGTTCTTAGAGTTCTGTCAAAAATATGGAATAAAGAGACAATTATCTACTCCTAGGACTCCACAACAGAATGGAGTAGTGGAAAGAAAGAACCGGACCATCCAGGAAGCTTCTAGGACCATGATGATAGAAGCAAATTTCCTCAAACCTATTGGAGAGAAGATATCAGCACTACAGTCTATACTCTCGATCAAGTTCAAATCAGAAGTAATACTAGTAAGACTATGAACTTTGGTTTGGCATCACTCCTACTGTGAGGTATTTCAGAGTTTTTGGTAGCAAATTTTACATTAAAAGAGATGAAGATCTAGGAAAGTTTGATGCTAGAAGTGATGAAGGAATATTCTTGGGTTACTCTACTCAAAGAAAAGAATACCAATGTTATAACATGAGACTAAGAAAGATAATAGAAAGTACAAATGTGAAGGTTTATAAAGGAATTGAGAAACCCTCAAGGTTTTATGAATATGATGAGGATGATGAGAATGATGTTCTGATTCAAGGAGTCCAAACCTCTTCTGAAAGTCAGGTTCAAATTGATCCGGTAAATTAGGAAGAAGAAATAAGTCTGAATAAGGCTGATCAAGAAGCAGAAGTGCAAGAAACTCCCAAAGTTCTAAGGTATGTAAGACTGAACCACTCTGAAGATCAGATCATAGGTGACAAAAGAAAAGGTGTGCAAACTAGGAGATTTGTTCAAAATTCAAATGAGTATTGTTTGATTTCAAAGATTGAATCTAAGACAATAAATGAAGCTTGCAATGATGAAAACTGGACCAAAGCAATGGAGGAAGAGTTGATGGAAATTGAGAAAAATCAACTTGGGATCTTGTTCCCAGACCTAGAAACAAGAATGTGATTGGAACCAAATGGGTCTTTCAGAACAAACTAAATGAAGTTGGTGAAGTAATCACAAATAAAGCTAGATTGGTCTGCAAGGGCTATTCTCAAATAGAAGGAGTTGATTTTGAAGAAACTTTTGCTTCGGTGGCAAGAATTGAAGCAGTTAGATTATTCCTTGCATTTGCTGCCTTCAAAGATTTCAAAGTATATTAGATGGATGTCAAGTCTACCTTCCTAAATGGTGACCTGGAAGAAGAAGAATACATTGAGCAACCGGATGGATTTCAATTGTCTGATCATGGCAATATGGTTTGCAAGTTTAAGAAGGCACTGTATGGACTGAAGCAAGCACCAAGATCCTGGTATGAAAGATTGGATAAACATTATTTGAAGATTAGTTTCAACAAAGGTACTGCTGACAATAATTTGTACTTCAAAATTGATCATGAAAACATCTTGATTGTTGAAGTGTTTGTTGATGATATCATATTTGGAGGAAGAGATAGTATGTGTAAAACTTTTGCAAATCAAATGAAAAGTGAGTTTGAGATGTCCATGCTTGGGGAAATAAATTTCTTCTTGGGTCTACAAATCACTCAAACAAAGAAAAGAATCTTCATTTCTCAGACCAAATATGTGAAAGAATTGTTGAAGAAATTTGGGATGGAAGACTCAAAACCAATGAACACTCCCATGGCAACTGGATGTAAATTGAGCAAAGATGATGATTCTCCTAAGGTTGATAAGACAAAGTATAGGTCAATGATTGGAGGGCTATTGTATCTCACTCAAACCAGACCAGACATAATACAGGTTGTTGGTCTTGTTGCTAGATTTTAGGCTGATCCTAGAGAATCTCATGTCATGGCAATCAAAGGGATTTTTAGATATCTAAAGGGGATAGTTGAGTATGGCCTATAGTATCCTAGGGATCATGATTTCTCTCTTCATGCATATACAGATGCTGATTGGGCAGGAGATGTGGATGACGAAGAGCACCAGTGGTGGAGCATTTTTTTTGGGAAAGAGATTAGTTTCTTGGCTAAGCAAGAAACAAGAGGCAATATTTCTGTCCACAACTGAAGCAGAATATATTGCAGCAGCAAGCAATTGCACTCAAGTTTTGTGGATGAAGCAAATGCTAAGACACATAAGAGTGGAATATGAGGAGCCTATCACAATATTCTGTGATAATTCAAGTGCAATAAATATATCTAAGAATGCGGTGTTGCATTCAAAGACTAAGAATATATCTATCAAGTTTCACTTTCTAAGAGAACAAGTGCACAAGAATGAAGTCAGATTAGAGTTTGTGCCTTCCAAGGATTAGATTGCATATATCTTTACTAAACCTCTACCTAAGGACTCTTTTGAGTATCTCAGGGAAAAGTTAGGGGTTATTGCCCCTCTAGTGATAAACTAAGGTGCACTGATGTGCATTAGTCTGGTGGATATCACAGTCATATCTTGTGATCCAGATTGATGATGGGGGGCTGCCACTCAGGGGGGGTAGCTAATATGTTCTTGAAGAGTTGAAGTTACAAGTATGAGCCCTTTGCCATTGATGTCAAAGGGGGAGAGAAGACATGTGAAAAACAAGTGGTTGATGATCAAAGGGGGAGTAGTGAAGGAAGAGAAGACATGTGAATGGTTGTTGCTGATAGGGGGAGTTGTAACAGTAAGGAGAAGTTCTTGTCTTGATGGTTTTTCACATCATATGTTGCCATCAATGACAAAGGGGGGATTGTTGCAAGTATCAGTCTAACTGATGTTGTCATTGATGAATAATTGTTACTGATAGGGGGAGTTGTAACAATAAGGAGAAGTTCTTGTCTTGATGGTTTTTCACATCATATGTTGCCATCAATGACAAAAGGGGGATTGTTGCAAGTATCAGTCTAACTGGTGTTGTCATTGATGTCAACATACTTCTATTACAAAAATGACAAGGATTAGATGAGCTATGTATTGAGGATATTGAGAAAATTAGTCATATTAGGAACAAAGAAGAATAGTGAAGAAAGTAAGGTAAATATCCAAGTTAAGATGACTATCAGAGGTTATGGTTCAAAGGGTTTGTAGATATGAGTCTTAAAATACTCTAGTAAAGATTTCAAAGGTCCGCATAAAGATATGAAGAAGTTATGGTCACTCAAGTAAAATTGGTTGCGGCAGATGTTTAGAGGTGACAGAGTAACACAGATAGGTCCGGTGAGATCCGGAAATGCATTGTCCTATTCTGCAGATTTGAGGAAGTGTTGAGGAAGTCTTTGAGAAGTGTTAACTAGTTTGATTCATGGCTTGAAGGTCCAGAAGCATCTGTTCTTCTGTAATAGTGATGACAGACTGTGTTATTGACATTCTGGATGAAGGAGAGAAGGATTCCAGTAAGTAGATGAAGTACAGATGTTGTTAGTGTTTTAGGATATCTTGTGGTGGTCTTAGGATCGTGTCTGGTTCATGTTGGTGGTCCACATTGGAGTTAGAGCTCACAATTGAAGAATAACCTATGGATGATGGTGTTCTTCCTAAGACTGGCCAACTGGATGTATTACACATCTTGCGGATGATCTTATAGATGTTTGCCAACTTAGATGATTATTCCTAAGTCGATGCCTTGTATAAATAAGGGATTGTAAATTCATTTCAAAGTTTGTCCTGTGGTGATGAGAGTGTGGTAGTGAAGAAGAGAGCGAAAGGCATAGCAGAAGTTTTTGGGCCTAAATGGAACTGATCCAAGCATGGTAAATATGCTATTGTCCAGTTCAAGTTTGTAATACTTGTTACTTTGTAGACAATGTGTCTCTTGTAGGCAGTGAGCCTCTTATGAGCAGTGTGCTTGGGTAGTGAATAGAGAATACAATCTTGGGTTAATCACCCTGTGGTTTTACCCTTAATCGGGTTTTCCACATCAAAATCTTGGTGTCTCGTGTGTTGATAAGTTTCTACTTTTTATTTGGTTGCATTTTGTTTTATGATTAATATACTGCTAATCACTAAGAGGATTTAAGTGTGAAATTGGAGAAAGTTTTGGACAACTGATTCACCCCCCCTCTTAGTTGTGTGCCCTAAATCTAATAAATCCATGGCTAATAGACAGTAGTTGCTCCAGTCACATGACCGAAGATAAAAGTAAGTTTATAAGTTTGCCAGAATGGAATGGAGGCTTAGTTAAGTTTTGTGACAACACATCTGCAAAGATCTACATTAAAGGAATACTAAGTATTGATGGAAAGGCCAGGACTCACAATGTCTATTATGTTGAAGGACTAAAGTACAATTTGATTAGTGTAAGATAGATGTGTCATAATGGATATACTTTGACATTTAATGCAAAAGGCTGTGAGATCAGGAAAGTAAGCTTTGATAAGTTGGTTGTTGAAGCAAGCAAAAAAATAAAAATCTTTACAATCTCAAAGAGATTCAAGGAAGATGTTGTTTGATGGGACATGTTGATGAAAGTTGGTTGCAGCACAGAAGATTGGGACATATCAATTTTGACAACCTTGTGAAGGTAATTTCAAAAAATGCAGTTAGGCATATGCCTAAAATAATCAAGCCAACCAATACAATATGTAAGTAATGTTAACATGGGAAACATACAAGGTCTAGTTTCAAAACAAAAGAATACTATATTTCAAGACTCTTGGAGTTAGTTCATACAGACCTATGTGGTCTAACCAAGTGTTGTTATATGGAGCCTAATCAGACTCGGAGGTTAAATTTACCCCACTTTTATGGGCGTGGTTTCCCCCCAAATTCCTACATATTGTTAGGCTTGATAAAAGTAGCTAAGGGTTAGGGTTTCCGTTGATATTGTATTATAGCATTTGCAATGGTATTGAGTTGCAGGGATTGCTAGTTGTAATTAGTTTGATTTACTAGATAATAATATTGGACTCTCTGTAAGGTGGATGTAGCCCGAGTTTGGGTGAACCACGTTAAAACTTGTCTCTTGCTGTTATTATTTATGTGTATTTCCATTCCTCTATTTAATCTTTATTTGCATTTAATTGATATCTTCTTCTGGCTAACCCTAACAAGTGGTATTAGAGTGGGTTGTGTTCAACTATCATTTGTAGGAAGGTCTCATTGTTGAGTGGGAGTCTCACGATTGAGTGGGAGAAATAGCGGACGAGGGTAAATTGAAGGTCGATAAATTTAATGGGCAGAACTATCAGTTATGGAAGATACAGATGGAGGATTACCTCTATCAAAAGGATTTATGGAGGCCATTGGAAGGAGTATCCAAGAAACCAACATGAATGACAGATGAGGATTGGGCACTTCTGGACAGAAAGGCACTAGGAACCATCCAGTTGTGCCTGGCACCATCTGTGGCATTCAATATAATAGAAGCGAAGACAACAAGTGAACTGATGAAAGCTTTGGCTAAATTGTATGAAAAACCCTCAGTCTCAAATAAAGTATTTCTCATGAAGCATTTGTTTAATCTGAAAATGATTGAAGGTGGATCTCTGACAGATCATTTAAATGAGTTTAATATGATTGTTAGTCAGTTAACTTCTGTTAAAGTGAAATTTGATGAAGAGGTGAGGGCTCTCTTGGTTTTATGTTCTTTGCCAGAAAGCTGGAACAACTTGGTAATGGCTGTAAGTAATTGTGTGTCTGGTTCAAATACTTTAAAATTTTATGATGTTGTTAGTGTTATCCTTAGCAAGGAAATGCGATAGAAAAGTTCAGGAGGGTCCACATCAGGTAGTGTTTTGAATGCAAAAAGCAGGGGCAGATCAAAGGAGAGAGGAAAAGGTTCTGGAGGTTATGGGAAGTCACAGGGAAAATCAAAGGATAAGAGATCCCAATCTAGAGTACAGAAGGATTACTGGTACTATGGGAAACTAGGTCATCTAAAGAAAGACTACTGGTCTTAGAAGAATAAAGAAGGAGACAAACAAGAAGGAAATAAGGAGGCAAATGTGGTAAGTAATAAATTTGAAGATGATGCTTTGATTCTTTCCCTAGATAATGATGATGATTCATGGATTTTAGATTCAGGGGCCTCATTTCATGCTACGCCCCATAGAAGTTATTTTCTTGATTATGTCTAAGGGAATTTTGGGCTGGTTTATTTGGGAGATAACAAACCCTGTCAGATTGTTGGAAAGGAAAGAATTAAGATTAAGTTGCAGAATGGAAATCATTGGCTACTACAAGAGGTAAGGCACGTTCCAAGGCTCAGTATGAATTTAATTTCAGTAGGGCAGCTAGCTGAAGAAGGTTAAATTGTTACATTTATTGATAAAAATTGGAAGGTTTCAAAAGGTGCCTTAATAGTAGCAAAAGGTGTGAAAGTAGGCACATTATATCTTTGTACAAGTCATACTGTTCCTTCTACTTTAGCTGTTGCTGAGAAAAAATAAACAAGTTCAGGAACAGTTGCTACAGGTTTGCAGGAAGAGACTAAAATAGTTGCTGTAGGTTCTAAGATAGCACTGTGGCATAATAGACTTGGGCATATGAGTGAAAAAGGTATGAAGGTATTTCATTCTAAGAAAGTTTTACCAGGTCTGAAATGTATTAATATGGATTTCTATGAAAGTTGTGTGTATGACAAACAAAAGAGAGTCAATTTTCTAAAGGATGGGAAGCAAAAGAAAGATGAAAAGTTGGAGCTTGTGCATACAGATGTATGGGGACCAGTTCAGGTATCTTCTCTCGGTGGCTCTCGGTATTATGTTACATTCATAGATGATGCAACTAGGAAGGTATGGATTTGCTTCCTTAGGCAGAAATCTGATGTATTTGAAATATTTAAGAAATGAGATAGGTAAAAGATTAAAATGTCCCAGATCTGATAATGGTGGTGAGTATTGCAGCAAAGAATTTGAGGATTATTGTTCATTTAATAGAATTTGTAGGCAGAAAGCGGTTCCAGGGACTCCACAAGAAAATGGAGTGGCTGAATGCACAAATAGGACAATAATGGAGCATGCAAGGACCATGAGATTGCATGCTGGGCTACCTTTAAACATGTGGGCAGAGGCTATCAACACTACTGTATATTTAATTAATAGAGGTCCTTCAGTTCCTTTAGGATGTGGTATTCTAGAGGAAGCATGGATATGTAAGAAGGTGAGTTATTCTTTTCTCAAAACCTTCAGATGTGAACCATTTGTACATGTAGATTATGAAAATAGAACCAAGCTAGATGCAAAATCAAAAAAGTGTACCTTCATTGGATATGACATTGATGAATTTAGTTATAGGCTTTGAGATTTTGAAAATCAAAAAATTGTGAGAAGCAGGGATGATGTATTCAATGAGAAGGTGTTGTACAAAGATCAGTTGTAGCAACATGAGAAGAAAGAAAAGGATTATGTGGTGCTAGATGATACTCCAAATAGTGATGTTTCAGTGGTTCCTCAGGCTCCACAATAGCAACCAGAAATACTACAAACTCTAGTGAATGTTAGACGGTCAACAAGGCTAAGTAGAGCTCCTAAAAGGTTTTCTCCCTCTTTGTATTCTATTTTGTTAATAGATGCTAGTGAACCAGAAGGGTATGATGAAGCTATGCAAGTGGATACAAAGGTTCAGTGGGAGCTTGCAATGAAAGAAGAAATGGACTCCTTGCTGAAAAATTAGACTTGGGAATTATGTAAGTTACCTGTAGGTAAAAAGGCTTTACCAAACAAATGGGTTTATAGCTTAAAAGAGGAAGCTGGAGGTAAGAAAAGATTTAAAGCCAGGTTAGTTGTAAAAGGATTTGCACAGAAAAAGGGCATTGATTTTGATGAGATTTTTTCTCCGGTTGTTAAGATGACTTCTATTCATACTATTTTAAGTATTGTAGCTGTTGAAGATTTGCATTTGGAATAGTAGATGTGAAAACTACCTTTCTCCATGGTGATTTGGAGGAGGAGATATATATGGAACAGCCCCAAGGATTTGAGGTCAAAGGTAAGGAGAGACAGGTGTGTAGATTGAAGAAGAGTTTGTATGCCCTGAAACAAGTACCTCGACAATGGTATTTAAAATTTGATAGTTTTATGGCTGAGCAAGGCTACAACTAGTGTAATTTTGACCATTGTATTTATTTTAAGAGGTTGGATAATGATAGCTACATTGTTTATGTTTATATGTTGATGACATGCTTGTAGCTGGGTCAAACATGGATCACATAAGAGAGTTAAAATAGTAGTTAGTACAGTCATTTGCTATGAAGAATTTGGGGGCAGCAAAACAAATCCTTGGTATGAAAATTTACAAAGATAGGAAGAATAGAAAATTGTCTCTATCTCAGGCTAATTATGTTGAAAAGGTGTTGCAGAGATTCCATATGGAGAATGTAAAAGCTGTCAATACACCTTTGCCTAGTCATTTGAAATTGACTAAGGAGATGTGTCCTAAGACACCAGAGGAGGAAGAAAAAATGTCCAAGGTACCATATGCTTTAGCTATAGAAAGTTTAATGTACACCATGGTATGCATGAGACTGGATATTGCACATGTTGTAGGAGTCGTAAGCAGGTATATGAGTCATCCCAGATTGGAGCATTGGAATGCAGTCAAATAGATTCTTAGATATTTTAGAGGTACATCCAATAAACACTTATGTTTTGGGGGCTCTAATACTGATTTAGTAGGTTATGTAGACTCAGATTTGGTAGGGGATATTGATACCAGGTGGAGTACTATAGGTTATGTCTTTACTGTAGGTAGGACAGCGCTGAGTTGGATCTCACGGTTACAAAAGGTGGTTGGTTTATCCACCACGGAGGCAAAGTATGTAGCTACAATAGAGGCAAGCAAGGAGATGATATGGCTGCAATCTTTTATGGAAGAATTGGGCAAATAGCAAGCTAACAGTTATTTATTTATGGATAGTCAGAGTGCCATACATCTTGCAAAGAATTATGTCTTGCATTCATAGACTGAACACATTCAGTTGAGGTATCACTTCATTCGGTCAGTGTTGGATGATGGACAGTTACAGCTAGAAAAGATACATATAGATGAAAATCCAGCGGATATGTTTACAAAGGCAGTGACAAGGGAGAAGATGAGCTTCTCTTCAACTTCAGTTGGTCTTCTAGACTAAAAATAACAAAAATAGAACAACATAGTCCAGGGTACTTATTTCCAGTGGGAGCTACAGGGTCAATGGTGTTATGATCAGTCTCCAAGTGGGAGATGATATGGTGTGGAGTTTGATCAGTCTCCAAGTGGGAGATTATTGTTATATGGAGCCTAATCACACTTGAAGGTTAAATTTACCCCACTTTTATCGGCACAGTTTACCCCCTAATTCCTACGGGGTCAAGGGGCAGCGCCCCCAAGACGGGATCAAGGGGTAGCGCCCCTTGCGGAGTCCAAGGGTAGCACCCCTGGCGCGCTCCCTATTACGATACATGGCGGGGTCAAGGGGTAGCGCCCCCATGGGGGCTCAGGGGCAATGCCCCTGAAACCTCATAAAGTTTTTTATTATTTTATTAAGGCATCGGGAGTTATTTTTTCATTGGCCGACATAAAAAAACCCTATTTTTGTAACTAACATAAGGCTTGATAGAAGCAGCTAAGGGTTAGGGTTTCTGTTGATATTGTATTGTAGTATTTCTAATGGTATTTAGTTGCAAGGATTCTCGCTGTAATTGATTTGATTTACTGGATAATAATATTGGACTCTCTGTAAGGTGGATGTAGCCCGAGTTTGGGTGAACCACGTTAAAACTTGTCTCTTGCTGTTATTATTTATGTGTATTTCCATTCTTTTGTTTAATATTTATTTACATTTAATTGATATCTTCTGCCGGCTAACCCTAACACCAAGACACAAGGACTAAAAGGTGAGAGATATTTCATGTTATTAGTTGATGATTTCTAAAGAATGACATGGGTGAAAATTCTTAAGGATAAGTCAAAAGCCTTTGAGAGATTTAAGACTTTTAGATTTATGGTTGAGAAGGAGAGTGGTTTGACAATAAAATGATTATGATCAGACAAAGGTGGAGAATTCACCTACAATGAGTTTGTGGAATATTGTGAAAGGAACAGCATAAAAAGACAATATTCTGCACCTAGAACTCCACAATAGAATGGCATTCTAGAAAGGAAAAATAGAAGGGTAAAAGAGATGGAAAGAACTATGGTAAATGAGGTAAAGTTACCTAATGTTTACTGGAGAGATGTAGTACACATAGCAGTGTATGTCTTAAACAAAGTGCAATTAAGGGTAAACACTGATTACATGCCTTATGAATTATGGTATGATAGATCTTCTTCTATCAAATATTCCAAGGTATTTGGTAGTAGATTCTACATCAGAAGATAGGAAGATGGCCTTGGAATCTTTGCGTCAAGATGTGATGAAGGCATATTTCTTTGATACTCTAGCAGATCCAAAGCATATAAGTGCTACAATAAGAGATTGCATAAAATTGTAGAAAATACTAATGTTAGGGTAGATGAGGACCAACTGTATCTAACACAAAACAAGGATAGCTTCTCACATGGAAGCTATAATAGAAGAAGAAGATTCTACTGTTGAAGAAGAATATGATAATAGGAGAGAAGAATGAAGGCAATCAAACTAGAAGAAAGCTGGCAAAGTCAAATGAACAAGTAAATTTCTCATTACTATGTAACATTGAACCTAGAGCATTTCCTAATGCTAGTAAGGATGAAGGATGGGTCAATGTTATGGCAGATGAGCTCAATCAGATTGAGAAAAATCAAACATGGGAATTCATTCCAAGACATGCAGATGAGAACATGATAGGCACAAAATGGGTGTTTAAAAATAAGTTGAATGAGGATGGAGAAGTTGTGAGGAACAAGGAATGATTGGTTTGTAAAGAATATGCACAGGTTGAAGGCATAGATTTTGAAGAAATATTTGCAGCTGTAGCAAAGTTCGAATCCATTAGGATGTTCTAGAATTCTCTGTTTATAAGAACTTCAAAGTTTACCAAATGGATGCTAAATATACATTCCTGAATGGGAATCTTAATGAGGAAGTTTATATTGAGCAATGGTCAGGATTTCAATTGTCAGAGAAAGAAGATTATGTTTGTAAATTGAAAAAGGATTTGTATGGTCTAGAATAGGCCCTTAGGGCTTGGTATTCTAAGCTGGATAATTACCTCCAGCAACAAGGATTCATGAAATATTGTGTTGAGAGTAACTTATACTTCAAATCAGAATGTGTGCACATGTTGATTGTTGTATATGTTGATGACATCATTTTTTGTGGTAGTTATGATAGGATGTGCAAGGAATTTTCTGATCTAATACAAAAGGAGTTTGAAATGTCCATGCTTGGAGAAATTTCTTTCTTTCTTGGTTTACAAATATTAAAATTAGACCAAGGTATATTTATATCTCAAACCAAGTATGTAAAGGAAATCCTCAAGAAGATCAAGATGGAATATTGCAAGCCTATGAGTACCCCCATGATGATAGGATGCAAGTTGAGCATGAATGATGAATCCCCTTATACAAATAAGGTAATGTGTAGAACTATGATAGGTAGCTTACTGTACCTAACCAAATCTAGACTAGAGATCATGCAAGTAGTATGCATGGTGGCTAGATTTAAAGATGCTCCTAAGGAATCTCATGTTCAAGCTATGAAAAGAATTTTCAGATATGCGAAAGTTACAATGGATTATGGATTACGGTAGGTCCTCAAAATAATGATTTTAATTTGACAGCATATACAGATGCTAATTAGATAGGAAGTGCAGATTATAGGAGAAGCACCAGTGGTGGAGCTTTCTTCCTTGGTGATAGGTTTGTATAATGGCTCAACAAGAAGCAAGATTCAGTTACATTGTCCACTGCTAAAGCAGAATATGTTGTTGTTGTTTCATGTTGTACATAAGTTTTATGGATGAAGTAGACTCTCAAGGATATAAAGGTAGAGTTTGATGATCCTATTTCCATTCTTTCTGATAATATAAGTGTAATCAATATCTCAAAGAATCCTTTGATGTACTCAAGAACAAAGCACATCTCCATTAAATATAATTTCTTGAGGGAAAAGGTTACAGATCAGGAAGTAAAGTTAGAGTACGTCCCCACAAAAGATTAGATTGTAGACATTTTTGAAAAGCCACTTTCCAATGATACTTTTTAATATCTTAGTCAGAAGCTAGGCATTATTGCTCGTTCTTGTAACAAGTAGAAGTGCAACTGTAACAACTTTCGAGGGAGAGCAACTCAAGTCATATTTTTCATCCCTGTTTTGGATAGTGACTACCTCTCAGCGAGAGACTTGGTAGATAAACAACAGTTTTTTTATCAGTAAGGAGGTTATTTTCCTTCCTTTTCCATTAATGAAAAAGGGGGAGAGTAAGAGTAAGGGGGAGCAACACTCGAGAAATTAATGCAGAAGGATTAGAGAATCACTAAGAACTAATTATACATGAGTGTTGCCATCAATGACAAAGGGGGAGATTGTTGAAATATTGTCATTGATGTCAAATGAATTTTTGAAGTGTTGAAGAGTTGTCAAAAGAAAATTTTTGAAGTTTTGAAGAGTTGTTGGTAAGCTATTCCTAATTTGAACAAAATAGTTTCTAAGTTATCGACAACATAGTGAGTCAACAAAATGTTCAAAACATGAACTGGTTCATTAGTTTCATTTTTCTCTAATTTGTCAGTACAAGAGAAGGAGGAAAGTCTTTTCAGTGAAGACTTAGAAGAAAGAAAAAAAGGGTAAAGTCTTGGAAAAACTTTATTTTAAAAGTTTCCAAGTTTGCCAATCTACCGATTTTTTGATTCGTTGACAAGGGCATGGAAAAAGAAAGATTGGAGATTGGATGTATAAAGGCTTATGTATTAAAAAAGCTCTTTTGAGAACTTTTAAGCAAGTTTAGTTTTTAATCGATTTGTCAACTAGCTGATAGAGGCTTGAGAAGGCAAGCTTGTGAAGTTAGTTGTTTTGGTTCGACGAAATGGAATACTTCCAATAAAAGGAAAATATTAAAATCTTTAGATGTATGTGAGTTCAGAATTTCACCGATTCACTGACTAGGCAACACTTGGCAAAGAAAAGTAGACATTGTGTGAAGCAATAAAGAAAGGATAGGCTAGTTTACAATCTCAGAGAAATGTTGATAAAGAAAAATTGATGACCTAAAGACTGTATCAGAAAACTTCCTAGTTTTTGAACTAGTTCTTAGTTTTTAAGATTCACTGACAAGCTGATAGCATAGAATGGAAGGCTAAGTTTTCAAAAGTTAGATTTTTCTGATGAGGAAGACATAATCCATGGTTCATGAAAGTTGATATTTATCGACAAAGGCATCATAGGAGATAGTTCAAAAAAGAGTGATTTCATGGATAAAGGTAATAAACATGATGGTGTGTATAAAATCTTTCACCAATAAAGAAAGATTAGCTTGAGATCTCCAGAAATCATTGATAAAGGGCTAAAGACCAAAGTTTGGAAAAATGAGAAATTATCGATTAAGAAGACAAAAAGGCAAAGTTTGAAGAAATGAACTTTTGTTGATAGAGGCAAAAGGGGATAAAAGTAAAATTTGAAAAAGATGAAAATCACCAATAGAGGAGTTAAAAGCCAAGGTTAGAGAAATGATAAATTCACCAATAGAAAAGGATGGTTAAATAATAAAATGTTTTAAATGGCTATATTTTTGGCATGAAACCTAGGTGTGTAATTAGTAGTTAAGGACTAATAATGGATGCATGGTGATGATTGTGTAAACAACATAAAAAGATATTTATTGCATGGCAATGACGATGGATAAAATCAAATAAAAGATTATTTTTGCATGCACGAAGATATAAATAGAACTATGATTGTAGTTAGTTATAGCGATGGATACACAATAGAAAAATAGATTGAATGCATGTGCAGAGCTATATGCTGAGTTTTCTTTTAAGACATACAAAAAGAAGTGCAGAAATACTAGAGTGTGCACATACAGATGTGCAATTGTATGTAGAGATAGTTGTATACTAAAAGTGATTGTAACATAATAAATATACAAAGTTCTATGTGTAGAAATGAGGTATGTGTAAGAGATGGATTTGATGATGCAGGCATGAAAAGAACTAAGTACAGAGTGAGCCTGGGTGAGTAGAGTGAGAGGAGAAGATTGTATATGATTTGAATAGATGCATTTGAGGTTTATGAAGAACCAAATGGGTGCATACTTGAGTATGTAAAGATTCAGTGAGGTTAGTACCTCCTGTGGACTAAGTTGGTCCTCAAATCAGGGGATTGTAGTCTTCTTAGAGTTGGTGCTCTTAAATCATAGATTTGGTGACTCCTTAGAGTTAATGTTTTTAAACATTGTAATCAATGGCTTTCTTTGTGAGGCTAGATTAAGACAGTGGATCCTAGCAGCATTTTCTCACCATGGTTTTTCCCATATTAGGTTTTCTATGTATATTTGGTGTTCGTGTGTGCATGCTTTCTTGTTGTTGATGTTATTGCATTGAAAGTTTATTTGATCTACATTCTAGAAGCCTAAAGTTTTAAGTTTTATTGATCTATTGATTCATCCCCCCTCTCAAATAGATTATTTGTGTTCTAACATGATGAGTAAATCTAAGCTTAATCAGCTAAACCCTAAAGTACACTAGAAGATGGTCGAAAGTTCTTAAACTAGGATACACAAGTTCTCTAAGGGAGTATCCAATATATATGCAAGGTAGATGGGGTCCAATTCCATGAACATAGTTATTCTATTTAAAGCTTGTAACAAGTCAGTTCACCTTGTGTCTAGAATTACTTGAGGCCTTAATGTTGTGCCCATGACTACATGACTAGATTGAGGCACAACTTTAATTATACCTCCTTTTATATACCCCACCAAAACATGTGATCAAGGTCATCCTTTGGAGTGATGAAATCCCCAAGCAAGCCTCCTAATGTAGAAGGATTGCAAGTGCTTTTGGTTCCTAAGATCACACTAATTGCAAGGGAAGATCATGCACAACTTGGGTCCTTGGGTGAAAAAAGTGTTTCAAGTAGCATTTTTGATCTTCAAGATCACACGAGGTGAAAGAAGAGAGCATACACATGAACAAGATTAATTCCCTTAGATAAAAATGATGTGTGTGAAAATGAGATTGATTAGAGGATGCTTTTGATTCCTAAAATCACACTAAGTACAAGGGAAGAGCATACACACCCCAGTTCACAATCAAACCCACTAAACAAAATAAACACAAAGTGTTTCAAATGATAATCTTTGACAAGCATTCACTTGCAACAAAAGTGCCAATAGTTTGATAGGTTTTAGCCTTTGACAAGTGAACCTATAAACAAATGTTTTCTCAAATAGGATAAATCTATACAAAAAATAGAATTAATAGTCAAGATATAGAAAATTAGGTATTATCAATAGATTCCTTATGAATTTCGATGTAATTTCAGAAAAAATGCATTACATTTTGATTTAATATGCAAAAGTTATGCGCAAATAAAGTTTTGAATGATAATGTTATGTTTGAAAAATAAACCGTTGCAAAAGTCAGAAAACAATATATTCCAACAACAAAATCAATATGACCATGATATCACTTATGATTTTATAATCAATATCAAAAAAAGGTTTTCTCAAATTGGACTTCATATGCAAAAGTTATTGCATAAACTAGGGTTTGAAAAAAATTACTTGAAAAAAATCCATTTCTATCGTAGATATGAAGAAGGATGATATAGAAAAATGGGTTTAAGTATTTCTAACCATTTGCAAAAAACAGAATGTGATTTGCTTACCTAGATTACAAGATATGATTCTTTTTCTAAAAGTCATGCATAAAAAAATTCTAAAAAATTAGAATCTCAAGGTCAACTTAAAATCCTCATAACTCCAATACATATCCAAATTTATAAAGTAACCACTTTTTGGAAATGTCTTGAAGTCCTATTTCTAACAAATGCAATATTTCATTTTGTCAAGATCTGTGTAAAACAGAAAACCCTTCGCAACAAATTCAGCCCTAAACAAATAAAATCAGTAATATAAAATATCTTCAACCTACAAAACCAAGGTTAGATAAGGGATGTGGGGTCCCACTAGATGTGCCAAAATGTGTAGGTAGAATTATAGAATGGAATAAGGAACAAATGCATGAAAATACCTATTACATACTTAAGACACATCAAGACCAAGTAACTATAAAATGGAAATGAAACAATATTACCAAATGAGTCCTTGCTACCTTTTATATTGTAATGATATTTTAATAAAGATTTGTATATGTTGGTTACTCAAACGAACAACATAACATTAGATAAAGATGATGGGTATATGATAATATGAGATCTATGATGATTTTTATAGAATAAACTTATGTTATAAGATGTGTTGATAATGGCTTGGTTGAGGTTTGATTTATAGATTTTTGGATAATAGGATGGATGGCTAGGATTAAAAGATTAGATCAATGGTTGATATGTGATGACACAAGATTATGGCAAGGATAAGGATTTATAGGAAAACAAAGGAAGCTTCTAGGGCTTGTCCTTAAGTGAATGGTTGAGATTAGAATATGTAGTATGAAATGGATGGTTGAAATTTTTGTAGACAATTAGAATTGACCATGTGCTCACAACCCTTCAACATCCCCTAGACATTCATCTTGCAACACATTGTCCCTTAATCTTTTTTTTCTAAATTATTTAAATAAATTATATTTATTTAATTAATCAATTCCATCCATCACCTAAAATAAAGAAATAAATTATATTTATTTAATTCATCCATTTATCCCTTTTAACAAAAATTAATTTAATAAATCTTATGTATTTAATTAATTTATTCTTCCACCATCTTGTTGTGAGGTTTCACAACACACCCTATTTTGTCTTAGCAAGACAGGGACCCAACGTTTTCTTTGCTTTTACTTGTGTGCTTCTTTGTTTTTTTTGTGTCTTCTTGTTTTGGGTGGTATGGTAAAATGAGAGGTCCTAATCCAAGTCAAAAGGTCAAGTTTATCAATTCTCCTAACAAGGGTTACCATAGGATAGTGAATTAAATTTTGAGCAACTTTGCCTTTTGAACCACCTTGAAATTTGATAAGTTGAAAAAGTTTGGCAAGGTCAAAGTTGTACTTTGATATCTAGATATTGTTGTATGGATTTTTGAAAGGGATATTTTACATTTGCACAATATCCATATCTTGATGTTAAGATCCCTACCTTGTTATGTATAAATGACTATACATGCCTAGGAATATTCCCTTCATCAAGCATCCTTACCTATATCTTTGTCAGCTGTTAAGATTACCATGTGAAACCCATGAAACCCAAAAATGTGAGGATATTTTAGATAGGTATATTTTGCACCACAAAATATCCATATTCCTACGTAATGCATATATCCATGTGATGGCCCATCAAATTTAACCCAATGAATATGTGCATAGACCCAGATATTTGGTATCAGATATTCTTTATGGATATTTGGATTTTGAAATATCCATGCCGAAATACCCATATCCTTATCCTACTTAAAAATCCAAGATATGCTCCTAATGTTGACTTTTCAATAGATATCTCACATCTAGATATTTTGTATGGATATTTTAGATTTCCAATATCCATAGCTTGAAATATCCATATCTAGATGATGTCGGCCATTTTCATCTGAATGGAAATTTTACCGCCTATTGACATCATTTAGACATTTGCGATATGGATAGTTTGCATTCATTAATATCCATACCCTTTCTAAGATCCATACCCACATTATAAAAAATGATATCCCCATGTGTGCCGATGTTGACTTTTCAACAAAGTCTATGCATATGGATATTTTACATGGATCTTTCATATATCCTAGTTTTCAAAACCAATTTAATTCTTGATAATTATTTCTTTGGTCAACAATGTTTGACCTAAGCCACTTGTTGATGTCATATGGAGATTCTGATTGGATGTCGATACTAAGGGTTCATATCCGAACTTTCCAACATTTAATGTTGCATGTAGGGGTTGGTGGATTTTGAATTTGAAAGTCTACCTATGTACATGTGTAAATTCCTCCCACCTGCACTTTTCAAAAGGCCTACCTAATTGCATAATCATCCATTAATGTGCCCTATTGGATGAAATTTGAATGATATAAGGTAAATTCTATAGTCCTTTTAATCACATAAAAGTATTCAAGCAATAAAATTGTAGGGCATTAGCAAAGATCCAAGGCGATTAGAAGTGATTTGCAATCAACTAATAGAGGCTTGATAGCAGCAGAACAGTGAGTAGAGAATGGAAAATAGGAGAGGAAGACATCATCGAATGGCATAACATACATATCATCTTTTATGTTGAAAGTTCTGATTGACAGATATGAATAGGACAAAATCTTCCTGTTGGTGATTGTTTTGATGCAATCATAACAATAAGTTAAAATTCACATATAATGAACTGAAACTATACTTGAAAGATAAGAAAGAATCACTTAAGATTCAATTAATCCCAAGTCTACAGTGGTACGGTTGGTCAAGTTCAATTGGTCAATGTGAAGCTGTAATTGTTTAAGGGGCCTTACGGAGTTTAGAGTTCCTTTGTGGTTTACTGGACTAAGATTATGCAAAAGGTCATAGATATCAACAAGTATTTTGTTCATTTGCATACAAGTGTTACTGTGCTACAAATTTTAGATGGTTTCTTGAATTATTACAGTTTCCTCCTTTATATATTTATGAAAACTATCTACCTTAAACTCTGTTATGCATGCTTCTTCAAATTTGAGACAACTTTCTTTAGATTTCTACGTTTTCAGCTAAATATTTCAGATGGGTTGGGAAAAGTTAGAAAGATCTAATCTACACCTCATTTACTCTACCAAAGGATCTAATTGTTCTGTTATACACTATGTAAATCCTACAGTAATTTGATCAAATCCATAGTAAAACTTTAAATGCAAGTTCTGAGCATTTTCACAAACATACATTTAAAATTGCAAGCTCTCAAAGAAAATATTTCAAAACACAAAGAAGAGTAGGAGAACACTCAGGAGATAGATGCAAAACTCCAGATTCTATTGTATTAGAAACAAACAGTCATACATGATTTACAATGTTGGAATGACTCTTAGTTTCATTGATCAAACTTCAAAGAAATTACAAGCTTTACAGATACAGTAAGGAAGCTAGACATTCCACGAACACCTCAACTGCAAGCCTACAAAACAAGACAAGCAATAAGTACCATATTTATCAAATGAACAGTAAGAAACTAAAATATCTGTTTAAATCAAGGTGACCGTGTAAAATGTGGAAATTGGGTCCAAAATCAGTAGAAACCACGTTCAAAACTACACACAGACTGCTGAAAACCATTGGGTCAACTATCACTAACCAAAAAAGTGCCACGAGTGTAAAATGCATTCAAAATTCCTATCGCTTTACATTTCCCGCTCATCAGTGAGATAATCGCCATCAGCGGGTTCAAAAAATCACTTGGGCGATATTTGTTATTTGGCCGATGGCCTTTCTCGTTTTATTTCCTCCTTGTTTCCTTCTATCAGCGAGAGACCCTTTATGGGTGAGGACATGAATTCCCCGGTCGATGCCTTTCATTACACTGATAGCCTTATCGACTTTGCATTTCTTTCTTATCGGCGAGAGATTCGCCATCGGTGAACTCCAAATCTTCTCCGCTGATCACAATTACTTTATCGATGCCTTTATATTGGTGAGACTTCGTTGATCACCATCAGTGTGAGATCACCCATCGGCGAACTCCAAACTTCCCCTGCTGATGACATTACCTTGGCCGATGGCCTCTTATCGGCGTAAGTGTTGCCGATGTCAGTTGTTAGTTCTATCGGCGCGATACCATACCATCGGCGAGAGCAAAATCATCCCCGCTGATCATTGTTGTTTGGCTGATGGCCTCTATTGGCATGACCTCTACTGAAATAGCCTTAGCGGCTTGTTTTTCTTTCCATCAGGCTGACACACGATATCAATGAAGCTAATTAAAACTTCACCGATCGCCATTCTCTGGCCGATATCCCTTCATCTATCTCTTATCCCTTTATATCGGCAGGAGAATTGCCCATCGGCGAACTCCAAATTTCTCTGCCGATCACTATTGTTTGGCCGATGCCCCCCTTTGGTTTCCATCGGCAAGACTCTCTTCTATCGGCAAGGGCCAAAACAAAATGGCCGACAGTAATAGTTATACCAATGGCAAAAGGCCATCGGGGAGATCATAGCCTTTGGCGGGAGAAATTCAAACTCTGCTGATACCAAATGTTATGTTGATGACTTATCTCGGCCACAGTCTCACCAAAGCTTTAAACCTTGAACCATGGAACCAAAAAAAGTTCAAGTGGATGGTTCAACGCGGCAGTTCAACGCGGCTATACAAACAACAATTTTCTTTTAAGACATTTTTGAGCATGCCGAACCATTTGAACCCCAAACCATTAAACTTTTGAAAGAAAGGTTCAATGGGATGGTTCAACGCACAGGTTCAAACCTTAAAAAACCTTGCCAATGAATAAATAATGGCGATCAAAAAGGTAACAAAGTGCGCTGATGCACTTCCTGCCAAACAGTCAAATGTGAGATATAGAGTGGAAATCAGACAAAATATATTTAACCTGAAACCACCAAGTATGAATACTTCAAAATTTTAAATGAATGCCAACAAGGAAAAAGGCAAACAATTGACTGTTTATCATGCAAAACCTGATAGTACATTTTACCAAATTGATCATAACTTGCAAAATATGATGAATTTTAAGATGGTTCAAAAGGCAACCCTGGCTCATTTTTTACAAGGAATCCAACCACATCATGCAATGGTACTAAAAATGCAATTTTCTATATTTTTAACAAGGTTTGCAAATTTGACTCCTCTTTTGCCTTTACCACCAGACAGAACATCACAAGCAGAAGAAAGAGCAAAGCAAGAGCAGGGGTCCTCATTTTGCTAAGGGGCAAAATGGGGCATGTTGTGAACATCACAACAACTAACAACCGAACAAAACAATTAAATTCAAAGTGTTCAAGAAAATTAGGTGAAATAAATTCATAACTTCTGACTATCCTTCGTGCAAATTACTATTCAGCTTGAGACTTAAGGTATTCAATAAGGTTGCATGAATTTCCATTTTCAGTTTAATTGTGTGCACGTGATTAATTATCCTCATCTTGAAGATCGGTTGAACAAACCAGTGACTGACATTAGCCTACGTAGGTGAGGATATTCCCTCATAGCCGACCAGATAGAGCCTTGCTGCCAGCGAGCGTTCATAGCCCTGACAAGGTTATCGTTATAATTCTCCTAAGTAGAGCCCCACTACCAGCGAGCATCTGTAGCCCCGGTAGAGTTACTTAGATGGCTTAATCTGGATTTTCAGTATAATCTGCTTTATTTATTTATTTTTTATTTTTATTTTCTGATTTTGAAAGACTTCACAAGATATAGCAATTTGTAACTTCATGATGCAAGAAGTGGACACTTGCTGAAATTAAGCTGAGAATTGTAATGGTAGCAAGGGTAACCTCTTATTTTTTACCTAATATCTACACTGGTAAGTTCAACAAACCCAAGGATTTTAGGTGTGTCATCGTAAGAAACTTGCTTCAAATTCTCAATCACATTTATTGAATACGAAATTTCAGAAGATAAATAACTCTCTACATTCATGACAGTAACAAGTTATGTGTAAATTGCAAATGATTAACTTGAATATCCTAAATTTTATATTGTTTTCAACAGTTGCTAGTTTGCTCCTTAATACTCTAAAGTAAAACAAAGATCCCTGCTGAGGAGACAACAAACAAACCAAACAAACAGGCTATACAAAAGCAAAAAAAGTAGAAAAACTGTACAAACAGGCTGTACAAACAACACTGTACAAACAAAAACAAAACAAATAGAAAGAAACAGAAAGGAACTATACAAATAGCTAACCTAAAAAAAAAAAACAGCAAAAGAAGAAAAGAAAACAAAAACAACTACCCTACCAAACTATATACAAGCCTCTACAAGGCAAACAAAAACCCAGGAAAAGACCCAAGAACATCCGTACTTGCATATTTCTTTAGATTGTGTAGGAGTAACAGGGTACTAGTTATGGTTCTCATCCTAGCAGATTTATCTTTGAATTCTGAAAAAAATTCCGGTATTCTAGATTCATTGTGTTTATCAGAATAGCTCTTAACTATGAGCAATTGGGACAGCTCATCAGATTTATGATTGATCCACATGCATGTCCTATCTCTTGAATTTCTATAATCAAAATAGCATTTATCATTGTTCACTAAAGAAAGGAAAGAGACAACCTGATGTGTTTTTAGCTCTGTGGGACATGCTTGTTCATTGATAGCTGGCTCTTCATTCAACTCTGCATTTTCGTTGCCCAGCTCTATGTCTGGTCCTCTTTCAAGTTGAAAGATGAATAACTCAAGATGTATCATTTCTTCATCTTCATCTATCTTTGTTCCTTCATTTCAAATATTTAGTTTATCCTCAAATTCAACAAACCTCTCAATGTTCTCATTAGTTTCCTGCATATCAGCACTTAAATGAGTATTTTCATCATCATAATCTGACATACAAAAATTAATCATTTCTAAATCACTTGAGAGTAAAGGTGGAACAACATCCTTAGATTGACAGGAATACCCCCCTGTTTTATTTTCAACATGGCATGGGGGTGATGTCTGATTATGCACAGCAGCTCCAAAATCTTTTGTATTTTCAATTTTTAAGAATTGGTCATCAACTGACTCACATTTATCATCCAGTGTGGAGTCTACTTCTATTAACCTGCAACAATCCTGAACTTGGTCATTCAATTTAAAGAAGTCAGTCATGGGATTAGGATTTACTTTTTCCTCTATGACTTCATTAGCTTCTATAGTAGGGATCTCATCAATTTTAGCGCACTTTAATTTTTTCATTTGCCCACATTTCTCCTTTCCATAAAATGACTCAAGGAAAGATGTTTTATTGTCTTTACCAAAAGCATTAGGATCAGCAATAAAACCCTTATCCTGACAAATGGTTTCCTCTCTACAAGATTTAAAAGATTTATACTTGCACCCCCCTTTTCCTGTATTAGGAAGTAGAGATCTACTATCAATCCCACCATAATATGACCTAAGAAAAGATGCTCTGTTATCATTCCCTTCCAGAATTGATTTATCTATTGTATTTTCTAATCACCTATTAGTTCTTAGTGTTGTATTAGCTTGTTGCTGCAAAATTTCTTTTTCCTGCCAGTCTTCAGCCCTGAACACATCTGAAAAAATAATCAGTCCTTTCAAATATGAATCTATCCTAGTGAGGAATGTTAAACATTTAAGTTCACTGTGTTCAATAGTCCGGTGTATCCTGCAACAACTGGACAAACCAAAATTAGATAAACTTTGAGAATAAAACTGTTCATTCAAAGCTCCCTGAAATAAAGGACTGTTAATTTGAAAACTGTCCCCATATGAGTCCATTGAAAATGGGACCCTCTTTTCACCCTTTTAGGCATTTGAAATTTTATGAGATCCAACATATCTCAGAACATAGCATTTAAACTCAAAAAATTAACCCTCCTTCTAGTGCCAGAAAACTATTGGTGATTGTTTTGCTGCAATCATAACAATAAGTTAAAATTCATATATAATGAACTGAAACTATACTTGAAAGATAAGAAAGAATCACTTAAGATTCAATTAATCCCAAGTCTACAGTGGTAGGGTTGGTCAAGTTCAGTTGGTCAATGTGAAGTTGTAATTATTCAAGGGGCCTTACGGAGTTTAGAGTTCCTTTGTGGTTTACTGGACTAAGATTATGCAAAAGGTCATAGATATCAACAAGTATTTTGTTCATTTGCATACAAGTGTTACTGTGCTACAAATTTTAGATGGTTTCTTGAATTATTGCAGTTTCCTCCTTTATATATTTATGAAAACTGTCTACCTTAAACTCTGTTATGCATGCTTCTTCAAATTTGAGACAACTTTATTTAGATTTCTACGTTTCAGCTAAATATTTCAGATGGGTTGGGAAAAGTTAGAAAGATCTAATCTACACCTCATTTACTCTACCAAAGGATCTAATTGTTCTGTTATGTACTATGTAAATCCTACAGTAATTTGATCAAATCCATAGTAAAAACCTTAAATGCAAGTTCTGAGCATTTTCACAGACATACATTTAAAATTGCAAGCTCTCAAAGAAAATATTTCAAAACACAAAGAAGAGCAGGAGAACACTCAGAAGATAGATGCAGAACTCCAGATTCTATTGTATTAGAAACAAACAATCATACATGATTTACAATGTTGGACTGACTCTTAGTTTCATTGATCAAACTTCAAAGAACTTACAAGCTTTACAGATACAGTAAGGAAGCCAGACATTCCACGCACACCTTACTGTAGACAAACAAGCGGCCTCCTTCTTCTACTTCTAAACTATGCTAAGCTAAAATCCTTGTGTTTTCTTAAAAATCCCTATTGTGAAGTGTTATAGTGCAGAGAGGCACAATATAAAGACTTTTTGATTATCCTCACTACAGCGAAAAACCTAACTAAACCCCTGGTTCAAACCCCTGGTTACAGCAGTAAATGTAGGTGAACCAGTTCCCCAAAATATCTCTGAGCAGTGTCAAATCTGGGCAAAATATTGCCCCTTCTGAGAAGCTTTAGTAGCTCAGCAATAACTTCTATCTGTCTATTGTAGTAATGTTCTCAGCTGCAACCTTGTCCTCCATTTGAATGGCCTTGATTTCTTCGCACTTGATCTTTATCTTCTTGCTCCTGAGATCAGATTTTCTTCCTCCATGATGTCACTGTGATTAATTTCTAGCTACTTCCTCAACTGCAAGCCTACAAAACAAGACAAGCAATAAGTACCATATTTATCAAATGAACAGCAGGAAACTAAAATATCTATTTAAATCAAGGTGACCATGTAAAATGTGGAAATCAGGTCTAAAATCAGTAGAAACTACGTTCAAAACTACACACAGACTACTCAAAACCATCGGGTCAACTATCACTGACCAGAAAAGTGCCACGGGCACCAAAAAAGTGTTCAAAATTCCTATCACTTTACATTTTCCACTCATCAGCGAGATAATCGCCATCGGCAGGTTCAAAAAATCACTTGGGCGATATTCATTATTTGGCCGATGGCCTTTCTCGTTTTATTTCCTCCTTGTTTCCTTCTATCGGCGAGAGACCCTTTATCGGCGAGGACATGAATTCCCCGGCCGATGCCTTTCGTTACACCGATAGCCTTATTGGCTTTGCATTTCTTTCTTATCGGCGAGAGATTCGCCATCAGCGAACTCCAAATCTTCTCTGCCGATCACAATTACTTTATCGATACCTTTATATCGGTGAGACTCCTTCCGATGATCCCCTCGTTGATCACCATCAGTGTGAGATCACCCATCGGCGAACTCCAAACTTCCCCTGGTGATGACATTACCTTGGCCGATGGCCTCTTATCGGCGTAAGTGTTGCCGATGTCAGTTGTTAGTTCTATCAGCGCGATACCATACCATCGGCAAGAGCAAAATCATCCCCGCCGATCATTGTTGTTTGGCTGATGGCCTCTATCGGCATGACCTCTACCGAAATAGCCTTAATGGCTTGTTTTTCTTTCCATCGGGCTGACACACGATATCGGTGAAGCTAATTAAAACTTCACCGATCGCCATTCTCTAGCTGATACCCCTTCGTCTATCTCTTATCCCTTTATATCGGCAGGAGAATTGCCCATCGGTGAACTCCAAATTTCTCTGCCGATCACTATTGTTTGGCCGACGCCCCCCTTTGGTTTCCATCGGCAAGACTCTCTTCTATCGGCAAGGGCCAAAACAAAATGGCCGACAGTAATAGTTATACCGATGGCAAAAGGCCATCGGGGAGATCGTAGCCTTCGGCGGGAGAAATTCAAACTCCGCTAGTACCAAATGTTACATCGATGACTTATATCGGCCACAGTCTCACCAAAGCTTTGAACCTTGAACCATTGAACCAAAAAAAGTTCAAGCGGATGGTTCGACGCGGTGGTTCAATGCGGCTATATAAACAACAATTTGCTTTTGAGACATTTTTGAACATGCCAAACCATTTGAACCCCGAACCATTAAACTTTTGAAAGAAAGGTTCAACGGGATGGTTCAACGCGCAGGTTCAAACCTTAAAAAACCTTGCCAATGAATAAATAATGGCGATCAAAAAGGTAACAAAGTGCGCTGATGCACTTCCTGCCAAACAGTCAAATGTGAGATACAAAGTGGAACTCAGACAAAATATATTTAACCTGAAACCACCAAGTACAAATACTTCAAAATTTTAAACGAATGCCAACAAGGAAAAAGGCAAACAACTGACTGTTTATCATGCAAAACCTGATAGTACATTTTACCAAATTGATCATAACTTACAAAATATGATGAATTTTAAGACGGTTCAAAAGGCAACCCTGGCTCATTTTTCACAAGGAATCCAACCACATCATGCAATGGTACTGAAAATGCAATTTTCTATATTTTTAACAAGATTTGCAAATTTGACTCCACTTTTCCCTTTACCACCAGACAGAACAACACAAGCAGAAGCAAGAGCAAAGCAACAGCAGGCGTCCTCATTTTGCTAAGGGGCAAAATGGGGCGTGTTGTGAACATCACAACACTTCCCACCCTATTTTTGTTTTTATTGTTACAATGATGGTTATGCAGTAACCAAGGTAAAATAGTAAAGTAGGGTAAATTTCTTCTGATAAGTACAAATTGTGTCATGCCCAGGCCACCTGTATGTCACCATACAAGTGGGCTAAAAAGGTAGGATTTTTTTTTTAACATTTAAATGTACAAATGATAATTTGCAATGGTAATTTTACCTAAAGTCTTATCAAATGACTTCAACTCCCAAATGGTTAAGTTGATGAGCGAGCAATGACCTAATGATCACAAGGTAGGGTTTAGATCAATTAACGTAGTTTAATTAGTTTTACTTAACATATTTGTTTTCATATTTAAAAGACATTTTTCATTTGATAAATTAATTTTCTCTTTTTAGACAATATCACTAAGTTAATAAAATTATAATAAAAACAATTATAGTTATAAGTAATTTCCCTTTTGGCAATGAAATTAATTTGACTTAATTTTAACATATCAATTATCTCCAATTTAAACTAATAAATCTAAATTTCTATTTTCAATAATGTAACTAAGACTTACAACACTTCCCAAAAAGAATAAAGAAATCTTTAAAATAATCTTTTCTTTTTTTCCCACCAAATTTAGAATTGTTTTCCTATAAAGATAAATCATATACAAATTCTACCATTAGAAAATTTCATTATACTATAATTTAAATAATTGCACTTTTAAAATATATTTCCCTCTCTCATTTAAATATAACTAATCATAACTACATATTCCATTAGTTCCCAAAATTTAAACTAATAATTTAAAACTCTCTTTTCCAATTAGATAGAATAATAAATAAAATATAAACTATAATTTCTAATTTGTCCTAAAACCTTAAAACAATCTTATCTCTTTTTTTTTTTTTAAAGATAATGCGCTTGGTAAACTTTTTAACGTGACCGGCGATGCTGGTGCGACACGCCCTCCGGCTCCACGCGAATGCTTTTGCCTGGAGCAATGAACCGGTGAGGCCACAACTGGGGGACCTCATCCCCTAGGAAGAACACTTCAAACCTGCGAGCTCATTGGCCCAGCGAAGGCGTAGCCTTGCGAGCTCGTTGGCCCAGTGGGGGTTTGAACTCTGGTGGCTGCCACTACAACCTGAGCGACTTAACCACCGAACCATGCCATCATCGGCAACAATCTTATCTCTTTTATTACTCAATAAAACAATGTATTTTTCTAACAAGAGACACATTGCGTCAGGTTCCTGCCATATGTTCTGAATGTTGTTGTAATTAAGTATTGTTAGGTGTTGTAAAAATAAGGACTGAAACTTGCAAATTGGGACAAACACCTCCAATATTTAGTTTCACACCTATAAATTGCATTTGCTTGAAGGTTAAAAAACTTAAACATCTGGAAATAATAATAAATAAGCAAAAAAAAAAAAGATAAATGTATTGACAGTTGACACTACCCTTGTCGTGAATACCACATCACGTGCTACTGCAGATTGGGGTCGATCATTTCTAATGAATAAAAGGACAGTAGAACTACTTTTTAAGTCCAAAAAGGAAATAGAAAACATATGAGCAGAACCCATTGCTGTAATTTCCTTGTAGATTAAGTTGGTATAATTTTCCATTCTTGGATCATGCTAGGAGCCTTGTGGGTCTGGCGGGAGTTCCCCTGTGCCCAATGCTATTTTGTTACATGCCCTGCTGAAAACACAATGTAGTTTTTCTAACCTCACAAATCTGATATTGAAAATCGAAAGAAATTTGGAATTTGAACAATAAGATTAAAGCTGCTGTATAATCTTAATATTGGAGAATGATATAAAATAAAAATCCATTGAAGTACCCTTAAAAAAATATGCCCACTGAGCATTTCATGATGCAAACTTTGTATCTTTCAAGCAATCCATAAAAAGGACAGTAGTCAGTTTTCATTACATAATTACATTAATCCATAAGTGAGGGTTGTGTTCATTGCTTTACAAACATGTGATTTAAGCTTTTCTATATACATATTGGATCAAAGCTACATGTTACATATTCATAGTCAAAATGTGCATGCACAGTCATAGTGCTTTTCTAATATTACATATTGGATCAAAGTTACAGGTTACATATTCACAGCCAAAATGTGCATGCACAGTCACAATCTATCAAATTACTTAAGAAACAATTAATAACATAGTGTGACTACTAAATAGTACTGGCAGTAGAGCATTTACTAAATCAAGGTATAATAAAGAGCATAACTAAAAGATGCTCATTGTTTAACAATTTTGACAACTAGGAGAAAAATATGGTTTTTAACACTCCAGCAGCTGAAACAGATTGGACTTATGACCATTTTTCAGATCTTAATAAAGCTAAGAGATTTTTTACAACACTATGAAGTGATTGATTGCCCCTCAGCTCCACTTAATTAGTTTTCTATTGAATTTATCCTTGTGCGCCTCTTCAGACCCAAAATTATACCCCACGATGGCCATTCTGTCATGAACAGTTCAATTGGGATTTTTGTGAAGCTATGGCCCATTGGAGGTCTGAGAAGAACTGTTTTATTTTGAGAAGAAAATGAAAGATACACTGGCTCCCATCATGTCTAGCATTGTGTCATGGATAGGTCCAGTGAATAAAAGGTATAGAGAATAGGATACATCAAAATGCTAAGGTCCTGAAAGAGGTAAGGTAAGGAAAAGACTTTAGTTAGGTAGGGTAAAAATCTATGTCCAAGATTTACAGTCATGTACAAGATATCTTGAGTGGATGTGTTGATTTGTTCATCAGGTTCCCAACATTAATGCCTAGTCAATTGACAACAATGCAATGTTGCAAGAAATGCAACCAACTCCCTACTTTTCCCCTTTTCTTAGACAACAACCCATCTGCAATGCTGAATAGTTGTTGCAGATGGAAAATATGTTATTTCATTTTGAATGGTAACCCAGGGGCCATGCAACAACAACGGTTCCATTTCTGGAGTGTTGTGTTCCGTTTAATGGTGTCCTATTCTAGATGCAAATCCCTAAACTTGTAAAAAAATAAAAAGCACTTTAAAGCCCTAAAACCATTGTTAAACTCTTATAAAATTTGTACCATGTCTATGTAATATGTATCAATTTTAGAAGTCAGCTATAGCAGGGTTCCACCAGAGTGAGAAGCTTGGACTGACAAGCGACAAGTCAACATCACATACAAATTTACAAACACAGCAGATTGATAACATAGATTGTCATCATCATTTTCTACCCAAAAAAAATTTATTTGAATTGAAGTGATGTTGTACAAAGAAGAATAGTCTTTGAATTTAATGATTCTTTAGTTTCAGAGTTTCTTAGGAGAGTATTGTCTGAATTGAAGTGATTTTTTAGTTTCAGAGTTTCTCAGTACTTATTGTAATGTCTTTATTCTATTCTGATGCACAGGTCAATGCTCTTATTGCATAGGGCAATGTGCCTTAAATTGTTAATGTTTAAAGTGCAGGATGGTTCACCCTCTTAGGGGATTTTATACGAATGATAATTTTGTATTTTGCTTCATATACTTTTAGAGAGAAGTTGATCTTTGTCATAACTTATAACACAAAATAAGTCAGATATTAGAGTGAAGCAGGGATAGATAATAGTTAGGACTAGCAAAAAAGGATAAAAGATGAAATATAACAGCTAAGGAAGTTTAATAAATTGTAATTTGAGATGTCTAGAAAGGAATGGAAAAAAACTGAATTTCTGAATCAATATTCCAAATTCCACTGCCCATTTTTGCTGGGCTTTTGACAAACTGAAAATGTTGTTTTACTGAGGTTAATTGATTCAAACATACATAAAAATGATTATGTATGGATCTTATTTTTTTATGCTTTTGTCTATTTTGGCTGCATCCATATTGGATGCATTTGTAAGATGGCTGGCAAAGGAGGCTAAGTTTGACAAATTTTCCATGGCTACAAGTAGTGATTTTCTGATCTCAGATGATACTCTGTATTTTTGCTACTTTATGCATATTCAGAAAGATTGGATATGCTACAGTCTTGATGCTTTGTATAAGATTGAGAAGTAGTTGCTGGGTTAGTTTTGCAGATAAGGACATGTTTTCCCCCACCAAACTTTCATGGTATTGTGAACTCGAGTCCAATAACTCGATATTCACAAGGAAATGCTTCAGGTCCACTTATGGAATAGCATTGACTCTTCTTCTCTTTGAGATCAAAAGCTCTTTAGCAATACAAAGGGCATCTGCTTATTTTTTAGCATCTTCTAAACCTTGGTCTTGTAAAATTGCAACTTGCATCTCCAATGAACATGAAGCAGCTCATAGTGGGTTATAACATTCATTATATTTGTATTAAATGTAAGAGGTGCAGCTGATGCATAGTTAGGTAATAGTTCAAATGGATATTCCTACCCTGTATCTCTTTGCCCATGGGAAAGGTTCGCGATGCTAGAGGTAAAGCTTTGATGACCATTATTAACAAATTAACCCTGTGCAATATGTATCACTCGTGTAAAACCATTGTCTCACCACATGTTGAATTACAGGAATTATTAGTAAATGGAGTGCCTTTAGAAAAATGGTCTCCTTGTGATAAGTGACATTTCAGAAAGCTTACCAATGACTACAATCTATAGGGTGTTGAAGAAAAACACAGATGCTGCATGTCTCTTTGAATCCGAAGCTCCCCTTTTACCAGGGCTTCCTGATGATGTTGCTAAGCATTGTCTTGCACTTGTTCCATTTGGTGATTTTCAGTCCTTGGGATCTGTTTGTAAGGGATGGAGGAAATTCATTTAGAGCAAAGAATTCTATGCATTGAGAAAACTGGCAGGTATTTTAGAAGAGTGCCTTTAAGTACTAACAAAGGATGAAGAAGCTGGAAGAATGTACTGGCAAGTTCTTAATTCTGTTAAGGCTAAATGGCAATCCCTTCCACCTATGCCTGGTCCTACCAAGACAGGATTTGGTATTGTTGTGATGGATGGGAAACTTCTCATTATGGCTGGATTGTTTGAAGATGATGCTGGAAATCTGAAATCAACTATTCAAAGGATTTATAGGCTAAATGGAGTCCTTCAATATGTAGAGACACCAGACGCTTAAGCAATACTAAACCAAATTGGATTTGGGGTGCTGTGTGACCTTAATTCAAAAGATGGAAAACTTAAATGACACAGAGAAGAGACCAAGCAACAGAGTTGCACTGATGTCATTACCCCCAAAATAAATGCATAGACTATCTTGTAAATCAGAGATTCATAAACCAACATTGAATCAGCGCTAATAGCTTGTCATTGCTACCAAAACCACTGGGTAAGATCAGCAATTTTTGAATACATAAAATGCTTATTGAGATCCATTCCCTACACTACAACAAAAATGCAAAGACTGTAATGTCCCCTTCTAGACACATGGTTAGTCCATCATGGAGTTCCCATGGACTAGCAGTTTGGTTAGGGAACTATGGTTAGTTTGGCTCTGGAGGTCCTTGGCAGTGACAGAGTCTTGGTTCGCATTTAGTAGATCCATTTGGCATCCTTGTGGTTGGTTCAGTGGGTTCTTGGCCATTACTTACTATTTTTGGTAAGTTCGGGTACTATGTCAGTTCAGGATTTTTAGAGTTGGAACAGATGCGTTTCATCGAGACCTTTCCAGCGAGCTAAAGATCAGTGAATTCTGACACCATCTTCATACTTATTTTAAAGTCTGAAGATTTATTAATTTATATTAATATGGACTTTATTATATTTTTGCCGGAAAAAGTGAAATTAATGGAATAAAGACAAAGGCTTATGTCTTGACCTTGGGTGCTCATCCTTAGAAGGCATAAAGTGAAATTAAATATTATTTTCCCTCCTAAATGCCCAACACCTATCTTGGAGGAAGATAAAAAGGGTCAATTGGAGCTTATTAGGGATTATGCTATGTTTTGATATTATGTATGAGAGCTCTGCTAGGGTTTGGAGTTGGAGATTTTGCATCAGGCTACTAGAGATGGAAACCTCCAATAGTGACGGTATCCCACAGGTGTGCAATACCACCCAATGGTGCCATTGACGGTGGATGTATTCGGCATTCACAAATGTGCTGATAATGGAGATATTTGAAGAGTTGCTGAGCTGAATGTGATATTCTTTACGATATTGTCATTTGCTGATTAAGAAGGGCTGTGTAGAAAGATTTCAGAGTGTTTGTGGTAGTTTTCTTGCTGCTGATATACACTTCCAGCCATGGCCGTACACATCCAGGCATGAAGTTGGGAGTTTTGAGCTTCATTTCTCTTTGCGGGCAGCTTCTATTTTGCATTGTATGAGGTGGCTAGGGCCTCCTGTATTGCTGCTATTAATATAGGCATGATATTTTCTATTCCTTGGAGTTTGGAGTGATTCTGGCTATGCCCATTTGCTGGTCCAGCTACAACAGAAATATCAAAGTGCAAAACTTGACATGGGTATGTAATGATAATTAATATTTGTGGATTTGATGATCTGGGTCATTGTTTGTTTGTGCAAATTCATTATACTTTTTTTAGGTTTTCTATATATGCTCTATATTGTATGCTACGGCAACACAACTATAGGAAAACTAAAAACTCCTTCTGCATTCTTCTGTCTAGTCTGAAAGATCACAATAAAAAAATTAATAAAAATCACACATAAAAGATCTTTAAAAAATATACAAACAGGTACGGCACATTACAGTGGTATTAGAGCTAAAGATCTTGCCATCCTGTGAGTTTAGTTTTGACATGCAGAAGTAAAATGAGACATGTGACCTGCTGATAGATATCCGTTCAGAAGTACAAGGGCAAGACAAGGAACACAGGCTTTGTAGTTGAATAATCTAGAGAATCCAGTACCCGTAATAGATCCTTTTGAGTCAGATACTGAAATAGTGGTAGTAGCTACTAGGGACGATTCTCAGGTATCACGGACGGACCCATTTTCTAGAGAGCTTCCACTAGTTACAGGTCCTACAGGAGAGATGGGTGATAGGGAAGAACTAGAACTTAGTGTGCATGACATTTTGATCGCACTTACTTGAGAGATGAGAGAGTCTCGACATGAGATGGTAGAGGCACAGGCCGAGTTAACACATGCCATCGAACGGATGGGTAATGATTTAGACATAATGGAGGTGACAGGAACAAGTGCCATGGAGGTGACAGAAACAGATACAATGGAGGTGACAGGAATAGGTACCAGGATGGTAATAGAAACAGACATGATGGGGAGAAAGGAACAGGAATGATGGGAATGGTAGGCATAACGGTGATAGGAATCAAGAAGAACAGAATAATGGGGACAGGTATCATGATGATAGGTGCAGAGATAGAGATGATGATGAGGCTTCGGTTAATCACCATAGGGATTCGCAGTTCACTGCAGGAGATAGACCTAGTATTCTGATATTTGCTCTTAGGAATCCAGTTCCTGAATAGGATCCTACTCAGGCAGAGTTCCAGGAGGAGATTTTGAGGGACTGGAGAGCATCCAGTGAGGGTTTCAGAAATGAGATGACATTTGCTGAATATTCTGAAATGAGGACTAGGTGTAGACCTCGGAGGGGAGGTAGATCACAGAACCAAGAATTGCAGAGGAAAGTAAGTAAGATGACACTTCCTTATTTCGATGGATCAGGTAAGACCACCGCGAGAGCCTGGGTCCAGAAATTAGACAGCTACTTGCAGATTAGTCCCATGCCAGAGGAGGACGCTATTATTTATGTAGCTCTACACTTGGAGGGGATTGCTCACAAATGGTGGAGTAACGGGAAGGTTACATTGGGTCATGATCAGGTCACTTCATATGTGGAGTTTACAGCTACACTAATTGACAGGTTTGATAAAAGGGACCCAGAGTTACAGTTCAAGGAGTTGACTCAGTTGAGACAGAGCGGATCAGTAGATTCCTACATTGTTGATTTCTAGGATATATCTGTTATGGTTTCGGATATTACTGAGCGCAGATTGGTTGTTCTTTTCATTGACGGATTGTTGGATCAACTTCATGGATGGGTGAAGGGTTTTGACCCTACTACACTTCAAAAGGCCATGAAGAAGGCCCGAGACATGGAATCATCAGTATGGAGGAGTAAATTTCAATCCAAAGGATTTCCATCAATGAAAGATAAGGAGAGGGATAGGAGACCATTTCAGAGAGATGCAGGACAACAGCATAAGAGTTCTTCTAGATTGGACAATGATCAGTTGAATGACTTGAGGAGAAAGAAACTCTATTTTCATTGTCGATAGCCTTGGGATCCCACACACAAGTGTGCTACCTAAGGAAAAGCCAAATAGTTAGAGTACTTTTTAGCCGACGAGTCTGTTGATGGGGAACCCCACTCAGATTACCATTTAGAGGCTGAGGGTGGAGAATCAGAGGGCTCAGGGGAAGTATCAAATAGAGAGGATGATCTAGCTCGACCCACAGCCCGTATTAAGAGTATTTAGAAGGAAGGATCATTCAGAATTAGAAGGGTACTGAGCGGGCAGCGATGTATTGCCTTACTTGACACAGGTGCCACTCATAACTTCATAGACGAGGGCTTGGTCGCCAAGAGAGGGCTGAAAACCAAGGAATTTGAGGGCTTTAAGGTGAAGGTTGCGGATGGTTTTGTACTTACCTGCACTAGGAGGATACCCAATCTATCAATCCAACTGAATAGATACACTTGCCAATCAGAGTTTTATATTGTCGATATGGGTGAGATGGATGTTGTGTTGGGTATGAAGTGGTTGAATGATATTGAGGAGTTCACTCTCAACTGCGAACAATGGAAATGAAGTTTGAGGTGGATGGAGTTAGACATGTGCTCAGAGGCATTTCAGATGGTGGATTGATAGTTGTTTCTCTCAAGCGGATGGAGCGACTAATTCGACATGATCAGGTGGAGTGGGCAGCTGAGGTTATGGTGATGCCTATAGTAGATCAACAGAAGCATGTGTATCCTCCTGACATACAGTCTATACTTACTAAACACACTAAAGTGTTTAGTGATATTCCACCAGGTAAACATCTTGATAGAGGTTTTGAGCATGTGATCGAGTTGGAGGAGGGTGCTAAGCCAGTAAGCATGACACCTTACAGGCATCCAAAGAGGTATAAGGATGAGATCGAGAAGGCTATCAAAGAGCTTCTCGAGATGGGTCACATAATGCCTAGTAAGAGTCCATTTGCATCATCTGTGGTATTGGTAAAGAAGAAGGATGGGACTCTCAGAATATGTATCAATTATAGGGAACTCAATAAGAAAACAATCAAGAATAGGTACCTGATTCCCAGAATCGATGAGCTGATTGATGAGTTGCACGGAGCTTGTTACTTCTCCAAGATTGATTTGAGATCCAATTACCATCAGATACGGGTCAGAGATGAGGATGTGGAGAAGACAACATTCAGGTGTCATTATGGGCACTTTGATTTCCTGGTCATGCCATTTGGTTTGACCAATGCTCCAGTTACCTTCCAGTCCTGTATGAACAAGGTGTTCAAAGAGCAGTTGAGGAGATTTGTGCTGATTTTCTTTGATGATATATTAATTTACAGTAGGACATGGGAAGAGCATCTAAAACACATTGACATTGTGTTGAGCATCTTAGAGAGTGAGTTGTTGTATGCCAAAATGTCAAAGTGTGAGTTTGGGATGACTGAGTTGCTATACTTGGGTCATATCATCAATGTTGGTAGCGTGAAGGTAGCCCTGGAAAAGATTGAGGCAATTATGGATTGGCCACCACCAAAAAATCTCTCATATCTTAAGGGATTTCTTGGTCTCTGTAGATATTACTGTAGGTTTTTGAAGGGGTTTTCTCAATCAACTACTCCCCTTACTGATTTGACTCGTAAGGATGCTTTCAGTTGGTCTGATAAGGCAGAGGAGTGTTTTGATAGGTTCAAATAGATTATGAGTACTTGCCCTGTGTTAGCCATTCCTAATTTCAGCAAACCCTTCGAGCTACAGTGTGATGCCTCGGGCGTAGGCATTGGTGTGGTAATCATGCAGGATAAGCACCCCATTGCATTTGAGAGTAGGGAGTTGAGGGGTGTGGAGTGGAGTTACAACATATATGATAAGGAGATGTTATCCATCATGCATGCACTGGCTAAGTTCAGACAATATCTGGTGGGCAGTAAATTTGTGGTTAAGATAGACCGCAACAGTTTGAAGCATTTCCTTGGATAGAAGGATTTGAATGAGAGGCAACAGAAGTGGGTCAGCAAGTTACAGGCCTACGACTTTGACATTGTTTATGTCAAAGAAAAGAAGAATGTTGTTGTTGATGTGTTATCCAGGAGACCTCATCTATGTGCACTAGGTGCTATAGCTGATGATTGGAGAGAATTGATTTCAGTAGAATATGCTAAAGATGAGTGGGCTACTGGAGTGATTGATGGCACCATCAAAGATGACAGGTACATGGTGGTAAATGACTTGATCATCTACAAGGATAGGATTTTCTTGGTGTCAGGTTCACAGATGAAGCAAAAAGTTTTGAGGGCATTTCATGACTTGCCTATGGTAGGGCATCTAGGATACTTCAAAACTTATAGACAGATCAGAGAGAGGTTCACCTGGAAGGGCCTCAAGACCGAGGTGATGCAGTATGTGAGAGAGTGCCCAATATGTCAGTAGAACAAGCAAGAGCACTCACTTCCAAGAGGTTTATTGCAACCCTTGCCCATTCCCGACAGGAAGTGGGATAGCATTTCTATGGACTTTATCACAGGGTTACCTAGAGTCCAAGGCAGGGATTGTATTTATGTGGTAGTGGACAGGTTGACGAAGTATGCACACTTCTTTGCCATTCCTATCACTTATACTATAGCTCAGGTTGCAGATTTGTTCTTTCGTGAGGTATTTCGACTTCATGGGTTGCCCAGGAGCATTGTCAGTGACAGGGACAGCAGGTTCCTTAGTAATTTTTGGCAGGAGCTTTTCAAGTTGTCAGGGACAGAGCTCACTCCCAATACAAGTTATCACCCCCAGACTGATGGTCAGACGGAGATAGTGAACAAGTGGGTGGAAGGATACCTCCGAAACTATGTTTCAGGGTAGCAGAAGTTATGGGTTAGGTGGCTTCACATGGGGGAGTATTGCTACAATTCCATTTACCACATGTCCATCCAGATGTCACCCTTCATGGCATTGTATGGTTATGAGGCACCGAACTTTGTTGATTTACTATTTGGTGATAGTAGGGTGCCGAAGGCCAAAGACTTCCTTCAGGAGAGTCAGGATATCATGAGGGCATTGAAGGAAAACATACAAAAAGCTCAGAATCAGCAAAAGCAGTATGCAGATCAACAGAGGATTGAGCGATCATTTGAGGTTGGTGACATGGTTTACCTCATGCTACAGCCTTATAGGCAATCTACTCTCAAGAAGAGTGGAGCGGAGAAGTTGAAGCCATGGTATTATGGACCCTTCAGGGTCACCAGGAGGATTGGTGAAGTGGCTTATGAGTTGGAGTTACCAGCAGGGAGTAGGGTACATAATATGTTTCATGTTTCTTGCCTCAAGAAGGCACTGGGGCACAATGTAACACCTTTAGTTGAGTTGCCTCCTCTTGATGATGAGGGGAAGTTGATATTGGTACCCGAGGCAATCATTGACACCAGGGATCGCAATTTGAGGAGGAGGATTATTAGAGAATACCTGGTCAAATAGAAAAACCTGTCGATTTGAGGATGCTACGTGGGAGAACGAGCAGATTCTGGAGCATCCTGAGCTGAGATTGCTTGAGGCAATCAATCTTAGGGAGGGCAGACTGTAATGTCCCCTTCTAGACACATGGTTAGTCCATCATGGAGTTCCCGTGGGCTAGCAGTTTGGTTAGGGAACTGTGGTTAGTTTGGCTTTGGAGGTCCTTGGTAGTAACAGAGTCTTGGTTCACATTTAGTGGATCTAGTTGGCATCCGCGTGGTTGGTTCAGTCAGCTTTTAGCCGTTACTTACTATTTTTAGTAAGTTCAGCTACTGTGTCGGTTTAGGATTTTCAGAGTTGGAACAGATGCGTTTCGTCGAGACCTTTTCGGCGAGCTAAAGATTAGTGAATTCTGACACCGTCTTCATACTTATTTTAAAGTCCGAAGATTTATTAATTTATATTAATATGGACTTTATTATATTTTTGCCGGAAAAGTGAAATTAATGGAATAAAGACAAAGGCTTATGTCTTGACCTTAGGTGCTCATCCTTAGGAGGTATAAAGTGAAATTAAATATTATTTTCCCTCCTAAATGCCCAATGCCTATCTTGGAGGAAGATAAAAAGGGTCAATTGGAGCTCATTGGGGATTATGCTATGTTTTGATATTGTGTATGAGAGCTCTGCTAGGGTTTGGAGTTGGAGATTTTGCATTAGGCTATTGAAGATGGAAACCTCCATTAGTGATGGTATCCCATAGGTGTGCAATACCACCCAACGGTGCCATTGATGGTGAATGTATTCGGCATTCACAAATGTACTGATAATGGAGATATTTGAAGAGTTGCTGAGTTAAATGTGATATTCTTTATGATATTGTCATTTGCTGATTAAGAAGGGCTGTGTAGGTAGATTTCAGAGTGTTTGTGGTAGTTTTCTTGCTGCTGATATACACTTCCAGCCATGGCCGTACACATCTAGGCATGAAGTTGGGAGTTTTGAGCTTCATTTCTCTTTGCGGGCAGCTTCTATTTTGCATTGTATGAGGTGGCTAGGGCCTCTTGTATTGCTGCTATTAATATAGGCATGATATTTTCTATTCCTTGGAGTTTGGAGTGATTCTGGCTATGCCCATTTGCTAGTCTGGCTACAGCAGAAATATCAAAGTGCAAAATTTGACATGGGTATGTAACGATAATTAATATTTGTGGATTTGATGATCTGGGTCATTGTTTGTTTATGCAAATTCATTGTACTTTTTCTGGGTTTTCTATATATGCTCTATATTGTATGCTATGGCAACACAACTGTAGGAAAACTAAAAACTCCTTCTGTATTCTTCTGTCTAGTCTGAAAGATCACAATAAAAAATTAATAAAAATCACACATAAAAGATCTTTAAAAAATATACAAACAGGTATGGCACATTACAAAGACTAGTAACTCTCATACTTCTGGATCTCTCTAGAGAATGCCTATCACCTATTGAATAACCAGACAAAAATATAGTAGCAAGCCAGAATCTCATGGTCTCACTAATTTGAAAAAGGGATAGATGCCAACAAAAATTTATTGGTGTACAACTATTTTCACAACCAACCCAACAAATAGTGACTTTTAGGCTTCATAATAAGTTTTTGATAATGGGTATTAACCATATAGATTCATCTCTTTGCCTACACTGTAAGAATGTAAATGAAATGGAAAAAATGAAAAAATATAAATCAAAGGATGTGGGTGTGTGACATTGATTAATGTACTAGGATATCACAGATCACATACCTGTAAATGCCTTGCTATGGATATGCCTCTCACCAAACTATCTCCACAGTAAACAAGAAGCAAATCTGGTTAGCACCCACCACAGAAATGATTTCAACAACACCCACAACAAAAAATGACTTCACCAACAACACCCATGATCCAACGTCCACTGTGTTGTTGACAAGAAGAAAGAAAACTCCGCATAGGACAAGGGATTTTAGACAACATTCATTTCAAAGTTGAAGCAAAGAAAGGGCACACAACTACTTCAAAAAGAACCCAACAATTAAAAAGAAATATTTACTAGACTGTTCGCCAGTTCCAAACAGAATGTCTTTGCATCATTTGTTAACATCCTTTATTTTATTTTATGCTCCACATTCCTCAAATTGAAACCATCATCTATCAATACTTTCTACGTCCACATTGCATTCACATGCAACATACTAATCGCAACTTCGAGACAAGTGTTTGCTCGGTGTTTGTGAAATCTAGAAATACAGTAAACAACAAAAAAAACCCTAAACTTGAAAGTTACACCTTCTCTTGCCTCGTGAAAACTGCTGATCATTCTGACACTCTGCAACCGTAAACCTAAACAAATAACAGTCCACCAAATGTGCCATTAATTATCCTCCCAGCATATTCGGGTTAGAAACTTTTGAATACAGATTACCTGCAGGGAAATTGGCTCTATGATTTGCTAGGAGTAGTCAGTTTAATCACTTGTTAAAATCTACCCCTCCACTATAGTTCCATGGTAGGAACTAATAAGAGATGATTTTACAGAATCTTGGATGGTTTTTTTAGTTTAGAAATCCTAGCAAATCTTTTTCAGTAACTTAGAAAGATTCACCAGGATTTATAAACTTAAAAATGGAAAAAAGAGAGAATGGGAGAATCTTTTAAGTGATCAAATAAAAATGATTGATTTATAGAAAGTAGGGGACTCTCTGACTCTTCATTTTAAAATACTTTCAAATTGCACATTATTGAGAAAAAAATTGGCAAAAATACCACATTAGCAAACATTACCACTATAACTATGTAATGTCCCCAAATTCCTAGTATATTAAATGCTATTCAAATTCTCACTTTCCACTCTAAAAATTAAGATATCCTGCAAAACTTGTTAGAGCAAATTTACAATAATGTCTTCCTATTTCAGTTAACATATCTAAATAAATAAAATCTAGTTATTCAAGAAACTCAACCATAAGATAATTGAGGAGGATAGCTTTGATAGGGTGTCCCGGATCCTCTACCCAAGGCCCAAGAGCGGATATACCATCCCTCTTGGCCTCATGTGGTGCATGCCATCCATATGAGGTGGTGTACCTAATGAGGCATCCATTGTTCCATTCCCCTTTCCTCTAACCATCCCCTTTCCTTTCTCTATAATTAGGTCCTTGAAATTGAGTGTTTATGATAAGAGATGAAATCACAAAGGGTGCCCCGAAAGCTATATCTTCTAAGCCCAAGAGCGGTATCTTTTATACCCCCTTGGCCCCAATGGGATTTATTAATCCCCCCTCAAGGGGTGGTGTACTTAGAAGGATGCCCCATCACCGTTCCCCTCTTGTACCACATTTTTCCATCATATAACACTCATACAATTATTCATATAACATACTGATTCAATATATCTAATCATATATTAATTCAGCATATAAAATTATGCACAACATTCACATTTATTTAGGAACTTATTTAATGATAAACAACAATAATACCTAAATTAGATTATTAATATAGAAACTTGCTAAAGGAAATAATCATTAGTAAATAATTCATTAATCCATTGGATTCTACTTGCATAGTAAACAAACACTGTTTTACCTCATATTCCTTTGTTGCTACAGATTTAGTATTTCCTATGGAGTGTCTTCTTCTTTCAATGATCTTTTCCTTCTATCTCACATCCTTTATTTATTTCTCTTTCAACGGATATGTTCGAATATGTTCGAAGATGCACGTCTCTTATTATGCTTGGTGGTAAAAGACATACTTACCCTCTTGTAATTTTATTACTTTATATTAATTCCCTTTTGTGGTAAAACTAGTTCTAACCATACGTAACTCCCTTATCATAAGATGTTTATTTATATTTTATATTATATCATTTATATCACATAATAAATAATATATGATTTATATTATATTATTTATATTTATATTACAATATAAGATAATAATAATAATAGTTGAATTTATATTATTAGATATATTTATAATATATTATTTATTAATATGATTGCCGGTGTCATCGTTGCACTTATAAATATCCTCCTTCGGCCTCCCCTTATAATCTTTTTAAGGTACATTATTTATATAATATATATAGTATAAATAAATACATTTGTTATTAAGTATGGGAGCTCTTTTATCTTATTTTATTCACAAGCATATAATTTGGTCTTATTAGACTTTTATCTTTATATGATCTTATTTTGAATTTGACTTTTTGTTTAACTGTATTACTTTGCCTTATTCCAAATTACTTTATTTTCTATCTTTAATGGGTAAGACTCTTCGTAATATTTATTTTTATATATAATAATATATCTTATTAATTATTCACATAAATATTATATTAGAATATTTATATTTATAATATATCTAGTTAATTAAATATATATATTTTATAATATTTAAATTATATTAAATTAATAATATTATTTATTAACTAATACATATTAATAATATATTTTAAATAAATATATTATATATTTAGTTTATATAAGGCTAACTTATTATTAAACAAACGATTCACTCAAGCAACTATAATTAGGTATCCTGTAAAATGTAACAAATTAAAGTATAGTGCCATAAAATAATAATTTATAAATTTGGGTTTACCCTTTTTTAAATAAATATTTTATTTTATAACTACATTTTATTAAGGTTTATGTACATAAATACTTTGGGTTAATTGTTGACGTTATTTTAATTACTCATTTCACCCATAGGTTACCCATAGATGAAAATAACTTTGTGAAATATATTACTTATAAGAACTAAATAGAGATGTTTAATATATATTTATTTATAAATTATATTTGAATTATTTTATTTTACTATAATTTTATTGTTATTAAGAGTTGTCTTATTTTTATTTATTTTTTACCTCATTTATTCATTTTGTAACTAAATTTTAATTTTTTAATGTTGCATCATTAAATATTTAATAAATTTTAATCTTTTAATATTGATTCTTCTTTTTTATTTATGATGGCAGGGTCATGCTCTGATATCTAGTTAATTAAATATATATATTTTATAATATTTAAATTATATTAAATTAATAATATTATTTATTAACTAATACATATTAATAATATATTTTAAATAAATATATTATATATTTAGTTTATATAAGGCTAACTTATTATTAAACAAACGATTCAATTATAAATCATTTTAGGAACATGATAAACTATCCCTCAAGGGAAAAAGTCACTCCCTGCAATGCCTCACCTTGATAAAAAATTTAGAGCTTGAATACAAGATGAGACCTTAGGGCTGTTTACACTTTAACTCCACACCCATCTGCAGAAAACCTCCATAATATTATTGATAAACTAATGAACAAACACCCACCTGAAAAAATCCCCATATAATATGGATCAGTTCCATTGCAAGAAATCTAATTTCTAACATCCTTTTTGCAACTGACAACCAACATAAAAACACATAAAACAAAAATATCTATACAAGTTGTTTGCTAGCAATTTAATTTGTATAAACTGAATCTTAAGGTGAAATGGTTGAAACTTGAAGGATTTTGAATAGCTGATAATCCTGATAAGTAGCGTCTGCTCAATCTAAATAGGGAACTGCAAGTATTTGAAGCATCTCCATTTCCCCAGTTGAGGGGAGCAATATAATAGTGAAAGCAGAATCCTTTGCACACATGACAAATCTAAAGTTTCTTTGGATGGACAGAGTAATGGTTGAAGGAAGCTACCAAAAGATATCCCCAAATTTGAGATGGCTGCGTTGGAACTCACGCCCATTGAAAAGGTTTCCAATTGAATGGTGTACAGAACATACAGTTGTGCTGGATTTGAGTTCGGTGGCATGTGGTCCTCTCACTGAATTACAGGGTTTATGGGACAGAACTGCTCCTGTTTTGACACGTGCCGCTACTATTGGTCATCCTTATGTATTTAATGTTTTAAATGTAATATTAACCAGACAGTTCAATTTGGTATTATGTATTCAATGTTTAAAATATAAATTATAAAAAAATCTATTTTTCACTATTACTGTTCATAGGATTGTTCAATAAGAAAATAGATAAATTACATTTATTAAATTATTAAATAAGAAAATTAGGTTTCAACTATAACATTTTTGTCAAATAAGTTTAATACTGAATGCTAATTGGTCAAATGAATTGAACTAATTTCACCATATGAATGCATAAATAATCCTACCAAAGGCAGGAACTAAAAATATGAAAATAAATCTAAGATTTGTTCATTAGTAAATCTTCCCGACTAGCTTGTTTTCTTTTTTATTCACAATGACTTTTATATTTTTTTCTTTTTATATCACAGCAACTGGAGAATTATTAATAATCACAGTAAGTTTTCTTTTCTTTTGATGGAGGGATATATATATATATATATATATATATATATATATATAAAACAATGAATGTAAAAATTGCTGCAGATATAAAGGCAAATGAGATATCAATTATAGAGAATTGTAATTGTAACAGAGGGTGATAACAACAATTTGTCAGAGTTTTTTTTTTTTCAAGATTTAAAGCAGCGAAATACATTACAGAGTAATTTTTTTTTTATATAATACCAACAGTGTTAAAACAATAGTGATAAGTTAAATTTAAATCGTAGTGTTTATATCCCACAACAGAGTTTAAAATCATTCATATGATAAAATGAATATTATAGCCAATGGACAGTGAAAAGAATTTAAACAACGTTGAGTTGAAAATAGCGAAAGATATTAGCAACGTTCAAGATATATGTTTAGTAGAGGCGCTAAACAGCAGTGAACATTATATATATATAATAGAGTTATAAATATACAGTGAATGAAAAATTATAAGGTATTTAAGTGTTTAAATCTTTTGCAAGATTTATGAGATATCAATGGAGAGCAGACTCCGTGGGAGGGCCCGCGGCCTCCACATGAGCAACAGTGGAAGGGGCTCATGCCCCCAGTTCTCCCACAGCCATCTCGTGGTCTAAAAGCATGGCCCAGCTGTAAAGTACACTCTGTTTCGCCTATTCATGGGAGCCGTACAAATCTCGACCAGCCGGTTGTTTGCAACACACCGACTGGTTAAGGTTAACCAAAAACATGCAGGCCCTTTTTTAAAAATAACTACATTCTGCATTTTTTTTCTTAATCATAAACCGATTAGTTATTTCTGCTGATTAACATAGTTCTACAGAATAACTAAAAGAATATACTTAAAAATAACAGCAATAATAATAATCTCAGATCCACACGGATTACTAAACACAGAAGTAATTCCTATTTATACAATAGATGAATCCAAAACAAACTAAAATAAAATAATATAATTCCTTCTATTTATTGATTAGATACAAGTGTTTTCATATATAGAGCAATAAGTTTCAATATCAGAAGATTATTTTCATCCACAGAATAAATTTATATTATACAGAACAATATTAACCATTATTAGATTTACGAAAGAAAATCATGCAAGATTATAACAGGATGCCATAATGGAAATAAGTTTCTTTTCTTTTTAGATTTATAAGAGAAATCACAATTCTCGGGATTCAACGCATTTTCAATAGGGAATAACAATTCCCAAATTGTCTTAACAAAACAATGTAGCAATGGGGTTTTCTACACTCACAGTAGAACTTTTCCATCTCTTGACACACAACAATAGATTTCATAGATAATCACTTCCACGCACTTTCGCCAGAATTACATAAGCACATATTAATTTTATTTTTTTTCCTAATACACAAGAAGCCATTATTCCCACTTCAACTTCAAATTGGAACCTGTCAACCTACACACACACAAAGGCCAAATAGGTGGCCAAGTCTTGCTTTCCACCCTATCGTAGGGATAGCTTCACCATATCCCACCCCCGAGCAGGAGAACTTCATAAACTGGGAGACACACGAAAATTACAAAATTATAACAATCAAAGTTTAAAACACAATAATTACCCCATGGTCGACTCACATACAAGGATCTTTTTTCGAGATCCAAAAAGGGGGAGAAAGGGGATAACATCCCTCTTGGGGAAATAAACCAAAAACATAATCATAATAAATGTCATCCTTTGTTACTCCACAAAACACAAAACAACTCCCACACAACACCACATCCATATCTCCACATAAATCCATACTCCCACATCCAATAACAACATCATACACCCATTCTTCCAATTTAACAACCACATAATTTTTTTCACAGATAACCTCTGCTACTCCACAAAACATAAAAGCTCCCACACAACACCACATCCATATCTTCACATAAATCCATACTCCCACATCCAATAACAACATCATATACACATTCTTACAATTTAACAACCACATACTTTTTCACAAATATAACTTCAAATCCTTGTCTAAATATATAAACCAGAAATATGTTCCCCAAGAGAGGCTCCACACCTCTCTCTACCCCAACACGTGGGAGGATCTCATCCAGATGGAGGGCCACTTCCATAACAACCCAATCCTAACAAGATAGAATAACATACACAAAGACCCAACACTCATAAGAATTATCGTTCACAAACACAACATTTTACCAGATACAGAAAGTAAAAATTCTCAAGAAATTACCTCAACTCCCAAGTTAGGGCGAGCCCAAAAATTGAAACCAGAAGCAAATTCTTAATCACCTCTCATGAATCCCAAGCCAAATTTCTTCCAATTTCACCAATTTTCTATTCCTCCATACAACATAAAATTAAGAATGATCCTCCAAAAAAATTATGGAAATCTTCTCCAAACTTCCTCATAAATAAAGACTCCAAAAACTTCCATAAAGAAAAAAGGCAGAAAAGAAGGAAACTTTTTTTTTTTCTCTTCCCATAAAACTCATCTTTTTCTAAAAATAAAACAAAAGATAAAACCTTCTCCAAGAGTTTAAAATATTAAAATAGAATTTAAAACATCGATCCTCATCCCATGAGGGAATAAATTGGAATAAAACTAAATAAATAAATAAAAAGACTTTTTCCCCACAAGACTAATTTAAATAAAAATGAATAAAATAAAATAACATTATTCACAAAATACTATTATAAGATAAAACAAATAATTTAAAATAACACTCTCATAAATGAAATAATTAAAAAAATTTGTAAAATAATTAACTATCATAACCAATCAAAAATTAAAACAAAAGACAAACCATAACATTACATCACAAATTAGCCTTAACCCCTTCCCCAGGTTAGGCTAGGCTTAACTGGGCTAACCTAGGGTTTATGGAGTCTCCGAATTCCACTCAAGGGAACTTGACCACCCACCTGCACACTCAAGTTCAAATAGTAGTTTATCATGATAATAATAGCCGAACCAACATAATGTATAACAAAATTATTTAAATAATCAACTTTTATCAAAATCACATGATTAAAAATTTAAAATAATTTATTTAATTCACTAGCATAAAAATATTCACTACTTCCAATCCCTTTCTTTCTCACATAAAATAAGTCTGAAAAATTATTTAATTAACTTAATCAAAATATAGTCCAACCAGATTAATCATAAAATATAATCATGTCTAGAGGTTCATCAAACATAATATCAAATAAAATAGCATAAGTGTCCAAAATTATCCAAAACCATTATGCAATCCATCTAGCATAGTCCAATAGTCCAAGTCATCATAACTAAAGCAATGTAAAAAGGATGGCCTCACAAATTGCCTTATGGATACAGCTTGTTTTGTCTTACAAAAAAAAATCATAAGATTAAACCTCAAACCCTATACTAAACTATGGCTATCCATGATTTATAGGACACCATGCAAACTCGAAAGGACCAACATGATGCCAAGTTTAAGGCCGATATGTTTCCAATCCTAGGGACTTTATGTAGGAAATATGGATCTGCTTAAGATACTCGCTTAGGAAACAAAGATATAAATGATTGAGGGAATCAAGCTCTAGGGATCAGCAATGGCAACCCAATCCTACAACATGTATACAATTCAGGCATGTTCAATGTTGCGAGCTTTCCTTATGTAGCAGAGGCACTTGAGCTCATAATTGCATGTGCTAAAAATTAAAATCAAGCCATAAGAAGGGTGGAGAAACAAGGGAGAGTGTATGCATATTTCTCAGTGCAAGGTATCATGGAGACATTCAAATTGTGTACACATAGAGATATGTACAAGATCAACATGGAGCACTTGACAAAAGAATATAATAGCAACACTACAGATTGTAAGAAAATCATGTTTTCCATATGGAGGGCTATAGATAACAAGGTGAAGGCAGTGGTGAAGATGCCCCAACACTTATTCAAAAATGATTTTGCCCTTGAAATATAGTATATGATAGTCTCGCTAAGCTAAATGGTGGGAAAGAATGATTCAGGCACATTTGAGCCATGGATTTATGGGCTGATTCGCATGGTCAAGGATACAGATCAGATAGTCCAATGGGCAAGGCTCATTAGTGACAGCCTGCATGACAGGGTGATCCAGTGGAGCCAAAAATGGAGGCTATTTTATATGTCATCATATGTATATGCATGTGCATATAGATCCACATTTACAAGTTTCCAAATAGTGGGGAATTAGATGCCTCCCAGAAGAACAAACTATGTGGGAACATTACCAATAGCTGGAGTGGAGGATGTCCATCTAGCATTACAGAAGGGTGAAGGACTGCTGCATAATGCATTTGGCGAGGTTAATGGAAGGTTAATGGGCAAAGAAACTCTCAAAAGAAGCCCAATAAATGGTCCAGATGAATGAGTCATGGTTCATCCAATTCCCCACATTCACATATATCCATATGGAGGGGTTTGAAGATAATGCTTTTATGCTACCTAGGTACCCTACTGACAAGTTAGTATTACTAGAGGTCACAAGGCAGATCATACCATCATTTGAAGCCTATGAGAAGAAGAACAAAAGAGGAGATGTCAGGTTCCCAATGCATATTGATTGGTATGCTTGTGGCTCAATAAATGGAGCCATGAAATCTAAGGTAAAATTGCATATGTTACATCTACAGTTGTTCCCCTTGCTAAGGTACTATGAACCCTACCATAGGATGGAGCAGTATGTTAATAAGAAATTACAACATGAAGTCCATCTAGAGGACTATTGGGCTGACTCTATGGATAAAGAGGAAGTGAGGAAAAGAAGCTACCAATGCTTGACTCTGAATCAAATAAGGACGTTGGGATGCTTTAATGCACCTCCTCAATTGTAATTTGATGATGGAAAGATATTAAGCAAGGAATATGAACAAAAACAAATATATAAGGAGATGGTTGCTCTCCCAGATTGGTCCAAGCTAGAGGATACATCTCTAGAAGTCATAACTTCCAAGGTGATGAGCTTCACCAAAAATTGGGTGGACAAAAGAGTGGCAAAAATAAAGGCTAAGGGGGTAGCTATAACCTTGGAGAAGAAGAGGAAGAGAAAACAAAAAGATGATATTGAATTTGATGACTTCCTGATCCACAAACACTAGATTATGGAGGCAAAATGGGAAAAGATAGGGCCTTCTAGAAGTGAGGACATATTTTTATCAGAGGGCATTACTATTTCCACAGTTCCATCTCCTCCTAGGGAATTGCCTATACAAGCCATTCCCATAGACATAATAGAGGAACAAGGGAGAGCACATCTAGATGCAATTGTGGAGAAGAAGTATGATGATGTGCTAAAGGGTGTGAACATCCCCAGGCAGAAGAGGGCCTAAGCTCCATTGATGAGGTGTTCGACATCCAGGGCTATGGATGTTCAAATTGAAGAGTAGCACAAGTTTACCAAGATGGAACAAATGCTTTGTCAAGGCAAAACATCCAGGGAATCACTTGCATCAGTTTCTACATTACAAGAGAATGTAGCTGAGAAGGTAGAGGCACATCCAGATCTTAGGGCCCAAGAAATGGATTTTTAGCACAATGTGCCTATCCTAGAAATAATTAGAGTCAAGGAGTTAGCCAATGAAGCAAGGTAGGCTGAACATGAGAAGATGACTGATCAACCTTTGTCCCTAAGTCAGATAATTGACTTAACTGATGATGATGTCATAAGGGACGTGACAACACATCTAGTAGAATACTTTCTGAGGCATATTGCATGAGCAGTTGAAGATGCACAATAGGAAGAGCATGAAGCTTTAGGTGCAACAAGGCTAGAATCTCCTGAGGTGGTCACTGAATCAGACCCCTCAATATTTTAATAGAAACAATCACAAGCCCTATAGTTATAGACTTGTCCCCTCAACCTGAGGCAAAGGATAAGGAGAAAGAACATGTGATGGATGATCTAGAACATACTAGAGAAGATCTGGACATCCAAAGGGATGAACAATAGACATTCACATCTGAGAAATAAACTCAACTAAAGAGAGTAACTTTGAGGAAGTGATGACATAAGGTAATATTAGAGGAGCTTCTCAACAAGATGTCCAAGATCAAGGCCCAATAGAAGCACATCATCAGGGTGATCTTGTAGAAGAAGTGACACAAGATGCACAAGGTGCACCAAATGAAAGCATAAGATCCCAAGAGGCTATTCCTCAAGATAAGTATAAAGAAGATGTGGCATCCCATGAAAGAGAACCAAAAAACGAATCTACACAAGATGTAGACATGACACATGTAGAGACCTGGACTCATGGAGACAACAGTTGCATATGCATGGAGGGATGCACACAGATAAAGAACATGAGGAGGAAATCTAGATAGATGATGGTGGAGATCACGAGGTGGTACACCAGGAAGATAAAAGGGGAGATACAAAGATAAAAGGGGAGATATAGAGATGCATGATGCTCATATTGATCAATCTGTCCATGCATGGTTAGAAGTTGATGTGCCTTTATTCTTGATATCTGATGTAATTGAGCCTCCTGCCCAAGAATCTACCCCTTTTGATTTCAAATCCTTATTTTCATTGGATCATTCTAAGCCCAAGCGCAAAGCTAGGGAGACTTCTGCAATAAAGAGGAATTCGACAATGGGGAAAAGAATTGCCCAATTGGTTGTCCCTCTTATAGATAAGAGTAAGGGAGAGATAAGCGCAAAAAAATTTCTGGTCACCATGATTGACCTAGGACATTCAATGGCAGAACAAGATATTGAAGAGCTTAGGGAAGGCATTGATAATGTAGCAACCAGGATAACCAAATTAAAGGCCAAAAATAAGGAGTTGAATGGAAAAAATTTCCAGATCCATACATTAATTAAGGGCTTGGTTACACCCAACCTACAAATAACTAAGGCACCTGCGGCCATAGCATTAGTTAGCTAGGATTAAATGATAGGTCTGGATGCACAAAAACATTAGGCTTAGATTGTGGGCAAATGTTTCACACAATTCATGGCTAATGGTGAGAAAGTAATAAGGATGTCCCTGTCCAACTAGAACACTTTGACTCAGTTAAAGAAGAAAGAAGAGTCATTAAAGAGAGCATCTAGATGTAGACTTAGCCAAAGTGATCATGACCTGACAAGGTTGAAGGGCATGAGGAGGATGGATGACCAAACTCTCTTAAGCATAAAATCTTGACAAGCTAGATACTTCAAAAGATGGATATCTGGATAAAGGATCTAAGGTTTGAAGTGGATATATTGAAGAAGTGTAGAGCTAAGGTATGGGACATAGAGGTCAAGGCTAATGACCTACGTTTTGATGATACGACAATTTTGGAGGAGTTACTTCGCAGTCTAGTGGCAGAAACTAAAACCTATGATGAGGGAAAGTCTATCCAGGCATTCAAGGCTAGATTCAATCCAACAATAGATGATCATGTGCATCATTATACAAAAGCCACCATAGATGAGGTAATGGAACTAAATGCTAAAATAAAAGCATATAATGGAAAGTTAGATTATAGGATGGCCAAGTGGGTATCCCTTAGTGAACAATTAAAAACATAAGAGTATAGCAAGGTGAAGGATCAAATCAGGGATAAAGAAGAGATAGATACAACTATATAGGTGTATGAATTCTACAGAAAGCTAGATTTGGGGGTGGTGATAACTGAAGATAACTTCATAGAAGAGTCAGAATTGAATGCCCATAAAGATGTTATGACAAAGATACAAGGAAATGTTTTGTTTTGTTGGTTGTATATTACAGAATGATTGCGAATAAAGCAATCACATGCTACTAATCTTGACCATTGACTATTTTTGATAGGATCCTAACCATTGAATCAATAATAACTAATATGGACCTTGTTCTATAAAATGGCCATGATCTTTATTTTTTGAGAGAGATTGACTTGTTGGACTTGTAAGCACTAAGTTTGTATTTTGCAACTTTTGTGACTTCTCAGGATAATATATAAATGGACATATTTTAAATCATACTGAATGAAATAGAGACAAATTACTTCCTGATCATAAATCTTAAGTAGTCTTTTAGTTGATTTCTGGTGTGCAATGGTGGATTGCTGCATTCAAACTGAAGTGCATCAATTTTATTTACACATTAGCATCTTCATTTCCTTTGAAGTTTGCACTGACTTCATGTAGTTGTGGAAAATCTTTGAAAATGTGGTTTGGTTTCTCTCTTTTCATGAATGTATCAGAGCATATGCATGGATCAGTGATTGAACCTTAGGAAAATTAGAATTTACATTCTCTTAACCCTTTCATTTTGATATTTCATTTCATTAAATCGTAAAGAACTGCAAATGATTATCAATTAAAAGCAGATAAAGTAAATATATGTTAAATAATGACAAATTAGATGCATATATAGTGAGTTATAGAAAATATTGATGCATTTCATGCAAATTATCATAAGAATAAATGAAATACCTACTGCAAAGTAAACTAGTTGAATAAATTTGAAGTATAGAAGTAAATATTAGTTCATATGGAGTAGATATTGGAAGAGCAAATTTAATCTTTTAGAGTCTTTATAATCGATCAAAAATCAAGTACAAGTTCCAATGAATTATAGAAAAATCAAGATAAATTCACATTCATTTGAGCAAATCTTAGCTATATACAGTAGGATTTGATAGAATTGTTGAATTTTTGTGCAAAGAAGGCATAGACAACTTGATAAATTGAAGAAACATTGAAGAATTGGGCAGCATAATTAGTATGTAAGGCCCCAAACTAGAAAATTGCATTACACATCAAACCCTGAGTAACATCATATGATCAAGACCTAACCAATGAAGACTTGGGATTATCAATTTTTTTGGAATTCATCATAACCTTCAAGATAAGTAAAGGTTTGTCTATTAAACTTTTATTTCTTATTGTGTGATTGACGACCGCATCAACGCATCCCCTCTCCAATAATTATTTAAATAATTTTATTATTTAAATTAATTTTTTAGAGCCACATGACTAGCTTGTCCTCATCGTCATCCACTTGATATGATCAATAAATGATTGTGGCAAAAGTGAAACTAAGTTTTCATCTCAACCATCTATCTCATACTACATCTCTCAATCCTATCCGTTCACATAGGATAAGTCCTAGAAGCTTCCTTTATTTTCCTAAAAGTCCTTATCCTTTCCCTAATCTTGTCTCAATGAATATCAACCATTGATCTAATGTAATAATCCTAGCTCTTCATCCTATCAATCAAGCATCTATAAATCAATCCTTGGCGAAGGCATTGTCAACACATCTCATGCCATAAACTTATGCTATCAAAATCATCATAGATCTCTAATTACCATCATATATCCACCACCTTTATCTAACATTATGTTGCTATTTTTGACAACCAACATATACAAATCTCAATCAAAATATCATTGGAATATCAAAGGCAACAAGAACTCATTTGGTGATATTGTTTTATTTCCATTTTATAGAGTTACTTGCTCTTGGTGTGTCTTAAGTATGGAATATGTATTTGCATGTATTTTTGTTTATTTAATTCCATATTTGTACATACACATTTTGGCATGCCCAGTGGGACCTCATGTCCCTTGTCTAACCTTTGTTTTGTAGGTTGAAGATCTTTTATATTGCTTCTTTTCTTTGTTTAGGGGCCGAATTTGTTCTAGATGGTTTTGTATTTTACACAGGTCATGAAAAAAGATGATCTTAGATTCATTGGAAAGATGACTTCAAGGCCTTTCCAAAAAGTTATTACATTAAATAATTGGATGACTATTGAATGAGATGTGATGATTTGGAGTTGGCACTACAATTGTGAATTTTTAAAAATTCATATCTTGCAATCTAGCTAAACAAATAACATTATGTTGTTTTGCAGTTGGATACAAATATTTAAATCCATTTTTCTATATCATTTTCTTTTCAAATCTATGGAATAAATCAATTTTTTTAAATAATTTTTTAAAACCCGAGTTTATGGTATAACTTTAGCATATGAAGTCCAATTTGAGATAACTTATTTTTTATATTGATTAGAAAATCATAAGCAATCTCATGGTCATATCTATTTTTCTATTGGATGATATTGGTTGATGATTTTTGGAATGTTTTATTTATCAATCCCAACACTATTTCATTGAAAACTTTATTTGGGCATAACTTTTACATATTAAATTTAAATCTAAATATATTTTTCTAAAATTGCAACAAAAGTCATAAGGAATCTATTGGTGACATCCAATCTACTATATCTTGAATATTATTTCTGATTTTTTACATATTTATGCTTTTTGAGTTAACACTTGTTTGTAGGATCACTTGTCAAAGGTTAAAATCTATCAATGTTCTACTAACACACTTGTTGCATATTTTCTTGTCAAAGATAATTATTTGAAACCCTTTTGTATTTACTTTATTCGGTGGGCTTGATTTAACTTGGGGTGTGTATGCTCTTATAGTTTGATCTTGGGAATCAAAAGCATCCTGTAATCATTTTTAGTTTCACACACACATCATTTTTACCTAAGGGAACTAATATTGTTTGTGTGGATTAAGTGTGTGTGTATTCTCTCTCCTTGCACCTAATGTGATCTTACAGATAAAAAATGCCACTTGAAACACTTTTGTCTCCCAAGGACCCAAGTTGTGTATCCTCTTCCCTTGAACTTAACTTGTGATCTTGGGAATCAAAATTACTTGTAATCCTTTCCCATTAGGAGGCCTGCTTGGGGATTTCATCATCCAATAGATGACCTCAACCACATGTTTTGGGGGCAAGGGGGGTGGTATGTCAAAGGGGAAAGAACAAAAGTTGTACGTCATTCTAGTCACATAGTCATTGGCATAGCTTTGGGGCCCTGAGTAATTCTGGAGACAAGGTGAAGTGACTTGTCACACACCTTCAAGGGACTAGTGTTCATGAACTTGGAGCCCATGTACCTTACTTATATATTGGGGACTCCCTTAGAGAACTTGTACATACTTAGTTTTAAGACCTTTCGGTCATCTTCTAGTGTGATCTAGGGTTCAACTAGTCAAGCCCAAAGTTACTCACCATGTACTTCCAAGGGTAGAAATAGAAGTTTTCTTTAGGCAAGGTATTAAATCCTCTAAGGAAAGGGAGAAGGTGAGCCCTTGTGCCACTGGACCCCTGGATATTCCCTCTGGAAAAGCCATTCCTAGTTATGTAGGAATATTGATGAGGTATTCTATTGTGTGGGCCAACACTACAAAGCCACGCCTACTTGAATAATCTAGGGTGTTGTTATATTTTCTATGTTTGACTCATTACATTAACCCAATCCAAAATCCAAATCATTTGCAAATCTTGTGTATGTTGTGTGATCTTGTTTGCTACATTGCCTAAGGTCAAGCTTTAAACAATCCCTATTCACCTTCTAATAAGTATTTTACTCCAAATACAAATGCAAATAATCTATCTCTTCCTAGTCTAATTTAGCCTAATCCATTTTATCAACCTAATCCACATCCTTCTCCCTAGATTTTCCACCATGGATTTTTATGGACAAATACAAGAAGTCAAATGTATGTATGAGGAATTAGATTCTCTTTCTCAAGAAAAATTTAAATCTTGTCATCCTCTAGCATAGTCCCTCATAGGAGCTTCTCAAGCTTACTCAGATGATCTTATCACATTAGCTTCATGATCCACCATGTCATCTCCATCAACCTCTTACCACCCTTCATCCTCTTATCAATGACCATATACCACTTACCAAGTCAATCTCATGTCTTCATCTCCATATATTGTATCTTCCTCTAACATCCCCCAAAAGACATATGAACAACTTACTCTATCTTCTCATATCACCCAATATGCATACCAAGATTCCCTACAACAAGAACATGTTAGTACTAGCTACCCCTTGAACCAAAATCAAAAGTGCATAAGTTCTCCTCATGCTACCTTTGACGAGGGAAATACCACTCATCCTAATCTTAATCTTTTCATATCCTATCCTAGTATCCCTCTGCTGGACCATCACCTCTCATCTCAAGACAAAATCTCAACTCAAGGTCAACCTACTTGCTTCTTATCTCAAATCTAAAGTCCATACAAAATAGGCTATAATGAAGTTTCTTGTTGAAAGTGGAGCCATATCACCCCAAACCACATGTCACCCACAATATATCTAATCCTAATCCATCAAACCTTATCTAATCTCAATCCTAATCAATCCCCTTTTATTATACATCCACCCAAATCTTAATCCTAATCCTACAACATACACCATTATTGTCTATCCATTATTTTGTCCATCTCCTACCTGTCGTAATCCATCCACGCCTAAACTTATGAAGGATTTGATCTAGTGGATAACTACTAGAAAGGAATCAAACCACATCATACAATCCCATGCCTACCCTTGCACCCAGAAAACAGCCTCCAAGCATCAGGGCTATTCCTCCAACACCATCTATTTAGCCTATTAAAAAACCTCTTACCATAAATGAAAATCAAAATCCCTCATGCAATCACATTGTCAATAATCCAATACCTATCACATAAATCCATGAAATGCAAGATCTATGTCAAGATTCCAATCCAAAGCATGTTCAACCTTGTCCCTCACCAAGTCAAGTTCAAACCATCCAAGCTCCTCAAGATCACATTACCCAAGGTACCCAATAACCAACTACTCCCCCTCATGACTATCCACTTGAGCATGAAAGCCTTGTTTATCAACTTGAATGCTCACCTCACTTCATCTCCTTTCTTTGAAATGAAGAAATACCCACATCCCATGATGAGACACTTTCTCCCCAAGAAAACATAGACAATCAACTTATTCATGAGCACAATAAAGACCAAGATCATCTTTTATACACAATTGATCCTTTGCCATCCTCTATTGATCATATTCCAACACCATCACCCTATATTATTGGCCCTATTACCTTCATCCATGGTGGTTCACTTGTAGAAGAGGAATAAACTCTATCCACCATCCCACATCTTCTATCTAATAAAGGACCCAAATCTTCTGTCTTAAATAATAAACATTTGATTACACATCACAAACTCCAAAACATGAACTCTCAATGAACAAGGTATCTTGGATCCCATTTAAAAATCCATTCGTGATCAGATGGCCTTGACTATACATCCCAAGGAAAAAAAATCAAAAAAGTTGGTATCACCTCCACACCTCTCAAATGTACTTATTTCTAACACAAACCTGGTGGATCCCATCACACCTCTGAATCATATGACGATATCCCTCCTCCATCATCATACCTTTTTGGAAAGCATGTGACCATACACATCCTCCATCTACTCTTCCTCTACTTATCCCAAATCCCAACTTCCTCATCCTTACATCCCCTCATCCTTTCATCCAAAATTCCACTAATCCTTCCATCCATAAATCACACTCACTTAGATCCCCTAAAATCCCTAATCATGGCCAATGACTGCACACATCAACTTAGTATGAAGCTATCACAAAACCCATGGGATTAAAAAGGACAAATTTGGATGTCTCCCCACATAAGGAAAAAACTCCATTGAAGCCTAAGAATGATCATGCCACAAGGCTTAGATCCTTGACATCATAATAAACTCCATCCACAAGGCTGCAAAAACATACACTTCAAAAAGCACAAGCAAAAACAAAAATGGTATGGGTCCCCAATAAAAAAGCAATTAATCAAAGTGGAGCATCCAAATCCCACTCCACACCCAAATCACAAAAATTCCAATCCCCATCAAAACATCCTAAGTCCATTTGGGTCCCTAAATCACCAAATCAGTAATCCACATCTCCATTACTACCCACACCCCATCACAAGCATAAGCTTCAAAATCCAACATGGTGTGTGAAACTATTGGTCTTACTTCCTCTACATTCCATGACATTCTCACATACCTCTAATGAAGGGCACTCCCCTTACCAGCCCAAACACGCAATAATAATAGAGAATAAAACAATGAATGAAAGAAAGAAATACCTACTTTCTATTATCTCAATGTAATGAAATTACAATATTCAAGAAAATTACTAGCTACAACCACATGGTCTTTCTAATTACAAAAAATCTACAAGCCAGAGCCACCATATGCACCGTTGAACCCCTCTTGTAAACCTCATTCACCTCCTTTATCTAGAATGCATAACCACCCTAGAATATTCTAGAAAATGTAATCCCCCCCAAGAAGATATTTTCAATTTTTTAATTTTGGTAGTACAACTTCTTGGGATCATAACTTTTGATCTGACCATCAGATTTCAAATTATTATATATCATTTGAAATTTCTTGAAAAGATGCTAGGTTGCAAAATGGTACCATTTGGTACATTTTGATTTTCAACCAATTTTTGGGCCCATCAAGAGCCTCTAAGTGCCTCAAATTTGACATCAAATATTTGTTTTCATGGTTTTCAGAAGTGAAAATATTAATATCCCATAAATGACAAATGATACTAAAGTGATTTTTTCACCATTGTCTTAAATGTACAATTCTGGTGGTCTGTGGAAGATTTTGTGTCCATACGTGCACAAATCCCAACTTACTAAAACTAGTAGCCTTGTCAATTTTAGCCCTTACTGAAAAAGAAACAATATTTTTGGGTGATGCAAGATTTCTCTTACACCCTAGATGCTCCTACATCAACTTCCACCTCCACATATTATATCTAGTATCCTACATATATCCCCCATCACATCCCTTTGGTCCATGCTTTTGCATAATCCTTTCTTCCATCTCCATCCATGTATCCATCTACCACTCATACTATCTACCATGTCCATTCCATCTTCCCCCATCCATCTATAATCCATATAATAGTCCACTATCTCCATTTCTATTTTATGTAATCATCTAGCAATATCCATGCCGATAAGGACACCCTAGATGGCCCATGTTTGACATCCATTTATAATGGGACACTATCACCCTGCTATGAAAATAGATGCTTGAGTCCCCATCCATCAAATTATCTCTTTCCCTCAATCAACCTATCCCTTCCAAAAAGAAAAAAATCAAAAAAGTACAAATAGTAAACGTAAATCCTTCATCCAATGGTGAAAACCACCTAAGTGCTATCTTGGTTAACTACCATGATGAAAACCTAGAAAACATGAGTCATGTGTAGATCGATTGTCTGTGTCTTACACTTGGGGCCATGTCTCATCTATCCCATCCTATCATTTTTCTCTTATCATTCTTGATGGCACAGGTGCAAAACAAGAATACATGTTTTATTGTTGTAGATAGACTACAAATTTGTTTATATCCTTCTATACAACTAGAAACTCATAGAAACAATCTTTTATCGGCTCTAAGGTGACGGATTCCACAAAAAATAACTCTTATCAATCAACACCCACACGAGATACCTGGGCTACACATAAATGACACAAAGCTTTATAGTTTTCCAGAATAGACCTAATCTAAGGACAGTAAACAAATCTACCAATAGCTCATAATAGAGGCCTCCATGGGTTTGAGATGAAACATGTGATCATACAGTCATTACACATATAAAGAGATAGAGCCTCAGATTGCCAATTAAATATTTTCCTTTGTATTACACCATAAGCACTAGAACTTCCATTTGAATGTCCTCATCTATTTTACACAATTGTTCTCCCTAATACAAGTTGATACACCCAACATCGCTCTTCTTCAGGCTATGAACTTTCTTCACTCTATGTATCTGAAGAGTCTCTTCCAATAGCACTATAACAAACTCTTTCATTTTCCCTTTGTAATCCTTCAAACAATTCCCTCTGTATAATAGTTGCTCAAGGTTGATCCATAACCTCTCCTTATGGTTCATACTTACTAGAACTAACCTCCTTGAGGGTCTCCCCCTATGTCTTGCTTTAAAACTCCATTTACCAACTACTAAAGGTGTTTGTAAACCAGAAATGACTTTTCTAAAACAAAATTTTGTCAGCTCTAAATTGATGTATGAGACTCTCTTTTTCTCCCTAACAAATGCTCAGCAATCAAAGAATGTTTTGTTTTCACAGAAACTGCATGTTGGTCATCCTTTTCCTACACAACACGGCCCAAAGATTCATGTCTTTCCAATGTCTACAGAGTAATGTAACTATCTCACCTTTTTCCAAAATTGTTCCTTCCCAATTTGGTGAAAGCTAATAATGCTCTCTTCTCTCTATCAATCCAGTAGAAACTAAAAATTAATTCATAACTAATTGTTCCCCTATCTTGAGGGATCGGTGTCTTAATATGTTGACCTATTCTAGGTTTCTATGTCCCCAAGAAGCTCAAAGGATTATCACCTAGATCATAAAGATGAGGAACAAAGTGGAAAACTTCATTACAAACTAGCGAACATACTGCAAATGGAACCCCTTCTCCTCAACTTACAAATATACCAACAGCAAACCAAAAGAAATGGATACAAGACCCAAAAACAAGAAGACAACAAGACAAACATACCAAAAACTTTAGCAAAAGGGATGCTCTTACATTAGGCTCCCCAGGATGAGATGGTTGTGAGTGTAGCTCACAAATGGAGTTAGGTAGTTGAACTACCCTTTCAAGCTATAGCAACTTGTACCATACTCCAATTCTTGGACTCAGTAATCTACAACCATCTACTTCTTTCTATTTTTCCAGCATGTGGCCATAATAGATCCTGTAAACCATGATAAAATGTATTCAGTCTCTTCAAGACCATTTGTGGATTCATGTGCACCATGCATCAAACTCCTCCATCTTTGCCTTACATTTGTTGGATTCTTGTTATGACAACTAAACATGAAGATTAACTCCTCTTGATCCATTGTCCTTTGCCTACAAATTATGTCATTACACTTCATCACATCCTCTACAACCTCCTTTCCCTTCTCACTCAAACAATTTTCAACTTCAACATAAGAATGAACAAAATTGGAGAAACTAACATAGGTATGTGAAACATGAATTGCATCTAATTTTGGTAGTGCACATTCATGGAAATTAATTGTATCTAGATCAAAGGATTTTAAAAATACATGTACCCCATTACCTTCTGCTGCAATATTTGTTTCACCTTTTGTCAACTCAATCCATTCCTTTTCCATGGCTATAATTTGAAGTAATAGGTCATCTTCATCATCTTGTTTGGCTGACCCTTCACGCTCTCCATGAGGTATCACATCCATCCATTCATCTTGATAGTGCTATTCCAAACTTTAAAGTAGTTCTATGTCCTTCATGGGACCATCATGTACTATTGTTCCAACATCACATGCACTTACTTCAACACCTTCTTTCCACTGTCCTACATGCAAATTAGTATTATCTTCATCCTTGTACAACTTACAAAACTGAAGTAACTCCTCCTTGGTTACAATAGTGACTTCTTTGTTCCTACCATTTACAATATCCTTCACACTCACTAACATCACCTTACTACTTCTGCTACTACCACTATCCTCTTTTGTTTCTTAAAAAGGCAACAAGCTATGTGTGACACCATACTTCTCAAAAGTATAAGTATTGGTTCTACCATCATGTATAGCACTCTCGTCAAATTGCCAAGGCCTACCAAGTAACACGTGACATACATCCATGGGAATAATATCACAAATAGAACTATCCTTATAACTCCCTATTTGAAATTCAACCAAAGTTTTCTCATCTACCAATAACTAGTGCCCACTCTATAAGGTGTAGGATGCTTAGTTTTCTTAAGTTCTAACTTATCAACCATTTCAATAGCCACAATATTATCCGTGCTACTACTTTCAATAATAAGTATGCAACACATACCTTTTGCCTTGCATTTCATTTTGAATAGAGCTCTCCTTTGCATAGGTTCATGGTTCTCTTTCAGTGGCTTCAACAACACTCTTTTGAACAACAATGACTCTCCTAACTTAGGTTCCTTCGTGTGATGAGAAGGTGACCTGTTGGTTATGATGTTAGTCATAAACACACATAGATAAAGAATTGCAAATCAAACCTTTATCATCTAGAAAGATACGATGAATTTGAAAAATTCATGATCCCAAGTCTCCGTGGATTAGTTCATAATCTACTGAGATCACTCAGTGGTTTGATGTTCCATGTTGTTTTCTCATTCAAGGGGTCTTACATTGTTGTAATATCGAGAATTGATGTCTGAGTGTCTGGTTCTATACCTGCTTTCTAAAAATCTTTAACAAACTAGGGTTAATCTTATTGTATTCAATAGATGATGAAAATATTTTTCTAAGTTTAATCAATTCTTCTGATCATCAACTGCTATTGATTAATTTTCACTTTTGCACTATGAATTTATCTAAATAATGTTCCTATAAGTAGATATTTGCATGATCATCGTTAAGTTTTATATGTATTTGCATGACATTTTCAATTATACATACTGATTAGTTCAAATATGCTATTAATGTTCAATTTTCTTCAGGCTATCAGCATATTCATGCATGTTTACTTTGGATTATCTATGTATTTGCAACTGTGAAGGTGATTTTACTGAAATTAAACAAAAGTGTTAAATGCTTTGTAATCTTTAATTAAATTGAGTGAATCTTTAGCTATTGGTCCATATACATTCCAGATACAGTCATGAAGAGAAGGAAATCAATTCATAGGTTCACTAGGATGTTCCATAGCTAATTATGGTTGATGCAAAATTTAATGGAAAATGGATGAAGATAGCAAGTAGAACATGAAATGTACTCCAAGGGACAACAAATAAAAGTACAAGGCAAGAAATCATCCACAGATTACTCAAAGTATACGATTGTATGTAATCTAGACCTTTTCTTCATTCAATATACAACAAACATGTATATTTACAATCAACTTTGAGAATTAGTCCTGAGAGATTTAGTAATCTAATCTCAATTAAGTTTTGAATAATCTTACAATGTGCACTCCATCTCCTTTTATAGGGCAAGGAGAGGAAGTGGTTACAAAAGATCCAATGATCAGGATATAACTATCAAAATCAATGGTCCATATCATCCTTGACTTGGTCAACAAATGTCAAAGCGACACATGTTGCTAGCTGGAAACCATCTGGTGTTACTTGATCATTATCTTTGTCATATTATGCATATGACCTTGTCATCATGCATCCTTATTCATTCTATATCTTCTTCTTCATCAGATGGGTTATCTTCTATATTAGTGCTAATGATCTCCCTGATGGGTTCATATGCCTATGTTATCCTTTCAATCTCTTCCCCATCTTGGACCTTCACCTTCATTATAGCATGTTCCTGGGAATGAAATTGTATTTGCAATGCAAACCATTTGTTCTTTCGACTATTTAGTATTTCATTGTATGTTCCCAACTTTTCTTTGATCCTCATAGCCTTATTAACTATATCTTCAGTTAAATGTTGGAGGGGTCATCTACTCCCTGCTTGAAATTACTAGGGAAGGCCTCAACTACAAAATCTACATCTTGATTTTCTATCTTCCCTTCTACATTGTCTTCAAGAGCTTCTAGGATATTCATTTCCTTTCCATAAGGTGATGCAACCTAACACTGATGTCTCTAAGCTTGGAGTTGCATCTCTTTAAGATATCATTCTCAAATTGAGTATCCTCATACCAAATACCTAATAACTATGCAGTATTATTGTCCAATACATTATTGAATATGAGCACTTCCATGTCTATGTGCTTCATCTTAGCCAGGGCATCTAGATCTTTCTCTACTTTGATGGATCTCTGCCCAATATCCTTTTGTAATTTATCCACTTTTCTCCTTAATGTGCTGAGCAAGTTCCAATTTGTGAGGGAGGTTTTTATTACCTTTTCTGCCTCAGAAATGAATTTAGTAAACCAATTATCTATTACATGTGCTTTGTGCTTCATAATATCTAGTCCCATTGCCTCCTCCTAAGATATAATGGTCAAAGGAGTAGCGGTGCTAACTGCCATATGATTCGGGTCAATTAACCCCTTTATGAAGGTATGCAACTGGGAAATGTGCTCCTTGTGCACTTTATTTTTGTCTTTCTCCCTTTTGACACTTTTCAATAAGGAATCAATACTATCTTTGGCCTCTTGGCCTTCTTTCTCTTTAGTAGTAAAGCCTAAGTTAGTGTTAGTTATTTGAAATTCATTAAGAATTATCTCTCCCTTGGCTTTATCCACTATAGGTAGAGCTACCTGAGTTGTTCTCCTGCCGGTGGTACGATCTCTTTTGATTGCAGAAGTTGCCCTTACCTTTCTCTTTGGTTTCACCATATCAGCTGAAAATAATGCAGAAATGTCAAATTCAGGTACATCATTAACCTAAGGTGGGTTCACCTCCTGTCGCAACCAATATGGTATCTCATATGTGGACCCTTGTTGGTCTGTATGCTTAATTTGAGAATCATGAGATTCTACATTTTCTCCCATTCTTTGTGGCGAAGATTCTTCTCTTTGTTCATCCTAAACTTCATCACGACTGACTTCTTCTTGAGCTAGGACCTCTTGCTATACATTCACATTTTGACTTTGTGTATTTTGTAGTGTTTGATTTTCAAGAGGAGTTTGATCCCTTTGATCTAATGCATCTAGATGGTCATTTTGATCACTCTTGTTTACATTTGCTTCTTCTTTCTTCCAATTATCACCCTATTGTGGATCCTTCTTTTTAGCATTTGATCTGTCTGCTTGTCTAAGAGCTTGGGTTTTATCTACCCCTTCTTCAGGTACTTGTTCATTTTCCCAACCTTCATTCTGATCAGGCATCTATTCATCTTCAATATGTACATTAGCCTCTAATTTATCCTGCTCTAGAGGCAGTTCCTTTGCTTTATTTGGGTCTTCATCACCCTGATAGGCCAAATCAATTGCTACGGTGCTAGTGACCTGATCAACCAAATTTGTCAATCCAATCTGCTGGGCCACTTCTTTGGGATTACATTCCTCTATTTCTTCTGTTCCAACCTCCTTCTGCACCATGGGGGTGCCATGAGGAGTCATCTTAGTATTTTTCACCAACGTCTCCATAGAATGAGCAAAGACATCATTGACAACTTCATCTTTAGATAAGTCAAATGTATCATCCAATGGAAAGGACTGATTATCCCCCATAGTATACATTTCTTTTGTTTGTTCCTCTATTGCCTCAAACTTGAATTTTATAATGTCAGGGATGGGGACCTCATGTTTTAAATTATTGTCTCAAAATTGAATTTTATTGAATTTCTTTTGGGGTGTATCTGAGTTTTACTTCTTTTTCCTCCTTATCAGGAGATCATCATCTGAGCTCTCCTCTTCAATATGTTTATTAACAGGGGTAGGAGATGCAACAATTTTCTTTTGTTTTGCTAGTGAAGGAGATGGTGTTATAGTAGATGTGGAAGCTACATCTTCTTTTGGTTGAGATTGATGGATGATTGTCACCCCAATAGGTTGTTTTCCTTTCATAACTTTACCTTGCTTCCTTTCCCCTTTTGACTACCTCTTCCCCTTGAGGAAATCATCATATTAATCATCTGACAGTTCTTGTCTCTTTCTCTTGTTATCGATAGTGAGGTTTACACCTTTCATCTTTAGCTTGGTGACTTCAGCCTGCACCCACTCTTTTGTCAATTGGATGACCTTCTACATTATTTGGTCCAATGTAGTCACCTCTAGTTGACTCTAGTCTAGGGTTGATATCATTTCATTGTATACCTTCTTGTCTTCATACTCTTGGGACATGATCAAGCCATCATCTTCATGTAACTAAGCAGGCATTGGCATGCAATCCAATGTCCGTATTTGATTTAGAGTGAGCCTCTGATAATCTCTCCTCAATTCTGTCACATCCTCACAATCATCCCAGTAATCTTCAATGTGTTTCTAATGCATAGGCTTCTTCTGCAATGCATACATCCTATAATAAGGATCATATGGCCTATATAGAGAGAATGGATGCAAGTACATCAACTTTAATCCTCCAATCACATCCTTTACACTTTCCCGATCAGGACACATATACCACCCAATCATGAATGGAAACAAAACATTAGGTATCTTTCCCTTTTGAATATAAGCATTCATCGAAGGCAATATCTATCTAGCAAACTCCATCAAGATGACCTTATCATTGGGGTATCTCAGTAACATAAGAGGATGATCATCAAAGCCTTCTATCCTTATGTAGGAAAAGGTGGGGAACTGGATGAACCAAGCCCCATATTTTTATATTATTGCCTGAGTTTCTACACTCAGTCTCTTTGTCCTGTCTTCTTCCATGGTCCTGACAATATGCATGGAAAAGGAGTCATTCACTCTCTTATAGTTTTGGAGAGACTCTGTATTTTAGCTGGGATAATGATTTCAAATGTTTACATCACCAGGGTCACTTCCGACCTTGCCCACTATTTGTAGCCCATTAAAAGTGCCTCTAAATGCATAGGCATATACTACACAGGAGGTCGTGTGGAACATATTACTTCTTCCTCCTAACTTCCTCATATCCTCATCCAGGATATCACTTATATCCTTTGCCCATTGGGGTTTCTTCTCAGTATATTCTACCATCCTAATGATGCCATACATCCAATTCTTGAATGACCTAGCTTTCAGCTTCCCTATCATCCTGTTGAGTATTGCTATCATATTTTGGTGTTCAAACTTGTACATATACACAGTCAACTTGGCAGAAGCCTTATAAGTGCTATCATGAGCCCTCCATTGTTACATGACTCTTCTATCTTCCTTTTCTTTACTATTATATTCTTTCTTCAGTTTATCCAGCTTTAAGTTGACCACATTAGGTCCTTTAGGCAGGTTAAATACTGAGATGACACCTACAATTAAAAAATCTATGTAGACCCTACCATGCTTTTCCACCCTTCTGGTACTTACATTGTAGTTCTAGGTATATTCTATCACTAATTCAGTGGCCTCCATTGCATGGGGAAATCCCCCCACATGCCACATTTGTGAATTGTAGATATTGATGAGTAGGGGATTCCTACCTCCCTTTTATAACCTTGTTGTCCCTACATCTAGGTCTGTATTTCCTGAATGCGTATCGTTTATCTGTCCATATTTGAATGATACCCCCTTAGGTTGTATGTACATTGGTTTCAAAAACTCTGTGTCCGACCTATTCTTCTGAGCAATCATTGGATCCTACAACAAAACATATATGTTCTTACCCTGATGTGTCATGTGCCATGGTGATATTCATGCATCACAATATCGATTTACTCTAGTACAATCAATTTTACCTACTAATTCACCATAAACAACAAGAGGAGGGTTTTATCGCTACGTACTTGATATTTGCTTCCCTTTTACTGTGTAAGGGATATCCAGATGAACACTATCACCTTGCAGTTACCATTCTGTTAGCCATTCAAATGCAAATCCCGTTCCGTTGAGCTCACAATTTGCAATGATGTCAGTTTAATCTTGCAGATGCTCTATGATTTTCTGTTTAATTATTTGGTAAGTTCAAAATGAACCCAAATTTATCTTTTAATTGAGCATTACAGTGAATTAGGGTAAGTTTAATGACCATCTGTTAATGTCCATTGATCAACACCTAAGGATTGGAGATATTGACAAGTGGCAGGTGTTCATTTGAAATTTCAGAGGTTTGACCTACCGTTGAAGAGTCATTTAATGCGAGGGTGATATTCGTAGAGATTAGGGATATTAGTGAATATCACTGATATTCAGAATATGAGGATGACATCATCACACGGATGATCAACTATTGACCTATGACTGAAGTTAGGTTATCATACCTTTACTTAATCAATGGTGATAACATATTGTGTTTATATGATCGGGTCGATGTGCCACATGGCACCATTTCATTGGTTACTAGAAATCTCTGCATCATAGGGATCAAGCGTTAATGTGAGGGATATAAAGAATTATCTAGATACTCAATATGATGAAATATCACCAGGATCTGGGATGTGAGGGTGACGTTAGCATCCTTTATAATACTTCGAAGTGGTCGAGGATATAACGTCATTGTCATATTACTTAAGATTAGGGATATTGTGAAATATGACCATCTTGGATCTGAGTCATGATGACATCATCATCATGTCATGTTCTTTATAAAGTGAAACAAGATGATGTCACTGTCATGTTACTTAAGATCAATGATATTATGAGATATCACCCTTCTAAAAGATGACCCTTTGGGAAAATGTGAGGACTTGATGAACAAATGTTTTCTAGCATTTAAATTTTGACATTTTGCATGTTAAGGATCATGCAAATATCGGGTTATCGTTACTAAAGTATAGGTCAGGGATACTGATGAATATGACTGATATTGATGAATGTGACCCTCTAGGAATGTTAGGTTTGACCAAACTTTGATTGAGCATAACTTTCTATCCTTAAGGAAATTTAGGGTGATCTAAAAGACTAAGCTACTTAGAATTTCACCCTTCTCCATAATATGAGGTATATGATGACAACAATGGACTTTGACATTTGAACTTTCCTCATGAGGCATATGCATGTGTAAGGATGATATACTATTGCTCCTTCTAACTTTTACCAAACTGCCCAAAAGCAAAGAACAAGAAGAAGCAAAAAAGTTGGGTCCCTATTTTGCTGAGGCAAAATGAGGCGTATTGTGTAACCACACAACAACTTGCCACCAAAGAAAAAAACCAAATTCAAATAATTCAAGTGATGAGGACACATTGAAACATAGCTTTCTAACTCTTTCTAAGCATATGTATTATGATCTTTCTGAATGATATCATTTTCATTAGCATAGCAATGTTGATAAGGGATCAAGTGTGTGCAATTGATTAATAATCCTCATCTTGAAAGTAAGTTGAAAATAGTAGTAACTAGTGTTAAGCTACATATTTTGGGTTCATCCCTTATAGCCAACCGGGATAGAAGCTTGTTGCCAGTAGGCATCCATAGCCCTAACAAGGTTATCTTTACAATTCCCCTAAGTAGAGCCCCACTACCAGTAGATGTCTATAGCCCCAATAGAGTTACTTAGATGGCCTAAATTTTATCTTTTATGGATTTTCAATAAATTCTCCTTTTTTGTGTATGTAGATTCATAATATATCATCATGTAAGCTCAATATGCAAGGTATGGTCACTTGCTATTTAGGTTGGGAATTTTAATGGTAGCAAGGGTGAACCTTTGGATTTTTCACTTAACATCTATACTAATGTGTTCAACAAACCCAAGGTTGTTACATGAATCATTGTGAAAATATCCTTAATCAAGAAACGGCATCACTGACGAACAGGACATCACAGACTTGATCAAGGGTACTTCTCAGAGTCAGTCACAACCTATGTAAAAATTTATAGTCATCACTTGAAATCTAGCAATTTTGTTGGTTTCTTAGGGTGATAAGGTGCATCATCTTGACTAACCAAAGAAAGGACTCAACAGCAACAAGAAAACAAGCAAACACACAAAGCAAAGCTATACCAGCAATTATACAATATGTACATTATGATACAATATTCTAACATGACCCTGTTTAAGCTTGAAAGTAATGTTTGAGGAATTGTCCATTCAATGGTAATGGAACATCTTCACCTATTAGGGTCTTAAGTCTGTAGATACTATCTCCTAGGATCTCTGAAATTTGAAAAGGACTTATCCAGAGTTTATCAAATTTTTCATGATCACCTTTCTTTTCATGTGCTTTGTCCCATGCTAGGACTAAATCTAAAATCCTAAAAGATTTTATTCTATCTCTCTTGTCAAACCAACACTTGATAGTAGCCTGATGTTTAGTGAATTGATCGATTGCTCTATCTCTTTTTTCCTCTAGGTGCATGAGCTGAAGCAATCTAACTTCTTGTTTACTATCTATACCTAGATACTCTTGTACAAATTGCAATGTGGGGATCTTTAAGTTAACAGGGCGGATAGGATCTACCTCATACACTAATTGGTAGGGGGAGTTTCCTAATGCAACCTTCATTCTGGTTCAGTCCACCCACAAGGCATACTTCAGTAGGGTATTCCATTCCCTAGGATTCTTATCTATAAGTTTCTTTATGATATCCAATAGGTTTTTATTTGTTGAATCTGCTAAGCCATTTCCTTGGGGGTAATAATTTGAAGAGAATTTCAAAAGAATTTCATGGTCAAAAGCCCAACTAGATGATTTTAATGATGCAAAAGTGGGTCCATTATCACATACTAGGGAACATGGGACTCCATACCTAGTGACTATGTTGTTCTCTAGGAATTTAATCACATCTTCTACATTGCATGTTTTGTTGTTGACTACTTCAGTCCACCTAGTGCAATAATCAGTGATTGTTAAAACATACCTATGGCCTGAAGATGACATAGGATTGATAGGACCTATGAAATCCATGCCCCATTGAGCAAATGGGTGCATCTCCATCACTGGTTACAAGGGTTGGGTAGCATATTTCTCTCTGTTGGTAGCAACCTGACAAGTATGGTAACATCTGATGTGCTCAACAGTGTCCTTATAAATAGTTGGCCAATAATATCCTGTTCTTAGGATAGCATGTGTGGTAGCTAAGTGTGAACCATGTGCAATTTCAAATTTATCATGCAACTTAGTTAAAACCATGTCAGCTTCTTGTCTATCCAAACATCTGAGGTATATTCCTTCATAGTTTCTCCTGAAAAGGACTCCTCCTTTGATCATGTATTTTTGTGATCTCACTTTTAGATCTCTCCTTTGAGAAGCTTGCATCTTTGATGGGCATCTCCCAATGATCAGGATGTGTCTAATATTAGAATACCACTCTTTATTCTCTTTAGTATCCACTACATATTGTTGACTCATTATATTAGGGTCAGTCTCAGAAATCATCTGGCTTAAGGCTTGCCCTCTTACCAATTTCATGGGTGTTATTTCCATGTCATATTCTTGGAGGACCATTATCCACTTGGCTCTCTTCTCTCCTGGCTCACTCTGCATCAGGAGTATTTTCACTGCTACATTTGGTACTACAACAATTATCTTACTTCTTAGGATGTAGTGTCTAAATTTCTTAACTTCTGTGACTAAAGAAAGAGCTTGTCTTTCAACATCCATGTATCTAACCTCCACATCTTTGAATGGGTAGCTCATGAAAGCTATGGGTTTTTCTTCTTTGGATTCATTCCTTTGTTTCAGTACTACTGCACATGTATGTTATGAAGCAAATGAGTAAATATAGAATTGTTTTGTATAGTCTAGACTGATCAGGATAGGGGCATATGATATGGCTTTCTTAATGTCTTCAAATGTAGCCTTTGCCTCAGGTGTCCATTGAATCCTAGTATCTGTCTTAAGCATTACATTAAGTGGTCTGACTATCTCTACAAACCCGGTGATGAACTTCCTAACAAAATTTATCTTACCAAAGTAAGATTTAAGCTCTTTCCTACTTCCAAGAAGTTACAATTTCATGATAGATTCTACCCTAGCAGGGTCAATGGTGATTGCATTTTCTGTTATTAGGTGACCTAGTAATTTACCTATGGTTACTCCAAAAATGCATTTCTTTGGATTCAAGGAGATATCGTATTGCTCACATTTCTTGAGCACCCTTTTGAGGTCTTCTATGTGGTCACCCCTCTTCTTTGAAAAGATGGTCAAGTCACCCAAATAAATGACTACATTTGCCAACTAAAGCCTTTGAATGCTATATCCATCGCATGCTGAAAGGTAGCTCCAACATTTATCAAGCCAAAAGGCATGCGTCTATAAGCAAATATCCCCCATTTGGTGGTGAATGCTATCTTTAGTCTATCTATTTTGTCTACCATTACTTGGTTATATCCTAAGAAACCATCCAAAAATGACATCATTTGGGCACCATTTACTATTGGCAAGACCTCATCCAATGAAGGTAAAGGATAATTATCCTTCTTAGAAGCTCTGTTCTGATTTATGAAGTCCACAAATAAACATATATCCCCATTCTTCTTTCTTATAGGGACCAAATTGGCTACCCAAGTTGAATGTCTCATAGGGAATATGATTCTAGCATTAAGCAACTTCTTAACCTCTTCAAAGATGATAGGTTCTAATAAAGCATTGATAGGCCTTTGCTTTTGTCTGAAAGGCTTAGCATCTGGTCTCAATGGTATAGTGTGAGTGATGATTGAGGTATCATAAGTCTTTAGCTCATCATAAGTCTAGGAAATAACATGTATGTAATCTTTCAGTGCTTGAGTTATCCCTTCTCTTTCTTCTTCAATGCAGACTTTACCAATCAGGACATTCTTTGTTTCTTCATTTTGTCCTATATTGATTGGTGAATATTCTCCTCCATCAGTCTTTGGGAGGTCCTTTTGTTTCATTATATTATGTAGATCAAAGGCCTTCTCTAATTCTATCATACCTTTAGGAATCTTATTGCTTGGTAATTCCATGATATCTTCTTCTTCCCATGTATGATCTTCTACATTCTTCTATGCATCAAATACATCTCTATTTGCTATGAAATGCAAGATGTGTTGATCATCAAATACTTGGAGATTGGTGACATTATCTAGTATGGAAGGAACTAATACCAATTCAACTAAAAATCTCTTCAATCCAGAAATGGACAATGGCTCCAATGTGCTAGCAGCTTGTGCTAAAGCATCTATTCTATGATTTTGTTCTCTAGGAACATGAGTGATGTTAAATGCACCAAATTCTTCTATCAGGTTCCAATGTAGTTGTACAATTTCTTGTAATTGCAAGCATATATGCTTTTCACCTACCTTACCACTAATTATGAGTCTACATAGACATGTAGAATCTTAACTTTTTTCTTGAGAGCAAACAATAACCCATGAATTAAAGCTTCATATTCCATCACATTGTTGGTACATGGGAATTATAGTCTATATGCTGCCAAGTAGGAGTTCTCTGTTGGATCACTGAGATCTATACCTACTCTAGCTCCTTGTTTTGACTTTGATCCATCAAACCTAAGGATCCAAGGCTTATATTCTGTTAAATGCTTGTTAGGACCTTCTCTTTTCTTTTTAGCTCTGGCAGCCGCACCACCTAATATCCACTTTAGTTTTTGTGGTTCGCTCTTTGTTATTTTTATTAGTTGATGAGAACTGGATACCCTTTTTCTTTTTTCATCTATAGTATCATCACCATTAGTATCTGATTGTATTTCAATCTCTTTTATTTTATCCTCGGGTATATTCCTACTACCAGATAGTTGATTCTTTAAATGAAGGATCTCTCTCTTATCCAATATATGTAGGCATAATGCGCATGTGGTCTCTAAATGTGGTGCTTCATGCAGTCTACACCATCCCTCAAGTAAAGCATGATGTAAAGGGACCTCTTGCAATGTAAACCTTTGAATTTGCTTTGATAAAAATTCTTTAAATTTTGTAAAATTACTTCCTTTATCTTCATCAGATACTTTATAATCTGACTCAATTAGACAATCAGTCCTAGGGATGATGTTATTTTTATCTTTGGAAATATCCTCATCATACATCAGGATCTCCTCTGAATTGTAAGTATAGCTTTCATCCTGATGTGTATCTTCTTCTGTACCTACAAATGACAAACAAGATTCATCATCATCATAACTAAATGTATCACTTACCTTAGTTGAAGATAGTCCCGTATTGCTACAGGCTCGTTCCAACTCCATCATATCCAAGCAAGCATCACAAGTTTTTTTTGAATGTGCTTCATCATGTAACCTGCAACAACCTTCAATTAAAATATCCTCATTAGATATGTTCCACGTCTGGTAATGGTGTACTTCTCTAGATAAGTGCAATTCAAAATCTTTCAAATGATCCATTTCCTCATTACCATCTGAACTATGATCAGATTCAATGATCACCATGTTATCCTGATGAGTATTTTTATCAATGTGTGTATTATACATGAGAATTTCCTCTATCTTTACTGTTTGAGGTTTGATGGTATAAACCCCTAGTTCAACATCTACGTATAGTATCTCATTGGTGTTATTGTACTCATTGATCATGTGCTTCATTCGAGGTTCATCTTCTATCCTAATTTGATTAGGAATCCCCTTCTAGGTTAACCACATATGGCTAAAATCAGTAGACATGTAACCATTGAGTGTTTTTGACCAATCTCTACTGAGCAACATTCCATAGGTGTTAGGGATATCCACCACTTGGATGTCAATGTAATATTGAATCCTTAGATCTGATGCTAACTGCATGTCTATATGTGTTAATTCTCCCACTACACTTACTTCAGTCTTGTCTAGTTGTGTGACCTTCTTGAGGGACTTAGCTGGATGAAACCCTAAGGCATTACATATAGATAAAGGCATCACATTGGTTGATGCCCCTGAATCCACTAGGTAGTCATGTAGGTTTTTACCAAAGATCCTCAAGGTGAGCAGGAATGGAGGTGACTTGGTCTTATCTCTATAGAGAGTCATATGTGAGGTCTCAATAGCTTGAATAGTGGCTAGAACTTTGTACTTGACATTGTTTTCTTTGGCTGCATGATCTTTGTTCAAGATTTGACTTAGATTATGGGCATGATTATCTTCCTTTGGTATGGGCTCATCTAGAGACCTCATAAAAACCCTCTTAATGGTTGGGGTTTTGAGTAATTTTGACAGTGACAAGCTAATTTTAACCCTCTTCATCTCCTCTACTAAATATGTGACTAATTTGTCAGATTTAGGAGACTGATTGCTAACTTTCAATGCTGCATTTAGACATGCAAAATACTGAGTACTAACCTTGCGAGGACCAGGATTATTACTTGCTTTTGGATCCGGAGGAGTGTTGAAGTTATTAGGAGGCAAATATGTGGTCAAGGGACCAGGAGGTCTATTAGGATTACTCCTGAGGTTATAATTGTGTCTACCTTGATATTGTTGCTGATAAGCATGAATTTCCTCATGTTCTACTGCTGGTTCATTTTTGTCCTTGAAAGGAAACACATAATTTGTTTCAAATGCCAAGATGGATGCTTCACATGCTAATGTGTAGTTTTCATGAGTTGAGGTTGATTGGTGATGAGGCTGATTTACAAAGCTCTCTAGTACAAGGGCAGAATCATATCCATAAGGAACAATCTCATTTCCTTCTATAAAAGAAGGGTCACTTGTAGTGTTGGACACTTCAGCCTGAAAGATAGTAGCTACTATCTTGAATTGAGGACAATCTAGCTCTGCATGTGCATTGGTGTTGTGTATTCTACACCAATTTGTAAGTGCTACCGTTGCCAGATTAACCCTAGTAATTTGTTTCAGTTCACTAGGAGGTTGATTAAGGATGATGGCAAAGAACCATTTTTTGGCCTAGTGTTCCATACTCTAGGCTGCCTAGGTGCATTATTGCTATTGCCATTGTTACTATTATAATTCCTATCATTGTTGTATCCTCTATCAGGATATCTAGATTGATCATTGTTATTTGCATATCTCCTATTTTAGTTTGGTTGGAATAAAAATTTTGACCTCTCAGGTGTGTAATCTCAATTGTCAATTTTCTTAATTGTGTAGATATCTCCTTTATGTCTTCTTTCTCTTCCCAAACTTTGGTTGTTACATTCTTTGGTTGAGTCTTAAAGAAAGAGGAGCCATTGCTATTATTTTGCCCTTCATCTTGAGATGTTTGAGCATGTCCTAGATACTATACTATCTGACCATTCCCATTTGGAGGGGCCATGATACTAAGAGAAGGTACTTGTAATGGACCAGGCATTGCAATAGGAGGGATCATAGCTCCATTGGTATGTTGTTGAGTAGGATATGTAGGATATGCTAGATATGCTATGTTAGGTGTTGTAACAAGAATCAACTATTGATTAACTTTTATTGCTTCTTCATAAGCTCCTGTCAAAGTTGTGACACTAGGATGAGTTCTCCTTATGAACATAGAGGTCAAGGGATCTAAAGCTGAATAATATATCAGTCTAGATGCCTCATCTACTACATTATATGGAGCTACCAGCTTTGAGTACATTTTCTAGAATCTAGCATTGAAGTTTAAAATAGGTTCTCCTTCTCATCTTTTAATTGTGGCAAAAAGGTGATAATTCATAGAAGGATCTATAGGTATTTTGAACCTATCTTTAAAGGATTTCTCCAAGGCATCCCATGAATTAATCCAAGCTTGAGCTAAGATGATGTACCAATTGTATGCTTCCTCTCCCAAGGAGTATAGAAATAATCTGCATACCACATCTTGATGTTCTATCCTTTCTCTAAAGCAGGCTAGCTTAAATGTTTGGATATGATCATCTGAATCCTGATATGGATGATACTTAGGGGAAATCTTATCAATATTCTTAGGCAAAGGATGATAGGCAGTAAAGGTCAAGGGTGAATCAATAGCAAAGAATGACATTGTGACTGGTGCTTGATTCACTTGAGGTGTAATTGGTGATCCTGGGGGTGTTTGAGGTATAGCTGGAGATACTGGAGGAGTTACAATATGCCTTGATGAGGATGTTGATGCACCTAAGTCAGGAGTATAATGAATATATGTAGTGTGAGGTCTGAGTCCATGTATAGGTAATTCTTCCAAGAGTCCAACAAATCTAGACTTGGTATTGGGCTTGTGAGCCAGGATTCTAACAATTTATGAAAAAAAATGGATATTTGGCTAGGTCTTTGCAAAGATCAAAAGAAATGACCTTCCAAAGTAGATATTTATGGTCAAGACTCTATAACAACTAGATATTTATGCAATATTTGCATCAAACATGCAAATATGAGCAAAGATTGAACTTATGAACACAGATATCAGTATATTTATTCACGCAGGCAGGTTACTACAGGAAATTCATAGGACAACTTGAATAATAAATCAATGTTCAAAGATTTCAAGCAACTGACCACAAAGACTAAAGTATTTATGCTCAATACTAAAATATTTATGATCAACACTCTTGAAGCAACATGAAACAAGTGAATCTTTGCACAGATGTTCAAAGCATAATCAATTCTAACAGACTTTGAGAGGATTACCTTGTGCGGATGCAAGAATTAATGTACGTGACCGATTCTCTTATCAGAAAAGAGAAAGGCCCTCCTTCTAGCACCAATTCATGTTGGTTATGATGTTAGTCATAAACACACATAGACAAAGAATTGCAAATCAAACCTTTATCATCTTGAAAGATATGATGAATTTGGAAAATTCATGATCCCAAGTCTTAGTGGATTAGTTCATAATCTACTGAGATCACTTAGCGGTTTGATGTGCCATGCTATTTTCTCATTCAAGGGGTCTTACATTGTTTTGATACCAATAATTGATATCTAAGCATCCGGTTCTGTACCTCCTTTCTGTAAATCTTTAACAAACAAGGGTTAATCTTACTGTATTCAATAGATGATGCAAATATTTTTCTAAGTTTGATCAATTCTTCTGATCATCAACTACTATTGATTAACTTTCACTTCTACACTATGAATTTATCTAAATAATGTGCATATAAGAAGATATTTGCATGATCATCATTAAGATTTATATGTATTTGCATGACATTTTCAATTATACATACTGATTAGTTCAAATATGCTATTAATATTCAATTTTCTTTGAGATATCAGCATATTTATGCATGTTTACTTTAGATTATTTGTGTATTTGCAATTATGAAGATAATTTTATTGAAATTAAACAAAAGTGTTAAATGCTTTCTAATATTTACTTAAATTGAGTGAATTTTCAACTATTGGTCCATATACATTCCAGATACAGTCATGAATAGAAGGAAATCAAACCATAGGTTCACCAGGATGTTCCATAGCTAATTATAGTTGATGCAAAATTTGATGGAAAAGGGATGAAGACAACAAGCACAGCATGAAATGTACTCCAAGGGACGTAACAAATTAAAGTACAAGCCAAGAAATCATCCATGGATTACTCAAAGTATACAATTGTATGTAATCTAGACCTTTTCTACATTTAGTATACAACAAACATGTATATTTACAATCAGCTTTGAGAATTAGTACTGAGAACTTTAGCAATCAAATCTCAATTAAGTTTTGAATAATCTTGCAATGTGCACTCCATCTCCTTTTATAGGGCAAGGAGAGGAGGTGGTTACAAAAGATCCAATGATCAAGATTTAACTATCAAAATCAACAGTCCATATCATCCTTGACTTGATCAACAAATGTCAAAGTGGCACATGTTGCCAACTGGTAACCATCTGGTGTTACTCGATCATTATCTTTGTCATATTATGCATATGACCCTGTCATCATGCATCCTTATTCATTCTTCATCTTCTTCTTCATCATATTGGTTATCTTCTATATTAGTTCTAATGATCTCTCTGATGGGTTCATATGCCTGACTATCCTTTCAATCTCTCCCACATCTTGGACCTTGGCCTTCATTATAGCATGTTCCTGGGAATAAAATTGTATTTGCAACGCAGACCATATGTTCTTTCTTCTATTTAACATTTCATTGTATGTTCCCACCTTTGCTTTCATCCTCATAGACTTATTAACTATAACTTTTGTTAAATGTTGGAGGGGGTCATCTGCTACCTACTTGAAATTACTATGGAAGGCCTCAACTGCAAAATCTACATCTTGATTTTCTATCTTCCCTTCTACATTGTCTTTAAGAGCTTTTAGGATATTCACTTCCTTTGCCATAAGGTGATGCAACTTAACACTTATGTCTTTAAGCTTGGAGTTGCATCTCTTTAAGATATCATTCTCAAATTGAGTATCCTCATACCAAATACCCAATAACTGTGCACTATTATTGTCCAGTACATTATTAAATATGAGTATTTTCATGTCTATGCACTTCATCTCAGCCAGGGTCATCCAGATCTTTCTCTACTTTGATGGATCTCTACCCAACCTCCTTTTGCAATTTATCCACTTTGCTCCTTAATGTGCTGATTAATTTTGTGAGGGAGATCTTTATTACCTTTTCTGCCTCAGAAATGATTTGAATAAACCAATTATCTATTACATGTGATTTGTGCTTCATAATATCTAGTCCCATTGCCTCCTCCTAAGATATAATGGTTAAAGAAGTAGCGGTGCTAACAAACATGTGATTCAGGTCAATTAACTCCTTTATGAAGGTATGCAACTGGCCAATGTGCTTCTTGTACACTTTATTTTTGTCTTTCTCCCTTTTGACACTTTTCAATAAGGAATGGTCAATACTATCTTTGGCCTCTTGGCCTTCTCGCTCTTTAGTAGGAAATCCTAAGTCAATGTTAGTTATTTGAAATTCATCAAGACTTATCTCTCCCATGGCTTTATCCACTATAGGTAGAGCTACCTGAGCTGTTCCCCTGCCGGTGGTAGGATCTCTTTTGATTGCATAAGTTTCCCTTATCTTTCTCTTTGGTTTCACCATATTACCTGAAAATAATGTAGAAATGTCAAATTTAGGTACATCATTAACCTGAGGTGGGTTCACCTCCTGTCGCAACCAATATGGTATCTCATCTATGGACCCTTGTTGGTCTGTATGCTTAATGTAAGCATCATGAAATTCTGCATTTTCTCCCATTCTTTGTGGCAAAGATTCTTCTCTTTGTTCATCCTGAACTTCTTCACGACTAACTTCTTCTTGAGCTAGGACCTCTTGCTACACATTCACATTTTAACCTTGTGTATTTCGTGGTGTTTGATTTTTAGGAGGATTTTGAGCCCTTTGATCTAATATATCTGGATGGTCATTTTGATCACTCTTGTTTAAATTTTCTTCTTCTTTCTCCTGATTATCACCCTATTGAGGATCTTTCTCTTCAGCCTTTGATCTGTCTTCTTGTCCATGATCTTGAGTTTTATCTACCCCTTCTTCAATTGTATTCTTTTCAGGTACTTGTTCATTTTCCTAACCCTCATTCTAATTAGGCATCTCTTCATATTCAATATGTACATTAGCCTCTAATTTATCATGCTCTAGAGGCAAGCCCTTGTCTTTATTTGGGTCTTCATCACCCTGATAGGCAAAATCAATTACTGTGGGGCTACTGACCTAATCAACCAAATTTGTCAACCCAATCTGCTGGGCTACTTCTTCGGGATTACCTTCCTCTATTTCTTCTATTCCAACCTCCTTCTACACCATGGGGGTTCCATGAGGAGTCATCTTAGTATTTTTCACCAACATCTCCATAGAATAAGCAAAGACATCATTGACAACTTCATCATTAGATAAGTCAACTGTAACATCCAATGGAAAGGACTGATTATCCCCCATAGTATGTATTTCTTTTCTTTGTTCCTCTGCTGTCTTAGACTTGAATTTTATGATGTCAAGGGTGGGGACCTCATGTTGTAAATTTTTCAAAATACCTTTACCACCTGCCCCTCTCAATAGGATTGTGGGGTTTCTATCTACTGCTCCCCTCATACGATATGTCTGTTTCTTCTAGGGTGTATCTAATTTTTTCTTCTTTTTCCTCCTTATCAAAAGATCATCATCTGAGCTTTCCTCTTCAATATGTATATTAACAAGGGTAGGAGATGCAACATTTTTCTTTTGTTTTTCTAGTGAACGAGATGGTGCTATAGTAGATGTGGAAGCTACATCTTCTTTTGGTTGAGACTGACAGATGATTGTCACCCCAACAGGTTGGTTTCCTTTCTTAACTTTACCTTGCTGCCTTTCCCCATTTGACCGCCTCTTCTCCTTGAGGAAATCATCATATTCCTCATCTGATAGTTCTTGTCTCTTTCTCTTGTTATCAATAGTGAGGGCTACACCTTTCTTCTTTAGCTTGGTGACTTTAGCCTCTACCCATTCTTTTGTCAATTGGATGACCTTCTACATTGTTTGTTCTGATGAATTCACCTCTGGTTGACTCTAGTCTAGGGCTGATATCATTTCATTGTATACCTTCTTGTCTTCGTACTCTTGGGACATGATCAGGTCATCATCTTCTTGTAACTGAGCAGGCACTAGCATGCAATCCAATGTGCATATCTGATTTAGAGTTATCCTTTGATAATCTCTCTTTCTCACCTCTACCTTGTCATCACAATCAGCCGAGTAATCTTCAATGTGTTTTTGATGCATAGGCTTCTTGAGCAATGCATACATCCTATCATAAGTATCATGTGGCATAGATAGAGAGAATGGATGCAAGTGCATTAACTTTAATCCTCCACTCACATCCTTCACACTTTCCTGATTAGGGCACATATACCACCCAATCATGACTGGAAACAAAACATTAGGTATCTTTCCCTTTTCAGTATAAGCACTCATCGAAGGCAATATCTGTCTAGCAAACTCCATCAAGATGATCTTATCATTGGGGTATCACAGTAACATAAGAGGATGATCATAAAAGCCTTCTATCCTTATGCAGGAAAAGGTGGGGAATTGGATGAACCAAGCCCCATATTTGTATATTATTGCCTGAGCTTCTACACTCAGTCTCTTTGTCTTGTCTTCTTCCATGGTCTTGACAAGATGCATGGAAAAGGAGTCATTCACTCTTTGATAGTGTTGGAGAGACTCTCTATATTTTAGCTGGGGATAATGATCCCAAATGTTTACATTACCAGGGTCACTTCCAACCCTGCCCACTGTTTGTAGCCCAGTAAAAGTACCTCTAAATGCACAAGCATATACTACATAGGAGGTCATGTGGAACATATTACTTCTTCCTCCTAACTTCCTCATCCCCTCATCTAGGCTATCACTTATAATCTTCACCCATTGAGGTTTCTACTCAGTATATTCCACCATCCTAATGATGTCATACATCCAATTCTCAAATGACCCAGCATTCAACATCCCTATCATCCTACCAAGAATTGCTATCATATACTGGTATGTAAAGGTAAAATGAAACTCATACATATACACAGGCAACTTGGCAAAAGCCTTATAAGTGCTATCACGAGCCCTCCATTGGTACATGACTCTTCTAGCTTCCTTTTCTTTACTGTTATATTCTTTCTTCAGTTTATCCAGGTTCAATCTGACCACATTAGGTCCTTTAGGTAGGTTACATGCTGAGGTGATGCCTACAATTGAAAAATTTGTGTAGACACTACCATGCTTTTCCACTCTTCTGGTATTTACATTGTAGTTCCAAGTGCATTATATCACTAATTCAGTGGCCTCCATCGTATAGAGAAATCCCCTCTTGTTGCACACTCATGAATTGTAGATATTGATGAGCAGGGGATTCCCGCCTCGCTTTTCTAACCTTGCTATCCATACATCTAAGTTTGTATTTCCTAAATGCATATCATTTATCTATTCATATTTAAATGATACCCCCTTAGGTTGTATGTGCATTGGTTTCAAAAACTTTGTGTCACAGCTATTCTTCCGAGCAGCCATTGGATCCTACAACAAAACATATATGTTCTTACCCTAATGTGTCATGTGCCATGGTGATATTCAGTGATCACATGAGTTTTATGGTTATAATTTTCTTATTCTAATACATTTCATACATCACAATATTGATTTACCCTAGTAAAATCAATTTTACCTGCTAATTCACCATAAACGACAAGAGGAGGGTTTTATTGCTACGTACCTGATATTTGCTTCCCTTTTTTTGTGTAAGGCATATCCAGATGAACACTATCACCTTCAAGTTACCATTCTATTAGTCATTCAAGTATGAATCCCATTCCATTGAGCTCACAAGTTGCAGTGATGTCACTTTAATCTTGCAGGGGCTCTGTGATTCTCTGTTTAATCATTCGGTAAGTTTAAAATGAACCCAACTTTTACTTTTAATCGAGTATCAAGGTGAGTTAGGGTAAGTTTAATGACCATCTATTAATGTTCACTGATCGACACTTAGAGGATTGGAGATATTGACATGTGGCAGGTGTTCATTTGAAATTTTGGAGGTTCAACCTACCATTGAAAAGTCATTTAATGCTGGGGTTATATTCGTGGGGATCAGGGATATTAGTGAATATCACTGATATCCAGAATATGAGGATAACATCATCATGGGGATAATCAACTATTGACCTATGACTGAAGTTAGGTCATCATACCTTTACTTAATCAATCATGATAACATATTGTGTTTATATGATCGGGTCAATGTGCCACGTGGCACCATTTCATTGGTTACTAGAAATCTCTGCATCACGGGGCTGAAGAATTAATGTGAGGGATATTAAGAAATATCCAGATACTCAATACAATGAAATATCACCAAGATCTGAGATGTGAGGGTGATGTTAGCATCTGTTATAATCTTTCAAAGTGGCCGAAGATATAACGTCATCGTCATATTACTTAAGATCAAGGATATTGTGAAATATGACCATCTTGGATCTGGTTCATTATGACATCATTGTCATGTCGTATTCTTTATAAAGTGAAACAAGATGATGTCACCATCATGTTACTTATGATCAAGGATATTATGAAATATCACCCTTTTGAAAGATGACCCTTTGGGAATATGTGGGGACGTGATAAACAATTTTTTTCTAGCATTTAAATTTGACGTTTTGCATGTTAAGGATCATGCGGATATCAGGTTATCATTACTAAAGCACAGGTCAGGGATACTAATGAATATGACTGATATTGGCGAATGTGACCCTCTAGGAATGTCAGGTTTGACCAAACTTTGACTGAGCATAACTTTCTATTCCTAAGGAATTTTAGGGTGTTCTAAAAGACTAACCTGCTTAGAATTTTGCCCTTCTCCATACTATGATGTATATGATGACAAAAACTAACTTTGACATTTGACCTTTCCTCATGAGGCATATGTATGTGTAAGGATGATATACTATTGCTCCTTCTAACTTTTACCAAACCACCCAAAAGCAAAGAACAAGCAAAAGCAAAAAAGTTGGGTCCCTATTTTGTTGAGGCAAAATGGGGCATGTTGTGTAACCACACAACATGACCCTACACTCTCTTAGTCTACTTGCACAATCTAATTACTCCTTTTAGGCCTTGTGTGACCTTGTACATATTCATGACACTCCCAACCTTTGCGTCCATACTTGTTGCACTTAAAATATTTACGACAGATACCTCTTCCTCTTCCTTGATAACCACCTCTATTTTGGAAACCTCCTCTTTTTGGATTGGCTATCCCACTAGAACTACTTGCCCCTTCATCTTGATAGTGTTGTTGTCCTCTTCCAAATGGTTGTCCTCTTCCACTATAGCCTCTTCCTTTAGCTCTTCTTTACTGACTTTGCTTTCTTGCAAGCTTCTCCTCTGCTTTGATAGCATATTGATAGGCTTCCTCAAGTGACCTTGGGTGCAATAGACTCAACTCATTCTATAAACTATATATCATACCATTAAGGTATCTAGCTACCTTTTCCATATCCTCTTCACTATGGCCTGATCAAATGACCAACTTGTAGAACTCTTTCATGTATTCTTTTACCGACATGTCCTTTTGTTTAGGATTTTGCAGTATTTTAAAAAGATTGGTTTGATAATCCCTAGAAGAAAATTTTCCTTCAACTTGGCAACCATCTGATCCTGCAAAGTAATCTTTTCTTTATTCTTCTTTCATGTCTCCAATTGGACATAATCCCACCACATTACAGCATGGCCTTTGAGTCTTGTGCATGCAAATTTGACTCTCTTCTCTTCTGGTAAACCCTCATACTGAAAGTATATATCAAGATCATTGATCCAATCAATGAGTTCCTCACCATTGAGTCTTCCTAAGTAAATAGGAACTTTAATTTTTGGCCTTGCTCCTACATTCAGGACTATTCTTATCAATCTCCCAAATCCTTTAGCTTCAGTTTCTTCACCTTAAACTACCCCTTCTTTGACTTTCTAATCCTCTTCTTCATTATCACTTACATCTCTGGTAGGTATTCCTCTTATCAGTGCCTACTCCATGCCCTCCATTCTCGTTGTTAGGTTCAGAAACAATTCAAGAACCCTTCATCTAGGCCTCTTTTGACACCTCCTCGACCTCTTCCTCTTGGCATTCTTCTTGGTGGCATTCTGCCCACTCCACAATCACCCAATCACTTGTAGCTCTGATACCATAAATGATAACATAGGTACAAAACAAGAATATATGTTTTATTGTTGTAGATGGACTACAAATTTGTTTATATCCTTCTATGCAACCAGAAACCTTTGAGGTTGTGGATTCCATAAGAACAACTTTGCTCAATAAACACCCACACATGATACCTGGCCTACACATACATGACACAAAGGTTTATAGTTTTCTATAATAGACCTAATCTTAGGAGAGTAAACAAATATACCAATAGCTCATAACAGAGGCCTCCATGGGTTCAAGTTGAAACATGTGATCATATAGTCATTACACATATAAAGAGATAGAGGCTTAAATTGCCAATTAAACATTTTCCTTTATATTACACCGTAAGCACTAGAAATACCATTTTAATGTCCTCATCTATTTTTACACTATCATACTCCCTCATACAGGCCGATACAAAAAATGTGGCTCTTCCACAGGCTATGAACTTTCTTCACTCTACATTTGTGAACAGTCCCTTCCACCAGCACTATAAGAAACTCTTTTTTTGCCCCTAGATCCAACCCTTCAAACAATTCCCTCTGTACAATAGTTTCTCAAGGTTGACCCGTAACTGCTCCTTATGGTTCTTACTTACCAGAACTAACCTCCTCAATGGTCTCCCCTGGTGTCTTTCTTTAAAAATCCATCTACCAACTGCTAAAGGTGTTTGTAAACTAGAAATGAATGTTCTAAAAAAAATTCTCTCACCTCTGAATCAATGCATGAGACTCTCTTTTTATTCTTGACAAACGCTTAGCAATCAAAGCACATTTTGTTTTCATAGGAACTGCACACTGGTCATCCTTTTCCTGCACAACATGGCCCGGCGAATCATGTCTTTCCAATTCTGTCGAGTAATGTAACTATCTCTCCTTTTTCCTAAACCATTCCTTCCCAATTCGTTGAAAACTAAAACTATTAGACTCTTATATCCATCAATCTGGTAGAAACTAAAAACTAATTCATAACTAACTATTCCTCTGTCTTGAGAGTTTGGCATTTTAATATGTGGACCTCTTCTAGGTGTCTAGGTCACCAAGGAGCTCAAAGGATTATCACCTAGACCATAAAGATGAGAAACAAAGTGGAAAACTTCATTACCAACTTGCGAACATACCACAAATGGAACCTCTTCTCCTAAACTTACAAATATACCAACAGTAAACCAAAAGAAATGGATGCAAGACCTGAACTCAAGAAGACAACAAGAAAAACATACCCAAAAAATTTGCTGGATGGGATGCTCCTACATCAATTCTACCCATACATTATATCCTTCTACCTATCCTTATCCATCCTATCTACATGCCCATCTTCCCCTTTTGATCTTGATAAGGACAGAGGCAAAAATCTTAAAAAATTCTTTGGACATCACTTAATATACCCAATATTTTCCAATCAATCCTATCACATATCCTTATAAGCATCAAAATCCTATTTCTAATATCTTGAGTGGGGCATGATTCTTCCTACGCAACATAGTCCTTGAAAATCACATCGTAACCCCTTCATCCATCCATTATGTATCCTCTATCCTTCCCATCTTCCATCCATAATCCTTTTGGCCATCTATCCAATCCTTCTTTTATCCTTGTTCTTGAACTTTGTTTTCCCTTGTCACTGCTATCTAGCATCTAGGCTATCCAAACTACAATCCAATGTAATCCCATAACATATCCAAAAATCCCAAAAAATTAAATATCCAAAAAATCCAAGCAATAAATCAAAATGCAAGACATCCTTAATCCATACCAATCTATTCAAGCAATCTAGTTAAATTATTTAATCATATCCTTGGTTTTGTTTTAGTCTTGCTATCAACCCAACCAATTAATCATCATCATCATCATCATCATCAATAGGATATATCATTCCCGCATCCTTGTGTTGATCTAGGGATATACGATTCCCCACAATGACAATAATATTTTAATCATTAATCAATTAATCATTGGTTTACAACTTGACAAGGGCAGTACATTTTTTTAATCATTTGTGCAATCTTGCTTGTTTGCTTGTGTGTGTAATCATTTGTATCTTGCATTTGCATCAAGTCCGTGCAACATATTACTACAATGACATCATGTCTTCCATAACATGGTTCCCAAAGGCATATGTGTGTTGTGACCTTTTATCTTTTTGAGTTAGTCCTTTCAAGACATGACACAATGTCATCATGGTCTTTATACCTTGGTGCATAATGTCTAGTGTTATATGAAACTATATGGTTTCTTACCAAATATAAGATAATGTTCTTTTCATCCATTTCCTCAATCCTTTTTTAATTCCTCCATCTCCTTACCCAATTAGTTTCATTCATCTTGAGAGTCTACCTGTGTTCTTGCAACCCACCTATCCTCTCAAGGGAGTATATCCCATGCTTACATCATTCCTCCTCATCACTCATCTAAGTGGCTGGGGCATCCTTTTCCTTTCATCCATACCTTATATTCTTTGAAATTATGTTACTTTTCTTAGTTACAACATCATCTCAAAGAGGGGAAAATTTTATACACTTAAAATTGACCATGTCCTCATAACCCTTCTACATCCCCTAGGCATTCGTCTTGCAACACATTGTCCCTTAATCCCTTTTCCCAAATTAATTAAATAAATTATATTTATTTGATTAATATATTCCCTCCATCACCTAAATTAAATAAATAGATTATATTTTTTAATGAATCCATTTATCCCTTTTAGCCAAAATTAATTGAATAAATTTTATTTATTTAATTAATTTAACCTCCCATCATCTGCTCTCCAATAATTAATTAAAAAAATTATTATTTAAATTAAACATTGAGATTCACATGACTATATTGTCCTCATCCTCATCCACTTGCCATAATCCACAAATGAGTGTCCCAAAAGTCAAACTAAGTTTTCATCTCAACCATCCATCTTATACTACATCTCTCAATCCTACCCATTCACATAAGGATAAGCCCTAGAAGCTTCCTTTACTACCATAGAAATCCTTATCCTTCCCCTAATCTTATCTTGAATAATATCAACCATAATCGACCTAATATTTTAATCCTAGCCCTTCATCATATCAATCAAGCCTCAACCAAGCTATTAACAACACATCTTATGCCATAAGCTTATACTATCAAAATCATCATAGATCCCCTTGTTGGGACCTAAAATTTCATACCAATTTTAGGTCCCCATATGTGAAAAATCAATTTCAACACTCATAGATACACCTGCACAATATGCTCAAGTGGCCTACTTTGAAGCATTATAATTCAGAGTCGGTTCGTCTCCATACAAAATCACTTCACAAACATGTTTGTCTGCCATATGTAAGTGAGCACACCTGATTTCAACTTCCTACGATCAATTTTGACTAGGTTTTGAAGAACCAAGTTGGAGGGTTCTGGTAAGGTTTGTTGTTTGCACATTGTGGAATCTGCTTCGGAGGTCAACTTTGAAGGCAAATATTTCATAGCTGGATGATGATCATAATGAACCAATCAGTGTTCCAAATTTGCCCTGTGATAATGCCCTCCCATGTCAATTTTGAAGACTAGTACATTGTTTGCTATTTTTTCAAAATGAAAAGCAAATGCATTTAGCCCCCATTTCACAGTTTCACCTTTAGAGACGTCAACTTTGGCCCTAAATATTTTGTGATCAAAGATGATTAGTAAAAAAATCTCTTATAAATGCACTCATCGAGCATAAATGAACTCAACTTTCCAGTTACAACTTCCCAGGAAGAGATTTAATGGGTTTTTAAAATTACAAGTTGGTGAGCTCGAATCAGGTATTGATAGGGGCAGTTTTCAAGGAGGTTAATTTGGAAGGTAATATCTAGCAATCGGGTCATGTTCATAAAAAACTAATTGATGTCTCAAATTCTTCCCATGTTAATGTGCCTTCATGCCAATTCTCAAGATCCTAGCACTTCTTTTGATATTTTTTCAAAATCAAATCCAAATGGGTTTTACACAGTTTCGTGACTGCAGTCCCAGGCAGCTTCAAAGAGGTTGACTTTGGCATCTGATATTTTGTGAAGGAATAAGATTGAAGAAAAACACTTTTTCTGACATGTTCACGTGATCTAAATGAACTAATCCCCAGGATGGCAGCTTCTCAATATTAGATTTGATATTTTTCCAAAGAGGCAAGATGACAAGTTTTAGTTGAGTTTAAACAGGTGCAAAACATGTTGAGAGTATAATTTTATTGCCACCTGCTATAAATATGGTGTTTTTGTCCGCTACTATGTCTAATAACAAATGAAGGAGAAACTCTAAAGTGAGAAAACCCTAAATCTCACTCATCAGCGATAGTAACTATAACAGAGTGAGTTCACCAAATCCTACCGATTGTGTGTGTCACTCTAATGGGGGGAAGATACTAAGATATACATATGCAAAGAAAAAATCTTATCAAAAGGAAAACACATCGGTGAAAGGTAGAAGCATCGACACACAATTTTAGGGGACGGTTGCTTATCGATAGATATTATTTAAAACACACTGATACTCCAAGTCTCTCCAATAGGATGAAGAAGTAAAATTACAAATGGATAAGATTAATTTATTTCAAGGATTTATATGCGAGTACGACAACACAGTAAAAAAATTATTATCATATCTAAAGATAATATCACTTCAAGAGAAAATTAATCTGAGCAAATACTTTTACCCAGGATATAAGGTAGATAATCAAAGGAAGATTTAATAACTGTGCACTTGGAGATGAAATACATTTTTTTTGAAGAATTAATCAACTGGGTAATCAATTCACCTAAAGGATATTTTTATGTGAAAGTGCATATAATGACCCGTGAAGATATTTTCATTGAAGAAGTAAGGAGGGGTAATCATTTTCACCCAAAATGTATGTTTTTGCCAAACAAAGGTGAAAAGGCATACAGGTTTATATTTGCCAACAAAGAGATTAAAATTAATGTATTATGATATACTTTATTCTTCACGGAAGAGTATATCAAATATCTTTTAATTAAAACAAGGTGAATACATTCACAAGGAGGTAAACATTTATTAAATTTAATCACCTCGTGACATAAAATGAAGTTGTAACATATTTTCACCATGATGTGAAATATTTTCACAAGGTTGTTAATTGAAAAACAAGATTTTCTGAGTTGTAATTGTTTCCTACCTGAAGAGTAAAATATGTTTTCCTGATCGGGTGAAAATATGAACAAAAGGATATGACAAATAGTTATATTCACATTGGAAAATTATTTTCACGAGAATACGAATGCCAAGAAGATTAATTAAATAAAGAATCAAAATGCATGCAGAATGAAGGCAAACCCTAACAAGGGTATTATTTTAATACAACTTCATAATTTTACTCTCATGAGTAAAATATTTCTATTCCAAAGATTAAGGGAGCATTGCCATGATGGCTGGTTATTGTGAATATTTTACAGGAAAATTACATATATTACAATTGCAAGAGTCAAAGTTACCCCAAGAGATTAATATTGGCAAAATTATGGAGGGAGATGATTAAATTTTAAAAAGACAGGGGGACCAATGTTAGAAACAATTGATAAAATTGAACAAACCCTAACAAGAGGTATCACTTCAATGACTGTAGAATATTTTCCAATAAGTCAAGAAAAATGGTCAGAGGAATACTTCACAAGTGAAATTATTGGAAGATACTTTATTAGTGCAAAGAGAAAAATAAATTTTTGTGGAAGATAAACAAAAGGTTAATATTTTTATTAACCAAACTAATATCTCTTGGCAAGCAAAAAGACACACAGGATGAGTATGAAGGGTTGTAACCCAAGAATCCAAAGGATATTTATCAGAGAAGAAGAATCAAACAAAAGGGGGATGCATCAGTAGATTAGGAAGAACAACAATCATCAGTAGAATATAATATATATAGTATACAAATGTTTTCAAAAGACCATGTTGCAAGTATAATATTGAAGAAGTAAATTGGAGTTCTCTGATCTTGTGGTTTTATTCTAGCATCAAATGTTTGTTGAAGTTACTCAATTGTGTGGTTGTCTCCAGTTCTATATTTCCTTGTTATTCAAATTAATATATCAAGTATATAGTTAATTTGTCAATGCACATTTGCTGTATCTATGTGATTGAGTAAATTGGTTTCCATTAGAGGAATTAAAAATCCTTCTAATCAGTCACAGTAACTTGGAAGTGTTAGTTTGGATTACTAAGAAGAATCATAAAATTAGGATTGCCATTCTGTCTCCAAGTTAATACTATCTATTATCTCTTGCATATTTCATTCAATTGGTTCCTTCAAGAATGGATTAAATTGCCTTCTGGTGAATTACAAGATATCTGATTATATTAGTTGGATCATTAAGAAGAGTTTGTCAATCATTTCCGTGCACGTTTATACAAGTTATAAACTAAAATTGTGCCAAACAGTTAGAATTATTGTCCACTATAAGCCACTAGTCTTAGTCCTTCATTTCACTCTATTTACCCAACAAGGCACTGGTCTTATTTCAATTCATCATTTAAATCTTTTTATTTACACAATCATAAAATTCACCTTGATATTGCTTATACAATTTCTACCAACTATTCATTAGATATTAGATATAGAATTAGCTAGCAAGCTTTCATCTATCCTACACCATTTGCCACTGTAGGAAGACATATTTACTTAGTCAAGACATTTACATTCATTCTGCTTTAATTTTTAAGGTTCACCCACCTAGGTGTAGCAGGACCTAAAGTGCAGGAAATCATCAAACCTTGAAGGTTGATTTCATCAAGTTAGTTCAAAAACATTGCAAATCTAAGCATAGAGCCTGGCATCCTCTTTGGATTAGCAACCTGCATTTTTGAGACCTGACAAAATACTAATATTGAATCCGATGATACTAAATATGAAGAAACTGATATAGCAATGCAGCCAGATATGGATGGACTAGCAACATACCAAGAAAATGAATACTATCCACCATCAGGACAATAGTGTACCTCACAATATCAGCAATGTATGCCTCAACAAAATGTTTACTATCAGCCTCCATATCAGACAAGTTTTATCCCAGCCCACCCACCGCAATATATGAATCAGCAGTGTTGGGGGGAAGAGAAGCATTGTTTTAAAAAAGGAAGGCAAACTATTGACAAAGAGGGTATATCAAAGCATGAACTCCAAGTGTTTCCAAACCCATGCTATCCTAAGGATGAAGTCTTTTCGGATAACTAGGGTGAATATTTTCAACAAGTAGAACAAAATCTTGATCAAGGGGAAGTACACATAGCAGAAAATAATCTTTAGGCCTATTTAAAACTAGTGTATGATGATATAGCACAAGAAGATGACGAGGATAAAAGGTATTTAGATAGTCAGGGAGGTGGATATTCTGATAAAGAATCTATAAATGATCATGTTGATGAAATATGTACATCGAATGTTGAGAATTATAATAGTGATGAAAAGAACGATGAAAATTTTAGTGAGAAGGTTGATGAAGAAACATGCTCACTTGACAGTGAGCATATTTCAGAATTGCTCACCAAAGAATATCAAAGATACGTACATAAAGATGATACCCAAATATTGTGTCCAGCACATATATCTTTTGACAGTGAATCCATTCAACATGGTAAGGGTGATGAAATATATGAGGCCATATTTCCCAAGTCACATTTTTGCAAAGAAGAGACAGATGGTGGTCATGAGTTCTCTTGTGACACTGATCCAGAGATAAAGATGTCCATTGAACCAGAGGAGGTTGATGATTCTAGTATGTATGATTGGCAGATTATTGACTCTCAAGCGTATGGGGAAGATGGATGTGATAAGGAAAAGGATACGGTGTTTTATGTTGGAGCCAGCATTGATGATAGCACGTGTCAAAAGCAGCTTGATCTATTCCATTTTCTAGTACAGTTAAAAGACCAGCATTTGATGAATAACAATAGATATTATAAAGTATGACATCCTACAAGGTCTAATAATCATGAATTCCTTATGTCATACAATGATGAAGGTGTTCAGACTATGCCTAACTTCTAGATATCAAAAAATACAGAACACACTTGCAGCATAAACTATGATGCATTAATGAACTAGACGAACAGATTCAGTCAAGCAGATGGGGTATCATTACAAAATTATCAGAACAAAATTTTTGACAGAGGAAAACATGGGCCTTTCTTTTGGCCTTGTGCCACTAGCCATGGTATGGTTTTCAGACCATATCATTTTAGGGCAAAGGTAACATTTGAACTCTATTGCCCAACGGAGTAGGCACTGGTCTACTCCCCAGAGATCTAGGATCTTGCTATGCCCACAGGGGGCATACATCCCCAGACAGAACCACTATTGGGACCTAAAATTTCATACCAATTTTAGGTCCCCATATGTGAAAAATCAATTTCAACACTCATAGATACACCTGCACCATATGCTCAAGTGGCCTACCTTGAAGCATTATAATTTGGATCTGGTTCGTCTCCATGTAAAATCACTTCACCAACATGTTTTGCTACCATATGTAAGTGAGCACACCTAATTTCAGGTGCCTACGATCAATTTTGACTAGGTTTTGAAGAACCAAGTTGGAGGGTTCTGGTAAGGTTTGTTGTTTGCACATTGTGGAATCTGCCTGGGAGGTCAACTTTGAATGCAAATATTTCATAACTGGAGGATGATCGTAATGAACCAATTAGTGTTCCAAATTCCCCCTATGATAATACCCTCCCATGTCAGTTTTGAAGACTCCAGTACATCATTTACTATTTTTTCAAAATGAAAAGCCAATGCATTTAGCCCCGATTTCACAGTTTCACCTCCAGAGAGGTCAACTTTGGCCCTAAATATTTTGTGATCAGAGATGATTAGTAAAAAAATATCTTGCACACACACTCATCAAGCCTAAATGACAGGAAGAGATTTAATGGGTTTTTTAAATTGCAAGTTGGTGAGCTCGAATCAGGTTTTGACAAGGGCAGTTTTCAAGGAGGTTAATTTGGAAGGTAATATCTAGCAATCAGGTCATGTTCATAAAAAACCAATTTATGTCTCAAATTCTTCCCATGTTAATGTGCCTTCATGCTAATTCTCAAGATCCCAGCACTTCGTTTGATATTTTTTCAACAACAAATCCAAATGGGTTTTACACAGTTTCGTGACTGCATTCCCAGGTAGCTTTAAAGAGGTTGACTTTGGCATCTGATATTTTGAGAAGGAAGAAGATTGAAGAAAAACCCTTTTTCCTACATGTTCACATGACCTAAATGAACTAATCCCCAGGATGGCAGCTTATCATATTAGATTTGATATTTTTCCAAAGAGGCAAGATGACAGGTTTCAGTTGAGTTTAAACAGGTGCAAAACATGCTGAGTGAGCTACTTTGATTGCAAGAAGCTTTTAATCTTAATAACTTCATGTTGAACCATTTTGTTGCATTCAATTCTCGGGTCAACAATCTACAAGTTTCTATGTTTTCATATCTCTGCGAGAAGTTTTGATCGGTTTCCCAGACTGATTCTGAAGGCTACTTGGCCTATTTTGCTCATTGTGTAAAGTATCAGAAGGTGGATTCTAATGATGGCCCATTTCAAATATTCACTCTAGAAGCATGTTAACACAGTCCAAAGTCAATTCAAAGAAAAAACTTGTTTGAAAACGAAAAATTTTTAGTCAGGCCCATAGGGAGATCCAGCATGTGTCACACAATTATAAAGCTATAAGGCCATGAAGAAAGCTATTTCAAGGGTAAAATATTGACAATGGCAGCTTGAACCTGGAAAGGCACTTGCTATTTTAAATCTTTTTGAGATATCAGGTAATATTGATAACTACCATTGATGTTATTTACAAATAATGTGCTACATGAAGGTGATCAGATTGTGGTATGTGGAATACAAGGTCCCATTGTGACATCTTGTGTTATCGATATAATAAGGAGGAATTGGCATTCATATTGTGGCTCTCTGAAGCCAATACCTATGCCTACAAGAGTTTGAGAGCAGCTGCAAATGCTCCATGGCCAGTGATACCAAATCTATGATTGATAAAAAGCAAATTATATTCTTTTGTGAGTGTGATGTTATAAGAGAGTATAATTTTATTGCCACATGCTATAAAAATGGTGTTTTTATCTGCTACTATGTCTAATAACAAATGAAAGAGAAACTCTAAAGTGAGAAAACCCTAAATCTCATTCATCGGCGATAGTAACTATAACGGAGTGAGTTCACCAAATCCTACCAATTGTGTGCATCACTCTGATGGGGGGAAGATACTAAGATATACATATGCAAAGAAAAAATATTATCAAAAGGAAAACACATTGGTGAAAGGTAGAAGCATCGGCACACAGTTTTAAAATCTCCCTGACACTTTAAGTCCCTCTGATGTGGATGCATGCAGGGTGTGAAATGTTTATCAGGGGGACAGTTTCTTATTGATAGATATTATTTAAAACACATCAATACTCCAAGTCTCTCCAATAGGATGAAGAGGTAAAATTACAAATGGATAAGATTAATTTATTTCAAGGATTTATATGCGAGTACGGAATCACCATAAAAAATTATTATCATATCTGAAGATGATATCACTTCAAGAGAAAATTAATCTCACTGATACAAAAGGAGCAAATACTTTTACCTAGGATATAAGGTAGATAATCAAAGGAAGATTTAATATTGTTCACTGGAGATGAAATACATTTTTTTTTAAGAATTAATCAACTGGGTAATCAATTCACCTAAAGGATATTTTTATGTGAAAGTGCATATAATGACCCGTGAAGATATTTTCACTGAAAAAGTAAGGAGGGGTAATCATTTTCACCCAAAATGTATATTTTTGCCAAACAAAGGTGAAAAGGCATACAGGTTTATATTTGCCAACAAAGAGATTAAAATTAAAGTATTATGAAATACTTTATTCTTCACAGAAGAGTATATCAAATATCTTTTAATTAAAACAAGGTGAATACATTCACGAGGAGCTAAACATTTATTAAATTTAATCACCTCTTGACATAAAATGAAGTTGTAACATATTTTCACAAAGATGTTAAATATTTTCACAAGGTTGTTAATTGAAAAACAAGATTTTATGAGTGGTAATTGTTTCCTACCCGAAGAGTAAAATATGTTTTCCTGATTGGGTGAAAATATGAACAAAAGGATATGACAAATAGTTATATTCACATTGGAAAATTATTTTCATGAGAATACGAATGCTAGGAAGAATAATTAAATAAAGAATCAAAATGCATGTAGAATGAAGGCAAACCCTAACAAGGGTATTATTTTAATACAACTTCATAATTTTACTCCCATGAGTAAAATATTTCTATTCCAAAGATTAAGGGAGCATTGCCATGATGGCTGGTTATTGTGAATATTTTACAGGAAAATTACATATATTACAATTGCAAGAGTCAAAGTTACCCCAAGAGATTAATATTGGCAAAATTATGGAGGGAGATGATTAAATTTTATAAAGACAGGGCGACCAATGTTAGAAACAATTCATAAAATTGAACAAACACTAATAAGAGGTATCACTTCAATTACTACAGAATATTTTCCAATAATTTAAGCAAAATGGTCAGAGGAATACTTCACGAGTGAAATTATTGGAAGATACTTTATTGGATGAGTATGAAGGGTTGTAACCCGAGAATCCAAAGGATATTTATCAGAGAAGAAGAATCAAGCAAAAGGGGGAGGCATCAATAGAATAGGAAGAACATCAATCATCAGTAGAATATAATATATACAGTTTACAAATGTTTTCAAAATACCATGTTGCAAGTATAATATTGAAGAAGTAAATTGGAGTTCTTTGATCTTGTGGTTTTATTCTAGCATCAATTGTTTGTTGAAGTTACTCAATTGTGTGGTTGTCTCCAGTTTTGTACTTCCTTGTTATTCAAATTAATATATCAAGTATATAGTTAATTTGTCAATGCACATTTGCTGTATCTGTGTGATTGAGTAAATTGGTTTCCATTAGAGGAATTAAAAATCCTTCTGATCAGTCATAGTAACCTGGAAGTGTTAGTTTGGATTACTAAGAAGAATCATACAATTAGGTTTGCCATTCTGTCTCTAAGTTAATATTATCTGTGATCTCTTGCATATTTCATTCAATTGGTTCCTTCAAGAAAGGATTAAATTGCCTTCTAGTGAATTACAAGATATCTGATTATATTGGTTGGATCATTAAGAAGAGTATGTCAATCATTTCCCTACATGTTTATACAAGTTATAAACTAAAATTATGCCAAACAGTTAGAATTATTGTCCATTATAAGCCACTAGTCTTAGTCCTTCATTTGACTCTATTTACCCAACAAGGCACTGGTCTTATTTCAATTCATCATTTAAATCCTTTTATTTACAGAATCATAAAATTTGCCTTGATATTGCTTATACAATTTCTACCAACTATTCATTAGATATTAGATATAGAATTAGCTAGCAAGATTTCATCTATCCTACACTATTTGCCACTATAGGAAGACATATTTACTTAGTCAAGGCATTTACATTCATTCTGCTTTAGTTTTCAAGATTCACCCACCTAGGTGTAGCAGGACCTAAAGTGCAGGAAATCATCAAACCTTGAAGGTTGATTTCGTCAAGTTAGTTCAAAAACATTGAAAATCTAAGCATAGAGCCTGGCATCCTCTTAGGATTAGCAACCTGCATTTTTGAGACCTAACACCCCTATTACTATCATATATCAACCATATTTATCTATTATTATATTGCTAGTTTGTGCAACCAAGATATACAAATCTCTATCAAAATATAGTTGGAATATCAAGGGAAACAATAAATCATTTTGTGATATTGTTTTATTTCCATTTTTTATAGTTACTTGCTCATGTTGTGTCTTAAGTATGGAATAGGTTTTTGCATCTATTTTTTTCATATTTCATTCCATATTTCTATATATACATTTTGAAAAATGTGTATGTAGAAATATCGAATGAAATAAGGAATAAATGCAAGTAAATACCTATCCCACAGTTAAGATACATCAAGAGCAAGTAACTATAAAATGTAAATGAAACAATATTACCAAATGAATCCTTGTTGTCCTTGATATTCCAATGGTATTTTGATAGTGATGTAGGGGCATCAGGGGCATCATAGCATAAATGTTGTCACCTTTTAGTTTTTAGGTTTTTTATGGGTTTTTGGGTCTAATAAGGTCAAGTTGTTAAAAATTGTCAAAATTGCCTTAAAAGTTGTTAAGCAACTTTGTAAAAGTTGTCAAGTTGATGTAATTGCTAATTAAAAGATTAGTCAGTTACAACAGTGGGAATGGTTTGAAATGTATATATTTTGATCCCAAACTCATTTGAAGGGGGAGAGAACATTTGAATAAAGATTGTGAATCATTTTGGAGCAATTTCTTTGCATTTTTCCCTGTAACAGTTTTTTTCTCTTGGTATGGATTTGTACGAACAAATAGTATCTGAAACCAATTGGAAATGTTAGATACATTTGTCTAGTTTCATTTGTTTTTGGTTTGAGCATTTTCATTAAGATTTGTAAAAGTTATGGCATTTTTGGTGATAACAGTTCTAAACCTTGTCTAGGGTTTCTAGCAGTAGAAATAAATTCATAAATCGACTTCCCACCATTGGAAATCCATGAAAATTGTTGCAGAGGACTGTTTTAGCATTTTCTACAAACCCTTTAAAGGATTTTCCCTGGTCTGATTGTGTGAACAAGTTATTCAATAACAATACCAAAGGGATTGTGTTTGTCAATTTGACACGACAGCAAGAATAAGGTTTGATCAAATAAACTTAAGTGTTTTATGGACATTGAAGTGTGTGATGTCTTAGGGTGTTGGAATGGTCTTATAGATTGGTCCTTAATAGTTTTGTATTTGAACTCATATTGAATGTGTCTTTAACCCTCAAAAGGACAAATTCTTGCAAATTGTCAAGGGTGGAAAGTTGCTTTTCAAACCGTATTGTGTTCTTGCACTTGGTTTGGGTCAAGTATGTTTGGAAACCCATAGAATATGTTGAGACAGGTCTAAACAAGTTCTGCTCTCAAGAAAATCCAATTTGAAATCAATAATTAGATGATTTTCAAGCCTAAGAGACCTATTAGGCCTAATAGAAAAGAGGACAGTCAAGATTTGCCTCAATCTTTACAAAGGAACCCTACCCCATTCTTGAATATATTTTGTTTTGTCTAAAAGGATATCCTAAATGGATTTTGTATATTGGGTAGCAGGTATGTAACGAGAGTTATGGTCAAAAAGGCCTTTTTGACAGGCTACAAGGCTTAAGGGCAGTTTGTGAAGAAAGACCTTAAGGATTGTAGGTCAAGGGGTTCTTATGAGTGTTTGGAGATTGCATTAGTCATTGTATGATCCCTCTGCATGATTTTGGTATCAGAGCCCAAAGATCTGGGCAAGGGAAGATTGGACATATTAGTGGTGAGATAAAATATTTAATATTTTGCTAAATTTTATTTAGACTAAAGAAAATTATTGCATGCCATTTGAAGGCATTGAGAAGAAGCAAGGTGAAAGAGACTTGCTTGAAAAAAGAGAAACAACACATTGAGAATTGAAGTGTTTAGGAGAATAGTCAATAGATACTTGAAGAGTAAGAAGTTGCTGAGTGAGCAACAAAAGAGAGAAAGAAGTGAGAAGAAGAAAAAAGAAAAGGAAGATAGAGCAAAACATATAAAAGTTCAGCAAGAGATAGAAGCCATAAGAGAGGATTTTGCAAAAGCAATGCAAAGTATGGAAGAAAAAATAGAGTATAATAATCCCTATACGATGTTGGGATATCAGCATTAGAAAATTGGTCAAATGGCTGATAAAGAAAATTACAGAAAGAAGAAAGAAGCAGAAATTAAGAAGAAAGATAAAAAAATTAATCAAGATAATGGAGGAGCCAAATCCATCCAAGGAAGAGGAAAAATATGAAGAAACTGAGTCCATTGAGACTCAAAATTTTGTTTCTAACAATATTTGTGAGTATGTGTTTACAGGTGTAGCAGATGAAGATGGAAAAGAGTATAAAGAAAAAAGAGAAATAAATACAGTCTATGAAGATTGTTATGCAAATGTAGCACAATATAGTGAAGAATAGGTTGTAAAAACAACAGAGGTACTGGATGTATTTCTGATTTTATGGATGATGAATATGCTGAAAAATTGTATTCAAATGATGAAGATGAAGACTTGGATAGTGGTAATGTGGCATATGAACAAGAACTAGAGTTTTGGAACCTTGAAGTTCACAAGATGCTAAAAGACGGTGCAAGAAGAAAAAGAAAGACCTAGGGAAAGTTTAGAATGCAGAACATACAGCAGGGTGTAAGGAGCATCAACTTTTGGAAATGAATTCCCAGTTGAATGAGAAATGGTAGAAGAATTGAAAGACTAGGAAGAAAAGAAGTCCTACACTCAATTGGACTTGAGTTTTTCTCTTCCCCTTGGGTGTATGATGCAGGGGCATTAGGAGCATCATAGCATAAATGTTGTCACCTTTTGGTTTTAAGTTTTTATGGGTTTTTGGGTCTAATAAGGTCATTGTAGACCATTTTTTATCATTTTGATCCATTTGGGAAAGATTACGGTCAAGTTGTTAAAAATTGTCAAAATTGCCTTAAAAGTTGTCAAGTTGATGTAATGGCTAATTAAAAGATTAGTGGTCAGTTACAATGGTGGAAATGGTTGAAAATGTATATATTTTGATCCCAAACTCATTTGAAGGGGGAGACAACATTTGAATGAAGATTGTGAATCATTTTAGAGCAATTTCTTTGTATTTTTTCCTATAACAGTTTTGTTCTTTTGCTTGGTACAAATTTTTAAGAAGAAATAGTGATCTAAAACTAATTGGAAATGTTATATACATGTTTCTAGTTTCATTTGTTTTTGGTTTGAGCATTTTTCATTAAGATTTGTAAAAGTTATGGCATTTTTGGTGATAATAGTTCTAAACCCTGTCTAGGGTTTCCAGCAGTAGAAATAAATTCATAAATCAACTTCCCACCATTAGAAATCCATGAAAATTGGTGTGGAGGACTTTTTTAGCATTTTTTACAAACCCTTTAAATTATTTTCCCTAGCTTGATTGTATGAGCAAGTTATTCAATAATAGTCCCAAAGGGACCGTGTTTGTTAGTTTGACAGGGTAGCAAGAATAGGGTTTATACAAATAAACTCAAGTGTTGTATGCACATTCAAGTGTATGATGCTGTAGGGTATTGGAATGGTCTTATAGCTTGGTCTATAATTGTTTTGTATTTGAACTCATATCAAATGTGCCTTTAACCCTCAAAAGGGTGGATTCTTGCAAATTATCAAGTGTGGAAAGTTGCTTTTCAAACCCTATTGTGTTCTTGCACTTGGTTTGGGTCAAGTATGTTTGGAAACCCATAGAATATGTTGAGATAGGTCTAAATAAGTGTTGTTCTCAATAAAATCCCATTTGAAGTCAATAATTAGATGATTGTCAAGCCTAAGAGACCTATTAGGCTTAATAGAAAAGAGGACAGTCAAGATTTGCCTCAATCCTTACAAAGGAACCCTACCCCATTATTGAATATGTTTTGTTTTTTTCCAAAAGGGTATCCCAAATGGATTTTGTATTTTGGGTGGTAGGTCTATAACAAGAGTAATGGTCAAAAAGGCCTTTTTGAAAGGCTACAAGGCTTAAGGGCAGTTTGTGAAGAAAGACCTAAAGGATTGTAGGTCAAGGGGTTCTTGTGAGTGATTGGAGATTGCATTTGTGTTAGTGTTGATTTTATTACTTCATTAAAAGAGTCCAAAAACTATCTTCAATGAATTTAAAGATCAATTCTAAAGAATTTAAAGTTCAATTTTGAAGAATTTTCTTGAATGGGTCAAATTTCTTTACCGCCTGGGTTCCAATTCCACCCCACTGATGAAGAGCTTGTAAAGTACTATTTGAAGAGAAAACTATGTGGGTGGCCACTTTCAGTTGATTCTATTATAGAGATTGATTTATATAAGTATGAGCCTTGGGATTTACCAAGTAAGCCATTAAACTTTCTGAGATGACTCTAAATTTTTATCAAAAAGAAAGAAATGAAATGAATTACATTGATGTACATAAATAACCATGGTGGGTCAATGGAACTAGAAAGTACATTCAGTTACAATTGAGAAGTATTGGAGTAAATCAAAAGTAGTTAAACCCTAAACCTTAAGATCAAAATATACATACATATACCAATGTGAGAAAGATGAATCAACAAATACTATGTTTTAAGAATATAATGAAAGATTTAAAAAATAAAATCTTCTAACTTGTTTCTCCAAAATATATTTAGTTGAAGTATTATGTTTTTGAAAATTGTTTAATTAATTCAAAGAAATAGTTGATACAATTACTTGATTAATCTTGAAAATAGAATTAAAGTTAGATGATGCGTATAGGTTGGGAATTTAAATAAAATAAAGCATAAATATATTCTTATCTAAAATTTTAAAATTTCTTTATTTGCTTTAGATCTATAAATCAAATATTAATAAGACAAAAATTATTCTTTCTCCTAATTCTTTCATCTATTTTAAAACTTAAAAGCATAAACCTATCCTTTCTTTCTTGTAGCTTCTTTCAATGACTCTTGATTGACATTTGAATTTCCTAACCCATACTTATCATCTAACTATAATTCCATTTTCAATCTTAATCAAGTAATCATATCAACTATTTCTTTCAATTAATTAAACAATTTTTAAAAACATAATACTTCGGAAAAAAAAGTTAGAAGATTTTATTTTTAAAATCTTTCATGGATTATTAAAACATTATATTCATAAAACACAACATTTGTTGATTCAACTTTCTCACATTTAAAAGGTTTATATGATTTATGTTTTGGGGGATTGTTTTGTATGTTGCATCTTGTGGATTTTTGCATTTCAAATTTATGAAAGGATATTCAGGTGGACATTATAAAATAGATTACATAGGCATACTTTATAAAATATTGGATATCAGCCTTACAATACAACAAAAGGTATTTTGGTTGTGTCATATAAAGGGATGAGCCTTTGTGTGATTCCAAGAAGTAGCTTGTATCTTAAAGACCTTGATCAATGATTTTATCTTGGTGAATACATCTAAGGTTGTTTGACTAATCCAGAAATAAACTCCATCTTAACTTCTTTTCCCGCCTCAGGGAAGCCTAAAAATATGGATATGATGTTAATGAATATAATGAAGATGATTTTGATTAGTTTCATATTCCATAACCTTTGATGTAAAGAACTGTTAAGAGATAAGGTCGGGTTCAAATCTACACAATATTCAAAATGTTTATTGACACAATTTTGGTTCATTTGTGTTTTATGTTATAGTTTCTACATATCACGCTAAATTGAAAAATCATCTCAGGTGTAACAATAACTCTAAAGTTGTTGTTTCTAGTATCTTAGATATGTTCAGAACCATATAGATATGTTTAGAACTATAAAGGAATTAGGCCCAGTGAGAGGCTAAATAGAAGATTTTTATCTTAAAAAACAAATGATAGATGAATCTATTTAGAACACTTTTTTATTTTAAAAAGTGTGCAGTTGAACTGTATATGAACCACAGATACATATAACTTTGATAGGAGTTTAGAAAATAGCTACATACTACTTGATGCTATCGAGTAATTCCAGTTCAAGTTTTGTCATTTCAATTTTTTTTTGCAAAATCAACACTCTATCAATATATATTATATCTTGATCTTTTATATTTGTATATTAAAAAACATTCTAAATAGATTCATCTATCATTTGTTTTTAAGATAAAAATCTACTATTTTGCCTCTCATCGGGCCTCATTCCTGTATAGTTTTGAACATATCTAAGATACTAGCAATAACATCATAGTTATTGTTAGTTCTGAGATGATTTTTTCAGTTTAACATGATACGTAGAAACCATAATAGATAACAAAGATGAACCAAAATTACATCAATAAGGTGGGTATTCGCTCGACCAAACCCTGGTGGAAGGATTGGAAATGGTATCCAGACACCCCTTTCAGAAATTACAAGCCTCGTCTTGGCTATCAATGGCTTTCACCATATTCTCCTATGATCAACACCCATAATTAGTGATGGTACCTCCAGTCCTTGATATTTGTTTGGCATAAAATATTTTCTACTGCTTGGTCTATAATTGTTGAACCAAATCTCACCCACTTTTCTTGGTGTATTCTTTTTCAAGGCTTACCAGTGGGATCTCAACTTTTTCATTTGGGGGTTCAGGACCTCGTTACCCTTTTTGTAGGTAGGCTGAGTCATTTCAACATCTCTTCTAGTTTTGTACCAAAGTTCAACACTTTTGGAATTGGATCCATGATTTATTTCAACCATTTCAGCTAGAGGCCTTCTCCTAGCATATGGTTTTATTGGGAGATTCTCTCAGGATCCCTATAAAATATACTGAGATTTTACATAGTTTCAGGGAGGAAATCCTCTTTAGTCTTTGGAAAGATAGAATTTCTTGCATTTTTTCTCACAACCAGATTGATACTTTTGTTTCTTTATATTCTAAATCTATTATTTTCTCTAATATTGTCCTGCAGATTCAAGTGCAAGCTAACAAAGTTACGCTTCAAGTTTCTCACCTTTATTCCTAAACTTGTAGACCACTAGGGCAATTCCCCTTACACTGTGGCTCGTGTTCCTCCCTCTCCCACTTCAGCCTAGGGCTGGTCACCTTCACAGGGCTGGCAATGAAGTGGCTCTACATGGGATTCTCACCTTCATGCTTGGGCTCCTCCTTGTTGTGGTCTTTCTTCCTTGCAGAAAATCATCCTCTCCCCCTCCGTGGGCTAGCCTAGGATGGCCTTCTAGCAGAGTGCATAGATTTTGAAGAAATGTTTGCACCTGTAGCAAGGTTCAAAGCCATTAGGATGTTCTAGCATTCTCTATTTATAAGAACTTCAAGGTTTACCAAATGGATGTTAAATATACATTCCTGAATCGGAATCTTAATGAAGAATTTTATATTGAACAATGTGAAGGATTTCAGTTGTCAGAGAAAGAAGATTATGTTTGTAAACTGAAAAAGGCTTTGTATGGTCTGAAATAGGACCCTAGGGCTTGGTATTCTAAGCTAGATAATTACCTCTAGCAGCAAGGATTTAGGAAATAATGTCTTGAGAGTAACTTATACTTCAAATCAGAATGTGTGCACATGTTGATTGTTGTTGTATATGTTGATGACATCATTTTTGGTGGTAGCAATGAAAGGTTGTGCAAGGATTTTGCTGATCTAATGCATAAGGAGTTTGGAATGTCCATGCTTCGAGAAATTTCTTTCTTTCTTGGTTTACAAATATTACAATTAGACCAAGGTATATTTATATCTCAAACCAAGTATGCAAAGGAAATCCTCAAGAAGTTCAAGATGGAATACTATAAGCCTGTGAGTACCCCCATGATGACAGGATGCAAGTTGAGCATGAATGATGAATCAGCTGATACATATCAGATGATGTATAGATCTATGATAAGTAGCTTACTATACCTAACTACATCTAGACTAGAGATCATGCAAGTAGTATGCATGTTGGCTATATTTCAAGCTGCTCCTAAGGAATCTCATGTTCAAGCTATGAAGAGAATTATTAGATATGTGAAAGGTACTATGGATTATGGATTATGGTACCCTCAAAATAATTATTTTAATTTTACAACATATACAGATGCTAATTGGATAGGAAGTGTAGATGACAGGAGAAGCACTAGTGGTGGACCTTTCTTCCTTGGTGATAGGTTTGTATAATGGCTCAACATGAAGCAAGATTCAATTACATTGTCCACTGCTGAAGCAGAATATGTTGTTGTTTCATGTTGTACACAAGTTTTATGGATGAAGCAAACTTTCAAGGATACAAAGGTAGAGTTTGATGATCATATTTCCATTCTTTGTGATAATACAAGTGTAATCAACAGATCTCAAAGAATCCTTGGATGTACTCAAGAAAAAAGCACATCTCCATTAAATATAATTTCTTGAGGGAAAAGGTTGCAGATTAGGAATTAAAGTTAGAGTACATCCCCACACAAGATTAGATTGCAGACATTTTTGCAAAGCCACTTGCCAAATATACTTTTTAATATCTCAGGTCGAAGCTAGGCATTATTTCTCCTTTTTCTAACAAGTAGAAGTTCAACTATAAGAACTATCCAAGGAGAGCAACTCAAGTCATATCTTTCATCTCTGTTTTGGATAGTGACTACCTCTTAGGGGGAGAAGGTAGATAAACAACAGTTTTTCTATCAATAAGGAGGTTATTTTACTCCCATTTCTATTAATGACAAAGGGGAGAGTAAGAGTAAGGGGGCGTAGTACTCGTGTAATTAATGTAAAAGGATTAGAGCAGCACTAAGAAATGATTATACATGAGTGTTGCCATCAATGACAAAGGAGGAGATTGTTGAAATATTATCATTTATGTCAAAGGAATTTTTTGAAGTTTTGAAAAGTTGTCAAAAGGAAATTTTTGAAGTGTTGAAGAGTTGTCGATAAACTGTTCCTAATTCAAACAAAATAGTTTCTAAGTTATTAACAACATAGTCAATCAACAAAATTTTCAAAATGTGAACTGGTTCATTAGTTTCATTTTTCTTTGATTTTCTGGTAGAAGAGGAGGAAAGTCTTTTTAGTGAAGGCTTAGAAGAAAGAAAAAAGGGTTAAGTCTTGGAAAAACTTTATTTTGAAAGTTTCCAAGTTCACCTATCTACCAATTTTCTGATTCGCTGACAAGGGCGTGGAAAAAGAAAGCTTGGAGATTGGATTGTATAAAGGCTTAGTTATCAAAAAAGTTCTTCTTTTGAGAACTTGTAAGCAAATTTGGTTTTTCATCAATTTGCCAACTAGATGATAGAGACTTGAGAAGGCAAGCTTGTGAAGTTAGTTGTTTTGGTTCAAAGAAATCGAATACCGCCAATAAAAGGAAAAGATTAAAATCTTTAGATGTTTGTGAGTTCAGGATTTCACCGATTCACCAACTAAGTGACACTTGGCAAAGAAAAGCAGACATTGTGTGAAGCAACAAAGAAAGGATAGCCTAGTTTGTAAGCTTAGAGAATTGCTGACAAAGAAAAATTGATCAGCTAAAGACTGTATCAAAAAACTTCCTAGTTTTTGAACTATTTCTTAGTTTTTAAGATTCACTAACAAGCCGATAGCATAGAATGAAGGGCTAAGTTTTCAAAAGTTAGACTTCACCAATAAGGAAGACATAATCCATGGTTTGTGAAAGTTGATATTTATCACAAAGGCATCATAGGTGATAGTTCAAAAAAGAGTGATTTCACAAATAAAGGTAATAAAGGTGATGGTGTGTATAAATCTGATTTCACCAATAAAGAAAGATTAGCTTGAGATCTCCAGAAATCATCGATAAAGGGCTAAAGACCAAAGTTTAGAAAAATGAGAAATTGTCAATTAAGAAGACAAAAGGAAAAGTTTGAAGAAATGAACTTTTGTTGATAGAGGCAAAAGGGGATAAAAGTAAAATTTGAAAAAAGATGAAAATCACCAATAGAGGAGTTAAAAGCCAAGGTTAATGAAATGACAAATTCACTGATAGAAAAGGATGGTTAAATAATAAAATGTTTTAAATGGCTATATTTTTGGCATGAAACCTAGATGTGTAATTAGTAGTTATGAACTAACAATGGATGCATGGCAATAATGGTGTAAACAACATAAAAACATATTTGTTGCATGGTGATGATGATTGATAAAATCAAATAAAAGATGATTTTTGCATGCATGAAGATATAAATAGAAATATGATTTTGGTTGGTTAGAGCAATGGATAAAGAACAAAAAACTAGACTGATTGCATACGCAGAGCTACATGCTGAGTTTTCTTTCAAGAAATGCAAAAAGAAGTGCAAAAATACTAGAGCGTGCACATGCAGATGTGCAATTGTATGTAGAGGTAGTTGTATACTAAAAGTGATTGTAACAAAATAAATATATAGAGTTCTATGTACAGAAATGAGGTATGCGTAAGAGATGGATTTGATGATGCAAGCATGAAAAGAATTAAGTCTAGAGTGAGTCTGGGAGAGTAGAGTGAGAGGAGAAGATTGTATATGATTTAAATAGATGCATTTGAGGTTTATGAAAAACCAAATGGCTACATACTTGAATATGTAAAGATTCAGTGAGGTTGGTGCCTCCTATGGACTAAGTTGGTACTCAAATCAAGGGATTGTAGTCTCCTTAGAGTTGGTACTCTTAAATCATGGGTTTGGTGACTACTTAGAGTTTATGCTCTTAAACATTATAATCAATGGTTTCCTTTGTGAGGCTAGATTAGGACAGTGGATCCTAGCAACATTTTCTCACCATGGTTTTTTCCATATTGGGTTTTCCATGTATATCTGGTGTTCATGTGTGCATGCTTTCTTCTTGTTGATGTTATTCTAATATTGAAAGTTTATTTTATATACATTCTAGAAGCTTGAAGTTTTAAGTTTTATTGATCTACTAATTCATCCCCCCTCTTAGTAGATTGCTTGTGTTCTAACATGATGAGTAAATATGAGATTAATCAACTGAACCCTAAAGCACACTAGAATATGGTCAAAAGGTCTTAAACTAGGATGCACAAGTTCTCTAAGGAAGTATCCAATATATATGCAAGGTACATGGGATCCAATTCCATGAACACTATTCTGTTTAAGGCATGTAACAAGTCAATTCACCTTGTGCCTAGAATTACTTGAGGCCCCAATGTTGTGCCCATGACTACATGACTAGATTGAGGCACAACTTTAATTATCCCCCCTTTTATATACCCCACCAAAACATGTGATCGATGTCATCCTTTGGGGTGATGAAATCCCCAAGAAAGCCTCCTAATGGAAAAGGATTGCAAGTGCTTTTGGTTCCTAAGATCACACTAATTACAAGGGAAGAGCATGCACAACTTGGGTCCTTGGGTGAAAAAAGTGTTTCAAGTGGCTTTTTTGATCTCCAAGGTCACACTAGGTGCAAGGAGAGAGCATACGCACAAACTTGAACCACACAAACAAGATTAATTCCTTTAGATAAAAATGATGTGTGTGTGAAAATGAGATTGATTAGAGGACACTTTTGATTCCTAAAATCACACTAAGTACAAGGGAAGAACATACACACTATAGTTCACAATCAAACCCACCAAACAAAGTAAACACAAAGTGTTTAAAATTATAATCTTTGACAATTGAACTTGCAACAAAAGTGCCAATAGTTTGATAGGTTTTAGCCTTTGACAAGTGAACCTACAAACAAATGTTTTCTCAAAAAGGATAAATCTATACAAAAAAATAAAAATAATAGTCAAGATATAGAAAATTAGGTATTATCAATAGATTCCTTATGAATTTTGATGTAATTTCAGAAACAATGCATTACATTTTGATTTAATATGCAAATTGAAAGGAAGCTAAGTGTACGGAAATGCTTCCTACACTAATCTATTGAGGAGAGTACTATGCAAATTTAGATTTATCCTAACTATTACAGTGATGTTAAACCATTAACATGAGATATAGCAGCAAAACACAAGAGCCAGAAAGAAGATAGAAGAAGAGAGATACTGATTTACAGTGGGGAAAACCCTTATCGGGTGAAAAACCCCACACTCAGAAACCTGCACAATGGATTAACAAATCTAGAAGAATATTTACAATACACTTGCAATGCAAGCTTCAATGGTCTTTGACACTCATGTCTGGAGTCAATTCGGCAGCATAACAGTACCTGTAAACCTGTGATACAAACTGCATCTCCAAGCACCTATTTAAATATAACATAGAAGGCAATTTTGGACCTTTCTTGGAATGGGCGTCCAATATGGCATCTTGGACCAAAACCCACGCCTAGTGACACTTGGTCAACATTGTAGAATGTATCTGACACTTGTCCATAGCTCCCATCCCAAAGAGGTCACCTATTTCCAAAATGGGCTATGATAGATGCTCTTACGACACTTACGACCATCATAGAATCTGTCATAACGGTTACAACTTACAGCTGTAAGAGAATCTGTCATACACATGCTAAAAATAGTATATTCTCTTACAACACATCATATTCCACCTTGGGGTGCCCAAATATGCCTCATTCAAAGATGCTTTATGACATGTCATTACCTGTCTTACAGACTTCTATTCTCGACTCTTACATGTCATTAATTCGTCATAGGAATCCGTCACAACCATTTCGGTCAAACATTCCTTACACAACATAGAAAATGCTGACACATGGCAGAATATATCTACCACTAAGTGGGATGCCTATCTCCTCATGTGAGGACAAAAGAACAAGTTGTCATAATCCATGTAGGATTGACACATCACCATGCCACATCCCATAATATGACAAAGTGGGATTTCCAATTATTTACAACATAGGCAATTGAATAATAAATACAAACATTACAAATGTAGAGAATTACCAAGGTTGAGACACCTTAATTCCCAACATCCTCCCACTTGTCGAACACCTTATAAGAGCCAATAGAAAAAATAGGATTTAACCGCTATAGGCTGAGAGGCCCATAGACTCCGAACACCATCTAAACTTCTCTATGCCCACTGGCTTCGTTAATGCATCTGCAACATTCTTCAAAGTATCTACCTTCTCCAAATTTACCTTTCCATCCCCAACCATGTCCCTAACGAAGTGAAACTGAACATCAATGTGCTTGGTTCTAGCATGGAAAGTTAGATTCTTTGCAAGGCAAATTGCACTCTGACTGTCACAACTGATTGTTATCTAACTTGCATCAACACCAATATCAGAACATAATCTCTTAAGCCAAATGACTTCCTTACAAGCATGAGTTACTGCCATATACTCAGCTTCTGTTGTAGACAAAGCAACAATAGGTTGTCGCTTACTCATCCAACTAATAGCACCACCAAACAGTGTAAAAACATAAGCACTGGTGGATCCCTTGCTATCAATGTCACTTGCCCAATCTGAATCCACAAATCCATGAATATCAATAGAATGTGGAGGTCCTGAAACATTACCATGATAGAAAATGGAATACTCAGAAGTACCCCTCAAATATCTAAACACTCGCCTAACTGCATCCCAATGAACCCATCTAGGATTAGCCATAAATCGACTAAGGACTCCCACTACTTGGGCAATGTTTAGTCTTGTGTAGACCATAGCATACATCAAACTGCCAAGTCTGCTCATGTCCTCCACCTCACTAGGAGATTTGGGACAATCCTCAACAGACAACTTTGTCCCCAAGGAAATGGGAACACACAATGGTCTACAATCTCCCATGCTGAATCTGTCCAACACGGTCTTAACATACTTACTTTGACTTAACCAAATTTTTCTATTAGTTCTTGTCTCTTCTGATTTCCATTCCTAGAATGTACCTAGCTGCCCCTAAATCTTTCATTTCAAACTAAGCTGACAACTGAGATTTAAAATTTGAAATCATATTCTTACCCTTCCCAATGAGTAACATATCATCAACATATAGTGCAACAATGAGAATACGATCACCATCAACTTTATAATAAACACAGTGATTTGATTTTGATCTTACAAATCCAATTGACAACACAAAGGCATCAAACTTCAAGTACCATCTCCTAGGGGATTGCTTAAAACCATACAAAGATTTCTTAAGTTTGCAAACCAAATTTTCTTTACCTTTTACCATGTAATGCTCTGGCTGTGACATGTAGATTTCCTCCTCCAAGTCACCATGAAGGAAAGCTATCTTCACATCCATTTATTCTACCTCCAAGTCATAAGTTGTTGCGAGAGACAACAGGAACCGAATGGATGTCAACTTTGTAATGGGAGAGAAGATCTCACCATAATCTATGCCCTCCACTTGTGAATACCCCTTCGCAACCAATCTAGCCTTATACTTCTCAATACTGCCATCTACACCAATCTTCTTCTTGAACACCCATTTGCATCCAATGGGTTTCCGTCCAGGAGGAAAAGGCACCAAGTCCCAAGTTTGATTCTTTTCCAAAGAAGTCATTTCTTCCTCCATGGCCTCCTTCCAAGAACCTGCATCCTTCATATCCAAAGCCTCTGATATAGTTCTAGGTTCATCACTATTAGTGACCAAAGCATAAGCACAACTAGAATCAAGCAATGTAAAACCAAACCTTCTAGGTTGCTTCCTTATTTGTGTAGACCTCCTCAAGAGCTGAGGTTGAGGTTTAGCTTCTTCTTCTGAGATTTCAGAGCTGCTAGAGCTCTCCTCATCATTAGGTCCAACATTGTCTTTCTATTCAGTCTTCTCAGGGGTGAGAGGAAACTAAACAACATCCTCTTTCTTTTCTTTTTCTTCTAGCTGCAAAATAGTGGAAGAAGGTGTAAGCTCTCTGAAGATGACACTTCTACTATACAACACTTTTTAGCCATGGGGTCCCAAAGCTTGTATCCTTTCACACAAACACCATAGCCGATGAAGATACACTTAACAGCTTTGTTCTCCAACTTTGACCGCTTCTCCCTAGGCACATGTGTATATGCCTCAAAACCAAAAACATAAAGATGCCTTACTGAAGGCTTTCTACCAGACCACACCTCCATGGGTGTCTTTCCAACAAGAGTTGATGTAGGAGATCTGTTTACCAAATAGCAAGCAGTGGCAACAAATTCAGCCCAAAACTTTTGTTCTAGACTAGCTCCACTAAGCATACTCCTAGCCGTCTCCATCAGTGTCCTATTCATCCTCTCTGCAACTCTATTTTGCTACGATGTGTATGGAGTTGTCTTATGTATTTCAATCCCAAGTTCCTTGCAATACTTATCAAATTTTGTAGAATAGAACTCACCACCGTTGTCAGTTCTCAAACATTTAATCTTTTTACCAGTCTGATTTTCAGCAAAGGCTTTAAACTCCTTAAACTTGCTATAGACTTTAGATTTGCTTCTGAGAAAATAAATCCATGTCCTTCTACTGTAATCATCTATAAAAGATACAAAGTGTATAGATTTTGATAATGAAGGAACATTAACATGACTAAACACATCAGAATGAATGAGGTCCAACATACCAGAAGACTTATGAGAACTCGAGTAAAACTAAACACGGTTTTGTTTTCCATAAATGCAATGTTTGCAAAAATTGAACTCAAGATTACAATCATCTAATCCCTCAATGAGGTTCTTATTTTTTAGGGTAGGCAGACCCTTCTCACCAATGTGGCCAAATCTCTTATGCCATAACATTATCTTTTCTATAGGAAGTTTAACTTACAATGCATGATTACAACCATCAAGACTAGAAACAACAGATTTCTTCACTACTCATTCAGATGGTGGGGATGAAGTGACTGCTACCCTCTTCCTTGAGTCAGAAGAACTATTGCATTGTGAAATGCATGCCTCCAACTAAAATAGAGTACCTCTCCGAGTACCCTTAGCAAGCACCATAGATCCTCTAGTCATCTTGCATCCTTCTTTCAGAAAGATGACGTGCACACCTACATCATTGAAACTACTTATAGAAAGCAAGTTATGTGCTAAGCCTGGGATGTGCATAACCCCAAAGATCCCCTTCACTCGACCATCAGAGAATCAGATAGAGACTTTTCCATGACCAACGATCTTCAGATGAGATTCGTCACCCAGATACACCTTTCCACCATCGAACTCCTCATACTTAGTGAACCAGTCTTGATGCGAGGTCATGTGAAATGATGCACCAGAGTCGATTAGCCACACATCATCAGATGTATGGGTTGCTAGGGCTGTGATGAAGGCATCACCGGCATCTTGTGATTTGTCAAAAGCTGAATCAGGAGCTTTCTTCTTTTTCTTCTTCTCCTCTTTGCATTCCTTTTAGAAATGCCAGGTCTTGCCATAGTTCCAACAAAGAGCCTTGGACTTTCCAGGGGATTTGGATCTCCCACGGGATTTGGATCTACCCTATTTATCTTTCTTGTCCTTTTTCTTCCCTTTCTCCTTGGGTCTTCCATGAACTGCAAGGGCTTCTTTGGCTGCCTCAGAAGACTTTCTCTACATCTCTTCAGATAATAGTGAAGAAACCACCTCTTCCATTTTGAATGTGGATGTGGTGCTTCCAATTGCCATGACAAGATGATCCCATGAGTCTGACAGAGAACAAAGCAGGGTCATACACCGATCCTCCTCCTCCATCTTTGCACCGATAGATGTCAATTGTGCAACCACCATGTTAAAGGCATTCATATGTTTAGCCATGGATCCTCCATCCTCCATTCAAAGAGAATACAACTTATTTCTCAAGAAAAGTTTATTGACAAGGGATTTGGCTTGATACACATCCTCCAACTTCTTCCAAAGGAGTTTTGCAGTAGCCTCCTCATGGACATTTAACAACACAGAATCAACAAGACTAAGTCTTATGAGACCCCTAGCCTTCTGATCCTTGAGATCCCACTCATCTTGAGTCATTGTAGCTAGTTTAGTTCCGTTCACACTTTCCCAAGGGTCTCGGTCAACTAACATGTCTTCAATCTTGAGCTTCCATAGCTCAAAATTACTGCCATTCAACTTCTCTACTTCAAACCTTCCTGATGTACTTGCCATTTCCTTGCTACAATAAGATACAGAATACTCTGCACAGACTCCCACTCAACCTAAGATTAGCTCAAAAAACCCCTACCCAACAACTAGGACCAAAGGTGATCAAGCTCTGATACCAACTGAAAGGAAGCTAGGTGTGTGGAAACGCTTCCTACACTAATCTATTGAGGAGAGGACTATGCAAATTAAGATTTATCCTAACTATTACAGTGATGTTAAACCATTAACATGAGATATAGTAGCAAAACACAAGAGCCAAAAAGAAGACAGAAGAAGAGAGACAGAGATTTACGGTGGGTGAAACCCTTATCGGGTGAAAAATCCCACACTCAGAAACCTACACAATGTATTAAGAAATCTGAAAGAATGTTTACAATACACTTGCAATACAAGCTTCAATGGTCTTTGACACTCGTGTCTGGAGTCAATCCGGAAGCATAAAAGTACCTATAAACCTGTGATACAAACTCCATCTCCAAGCACCAGTTTAAATATAACATACAAGGTAATTTTGGACCTTTCTTGGAATGGGCATCCAATATGGCATCTTGGATCAAAACCCATGCCTAGGGACACTTGGTCAACATTGTAGAATGTATCTGACACTTGTCCATAGCTCCCATCCCAAAGAGGTCACCTATTTCCAAAATGGGCTATGACAGATGCTCTTACGACACTTACGACCATAATAGAATCTATCATAGCGGTTACAACTTACATTTGTAAGAGAATCTATCATACACATGCTAAAAATAGTATATTCTCTTACAACACATCATATTCCACCTTTGGATGCCCAAATATGCCTCATTCAAAGATTCTTTATGACACATGTCATTACCTATCTTACAGACTTCTATTCTCAACTCTTACATGTCATAGATTCGTCATAGGAATCTGTCATAACCGTTTCGGTCAAACATTCCTTACACAACATAGAAGATGTCAACACATGGAAGAATATTCCTACCACTAAGTGGGATGCCTATCTCCTCATGTGAGGAAAAAATAACAAGTTGTCATAATCCATGTAGGATTGACACATCACCGTGCCACATCCCACAATATGACAAAGTGGAATTTCCAATTATTTACAACATAGGCAATTGAATAATAAATACAAACATTACAAATGCAAAGAATTACCAAGGTTGAGACACCTTAATTCCTAACATTCTCCCACTTGTCAAACACCTTGTAAGAGCCAATAGAAAAAATAGGATTTAACTGCTATAGGCTGAGAGGCCCATAGACTCCAAACACCATCTAAACTTTTCTGTGCCCACTGGCTTCGTCAATGCATCTATAACATTCTTCAAAGTATCTACCTTCTCCAAATTTACCTTTCCATCCTCAACCATGTCCCTCATGAAGTGAAACTGAACATCAATGAGCTTGGTTCTAGCATGGAAAGTTGGATTCCTTGCAAGGCAAATTGCACTCTGACTATCACAACTGATCGTTATCTGACCTACATTAATACCAATATTAGAACACAATCTCTTAAGCCAAATGGTTTCATTACAAGCATGAGTTGCTACTATATACTCAGCTTCTGTCGTAGACAAAGAAACAACAGGTTGTCACTTACTCATCCAACTAATAGCACCACCAAATAGTGTAAAAACATAAGCACTGGTGGATCTCCTGCTATCAATGTCACCTACCCAATCTGAATCCACAAATCAATGAATATCAAGAAAATGCGGAGGTCCTGAAACATTACCATGATAGAAAATGGAATACTTAGAAATACCCTTCAAATATTTCAACACTCGCTTAACTGCATCCCAATGAACCCATCCAAGATTAGCCATAAATCGAGTAAGGACTCCCACTGCTTGGGCAATGTTTGGTCTTGTATAGACCTTAACATACATCAAACTGCCAAAAGCACTAGCATAAGGTACTCTGCTCATGTCCTCTAGCTCACTAGGAGATTTTGGACAATCCTCAACAGACAACTTTATTGCCAAGGAAACAGGAATACACAATGGTCTACAATCTCCAATGCTGAATCTGTCCAACACGGTCTTAACATACTTACTCTGACTTAACCAAAGTTTTCTAACACTTGTCCACAGCTGCCATCCCAAAGAGGTCACCTATTTCCAAAATGGGCTATGACAGATGCTCTTACGACACTTACGACCGTAATAGAATCTGTCATAGTGATTACAACTTACAACTGTAAGAGAATCTGTCATACACATGCTAAAAATAGCATATTCTCTTACAACACATCATATTCCACCTTGGGGTGCCCAAATATGCCTCATTCAAAGATGCTTTATGACACATGTCATTACCTGTCTTACAGACTTCTATTCTCGACTCTTACATGTCATAGATTCATCATAGGAATCCATCATAACCGTTTCGGTCAAACATTCCTTACACAACATAGAAGATGCTGACATATGGTAGAATATTCCTACCACTAAGTGGGATGCCTATCTCCTCATGTGAGGACAAAATAACAAGCTGTCATAATCCATGTAGGATTGACACATCACCGTGCCACATCCCACAATATGACAAAGTGGAATTTCCAATTATTTACAACATAGGCAATTGAATAATAAATACAAACTTTACAAATGCAGAGAACTACCAAGGTTGAAACACCATAATTCCCAACACAAGTATTATGCGCAAACAAAGTTGTGAATGATAGTGTTATGTTTACAAAATAAACTGCTGCAAAAGTCACCAAATAATATATTACAACAACAAAATCGATATGACCATGATATCCCTTATGATTTTCTAATCAATATAAAAAAAAGTTTTCTCAAATTGGACTTCATATGCAAAAGTTATTGCATAAACTAGGTTTTGAAAAAATTTATTTAAAAAAAATCCATTTCTATCATAGATCTGAAAAAGGATGATATAGAAAAATGGGTTTAAATATTTCTAACCATTTGCAAAAAAAAAGTGATTTGCTTACCTAGATTGCAAGATATCATTTTTTTTTTTCTAAAAGTCATGCATAAAAAATTTCTGAAAAATCAAAATTGCAAGGTCAACTTCAAATCCTCATAACTCCTTCAATACATATCCAAATATTTTAAAGTAACCTCTTTTTGGAAATGTCTTGAAGTCTTATTTCCAAAAAATCCAATATCTCATTTTGTCAAGACATGTGTAAAACAAAAAACCCTTTGCAACAAATTCAGCCTTAAACAAATAAAATCAGCAATATAAAATATCTTCAACCTACGAAACCAAGGTTAGATAAGGGATGTGGGGTCCCACTAGATGTGCCAAAATGTGTAGGTAGAATTATGGAATGAAGTAAGGAACAAATGCATAAAAATACCTATTCCATACTTAGACACATGAAGAACAAGTAACTATAAAATGGAAATGAAACAATATTACCAAATGAGTCCTTGCTATCTTTTATATTGTAATGATATTTTGATAGAGATTTGTATATGTTGGTTACTCAAACTAACAACATAACATTAGATAAAGATAATGGGTATATGTTAATGGGAGATCTATGATGATTTTTATAGAATAAACTTATGTTATAAGATGTGTTGATAATGGCTTGGTTGATGTTTGATTTATAGATTTTTGGATAATAGGATGGATGACTAGGATTAAAAGATTAGATTAATGGTTGATATGTGATGACACAAGATTATGGCAAGGATAAGGATTTATAGGGAAACAAAGGAAGCTTCTAGGGCTTATCCTTATGTGAATGGTTGAGATTAGAATATGTAGTATGAAATGGATGGTTGAAATTTATTTTTTGTAGACACTTAGAATTGACCATGTGCTCATAACCCTTCGACATCTCCTACACATTCATCTTGCAACACATTGTCCCTTAATCTTTTTTTTTCTGAATTAATTAAATAAATTATATTTATTTAACTAATCAATTCCCTCCATCACCTAAAATAAATAAATAAATTATATTTATTTAATTCATCCATTTATCCCTTTTAACAAAAATTAATTGAATAAATCTTATGTATTTAATTAATTTATCCTTCCACCATCCTATTGTGAGGTTTCACAACACACCCCATTTTGTCTTAGCAAGACAAGAACCCAACTTTTTCTTTGCTTCTCCTTGTGTGCTTCTTTGTTTTTCTTGTGTCTTCTTGTTTTGGGTGGTATGGTAAAATGAGAGGTCATAATCCAAGTCAAAAGTCAAGTTTATTAATTCTCCTACCAAGGGTTACCATAGGATAGGGAATTAAATTTTGAGCAACTTTGCCTTTTGAACCATCTTGAAATTTGATAAGTTGAAAAAGTTTGGCATGGTCAAAGTTGTGCTCTGATATCTAGATATTTTTGTATTGATATTCGAAAGGGATATTTCACATTTACACAATATCCATATCCTGATCTTAAGATCCATACCCTATGATGTATAAATGACTATACATGCCTAGGAATATTCCCTTCATCAAGCATCCCTACCTATATCTTTGTTAGCTATTAAGGTTACCATGTGAAACCCATGAAACAATCAAATGTGAGGATATTTAGACAGGGATATTTTGCACCGCGAAATATCCATATCCCTGTGTAATGCATATATCCATGTGATGGCCCGTTAAATTTAACCCAATGAATATGTGCATAGACACAGATATTTGGTATCAGATATTCTTTATGAATATTTGGATTTTGAAATATTCATGCTGAAATATCCATATCCTTATCCTACTTAAAAATCCAAGATATGCTCTCAACGTTGACTTTTCAACCGATATCTCACATCCAGATATTCTATATGGATATTTTGGATTTCCAATATCCATAGCTTGAAATATCCATATCTAGATGATGTTAGCCATTTTCATCTCAATGGAAATTTTATTGCCTATTGGCATCATTCAAATATTTACGATATGGATAGTTTGTATTCGTTAATATCCATACCCACATTATAACCAATGATATCCCCACGTGTCCCAATGTTGAATTTTCAACAAAGTCTATGCATATAGATATTTTTACATGGATCTTTTGTATATCCTAGTTTTCAAAACCAATTTAAATCTTGAAAATTTTTTATTTGGTTAACGATGTTTGACCTAAGCCACTTGTTGACATCATATGGACATTCTGATTGGATGTTGATACTAAGGGTTCATATCCAAACTTTCCAACATTTAATTTTGCATGTAGGGGTTGGTGGATTTTGAATTTGAAAGTCTACCTATGTACATGTGTAAATTCCTCTCACTGGCACTTTGCAAAAGGCCTACCTAATCACATAATCATCCATTAATGTGCCCTAATGGATAAAGTTTAAAGGATATAAGGTAAATTCTATAGTCCTTTTAATCTCTTAAAAGTATTCAAGTGATAAAATTGTAGGGCATTAACAAAGATCCAAGGCGATTAGAAGTAATTTGCAATCAACTAATAGAGGCTTGATAGTAGTAGAACAGTGAGCGGAGAATGGAAAATAGAAGAGGATGACATCATCAAATGGCATAGCATATAGATCATCTTTCACGTTGAAAGTTTAAATTGATAGATATGAATAGGACAAAATCTTCCCACCTTGTTTTTGTTTTTATTGTTACAATGATGGTTATGCAGGGTAAAATGGTAAAGTAGGGTAAATTTCTTCAGATAAGTACAAATTGCCTTGTGGGTACATCTTGCATTGTCTTATAAAACAAAATCATAAGATTAAATCTGAAATCCTACACTAAACTATGGCTATCCATGATTTATAGGACACCATGCAAACCTAAAAGGACTGACGTGATGTTGAGTTCAAGGCTGATATGTTTCCAATCCTAGGGGCTTTATGCAGGAAATATGGATCTAATTAAAATACTCACTTAGGAAATGCATATCTAAATGATTGAAGGAATCAAGTTCTAGGGATGGGTGATGGCAACCCCATCCTACAACATGTATACAATTCAGGTATGTTCAATCTCATGAGCTTCCCTTATGTAGCAGAGGCACTCAAGCTTGTAATTACATGTGTTGAAAATTAAAATCAAGCCACAAGAAGGGTGGAGAAACAAGGGAGAGTGTATGCATATTTCTCAGTGCAGGGCATCATAGAGACATTCAAATTGTGTACGTATAGAGATATGTACAAGATCAACATGGAGCATTTGACAAAAGAATATAATAGCAACACTGCAAATTGTAGGAAAATCATGTTTTCCATATGGAGGGCTATAGACAACAAGGTGAAGATAGTGGCAAAGATGCCCCAACACTTATTCAAATATGATTTTGCCCCTAAAATATAGTATATGATAGTCTTGTTGATCTAAATGGTGGGAAAGAATGATTCTAGCACATTTGAGCCATGGATGTATGGGCTGATCCACATGGTCAAGGATACAGATTAGATAGTCCAGTGCATAAGTCTCATTAGTGACATACTGCATGATGGGATGATCTAGTGGAGCCAAGAATGGAGGCTATTTTATATGTCATCATATATGTATGCATGTGTAGATACATCCACATTTACAAGTTTCCAAATTATGGGGAGAGTTAGATGCCTCCCAAAAGAACAAACTATGTGGGAACATTACCCATAGCTAGAGTAGAGGATGTCCATCTAGCATTACAAAAGGGTGAATGACTACTGCATAATGCATTTAGTGAGGTTAATGGAAGGTGACTGGGCAAAGAGACTCTCAAAAGAAGCCCAAGAAATGGTCCAGATGAATGAGTCATGGTTCATCCAATTCCCCACATTCTCATACATCCATATGGAGGGGTTTGAAGGTAATGTGTTTATGCTACCCAGGTACCCTACTAACAAGTTAGTAGTACTGGAGGTCACAAGGTAGATCATACCATCATTTGAAGCCTATGAGAAAAAGAAGAAAAGGGGAAATGTCAGGTTCCCAATGCATATTGATTGGTATGCTTGTGGCTCAATAGATGGAGCCATGAAATCTAAGGCAAAATTGCATATGTTACATCTATAGTTGTTTTCCTTGCTAAGATACTATGATCCCTACCATAGGATGGAATAGTATGTTAATAAGAAATTACAATATGAAGTCCATCTAGAGGACTATTGGGCTGACTCTATGGATAAATAGGAAGAGAGGAAAAGAAGCTACCAATGCTTGATTCTAAATCAAATAAGGATGTTGGGATGCTTTGTGTGCCTCCCCAATTGAAATCTGATGATGGAAAGATATTAAGCAAGGAAGATGAAGAAAAACAAATATATAAGGAGATAATTTCTCTCCAAGATTGGTCCAAGCCAGAGGATACATCTCTAGAATTCATAACTACCAAGGTGATGAGCTTCACCAAAAATTGGGTGGACAAAAGAGTGGCAAAAATAAAGGTTAAGGGGGTAGCTATAACCTTGGATAAGAAGACGAAGAGAAAATAGAAAGATGATATTGAATTTGATGACTTCCTAATCCACAAACACGAGGTTATGGAGGCAAAATGGGAAAAGCCAGGGCCTTCTAGAAGTGAGGATGCATTTTTATTAGAGGGCATTACTATTGCCACAGTTCCATCTCCTCCTAGGGAATTGCCTATACAAGCCATTCCCATAGGCACAACAAAGGCACAAGGGAGAGCACATCTAGATGTAGTTGTAGAGAAGAAGCGTGATGATGTGCTAAAGGGTGTGAACATCCCTAGGCAGAAGAGGACCCAAGCACCATTGATGAGGTGTTCAACATCTAGGGCTATGGATGTTCAAACTAAAGATCAACACAAGTTTACCAAGATGAAGCAAATGTTTTGTCAAGGGAAAACATCTAGGGAATCACTTTCATCAGTTGCTACATTACAAGAGAAGGTCACTGAGTAGGTAGAGGTACATCTAGATCTTGGGGTCAAAGAAAGGGATTTTTAGCACAATGTACCTATCCTAGAAATAATTAGAGTCAAGAAGGAGTTAGCCAATGAAGCAAGGGAGGTTGAACATGAGAGGATGACTAATCAACCTTTGTCCCTCAGTCAGATAATTGACTTAATTGATGATGATGTCATGAGGTACGTGACAACACATTCAGTAGAAGACTTTCTGAGGCATAATGCATGAGTAGTTGAAGATGTGCAATAGGAAGAGCATGGTGCAACAAGGCCAAAATCTCCCAAGGTGGCCATTGAATCAGACCGCCTCAATGTTTTAATAGAAACAATCACAAGCCCTATAGTTATAGACTTGTCCCCTTAACTTGAGGTAAAGGATAAGGAGAAAGAACATGTGATGTATGATCTAGGACATACTTGAGAAGATCTAGACATCCAAGGGATGAATAATAGATGTTCACATCTGAGCAACAGACTCAAGTAAGGAGAGTAGTTGAGGAAGTGATGACACAAGGTAATATTAGAGGAGCTTCTCAACAAGATGTCTAGGATCAAGGCCCACCAAAAGCACATCATCAGGGTGATGTTGTAGAAGAAGTAGCACATGATGCACAAGGTGCACCAAATGAAAGCATAAGATCTCAAGAGGCTATTCCTCAAAATAAACATAAACAAGATGTGGCATCCCATGAAAGAGAACCAGAAAAGGAGTCTACACAAGATGTAAACATGACACCTATAGAGACTAGGACTCATGGAGACAACAGTTGCATATGCATGGAGGGATGCACATAGATAAAGAACACGAGGAGGAAATCTAGATAGATGATGTTGGAGATCATGAGGTGGTACACCTGCAAGAGAAAAGGGGAGATACAAAGATAAAAGGGGTGATACACAGATGCATGATGCTTATATTGAGCAATCTATCCATGTAGGGTTAGAAGCTGATGTGCCTTGATTGTTGATATCCAACGTAATTAAGTCTCCTGCCCAAGAATCTACCCCTTTTGATTTCAAATCCTTATTTTCATTGAATCATTCTAAGCCCAAGCACAAAACTAGGGCAACTTCCACAATAAAGAGGGATTCTACAATGGGGAAAAGAATGGCCCAATTGGTTTTCCCACTTATAGCTAAAAGTAAGGGAGAGATAAGCGCAAAAAAATTTCAGCTCACCATGATTGACCTAGGACATTCAAAGGCACAAGAAGATATTGAAGAGCTTAGGGAAGGCACTGATACTATAGCAACTAGGATAACCAAATTAAAGGCCAAAAATAATGAGTTGAATGGGAAAAATGTCTAGATCCATACATTCATTAAGGGCTTGGTTACACCCAACCTACAAATAATTGAGGCACCTATTGCCTTAGCATTGGTAAGACATGATTAAATGACAGGTCTAGATGCACAAAAGTATTAGGCTTAGGTTGTGGGTAAATCTTTCACACAATTCATCTCTAATGGTGACAAAGTAATAAGGACATCCTTGTCCAAGTAGAACACTTTGACTCAGTTAAAGAAGAAAGAAGAGTCATTAAAGAGAGCATCTGGATCTAGACTCAGCCAAAGTGATCAAGACCTGACAAGGCTAAAGGGCATGAGGAGGTTGGATGACCAAACTGTCTTAAAGCATAAAATCTTGATAGGCCAGATGCTTCAAAAGGTGGATATCTGGATAAAGGATCTAAGGTTTGAAGTGGATATATTGAAGAGGTGCAGAGCCAAGGCAGGGGACATAGAGGTCAAGGCTCATGACCTACTTTTTGATGATACGACAATTTTGGAGGAGTTACTTGGCAATCTAGTTGTGGAAAGTAAAACCTATGATGAGGGAAAGTCTATCCAAGCATTCAAGGCTAGATTCAATCCAACAATAGATGATCATGTGCATCATTTTGCAAAAGCCACCATAGATGAGGTAATGGAACTAAATGCTAAAATAAAAGCATATAATGGAAAGTTAGATTATAGGATGGCCAGGTGGGTATCCCTTAGTGAACAAATAGAAACACAAGAGTATAGCAATGTGAAGGATCAAATCAGGGGTAAAGAAGAGATAGATACAACTATATAGGTCTATGAATTCTATAGAAATCTAGATATGAGGGTGGTGATCACTGAAGATAACTTCATAGAAGAGTTTGAATAGAATGTCCATAAGATGCTATGACAAAGATACAGGGGAATGTTCCATTTTGTTGGTTGTATATTACATAATGATTGCCAATGAAGCAATCACATGCTACCAATCTTGACCGTTGACTATTTTTGATAGGATCCTAACCATTGAATCAATTATAACTGGTATGGACCTTGTTTTATAAAAGGGCCACGATCTTTATTTTTTGAGAGAGATTGAATTGTTGGACTTGTAAGCACTAAGTTTGTATTTTGCAACTTTTGTGACTTCTCAAGGTTATTTCTTAGGATCATATGTAAATGCACATTTTTAAAATCATATTCAATGAAATAGAGACACAAATTACTTCCTGATTGTAAATTTTAAGTAGTCTTTTGGTTGATTTCTGGTATGCAATGGTGGATTGCTGCATTCAAACTGAAGTGCATCAATTTTATTTACACATTAGCATCTTCATTTCCTCTAAAGTTTGCACTGACTTCCCATAGTTGTGGAAAAACCTTGAAAATGTGGTTTGGTTCCTCTCTTTTCATGAATGTATTGGTGTATATGCATGGATCGGTGATTGAACCTTAAGAAATTTAGAATTTACATTCTTTAAACCCTTTCATTTTGATATTTCATTTCATTAAATCATAAATAACTGAAAATGATTATCAATTACAAGTAGATACAGTAAATACATGTTAAATAATGACAAATTAGATGCATATATAGTGAGTTATAGAAAATATTGATGCATTTCATGCAAATTATCATAAGAATAAATTTAAAATACCTACTGCAACTAGTTGAATAAATTTGAAGTACATAAGTAAATATTAGTTCATACGGAGTAGATATTGGAATAGAAAATTTAATCTTTTAGAGTCTTTATAATCGATCCCAAATCAAGGACAAGTTCCAATGAATTATAGAAAAATCAAGATAAATTTACATTCATTTTAGCAAATCTTAGTTATATACAGTAGGATTTGATAGAATTATTGAATTTTTGTGCAAAGCAGGAATAGACTGTTAGGATTAGCTATGGAGGTAGCTATCCCAGGATCAAGATGTTTAAGAGCTAATCACAAGAATCAAAGAAGATCAACATGATAGAATAATATTCTATACACAAGATAATGAATTGATACAATATGATATGATACAATGAGAGGCCTTGGTTATAAAGACCAAGGTTAAAAGCTAGGATGTTGTAGTCATGTGACAAGTTGTCACATTTCTATCACATATGACAACTAGAGGATATGATGCCAACTAGATCACATGTGTAGGATAAGATAACTATCAACACCTAGCAACAACTAGACATAACTAGAAACAACTAGAGACATCTAGTAGACTCACTAAGTCAACCTAACATGTGAACATGTGTGTGAGCATTATTTAACTAATAAATAGTTAAATAATATGAATTATCCACACAACAAAGGTTAAACCGGATAGGTAATTACCATGTTCACATCAACACCCCTCCTTAAGTACAACTTAGGGAGGAACAAACAAATGTAAACATGCAAAGATGGGTCTTGACAACAAGGCCATGTTAGGTACCCATGTATAAAAGATCTCTCACAAGCGGAGAAAGGGAGAAAACCTCATGGGAAAAACAACTCTCTAAAAGGGAGAAAACATGCAAAGAAAGCATGAACAAGTGAAGGAAGGAGAACTCAACATGACCCCCCAAGGACTACTTCCATCACAAAGATACAAAATATATTCCCCCTAATAGAAGATAAAAGAAGGACTAAGAAGCCTTCACAAAGGATGTAGCAAAAATATTAGGAACATGAAGATGAACATGAAGAACTCCACTAAAGCACAAAAAAGCTACAAACAACTATTGAAGAGTTGCTACACTGTTGAAGAACCTTCACTGAAAATAGAATGAAGATCAGGATCAAAGAGACAAAACATCTGCATGAGTGACAACCAATATGATAGTCAAAGATGCAAATGGCACATCAATCTATATGAGTGACCCCAATGACACTACTCAACCAATGTGATAGTTGAAAATATAGGTGCCAATTGTCTCAAGTACTCTAATCATCTAAATAAGGTAGAATGTTGCCTCCACAAATTAGAATGCAAGATTGTCTAGATGGTATCTATTCCATCTCACCAAAATGTATGGGTAATTAGCCGTTGCATCCGCCTAGGATATAGTAACAAAAACTGGATACATAGTTCACTCCATGCAAAAGAAAGGAAGCATTAGCACAACTAGTATGATACCCCCTAATAATACTGACAAGGGAGAGGTATGGCAGCTTCACTGATACTGTGTGTCACAAAGTAGTGCAAGAAGGTGAAGAAGCATCAGCATAAGATGCACAAATGAGTACTTGGAACTTAGTAAAGGGTGTGCAAATAACAAGGCACACATGCATGAGGCTACAAATGTCATGGAGAGACACTCATCGGACAAGATTGTGATGGTAAATATCAAGGCACTAACACAACCCCCCATGGCACTTTATAAAGTAGTGTGAGTACAAAAATGGCACAACATGATGTGTAAGATCCCCAAACTACAAGTACAATATGTGGCACTTTATCTCAGTGCATTTTCAAATCAACAAGTCCATTCAACGGATACATGCAATGTCTAAAATAAGGAGGAAATGAGTTGATGTCATGTGGTGAACAATGAAGACATTAACCATGCATGGCTTACAAACCTCAAACAAATGACAAGAACTACAAAAGAATGAAGCCCCCGTAACAAATAATGTTGCAAAATATGCCCCCTAGAAAGAAATACAAGATTGAGTACAATGTTGTCAATGTGGAAGCCTAAATCAACCGTTTATAACATATGGTAATTTTACAAATTTTTAAGAAAATCAGCTTGCCAAACCAAAAAATGACCTATACCATCTGATTCATTGCACTTTTCTGATTAATCTCAAAAAAAGTTTGCTCCATTTTGACATCGTAGGCAAAAGTTATGCCTCATCAAAAAAAGATCAATATGATAGAATAATATTTTATACACAAGATAATGAATTGGTACAATATGATATGATACAATGAGAGGCCTTGGTTATAAACAACATGATAAATTGAAGAAACATTAAAGAATTGGGTAGCATAATTAGTATGTAAGGCCCCAAACTAGAAAATAGTATTACACATCAAACCATGAGTAACGTCATATGATGAAGACCTGACCAACGAAGACTTGAGATTATGAATTCTTCTTGAATTCATCATCTCCTTCAAGATAAGTAAAGGTTTGTGAGTTAAACTTTTATTTCTTGTTGTGTGATTAACAACCTCATCAACACATCCCCTCTCCAATAATTAATTAAATAATTTTATTATTTAAATTAATTTTTCAAAGCCATATGACTAGCTTGTCCTCATCCTCATCAACTTGATATGATCAATAAATGATTGTGGCAAAATTTAAACTTAGTTTTCATCTCAACCATCTATCTGATACTACATCTCTCAATCCTAGCCATTCACATAAGGATAAGTGCTAGAAGCTTCCTTTATTTTCCTAAAAATCCTTATCCTTGCCCTAATCTTGTCTCAATGAATATCAACCTTTGATATAATGTCTTAATCATGGCTCTTCATCCTATCAATCAAGCATCTATAAATCAATCTTCAGCCAAGGTATTATCAACACATCTCATGCCATAAACTTATCCTATCAAAATCATCATAGATCTTTAATTACCATCATATATTCACCACATTTATAGTTATGTTTCTATTTTTGACAACCAACATATACAAATCTCTATCAAAATATCATTGGAATATCAAAGGCAACAAGAACTCATTTGGTGATATTGTTTTATTTCCATTTTTTAGAGTTACTTGATCTTGTTGTGTCTTAAGTATGGAATATGTATTTGCATGTATTTTTATTTATTTAATTCCATATTTCTACATACACATTTTGGCATGCCCGGTGGGACCTCACATCCCTTGTCTAGCCTTTGTTTTGTAGGTTGAAGATCTTTTATATTACTGATTTTTTTCGTTTAGGGGGCGAATTTGTTCTAGATAGTTTTGTATTTTACACAAGTCATGAAAAAAGACCATCTTAGTTTCATTGGGAAGATGGCTTCAAGGCCTCTCCAAAAAATGATTATGTTAAATATTTGGATTAGTATTGAATGAGATGTGATGATTTGAAGTTGACCCTACAATTCTGATTTTTCAAATAATCATATCTTTCAATCTAGGTAAGCAAATCACATTCTGTTGTTTTGCAGTTGGATAGAAATATTTAAATCCATTTTCTACATCATTCTCTTTTCAAATCTATGGTATAAATGGATTTTTTTTAATAATTTTTTCAAACCCTAGTTTATGGCATAAATTTTGCATATGAAGTCCAATTGGAGATAACTTATTTTTTATATTGATTAGAAAATCATAAGGAATCTCATGGTCATATCTACTTTTTTATTGGATGATATTGGTTGATGATTTTTGGAATGTTTTATTTATCAATCCTAACACTATTTCATTGAAAACTTTAATTGGGCATAACTTTTGCATATTAAATTGAAATCCAAATATATTTTTCTAAAATTGCATCGAAAGTCATAAGGAATCTATTGGTGACATTCAAATTGCTATATCTTGAATATCATTTCTAATTTTTTACATATTTATACTTTTTTAGTTAACACTTGTTTTTAGGATCACTTGTCAAAGGCTAAAATCTATCAATGTTCTACTAACACATTTGTTGCATATTTGTTTGTCAAAGATTATCATTTGAAACCCTTTTGTATTTACTTTATTTGATGGGCTTGATTTGACTTGGGGTATGTATGTCTTCCCTTGGACATAGTTTGATCTTGGGAATCAAAAGCATCCTCTAATCATTTTTAGTTTCACACACACACATCATTTTTACCTAAGGGAACTAATATTGTTTGTGTGGATTAAGTGTGTTGTATTCACTCTCCTTGCACCTAATGTGATCTTAAAGATAAAAAATGCCACTTGAAACACTTTTGTCTCCCAAGGACCCAAGTTATGTATCCTCTTCCCTTGAACTTAGTGTGATCTTGGGAATCAAAATTACTTGTAATCCTTTCCCATTAGGAGGCATGCTTGGGGATTTCATCATCCAAGGTATGACCTCAACCACATGTTTCAGGGGAGGGGGTGGTATATCAAAGGGGAAAGAACAAATGTTGTACCTCATTCTAGTCACATAGTCATTAGCATAGCTTTGGGGCCCTGAGTAATTCCAGACACAAGGTGAAGTGACTTGTCACATGCCTTCAAGGGACTAGTGTTCATGAACTTGGAGCCCATGTACCTTACTTATATATTGGGAACTCCCTTAGAGAACTTGAAAATCCTAACTTTTAAGACCTTTCGGTCATATTCCAGTGTGATTTAGGGTTCAATTGACCAAACCTGAAGTTACACACCATGTATTTCCAAGGGTAGAAATAGAAGTTTTATTTGGGCAATCTATTAAATACTCTAAGGAAAGGGAGAAGGTGAGCCCTTGTGCCACTGGATCCCTAGATATTTGCCCCGGAAAAGGTATTCCTAGTTAGGTAGGAATATTGATGAGGTATTCTATTGTGTGGGCCTACACTACAAAGCCAAACCTACTTGAATAATCTAGGGTGTTGTTATATTTTGCATGTTTGACTCATTACATTAACCTAATCCAAAATCCAAATCATTTGCAAATCTTGTGTATGTTGTGTGACCTTGTTTGCTATATTGCCTAAGGTCAAGCTTCAAACCATCCCTAATCACCTTCCAATAATTATTTTACTCCAAATACAAATACAAATAATCCATCTCTTCCTAGTCTAACTCAACCTAATCCATTTTATCCACCTGATCCACATCCTTCACCCTAGATTTTTAACCATGGATTTTTATGAACAAATACAAGAAGTCAAATGTATGTATGAGGAATTATATTCTCTTGCTCAAGAAAAATTTAAATCTTGTCATCCTCTAGCATAGTCCCTCATAGGAGCCTCTCAAGCTTACTATGATGATCCTATCACATTAGCTTCATGATCTACCATGTCATCTCCATCAACCTCTTACCACCCTTCATCCTGTTATCAATGACCATATACCACTTACCAAAGCAATCTCATGTCTTCATCTCCATCTATTGTACCTTCCTCCAACATCCCCCAAAAGACATATGAACAGCCTACTCTATCTTCTCATATCACCCAATATCCATAGCAAGATTCACCACAACAAGAACATGCTAGTACTAGCTACCCCTTAAACCAAAATCAAAAGTCCATAGGTTCTCCTCATGCTACCTTTGATAAGGGAAATACCACTCATCCTAATCTTAATCTTTTCATATCCAATCCTAGTAGCCCTCTGCTCGACCATCACCTCTCATCTCAAGCCAAAATCTCAACACGAGGTCAACCTACTTGCTTCTTATCTCAACTATAAAGTCCATACAAAATAGTCTATAATGAAGTTTCTTGTTGAAAGTGGAGCCCTATCACCCCAAACCACATGTCACCCACAATATATCTAATCCCAATCCATCAAACCTTCCATCTAATTCCAATTCTAATCAATCCCCTCCTAATATACATCCACCAGATCTTAATCCTAATCCTACACCATCCATCATTGTTGTCCATCCATTATTTTGTTTATCTCCTACCTCTCTTAATCCGTCCACCCCTAAAATTATGAAGAATTTGATCCAGTGGATAAGTACTAGAAAGGAATCAAACCACATCATAAAATCCCATGCCTACCCTTGTACCTGGAAAATAGCCTCCAAGCATCATGCCTATTCCTCCAACACCATCTATCGAGCCTATTAAAAAACCTCTTACCATAAATGAAAATCAAAATTCCTCATGCAATCACATTATCAGTAATCCAATACCTATCATATAAATCCACGAAATGCAAGACCTATGTCAAGATTCTAATCCAAAGCATGATTAACCTTGTCCCTCACCAAGTCAAGTTCAAACCATCCAAGCTCCGCATGATTACCCAATAACCAACTACTCTCACTTATGATTATCCACTTGAGCATGAAAGCCTTGATTATGAACTTGAACACTCACCTCACATCATCTCCTTTCTTTGAAATAAAGAAATACCCACATCACATGATGAGACACTTTCTCCCCAAGAAAACATAGACAATCAACTTCTTCATGAGCATAATAAAGACCAAGATCATCTATTATACCCTATTGATCCTTTGCCATCCTCTATTGATCATATTCCAATGCCATCACCCTATACTCATAGCCCCATTACCTTCATCCATGGTGGTTCACTTGTTGAAGAGGAATAAACTCCATCCACCATCCAACATCCTCCATCTAATAAAGGACCCACATCTTCTGTCTTAAATAACAAACATTTGATTACACATCACATACTCCAAACCATGAACTCTCAAGGAAATGGTTTAGCCTTTCATGAACAAGGTATCTTGGATCCCATTCCAAAATCCATTCATGATCACATGGCCTTGACTATACATCCCAAGGAAAAAAACTCAAAAAAGTTGGTATCACCTCCACACCTCTTAAATTTACTTATATCTAACACAAACCTAGTGCATCCCATCACACCTAAGATTCATATGTCGATATCCCTCCTCCATCATCATACCTTTCTGGAAAACATGTGACCATATATATTCCTTCATCCACTCTTCTTCTACTTATCCCAAATCCCAACTTTGTCATCCTCACATCCCCTCATCCTTGTTAGAAATGAAACCAATAGTACTTCAATGGAAATCTGATTCAAGAAAAATTCAGCAATCTTTAAGTGTACATTAACAATGAAGATTGTAACAAAATATAAAACCCACTACAAAAAAGATGTCAAACCTGAAGAGCTCAACATAATGACATAGTGTTTACATGGAGAAAACCCTTGTGGGTAAAAAAATCCACTAGGAAAGAGGCACAAGTTTGTATTAATCTCAACAAGATTGTACAATACATCAACTACACAACTCTCTCCACAAGTCTTCAATCCGACAACATTTTGGCAGTACCTGAGCACCTAAAATCTATATTGCAACAACAAATACATGGAAAATACTTATAGAAAAATTTTCCAACTCATCCTAGGCGTTCACCTTCTCTCTCCTAAGATTCTCCAACCTGTAAACATTAATTACCATCTTACAAGCATCTTACACTTGTCCAAAAACAACCATGCAAAGGTTGGATGCCCAAGACTAAATATGGCCTCTTATAGCATCTTATGATGCATCATAACCATCATAGATTCCACAAAAGAGTATCTTTCCAAGATAGGAACCTTGGGATAAATATAGGAAATATACAACTAACATATCCATCATATGCGTCATAGAATCTTAAAATATTATGACAACTTGCAGTTGTCAAAGATTCACTGACAAAACATTATGACAATTGTGATACATGCCAAAAATAGTAGATTCCTCAAGGGAAAATGCCTACCCTCGTTTACTTTGAGTTTTTACATTTGCCAATAGTAAAAGTCACTCTGTAATTACTTCTGGTTACTCTAAAATTACCTTTGCCAGTGAAACTAGTACATCTCCCCATGGATAATTACAAATTCCATATAATAAATGGAATAAATACAATATTGGGATTTACAAGGTTAATGGCACCTTATCCCAACATTCTCCCACTTGACATTATACATTGTAAATCAACCCATAGGAAATCAAATGAAAAATAATCAGGGACTACAAACAAGGGCCATGGCCTCTCTACACCACATGAACTTCTCTGTGCTCACAAGTTTGGTCAAGGAATCTACAACATTCTCCTGAATCTCTATCTTCTTCATCTCAATCTCTCCATTTGCAACCAACTCTCAAACAAAGTGATACTAAACATCAACATGCTTAGTCCAAGCATGACACATGGAATTCTTAGCCAAACAGATAGCACTTTGACTATCACAACCAATCTGAATGATCCTGCAATCAAAACCAATACCTGTACATAGTCTCCTTAAGCAAACTACCTCCTTAGAGACATGAGTAGAAGCCATATACTCCGCTTATGTGGTGGACAAAGCAACTGTGGTCTGCCTCTTACTCATCCAACTCACTGCACCTCCAAACAGAGTAAACACAGCCACTAGTGGACCTTCGACTATCCAAGTCACCTACCCAATCTGCATCAACAAAACCCTATATGTTTAAAGATTTATCAACACTATCAGTACTAGAATAAACCAAACAATGATCAAGAGTACCTATAAGATATTTAAATACCATCTTCACATAATTCTAATGCTATCTACTAGGGTTAGACAGAAATCTACTCAAAACTCCCACTGCTTGGGCAATATCTGGTCTATTGCAAACCATTCCATACATCAAACTCCCTACCACACTAGCATATGGCACATTAGACATATCCTCAAAATAATCCTTAGTATTTGGACACATATCTAATCAATGCTTAGTACCAATGGGTAAAGGAGCTCTAACTGGGTTATAGTCCTGCAAACTAAACCTCTGCAAAATAGTATTCACACACTTACTTTGTGACAACCAAAGCTTTCTGTTAACTTTGTCCCTCCTAATCTCCATTCCCAAAATATACCTGGCAGCTCCAAGATACTTCATATCAAATGTACCTGAAAGTTGGGCTTTAAGATCACTGATCATACCCTTAGTATTGCTGAAAAATAACATGTCATCAACATGGAAAGCAATAACCAGTATAGAATCACCAACACAATAAATGTAAACACAGTGATCCTCCTTGCTTCTAACAAAACCTAATTTCAAAACAAATGAGTCAAACTTTTGATACCACATTCTGGGGGACTGTTTTAGACCATAAAGAGACCTCTTCAACCTACAAACCCAATGTTCTTTTCCTTTTACCTCAAAACCTATAGGTTGTTGCATATAAATTTCTTCTTCAAGATCTCCATGTAAGAACGTAGTCTTAACATCCATTTGCTTAATCTCCCAATCATAAGCTACAACAATGGATAAGAGAATTCTAATAGAAGTCAATTTAGCAACAAGAGAGAATATCTCACCAAAATCAACTCCCTCTCTCTGGGAGTAGCCCTTGGCTACAAGTCTAGCCTTGTACTTCTCCAATGAACCATATACTCCAAACTTCTTCTTGAAGACCCACTTACAACCTATGGCCTTTCTTCCTTTGGGCAAACGAACAAGATCCGAGGTGTTACAAGAGTTTAAAGCCATCATCTCCTCCTACATGGCTAACTACCAAGACTCACTATCATCTACAGAAATAGCTTCCCTGTAGGATCTAGGTTCATCGTTAGTACTCAATAAAGCATATACACAACAGAAATTTTTGGGCTACACATGTCAACTACATTCCATTGTCTTATAGATCTCCTCAAGGGTGGAGTAAGAGACTCTACTCATTCCTCTGCATGATCATCTGCACCAACTTCTTCTATCACAATAGATTCATCTTCATCAGAACTACTTGAATCTTCTTCTTCTTCACCCCCCAATCCATCATTTTGTTCTTCTTGAGGTGCATCTTGCTACTCTAACTCAAAGTGTGTGTTCTTTAGCTTCTTTTTCTTTTGGCTGCTCAGTTTTAGAAATATCTCTAAGTTCACTTAAAATAACATCTATAGAAAAGATAATCTTGTGGGTATTCCAAAGCTTATAACCTTTGACATTATCACCATATCCAATGAATGTACACATTTCAGCCTTTGGATCCAACTTAGATCACTTTTCCTTAGGCACATGAACAAAAGACTCACAACCCAAAACCCTTAAATGTGAAACAAAAGGTTTCTTACCTATCCACATGATATGAAGATGAAGCAGAGGCATGGTTATTAGGATTCACAACTTCAGGTTTAGATTGAATGGAGTTGCAATATTGAAAGGGATTGGGGTCACCTTAGATGGTGATCTCTTGACCTTCATAAGGGAATTTGATACACTGGTGGTATGTTTATGGTACTACTTTCAGAGTGTGTATCCAAGGTTTCCCAAGAAGAATGTTATATGCTAGCTCCATATCAAGGACTTGGCATGCCACATCTTTTACTATAGGTTCCACTCTGATAGGCAAAGTAACAATTCCCTTGGAAGTTCTCTCCTCCTCATCATAGGCTTTGATAGTGATTTTGTTTTTTTAGATCAATAGCTTTTTCTCCAAACCCCAATGCAAGGATTAGCTTCAAGGTGCAAATATTCAAACCAGCTCCTCCATCGATTAGGACCCTTTTTATCTTGTGTTTGTGGATGAAGGCTTTGATATGAAGAGAGGTGTTATGAGGTTGGGTGATTGACATATCATCCTTTTCAGTGAATGATAGGGAGTCAGGTGAGGTAATGTGATCTACCATTGTTTGAAACTAGTCTTTGGTGAGGTTTGTTGGAATAGAGGCTTCTGATAAAGCTTTGTCAAGTATGGCCCTATGAGACAGAGATAGACGTAGAAGTTCCAGAATGGAGATATGTGCTAGTGTGTTGTGAAGTTGATCCAAGATGTACTGATTGGCCGGAGGGGCAGAGGCTCCTTTAAGAGTGACCCTATTACCATGGGTGGTAACATTGCAATCTAGATCTTTGTTTATAGTGGTCACATTGATGTGTGAATCACTTTCTGAGATGTGGTTAACAACATAGTCAAAGGCAATGTTTGTGTAATTGGCATTGTTAGATCCACTATTGTTTTGTTTGGAAGACCCTCCTTGTTCAAAATTGGGAAGAGGATCCTTGAATGCCTAGTGATCATTATTAGAGGTATGTCCATCAAGTGACACCTTGTTTTGCTCCATCAAATCTTGGATAGTGTGTTTGAGCGCAATGCAGTTGTTGGTTTTATGCCCCCTGTTTTGGTGGTACTCACATAAATCGTTGTCATTCCACCAAGGGGGTTTGACTTTTGGTTCATACTCCTGTGCTGAAGGAAGTGTTATGATCTTATTGGTGATTAACTTCTATAGGGCAGTTTCCAATGATTCTCCCAAAGGTGTGAATTTTCTCCTAGGTTGGAAATTTGTAAACCGTGATTCAGTGTTTCTTGTTTTGTTTTGTGGGGGGTTGTTTTGAGGAGATGATAAGTTGAAGATTGGTTGCTTTGGTGCCACATTCTTGGCATCTACCACCCCGTCATTCACAATGTTTTTGTTCTTTGTCTAGAATCTTGGTTTATCTATGTTGGTATTATTACTAGGAGTGTCCTTATAAAGTTTTATTTGACCCTTTGCAATTAGAGCCTTTTCGATGATTAGACCCATATCAATGACCTTACTAAAGGAAGTAGGACATTGGATTTGTATCTGGTAGCTTAGGTATGTTTGTAAGTTATGGACAAACATTTCCAACATTTGTTTTTTAGGCATTTGATGTGGGCACTTACTTGCCAGCTGTCTCCATCTTTGTAGGAAGGCGACAAAAGATTCCCCACCTTTTTGCTTGGTGTTACAAAGGTCCAAGATTGAGGTGTCATGCTTAATATTGTAGGAGAAATGTGTGACAAATTTGTCCACAAGTTCATTAAATGTTCTAATGCCTAGTGGTAGTCTAGAAAACCACTCCATGGCTTGTCCTCCTAAGCTTCTTGGAAACAATCACATAAGGTAAGTATCATTGTGTGTCACTTCAAGACAAGCAGTGTTAAACTCCCTAATGTGGTCCCTTGGATCACCCTTTCCTCAATATTTATCAAATTTTGGCACCTCAAATTTAGAGGGAAAAAGTAACATGATCAAAGTTCTTTCAAAAAGATATGGTGAAATATCCTCTAGGGAGTAATGTTTAGTTGATGCTCCTATTTGCATGTCTGTGAATTATTTTTGTAAAGCTTGGATTTGTTGGGTCATCAAACTTAAGGCATCTATAGAATTAATGGTTTCTTTGCTTTTTTCTATGGGTATTTCCTTGTGTGTGCTTCCCTCGGGGTTTCTTTCTTCCTCAGGTTCTTTTAGAGCCTCTACGTCAAATTCTTTGGGGAGCTTAACTCCTAGATGTGCTAGGTGTAGAAAGAATTTGGTAGGATCTTGGGAAAGTACCTTATCCATTATGCGTTGAAATCTTCAGTCTTGCTGTGTTTGGAGGACCTCTTCCATAGAAATTTCTTCATCACTTTTGTGAGAGGTTGGAATGGTTTTCTCAGCCATTTCAATCTATTTTTATTTTTGCAACCTAGTTAAGACCATGCAAGGTGACCAGAGATGAAATGGGGTGGGTTTGAAAGTTTCGAACAAAAGTGCTAGAATGCAGCAAGATTTGAGCAAGGTTCTCCTTCGATCAATTGGTGTCAAACAAGTTGGGTGAACAAAATGATAGTCAAAGTAAGGATGATAGAAATCCGTTTACTTGATGTGGACTAGTTTTTACACAATCCACTAGTGGAGCTCTGAGAGAAAAGGATAAGTAATCCTTGATAGTGGAGACTCACTAGGTTCATTTGAGGTTTTTGATCTAAGCAAGAATAGCTTGGTTTTAACCTTGTTGGATTTTGGAAGAATTTTGTGAGATTTTGGATGATGTAGTGTGGGAGAAGTAGCTATGGAGCGGAAGAAGAGGGAGATGGTTGACTTGCATGAATCTAATCAGATCTTGGAACAATTGAGACAAGTTTGAAATGGTTTCGGGAAAGTTGACATTTTTCTCTTGGAAGGTATGGAATAACTCTCTGGTTTGGATGTGTGGCAATAAATGCATCGAAATAGAGTGCAAAAGTGCCACAAGTCAAATCAAATGCACAACTCTGGTAATTTTCAAATGCATTGCAATAGGTATCAAATACGTTGTAAGTCTGAGAAAATGCGCCGCAAGTCGTAGTAAATGCACCGTTCTAGTTTTTGGTTTGGATTTTGCAGAGGTTTTTTTGGCACGTTTTTCAAAAAAATTCTATTTTTGGCTAAAAACTTGGTCTTGTCTTGAGTTTTGATTCCTAATTATGGCAAAAGACACAGCAAGCACATAGAAGTTTTCATGATTTTTATCTTTTGTTATTTTTTTGTATTTTTGGACTTTTTGACACAAGAACAAGTACACCCTAGGCTAGAAAGGATAGTATTTGTTGAATCCCCTAGCTATGTATATTCAAAGAACATAGCTCCAGGATCTAGTAGCACCAGCTCCTCTCCACAGTACTCACTTCTCATATATACTAGATCCAGGTTTCCTTAGGCTTGTACCCCCACCGAACCATAGGATTGTCCCTACTACCTCTACTATGAATCACATGAATCGGGGCTGCTTCAAAGGTTCCACCTTTTGTGTCAACAAATAGGGGTTTTTGGTATACTAAACAAGTGGCTAAGTTGTCAAGGCAACCATTCGAGTGGTTACATGTGTGGCAGCACTACTCTTTGTTATGGAGTCTCCTAGCCTCCAAGGGCTATGCCTTGGAGGGTTTTGGGGGAGGTTGGTTGTCAGTGTAACATAGTAGGACTCATTACAAGAGGCTTTTGCCTCAAGCATAGTTTATTTAAAGTGGATCGGTAGGGCTTGGCTTTAGCCTATTTCCACTTAGGTTCATTCCCACTTGGACAGGCCGGCATCCAAGGGCAGGCCCCTCTAAAGGTTAAACACAAGGAATAACAAGTCAGGTGTTCTGGTCACCATTTGAAGGGTCGTCCATTATCTGTGACTATGGATGAAGGGACACCATAGCGACAAATGATATAGTTCAAGATAATGGAGGCAATCTGCTTGCCTGTGATATTAGCCAAGGGTACAACTTCAATCTACTTTGTGAAGTACTCAGTGGCAGTGATTATGAATTTATGTCCACTAGATGAAGGAGGGTGAATCTTGCCCACTAAGTCAAGTCCCCACTGATAGAAAGGCCAAGGAGTTGTTAATGGTTGTAACTCCTATGCTGGTGCATGTATCAGGTGTAGGAGTTTAGGACAACACTAAGAGGGGGGGTGAATCAGTGTTGTATAAATTTTAACCTTTTGCAAATTTAACTTTCAAGACATGAAGAAAGAAAGATATTATTTGTTACACACATGTGCACATAACTGAGAATGAATGATAAGATTAAAATCTCATGAATAAATCATACACACAAATAGAGAGAAAATCAATATAAATCAAGACACAAGAATTGCACAAGTGGAAAACCCTCCTGGGGTAGAAAAACCACTCTAAAACTGCCTCACTGGCTTAACCTTAAAAAACTTCTTACAAAGCCTCACTAGCTGAATATTTTGTCTCATTGACAAATACAGAGGCCTTCACTGACCACAAGCCTCACTGGCATATTGTGCCTCACTAGCAAACCATCACCAATAGAAGTAATAAACAAATAAGAAGGATACTCTATTTCCATTCAAAACAAAACATTTCTTCTCTCACATATGTCTGTCAAATGGCCATTCTATTCAAAATCAATCCTACATTCGGATGTGCTCAACAACTCTACATCTCTACTATGTTTCATCAATGTCTGTTTATATATATGCATCAATGCACCTGAAAAACCATTGTATACAAATTTGATGTCCTTTCACCTTCAAAACATATTTTCATTATCCTCTTATCAAAACCTTTCATCTTCTCTAAAAGAAAATAATATCTGATTGCATCAAATAGACCTCCATTCTGTATTCTTTATAAACTGCAAAAATAATTCATCATAATATATTTTGAATCTGCCCTTGTAATAAAATCTCTGTCCTCATTTTCATCTTCCATCAAAAAACCTTCATGCATGATCCTTCATATTCCTGCAAAAGAATCTCCAATATTGCCCCTGTCAAAAATAAAATCATTTTGCCAGTGCAAATTCAATCTACAAAAATAATTCCACCAATTTTGTCAATCAAACTTCTCTGCAACATTATTGGCAAGATCATTTCATATTCTCTTGAAATTCCTTCTCCCTTAAAACTTTTCAATACATGCAAAAACCATCTAAAAAAAATAGGATCATATAATATCAAACCCTATTGAAAACTCTTCATATTCTCTACTCATATCTACAATCTCTTCAAGAAGCCTTCTCAGTAAATATCTTTAAAAAAAATGAAAACTTCTCTCATTCATCTGCAAGGAAAGTGAAAAGATTCTCCAAAATCATTTGATCTTCTCATAAATAAAATCATCTTTTTGTGCCAAAAAAAAAAAAAAAAATCTTTTAAAATCTCATCAAAAAACAAGTTTCTTTCCTTAACAATATTTTTGTTTCCTTGCTTTTAGAAAAGACTAAAAAGACTGTCTTGAAAATAGAAATAAATCTTGACAAAAAAATTCCTTTTAAAACTTTCCATTCGGGCACAAAAAAAATGCTTTTGACTGCAGTTAGAATACATATGACGTCTTAGCACCTGTCAATATTTGGATACGCAGTGAGGGGTCTAAATTTGAATTTAAGCCGCTGATTGGCCTTTGCATGTTTAAACTCCACCCTCGATTTCCTTTTGCTGCCCGATGACATAGTATAAAGACCAAAACAATAAGTTAGGTTCGATGGAGGGGCCGGTGTGCACCACGACTGGAGATCCCTTCAAGTGGTGAACTTTAAGTTATGAACTTGCTATCCCAAGTCACCATTTGGTTAAAACATAAAGTGCAATTCACACTTAGACGGGCAGAGAAGGTATAGTATGCATTATCTTTTAAGACTTCAAACATGACTTTCAACCATACCTCCTTAACAAGGAGCACCAATAGGCAATAGGCATGGAGCACAGTAGACATGAAATGCCAATCGGTGATATGATATGCATAATAGTATTATCTTCAAGATATTATCAAAATCAATGATCTCTTACCAACAACACCATACCTTTGATTTCATGAGAATATCATTAAGATGCAAATCTCCTGATAGAACCTTGTTATGTTAGCAATGAAGTCATAAAACAAAATAGCTGGCAAGCACCTTATATGAATAATTAAGACTTGTTGCTAACTCAACACATATCTTGAAGATCTTCCCTAAGAATCAACTCCAAGATTGATCACAGGACATCATAATTAACTCAAGGAAGATATAGCTTCTTAATACATACCTCTACCATATAACATTCTCCTGATATAAGATAAACTCAACAAGTAAGATCCTGAGGATACCAACATGAAGACTACTCATCACTTGCAAACATAAGCATACCATCATGGGAATAAAGATTGCAAACATGAATATACTATCATGGAACAAACACTGTGAAGTAAACACTGATTGCATGAAGATCAACTCATAACTGCAGCTGAGATCAAATGAAGACTATGCTACTGAATACTAAGATCACACCATATCAAATGTAGATCAATTGCATACCAAACCACTCATGATACCAACAACCTTGATACAGAGTATGCCAGTAATATCTGCATCTGTAAACTTCAAACAAAGATCATTTCATTGTTCTGTCTTGATATTTTGTAATCAACTCATCCTTGTTCCAACCTTGATGACCAAGCATTCACACTTACCAAACTCCTGATCAACCCAAGATCCTGCAAGACCTTTTTATTTTGACATTTTGACATCAATGACAATCTAACACCATCAACCTCCCCCTTTGTCATTGATGGTAAAACCACCTGATGCAATTTTTCTTTCTCCCCCTTTTTGACATCTTGATGATAAAGACAATTATCTCCCCCTAAGAAAATAACTCCATTGAAAGATGTTAAAGCTTGATCATAACCATTGAATTATGAACACTTTGAAGGCATAAACTCTTGTCATCTTGTTAACTTCAACCAAAAATAAAAATGAGAACCACTTACCAAAAACTTTGATACCACTTAACTTACATCTGATGACAATACCACTTCTTATTACAATACCACTATGAAGATGAAGACTGACATACTCCCGATGACATCACATGTGATTGAAAGACAAACTTTCAAAACAAACAATTCTTGTGCAATCAACAGCTTTTGACCCATATGACAAATCTCCAATGAATCTATTTTCTTCCCCTGTGACAAAGTTCACAGCTCATAAATACCACTAGTAAATACTGACAAGAATAATCAACATAACTCAACTCAACTCAGCACTGATCCACTTCCTAAAATAGTCTTGAAACAACATATCAACCTGAAGTATACCATCCAATTACTAACATCCAACAGTTCTCAACACAAGATGCCAAGATGACCATTTTTTATATGACCTTTACTTGCCTTTGATTAGAAGAAATACAATATTCACCATCAATGTCATAAGAAACTCTAGATTGTCATAACTTGAAGCTCATACCTGAAACCACAATTTGCACATAGCTTCCTAAACCATATTAATGAGGAAGAACAACAAAGAACATGTCAAATTATTACACCAAAGATCAGTTCTAAATAAACATTCATTTTGCAACCAATCTATTCTTGCACATCCTTTTTGACATGAAAAGAATGAAGACCATCCTACTGTTCCTGCACATCTTTTTACAACATACTGTCAAATCTGACATAACCATTATCAATATCTTTGCAAAAACAAATCAATTGACTTCTTTCATTTGCAACTTCCTCAACCAACACATCCTAACATCTCAAGAGAACTTCTTGAGAATACTCAAGATCCATAATACAAATCAGCTTATCAAGATTGCACAACTTCCACCATCAAGCTCTTCCTGTAACAACACTTTGCAACAATGTCAATTCTGGTATATATTACAATCAACATGAATTAATTTAACCATCAAGTACTTCCTGTAACACTAAATGCAGATGAGAGTTCCTTGAGAACACCTTAACTGAAGCATATGTCAACTTAATCATGTAAATATCAAATATGATCTAGTAAACATGTCACTGACATACACCTGACATACCTGACATACACTGAAACTCAAAAACATCAGAAACTTCATTTCAAACTTTATCAGACAAGCATGATAAATAGAACAAGTTCATCACATTGATAAACATCAACTGATCTCCTCCTATAACTTCTTGGGGATAATTGATATATCAAGAACAACTCCCCCTCACATCATGCTATTAATTATTCAAGTAATGATGTAACTTGTGCTAGATGCACAAGTTTAGCTTCTGACTTCTCTTTACTTTCTTTCTGCTTCCATGCTTTTATAGGTGTTTTCTTTCTCCAAACCTTTTCAACCTTTTTCTTTTCCCAACCTTTCAAATTAGGTGATGCTCTCCTGCAACTGTGTGCTTTATGACCAAGAGAGTTGCAATTATAACAAATTATGTTGTAATAAAAATCAATTGACTAATAATACCTTTGAGCACTCATATTAAGCTTCCATGTAGGATCATACCTTCTATGTACTTTACAATTTCTTTGAATGTGTCCAATATTATTGCACTTGTAACAAATAATATCAGTATTTCTTTTGCAATTAACTAATCTGTGTCCAAATTGATCACAAGCATAACAATGACCATTAAAAGAATAATTATACCTATACATGTAAGCTTGTCTAACAAGAGCATTTCTTTTAAAATTTCTTCTTCTTTGATTATGCATTTTGTTTTCAATGGCTGCATTCAAATCAATCTTCTTTATGGGAGTTTCTCTAGCTTTTGAACATTCTCCTTCTTCAAAACCAAGTCCAGTAGTGCCTCCATATAGTTTTTGTTTACCAAGCATCTTATGTAGCTTGCTTGTGCTTTCTTGAAACTCCTTATACTTCTTAGATAAAGCCTTGAGACAATCATACTCTTTTCTCAGATTGATAATATCACTCTCTAGTTTTAGATTCTCAATTCTTGCAACTTCAAGGTTAGATATTTAGACATCAACTATCTTCTTAGCTTCTTCAATTTTTGTCTTTAATCTAGCAACTAGTTTATCCGAATCATCAATATATGTCTTTAAACTTATAATTTGACATCTGGCCTCTTCAAGATCTATAGATACAATTTCAAGTTCTGAATGTACATTATCTTTAGATTTTCTTTCTTGTTGCAGCAGCAAATTTAGTTTCTGATTCTCTCTCTTATACTTCTTGAGCTCACTCAAAGAATATATAAGCTCTCCTTCCATATCAATTTCACATTCTTGTTCTTCATCACTTATAATCTGATCTTCTTCAAAATCTGATTGAGTCTCATCTCCTTCATGTGAAAGATCACTCTTCTCAGATAATAAGTTATTTTCTTCTTCAGGTGTACTACCTTGATAAATTTTTATCAATCTCCTCCACATATCCTGAGCTGTAACACATTCCATAATTTTACAAGAAACATTATTAGACAGAACAGACAATATAGTCTTCTTTGCAATCTGATTACATTCAAGGGCTTCTTTGTTATTTGCAAAGTTAGAACATCCATTCTTAATAGACATTAAAACATCATATCCTAAAAAGGATAAATACAGTTGCATTCGAACATACCAAACTAAAAATTTTGAACCATTAAATTGAGGAACTCCTAAAATTTTTTCTTCTAATACAATATCAGAATCAACATGAAGAACATCATTATCAACTGACTTTATATCAACATCTGGATTTAATTTGGATGATATCTTTTGATCAGAATGAATCTTAACATTTCTCATGTTCTTATTTCTCCTGTATTTACCCATTGAACTCCACACACAGGACCTACCCAAGCTGATTAAGCTATAAAAGGGAAACTTGGCTCTGATACCAATTGTAGGAACTCAGGACAACACTGAGAGGGGGGGTGAATCAGTGTTGTATAAATTTTAACCTTTTGCAAATTTAACTTTCAAGACATGAAGAAAGAAAGATATTATTTGTTACACACATGTGCACATAACTGAGAGTGAATGATAAGATTAAAATCTCATGAGTAAATCATACACACAAACAAAGAGAAAATCAATATAAATCAAGATACAAGAATTGCATGAGTGGAAAACCCTCCTGGGGTAGAAAAACCACTCCAAAACTGCCTCACTAGCTTAACCTTAAAAAACTTCTTACAAAGCCTCACTGGCTGAATATTTTGTCCATTGACAAATACAGAGGTCTTCACTGACCACAAGCCTCACTGGCATACTGTGCCTCACTGGCAAACCATCACCAATAGAAGTAATAAACAAATTAGAGGGATACTCTATTTCCATTCAAAACAAAACATTTCTTCTCTCACATATGTCTGTCAAATGGCCATTCTATTCAAAATCAATCCTACATCTAGATATGCTCAAAAACTCTACATCTCTACTATGTTTCATCAATGTCTGTTTATATATATGCATCAATGCACCTAAAAAACCATTGTATACAAATTTGATGTCCTTTCACCTTCAAAACATATTTTCATTATCATCTTATCAAAACCTTTCATCTTCTCTGAAAGAAAATAATATCTGATTACATCAAATAAATCTCCATTCCGTATTCTTTATAAACTGCAAAAACAATTCATCATAATATATTTTGAATCTGCCCCTGTAATAAAATCTCTGTCCTCATTTTCATCTTCCATCAAAAAACCTTCATGCATGATCCTTCATATTCCTGCAAAAGAATCTCCAATATTGCCCCTGTCAAAAATAAAATCATTTTGCCAGTGCAAATTCAATCTACAAAAATAACTCCACCAATTTGTCAATCAAACTTCTCTGCAACATTATTGGCAAGATCATTTCATATTCTCTTGAAATTCCTTCTCCCTTAAAACGTTTCAAAACCTGCAAAAACCATCTAAAAAAAATAGGATCATATAATATCAAACCCTATTGAAAACTCTTCATGTTCTCTACTCATATCTACAATCTCTTCAAGAACCCTTCTCAGTAAATATCTTCAAAAAAAATGAAAACTTCTCTCATTCATTTGCAAGGAGAGTGAAAAGATTCTCCAAAATCATTTGATCTTCTCATAAATAAAATCATCTTTTTGTGCCAAAAAAAAAAAATTCTTTAAAAATCTCATCAAAAAACAAGTTTCTTTCCTTAACAATATTTTTGTTTCCTTGTTTTTAGAAAAGACTAAAAAGACTGTCTTGAAAATAGAAATAAATCTTGACAAAAAAAACTTCCTTTTAAAACTTTCCATTCGGGCACAAAAAAAATACTTTTGATTGCAGTTAGAATACATATGATGTCCTAGCACCCGTCAATATATGGATACGCAGTGAGGGGTCTAAATTTGAATTTGAGCTGCTAATTGGCCTTTGCATGTTTAAATTCCACCCTCAATTTCCTTTTGCCACCCGATGACATAGTATAAAGACTGAAACAATAGGTTAGGTTCAATGGAGGGGCCGGTGTGCACCACGACTAGAGATCCCTTCAAGCGGTGAACTTTAAGTTATGAACTTGCTATCCCAAGTCACCATTCGGTTAAAACATAAAGTCCAATTCAGACTTAGACGGGCAAAGAAGGTATAGTATGCATTATCTTTTAAGACTTCAAACATGACTTTCAACCATACCTCCTTAACAAGGAGCACCAATAGGCTATAGGCATGGAGCACAGTAGGCATGAAATGCCAATCAGTAATATGATATGCATAACAGTGTTATCTTCAAGATATCATCAAAATCAATGATCTCTTAGAAACAACACCATACCTTTGATTTCATGAGAATATCATTAAGATGCAAATCTCCTGATAGAACCTTGTTATGTTAGCAATGAAGACATAAAACAAAATAGCTAGCAAGCACCTTATATGAAGAATTAAGACTTGTTGATAACTCAACACATATCTTGAACATCTTCCCTAAGAATCAACTCCAAGATTGATCACAGGACATCATAATTAACTCAAGGAAGATATAGCTTCTTAATACATACCTCTACCATATAACATTCTCCTGATATAAGATAAACTCAACAAGTAAGATCCTGAGGATACCAACATTAAGACTACTCATCACTTGCAAACATAAGCATACCATCATGGGAATAGAGATTGCAAACATGAATATACTATCATGGAACAAACACCATGAAGTAAACACTGATTGCATGAAGATCAACTCACAACTGCAATTGAGATCAAATGAAGACTATGCTACTGAATACTGAGATCACACCATATCAAATGTAGATCAATTGCATACCAAACCACTCATGCCAGTAATATCTACATCTGTAAACTTCAAACAAAGATCATTTCATTGTTCTATCTTGATATTTTGTAATCAACTCATCCTTGTTCCAACCTTGATGACCAAGCATTCACACTGACCAAACTCCTGATCAACCCAAGATCCTACAAGACCTTTTTTTTTGACATTTTTACATTAATGACAATCTGACACCATCATCAGGTTCCCATGGATTTGTCACTTCTTGCACTTCTTTACAAAATGATAGGAATCTTGTTCCATGGTTGGCCAGTACTATCCCATGCGTATGAGTTTCATGGCTAGGGTAGGGCCACTAGAGTGGGTCCCGCATATACCGTCGTGCACTTAGCTCAGGGCAGTTTGGTATTCCTCACTATCGAGAGACCTAAGGAGAGTACCATCGAGACCTCTGTGATATAGGGTATTGGTGACAATGGCATACCAGGATGCTTGATGGATGAAGGTTCATTTTTGGTTACTAGAGAGATCAGGTTGGAGGGTATTCTCTTTAAGATAGGCAAATATTTTTCCATAGAGGGGGGAGTCGGCTCCAACAATATGGAAAATGATATGGGATTCAGGGGTGTCATATGCAGGACAGGACACTGGCTCTACCAAGAACTCGTAACATGATTGATTATCTGGAATATTGAGGAGAGATGCAATCATGACCATGGCATCTGCAGCTTTGTTCTCAATCCTTGGTATCTGTTCAAAAGAGATCTTGACAAAGTATTCTTTGAAGTCATCTACCATCTATTTGTAAGGGATTAATTTCTCATCTTTTGTCTGGTAGTCATCATTTACTTGATTTATGACCAGATGTGAGTCCCCATACACCTAAACTTCTTGGATATTCCATTCAACTACTAGCTTGATGCCAATGACTAGGGCTTCATACTCTGCCACATTGTTAGTGTAGGGAAAGAGTAATCTGTATGATTTAGGAATGGTGTCACCACGAGGGGTGATCAACAAGATACCTGCTCCTGATCCATATTGAGTGTATGATCCATCTAAGTGCATTTTCCAGGTTGTTGTGGTTATGTGAAAGATAGACTCATCTGGAAATTCAAAGCTCAAAGGGCTGTCATCTGTTAGAGGTGCATCTGGTAGTTGATTGACAAGTACTTAGCCTTTTATTGCTTTCCTGTCTACATATTTGATGTCGAATTCATTAAGAAGCATGACCCATTTGGACAATCTACCTGTTAGGGCTGCCTTGTTGAGTAAGTACTTGAGTGGATCAATTTTTGCAACTAGATTGACAGAATGTGAAAACATGTAATGTCTCCACTTTTGTGAGGTGAAGACCATAGCAAGACATGCTCTTTCAATTGGCGTGTATTATAGTTCATACCCAACACGTGTTCGACTGATATAGTATATTGCCTGTTCTTTCCCATCATAATTTTGTTGTGCGAGAAGAGCTCCCAGAGCTGTTGGTGTAGCCAAGATATACAGTAGCAGAGGTTTACCCTGAATTGGTGGCATCAATACAAGTGGCTTCATTAGGTATTCTTTTAACTGCTGAAATGCTTTCTCACATGAATCATTCCATTTGAAAGGGACATTCTTATGTAGAAGGTGAGAGAATGGGTGGCACTTGTCTGCCAACTGAGAAATGAACCTTCTAATAGATTGTAGTTTTCCTTGTAGGGACCTTAGTTGAGTGAGATTCTTAGGAGACGGAATTTCCATGATGGCCTTCACTTTAGCTGGGTCAACTTTGATTCCATTGGCGGACACTATGTATCCGAGTAGCTTACCCGAGGTAACACCAAACACACATTTCTTTGGATTAAGGCGCACATTAAACTGTTCCAGTCTTTTGAAGATTTTGTCTAGTACTGTCAGGTGTCCTTCTCTTGTGAGTGATTTTGCTAGGATGTCATCAACATAATCTTCCATTATAGTGTGCATCATGTCATGGAAGGTTGTGGTCATAGCCCTTTGATATGTTGTGCCGGCATTTTTCAAACCAAATGGCATGACACACCAACAGTAGGTGCCCCAAGGACATGTGAATGCAATTTTGTGTTGGTCTTTAGGTGCAATTTTTATCTGGTTATATCCAGAAAAACCATCCATTAGTGACAACATAGTGTGCCCTGCCTACAATCATGTCAATGTTTGGCAAGTGGAAATAATCTTTTAGACAAGATTTGTTTAGGTCCCTGAAGTCATTACATATTCAGACTCTACCATTTGGTTTGGTAATTGATACTATGTTTGAAATCCACTTAGGATAGTCTATTGGTTTGATGAATCTAACATCTAATAGTTTCTTCAGCTCTTCTTTCACCATGAGGGCCACATGTGGGTGCATCTTTCAGAGTTTTTCCTTTATTGGTTTAGCTCTTGGAGCTAAAGATAAGTGATGCATTATGAGATTCAAATCTATCCCTGGCATGTCTGCATATGTCCAAGAAAAGTTGATTTGTTTCCTTTTGAAGAAGTCAGTGAATGCTGTCTTTTCTTGTTCCGTTAAAGACTATGCCATGTGAATCATTCTAGGATCATCACCTGTACTGACATTGATCAGCTCTACTGGTTCTATCAAGATTGAAGATCTCTCCTGATGTGTAAGATTGGGTAGAGGGTCAAGCCGTCCATCCTTCGGCACCTCAGAGAGGGTTTCACCATTGGATACGTCTATATTTTTACTATTTTCATGATCTAACACTACCACAGAATGGTTTTCACCATTAGATCTTTCTTTCATTTTGACATTTTTGAGACTGAAAGGCTTGACACTCTTTCCAAAATAGGCCTTCTCATTGAGTTCTATGGCATAGCTAGCTCTGTGGTCTCCTATGGGTATATGATCTCTAAGCTCAAGATAGTCTATAATGGCTTCATCGTTCTCAAAGGTATCAAGCTCAGGGGTAGTACCTTGTAAGTCCCAATCTATGAGTTCTGGGTGTAACAATGGCAAGGGGTCACTGGGTTGGTTTGGTTCTATGGTATTGATGGTTAAGATAGAGTTGTTGCGGAGTTCATTATAAGCCCAAATAAATTTTGTGATGGTACTCTCTATTAGCAGATCCATCAAGGGGGGTATCATTCTTTCCTCATGACTTTCACTATCATTATTACATAGATCAGACTCTAGTGGTCTAGTCCTTGGACCTTGTCTCTCATTTGCATGGGTTGGGTCATACTCGTGGACAACATCGATGCCTTTTTCCTCACAAGATAGCTCTAAGAGACTATCCCACTCATATTCATTAGAATCAGTCTCATTCCCCAGTTGTAGTTGCTGAATTTGATCAACCATATTACTAGTAGATGTTTCTGGTTGTTTGCCTTTATTCTTATTTTCTCTGTTGGTTCTTGATGTGCCAGTGTAACCTAGCCCTGTAGTGTCTCAGGCTGTCAAGGTATGAGGTTGGATGGGTTCAGTGATACCATCTTTTCTTGAACCGAGTGGACCATGTCCTTCATACCCCATTCTTTGTACCATTTGGAATCCTTGACCATATTGCTCAGTTTGTATAGTGTGATGGTCTTGTTGTGTTAATGAACTGCCTTCATCTTTATATAACCATTATAGGATATCCTTTTCATCACTCTCATCTTCGAGGCTTCCCCATTTGATAAATGGACCTTTGGTAGTTTTGTCTGCTTTGGATTTGCTCAGGGTAGGTCTTCCATATGATCTAGGCGATAGGGGGAGTTGTGCTAAATAGAGGGATTGGTAGATTGTGAACTCATCCAAGCCCTTAGCTTTGAGTCTAAGGTCAGGTTGAGATGCCTTTGAAATGGAAGCAAGTGAAGCTGGGTCAACACAAGATGAAGATGAAGCAGAGGCATGGTTATTAGGAATCACAACTTTAGGTTTAGATTGAATGGAGTTGTAATATTGAAAGGGATTGGGGTCACCTTGGATGGTGATCTCTTGACCTTCATAAGGGAATTTGATACACTGGTGGTATGTTGATGGTACTTCTTTCAGAGCATGTATCCAAGGTCTCCCAAGAATAATGTTATATGGTAGCTCCATATCAAAGACTTGGCATGCCACATCTTTTACTATAGGTCCCACTCTGATAGGTAAAGTAACAATTCCCTTGGAAGTTATCTCCTCCTCATCATAGGCTTTAATAGTGATTTTCTTTTTTGGATCAATAGATTTTTCTCCAAACCCCAATGCAAGGATTAACTTAAAGGTGCAAATATTCAAACCAGCTCCTCCATTGATTAGGACCCTTTTTTATGTTGTGTTTGTGGATGAAGGCTTCGATATGAAAAGAGGTGTTATGAGGTTGGATGATTGACATATCACCCTTTTTAGTGAATGATAGGGAGTGAGGTGAGGTAATGTGACCTACCATGGTTTGAAACTGTTCTTCAGTGGGGTTCACTGGAAAGGAGGCTTCTGATAAAGATTTGTCAAGTATGGCCCTATGAGACAGAGACAGACGTAGAAGTTCTAGAATGGAGATATGTGTTGGTTGGCCAGAGGGGTGGAGGCTACTCTAAGAGGACCTTATTACTGCAGGCGGTAACATTACAATCTAGATCTTTGTTTATAGTGATCACATTGATGTGTGAATCACTTTCTGAGATGTGGTTAACAACATAGTCAAAGGTAACATTTCTGTAATTGGCATTGTTAGATCCACTATTGTTTTGGTTGGAAGACCCTCTCTGTTCATAGTTGGGAAGAGGATCCTTGAATGCCCAGTGATCATTATTAGAGATATGTCCGTCAAGTGACACCTTATTTTTCTCGATCAAATCTTAGATAGTGTGTTTAAATGCAATGCAATCGTTAGTTTTGTTCCCCCTATTTCGGTGGTACTCACAGAAATCATTGTCATTCCACCAAGGGGGTTTGACTTTTGTTTCATACATGTGCACCGATAGAAGTGTTATGATCATATTGGTGATTAACTTCCGTAGGGTAGTTTCCAATGATTCTCCCAAAGGTGTGAATTTTCTCCTAGGTTGGAAATTTGTAAACCGTGATTCAATGTTTCTTGGTTTGATTTTTTGGGGGATTGTTTTGAGGAGTTGATAAATTGAAGATGGGTTGCTTTGGTGCCACCTTCTTGGCATCTACCACCCCATCATTCACAATGTTTTTGTTCTTTGTCTAGGATCTTGGTTTATCTATGTTTGTGTTGGTACTAGGAGTGTCCTTATAAAGCTTTATTTGACCCTTTGTGATTAGAGCGTTTTTGATGATTAGACCCATCTCAATGACCTTACTAAAGGAAGTAGGACATAGGATTTGTATCTGATAGCTTAGGTCGATATGTAAGTTATGGACAAACATTTGCAGCATTTGATTTTCAGGCATTTGATGTGGGCACTTACTTGTCAGCTATCTCCATCTTTGTAGGAAGGCGGCAAAAGATTCCCCACCTTTTTGCTTGGTATTACAAAGGTCCAAGATTGATGTGTCATGCTCAATATTGTAGGAGAAATGTGTGATAAATTTGTCCACAAGTTTGTTAAATGTTCTAATGCCTGGTGGTAGTCTAGAAAACCACCCCATGGCTTGTCCTCCTAATCTTCTTGGAAATAGTCGCATAAGGTAAGTATCATTGTGTGTGACTTCAAGACAAGCAGTGTTAAACTCCCTAATGTGGTCCCTTGGATCACCCTTTCCTTGATATTTATCAAATTTTGGCACCTCAAATTTAGAGGGGAAAGGTAACATGATCAAAGTTCTATCAAAAGGATATGGTGAAATATCCTCTAAGGAGTAATGTTTAGTTGATGCTCCTGTTTGCATGTCTGTGAATTGTTGTTGTAAAGCTTAGATTTGTTAGGTCATCAAAATTAAGGCATCTGTAGAATGAATGGTTGCTTTGCTTTGTCTGTAGGTATTTCCTCATGTGTGCTTCCCTCAGGGTTTCTTTCTTCCTCAGGTTGTTTTAGAGCCTCTACATCAAAATCTTTAGGGAGCTTGACTCCTAGATGTACTAGGTGTAGAAAGAATTTGGTAGGGTTTGGGGTAAGTACCTTATCCATTATGCGTTGAAATCTTCGGTCTTGCTATGTTTGGAGGACCTCTTCCATGGAAATTTCTTCATCGCTTTCGTGAGAGGTTGTTATGGTTTTCTCAGCCATTTCAATCTGTTTTTGTTTTTTTAACCTAGTTAAGACCATGCAAGGTGACCAGAGATGGAATGGGGTGAGTTTGAAAGTTCTGAACAAAGGGTGCTAGAAGGTGCCAAGATTTGAGCAAGGTTCTCCTTAGATCAATTATTGTCAAACAAGTTGGATAAACAAAATGATAGTCGAAGTAAGAATGATAGAAATCTTTTTACTTGATATGGATTAGTTTTGTACAAGCCACTAGTGGAGTTCTTAAAGAAAAGGATAACTGATCCTTGATAGTGGAGACTCACTAGGTTTGTTTGAGGTTTGATGCGATCAAGAATAGCTTGGTTCCAACCTTGTTGGATTTTGGAAGAATTTTGTGAGATTTTGGATGATGTAGTGTGGGAAAAGCAGCTATGGTGTGAAAAAAGAGGGAGATGGTTGACTTGGATGATTTTAATCAGATTTTGGAACAATTGAGATAGGTTTGAAATGATTTCTGAAAAGTTGACAGTTTTCTCTTGGAAGGTACGAAATAGCTTTCTAGTTTGGATGCGTAGCAGTAAATGCACTGGAACAGAGTGCAGAAGTGCCATAGGTTGAATCATGTGCACAACTCTAGTAATTTTCAAATGCACTGCAATAGGTATCAAATGCATTGTAAGTCTGAGCAAATGTACCGTAGGTTGCAGCAAATGCGCCATTCTAGTTTTTCAGTTTGGATTTTGCAGAGGTTTTTTTGGCACGTTTTTAAAAAAAATGTTTTTAGCTAAAAACTTGGTCTTTTCTTGAATTTCGATTCTCAATTATGACAAAAGACACATCAAGCACATAGAATTTTTCATTATTTTTATCTTTTGTTATTTTTTTTATTTTTAGACTTTTTGACACAAGAACAAGTACAACCTAGGCTGGAAAGGATAGTATTTGTTGAATTCCCTAGCTATGCATATTCAAAGAGTGTAGCTCCAAGATCTAATAGCATCGACTCCTCACCATGGTACTCACTTCTCATGCATACCAGATCCGGGTTTCCTTAGGCTTGTACCCCCACTGAACCTTAGGATTGTCCTTGCTACCTCTACTATGAATCACATCAATCGGGGCCGCTTCAAAGGTTCCACCTTTTGTGTCAACAAATAGGGGTTTTTGGTATACTAAACAAATGGCTAAGTAGTCAAAGCAACCGTTTGAGTGGTTACACATGCGGAAACACTACTCTCCGTTATGGAGTCTCCTAGCCTCCAAGGGTTACGCCTTGTAGGGTTTGGGGAGGTTGGCTGTCGGTGTAACACATTTGCACTCGTTGCAGGAAGCTTTCACCTCAAGCATAGTTTATTTAAAGTGGATCAGTAGAGCTTGGCTTTAACCTGTTTCCACTTAGGGTCATTCCCACTTGGATAGGTGGGCATCCAAGGGCAGGCCCCTCTAAAGGTTAAATACAAGGAATAACAAGTATGGCATTCTGGTCACCCAGTAAAGGGGAGAGCATAAGCCTATTGTCATTCAATAGACATAGAAGACACTGATTAATCCAATCCTAGTTAAAAGGAAAAAAACTAAATGTGCTATCTTCTTGGGCACTCACGCATTTGTTAACTTTGAAGTGTTTAAAGATAGTAATGGTTCATTCCATTTGTGAGATAACAATGTTTTAAACTAGGAAGATAGCAATAGTGCAAAGATAGCAGTGGTTTAGTTACTATCCTCCTAGTTAAGGACTATGTGAGATTTGTATGTATGCTTCTTTTTTTTTATTTTTTCCCCTAATTAATCTAAATGAATTAATTAATTCAGCTAAATGATCTATCCAGCTCTTACTCCTACAAGACAAATGTTAGCATTAATCAGAAAATTAGAATGAAATCCTAAAACCATAGTGAGAAATCAGAAGTGTTGCTTGACAACCTGTATGCGTAGAAAAAGAGAGAGTAAGGGTCCTTTTCCAAATGCACTAATATAGATGTCAAAAGCGCAGGAAGAAGAGACAAAGGTGCTAATCTAATAGATGTCTCGTGAAATGGTATGAAAGCGCTGTGTATTATGATGCATGCATCAGAATTATGCAGGTGCCAGAACAGGAGGTAAAAGCATCAGAATAGGGGATGTATGCGTCGTAGTACCGTAGGCACCAAAATAGAAGGTAAAAGCACCAACTCAGAGGTTGTTTGTGCCAGAAGTCTGTATGCACTATAACAAGAGGCAAATGCACCAGCTCAGAGGATGTATGCATCAGATGAACCTATTAGAAGCCTATATGAAACCTGTATGGAACTTGTCACTAAGAAACTCAGATTTTTGGTTAGATTAGGGGCAAGAGCCCCACGGTGGGCACCAGAAATGTGATGGGTAAAATTTGGGAATAATGAAATGAATAAATAAACCCAAAACATCAATGGAATATGAAGATAAAAAGGATTTAAAATAAAGAAAAGAGATACGAGCACAACCTTTTACCTTGCGACTTCCATTGTTCGCCTTCTCTTTCTTAATCCTTTGGTGATGAAGATGCCCCTCAGGAAGCTTGCTTCCTTGCTTTGATTCCTCAAGATGACAAGGAGAAATGACTCAGATACTTGTTGTGTTGAAGATGAACTTCAACACAAAATGGAATGATAGATTTGATGAAGTGATAGTGGAGGTACCAATGGCACACTATGGTTTCTACAGTATAAGTTTATTCGAAAGATGGATATATAAAATAGAAGAAGAGGGTTGTATTTATAGAGTTGTTGAGAGAAGATCAATGGTTGAGAAGAAATAAGAAGATCAACAAAGGAGAATGTTCGAGAGAACATGTGCGAAAAGAAGGACATGTGTCATTCAAAAAGATGCTTTATTGAGTTAAATGCTTTCTTGATGAGGATGAGTTTTTATTTCTTAAATTAGAATATATTTTTCTAATTTAAGAGCTTTGTTGATAAAATATATTTTCTTTAAATCAGTTAACTCAGTCTTTTGCTTTTGTATGACAAGAAGAATTTATTTTTAGAAGATAAGAAAGCATAATTAAATAAATAGATTTATTTAATTACTTGTGGATAATTTGGAAGAATAAATAAAATATTTAAATATATTTTATTTTTGGGGAGATTTAATTTAAATAAATTTGCATTTTATTTAAATTTAGAAGAATGGATGATTTAATTAAATAATTAAAATTATTTAATTATTTAGAAGAATAAAGTTGATATAGATGGAATTAATTAAATAAATGTAATTTATTTAATGAAATGGGAGAAAGTGAATCAAATAAATAAAATTATTTATTTATTTATTGATAGAGGAATATGAAGATGAAATAAATATCTAAAATATTTATTTAAGTAGAGTCATGTCATTTTTAGGTGTATACAACAACTTAGTAATGTTGGCAAGAGACACATTGTAGGCTTCATGAGTGTTGTCATTGATGGCAACAAAGTTCATCCCACCCATCCGCAGGACATGGTGTGTCTATACAGGGAGTCAAATTGTAGAGTAACTTGGTCCAGTGACCAAGAATAGACTATGCAGTAAAGTCTGACAATCAGGTCCAAATCTCTCACAGGAAGTATCTATGAAAAGTGCAGACTTGGGGAAGTCAAGAGGAGTACCTTGACTGATAGATTCCAGGGATTGAGCCTCCGGTGATGAATAAATGAAGAGATATAAGCACCTAAGTATTGTGTTCTTGTTTGGTAGAGTAAACAGAGGAAGAACTGACCGACAGAGCATCAGACCTTGATCCGGATGAGATATTGATGGTGATCAAGCTTACTAAGGTATCATTCATGATTGGCTGACATGATTGATGACTTCTATGAGCATCTCTTTGATACACATCACTTGATAAGCAAGGATTCAGCTGACAGACAAAGAGGTTGGGAAAATAATAAGTATTCTAGATGGCAACTAGAAAGTGGATGAAATCTTTGGTGTGGATATATATACCAGATGGATTTAGATATGAATGTGTGTGTTGGAGTTAGTATTGTATGAAGAATAGTAGAAGAGTAGTGTGAAGACAATAAGACAGGTTCGGAATGTAACATGACAACAGCACCTAAGGAGAGTAAGAATGAAGTGCAACAAATTAGTATATTGGGCTTAACCGAAACTAAACTTTAGCATGTGTGGTTGCTTCTCATCAGTTCAAGTATTTTGTTACCTTCTTTTCTAGTAGACAGTGAGTCTCTTATAGGCAGTAAGCCTCTTATGAGTAGTGGGCTCAGGCAGTGAGCCCTAATTGGCAAGTGCCATTTTGTACTATTATATTCTTCTAATAGAGAATACAATCTTGGGTTAATCACCCTGTGGTTTTCCCTTAACCAGGTTTTCCACGTCAAAATCATTGTGTCATGTGTACTAGTGTTATATCTGCTTCCACGGTAATACTTTCTTGTATGATTTGATTTTACACTAATTATCAAAGAAGGACTGAAAGTCAAAATAATTAAGATAACTGATTCACCCCCCCTCCTCTCAGTTATCAACAAGAAAAGGGTGTACAAATAACAAGGTACACATGCATGAGGCTACAAATGTCATGGAGGGACACTCATTGGACAAGATTGTGATGGCAAATATCAAGGCACTAACACAACCCCCCATGGCACTTTATAAAGTAGTGTGAGTACAAAAATGGCACAACATGATGTGTAAGATCCCCAAACTACAAGTACAATATGTGGCACTTTATCTCAGTGCATTTACAAATCAACAAGTCCATTCAATGGATACATGCAATGTCTAAAATAAGGATGGAATGAGTTGATGTCATGAGGTGAACCATAAAGACATTGACCATGCATGGCTTACAAAACTCAAACAAATGACAAGAACTACAAATGAATGAACCCCCCATAACAAATAATGTTGCAAAATATGCCCCCCAGAAAGAAATACAAGATTGAGTACAATGTTGTCAATGTGGAAGCCTAAATCAACCGTTTATAACATACGGTGATTTTATAATTTTTCAAGAAAATCAGCTTGCCAAACCAAAAAATACCTATACCATTGGATTCCTTGCACTTTTCTGATCAATCTCAAAAAAGTTTGCTCAATTTTGACATTGTAGGCAAAAGTTACGCCTCATCGAAAAAAGATCAATATGATAGAATAATATTCTATACACAAGATAATGAATTGGTACAATATGATATGATACAATGAGAGGCCTTAGTTATAAATAACATGATAAATTGAAGAAACATTGAAGAATTGGGCAGCATAATCAGTATGTAAGGCCCCAAACTAGAAAATAGTATTACACATCAAACCATGAGTAATGTCATATGATGAAGACCTGACCAACGAAGACTTGGGATTATGAATTCTTCTAGAATTCATCATATCCTTCAAGATAAGTAAAGGTTTGTAAGTTAAACTTTTATTTCTTGTTGTGTGATTAATAACCTCATCAACACACCCCCTCTCCAATAATTAATTAAATAATTTTATTATTTAAATTAATTTTTCAAAGCCATATGACTAGCTTGTCCTCATCCTCATCAACTTGATATGATCAATAAATGATTGTGGCAAAATTCAAACTAAGTTTTCATCTCAACTATCTATCTCATACTACATCTCTCAATCCTAGCCATTCACATAAGGATACGCCCTAGAAGCTTCCTTTATTTTCCTAAAAATCCTTATCCTTGCCCTAATCTTATCTCAATGAATATCAACCATTGATCTAATGTCTTAGTCCTAGCTCTTCATCCTATCAATCAAGCATGTATAAATCAATCCTCAGCCAAGGCATTATCAACACATCTCATGCCATAAACTTATGCTATCAAAATCATCATAGATCTCTAATTACCATCATATATTCACCACCTTTATAGTTATGTTTCTATTTTTGACAACCAACATATACAAATCTCTATCAAAATATCATTGGAATATCAAAGGCAACAAGAACTCATTTGGTGATATTGTTTTATTTCCATTTTTTAGAGTTACTTGCTCTTGTTGTGTCTTAAGTATGGAATATGTATTTGCATGTATTTTTATTTATTTAATTCCATATTTCTACATACACATTTTGGCACACCCAGTGGGACCTCATATCCCTTGTCTAGCCTTTGTTTTGTAGGTGAAAGATCTTTTATATTACTAATTTTTTTCGTTTAGGGGGTGAATTTGTTCTAGATAGTTTTATATTTTACACAGGTCATGAAAAAAGACCATCTTACATTCATTGGAAATATGGCTTCAAGGCCTTTCCAAAAAGTGATTATGTTGAATATTTGGATTAGTATTGAATGAGATGTGATGATTTGAAGTTGACCCTACAATTCTAATTTTTCAAAAATTCATATCTTTCAATCTAGGTAAGCAAATCACATTCTCTTGTTTTGCAGTTGGATAGAAATATTTAAATCCATTTTCTACATCATTCTCTTTATATTGATTAGAAAATCATAAGGAATCTCATGGTCATATCTATTTTTCTATTGGATGATATTGGTTGATGATTTTTGGAATGTTTTATTTATCAATCCTAACACTATTTCATTGAAAACTTTATTTGGGCATAACTTTTGCATATTAAATTGAAATCCAAATATATTTTTCTAAAATTGCATCGAAAGTCATAAGGAATCTATTGGTGACATCCAATCTGCTATATTGTGAATATTATTTCTAATTTTTTACATATTTATACTTGTTTAGTTAACACTTGTTTTTAGGATCACTTGTCAAAGGCTAAAATCTATCAATGTTCTACTAACACATTTGTTGCATATTTGCTTGTCAAAGATTATCATTTGAAACCCTTTTGTATTTACTTTATTTGGTGGGCTTGATTTGACTTGGGATGTGTTTGCTCTTCCCTTGCACATAGTTTGATCTTGGGAATCAAAAGCATCCTCTAATCATTTTTAGTTTCACACACACACACACACATCATTTTTACCTAAGGGAACTAATATTGTTTGTGTGGATTAAGTGTGTGTGTATTCACTCTCCTTGCACCTAATGTGATCTTAAAGATAAAAAATGCCACTTGAAACACTTGTCACATGCTTTCAAGGGACTAGTGTTCATGAACGTGGAGCCCATGTACCTTACTTATATATTAGGGACTCCCTTAGAGGAACTTGTACATCCTATCTTTTAAGACCTTTCGGTCATATTCTAGTGTGATCTAGGGTTCAATTGATCAAACCCAAAGTTACTCACCATGTATTTCCAAGGATAGAAATAGAAGTTTTCTTTGGGCAAGGTATTAAATCCAGTAAGGAAAGGGAGAAGGCGAGTCGTTGTGCCACTAGACCCCTAGATATTTTCCCTGGAAAAAGGTATTCCTAGTTAGGTAGGAATATTGATGAGGTATTCTATTGTGTGGGCCTACACTACAAATCCACACCTACTTGAATAATCTAGGGTGTTGTTATATTTTGCATTTTTGACTTATTACATTAACCCAATCCAAAATTCCAATTATTTGCAAATCTTGTGTATGTTGTGTGATCTTGTTTTCTATATTGCCTAAGGTCAAGCTTCAAACCATCCCTAATCACCTTCTAATAATTATTTTACTCCGAATACAAATGCAAATAATCCATCTCTTCCTAGTCTAATTCAACCTAATCCATTTTATCCACCTAATCCACATCCTTCACCCTAGATTTTTAACCATGGATTTTTATGAACAAATACAAGAAGTCAAATGTATGTATGAGGAATTAGATTCTCTTTCTCAAGAAAAATTTAAATCTTGTCATCCTCTAGCATAGTCCATGTCATCTCCATCAACCTCTTACCACCCTTCATCCTCTTATCAATGACCATATACTGCTTACCAAGTAAATCTCATGTCTTCATCTCCATCTATTGTACCTTCCTCCAACATCCCCCAAAAGACATATGAATAGCTTACTCTATCTTCTCATATCACCCAATATAGATACCAAGATTCCCCACAACAAGAACATGCTAGTACTAGCTACCCCTTGAACCAAAATCAAAAGTTCATAAGTTCTCCTCATGCTACCTTTGACAAGGGAAATACCACTCATCCTAATCTTAATCTTTCCATATCCAATCCTAGTAGCCCTCCATTGGACTATCACCTCTCATCTCAAGCCAAAATCTCAACATGAGGTCAACCTTCTTGCTTCTTATCTCAACTATAAAGTCCATACAAAATAGGCTATAATGAAGTTTCTTGTTGAAAGTGGAGCCATATCACCCCAACCACATGTCACCCACAATATATCTAATCCTAATCCATCAAACCTTCCATCTCATCCCAATCCTAATCAATCCCCTCCTAGTATACATCCACTGGATCTTAATCCTAATCCTACAACATCTATCATTATTGTCCATCTCCTACCTCTCTTAATCTGTCCACCGCTAAACTTATGAAGAATTTGATCAAGTGGATAAGTACTAGAAATGAATCAACCAACATCATACAATCCCATGCCTACCCTTGCACCTAGAAAAAAGCCTCCAAGAATCATGCCTATTCCTCCAACACCATCTATCAAGCTTATTAGAAAACCTCTTACCATAAATGAAAATCAAAATCCCTCATGCAATCACATTATCAATAATCCAATACCTATCACATAAATCCACAAAATGCAAGATCTATGTCAAGATTCCAATCCAAAGCATGATCAACCTTGTCCTCACCAAGTCAAGTTCAAACCATCCAAGCTCCTCAAGATCACATTACCCAAGGTACCCAATAACCAACTACTCCCACTCATGATTATCCACTTGAGCATGAAAACCTTGTTTATGAACTTGAACACTCACCTCACTTCATCTCCTTTCTTTGAAATGAAGAAATACCCACATCCCATGATGAGAGACTTTCTCCCCAAGAAAACATAGACAATCAACTTCTTCATGAGCATAATAAAGACCAAGATCATCTATTATAGCCTATTGATCCTTTGCCATCCTCTATTGATCACATTTCAATGCCATCACCCTATACTCATGGCCCCATTACCTTCATCCATGGTGGTTCACTTGTAGAAGAGGAATAAACTCCATCCACCATCCGACATCCTCCATCTAATAAAGGACCCACATCTTCTGTCTTAAATAACAAACATTCGATTACACATCACATACTCCAAACCATGAACTCTCAAGGAAATGGTTTAGCCCTTCATGAACAAGGTATCTTGGATCCCATTTCAAAATCCATTCATGATCACATGGCCTTGACTATATATCCCAAGGAAAAAAACTCAAAAAAGTTGCTATCACCTCTACACCTCTTAAATGTACTTATTTCTAACACAAACCTGGTGCATCCCATCACAACTCCAAATCATATGTTGATATCCCTCTTCCATCATCATACCTTTCTAGAAAGCATGTGACCATATACATTCCTCCATCCACTCTTCCTCTACTTATACCAAATCCCAACTTCATCATCCTCACATCCCCTCATCCTTGTTAGAAATGAAACCAACATTACTTCAATGGAAATTTGATTCAAGATAAATTTCAGCAATCTTTAAGTGTACATTAACAATGAAGATTGTAACAAAATATAAAACCCAGTATATAAAAGATGTCAAACATGAAGAGATCAACATAATGACATAGTGTTTACATGGAGAAAACCCTTGTGGGTAAAAAAATCCACTAGGAAAGAGGCACAAGTTTGTATTAATCTCACCAAGATTGTACAATACATCAACTACATAACTCTCTCCACAAGTCTTCAATCCGACAGCATTTTGGCAGCACCTGAGCACTTAAAATCTATATTACAGCAACAAATACATGGTAAATACTTATAGAAAAGTTTTCCAACTCATCCTAGGTGTTCACCTTCTCTCTCCTAAGATTCTCCAACCTGTAAACATTAATTACCATCTTACAAGCGTCTTACACTTGTCCAAAAACAACCATGCAATGGTTGGATGCCCAAGACTAAATATGGGCTCTTATAGCATCTTATAACATGTCATAACTGTCATAGATTCTACAAAAGAGTATCTTTCCAAGATAAGAACCTTGGGATAAATATAGCAAATATACAACTAACATATCCGTCATATGCGTCATAGAATCTCAAAATCTTATGACAACTTGCAGCTGTCATAGATTCACTGACAAAACATTATGACAATTGTGATACATGCCAAAAATAGTAGATTCCTCAAGGGAAAATGCCTACCCTCATTTTCTTTGAGTTTTTACATTTGCTAATAGTAAAAGTCACTCTGTAATTACCTCTAGTTACTCTAAAATTACCCTTTCTAGTGAAACTAGTACATCTCCCCATGGATAATTACTAATTACATATAATAAATGGAATAAATACAATATTGAGATTTACAAGGTTAATGGTACCTTATCCCAACATTCTCCCACTTGACATTATACATTGTAAATCAACCCATAGGAAATCAAATGAAAAATAATCAGGTACTAGAAACAAGGGCCATGGCCTCTCTACACCACACAAACTTCTCTGTGCTCATAGGTTTGGTCAAGGAATCTACAACATTCTCCTGAGTGTCTATCTTCTTCAGCTTAATCTCTCCATTTGTAACCAACTCTTGAACAAAGTAGTACTAAACATCAACAGGCTTAGTCCAAGCATAATACATGGAATTCTTGGCCAAACAGATAGCACTCTAACTATCACAACCAATCTGAATGATCCTGCAATCAAAACCAATGTACACAGTCTCCTCAACCAAACTACCCCCTTAGAAACATGAGTAGAAGCCATATACTCCACTTATGTGGTGGATAAAGCAACTGTGGGCTGCCTCTTACTCATCCAACTCACTGCACCTCCAAACAGAGTAAACACAGCCACTAGTGGACCTTCGACTATCCAAGTCACCTGCCCAATCTGCATCAACAAAACCCTGTATGTCCAAAGATTTATCAACACTATCAGTACTAGAATAAACCAAACAATGATCAAGAGTACCTACAAGATATTTAAACACCATCTTCACATAATTCTAATGCTATCTACCAGGGTTAGACATAAATCTTCTCAAAACTCACACTGCTTGGGCAATATCTAGTGTAGTGCAAACCATTGCATACATCAAACTCCCTACAACACTAGCATATGGCACATTACACATATCCTCAAAATCATCCTTAGTATTTGGACACATATCTAATCAATGCTTAGTACCAATGGGTAAAGGAGCTCTAAATGGGTTATAGTCCTGCAAACTAAACCTCTACAAAATAGTATTCACATACTTACTTTGTGACAACCAAAGCTTTCTGTTAACTTTGTCCCTCCTGATCTCCATTCCCAAAATATACCTGGTAGCTCCAAGATCCTTCATATCAAATGCACCTGAAAGTTGGGCTTTAAGCTCACTGATCATACCCTTAGTATTGCTGAAAAATAACATGTCATCAACATGGAAAGCAATAACTAGTATAGAATCACCAACACAATAAATGTAAACACAGTGATCCTCCTCACTTCTAAAAAAACCTAATTTCAAAACAAATGAGTCAAACTTTTGATACCACATTATGGGGGACTGTTTTAGACCATAAAGAGACCTCTTTAACCTGCAAACCCAATGTTCTTTTCCTTTTACCTCAAAACCTATAGGTTGTTGCATATAAATTTCTTCTTTAAGATCTCCATGTAAGAATGTAGTCTTAACATCCATTTACTCAATCTCCCAATCATAAGCTGAAGCAATGGATAAGAGAATTCTAATAGAAGTCAATTTAGCAACAAGAGAGAATATCTCACCAAAATCAACTCCCTCTCTCTGGGAGTAGCCCTTGGCTACCAATCTAGCTTTGTACCTCTCCAATGAACCATATATTCCAAACTTCTTCTTGAAGACCCACTTACAACCTATGGCCTTTCTTTCTTTGGGCAAACGAACAAGATCCTAGGTGTTAAAAGAGTCTAAAGCCATCATCTCCTCCTGCATGGCTAACTTCCAAGACTCACTATCATCTATAGAAATAGCTTCCTTGTAGGATCTAGGTTCATTGTTAGTACTCAATAAAGCATATACACAACATAAATTTGGTGGGCTACACCTGTCAACTACATTCCATTGTCTTGTAGATCTCCTCAAGGGTAGACTAAGAGACTCTACTCATTCTTCTCCATGATCATCTACACCAACTTCTTCTATCACAATAGATTAATCTTCATTAGAACTACTTGAATCTTCTTCTTCTTCACCGCCCAATCCATCATTTTGTTCTTCCTGAGGTGCATCTTGCTGCTCTAACTCAAAGTGTGCCTTTCTTACCTTCTTTTTCTTTTAGCTACTCAGTTTCAGAAATAGCTCTAAGTTCCCTAAAAATAACATCTCTAGAAAAGATAATCTTGCGAGTTAGTGGATTCTAAAGCTTATAACCTTTGAAATTATCACCATATCCAATGAATGTACACATTTCAGCCTTTAGATCCAACTTAGATCACTTTTCCTTAGGCACATGAACAAAAGCCTCACAGCCAAAAACCCTTAAATATGAAACATAAGGTTTCTTACCTATGCACACTTCATAAGGTGTCGAATCAAGAGCCTTACAGTAAGATCTATTTATCAAGTAGAAAATAGTACACAGCCTTTGCCCAAAAGCATTTATCCAACTATGCATCACTAAGCATACTTCTAGCTCTCTCCATAATTTTTGGGTTCATCCTTTCTGCAACACCATTCTATTGTGGTGTATATGGAGTTATCTTTTGTCTGATTATACCTGCATGCTTGCAAAACTCATCAAATTCCTTAGAGCAATATTCCCCTTCATTGTCAGATCTTAATATTTTTATCTTTAAACCTGACTGGTTCTCTACTAAGACTTTGAATTCCTTAAACTTAGTGAAAACTTCAGATTTATGTTTCATAAAATAAATCCATGTATATCTAGATACATCATCAATGAAGGTAACAAAATAATGAGATTTTCCAATAGATTCATTATCCACAGGTCCAAACACATCCATATGAATAATTTCTAATTTCTCTTCTGCTCTATTGATTCCTGAAGGAAATGATTTTCTATTTTGTTTACCAAATACACAATGCTCACAGAAATCAAAGTGCTCATCAGGAAAAGAGAAACCATCCAACAATTCTTTAATCTTAATAGTTTTCAGTACATTATTACTTGTGTGGCCCAATTTGCGGTGCCACAACATACATGTATTTTTAGTAGTTGCCTCAGATACATAGGAGGCATTACAAACTCTAGTGGCTTTAGGCTTAAACAAGTTCCCGAATCTCTTCCCTTTTGCTACCACCAAGTTCCCTCTCACCAATTTGCATCCATGCTTGTCAAATGTCACATGCATTCCCAAATCATTCAACTTCAAAACTGAAATCAGATTTCTAGGTAATCTAGGAACATGCAAAACACCAGGGAGGGTTTTAATCCTCCCATCATGCTGAAACACAACAATACCTTTCTTTTCTTGACAATCAGATATGAAGAGTTGTCACCAAGGTAAATATTACCTCCATCATATTCTTCATATGAGGAAAACGATTCCTTATGCGGGGTCATATGAAACAAGCATCCTAAGTCAACTAACCAGTGATCATTAAAAACAAGATTACATGTAGAAAGTAAAAATTCTTCATCTACATTCAAGGACTTATCTGAAGCACTCTCGCATTGTTTCTTGGGATTTTTTCACTCCTTTACATGTCCCTTTTTACTACAGTTCTAGCACTTAACTCTGTTCTTTTTACCAAGAGTCTTAGAGCGGCCCTTGGACTTGTCCTTAGCCCCTTTCTAATCTCCTTTAGGTCCCCTTTCCTTAGACCTTCCCCTGACACTGAGAGCATCCCTTGAACTATCCAAACTCTTCTTCCTCAATTCCTGTGACAGTAGCACTGAAATAAGAGCATCCAACATTGAATCCGCAAGGTTAGTAGTGCTAGCAAGGATAACATTCTCCAAAGACTTAGTAAAGAACAAAGAAGTAAGATACGTTTATCTTCCTCACTAACCTCAACATCTATTGAATCAAGCTGACTCAATAACAAATTAAAAGAATTTAAATGCTCTACAACTGATTCACCTTCTCACATTTTCATGGAAAACAATTTTCTTTTTAATTAAAGTTTATTTACCATACTCTTGGCTTGATAGATCTCACCCAGCTGATTCCATAATTTGTATATAGTCTCTTCCTTTGCGACATTCAATAGGACAGAGTCTGAAAGACACAACCAGATGGTTCCCCATGCCTTCTTATCTAGTCTATCTCACTCATCTTGAGAGACATCATTAGTTTTCTTCTCTTTTTGGACAGCCAACCACTGGTTTCTTTCTTCCAACAAGTCTTCCATTTTCAGCTTCCACAACTCATACCCCATTTCGTTGGACTTCTCAATGTCTAATCAAGAGGTTGATCCAACGGTGGATGCAGCCATAATATCAACATAAGATCTAAAAAACAAACACAACCAAATCTCCCACTGTAGCTATAGCTTTGACACTACCACCCAAAAGTCAAAGCTGGCCAGGCTCTGATACCAAATGTTAGAAATGAAAGAAACACTATTTCAATGGAAATCTGATTCAAGATAAATTTCAGCAATCTTTAAGTGTGCATTAACAATGGAGATTGTAACAAAATATAAAACCCACTATAGAAAAGATGTCAAACATGAAGAACTCAACATAATAACACAATGTTTACATGAAGAAAGCCCTTGCAGGTAAAAAACTCCACCAAGAAAGAGGTACAAGTTTGTATTAATCTCAACAAGATTGTACAATACATAAACTACACAACTCTCTCCACAAGTCTTCAATCCGACAGCATTCTGATAGCACCTGAGTACCTAAAATCTATATTGTAGCAAAATACTTATAGAAAAATTTTCCAACTCATCCTAGGTATTCACCTTCCCTCTGCTAAGATTCTCCAACCTGTAAACATTAATTACCATCTTATAAGCATCTTACACTTGTCAAAAAATAGCCATGCAAAGGTTGGATGCCCAAGACTAAATCTAGCCTCTTACAACATCTTATGATGTGTCATACCCCTCATAGATTCCACAAAAGAGTATCTTTCCAAGATAAGAACCTTGGGCTAAATATAGCAAATATACAACTAACATATCTGTCATATGCATCATAGAATCTCAAAAACTTATGACAACTTGCACCTGTCATAGATTCACTTACCAAACATTATGATACTTGTCATACATGTCAAAAATAGTAGATTCCTCAAGGGAAAATGCCTATCCTCATTTACTTTGAGTTTTTACATTTGTTAATAGTAAAAGTCACTCTATAATTGCCTCTGGTTACTCTGAAATTACCCTTGCTAGTCAAACTAGTTCATCTCCTCATGGATAATTACAAATTACATATAATAAATGAAATAAATACAATATTGGGATTTACAAGGTTAATGGCACCTTATCCCAATAGTCCTTTCATCCAAAATTTGACTAATCCTTCCATCCATAAATCACACTCACTTAGATCCCCTAAAATCCTTAATCATGGCCAACTACTGCACACATCAACTTAGTATGAAGCTATCACAAAACCCATGGGATTAAAAGGATACATTTGGATGTCTCCCCACATAAGACAGAAACTCCATTGAAGCCTAAGAATGATCTTTCTGCAAGCTTCTATCCTTGACATCATAACAAACTCCATCCACAAGGCTGCAAAAACATACACTTCAAAAAGCACAAGCAAAAACAAAAATGGTATGGGTCCCCAATAAAAAAGCAATTAATCAAAGTGGAGCATCCAAATCCCACTCCATACCCAAATCACAAAAATCTTGATCCCCATCAAAACATCCTAAGTCCATTTGGGTCCGTAAATCCCCAAATCAGTAATCCACATCTCCATTACTACCCACACCCCATCACAAGCATAAGCTTCAAAATCCAACATGGTGTGTGAAACTATTAGTCTTACTTCCTCTACATTCTATGACATTCTCACATACCTCAGATGAAGGGTACTCCCCTTACCATCCCAAACACACAATAATAATAGAGAATAAAACAATGAATGAAAGAAAGAAAAACCTACTTTCTATTATCTCAATGTAATGAAATTACAATATTCAGGAAAATTACAAGCTACAACCACATGGGATTTCTAATTAAAAAAATATACAAGCTAGAGCCACCATCTACACTATTGAACCCCTCTTGTAAACCTCGTTCACCTCCTTTATCTAGAATGCGTAACCACCCCAGAATATTCTGGAAAATGTAATGCCCCCTAAGAAGATTTTTTCATTTTTTTAAACTTTGGTAGTACAACTTCTCGAGATCATAACTTTTGATCCGACCATTAGATTTCCAATTATTATATATCATTTGAAATCTCTCGAAAAGATGCTAGGTTGCAAAATGATACGGTTTGGTACATTTTGACTTTCAACCAATTTTAGGGCCCATCAAGATCTTCTAAGTGCCTCAAATTTGACATCGAATATTTTTTTTCACGGTTTTTAAAAGTGAAAATATTAATATCCCACAAATGACAAATGATACTAAAGTGATTTTTTCACCATTGGCTTCAATGCATGATTCTAGAGGTCTGTGGAAGATTTTGTGTCCATACATGAACAAATCCCAACTTACTAAAACTAGTAGCCCTGTCAATTTTAGCCCTTATTGAAAAAGAAACAATATTTTTGGGTGATGCAAGATTTCTCTTACACCTTGGATTTTCATGCATCAACCTCCATCTCCACATATTATATCCACTATCCTACATATATCCCCCATCACATCCCTTTGGTCCATGCTTTTACATAATCCATTCTTCCACCTCCATCCATGTATCCATCTACCACTCATACTATCCACCAAGTCCATTCCATCTTCCCCCATCCATCTGTAATCCATATAATAGTCCACTATCTCCATTTCTATTTTCTACAATGATCTAGCAACATCCATGCACATAAGAACACTCGAGATGGCCCATGTCTGACATCCATCTAGAATGGGACACTATCACCCTACTATGAAAATAGACACTTGAGTCCCCATCCATCAAAATATATTTTTCCCTCAATCAACCTATCCTTTCCATAAAGAAAACAATCAAAAAAGTACAAATAGTAAACATAAATCCTTCATCCAATGGTGAAAACCACCTAAGTGCTATCTTGGTTAACTACCATAATGAAAACCTGGAAAACATGTGTTATGTGTAGATAGATTGTCTATGTCTTACACTTGGGGCATGTCTCATCTATCCCATCCTATCATTTTTCGCTTATCATTCTTGATGGCACAGGTGCAAAACAAGAATACATGTTTTATTGTTGTAGATAGACTACAAATTTGTTTATATCCTTCTATGCAACCAGAAACTCATAGAAACAATCTTTTGTCAGCTCTGAGGCTACAGATTCCATAAAAGCAACTCTTCTCAGTCAAAACCCACACAAGATACCTAGGCTACACATAAATGACACAAAGGTTTATAGTTTTCTAGAATAGACCTAATCTAAGGAGAGTAAACAAATCTGCCAATAGCTCATAATAGAGCCCTCCATGGGTTTGAGATGAAACATGTGTTCATATAGTCATTACACATATAAAGAGATGGAGGCTTAGACTGCCAATTAAATATTTTCTTTTGTATCACACCATAAGCACTAGAACTTCCATTTGAATGTCTTCATCTATTTTACACAATCATTCTTCCTAATACAAGTTGATACAACCAACATGGCTCTTCTTCAGGGTATGAACTTTCTTCACTCTACACATATCTAAAGAGTCCCTTCCAATAGAACTATAACAAACTCTTTCATTTTCCCTTTGTAATCCTTCAAACAATTCCCTCTGTACAATAGTTGCTCAAGGTTGATCCATAACCGCTCCTTATGGTTCATACTTACCAAACCTAACCTCCTTGAGGATCTCCCCCTATGTCTTTCTTTAAAACTCCATTCACCAACTACTGAAGGTGTTTGTAAACTGGAAATGACTTTTCTAAAACAAAATTCTCTCACCTCTGAATTGATGTATGAGATTCTCGTTTTCTCCCTGACAAATGCTCAACAATCAAAGCACGTTTTGTTTTCACAAAAACTACCTGTTGGTCATCCTTTTCCTACACAAGATGACCCAAAGAGTCATGTCTTTCCAATTTCTATCGAGTAATGCAGTTGTCTCCCCTTTTTCCAAAACTATTCCTTCCCAATTTGGTGAAAGCTAAAAATGCTCTCTTCTCTTTATCAATCGAGTAGAAACTAAAAAATAAAAACTAAAAATGCTCTCTTCTCTCTATAAAGATGAGGAACAAACTAGAAAACTTTATTACAAACTTGTGAATATACTGCAAATGGAACCCCTTCTCCTCAATTTACAAATATATCAAAAACAAGCCAAAAGAAATGGATACAAGGCCTGAAAACAAAAAGACAACAAGACAAACATACCCAAAAATTTTAGCAAAAGGGATGCTCCTGCATTAAGTTCCCCAGGGTCAGATGTTTGTGAGTGTAGCTCACAAATGAGTTGGGTAGTAGAGTTACCCTTTCAAGCTATAGCAACTTGCACCATACTCCAATTCTTGGACTCAGTAATCTACAACCATCTACTTCTTTCTATTTTTCCAGCATGTGGCTAGAATAGACCCTACAACCCATGATAAAATGAATTCAGAGTCTTCAAGACCATTTGTGGATTCATGTCCACCATGCATCAAACTCCTCCACCTTTGCCTCACACTTACTGGCTTCTTGTTATGACAACCAATCATGAAGATTAACTTCTCTTGATCTGTCCTCCTTTCCCTACAAATTCTGTCATTAGACTTCATCGCATCCTCTTTAACCTCCATTCCCATCTCACTCAAACAATTTTCAGATTCAACATAAACATGAACAAAATTAGAGAAACTAACATTGGTATGTGAAAGATGGATTGCTTCCAATTTTGGTAGTGCACATTCATGGAAATCAATTGTATCTACATCAAAGGATTTTGAAAACACAACACGTACCCCATTACCTTTTGCTGCAATATTTGTTTCACCTTTTGTCAACTCAATCCATTCCATTTCCATGGCTATAATTTGAAGTAATAGGTCATCTTCATCATCTTGTTTGGTTGCCCCTTCATGTTGTCCATGAGGTATCTCATCCTTCCGTTCATCTTGATAGTGCTATTCCAAACTTTGTAGTAGTTCTATGTCCTTCATGGGACCATCATGTACTATTGTTCCAACATCACATGCACTTATATCAACACCTTCTTTCCACTGTCCTAAATGCAAATCAGTATTATCTTCATCCTTGTACAACTTACAAAACTAAAGTAACTCCTCCTTGGTTACAATAGTGGCTTCTTTGTTCCTACCATTTACAAACTCCTTTACACTCACTAGTATCACCTTACTAATGCTTCTACTACCACTGTCCTCTTTTGTTTCTTGTAAAGGCAACAAGCTATGTGTGACACCATCCTTCTCAAAAGTATAAGTATTGGTTCTACCATTATGTATAGCACTCTCGTCAAATTGCCAAGGCCTACCAAGTAACACATGACACACATCCATAGCAATAATATCACAAATAGAACTATCCTTGTAACTCCCTATTTGAAATTCAACCAAAGCTTTCTCATCTAACAAAAACTAGTGCCCCTTTTGTAACCAAGAAACTCTATAAGGTATAGGATGCCTAGTTTTCTTAGGTCCTAACTTATCCATCATTTTATTAGCCACATTATTATCCATACTACCACTTTCAATAATAAATTTGCAACACATAATTTTTACCAAGTTGCATTTCATTCTGAATAGAGCTCTCCTTTACATAGGTTCATGGTTCTCTTTCAGTGGCTTCAACAACACTCTTTTGAACAACAATGACTTTCATGACTTAGGTTCCTCTGTGTGATGAGGAGGTGACCCTACACTCTCTTAGTCTACTTGCACAATCTGTTGGGAATTAAGGTGTCTCAACCTTTGCAAATTCCTAATGTTGTATTTATTTATCCCATGTTGAGTTGGCATAGTTAGCACCTTGTGTATATGTAGCAGGGTAAATTTTGGTGACTTTGGCAGCCACAGTTTCCCCTTGAATAATTAACGGGGGTTTGGGGGCAGCGCCCCCAAGATAGGGTCAAGGGGCATAGCCCCTTGTGAGGTCCAGGGGCAATGCAGACAGTACAAACTACAAAAACACAACTCACTCTCAAGCTCTGGACAGTTAGAAATGTTCAGTTCTACAAGATTTTTACAGTCAACCAACTCAAGGCATTTAAGCTTCCTACATCTATCAACTACAAACCTAGAAAATATACAATGAATACAAGAGAAATATGAAAGACTCAGTTCATATATCAACAAATAAAAAGGTTCTATTGCATACCCATATGCAGAAATACAACGTCAGTTTCATGATGTCTCTAGACCAGTTAATGGGTAAGGCTAGAATGCATTAAATCTTCATAGAATGATATGGAATGTCCATATAATGTGATCAGCACATAGAAGGGCCTGAAACGCCACTCCCAAGCCAAATATAAAGCATACAATGAAAGGGAAAGAGCCTCTAAGGACCCACGTCCTCACTAGAGATGGTACGACTATGGCTAGGAGTCCAATCTACAACAAAAACTTCTGAAATCCCTCTCTAACTGTTCTGAAATGGACCTGCAATGACCCCCAATAAATGGTGACTCATTTGCATGAAGAGAATAAACCTAGTTCTTCCTCAAACCCTCCAAAATCAAACTCCAATAAAGCACAATTGTGAATACTAGATGTATCCACCAAAGAAGCACTGTTGGGTGGTATTGCACACCTGTAGATTGTTGTTACCTATGGAGGTTTTTGTCTCCACAAGCCTTTGGTTTGAATCCTCAAACCTCTGCAATAGTAGACTCTAATAGAGCTCAAAAGAAGGAGATATCATAAAGCAAGCATATTCCAAATGAGGCACTTTTCCCTCTTTAAAACTCTCCAAGAGGGGGTGTTTTACTTTGGAGGGAAATATTTCTTTGAATTTCATTTTTAATATTTCCCAATGTGAGCACTCCATAAATGACTTAAGTGCCTTTTTAAATATTTCATTCTTCATCACTTAACCAAACAACTAGTCCACAGGAATTCTATGATGGACTAACCATGAGTCTAGAAGGGGACATTACATCTAGTGTTGTTCAGAACACCATCTCCAATAAAGTTTAGCAATGAAAGCTTGCCCATTCAAATAAGCTTGATGCAGCCCAAGACCACCCTCCTTCTTTGGCTGGCAAACAACATCCCACTTGACCAAACTTCACTTCCTCAAAAGAAGATTACCAGACCAGAGGAACTGCTAACAAAGACACTCAAAGTCATTCACAAAGCTAGCAAGGGTAGATAACACAAAGCACTTTTACAATGGGAGAGCATGAACCATAGACTTTAAAAGGGTCACTCTTCCTACAATAGAAAGCCACTTGCAAGTCAAATGACTGACCTTTTTATGAAACTTCTCAATGACATCCAGCCAGAACACTTAGGGTAATGAACAAACTGCGAGAGGAATGCCAAGGTAAACAAAAGGAAGCAAGCCAATTTGGAACCTGAGGACGCCAACAATTCTCTATTGAATAAGACTAGGAGAATTAAAGAAGTAAATAAAATACATGCGTTCATTGATGCTTTTCCTCGATGTAGCCAAATAACAGTTGAGGGCCTTCCTAAGATTGACTACTTCATCCACTCTAGTGAGACCCATTAATGTAATGTCATCCACAAACTGAAGATGGGACTTGGGGGAATGCTATTACCCCATTGCCAACCCTAAACAAGACCAAGCTCCACACAAGATTTCAAAAATCTCCCAAGCCCTTCAGCCATCAAAAAAAATAAATATGGGGCTAAAGGATCCCCTTGGCAAAGGCCCCTAGAAGTCCCAAAATGTTTAGAAGGCTCTCCATTGACTAGCACAAAAAAGGAGGTAGATGTAACACAACACATAACCCATTCAATCTAGGCACTATCAAACCCAAAGGCTCTCAAAATCTTTGTTAGAAATTCCCATTTGACACAGTCATAATTCTTGGCCATATCCAGCTTAAAGAACATAACCTTCTCCTAGGAGGAGGCCATAGAGTGTATAGTCTTAGAAACAATAACCACACCATCTAGAATCTGCTAGCCAGCCACAAATCCATCATGTTTCTCAAAAACTAATCTATATAACCATGACTTCAAGCGTTCAACAGTCAACTTTGTACTTTGTGTATCAAGTGTGTGCTATGTGTTTCATGGACTACATGCATATGCTTGTGTATTACATACTATGTTCATGCTTCGTGCTTCATATACTTTTGTGTATCATGTATTAAGTGTATAAGCTTTGTGTATGCTTCATGTATTACGTGTATTTATGTTTTGCATTTCATATATAATTGTGTGCATATACTTCAACATGGATCTTCTCTCCAGTGGTGTTATCTATTTAGAGTCAAACCAAAGAGCCTCTTTCATCATGAAATATAAAAATGTAATTTTGATCTCTCATCATTCTTTCTTGATTAACACAATCATGGTTCACATTCTGTTATGTCCTTTATTATCAATGTTAAGAGTTTACAACACTATATATAGTTACAACATAGTAGCCGAGATAGTTTAACCATTATACATTTGTAGTGAGCATTTTGGGCAGTGAGCCCTAAGGTAGTGAGGCTCTATTTTTTAGTATTGCTATAACATATTTATATCTGCGGGCTAATACCCACCATGGTTTTTCCCTTATAGGGTTTTTCCACATAAAAAACTGGTGTCTTATGTGTTGAATGTGTTATTGTGTTGAGCTTCTTGTTTCATGTTTTTATGGTTAAATATTAATAATAGTAATTGACCATTTGATGTGTTGATATGTGATTAAAGCTTTAGAGACAACTGATTCACCCCCCCTCTTAGTTGTCTGGTGTATTTCATCAGGGCACTATTTCGAAGACAATTTAATATGAGTAGGAAATAGAGTTCTAACTAGTTGTGCATTTGAATATTGAAGTGCTGTAAAATATTTTCCACATAAGTCTTTTGTGATAAGCAAATTTTCTTGTTCTTTCTATCTCTATGTATCCTCATTCTAAGAATCTAATTTACACTTGCTAAGTCCTTCATTTGAAAATCCCTAGCAAGCCAAGTTTTTAACCCAGTGATTTTATGCATGTTGGGACCTGCAACCAATAAATCATTTATATACAAAAGAAAAGTAATGAAATAACTATCTTCATACCTTTTAAAGTAGGCATAATGATCAGCCTCACATCTACTAAAACCCAAACTCATCGTAAAGGAATCAAATCGCTTGTACAAACACCTTGGCACCTATTTCAAACCATACAATGATTTGTTTAACCTACATGCTAGATTCTCCTTATGTTTTTCCTCAAAACCTTTTAGTTGCTACATATAAATTTCCTCATAAAGATCACCATGCAAAAAAGCTATTTTAACATCTAACTTTGTAACTCCAAATCAAGACTACCAACAAGAGCCAAAACAACTCTAACTGTACTTAATCACACCATAGGTAAAATGATTTCATCAAAATCAATACCAATTTTTTGTGCATATCCCTTTTGTTAGGAATTAAGGTTTCTCAACCTTTGCAAATTCTTAATGTTGTATTTATTTATCCCATGTTGAGTTGACATAGTCAGCACCTTATGTATATGTAGGAGGATAAATTTTGGTGACTTTGGCAGCTGTGGTTTCCCCCTTGAATAATTAATGGGTGGGGTCGAGAGGTAGCACCCTCGTGGGGGCTTGGGGGCAATGCCCCCGAAACCTCAAATAATTTTCAATTAATGACAAGTGTCGGTGAGTATATTTGCACGAGAGAAAGGCATCTTTGGGTGGTCAGGGGAGGTTATGACATGTAAGAGGAATATGATATTTTTAGTCAGTGTATGATGGATTCTATGACAGCTGTAAGGTGTGTAAGAGCATCTATTGTAACCTATCTTAGGACCAGGCACCCACTTTAGGATGGGATGTTGGACAAGTGTCCTTAGGCATGGGTTTTTGGGCATGAGTCCAAGATGGACGCCCATCTCTAGAAGGTTCCATATTTGCCTTGTAAACTCTATATAAATAGGTGCTTGGATGGGAGATAGATAATTTTGGTACAAGTACTATTATGCTACTGAAATATCTTCAGATTCGACATTTAAAGACTCCTGAAAGAGCATTGGCTCTGAAACTATATTGTAATCTGTTATTGTTTACTGTAATACGTTTGAGCTATGTTTTGGAGTGTGGGGTTTTTCACCCATAAAGGTTTTCCCCATGTATATCTTGTCTCTCTCTCTTCTGTCTTCTTTCTGGTTCTTATGTTTTGTTGTAATATATCATGTTAATGGTTTAACATTGCTGTAATAGTTAGGATAAATTTGAATTTGCATAGCCCTCTCCTCATTAGATTAGTGTAGGAAGCTTTATCCACACACCTAGCTTCCTTTCACAATCTAATTACTCCTTTTAGGCCTTGTGTGACCTTCTTGTACATATTCATGACACTCCCAACCTTTGCACCCATACTTGTTGCACTTAAATTATTTATGAGAGAAACCTATTCCTCTTCCTTGATAACCACCTCTTTCAAATGGTCTCCCACCTCTACTTTGGAAAACTCCTCTTTCTAGATTGACTATCCCACTAGAACTACTTGCCCCTTCATCTTGATAGTGTTGTTGTCCTCTTCCACTATAGACTTTTCCTTTAGCTCTACTTTGTTAACTTTGCTTTCTTGCAAGCTTCTCCTCTGCTTTGATAGCATATTGATAGGATTCCTCAAGTGACCTTGGAGGCAATAGACTCAACTCATCTTGTAAACTATATATCATTCCATTAAGGTATCTAGCTACCTTTTCCATATCCTCTTCACTATGGCCTGATCAAATGACCAGCTTGTAGAACTCTTCCGTGTATTCTTTCACCAACATGTCCTTTTGTTTGAGATTTTGTAGCCTTTTTAAAAGATTAGTTTGATAATCCCTAGAAGAAATTTTTCCTTCAACTTGGTAACCATCTAATCCCACAAAGTAATCTTTTCTTTATTCTTCTTTCATCTTTCCAATTGGACATAATTCCACCACATTGCAGTGTGGCCTTTGAGTCTTGTGCATGCAAATTTGAATCTCTTCTCTTTTGGTAAACCCTCATACTCAAAGTATATGTCAATATCATTATCCCAATCAATGAGTTCCTCACCATTGAGGCTTCCTAAATAAATAGGAACTTCAATTTTTGGCCTTGCTCCTATATTTATGACTATTCTTATCAATCTCTGAAATCCTTTAGCTTCAACTTCTTTGCCTTGAACTACCTCTTAATTGGCTTGCTAATCTTCTTCTTCATTATCACTTACATCTTTGATAGGTATTCCTCTCCTCGGTGTCTAGTCCATGACCTCCATTCTCATTGTTAGGTTTTGTAACAATTCAAGAACCCCTTCATCTAGGCTCTTCTGACACCTCTTCGACCTCTTCCTCTTGACATTTTTCTTGGTGGCATTCTACCCACTCCACAATCACCCAATCACTTGTAGCTCTGATACCATAAATGATGGCACTAGTGCAAAAAAAGAATATATGTTTATTTGTTGTAGATAGACTACAAATTTGTTTATATCCTTCTATGCAACTAGAAACTCAAAAAAAAAACTTTTGTCATCTTTGAGGCTGTGGATTCCACAAGAACAACTCTGCTCAATAAACACCCACATGTGATACCTGGCCTACACAGAAATGACACAAAGATTTATAGTTTTCTGTAATAGACCTAATCTAAGGAGAGTAAACAAATCTACCAATATCATAACAGAGGCCTCTATGGGTTCAAGTTGAAACATGCGATCATACAATCATTACACAGATAAAGAGGTAGAGGCTCAGACTGCCAATTAAATATTTTCCTTTGTATTATATTATAAGTACTAGAACTACCATTTTAATGTCCTCATCTATTTTTACACAATTAATCTCCCTCATTAGGCTGATACAGCCAATGTGGCTCTTCCATAGGCTATGAATTTTCTTCACTCTACATTTGTGAAGAGTCCCTTCCACCAGCACTATAACAAACTCTTTCTTTTCCTATGCAATCCTTCAAGCAATTCCCTCTATACAATAGTTGCTCAAGGTCAATCCATAACTGCTCCTTATGGTTCATACTTACAAGAACTAACCTCCTCAATGGTCTCCCCTAGCGTCTTGCTTTAAAAATCCATCTGCCAACTGCTAAAGGTGTTTGTAAACTAGAAATGAATGTTCTAAAACAAAATTTTCTCACCTCTAAATTGATGCATGAGACTCTTTTTATTCCTAACAAATGCTTGACAATCAAAGCACATTTTGTTTTCACAAGAACTGCATGTTAGTCATCCTTTTCTTGCACAACACAGCCTAGAGAATCATGTCTTTCCAATGTTTGTTGAGTAATGTAGCTATCTCTCCTTTTACCAAAACCGTTCCTTTCTAATTCGGTGAAAGATAAAATTGTCCTCTTCTCTCTATCAATCTGGTAGAAAAAAACTAATTCATAACTGACTAATCCTTTGTCTTGAGAGTTTAGAGTTTTAATAGGTGGACCTCTTCTAGGTTTATAGGTCACCAAGGAGCTCAGAGGATTATCACCTAGACCGTAAAGATGAGGAACAAATTGGAAAACTTCATTACCAACTTGAAAACATACCGCAAATGGAACCCCTTCTCAACTTACAAATATACCAATAGTAAACCAAAAGAAATGGATGCAAGACCTGAACTCAAGAAGACAACAAGAAAAACATACCCAAAAAATTTGGCAGAAGGCATGCTCCTATATCAATTCTACCCATACATTATATCCTTCTACCTATCCTTATCCATCCTATCTGCATGCCCATCTTCCCCTTTTGATCTCGATAAGGACATAGGCAAAAATGTTAAAAAATGCTTTGGACATCTCTTAATATACCTAATCTTTTCCAACTAGTTCTATCACATATCCTTATAAGCATCGAAATCCTATTTCTAATATCTTGAGTGGGGCATGATTCTTCCTATGCAATATAGTCCTTGAAAATCACATCCTAACCCCTTCATCCATCCATTATGTATCCTCTATCCTTCCCATCTTCCATCTGTAATCCTTTCGGCCATCTATCAAATTCTTCTTTCATCCTTGTCCTTTGACTTGGTTTTCCCTTGTCATTTCTATCTAGCATCTAGGCTATCCAAATTGCAATCCATTGTAATTCCATAACATCTCCAAAATTCCCAAAAAATTAAATAGCCAAAAAATCCAAGCAATAAATCAAAATGCAAGACATCCTTAATCCATACAAATCTAGTCAAGCAATCTAGTCAAATTTCAACCCAACCAATTAATCATCATCATAAATGAGATATATCATTCCCGCATCCTTGTGTTGATCTAGGGATATATAATTCCCCACAATGACAACAATATCTTAATCGTTAATCAATTAGTCATCGGTTTAGAACTTGATAGGGGAAATACCTTTTTTTTAGATCATTTGTGCATGCTTGCTTGTTTGCTTGTGTGTGTTATCATTTGTATCTTGCATTTGCATCAAGTCCTTGCAACATATTACTACAATGACATCATGGCTTCCATAACATGGTTCCCAAAGGCATATGTGTGCTTGTGACCTTTTATCTTTTTGAGTTAGTCCTTTCAAGACATGACACATTATCATCCCGGTCTTTATACCTTGGTGCATAATGTCTAGTGTTATATCCAACTATATGGTTTCTTACCAAATGTCGGATAACATTCTTTTCATCCATTTCCTCAATCTTTTTTTAATTCCTCCATCTCCTTACCCAATTAGTTTCATTCATCCTGAGAATCTACCTGTGTTCTTCCAACCCACCTATCCTCTCAAGGGAGTATCCCATCCTTACATCATTCCTCCTCATCACTTATCTAAGTGGCTTGGGCATCCTTTTCCTTTCATCCATACCTTATATTCTTTGAAATTATGTTACTTCTCTTAGTCGCAACATCATCTCATAGAGGAGGAAAATTTATACACTTAAAATTGACCTTGTCCTGATAACCCTTCTACATCCCCTAGGCATTTATCTTGCAACACATTGTCCCTTAATCCCTTTTCCCAAATTAATTAAATAAATTATATTTATTTGATTAATATATTCCCTCCATCACCTAAATTAAATAAATAGATTATATTTTTTAATGAATCCATTTATCCCTTTTAGCCAAAATTAATTGAATAAATTTTATTTATTTAATTAATTTAACCTTCCATCATCCGCTCTCCAATAATTAATAAGAAAAATTTATTACTTAAATTAATTATTGAGATTCACATGACTATATTATCCTCATCCTCATCCACTTGCCATAATCCAGAAATGAGTGTCCCAAAAGTCAAAGTAAGTTTTCATCTCAACCATCCATGGTGTAATCACAGTAGGAAGGTTCACAGAATGAATTGTCCAGACCGTGCAACAAGAGTAAACATAATAGAAACAATTCAAAGAAATGAAACAAATAGAGATTCAGTCATTCAGTATATCATAGAATTCAAATACAGTCTGGCCGACATCATGTGGGCTTACATTTGGGGCTCAAAAGGCCTGATTTCATAATATCAAAATATGCACAAGAAATAGCTTTGAAGCTCCTTTGTGCAAAATCCAAACTATCAACTATCACTATGTGAACTACTACTTTCTTAGGGATCTATTACATCAATATATATCATCTCCAGACCAATAGATTCCTCTGCGTTGGCCAAGGAAGATCACAAATTCCAAAGAAGAGATGTAATGTGTGTACACAGATAGGTCAAACCTACATGCATAGAACACTTCTAGAATATGCATGAAATGAAATGCAAATCTTCGAGGAAGGTTGGCCATGAACCAAAGATCATTAAATGATGTGTCATTAGGCTCCATAGATAAGGAAAGGCTTTGGTTGTTTGTAATTATCTGGATTCTCTGCTATGAGAAAATAGTCGATCTTCTAATAGCGATATCTTTCTGGTAACTGATCCAAATGCTCTGAATTTTGAATATGATGTAGATGCTAAGTCCATATCGGCAAGATGTGAAATGCAACTATGGTAGAATACCAGACCAAAAGCTCAAACTACTTTTGACTGAACTAGAAAATGAAAAGAAACAAACTAAACTGCAAACAAACCTAAATGCAAATGTTTTTGGGTGATGCAAGATTGCTCTTGAACCGGGGATGCTCCTGCATCAATCCATCTCATACTACATCTCTCAATCCTACCCATTCACATAAGGATAAGCCCTAGAAGCTTCCTTTGTTGCCATAGAAATCCTTATCCTTCCCCTAATCTTGTCTCGAATAATATCAACCACAATTGACTTAATATTTTAAACCTAGCCCTTCATCATATCAATCAAGCCTCAACCAATCCATTAACATCACATCTTATGCCATAAGCTTATGCTATCAAAATCATCATAGATCCCCTATTACTATCATATATTAACCATATTTATCTAATATTATGTTGCTAGTTTGTGCAACCAACATATACAAATATCTATCAAAATATCATTGAAATATCAAGGGCAACAATGAATCATTTGGTGATATTGTTTTATTTCCATTTTTTATAGTTACTTTCTCTTGTTGTGTCTTAAGTATGGAATAGGTTTTTGGTGCAGGGCACCTAGGAGCACCTTGGTTCCTAAAGTCACTTTGTTTGCATTTTTTTAAAAGGTTGTGATTTTGTTTAATGTGTTTTGTAATAAGGCTTTTCATAGCCATGTTGGAAGGTCTATTCTTCTGTGGTCAAGAGGTCTGGGGTAACTTTATAAACCTCATATCCTTCTTAGTCCACTTGGACCTAGTTGTGCCACTTAGGCCTAGAAGGTCTAATATTGGCTTTTTGAGTTTGTTTGAGTTGTCTTAGTGTTTTAGCATGGTCTAAGGAGTGTGATGGTAGTTTGATTCCATTTGACAAGCAAACCTAATCGCCATCCTCTTGAAATGCAAAAACTCCATAGTGTAACAAGTTGCCAATGTTGCCAATGACACATTGGCTGGTTCAAAACTTAGTTTGGGTCGTTGAATCTCCTTTTGGAAGTTAGAAACCAACTTGGATAGGTTGATATGGAGGAAATATTTCTCCAGCACGGAAGAGAAAGTTTTTGTACAGAATTTGGGCACAAAAATCAAGAAAACTGACTGTTTTCCGCTATTTTTATTGTTGTGTATGGCCTGTACGGATTTTTTAGGGGTTCAAATGTACTTTTTATGAAAGCTCTTGGAGTCAGGGTTCTAATGCAACTAGTTTGAGGTCCTGAAGTGGTCGGGATCAAAAGTTATAGATTTTTCTTTCAAAACAGGTCCAGAAACCCTGTTTTCTAGGGCAGCCATAGAAATCCGGCCCTAGAATACATTCCCACTGTTGAAAATTCGCAAAAACTGGTGAAATGCAGGCTAGGGGTATGTACTATAAGATTCCAAAAGCTTTTTGTTTGAAAATGCATTCTTCTATTTTTAATTTGATGCCCTAGGTCAAGTATTCCTATGTATTTGGCCAGAATTGTGCAATTTATTGATGTAGATGACAAAATCTGATAGGTGGGCGAATGAAAGTTGGTTTGTGAGTTGTTTGTAGGTCATAGAAGAGATGCAAGTTTCTGCCCTAGGTTTATGACCCCAATTTTGAGCACTTACTTTGTAACCTAGCCTAAATTGATCAATTAGGCCTAGAAGACCAAATGAGTGTTCTGGATTGCTGGAGTAGAGTTGGAACAGGAGACTTGGGAGTTTGATAGGGTTCCATAGAGTGTATCTAAAACCATCATTTGCTTGCCTGGTCATATGGGATTTTGTCAAGTTTTGTTGAGAAAACCTAGTTTGGAGGGCTAGTAGCCTTACTAGTCAAGGTATAGGTTGAAGAGTTTTTGGAAGTTGGAGACCAAACCAACTGTATAGAAGGTGTTTGTTGATCTGTCCTGAGGTGTTGGAGAAGCCTAGAAGGTGGAGTCATCACTAGGATACCAAATCCTTCATACACCCTTGAATGTGCCTTTAGTTGCTTGGTTGAAGGCTGTTTGAAGTGGGTGAGTGGGCAAAGGACAATAGAGTAAACCCTTGTGTGTTGCTTCCCTTGTGCCACTCTACATCAGGTGGTATCAGAGCCATCAAAGAGATGGGAGATAGAGAAGAAGAGGAGGAAATTCCTTCAAAGGTGACAAATGCCGAATTGGCAAAGATAGTGAGAGAGCAAGCAGCCAAGAACAAAAGGATGGGGGCTGAGATAGAAAAGTTGTAGAAAGACAAAGACAAGAAGAAGAAGTCAGAAGTCATCTTGGATTCAGATGAAGAGGATCAAGATGAGGAAGAAGAAGTGCCAATGGAAGAGCCACAAGGAGGCATGTCAAAGAGACAATTCCTAGATGCACTTGGAAAGTTGAGTAGGAAGGACACTAAGGCAGACTTACCGATGTTTCCTGGTAAGATGAATACAGAGGAGTGTCTTGATTGGATTGAGGCAATGGAGAACTATTTTGAATGTGAAGAAGTCACAGAAAATCAGAAAGTAAGGATTGCCAAATCAAGAATGAAAGGGCCAGCCTTGAGTTGGTGGAATTTTATTCAAAATGAAAGGATAGAAGATGATAGGAATCTTATCTCTACATGGAGGAAGATGGTACTTGAAATCAAGAAGCAATTTGTCCCTGAGGATTATGAGGTCAACTTGAACAAGAAGTTGCACAACTTGAGACAAAAGGACATGGACGTGAGCACCTACACAGAGGAGTTTCACAAGATGACATTGAAAGCCAAGATGCCTGAGAATGAAAAACAGAAGCTTGCAAGGTATCTTAATGGCCTCAAGTTCTCCATTCAAGATGAATTAACTCTCTTAAACCCGGAGACAGTCCATAAGTGTTTTCAAATGGCATTGAGAGTTGAGGATAAACAAAGAAGAAAAGGTGATTCATATAGCAGCAGCAGAGGCAGAGGAAATCAAAATTTTAGGGGCAGGGGCAGATTTCAAAACAGAGATAATTTCTCTAGATTCCAAGGTGGCGGATCACAAGAAGGCAGCCAAGGGCAGGCTAATAAAAACAGTGCTGATAAGGGTCAGTTTAGGGGCAGAGGTAATGGCAGAGGAAGAAGTGGGGGCAGAGGTCCCAATGTGTTTACTGGAAGGTGTTTCTCTTGCAATCAAATTCGACATCAGTCCTTTAGGTGCCCGGAGAAGATGGGAAACACTGCTGCAAATCATAAAGAAAGAAGAGTACAACTCCTTCAAGAAGAGGACTGTCAAAGCACCACAAGTTACCAAACAGCCTCTTCCAAGTCTACAGCACCTGAGAGTGGAGAATGCATCATGTTCAACAGGTCACTCATCATGCCAGCCACTAAGGAGCAGCCCCAAAGAAACAACTTGTTCAGAACCACTTGCAAGGTGAAAGGAAAAGTGTGCAAGGTAATAGTTGATTCAGGTTCTTCTAAAAATTTGGCTTCTAATGAAATGGTGACTAAGTTAGGATTGGAAAGAATGCCTCATCCTAACCCCTATAGAGTCTTTTGGCTAACCAAGGAACAACAAATTGTGGTGAAAGAGCAATGTTGGGTTGAATTCAAGATAGGTGACTATCATGATAAGGTTCTTTGTGAGATAGTGGATATGGATGCATGCCACCTTCTTCTTGGAAGGCCTTGGCAACATGACACAAGTGCCCAACATGATGGTAAGAACAATGTGATTCATTTGTCCAAGAATGGTGAAAAGTTTACAATGACTCCTTTGATTGATGATTGCAAAGAGAAAGTCATTTCTAGTTCAGTTATGTTGGTAGGTGAAAAAGAGTTTTTGGCTAACCTCAAGCAAGAGAAAGTGCCATGTTTTGCAGTAGTCATCAAGCCCAAGGATGTGAATCCCAAGAAGGTCAAAGTGCAGCAACCTCTTAGGAGGATTGGACCAAAGGAAGTGGAAGAATTATTGGAAAGGTTCCATGATGTGATAGCCGATGAAGGCAAGGATGCTCTTCCACCAAAGAGGGAGATTAGTCATTGCATTGATCTCATCCTAGGATCCACTCTACCAAACCAAGTAGCCTACAAGTTGACTCCAGAGCAAAATGCTGAAGTGGCAAGACAAATCCAAGATTTGTTGGATAGAGGACTTATCAGGAGGAGTATTAGCCCATGTGCAGTACCTGCAGTACTTGCACCCAAGAAGGAAGGAACATGGAGACTATGCACTGATTCCAGGGCCATCAACAAGATTACTATCAGGTATAGATTTCCAATGCCTAGAATAGAAGATTTAATGGATTGCTTGGGTAAGGCTATGTATTTTACCAAGATAGATCTAAAAAGTGGTTATCACCAAAACAGGATAAGGGAGGGGGATGAGTGGAAAATCGCCTTCAAAACCAATGAAGGACTATTTGAATGGGTTGTCATGCCTTTTGGCTTGTCAAATGCACCAAGCACCTTCATGAGATTGATGAATGAAGTGTTAAAACCTTTCCTTAACAAGTTTATTGTTGTATATTTGGATGATATACTGAATTTTAGTGACAGCAAGGAAGACCACATAAGGCATATCCATCAAGTACTCAGGAGACTTCAAGAGGAGAAGTTGAGAATCAATCTTGACAAATGTGTCTTCCTACAAGAAGAGTTGATATTTTTGGGGTTTGTCATCTCCAAGGGCAGCCTAAAAATGGATCCAAGTAAGGTTGCAGCCATTCTTAATTGGTCAACACCTACAACAGACTCGGAGGTAAGGAGTTTCCATGGTTTATGCAGCTTTTATAGAAAGTTCATTAGAGGGTTTAGTGGCATTTGTGCTCCACTTGTTGACACCATAAAAGGGGGCATGAAATGTGTGTTTTTATGGACAAATGAGGCCAACCAAGCCTTTGAACTGTTAAAGAAAAAAATATCTGAAAAACCGGTCCTTGTTCTTCCTGATTTTGACAAGGTCTTTGTGGTAGAATGTGATGCAAGTAAGAGGGCTGTTGGGGGAGTCTTAAGTCAAGATGGGAGGCCTATAGCATTCTTCAGTGAGAAGTTAAATGAGGCAAAACAAAACTACTCCACCTATGATCTAGAGTTATATGCCATGGTTCAGTCATTGAGGAAATGGAGACACTACTTATTACCAAAGGAATTTATAGTTTTTACTGACAACCATGCATTAAGCTTCTTGAACAGGCAGCAAAAGTTGAATCACAGACATGTCAAGTGGATGGAGTACATCCAAGCATACACCTTCTCCATAAAACACAAGAAAGGAGTGGCCAAGAAGGTAGCCGATGCCTTAAGAAGGAGAAATCTTGTTGTGAAAACTATTCAATTAGAAAGTACAGGTATTCATGCCATTAAAGATTAGTATACAGTAGATGAAGACTTCAAAGAGCCATACCTATCTTGCAAGGCCATGACAGGAAGGTATAATACTGATTTTTCTGATTTTTTGTTGTAAGATGGATATCTTTTCAAGGGTAGCATGTTGTGTATCCTAAGAGGATCTATTAGAGAGAATATAATAAGGGAAAAGGATTGTGGCAGCATGTCAGGTCACTTTGGTATTGATAAGACCCTAGAATTGGTTAGGAGGTACTATTTTTGGCCAAAATTGCCAACCGATGTAAGGAAGTTTGTTGAAACTTGTCAAATTTACCAAAGAGCAAAGGGGCATACATCAAATGCAAGTTTATACACTCCTCTACCTATTCCTTCAAAGCCTTGGGATTCCATAAGTATGGACTTTGTACTTGGTTTGCCTAGGACAAAGAATGGACATGATAGCATTTTTGTGGTTATAGATATGTTCTCAAAAATGGCTCACTTCATCCCATGTAAAACCACACATGATGCCTCACACATAGCAGGTCTTTTCTTCAAATAAATAGTCAGGTTACATGGTTTACCTTTGTCCATAATCTCAGACAGAGACCCCAAGTTCATAGGACACTTCTGGAGGACACTGTGGAAGAGACTAGGTACAAATTTGTCCTTATCATCTACTTATCACCCTCAGTCTGATGGACAAACAGAGGTGATTAATAGGTCACTTGGCAACCTCCTAAGATGCCTAACCAAGGAGCAGGGTGCTAGTTGGGATTCAATTTTGGCTAGGCAGAGTTCTCATACAATGACACTGTCAATAGAAGCACCGGCCTGTCTCCTTTCCAAATTGTTTATGGCACTCACCCAAGGGGTATTTTGGAACTAAGGGAGGTTAAAGGACTAGAAAACAGTAGTGCCTTGGCTGAAGACTTCATTCAAGTCATGCAAGATGTCCATGAACAAGTACAATAGAAATTACTGTCCACTTCTCAAAAATATATACAATTTGCTGACAGAAAAAGAAGGGATTTGCAGTTCAAGGAAGGTGATTTCATAATGGTTCATCTAAAGAAGGAGAGGCTCCCTACAGGTAAACACACTAAGCTACTCATGAAGAAGATTAGGCCTTGTGAAGTGCTCAAGAAATGTGGAGACAATGCCTACAAAATTAGACTTCCAGATGGCATTGGTTTGTCTCCAATTTTTAATGTTTCAGACCTTTATCCCTATAAAAGATCTGATCCTTAGATTGTTGTTGAAGAAGATCAAACTGATCACACACTCCAGGAACTCATTCCTTCATCTCCAAATCAGATTGAGTGCATTTTGGACAAGAGGATTGCAAAACAAACTAGAAGGCACACCTATCATGACTATTTGGTGAAGTGGCTAAACAAACCTCAGGAGGATGCCACTTGGATGAGTAGGGTAGACATTGAGAAGGCAGGTTTCACATTTGACAGCATTCCAACTCAAGAGACTTGAGTTCTGTTTGACAGTGGGTGTATGGTGCAGGGCACCTAGGAGCACCTTGGTTCCTAAAGTCACTTTGTTTGCATTTTTTTGAAAAGGTTGTGATTTTGTTTAATGTGTTTTGTAATAAGGCTTTTCATAGCCATGTTGGAAGGTCTATTCTTCTGTGGTCAAGAGGTCTGGGGTAACTTTATAAACCTCATATCCTTCTTAGTCCACTTGGACCTAGTTGTGCCACTTAGGCCTAGAAGGTCTAATATTGGCTTTTTGAGTTTGTTTGAGTTGTCTTAGTGTTTTAGCATGGTCTAAGGAGTGTGATGGTAGTTTGATTCCATTTGACAAGCAAACCTAATCGCCATCCTCTTGAAATGCAAAAACTCCATAGTGTAACAAGTTGCCAATGTTGCCAATGACACATTGGCCGGTTCAAAACTTAGTTTGGGTGGTTGAATCTCCTTTTGGAAGTTAGAAACCAAATTGGATAGGTTGATATGGAGGAAATATTACTCCAGTACAGAAGAGAAAGTTTTTGTACAGAATTTGGGCACAAAAATCAAGAAAATTGACTATTTTTGGCTATTTTTATTGCTGTGTACGGCCTGTATGGATTTTTCATGGGTTCAAATGTACTTTTTCTGAAAGCTCTTGGAGTCAGGGTTCTAATGCAACTAGTTTGAGGTCTTGAAGTGGTCAGGATCAAAAGTTATAGATTTTTCTTTCAAAACAGGTCCAGAAACCCTGTTTTCTAGAGCAGCCATAGAAATCCGGCCCTAGAATGCATTCCCACCATTGAAAATTCACAAAAACTGGTGAAATGCAGGCTAGGGGTATGTACTATAAGATTCCAAAATCTTTTTGTTTGAAAATGCAGTCTTCTATTTTTAATTTGATGCCCTAGGTCAAGTATTCCTATGTATTTGGCCAGAATTGTGCAATTTATTGATGTAGATGACAAAATCTGATAGGTGGGCGAATGAAAGTTGGTTTGTGAGTTGTTTGTAGGTCATAAAAGAGATCCAAGTTCCTGCCCCAGGTTTATGACCCCAATTTTGAGCACTTGCTTTGTAACCTAGCCTAAATTGATCAATTAGGCCTAGAAGACCAAATGAGTGTTCTGGATTGCTAATGTAGAGTTGGAACAGGAGACTTGGGAGTTTGATAGGGTTCCATAGAGTGTATCTAAAACCATCATTTTCTTGCCTGGTCATATGGGATTTTGTCAAGTTTTGTTGAGAAAACCTAGTTTGGAGGGCTAGTAGCCTTACTAGTCAAGGTATAGGTTGAAGAGTTTTGGGAAGTTGGAGACCAAACCAACTGTATAGAAGGTGTTTGTTGATCTGTCCTAAGGTGTTGGAGAAGCCTAGAAGGTGGAGCCATCACTAGGATACCAAATCCTTCATACACCCTTGAATGTGCCTTTGGTTGCTTGGTTGAAGGCTGTTTGAAGTGGGTGAGTGGGCAAAGGACAATAGAGTAAACCCTTGTGTGTTGCTTCCCTTGTGCCACTTTGCATCAGTTTTTGCATGTATTTTTTTCTTACTTCATTACACATTTCTGCATACACATTTTGAAAAATGTGTATGCAAAAATGTCAAATGAAATAAGGAATAAATGCAAGTAAATACCTAGTCCACACTTAAGACACATCAAGAGAAAGTAACTATAAAATGTAAATAAAATAATATTACCAAATGAGTCCTTTTTGCCCTTAATATTCCAATGGTATTTTGATAGTGATGGAGGGGCATTAGGAACATCATAGCATAAATGTTGTCAACTTTTGGTTTTTAGGTTTTTTATGGGTTTTTCAATCTAATAAGGTCATTGTAGACCACTTTTTATCATTTTGATCCACTTGGGAAAGATTAAGGTCAAGTTGTTAAAAATTGTCAAAATTGCCTTAAAAGTTGTCAAGTTGATGTAATGCCTAATTAAAAGATTAGTGGTCAATTACAATAGTGGAAATGACTAGAAATATATATATTTTAATCCCAAACTTATTTGAAGGGGGAGACAACTTTTGAATGAAGATTGTGAATCATTTTCGAGCAATTTCTTTGTATTTTTTCATGTAACAGTTATGTTCTTTTTCTTGGTACGGATCTGTATGGACAAATAGTGATCTAAAGCCAATTGGAAATGTTAGATACATGTTTCTAGTTTCATTTGTTTTTGGTTTGAAAATTTTTCATTAAGATTTTTAAAAGTTATGGCTTTTTTGGTGATAATAGTTCTAAACCATGTATAGGGTTTCCAGCAGTAGAAATAAATTCATAAATTGACTTCCCACTATTGGAAATCCAAGAAAATTGGTGTGGATTGTTTTAGTATTTTCTTCAAACCCTTTAAAGGATTTTCCCTAATTTGATCGTATGAGCAAGTTCTTCAATAACAGTCCCAAAGGGACTGTGTTTGTCAGTTTGACAGGGCAACGAGAATAAGGTTTGATCAAATAAACTTAAGTTTTGTATGCACATTGAAGTTTGTGATACTTTAAGGTGTTGGAATGGTCTTATAGATTGGTCTATAATGGTTTTATATTTGAACTCATATTGAATGTGTCTTTAACCCTCAAAAGGGCAAATTCTCGCAAATTGTCAAGTGTGGAAAGTTGCTTTTCAAACCCTATTGTGTTCTTGCACTTGGTTTGCATCAAGTATGTTTGGAAACCCATAGAATATGTTGAGACATGTTTGAATAAGTGTTTTTGTCAAGAAAATCTCATTTGAAGTTAAGAATTAGATTATTGTCAAGCCTAAATGACCTATTAGGCCTAATAGAAAAGAGGATAGTCAAGATTTGCCTCAATCCTTACAAAGGAACCCTACCCTATTCTTGAATATGTTTTGTTTTGTCCAAAAGGGTGTCCCAAATAGATTTTATATTTTGGGTAGTAGTCTATAACAAGAGTTATGGTCAAAAAGGCTGTTTGACAGGCTACAAGGCTTAAGGGCAGTTTGTGAAGAAAGACCTAAACAATTGTAGGTCAAGGGGTTCTTATGAGTGATTGGAAATTGCATTAGTCATTGAATTATCCCTCTACATCATTTTGGTATTAGAGCCCAAAGACGTGGGCAACGGAAGATTGGACATATTAGTGGTGAGATAAAATATTTGATATTTTGCTAAATTTTATTTAGACTGAAGAAAATTGTTGCAGGCTGTTTGAAGGTGTTGAGAAGAAGTAAGGTGAAAGAGACTTGCTTGAAAAAGGAGTAACAACACATTGAGAATGGAAGTGTTGATGAGAATAGTCAATGGAGAATTGGAGAGTAATAAGTTGTTGAGTGAGCAACAAAAGAGAGAAAGAAGTGAGAAGAAGAAAAAAGAAAAGGAATAGAGAGAGAAATAGATAAAAGTTCAGCAAGAGATAGAAGCCATAAGAGAGGATTTTGCAAAAGCAATGCAAAGTATGGAAGAAAAAATAAAGAGTATAATAATCTGTGTGTGATGTTGGGATAACACCATTAGAAAATTGGTCAAATGACCGATAAAGGAAATTGCAAAAAGAAGAAAGAAGCAAAAATTGAGAAGAAAGATAAAAAAATTAATCAAGATGATGGAGGAGCCAAAGCCATCCAAGGAAGAGGAAAAATATGAAGAAATTGAGTCCATTGAGACTCAAAATTTTGTTTCTAACAATATTTGTCAGTATGTGTTTATAGGTGCAACAGATGAAGATGGAAAAGAGTATAAAGAAAAAAGAGAAGTAAATACAACGTATGAAGATTGTTATGCAAATGTAGCGCAATATGGTGAAGAAGAGGTTGTAAAAAAAATAGAGGTACAAGTTGTATTTTCTGATTTTATGGATGATGAAATGCTAACAAATTATATTCAAATGAGAAGATGAAGACATGGACAGTGGTAATGCGGTATATGAAGAAGAGCTAGAGTTTTGGAACATTGAAGTTGAGAAGATGCTAAGTAAGAGATGGTGCAAGAAGAAAAAGAAAGACCTAGGGAAAGTCAGGAATGAAGAACATACACAGGGAGCATCAACTTTTGGAAATGAATTCCCAGTTGAATGACGAGTGGCAAAATAATTGGAAGACTAGGAAGAAAAGAAGCCCTACACTCAAGTGGACTTGAGTTTTTTTCTTCCCCTTGGGTCTATGATGCAGGGGCATCAGGAGCATCATAGCATAAATGTTGTCACCTTTTGGTATTTAGGTTGTTTATGGGTTTCTAGGTATAATAAGGTCATTGTAGACCATTTTTTATCATTTTGATCCATTGGGAAGGATTAAGGTCAAGCTGTTAAAAATTCTCAAAATTCCCTTAAAAATTGTTAAGCAACTTTGTAAAAGTTGTCAAGTTGATGTAATGGCTAATTAAAAGATTAGTGGTCAATTACAATGGTGGAAATGGTTGGAAATGTATATATTTTGATCCCAAACTCATTTGAAGGGGGAGAGGATATTTGAATGAAGATTGTGAATCATTTTGGTGTAATTTCTTTACATTTTTTCCTGTAACATATCTATTCTTTTGCTTGGTACAGATTTGTATGGATAAATAGTAATCTAAAACTAATTAGAAATGTTAGATTATATTTCTAGTTTCATCTATTATTTGTTTGAGCAAATTTCATTAAGATTTGTAAAAGTTATGGTATTTTTGGTGACAACAGTTCTAAACCCTGTCTAGGGTTTCCAGCAGTAGAAATAAATTCATAAATCAACTTCCAGCCATTGGAAATCCATGAGAATTGGTGTGGAAGACTATTTTAGCATTTTATATGAACCCTTTAAAGGATTTTCCCTACTTTGATTCTATGAACAAGTTATTCAATAATAGTCCCACAGGGACTGTGTTTGTCAGTTTGACAGGGCAGCAAGAATAAGGTTTGATCAAATAAACTTAAGTGTTGTATGCACATTGAAGTGTGTGATGCTGTAGGGTGTTAGAATGGTCTTATAGATTGGTCTAAGATGGTTTTGTATTTAAACGCATATTGAATGTGTCTTTAAGCCTCAAAAGGGCAGATTCTTACAAATTATCATGTGTGGAAAGTTACTTTTCAAATCCTATTGTGTTCTTGCACTTGGTTTGGGTTAAGTATGTTTGGAAGCCTATAGAATATGTTGAGACAGGTCTGGATAAGTGTTGTTCTCAAGAAAATCCCATTTGAAGTCAATAATTAGATGATTGTCAAGCCTAAGAGACCTATTAGGCCTAATAGAAAAGAGGACAGTCAAGATTTGCCTAAATCCTTACAAAGGAACCCTACCCCATTCTTGAATATGTTTTGTTTTGTCTAAAAAGGTATGCCAAATGGATTTTGTATTTTGGGTAGTAGGTCTATAATGAGAGTTATGATCAAAAAGGCCTTTTTGAAAGTCTACAAGGCTTAAGGGTAGTTTGTGAAGAAAGAGCTAAAGGATTGTAGGTCAAGGGGTTCTTGTGAGTGATTGGAGATTGAATTAGTCATTGTATGATCCCTCTACATTAGATAGAGATTTGGATATGTTGGGACACTCATTTATTTTATATGGTAATTGGATGAGGATGAAAATAAGATAGTCATGTGAATCTCAATAATGAAGTTAAATAATAAAATTATTTAATTAATTATTTGAGAGGGGATGATGGGAGGATAATTTTTTTTTTGGACTGCAAGAATCGAGTAGCCACCCTATAAACTACAGTGTGCCTAGTAAACTTTTTTCACGTGACTAGTGATGCTGGCATGACACGCCATCTGCTACCACAGGGATGGGAGGAGACTGGACCTCATGATCTTGTTTACCGTAATGGAATTTTTTAGCTAATCGAGCCAGGGCCCCCGCCCTTGGGAGGATAATTTAATTAAATAAATAAGATGTATTCAATTAATTTTGGCTAAAAGTGACAAATGGATTAAATAAATAAATAAATATAATTTATTTATTTATTTTAGGTGACTGAGGGAATGGATTAGTTAAATAAATATAATTTATTTAATTAATTTAGGAAAGACATTAAGTGTCAATGAGTTTATAATATGAATGTTTAGGGGATGTCGAAGGGTTATGACATGGTCAATTTTGGGTGTCTACATTTTGCCCCTCTTTGATATGATGTTGTGACTAAGTGTAAGGTCACCTACCCCACTCCTTATGACTTATCTAGGGGTCTAGTATCACATAAAGATAGTTTTATTTAGTTATTCATGCACAACATTTAAGTTAATTTTTTAAAGTAAATTAATTAAGTTGTTTTCATTAAAAAGGATAGGTTTATGCTTATTAGTTTTAAAATACATGAAAGTATTGGGAGAAACAATAATTGTTGTCTTATTAAGATTTGGTTTTTAAATTTAAAGTTGCATGGGGAAATAGAAGAGATTAGGAGTATTATCTAGAAATACTGCAACTCTGGGACTGCCTAAAGCTTCACTGTGTTGAATTTTGATCATCAACCACCATCGCTATCTTACCTCTAATGTTTTGATGTAGCTATAAAAAAATTGGTTGCGTACAGGGGGTTATGCACACTTTCTTAGTGAAATAAAGATTTACTAGATTCAATGAGAAATAAATGCAGAAGAGTGCAAGTGAAGCTTTGAGCCCACAATACATACAAAAAGAAGGGAGCAAGCCAAGACAGGTCTCCCTCAGTCTCAGCGTATCCACCCTAAGCTTATCAAAGATCAAAGTAATTTCAAGAGATTACCTTCATGATGAGCATATATGGAGAGAATGACAAAACAATCTTTGGTGGTAACAAGCATGGTTATTTCTCAATTCTTTTGTATTGGAAATATTAGAGTAGTGCATTTACAAGGCCCTAAAAAGTTTGAGACTTGATGGCCTAAAGAGTGTGTTAGTGTTGATTTTATTACTTCATTCAAAGAGTCCACAAACTAACTTCAATTAATTTAAAGATCAATTCTGAAGAATTTTCTTGAATTGGTCAAGTTTCTTTGTTGCCTAGATTCCACTTCCACCCCACTGATGAAGAGCTTGTCAAGTACTATTTGAAGAGAAAATTGTGTGGGTGGCCGCTTTCAGTTGATTCTATTATAGAGATTGATTTATATAAGTATGAGCCTTAGGATTTACTAGGTAAGCCATTAAACTTTCTGAGATGACTCTAAATTTTTATATCAAAAAGAAATAAATGAAATGAATTATATTGATGTACATAAATAAGGTCAATGGAACTAGAAATTACATTCAATTACAATTGAGATGTATTAGAGTAAATCAAAAGTAGTTAAACCCTAAACCTTAAGATCAAAATATACATATATATATAGCCAGGTGAGAAAGATGAATCAACAAATATTGTGTTTTAAGAATATAATGAAAGATTTAAAAAATAAAAATCTTCTAACTCATTTCTCCAAAATATATTTACTTGAAGTATTATGTTTTTAAAAATTGTTTAATTAATTCAAAGAAATAGTTGAAACAATTACTTGATTAATCTTGAAAATATAATTAAAGTTAGATGATGAGTATGGGTTGGGAATTTAAATAAAAGAAAGCATAAATATATTCTTATCCAAAATTTTCAAATTTCTTTATTTTCTTTAAATCTATAAATCAAATCTTAATAAGACAAAAAATATTCTTTCTCCTAATTCTTTCATCTATTTTAAAACTTAAAAGCATAAACCTATCCTTTCTTTCTTGTAGGTTCTTTCAATGACTCATGATTGACACTTGAAATTCCTAACCCATACATATCATCTAACTGTAATTCTATTTTCAATCTTAATCAAGTAATCACATTAACTATTTCTTTCAATTAATTAAACAATTTTCAAAAACATAATACTTTATTAGGTATCTTTTGGAAAAACAAGTTAGAAGATTTTATTTTTTAAATCTTTCATGGACTATGAATACAATATATGACCTGACAATACATATATGACCTTAATGAATATAATGAAGATGATTTTGATTAGTTTCATATTCCATAACCTTGGATGTAAAGAACTATTAAGGGATAAGGTGGGGTTCAAATCTACACAATATTCAAAATGTTTATTGACGCAATTTTGGTTCATTTGTGTTGCATGTTATAGTTTCTACATATCACGTTGAACTGAAAAATCATCTTAGTTGTAACAATAACTTTGAAGTTGTTGTTCCTAGTATCTTAGATATGTTCAGAACCATATAGATATGTTCAAAACTATAAAGGAATGAGGCCTAGTGAGAGGCTAAATAGTAAATTTATTATCTTAAAAAACAAATGATAGATGAATCTATTTGGAACACTTTTTTTAATTTAAAAAGTGTACAGTTGAACTCTATATGAACCATTGATACATATAACTTTGACAAGAGTTTAGAAAATAACTGCATACTACTTGATGCTATTGAGCAATTTCAGTTCAAGTTTTGTCATTTCAAATTTTTTCTGCACAATCAACACTCTATCAATATATATTATATCTTGATCTTTTACATTTGTAAATTAAAAAAAACACTCTAAATAAATTCATCTATCATTTGTTTTTAAGATAAAAATCTACTATTTTGCCTCTCACCGGGCCTCATTCTTTATAGTTCTGAACATATCTAGGATACTAGAAACAACAACTTTAGAGTTATTATTAGTCCTGAGATGATTTTTTCAGTTGAAAATGATACGTAGAAACCATAACAGACAGCACAAATGAACCAAAATTACGTTGATAAGGTGGGTATCTGCTCAACCAAACCCTGGTGGAAGGATTGGAAATGGTATCCAGAAACCCCTTTTAGAAATTACAAGCCTCTTCTTGGCTATCAATGGCTTTCACCATATTTTCCCATGATTGAAGCCTAGAATCAACAATGGTACCTCTAGTCCTCAATATTTGTTTGGCATAAAAGATTTTCTACTGCTTGGTCTGCAATTGTTGAATGAAAGCTCACCCACTTTGCTTGGTGTATTCATTTCCAAGGCTTACCAATGGGATCTCAGCTATTTCATTTGGGGGTACAGGACCCTCATTGCCCATTTTGTAGGTAGGCTGAGACATTTCAGCATCCCTTCTAGTTTTGTACCAAAGCTCAACAGTTTTTGAATTGGATCCATGATTGCTTCTAACAATTTTAGTCAGAGGCCTTCTCCTAGCATATGGTTTTATTGGGAGATTCTCCTCGAATCCCCGCAAAATATACTTAGATTTTACATACTTTCAAGGTGGAAATCCTCTTTAGTCTTTGGAAAGATAGAATTTCTTGCATATTTTCTCACAACTAGATTGATACATTTGTTTCTTTATATTCTAAAGCTATTATTTGCTCTAATGTTCTCCTACAGATTCATGTGCAAGCTAACAAAGTTGCACTTCAAGTTTCTCACCTTCATCCCTGAGCTTCTAGACCACTAGGGCAATTCCCCTTGCACTATGGCTCGTGTGCCTCCCTCTCCCACTTCTAATTGGGGCTAGTCACCTTCACGAGTCCAGTGATGAAGTGGCTCTACTAGGGATTCTCGCCCCCATGGTCGGGCTCCTCCTCATCGTGGCCTTTCAACCTCGCAGGAAATCATCCTCTCCCCATCCGTAGGCTAGCCTAGGGTGGCCTTCTAGTAGAGTGTCGAGGAGAGGAAGAAGATATTCTAAGTGGCCTTCTGGTGGTTTGACTCCTAGTAGCAGTTTTGGTTCGAGGCCCACTGATATATCTAAATGGGTCCCTCTATGCTCAAAATTGCAACTCCGGTTGCCTGGGGCCGTTGGCTCAAATTTTGCCATGCACATGAACCCTTCCCTCCTTGGCACGGGGTGATCTGCCACATCACTCTCTCTCTCTCTCTTGTGGAAGTAGCCAGTCAAGAGGAGGTGAGACATGGCAGGGGTCTAGCCGGTTGGAGAGCTAGACTTCATGGAGAGGGGTCACCAAGTTCTGTGGCCTTTGTTGTTGTGTGCTAAGTTGAATGTTTCATTCGATGGCAGTTGCTGTAGAGATAACCCTATGACCCGAAGGGTCACTAGTTTTTCTTCTCTTGTTGGTGTTTCTTCTATTCCACCTTTGTGTGGGTAAGTAGTTACTTTTGTTTATGGCTTCTTGTCTTTCAATTCATTGAATTAGTTCTCATTGTATTTGTAGTTGTCTGCTTTCTTCTAATAATAGGACAAATTGATCTTGTTGTGGTAAAGTAAATGTCACTGACTATTGTCGTGGATTGATTTCCTCAATTTCATTAAGGATAGCCCTCTTCCACTCACCTCTTACTCCTAGGCACATTTGTGAACCAAGATAGAGATAAATGTGTGATGACCAACCTTAACAAGACTTAGGGTTTTGACCTAGGATTTAGTTGACCTAGGGTTTAGTTTATGCTTTGACTTATGTTTACCTTGTGATGTGATCAAGGGTTTGATTGGATCATGTTTTAACCATGTTTTACCTTGTGATGGTATTGAGGGTTTGCAAGTTATCTTTCTTTTCTAGGGTTTCTATATGCATGCAAAGCTAAATGAAATGCAAACTTGTTTTTGTGCTTTTTTAGATATTTTATTAATAAAGATGCTTTTTCTATTCTAATAATTGAGATATGAAATACAAGATAATATGACTTTTCCTAGAGAAATTTAATCTATGTTTCTAGGTCTTTGATTGTTTTGAATAATCTAATCTAAAAAGGGAAATTGTTTCTACCAATAGTCTAGATCTAGGAATTTGAAAACAATTATTCTAACATGTAATATCTATTCTATCAAGGAAAAAATAATGATTTATTATTCCCAAGAGCAATTTTCAATTATCTAATTACTATGAATGGATTAAAGCATAAACGAACCTAAAAATAGAGAAGATTTGTGTGACTCCACTACCCTCAAAAATCCTTGATGGCAACCTCGAATCCTCTTGAAGCAGCGGGAAGACCTCTTGATGACAAGACGACACAAAGAATGATGAAGGGGGTAAATCATAAAAACACACAACAACAAAAATTGCACACAGAAAATAGAGTATTCTTTTATTGATTTGGACAACTCATTCATTATAGAAGCTGAAATAAAATCAGAGGAATCAATCCTCCATAGGCTATAACACATTAGAGCTACCTATCACTAGGCTCTGGAATCTTATTTTCCTGCCTATTTTTGACTCTATACTTTCCCCCTTATCTCTACTACAACACAAGGTCTCCAAAAATAGTCATAAATAGCCCTTTTTGGTGGCCTCCAGCTAATTTTCAAAATTTGCCACTCCATCCAAAAGTAGGTCAACTTCTGGGAAGCATAACTTTTGATTCGGGTATCTGTTTGATGAATCGTTTGAAGTTCCCGAAAGCTCACAAAGAGAAATATCACGCTGAAAATGTGTAAACAGATTTCTATCAAATTTTTGGGATGTTATGGGATATTTTACTACGTCATATATGATTTCAAAAAATTTTAGGGGTTTTCAGAAAACAGAAATATTAATATCTTTTAGTTCACAAATTATCTTTGCTTGATTCCTTCATCAAAGGTCTTATATTTCATTTATTAAGCTTCCTGTGAATTTTGTCTTCCATCGTGCCCAAATGCAAACTTTCTAAAATAAGCAGTCAATCTTTCCAAAAATAGTAGTTTGCTATTTTTAGTAGTTTGGAAAAACTGAAAGTCCTACATCATTATTCAAGTGATTATGGAACCAGAAATACTAATTATGGAAATAAATGAAAACAAATTCAATGATTTTGAATCAATATCTTTTTGGGTGATGCAACATTACCTTTACACCACTAGATGCTCCTGTATCAGACACCTAGGGTAATTTGAGAAGTGACCCTGTCACGTCTCAGGTATTTGTTTGAGGAAAACCCAAACGGTCAACCTCTGCCTTAGACAACCAAGAAGAATCTTCAACAGGCCTTCCTTTCCATTTCACCAGATATTCTTCATATTACTTGATCTGAGTACTTCTTCCCACATGGCCAACCAAGATCTCTTCTATCTCCTCTATTGAAGTAGATGCCAAAATACTCCACTATTCTTCTATTAGTCTATCCTCTATGCCACCTTCAAGATATTATGTTAAATCAACAATGTTGAACATAGGTGAAATGTTGATCCTACTCGGCAACTCTACCTCCTATGCATTTCTTGAATCATACTTCTTTAGGATTCTACATGGTCCAAATTTCTTCATTTTCAACTTATTATATGTTCCAATTGGGAACCTTTCTTTTCTCAAGTGAACCATGACTTCATCTCCTACCTAGAACTCCTTATATCTCCTCTTCTGATCTGCCTTAGCCTTGTACTAAGTATTCATTTTATTAATATGATTTCTCACCTCTTCATGCAAATTCCTCATGTGTCCTATAAGGTCATCAGCTTTAGCACTTATCTTTTCTCGTTTGTCCATCATCCTTAACTCTAAAGCATTTCTTGGACTATTCCCATATACAATCTGGAATGGTGATTTACCAGTACTACTATTGACAAAATTGTTGTACAACCAAATTCTGCCTGTGGTAAAATCAAATCCCATCCCTTGGGCTTATATCCTACTAAGCATCGTAGCAGTTTACCCAAACTCCTATTCACCACTTTTGTATGTCCATAAATCTATGGATAGTGTGCAGAACTGAACTTCAAATCTTCCTTCAACTTCTTCCACAATGTCCTCTAGAAATAACTAACAAACTTGGTATCTCGATATGAAACTGTGCTCTTACATAGACCATGTAGTCTCATCACCTCCCTAAAAAATAACACTACAATATGAACAACATCATTAGTCTTGTTACAAGGAATAAAATGTGCCATCTTCGAGAATCTATCCACAATAAAAATGGAATCATGTCCCCTCTATGTCCTAGGTAAACCAAGAACAAAATCCATATTAATATCATCCCATGGCTTCTCTGGTATAGGTAATGGCTGATATAGCCATGTATTCTAACTTGTTCCTTTTTCCATTTGACACACTTTACAACTCTGCACAAATTTCCTCACATCTTGCTACAACTATGGCCAATAGTAATGCTCACCAACAATAGCACTGGTCTTATCTTGAACAAAGTGTCCAGCTAATCCCCCACTATGCTTCTCCTTAATCAGGTTCTCCCTCATGGAAGTCCTCAGAATGCACAACTGGTTTACTCTAAACAACATGCCATCTTGGATTATGAAATCCAACCATTTTGTCCTATCCAAAGTAATAAGTTCCAAACAATCTTTTCAAGCCTCTACAAAATCTAGATCTTCAGGATGCAAACTTTTGAGCTCATCAAACCCAACAACTTCTATCTTCATTTCTTTCAACAAATTTTACCTTTTGCTCAAGGCATCTCCAACTCTGTTGGACTTCCCAGTCTTGTGCTTCAAAACAAAAGTATAACTTTACAAAAAAGCAACCTATTTTAAGTGCCTTTGATTTAACTTTCCTTGACTATTAAGATACTGCAAAGCCTGATGATCAATATATAAAACACTCTTTTGGCAACAAATAATGTCTCCATTTCTTCAAAGCCTAAACCATTGAATAAAATTCTTGATCTTAAATAGAATACTTTTTCTTGGCATAATTAAGATTCTCACTAAAATAAGCAATGGGCTTACCTTCTTGACTCAAAATAGCCGCTATGGCACTAACACTAGCATCACAATCTACCTGAAATACCTTATTGAAATTTGGAAGTGCCAAAACAGGTTGCTCTGTGACTTTCTACTTCAATACATCAAAACTCTTGTTTTCTCCTGTAGTCTCCTCTTATTGTCTTAGTTAGGGGTGCACAAATGCTACTAAAATTCCTGATAAACTTTTTGTAAAAACTTGCCAAACCATGAAAAGATCTTACCTCTATAGCACTCCTTGGCGTAGACCATTCAATGATATGGGTCCATTTTAAGACCTTCCTTTGAGACAACAAATCCCAAGTATACCAACTTCTTCATTGCAAAACTACATTTCTTTAGATTAATCAACAACTTTTCCTACTTTAGCTTCTTAAATCTCTTTTGATATGCATCAGATGCTCATCCCAAGTCTTACTAAAAAATTAAAATGTCATCTAAATAAACAATAACAAAACTTCCCAAAAATTCTTTCGATATCTCGTTCATGAGCCGTATGAATGTGCTCGGTACATTGGTTATCCCAAATGGAATCACTAACAACTAACACAAACCTTCCTTTGTCTTGAAGGCTATCTTCCATTTGTCTCCTTCTTTGATTTGGATCTGGTGATACCCACTCTTCAGGTCAATCTTCATGAAGTACTTGGCTCCACTCAAATAATCCATTATGTCATCCATTCTAGGCAATGAAAATATGTCCTTGATCATGATCTTATTGATGGCTCAAGAGTTTGTACACATCCTTCACTATCCATCTTTCTTTGGTGCTAGTATTGTAGGTACCGCATGTGGAATTAGGCTCTCCCTTATTAGTCCCTTCCTCAACAACTCCTAAACTTGTCTGTTCAGCTCTTCATTTTCAACAGGGGTCATTCTATGGGCTGCCTTATTTGGCAAACTGGCTCCTCATATCAAATCAATTTGATGCCTTATCTTCCTCACTGGTGGTAAACCTTCTAGGACATTATTAGAGACAATATCCTGAAATTCTTCCAACATATCAGAGAATTCTACTAGTACATCTTCACATTTCTCTTGACTAATCTCAGGAATCAATGCAAAGCAATGACGCTCATGCTTCATACCCTCCAAAAAATTCCTACCATATACCAAATAAATTCTCGCAGTACTACATACCTTTTCTTCCACCTCCTTCAAGGGCTTCAATTTATGATGAACTCTATCCTTTGTTAGGGAATATGTGTTTGCATGGCCATCGTGGATAGCACACCTATCATACTGCCATGACCTCCCCAATAGCATATGACATGCATCCATTGGTATGATATCATAAAGCACATCATCATGGTGTCCCCAATCTTGAACTTCACTAAACACTGCTCATTGACCAAAGCTCTATGGTCCTTCTACAACCATGCAATCTGATATGGATGTGGATTCTTTCTTCTTGTCAACTTCAACTTGTCAACCATCTCCTCTGAAATAGGATTGTCAGTGCTTCCACTATCAATAATAATATCACAACACTTACCTTCACATTTGCACCTTGTACAGAATAAACTTTTCCTCTAATTAGTTTCTTTCTCCTCATTCAACAAAGTTCTTTTGACAACTAGGGTTTCTCCCCTTTTAGCATCTTCAGAATGCTCAGACTATGCATCTTCATCTACATGTGCAACTTGTACATTACCTTCAGGTCTTCTATTCATCCTTCCTTGATGTTGCAGACACTCGTATGCTTGATTCCCTTCTTCTCCACATTGAAAATAGGTTCCTCTAAAATATCCTCTTCCAGGTCCTTGCCTAGGTCTACCTCTTCCTCTTCCACTTTGCTCACCATTATTCTGGTCACAAGGGTGGTAGGCCTTATCTCCTCTCTAATTTTGACTGGTGCTAGCTTCTTCACTTTTCTTTGAATCTTCATTTCAGCCTCCATAGGGACTTCCATCAGTCCTTCCACCATGACCTCTTCCCCTTTGCTTGTTGTTGAATCTTTTATTCAACTTCTCTTGCACCTTCAGGGAAAAATGGTATGCATCTTCTATGGTGGTCATTTTGACCAGGCTCAGATCCTCTTGAATACTTTGCCTCAACCCATTATTTAATGGGCTACCTTCTCCTTATTGGCCTATGCATGGCCTGCCCTGATAGTAATCTTATAAAAATCTTCTGTATACTCCTTAAGAGACTTGTTACCTTGCTTCAATCCTTGCAACTTCTTCAATAACTCTATCTCATAGTCCACATGAATGAACTGCTTCTTTAGTTTTTCCACCATTCGATCCCATCTGGTAATCTTTCCTTTTCATCTTCTATTCCTCTCTAACTAGACCTCCTTCCACCAAATATTGGCAGAGCCCTTCAACTTTGTTTTTGCAAACTTGACCTTATCTAGGTCTTCCACATCTTCATACTCAAAATATTCCTCCATGTCATTGATCCAATCAATAAGCTGTTTTAGGTTCAAATCTCTAGAATAGGTAGAAACTTTGATCCTAGACCTCTTTCCAATCTTTTAAATGGCCCTCAACAACATAAGTTCTACATGCTCTCCTACAAATTCTTGTTCCTCCTCAAATAGCTCTTCTTCAGCTTCATCCTCCCTTTCTTCTCTTGTTCTCGGCTCAAACCCTCTTCACAATTCCTCTTGCAATGCATCAATATGCCTTTGTAGGGCTTTAAAACCCTCTTCCATAAAAGTATTTCTCCCAACATGGTTTCTTCATGGAGGCATCTTGATCTCCATAGCAAACCCACAACCTCATGTCCTGGTGCAAACAGCCTCATGGTCAGTAATCTCTCTACACACTCAGGAACCCTTGCTTAGATACCACTTGATGAAGGGGGTAAATCATAAAAACACACAAAAATAGAAATTGATCATAGAAAATAGAATATTCTTTTATTGATTTAGACAACTCATTCATTACAGAAGCTCAAATACAATCAGAGGAATCAATCCTCCACAGGCTACAATGCATTACAACTACCTATCACAAGGCTCTCGAAACTTCTACCTTCTGTAACCCCAAATCAGCTAGGGTTTCTTTTCTCCCACCTATTATTGACTCTACACTTTCCTCCTTCTCTCTACTATTGCCCAAGGTCCCCAAATATAGTCATAAATAGCCCTTTTTGGCCGCCTCTAGCTAAATTTTGAAATTTGCCACTCCCTCCAAAAGTAGGTCAACTTCTAGGAAGCATAACTTTTGATCTGGGTGTCCGATTGACAAACCGTTTGAAGCACTAAAAATATCATGAAGTGAACTATCACGTCAAAAATCTATAAATAGATTTCTATAAACATTTTGGGATGTTATGGGATGTTTTAGTGCCTCATATCTGATTTCAAAAAATTTCAGGGGTTTTTCAGAAAATAGAAACTTTAATATCTTTCATCTCACAAATCATCTTTGCCTGATTCCTTCACCAAAGGTCTTATATTTCATTTACGAAGATTTCTATAAATTTTTACTTCCATCCATGCCCAAATGCAAAATTTCCAAAATGGCAGTCAATCTTTTCAAAAATAATAGTCAATCTTTCCGAATATAGCAGTCAATCTTTCCAAAAATAGCAGTTTGCTATTTTTAGCAGTTTGGGAAAACTGAAAGTCCTACATCATTATTCAAGTTATTATGGAACCAAAAATACTAATGATAGAAATAAATGAAAATAACTTCAATGATTTTGAATCAACATCTTTTTGGGTGATGCAAGATTACCTTTACACCACAAGATGCCCCTGCATCAGACACCCAAGGTAATTTGAGAAATGACTATGTCACGTCTTAGGTATTTGTTTGAGAAAAACCCAAATGGTCAACCTCTTCCTTAGACAACCATGAAGAAACTTCAACAGGCCTTCCTTTCCATTTCACTAGATATTCTTCATATTGCCTATTCCAAGTACTTCTTCCCACACGGCTATCGAAGATCTCTTCTATCTCCTCTATTGAAGTAGATGCTGGAATACTCCAATGTTCTTCCGTTAGTCCATCCTTTGTGCCACCTTCCTGATATTTTGTTAAATCAACAATGTTGAACATAGGTAGAATGTTGATCCCACTCGGCAACTCTACCTTGTATGCATTTCTTGAATCATGCTTCTTTAAGATTCTGTATGGTCCAAATTTCTTCATTTTCAACTTATTATATGTTCCAATTAGGAACCTTTACTTTCTCAAGTGCACCATGACTTCATCTCCTACCTGGAACTCCTTATATCTCCTCTTCTAATCTACCTTAGCCTTGTACTAAGTATTCATTTTATTAATATGATTTCTCACCTCTTCATCCAAGTGCTTCAGGTGTTCTGCAAGGTCTTTAGCTTCAGCACTTGCCTTTTCTCCTTTGTCTATCTTCTTTAACTCTAAAGCATTTCTTGGACTATTCCCATATACAATCTGTAATGGTGATTTACCAGTACTCCTATTGACAAAATTGTTGTAAGCAAATTCTGCTTGTGGTAAAATCAAATCCCATCCCTTTGTCTTATCTCCTACTAAGCATCGTAGTAATTAAGTGTCTAAAACTAGCATACCTATCTTTAGAAAATCTATATAAAATAGCTGAGACATATCCTTCTTGAGGCACCTATTCAACTTATATATGACAAAGTCTAAATATAGGTACGTTAGTAGCATCTATAGTTTGAACATGCAAAAAATTCTATTTTAATGATTGACACATTTTTGTTTGAGTAATAATATTGTAGTACATTTAGAGAACATAACATTAAAAATATTGAAAATATGCAATAGAGCTAAGATAATGTGAGAAAGAGTGCATTCATTTATCATATTTTTATAACTATAAAATGTGCAATAGAGCTAAGAGATTGTGAACAATAGTTCATTACTTCATATTCATTCAAATAGATTCATAAGAAGTACATCACATCATTTATCTTCTAATAATTAGATTCGTTACTCTTAAGATTTTAGGTTGGCATGTTGTTTTCCTTTTTTCATCTTTTCATAATGGTCATATTTAAATTGTAGAATTATTTCTAGACCTTGTAATTAATTTACATGAAATATAGCCACAAATGTTAATCATATTCATTATTTTTCTTATGTCAACAGTAACTTTTAAAAGAGTTCAAGACCTTGTGAATGATTATGCGCATTATCATTTGTGACAAATAAATGAATAATATTATTAAATTATTCATTGGTTGTTGTGTCTATGTCAACATTAGTCCTTGTCATCAGCAACTTCTAGTCATCAATAATTGGATTTGTAATGCTATGTGTCATGAGATGTTTCAATGAGTATTTTATGGGATTGTTGTATAAACTTTATAATATAAAACATATAAGAAAACATATCACCAAAATAACCTATAATATTTTTATAAAATTCAAAATATAATATCAAGTGAAAGATAGCCAATAAAAGATCCACTTTCAAAAACACTAATTAAATTATAGTATGACACACAATATCTTATAAATACAATAATTTAATGTGTCATAGACTTTTATAATCCATAAATATTTAAATATAATGGAATGATAATTTTTAAAATTTTAAACTAAATATTTACTTTTTTTGATGAGTGAATTATTGCCATGTGGGCCACTCGTGATAAATCAAGATTAGAAAATTATAAATAGTTACTCTAGAGGAGGGCCTTAAGAAAAAACCCTAAATGGGTGATTATATTAAAAAAAAAAACCATATACTTATGTCTTCCCTATGCATATTGTAGATAATTATATATCAACATTATAATGTACTCCCAACCTATGTACATTTTTCTATAAAATAATTTCTACACTTGATCATCATTGACTACTTCCCCCATCCTTGACCCATTCATGCTAGAGTTCGAGCTACCAGAGTTGATAGCTAAGAACCAGTCTGTACCATGGACATCTACTTCTCTCGAGAGAACATTGAGAAATTTTGCACACAACATGTCCTTCTATTTTCATTCCTCATTTTATCCCACCAATGTAATAAAAAAAAGTTACTGATGATCCATTATATGGCCAAGGGATCACATGCCAAGTGCCATTATTGGGCAAGAATGGTGCAGGAGCACCATGCCAACCTCATGCTTCTATGATGAAATTTTTGAAGGATGATTCATTTTTGGTGTCTTAACATTGTATCAAGGTTATATTGATTATTTCTTCTTGTGTCTAGGTCATTAGGAGGGCAATATTTAATGTTTTGTGTCAAATTTGGAAAGAATGTAATAGTTGTCATCTAAATTGTAAAATTCCTAAAGTTGTAAAATGAGGAAGGTGAATGGTCACCTTGTTCCAATTCGTTGGAAGGAAGTGGAAACTAAAGAGACAAATGTGGAATTCCTTTATTAAGGCCTTGTAACCTTTAGAAATCTGGAGGTGATTGAAGATTTGGAATAAAATGATCAAAGCACTATTTTTCTGCATTTTTTTAGAAACTCGTTGTTTTATGTAGGTGTACGGCCTAGTACGGGCAGGAGGGCATTTGGTTTTGATTTCAAATGATACTTCTCTCAATCACCTTCCACTTGTAGTTTATTTCATGCATTTTGACATTGTTTTGAGTTAGAGGTGGTTAGTTTTCTAGAAACTGACAAAACCCTGATTAGGGTAAACAGTGCCATGAAAACCCTATTTTTCTTCTAATTTATTCATTGCATGTTGCAAGCTCCTTGCTGGAAAGAACTGTTGGCAAGAGACACTATATGGATTCATGGTTGTTGTCATTGATGGCAACAAAGGTCATCCCACATATCCGCAAGTCATGATATATCTCTACCGGAAGTCAGATTGAAGATTGTTGTGGTCCGGTGAACAAGAACAGAGCATGTGGCAAGGTCCGACAGATTGGTCCGGATCTCTCAGAGGAAGTGTCTTGGCACAGTGCGGATCTGGGGAAGTCAAGAGGACTATCTTGAGTAGTATATTCCAAGGATTTAGCCTCCGGAGATGGACAAGGAAAAAGATATGAATAGTTGAGTACCGGATTCCTGAGAGACAGTGAAAACAGAGGAAGAACTGACTGACAGAGTATCAGACTACTTTCCGGATGTGTTACAGATGATGATAAAGGTTGCGGAGGCATGAATCATGTTTGGCCGACATAATTGATGATATCTACAAGTATATGCTTGATCCGCATTGCTTGGTGAGCAAGGATTCAGCCGACAGAACTAAGTTTGTAAGAAACTAGACTGTTCCGGATGCCGACTAGAAAGGTGATGAAATTACTTGTGCGGATATATATAGAGGATGGATTTAGTTGTAAAGTGTGTGAGTGTGGAGAGATATGCGAATAAGTCCAGAGAAAGAGCAGAGGTAGCAAAAAGGATCTGGTATGTGAAAGATAGCAGAACAAACAACAGAGGAAAGATGAAGTGCAGCAGATCAGTGTACTGAGCCTAACCGGAACTGAACTCCAGCATATGCAGATGCTTCCAATCAGTTCAAGACTGTGATTATCATCACTTTGTAGACAGTGTGTCTTCTTGTAGGCAGTGGGCCTCTTGTGAGCAGTGTGCTCGGGCAGTGAGCCCTAATTGGCAAGTGCCATTTTTTGTAATTTCCTATTCTTCTAACAGAGAATATTTCTTGGGTTAATCACCCCGTGGTTTTCTCCCTTAACAGGGTTTCCACGTCAAAAATACTGTGTCATGTGTTTTTTTACTTCATGGTTAATGTTTTGTGTTTGCTTTTATGCTGCTTCAATTAAAAGGAAAGTTCAATAAGAGAAATAATTAGGATAACTGATTCACCCCCCCCTCTCAGTTATCAACAATTGGTATCAGAGCTAAGTTCCTCCTAATAGAGCCTAACAGCTTGAGGAAGATCTGGGATTTCAAATGGATGCATATGGTTTAAGGGAGCAACTCAAGACTGCCCTTGAGGATCTTGAACAGTCAAATTCTGAAGTCAGTGAATTAAAGGAAAGACTCAAACAGGCTGATGAATTCATGAGAGAATTAAAAGACAAATTAAGTCTCTCTATGAAAAAGAGAAAGGAGCTGCTTCAACAGTTGGCAAGACAAAGTGAAGAAAGCAATACAAATGAGGAATTGACTGAGCAAACCAAGTTATGTGAAAAGTTATCAAAAGAAGTCATTATGTTAAGACATGAAATGGAATCAGGAACTATAAAGTTTACTCAAGAGATTGAAGAAAAAAGAAAGGCTGAAGACAATCTAAGACAATCTCTTAAAGAAAAAACAGAAGAATGCCACCAGATGGACAGGATTATCAGACACCTTGAATCTGATCTTGAAGATGCCAAAGATAATGAAGGAAAACTTGAGGATCAAATTGCCTCTCTCAAAAGAGACCTTCAAACAGCAAATGAATATAAAGAGAAATTCAAGATAAGTTCTGCTCAACTTGAAGTTCTTCTTGGAAGTCAAAAGAGGACAGATGACAAGTATGGCTTGGGATATGAGAAAGGAGAAAGCTCCGGATCCGGTCAGAAGAATCTTGGATCAGAAAATCCAAGGAGCAGGCCTAGAAGACCTCCGGTAAGACAGCCAAATGCTCAAAGATATCCATCCTTCAATGGATACTGCCACAGCTGCAACCACTTTGGTCACAAAGCTAATCAGTGCAGAATGAGAATGAATCAGAATAATTCATCCTTCTCCGGACAGTGCTTCAACTGCAAAAGGTATGGACACAAATCCCATGAATGTAGAATTATGCAAGTAAACAAATCATTCAAAGGTAGATGCTTCACATGCAATAGAATAGGTCATAGGGCTAATCAATGCAGATCAAGAGGATATCAGTCAAATATGCAAAGGAATGTTATTTGCCAAATCTGCAATAGGTCCGGTCATAATGCTAAAGTCTGCAGAAACAAGAATCAGGACAAAAGAGGTCCGGTGTATAATCAGAATCAAGACAAGGGTAAACAAAAGATGAATGCGGATGAGGTTAGGAATCAGATGAGCAAGATTTGGGTGAAGAAAAGTTCAGAGAATGTAGAGGTTGGATCCGCACCAGACTCTGGTGCTGATATTTCTTCCGGAAATTAAAAGTGAGCTCTGGCTCAGGGGGAGACTCAAAGAAAATCTTGTTCCCCCAGCCAAACAAGTGGTGCCGGATGTGGCACAAGATGCGGATCAAAGGGTTTGTAGATATGAGTCTTGAGATACTTCAGTCAAGTTTTCAGAGGTCCGCATGGAGTTATGAAGAAGCTATGATCGATCAAATAAGACCTGTTCAGGGAAATGCTCCGGTATGATAAAGGATTACAAAAAGATCCGGAAAGATCCGGAAATGCACTATCTTGTTCTGCGGATTGGACAGAGTGTTTGAGATGATCTTGTAATATGCCACCTCGATTTATTCATGATTGATAGATCCGGATGATATCCATAGATCAGGACTAATCCGGGATACTCCAAGCTATCCAGACAAGGCAAACCGGAATGATGTAGGTGAAGCATTTATTGCAGACAGGTATTAGGGTTCGCGGAGCAATTTAAGGGATTTCTCAAAGGTCATTTGCTCATTCTGCACTCGAGAAGAAGCGAAAAGTGGAGCTCTGCAACAAGGTTCTTCAAGCACACCAAGGATCTCCTGCCGAAGCTATTGGATAAAGAAATCAATCCAACCACTCCGTGCAAACCTAAGGCGCATAAGGTATTCTCCGTTTTTCATCACCTCACTGCAAATCTTTGAAAAATGGCTACTCCAAACATAGTTAAGATCTCCGATAGACCTCGCCCCTCATTCAAGAAACATCCCTACAAATCATTGGAGGTTGACCCACTAGGAGCCTTCTCTAGTGTTCCTCACGGAGTTTTACACACCGAAGACATTAGGGTTTACATACATGCAAACATTGAGGAATTTGGGGATTTCAAATTAAGAGACCTCTATCACAAGCAGCTGATTGACAATGCCTTTGAGCTTAAACCAGAGTATAAGGATATTCAGAAGAAACAATTTGAGCAATTTATTCATTTCCCCTGTTTTGAAGAGGATGAATGGGTCCGGTATGTACTGAGCAGGATGCATGACAACTTTCTATGGCTAGATAGACCCTGCAAGATCACAAAAGAGGCAATTAGAGCAGTAACTAGCCTATACTCTTCCGGAGGAGTACCTATCCTCAAATCTGTCAAGAACAACACTGTAACTGAGGCCACCGGATCAAAATTTGACAAAAGGGCAATGACCATTGAAGACATCTCCGATCCGGATATCAAATATGCATCAATGATAATAGGATACAAGATCTATCACTCCAGCAGGGAGAATTCTGTATCCAGAACTGCAATATACACTGCTTATGAAATGTTAAGAAAGAATGCAGAATATGATCTCTGCGAACTGCTACTAAGCCAATTAATGGAAAACATACAGAAAATCAAGAAGGATAAGAAGAATTCCTTTAAGTATGGTACTCTGATTGTATGTCTATTCTTCTACTTCATGAATGAGCTACCCGGAACAAATGGATGGGTATGGCAAAATGACAAACCTGTTGCAGTCCAGATAAGAGACTACTTGCATGGACTTGGGGATGCAAAAGCGAGAAATTCAGCTCTATGGGGTTACTTCAAAAACTTTCAGAGCATGATGCAAGCAAGAGAGAGAATTCCTCAATCTCTCATTGAGAAATACAAGGACTCAGTGTGCTTTATGGTTGACACTGATCAGTGCCTGATGGAGGCAGTGGAGCCAAGGACTGTCTGGATCATGCCCATGGGGTATGAAGTTGATGAACAGATAGTGGAGCTGCATGTTCAACACATGCTAAGTCAGCCCAAAGATCCTAAGGCAGAAAGGTTTGGAACCTTTGAGGAGCTGAGTATAAAGTTACATGTAGAACTCAGGGAACCTGAGATCAAAAGAAAAGTGAGAAAAGAAGTAGAGCACATTGCTCAAGGTCTTGGAATCTCAAAGGAGGCACTTGATGCCAGCTGGGAAAAGAGAAGGAAGGCCGAGGAAGAAGAGAAAAGCAAAGAAAGTGCTCCGGTTGGAGCTCCCACCCGGACCAGATCAACAAAGAGATCTGCACCTCCTTCAACCAAAAGTTCAAAATCGGAAGTCCAGGCATCCGGTAAGAGATCAAAGGCAAAAGCCACAAGGGCTTATGGAAGCCAAAAGGATGAAGAGGAAACAGAATCAGATGAGGGAGTAAGAGAAGTAAAGAAACAGAAAAAGAAAGGATCCGGTAAGCCCTCCACAGGACAAGACAAGGAGGAAATGGCAGAGGTAACTGTTGAAAAGCCCACTCTGTCACTAGAGAGCATAATCAAGTCGGTCACGGTGGATGGAAACCTTCAACCAATGACTGAATCCTATGATGACTTCAGTGAGGCAGACCAAAAGACTCTGCAGGAGGCCACAGTGAAATATCTTAACATATATAATAAGGCTTTCATTGAAATAATATCTCTTATTCCTAAAAGCCTAGAAAAGGAAATGGAAGTGAGGAAAAATAATGCTCATGCTAAAGATCTTGAGATCCGGGAGCAGATAGCTATTCAGCTATATCCTCAAATTGATCCCAAGACAATGAACATTATCTTCAAGGACTGTAAAGATGAGTTCAGAAGCAAAGCCAGGATGAATCAACTCATGCTTGGTGAGACTGACAAAGTGGCCCAAGAAACAGAAGAGATCCTCCGGAAGGCCTTCAAAAGGTTCAATCTTCCTGTTGTAGAGGACTTAGGTGCAGAAACAGCTGCTGAGTTGGAATCTTCTGTTCCGGAAGAAGTAAGCCCTGAACAGACAAGTGAGGACTTGGGACCCTCTGCTCAAGAAGAAGTAGCCCATGAACAAGTTAGCATCTCTCCTCCGGTTTCCCCTACAGTCTCCGGATCCAAAGAAGAAGAGCAATTGCAGGAGAAGGAAGCAGTGGTGACAAACAAAGAGGTTGACAGTTCTAAGACTGCAGAAGAAAAGAAACATCTGTCTCCGGCAAGAGACACTGCACAAACTGTTCAACAATTTTTGAGCAAAGAAACTCTAGAGATTGATGAACCGGAGCTTCTAAAAGGTCCATTTGATTTTGACTCTCTCTCTCCGGTACAAACAATGAAGATAGCTTCATTTGCAAATGCCAAGGCAAATGAAAAGCTCCTGAAGTCTCATATGGAAGACTGTGAGTTGATAGAGGCTGCTTCCGGAGTACTTGTAAAGATCATGCCATCAATCCAGATAGATCCGACAGCCTCCACTTCCGGTAATCTAAAAACCTTAGTCAGCAGTATTGATACACATTTTAATTCTCTAGAAAAATCAGCTGAAGAAAAGGTCCGGAAGGAATTTTTGGATAAAAGATTTTCTAAAATATTAGAATTAATCTCTAAGGATAGGAAGATTGTAAGCATTGGAATAAAGAGCTTAGAAAATGCTCTTAAGGATGGCGGTGACATCTACAAATTTTGTATATCTTGGTCAAAGGCAACAGCAGCAATTGACAAGAAAATAAAAGAGGAACAGGACAAGCTTCAAAGCTTATCTCAAAGTTTTGATCCTCTCTCTTCCTCCATAATAAATCAAGAATGTCAGACTATTGCAGTCTTGAATGAAATAAAGAATCTTGAGAAGGAGAGGAAGAACATTACCAACTGGATGGGAGAACTTAGAAGGATTATAGTCCCTAAGTTGGAAACTATGCATGAGGCCATCAGTGATGCCCAGACCACCGCCCATACAAAAGATCCGACAGATCTCAGGCGGGCAGAAGCTTTTGCATTTTTGTTGAGTGGTCACATTTCAATCTTGGAAAGAATGAAGCTAAGTTGGGCTACTGAAATGGTTCAACTGCAGACATCCTTTGCAGACATTCTGCAGTATATGTGAGTATGTAAATATGCGGCTATATATAGAAAATTTTTGAAAATTTTGGTGTGCGGACCCTACCCTTTGCCATTGATGTCAAAGGGGGAGTGAGGAGCAGTGAAAAATGAGGAATCCAACTCAGGGGGAGTTCCGGAAATTGTATATAAAGACAGAGCATCAGCAAAGGGGGAGCATAGTGTAAACACTTAGTCATTTTTCACTAAGTGTTGCCATCAATGCCAAAGGGGGAGATTGTTGGCAAGAGACACTATATGGATTCATGGTTGTTGTCATTGATGGCAACAAAGGTCATCCCACATATCCGCAAGTCATGATATATCTCTACCGGAAGTCAGATTGAAGATTGTTGTGGTCCGGTGAACAAGAACAGAGCATGTGGCAAGGTCCGACAGATTGGTCCGGATCTCTCAGAGGAAGTGTCTTGGCACAGTGCGGATCTGGGGAAGTCAAGAGGACTATCTTGAGTAGTATATTCCAAGGATTTAGCCTCCGGAGATGGACAAGGAAAAAGATATGAATAGTTGAGTACCAGATTCCTGAGAGACAGTGAAAACAGAGGAAGAACTGACTGACAGAGTATCAGACTACTTTCCGGATGTGTTACAGATGATGATAAAGGTTGCGGAGGCATGAATCATGTTTGGCCGACATAATTGATGATATCTACAAGTATATGCTTGATCCGCATTGCTTGGTGAGCAAGGATTCAGCCGACAGAACTAAGTTTGTAAGAAACTAGACTGTTCCGGATGCCGACTAGAAAGGTGATGAAATTACTTGTGCGGATATATATAGAGGATGGATTTAGTTGTAAAGTGTGTGAGTGTGGAGAGATATGCGAATAAGTCCAGAGAAAGAGCAGAGGTAGCAAAAAGGATCTGGTATGTGAAAGATAGCAGAACAAACAACAGAGGAAAGATGAAGTGCAGCAGATCAGTGTACTGAGCCTAACCGGAACTGAACTCCAGCATATGCAGATGCTTCCAATCAGTTCAAGACTGTGATTATCATCACTTTGTAGACAGTGTGTCTTCTTGTAGGCAGTGGGCCTCTTGTGAGCAGTGTGCTCGGGCAGTGAGCCCTAATTGGCAAGTGCCATTTTTTGTAATTTCCTATTCTTCTAACAGAGAATATTTCTTGGGTTAATCACCCCGTGGTTTTCTCCCTTAACAGGGTTTCCACGTCAAAAATACTGTGTCATGTGTTTTTTTACTTCATGGTTAATGTTTTGTGTTTGATTTTATGCTGCTTCAATTAAAAGGAAAGTTCAATAAGAGAAATAATTAGGATAACTGATTCACCCCCCCCTCTCAGTTATCAACAAGAACTGTGGTAGCATTTGTTTTTATATTTGAGAGGTTTTTGAATCAAATGGTGGAGATCTAAGGAGGGGAAATCAAGTTTAATGACTATTTTTTTGTGTTACATTCTAGGGAACAGTGTTTTGGGACAGTCTTGAGTTATAGGACTTAGAGTTGGTTAAAGTATTGATGGGAATGGACTTTTGACGGATTAATGAGCATGAGCAGACTAGGTGTGAAGTGCTCCATGCACATGCAAGGTGTGAGTAGTCATGGAGTTGCCCAAACTAATAAGCCTTGTGTGCATGCAAGGCCTAATAGCCCTGATTTGTTTGCTGTCAGTCCATTTTTGGATAGTTTCTTACAAAGCAATATACATTGAGTTTTAGATATGTTTGAAGACTTGGTAATGGGTATTCAAAGATGCCATCATAGTCTTGAGAAAGGTTTGGTAGCAAGAGTTATGCCTTGACAGTCCTTTTTATAGGGCTACTAGGACAGTGGTAGCTAGACAACAAAGCATGATGAATGAAGTTTGCAAACTTGGAAGAGAGATTGGTATGGTTGTGTCTAAGTTGTTGAGAGGGAAGAAGACCTTGTGAAACCTTGTGTAGGTCAGAGATGATGATACTCAGTTTGGTGTCACTATTTTTGTGTAAGTTTCTTATTATAGCTTGTAGAGCCTAATAGATTGAAATCCATTTTATGAACTTTGCCTAGTATGAAGTTGTTTGATCTTTTCCTCTACATCAGATTGGTATTAGAGCTAGCAAAAGCTCTGGGAGGAGATGTTATTTCTAAGATGAAGAATATGATATGTTGGTGACCGTTATTTGCTAAGTTGTTTGGTTGCAGGTGCTTGGTCCATCTAATTGCAAAAGGATGTTTTCTAAGGTTGTGTGGGTGGGTAGACAAGATGAGGTCTGTCATGACCATTCTTCAATGGAGATTAGGCTGGATAAGGGTGCATAGGGAGACCACTGAGGAGAGAGTGGTAGGTACATCACTAGAATCTGCTATTGGGTGAGATGAATGGTTTGGTGAGTTGGTTTGTTGTGAAGCAGTGAGAGAGATGGATACCTGAAGAAACACTTAATGTTGTAGCCTGAAGAGTACTCCACTGATGGGAGTAGAAGGAGCCTGAAGAAGCTCTATGAAGATGGTAGTTTGATCTATTGGTTGGTTGGTCACCTTCCTATTGATCTGAAAATTTGAAGTTTGTAGCTGAGAAGACTGAAGATAAAGACAGAGGAAAAAGACTTTTTGTTGCAGATACATTTCCAAGGGACTTGGAAATTTTGTTGGTTGGTTGTATGGTGCAGGAGCACCATGCCAGCCTCATGCTTCTATGATGAAATTTTTGAAGGATGATTCATTTTTGGTGTCTTAACATTGTATCAAGGTTATATTGATTATTTCTTCTTGTGTCTAGGTCATTAGGAGGGCAATATTTTATGTTTTGTGTCAAATTTGGAAAGAATGTAATAGTTGTCATCTAAATTGTAAAATTCCTAAAGTTGTAAAATGAGGAAGGTGAATGGTCACCTTGTTCCAATTCATTGGAAGGAAGTGGAAATAGAAGAGACAAATGTGGAATGCCTTTATTAAGGCCTTGTAACCTTTAGAAATCTAGAGGTGATTGAAGATTTGGAATAAACTGATCAAAGCACTATTTTTCTGCATTTTTTCTTCAGAAACTTGTTGTTTTCTATAGGTGTACAGCCTGGTATGGGTAGGAGGGCATTTGGTTTTGATTTCAAATGATACTCCTCTCAATCACCTTCCACTTGTAGTTTATTTCATGCATTTTGACATTGTTTTGAGTTAGAGGTGGTTAGTTTTCTAGAAACTATCAAAACCCTGATTAGGGTAAACAGTGCCATGAAAATCCTATTTTTTTTCTGATTTATTCATTTTATGTTGCTAGCTCCTTGGTGGAAAGAACTATGGTAGCATCTGCTTTTATATTTTAGACGGTTTTGAATCAAATGGTTGATATCTAAGGAGGGGAAATCAAGTTTAATGACTATTTTTCTGTGTTACATTCTAGGGAACAGTGTTTTGGGATAGTCTTGAGTTATAGGACTTAGAGTTGGTTAAAGTATTGATGGGAATGGACTTTTGATGGATTAATGAGCATGAGCAGACTAGGTGTGAAGTGTGCCATGCACATGCAAGGTGTGAGGAGTCATGGAGTTGCCCAAACCATTAAGCCTTGTGTGCATGCAAGGCCTAATAGCCCTGATTTGTTCGCTGTCAGTACATTTTTGGATAGTTTCTTACAAAGCAATATACATTGAGTTTTAGATATGTTTGAAGACTTGGTAATGGGTATTCAAAGATGCCATCACAGTCTTGAGAAAGGTTTGGTAGCAAGAGTTATGCCTTGACAATCCTTTTTATAGGGCTACTAGGACAGTGGTAGCTAGACAACAAAGCATGATGAATGAAGATTGCAAACTTGGAAGAGAGATTGGTATGGTTGTGTCTAAGTTGTTGAGAGGGAAGAAGACCTTGTGAAACCTTGTGTAGGTTAGAGATGATGATACTTAGTTTGGTGTCACTATTTTTGTGAAAGTTTCCTATTGAAGCTTATAGAGCCTAATGGATTGAAATCCATTTTATGAACTTTGCCTAGTATGAAGTTGTTTGATCTTTTCCTCAACATCAAAGAACCCCAAGTTGAGAACAACATTGTCCAAGGTCTTCTTCAGTCCCTCGGCCGATGTGGTTTAATTAGTATTTCTACCACCACCCAATATCATCTTTTGGCTCCCCTAGATCTAGTAGCACAACAACAATTATGGAGGATATATCAATATTCACCATGTATTAATGAGAAGTGGATATGAAAGTGTCCCCAAGCACCATGTAGATTATGTGCAAAATAATAACTGACCATGATTTGAAGATCTTTCTCAACCTAAGATATAAGATATGTGCCATTAAATGAATTTGCCTCCTCTTTTCTTTGAGACAAATTGTTGAATCTATATTGTAAACTTCACTGCAAATGGCATTCTAATTAGCATATATATTGTTTGTTACAGTACTACCTGCATAGTTGTCATCATAAATGTTAGCATCTCCTCTAAGCCATCCTCCTCTCCCATCAGGTAAACCATATATTGCACCATACTAGTTCATGATGTCATGTTTTCTTGTCATTCATGTGAAATAGCAAGTCAACCAATTTCCAATTTCTCCCATACTTCCTTTGATTTGGCATGTAGATACTTATTCGATGCGTATGAATTGTCACATTCATTAGTTTGTCCACCTTAATGTTAGCTTCATTGTTAGTTCCATCTAGAAATTTCTTTTCCATTGATGCTACCATTTCTTTGACCTTGCACAAGTACCTATATAGGGCATTACTAAATCAATTGTATTCAATTGTTTGTTCATACACGAAACATAAATAACCTAGTATGATGATTAGGCTCCCTCCTATATTTGAGACCCTAGAAAATAAGCTCAAACATTAAAGATTGAGACCTATGTTCCATTTATTTTGATCCATTACCTCCACACAGGGCCATTTTTCTATTTCTATGATTTACAACATGAAATATAGAATTGAGGAACCAACCACTAAGAATAAGAAGGTCACACCACCAATAATGGAGTATACAACATTAGAACCATATCCATGGATTGAGAGACAAATGATGCAATAAGAGAATTTGTAGGGAGGCACCATCCATTCTAGAGTGGGGAACAATTGATCATTTCTCTCACACACTGCCTAGGTTAAGATCCTTTTTCTAGCCCCTGCACCCCTTTATATAGTTGATAGTCAGATCCCTCATTTACTCTATAATGGTGGAAAAAGAGATCATTTGAAGGAGATAGATACGTAAGAGATCATGATCCCCGAATGTTAGGTATTAATGTTCACATACTTGATCTTAGTACAAGGGTTGTAGAAATCAAAAACATTGAGTGAATGCAAGCACCGAATCTAGCCACTCGAGATGAATAAGACCATCATCTAGCTTGGCTTCAAGATTAAACAACACTAGAAAGCTAGTTACAATACCAAAGACAAAAAGAGTTTGGTGATGTTGGTGGACAAGCTTCTATAATAAGAGAAATAAGTAAGGCCTGACACCATTATAGCTGTTAGAGGGAACATTCCTTGTGACCTTCCTATTATTTTAAATGGAAACTACCCTAGCAAATGCATGAGAGTACCTCCTTATCAGCAGTCTACTCAAAGTGAAAGTGTAAATATGGTAGCCCTTCCAGAGCATAACTTTTATGGAAGGGTGCTTTTGAGGTACAGAACAAGGGAAATCCTACTAACCATTCTGATGGATTACAAGAACATTCATCAATAATGAGCTCATGGCCAATACGTTGAAATAGGCTTCTCTATTTATGGGGTTCTTTTAGGCAGAGAAAGGAAATTTGCATTGATTCCTTAGCTTATCCTCTATAGAGAACCCATCGACAACTATCAATAAATGTTATAACTACAGGTAATTTGAGTTCCAAGATTATGGAAAAAAGTCTACCTTTAATGTTAGTGGCTAGATTCTAAGAGAGAGAAGACATGGATATTGATGTAAAAGGAGGTCAAGAGGGACCTACTTTGCACAGATTTGCTCACATCTTGCTACAACTATGGCCAATAGTTATGCTCACCAACAATAGCAATGGTCTTAAATCAACCAAAGTGTCCAACTAATACCCTACTATGCTTCTCCTTAATCAAGTTCTCCCTCATGGAACTCCTTGGAATGTACAACTAGCTTCCTCTAAAAAACATGCCATCTTGGATTATAAAATCCAACCATTTTGTTCCGTCCAAAGTAATAGGTCCCAAACAAGCTTTCTAGGCCTCTACAAAATCTGGATCTTCAAGATATAAAATTTTGAGGTCATTGAACCTAACAACTTCTATCTTCATTTCTATCAACAAATTTTGCCTTCCACTCAAGGCATCTGCAACTCTGTTGTACTTCCCACTCTTGTGCTTCAAAACAAAAGTATAACTCTGCAAAAACTCAACCCATTTTAAGTGCCTTTGATTTAACTTTCCTTGACTATTAAGATACTACAAAGCCTAATGATCAGTATATAAAACAAACTCTTTTAGCAATAGATAATATCTCCATTTCTTCAAATCCTAAACTATTAAATAAAATTCTTGATCATAAACATAATACTTTTTCTTGGCATGATTAAGCTTCTCACTAAAATAGGCAATGGGCTTACCTTCTTGGCTTAAAACAACTCTTAAGGCATTGCCACTAGCATCACAATCTACCTGAAATATGTTATTAAAATCTGGGAGTGCAAAAACATGTTTCTCTATGACTTTCTACTTCAATGTATCAAAACTCTAGTTTGCTCCTGTAGTCCATTTAAACTCTTTTCTATCGCCTCTCATTGTCTCAGTTAGGGGTGCACAAATGTTACTAAAATTTCTGATAAACTTTTTGTAAAAACTTGCCAAACCATGAAAAGATATTACCTTTGTAGCACTCCTTAGCATAGGCCATTCAATGATAGCCCACCTTCTCTGGGTCCATATTAAGACCTTCCTCTAAGACAACAAATTCCAGGTATACCAATTCCTTCTTTACAAAACAACATTTCTTTAGATTAATTAGCAACTTATCCTTCCTCAGCTTCTTTGAAACTCTTCTGATATGCATCAGATGCTCATCCCAAGTCTTACTGAAAATCAAAATGTCATCTAAATAAATAATAACAAAACTTCCCAAAAATTCTTTCAATACCTCATTCATGAGTCGCATGAATGTGCTCGGTGCATTGGTTAGCCCAAATGGAATGACTAACCACTCATACAAACCTTCCTTTGTGTTGAAGCCTATCTTCCATTTGTCTCCTTCTCTAATTCAGATCTAGTGATACCCACTCTTCAGTTCAATCTTCGTGAAGTACTTGGCTCCACTCAAATAACCCATTATGTCATCCATTCTAGCCAATGAAAATCTATACTTGATCCTAATCTTATTGATGGTTCAAGAGTCTGTACATATCCTCAACTCACCATCTTTCTTCTATGCTAGTATTGTAGGTATTGCATATGGACTAAGGCTCTCCCTTATCAGTCCCTTCCTTAATGATTCTTGAACTTGTCTGTTCAGCTCTTCATTCTCTACAGGGGTCATTCTATGGGCTGCCTTATTTAACAAACTAGCTCCTAGTATCAAATCCATTTGATGACTAATCTTCCTCACTAGTGGTAAACCTTCTGGTACATTATTAGAGACAATATCCTTAAATTCTTCCAACATATCTAAGACTTCTGCTAGTCCATCTTCACATTTATCTTGACTAATCTTATCAATCAATGCAAAGTAATGAAGCTCATGCTTCATACCCTCCAAAACTTTCCTACCATCTACCAAGAAAATTCTGGCAGTCCTACATAACTTCGCTTCCAGCTCCTTCAAGGGCTTCAACTTATGACGAATTCCATTATTTGTTAGGGAATATGTGTTTGCATGGCCATCATGGACAGCGCACCTATCATACTTCCACGGCCTCTCGAACAGCATATGACATGCATCCATATGTATGATATCAAACAACATCTCATCACTGTAGTCCCCAATCTTGAACTTCACTAAACACTTCTCATTGACCAAAGCTCTATGGTCCTTTTGCAATAATGCAATCCAATATGGATGTGGATGCTTTCTTCTTCTCAACTTCAACTTGTCAACCATCTCCTCTGAAACAAGATTGTCAGTGCTTCCACTATCGATAATAATATCACAACACTTACCTTCACATTTGCACCTTGTGTGGAATAAACTCTTCCTCTGATTGGGTTCTTTCTCCTCACTCAACAAAATTCTTCTGACAACCAGGGTTTCTCCCCTTTTAGCATCTTCAAAATACTTAGACTATGCATCTTCATCAATATGTGCAACTCGTACATTACCTTCAGGTCTTCTATTCGTCCTTCCTTGATGTTGTAGAAACTCATATGCTTGATTCCCTTCTTCTGCATATTAAAAATAGGTTTCTCTGAGAACCTCTTCTTCCAGGACCTTGCCTAGGTTTGCCTCTTCCTCTTCTTCTTTGCTCACCATTATTCTATTCATGAGGGCGGTAGGCTATATCTCCTCTCTAATTTTGATTGGTGCCAGATTCTTCACTTATCTTTGAATATTCATTTCGGCCTCCATAGGGTCTTCCACCAGTCCTTCCATCTTGACCTCTTCCCCTTTGTTTGCTATTGAATCTTTTATTCATCTTCTCTTCCACCTTTAGAGAAAAGTGGTACACATCTTCTATGGTGGTCATTCTAGCCAGGCTCAACTCCTTCTGAATACTTTGCCTCAACCCATTAATATAATAGGCTACCTTCTACTTCTTGGCCACTGCATGGCCTATCCTAATAATAATATTATAAAAATCTTCTATATACTCCTTAACAGACTTGTTACCTTGCTTCAATCCTTATAGCTTCTTCAACAATGAACTACTTCTTTAGTTTTTCCACCATTCGGTCCCATCTGGTAATCTTTCATTTTCCTCTTCTATTCCTCAGTAACTGGACCTCCTTCCACTAAATACTGACATGGCCCTTCAACTTTGTTTTCGCAAACTTGACCTGATCAAGCTCTTCCACATCTTCATACACAAAATATTGCTCCATGTCATTGATCCAATCAATAAGTTGTTCTAGGTTCAAATCTCTAGAATAGGTAGAAACTTTGATCCTAGGCCTCTTTTCAATATTTGAAATGGCCCTTAACAACATAAGTTTTGTAGGATCTCCTACAACTTCTTGTTCTTAGATAGCTCTTGTTCAGCTTCATCCTCACTTTCTTCTCTTGGTCTCGGCTCAAACCCTCTTCACAGTTCCTTTTGCAATGCATCAATCTTCCTTTGTAGGGCTCTAAAACCCACTTCCATCAAAGAATTTCTCCCAACATGGTTTCTCTATGGAGGCATCTTGATCTCCGTAGCAAACCCACAACCTCAGGTCCTGGTGAAAGTTACATCATGGGAAGCGATCTATCTACACATTCATGAACCCTTGCTCTGATACCACTTGATGAAGGGGGTAAATCATAAAAACACACAAAAACAAAAATTTCACATGGAAAATAGAATATTCTTTTATTGATTTGGACAACTCATTCATTACAGAAGCTGAAATACAATTAGAGGAATCAATCCTCCACAGGCTGCAACACATTACAACTACCTATCACCAGGCTCTGGAATATTCTACCTTCTGTAACCCCAACTCAGCTAGGGTTTCTATTTTCCTACCTATTCTTGACTCTACACATCCCCCCTTATCACTACTACTACCTAAGGTCCCCAAAAATAGTCACAAATAGCCCTTTTTGGTAGCCTCCAACTAAATTTCAAAATTTCCCACTCCCTCCAAAAGTAGGTCAACTTCTGGGAAGCATAACTTTTGATCCAGGTGTCCCATTGACGAACCATTTGAAGCACTGGAAAGATTACGAAGTGAAATATCACACCAAAAATCTGTAAATGGATTTCTGTCAACTTTTTTGGATGTTATGGGATGTTTTGGGATGTTTTAGTGCCTCATATCTGATTTCAAAAATTTTCAAGGGATTATCAGAAAATAGAAACTTTAATATATTTCAGCTCACAAATAATCTTTGCCTAATTACTTTACGAAAGGTCTTATATTTCATTTACAAAGCTTCCTGTAAATTTATGCTTCCATTTGTGCCCAAATGCAAACTTTCCAAAAATAGCAATCAATCTTTTCAAAAATAGCAGTTTGGAAAACTTGAATGTCCTACATCATTATTCAAGTGATTATGGAACTAGAAATAATAATTATGGAAATAAATGAAAATAAATTCAATGATTTTGAATCAACATCTTTTTGGGTGATGCAATATTCTCTTTATAGGACTAGATGCCCCTACATCAGACACCCAGGGTAATTTGAGAAGTGACCCTATCATGTCTTAGGTATTTATTTAAAGAAAACCCAAATGGTCAACCTCTACCTTAGACAACCAAGAAGAATCTTCAACAGACATTCCTTTCCATTTCACTAGATACTCTTCATATTGCCTATTCCAAGTACTTCTTCCCACATGGCTATCTAAGATCTCTTCTATCTCCTCTATTGAAGAAGATGCTAGAATACTCCACTGTTCTTCTGTTAGTCCATCATCTATGCCACCTTCATTATATTCTGTTAAATCAACAATGTTGAATATAGGTGAAATGTTGATCCCGCTCAGCAACTCTACCTCATATGCATTTCATGAATCAATCTTCTTCAAGATTTTGTATGGTCCAAATTTCTTCATTTTCAACTTGTTATATGTTCCAATTAGGAACCTTTCTTTTTTCAAGTGAACCATGACTTTGTCTCCTACCTAGAACTCTTTATATCTTCTCTTCTGATCTACCTTAGCCTTCTACTGAGTATTCATTTTGTTAATATGCTTTCTCACTTCTTCATGCAAATTCCTTAGGTGTTCTGTAAAGTCTTTAGCTTTAGCATGTGTCTTTTCTCCTTTGTCCAGCTTCCTTAACTCTAAAGCATTTCTTGCACTATTCCCATATACAATCTAGAATGGTGATTTACCAGTACTCCTATTGAAAAAATTTTTGTAAGCAAATTATGCCTATGGTAAAATCAAATCCCATCCCTTAGGCTTATCTTGTACTAAGCATCGTAGCAGGTTACCCAAACTCCTATTCACCACTTCTATATGTCCATCAGTCTGTGGATGGTGTGTAGAACTAAACATCAAATCTGCCTTTAACTTCTTCCATAATGTCCTCCAGAAATAACCAAAAAACTTGGTATCTCAATCTGAATCTATGCTCTTAGGTAGACCATGTAGTCTCACCACCTCCCTGAAAAATAACTCTACAATATAAATAGCATCATTAGTCTTCTTACAAGGAATAAAATGTTCCATCTTTGAGAATCTATCCACTACCACAAAAATGGAATCATGTCCTCTCTATGTCCTAAGTAAACTAAGAACAAAATCCATACTAATATCATCCCATGGCTTCTCTGGTATAGGTAATGGCTGATATAGCCTTGTATTCTGACTTGTTCCTTTTGCCATTTGACACACTTTGCAACTTTGCACAAATTTTGTCACATCTTGCTGCAACTATGGTCAATAGTAATGGTCACCAATAATAGCAATGGTCTTATCTCAACTAAAGTGTCCAGCTAATCCCCCACTATGCTTCTCCTTAATTAGGTTCTCTCTCATGGAACTCCTCAGAATGCACAATTGGCTTCCTCTAAACAACATGCCATCTTGGATTATAAAATGTAACCATTTTGTCATATCCAAAGTAATAGGTTCCAAACAAGCTTTCTAGGCCTTTGCAAAATCTGGATCTTTAGGATACAAACTTTTGAACTCATTGAACCCAACAACTTCTATCTTCATTTCTATCAACAAATTTTGCCTTCTGCTCAAGGCATGTGCAACTCTATTGGACTTCACACTCTCATGCTTCAAAATAAAAGTATAACTCTACAAAAACTCAACCCATTTTAAGTCCCTTTGATTTAACTTTTCTTGACTATTAAGATACTGCAAAGCCTAATGATCAGTATATAAAACAAACTCTTTTGGAAATAGATAATGTCTCCATTTCTTCAAAGCCTAAACTATTGGATAAGATTCCTGATCATAAACAAAATACTTTTTATTGGCATCATTAAGCTTCTCACTAAAATAGGCAATGGTCTTACCTTCGTTATTCAAAATAGCTCCTATGACAATGCCACTAGCATCACAATCTACCTGAAATACATCATTGAAATCTGGAAGTGCCAAAATAGGTTTCTATATGACTTTCTGCTTCAATGTATAAATACTCTTATTTTCTCTTGTAAACCAATTAAACTCTTTTCTATCCCCTCTCATTTTCTCAGTTAGGGGTGCACAAATGCTACTAAAATTATTGATAAACTTTTTGTAAAAACTTGCCAAACCATGAAAAGATATGACCTCTGTAGCACTCCTTGGCATAGGCCATTCAATGATAGCCCTCACCTTCTCTAGGTCCATATTAAGACCTTCCTCTGATATGACAAATCCCAGGTATACCAACTCCTTTACAAAATTACATTTCTTTAGATTAATCAACAACTTAGGCTCCCTTAGTTTCTCTAAAACTCTTCTGATATGCATCAGATGCTTATGCCAAGTCTTATTGAAAATCAAAATATCATCTAAATAAACAATAACAAAACTTTCAAAAAATACTTTCAATACCTCATTCATGAGCTGCATGAATGTGATTGGTGCATTGGTTAGCCCAAATGGCATCACTAACCACTTATACAAACTTTCCTTTGTTTTGAAGGCTATCTTCCATTCATCTCCTTCTCTGATTCAGATCTGGTGATACCCACTTTTTAGGTCAATCTTCGTGAAGTACTTGGCTCGAGAGTCTGTACACATCCTCCAGTCTCTATCTTTCTTTGGTTCTAGTAGTAAAGGTACTGCACATGGAATTAGGCTCTCCCTTATCAGTCACTTTCTTAACAACTCTTGAACTTGTCTATTCATCTCTTCATTCTCTGCAAGGGGTCATTCTATGCGCTGCCTTATTCGGCAAACTAGCTCATGGTATCAAATCCATTTGATGACTAATCTTCCTCATTGGTGGTAAACCTTCTGGTACATTATCAGAGACAATATCCTAAAATTCTTCCAACATATCAGAGACTTCTGCTAGTACATCTTCACATTTTTCTTGACTAATCTTAGGAATCAATGCAAAGTAATGACACTGATGCTTAATACCCTCCAAAAATTTCCTACCATCTACCAAGCAAATTCTGGCAGTACTACATACCTTTTCTTCCACCTCCTTTAAGGGCTTCAACTTATGACAAACTCCATCCTTTGTGAGGGAACATTTCTTTGCATGGCCATCATTGACAGTACAACTATCATACTGTCATGGCCTCCCCAACAGAATATGACATGCAACCATTGGTATGATGTCACACAGCACCTCATCGTGGTAGTCCCCAATCTTGAACTTCACTAAACACTTCTCATTGACAAAATCTCTATAGTCCTTCTACAACCATGCAATCTGATATGGATGTGGACTCTTTCTTCTTGTTAACTTCAACTTGTCAACCATCTCCTCTGAAAGAAGATTGTTAGTGCTTCCATTGTCAATAATAATATCACAACACTTACCTTCACATTTGCACCTTGTGTAGAGTAAACTCTTCCTCTGATTGGGCTCTTTCTCCTCATTCAACAAAGTTCATCTAACAACTAGGTTTCTCAACTTTCAACATCTGTAGAACATTCAGACTATGCATCTTTATCTAGATGTGTAGCTCGTGTATTACCTTTAGGTCTTCTCTTCGTCCTTTGTTGATGTTGTGGACACTCATATGCTCGATGCCCTTCTTCTCCACATTGAAAACATGTTCCTCTTAAACCTCCTCTTCCAAGTCCTTGCCTAGGTCTACCTCTTCCTCTTCCTCTTTGCTCACCATTATTCTGGTCACAAGGGCGGTAGGCATTATCTCCTCTCTGATTTTGACTAGTGCTAGCTTCTTCACTTTTCTTTGAATCTTCATTTTGGCCTCCATAGGGTCTTCCACCAGTCCTTCTGCCTTGACCTCTTCCTCTTTGCTTGTTGTCAAATCTTTTATTCAACTTCTCTTCCACCTTCAGGGAAAATTTGTATGCAACCTTCTCCTTGTTGGCCTCTGCATGTCATGTCCTGATAGTTATCTTATAAAACTCTTTTGTATACTCCTTAATAGACTTGTTACCTTGCTTGAATCCTTGCATCTTCTTCAATAACTCCATCTCATAGTCCATAGGAATAAACTGCTTCTTTAGTTTTTCCAACATTCAATCCCATCTGGTAATCTTTCATTTTCCTCTTCTATTCTTCTCTTACTGGACCTCCTTCACCAAATACTAGCATGGCCCTTCAGCTTTGTTTTTGCAAACTTGACTCGATTGGGTCTTTCACATCTTCATACTCAAAATATTCCTCCATTTCATTGATCCAATCAATAAGTTGTTCTAGGTTGAAATCTCTAGTATAGGTAGAAACTTTGATTTGGGCCTCTTTCCAATATTTGATATGGCCCTCAACAACCTAAGTTCAACAGGATCTCCTACAACTTCTTTTTCTTCCTTAGATAGCTCTTATTCAGCTTCATCCTCACTTTCTTCTCTTGTTCTCAGCTCAAACCCTCTTCATAGTTCATCTTGCAATGTACAAATCTGCCTTTATAGGGCTCTAAAACTCTCTTCCATCAAAGCATTTCTCCCAACATATTTTTTTCGTGGAGGCATCTTGATCTTTGTAGCAAACCCACAACCTCATGTCTTGGTGCAAATTATCTCATGGTCAGTGATCTGTCTACACACTCAAGAACCCTTGCTCTAATACCACTTGATGAGGGGGTAAATCAAAAAAACACATAACAACAAAAAGTACACACAGAAAATAGAATATTCTTTTATTGATTTGGACAACTCATTCATTATAGAAGGTCAAATACAATTAGAGGAATCAATCCTCCACAGGTTGTAACATAGTACAGCTACCTATCACTAGGCTTTGGAATCTTCTACCTTCTATAACCCCAAATCAGATAGGGTTTCCTTTTTCCTACCTATTATTGACTCTACAATTTCCCCCTTATCTCTACTACTGCCCAAGGTCCCCAAAAATAGCCATAAATAGCCCTTTTTGGCGGCATCCAGCTAAATTTTGAATTTTGTAGCTCCCTACAAAAGGAGGTTAACTTGTTTGAAGTACTGGAAAGCTCATGAAGTGAACTATCATGCCAAAAATCTATAAATAGATTTCCATCAACTTTTTGGGATGTTATGGGACATTTTAGTGCCTCATATCTGATTACAAAAATTTTCAAGGGTTTTTTAGAAAACTGAAGCTTTAATATGTATCAGCTCACAAATGATCTTTGTCTAATTCCTTTGTGAAAGGTCTTATATTTAATTTACAAAGCTTGCTATAAATTTTTGCTTCCATCCATGCCCAAATGCAAACTTTCCAAAAATAGCAGTCAATCTTTCCAAAAATAGCAGTTTGTTATTTGTAGTAGTTTGGAAAAACTGAAAGTCCTACATCATTATTCAAGCAATTATGGAACTAGAAATACTAATTATGGAATGAAATGAAAAAAACTTCAATGATTTTGAATCAACATCTTTTTGCATGATGCAAGATTGCCTTTACACCATTGGATGCTCCTAAATCAAAGAAGTAAAAGAAACTTGTTGAATCTTGAAAGAGCTCAATGAGAGCTTTTGATGAGCACAATGGCATTGATTGAAGTAGCATAGCGATGCTTAGTTGAACAATGAATATAAGAAAAGGTACCTTCATCTCATGAGAGCAATAAAATGCTAATTTGGAGAGCAAAAACTTAGCAAGAGCTATGTGCACAATAAATTTGCCTCCGTTTGTGCTTGAGCGAGGGGTTATTTATAGGTTTAAATAAGGGAATTGATTGAGAAGTTAACTTAATTAATTGATTAGTTAAGAAGGATTGATTAGGGAGTGAACTAGGTTGATTACCTAGTGAACTCAGCTAACTAAGGAGTGATAAATCAATAATAGCTTATCATTGAAGAGGAAATGGAGTTGGAAGGATGCATGAGATTGATTGAGTTGTTAATTTTAGATCAAATGGAGTTAATTATGCATGTGTGGGTGCATGAATAGTCAACTTCATATTAGGCTTCAAAAATCATGTAAACTAAAAGAAAAATAGGTAAAACAGAGCTATTTTGAGTGAGAAACTTGAGTTTTTCCATGACTAGAAACACAACAAGGTCACCCCTGGGCGACCCTAGGTCACGGGGGTGATCATCGGTCACCGGGGGAGATCTAGGAAAAATAGGGGTTTTAGAGGAATAACAGAAGGGAGATGGTAGGAGAGAGAAAAAGGAGGTGTTCTACCTCTAGAAAAAGGTCAGTCATGTGCACGAATCCAAATCTCTACTTGCACCAGAGGATCTCCTAGTGGAGATTAGGAAATAATAGGGGGAGATTTTGATTGGTTGGGTGAAACTAAAAACTAAAAGTAGAAGATGGATTCAGGGGACCTCTAGAAGACATCTAGGGGGTGTAGAGGATGATAAACATAGGGGAAATGTGAAAACTCACCTACAATATGCTCACAAGGTTTAGGACAAGGTTGAAAGCTCAGAAAATGTAAATCGACAAGTGTCACAAAAAGTGTCGAAAGGCATTGAAGAGAGAGAGAGAGAGAGAGAGAGAGAGAGAGAGGAAATGACACAAGACAAGAAATAAGACACATCATCAAGAGGTTTGCTACTTAGAGGACATTATTTCATGCTTACATGTATGTGACAAGGATTTGAAATCATCATAGGGGTCCTCTTGGAGGCTGTGCGTGATTTCTGTACTTACAATCCCATGTTTGGATTTGGCAATTTCACCTCATCGTGAAGATAAAAATATAGAAACAAAAGAAGATGACGATAGTTGGGCTCCTCTTGACATCATCCTAGACCCCGCTACTATATGGGGAAACCCAGATGACAAGGATCTACCATCCTCTGGCACTACTCTGGTTGGTTGATGGCCTTTATTATTGTTTTTGTAATGTTTTCTAGATTCTGAGCGCGGCCAATAACTATATGACTTTCTGGGCTCTACCCATGTAACTTTTGGTGGTGTTCCTTTTAACTACCCACCCTTTTTTGTGGATATGTGTATTATTATCTTTCATTAATATAGATACGGTCGCCTATTCGTAAATAAAAAATTACATCAATAAACATTTTGAATATTGTGTAAATTTTAAGCCCATCTTATGGAATATGAAACTAATCAAAATAATCTTCATTATATTCATTAAGGTCAGATCCACACTTAACATTGGCTGGTGGATTAGTCAAACCATCTAAGATGTGTTGACAAAGATAAAATAATTGATCAGGTTCATTAAGATACAAGCTACTTCTTGGACTCACACCAAGGTTCATCCCTTTATGTAACACAACCACAAGGTGGATATCCAATTTTTTATAAAGTATGCCTATGTAATCTATTTTATAAAGTCCACCTGCATATTCTTTTAGAACTTTGGAATGCAAAAATTCACAAAATGCAGCATACAGAACAATCCCTTAAAATGTAAAGCCTATTAACCTTTTAAATGTTGATTAGATTTACACTAAGCCTATAAACCATTTAAATGTTGACTAGATAGACACTAAGTCATTATCCCTTAACAGTTATGAAGGCATCTTATAAGATAAAAAAATTGATGTAGTGGCATCGCTCACCCTCACATTTTGATTGACATTTCTCTTCAGTTTATGTAGTTTGTGGGGTTTTGTTGTGTTTTGGTGCAGTTCCTGTCACCTTGCATATTATGAACCTCCTATCTCTATTTTAGATAGCTGGAAAAGTAGCAAAGTTTCTCTATGTTACCAAGCTATAAAAAGGATCTGAAAATGCCTCAAATCATGCAAATCAAAAATAGAAACAGCTAGTAGTTTCTGAGGGGCGAATCATTTGAGTTGTTGTCTTTACTCCTTCCTTATTTTGCCTGGTGTCAGCTATTTCATAGGGATAGTTATTTGCATGTATCGTGGTAGTTTGCTTTGGGCATCGATGATTTCTTGTTTTTTTCTAAATCTCTGCAAGATCGTGGGTGTTATGGGGATGTGTTTGACATCATGAAGTTTTTATTCTGCTGTAGACTTTAAAATGAAGGAAGTGATATTTGTAGCAGGAAGACAGAGGTTGATCAAGCTGAATAAAGAGGAGGACGATGGAGGCCTTTTGAGAGGGGCCATGGAGACATAGCGAGGCAAGGTGAATATTGACTTAGGTGAGAGCATAGTATATAGAGGTCGAGTGGTCTCAGAGGGAAGAGGGAACGATCCTGGTTGGATCGTGTTTCTTTTTAATTTGTGTGAGATCATTTGAATGAATAAAATAATGCTTCTTTATGTCCATTTTATTGTCATTTATTTTCTGTTGCATTCTCAGTACGAATCTATGGCAATGTCTTCATGTCTAAGCAATTTAATATGATAACTTAAGTTCTTGTGTTTAATTTGGGTAAGGAATTATAGTCGTTCCATGTCTACGAGTTTGTGATAGAGAGAGAGCTCCACCAAATCAGCATTGTCATTCCTCTCATTGATAGCATTTCCTGTCTTAGAGTCCATACTTGAATGTGTGCCAGATTGGGTGTCCTGAACTTCCTATCATTATAGTGGGGAGTGGTGGTTTGAGTCTCTGTTCAATTCAATTTTCATCTTGTCACTAGAGATCCACCTATCAAAAACACAAAACTAAAAAATAATAAACTGGTAGCATACCTCCAGCCATTTGAGGAACATTTTCAGGGAGGGTAGTATTGACTACATTTGGCAAAGAAGTACTACCTGGTGATGCACCTAAAGATGACCCATGACCTTTAACCATTGCACGTCTATGTTGGGAATGAGGAGGATGAGAAGAAGTATAGACAATGCTATTGCTACTTTCATCTTCACCATTATAATTAATCTTATGATAGTATACATTAACATAAGGATGTAACAGTAACATAAACAATAGCCCTTAAAATTAGCTGATAACCAGGAAGCCTACTACCAATGAATCCTTGCTCAACTCTGAACTGAGAGCTACCAAGCATTACAGTCAAAGCACATAAGGAAGCAAAATAATTTCGAGACACGGATATTATTTCAGTTGGGATAGACAAGAATTGACAGGAGGATATTATAATACAGGAGATAATGTTAAGTTTTGATTTCCAATGGCCTTCACAACCACAATGCTGTCATGGAATGTTTTGGAGTTTAGCGGATTCATGGGCAATGATCTCTCCAATGCAAAGATGGTCATTCGATGGGCCACAAATTATCTTCTTAAAGCTACTACTCATCAAGGCACCATATATGTTCAGGTTAGTATATGCATAACAACAAAACAAATTTAGTCATGATGTTGTATCTCCTGGGTTTATAAATTTTGATAATTATTTAGGCTTTTCTGATAATTATGTAGTTAGGGGACCCTACATATGCTATGAGAGTCTAGAAGACATGGACACTACAAAAATTGCATATAAAATAGATAACCAAAACCATGAAATGACTATAGCACTTGCAGCTACATCCCTTGTGTTTCACAAATCAGACCCTTCCTATTCCAAGAGAGTCATTCATGCTTCTATAATGGTAAAATTTTCAGCACTAGAGTAATAGCAACTTGAGTGCTTTTATCCTAGGTATAGTAACTTAGAGAGTGACTGCATATACTAATGAAATCAGTAAGAAGTTTTATAAGTAGCCACACTCGAACTTGCTATACCTTAGATAAAAGCATTTGGACTCCAATTTGTTTATTGTCCCACCCAAATGTATTATCTGATTCATCAACTCCTAAACTCTATCATTACCATGTTTTTAAGATGTTGCTATTAATTTAGTGCTAAAAAATTTAACATTATGGAAGCATGAATGAGTCTCTCAGAATAGGGAGGGTCTTACTTGTGAAACAAGGGATGCAGCTACAAGTTCTACATCCGTTTAAGGGTTTTAGTTATTTATATGCTGTTCTGGAAGTGTCCATGTCTTCTAGCCTCTCCCAGCATTTGTGGTCATTATTAGGATCCCCTACCTGTATAATTTTCAGACGAGCCTCAATAATTATTAGAATTTATAAACGCCTCAAATTATTTCATTTTTACATTATGACTAGAATTATTCTATTGTTATGCACATATTAACCTGAACATATATGGTCCCTAGATGAGCAATAGCTTTGAGAAGATAATATGTGCCCCAACGAATGCCCATCTTTGCATTGGAGACATCGCTGCCCATGAATCTATCAAACTCAAAAATATTCCATGACAACATTGTGGTTGTGAAGACCTTTGGAAATCCAAACTTAACATTGTCTACTATGTCAAGTCCATATCCTCTCATCAAGTCCAGCTGATAAATTGTCCATTGCCCACCATTCACGAAGCTCAAAAAATAGCCACAACTATGTCATACCTCTTGCAATACTGAGTTAAACATTTAGACATCATAACCTTCTGCAATTTCTAGAACATTAATCTTCATTGCCTTATGGTGACTGATTGTTGTATTTTTTGGCTTATTTTTTGATTCACTAGGGCAGCCTGGGCGACCCTTTGGTGGCTTGGTAGCTGAGATTTCTTCTTTCCTTTAGGTATTATAGATAGTTACTTCCTTTATCTCGTTCATGTTGTCACTTCCACTGCCATGGTTCCAGAGATTCCACACAAATTTATGTTGTTCAGTTTCCATCTTAACTTCAATTATAGGCTTAAATACCTCAAAAGCATTTTTCTACTACACTTAGTTAAGATGATATCAAATAAAATTATATTATATTAAATTTGGGTCTAAAAGTGAGTGCTCTTGGATTTCAATTTGTAAGAGATTAGCATATATTGCAACAACAAATATCTAACTTAAAATATATATTGTTGCAATATTTATATAATTTGTTTTTTAATTAAAAACTGATCAAAATGATATTCTTTACTTGAAAAAACTTTTTTCAAATTAAGTTGTTCAAAGAGCTTCTATAGCATGCAATTATTATATCAAAAAAATATTATTTGAACATATGCAAATTTTTATGATAAAGTAGTTCCATGATTAGTACTTTATGGGATTGTTGTATAAACCTTATAATATAAAATATATAAGAAATCATATTACCAAATTAACCTAGAAATTCAAAAAATAATGTTGAGTGAAAAATAGCCAATAAAAAACCCACTTCCAAAACACTAATTGTACTATAGTATGACACACAATATCTTATAAATAAAATAATTTAATGTGTCATAGACTTGTGTCATTATACATAAATATTTAAAGATCTAACAAAAATCAAAGGAAAAACATAGAAAGATCTTACCAAAATAGCCCTTGTTGCACTATGACAATGGTGGTTTTGCTACAGTAATTTTTGATAATGATTTGATTGTTGGTTGCTCACTTTGACAACATAACATTACATTCGAATCTCCTTATTATGGTTCAATAGAGGCTTAATTTATAGATTTTTGGATGATAGGATGAATGATTAAGATTTGATGTGATGACTTTAGGGAAAAAAAGGAGGCTTCTAAGTCATATCCTTATGTTGATGAAGGGATGGACAAGATTTAGTTAGAGGAAACTAGTGCTTATCCTTATGTGAATGCCTAGAATTAAGAGGTGTAGTATGAAATGGGTGGTGGAGATGTAAAGTTAGTTTGGATTTTGGCTTTTGTTCTCGACATGTGACTCTTAGTTATTATTTGTGGCAATGAGGATCAAAACAAGGTGGAATATAATTAATCAAATAATCTACCTAAAGTATGCCCGCCTCTTGAATCAAAATAAAATAGCAATAAAATATTTCCTTTACAAAGCATGCATATTTTTATTTATGTGAAGAACCCTAACCCTATTTGGGTATGGAGAGATTTGAAATGCCCTCAGTAAATAAAATTTAAATCCCAAAAATAATCTAGTTTCTTAAAATAAAATAACACTGAAATATTTCATTGACTATAAACTAGCATACAATCTTTAGAAAAATCTACTTAAAACAGGCTAGAGATATTGAAATCCCAAAAATTATCTAATTTGGTAAAAGAAAATAACACTAAAACATTTAATTAACTATAAAATGAAACTTTGAAGAATAAAATAAAAATGTAGCAACATGGTGTCACTTCATTTAAACATTTTCCAGATACTCTAGATTTTTAACTTTGTAAATAAATTGATATCCCAAAAATAAAAATATTTTCCATGGTACTCTATATTTTTAACTTTTGAGTAAAAAAATTGAAATCCCAAAAATAACCTAATTTGGTAAAATAAAATAACAATAAAATATTTTCTTTACAAAGCATGCATATTTTTATTCATGTGAAGGACCTGACCCTCTTTTCGTCTAGAGAGATTTCAATTGTCTTAGTAAACAAGTGCCACATAGTGGCTAGTTGTAGTGTTGTTATTATAGTATTTGTTTAGTTGTAATTTTTTTTTGTTGATTAGCTATTGGTTGTTTATAGTATTTGTTTAGTTGTTTTTTTTTTTGTTGATTAGGTATTGGTTGTATAAGCAAATTGCATTCCAATAATTGAAAATTTAATTTTTGAAGAGTGTTGAAATGTCTTAGGTAAATAAAATTGAAATCTCAAAAACAATTTAATTTGGTAAAAATAAAATAGAACTAAAATATTTCCTAACTATAAAACTAAACTTTTACAAAGTCTATTAAATAACACAAATATTTCCTTAAACTGTAATAATACTAATACTTTTATAATTTAAAATGCATTAAAATATTGTAAGTTTGAAGAATAAAATAAAAAATGTAATAACATGGCGAAATATTTTTTTGTGATAATGTAGATTTTTAACTTTTGACTAAATAAAATTGAAATCCTAGATTTTTAACTCTTGACTAAATGAAATTGAAATCCCAAAAATAATCTAATTTCATAAAATAAAATGTGTAGAACCCTAACCCTAACTGGGTGTGGATAGATTTGAAATGTCTACCTAAAATATTAAAATGTAATAATATTGAATACCATTACAATTTAAAATGCATTAAAATATTGTATGTTTGAAGAATAATTACATAATATAATAACAGTGTGGATACATTTGAAATGTCTGCCTACCTAAGATATTAAAATGTAATAATATTGAATACTATTACAATTTAAAATGCATTAAAATATTGTAAGTTTGAAGAATAATTACATAATATAATAACAAAAACATATTCATATTTACATCACTTCAGTATTTTATCTTAGTCACTTAATTTTTTATTTAAGTAATAATAGTAAGTACTTTTAGACAACATGATTTTAATTATTTTAATTAATGTAATATTGTGGTTTAGTAATAATTTTGGGTGCATTCATTTAATAAAAGTATGTAGTTTAGCTCCATTTAATTAAACATCAATGGTTAAGATCAAATGAATAGTTAAGAAATATTTTAGTGAAATTAGGTTATTTATGTGTAGAACCCTAAAGTATAGTAATAATACTAATACTTTTATAATTTAAAATGCATTAAAATATTGTAAGTTTGAAGAATAAAATAAAAAATATAACTAAATTCATGATATTATAGATTTTAAATTTCTGACTAAATAAAATAAATAATCTAATTACATAAAATAAAATCTGTAGAACACTAAAAAATAAATTAAAATTATATTACTTTTAGTTAATGAAGCAAAAAATTAATCGCCATCCATTTAGGCATGACTTAACTAGTGGGAGACAAAATTTGTGTTCATAATTTGTTTACTTGCCACGTACTCCCTTCAAATCAAAATTATCTCCGCATTTATAGTTTTTTGTTGTACTCTCCCGACAAACCGGTTAAAAATTTATCATGTTCACATAGGAAAAGTACAAATTTAAATCAAATTTGTCTGACAAGAAAAATAATCCTATCTTTTGATTGGTTTGTAATCAATAGATTAATAACTAGATAAGTTGAACTCATTGCAATAGTACTAGCCGAAGGCAGGTACTAATAAAATTGAAATCCCCAAAAGAACCTATTTTCCTTAAAAAATACTAAAATAATCCATGAACTTTAAAATTAAACTTTAGAGAACATGCATATTTTGTGTATAACTCTAACCCTAGTTGGGTGTGGAGAGATTTTTATTTGTGTAGAACCCTAAAGTATACTTATAAAACAAATTTAAATCCTAATATTTTTTTTTTAATAAGACAAGAAAAGAAACCAGTAAATTCAAATAACTTACGGTTCAAATAACTTCTATGCTTCTCACTATTCTTTTGTTTTTTATTTAAATTAATATTTTGTGATTTATGTTTCAGTATAACTTGTATTTATATAGATTATTCATTTAATCTTTTTATTATTGTTATGTGAATTTATTTAATAAAAATATGTTGGTTATATATTTTAAATTTAAAATAATTACTTCATAATTTAAAAAATAATCAAGGATGATGTAGGAAAATTAAATTAATTAAATAAATAAAATTTATTTAATTAATCTAACTAAAAAGGAAAATGGATTAAAATTTAATAAATAAATTTATTTATTTGATTAATTTGGTAAAAGGGACTATCATATGAATTAAATAAGTTGACTAATGGAATGGTGGATGTTTAGGATATGTTGAAAGTGGTGCAAGATGAGGCCTAGGAGTTATTGAAAGATGATGTTAGAAGTGTTATAAGGATATGGTAGTAATTAAGTGTCTAAAACTAGCATACCTATCTTTAGAAAAATCTATATAAAATAGCTGAGACATATCCTTCTTGAGGCACCTATTCAACTTATATATGACAAAGTCTAAATATAGGTACGTTAGTAGCATCTATAGTTTGAACATGTAAAAAATGCTATTTTAATGATTGACACATTTTTGTTTGAGTAATAATATTGTAGTACATTTAGAGAATATAACATTAAAAATATTGAAAATATGCAATAGAGCTAAGATAATGTGAGAAAGAGTACATTCATTTATCATATTTTTATAACTATAAAATGTGCAATAGAGCTAAGAGATTGTGAAAAATAGTTCATTACTTCATATTCATTCAAATAGATTCGTAAGAAGTACATCACATCATTTATCTTCTAATAATTAGATTCGTTACTCTTCAGATTTTAGGTTGGCATGTTGTTTTCCTTTTTTCATCTTTTCATAATGGTCATATTTAAATTGTAGAATTATTTCTAGACCTTGTAATTAATTTACATGAAATATAGCCACAAATGTTAATCATATTCATTATTTTTCTTGTCAACAGGAACTTTTAAAAGAGTTCAAGACTGATTATGCACATTATCATTTGTGACAAATAAATGAATAATATTATCAAATTATTCATTGGTTGTTGTGTCTATGTCAACATTAGTCCTTGTCATTAGCAACTTCTAGTCATCAATAATTGGATTTGTAATGCTATGTGTCATGAGATGTTTCAATGAGTATTTTATGGGATTGTTGTATAAACTTTATAATATAAAATATATAAGAAAACATATTACCAAAATAACCTATAATATTTTTATAAAATTCAAAATATAATTTCGAGTGAAAGATAGCCAATAAAAGATCCATTTTGAAAAACACTAATTAAATTATAGTATGACACACAATATCTTATAAATAAAATAATTTAATGTGTCATAGACTTTTATAATCCATAAATATTTAAATATAATGGAATGATAATTTTTAAAATTTTAAACTAACTATTTACTTTTTTTGATGAGTGAATTATTGCCGTGTGGGCCACTCGTGATAAATCAAGATTAGAAAATTATAAATAGCTACTCTAGAGGAGGGCCTTAAGAAAAAACACTAAATGGGTGATTATATTAAAAAAAAAACCATATACTTATGTCTTCCCTATGCATATTGTAGATAACTATATATCAACATTATAATATATTCCCAACCTATGTGCATTTTTCTATAAAATATTTTCCACACTCGATCATCATCGACTGCTTCCCCCATCCTTGACCCATTCATGCTAGAGGTCGAGCTACCAGAGTTGATAGCGAAGAACCAATCTATGCCATGGACATCTACTTCTCTCGAGAGAACCTTGAGGAATTTTGTACACAACATGTCCTTCTATTTTCACTCCTCATTTTATCCCACCAAAGTAATCAAAAAAAGTTATTGATGATCCATTATATGGCCAAGGGATCACATGCCAAGTGCCATTATTGGGCAAGAACCACAAGCTGAGAACAACATTGTCCAAGGTCTTCTTCAGTCCCCTGGCCAATGTGGTTTAATTAGTATTTCTACCACCATCCCAATACCATCTTTCGGCTCCCCTAGATCTAGTAGCACAACAACAATTATAGAGGATATATCAGTATTCACCCTGTATTAAAGAGAAGTGGATATGAAAGTGTCCCCATGCACCATGTAGATTGTGTGCAAAATAATAACTGACCATGATTTGAAGATCTTTCTCAACCTAAGATCTAAGATGTGTCCCATCAAATGAATTTGCCTCCTCTTTTCTTTGAGACAAATTGTTGAATCTATATTGTAAACTTCACTGCAAATGGCATTCTAATTAGCATATATATTGTTTGTTACAATACTACCTGCATAGTTGTCATCATAAATGTTAGCATCTCCTCTGAGCCATCCTCCTCTCCCATTAGGCAAACCATATATCGCACCATACGAGTTCATTATGTCATGTTTTCTTGTCATTCATGTGAAATAGCAAGTCGACCAATTTCCAATTTCTCCCACACTTCCTTTGATTTGGCATGCAGATACTTATTTGATGCATATGAATTGCCACATTCACTAGTTTGTCCACCTCAATGTTAGCTTCATTGTTAGTTCCATCTAGAAATTTCTTTTCCATTAATGCTACCATTTCTTTGACCTCACACAGGTACCTATATAGGGCATTACTAAATCAATTGTATTCAATTGTTTGTTCATACATGAAACTTAAATAACCTAGTATGATGATTAGGCTCCCTCCTATATTTGAGGCCCTATAAAATAAGCTCAAACATTAAAGATTGAGACCTATGTTCCATTTATTTTGATCCATGACCTCCACACAGGGTCATTTTTCTATTTCTATGATGTACAACATGAAATATAGAATTAAGGAACCAACCACTAAGAATAAGAAGGTCACACCACCAAAAATGGAGTATACAACATCAGAACCATATCCATGGATTGAGAGACAAATGATGTAATAACAAAATATGTAGGGAGGTACCATCCATTCTAGAGCGAGGAAGAATTGATCATTTCTCTCACACACCGCCTAGGTTAAGATCCTTTTTCAAGCCCCCACACCCCTTTATATAGTTGATAGTTGGATCCCTCATTTACTCTATAATGGTGGAAAAAGAGATCATTTGAAGGAGATAGATACGTAAGAGATCATGATCCCCGAATGTTAGGTATTAATGTTCACATACTTGATCTCAGTACAAGGGTTGTAGAAATCAAGAACATTAAGTGAATGCAAGCATTGAATCTAGCCACTCAAGATGAATAAGACCATCATCTAGCTTGGCTTCAAGATTAAACAACACTACAAAGCTAGTTACAATCCCAAAGACAAAAAGATTTTGGTGATGTTGGTGGACAAGCTTCTATAATAAGAGAATGAAGTAAGGCCTGACACCATTATAGCTGTTAAAGGGAACATTCCTTGTGACCTTCCTATTATTTCAAATGGAAACTACCCTGGAAAATGCATGAGAGTACCTCCTTATCAGCAGTCTACTCAAAGTGAAAGTGTAAATATGGTAGCCCTTCTAGAGCACAACTTTTATGGAAGGGTGCTTTTTAGGTACAGAACAAGGGAAATCCTACTAACCATTATGATGGATTACAAGCACATCCATCAACAATGAGCTCATGGCGAATACGTTGAAATAGGCTTCTCTATGTATGGGGTTCTTTTAGGGAGAGAAAGGAAATTTGCATTGATTCCTTAGCTTATCCTCTACAGAGAACCCATGGACAGCTATCAATAAATGTTATAACTATAGGTAATTTGAGTTCCAAGATTGTGGCAAAAATTCTACCTTCAATGTCAGTGGCTAGATTCTAAGAGAGAGAGGACATGGATATTGATGTAAAAGGAGGTCAAAATGGACCTTTAGCAAAGAGGGGTGTCACTAGACTCAAAGGGGCAAAATCTAAGATCTCTCCTTTCTCACCATTTATTCACCTCCAGACAAAGAAAAAAATCAAATTGAAAGGTGATGAAAATAATAGTGGAAGAGAGAGAGCAAAAGACTTGGAATATGCATGTTTCAGGAGGAAAGATTTAGGGAACAACAAAGAATTGGAGGAGTCCTAAAGACAAAGGTATAAATCATTTAGTATGCATGAATAAGAAAAGAATAAACAAGTTCTTTTTCTTTATCTCATGCACCAAAGGTATGGAGACCACTTGCAAGAGGCAAAAGAACTAAAATTCTTTCTTTTAATTCAACAATGATCAAAAGAACAACAAAAGGCAATAGTAACATAGTTGGAATATGAGATAACTACAACCATCTTGGCCAGAGGTTAGTTTGTGGATGTTTGATAGATGTGGGGTGATTTTGTGCAGTCATGGGTGACCCTCTCTCGAGCCCAGCTAAATTTTGGAGAGCCAAAGATTTCAGTCTGAAGCTCTAAGAAAGCATTAAAGAACTATAGCCAAGTTGCAAGGATGTTCAAGATGATATGAAAGTCACTATAAATCTCATTGCTAATAAGAAACGGCTTAGATAGGCAGGTGTAAAGGTAGCTTAATATCGTTATACTATTGGTAAATGTGAGAAAAGGTCTCCCAACTTAAATGATGATTTAGAAGGTGCATCACCTGAATATATAGAAGATTTTTTTGTCTAGAATTAGCTAAGAAAACATAATATATAGTAATTATAATCTATTTTTAAAGCAGAGGTCCAACTTAACATTTCAATCAAGCTTTTGAGTAAAAATCCAACTTGCAACAAAAACTGACCATATTAATAGATGAATACATGAAGGTGCTTACTAGTATAGATGAACCCTGACAGATGACCCCATCTAGAAGCTGCATCAAGTCCTTGGCGGCACACAGGTCAAAAGGACAAGCAAAGAAAGGTGAAAGAAATGAAAAAAAATGAAGTTTTAATCGGGTTTCTTTTATTTACTTTATGCCCTATCTCGAGTGCTTTCAAGTCTTTTTTGACTTTTTTTAAAAGAAAATCATTGAAATAATACCCTAGCTACTACAGGGGCACCTAACATAAGTCATTTAAGTTCATGTTTTGTTTTAAATCATGTTGTAATAAGGTCTATTCAGCCAATGCATGTAATTTTGATTTATAGACCCCAAGTACTTAGGTTGTAATTGTCAAATTAAAATAAGATGGTGGTTTTCTCCCACCCGCTTGGAGATAGTTAGTTTTGCTCCTAGCTGCTTGGAATCACTCTACCAGCCGCTAGGTATAGGGTTGTAGTTCTTTTGGGTGAATCTATAAAACCCAGAGAAAGGAACAAGATCAAGCATGATGATGATCAACATTGTAGTCAGATCGATTGAATGTAATCAAGCATTGTTAAGGAGAATCAAACTATTTTCTGTGTTGTCAAATTATTTTCTATTCTCTATAAATACAAGTTGCATAGTTGTAGTTTTCTTTTCTTTCTATTTTCCCATTGTTACGGTATGTCGATTTGAAACATTCCCCTGATAAGATTTATGTTGAAATCAGTGGAATGGCTTCACTATATATATATATTTGTTTTCATTCCTTGTTTGTTTCATTGTTTCGACGACGCAGGTGTTCCAGTTCGCAAGTTGCACGCAGTAGTTCACCTAGCATTTTGTATGTGCTAGGGTTTGGTGAAGGTAGACTGTACAAAGGTGTATGGGACTAGCGGCATAAGAAACCCTAATATTTGGTGATTATTGAAATATGGCCGACGAATGTGTTTGAATGTGATTTCAGAGTGAACGGTGAAATAGTGACCCCGTGGTAAGCTCGTCCGATAATCCAAATCCCACCAATGAATGTGGTTTGAATGTATGCTGCGAATGTACATTGAGATTGTATGTGGCGGGACATACAAGTAGCGACCGAGGTTAATGGTGAATCGGTGCGTGTGTCCACCAGCAATAACCAGTTCATCGATGTACATGAATTGATCATTTGATCTGTTTTGTCCGCTTCTGGTGTGCGCTCTGCATCATTTTTTAATCAGAGCTAGGTTAAGGGTCTGCATTGTCTGTGAATGTTGATGTTAGATAGAGAAAGTGAAGGAGGGGCTAGCAAGATGCCTCCAAAGGGGATGACCACTGAAGTGGCCAAGAAATTCAAGGAGATGGAGGATATGATCAAGACTGGAGTCAAGGAAGCACTCCAGGCTGAGTTGAAAACCTTAGGTAAAGGAAAGAAACCAGACGAGGAGTCTGATGGAGAAGAAGAAGATGGGGAAGAGGAAACAACCCCAGGACAGACATATATATCTGCATATTAGAAACAATTTTTGGAGGCATAAAATCACTTGGTAAGGAATTGTCTGAATCAAGAATGGAGATTCTGATGTTCAGTGGAAAGATGGACGCAGAAGAAGTCATCGAATGGATTGAGGCTTTGAACAACTACTTCAAGTACAAGGAGGTACCAAAGAATAGAAGAGTCAAGTTTGCAAAAACAAAATTGAAAGGCGTTGCACTCACATGGTGGAACTACACCCAGGGAGAAAGGCTAAAGAGTGGCAAGAGCATGATCTCATCTTGGAGTTAGATGGTAGAAAGGATCAAGGCTCAATTCTTACTAGTAGATTATGAAGTGCAGATATACAGAAAAATGTAGAACCTCAGGCAGAAGGATATGGAGGTATCCACCTATACAGTGGAATTTCATATATTGACTCTAAGGTGTGGACATGCTGAGGATGAGAAAGGAAGAGTTGCTAGGTATCTTAATGGCCTGAAGTATAGTATACAAGATGAGATTACCATCTTGATAGCAGACACCGTGGACAAGTGTTTCCAGGCGGCACTAAGAGTAGAAGAGAAATTGAAAAGAAAAGGAGAATAGTAGAATAGAGGTAGAGGTGGAAAGAATTTCAGGGGTAGAAATAGCTTTGGTGCCATAAATCAATTCCAGAAAAATCAAGGGGAGTCTAGTCAGCAAGAACATAGTGAAGAATTTGGTTCTAGAGAGGGTTTCAGAGGACAAAAACCCAATGGGAGAGGCAGATTTGGTGGACTAGGCTAAGGTCCTAATGTCTTCATAGGAAGATGTTATAATTGTAACCAAACTAGGCATATAGCAGGTAGGTGTCTGGAAAAAGCCTCAAGCTCTCATAGAGGAGAGAGAAGGAACCAATTGATCCAAGAGGAAGATTGCTAAAGTGTCAATTCTCCAATTGGAAGTGCAGCCCCAGTCCATGAAGGAGAAAGTTTGATGATGAGAAGAACCATGTTGAAGGTGCCTCAAACTCAAGAACCCCCTCAAAGGAAGACACTGTTCGGACAACATGCAAAGCCTATGGTAAGATTTGCAAGGTAATTGTTGATTTAGGCTCAACTAAAAATTTGGTTTCCATTGAAATGGTAGACAAATTAAAATTGAAAAGGCTTTCTCATGTTAGTCCTTACAAAGTATCATGGTTGAATAAGGGACAACAAGTTTTGGTAGATGAACAATCATGGGTTGAATTTGAGATAGGAGAATATAAGGATAACGTTTTGTGTGATGTGATTCCTATGGATGCTTGTCATTTGTTGTTAGGACATCCATGGCAATATGATGTTCAATCACAACATGATGGTAAGACTAATTCTTTCATCATAACTAAGAATGGTAAAAGGTATAGAATGGATCCATTACCTAATGAGCATGTAGAAGGAATATTGGTTCAAGTGTCATGATTATAAGTGGGAAAGAGTTTCTCCATACTCTAAAAGAAGAGAGAACCCAGGGGTATGCTCTGATTTTGAAACCTAAAGATAGTTCTAATTCATCTAAAAATAGCAAGGAAAAGGTCCCCAAAGAAGTGCAGGAATTATTAGATAGGTATAAAGGTATCATGGTGGAGGATATGCCTAATGTACTACCCCCTGTGAGAGACGTAAGTCATCAGATTGACTTCATCTCAGGATCCACGTTGCCAAATAAACCAGCCTATAAAATGACACGTAATCAGAATGAGGAGATTACTAAACAAGTACAAGAACTGTTGGATAATTGTTTGGTGAGGAAATGTCTTAGTCCATGTGTTGTACCCATAGTTTTAGCTCCGAAGAAGGATGGCAAATAGAGATTGTGTACTAATTCGAGAGCCATAAATAAGATCACCATCAGATATAGGTTTCCTATGCCCAGAATAGAAGACCTAATGGATTGTTTGGGAGGAGTTTGATATTTTTCTAAAATTGATCTCAAGAGTGGATACCATCAGATTAGGATTAGAGAAGGGGATGAATGGAAGACAACCTTTAAGACTAATGAAGGTCTTTATGAGTGGTTGGTGATGCCATTTGGACTATCCAGTGCTCCAAGTACTTTCATGCATCTAATGAATGAGGTATTGAAAGATTTTATTGGCAAGTTTGTTGTTGTCTATCTTGACGATATTTTGGTTTTCAGTAGGACAAAAGAAGAACATTTGCAGCATTTGGAACAGGTGTTGAAGAAGCTGCATGAGGAGAAACTAATAATCAATATGGAGAAGAGTATCTTCATGAAGGAAGAACTCACATACCTTGGGTTTGTTATATCCCAGGGCAGTTTGAAAATGGATCCAGAGAAGGTAAATGCTATTTTGTCTTGGCCAGCGCCTAAAACAGTAAGTGATGTAAGAAGTTTTCATGGGTTAGCAACATTTTATAGGAAATTCATAAGAGGATTCAGTCATGTTTGTGCACCCATTCTGGATACCATAAAAGGAGGACAGAAATGTAAGTTTGTTTGGAATAGAGCAGCAGATGACTCTTTTGAGATTCTCAAACAGAAAATAGCAGAGAAACCCATTTTGGTTTTGCCTGATTTTACTAAGCTGTTTACTATGGAATGTGATTCTAGTAACCTTGCCATTGGTGCTGTCTTGAGTCAGGAAGGCAGACCTGTTGCTTTCTTTAGTGAAAAACTAAATGATACTAAAAGAAAGTATTCCAAATATGATCTGCAATTGTATGCAATGGTTCAAGCATTGAAGAAATGGAGACATTATCTCTTGCCCAAGGAATTCATTATTTATACTGACAACCATGCTTTGAGTTTTTTGAAGTCGCACGAGAAGCTAAATCATAGGCATATGAAGTGGGTTGAACAACTCTAGGGACAAGCCAACAAAGTGGCAGATGCTTTGAGCAAATGAGTGTGCACTATACAAGAGATCTAGTTGGAGAGTGTGGGAGTGGATTCTCTCAAGAACATGTACCAGGATGATGAGGACTTCAAGGAGATATATGCAGTTTGTTTGTTCACAATTCTCAAATTCTTATCATTCTAATTTTTCTGAGTATTTGTTACAGCAAGGGCTACTGTTAAAAGGCAGCCAACTATGTGTGCCTAGATATTCCATGAGGGAGAACATCATAAAAGAGAAACATTGTGGTAGTCTTGGAGGTCATTTTGGATTGGACAAGACATTAGAACAAGTGAGAAGGCTTTACTTCTGGCCTAGGATGCAAACTGATGTCAAGAAATTTGTGGAAACTTGTAACATTTGTCAGAGGGCAAAAGGAACTTCATCTAATGCAAGTCTCTATCAACCACTTCCAATTCCGCAAAGGCCATGGGAGTGCATCAGTATGGATTTTGTTTTGGGTATTCCAAGGACTCAAAGAGGATTTGACAATGTGTTTGTGGTTGTTGACAGGTTTAGTAAAATGGCTCACTTTGTACCATGTAAATGTACCAATGATGCTTCACATATTGCTGGACTATTCTTCAAAGAAATAGTTTGAATTCATGGTTTTCCACTGAATATTGTCACTGACAGAGATCCCAAGTTTGTGGGACATTTTTGGCGCACTTTGTGGAAGAAATTGGGGCACTCAATTATCTTTCATGTTAGCATATCACCCTCAAATGGATGGACAAACTGAGGTGGTGAATAGATCACTAAGTAATCTTTTGAGGTGTTTGACTAAACAACATGGAGAAGCATGGGATATGATCATCTCACAAGCAAAATTTGCATATAATGACTCTGTTAATAGGAGCACAGGAAAGAGCCCTTTTGAAGTTGTATATGGGATTCATCCCAAGGGAATTTTGGAGCTCAGGAATCTCCAGAGTATGGAGAAAAGGAGTGCGCAAGGAGAAGATTTTGCTGTCAGCATGAAGGATATCCATGATGCTGTAAGGGACACTATCCAGAAGAATATAGGGAAATACAAAGAGAGAACTAATCAGAAGAAAAGGGATGTCTAATACAAAGTTGGGGATTTAGTTATGGCATATTTGAAGAAGGAAAGACTTCTGAAAGGGCAGCCCACAAAACTTCTCATGAAGAAGATAGGTCCATGCAAGATTATACATAAATTTGGGCCTAATGCTTACGAGATTGAACTTCCTCCTGGATTAGCAATTTCACCCATATTTAATGTGGCAGAATTGTTTCCATTCAGTGGAGCCAATACAATAGAGATAGGAGCAGAAGATGCAGAATGGATTTCTAATCTTCCACCCAGCCAGCTAGTTCAATTGGAATGTATTTTGGACACAAAGGTTCAGAAGAAGACCAGACACAAAACCTACAAGCAATATCTAGTCAAATGGTGTGGTTTACCAGATGAGGATGTAACTTGGATGAGTGAGGAAGACATCATCCAGTATGGGGTTAATATTTCAGACTTGGTTCCTCTCGGGACTTGAGTTCTTTAAAACCTCGGGAGTATCGTGCAGGGGCACCTAACATAAGTCATTTAAGTTCATGTTTTGTTTTATATCATGTTGTAATAAGGTCTATTCGACCAATGCATGTAATTTTGATTTGTAGACCCCAAGTACTTAGGTTGTAATTGTCAAATTAAAATAAGACAGTGGGTTTTCTCCTAGCTGCTTGGAGATAGTTTTGCTCCCAGCCACTGGGAATATGGTTGTAGTTCTTCTGGGTGAATCTATAAAACCTAGAGAAAGGAACATGATCAGGCATGATGATGATCAACACTGTAGTCAGATCGATTGAATGTAATCAAGCATTGTTAAGGAGAATCAAACTATTTTCTATGTTGTCAAATTATTTTCTATTCTCTATAAATACGAGTTGCATAGTTGTAGTTTTCTTTTCTTTCTATTTTCCCATTGTTGTAGTATGTCGATTTGAAGCATTCCACTGATAAGATTTCTTTCAAAATCAGTGGAATGGCTTCACTATATATATATTTGTTTTCGTTCCTTGTTTGTTTCATTGTTTCGATGACATAGATGTTCAAGTTCACAGGTCGCTTGTAGTAGTTCGCTAGTAGTTCGCCTAGCATTTTGCATGTGCTAGGGTTTGGTGAAGGTAGACTGTGCAAAGGTGTATGGGAGTAGCAGTGTAAGAAACCCTAATGTTTGTTGATGATTGAAACATGACCGATGAATGTGTTTGAATGTGATTTCAGCATGAATGGTGAAATAGCGACCCCGTGGTAAGCTCGGCCAATAATCCAAATCCCACCAATGAATGTGGTTCGAATGTATGCTACAAATGTACATTGAGATTGTATGTGGTGGGACATACAAGCAGCGACCGAGGTTAATGGTGAATCAGTGCATGTGTCCACCGGTAATAACCAGTTCAGTGATGTACATGAATTGATCATTTAATCTATTTTGTCTACTTCTGTTGTGCGCTCTGCATCACTAGTCCATGGCCAAACACTTTCTAAAGTGTTGAAAAAGAGACTTATATCATGAGGAGCCCATGGAAGGATAAGGAGACATAAGGTTTTTATGACTTTTATTTATTTTTCTTAAAACCTCAAATCAAACAATAGGGTAATCTTTTAAGGTTTCAAAAGGAAAGAGGCCATGATGTATTTTTTATTTTGTTATTGACTTAGGTCAATTTGAGCAGGAATGAGGACTCTTATAAGCCAAAAATGAGAGAAGGGGTCATTATTACCTTGAAAGTGTTTTGTAAAGGGTGGAGATTAGATAAACATATTATGAAACCCTTTTACTTTTTTGCATAAGTTGAGTAAATTGTAATGTATCTTAACACTTATTAAGTGCAATACATTTGTAAATTGCCTTAATATTTGTTACATAAAAACCTGAGAAAGAGAAAAGGTGTCACATAACACCTATTAAGGCAAGTCATAAACCTTTTTAATTGCCGTTAATACTTGTAAAAATAAATCATAATTGCCCTCAAAGCATGCAAAAGAGGAGAAGGGACAGAAAACAAGTTGAACTGAGGTAACCAACTCATGCAAAGGATTTTCTTTTTCTATTTTTGACTTGGAGTAAAATGAGATATTTTTTGCATTTTTTGGGTCAAACATCTTGGGAGGAGTTATGAGCTATTTTAGCTCAATTTGGAGCAGTTGTGGACCCTATTTTTAAGGTTTTTTCCTCTTACTCACCAAGCAACTAGGAGTTGCTTTTTCAGACTTTTCATGCATCAGTTAGAGTGCAGTTTGATAGGAGTTGATCTTCCCTTTGCTTTTTGGAAAATATTTTTGTATCATAGGGAAAAAATCTCATGCTTTTTTTCTTACTTCTTGCTTTTTCCCTTGCCTTTAAACATTGCACAGAGAGAGAGAGAGAGATTCAGTCTTGTAACTCAGCCATTTTTAGAGGTTTTATGTAGTAGCAGCAGTTTATTTTCAACAGTTTCATTATTATTTTATAGAGTTATCTTCCATTATCAATAAAATTAGGTGTTCTTCTATTCAAATTTAGGTGTCTTGTCTCTTTTGAGTGATTTGATAAAGATTTATTGTGTTTTTTACCAAAACCTTTATGTTTTCTATCTCCTTTATTGAATGCAAGTACAAAAAGAGCAAATTTACTACAGGTTATAGATTCTGCAAGTCATTTCATGCCTTTTTTTGAAACATTTATGTTGTAAGGATTAATTAGTTTGATTTGTATGAACAGTATTGAGAATAGTTGTGAATTAGATTGCAAGTTAGGAAATTCAATCATTTGGTGCATCACCCCAGTTTTTAGATTATTTTCTCATTTCTCTATCTCTTTTCCATGAACTACAACAGATCTAAGGGACTTTTAAAGGGAACTGACTCTTCTAAAGGTTTGTTCTCATCATATACAAACCCACAGTTTGAGAATGTTCCCATAATGGACGAGATTCCCAAGCTTTTAAAGGCTTAGCATTCAGGGTGGAATCCTTCATGACAACTATTGTCATGAAGGATTGAGCCCTGAATGCTAAGCCTTTAAAATCTTGGCAATCCCATGCAACATGGGAACATTCTCAGACTGTGGGTTTGTCTATGATGATAAAAAACATCTGGAAGAGCTAGATCCCTTTAAAAGTCCCTTAGATCTGCTATATTTTGTGGAAAAGAGATAGAGAAATGATAAAATAAATTAAAAACTAAAATTTATTCTAAGGGGTGATGCACCAAATGATTGAATATCCTAACTTGTAATCTAATTCATAACTATCCTCAATACATTTGTTAATACAACTCAAACTAAACAATCTTTACCACATAAATGTTCCACAAAAAGGCATGAAATGATTTGCACAATCTGTAACCTATAGTAAATTTGCACTTTGTGTACTTGAATTCATAAAGGAGATAGAAAACTTAAAGGTTTTGGTAAAAAACATAATAAATCTTTATCAAATCACTCAAAAGAGACAAGACACGTGAATCTGAATAGAAGAACACCTAATTTTATTGATAATAGAAGGAAAACTCTGAAAAATAATAATTAAACTATTGAAAATAAACTGTTGCTACTGCATAAAACCTATAAAAATAGTTGAGTTACAAGACTGAATCTCTCTTTGCAATGTACAAAGGCAAGGGAAAAACCAAGAATTGAGAAAAAAGCATGATCTTTTTTCCTCTTTAATACAAAACTATGTCCCAAAAAGAAAAGGGAAGATCAACTCCTATCAAATTGCACTCCAACTGATGCATGAAAAGTCTAAACAAGCAATTCCTAGTTGTTGCGTGAGCAAGAGGAAAATACCTGAAAAATAGGGTCCACAGCTACTCCAAATTGAGCTAAAATAGCTCAAAACTCCTCCTCCAAAGATGTTTGAGCCAAAAATTGCCAAAAATAGCTTAGTTTGCCTCCAAGTCAAAAATAGAAAAAGAAACTCCTCCTACATGAGTTGGTTCCCTCAGTTCAACTCCTTTTCTATCCCTTCTCCTTTTTTGCATGCTTTGAGGGCAATTATGATGTATTTTTACATGTATTAAAGGCAATCAAAAAGGTTTATGACTTCCCTTAATAGTTGTTATGTGATGCCTTTTCTTTTTCTCAGGTTTTTATGTAACAAATATTAAGGCAATTTATAAATATATTGCACTTAATAAGTGTTAAAATACATTACAATTGACTCAACATATCCAAAAAGGTAAAGGGGTTTCATAATATCTTTATCTAGTCTCCACCCTTTACAAAAATCTTTCAAGGTAATAATGACCCCTTCTCTCATTTTTGGCTTATAAAACTCCTCATTCCTTCTCAAATTAACCTAAGTCAATAAAAAAAAATACATCATGGCCTCTTTCCTTTTGAAACCCTAAAAGCTTACCCCTTTGTTTGATTTCAGGCTTTAAGAAAAACAAATAAAAGTCATAAAAACCTTATGTCTCCCTATCTTTCCATGGGCTCTTGATGAAATAAGTCTCTTTTTCAACACTTTAGAAAGTGTTTCGCCATGGGCTAGTGTATTATTTGAATGATTTTCTTTTTAAAAAAGTCAAAAAAGACTTGAAAGCACTCGGGCTAGGGCACAGACTGAAGAAAAGAAACCCTTAAACTATATTTTTGTTCATTCTTTTCACCTCTCTTTACTTCTCTTTTTGACCTGTGCACTGCCAAGGACTTGTTGCAGCTTCTAGATGGGGTCCTCTGTCATGGTTCACATCTACTTGTAAGAACCTTCATGTATTTAGTTGTTGATATGGTTATTTTATGTTGCAAGTTGGATTACCACTCAAAAGCTTGAATGAAATGTTGAGTTGGACCTAAGCTTTAAATCATAGATTATAATTATTGTATATAATGTTTTCTTAGCTAATTCTAGACAAAACAAATCTTCTATAGATTTAGGTGACTCGCCTTATGAATCATTATTTGAGTTCGGAGACCTATTCTCACATTTACCAATAGTATAATGATATTTAGTTACTTTTACACCTCCCTATCTAAGTCATAGCTTATTAGCAATGATATGCATAGCGACTTTCATATCAGTCTGAGCATCCTTACAACTTCACTATAGTTGTAATGCTTTCTTCAAGCTTTGGACCGAAAGCTTTGGCTCTCCAAAATTTAGCTTGGCTTGAGAGAGGGTCACCCATGATTGTACAAAATCACCCCGCATCTGTCAAACATCCACAAACTAATCTCTAGCCAAGATGGTTGCAGTTATGTCATATTCCAACTATGTTATTGTTACCTTATGTTGTTCTTTTGATCACTCTTGATTTAAAAGTAAGAATTTCAGTTCTTTTACCTCTTGTGAGTGGTCTCTGTAACTTTGGTGCATGAGGTAAAGAAAAAGAACTTGTTTTTGTTTTTATTATTCATGCATAGTGAATGATTTACACCTTTGTCTTTAGGACTGCTTCAATTCTTCGTTGTGCCCTAAATCTTTGCTCTTGAAACTTGCATATTCAAAGTCTTTTGTTCTCTCTCTTCTGCTATTATTTTCATCACCTTTTAATTTGATTTTTTCCTTTGTCTGGAGGTGAAGAAAATGGTGAGAAAGGAGAGATCTTAGATTTTGCCCCTCTGAGACCAATTACACCCCTCTCTACTAAAGGACCCTCTTTACCTCTTTTTACATCAATATCCATGTCCTCTCTCTCTTTGAGAGTCCATCCACTGACATTGAAGCTAGAATTCTTGTCGCAAACTTGGAACTCAAATTACCTGTAGTTATAAAATTTATTGATAGTTGTCCATTGGTTCTCTTTAGAGGATAAGCTGAGGAATCAATGTAATGGCCATGAGCTCAATGTTGATGCATGTGCTTGTAATCCATTATAATGGTTGGTAGGGTTTGCCTTGTTTTGTACCTCAAAACTACCCTACCATAAAAGTTGTGCTCTGCAAGGGCTACCATATTTACACTTTCACTCTAAGTAGACTGCTAATAAGGAGGTACTCTCATGCATTTTCTAGGGTAGTTTCCATTTGAAATAATAGGAAGGTCACAAGGAATGTTCCCTCTAATAGTTATAATGGTACTAGACCTTACTTCTTTCTCTTATTATGGAAGCTTGTCCACCAACATCACCAAAATCTTTTTGAGTCTTTGGGATTGTAACTAGCTTTGTAGTGTTGTTTAATCTTGAAGTCAAGCTAGATGATGAAAATAATAGTGGAAGAGAGAGAGCAAAAGACTTGGAATATGCATGTTTCAGGAGCAAAGATTTAGGGCACAACAAAGAATTGGAGGAGTCCTAAAGACAAAGGTATAAATCATTTAGTATGCATGCATAAGAAAAGAATAAACAAGTTCTTTTTCTTTACCTAATGCACCAAAGGTACACAGACCACTCGCAAGAGGCAAAAGAATTAAAATTCTTTCTTTTAAATCAACAATGATCAAAAGTACAACAAAAGGAAATAGTAACATTGTTGGAATATGAGAGAACTACAACCATCTTGGCTAGAGGTTAGTTTGTGGATGTTTGATAGATGAGGGGTGATTTTGTGTAGTCATGGGTGACCCTCTCTCAAGCCCAGCTAAATTTTGGAGAGAGAGAGCTTTAGGTCTGAAGCTCTAAGAAAGCATTAGAACTATAGCCAAGTTGCAAGGATGCTGAAGCTTATATGAAAGTCACTATGCATCTCATTGCTAATAAGCAACGACTTAGATAGGCAAGTGTAAAAGTAGCTTAATATCATTATACTATTGGTAAATGTGAGAAAAGGTCTCCCAACTCAAATGATGATTCAGAAGGTGCATCACCTAAATCTACAAAAGACTTTTTTGTCTAGAATCATTTGAGAAAACATAATATATAGTAATTATAATATGTTTTTAAAGCAGAGGTCCAACTTAACATTTCAATCAAGCTTTTGAGAGACAATCCAACTTGCAACAGAAACTAACCATATTATTAGCTAAACACATGAAGGTGCTTACCAGTATAGATGAACCCTGACAGATGACCCCATCCAAAAGCTGCATTAAGTCCTTGGCAGCACACAGGTCAAAAGGAGCAGCAAAGAAAGGTGAAAGAAATGAAAAAAATGAAGTTTTAGGGTTTCTTTTGTTCACGTTATGCCCTATCCCCAGTGCTTTCAAGTCTTTTTTGACTTTTTTAAAAGAAAATCATTGAAAGAATACCCTAGCCCATGGGCAAACACTTTCTAAAGTGTTGAAAAAGAGACTTATATCATGAGGAGCCCATGGAAGGATAGGGAGACATAAGGTTTTTATGAATTTTATTTGTTTTTCTTAAAACCTCAAATCAAACAACAAGGTAAGCTTTTAGGGTTTGAAAAGGAAAGAGGCCATGATGTATTTTTTATTTTTTTATCGACTTAGGTTGATTTCAGCAAGAATGAGGACTTTTATAAGCCAGAAATGAGAGAAGGGGTCATTATTACCTTGAAAGTGTTTTCTAAAGGGTGGAGACAAGATAAACATATTATGAAACCCTTTTACTTTTTTGCATAAGTTGAGTAAATTGTAATGTATTTTAACACTTATTAAGTGCAATACCTTTGTAAATTGCCTTAATATTTGTTACATAAAAACCTGAGAAAGAGAAAAGGCATCACATAACACCTATTAAGGAAAGTCATAAACCTTTTTGATTGTCCTTAATACTTGTAAAAATAAATCATAATTGCCCTCAAAGCATGCAAAAAGGAGAAGGGATAGAAAAAGAGTTGAACTAAGGTAACCAACTCAAGCAAAAGATTTTCTTTTTCTATTTTTGACTTGGAGTCAAACTGAGATATTTTTGGCAGTTTTTGGGTCAAACATCTTGGGAGGAGTTATGAGCTATTTTAGCTCAATTTGGAGTAGTTGTGGACCCTATTTTTAAGGTTTTTTCCTCTTACTTGCCAAACAACTAGGAGTTGCTTTTTTAGACTTTTCATGCATCATTTAGAGTGTAATTTGATAGGAGTTGATCTTCCCTTTGCTTTTCGGGAAATTTTTTTGTAGTATAGGGAAAAAAGCTCATGCATTTTTCTTACTTCTTTCTTTTTCCCTTGCCTTTGAACATTGTAGAGAGAGAGATTTAGTCTTGTAACTCAGTCATTTTTACAAGTTTTATGAAGTGGCAGCTATTTATTTTCATTAGTTTCATTGTTATTTACAGAGTTATCCTTCTATTATCAATAAAATTAGGTGTTCTTCTATTCAAATTCAGGTGTCTTGTCTCTTTTGAGTGATTTGATAAAGATTTATGGTTTTTTTACCAAAACCTTTACATTTTCTATCTCCTTTATTGAATGCAAGTACACAAAGTGCAAATTTAATATAGGTTACAGATTCTGCAAGTCATTTCATGCCTTTTTTTGAAAAATTTATGTGGTAAGGATTATTTAGTTTGAGTTATATGAACAATATTGAGGATAGCTGTGAATCATATTGCAAGTTAGGAAATTCAATCATTCGGTGCATCACCCTAGCTTTCAGATTATTTTATCATTTCTCTATCTCTTTTGCATGAACTATAGCAGATCTAAGGGACTTTTAAAGGGAGTTGACTCTTCTGGAGGTTTGTTCTCATCTTAGACAAACCCACAGTCTGAGAATGTTCCCATGTTGTACGAGATTGCCAAGATTTTAAAGGCTTAACATTCAGGGCTCAATCCTTCATGACAACAGTTGTCATGAAGGATTGAGCCCTGAATGCTAAGCCTTTAAAATCTTGGCAATCTCGTATAACATGGGAACATTCTCAGACTGCGGCTTTGTCTATGATGAGGACAAACCTCTGGAAGAGATAGATCCCTTTAAAAGCCCCTTAGATCTACTATATTTCATGGAAAAGGGATAGACAAATGATAAAATAAATTAGAAACTAAATTTTATTCTAAGGGGTGATGCACCAAATGATTGAATATCCTAACTTGCAATCTGATTCATAGCTATCCTTAATACATTTGTTAATACAACTCAAACTAAATAATCTTTACCACATTAATGTTTCACAAAAAGGCATGAAATGATTTACACAATCTGTAACTGGTAGTAAATTTGCACTTTGTGTACTTGAATTCATAAAGGAGATAGAGAACTTTAAGGTTTTGGTAAAAAACACAATAAATCTTTATCAAATCACTCAAAAGAGATAAGACACATGAATCTGAATAGAAGAACACCTAATTTTATTGATAATAGAAGGAAAACTTTACAAAATAATAATTAAACTATTGAAAATAAATTGCTGCTACTATATAAAACCTATAAAAATAGCTAAGTTACAAGACTGAATCTCTCTCTCCAATGTGCAAAGGCAAGGGAAAAAGCAACAATTGAGGAAAAAGTATGATCTTTTTTCCTCTAGAATACAAAAGTATGTCCCAAAAAGCAAAGGGAAGATAAACTCCTATCAAATTGCACTCCAACTGATGCATGAAAAGTCTAAAAAAACAATTCCTATTTGTTGGGCGAGCAAGAGGAAAATGCCTAAAAAATAGGGTCCACAGCTACTCCAAATTGAGCTAAAATAGCTCAAAACTCCTCCTCCCAAGATGTTTGACCCAAAAATTGCGAAAAATAGCTTAGTTTGCCTCCAACTCAAAAATAAAAAAGAAAATCCTCCTACATGTGTTGGTTACCTCAGTTCAACTCCTTTTCTATCCCTTCTCCTTTTTTGCATGCTTTGAGGGCAATTATGATGTATTTTTACATGTATTAAGGGTGATTAAAAAGTTTTATGACTTGCCTTAATAGGTGTTATGTGATGCCTTTTCTCTTTCTTGAGTTTTTATGTAACAAATATTAAGGTAATTTATAAAGATATTGCACTTAATAAGTGTTAAAATACATTACAATTGACTCAACATATGCAAAAAAGTAAAGGGGTTTCATAATATGTTTATCTAGCCTCCACCCTTTACAAAAATCTTTCAAGGTAATAATGACCCCTTCTCTCATTTTTAGCTTATAAAACTCCTCATTCGTTCTCAAATTAACCTAAGTAAATAAAAAAATAAAAATGAAAATACATCATGGCCTCTTTCCTTTTCAAACCCTAAAAGCTTACCCCTTTCTTTGATTTCAAGTTTTAAGAAAAACAAATAAAAGTCATAAAAACCTTATGTCTCCCTATCTTTCCATGGGCTCCTCATGATATAAGTCTCTCTTTCAACACTTTAGAAAGTGTTTGGGCATGGACTAGGGTATTATTTCAATGATTTTCTTTGAAAAAAATTTAAAAAATACTTGAAAGCACTTGCCCTATGACACAAAGTGAAGAAAAGAAACCCTTAAACTTCATTTTTGTTCATTCTTGTCACCTCTCGTTTCTTCTCCTTTTGACCTGTGGGATTCCAAGGACTTGATGCAGCTTCTAGATGGTGTCTTCTATCATGGTTCACCTCTACTTGTAAGAACCTTCATGTATTCAGCTGTTGATATGGTTAGTTTATGTTGCAAGTTGGATTACCACTCAAAAGCTTGAATGAAATGTTGAGTTGGACCTAAGCTTTAAAGCATAGATTATAATTATTGTATATAATGTTTTCTTAGCTAATTCTAGACAAAAAAAATCTTCTGTAGATTTAGGTGATTCACCTTATGAATCATTATTTGAGTTCAGAGACCTGTTCTCACATTTACCAATAGTATAATGATATTCAGCTACTTTTACACCTACCTATCTAAGTCATAGCTTATTAGCAATGATATGCATAGCGACTTTCATATCAGCCTGAGCATCCTTGCAACTTCACTACAGTTGTAATGCTTTCTTCGAGCTTTGGACTGAAAGCTTTGGCTCTCCAAAATTTAGGTTGGCTTGAGAGAGGGTCACCCATGATTGTACAAAATCACCCTGCATCTGTCAAACATCCACAAACTAACCTTTGGCCAAGATGGTTGCAGTTCTGTCATATTCCAACTATGTTATTATTGCCTTATGTTGTTCTTTTGATCATTGTTGATTTAAAAGTAAGAATTTCAGTTCTTGTACCTCTTGCGAGTGGTCTCTGTAACTTTGGTGCATGGTTTAAAGAAAAAGAACTTGTTTTTGTTTTTCTTATTCATGCATAGTGAATGAGTTACACCTTTGTCTTCAAGACTGCTTCAATTCTTCGTTGTTCCCTAGATCTTTTCTCTTGAAACTTGCATATTCAAAGTCTTTTGTTCTCTCTCTTCTGCTATTATTTTCATCACCTTTTAATTTGATTTTTTCCTTTGTCTGGAGGTGAAGAAAATGGTGAGAAAGGAGAGATCTTAGATTTTGCTCCTCTGAGGCCAATTACACCCCTCTCTGCTAAAAGACCCTCTTGACCTCCTTTTACATCAATAGCCATGTCCTCTCTCTCTGAGAGTCCAGCCACTGACATTGAAGCTAGAATTCATGTGGTAAACTTAGAACTCAAATTACCTATAGTTATAACATTTATTGATAGTTGTCCATGGGTTCTCTCTAGAGGATAAGATGGGGAATCAATGCAATTTTCCTTTCTCTCCCTAAAAGCACCTCATAGATAGAGAGGCCTATTTCAACGTATTGGCCATGAGCTTAATGTTGATGCATGTGCTTGTAATCCATCATAATGGTTAGTAGGGTTTCCCTTGTTCTGTACCTCAAAACCACCCTGCCATAAAAGTTGTGCTCTGGAAGGTCTACAATATTTACACTTTTCCTCTGAGAAGACTACTGATAAGGAGGTGCTCTCGTGCATTTGCTAGGGTAGTTTCCATTTGAAATAATAAGAAGGTCACAGGGAATGTTCCCTCTAACAGTTGTAATGGTGCTTTCTAGACCTTGCTTTTTTCTCTTATTATGGAAGCTTGTCCACCAATATTACGAGAATTTTTTTTAGTCTTTGGGATTGTAACTAGCTTTGTAGTGTTTCTTAATCTTGAAGCCAAGCTAGATGATGGTCTAACATCTACTGATTTAGACAATAATGCAGCTTGTTCTGTCAAACTAGACAACACATATGAGGTTGTGTTGTTGTTTACATAAGTCAATGGTGAAGAATTAGAGGTTAAATTGTTGATAGAGGTGAATCTTCTCTTTGATGATTGTGTCCCTCTCATATATGTTGTTGTTTCTCTATTGAAGACTATAATGCCCAATGACTGTATTAGTCCTCTTTTGACAATCCCAAGATTATTCTCTAGCTATTACAATCAAAAGACTTTCTCTTCATTATGTCAGATTGTTACTTTTTGTTCACTATTATTATAGACCTCTGTAATATTTCTTGAACCTTTAGAAAGTTTCAATGCCTATACTAATGCTCTGCATACTAGAAAACACAAAATCTTTCATTATCTATTTTTTTGCATCTATTTTTCTGCATGATTGTTATGCTTGCAACCATCATCCATGTGGTTATCTGCTTTCTTGATTGTTATCCCTATTGCTCCTCTCTGATCTCTGTCGAATCTGTATGTTATTTGTTTTCTGCATATTGCTCAATGTCTTCCATAAATTCTATGAACATATACCTCTGCACTATATCTATTTACAATTCTACCAATACCTTTGAAGGATAATAAAAATCTCTCTATCAATTAATTGCACATATGAAATGTAGAGACTTCACTACTATAGACATGATGTATTTCCTTGTTTGATTCCAATCTTGATGAAGATTTCTGAAATGTAGACTTTAAGATGTAAACTTCCTCTCATTATAAATGAGAAATAGAGCTCTGGAAATGAAACAATATTCCCTTACTACTACCTCGGACCAATTTATATTAATGTCTTCATGATGAGAGACTGTTCTTTAAATATGCAGTGTGAGTGTCCTTTTTTAGTTCTACTAGTTGGCTATAACTTATGACTATCTCAGTCTTGCTGTGGCTACCAAGGCAGTTATCTTATACCCTTTTTCCCTTTATGGTACTATCTCTTTCCTTCTCTTGGACTGGTTATTGTCTCTTCACTGTGTTGCATCTCTTAATCTTTTTTAGGCTTACACAAGCTTCATGAAAGGTTAGGGCCATACAAGGCTTTGAACACCTCTAGCATATCTACAACTCTGTATTTTATGCACAGTCCTTATTGCTAGAAAACTAATGGCTTGATCCTTCGTGGATTGCAATTACCATGCACTTGTTCTCATGGTTTTACAACATTCTCAGACTACGAACACTTGAACTCTATTAGTGCAATGTTGTGTTTCATGCTATTGTGACTATGACTTTTCCTATCTCCACAATACAGTTGTTTTTTGTACTTTCTCCTTTAGACCTCTTGACAGTTATCTCTTAAGCTGTTCATTTTCATTTGTTGGCCTCTTTATGCAACTCACAAACATGGTGATCATCCCTAAATGACATTAAAGGCTTCATTATGTATGACTTTAACAATATTTGTATGATTGTCTAAATTTACATATGACTATTGTCTGTCTTTCATATTGCTTATAATTTATTGGTCTACCCTTATCATTATGATATTAGTGTTCTTTACTAACAACCATCTTTCATATATTCCCACTCATGCATGAAGGCTCCTAATGCATATAGGTTACTATTGTGGCTCTCTATTGATTGTGATGACTATTCTTAGCATGATTACGACTTTACTTCTATGGCCTATATATAGTTGTAATCATTTGTTGACTATTAATCTTTCTCTTGATTGTCTTATTGATAATGGATAAGACTTATGTTATTCTTTTTTCTTATAACAAAGCATCTTTTAAAGGGCTAGGTAAATCTTTATCTTGCAATGTCGTTCTTCATTGTTTTCTATGACTATTCCATGACATAATAAGATGCTTCATCTACATATAATCCCATCATTTTGTTCACAATGTATTATGTTTATACTCTCACTGTCAACTTATTTCAATGACCTCCCAAGCAAGTTGACTGCTAACATCTTTCTATAGGCCATTCAGATAGTAGTCTTCATAACTGCTCCAGTACAGTTTCTTCATTACTTTTATGCTAACATGACTTGTCTTCTCTAGCCTAATACTATATTGTTCCTCCTCTTTGACTGTTCTCGTGTATGCTACCCATGTATGACTATGATATCCTCTATATTTTTCTTCAAGTGTTGATGTGGCTTGACAATCCCTTATATTTCTCTCATCACTGTGTTGGGCTCCTAATAGATCTTCTTTTGACAATTATACAGTATGCATGACTGTTATGACAACCTTAGCTCATATCATCAGTGATTGATCTATTAAGAATACCTATACCTATACAGTGAACAAACACATTAGGAAAATAATATAGAGGCAAGGAGCCTCTCTTGTGCTTGTATGTTTCTATTCATTCCTGAATCCTTATAGTTGCATGCTTACATCTGAGTGACTCTTTTTCTTTTTACTATTCCTTCTTTGATGCTTATGGATGATGGCATGTATGTATTATGTTAATACATATAGATTTTGAAGGCATCCTGAGCTCTAACCCCCTTTTCCCTCTTTCTCTTGTAGGAGCCTTCTAGGAATGATGGAGAAGAACTTGAAGACAACAATCCATGGGGATTCATTGTTTAGGCAATGATGGATCCCCTTCCCTTTCCATATGTTTCTTTTGATTCACATGTATATACTATTGTTCATTTCATTTGTACAATTATTCCTACAACTTGTGTGGGAAAATATGAACATATCTTATCTTATGAATATAAACAACTTTTATGCAATGATTTGTACCTTGTTGTTTTGTAAAACACTCAATTGCATAATGAAATACATCTATATACTATTGCATGTTCTAAAAATTGTTATAACCATAGATAAGTTTAGCAAGTGTATGTACCTTTTTGAAATGTATCAAATTGCAATGAATGAGCAATAATAACAACTACAACACAACCTGTAATACATAGATTAGCCTTCATTTCTCATAGCATTCCTAGAATATCTCCTGCTCTACTGGAGTATCCTTTCATCTTTTCTGGCTCATGTAGCAGCTCTTATTGAGTTGCCACATGATCTTGGTAATATGATCACTGGAATTGTCCTCCATTAGGACATTAGGCCTTCTAGGCTGACTGAGAACTTGAACCTCCTTTCCCTTTCCCCTTAAACTTATATGCTCCTTCAAAGTAGAAAAGATAATTGTTATTATAGCATGACCTAATTAGGTTGCAAAGCACAATTAGGTAACATTTTTGGTGACCTCTACACCAGTTTTGCCTGCTAAAACTATCATGGTCACTTGCCTAGTATATCCATTGGGCAATAGAGTCTTTTCTTGGCCTTTGCAATTTAGAAAATTTATTGAAACTCGGCTGCTAGAAAAATAATAGCAGTAAAACAAACTGAAAACAAAATAATGTTGGCTCCAAACAAGACCAACAAACTATGCATCATCTCTTCTTGGAAAACAAAAACTCAACTGAAACAAATGACCTACCTACCTAAGCTAAACAAATGAATAGCTTATCTAAATGAAGCCATTAACTGGTTCTACAAATTATCTCCCTTTTTTTATCAACCTAGGGTGTTTTTCATGCCTTTGATTATCCAAGAAGGGGTGTGGAAAGGCTGGGCATCCAATAAACATATGTAATACCTCTTCCAAAAAAAGAACAAACACATATACCCACTTGTTTTGACTGAAAATACAGTTGTTCTATGGTGGATAAACAAGTTGTCTCTCTTCCTTCTATTGCTCATCTTCATGCCTTGAGTCCAACCTGATAGGTAATAGCTCCTCTTGATTTCTTTCCAACTGGATTAGATGTCGAATAGGACATTCTCTTGACAAAAACATACCCAAACACACAGTGTTGGCTTGATGTTCAAAATTTGTTGTTCCTTCCTCATCCTATTAATTAGAAATCTCTTGAAAAATAATAATTTCCACTTGTTGTTCTTGCAATTTATGAACCTCCTCTTGTAGAGGTGTTGTTTTAACATCTAAATTTGCACAAAAATCATCTAGCTCATCCCAAAATAGGTCATCTTCTAGTTCTTCTTTACTTTTCTATATAATCTCAGCCTTATAATGACTCTGTTGAACTCTTGTAGGAATATTTAGACCTTCAATTTGAAGCATAGGTTCTTATTTCATTACTTGTCTAATTTGGTAAACATCTTCATGCAAGGCATCCTCAATATCCTCCAAACTAGGCCTATCCTTTTGCTCTCCTAGCTGATTTGAGGCTTCTTCCTCATTCTTGTCTTGATGTATTAGCAACCCGCCATGTTCTATAATGTCTTCTTACTACTCCTAATGAGCTAGTAAGTTAGGCTGCTATATGCTCTCTTGATCACTATCAACAAAACCAAGTAGCTGATCAAACAAAGAAATTGAATCCGCTTCTTTATCTAGTTCTCTCTCCATTGGAACTTGGGCAATCTATCCTTTCAACTAAAGACTTTCACCTTGTTCATTTATCTCATGAACAACATTAGAAAACCTTTCAAATGAATCAAAATGCAAAGGACTCAGTTCCAAAACTGAACCAACCTCTTCTGCACATGCATGAGGAAGAATGGGCTTATGAGTGGGTTGTTCTTGATAGATGATAGGCTAATTTTGTACCTGTAATATTTCTTGCAAAAGGCTTAAATATCTAAAACTTGGAATCTTAATGTGAGGAGACTTACTTGCTAATTCAGAAAACTTTTTGTGATTGAAACTTGGGATTTTGAACCCTAAAACCTCCTCTTGCAGCAAGTCTAGTTTTTTCTCATGATAGGACAGAATGGTAGCATTCATTTACTCCCTAATCTCACACTTTGCTTCCTCTTGGCTCTTTGAGATTTCATTTTCTTGCCATACAATAGGTCCACTTGGGAAGAGGGAAATGGTGTTAGGACAAGTAGGTTTAGCTCATAACAAAGTACGAACTTGAGCTAGAAGTTGTCTCATTTCTTCCTCCTTAATAGGAATTTGCCTCTTTAGACATTCTTCTTCATACTTTGTCCTTTTTTCCATCTCTTGTTGATAACAAAAGGCCTCATAAGACTACTACTCATGATGTTGGAGATAGGCTTGATAAGCCAGTTCCTCCTACTGTATGTTATACTCTAATTCTATTTCAATGTCCTCAAACTATTTTATAAGATCTAAAGTCATATCCTGACTACTCATATTCTGCTCTAGTATCATACTCTTGATGGTACCCCAGTAAGTGTCAACATTATCAGCACTTTGGGGTTGACTTGGTAAACTAGAGTAGAATATTAGTAAACAACAATAGTGTAGAGTTGCCAAACCACTTATTGGTTCTTATGAGTACGGACTTGCTGGGAATACACTTGGTTCCTCAGTCTGTCAACTAGGTTTCTTTATCAATTATCAAAGACTACTTGAATTCGAAGGGGTCTTTCTCTCCTAGGCACAAAAACTATGCCTTCAATAAAGACTACTTCTTGGGCTTCATCGAAACGCCTCATGTTCTCCTTTATAATATCTCCAAGTTCTTTTTCTTCTTTGAGCAATTCATTAACTTGGTGATATTTTTGATTCAATCTCCTAGTTTGCTAGGGTACAACTCATAGACCAATTATAATGTCTTCTTGGTCACCAACAAGCCAATCTACATTAGGCTATTAAATAGGTGCACATCTCCCACAAAGAACCATAAAGGCCAATGATAAAGTGATGAAATGGGATACTCTCCCTTTCAAATCTGCAACATAAACCTACACAATAGCCTATGCAAGAAGGTTGTAAATAAAGTGAACAATAAAAAATAGAAGAAAAATCTGTAACATTGATTTTATTAAATCTAAAAATTCATTACATCCACTTGAAGCTTATGAGCTTCCTTGATTCATACATATATCATTTGCAACAAAATACTTTCATAGCATCCTCAACTCATTCCAGTAGCATTTGAGAATGCTAAATTTTCTTCTCCAAAAGCTCTCACCCATACTTCTCCTCAAGCCTCCAATTTGTAGACTTCTAGCTATACAAGAAACCATCTATGGTTTTATAAAACCATGTGCTTAATTTCTCAGTCAAGATTCCAGTCTAAAACTAGGCTCTCATGTCCAAAGCATTCTCCCTTATTTTTTATCCTTGCAGTTGTCATAGAATCTATCATAATACCTCTAAAAATAGTCCTTCCATGATATACTATCATGTGGGTATCTTTTGACAGCTAATATTTTAATTTTCAAGGCACCGACATGTGCTAAAAGTGCCAATTAAAAATTCAAACGCCCCTCTTGGGAATTTAAAATTTGAAAATAATAAAAATAAAATCTCGTGCAATCCACCTTCACATGGGCACCTAGAATTTGCCCAATCAATTTGGGTTATTATAACAACTTGCATATTCCTTATACTATGAGTGTTACACTAATAGATGCCATTAATTCCAAGATTCTTGGCAGCCCCACTTATGACAAAATCAGTCCCACTTATGACAAAAATCAGTCCCACCAGAAATAGAATTTGGTAGCCCACATATGATGGAATCAACCCCACTTATGACAAAATCAGCCCCCACTAAAATAGAATTTAATGCCTTTTTCTAGGTGGGTGCCTAGGAAAGATATTCCCCACTATCTGAGGCATTTATAAATTACTGGGGCATTTTTTCACCAAAATTACATTTACCAATATGCCCAAGGAAAATTACATTTGTTGTAAATTAAAATATTATTTTCTCAAGCCCACAAACCTTATTGAAAACATACAAACAAAAATAAAATATTTTGGTTGATAAAGGATTTCTAGTACCCCTAGATACTCATGCATTAGACACCCAAGGTAGGAAAAATTTTGTGAATATGGATTCACAAAATCGAGTTGAGTGGTAGTTCCACCCTTTTGGATTACAAGCAATCCTCAACAAACTCCATCACTGAATTTGGTACAATTATTTCTTCTTTCTCCTCTTTCAATACTTAACAAAAATAAACAACCTCCTCCTTTGACAACTCTACTCTACAGTCAAGCTCTTGAATGTGGAATCATTTCCACCATAAGCCGACCACCTCCTCCTAGTGTAATTCACACCCTCATCCAATCTTGTGGGATTCAACCCACCACAGTCCATCCACCTCCACCAATTTTTACCTACACTTAACTCTACAACACCATACAAATCCTTCTTGGTATACCAATCTTCTCTAAGAAAATCTAACTGAACCATATCATCTGCATTCAGTAACTCAAATTCATAGAAATTTGAATTTACCTTTTCATCACCTGTTGCATCTTCAACTTTGTTTTTTTTTCATGCCTTCTACAAGCCATGCAACTATACCATGCTTACTTTTCCTATATCTAGTGTTGCAAATTCAATGTCAGTAACACAATCAATATATTCATCCTTTCCATCCTACAACAAATTTTCATTCATACAAATCTCTTTATCAAACTCCTCTTTTACCTTCACCTCCTGTTTCTTAGTTTTAACATTCTCAAATTGACTCATTGTTGCAACAACTTTATCCATTTCTAAATTCTTATCCACATCAAAACATACATTAAAATCTGAATTTACCTCATTGCCTTCTGCTACAAATTTCACTGTTGTAGTTCATTCTTCACTATAACTCATCATATCATTCAAACACAAATCATATTTGGTTGTAATCTCATCAAAATCTTATATCCCTCTTTTCTTTACTATTGTAACACAATTTTCAGCTTCCTCATATTCACCCATTCCATTCACATGATTCATAAGCAAATCAGAGTCACCAACTAACTCACAAAATACAAGTTTTACCTCATCTTTTATTGTTGCAACTTTGGTGTCCTCTTCTTCAATGTTCTCAATTGTACTCAATTGTTTTGTTTCTGCTACAACCTCTTTAATCTCTATTGCACTTCTCTCTTCCTTCTCACTCTCTTTCTCTATGCCTTCCTCAAAGCATACTTCTGCAATATTTTCTCCTTCATGTTTACCTACATACACAACTATGACAAACTTTTGCCTTTCTTCTTTGGCATTCTATCAAACACTTGCCACACACTCTCAATTTTCAACCTCTCAGGTATAGACTACCTCACACTTAGTTATCTATCTACACACAAATCACACACACCACCATAGGTCTTGTTGCAAATTGCCTCACATCAGTGCTTCTACCTGCACACTCAGGAACTCTGGCTTTGATACCACTGATGAAAGTGGGATACTCTCCCATTCAAATTTGATCACAAACACACATACAACACTATGCAAGAAGGCAAAAAGTTAATTTGAAACACATAAAATGGAAAAGAAATTTGCAATATGAATTATATTAAAAAATTGAAAATAAGATACATAAACATGGAACTCATATGCTCTCATACAACATGGGCTTCAAACATTCAAAAAACTACATGACAACATTTTAACTTCATTCTGAAAGCATCTATATATGAAACTACAACTTCTCCAAGCCCCCCTTCACTAAATGAGCAAGCAACAATATATAGAAATTGCATGAGAAGAAACCACTATTGGTTTCTCAAAACAACCTCCACTAAACCACCAAGAAAACCTATCACTACTCCCTCATCTTTCTGTATTTTCTAAAATTGTTTCTGGGTTTTGTGTACCTCCTTCCCAGGTTTCCAAAAAAAAATAGAAATTTTCTATTTTGATTAGAAATTAAAAAGTTATGCCTAATTTACCAAGACTGGGTCTCACAATTATGACTCAGACATGCAACAACATGCAAAGCTTGTGGCCAACATGCAAATGCATGCAAAGAATGCAATTAAACTTGCAATAACATGCATACCAAGTGGTCCCACCTAGAAATGGGATGCCCAAATGGAATATTCCACCATTTATTCCTTTGAAACATTTATGAGAGCATAATTCCTCAAAAATTCCATTTACAATTTTTCCCACAAGGAATATTACAAAGTTGCAAATCAAAATATTTACTCTCCTATCCCCTAAGCCCTTATTGAAAATAAATCAAATTAAAATAACAATATTTTTTGGTTTACATAGGATTTCTTGTACACCTTGGATGCTCCCACATCATAAAGCAATTCAAAACATATATGTAGTTATTTTCTTTAATCTCCCTAGTAGAGTTGCCAAAAATCTATTAGTTTACAGATTTTGCCACCTAACTGTATATTCTCACACCCACACAAGTGACAAATGTACCAACAATTGAAATAGTTATAATGATGTTTTACAATGATTCTTTGCTTATATAACAAGGCACAACTACCTTCTTATGATATCCAATGAATGAAATATGAATTGCTTTTAACTAGAAAGTAAAGAAAAAGGTGGTGCTTTTAACCTAAAAGCATAAAAGGTAAAATATTTCAATATCAACTGAATTTAAAAGAAGCACAAAGACTTCATCAATAGTAACTTCAATGAAACAATAAAGAATTACACCATATATTATACAATCACCACCATAAACCATTCATCGAAAGATAAATACTTCACAATAGTGAGCAGAAATTTAGAGCATTCAATCACTTCAATATAGAATCAATAACCAACCACCAATAGTATATTCAACAGAAGAAGAATAAATATCCAAATAACCATAACACAAAGTCTATGATCACTGAAATCCATTGTATTGATTTCAATTCATATATCAAAATAATTGAATAGAAAAGTAGCACAACATAATTTTATCTCCAACTAAAACAAAGTTTGCAAAAGACCCCTAACATTGATAGGCTAAATAAATTTATAGCCTTGCTACCAAATAACTATCTTTGAAATATAACGGCTTCTTGAGGACAGCTGACTTAAAAGAGGTCTTTAAATTAAACATAATTTAAATAAAGAGCTCTCTATAGCCAATAGATTTTACAATAAAAAAAAATTACTAAAACATAAGAAAAATATCCCAATTCATGATCGCCACATCATCATCCAATTCATCTTCCTTGTATGCCACTTCCTTTTCCTCGGTTTGTCCATCTCTAGCTCTCAAATATGCTTGTTCCATTTGAGTTTCCTGTGCCCTTAACTTTGCCTTATATGTATTGTACCTATTGATGATTGGTGATAATGTTATGTTGCTTGGACTTCCAATCATGCTAACTCAAAGTTTCCTCTTTCTTATCATTCTATCAGCATTAGTCACCCTTATATGCATATCATCTAGTCCACTTTTGAGAATTTTGATGTAGGAAGCTATCCTCGCAAGTTTTCCAAGTGAATCACCTATGATGATATCAAAGTTCACCATTTATTCATTCACCATTTTCTTAAAATTATGCTTGATTTCCTTGATTTCAAGCAACTTATCTTCATCATCACCAATGGGCTCTATCTCCAGCATGGCAAAATTGCTTTTGAGATCCCTTAGTTCTAAGTAATAAAGAGCAAGAGTAATTCTCATCTCTTCTTCAACTACTCCCAGGACAGACAACTTCCACTCAACCATATCCACCCACATAGTAGAGTCCATTTCCTTAGGATCATTCAAAACCTTTTTAGCAACCAAAATATTAACATCCACACTGGGCATATCTTGTACTTCTTTGGAAACCAAGGAAAGACCACTCTTATCTTTTCTAATATTCTAAAATTTAATTGCGATGGCTTCCCTCTTGCCAGAAATAGAATTAAATAAATTAACAACTTTCTCTATAAATATGAGGTCATCTAAAGTTACTTTTTCTGCCCACTATTCTACAACACTACTCAGAGCTTAGGATCATTTGATTTTTTGCAAGAGATTGGGGTCAAGACTACCCACTCTTATGTCAGGCAATGCATCTATTAGATGAGTAGTAATCTTCAAAATGGTCTAAATAAAAAGAGTGAGAGAACTTCCTTACGCTTATAGTTTTTTGTTTTCCTACTGTTCCTTTTTTATTCTTTTTGGTAGGGTGTTGACTAAAAATTTTGCCTCATAAATTTCTCCCTCAATAGTTGGGGGTCCCATGTCTACTTGACTCAAATTGAAATTAGCTTTTGTCACCTCATCTTTGTTCTTATCACCTATAGGGTTGGTGATCTTTAGATTGTGATGCCTTGTGGAAGGGTCAACCACCATTCTTGACATTCTCTTCATGTGCTTAAAGGCTTAGGCATCTCCTATAGAAGATTAGCCACAATGTCGATGCTGGTATCTATCATGGGAGTGTATTGTTTCTTTTTCGCTATTGTTTTCCTCAACCAAGCAGAGGGGAAGAAGAGGCATTGATGTTCTCAGCCATGTTCATCATCACATTGTCCTAATGCATAGGTGGGGAATTATGCTCTGGAGGAATATTCAAAATGGGGAAATTTGGATGACTCAACAAAGACTAAAGCATATTGTCTTCTCCAATTTGGTTAAAAAACAAAGAATCATTATCATTAATAGGGGAATTTGAATGGGGGCACATGGTCTGCTTGTGGTGGCAAAGCAACCAATCTATTATTGCTTACCACAAGTTGATTATCCTACTCATAGGCTATCTTCAACTTCCTGACATCCTCGGGTTACTCACCATCTCTACCCAATTATAAGCCAACTCTATGAAGAGTTGGGTCTAGACTAGATGATCTCTTAGGAGTGTGAGTGGTCTGAGACTTGTTTAGTTCCTAAGTAGATGACTCCTTCAGAGTTGTGAAACTAGCCTATTCTCTCAATTTCCATTTAATCATTTTTTTGTTCTCCTCAATACATGCAAAGAGTGAATCATAACATTGGTGATTTCTTTTTTGACCATCTCACTAGAGGTAGAGGTTGTAGAGAGGTATTTTGATAACCTCCATCTAAAATACTTGAATTGTCATCGACTATCTCAGGAACCTGCATTGGCAATTCGAAGGCACAAACTTGTTCAATGATTAACTGCATCCAGCTTCTCCTTTGCACTTCTCTTTCATCCATATAGTCTTCCCAAAAATATTCTAATTGAGGTTTGTGCAAGTATGAACCACCACCATGCATGTTCCTTTTCACAAAATTCTTACTGTCAAAAGCTACTCTTATAGGCAACCTGTGAAAATTGCATTCTTCCACCATCTTTTCTACACTTTTTGTACTATCATTACTTTTGCAAGAATAAAAAGAAATGGCCACAGGGAATGAATATTCCTTCTTTTTCATAGCATGGTATTTTGTATTTACAACTGCCATTTGACGACATGCCTCCAAAAGAACAATGATGTTTGATGGGTACCTAGATAGATTTAATGAGGTATTTTCGTAACCCCCTATTCTTAGGTAAGAGAAGCGATTGAATTGAATGTAGAAGCTTCTGAAATTCATAACTAGGGAAACTACTCTTGTAGAAAACCTCTTCTCTAATGTTCCTTCAATTTCCCTTATAACCATGTAATGTCCCCTTCTAGGAACAATACTAATCTTACCCTAAATTACCAATTTTGTAATGTCCCCTTCTAGATTTGCCCTAGATTAAACCCTACAATCATAATTACAATAAATTAGGGTTAGGGAGATGACTTACAGGTAGTTATTTCTTTGCCATGCTCTTGAATATAAATCTTGCACTCATCACATAGAAAACACAAGTGGATATGTGTGTGTGTGTGTGTGTGTGTGTGTGTGTGTGTGTGTGTAATATTGGAGTTGTATTAGCTAACCCTAACAATGGCATATATATATAAGCTAATACAACTCCAATATTAAACACATTTAGAGCATAGGGATATGGAAATGATAGGTTTGACCATGCCAACCCATACTAAGCCCAAGAGCACAACTTTGGCCCTCTTGGCTTTGGTGGCAAGACTTAGACATCCACCAAAGTGGGGTACTTAGTAGAGTACTTGTCTTGCTTCCCTATCCATGCCTTATCCCTTACAATTAATAACTCATCATGATAGGAAAGGTATGGGAATCGTAGTGGAGTTCTTAGTTTATCCAATCTAAGCCCAAGAGTGGGACTTTGACCCTCTTGAACTTGCTGGCAGGGCTTCGACATCCATCCAAGGTGGGGTACTTAGATGGAAACCTTATACCCTCTTATCTATGTCTGCTTCGTTTCCTCCATGATGAGGTTCAATATCATTTCGACCTAAAATGCATTAAAGATGATTATTTGTGGATACATAATAAATACTTCATTATCATCTAAACTATATTAGCATCTCATATTCTGTTTGTTCACTTTTATTCATTCTACATAAGTAATGCAACCTCAAAGAGATATAGACTCTTTGACTACAACTGTGTTATCAGACTTAATGATTATTAATATACCTGCTACTTCCTACGATTGTATGTCTTTCTTGGTTTCTGCTTTCCTCTCTTTATATCTGTAGATTAGATCTTAGATCCGTAATGTATATTTTGCCTTCAATCCTGACTGCAGATTTGTATCTCTATTTCCTCGTGATGGAATATTATATTTATTCTTCAATATCCATTTAGAAAATCAGAAATATATATATTTCTTATTGCATCTTTCCCAAATCAGATATATTCCTCTCACTTTCATATCTTCCCAATGTAAGCAATGAACAAACCTTTTCATAAAATCATCACTTTTCCTAAAAGACATACCCCTTGAAACAGGCCACTGCCCTTTCCCTATCAGATCGCTACTTTTGAGGTTAGTTGTTGTTTCTAAACTAAATGTTACTGCTTATTTAATCGCTGCACTTTATGTCATTGATTGGACCTCTTATCCCTTCCTTTGTATGTAGTGCTACTTTATTGTATCCTAATTGTAAATTTGAATCACACCATAAGGTTTCAGTCTTATCTATAATCGTTAGACTTTTTTTTGGCAAAACATATCACCTCTTTAGCATTATTCCTTTAAATGGATTAATATATTAATAACATTTAAATTATATCCATATTAAGAATATTTTTATTTATATTTATCCTTATATAATATGATAATATCTAAATTGTTAATATTTATATTTTATATTCATATTTATATTCATTATTAATAAATATATTATATATAAGAAATGTTTATATAATAATACCATTTAATATTGTTTATATATTATATATACAACTATCATTCGAATTAATGGCGAAAGGAATATTATAGACACCATATTGTAAGAGGGCAATTTCATTGTTTATCATGATGTTTAAATCTTTAATTTAAACACCTTAATATCAAGACATCACAAAGTGACATGAGGAAAGCACCATTGACTCTATGGAAGTCCTTCATACCAACACTTCTTTGCAATTGTGGAAAAGTTTGATACACAGGTGTATCGAGGGTGGGAGCTCCTTGAGCTATTAAATTAGGCCAAACAAACTCTTTGTTAGCCAACACATATATCAATAGAGAACACGTATGAAAGCTCACTTTCTATGTGAAATTCACCAATTTCTCATGCATACTTTAACTAATTAACTTCACCCAATCTATGTGAAGCTCCCCACAAATGAGCAGAATGAACTGACACACCCAACATTCAAAAGAGTTAGAATTAGGGCTACTAACAATGCGATGTAGGAAAGTGATCATATCATAAACTTCTTCTTTAAAGTGGCATCTTTTTAAACTGGTGGGCAGTCTAGATTTTCCTTTCTTCTTAGCCTCCAACCAAGTCTTGGCAATACAAGTCTCGTACCAATCTTTCTTTTCCCGGTAGAATCGCCAATCAAAGGAAATAGAAACATCAGCAATCTCCTTATATTCTTTGAGCTTTAAGGCAAGAGCAATGGATTCTGAATCAAACTTAGCCACCACAGAGCCATTTGCAGCTCACATTTATTTTGAATCCAAAAAATAATTATTCACACATACAACCAACAAATCAAGACAATGTACAATAGGTGGGAAACCCCCAGCTTGGTGCAGACCACTACCCACAATGTTCTCATCTAGAGAAGTTTAGCCTTCTACCTGCATTCTCCTCCAAAAATCCTCTATGTAAATGCAACCAAGCTCTGTGTCTCTCACATTTGACAAGCCATTTTCAACTACGGGAACCATGGGAGCCCCTTGAAACTTATATTTAATTTTAACTAATTTGAGAATCTAGAAAGCCAGAGACTTAGAAACATTCATGGACACCGCAAAGGTCCACAATACATTCATAGAAGAAACGTTATACAGATTCATGAAAAAGATACTATCCTTCCACCCAATAAATTATTGTATTCCCATAGCAAGAGAGAGAAAAATGAAATAGAAAAGGCCAATTGAGCTAAACTGTAAGCAAGAAATCCTGAGAATCCTTTGTGAGTGATGAACTGGTAGCTCTCTACACTATATCTTCTTTACAATATTATGAGAGCCTTTCTTCTCAGGGTGACCAATTTATTTAAGTTTCATATAAAACTTCATTAATTCTCTCCTAAATTCCATTTATTAGTGGTGGCATATCATACTTTGAAATTCATAATATCTCCCCTTTGTTTCCGTCTGAAAAGAGTGCCCACATACTTGCACATATTTTGAATTTAATATGAAATGACAGGTGTCATTCCTCTTTACCACTCGCTAGCTCAGAAGAAGATGCCACAAGAAAAACAAACACATTTAGTCACCAAGTCAGGGATTTGATAAACTTTTGAACCAAAAAAATTGAAGGTTCAGAAATTCAAAGAACTTCCAACCCTCTAACAATGAAGACTTCATGTTAACAAGGTGGCACAAAAATTGACGTGACAGATTTGAGGACTCAAAATTTTCCAACTAGTCGAGAAGTCAAGTGGTTCATGAACTTTTGAACCCACTGACTAAGGTTCAAAAACATAAGAGATTTCTGACCATGCGCGAAAAAGACTAAGTAAAGGCACGGCTTAGGAAAAGAATATAAATAGTGACAACCAAAGAATGGGAACTACTTCAAACATGAATGCTTTAGCAAATTTTTAAAAATGGGGTAACAAAGTGCAATATGTGTACATGAGTAAAGCTAGATTGCAAGACCAAGGAGAGGCAACACAAGTGGATACACATTTTTGTGAGGATGCATCAATTGGATCAGCCCAAGGACATGGGCTTGCAATTGGTACAAATCCATCATTCTTCATCAATCAAGGTCAACAAGGTGATGTATGCATGAGAAAGAATGATTTTTGGTTTGGAGAAACATGGAAAAGATGATTGTTCTCATTACACATTTGATAACTAAACAACATAAATTATCATAATATATGGGTTTGTTATATACAACACCTCCCATATCTAAAATCATACAACGTGATAATGTTTTTTATTGTCTAGATCAATGCAATAAATTTCATAAATCACAACCTCATATTTTTTGCAAATTCTGAAGAAGCTATGTATTATGTAATTGCAAGTCAAAGAATTTATAGAGAAATGTAATTAGTTTTGACTAAGGAGCATAGGTAAATATTACGTATCTTGGAAATGTGATTGGTAGATTCTATGTTAGGTTGAAATCTAGTAACAAGTGTTTCTTAAAGAGCCCATATCTCTTCATGAACCATGGTGCTCCTTAATATAAAAGATCTTTATTTTGTTTGGGAAAAAAAATTTCTAGAAAGTAGCCTTTGGGAACCCTCAACATCTAAACTAATATAGATGGCTTCTACTTTTCAAGAGCCCACTAAGTGTTTTGGATCTTGGAAACGGCCACATAAATATATAGACAAGGGATCTTTCCTTCAATATTCAGAGCTGGTCTTCCATATCGTCCATGTTAAAAAAGATGGGGGGCGTGTCCATTTTTTGGTAACAACCATTCTTTGTTTTGGCTATGAAATGGGGTCTTATAACTATTTTCTTGGCATGATGTACAAAACTCCTTATATCTTCATTCGAAACATGAGGTGTTGCTTATGTGACTAGTCTTGAGTATTGTGCTTGAGCATTCTTTGAAGAGGCCAATACATCATCTAGAAAGATTCTTCTTCCTCAACTAGTTCTTGGTTAACTATTTAGACAGTAATATGATCAGACAAACCTCTACTAATGTTTGGTACATAAGTAGAGGGTGAGAATTTGTTCTTTGAATAATTTTTTAGTTTAGTGGATTTCTGAATCCACCTCTTGCACCCTTTGTGGCTATCCCATCATAACATTAAATCAAGTAGGTAGTAACCAACCAAAACATGTCTCAATAACTTGCATCAGCAATGTTTAACTTCAAACTATTTGGATCACCTCATAACCATGTATAACCTTGTACATGCATACTTTATTCTTACAAAATATTATCATGTTAGGAGTGTTTCAAAGTTACATGCTTAGTTAGTTTGACTAGTGGCTAAGAATAGTAGTTTAATAAATCAAATTTAGTATCTTTTCATGATCAAATTTAGCACATTCAACACAATGAAGCTTCGAACACTCCCAAGTTGCAGTACTTCTAGATAATACTCGTAACCTCTTCTATTTCCCCTACAAATTTTTAAAACAAAGTTAAAACAAACACTAAATAAATTGTTCTTTCTCTTAATTCTTTCATCTATTTTAAAATTTAAAATCATAAACCTATCCTTTGTTTCTTGTAGGTTCTTTTAATGAATCATCCTTTAATTCTCCTTCTTACCTCATGTGTAGGGAATGCTATGATTTCATTCATCTTTTCTAATCATTGTTTGACATCCTATTTAGATCCTACAAGTTAATGTTTGACAAAATTCTTATATTATTGCAACCCATGTCATTATTTAAACCCTTTTCTCTTGATGCATTTATCATGTTTTTATGGGAAAGAGAGTCCAATAGATTAATATAATCCATAGGCACTCATTATTATCCCATATACATTCCATTCATATTTTCTCACCTTCTTCTGGGTGTCTCTTCAAATTGGAGGTTCCTTCATACTCTATAATGATGTCTAAGTATCCTTCTTCGTCAATAGACCTTGTCTTGATAAGAATGATAACCACCTTCCATGTAGGTATATTGGGCTTGTGTGTATATAAACATCTTATATTACTTGAGCTTTTCCCTTTCAATAGATCGGATGAAGAATTCACTGTTTCCATTTTCTATGCTGATAAGATTGAGTTGGAGAATGAGAAATTATCTTAGTTCATGCTCTATTGGGAAGACCAGAGCTATGGTGTGATTCCGCATGGCGAGAACCCTAAAATTTTTGAAAAAACTTGGTACCTCTCATGTTGTTCACCTTTATTCAATTTCCTCTACAAGATATGGAGATTTGTTTAATGGGAAAACAACAAGCTTGTATGTTAGAAGAGTTTTTTATTATGAACCAGAGATAGGGAAGGAGGATCCCTCCAAGAAATGCATTTGCAATTATTATCTCTATGATAGTAAACTGGGAGACAAGCTCTAGATTACAGGTCTATTTTATAAAGTGATCTTTCTACCCGAAGATGATCCCAATGCAACACATATAATAATAGCCACTAGTACCGAAATAGCTCCATTATGGGACCTACGGAGAATGTTTAGGGGAGATGTTTCCTCCTTCAACTTTAGATGTCTGCCATGGATTTTCTTATGGGTTGCCAACACTGATAGTCTTCTCTACCATGACGAGTTTACAGAGTACATTAAGTAGTACCCTGACAACTTTAGATGTGATACTACATTGAGTAGGGAACATAAGAACAAGAAAGCTGGCAAGATGTATGTGCAAGATAAGATTGAAGAGTACAATTTATTCCCTCCATTGTGTCAGCTGACTAAACCAAACAAACAAAAATTATTTGAATTCCTTTGAAATGGTGAAGGTGCGAGCATAAAACAAAAGATTAGAAGATCGTTTTATTTTAAGTTATAAATCGCAGGTCTAGTTGGCAAGCATGCACCAAACGGAGCAGGAGCAAGTTTTAGGTTTCAAAAATTGAATGAGTATGTAAAAGTATGTGCCATTGGTGCATGGAACAGTTTTGTATGTTAAAATTGCATGGCATAATCAAAAAATGTGCATGTTGTATTGGTAATCAATAAATATGACAATTCAAATACTTACAAATTGTTGGAGATAATGTTTATTTTTTTATGGAATGTTCTAGAATATGGAAACTTCCACCTCCAAATAGAAACATCTAGATTTTTCCCTTTCAACACTTCTCTTAGCCATTCTAAGATATTCTAGAGATTTCCATGAATGTAATAAATATAGTAGCAAGGCTGCCATTGTAATTAATTAAGATTATCTATTTTCTGTGCAAGTTGCTGCTCAATAACTTATTAAAGTGTTTTTTCTATTTTGCTGCACTCTATTTCATTTCAAATATTCTGTTTCATTTCAAATACTCTGTTTCATTTCAAATACTTTGTTTCATTTCAAATACTCTATTTTTCAATATGGTATCAGAGCCCTCTCAAATCTTGGGGCTGTAATCTGTGGGTTTTGTAGTGTTGGCTATGCATTATGTAGGTTGTGTGATTAGAGGTTGATCACAATTGTTTGTGGTGAAGAAACAAAAATATTGCAGCAAAGAGAAGAATCAGATCAGCAAAAATTGGTGAGAGATTTCTAATTTTAATACTCATCCCAAAAAGAGGGAATTTGATATAATGGATTCAATTGGTATTCCTTTACCTATAATTAAATTAAATGGAAAAAATTATTATGATTGGGTGTCTCAATAGATTTTTCTAACGCTTCAAAATTGCTTTGAAATTGTTAATGGTAGTGAAAAAAGACCAGCAAACCCTGGAAAAGATCAAGAAGATTGGGATAAAAAAGATAAGAGGGCAGCAGCATTGATCAAGCTTACACTTTCAGAAGAAGTTTTTCCAGAAGTTCGCAATGAGAGAAGTGGAGTCAAAGTGTGGGATATTTTGAAAACTACATATGAAAATTTAGGTGATGTATGGATTCTAACTCTCACTGCAAAATTATATAACATGAAATTGTCAAATTCACAAGAGCTAGTCCCTCATCTAAGCAAATTAAAGGAAAAGAGAAATGAACTTGCTTCTCTTGGAAAGGATATAAGTGAAAAATATTTTGTGCAAATAGTTTTACAAAGTCTCCCAGGATCTTATCAATCATTTATAAGAGGGCTAGATACTGCTAATAAATTAAAAAACATCAAATATGAAGAGTTATGTGCTAAATTAGTGCAAGAAGAAAAAGGTCAAATCAAAGAAAGGGAGTCTTTTAATGATGAAGCTTTTATAATAAGAGGGAAACACAATTACAAAAATACACAAGGAAATCATTCAAGAGAGAAAAATTGGAAGTATGACAATAGGTATACTCCAGCCAAGGATTATCATAAAAGCAAATGGAAATGTAATTACTGTGGTAAGCTAGGTCATAAAGCAACTGAATGCTATAAGAGGATCAAAGATTCAGAAAGGAAGACAAATAAGTTTACAAAAAATTTTGATTCTAAAAGTAATGCTCTCTGTATTGCACTTAAAGCAAATGATTCCTATAAAGACGACTCGGTTATTGATTCTGGTGCCACATAGCATTTGTGTTATAATAAGGAACAATTTGCATCACTAAGAAATGATAACAATTCAAAGAAAATATATTTGGGGAATAACAGTGCTTTCGAAGTTAAAGGAACTGGAAAAGTTCAAGTTGATAACAGTGTGTTAAAAAATGTGAAGTTAGTTCCAAAATTGAAGACAAATCTTCTTTCTGTATCTCAAATTGAAAATCAGGGGTATAAAATAGAATTCTACAATGACAAATGTCTGATCAAGGATGTGAGTAATAATTACAAAGTGACTGCAATTGGTAAAATGGAGAATGGATTATATAAATTTCAAGAATTTATTTCTAAATGTGGAAATGAGAATATGTGTGCTATTGCCAAATATAATGATATGAGCAGGTTATGGCATGAGCGTATGGGCCATGTTAATTATCAAAGCCTCAAGCTTATGGAGAAACTATATATGGTGCATGGGCTTCCAAAAATCTCATCAACTCACAAGGTGTGTGAAGGATGTGCTATGGGAAAGCAACATGTGGAAAGTTTCCCACAAGGTAAATCATGGAGAGCAAAGACTCCTTTACATTTGGTTCATAGTGACGTAATGGGTCCTTTCAGAACACCATCACTTGCAGGATCAAGGTATGCCCTCACCTTTATTGATGACTATACTAGAAGAATTTGGGTTTATTTTTTAAAAAAGAAGGATGAAGTGTTTGATAAGTTTAAAGAGTTTAAGGCATTGGCTGAAAATCAAAGTGGAAGATCTTTGAAGATAATAAGAACAGATATAGGTATGGAATATATGAACAAAGTTTTTTTAGATTTTTGTAAACAACATGGTATAAAGAAGGAATCAACAGTCTCCTACTCACCCCAACAAAACAGACTTGTAGAAAGGAAAAACAGAACTATAATAGAAATGGCTAGGTGTATGCTTCACTCTAGAAATATAGAAGTTAAATTTTGGGCTGAAGCAATTTCTACTGCAGTCTACATTTTGAATAGAACACCTACTAAGGCAGTTCTGAATATAACACCAGAAGAGGCATGGAGTGGTAGGAAGCCTACAGTATCTCATTTTAGAGTCTTTGGATGTAATGCATATGCCTACATCCCTGATGAAAAAAGGAGCAAGTTAGAAAGAAAGAGTGAGAAGTGCATAATGGTTGGGTATAGTGAGGAATCAAAAGGATATAGGTTATATAATCCTAAAACAAATGAAATTTATATCAAAAGGAATGTATGGTTTGATGAATATATTGAAAGTGAACATTCTCCTACATTATCTTACTTTCCAATATTGATCAAGGTGTGCAATCTTCTGCAGGAGGAGAAGGAACACAAATTGAAGCATCAAGTGAAAGTGATGATGAAGACACACAGAAGACTAGAAGCATTCAAGAAATATACCAAGAAGGCCCTAGAAATATGTTTGCTAACTATGCTCTTATGACTAAGGTGATGCAGGTTGACACTCCAAGTACATATGAGGAAGCAAAAGGGAAAGAAGAATGGGAAGAAGCAATGCAAGATGAATACAACTCTTTGATGAAAAATGGAACTTGGGAATTGACACCTCTTCCAAAAGGTAAAAGTGTGGTTGGCTGCAAGTGGACCTACAAAGTAAAGTTCACATCAGATGGAGCTATTGAAAAATATAAAGCAAGACTAGTGGCTAAAGGCTTCTCACAAACAGAAGGTATTGATTATACTAAAACCTTTGCTCCAATTGCTAAAATGAGTTCAATTTGTACAATAGTTGCTCTAGCTACAAAATTTGGTTGGAAAATTTATCAAATGGATGTAAAAAGTGCCTTTCTACATGGTGATCTTCAAGAAGAAATTTACATGCAACAACTACCTGGATTTGTTAAAAGTGATGAAGAACATCTACTGTGTAGATTAAAAAAATCATTATATGGTCTTAAGCAAGCTCCAAGGGCATGGTACTCTAAAATAAATGAGTACTTTATAAATGCAGGATTTAAAAGAAGTAAAGCTGATCTAGATGTGTATGTAAAACATAGTGATGGTAAATTTGTTATTATTGTATTGTATGTGGATGACTTGATTATTATAGGGGATCACACACATAATATTGAAATAATCAAGGATCAACTCAAACAAGCTTTTGAAATAACTGATTTAGGGTTGATGCACTATTTTTTGGGTATGCAAGTATGGCAAGAAGAAGGAAGAATCATGTTGTCTCAAACCAAATATGTTCTTGATGTATTGAAAAAGTTTAATATGACTGACTGTAAAGCATCTAATACACCATGTGAAGTAGGATTAAAGTTGAGTGCTAATTCTACTCAAAAGAAGGTGGATGGAAAATTATATAGACAATTAGTTGGGAGTCTTTTATATCTCACCATAACTAGACTAGACATTGCATATGTAGTTGGTATTGTATCCAAGTACATGTCAGATCCACACATTGAGCATTGGAAAGCAGCTAAGAGAATATTAAAATATATTAAAGGCACTTATCACCTTGGAATTGAGTACAAATATGGAGGAGAGCCAACATTAGTTGGATATATAGATTCTGATTATGCAGGTGATATTGATGATAGAAAATCAACTTCAGGGTACATGTTTCATCTTGGGTCAGGACCAATTTCTTGGATTAGCAAGAAACAAGCAACAGTATCACTATCATCTATAGAAGCTGAATATGTTGGCTCATCAAAAGCATCACAAGAAGCATTATGGCTTAGAAGACTACTTGAAGAAACACAACATCCACAAGTTTGTCCAACTACTATATTCTGTGATAATCAAAGTACTATCAAGCTAGCAAAAAATCCAATTTATCATGCTAGATCAAAGCATATAGAAGTGCATCATCATTTTGTTCGTGATTTGATAGAAGATCAAGTGGTGGAGTTAAAATTTTGTGGAACAGAAAATCAAATTGCTGACATATTTAACAAAGCACTACATGAAGTGAAATTTATCAAATTTAGAGACTTCTTAAATATCAAAGAAGTTACTATATAGTAATATTTTGTAATTATCTTCTCCAAATAAACATTATGGGGGGGTGTTGGAGATAATTTTTTTTTTTTATGGAATGTTCCAGAATATGGAAACTTCCACCTCCAAATAGAAACATCTAGATTTTTCCCTTTCGACACTTCTCTTAGCCATTCTAAGATATTCTAGAGATTTCCATGAATGTAATAAATATAGCAGCAAGGCTGCCATTGTAATTAATTAAGATTATCTATTTTCTGTGCAAGTTGCTACTCAATAACTTATTCAAGTGTTTTTTCTATTTTGCTACACTCTATTTCATTTCAAATATTCTGTTTCATTTCAAATACTTTATCTCATTTCAAATACTCTATTTTTCAATACAAATCCTGTAGAACAGTTTTGTTTGTCAAAATTGCATGGCATAATCAACAAATGTGCATGTTGTAGTGGTAATCAATAAATATGACAAGGCAAATACTTACAAATCCTGTAGAATGTCAAAGATAGACTAGTCAATTTCAAGCTAGAACATATCACCTTATTATAAAATTCATTTGATTATGTTTCAGTTAAATGTTGTTTGTACATGGGTTTTTCTTTATTGTTACTTATTTTCAAGAATCAGTTATATATATATTTTAATTGGATTAAAGCAAGAGATTACAGAAAACAAATTACAGTTGCAACTGTGCATGCATTGACAAAGCCCAGCCTAGTATAACCCCAATAAAAACAAAGGGTAGTGACAGTTTGAATGCCTACCATACATGCCAACCTTTACCAGCATATTCATTCCATACATTAGCTGAAACAACTGCTGATGCGTAGACGGTGGAGAAACAACTGAGCAAAAGATACTCCAAGACTAAACACTAAGATAAACAGCAAAACAGGGTAAAGTTGCTGTATAGTCACAGGCAGACACAACTGCAAGTCCCAAGAGTAAGAATTGCATATGCCTTAACATGGACAAGGCTAAAGATGGCACCAACGAATAGGACAGCACCAACTGTAAACGAGACTGCCTGCCAACATCCCTCTAGAAGACATAAGAATAACCCTCCTGTGAGCGTCCTAATGACTCTATAACTATGTAAGGAGAAGGTAAAGAGTGGATTTTTTCCAACTTCTCAGTGAGGAGAGCTTCGTGAGAAGATTTTTCCTAATGTAGATTTTTAGTGGAAATTGGTTAGCTTTCCAATATAGCCATTTTACAGGATTTTTGAAAAACTATGTGTTTTTATTTCATTAAAGAATTGAGGGAGCACAACGAACTCTGTGTTAGATATTTCCTCATGGATTGCAAGTTTTTTCTTATTTTAATTTGTAATTCTCTGTTATGTTTAGTTGCACTTGAGTTTAATATAGAAACTTTATGTTCTGAATTAGTTGCATATGCTTTGTATGTTCAATGTGTGACCTTTTTATATGTTGGGAATGAGTAATTTCCTCTCTTATTAGTTATTGTTTGTGAGTAGGAAACATTTAAACTTTGTGTCATTAAATATCTTTGTGCTCACTTTTAGGGTAAATGCAAGAAGTTGTGTCCACTTAAGGTGGAAGTTCCAGAGTTAGAAAAAAATTCAAAATTGAGTTAACCAAAACGGGATCCCGCTTTTTATAAAACGGGACCCTGTTTTGCTTTGGGATCCTGAGCCAAAAGCGGGATCCCATTTTCAAGAAACAGGATCCCATTTTGAGTTTCATAAAAGGTTAATATTTTAACCTTTATAAAACAGGATCCCATTTCATAAAGGTTAAAATATTAACCTTTTGTGAAACGGGATCCCGTTATTTAAAATTTGAATTTTAAGCTCAGGTTTTACTTTGTAACCCAGTTCAGGAAATGCTTTGGGGACTCGATCCTAGCCTCTGAACCAGGTTTGACATGCAACTTGAAGGTCCTGTCAATGTCACAACAAAATAGTGACTTTGGACATATATCTGAAGGTCTATTTTGCAGAATATTTTGACGAAATTAAAACCCATTATAGACGAGACAGTGTAGATTCTAAATATGTAATTTTTTTTACAATTGGATTAATTTTTCTATTTTTTAATCAATTTCTGATGAAATAGGTCCATAAACATGAATTATTAGGGTTTTTTAGTATTTTAATAACTTTTTATTAACATATTTTATTGTAAAAAAAATTGTAGGAAAACATATTTTAGACAATTCTTTTCAATTTAAAAAAAATTTTCAAAAAATGTTAAGTTTAGGTCATCTTATGCGTGATGTACACGATGATTTTTTAAAAGGCCAAAAATGGCCAATAAAAAATTAATAAAAAAAAATATATTCAATAAAAAATTACAAAAAAAATGGAAAACGTGCTTCAGTGAGTTACAAATCTTTTCCCAAAAGGATTTTGAAAAATATGATTATTTAGGTCAAAATATGGATGACGTACACATACATGGTATAGTAAAAAAAAAGTGACTTTTAAATAGTGGTTTTTAGAAACACCTATTCAAAATCACTTTCTATCATCTGGGTATTGAAAAAAATTACATATTTGGAAACTAGACTCTGAGTACTACATTTCATATTTAGTGACATTTTCCAAGATTCCACAATTAAGTGCTTCAAATTTTTAGGTCAAATGTGACAAATTCTGAAAATCAAGGAAAACACTTCCACTTTTTGGCCAATAAGTGGACACAACTTCTTGCACACACCCTTTATTCTAAGTCTTTTCTTGAGAAGTCCAGGTGATATTCTTATGTCTCTCATCTAGGGTTTCTTTCTTTTCCATTCCTTGTAGTTTCCTTTCTTGCTTTCTAGTCAAAAACATATCCTAGAAAATTCAAATTAAATCATAAGTTGCCCTTCTCAAAATTAGTGGAAGATCATCAACCCTTTGAGGATCTCTCCAAGTGTTGTAGGCATTTTTGTCAAGATTTCTTGAGCAAGTCATAGTTTTCTTAACTATTTCAAAGTGACAAATCTGTTTACTAACACCACTAAAACCAAAACCATTATGGATTGAGTAGATAGATGTGTACATTCCAATGGGTGTCTTGTCCTTGGTGGAAATAGAACCATTTACCTAATGATTTTTGGCCATATGTTAAGCATCTAGCTCATAAATTATTTCCTAATGTAGATGTTTGGTTGGATCCTAAGGAAAGATCCATTCAAGATTTTTGAAGCTAAACCATTTAAAGTAATTATTATGCATTAACTGTACTATATAATCATCCCAATTCTTGATATAGAGTTTAATTGTAAAATAAATTCTCAAGTACATGTACTTGATTTTCACAAATTCCTTTTTTGTTAGAAACCATGTAAATTCTAGAATTTTACTTGTTGATTTCTTATAGTATAGCCTCATGGGCCATTTTTTCCTCTTTATGGATGCTACCTTAAGTTCTCTATTTTTATCACTATTGGTAGTGTGTTTGGACATACTAGGGTAGGTCCTATGATTGTGATTCGGAGTGTATTGATGCATTCAAGAGATTTCATTACTGGGGATAGAACTAGATATGGCTTGACCAATGGGTGACCTTTCATCTTTTATAATGGAGATGGGAGGATATGTGCATTGTGTTCAATGGAATGGAATGCATAATTCTATCACCTAGAGTGTATACTTAACTGAGTTGGAAGGGAGGCTGGAGCTACCAAAAGAAAATGTATGAGTGCCAACAATTTGGAGTAGATGGGTAGAAATTCTAATCTCATGCTTTCCTTGGTAAACTAGTCCTAGGTTTACTTGAAGCTCCTTGAAGAGTGATAGAATGACCAATAAAAATGTCCTCATCAATTCCTATCAAATATGTATTATTTGTAGGCTTCCATCTCATCTAAATACTCATCATCAATGTATTAACATGCATCATTTTCAAATCCCGTGTTTCCCTTTTAAAAGCTCTAAGTGGACTAATATTCTCAAAGAAACACTTGCATGTATAGAAAAGTGTGCATCTATTTATAAACATTTTTAACAACCTATTGTTTCTCTCAACTCTCATATCTTATGTGTTGGTGTATACATTTAATCTATAGGCGTACACATTTGTAATTAATCATACTTAGGTGTATTGACACATGTTCTTTTGAACTTGTCAAAGTAGTTGAGATGTTTTGAGAGGTGTCGACTTGCATGACACCTCATGCTATGTTTATGGGAGGATACTTGCCACAACTCCATGTAGAGGAGTCTTATCCTCTTTTCATAAAGATTTGGGTACCTACTCTTCTCTATTTATACTCACCTCATTTGATAATACAAACTGATCGATTCCATTGCAATTCGTGTGCTTGTTAATCTTTTCTGATCTCAGTTTTCTACATTATGTTATTAGTGCAAGTTTTTAGAGAATCTTAATGTGATATGCACCCAGTGGCAATCTTGAGATTGTAAACCTTTCTTTGTTGTAAGGACTTCACATCAACAATCATGCATTTCTATTGCTCATTATTATTTAGTTTTTTTTGAGATTTCATTTCCAAGGGTTTGTGCTTCTTATTTGACCCATACGACCCATAGGATAGATCTTATTCTTTCATAAGCTTATTTGATACAAAGAATGTATATATCATTCCCATCTAAAATAAGGGGCATCTAGTAAACCACAATGTATAATAGGATAAATCTTATTCCTTCCCCTCCACACTCCAGACATGGCACCCAGACCACCGACAATCCGTGAACCCCTCATGTCAGCTTCTTTTTTGCCATTGGATACAACTTTGGGAATGGTTGTTCCCAGAACTAAGATCATTGATGGGCAAGCCCCAAATGGTTAATTCAAGTGATTACATGATAACATGGAATATGATGATTATAGGACTTGCCTAAGATGGGCATGTTGAGGAAACTGTGAAGCTTTTTTGCAGATGGAGATCCATATCTATGTCATAAAAAATGATTATGAGTTGACTGTGTAAGGGTAAATTTGGTCAACAATGAATATCAATGAATAAACAATAACAGATACCCAAACTCAATGGAATAGTGAAACTAAGGAGATCAAACAAGATAAAGCAATGAATAACACAATGCAAACCTTCCTCAGATCGAAACATCCATTGTTCACCTATCACAAATCATTCTTCGAATGTCTGAATGAGGCCCTCAGAGAGCACTTCCTTGCTTTGTTCAAGAATGTCAATAGTGAATAGTTGTGGTGATGATGCATAGTATGTAGGTAACAAAAGGGTGATCACAAGCAACAAAGGAATAATAAGGGTGCCAAAGGCACATTGTAATTCCTGTAGAGTAACGATACTAAAGCTTGGATGAATGAAATGGAAGAATAGGGTTAAATTTATAGATTTGAGAGAATGAAGATCAATGGTATAGAGAGAGTAAGAAACGTGCAACGAATAAGAAGAAGACATGTGTCTTGCTTTCTTTTGCATGAGAGGATTTGTTAAGAATAGAAGAATGAGTTAAAGCAATTAAAAGAATATAATAATCAGTTAAGTAATTTAAAACAAGAAGAAGGGATTTGCATGAGAATAAGAAGATATTTTGCTTTATTAAATATTAGGAATATTTAATTGCATGTGCAAGAAGATTGAATTATATTTAGAGATAACTCAATTTAGAAAAAAAAACAACTTAAATAAATAATTGATTTATTTAAATTTAGAGAAGATATTATTGGAAGAAACAAAATAAATAATTGGAATTATTTAATTTCGAAGATAAAAAGACAAATTAAATAAGTAAATTTATTTAATTGTTTGGAAAGAATTTAATTAAATAAAGGATTTTATTTAATTGTTGGAAGAATATGAATCAAATTATTGATAGAGGAATAAAGAAAGGAATAAATATTAAGAATATTTATTTAGACTGAATCATGTCATTTTTAGGCGTATACAGACTATGTACACAAGATAAAGAGGCCGCAAAAGAGTTTGATGTGTACATAATCGATGCTGGGAGAGATATGTTCTTACAGATAAAGGAAGAAGATGATAAAAAGACAACACACTTCAGTAGTGTTGTAAATGATGGAGGTGCAACAAATACACAAACACAAAGTATTACACACAGAAATGCTCAACAGAATGCTACAGCATTCAACACTTCATTTTTCGTGATCAAAGCAATTTCAATTGCTTGATAAGAAAACAGATTACAGCTACCTCTATTAATAGAGGTCTTAGAACAATCTAGACATTCAACGCATGGTGAAAACAGACTGAAATTCATTCAAAGCACATGGTAAAAAATCCAATGCAAATGGACTGATTATTGGTCGGTGGGAGCAGGTGAGAAGCTTCTATCATAAATGACCGATTGAAGTTTGCTAAGTCAGTGGGAGAAATCAATAATACCAACAGTGGCAATGATGATTAACGGCGACTATGATGAAGTGGCAATATTTTTTTATACTAGAGAGAAACAAAATTTGCAGGAATCTGAGGGTGCCTATGTTATTAATGTTCGCCAAGGAGAAGGCCTTGATTGCCCAAAATGAGATTGATTAAAGACTTTAGCCACACAGAGGATAATTTTCAAAAGGAAATTGGAAGTCAAAGTGGAATTATTCGTAGATCAAGAGAGAGCCCCTTATACAGTGCACTTTGGTTTGCTCAGGGACTCCTACATAAAGTATCCACCAGGAATGTGGATAAATGCATACTGCTATTCACAAATAATGATGATCCATAGGGAAATGTTGATCTTGGGGTCAAAGCAGACATGACAAGGACAACAATTTGGGTATTTCAATTGAGCTTTTCCTTTTGAGTAGATCTGATGAAGAATTCAATGTTTCCATTTTTTATGCTGATATGCTTGAGTTGGAGAATGAACAATTATATCAGTTCATGCCCTATTGGGAAGGCCAGAGCTATGGTGTGATCCCTCCTGGTGAGAACCCTAAAAGTTTAAAAAAGAAAACCCTAGTAACCCTCATGCTATTTGCCTCTATTCCATTGCCTCTACAAGATATAGAGAATCAAGATTCGTTTGATGGCAAAACAGCAAGCTTGTATGTTAGAAGAGCTGTTTACTATGACCCGGAGACTGGGAGACTGTTAGAGGATCCATCCAAGAAAAGGCATTTGCAACGATAATCTTTGTGATAGTAAACTGGGAGATAAGGTCCATCTGATAAAGTGATGCTGCTACCCGAAGATGACCCCAGTGCAACAGATATAATAATAGCCACTAGTACCAGAATAACTACATTTAGGGGATATCTACGGAGAATGTTTACGGGAGATTTTTCTTCCTTCAACTTTAGAGGTCTTTCATGGCTTTTCTTAGGGGTTGCCAACACTGATAGTCTTCTCTACCATGACGAGTTTACATAGTTTATGAAGCCCTGATGTATATGAACTCTTTATCTTAATACAGTATGGGTTTGTGCTTGCACGCTTTTAAAAAAAATAAATAAAATTATAGATCTTTTATCCCTTCTCATTGTGGTTGGGGAAAAATTTCCATCTTTTATAAATCTTGTTTTAGGATTCTTGGACATCTAACCATTCCATTCTCTTTTTTGTTTTGTTAAACAACATTGTTATGTTGTTGGTTTAAAACTAATTTATAAAAATATTTTGTGTTAATATCCTCTTGTTTATTCATTGATTTCATGCATGTTGTCTTCGTCATTATTCTTCTTGATTTTGTAGACCCAATAGATTGTGGGTAAACAATTTGATGAAAATCCTAGTCAAATCCAATCTCTTTGATTTTCTTTTGAACTATTGTCAATTTCTTCTTAATTTGTAGGACTTTTCTAAGAATGTCGTTATTACCTCAAATTTTGAGGTAATGAAGTTTGCCCTGAATTTTTACATTGCATAGCATTACCCATTTTTCCACTTGCTCCTTGAAATCTAGATGTGCTAACAAAAACTTTTGAAATTTGAATGATTGTTGTCATTGCCTATTATATTTATTTAAAATTGAAAAGATTATTGCCCAATGATTTCAAAGAGTTGTGTCTCTTATCTTGGCTGACATTTCCTTTTTAGATGTGATCCATTGATCAGTGATGTAAGTGACTAGTATAGAAGGCTATGACTAGGATGAGATTGTTAGTATTTGTTACTAAGATCCAATCCACCATTTGTTCTATTAGAATTGTATATTTGTTGCCATGTGTTATTTTTATAAATTTCCTAAAAAGGAATATAGCTCACATTCTTGAGTGATAATAAACATAGATCATCATGGGATAGATTGATTAAATTTGTATACATACCTCACTAGATGCCACCGAACTAAAGTACGAGAGTTATGATAAATTTTTATCTACTTGCTTCCCCATATACATTTTTACTTAATATTTTCTTTGGTGTTTGGATTTTATTCTCATGACTTCTTGTAGGAGGACTATATCTATTCCTTCAATTTGCAATATGTTATGCAGGTATCAGCATTTTTTGTGCACACCTATTCCCTTGGCATTTCTTGGTAAAGTCTATATTAAATAGATTTGAGAACCTCCAAAATATCTTCCTCTAGTGTTTGATTAGAGATGGGAGTTTGTTCCATTTGTACACTCATTTGAATTGAAGAGCTGTAAGGATATGTGTGATGTTGAACCGATTTGAACATTGTGATTGTTATTTCTTGGTTGCTCTTCACTTCTGATTCAATTTTAGCATTGGATGATTTTCTCTTTCTATTTTGCTCCATTATGTGTTATGGTTCTCAAACTTGCAAATTTTTTGGGATTAGATTTGTTGACATATAACCTACCTATGTTTTATTTTACTATTAGATATACTAATTCTAGGTGTGATATCTCTTAATTTAGGCTATTTTCTTAAGTATTTCTACCATCTACTTTTTTTTTACTCTTTGATCTTAGAAAAATGTAAATTATCTATTGTTTCCTTACCTTTTCTTGTGTAATCTCATCTGAATTTGTTCTCATCTAGTTGGTAGCTTGGATTATTTATCTGTTGTATTTTAGGATTAGAAGGTATTATTGTTGATGGTTGTTCCATTGCATCTTGTCAACATGCTTGGTCCAACTCCATCATTTCTTGGTTTAGAAAAACATGGAAAAGATGATTGTTCTCATTACACATTTGATATTTAAACAACATATTATCATAATATATGGGTTTGTTATATACAACAACTCCCATATCTAAAATCATACAACTTGATAATGTTTTTCATAGTTTAGATCGACGCAAAAAATTTCATAAATCATAACCTCGGATTTTTTACAAGGTCTGAACTAGCTATGTATTATGTAATTACAAATCAAAGAATTTATAGAGAAATGTAATTAGTTTTGACTAAGGAGCATAGGTAAACATTACCTATCTTGGAATTGTGCAAGGTAGATTCTATGTTAGATTGAAGTCTAGTAACAAATGTTTCTTAAAAAGCCCATATCTCTTCATGAACCATGGTGCGGCTTAATATAAAAGATCTTTATTTTGTTTGGAAAAGAAAATTTCTAGAAAGTAGCCTTTGGGAACCCTCAACATCTAAACTAATATAGATGGCTTCTACTTTTCATGAGCCCACTAAGTGTTTTGGATATTGGAAAATCCCACATAAATCTATAGATTAGGTATCTTTCCTTCAATATTCAGAGTTGATCTTCCATATCATCCATGTTAAAGAAGATGGGGGGGTGTGTCCATTTTCTAGTAACAACCATTGTCCTTTTTGGCTACGAATGGGGTCTTATAACTATTTTCTTGGCATAATGTACAAAACTCCTTATATCTACCTTAGAAACATGAGGTGTTGCTTCTATGACTAGTCTTGAGTATTGTGCATGATCATTCTATAAAGAGGCCAATACATCCTCCAAAATTCTTCTTCCTCAACTAGTTCTTGCTTGACTATTTAAAGAGTAATATGATGAGAAAAACCTCTACTAAGGTTTAGTACATAAGTAGAGAGCAAGAATATGACTTCTTGAAGGGATGTACATTAGTTGATATGATCAAAGAGACATGCTAGTTTTCAACATTCACAATAGAGTACAAATTCATGTATCAATGAAGATCTAGTATAAAAGTATTAGAATTTAGTTTTTTAAGAATCTTAGATGGACTCTATCTAATTGGTTTTAACTTCATTGCTATACTTCAAGACTTATCTTTTTCTACGTAACGATATTATATATCCCCAACTTGGAACTTGACTCTATGCTAATCATGTCTTGCTTCCTACTTAGCTTGAGATTCCTTTAACCTATTTCTCTCATAGACACATTTCTTGTTCTTTCAATAATTTTTCAGTTTAGTGGATTTCTGAATTCACTTCTTCCACCCTTTGTGGCTATCCCATCGCAACATTAAATGGAGTAGGTAGTAACCAACCAAAACATGTCTCAATAACTTGCATCAGAAATGTTTAACTTCAAACTATTTGGATCACCTCATAACCATCTACAACCTTGTACATGCATACTTTATTCTTACAAAATATTATCACGTTAGGAGTGTTGGAAAGTTACATGCTGAGTTAGTTTGACTAGTGGCTAAGAATAGTAGTTTAGTAAATGAAATTTAATATCTTTTCCTGATCTAATTCAGACCACATTCAATCCTTTCATAAGCCTTTTTAAATTCTATTTTTAAAAAGACATCCTTTCAACAAAATGAGTGAACCCATTTGAAGCCTTCCCAAGATTTGATAAGACTACAAGAAGTAAATCTGCCTATTTTTATACTTAGTATGCCCTCTTCAACCATTTAGGAAACCAGATGTTTAATTCTACTAGCAAGATATTTTTCTTAAATTATGTACAAGACATTAAGGACTATAATATGTTGTCATCCTCCAATCACAGCCTTTAGGCATGAGTTTAATGAGCTCTTAATAAATGAACATTAGTTGCAACTAATAAGAGGGCAAAGACTCTAGGCAATTAGAACAACAAGAGGCAATCCTTAACAACATAAAAAATGCATGACAAGAGGTATTGGGGATTATGCCTAATGTCCTAATGTGTCTTTTTAAGTGACTTTAGAATTTTACAAAGACAGTGGTCCCCACTTTTATTCTTATTCTCCAAGTAGTCCATGCAATTTGTTGAATCCCAAAATTGTAAATAATTGATCTTTGTATAGAATTTTAGAGCAGAAACTGTTTACAAAATCAAATTGCAAAATAATGGAATCTTTTAAGGTTTTAATCAGCACTATTATTAGAAATTTGGAGCAGGCAGTCCAATCATGGTGATTCATGAGCATTAGCAATTACATGATTTGTCCACAATATAAATAATTGGCATTGTTCATCTTTTATGCTTGTTTTTTATTTCCTTTTTTCTCTCTTAGCAGAAACCAATATTTTCCATTCAACTAGCATATTTTTAAGGATGAAAAAATTGGAACTTTAGTAAAGAAAATTTGCAAAATTTTGGTCCATGCCACAACTTTATAATCTGAATAATAACCAAATCAGTTAGAAAAAACATAGCCAATCATTTGATGTAGGTGAGTTTCACTAATCACTAAAACATGATAAAGACACCTTGAGTGAGCCACTTGAGGGAAAAAAATAAAGCTGTAGTAATGCAAACATTGCTGACGCCCAAAATTTAAAAAACTAGATTTAATCATGACTATGCTTGGTAATTTACAAAGGGTTGGATTCATAAGAGAAGTGGCTCAAGTTCAAAACCACCACATAGCCATAAGGCAGACCTTAACTTGGAAGCCATATGGGCATGTAATAACATGCCTAGAATTGGAACTTATTCCAGGCCCAGGAGGTGATCTATTCAAAGTTACACTTAACAAACAAAAGTGAGCATGCCTAAAAATTTGTGATATTAATTTCTGCACAAATGGGCATCGAATCTCCTTGAATATAAGATACATAAGATGCCAATCTTACTTGCATGCTATAAAGAAAAAATGCCAAACAAATATTCTTTATAGAAAAGAAAACACTCCATCATAGACTACCATTCTTCCTTACTCTATGAAATAAACAGATGAAGTACAATGAAATAGGACAAAGACCTTCCTAAACCTCAACCACATTCAATCAATCATTAACGAGAATGTTGCATTCGAATGCAAGATGAAATGCAGGCTACATATAGGAATCGTGAGAGAACAGATTACCATTATTCAAAAAGGAGCTGACAAACTCACAACTGGCCATCTGGAAGGTTGGACCATTTTCTCTATTTCCATGTTTCAAAGATCCCATATGGGTTTGTAATTCAGTCACCTACCAGACTCACGGGTTTGCTAGTAGATCTAGACTCAAATGGAGGATGGACTTATAAATCTTAGAACTGATTTCAAATGTAAGACAAGAACTCCTCAAAATCAATCCAAACTTTAGAAGAATTTGGTTTCAACTAGATTACAATGCTTCCACCTGACGTTTGTGATGCCAAGAAAGATATTCATCTAGACCAGACATCAAAAAGTCAACTTCTTCTGCTAACTGCTCCAACTTTCTGGATAGAAGAAACAATTCATTAAAAAGTTTAGGGCATAGCTGTGTTTTAAATGTTTTGTCCTCATAAAAACTAATTCAACTAACTCTTCTATCAAGAACGGATTTGTATTGCATTCTAGACATTGTGATGAAATATCAATAGCGTTAATATATGGCAAACATGCATTTCAACATAGAAGTGATACAATTTGAAGTAGAAGTGGTACCATTTGAAGTGGAACCAGTTGTGCATCAGGTAGAGATGGAAGGTACAGAAAAACATTATGAAAATCAGACCTGGTTAAAACAGCAATATTGGCAGATCTAAAGAAAGGAAACAATTTGCAGTGATGGGTCTTGATTTTGCAGCAAAGTTTGTGGGATTTCTTTTTCCCTAATAAAAAGAAGCTGTAAGTCAATTTAATTTGTTTGTCCTATTTACATAGCAGAACAATTTAGAAACCGTGGCGGATGTCTCAGATTTGGGCAACTGAAATTTAGTGTGGACGGGGTAGCGGAGTTACAACAGAGTTAAACCCCGCAATTGAAACAATAATTTTGAGTAAAATGAAAGGACGGTAAATATAATCCGTGTGTTTTTATGTTTCAATATTCAGAACAGACACAAGCAACTGTAAAGATAATCCGTACTATGAAACTAATTTTCAATGTTGAAGAGTAAAGATAATCCTATCAACCGCTAAAATATATTTGCATATTTTTATTGCTATAAATTTTAATTGATTATTGTGAATCAATATACATTTTAATAAGAAAGCCTATCAAATTAAAATTTATTATGAAACAGAAATAAGGTTAGAGAAGATCTATGTCATACCTTTTTTGTTTTTAATGTTTAGATTAAATACTCTGAACTCTTTCTCAAAGCTTTGTTTAAATAAATCATCTATTGTGATGTTGAGCCTCCCTTCTCTATACAAGTTACTATGATGCATGAACATTACATCAATATTGTGATAACAAATCTGCATTCTTTTACAGTGCCCACTAGCATAATATACACTCTTAAACCCATATTTATATTGTGAACTCTAAACCATACAATGCATCAAGCATTATGATGTTGGCTTCCTTCTTATAAAATAGAGCCTAAAAACCCTATTTTTCTTTAGAGTTTCTTATAGATGACGAACACACCCAACATCGTGATGTGTTGCATAACAAATCAAACATTATAATGCCACACTTCAATTCTCTTAAACTGCACCTCACATCTGGTGCAGGGTCTCCAATAGTGTGCAACCTTATAATGCGAGACTAACATATCACATCCATTATAATTCAAAGCTATTATAATGGGATCTCAAAACCCTAATTTCTATTGTGAACTTTTTATAAGCTACACATCATATCAAGGGATGAGTCTCGGATCATGCCCCAAACCAATTTTGCAGAATGAATACCCCTCCGTCCTCTACTCTCAGTCGAAGAGGTTCAGCCTAAGGCTCGTGCCCTAAGGCTTTTGCCCTAAGGCTTGTGCCCTAAGGCTCGTGCCCTAAGGCTTGTGCTCGCGAATCGTAGCAAAAATGAATTTGTGGATGACCTCTGTAAAAATGAATTTGTGGATGACCTCTGTAAAATTATAATATAAAGCTATTATAATGAGATCTCAAAACCCTAATTTCTATTGTGAACTTTTCATTAACTATACATCATACCTATAATTATTTATAGAGCCTTCGTCCTCGAACTTATCCTCTCTTTAACTTCTCAAGAAAGAATACATTAATAATGAAAACCAATGAAAATAAGTTTTTTATACCAAAGAAAAAAAAAACCTTAATGCTTCATATACCTTCAACTTAAATAGTTTGTACTTTTATAAGATCAAAACTAGCCACTACATTAATCATTTTCTTTTTTGTAAAGTGAAAGTTAAATACATACACTTATATTAGGTAGTTGTGAAGCCCAACCATAACTAGTATAGAAATCTGAAATACATTATCTAAAAACAACATAGACATACCACTCTAGAGCTATTTATTATTATTATTATTATTATTATTATTATTTTACTTTAGAATTGTTTTTTAGTACATACGTGCACATGGACACATAGATTTTAATTTTAATTTATCTACAATGTATAAAATTTTAATTTTACTTTTGGAAAAGCCACCATTCATTATTTGGGCAATTCTTTGTTTTGTTTTTTACTTTGAAAAGTGTAGTAAATATGTACACAGATCTTAATTTTAATTTATCTACAATGCATAAAATTTTAATTTTACTTTTGGAAAAGCCACCTTTCATTATTTGGACAATCCTTTTGTTTTCTTTTTTACTTTTAAAGTGTAGTAAATATTGTATACTTGTATGTTACTTTTAATAGTTTATATTTTAAAATTATGATGTCTTATTTTTAAAAAATAAATAATTAATGTAAATAGTACAAAAACATGATCATCTATATATTGATCTATATATTGAGGTAGTTATGAAGTCCCACTACAAAGATGATAAACTTAATGGAAAATATTTAAAAATATGATCACCTTTAATTATGTGTTCCAAAAAGCTCACTTACTTTTAAATTATCTTGGGAAAAATAATAGATAAGATTGAAAAATATAAGAGAAAAATAATTAATGAAATATAAGTTAAGGTACAACTTATTAAGGCTCCTCATATAGCCAAATAGTACTTAAAGGGAAGACTAGGGATATGTATTACCTACATGGCATCAAAGGCCTATTTACAACATCTGATGTAGTGCATGGCACATCCAATGATAAGGGTGTATGTCTTATTCTTCCTCTTATAATATAGTTTATTAGGATTCAAAGGCCTCATTTTCATTTCTATTGGAAACTTTTCAAAGCTACACAACATATCTAACATTATGATGCAAGGTCTCCAATGGTGCACAATCTTATCTTCTTCCTCTTACAATGTAATCTTATTTTATTTTTTAATAATAAAAAGAGGGTAAAAACTTTATTGATCCAAGAAAATAGTACAAACCCATAAATTACAAACCACCTACCAGGGGTCACAAACCAATAATAGAGCCATCAAGCAACATCCAAAACACATCTCATGTCTTCCATAACCAAGTCCTCAAGCTCCCAAGAAAGATCCTTAGGGAGGTAGCTCCAGTCATCCACTTTCCAACTTCCCATCTGCTCAGAGGCCCATTTAGCAAACCATCAGCCACCTTATTCCACTCCCTAGGGATATGGAAAAAGGTGATATAACCTAGTACCTCACCCAGAGAGATTATTTGTCCAACCACCCTAGCTAATTGTCAATTAACATCTTCCAACTACTGCTTATTCAGCAAATCAACCACAATATGAGAATCTAACTCACAAATTATCCTTCTCCAACCCAAGGTACAAGCCCTTTTAAGAGCCAAGAGAATAGCCAAGGCCTCCATTAAATTGCTAGAGTGTTGGCCATGATACTCCATGAAAAAGAACACAACCACTCTTGAGCAGTACCTACCAATGCCCCCATCGCTAGCGTGACCCAGTTTGCCTCTAGGGGAACCATCAGTGTTAATCTTTAGAACCTCCAAGGGTGGATTAATTTAATGACTATCTCTTTGAACCTTTCCTCTATCACCCCGACCCAAACTAGGCCTCATCCCACCCTTGACACTAATAGAAAGCCCTAAACTCCAAACAATTCCCATATCTCTAGGGTCCACGTGGGCCAAGAGATCACATCTAGCCACCAAAGTCTCCTAAAGAACTCCTAAAATTCTCATCCAAACCTAATGCACCCGAATCTTCTTATCCAAAAAAATCTTGCAATTACACTCTAACTAGGTATGCCAAATGATGAATCTAGGACCAATTGTCCAAGTAGTGTGGAGGAAGGAAGTCATAGCAAGAGAACTCCCTAGCCTACTCCAGAAGTCCTCTAAAGATGAGATGTGCTGATGCAGAGGTAGGAGGACCAAAACTATCCTCAATAACATTAAAAAATAAAAAGAAATAATCTAATTGCTTTGGTCAGATTGAAGAGAACATTAATACAGACTTTTCATCCAATTTTCATGAAGATCCAATGGTAGGAGAGAAAGTTATGACTCTTTTCCCAAAACTACAAACCCTAGGCAGCATTCAGACCTGCCCTCACCAAAAATGCCATAACTTATTCAAATCTTAATAAAATTTGATGCAACAAAAATAAATGGAAAGTAGACTCAATACTATTTCCAACCATATATGGTTTACCTCTGTATCTATCTGTACAAAACCGTACCAAACGCTGCAACGGGACTGTTGCAGGGAAAATCAGAAAATTACAGTCCATAAAACACTCATATCTTTCACAAAACTAAATAAAAATGCATGGGACAAGAAGAAAATGGAAGGTGGTTGAAGTATATAACATTTTCAATCTATTAGGCATCCATTAAATTCCATATAGGGCCGTACAATAGCAAAAGACAGCAAATTTCTAAAGAAAAATACAGGAAAACATTGTTTTTTCTCATTCCATGCTCAAATCTTCAACCACCCACGAATTCTTCATGGTTACAAGGCCTTTTAAAGGCATTAAAACATGTCTCTTCAGTTCATAACTGATTTGGAGTGAACCAAGAGCCAAATGACTCTTCACCTTCCAAGTTTGCATCTTTTTTCTAATTTTACATTGACAACCTTTACATGGTTTGCAATATTTTGTATTTTTGAAACTCCTAATGACCTAAACACATAAAAAATGACTTGATAAACCTCATTACAATGTTGAAACATACAAATTTAATCAAACTCAAAGATTTGTCTAGGGTAACCTTAATTTGCCAAGGTGCTCCTGCACCATGTGCCTATGTGGCTGACTCTAGAATTCCCACCAAAAATGCTAGATCACCCTAACAAAGGAGCATTAGAAGAAGAGATGAGAAATGTTCTCATCGCTATTAGAGTACATAACACACATAGAGTGGCCATAAAATCCTTGCTTCTAAAGATTCTCCGAGGTCAAACATCTATTATAAATCACCAACCAAGAAAAGAAGAATTGCACTTGGGCCAAGAGAATTTATTCCAGATCTGCTTCCACTAGGAGACTCCCGTACACCCAAACTTTTGCTCATCTAGAGCTTGATAACCAGAGGCAATAGTGAATTTGCCTTTCTGGTTGCCTCCCCAGACCAGAACATCCCTTTCCAATAGAGATTTGCAAAGCCTACCAGCTAATATGCTAGCTAGCTCCTGACGGTCCTCCACCATTCCCCCAGGTGGCCATTCATGCGGATCCTTCCACCTGTACACTGTAACCTAATCTAGAACCTAAGGTGATTTGAAATTCATCACATAATCCTAGCCAGCTTCCAAAAAATGCCTACCAAGGTCTTGCAAGTGAGGGTGTGTAGCCATAATCAGAGGATGCCCGTCCCAGGAATCAAACCAGAAGAGAGCCTCTAATCCCCTATTGCAAATCTAAAACCAACCTTGCTTAATCAAATAGGCTCCCCTCTTAAGTGTGGTCCAAACCATAGATCCCTTACCCACTAGGTTGTATATGGGTACATCCAAACTATCCACATCCCCGAGATATTTTGAGGTGAGGATCCTAGCCCAAGTCTGGCATTGTTGAGAACATCATCTCCAATAAAGTTTAGCAACCAAAGATTACCCATTCATATCAGCTCAATGCAGCCCAAGACCACCCTTCTGCTTTGGCTGACAAACAACATTCCACTTGACCAAATTCCAGTTCATCAAAAGAAGATTACCAGACTAGAGAAACTGTCAACAGAGACACTCAAAGTTGTTCACAAAGTTGGTAGGGGCAGATAACACAAAGCACTTGTACAACGGGATAGCATGAACCATAGACTTCAACAAGGTCACTCTTCTTATAGTAGAAAGCCACTTGCAAGTCTAATGACTAATCTTTTTATGAAACTTCTCAATGACATCCTTCCAGAACACTTGGGGTAATGAATGAACCACCAGAGGAATGCCAAGGTAAACAAACGGAAGCAAGCCAATCTGGAACCTGAGGATGCCCACAATTCTTTGCTGAATAAGATTAGGAGTATTAAAGAAGTAAATGAAGGACATGCCTTCATTGATGCTTTGCCCTGAAGTAGCCAAATAATAGTCGAGGGCATTCCTAAGATTTACTGCTTCATCCACACTGGCAATACACATTAATGTCGTGTCATCCACAAACTGGAGATGGGACTGGGGGGAATGTTGTTACCCCATTGCGAACCCTAAATGAGATCAAGCTCCACACGAGATTTCAAAAGTCTCCCAAGCCCTTCAACCATTAAAATAAATAAATATGGGGATAAAGGATCCCCTTGGCGAAGAACCCTAGAAGCCCCAAAATGTTCAGAAGGCTCTCCATTGACTAGCATAGAAAAGGAGGTAGACGTAACACAACACATAACCCATTCAATCTAGGCACTGTCAAACCCAAAGGCTCTCAAAATCTTGGTTAGAAAATCCCATTTGACATGGTCATAATTCTTGGCCATATCCAGCTTAATGAACATAGCCTTCTCCTTGGAGGAGGCCATAGAGTGTATAGTCTTAGAAACAATAACCACACCATCCAAAATCTTCTTGCCAGCCACAAATCCACCCTATTCCTTAGAAACCAATCTATTTAAGCACAACTTCAAGCATTCAACAATTAGCTTCATACTTTGTGTATCAAGTGTATGCTACGTGTTTCATGTATTATGTGTGTATACTTATGTATTACATACTACGTTCATTCTTCATGATTTGTATACTTTTGTGTATCATGTATTAAGTGTATAAGATTTGTGTATGCTTCATGTATTATGTGTATTTATGCTCTGCGTTTCATTTATAATTGTGTGCATATACTTCAACATGGATCTTCTCTCCAATGGTGTTCTCTATTTAGAGTGTCAAACCAAAGAGCCTCTTTCATCATGAAATAGATAAATGTAATTTTGATCTCTCATCATCTTTTCTTGATTAACACGATCATGGTTCACATTCCATTATGTCCTTTGTTATCAATGTTAAGAGTTTACAGCACTATATATAGTTACAACATAGCAACTAACATAGTTTAACCATTATCACCCACAAATGTAGTTTTGCCAATCTTAGTCTACATATAATGATCAAACATTATGCCTTGATATAAGTGCTAGGTTCAATTTTCACTAGGGGATTGTCATACAATTTTTGCCTTACTACTATTACTTTCATTTTTTAATTGGACTGATATAGTGTAGTGACCTCAATCTAGCTATTATGTAGAAATCTAGTACTATGCCATGCCCTTATAAGAGACTATGTTCAATCAAGTATCTAAGGTAAAACACAATTAACCTTTGGTAGCAAGGAAGACCTATAGGATTCAATGTCTCTTCATAGTTATCCTTACTGTTATCTTGATTTGCAGCAAAAATTTGGATTTGGGAATGTTACTTCCAAATAATTATGACAACCTTCATTATAATCAGAATTAAGATCTTAACTAGATGTTGTTTCAGTTCCATAACAACCTTTATCACTCAGAATTTAGTGATTTACCTTGAGGGCAGCCAAATTTAAGATTCATTAAGGCCTTGCTATCACAAAACATGTATTAATAGTGAGATATAATATTTTAAAACCATTGTAAAGATGCATTGAGAATTATGTGATTGTGAGGACTTCTTATGGTAGTCTTCTTGAACTTGAACAAATCTAGTCTTAAATAATCACTGGGGTAACTGCACCTTCATCATCTAAATCCCATACAATGTAAAATAGTGGTAACAATCTTTGACAACAAATTTTTGCATAGGAGCATTCCCACGTTTTCAGTATTTTATAAGTTAGATCAAGATGAAGAAGGTAACTCTGATGGTGATCCCTCAAATGGACATCCCAATAGGCATGATTGCATAATAATAGTCATAAGAATCATGAATAATCTAACATGCTTAAGATCAGCCTATGACTACTCGTGTAGTTCACACAGTACCTTGGCAAATTTAAGAATTGCTCATAGGTCTGATCATGAATCTAACGGTCCTAGGCTTATGTGAGGCCTTTCTCTGAGTATGAAGGAGAGCATAATTCCTTCAACCCAAAAACCTTAAGAACTACTCATTTTCCATCCTCATAATGACTTCTTGATCAATAGACCTTACAGGGAATAATCCCAATTATTAAGGACTGTACTACCAAGATGTAGTAGACTTTACGTTAGGTTTTCTGGAATACTCTTTCTCATGCCAAAAGACCATATGATAGTCAAATAACATAATCAAAGGTTGTTAATTCTAGAGGAAATTCTTATGATAAGTTATATTGTGGGCCCATAACCCACATACCCTAGGATCATTCTCCACTGATCTGAACATGGCTCTTCTAAAACTTACTGATTGTCCAAACCCAAAATTGCTTGAGGGACAATTAATCCTAGAACCTGAGGAGATACTTAGCATGAGAGAGAGAAAACTAAGGAATATGACTATTGCCCAATATCTCATCAAGTGGAGAGGATTACCAATAGATGATGCCACATGGGAAGGAACAGAAGTTATGAATCATCCTAATTTGAAGTTGCTTGAGGACAAGCAATCCTTGAGTGGGGAGGACGATGATGTCCCTCCTTAATATGGGTAGTAAAGAGAATCAACACCACACCCAACTATTGTGACCTAATCACACATTGCCTCATTGCAAATCGGGACCCCCTATTTTTTCTTCTTTCTATCATTGGTTTGCTTTAGGGTTTAGGTTTTCTTTGAGCTTGTAAGGTTTTGGTAGTGTTGTTTTACCCAAGTCTCAATATGTTCTGGCTAAGGAGTCTGTATCTTCTCATTCTGGTGCATGTCTTGAAGTCTTGGAATTGACTAAGTTTGGTGTCCTGAAACTTGATGTTCTAAGATCCTGAAGAAATGGCTAAGTCTGAAATCTAGTGGATCCTTAAAAATCTAGAATATGCATGTTAAATCTTGTGGATCTAGGACCTATCTCAAACATCCTAGAAGTATATTTGAAAATATTTAAGGTATAGGAAATTACTTAAATATATTTTGAAATATACTTGAATTTCAGAGACTGAAAAGTTGTCTAAGTACGAAATTCCAAGCACACCTACCAAACCCACCCAGTCTGGGTAGGAATAACATCTAGGCTTGGATCATGTCTTGTCCATGAGAGTATCTCCATGCACCTACTCAAAATGCACCTAGGGAAAGTTAGGACATTTTCATGAGGTTTTACCAAATTGAAGAGAGTTAGGAAGTGATGATGGAGTCTAAAACTAAGTTTAACTTGCAAGGTTGAAGACAGAGAACACATTTTGATGAAAATTCCATGCATTACCTCTAAAGCTACCCAGCCTAGGTAGCCTCAAAAGGAGGTCTTGGATTTTTTCATGTTCCTCATGCATCTCTTTCCATACTAAACTCACAAACTCACTTAGGAGAGATGACATGAAATTTGTAATTGTAGAGACGGAAGGTGATGAATAACACTAAGTTTTGAACAAATATATGGATAACTTGCAAGTTTGGAACATGCATGAAATATTTTAAGTGAAAATCCAAGGCTCACCTCCAAACCTGCCATACCTGGGCGGCCTAGACATGTGGTCTTGGATTCCTTGATCTTTACATGAACTACTCCGCATTCAACCCTCCAAACCATTCAAGAGAAAGATCTTAGGAAACCTGCAAGGAAAAGATGAAGATGATGATGATAAAGGCAAATTGCAACCATGGAAGATAAGGAGCTTGCTCAAAGACAAAGATAAACATGTTTTAGTCAAAACCCACACCATACTCCCAAACCTGCCCTACCTAGGCAGCCTAGGGAGGTGAGCATGGAATCAATTGTTTGAGCACTCATGCCACTCATCATTTGTCTATGAACTCCACCCATCTTCTTCCACACACATGCAAGTCCAATAAGGAGGTGAAAATCATTGAAAATCACAAGTATTGGAGTCAAATCCACACATCACCTTCAAGGCTACTCATCATAGGTGGTCTCCACCATTGCACATGGAGAATACCTCAAATGCCATTCAGATCACTTCTTGACTTCACTCAAATGAAGGTAATTTACATGAAGAACATGAAGGGAACACTAAGTCATGCTAAGGAGGAAGGAAAAGACCATGAAAATGAAGCAAGAATTGCCTATGTATAAAAATCCTCACACCCTCTTCTAGCTCACCCAGCCTGGGAGGCCTAGACCATGACCCTTGGATTTTCATCACCCTTTCCTCACAAGCCCTTCAAACCCACCTAGCTAGGTTGGCCTAGGCACTGAGATAAGGAATTTCACACATGTCAATCCATACTACCCCTCTAAACCTGCCTAGGCACTTAAGCATGGATTTCACGTGAAAGTGTATGTTTTGAAATGTCAGTTTTTGATCCCACATGCATAAGATGAATGTAATTTGTTATTGAAAATCCTTTATATCAATTCTTAATTTGATGTGTTTATTTATGGAGTTGATGGAGGATCCAAGGAGGTGAATGGAGAGAGCTCATACATGAGAAGTTTGGAAGGTGGAGGAAAGTTGCTCAAATTTGTCATCATCAGCACACAAAGGAGCTCCTACATCAAGTTCATCTTACTTTGAAGACTTCATATGTCTAGATGACGAAGACATCAATGCCACGCATGAGAGGGAGTCATCTTCCAGTGATTCATTCCACATGCCAAAAGGACAATCATCATGTAATCTACTCCAAGGACTTGTGCACAACATATCTTCTACTTCATGCAACTGTCTAGAGGCATAACCCTGCACAAGTACAAGGACATCAAAAGATGAGAGATGAGCATGATCATCAAACTGATCCATGAGTTACATCAAGACAACAAGAAGAAAATATTCTAAGTAAAGTGAACATGAGGTGAACCAGACTAGTTTGTTTAAAGATGTTGAGGTGGCATGTACATATCATCAAGCCAATCACATTCTACTATGTCATTCATTCAAGTCTAGGTCGTCTATAACAAACAAGTGGATAAACAGGGCCCACCATAAATATGCTCCAAAGTTTCTTATCACATTGGGAAATGTGCCTTCATTACCTCTTCAATGTTCTAAAAATAGTAAATTTTGTAACAAACTTCTTTGTTGTCTCGACCGTTGATTGCTAAATCGATCTTGGTCCTTCATGTAATTTCTGGAGTCTATAAAAAGCTCATTCTTCTCATTTGTAAGATATACATTAGATTAGAAAGGAGTAGACTAGAGGAGAGTCTTTGAAGTCATTGAAGAGATATTGAGAGATTGTTGTAAAGATACACTTCAAGATTAATGCAAGGTCATTGTTGAATGTTTCATGGTGATCTTGTGATTTTGGAATGTTAGCATGGTCTTCATTGTCTCCAAGATGGTTAAGAATTGTTTCTAAAGTAGCTTAGTTAATAGATTAAAAGTTCATTGATATAATGTTTCTTATGTGAAGATATTTGATGAATCCCTTTTGGTTATACTTTTCATGGATTGCTGAAGGTAACTCACTTTGCAAAGTTAGCCTAAACCTTGTTTGCATAAGTTTGGTTGTAGATGCTTGTTCAAACTGCACCAGTTGTGGGTGTTTGGATGGAAGTTCACAACATGAAAATCATATGATTACATTAGGAAATTGCACTTACTCCGTGTAATTGTTGGTTCTCATGGTGAAGTGGAGCTAGGTTGTGGAAGGGAATTTGTCTATCATAGCATGTACATTATATCATTGTCCTTAGATTAGCCCTCTTAACCCTTGCCTTTTGCCTTTTCTTTTTATAGTTGATTAGAAGAAGTTCCATTTCACAAGGAAAGAGTACATATTTGAATGGAGTGATGAATGAATTCAGCATAAGTCCCTTTGTGTAAACAACATTATCACATCATACCACCAAGGCTATTTGTTGCAAATCACGTACAAGGAACCTTGGAGCATTATTGTTTGATCACATAGTTTAGCATTCAAGATGCTTTGTTCAAGAGAGGATAGAACACTTGGTGTTTTATTCTAATGTTGTTGTTGTCAAGAAAATATCATTAACATCATCCAAGTTAAAAGCAAAAGACTTCATACATGGCTGACTCTAATCATTCATCAACACCACCTAATAGTGATAAGGCATCAATCTAAATTAAGGCAAAGAATGAATTCCTTCATGTCACGTATCTCCATATATATGGATCACCATTGGAATCTGCAATAATCATAATATATTACAAAGAATCGGTTAGGCAGTGCCAAAATGAATAAGACAAAAACATCATAAAAGACAAAATGGACATAAGACAAAATGATGCCACCCAACAGGACAAAAGAGCAATTATATTAAGGAACAAAGATTTGTTAAATGTTGATCCTAACACAAAGGGCGTCAATTATCGGATTAAGATAATAGTTTGAATAAAGATGGTGATCGCAAGGAAGGGATATGACTAGTCCAAGGGATGAAATTGTTGAAAGATATATAAGTAAATCGTGGTCATTCACTCAAGGCATTTTTTCACTTAGCATTTCAATCACCCAACACATCCTCATCGATCCAATTCAGAACATCAACAAATTACTCATCTACAATGCATTGATCATCCCAATACAAGTTAAATACAAGGGTAGAAATCAATCAATCATTATACATATTCCTATCATACAAATCAGTACAGTATCACACAAAGAATAATAACTTCTGGGAAAGCAATCTAACATAGCCTATTGATACTCAAACAACCTATATGGTATAACTCATGCATTTTGAATCAATATTATCTCAGCAATATATCTAAATAATGCATTGATAAGATGACATATAAGTGGCCATCAAGTTCCATATGATTATCCATAATGAATGATGGGATAAAGTCTAATTCCTATAAGAGGAATATAATCATAGAAGCATTACCTTTATGATCCATGTGATCACTAGAACAAGAAGGCAAAGTACTTAATGATATGATTCCTAACCTTACTCATGATATACAAGGGATGAGTGCAAGGTTTCCTCGTCATTAATCTTAGCTATCACCCTACGAGAACGTGTGGATAGTTAGGGAAGGGTGGATTGGTAAATCTCACACCTAGGTGACTCTCAAGTGGGTGAAGTATTGTCAGGTGTAGCATGAAGCCTGTTGAGCTAAGTGGTGAAGTATTTCCGGGGGTACCATGAAGCCCTTAGGCCTATGGTAGTGTAGATTAATTGTTATTAAATGGTTTACATGGTAGGTGACTCTCAAGTGGGTGAAGTATTGTCAGGTGTAGCATGAAGCCCCTTGAGCCAAGTGGTGAAGTATTGCCAGGTGTAGCATGAAGCCCTTGGGCTTACGATAATGGAGTCTTGTTATCCAGCACCCTAACAAGTATATACCCCGTCTCAATAGGGACTAATGATTAGGTTAGATTAACAACTAGGCACGTTGATCACCACTCCCAAAGTATATCATGAGGTATCAATAGGGTAAAGAATGAGGAAAATATACATTGGATTTATGTAATTGTTCATTGTTATTGATTATGTTCATAATGTTACTAACTCTAATTAATGATATTGGTTTTATTATTGATCTATTAATTACTAACATTCTCTTTAAGAAACTATACTTGTGTGCAAGGTGAAGAAATCTAGAACTTCCTAAGAGAGGACATTACAAGTGGTATCAGAGTAGTCATCCTTCCATTTTGTGTATAATATGTGTGCCTTACATGTATTCAAGTGTATACTTTGTGGTTTACTTTGTGACATATGTGTATGCTTTGTAACATATGTTCATGTGAATACTTTGTGTATTATGTGTATTTGCGTGTATGCTTCATACTCATGTGTATACTTGATGACCTTCGGATGGGGGATAGGTCCATGGTGTAGTATGGGATGCACCGAATCCCCTTCCCAATTGTCTAACGATATACTTCATGACTATGTATTCGAGTGTACTCGTATTCGAGTCTCTACTCTATGACTTTGTATTTGTATTTGAGTGTATACTCTATGATTATATTTGTATTTGAGTGTATACTCCATGACTTGTATTTGTATTTTAGTGTATCGTCTATGACTTTGTATTTGTATTTGAGTGTATACTCTATGATTGTATTTGTATTAGAGTGTATACTCTATGACTTGTATTTGTATTTGGGTGTATACTCTATGACTTTGTATTCAAATACTTCATGACTATGTATTTGAGTGTACTTGTATTCGAGTGTGTACTCTATGACTTGTATTTGTATTTGAGTGTGTACTCTATGTCTTTGTATTTGTATTTGAGTGTACACTCTATGATTGTATTTGTATTTGAGTGTATACTCTATGACTTGTATTTGTATTTGGGAGTATACTGTATAACTTTGTATTCAAATAATTCATGACTATGTATTTGAGTGTACTTCTATTCGAGTGTGTACTCTATTTGTATTCGAGTGTACTTGTATTTGAGTGTACTCTATGACTTTGTAATTGTATTGGACTATATACTCTATGACTTGTATTTGTATTTGAGTGTACACTCTATGACTTTGTATTTGTATTTGATTGTACACTCTATGATTGTATTTGTATTTGAGTGTATACTCTATGACTTGTATTTGTATTTGGGTGTATACTCTATTACTTTGTATTCATTTATAGTTCATGACAATGTATTTGAGTGTACTTATATTTGAGTGTGTACTCTATTTATATTTGAGTGTATACTCTATGACTTTGTAATTGCATTGGAGTGTATACTCTATGACTTTATATTTGTATTCAAGTGTATACTCTATTACTTTGTATTTGTATTTGAGAGTATACTCTATGAGCTGTATTTGTATTTGAGTGTATACTCTATGATTGTATTTGTTATTGAGTGTATACTTTGTGACCTTGTATTTTGTATTTGTATTTGAGTGTATACTCTATGACTTGTATTTGTATTTGAGTGTATACTCTATGACCTTGTGTATTCAATTGTATACTTTATGACTTTGTGTATTCGAGTGTATACTCCATGACTTTGTGTGTTCAAATGTCTACTACATGATTTTTGTGTGTACTACATGACTTATGTATGTTCAAATGCACACTTCATGACTTGTATTCATGTGTATACTTCATATTCGTGCGTATACTTGCGTGTTACATGTATGCTTCACACCTTATGTATTGCATGCTTATACTTTGCATGTTTCATACTTTGTGTATCAAGTGTATGCTATGTGTTTCATGTACTACATGTGTATACTTGTGTATTACATACTATGTTCATGCTTCATGATTCGTATACTTTTGTGTATCATGTATTAAGTGCATAAGCTTTGTGTATGCTTCATGTATTACATGGATTTATGGTTTGCATTTCATATATAATTGTGTGCATATACTTCAACATGGATCTTCTCTCCGATGGTCTTCTCTATTTAGAGTTTCAAACCAAAGAGCCTCTTTCATTATGAAATAGATAAATGTAATTTTGATCTCTCATCATTCTTTCTTTATTAATACAATCATGGTTCACATTCTATTATGTCCTTTGTTATCAATGTTAAGAGTTTACAACACTATATATATTTACAACATAGAAGTTGAGATATTTTAACCATTATCACCCACAAATGTAGTTCTGCCAATCTTATTCTAGATATAATGATCAAACGTTATGCCTTGATATAAGTGCTAGGTTCAATTTTCACTAGCGGGTTGTCATACAATTTTTTCTTTACTACTATTACTTTAATCTTTTCATTGGATTGATACAATGTAGTGACCTCAACCTATTTATTATGTAGAAATCTAGTACTATGCTATGCCCTTATAAGAGACTATGTTCAATCAAGTATCTAAGGTAAAATACAATTAACCTTTGGTAGCAAGGAAGACCTATAGGATTTAGTGTCTCTTTATAGTTGTCCTTACTATTATCTTGATTGGCCGCAAAAAATTGGTTTTGTGTTACTTCCAAATAATTATGACAACCTTCATTATAATCAAAATTAGGATCTTAACTAGATGTTGTTTCAATTCCATAACAACCTTTATCACTCATAATTTAGTGAGTTACCTTGAGGGAAACCAAATTTGAGATTCATTAAGGCCTTGATGCCACAAAACATGCATTGATAGTGAGATATAATACTTTAAAACCATTGTAAAGATGCATTGACAATTATGTGATTGTGAAGACTTCTTATGGCAGTCTTCATGAACTTGAACAAATCTAGTTGTAAGAAATCATTGGGGTAACTGCACCTTCATCATCTAAATCCCATATGATGTAAAATAGTGGTAAAAGTCTTTGACAACAATCTTTCACATAGGAGCATTGCCACATTTTCAATATTTTATAAGTTAGATCAAGATGAAGAAGGTAAATCTGATGGTGATCTGTTAAATGGATAGCCCAATAGGCTCAAGTGCATAGTAACAGTCATAAGAATCATGAATAATGTAGCATGCTTAAGATGAGCCTATGACTGCTCGTGCAGTTCACATAGTACCTTGGAAAATTTAAGAATTGCTCATAGGTCTGATCATAAATTTGACGGTCCTAGGCTTAAGAGAGGCCTTTCTCTGAGTATGAAGGAGAGCATAATTCTTTAACCCCAAATAGCTTAAGCACTACTCATTTTCCATCTTCATAATAACTTCTTGATCAATAGACCTTAGAGGGAATAATCCCAATTATTAAGGACTATACTACCAAGATGTAGTAGACTTTTCGTTGTGTTTTTTGTAATACTCTTCATCTCTCCATGATGGTTCCAACTGATCGCTTCATGTTTCAGCCTCTTAAACCTGCAACCAACAAAGACAAGCATACATTTCATTAAAAAAATCATTTTAAGTCAATACATATCAAATCATAGCTATTTTCATCATGGATCAGTCATGTGCAAGTTGACAAATAATGATTAAAACTTGTTTGTTTAAAAATAATTCTTAAACCTATCATGATAAAAAATAGTCTGTTGCAACCTCAATAACTTTTATTTTACAATTTGGGTTTTTCTAAAATTTTTAGGAAAGCTATGGAATTTATTTTTATATAACCCCACATGACTTTAGCCAAACCCAGATTGTAGATGTTGAGATATTATCAAATTACTGACTATCTATCTCTGTTGAGATTTAATTGGGATTATACTGTCATTAAATTTATGGTTTCCCCTTGATTGCTTTGGTTTATTGATGCATCCTCTTGACCTTTCCATCTTCCCTACCTAATAAATCCTCCCATAAATTTAAAAATATCTTTTGAGTCCATTATTGAGGCCAAAACAAGATTAGAAATTCAACTTCTTCATGGCTGTCCTAGGGTTTCTGGGTTGTCAAAATTCAGTTTTACGACTATTTTTTACCATTTCAGGTGAAACAAGTATTGAATTTTGCATTTATGATACTGAGAAAACATTCTATTTCTATTCCTTTTTCCAATTAGAAGGTTTCTCTCAAGGTTTTATGAATTTTATGACCATGCATACATTGTTGTTTGACTATGACAGCAGCATATAGTTTTGGATCATTGTATGAATTGTGCTCTTTTCGCATTTGCATGGATTATTTTCTTCACTTCCAGATAATGGTTTCATTTTATTAGTATGTCATGATCTTCATAAAAACCTAAGACTAACAATAATGATCTAAGAAGATCTAAGCTTACCACATTAATGCATTCATACATTTAATCATCTTGACACCTCTTAAGACTCTACAAATATGAATGATTATACTCTTAACTTTATATATGAAGATGAAACAATAAATAAACTTGAACAGATCATCAAAATAAATCCCATCATCTAAAACAATAAATTCGCTTACTTTTGAAGAGTCCACAAGGCCTCAAAATGCACTCAATCAACCATCAAGGACTTGTCAATATGGCTATGAGCATGATAAAATGAGACAAGACCATTCACCACAACTCCATGCAAACTAAAAACAAATGAAACAATGAAGCACATACTTGATCAAGAATTATCAAACCAAAAACATGCCAAAACCAACCCAATCAAAGCATATCAAAACTGATAAAAATAGATAGATAATCAAAGTACATCTAAAACTATGTGAGACAAATAAGACCCAAGAAATAGTCAAAATATGTCAACATATGGATTGTAAAAGTTCATGATCCATTGCATTATGTTGACATATTTTGATGATTTCTTAGGTCTTAGTTGTCTCGCCTAGTTTTAGATGCACTTTGATGATATTTCTACTTTTATGAGTTTTCATATGCTTTGATAGGGTTGGTTTTGACATGTTTTGGGTTTCATGAGTCTTGATCAAGTATTTTTTTCATTCTTTCATTTGTTTTTTAGTTTGCACCGAGTTGTGGTGAATGGTATTGTCTCATTTTATCATGCTCAGTCATATTGACAAGTCCTTCATGGTTGATTGATTGTATTTTGAGGCCTTGTGGACTCCTGAAAAGGGAGGACATTTATTGTTTTAAAAGATGGGGTTGATTTTGATTATCCATTCAATTTTATTTATTGTTTCATCTTCATATAGAAAGTTAAGAGTATAATCCTTCATATTTTTAAAGTTATAGGAGGTGTCAACATGAATAAATGTATGAATGCATTCATGTGGTATGCTTAGATCTTATCATGTCATTATCATTAGTATTGGGTTATTATAAAACCAAGGGCTTGATTAAGATCATGACATACACATAAAGTGAAACCATTAGCTAGAAGTGAAAAAACAATCCATGCAAGGGTGAAAAGAGCACAATTCATACAATGTTCCAAAATTGCCTACTACTTTCATATTCAAACAATAGTGTATAAATGGACATAAAAACGACAAAACATTGAGAAAAATCTTATAATTGACTAAAGGACTGATGCGGGAGCATCCATGGCATAGTGGCAATCCTGTGTCAACCAAAATATGTTTAATTTTCTATTGCATTTTTGGTGGTGGTTTGAAATTCATATTTTGTCTTGTGAAATTCATTTTGATGCATATTTGGATGTTATGTCATGTTTTAAAACTAAATTTGCAATTTGGAATTAAATTTCGTAAAAGTGGAGATAGTGGGAACCGTGCTTTGAAAGCACAAAATCTAAAAAAAGAAAAAAGGAGCATAGGATTTTGAAGGCTTTCCATTTCATTTAAAATATCATTTTTAAGATTCCAAAATCCCTAAAAAATAGGGATGGAGAGAGTGGGCATCTAGGATAAGGAAAGCAGATTGTTTCTATAATGCATAAAAGAAAGAAAGCCAAAATTAGCACCACCACAAAGCATGGCAATTCACAAAGTTTGAATGGCTTATCTTAGTCAATTTGATTGATTAAAATAAATGAATTTGATTTTCTAGGAGGTGGGCATTGTATTTAGGAGAGTGCGTTGGAAATGTATTGAAATGCAAATAAACTAATAGAAATTACATTTCATTCAAAAAAGGAGGAGATACAAAAATGGAAGGGGAATTCATTTTGAAGTTTAGTTTTTCCAGATTGAAGGAGAGACAAAGGGGAGGCATGGCATATCTCCAAGAGTGGTTTTGGATTGTGTTGTTGCAGATTTAGGGCTGATTGCACAACCATTGAGATTCGAGGAGAATCAATTACAGTTGCATAGTTGTTTGTTGTGGTTTTGCAAGAGCTAGAAGGAGAAGTTTTGTGAAACATTGGTTTTATGTAGCAAACCATTTTGTAATTGATTTTTTCAGCTTTGTAAGGGCTTGTTGAAGCCTCATTGTCCTTTTTTCACTGATGTAATTTCCTTTTATGAATGTTGGATGAATGTATTAAAATTGGTTGCAAGTTGCAAACTAGATTTGCAAATAATTGTTGCAAGTTTAATTTATGTTTGTGTGTGTGGGAAAATAGATGTGAGGGATGTTTATTCCATCTATCATTTAATTAGTGGTATCAGAGTAAGTTTGATCTTGAGTGTGTAGATAGATCACCAAAGAGAGGCAGTTTACACTAGGACTTGTGAGTTGTGGTGTTGTAGAGATGTTTGCTAGAGGAGCCCTACAAGGTAGGGGTAGAGGAAGAGGAAGAGGAGATAATTTTGTCATAGATGATGGTTTTAGATCCTTGAGAAGGCAAGTAAAGACTTTACAAGATGATATAAGGAGAGGGTTTGTAAGAATAAGACACCTAGGAAGTGATGATGAGAGCACTGAGAATGCTAGTCAAGCTAGAAGCCAAGGACTCCAAAGTGCAGAAGCAACAACAATAATTCCTAGAGTTGTGACAATGGAGGATGCTTACCAAACAACATTGAAAATAGAAGAGAGGATGAATAAGAGGTTTGAAAACAAGTAGAAAGGAAGAGGATGTGGACACAAGGTAGGAGGAAGAACTTACAATAATGAAGACAATCAACAAAAGATCTTCAAGAATGAAGAGGGCAGCAATAGAGCAGACAAATATGAAGAAGGACAAAGTTCAAGAAACCAAAATTTCATAGGAAAAGGTAGAGGAAGGGCACCAATACTATGATTTCCCACAAGCAAAGGAGAAGCCAAGAAGGAGACAAGAATACCAAGGAAGAGCAAAAAATGTCAATGAGGAAGAAGCACCTTCCTTAGAATATGAAGATGCAGAAGAGGGAGATGTCTTGGTGACAAGGAGAGCACTCTTGAATGAAGATAGTGAGCCTATGCAAAGAAAGAAGTTATTCAAATCAAGGTGCAAGTGTGAAGGAAAAGTGTGTAGCATCATAATATATAGTGGAAGCACAAACAATCTTGTGTCTGATGAAATGGTGAGGAAGTTGAATCTTGAGAGGAGGAAACATCCACATCCATACTAGATTGCTTGGGTGCAAGATAATCAGAAGTTGTCAGTGAATGAACAATGCAATGTGAACTTTAAGGTTGGGAATTATCATGATGATATTCTATGTGATATCATCCCTATGGATGCTTGTCATATTTTGCTTGGAAGGCCACGATAATATGATAGAAAGGCCATACATGATGGGTGTGCCAACACCTACACAATTGTAAAAGATGGACTGAAGCATAAGTTGAAGCATTTGAAGGAGGAAAATGTTCAAGTTTATGGTAATGCTAGAGATTTCTTAGTTGATGCAAGGAGATTTATTGATGGTATGAAGCATGAAAAGGTTTGTTTTTCTCTTATTCCTAAAACTAACAGTGAAGTTGTTGAATATGTTCCTATAGAAGTTGCAGATTTGTTGCAGGAGTTCCAAGACATTGTGTCTGATAATGCACTAGAAGGACTCCTACCAATGAGAAAAATCAGTCATCAAATTGATTTGGTTCCAGGAGCAAGTTTACCCAACAAGGCAACCCATAGGATGTCACCAACAGAGAGTGAATAGCTAAACAGACAAGTAGCAGAATTGTTGAAGAAGGGATTGATTCCGTAGAGCTTGAGTCCCTATGTAGTGCCTATAGTATTTGCACCTAAGAAGGGAGGAGAGTGGAGAATGTGCATGGACTCCAAAGCTATAAACAAAATCAGAATAAAGTATAGATTTCCATTACCTAGAATGGATGACATAATGGATTGCTTGAGTGGAGCAGAATACTTCACCAAGATTGATTTGAAGAGTGGGTATCACCAGATAAGGATATGAGAAGGGGATGAGTGGAAGATTTCATTCAAGATGAAAGAAGGTTTGTATGAGTGGTTGTTCATGCCATTTGGGCTAACCAATGCACCCAGTACTTTTATGAGACTCATGAATGAAGTTTTGAAAGAGTTTCTTGGAAGGTTTGTGATAGTTTATTTAGATGATATTCTCATTTTCAGTAAGACACTAGAGGAGCATTTGATGCATATTAGGTGTGTGTTTGAGAAGCTTAGAGAAGAGAAATTGCTGATTAACCTTAAGAAATATAGCTTTGTGAAAAGGGAATTGGTGTATTTGGGTTTTGTGGTGTCAAGTGAAGGCATTAAGATGGATCCGGAGAAGGTGAAAGCAATTCTAGAATGGCCTACACCGAGAACGGTAACCGAGGTGAGATCTTTTCATGGTTTAGCTAGTTTCTACAAAAAGTTTATTAGAGGATTTAGTAGCATATGCAGCTCACTAACAAAAACTATGAGAGGTGATAAGAAGGATTTCAGGTGGACTTCAGGGGCAGCAAAATGTTTTAATGTGTTGAAGGAAAAAGTTACAGAGCAACCTATCTTAGCACTTCTAGATTTCAACAAGGTTTTTCAAGTAGACTATGATATAAGTGGTAGTGCCATTGGAGCTGTTTTGAGTCAAGAATGTAAACCCATTTCTTATTTTAGTGACAATTTAGATGATTCTAAAAAGAAGTATTCCGTGTATGATCAGGAGTTTTATGCTATTGTGCAAGCATTGAAGAAGTGGAGGCACTATCTTTTGCCAAAGGATTTTGTTTTATATACTGATAATCAAGCTTTATAATATTTGAGCAACCAAGGTAAGCTAAGTCAAAGGAACATGAAATAGGTAGAGTTTTTACAAAGTTACACTTCTGTTTTGAAGCATAGGAGTGGGAAGTCTAACAAAGTTGCAAATGCTTTGAGTAGGGGCAGAATTTATTGCTTGAAATGTACGTGGAAGTTGTAGGATTTTAGGAGTTGAAGGATTTATATGAGGAGGATACAGATTTTGGAGAATCTTGGAGAGCTTACAAGAATCTTATTTTAGTAGATAGGACAAAATGGTTGGATTATCTTATCTAAGATGGCATGTTATTCCAAGGTAAGAAATTATGCATTCCAAGGAGTTCTATGAGATTGAATCTAATCAAGGAGAAGCATAGTGGTAGTCTTGCAGGTTATTTTGGGATGGATAAGACTATTGCACTTGTAGGTGAGAAATATTTTTGGTCTCAACTACAATGAGATGTGAGGAAATATGTGCAAGGTTGCAGGGTTTGTCAAATGACAAAGGGTGTGAGTCAAAACATTGGTTTGTATTAGCCATTCCCTATTCCTGAGTGGCCATGGGAGGACATAAGTATGGATTTTGTTCTTGGTCTATTCAATTCTTCATTCTCTATCGGTGTCATTCTATGTGCTACTTTGTTAGGTAGACTTGCTCTTGGTATAAGAGTCGTGTGATGACTGATACTCCTTATAGGTGGCAATCCTTCAGGTACATTATCTGATATGATGTCTTCATACTCTGTCAGCAACTCTCTTATGTCCTCTAGTTGTGTCTCTTTAGTCTCTTCCTTAAATGTTTCAGGCTTCTTAGGAATCAAGGCATAACACATATTCTCATGTCTCCAACCATCTAGAAATTTCCTTCCATCTACCAAATAGATTCTAGCATTCCCACATACTTCACTCTTAGGAACATCCTCCAAAGGAATCAAAGTAATTCTCTTTCCATTTGCTATTGTAGTGTATGTATTCTTTCTCCCATCATGTATAGCTTTTCTATCATACTGCCAAGGTCTACCCAACGAGATGTGAAAAACATCCATAGGCATAATATCACACAAGACTTCATCATGATAAGATCCAATATGAAATTTCACCAAACATTGTTCTCTCACTAGTACCTTATGATCATCCTGAATCCATTCTATTTGATAGGGCTTAGGGTGTTTCAATCTTTCTAGCTTCAGATTAGTCACCATCTCCTCTGAAACTAGGTTATCTAAAGTACCACTATTAATTACAACTTTACAACACTTACCTCCTGATTTACATCTTATCCTGAACAAGCTTTTCCTCTGTGGTGGTTCCTCATTTGTCTCTATTTGAAATAGTACTTTCCTCATCACAAGTGATTCTCCTTTCTCAGGTTTGCCAATTGAAGTAGGTGATCTAATAGGTTCTTCTTCAACATAGGCTGCTCTTCCACTATTTTTTGTCCTCTTACTTGTACTACCTTGATTACACTCAAATGCTCTATGTCCTTCACCTCCACACTTGAAACAAGTACCTTTGAATGTTATCTTATCGAATCCTCTTCCTTCTCTCCTATATCCTTCATTCCGGTATGCACTAAGGTTTCCTCTCTAGTAAAAATTTCTATCATCTCTCTGGAAAGAATTGTTATCTTTGTCCTCCTTCTTAAATGTGCTATCAAACTTATTCTGCTTCGGATATGATGTATCTTCTTTGAAAAATATCCTACCTCTCTGAATTTACCTCCTCTACCTCTCTATCTCTAATCATGCCTCTTATTCAGCTTCTCTTCAACCTTCAGGGTAAACTAATATGCTTCTTCCAAAGATGTCATCCTTACCAAGATTAGCTCCTCTTGAATGTTCAATCTTAGTCCATTGATATATCTAGCCACTTTCTCCTTGTTTGCTTCACTATGTCTTGTCCTTATGATCATTTTATGGAACTCTTTAGTGTACTCCTTCACAAATTTCTCCTTTTGCCTTAGGTTATGCAATCTCTTCAATAGCTCCAACTCATAGTTAGCAGGTATAAACTAATTTTTCAACTTTGTCACCATCCTATCCCATTTTGTAATCTTTTCTTTTCATCTTTTGTTTCTTTCCAACTGAACTTCCTTCCACCATATAGCAGCATGTCCTTTTAACTTTGTCTTTGCAAATTTCACCTTCTCTGGATGTTCAATTTGATCATATTCAAAGTATTCTTCCATGTCATTTATCCATTCATTAATTCTTCAATGTTCAAATTCCCAGTATAGTTTGGTACATCAATTCTAGGTCTTTTTCCAATCTTTGAAATAGCTCGTAGAATCCTTACTTGATCTGATTCTTCTTCTTCATCACCTCATAGGGTTTTGCTAGTTTGTTCAACAGATTGCAATTCCTCTTCATCATCACTTTCAACATTAGGTCTCAGTGTCAATCCTCTTCACCTATCTTCTTCAATAGCATCCAAATGAATTCACATTGTTCTCATCATCTCCATCATCTCATCCATTCTACTAGCCATTGTTCTAATAGCAACAACTCTCCTCAGTGGCATTCTTCCTAGGATCAAATGCAAACTGCCTCAAGTTCAGTGATTAGGCTACAAGGTGACAACTGCCTCACAATCAACGATCGGTTGCGACACAAGTAACCTATCTCAATTCAGCGATTTGTCCACAACAAGATCTTATGGAATTTCCTTGCCAACTTCACTCAATTCACTCCCAAAGATTCAAACTTTTGCTCTGATACCACTTGGTGCAATCATGGTAGGAGGGTTCAAAGAATGAACTATCCAGATCATGTAACAAGAGTAAACATAACAAAAACAATTCAAAGAGATGAAACAAATGTAGATTTAGTCATTCAGTATATCATAGAATTCAAATACAGTCTGGCTAGCATCATGCAGGCTTACATTTGGGGCTCAAAAGGCTTGATTTTAGAATATCAAAATATGCACAAGATATAGCTTTGAATCTCCTTCGACCAAAATACAAACTATCAAATATCACTATGTCAACTACTGCTTTCTGATGCAGAGGCATCCACACTATAACCTTCACATATAGCATGAATGTCTGCAGACCAATCTCATCATCATCATCTTCGCCATCATCATCATATTCCCTAAAACTACCAACAGCATCATCATGTTCTGCGTTACACAGTCAGCATCATCATATTTCGGACGATCGCAAACATCCGCCTGCCGACTACTGTTCATCTCCGCTTTCCTTCTAACATCATCATCATGATGTTCAGCGGGCGAACACATCCTCCTGTTCCACTGTTCATCGGGCTCGAGACACTATCGTCATCATCATGACCTTCGACACTACCTTCGTCAGCAGGATATTCAACATCCGGTTGCTCCAAATATCCTGATGACGATTACCTTCAGCAGCTTACCTCCGACGCTCCACTACCCGACGATACGAGCAACAGCATCATGATATAAATTATCCGGTTCTCTTCGAAACCTCCTGATGATGATGTTAACACAACTTCCTGCCACGGACTTCTGCCGATACCTTAACACTTGACGACGGCAGGATAAACTCGCATAGGGGGGATATCTCAATATCCTGATGACGATGACGTCATATCCTGATGACGATGACGTCACCCAATATCCTGATGACCTTCTCAACACTTAGTCAAAAATCTGAACTTTCTCTCCCGCATCTACTCGCGATATGCGGATGTTTGGTACTCCCGATATGATGATCCTGATGCCGATACACTCCTCGGCTCCTCCTGCTGATGATCACCCCGACGAACTTACACTTCATGCAATCGACAACATCATGCCGATCTTCTCCACTTATCCGGATGACGATGTCTGAACTGTCTGCAGGATATTCACCAAGATATCCTGATGATGCCGTTTCGGCGAACTTCTTCACTTAGCGAAATCTCTCTTCGCCGATCCACCAGGGATGACCCGATCCAACCTCAGGGTGATCTTCCAACTCCAGTTTATCAACTTGAACTTCTCAACTTGACCTAGCACATGAGGATGCTAGGGTCTTCAACATCTCTTGACCGCGATCCTGCACACCTGCATGCAAACAAACAAACTACCTACTAACCTACTGTACATTCCCATTCCACCGATCAGATGAGTCAACCGGTGGAATGGATCAGTATATCCATGAAAACCTCTCAAACCAGCAATCGATTACAGGAAGGAGATCAAACAGAAAATGAAACAGGATCTTTATTGACTCAAAGATGCAATACAATATGATCAAACTCTTTCTCAGTCTCACTCAAGCTCGATCGATGATATCTGTCTGTCTGTCCAACATCAACCGATCTCATGCTTATAAAGACTTTCCTACGAGTACTACTGACCCGACTCCAAGCGGCTGGGAACTCTCCAAGCGGCTGGGAGATCCCACCGAACATACATCATGACAGCTGTTATAACTAACTAGCTAAAAATAGCAAAAGCCTGGTCAGCATGATCTTATCATGATCAGCATGACCTTATTACATGCAATTGGTCTAACAGACCTTCTTGGAAACACAAACATGACCTAAACTACTAACTGCCTCATCAAGACCAGCTGTCAGGTAGGTGCTCCTGCACCATACTCCCCAAAAGAAAAGAACTCATGTCCCATGAGTATAGTATGTGGAAGTCTTCCACCTCTACACTTTGCTTTGTCAATAGTCTGACCTGCTCCAGCTTTGTCTGCTGCTGTCTCTTGGCTGCTCCAAGACTTCTGCACTGTAACTTGCTTTCTGGCAAGTAAATCATCATGCCTGTTGATGTAGGCCTTCTTCTCACATACCCTGTGTTTGTCAGGTTGTCCGACCAGAACCTCTTTCTGAACTACCTCTGTGGTGTTCAACTGTATCTTCCTTTCAATCTTCATAGGACAAGCAATAGTCCCAACTATGACAACATCCTTGTCATGCCTCTCAACTGATGGTTGGTTGCACCCCTGTTTCTGAACCTGCTGCTGACCTCTGTTAGTCACAACTGAAACTTTTTTCAGCTTGTTGTCTGTAACAACTCCTTTCCCTGCAGTGTCCTGAACTGCCTTCATGCCTGCTCCTCTAGGCATCTGCACAAACTCCTTCTTTCCCATCAAAATGATTTGAGCTGCCTTCTGTACTGCAGCTTTTGCCTGCAATGGCATCAACTTAATAATCTTCCCATCCTTCTTGATGGTGTAGGTATTAGCATACCCATCATACAGTACCCTTCTGTCAAATTGCCATGGTCTACCCAACAGCAAGTGACAACATTCCATAGGCAATATGTCACACAAAATTCTATCCTGATATGGTCCAATCTGGAAATCCACATATGCCTGCTCAGAGACAAAAAGTGATTGCCTATCACTCACCCAAGATGCCTTGTAAGGGTGTGGATGTGGAATCCTTTCCAGCTTCAGTTTATCAACCATCTCCTGAGATACCATGTTGTCTGTTGAACCAGTATCAATGACAACCTTACATACCTTACCTTTGCTCTTACATGTGGTTTTGAAAAGAGCTCTTCTTTGCATCATATCCTGTGATGCCTGCCAACTAACTCTCCTTAACATCAGGGATTCTCCACTCTCTGGATAGCCAAAATTCTCAGGACCTCTGTTTGAACTCTGTGCACTTTCTTCTTCTTTCTCTTCTTGTACCAGTTGTACCCTCTTGTCACTTGTTCTATCATTTCTGGATGATGAACCTTTGTTTTCTGGACATTTGAAAGATGGATGACCAAACTCACCACAGGTGTAACACTTTCCTGAAAATGTAGTAGAACCTCTACCACCTCCAAATCTTCCTCTATTACCTTTCCATCCACCTCTGAAATCAGACTGTCCCTGTCCTTTACCAGTGTCTTCTTGACTCTCATTGATTTGCTTTTGTGCAGGGGCTGTTCCTCTTCCCCTATTGTTTCCTCTGCCCCTCATGGACTTCTCATGTCCTCTATTCATCTTTTCTTCAATCCTGATTGCCATTTGATAACAATCCTCCACATTCTTAGGGTTAGCTAACACTAACTCATCCTGTATGTTAAACCTCAAACCAGCCAAGTACCTAGCCACCTTTTCTACCTCATTCTCATGATGACCAGATCTCATACTCAACAGGTAAAATTCCTCAGTATATGCTTTTACATCCCTGTCTTTCTGCTTTAAAAATTGCAGCTTCTTAAACATCTGGATTTCATAATCCCTTGGCAAGAATTTACCCTTTATCCTTGCTACCATCTTATCCCAAGAAGTGATCTTAGACTTCCCTTGCTTCCTTCTCTCAGATTGTACATAATCCCACCATACCAAAGCATGACCTCCTAACTTGGTCTTTGCAATCTTGACTTTCTGATCCTCAGCAACATCTTCACATTCAAAGTGATTATCCAGTGCAGCAATCCAGTCCAACAACTCATCTTCATTCAAGCTTCCAGTATACTTGGTAACATCAACCTTTACCTTAGGTTTTTCACTCTGTACTGCCTTTAGCAGTTTTGCCAATCTCTGGTCTTCAGCATCCAGATCTTCAGCTACCTCTTCATACTCTTCAACAGTATCTGCCTCTTCTTCAGACTCACTGTCTTCTACCTCCCTTTTTTTGTTCTTTTCCAGGGCTGTCAGCCTGGCTTGAAGTGCTTCAGCAAGCTCCTTCATCTTCCTCACCTCTCTAGCATGTTTCTCCTTCATCTCCTGCAACTCCCTTGCAGTACCACTACCTTTAGGAGGCATTTTGTCAACCTCTCACAACACACAACTCACAACTCAACTCTACCTCTGCCCTTTCGGTGACAGAATCAACACACAACAGCCCAGACCTTTTGCTGAGCTCTGATACCACTATGATGCAGAGGCATCCACACTATAACCTTCACATATAGCATGAATGTCTGCAAACCAATCTCATCATCATCATCTTCGCCATCATCATCATATTCCCTAAAACTACCAACAGCATCATCATGTTCTGTGTTACACAGTCAGCATCATCATATTTCGGACGATTGCAAACATCCGCCTGCCGACTACTGTTCATCTCCGCTTTCCTTCTAACATCATCATCATGATGTTCAGCGGGCGAACACATCCTCCTGTTCCACTGTTCATCGGGCTCGAGACACTATCGTCATCATCATGACCTTCGACACTACCTTCGTCAGCAGGATATTCAACATCCGGTTGCTCCAAATATCCTGATGACGATTACCTTCAGCAGCTTACCTCCGACGCTCCACTACCCGACGATACGAGCAACAGCATCATGATATAAATTATCCGGTTCTCTTCGAAACCTCCTGATGATGATGTTAACACAACTTCCTGCCACGGACTTCTGCCGATACCTTAACACTTGACGACGGCAGGATAAACTCGCATAGGGGGGATATCTCAATATCCTGATGACGATGACGTCATATCCTGATGACGATGACGTCACCCAATATCCTGATGACCTTCTCAACACTTAGTCAAAAATCCAAACTTTCTCTCCCGCATCTACTCGCGATATGCGGATGTTTGGTACTCCCGATATGATGATCCTGATGCCGATACACTCCTCGGCTCCTCCTGCTGATGATCACCCCGACGAACTTACACTTCATGCAATCGACAACATCATGCCGATCTTCTCCACTTATCCGGATGACGATGTCCGAACTGTCTGCAGGATATTCACCAAGATATCCTGATGATGCTGTTTCGGTGAACTTCTTCACTTAGCGAAATCTCTCTTCGCCGATCCACCAGGGATGACCCGATCCAACCTCAGGGTGATCTTCCAACTCCAGTTTATCAACTTGAACTTCTCAACTTGACCTAGCACATGAGGATGCTAGGGTCTTCAACATCTCTTGACCGCGATCCTGCACACCTGCATGCAAACAAACAAACTACCTACTAACCTACTGTACATTGCCATTCCACTGATCAGATGAGTCAACCGGTGGAATGGATCAGTATATCCATGAAAACCTCTCAAACCAGCAATCGATTACAGGAAGGAGATCAAACAGAAAACGAAACAGGATCTTTATTGACTCAAAGATGCAATACAATATGATCAAACTCTTTCTCAGTCTCACTCAAGCTCGATCGATGATATCTGTCTGTCTGTCCAACATCAACCGATCTCATGCTTATAAAGACTTTCCTACGAGTACTACTGACCCGACTCCAAGCGGCTGGGAACTCTCCAAGCGGCTGGGAGATCCCACCGAACATACATCATGACAGCTGTTATAACTAACTAGCTAAAAATAGCAAAAGCCTGGTCAGCATGATCTTATCATGATCAGCATGACCTTATTACATGCAATTGGTCTAACAGACCTTCTTGGAAACACAAACATGACCTAAACTACTAACTGCCTCATCAAGACCAGCTGTCAGGTAGGTGCTCCTGCACCACTTTCCTAGGGATCTATTACATCAATATATATCATCTCTAGACCAATAGATTCCTCCGCGTCGGCCAAGGAAGATCACAAATTCCAAAGAAGAGATGTAATGTGTGTACACAGATAGGTCAGACCTAAATGCATAAAACACTTCTAGAAAATGCATGAAATGAAATGCGGATCTCCGAGGAAGGTCGGCCATGAACCAAGGATCATTGAATGATGTGTCATTAGGCTCCACAGATTAGGAAAGGCTTTGGTTGTTTGCAATTATCTGGATGCTCTACTCTGAGAAAATAGTTGATCTTCTAATAGTGATATATTTTTGATAACTGATCCAAATGCTCTAAATTTTTGATATGATGTAGATGCTAAGTCTAGATCTGTAAGATGTGAAATGCAACTGCGGTAGAATACTAGACCAAAAGCTGAAACTGCTTCTGACTAAACTAGAAAATGAAAAGAAGCAACCTGAATTGCAAATAAACTGAAATGCAAATGTTTTTGGGTGATGCAAGATTGCTCTTGAAGCAGGGATACTCCTGCATCAATCTATCTCATACTACATGTCTCAATACTACCCATTCACATAAGGATATGCCCTAGAAGCTTCCTTTGTTGCCATAGAAATCCTTATCCTTCCCCTAATCTTATCTCGAATAATATCAACCACAATTGACCTAATATTTTAATCCTAGCCCTTCATCATATCAATCAAGCCTCAACCAATACATTAACATCACATCTTATGCCATAAGCTTATGCTATCAAAATCATCATAGATCCCCTATTACTATCATATATCAACCATATTTATCTAATATTATGTTGCTAGTTAGTGCAACCAACATATACAAATCTCTATCAAAATATCATTAAAATATCAAGGGTGACAATGAATCATTTGGTGATATTCTTTTATTTCCATTTTTTTATAGTTACTTGCTCTTGTTCTATCTTAAGTATGGAATAGGTTTTTGCATGTATTTTTTTCTTATTTCATTCCACCTTTCTGCATACACATTTTGAAAAATGTGTATACAAAAATGTCAAATGAAATAAGGAATAAATGCAAGTAAATACCTATTCCACACTTAAGACACATCAAGAGAAAGTAACTATAAAATGTAAATAAAACAATATTACCAAATGAGTCCTTGTTGCCCTTGATATTCCAATGGTATTTTGATAGTGATGCAGGGGATGTTAGGGTTAGCTGATAGAAGATATCAATTAAATGCAAATAAAGATTAAACAAAGAAATGGAAATACACAGAATTTATAACAGCAAAAGACAAGTTTTAATGTGGTTCACCCAAACTCGGGCTACATCCACCAAATAGAGAGTCCAATATTATTATCCAGTAAATCAAACTGATTACAATTAGCAATCCCTAAAACTCAATACCGCTGCAAATGCTACAATACAATATCAAAGCCCTAACCCTTAGCCACTTTTATCAAGCCTTTTTGTCGGTTACAAAAAATTAGGGTTTTCTTATGTCAGTCATAAAAAAAAGATTTTTTAAGTTGGCCCTAAAGTTGCCACCTACCAACAATCTCCCACTTGGAGACTGATCAGGCTCCACACCAAACAATCTCCCACTTGGAGATTGCGCTTCGATGACACCGCTATGCATGTAGCTCCCACTGGAAATAAGCACCCTGGACTCTACTGTTCTGTTTTTATTATTTTCAGTCTAGAAGACCAATCGAAGCTAAAGAGGAGCTCAGCTTCTCCCTTGTCACTACCTTTTTAAACATATCTGCTGGATTTTCATCTATATGTATCTTTTCTAGCCTTAACTGTCCATTATCCAACACCGACTGAATAAAGTGATACCTCAACTGTATGTGTTTGGTCTTTGAATGTAAGGCAGAATTCTTTGCAAGATGTATGGCACTCTGACTATCTGTATACAAAGAACTATTAGCCTGTTGTTTACCTAATTCTTCCATGAAAGATTGCAGCCATATCATCTCCTTGCTTGCCTCTGTTGCAGCTACATATTCTGCCTCTATGGTGGATAAAGCAACCACCTTTTGCAACCTAGAAATCTAATTCACCGATGTTCCACCTACAGTAAAGACATAACCTGTAGTACTCTACCTGGTATCAATATCCCTTGCCAAATCTGAGTCTACATAACCTGCTAAATCAGTATTAGAGCCCCCAAAACATAAGTGTTGATTAGATGTGCCTCTCAAATATTTGAGAATCCATTTGACCGCATTCCAATGCTCAAATCTAGGATGACTCATATACCTGCTAACGACTCTGACAGCATGTGCAATATCCGGTCTCGTGCATACCATGTCATACATTAAACTTCCTATAGCTGAAGCATATGGTACCTTGGACATTTTTTCTTCCTCCTCTTGTGTCTTTGGACACATCTCCTTAGTCAATTTCACATGACTAGGCAAAAGTGTGCTGATAGCTTTTACATTCTCCATATGGAATCTCTGTAACACCTTTTCAACATAAGCAACCTGAGATATAGTCAATTTTCTATTCCTCTTATCTCTGCAAATTTTCATACCAAGGATTTGTTTTACTGCCCCCAAATCCTTCATATCAAATGACTGTGCTAACTGATGTTTTAATTCTCTGATGTGATCCATGTTAGACCTAGCTACAAGCATGTCATCAACATATAAACATAAAATAATGTAGCTGTCATTATCCAACCTCTTAAAATAAACACAATGGTTAGAATTACACCTACTGTAGCCTTGCTCAGCCATAAAACTATCAAATTTCAAATACCATTGCCGAGGTGCTTGTTTCAGGCCATACAAACTCTTCTTCAATCTACACACTTGTTTCTCCTTACCTTTGACCTCAAATCCCTATGGTTGTGCCATGTATATATCCTCCTCCAAATCAGCATGGAGAAAGGCAGTTTTCACATCTAGCTGTTCCAAATATAGATCTTCAGCACCCACAATACTTAAAATAGTACGAATAGAAGTCATCTTGACAACCGGAGAAAATATCTCACCAAAATCAATGCCCTTTTTATGTGCAAATCCTTTTACAACTAACCTGGCCTTAAATCTTTTCTTACCTCCATCTTCCTCTTTCAGCCTGTAAACCCATTTATTTGGTAAAGCCTTTTTACCTGCAGGTAACTTACATAATTCCCAAGTCTGATTTTTCAGCAAGGAGTCCATTTCTTCTTTCATAGCATGCTCCTATTGAACCTGTGTATCCACCTACATAGCTTCATCATACCCTTCTGGTTCACTAGCATCTGTTAAAAAAATAGAATACAAAGAGGGAGAAAACCTTTTAGGAGGTCTACTTAGCCTTGTTGACCATCTAACATTCACTGGAGTTTGTGGTATTTCTGGTTACTGTTGCAGAGCATGAGGAACCACTGGAACATCACTATTTGGAGTATCATCTAGCACCACATAATCTTTTGCTTTCTTCTCATGCTGCTGCAACTGATCTTTGTACAACACCTTCTCATTGAATATGACATCCCTGCTTCTCACAATTTTTTGATTTTCAAAATCCCAAAGCCTATAACCAAATTCATCAATGCCGTATCCAACAAAGGTACACCTTTTTGATTTTGCATCCAGCTTGGTTCTATTTGCAAAATCTATATGTGCAAAAGCTTCACAGCTGAAGGTTTTTAGAAAAGAATAACTCACCTTCTTACCTATCCATTCTTCCTCTGGAATACCACAGCCCAAAGGAACTGAAGGACCTCTATTAATTAAATATATAGCAGTGTTGACAGCCTCTGCCTACATATTTAAGGGTAGCCCAGCATGCAATCTCATGGTCCTTGCACACTCTATTATTGTCCTATTCATGCGTTCAGCCACTCCATTTTCCTGTGGAGTTCCTGGAACCATTTTTTGCCTACGAATTCTATTAAAGGAACAATAATCCTCAAATTCTTTGCTGCAATACTCACCACCATTATCAGATCTGAGACATTTTAATCTTTTACCCATCTCATTCTCAACCAAGCTTCTCCATTTCTTAAATGTTTTAAATACATCAGATTTTTGTCTAAGGAAATAAATCCATACCTTCCTAGTTGCATCATCTATGAATGTAACATAATATCAAGAGCCACCAAGAGAAGATACCTGAGCTAGTCCCCATACATCGATATGCACAAGCTCCAACTTTTTATTTTTCTTTTGCTTCCCATCCTTAAGAAAACTGACTCTCTTTTGTTTTCCATACACACAACTTTCACAGAAATCCATATTAATACATTTCAAACCTAGTAAAACTTTCTTAGAATGAAGTGCCTTCATACCTTTTTCACTCATATGCCCAAGTCTGTTATGCCACAATGTTGTTTCAAACCCTGCAGCAACTTTTCCAGTCTCTTCCTGCAAACCTGCAGCAACTGTTCCAGAACCTGCTTGTTTTTCCTCTATAACATCTAAAGTAGAAGGAACAGTATAACCTGTACAAAGATATAAGGTGCCTACTTTCACACCTTTTGCTACTACTAAGGCACCTTTTGAAACCTTCCAATTTTTATCAGTAAATGTAATAGTGCAACCTTGTTCAGTTAGCTACCCTGTTGAAATTAAATTCCTACTGAGCCTTGGAACATGTCTTACCTCTTGTAGTAGCCAATGATTCCCATTCTACAACTTAATCTTGATTCTTCCCTTTCCAACAATCTGATAGGGTTCGTTATCTCCCAAATGAACCAGCCTAAAATCCCCTTGGACATAATCAAGAAAATAATTTCTATGGGGCATAGCATGAAATGAGGCCCCTGAATCTAAAACCCTTGAATCATCAGCATTATCTAGGGAAAGAATCAAAGCATCATCTTTAGATTTATTACTTACCACATTTGCTTCCTTATTGCCTTCTTGTTTGTCTCCTTCTTTATTTTTCTCAGACCAGCAATCTTTCTTCAGATGACTTGGTTTTCCACAGTACCAGCAATCCTTCTATCCTCTGGTTTGGGATTTTTTGTCCTTTGATTTTCCTCATGACTTCCCATGACCTCCAGAACCTTTTCCTCTCTCCTTTGATCTACCCCTGCTTTATGCATTCAAAACACTGCCTGATTTGGATCCACCTGAGCTTTTCTTATGAATTTCCTCACTCAGAATAACACTAACAACATCATTAAATTTCAAAGTATTTGAACCAGAAACAGAGTTACTAACTGCCATTACCAAACTATCCCAGCTTTCAGGCAATGAACATAATATCAAGAGAGCTCTAACTTCTTCATCAAATTTTACATTTACAGAAGTCAATTGACTAACAATTGTATTAAATTCATTTAAATGATTTGTCACAGATCCACCTTCAACCATTTTTAGATTAAACAAATGCTTCATAAGAAATACCTTATTTGAGGCTGAGGGTTTTTCATACAATTTAGCCAAAGCTTTCATCAGACCATCTGTTGTCTTTGCTTCCATTATATTGAATGCCATCGATGGTGCTAGGCACAACCGAATGGTTCCCAGTGCCTTTCTGTTAAGAAAATTCCAATCCTTATCAGACATTATTGCCGGTTTCTTGGCTACTCCTTCCAATGGCCTCCATAAATCCTTTTGATAGAGGTAATCCTCCATCTGCATCTTCCATAACTGATAGTTTTGCCCATTGAATTTATCAACCTTCAATTTACCCTCGTCCGCCATTGCTCCCACTCAACCGTGAGACTTTCCTGTAGATGATAATTGAACACAACTCGCTCTGATACCACTTGTTAGGTTTAGCCAATAGAAGATATCAATTAAATAAAAATAAAGATTAAACAGAGAAATGGAAATACATAGAATGAATAATAGTGAAAGACAAGTTTTAACGTGGTTCACCCAAACACGGGCTACATCCACCAAACAGAGAGTCCAATATTATTATCCAGTAAATCAAACCAATTACAACTAGCAATCCCTACAACTCAGTACCGCTGCAAATGCTACAATATAATATCAAAGCCCTAACCCTTAGCTGCTTTTATCAAGTCTTTTTGTCGGTTACAAAAAATTAGGGTTTTCTTATGTCGGTCATAAAAAAATAGGATTTTTTAAGTCGACCCTAAAAAAAATTTCTCGGGGGCTACCGCCCCTGAACCTCGGCAAGGATACATGGCTAGTGTACAGTACTTTCCTGATCAGTCACCACCTACCAACAGGGGCATCAGGAGCATCATAGCATAAATGTTGTCACCTTCTGGTTTTTAGGTTTTTTATGGGTTTTTGGGTCTAATAAGGTCATTGTAGACCATTTTTTATCATTTTGATCCACATGGGAAAGATTAAGGTCAAGTTGTTAAAAATTGTCAAAATTGCCTTAAAAGTTGTCAAGTTGATGTAATGCCTAACTAAAAGACTAGTGGTCAGTTACAATAGTACGAATGGCTAGAAATGTATATATTTTAATCCTAAACTGATTTGAAGGGGGAGACAACATTTGAATGAAGATTGTGAATCATTTTAGAGTAATTTCTTTGTATTTTTTCATGTAACAGTTCTGTTCTTTAGCTTGGTATGAATTTGTATGGACAAATAGTGATCTGAAGCTAATTGGAAATGTTAGATACATGTTTCTAGTTTCATTTGTTTTGGGTTTGAGAAATTTTCATTAAGATTTGTAAAAGTTATGGCTTTTTTGGTGATAATAGTTCTAAACCCTATCTAGGGTTTCCAGCAGTAGAAATAAATTCACAAATTGACTTCCCACTATTGGAAATCCATGAAAATTGGCGTGGAGGACTATTTTACCATTTTCTACAAACCCTTTAAGGGATTCTCCCTGGTTTGATCGTATGAGGAAGTTATTCAATAACAGTCCCAAAGGACTATGTTTGTCGATTTGACAGGGCAACAAGAATAACGTTTAATCAAATAAACTTAAGTGTTGTATGCACATTGAAGTGTGTGATACTATAGGGTGTTGGAATGGTCTTATAGATTGGTCTATAATGGTTTTGTATTTGAACTCATATTGAGTGTGTCTTTAACTCTCAAAAGGGCAAATTCTTGCAAATTGTCAAGTGTGGAAAGTTGCTTTTCAAACCCTATTGTGTTCTTGCACTTGGTTTGCATCAATGGTGCAGGAGCTTTAGTTTTAGTCATTTTTTACTATATCATTTTGTGATCTTGGTGTTTTGGTTTTCCCTAAGGCTTTGAAAGCCATTTTCCATGCTTTGTAATAAGGACTTAGTCCATTTTAATTGACTAGTCCACTAGAGTGTTTGATAAGACCTATTTTCTAGGATTTCTCTTTTAGAAACTTTGTTTTTTTTAAAAAATAGCCTCTTACAACGATTCACTGCCTTCATGGGTAGTTGTATGGATAGAATAGGAAGTGGAAAGGTTAGAAACTTCCTATAAACTTCATTTTTATTTAAACATGCCACATAATGAATAAGAGGAGTTTATTAAGGAAAAAACTATTTTTTTATGTTTTTTGCTAAAAACAGCCTTCTTGTATGGCCTGGTATGGATGGTAAGAGATCCATGGTCTAGAAAATATTGTTGTAGGTTGGATTACCTTTCATTTGCATCTATTTAGAGCTTTTGAAATGTTTCTAGTGCTTTGTTTGAACCCATTATGTGCAGACTAGTTTCTAACGCTCCATAGCTAGGGTTTTGGACAAAATGCTCCATTCTTCCTCTATCCTCTAAAGGTGGTCACCCATTTCTTGGTGGGATGGAGGAAGGTAGAGTAGATTTAGTGTTCTTTCATGTTTTACAGGTTAAACTCCCCTCTGTAAGGTGTTGGCATGTATCTAACTAGTCTTACCAATGACTAGTTGAGAATTTAATGGTGGACTGTGTCATGACAGTCAAAGGGAAAAATAGATATATGTTGGTTTTGGTGTCTTATGGTGCTGACAAGTCTGTATGACTATTTGGAATACCTTGTGCATGTCAGTTTGATACCTTTCTTTCATACAACCATCAAAAGTATGCCTTTTTCATGGAAAAGAATAGTTTGCTGTTATTCTAGCCTATGACAGAGTACAGTTTTGTAGCTTGGAGGACAGGTGGAAGTTCATAATGTAGTTTGGAATGAGTAAAGTATGTTGATTACCTTTTGAAGGTTTGAGGAAACATCTTGGTATAGTCATTTTCAAGGCTACAAGAGAATAGTCTTCTTGTTGGCACTATTTTAAGACAGTCACATGTAACTTGTTGTCCACAGTCCTGTATAGTACAGATTGTAGTCATTTTGTCAGCAATTTCTTGTTGGTCCTATCCTCAGTAGATACATGTTGTGTTTGATGTGAAGATCCTTATTGATATAGGAGTATGATGTAGGTTTAGTTGTTCACAAAGCCTGTAAGGATTAAACTATGATTTTGACACTGTCATAGGACAGCCACATAGTAATTTGCTGTCCCTTGTCATGTATAGTACAGTGTGGGTTTGTATGTGGGAAAACGGTTTCTTTTCACATTGAGTATTTGATATGCATTAGGAACTGATGGTCATTTGAGACCTTTGAGAGGTTATTGATGGTTTAATCAATGTTTAGGCTACAAGGAATGAGCTAACCTAGAATCCTATCTTTATGACAGTCATATACAGTTTACTGTCCTCTGTCAGTGTTGGCATAGAATTTGAGTTTTTGGGGTCAGAGACCTTGTTATTCTCCATGTCTTAAACAACCTTATGCCAAGTTTTGTATGAAGATCCTACTAGCATAGGTGTTAGGAGTGGAATGCTGTCCTTGAAGGTGAATGTGTTGGTTGTTTGGGTAGAGTAGTGACTCCCCAAGGTGAGTGTTGAGCAGCCTATGTGGTGGACCTAGGTGTGGTCCTAGGCTAGATCAATCGCCTGAAAAGGCCTTGTGTAGGTCTATAAACAATAGACCTTTGGAAACATTAAGAAGGAAGCTTTGACAACCAAGTTCATTGAGTGAACTTCTACAACCACTACCAATACCTCTGCATCATATTGGTATCAGAGCCAATATTCTGATTGGAAGCAAGTGTATGTCAGAAGAGGAAATTGAAATAGAGGCTAGTACAATGCCTCCCAAGACAATGAGTCAAGATGCCATCAAGAAGTTGGTGGAAGAGATGGTTGAAGCAAGATTGCAAGAAGCAAGATTGCAAGAAGCAAAATTACAAGAAGAAAAGAAGTCTAAGGGCAAGACCAAAGAAGAGGGAAGTTCTTCTGACACAAATTAAGAAATAGAGATAGAAGAGGATCCTCTAGAGTAGGATATGTCTACAAATCAGAAAGCCTTCTTGAATGCACTTAAGGGTGGTCATGGAGACAGTAGTGATCCCAAGATGGATGTGCCTACTTTTCATGGCAAGTTGGATGGAGATGTTCTCACCGACTGGATAGAAGCTATGTGCAACTTCTTTGATTACAAGGAGTTCAATGACAGCAAAAAGGTCAAGTTTGCCAAGACAAGGCTAAGAGGTTCTGCACTGTTATGGTGGAACTATATGTAGAGTGAGAGGGAGAAGGTTGGGAAGAATCCCATCACTAAATGGAGCAGAATGGTGGCTATGCTCAGAAGCAAGTTCATGCCACCTGACTATGAGATTCAAATCATAAGGAGGTTTCAGAATTTGAGACAAAAAGACATGGATGTGGCTGCCTACACAGAAGAATTTCATAGACTCAGTATAAGGGCCAATCATAATGAAGATGAAAAAGGGATGGTGGCTAGATACCTGAATGGACTAAAATACAATCTGCAAGATGAGATAAGTTTAGTGTTACCAAAGACAGTGGATGAATGTTTCTTATTGGCCTCCAGAGCATGGGAAAAGATGAGAAGCAAGGGTGAACAAAGTGCCAGAGGTAGAGGTGGCAAAAACCAAAGAGGAAGAGGCAATTTTGGCCGGGGACAATTCAACAAAACTGAAAATAACAGCCAGCAAGAAACATCACCTGAGACAGAGCATAGAGGAGGTTTTAGAGGTGGTAGAAGGCCTAATGGTAGAGGCAAAAATGGTGGAGGAGGTAGAGGACTAGGAGCCTTCACTGGAAGATGTTATGGCTGTAACCAAGTTGGCCATACAAAGAATAAATGCCCAGGGAAAGCCAACAACTCTCATGACAGTGGGAAGAGAAATCAGTTAGTGAAAGATGATGACTGTGAAAGTGTGAATTCACTAATGGGAAGTGCTGCACCTATTTTAGATGGAGAGAGTATGATGATAAAAAGGTCTATGTTGAAGATTCCATTGAAGCAAGAGCCCCCTCAGAGAAAGAATCTTTTCAGACCCAAGGCCTGGCCTATGGGAAACTTTGCAAAATCATAGTGGATTCAGGGTCTACTGAGAATGTGGTATCCACTGAGATGGTTGAGAAGTGCAAGTTGAAGAGGCTGCCTCATATCAGTCCTCACAAGATTTCTTGGTTGAACAAAAACCAAAGTTTCATGGTGGAGGAACAAACTTGGGTTGAATTTGCAATTGGAGACTACAGGGACAAAGTGCTATGTGAAATCATCCCTATGGATGCATGTCACCTGCTTCTTGGCCACCCATGGCAGTATGATGTTAAAGCTCAGCATGATGGTGAGAAGAACACTTATGTCATCACCAAGAATGGAAGACCATTCAAAATGGATCCTTTCTTTGAGTAGCCCAAGGGAAAGGAAAATAACAACAGTGTCATGTTGGTGAATGGCAATGAGTTCCTAAACATCTTAAAGGAGAATGACAACCAGGGGTATGCCTTGGTCATGAAGCTCAAGAGTGGATTAGATCAGCAAGATCAAAAATAGAAGGAGATTCCATTGGAAGTACAACAACTTCTGGATAAGTATCAAGACCTTGTGGTAGAGGAAGTTCCCAACTCCTTACCACCCATGAGGGATATTAGTCATCAAATTGACTTAATACCTAGTGCTACATTGCCTAACAAGGCTGCATACAAGCTGACTCCACAACAAAATGAAGAGGTGGCAAGGCAAATTCAAGATCTCCTAGAGAAAGGGCTGATTAGGAAGAGTCTAAGTCCTTGTGCAGTTCCAAGTGTACTTGCTCCTAAGAAGGATGGAAAGTGGAGCCTATGCACAGATTCAATAAACAAGATCACCATAAGGTACAGATTCCCAATGCCAAGGATTGAAGATCTCTTGGATTATCTGGGAGGATCATGCTATTACTCAAAGATTAAATTGAAATCTAGATATCATCAAATCTGGATCAGATAGGGAGATGAATGGAAGACTACTTTCAAGACCAATGAAGGTCTTTATGAATGGCTTGTTATGCCATTTGGTCTTAGCAATGCACCAAGTACATTTATGTGCCTGGTGAATGAGGTATTAGTAGAATTCATTGGTAAATTTGTTATTGTTTATCTTGATGACATACTTATATTCAGCAAGACAAGAGAAGACCATGTGAAACATGTTGGTCAGGTGTTGGAGAAGCTGCATGAGCACAAGTTGATGATCAACTTGGACAAATGTGAGTTCATGAAAACTAAACTTGTATACCTGGGATTTGTCATTTCTAATGGCTATTTGAAGATGGATCCCTCTAAGGTTGAGGCTATTCTCAGTTGGCCTAGCCCAAAAATAGTGGGAGATGTGAGAAGTTTTCATGGATTGGCGACTTTCTATAGGAAGTTTATTAGAGGTTTCAGTCACATTAGTGCTCCCATCCTCAACACCATCAAGGGTGGAGTCAAATGTAGATTCCAATGGACAAAGGAAGCTGATGATAGTTTTGAGTTGTTGAAAACAAAGGTGGCTGAGTTACCTATGTTAGTACTCCCTAATTTTGATAAGGTATTTGTTGTTGAGTGTGATGCAAGCCAACAAGCTATTGGTGTTGTTCTTAGCCAAGAAGGACATCCAGTGGCATTCTTTTCAGAAAAGTTGAATGAAGCCAAGCAAAGGTATTCTACCTATGACTTAGAACTCTATGCAATGGTGCAAGCTCTTAAGAAATGGAGACATTATTTGCTGCCCAAAGAATTTATTGTGTTTACTGACAATCATGCTTTAAGCTTTGTAAACAGTCAAGAAAAATTGAACCATAGACATGTTAAATGGATGGAATAGCTACAAGTTTATACCTTTACAATTAAGCACAAAAGAGGTGTCTCTAATAAGGTGGCTGATGCATTAAGTAGGAGGTTGCTTCTTATTCATGAAATTCAGTTAGAAAGCATGGGTATTGACTGTTTAAAGGAGCTGTATAAAGAAGATTCTGATTTCAAAGAGGCTTATGATGTTTGGGTGAACTTGGCTAACACATTCCATGGAGACTATGTAGATTTTGTTTTGTAGGAAGGCCTCTTGTTTAAGGGCAATTTGCTGTGTGTCCCTAAGTGCTCCATGCGGGACAACATCATCAAGGAGAAGCATAATGGTTCTTTAGGAGGACATTTTGGCTTAGACAAGACACTAGAACAAGTCACAAGGTTCTATTTTTGGCCAAAGGTGCAATCAGATGTGAGGAAGTATGTAGCTAGTTGTGCAATCTGTCAAAGAGCCAAACGTGTGTCTTCAAATGCAGGTCTATACCAACCCCTTCCCATTCCCAACAGACCTTGGGAAAGTATCAGCATGGATTTTGTGCTTGGGTTACCCAGGATAGCCAGAGGGGTGGATAGTGTGTTTGTCATTGTTGATAGGTTCAGCAAGATGGCTCATTTTGTGCCATGTAAATGCACAAATGATGCATCTCATGTTGCAGGTTTGTTTTTCAAAGAGGTAGTAAGGATACATGGTTTACCATTGTCCATTGTAACTAACAGAGATTCCAAGTTTATAGGTCACTTCTGGAGGACCTTGTGGAAGAAGCTGGGCACACAGTTGTCCTTTTCATCAGCCTACCATCCACAAACTGATGGTCAGACTAAGGTGTTTAATAGATCACTTGGAAATCTTCTAAGGTGCCTTACAACGCAGCATGGTTTGGCATGGGACTTGGTTATCAGTCAGGCTAAATATGCCTACAATGATTCAAGGAATAGGAGTACTGGTAAAATTCCTTTTGAGATAGTTTATGGCTTTCATCCAAGAGGGCCACTTGAGCTGAAGGATCTCCAAGGTTGGGATAGAAGGAGTGCACTTGGTGAAGAGTTTGTTGCCTCCATGAAAACAGTCCATGATCAAGTCAAGTTGCAACTAGAGAAATCAGTCACAAAGTACAAAGAAAAGGCAGATTTGAAGAAAAGAGAAGTATAGTTCAAATTTGGTGACTTAGTTATGGCATATCTAAGGAAAGAAAGGTTTCCAAAGGGTCAGCCAACTAAACTCCTGATGAAGAAGATTGGGCCACGCAAAATAGTGCACAAATTCGGTCGAAATGCATATGAGATTGAGCTACCAGATGGCCTTGGTATCTCTCCAATTTTCAATGTTTGTGATCTTTTTCCTTTCAAACCTCCATTGCCTGGTGAAAGTGGATTAGATGTGGTGGCTGAAGATGCTAATTGGATCAAGGATTTGCCTCCAAGAAAACCTTTACAGTTGGAGTGCATTCTGGATTCCAAGGTTGTCAAGAAGACTCGGAGAGGTGCCTATAAAGACTATTTGGTGAAATGGAAGGATCTTCCTGATTTAAAGGCCACCTGGATGATTGAAGTAGATATCTTGAAGCATGGCATGACACTTCAACAATTGGCAACTCAGGGACTTGAGTTTTTCCCATAGGGGGAGTATGGTGCAGGAGCTTCAATTTTAGTCATTTTTTACTATATCATTTTGTGATCTTGGTATTTTGGTTTTCCCTAAGGCTTTGAAAGCTATTTTCCATGCTTTGTAATAAGGAATTAGTCCATTTTAATTGACTAGTCCACTAGAGTGTTTGATAAGACCTATCTTCTAGGATTTCTCTTTTAGAAACTTTGTTTTTTTGAAAAAATGGCCTCTTACAATGATTCACTACCTTCATGGGCAGTTGTACGGACAAAATAGGAAGTGCAAAGGCTAGAAACTTCCTATAAACTTCCTTTTTGTTTAAACATGCCACGTAATGAATAAGAGGAGGAGTTTATTAAGGAGAAAACTATTTTTTTATGTTTTTTGCTAAAAACAACCTTCTTGTACTACCTGGTACGAATGGTAAGAGATCCATGGTCTAGAAAATATTGTTGTAGGTTGGATTATCTTTCATTTGCATCTGTTTAGAGCTTTTGATATGTTTCTAGTGCTTTGTTTGAACCCATTGTGTGCAGACTGGTTTCTAACCCTCCATAGCTAGGGTTTTGGACAAAATGCTCCATTCTTCCTCTGTCCTCTGAAGGTGGTCACCCATTTCTTGGTGGGATGGAGGAAGGTAGAGTAGATTTACTATTCTTTCATGTTTTGCAGGTTTAACTACTCTCTGTAAGGTGTTGGCATGCATCTAACTAGTCTTACTAGTGACTAGTTGAGAATTTAATGGTGGACTGTGTCATGACAGTCAAAGGGAAAAATAGACATATGTTGGTTTTGGTGTCTTATGGTGCTGACAAGTATGTATGAATGTTTGGAATACCTTGTGCATGTTAGTTTGATACCTTTCTTTCATACAACCATCAAAAGTAGGCCTTTTTCATGGAAAAGAATAGTTTGCTGTTATTCTAGCCTATGACAGAGTACGGTTCTGTAGCTTGGAGGATAGGTGGAAGTTCATAATGTAGTTTGGAATGAGTAAAGTATGTTGATTGCCTTTTTAAGGTCTAAGGAAACATCTTGGTATAGTCATTTTCAAGGCTACAAGAGAATAGTCTTCTTGTTGGCACTATTTTAAGACAGTCACATGTAACTTATTGTCCACAGTCTTGTATAGTATAGATTGTAGTCATTTTGTCAGCAATTTCTTGTTGGTCCTATCCTCAGTAGATACATGTTGTGTTTGATGTGAAGATCCTTATTGATATAGGAGTATGATGCAGGTTTAGTTGTTCACAAAGGCTGTAAGGATTAAACTGTGATTTTGACACTGTCATAGGACAGCCACATAGTAATTTTCTATCCCCTGTCCTATATAGTACAATGTGGGTATGCATGTGGGAAAATGGTTTCTTTTCACATTAAGTATTTGGTATGCATTAGGCACTTATGGTCATTTGAGACCTTTGAGAGGTTATTGATGGTTTAATCAATGTTTAGGCTACAAGGAATGAGCCAACCTAGAATCCTGTCTTTATGACAGTCATACACAGTTTATTGTCCTCTATCAGTGTTGGCATAGAATTTGAGTTTTTGGGGTCAGAGACCTTGTTATTCTCCATGTCTTAAACAACCTTATGCCAAGTTTCGTATGAAGATCCTGCTAGAATAGGTGTTAGGAGTGGAATGTTGTCCTTGAAGGTGACTGTGTTGGTTGTTTGGGTAGAGTAGTGACTCCCCAAGGTGTGTGTTGAGCAACCTGTGTGGTGGACCTAGGTGTGGTCCTAGGCTAGATCAATCACCTGAAAAGGCCTTGTGTAGGTCTACAAACAATCCACCTTTGGAAACATTAAGAAGGAAGCTTTGACAACGAAGTTCATTGAGTGAACTTCTACAACCACTACCAATACCTTTGCATCAATCAAGTATGTTTGGAAAGCCATAGAATATGTTGAGACATGTTTGAATAAGTTTTGTTGTCAAGAAAATCCCATTTGAAGTCAAGAATTAGATTATTGTCAAGCCTAAGAGACCTATTAGGCCTAATAGAAAAGAGGACGGTCAAGATTTGCCTCAATTCTTACCAAGGAACCCTACCCTATTCTTGAATATGTTTTGTTTTGTCTAAAAGGGTATCCCAAATAGATTTTATATTTTGGGTAGCATGTCTGTAACAAGAGTTATGGTCAAAAAGGCCTTTTTGACAGGCTACAAGGCTTAAGGGCAGTTTGTGAAGAAAGACCTAAAGGATTGTACGTCAAGGAGTTCTTGTGAGTGACTGGAGATTGCATTAGTCATTGTATGATCCCTCTACATCATTTTGGTATCAGAGCCCAAAGTTGTGGGCAAGGGAAGATTGGACATATTAGTGGTGAGATAAAATATTTGATATTTTGCTAAATTTTATTTGGACTGAAGAAAATTGTTGCAGGCCGTTTGAAGGTGTTGAAAAGAAGTAAGGTGAAAGAGACTTTCTTGAAAAAGGATCTAAACAACACATTGAGAATGGAAGTGTTGACAAGAATAGTCCATGGAGAATTGAAGAGTAATAAGTTGTTGAGTGAGCAACAAAAGAGAGAAAGAAGTGAGAAGAAGAAAAAAGAAAAGGAAGAGAGAGGAAAATAGATAAAAGTTCAGCAAGAGATAGAAGCCATAAGAGAGGATTTTGCAAAAGCAATGCAAAGTATGGAAGAAAAAATAAAGAGTATAATAATCCGTGTACGATGTTGGGATATCACCATTAGAAAATTGGTCAAATGGCTAATAAAGGAAATTGCGGAAAGAAGAAAGAAGTAGAAATTGAGAAGAAAGATTAAAAAATTAATCGAGATGATGGAGGAGCTAAAGCCATCTAAGGAAGAGGAAAAATATGAAGAAATTGAGTCCATTGAGACTCAAATTTTTGTTTCTAACAATATTTGTGAGTATGTGTTTATAGGTACAACAGATTAAGATGGAAAAGAGTATAAAGAAAAAAGAGAAGTAAATACAACGTATGAAGATTGTTATGCAAATGTAGCGCAATATGGTGAAGAAGAGGTTGTAAAAACAATAAAGGTACTGGTTGTATTTTCTAATTTTATGGATGATGAATATGCTAACAAATTATATTCAAATGAGAAGATGAAGACATGGACAGTGGTAATGCGGTATATGAAGAGGAACTAGAGTTTTGGAACCCTGAAGTTGAGAAGATGCTAAGTAAGAGATGGGGCAAGAAGAAAAAGAAAGACCTAGGGAAAGTCAGGAATGCAGAACATAAAATAGGGTGTCAGGAGCATCAACTTTTGGAAATGAATTCCTAGTTGAATGAAAAGTGGCAGAAGAATTGGAAGACTAGGAAGAAAAGAAGCCCTACACTCAAGTGGACTTGAGTTTTTTACTTCCCCTTGGGTCTATGATGCAGGGGCATTAGGAGCATCATAGCATAAATGTTGTCACATTTTGGTATTTAGGTTGTTTATGGGTTTTTGGGTATAATAAGGTCATTGTAGACCATTTTTTATCATTTTGATCCATTTGGGAAGGATTAAGGTCAAGTTGTTAAAAATTGTCAAAATTCCCTTAAAAATTGTTAAGCAACTTTGTAAAAGTTGTCAAGTTGATGTAATGGATAATTAAAATATTAGTGGTCAGTTACAATGGTGGGAATGGTTGGAAATGTATATATTTTGATCCCAAACTCAATTGAAGGGGGAGAGGACATTTGAATAAAGATTGTGAATCATTTTGGAGCAATTTCTTTGCATTTTTTCCTGTAACATATCTGTTCTTTTGCTTGGTACGGATTTGTATGGACAAAGAGTGATCTAAAACCAATTGGAAATGTTAGATTATTTTTCTAGTTTCATCTATTTTTTGTTTGAGAAAATTTCATTAAGATTTGTAAAAGTTATGGCATTTTTTGGTGACAACAGTTCTAAACCCTGTCTAGGGTTTCCAGCAGTAGAAATAAATTTATAAATTGACTTCCAAAGGTTGGAAATCTATGAAAATTGGTGTGGAAGACTATTTTAGTATTTTCTAAAAACCCTTTAAAGGATTTTCCCTAGTTTGATTCTATGAACAAGTTATTCAATAATAGTCCCAAAGGGACTGTGTTTGTCAGTTTGGCAGGGCAGCAAGAATAAGGTTTGATCAAACAAACTTAAGTGTTGTATGCACATTGAAGTGTGTGATGTTGTTGGGTATTGGAATGGTCTTATAGATTAGTCTATAATGGTTTTTTATTTAAACTCATATTGCATGTGTCTTTAACCCTCAAAAGGGTAGATTCTTGCAAATTGTCATGTGTGGAAAGTTGCTTTTCAAACCCTATTGTGTTCTTGCACTTGATTTGGGTCAAATATGTTTGGAAATATATAGAATATGTTGAGACAGGACTAGATAAGTGTTGTTCTCAAGAAAATCCCATTTGAAGTCAGTAATTAAATGATTGTCAAGCCTAAGAGACCTATTAGGCCTAATAGAAAAGAGGACAGTCAAGATTTGTCTCAATCCATACAAAGGAACCCCACCCCATTCTTGAAAATGTTTTGTTTTGTCCAAAAGGGTATCCCAAATGGATTTTGTATTTTGGGTAGTAGGTTTGTAACAAGAGTTATGGTCAAAAAGGCCTTTTTGAAAGGCTACAAGGCTTAAGGGCAGTTTGTGAAGAAAGATCTAAAGGATTGTAGGTCAAGAGGTTCTTGTGGGTGATTGGAGATTGCATTAGTCATTGTATGATCCCTCTACATTAGATAGAGATTTTGATATGTTGGGACACTCATTTATTTTATATGGTAATTGGATGAGGATGAAAATAAGATAGTCATGTGAATCTTAATAATGAAATTAAATATTAAAATTATTTAATTAATTATTTGAGAGGGGATGATGGGAGGATAATTTAGTTTTTTTTTTTAGACTGCAAGAATCGAGTAGCCCCCCTATAAACTATAGTGTGCCTGGTAAACTTTTTTCACGTGACCAGTGACGCTGGCACGACACACCCTCCGGTACCACAGGGATGGGGAGAGACTAGACCTTGTGACCTTGTTTACCACAACAGAATTTTTTAGCCAGTCGAGCCAGGGCCCCCACCCTTGGGAGGATAATTTAATTAAATAAATAAGATGTATTCAATTAATTTTGGCTAAAAGTGACAAATGGATTAAATAAATAAATGAATATAATTTATTTATTTATTTTAGGTGATTGAGGGAATGGATTAGTTAAATAAATATAATTTATTTAATTAATTTAGGAAAGGAATTAATTGTCAATGAGTTTAGAATATGAATGTCTAGGGGATGTTGAAGGGTTATGACATGGTCAATTTGAGGTGTCTACATTTTGCCCCTCTTTGATATGATGTTGTGACTAAGTGTAAGGTCACCTAACTCACTCCTTATGACTTATCTAGGGGTCTAGTATCACATAAAGATAGTTTTCTTTAGTTATTCATGCACAAGCTTTAAGTTAATTTTTTTAAGTAAATTAATTAAGTTGTTTTCTTTAAAAAGGACAGGCTTATGCTTTTAAGTTTTAAAATAGATGAAAAAATTGGGAGAAACAATGATTGTTGTCTTATTAAGATTTGGTTTTTAGACTTAAAGTTACATGGGGAAATAGAAGAGGTTAGGAGCATTATCTGGAAATACTGCAACTCTGGGAGTGCTTGAAGCTTCACTATGTTGAATTTTGATCATCAGCCACCATCATTATCTTACCTACCAATGTTTTGATGTAGCTATAAAAAAATTGGTTGCATACAGGGGGTTACACACACTTGCTTAGTGAAATAAAGATTTACTAGGTTCAATGAGAAATAAATGCAGAAGAGTGAAGTGAAGCTTTGAGCCCACAATACATACAAAAAGAAGGGACCAAGCAAAGACAAGTCTCCCTCGGTCTCAGCGTATCCACCCTAAGCTTATAAAAAATCAAAGTAATTTCAAGAGATTACCTTCATGATGAGCATATATGGAGAGAATGACAAAACAATCTTTGGTGGTAACAAGCATGGTTGTTTCTCAATTCTTTTGTATTGGAATTATCAGAGTAGTGTATTTACAAGGCCCTAAAAAGTTTGAGAATTGATGGTCTAAAGATTGTGTTAGTGTTCATTTTATTACTTCATTCAAAGAGTCCACAAACTAACTTCAATGAATTTAAAGATCAATTCTCAAGAATTTTCTTGAATGGGTCAACTTTCTTTGTTGCCTGGGTTCCACTTCCACCCCACTGATGAAGAGCTCGTCAAGTACTATTTGAAGAGAAAACTGTGTGGGTGGCTACTTTTAGTTGATTCTATTATAGAGATTGATTTATATAAGTATGAGCCTTGGGATTTACTAGGTAAGCCATTAAACTTTATGAGATGACTCTAAATCTTTATATCAAAAAGAAAGAAATGAAATGAATTACATTAATGTACATAAATAACCATGGTAGGTCAATGGAACTAGAAAGTACATTCAGTTACAATTGAGATGTATCAGAGTAAATCAAAAGTAGTTAAACCCTAAACCTTAAGATCAAAATATACATATATATAGCCATGTGAGAAAAATGAATCAACATATATTGTGTTTTAAGAATATAATGAAAGATTTAAAAAATAAAATCTTCTTTAAAAAATAAAATCTTCTAACTCGTTTCTCCAAAATATATTTACTTGAAGTATTATGTTTTTAAAAATTGTTTAATAAATTCAAAGAATTAGTTGATACAATTACTTGATTAATCTTGAAAATATAATTAAAGCTAGATGATGAGTATGGTTTGGGAATTTAAATAAAATAAAGCATAAATATATTCTTATCCAAAATTTTAAAATTTCTTTATTTGCTTTAAATCTATAAATCAAATCTTAATAAGACAAAAATTATTCTTTCTCCTAATTCTTTCATTTATTTTAAAACTTAAAAGCATAAACCTATCCTTTCTTTCTTGTAGGTTCTTTTAATGATTCATGATTGACACTTGAAATTCCTAACCCATACATATCATCTAACTCTAATTCTATTTTCAATCTTAATCAAGTAATCACATCAACTATTTCTTTCAATTAATTAAACAATTTTCAAAAACATAATACTTCATTCAGTATCTTTTGGAAAAACAAGTTAAAAGATTTTATTTTTAAATCTTTCATGGACTATTAAAACATTATATGACTTGACAATACAAATCTGACCTTAATGAATATAATGAAGATGATTTTGATTAGTTTCATATTCCATAACCTTGGATGTAAAGAACTATTAAGGGATAAGGTGGGGTCTAAATCTACACAATATTCAAAATGTTTATTAACGCAATTTTGGTTCATTTGTGTTGTATGCTATAGTTTCTACATATCACGCTGAACTGAAAAATCATCTCAAGTGTAACAATAACTCCGAAGTTGTTGTTCCTAGTATCTTAGATATGTTCAGAACCATACAGATATGTTCAGAACTATAAAGGAATGAGGCCCAGTGAGAGGCTAAATAGTAAATTTTTATATTAAACAACAAATGATAGATGAATCTATTTGGAACACCTTTTTTAATTTTAAAAAGTGTGCAGTTGAACTCTATATGAACCACATATACATATAACTTTGACAGGAGTGTAGAAAATAGCTACATACTACTTGATGCTATCAAGCAATTTCAGTTCAAGTTTTGTCATTTCAATTTTTCTACACAATTGACACTCTATCAATATATATTATATCTTAATATTTTACATTTGTAAATTTAAAAAAACATTCTAAATAGATTCATCTATCATTTGTTTTTAAGATAAAAATCTACTATTTTGCCTCTCACCGGGCCTCATTCCTTTATAGTTCTGAGCATATCTAAGATACTAGCAACAAATTCAGAGTTATTATTAGTCCTAAGATGATTTTTTCAGTTCAAAATGATACGTAGAAACCATAATAGACAGCACAAATGAACCAAAATTATGTCAATAAGGTGGGTATCTACTCAACCAAACCCTGGTAGAAGGATTGGAAATGGTATCCAAAAACCCCTTTCAGAAATTACAAGCCTCTACTTGGCTATCAATGGCTTTCACCATATTTTCCCATGATCGATGCCCAAAATTAGTAATGGTACCTCCAGTTCTCAATGTTTGTTTGGCATAAAAGATTTTCTACTGCTTGGTCTGTAATTGTTGAACAAAAGCTCACCCACTTTTCTTGGTGTATTCTTTTCCAAGGCTTACCAATGAGATCTCAGCTATTTCATTTAGGGGTATAGGACCCTCATTGCCCTTTTTGTAGGCAGGCCAAGACATTTCAGCATCCCTTCTAGTTTTGTACCAAAGCTCAATAGTTTTGGAATTAGATTCATGATTACTTTCAACCATTTCAGTGAGGGGACTTCTCCTAGCATATGGTTTTATTGGGAGATTCTACCAGGATCCCCACAAAATATACTCAAATTTTACACACTTTCAGGGTGGAAATCCTCTTAGCTAGATTGATACATTTGTTTCTTTATATTCTAAACCTATTATTCGCTCTAATGTTCTCCTGTAGATTCACGTGCAAGCTAACAAAGTTGCACTTCAAGTTTCTCACCTTCATTCCTAAGCTTCTAGACCACTAGGGCAATTCCCCTTGCATTGTGGCTCACATGCCTCCTTCTCCCACTTCCAATTGAGGCTAATCACTTTCACGGGTTTGGCGACAAAGTGGCTCTACCAGGGATTCTCGCCCCCATGGTCAGGCTCCTCCTTGTCGTGCCCTTTAGCCCTCGTAGGAAATCATCCTCTCCCCCTCCACAGGCTGGCCTAGGGTGGCCTTCTAGTAGAGTTCTGAGGAGAGGAAGCAAAGATTCTAAGTGGCCTTCTTGTGGTTCAACTCCTAGCAATAGTTTTGGTTCTAGGCCCACTGATAATTCTAAATGCATCCCTGTACGCTCAAAATTGTGAGTCCGGTTGCCCAGTGCTGTCAGCTCAAATTTTGGCATGCACATGGACCCTTCCCTCCTTGCCATGGGGTGATCTGCCACATCACTCTCTCTTATGGAAGTAGCCAGTCGAGAGGAGGTGAGACACGGCAGGGCTCTAGCTCGTTGGAGAGTTGGACTTCATGGAGAGGGGTCACCAAGTTCTGTGGCCTGTGTTATTGTGTTCTAAGTTGAATGTTTCGTTCGATGGCAGTTGTTGTAGAGGTAACCCTATGACCTGAAGGGTCACTAGTTTCTCTTCTCTTGTTGGTGTTTCTTCTATTCCACCTTTGTGTGGGTAAGCAGTTTCTTTTGTTTATGGCTTCTTGTCTTTCAATTCATTGAATTAGTTCTCATTGTATTTGTAGTTGTTTGCTTTCTTCTAATAATAGGAGGACAAATGGATCTTGTTGTGGTAAAGTAAATGTCTCCAACTACTGTCGTGGATTGATTTCCTCAATTTCATTGAGGATAGCACTCTCCCACTCACCTCTTACTCCTAGGCACATTCATGAGCCAAGATAGAGATAAATGTGTGATGACCAACCTTAACAAGACTTAGGGTTTTGACCTAGGGTTTAGTTGACCTAGGGTTTAGCTTATGCTTTGACTTGTGTTTACCCTGTGATGTGATCAAGGGTTTGATTGGATCGTGTTTTAACCATGTTTTATCTTCTGATGGTATTAAGGGTTTGCAAGTTATCTATCTTTTCTAGGGTTTCTATATGCATGCAAAGCTAAATGAAATGCAAATTTGTTTTTATGTTTTTTTAGATATTTTAGAACTAAAGATGGTTTTTCTATTCTAATAATTGAGATATGAAATACAAGATAATATGACTTTTCCTATAGAAATTTAATCTATGTTTCTGGGGTTTTTGATTATTTTGAAATAATCTAATCTAAAAAGGGAAATTGCTTCTACCAATAGTCTAGAACTAGGAATGTGAAAACAATTATTCTAACATGTAATATCTATTCTATCAAGGAAAAAATAATGATTTATTATTCCCAATAGAAATTTTCAATTATCTAATTACTATGAATGGAATAAAGCATAGACAAACCTAAAAATAGAGAAGATTTGTGTGACTCCACTACCCTCAGAAATCCTTGATGGCAACCTTGAATCCTCTTGAAGCAACGGGAAGACCACTTAATGACAAGATGACACAAAGAATGATGAAGGGGGTAAATCATAAAAACACACAATAAAAAAAATTGCACACAGAAAATATAATATTCTTTTATTGATTTGGACAACTCATTCATTACAGAAGCTCAAATAAAATCATAGGAATCAAACCTCCATAGGCTATAACACATTACAGCTACCTATCACCAGGCTCTGGAATATTCTACCTTCTATAACCCCAAATCAGCTAGGGTTTTTATTTTCCTACCTATTCTTGACTCTACACTTTCCCCCTTATCTCTAATCCAACCCAAGGTCCACAAAAATAGTCATAAATAGTCTTGTTGGTGGCCTCAAGCTAAATTTCAAAATTTGCCACTCCATCCAAAAGTAGGTCAGCTTCTAGGAAGCATAACTTTTGATCCGGGTATCCATTTGATGAACCGTTTGAAGTTCCAGAAATCTCACAAAGAGAAATATCATGCTGAAAATGTGTAACAAGATTTCTATCAAAATTTTGTGATGTTATGGGATATTTTAGTGCCTCATATATGATTTTAGAAATTTTCAGGGGTTTTTTCAGAAAATAGAAACTTTAATATCTTTCAGTTCACAAATGATCTTTTCTTGATTCCTTTGCCAAAGGTCTTATATTTCATTTATGAAGATTCCTGTAAATTTTTGCTTCCATCATGCCCAAATGCAAACTTTCCAAATTAAGCAGTCAATCTTTCCAAAAATAATAGTTTGCTATTTTTAGTAGTTTGGAAAAATTGAAAGTCCTACATCATTATTCAAGTGATTATGGAACCAGAATTACTAATTATGGAAATAAATGAAAACAAATTCAATGATTTTGAATCAACATCTTTTTGGGTGATGCAATATTATCTTTACATCACTGGATGCTCTTGTATTAGATACCGAGGGTAATTTGAGAAGTGACCCTGTCACGTCTCAGGTATTTGTTTGAGGAAAACCCATACAGTCAACCTCTGCCTTAGACAACCAAGAAGAATCTTCAAGAAGCCTTCCTTTCTATTTCACCAGATATTCTTCATATTGCCTGATGTGAGTACTTCTTCCCACATGGCTAACCAAGATCTCTTCTATCTCCTCTATTTAAGTAGATGCCAAAATACTCCACTATTCTTCTATTAGTCTATTATTTTTGCCACCTTCATGATATTCTATTAAATCAACAATGTTGAACATAGGTGAAATGTTGATCCCACTCAGCAACTCTACCTCATATGCATTTCTTGAATCATGCTTCTTTAGGATTCTACATGGTCCAAATTTCTTCATTTTCAACTTATTATATGTTCCAATTGGGAACCTTTCTTTTCTCAAGTGAACCATGACTTCATCTCCTACCTGGAACTCCTTATATCTCCTCTTCTGATCTGCCTTAGCCTTGTACTAAGTATTCATTTTATTAATATGATTTCTGACCTCTTCATGCAAATTCCTCATGTGTCCTATAAGGTCGTCAGCTTTAGCACTTATCTTTTCAACTTTGTCCATCTTCCTTAAATCTGAAGCATTTCTTGGACTATTCCCATATACAACCTAGATTGGTGATTTACTCGTACTCCTATTGACAAAATTGTTGTACAACCAAATTCTACCTATGGTAAAATCAAATTACATCCCTTAGGCTTATGTCCTACTATGCATCATAGTAGTTTACCCAAACTCCTATTCACCACTTTTGTCTATCCATAAATCTATGGATAGTGTGCAAAACTGAACTTCAAATTTGCCTTCAACTTCTTCCACAATGTGCTCGAGAAATAACCAACAAACTTGGTATCTCAATATGAAACTGTGCTCTTACGTAGACCATGTAGTCTCACCACCTCACTAAAAAATAACTCTATGATATGAACAGCATCATTAGTCTTCTTACAAGGAATAAAATGTGCCATCTTTGAGAATCTGTCCACAATAAAAATGGAATCATGTCCCCTTTGTGTCCTAGGTAAACCAAGAACAAAATCCATATTAATATCATCCCATGGCTTCTCTTGTATAGGTAATGGCTGATATAGCCCTGTATTCTAACTTGTTCCTTTTTCCATCTGACACACTTTGCAACTCTACACAAATTTCCTCACATCTTGCTGCAACTGTGGCCAATAGTAATGCTCACCAACAATAGCAATGGTCTTATCTCGAGCAAAGTTTCCACCTTATCCCCCACTATGCTTCTCCTTAATTAGGTTCTCCCTCATGGAACTCCTCAGAATGCACAACTAGTTTACTCTAAACAACATGCCATCTTCAATTATGAAATCCAACCATTTTGTCCTATCCAAAGTAATAGATTCCAAACAAGCTTTCCAGGCCTCTACAAAATATGGATCTTTAGGATGCAGACTTTTGAGCTCATCAAACCCAACAACTTCTATCTTTATTTCTATCAAGAAATTTTGCCTTCTACTCAAGGCATCTCCAACTCTGTTGGACTTCCCACTCTTGTGCTTCGAAACAAAAGTATAACTTTGAAAAAACTCAACCTACTTTAAGTGCCTTTGATTTAACTTTCCTTGACTATTAAGATACTGCAAAGCCTGATGATCAATATATAAAACAAATTCTTTTGGCAACAAATAATGTCTCCATTTCTTCAAAGCCTAAACTATTGAATAAAATTCTTGATCATAAATAGAATACTTTTTCTTGGCATCATTAAGCTTCTCACTAAAATAAGCAATGGGCTTACCTTCTTGACTCAAAACAGCTACTATGGCACTGACACTAGCATCACAATCTACCTGAAGTACCTTATTGAAATTTGGAAGTGCCAAAACAGGTTGCTCTGCGACTTTCTACTTCAATGCATCAAAACTCTTGTTTTCTCTTGTAGTCGATTTAAACTTTTTTCTATCCCCTCTCATTGTCTCAGTTAGGGGTGCACAAATGCTACTAAAATTCCTGATAAACTTTTTATAAAATCTTGCCAAACCATGAAAAGATCTTACCTCTATAGCACTCCTTGGCATAGACCATTCAATGATATGAGTCCATTTTAAGACCTTCCTTTGAGACAACAAATCCCAAGTATACCAAGTTCTTCTTTGCAAAACTACATTTCTTTAGATTAATGAACAACTTCTCCTCCTTTAGATTCTTTAAAACTCTTCTGATATGCATTAAATGCTCATCCCATGTCTTACTGAAAAATAAAAATGTCATCTAAATAAACAATAACAAAAATTTCCAAAAATTCTTTCAATACCTCATTCATGAGCCGCATAAATGTGCTCGGTGCATTGGTTATCCCAAATGGCATCACTAACAACTACCACAAACCTTCCTTTGTCTTGAAGGCTATCTTCCATTTGTCTTGTTCTCTGATTTGGATCTGGTGATACCCACTCTTCAGGTAAATCTTCATGAAGTACTTGGCTCCACTCAAATAATCCATTATGTCATCCATTCTATGCAATGAAAATATGTCATTGATCGTGATCTTATTGATGGCTCAAGAGTCTGTACACATCCTTCACTATCCATCTTTCTTCGGTGCTAGTATTGTAGGTACCACACATGGATTAGGCTCTCCCTTATCAGTCCCTTCCTCAACAACTCCTAAACTTGTCTATTCAGCTCTTCATTTTCTACAGGGGTCATTCTATGGGCTACCTTCTTTGGCAAACTAGCTCCTCGTATCAAATCAATTTGATGACTTATCTTCCTCACTAGTGGTAAACTTTCTGGTACATTATCAGAGACAATATCCTAAAATTCTTCCAACATATTAGATAATTCTACTAGTATATCTTCACATTTCTCTTGACTAATCTTAGGAATCAATGCAAAGCAATGACACTCATGCTTCATACCCTCCAAAAATTTCCTACCATATACCAAGCAAATTTTGGCAGTACTACATACCTTTTATTCCACCTCCTTCAAGGGCTTCAACTTATGACAAACTCCATCCTTTGTTAGGGAATATGTGTTTGCATGGCCATCATGGATATCACACCTATCATACTGCCACGACCTCCCCAACATCATAGGACATGCATCCATTGGTATGATATCATAGAGCACCTCATCATGGTAGTCCCCAATCTTGAACTTAACTAAACACTGCTCATTGACCAAAGCTCTATGGTCCTTCTACAACCATGTAATCTAATTTGGATGTGGATTCTTTCTTCTTGTCAACTTTAACTTGTCAACCATCTCCTCTAAAACAAGATTGTCAGTGCTTCCACTGTCAATAATAATATCACAACACTTACCTTCACATTGGCACCTTGTGTAGAATAAAATTTTCCTCTGATTAGTTTCTTTCTCCTCATTCAACAAAGTTCTTCTGACAACTAGTGTTTCTCCCCTTTTAGCATCTTCAAAATGCTCAGACTATGCATCTTCATCTACATGTACAACTTGTGCATTACCTTCAGGTCTTCTATTCATCCTTCCTTGATGTTGCGGACACTCGTATGCTTGATTCCCTTCTTCTCCACATTGAAAATAGGTTCCTCTGAAATATCCTCTTCTAGGTCCTTGCCCAAGTCTACCTCTTGCTCTTCCACTTTGCTCACCATTATTCTGGTCACAAGGGTGGTAGGCCTTATCTCCTCTCTGATTTTGACTAGTGCTAGCTTCTTCACTTTTCTTTGAATCTTCATTTTGGCCTCCATAGGGACTTCCACCAGTCCTTCCACCATGACCTCTTCCCCTTTGCTTGTTGTCAAATCTTTTATTCAACTTCTCTTGTTCCTTCAGGGAAAAATGGTATGCATCTTCTATGGTGCTCATTTTGACCAGGCTCAGATCCTCTTGAATACTTGGCCTCAACCCATTATTTAATGGGCTACCTTCTCATTGTCAGCGTATGCATGGCCTGCCCTGATAGTAATTTTATAAAAATCTTCTGTATACTCCTTAAGAGACTTGTTACCTTGCTTCAATCCTTGCAGCTTCTTCAGTAACTCTATCTCATAGTCCACAAGAATGAACCACTTCTTTAGTTTTTCCACCATTTGATCCCATCTAGTAATCTTTCCTTTTCCTCTTCTATTCCTCTCTAACTAGGCCTCCTTCCACCAAATACTTGCAAGGCCCTTCAACTTTGTTTTTGCAAAATTGACCTTATATGGGTCTTCCACATCTTCATACTCAAAATATTCCTCCATGTCATTGATCCAATCAATAAGCTGTTTTAGGTTCAAATCTCTAGAATAGGTAGAAACTTTGATCTTATACCTCTTTCCAATCTTCAAAATAGCCCTCAACAACATAAGTTCTTCAGGATCTTCTACAACTTCTTATTCTTCCTCAGATAGCTCTTCTTCAGCTTCATCCTCACTTTCTTCTCTTGTTCTCGACTCAAACCCTCTTCGCAGTTCCTCTTGCAATGCATTAATATGCCTTTGTAGGGATTTAAAACCCTCTTCCATCAAAGAATTTCTCCCAACATGGTTTCTTCATGGAGGCATCTTGATCTCCATAGCAAACCCACAACCTCAGGTCTTGGTGCAAACTGTCTCATGGTTGGTAATCTGTCTACACACTTAGGAACCCTTGCTTAGATACCACTTGATGAAGGAGGTAAATCATAAAAACACACAACAATAAAAATTGCACATACAAAATAGAATATTCCTTTATTGATTTAGACAACTGATTCATTGTAGAATCTCAAATACAATCAGAGGAATCAATCCTCCATAGGTTGCAACGCATTACAACTACCTATCACAAGGCTCTTGAAACTTCTACCTTCTATAACCCTAAATCAGCTAGGGTTTCTTTTTTCTTGCCTATTCTTGACTCTACACTTTTCCCCTTCTCTATACTACTGCCCAAGGTCCCCAAAAATAGTCATAAATAGCCCTTTTTGGCCGCCTCTAGCTATATTTTGAAATTTGCCACTCCCTCCAAAAGTAGGTCAACTTCCAGGAAGCATAACTTTTGATCCGGGTGTCCGATTGACGAATCGTTTGAAGCACTAAAAAACACATGAAGTGAACTATCATGTTAGAAATCTATAAACAGATTTCCATCAACATTTTGGGATGTTATGGGATGTTTTAGTGCCTCATATCTGATTTCAAAAATTTTTAGGGGGTTTTTAGAAAATAGAAACTTTAATATCTTTCATCTCACAAATCATCTTTGCCTGATTCCTTCACCAAAGGTCTTATTTTTCATTTACGAAGTTTCCTGTGAATGTTTTCTTCCATCCATGCCCAAATGCAAACTTTCCAAAAATAGCAGTCAATCTTTTCGAAAATAGTAGTCAATCTTTCCAAAAATAGCAGTCAATCTTTATTCAAGCGATTATGGAACAAAAAATACTAATTATAGAAATAAATGAAAAGAACTTCAATGATTTTATATCAACATCTATTTGGTTGATGCAAGATTGCCTTTACACCACTAAATGCCCCTACATCAGACACCTAAGGTAATTTGAGAAGTGACCCTGTCACGTCTTAGGTATTTGTTTGAGGAAAACCCAAATGGTCAACATCTTCCTTAGACAACCATGAAGAATCTTCAACAGGCCTTCCTTTCCATTTCACTAGATATTCTTCATATTGCCTATTCCAAGTACTTCTTCCCACATGGCTATCGAAGATCTCTTCTATCTCCTCTGTTGAAGTAGATGCTGGAATACTCCATTATTCTTTTGTTAGTCCATCCTCTGTGCCACCTTCCTGATATTTTGTTAAATCAACAATGTTGAACATAGGTAGAATGTTGATCCCACTCAGCAACTCTACCTCATATGCATTTCTTGAATCATGCTTCTTCAAGATTCTACATGGTCCAAATTTCTTCATTCTCAACTTATTATATGTTCCAATTAGGAACCTTTACTTTCTCAAGTGCACCATGACTTCATCTCCTACCTGGAACTCCTTATATCTCCTCTTCTAATCTGCCTTAGCCTTTTACTAAGTATTCATTTTATTAATATAATTTCTCACCTCTTCATCCAAATGCTTCAAGTGTTCTGCAAGGTCTTTAGCTTTAGCACTTGCCATTTCACCTTTGTCTATCTTCTTTAACTCTGAAGCAATTCTTAGAATATTCCCACATACAATCTAGAATGATGATTTACCAGTACTCCTATTGACAGAATTGTTGTAAGCAAATTTTGCTTTTGGTAAAATCAAATCCCATCCCTTTGGCTTATCTCCTACTAAGCACTATAGAAGGTTACCCAAACTCCTATTCACCACTTTTGTATATCCATCAGTTTGTGGATGGTGTGCAGAACTGAACTTCAAATCTACCTTCTGTTGATAATTGACAGGGGGGGTGAATCAGTTATCCTAATTATTTCTTCTTTTGAACTTTCTTATTAATCAAAGCAGCATTGAATCAAATAAACAAACATTACCATGAAATGAGAAACACATGACACAGTATTTTTGACATGGAAACCCGGTTAAGGGAGAAAACCACGGGGTGATTAACCCAAAGATTATTCTCTGTTAGAAGAATAAGGAATTACAAAATGGCACTTGCCAATTAGGGCTCACTGCCCGAGCACACTACTCACAAAGAGGCACACTGCCTACAAGGAGACACACGGTCTACAAAAGAATGTTATACAATACTTGAACTGATTGGAAGCATCTACATATGCTGGAGTTCAGTTCCGGTTAGGCTCAGTATACTGATCTGCTGCACTTCATCTTTCCTCTGTTCTTTATTCTGCTATCTTTTCACATACCAGATCTTTCTTACTGCTTCTGCTCTGCTCTGTATTTATTCGCATACACCTTCACACCATCACACTTTTCACAACTAAATCCATCCTCTATATATATCTGCACTAGTGATTTCATTATCTTTCTAGTCGGCACCTGGAATAATTTATCTTCTCACAAACTCTGTTCTGTCAGCTGAATCCTTGCATATCAAGTAATGCGGATCAAGCATATACTTGTAGATATCATTAATCATGTCGGCCAAACATGATTCATGCCTTCACAACCTTTACCATCAACAGTAACACATCCGAAAAATAGTCTGATACTCTATCAGTCAGTTCTTCCTCTGTTCTCACTGTCTCTCAGGAATCTAGTACTCAACTATTCATATCTTTTTCTTTGTTCATCACCGGAGGCTAAATCCTTGGAATATACTACTCAAGGTAGTCCTCTTGACTTCCCCAAATCTGCATTGCACCAAGACACTTCCTCTGAGAGATCCGGACCAATCTGTTGGACCTTGCCACATGCTCTGTTCTTGTTCACCGGACCACAACAATCTTCATTCTGACTTCTGGTAGAGACACACCATGACTTGCGGATATGTGGGATGACCTTTGTTGCCATCAATGACAACAACCATGAATCCATATAGTGTCTCTTGCCAACAATCTCCCCCTTTGGCATTGATGGCAACACTTAGTGAAAAATGACTAAGTGTTTACACTATGCTCCCCCTTGGCTGATGCTCTATCTTTATATACAATTTCCGGAACTCCCCCTTAGTTGGATTCCTCATTTTTCACTGCTCCTCACTCCCCCTTTGACATCAATGGCAAAGGGTAGGGTCCGCACACCAAAATTTTCAAAAATTTTCTATACATAGCCGCATATTTACATACTCACATATACTGAAGAATGTCTGCAAAAGATGTCTTCAGTTGGATCAGTTATGTAGCCCAACTTTGCTTCATTCTATCCAAAATTGAAATGTGACCACTCAACAAAAATGCAAATGCATCTGCCCTTTTTAGATCTTTCGGATCACTTGTCTGGGTTATGATTTGAGCTTCTGCTATGGCCTCATGCATGGCCTCTAGCTTAGGGACAATTAACCCCCTGAGCTCACTGAACCTGCTTATTCTATTTTTCCTTTCCTTCTCCAATTTCTTGATTTCACTCAAGACTGCAATAGTCTGACATTCTTGATTTGTTATAGAGGAAGAAAGAGGATCAAAACTTTGAGACAAGCTGAGTAGTGTGTCCTCTTGCTCTTTTATTTTCTTCTCAATGTCCACTGTTACCTTGGACCAGGAGATACAAAATTTGTATATTTCACCGCCATCCTTAAGAGCATTTTCTAAGCTCTTTATCCCAATGTTCATGTTTCTCCTATCATTAATGATCAAACCCTGAACCTCAGAGAACCTTTTATCCAAAAACTCCTTCCGGACCTTTTCTTCAGCTGATTTTTCTAGAGATTCAAAATGTGTACTAACACTGCTGACTAAGGTTTTGAGATTACCAGAAGAGGAGGCTGTGGGATCCTTCTGAAAAGATGGCATGATCTTTTCCAGCACTCCAGATGCTACCTCCATAAGCTCACAGTCTTCCATGTGAGATTTCAGTAGTTTCTCTTTGACTTTCTCATTTGCAAATGAGGCTATTTTCATTGTTTGTACCGGTGACAAAGAGTCAAAATCTAATGGTCCTTTTAGCAGGTCCGGTTCATCAATTTCTATAGTGGCTTTTGTCAAGAATTCTTGAACAGTTTGTGCAGTGTCTCTTGCCGAAGATAGATGTTTCTTCTCTTCTGCAGTTTTATCCTTTGGAATCTTTTCTCCTTCCTTACTCTTACCACTTTCACTTGTGGTTTTCTCTGTTGGGGTCTTCTCTTTCTCTGCATCCTTGGTGCTGTTAACCTCTTTTTCTTTAACTGCTGCTTCTTTCTCCTGTAGTTTCTCTTCTTCTTGGGATCCGGAGACTGTAGGGGAAATCGGAGGAGAGATGTTAGTCTATTCAAGGGCCACTTCTTTCGGAGCAGATGATTCCAAGTCCATAGTTGTTTCTGCACCTAAGTCCTCTACAACAGGAAGATTAAACCTTTTGAAGGTTTTCTGGAGAATCTCTTTAGTGTCCTTGGCTACCTTGTCGGTCTCACCAAGCATAAGCTGATTCATCCTTGCTTTGCTCCTGAATTCATCCTTGCAGTCTTTGAATACCATGTTCATTGTTTTGTGATCAATTGAAGGATATAGCTGAATAGCTATCTGTTCCCTGATCTCAAGGTCTTTTGCCATGGCATTGTTCTTTCTTATCTCTAATTCCATCTCTAGGCTCTTTGGGATTTCAGAGATAATCTCAATAAAAGCTTTATTGTAGATGTTCAAGTACCTTATTATAGCTTCTTGCAGGATCTTTTGATCTGCCTCATTGTAGTCATCATAGAATTCAACCACCGGTTGAAGGTTCCCATCCACAGTGACTGATTTGACTACACTGTCTAGAGACAGGGTGGGCTTTTCAAAAAATTCTTCTGTCATTTCTTCCTTGTCTCGACCAGTAGAGGGTTTACCGGATCCTTTCCTTTTCTGTTTCTTTATTTCTTTCACTCTCTCATCTGACTCAGTTTCTTCTTCATCCTTTTGGCTTTGATAAGCTCTTGAGGCTTTTGTCTTGGATCTCTTACCGGATCCCTAGACTTCCGGTTTTGAGCTTTTGGTTTTGATAGGTGTGGATCCTTTAGATGATCTGGTCCGGGTTGAGGATTCCACCGGAGCACTTTTCTTGCTTTTCTTTTCTGCCTCTTTCTTTTCTTCCTCAGATTTTCTTCTCTTTTCCCGGCTGGCATCAAGTGCCTCTTTTGAGATGCCTAGGCCTTGAGCAATATGCTCTACTTCTTTTCTCACCTTCCTCTTTATCTCAGGTTCCCTGAGTTCTACATGTATCTTTACACTCAGCTCCTCAAAGGTTCCAAACCTTTCTGCCTTTGGATCTTTGGGCTGACTTAGCATGTGTTGAACATGCAGCTCCACTATTTGTTCATCCACTTCATACCCCATGGGCATGATCCAGACAGTCCTTGGCTCCACTGCCTCCATTAGGCACTGATCAGTGTCCACCATAAAGCACATTGAGTCTTTGTATTTTTCAACAAGAGACTGGGGAATTCTTTCTCTTGCTTGCATCATGCTTTGGAAGTTTTTGAAGTATCCCCATAGGGCTGTATTTCTTGCTTTGGCATCCCCAAGCCCATGTAGATAGTCTCTTATTTGGACTGCAACAGGTTTGTCATTCTGCCATGCCCATCCACTTGATCCGGGCAGCTCATTCATGAAGTAGAAGAATAGACATAATATAAGAGTACCATACTTAAAGGAATTCTTCTTGTCCTTCTTGATTTTCTGTATATTTTCCATTAATTGGCTTAAGAGTAGTTCGCAGAGATCATATTCTGCATTCTTCCTTAGCATTTCATAGGCAGTATACACTGTAGTTCCGGATACAGAATTCTCCCTGCTGGCATGATAGATCTTGTATCCTATTATCATGGATGCATACTTGATATCTGGATCCGAAATATCTTCAATGGTCATTGCCCTCTTATCAAATTTTGATCCGGTGGCCTCAGTTACAATGTTGTTCTTGACAGATTTGAGGATAGGTATCCCTCCGGAAGAGTATAGACCAGTTACTACCCTAATTGCCTCTTTTGTGATTTTGTAAGGTCTATCCAGCCATAGGAAGTTGTCATGCATTCTGCTCAATACATATCGGACCCATTCTTCTTCTTCAAAGCAGGGGAAATGAATGAATTGATCAAACTATTTCTTCTGGATACCCTTGTACTCTGGTTTAAGCTCAAAAGCATTGTCTATCAGTTGTTTGTGATAGAGATCTCTCAATTTGAATTCCCCGAATTCCTCAATGCTTGCATGTATGTAAACCCTAATGTCTTCTGTGTGTAAAACTCCATGAGGAACACTGGAAAATGCTCCTAAGGGATCTACCTCCAATGACTTGTATGGATGTTTCTTAAATTCAGGTCGGGGCCTATCTGAGATTTTTACTATATTTGGAGTAGCCATTTCTTCAAAAGATTTGTAGCAAGATATCGAAAGTGGAAAATACCTTTTGTGTCTTCGGTTGCACGGAGTGGCTGGATTGATTTCTATATGTAATGACTTCGGTAGGAGATCTTCGGTGAACTTGATGAATTTTGTTGCAGAGCTCCGCTTTTCACTTCTTCTTAGATGTGGAATGATCAAGTGATTGTTGAGAAATCCCTTATATCATTTCGCAAACCCTAATATCTGTTTGCAATAAATGCTCCACCTATATTATTCTGGTTTGCCTTATCCGGATAGCTTGGAGTATCCCGGATCAGTTCTGATCTATGAACATCATGCGGATCTTTCAATCATGAATAAATCAAGATGACACATTACAAGAACATCCAAAACATTCTGTCCAGTCCGCAGAGCAAAATAATGTACTTCCGGATCTCTCCGAACCCTTTTGTAGTCCTCTGTCATTCTGGAGCATCTCTCGGAACAGGTCTTACTTGATCGATCACAACTTCTTTACATCTTCATGCGGACCTCTGAAATCTTGTCTGGATCATCTCAGGACTTATATCTTCAAACCCTTTACTCTGCATCTTGTATCACATCCAGCACCACTTGATTGGCTGGGGGAACAGGATTTTCTTTGAGTCTCCCCCTGAGCCAGAGCTCACTTTTTAATTTCTGGAAGAAATATCAGCACCAGAGTCTGGTGCGGATCCAACCTCTACATTCTCTAAACTTTTCTTCACCCAAATCTTGTTCATCTGATTCCTAACTTCATCCGCATTCATCTTTTGTTTACCCTTGTCTTGATTCTGATTATACACCGGACCTCTTTTGTCTTGATTCTTGCTTTTGCAGACTTTAGCATTATGACCGGACCTATTACAGATTTGGCAAATAACATTTCTTTGCATATTTGACTGATAACCTCTTGATCTGCATTGATTAGCCATATGACCTACTCTATTGCATGTAAAACATCTACCATTGAATGATTTGTTTACTTGCATATTTCTGCATTCATGAGACTTGTGTCCATACCTTTTGTAGTTAAAGCACTGTCTGGAGAAGGATGGATTAGTTTGATTCATCCTTTTTCTGCACTAATTAGCTTTGTGACCAAAGTGATTGCAGCTGTGGCAGTATCCATTGAAAGATGGATATCTTTGAGCATTGGGCTGTCTTACCGGAGGTCTTCTAGGCCTATTCCTTGGATTTTCTGATCCAAAATTCTTTTGACCGGATCTAGAGCTTTCTCCTTTCTCATATCCCAAACCGTACTTGTCATCTATCTTCTTTTGACTTCCAAGAAGTACTTCAAGTTGGGTAGAACTTATCTTGAATTTTTCTTTATATTCATTTGCTGTTTGAAGATCTCTTTTGAGAGAGACAATTTGATCCTCAAGTTTTTCTTCATTATCTTTGGCATCTTCAAGATCAGATTCAAGATGTCTGATAATCCTGTCCATCTGGTGGCATTCTTCTAATTTCTCTTTAAGAGATTGTCTTAGATTGTCTTTAGCTTTTCTTTTTTCTTCAATCTCTTGAGTAAACTTTATAGTTCCTGATTCCATTTCATGTCTTAACATAATGACTTCTTTTGATAACTTTTCACATAACTTGGTTTTCTCAGTCAATTCTTCATTTGTATTGCTTTCTTCAGTTTGGCTTGCCAATTGTTGGAGCAGCTCCTTTCTCTTTTTCATAGAGAGACTTAATTTGTCTTTTATTTCTCTCATGAATTCATCAGCCTGTTTGAGTCTTTCCTTTATTTCATTGACTTCAGAATTTGACTGTTCAAGATCCTCAAGGGCAGTCTTGAGTTGCTCCCTTAAACCATATGCATCCATTTGAACTCCCAGATCTTCCTCAAGCTGTTAGGCTCTATTAGGAGGAACCTTGCTCTGATACCAATTGTTGATAACTGAGAGGGGGGGTGAATCAGTTATCCTAATTATTTCTTCTTTTGAACTTTCTTATTAATCAAAGTAGCATTGAATCAAACAAACAAACATTACCATGAAATGAGAAACACATGACACAGTATTTTTGACGTGGAAACCAGGTTAAGGGAGAAAACCACAGGGTGATTAACCCAAAGATTATTCTCTGTTAGAAGAATAAGGAATTACAAAATGGCACTTGCCAATTAGGGCTCACTGCCCGAGCACACTGCTCACAAAGAGGCACACTACCTACAAGGAGACACACTGTCTACAAAAGAATGTTATACAATACTTGAACTGATTGGAAGCATCTACATATGCTGGAGTTTAGTTCCGGTTAGGCTCAGTATACTGATCTGCTGCACTTCATCTTTCCTCTGTTCTTTATTCTACTATCTTTTCACATACCACATCTTTCTTACTGCTTCTGCTCTGCTCTGTATTTATTCGCATACACCTTCACACCATCACACTTTTCACAACTAAATCCATCCTCTATATATATCCGCACTAGTGATTTCATTATCTTTCTAGTCGGCACCTGGAATAATTTATCTTCTCACAAACTATGTTCTGTAGGCTGAATCCTTGCATATCAAGTAATGCAGATCAAGCATATACTTGTAGATATCATTAATCATGTCGGCCAAACATGATTCATGCCTTCACAACCTTTACCATCAACAATAACACATCCAGAAAATAGTCTGATACTCTGTCAGTCAGTTCTTTCTCTGTTCTCACTGTCTCTCAGGAATACGGTACTCAACTATTCATATCTTTTTCTTTGTTCATCACCGGAGGCTAAATCCTTGGAATATACTACTCAAGGTAGTCCTCTTGACTTCCCCAAATCTGCACTGCACCAAGACACTTCCTCTGAGAGATCCGGACCAATCTGTCAGACCTTGCCACATGCTCTGTTCTTGTTCACCGGACCACAACAATCTTCATTCTGACTTCCGGTAGAGACACACCATGACTTGCGGATATGTGGGATGACCTTTGTTGCCATCAATGACAACAACCATGAATCCATATAGTGTCTCTTGCCAACACCTTCAACTTCTTCCATAATGTCCTCCAAAAATAACCAACAAACTTGGTATCTCGATCTAAAACTATGCTCTTAGGTAGACCATGTAGTCTCACCACCTCAATGAAAAATAACTCTGCAATAAGAACACCATCATTAGTCTTCTTACAAGGAATGAAATGTTCCATCTTGAGAATCTGTCCACCACCACAAAAATAGAATCATGTCCCCTTTGCATCCTAGATAAACCAAGAACAAAATCTATACTAATATCATCCCATGGCTTCTCTAGCATAGGTAATGGCTGATATAGACCTATATTCTGACTTGTTCCTTTTTCCATCTAACACACTCTGCAACTCTGCACAGATTTGCTCACATATTGCTACAACTATGGCCAATAGTAATGCTCACCAATAATAGCAATGGTCTTAACTCAACCAAAGTGTCCAGCTAATCCCCCACTATGCTTCTCCTTAATCAGGTTCTCCCTCATAGAATTCCTTGGAATGTACAACTAGCTTCCTCTAAAAAACATGCCATCTTGGATTATAAAATCCAACCATTTTGTCCCATCCAAAGTAATAGGTCCTAAACAAGCTTTCTAGGCCTCTACAAAATCTACATCTTTAGGATACAAAATTTTGAGTTCATCAAACCTAACAACTTCTATTTCATTTCTATCAACAAATTTTGCCTTCTACTCAAGGCATCTGCAACTTTGTTGGACTTCCCACTCTTGTGCTTCAAAACAAAACTATAACTCTGCAAAAACTCAACCCATTTTAAGTGCCTTTGATTTAGCTTTCCTTTACTATTAAGATACTACAAAGCCTAACGATCAGTATATAAAACAAACTCTTTTGGCAATAGATAATGTCTCCATTTCTTCAAATCCTGAACTATTAAGTAAAATTCTTGATCATAAACATAATACTTTTTCTTGGCATCATTAAGCTTCTCACTAAAATAGGCAATGGGCTTACCTTCTTGGCTCAAAACAACTCCTAAGGCATTGCCACTAGCATCACAATCTACCTGAAATACATTATTAAAATCTAGAAGTGCAAAAACATGTTTCTCTATGACTTTCTACTTCAATGTATCAAAACTCTTGTTTGCTCCTATAGTCCATTTAAACTCTTTTCTATCCCCTCTCATTGTCTCAGTTAGGGGTGTACAAATGTTACTAAAATTCCTGATAAACTTGCCAAACCATGAAAAGATCTTACCTTTGTAGCACTCCTTAGCATAGGCCATTCAATGATAGCCCTCACCTTCTCTGGGTCCATCTTAAGACCTTCCTCTGAGACAACGAGTTCTAGGTATACCAATTCCTTCTTTGCAAAACAACATTTGTTTAGATTAATCAACAACTTCTCCTTCCTCAACTTCTCTAAAACTCTTCAAATATGCATCAAATGCTCATTCCAAGTCTTATTGAAAATCAAAATGTCATCTAAATAAATAATAACAAAAATTCACAAAAATTCTTTCAATACCTCATTCATGAGCCGCATGAATGTGCTCGATGCATTGGTTAGCCCAAATAGCATGACTAACCACTCATACAAACCTTCCTTTGTGTTGAAGCCTATCTTCCATTCATCTCCTTCTCTGATTTGAAGCTAGTGATACCCACTCTTTAGGTCAATCTTCATGAAGTACTTGGCTCCACTCAAACAACCCATTATGTCATCCATTCTAGGCAATGGAAATCTATACTTGATTCTGATCTTATTGATGGATCGAGAGTCCGTACATATCCTCCACTCACAATCTTTCTTCGATGCTAGTACTATAGGTACTGCACATGGAATAAGGCTCTCCCTTATTAGTCTCTTCCTCAACAACTCCTGAACTTGTTTGTTCAGCTCTTCATTCTCTACAGGGGTCATTCTATGGGTTGCCTTATTCAGTAAACTAGCTTCTGGTATCAAATCCATTTGATGACTAATCTTCCTCACTAGTGGTAAACTTTCTAGCACATTATCAGAGACAATATTCTTAAATTCTTCCAACATATCTGAGACTTCTGCTAGTACATCTTCACATTTCTCTTTACTAATCTTAGCAATCAATGCAAAACAATGATGCTCATGCTTCATACCCTCCAAAACTTTCCTACCATCTACCAAGCAAATTCTGGCAGTCCTACATAACTTCTCTTCCACCTCCTTCAAGGGCTTCAACTTAGGATGAACTCCATTCTTTGTTAGGGAATATGTGTTTGCATGGCCATCATGGACGGCACACCTATCATACTTCCATGGCCTCTCGAACAACATATGACATGCATCCATCCGCATGATATCACACAACATCTCATCATGGTAGTCCCCAATCTTGAACTTCACTAAACACTACTCATTGACCAAAGCTCTATGGTCCTTTTGCAACAATGCAATCCAATATGGATGTGGATACTTTCTTCTTCTCAACTTCAACTTGTCAACCATCTCCTCTGAAACAAGATTGTCAGTGTTTCCACTGTCGATAATAATATCACAACACTTACCTTCACATTTGCACCTTGTGTTGAATAAACTCTTACTCTGATTGGGTTCTTTCTCCTCACTCAACAAAATTCTTCTGACAACCAGGGTTTCTCCCCTATTAGCATCTTCAGAATACTCAGACTATGTATCTTCATCTACATGTGCAACTCATGCATTACCTCCAGGTCTTCTATTCATCTTTCCTTGATGTTGTAGAAAGTTATATGCTCGATTCCCTTCTTCTCCACATTAAAAATAGGTTTCTCTGAGAACCTCCTTTTCCAGGTCCTTGCCTAGGTCTACCTCTTCCTCTTCCTCTTTGCTCACCATTATTCTGTTCACGAGGGTGGTAGGCTATATCTCCTCTCTAATTTTGATTGGTGCCAGCTTCTCCACTTAGCTTTGAATATTCATTTCGACCTCCATAGGGTCTTCCACTAGTCCTTCCACCTTGATCTCTTCCCCTTTGCTTGCTATTGAATCTTTTATTCATCTTCTCTTCCACCTTCAAGGAAAATTGGTATGCATCTTCTATGGTGGTCATTCTAACCAGGCTCAACTCCTTTTGAATACTTGGCCTCAAACCATTAATGTAACATGCTACCTTCTCCTTGTTGGCCACTGCATGGCCTGTCCTTATAATAATATTATAAAAATCTTCTATATACTCCTTAATAGACTTGTTACCTTACTTCAATCCTTACAGTTTCTTTAATAACTCCATCTCATAGTCCACAGGAATGAACTACTTGTGTTTTTCCACCATTCAATCCCATCTAGTAATCTTTCCTTTTCCTCTTCTATTCCTCACTAACTAGACCTCCTTCCACCAAATACTGACATGGCCCTTCAACTTTGTTTTTGCAAACTTGACCCGATCTAGCTCTTCCACATCTTCATACACAAAATATTTCTCCATGTCATTGATCCAATCAATAAGTTGTTCTAGGTTCAAATCTCTAGAATAGGTAGAAACTTCAATCCTAGCCCTCTTTTCAATATTTGAAATGGCCCTTAACAACATAAGTTTTGCAAGATCTCCTACAGCTTCTTATTCTTCCTCAGATAGCTCTTCTTTAGCTTCATCCTCACTTTCGTCTCTTGTTCTTGACCCAAACCCTCTTCGCAGTTCCTTTTGCAATGCATCAATCTTCCTTTATAGGGCTCTAAAACCCTCTTCCATCAAAGCATTTCTCCCAACATGGTTTCTCCACGGAGGCATCTTGATCTCTGCAGCAAACCCACAACCTTAGGTCCTGGTGCAAGCTGCCTCATGGGCAGCGATCTGTCTACACACTCATGAACCCTTGCTCTGATACTACTTGATGAAGGGGGTAAATAATAAAAACACACAATAACAAAATTTTCTTAAATACAATTAGATGAATCAATCCTCCACAGGCTGCAACACATTACAACTACCTATCACCAGGCTCTGGAATCTTCTACCTTCTATAACCCCAACTCAGCTAGGGTTTCTATTTTCCTACCTATATTGACTCTACACATTCCCCCTTATCACTACTACTGCCCATGCTCCACAAAAATAGTCATAAATAGCCCTTTTTGGTGGCCTCCAACTAAATTTCAAAATTGGTCACTCCCTCCAAAAGTAGGTCAACTTCTGGTAAGCATAACTTTTGATCCAGGTGTCCCATTGACGAACCATTTGAAGCACCGGAAAGCTTGTAAAGTTAACTATCACTTCAAAAATTTGTAAATGGATTTCTGTTAACCTTTTGAGATGTTATGGGATGCTTTAGTGCCTCATATCTAATTTCAAAAAATTTCAAGGGTTTATCAGAAAATAGAAACTTTAATATATTTTAGCTCACAAATGTTCTTTGCCTGATTACTTTGCCAAAGGTCTTATATTTCATTTACAAAGATTCCTATAAATTTATGCTTCCATTTGTGACCAAATGCAAACTTTCCAAAAATAGTAGTGAATCTTTCCAAAAATAGCAGTTTGGAAAAATTGAAAGTCCTACATCATTATTCAAGCGATTATGGAACTAGAAATAATAATCATGGAAATAAATGAAAATAAATTCAATGATTTTGAATCAACATCTTTTTGGGTGATACAATATTGTCTTTACATGACTAGATGCTCCTACATCAAACACCCAGGGTAATTTGAGAAGTGACCCTGTCACATCCCAGGTATTTGTTTGAAGAAAACCCAAATGGTCAACCTCTTCCTTAGACAACCAAGAAGAATATTCAATAGGCATTCATTTCCATTTCACCAGATACTCTCAATATTGCCTATTCTGAGTACTTCTACCCACACGGCTATCCAAGATCTCTTCTATCTCCTCTATTGAAGAAGATGCTAGAATACTCCACTATTCTTCTATTAGTCCATCCTCTGTGCCACCTTCATGATATTCTATTAAATTAACAATGTTGAATACATGTTAAATGTTAATCCTACTTGACAACTCTACCTCATATGCATTTCATGATTCATGCTTCTTTAGGATTCTGCATGGTCCAAATTTCTTCATTTTCAACTTATTATATGTTCCAATTGGGAACCTTTCTTTTCTCAAGTGAACCATGACTTTGTCTCCTACCTAGAACTCTTTATATCTCCTCTTCTGATCTGCCTTAGCCTTATACTAGGTATTCATTTTATTAATATGCTTTCTCACTTCTTCATGCAAATTCCTCAGGTGTTCTGTAAAGTCTTCAACTTTAGCATATGTCTTTTCTCCTTTGTCCAGCTTCCTTAACTTTGAAGCATTTCTTGCACTATTCCCATATACAATCTAGAATGGTGATTTACCAGTACTCCTATTGACAAAATTGTTGTAAGCAAATTATGCCTATGGTAAAATCAAATCCCATCCCTTGAGCTTATCTCCTACTAAGCATCGTAGAAGGTTACCTAAACTCCTATTCACCACTTCTGTATATCCATCAGTCTATGGATGGTGTGTAGAATTGAACTTCAAATCTACCTTCAACTTCTTCCATAATGTCCTCCAGAAATAACCAACAAACTTGGTATCTCGATCTGAATCTATGCTCTTAGGTAGACCATGTAGTCTCACCACCTCCCTGAAAAATAACTTTGCAATATAAATAGCATCATTAGTCTTCTTATAAGGAATAAAATGTTCCATCTTCAAGAATCTATCCACTACCACAAAAATGGAATCATGCCCCCTCTATGTCCTAGGTAAATCAAGAACAAAATCCATACTAATATAATTCCCATGGCTTCTCTGGTACAGGTAATGGCTGATATAGCCCTGTATTTTGACTTGTTCCTTTTTCCATCTGACACACTCTGCAACTCTGTACAAATTTCCTCACATCTTGTCCCATCCCTTGAGCTTATCTCCTACTAAGCATCGTAGAAGGTTACCTAAACTCCTATTCACCACTTCTGTATATCCATCAGTCTATGGATGGTGTGTAGAATTGAACTTCAAATCTACCTTCAACTTCTTCCATAATGTCCTCCAGAAATAACCAACAAACTTGGTATCTCGATCTGAATCTATGCTCTTAGGTAGACCATGTAGTCTCACCACCTCCCTGAAAAATAACTTTGCAATATAAATAGCATCATTAGTCTTCTTATAAGGAATAAAATGTTCCATCTTCAAGAATCTATCCACTACCACAAAAATGGAATCATGCCCCCTCTATGTCCTAGGTGAATCAAGAACAAAATCCATACTAATATCATTCCCATGGCTTCTCTGGTACAGGTAATGGATGATATAGCCCTGTATTTTGACTTGTTCCTTTTTCCATCTGACACACTCTGCAACTCTGTACAAATTTCCTCACATCTTGCTGCAACTGTGGTCAATAGTAATGCTCACCAATAATAGCAATGGTCTTATCTCAACCAAAGTGTGTAGCTAATCCCCCACTATGCTTCTCCTTAATCAGGTTCTCTCTCATGGAACTCCTCAGAATACACAATTGGCTTCCTCTAAACAACATGCCATCTTAGATTATAAAATGTAACCATTTTGTCATATCCAAAGTAATAGGTTCCAAACAAGCTTTCTAGGCCTTTGCAAAATCTGCATCTTCAGGGTACAAACTTTTGAACTCATTGAACCCAACAACTTCTATCTTCATTCCTATCAACAAATTTTACCTTCTGCTCAAGGCATGTGCAACTCTATTCGACTTCACACTCCTGTGCTTCAAAATAAAAGTATAACTCTACAAAAACTCAACCCATTTTAAGTCCCTTTGATTTAACTTTCCTTGACTATTAAGATACTACAAAGCCTAATGATCAGTATATAAAACAAACTCTTTTGGCAACAGATAATGTCTCCATTTCTTCAAAGCCTAAACTATTGGATAAAATTCCCGATCATAAACAAAATACTTTTTATTGGCATCATTAAGGTTCCCACTAAAATAGGCATTGGTCTTACCTTCTTTACTCAACATAGCTCCTATGACAATGCCACTAGCATCACAATCTACCTAAAATACCTCATTGAAATCTAGAAGTGCCAAAATAGGTTGCTCTATGAATTTCTACTTCAATGTATCAAAACTCTTGTTTGCTCCTATAAACCATTTAAACTCTTTTCTATCCCCTCTCATTTTTCAGTTAGGGGTGCACAAATGCTACTAAAATTCTTGATAAACTTTCTGTAAAAACATGCCAAACCATAAAAAGATCTTACCTCTGTAGCACTCCTTGGCATAAGTCATTCAATGATAGACCTCACCTTCTCTAGGTCCATATTAAGATCTTCCTCTAATACAACAAATCCCAAGTATACCAACTTCTTTGCAAAACTACATTTCTTTAGATTAATCAACAACTTATCCTCTCTTAGTTTCTCTAAAACTCTTATGATATGTATCAGATGCTCATCCCAAGTCTTATTGAAAATCAAAATGTCATCTAAATAAACAATAACAAAACTTCCAAAAAATACTTTCAATACCTCATTCATGAGCAGCATGAATGTGATTGGTGCATTGGTTAGCCGAAATGGCATCACTAACCACTCATACAAACCTTCCTTTTTTTTGAAGGCTATCTTCCATTCATCTCCTTCTCTGATTCAGATCTAGTGATACCCACTTTTTAGGTCAATCTTCATGAAGTACTTGGCTCGAGAGTCTGTACACATCCTCCACTCTCCATCTTTCTTTGGTGCTAGTAGTAAAGGTACTGCACATGGAATTAGGCTCTCCCTTATCAGTCCCTTCCTCAACAACTCCTGAACTTCTCTATTCAGCTCTTCATTCTCTACAAGGGGTCATTCTATGTGCTACCTTATTTGGCAAACTGGCTCCTGGTATCAAATCCATTTGATGACTAATCTTCCTCATTGGTGGTAAAGCTTCTGGTACATCATCAGAGACAATATCCTGAAATTCTTCCAACATATCAAAGACTTCTACTAGTACATCTTCACATTTTTCTTGACTAATCTTAGGAATCAATGCAAAGCAATGACACTCATACTTCATACCCTCCAAAAATTTCCTACCATCTACCAAGCAAATTCTGGCAGTACTACATACCTTTTCTTCCACCTCCTTTAAGGGCTTCAACTTATGACAAACTCCATCATTTGTGAGGGAATATGTGTTTGCATGGCCATCATCGACAATGCACCTATCATACTGTCATGGCCTCTCCAATAGAATATGACATGCATCCATCGGTATGATATCACATAGTACCTCATCATGGTAGTCCCCAATCTTGAACTTCACCAAACACTTCTCATTGACCAAAACTCTATAGTCCTTCTACAACCATGCAATCCAATATGGATGTGGATGCTTTCTTCTTGTCAACTTCAACTTGTCAACTATCTCCTCTGAAAGAAGATTATTAGTGCTTCCACTGTCAATAATAATATCACAACACTTACCTTCACATTTGCACCTTGTGTAGAATAAACTCTTCCTTTGATTGGGTTCTTTCTCCTCATTCAATAAAGTTCTTCTAACAACTAGGGTTTCTGCCCTTTCAACATCTTCAGAATGTTTAAACTATGCATCTTTATCTACATGTACAACTCGTGTATTACCTTTAGGTCTTCTCTTCATCCTTCCTTGATGCTGTGGACACTCATATGCTTGATGCCCTTCTTCTCCACATTGAAAACATGTTTCTCTTAAACCTCCTCTTCCAAGTGCTTGCCTAGGTCTACCTCTTCCTCTTCCTCTTTACTCACCATTATTCTAGTCATGAGAGTAGTAGGCAATATCTCCTCTCTAATTTTGACTAGTGCCAGGTTCTTCACTTTTCTTTGAATCTTCATTTTGGCCTCCATAGGGTCTTCCACCAGTCCTTCCTTCTTGACCTCTTCCTCTTTGCTTGTTGTTGAATCTTTTATTCATCTTCTCTTCCACCCTCAGGGAAAATTTGTACGCAACCATCATGGTGGTCATTCTGACTAGGTTTAGCTCCTCTTGAATACTCGGCCTCAACCCATTGATGTAACATACTACCTTCTCCTTGTTGGCCTCTGCATGTCCTATTCTTATAGTTATCTTATAAAAATCCTCTATATACTCCTTAATAGACTTTTTACCTTGCCTCAATCATTACAGCTTCTTTAAAAACTCCATCTCATAGTCCATAGGAATGAACTGCTTCTTTAGTTTTTCCACCATTTGATCCCATCTGGTAATCTTTCATTTTCCTCTTCTATTCCTCTCTAACTGGACCTCCTTCCACCAAATACTAGCATGGCCCTTCATCTTTATTTTTGTAAACTCTACTCGATCTAGGTCTTCCACATCTTCATACTAAAAATATTCCTCCATTTCATTGATCCAACTTAGCAAGAGCTGTGTGCACAATAAATTTGCCTCCCTTTGTGCTTGAGGGAGGGGTTATTTATAGGTTTGAAGAAGGGAATTGATTGAGAAGTTAACTTAATTGATTGATTAGTTAAGAAGGATTGATTAGGGAGTGAACTAGGTTGATTACCTAGTGAACTTAGCTAACTAAGGAGTGATAAATCAATAATAGCTTATCACTGAAGAGGAAATAGAGTTGGAAGGATGCATGAGATTGATTGAGTTGTTAATTTTAGATCAAATGGAGTTAATTATGCATGTGTGGGTGCATGAATAGTAAACTCCATATTAGGCTTCAAAAATCATGTAAACTGAAAGAAAATTAGGTGAAATAGAACTATTTTGAGTGAGAAACTTGAATTTTTCCACAGCTCGAAACACGATAGGGTCACCTTAGGTGACCCTAGGTCACCGGGGGGAGATCTAGGCAAAATAGGGGTTTTAGAGGAACAACAAAAGGGAGATGGTAGGAGAAAGAAAAAGGTGTTCTACCTTTAGAAACAGGTCAGTCATATGCAAGAATCCAAATCTCTACTTGCACTGTAGGATCTCCCAGTGGAGATTTGGAAACAATAGGGGGAGATTTGATTGGTTGGGTGAAACTAAAAACCAAAAGTAGGATATGTATTTAGGGGACCTCTAGAAGACATCTAGGAGGTGCAGAGGATGATAAACATAGGGGAAAGGTGAAAACTCACCTACAAGATGCTCACAAGGCTTAGGACAATGTTGAAAGCTCAGAAAATGTAAATCGACGAGTGTCACAAAAAGTGTCGAAAGGCATTGAAAACATAGAGAGAGAGAGAGAGGAAATGAGACAAGACAAGAAAGAAGACACGTCATCAAGAGGTTTGCTACTTAGAGGACATTATTTCATGCTTACATGTATGTGACAAGGATTTGAAATCATCATAGGGGTCCTCGTGGAGGTTGTGCGTGATTTTTGTACTTACAGTCCCATGTTTGGATTTAATAATTTCACCTCGTCGTGAAGATAAAAATATAGAAACAAATAAGATGACGATAGTTGGGCTCCTCCTGACATCATCCTAGACCTTGCTACTATATGGGGAAACCCAGATGACAAGGATCTGCCATCCTCTAACACTACTCTGGCCGGTTGATGGCCTTTTTTATTATTTTTGTAATGTTTTCTAGATTTTGGGTGTGGCCAATAACTATATGACTTTTTGGGCTCTACCCATGTGACTTTTGGTGGTGTTCCTTTTAACTACCCACTCTCTTTTGTGGATATGTGTATTGTTATCATTCATTAATATAGATATGGTTGCCTATTCGTAAAAAAAAAATTACATCAATAAACATTTTGAATATTGTGTAGATTTGAAGCCCATCTTATGGAATATGAAACTAATCAAAATCATCTTCATTAAATTCATTAAGGTCAGATCCAAACTTAACATTGGTTGGTGGATTAGTCAAACCACCTGAGATGTGTTGGCAAAGATAAAATAATTGATCAGGTTCTTTAAGATACAAGCTACTTCTTGGACTCACAACAAGGCTCATCCCTTTATGTAACACAACCACAAGGTGGATATCCATTTTTTTATAAAGTATGCCTATGTAATATATTTTATGAAGTCCACCTGCATATTCTTTTAGAACTTTGGAATGCAAAAATTCACAAGATGTAGCATACAAACAATCCCCTAAAATGTAAAGCCTATTAACCTTTTAAATGTTGATTAGATTTACACTAAGCCTATAAACCATTTAAATGTTGACTAGATATACACTAAGTCATTATCCCTTAACAGTTATGAAGGCATCTTATAAGATAAAAAAATGGATGCAGTGGTATCTCTCACCCTCACATTTTGATTGACATTTTGCTTCAGTTTATGTAGTTTGTGGGTTTTTATTGTGTTTTGGTGCAGTTCCTGTCACATTGCATATTATGAACCTCCTATCTCCATTTTAAACAACTGGAAAAGTAGCAAATTTTCTCTATGTTACAAAGCTATAAAAAGGATCTAAAAATGCCTCAAATCATGCAGACCAAAAATAGAAACAATCAGCAGTTTCTAAGGGGGGAATCATTTGAGTTGTTGTCTTTACTCCTTCCTTATCTTGCCTGGCATCAGCCATTTCATAGGGATAGTTATTTGCATGTATCATGGTAGTTTTCTTTGGGCATCGATGATTTCTTATTTTTTTCTAAATCTCTGCAAGATCATGGGAGTTATGGGGATTTGTTCTAGATCATGAAGTTCTTATTCTACTACAGCCTTTAAAATGAAGGAAGTGATATTTGCAGTGGGAAGATAGAGGTTGATCAAGCTGAATAAAGAGGAGGACGATGGAGGCCTTTTGAGAGGGGCCATGGAGACTTAATGATGCAAGGTGAATATTGACTTAGGCGAGAGTATAGTATATAGAGGCCGAGTAGTCTCAGAGGGAAAAGGGAATGATCCTGGTTGGATCGTGTTTGTTTGTAATTTATGTGAGATCGTTTGAATGAATAAAATAATGCTTCTTTATGTCCATTTTATTGTCATTTGTTTTCTGTTGCATTCTTAGTACAAATCTATGGCAATGTCTCCATGTCCAAGTGATTTAATACGATAACTTAAGTTCCTATGTTCAATTTGGGTAAGGAACTATAGTCATTCCATGTTTGCAAGTTTGTGAGTAGAGAGAGAGCTCCACCAAATCAGCATTGTCATTCTTCTCATTGATAGCATTTCTTGTCTTAGAGTCCATACTTGAATGTGTGCCAGATTTAGAGTCTTGAACTTCCTATCATTATAGTGGGGAGTGGTGGTTTGAGTCTCTGTTCAATTCAATTTTCATCTTGTCACCATAAATCCACCTATCAAAAACACAAAACTAAAAAATATAAACTTGGAGCATACCTCCAATCATTTGAGGAACATTTTCAAGGAGGGTAGTATTGACTGCATTTGGCAAAGAAGTACTAACTGGTGATGCACCTAAAGATGAACCATGACCTTTAACCATTGCACGTCGATGTTGGGAATGAGGAGGATGAGAAGAAGTATAGACAATGCTATCGCTACTTTCATCTTCACCATTATAATTAATCTTATGATAGTATACATTAACATAAGGATGTAGCAGTAACATAAACAATAGCCCCTAAATATAGCTGACAACCAGGAAGCCTACTACCAGTGAATCCTTGCTCAACTCTGAATTGAGAGATACCAAGCATTACAGTTAAAGCACATAAGGAAGCAGAATAATTTTGAGACACGGATATTATTTCAGGTGGGATAGACAAGAATTGACGAGAGGATATTATGATGCAGGAGATAATGTTAAGTTTTGATTTCCAATGGTCTTCACAACCATAATGTTGTCATGGAATGTTTTAGAGTTTAGTGGATTCATGGGCAATGGTCTCTCCAATGCAAAGATGGTCATTCAATGGGCCACATATTATCTTCTTAAAGCTACTGCTCATCTAGGCACCATATATGTTTAGGTTAGTATGTGCATAACAACAAAACAAATTTAGTCATGATGTTACAACCAAATAGTTTTAGTCATGATGTTGTATCTCCTCGGTTTATAAATTCTAATAATTATTTAGGCTTTTCTGATAATTATGTAGGTAGGGGACCCTACATATGCTGTGAGAGTCTAGAAGACATGGACACTACAAAAACTGCATATAAAATAGATAACCAAAACCATGAAATGATTATAGCACTTGCAGATGCATCCCTTGTGTTTCACAAATCAGACCCTTCCTATTCCAAGAGACTCATTCATGCTTCCATGATCATAAATTTTTCAGCACTAGAGTAATAGCAGCTTAAAAGCATGATAACAATTAGAGTTTAGGAGATGATGAATTAGACAATACATTTGGATTGGACAATAAACACGTTGGAGCCTGAGTGCTTTTATCCTGGGTATAGTAACTTAGAGTGTCACTACATATAGTAATCAAATCAGTAAGAAGTTTTATAAATATCCACACTCAAACTTGCTATACCTTAGATAAAATCACTTGGACTCCAACATGTTTATTGTCCCACCGAAATGTATTCTCTGATTCATCAACTACTAAACTCTATCATTACCATGTTTTTAAGATGTTGCCATTAATCCATGAATCTGTCAAACTCGAAAACATTCCATGACAACATTGTGGTTGTGAAGACCTTTAGAAATGCAAACTTAACATTGTCTATTGTGTCAAGTCCATATCCTCTTGTCAAGTCCAGCTGATAAATTGTCTATTGCCCACCATTCACGAAGCTCAAAAAATAGCCACAACTATGTCATACCTCTTGCAATACTGAGTTAAACATTTAGACATCATAACCTTCTGCAATTTCTAGAACATTAATCTTCATTGCCTTATGGTGACTGATTGTTGTATTTTTTGGCTTATTTTTTTGATTCACTAGGGTGGCCTGGATGACCCTTTGGTGGCTTGGTAGCTCAAGTTTCTTCTTTCCTTTAAACATTATAGATAGTTACTTCCTTTGTCTCATTCATGTTGTCACTTCCACTGCCATGGTTCCAGAGATTCCACAAAAATTTATGTTGTTCAGTTTCCATCCTAACTTCAATTATAGCCTTAAATACCTCAAAAGCATTTTTCTACTACACTTAATTAAGATATATAAAATAAAATTATATTATATTAAATTTGGGTCTAAAGGTGAGTGCTCTTAGATTTCAATTTGTAAGACACTAGCATATATTGCAACAACAAATATCTAACTTAATATATATATTTTTGCAATATTTATATAATTTATTTTTTAATTAAAAACTGATCAAAATGATATTCTTTACTTGAAAAAACTTTTTTCAAATTAAGTTGTTCAAAGATCTTTTATAGCATGCAATTATTATATCAAAAAATTATTATGTGAACATATGCAAATATTTATGATAAAGTAGTTCCATGATTAGTACTTTATGGGATTGTTGTATAAACCTTATAATATAAAATATATAAGAAATCATATTACCAAATTAATCTAGAAATTCAAAAAATAATGTTGAGTGAAAAATAGCCAATAAAAAACCCACTTTCAAAACACTAATTATATTATAGTATGACACACAATATCTTATAAATAAAATAATTTAATGTGTCATAGACTTGTGTCATTATATATAAATATTTAAAGATCTAACAAAAATCAAAGGAAAAACATAGAAAGATCTTACCAAAATAGCCCTTGTTGCACTATGACAATGGTGGTTTTGCTACAGTAATTTTTGATAATAATTTGATTGTTGGTTGCTCACTTTGACAACATAACATTACATTCGAAGCTCCTTATTATGGTTTGATAGAGGCTTAATTTATAGATTTTTGGATGATAGGATGAATGGCTAAGATTTGATGTGATGACTTTAGGGAAAAAAAGGAGGCTTCTAAGTCATATCCTTATGTTGATGAAGGGATGGACAAGATTTAGTTAGAGGAAACTAGCACTTATCCTTATGTGAATGGCTAGAATTAAGAGGTGTAGTATGAAATAGGTGGTGGAGATGTAAAGTTAGTTTGGATTTTGGCTTTTGTGCTCAACATGTGACTCTTATTTATTATTTGTGGCAAGTGGATGAGGATTAGAACAAGGTGGAATATAATTAATCAAATAATAAAATTATTTAATTAACCAGCATACCTATTTAAAAAAAAAATCTACCTAAAGTATGCCCGCCTCTTGAATCAAAATAAAATAACAATAAAATATTTCCTTTACAAAGCATGCATATTTTTATTTATGTGAAGAACCCTAACCCTATTTGAGTATGGAGAGATTTGAAATGCCCTTAGTAAATAAAATTTAAATCCCAAAAATAATTTAATTTCTTAAAATAAAATAACACTAAAATATTTCATTGACTATAAACTAGCATACAATCTTTAGAAAAATCTACATAAAATAGGCTAGAGATATTGAAATTCCAAAAATTATCTAATTTGGTAAAATAAAATAACACTAAAACATTTAATTAACTATGAAATGAAACTTTGAAGAATAAAATAAAAATGTAGCAACATGGTATCACTTCATTTAAATATTTTCCAGATACTCTAGATTTTTAACTTTGTAAATAAATTGATATCCCAAAAAAAAAATATTTTCCATGGTACTCTATATTTTTAACTTTTAACTAAAAAAATTGAAATCCCAAAAATAACATAATTTGGTAAAATAAAATAACAATAAAATATTTTCTTTACAAGGTATGCATATTTTTATTCATGTGAAGGACCTGACCCTCTTTTGGTCTAGAGAGATTTCAAATGTCTTAGTAAATAAAATTGAAATCCCAAAAAGAACCTAATTTCCTTTTAAAAAATGCTAAAATAATCCATGAACTATAAAATTAAACTTTAGAGAATGTGCATATTTTGTGTATAACTCTAACCCTAGTTGGGTGTGGAGAGATTTTTATTTGTGTAGAACCCTAGAGTATACTTATAAAATAGATTTAAATCCTAATATTTATTTTAATAAGACAACAAAAGAAACTAGTAAATTCAAATAACTTATGGTTCAAATAACTTCTATGCTTCTCACTATTCTTTTGTTTTTTATTTGAATTGATATTTTGTGATTTATGTTTCAGTATAACTTGTATTTATATAGATTATTTATTTAATGTTTGTATTATTGTTATGTGAATTTATTTAATAAAAATATGTTGGTTATATATTTTAAATTTAAAATAATTATTTCATAATTTAAAAAATAATAATGTAGGAAAATTAAATTAATTAAATAAATAAAATTTATTTAATTAATCTAACTAAAAAGGAAAATGGATTAAAATTAAATAAATAAATTTATTTATTTGATTAATTTGGTAAAAGGAACTATCATATGAATTAAATAAGTTGACTAATGGAATGGTGGATGTTTAGGATATGTTAAAAGTGGTGCAAGAGGCCTAGGAGTTATTGAAAGATGATGTTAGAAGTGTCATAAGGATATGGTAGCAATTAAGTGTCTAAAACTAGCATACCTATCTTTAGAAAAATCTATATAAAATAGCTGCGACATATCCTTCTCGAGGCACCTATTCAACTTATATATGACAAAGTCTAAATATAGGTGCATTAGTAGCATCTATAGTTTGAACATGTAAAAAATGCTATTTTAATGATTGACACATTTTTGTTTGAGCAATAATATTGTAGTACATTTAGAGAACATAACATTAAAAATATTGAAAATATGCAATAGAGCTAAGATAATGTGAGAAAGAGTGCATTCATTTATCATATTTTTATAATTATAAAATGTGCAATAGAGCTAAGAGATTGTGAAAAATAGTTCATTACTTCATATTAATTAAAATAGATTCATAAGAAGTACATCACATCATTTATCTTCTAATAATTTGATTCGGTACTCTTCATATTTTAGGTTGGCATGTTGTTTTCCTTTTTTCATCTTTTCATAATGGTCATATTTAAATTGTTGAATTATTTCTAGACCTTGTAATTAATTTACATGAAATATAGCCACAAATGTTAATCATATTCATTATTTTTCTTATGTCAATATTAACTTTTAAAAGAGTTCAAGACCTTGTGATTTATCTATTGTCAATACCCAAGCTAATCTTAAGGGTATTTGGGTTGTGTGGTGTCTTTGTATTGGTGTAATTGGTATTATTTGTGAATTTTTTTCTTCAAATGGTATGCCTGAATAACTGTGGAATTCAACTATAACATATGTTGGTGGTTGTACTTGTGCACTTCTAGGTTTGTATATTATTTCTCAAACCTACATTGGAGCTCCATTTAAAAGACTTGCTTCTATCCCAAGATTGGAAGTTAACAGTACCCTTACATCCTTGTCAATTAATAACTCTACCTAAGACTTTTCATTTTCTCCTCCTTCTGGTGCATTAACAGTACCCGCTTTTGTTGCAATGCTACGTGCCACGAGGTGGTTCAATAAGTATAATTTTCTTCTATTATGATTATGCACATTATCATTTGTGACAAATAAATGAATAATATTAACAAATTATTCATTAGTTGTTGTGTCTATGTCAACATTAGTCCTTATCATCAGCAACTTCTAGTCATCAATAATTGGATTTGTAATGCTATGTGTCATGAGATGTTTCAATGAGTATTTTATGGGATTGTTGTATAAACTTTATAATTTAAAATATATAAGAAAACATATTACCAAAATAACCTATAATATTTTTATAAAATTCAAAATATAATATTGAGTGAAAGATAGCCAATAAAAGATCCACTTTCAAAAACACTAATTAAATTATAGTATGACACACAATATCTTATAAATACAATAATTTAATGTGTCATAGACTTTTATAATCCATAAATATTTAAATATAATGGAATGATAATTTTTAAAATTTTAAACTCACTATTTACTTTTCTTGATGAGTGAATTGTTGCCATGTGGGCCACTCATGATAAATCAAGATTAGAAAATTATAAACAACTACTCTAGAGGAGGGCCTTAAGAAAAAACCCTAAATGGGTGATTATATTCAAAACAAATCTGATACAGATAACCATATACTTATGTCTTGCCTATGCATATTGTAGAAAATTATATATCAACATTATAATGTATTCCCAACCTATGTGCATTTTTCTATAAAATATTTTCTACACTTGATCATCATCGACTGCTTCCCCCATCCTTGACCCATTCATGCTAGAGTTCAAGCTACCAGAGTTGATAGCGAAGAACCAGTCTATGCCATGGACATCTACTTCTCTCGAGAGAACCTTGAGGAATTTTGCACACTACATGTCCTATTTTCGCTCCTCCTCATTTTATCCCACCAATGTAATAAAAAAAGTTACCCATTATCCATTATATGGCCAAGGGATCACATGCCAAGTGCCATTATTGGGCAAGAACCCCAAGCTGAGAACAACATTCTCCAAGGTCTTCTTCAGTCCCCCGGCCGATGTGGTTTAATTTATATTTCGACCACCACCCCAATAGCATATATATTGTTTGTTACAGTACTACCTACATAGTTGTTATCATAAATGTTAGCATCTCCTCTGAGCCATCCTCCTCTCCCATCAAGCACACCATATATCGCACCATACTAGTTCATGATGTCATGTGTTCTTGCCATTCATGTGAAATAGCAAGTTGACTAATTTCCAATTTCTCCCACACTTCCTTTTATTTGGCACATAGATACTTATTCAGTGCATATGAATTGCCACATTCACTAGTTTGTCCACCTCAATGTTAGTTTCATTGTTAGTTCCATCTAGAAATTTCTTTGCCATTGATGCTACCATTTTGTGACCTCACACAGGTACCTATATAGGCCATTGATAAATTAATTATATTCAATTGTTTGATCATACATGAAACATAAATAACCTAGTATGATGAATAGGCTCCCTCCTATATTTGAGGCCCTAGAAAATAAGCTCAAACATTAGAGATTGAGACCTATGTTCCATTTATTTTGATCCATGACCTCCACACAAGGTTATTTTTCTATTTCTATTATTTACAACATGAAATATACAATTGAGGAACCAACCACTAAGACTAAGAAGGTCACACCACCAATAATGGAGTATACAACACTAAAACCATATCCATGGATTGAGAGACAAATGATGCAATAACAGAATTTGTAGCGAGGCACCATCCATTCTAGAGTGGGGAATAATTGATCATGTTTCTCACACACCACCTAGGTTAAGATCCTTTTTGTAGCCCCCGCACCCATTTATATAGTTGATAGTTGGATCCCTCATTTACTCTATAATGGTGGAAAAAGAGATCATTTAAAGGAGATAGATACGTAAGAGATCATGATCCCCAAATGTTAGGTATTAATGTTCACATACTTGATCTCAATACAAGGGTTGCAGAAATCAAGAACATTGAGTGAATGCAAGCACCAAATCTAGCCACTCGAGATGAATAAGACCATCATCTAGCTTGGCTTCAAGATTAAACAACATTACAAAGCTAGTTACAATCCCAAAGACTAAAAAAGATTTTGGTGATGTTGGTGGACAAGCTTCCATAATAAGAGAAAGAAGTAAGGCCTGGCACTATTATAGCTGTTAGAGGGAACATTCCTTGTGACCTTCCTATTATTTCAAATGGAAACTACCCTGGCAAATGCCTGAGGGTACCTCCTTATCAGCAGTCTACTCAGAGTGAAAGTGTAAATATGGTAGCGCTTCCAGAGCACACCTTTTATGGTAGGGTTCTTTTGAGGTACAGAACAAGGGAAACCCTACTAACCATTATGATGGATTACAAGCACATTCATCAACAATGAGCTCATAGCCAATACGTTGAAATAGGATTCTCTATTTATGGGGTGCTTTTAGGGAGAGAAAGGAAATTTGCATTGATTCCTAAGCTTATCCTCTATAGGGAACCCATGGATAGCTATCAATAAATGTTATAACTATAGGTAATTTGAGTTCCAAGATTGCAGCACAAATTCTACCTTCAATGTCACTGGCTAGATTCTCAAAGAGAGTAGACATGGATATTGATGTAAAAGGAGGTCAAGAGGGACCTTTAGCAAATAGGGGTGTCACTAGACTCAAAGGGGCAAAATCTAAGATCTCTCCTTTCTCACCATTTTATTCACCTCCAGACAAAGGAAAAAATCAAATTGAAAGATGATGAAAATAATAGTGGAAGAGAGAGAAAAAGACTTGGAATATGCATGTTTCAAGAGCAAAGATTTAGGGCACAACAAAGAATTGAAGCAGTCCTAAAGACAAAGGTGTAAATCATTTAGTATGCACGAATAAGAAAAGCATAAAAAGGTTCTTTTTCTTTACCTCATGCACCAAAGGTACAGAGACCACTTGTACGAGGTAAAAGATCTAAAATTCTTTCTTTTAATTCAACAATGATCAAAAGAACAACAAAAGTAATAGTAACATAGGTTGAATATGAGATAACTACAACCATCTTGGCCAGAGGTTAGTTTGTGGATGTTTGACAGATGCGGGATGATTTTGTGCAGTCATGGCTGACCCTCTCTAGAGTCCAGCTAAATTTTGGAGAGCCAAAGCTTTCAGTCTGAAGCTCTAAGAAAGCATTAGAATTGTAGCTAAGTTGGAAGGATGCTCAAGCTGATATGAAAGTCACTATGCATCTCATTGCTAATAAGCAATGGCTTACATAGGTAGGTGTAAAAGTAGATTAATTTTGTTATACTATTGGTAAACGTGAGAAAAGGTCTCCCAACTCAAATGATGATTCAAAAGGTGCATCACCTAAATCTACACAAGATTTTTTTTTGTCTAGAATTAGCTGAGAAAACATAATATATAGTAATTATAATATGTTTTTAAAGTAGAGGTCCAACTTAACATTTCAATCAAGCTTTTGAACGACAATCCAACTTGCAACAGAAACTAACCATATTAATAGCTAAACACATGAAGGTGCTTACCAGTATAGACGAATCCCTGACAGATGACCCCATCTAGAAGCTGCATCAAGTCCTTGGTGGCACATAGGTCAAAAGGACAAGCAAAGAAAGGTGAAAGAAATGAAAAAAAATGAAGTTTTAATTAGGTTTCTTTTGTTCACTTTATGCCCTATCCTGAGTGCTTTCAAGTATTTTTTGACTTTTTTTAAAATAAAATCGTTGAAATAATACTCTAGCCCATGGCCAAACACTTTCTAAAGTGTTGAAAAAGAGACTTATATCATGAGGAGCCTGTGGAAGGATAGGGAGACATAAGGTTTTTATGACTTTCATTTATTTTTCTTAAAACCTCAAATCAAACAATAGGGTAAGCTATTAGGGTTTGAAAAGGAAAGAGGCCATGATGTATTTTTTATTTTGTTATTGACTTAGGTCAATTTGAGCAGGAATGAGGACTTTTATAAGCTAGAAATAAGAGAAGGGGTCATTATTACCTTGAAAGCTTTTTGTAAAGGGTGGAGACTAGATAAACATATTATGAAACCCTTTTACGTTTTTGCATAAGTTGAGTAAATTGTAGTGTATTTTAACACTTATTAAGTGCAATACCTTTGTAAATTGCTTTAATATTTATTACATAAAAACCTAAGAAAGAGAAAAAGCATCACATAACACCTATTAAGGCAAGTCATAAACCTTTTTGATTGCCCTTAATACTTGTAAAAATAAATCATAATTGCCCTCAAAGTATGCAAAAAAGGAGAATGGACAAAAAAGAGTTGAACTAAAGTAACCAACTCATGCAGAGGATTTTCTTTTTCTATTTTTGACTTGGAGTCAAACTGAGATATTTTTGGTAGTTTTTGGGTCAAACATCTTGGGAGGAGGAGTTATGAGCTATTTTAGCTCAATTTGGAGTAGTTGTGGACCCTATTTTAAAGGTTTTTTACTCTTACTCGCCAAGCAACTAGGAGTTGCTTTTTTAGACTTTTCATGCATCAGTTAGAGTGTAGTTTAATAGGAGTTGATCTTCCCTTTGCTTTTTGGAAAATATTTTTGTATTATAGGGAAAAAAAGCTCATTCTTTTTTCTTACTTCTTGCTTTTTCCCTTGCCTTTGAACATTGCAGAGAGAGAGATTCAGTCTTGTAACTTAGCAATTTTTACAGGTTTTATGAAGTAGCAATAGTTTATTTTCAACAGTTTCATTGTTATTTTATAGAGTTATCTTCTATTATCAATAAAATTAGGTGTTCTTCTATTCAAATTTAAGTGTCTTGTCTCTTTTGAGTGATTTGATAAAGATTTATTGTGTTTTTTACCAAAACCTTTATGTTTTCTATCTCCTTTATTGAATGCAAGTACACAAAGAGCAAATTTACTACAGGTTATAGATTCTGCAAGTTATTTCATGCATTTTTTGAAACATTTATGTGGTAAGGATTACTCAGTTTGAGTTGTATGAACAATATAGAGGATAGTTGTGAATTAGATTGCAAGTTAGGAAATTCAATCATTTGGTGCATCACCCTAGTTTTTAGATTATTTTATCATTTCTCTATCTCTTTTCCATGAACTATAGCAAATCTAAGGGACTTTTAAATGGAGCTGACTCTTCTGGAGGTTTGTTCTCATCATAGACAAACCCACAGTCTAAGAATGTTACCATGTTGCATGAGATTGCCAAGATTTTAAAGGCTTAGCATTCAAGGAGCAATCCTTCATGACAACAGTTGTCATGAAGGATTGAGCCCTGAATGCTAAGCCTTTAAAATCTTGGCAATCCCATGCAACATGGGAACATTCTCAGACTGTGGGTTTGTCTATGATGAGAAAAACCCTCTAGAAGAGCTAGATCCCTTTAAAAGCCCTTAGATCTACTATATTTTGTGGAAAAGAGATAGAGAAATGATAAAATAAATTAAAAACTAAAATTTATTCTAAGGGGTGATGAACCAAATGATTGAATATCCTAACTTGCAATCTGATTCATATCTATCCTCAATACATTTGTTAATACAACTCAAACTGAACAATCTTTACCACATAAATATTTCACAAAAAGGCATGAAGTGATTTGCACAATCTGTAACCTGCTGTAAATTTGCACTTTGTGTACTTGAATTCATAAGGGAGATAGAAAACTAAAATTTTTTGGTAAAAAACACAATAAATCTTTATCAAATCACTCAAAAGAGACAAGACACATGAATCTGAATAGAAGAACACCTAATTTTATTGATAATAGAAGGAAAACTCTACAAAATAACAATTAAACTATTGAGCATAAACTGCTGCTATTGCATAAAACCTATAAAAATAGCTTAGTTACAAGACTGAATCTCTCTCTGCAATGTGCAAAGGCAAGGGAAAAGCAGGAATTGAGAAAAATGCATGAGCTTTTTTCCCCTATAATACAAAACTATGTCCCAAAAAGCAAAGGGAAGATCAACTCCTATCAAATTGCACTCCAACTAATGCATGAAAAGTCTGAAAAAGAAACTGCAAGTTGTTGGGTGAGCAAGAGGAAAATGCCTAAAAAACAGGGTCCACAGCTACTCCAAATTGAGCTAAAATAGCTCACAATTCCTCCTCCCAAGATGTTTGACCCAAAAACTACCAAAAATAGCTCAATTTGCCTCCAAGTCAAAAATAGAAAAAGAAAATCCTCCTGCATGAGTTGGTTACCTCAGTTCAACTCCTTTTCTGTCCCTTCTCCTTTTTTGCATGCTTTGAGGGCAATTATGATGTATTTTTACATGTATTAAGGGCAATCAAAAAGGTTTATGACTTGCCTTAATAGGTTTTACATGATGCCTTTTCTTTTTCTCAAGTTTTTATGTAACAAATATTAAGGCAATTTATAAAGATATTGCACTTAATAAGTGTTAAAATACATTACAATTGACTCAACATATGCAAAAAAGTAAAGGGGTTTCATAATATGTTTATCTAGTCTGCACCCTTTACAAAAATCTTTCAAGGTAATAATGACCCCTTCTCTCATTTTTGGCTTATAAAACTCCTCATTCCTTCTCAAATTAACCTAAGTCAATAAAAAAATTCACAAATACATCATGGCCTCTTTCCTTTTCAAACCCTAAAAGCTTACCCCTTTGTTTGATTTCAGGCTTTAAGAAAAACAAATAAAAGTCATAAAAACCTTATGTCTCTCTATCTTTCCATAGGCTCCTGATGATATAAGTCTCTTTTTCAACACTTTAGAAAGTGTTTGGCCATAGGCTAGGGTATTATTTCAATGATTTTCTTTTAAAAAAAGTCAAAAAGACTTAAAAGCACTCAGGCTAGGGCACAAAGTGAAGAAAAGAAACCCTTAAATTGTATTTTTGTTCATTCCTTTCACCTCTGTTTGCTTCTCCTTTTGACCTATGCACTGCCAAGGACTTGATGCAACTTCTAGATGGTGTCCTCTATCATGGTTCACCTCTACTTGTAAAAACCTTCATGTATTCACTTGTTGATATGATTAGCTTCTGTTGCAAGTTGGATTACCACTCAATAGCTTTAATGAAATGTTGAGTTGGACCTCAACTCTAAAAAAGATTATAGTTATTGTATATAATGTTTTCTCAGCAAATTCTAGACAAAAAAATCTTCTATAGATTTAGGTGATTCACCTTATGAATCATTATTTGAGTTTAGAGACCTGTTCTCACATTTACCAATAGTATAACGATATTCAGCTACTTTTACACGTGCCTATCTAAGTCATAGCTTATTAGCAATGATATGCATAGCAATTTCCATATCAGCCTGAGCATCCTTGCAACTTCGCTATAGTTGTAATGCTTTCTTCGAGCTTTGGACCAAAAGCTTTGGCTCTCCAAAATTTAGCTGGGATTGAGAGAGGGTCACCCATGACTACACAAAATCACCCCACATCTATCAAACATCCACAAATTAACCTCTGGCCAAGATGGTTGCAGTTCTATCATATTCCAACTATGTTATTGTTGCCTTATGTTGTTCTTTTGATCATTGTTGATTTAAAAGTAAGAATTTAAGTTCTTTTACCTCTTGCAAGTGGTCTTCGTAACTTTGGTGCATGAGGTAAAGAAAAAGAACTTGTTTTTATTATTATTCATGTATAGTGAATGATTTACACCTTTGTCTTCAGGACTGCTTCAATTCTTCATTGTGCCCTAAATCTTCGCTCTTGAAACTTGCATATTCAAAGTCTTTTGTTATCTCTCTTCTGCTATTATTTTCATCACCTTTTAATTTTATTTTTTCCTTTGTCTGGACGTGAAGAAAATGGTCAGAAAAGAGAGATCTTAGATTTTGCGCCTCTGAGACCAATTACACCCCTCTCTGCTAAAGGACCCTCTTTACCTCCTTTTACATCAATATTCATGTCCTCTCTCTCTCTGAGAGTCCATCCACTGACATTGAAGCTAGAATTCATGTCACAAACTTGGAACTCAAATTACCTGTAGTTATAACATTTATTGATAGTTGTCCATGGGTTCTCTCTAGAGGATAACATGAGGAATCAATTCAATTTTCCTTTCTCTGCCTAAAAGCACCCCATAGATAGAGAAGCCTATTTCAACGTATTGGCCATGAGCTCAATGTTGATGTATGTGCTTGTAATCCATCATAATGGTTAGTAAGGTTTCCCTTGTTCTGTACCTCAAAACCACCCTACCATAAAAGTTCTTCTCTGGAAGGGCTACCATATTTACACTTTCCCTCTAAGAAGACTACTAATAAGGAGGTACTCTCATGCATTTGCTATGGTAGTTTCCATTTGAAATAATAGGAAGGTCACAGGGAATGTTCCCTCTAATAATTGTAATGGTGCTTTCTAGACCTTGCATCTCTCTTATTATGGAAGCTTGTCCACCAACATGACAAGGATTTTTTTTAGTCTTTGTGAATGTAACTAGCTTTGTAGTGTTGCTTAATCTTGAAGCCAAGCTAGATGATGGTCTAACATCTGCTAATTTAGACAATAATGTAGCCTGTTCTATCAAACTAGACAACACATATGAGATTGTGTTGTTGTTTGTATAAGTACATGGTGAAGAATCAGAGGTTAACTTGTTGACAAAGGTGAATTTTTTCTTTGATGATTGCATCCCTCTCATACATGTTGCTGTTGCTCTGTTGAAGACTATAATGCCCAATGACTATATTAGTTCTCTTTTGATAATCCCAAGATTATTCTCCAGCTATTACAATCAAAAGACTTTCTCTTCATTATGTCAGATTGTTAATTTTCATTCACTATTATTATAGACCTCTGTAAATATTCCTTGGACCTTTAGAAAGTTTGAATGCCTATACTAATGCTCTTCATACTAGAAAACACAAAAGCTTTCATTATCTATATTTCTGCATCTATTTTTCTTCATGATTGTTATGCTTGCCACCATCATCCATGTGGTTATCTGCTTTCTTGATTATTATACCTTCTGCTCCACTCTGATCTCTGTCAAATCTGTATGTTATATGTTTTCTCCATATTGCTCAATGTCTTCCATAAATTCTATGAACATATACCTCTGCACTGTTTGTATTTATAATTTTGCCAATACCTTTGAAGGATAATAAAACTCTCTCTATCAATTAAATCCACATATGAAATGAAAACTCCATTGCTATAGACATGATGTATTTCCTTGTTTGATTCCAATGTTGATGAAGATTTCTGAAATGTAGAATTTAAGATGTAAACTTCCTCTCATTATAAATGAGAAATGGAGCTCTGGAAATGAAACAATATTCCATTACTACTACCTTAGACCAATTTATATTAATGTCTTCATGATGAGAGACTATTATTTATATATGCAGTGTGACTATCCTTGTTTAGTTCTACTAGTTGGCTATAACTTATGACTATCTCAGTCTTGTTGTGGCTACCAAGGCAGTTATCTTATACCCTTTTTCCCTTTATGGTACTATCTCTTTCCTTCTATTGGACTAGTTATTGTCTCTACATTGTGTTGCATCTCTTAATCTTTTGTAGTCTTATACAAGCTTCATGAAAGGTTAGGGCCATACAAGGCTTTGAACACCTCTACCATATCTACAACTCTGTATTTCATGCATAGTCCTTATTGCTAGAAAACTAATGGCTTGATCTTTCATGGATTGCAATTACCATGCACTTGTTCTCATGGTTTTATAACATTCTAGGACTATGAATTGTTGAACTCTGTTAGTGCTATGTTGTGTTTCATGCTATTGTGACTATGACTATTCCTATCTCCACAGTATAGCTATTCTTTGTACTTTCTCCTTTCGACCTCTTAACAGTTATCTCTTAAGCTATTCTTTTTCATTTGTTGGCCTCTTTATGCAACTCACAAACATGGTGATCATCCCTAAATGACATTAAAGGCTTCATTATGTATGACTTTAACAATATTTGTATGATTGTCTAAATTTTCATATGACTAATATTGTCTAAATTTTCATATGACTATTATATGTCTTTCATATTGCTTATAGTTGATTGGTCTGCCCTTATCATTATGACATTAGTGTTCTTTATAAACAACCATCTTTCATATATTCCCACTCATGCATGGAGGCTCCTGATGCATATAGGTTACTATTGTGGCTCTCTATTGATTGTGATGACTACTCTTAGCATGATTAGGACTTTACTTCTATGGCCTATATAAAGTTGTAATCATTTGTTGACTATTAATCTTTCTTCTAATTGTCTTATTGATAATGGATAAGACTTATGTTATTCTTTATCCATATAACAAAGCATCTTTTAAAGGGCTAGGTAGATCTTTATCTTGCAATGTCGTTCTTCATTGTTTTCTATGACTATTCCATGACATAATAAGATGCTTCATCTACATATAATCCCATCATTATGTTCACAATGTATTATGTTTATACTCTCACTGTCAACTTATTCCAATGACCTCCCAAGCAAGTTGACTATTGACATCTTTCTTTAGGCCATTCAGCCAGTAGTCTTTATAACTGCTCTAGTGTAGTTTCTTCATTACTTTTATGCTAACATGACTATTCTTCTCTAGCCTAATACTATATTGTTCCTCCTCTTTGACTATTTTAGAGAGATTTTTCTTAATATACATAATCTAGTTATTTAAATAATTTTATTATTTGATTAATTATTTTCCACTTATTCTAATCCTCATCAGTTAGCTAGATTCATTAAACCTAGACACTTGCACAAAATTCAAAGTAACTTTACATCTTCACCACACATTTCATACTACACCTCTTAATCCTAGCCTTTCACATGAATGAGAGCAATATAAGAGACTGTCAAGCCACATTAAGACTTGTTGAAGAAAAATATAGAGGATATCATAGTCATACATAGGTAGCATACACAAGAATAGTCAAAGAGGAGGAACAATACCAGAAGAATAGTCATGTCAGATAAAAGTAATGAAAAAAATGCACTAGAGCAGTTAGGAAGATTATTGTTTGAAAGGCCTAAAGAAAGATGTCAACATCTTGCTTAGGAGGTCATTGAAATAAGTTGACAGTGAGAGTATAAACATAATTCATTGTGAACAAAACATTGGGATTATATGCATATGAAGCATCTTATTATGTCATGGAATAGTCATAGAAAATAATGAAGAACAACATTGCAAGATAAAGATCTACCTAGCCTTTTACAAGATGCTTTGTTATAAGAATAAAGAATAACATAAGTATTATTCATTATGGATAAGATAATTAGAAGAAAGAGTAACAGTCAGCAAATGATGACAACTATATACAAGCCATAGAAGTACTGTCCTAAATATACTAAGACTAGTCATCACAATCAATAGAGAGCCACAATAGTCACCTATATGCATTAGGAGCCTCCATACATGAGTGGGATTATATAAAAGATAGATGTTAATAAAGAACATTGATATCATAATGATAAGGGTAGACCAATCAACTATAAGCAATATGATGGACAAACAATAGTCCTATGTAAATTAAGACAATCATACAAATATTGTTGAAGTCATACATAATGAAGCCTTTAATGTCATTTAGGGATGATCACCATGTTTGTAATTTGCATAAAGAGGCCAACAAATGAAAAAGAACAACTTAAGAGATAACTATCAACAGGTCTAAAGGAGAAAGTACGAAGAGTTGCTATATTGTAGAGACAAGAATAGTCGCAGTCACAATAGCATGAAACACAACATTGCACTGACAGAGTTCAAGTGTTCAAGTTCCTAGAATGTTATAAAACCATGACAACAAGTGCATGGTAATTGCAACTCATGAAGGATCAAGCCATTAGTTTTGTAGCACTAACGACTGTGCATAAAATGCAAAGTTGTAGATATGGTAAAGGTGTTAAAAGCCTTGTATGGCCTTGACATTTCATGAAGCTTGTATAAGCCTAGAAAAGATTAAGAGATGCAACACAGTGAAGATACAATAACCAATCAAAGAGAAGGAAAGAGACAGAACCATAAACAGAAAAGGGTATGAGATAACTACCTTGGTAGCCACAACAAAGACTAAGATAGTGGTAAGCTACAGCCAACCAGTAGAGCTAAATAAGGATAGTCACACTGGATATTCATAGAATAGTCTCTCATCATGAAGACATTAATATAAATTGGTCTGAGGTAGTAGTAATGGAATATTGTTTCATTTCCAGAGCTCCATTTCTTATTTATAATGAAAAGAAGTTTACATCTTAAAGTCTACATTCAGGAATCCTCATCAACATTGGAATTAAACAAGGAAATACATAATGTCTATAGCAGTGGGGTCTTCATTTCATATGCACAATTCATTAATAGAGAGATTTGTATTATCGTTCAAAGGTATTGGCAAAATTATAAATAGATACAGTGTAGAGGTATATGTTCATAGAATTTATGGAAGACATTTGTTGATGATTGCAATATACAGCCTTCTAGCCCTCCTTCTAGCGCCAGAAAACTGTTGGTGATTGTTTTGATGCAATCATAACAAAAAGTTAAAATTCACATATAATGAACTGAAACTATACTTGAAAGATAAGAAGGAATCATTTAAGATTCAACTAATCCCAAGTCTACAATGGTTCAGTTGGTCAAGTTCAGTTGGTCAATGTGAAGATGTAATGTTCAAGGGGCCTTACGTAGTTTAGGTTTGTTTGGTGGTTTAATGGACTAAGAATATGCAAAAGAATAATAGATTTCAACAAGTATTTTGTTCATTTGTATACAAGTGTTACTGTGCTGCAAGTTCAGATGATTTTCTTGAATTATTGCAGCTTTCTCCTTTATACATTTTATGAAAACTGTCTACTCTAAACTCTATTATGCATGCTTCTTCAAATTTGAGACAATTTCCTTTAGATTTTTACGTTTTTAGCTAAATATTTCAGATGGGTTGGGAAAAGTTAGAAAGATCTAATCTATACCTCATTCACTCTACCGAAGGATCTAATTGTTCTGTTATGCACTATGTAAATACCACAGTAATTTGATCAAATCCACAGTAAAAACCTTAAATGCAAGTTCTGAGCATTTTCACAAACATACATTTAAAATTGCAAGCTTTCAAAGAAAATATTTCAAAACACAAAGAAGAGCAGGAGAACACTCAGAAGATAGATGCAGAACTCTAGATTCTATTGTATTAGAAACGAGTAGTCATACATGATTTACAATGTAGGAATGACTCTTAGTTTCATTGATCATACTACAGAGAACTTACAAGCTTTACAGATACAGTAAGGCAGCCAGACATTCCACACGCACCTTACTACAGACAAACAGGCGACCTCCTTCTTCTACTTCTAAACTATGCCCAGAAAGACTACAATTCTGGCAAAATACTAAAATCCCTGTTGTAGCCCCTGTTGTTTTCCTAAAATCCCTGTTGTAGCGTATTACAGTGTAGAGAGGCACAATATAAAGACATTTTGATTGTCCTCACTACAGAAAAAAACCTAACTAAACCCCTAGTTCAAACCCCTGGTTACAGCAATAAATACAGGTGAACCAATTCTTCAAAATATCTCTGAGCAGTGTCAAATCTGGGCGAAATATTGCCCCTTTTGAGAAATTCTGGCAGCTTTGCAATAACTTCTGTTTGTCTATTGTAGTAATACCTTCAGCTGCAACTCTGTCCTCCATTGGGTTGGCCTTGACTTCTTCGCACTTCATCTTTAGCCTCCTGCTCCTGAGATTGGATTTCCTTCTTCCATGATGTCACTGTGTTGAAGTTCCAGCTGCTTCCTCAACTACAAGCCTGCAAGACAAGACAAGCAATAAGTATCAAATTTTCCAAATGAATAGTAAGAAACTTAAAATAACCATTTAGATCATGGTGACTATGCAAAATTGTGGAAATCGGGTCCCAAAAACTCTCAAAACGCGTTCAAAATGCACACATACTGCTCAAAACCCATCGGGTCAACTATCCCTAACCAAAAATGCCACGGGCGCCAAAAAAATGAGTTTAAAACTCCTATCGCATTTCCCTTTCCCGCCCATCGGCGTGACAATCGCCATCGACGTGTCAAAAAAATGCTCAGCCAATGCTCTTTACTCTTCGTTTTTTCTCTGTCGGTGAGAGACTACGCTATCGGCGGGCTCAAAATTCCCTCCGCCGATGCTTTTACCTTGGCCGATACCTTTATCGGCGAGAGTTTCACTGATAACCATCTTCGCTGTTTGCCATCGGCGTGAGATGGCCCATCGGCAACTCACAAATCTCCTCCGCCGATGGCCTTCATTAGGCCGATGGCCCCTTATTGGTGTAAACACTGCCGAGGTTCATTATTTGGTTCAATCAGCGTGAGACCATACTATCGGCGAGGGCAAAATTATCCCCACCGATCACCCTCGTCTCACTGATGCCTTCCGTCGGTGTGACCTACGATATCGGTGAAGCTACTTAAAACTTCACCGATCGCCACTCTCCTGCCGATAGCCCTTCCTCGTCTATCACTCATCGGCGAGAGCTCCTTATATCGGCGAAGGCTAGAAAAACTTGGCCGATATAAAATGTTATGTCGATGACAATGTCATCGGCGAGAGACTCCATTTCGGTGGAACACTCCAAAACTCCACCGATGACAACTGTTATGCCGATGACACTACCCTGGTTTTGAATCCGAACCCTTGAACTAAACCATTGAATTTGAACCATTGAACCCCGAACCCTTTGAACCAAAAAAGAAAAAAGGTTCAATGTTGTAAAAACACTGCCAATGAATGAATAATGGCGATCAAAGTGTGCCGATGTATTTTCTGCAAAACAATCAAATCTAACATATAGAGTGGAACCCAGACAAAATTGCCCATGACCCGGAACCACTAAATATGAATATTTCAAAATTTAAAATGAATGCCAACAAAAGGGCAAACAACTGACTGTATATTATGCAAAACCTGATAGTTCATTTTACCTAAGTGATCATAACTTGCAAAATATGATGAATTTTAAGACGGTTCAAAAAGCAACCCTGGCTCATTTTCACAAGGAATCCAACCATATTATGCAATGGTACTGCAAATGCATTTTTCCATATTTTTAACAAGGTTTGCAAATTTGACTCTCTTTTCCCTTTACCACCAGACAGAAAAAACACAAGCAGAAGCAAAAAGCAAAGCAACAGCAGGGGTCCTCATTTTGCTAAGGGGCAAAATGGGGCGTGTTGTGAACATCACAACAACTAGCAACCAAACAAAACAACTAAATTCAAAGTGTTCAAGGAAACTAGATGAAATGAACTCATAACTTCTGACTATCCCTCCTGCAAAGTACTATTCAGCTTGAGACTCAAAGTATTTAATAAAGATGCATGAATTTCCATTTTCAGTTTAGTTGTGTGCATGTGATTAATTATCCTCATCTTGAAGATCGGTTGAACAAACCAGTGACTGACATTAGCCTATGTAGGTGAGGATATTCCCTCATAGCCGACCGGATAGAGCCTTGCTGCCAGCGAGCGTCCATAGCCCCGGCAAGGTTATCGTTACAATTCTCCTAAGTAGAGCCCCACTGCCAGCGAGCGTCTATAGCCCCGGTAGAGTTACTTAGATGGCTTAATCTGGATTTTCAGTATAATCCACTTTATTTATTTATTTATTTATTTTATTTTCTAATTTTGAAAGACTTCATAAGATATAACAATTTGTAACTTCATGATGCAAGGAGTGGACACTTGCTGAAATTAAGCTGAGAATTGTAATGGTAGCAAGGGTAACCTCTGATTTTTCACCTAATATCTACACTGGTAAGTTCAACAAACCCAAGGATTTTAGGTGTGTCATCGTGAGAAACTTGCTTCGAATTCTCAATCACATTTATTGAATACAAAACTTCAGAAGATGAACAACTCTCTACAATCATGACAGTAACAAGTTATGTGTAAATTGTAAATGATTAACTTGAATACCCTAAATTTTATACTGTTTTGAATGGTTGCTAGTTTTGCTCCTTAATACTCTAAAGTAAAATAAAGATCCCTGCTGAAGAGACAACAAACAAACTAAACAAACAGGCTGTACAAACAACACAACGAAAGAAAAAACTGTACAAACAGAAAGAAACAAAAAGCAAAAACAAACAGAAGACAAACTATACAAATAGCCAACCCAAAAGAAAACACAAAAGAAGAACCGTACATTACCCCCAGCACTCTACATTAAGAAAAAAGGACTGCCCCCCTTTTACCTCAAGCCTGGAAGTAGTGTTTCAAATGCTGGCCATTAACTGGTAATGGCATATCTTCTCCAGTCAAGGTCTTAAGTCTAAAGGTGTTATCTCCTATTATTTCTGAGACTTGTAATGGACCCAGCCATAATTTATCGAATTTTCCATGGCTTCCTTTCTTTTCATGTGCATTGTCCCAGCACAACACTAAGTCTAATATCCTAAATGTTTTGACTCTTGCCCTTTTGTCAAACCACCTCTTAACAACCACTTGGTGTTTGGCAAACTTCTTGAGGGCTTGACCTCTTTTCTCCTCTAGTTGTAACATTTGCACTATTCTGGCTTCCCTATGGTTATCAAAGCCTAAATATTCATTGGCAAACTTCCAGGTTGGTATTCTCAGATTAACCGGAAGTATGGGATCAGTCCCATAAACTAAGTGATAAGGTGTGCTACCTAAAGCTATTTTAAACTTGGTCATGTCTACCCATAATGCATATCTTAACAGGGTATTCCACTCTCTAGGACTTTTGGCAATTAACCTCTTGATTATGTCTAGTAAAATTTTGTTTGTTGATTCAGCCAGTCCATTACCTTGAGGGTAATAATTCGAAGAAAACCTTAGAATAATCCCATATTCAAATGCCCATTTAGAAAATTTTAAAGAAGAGAAAGCAGGGCCGTTATCACATACCAATGAATAGGGCGTTCCAAACCTGGTGATAATGTTTTCTTCAAGGAACTTGATAACTACCTCAGTTGTGGAAAATTTGCAGCAGGTGGCCTCAATCCACCTTGTACAATAGTCTGTTACCGTCAATACAAATGTGTGTCCTGCAGAAGATGGAGGATTGATGACTCCGATAAAATCCAAGCCCCACTGTGCAAACGGTCTGGATTCGATCACAGGTTGCAGTGGATTGGCCGGATTTCTCCCTTTGTCTGCTGCAATCTGACAGGTGTGGCAACTTCTGATGTGACTCTTAGTATCTTTGAACATAGTGGGCCAGTAATAGCCCACCCTCAGTATTTTGTGTGTTGTAGTTAAATGGGAACCATGGCCGGTTCCGTACTTGCAATGTAGTTCTATCAACACTCTATCAGCTTCAGTTCTGTTTATGCATCTTAGATAAATTCCATCATGGTTCTTCCTGAATAGAAGACCTCCTTGCACCATATAATTTTGTGCCTTAATCTTCAAAGCTCTCCTCTGAGAAGCCTTCATCTTGCTTGGGTACTTTCCAGCTATCAGGAAGGTGCTTAAATCATCGTACCAGCCTGATGCGCTTGGGAATTCAATACATATTGTTGTTTTATCAGATTTGGATCCACGTTTACTATTGTCTGCACCAATGCCTGCCCTCTGACCAGCTTTGCGGGAATGATCTCCATGTCAAATTCTTGCAGTGTGGTGATCCATTTGGCTCTTTTTTCTCCAGGCTCGTTTTGCATCAGCAACATTTTTACTGTTGCGTCTGGTACTATGGCTTTGATCTGGCTGTGCAGAATGTAGTGTCCAAATTTTTTCACAGCCTTTACTAATGTGAATGCCTATCTTTCGATATCTAGATATCTCAGCTGTGCATCCTTCAGAGGCGCACTCATAAATGCTATGGGCCTCTCTTCATTATTTTCACCTTTCTGTGTCAAGGCAGTCGCGACAGAATGAGAAGAAGCAAATGAGTAGATGTAAAATGGGCTTGTGTAGTCTGGACTTACCAATACAGGGGCATCAAAAATTGCCTCCTTGATATCTTCAAATGCGGCTTTGGCCACTGGCGTCCATTCCATCTGTGCATCTTTCTTCAACATGGCATTCAGCGGCTGCACGATCTCTGCAAAACCTGTTATAAACTTCCGAACAAAGTTAATTTTACCAAAAAATGATTTCAACTCTTTCCTACTATTTGGTATTTGCAAATTTTTTATGGATTCTATTCTATCCGGATCAATTGAAATTCCATTTTCAAAAATGACATGGCCTAATAATTTACCTTCAGTTACGCTAAATATACATTTCTTAGGATTAAGGGAAATCCCATACCTTTCACATCACTTGAGTACTTTTCTGAGGTCCTCAGCGTGGGTGGATGCATCCTTGGAATACACAGTTAAATCATCCATATACACAACAGTGCATTTACCTGACAATCCATGGAATGCAACGTCCATGGCCCTCTAAAAAGTAGCACCTGCATTGATCAGACCAAAAGGCATTCTTCTATACGCATAATTTCCCCATTTGCAAGTGAAGGTGGTTTTTAGTCTATCTTCTCTATCAATTAAGACCTGATTATAACCTGAAAAACCATCTAAAAAAGACATCATCTTTGCACCATTTACTGCTTGCAGTACTTCGTCTATTAGGGGCAAAGGATAATTATCCTTTTTAGATGCCTTGTTTAAATTTCTAAAGTCTACGCACAACCTGATGTCTCCGTTTTTCTTCCTCACTGGTACTAAGTTAGCTACCCAGACAGAATGTCTGACTGGGAAAATTATTCCAGCGGACAGTAATTTTTTAACTTCCTCAAAGATTAAAGGCTCTAGAATAGCATTTATAGGCCTCTGTTTCTGCCTGAATGGTTTGACTTCTTTTCTTAAAGGTATTACGTGAGTTATCATCAAATGTTTTCAAGTCTTCATAAGTCCATGCTATGACATGTTTATATTCTTTCAGAACGTCCAGAACCTCTTTTCTAATTTTCTCAGAGCAAGCTTTCCCAATTAGTACACTTTGTGGATTTAGCTCAGTCCCTAAGTTATGTAAATCACACCTACCCCCTTCTGTTTTGGGTAAGTCTTTCTGTCTTATTACTCCGTCGAAGTCAAAGATGTGTTCTAATTCAATTACTCCTTTTGGTAAGAAGTTGCTCTTTAAGTTGATCATATCTTCTTCGTCCCATGTTACCTCAGGCCTTTCTTGTTCATCAATGATTTGGGCCTCAAATGCCTCATTACAAGTCAGAAAATTAATAATTTGCTGATCCCTTCCAAATACCTGAAAGTGTGTAACGTTGTCTGGTATACTGGGCACGTTAACTAGCTCAACAGCAAATCGTCTTAATCCTGACAGTGTCAATGGTTCTAATGTACTAGCAGCAACTGCTAACGCATCTAGCCTGTGGTTCAACTCTCTAGGAATGTGCTCTATGTTAAAAGCATCAAACGAATCCATTAAACCCCATACTCTATGTCTATAACTAATCATTTTCTTATAATTGCAGGCATATAGTTTCCTCACTTGTCTGACTACTAATTCAGAGTCTGAAAATACTCTGATGGTTTTTACCCCTTTCTTGATGGCCATGACAAGTCCTAAAATTAGGGCCTCATATTCAGCAATATTGTTAGTGCAGGAAAATTGTAATCTATATGCTGCCAAATGTGATTTACCTTGAGGATCTATGAGTTCAATACCCGCACCTGCGCCCTGCTTTGATTTGGACCCATCACATTTTAACGTCCACATGCCATCTTTACTTTCCTGATCTTTTACCTTGGCATACTTGGTCCCTTTTATTGCCAGTGGGGTGTTGTCTTGTTTATTCATGGGTTTTTCCGTTTGGTTATCTTGCATATGTGTGTTTTTAGTTTGCAACTCAGAAAGATAACTACCCTTGTCCTCTATTTCTTTTCCTAAATCTGGAATCAAGGCATCTATATTATCCTTAACATATCTCTGTGTTGGATCAGGATTCTCATTTTCCTCTTGTAACTCTACCCTCCTTATGCACTTTTTGTATTCATATTCAATGATGTCTTTGCATATTTCACAATTCTCCTCAGAATGTTGCCTATCATGGACTCTACACCTATTTTTATATAACTTACATTGGACTGGGAGATTGTGTGTAACACACTCTTCCACCTCTTGTCTAATGGCATGACCAAATTTGTCTATTGCATTGTTTTCTTCATCTGAAGAATTTCCGTCAAACTCAATGAATAGTGCCGTTCTATTGCTGACACACTTTTTTCTAATGTTTAACATCATAATCTCTTCAATCTGCATCCCATTGTTGGTAATTCTATAGACACCTGGTTCAACAGTAGCATATAATATTTCATTAGTTCGATTATACTCTGTTATCATATGTTTCATTCTGGGCTCTGCCTCTATTCTGATCTGGTTTGGGATGCCTCTCCAAGGTAACCACATGTGTGAAAAGTCAGTAGCCATATATCTGTTTAATGTCTTAGACCAATCCCTACTTAGCAACATTCCATAATTTACGGGTATATCCACTACTTGAATGTCAATGATTTGGCTTACCCTAGGGTCTGAAGCTAATTGCACTTGAATGTTCATGAGTTCTCCTATCACGCTAACCTCAGTCTTATCTAATTGTGTGACAACCTTGGCAGATTTGGTGGGAGTCAGCCCGAGAGTTTTACATATTCCTAAGGGCATTACGTTGGCTGAAGCACCAGAATCTACCATGCAATTGTGTATATTCTTCCCACACAACCTAATAGTTAACAAGAAAGGGTGAGTATCCCTCTTATCCGCATGTATTACTACATTTGTATTGGAAGGCTGCTCAACTTTCTTACCTTTCTCCTTAGGTGGTGAATCACTATTAGGAATAGTTATATCAGCAGACACCTTGTTTGTTATGGATGTATCCAGGGATTTTAAAAAAGCATTTCTGATCCCTAGGGTCTTCAATAATTCATTTAGAGGTATACTGACCTTAATTTTCTTTATTTCCTCTGATAAGTAATTCATTAATCTTGTTGTCTCTATTGCTTCTGTCTTACTTGTTTGATCCTTTTGCACTGTTGTTCCATTATTTGTGTGCTGACTAGCTTTAAGTATGGCAGGATTGTTGCTAGCATTCTGATCTGGGGGTGTATTGATGTTATTCGGAGGAGTGGAAGTGGTGAAAGGTCCTCCCGGCCTAGGGTTGTTCCTCAAATTGTAGGTGTGGCTTTTATTTATCTGTTGAAAGGCCTGCACCTCTTCCATTTCATTTAATATCTCATTTTCAGATTCAAAAGGAAACTGAAAAGCATTTAACACAAAGGCTGATTCAGGATAAAGACTTTCACAACAGCATGGTTCATCCTCTAGCAATTCATCCTCTTTCTCTTCTGCAGTTGCAAAGGTAAACGTTTCTAAGACTAATGCTGTGTCATATCCTGAGGGTACTACCTCATTACCCTTAGGAATGAGAAATTCAGAGGTAAGAGGCTGTACATCTATGTTGAAAATACTAGCTACCAAGTGGAACTGTGGACAGTCGTGCTCAGCATGGGCATTGGTATTGTGAAATCTGCACCAATTTTTGGGTGCTGTACTGGCCATTTGTATGCTAGTCGTTTGTTTTGCACCATGATTATCTGTATTCTCAAAAGGAGAAGCCAGAGTACCGTTGTTGGGCCCAGTGTTCCATGTCTTGGGTGGCCTAGGTTGATTCTGATTTATGTTATTATTGCCCCAGGTCCTATTATCTATCACTGGCCCCCTATTTTGCATTGGTTGCCCCTGACTGGGGCCTTGATGCTGATTGTAGTTTTGGTTCTGATTGTACTGCTGATTTTGATTGAGACTATAATTCTGATTTTGGCCTTGGTTGTGATTTTGATGTGGATTGTAGTTTTGGTTGCTTCTTCCATAGAGGTTCTCATTTCTTAGCTGTGTCACTTCGGTTGTTAATCTTTTCAAATGTGCAGTAATTTCTTTGATTTCTTCCCTATCCTCTTGTGCTTTTGCCACAGTTACATCCCTAGGAAGTTGGAAGAAAGGCTGACCATTATTTTGATTGTTATTGGAAGTACTAGCCGTGTAAGGAGTTATAGCTTGGATTGGAGTAGGATTATACACAGGTGTGTAAGAAAGAACCAGATTTACTAGTGGAGCGTGCTGCACAGGGACTCCATTCCATGGGTGTGCCTGATTCTGCACCCCAAAATTTCCTCCATTGACAAATGGACTATAAGTTGTATGCCTCATTTCTTGGTTCACTGAGGCTGCCTCTTTATAGGCTTTGGATATTGAATCTATGTCAGGTTTTCTTTTGACAAACATGGCGGTTAAAGGATCCAAGGCAGCATAGTACATAGCCAACAAGGGAGCATCATCTATGGTATAAGGGGGTACCAGCCTAGAATAGGCCTTTTGAAATCTGTCATTGAAATTATCAATTAGCTCTCCCTCACCTCGTTTTATAGCAGCCAATTTATGATACAAAGCGCAAGGGTCAATGGGTCCTCTAAATCTTGATAGAAATGCTTCTTCCATAAGTGCCCAGGAAGAAATGTAACCATTGGGTAAGTTTACGTACCAGCTAGAGGCCTGCTCATTAAACGTGTAAGGAAACAATCTACACACAACATCCTCGTGCTCTAACATAGCCCTAAAACATGCTTCCTTAAATATTCTAATATGATCTTCTGGGTCCTGATGCAACTGGTATTTGGGACATATCTTTTCCGGATTTTTTGGCATCTCATGATAATCATTGAAGAGTATGGGAGAATTGACATCGAAATAAGCCATTGCAGGTTTTTGAGCTTGACTTGGACTTGCAGGAATACTTGGATTGATTGGTGGATTAGGATTTACAGGAGGATTGAGACCTCCAGGAGTGCCTGAACCAAGATTTAAAGATCTGAACAGTGATCTATCATGACTCACAATACTACGGATGTTAAAAGGTGACCCAAGAGGTGTTCCAGATGAACTTCCCACTTGCGATATCTTTGGATTCCAAATTAAAGGGTTTTTACTTCGCCTTGTATCAGGTAGTTGCACAAATATATCTCCTGAACTAGATCTAGACCTAGTCACTCTATTACTGTCGTTAGTCAGTTTGAAATGAAACCTAACTCAGGAAGGCCCTCCTTCTAGCGCCATAAAATTGTTGATGATTGCAATATACAGCCTTCTAGCCCTCCTTCTAGCACCAGAAAACTGTTGGTGATTGTTTTGATGCAATCATAACAAAAAGTTAAAATTCACATATAATGAACTGAAACTATACTTGAAAGATAAGAAGGAATCATTTAAGATTCAACTAATCCCAAGTCTACAATGGTTCGGTTGGTCAAGTTCAGTTGGTCAATGTGAAGTTGTAATGTTCAAGGGGCCTTACGTAGTTTAGGTTTGTTTGGTAGTTTAATGGACTAAGAATATGCAAAAGAATCATAGATTTCAACAAGTATTTTGTTCATTTGCATACAAGTGTTACTGTGCTGCAAGTTCAGATGATTTTCTTGAATTATTGCAGCTTTCTCCTTTATACATTTTATGAAAACTGTCTACTCTTAACTCTGTTATGCATGTTTCTTCAAATTTGAGACAATTTCCTTTAGATTTTTACGTTTTTAGCTAAATATTTCAGATGGGTTGGGAAAAGTTAGAAAGATCTAATCTATACCTCATTCACTCTACCAAAGGATCTAATTGTTCTGTTATGCACTATGTAAATACCACAGTAATTTGATCAAATCCACAGTAAAAACCTTAAATGCAAGTTCTGAGCATTTTCACAAACATACATTTAAAATTGCAAGCTCTCAAAGAAAATATTTCAAAACACAAAGAAGAGCAGGAGAACACTCAGACGATAGATGTAGAACTCCAGATTCTATTGTATTAGAAACGAATAGTCATACATGATTTACAATGTAGGAATGACTCTTAGTTTCATTGATCATACTACAGAGAACTTACAAGCTTTACAGATACAGTAAGGCAGCCAGACATTCCACGCGCACCTTACTGCAGACAAACATGCGACCTCCTTCTTCTACTTCTAAACTATGCCCAGAAAGACTCTACAATTCTAGCAAAATACTAAAATCCCTGTTGTAGCCCCTGTTGTTTTCCTAAAATCCTTGTTGTAGCGTATTACAGTGTAGAGAGGCACAATATAAAGACATTCTGATTGTCCTCACTACAGCAAAAAACCTAACTAAACCCCTGGTTCAAACCCCTGGTTACAGCAATAAATACAGGTGAACCAGTTCTTCAAAATATCTCTGAGCAGTGTCAAATTTGGGCGAAATATTGCCCCTTTTGAGAAGTTCCGGCAGCTCTGCAATAACTTCTGTTTGTCTATTGTAGTAATACCTTCAGCTGCAACTCTGTCCTCCATTGGGTTGGCCTTGACTTCTTCGCACTTCATCTTTAGCCTCCTGCTCCTGAGATTGGATTTCCTTCTTCCATGATGTCACTGTGTTGAAGTTCCAGCTGCTTCCTCAACTACAAGCCTGCAAGACAAGACAAGCAATAAGTATCAAATTTTCCAAATGAACAGTAAGAAACTTAAAATAATCGTTTAGATCATGGTGACTATGCAAAATTGTGGAAATCGGGTTCCAAAAACTCTCAAAATTTGTTCAAAATGCACACAGACTGCTCAAAACCCATCGGGTCAACTATCGCTGACCAAAAATGCCACGGGCGCCAAAAAAAATGAGTTTAAAACTCCTATCGCATTTCCCTTTCCCGCCCATCGGCGTGACAATCGCCATCAGTGTGTCAAAAAAAATGCTCGGCCGATGCTCTTTACTCTTCATTTTTTCTCTGTCGGCGAGAGACTACGCTATCGGCGGGCTCAAAATTCCCTCCACCGATGCTTTTACCTTGGCCGATACCTTTATCGGCGAGAGTTTCGCCGATAACCATCTTCGCTGTTCGCCATCGGCGTGAGATGGCCCATCGGCAACTCACAAATCTCCTCCGCCGATGGCCTTCGTTAGGCCGATGGCCCCTTATCGGTGTAAACACTGCCGAGGTTCGTTATTTGGTTCAATCGGCGTGAGACCATACTATCGGCGAGGGCAAAATTATCCCCGCCAATCACCCTCGTCTCACCGATGCCTTCCGTCAGTGTGACCTACGATATCGGTGAAGCTACTTAAAACTTCACCGATCGCCACTCTCCTGCCGATAGCCCTTCCTCGTCTATCACTCATCGGTGAGAGCTCCTTATATCGGCGAAGGCTAGAAAAACTTGGCCGATATAAAATGTTATGTCGATGACAATATCATCGGCGAGAGACTCCATTTCGGTGGAACACTCCAAAACTCCACCGATGACAACTGTTATGCCGATGACACTACCCTGGTTTTGTATCCGAACCCTTGAACTAAACCATTGAATTTGAACCATTGAACCCCGAACCCTTTGAACCAAAAAAGAAAAAAGGTTCAACATTGTAAAAACACTGCCAATGAATGAATAATGGTGATCAAAGTGTGCCGATGTATTTTCTGCAAAACAATCAAATGTAACATATAGAGTGGAACCCAGACAAAATTGCCCACGACCCGGAACCACTAAATATGAATATTTCAAAATTTAAAACGAATGCCAACAAAAGGGCAAACAACTGACTGTATATTATGCAAAACCTGATAGTTCATTTTACCTAAGTGATCATAACTTGCAAAATATGATGAATTTTAAGACGGTTCAAAAAGCAACCCTGGCTCATTTTCACAAGGAATCCAACCATATTATGCAATGGTACTGCAAATGCATTTTTCCATATTTTTAACAAGGTTTGCAAATTTGACTCTCTTTTCCCTTTACCACCAGACAGAACAAACACAAGCAGAAGCAAAAAGCAAAGCAACAGCAGGGGTCCTCATTTTGCTAAGGGGCAAAATGGGGCATGTTGTGAACATCAGAACAACATTGAGCAATATGGAGAAAATAGATAACATACATATTTGACAGAGATCAAAAAGGAGTAGCAGGTATAACAATCAAGAAAACAAACAACCACATGGATTACTGTGGCAAGCATAATAGTCATGTAGAAAACTAGATGCAAAAAAATAGATAATGAAAGATTTCTCATGTTTTCCAGTATACAGAGCATAAGTATAGGTATTGAAACTTTCTAAAGGTTCAAGGAATATTTACAGAGGTCTATAATAATAGTGAACAAAAAGTAATAGTTTGAAACAATGAAGAGAAATTCTTTTAACTGTAACAGTTGGAGAATAATCTTGGGACTATCAAAAGAGGACTAAAACAGTCATTGGGCATTATAGTCTTCATCAAAGCAACAACAAATTTTAAATGGTGCAAACATAGCAGCATATATGAGAGGGATGCAATCATCAAAGAGATGATTCACCTCTATCAACAGTTTAACCTCTGATTCTTCACCATGTACTTCTACAAACTACAACATAGCCTCATATGTGTTGTCTACTCTGACACACAGTGCTACATTATCGTCTAAATCAGCAGATGTTGGACCATCTGTTGATAACTGAGAGGGGGGGTGAATCAGTTATCCTAATTAATTCTTCCTTTTCAACTTTCTTATCAATCAATGCAACATTAATTCAAATAAGCAAACATTACCATGAAAAGGAGAAACACATGACACAGTATTTTTGACGTGGAAACCCTGTTAATGGAGAAAACCATGGGATGATTAACCCAAAGATTATTCTCTGTTAGAAGAATAAGGAAATACAAAATGGCACTTGCCAATTAGGGCTCACTGCCCAAGCACACTGCTCACAAAGAAGGCACACTACCTACAAGGAGACACACTGTCTACAAAAGAATGTTATACAATACTTGAACTAATTGGAAGCATCCACATATGCTGGAGTTCAGTTCCAGTTAGGCTTAGTACACTGATCTGCTGCACTTCATCTTTCCTCTTCTCTTATGCTGCTTCTCTTTCACATACCGGACCTTCCTTACTGCTTCTGCTCTGTTCTACTTTTTCTCGCATATCTCAACACACAACCACCTTCACAACTAAATCCATCGTGTATATATATCTGCACAAGTAATTTCATCACTTTTCAAGTCAGCATCCAGAATAGTCAATTCTTTTCACAAACTCTGATTTGTCGGCTGAATCCTTCCACACCAAGTAATGCGGATCAAATCCATGCTTATATAAATCATTTATCATGTCAGCCAAACATGATTCATGCCTTCACAACCTTTACCACCATCAGTAACATGACCAGAAAATAGTCTGATATTCTGTTAGTCAGTTCTTCCTCTGTTCACACTGTCACTCAGGAACCCTGTACTCAAGTATTCATATCTTTTACCTCATCTATCACCGGAGGCTACATCCTTGGAATCTATTAGTCAAGGTAGTCCTCTTGACTTCCCCAAAACCACATTTTGCCAAGATACTTCCTCTGAGAGATCCGGACCAGTCTATTGGACCTTGCCACATGCTCTATTCTTGTTTACCGGACCATAATAATCTTCATTCTAACTTCCGGTGTAGATACACCATGTCCTGCGGATTTGTGGGATGACCTTTGTTGCCATCAATGACAACAAACATGAATCCATGTAGTGTCTCTTGCCAACAATCTCCCCCTTTGGCATTGATGGCAACACTTAGTGAAAAATGACTAAGTGTTTACACTATGCTCCCCCTTGGCTAATGCTCTATTTTTATATACATTTTCTGGAGCTCCCCCTTAGTTGGATTCCTCATTTTTCACTATTCCTCACTCCCCCTTTGACATCAATGGCAAAGGGTAGGGTCCATACACCAAAATTTTTGAAAATTTTACTATACTTAGCCGTATATTACATATTCACATAAACTGAAGAATGTCTGCAAAGATGTTTTCAACTGGATGAGTTATGTAGCCCAACTTTGCTTCATTCTATCCAAAATTGAAATGTGAGCACTCAACAAAAACGCAAAAGCTTCTGCCCTTTTAAGATCTGTCGGATTATTGGTCTGGGCGGTAGTCTGAGCATCACTTATGGCCTCATGCATGGCCTCTAACTCAGGGATAATAATCCTTCTAAGTTCTCCCATCCGGCTAATTATATTCTTTCTTTCCTTCTCAAAATTCTTTATTGCATTTGTGATTGCAATAGTTTGACACTCTTGATTTACTATGGAGGAAGAGAGAGGATCAAAACTTTGAGACAAACTTAGTAGTTTATCCTCTTCCTCTTTTATTTTCTTCTCAATTTCTACCGTTGCTTTTGACCAGGAGATACAAAATTTGCAAATGTCACCACCATCCTTAAGAGCATTTTCTAAGCTCTTTATTCTAATGTTCATATTTCTCCTATCATTAGAGATTAACCCTTGTACCTCTGAGAATCTTTTATCCAAAAATTCCTTCCGGACCTTTTCTTCAGCTGATTTTTCTAGAGAATCAAAATGTGTACTGACACTGTTGACTAAGGTTTTGAGATTACCGGAAGAGGAGGCTGTGGGATCCTTCTGAAAGGATGGTATGATCTTTTCTAGCACTCTGGATGTAGCGTCTATCAACTCACAGTCTTCCATATGAGACTTGAGGAGTTTTTCATTTGCCTTAGCATGTGCAAATGAAGCTATCTTCATTATCTGTACCAGAGAAAGGGAATCAAAATTGAATGGACCTTGTAGAAGCTCTGGTTCATCAATCTCTAATGTTTCTTTGCTCAAAAATTTTTGGACAGTTTGTGCAGTGTCTCTTGCTAGAGACAGATGTTTCTTCTCTTCTGCAGTCTTGGAGTTGTCCTTTGGAATTTTCTCTCCCTCTACATTCCCACCACTAGCAGTTGTGGTTTTCTCTGGTGAAGTCTTCTGTCCTTCTGCAATCTTTGCACTGTCACCTTCTTTTTCCTTCACCTCTACTTCTTTCTCCTATAATTTCTCTTCTTCTTTGGATCTAGAGACAGTAGGGGAAACCGAAGGAGAAATGTTGGTCAGTTCAAGGCCCACCTCTTCTATTACTTTCTCAGAAGTTTCTTCTGCAACACTAGTGGATGAAGGATCAGTACCCAAGTCCTCTACAACAGGAAGATTAAATCTTTTGAAGGCCTTCCGGAGGATCTCTTCTGTATCCTTGGCCACCTTGTCAGTCTCACCAAGCATGAGCTGATTCATCCTTGCTTTGCACCTGAACTCATCCTTGCAGTCTTTGAATATTATGTTCACTATCTTGGGATCAATTTGAGGATATAGCTGAATAGCTATCTGCTCTCGGATCTCAAGATCTTTAGCTTGGATAGTGGACTTTCTCATTTCCAACTCCTTTTCTAGACTTTTAGGAATTAAAGAGATAATTTCAATAAAAGCTTTGTTGTAAATGTTCAAGAACTTAACTGTGGCTTCCTCCAGAATCCTTTTATCTGCTTCATTATAGCCATCATAGAATTCTGTTAGGGGTTGAAGGTTGCCATCCACAGTGACTACTTTTACTATATCATCTAAGGAGAGAGTAGGTTTTTCAACAAATTCCTCTTCCTTCTCTTCTTCTCCTTGACCAGTAGAGTGTTTACCGGATGATTTCTTCTTCTGTTTCTTTATCTTTTTTACCCCCTCATCTGATTCGGTTTCCTCTTCATCTTTCTGACTTGCATAAGCCCTCGTGGCTTTTATTTTAGACCTTTTCTCCCCTTTACCAAATGTCTGACCTTTCGGTTTTGATGTTTTTGAGCTTTTGGTTGTGATAGGTGTAGATGCTTTTGATGATCTAGTCTGGGTTGAGGTTTCCACCGGAGTACTTTTCTTGCTTTTCTTTTTTGCCTCTTTCTTCTCTTCCTTAGCCTTTCGCCTCTTTTCTCGGTTAGCATCAAGTGCCTCCTTTGAGATGCCTAGGCCTTGGGCAATATGTTCTACTTCTTTTCTCACCTTCCTTGTTATCTCAGGTTCTCTAAGTTCCACATGGATCTTCACACTCAGCTACTCAAAGGTTCCAAACCTTTCTTCCTTTGGATCTTTGGGCTGACTCAGCATGTGTTGAACATGCAGCTCCATAATCTGTTCATCAACCTCATACCCCATGGGCATGATCCAGACTGTCCTTAGTTCTATAGCCTCCATTAGGCACTGATTAGTATCAACCGTAAAGCAGACTGAGTCTTTGTATTTTTCAACAAGAGACTGGCGAATTCTTTCTCTTGCTTGCATCATGCTCTGGAAGTTTTTGAAGTATCCCCACAGGGCTGTATCTCTTGCTTTGGCATCCCCAAGTCCATGTAAATAATCTTTGATTTGGACTACTAGAGGTTTGTCATTCTACCATACCCATCCACTTGATCCAGGCAACTCATTCATGAAGTAGAAAAATAGACATAATATAAGTGTACCATACTTGAAAGAATTCTTTTTGTCCTTTTTGATTTTTTGTATATTTTCCATTAATTGGCCTGAAAGTAGTTCATAGAGATCATAATCTGCATTATTTCTTAGCATCTCATAGGCAGTATATACTACAGTTCCGGATATTGAATTCTCCCTACTGGAGTGATAAATCTTATATCCTATTATCATAGATGCAAACTTGATATCCAGGTTAGAAATATCTTCAATGGTCATTGCCCTCTTATCAAATTTTGATCTGGTGGCCTCAGTTACAATGTTATTTTTGATGGATTTGAGAATAGGTATCCCTCTGGAAGAGTATAGACCAGTTACTGCCCTAATTGCCTCTTTTGTGATCTTGCAAGGTTTATCCAGCCATAGGAAGTTGTCATGCACCCTACTCAATATGTATCAGACCCATTCATCTTCTTCAAAGCAAGTGAAATGAATGAATTGATCAAAATGTTTCTTTTGGATACCCTTATACTCTGGTTTAAGCTCAAAAGCACTGTCTATCAATTGTTTGTGATAGATATCTCTTAATTTGAATCCCCCAAATTCCTCAATACTTGCATGTATGTAAAACCTAATGTCTTCTATGTGTAAAATGCCATGTGGAACACTAGAGAATGCTCCTAAGGGATCTACCTCCAATGACTTGTATGGGTGTTTCTTAAATTTAGGTCGAGGCCTATCTGAGATCTTTACTATATTCAGAGTAGCCATTTTTCAAAAGATTTGCAGTGAGATATTGAAAACAAAAAATACCTTATGCGCCTTCGGTTACACGGAGTGGTTGGATTGATTTCTGTATGTAATGACTTCTACAAGTGATCTTTGGTGAACTTGATGAATTTTGTTGCAAAGCTCTACTTTTTGCTTCTTCTTGAGTGTAGAATGAACAAGTGATTAAAGAGAAAACCCTTATATCGCTTCGCAAACCCTAATATCAAACTGCAATAAATGCTCGACCTACATTATTTCAGTTGGCCTTATTCAGATGACTTGAAGAACCGGATCTGTCCAAATCTATGAACATCATGCAAATCTTCCAAAACATGAACAAATAGAGATGACACATCACAAGGACATCCCAAACACTCTGTCCAATCTGCAAAATAAGAAAATGCACTTCCAGATCTCATCAGACCCTTTTTGTAACACTCTGTCACTCCGGAGCATCTCCCAGAACCAGTTCTACTTGATTGATCACAACTCCTTCAAATCTTCATGCGAACCTCTGAAATCTTAACTCGATCATCTCAAGACTCATATCTACAAACCCTTTAATCTGCATCCTCTTCTTGTGCCAGTTTTGGCACTACTTGACTGGCTCGAGGAACAAGGTTTTCTTTGTGTCTCCCCCTGAGCCAGAGCTCACTTTTTAATTTTCAGAAGGAATATCAGCACCAGAGTCTGGTGGGGATCCAACCTCTACAATCTCAGACCTTTTCTTCACCCAAATCTTGCTCATCTTACTTTTAACTTCATCTGCATTCATCTTTTGTTTACCCTTGTCTTGATTCTGATTATGATATACCGGACCTCTTTTGTCTTGATTCTTGCTTCTACAGACTTTTGCACTATGACCGGACCTATTGCAGATTTGGAAAACAACATTTCTTTGTATATTTGATTGATATCCACTTGATCTGTATTGATTAGCCATATGGCCTATTCTATTGCATGCAAAGCATCTACCATTGAATGATTTGTTCATTTGCATAATTCTGCATTCGTGAGATTTGTGACCATACCTTTTGCAGTTAAAACACTGTCCAGAGAAGGAAGAATTAGTCTGATTCATTCTCTTTCTGCACTGATTAGCTTTGTGACCAAAGAGATTACAACTGTGGCAGTATCCATTGAAAGATGGATATCTTTGAGCATTGGGCTGTCTTACCGAAGGTCTTCTAGGCTTGTTCCTTGGATTTTCTGATCCAAAATTCTTCTGACTGGATCCGGAGCCTTCTCCTTTTTCATATCCTAAACCACACATGTCATCTGTCCTTTTTTGACTTCCAAGAAGAACTTCAAGTTGAGTAGAACTTATCTTGAATTTCTCTTTATATTCATTTGCTGATTGAAGATCCCTTTTGAGAGAGACAATTTGATCCTCAAGTTTTTCTTCATTTTCTTTAGCATCTTCAAGATTAGATTCAAGATGTTTGATAATTCTCTCCATTTGGTGGCAATCTTCTGATTTCTCCTTGAGAGATTGTCTTAGATCATCTTCAGTTTTTCTTTTCTCTTTAATCTCTTGGGTAAACTTTATAACTCTTGATTCCATTTCATGTCTTACCATAATGACTTCTTTTGATAACTTTTCACATAACTTGGTTTTTTTAGTCATCTCTTCATTTGCATCATTAGCTTCACTTTGTCTTGCCAATTGCTGAAGCAGCTCCTTTCTCTTTTTCATAGAGAGACTTAATTTGTCTTTTAGTTCTCTCATGAAATCATCAGCCTGTTTGAGTCTTTCCTTTAATTCATTGACTTCAGAGTTTGACTATTCAAGATCCTCAAGGGCATTCTTGAGTTGCTCCTTTAAACCATATGTATCCATTTGGATTCCCAGATCTTCCTCGAGCTGTTAGACTCTTGTTGGGAGGAACTTAGCTATGATACCACTTGTTGATAACTGAGAGGGGGGGTGAATCAGTTATCCTAATTAATTCTTCCTTTTCAACTTTCTTATCAATCAATGCAACATTAATTCAAATAAGAAAACATTACCATGAAAAGGAAAAACACATGACACAGTATTTTTGACATGGAAACCCTGTTAAGGGAGAAAACCACGAGGTGATTAACCCAAAGATTATTCTCTGTTAGAAGAATAAGGAAATACAAAATGGCACTTGCTAATTAGGGCTCACTGCTCGAGCACACTGCTCACAAAGAAGGCACACTACCTACAAGGAGACACACTGTCTACAAAAGAATGTTATACAATACTTGAACTAATTGGAAGCATCCACATATGCTGGAGTTTAGTTCCAGTTAGGCTTAGTACACTGATCTGCTGCACTTTATCTTTTCTCTTCTCTTATGTTGTTTCTCTTTCACATACTGGACCTTCCTTACTGTTTCTACTCTGTTCTACTTTTTCTTGCATATCTCAACACACAACAACCACCTTCACAACTAAATCCATCATGTATATATATCCACACAAGTAATTTCATCACTTTTCAAATCAGCATTCGAAATAGTCAATTCTTTTCACAAACTTTGATTTGTTGGCTGAATCCTTCCACACCAAGTAATGCAGATCAAAACTATGCTTATATAAATCATTTATCATGTTAGCCAAACATGATTCATTCCTTCACAACCTTTACCACCATCAGTAACACATCCATAAAATAGTCTGATGTTCTATCAGTCAGTTCTTCCTCTGTTCACACTGTCACTCAGGAACCTAGTACTCAAGTATTCATATCTTTTACCTCATCTATCACCGGAGGCTACAACCTTGGAATCTATTACTCAAGGTAGTCCTCTTGACTTCCCCAAAACTGCATTTTGCCAAGATACTTCCTCTGAGAGATCTGGACCAATCTATCAGACCTTGCCACATGCTCTGTTCTTTTTTACCAGACCATAATAATCCTCATTTTGACTTCCGGTGGAGATACACCATGTCCTACGGATGTGTGGGATGACCTTTGTTGCCATCAATGACAACAAACATGAATCCATGTAGTGTCTCTTGCCAACACCATCATCTATCTTGGCTTCAAGATTAAACAACACTACAAAGCTAGTTACAATCCCAAAGACTAAAAAAGATTTTGTTGATGTTGGTGGACAAGCTTCCCTAATAAGAGAAAGAAGTAAGGCATGACACCATTATAGATATTAGAGGGAACATTCCTAGTGACCTTCCTATTATTTCAAATGGAAACTACCCTAGAAAATGCATGAGAGTACCTCCTTATTAGCAGTCTACTCAGAGTGAAAGTGTAAATATGGTAGCCTTTCTAGAGCACAACTTTTATGGAAGGGTGCTTTTGAGGTTTGAAACTAGGCAAACCCTACTAACCATTATGATGGATTACAAGCACATTCATCAACATTGAGATCATGGCCAATACGTTGAAATATGTTTCGCTATTTATGGGGTGCTTTTAGGGAGAGAAAGGAAATTTGCATTGATTCCTCAGCTTATCCTCTAGAGAGAACCCATGGAGAGCTAATAATAAATGTTATAACCACAAGTAATTTGAGTTCCAAGATTGTGGCACAAATTCTACCTTCAATGTCAGTGGCTAGATTCTCAGAGAGAGAGAGAGGACATGGATATTGATGTAAAAGGAGGTCAAGAGGGACCTTTAGCAAAGAGGGGTGCAACTAGACTCAAAGGGGCAAAATCTAAAATCTTTCCTTTCTCACCATTTTATTCACCTCCAGACAAAGGAAAAAATCAAATTGAAAGGTGATGAAAATAATAGTGGAAGAGAGAGAGCAAAAGACTTGGAATATGCATGTTTCAGGAGCAAAGATTTAGGGTACAACAAAGAATTGAAGTAGTCCTAAAGACAAAGGTGCAAATCATTTAGTATGCACAAATAAGAAAAGCATAAAAAGATTCTTTTTCTTTACTTCATGCACCAAAGGTACAGAGACCACTTGCAAGAGGCAAAAGAACTAAAATTCATTTTTTTTTCAACAATGATCAAAAGAACAACAAAAGGCAATAGTAACATAGTTGGAATATGAGATAACTACAACCATCTTGGCCAGAGGTTAGTTTGTGGATGTTTGCCAGACGTGGGGTGATTTTGTGCAGTCATGAGTGACCCTCTCTCGAGCCCAGCTAAATTTTGGAGAGCCAAAGCTTTCATTCTGAAGCTCTAAGAAAGCATTAGAACTGTAGCTAAGTTGCAAGGATGCTCAAGCTAATATGAAAGTCACTATGCATCTCATTGCTAATAAGCAACGGCCTAGATAGGCAGGTGTAAAAGTAGCTTAATTTCATTATACTATTGGTAAATGTGAGAAAAGGTCTCCCAACTCAAATGATGATTCAGAAGGTGCATCACCTAAATCTACAGAAGATTTTTTTTGTCTAGAATGAACTGAGAAAACATAATATATAGTAATTATAATATGTTTTTAAAGAAAAGGTCCAACTTAACATTTCAATCAAGATTTTGAGCGACAATCCAACTTGCAATAGAAACATACCATATTAATAGCTGAACACATCAAGGTGCTTACCAGTATAGACGAACCCTGACAGATGACCCCATCTAGAAGTTGCATCAAAAGGATAAGCAAAGAAAGGTGAAAGAAATAAAAAAAATGATGTTTTAATCAGGGTTCTTTTGTTCACTTTATGCCCTATCCCAAGTGCTTTCAAGTCTTTTTTGACTTTTTTTAAAAGAAAATCATTGAAATAATACCCTAGCCTATGGCCAAACACTTTCTAAACTATTGAAAAAGAGACTTATATCATGAGGAGCCCATGGAAGGATAGGGAGACATAAGGTTTTTATGACTTTTATTTATTTCTCTTAAAACCTCAAATCAAACAACAAGGTAAGCTATTAGGGTTTGAAAAGGAAAGAGGCCATGATGTATTTTTTATTTTGTTATTGACTTAGGTCAATTTGAGCAGGAATGAGGACTTTTATAAGCCAGAAATGAGAGAAGGGGTCATTATTACCTTGAAAGCTTTTTGTAAAGGGTGGATACTAGATAAACATATTATGAAACCCTTTTACTTTTTTGCATAAGTTGAGTAAATTGTAGTGTATTTTAACACTTATTAAGTGCAGAACCTTTGTAAATTGCCTTAATATTTGTTACATAAAAAACTGAGAAAGAGAAAAGGCATCACATAACACCTATTAAGGCAAGTCATAAACCTTTTTGATTGCCCTTAATACTTGTAAAAATAAATCATAATTGCCCTCAAAGCATGCAAAAAAGGAGAAGGGACAAAAAAAGAGTTGAACTGAGGTAACCAACTCATGCAGAGGATTTTCTTTTTCTATTTTGACTTAGAGTCAAACTAAGATATTTTTGGCAGTTGTTGGGTCAAACATCTTTGGAGGAGGAGTTATAAGCTATTTTAGCTCAATTTGGAGCAGTTGTGGACCCTATTTTTAAGGCTTTTTCCTCTTACTCACCAAGCAACTAGGAGTTGCTTTTTCAAACTTTTCATTCATCAGTTAGAGTGCAATTTGATAAGAGTTGATCTTCTCTTTACTTTTTGGGAAATATTTTTGTATTATAGGGAAAAAAGCTCATGCTTTTTTCTTACTTCTTGCTTTTTGCCTTGCCTTTGAACATTGCAGAGAGAGAGATTTAGTCTTGTAACTTAGCCATTTTTACAAGTTTTATGAAGTAGCAGTTGTTTATTTTTAGTAGTTTCATTGTTATTTACAGAGTTATCCTTCTATTATCAATAAAATTAGGTGTTCTTCTATTCAAATTCAGGTGTCATGTCTCTTTTGAGTGATTTGATAAAGATTTATTATGTTTTTACCAAAACCTTTATGTTTTCTATCTCCTTTATTGAATGCAACTACACAAAGTGCAAATTTACTCTAGGTTACAGATTCTGCAAGTCATTTCATGCCTTTTTAAAAAAAATTTATGTGGTAAGGATTATTTAGTTTGAGTTATATGAACAATATTGAGGATAACTGTGAATCATATTGCAAGTTAGGAAATTAGATCATTTGGTGCATCACCCTAGTTTTTAGATTATTTTATCATTTCTCTATCTCTTTTCCATGAACTATAGCACATCTAAGGGACTTTTAAAGGGAACTGACTCTTTTGGAGATTCATTTTCATCTTAGACAAACCCACAATCTGAGAATGTTCCCATGTTGCACGAGATTGCTAGGATTTTAAAGGCTTACCATTCAGGGTGCAATCCCTCATGACAACTATTATCGTGAAGGATTGAGCCCTGAATGCTAAGCCTTTAAAATCTTAGCAATCCTGTACCACATGGGAACATTCTCAGACTATGGGTTTGTGTATGATGAGAACAAACCTTTGGAGGAGCTAGATCCCTTAAAAAGCCCCTTAGATCTGTTATATTTTTTGGAAAAGAGATAGAGAAATCATAAAATAAATTAAAAACTAAAATTTATTCTAACGGGTGATGCACCAAATGATTGAATATCCTAACTTGCAATCTGATTCATAGCTATCCTCAATACATTTGTTAATACAACTCAAACTGAACAATCTTTACCACATAAATGTTTCACAAAAAGTCATGAAATGATTTGTACAATTTCTAACCTGTAGTAAATTTGCACTTTGTGTACTTGAATTCATAAAGGAGATAGAAAACCTAAAGGTTTTGGTAAAAAACACGATAAATCTTTATCAAATCACTCAAGAGAGACAAGACACATGAATCTGAATAGAAGAAAACCTAATTTTATTGATAATAGAAGGAAAACTCTACAAAATAACAATTAAACTATTGAAAATACACTGCTACTACTGCATAAAACCTATAAAAATAGTTGAGTTACAAGACTGAATCTCTCTCTGCAATGTACAAAGGCAAGGGAAAAACTAAGAATTGAGAAAAAAGCATGATCTGTTTTCCTCTATAATACAAAACTATGTCCCAAAAAGCAAAGGGAAGATCAAATCCCATCAAATTGCACTCCAACTGATGCATGAAAAGTCTAAAAAAGAAACTCCTAGTTGTTGGGCGAGCAAGAGGAAAATGCCTTAAAAATAGGGTCCACAACTGCTCCAAATTGAGCTAAAATAGCTCAAAACTTCTCCTCCCAAGATGTTTGACCCAAAAACTGCCAAAAATAGCTCAGTTTGCCTCCAAGTCAAAAATAGAAAAAAAAAACTCCTCCTACATGTGTTGGTTACCTCAATTCAACTCCTTTTCTATCCCTTCTCCTTTTTTGCATGCTTTGAGGGAAATTATGATGTATTTTTACATGCATGAAGGGCAATTAATAAGGTTTATGACTTGCCTTAATAGGTATTATGTAATGCCTTTTCTCTTTCTCTGGTTTTTATGTAACAAATATTAAGCCAATTTATAAAGATATTGCACTTAATAAGTGTTAAAATACATTACAATTGACTCAACATATGCAAGAAAGTAAAGGGGTTTCATAATATGTTTATCTAGTCTCCACCCTTTGGAAAAATCTTTCAAGGTAATAATGATCCCTTCTCTCATATTTTCCTTATAAAACTCCTCATTCCTTCTCAAATTAACCTAAGTAAACAAAAAAATAAAAAAAATTACATCATGGCCTCTGTCCTTTTCAAACCCTAAAAGCTTACCCCTTTCTTTGATTTCAGGTTTTAAGAAAAACAAATAAAAGTCATAAAAACCTTATGTCTCCCTATCTTTCCACGGGCTCCTCATGATATAAGTCTCTCTTTCAACACTTTAGAAAGTGTTTGGCCATGGGCTAGGTTATTATTTCAATGATTTTCTTTTAAAAAAAGTATAAAAATACTTGAAAGCGCTCGGCCTAGGGCACAAAGTGAAGAAAAGAAACCCTTAAACTTCATTTTTGTTCATTCTTTTCACCTCTCTTTACTTCTCCTTTTGACATGTGGGTTTCCAAGGACTTGATGCAGCTTCTAGATGGCATCCTCTATCACGATTCACTTCTACTTGGAAGAACCTTCATGTATTCAGCTGTTGATATGGTTAGTTGCAGTTGCAAGTTGGATTACCACTCAAAATCTTGAATGAAATGTTGAGTTGGACCTTAGCTTTAAACTATAGATTATAATTATTGTATATAATATTTTCTTAGCTAATTCTAGACAAAAAAAAATCTTCTGTATATTTAGGTGATTCACCTTATGAATCATTATTTGAGTTCAGAGACCTGTTCTCACATTTACCAATAGTATAACGATATTCAACTACTTTTACACCTACCTATCTAAGTCACAGCTTATTAGCAATGATATGCATAGCGACTTTCATATCAGCCTGAGCATCCTCATAGCTTTGCTACAGTTGTAATGCTTTTTTTTAATCTTCGGACCGAAAGCTTTGGCTCTCCAAAATTTAGCTGGGCTTGAGAGAGGGTCACCCATGATTGCACAAAATCACCCTGCATCTATCAAACATCCACAAATTAACCTTTGGCCAAGATGGTTGCAGTTCTGTCATATTCCAACTATGTTATTGTTGCCTTATGTTGTTCTTTTGATCATTGTTGATTTAAAAGTAAGAATTTCAGTTCTTTTACCTCTTGCAAGTGGTCTCTGTATCTTTGGTGAATGAGGTAAAGAAAAAGAACTTGTTTTTGTTTTTCTTATTCATGCATAGTGAATGATTTACACCTTTGTCTTCAAGATTGCTTCAATTCTTTGTTGTGCCCTAAATCTTTTCTCTTGAAACTTCCATATTCAAAGTCTTTTATTCTCTCTCTTCTGCTATTATTTTCATCACCTTTTAATTTGATTTTTTCCTTTGTCTAGAGGTGAAGAAAATGGTGAGAAACGAGATATCTTAGATTTTACTCCTCTGAGGCCAATAACACCCCTCTCTACTAAAGGACCCTCTTTACCTCCTTTTACATCAATAGCCATGTCCTCTCTCTCTGAGAGTCCAGGCACTGATATTGAAGCTAGAATTCATGTCACAAACTTGGAACTCAAATTACCTGTAGTTATAACATTTATTGATAGTTGTCCATGGGTTCTCTCTAGAGGATAAGATGAGGAATCAATGCAATTTTCCTTTCTCTCCTTAAAAGCACCCCATATATAGAGAAGCCTATTTGAACATATTGGCCATGAGCTTAATGTTGATTCATGTGCTTGTAATCCATCATAATGGTTAGTAGGGTTTCCCTTGTTCTGTACCTCAAAACCACCCTACCATAAAAGTTCTGCTCTGGAAGGGATACCATATTTACACTTTCCCTCTGAGAAGACTACTGATAAGGAGGTACTCTCATGCTTTTTCTAGGGTAGTTTCCATTTGAAATAATAGGAAGGTCACAGGGAATGTTCCCTCTAACAGTTGTAATGGTGCTTTCCAAACCTTGCTTCTTTCTCTTATTATGGAAGCTTGTCCACCATCATTACGAGATTTTTTTTTAGTCTCTGGGATTGTAACTAGATTTGTAGTGTTGCTTAATCTTGAAGCCAAGCTAGATGATGGTCTAACATCTACTGATTTAGACAATAATGCAGCATGTTCTGTCAAACTAGACAACACATATGAGGTTGTGTTGTTGTTTGCATAAGTACATGGTGAAGAATCAGAGGTTGAATTGTTGACAGAGGTGAATCTTCTCTTTGATGATTGCATCCCTCTCATATGTGTTGTTGTTGCTCTATTGAAGACTATAATGCCCAATGACTGTATTAGTCATCTTTTGACAATCCAAAGATTATTCTCCAGCTATTACAATCAATAGACTTTTTGTTCATTATGTTAGATTGTTACTTTTTGTTCACTGTTATTATAGACCTCTGTAAATATTTCTTGAACCTTAGAAAGTTTCAATGCCTATACTAATGCTCTGCATAATAGAAAACACAAAATCTTTCATTATCTATTTTTTTACATGATTGTTATGCTTGCCACCATTATCCATGTGGTTATCTACTTTCTTGATTGTTATACCTACTACTCCTCTCCGATCTCTGTCAAATCTGTATGTTATTTGTTTTCTCCATATTGCTCAATGTCTTCCATAAATTCTATGAACATATATCTCTGCACTATATCTATTTATAATTTTGCCAATACCTTTGAAGGATAATAAAACTCTCTCTATCAATTAATTGCACGTATGAAATGAAGACTCCACTGCTATATACATGATGTATTTCCTTGTTTGATTCCAATGTTGATGAAGATTTTTGGAATGCAGACTTTAAGATGTAAACTTCCTCTCATTACAAATGAGAAATGGAGCTCTAGAAATGAAACAATATTCCATTACTACTACCTCAGACCAATTTATATTAATGTCTTCATGATGAGAGACTGTTCTTTAAATATGCAGTGTGAGTGTCCTTTTTTAGTTCTACTAGTTGGCTATAACTTATGACTATCTCAGTCTTGCGAGGGCTACCAAGGCAATTATCTTATACCCTTTTTTCCCTTTATGGTACTGTCTCTTTCCTTTTCTTGGACTAGTTATTGTCTCTTCACTGTGTTGCATCTCTTAATATTTTCTAGGCATATACAAGCTTCATGAAAGGTTAGGGCCATACAAGGCTTTGAACACCTCTACCATATCTACAACTCTGTATTTTATGGATAGTCCTTATTGCTAGAAAACTAATGGCTTGATCCTTCATGGATTTCAATTACCATGCACTTGTTCTTATGGTTTTTATAACATTCTAGGACTATGAACACTTGAACTCTGTCAGTACAATGTTGTGTTTCATGCTATTGTGACTGTGACTATTCCTATCTCCACAGTATAGTTGTTCTTTGTACTTTCTCCTTTAGACCTCTTGATAGTTATCTCTTAAGCTGTTATTTTTCATTTGTTGGCCTCTTTCTGCAACTCACAAACATGGTGATCATCCCTAAATGACATTAAAGGCTTCATTATGTATGACTAACAATATTTGTATGATTGTCTAAATTTACATATGACTATTGTCTGTCTTTTATATTGCTTATAATTGATTGGTCTACCCTTATCATTATGATATTAGTGTTCTTTATTATAAACCATCTTTCATATATTCCCACTCATGCATGGAGGCTCTTGATGCATATAGGTGACTATTGTGGATCTCTATTGATTGTGATGACTACTCTTAGCATGATTAAGACTTTACTTCTATGGCCTATATATAGTTGTAATCATTTGTTGACTATTACTCTTTCTTCTGATTGTCTTATTGATAATGGATAAGACTTATGTTATTCTTTATTCTTATAACAAAACATCTTTTAAAGGGCTAGGTAGATCTTTATCTTGCAATGTCATTCTTCATTGTTTTCTATGACTATTCCATGACATAATAAGATGCTTCATCTACATATAATCCCATCATTTTGTTCACAATGTATTATGTTTATACTCTCACTTTCAACTTATTTCAATGACCTCCCAAGCAAGTTGACTGCTAACATCTCTCTGTAAGCCATTTAGACAATAGTCTTCATAGATGCTCCAATGCAGTTTCTTCATTAAATTTATGCTAACATGACTTGTCTTCTCTAGCCTAATACTATATTTTTCCTCCTCTTTGATTGTTCTCGTGTATGCTACCTATGTTTGACTATGATATCCTCTATATTTTTCTTCAAGTGTTGATGTGGCTTGACAATCCCTTATATTTCTCACATGACTATGTTGGGCTCCTAATTGATCTTCTTTTGACAATTATATAGTATGCATGACTGTTATGACAACCTTAGCTCATCTCATCAGTGATTGATGTATTAAGAATACCTATACCTATATAGTGAACAAACACATTAGGAAAATAATATAGAGGCAAGGAGCCTCTCTTATGCTTGTATGTTTCTATTCATTCCTGAATCCTTATAGTTGCATGCTTACATCTGAGTGACTCTTTTTCTTTTTACTGTTCCTTCTTTGATGCTTATGGATGATGGTATGTATGTATTATGTTAATACATATAGATTTTGAAGGAATCCTGAGCTCTAACCCCCTTTTCCCTCTTTCTCTTGCAGGAGCCTTCTAGGAATGATGGAGAAGAACTTGAAGACAACAATCCATGGGGATTCGTTGTTTAGGCAATGATGGATCCCCTTCCCTTTCTATATGTTTCTTTTCCTTCACATGTATATACTATTCTTCATTTCATTTGTACAATTATTCCCATGACTTGAGTGGGAAAATATGAACATATCTTATCTTATGAATATAAACAACTTTTATTCAATGATTTGTACCTTGTTCTTTTGTAAAAAACTCAATTGCATAATGAAATACATCTATATACTATTGCATGTTCTAAAAATTGTTATAATCATAGATAAGTTCAGCAAGTGTATGTACCTGTTTGAAATGTATCAAATTGCAATGAATGAGCAATAACAACAACTACAACACAACTTGTAATACATAGATTAGCCTTCATTTCTCCTATCAGTCCTAGAATATCTCCTGCTATGCTAGAGTATCCTTTCATCTTTTCTGGCTCATGTAGCAGCTCATATTGAGCTGCCACATGATCTTGGTAATATGATCACTGGAATTGTCCTCCATCAAGACATCAGACCTTCTAGGCTAACTAAGAACTTGAACCTCCTTTTCCTTTCCCCTTGAACTTCTATGCTTCTTCAAAGTAGCAAAGATAATTGTTGTTATAGCGTGACCTAATTGGGTTGTAAAACACAATTAGGTAACATTTTTGGCGACCTCTACACCAATTTTGCCTGCTAAAATTGTCATGGTCACTTGCCTAGTATATCCATTGGGCAATAGAGTCTTTTCTTGGCCTTTGCAATTTAGAAAATTTATTGAAACCCATCTGCTAGAAAAACAACAGCAGCAAAACAAACTAAAAACAAAATAATGTTGGCTCCAAACAAGACCAGCAATCTATGCATCATCTCTTCTTGGAAAATAAAAACTCAACTGAAACAAATGGCCTACCTACCTAAGCTAAACAAATGAAAAGGTTTTCTAAATGAAGACATTAACTGGTTCTGCAAAATATCTCCCTTTTCTGATCAACCTAGGGTGTTTTTCATGCCTTTGAGTAGCTAAGGGGTGTGGAAAGTGGTGGAGGAGCACCTAACACAAGGTGGCCACCATGAGGCCAAAATGGTGTTAAGTTGAGGTTTTTGAGTTTTTACAGTGAATAAGGTCTTATGAGACCATATTTTGTGTAATAAGGTCCAATGGACCACTTCCTAAGTGTTTGTAATAAGTTTGGATCCATTTGGTAGGCATTTGTCCAAAATGCCATGTTTTTGTCAATGTTGTCATATTGTTGTCACATGGTGAAAATGTAACCAAGGATGGATCCAATGAATGTAATAAGGTTTTTTGAGTCTCCTTATGTGTGTCTAGGGTGTTTTTGGCCCTTTGAAGGTAGTTGGGTTCTTGTAGCCTTCAATATTGTCAAAATGCACAAAGTTGTTTGGCAACTTTTATAAATTGTAAAGCAAACAAAAGGCAAAACTATAAAAAACCAATGGTCACCCTCTTGAAAAGTAGTTGGGGATAGTTGGAACTATAATTACATGTTTAAAATGCCTCCCAAGGGTTGAGGCAAGGCAGTAGTTGGGGTTCGTGATCAAGAAATATAAATAAACACTGTGATTTCCAGAATTTTCTGCATTTTTGCTGCTATAACATTCATAACTTTTGTATATGGATGAATTAGAAGGTGAGACAAGATGTTTTGGATATCCCTATGTCTTACCTTTAATTCTAGACCAATTTTGTAACATTTGGTTGAGATTGTACATTTGGTGAATGTTTTTCTAAATTCTGTCCTGAAACCCTGTTTTCCTGAATTTCCACGCTGCTATAGTCCGTACTGTGCAAAGGTACAAGTTGTTTCCACTTTTTCATGATTTGATCAGTTAGATCATGGAATTATATTTCATTTAAATTTAGTTTGGTGCTTTGACATTTTTGTGGTAGGGAGATATAAGGTTTTTTCTAAAACTTGGTTTGTGAAACCCTACCTTAGGGTTTTGATTGTAATTCATGCATTCTCCTCCATTCCACTAATGTAAGACCTCATGGATTAGTGAAATAGACTGTTATGATGTTGTTTCAATGTTTTCTTGCAATATTTTTGGGTAGAGCAGGGATTGGTGGCAGTTTATGTGAAAGACCCTAGCAAAACCATGTGTTAGGACTGTAGAAAGAACAACAGCATAAGGTAATCATTGAATAGTTGGCTGTGGGACCAGAAAAACTTTAAAATCCATTGTTTTTCCATCCATGTGAAGTGTCCAAGGGGTCTAGAGAGTTTGGTGGTTCCACTCAAGGGTAGTTGCTTCACAAATTTGGCCTAATTGGGGCTCTAGGTCATTAGGAGGGGTTATAGGTTGGACCATACTGTCCAAAACAACCCATACCCATTTTTAATATGTCATGAGGGATCCAAATGGGTATCTATAGATTGTCTAAGTTCTAATTTTTTAGGTCTGTGTGAGAAGATATTGCTGACTATTCATGTTTGGAGGGCTACAAGGGATTTGAAGGCCTAAAGAAGGAAGTACTAAACCCATGTTTGTTCTACCTTTGCCAATGGTTTGGATGGGTCCCATGGCATGCCAAATCAACTTTTCCATGAATATTTTAGGACCACTAACTTATGTTCCCACTTTTGCAAATTGATCTTTGAATTTGGGTTTTTGGGTGTAGTGAAAATCTTGTCAAATTGTTCTATCCTCCCTCTATCCTACTGTCTCTACGTCATAGTGGTATCAAAGCCATAAAAGGTTCTATTGTTGGTTGTGTAAGACCTGGCATATGTCAGCAGAGGAGAGTGAAGGAGAGGCTAGCAATATGCCTCCAAAAGGGATGACCACAGAAGTAGTTAAGAAGTTCAAGGAGATGCAAGAAAAGATCAAAAGTGGAGTCAAGGAAGCACTCCAAGAAGAGTTGAACACATTGAGGATAGGGAAGAGGATAGATGAAGGTTCTGATGAAGAAGAAGAAAAAGAGTAGGAAGAAGAAGATCAGGAAGAGGTAGAGGTACCTGCAGATCAAAAACATTTCCTTGAAGCCATCAAGGCAATTGGCAAGGATTCTTCAGAGGCTCAGATGGAGATTCCCATGTTCAATGGCAAGATGAATGCTGATGAAGTCATGGAGTGGATTAAGGCCCTAAACAACTACTTTGAATACAAAGAAGTTCCTGAGAACAAGAGGGTGAAGTTTGCAAAAACTAAACTCAAAGGTGCTACCCTTACATGGTGGAATTACACCCAAGGTGAGAGGGTAAAGAATGGGAAGAGCATGATCTATTCATGGAAAAGAATGTTGAGAGGATCAAGTCCCAATTCCTTCCATCTGACTATGAGGTGCAAATCTACAAGAAGATGCAAAATCTCAAGCAAAGAGATTTGGATGTGGCCACCTACACCAAGGAGTTTCACAAGTTCTCTCTTCGTTGTGGATACATGGAGGATGGAAAAGGTAAAGTAGCAAGGTATCTAAATGGTTTGAGGTTTAATATCTAGAATGAAATTAGTTTATTAACCCCTAAAACTGTGGATAAATACTCTCAAGTGGCATTAAGGGCTGAAGAGAAGTTGAAGAGGAAAGGTGAGCAGCAAAATAGAGGAAGAGGTGGCAGAAATTTCAGAGGTAGGGGGAGTTTTGAAGGAAGAAATTAGTCCCAAAGAAGTCAAGAGGAATCTAGTTCCCAAGAACAAAGTGGAGAATTAGATTCAAGAGGAAGATTTGGAGGAGGAATAGGTTCAACTACATTCATGGGAAGGTGCTACAATTGCAATGAAATTGGTCACACAACATTCAAATGTCTAGAAAGGCAAGGTACATCATCAGGAGGTGATAGGAAGAATGAAAGAAGGATTCAATTTGTGCAATAAGAGGATGAAGGAAGTGTCCATTCTCCAAGTCAAGGATGTGAACCAGAAGTTGGAGAAGCATTGATACTAAGGAAAACACTCTTGAAGACATCCAAGGACAAGGAGATGACACAAAGGAGAGCACTTTTTAGGACCAATTCCAAAAGCAAAGGTAAAGTATGCAAGGTAGTAATAGATTCTAGTTCAATAGATAATATGGTGTCTAGGGAAATGGTGGATAAATTGAACCTAGAAAGGATTCATCATCAAACTCCTTACAAATCATCTTGGGTAAGTGATAGTCAATCACTTTTGGTAGATGAACAAGCATATGTTGATTTTCAGATTAGAGAATATAAGGATAGGGTTTTATGTGACATTTTGCCCATGGATTGTTGTCACCTACTTTTAGGTAGGCCATGGCAATTTGATAGGCAATCGTTATATGATGGATATGCTAACACATACACCATCAAGAAGGATGGGAGGAATTTTGTATTGACACCATTACAGGAGGATGCTGAAGCAAAGAAGGCACCCAAGGTCATCTTGGTGGGTAAGAAAGAGTTTGTGAAGATCAATGAAGAAGAGACAAGGAAAGTTGACGATACCTCAAGGAGTGTGGTTTCCAAAGATCAAAGTTTGAAGGTGGTTTCAGTTTTGAATGATGGAGATCAAATGGTGATGTCTAAAATGGATTAGAAGAAGGTCAAAGAGCAAATCTACAAGTAGCCACAAGGTGGTTGGAAAGAAGGAGATGCTATCATAGTAGGGACCATTATTTGTCCTCTAGAGCCAACAAGAGTTGAAAGACAATCATATTATACCATAGCAGAAGTACAAGAAGCATCAACCAAGGTTTTGAATGCAGGTGTTCAGGAAGAGATGATAGTAAGGAAGAATGGCAAGCAAAGTATAGGTCTGGTTGCAAGCACTCACTGATGGCAAGGTGTGAGTAGAGCCTACAATGCTAAGCATGAGTTTTTGATTCCATGGAAGTAGGTTGTAGTCCAGAGATCATAGGGAAGACATGAAGTAGTAGAGGATAAAGGTGGATAAAGACAAATAATCAACTGATGTGGCATGAGTTCTTTTCTAGGCAGGGTGTATGGTGCAGGAGCACCTAACACAAGGTGGCCACCATGAGGCCAAAATGGTGTTAAGTTGAGGTTTTTGATTTTTTGCAGTTAATAAAGTCTTATGAGACCATATTTGATGTAATAAGGTCTAATTGACCACTTCCTAAGTGTTTGTAATAAATTTGGATCCATTTTGTAGGCATTTGTCCAAAATGCCATGTTTTTGTCAATGTTGTCATATTGTTCTCACATGGTGAAAATGTAACCAAGGATGGATCCAATGAATGTAATAAGATTTTTTTAGTCTCCTTAGGTGTGTCTAGGGTTTTTGTGGCCCTTTGAAGGTAGTTGGGCTCTTGTAGCCTTCAATATTGTCAAAATGTGCAAAGTTGTTTGGCAACTTTTATAAATTGTAAAGCAAACAAAGGGCGAAACTTTAAAAAACCAACAGTCACCCTCTTGAAAAGTAGTTGGGGATAGTTGGAACTATAATTGTGTGCTTAAAATACCTCCCAAGGGTAAAAGCAAGGCAGTAGTTGGGGTTGGTGATCAAGAAATACAAACAAACACAGTGATTTCCAGAATTTTCTACATTTTTTCTGCTATAACATTCATAACTTTCATATACAAATGAATTAGAAGCTGAGGCCAGACTTTTTGGAAATTTTTATGTCTTACATTTCATTCAAGACCTATTTTGTGACATTTGGTTGAGATTTGTGCATTTGGTGAACGTTTTTCTAAAATCTGTCCTGAAACCCTGTTTTCCTGAATTTCCACGCTACTACAGTCCGTACTGTGCAAAGGTACAATGTTGTTTCCACTTTTTCATGATTTTATTAGTTAGAGCATGGAGTCAGATTTCATTTGAATTTAGTTTGGTGCTTTGACATTTCTGTGCTAGGGAGATATAAGGTTTTTTCTAAAACTTGGTTTGTGAAACCTTACCTTAGGGTTTTGATTGTAATTCATGCATTCTCCTCCATTCCACTGATGTAAGACCTCATAGATCAGTAGAATAGACTGTTATGATGTTGTTTCGATGTTTTCTTGCAAGAGTTTTGGGCAGAGCAGGGATTGGTAGCAGTTTATGTGAAGGACCCTAGCAAAACCATGTGTTAGGAGTGTAGAAAGAACAACACCATAAGGTAATCCTTGAACAGTTGGCTGTGGGACTAGTAAAACTTTAAAATCCATTGTTTTTCCATCCATGTGAAGTGTCCAAGGGGTCCAAAGAGTTTGGTGGTTCCATTCAAGGGTAGTTGCTTCACAAATTTGGCCTAATTGGGGCTCTAGGTCATTAGGAAGGGTTATAGGTTGGACCATACTGTCCAAAACAACCCATACCCATTTTGTAATATCTCATGGGGGATCCAAATGGGTATCTATAGATTGTCTAAGTTCTAAGTTTGCAAGTCTGTGTGAGAAGATATTGCTGACTGTTCATGTTTGGAGGGCTACAAGGGATTTGAAGGCCTAAAGAAGGAAGTACTAAACCCATGTTTGTTCTACCTTTGCCAATGGTTTGGATGGGTCCCATGGCATGCAAAATCAACTTTTCCATGAAGATTTTAGGACCACTAACTATTGTTCCCACTTTTGCAAATTGATCTTTGAATTTGGGTTTTTAGGTGTAGTGAAAACCTTGTCAAATTGTTTTATCCTCCCTCTATCCTAGTGTCTCTACATCAGAAAGGGTGGGCATCCAATAAACACATGTAATACCTCTTCCAAAAAAGGAACAAACATATATACCCACTTGTTTTGACTGAAAATATAGCTATTCTATGGTGGATAAACAAGTTGTCTCTCTTCCTTCTATTGCTCATCTTCATGCCTTGAGTCCAACCTGATAGGTAATAGCTCCTCTTTATTTCTTTCCAACTAGATTAGATGTCGAATAGGACATTCTCTTGACAAAAACATACCCAAACACACAGTGTTGGCTTGATATTTGAAATTTGTTGTTCCTTCCTCATCTTATTGATTAGAAATCTCTTGAAAAATAATAATTTCCACTTGTTGTTCTTGCTATTTATGAACCTCGTCTTGCAAAGGTGTTGTTTTGACATCTAAATTTACACAAAAATCATCTAGCTCATCCCAAAATAGGTCATCTTCAAGTTCATCTTTAATTTTCTTTATAATTTCAGGCTTATAATGACACTGTTGAACTCTTGTAGGAATATTTAGACCTTCAATTTGAAGCATAGTTTCTAATTTCATTACTTGTATAATTTGGTAAACATCTTCATGCAAGGGATCCTCATATCCTCCAAAATAGGCCTATCCTTTTGCTCTCCTAGGTGATTTGAGGCTTCTTCCTCATTCTTGTCTTGATGTATTAGCAAACCGCCATGTTCTATAATGTCTTCCTACTGCTTCTAATGAGCTGGTAAGTCAAGCTTCTATATGCTCTCTTGATGACTATCAACAAAACCAAGCAGCTGATGAATCAACGAAACTGAATCCTCTTCTTTATCTAGTTCTCCCTCCATTGGAACTTGGGCAATCTATCTTTTCACCTAAAGAGTTTCACCTTGTTCATTTATCTCATGAACAACATTAGAAAACCTTTCAAATGAATCAAAATGCAAAGGACTTAGTTCCAAACCTGAACCAACCTCCTTTGCACATACATGAGGAAGAATGGGCTTTTCAGTGGGTTGTTCTTGATAGATGATAGGCTAATTTTGTACTTGTAATATTTCTTGCAAAAGGATTAACTATCTAAAACATGGAATCCTAATGTGAGGAGACTTACTTACTAATTCAGAAAACTTGTCCTGATTGAAACTTGGGATTTTGAACCCTATAACCTCCTCTTGCAGCAAGTCTAGTTTTTTTCTCATGAGAGGATAGAATGGTAGCATTCATTTCCTCCTTAATCTCACACTTTACTTCCTCTTGGCTCTTTGAGCTTTCACTTTCTTGCCATACAATAGGTCCACTTGGGAAGAGGGAAATGGTGTTAGGACAAGTAGGTTCAATTGGTAACAAAGTACAAAATTGAGCTAGAAGTTGTCTCATTTATTCCTCCTTAACAAGAATTTGCTTCTTTAGACATTCTTCTTCATACTTTGTCTTTTCTTCCATCTCTTGCTGATAACAAAAGGCCTCATAAGACTGCTACTCATGCTATTGGAGATAGGCTTGATAAGCCAATTCCTCCTACTGCATGTTATACTCTCTTTCTATTTCAATGTCCTCAAACTATTTTATAAGATCTAAAGTCATATCCTGAATACTCATATTCTGCTCTAGTATCATACTCTTGATGGTACCCCAGTTAGTGTCAATGTTGTTAGCACTTTGGGGTTGACTTGGTAAACTAGAGGAAAATATTAGTAAACAATAATAGTGTAGAGTTGCCAAACCACTTATTGGTTGTTATGAGTAAGGGCTTGCTGGGCACACACTTGGTTCCTTAGTCTGTCAACTGGGTTTTTCTATCAATTATCAAAGACTACTTGAATTTGAAGGGGTCTTTCTCTCCTAGGCACAAGAACTATGCCTTCAACAAAGGCTACTTCTTGGGCTTGATCAAAACACCTCATGTTCTCCTTTATAATATCTCCAAGTTCTTTTTCTTCTTAGAGTAATTCATTAACTTGGTGATATTGTTGATTCATTCCCCTAGTTTGCTAGGGTACAACTCATAGACCAGTTATAATGTCTTCTTCGTCACCAACAAGCCAATCTACGTTAGGCTATAAAATAGGTGCACGTCTCCCACAAAGAACCATAAAGGCCAATGATAAAGTGATGAAATGGGATACTCTCCCTTTCAAATCTGCAACATAAACCTACACAATAGCCTATGCAAGAAGCTTGGAAATAAAGTGAACAACATAAAATAGAAGAAAAATTTGTAACATTGATTTTATTAAATCTGAAAATTCATTGCATCCACTTGAAGCTTATGAGCTTCCTTGATACATACATATATCATTTGCAACAAAATACTTTCATAGCATCCTGGACTCATTCCAACAGCATTTGAGAATGCTAAATTTTCTTCTCCAAAAGCTCTCACCCACACTTCTCCTCAAGCCTCCAATTTGTAGACTTCTAGCTATACAAGAAACCATCTGTGGTTTTATAAAACCATGTGCTTAACTTCTCAGTCAAGATTCCAGTCTAAAATTAGGCTCTCACGTCCAAAGCATTCTCCCTTATTTTTCACCCTTGCAGTTGTCATAGAATCTATCATAATACCTCTAAAAATAGTCCTTCCATGATATACTATCATGTGGGCATCTTTTGACAGCTAATATTTTAATTTTCAAGGCACCGACATGTGGTAAAAGTGCCAATTAAAAATTCAAACGTCCCTCTTGGGAATTTCAAATTTGAAAATAATAAAAATTAAATCTCGTGCAATCCACCTTCACATGGGCACCTAGAATTTTCCCAATCAATTTGGGTTATTATGACAACTTGCATATTCCTTATAGTATGAGTGTTACAATAATAGATTCCATTAACTCCAAGATTCTTGGCAGCCCCACTTATGACAAAATCAGCCCCACTTATGACAAAAATTAGTCCCACTAGAAATAGAATTTGTTAACCCACATATGATGGAATCAACCCCACTTATGACAAAATCAGCCCCCACTAAAATAGAATTTAATGCCTTTTTCTAGGTGGGTTCCTAGGAAAGATATTCCCCACTATCTGAGGCATTTATAAATTACTGAGGCATTTTTTCACCAAAATTACATTTACCAATATGCCCAAGGAAAATTACATTTGTTGCAAATTAAAATATTATTTTCTCAAGACCACAAACCTTATTGAAAACATAAAAACAAAAATAAAATATTTTGGTTGATATAGGATTTCTAGTACCCCTAGATACTCATGCATCAAACACCCAGGGTAGGAAAAAGTTTGTGAATATGGATTCACAAAATAGAGTTAAGTGGTAGTTCCACCCTTTTGGATTACCAGCAATCCTCAACAAACTCCATCACTGAATTTGGTACAATTATTTCTTCTTTCTCCTCTTTCAATACTTAACCAAAACAAACAACCTCCTCCTTTGACAACTCTTCTCTATAGTCAAGCTCTTGAATGTGGAATCATTTCCACCATAAGCTAACCACCTCCTCCTAGTGTAATTCACACCATCATCCAATCTTGTGGAATTCAACCCACCATAGTCCATCCACCTCAACCAATTTTTACCTGCACTTAACTCTGCAACTATTGGCAAGAGACACTGTGTGGCTTCATCATTGTTGTCATTAATGGCAACAAAGTTTATCACACATCCGTAGCACATAATAAGTCTTTATTGAAAGTCAGACTGAAGAGTGTTTTGGTCTGATGAGAAAGAACAGAGCATGCAGCAAGGCCCAACAATCAGGTCTAGATCTCTTAGAGGATTATCTCAGTAAAGTGTGGACTTGGGGAAGTCAAGAGGAGTACCATGACTACCACATTCCAGAGATTGAGCCTCCAGTGATAAAAGAGTGAAAAGATATGAGCACCTAAGGGTTGGGTTCCTGACAGGCAGAGCAGACTAGGGAAGAACTAACCAACAGAGCATCAGACCTTAATTCGGATGAGAAATTGATGGTGATCAAGTCTCTTAAGAGATCATTCATAGCTGGCCAACATGATTGATGACTTCTATAACTATCTTTTTGATACGCATCACTTAGTAAGCATGGATTCAGCTGATAGACTAGAGTTTGGAAAAATCTTGAGTATTCCGGATGCTGACTAGAAAGATGTTGAAAGCCTTGGTGGGAATATATATATACCAGATGGATTTCGGTATGAAGAGTGTATGAAGTGATAGTATGTGCGAAGAAAAATAGAGAATAGTGTGGAAGCAGCTATACAAGTCCGGTATGTGACAGAACAGCAACACTAAGCAAAGGAAGAATGAAGTGCAGCAGATCAGTATATTGAGCCTAACTGAAACTGAACCTCAGCATATGTGGATGCCTCTAATCAGTTCAAACACCTGGTTACATTCTATATACCTTGTAGACAGTAAGTCTCTTGTAGGTAGTGAGCCTCTTGTGAGCAGTGTGCTCAGGCAGTGAGCCCTAATTGGTAAGTGCCATTTTGTACTTCTTATTCTTTTAATAGAGAATACAATCTTGGATTAGTCACCCCATGGTTTTTCCCTTAACAAGGTTTTCCATGTCAAAAACATTGTGTTATGTGTCTTGATTTTATTTCTGCTCTCATAGTTATGCATGCTTATATGTTTTAATGCTGCACTAATTGTTAAAGAAGAACAAAACATTAAGAAAGTTAAAATAATTGATTCACCCCCTCTCAGTTATTTACCTTGTTTCCAACAATTGGTATCAGAGCCAAGTTCCTCTAAATAGAGCCTAATAGCTTGAGGAAGATCTAGAAATCTCAATGGATATGTATGGTATGAGGGAACAACTTCAGTCTACCCTAGATGATCTTGAGCAATCTCACTCTGAAGGTAATAACCTAAGAGAAAGACTCAAACAAGCTGATGATTTCATAAATGAACTCAAAGAAGAACTGAGTATCTTTGTGAAAAAAGAGAAAGGAACTATTTCAACAATTAGCAAGTTAAAGTGAAGCCAATGATACAAATGAAGATCTGAATGAGAAAAACAAGTTATGTGAGAAATTATCAAAAGAGGTCATTATGGTAAGACATGAAATGGAATCAGGGGTTATGAAATTCACCCAAGAAATTGAAGAGAAAAGAAAAATTGAAGATAATCTAAAACAATCTCTCAAGGAGAAGTCAGAAGACTGCCACAAAATGGATAGAATAATCAAGCATCTGGAATCTGATCTTGAAGAAGCTAGAGATAATAAAGAACAACTTGAGAATCAAATAGACACTCTTAAAAGGGATCTTCAAACAACAAATGAATACAAAGAGAAATTCAAGATAAGTTTTGTTCAACATGAAGTTCTTCTTGAAAGCCAAAAAAGGGTAGATGACAAGCATGGCTTGGGGTATGAGAAAGGTGAAAGCTTCGGATCTGGTTAGAAGAACTCTGGATCAGGAAATCCAAGGTATAGACCTAGAAGACCTCCGATAAGGCAACCAAATACTCAAAGATATCCATCCTTCAATGGATACTGTCACAATTGCAATAACTTTGGTCATAAAGCAATAGAATTTGGTAACCCATATCAACAATCTACTCAGAGTGAAAGTGTAAATATGGTAGCCCTTCTAGAGCACAACTTTTATGGAAGGGTGATTTTGAGGTACGAAACAAGGGAAACCCTACTAACCATTATGATGGATTACAAGCACATTCATCAACATTGAGCTCATGGCCAATACGTTGAAATAGGCTTCTCTATTTATGGGGTGCTTTTAGGGAGAGAAAGGAAATTTGCATTGATTCCTCAGCTTATCCTCTAGAGAGAACCCATGGATAGCTATCAATAAATGTTATAACTACAGGTAATTTGATTTCCAAGATTGTAGCATGAGTTCTACCTTCAATGTCATTGGCTAGATTCTCAGAGAGAGAGGACATGGATATTGATGTAAAAGGAGGTCAAGAGGGTCCTTTAACAAAGAGGGGTGTCACTAGACTCAAAGGGGCAAAATCTAAGGTCTTTCCTTTCTCACCATTTTATTCACCTCTAGACAAAGGAAAAAATCAAATTGAAAGGTGATGAAAATAATAGTGGAAGAGAGAGAGCAAAAGACTTGGTATATGCATGTTTCAGGAGCAAAGATTTAGGGCACAATGAAGAATTGAAGTAGTCCTGAAGACAAAGGTGTAAATCATTTAGTATGCACGAATAAGAAAATCATAAACAAGTTCTTTTTCTACCAAAGGTACAGAGACCACTTGCAAGAGGCAAAAGAACTAAAATTCTTTCTTTTAAATCAATAATGATCAAAAGATCAACAAAAGGCAATAGTAACATTGTTGGAATATGAGAGAACTACAACCATCTTCGCCAAAGGTTAGTGCAGTCATGGGTGACCCTCTCTCAAGCCCAGCTAAATTTTGGAGAAACAGAGCTTTTGGTCTGAAGCTCTAAGAAAGCATTAGAACTATAGCCAAGTTGCAAGGATGCTCAAGCTGATATGAAATTCACTATGCATCTCATTGCTAATAAGCAACAACTCAGATAGGCAGGTGTAAAAGTATATTAATATCGTTATACTATTGGTAAATGTGAGAAAAGGTCTCCCAACTCAAATGACGATTCAGAAGGTACATCACCTAAATCTACAGAAGATTTTTTTGTCTAGAATGAGCTGAGAAAACATAATATACAATAATTATAATATATTTTTAAAGCAGAGGTCCAACTTAAACATTTCAATCAAGCTTTTGAGCAACAATCCAACTTGCAATAGAAACTGACCATATTAATAGTGGAATACATGAAGGTACTTACCAGTATAGACGAACCTTGATAGATGACACCATCCAAAAGTGGCATCAAGTCCTTGGATGCACACAGGTCAAAAGAAGCAGCAAAGAAAGGTGAAAGAAATGAAAAAAAATGAAGTTTTAGGGTTTCTTTTGTTCACTTTAAGCCCTATCCCGAGTGCTTTCAAGTCTTTTTTGACTTTTTTAAAATAAAATAATTGAAATAATACCCTACCCTGTGGACAAACACTTTCTAAAGTGTTGAAAAAGAGACTTATATCATGAGGAGCCTGTGGAAGGATAGGGAGATAGAATGTTTTTATGACTTTTATTTATTTTTCTTAAAACCTCAAATCAAACAACGGGGTAAGCTTTTAGGGTTTGGAAAGGAAAGAGGCCATGATGTATTTTTTATTTTGTTATTGACATAGGTTGATTTGAGCAGGAATGAGGACTTTTATAAGACAGAAATGAGAGAAGGGGTCATTATTACCTTGAAAGCTTTTTGTAAAGGGTGGAGACTAGATAAACATATTGTGAAATCATTTTACTTTTTGCATAAGTTGAGTAAATTGTAATGTATTTTAACACTTATTAAGTGCAATACCTTTGTAAATTGCCTTAATATTTGTTACATAAAAACCTAAGAAAGAGAAAAGGCATCACATAACACCTATTAAGGCAAGTCATAAACCTTTTTGATTTCCCTTAATACTTGTAAAAATAAATCATAATTGCCCTCAAAGCATGCAAAAAAGGAGAAGGGATAGAAAAAGAGTTGAACTGAGGTAACCAACTCATGCAGAGGATTTTCTTTTTCTATTTTTGACTTGGATTCAAATTGAGATATTTTTGGCATTTTTTGGGTCAAACATCTTGGAAGGAGGAGTTATTAGCTATTTTAGCTCAATTTGGAGCAGTTGTGGAGCCTATTTTTAAGGCTTTTACTCTTACTTGCCAAGCAACTAGGAGTTGCTTTTTCAGACTTTTCATGCATTAGTTAGAGTGCAATTTGATAGGAGTTGATCTTCCCTTTGCTTTTTGGGAAATATTTTTGTATTATAGGGAAAAAAGAACATACTTTTTTCTTAGTTCTTGGTTTTTCCCTTTCCTTTGAGTATTGTAGAGAGAGAGATTCAGTCTTGAAACTCAGCCATTTTTACAGGTTTTATGTAGTAGCAGTAGTTTATTTTCAGCAGTTTCATTGTTATTTTATAGAGTCATCCCTCTATTATCAATAAAAGTAGGTGCTCTATTCAAATATAGGTGTCTTGTCTCTTCTGAGTGATTTGATAAAGATTTATTGTGTTTTTTTACCAAAACCTTTACATTTTCTATCTCCTTTAATAAACGTAAGTAAACAAAGTGTAAATTTACTACAGGTTATAGATTCTGCAAGTCATTTCATGCCTTTTTTGAAACATTTTTGTGGTAAGGATTATTCAGTTTGAGTTGTATGAAACGTATTGAGGATAGCTGTGAATCATATTGCAAGTTAGGAAATTCAATCATTTGGTGCATCACCCCAATTTTTAGATTATTTTATCATTTCTCTATCTCTTTTCCACGAACTACAGCAGATCTAAGGGACTTTTAAAGGGAGCTGACTCTTTTGGAGGTTCGTTCTCATCATAGACAAACCCATAGTCTTAGAATGTTCCCATATTGCATGAGATTGCCAAGATTTTAAAGGCTTAGCATTCAGGGTGCAATCCTTCTGTTGTCATGAAGGATTGTGCCCTGAATGCTAAGCCTTTAAAATCTTGGCAATCTCATGCAATATGGGAACATTCTAAGACTATGGGTTTGTCTATGATGAGAACAAACCTCTGGAAGAGCTAGATCCCTTCAAAAGCCCCTTAGATCTCCTATATTTCATGGAAAAGAGAGAGAAATGATAAAATAATCTAAAAACTGGGGTGATGCACCAAATGATTGAATTTCCTAACTTGCAATCCTTCATGACAATTGTTGTCATGAAGGATTGTGCCCTGAATGCTAAGCCTTTAAAATATTGGCAATCCCATGCAACATAAGAAAATTCTCAGACTGTGGGTTTGTCTATGATGAGAACAAACCTCTGGAAGAGCTAGATCCCTTCAAAAACCCCTTAGATCTGCTATATTTCATGGAAAAGAGAGAGAAATGATAAAATAAATTAAAAACTAAAATTTATTCTAATGGATGATGCACCAAATGATTGAATATCCTAACTTGCAATTTTATTCATAGCTATCCTCAAAATATTTGTTAATACAAGTCAAACTAAATAATCTTTACCACATAAATGTTTCACAAAAAGGCATGAAATGATTTGCACAATCTGTAACCTGTAGTAAATTTGCACTTTGTGTAGTTGAATTCATAAAGGAGATAGAAAACTTAAAGGTTTTGGTAAAAAACACAATAAATCTTATCAAATCACTCAAAAGAAACAAGACACATGAATATATAGAAGAACACCTAGTTTTATTGATAATAAAAGGAAAACTCTACAAAATAACAATTAAACTATTGAAAATAAACTGCTACTACTACATAAAATCTATAAAAATAGCTGAGTTACAAGACTAAATCTCTCTCTCCAATGTGCAATGGCAAGGGCAAAAGCAATAATTCAGAAAAAAGCATGAGCTTTTTTTCCCTATAATACAAAACTATGTCCCAAAAAGCAAAGGGAAGATCAACTCCTATCAAATTATACTCCAACTGATGCATGAAAAGTTTGAAAAACCAACTCCTAGTTGTTGGGCAAGCAAGATGAAAATGCCTGAAAAATAGGGTCCATAGCTGCTCCAAATTCAGCTAAAATAGCTCAAAAGTCCTCCTCCCAAGATGTTTGACCCAAAAACTGCCAAAACTAGCTCAGTTTGCCTCCAAGTCAAAACTAGAAAAAGAAACTCCTCTTGCATGAGTTGGCTACCTTAGTTCAACTCCTTTTCTGTCCCTTCTCCTTTTTTGCATGCTTCGAGGGTAATTATGATGTATTTTTACATGTATTAAGGGCAATCAAAAGGGTTTATGACTTGCCTTAATAGGTGTTATGTGATGCCTTTTCTCTTTCTTAGGTTTTTATGTAACAAATATTAAGGAAATTTATAAAGATATTGCACTTAATAAGTGTTAAAATACATTACAATTGACTCAACATATGCAAAAAAGTAAAGGGGTTTCATAATATGTTTATCTAGTCTCTACCCATTACAAAAATCTTTCAAGGTAATAATGACCCCTTCTCTCATTTTTAGCTTATAAAACTCCTCATTCCTTCTCAAATTAACCTAAGTCAATAAAAAAATAGAAAAATACATCATGGCCTCTTTCCTTGTCAAACCCTAAAAGCTTACCTCTTTGTTTGATTTCAGGTTTTAAGAAAAAACAAATAAAAGTCATAAAAACCTTATGTCTCCCTATCTTTCCACGGGCTCCTCATGATATAAGTCTCTATTTCAACACTTTAGAAAGTGTTTGGCCATGGGCTAGGGTATTATTTCAATGATTTTCTTTTAATAAGAGTCAAAAAAGATTTGAAAGCACTCGAGCTAGGGCACAAAGTGAAGAAAAGAAACCCTTAAACTTTGTTCATTCTTTTCACCTCTCTTTGCTTCTCCTTTTGAAGTGTGCGCTACCAAGGACTTGATTCAGCTTCTAGATGGGGTCCTCTATCATGGTTCACCTCTACTTGTAAGAACCTTTGAATATTCAGCTATTGATATGGCTAGTTTCTGTTGCAAGTTGGATTACCACTCAAAAGCTTGAACTATATGTTGAGTTGGACCTCAGCTTTAAAACATAGATTATAATTACTTTATATAATGTTTACTTAGCTAATTCTAGACAGAAAAAATCTTCTGCAGATTTAGGTGATTCACCTTATGAATCATTATTTGAGTTTAGAGTCTTGTTCTCACATTTACCAATAGTATAACGATATTTAGCTACTTTTACACCTACCTATCTAAGTCATCGCTTATTAGCAATGATATGCATAGCGAATTTCATATTAGCTTGAGCATCCTTGCAACTTCACTACAGTTGTAATGTTTTCTTCGAGCTTCGGACCGAAAGCTTTGGCTCTCAAAAATTTAGTTGGGCTTGAGAGAGGGTCACCCATGACTACACAAAATCACCCCGCATCTGTCAAACATCCACAAACTAACCTCTAGCCAAGATGGTTGCAGTTCTGTCATATTCCAACTATGTTATTGTTGCCTTATGTTGTTCTTTTGATCATTGTTGATTTAAAAGTAAGAATTTGAGTCATTTTACCTCTTGCGAGTGGTCTCTGTAACTTTGGTGCGTGAGATAAAGAAAAATAACTTGTTTTTGTTTTTCTTATTTGTGTATAGTGAATGATTTACACCTTTGTCTTTAGGACTGCCTCAATTCTTTATTGTGCCCTAAATCTTTGCTCTTGAAACTTGCATATTCAAAGTCTTTTGTTCTCTCTTTTCTGCTATTATTTTCATCACCTTTTAATTTGATTTTTTCCTTTGTCTGGAGGTGAATAAAATGGTGAGAAAGGAGAGATCTTATATTTTGCCCCTCTAAGGCCAATTACACCCCTCTTTGCTAAAGGGCCCTCTTGACCTCCTTTTACATCAATATCCATGTCCTCTCTCTCTGAGAGTCTAGCCACTGACATTGAAGCTAGAATTTGTGTCACAAACTTGGAGCTCAAATTGCCTATAGTTATAACATTTATTGATAGTTGTCCATGGGTTCTCTTCAGAGAATAAGCTAAGGAATCAACGCAATTTTCCTCTCTCCTTAAAATCACCCCATAGATCGAGAAGCCTATTTCAATGTATTGGACATGAGCTCAATGTGGATGGATGTTCTTGTAATCCATCATAATGGTTAGTTGTGCTCTGGAAGGGCTACCATATTTACACTTTCTCTCTGAGAAGACTACCGATAAGGAGGTACTCTCATGCATCTGCTAGGGTAGTTTCCATTTGAAATAATAGGAAGGTCACAAGGAGTGTTCCCCCTGACAGTTATACCAGTGCTTTCCAGACCTTGCTTCTTTCTCTTATTATGGAAGCTTGTCCACCAACATCACAAAAAAAAAATTTAGTCTTTTGAATTGTAACTAGCTTTGTAGTGTTGCTTAATCTTGAAGCCAAGCTAGATGATGGTCTAACATCTACTGATTTAGACAATAATGCAGCCTGTTCTATCAAACTAGACAACACATATGAGATTGCGTTGTTGTTTGTATAAGTACATGGTGAAGAATCAGAGGTTAAATTGTTGATAGAGGTGAATCTTCTCTTTGATGGTTGCATCCCTCTCATATATACTGCTATGTTTGGACCTTTTACAGTTTGTTGTTTCTCTGTTGAAGACTATAATGTCCAATGATGCTATTAGTCCTCTTTTGACAATCCCAAGATTATTCTCCAGCTATTGCAATCAAGAAACTTTCTCTTCATTATGTCAGATTGTTACTTTTTCTTCACTATTATTATAGACCTTTGTAAATATTCCTTGAACCTTTAGAAAGTTTCAATGCCTATAGTAATGCTCTACATACTAGAAATCACAAAAGCTTTCATTACCAATTTTTCTACATGATTGTTATGCTTGCCACCATCATCCATGTGGTTATATGCTTTCTTGATTGTTATACCTGCTACTCCTCTTTGATCTCTATCAAATTTGTATGTTATATGTTTTGTCCATATTGCTTAATGTCTACCATAAATTCTATGAACATATACCTCTACACTGTATCTATTTATAATTTCTCCAATAACTTTGAAGGATAATAAAAATCTCTCTATCAATTAATTGAACGTATGAAATGAAGACTCCACTGTTATAGACATGATGTATTTCCTTGTTTGATTCCAATGTGGATGAAGATTTCTAAAATGCAGACTTTAAGATGTAAACTTCCTCTCATTATAAATGAGAAATGGTGCTCTCAAAATGAAACAATATTCCATTACTACTACCTCAGATCAATTTATACTAATGTCTTCATGATGAGAGATTGTTCTTTAAATATGCAGTGTGATTGTCCTTGTTTAGTTCTACTAGTTGGCTATAACTTATGACTATCTTAGTCTTGCTGTGGCTACCAAGGCAGTTATCTTATACCCTTTTTCCCTTTATGGTAATGTCTTTTTCCTTCTCTTGGACTAGTTATTGTCTCTTCACTGTGTTGCATTTCTTAATCTTTTCTAGGCCTATACAAGCTTCATGAAAGCTCAGGGCCATACAAGGCTTTGAACACCTCTACCATATCTTAGATAATTGTAGATAATTATATATCAACATTATAATGTATTCTGAACCTATGTGTATTTTTCTATAAAATATTTTCTACACTTGATCATCATCAACTGCTTCTCCCATCCTTGACCCATTCATGCTAGAGTTCGAGCTACTAGAGTTGATAGCGAAGAACCAGTCTGTGCCATGGACATTTACTTCTCTCGAGTGAACCTTGAGGAATTTTGCACACTACATGTGCTTCTATTTTCGCTCCTCCTCATTTTATCCCACCAATGTAATAAAAAAAGTTACCCATGATCCATTATATGGCCAAGGGATCACATGCCAAGTGCCATTATTGGTCAAGAACCCCAAGCTGAGAACAACATTGTCCAAGGTCTTCTTCAGTCCCCCAGATGATGTGGTTTAATTAGTATTTCTACCACCACCCCAATACCATCTTTCGGCTCCCCCAGATCTAGTAGCACAACAACAATTATAGAAGATATATTAGTATTCACCCTGTATTAGTGATAAGTGGATATGAAAGTGTCCCCAAGCACCATGTAGATTGTGTGCAAAATAATAACTAACCATGATTTGAAGATCTTTCTCAACCTAAGATCTAAGATATGTCTGATGAAATGAATTTGCCTCCTCTTTGCTTTGAGACTAATTGTTGAATCCATATTGTAAACTTCACTGCAAATGGCATTCTAATTAGCATATATATTGTTTGTTACAGTACTAGCTGCATAGTTGTCATCATAAATGTTAGCATCTCCTCTGAGCCATCCTCCTCTCCCATCAAGCAAACCATATATCGCACCATACTAGTTCATGATGTCATGTTTTCTTGTCATTCATGTGAAATAGCAAGTTTACCAATTTCCAATTTCTCCCACACTTCCTTTGATTTGGCATGCAGATACTTATTCGGTGCATATGAATTGCCACATTCACTAGTTTGTCCACCTCAATGTTAGCTTCATTGTTAGTTTCATCTAGAAATTTCTTTGCCATTGATGCTACCATTTCTTTGACCTCACACATGTACCTATATAGGGCATTACTAAATCAATTATATTCAATTGTTTGTTCATACATGAAACATAAATAACCTAGTATGATGATTAGGCTCCCTCCTATACTTGAGGCTCTAAAAATAAGCTCAAACATTACAGATTGAGACCTATGTTCCATTTATTTTGATCCATAACCTCCACACAAGGTCATTTTTCTATTTCTATCATTTACAACATCAAATATAAAATTGAGGAACCAACCACTAAGACTAAGAAGGTCACACCACCAATAATGGAGTATACAACATTAGAACCATATCCATGGATTGAGAGACAAACTATGCAATAACAAAATTTGTAGGGAGGCACCATCCATTCTAGATTGGGGAACAATTGATCATTTTTCTCACACACCACCTAGGTTAAGATCCTTTTTTCTATCCCCCACCACCCTTTATATAGTTGATAGTTGGATTCCTCATTTACTCTATAATGGTGGAAAAAGAGATCATTTGAAGGAGATAGCTATGTAAGAGATCATGATCCCTGAATGTTAGGTATTAATGTTCACATACTTGATCTCAATACAAGGGTAGTAGAAATCAAGAACATTGAGTGAATGCAAGCACCAAATCTAGCCACTCGAGATGAATAAGACCATCATCTAGCTTGGCTTCAAGATTAAACAACACTACAGAGCTAGTTATAATCCCAAAGACTAAAAAAGATTTTGGTGATGTTGGTGGACAAGCTTCTATATTAAGAGAAAGAAGTAAGACCTCACACCACTATAGCTATTAGAGGGAATATTCCTTGTGACCTTCCTATTATTTCAAATGGAAGCTACCCTAGCAAATGCATGAGAGTACCTCCTTATCAGCAGTCTACTCAGAGTGAAAGTGTAAATAGTAGCCCTTCCAGAGCACAACTTTTTTGGTAGGGTGCTTTTGAGGTACGGAACAAGGGAAACCCTACTAACCATTATGATGGATTACAAGCACATTCATCAACAATGAGCTCATTGCCAATGCGTTGAAATAGGCTTCTCTATTTATGGGGTGCTTTTAGGGAGAGAAAGGAAATTTACATTGATTCCTTAGCTTATCCTCTACAGAGAACCCATGGATAGCTATCAATAAATGTTATAACTACAGGTAATTTGAGTTCCAAGATTGCAGCACAAATTCTACCTTCAATGTCAGTGGCTAGATTCTAAGGTAGAGAGGACATGGATATTGATGTAAAAGGAGGTCAAGAGGGAACTTTAGCAAAGTGGGGTGTCACTAGACTCAAAGGGGTAAAATCTAAGATCTCTCCTTTCTCACCATTTTATTCACCTCTAGACAAAGGAAAAAATCAAATTGAAAGGTGATGAAAATAATATTGGAAGAGAGAGAGAAAAAGACTTGGAATATATATGTTTCAAGAGCAAAGATTTAGAGCACAACAAAGAATTGAAGCAGTCCTAAAGACAAAGGTGTAAATCATTTAGTATGCATGAATAAGAAAAGTATAAACAATTTTTTTTTTTTACCTCATGCACCAAAGGTACAGAGACCACTCGCAAGAGGCAAAAGAACTACAATTCTTTCTTTTAATTCAACAATGATCAAAAGAACAACAAGAGGCAATAGTAACATAGTTGGAATATGAGATAACTACAACCATCTTGGCCAGATGTTAGTTTGTGGATGTTTGACAGACGTGGGGTGATTTTGTGCAGTCATGGCTGACCCTCTCTCTCGAGCCTAGCTAAATTTTGGAGAGCCAAAGCTTTCAGTCAGAAGCTCTAACAAAGCATTAGAACTATAGATAAGTTGAAAAGATGCTCAAGTTGATATCAAAGTCACTATGTATCTCATTGTTAATAAGCAATGACTTAGATAGGTAGGTGTAAAAGTAGCTTAATATCGTTATACTATTGGTAAATGTGAGAAAAGGTCTCCCAACTCAAATGATGATTTAGAAGGTGCATCACCTAAATCTACAAAACATTTTTTTGTCTAGAATCAGCTGAGAAAACATAATATATAGTAATTATAATATATTTTTAAAGCAGAGGTCCAACTTAACATTTCAATCAAGCTTTTGAGAGACAATCTAACTTGCAACAGAAACTGACCATATTAATAGCTGAACACATGAAGGTGCTCACTAGTATAGACAAACCCTAACAGATGACCCCATCTAGAAGCTACATCAAGTCCTTGGTGGCACACAGGACAAAAGGACAAGCAAGGATAGGTGAAAGAAATGGAAAAAACTGAAGTTTTAACTAGGTTTCTTTTGTTCACTTTATGGCCTATCCCGAGTGCTTTCAAGTCTTTTTTGACTTTTTTAAAAATAAAATCATTGAAATAATACCCTAACCTGTGGCCAAACACTTTCTAAAGTGTTGAAAAAGAGACTTGTATCATGAGGAGCCCATGGAAGGATAGGGAGACATAAGATTTATATGACTTTTATTTATTTTTCTTAAAACCTCAAATCAAACAACATGGTAAGCTTTTAGGGTTTGAAAAGAAAAGAGGCCATGATGTATTTTTTATTTTTTTATTGACTTAGGTCAATTTGACCAGGAATGAGGACTTTTATAAGCCAGAAATGAGAGAAGGGGTCATTCTTACCTTGAAAGCTTTTTGTAAAGGGTGGAGACTAGATAAACATATTATGAAACCCTTTTACTTATTTGCATAAGTTGAGTAAATTGTAATGTATTTTAACACTTATTAAGTGCAATACCTTTGTAAATTGCCTTAATATTTGTTACATATAAACCTAAGAAAGAGAAAAGGCATCACATAACACCTATTAAGGCAAGTCATAAACCTTTTTGATTGCCCTTAATACTTTTACAAATAAATCATAATTGCCCTCAAAGGATGCAAAAAAGGAGAAGGGACAGAAAAAGAGTTAAACTGAGGTAACCAACTCATGCAGAGGATTTTCTTTTTCTATTTTTGACTTGGAGTCAAACTGAGATATTTTTCGCAGTTTTTGGGTCAAACATCTTGGGAGGAGGAGTTATGAGCTATTTTAGCTCAATTTGGAGTAGTTGTGGACCCTATTTTTAAGGTTTTTTCCTATTACTCACCAAGCAACTAGGAGTTCTATTTTCAGACTTTTTATGCATCAATTAGAGTGCAGTTTGATAGGAGTTGATCTTCCCTTTGCTTTTTCGGAAATATTTTTGTATTATAGGAAAAAAAGCTCATGCATTTTTCTTACTTCTTGCTTTTTCTCTTGCCTTTGAACATTGCAGAGAGAGAGAATTAGTCATGTAACTCATCCATTTTTATAGGTTTTATGAAGTGGCAGCAATTTATTTTCAGCAATTTCATTGTTATTTTATAGAGTTATCTTCTATTATCAATAAAATTAGGTGTTCTTCTATTCAAATTTAGGTGTCTTGTCTATTTTGAGTGATTTGATAAAGATTTATTGTGTTTTTTACCAAAACCTTTATGTTTTCTATCTCCTTTATTGAATGCAAGTACACAAATAGCAAATTTACTACAGGTTGCAAATTCTGCAAGTCATTTCATGTCTTTTTTTGAAACATTTATGTGGTAAGGATTATTTAGTTTGAGTTGTATGAACAATATTAAGGATAGCTGTGAATCAAATTGCAAGTTAGGAAATTCAATCATTAGGTGCATCACCCTAGTTTTCAGATTATTTTATCATTTCTCTATCTCTTTTCCATGAACTACAGTAGATCTAAGGGACTTTTAAAGGGAGCTGACTCTTCTGGAGGTTCGTTCTCATCATATACAAACCCATAGTCTGAGAATGTTCCCATGTTGCATGGGATTGCCAAGATCTTAAAGGCTTAGCATTCAGGGTGCAATCCTTCATGACAACTATTGTCATGAAGGATTGAGCCCTGAATGCTAAGCCTTTAAGATCTTGGCAATCCCATGCAACATGAGAACATTCTCAGACTGTGGGTTTGTCTATGATGACAAAAAAACTTCTAGAAGAGCTAGATCCCTTTAAAAGCCCATTAGATCTACTATATTTCATGGAAAAGAGATAGAGAAATGACAAAATAAATTAAAAACTAAAATATATTCTAAGGGATGATGCACCAAATGATTGAATATCCTAACTTGCAATCTGATTTATAGCTATCCTCAATACATTTGTTAATACAACTCAAACTGAACAATCTTTACCACATAAATATTTCACAAAAAGGCATGAAATGATTTGCACAATCTGTACCCTATAGTAAATTTGCACTTTGTGTACTTGAATTCATAAAGGAGATAGAAAACTAAAAGGTTTTGGTAAAAAACACAATAAATCTTTATCAAATCACTCAAAAGAGACAAGACATGTGAATCTGAATAGAAGAACACCTAATTTTATTGACAATGGAATGAAAACTCTACAAAATAACAATTAAACTATTGAAAATAAACTGATACTACTACAAAAAACCTATAAAAATAGCTGAGTTACAAGACTGAATCTCTCTCTGCAATGTGCAAAGGCAAGGGAAAAAGCAAGAATTGAGAAAAAAGTATGAGTTCTTTTCCCCTATAATACAAAACTATGTCCCAAAAAGCAAAGAGAAGATCAACTCCTGTCAAATTGCACTCCAACTGATGCATGAAAAGTCTAAAAAAGCAACTACTAGTTGTTGGGTGAGGAAGAGGAAAATGCTTAAAAAATTGGGTCCACAACTACTCCAAATTGAGCTAAAATAGCTCAAAATTCCTCCTCCTAAGATGTTTGACCCAAAACTACCAAAAATAGCTCAGTTTGCCTCCAAGTCAAAAATAGAAAAAGAAACTTCTCCTACTTGAGTTGGTTACCTCAGTTCAACTCCTTTTCTATCCCTTCTCCATTTTTGCATGCTTTGAGGGCAATTATGATGTATTTTTACATGTATTAAGGGCAATCAAAGAGGTTTATGACTTGCCTTAATAGGTGTTATGTGATGCCTTTTCTTTGATTTTAGGTTTTAAGAAAAACAAATAAAAGTCATAAAAACCTTATCTCTCCCTATCTTTCCACTGGCTCCTGATGATATAAGTCTCTTTTTCAACACTTTAGAAAGTGTTTGGCCATGGGCTAGGGTATTATTTCAATGATTTTATTTTTTAAAAAGTAGGCTAGGGCACAAAGTGAAGAAAAGAAACCCTTAAACTATATTTTTGTTCATTCTTTTCATCTCTCTTTGCTTCTTCTTTTGACTTGTGCACTGCCAAGGACTTGATGCAGCTTCTAGATGGGGTCCTCTGTCATGGTTCACCTCTACTTGTAAGAACCTTCGTGTATTCAGTTGTTGATATGGTTAGCTTCTATTGCAAGTTGGATTACCACTCAAAAGCTTTAATGAAATGTTGAGTTGAACCTCAGCTTTAAAACATAGATTATAATTACTGCATATAATGTTTTCTCAGCTAATTCTAGATAAAAAAAATCTTTTGTAGATTTAGGTGATTATCCTTATGAATCATTATTTGAGTTTAGAGAGCTGTTCTCACATTTACCAATAGTATAATGATATTCAACTACTTTTACACCTGCCTATCTAAGTCATAGCTTATTAGCAATGATATGCATAACAATTTTTATATCAACCTGAGCATCCTTGAAACTTCACTATAGTTGTAATGCTGTCTTCGAGCTTAGGACCGAAAGCTTTGGCTCTCTAAATTTTAGCCGGGCTTGAGAGAGAGTCACCCATGGCTACACAAAATCACCCCACATCTGTCAAACATCCACAAACTAATCTCTAGCCAAGATGGTTGTAGTTCTGTCATATTCCAACTATGTTATTGTTGCCTTATGTTGTTCTTTTGATCATTGTTGATTTAAAAGTAAGAATTTTAGTTCTTTTACCTCTTGCAAGTGGTCTCTATAACTTTGGTGCCTGAGGTAAAGAAAATGAACTTGTTCTTTTTTTTTTTATTCATGCATAGTAAATGATTTACACCTTTGTCTTTAGGACTGCTTCAATTCTTCATTGTACACTAAATCTTTGCTCTTGAAACTTGCATATTCAAAGTCTTTTGTTCTCTCTCTTCTGCTATTATTTTCATCACCTTTTAATTTGATTTTTTCCTTTGTCTAGAGGTGAAGAAAATGGTGAGAAAGGAGAGATCTTAGATTTTGCCCCTCTAAGACCAATTACACCCCTCTCTGCTAAAGGACCCTCTTTACCTCCTTTTACATCAATATCCATGTCCTCTCTCTTTGAGAGTCGATCTACTGACATTGAAGCTAGAATTCATGTCATAAACTTGGAACTCAAATTACCTATAGTTATAACATTTATTGATAGTTGTCCATGGTTTCTCTCTAGAGGATAAGATGAGGAATCAATACAATTTTCCTTTCTCTCTCTAAAAGCACCCCATACATAGAGAAGCCTATTTCAACATATTGGCCATCAGCTCAATGTTGATGGATGTGCTTGTAATCCATCATAATGGTTAGTAAGGTTTCCCTTGTTCTATACCTTAAAACCACCCTACCATAAAAGTTGTGCTTTGGAAGGGCTACCATATTTACACTTTCCCTCTAAGAAGACTACTGATAAGGAGGTACTCTCATGCATTTGCTAGGGTAGTTTCCATTTGAAATAATAGGGAGGTCACAAGGAATGTTTCCTCTAACAATTGTAATGGTACTTTCCAAACCTTGCATCTTTCTCTTATTATGGAAGCTTGTCCACCAACATCGTTAGAATTTATTTTAGTCTTTGGGAATGTAACTAGCTTTGTAGTGTTTCTTAATCTTGAAGCCAAGCTAGATGATGGTCTAACATCTGCTGATTTACACAATAATGCAGCCTATTCTGTCAAACTAGACAACACCTATGAGGTTGCATTGTTGTTTGTATAAGTACATGGTGAAGAATCAGAGGTTAAATTGTTGATAGAGGTGAATCTTCTCTTTGATGATTGCATCCCTCTCATATATACTACTATGTTTGGACATTTTACAGTTTGTTGTTTCTTTGTTGAAGACTATAATGCCCAATGATGCTATTAGTCCTATTTTGACAATCCCAAGATTATTCTCTAGCTATTACAATAAAAAAAATTTCTCTTCATTATGTCAGATTGTTACTTTTTGTTTACTATTATTATAGACCTCTGTAAATATTCCTTGAACCTTTAGAAATTTCCAATGCCTATACTAATGCTTTGCATACTAGAAAACACAAAAGCTTTCAATATCTATATTCTGCATGATTGTTATGCTTGCCACCATCATCCATGTCATTATCTCCTTTCTTGATTGTTATACCTTCTGCTTCACTCAGATCTCTATCAAATCTGTATGTTATATGTTTTCTCCATATTGCTCAATGTCTTCCATAAATTCTATGAACATATACCTCTGCATTGTATCTATTTATAATTTTGCCTATACCATTGAAGGATAATAAAACTCTCTCTATCAATTAATTGCACGTATGAAATGAAGACTCCATTGCAATGGACATGATGAATTTCCTTGTTTGATTCCAATGTTGATGACGATTTCTGAAATGCAGAATTTAAGATGTAAACTTCCTCTCATTATAAATGAGAAATGGAGCTCTGGAAATGAAATAATATTCCATTACTACTACCTTGGACCAATTTATATTAATGTCTTCATGATGAGAGACTGTTCTTTAAATATGCAGTGTGATTGTCCTTGTTTAGTTCTACTAGTTGGCTATAACTTACAACTATCTCAGTCTTGTTGTGGCTACCAAGGCAGTTATCTTATACCCTTTTTCTCTTTATGGTACTGTCTCTTTGCTTCTCTTGAACTAGTTATTGTCTCTTCACTGTTTCATGAAAGGTCAGGGCCATACAAGGCTTTGAACAGCTCTACCATATGTATACCTCTGTATTTCATGCATAGTCCTTATTGCTAGAAAACTAATGGCTTGATCCTTCATGGATTCCAATTACCATGCACTTGTTCTAATGGTTTTATAATATTCTAGGATGATGAACACTTCAACTTTGTCAGTGCTATGTTGTGTTTCATGCTATTGTGACTGTCACTATTCCTATCTCCATAGTATAGCTGTTCTTTGTACTTGCTCCTGTAGACCTCTTAATAGTTATCTCTTAAGCTATTCTTTTTCATTTCTTAGCCTCTTTATGCAACTCACAAACATGGTGATCATCCCTAAATGACATTAAAGGCTTCATTATGTATGACTTTAACAATATTTGTATGATTGTCTAAATTTACATATGACTATTTTACGTCTTTCATATTGCTTATAGTTGATTGGTCTGCCCTTATCATTACGATATTAGTGTTCTTTATTAACAACCATCTTTCATATATTCCCACTCATACATGGAGGCTCCTGATGCATATAGGTGACTATTGTGGCTCTCTATTGATTGTGATGACTACTCTTAGCATGATTAGGACTTTACTTCTATGGCCTATATATAGTTGTAATCATTTGTTGACTATTAATCTTTCTTTTGATTGTCTTATTGATAATGGATAAGACTTATGTTATTCTTTATTCATATAACAAAGCATCTTTTAAAGGGTTAGGTAGATCTTTATCTTGCAATGTTGTTCTTCAGTGTTTTCTATGACTATTCCATGACATAATAAGATGCTTCATCTACATATAATCCCATCATTTTGTTCACAATGTATTATGTTTATACTCTCACTATCAACTTATTTCAATGACCTCCCAAACAAGTTGACTATTGACATCTTTCTTTAGGCCATTCAGACAGTAGTCTTCATAACTGCTCCAGTGCAATTTCTTCATTACTTTTATGCTAACATGATTGTTCTTCTCTAGCCTAATACTATATTGTTCCTCCTCTTTGACTGTTTGAGAGAGATTTTTCTTAATATATGTAAGCTAGTTAATTAAATAGTTTTATTATTTGATTAATTATTTTCCACTTGTTCTAATCCTCATCAATTAGCCAAATTCATTAAACCTAGACACTTGTACAAAATTTAAAGTAACTTTACATATCCACCACACATTTCATACTACACCTCTTAATCCTAGCCATTCACATGAATGAGAGAAATATAAGAGACTGTCAAGCCACATCAAGACTTGTTGAAGAAAAATATAGAGGATATCATAGTCAATAGTTAGCTTGCATAGGAGGTCATTGAAATAAGTTGACAGTAAGAGTATAAACATAATACATTGTGAACAAAACATTGGGATTATATGCAGATGAAGCATCTTATTATGTCATGGAATAGTCATAGAAAACAATGAAGAACAACATTGCAAGATAAAGATCTACCTAGCCTTTTAAAAGATGCTTTGTTATAAGAATAAAGAATAACATAAGTCTTATCCATTATCAATAAGATAATTAGAAGAAAGAGTAACAGTCAACAAATGATGACAACTATATACAGGCCATAGAAGTACTATCCTAATTATGCTAAGAGCAGTCATCACAATCAATAGAGAGCCACAATAGTCACCTATATGCATAAGGAGCCTCCATACATGAGTGGGAATATATGAAAGATGGATGTTAATAAAGAACATTGATATCATAATGATAAGGGCAGACCAATCAACTATAAGCAATATGAAGAACAAACAATAGTCCTATGTAAATTAAGACAATCATACAAATATTGTTGAAGTCATACATAATGAAGCCTTTAATGTCATTTAGGGATGATAACCATGTTTGTGATTTGTATAAAGAGGCCAACAAATGAAAAAGAACTTAAGAGATAACTATCAACAGGTCTAAAGGAGAAAGTACAAAGAACATCTATACTATAGAGATAGGAATAGTCACAGTCACAATAGCATGAAACACAACAATGCACTGACAGAGTTCAAGTGTTCAAGGTCCTAGTATATTATAAAACCATGACAACAAGTGCATGGTAATTGCAACCCATGAAGGATCAAGCCATTAGTTTTCTAGCAATAAGGATTATGCATAAAATACAAAGTTGTAGATATGGTAAAGGTGTTAAAAGCCTTGTATGGCCTTGACCTTTCATGAAGGTTGTATAAGCCTAGACAAGATTAAGAGATGCAACATAGTGAAGATATAGTAATCAGTTCAAGAGAAGGAAAGAGATAGAACCAAAAAGGGAAAAAGGGTATGAGATAACTGCCTTGGTAGCCACAACAAAGACTGAGATAGTGGTAAGTTACAGCCAACCATTAGAGCTAAATAAGGATAGTCACACTGCATATTCATAGAACAGTCTCTCATCATGAAGACATTAATATAAATTGGTCTGAGGCAGTAGTAATGGAATATTGTTTCATTTCTAGAGCTCCATTTCTCATTTATAATGAAAAGAAGTTTACATCTTAAAGTTTGCATTTTAGAAATCCTCATTAACATTGGAATTGAACAAGGAAATACATCATGTCTATAGCAGTGGGGTCTTCATTTCATATGTGCAATTCACTAATAGAGAGAGTTGTATTATCATTCAAAGGTATTAGCAAAATTATAAATAGATATAGTGCAGAGGTATATGTTCATAGAATTTATGGAAGACATTTAGCAATATGGAGAAAATAGATAACATACATATTTGACAAAGATCAAAGAGGAGTAGCAGGTATAACAATAAAGAAAGAAAACAACCACATGGATGACTGTGGCAAGCATAATAGTCATGTAGAAAAGTAGATGCAAAAAAATAGATAATGAAAGATTTCATGTTTTCCAGTATCCAAAGCATTAGTATAGGTATTAAAACTTTCTAAAGGTTCAAGGAATATTTACAGAGGTCTATAATAATAGTGAACAAAAAGTAATAGTTTGAAACAATGAAGAGAAATTCTTTTTACTATAACAGCTAGAGAATAATCTTGGGACTATCAAAAGAGGACTAAAACAGTCATTAGGCATTATAGTCTTCAATAGAGCACCAACAAATGTTAAATGGTGCAAACATAGCAGCATATATCAGAGGGATGCAATCATCAAAAAGAAGATTCACCTCTATCAACAATTTAACCCCTGATTCTTCACCATGTACTTCTACAAACTACAACGTAGCCTCATATGTGTTGTCTAATTTGATACACAATGTTACATTATCATCTAAATTAGCAGATGTTGGACCATTATCTAGCTTGGCTTCAAGATTAAACATCACTACAAAGCTAGTTACAATCCCAAAGACTAAAAAGGATTTTGGTGATCTTGGTGGACAAGCTTCCATAATAAGAGAAAGAAGTAAAGCCTGGCACCATTATAGCTGTTAGAGGGAACATTCCTTGTGACCTTCCTATTATGTCAAATGGAAACTACCCTAGAAAGTGCATGAGAGTACCTCCTTATCAGCAGTCTACTCAGAGTGAAAGTGTAAATATGGTAGCCCTTCCAAAGAACAAGTTTTATGGCAGGGTGCATTTGAGGTACGGAACAAGGGAAACCCTACTAATGGGGTGCTTTTAGGGAGAGAAAGGAAATTTGCATTGATTCTTCAGCTTATCCTGTAGAGAGAACCCATGGAGAGCTATCAAAAAATGTTATAACTACAGGTAATTTGAGTTCCAAGATTGCGGCACAAATTCTACCTTCAATGTCAGTGGGTAGATTCTTAGAGAGAGAGAGGACATGGATATTGATGTAAAAGGAGGTCAAGAGGGTCCTTTAGAAAAGAGGGGTGTCACTAGACTCAAAGGGGCAAAATCTAAGATCTCTCCTTTCTCACCATTTTATTCACCTCCAGATAAAGGGAAAAATCAAATTGAAAGGTGATGAAAATAATAGTGGTAGAGAGAGAACAAAAGACTTGGAATATGCATGTTTTAGGAGCAAATATTTAGGACACAACAAAGAATCCAAGCAATCCTAAAGACAAAGGTGAAAATCATTTAGTATGCATGAATAAGAAAAGCATAAACAAGTTCTTTTTCTTTACCTAATGCACCAAAGGTACAGAGACCACTCACAAGAGGCAAAAGAACTAAAAATTCTTTCTTTTAAATCAACAATGATCAAAAGTATAACAAAAAGCAATAGTAACATAGTTGGAATATGAGAGAACTACAACCATCTTGGCTAGAGGTTAGTTTGTGGATGTTTGACAGATGCGGGGTGATTTTGTGCAGTCATGGGTGACCCTCTCTCAAGCCTAGCTAAATTTTGGAGAGCCAGGGCTTTTGGTTTGAAGTTCTAAGAAAGCATTAGAACTGTAGCCAAGTTGCAAGGATGCTCAAGTTGATATGAAAGTCACTATGCATCTCATCTCTAATAAGCAACGGCTTAGGTAGTTAGGTGTAAAAGAATCTTAATATTGTTATACTATTGGTAAATGTGAGAAAAGGTCTCCCAACTCAAATGATGATTCAGAAGGTGCATCACTTAAATCTACACAAGATTTTTTTATCTAGAATCATCAGAGAAAACATACTATATAGTAATTATAATATGTTTGTAAAGAAGAGGTCCAACTTAACATTTCAATCAAGCTTTTTAGCTACAATCCAACTTGTAACAAAAATTGACCATATTAATAGCTAAACACATGAAGGTGCTTACCAGTAAAGATGAACCCTAATAGATGACCCCATCCAGAAGTTGCATCAAGTCCTTGGCAGCACACAGGTCAAAAGGACAAGCAAAGAAAGGTGAAACAAATGAAAAAAAAAAGAAGTTTTAGGGTTTCTTTTGTTCACTTTATACCCTATCCCGAGTGCTTTCAATTCTTTTTTGACTTTTTTTAAAAGAAAATCATTGAAATAATACCCCAGCCCATGGCCAAACACTTTCTAAAGTGTTGAAAGAGAGACTTATATCATGAGGAGCCCATGGAAGGATTGGGAGACATAAGGTTTTTATGACTTTTATTTGTTTTTCTTAAAACCTCAAATCAAACAACAAGGTAAGCTTTTAGGGTTTGAAAAGGAAAGAGGCCATGATGTATTTTTTATTTTGTTATCGACTTAGGTCGATTTGAGCAGGAATGAGGACTTTTATAAGCTAGAAATGAGAGAAGGGGTCATTATTACCTTGAAAGCTTTTTGTAAAGGGTGGAGACTAGATAAACATATTATGAAACCCTTTTACTTATTTGCATAAGTTGAGTAAATTGTAATGTATTTTAACACTTATTAAGTGCAATACCTTTGTAAATTTCCTTAATATTTGTTACATAAAAACCTGAGAAAGAGAAAAGGCATCACATAACACCTATTAAGGCAAGTCATAAACCTTTTTTATTTCCCTTAATACTTGTAAAAATAAATCATAATTTCCCTCAAAGCATGCAAAAAGGAGAAGGGATAGAAAAAGAGTTGAACTGAGGTAACCAACTCATGCCGAAGATTTTCTTTTTCTATTTTTCACTTGGAGTCAAACTGAGATATTTTTGGCAGTTTTTGGGTCAAACATGTTGGGAGGAGGAGTTATGAGCTATTTTATCTCAATTTGGAGCATTTTTGGACCCTATTTTAAAGGTTTTTTCCTCTTACTCGCCAAGCAACTAGGAGTTGCTTTTTTAGACTTTTCATGCATCAGTTAGAGTGCAATTTGATAGGAGTTGATCTTCCCTTTACTTTTTGGGAAATATTTTTGTATTATAAGGAAAAAAGATCATGCTTTTTTCTTACTTCTTGCTTTTTCCCTGGCCTTTGAACATTGTAGAGAGAGAGATTCAATCTTGTAACTCAGCCATTTTTACAGGTTTTATGAAGTAGCAGCTGTTTATTTTTAGTAGTTTCATTGTTATTTGCAGAGTTATCCTTCGGTTATCAATAAAATTAGGTGTTCTTCTATTCAATTTTAGGTGTCGTGTCTCTTTTGAGTGATTTGATAAAGATTTATTGTGTTTTTTACAAAAAACTTTACATTTTCTATCTCGTTTATTGAATGCAAGTACACCAAGTGCAAATTTACTCTAGGTTACAGATTCTACAAGTCATTTCATGCCTTTTTTTGAAAAATTTATGTGGCAAGGATTATTCTATTTGAGTTGTATGAACAATATTGAGGATAGCTGTGAATCATATTGCAAGTTAAGAAATTAGATCATTTGGTGCATCACCCTAGTTTTTAGACTATTTTATCATTTCTCTATCTCTTTTCCATGAACTATAGCAGATCTAATGGACTTTTAAATGGATCTGACTCTTCTCGAGATTCATTCTCATCTTAGACAAACCCACAGTCTGAGAATGTTCCCATGTTGCACAGGATTGCCAAGATTTTAAAGGCTTACACTTCAGGGTACAATCCTTCATGACAACTATTGTCATGAAGGATTGAGCCCTAAATGCTAAGCCTTTAAAATCTTGGCAATCCCGTACAACATGGGAACATTCTCAAACTGTGGGTTTGTCTATGATGAGAACAAACCTCTGGAAGAGCTAGATCCCTTTAAAGGCCCCTTAGATCTGCTATATTTTGTGGAAAAGAGATAGAGAAATAATAAAATAAATTTAAAACTAAAATTTATTCTAAGGGGTGATGCACCAAATGATTGAATATCCTAACTTGCAATTTGATTCATAGTTGTCCTTAATACATTTGTTAATACAACTCAAACTGAACAATCTTTACCACATAAATGTTTCACAAAATCTGTAACCTATAGTAAATTTGTAGTTTGTGTACTTGAATTCATAAAGGAGATAGAAAAATTAAAAGTTTTGGTAAAAAACAAAATAAATCTTTATCAAATCACTCAAAAGAGACAAGACACGTGAATCTGAATAGAAGAACACCTAATTTTATTGATAATAGAAGGAAAACTCTACAAAATAACAATTTAACTATTGAAAATAAACTGTTGCTACTGCATAAAACCTATAAAAATAGCTTAGTTAAAAGACCGAATCTCTCTCTACAATGTGCAAAGGCAAGGGAAAAAGCAAGAATTAAGAAAAAAGCATGATCTTTTTTCCTCTATAATAAAAAACTATGTCCCCAAAAGCAAAGAGAAGATCAACTCCTGTCAAATTGCACTCCAATTGATGCATGAAAAGTCTAAAAAAGTAACTCCTAGTTGTTGGGTGAGCAAGAGGAAAATGTCTGAAAAATAGGGTCCACAGCTGCTCCAAATTGAGATAAAATAGCTCAAAACTCCTCCCAAGTTGTTTGACCCAAAAACTACCAAAAATAGCTCAATTTGCCTCCAAGTCAAAAATAGAAAAAGAAACTCCTCCTGCATGTGTTGGTTACCTCAGTTCATCTCCTTTTTATCCCTTCTCCTTTTTTCCATGCTTTGAGGGCAATTATGATGTATTTTTACATGTATTAAGGGCAATTAAAAAGGTTTATGACTTGCCTTAATAGGTGTTATGTGATGCCTTTTCTCTTTCTCAGGTTTTTATGTAACAAATATTAAGGCCATTTATAAAGATATTGCACTTAATAAGTGTTAAAATACATTACAATTGACTCAACATATGCAAAAAAGTAAAAGGGTTTCATAATATGTTTATCTAGTCTCCACCCTTTACAAAAATCTTTCAAGGTAATAATGACCCCTTCTCTCATTTTTGGCTTATAAAACTCCTCATTCCTTCTCAAATTAACCTAAGTAAATAAAAAAATAAAAAAAATACATCATGGCCTCTTTCCTTTTCAAACCCTAAAAGCTTACCCCTTTCTTTGATTTCAGGTTTTAAGAAAAACAAATAAAAGTCATAAAAACCGTATATTTCCCTATCTTTCCATGAGCTCCTCATGATATAAGTCTCTCTTTCAACACTTTCGAAAGTGTTTGGCCATGGTCTAGGATATTATTTCAATGATTTTCTTTTAAAAAAAGTAAAAAAATACTTGAAAACGCTCGGCCTAGGGCACAAAGTTTAGAAAAGAAACCCTTAAACTTCATTTTTGTTCATTCTTTTCACCTCTCTTTGCTTCTCCTTTTGACCTGTGGGCTTCCAAGGACTTGATATAGCTTCTAGATGGCATCCTCTATCATGGTTCACCTCTACTTGTAAGAATCTTCATGTATTCAGCTGTTGATATGGTTAGTTTCTGTTGCAAGTTGGATTACCACTCAAAAGCTTGAGTGAAATGTTGAGTTAGACCTCAGCTTTAAAACATAAATTATAATTACTATATATAATGTTTTCTTAGCTAATTCTAGAAAAAAAAAATCTTCTATAGATTTAGGTGATTCATCTTATGAATCATTATTTGAGTTCAAAGACCTATTCTCACATTTACCAATACTATAATTATCTAAGTCATAGCTTATTAGCAATGATATGCATAGCGACTTTCATATCAGCCTAATCATCCTTGCAACTTCGCTATAGTTGTAATGCTTTTTTTCAAGCTTCAGACCGAAAGCTTTGGCTCTCCAAAATTTAGTTGGGCTTGAGAGAGGGTCACCCATGACTGCACAAAATCACCCCGCGTCTGCCAAACATCCACAAGCTAAACTCTGCCCAAGATGGCTGTAGTTCTGTCATTTTCCAACTATGTTATTGTTGCCTTATGTTGTTCTTTTGATCATTGTTGATTTAAAAGTAAGAATTTTAGTTCTTTTACCTCTTGCAAGTGGTCTCTGTAACTTTGGTGCATGAGGTAAAGAAAAAGAACTTGTTTTTGTTTTTCTTATTCGTGTATAGTGAATGATTTGCACCTTTCTCTTCAAGACTGCTTCAATTCTTCGTTGTGCCCTAAATCTTTTCTCTTGAAACTTGCATATTCAAAGTCTATTTTTCTCTCTCTTCTGTTATTATTTTCATCACCTTTTAATTTCATTTTTTCCTTTGTCTAGACGTGAAGAAAATGGTGAGAAAGGAGAGATCTTAAATTTTACTCCTCTGAGGCCAATTACACCCCTCTCTGCTAAAGGACCCTCTTGACCTCCTTTTACATCAATAGCCATGTCCTCTCTCTCTCTCTCTCTTAGAGTCCAACCACTGACATTGAAGCTAGAATTCATGTCGCAAACTTGGAACTCAAATTACCTGTAGTTATAACATTTATTGATAGTTGTCCATGGGTTCTCTCTAGAGGATAAGATGGGGAATCAATACAATTTTCCTTTCTCTCCCTAAAAGCACCCCATAGATAGAGAAGCCTATTTCAACGTATTGGCCATGAGCTTAATATTGATGCATCTGCTTGTAATCCATCATAATGGTTAGTAGGGTTTCCCTTGTTCTGTACCTCAAAACCACCCTGCCATAAAAATTGTGCTAGGAAGGGCTACCATATTTACACTTTCCCTCTGAGAAGACTATTGATAAGGAGATACTCTCATGCATTTGCTATTGTAGTTACCATTTGAAATAATAGGAAGGTCACAAGGAATGTTCCCTCTAACAGTTGTAATGGTGCTTTCCAGACCTTGCTTCTTTCTCTTATTATGGAAGCTTGTCCACCAACATTATGAGAATTTTTTTTGTCTTTGGGAATGTAACAAGCTTTGTAGTGTTGCTTAATCTTGAAGCTAAGATAGATGATGGTCCAATGTCTACCGATTTAGACAATAAGACTGCATGTTTTGTCAAACTAGACAACACATATGAGGTTGTATTGTTGTTTACATAAGTACATGGTGAAGAATCAGAGGTTAAATTGTTGATAAAGGTGAATTTTCTCTTTGGTGATTACATCTCTCTCATATATGTTGTTGTTGCTCTGTTGAAGACTATAATGCCCAATGACTGTATTAGTCTTGTTTTGACAATCCAGAGATTATTCTCTAGCTATTACAATCAAAAGACTTTCTCTTCATTATGTCAGATTGTTACTTTTTGTTCACTATTATTATAGACCTCTGTAAATATTTCTTGAACCTTTAGAAAGTTTCAATGCCTATACTAATGCTCTGCATACTAGAAAACACAAAAGCTTTCATTATCTACTTTTCAACATCTATTTTTCTGCATGATTGTTATGCTTACCACCATCATCCATGTGGTTATATGCTTTCTTGATTGTTATACTTGTTGCTCCACTCTAATCTCTGTCAAATATGTATATTATTTGTTTTCTCCATATTGCTCAATGTCTTCCATAAATTCTATGAACATATACCTCTGCAACTGTATCTATTTATAATTTTGCCAATACCTTTGAAGGATAATAAAACTCTCTGTATCAATTATTTGTACATATGAAATGAAGAATCCACTATTATAGACATGTTGTATTTCCTTGTTTGATTCCAATGTTGATGAAGATTTCTGAAATGTAGACTTTAAGATGTAAACCTCCTCTCATTATAAATGAGAAATGGAGCTTTGGAAATGAAACAATATTCCATTACTACTACCTCAGACCAATTTATATTAATGTCTTCATGATGAGACAATTATTTAAATATACAGTGTGAGTGTCCTTTTTTAGTTCTACTAGTTGGCTATAACTTATGACTATCTCAGTCTTGTTGTGGCTACTAAGGGAGTTATCTTATACCATTTTCCCTTTATGGTACTGTCTCTTTCCTTCACTTGGACTGGTTATTGTCTCTTCACTGTGTTGTATCTCTTAATCTTTTCTACGCTTATACAAGCTTCATAAAAGGTTAGGGCCATACAAGGCATTGAAGACCTCTAGCATATCTACAGCTCTGTATTTTATGCACAGTCCTTATTCCTAGAAAACTAATGGCTTGATCCTTCACAGATTGCAATTACCATGCACTTGTTCTCATGGTTTTATAACATTCTAGGACTATGAACACTTGAACTCTGTCAGTGCAATGTTGTGTTTCATGCTATTGTGACTGTGACTATTCCTATCTCCACGGTATAGTTATTCTTTGTACTTTCTCCTTTAGACCTCTTGACAGTTATCTCTTAAGCTGTTCTTTTTCATTTGTTGGCCTCTTTATGCAACTCACAAACATGGTGATCATCCCTAAATGACATTAAAGGCTTCATTATGTATGACTTTAACAATATTTGTATGATTGTCTAAATTTACATATGACTATTGTCTGTCTTTCATATTGCTTATAATTGATTGGTATGCCCTTATCGTTATGATATTAGTGTTCTTTATTAACAACCATCTTTCATAGATTCCCACTCATGCATGGAGGCTCCTGATGTATATAGGTGACTATTGTGGCTCTCTATTGATTGTGAAGACTACTCTTAGCATGATTAGGACTTTACTTCTATGGCCTATATATAGTTGTAATCATTTGTTGACTATTATTGTTTCTTCTGATTGTCTTATTGATAATGGATAAGACTTATGTTATTCTTTATTTTTATAACAAAGCATTTTTTAAAGGGCTAGGTAGATCATTATCTTGCAATGTCATTCTTCAGTATTTTCTATGACTATTCCATGACATAATAAGATGCTTCATGTACATATAATCCCATCATTTTGTTCACAATGTATTATGTTTATACTCTCACTATCAACTTATTTCAATGACCTCCCAAGAAAGTTGACTGCTAACATCTTTCTGTAGGCCATTCAGATAGTAGTCTTCATAACTACTCCAGTGCAGTTTCTTCATTCCTTTTATGCTACCATGACTTGTCTTCTCTAGCCTAATATTATATTGTTCCTCCTCTTTGACTATTCTCGTGTATGCTACCTATGTATGACTATGATATCCTCTATTTTTTTCTTCAAGTGTTGATGTGGCTTGACAATCCCTTATATTTCTCTCATGACTGTGTTGGGCTCCTAATAGATCTTCTTTTGACAATTATATAGTATGCATGACTATTATGACAGCCTTAGCTCATATCATTAGTGATTGATCTATTAAGAATACCTATACCTATATAGTGAACAAACTCATTAGGAAAATAATATACAGACAAGGAGCCTCTCTTGTGCTTGTATGTTTCTATTCATTCCTGAATCCTTATAGTTGCATGCTTACATTTGAGTGACTCTTTTTCTTTTTATTGTTCCTTCTTTGATGCTTATGGATGATGGCATGTATGTATTATGTTAATACATATAGATTTTGAAGGCATGCTAAGCTCTAACCCCGTTTTCCCTGTTTCTCTTGCAGGAGCCTTCTAGGAACGATGGAGAAGAACTTGAAGACAATAATCCATGGGGATTCATTGTTGAGGCAATGATGGATCCCCTTCCCTTTCTATATGTTTATTTTGCTTCACATGTATATACTATTGTTCATTTCATTTGTACAATTATTCCCACGACTTGTGTGGGAAAATATGAACATATCTTATCTTATGAATATAAACAACTTTTATGCAATGATTTGTACCTTGTTCTTTTGTAAAACACTCAATTACATAATGAAATACATCTATATACTATTGCATGTTCTAAAAATTGTTATAATCATAGATAAGTTCAGCAAGTGTAAGTACCTTTTTGAAATGTATCAAATTGCAATGAATGAGCAATAACAACTACTACAACACAACCTATAATACATAGATTAGCCTTCATTTCTCCTATCATTCCTAGAATATCTCCTACTCTACTAGAGTATCCTTTCATCTTTTTTGGCTCATGTAGCAGCTCTTATTGACCTACAACATGATCTTGGTAATATGATCACTGGTATTGTCCTCCATCAGGACATCAGGCCTTCTAGGCTGACAAAGAACTTGAACCTACTTTTCCTTTCCCCTTGAACTTATATGCTTCTTCAAAGTAGCAAAGATAATTGTTGTTATAGCGTGACCTATGGGTTGCAAAGCACAATTAGGTAACATATTTGGTGACCTCTACACTAGTTTTGCCTGCTAAAACTATCATGGTCACTTGCCTAGTATATTCGTTGGGCAATAGAGTCTTTTCTTGGCCTTTGCAATTTAGAAAATTTATTGAAACCTAGTTGCTAGAAAAACAATAGCAGCAAAACAAATTGAAAACAAAATAATGTTGGCTCCAAACGAGACTAGCAAACTATGCATCATCTCTTCTTGGAAAACAAAAACTCAACTGAGACAAATGGCCTACCTACCTAAGCTAAACAAATGAATAGGTTTTCTAAATGAAGCCATTAACTAGCTCTAGAAAATATCTCCCTTTTCTGATCAACCTGTGGTGTTTTTCATGCCTTTGAGTAGCTAAGAAGGGGTGTGGAAAGGGTGGGCATCCAACAAACATATGTAATACCTCTTCCAAGAAGAACAAACATATATACGCACTTGTTTTGACTAAAAATATAGTTGTTCTATGGTGGATAAACAAGTTGTCTCTCTTCCTTCTATTGCTCATCTTCATGCCTTGAGTCTATCCTAATAGGTAATAGCTCCTCATTATTTCTTTCCAACTAGATTAGATGTAGAATAGGACATTCTCTTGATAAAAACATGCTCAAACACACAGTGTTGGCTTGATGTTTGAAATTTGTTGTTCCTTCCTCATCCCATTGATTAGAAATCTCTTGAAAAATAATAATTTCCACTTGTTGTTCTTGCTATTTATGAACCTCCTCTTGCAGAGGTGTTGTTTTGACATCTAAATTTGCACAAAAATCATCTAGCTCATCCCAAAATAGGTCATCTTCTAGTTCTTCTTTACTTTTCTGCATAATTTCAACCTTATAATGACTCTGTTGAACTCTTGTAGGAATATTTAGACCTTCAGTTTGAAGCATAGGTTCTGATTTCATTACTTATCTAATTTGGTAAAGATCTTCATGCAAGGCATCCTCAATATCCTCCAAAATAGGCCTATCCTTTTGCTCTCCTAGTTAATTTGAGGCTTCTTCCTCATTCTTGTCTTGATGTATTAGCAACCCACCATGTTCTATAATGTCTTCCTACTGCTCCTAATGAGCTGGTAAGTTAGGCTTCTATATGCTCTCTTGATCACTATCAACAACACCAAGCAGCTGATCAAACAAAGAAACTGAATCCTCTTCTTTATCTAGTTCTCTCTCCATTGGAACTTGGGCAATCTATCTTTACAACTGAATACTTTCACCTTGTTCATTTATCTCATGAACAACATTAGAAAACCTTTCAAATGAATCAAAATGCAAAGGACTCAATTCCAAATCTAAAGCAACCTCCTCTATATTACACAGGTAAATGGTAGAATGCTAGATGATATTCACATATAGCAAAGGCTCTTAAATAGGTTACAAGTAATTACAAAGAAAGAAAGTTTCTGTATTTAGAAACTGCCAAAGACTGCCAGAGATCAACACACGATCTTGTCATAATTACATACCGTTACAAGAAATGGACCATTAACTAAAAATAGGAGATTCTAAGTATAAAAGAATATCTTAATACCATCCCTTAATGGTCAACCTATTCACTACACCAAGAGACCCCCAGAATTTTACAAACTTGTCAGGACTAAGGGACTTGGTGAGAATATTAGCTATCTGATCCTCAGTTGGAACATACAGCAACTGAACTAATCTATCTTTAACCAACGATCTGATGAAATGACAATGTGTCTCTACATGCATGGTTCTTTCATGGAAGACCGGATTCTTGGCAAGTTTGAGAACTCCCTGATTGATACAAAATAAGGGAGTTGGACCTACTTGAGATAGTCGCATATCTGCAAGCATCTAGTGAAGCCAAACTGCGTCACAAGATGCCTTCACTGCACCTCAATACTTAGCTTCTGTGGAGGAGAGTGCTACAGCCTGCTGCTTCTTACTGGTCCATGTGAAAGCACTGGATCCCAAACTGAACACATACCTAGAAGTTGATTTTCTGTCATTAACTGAACCTGCCCAATCTAAATCTGTGAAGCCTCTAAGGCTGGGATCAGAATTCCTTGTGTAAAGAATTCCAAAGTCAGAAGTGCCTTTCACGTACCGCAGTACATGCTTAGCTGCTACCCAATGAATAGCCTTAGGAGCTATCAAAAATCGTGAAATGTAGCTGACTGTAAAACTAATGTCTAGTCTAGTAGCAGTCAGGTAGATAAGACTGCCTACTAGTTGTCTAAATAGAGACTCATCAACCATTGGTGAGGCAAACTTAGCAGACAGCTTAAGTCCTTTTTCCATCGGGGTGGAGGCTAGTTTGCAGTCCTACATTTGGAACCTATCTAGAAGACTGTGAGCATACTTCGACTGAGAGATGAAGATGATGTTCTAAGTTTGCCAAACCTCAACACCTAGATAATAGTGTGAAAGTCCCAAATCTATCATATCAAAGGATTTGCACAGGTCCTGTTTGATCTTATCGATCAGGTGTGCCGAGCTACCAGTAATGAGGAAGTCATCCACATAGACAATGAGCAACAACATATCATTACCAGTATGTTTGATGTACAAATTTGGGTCAGATGGACTCTGCTTAAAGCCATGATCTGTGAGGTACTTGTCAATTTTGATGTACCATACTCTTGGAGCCTGCTTCAAGCCATAAAGTGCTTTGACTAGTCTACAGACTTTCTGTTCTTGTCTGGTAACCTTGAAACTAGGAGGCTCCATCATATAGACTTCTTCCTGCAACTCACCATTGAGAAAGGCACTTTTGATGTCCATCTAATGGACTTTCCATCCAAACTGGACTGCTAAGGCAAGGACGAGCCATATGGTACTCATCTTGGTTGTAGGAGCAAAAGTCTCCTCATAGTCAATGCCTTCTTTCTATGAGAAACCCCGAGCAACAAGCTGGGCTTTGTACTTGTCCAGGGTTCCATCAGCCTTGTACTTAACTTTATACACCCATTTGTAGCTAATGGGTTTCTTCCCTGGATGAAGGTCAGAAAGAACCCAGGTGTGGTTCTTCTGAAGGCTCTAGAGTTATGATTCCATTGCTGTATCCCACTCTGGAATATCTTTAGCCTCTGAATGACTCTAAGGCTCATAGACACTGTGTAGGTTGGCCATGAGACAAAAGTTTACTGTATGCTGTTGTTTGCTCTTATTCCGGGAGGATCTACCCTCAACAAGTTCATCATCATGAAGATCGGCAATCATTTGAGACCACCATTTGGGGTGATGGGTAGAGGGGCCAACGTCAGGTTCAGCAGGAGGTTCTAGAACAGGTGCAACTGCTAGAAAAGGTGCATTATGTAGAATAGGTGCATTAGGAGGATACTTAGGATCATCCTCAGGGATGCCAAACTGAGAATCATTAGAATCTGAAGAATTATTAGCATCCCTCCCATAAGGTGGACCTAATGGAAGATGGACACCCAAGTTAGGAGCCTTCAAAGGCTGATCTTCGGATTGCTGCACAGAAGAGGGAGAGAAGAAGGGTCCTCGCTCTTCATCAAAAACTACATCATGACTGAAGATGAGACTGTTTGTCTCAATGTCAATGAGCCAATAGGCCTTGTGGTTATCACTATATCCTATGAACATTAGTTTTTGACTCTTGGAGTCTAGTTTAGAGCGCTTGACATCAGGAATCCAAACATAGGCAAGAGAGCCAAAAATTTTTAGATGACTGATCCACGGCTTGTGGCCAGTCCAGACTTCTTCTAGAGTTTTATCCTTAACTGCATAGGTCGGAGACTGGTTAAGAAGGTAAACTACAGTGAAAACTACGTCTGCCCAAAATTTCTTAGGAACACATCTGTGCTCTATCATGGAATGGGCTAACTCAGGGATAGTGCGGTTGCATCACTCTACAACACTATTCTATTAAGGAGTGTAGGGTGTGGTCAATTGGCATTTGATGCAATGTGTATCATAGAAGTTGGAGAATGCATTTGAACAAAATTCCCCCCATTATCTAACCTAAGAGTTACAATGGACCAACCAGACTCTTTTTCTACTAAGGCCTTAAACTTCTGAAAAATTGAAAACACATCTGATTTCTATCTAAGAAAGTAAACCCACATTTTCCTACTAAAATCATCAACAAATAGTAAAAAGTATTTGCATCCAGTAACTAAAAGAGTATTCATAGGGCCACAAACATCAACATGAACCAACTGAAGTACCTTGGATGTGCGTTAGGAGTCACCAGTCAGGAATGGCGTACGATGTTGTTTCCTATCTTGACACGGTCCACAGACACTGAAGTTCTGAGCCTAAATCTCAGGGAGCCCATCTACCAGGTGCTGTCGGGAGAGCTAAGACAGGTAGTGCACATTCAGGTGCCCATACCGCTAATGCCAGAGACTGGTAACTGAAGAGTGTCAAGCTACGAGGGTTGATTCAGGAGGACCATCTGAATCCACAAGTTGATAAAGACCATGGTCCTCAATGCCAATAGCTACAGTGCAATTGGTCTCCTGGTCGATGAGCAAGAACTTGTGAGCGCTGAACACCACATCAAGTTGTGGAGAGTGTTTCATGATCTGGTTGACTGAAAGTAAGTTAAGTTCCATACCAAGAACATAATATACGTTGAGGAATATGATTTTCCTCCCACCAGACTGAAGCTGAACAATGCCCGTACCGGCAACTGTGTACACTTCTCCACCACTGAAGACCACTGAATCACTGAAAGGGGAGAGTTCTGTAAACCAGTCATGACAATGAGTGAAGTGACGCGAAGCACCAGAATCAATGTACCAGGCAGAGGATTTTGCATGGTCTGCAGGTCTTTTAGCCATGAAGGTGTAAAACACAGACTCCTGCTCAATGTGCTCCGCACTATTGGCCTTCTGCTGAGACCGTCCCTACTTCTTCTATTCAGAAGCGATATGTGCACGATAATCTTTCTTGATGTGTCCAAACTTGTGACAGTAGTTACATTGAATGTTCTTATTCTTATCGCTATCCTGAGATGGTGTTGGCTGATTCTGCTGTGGAGGCTGACTTTTGCCTTTATTTTGAGCCTAAAACTTGGCTGCAAAAGCCTGCTCTGAAGAGGACGAAGAAGCACTGCTACCAAACTGTTGTTTCCAGCAATCCTACTGCAAGAGGATAGTACAGAGTTCTAGAAACTTCAGATCAACATTAACTGATGTAATGTTGAGAGTCTCAATGAAATGTTCATAAGACTTAGGTAGACTTTTCAAAGTGATCACAACCAGGTGTTCTTCCTCCATTTTTTGACCAATAGCCTCTAGCTAATCTCTGATCTCCTAGATCTTGTTCAAGTGCGTCTGTAAAAATGTCTTCATATCCATCATGATAGAAAATAGTATATTTTTCAGGAAGAATGCACAGCTCTTGTCAGAGGTTTCATGCAAACCCTTCAGATGGTCCCAAATCTCCTTTGCTGTCTTTCCAGCTAGAATCTGAGGTAGCTGATCATATGTGACTGATAGCTTAATGAGCATGACTGCTTCATGGGTTTATTTGTCAAACTTATCCCGATCTTTACCCACCATTGTTGGACGAGTGGTAGTGCCTAGAATGATCTGAGTGAGGCAACGATATTCAAAGATGGTCATCATTCGCTGCTTCCAAGTGTTGTAGTTGCTATCATTGAACCGCTGACTGCCTTCCAACATAATATTGAACAAGCTCACCATTCCACATGTTTTTTGAGGCATGAAAAATGACAAACAGAAGTGGATGTGAACTGAAATTCTAGACAGAACACTGCAGGTATGCCAAACAAAACTGAACTAGCACAAATTTTGGAATAGGTATGCTGCACGAAAAATGGTGCATGAAAATAAATGCACCCAAAAAAATGGACGAAGACCTAGAAATCTGCTCGAAAAACCCACCAAGAATATGTCTTCAAAAAAAATATTTGTCAAATTTTTGAGGGTCAAAACCCTAGATGAAAAAATTTCGTGCCCTATGCATTCAAAAATTTTAGAAAACTAGAAAAAAATTTGGATGAAGACCCAGAAATCTGCTCGAAAAACCCACCAGGAATATGTCTTCGAAAAAAAAATTTGTCAAATTTTTGAGGGTCAAAACCCTAGACAAAAAATTTTCGTGCCCTAGGCACTCAGCAAATTTGAAAAATAGGTAGTTTGCAGAAAAAAAAACTAGCCTCACCGAAAAAAAACAAGAACCAACCAAAGAGTCCAAAACAAATTTGAGATTCGAAAAAAACTTGAATAATTTCAAATGAAATTATGTTTTCAAAGTCAAAGCAAGCTCTGATACCATATTACACAGGTAAATGGCAGAATGTTGGATGATATTCACATAGAGCAAAGGCTCTTAAATAGGTTACAAGTAATTAAAAAGAAAGCAAGTTTCTATATTTAGAAACTGCCAAAGACTGCCAGAGATCAACACACGATCTAGTCATAATTACATATCGTTACAAGAAACTAACCATTAACTAAAAATAGGAGATTCTAAGTATAAAAGAATATCTTAATACTCTACACATGCATGAGGAAGAATGGGCTTTTGAGTGGGTTGTTCTTGATAGATGATAGGCTAATTTTGTACCTGTAATATTTCTTGCAAAAGGATTAAATATCTAAAACTTGGAATCTTAATGTGAGGAGACTTACTTGCTGATTCAAAAAACTTTTCCTAATTGAAACTTGGGATTTTGAACCCTAAAACCTCCTCTTGCAGCAAGTCTAGTTTTTTCTCATGAGAGGACAGAATGGTAGCATTCATTTCCTCCCTAATCTCACACTTTGCTTCCTCTTTGCTCTTTGAGCTTTCACTTTCTTGCCATACAATAGGTCCACTTGGGAAGACGGAAATGGTGTTAGGACAAGTAGGTTCAGCTGGTAACAAAGTACTAACTTGAGCCAGGAGTTGTCTCATTTCTTCCTCCTTGACAAGAATTTGCCTCTTTAGACATTCTTCTTCATACTTTGTCTTTTCTTCCATCTCTTGCCGATAACAAAAGGCCTCATAAAATTGCTACTCATGCTGTTGGAGATAGGCTTGATAAGCTAGTTCCTCCTGCTGCATGTTATACTTTCATTCTATTTCAATGTCCTCAAACTATTTTATAAGATCTAAAGTCGTATCTCGAATACTCATATTCTGGTCTAGTACCATACTCTTGATGGTACCCCAGTCAGTGTCAACGTTGTCAGCACTTTGGGGTTGACTTGGTAAACTAGAGTAGAATATTAGTAAACAACAATAGTGTACAGTCACCAAACCACTTATTGGTTGTTATGAGTAAGGGCTTGCTAGGTACACACTTGGTTCCTCAGTTTGTCTACTGGGTTTCTCTATCAATTATCAAAGACTACTTGAATTTGAAGGGGTCTTTCTCTCCTAGGCACAAGAACTATGCCTTCAACAAAGACTACTTCTTGGGCTTCATTGAAATGCCTCGTGTTCTCCTTTATAATATCTCCAAGTTCTTTTTCTGCTTTGATAGCATCCTGGACTCATTCCAGCAACATTTGAGAATGCTAAATTTTCTTCTCCAAAATCTCTCACCCATACTTCTCCTCAAGCCTCCAATTTGTAGACTTTTGGCTATACAAGAAACCATTTGTGGTTTTATAAAACCATGTGCTTAACTTATCAATCAAGATTCCATTCTAAAATTAGGCTCTCACATCCAAAGCATTCTCCCTTATTTTTGACCCTTGCAGTTGTCATAGAATCTATCATAATACCTCTAAAAATAGTTCTTCCATGATATACTATCATGTGGGCATATTTTGATAGCTAATATTTTAATTTTCAAGGTACCGACATGTGGTAAAAGTGCCAATTAAAAAATTCAAATGCCCCTCTTGGGAATTTCAAATTTGAAAATAATAAAAATAAAATCTCGTGCAATCCACCTTCACATGGGCACCTAGAATTTGCCCAATCAATTTGGGTTGTTATGACAACTTGCATACTCCTTATACTATGAGTGTTACAATAATAGATGCAATTAATTCCAAGATTCTTGGCAGCCCCACTTATGACAAAATCAGCCCCACTTATGACAAAAATTAGTCCCACTAGAAATAGAATTTGGTAGCCCACATATGTTGGAATCAACCCTACATATGACAAAATCAGCCCCCACTAAAATAGAATTTAAAGGCTTTTTCTAGGTGGATGCCTAGGAAGGATATTCCCCACTATCTGAGGCATTTATAAATTACTGGGGCATTTTTTCACCAAAATTACCTTTACCAATATGCCCAACGAAAATTACATTTGTTGCAAATTAAAATATTATTTTCTCAAGCCCAGAAACCTTATTGAAAACATATAAACAAAAATAAAATATTTTGGTTGATACAGGATTTCTAGTACCCCTAGATACTCATGCATCAGACACCTAGAGTAGGAAAAATTTTGTGAATATGGATTCACAAAATGGAGTTGAGTGGTAGTTCCACCCTTTCAGATTACAAGAAATCCTCAACAAACTCCATCACTAAATTTGGTACAATTATTTCTTCTTTCTTCTCTTTCAATACTTAACCAAAACAAACAACCTCCTCCTTTGACAACTCTACTCTATAGTCAAGCTCTTGAATGTGGAATCATTTCCACCATAAGCCGACCACCTCCTCCTAGTGTAATTCACACCCTCATCCAATCTTGTGGGATTCAACCCACCATAGTCCATCCATCTCCACTAATTTTGACTTGCACTTAACTCTGCAACACCATACAAATCCTTCTTGGCATACCAATCTTCTCTAAGAAAATCTAACTGAACCATATCATCTACATTCAGTAACTCAAATTCATAGAAATTTGAATTTACCTTTTCATCACCTGTTGCATCTTCAACTTTGTTTTCTTTTTTCATGCCTTCTACAAGACATGCAACTGTACCGTGCTTACTTTTCCTATATCTAGTGCTGCAAATTCAATGTCAGTAACACAATCAACATATTCAACCTTTCCATCTTCCTCTCTGCATCCATTTCAATGTTATTAATAGAATCACAAAATTCATCCTTTCCATCCTACAACAAATTTTCATTCATACAAATCTCTTTATCAAACTCCTCTTTTACCTTCACCTCCTATTTCTTAGTTTTAACATTCTCAAATTGACTCATTGCTGCAACAACTTTATCCATTTCTAAATTCTTATCCACATCAAAACATACATTAAAATGTGAATTTACCTCATTGCCATCTGCTACAAATTTTACCATTGTAGTTCATTCTTCACTATAACTCATCATATCATTCAAACATAAATTAGATTTGGTTCTAATCTCATCAAAATCTTGTATCCCTCTTTTCTTTATTGTTGTAACACAATTTTCACCTTCCTCATATTCACCCATTCCATTCACATGATTCATAAGCAAATCAGAGTCACCAACTAACTCACAAAATACAAGTTTTACCTCATCTTTTATTGTTGCAACTTTGGTGTCCTCTTCTTCAATGTTCTCCATTGTACCCAATTGTTTTGTTGCTGCTACAACCTCTTTAATCTCTATTGCACTTTTCTGTTCCTTCTCACTCTCTTTCTATATGCCTTCCTCAAAGCATTCTTCTGCAATATTTTCTCCTTCATGTTCACCTACATACACAACTATGACAAACTTTTGCCTTTCTTCTTTGGCATTCTGTCAAACACTTGCCACACACTCTCAATTTTCAACCTCTCAGGTATAGACTACCTCAAACTTAGTGATCTATCTACACACAAATCATGCACACCACCATAGGTCTTGCTGTAAATTGCCTCACATCAGCACTTCTGCCTGCACACTCAAGAACTCTAGCTCTGATACCACTGATGAAAGTGGGATACTCTCCCATTCAAATATGATCACAAACACACATACAACACTATGCAAGAAGGCAAAAAATTAATTTGAAACACATAAAATGGAAATGAAATCCGCAATATGTATTATATTAAAAATCTGAAAATAAGATACATAAACATGGAACTCATATGCTCTCATACAACATGGGCTTCAAACATACAAAAATATACATAGAGAATAAGATGCCAAATACTTACAAGACAAATACTTACAAATAGTGTAGGATGCCACAATAGTCTTTGGGTAGTAATCTTCAAGCTAAAACATATCACATTATTATAAAGTTCATTTTAATAATGTTTTAACACATTTTTATGAGTTAAATAATGTGTGTATGGGAAGGTAAAGGGTTTTTTTTATTGTTACTGATTTTCAAGAATCAGTTATATTTTAGTAAGAAAAGAGAACAACTCTATAAACATATAAGGAGAAGGTAAAGAGTGGATCTTTTACCAATTTCTCGTGGAAAGAGCTTGGTGAGAAGAGTTTTTCTTCTTTGGATTTTTGGTCAAAATTGGTTACTATGTTTGGATGCATATGTAACGACCTCCGTTTTCGCATTTTGGTTGTTAATTTTCCTTGATGGATTCCAATACTATTATGATGTTGACAGGATTGGTTATCATACTGGATTACATGATTATATGTTTATATACTGATATGATTGCTTTTGTATGATTATGGATAGGAAAGGGATGATGTTGTAACACTCGTATCCGAGAGGCTTACGATGTCATGACCCTCTTCCTAATGTCCATTGATGCTTCCGCTATTACATGATGTATGATGCACATGTGCTTTGACGTGTGATCAGAGTGATGCAGGTATTGGGTATCAACTCCACCTGGACTCACAGGTCTAAGCGTACTTTCATTCCTTGATAGTGGTTATTGGAGATAGTCACAGGCCAAACATTCATGAGCATACTCTTCATGAACCATGGTGCTCCTTAATATACATGATCTTTATTTTGTTTGGCAATGAAATTTTCTAGAAAGTAGCCTTTGGGAACCCTCAATATCTAAACTAATATAAATGGCTTCTACTTTTCATGAGCCCAGAGCCTAAGTGTTTTGGATCTTGGAAAAGCCCACACAAATCTATAGATTGGGAATCTTTCCTTCAATATTCAGAGCTAATCTTCCATATCATCCATGTTAAAGAAGATGGGGGGCATTTCCATTTTCTAGTAAGAACCATTCTCCTTTTTGGCTTGAAATTGGTTATTATAACTATTTTCTTGGCATGATGTACAAAACTCCTTATATCTTTCTTCAAAACATGAGGTGTTGCTTTTGTGACTAGTCTTGAGTATTATGCTTGAGCATTGTATAAAGAGGCCAACACATCCTCCAGAAGGATTCTTCTTCCTCAACTAGTTCATACTTGACTATTTAGATAGTAATATGATGAGAAAAACCTCTACTAATGTTTGGTACATAAGTAGAGGGAGAGAATTGGGCTCCTTGAAGGGATGTAAATTAGTTGATATGATCAAAGAGACATGCAAGTTTTAAACATTTACAATGGAATACAAATACATGTATGGATCTAGATCTAGTATAAAAGTATTAGAATTTAGTTTTTTAAGAATCTTAGATGGACTATATCTAATATGTATTAACTTCATCGCTATACCTTGAGACTTATCTTTTTTCTTAGTAAAGATATTATGTATCCCCAACTTGGAACTCAACTCTATGCTAATCATGTCTTGCTTCCTACTTAGCTTGAGATTCTTCTAACCTATTTATCTCATAAACATATATTTCTTGTTCTTTCAATAATTTTTTGTTTTAGTGGATTTCTGAGTTCACTTCTTGTACCCTTTGTGGCTATCCCATCACAACATTAAATGGAGTAGGTAGTAAGTAACCAAAACATGTCTCGATAACTTGCACTAGCAATGTTTAACTTCAAACTATTTGGATCACCTCATAACCATCTACAACCTTGTACACACTTGCATACTTTATTCTTACAAAATATTATCATGTTAGGAGTGTTTGAAAGTTACATGCTTAATTAGTTTGACTAGTGGCTAAGAATAGTAGTTTAGTAATTCAAATTTAATATCTTTCCATGATATAATCAGATCACATTTAATCCTTTTATAAGCCTTTTTAAATTCTATTTCTAAAAAGATATCCTTTCAACAAAACTAGTGAACCCATTTGAAGCCTTCCTGAGACTTGATAAGACTATAAGAAGTAAATCTGCCTATTTATATACTTAGTATGCCCTTTTCAACCATTTAGGAAACAAGATCTTTAATTCTACTAGCAAGATATTTTGCTTAAATTATGTACAAGACATTAAGGATTGTAATATGTTGTCATCCTCCAATCACAACCTTTAGGCATTAGGTTAATGAGCTCTTAATAAATGAACATTAGTTGCAAATAAGAAGAGGGCAAAGACTCTAGGAAATTAGAACCACAAGAGGGAATCCTAAACAACATAAAAACCGCATGACAAGAGGTACTACAGATTATGCCTGATGTCCTAATATGTCTTTTTGAGTGACTTTGGAATTTTACAAAGGTAGTGGTCCCCACTTTTATTCTTATTCTCTATGTCGTGCCATGCAATTTGTTAAATCCCAAAAATTTAAATAATTGATGTTTTTATAGAATTTTAGAGCATCAACTATTTACAAAATAAATTTGCAAAATAATGGAATCTTTTAAGGCTATAATCATCACTATTATTGGAAATTGCTAGCAGGTAGTCCCCATCATTTTGAGTCATGAACATTAGCAATTACATGATTTCTCCTCAATATAAATATTTAAACATCATGATAAAAGATGGAAGTTACTTTTGAAAAATATGAATAATTACAGGTTTGCTAGTAGATCTAGACTCAAATGGAGGATGGACTCATAAATCTTAGAACTGATTTCAAATGTATCTTGAAGAAGACAAGAACTCCTCAAAACAAATCCAAACTTTAGAATAATTTGGTTTCAACTAAATTACAAATAACTAGAGAGAAGTCTAACTCACCACTCTTTGCAAGAGCTCTGCCCTTTCCTTTGCTTCCACCTAATGTTTGTAATGCTGAGAAAGATATTCATCTAGACCAGACATCAAAAACTCAACTTCTTCTACTAACTACTCTAACTTTCTGCATAGATGAAACAATTCATGTAAAAAGTCTACATATCTAGGGCATCATTGTGTTTTAAATGTTTTGTCCTCATAAAAACTAATTCAACTAACTCTGCTATTAAGAATAGATTTGTATTGCATTCTAAACATTGTGATGAAATATCCACAGCATTAATATATGACAAACATGCATTTCAACATAGAAGTGATACAATTTGAAGTAGAAGTGATACCATTTGAAGTGGAACCAGTTGTGCATCAGGTAGAGATGGAACGTACAAGGCAAAGGATGGTACAGAAAAACATTATGAAAATCAAACCTGGCAAAAACATCAATATTGGCAGATCTAAAGAAAGGAAACAATTTGCAGTGATGGGTCTTGTTTTTGTAGCAAAGATTGTGGGATTTCTTTTTCCCAAATAAAAAGAAGCTACAAGTCAGTTTAATTTATTTGTCCTATTTATAGAGAAGAACAATTTAAAAACCGTAGCAGATGTCTTAGATTTTGTGTAATGAAACAACTTGCACAATAAGGAATATAATAGTAAATATGCTGCAAATACTTGATAATAATATGCCACTTCGAGGGGGCAACCTCCTAATCCACTTCGAGGGGGATACCTCCAATATTCTTCAATGAGAACACAATACTCAATATGATATGAAATGAGACTCACTACCTCCTATATATACCTATTTATGCCTAGGATATCACCCAGGCCAACTTAGATAGACCTATAGAAGCCTTAGGCCGACCTAAACAACTAAATAACAATATAATAATGATAATATGACTTAATTAGGAGTTAAGATAGCCACAAGCCGACTATTCATAACCCTATGTACATTAATATGAAGGGGATAGCATGCCCCCCCTCTTCAAAAAAGCATTGTCCTCAATGCTAACTAAGTGTGGATTCTTTTGAATGAACTCCTCATCCTCCCATGTGGCCTCTTCAACTAGTAAATTCTTCCATTAGATAAGATACTGAGTGAGGGTTCTATTCCTCAGCTTCTTTGTGCGAGTTTGAAGAATGCCCTCTGGTTCCAAAATTATTCTTCCTTCTTCATCGAGTTCTGGTAGTACTGTTTGAGTAGGAATATTGTGCCCAATTACCTTCTTCAAACAAGAAACATGAAAAACTGGATGTATCTTTGTTGTTCGTGGCAACTCTAGCTTGTAGGCAACACTACCAATCTTTTGCATGATTTGGTATGGCCCATAATATCTTGGAGACAACTTATTATTCTTTTTGTGTTGCTTCATTAAGATTTGTTTATAAGGCTGCAATCTCAAGAAGACCCAATCCCCAACTTCAAAATTTCTTTCACTACGATGTTGGTCCACCTGTTGTTTCATTTGATTTTGTGCCATAGCTAAATTCTCCTTCAGTCCTAAAAGTACCTGTTGTTGATGATGCAAGTGGTCCTTTACTGCCTGAACTCTTGGTGACACCTTTAATGATGATGTGATGGAAGGAGGATGATATCCATAAAGTGCCAAAAATGGAGACATTTTTGATGAGCTATGAAAAGAAGTGTTATACCACCATTCTGCCAGTGGTAGCCAATCTACCCATTGAGATTGCTTTTCTGAAGTGAAACAACGTAGATATCCTTCCAAACATTTATTAACAACCTCAGTTTGCCCATCTGATTGAGGATGGTATGAAGAACTATGAGCCAATTGAGTACCCAAACATGAGAATAAATCTTTCCAAAAGTGACTAGTAAAGATAGGATCACGATCACTGACAATAACCTTAGGTGTACCATGTAGCTTTTGGATATTCTCCAAGAAAACTTTTGCCACTGCACTTGCTGTAAAAGGATGTGATAATGCAATGAAATGTGCATATTTAGTGAGGCGATCAACTACTACCATGATGACATTATGACCTTTAGATTTGGGAAGCCCTGTGATGAAGTCCATGGATACCTCTTCCCAATGCTGGCTAGGAATAGATAAGGGCTGCAAGAGACCTGGTGTCTTAATTGTCTCCCCCTTATTTCTTTGACAAACCAAACATTCAGTCACAAATTTTTGAACATCACCTTTTAACCCTTCCCAAAAAAAATCTTGCTTGACCCGATGATATGTCTTCAAAAATCCTAAATGACCACCAACTGGGGACTCATGTAGCTCTGTGAGAATCTTGTGTTTAAGAGTGGAATTCTTGCAGAGATACAAACACTCTTTATACCAAACAATATCTCCCTTCAAACAAAACTTATCTGAACTACTAGGATCACTTTTTAATTGTTGGATGAGATTACTTGTTGCAACATCATTTTGCCATTCTGCTTTGGCTTCTTCCACCCAATTTGCTTGTAATATTGAAAGGGCACACAATAAGGCTTCATCTTTCTCATCCTTCCTAGAAAATGCATCAGCCACAATATTTTCCTTCCCTTTCTTATATACAATCTCAAAGTCATATCCCAACATCTTAGTGACCCATTTTTGTTGCTCTTTAGAGGATAGTCTTTGTTCCAAAAAATATTTTAGGCTATCATGATCTGTCTTAACCTTGAAGTGTCGACCCATTAAATAAGGCCTCCATTGTTTAACTGCATGAAGGATTGCTAGCATTTCCTTCTCATAAATAGGTTTGAGCTGATTTTTACCCTTTAATTGACGACTCTCAAAAGCAATTGGTTGACCTTCTTGCATGAGAACTGCTCCTATCCCATTTCCAGAAGCATCACATTCCACAATGAATTCCTTGGTGAAGTCCGGAGTGGCAAGCACTGGAGTTGTACACATAGCCTCCTTCAATTGCTCAAATGCTATAGTAGCAGACTCATTCCAATGAAAAGAATCCTTCTTCAAGAGAGTGGTGAGGGGTGCTGCTATACGACCATAATTCTTCACAAATCTTCTATAGTACCCTATCAATCCCAAGAAACCCCTCAGTTTCTTAATGGTTTTTGGAATAGGCCATTCCATGATAGCCTTAATTTTGTTAGGGTCCACCTTTACTCCTTCATGTGAAACTATGTGTCCCAAATAGTCCACCTCCTTAAGACCAAAAGCACACTTGGATGGCTTAACATAGAGTTGATGATCTTTGAGTAATTGTAATGCTTGATCTACATGTTGCAAATGTTCTTCCCAAGTCTTGCTATAAATCAATATATCATCAAAGAACACTAACGCAAACTTTCTCAAGAACTTCTTAAAAATGGAATTCATCAAACTTTGGAATGTAGATGGTGCATTGGTAAGGCTGAATGACATCACCAAAAAATCATAATGACCCTCATGAGTTTGGAATGCTGTCTTACAAATATCTATTTCCTTAATCCAAATTTGGTGATAACTAGATCTAAGATCTAACTTGGTAAAATACATAGCTCCATTCAATTCATCTAGCAAATCATCAATGACTGGAATAGGAAACTTATCTTTAATGGTGTACATGTTGAGCACTCTATAATCTGGACACATGCGCCAAGTTTCATCCTTCTTACGCACCATCACCACAGGCGAGGAGTAAGCACTTTGGCTATGCCTGATAATTCCTACCTCTAGCATCTCCTCAACAATTTTTTCTATCTCACTTTTTTGTATGTGTGGGTACCTATAAGGCCTGATGTTTGGTGGTTGGCTCCCTGGAACTAGTTGTATGGCATGGTCATGATCCCTCTTAGGAGGAAGTCCTTTAGGTATATCTCCAAGAACCACTGAGTGATGATCAATTATGGCTTGTAAATCTGGATGAGTAGGAGCATTAGATTGAGAGACTTCTAATGAACATAGCTGGCCACAAATCCATCTGCTCCTTTCTTAAGCAACTTTTGCATTTGATGAGAGCTTACCATCTGTGGGGATTTTGCCTTCAACCCCCTTAGCTCCACTACCTTTCCTTCTGATTGAAATCTCATGAATAGTTCTTGGAAGTTCATCTCAATTGTTCCCAATGTAGTAAGCCATTGTACTCCCAAAACAATATCTGCTGCACCCATGGATATTGCATACATTGTGGTATCAAGTTGATAATCTCCCATGGATAATTTAATGCTATGACACTTCCCCGAACAACTAACTGTACCCCCATCTACAATCAAAACCTGAAACTCTGGGGCTGGATATATAAAACAATTTAGATGAGTTGCCAACTTTTTGTTGATGAAATTATGAGTACTACTTGAGTCGATCAACACTGTTACTTTCTTCTTTTTTAAGAAACACACTACCTTGAGAGTTTGTGGTGCACTAAAACCTGAGAGTGCATGACAAGAAATGATTGGCTGAGAATCATGTGATTCCTCACTTGACTCCCTATCCTCCTCTACTATGGGTTCCTCCTCTTCTTCCTCACTTAGACCTTCAATATAGAACAATTTCTTTTCACTACATTTATGTCCTCGACTATATTTGCTATCACAATTGAAACACAACCCTTTTGCTCTTTTCTCCTCAATTTGCTGTGGAGTCAACCTAGTAGGTTGAGGAAGAGAAGGTGTTGAATATCCTTTCTCTCTTGTCATATTAGCCCCTTGCTTTCTAGGAATCAAATATTTCTCCTCTACCCTACGTGCCAAGATAAAAGACTCATTTACTGAGCTAGGACTAAACATACGTACCTCATGTTGAATGTAATCCTTGAGACCACCCAAGAATAAATCATTCAAGTTTTCCTCTGTAATTGTATCCACTCTTAATGATAGATTTTGGAATTTTTGAATATAATCCTTAACTAATCCTATTTGTTGAAGTTTAGCAAGCTAGCTGAAGAAGTTGTCTGTCACACTATTGCTATATTGTGCTGGAGTTCTTCTGTAAAAATTAACCATGAGATGATGAGACCCTTTTTTCTCCGATGAGTACAAAGCCAATGATACCAAATGAATTGATCTGGTTCTAGATATAGGGAAGCCATCGTGACCTTTTGTCCATATGGGATTTGATGTACTTCAAAAAAATTCTCCATTTGGTTAATCCATGTTAGAGGATCCTTACCATCATACTTGCGCATATCCACCTTGGGAAAGAAATTCGTAGATCCCATAGGAGTATTAAAATTTGTGTCATTATTAGCTAACTTGAAGGTATCACCTTGGTTGCTTGAGAACTCCTTTCTTGGTTCATTCATATAGGCACTGAACATGCTTCGTAGATCTGATATATCTCCTCTTAGGTCACACATATCCCTCTTAATTAAGGACACATTTTCTTTGACCTTACTCATTTCCTCATTGGGATTACTATCCTCTATTATTTCCTCATCCTTATCAAAGGATTTCCCCGGTGTGGCAGCATTCTTTTTGCCTCTTATTGCAGGCCCCGTCATGATGGAAACCAATATTTTTGAAATAAATCACACAAATGAAATGTAAATTTTATAAAATTTTTATTGTAACTTACTAAGGCCAAGATACCACTTACCCAGAAAAAAATCCAAAAACTTAGCAAATTTGCTGCCTTGAGAGTGAATTTGTTGGAAACCCTAATTTTGTAATAACTCGCTTATTTTTGCTTCAATTCCTCTAAAATCTGGACTGTATCTTATTTAATATGGTCTTCAAAACCCCTTTAAAAATCTTTAAAAAATTTGCTAAAATATGAAAGTTATGCTCTTCCCAAAATCCTCCTCCAATGTTGAGAAAAAATCTTACCTCTACGATGCCAAGATCATGCTCTAATACCACTTGTAATGAAACAACTTGAACAATAAGGAATATAATAGTAAATATGCTGCAAATACTTGATAATAATATGCCACTTCGAGGGGGCAATCTACTAATCCACTTTGAGGGGGATACCTCCAATATTCTTCAATGAGAACACAATACTCAATATGATATGAAATGAGACTCACTACCTCCTATATATACCTATTTATGCCTAAGATATCACCCAGGCTGACTTAGATAGACCTATAGAAGCCTTCGGCTGACCTAAACAACTAAATAACAATATAATAATGATAATATGACTTAATTAGGAGTTAAGATAGCCACAAGCCGACTATTCATAACCCTATGTACACCAATATTAAGGGCATAGCATTTTGGCAACTAAAATTTCTTAAACACAATAAGCCAATTTAGTGTGGACAGGGTAGTGGAGTTGCAATAGAGTTAAACCCTGTAATTGAAACAATGATTTTGGGTAAAATGAAAGGATGGTAAATATAATCCGTGTGTTTTTATGTTTCAATATTCAGAACAAACACAAGCAAGTGTAAAGATAATCCATACCATGAAACTAATTTTCAGTGTTGAAGAGTAAAGATAATGTTATCAACTGCTAAAACATATTTGCATATTTTTATTACTATAAATTTTAATTGATTATTGTGAATCAATATAAACTTTAATAGAAAGCCAATCAAATCAAAATTTATTATGAAAGAGAAATAAGGTTAGAGAAGATCTATGTCATACCTTTTTTTTTTTATGTTTGGATCAAATACTCTGAACTCTTTTTCAAAGCCTTGTTTAAATAAAACATCTATTTTGATGTTGAGCCTCCCTTCTTTGTACCTCTGGGCCTAAATAGCACACACTAAGCTTTGACTTACTTAGGTGGCTGGTGGGCCCTTTCACTTACTCTATTTTGTTAATGTGTCAATAAGAAAAGGGGCCCACTAGCCACCTAAGCAAGTCAAAGCTTAGTGTGTGCTGTTTAAGCCCAACATCTTTGTACAAGTTATTATGATGCATGAACATTACATCATATATTGTGATAATAAATCTGTAATCTTTTATAGTGCTGGCGAGCATAATATACACTCTTAAACGTGTATTTATATTGTGAACTCTAAACCATACAATGCATCAAGCATTATGATGTTGGCTTCCTTCTTATAAAATAGAGCCTAAAAACCCTATTTTATCTTTAGGGTTTCTTATAGATGATGAACCCCATAGAGCATCGTGATGTCAACATATCACATCCATTATAATTCAAACCTATTATGATGGGATCTCAAAACCCTAATTTCTATTGTGAACTTTTTACAAGATACACATCATATCAAGGGATGAGACTAGGATTGTGCCCCCCCAGTCCTTGGTTCACAACCGAAGACTAAGGCCCCATTCTTGTGAAAACAAATTTGTGGATGACCTCTATAAAATTATAATATAAAGCTATTATAATGAGATATCAAAACCCTAATTTCTATTGTCTACTTTTCATTAACTACACATCATACCTATAATTATTTATAGAGCCTTCATCCTCGAACTTATCCTACTCTCTTTATTTTCTCAAGAAAGAATACATTAATAATGAAAATCAATGAAAATAAGTTCGTTATACCAAAGAAAAAAGAAAAAAAACCTTAGTGCTTCATACACCTTCAACTTAAATAGTTTGTACTTATACAAGATCAAAACTAGCCACTAGATTAATCATTATTTTTTATGTAAAGTGAAAGTTAAATACACACACTTATATTAGGGTAGTTGTGAAGCCCAACCATAACTGGTATAGATATTTGAATTTGAATTTTACTTTTAGAAAAGCCACCACTGATTATTTGGGCAATTCTTTTGTTTTATTTTTTACTTTGAAAAGTGTAGTAAATATTGTATACTTGTATGTTACTTTTAATAGTTTATATTTTAAAATTATGATGTCTTATATTTAAAAAATAAATACTTAATGTAAATAGTAGAAGAACATGATCATCTATATATTGATCTATATATTCGGGTAGTTATGAAGTCCCACTACAAAGATGATAAACTTAATGGAAAATATCTAAAAATATGATCACCTTTAATTATGTGTTCCAAAAAGCTCACTTTCCTTTTAAATTATCTTGGGAAAAATAACAGATAAAATTGAAAAATATAAGAGAGAAATATTTACTGAAATAAAAGTTAAGGTACAACTTATTAAGTCTCCTCATATAGCCAAATACTACTTAAAGGGAAGACTACGGATATGTATTACCTACATGGCATCAAAGCCCTATTTACAACATCATGATGTAGTTCATGGCACATCCAATGATAAAGGTGTATGTCTCATTCTTCCTCTTATAATATAGTTTATTAGGATTCAAAGGCCTCATTTTTATTTCTATTGGAAACTTTTCAAAGCTACACAATATATCTAACATTATGATACAAGGTCTCCAATGGCGCACAAGCTTATCTTCTTCCTCCTACAATGTAGTCTTTTTTTTTTTAATAATAAAAAGAGGGTAACAACTTTATTGATCCAAGAAAACAATACAAAGCCAGAAATTATAAACCACCTACCAGGGGTCACAAACCAATAACAGAGCCATCAAGCAACAACCAAAACACATCTCATGTCTTCCATAACCAAGTCCTCAAGCTCCCAAGAAAGATCCTCAGGGAGGTAGCTCCAGTCATCCACTTTCCAACTTCCCATCTGCTCCGAGGCCCATTTAACCAAACCATTAGCCACCTTATTCCACTCCGTAGGGATATGGAAGAAGGTGATATAACCCAGTACCTCACTCAGAGAGATTATTTATCTAACCACCCAAGCCAATTGTCAATTAACATCCTCCAATTGCTGCTTATTCAGCAAATCAACCACAATCTAAGAATCTAACTCACAAATTATCCTTCTCCAACCCAAGGTACAAGCCCTTTTTAGAGCCAAGAGAATAGCCAAGGCCTCTATGAAATTGCCAGAGTGTTGGCCACAATACTCCGAGAAAAGAACACAACCACTCTTGAGTAGTACCTACCAATTCCCCCAATGCCAGCATGACCTGGTTTGCTTTTAGGGGAACCATCAGTGTTAATATTTAGATCCTCCAAGGGTGGAGGAATCCAATGACCATCTCTCTAAACCTTTCCTCTATCACCCCGACCCAAACTAGGCCTCGTCCCACCCTTGACACTAACAGAAAGCTCCAAACTCCAAACAATTCCCATATCTCTAGGGTCCACATGGGCCAAGAGATCACATCTAGCCACTAAAGTCTCTTGAAGAACTCCTAAAATCCTCATCCAAACCTAATGCACCTGAATCTTCTTATCCAAAAAATCCTAAGATTGCATTCTAACCAGATTTGCCAAATGATGAAGCTAGGACCAATTGTCCAAGCAGTGTGGAGGAAGGAAGTCGTAGCTGGAGAACTCCCTAGCATGCTCTAGAAGTCCTCTAAAGATGAGACATGCCTACATGGCTAACTCTAGAATTCCCACAAAAAATGCTAGATCACCCTAACAAAGGAGCACTAGAAGAAGAGATGAGAAATGTTCTCATCGTTGTTAGAGAACATAACACACATAGATGGGCCTTAAAATCCTTGCTTCCAAAGATTCTCCTAGGTCAAACATTTATTATAAATCACCAACCAAGAAAAAAAGTTGCACTTGGACCAAGAGAATTTATTCCAGATCTGCTTCCACTAGGGGACCCTCGTGCACCCAAAATTTTGCTCATCTAGAGCCTGATAACTAGAAGTAACAATGAATTTGCCTTTCTAGTTGCCTCCCTAGGCCAGAACATCCCTCTTCAATAGAGAGCTGCAAACCCTACTAGTATATATGCCAGCTAGCTCCTGGCAGTCCTCTAGCATTCCCCCAAGTTGTCATTCATGTGAATCCTTCCACTTGTACACTATAGCCTAATCCAAAACCTGAGGTGATTTGAAATCCATCACATAAGTCCAGCCAGCTTCCAAAAAATGCCTACAAAGGTCTTGTAAGTGAGGGTGTGTAGCCATAATCAGAGGATGCCTGCCATAGGAATCAAACCAGAAGAGAGCCTTTGATCCCCTATTGCAAATCCAAAACAAACCTTGCTTAATCAACTAGGCTTCCCTTTTAACGATGGTCCAAACCATAGATCCTTTACCCACTAGGCTGTATCTGGGTACATCCACACTATCCACATCCCTGAGATATTTTGAGGTGAGGATCCTAACCCAAGTCTGGTGCTCTTGAGAATACCATCTCCAATAAAGTTTAGCAACCAAATCTTGCCCATTCAAATTAGCATGACGCAGCCCAAGACCACCCTCCTACTTTGGCCGACAAACAACATCCCACTTGACCAAACTCCACTTCATCAAAAGAAGATTACTAGACTAGAGAAACTATTGACAGAGACACTCAAAGTTGTTCACAAAGCTAGCAGGGGCAAATAACACCAAGCACTTATACAATGGGAGAGCATGAGCCATAGACTTCAAAAGGGTCACTCTTCCTATAGTAGAAAGCCACTTACAAGTCCAATGACTAACCCTTTTACAAAACTTCTCAATGACATCCTACCAAAACACTCAAGGTAATGAACAAACTACTAGAGGAATGCCAAGGTAAACAAAAGGAAGCAAGCCAATCTGGAACATGAGGATGCCCACAATTTGCTACTAAATAATATTAGGAGTATTAAAGAAGTAAATAAAAGACATGGCTTCATTGATGTTTTTCCCTAAAGTAGCCAAATAATAGTCAATGGTCTTCCTAAGATTGACTGCTTCATCCACTCTAGTGAGACCCATTAACACCATGTCATCCACAAAATGAAGATGGGACTAGGGGGAATTCTATTACCCAATTGCCAACCCTAAATGAGACCAAGCTCCACATGAGATTTCAAAAATATCCCAAGCCCTTTAGCCATCAAAATAAATAAATATGGGGATAAAGGATCCCCTTTGCGAAGGCCCCTAGAAGCCCCAAAATGTTTAGAAGGCTCTCCATTGACTAGCACTGAAAAGGAGGTAGACGTAACAAATCAGATAACCCATTCAATCTAGGAACTGTCGAACCCAAAGGCTCTCAAAATCTTGGTTAGAAAATCACATTTGACATGGTCATAATTCTTGGCCATATCTAGCTCAATGAACATAGCCTTCTCCTTGGAGGAGGCAATAGAGTACACAGTCTTAGCAATAATAACCACACCATCCAGAATCTTCCTGCCAGCCACAAATCCACCCTATTCCTCAAAAATTAATCTGTCTAACCACAACTTCAAGCGTTCAACAATTAGCTTCATACTTTGTGTATCAAGTGTATGCTATGTGTTTCACGTACTACATGCATATACTTGTGTATTAAAAACTATTTTCATGCTTCATGCTTCATATGCTTTTGTGTCTCATGTATTAAGTATATAAGTGTTATGTATGCTTCATGTGTTACGAGTATTTATGCTTTGTGCTTCATATATAATTGTGTGCATATACTTCAACATGGATCTTCTCTCTGATGGTGTTCTATATTTAGAGTGTCAAACCAAAGAGTCTCTTTCATCATGAAATAGACAAATGTAATTTTGATCTCTCATCATTCTTTCTTGATTAACACAATCATGGTTCACGTTCCATTATGTCCTTTGTTATCAATGTTAAGAGTTTACAACACTATATATATTTACAACATAGCAGCTGAGATAGTTTAACCATTGTCACCCACAAATGTAGTTCTACCAATCTTAGTATAGATATAATGATCAAACGTTATGCCTTGATATAAGTGTTAGGTTCAATTTTCACTAGGGGATTGCCATACTATTTTTGCCATACTACTATTACTTTCATCTTTTCATTGGACTAATATAATGTAGTGACCTCAAGCTAGCTATTATGTAGAAATCTAGTACTATGCTATGCCCTTATAAGAGACTATGTTCAATCGAGTATCTAAGGTAAAATACAATTAACCTTTGGTAGCACGGAAGACCTATCGGATTCAGTGTCTCTTCATAGTTGTCATTACTGTTATCTTGATTGGTAGCAAAAATTTGGTTTTGGGACTATTACTTCCAAATAATTATGACAACCTTCATTATAATCAGAATTAAGATCTTAACTAGATATTGTTTCAATTCCATAACAACCTTTATCACTAGGAGTTTAGTGAGCTACCTTGAGGGAAACAAAATTTGAGATTCATTAAGGCCCTAATGTCACAAAACATAAATTGATAGTGAGATAGAATTCTTTTAAACCATTGTAAAGATGCGTTGACAATTATGTGATTGTGAGAACTTCTTATGGTAGTCTTCATGAACTTGAACAAATCTAGTGTTAAGTAATCACTAGGGTAACTTCACCTTCATCATCTAAATTCCATATAATGTAGAATAGTGGTAACAATTTTTGACAACAATTTTTCACATAGGAGCATTCCCACATTTTCAATATTTTATAAGTCAGATCAAAATGAAGAAGGCAACTCTAATGGTGATCCCTCAAATGGACAACCCAATAGGCCCAAGTTCATAATAACAGTCATACGAATCATGAAGAATCTAACATGCTTAAGACGAGCCTATGACTGCTCATGCAGTTCACACAGTACCTTGGTAAATTTAAGAATTGCTCATAGGTTTGATCATGAATTTGATGGTCCTAGTCTTATGAGAGGCCTTTCTCTGAGTATGAAGGAAAGCATAATTCCTTTAACCCAAAAACCTTAAGCACTACTCATTTTCCATCCTCATAATGACTTCTTGATCAATAGACCTTACAGGGAATAATTCCAAGTATTAAGGACTGTGTTGCCAAGATGTAGTAGACTATTCATTGGGTTTTCTGGAATACTCTTCGTCATGCCAAAAGACCTTATGATACTCAAATAACATAATCAAAGGTTGTTAAATCTAGAAAAAAATCATATGCTAAGTTATATTCTGGGCCCATAACCCACAAACCCTAGGATCATTCTCCACTGACTTGAACATGGCTCTTCTAAAACTTACTGATCGTCTAAACCCAAAATTGCTTGTGGGAGAATTAATCCTAGAACCTGAAGAGATACTTAGTACAAGAGAGAGAAAACTAAGGAATAGGACTATTTCTAAATATCTCATCAAGTGGAGAGGATTACCAATGGATGATGCCACATGGGAAGGAGAGGAAGTTATGAATCATTCTAATTTGAAGTTGCTTGAGGACAAGCAATCCTTGAGTGGGGAGGACAATGATATCCCTCCTTAATACGGGTAGTAAAGAGAAGTCAACATCACACCCATCCAAGTTAAAAGAAAACAACTTCATACATGGCCAACTCTAATCATGCATCAGCACCACTTAATAGTGATAAGGGCATCGATCTGAATTGAGGCAAAGAATGAATTCCTTCATGTTATCGATCTCCATATATATGGATCACCATTGGAATCAGTGATAAGCATAATATGTTACGAAGAATCAGTTAGGCAGTGCCAAAATGAATAAGAAAAAAACATCATAAAAGACAAAATGGACATAAGACAAAATGATTCCACCCAGGAGGACAAAAGAGCAATTATATTAAGGAACAAAGATTTGTTAAATACCAATCCTAACACAAAGGGATTCAATTATGGGATTAAGATAATAGTTTAACTAAAGATGGTGATCCCAAGGAAGGGACTTGACTAGTCAAAGGGATGCAATTGTTGAAAGATATATAAGGAAATCGTGGTCATTCACTCAAGGCATTCATTCACTCAGCATTTCAATCACCCAACACATCCCCATCGATCCAATTTAGAACATCAACAAATTACTCATCTATAGTACATTGATCATCCCAATACAAGTTAAACACAAAGGCATAAATCAATCGATCATAATACATATTCCTATCATAGAAATTAGTGCGACATCAAACAAAGAATAATAACTTCTGGGAAAGCAATCTAACATGTCCTATTAATACTCAAACATCCTATAAGGTATAACTCATGCATTTTGAATAAATATTATCTCAGCAATATATCTAAATAATGCATTGATAAGATGATATATAAGTGGCCATCAAGTGCTATATGATAATCCATCATGAATGATGGGATAAAGTCCAATTCATATAAGACAAATATATTTATAGAAGCATTACCTTTATGATCCATGTGATCACTAGAACAAGAGGGCAAAGTCCTTAATAGTATGATTCCTAGCCTTACTCATGATATATAAGGGATGAGTGCAAGGTTGCCTCATCATTAATCTTAGCTATCACCCTACGAGAACATGTGGATAGTTAGGGAAGGGCAGATTGGTAAATCTCACAACTAGGTGACTCTCAAGTGGGTGAAGTATTGTTGGGTGTAGCATGAAACCTCTTGAGTCAAGTGAAGTATTGTCAGGTGTAGCATGAAGCCCTTAGGCCTATGGTAGTGTAGATTAATTGTTATTAAATGGCTTACATGGTAGGTGAGTCCCAAGTGGGTGAAGTATTGTCGGGTGTAGCATGAAGCCCCTTGAGCCAAGTGGTGAGGTATTGCTAGGTGTAGCATGAAGCCCTTGCACCTATGATAGTGGAGTCTTGTTATTCAATGCCCTAATGAGTATATATCCCATCTCCATAGGGACTAATGATTAGGTTAGATTAACAACCAGACACATTGATCACCACTCCCAAAGTATATCATGACATCTCAATAGGATAAAGAATAAGGAAAATATACATTAGATATATGTAATTGTTCATTGTTACTGGTTATGTTCATGATGTCACTAACCCTAATTAATGATAATAGTTTTATTATTCATCTATTAATTACTAATGTTCTCTTTAAGAAACTATACTTGTGTGCAAGGTGAAGAAATCTAGAACTTTCTAAGAGGGGACATTACAAGTGGTATTAGAGCAGTCATCCTTCCATCTTGTGTATACTACATGTGCCTTAGATGTATTCAAGTGTATGCTTTATGGTTTATGAGTATTCAAGTGTATTCAGAGGTTTACTTTGTGACTTATGTGTATGCTTTGTAACATATGTTCATGTGAATATTTTGTGTATTATGCACATATTCGCATGTATGCATCATACTCATGTGTATACTTGATGACCTTGGGATGGTGGACAAGTCCACAGTGTAGTATGGGATGCACTGAATCTACTTCCCAATTGTCTGATGGTATACTTCATGACTATGTATTCAAGCATACTCATATTTGAGTGTATACTCTATGACTTTGTATTTGTATTTGAGTGTATACTCTATGATTGTATTTGTATTTGGGTGCATACTCTATGACTTTGTATTCAAATACTTCATGACTATGTATTCGAGTGTGTACTCTATTTTTATTTGAGTGTATACGCTATGACTTGTATTTGTATTTGAGTGTGTACTTTATGACTTTGTATTTGTATTTGAGTGTATACTCTATGACTTGTATTTGTATTTGGGAGTATGCTCTATGACTTTGTATTTAAATACTTCATGACTATGGATTTGAGTGTACTTCTATTTGAGTGTGTACTCTATTTGTATTCTAAGTGTATAATCTATTGTCATATCCCTATACTAAGAATTTAAAATTATGTATTATTCATTCAAATTAAAGATATGAATGACGTTAAATTATTATATCTATAAATTATAATTAGAATATGTTTAAATTAAATATCAATATTTTATATATACACTTAAATATATTTAAGTATGTTCAAATTAAATATTAAATATTATGTAAATCAAATATATTTTTAATATTTATTATATATTAAATATTATAAGTTAAATAGTATAATAAATATATATCATAAGAAAAAGAGAAGCACATATTATAAAGTAACGATGAAAGACAATGACCAAATAGTAATGCAGCGAATCTTATTTATACTTCATCATAGGCATATGATACTCAGTGATCCCCATATAAGGTATTAGTTGTTCGCTTCATCTTTGAGCCTCATAAGAGACTATTATATTAAAGAAGAGAGTCGCAACCTTTGAAAGTCTTATATTTGCTGATGTGTAAGGGGTGGGACCAACAAAATTGCCACCCTTTGAAGCCTTAACAGATGTTGGAAGGGAATGCGTAAGAATGAGGAAAAAGTTCAGTGATCAACATATAGCTTGCAATTAATTAAGGAGGGGGAAGTCAATACAAAGACTGCGATATTCTTGGGAAGGCAGCGATCCTTATCAAGGGTCATAACCCTTTGGAGAGTCATCACCCTCCCAAAGAGATGGCTCTCCTCATAAGGATATAAGGATGTATTTATGGAGAGGAATGATGGGAAGTAAGGGATATAGAAAAATAGGGATTTAAGAAGGAGATAACAATAATAAGGGCAGAACTCTAATTATACTCCTTAGGGAATATATAAATCTGATATATATATAGATCTGCACTTAAAGAACAAACATCAAGAAAAATATACATCTTGGATGTGGGAATTTGAAAGAGCAAGGAAGAAACAAGGGATATAACTCTGAGTTGGAAGAATATACTTCTGAATTAAATTATATATATATATTTCTGATATATGTATAACATCAGCAAGAGAAAAACATACATACATTTCAGCAATCAAGATATGATCTTCATATGAGAGGGATATGAAGATTAGGAATTAGAAGAGAATATCATTTTGATAGCAAGCTGATTTATAGCGGATGAAGAGCAAACTTAAAGCCGAGATGTACAGGATAGAAGAAGTATATTTGAGAGTAGACTAAAAGGGAACTATGAGTTCATATAATTTTGATAGAATGTTTATAGGATGTTGTCTAAATATGATTAGTGGTCTTGCATATCATCATCAATAGTTCATGCACATTATCATTTACATGTCACCTTCAAAATTCATTATGCATTACTGATATGATTGTTTGTACCTATGAGTTTGACTAGTTTATTATGCATTAATGTGGATTCTTGTATGAAGTTACGATGGAGGAGATGTAGTGCAAGAGGGGAATGGTGATGAGGCACTCTTCTAGGTACACCACTCCTCGAGGGGGGATTGATAAATCCCATTGGGGCTAAGGGGGTACAAAGGGTACCACCCTTGTGCTTAGAAGAGATGGCTTTCGAGACACCCTTTTATAATCTCATTCCCCTATCATAGGCATGCAAGTTCAAGGGAACCAATTATAGAGAAAGGGATAGGAAATGACAAGGCGAGGGGGAACGGAACAACGGGTGCCTCATTAGGTACACCATCTCATATGGATGGCATTCACCACATGAGGCCAAGGGGGATGGTATATCTACTCTTAGTCCTAGGGTAGAGGATCCAGCACACCCCATCGAAGTCACACTCCTCAACTCTCTTATGGTTGGGTCTCCTAGATAGTTAGGGTTAGTTGGATTAATAATGTCATTGTAAATTTGGCAGTCATTTTAACTTGATTGTGAGAAATATTTTTGTAAGTATTTTCTAACTTGTTTATAGAGATTAAATCAGGCCAAGGTACTCTCTAAATCCTTGTTTGATTGGAAATTGATAATTTAGGGTAAAATTAGTATTGTTCCTAAAAGGTACATTACATCTATGACTTTGTATTCAAATATTTCATGACTATGTATTCGAGTCTACTCTATGACTTTGTAATTGTATTGGAGTGTATACTCTATGACTTGTATTTGTATTTGAGTGTACACTCTATGACTTTGTATTTATATTTGAGTGTACACTCTATAACTTCTATTTGTATTTGGGTGTATACTCTATGACTTTGTATTCAAATAGTTCATGACTATGTATTTAAATGTACTTGTATTCGAGTGTGTACTCTATTTGTATTCGAGTGTATACTCTATGACTTTATATTCAAATATTTCATGACTATGTATTTGAGCGTACTTGTACTCGAGTATACTCTCTGACTTTGTAATTGCATTGAAGTGTATACTCTATGACTTTGTATTTGTATTCAAGTGTCTACTCTATGCTTGTATTTGTATTTGAGTGTATACTCTATGGTTGTATTTGTATTTGAGCGTATACTCTATGACCTCATATTTGAATTTGTATTTGAGTGTATACTCTATGACCTTGTGTATTCAAATGTATACTTTATGACTTCACATATTTGAGTGTATACTCCATGACTTTGTGTGTTCAAATGTATACTACATGATTTATGTGTGTACTCCATGACTTATGTATGTTCAAATACACACTTCATGACTTACTTGTATTCCTATGTATAATTCATATTTGTGCGTATACTTGCATGTTACATGTATGATTCACGCCTTATGTATTGCATGCATATACTTTGCATGCTTCATACTTTGTGTATCAAGTGTATGTTGTGTGTTTCATGTACTACGTGCGTATACTTGTGTATTACATACTATGTCCATGCTTCATGCTTCGTATACTTGTGTGTATATGTATTAAGTGTATAAGCTTTGTCTATGCTTCATGTATTATGTGTATTTATACTTTGCGTTTCATATATAATTGTGTGCATAAACTTCAACATGGATCTTCTCTCCAATGGTGTTCTCTATTTAGAGTGTCAAACCAAAGAGCCTCTTTCATCATGAAATAGACAAATGTAATTTTGATCTCTCATCATTCTTTCTTGATTAACACAATCATGGTTCACATTCTATTATGTCCTTTGTTATCCATGTTAAGAGTTTATAGCACTATATATAGTTACAACATAGCAGTTGAGATAGTTTAACCATTATCACCCACAAATGTAGTTCTACCAATCTTAGTGTAGATATAATGATCTAATGTTATGCCTTGATATAAGTGCTAGGTTCAATTTTCACTAGCGGGTTGTCATACAATTTTTGCCTTACTTCTATTACTTTCATCTTTTCATTGGACTGATACAATGTAGTGACCTCAACCTAGCTATTATGTAGAAATCTAGTACTATGCTATGCCCTTATAAGAGACTATGTTCAATCAAGTATCTAAGGTAAAATACAATTAACCTTTGGTAGTATTGAACAAAATTTTGAACCCGAAAATTTAAAATTTTTTCCCTTTGAGGTCATACTATTATCCCAGTTTATTTTGTCATCTCAGTCTGTGTTGGAATACTTTTGTTGTGCCTCACTCAGGAAGTGTTCTAAGTTCCCTCACAGTAGTGATACTCATTCTCAGATTCATTGATAATAGGTTGATTCTTATATTAGAAGTTCCAGTCAGTGACAACAAACAAAGAAATAGAGTTCATGTTCTCTCTAACTATTTTACAACTTAGATCATTATGCAGCCTTCAAGTCACCATGCAAGCATAGAGGGAAGCACCTCTTGATCTCCAGTGTATAGACAAGGTCCTTGTACAGAAAGTTATAATACCTAGTTGGGCAGAAATGAAGGATATTTCTTAAGATATGTTCAACAAAGACATTGAGAATGTTGTTAAGGAGTGCAAAATAAGAGTGGTGTATGTTCCTCTATCTCATCCATCTTCTCCAATACCTGAAGAATTCGAAGAGGCTACATCTCCTTGGGCTCTATTGCTGCAAAAAAAAAAAAAAATAATTGACTTTCAAATCAGGACATATTGAAGATGTGGAATTGAAGGAATGTTTGGGCAGTCACACCACAATCAGGAAGTTGTGCAATACTTGTACGTATGAGAGAAAATATTTTGAATATTTTCTTAGCATGCTAAGGATAGAGTTTTCTTTGGAATGAAGTTTAGTTATAGGAATGCACCAATGAAGTTGTATTATTGTCTCTGGTAGCTTGAGTGTATCGTGGAGTAAAATCCAGGAAGATCTATTTATCATTGAATAAGAATTATATCATAGATAGAAGACATTTGAATCACAGAGACACATGTAGATGGGAAGTTTCATTATCAAATTTCCAATCCGAAGGTAGATTCTTTAACGGTAATAAGGCTTGCAGCAACTAATAGAGTAGACCATTCAATAATAGTGGATCAAATTGAACTACAACCAGTATGGAAGCTATAGTCGAAGGTCAAACATCTGAACAAAGTTTTGAAGTGTTTACATGATGATAACCCTCTTGAAATGTATTTGGTTCTGATAGATTAGCAACGAGCAATTGATAATCATCAAACTTAGGAGGAGGTTTCCTCTCCCTGGTAGATTTCCTCAATGGAGGAATTTGTAAAATGCCCTGTAGAGTAACATTACTGCCCTATTTAATGTCAACATTCTGTTGTTGATTATTATTTCTAACATTTCTTACTTGTTTGCCCTATGAATCATCCTGTATTCCTAGTGGCTATGAGAACATAGATGGTAAAAATGAATTGTCACTTGGAGAATTTACCTTCTCCCTTAACATTGTAGATTCCCTTACTACCTGTGTTGTATTTCTAGCATGCTGTGGTATTAAAGGTGCGTTAGACCCCTCCACACCACAATTTGGAAAGTGAACATCTTTATGGGAGCACTGTCCCAAGGCAGAAAACTCTACGTCTGGTGCCCGCGTAGAACCATTTCCCACGTTATTGTGAATGGTAGGCATTGGGATCGAAGGGTGCAAGGAAGAATGCATAGACTACAGCAGCAATTGGATATTGACAGGGTGTGGAGGAATATAAGTGTTCGAAGGCTCTAAAGAAATTTGCCTTGAAGTGATAGGAGGCTGTGAAATGGTCACAGGGGATGGGAGTTGTAAAAAGGTTTGTGTGGCATGTGCGCCAACACCATCCTCAGCCCACGTGGGTGTATTAACTATATTTTGTGCACCATTTTTGTTATTAGTGGACGATAGAAAGACTTTATCCAAACTAGGCTGTGTGGGAACTAAAGATTGCTCACCAGATGAACTTTGTCTCTCTGCTTGCGGGTGATGTGTATCCTGTAGTTGATAAGAGACTAAATCCCTTCCTATACTTCCATCACTGTTATTTATACCAATTCCAGCATTTGAATGTTGTGTGGGATGCAGAGGTCCCACTTCATTTGATGATTGAAAATTGCCTCCAGCTGCTAGTGACAGATGTGGAGACTGTGAATCACACCCACTGAAACTATCATCCAATGAAATATATTTTTTTGTAGATGCCCTTTGTTCTTGCAAGGCAGGAAACACCTTTTCATTGAAGATCACATCACGGCTGCGAATGATTTGTTTTGCAACAGGATCCCACAATCTAAAACTATATTGCTCTTCCCCATAACTGACGAAGATGAATCGTTTGGATTTGAAATCCAATTTTGTTCGCTTTTCTTTTGGAATGTGAGTGAACGCTCCGCAGCCAAAGACCCAGAGGTGGTTGTAGGAGATCTTCCTTTCAAACCACTCTTCTTCTAGAATGTCAAAATCCAGCTTAGTAGAAGGACTTCGGTTGATCAAATAAACTGCCATGTTAACTGCCTCAGCCCAGAATTCTTTACTCAAACCAGCATTTGAGAGCATGCTACGTGCCCTCTCTAGAATCGTGCGATTCATCCTTTCGGCTGCACCATTTTCCTGAGGTGTAAATGGTACAACCTTGATGTGTTGAATCCCGTTGTTTGCACAAAAAGCATCAAAATCTAAAGAGCAAAACTCCCCCCCATTGTCAATTTTAAGACATTCAATTTTGCTCCCAATTTGATTTTCAGCAACAGCCTTAAAAATTTTGAATTTTGCAAACACTTCTGATTTTTTGTTGAGCATATAGACCCAAAGTTTACGGGTGCAATCATCTAAAAAAGTTACAAAATAGTTTGCTCCTCCAATGGAGGTTACCTCTGTGGGACCGAAGACATCTAAATGCACAAGTTCTAAGGGTTTTGCCTTCTTGTCATTTCCGGTTTTGGAGAAGCTGGCCCGCCTTTGTTTCCCATAAATGCAATGCTCACATAGTTCTAAATCTGCTAATTATAAACTAGAAAGTTGGCCTCTTTTGAGCAATACTGCTATTCCCCTTTTGCTCATGTGGCCAAGTCTCCTATGCCATAGCTCTATCCCACTATCAACTATGGCCATCACCGCTCCCACTTCAGCAGTATATTCAAGCACATAAAGAGATCCTGATTTACTACCTTTTGCAACAACTAAAGCACTTTTGGTTACTTTCCAAATGTCGGAAGAGAAAGTGATGTTGCAGCCTTGTGCATCAAGTTGTCTAGCTGAAATCAAGTTCCTCTTATGTTTAGGAACATGTCTGACATCATTTAGTAGCCACTTGCTTCCATTCTTTAGTTGCAGCAATATGTCACCTTTGCCGACAATCTCGCACGGCTCATTGTCTCTGAGATAAACTTTGCCAAAATTTCCTTCTTGATATGTTTGGAAGGCATCCTAATTTGAAGTTGCGTGAAAGGAGACACCAGAGTCTAAAATCCATGAGTCGGATTCAGTTTCACTTGCTGCCAAGACAAGAGCTCCTCCATCATCTTCAAGAGTCATGTTAATCTCATTTTCTTTTAGCTATTTTTGGGCTTTCTTGTAACACCAACAATCCTTCTTGACATGTCCATCTTTTCCGCAAAACCAGCAACCTTCTTTCCATCCTCTTGACTTTGATCTCTTCGCTGATTTAGATCTTCTCCTGTTTTATTTTCCTCGATCTTGGGTTCTTCTCCTATTGCCTAGAACCAAGGCTTCACCAAATATTTTATTTTGTCCTCTCCTCATGTCTTCGTTGAGGAGGGTGGCAGTGACATCATCAAATCTGAACATTGCTTTCTTTTCCTTTTCTCCCAGGTGTTGAATTGCTGATCATCATCACGATATTATCCCAGCTGTCGGAAAGCGAGCACAAGAGTAGCATAGCCTTCATGTCATCATCAAAATTGATTTCTATAGAAACTAGTTGGCTGATTGCAATGTTAAATTCATTCAAGTGATTTGAAAATCCTTTTCCCTCTTTCATTTTCAAATTGAATAACTTCTTTAACAAGAAGACCCTATTGGTTGCGGATGCCGTCTCATACATGTTGCAAAGCTTGTCCCAAATTTGTTTTGCTGAAGTTTCTATTGTAACATTAAATAAGACATTGCTGGATAGCGAGAGGATAATTGTAGCAGCTGCTTTTTGATCCATCACATCCCATTCGTCATCTGTCATCTTCTCTGGTTTTACTGTTTTTCCTTTTAGTGTGATAGCTAAGTCTTTTTGAATTAGCACAGCACAAATTTGCAGCTTCCAAAGCCCAAAATTCTACCCCGAAAACTTCTCTATTCTCCACTTGTCCGTTTCTTTCATTTACCGGAGCTCTGATACCAATTGTAAAAACAATGGAACAGCGAAAAAAGAAAAGAACAGTAAATAATCACACAGTGCAAAGATATTTAACATGGTTCACCATATGTATGGCTACATCCACAAAGCAGGGGAAAACTCTTATATTTATGTGATCTCAGATATGTTTACAACAGCATATACTTATGCTTATATAGATTACAATATCCACCAAGAGAAAGAGCTAAACAATGAAGAGTCACCACAAAAGGACAAGGTGACCGTTGGGTTTCATATCCAACACGCTCAAGGAAGGAAGAATATGCGAGCTATTTGAAATTAACTTCCTGCACTAAATGATTGTCTCTCGCTCTCCAATAGAGGATCTTGAAACAATAGAATAGGGATGTTACAACTCAGAAGAGCTCATTGGTTCAAGAATCAGTTTCTGTAATGCAACTGGAGAAAATGGAAACAGCAGATGAAGGGACCGGTTGGAATCAGTTTTGGATTTGAAGGAAATCTTGCTTCACTTCGACCCAGTACAATGTCTCTGGATTTGAGATTAAAAACTAGATGTTAACTCATGATATTGCAGAGAAGGTGGCGGGATATGCGCAGATGTTGCCAGGTACATGGAGAGGACTGCGGTCTTGTTTTGAGAAGAAATATTATTTCTAAAGATAAAGTCATTTCGAGATATGCACAAAATAGATTTATTGAAGTGGCTTTAGAAACTTTAGATAAATGCAATGATCGCAGGATATGCACTAGATGGATTTGTTGACAGGCACGGGACGTTTTTAAAGCAAATGTGACTGGAAGTTATAATGCCAACTCCACCACCAACCCGCGCCATTGGTGATTTCTAGCAAATTTCTCGTTGAAAGAAAACCGGCAGTCGTCCTGTAACTCTCACCAGCGCACCCCCCCCATCTGGTATGCAATTAGAAATAGCAGTGTTAAAAACAAAAAGTATGCAAAATGAGTCAATGTAGATAATGCGGATATTGTTCATATTTAGATATATCATCTAATGGAGAGAAAAAAGCTGCGGGTTGGTGCGGGATAAAAGATAGACATTGGCGAAGTTTCCAAAAGGGATGCATCGATGGCCGGATGTACATTGATCTGATTTATTACAAAGCTTCACAGACTTTCAAGCTGATGCAATTGGCAGTGATTGAGGTGCAAGGAGAACAATGATTGTGAATGTGCACAGAATGTATTTGTCGAAAGGCTTGAAAAATGCAATCCGCTGTTAAAAAGCCAATTCTACAACCTCTGCCAGCATTCTCATTGTCAGTTCCAAAATGGTAAAAGTGACATGTCTGTTGAAAACACAGATAAGGCCGCGGTACAGGGAGGTAGATAGACTGAAAAGCAATGCCAAAAATGCAAGCCGTGATTTAAGTTATAAAAATCTGTAAAGCCTTTCAAGAAATATAATGATGGCAGGATATGTTTCAAAGTAGATTTGGTGAAAAGTTTTGAAAACTTTCATGCAGATGCAATCAATACAGTTGGCAGTTGTAATGCTATTTTCCTCAGCCTTCACCAGCATCTTGCGACCTGTGCCAGATAGAAAAGCGTTAAAATATGTTGGTGGCAAGATATTTCAGTAGCAGAGGTATTAAAATTTATAGAAAGTTTTCAAATGACTTGTAGCTGTGTGATTAAGACAGTTGAACCCTTGGTATGTGCTACGATAAATGAAGTAAAGGCTGTTGTCCCAAAATTTGAATGTATTGAATGTAATGGAGACATTCCACCATGGGATGAAGAACACATTCCTGATAAAATTGTGACAAGGACGCCTGATCGTGGGGACATTGTTTCAAAAACAGATTATCCAGAATTTGAGGCTACTAAGTTGGTTCTTATTAATGGAATGAGGATATGTTACAGTGGCACCCATTTTCTTGATGATCAGGTTCTATTCAGTACATTTTCATATGGTGGACTATCTGAATTACCTGAAAGTGACTATTTGTCATGTTCCATGGGCACAAAAATTGCTAAAGAGATTGGTATGCTTGGATATAAGTCATCTATTCTTAGGAACATGCTCACCGTGAATGGACTCTCTGGCATCCCTCATCCTGTAGGTTATCAAGTTTGGCTTGAGAAGATGACACCAGTGTCACGAAGGCTTCTTTCTGTTCTATTGGTTGTGGATGAAAATGAGCAAGGAACGAGGATTGGCAATAACAATGGGCATCTTATGAACTACATTCACCGCATGCATATAGATTATAAATCTATAAGGAAGGATATCTCAGAAAATGCAAAGAAAGATGTGAATGCTGAGGCATAGACCTTGACTGCAACAGAGGTTTCAGAAACATAACAAATAGAAGCTAGTGATGATGAGGATGAAAATAATGAAGATAATGAAGACGATAATGTTACAGAAGGTGCTAGTGAGAAGGCAGAGAAATGTTAGTACTATTTCTCATGTCATGCACACAGTCAGTTCAACAATAGCCAGGGAATAGTGTTGAGACCCAAGATTTCAAGTAACGAATGGAGAAGGCATCCATTGGCCCTGTTCGTGAATAATCACAAGCTGGAGTAGAATGTGAAGAGTTCCCATGACTCTTTATTTTCCATTATTTTGTATTTTCTTTTGAGAAACTGATGGACTTTTGGGTTTCAGGGGAAGAAATCTATATAACTATTTTTGTAATCTTTGTAGAGGATCTTTTTGCTGTTCAACCAGGAGCTCCCGTGAGAGCTGTAGGGAGGTAGTAATTAGATGTTTGTTATTATCTTTTGGCCACCTGTGTAATTGGAGTTTTGTAGAATGGGTTCTAGAGATTTAGAGCTCTGGTTTTGGTTTGATATTAATGAAGGATCATGTTCTTATGTCCATGACTCCCTCATAGTTGCTGTTTGTTCCTATGTTTATTCAGTTTCTCTATTCATTTCAATTTCTTCTGCAACTTGATATGCAGGTATTTTGGAGGACTTTGTGCTTCTGCTTATTCTCTGTCTCTTTGAAGACTTTGTATTTCTATCTTTATGTTCAGTTTGTCTTTTCTCTTGAGGATTTGTACTATGTTTCTTACGTTCATAAGTGGATTTCTTTTCATTATCTCTCTCCTTTTCTCTGTCCTTTTCATACTTTCTGGTTAGAAGTACCGAAAATACAAAAACCCCCATCATAAGAGGAAGCTGCCCCTTTATCACTCAGAATTTAGTGAGTTACCTTGAGGGCAACCAAATTTGAGATTCATTAAGGCCTTGATGCCACAAAACATGCATTGATAGTGAGATAGAATACTTTAAAACCATTGTAAAGATGCGTTGACAATTATGTGATTGTGAGGACGTGATTGTGAGGACTTCTTCATGAACTTGAACAACTCTAGTCTTAAGTAATCACTGGGGTAATTGCACCTTCATCATCTAAATCCCATAAAATATAAAATAGTGGTAAGTCTTTGACAACAATCTTTCACATAGGAGCATTCCCACATTTTCAATATTTTATAAGTCAGAAGAATCCATCAAATGGACAGCCCAATAGGCCCGAGTGAATAATAACAGTCATAAGAATCATGAAGAATGTAACATGCTTAAGATGAGATGAGCCTATGACTGCTCGTACAGTTCACACAATACCTTGGCAAATTTAAGAATTGCTCATAGGTTTGATCATGAATCTGATGGTCCTAGGCTTATGAGAGCCCTTTCTCTGAGAATGATGGAGAGCATAATTCCTTTATCACAAATACCTTAAGAACTACTCATTTTCCATCCTCATAATGCCTTCTTGATCAATAGACCATAAGGGAATAATCCCAATTATGATAGTCAAATAACATAATCAAAGGTTGTTAAATCTAGAGGAAATTCATATGCTATGTTTTATTGTGGGCCCATAACCCACAAACACCAGGATCATCAAGTGGAGAGGATTACCAATAGATGATGCCACATGGGAAGGAGTGAAAGTTCTGAATCATCCTAATTTGAAGTTGCTTGAGGACAAACAATCCTTGAGTGGGAAGGACTATGATGTCCCTCCTTAATACGGGTAGTAAAGAGAAATCAACATCACACTTTAGATAAAAGTAGGTTGGAATGCTCTTGGTTCTTCTAATCCAACCAATTGCACCAAATGAAGAACAGGAAAAAGATGATGGCTAGGCACCGCCTGATGTCAACCTAGACCCCGTGGATATTTGGGGGGTGATTGGATAATAGGGATCTGCCATCTATAGGGGTGGCAATGGCAGCTTGATTTATGTTTTTTGTTATGTTTATGTTTTTATATGGGGTATTTACACCCATTGATACTTTGATCTAAAATTTTTTGGGCTTGGCCCATTTGACTCTCAGTGTGTGCCTTTTTACCACCCACCTATTTTTGTGAAAGTGGTTTCTTATTCTAATTGATAGTTGCATTTTCATAAAAAATAATAATAAATACACTTATATTGTGTTAGATGTGGACTCCTACTATAAACATTATTGTCTTAATGAAAATATAATTGAATGGTAAGAAGACATGCTCTTAAATGCAATAGCAAGTAATAATCAAATTAATCTACATAAAAGAGATAAGTCTATAAATGTACCTAAATCTAATATATGCTACGTAAATGTAATAAATTGTAATATAAAAAGGGACTAGTGGAGTTCATCAAGCAATTCATTCAATCCTCTCATCATCTCATCATCCATCGAATCAGTAGTGCCATCTCATAACACCAATTCATAATATTTATTTCAAGTGCAGTAGTCGTTATACATCGATCAGTCCTTGTAAGCACACAAATCATGCATAGCCTCCATGAGGACCCCTGTAATGATATATGATCCTTGTTATGTACATGTAAGCATGAAATAATGTCCTCTAAGTAGAAATCCTCTTGGTGATGTGTCATTTCTTTCATCTTGTATTGTTTCCTCTTCGTCACTTTCCCTCTCTCTTTGTCATCGATGCTTTTCAACACTTTGCGACACTTGTTGATTTGTATTTTCTAATCTTTTGACCCTACATTTTTCATCCTCTCCACCCCCTAGAAGACTTCTAGAGGTCCCCTGGAGCCATCTCCCTCTTTTAGTTTTTAGTTTCACTCAACCAATCCAAATCTCCCCCTATTATTTTCAGATCTCCCACTGGGAGATCCTACTTTGCAAGTGGAGATTTGGATTCTTGCACATGAAAAAATAAACAATTAAAATTTACAAGATCAGCAAATGATAAAGCTTGGGGGAAAATCATCAAACAATGAAACATATGAGTACATGAAACTCCTAATTGAATACAAAGACATTTTTACACCAAGTCTTCGAGTCTCCTTGCAAAGACATTCAAGCAAAGTTTAGACCAAATTGAATAGGTACACATGTAGTTAAGGAAGACATAAAAAATGATGCTACCTCTTGTGCATTATGGAAGGAGAAGATTTTAACATCTCAAAACATCATAAAACATAAAAACACAAAAAAATTGAATATTCCAAGAACAAAAAAAAATTACAAAAATAAAAAATGTCAAAAAGAGTTTTGTTTCTTGCATTTCATATCATTCTATTCAACTTACATTATAGTGAATGACTCGCTCCTATATTATTTTCTTATTAGTAAGGAGTGTAAGGTTGCCTAGGTATATGTGATTCTTTCAGGACCTAGAGATTCCAAGGACATGTACTTTATTTTCATGATTTCCTTTTTTGTTGCAAACCATGGAAATTTTAGAATTTTACTTGTTTATTGCTGATAGTATAGCCTCATGGGCCATTTTTTCCAATTTATGGATGCTACCTTGAGTTCTCTAATTTTTATCACTATTGGTAGTGTGTTTGGACATATTAGGGTAGGTCCTATGATTTTTATTAGGAGTGTATTGATGCATTCAAGAGATTCCATTAGTGGGGATAGTACTAGATATGGCTTGACCAATGGGTGAACATTCATCTTTTATAATGGAGATGGGAGGATATGTACATTGTGTTTAATGGAAGGGAATGCATATTTCTATCACCTAGGTGTATACTTAAATGAGTTGGAAGGGAGGCTAGAGCTACCAAAAGAAAATGTAAGAGTACCAACAATTTAGAGTAGATGGGTAGAAAGTCTAATCTCATGATTTCCTTGGTAAACTAGTCGTAGGTTTACTTGAAGCTCCTTGAAGAGTGATAGAATGACCAATAAAAATGTCCTCATCAATTCTTATTAAATACATATTATTTGTAGGCTTCCATCTCATCTAAATACTCATCATCAATTTATTAACATGCATCATTTTCAAATCCCATGCTTCCCTTTTAAAAACTCTAAGTGGCCTAATATCCTTAAAGAAACACTTGCATGTATAGAAAAGTGTGCATCTATTTATAAACATATTTAACAACCTATTGTTTTTTTCAAATCTCATAACTTATGTAACTAGTATAGATTTTTAGAAAATCTTAATGTGATATGCACCCAGTGGAAATCTTGAGACTGTAAACCTTTCTTTGTTCTAAGGTCTTCACATCAACAATCATGCATATTTATTGCTCATTATTATTTAGTTTTTTTTTTTTTGAAATTTCATTTCCAAGGGTTTGTGTTCCTTATTTGACCCATATGGCTCTTAGGATAGATCTTATTCTTTCATAAGGTTTATTTGATGCAAAGAATCTATATATCATTCCCATCTAAAATAAGGGGCATCTAGTCAACCACAATGTCCCACATTAATCTTATTATGTCATGGATCAGTCATAGAAAACAATGAAGAACAACATTGCAAGATAAAGATCTACCTAGCCCTTTAAAAGATGCTTTGTTATAAGAATAAAGAATAACATAAGTCTTATCCACTATCAATAAGATAATCAGAAGAAAGAGTAACAATCAGTAAATGATGACAACTATATACAGGCCATAGAAGTACTGTCCTAATCATGCTAAGAGCAGTCATCACAATCAATAGAGAACCACAACAGTCGCCTATATGCATCAGGAGCCTCCATACACGAGTGGGAATATATGAAAGATGGATGTTAATAAAGAACATTGATATCATAATGATAAGGGCAAACCAATCAACTATAAGCAATATGAAGGACAGACAATACTCCTATGTAACTTAAGACAATCATACAAATATTGTTGAAGTCATACATAATGAATCCTTTAATGTCATTTAGGGATGATCACCATGTTTGTGATTTGCATAAAGAGGCCAACAAATGAAAAAGAACAACTTAAGAGATAACTTTCAACATATCTAAAGGAGAAAGTATGAAGAGCAGCTATACTGTAGAGACAGGAATAGTCATAGTCACAATAGCATGAAACACAACATTGCACTAACGTAGTTCAAGTGTTCAAGGTCCTAGAATGTTATAAAACCATGAGAACAAGTGCATGGTAATTGCAACCCATGAAGGATCAAGCCATTAGTTTTCTAGCAATAAGGACTCTGCATAAAATACAAAGTTGTAGATATGGTGATGAAGGGGGTAAATCACAAAACACACAACAATAGAAATTGAACACAGAAAATAGAACTTTCTTTTATTGATATGGGCAACTCATTACATTACAGAAGCTTAATTACAATCAGAGGAATCAATCCTCCACAAGCTGCAACACACTACAGCTTCCTATCACAAGACTCTAGAATCACCTGCCTTCTATAACCCCAAATCAGCTAGGGTTTATGTTTTCCCACCTATTCTTGACTCTACGCTTGCCTCCTTAACCCCTGCTACCCTAAGGGTTCCCAAAAATGGTTATAGATAGCCCTTTTTGGCGACCACCAGCTTAATTTTGAAATTTGCATCTCCCTCCAAAAATAGGTCAACTTCGCGGGGCCATAACTTTCGATCCGACTGTTGGATTTTTAATTATAATACCTTTTCGGAAAGCTCTCTAAAAGACGAAGGAGGGCCGAGTAGTAACGATAGGTAGACTACTTGGGTTTCCCACCAAATTTCGGGCCCATCCGGAGCCTCTAAGTGCCTCAAATTTGACTTTGAATATTTCAATAGGATTTTTGGAATTAGAAATTTTAATATCTCACAAATGACAAATGATATTGACGTGATTTCTTCACCATTAGCTTCAATTCACCATTCTAGAGGTTTGTGTAAGATTTTGTATCCATCCGTGCACAAATGCAAACTTACTAAAAATAGTAACCCTACCAAATTTAGCCCTTATTGAAGAGAAACAACATTTTTTTTTTTATGTAAGATTGCTCTTACACCCTAGATACTCCTGCATCAGACACCCAGGGTAATTTGTAAAGTGACCCTATCACTTCTCATGTGTTAGAGGGAAACCAAAATGATTAACCTCAGTCTCAGATAACCATGATGAATCTTCAACAGGCCTTCCTTTCCATTTCACCAAGTATTCTGTATACTACCTGTTTCTTGTACTTTTACCCACACGGCTATCCAGAATGCCCTCTATCTCCTCCTTCTCTGAAGTAGATGCTGGAATGTCCCACTGTGTTCCTTTATCAAGTCCATCATCATGATACTCTGTCAGATCCAAAATGTTGAACACTGGTGAAATATTGATGTCATCAGGCAACTCTATCTCAAATGCATTTCCTGAATTGTGCTTCTTCAGGATTCTACATGGTCCAAATTTCCTCATCTTCAGCTTATTATATGTACCAACTGGAAATCTTTCTTTTCTCAAGTGAACCATGACTTCATCACCCTCCTAAAACTCCTTATGCCTCCTCTTTTGATCTGCCTTAGCCTTGTACTAAGAATTCATCTTATGGATATGCTTTCTTACCTCTTCGTGCAAATTCTTCATGTGCTCAGCAAAATTTTCAGCTTCGACACTAGTCTTCTCCCCCTTATCCATCCTCCTCAATTCGGAAGCAGTTCTTGGGCTACTCCCATACACAACCTGGAATGGAGATTTACCTGTGCTCCTATTGACAGAATTGTTGTGAGAAAATTCTGCCTGTGGTAAAATCAAATCCCATCCCTTGGGCTTATCTCCTACTAAGCATCGTAGCAGGTTACCCAAACTCCTATTCACCACTTCTGTCTGTCCATCAGTCTGTGGATGGTGTGCAGAACTGAACTTCAAATCTGTCTTCAACTTCTTCCATAATGTCCTCCAGAAATAACCAACAAACTTGGTATCTCGGTCTGAAACTATGCTCTTAGGTAGACAATGTAGTCTCACCACCTCCCTGAAAAATAACTCTGCAATATGAATAGCATCATTAGTCTTCTTGTAAGGAATAAAATGTGCCATCTTTGAGAATCTGTCCACCACCACAAAAATGGAATCATGTCCTCTTTGTGTCCTTGGTAAACCAAGAACAAAATCCATACTAATATCATCCCATGGCTTCTCTGGTACAAGTAATGGCTGGTATAGACCTATGTTCTAACTTGCTCCTTTTGCCATCTGACATACTCTGCAACTCTACACAAATTTCCTCACATCCTGCTGCAACTGTGGCCAATAATAATCTTCACCAAGCAATGGTCTTATCTCAACCAAAGTGTCCAGCCAATCCTCCACTATGCTTCTCCTTTATCAGATTCTCTCTCATGGAACTCCTCGGAATGCACAACTGGCTTCCTCTAAACAACATGCCATCTTGGATTATGAAATCGAACCATTTTGTCCTATCCAAAGTAACAGGTTCCAAACAAGCTTTCCAAGCCTCTACAAAATCTGGATCTTCAGGATACAAACTTTTGAGCTCATCGAACCCAACAACCTCTATCTTCATTTCTGTCAACAAATTTTGCCTTCTACTCAATGCATCTGCGACTCTATTGGACTTCCCACTCCTATGCTTCAAAACAAAGGTATAGCTTTGCAAAAACTCGACCCATTTTAAATGCCTTTGGTTCAACTTTCCTTGACTATTAAGATATTGCAAAGCCTGGTGATCAGTATATAAAACAAACTCCTTTGGTAACAAATAATGTCTCCATTTCTTCAAAGCCTGAACTATTGCATAAAATTCTTGATCATAAACATAATATTTTTTCTTGGCATCATTAAGCTTCTCACTAAAATAGGCAATGGGCTTACCTTCTTGACTTAGAACAGCTCCTATACCACTACCACTAGCATCACAATCTACCTGAAATACCTTATTGAAATCTGGAAGTGCCAACACAGGTTGTTCTACGACTTTCTTCTTCAATGTATCAAAGCTCCTGTCTACTCCTTTAGTCCATCTAAACTCTTTTCTATCCCCTCTCATTGTCTCAGTTAGGGGTGCACAAATGCTACTAAAATTCCTGATAAACTTCCTGTAAAAACTTGCCAAACCATGAAAAGATCTTACCTCTGTTGCACTCCTTGGCGTAGGCCATTCAATTATAGCCCTTACTTTTTCTGGGTCCATCTTAAGACCTTCCTCTGAGACAACAAATCCTAGGTATACCAGCTCCTTCTTTGCAAAACTACATTTCTTCAGATTAATCAGCAACTTCTCCTCCCTTAGCTTCTCTACAACTCTTCTGATATGCATCAGATGCTCATCCCAAGTCTTACTAAAAATTAAAATATCATCCAAATAAACAATAACAAAACTTCCCAAAAATTCCTTCAGTACTTCATTCATGAGCCGCATGAATGTGCTTGGTGCATTGGTTAGCCCAAATGACATGACTAACCACTCATACAAACCCTCCTTTGTCTTGAAGGCTGTCTTCCATTCATCTCCTTCTCTGATTCGAATCTGGTGATACCCACTCTTCAGATTAATCTTCATGAAGTACTTGGCTCCACTCAAACAATCCATTATGTCATCCATTCTCGGCAATGGAAATCTGTACTTGATTGTGATCTTGTTGATGGCTCAGGAATCTGTACACATCCTCCACTCTCCATCTTTCTTTGGTGCTAGTATTGCGGGTACCGCACATGGACTTAGGCTCTCCCTTATCAGTCCCTTCCTTAATAGCTCGTGAACTTGTCTGTTCAACTCTTCATTCTCTGTTGGAGTCATTCTGTGGGCTGCCTTATTTGGGAAACTAGCTCCTGGTATCAAATCCATTTGATGACTTATCTTCCTTACTGGTGGTAAACCTTCTGGTACATTATCAAAGACAATATCTTGAAATTCTTCCAACATTTTTGAGACTTCTACTGGTACATCTTCACATTTCTCTTGATTGATCTTAGGAATCAATGCAAAGCAATGGCACTCATGCTTCATACCCTCCAAAAACTTTCTACCATCTACCAAGCAAATTCTGGTAGTACTACATACCTTTTCTTCCACCTCCTTCAAGGGCTTCAACTTATGACGGACTCCGTCCTTTGTCAGGGAGTATGTGTTTGCGCGGCCATCATGGACAGCACTCCTATCATACTGCCATGACCTCCCCAACAGCATATGACATGCATCCATTGGTATGATATCACACAACACCTCATCATGGTAGTCACCAATCTTGAACTTCACTAAACACTGCTCATTGACCAAAGCTCTACGGTCCTTCTGCAACCATGCAATCCGATACGGATGCGGATGCTTTCTTCTTTTCAACTTCAACTTGTCAACCATCTCCTCTCAAACAAGATTATCAGTACTTCCACTGTCAATAATAATATCACAATACTTACCTTCACATTTGCACCTTGTGCAGAATAAACTCTTCCTCTGATTGGGTTCTTTCTCCTCATTCAGCAAGGTTCTTCTGACAACTAGGGTTTCTCCCCTTTCAGCATCTTCAAAATGCTCAGAATGTGCATCTTCATCTACATGTGCAACTCGTGCATTGCCTTCAGGCCTTCTATTTGTCCTTCCTTGATGTTGCAGACACTCATATGCTCGATGCCCTTCTTCTCCACATTGGAAACAGGTTCCTCTGAAACCTCCTCTTCTAGGTCCTTGCCCAGGCCTGCCTCTTCCTCTTCCTCTTTGCTCACCATTGTTCTGGTCACGAGGGCGGTAGGTATTATCTCCTCTCTAATTTCGACTGGTGCCAACTTCTTCACTTTTCTTTGCATCTTCATTTTGGCCCCCATAGGGTCTTCCACCAGTCCTTCCGCCTTGACCTCTTCCCCTTTGCTTGCTGTCAAATCTTTTATTTAGCTTCTCTTCCACCTTTAGGGAAAACTGGTACGCATCTTCTATGGTGGTCATTCTAACTAGGCTCAGCTCCTCTTGAATACTCAACCTCAACCCATTAATGTAACGGGCTACCTTCTCCTTGTTGGGCTCTGCATGGCCTGTCCTGATAGTAATTTTATAAAACTATTCTGTATACTCCTTAACAGACTTGTTACCTTGCTTCAATCCTTGCAACTTCTTCAGCAACTCCATCTCTTAGTCCACAGGAATGAACTGCTTCTTCAGTTTCTCCACCATCCGATCCCATCAGGTGATCTTTCCTTTTCCTCTTCTATTCGTTTCTAATTGGACCTCCTTCCACCAAATATTGGCGTGGCCCTTCAACTTTGTTTTTGCAAACTTAACCCGATCTGGGTCCTCCACATCTTCATACTCAAAATACTCCTCCATGTCATTGATCCAATTAATAAGCTATTCTGGATTCAAATCGCCAGAATATGTAGAAACTTCGATCCTGGGCCTCTTTCCAATCTTTGAAATGGCCCTCAACAACCTAACTTCTGCAGGATCTCCCGCAACTTCTTGTTCTTCCTCAGATAGCTCTTCTTCAGCTTCATCTTCGCTTTCCTCTCTCCTTCTCGGCTCGAACCCTCTTCGCAGCTCCTCTTGCAATGCATCGATTTGTCTTTACAGGGCTCTAAAACCCTCTTCCATCGAAGCATTCCTCCCATCACGGTTTCTTCGTGGAGGCATCTTGATCTATGCAGCAAACCCACAACCTCAGGTCCTGGTGCAAACTGCCTCATGATCGGTGATCTGTCTACACACTCAAGAACCCTTGCTCTGATACCACTTGATGAAGGGGGTAAATCACAAAACACACAACAACAGAAATTGAACACAGAAAATAGAACTTTCTTTTATTGATATGGGCAACTCATTACATTACAGAAGCTTAATTACAATCAGAGGAATCAATCCTCCACAAGCTGCAACACACTACAGCTTCCTGTCACAAGACTCTAGAATTACCTACCTTCTGTAACCCCAAATCAGCTAGGGTTTATGTTTTCCCACCTATTCTTGGCTCTACGCTTGCCCCCTTAACCCCTGCTACCCTAAGGGTTCCCAAAAATGGTTATATATAGCCTTTTTTGGTGACCACCAGCTTAATTTCAAAATTTGCATCTCCCTCCAAAAATAGGCCAACTTCGTGGGGCCATAACTTTTGATCCGACCGTTGGATTTTCAATTATAATACCTTTTCAGAAAGCTCTCGAAAAGATGAAGGACCGCCAAGTAGTACCGATAGATAGACTACTTGGGTTTCCCACCAAATTTTGGGCCCATCCAGAGCCTCTAAGTGCCTCAAATTTGACTTTGAATATTTCAATAGGATTTTTGGAATTAGAAATTTTAATATCTCACAAATGACAAATGATATTGACGTGATTTCTTCACCATTAGCTTCAATTCACCATTCTAGAGGTTTGTGTAAGATTTTGTATCCATCCATGCACAAATGCAAACTTACTAAAAATAGTAACCCTGCCAAATTTAGCCCTTATTGAAGAGAAACAACATTTTTTTTTTATGCAATATTGCTCTTACACCCTAGATGCTCCTGCATCATATGGTAAAGGTGTTAAAAGCCTTGTATGGCCTTGACCTTTCATGAAGCTTGTATAAGCCTAGACAAGATTAAGAGATGCAACACAGTGAAGAGACAGTAACTAGTCCAACAGAAGGAAAGAGACAGAACCCTAAAGGGAAAAAGGGTATGAGATAACTACCTTGGTAGCCACAACAAAGATGGAGATAGTGGTAAGTTACATCCAACTAGTAGAGCTAAATAAGGGTAGTCACACTGCATATTCATAGAACAATCTCTCATCATGAAGACATTAATATAAATTGGTCTGAGGTAGTAGTAATGGAATATTGTTTCATTTCCAGAGCTCCATTTCTTATTTATAATAAAAAGAAGTTTACATCTTAAAGTCTGCATTTCAGAAATCTTCATCAACATTGGAATCAAACAAGGAAATACATCATGTCTATAGTAATGGGGTCTTCATTTCATATGCGCAATTCACTGATAGAGAGAGTTGTATTATCCTTCAAAGGTATTGGTAAAATTATAAATAGATATAGTGCAGAGGTATATGTTTATAGAATTTATGGAAGACATTGAGCAATATGGTGAAAATAGATAACATACATATTTGACAGAGATCAGAGCGGAGTAGCAGGTATAACAATCAAGCAAGCAAATAACCACATGGATGACTATGGCAAGAATAATAGTCATGTAGAAAAATAGATGCAGAAAAATGGATAATGAAAGATTTCATGTTTTCTAGTATGCAGAGCATTAGTATAGGTATTGAGACTTTCTAAAGGTTCAAGGAATATTTATAGAGGTCTATAATTATACTGAACAAAAAGTAATAGTCTAAAACAATGAAGAGAAATTATTCTGACTATAATAGCTAGACAATAATCTTGGGACTATCAAAAGAGGACTAAAACAATCTATGGGCATTATAGTCTTCAACAAAGAAACAACAAATTTTAAATGGTGCAAACATAGCAGCATATATGAGATGGATGTAGTCATCAAAGAGAAGATTTACCTCTATCAACAGTTTAACCTCTGATTCTTCACCATGTACTTCTACAAAATACAACATAGCCTCATATGTGTTGTCTACTTTGACACACAATGCTACATTATCGTCTAAATCAGTAGATGTTGGACCATCATCTAGCTTGGCTTCAAGATTAAACAACACTACAAAGCTAGTTACAATCCCAAAGACTAAAAAAGATTTTGGTGATGTTGGTGGACAAGCTTCCATAATAAGAGAAAGAAGTAAGACCTGGCACCATTATAGCTGCAAGAGGGAACATTCCTTGTGATATTAATATTATTTTAAATGGAAACTACCCTGGCAAATGCATGAGAGTACCTCCTTATCAGCAATCTACTCAGAGTGAAACTGTAAATATGGTAGCCCTTCTAGAGCACAACTTTTATGACAGGGTGCTTTCGAGGTACGGAACAAGGGAAACCCTACTAACCATTATGATGGATAACAAGCACATTGATCAATATTGAGCTCATGCCCAATACGTTGAAATAGGCTTCTCTATTTATTGGGTGCTTTTAGGGAGAGAAAGGAAATTTGCATTGATTCCTCAGCTTATCCTCTAGAGAGAACCCATGGATAGCTATCAATAAATGTTATAACTACAGGTAATTTGATTTCCAAGATTACAGCACGAATTCTACCTTCAATGTCATTGGCTAGATTCTCAGAGAGAGAGGACATGGATATTGATGTAAAAGGAGGTCAAGAGGGTCCTTTAACAAAGAGGGGTGTCACTAGACTCAAAGGGGCAAAATCTAAGATCTTTCCTTTCTCACCATTTTATTCACCTCTAGACAAAGGAAAAAATCAAATTGAAAGGTGATGAAAATAATAGTGGAAGAGAGAGATCAAAAGACTTGGTATATGCATGTTTTAGGAGCAAAGATTTAGGGCACAACAAATAATTGAAGCAGTCTTGAAGACAAAGGTGTAAATCATTTAGTATGCATGAATAATAAAAGCATAAACAAGTTCTTTTTCTTTACCTCATGCACCAAAGGTACAGAGACCACTCGCAAGAGGCAAAAGAACTAAATTTCTTTTTTTTTAAATCAACAATGATCAAAAGATCAACAAAAGGCAATAGTAACATAGTTGGAATATGAGAGAACTACAACCATCTTGGCTAGAGGTTATTGCAGTCATGGGTGACCCTCTCCCGAGCCGAGATAAATTTTGGAGAGAAAGAGCTTTCGATCTGAAGCTCTAAGAAAGCATTAGAACTGTGGCCAAGTTGCAAGGATGCTCAAGCTAATATGAAATTCACTATGCATCTCATTGCTAATAAACAACAACTTAGATAGGTAGGAGTAAAAGTAGATTAATATTGTTATACTATTGGTAAATTTGAGAAAAGGTCTCCCAACTCAAATGATGATTCAGAAGGTGCATCACCTAAATCTACAAAAGATTTTTTTGTCTAGAATGAGTTGAGAAAACATAATATACAATAATTATAATCTGTTTTTAAAGTAGAGGTCCAAATTAACATTTCAATCAAGCTTTTGAGCGACAATCTGACTTTCAATAGAAACTGACCATATTAAGATCTAATTACATGAAGGTGCTTACCAGTATAGACGAACCCTAATAGATGACACCATCCAGAAGCTGCATCAAGTCCTTGGAGGCACATAGGTCAAAAGAAGCAGCAAAGAAAGGTGAAAGAAATGAAAAAAATGAAGTTTTAGGGTTTCTTTTGTTCACTTTATGCGCTATTCCAAGTGCTTTCAAGTCTTTTTTGACTTTTTTAAAAATAAAATAATTGAAATATTACACTAACCCGTGCACAAACACTTTCTAAAGTGTTGAAAAAGAGACTTATATCATGAGGAGCCTATGGAAGGATAGGGAGATAGAACATTTTTATGACTTTTATTTATTTTTCTTAAAACCTCAAATCAAACAACAAGGTAAGCTTTTAGGGTTTGGAAAGGAAAGAGGCAATGATGTATTTTTTATTTTGTTATTGACGTAGGTTGATTTGAGTAGGAATGAGGACTTTTATAAGACAGAAATGAGAGAAGGGATCATTATTACCTTGAAATCTTTTTGTAAAGGGTGGAGACTAGATAAACATATTGTGAAATCATTTTACTTTTTGCATAAGTTGAGTAAATTGTAATGTATTTCAACACTTATTAAGTGCAATACCTTTGTAAATTGCCTTAATATTTGTTACATAAAAACCTGAAAAAGAGAAAAGGCATCACATAACACCTATTAAGGCAAGTCATAAACCTTTTTGATTCCCTTAATACTTGTAAAAATAAATCATAATTGCCCTCAAAGAATGCAAAAAAGGAGAAGGGATAGAAAAAGAGTTGAACTAAGGTAACCAACTCATGCAGAGGATTTTCTTTTTCTATTTTTGACTTGGAGTCAAACTGAGATATTTTTGGTAGTTTTTGGGTCAAACATCTTGGGAGGAGGAGTTATGAGCTATTTTAGCTCAATTTGGAGCAGTTGTGGAGCCTATTTTTAAGGCTTTTTACTCTTACTCACCAAGCAACTAGGAGTTGTTTTTTCAGACTTTTCATGCATTAGTTAGAGTGCAGTTTGATAGGAGTTGATCTTCCCTTTGCTTTTTGGGAAATATTTTTGTATTATAGGGAAAAAAGAACATGCTTTTTTCTTACTTCTTTCTTTTTCCCTTGCCTTTGAATATTGTAGAGAGAGAGAGATTCAGTCTTGAAACTTAGCCATTTTTATAGGTTTTATGTAGTAGCAGCGGTTTATTTTCAGCAGTTTCATTGTTATTTTATAGAGTCATCCTTCTATTATCAATAAAATTAGGTGTTCTATTCAAATTTAGGTGTCTTGTCTCTTTTGAGTGCTTTGATAAAGATTTATTGTGTTTTTTACCAAAACCTTTACGTTTTCTATCTCCATTATTGAATGCAAGTACACAAATTGCAAATTTACTATAGGTTATAGATTCTGCAAGTCATTTCATGCCTTTTTTGAAACATTTATGTGGCAAGGATTATTCAGTTTGAGTTGTATTAATAGTATTGAGGATAGCTATGAATCATATTGCAAGTTAGGAAATTCAATCATTTGGTGCATCACCCCAATTTTCAGATTCTTTTATCATTTCTATATCTCTTTTCCATGAACTACAGCAGATCTAAGGGACTTTTAAAGGGACCTGACTCTTCTGGAGGTTCATTCTCATCATAGACAAACCCACAGTCTTAGAATGTTCCCATATTACACGAGATTGCCAAGATTTTAAAGGCTTAGCATTCAGGGTGCAATCCTTCATGACAACTATTGTCATGCAGGATTGCGTCCTGAATGCTAAGCCTTTAAAATCTTGGCAATCTCATGTAATATGGGAACATTCTAAGACTGTGGGTTTGTCTATGATGAGAATGAATGTCCAGAAGAGTTAGGTTCCTTTAAAAGTCCCTTAGATCTGCTGTAGTTCATGGAAAAGAGATATAGAAATGATAAAAGAATTTGAAAATTGGGGTGATGCACCAAATGATTGAATTTCCTAACTTGCAATATGATTCACAGCTATCCTCAAAATATTTGTTAATACAACTCAAACTAAATAATCTTTACCACATAAATGTTTCACAAAAAGGCATGAAATGATTTGCACAATCTGTAACCTGTAGTAAATTTGCACTTTGTGTACTTGAATTCATAAAGGAGATAGAAAACTTAAAGGTTTTGGTAAAAAAGACAATAAATCTTATCAAATCACTCAAAAGAGACAAGACACGTGAATATGAATAGAAGAACACCTAATTTTATTGATAATAGAAGGAAAACTCTACAAAATAACAATTAAACTATTGAAAATAAACTGCTACTACTACATAAAATCTATAAAAATAGCTGAGTTACAAGACTGAATCTCTCTTTGCAATGTGCAATGGCAAGGGAAAAAGCAATAATTCAGAAAAAAAGAATGAGCTTTTTTCCCCTATAATACAAAACTATGTCCCAAAAAGCAAAGAGAAGATCAACTCCTCTCAAATTGCACTCCAACTGATGCATGAAAAGTCTGAAAAACCAACTCCTAGTTGTTGCGCGAGCAAGAGGAAAAATGCCTAAAAAATAGGGTACACAGCTGCCCCAAATTGAGCTAAAATAGCTCAAAAGTCCTCCTCCCAAGATGTTTGACCAAAAAACTGCCAAAAATAGCTCAGTTTGCCTCCAAGTCAAAAATAGAAAAAGAAACTCCTCTTGCATGAGTTGGTTACCTTAGTTCAACTCCTTTTCTATCCCTTCTCCTTTTTTGCATGCTTCAAGGGTAATTATGATGTATTTTTACATGTATTAAGGGCAATCAAAAGGGTTTATGACTCGCCTTAATAGGTGTTATGTGATGCCTTTTCTCTTTCTCACGTTTTTATGTAACAAATATTAAGGCAATTTATAAAGATATTGCACTTAATAAGTATTAAAATACATTACAATTGACTCAACATATGCAAAAAAGTAAAGGGGTTTCATAATATGTTTATCTAGTCTCCACCCTTTACAAAAATCTTTCAAGGTAATAATGACCCCTTCTCTCATTTTTGGCTTATAAACGTCCTCATTCATTCTCAAATTAACCTAAGTCAATAAAAAAATATAAAAAATATACCATGGCCTCTTTCCTTGTCAAACCCTAAAAGCTTACCTCTTTGTTTGATTTCAAGTTTTAAGAAAAACAAATAAAAGTCATAAAAACCTTATGTCTCCCTATCTTTCCATGGGCTCCTCATGATAAAAGTCTCTATTTCAACACTTTAGAAAGTGTTTGGCCATGGGCTGGGGTATTATTTCAATGATTTTCTTTTTAAAAAAGTCAAAAAAGATTTGAAAGCACTCGAGCTAGGGCACAAAGTGAATAAAAGAAACCCTTAAACTTCATTTTTGTTCATTCTTTTCACCTCTCTTTGCTTCACCTTTTGAAGTGTGTGCTACCAAGGACTTGATGCAGCTTCTAGATGGGGTCCTCTATCATGGTTCACATCTACTTGTAAGAACCTTCATGTATTCAGCTGTTGGTATGGCTAGTTTCTGTTGCAAGTTGGATTACCACTAAAAAAGCTTGAATGAAATGTTGAGTTGGACCTCAGCTTTAAAACATAGATTATAATTAATTTATATAATGTTTTCTTAGCTAATTCTAGACAAAAAAAATCTTCTGTAGATTTAGGTGATTTGCCTTATGAATCATTATTTGAGTTCGACGTCCTATTCTCACGTTTACCAATAGTATAACGATATTTAGCTACTTTTACACCTACCTATCTAAGTCATAGCTTATTAGCAATGATATGCATAGCAAATTTCATATCAGCCTAAGCATCCTTGCAACTTCACTATAGTTGTGATGCTTTCTTCGAGCTTCAGACCGGAAGCTTTGGCTCTCCAAAATTTAGTTAGGCTTGAGAGACGGTCACTCATGACTGCACAAAATCACCCCGCATCTGTCAAACATCCACAAACTAACCTCTGGCCAAGACAATTGCAGTTCTGTCATATTCCAACTATGTTATTGTGGCCTTATGTTGTTCTTTTGATCATTGTTGATTTAAAAGTAAGAATTTGAGTTATTTTACCTCTTGCGAGTGGTCTCTGTAACTTTGGTGCATGAGGTAAAGAAAAAGAACTTGTTTTGTTTTTCTTATTCATGTATAGTGAATGATTTACACCTTTGTCTTTAGGACTGCCTCAATTCTTTATTGTGCCCTAAATCTTTGCTCTTGAAACTTGCATATTCAAAGTCTTTTGTTCTCTCTCTTCTGCTATTATTTTCATCACCTTTTAATTTCATTTTTTCCTTTGTCTAGAGGTGAATAAAATGGTGAGAAAGGAGAGATCTTAGATTTTGCCCCTCTAAGGCTAATTACACCCCTCTCTGCTAAAGGACCCTCTTGACCTCCTTTTACATCAATATCCATGTCCTCTCTCTTTGAGAGTCTAGCCACTGACATTGAAGCTGAATTTGTGTCACAAACTTGGAACTCAAATTACTTGTAGTTACAACATTTATTGATAGTTGTCCATGGGTTCTCTTTAGAGAATAAGCTAAGGAATCAATGCAATTTTCCTCTCTCCTTAAAATCACCCCATACATAGAGAAGCCTATTTCAACGTATTGGCCATGAGCTCAATGTCGATGGATCTACTTGTAATCCATCATAATGGTTAGTAGAGTTTCCCTTGTTTTGTACCTCAAAACCACCTTGCCATAAAAGTTGTGCTCTGGAAGGGCTACCATATTTACACTTTCCCTCTGAGAAGACTACTGATGAGGAGGTACTCTCATGCATTTGCTAGGGTAGTTTCCATTTGAAATAATAGGAAGGTCACAAAGAATGTTCCCTCTAATAGTTGTACCAGTGCTTTCCAGACCTTGCTTCTTTCTCTTATTATGGAAGCTTGTCCACCAACATCACAATTTTTTTTTTAGTATTTTGGATTGTAACTAGCTTTGTAGTGTTGCTTAATCTTGAAGCCAAGCTAGATGATGGTCTAACATCTACTGATTTAGGCAATAATGCAACCTGTTCTGTCAAACTAGACAACACATATGAGGTTGTATTGTTGTTTGTATAAGTACATGGTGAAGAATCAGAGGTAAAATTGTTGATAGAGGTGAATCTTCTCTTTGATGATTGCATCCCTCTCATATATACTGCTATGTTTGGACCTTTAATAGTTTGTTGTTTCTCTGTTGAAGACTATAATGCCCAATGATGCTATTAGTCCTCTTTTGACAATCCCAAGATTATTCTCTAGCTATTACAATAAAAAAACTTTCTCTTCATTATGTCAGATTGTTACTTTTTCTTCACTATTATTATAGACCTTTGTGAATATTCCTTGAACCTTTAGAAAGTTTCAATGCCTATACTAATGCTCTGCATATTAGAAATTAGAAAAGCTTTCATTACCAATTTTTCTGCATGATTGTTATTGCTTGTCACCGTCATCCATGTGGTTATATGCTTTCTTGATTGTTATACTTGCTGTTCCTCTCTGATCTCTATCAAATTTGTATGTTATATGTTTTGTCCATATTGCTCAATATCTACCATAAATTCTATGAACATATACCTCTGCATTGTCTCTATTTATAATTTTGCCAATACCTTTGGAGGATAATAAAACTCTCTCTATCAATTAATTGCACGTATGAAATGAAGAGTCCACTGCTATAGACATGATGTATTTCCTTGCTTGATTCCAATGTTGATGAAGATTTCTAAAATGCAAACTTTAAGATGTAAACTTCCTCTCATTATAAATGAGAAATGGTGCTCTGGAAATGAAACAATATTCCATTACTAGTACCTCGGACCAATTTATACTAATGTCTTCATGATGAGATACTGTTCTTTAAATATGCAGTGTGACTGTCCTTGTTTTTTTCTACTAGTTGGCTATAACTTATGACTATCTTTATCTTATACCCTTTTTCCCTTTATGGCAATGTCTCTTTCCTTCTCTTGGACTAGTTATTGTCTCTTCACTATGTTGCATTTCTTAATCTTTTCTAGGCCTATACAAGCTTCATGAAAGGTCAGGGCCATACAAGGCTTTGAACACCTCTACCATATCTTAGATAATTGTAGATAATTATATAGCAACATTATAATGTATTCCCTACCTATGTGCATTTTTCTATAAAATATTTTCCACACTTGATTATCATCGACTGCTTCCCCCATCCTTTACCCATTCATGCTAGAGTTTGAGCTACCAGAGTTGATAGTGATGAACCTCAATGTTAGCTTCATTGTAAGTTCCATCTAGAAATTTCTTTGCCATTGATGCTACCATTTCTTTGACCTCACACAGGTACCTATATAGGGCATTACTAAATTAATTGTATTCAATTGTTTGTTCATACATGAAACATAAATAACCTAGTATGATGATTAGGCTCCCTCCTATACTTAAGGCTCTAGAAAATAAGCTCAAACATTACAGATTGAGACCTATGTTCCATTTATTTTGATACATGACCTCCACACAGGGTCATTTTTCTATTTCTATTATTTACAACATGAAATATAGAATTGAGGAACCAACCACTAAGACTAAGAAGGTCACACCACCAATAATGGAGTATACAACATTAGAGCCATATCCATGGATTGAGAGACAAATGATGCAATAACAGAATTTGTAGGGAGGCACCATCCATTGTAGAGTGGGGAACAATTGATCATTTTTCTCACACACCACCTAGGTTAAGATACTTTTTATCACCCCCACACCCCTTTATATAGTTGATAGTTGGATCCCTCATTTACTCTATAATGGTGGAAAAAGAGATCATTTGAAGGAGATAGATATGTAAGAGATCATGATCCCTTAATGTTAGGTATTAATGTTCACATACTTGATCTCAGTACAAGGGTTGTAGAAATCAAGAACATTGAGTGAATGCAAGCACCGAATCTAGCCACTCGAGATGAATAAGACCATCATCTAGGTTGACTTCAAGATTAAACAACACTACAAAGCTAGTTACAATCCCAAAGACTAAAAAAGATTTTGGTGATGTTGGTGGACAAGCTTCCATAATAAGAGAAAAAAGTAAGGCCTGGCACCATTATAGCTATTAGAGGAAACATTCCTTGTGACCTTCCTATTATTTCAAATGGAAGCTACCCTAGCAAATGCATGAGAGTACCTCCTTATCAGCAGTCTACTCAGAGTGAAAGTGTAAATATGGTAGCCCTTCTAGAGCACAACTTTTATGGCAGGGTGCTTTTGAGGTATGAAACAAGGGAAACCCTACTAACCATTATGATGGATTACAAGAACATTCATCAACAATGGGCTCATTGCCAATGTGTTGAAATAGGCTTCTCTATTTATGGGGTGCTTTTAGGGAGAGAAAGGAAATTTGCATTGATTCCCCAGCTTATCCTCTACAGAGAACCCATGGACAGCTATCAATAAATGTTATAACTATAGGTAATTTGAGTTTGAAGATTGCAGCACAAATTCTACCTTCAATGTTAGTGGATAGATTCTTAGAGAGAGAGGACATGGATATTGATGTAAAAGGAGGTCAAGAGGGACCTTTAGCAAAGCAGGGTGTCACTAAACTCAAAGGGGCAAAATCTAAGATCTCTCCTTTCTCACCGTTTTATTCACCTCTAGACAAAGGAAAAAATCAAATTGAAAGGAGATGAAAATAATAGTGGAAGAGAGAGAGCAAAAGACTTGGAATATGCATGTTTTAGGAGCAAAGATTTAGGGCACAACAAAGAATTGAAGCAGTCCTAAAGACAAAGGTGTAAATCATTTAGTATGCACGAATAAGAAAAGTATAAACAAGTTTTTTTTCTTTACCTCATGAACCAAAGGTACAGAGACCACTCGCAAGAGGCAAAAGAACTACAATTCTTTCTTTTAATTCAACAATGATCAAAAGAACAACAAAAGGTAATAGTAACATAGGTGGAATATGAGATAACTACAACCATCTTGGCCAGAGGTTAGTTTGTGGATGTTTGACAGACACGGGGTGATTTTGTGCAGTCATGGGTGACCCTCTCACCCAAGCCCAGCTAAATTTTGGAGAGCCAGAGCTTTCAATCTAAAGCTCTAAGAAAGCATTAGAACTATAGCTAAGTTGCAAAGATGCTCAAGTTGATATGAAAGTCACTATGCATCTCATTGCTAATAAGCAACGGCTTAGATAGGTAGGTGTAAAAGTAACTTAATATCGTTATACTATTGGTAAATGTGAGAAAAGGTCTCCCAACTCAAATGATGATTTAGAAGGTGCATCACCTAAATCTACAGAAGATTTTTTTTGTCTAGAATGAGTTGAGAAAACATAATATACAGTAATTATAATATGTTTTTAAAGAAGAGGTCCAACTTACCATATCAATCAAGCTTTTGAGCGACAATCCAACTTGCAACAGAACCTGACCATATTAATAGCTGAGCACGTGAAGGTGCTTACTGGTATAGACCAAACCTGACAGGTGACCCCATCTAGAAGCTGCATCAAGTCCTTTACGGCACACAGGTCAAAAGGACAAGCAAAGAAAGGTGAAAGAAATGAAAAAAAATGAAGTTTTAATCAGGTTTCTTTTGTTGACTTTATGCCCTATCCTGAGTGCTTTCAAGTCTTTTTTGACTTTTTTAAAAAGAAAATCATTGAAATAATACCCTAGCCCATGGCCAAACACTTTCTAAAGTGTTGAAAAAGAGACTTATATCATGAGGAGCCCATGGAAGGATAGGGAGACATAAGGTTTTTATGACTTCTATTTATTTTTCTTAAAACCTCAAATCAAACAACATGGTAAGCTTTTAGGGTTTGAAAAGAAAAGAGGCCATGATGTACTTTTTATTTTGTTATTGACTTATGTCAATTTGAGTAGGAATGAGGACTTTTATAAGCCAGAAATGAGAGAAGGGGTCATTATTAACTTGAAAGTGTTTTGTAAAGGGTGGAGACTAGCTAAACATATTATGAAACCCTTTTACTTTTTTGCATAAGTTGAGTAAATTGTAATGTATTTTAACACTTATTAAGTGCAATATCTTTGTAAATTGCCTTAATATTTGTTAGATAAAAACCTGAGAAAGAGAAAAGGCACCACATAACACCTATTAAGGCAAGTCATAAACCTTTTTTATTGCCTTTAATACTTGTAAAAATAAATCATAATTGCCCTCAAAGGATGCAAAAAAGGAGAAGGGACAAAAAAAAAGTTGAACTGAGGTAACCAACTCATGCAAAGGATTTTCTTTTTCTATTTTTGACTTGGAGTCAAACTGAGATATTTTTGGCAGTTTTTGGGTCAAACATCTTGGGAAGAGGAGTTATGAGCTATTTTAGCTCAATTTGGAGCAGTTGTGGACCCTATTTTTAAGGTTTTTTCCTCTTACTCGCCAAGCAACTAGGAGTTCCTTTTTCATACTTTTCATGCATCAGTTAGAGTACAATTTGATAGTAGTTGATCTTCCCTTTTCTTTTTGGGAAATATTTTGTATTATAGGGAAAAAAGTTCATGCATTTTTCTTACTTCTTGCTTTTCCCCTTGCCATTGAACATTGCAGAGAGAGAGATTTAGTCTTGAAACTCATCCATTTTTATAGGTTTTATGAAGTAGCAACAGTTTATTTTTAGCAGTTTCATTGTTATTTTATAGAGTTATCTTCTGTTATCAATAAAATTAGGTGTTCTTCTATTCAAATTCAGGTGTCTTGTCTCTTTTGAGTGATTTGATAAATATTTATTGTGTTTTTTACCAAAACCTTTATGTTTTCTATCTCCTTTATTGAATGCAAGTACACAAAGAGCAAATTTACTATAGGTTACAGATTTTGCAAGTCATTTCATGCCTTTTTTTGAAACATTTATGTGGTAACCATTACCCAGTTTGTGTTGTATGAACAATATTGAGGATAGTTGTGAATCAGATTGCAAGTTAGGAAATTCAATCATTTGGTGCATCACCCCAATTTTTAGATTATTTTATCATTTCTCTATCTCTTTTCCATGAACTACAGCAGATCTAAGGAACTTTTAAAGGGAGCTGACTCTTCTACAGGTTTGTTCTCATTATATACAAACCCATAGTCTGAGAATGTTCCCATGTTGCATGAGATTGCCAAGATTTTAAAGGCTTAGCATTCAGGGTGCAATCCTTCATGACAACTATTGTCATGAAGGATTGAGCCCTGAATGCTAAGCCTTTAAGATCTTGGCAATCCCATGCAACATGGGAACATTCTCAGACTGTGGGTTTGTCTATGATGAGAAAAAACTTCTGGAAGAGCTAGATCCCTTTAAAAGCCCCTTAGATCTGCTATATTTCATGGAAAAGAGATAGAGAAATGACAAAATAAATTAAAAACTAAAATATATTCTAAGGGGTGATGCACCAAATGATTGAATATCCTAACTTGCAATCTGATTCATAGCTATCCTTAATACATTTGTTAATACAACTCAAATTAAACAATCTTTAGCACATAAATATTTCACAAAAAGGCATGAAATGATTTGCACTTTGTGTACTTGAATTCATAAAGGAGATAGAAAACTAGAAGGTTTTCATAACAAACACAATAAATCTTTACCAAATCTCTCAAAAGAGATAAGACACGTGAATCTGAATAGAAGAATGCCTAATTTTATTCATAATGGAAGGAAAAATCTACAAAATAATAATTAAACTATTGAAAACAAACTGCTACTACTATAGAAAACCTATAAAAATAGCTAAGTTACAAGATTGAATCTCTCTCTGCAATGTGCAAAGGCAAGGGAAAAAGCAAGAATTAAGAAAAAATCATGAGCTTTTTTCCCCTATAATACAAAACTATGTCCCAAAAAGCAAAGAGAAGATCAACTCCTGTCAAATTGCACTCCAACTAATGCATGAAAAGTCTGAAAAAGCAACTACTAGTTGTTGGGAAAGCAAGAGGAAAATGCTTAAAAAGTAGGGTCCACAGCTATTCCAAATTGAGCTAAAATAGCTCAAAATTCCTCCTTCCAATATGTTTGACCCAAAAAACTGCCAAAAATATCTCAGTTTGCCTCTAGGTCAAAAATAGAAAAAGAAACTCCTCCTTCATGAGTTGGTTACCTCTGTTCAACTCCTTTTCTATCCCTTCTACTTTTTTGCATGCTTTGAGGGCAATTATGATGTATTTTTACATGTATTAAGGGCAATAAAAAAGGTTTATGACTTGCCTTAATAGGTGTTATGTGATGCCTTTTCTTTTTCTTGGGTTTTTATGTAACAAATATTAAGGCAATTTATAAAGATATTGCACTTAATAAGTGTTAAAATACATTACAATTGACTCAACATATGCAAATAAGTAAAGGGGTTTCATAATATGTTTATCTAGTCTCCACCCTTTAAAAAAATCTTTCAAGGTAATAATGACCCCTTCTCTCATTTTTCGCTTATAAAACTCCTCATTCCTTCTCAAATTAACCTAAGTCAATAAAAAAATAAAATAAATACATCATGACCTCTTTCCTTTTCAAACCCTAAAATCTTACCACTTTGTTTTATTTCAAGCTTTAAGAAAAACAGATAAAAGTCATAAAAACCTTATCTCTCCGTATCTTTCCACGGGCTCCTGATGATATAAGTCTCTTTTTCAACACTTTAGAAAGTGTTTGGCCACGGGCTAGGGTATTATTTCAATGATTTTCTTTTTAAAAAAGTCAAAAAAGACTTGAAAGCACTCGGCCTAGGGCACAAAGTGAAGAAAAGAAACCCTTAAACTATATTTTTGTTCATTCTTTTCACCTCTCTTTGCTTCTTCTTTTGATCTGTGCACTGCCAAGGACTTGATATAGCTTCTAGATGGCGTCCTCTGTCATGGTTCACGTCTACTTGTAAGAACCTTCATGTATTCAGTTGTTGATATGGTTAGCTTCTGTTGCAAGTTGAATTACCACTCAAAAGCTTGAATGAAATGTTGAGTTGGACCTCATCTTTAAAATAGATTATAATTACTGTATATAATGTTTTCTCAGCTAATTCTAGATAAAAAGAATCTTCTGTAGATTTAGGTGATTTGCCTAATGAATCATTATTTGAGTTCAGAGACCTGTTCTCACATTTACCAATAGTATAACGATATTCAACTACTTTTACACCTGCCTATCTAAGTCATAGCTTATTAGCAATGATATGTATAGCAATTTTCATATCAGCCTGAGCATCCTTGAAACTTCACTACAATTGTAATACTTTCTTCGAGCTTAGGACTGAAAGCTTTGGCTCTCCAAAATTTAGCTGCGCTTGAGAGAGAGTCACCCATGACTACACAAAATCACCCCACAAACTAACCTCTAGCCAAGATGGTTGTAGTTTTGTCATATTCCAACTATGTTATTGTTGCCTTATGTTGTTCTTTTGATCATTGCTGATTTAAAAGTAAGAATTTCAGTTCTTTTACCTCTTGCAAGTGGTCTCTGTAACTTTGGTGCATGAGGTAAAGAGAAAGAACTTGTTTTTGTTTTTATTATTCATGCATAGTGAATGATTTACACCTTTGTCTTCAAGACTGCTTCAATTCTTCGTTGTGCACTAAATCTTTGCTCTTGAAACTTGCATATTCAAAGTCTTTTGTTCTCTCTCTTCTGCTATTATTTTCATCACCTTTTAATTTCATTTTTTCCTTTGTTTGGAGGTGAAGAAAATGGTGAGAAAGGTGAGATCTTAGATTTTGCCCCTCTAAGGCCAATTACACCCCTCTGCTAAAGGACCCTCTTTACCTCCTTTTACATCAATATCCATGTCCTCTCTCTCTGAGAGTCGATCCACTGACATTGAAGTTAGAATTCGTGTTGTAAACTTGGAACTGAAATTACCTGTAGTTATAACATTTATTGATAGTTGTCCATGGGTTCTCTCTAGAGGATAAGCTGAGGAATCAATGTAATTTTTCTTTCTCTCCCTAAAAGTACCCCATAGATAGAGAAGCCTATTTCAACGTATTAGCCTTGAGCTCAATGTTGATTCATGTGCTTGTAATCCATCATAATGGTTAGTAGGGTTTCCCTTGTTCTGTACCTTAAAACCACCCTACCATAAAAGTTGTTCTTTGGAAGGGCTACCATATTTACACTTTCCCTCTGAGAAGACTACTGATAAGGAGTTACTCTCATACATTTGCTAGTGTAGTTTCCATTTGAAATAATAGGAAGGTCACATGGAATGTTCCCTCTAACAATTGTAATGGTGCTTTCCAGACCTTGCATCTTTCTCTTATTATGGAATCTTGTCCACCAATATCATGAGAATTTATTTTAGTCTCTGGGAATGTAACTAGCTTTGTATTGTTGCTTAATCTTGAAGCCAAGCTAGATGATGGTCTAACATCTGCTGATTTAGACAATAATGCAACCGATTCTGTCAAACTAGACAACACATATGAGGTTGTGTTATTGTTTGCATAAGTACATGGTGAAGAATCAGAGGTTAAATTGTTGACAAAGGTGAATCTTCTCTTTGATGATTGCATCCCTCTCATATATCTTGTTGTTGCTCTATTGAAGACTATAATGCACAATGACTGTATTAGTCCTATTTTGACAATCCCAATATTATTCTCCAGTTGTTACAATCAAAAGACTTTCTCTTCATTATGTCAGATTGTTACTTTTTGTTCACTGTTATTATAGACCTCTGTAAATATTCCTTGAACCTTTAGAAAGTTTCAATGCCTATACTATTGCTCTGCATACTAGAAAACACAAAAGCATTCTATATTTCTACATGATTGTTATGCTTGCCACCATCATCCATGTGGTTATCTCCTTTCTTGATTGTTATACCTTCTACTTGACTCGGATCTCTATCAAATCTGTATGTTATATGTTTTCTCCATATTGGTCAATGTCTTCCATAAATTCTATGAACATACACCTCTGCACTGTATCTATTTATAATTTTGCCAATACCTTTGAAGGATAATAAAACTCTCTCTATCAATTAATTGTGCATATGAAATGAAGACTCCATTGCTATAGACATGATGTATTTCCTTGTTTGATTCCAATGTTGATGAAGATTTCTGAAATGTAGAATTTAAGATGTAAACTTCCTCTCATTATAAATGAGAAATGGAGCTCTGGAAATGAAACAATATTCCATTACTACTACCTCGGACCAATTTATATTAATGTCTTCATGATGAGAGACTGTCCTTTAAATATGCAGTGTGATTGTCCTTGTTTAGTTCTACTAGTTGTGTATAACTTATGACTATCTCAGTCTTGCTGTGGCTACCAAGGCAGTTATCTTATACCCTTTTTCCCTTTATGGTATTCTCTCTTTACTTCTCTTGGACTAGTTATTGTCTCTTCACTTTGTTACATCTCTTAATCTTTTCTAGGTTTATACAAGTTTCATGAAAGGTCAGGGCCATACAAGGCTTTGAACACCTCTACCATATCTACACCTCTATTTTTCATGCACAGTCCTTATTTGTAGAAAACTAATGGCTTGATCCTTCATGGATTACAATTACAATGCACTTGTTCTCATGGTTTTGTAACATCCTAGGATGATGAACACTTGAACTCTGTCGGTGCTATGTTGTGTTTCATGCTATTGTGACTGCGACTATTCCTATCTCCATAGTATAGCTGTTCTTTGTACTTTCTCCTTTAGACCTCTTGACAGTTATCTCTGATGCCATTCTTTTTCATTTGTTGGCCTCTTTATGCAACTCACAAATATGGTGATCATCCCTAAATGACATTAAAGGCTTCATTATATATGACTTTAACAATATTTGTATGATTGTCTAAATTTACATATGACTATTGTATGTCTTTTATATTGCTTATAGTTGATTGGTCTACCCTTATCATTATGATATTAGTGTTCTTTATTAACAACCATCTTTCATATATTTCCACTCATGCATGGAGGCTCCTGATGCATATAGGTGACTATTGTGGCTCTCTATTGATTGCGATGACTACTCTTAGCATGATTAGGACTTTACTTCTATGGCCTATATATAGTTGTAATCATTTGTTGACTATTAATCTTTCTTCTGATTGTCTTATTGATAATGGATAAGACTTATGTTATTCTTTATTCATGTAACAAAGCATCTTTTAAAGGGCTAGGTAGATCTTTATCTTGCAATGTTGTTCTTCAGTGTTTTCTATGACTATTCCATGACATAATAAGATGCTTCATCTACATATAATCCCATCATTTTGTTCACAATGTATTATGTTTATACTCTCACTGTCAACTTATTTCAATGACCTCCCAAGCAAGTTGACTATTGACATCTTTCTTTAGGCCATTCAGACAGTAGTCTTCATAACTGCTCTAGTGCAGTTTCTTCATTACTTTTATGCTAACATGGTTGTTCTTCTCTAGCCTAATACTATATTGTTCCTCCTCTTTGACTGTTTGAGATAGATTTTTCTTAATATTCATAAGCTAGTTAATTAAATAATTTTATTATTTGATTAATTATTTTCCACTTGTTCTAATCCTGATTAGCTAGCTAGATTCATTAAACCTAGACACTTGCACAAAATTCAAAGTAACTTTACATCTCCACTGCACATTTCATACTACACCTCTTAATCCTAGCCATTCACATGAATGAGAGAAATATAAGAGACTGTCAAGCCACATCAAGACTTGTTGAAGAAAAATATAGAGGATATCATAGTCATACACAGGTAGCATACACAAGAATAGTCAAAGAGGAGGAACAATACAGGAAGAATAGTCATGCCAGCATAAAAGTAATGAAAAAAATGCACTGGAGCAGTTCGGAAGATTACTATCTGAAAGACCTAAAGAAAGATGTCAATAGTCAGCTTGCTTAGGAGGTCATTGAAATAAGTTGACAGTAAGAGTATAAACATAATACATTGTGAACAAAACATTGGGATTATATGCAGATGAAGCATCTTATTATGTCATGGAACAGTCATATAAAACAATGAAGCAACATTACAAGATAAAGATCTACCTAGCCTTTTAAAAGATGCTTTGTTATAAGAATAAAGAATAACATAAGTCTTATCCATTATTAATAAGATAATGAGAAGAAAGAGTAACGGTCAGCAAATGATGACAACTATATACAGGCCATAGAAGTATTGTCCTAATTATGCTAAGAGTGGTCATCACAATCAATAGAGAACCACAACAGTCACCTATATGCATCACAAGCCTCCATACATGAGTGGGAATATATGAAAGATGGATGTTAATAAAGAACATTGATATCATAATGATAAGGGCAGACCAATCAACTGTAAGCAATATGAAGAACAAACAATAGTCCTATGTAAATTAAGACAATCATACAAATATTGTTGAAGTCATACATAATGAAGCCTTTAATGTCATTTAGGGATGATCACCATGTTTGTGATTTGCATAAAGAGGCCAACAAATGAAAAAGAACTTAAGAGATAACTATCGACAGGTCTAAAGGAGAAAGTACGAAGAGCATCTATACTATAGAGATAGGAATAGTCATAGTCACAATAGCATGAAACACAACATTGCACTGACAGAGTTCAAGTGTTTAAGGTCCTAGAATGTTACAAAACCATGACAAAAAGTGCATGGTAATTGCAACCCATGAAGGATCAAGCCATTAGTTTTCTAGAAATAAGGACTGTGCATAAAATACAAAGTTGTAGATATGGTAAAGGTGTTAAAATCCTTGTATGGCTTTACCTTTCATGAAGGTTGTATAAGCCTAGACAAGATTAAGAGATGCAACATAGTGAAGATATAGTAACCAGTCCAAGAGAAGGAAGGAGACAGAACCATAAAGGGAAAAAGGGTATGAGATAACTGCCTTGGTAGCCACAACAAAGACTGAGATAGTGGTAAGTTATAGCCAACCAGTAGAGCTAAATAAGGATAGTCACACTGCATATTCATAGAATGGTCTCTCATCATGAAGACATTCATATAAATTGGTCCGAGGTAGTAGTAATGGAATATTGTTTCATTTCTCATTTATAATGAAAAGAAGTTTACATCTTAAAGTCTACATTTCAAAAATCCTCATCAACATTGGAATCAAACAAGGAAATACATCATGTCTATAGCAGTGGGGTCTTCATTTCAAATGCACAATTCACTAATAGAGAGAGTTGTATTATTGTTCAAAGGTATTGGAAAAATTATAAATAGATACAATGCAGAGGTATATGTTCATAGAATTTATGGAAGACATTGAGCAATATGGAGAAAATAGATAACATACATATTTGACAAAGATCTGAGAGGAGTAGCAGGTATAAAAATAAAGAAAGAAAACAACCACATGGATGACTATGCCAAGCATAATAGTCATGTAGAAAAGTAGATGCAAAAAAATAGATAATGAAAGATTTCATGTTTTCCAGTATCCAGAGCATTAGTATAGGTATTAAAACTTTCTAAAGGTTCAAGGAATATTTACAGAAGTCTATAATAATAGTGAACAAAAAGTAATAGTTTGAAACAATGAAGAGAAATTATTTTGACTATAACAGCTGGAGAATAATCTTGGGACTATCAAAAGAGGACTAAAACAGTCATTAGGCATTATAGTCTTCAATAGAGCAACAACAAATTTTAAATGTTGCAAACATAGCAGCATATATCAGAGGGATGAAATCATCAAAGAGAAGATTCACCCCTATCAATAGTTTAACCCCTGATTCTTCACCATGTACTTCTACAAACTACAACATAGCCTCGTATGTGTTGTCTACTTTGATACACAATGTTACATTATCATCTAAATTAGCAGATGTTGGACCATCATCTAGCTTGGCTTCAAGATTAAACAACGCTACAAAGCTAGTTACAATCCCAAAGACTAAAAAAGATTTTGGTGATGTTGGTGGATAAGCTTCCATAATAAGAGAAGGAAGTAAAGCCTGGCACCATTATAGCTGTTAGAGGGAACATTCCTTGTGACTTTCCTATTATTTCAAATGGAAACTACCCTGGAAAATGCATGAGATTACCTCCTTATCAGCAGTCTACTCAGAGTGAAAGTGTAAATATGGTAGCCCTTCCAAAGAACAACTTTTATGGCAGGGTGCTTTGAGGTAGGGAACAAGAGAAACCCTACTAACCATTATGATGGATTACAAGCAAATTCATCAACATTGATCTCATGGCCAATATGTTGAAATAGGTTTCACTATTTATGGGGTGCTTTTAGGGAGAGAAAGGAAATTTGTATTTATTCCTCAACTTATCCTATAGAGAGAACCCATGGAGAGCTATCAATAAATGTTATAACTACAGGTAATTTGAGTTCCAAGATTGCAGCACAAATTCTACCTTCAATGTCAGTGGCTAGATTCTTAGAGAGAGAGAGGACATGGATATTGATGTAAAAGGAGGTCAAGAGGATCCTTTAGAAAAGAGGGGTGTCACTAGACCAAAGGGGCAAAATCTAAGATCTCTCCTTTCTCACCATTTTATTCACCTCTAGACAAAGGGAAAAATCAAATCGAAAGCTGATGAAAATAATAGTGGAAGAGAGAGAGAGCAAAAGACTTGGAATATGCATGTTTCAGGAGAAAATATTTAGGGCAAAACAAAGAATCCAAGCAATCCTGAAGACAAAGGTGTAAATCATTTAGTATGCACAAATAAGAAAAGCATAAACAAGTTCTTTTTCTTTACCTATTGCACCAAAGGTACAGAGACCACTCGCAAGAGGAAAAAGAGCTAAAATTCTTTCTTTTAAATCAACAATGATCAAAAGTACAACAAAAGGCAATAGTAACATAGTTGGAATATGAGAGAACTACAACCACCTTGGCTAGAGGTTAGTTTGTGGATGTTTGACAGATGCGGGGTGATTTTGTGCAGTCATGGGTGACCCTCTCTAAAGCCTAGCTAAATTTTGGAGAGCTAGAGCTTTTTGTTTGAAGCTCTAAGAAAGAATTAGAACTGTAGCCAAGTTGTAAGAATGCTCAAGTTGATATGAAAGTCACTATGCATCTCATTTCTAATAAGTAACGGCTTAGGTAGGCAGGTGTAAAAGAAGATTAATATTGTTATACTATTGGTAAATGTGAGAAAAGGTCTCCCAACTCAAATGATGATTCAGAAGGTGCATCACCTAAATCTACAGAAAATTTATTGTCTAGAATCATCTGAGAAAATAAAATATACAGCAATTATAATATGTTTGTAACAAAGAGGTCCAACTTAACATTTCAATCAAGCTTTTAAGGGACAATCCAACTTGCAACAAAAACTAACCATATTAACAGCTAAACACATGAAGGTGCTTACCAGTATAGATGAACCTTGATAGATGACCCCATCCGGAAGCTGCATCAAGTCCTTGGTGGCACACAGGTCAAAAGGACAAGCAAAGAAAGGTGAAAGAAATGAAAAAAAAATGAAGTTTAAGGGTTTCTTTTGTTCACTTTATGCCCTATCCCGAGTGCTTTCAAGTCTTTTTGGAATTTTTTTAAAAGAAAATCATTGAAATAATACCCCAGCCCATGGCCAAACACTTTCTAAAGTGTTGACAAAGAGACTTATATCATGAGGAGCCCTTGGAAGGATTGGGAGACATAAGGTTTTTATGACTTTTATTTGTTTTTCTTAAAACCTCAAATCAAACAATAGGGTAAGCTTTTAGGGTTTGAAAAGGAAAGAGGCGATGATGTATTTTTTATTTTGTTATTGACTTAGGTCGATTTGAGCAGGAATGAGGACTTTTATAAGCTAGAAATGAGAGAAGGGGTCATTATTACCTTGATGTCGTTTTGTAAAGGGTGGAGACTAGATAAACATATTATGAAACCCTTTTACTTTTTTTCATAAGTTGAGTAAATTGTAATGTATTTTAACACTTATTAAGTGCAATACCTTTGTAAATTGCCTTAATATTTGTTACATAAAAACCTGAGAAAGAGAAAAGGCATCACATAACACCTATTAAGGCAAGTCATAAACCTTTTTGATTGCCCTTAATACTTGTAAAAATAAATCATAATTGCCCCCAAAGCATGCAAAAATGAGAAGGGATAGAAAAAGAGTTGAACTGAGGTAACCAACTCATGTAGAAGATTTTCTTTTTCTATTTTTGACTTGGAGTCAAATTGAGATATTTTTGGCAGTTTTTGGGTCAAACATCTTGGGAGGAGTTGTGAGCTATTTTAGTTCAATTTGGAGCAGTTTTGGACCCTATTTTTAAGGTTTTTTCCTCTTACTTGGCAAGCAACTAGGAGTTGCTTTTTCAGACTTTTCATGCATCAGTTAGAGTGTAATTTGATAGGAGTTGATATTCCCTTTGCTTTTTGGGAAATATTTTTGTATTAGGGAAAAAAGATCATGCTTTTTTCTTACTTCTTGGTTTTTCCCTTGCCTTTGAACATTGCAGAGAGAGAGATTCAGTCTTGTAACTCAACCATTTTTACAGGTTTTATGAAGTAGTAGCTATTTATTTTCAGTAGTTTCATTGTTATTTGTAGAGTTATCCTTCTGTTATCAATAAAATTAGGTGTTCTTCTATTCAAATTCAGGTGTCTTGTCTCTTTTGAGTGATTTGATAAAGATTTATTGTATTTTTTACCAAAAAAATTACATTTTCTATCTCCTTTATTGAATGCAAGTACACCAAGTGCAAATTTACTATAGGTTATAGATTCTACAAGTCATTTCATGCCTTTTTTTGAAAAATTTATGTGGTAAGGATTATTCTATTTGAGTTGTATGAATAGTATTAAGGATAGCTGTGAATCATATTGCAAGTTAGGAAATTAGATCATTTGGTGCATCACCCTAGTTTTTAGATTATTTTATCATTTCCCTATCTCTTTTCCACGAACTATAGCAGATCTAATGGACTTTTAAATAGAGCTGACTCTTCTTGAGGTTCGTTCTCATCTTAAACAAACCCATAGTCTGAGAATATTCCCATGTTGCACAAGATTGCCAAGATTTTAAAGGCTTACCATTCAGGGTACAATCCTTCATGACAACTATTGTCATGAAGGATTGAGCCCTGAATGCTAAGCCTTTAAAATCTTAGCAATCCCATACAACATGGAAACATTCTCAAACTGTGGGTTTGTCTATGATGAGAACAAATCTTTGGAAGAGCTAGATCCCTTTAAAAGCCCCTTAGATCTGCTATATTTCATGGAAAAGAGATAGAGAAATGATAAAATAAATTAAAAACTAAAATTTATTCTAAGGGGTGATGCACCAAATGATTGAATATCCTAACTTGCAATCTGATTCATAGCTGTCCTCAATACATTTGTTAATACAACTCAAACTCAACAGTCTTTACCACATAAATGTTTCACAAAAAGGCATGAAATGATTTGCACAATCTATAATTTGTAGTAAATTTGCACTTTGTGTACTTGAATTCAGAAAGGAGATAGAAAAATTAAAAGTTTTGGTTAAAAACACAATAAATCTTTATCAAATCAGTCAAAAGAGACAAGACATGTGAATCTAAATAGAAGAACACCTAATTTAATTGATAATAGAAGGAAAACTCTGCAAAATAACAATTAAACTATTGAAAATCAACTGCTGCTACTGCATAAAACCTATAAAAATAGCTGAGTTGAAAGACCGAATCTCTCTCTACAATGTGCAAAGGCAAAGGAAAAAGCAAGAATTGAGAAAAAAAGCATGATCTTTTTTCCTGTATAATACAAAACTATGTCCCAAAAAGCAAAGGGAAGATCAACTCCTGTCAAATTGCACTCCAATTGATGCATGAAAAGTCTAAAAAAGTAACTCATAGTTGTTGGGTGAGCAAGAGGAAAATGCCTGAAAAATAGGGTCCACAGCTACTCCAAATTGAGATAAAATAGCTTAATACTCCTCCCAAGATGTTTGACCCAAAAACTGCCAAAAATAGAAAAAGGAACTCCTCCTGCATGTGTTGGTTACCTCAGTTCATCTCCTTTTTTATCCCTTCTCCTTTTTTGCATGCTTTGAGGGAAATTATGATGTATTTTTACATGTATTAAGGCCAATTAAAAAGGTTTATGACTTGCCTTAATAGGTGTTATGTGATGCCTTTTCTCTTTCTTAGGTTTTTATGTAACAAAGTTTAAGGCCATTTATAAAGATATTGAACTTAATAAGTGTTAAAATACATTAGAATTGACTAAACATATGAAAAAAAGTAAAGGGGTTTCATAATATGTTTATCTAGTCTCCACCCTTTACAAAAATCTTTCAAGGTAATAATGACCCCTTATCTCGTTTTTGGCTTATAAAACTCCTCATTCCTTCTCAAATTAACCTAAGTAAATAAAAAAATTTTAAAAAATATATGATGGCCTCTTTCCTTTTCAAACCCTAAAAGCTTACCACTTTCTTTGATCTTAGATTTTAAGAAGAACAAATAAAAGTCATAAAAACCTTATGTTTCCCTATCTTTCCACGGGCTCCTCATGATATAAGTCTCTCTTTCAACACTTTCGAAAGTGTTTGGTCATGGTCTAGGGTATTATTTCAATGATTTTCTTTTTAAAAAACTAAAAAAATACTTGAAAACACTCAGCCTAGGGCACAAAGTTTAGAAAAGAAACCCTTAAACTTCATTTTTGTTCATTCTTTTCACCTCTCTTTGCTTCTCCTTTTGACCTATGGGCTTCCAAGGACTTGATATAGCTTCTACATGGTGTCCTCTGTCATGGTTCACCTGCACTTATAAGAACCTTCATGTATTCAGCTGTTGATATGGTTAGTTTCTGTTGCAAGTTGGATTACCACTCAAAAGATTGAATGAAATGTTGAGTTGGACCTCAGCTTTAAAACATAGATTATAATTACTGTATATAATGTTTTTCTGAGCTAATTCTAGAAAAAAAAAAATCTTCTATAGATTTAGGTGATTCACCTTATGAATCATTATTTGTGTTCGGAGACCTGTTCTCACATTTACTAATAGTATAACTATCTAAGTCATAGCTTATTAGCAATGATATGCATAGCAACTTTCATATCAGCCTGAGCATCCTTGCAACTTCACTATAGTTGTAATGCTTTTTTTCAAGCTTCAGACCGAAAGCTTTGACTCTCCAAAATCTAGCTGGGCTTGAGAGAGGGTCACCCATGATTGCACAAAATCACCCCGCATCTGTCAAACATCCACAAACTAACCTCTAGCCAAAATGGATGCAGTTCTGTCATTTTCCAACTATGTTATTGTTGCCTTATGTTGTTCTTTTGATCATTGTTGATTTAAAAGTAAGAATTTTAGTTCTTTTACCTCTTGCGGGTGGTCTTTGTAACTTTGGTGTGTGAGTTAAAGAAAAAGAACTTGTTTTTGTTTTTCTTATTCGTGTATAGTGAATGATTTCCACCTTTGTCTTCAGGACTGCTTCAATTCTTCATTGTGCCCTGAATCTTTTCTCTTGAAACTTGCATATTCAAAGTCTTTTGTTCTCTCTCTTCTACTATTATTTTCATCACCTTTTAATTTCATTTTTTCCTTTGTCTGGAGGTGAAGAAAATGGTGAGAAAGGAGAGATCTTAAATTTTGCTCCTCTGAGGCCAATTACACCCCTCTCTGCTAAAGGAACCTCTTGACCTCCTTTTACATCAATAGCCATGTCCTGTCTCTCTTGAGAGTCTAGCCACTGACATTGAAGCTAGAATTCGTGTTGCAAACTTGGAACTCAAATTACCTATAGTTATAACATTTATTGATAGTTGTCCACGGGTTCTCTCTAGAGGATAAGATGGGGAATCAATGCAATTTTCCTTTCTCTCCCTAAAAGCACCCCATAGATAGAGAAGCCTACTTCAACGTATTGGCCATGAGCTTAATGGTCATGCATGTGCTTGTAATGCATCATAATGGTTAGTAGGGTTTCCCTTGTTCTGTACCTCAAAACCACCCTGCCATAAAAGTTGTGCTCTAGAAGGGCTACCATATTTACACTTTCCCTCTGAGAAGACTACTGATAAGGAGGTACTCTCATGCATTTGCTATTGTAGTTTCCATGTGAAATAATAGGAAGGTCACATGGAATGTTCCCTCTAACAATTGTAATGGTGCTTTCCAGACCTTGCATCTTTCTCTTATTATGGAAGCTTGTCCACCAGCATTACGAGATGATGGTCTAACGTCTATTGATTTAGACAATAATGCAGCATGTTTTGTCGAACTAGACAACACATATGAGGTTTTATTGTTGTTTGCATAAGTACATGGTGAAGAATCAGAGGTTAAATTGTTGACAGAGGTGAATCTTCTCTTTGATGATTGCATCCCTCTCATATATGTTGTTGTTGCTCTATTGAAGACTATAATGCCCAATGACTGTATGAGTCCTGTTTTGACTATCTAGAAATTATTCTCTAGCTATTACAATCAAAAGACTTTCTCTTCATTATGTCAGATTGTTACTTTTTGTTCACTATTATTATAGACCTCTGTAAATATTTCTTGAACCTTTAGAAAGTTTCAATGCATATACTAATGCTCTGCATACTAGAAAACACAAAAGCTTTCATTATCTAATTTTCAACATCTATTATTCTACATGATTGTTATGCTTGCCACCGTCATCCATGTGGTTATCTACTTTCTTGATTGTTATACCTGTTTCTCCTCTCTGATCTCTATCAAATCTGTATATTATTTGTTTTCTCCATATTGCTCAATGTCTTCCATAAATTCTATGAACATATACCTCTGCAACTTTATCTATTTATAATTTTGCCAATACCTTTGAAGGATAATGAAACTCTCTCTATCAATTAATTACACATATGAAATGAAGACTCCACTGCTATAGACATGATGTATTTCCTTGTTTGATTCCAATGTTGATGAAGATTTCTAAAATGCAGACTTTAAGATGTAAACTTCCTCTCATTATAAATGAGAAATGGAGCTCTGGAAATGAAACAATATTCCATTACTACTACCTCAGACCAATTTATATTAATGTCTTCATGATGAGACAATTCTTTAAATATACAGTGTGAGTGTCCTTTTTTAGTTCTGCTAGTTGGCTATTACTTATGACTATCTCAGTCTTGTTGTGGCTACCAAGGATTTTATCTTATACCCTTTTTCCCTTTATGGTACTATCTCTTTCCTTCTCTTGGATTGGTTATTGTCTCTTCACTGTGTTGTATCTCTTAATCTTTTCTAGGCTTATACAAGCTTCATGAAAGGTTAGGGCCATACAAGGCTTTGAAGACCCCTAGCATATCTACAACTCTGTATTTTATGCACAGTCCTTATTGCTAGAAAACTAATGGCTTGATCCTTCATGGATTGCAACTACCATGCACTTGTTCTCATGGTTTTATAACATTCTAGGACTATGAACACTTGAACTCTGTCAGTGCAATGTTGTGTTTCATGCTATTGTGACTGTGACTATTCCTATCTCCATGGTATAGTTGTTCTTTGTACTTTCTCCTTGAGACCTCTTGACAGTTATCTCTTAAGCTGTTCTTTTTCATTTTTTTCCCTATTTATGCAACTCACAAACATGGTGATCATCCCTAAATGACATTAAAGGCTTCATTATGTATGACTTTAACAATATTTGTATGATTGTCCAAATTTAATATGACTATTGTTTGTCTTTCATATTGCTTATAATTGATTAGTCTACCCTTATCATTATGATATTAGTGTTCTTTATTAACAACCATCTTTCATATATTTCCACTCATGCATGGAGGCTCTTGATGCATATAGGTGACCATTGTGGCTCTCTATTGATTGTGAAGACTACTCTTAGCATGATTAGGACTTTACTTCTATGACCTATATATAGTTGTAATCATTTGTTGACTATTACTATTTCTTCTTATGGTCTTATTGATAATGGATAAGACTTATGTTATTCTTTGTTCTTACAACAAAGCATCTTTTAAAGGGCTGGGTAGATCATTATCTTGCAATGTCATTCTTCAGTATTTTCTATGACTATTCCATGACATAATAAGAAGCTTCATCTACATATAATCCCATCATTTTGTTCACAATGTATTATGTTTATACTCTCAATGTCAACTTATTTTAATGACCTCACAAGATAGTTAACTGCTAACATCTTTCTATAGGCCATTCAGACAGTAGTCTTCATAACTGCTCCAGTGCAGTTTCTTCATTACTTTTATGCTAACATGACTTGTCTTCTCTAGCCTAATACTATATTGTTACTCCTCTTTGACTGTTCTCATGTATTCTACCTATGTATGACTATGATATCCTCTATATTTTTCTTCAAGTGTTGATGTGGCTTGACAATCCCTTATATTTCTCTCATGACTGTGTTGGGCTCCTAATAGATCTTCTTTTGACAATTATACACTATCCATGACTGTTATGACAGCCTTAGCTCATATCATCAGTGATTGATCTATTAAGAATACCTATACCTATACAGTGAACAAACACATTAGGAAAATAATATACAGGCAAGGAGCCTCTCTTGTGCTTGTATGTTTCTATTCATTCCTGAATCCTTATAGTTGCATGCTTACATCTGAGTGACTCTTTTTCTTTTTACTGTTCCTTCTTTGATGCTTATGGATGATGGCATGTATGTATTATGTTAATACATATAGATTTTGAAGGCATCCTGAGCTCTAAACCTGTTTTCCCTCTTTCTCTTGCAGGAGCCTTCTAGGAATGATGGAGAAGAAATTGAAGACAATAATCCATGGGGATTCGTTGTTGAGGCAATGATGGATCCCCTTCGCTTTCTATATGTTTCTTTTGCTTCACATGTATATACTATTGTTCATTTCATTTGTACAATTATTCCCACGACTTGTGTCAAAAAATATGAACATATCTTATCTTATCAATATGAACAACTTTTATGCAATGATTTGTACCTTGTTCTTTTGTAAAACACTCAATTGCATAATGAAATACATCTATATACTATTGCATGTTCTAAAAAATCTTATAATCATAGATAAGTTCAAAAAGTGTATGCACCTTTTTGAAATGTATCAAATTGCAATGAATGAGCAATAACAACTACTACAACACAACCTATAATACATAGATTAGCCTTCATTCTCTTATCAGTCCTAGAATATCTCCTACTCTACTGGAGTATACTTTCATCTTTTCTGGCTCATGTAGCAGCTCTTATTGAGCTGCCACATGATCTTGGTAATAAGATCACTAGAATTATCCTCCATTAGGACATCAGGGCTTCTAGGCTAACAGAGAACTTGAACCTCCTTTTCCTTTCCCCTTGAACTTATATGCTTCTTCAAAGTAGTAAAGATAATTGCTATTATAGTGTAACCTAATTGGGTTGCAAAGCACAATTAGGTAACATATTTGGTGACCTCTACACTAGTTTTACCTGCTAAAACTGTCATGGTCACTTGCCTAGTATATCCATTGGGCAATAGAGTATTTTCTTAGCCTTTGTAATTTAGAAAATTTATTGAAACCCAACTACTAGAAAAACAATAGCAGCAAAACAAACTAAAAACAAAATAATGTTGGCTCCAAACAAGACCAGCAAACTATGCATCATCTCTTCTTGGAAAACAAAAACTCAACTGAAACAAATGGCCTACCTACCTAAGCTAAACAAATGAATAGGTTTTCGAAATGAAGCCATTAACTGGTTCTGGAAATATCTCCCTTTTCTGATCAACCTGGGGTGTTTTTCATACCTTTGAGTAGCTATGAAGGGGTGTGGAAAGGGTGGGTAGCCAATAAACATATGTAATACCTCTTCCAAAAAAAGAACAAACACATATGCCCACTTGTTTTGACTGAAAATATAGTTGTTCTATGGTGGATAAATAAGTTGTCTCTCTTCCTTCTATTGCTCAACTTCATGCCTCGAGTCCAACCTAATAGGTAATAGCTCCTCTTTATTTCTTTCCAACTGGATTAGATGTAGAATAGGACATTCTCTTGATAAAAACATACCCAAACACACAGTGTTGGCTTGATGTTCGAAATTTGTTGTTCCTTCCTCATCCTATTGATTAGAAATCTCTTGAAAAATAATAATTTCCACTTGTTGTTCTTTCTATTTATGAACCTCCTCTTGCAGAGGTGTTGTTTTGACATCTAAATTTTCACAAAAATCATCTAGCTCATCCCAAAATAGGTCATCTTCTAGTTCTTCTTTACTTTTCTGTATAATTTCAACCTTATATTGACTCTATTGAACTCTTGTAGGAATATTTAGACCTTCAGTTTGAAGCATAGGTTTTGATTTCATTACTTGTCTAATTTGGTAAACATCTTCATGCAAGGCATCCTCAATATCCTCCAAAATAGGTCTATCATTTTGCTCTCCTAGTTAATTTGAGGCTTCTTCCTCATTCTTGTCTTGATGTATTAGCAACCCGCCATGTTCTATAATGTCTTCCTACTACTCCTAATGAGCTGGTAAGTCAGGCTTCTGCATGCTCTCTTCATCACTATCAACAAAACCAAGTAGCTGATCAAACAAAGAAACTGAATCCTCTTCTTTATCTAGTTCTCTCTCCATTGGAACTTGGGCAATCTATCTTTTCAACTGAAGACTTTCACCTTGTTCATTTATCTCATGAACAACATTAGAAAACCTTTAAAATGAATCAAAATGCAAAGGACTCGGTTCCAAACTTGAACCAACTTCCTTTGCACATGCATGAGGAAGAATGGGCTTTTGAGTGGGTTGTTCTTGATAGATGATAGGATAATTTTGTACCTGTAATATTTCTTGCAAAAGGATTAAATATCTAAAACTTGGAATCTTAATGTGAGGAGACTTACTTGCTGATTCAGAAAACTTTTCCTGATTGAAACTTGGGATTTTGAACCCTAAAACCTCCTCTTGCTGCAAGTCTAGTTTTTTCTCATGAGAGGACAGAATGGTAGCATTCATTTCCTCCCTAATCTCACACTTTTCTTCCTCTTGGCTCTTTGAGCTTTCACTTTCTTGCCATACAATAGATCCACTTGGGAAAAGGGAAATGGTGTTAGGACAAGTCAGTTCAGCTGGTAACAAAGTTCCTCCTGTTGCACGTTATACTTTCATTCTATTTCAATGTCCTCAAACTATTTTATAAGATCTAAAGTCATATCCCAAATACTCATATTCTTCTCTAGTATCATACTCTTGATGGTACCCTAGTCAGTGTCAAAGTTGTCAGCACCTTGGGGTTGACTTGGTAAACTAGAGCAGAATATTAGTAAACAACAATAGTGTAGAGTCACCAAACCACTTATTGGTTGTTATGAGTAAGGGCTTGCTGGGTACACACTTGGTTCTTCAGTCTGTCAACTAGGTTTCTCTGTCAATTATCAAAGACTACTTGAATTTGAAGGGGTCTTTCTCTCCTAGGCATAAGAACTATGCCTTCAAGAAAGACTACTTCTTGGGCTTCATTGAAACGCCTCGTGTTCTCCTTTATAATATCTCCAATTTCTTTTTCTTCTTTGAGCAATTCATTAACTTGGTGATATTGTTGATTCATTCTCCTAGTTTGCTAGGGTACAACTCATAGACCAGTTATAATGTCTTCTTGGTCACCAACAAGCCAATCTACGTTAGGCTATAAAATTGGTGCACGTCTCCCATAAAGAACCACAAAGGCCAATGATAAAGTGATGAAATGGGATACTCTCCCTTTCAAATATGCAACATAAACCTACACAATAGCCTATGCAAGAAGGCTGAAAATAAAGTGAACAACAGAAAATAGAAGAAAAATCTGTAACATTGATTTTATTAAATCTGAAAATTTATTACATCCACTTGAAGCTTATGAGCTTCCTTGATTCATACATATATCATTTGTAACAAATTACTTTCATAGCATCCTGGACTCATTCCAGTAGCATTTGAGAATGCTAAATTTTCTTCTCCAAAAGCTCTCATCCATACTTCTCCTCAAGCCTCCAATTTGTAGACTTTTGGCTATACAAGAAACCATCTATGGTTTTATAAAACAACGTGCTTAACTTCTCAATCAAGAGTCCATTCTAAAATTAGGCTCTCACGTCCAAAGCATTCTCCCTTATTTTTGACCCTTGCAGTTATCATAGAATCTATCATAATACCTCTAAAAATAGTTCTTCCATGATATACTATCATGTGGGCATCTTTTGACAGCTAATATTTTAATTTTCAAGGTACCGACATGTGTTAAAAGTGCCAATTAAAAAATTCAAATGCCCCTCTTGGGAATTTCAAATTTGAAAATAATAAAAATAAAATCTCGTGCAATCCACCTTCACATGGGCACCTAGAATTTGCCCAATCAATTTGGGTTATTATGACAACTTGCATATTCCTTATACTATGAGTGTTACAATAATAGATGCCATTAATTCCAAGATTCTTGGCAGCCCCACTTATGACAAAATCAGCCACACTTATGACAAAAATCAGTCCCACTAGAAATAGAATTTGGTAGCCCACATATGATGGAATCAACCCTACTTATGACAAAATCAGCCCCCACTAAAATAGAATTTAATGCCTTTTTCTAGGTGGGTACCTAGGAAAGATATTCCCCACTATCTGAGGCATTTATAAATTACTAGGGCATTTTTTCACCAAAATTACATTTACGAATATGCCCAAGGAACATTACATTTGTTGCAAATTAAAATATTATTTTCTCAAGCCCAGAAACCTTATTGAAAACATACAAACAAAAATAAAATATTTTGGTTGATACAGGATTTCTAGTACCCCTAGATACTCATGCATTAGACACCTAGGGTAGGAAAAATTTAGTGAATATGGATTCACAAAATGGAGTTGAGTGGTAGTTCCACCCTTTCAGATTACAAGCAATCCTCAACAAACTCCATCACTAAATTTGGTACAATTATTTCTTCTTTCTCCTCTTTCAATACTTAACCAAAACAAACAATCTCCTCCTTTGACAACTCTGCTCTATAGTCAAGCTCTTGAATGTGGAATCATTTCCACCATAAGCCGACCACCTCCTCCTAGTGTAATTCACACCCTCATCCAATCTTGTGGGATTCAACCCACCATAGTCCATCCACCTCCACTAATTTTTACCTGCACTTAACTCTGCAACACCATACAAATCCTTCTTGGCATACCAATCTTCTCTAAGAAAATCTAACTGAACCATATCATCTGCATTTAGTAACTCAAAGTCACAGAAATTTGAATTTACCTTTTCATCACTTGTTGCATCTTCAACTTTTTTTTTTTCATGCCTTCTACAAGACATGCAACTGTACTGTGTTTACTTTTCCTATATCTAGTGCTGCAAATTCAGTGTCAGTAACACAATCAATATATTCATCCTTTCCATCTTCCTCTCTGCGTCCATTTCCATATTATTAATAGAATCAAAATATTCATCCTTTCCATCCTGCAACAAATTTTCATTAATACAAATCTCTTTATCAAACTCCTCTTTTACCTTCACCTCCTGTTTCTCAGTTTTAACATTCTCAAATTGACTCATTGCTGCAACAACATTATCCATTTCTAAATTCTTATCCACATCAAAACATACATTAAAATGTGAATTTACCTCATTGCCTTCTGCTACAAATTTCACCATTGTAGTTCATTCTTCACTATAACTCATCATATCATTCAAACATAGATCAGATTTGGTTCTAATCTCATAAAAATATTATATCCCTCTTTTCTTTACTGTTGTGACACAATTTTCACCTTCCTCATATTCACCCATTCCATTCACATGATTCATAAGCAAATCAGAGTCACCAACTAACTCACAAAATACAAGTTTTACCTCAACTTTTATTATTGCAACTTTGGTGTCCTCTTCTTCAATGTTCTCCATTGTACTCAATTGTTTTGTTGCTACTACAACCTCTTTCATCTCTATTGCACTTTTCTCTTCCTTCTCACTCTCTTTCTCTATGCCTTCCTCAAAGCATACTTCTGCAATATTTTCTCCTTCATGTTCACCTACATACACAACTATGACAAATTTTTTCCTTTCTTCTTTGGCATTCTGTCAAACACTTGCACACTCTCAATTTTCAACCTCTTAGCTATAGACTACCTCACACTCAATGATCTATCTACACACAAATCAAATACACCACCATAGGTCTTGCTGCAAATTGCCTCACATCAGCGCTTCTACCTGCACACTCAGGAACTCCATCTCTGATACCACTGATGAAAGTGGGATACTCTCCCATTCAAATATGATCACAAACACACATACAACACTATGCAAGAAGGCAAAAAATTAATTTGAAACACATAAAATGGAAAAGAAATCCCAATATGTATTATATTAAAAATCTGAAAATAAGATACATAAACATGGAACTCATATGCTCTCATACAACATGGGCTTCAAACATACAAAAATCTACAAGACAACATTTTAGCTTCATTCTGAAAGCATCTAAATATGAAACTACTTCTCCAAGCCCCCCTTCACCAAATGACAAAGCATCAATATATAGAAATTGCGTGAGAAGAAACCACTATTGGTTTCTCAAAACAACCTCCACTAAACCACCAAGAAAAGCCATCACTTTCTTCCTATCAGTCCTCCCTCATCTTTCTGTATTTCCTAAAAGTATTTCTGCATTTTGTGCATCTCCTTCCCAGGTTTCCAAAAAAAAATTGAACTTTTCTATTTTGATTAGAAATTAAAAAGTTATGCCTAATTTACTAAGACTGGGTCTCACAATTACGACTCAGACATGCAACAACATGCAAAGCTTGTGGCCAACATGCAAATGCATGCAAAGAATGCAATTGAACATGCAATAACATGCATACCATGTGGTCCCACCTAGAAATAGGATGTCCAAATGGAATATTCCACTTTTTATTCCTTTGAAACATTTATGAGAGCATAATTCCTCAAAAATTACATTTATAATTTTTCCCACAAGGAATATTACAAAGTTGTAAATCAAAATATTTATTCTCTTATCCGCTAAGCCCTTATTGAAAATAAATCAAATTAAAATAACAATATTTTTTGGTTGACATAGGATTTTCTGTACACCTTGGATGCTCCTGCATCATAAAGCAACTCAAAACATATATGTAGTTATTTTCTTTAATCTCCCTAGCGGAGTCACCAAAAATCTATTGGTTTACAAATTTTGCCACCTAACTCTATTCTCACAGCCACACAAGTGACAAATGTACCAACAGTTGAAATAGTTATAATGATGTTTTACAATGATTCTCTGCTTATATAACAAGGTGCAACTACCTTCTTATGATATCCAATGAATGAAACATGAATTGCTTTTAACTAGAAAGTAAAGAAAAAGGTGCTGCTTTTAACCTAAAAGCATAAAAGGTAAAATATCTCAATATCAACTAAATTTAAAAGAAGTACAAAGACTTCAACAGTAGTAAATTCAATGAAACAATAAAGAATTACACCATATATTATACATTCACCACCATAAACCATTCACCGAAAGATATATACTTCACAATAGTGAGCAGAAATTTAGAGCATCCAATCACTTCAATATAGAATCAATAACCAACCACCAACAATATATTCAACATAAGGAGAATAAATATCCAAATAACCATAACACAAAGTCTATGATCACTAAACTCCATTGTATTGGTTTCAATTCATATATCAAAATAATTGAATAGAAAAGTAGCACAACATAATTTTATCTCCAACTAAAACAAAGTTTGCAAAAGACCCCTAACATTGACAGGCTAAATAAATTTATAGCCTTGCTACCCAATAACTATCTTTGAAATATAACGGCTTCTTGAGGACAGATGATTTAAAAGAGGTCTTTAAATTAAACATAATTTAAATAAAAAGCTCCCTAGAGCCAATAGTTTTTACAATAAATCAAAATTACTAAAGCATAAGAAAAATATCTCAATTCATGATCACCACATCATCATCCAATGCATCTTCCTTGTGTGCCACTTCCTTTTCCTTGGTTTGTCCATCTCCAGCTCCCGAATATGCTTGTGCCATTTGAGTTTCCTATGCCCTTAACTTTGCCTTATACGCATTGTACCTATTGATGATTGGTGATAATGCTATGTTGCTTGGACTTCCAATCATGCTAACTCAAAGTTTCCTCTTTCTTATCATTCTATCAGCATTAGTCACCCTTTTATGCATATCATCTAGTCCACTTTTGAGCATTTTGATGTAGCCGGCTATCCTCGCAAGTTTTACAAGTGAATCACCTATGACAATATCAAAGTTCACCATTTCTTCATTCACCATTTTCTTAAAATTCTACTTGATTTCCTTGATTTCAAGCAACTTATCTTCATCATCACCAATGGCCTCTATCTCCAGGATGGCAAAATTGCTTTTGAGATCCCTTAGTTCTGAGTAATAAAGAGCAAGAGTAATTCTCATCTCTTCTTCAACTACTCCCAGGACAGACAATTTCCACTCAACCATATCCACCCACATAGTAGAGTCCATTTCCTTAGGATCATTCAAAACCTTTTCAGCAACCAAAATATTAACATCCATACCAAACATATCTTGCACTTCTTTGGAAACCAAGGAAAGACTACTGTTAACATTTCTAATATTCTAAAATTTAATTACCATGGCTTCCCTCTTGCCAGAAATAGAATTAAATAAATTAACAACTTTCTCTATAGATATGAGGCCATCTAAAGTTACTTTTTCTACCCACTATTCTACAACACTACTCAGAGCTTAGGATCATTTGATTTGTTGCAAGAGATTGGGGTCAGGACTACCCACTCTTATGTCAAGCAATGCATCTATTGGATAAGTAGTAATCTTCAAAATGGTCTGAATAAAAAGAGTGAGAGAACTTCCTTGAGCTAGTCGTTTTGTGTTTTCCTACGGTTCCTTTTTTATTCTTTTTGATAGGGTGCTAACTAAAAATTTTGCATCATAAATTTCTCCCTCAATAGTTGAGGGTCCCATGTCTACTTGACTCAAATTGAAATCAGCTTCTGTCACCTCATCTTTGTTCTTATCACCTATGGGGTTGGTGATCTCCAGAATGTCATGCCATATGGAAGGGTCAGCCACCATTCTTGACATTCTCTTCCCCTGCTTAAAAGCTTAGGTATTTCCTATAGAAGATTAGCCATAATGTCGATGTTGGTATCTATCATGGGAGTGTATTGTTTCTTTTTCTCTATTATTTTCCTCAACCAAGTAGGCGGAAGAAGAGGCATTGGTGTTCTTAGCCATGTTCATCATCACATCGTCCTAATGCATAGGTGGGGAATTATGCTCTGGAGGAATATTCAAAATGGGAAATTTGGATGACTCAACAAAGACTAAAGCATATTGTCTTCTCCAAGTTGGTTAAAAAACAAAGAATCATTATCATTAATAGGGGAATTTGAAGGGGGCACATGGTCTGCTTGTGGTGGCAAAGTAGCCAATCTATTATTACTTACTACAGGTTGATTATCCTACTCATAGGCTATCTTCAACTTCCTAACATCCTCGGGTTGCTCACCATCTCTACCCGATTTTAAGCCAACTCTATGAAGAGTTGGGTCTAGACTAGATGATCTCTTAGGAGTGTGAGTGGTCTAAGACTTGTTTAGTTCCTGAGTAGATGATTCCTTCGGAGTTGTATAACTAGCCTGTTCTCTCAATTTCTATTTAACCATTTTTTTGTTCTCCTCAATACATGCAAAGAGTGAATCATAACAATAGTGATTTCTTTTTTGACCATCTCATTGGAGGTAGAGGTTCTAGAGTGGCATTTTCATAACCTTCATCTAAAATACTTGAATTGTCATTGACCATCTCAGGAACTTGCATTGGTAATTTGAAGGCATGGACTTGTTTGATGGTTAACTGCATCTAGCTTCTCCTTTGCACTTCTCTCTCATCCAAATAGTCTTCCTGAAAATATTCTAATTGAGGCTTGTGCAAGTATGAACCACCACCATGCATGTTCCTCTTAACAAAATTCTTACTATTGAAAGCTACTCTTATAGGCAACCTGTGAAAATTGCATTCTACCAGCATCTTTTCTACACTTTTTGTGCTATCATTACTTTTGCAAGAATAAAAAGAAATGACCACAGGAAATGAATATTCCTTCTTTCTGATAGCATGGTATTTTATATTTACAACTGCCATTTGACGACATAGCTCCAAAAACACAATGATGTTTGATGGGTACCTAGACAGCTTTAATGGGGCATTTTCGTAACCCCCTATTCTTAGGTAAGAGAAGCGATCGAATTGAATGTAGAAGCTTCTAAAATTCATAACTAGGGAAACTACTTCTATTGAAAACCTCTTCTCTAATGTTCCTTCAATTTTCCTTATAACCATGTAATGTCCCCTTCTAGATTTACCCTAGATTAAATCCTACAATCATAATTACAATAAATTAGGGTTAGGGAGATGACTTACAAGCAGTTATTTCTTTGTCATGCTCTTGAATATAAATCATGCACTCATCACATAGAAAACACAAGTTTTAGCTAATACAACTCCAATATTAAACACATTTAGAAAATAGGGATAGGGAAATGATAGGTTTGACCACGCCAACCCATACTAAGCCCAAGAGCACAACTTTGGCCCTCTTGGCTTTGGTGGTAGGACTTAGACATCCACCAAAGTGGGGTACTTAGTAGAGTGCTTGTCTTGCTTCCCTATCTATGCCTTATCCCTCACAATTAATAACTCATCATGATAGGAAAGGTATGGGGATCGTAGTAGAGTTCTCAGTTTATCCAATCTAAGCCCAAGAGTGGGACTTTGACCCTCTTGGACTTGATGGCAGGGTGTTGACATTCTTCCAAGGTGGGGTACTTAAATGGAAACCTTATACCCTCTTATCTATGTCTCCTTCCTTTCCTCCATGATGAGGTTCAATATCATTTAGATCTAAAATGCATTAAAGATGATTATTCGTGGATCAGAATTATATATATTTCTTATTCCATCTTTCCCAAATCAGATATATTCCTCTCACTTTTATATCTTCCCAATGTAAGCAATGAACAAACCTTTTCATAAAGATCATCACTTTTCCTAAAAGATATACCCCTTAAAATAGGCCACTGCCTTTGAGGTTAGTTATTGTTTCTAAACTAAATGTTACTCCTTATTTAATTGCTGCACTTTATGTCATTGATTGGACCTCTTATCCCTTCCTTTGTATGTAGCACTACTTTATTGTATCCTAATTGCAAATGTGAATCACACCATAAGGTTTCAATCTTATCTATAATCGTTAGACTTTTTAGCAAAACGTATCACCTCTTTAGCATTATTCCTTTAAATGGATTAATATATTAATAACATTTAAATTATATCCATATTAACAATATTGATATTTATATTTATCCTTATATAATATGATAATATATAAATTGTTAATATTTATATTTTATATTCATTATTAATAAATATATTATATATAAGAAATGTTTATATAATAATGCCATTTAATATTGTTTATATATTATATATACAACTATCATTCGAATAACGGTGAAAGGAATATTATAGACACCATATTGTAAGAGGGAAATTTCATTGTTTATCATGATGTTTAAATCTTTAATTTAAACACCTTAATATCTGGACACTTCTTTGCAATTATGGAAAAGTTTGATACATAGGTGTATCTGGGGTGGGAGCTCCTTGAACTATTAAATTAGGCCAAACAAACTCTTTGTTAGCCAACACATATATCAATAGAGAACACATATGAAAGATCACTATCTCATCCATCTTCTCCAATACCTTAAGAATTAGAAGAGGCTACATCTCCTTGGGCTCTATTGCTGCAAAATGAAAACAAAATTTTGACTTTCAAATCAGGACATATTGAAGATGTGGAATTGAAGGAATGTTTGGTTAGTCACACCATGATCAGGAAGTTGTGCAATACTTGTGCGTATGAGGGAAAATATTTTGAATATTTTCTTAGCATGCTGAGGATAGAGTTTTCTTTGGAATGAAGTTTAGTTACAGGAATGCACCAATGAAGTTGTCTTATTGTCTCTGGTAGCTCGAGTGCATCGTGGAGTAAAATCCAGGAAGATCTATTTATCATTGAATAAGAATTATATCATAGATAGAAGACATTTGAATCACAGAGATGCATGTCGATGGGAAGTTTCATTATCAAATTTCCAATCCGAAGGCAGGTTCTTTAATAGTAATAAGGCTTGCGGCAACTAATAGAGCAGACCATTCGATAATAGTGGATCAAATTGAACTATGCCCAGTATGGAAGCTACAGTCAAAGGTCAAACATCTGAACAAAGTTTTGAAGTGTTTACATGATGACAACCCCAGCGCTCAAGGAAGGAAGAATATGCGACCTATTTGAAATTAACTTCCTGCACTAAATGATTGTCTCTCGCTCTCCAATAGAGGATCTTGAAACAATAGAATAGGGATGTTACAACTCAGAAGAGCTCATTGGTTCGAGAATCAGTTTCTGCAATGCAGCTAGAGAAAGTGGAAATAGCAGATGAAGGGACCGGTTCGAATTAGTTTTTGATTTGAAGAAAATCTTGCTTCACTTCGACCCAGTACAATGTCTCTGGATTTGAGATTAAAAACTAGATGTTGACTCTGTAAGGAAGTGAAGACCAACGGACACATTACCTTTTCCCACCAATTGCTTGTCTTTTCACATTCCTCTTGTGATGTATAATGAAGCATTATATATGCTTGATATCTCATTGTAAAACACAATTCGATTATCAATACAATTCCTCTGCTCAGTGTGGATGTAGCCAAGTTTGGTGAACCACGATAAATCTGGTGTCTTATCTCTCTTTCTACAAATGAGTTCTACTTTCAGTCCTAACAATTGGTATCAGAGCTGTACGGTGACGGTATAGCTGATTGCAAAAATCGGTGTTGGATTTTTGAGCCATGGAGGAACCAAAGATTGAGAAGTTCTCCGGTCAGAATTTTGGATTGTGGAAAGTACATATGAAGTCTTTACTGATAAAACAAGACCTCTCACTTGGGCTTGAAGGGTCAGCAAAGAAGCCAAGCTTAATGATGAATGAAGAGTGGGAGAAGATGGATAAGAAGGCAAGAGCTACGATTTTCCTCTCACTATCCAGCAATGTGTTGTTTAATGTTTCAGTGGAGAAGACTTCGAAGGAGTTGTGGGATAAACTTTGTAAGATGTATGAGATGGCTTCAGCATCCAATAAAGTTTTTATTATGAAAAAGCTTTATAACCTGAAAATGAAAGAAGGCGGAATCATGTCAAACCATTTGAATGAGTTTAATACCTTACTTACCCAATAGACTTCGGTGGAGATAAAGTTGGAAGATGAAATTAAAGCAATCTTGCTGCTATGCTCATTGCCCAACAGCTAGGAAGGTGTCATGATGGCCATAAGTACTTTAGCTTCAGCCAAAACAAAATTGGTGTTTGATGACGTAGCAGCTACACTCCTTAGTGAAGATATGCATAGAAAGAACCAAGAAATATCTTTCGGTGAAGCCTTAACCGCTGTTAGTAGAGGAAGGCCTCATAATAGAGGCAAAGACAATAACAGAAGAAGATCAAAATCAGCGAAGAGGTCAAAATCGAGAGGTAGAGTTGGTGACTATTGGTTCTGCGGTAAGCCCGGTCACACCAAGAAAAATTACTATTCCTATAAGAAGGTGCAAGAGAAGGTTAAAGACAACGAGGTCAATGCTGTTTATGACAAGGGTGATAATATTTTGGTTTTGTCTGTAAGTGAAACCACTTTAGATTCATGGGTTCTAGATTCGGGCGCATCCTTCCATGCCACCTCTTGCACGGATGCCTTCTCTAATTATCAAGGAGGACAGTTTGGGAAGGTCTACTTGGGGGATAACAATTCATTGGACATCATTGGTAAAGGTGATGTTCTCCTACAATCTAAAAATGGAAGCAAATGGCTTTTGCAAGATGTTAGGCATATCCCAAAACTGAAAAAGAATCTAATTTCTATAACCCAATTGTTCACACAAGGCTACAATACTACCTTCTATCCAGATTCATGGAAGGTTACTAAAGGTGTCATGCAGATTGCCAAAGGAAATAGAGAGGGCAGTTTATATGTTTTTGAGAATGACTCTCAAGTGGGAGCTGCTATGACAGTGACGGACAGCGAAACCAAGCTGTGGCATCAATGACTTGGACATATGAGTAGAAAAGGTCTTGAAGTCATGATCAAAAGAGAACAACTACAGGGGTTGAAATCCATGGATTTGGATTTTTGCCAACATTGTCTCTATGGCAAGCAGAAGCGAATCAACTTCGTAAAGACGGGTCATGAGAAGAACACCTCACCTTTGGAGCTGGTTTATTCAGATGTTTTTGGGCCAACTGAGGTAACTTCTCTTGGAGGTGCTAATTATTTTTTAACTTTCCTTGATGATTGCACTAGGAAAGTTTGGATTTTTATGCTTAATAAAAAATCTAAAGTGTTTAGCAAGTTCAAAATTTTTAAAGCTCTAGTTGAAAATCAGAGTGGGCATAATATCAAGTGTTTGCAAACTGATAATGGCGGCAAATTTTGTTCACTAGAGTTTGATAGTTTTTATGCTGACAATGGTATTCAAAGAATCAAAGTTGTTCCTTATACACCGCAAGAAAATGGGGCTGCGGAGAGGCTAAACAGAATGATTTTGGAAAAAGCACGGTGTATGCTTTCCAATGCTAGACTGGGAAAAGAATTCTGGGCAGAAGCTTGCAACACAATAATTTATCTCATTAATCGAGCTCCCTCATCTCGGTTAAATCTTGACATTCCCGAGGAAAGGTGGTTGGCCAAGCGTATTTCTTATAGTCATCTACGGGTGTTTGGATGTGAAGAGTTTGCTCTTATTCCTCATGAGAAATGATCCAAATTGGATCCCAAGTTGCAGAAGTGTATCTTTGTTGGGTATGGTGAGGATCAATATGGATTCAGGTTATGGGATCCCCTCGCCAAAAAGGTCAGTCGCAGTCGGGATGTCATCTTCAACAAAAAAGTTTTCCCAGGTTTGCACAAAGAAAACACATTTTCAAAAGAATATATTAAGGTTGATTTGTTTGACAATGGTGTTTCTTTTACATAGCCATTAAATGTAAGTTCAGCATCTTTAAATAGTAGCACCCTTGTTGTGCACTCTACCCAAGTCCATATGAACTCTCCTCATACATGTTCGTTGCCTCTAACTTATACACAGCCTCCTCAATCTGGAACGCTGCATATGGATGGTCAATATCAGTCTAGCCCAATGCTGACTCCAACTGCAACGCAGCCTCTCAATGATCAAACACTACCTTTATATGCTACGCAGCCTCATCTTACTCATTTGCTGCCACATACACAGCCTCCTTTGGGTGAGTCGCTGCCCTCAACGATGAGTTCGCTGCCTTTGTGTTCATCATAGCCCTCATCACATTGTCCACAGCCCCTTTTGGACCATATGTCCCCCCTCTCCACGTCATTGCCAGCTCAGTAGCAAATAAACGTTGGTCACCAACCTTTATTTGCAACACAATCTTCAGCATTAGCAACGCAGCCTATTTTTGCTAACCCACAGCCTCTAACTTCTACGCTGCCTGCCCAACTTCATACGCAGCTTCCTCAGACTTGTTCACAACCTTCTCTAACTCAAACGCAGCCTTCACAGTATTGTATGCATTCTTCATTACCTCCTACATATCAATCGCACCAGATAGGAGGGCAATCACCATCTCATATACAAGGTAAAGTTTTAATGCCTTCAGGAGATACGTAAAGACAGCATATGGGAGAGATTGCACATGGAAATGTGCAGGCACAGGAGACTATGCAATAGGGAAATGTGACGAGTCTTGCTTAGAACAATGGGAATTTACAAAATGACATAATAAACATTCAAAATCAATTGCAGAAAATGAATCTGGATGATTCAATTTTGCAAGAGGAGGTTTCTCGGTTAAGGAGGTCTACCCGGGAGAGGAGACATCCTTCCAAATTCTCAGATTATGAATTGTTGTATTCAGAGGAGGCACAGCCAGAATCATTGATTTCTGATCAACCTGAACCAGCTACCTATAAACAGGCTTGCAAGGCAGTTGATTCTTCCAAATGGCAAGAGGTGATGCAAGATGAAATGAGTTCATTGTAGGCTAATAACACTTGGGATTTAGTGCCACTTCTGCCTAATTGAAGACCCTTGAAGAATCGTTGGGTATACAAGTTGAAAGAGGAAGATGGAGGCAACAAGTGCTATCATGCTAGACTGGTTGTCAAAGGGTATGATCAACAGAAAGGCATAGATTTTTATGAGATTTTCTCACCAGTTGTGAGAATGACCACAATCTGGGTAGTTTTAGGTTTGGTTGCAGTTTGGGATCTTGAACTTGATTAGTTGGATGTTAAAACAGCGTTTTTACATGGTGATGTTGATGAAGAATTGTACATGGAACAGTCAGAAGGATTTAAAAAACAAAGATTGGAACATCTTTATTGCAGATTGAAGCGCAGCTTGTATGGGCTCAAGCAAGCCCCATGCCAATGGTATCTCAAGTTTGATCGCTTTATGACTGAGCATAACTTCTTGAGATGTGAATCAGATCCTTGTGTCTATTATAAGCGACTTCCTAATGGTGAATTTGTCATTCTTTTGCTATATGTGGATGACATGTTGGTAGCCGGTACAAGTATGAGGATTGTTTTTGAATTAAACTCACAATTAGCTAAGAGATTTTCTATGAAAGACTTAGGCCCAGCCAAGAAGATTCTTGGAATGACCATCACTAGGGATAGACAAAAGAAGGAGGTCATGTTGTCATAGAAGGCATACATTGACAAGGTTGTAGACAGATTTGGTATGACTGATGCAAAGGTTGTTTCTACCCCTCTTGCTGCCCTTTTTTGTTTATCTTCTGATTTGTGTCCAAAAACACAAGAGGATAAAGAGTTTATGCAAGGTGTTCCTTATACATCAGATGTTGGTAGCATTATGTATGCTATGATCTCCACTCGTCCCTATATTGCTCATGCAGTGGGAGTTGTGAGCAGGTTCATGAGCAATCCTGGTAAGCCTCATTGGGAAGCTGTCAAATGGATATTAAGATATCTTAAAGGTACTTCTGATTATGCTTTGTGTTTTGGTGGCAATAAGGCACAGCTGCAAGGTTTCACTGATTCTGATCTTGCCAGAGATTTAGATAAGCGGAGATCTACTACTGGCTATGTTTTCATGTTTGCTGGAGCTGCCATTAGTTGGGTCTCAAGGCTGCAACATTCTGTTGCTCCTTCTTCTGCTGAAGCTGAGTACATGGCTCTTTCCGAAGGTGCTAGGGAGATGATTTGGTTACAACAATTGTTTGGTGATTTGAAATGTCAACAAAGTGACTATGTTTTGTTTTTTGATAGTCGCAGCGCCATTTTTATGGCTCATAATCATTCATCTCAGCACCGTTCTAAGCATATTGACATACATGCTCATTTCATTCATCATGTAGTTGAAGAGGGCAAGTTACAAGTTGCAAAAATTGACACAAAGGTCAATCCGGCAAACATTTTCACCAAGGTTGTTCCCAAAGAGAAGTTTGAATGTGCCAGGACTTCTCTTGGTCTAGTTAAGAAGAAGTAATCAGAAGTTTAGAGCAAGGGAATGATTGGCGAGTTGCAGCATCCGTTGACCTTCAAGTGGGAGATTGTAAGGAAGTGAAGACCAACAGACACATTACCTTTTCCCACCAATTGCTTGTCTTTTCACATTCCTCTTGTGATGTATAATGAAGCATTATATATGCTTGATATCTCATTGTAAAACACAATTCAATTATCAATACAATTCCTCTGCTCAGTGTGGATGTAGCCAAGTTTGGTGAACCACGATAAATCTGGTGTCTTATTTCTGTTTGCTTTCTAATGTAAAAATAGTCCCAAGATAATGAAAACAGAACAGCAACAGCAAAACAAAGAGAAAACAGGGCAAACAGAGTTGAATAAACTCAGAAATATTTATTCATCTAACATGCATTACATCCAAATGCTTGTACGGTAGCTCTCTCTAAACACATATATATAGCTACATAAGCTTTGAGGCCTGGAAGCTTCTGGCATTCTAGATGATTCTAAAATCCTAGAATGTTCTTTTCTAGAATAGCTGGAAGTTTCTCTTAGAAAGTTCTTTTCTAGAACAACTGGAAGCTTCTTCCTGGAATGTTCTTTGGAAGACTTCTAGAAACATTCTAGACAATCTTAATAATTCCTAACATCCCCCCTTAAGATTGGCTAGAATAATACAAACATAATACAAAAGGAGAGGGGAAATACAAAGGAGAGGGGAACATTATACTACTATCCCCCCTTAATGTTCACCCTTAACATACCAAGCATGCCTCTTAATTTTAAGAATTTGGCTTCAGTCATACTCTTAGTGAATATATCAGCTACTTGTTCTTCACTTGGACAAAACTGAAGATTGATAATAGATGCTTGAACAAGATCCCGAATGTAGTGAACATCTATCTCAATGTGCTTTGTTTTAGCATGAAAGACTGGATTGTTGGCAACCTGTATGGTACTTTGATTGTCACAATACAGAGTGTTGTTTGAACTTTGTAGAAAATCAATCTCAAATAGAAGATTTTGAATCCAAACTGCTTCCTTGCCCGCTTCTTTTGCTGCTCTATATTCTACTTCACATGAAGATAATGATGTAGTTGTTTGTTTCTTGCTACTCCATGTAATAGGGCCTAATCCAAGATTGAAAACACAACCACCAGTAGATTTTTGATCATCTGTATCACCACCCCAATCTGAATCAGTAAATCCAACTAAAGAAATTGAAGATTTATAGCCATAGTAGATTCCAAAGTGTATGGTTCCATGGATGTATCATAAAATTCTCTTAGCAGCCAGCCAATGACTTTGTTTAGGTGCCTGCATAAATCTAAATACAAGATTGACTGCAGAACAATGTGGTCTAGTATGAGTTAGATAAACTAAGCTACCAATAAGCTGTCTATATAAAGTGGCATCGACACTCTTGGAAGTACATTCTTTAGTAAGCTTGACTCCAGATTGAAACAGGGTAGATGCTGGCTTGCATTCAAGCATGTTAAATTTTTCTAAAAGGTCCAAAGCATATTTTGATTGTGAGATGAACAATCCATCATATAATCGACAAACTTGTAAGCCAAGAAAATAGTTTAGTTCACCCAAATCACTCATATGAAGTGTCCTCTTAAGATCTGATTTTAAATCATTGATTAACCCAATATTCGGTCTAGCAATGAGTAAATCATCTACATAAAGTGCAACAAGAAGAATATCATCTTGAACTTTCTTCACATAAAGATTGGGATCTGACTTACATCTCTTAAATCCACGAAGCTGAAAATACTTGTCAATCTTCTCATTCCATGCTCGTGGCGCTTGTTTAAGACCATAAAGTGACTTCTTTAATCTGCAAACAAGATTAGGATGTTGCTGATCCACAAAACCTGGTGGTTGATCCATATATATTTCTTCATATAAATCTTCATTTAAGAATGCATTTTTGACATCCATTTGATGAATATGCCACCCAAGACTTGCAGCCAAAGAAAGAATAATTCTAACTGTGTTCATTTTAATGACAGGAGCAAATGTTTCTTCACAATCAACACCCTCTTTTTGATTGAACCCCTTAGCAACCAATCTAGCTTTGAATTTTTCTATAGCACCATCTGATTTAAATTTAGTTTTGCAAACCTATTTGCAACCAATAACATTCTTACCTTTGGGCTGGGGCACAAGTTCCCAAGTTTTATTCTCTAACAATGCATCATATTCCTCTTTCATGGCTTCCTCCCATTCCTTCTTTCCTCTAGCTTGCTCATATGAGATTGGGTCATTTACTTGTAATACTTTGGCCATGAGAGCACAACCATTCCTTCCTTGGATCTTTGAGCCTTGTCTATATATTTATTCAACACTCCTTGTCTTTTGTCTAGCCAAAATGACATCTTCTTCATCATCACTACCTGGAGAAAATAGCTGAGTACAAGCATTAGTAGTTTCATTTTCAATAGTATTATCGTCATCAGTAGTGCTCACCTCATCCTCATCAATATTGGCTTCATTTCTTTCTAAAATATCTGAAAAATTAGAAACATTTGTTGTTGTAGAGTGAGAGGAAGTGGCTGTAAGTTGTGAAAGCTCATCAAATTTTACATCTCTACTAACAAAGACCTTTCTTGTTGTCAAATCATATAACCTGTAAGCCTTTGATTCTTCACTATAACCCACAAACAAACACTTATGACTCTTTGGTTCTAACTTTTTCCTCTTCTCATCAGGAACATGTGTCCAAGCAATGCATCCAAATACTTTAAAATACCCAATGTGGGGCTTTCTACCACTCCAAGCTTCTTCAGGGGTAATATTTGGGAGGGCTTTAGTTGGAATTCTATTCACAATATATGTAGCACAAGAAATAGCCAAACCCCAAAATTTGTTTTGCAAACTTTTAAAATGCAACATACAACAAGCCATTTCAAAAAGAGTTCTATTCATTTGTTCAGCCACCCCATTTTGTTGAGGAGTATAAGGAACCGTTCTTTGTACCTTAATACCACAATTTTCACAAAATGACTCAAATGCATAGTTACAATATTCACCCCCATTATCCGTCCTTAAACACTTAATTCTTTTTCCACTTTGATTTTCAACTAATGCCTTAAACTTTTGAAAAACTTCAAATACTTCATTTTTCCTTTCAAGAAAATAAACCCATACTCTCCTGCTGTAATCATCAATAAAAGTCAGAAGGTACCTGGCACCTGAAAGTGAAGGATATCCTGGTTCACATAGATCACTATGAATGAGCTGCAATGGATGATTAGCTCTCCATGTTTTTCCTAAATCAAAAGGATCTCGATGATGTTTTCCTAACACACATCCTTCACATACACCTTTAGATGCTGAAATTTTTGTCAATCCATTAACCATATCCTTTCTAATCATATCTTGTAATTTTCTATAATTTATATGTCCAAGTCTAGCATGCCAAGGTTTTGACATATAATCAGCCTAAACAATAAAAGCATGAGAGAGTGTATATTCATCATCAACAAACCCGACAAATTTAAATAAACTCTCTTTATGATCAACTCTACCAATAGCAATTATATTGCTTAGGTCTTTTCTATCTCTAACAATAACTTGATCAGCGGTGACAACAAACTCATATCTAGCTTGAACAATTTTATATACTGAAATAAGATTCACCCCTAATCCTTCAACCAGCAAAATATTTTTCAAAGACCCATTCGTTACATTAACAGTGCCTATTCCTAAAACTGGTAGTCGCATTTTATTGCCAATAGTAATTTCTTGATCTGAATTCTTCCCTTCATAAAAATCAATAAACAAAGATCTATCCCCAGTCATGTGATATGATGCCCCTGAATCTAAAATCCATTCTTTATTAGAATCTGAAGCAAAGTATCCCCCCTTAACACTACTTTCAGGTCTAGCAATTACCTCCTTATTTGATTTCTCTGGCTTTTTTAGAGAGATGGCTACGAAGCTATGCCTATCCTTCTTGCCATCCTTGAACCTTTCTTGCTTGGGCTTGTATTGCTGCCTTTCATTGTCCCTCTTCTTCAAACAAAATTTCTCCACGTGATTTTCACCTCCACAATACCTACAAATAATCGATTTCCTTCCAACTTGCTTTTCTGCAGAGTCATTTCTAGAGAAATGGTTAGAACCGTCATTTCAAAATTTATAATTTCCTTTCCAATTCTTCTTTCCATCACATCTAGAAAATTTACTCTTGGCTGCATATGCATGATTCTTCTTAATATGCCCTTCTTTAATAAGCTGAACCTCTTCATCTAAAATAGACTTACAAAATTGATCAAAAGTTTGCTAGGGGGCATTGGGAGTTAGTTGGAGAACCCTTTTCCTTGATTCCTTAAATACCTTGTATGGCTGGGGAAGCTTACTTTCAACCATTGCAATCAACTGAAAATCTTTTTTTGCATATTCAACACCTATTTTCTTCAGCTGAGCATTTAAAAATGTAACTTCATTAAAGTAATCAGACATTTTTTCAAAATCAGAAGGATCTAAATTCACCAATCTTTCTTCTATGCTAAACATGCTAGCAATATCTGCATCTTTATAATCTTTTTCTAAACTCTCCCATAGCTCTATTGGATTATCAGTATCAACAAATCTTCTATTGAGATTAGGGCTTAAAGCTTTACCAATAATTCATCTAGCTTGTTCCAGCGTGCATTTCCATAGCTCCTTTTCTTTTTCACTTTGGGGTTCTCCAATTTCCTTGTTCACTATCCTCCATAGAGCCTTTTCTCTCTGAGCATTCTTGACTGCAATCTTCCAATCTGCAAAACCACTTCCATCAACTATTGGCAACACTTCATTTGTAGAGCCCATGATAGCCAAAAATTAGTCTTCAAACAAGTATCACTCTGCAGACAAATATCACTTCTAACAATATATTAGCCCTATAAACAAATCACTCCAGCATTATATTTCCAACCGAGTCTCTAACTAAATCTCTAACTGAACCTGGAAAAAAAAATCTAGCTGAACCAGGCTCTGATACCATGTAAAAATAGTCCCAAGATAATGAAAACAGAACATCAATAGCAAAACAGAGAGAAAACAGGGCAAACAGAGTTGAATAAACTCAAAAATATTTATTCATCTAACTTGCATTACATCCAAATGCTTGTACGGCAGCTCTCTTTAAACACATATATATAGCTACAGAAGCTTTGAGGCCTGGAAGCTTCTGGCATTCTAGATAATTCTAAAATCCAAGAATGTTCTTTTCTAGAACAGCTGGAAGTTTCTCTTAGAAAGTTCTTTTCTAGAACAACTGGAAGCTTCTTCCTGGATTGTTCTTTGGAAGACTTCTAGAAACATTCTAGACAATCTTAATAATTCCTAACATCTAATTACATCTATGTGCTGTTTTTACTTCTCTATTTCTGCAATTGAGTTCTACTTTCAGTCCTAACAGACTCATGATATTGCAGAGAAGGTGGCGGGATATGCGCAAAATAGAGTTGTTGATGAGGCTGGAAACTTTCAAGCGTTGTAATCGACAGATGTAAAGCCAATTCTTATGCTTGGTTGCCAGCGCGTTCCCATGACTGCATCAAACAATGATTGTGAATGTGCACAGAATGTATTTGTCGAAAGGCTTGAAAAATGCAATCTGCTGTTAAAAAGCCAATTCTACAACCTCTGCCAGCATTCTCATTGTCAGTTCCAAAATGGTAAAAGTGACATGTCTGCTGAAAACACAGATAAGGCCGCGCTACAGGGAGGTAGATCGAATGAAAAGCAATGCCAAAAATGCAAACCGTGATTTAAGTTATAAAAATCTGTAAAGCCATTCAAGAAATATAATGATGGCAGGATATGTTTCAAAGTAGATTTGGTGAAAAGTTTTGAAAACTTTCATGCAGATGCAATCAATACAGTTGGCAGTTGTAATGCTAGTTTCCTCAGCCTTCACCAGCATCTTGCGACCTGTGCCAGATAGAAAAGCGTTAAAATATGTTGGTGGCAAGATATTTCAGTAGCAGAGGTATTAAAATTTATAGAAAGTTTTCAAATGACTTGTAGCTGTGTGATTAAGACAGTTGAACCCTTGGTATGTGCTACGATAAATGAAGTAAAGGCTGTTGTCCCAAAATTTGAATGTATTGAATGTAATGGAGACATTCCACCTTGGGATGAAGAACACATTCCTGATAAAATTGTGACAAGGAAGCCTGATCGTGGGGACATTGTTTCAAAAACAGATTATCATGAATTTGAGGCTACTAAGTTGGTTCTTATTAATGGAATGAGGATATGTTACAGTGGCACCCATTTTCTTGATGATCAGGTTCTATTCAGTACATTTTCATATGGTGGACTATCTGAATTACCTGAAAGTGACTATTTGTCATGTTCCATGGGCACAAAAATTGCTAAAGAGATTGGTATGCTTGGATATAAGTCATCTATTCTTAGGAACATGCTCACCGTGAATGGACTCTCTGGCACCCCTCATCCTGTAGGTTATCAAGTTTGGCTTGAGAAGATGACACCAGTGTCACGAAGGCTTCTTTCTGTTCTATTGGTTGTGGATGAAAATGAGCAAGGAACGAGGATTGGCAATAACAATGGGCATCTTATGAACTACATTCACCGCATGCATATAGATTATAAATCTATAAGGAAGGATATCTCAGAAAATGCAAAGAAAGATGTGAATGCCGAGGCATAGACCTTGATTGCAACAGAGGTTTCAGAAACATAACAAATAGAAGCTAGTGATGATGAGGATGAAAATAATGAAGATAATGAAGACGATGATGTTACAGAAGGTGCTAGTGAGAAGGCAGAGAACTGTTAGTACTATTTCTCATGTCATGCACACGGTCAGTTCAACAATAGCCAGGGAATAGTGTTGAGACCCAAGATTTCAAGTAACGAATGGAGAAGGCATCCATTGGCCCTGTTCGTGAATAATCACAAGCTGGAGTAGAATGTGAAGAGTTCCCATGACTCTTTATTTTCCATTATTTTGTATTTTCTTTTGAGAAACTGATGGACTTTTGGGTTTCATGGGAAGAAATCTATATAATTATTTTTGTAATCTTTGTAGAGGATCTTTTTGCTGTTCAACCAGGAGCTCCTGTGAGAGCTGTAGGGAGGTAGTAATTAGATGTTTGTTATTATCTTTTGGCCACCTGTGTAATTGGAGTTTTGTAGAATGGGTTCTAGAGACTTAGAGCTCTGGTTTTGGTTTGATATTAATGAAGGATCATGTTCTTATGTCCATGACTCCCTCATAGTTGCTGTTTGTTCCTATGTTTGTTCAGTTTCTCTATTCATTTCAATTTCTTCTGCAACTTGATATGCAAGTATTTTGGAGGACTTTGTGCTTCTGTTTATTCTCTGTCTCTTTGAAGACTTTGTACTTCTATCTTTATGTTAAGTTTGCCTTTTCTCTTGAGGATTTGTACTATGTTTCTTATGTTCATAAGTGGATTTCTTTTCATTATCTCTCTCCTTTTCTCTATCCTTTTCATACTTTCTGGTTAAAAGTATCGAAAATACAAAAACCCCCATCATAAGAGGAAGCTACCCCTTTATCACTCAGAATTTAGTGAGTTACCATGAGAGCAACCAAATTTGAGATTCATTAAGGCCTTGATGCCACAAAACATGCATTGTTAGTGAGATAGAATACTTTAAAACCATTGTAAAGATGCATTGACAATTATGTGATTGTGAGGACGTGATTGTGAGGACTTCTTCATGAACTTAAACAACTCTAGTCTTAAGTAATCACTAGGGTAATTGCACCTTCATCATCTAAATCCCATACAATATAAAATAGTGTTAACAGTCTTTGACAACAATCTTTCACATAGGAGCATTCCCACATTTTCAATATTTTATAAGTCAGAAGAATCCATCAAATGGACGGCCCAATAGGCCTGAGTGAATAATAACAGTCATAAGAATCATGAAGAATGTAACATGCTTAAGATGAGATGAGCCTATGACTGCTCGTATAGTTCACACAGTACCTTGGCAAATTTAAGAATTGCTCATAGGTTTGATCAAGAATCTGATGGTCCTAGGCTTATTAGAGCCCTTTCTCTGAGAATGATGGAGAGCATAATTCCTTTACCACAAATACCTTAAGAACTACTCATTTTCCATCCTCATAATGCCTTCTTGATCAATAGACCATACAGGGAATAATCCAAATTATGATAGTCAAATAACGTAATCAAAGGTTGTTAAATCTAGAGGAAATTCATATGCTAAGTTATATTGTGGGCCCATAACCCACAAACACTAGGATCATCCAAACCTAAAATTGCTTGAGAGACAATTAATCCTAGAACCTGAAGAGATACTTAGTAGGAGAGAGAGAAAACTAAGGAATTGGACTATTGCTGAATATCTCATCAAGTGGAGAAGATTACCAATAGATGATGCCACATGGGAAGGAACGAAAGTTATGAATCATCCTAATTTGAAGTTGCTTGAGGACAAGCAATCCTTGAGTGGGAAGGACTGTGATGTCCCTCCTTAATATGGGTAGTAAAGAGAAATCAACATCACACTTTGGATAAAAGTAGGTTGGAATGCTCTTGGTTCTTCTAATCCAACCAATTGCACCAAATGAAGAACAAGAAAAAGATGATGGCTAGGCACCGCCTGATGTCAACCTAGACCCCATGGATATTTGGGGGGGCAGAATTGGGTGACAGGGATCTGCCATCTACAGGGGTGGCAATGGCAGCTTGATTTATGTTTTTTGTTATGTTTATGTTTTTATATGGGGTATGTATACCCATTGATACTTTGATCTAGAACTTTCTGGGCTTGGCCCATTTGACTCTCAGTGTGTGCCTTTTTACCACCCACCTATTTTTGTGAAAGTGGTTTCTTATTCTAATAGATAGTTGTATTTTCATGAAAAAAAATAATAAATACACTTATATTGTGTTAGATGTGGACTCCTACTATAAACATTATTGTCTTAATGAAAATATAAATGAATGGTAAGAAGACATGCCCTTAAATGCAATAGCAAGAAATAATCAAATTAATCTACATAAAAGAGATAAGTCTATACATGTACCTGAATCTAATATATGCTACTTAAATGTAATAAATTGTCATATCCCTATATTGAATCGATTATTAATCAAATACAATATAATATATTTATTTAAATTATATTATTAATATAAATATTAATATTAATAATTTTATTCTAATATATATTATTATATTATATAAATACAAATAAATATTATAAATTAATTAATTAAATATTATAAATTAAATAAGATATATTATATATTAATATTACAAAGTATTAAATATTATAAGAGGGGACCAATTCCCATTTAGGGTGACAGACACTTTACAAAGGGAATAGCCTTAATACAAGGCAACACATTTGATTAAGGACGCTGACTTAGTTATGAAGATTAATATGTTGAAACAAAGTAATCAACTCCTCTAGAGCGGCAATCTCACAAAGCAATGAAAACAAAAGTTTGTGAGGATCCAATAATTGGTAATTGCTAATTGTTAACAGTAGCAATAATATATTAAAGAAGTTGAGTCGACGTCTCCTCATAGATTGGTGATTCGCTTGAAAGGAGACACCTGGTGGAAAAAGGTAGCCTTCCAAAGATATAAAAAGGGACCAGTGGAGTTCATCAAGCAATTCATTCAATCCTCTCATCATCCCATCATCCATCGAATCAGCAGTGCCATCTCATAACACCGATTCATAATATTTATTCCAAGTGCAGTAGTCATTATACATCGATCAATCCTTGTAAGCACACAAATCATGTATAGCCTCCATGAGGATCCTTGTAATGATATATGATCCTTGTTATGTACATGTAAGCATAAAATAATGTCCTCTAAGTAGCAATCCTCTTGGTGATGTGTCATTTCTTTCATCTTGTATTGTTTCCTCTTCGTCACTTTCCCTCTCTCTTTGTCGTCGATGCTTTTCAACACTTTGCAACACTTGTCGATTTATATTTTCTAATCTTTTGACCCTACATTTTTCATCCTCTCCACCCCCTAGAAGACTTCTAGAGGTCTCTTGGATCCATCTCCCTCTTTCAGTTTTTAGTTTCACTCAACCAATCCAAATCTCCCCCTATTATTTTTAGATCTCCCGCTGGGAGATCCTACTTTGCAAGTGGAGATTTGGATTCTTGCACATGAAAAAACAAACAATTAAAATTTACAAGATCAGCAAATGATAAAGCTTGGGGGAAAATTGTCAAACAATGAAACATATGAGTACACAAAACTCCTAACTGAATACAAAGACATTTTTACACCAAGTCTTTGAGTCTCCTTGCAAAGACATTCAAGCAAAGTTTAGACAAATTGAATAGGTACACATGTAGTTAAGGAAGACATAAAAAATGATGCTACCTCTTGTGCATTATGGAAGGAGAAGATTTGAACATCTCAAAACATCATAAAACATAAAAACACAAAAAAATCAAATATTCCAAAAACAAAAAAAATTACAAAAATAAAAAATGTCAAAAAGAGTTTTGTTTCCTGCATTTCAGTATCATTCTATTCAACTTACATTATATTGAATGACTCACTCCTATATTATTTTCTTTTTAGTAAGGAGTGTAAGGTTGCCTAGGTATATGTGATTCTTTCAGGACCTAGAGATTCTAAGGACATGTACTTGATTTTCATGATTTCCTTTTTTGTTGCAAACCATGGAAATTTTAGAATTTTACTTGTTTATTGCTGATAGTATAGCCTCATGGGCCATTTTTTCCTCTTTATGGATGCTACCTTGAGTTCTCTAATTTTTATCACTATTGGTAGTATGTTTGGACATATTAGGGTAGGTCCTATGATTGTGATTAGGAGTGTATTGATGCATTCAAGAGATTCCATTAGTGGGGATAGCACTAGATATGGCTTTATCAATGGGTGAACATTCATCTTTTATAATGGAGATGGGAGGATACATACATTGTGTTCAATGGAAGGGAATGCATATTTCTATCACCTAGATTGTATACTTAAATGAGTTGGAAGGGAGACTGGAGCTACCATAATAAAATGTAAGAGTACCAACAATTTAGAGTAGATGGGTAGAAATTCTAATCTCATGATTTCCTTGGTAAACTAGTCATAGGTTTACTTGAAGCTCCTTGAAGAGTGATAAAATGACCAATAAAAATGTCCTCATCAATTCTTATCAAATATGTATTATTTGTAAGCTTTCATCTCATCTAAATACTCATCATCAATGTATTAGCATGCATCATTTTCAAATCCCATGTTTCCCTTTTAAAAACTCTAAGTGGCCTAATATCCTCAAAGAAACACTTGCATGTATAGAAAAGTGTGCATCTATTTATAAACATATTTAACAACCTATTGTTTCTTTCAACTCTCATAACTTATGTAACTAGTATAGATTTTTAGAAAATCTTAATGTGATATGCACCTAGTGGAAATCTTGAGACTATAAACCTTTCTTTGTTCTAAGGTCTTCACATCAACAATCATGCATATCTATTGCTCATTATTATTTAGTTGTTTTTTTTTTGAAATTTCATTTCCAAGGGTTTGTGTTGCTTATTTGGCCCATATGGCTCTTAGGATAGATCTTATTCTTTCATAAGGTTTATTTGATACAAAGAATCTATATATCATTCCCATCTAAAATAAGGGGCATCTAGTCAACCACAATGTCCCACATTAATCTTATTATGTCATGGATCAGTCATAGAAAATAATAAAGAACAACATTGCAAGATAAAGATCTACCTAGCCTTTTAAAAGATGCTTTGTTATAAGAATAAATAATAACATAAGTCTTATCCATTATCAATAAGATAATCAGAAGAAAGAGTAACCATCAGCAAATGATGACAACTATATACAGGCCATAGAAGTATTGTCCTAATCATGCTAAGAGTAGTCATCACAATCAATAGAGAGCCACAACAGTCGCCTATATGCATCAGGAGCCTCCATACATGAGTGGGAATATATGAAAGATGGATGTTAATAAAGAACATTGATATCATAATGATAAGGGCAGACCAATCAACTATAAGCAATATGAAGGACAAACAATAGTCCTATGTAAATTAAGACAATCATACAAATATTGTTGAAGTCATACATAATGAAGCCTTTAATGTCATTTAGGGATGATCACCATGTTTGTGATTTGCATAAAGAGGCCAACAAATGAAAAAGAACAACTTAAGAGATAACTATCAACAGATCTAAAGGAGAAAGTACGAAGAGCAGCTATATTGTAGAGATAGGAATAGTCATAGTCACAATAGCATGAAACACAACACTGCACTGACAGAGTTCAAGTGTTCAAGGTCCTAGAATGTTATAAAACCATGAGAATAAGTGCATGGTAATTGCAACCCATGAAGGATCAAGCCATTAGTTTTCTAGCAATAAGGACTATGCATAAAATACAAAGTTGTAGATATGGTAAAGGTGTTAAAAGCCTTGTATGGCCTTGACCTTTCGTGAAGCTTGTATAAGCCTAGACAAGATTAAGAGATGCAACACAATGAAGAGATAGTAACTAGTCCAACAGAAGGAAAGATACAGAACCCTAAAGGGAAAAAGGGTATGAGCTAACTACCTTGGTAGCCACAACAAAGACTGAGATAGTGGTAAGTTACATTCAACCAATAGAGTTAAATAAGGATAGTCACACTGCATATTCATAGAACAATCTCTCATCATGAAGACATTAATATAAATTGGTCTGAGGTAGTAGTAATGGAATATTGTTTCATTTCCAAAGCTCCACTTCTTATTTATAATGAAAAGAAGTTTACATCTTAAAGTCTGCATTTCAGAAATCTTCATCAATATTGGAATCAAACAAGGATACATCATGTCTATAGCAGTGGGATCTTCATTTCATACGCACAATTCACTGATAGAGAGAGTTGTATTATCCTTCAAAGGTATTGGTAAAATTATAAATAGATATAATGTAGAGGTATATGTTCATAGAATTTATGGAAGACATTGACCAATATGGAGAAAATAGATAACAGACATATTTGATAGAGATCAGAGCAGAGTAGCAGGTATAACAATCAAGCAAGCAAACAACAACATGGATGACTGTGGCAAGCATAATAGTCATGTAGAAAAATAGATGCAAAAAAATGGATAATGAAAGATTTCATGTTTTCTAGTATGCAGAGCATTAGTATAGGTATTAAAAATTTCTAAAGGTTCAAGGAATATTTACAGAGGTCTATAATAATACTGAACAAAAAGTAATAGTCTAAAACAATGAAGAAAATTTCTTTTGACTATAATAGCTGGACAATAATCTTGGGACTATCAAATGAGGACTAAAACAATCTATGGGCATTATAGTCTTAACCAGAGCAACAACAAATTTTAAATGGTGCAAACATAGCAACATATATGAGACGGATGCAGTCGTCAAAGAGAAGATTTACCTCTATCAACAGTTTAACCTCTAATTCTTCACCATGTACTTCTAAAAAATACAACATAGCCTCATATGTGTTGTCTACTTTGACACACAATGCTACATTATCATCTAAATCAGTAGATGTTGGACCATCATCTACCTTGGCTTCAAAATTAAACAACACTACAAAGCTAGTTACAATCCCAAAGACTAAAAAAGATTTTGGTGATGTTGGTGGACAAGCTTCCATAATAAGAGAAAGAAGTAAGGCCTGGCATTGTTATAGCTATTAGAGGGAACATTCCTTGTGACCTTCCTATTGTTTTAAATGCAAACTACCCTGGCAAATGCATGAGAGTACCTCCTTATCAGCAATCTACTCAGAGTGAAAGTGTAAATATGGTAGCCCTTCTAGAGCACAACTTTTATGGCAGGGTGCTTTTGAGGTACGGAACAAGGGAAACCCTACTAACCATTATGATGGATTACAAGCACATTGATCAACATTGAGCTCATGGCCAATACATTGAAATAGGCTTCTCTATTTATGGGTTGCTTTTAGGGAGAGAAAGGAAATTTGAATTGATTCCTCAGCTTATCCTCTAGAGAGAACCCATGGACAGCTATCAATAAATGTTATAACTACAGGTAATTTGAGTTCCAAGATTACAGCACGAATTCTACCTTCAATGTCATTGGCTAGATTTGCAGAGAGAGAGGACATGGCTATTGATGTAAAAGGAGGTCAAGAGGGTCCTTTAACAAAGAGGGGTGTCACTAGACTCAAAGGGGCAAAATCTAATATCTTTCCTTTCTCACCATTTTATTCACCTCCAGACAAAGGAAAAAATCAAATCGAAAGGTGATGAAAATAATAGTGGAAGAGAGAGAGAAAAAGACTTGGTATATTCATGTTTCAGGAGCAAAGATTTAGGGCACAACGAACAATTGAAGCAGTCTTGAAGTCAAAGGTGTAAATCATTTAGTATGAACGAATAAGAAAAGCATAAACAAGTTCTTTTTCTTTACCTCATGCACCAAAGGTACAGAGACGACTCGTAAGAGGCAAAAGAACTAAAATTCTCTCTTTTAAATCAACAATGATCAAAAGATCAACAAAAGGCAATAATAACATAGTTGGAATATGAGAGAACTACAACCATCTTGGCCAGAGGTTAGTGCAGTCATGGGTGACCCTCTCTTGTGCCAAGCTAAATTTTGGAGAGACAGAGCTTTCGGTCTGAAGCTCTAAGAAAGCATTCGAACTGTAGCCAAGTTGCAAGGATGCTCAAGCTGATATGAAATTCACTATGCATCTCATTGCTAATATGCAACAGCTTAGATAGGCAGGTGTAAAAGTAGATTAATATCGTTATACTATTGGTAAATTTGAGAAAAGGTCTCCCAACTCAAATGATGATTCAGAAGGTGCATCACCTAAATCTACAGAAGATTTTTTTGTCTAGAATGAGTTGAGAAAACATAATATACAATAATTATAATCTATTTTTAAACCAGAGGTCCAACTTAACATTTCAATCAAGCTTTTGAGTCACAATCCAACTTGCAATAGAAACTGACCATATTAAGATCTGAATACATGAAGGTGCTTACCAGTATAGATGAACCCTGATAGATGACACCATCCAAAAGCTACATCAAGTCCTTAGAGGCACATAGGTCAAAAGAAGCAGCAAAGAAAGGTGAAAGAAATGAAAAAAATGAAGTTGTAGAGTTTCTTTTGTTCACTTTATGCCCTATCCCGAGTGCTTTCAAGTCTTTTTTGACCTTTTTAAAAATAAAATAATTGAAATAATACACTAGCCCATGGACAAACACTTTCTAAAGTGTTCAAAAAGAGACTTATATCATGAGGAGCCTGTGGAAGGATAGGGAGACAGAATCTTTTTATAACTTTTATTTATTTTTCTTAAAACCTCAAATCAAACAACAGAGTAAGCTTTTAGGCTTTGGAAAGGAAAGAGGCCATGATATATTTTTTATTTTGTTATTGACATAGGTTGATTTGAGCAGAAATGAGGACTTTTATAACACAGAAATGAGAGAAGGGGTCATTATTACCTTGAAAGCTTTTTGTAAAGGGTGGAGACTAGATAAACATATTGTGAAATCATTTTACTTTTTGCATAAGTTAGTAAATTGTAATGTATTTTAACACTTATTAAGTGCAATACCTTTGTAAATTGCCTTAATATTTGTTACATAAAAACCTGAGAAAGAGAAAAGGCATCACATAACACCTATTAAGGCAAGTCATAAACCTTTTAGATTTCCCTTAATACTTGTAAAAATAAATCATAATTGCCCTCAAAGAATGCAAAAAAGGAGATGGGATAGAAAAAGAGTTGAACTGAGGTAACCAACTCATGCAGAGGATTTTCTTTTTCTATTTTTGATTTAGAGTCAAACTGAGATATTTTTGGTAGTTTTTGGGTCAAACATCTTGGGAGGAGTTATGAACTATTTTAGCTCAATTTGGAGTAGTTGTGGAGCCTATTTTTAAGGCTTTTTACTCTTACTCACCAAGCAACTAGGAGTTACTTTTTCAGACTTTTCATGCATTAATTAGAGTGCAGTTTGATAGGAGTTGATCTTCCCTTTGCTTTTTGGGAAATATTTTTATATTATAGGGAAAAAAGAACATGTTTTTTTCTTACTTCTTGCTTTTTCCCTTGCCTTTGAATATTGTAGAGAGAGAGAGAGAGATTCAGTCTTGAAACTCAACCATTTTTACAGGTTTTATGTAGTAGCAGTAGTTTATTTTCAGCAGTTTCATTGTTATTTTATTGAGTCATCCTTCTATTATCAATAAAATTAGGTGTTCTATTCAAATTTAGGTGTCTTGTCTCTTTTGAGTGATTTGATAAAGATTTATTGTGTTTTTTTAGCAAAACCTTTACGTTTTCTATCTCCTTTATTGAATGCAAGTACACAAAGTGCAAATTTACTACAGGTTATAGATTCTGCAAGTCATTTCATGCCTTTTTTGAAACATTTATGTGGTAAGGATTATTCAGTTTGAGTTGTATGAATAGTATTGAGGATAGCTATGAATCATATTGCAAGTTAGGAAATTCAATCATTTGGTGCATCACCCCAATTTTTAGAATATTTTATCATTTCTCTATCTCTTTTCCACGAACTACAGCAGATCTAAGGGACTTTTAAAGGGACCTGACTCTTTTGGAGGTTTGTTCTCATCATAGACAACCCACAATCTTAGAATGTTCCCATATTGCACGAGATTGCCAAGATTTTAAAGGCTTAGCATTCAGGGTGTAATCCTTCATGACAACTGTTGTAATGAAGGATTGCACCCTGAATGCTAAGCCTTTAAAATCTTGGCAATCCCATGCAACATGGGAAAATTCTCAGACTATGGGTTTGTCTATGATGAGAACAAACCTCTAGAAGAGCTAGATCCCTTCAAAAGCCCTTTAGATCTGCTATATTTCATGGAAAAGAGATAGAGAAACAATAAAATAAATTAAAAACTAAAATTTATTCTAATGGGTGATGCACCAAATGATTGAATATCTTAACTTGCAATTTGATTCATAGCTATCCTCAAAATATTTGTTAATACAACTCAAACTAAATAATCTTTACCACATAAATGTTTCACAAAAAGGCATGAAATGATTTGCACAATTTGTGACCTGTAGTAAATTTGCACTTTGCGTAGTTGAATTCATAAAGGAGATAGAAAACTTAAAGGTTTTGGTAAAAAACATAATAAATCTTATCAAATCACTCAAAAGAGACAAGACACATGAATATGAATAGAAGAACACCTAATTTTATTGATAATAGAAGGAAAAATCTACAAAATAAGAATTAAACTATTGAAAATAAACTGCTACTACTACATAAAATCTATAAAAATAGCTGAATTATAAGACTGAATCTCTCTCTGCAATGTGCAATGGCAAGGGAAAAAGCAATAATTCAGAAAAAAAGCATGAGCTTTCTTTCCCTATAATACAAAACTATGTCCCAAAAAGCAAAGGGAAGATCAACTCCTATCAAATTGCACTCAAACTGATGCATAAAAAGTCTGAAAAACCAACTCCTAGTTGTTGCACGAGCAACAGGAAAATGACTAAAAAATAGGGTCCACAGCTGCTCCAAATTGAGCTAAAATAGCTCAAAAGTCCTCTTCCCAAGATGTTTGACCAAAAAACTGCCAAAAATAGCTCAGTTTGCCTCCAAGTCAAAAATAGAAAAAGAAACTCCTCTTGCATGAGTTGGTTACCTTAGTTCAACTCCTTTTTTGTCCCTTCTCCTTTTTTGCATGCTTCGAGGGTAATTATGATGTATTTTTTCATGTATTAAGGGCAATCAAAAGGGTTTATGACTTGCCTTAATAGGTGTTATGCAATGCCTTTTCTCTTTCTCAGGTTTTTATGTAACAAATATTAAGGCAATTTATAAAGATATTGCACTTAATAAGTGTTAAAATACATTACAATTGACTCAACATATGCAAAAAAGTAAAGGGGTTTCATAATATGTTTATCTAGTCTCCACCCTTTACAAAAATCTTTCAAGGTAATAATGACCCCTTCTCTCATTTTTGGCTTATAAAAGTCCTCGTTTGTTCTCAAATTAACATAAGTCAATAAAAAAATTAAAAAAATACATCATGGCCTCTATCCTTGTCAAACCCTAAAAGCTTACCTCTTTGTTTGACTTCAAGTTTTAAGAAAAAACAAATAAAAGTCATAAAAGCCTTATGTCTCCCTATCTTTCCATGGGCTCCTCATGATATAAGTCTCTATTTCAACACTTTAGAAAGTGTTTGGCCAGGGGCTAGGGTATTATTTCAATGATTTTCTTTTAAAAAAAGTCAAAAAAGATTTGAAAGCACTCAAGCTAGGTCACAAAGTGAATAAAAGAAACACTTAAACTTCATTTTTGTTCATTCTTTTCACCTCTCTTTGCTTCACCTTTTGAAGTGTGTGCTACCAAGGACTTGATGCAGCTTCTAGATGGGGTCCTCTGTCATGGTTCACATCTACTTGTAAGAACCTTCATGTATTTAGCTATTGGTATGGCTAGTTTCTGTTGCAAGTTGGATTAGCACTCAAAAATCTTGAATGAAATGTTGAGTTGGACCTCAGCTTTAAAACATATATTATAATTACATTTTATAATGTTTTCTCAGCTAATTCTAGACAAAAAAATCTTCTGTAGATTTAGGTGATTCGCCTTATGAATCATTATTTGAGTTCGGAGTCCTGTTCTCACATTTACCAATAGTATAATGATATTTAGCTACTTTTACACCTGCCTATCTAAGTCAAAGGTTATTAGCAATGATATGCATAGCGAATTTCATATTAGCCTAAGCATCCTTGCAACTTCACTACAGTTGTAATGCTTTCTTCGAGCTTCAGACCGAAAGCTTTGGCTCTCCAAAATTTAGTTGGGCTTGAGAGACGGTCACCCATGACTGTACAAAATCACCCCGCATCTATCAAACATCCACAAACCAACCTCTGCCAAGATGGTTGCAGTTCTGTCATATTCCAACTATGTTATTGCTGCCTTATGTTGTTCTTTTGATCATTGTTATTTAAAAGTAAGAATTTGAGTTATTTTACCTCTTACGAGTGGTCTCTGTAACTTTGGTGCGTGAGGTAAAGAAAAAGAACTTGTTTTTGTTTTTCTTATTCATGTATAGTGAATGATTTACACCTTTGTCTTTAAGACTGCTTCAATTCTTTATTGTACCCTAAATCTTTGATGTTGAAACTTGCATATTCAAAGTCTTTTGTTCTCTCTCTTCTGCTATTATTTTCATCACCTTTTAATTTGATTTTTTCTTTGTCTAGAGGTGAATAAAATGGTGAGAAAGGAGAGATCTTAGATTTTTCCCCTCTAAGGCCAATTACACCCCTCTCTGCTAAAGGACCCTCTTGACCTTCTTTTACATCAATATCCATGTCCTCTCTCTCTGAGAGTCGAGACACTAACATTGAAGCTAGAATTTGTAGCACAAACTTGGAACTCAAATTACCTATAGTTATAACATTTATTGATAGTTGTCCATGGGTTCTCTTCAGAGAATAAGCTGAGGAATCAATGCAATTTTCCTCTCTCCTTAAAATCACCCAGTACATAGAGAAGCCTATTTCAACGTATTGGCCATGAGCTCAATGTCGATGGATGTGCTTGTAATCCATCATAATGGTTAGTAGGGTTTCCCTTGTTCTGTACCTCAAAACCACCCTACCATAAAAGTTGTGCTCTGGAAGGGCTAACATATTTACACTTTCCCTCTGAGAAGACTACTGATAGGGAGGTACTCTCATGCATTTGCTAGGGTAGTTTCCATTTGAAATAATAGGAAGGTCACAAGGAATGTTCCCTCTAACAGTTGTACCAGTGCTTTCCAGACCTTGCTTCTTTCTCTTATTATGGAAGCTTGTCCACCAACATCACAAATTTTTTTTTTCATATTTTGGATTGTAACTAGCTTTGTAGTGTTGCTTAATCTTGAAGCCAAGCTAGATGATGGTCTAACATCTACTGATTTAGACAATAATGCAGCATGTTCTGTCAAACTAGACAACACATATGAGGTTGCGTTGTTGTTTATATAAGTACATGGTGAAGAATCAGAGGTAAAATTGTTGATAGAGGTGAATCTTCTCTTTGATGATTGCATCCCTCTCATATATACTACTATGTTTGGACCTTTTACAGTTTTTTGTTTCTCCGTTGAAGACTATAATGCCCAATGATGTTATTAGTCCTCTTTTGACAATCCCAAGATTATTCTCCAGCTATTACAATAAAAAACCTTTCTCTTCATTATGTCAGATTGTTACTTTTTTTCACTATTATTATAGACCTTTGTAAATATTCCTTGAACCTTTAGAAAGTTTCAATGCCTATACTAATGCTCTGCATACTAGAAATCACAAAAGCTTTCATTACCAATTTTTCTGCATCTATTTTTCTGCATGATTGTTATGCTTGACACCATCATCCATGTGGTTATATGCTTTCTTGATTGTTATACCTACTGCTCCTCTATGATCTCTATCAAATTTGTATGTTATATGTTTTTTCCATATTGCTCAATATCTGCCATAAATTCAATGAACATATACCTCTGCACTATATCTATTTATAATTTTGCCAATACCTTTGAAGGATAATAAAACTCTCTCTATCAATTAATTGCACATATGTAATGAAGACTCCACTGCTATAGACATGATGTATTTCCTTGTTTGATTCCAATGTTGATGAAGATTACTAAAATGCAGACTTTAAGATGTAAAATTCCTCTCATTATAAATGAGAAATGGTGCTCTGGAAATGAAACAATATTCCATTACTAGTACCTCGGACCAATTTATACTAATGTCTTTATGATGAGAGACTATTCTTTAAATATGCAGTGTGACTATCCTTGTTTATATCTACTAGTTGGCTATAACTTATGACTATCTCAGTCTTGCTATGGCTACCAAGGTAGTTATCTTATACCCTTTTTCCCTTTATGGTAATGTCTCTTTCCGTCTCTTAGACTGGTTATTGTCTCTTCACTGTGTTGCATTTCTTAATCTTTTCTAGGCCTATACAAGCTTCATCAAAGGTCAGGGCCATACAAGGCTTTGAACACCTCTACCATATCTTAGATAATTGTAGATAATTATATATCAACATTATAATGTATTCCCAACCTATGTGCATTTTTCTATAAAATATTTTCTACACTTGATTATCATCGACTGCTTCCCCCATCCTTGACCCATTCATGCTAGAGTTCGAGCTACCAGAGTTGATAGAGAAGAACCAGTCTATGCCATGGACATTTACTTCTCTCAAGAGAACCTTGAGGAATTTTGCACACTACATGTCCTTCTATTTGTGCTCCTCCTCATTTTATCCCACCAATGTAATAAAAAAAGTTACCCATGATCCATTATATGGCCAAGGGATCACATGCCAAGTGCCATTATTGGTTAAGAACCCCAAGCTGAGAACAACATTGTCCAAGGTCTTCTTCAGTCCCCCAACTAATGTGGTTTAATTAGTATTTCTACCACCACCCCAATAACATCTTTCGGCTCCCCCAGATCTAGTAGCACAACAACGATTATAGATGATATATCAATAGTTACCCTGTATTAATGATAAGTGGAATGAAAGTGTCCCCAAGCACCATGTAGATTGTGTGCAAAATAATAACTGACCATGATTTGAAGATATTTCTCAACCTAAGATCTAAGATATGTCCCGTGAAATTTGACTCCTCTTTGCTTTGAGACAAATTGTTGAATCTATATTGTAAACTTCACTGCAAATGGCATTCTAATTAGCATATATATTGTTTGTTACAGTACTACCTGCATAGTTGTCATCATAAATGTTAGTGTCTCCTCTGAGCCATCCTCCTCTCCCATCAGGAAAACCATATATCACACCATACTAGTTCATGATGTCATGTTTTCTTGTCATTCATGTGAAATAGCAAGTCAACCAATTTCCAATTGCTCCCACACTTCCTTTGATTTGGCATGCAGATACTTATTCGGTGCATATGAATTGCCACATTCATTAGTTTGTCCACCTCAATGTTAGCTTCATTGTTAGTTCCATCTAGAAATTTCTTTGCCATTGATGCTACCATTTCTTTGACCTCACACTAAATCAATTGTATTCAATTGTTTGTTCATACATGAAACATAAATAACCTAGTATGATGATTAGGCTCCCTCCTATACTTGAGGCTCTTGAAAATAAGCTCAAACATTACAGATTGAGACCTATGTTCCATACCTCCACACAGGGTCATTTTTCTATTTCTATTATTTACAACATGAAATATAGAATTGAGGAACCAACCACTAAGACTAAGAAGGTCACACCACCAATAATGGAGTATACAACATTAGAATCATATCCATGGATTGAGAGACAAATGATGCAATAACAGAATTTGTATGGAGGCACCATCCATTCTAGAGTGGGGAACAATTGATCATTTTTCTCACACACCACCTAGGTTAAGATCCTTTTTATAGCCCCCACACCCCTTTATATAGTTGATAGTTGGATCCCTTATTTACTCTATAATGGTAGAAAAAGAGATCATTTGAAGGAGATAGATATGTAAGAGATCATGATCCCTGAATGTTAGGTATTAATGTTCACATACTTGATCTCAGTACAAGGGTTGTAGAAATCAAGAACATTGAGTGAATGCAAGCACCGAATCTAGCCACACGAGATGAATAAGACCATCATCTAGCTTGACTTCAAGATTAAACAATGCTACAAAGCTAGTTACAATCCCAAAGACTAAAAAAGATTTTGGTGATGTTGGTGGACAAGCTTCCATAATAAGAGAAAAAAGTAAGGCCTAGCACCATTATAGCTATTAGAGGGAACATTCCTTGTGACCTTCCTATTATTTCAAATGGAAGCTACCCTGGCAAATGCATGAGAGTACCTCCTTATCAGCAATCTACCCAGAGTGAAAGTGTAAATATGGTAGCCCTTCCAGAGCACAACTTTTATGGCAGGGTGCTTTTGAGGTACGGAGGAAGGGAAACCCTACTAAGCATTATGATGGATTACAAGCACATTCATCAACAATGAGCTCATTGCCAATGTGTTGAAATAGGTTTCTCTATTTATGGGGTGCTTTTAGGGAGAAAAAAGAAATTTGCATTGATTCCTCAGCTTATCCTCTACAGAGAACCCATCGATAGCTATCAATAAATGTTATAACTACAGGTAATTTGAGTTCCAAGATTGTAGCACAAATTCTATCCTCAATGTTAGTGGATAGGTTCTTAGAGAGAGAGGACATGGATATTGATGTAAAAGGAGGTCAAGAGTGACTTTTAGCAAAGTGGGGTGTCACTAGACTCAAAGGGGCAAAATCTAAGATCTCTCCTTCTCACCATTTTATTCACCTCTAGACAAAGGAAAAAATCAAATTCAAAGGTGATGAAAATAATAGTGGAAGAGAGAGAGCAAAAGGCTTGGAATATGCATGTTTTAGGAGCAAAGATTTAGGGCACAATAAAGAATTGAAGCAGTCCTAAAGACAAAGCTGTAAATCATTTAGTATGCATGAATAAGAAAAGTATAAACAAGTTTTTTTTCTTTACCTCATGAATCAAAGGTACAGAGACCACTCACAAGAGGCAAAAGAACTACAATTCTTTCTTTTAATTCAACAATGATCAAAAGAAAAACAAAAGGCAATAGTAACATAGGTGGAATATGAGATAACTACAACCATCTTGGCCAGAGGTTAGTTTATGGATGTTTGACAGATGCGGGGTGATTTTGTGTAGTCATGCGCGACCATCTCTCTCGACCCTAGCTAAATTTTGGAGAGCCAGAGCTTTCAGTCTGAAGCTCTAAGAAAGCATTAGAACTATAGCTAAGTTACAAAGATGCTCAAGTTGATATGAAAGTCACTATGTATCTCAATGCTAATAAGCAATGGCTTAGATAGGCAGGTGTAAACGTAGCTTAATATCGTTATATTATTGGTAAATGTGAGAAATGGTCTCCCAACTCAAATCATGATTTAGAAGGTGCATCACGTAAATTTAAAGAAGATTTTTTTGTCTAGAATCAGCTGAGAAAACATAATATACAATAATTATAATATGTTTTTAAAGTAGAGGTCCAACTTAACATTTCAATCAAGCTTTTGAGCGACAATCCAACTTGCAACAGAAACTGACCATATTAATAGCTAAACACATGAAGGCGCTCACCGGTATAGACCAACCCTGACAGGTGAACCCATCTAGAAGCTGCATCAAGTCCTTGGTGGCACACAGGTCAAAAGGACAAGCAAAGAAAGGTGAAAGAAATGAAAAAAAATGAAGTTTTAATCGAGTTTCTTTTGTTCACTTTATGCCCTATCCCGAGTGCTTTTAAGTCTTTTTTGACTTTTTTAAAAAGAAAATCATTGAAATAATACCCTAGCCCATGGCCAAACACTTTCTAAAGTGTTGAAAAAGAGACTTATATCATGAGGAGCCCATGGAAGGATAGGGAGACATAAGGTTTTTATGACTTTTATTTATTTTTCTTAAAACCTCAAATCAAACAACATGGTAAGCTTTTAGGGTTTGAAAAGAAAAGAGGCCATGATGTATTTTTTATTTTGTTATTGACTTAGGTCAATTTGAGTAGGAATGACGACTTTTATAAGCCAAAAATGAGAGAAGGGTTCATTATTAACTTGAAAGCTTTTTGTAAAGGGTGAAGACTAGATAAACATATTATGAAACCCTTTTACTTTTTTGCATAAGTTGAGTAAGTTGTAATGTATTTTAACACTTATTAAGTGCAATACCTTTGTAAATTACCTAAATATTTGTTAGATAAAAACCTGAGAAAGAGAAAAGGCATCACATAACACCTATTAAGGCAAGTTATAAACCTTTTTGATTGCCCTTAATACTTGTAAAAATAAATCATAATTGCCCTCAAAGGATGCAAAAAAAGAGAAGGGATAGAAAAAGAATTGAACTGAGATAACCAACTCATGCAGAGGATTTTCTTTTTCTATTTTTGACTTGGAGTCAAATGAGATATTTTTGGCAGTTTTTGGGTCAAACATCTTGGGAGGAGGAGTTATGAGCCATTTTAGCTCAATTTGGAGTAGTTGTGGACCCTATTTTTAAGTTTTTTTCCTCTTACTCGCCAAGCAACTAGGAGTTCCTTTTTCAGATTTCTCATGCATCAGTTAGAGTATAGTTTGATAGGAGATGATCTTCCCTTTTCTTTTTGGGAAATATTTTTGTATTATAGTGAAAAAAGCTCATGCATTTTTCTTACTTCTTGCTTTCCCCCTTGCCTTTGAACATTGCAGAGACAGAGATTTAGTCTTGTAACTCATCCATTTTTATAGGTTTTATGAAGTAGCAGCAGTTTATGTTGAGCAGTTTCATTGTTATTTTACAAAGTTATCTTCTATTATCAATAAAATTAGGTTTTCTTCTATTCAAATTTAGGTGTCTTGTCTCTTTTGAGTGATTTGATAAATATTTATTGTGTTTTTTACCAAAACCTTTATGTTTTCTATCTCCTTTATTGAATGCAAGTACACAAAGAGCAATTTTAGTACAGGTTATAGATTCTGCAAGTCATTTCATGCCTTTTTTTGAAACATTTATGTGGTAAGGATTACCGAGTTTGTGTTGTATGAATAATATTGAGGAAGCTGTGAATCAGATTGCAAGTTAGGAAATTCAATCATTTGGTGCATCACCCTAGTTTTTAGATTATTTTATCATTTCTCTATCTATTTTCCATGAACTACAGCAGATCTAAGGGACTTTTAAAGGGAGCTGACTCTTCTGGAGGTTTGTTCTCATCATATACAAACCCATAGTTTGAGAATGTTCCCATGTTGCATGGGATTGCCAAGATTTTAAAGGCTTAGCATTCAGGGTGCAATCGTTCATGACAACTGTTGTCATGAAGGATTGAGCCCTGAATGCTAAGCCTTTAAGATCTTGGCAATCCCATGCAACATGGGAACATTCTCAGACTGTGGGTTTGTCTATGATGAGAAAAAACTTCTGGAAGAGATAGATCCCTTTAAAAGCCTCTTAGATCTGCTATATTTTGTGGAAAAGAGATAGAGAAATGACAAAATAAATTAAAAACTAAAATATATTCTAAGGGGTGATGCACCAAATGATTGAATATCCTAACTTGCAATCTAATTCATAGCTATCCTAAATACATTTGTTAATACAACACAAACTAAACAATCTTTAGCACATAAATATTTCACAAAAAGGTATGAAATGATTTGCACTTTGTGTACTTGAATTCATAAAGGAGATAGAAAACTAGAAGGTTTTTGTAAAAAACACAATAAATCTTTATCAAATCACTCAAAAGAGACAAGACACGTGAATCTGAATAGAAGAATGCCTAGTTTTATTCATAATGGAAGGAAAACTCTACAAAATAATAATTAAACTATTGAAAACAAACTACTACTACTGCAGAAAACCTATAAAAATAGTTGAGTTACAAGACTGAATCTCTCTCTGCAATGTGCAAAGGCAAGGGAAAAAGCAAGAATTAAGAAAAATGCGTGAGCTTTTTTCCCCTATAATACAAAACTATGTCCCAAAAAGCAAAGGGAAGATCAACTCCTGTCAAATTGTACTCTAACTGATGCATGAAAAGTCTAAAAAAGCAACTACTAGTTGTTGGGCGAGTAAGAGGAAAATGCTGAAAAAATAGGGTCCACAGCTACTCTAAATTGAGCTAAAATAGCTCAAAATTCCTCCTTCCAAGATGTTTGACCCAAAAACTACCAAAAATAGCTCAATTTGCCTCCAAGTCAAAAATAGAAAAAGAAACTCCTCCTACATGATTTGGTTACCTTTGTTCAACTCCTTTTCTGTCCCTTCTCCTTTTTTGCATGCTTTGAGGGCAATTATGATGTATTTTTACATGTATTAAGGGCAATCAAAAAGGTTTATGACTTGCCTTAATAGGTGTTATGTGATGCCTTTTCTTTTTCTCAGGTTTTTATGTAACAAATATTAAGGTATCTTTATACTTAGTAGGTGTTAAAATACATTACAATTGACTCAACATATGCAAAGAAGTAAAGGGGTTTCATAATATGTTTATCTAGTCTCCACCCTTTAAAAAAATCTTTCAAGGTAATAATGACCCCTTCTCTCATTTTTGGCTTATAAAACTCCTCATTCCTTCTCAAATAACCTAAGTCAATTAAAAAATAAAAAAAATACATCATGGCCTCTTTCCTTTTCAAACCCTAAAAGATTACCCCTTTGTTTGATTTCAGGCTTTAAGAAAAACAGATAAAAGTCATAAAAACCTTCTCTCCCTATCTTTCCACGGGCTCCTAATGATATAAGTCTCTTTTTCAACACTTTAGAAAGTCTTTGGCCACGGGCTAGGGTATTATTTCAATGATTTTCTTTGAAAAAAAGTCAAAAAAGACTTGAAAGCACTCGGCCTAGGGCACAAAGTGAAGAAAAGAAACCCTTAAACTATATTTTTGTTCATTCTTTTCACCTCTCTTTGCTTCTTCTTTTGACCTGTGCACTGCCAAGGACTTGATACAGCTTCTAGATGGGGTCCTCTGTCATGGTTCACGTCTACTTGTAAGAACCTTCATGTATTCAGTTGTTGATATGGTTAGCTCCTGTTGCAAGTTGGATTACCACTCAAAAGCTTGAATGAAATGTTGAGTTGGACCTCATCTTTAAAACAGATTATAATTACTGTATATAATGTTTTCTCAGCTAATTCTAGATAAAAAAAATCTTCTATAGGTTTAGGTGATTCGCCTTATGAATCATTATTTGAGTTCAGAGACCTGTTCTCACATTTACCAATAGTATAATGATATTCAACTACTTTTACACCTGCCTATCTAAGTCATAGCTTATTAGCAATGATATGCATAGCAATTTTCATATCAGCCTAAGCATCCTTGAAACTTCACTACAGTTGTAATGCTTTCTTCGAGCTTAGGACCGAAAGCTTTGGCTCTCCAAAATTTAGCTGGGCTTGAGAGAGAGTCACCCATGACTACACAAAATCACCCCACATCTGTCAAACATCCACAAACTAACCTCTAACCAAGATGGTTGTAGTTCTGTAATATTCCAACTATGTTATTGTTGCCTTATGTTGTTGTTTTGATCATTGTTGATTTAAAAGTAGGATTTTCAGTTCTTTTACCTCTTGCAAGTGGTCTCTATAACTTTGGTCCATGAGGTAAAGAGAAAGAACTTGTTTTTGTTTTTATTATTCATGCATAGTGAATGATTTACACCTTTGTCTTCAAGACTGCTTCAATTCTTCATTGTGCACTAAATCTTTGCTCTTGAAACTTGCATATTAAAAGTCTTTTGTTCTCTCTCTTCTACTATTATTTTCATCACCTTTTAATTTCATTTTTTCCTTTGTCTAGACGTGAAGAAAATGGTGAGAAAAGAGAGATCTTAGATTTTGCCCCTATAAGGCCAATTACACCCCTCTGTACTAAAGGACCCTCTTTACCTCCTTTTACATCAATATCCATGTCCTCTCTCTCTGAGAGTTGATCCACTGACATTGAAGCTAGAATTCATGTTCTAAACTTGGAACTCAAATTAGCTATAGTTATAACATTTATTGATAGTTGTCCATTGGTTCTCTCTAGAGGATAAGCTGAGGAATCAATGCAATTTTCCTTTCTCTCCCTAAAAGCACCCCATAGATAGAGAAACCTATTTCAACATATTGGCCATGAGCTCAATGTTGATGCATGAGCTTGTAATCCATCATAATGGTTAGTAGGGTTTCCCTTGTTCTGTACCTTAAAACCACCCTACCATAAAAGTTGTGCTTTGGAAGGGCTACCATATTTACACTTTCCCTCTGAGAAGACTACTGATAAGGAGGTACTCTCATGCATTTGCTAGGGTAGTTTCCATTTGAAATAATAGGAAGGTCACAGGGAATGTTCCCTCTAACAATTGTAATGGTGCTTTCCAAACCTTGCATCTTTCTCTTATTCTGGAAGCTTGTCCACCAACATCACAAGAATTTATTTTAGTCTTTGGGAATGTAACTAGCTTTGTATTGTTGCTTAATCTTGAAGCCAAGCTAGATGATGGTCTAACATCTGTTGATTTAGACAATAATGCAACCTATTATGTCAAACTAGACAACACTTATGAGGTTACGTTGTTGTTTGCATAAGTACATGGTGAAGAATCAAAGGTTAAATTGCTGACAGAGGTGAATCTTCTCTTTGATGACAGAGGTGAATCTTCTCTTTGCTGCGACAACTTTATCCATTTCTAAATTCTTATCCACATCAAAACATACATTAAAATGTGAATTTACCTTATTGCCTTCTACTACAAATTTCACCACTGTAGTTCATTCTTCACTATAACTCATCATATCATTCAAACATAAATCAAATTTGGTTCTAATCTCATCAAAATCTTATATCCCTCTTTTCTTTACTGTTGTAACACAATTTTCACCTTCGTCATATTCACCCATTCCATTCACATGGTTCATAAGTGAATCAGAGTCACCAACTAACTCACAAAATACAAGTTTTACCTCATCTTTTATTTTTGCAACTTTGGTGTCCTCTTCTTCAATGTTCTCCATTGTACTCAATTGTTTTGTTGCTATTACAACCTCTTTAATCTCTATTGCACTTTTCTCTTCCTTCTCACTCTCTTTCTCTATGCCTTCCTCAAAGCATACTTCTGCAATATTTTCTCCTTCATGTTCACCTACATACACAACTATGACAAACTTTTTCCTTTCTTCTTTGGCATTCTGTCAAACACTTGCCATACACTCTCAATTTTCAACCTCTTAGGTATAGACTACCTCACACTCAGTGATCTATCTACACACAAATCACACACACCACCATAGGTCTTGCTGCAAATTGCCTCACATCAGCACTTCTGCCTACACACTCAGGAACTCCAGCTCTGATACCACTGATGAAAGTGGGATACTCTCCCATTCAAATATGATCACAAACACACATACAACACTATGCAAGAAGGCAAAAAATTAATTTGAAACACATAAAATGGAAAAGAAATCCGCAATATGTATTATATTAAAAATCTGAAAATAAGATACATAAACATGGAACTCATAGGCTCTCAGACAACATGGGCTTCAAACATACAAAAATCTACAAGACAACATTTTAGCTTCATTCTGAAAGCATCTAGATATGAAACTACAACTTCTCCAAGCCCCCCTTCACCAAATGAGAAAGCAACAATATATAGAAATTGTGTGAGAAGAAACCACTATTGGTTTCTCAAAACAACCTCCACTAAACCACCAAGAAAACCCATCACTTTCTGCCTATCACCGCTCCCTCATCTTTCTGCATTTTCTAAAATTATTTCTAGGTTTTGTGCATCTCCTTCCCAGGTTTTGAAAAAAAATGAACTTTTCTATTTTGATTAGAAATTAAAAAGTTATGCCTAATTTACCGAGACTCAGTCTCACAATTATGACTCAGACATGCAACAACATGCAAAGCTTGTGGCCAACATGCAAATGCATGCAAAGAATGCAATTGAACATGGAATAACATGCATACCAAGTGGTCCCACCTAGAAATGGGATGTCCAAATGGAATATTCCACTTTTTATTCCTTTGAAACATTTATGAGAGCATAATTCCTCAAAAATTACATTTATAATTTTTCCCACAAGGAATATTACAAAGTTGTAAATCAAAATATTTATTCTCTTATCCCCTAAGCCCTTATTGAAAATAAATCAAATTAAAATAACAATATTTTTTGGTTGACATAGGATTTCTTGTACACCTTGGATTCTCCTGCATCATAAAGTAACTCAAAACATATATGTAGTTATTTTCTTTAATCTCCCTAGCGGAGTCACCAAAAATCTATTGGTTTACAGATTTTGCCACCTAACTCTATATTCTCATAGCCACACAAGTGACAAATGTACCAATAGTTGAGAAAGTTATAATGATGTTTTACAATGATTCTCTGCTTATATAACAATGCACAACTACCTTCTTATGATATCTAATGAATGAAACATGAATTGCTTTTAACTAGAAAGTAAAGAAAAAGGTGGTGCTTTTAACCTAAAAGCATAAAAGGTAAAATATCTCAATGTCAACTGAATTTAAAAGAAGTACAAAGACTTCAAAAGAAGTAACTTCAATGAAACAATACAGAATTACACCATATATTATACAATCACCACCATAAACCATTCACCGAAAGATATATACTTCACAGTAGTGAGCAAAAATTTAGAGCATTCAATCACTTCAATATAGAATCAATAACCAACCACCAATAGTATATTCAACATAAGGAGAATAAATATCCAAATAACCATAACACAAAGTCTATGATCACTAAACTCCATTGTATTGATTTCAATTCATATATCAAAATAATTGAATAGAAAAGTAGCACAACATAATTTTATCTCCAACTAAAACAAAGTTTGCAAAAGACCCCTAACATTGGTAGGCTAAATAAATTTATAGCCTTGCTACCCAATAACTATCTTTGAAATATAATGGCTTCTTGAGGACAGCTGATTTAAAAGAGGTCTTTAAATTAAACATAAGAAAAATATCTCAATTCATGATCGCCACATCATCATCCAATGCATCCTCCTTGTGTGCCACTTCCTTTTCCTTGGTTTGTCCATCTCCAGCTCCCGAATATGCTTGTGCCATTTGAGTTTCCTATGCCCTTAACTTTGCCTTATACGCATTGTACCTATTGATGATTGGTGATAATGCTATGTTGCTTGGACTTCCAATCATGCTAACTCAAATTTTCCTCTTTCTTATCATTCTATCAGCATTAGTCACCTTTTTATGCATATCATGTAGTCCACTTTTGAGCATTTTGATGTAGCAGGCTATCCTCGCAAGTTTTCCAAGTGAATCACCTATGAAAATATCAAAGTTCACCATTTCTTCATTCACCATTTTCTTAAAATTCTACTTGATTTCCTTGATTTCAAGCAACTTATCTTCATCATCACCAATTGCCTCTATCTCCAGGATGGCAAAATTGCTTTTGAGATCTCTTAGTTCTGAGTAATAAAGAGAAAGAGTAATTATCATCTCTTCTTCAACTACTCCTAGGACAGACAATTTCCACTCAACCATATCCACCCACATAATAGACTCCATTTCCTTAGGATCATTCAAAACTTTTTCAGCAACCAAAATATTAACATCCATACTAGACATATCTTGTACTTCTTTGGAAACCAAGGAAAGACTACTATTATCTTTTCTAATATTCTAAAATTTAATTACCATGGCTTCCCTCTTGCCAGAAATAGAATTAAATAAATTAACAACTTTCTCTATAGATATGAGGCCATCTAAAGTTGCTTTTTCTACCCACTATTCTACAACACTACTCATAGCTTAGGATCATTTGATTTGTTGCAAGAGATTGGGGTCAGGACTACCCACTCTTATGTCAAGCAATGCATCTATTGGATGAGTAGTAATCTTCAAAATGGTCTAAATAAAAAGAGTGAGAGAACTGCCTTGAGCTTGTAGTTTTGTGTTTTCCTACTGTTCCTTTTTTATTCTTTTTGATAGGGTGCTAACTAAAAATTTTGTATCATAAATTTCTCCCTCAATAGTTGAGCTTCCCATGTCTACTCGACTCAAATTAAAATAAGCTTCTGTCACCTCATCTTTGTTCTTATCACCTATAGGATTGGTGATCTCCAGAATGTGATGTCTTGTGGAAGGGTCAGCCACCATTCTTGACATTCTCTTCCCCTGCTTAAAGGCTTAGGCATTTCCTATAGAAGATTAGCCACAATGTCGATGTTGGTATCTATCATGGGAGTGTATTGTTTCTTTTCTCACTACTATTTTCCTCAACCAAGGAGGGGGAAGAAGAGGCATTGGTGTTCTCATCCACGTTCATCATCACGTCATCCTAATGCATAGGTGGGGAATTATGCTCTAGAGGAATATTCAAAATGGGGAAATTTGGATGACTCAACAAAGACTAAAGCATATTGTCTTCTCCAAGTTGGTTAGAAAACAAAGAATCATTATCATTAATAGGGGAATTTGAAGGGGGCACATGGTCTGCTTGTGGTGGCAAAGTAGCCAATCTATTATTGCTTACCACAAGTTGATTATCCTACTCATAGGCTTTCTTCAACTTCCTGACATCCTAAGGTTGCTCACCATCTCTACCCGATTGTAAGCCAACTCTATGAAGAGTTGGGTCTAGACTAGAAGATCTCTTAGGAGCATGAGTGGTCTGAGACTTGTTTAGTTCCTGAGTAGATGACTCCTTCGGAGTTGTAGAACTAGCCTGTTCTCTCAATTTCCATTTAACCATTTTTCTGTTCTCCTCAATACATGCAAAGAGTGAATCATAACATTGGTGATTTCTTTTTTCACCATCTCATTGGAGGTAGAGGTTCCAGAGAGGCATTTTGATAACCTTCATCTAAAATACTTGAATTGTCATCGACCATCTCAGGAACGTGCATTGGTAATTTGAAGGCACGGACTTGTTTGATGGTTAACTACATCCAGCTTCTCCTTTGCACTTCTCTCCCATTCAAATAGTCTTCCCAAAAATATTCTAATTGAGGCTTGTGTAAGTATGAACCACCACCATGCATGTTCCTCTTCACAAATTCTTACTATCGAAAGCTACTCTTACAGGCAACCTGTGAAAATTGCATTCTACCAACATCTTTTCTACACTTTTTGTACTATCATTACTTTTGCAAGAATAAAAAGAAATGGCAACAGGAAATGAATATTCCTTCTTTTTGATAGCATGGTATTTTATATTTACAACTGCCATTTGATGACATAGCTCCAAAAACACAATGATGTTTGATGGGTACCTAGATAGCTTTAATGGGGCATTTTCATAACCCCCTATTTTTAGGTAAGAGAAGTGATCGAATTGAATGTAGAAGCTTTTGAAATTCATAACTAGGGAAACTACTCCTATAGAAAACCTCTTCTCTAATGTTCCTTGAATTTTCCTTATAACCATGTAATGTCCCTTTCTAGGAACAATACTAATCTTACCCTAAATTACCAATTTTGTAATGTCCCCTTCTAGATTTGCCCTAGATTAAACCCTACAGTCATAATTACAATAAAGTAGGGTTAGGGAGATGACTTACAGGCAGTTATTTCTTTGTCATGCTCTTAAATATAAATCCTACACTCATCACATAGAAAACACAAGTGGATATATGTGTGTGTGTGTGTGCTTAATATTAGAGTTGTATTAGCTAACCCTAACAATGGCATATATATATAAGCTAATACAACTCCAATATTAAACACATTTAGAGCATAGGGATAGGGAAATGATAGGTTTGACCACGCCAACCCATACTAGGCCCAAGAGCGCAACTTTGGCCCTCTTGGCTTTGGTGGCAGGACTTAGACATCCACCAAAGTGGGGTACTTAGTAGAGTGCTTGTCTTGCTTCCCTATCTATGCCTTATCCTTTACAATTAATAAATCATCATGATAGGAAAGGTATGGGGATCATAGTGGAGTTCTCAGTTTATCCAATCTAAGCCCACGAGTGGGACTTTGACCCTCTTGGACTTGATGGAAGGGTGTCGACATCCATCCAAGGTGGGGTACTTAAATGGAAACCTTATACCCTCTTATCTATGTCTCCTTCCTTTCCTCCATGATGAGGTTCAATATCATTTAGATCTAAAATGCATTAAAGATGATTATTCGTGGATCAGAATTATATATATTTCTTATTCCATCTTTCCCAAATCAGATATATTCCTCTCATTTTTATATCTTCCCAATGTAAGCAATGAACGAACCTTTTCATAAAGACCATCACTTTTCCTAAAAGACATACCCCTTGAAACAAGCCACTGCCCTTTCCCTATCAGATCACTGCCTTTGAGGTTAGTTATTGTTTCTAAACTAAATATTACTCCTTATTTAATCGCTGCACTTTATGTCATTGATTGGACCTCTTGTCCCTTCCTTTGTATGTAGCACTACTTTATTGTATCCTAATTGTAAATGTGAATCACACCATAAGGTTTCAGTCTTATCTATAATCGTTAGACTTTTTAGCAAAACGTATCACCTCTTTAGCATTATTCCTTTAAATGGATTAATATACTAATAACATTTATATTATATCCATATTAACAATATTGATATTTATATCAATATTTATATTTATATTTATCCTTATATAATATGATAATATCTAAATTGTTAATATTTATATTCATTATTAATAAATATATTATATATAATAAATGTTTATATAATAATGCCATTTAATATTGTTTATATATTATATATACAACTATCATTCGAATTAGAAAGGAATATTATAGACACCATATTCTAAGAGGGAAATTTCATTGTTTATCATGATGTTTAAATCTTTAATTTAAACGCCTTAATATCTAGACACTTCTTTGCAATTGTGGAAAAGTTTGATACATAGGTGTATCTGGGGTGGGAGCTCCTTGAGCTGTTAAATTAGGCCAAACAAACTCTTTGTTAGCCAACACATATATCAATAGAGAACACATATGAAAGCTCACTATCTCATCCATCTTCTCCAATACCTGAAGAATTAGAAGAGGTTACATCTCCTTGGGCTCTGTTGCTGCAAAACGAAAACAAAATTTTGACTTTCAAATCAGGACATATTGAAGATGTGGAATTGAAGGAATGTTTGGGCAGTCACACCACGATCAGGAAGTTGTGCAATACTTGTGCGTATGAGGGAAAATATTTTGAATATTTTCTTAGCATGCTGAGGATAGAGTTTTCTTTGGAATGAAGTTTAGTTACAGGAATGCACCAATGAAGTTGTCTTATTGTCTCTGGTAGCTCGAGTGCATCGTGGAGTAAAATCCAGCAAGATCTATTTATCATTGAATAAGAATTATATCGTAGATAGAAGACATTTGAATCACGGAGACGCATGTCGATGGGAAGTTTCATTATCAAATTTCCAATCCGAAGGCAGATTCTTTAACAGTAATAAGGCTTGCGGCAACTAATAGAGCAGACCATTCGATAATAGTGGATCAAATTGAACTACGACCAGAATGGAAGCTACAGTCGAAGGTCAAACATCTGAACAAAGTTTTGAAGTGTTTACATGATGATAACCCCAGCGCTCAAGGAAGGAAGAATATGCGAGCTATTTTAAATTAACTTCCTGCACTAAATGATTGTCTCTCGCTCTCCAATAGAGGATCTTGAAACAATAGAATAGGGATGTTACAACTCAGAAGAGCTCATTGGTTCAAGAATCAGTTTCTGTAATGCAGCTGGAGAAAATGGAAACAGCAGATGAAGGGACCGGTTGGAATCAGTTTTGGATTTGAAGGAAATCTTGCTTCACTTCGACCCAGTACAATGTCTCTGGATTTGAGATTAAAAACTAGATGTTAACTCATGATATTGCAGAGAAGGTGGCGGGATATGCGCAGAATAGAGTTGTTGATGAGGCTGGAAACTTTCAAGCGGCACAATTGACAGATGTAAAGCCAATTCTTATGCTCGGTTGCCAGCGCGTTCCCATGACAGCATCAAACAAAACAACGCACCAGGATAGATTTTCTGCCAAGCTTGATGATTGCAAGATATCTTCAGATCTGAAAACGTCTTGATAGCTGAATGCATGAGACGTGGAAGTATAGAGCAGATGTTGCCAGGTGCATGGAGAGGACTGCGGTCTTGTTTTGAGAAGAAATATTATTTCTAAAGATAAAGTCATTTCGAGATATGCACAAAATAGATTTATTGAAGTGGCTTTAGAAACTTTCACATGAATACAAGTGTGGAAGCATGGAATGCCACGGCTCAAATGCCATTGACAGATATTATAGAGAGAAACGCCCGGGTGTATCGCATATTTCTTCAATCTTTGCCACCATTGTTTGGGTTCACGCATGATGGGAATTTGGAAGGCATCGAAGACCTGCACAAAGCACCACAAAGCAAATGTAATAATAAAATTCAAATAAATGATATTGGCCGGTATCCTTGAAAAGCGGCGGTTTTATTATAGACAAAGCATTTTGAAAGTTGAAACGCCACCTTGTGTGGTACAATGATGGCGGGATATTTTGAAAATAAATTCTTTGAAAGGTGGCAGCACGAAAGATTCGCGGCCTTCTTTGCTTTAGAAACTCGCAAATAAATGCAATGATCGCAGGATATGCACGGGACGTTTTTAAAGCAAATGTGACTAGAAGTTATAAAGGTGATTTCTAGCAAATTTCTCGTTGAAAGAAAACCGGCAGTCGTCCTGTAATTAGAAATAGCAGTGTTAAAAACAAAAAGTATGCAAAATGAGTCAGTGTAGATAATGCGGATATTGTTCATATTTAGATATATCATCTAATGGAGAGAAAAAAGCTACGGGTTGGTGCGGGATAAAAGATAGACATTGGCGAAGTTTCTGATTTATTAGAAAGCTTCAGAGACTTTCAAGCTGATGCAATTGGCAGTGATACATTCAAAATACGGAAGGCAATACAGAAAAAGAAACCGCAGCTTATTTTAGAAAAAGAGAACGATGTCTTATGAGGTGCAAGGAGAACAATGATTGTGAATGTGCACAGAATGTATTCGTCGAAAGGCTTGAAAAATGCAATCCGCTGTTAAAAAGCCAATTCTACAACCTCTGCCAGCATTCTCATTGTCAGTTCCAAAATGGTAAAAGTGACATGTCTGCTGAAAACACAGATAAGGCCGCGCTACAGGGAGGTAGATAGAATGAAAAGCAATGCCAAAAATGCAAGCCGTGATTTAAGTTATAAAAATCTGTAAAGCCTTTCAAGAAATATAATGATGGCAGGATATGTTTCAAAGTAGATTTCGTGAAAAGTTTTGAAAACTTTCATGCAGATGCAATCAATACAGTTGGCAGTTGTAATGCTATTTTCCTCAGCCTTCACCAGCATCTTGCGACCTGTGTCAGATAGAAAAGCGTTAAAATATGTTGGTGGCAAGATATTTCAGTAGCAGAGGTATTAAAATTTATAGAAAGCTTTCAATGACTTGTAGCTGTGTGATTAAGACAGTTGAACCCTTGGTATGTGCTACGATAAATGAAGTAAAGGCTGTTGTCCCAAAATTTGAATGTATTGAATGTAATGGAGACATTCCACCTTGGGATGAAGAACACATTCCTGATAAAATTGTGACAAGGAAGCCTGATCCTGGGGACATTGTTTCAAAAACAGATTATCCAGAATTTGAGGCTACTAAATTGGTTCTTATTAATGGAATGAGGATATGTTACAGTGGCACCCATTTTCTTGATGACCAGGTTCTATTCAGTACATTTTCGTATGGTGGACTATCTGAATTACCTGAAAGTGACTATTTGTCATGTTCCGTGGGCACAAAAATTGCTAAAGAGATTGGTATGTTTGGATATAAGTCATCTATTCTCAGGAACATGCTCACCGTGAATGGCCTCTGTGGCACCCCTCATCCTGTAGGTTATCAAGTTTGGCTTGAGAAGATGACACCAGTGTCACGAAGGCTTCTTTCTGTTCTATTGGTTGTGGATGAAAATGAGCAAGGAACGAGTATTGGCAATAACAATGGGCATCATATGAACTACATTCACCGCATGCATATAGATTATAAATCTATAAGGAAGGATATCTCAGAAAATGCAAAGAAAGATGTGAATGCTGAGGCATAGACCTTGATTGCAACAGAGGTTTCAGAAACATAACAAATAGAAGCTAGTGATGATGAGGATGAAAATAATGAAGATAATGAAGACAATGATGTTACAGAAGGTGCTAGTGAGAAGGCAGAGAAATGTTAGTACTATTTCTCATGTCATGCACACGGTCAGTTCAACAATAGCTAGGGAATAGTGTTGAGACCCAAGATTTCAAGTAACGAATGGAGAAGGCATCCATTGGCCCTATTCGTGAATAATCACAAGCTGGAGTAGAATGTGAAGAGTTCCCATGACTCTTTATTTTCCATTATTTTGTATTTTCTTTTGAGAAACTGATGGACTTTTGGGTTTCAGGGGAAGAGATCTATATAACTCTTTTTCTAATCTTTGTAGAGGAACTTTTTGCTGTTCAACCAGGAGCTCCTGTGAGAGCTGTAGGGAGGTAGTAATTGGATGTCTGTTATTATCTTTTGGGCACCTGTGTAATTGGAGTTTTGTAGAATGGGTTCTAGAGACTTAGAGCTCTGGTTTTGCTTTGATATTAATGAAGGATCATGTTCCATGACTCTCTCATAGTTGCTGTTTGTTCCTATGTTTATTCAGTTTCTCTATTCATTTCAATTTCTTCTACAACTTGATATGCAAGAATTTTTGAGGACTTTGTGCTTCGGCTATTGATTATTCTTTGTCTCTTTGAAGACTTTGTACTTCTATCTTTATGTTTAGTTTTTCTTTTCTCTTGGGGATTTGTACTGTGTTTTTTATGTTCATAGGCGGATTCCTTTTCATTATCTTTCTCCCTTTCTCTCTCCTTTTCATACTTTCTGGTTAAAAGTACCAAAAATACAAAAACTCCCATCATAAGAGGGAGCTGCCCCTCTCAAATACAAAGGAGAATTGTTACATTCACAACAATTTCTCCGTGTGTTAGCATCTTTTGTTGTTGTCTTGTTGGGAGAATCAGGGTGTTTTTGCAGTGACAAAACTGTATGCTAAAGGTAGCAAGGAAGATCCATAGATTCAGTGTCTCTTCATAGTTGTCTTTTCTGTTATCTTGATTGGCAGCAAAAATTTGGTTTTGGGACTAGTACTTCCAAATAATTATTGGTTTTGGGACTCGTACTTCCAAATAATTATGACAACCTTCACTATAATCAAAATTAAGATCTTAACTTGATGTTGTTTCTATTCCATAACAACCTTTATCACTCTGAATTTAGTGAGTTACCTTGAGGGTAACCAAATTTGAGATTCATTAAGGCCCTGATGCCACAAAACATACATTGACAGTGAGATAGAATACTTTAAAACCATTGTAAAGATGAGATAGAATACTTTAAAACCATTGTAAAGATGCGTTGACAATTATGTGATTGTGAGGACGTGATTGTGTGGACCTCTTATGGCAGTCTTCATGAACTTGAACAATTCTAGTCTTAAGTAATCACTGGAGTAACTGCACTTTCATCATCTAAATCCCATACAATATAAAATAGTATAGTGGTATCAATCTTTGACAACAATCTTTCACATAGGAGCATTCCCACATTTTCAATATTTTATAAGTCAGAAGAAGGTAACTCTATGGTGATCCATCAAATGGACAGCCCAATAGGCCCAAGTGAATAATAACAGTCATAAGAATCATGAAGAATGTAACATGCTTAAGATGACCCTATGACTGCTCTCACACAGTACCTTGGCAAATTTAAGAATTGCTAATAGGTTTGATCATGAATCTGACGGTCCTAGGCTTATGAGAGCCCTTTCTGAATGATGGAGAGCATAATTTCTTATGTTATTTGACTATCATAATTGGGATTATTCCTGTATGGTAGTCAAATAACATAATCAAAGGTTGTTAAATCTGGAGGAAATTCATATGCTAAGTTATATTGTGGCCGCATAACCCACAAACCTGAGGATCATCCAAACCTAAAATTGCTTGAGAGATAATTAATCCTAGATCCTGAAGAGATACTTAGCAGGAGAGAGAGAAAACTAAGGAATAGGACTATTGCTAAATATCTCATCAAGTGGAGAGGATTACCAATAGATGATGCCACATGGGAAGAAGCAAAAGTTATGAATCATCCTAATTTGAAGTTGCTTGAGGACAAGCAATCCTTGAGTGGGAAGGACTGTGATGTCCCTCCTTAATACGGGTAGTAAAGAGAGATCAACATCACACCCAGCCAAGTCAAAAGAAAAAGACTTCATACATGGCTGACTCTAATCATGCATCAACACCATGTAATAGAGATAAGGCATCAATTTGAATTGAGGCAAAGATTGAATTCCTTCATGTCACTGATCTCCATATATATGGATCACCATTGAAATCAGTGATAAGCATAATAACTTAAAAAGAATCAGTTAGGCAGCACCAAAATGAATAAGACAAAATTATCATAAAAGACAAAATGGATATAAGACACAATGACGCCACCCGGGAGGACAAAAGAGCGATTATATTAAGGAACAAAGATTTGTTAAATGTCAATCCTAACACAAAGGGTGCCGATTATGGGATTAAGATAATAGTTTGACTAAAGATGGTGATCCCAAGGAAGGGACGTGACTAGTCAAAGGGATGCAATTGTTGAAAGATATATAAAGAAATCCTGGTCATTCACTCAAGGCATTCATTCACTCAACATTTCAATCACCCAACACATCCTCATCAATCCAATTTAGAACATCAACAAATTACTCATATGCAACACATTGATCATCCCAATACAAGTTAAACACAAAGGTAAAAATTAATCAATCATAATACATATCCCTATCATACAAATTAGTGTAGCATCAAACAAAGAATAATAACTTCTGGGAAAGCAATCTAAGACGGCCTATTAGTACTCAAACAACCTACAAGGTATAACTGATGCATTTTGAACAAATATTATCTCAACAATATATGTAAATAATGCATTGATAAGATGATATATAAGTGGCCATCAAGTGCCATGATATGATTATCCATCATGAATGATGAGATAAAGTCCAATCCCTATAAGAGGAATATATTCATAGAAGCATTACCTTTATGATCCATGGGATCACTAGAACAAGAAGGCAAAGTCGTTAATGGTATGATTCCTAGCCTTACTCATGATATAAAAGGGATGAGTGCAAGGTTGCCTCGTCATTAATCTTAGTAATCACCCTACGAGAACTTATGGATAGTTAGGGAAGGGCAGATTGGTAGATCTCAGACCTAGGTGACTCTCAAGTGGGTGAAGTATTGGTGGGTGTAGAATGAAGCCCATTGAGCCAAGTGGTGAAGTATTTCTAGGTGTAACATGAAGCCTATGGTAGTGTAGATTAATTGTTATTAAATCGCTTACATGGTAGGTGACTCTCAAGTGGGTGAAGTATTACTAGGTGTAGCATGAAGCCCCTTGAGCCAAGTGGTGAAGTATTGTCGGGTGTAGTATGAAGCCCTTAGGCCTATGACAGTGGAGTCTTGTTATCCAGCATGCTAATGAGTATATACTCCATCTCCATAGGGACAAATGATTAGGTTAGATTAATGACCAGACACATTGATCACCACTCCCAAAGTATATCATGAGGTCTCAATAGGGTAAAGAATGTGGAAAATATATATTGGATATATGTAAGTATTCATTGTTATTGATTATGTTCATGATGTTACTAACCCTAATTAATGATATTGGTTTTATTATTGATCTATTAATTACTAATGTTCTCTTTAAGAAACTATACTTGTGTGCAAGCTGAAGGCATCTAGAACTTCCTAAGAGGGGACATTACATCATGACACAAATGACACCAGAAAGGAAGAGTTTCAGAGTCTAGCTATTGCACCCAAGAAGACAAGCCCACCCAAATTTCCAAAGAATTAGGAAGAGGATTTCTCAAGTCTATTTCCACATAGATGCAAGCGAAGGTCATAACCCTTTGATCCTGCATTTGCTGAGAAGGACCCACTAGTTTTCCCAATAGCAATGCGACCATGTGCAAAATATCATTTCTTTGGTACTCCACTGAAAACCAAGGAAGGCGCAGCCACACCAGGACCTGATTTGGTATCTCTTCCAAAGGATTAAAGCTATTGTGCCACGACTTAAAAAATAGAACAATTTGGTTGTGAAAATAAGGATCTCCTTCAAAATCCCTATGTCAATCAACCATGTAATTAAAAACAACCATAAAAAAATTGTTAGCCAGCAACATCACCTCTACTTCTCTTTCGAGGTTCTAAGTCTTTCTAACCCATGAGTCCAAGAAAAAGAGTGAGATCCACATCCCCATGAATTTGTAAATCAAAGCATGATTGGTGAAGTATTCTACATCCTCAGCAATAGAATCCATTTGAATCACTAGAATAGGCCTATTTAGACACCACTCCAAACACCCATTGATTTTTAGGATGCGAGGGCTCCTAGACGGAGCCATCCCATCAAACCCTGCATTATTAGATAGAGATATATTCACAGCACCACGCTTGGACGAAGACGGAGAGCTCGCATGCAGGGAAGCTCAACAATCCATATTATGATTAATTATAGATGCCTCACTTGAGGCCATGAACAAAAGAGAATGGCTAATAGAGACCTCCTTTGATCCCCACAAACCCCAACACCCAGCTCCAGCACCAAACAACAAGCAAACAAAGAAGAAAAGAGAGAGATCCAAACCCACCCCACTCACTGCACTGGAAATCATCCACCAAAGCGCGATCTGTAGTAAGAAGAAACACGCAGCAAGAAATGTGAACATGCAGACCATGGTCTACTATGGACCATGGGTTTGTAGCCGGTCCCCTTGCACGCCCATTCTCCAAATCTCCACAATGTAATCTATTGTAATGGAGGGCATAAAAAACCCAATTGATATTTGAATATTAATAGGCTACACGTTATATTCAAAATTGTTTATGGAGCCTCTTTCCTCTAGCTCATTTTACTCTATTAAAATTCTCATTAAATAATACATAAATAATGATAATTAATAAAAGATGTTTAAAATAAGCTAGAATATATTGTATTAAACAAAAATACCCTACTATGTCATATAACTTCAACCAAATACTTGATACTTTACATTAATCATTAATCATTATATATTTTTGTAAAGTGGAAGTTAAATAAATACACTATCAATGGCCACCAGTCTCATACTTTTGGCCTTTCTCGATCAATTCGCCAAGGATGCCCTCTTGCTCCAAGCCTGTATGTTCTTGCGGTAGAAGGTTTTGGATACCTTCTTGCTCATTTAGTTTCCAACAGGCTTGTGGATGGAATCTCTCTGCCTAATTCATCCAGCTAGTTGGTTAATGGTCATTTTGCTAATGAATCTTTTTTAACCTTATTGGAGGAAGAAAATTCTGTCAAAAATGCTCTTGTATGTCTAGAGACCTTTTGTCTTTCCTCGGGCTCATCCATTTAGTGGTATAAAACTTTATGCTATAGGAAGTCAATTCTTCCCATCCCTTAATGGCTCTAGCAATATGGTTGGCACTATTTGGCCATGGTGAAATTTTTAGATTACCTGGTATTCCTTTTGCTTTCTAGGGCTCCTCTGCTACTCTTAGGCAAGCTGTTCTTACTCATGTGGAACAAAAAATTGCAGTCTGGATTACCAAGCTGCTATCTCTGGCTGGTAAATTCCAAGTTTGTTCTAAGATTTTGGCTGCAACCCATGTTTACTACTCTTCTTGTTGGGCTCCTTTGAAAGCTTCATATGCCAAATTAGAAAATCTCTTGAGGGATTTTCTCTAGACCTCCTCTGAGACTCATCATGGGTTCCACCATGTTGCTTGGGAGTTTTGATGCCTTTGCAGAGATTCTGGAGGCCTTGGTATTCTTTCTACTCAGCCCCAAGGCACTACTTTGGCTATCAAGTGGATCATTCATGCTCTCACTAGAAATGAGGCATGGAGAGTGTTACTCTGGCATAACATTGAAATGGGACATTCTTTGTACAAACCTACTTGGAAAGGGATTGGGTTTTCTACTATCCTTGTCATGAGAGAGCCAATTCAGATCTCAGGCACTTTAGTGGTTAAAAGCATTTGGAAAGACTGGGAGAAAGTTAAACCTTGGATATGTTTGTTTGGTGATGGGTTTCATGCTAGTCTCTCTTTCAATCATCTTAATATTTGGTGGTCACCTCTTCTATCCATTACTGGCCAACCTTTAGCCAAATTACCTGGCATAAAGGCTCTGAAATTTCATCAAAAAGGTGTTCAAACCTTATAGGAAATGTTTCATCAACCAATGATGAGCCTCTTGGCTTGGGAGCCATTTCAAGTTAAATTTGGGCTTTCAAGAATTGATAAGACTACATATGATAGAGTCATCATAGCTATTCCACCAGATATGCTTCACAAAGTTGGAATTCAATCCAAGAAACTATGGTGGAAGGAATGGAAATGGTATCCAGAAACACCAATGCATCACTTCAAGCCATGGATGGCTTATAGGTGGCTTTCAGCCCATTTACCTATGGTTGAAACTCTTAATAAGCTTTGGCTTATTCATAGTTCTTTGGCTCTTTGGAATACCAGATTTCAAATTGTTTGGTCTGCCATTCTTAAGCCCAAGTTAGCTCATTTTTCTTGGTGCATTATTTTTCAAGGCCTGCCTGTGGGCACTAGGATTTTTCATCTTGGGGTTTAGGATCCCTGTTGTCCTTTTTGTGGGCAACCTAGGATGATTCAACATCTCTTCTGGTATTGCACCAGAGCTCAGCATTTCTGGCTATGGATCCATGATTTTTTTTGCCCTTTTAGGCCAAAGCCTTAATCTTGGCAAATTATCCTTCTGGGTTATTCTCCTAGGTTTCTTGAAAGATTTACTCAGATTTGGCATATTTTCAAGGTTGAGATTATTTTTACATTATGGAAAGATCGTAATTCTTGTTTATTTTCAAACAGTAAAATTGGAACATCTATTTCTCTATACATTAAAACAATTATATGTTCTAATGTTCTTCAGCAAGTTCAAGTGCAAGATAATAAAGTTGCCTTGGAAGTGGCTCACTTACAAGAGTTATTGGATCATTGGGGGAATGCTCCTTGTGCTATGGCACGGGTTCCTCCCTCTCCTTCCTTTGTCAGAGCCCGTTCTCCTCCACAAGGTCATAGACACAGAAGTGGTTCAACCAGAGATTCTCGACCCCGCTCCCAGCCTACTTAGCAGCATGGTCCTAACTATCGCTAATGCTCAGCCTCTCCACGTTAGCATGGTTGGACCTCAGGCTATGCTACAAGTGCTACAGGGGATAATGCGGGTTGGCCCACTAGAGCTAATACTAGCTGGCCTACTTTGGATAATGCGGGTTGGAATGCTCCTGGTCCTTCTAATCCAACCAATTGCACCAAATGAAGAACATGAAAAAGATGATGGATGGGCACCGCTTGATGTCAACCCAGACCTTGTGGCTATTTGGGGGAAACTGGATGACAGGGATCCACCATCTACAGGGGTGGCAATGGCACCTTAATTTATGTTTTTTTGTTATGTTTATGTTTTTATATGAGATATGTATACCCATTGATACTTTGATCTAGAACTTTCTGGGCTTGGCCCATTTGACTCTTGGGCTGTGCCTTTTTACCACCCACCTATTTTTTGTGAAAGTGGTTTCTTATTCTAATAGATAGTTGCATTTTCATAAAAATAAAATAATAAATACACTTAAATTGTGTTAGATGTGGAGTCCTACTATAAACATTATTGTTTTAATGAAAATATAATTGAATGGTAAGAAGACATGCCCTTAAATGCAATAGCAAGAAATAATCAAATTAATCTACATAAAAGAGATAAGTCTATACATGTACCTAAATTTATATATCCTACTTAAATGTAATAAATTGTCATATCCCTATATTGAAGCGATTATTAATCAAATACAATATAATATATTTATTTAAATTATATTATTAATATAAATATTAATATTAATAAGTTTATTCTAATATATATTATTATATTATATAAATGCAAATAAATATTATAAATTAATTAATTAAATATTATAAATGAAATAAGATATATTATATATTAATATTACAAAGTATTAAATATTATAAGAGGGGACCGATTCCCATTTAGGGTAACAAACACTTTACAAAGGGAATAGCCTTAATAAAAGGAAACACATTTGATTAAGGAGGCTAACATAGTTATGAAGATTAATATGTTGAAATAAAGTAACCAACTCCTCTAGAGCGGCTATCTCATGAAGCAATGAAGAAAAAAGTTTGTGAGGATCCAATAATTGGTAATTACTAATTGTTAACAGTAGAGATTATATATTAAAGAAGTTGTGTCGACATCTCCTCATAGATTGGTGATTCACTTGAAAGGAGACACCTAATGGAAAAAGGTAGCCTTCAAAGGATATAACAAGGGATCAGTGGAGTTCATCAAGCAATTCATTCAATCCTCTCATCATCTCATCATCGATCGAATCAGCAGTGCCATCTCATAACACTGATTCATGATATTTATTTCAAGTGCAGTAGTTGTTATACATTGATCAGTCCCTGTAAGCACAAAATCATGCATAGCCTCCACAAGGACCCCTATAATGATATATGATCTTGTTATGTACATGTAAGCATGAAATAATGTCCTCTAAGTAGCAATCCTCTTGGTGATGTGTCATTTCTTTCATCTTGTGTTGTTTCCTCTTCTTCACTTTCCCTCTCTCTTTGTCGTCGATGCTTTTCAACACTTTGTGACACTTGTCGATTTGTATTTTCTAGTCTTTTGACCTTGTTACTAAGCCTTGTATGCATATTGTAGGTGAGTTTTCACCTTTTCCCTATGTTTTTCATCCTCTCCACCCCCTAGAAGACTTCTAGAGGTCCCCCGGAGCCATCTTCCTCTTTCAGTTTTTAGTTTCACTCAACCAATCTGAATCTCCCCCTATTATTTCTTTCAACTCTCATAACTTACCTAACTAGTATAGATTTTTAGAAAATCTTAATGTGATATGCACCCAGTGGCAATCTTGAGATTGTAAACCTTTCTTTGTTGTAAGGTCTTCACATCAACAATCATGCATATCTATTGCTCATTATTATTTAGTTTTTTTTTGAGATTTCATTTCCAAGGGTTTGTGTTGCTTATTTGACCCATATGACTCTTAGGAAAAATCTTATTGTTTCATCAAGTTTATTTGATACAAAGAATTTATATATCATTCCCATCTAAAATAAGGGGCATCTTGTGAACCACAATGTGCCTCATTAATCTCTTCATAGTGGTGTTGTATTTCTTCTTAGAATATTAAATTACTTCATTAAATCCTTCTTGAGAATATTCGTAGTTTGTCGATAGAATAGGGCACAAAAACTATTCAAACCTAAAGCATTGTCTAGTTGAAAAGCTAAGTTACTTGTCTAAGTTATTTTTTAGTCTCAAAATGTAATATCCTTATATATGGTTCGTCCCTTTCTGCCACTTTCCCACTTGCTCCTTGAAATCTAGATGTGCTTGCAAAAAAATTTGAAATTTGAATCATTGTTGTCATTACCTATTATATGTATTTAAAAATGATATGATTATTTGCCAATGATTTGAAAGAGTTATTTCTCTTATCTTGGCTAAGATTTGCTTTTCAGATGTGATCCATTCATCAATAAGTGACTCTAGTGTAGAAGGTTGTGACTAGGATGAGATTGTTGGTATTTGTTACTAAGATCCAATCCACCATATGTTCTATTAAAATTATATATTTGTTACCATGCGTTAGTTTTATAAATTTTCTAGAAAGAAATATAGCTCAAATTCTTGAGTGATAATAAATATAGATCGTCATGGAATAGATTGATTAAATTTGTATACATACCTCACTAGATGCCACTAGACTAAAGTACGAGAGTTATGACAAATTTTTATCTACTTGATTCCCCATATACCTTTTTACTTAATATTTTCTTTCGTGTTTGAAGTTTATTCCTGATCATGACAGGTTGTCATTGATGACAAAAAGGTGTTTGGTCCTCATGTTATATTTCAGGATGTCTTCAATTGGGAGAGATTTAATGCAGAGACAATGTATTGGTTGTTTGAAATCCTTAATGTCTTGTGATGATCACATCATATGTGTCTTGCAGATGCAGAGAATGGTTTTATACTTCATAGGTTTGATCTTGCATCATCAAGAGTACATCATCTTGTGTGTTGTTGCAAGAGTGCATCATCAGGAGTTGCAGGAATACATCATCAGGAGTACATCATCTTGTGTGTTGTTCATCAAGAGTACATCATCTTGTGTTTTGTTGCATAGAGTGTCAAAGTTCAACTTTGAAGGTTCACAGGGCAGAAATGATAACATTTGTTGATAAGGAAGTTCATTGATGTTGATATGGATATTCAAAGTTTGATTGAAGCTTGAGTTGATTAGTTGGCATATCAATTGATTAGTTGGCATATCAAATGATTAGTTGGCATATTAGTTAAAATATACTTGACAGGTTAATAATGATTGATGATAGAGATAATGTCAATGGTTAAGGTATGATCTTTGTGACAGTGGCATTTAATTGACAGGAGGTCTTCATTCTATCACGTGTAGTAGATGATGTTTTAAACATGTATCAAAGGTTGTCACAAATCTCCTAAATCCAACTGTCATCTATGTCTTATGCACTTCTGTTTTAAAGCTAAGGTGACCTATCATCGTAGGTGAAAGTCACTTAAGTGACTTGTTAGAGGGGGTTTAACTCATTCATCAACCGGCCCCATATATTGCTGTCCACCGATTCCTTAGGTCGCTTTCTTTCCCATCGGTCGCCAAAAAGCCATCTATGACATTGTTTGAATGTTTTATGGGTGGCAAATACATTTCAAATACCTTATGAGGTGAGTGGTGTATGTAATTTTTTTTTTGGTTTCTATTGTGAAAGCCTGATTTCTTTGGAGAAGATAAAGCATCATCGAATATGCATAGTGAGAGCTATAGTTTTAGAGTGAAATTTATTCTATCTGAAGGGGAGCACCATGTCTTTATCACAATTATTGTGGTTTCTACATATTACAAACCTTATTCATGCCTATGGAGAAAATCATTTGTTTAGATTTTAGAAAGCATTGAAAATGCTTTTTGATATATGAAGAGCCTGATATATGTTTGGAGTATTTAATTTTAAAGTTTCTATTATGGATACAAAACCACTAAGCCTTTTATGGCTTTAAGTTTTTTTTTTAGAAATTTTATACTAAGAGGTCGGCCCATACCAAATTTATGAGTTTTAATATGGTGAGTGTTTAGTGGTTATTAAATTAGAAATTTTTTAAGGAGATTTTTCTTGAAGGCAAATATCTATGGAGAATTGGAAATGTTTTTTTTGCAAAATAAAGATTTTTTTTTTGGAGATACAGAGAAGTTGAAAGGTTTTCATGAAGATAATTTTGTGAGGAAGATCAACAGGATTGAATGATGTTTAATGGAGATAATTTGTTATGTGAGAAAATCATATTGAAGATTTATTTATTATTTTTTGTTTGCAATGAGAGAATGTGTTTTTGCAGGAATATGAATCAAAATTGAAGAGTTTATTTGCAGGGGAGATGAAGAAAAGGAAATGTGTTTTTGTAGAGAAGTGAAATTCCAAGAGTCCTGTTGTTTATAATTGCAAAATTTGTGTGATCAGATGCAAGAGAAATTTATGAAGGAATGTGAAAGGTTCTAAGGAATTGAAGAGACAAATTTATTTTGCACATTAAAATAATTATAGAGATGAAACATACAGAAGATGAAAGGTGAAAAGACATTCAACTTGTATAAATTTGTTTTTCAGGTGCATTAATGGTATGAATTAAAAAGGATAGAGATGAAACATACAGTGTAGTGAAGTGTTGTTGAATGGATTAGAATACAGGATTGATATGCAGTGTTATTGAATGGATTAGAATACAAGATTGATATGCAGTGTTGTTGAATGGATCAGAATACAGGATTAATTTGTAGAGAAAATTGTTTATAGAGATTTGTATATGGAGCTTGTTTGCAAAAGTATGTAAAAGAAAATGATCTTGATTTGAAAATCAAATAGGAGGTATAAGGTTGTATACAATGGTGCAAATCTGATTGAATAGCAATCGTGTCTTGCACACAAAGTTTGATGTTTTGTTAATAGTGATTGTGTTTGCCAGTGAGGCACAGTATGCCAATGAGGCTTGTGGTCAGTGAGACTGTGGTCAGTGAGACCTCTGTATATGTCAGTGAGACATTTTTAAGAAGATTTTTCATTTAAGCCAGTGAGGCAGTTCTGGAGTGGTTTTTCTACCCATGGAGGATTTTCCACTCGTGCAATCCTTGTGTCTTGATTCATATTGATCTTCTCTCTGTGGTTGTATGTTTTACTCATGAATTTTGTTTATGTGTTTTGCATATGTGATTGACAATTCAATGATAACTTTCTCTTCTTGTGCTCTCCAAGTTAAAGTTTGTAAAAATATTCAAAAGTTCACACAACACTGATTCACCCGCCCTCTCAGTGTTGTCCTTAACTCCTACAATTGGTATCAGAGCCAGTTTCCCTTTTGTAGCTTAATCAGCTTGGGTAGATCCTGTGTGTGGAGTTCAATGGGTAAGTGCAGAAGAAATAAGAGTAAGAAAATTGTCAAGTTTCAGAGTTGTCAAAACTCTTCATCCATATCAAATCTAGATGATGATATAATGTCAGTTGATAAAAATGTTCTCCATGTTGAATCTAATATTGTCTTAGAAGAAAATGTTTCAAATGTTCCTAAGTTTGATGGTTCAAATTTTTCAGTTTGGTATGTTAGAATGCAAGTGTATTTATCCTCCTTAGGATATGATGTTTTAATGTCAGTTGAGAATGGTATTTCTGTAAATAACAAAGAGGCTCTTAAATGCAATCATATAGCCAAGAAGGTTATTTTATCTGGTTTATCTAATGATATTTCTTGTAAGGTTGTGCAGTGTGAAACAGCTCAGGATATTTGGAAAGAACTGATAAAAACTTATCAAGGTAGTACACCTGAAGAAGAAAACAACTTATTATCTGAGAAGAGTGACAATGATGAAAATCTTTCACATGAAGGAGATGAGACTCAATCAAATTTTGAAGAAGATCAGATTATTAGTGATGAAGAACAAGAATGTGAAATTGATATGGAAGGAGAGCTTATATATGCTTTGAGTGAGCTCAAGAAGTATAAGAGAGAGAGAATCAGAAACTAAATTTGCTACTACAACAAGAAAGAGAATCTAAAGATAACGTACATTCAGAACTTGAAATTGTATCTATAGATCTTGAAGAGGCTAGACATCAAATTATAAGTTTAAAGACATATATTGATGATTCAGATAAACCAATTGCTAGATTAAAGATAGAAATTGAAAAAGCTAAGAGGACAACAGATGTTTCAATATCTAACCTTGAAGTTAGAAGGATTGAGAATCTAAAACTGGAAGGTGAAATTATGAAACTCAAAAAAGATTATGATGGTCTCAAGGCTTTATCTAAGAACTATAAGAAATTTGAAGAAAGTACAAGCAAGCTACATGAGATGCTTGGTAAACAAAAACCATATGGAGACACTACTGGACTTGGTTTTGAAGAAGGAGAATGTTCAAAAGTCAGAGAGACTCCCAAAAAGAAGATTGATTTGAATGCTGCAACTGAAAACAAAATGCATAATCAAAGAAGAAGAAATGCTCCTGTAAGACAAGCATACATGTACAGGTATAGCTATTCTTTTAATGGTTACTGTTATACTTGTAATCATTTTGGGCATAAAGCAGTTGATTGCAAAAGGAATACTAACCTTGTATGTTACAAGTGCAATAATGTTGGACATATTCAAAGAAATTGCAAAATGAACAGAGTGTATGATCCTTCATGGAAGCTTAATATGAGTGCTCAAAGGTATTATCAGTCAATTGATTTTGATTACAACATAATTTGTTATAATTGCAACTTTCTTGGTCATAAAGCACACAGTTGTAGGAGAGCATCACCTAATTTGAAAGGTTGGGAAAAGAAAAAGGTTGAAAAAGTTTGGAGGAAGAAAGAACCCATGAAAGTTTGGAGATTGAAACAAAGGCAAAAGAGTACAGATTCTAAACTTGTGCATCTTGCACAAGTAACTTCATCAATTGCATAATACATGGCATGAAGTAAGGGGGAGGTATCAAATGTTCTATTAGTTAACCCCAAGAAGTTTCAAGAAGGAGATCATTTGATTTAATGATCTTGTCTATTTTGCCAATCTTGTGAGATAGTTGTTGATGATGTTGCTAACTAAGTTGATTTTTTTTAGTGTATATCAGTGATGCAGGAAGAACTTGTTAATGCAGTTGGTATGCAAAATTGATGGACTGGATACTCATATGGAAGTGTTCTTGATGTGATAATCTCACATGTTTCTTTGATATTTTTCATCAGTAATATGTTTCAGGGTAGTATGTACAAATTGTGTAATTCTACTGGTATTAGGTGTCCATGATCAATGACATGTTTAAGTGGATCATATAAAGTGTTCAAAAGCTCTCTATACAAAGAGTTTGATGATGTTGTGACATTGATCCTATTTGTATATTGTTTGATACTTACATGATTAAGTTGACATATGCTTCAGTTAAGGTGTTCTCAAGGAACTCTCATCTGCATTTTGTGTTATAGGAAGAGCTTGATGGTGAAAGTTGTGCAATCTTGATAAGCTGATTTGTATTATGGATCTTGAGTATCCTCAAGAAGTTCTCTTGAGATGTTAGCATGTGTTGAGGAAGTTGCAAATGAAAGAAGTCAATTGTTTTGTTTTTTGCAAAGGTATTGATAATGGTTATGTCAGATTTGACAGTGTGTTGTAAAAAAAAAAACAAAAAAAAAGGATGTGCAGGAATAGCAGGATGGTCTTCATTCTTTTCATGTAAAAAAAAAAGATGTGCAAGAATAGATTGGTTGCAGAATGAATGTTTATTTAGAACTGATCATTGGTGTAATAATTTGACATGTTCTTTGTTGTTCTTCTTCATTAATATGATTCAGAAAGGTATGTGAAAATTGTGTGCCTCTTGTTTTGAAGTGGTAAGGTATGTGTTTCAAGCTATGACATCTTGAGTTGCTTATGAAATTGATGGTGGTGCCTTATTCTTCTTCAAGTTTATTAGTTAATTAGAGGCAAGTAAAGGTCTTGAATCTGCTGATAATGGTCATCATGTCATATGGTGTTGGGAATTGTGTGATGAGGAGTCTTCATGATCTTTGCTTGCAAATCTCTTTATCAAAGAGTATTGGTATGTTTATGATTTCTTTGCAAAAGTGTTCAGAAGGTTAACTGTCAATAAATGGATGGTATACTTCAGGTTGATATGTTACTTCAGGACTAATTCAGGAAGTGGATAAGTGTTGAGTTAAGTTGAGTTATGTTGGTTAGTCTTGTCAGTGTTTACCAATGGTATTTCTGAGTAGTAATTTGTTTGTGAACTTTAACACATGGGAGATCTTGGAGATTTGTTGTTTCAGGTCAAAAAGGTTGTTGATTGAAGAAGAACTATTTGTTTTGAAAGTTTGTGATGTTATCGGGAAGGAGTGTGTTAGTCTTCATCTTCACAGTGGTATTGTCATCAGATGTAAGTTTCATGAAAGACAAATGGTTCAAAGATTTTGGTAAGTGGTTCAAATTTTTTGATTGAAGATAACAAGATAACAAAATTTTATGTTTTCAAAGTTCTCATATTGCAGGGTGATCGTAATTATCGAGCTATAACATCTTTTCAATGGAGTTGTTCTCAGGGGGAGATAATAGTCTTTGTCATCCGATGTCAAAAAGGGGGAGAAAGAAAAATATGCATCAGGTGGTTTTGCCATCAATGACAAAGGGGGAGATTGATGGTGACAGGTTGTCATTGATGACAAAAAGGTGTTTGGTCCTCATGTCATATTTCAGGATGTCTTCAATTGGGAGAGATTTAATGCAGAGACAATGTATTGGTTGTTTGAAATCCTTAATGTCTTGTGATGATCACATCATATGTGTCTTGCAGATGCAGAGAATGGTTTTATACTTCACAGGTTTGATCTGGCATCATCAGGAGTACATCATCTTGTGTGTTGTTGCAGGAGTGCATCATCAGGAGTTGCAGGAATACATCATCAGGAGTACATCATCTTGTGTGTTGTTGCATAGAGTGTCAAAGTTCAACTTTGAAGGTTCACAGGGAAGAAATGATAACATTTGTTGATAAGGGAGTTCATTGATGTTGATATGGATATTCAAAGTTTGATTGAAGCTTGAGTTGATTAGTTGGCATATTAATTAAAATATACTTGATAGGTTAATAATGATTGATGATAGAGATAATGTCAATGGTTAAGGTATGATCTTTGTGACAGTGGCATTTAATTGACAGGAGGTCTTCATTCTATCACATGTGTAGTAGATGATGTTTTAAACATGTATCAAAGGTTGTCACAAATCTCCTAAATCCAACTGTCATCTATGTCTTATGCACTTTTGTTTTAAAGCTAAGGTGACCTGTCATCGCAGGTGAAAGTCACTTAAGTGACTTGTTAGAGGGGGTTTAACTCATTCATCAACCGGCCCCATATATTGCTGTCCACTGATTCCTTAGGTCGCTTTCTTTCCCATTGGGCGCCAAAAAGCCATCTATGACATTGTTTGAATGTTTTATGGGCAGCAAATACACTTCAAATACCTTATGAGGTGAGCGGTGTATGTAATGTTTTTTTTCGGTTTCTATTGTGAAGCCCCGATTTCTTTGGAGAAGATAAAGCATCATCGAATATGCATAGTGGGAACTGTAGTTTTAAAGTGAAATTTATTCTATTCGAAGGGGAGCACCATGTCTTTATCACAATTATTGTGGTTTCTACATATTACAAAACATATTCATTCCTACGGAGAGCATCGTTTGTTTAGATTTTAGAAAGCATTGAAAATGCTTTTTGATATATGAAGAACCCGATATATGTTTGGAGTATTTAATTTTAAAGTTTCTATTATGGATACAAAGCAACTAAGCCTTTTATGGCTTTAAGTTTTTTTTTTAGAAACTTTATACTAAGAGGTCGGCCCATACCAAATTTATGAGTTTTAATATGGTGAGTGTTTAGTGGTTATTAAATTAGAAAATTTTTAAGGAGATTTTTCTTGAAGGCAAATATCTATGGAGAATTGGAAATGTTTTTTTTTTGCAAAATAAAGATTTTTTTTTTGGAGATACAGAGAAGTTGAAAGGTTTTCATGAAGATAATTTTGTGAGGAAGATCAACAGGATTGAATGATGTTTAATGGAGATAATTTGTTATGTGAGAAAATCATATTGAAGATTTATTTATTATTTTTTGTTTGTAATGAGAGAATGTGTTTTTGCAGGAATATGAATCAAAATTGAAGAGTTTATTTGCAGGGGAGATGAAGAAAAGGAAATGTGTTTTTGCAGAGAAGTGAAATTCCAAGAGTTCTGTTGTTTATAATTGCAAAATTTGTGTGATCAGATGTAGGAGAAATTTATGAAGGAATGTGAAAGGTTCCAAGGAATTGAAGAGACAAATTTGTTTTGCACATTAAAATAATTATAGAGATGAAACATACAGAAGATGAAAGGTGAAAAGACATTCAAATTGTATAAATTTGTTTTTCAGGTGCATTAATGGTATGAATTAAAAAGGGTAGAGATGAAACATACAGTGTAATGAAGTGTTGTTGAATGGATTAGAATACAGGATTGATATGCAGTGTTATTGAATGGATTAGAATATAGGATTGATATGCAGTGTTGTTGAATGGATTAGAATATAGGATTAATTTGCAGAGAAAATTGTTTATAGAGATTTGTATATGGAGCTTGTTTGCAGAAGTATGTAAAAGAAAATGATCTTGATTTGAAAATCAAACAGGAGGTATAAGGTTGTATACAATGGTGCAAATTTGATTGAACAACAATTGTGTCTTGCACACCAAGTTTGATGTTTTGTTAATAGTGATTGTGTTTGCCAATGAGGCACAGTATGCCAATGAGGGTTGTGGTCAGTGAGACCATGGTCAGTGAGACCGCGGTCAGTGAGACCGTGGTCAGTGAGACCTCTATATATGTCAGTGAGACATTTGTAAGAAGATTTTTCATTTAAGCCAGTGAGGTAGTTCTGGAGTGGTTTTTCTACCCCTGGAGGGTTTTCCACTCGTGCAATCCTTGTGTCTTGATTCATAATGATCTTCTCTCTGTGGTTGTATGTTTTACTCATGAATTTTATTTATGTGTTTTGCATATGTGATTGACAATTCAATGATAACTTTCTCTTCTTGTGCTCTCCAAGTTAAAGTTTGTAAAATGATTCAAAAGTTCACACAACACTGATTCACCCCCCCTCTCAGTGTTGTCCTTAACTCCTACAATTCCCATCACTTCTTGTAGGAGGACTACATCTATTCCTTCAAATTGTACTATGTTATGCAGGTATTGGCCTTTTTTGGGCACACTTATTTCCCTAGCATTCCATGGTAATGTCCATATTAAATATATTTCAGAACATCCAAAGTATCTTCCTCTAGTGGCTGATTAGAGATGGGAGTTTGTTCCATTTATACACCCATTTGAATTAAAGATTTGTACAAGATGTGTGTGAAGTTGAACCAATTGTAACATTGTGATTGATCTTTCTAGGATGATCTTCACTTCTGATTCAATTCTAGCATTTGATGATTTTATCTTTCTATTTGTCTCCATTATGAATTTCTATTCTCAAAGTTACATTTTTTGGGATTAAATTTGCTGACATATCACCTACATATGTGTTCATTTACTTTTAGTATTGGAATGTGTGGAGCATGTTTGTGTTGAAAGATGAAGTAGGTCCTAATTCTAAAAATTTCCTTTACATATACTAATTCTAGGTTTGATGTCTCTTAATTTAGGTTGTTTTCTTAAGTATTTCTACCATCTACTATTTCATTACTATGTTGATTTAACAAAGATTTAAATTATCTCTTGTTTCCTTATCTTTTCTTGTGAACATTCTTGGTCCAACTCCATCATTTCTTGGTTTTGAGAAACAAGGAAAAAATGATTGTTCTTAGTTGTTTTGCAAATTCCAAAGTAGCTATATATTTTGTAATTGCAAATCCAAGATTTTAATAGAGAAATGTAATTAGTTTTAGCTAAGGAGCATAGGTAAATATTATCTATATTGGAATTGTACATGGTAGATTCTATGTTAGGTTGAAATCTAGTAACAAGTGTTTCTTAAAGAACCCATATCTCTTCACGAACCATGGTACTCCTTAATATACAAAATCTTTGTTTTGTTTGGGAAAGAAAATTTCTAGAAAGTATCCTTTGGGAACCATCAATAACTAAACTAATCTAGATGGCTTTCACTTTTCATGAGCCCAAAACCTAAGTGTTTTGGATCTTGGAAAATCCCACATAAATCTATATTTAGGGATCTTTCCTTCAATATTCAGACCCAATCTTCCATACCATCCATGTTAAAGAAGACGGGAGGCATGTCCATTTTCCCATAACAACCATTCTCCTTTTTGGCAACAAAATGGGTTCTTATAACTATTTTCTTGGAATGTTGTACAAAACTCCTTATATCTTCCTTCTAAACATGAGGTGTTGCTTCTTTGACTAGTCATGGGTATTGTGCTTGAGCATTCTATGAAGAGGCCAATACATCCTCCATAAAGATACTTCTTCCTCAACTAGTGCTTGCTTGACTATTTAGAGAGTAATATGATGAGAAAAACTTCTACTAATATCTAGTGCATAAGTACAGGGAGAGAATAGGGTTCCTTGAAGGGATGTACATTAGTTTATATGATCAAAGGGATGTGCAAGTTTTCAACATTCAAAATGGAATACAAAATCATATATGGATATAGATCTAGTATAAAAGTATTAGAATTTAGTTTTTTTAATAATCTTAGATGGACTATATCTAATTGGTTTTAACTTTGTTGGTGTACCTCAAGACTTATCTTTTCTAAGTAAAGATATTATATGTCCCCAACATGGAACTCAACTCTATGCTAATCATGTCTTGCTTCCTACTTAGCTTGAGATTCCTCCAACCTCTTTCTCTTAAAGATATATAATTCTTGTTCTTTCAATAATTTTTCAGCTTACTAGATTTCTGAATGCACTTCTTGCACACTTTGTGCCTATCCAATCACAACATTAGATGGACTAGGTAGTAAGTAACCAAAACATGTCTCAAGAACTTGCATTAACAATGTTTAACTTCAAACTAGTTGGATCACCTCATAAGCATCTACAACCATGTACAGACTTGCATACTTTATTCTTACAAAATATTATCATGTTAGGAGTGTTTGAAAGTTACATGCTTAACTAGTTTAACTAGTGGCTAAGAATAGTAGTTTAGTAAATCAAATTTCATATTTTTTCATAATCTAATTTACATCACATTCAATTCTTTCATAAGCCTTTTTAAATTTTATTTCTAAAAAGATATCGTTTCACCAAAACTTGTGAACCCATTTGAAGCCTTCCCAAGATTTGATAAGACTACAATAAGTAAATCTGCCTATTTATATACTTATTATGCCCTCTTCAGCCATTTGGGAAACAAGATGTTTAATTCTACTAGCAAGATATTTTTGTTAAATTATGTACAAGACATTAAGGACTGTAATATGTTGTCATTCTCCAATCATAGCCTTTAGGCATGAGTTTAATGAGCTCTTAACAAATGCACATTAGTTGCAAATGAGAAGAGGGAAAAGACTAGGCATTTAGAATCACAAGAGGCAATCCTTAACAACATAAAAAACACATGACAAGAGGTATTGGAGATTATACCTAATGTCCTAATGTGTCTTTTGGAGTGACTTTAGAATTTTACAAAGGCTATGGTCCCCACTTTTATTCTTATTCTCCAAGTAGTCCAATGAAAACTATTGAATCCCAAAATTGTAAATAATTGATCTTTTTATAGAATTCTAGAGCAGCAACTATTTACAAAATAAAATTGCAAAATAATGGAATCTTTTAAGGCTATGATCAACACTATTATTGGAAATTCCAAGCAGGTAGTCCTGGTGTAGGAACACAAAGAAAATCCTATTTTCTTTTGTAATAAGGTCTATTTGACCAATGCACTTTCATTTCTATTTGTCTCTAGGTCTTTCAGGACCTAGAACCCATTTTGTAAGTCCAAAGTGACTTAAAACACACTTTTGCATATTGTAATCACATAGTGCCAAAACAGGGCAGTAGGATAGTTTGAGGTAGTTTGGATTGGTTGGTCTCCCAACTGTTTGCATCAGTTGGTTTTCCAACTGCTGGCAGGTTGAGTTGATAACAACCAAAGGAAGGAACCATCGGAGAGAGGAAGGAGAAGTGTGTGAATGTGATTGTGTATTGTTCTAAGGAGAAATAAAACTACTCTATTCCATCAATTTGATTTCCGTTCTTTGTAACTACAATTCGTATAACTGTAGATTTCTATTCTTTCTATGCTTTCCATTATTGCGGTATGTCGACGTGAAGCATTCCAGTGGTATGATTTCTGTCGAAATCAATGGAATGGCTTCATTGTACAAGTATTTGTTTTGTTTCTTGATTTGTTTTTGTGTCAGATGGTGCAGAGGATCTAGATAGAGTGTTTTTGCACAGTAGGTTGACCTAGCATCTCCATGTGCTAGGGTTCAATTGAAGAGGAAGAAAATAAGCTATGCATCGGTGATTCGCTGGGACTCACAACAAGTCCACTGAAGTCGAGCAGTCTTGCTGAGGGAGTTGGTCCATCGGCACATTGGCCAGAATTTGTAAGTGCTCACTGATGAGAAGAGTCTCATCGAAGACAAATTCCATCGGCATATTGGAAGCACATCAAAGGAGTTTACTATTAAAGTCACACCCAACTGGCACTGAAGTCATCACGGTTAAGACAAGGGGAACTTAACCATCATCAGGGCATCGGTTGAAGGATAGAAGACTTTGCCGATAGAAGTAAGTCTCGCTGATGATGAAGAGTTGATCAACTCGGTGTGAGTCCTATTGTATCTCACTAAAGATAAATTCAGTTGAGCTATTAGTGTAAAGTAGAACAATGGTAAGACTTGAGAAAGTCATACCAATCCTTGTTGTCTCATGACCAGGATGTATCAGTGGCTCATTTGTTAAGTCTGGCTGTCTTTAAGAAAAGTGGGACCCGTTCTGCATTTTCACTGTGCGCTCCCCATCATATTGGTATCAGAGCTAGTATTGAAGATCACTCAGGTGGTGTAGTCTTGGTGTATGTCAAACAATGAAAGTGAAGTAGAGGCTGACACGATGCCTCCTAAAAGCATGTCACAAGATGTAGTGAAGAAACTGATTGAAGCGATGTTTGAGTCCAAGCTCAAGGAGTTGAAAAGAACCTAGGGTAAGGATAGGGAAGATGAAAGTGATAGCGATGAAGGAGATATAGAAATTGATGAAACTAATAAGAGGACAGAGGAGATACTAGCAGACCAGAGGGCATTTGTAAATGCTTTGGAGTCAGTCAATAAGGATACCATAGATGGGTTACCTATGTATAGTGGAAGTATGGAAAATGAAGAGGTGATTGACTAGATTGAGGCATTGAACAATCATTTCAAATACAAAGAAGTCCCTGATGATAAGAGGGTTAAGTTGCCAAAGGAAAGATTGAAGGGGTCTGCTCTTGCATGGTGGAACTATGAGCAAGGAGAGAGAGTCAAGGAGGGGAAGAATATGATAACCTCCTGGCAAAGGATGAAGACCAAAATCAAGGCACAATTTTTACCCCTGGACTATAACGTACAGATGTATAAGAAATTGTAGAACCTTAGACAGAGAGACCTTGATGTGAATGCATACACACAAGAGTTTCATAAACTTAGTCTCAGATCAAAGAGACAAGAAGAAGAGTCAGAGAAGGTGGCAATGTATCTGAATGGCCTAAGGATGAACATCTAAGATGAGATCAGCATCTTAGCACCAGAAACAATGAACAAGTGTTTCTAAATGGCCTTAAGGGCTGAAGAGAAGATAAAGAGAAAGAGTGAGCATAATAATAGAGGTAGAGGAGGAAGAAGTTTAAGAGGCAGAGGTAGTTTTGGAGGAAGAAGTCCTAACCAGAGGCCTAGTGGTGAGTCTAACCAAGAAGAGCAAGTTGGAGACTCAAGTAGCAGAGGAGGCTACTGAGGAAGAAGGCCTAATGGAAGGGGTGGGACAAATGGATCAGGTAGAGGATCCAAGTTCTTCAATATGAGATGTTATAATTGCAATCAGATAGGGCACCCGGCATACAAGTGTCTAGAGAAGGCCTCAACTTCTCATGGTGGTGAGAAGAGAACCACTTTGATTCAAGAAGATGCAAGGAGTGTGACATCTCTTGAAGTGAATCTAACATTAGAGAAGGGAGAAAATATGATGATCAAGAAGACGCTGCTCAAGGAACCAGTACAGATTGAACCATCTCAAAGAAGTGCTTTGTTTAGAATCAACTGCAAGATCCAAGGTAAGGTTTGTAAAGTTATTATTGACTCTAGTTCTACTGATAATATCATATCTTTGGAATCAGTGAATAAGTTGAAGTTAGAAAGGATACCCCATAGTAGTCCATATAAAGTCAGTTGGTTGAATAAGGGGCAGCACATACTCATCAATGAACAAGCATGGGTAGAATTCAGTATTGGGGGGTATAGAGATAAAATCTTTTGTGACATCCTTCCAATGGATGCTTGCCATCTTTTGTTAGGTAGACCATGGCAGTTTGATAGAAAGGCTCATCATGATGGAGAAAAGAATGCTTACTCATTCCAAAAGGATGGTGTGACTTATAGGATATAGTCATTGGTAGAAGAGGATCCATAGCACGTAGGGTCTAGTGTAATGATGGTAGGAGAAAAAGAATTCATGGACACATTAAAGGAAAGTGGTGGAGTAAGTTTTGCTTTGATTGTGAAGCCTAAGGGGGAAAGAGAGGAAAGTGTGAGGGAAGTAGGACCTAAGGAGGTCAGAGATCTACTTGAAAGTTACAAAGGAGTGATTGTAACAGACATACCTGATTGCCTAATACCTATTAGAGATATTAACCACTAGATAGACCTCATACCAGGAGCAGTACTTCCTAATAAGGCAGCATATAAAATGACCCCTCAGTAGAATGAAGAGATAGCAAATTAGATTCAAGAACTCCTAAACAAAGGGCTGATAAGGAAGAGCCTTAGCCCATGTATAGTACCTATTATTTTAGCCCCAAAGAAGGATGGAAAATGGAGGCTTTGTACCGATTCTAGGGCCATAAATAGGATAACCATCAGGTATAGGTTTCCTATTCCTAGAATAGAAGATCTAATGGATTGTTTGGGAGGGGCTACTTATTTCTCCAAGATAGACCTAAAGAGTGGGTATCACCAAATACGAATAAGAGAGGGGGATGAGTGGAAGATAGCATTCAAAACCAATGAAGGGTTGTATGAGTGTCTTGTGATGCCTTTTGGTCTTTCAAATGCCCCTAGCACCTGTATGAGACTAATGAATTAGGGGTTGCAGGAATTCATGGGGAAGTTTGTGGCAGTCTACCTTGATGATATCTTGGTGTTTTGTAAGAGTAGGGAAGAACACTTGAAACATTTGGAGATAGTCTTGAAGAGGCTACAAGATCATAAGTTAATGATAAACTTGGAAAAGTGTGACTTCATGAAACAAGAATTGATTTACCTGGGCTTTGTCATCTCTAAGGGTGATTTGAAAATGGATTCTTCCAAGATAGAAGCTATTTTGAATTGGCCTACACCTAGGACAATAGGAGAGGTCAGAAGTTTTCATGGTTTGGCCACATTTTATAGAAAATTTATTAGGAACTATAGTGATATTTGTGCACCTATGTTAGTGACCATCAAGGGTGGAGGTAAGGTGAAGTTTGTGTGGACAAAAGAGGCAAATCAGAGTTTTGAAAGTCTGATGCAGAAAGTTGCCGAGTATCCTATCTTAGTACTTCCTGATTTCAATAAGGTCTTCACCATTGAATGTGATGCAAGTGGGCTAGCCATAGGGGCAGTGTTGAGCCAAGAAGGTAGACCAATAGCCTTTTTTAGTGAAAAATTGAATGAAGCTAAGAGGAAGTACTCCTCTTATGATTTAGAGTTGTATGCCATGGTACAAGCTTTGAAAAAATGGAGGCACTACTTGCTTCCTAAATAATTTATTGTATACACTAAAAATCATGCTCTCATTTTTTTGAATGGACAAGAAAAGCTCTGTCATAGACACATGAAGTGGGTGGAAAGTCTTCAAGAATACACCTTCATCATCAAACATAAGAAGAGGATAACCAATAAGGTTGTTGATGCTTTGAGCAGAAGGGTGTTGACAGTACAAGAAGTGCAGTTACAAAGCATGGGTGTTGAGGCACTCAAAGGATTGTATGAAGAGGACCAAGATTTCAATGAGATTTACAAGGTATGCAGTAAGTTTGCTAATGCTTTCCATAGTGAATTTTCAGATTATACATTGCAGGATGGACTTTTGTTTAAAGGGAGTCAACTATGTATCCCTAAGTGCTCAATGAGAGATAATATAGTGAAGGAGAAACATAGTGGTAGTTTAGGAGGACATTTTGGGCTCAATAAGACCATAGATCTAGTAAGAAGATTTTATTTTTGGCCAAGGATGCAATCTGATATCAGAAGGTTTGTTGAGAGTTGTATGATTTGCGAGAGAGCAAAGGGGGTCTCAACCAATGCATGACTATACCAACCTCTGCCCATACCAAACAGACCTTGGGAAAGTTTGAGTATGGATATTGTGAAGGGGTTACCAAAGACAAGGACATGTTATGACAGTGTGTTTGTTGTGGTAGACAGATTCAGCAAGATGGCTCACTTTATTCCTTGTAAAACCACCAATGATGCTAGTTATATTACAGGCTTGTTCTTTAAAGAAATTGTCAGGATTCATCGATTACCTTTGAGTATTGTATCTGTCAGAGATAGAAAATTTGTGGGACATTTTTGGAGAACCTTGTGGAAAAGATTGGGTACAAATTTGTCCTTTAGTTTAGCCTATCATCCTCAGACTGATTAAACTAAGGTTGTAAATAGGTCATTAGGCAATCTACTGAGATGTTTGACAAGAGAACATGGAGGTAGTTGGGATGTGGTATTCCCACAAGAAGAATATGCCTATAATGATTCAACAAATAGAAGTACAGGTCTAAGTCCTTTTGAATTTGTCTATGGTAGTCATCCTAGAGGAATTTTTGAATTGAGAGATGTTCAAGGGTTGGACAAAAGGAGTGAACATGCTGATACATTTGCAGAGGCCATGAAAGAGATCCATCATCAAGTCAGAGATACTCTACACAAGAATAGTCAGAAGATCAAGACTAGAGTGGATCAAAGGAGAAGGGATGTGTAGTACCAAATAAGAGATATGGTCATGGTTCATCTCAAAAAGAATAGACTACCCAAGGGAAGCCACAACAAGTTGATGATGAGAAAAATTGGACCTTGTAAGATTTTAGAGAAATATGGTCCTAATGCTTACAAAACTGAACTCCCTGATGATATTGCTATTTCCCCTATATTCAATGTTGCTGATCTAACATTATATAGGAGTCCTGATATAGGAGAAGGTACAGCAGATTCTATCCAAGACAATGCAGAGTGGGTGCAACATTTACCACCTAAGGAACCACCTAAGATGGAGTGCATCTTGGATAGCAGGACATCCAAGAAGATAAGAGATCAGACCTATTTCAAGCACTTAGTCAAATGGCAAGGACTTCCAAAATCTGAAGCCACATGGGTGCTAGAAGAAGACATCAAAAAGCAGGGTGATGATTTGCAGTAGTTAGTCTCTAAGAGAACTTGAGACAACTTTCACCTGGGGAGTATGGTGCAGGAGCACTTAGAAAATCCTATTTTCTTTTGTAATAAGGTCTATTTGACCAATGCATTTTCATTTATGTTTGTCTCTAGGTCTTATAGGACCTAGAACCCATTTTGTAAGTATAAAGTGACCTAAAACACACTTTTGTCATATTGTAATCACATAGTGCCAAAACAAGGTAGTAGGACAGTTTGAGGTAGTTCGGATCAGTTAGTCTCCCAACTGTTTGCATCAGTTGGTTTTCCAATTGCTGGCAAGTTGAGTTGATAACAACTAGAGGAAGGAACCATCTAAGAGAGGAAGGAGAAGTGTGTGAATGTGATTGTGTATTGTTGTAAGGAGAAATAAAACTATTCTATTCTATCAATTTGATTTCTATTCCCTGTAACTGCAATTCGTATAACTGTAGATTTCTATTCTTTTTGTGTTTTCCATTGTTGCAGTATGTCGACGTGAAGCATTCCATGGGTATGATTTCTGTCAAAATCAATGGAATGGCTTCATTGTACAAGTATTTGTTTTGTTTTTGTGTCCGACGATGTAGAGGATCCAGACAGAGTGTTTTTACACAGTAGGTTGACCTAGCATCTCCATGTGCTAGGGTTAGGTTGAAGAGGAAGAAAGTAAGCTATGCATTGGTGATTCACTGGGATTCACAACAAGTTTGCTGAAGTTGAGCATTCTAACCGAGGGAGTTGGTCCATCGGTGCATCGGCCATAATTTGTATGTGCTCGCCGACGAGAAGAGTCTCCCCAAAAACAAATGCCATCGGCATATCGGAAGCACATCAAAGGAGTTTATCATTAAAGTCACACCCAACCGGCATTGAAGCTATCATAGTTAAGATGAGGGAAACTTAACCATCATCGGGGCATCGGTTGAAGGATAGAAGACTTCGCCAATACAAGTAAGTCTCACTGACGATGAAGAGTTGATCGACTCAGTGTGAGTCTTGTTGTATCTCACCGAAGATAAATTCAATTGAGCTATCAGTGTAAGGTAGAACAACGGTAAGACTTGAGAAAGTCATACCGATCCTTGTTGTCTGATGACCAGGATGTATCAGCGGCTCATTTGTTAAGTCTTGCCGTCTGTGAGAAAAGTGGGACCCGTTCTATGTTTTCAATGTGCGCTACCCATCAAGTCCCCATCATTGTGATTCATTTACATTAGCAATTACATGATTTCTCCACAATATAAACAATTGGCATAGTTCATCTTTGATACTTGTTTTTGGTTTCCTTTTTCTCACTCTTAGGATAAACCAATATTTCCCATTGAACTAGCATATTTTTAAGCACAAAAAAAGTTGGAACATTAGTAAAACAATTTCTTGGTCCATGCCAAAACATTACAATCTGAATAATAACCAAATTTGCTAGAGAAAACATAGCCAACCATTTGATGTAGGTGACTTTCACTAATCACTTAAACATAATAAAAGCAGCTTGAGTGTGCCATTTGAGGGAAAAAATAAAACTATAGCAATGCAAATGTTGGTACATGTCAGCTGACACTAGAATTTAAAAACTAGATTTAATCATGACTATGCTTGGTAATGTACAAAGGGTCGTTGTGTAAAAGTTAAAAAAGTAAATTCATAAGAGAAGTGACTCAAGTTCAAAACCACCACATAGAAATAGGGCAGACCTTAACTTTGAAGCCATATGCCCATGTAAGAAGATGCCTAGAATTAGAACCTACTAGGCCCAGGAGGTGATATTCACAGTTACACTTAACAAACAAAAGTGAGCATGCCTAAGAATTTGTGGTATTAATTTCTGCACAAATCAACACCTTATCTCCATGAATATAAGATACCTACATGGAGTCAGGATGCTAATCTTACTTGCATGCTATAAAGAAAAAATGTCAAGCGAATATTCTTTATAGAAAACACTCCATCACAGACAGCCATTATCCCTTACTCTATGAATGTTAAGACCCCTTTGTGAACCAAATAAACAGATGAGGTACAATGAAATAGGAAAAAAGACATTCCTAAACATCAACCACATTCAACCAATAATTGATGAGAATGCTTCATTCCATTGTAAGATGAAATACAGACTACATATAGGAATCATGAGATTATAATAGCCACAAAACCAAAAGGAGAGAATGGATTACCAACAGACTCAAATGGTGGATGGACTCATAAATCTTAGAACTGATTTCAAATGTATCTTGAAGCAGACAAGAACTCCTCAAAACCAATATAAGCTTTAGAAGAATTTTCTTTCAACTAGATTACAAATAACCAGAGCGAAGAACTCACCACACTTTGCAAAAGCTCCGTCCTTTTCTTTGCTTCCATCCGGCGTCTGTGACATCGAGAAAGATATTCATCTAGAACAGATTTCAAAAATTCAACTTCTTCTGCTACCTGCTCCAACTTTCTGCATGGAAGAAACAATTCATGTAAAAAGTCTACATGTCTATCTACATGTCTAGGGCATAGCTGTGTTTTAAATGTTTTGTCCTCATAAAAACTAATTCAACTAACTCTTCTATCAAGAAAGGATTTGTATTGCATTCTAGACATTATGATGGAACATCAACAGCATTAATGTATTATGAGTTGGCTAAGGGCTTGGTAATTGAAATGTTAAGTGCTACCAACTAGACTATTACTTTCCCAGCTCTACTTGAATAGACAAAAAAAAATATGGCCAACAGGCATTTCAACATAAATGTGATAGCGTATTTGGATATTGGTGGAACCAGTTGTGCATCAGGTAGAGATGGAAGGTACAAGGCAAAGGATGGTACAGAAAAACATTATGAAAATCAGACCTGGCAGATCTAAAGAAAGGAAACAATTTGCAGTGATGGGTCTTGATTTTGCAACAAAGATTGTGGGATTTCTTTTTCCCAAATAAGAAGAAGCTGCAAGTAAGTCAATTTAATTTGTTTGTCCTATTTACAGAGCAGAACAATTTACAAACCGTGGCGGATGTCTTAGATTTGGGCAACTGAAATTTCTTAAACACAGTAAGCCAATTAGTGTGGACGGTGTAAACGAGTTACAACAGAGTTAAACCCAGTGAATGAAACAATGATTTTGGGTAAAATGAAAGGACGGTAAATATAATCCGTGTGTTTTTACGTTTCAATATTAAGAACAGACACAAGTAACTGTAAAGATAATCCGTGTGTTTTTATGTTTCAATATTCAGAACAGACATGAGCAACTGTAAAGATAATCCGTAGCAGGAAACTAATTTTCAATGTTGAAGAGTAAAGATAATCCTATGAACCGCTAAAACGTATTTTCATATTTTTATTACTATAAAATTTAATTAATTGATTATTGGGAATCAATATAAATTTTAATAAGAAAGCATATCAAATTAAAATTTATTATGAACATAATTATAAATACATTGTTTTTAAAAGATAACCTAAAAGATAAATAAGGTTAGAAAATATATATATAATGTTTAGATTAAATACTCTGAACTCTTTTTCAAAGCTTTGTTGAAATAAACTATCTATGATGCATGAACTTTACATCATATATTGTGATAACAAATCTCCATCCTTTTATAATGAGGGCTAGCATAATATACACTCTTAAACCCTTATTTATATTGTGAACTCTATACAATACAATGCATCAAGCATTATGATGTTGGGCTTCCTTCTTATAAAACAGACCTACAAAACCTATTTATCTTTAAAAAAAATTATAGATCACAAACCACACCCAACATCATGACGTGTTGCATAACATACCCAACATTATAATGCCACACTTCATTCCTCATATAATTAGTTTATCAAGATGCAAATGAACTTTTCAAAACTGCACCTCACATCTAGTGCAGGGTCTCCAATAGTGCACAACCTTATGATACGAGATAACATATCACATTCATTATAATTCAAAGCTATTATAATGGGGTCTTAAAACCCTAATTTCTATTGTGAACTTTTTATAAGCTACACATCATATCAAGGGATGAGAACGGGATCGCTCCTGGCAGAATAGATACACCTCAATCCTTGGCTCTCAATGCAAGAGGTTTAGTTTAAGGCTTGTACTCTAGAATCCGGTAGAAAAAATAAATTTGTGCATGACCTCCATAAAAAAACATATATTTATAGAGTCTCCAGTAGTGCACATCAGGTTATGATGCAAGGTTACACATCACATCCATTTTAATAGAAACCTATTATAATGAGATCTCAAAACCCTAATTTCTATTGAGAACTTTTTGTTAACTACACATCATATATAAAATTATTTATAGAGCCTTCATCCTCTAACTTATCCTACTCTCGTTAAATTCTCAAGAAAGAATACATTAATAATCAAAATCAATGAAAATAAGCTCCTTATACCAAAAAAAATACCCTAGTGCTTCATATACCTTCAACTTAAATAATTTGTACTTTTACAAGATCAAGACTAGCCACTACATTAATCATTGATATTTTTTTTGAAAAGTTGAAGTTAAATACATACATAGTTTATATTAGGGTAGTTGTGAAGCTTAACTATAACTAGTAAAGATATCTTAAATATATCAATCTAAAAAACACATAGAGGTACCACTACATCTAGAACTATTTTATTTACTTCTTCTTCTTTTTATGATTATTATTATTATTTTACTTTAGAATTATTTTTTTGCTACATATAAACATGGACATATAAATTTTAATTTTAATTAGCTACAATGCCTAAAATGGGCATGGTGAGGAAACTGTGAAGCTGTTTATGCAGATGGAGATCCATATCTATGTCATCAAAAATGATTATGAGTTGAATGATTTCATGGGAAGCGTCCTTGTGGACATGTATACCAAATATGTATACCAAATGATATGCTCAGCATGTACACAAGATAAGGAGGCCGCCAAAGAGTTTGTTGTGTACATGATCGATGCTGGGCGAGATATGTTCTTACAGATAAAGGAAGAAGATGATCAAAAGAAGAGAACACACTTCAGTACTGTTGTAAAGTGTATTCTTGTGTCCCTAAAAACTCGCATCATTAAGAGCGACTATGATGAAGTCAATGTGGAATTATTCCTAGATCAAGAGAAAACCCCTTATACAGTGCACTTTATGTTGCTCAGGGACTCCTGCATAAAGTATCCACCAGGAATGTTGATAAACGCATACTGCTATTCACAAATAATGATGATCCATTTGGAAATGCTAATCCTGGGGTCAAAGCAGACATGAGAAGGACAACAATTCAGAGGGCCAAGGATGCACAAGATTTGGGTATTTCAATTGAGCTTTTCCCTTTGAGTAGATCGGATGAAGAATTCAATGTTTCCATTTTTAATGCTGATATGCTTCAGTTGGGGAATGAGGAATTTTCTCAGTTCATACCCTATTGGGAAGGCCAGAGCTATGGTGTGATCCCTCCTGGTGAGAACCCTAAAAGTTTATAAAAGAAAACCCTAGTACCCCTCATGCTGCTCGCCTTTATTACATTGCCTCTACATGATATGGAGAATCGAGATTCGTTTGATGGCAAAACAGCAAGCTTGTATGTTAGAAGAGCTGTTTACTATGACCCGGAGACTGGGAACGAGGTTCCGTCCAAGAAAGGCGTTTGCAACGATTATCTCTGTGATAGTAAACTGGGAGAGAAGGTCCAGATTGCAGGTCCATCTGATAAAGTGATGATCCCAGTGCAACACATAAAATCGTAGATTACGGGATATGGTGTAGGAGCACCCCTTCAACAAGCCAAATATACATATGAGGGAGAAGACTAAGGTTTTAATATGTTGTTATGTTTTATAGATTTCTATGTTTGTTCATGTTGTCATGTAGTACTTGTGTTGTGATTTCATGTTTATAATAAAGACCCCACCATGTGAACCACGGTCACAAATTTGGGGTATGTGGATGATTAAATCAAATATAGTGTGTTGTGTTGTTAGGTGTTTAGTTGTCTTATGCTAACATGTGTCTTGGGATATAGAAGTTGTAACGACTCCAACCTTTGGTATTCCGGTTGGTACTGGATGTGAAGAGACTTTAAAACACATTTCGAGAAGAGGAGATGAGAGATGAAATTTTGATTGAAGAAATAGAAATTCTGTCAGTTTGTGTTTACAAGTTCTTTTTTTTTTTGTAAATTCTCTGTGTATAGAAATTGTCCTGTGTATATTCTTTGTATTGAATTGTTCTATAGTTAATCTAGTTTTCTGTTGTAGATATGGAAGATTAAGACCATTCCACTAGTGGATTTCTTTGAAACCAGTGGAATGGACCATGTACATAGTTTTCTATTTTATTTTCTTTTTGTTCATGTTAATGGCGGAATGGGACAGAGGATCCAATCTTTGGAAGAGTTGTCACAGTAGAGAGCCTAGCATCTCTATGTGCTAGGGCTCAACAGAATAGAGACTACGAGTTTGGTTGCAGAGGACATCATTGGCGTGAGATTCGAATATACATTTTATATATATACGTCAATTGCATGCCAGGAACAGTTTGTGAGTATATTGCATTTGTATGTGAATATACATTTCATGTGTATCTTGCATCTGTGTATTGGGTTGCAAAAGCATGTTCTAAATGTATGTTGGAAGTTTGCCCTTCTTCAGATACAAAGAGTGACCGACAACAACGGTGAGAATAACCAGCTATAGGAGGTAAATTAATGCACATGCAAAATTAAAGGTGTTGCTGACATTATATGTTTGCGGTGGTTGAACCAATTCAAAGGTTCAACAGGTTCAATTGGTTCATCAGAGTAAGTGGTGCATCAGTCGAAGGAATTCTGGGTTGGCTGACAGTAGTAAGTGTTGCCAATAGTTGAACTGATGGTTGAACTAGTTCAACAGTTCAATAGGTTCAGCAGGTTCATCGAGATACAAAGGTTCATTTGGTTCGCCAGAAGAAATCTTGAAGTTGCCAAAGAGTATGTGTTGTCGATGGTTGAACTGACAGTTGAACTGGTTCAACGGTTCAATATAATATGGTTCAACAGTTCATTTGGTTCCCTGGTTCAACAAGGAGTAAACGGTTCAAGCGATAGTTGCCGACAGCATTAAGTTTGAATGATGGGAGTATGTTGAACCGATAGTGTATATTGAACCAAATAATTCAAGGTTTAAAGGTTCAACGAGTTCTTTGGGTTCAAGTGGTTCAAAGGTTCAACCACAACAATAGTTCCATATTTTTGAACTATTTTTATCGCTTCGTTGCGTACTCTGCATCAAGTGGTATCAGAGCCAAGGAGTATCCTTTGGGTAGAAGAAGAAGACAAGATGTCAGATGGAGAGGGGTTACAAGAGTAGCCAGCAAAGATGACCAATGCTGAGTTGGCTGTCCTAGTGAAGAATCAAATAGTAGAGAGCAAAGAAGTTAGAGCTCAGAATCAAGCCTTGAGAGATGAGTTAGATAAGTTGAAGGACAAAGTAGAGAAGGGAAATGAAGATTCTGGTGAGTGAGAAGATGAGGATGAAGAGGAGATCCCTAGGCAGGAAGAGATAGAGGTTCCTGCAGACTAGATACCCTTACTCAATGTCCTCAAATCGATGGAGAGAAGGACCATGGATATGAAAATAGACCTGCCAGTGTTTGCAGGAAAAATCGAACCTGATTCAGTGATGGAGTGGATAGACTCTTTGAATAACTTCTTTGAGAATGAGGAAATACCAGACCACCAAAGGGTAAGAATGGCCCAATCCAAAATGAAAGGGGCTACACTAAACTAATGGAATTTCATCCAAGATGATAGGGTGAAGGAAGGAAACAACAGAGTTGCTACTTGGAAGAAGATGAAGGCTTTAGTGAAGGAGGCCTATGTTCCATTGGATTACAACATCCAATTACATAAGAGGAAACAAAACTTGAAGCAGAAGGAGTTAGATGTCAGCTCATACACAAAAGAGTTCATGAAACTATGTGTCAAGACAAAGGTAAAGGAGAATGAGGAAGAGAAGGTGGCAAGGTACCTCAATGGATTGAGGTTTGCCATCCAAGAAGATATAAGTCTACATAACCTAGAGACAGTCCAAAAGTGCTACCAATTGGCACTCAAAGTGGAAGAGAAATTAAGGAGAAGACAAGAGCGGAACAGTAGAGGAAGAGGGAGACATCAAAGAGGGGCAAGAAGTCCTTTTAGAGGCAGAGGAAATGGATTTGGACACCAAGGTGAATCAAATCAAGAGAGCAGCAATGAAGACAATAGTCAAAATCAAGGGGGAAGTTACAATCAAAGAGGAAACTTTAGGGGTAGAAGACCACCATTTAGAGGGAGATCTTAGGGTAGAGGACCTCTCAGATGTTACAATTGCAATCAAGAAGGCCACATAGCTAGCAGATGTCTAGAAAAGGCAACAAGTTTAATGGGAGAAAAGAGGATAAATCTGATCCAAGAATCTGATTGTCAAAGTGTTACAAGCTCAAACACTTTTCAAAGTGTGAATGCTCCTGACAGTTATGGATATCCTGAGAAAGGAGAATCTTTGATGATTAAGAGAGTAATGACCACCATGAAGGTGCCTGACAAAGAACCCCCACAAAGGAAGTCTCTCTTCAGAACTACTTGCAAGGCAGGAGGAAAGGTATGTAAAGTTCTGATTGACTCCGGATCCACTAAAATTTTTGTGTCATTTGAAATGGTAGAAAAGCTTAAGCTTAGAAGACTGCCACATCCTTGCCCATACAAGGTCTCATGGCTCACCCAAGGTCAACAAACAGTTGTGGAAGAGCAGGCTTGGGTGGAGTTTCAAATTGGATCATACGAGGACAGATTGTTGTTTGACATTGCCAAGATGGATGCTTGCCATCTCGTATTTGGAAGACCATGGCAGTATGACTTGAAAGCACACCATGATGGAGTTTGAAACACATATTCAATCACCAAGGATGGTAAGGTGATAGAGTTGCTACCATTGATGGAGAATGAGGTGGAATCAAAAGGGAAAGAAGTCAAGGTGATGACGGTAGAAGGCAAACAATTCATGAAAGAGATAGTAGAAGAAGGTGCAGTTGAATATGCTCTAATTCCATGCCTGAAGGTGAACAAGGAGCAGCAGTAGGAAGTCAAGGGAGAGAAGAGGCAAAGGTTAATAGATCCGGCTGTCCAAGAGCTATTGGACAAGTACAAAAGGCATCATCTCTGAGGGGATACCAAGGTCCCTACCACCTATAAGAGACACCATCCATTGCATAGATATGATCCCAGGATCTACAGTTCCAAACAAGGCAACATACAAGCTTACCCCAAAGTAGAATGCAGAGGTAGCAAGACAAATTGAGGAGTTGTTGGAGACATGCCTAATTGGCAAGAGTTTAAGCCCATGTGCATTAACGGCTGTACTAGCACCAAAGAAGGAAGGCACTTGGAGACTGTGTACTGATTCAAGGGCTATCAACAAGATAACAATTAGGTATAGGTTCCCAATCCCTAGGATAGAAGATTTGCTTGATTGCTTGGGGGGTGCTAAATATTTCACAAAAATAGATCTAAAGAGTGGCTATCATTAGATTAGGATTAGGCCAGGAGATGAATAGAAAACTTCATTTAAGACTAATGAGGGGTTATATGAGTGGAAGGTCATGCCTTTTGGTTTGTCCAATGCCCCTAGTACCTTTATGAGGTTGATGAATGATGTCTTGAGGGAATTCATAGGCAAATTTGTCATAGTATATCTAGATGACATCCTGATTTTCAGTAATACAAGGGAAGAGCACCTCAAACATATAGACTTGGTCCTCAAAAGGTTACATGAAGAGCAGCTAATGATGAACTTGGAGAAGTGTTTGTTCATGCAAGAAGAGATCATCTACTTGGGTTTTGTCATCTCACATGGAAAACTAAAAATGGATCAAGAGAAGGTAAGTGCCATATTGTCTTGGCCAACTCCTAAAACCTTGAATGATGTTAGAAGTTTCCATGGGTTAGCAACCTTCTATAGGAAGTTTATAAAGGGTTTTAGTCATGTCTGTGCACCCATGCTTGACACCATAAAAGGAGGACAGAAGTGCAGATTCACTTGGAAAAAGGAGGTAGATGATTCATTTGAAACATTGAAGAAGAAGGTGGCAGAGTAACCAGTCCTTGCACTTCCTGATTTCAACAAGATTTTCCAGGTAGAATGTGATGCAAGCCACATGGCAATTGGAGTAGTACTCAGTCAAGAAGGTAGGCCTATTGTATTTTTCAGTGAGAAACTAAATGATGCAAAAAATAGATACTCATCATATGATTTGGAGATGTATGCTCTAGTACAGTCACTCAAAAAGTGGAGGCATTACTTGATACCAAGAGAATTCATAGTGTTCATAGATAATCAGGCCCTTAGTTTCATAAACAGTCAAGAGAAGCTGAACCATAGGCACATGAAGTGGGTGGAGACTTTGCAAGCTTTTACCTTCACACTCAAGCACAAGAAAAGGGTCAAGAACAAGGTGGTAGATGCTTTGAGTAGGAGGGCTCTAACCATAAATCAGATCCAATTGGAGAGTGTTGGCATTGACTCCTTGAAGGCCATGTATGATGTTGATGAAGATTTTGGAGAAATCTATAAGGTATGTATTTCCTTTGGTGACAAATATCATGTTGAGTTCTCTAAATTTCTGATCCAAGATGGATTACTATTCAATGGTGGACAGTTGTGTATTCCATGATTTTCTATCAGACTAAATATCATTAGGGAGAAACATTGTGGGGCCATGGGAGGACATTTTGGTCTAGATAAGACTCTTGATCTTGTGAAGAGGCATTACTATTGGCCCCAGTTGCAATCAGATGTGAGGAGATTTGTGGAGGCATGTGTGATATGTCAGAAAGCAAAAGGGAGATCTACTAATGCAGGTTTGTATCAGCCACTACCCATTCCTTCTAGGCCGTGGGAGAGCATAAGCATGGACTTTGTATTGGGTTTGCCTAGAACAAGGAAGGGATATGATAGTGTTTTTGTTGTAGTAGACAGATTTAGTAAAAGAGCACACTTCTTGCCATGCAAAACCAATTGTGATGCTTCATATGTTACAGATCTGTATTTCAAAGAGATAGTGAGGATACATGGATTGCCATTGAGCATAGTGTCAAATAGAGTTGTGAAATTTGTTGGCCACTTTTGGAGGACTCTTTGGAAGAAGCTTGGAACGAATTTATGCTTCTCATTAGCCTACCATCCTCAAATAGATGGTCAGACTGAAGTGGTTAACCATTCATTGGGAAATCTGCTAAAGTGTTTGACAAGGCAACATGGGGAGAAGTGGGATAACATCTTACCACAAGCAGAATTTTCCTATAATGACACCACTAATAGGAGTACAGGGAAGTCACCTTTCCATGTGGTATATGGTATTCATCTAAGAGGTATTTTGGAGCTGAGAGATCTGCCTATAGGAGAGTCTATTAGTGCAGATGGAGAATCCTTTGCATCAGCCATCAAGGAGGTGCATGATCAAGTCAAGACACGACTCCAACAGACTACATTGAAGTACAAAGCATATGCTAACAAGAAGAAGAGGGATGTACAATTTGATGTTGGAGACTTGGTGTGGGTTCATCTGAAGAAGGAGAGGCTCCCAAAAGGTAAACATACCAAGCTAATGCAGAGGAAGATTGGACCATGTCAGATTTTGAAAAAGTGTGGGCAGAATGCTTATGAGATCCAACTTCCTCCTGATCTTGGATTGTCACCCATATTCAATGTATGTGATTTAACTCCATACAAGAATAATGCAGATGTAGGACAAGAACCGTTGTAGGGTATAGTAGATGATGATATTCCTAACCATGATCCACCAAAATTGAAGAAGATTATAGACTCAAGAGTGGCAAGGAAGACAAGGAACAAAGAGTACATGGAGTACATGGTGGCTGGGCACGGGAAACCTAACTCAAAGGTAGTTTGGATGACTGAAGATCAGATCACAAACCATGGTGCAGACCTTCAAACTCTGATCTCAAGTGGGCTTGAGATCTCTTCTCTCAGGGAGTACAGTGCAGGAGCACCCCTTCAACAAGCCAAGTATACATCTGAGGGAGAAGACTGAGGTTTTAATATGTTGTTATGTTTTATGCATTTCTATGTTTGTTCATGTTGTCATGTAGTACTTGTGTTGTGATTTCATGTTTGTAATAAAGACCCCACCATGTGAACCAGGGTCACAAATTTGGGGTATGTGGATGATTAAATCAAATATAGTGTGTCATGTTGTTAGGTGTTTAGTTTTCCTATGCTAACATGTGTCTTGAAATATGGAAGTTGTAACGACTCCAACCTTTGGTATTTTGGTTGGTACTGGATGTGAAGAGACTTTAAAACACATTTCGGGAAGAGGAGATGAGAGATAAAATTTTGATTGAAGAAATAGAAATTCTGTCAGTTTATGTTTACAAGTTTCTATTTTTTTTTGTAAATTCTCTGTGTATCAAAATTGTCCTATGTATATTCTCTATATCGAATTGTTCTGTAGATAATCTAGTTTTCTGTTGTAGATATGCAAGATTAAGACCATTCCATTGGTGGATTTCTTTGAAACCAGTGGAATGGACGTTGTACATAGTTTTCTATTTTGTTTTCTTTTTGTTCATGTTTATGACGGAATGGGATAGAGGATCCAATCTCTGGAAGAGTTGTCATAGTAGAGTACCTAGCATCTCTATGTGCTAGGGCTCAATAGAATAGAGACTGCGAGTTTGGTTGCAGAGGACGTCATTGGAGTGAGATTTGAATATACATTTTATGTATATACGTCAATTGCATGCTGGGAATAGTTTGTGAGTATATTGCATTTGTATGCGAATATACATTTCATGTGTATCTTGTATCTGTGTATTAGGTTGCAAAAGCATGTTCTAAATGTATGTTGGAAGTTCACCCTTCTGCGGATACAAAAAGTGACTGACAACAATGGTGAGAATAACTAGCTATAGGAGGTAAATTAATGCACATGCAAAATTAAAGGTGTTGCTGAAATTATATGTTTGCGGTGGTTAAACCAATTCAAAGGTTCAACAGGATCAATTGGTTCATCGGAGTAAGTGGTGCATCGGCCGAAGGAATTTTGGGTTGGCTGATAGTAGTAAGTGTTGCTGATAGTTGAACTGATGGTTGAACTGGTTCAATGGTTCAACAAGTTTAGTAGGTTCATCAAGATACAAAGGTTCATTTAGTTCTCCAAAAGAAATCTTGAAGTTGCCAAAGAGTATGTGTTGCCGATGGTTGAACCAGTTCAATGGTTCAATATAATATGGTTCAACGGTTCAATATAATATGGTTCAATGGTTCATTGGATTCACCGGTTCAACAAGGAGTAAATAGTTCAAGCAATAGTTGTTGATAGCATTAAGTCTGAGCGATGGGAGTATGTTGAACCGGTAGTGTATATTGAACCGAATAATTGAAGGTTCAAAGGTTCAATAGGTTCTTTAGGTTCAAGTGGTTCAAAGGTTGATCCTAGACATATGAAGTTGCCCTAGATGCATGACGTTGATCCTAGTACAAGCACTCCTCCGTGTAGCGATGATGTCTTTTTTATGAACTTGAACAACTTCCCTTCATATCTCTCCTCATCAGTGCCAATCTATCTTTCACGCTAATCACTTACCTACATAAATATCATGAATCAGCATATCAAAATATTGCTTAAAAAGGTGCAGAAAGATAAAATCTCATCATCTAACACATGGGGAATCTAAAATATGCCATTCAAAAACACCCTATTCTGGTCGAAGGAATACAAAACTAAAAATAAACAAAAGTCCTTCAAATACCCGCATCATCAATTTTACAATTACATCCACTGATATTTAAATTCTACAATCACGAGCTCATGTCTGGAATTTGTCGATAAAGAAGATCATTTTCGAAGGCACAAAAACTCCCTATGTCTTTTGCATAAACCTACATTCTTAAATCATCGCTTTAGATATCTTGCTTCTTCTGTGAATAATTGCAAGTTTAAACCATGCTGAAGCTCTCTTACCTGAGCGATGCCATTATATACTGAGTGAAGTTAAAATTTAGAAAATGCATATCGTCACTTGCTAATAATAGCCTCCACCACTCAGCATCATGAACTCAAACCTATGGAAAGCCGTCAATGCATTCAATAGATGCCTATGTGTAAGGTGCTATCTTTAGATAATGCCATCTTTAGACAAATACGTGACTCCGATTTCACCTGCCCTATCTGAAATTACAACTGCCAAGAGTAATGATAGGCCAGTCAGAACATAGAAAGCACTAACGTACCCCAAACATACTAAATGTAGGCACCTCTTTATCTTCCAAACATTTTCATATCTTGTATACCTATCATCAATCGACATATCCTAGCGGACCTTCCACTATGTCATGAATGACATATGAAATGCAATAGAGTCGTGAAAGTCCGCCACAATATGCACTATGAACACATGCTTCAAAATGGATCTCCTAACCAAATTTGAATCAAAGAGAACGTGGACCTCTTTCAGAAGTGGGCATTTAGAATGTTAGTGCATGACTTGAATTTCACCTTTGACACACTAAACACTAATTTTACACCTAGAGCGGACATTTACATGCTTAAGGCATAATGGCGATAATGCCAACGGGTTGCTTGGAGTGAAACTTGTGGGATAAAATGAATATGACTGATACGCTATTCAACACTCGGACCACCCATATGCACTGCAAGGTGACCCAAAATGTCCACTCAAGCGGGCATTTTGGTGAGCCACGTATGATTTGAAACTTCATATTTGCAAAGTGATTGAGGATGTATTTAGGTGGACTTATGGGACCTGCAGACATCCACCTATAGAGGTCATTTTGATGCTCAAGTTAAAAACATAAATAATGTTGTAGTGCTTGATAAAGTCTGAGCGGACAATTTGACTCGGTGTGAAATATTGAAAACATCCTTATGTATTGATAACATCCGCCCAAGCAGACTTTTAGAAATGATCATGCACGACTTAAAAGCCTCAAGCCATTCTAACTTTGCTTCGCTCATCGCTACTCTAACTTGCTCTTCTAGCTGGCTTTAAACATACTTGTACAAATCGCTGGTTTTGAAAATTCCATAGGACACAAAGTAACTACTGAGACGTGCTCAAGTGAACTCTTCAGGCCATCGCACACACAGATGAATAACAAACATTTTCTGAAATGATGCCTTAAAGCAATGGCATCTACATCAGCTTCCACAGTAATCCCAAACTTCTAGTCTTGGATGACTTCAAACTTCCTTAAGCCATGACACATAACTCAAATCCTGAGGTAAGTATGCTATTTAACACTTGCAATAATCGACCCCTTTAGAGCATTCAATAGTTTTGATCACAACCCATCCACAATTTTGCCAACTTTCATTCATGCAGAGAACCTCAAAATGGACGCACAGCCAAAAGATCAAATTACGGGGGTCCCCATCAGTGATGGGGTGATGTTGTGATGACATCACAACATCTAGCACCAATTCAAATAAATGTTCCTGAACATTTCAAAAAATAAAGACCCAATCCAAACCCAAAAACATCAGACAATACCTTTAAAGTCATCAACCGGTTAGGAAACTTACTCAAAAGGGAAGAAGAATCCTAGATTGGATCAAGACACTTCATAGTTAAACATTTTTAAAATAGTGATTAATATAAAATCTCAAGTGTTCCAAAGACAAACATGAATCAAAAATTCAAAATTCCTGCATACACCCACACATTAGGCCAAATAAACATGCATACTTGATCAAAGAGTCAAAAATCAAAAGCTAAGCACAACCATTCATATCTTGAAGATCCAAGTGTGTGCATCGTGAGTTCATTCCCATCCATCAGCAACTAAGATCACCTCAGTTCCTTTGCATTATGCTACGTGATTAGTACACACCTCATGAACTACCTAGACATGGCCCTGTTGCCAGTGAGCATCTATAACCCCAATGGGTTTGTCTCATAATTCCACTCGAGCAGAGCCCTACTGTCGGTCAGGCATCCATAGCCTCGGTAAAGATTACTTGATTGTCCATCTAACTGAGTTATAGTGTGTGATTGTGATTTTCTTTTCTTTTCTTTTCTCTTTTGATTTTCAACATGCTTTTTGCTTGGTAGAGTACAATGCAGTACCGCTACGTGATAACTCAGTTAGCTGGGTGTGGACTTACAATGGTGGCAAAGGTGGACCTTTAGATTTTTCACTTAGTGTGAGATCACAAAGATTTACTTAGGTACCTCTAGATTTTAAAAGCGTGAAAAGATATAAGATCTCAAAACAATTCAAGTCATTCTAAACAAACTATTTATCTTCGAAGAACAAGCAACATGCCATTCAAACACTAACAATGGAGTCCACAATGAATCCATTTATCTAACACAAGTTTCTCAAAGGAAAACTAAGAGGTTAATAAATAGATTAAGATTATTCATTTTAAACATGATAATCACAAGATGTCAGTGTGAAGACACAATAAATGATTCCCTTCTGAGTTAGGTACAAATCCTAACTAGTTGATAAAGTTAAAGAAAATCATCCTCAGAATCCAAAGAATTTCATGAACATTAATCAAAGAGATGAACTAGACATTCGATAAGAATCAGGCTAAATGTATTTTAAAAGATAACAATGCCCACTTCACCAATCAGGAAACCTACGAAAGCAACCTAAAACTAACATCAACCTGAACTATGGAAAGCAAACTAAACTAAAGACTAACTACACATGGAAAAACTAATCTAAAGCAACAGAAAGGAAAACCTACTCTAAGAAAGCTATGTACAAAGAGCAAACAAGACTCAAAACACCGAAATATATGCAAGACCTCGAATGATTCCTCAAAATGAAAAGTAGTAATAAGGCACATGTGATGGTTCAAATTTTGGCAAATTTGTCCTTGAATTTGGAGAAAAATTCTCTTACAACACAATCATTGAATTCAGAACAAAGCTTGCACAAAATCAGCAGTTGTGGCGACTCATTCGGACCATGATTAATCCATATGCAAGTTGTTTTTCCAAAATTTCCATAATCAAATTCATACTCTTCACATTCACAATTTGGAAATTCATGATCTTCAAATTCATAATCTTCATCACTAGGAGCAGGGAAAGATACAACCTGGTGGTCTTCATCCTCAAGTAGTAATTCTCATTTGTCACTTATCAACGTGTCGGGAGGTCAAAATTGGTGATGAATCATACCACTCACATCTGCAACATGCAAATCAACATTATAATCAATAATGGGCATATCAAAATGAAAAGGTGAAAATAATTGAAATTTAGAAGCATGGAACATTTCACCAGTAAGTTCATCTTGGATTTTCAGTAGTGGATCTAGCATCAATTTGAATTGTTTTGTATATTTCACCTCCTTTTCTTCAACTTGTTCATTTTGGCATAGCTTTGACTGTACTTCATCTATGAGAGCATCGAGCACCCCTTCGAATTGCATTTGATTCTCTGTCTTGCAAGTGATGGCTTGCAGCATATCTTCATGATTACCATCTCTTTCAAGGACTCTTGAAACCTCTTGCAATTCAACTTGAATAATCTCTTCTAGCAACATGAATGAATATGTAGCAAGGAATTCTTCTTCTTGTAATGAACTCAATTCACTTTCTTCTTTGCTGGAAGAATCAACATCTTGTTCTTCAATTACCTTTGTTTGGATGTCTTCTATTACTTTTTCAACTTCTTCTACAGGAGGTTCATTCTTACTTGGAAGAAGGTATGCAAATGGACTTTCCACTTGATTACAAAGTTCACTTGTGCTATCTTCACTATTGAATAACATGGGAACATCTTCTCCTTTGGGTGGTGAATTGATTTCTTGAAGACATTTGCTCCACAAGTCGTCTAATCTCAATTTCACCTTGGATTCTTCTTCCAACCTTAATTCTTCCTTCACTTGATGAATAGCTTCCTGATAAGATGAACATGTAAGTTCTGAATGAGTGGTGTTATGAATCCTGCACCAACCACTTGGAATCAACATTTCTTTTGTAGGCAAGTCCTTCTCAATACTCAGTCTCATCTTGATCATTTCCTTAAAACTTATGAAGAACTCTCTTTCATCAAATAAGGCATTGGGAACCACCTTTGTAGAAACAATTGGCTCATGTACCTGTGAGAAAGAAACTTTTTCTTGCAATGCTAGTCCCATCCTTGATAAGAACGATAGGTAATATAGTTCCTCGTGTCCATTGGTGTTGTGAATTTTACATCTCTTCCTTGATATGAAGTCACCCAAACTCTCAGGATAGAGTTGCGTATTCAAATTCCACCAAAGCTGAAGAATATCATCTTGAGATTGATCATATTGCTACCCACAACCATGAAACTACTTCATGTATGCTGAGAAATCCATCCTTATTTTTTGGTATTTTTCGATTTTTTACTTTTTTGATTTTTTTGAAGTTTTATACTTTTTTGGATTTTTGGCATAAAAGAGATCTAACAAATCTCAAATTTGGCTTTGAAAGCTCACTTGGTTCCAATTCCAAAATTCTAAATTCGTTCGTGTATGTGGAATGAAAGAAGCAATGTAATTTCTTGTTCATGCCCTTTTATCTTGAGTTGAAATGTATGAAATTCTTCGTTCTGGCCTCCTCCTTGCTGAATTTTGTCGAGCAGTATGATAGAGCAATGAATGATAAAACACTAGAATATCTATTGTATGCTTGGAACAAATGCAGCAATCCATTATTCTCACCCTCATTCTAGCGCCAATTCTATTGATGTGTTTTTTGTTCACATGCAAACTCAGAATAAAATACCGAGGTATTCTATCCTCTCTTGAGCAAAGTCTCTCAAAGGCTAAACAATGTGATCCAATGAGACAACTCCAAGGTTCCAGATATGTCAAGTCTTGACTTGCAATGGATAGACTTAGTAGTTGATGTGATTTGCTCAAAACTCACAAAGGGACTTACGTTGAATTTACTCCTTATTCCAATCAAATATGTTATTCTCCTTGTGAAATGGAATTTCTTCTAACCAGCTACGAAAAGAAAATGCAAAAGGACAAGGGTTTAGAAGGCTAATCTGAGGACAATGAGATAATGAAACATGTGAAGATAGACAAACTCCTCATGAAACCAGAGTTCACTTTGCCATGAGAACCAACAACTACACAAAGCTAGTGCAATCTTCTAAGGAAACTCAAGGATTTTCATGTTGCAAATCCCCATCCAAACACCCACAACTGGCGCAGCCTGAACAAACATTCACAACCAAACTAAAGAAAATGAAGCTTCAGTCTAACTTTGCAAAGTGGGTTGCCTTCAATAATCCATGAAAAGTATGAACCAGAAGAATTCATCAAATATCTTTACATATATTCATTACATCAATGCACTTCTAATCTATTTCTAAGCTACTTGGAAACATTTCTCCATCACATTCGAGAATTTGAAACCATGCTAACATTCCATCACCACACAAATCACCATGAAGCATTGAACAATGAGCTTGTATTGATTTTGGAAATGTATTTTTTTTACAACAATTTCATATCTCCTCTCAATGATTTCGAAGAGTATCCTCTACTCTACTCCTACTCTAACAACATCTAATCCTACTACTTGATTCCTGCTCTCTCCTCTGATAATCCCCTTTTACAAATGAGAGACATGAGCCCTTTTATAGACCTCAAAATTACATGAATGGCTAGGATTGATTCGAGAATCAATGGCCAAGATTTTGACAACAAGACAGTTTGTTACAAAAATTACTATTTTTAGAATAATTGAATGCAAACGGATGATGTGGTAGACTGTGATTGGATCAATGTTGTGCACGTGCCACCTTAGCATTGAACAAACTGGTTTGATTTTCTTTGTGTTCATATTACTCAGAATGTTTTCCCAGATTTTGTCATCTTTGGAGTAGTATTCAAATTTGGATTTTCAGCTCTGGAACTTGGCTGCTTCGAATCTTGAAACTTGGGAAAATTTGTCAAATTTCTTGTTGTTGTCGATGTAATTCATAAATTTCTTGAAATCTTTGAATCATTTCTCATTTTATGATGTTCTTGATGATGTTATTGTGTAGGATGCAAGATTCTGGTTCTGGATGATTATGTATTAATTTTGGAGTAGACCAATGTATGATGGATGTTCTCTCTATGTGGTGCATGAAATGAGTGACTTCCGTATGATGACTCTTTATGCGCAGCAAAGTGATGTTCTTCCTCTGGACATATGAAGTTGCCCTAGATGCATGATGTTGATCCTGGTACAACCACTCCTCTGCGTAGTGATGATGTCTTCCTTACGAACTCAAACAACTTCCCTTCATATCTCTCCTCATCAGTGCCTATCTGTCTTTCACGCTCATCACTTACCTACATAAATATTGTGAATCAGCATATCAAAATATTGCTTAAAAAGGTCCAGAAAGATAAAATCTCATCATCTAACACATGCGGGATTTAAAATATGCCATTTAAAAACACCATGTTCTGGTTGAAAGAATGCAAAACTAAAAATAAACAAAAGTCCTTCAAATACCCGCATCATCAATTTTACAATTACATCCACTGATATTTAAATTCTACGATCACGAGCTCATGTATGGAATTTGTTGATAAAGAAGATTGTTTTCGAAGGCACAAAAACTCCCTGTGTCTTTTGCATAAACCTGCGTTTTTGAATCATCGCTTCAGATATCTTGCTTCTTCTGTGAATAATTGCAAGTTTAAACCATGCTGAATGCTCTCTTACCTGAGCGATGCCATTATATACTGAGTGAAGTTGTTAAAATTTAGAAAATGCGTATCGCCACTTGCTAATAATAGCCTCCACCACTCAACATCATGAAATCAAACCTGTGAAAAGCCGTCAATGCATTCAATAGATGCCTATGTGTAAGGTGCTATCTTTAGATAATGCCATCTTTAGACAAATACGTGACTCTGATTTCACCTGCCCTATCTAAAATTACAACTATTGAGAGTAATGACAGGCCAGTCAGAAGATAGAAAGCACTAACATACCCCAAACATACTAAATGTGGGCACCTCTTTATCTTCGCACATCTTCATATCTTGTATACCTGTCATCAACCGATGTATCCTAGCAAACCTTCCACTATATCATGAATGACAAATGAAATGCAATAGAGTCGTGAAAGTCTGCCACAATATGAGCTATGAACACATGCTTCAAAATGGATCTCCTAACTAAATTTGAATCAAAGAGAATGTAGACCTCTTTCGGAAGTGGGCATTTAGAATGTTAGTGCATGACTTGAATTTCACCTTTGACACACTAAACACTGATTTTACACCTAGAGTGGGCATTTACATGCTTAAGGCATAATGGTAATAATGCCAACGGGTTGCTTGGAGTGAAACTTGCGGGATAAAATGAATATGACTAATACGCTATGCAACACTCGGACCACCCATACGCACTGCAAGGTGACCCAAAATGTCTGCTCAACCAGGCATTTTGGTGAGCCACGTATGATTTGAAACTTCATATTTGCAAAGTGACTGAGGATGCAATTAGGTGGACTTATGGGACCTGCGGACATCCACCTACAGAGGTCATTTTAATGGTCAAGGCAAAACATAAATAACATTGTAGTGCTTGATAAAGTCTGAGCGGAGAATTTGACTTAGTGTGGAATATTCAAAACATCCTTAAGCAGTGATAACGTCCACCTAAGCGGACTTTTAGAAATGATCATGCACAACTTAAAAGCCTCAAACCATTCTAACTTTGCTTCGCTCATCGCTACTCTAACTTGCTCTTCTAGCGGGCTTTAAAGATACTTGCACAAATCGCTGATTTTGAAAATTCCATAGGACACAAAGTAACTACTGAGAAGTGCTCAAGCGGACTCTTTAGGCCATTGCGCACACAGATGAATAACAAACATCTTCTGAAATGATGCCTCAAAGCAACGACATCTACACCGGCTTCCATAGTAATCCCAAACTTCTAGTCTTAGATGACTTCAAACTTCCTTAAGCCACGACACATAACTCAAATCCTGAGGTAAGTATGCTATTTAACACCTGCAATAATCAACCCCTCTAAAGCATTCAATAGTTTTGATCACAACCCATCCACGATTTTGCCAACTCTTCATTCATGTAGGGAACCTCAAAATGGATGCACAGCCAAAAGCTCAAACTACGGGGGTCCCCATCAGTGATGGGGCGATGTTGTGATGATGTCACAATAGTATGTTTTTGCTGAAAGATGAAATAGCTCCTAATTCTCACCTTTTCTTTTAGATATACTAATTCAAGGTGTGATACCTCTTAATTTAAGGTATTTTCTTAAGTATTTGTACCATCTACTTTTTTGTTACTCTGTTGATCTCATAAAGATGTAAATTATCTCTTGTTTCTTTACCTTTTCTTGTGTAATCTCAACTGAATTTGTTCTCATCTGGTTAGTAGCTTTGAGTATTTATCTGTTGTATTTTTGGCGTAGAAGGTATTATTGTTGGTGGTTGTTCCATTGCATCTTGTGAACATGCTTGGTCCAACTCCATCATTTCTTGGTTTGGAGAAACATGGAAAACATGATTATTCTCATTACACATTTGATAATTAAACAACATAAATTATCATAATATATGGGTTTTTTATATACAACACCTCCCATATCTAAAACCATACAAAGTGATAATGTTTTTCATTGTCTAGATTGATGCAATAAATTTCATAAATCTATAGACTAGGGATCTTGAAAAGCCCACATAAATCTATAGACTAGGGATCTTGGAAAAGCCCACATAAATCTAGAGACTAGGGATCTTTCCTTCAATATTCAGAGCTGGTCGTCCATATCATCCATGTTAAAGAAGATGGGAGGCGTGTCCATTTTATGGTAACAACCATTCCTTTTTTTGGCAATGAAATGGGGTCTTATAACTATTTTCTTGGCATGATGTACAAAACTCCTTATATCTTCATTCAAAACATGAGATGTTGCTTATGTGACTAGTCTTGAGTATTGTGCTTGAGCATTCTTTGAAGAGGCCAATACATCCTCCAAAAAGATTCTTCTTTCTCAACTAATTCTCGCTTAACTATTTAGACAGTAATAAGATCAGACAAACCTCTACTAATGTGTGGTACATAAGTAGAGGGTGAGAATTTGTTCTTTCAATAATTTTTTAGTTTAGTGGATTTCTGAATCTACTTCTTGCACCCTTTGTGGCTATCCCATCACAACATTAAATCGAGTAGGTAGTAACCAACAAAAACATGTCTCAATAACTTGCATCAGCAATGTTTAACTTCAAACTATTTGGATCACCTCATAACCATCTACAACCTTGTACATGCACACTTTATTCTTACAAAATATTATCACATTAGGAGTGTTTGAAAGTTACATGCTTAGTTAGTTTGACTAGTGGCTAAGAATAGTAGTTTAATAAATCAAATTTAATATCTTTTCATGATCAAATTCAGATCACATTCAACACAATGAAGCTTCAGACAATCCCAAGTTGTAGTACTTCTAGATAGTACTCGTAACCTCTTCTATTTCCCCAAGCAAATTTTTAAAACAAAGTTAAAACAAATACTAAATAAATTATTCTTTCTCTTAATTCTTTCATCTATTTTAAAATTTAAAAGCATAAACCTATCCTTTCTTTCTTGTAGCTTCTTTCAATGAATTGTCCTTTAATTCTCCTTCTTACCTCATGTGTAGGGAATGCGATGATTTCATTCATCTTTTCTAATCATTGTTTGACATCCTATTTAGATCCTACAAGTTAATGTTTGACAAAATTCTTATATTATTACAACCCATGTTATTATTTAAACCTTTTTCTCTTGATGCATTTATCATGTTTTTATGGGAAAGAGAGTCCAATAGATTAATATAATCCATAGGCACTCATTATTATGCCATATACATTCCATTCATATTTTCTCACCTTCTTCTAGGTGTCTCTTCAAATTGGAGGTTCCTTCATACTCTATAATGATGTCTAAGTATCCTTCTTCCTCAATAGACCTTGTCTTGATAAGAATGGTAACCACCTTCCATGTAGGTATATTGGGCTTGTGTGTATATAAACATCTTATATCACTTGAGCTTTTCCCTTTCAATAGATCGGATGAAGAATTCACTGTTTCCATTTTCTATGCTGATAAGCTTGAGCTGGAGAATGAGAAATTATCTCAGTTCATGCTCTATTGGGAAGAGCAGAGCTATGGTGTGATTCTCCATGGCAAGAACCCTAAAATTTAAAAAAAAAAACCCTGGTACCTGTCGTGTTGTTCACCTTTATTCCATTTCCTCTACAAGATATGGAGATTTGTTTCATGGGAAAACAACAAGCTTGTATGTTAGAAGAGTTTTTTATTATGAACCAGAGATAGGGAAGGAGGATCGCTCCAAGAAATGCGTTTGCAATTATTATCTCTGTGATAGTAAACTGGGAGACAAGCTCTAGATTACAGGTCCATTTTATTAAGTGATGTTGCTACCCGAAGATGATCCCAATGCAACACATTTAATAATAGCCACTAGTACCGGAATAGCTCCATTATGGGACCTACGGAGAATGTTCAGGGGAGATGTTTCCTCCTTCAACTTTAGACGTATGCCATGGATTTTCTTATGGGTTGCCAATACTGATAGTCTTCTCTACCATGACGAGTTTACAGAGTACATTAAGTAGTACCCTGACAACTTTAGATATGATACTACATTGAGTAGGGAACATAAGAACAAGAAAGCTGGCAAGATGTATGTGCAAGATAAGATTGAAGAGTACAATTTATTCCCTCCATTGCTCGAGCTGACTAAACCAAACAAACAAAAATTATTTGAATTCTTTTGAAATGGTGAAGATGCGAGCATAAAACAAAAGATCAGAAGAACAGTTTTATTTTAAGTTAAAACACCAAACGGAGCAGGAGCAAGTTTTAGGTTTCAAAAATTGAATGAGTATGTAAAAGTGCGTGCCATTGGTGTATGGAACATTTTTGTTTGTCAAAATTGCACGGCACAATCAACAAATGTGCATGTTGTAGTGGTAATCAATAAATATAACAAGGCAAATACTTACAAATCCTGTAGAATGTCAAAGACAGACTAGTCAATTTCAAGCTAGAACATATCACCTTATTATAAAATTCATTTGATTATGTTTTAGTTAAATGTTGTTTGTAGGGTTTTTCTTTATTGTTACTTATTTTCAAGAATCAGTTATATTTTTTTTTAATTGCATTAAATCAAGTAAGAGATTACAGAAAACAAATTACAGTTGCAGCTGTGCATGCATTAACAAAGCACAGCCTAGCATAACCCCAATAAAAACAAAGGGTAGTGACAGTTTGAATGCCTACCATACATGCCAACATTTACCAGCATATTCATTGCATACATCAGCTGAAACAACTGCTGATGCGCAGCACACCGAGAACAAAGGAGATCATGCAAGCTGCCCAGACGGTGGAGAAACAACCGAGCAAAAGATACACCAAGACTAAACACTGAGATAAACAGCAAAACAGGGTAAAGCTGCTGTATAGTCACAGGCAGACACAGCTGCAAGTCCCAAGAGTAAAAATTGCATGTGCCTTAACATGAACAAGGCTAAAGACGGCACCAACCAATAGGACAGCACCCCAGTTTATGCATAAACTGTAAACGAGACTGCCTGCCAACATCCCTCCAGAAGACATAAGAATAACCCTCCTGTAAGCGTCCCAACGACTCTATAACTATGTAAGGAGAAGGTAAAGAGTGAATCTTTTTCCAACTTCTCAGTGAAGAGAGCTTCGTGAGAAGATTTTTTCTTCTGTAGATTTTTAGTGGAAATTTGTTAGCTTTCCAATATAGCCATTGTAGAGGGATTTTTGAAAAACTATGTGTTTTTATTTCATTGAAGAATTGATGGAGCACAACTAATTCTGTGTCAGATATTTCTTCCTGGATTGCAAGTTTTCCTTATTTTAATTTGTAATTCTCGGTTATGTTTAGTTGCACTTGAGTTTAATATAGAAACCTTATGTTCTGAATTAGTTGCATATTTTTCGTATGTTCAATGTGTGACCTTTTTATATGTTGGGAATGAGTAATTTCCTCTCTTATTAGTTATTGTTTGTGAGTACGAAACTTTTAAACTTTGTGTCATTAAATATCTTTGTGCTCACTTTTATTCTAAGTCTTTTCTTGAGAAGTCTAGGTGATATTCTTATGTCTCTCATCTAGGGTTTCTCTCTTTTCCATTCCTTGTAGTTTCCTTTCCTGCTTTCTAGTCAAAAGCATATCCTAGAAAATTCAAATTAAATCAAAAGTTACCCTTCTCAAAATCAGTGGAAGATCATCATCCCTTTGACGATCTCTCCAACTGTTGTAGGCCTTTTTGTCAGGGTTCTTTGAGCAAGTCATAGTTTTCTTAACTATTTCAAAGTGACAAATCTGTTTACTAACACCATTGAAACCAAAACCATTATGGATTGAGTAGGTAGATGTATACATTCCAATGAGTGTCTTGTCCTTGGAGGAAATAGAACCATTTGCCTCATGATTTTTGGCCATATGTTAAGCATCTGGCTCATAAATTATTTCCTAATGTAGATGTTTGGTTGGATCCTAAGGCAAGATCCATTCAAGATTTTGGAAGCTGAACCATTTAAAGTAATTATTATACATTAACTATACTATATAATCATCCCAATTCTTGATATAGAGTTTAATTGTAAAATAAATTCTCAAGTACATGTACTTGATTTTCACGATTTCCTTTTTTGTTGGAAACCATGTAAATTCTAGAAATTTACTTGTTGATTGCTTATAGTATAGCCTCATGGGCCATTTTTTCCTCTTTATGGTTGCTACCTTAAGTTCTCTAATTTTTATCACTATTGGTAGTGTGTTTGGACATACTAGGGTAGGTCCTATAATTGTGATTAAGAGTGTATTGATGCATTCAAGAGATTTCATTAGTGGGGATAGAACTAGATATGGCTTGACGAATGTGTGAACATTCATCTTTTCTAATGGAGATGGGTGGATATGTGCATTGTCTTCAATGGAAGGGAATGCATATTTCTATCACCTAGAGTGTATACTTAAATGAGTTGGAAGGGAGGCTGGAGCTACCAAAAGAAAATGTATGAGTACCAACAATTTGGAGTAGATGAGTAGAAATTCTAATCTCATGATTTCTTTGGTAAACTAGTCTTAGGTTTACTTGAAGCTCATTGAAGAGTGATAGAATGACCAATAAAAATGTCCTCATCAATTCTTATCAAATATGTATTATTTGTAGGCTTCCATCTCATCTAAATACTCATCATCAATGTATTAACATGCATCATTTTCAAATCCTATGTTTCCCTTTTAAAAGCTCTAAGTGGACTAATATCCTCAGAGAAACACTTGCATGTATAGAAAAGTGTGCATCTATTTATAAACATTTTTAACAACCTATTGTTTCTCTCAACTCTCATAACTTATGTGTTGGTGTATACATTTAATCTATAGGCGTACACATTTGTAATTAATCATATTTAGGCATATTGACACATGTTCTTTTGAACTTGTCGAAGTAGTTGAGACGTTTTGAGAGGTGTCGACTTGCATTGACATGTCATGCTATGTTTGTGGGAGGATACTCGCCACAACTCCATGTAGAGGAGTCCTATCCTCTTTTCATGAAGATTGGGGTACCTACACTTCTCTATTTATACTTGCCTCATTTGATAATACAAACTGGTAGATTCCATTACAATTCATGTGCTTGTTAATCTTTTCCATGATCTCGGTTTTCTACATTATATTATTAGCACAGATTTTTAGAAAATCTTAATATGATATCCACCCAGGGACAGCCGTGAAATTGTAAACCTTTCTTTGTTGTAAGGACTTCACATCAACAATCATGCATATCTATTGCTCATTGTTTTTTAGTTTTTTTTGAGATTTAATTTCTAAGGGTTTGTGTTTCTTATTTGACCCATACGACTCATAGGATAAATCTTATTCTTTCATCAAGCTTATTTGATACAAAGAATGTATATATCATTCCCATCTAAAATAAGGGGCATCTAGTAAACCACAATGTAAAATAGGATAAATCTTATTCCTTCGCCTCCACGCTCCAGACATGGCACCCAGACCACTGACAATCCGTGAACCCATCGCGTCAGCTTCTTCTTTGCCATTGGATACAACTTTGGGCATGGTTGTTCCCAGCACTGAGATTATTGATGGGCAGGCCCCAGATGGTTAATTCAAGTGATTACGTGATAACATGGAATATGATGATTATAGGACTTGCCTAAAATGGGCATGTTAAAGAAACTGTGAAGCTTTTATGCAGATGGAGATCCATATCTATGTCATCAAAAATGATAATGAGTGGAATGTTTTCATGGGAAGCACCCTTGTGGACATGTATACCAAATGATATGCTCAACATGTACACAAGATAAAGAGGCCGCAAAAGAGTTTGTTGTGTACATAATCGATGCTGGGCGAGAAATGTTCTTACAGATAAAGGAAGAAGATGATGAAAAGAAGAGAACACATTTCAGTAGTGTTGTAAATGATGGAGGTGCAACAAATATACAAACACAAAATATTACACACAGAAATGCTCAACAGAATGCTACATCATTCAACACTTGATTTTTTTTTTTTTTGGGTGATCAAAGCAATTTCAACTGCTTGATAAGAAAACAGATTACAGCTGCCTCTATTAATAGAGGTCTTAGAACAATCTAGACATTCAACGCATGGTGAAACAGACTGAAATTCATTCAAAGCACATGTTCAAAAATCCAATGCACATGGACTGATTATTGGTCGCTGGGAGCAGGTGAGAAGCTTCTATCATAAATGACCGACTGAAGTTTGTTGAGTCAATGGGAGAAATGAATAATACCAACAGCAAAGTGTATTCTTGTGTCCCTAAAAACTCGCATCATTAACGGCGACTATGATGAAGTGGCAATATTCTTTTTATACTAGATAGAAACGAAATTTGCAAGAATCTGAGGGTGTCTATGTTATTAATGTTCGCCAAGGAGAAGACCATGATCGCCCAAAACGAGATTGATTAAAGACTTTAGCCACAGAGAGGATAATTTTGAAAAGGAAATTGGAAGTCAAAGTGGAATTATTCCTAGATCAAGAGAAAGCCCCTTATACAGTGCACTTTGGGTTGCACAGGGACTCCTACATAAAGTATCCACCAGGAATGCGGATAAGTGCATAATGCTATTCACAAATAATGATGATCCATAGGGAAATGCTGATCTTGGGTCAAAGGATGCACAAGATTTGGGTATTTCAATTGAGCTTTTCCCTTTGAATAGATTGGATGAAGAATTCAATGTTTCCATTTTTATGCTGATATGCTTGAGTTGGAGAATGAGCAATTATCCCAGTTCATACCCTATTGGGAAGGCCAGAGCTATGGTGTGATTCCTCCTGGTGAGAACCCTAAAAATTTAAAAAAAAAAAAACCCTAGTACCCCTCATGCTATTAGCCTTTATTCCATTGCCTCTACAAGAGATTCGTTTGATGGCAAAACAGCAAGTTTGTATGTTAGAAGAGCTGTTTACTATGACCCGGAGACTGGGAACGAGGATCCATCCAAGAAAGGCGTTTGCAACGATAATCTCTGTGATAGTAAACTGGGAGACAAGGTCCAGATTACAGGTCCATCTGATGAAGTGATGCTGCTACCCGAAGATGACCCCAGTGCAACAGATATAATAATAGCCACTAGTACCGGAATAGCGACAGTTAGGGGATACCTACGGAGAATGTTTATGGGAGATGTTTCTTCCTTCAACTTTAGAGGTCTTGCATGGCCTTTCTTAGGGGTTGCCAATACTGATAGTCTTCTCTACCATGACGAGTTTACATAGTATATGAAGCTCTGATGTATATGAACTTTTTATCTTAATACAGTATGGGTTTGTGCTTGAATGCTGTTAAGAAAAAAAAAAAAAAATTTAGAGATCTTTTATCCCTTTTCATTGTGGTTGGCGAAAAATTTCCATCTTTTTTAAATCTTGTTTTAGGATTCCTGGACATCTAACCATTCTATTCTCTGTTTTATTTTGTTAAGCAACATTCCTATGTTTTTAGTTCAAAACTAATTTATAAAAATATTTTGTGTTAATATCACCTTGTTTACTCATTGATTTCATACATGTTGTCTTCGTCACTATTCTTCCTAATTTTGTAGACCCAATACATTGTGGGTAAACAATTTGATGAAAATCCTAGTCAAATCCAATCTCTTTGATTTTCTTTTGAACTATTGTCAATTTCTTCTTAATTTGTAGGACTTTTCTATGAATGCCACTATTACCTCAAATTTTGAGGTAATGAAGTTTTACCCATGAATTTTTACATTGCATAGTGTTACCCATTTTCCCACTTGCTCCTTGAAATCTAGATATGCTAGCAAAAAAATTTGAAATTTGAATCCTTGCTGTCATTGCCTATTATATTTATTTAAAATTGATAAGATTATTGTCCAACGATTTGAAAGAGTTGTGTCTCTTATCTTGGCTGAGATTTCCTTTCTAGATGTGATCCATTGATCAATGATGTAAGTGACTAGTGTAGAAGGCTGTGACTAGGATGAGATTGTTGGTATTTGTTACTAAGATCCAATCCACCATATGTTCTATTAGAATTGTATATTTGTTACCATGTGTTATTTTTATAAATTTTCTAAAAAGGAATATAGCTCAAATTCTTGAGTGATAATAAATATAGATCATCATGGGATAGATTGATTAAATTTGTATACATACCTCACTAGATGCTATTGACTGCGAGAGTTATGATAAATTTTTATCTACTTGCTTCCCCATATACTTTTGTACTTAAACCCCATATACTTTTGTACTTAATATTTTCTTTGGTGTTTAGAGTTTATTCTCATGACTTCTTGTAGGAGGACTGCATCTATTCCTTCAATTTGCAATATGTTATGTAGGTATTAGCATTTTTTGTGCACACCTATTCCCTTGGAATTCCTTGGTAAAGTCTATATTAATAGATTTGAGAACCTCCAAAATATCTTCCTCTAGTGGCTGATTACAGATGGGAGTTTGTTCCATTTATACACTCATTTGAATTGAAGAGTTGTAAGGATGTGTGTGAAGTTGAACTGATTTGAACATTGTGATTGTTATTTCTTGGTTGCTCTTCACTTTGATTCAATTTTAGCATTGGATAATTTTCTCTTTCTATTTTGCTCCATTATGAGTTTTGGTTCTCAAAGTTGCAATTTTTTTGGGATTAGATTTGCTGACATATCACCTACCTATGTGTTATTTTACTTTTAGATATACTGATTCTAGGTGTGATATCTCTTAATTTAGGCTGTTTTCTTAAGTATTTCTACCATCTACTTTTTTGTTACTATGTTGATCTCACAAAGACGTAAATTATCTCTTGTTTCCTTACCTTTTCTTGTGTAATCTCATCTGAATTTGTTCTCATCTAGTTGGTAGCTTTGAGTATTTATTTGTTGTATTTTAGGCTTAGAAGGTATTATTGTTGGTGGTTGTTCCATTGCATCTTGTGAACATGCTTGGTCCAACTCCATCATTTCTTGGTTTGGAGAAACATGGAAAAGATGATTGTTCTCATTACACATTTGATATTTAAACAACATATTATCATAATATATGGGTTTGTTATATACAACACCTCCCATATCTAAAATCATACAAATTGATAATGTTTTTCATAGTTTAGATCGACGCAAAAATTTTCATAAATCACAACCTCTGATTTTTTACAAGGTCTGAACTAGCTATTCATTATGTAAATATTACCTATCTTGGAATTGTGTTTGGTAGATTCTATGTTAGGTTGAAATCTAGTAACAAGTGTTTCTTAAAGAGTCCATATCTCTTCATGAACCATGGTGCTGCTTAATATAAAAGATCTTTACCTTGTTTGGGAAAGAAAATTTCTAGAAAGTATCCTTTGGGAACCCTCAACATCTAAACTAATATAGATGGCTTGTACTTTTCATGAGCCAACTAAGTGTTTTGGATATTGGAAAATCCCACATAAATATATAGATTAGGTATCTTTCCTTCAATATTCAGAGCCGATCTTCCATATCATCCATGTTAAAGAAGATGGGGGGGTGTGTCCATTTTCTAGTAACAACCATTCTCCTTTTTGGCTATGAAATGGGGTCTTATAACTATTTTCTTGGCATGATGTACAAAACTCCTTATATCTTCCTTCAAAACATGAGGTGTTGCTTTTGTGACTAGTCTTGAGTATTATGCATGATCATTCTATGAAGAGGCCAATACATCCTCCAAAACTCTTCTTCCTCAACTAGTTCTTCCTTGACTATTTAGAGAGTGATATGAGGAGAAAAACCTCTACTAATGTTTAGTACATAAGTAGAGGGAAAGAATAGGGCTTCTTGAAGGGATGTACATTAATTGATATGATCAAAGAGACATGCTAGTTTTCAACATTCACAATGGAATACAAATTCATGTATTGACGAAGATCTAGTATACAAGTATTAGAATTTCATTTTTTAAGAATCATAGATGGACTCTATCTAATTGGTTTTAACTTCATTGCTATACCTCGAGACTTATCTTTTTCTAAGTAAAGATATTATATATCCCCAACTTGGAACTCGACTCTATGCTAATAATGTCTTGCTTCCTACTTAGCTTGAGATTCCTCTAACCTATTTCTCTCAGAGACATATTTCTTGTTCTTTCAATAATTTTTCAGTTTAGTGGATTTTTGAATCCACTTCTTGCACCCTTTGTGGCTATCCCATCACAACATCAAATGGAGTAGGTAGTAACCAACCAAAACATGTCTCAATAACTTGCATCAGAAATGTTTAACTTCAAACTATTTGGATCACCTCATAACCATCTACAACCTTGTACATGCATACTTTATTCTTAAAAAATATTATCACTTTAGGAGTGTTTGAAAGTTACATGCTTAGTTAGTTTGACTAGTGGCTAAGAATAGTGGTTTAGTAAATCAAATTTAATATCTTTTCATGATCTAATTCAGACCACATTCAATCCTTTCATAAGTCTTTTTAAATTCTATTTCTAAAGAGATATCCTTTCAACAAAACTATTGAACCCATTTGAAGCCTTCCCAAGATTTGATAAGACTACAAGAAGTAAATCTGCCTATTTATATACTTAGTATGCCCTCTTCAACCATTTAGGAAACCAGATGTTTAATTCTACTAGCAAGATATTTTATTTAAATTATGTACAAGACATTAAGGACTGTAATATGTTATCATCCTCCAATCATAGCCTTTAGGCATGAGTTTAATGAGCTCTTAATAAATGAACATTAGTTGCAAATGAGAAGAGGACAAAGACTCTAGGCAATTAGAACAACAAGAGGCAATCCTTAACAACATAAAAAACACATGACAAAAGGTATTGGGGATTATGCCTAATGTCTTAATGTGTCTTTTTGAGTGACTTTAGAATTTTACTAAGACAGTGGTCCCCACTTTTATTCTTATTCTCCAAGTAGTTCCATGCAATTTGTTGAATCCCAGAATTGTAAATAATTGATCTTTGTATAGAATTTTAGAGCAACAACTGTTTACAAAATCAAATTGCAAAATAATGGAATCTTTTAAGGTTTTAATCAGCACTATTATTGGGAATTCCAAGTGGGGCAGTCCCCATCATGGTGATTCATGAGCATTAGCAATTACATGATTTGTCTACAATATAAACAGTTGGCATTGTTCATCTTTTATGCTTGTTTTTTATTTCCCTTTTTGTCTCTTAGCAGAAACCAATATTTCCCATTCAACTAGCATATTTTTAAGGATGAAAAAATTGGAACTTTAGTAAAGAAAATTTGCAAATTTTTGGTCCATGCCACAACTTTACAATCTGATTAATAACCAAATCATTTGGAGAAAACATAGCCAATCATTTGATGTAGGTGAGTTTCACTAATCACTAAAACATGATAAAGACATCTTGAGTGAACCACTTAAGGGAGAAAATAAAGCTGTAGCAATGCAAACGTTGCTGACACCAGAAATTAAAAAAACTAGATTTAATCATGACTATGCTTGGTAATGTACAAAGGATTGAATTCATAATAGAAATGGTTCAAATTCAAAACCACCACATGACAATAAGGCAGATCTTAACTTGGAAGCCATATGGGCATGTAATAACATGCCCAGAACTGGAACCTATTCCAGGCCCAGGAGGTGATATTCACAGTTACACTTAACAAACAAACAAAAGTGAACATGCCTAAAAATTTGTGATATTAATTTCTGCACAAATGGACATCTAATCTCCTTGAATGTAAGATAGGAAAAAGACCCCCCTAAACATCAACCACATTCAACCAATCATTAACGAGAATGCTGCATTCGAATGCAAGATGAAATGCAGACTACATATAGGAATAGTGAGAGAACAGATTACCATTATTCAAAAAGGAGCTGACAAACTCACAGCAGGCCATCTGGAAGGTTGGACCATTTTCTCTATTTCCATGTTTCAAAGATCCCATATGGGTTTGTTATTCAGTCACCTACCACCAGACTCTGACTGTCCAACAGACTCACAGGTTTGCTAGTAGATCTAGACTCAAATGGAGGATGGACTTATAAATCTTAGAACTGATTTGAAATGTATCTTGAAGAAGACAAGAACTCCTCAAAACCAATCCAAACTTTAGAAGAATTTGGTTTCAACTAGATTACAAATTACCAGAGAGAAGTCTAACTCACCACTCTTTGCAAAAGCTCCGCCCTTTCCTTTGCTTCCACCTGACGTTTGTGACGCCGAGAAAGATATTCATCTAGACAAAACATAAAAAGTCAACTTCTTCTACTAACTGCTCCAACTTTCTGCATAGAAGAAACAATTCATGTAAAAAGTCTACATGTCTAGGGCATAGCTGTGTTTTAAATGTTTTGTCCTCATAAAAACTAATTCAACTAACTCTGCTATCAAGAACGGATTTGTATTGCAAACAGGCATTTCAACATAGAAGTGATACAATTTGAGGTAGAATTGATACCATTTGAAGTGGAACCAGTTGTGCATCAGGTAGGGATGGAAGGTACAGAAAAATATTATGAAAATCAGACCTGGCAAAAACAGCAATATTGGCAGATCTAAAGAAAGGAAACAATTTGCAGTGATGGGTCTTGATTTTGCAGAAAAGTTTGTGGGATTTATTTTTCCCAAATAAAAAGAAGCTGTAAGTCAATTTGATTTTTTTGTCCTATTTACAGAGCAGAACAATTTAGAAACCGTGGCAACTGAAATTTCTTAAACAGTAAGCCAATTTAGTGTTGACGGGGTAGCGGAGTTACAACAGAGTTAGACCCCGTAATTGAAACAATGATTTTGAGTAAAATGGAAGGACGGTAAATATAATCCGTGTGTTTTTATGTTTCAATATTCAGAACACACACAAGCAACTGTAAAGATAATCCGTACCATGAAACTAATTTTCAATGTTGAAGAGTAAAGATAATCCTATCAACCGCTAAAACATATTTGCATATTTTTATTGCTATAAATTATAATTGATTATTGTGAATCAATATAGATTTTAATAAGAAAGCCTATCAAATTAAAATTTGTCATGAAAGAGAAATAAGGTTAGAGAAGATCTATGTCATACCTTTTTTTTTATGTTTAGATCAAATACTCTGAACTCTTTCTCAAAGCCTTGTTTAAATAAACCATCTATTGTGATGTTAAGCCTCCCTTCTCTGTACAAGTTATTATGATGCATGACTATTACATCATATATTGTGATAACAAATCTGCATTCTTTTATAGTGCCCGCTAGCATAATATACACTCTTAAACCCGTATTTATATTGTAAACTGTAAACCATACAATGCATCAAGCATTATGATGTTGGCTTCCTTCTTATAAAACAGAGCCTAAAAACCCTATTTTTTTTAGGGTTTCTTATAGATGACGAACCACACCCAACATCGTGATTCATTGCATAACAAATCCAACATTATAATGGCACACTTCATTCCTCCTAAACTACACCTCACATCTGGTATAGGGTCTCCACAGTGTGAAACATTATGATGCAAGACAGCATATCACATCCATTATAATCTAAAGCTATTATAATGGGATCTCAAAACCCTAATTCTATTGTGATCTTTTTATAAGCTACACATCATATCAACAGATGAGATTGGGATCGTACCCCATGCAAATTTTGTATAATGAATACCCCTCCATCCTTGGCTCTCAGCTGAAAAGGTTCAGCCTAAGGCTCATGCTCCCCAATTGTAGCAAAAATGAATTTGTGGATGACCTCTATAAAATAATAATATAAAGCTATTATAATGAGATCTCAAAACCCTAATTTCTATTGTGAACTTTTCATTAACTACACATCATACCTATAATTATTTATAGAGCCTTCATCCTTGAACTTATCCTACTCTCTTTAACTTCTCAAGAAAGAATACATTAATAATGAAAATCAATGAAAATAAGTTCCTTATACCAAACAAAAAAAAAACCTTAATTCTTCATACACCTTCAACTTAAATAGTTTGTGCTTTTACAAGATCGAAACTAACCACTACATTAATGATTGTTTGTTTTGTAAAGTGAAAGTTAAATACATACACTTATATTAGGGTAGTTGTGAAGCCCAACCATAACTAGTATAGATATCTGAAATACATTATCTAAAAAACACATAGAGGTACCACTCTAGAGCTATTTTATTATTATTTCCTATTTTACTTTAGAGTTATTTTTTAGTACATACGTGCACATGGACACAGATTTTAATTTTAATTTATTTACAATGCATAAAAGTTTAATTTTACTTTTGGAAAAGCCACCATTCATTATTTGGGCAATTCTTTTGTTTTGTTTTTTATTTTGAAAAGTGTAGTAAATATTGTACACATAGATTTTAATTTTAATTTATCTACAATGTATAAAAATTTAATTTTACTTTTGGAAATGCCACCATTCATTATTTGGGCAATTCTTTTGTTTTATTTTTTACTTTTAAAAGTGTAGTAAATATTGTATACTTGTATGTTACTTTTAATAGTTTATATTTTAAAATTATGATGTCTTGTTTTTAATAAATAAATAATTAATGTAAATAGTACAAAAACACGATCATCTATATATTGATCTATATATTGAGGTAGTTATGAAGTCCCACTACAAAGATGATAAACTTAAAGGAAAATATTTAAAAATACGATCACCTTTAATTATCTTACTTACTTTTAAATTATCTTGGGAAAAATAATAGATAAGATTGAAAAATATAAGAGAAAAATAATTAATGAAATAAAAATTAAGGTACAATTTATTAAGTCTCCTCATATAGCAGTACTTAAAGCGAAGACTAGGGATATGTATTACCTACATGGCATCAAAGCCCTATTTACAACATCATGATGTAGTGCATGACACATCCAATGATAAGGGTGTATGTTTCATTCTTCCTCTTATAATATAGTTTATTATGATTCAAAGGCCTCATTTTTATTTCTATTGGAAACTTTTCAAAGCTACACAACATATCTAACATTATGATGCAAGCTCTCCAATGATGCACAATCTTATCTTCTTCCTCTTACAATGTAATCTTATTTTCTTTTTTAATAATAAAAAGAGGGTAAATACTTTATTGATCCAAGAAAATAGTACAAAGCCAAAAATTACAAACCACCTACCAGGGGTCACAAAATAATAATAAAGCCATCAAGCAACACCCAAAACACATCTCCTGTATTCCATAACCAAGTCCTTAAGCTCCCAAGAAAGATCCTTAGGAAGGTAGCCCCAGTCACCCACTTTCCAACTTCCCATCCATTCAGAGGCCCATTTAGCCAAACCATCAACCACTTTATTCCACTCCCTAGGGACATGGAAAAGGTGATATAACCTAGTACCTCACCCAGAGAGATTATTTGTCTAACCACCCCAGCCAACTGTCAATTAACATCCTCCAACTCTTGCTTATTCAGCAAATCAACCACAATCTAAGAATCTAACTCACAAATTATCCTTCTCCAACCCAAGGTACATGCCCTTTTAAGAGCCAAGAGAATAGCCCAAGCCTCCATGAAATTGCTAGAGTGTTGGCCACGATACTCCGAGAAAAAGAACACAACCACTCCTGAGTAGTACCTACTGTTACCATTTTTTACCACAGCTCAAAATTGGTTGAGCAGATGTGACAAATTCATTTTTTGAGTGAGGTTTAAAATTCTTATGTTATGAGTTAGTTGCATAGTTATCATGTTTTAGTGTTAAATGCAGTTCAATTGTTCAAAAAAAGGAGGAAAAGATTTTAGATCATTCATTGCATTACAGAACATTCAAGAGAGGCAAGTATTTCATTCATCACAATGATTATCCATTTACAAGTTGAAATACATAAAAGAATAAGAATTGCATTGAAATAAATAATGACATATCAGATGTCCCACACAAGCTGTGGGTTATAGATGAACATATGCAGATATAAAGAAAATACTATGCATCTAACAATGAGAAAATGAAAGACATAGCCATCATTGCCTTAGGGGTTGTCGAGCTTCGAAGTTGCCTCCTATCCTGCTCTTGATCTCGACATGAACTTGCAAAAATGTGGGAAGGTCATGTTAGAGCTCCAGTTATGAAATCCCTATATCCTATCAGAAGAGGCATAATACTTTGTTTATAATACATTGATCAATGATCATCGTCCATATGAAGAAGGAACTAAGAAAGAAACAATCATGGAACTTCATTGTTTTATTCTAATCTTTTTGTTTAATGTGTAGGTATAGTATAAGTCATGTAGTTGATTGAAGACATTCAACATGTGGCGTCAAGTGGGCTCCCATAAGGGTTGAGCCTAGCATGTTGCTTCCCCTTAATCTCAGAAGGGATGAATGGAAAAAGAAAGAATCATTATTCCTATCTACATGACAAAGTGAAGGAATATCAAGAGTAGCCATATGCATTGGTTCTGTTTCAGGACATAGTCATGATTATAGTTCAAGTAATGAAATGCAACCATAACAATGAATAGAACTAAAGGGACATCATTTAATGCATATGACAGCTATCATCATTACTTCAGATAACATTGGAGAAATGACATTCACAGGTATTTTACTATTATATCTTTCATAGTGTACATCAGAAATTAAGAACATCAAAGTACATTTCATTAGCTGAATGTCAGAGGTTGCCAATGGACATATCATGTAATAGTGCATAATTGTTTTCTCACAAAGAAATATTAGAAGTAGATATCAGTTATGTATAATTTGAATAAATTGAAAGTGCAAGTGGATAGCCATCATAGAACAGCACATGCTGTCACTTCTCTTTCATGTCTAAACAAGGTATATTCATCATATAAGAGCTGTCATTTTATTAAAGCATGAGATTATCTTGTATCATGGAGAGACCAAGATAAGTTCTGGCAGGTAGTGCTACAGGAGTAATTCAAATTAAATAGCCAAAAATATGAAGTAGTTAATTTCTCATGTTTATTCACAAGAAGATGTTATATCAAGTGATAAATGTTAGATGAATCCATAAGAACACACTCAAATAGGTTATATATTTTTCATCTTGTGATCATATCAAGATATGTGTATGCCTCTACTCCATAATGATATGCTATAGTGACAAGAGTATGCAAGTGTTCATAAACATCAATAGGATATCATGTGTTGTAGATCAAATAAACATCTTGTCACAAAGTTAAATGACAGTCAAACTATTTTAATATCTCATCTATCATTATACAGAATGAATAAACCATTGTCATTCATAATGACATGTGAAATAAATGCCAAGTGTATTTGCCATGACTGCAGAACTATACAAATGCAAAGTTCATGGACAACCAATAATAATATAGAAATAAGATAAGTATATGCTACAAGGAGAAGTAACTGCAATGCAAATGAGAGACCTCAAATGCATCAGAATAAAGAGCATCTACAGGAGTAGTGAAGGAATCTGAGATTGTTTTGAAGGAATATATCAATAATGCAAAGAGATTATGGTAAAATGAATTGTCATATCCAAATATTGAGTATCATCTATCAGACATTAAATATAGTGAATGAATCAAATGGAGATTGCACAAATTGTATCATACAGATAGAAGCCATTAAGTGAGATTTGTCATCAACCCTTCCTTCAATTTTGAAATCCTTACAATTTTTGTGATTACAGAGATCAAATGATGCAGGTCAAGGCAACAAAGGGCCCTTCTAATACAAAGAATGATGGATATTGTGCAAAATATCATAGCCCATAAAGTATACTCGCAGGATACAAAAGAAAAGGAGTGACAGTTTATAGATTGACCACCTCGACCACCAGATGTTCACAAGAATGTATCTCTATAGCCGCGGCCATGAACACACAAATGTAAGGTCACAGTAAAGGTTTCAAGTTGTTGAAAGATGACCCAACACAAAATGCATGGGATAGAATGTATATGCTGTCGTAGCCATACAGGGAAACCCATAGAGAGGATAAAATGTATAACCATACTAGGGTTTCAAACCAAAGTTCAAGACAATACCCATTTTGAGGATCTAAACATAATATGTAGATTTCAAATGAAAAGTTTAGAGATGAGATTCAAAGCTACAGCCATGATCAAACATGCTCCATAAAACCCATTTCATTCTCATCAACCTAAACATAGCTACAGCAGAATGAAAATGTGGCCGCAGGTTTAGAACCCCAAATACATAGAATGTTGCAGAAATGAAACATACAGAGATAGAGAAAAAATGTTACCTATGTGTGGAGATAAGGTATGATAGTGCAAGGCTGAAATGTCTTTCCTTTTGTTTCATTTCTCTCTTAGAAATGGAATAATGATTGCCATATATAGAGAAAGAGTGACAAGGAAACAAAAGTAAACAAGCTCATTAGAAAGAGCACACAGACCGCGGCTCCATGAGCCTTTTCACCTCAGAGATTCAGAGAAAAATGAAAGGAAATAATGAACAAAGAGTGTATATGCATCAATAAACCTTTTTACCTTCATTTCTATAGGAGATTCATGGAGTTCAAGCCTGAAACACTAGGGACATATGCAATTTTCAAGATTGAAACCCTAGGGTTTCACTGTCGGCCACAGAGCCCAAACCATCCAAAGTTGTTTTTTTGCAAATGAGCTTGAAAAGATAGGGTATGATGTGTTTTGTTTTAGGGTTTCCTTTTGCCCTAAATTGAATGTTGACATTTTGTCACATTTAATTCTTTTTGTGGCTCAGATTAATACCTTCATGGTATTAAGTCATTACAACCACGGTGCCTAAGTCTTATGACTTAGTGAGAGGTCGAGCCATGCTCCCTCTAAGTATTTTTTTCCTTAAACATGTTAAGCCACCATCATGATGTGATATATGCCATGTGAGCTACCCTTTGGAGATAGGGATGAGCTTCATGCCTTAGAAATGTATGCAAACCCTTCATTTTGGTGAGACAAATGTATATGCCACATGTGCTTTAGAGATCACCAAATCATATGGAGATGAGTCATCAGGATATTTTTCATTTTTTATCGTATGATCCTCATATTATTTTTGTGATTTTTTATTAGAAAAATCAAACATTGTGATGGAAAAATGACAAAAATATAATCCATATGGTTTTTATTTTTGCAAAAACAAATTGATTGTGATATAGATTAAAACTGCCAAGTCTTGTAAATTTTTGTTTAATAGAAATCAATTATAAATTGCTTTTAAAACTTAACTATTTTTTGGTAGTTAATAGGTTAATAAGACAAATCAGATATTCTTTTTGATTTGTTTTATTTAGAGGCATATATGGACAAAATTTGAGATCTCATGAGTAGAAGAAAGCAGATTTGTGGTGGGGAGACATCAAGGAGTCTTTTAACATCATGATTTGACAGTTTGGACTCTTTTGGAGAGATTTAATTTGTACTTTTCTGAGTAGCTTGACAATGGACTTGGAGTCTATTTTTAGGAGCTTTTTTCCAACTTTCAGAGGGAGATATTTCACAGCATATATCTGAGATATCCCTTTCTTTTTAGTAGTTCTAGTTAGAGTTTTGTAGAGATCAGAGTGCAGAGATACCAGAGTCTTCCTCTCACATTGAGAGTATTGTACTTATTTCATTGTACTTATTATTCCTTCAAATATAGAGCAATAGTTTTCCTTCATTTTTGCCTCTCTTTTATAGAACTAATCTAATATAATACTATTGTAGCATCCACGTTCTATAAACATAGTAACAACCAAAAATTTACAATAAAGTAATTTAACAAGGTAAAAATGAGATAGAGAAAATTTTTCTTTTAAACAAGATATAATCAAGTAACTACAATTACAAGATTTCTCACTACAAAATACAATACCATATTGTATTTCTCAAGTACAATGTTTACAAAATAGACATCTTGTCATTTAATTTACAATACATAAGTGCACTCAGCATAAAGAATAGTTTTACCTCATAAACGTGACTATCAAAGCCATAACATGGAGTATTCTACATCTGGAATATTGATAACTGTCTTTTCAAGCCTTGGAGAATCATCTACTGGAGAGAGAGAGAGAGAGAGAGAGAGAGAGAGAGAGAGAGAGAGCATCTTCCAAGTGATTTACCTCCAACCACAGACTGTCGGTCTTCCGCACTCCTTCCTAACTGGAAGTGGCCCTACCCTTCATGAAGGGTATAGATACATGGAACCAACAAGTTTTTCCATATGAGTTCTAGTGAGTTGTGCCCTACACAACTTCAATTGACCATACAACTCTAGATTCCCTCTAGCCAAGTATGATCATACTGATTGGTCATGCCATCTAGAAGCACACTACTGAATCGTCTCATAAACTCTCTCATTCTAGTTTGAATTCCATCATTTAGTAACTTTAGACACAAACCTGTCTACAATGCAAAATTCTTTCTAATCAGTCTGACTTAGAACAATCCCTCAATCTAGGGTAAACATGTAAAATATCAATAGATAATTATAACCTTTTTGAGATACCCTCTTTACCAAAACTTGCAATTTCTAGGGATTATGGCTTCCTATAGTTTTACTCTCTGTCTCAAGTATCAAGCATTTTCGATGCATCAATACAAGCTTGACATTATCATAGAATCACTTAAATTTGATAAGGTACCACTAAGACTCTTTCTTGTCTTGTTTTATGGTTATCTCAACCATTCACTGTCCACCATAATATAAAAACAATGTCATAACTGACTTAAGAGTTCTAAGTTTTCTAAACCCTTCTGGTTTTGATTCTAGTGTTTAACTTCTCTAACCCAATTCATGGAATTATCAAATATCCTTGTTATAAAAAAAAAAAAAAAGTTATATTATAACAAATGCCTCTAGTCTCCCTAGATCACTTGGCATTGTTTGACTTCACATTTCACATATCATGAATAAATATAGTATACGAGGTATATCCTCATCCATATAATATCTTAATGGATACTACCACTTTTCAAAACTAGTCTTTTGAATAAGTTCAATCTATCAACCCTAATAGGTTTGAATCATAAAATATAATAAAATACTTTCAACCTTTTGGTCTACTTAAGTCTATCAAACTTTCATTAATTTAAGGTTATAATCTCATGTGTATTTCATCCCTTGCAAAAATGTCACATAACCCTTATCTACAATCATAAGTACAAAAAAAAAATAAGTGGGATTGAGTTTTGATTCTCCCAACATGCCCCAACTTGGAATAGATCATATCAAAGATACCCAACAATAGGTTATCCTTATCTTCTATGTATTTAACACTTAAATAAGTTCTATTAATGAGAACTATTATTACCCACCTCCTAGTTTACTCTCTCTCTCAAGATGAAATAACATAAGCAAAAGATACTAATCAAAGGCTATCTAGGTTTCCACATTCTTGGATCACCTATTCCCTTGGATTTGTAATACAATATGACAAGAATTAAATTTGTCCTAAAGAAATCTATATCCATGTCTGTCACATAGTCACTTCAATATCATAATGATATAACCTCCTCAAGATCTCCACTCAGAAGGTAGTAAATATATGCATGCTTCCAAAAGCATGGATATATTTGTGGATCTATCATAATCCTCCACATAGATATTCACTTAAGACTCAATCAATCTTTCTCCTTGATAAGTTTGAGTCTACAATTGACCTTCCTGATTCTCTCGAGTCAACGAATTTTATCCTGATAATACTTATCAATGCTATAAATATCTATAATATGAAACTATAACCTTCTAAGTTACTAAGGTTGTAATTGTCCTCAGATATCTCAACATGAATAAATATCCTATCACAGACTCTTGTGATTAAAATAGTAATACTATATACATAAGACTTTTAAGAAAGAGAGATATCTATCTCAGTTAACTTATTCATTTTGATCAAGACAATCACCTACAAGCTCCTCTAGAATAATTCCAACTGACTGCCAAAACTATGGCCTCATTGGACATCATGGCTTCATTTGATAGTGGAGGAAACCAGAGATAAACACCTCATATTTTTCTCTAATATCTTTCTTCATAAAGAGAACCAGTTTTAGGTTTATACTTGCTAAGAGATGAATAAATTCCTTCTCCCGACCTTAGAATACGATAAACCATGAGGCAATAAGAAAAAGGGTTGTACAGAGGTAACCAAGTTTTATGTTTGTCAGCCTCATACTATTGTATCTGATGGCCTCACAATATAAAACTCTATGTACATGATGGCCTCTTAGAACTCAAAGGTTTATATTTATATATATACCAGTCTCAAGAAAATTATAAGGTTTAAAAATATACGATGGTCTCACTTTACACAGTTCGGTCTTAAATAACATAGTTTGATCTCTCATACATACACATAAGTTAGTTTCATAATAAAGAGAGTTAAATATGGCCTCATATACCTAGTTCGACCTCTTACTCTATGTAATAATATCAGAGTCTATGTTCCATGATAATAAAGCTTATGCACAGTGAAACAAATCTTATACAGTGATAATAGTAAATGAGTTTATCGGCCTTAAATACAATGTTGTATCTATCACATCGGCCTGATATACTCATTAATAAATATAATATTGAATGTTCATAAGAATAAATTCTCTAATCTACATAAAAGCTTTGAGAGGAGAAAAGAACCTGGTTGGAATTGAAATAGAATAAGCTATATTATTCTTGCCTTACTAATGACATCCTTCACAAGAAAGATTTAGAATCATTCCCCTTGCATAACAAGAGAGTTCCCCTTGTGTATGCTTTTTGCACATCTTCTCACAGTCCTCTCTCCCCCTAACTCCACCGGTATGGCCTTTTAAAGGCATTACCATCGTGGACTTGCACCGTGTGAGGTTTAAGGAATATGTCGATAGGAATAACCTCTCTGTATATAACTTCACCGACGTGAATCAAATTCCTGAGCACTATATGCTCACAAGCTTCCGACTTGAACCCTCACACTCCCTGATTTCTCACAGTCTAGAACTATTCTTCAGCATTCCCGTTACTCTCCCCAGTGTCCTCTATCCTATATTCTCTTGTGAACCCCCCCTCAAGTTGTTCCAGCCGCACCTACATGTCGAGAATACTTCCTCTATATAAGCCTCCATGTGCTCACAACTCGAGCATGCCGAGTTTAGAGGGAAGTGTGGTATTAAGTACCACTCTTTTGACAAATGACCACTCCCTCAAACAAACTAAACTTAACAACCATGTCTCTTCTTCATCAAGACCCATCAATAAATCATTATTTGGCTCCTATAAATCTGTGGGTCTCTTTACTCAAAGTTATTAAGCTAACTACCCATGACATCCCATGGCTAACCTCCCATAAAAGGCCTATAAAAACTCTGCACAAAGACATACAAATAAAGGAGATTTATGGTCATTAATTACCACTAAGAAAAATAGTTAAAAAAAACACACCACTTCTCTCTCTCAATCCTCGGTGAATAAGGTAGAGAAGGTGCCTAAAGGAATCCCACAAAGGTTGTTAAGAGAATTGCCCAAATGCAATGGATCTCTCCATTTTTTTAAGCTGTGAGTATCTCCACAATACATGCCTCTCAATGGTCTTATCTTGAGCATGCAACGAGGAAAGAAACGTGGGTATTAAAACACCACTCCTCATGTAAACAACAACTCTCTTCAAGCATTCTAAGTTGTTGAGTCGGTTAAGAAGGTAGTTAACATTTAAGACTATATGCCAACTTATCATCAAAATTCTTGACAACCAACATAATACAACCTACAAGTCGCATTAGATGCATCGGTTATGTTTTCTACGTAAAACAATGAATGTGACCAAGACGTTGTTTAAGAAGCAATTCATTGATCATTATGTCATGCCAACGTTGAATTTGATTAATTGACTTGACTGACGTCACAATATGCCAAAAGGTTTTAGTTCGATATCGACAACTCGTCGTGTCGAAACTTGACTTGACCACAATGTGAAAACACAACCATGACTTACCCCAGTCCGCTAGTGTTCACTGGACATTACTACACTATACTCAAATGTCAATTTAACTATTCAATCCATGTGTCTATACTCTTCTCCCTGGAAGATACTCTCTCTCCTTTCTGGGGAGTGAACAAACTTGTGTTCCTATATTCAACTTGCAACCATGTAAATGGGATTAGCATATCGTTAATCCATTCATAACCTTATCAATAACAAATTCAAAAGTACCTTCTAGATTAATTACATCACATGCATTTATTCACATGACTAAAATCTAGGAAGCTAATGATTTATCCCAACATTATACCTTAATGCCAAATCATTTATCCAAAGAATTCACTTCTGTTTACGTAAAAGTAAAAAGTAATTTCAAGTTAAAATTAGGGATGTGACAACTATGATAAGCATTTATCCTTTGTTTTTGTCTTGGTTTTGTGATAAGATATGCAGTTTTGCTTAATTTAGGTTGCATGCTATGTTTAATCAAACCTTCATGCAAAATATTTATGAATTGGGTAAAATAAGAAATGTTGTGAAGATCAGAGTTTTGTGGTCTAGCTATGAGTAAGATCTGATTGTGTATCTCCTAGATTATATTTCAATTATTTATTTTAGTATATCCTTCTATCTCTTTCCCTTACAAGTCATTAGATTAGGAAAATCATAAGAGAACTAGCTCACTCTAGAGATTCCCTCTCAACATAGATTAGCCACAATCTGGTAGGGTTTCCATGTTTCAACAAGTAGCTAAGTTTTTTGCGAGCTTAGCAGGGTGCACACCTAATTGACAACAGCTACCAATGCCCCCAATGCCAACGTGACCCAATTTGTCTCTATGGGAACCATCAGTGTTAATCTTTAGAACCTCCAAGAGTGAAGGAATCTAATGACCATCTCTTTGAACCTTTCCTCTATCACCTCGACCCAAACTAGGCCTTGTCCCACCCTTGACACTAATAGAAAGCCCTAAACTCCAAACAATTCCCATATCTCCAGGGGCCACGTGGGCCAAGAGATCACATCTAGTGACCAAAGTCTCCTGAAGAACTCCTAAAATCCTCATCCAAACCTGAGGCACCTGAATCTTCTTATCCAAAAAAATCCTGTGATTACACTCTAACTAGATATGCCAAATGATGAAGCGAGGACCAATTGTCCAAGTAGTGTGGAGGAAGGAATTCACAGCTTGAGAACTCCCTAGCCTACTCCAGAAGTCCTCTAAAGATGAGACGTGCCTACATGGCTGACTCCAGAATTCCCACCATAAATGCCAGATTACCCTAATAAAGGAGCACTAGAAGAAGAGATGAGAAATGTTTTCATCACTATTAGAGTACATAACACGTAGAGAGGAGCCTTAAAATCCTCACTTCCAAAGATTCTTCTAAGTCAAACATCTATTTTAAATCACCAACCAAGAAAAGAAGAACTGCAATTGGGCCAAGAGAGTTTATTCCAGATCTGCTTCCACTAGGGGACCCCCATGCACCCAAACTTTTGCTCATCTAGAGCTTGATAACTAGAGGCAATAGTGAATTTGCCTTTTTGGTTGCCTCCCTAGGCCAGAACATCCCTCTCCAATAGAGAGTTGCAAACCCTACTATGCCAACTAGCTGCTGGCAGTCCTCCACCATTCCCCTAGGTGGCCATTCATGTAGATCCTTCCACCTGTACACTGTAAGCTGATCCAGAACCTAAGGTGATTTGAAATCCATCACATAAGTCCATCTAGCTTCCAAAGAAATCCTACAAAGGTCTTGCAAGTGAGGGTGTGTAGCCACAATCAGAGGATGCCTGTCCAAGGAATCAAACTAGAAGAGAGCCTATGTTCCCTTATTGCAAATCCAAAACAAAACTTGCTTAATCAACTAGGCTCCCCTTTTAAGGGTGGTCCAAACCATAGATCACTTACCCACTAGGCTGTATCTAGGGACATCCACACTATCCACATCCCCGAGATATTTTGAGGTGAGGATCCTAGCCCAAGTCTGGTGTTGTTGAGAACATCATCTCCAATAAAGTTTAGTAACCAAAGCTTGCCCATTCAAATCAGCTCGATGCAACCCAAGACCACCCTCTTGCTTTGGCTGACAAACAACATCCCACTTGACCAAACTCTAGTTCCTCAAAAGAAAATTGCTAGACCAGAGAAACTATCGACAGAGACACTCAAAGTTGTTCACAAAGCTGGCAAAGGTAGATAACATGAAGCACTTGTACAATGGAAGAACATGAACCATAGACTTCAAAAATGTCACTCTTCCTATAGTAGAAAGCCACTTGCAAGTCTAATGACTAACCTTTTTATGAAACTTCTCAATGACATCCTGCCAGAACACTCGGGGTAATGAACAAACTGTTAGAGGAATGCCAAGGTAAACAAAAGGAAGCAAGCCAATCTAGAACCCGAGGATGCCCAGAATTCTTTGCTAAATAAGATTAGGAGTATTAAAGAAGTAAATAAAAGACATTCCTTCATTGATGCTTTTCCCTGAAGTAGCCAAATAATAGATGAGGGCCTTCCTAAGATTGACTGCTTCATTCACTTTGGTGAGACCCATTAATGTCGTGTCATCCACAAACTGAAGATGGGACTGGGGGGAATGTTATTACCCCATCACCAACCCTAAACAAGACCAAGCTCCACACAAGATTTCAAAAATCTCCCAAGCCCTTTAGCCATCAAAATAAATAAATATGGGGATCAAGGATGCCCTTGGCGAAGGCCCCTAGAAGCACTAAAATGTTTAGAAGGCTCTCCATTGACTAGCACATAAAAGGAGGTGGATGTAACATAGCACATAACCCATTCAATCCAAGCACTGTTGAACCCAAAGTTTCTCAAAATCTTAGTTAGAAAATCCCATTTGACATGGTCATAATTCTTAGCCATATCCAGCTTAATGAACATAGCCTTGTCCTTACAGGAGGCCATAGAGTGCACAATCTTAGCAATAATAACCACACCATCCAGAATCTATCTGCCAGCCACAAATCCACCCTATTCTTTAGAAACCAATCTATCTAACCATGACTTCAAGTGTTCAACAATCAGCATCGTACTTTGTGTATCAAGTGTATGCTATGTGTTTCATGTACTATGCATGTATACTTGTGTATTACATACTATGTTCATTCTTCATGCTTCGTATAATTTGGTTTATCATGTATTAAGTGTATAAGATTTGTGTATGCTTCATGTATTATGTGTATTTATGCTTTGCATTTCATATATAATTGTGTGCATATACTTCAACATGGATCTTCTCTCCAATGGTGTTCTCTATTTAGAGTTTCAAACCAAAGAGCCTCTTTCATCATGAAATAGACAAATGTAATTTTGATCTCCCATCATTTTTTATTAACACAATCATGGTTCACATTCTATCATGTCCTTTGTTATCAATGTTAAGAGTTTACAACACAGTATATAGTAACAACATAGCAACTAAGATAGTTTAACCATTATCACCCACAAATGTAGTTCTGCATATCTTAGTCTAGGTATAATGATCAAACATTATGCCTTGATATAAGTGCTAGGTTCAATTTTCACTAGCAGGTTGTCATACAATTTTTGCCTTACTACTATTACTTTCATCTTTTCATTGGATTGATACAATGTAGTGACCTCAACCTAGCTATTATGTAGAAATCTAGTACTATGCTATGCCCTTATAAGAGACTATGTTCAATCAAGTATCTAAGGTAAAACACAATTAACCTTTGGTAGCAAGGAAGACCTATAGGATTCAATGTCTCTTCATAGTTGTCCTTACTATTATCTTGATTTGTAGCAGAAATTTGATTTTGGGAATGTTACTTCCAAATAATTATAACAACCTTCATTATAATAAAAATTAGGATCTTAACTAGATGTTGTTTCAGTCCCATAACAACCTTTATCACTCAGAATTTAGTGAGTTACCTTTAGGGCAACCAAATTTGAGATTCATTAAGGCCTTGATGTCAAAAACATGTATGGACAATGAGATAGAATACTTTAAAACCATTGTAAACATGCATTGAGAATTATGTGATTGTGAGGACTTCTTATGGAAGTCTTCATGAACTTGAACAAATCTAGTCTTAAATAATCACTAGGGTAACTACACCTTCATCATTTAAATCCCATACAATGTAAAATAGTGGTAACAGTCTTTGACAACAAATTTTCACATAGGATCATTCCCACATTTTCAATATTTTATGTCAAATCAAGATGAAGAAGGTAACTCTGAATGGTGATCCCTCAAATGGATAGCCCAATAGGCCCAGGTGCATAATAACAATCATAAGAATCATGAAGAATCTAACATGCTTAAGATGAGCCTATGACTACTCATACAGCTCACACAGTACCTTGGCAAATTAAAATATTTCTCATAGCTCTGATCATGAATTTGATGGTCCTAGGTTTATGAGAGGCCTTTTTTTGAGTATGAAGGAGAGCATAATTCCTTTAACCCAAAATCCTTCAGCACTACTCATTTTCCATCCTCATAATGACTTCTTGATCAATAGACCTTACAGGGAATAATCCCAATTATTAAGGACTATACTGCCAAGATGTAGTAGACTTTTCATTGGGTTTTCTAGAATGCTCTTCCTCATGCCAAAAGACCATAGGATAGTCAAATAACATAATCAAAGGTTGTTAATTCTAGAGGAAATTCTTATGATAAGTAATATTGTAAGCCCATAACACACAAACCCCAGGATCATTCTCCATTGACCTGAACATGGCTCTTCTAAAACTTACTGATCGTCCAAATCCAAAATTTCTTGAGGGACAATTAATCCTAGAACTTGAAGAGATACTTAGCACGAGAGAGAGAGAGAGAACTAAGGAATAGGACTATTGCTGAATATCTCATTAAGTGGAGAGGATTACCAATAGATGATGCCACATGGGAAGGAGTGGAAGCTATGAATTATCCTAATTTGAAGTTGCTTGAGGACAAGCAATCCTTGAGTGGGGAGGACTGTGATGTCCCTCCTTAATATGAATAGTAAAGAGAAATCAACACCACACCCAGCCAAGTTAAAAATAAAAGACATCATACATGGTGGACTCTAATCATGCATCAACACCACTTAATAGTGATAAGGCATCAATCTGAATTGAGGAAAAGAATGAATTCCTTCATGTCACCGATCTCCATATATATGGATCACCATTGGAATTAGTGATAAGCATAATATGTTAAAAAGAATTAGTTAGGCAGCGCCAAAATGAATAAGACAACAACATCATAAAAAAGAAAAAATGGACATAAGACAAAATGATGCTACCCAGGAGGACAAAAGAGCAATTATATTAAGGAACAAAGATTTGTTAAATGTTAATCCTAACACAAAGGGCATTGATTATGGAATTAAGATAATAGTTTGACTAAAGATGGTGATCCCAAGGAAGGGACATGACTAGTCAAATGGATGCAATTGTTGAAAGATACATAAGTAAATTGTGGTCATTCACTCAAGGAATTCATTCACTCAGCATTTCAATCACCCAACACATCCTCATCAATCCAATTTAGAACATCAACAAATTACTCATCTGCAGTGTATTGATCATCCCAATACAAGTTAAACACAAGGGTAGAAATCAATCAATCATAATACATATTCCTATCATACAAATCAATGCAGCATCAAACAAAGAATAATAACTTCTGGGAAAGCGATCTAACAAAGCCTATCAATACTAAAACAACCTATAAGGTATAACTCATGCATTTTGAATAAATATTATGTCAACAATATATCTAAATAATGCATTGATAAGATGATATATAAGTGGCCATCAAGTGCCATATGATTATCCATCATGAATGATGGGATAAAGTCTAATTCCTATAAGAGGAATATATTCATAGAAGCATTACCTTTATGATCCATGTGATCACTAGAACAAGAAGGAAAAGTACTTAATGGTATGATTCCTAACATTACTCATGATATACAAGGGATGAGTGCAAGGTTGCCTCATCATTAATCTTAGCTATCACCCTACGAGAACATGTGGATAGTTAGGGAAGGGTGGATTGGTAAATCTCACACCTAGGTGACTCTCAAGTGGGTGAAGTATTTTTGGGTGTAGCATGAAGCCCCTTGATCCAAGTGGTGAAGTATTGCCAGATGTACCATGAAAGCCCTTGGGCCTATGGTATTGTAGATTAATTGGTATTAAATGGTTTACACGGTAGGTGACATTCAAATGGGTGAAATATTTCCAGGTGTAGCATAAAGCCCCTTGAGCCAAGTGGTGAAGTATTTCTAGGTGTAGCATGAAGCCCTTGGGCCTACGATAGTGGAGTCTTGTTATCTAGTTCCGTAATGAGTATATACCCCATCTCCATAGGGACTAATGATTAGGTTACATTAACAACCAAGGACGTTGATCACCACTCCCAAAGTATATCATGAGGTCTCAATAGGGTAAAGAATGAGGAAAATATACATTGGATATATGTAATTGTTCATTGTTATTGATTATGTTCATGATGTTACTAACCCTAATTAATGATATTTGTTTTACTATTGATCTATTAATTACTAATGTTCTCTATAAGAAACTATACTTGTGTGCAAGGTGAAGAAATCTACAACTTCCTAAGAGGGGACCTTACAAGTGGTATCAGAGCAGCCATCCTTCCATTTTGTGTATACTACTCGTGCCTTACATGTATTCAAGTTTATACTTTGTGGTTTACTTTGTGACTTATGTGTATGCTTTTAACATATATTCATGTGAATACTTTGTGTATTATGTGTATTCACATGCATTCTTCATACTCATGTGTATACTTGATGACCTTGGGATGGGGGACAGGTCCACAGTGTAGTATGGGATGCACTAAACCCCCTTCCCAATTGTCTGATGGTATACTTCATGACTATGCATTCAAGTGTACTCATATTTGAGTGTATACTCTATGACTTTGTATTTGTATTTGAGTATATACTCTATGATTGTATCTGTATTTGAGTGTATACTCTATGACTTGTATTTGTATTTCAATGTATCCTCTATGACTTTGTATTTGTATTTGAGTGTATACTCTATGATTGTATTTTTATTTGAGTGTATACTCTATGACTTGTATTTGAATTTAGGTGTATACTCTATGACTTTGTATTCAAATACTTCATGACTATGTATTTGAGTGTACTTTTATTTGAGTGTGTACTCTATTTTTATTTGAGTGTATACTCTATGACTTGTATTTGTATTTGAGTGTGTACTCTATGACTTTGTATTTGTATTTGAGTGTACACTCTATGATTGTATTTGTATTTGAGTGTATACTCTATGACTTGTATTTGTATTTGGGAGTATACTCTATGACTATGTATTCAAATACTTCATGACTATGTATTTGAGTGTACTTCTTTTCAAGTGTGTACTCTATTTGTATTCGAGTGTATACTCTATGACTTTGTATTCAAATATTTCATGACTATGTATTATTCAAGTGTACTTGTATTTGAGCGTACCCTATGACTTTGTAATTGTATTGGAGTGTATACTCTATGACTTGTATTTGTATTCGAGTGTACACTCTATGACTTTGTATCTATATTTGAGTGTACCCTCTATGACTGTATTTGTATTTAAGTGTATACTCTATGACTTGTATTTGTATTTGGGTGTATACTCTATGACTTTGTATTCATTTATAGTTCATGACTATGTATTTGAGTGTACTTATATTCGAGTGTATACTCTATGACTTTGTATTCAAATATTTCATGACTATGTCATTGCATTGGAGTGTATACTCTATGACTTTGTATTTGTATTTGAGTGTATACTCTATGACCTTGTATTTGTATTTGAGTGTATACTCTATGATTGTATTTGTATTTGAGTGTATACTCTATGTCCTAGTGTATTCAATTGTATACTTTATGACTTCCTATATTCGAGAGTATACTCCATGACTTTGTGTGTTCAAATGTATACTACATGATATATGTGTGTGCTCCATGACTTATGTATGTTCAAATGCACACTTCATGACTTACTTGTATTCATGTGTATACTTCATATTCGTGCGTATACTTGCGTGTTACATGTATGCTTCATGCCTTATGTATTACATGTGTATACTTAGCATGCTTCATACTTTGTGTATCAAGTGTATGCTATGCGTTTCATGAACTACATGCATATACTTGTGTATTACATACTATGTTCATGTTTCATGCTTCGTATACTTTTGTGTATCATGTATTAAGTGTATAAGCTTTGTGTATGCTTCATGTATTACGTGTATTTATGCTTTGCATTTCATATATAATTGTGCGCATATACTTCAACATGGATTTTCTCTCCAATGATGTTCTCTATTTAGAGTTTCAAACCAAAGAGTAGCTTTCATCATGAAATAGACAAATGTAATTTTGATCTCTCATCATTCTTGATTAACACAATCATGGTTCACATTCTATTATGTCCTTTGTTATCAATGTTAAGAGTTTACAACACTATATATAGTTACAACATAGCAATTGAGATAGTTTAACCATTATCACCCACAAATGTAGTCCTTCCAATCTTAGTCTAGGTCTAATGATCAAACATTATGCCTTGATATAAGTGCTAGGTTCAATTTTCACTAGCAGGTTGTCATACAATTTTTGCCTTGCTACTATTCCTTTCGTCTTTTCATTGGATTGATACAATGTAGTGACCTCAACCTAGATATTATTTAGAAATCTAGTACTATGCTATGCCCTTATAAGAGACTATGTTCAATCAAGTATCTAAGGTAAAATACAATTAACCTTTGGTAGCAAGGAAGACCTATAGGATTTAATGTGTCTTCATAGTTGTCCTTACTGTTATCTTGATTGGCAGCAAAAATTTGGTTTTGGGACTGTTACTTCTAAATAATTATGACAACCTTCATTATAATAAAAAAATAGGATCTTAACTAGATGTTTTTTTCAGTTCCATAATAACCTTTATCACTCAGAATTTAGTGAGTTACCTTGAGGGCAACCAAATTTGAGATTGATTAAGGCCTTGATGCCACAAAACATGCATTTATAGTGAGATAGAATACTTTAAAACCATTGTAAAGATGCGTTGACAATTATGTGATTGTGAAGAATTCTTATGGCAGTCTTCATGAGCTTGAACAAATCTAGTCTTAAGCAATCATTGGGGTAACTGTACCTTCATCATCTAAATCCCATACAATGTAAAATAGTGGTAACAGTCTTTGACAACAATCTTTGACATAGGAGCATTGCCACATTTTCAATATTTTATAAGTCAGATCAAGATGAAGAAAGTAAATCTAATGGTGATCTGTCAAATGGATAGCCCAATAGGCCTGAGTGCATAATAACAGTCATAAGAATCATGAACAATCTAGCATGCTTAAGATGAGCCTATGATTGCTTGTGTAGTTCACACAGTACCTTCGAAAATTTAAGAATTGGTCATAGGTCTGATCATGAATCTGACGGTCCTAGGCTTATGAGAGGCCTTTCTCTGAGTATGAAGGAGATTATAATTCCTTTACCCCAAATACCTTAAGCACTACTCATTTTACATCTTCATAATGACTTCTTGATCAATAGACCTTACATGGAATAATCCTAATTATTAAGGATTGTACTATCAAAATGTAGTAGACTTTTCGTTGGGTTTTTTGGAATACTCTTCATCTCTCCATGATGGCTCTAGCTGATTGCTTCATGTTTTAGCCTCTTAAACCTGTAACCAACAAAGACAAGCATACATTCATAAAACAAATCATTTTAAGTCAATACATGTCAAATCGTATCTTTTTTCATCATGGATCAGTCATGTACAAGTTGACAAATAAAAAAAATGCTTAAACCTGTGATGATAAAAAATAGTCTGTTGCAACCTCCATGACTTTTATTTTACAATTTGGATTTTTCTAAAATTTTTAGGAAAGTTGTGGAATATAGTTTTATATAACGCCAAATGACTTTAGCCAAACCTAGATTGTAGATGTTGAGATATTATCGAATTACTGACTATCTATCTCTGCTGAGATTTAATTGGGATTATACTATCATTAAATTTATCGTTTCCCCTTGATTCCTTTGGTTTATTGATGCATCCTCTTGACGTTTCCATCTTCCTACCTAATAAATCCTCCCATTAATTTAAAAATATCTTTTTAGTCCATTTTTTAGGCCAAAACAAGATCAGAAATTCAACTTCTTTATGGCTATCCTAGGGTTTCTGGGTTGTCAAAATTTAGTTTTACGACTATTTTTTACCATTTTAGGTGAAACAATGATTGAATTTTGCATTTATGACACTGATAAAACATTCTCTTTCTATTCCTTTTTGCAATTATAAGGTTTCTCTCAAGGTTTTATGGATTTTATGACCATGTATACGTTGTTGTTTGACTATGACAACAGTAGACAGTTTTGGAACATTGTATGAATTGTGCTCTTTTCACATTTGCATGGATTATTTTCTTCACTTCCAGATAATGGTTTCATTTTATTAGTATGTCATGATCTTCATAAAAACCTAAGACTAACAATAATGATCTAAGAAGATCTAAGCTTACCACATTAATGCATTCATACATTGAATCATCTTGACACCTCTTAAGACTCTACAAATATGAAGGATTATACTCTTAACTTTATATATGAAGATGAAGCAATAAGTAAACTTGAACAGATCATCAAAATCAACCCCATCATCTAAAACAATAAATTCCCTTACTTTTTAAGAGTCCACAAGGCCTCAAAATGCACTCAATCAACCATCAAGGACTTGTCAATATGGCTATGAGCATGATAAAATGAGACAAGACCATTCACCACAACTCCATGCAAACTAAAACCAAATGAAACAATGAAGCACATACTTGATCAAGAATTATCAAACCCAAAACATGCCAAAACCAACCCAATCAAAGCATATCAAAACTCATAAAAATAGATAGATAATCAAAGTGCATCTAAAACTATGTGAGACAAATCAGACCCAAGAAATATTCAAAATATGTCAACATATGGATTGTAAAAGTTCATGATCCATTGCATTATGTTGACATATTTTGACGATTTCTTGGGTCTTAGTTGTCTCACCTAGTTTTAGATGCACTTTGATGATATTTTTACTTTTATGAATTTTCAAATGCTTTGATAGGGTTGGTTTTGGCATGTTTTGGGTTTGATGAGTCTTGATCAAGTATTTTATTCATTGTTTCATTTGTTTTTTAGTTTGCATGGAGTTGTGGTGAATAGTATTGTCTCATTTTATCATGCTCATAGTCATATTGACAAGTCCTTCATGGTTGATTGATTGTATTTTGAGGCCTTGTGGACTCTTGAAAAGGGAGGACATTTATTGTTTTATAAAATGGGGTTGATTTTGATTATCCATTCAAGTTTATTATTGCTTCATCTTCATATATAAAGTTAAGAGTATAATCCTTCATATTTTTAAAGTCATAGGAGGTGTCAAGATGAATAAATGTATGAATGCATTCATGTGGTATGCTTAGATCTTATCATGTCATTATCATCAGTATTGCGTTTATTATAAGACCAAGGGTTTGATGAAGATCATGACATACTCATAAAGTGAAACCATTAGCTGGAAGTGAAAAAATAATCCATGCAAGGGTGAAAAGAGCACAATTCATACAATGTTCCAAAATTGCCTACTACTATCATATTCAAACAATACTGTATAAATGGACATAAAAACCACAAAAGCTTAAGAAAATCTTATAATTGACTAAAGGACTGATGCAGGAGCATCCATGACATAGTGGCAATTCCATGTCAACCAAAATATATTTAATTTTCTATTGCATTTTTTATGGTGGTTTGAATTTCATATTTTGTCTTGTGAAATTCATTTTGATGCATATTTGGATGTTATGTCATGTTTTAAAATTAAATTTGCAATTTGGAATTAAATTTGGTAAAAGTGGAGATAGTGGGAATCGTGCTTTGAAATCACAAAATCCAAAAAAAAGCAAAAATAGGCATGGGATTTTGGAGGCTTTCCATTTCATTTAAAATATCATTTTTAAGATCCTAAAATCCCTAAAAAATAGGGATAGAGAGAGTGGGCATCCAAGATAAGGAAAGCAGATTGCTTCTTTAATGCATAAAAGAAAGAAAGCCAAAAATAGCACCACCACAAGGCATGGCAAGTCACGAAGTTTGAATGGATTATCTTAGTCAATTTGATTGATTAAAATAAATGAATTGGATTTTCTAGGAGGTGGGCATTGCATTTTGGAGAGTGGGTTGGAAATGTATTGAATGCAAATAAACTAGTAGAAATTACATTTCATTCAAAAAAGGATGAGATACAAAAAGGAAGGGGAATTCATTTTGAAGTTTAGTTTTTCTAGATTGAAGGAGAGACAAAGGGGAGGCATGGCATATCTCCAAAAGTGGTTTTGGATTGTGTTGTTGCAGATTTGAGGCTGATTGCATAGCCATTTAGATTCAAGGATAATCAGTTACAGTTGCATAGTTGTTTGTTGTGGTTTTGCAAAAGTTGGAAGGAGAAGTTTTGTCAAACTTTGGTTTTCTATAGCAAACCATTTTGTAATTGATTTTTCTAGCTTTGTAAGGACTTCTTGCAGCCCCATTGTCCCTTTTTGATTGATGTAATTTCCTTTTATGAATGTTGGATGAATGTATGAAAATTGGTTACAAGTTGCAAACTAGATTTGCAAATAATTGTTGCAAGTTTAATTTATGTTTGTGTGTGTGGGAAAATAGATGTGAGGGATGTTTATTCCATCTCTCATTTAGGTAGTGGTATTAGAGTAAGTATGATTTTGAGTGTGTAGACAGACCACCGAAGAGAGGTAGTTTACACTAGGACTTGTGAGTTGTGGTGTTGTAGAGATGTTTGCTAGAGGAGCCCCACAAAGTAGGGGTAGAGGAAGAGGAAGAGGAGATAATTTTTTCATAGATGATGATTTCAGAGCCTTGAGAAGGCAAGTAGAGACTTTACAAGATGATATAAGGAGAGGGTTTACAAGAATAAGACACCCATGAAGTGATGATAGTTTATTTAGATGATATTCTCATTTTTAGTAAGACACTAGAGGAGCATTTGATGCATATTAGGTGTGTGTTTGAGAAGATTAGAGAAGAAAAATTGCTGATTAAACTTAAGAAATGTAGCTTTGTGAAGAGGGAATTGGTGTATTTGGGTTTTGTGGTGTCAAGTGAAGGCATTAAGATGGATCCAAAGAAGGTGAAAGAAATTCTAGAATGGCCTACACCGAGAACGGTAATTGAGGTGAGATCTTTTCATGGTTTAGCTAGTTTCTACAAAAAATTTATTAGAGGATTTAGTAGCATATTCAGCCCACTAATAGAAACTATGAGAGGTGATAAGAAGGATTTTAGGTGGACTTCAGGGGCAGAAAAAAGTTTTAATGTGTTGAAGGCAAAAGTTACAGAGCAACCTGTCTTAGCACGTGCAGATTTCAACAAGGTTTTTCAAGTAGACTATGATGCAAGTGGTAGTGCCATTGGAGCCATTTTGAGTCAAGAAGGTAAACCCATTGCTTATTTTAGTGAGAATTTAAATGATTCTAAAAATAAGTATTTTGTGTATGATCAGGAGTTTTATGCTATTGTGCAAGCATTGAAGAAGTGGAAGCACTATCTTTTGCCAAAGGAGTTTGTTTTATATACTGATAATCAAGCTCTAAAATATTTGAGAAGCCAAGGTAAGCTAAGTCAAAGGAACATGAAATGGGTTGAGTTTTTACAAAGTTACACTTCTTTTTTGAAGCATAGGAGTGGGAAGTCTAATAGAGTTGCAGATGTTTTGAGTAGGAGGTAGAATTTATTGGTTGAAATGCAGGTGGAAGTTGTAGGATTTGAGGAATTAAAGGATTTGTATGAGGAGGATCTAGATTGTGGAGAATCTTAGAGGGTTTGGAAGAATCCTTTTTCAGTAGATAGGAAAAAATGGTTGGATTATCTTATACAAGATGGCATGTTATTCCAAGGTAAGAAATTATGCATTCCAAGGAGTTCTATGAGATTGAATCTAATCAAGGAGAAGCATAGCGGTGGTCTTGCAGGTTATTTTCAGATGGATAAGACTATTGCACTTGTAGGTGAGAAATATTTTTGGTCTCAATTATAATGAGATGTGAGGAAATATGTGCAAGGTTGTAGGGGTTGTCAAATGACAAAGGGTGTGAGTCAAAACACTGGTTTGTATCAGCCATTACCTGTACCTAAGAGGCCATGGGAGGACATAAGTATGGATTTTGTTCTTGGTTTCCAAGAACACAAAGAGGACATGATTCCATCTTTGTTTTGGTAGATAGATTCTCTAAGATGACACATTTTATTCCTTGTCATAAGACTAATGATACTTTGAATGTTGCAGATTTTTTTTCAAGGAAGTTGTGAGACTTCATGGACTTCCAAAGAGCATTGTTTCTGACAAGGATACCAAGTTTGTTGGCTACTTTTGGAGGACTTTATGCAAGAATCTTAACACTAAATTAATGTTTTTCTTAGTATACCATCCTCAAATAGATGGACAAATAGAGGTGGTGTATAGGAGTTTGGGAAACTTGTTGAGATGCTTGGTTGGAGACAAACCGAAAAGGTGGTATTTGATCCTACCACAAGTTGAGTTTTCCTACAACAACTCGGTCAACAGAAGCACAGGTAAATAACCATTTCAGATTATTTATGGTAGCAACCCAAGAGTTGTTTTAGACTTAAATCAAATTGGTAAAGATGTGAAAAAGAGAGCATATGGAGAGGATTTTGTAAAGCATATGAAAGGCCTACATGATTTGAAGAGGAGACATAAATAGTTTTAGGTTGGATATGAAGTGATGGTTCATCTCATAAAGGAGAGATTTCCAATGGGTACATAGAACAAGCTCAAAATGAAGAAGTTTGGAATGTGCAAGATTGTGAAAAGGCATGATTCTACTAATGTATATGAGGTAGAATTGCCTAATGAGTTTAATATTTCTCCAATTTTTAAAATTTCATAAAGGTGAAAATGATGAAGTTGCAACACTTAGGCAGCCACAAGCACTCACACCTACTTCAAAAAATGAAAAGATTGGAGCAATTCTTGATACTAGGGTGAAAAGAAACACTACAAGAAGGCAATACATGGAGTATTTGGTGAAATGGTTTGGGATACTTGTAGAGGATTCTTCATATTTATCTAAGGCTAAGATTACTCATCTTGGATATCCTCTTGAGAATTGATCAGATTACTTTTCTTCTACTATGGGTGTCTAATGCAGGAGCATCCATGGCATAGTGGCAATCTTGTGTCAACCAAAATATGTTTAATTTTCTGTTGTATTTTTGGTGGTGGTTTGAATTTCATATTTTGTCTTGTGAAATTCATTTTGATGCACATTTGGATGTTATGTCATGTTTCAAAATTAAATTTGCAATTCGGAATTAAATTTGGTAAAAGTGGAGATAGTGGAGATAGTGGGAATCGTGCTTTGAAAGCACAAAATCTAGAACAAGCAAAAAGGAGTGTGGGTTTTTGGAGGATTTTAATTTCATTTAAAATATCATTTTTAAGATTCCAAAATCCCTAAAAATAGGGATGGAGAGAGTGGGAACCCAGGATAAGGAAAGTAGTTTTTTGCTTTAATGCATAAAAGCAAGAAAGCCAAAAAAAGCACCACCACAAAGCATGGCAAGTCACGAAGTTTGAATGACTTATCTTAGTCAATTTAATTAATTAAAATAAATGAAATTAGCTTTTCTAGGAGGTGGGCATTAAATTTTGGAGAGTGGGATGGAAATGTATTAAAATGCAAATAAAGTAATAGAAATTACATTTTATTCCAAAAAGGAGGAGATACAAAAAGGAAGGGGAATTCATTTTGAAGTTTAGCTTTTCCATATTACAGGAGAGACAAAGAGAAGGCCTAGAATACCTCCAAGAGTGGTTTTTGATTGTGTTGTTTTAGATTTGAGGCTGATTGTATAGCCATTGAGATTTGAGGAGAATCAGTTATAGTTGCATAGTTGTTTGTTGTGATTTTGCAAGAGCTAGAAGGAGAAGTTTTGTGAAACTATGGTTTGTTGTAGCAAACCATTTTGTAATTAATTTTTTCAGATTTGTAAGGGCTTCTGCAGCCCCATTGTCCTTTTTTGACTAATGTAATTTCCTTCTATGAAAGTTGGATGAATGTATGAAAATTAGTTGCAAGTTGCAAACCAGATTTACAAATAATTGTTGCAAGCTTAATTTCTATTTGTGTATGTGAAATTAGATGTGAGGGCTGTTTATTCCAACTCTCATTTCATTAAGGACTTGAAGGAGAATGTTGTCTAAGTATCCTAAATGCAAAATCCAATCATTGTTCACCTAAAATGGTCCAAAATAGTCCTAAAACTAAATTTTTACAACCCAAAAACCCTAGGACAACCATGAAGAAGTTAAATTTCTGATTACATTTTGGCCTCAATAATGGGTTCAAAAGATATTGTAAATTGATGGAAGACTTAAATATGTAGAGAAGATGTAAAGGTCAAGAGGATGCATCAAGAAACCAAAGGAATCAAGGGGAAACCACAAATTTAATGATAATATAATCTCAATTAATTACTTGTAGAGATAGACAGCGAGTATTTCAATCATATATTAGGATCAACAATGTGGTATGGCTAATTTCTTATGGGGATATAAAAAACTAAATTCCACAACTTCCCTAAAAATATTAGAAAAACTTAGATCCTAAAATTAAATTTATGGATGCCGCAACATACTATTTTTTTCTCATGACATGTTTACTAGTATTTTTTAAAAGAAAACAAATTTTAATCATCATTTGTCAACTAGCACATAACTGATCCATCATGAAAATTGATGAAGGGGGTAAATCATAAAACACACAACAATAGAAAATGGCACACAGAAAATAGAATATTTCTTTATTAATTTGGACAATTCATTATATTACAAAAGCTCAATTACAATCAAAGGAATCAATTCCCTACAGGCTGCAACACATTACAGCTACCCTCACTAGGCTTTGGAATCTTCAGCCTTTTGTAATGCCAAATTAGCTAGGGTTTCTATTTTCCCACCTATTCTTGACTCTACACTTTCCCCCTTAACTCTACTAATGCCAAGGGTTCCCAAAAATAGTTATTAATAGCCTTTTTGGTGGCCAACAACCTAATTTTGAAATTTACATCTCCCTCCAAAAATAGGTCAACTTCCAGGAGCCATAACTTTTGATCTGGGTGTCCGATTGACAAACTATTTTATGCATCAAAAAGCTTGCAGAGTGTTCTATGCACTAAGAACTTGTCCTGCCAGTTCCTACCATTTTTGGGCCTGTACAGGGCCATTTAGTGCCTCAAACATGAGTTTGAATAATTTTCAGGCATTTTTTTAGGAAACAAAAACTTTAATATCTTTCATCTTGAAAATGATCTTTGTGTGATTCCTTCATCAAAGGCCTTATTTTTCAATTATGAAGCTTACTGTAAATTTTCACTTCATTCCATGCTGAAATGCAAACTTTCTAAAAATAGCATGTTCCTATTTTTAGTAGTTTGGAAAAACTAAAAGTTCTACATCATTATCCAAGTGATTATGAAATAGCACCACAAATTTTGAAAAGAAATGGAAAGAACATCAACAATTTTGAAACACATTTTTTTTGGGTGATGCAAGATTGCCCTTACACCACTGGGTGCGCATCAAACACCCAAGGTAATTTGAGAAGTGACCCTGTCATGTCTTAGGTGTTTGTGTGAGGAAAACCCAAACAGTCAACCTTTGCCTTAGACAACCAAGAAGAATCTTCAATAGGCCTTCCTTTCCATTTCACCAGGTATTCTTCATATTTCCTATTCTAAGTACTCCTTCCCACATGGCTATCCAAGATCTCTTCTATCACCTCTGTTGAAGTAGATGCCAGAATACTCCATTATGCTTTTGTTGGTCCATCCTTTGTTCCTCCTTCATGATATTTTGATAAATCAGCAATGTTCAAAATAGGGGAAATGTTGATCCCACTCGGCAGCTCTACCTCATATGCATTTCTTGAATCATGTTTCTTCAAAATTTTGCATGGTTCAAATTTCTTCACTTTCAGTTTATTGTATGTTCCAATTGGAAACCTTTCTTTTCTCAAGTGAACCATGACTTCATCTCCTACCTAGAACTCCTTATATCTCCTCTTCTGATCTGCCTTAGCCTTGTACTGAATATTCATATTATTAATGTGCTTTCTCACCTCTTCATGCAAATTCTTCATATGTTCGGCAAAGTCTTTATCCTCAGCACTTGTCTTTTCTCCTTTGTCCAGATTCCTTAACTCTGAAGCATTTCTTGGACTATTCCCATATACAATATGGAATGGTGATTTACTAGTACTCCCATTGATAGAATTGTTGTAAGCAAATTCTACCTGTGGTAAAATCAAATCCCATCCCTTGGGCTTATCTCCTACTAAGAATTATAACAGGTTACCCAAACTCCTATTCACCACTTCGGTCTGTCCATCAGTCTATGGATGGTGTGCAAAACTAAACTTCAAATCTGTCTTCAACTTCTTCCATAATATCCTCCAGAAATAACCAACAAACTTGGTATCTCAATCTGAAACTATGCTCTTTGGTAGAATGTGTAATCTCACCACCTCCCTAAAAAATAACTATACAATATGAACTACATCATTAGTCTTCTTGCAAGGAATAAAATGTGCCATCTTCAAGAATCTGTCCACCACCACAAAAATAGAATCATGTCTCCTCTATGTCCTTGGTAAACCAAGAACAAAATCCATACTGATATCATCCCATGGCTTCTTTGGTATAGGTAATGGTTGATATAGCCATGTATTCTGACTTGTTCCTTTTGCCATCTGACACACTCTACAACTCTACACAAATTTCCTCACATCTTGCTACAATTGTGGCCAATAATAATTTTCACAAACAACAGTAATGGTCTTATGTTGACCAAAGTGTCTAGCCAATCCTCCACTATGCTTCTCCTTAATTAGGTTCTCTCTCATGGAACTCCTTAGAATGCACAATTGGCTTCCTCTAAACAACATGCCATCTTGGATTATAAAATCCAACCATTTTGTCCTGTCTAAAGTAACAGGTTCCAAACAAGCTTTCCAAGCCTCTACAAAATCTAGATCTTCATGATACAAACTTTTGAGCTCATCGAACCCAACAACCTCTATCTTCATTTCTATCAGCAAATTTTGCCTTCTGCTCAAGGCATTTGCAACTTTGATGGACTTCCCACTCCTGTGCTTCAAAACAAAAGTATAACTCTATAAAAACTCAACCCATTTTAAGTGCCTTTGATTCAACTTTCCTTGACTATTAAGATATTGTAAAGCCTGATGATCAATATATAAAACAAACTCTTTTGGCAACAAATAATGTCTCCATTTCTTCAAAGCTTGAACTATCGCATAAAATTCCTGATCATAAACAAAATACTTTTTCTTGGCATCATTAATCTTCTCAGTAAAATAGGCAATGGCCTTACCTTCTTGACTCAAAACAACTCCTATAGCCCTACCACTAGCATCACAATCTACCTGAAACACCTTATTGAAATCTAGAAGTGCAAAAATAGGTTGCTCTGTGACTTTCTACTTCAATGTATCAAAGCTTTTGTCTACTCTTTTAGTCCATTTAAACTCTTTTCTATCTCCTCTCATTGTCTTAGTTAGGGGTGCACAAATGCTACTAAAATTTCTGATAAACTTTCTATAAAAACTTACCAAACCATGAAAAGACCTTCCTCTGAGACAACAAATCCCAGGTATACCAACTCCTTCTTTGAAAAACTACATTTCTTTAGATTAATTAGCAACTTCTCCTCCCTCAGCTTCTCTAAAACTCTTCTGATAGGCATTAGATGCTCATCCCAAGTCTTACTAAAAATCAAAATATCATCCAAATAAACAATAACAAAACTTCCCAAAAATTCTTTCAGTACCTCATTCATGAGACACATGAATGTGATTGGTGCATTGGTTAGCCCAACTGGCATGACTAACCACTCATACAAACCTTCTTTGGTTTTGAAGGTTGTCTTCCACTCGTCTCCTTCTCTAATACAGATCTAGTGATACCCACTCTTTAGGTCAATCTTCGTGAAGTACTTCGCTCCTCAAATAATCCATTGTGTCATCCATCTTGGGCAATGGAAATCTATACTTGATCGTGATCTTATTGATGGATTGAGAGTCTGTACACATTCTCCACTCTCCATCCATCCTTGGTGCTAGTACTGCAGGTACCGCACAGGGACTTAGGCTCTCTCTTATCAATCCCTTCCTTAACAACTCCTGAACTTGTCTATTCAACTCTTCACTCTTAGCTGGAGTCATTCTATGGGCTGTCTTATTCAGCAAGTTGGCTCCTAGTATCAAATCCATTTGATGACTTATCTTCCTTATTGGTAGTAAACCTTTTGGTACATTATTAGAGATAATGTCTTGAAATTCTTCTAACATATCTAAAACTTTTGCTGGTACATTTTCACATTTCTCTTGACTAATCTTAGGAATCAATGCAAAGCAATGACGCTCATGCTTCATACCTTCCAAAAAATTTCTACCATCTACCAAGCAAATTTTGGCAGTACTACATACCTTTTCTTCCACCTCCTTCAAGGACTTCAACTTATGACGAACTCCATCATTTGTTAGGGAGTATGTGTTTGCATGACCATCATGGATAGCACTCCTATCATACTGCCATGGCCTCCCTAATAACATATGACATGCATCCATTGGTATGATGTCACACAGTACCTCATCATGGTAGTCACCAATCTTGAACTTCACTAAACACTACTCATTGACCAAAGCTCTATGGTCCTTCTGCAACCATGCAATCCGATATGGATGCAGATGCTTTCTTCTTGTTAACTTCAACTTGTCAACGATCTCCTCTAAAACAAGATTATTAGTGCTTCCACTGTCTATAATAATATCACAACACTTACCTTCACATTTGCACCTTGTGCAGAATAAACTCTTCCTCTAATTGGGTTCTTTCTCCTCATTCAGCAAAGTTCTTTTGACAACTAGGGTTTCTCCCCTTTCAACATCTTTAGAATGCTCAGATTGTTCATCTTCATCTAGATGTGTAACTCGTGCATTACCTTTAGGTATTCTATTTGTTCTTTCTTGATGTTGCAGACAGTCATATGCTCGATGTCTTTCTTCTCCACATTGGAAACAGGTTCCTCTAAAACCTCCTCTTCTAAGTCCTTTCCCAGGTCTACCTCTTCCTCTTCCTCTTTGCTCACCATTGTTCTAGTCATGAGGGTAGTAGGCATTATCCTCTCTCTAATTTTGACTGGTGCCAGCTTCTTCAGTTTTCTTTTGATCTTCATTACAGCCTCCATAGGGTCTTCCACCAGTCCTTCCACCTTGACCTCTTTCCCTTTGCTTGCTATCGAATCTTTTATTCAGCTTCTCTTCCACATTTAATGAAAATTGGTATGCATCTTCTATGGTGGTCATTCTGACCAGGCTCAACTCCTCTTGAATACTCAGCCTCAACCCATTAATGTAATGGGATACCTTCTCCTTGTTGGTCTTTGCATGGCCTGTCCTGATAGTAATTTTATAAAACTCTTCTATATTCTCCTTAAAAGACTTGTTACCTTGCTTTAGTCTTTGCAGCTTCTTTAGCAACTCCATCTCATAGTCCACAAGAATGAACTGCTTCTTCAGTTTCTCCACCATCTGATCCCATTTGGTGATCTTTCCTTTTCCTCTTCTATTCCTCTCTAATTGGACCTCCTTCCACCAAATACTGGCATGGCCCTTCAATTTTGTTTTTGCAAACTTGACCTGATCTGGGTCTTCCACATCTTCATACTTGAAATATTCCTCCATGTCATTGATCTAATCAATAAGTTGTTCTGGATTCAAATCTCTAGAATATGTAAAAACTTTGATCCTGGGCCTCTTTTCAATCTTAGAAATGGCCCTTAACAACCTAAATTTTGTACGATCTCCTGTAGCTTCTTGTTCTTCCTCAGATAGCTCTTCTTTAGCGTCATCTTCACTCTCTTCTCTTGTTCTCGGATCAAACCCTCTTCGCAGCTCCTCTTGCAATGCATCAATTTGCCTTTGCAGGGCTCTAAAACCCTCTTTTGTCAAAGCATTCCTTCTAATACAATTTCTTCATGGAGGCATCTTAATCTCTGCAGAAAACCCACAACCTCAGGTCCTGGTGCAAACTATCGCATGGTCAGCAATTTGTCTACACACTTAGGAAGCCTTGCTCTGATACCACTTGATGAAGGGGGCAAATCATAAAACACATAACAGCAAAAAATGGCACATAGAAAATAGAATATTTCTTTATTGATTTGGACAATTCATTACATTACAGAAGCTCAATTACAATCAGAGGAATCAATTCCCCACAGGCTGCAACACATTATAGCTACCCTCACTAGGCTCTGGAATCTTTAGCCTTATGCATCCCCAAATCAGCTAGGGTTTCTATTTTCCCACCCATTCTTGACTCTACACTTTCCTCCTTAACTCTACTAATGCCCAGGGTTCCCAAAAATGGTTATTAATAGCCTTTTTGGCAGCTAAAAACCTAATTTCAAAATTTGCATCTTCCTCCAAAAATAGGTCAACTTTCGGAAGCCATAACTTTTGATCTGGGTGTCCAATTAATGAATTGTTTTATGCGTCGAAAATCTCACGAAGTGCTCTACGTGCTAAGAACCTGCGTTGTCAGTTCTAGCCATTTTTGGGCTCGTACAGGGCCGTTTACTACCTCAAACCTGAGTTTGAATAATTTTCAAGCATTTTTTAGGAAACAGAAACTTTAATATCTTTCAACTTGCAAATGATATTTGTGTGATTCCTTCACCAAAGGTCTTATTTTTTAGTTATGAAGCTTCCTGTAAATATTCACTTCATTTCGTGCCTAAATGCAAACTTTCTAAAAATAGCAGGTTGCTATTTTTAGCAGTTTGGAAAAACTGAAAGTTCTACATCATTATTCAATTGATTATAGAACCAGAACCACAAATTTTAAAAATAAACAGAAAGAACATCAACAATTTTGAAACACATTTTTTTTGGGTAATGCAAGATTGCTCTTACACCACTGGATGCTCCTGCATAAAAAATGGATATGATTTGATATGTATTGACTTAAAATGATTTTATTTTTAGGAATTTGATGCTTTGATTACTTGGTTGCAGGTTTAAGAGGCTAAAACATGAAGGGATCAACTGGAGCCATCATAGGAGAGATGAAAACCTAGAGACACCTTGCTATCCCAACCATGGACAAATGTGATTTTCATGCCTAGATCACTGCTGCACCTACAAAATGAAGTCAATATGATGTCAACGATGATGAATACAAACCCTAGGAGATATAGAAACACAAAAAATAGACTTAAGATACTATTGTACATGCACATTTAGAGCCCAAAATTATCGAAAATGATGAAAACAATACCATGCAGCTATTGGAAGATGGATTATGCCTCCTTGTACCTAATTTGAAGGCATGTTCATGACTGATCTAACCTACCACAAGTGTCCATATTTCTCTTTCAGGTCTAAGATGGAGCTTTGATATGGAAAATTTGAGAAATCGTGAAGTATGAAGGCTGGAAATACATTTTTTATGATAGATTTGGTCACCTACATGTACATTGTTGCTTGCACATGGAAAATACATAGCTACATCAACCCATGATGGAGGAAATGAATTTCCACAGTTTCTTATGTATTTTTTAGTAATATTTGTCTTACTATAACAACTTGTCTGGGAGTTGTAGTTGCAAATATTTTAAAACTGTACTACAAAGATTTTAAAATTCAAAAGAAACTTGCCATGTTTGAATTGAATATTATCAAGTGGGTTTTTGGTGGGAATTCAAAGTTCCAATGAGACATGGTATTCTTTTGGCTTCTCCTCTTTTTCCTCTTCCAATAACATTCCTCAAAATTATCAACTTACTAGATGGGTATGGCCTCCTCCAGGCTTGGCTAAAATTAATGTTGGTGAAGCCTCAAAAGTTAATCCTAGAAATGTTGGCATATGAGGTGTTTTTTGTGATATTGGGAAGGTTAAGTTCTAGTTTACTAATAGTCTTAGTTTTGTTTCTAATAACTTTATTGCTCAGCTATGGCCATTCACAAAGCTCTTTTTGATGCTAAGCTAAAGTTTTACCAATATCATTTTAGAATTTGACTCTAAACTCTTGGTTGATCATTCCAAAAATAAGCCTTCCTCTCACTTCCAATAGTGGCAACTAAATGAATGTAAGAAAGACATCAATATTCTCATTCATTGTTTCATTTTTGTTGAGTGGAACCATACTAGAAGGAAAGGAAATCAGGTTGCTGGTTTTGACTAAATTAGCTTCTAATTGGAATGACATCAAGGTTGATACATGAAATAATCAAGATTTCCCTATATGGGATTCGAACAAAACCTTTACTGATTTCATGAATGCTAACTATTATTCCCCAATAGATTCTCGATCCCTGTTGATGTCCTTCTTATTGGGGTGTAGGTTCATGGGGTGTTCTTCTAGTTTATTCCCATATGGATAACCTTATTATTACTTTTAAAATTAGTTTTCCTATTGGTCTAGTTTGGAAAACATTACTTTAATACTCATAGCATGTACAATATTTATGGGAACAAGTGTTTATACCCTATCTATGGGGTTTGGATGGTTCCTCCTCTTTTATGGATTGTCTATTTTTTAGTCCAATTGATTTTTCTTAATTTTTGGAATTCATGTGCCAAGATTCTTTTTAAGACATGAAGACCTAATTTTTAATCAGTTGTTGTTTCAATTTTTTTTTGCCTATGTTAAAAAGAGAGCTAAGAACCCCTATCCTTTGTATTTAATTTCCTATCTTAGAACTAATTATAGTTATCACTCCCGTAGACTATTATTGATTTAATTGAGGTTGATTATGCTTAATTGATTATAGTTATTAAATTATCCTAGATTAACTTTAGGGTTGACATGCAGATTATTCAAAAATCAAGGCATAGTCAAATAAATAAAGAAACGGTTCTCCCTATTATATAAAGGGAATCCCAATGGTTTCAATTTTTGATGATTAGTGACCACTAAAGGTGCCCCTACATGTATAATTAATGTTCAAGTGTGAGTTCTTCTTGTTGGTTTGGTAGATGAATATTTTTTCATGTCTTATTTCAACATGTGATTTTTCACTAACTCAATAGCTAATCAAGAATTTGGGGTCTCATTCATGATTTATTCCTCATTTTGAAGTGATGAAGATAAAAACTTAATTGTTGGAGTGAGATGTTATTAGATAAAATAATGATCGACTATTGTTTTTGAAGCACTTCTTGATTTAGGAGAAACACTTCTAATTAGGCAAACAACTTCATCATGTGATTTAGTGGTTGAATTTTTAGTGAGAGAAGGCCCCTTTAAGAACTATATTTGGTAGCTCCCTACCCTTGGGTGAGGTTGAATGGTAGGAGGTTTGGCTTGGTCGGGCCCCAAGGGGAAAAATTGATATGATTCCACATCGACAATAAAATTTCCCTACTATAGATATGCCCTAGGGACTATTGATTACTCCTTGATCAAACTAGGATCTAAGTGACTGTTAATCATTAATCATTTTCCACATGTGGAACCCTATTACTGAGAACAAGTATGTGAACCTCAATCTATAACATTCATGGATCATGATCTCCTATGTATATATCTCCTTCAAATGATCTCTTTTTCCACCATTGTAGAGTAAATGAGGGCTCTTACTAGCACCTATAGAAAGGGGTGTGAGGCTAGAAAAAATGATCTTAACCTAGGTGGTGTCTGAGACAAATGATTAGTTGTTCCCCACTCTAGAATGGTTGGGGCCTCCTTACAAATTCTATTATTGTATAATTTGTCTCTCTATCCATGGATATGGTTCTAATGTTGTATAATCCATTATTGGTGGTGTGACCTTCTTAGTTTGAGTGGTTGGTTCATCAAATCTAGATTTTGTGTTATAAATAATACAAATAGAAAAATGACCTAGAGTGGATGTCATGGATCAAAATAAATGGAACATAGGTCTCAATTTGAAATGTTTGAACTTGTTTTCTAGGGTCCCAAATCTAGGAGGGAGCCTAATCATCATACTAGGTTATTTATGTTTCATGTTTGAACACATAGTTGAATACCCATGATTTAGTAATGACCTATATAGGTAGGTGTGAGGTAAAAAAAATGGTAGCATTAATGGAAAATAAAGTGCTAGATGGAATGAACAATGAAGTTAAGGTTCAAGCCTTGTTCTTTAGGCTTCACATTTGCTCAAAATTGTTGGGAATTAAGGTGTCTCAACCTTGGTAATTCCTTGTATTTTTACATTGTATTTATTTATTATTTGCCTATTGTATTAATTGGATGCAAATCCTATGTTGTCATATTGTGGGAGTTGGCATGATGAAGTGTCATCCTACATGGCATATGACCACATGTAATTTTGTCCTCACATGATGAGATAGGTGTCCCATTTAGTGGTAGGAATATTCTGCCATATGTCAGCATCTTGAATGTTGTGTAAGGGAATATTGAATGTAACAGTCATGACAAATTCCTATGACCCATGATGAAATTCCTAATATTGTGGAACATATTTTAGGAGTTGGATGAATTTTTCTCCATATTCCATCACTATCATATCTCCTTGTTGAAGATTCTAAAAATCAGTTAGTTTCTGATCAAAATAGAGTTGTGGTAACCATCTCTTGTGAAAGAGTTCCATGAACTCATCCCAAGTTACCCTTAGAGAGCTTAAATTCAATTCCATCTTCTTATTCATTCACCAAGTGGATGCTTCTCCTACCAGTTGGAATGCTCCCCATACCACCTTGGCCACTTTTGAGTACTTTCTTATCTCAAAATATTTTTCCATTTCTGTTAACCAAGCTTCTGTAGCATCTTTGTTACTATCCCATCAAACTTTGGTGGAGTGACCTTATTCATGTCTTTAGAGGGCTCTGAGGTCAATCTATCTCTTGCATCTTTATTAGGTTCTGTACTCTTACTACACTCTTCATGATTTTATCCACTTTCACCATGAGAGTTTTCACCTCCTCCCTCAGTACTCCCTTTATCATCCACCTTCTTTTCAAAATCACCTAGTCTTTTCTTGGTTTCCTCAAGCATGGTTATGATTTGGTCCAGCTTATTATTTGGTGGGTGGCTTTCATCTTCACTTTCTTCTTGGTTAGTCATTGTCTGAACCATGTTTATTAATTTCTCACACCTGAGAATATTGAGTTGTCAATTAGTTCAAGATTATAATGCCTCCAATTGAATCTAAACATAATAAACTCAATTTAAGCAATAGTTTGGCACAAAAACAACTCTTTTTTTATTCATTTCATTTCAAAAGTAAAGAGTATTCTTTATTTTTACAAGAAATGACTTCAAAAGTCATGCTCGAGAGGAGATATGCTTCATACTCATTTTTTGATACATAATCTCGAGGTATATAACCCTCTGACTCACTATTAGACCTAACTTCTATGATCTCAATAGTTGGGGGTATATGGGGATCTCACCTAACCATAATTGTTTCCTCATCTTTAACTCTTTCCATGTACTCCCTTCTCACTCACTTGATTCAAGTTGGGGCAGTCACCAGAGTTTCAGTATCACTTAACTAAATGTCACTCTCATCATTGGTTCCCTCAAAGGTTTTGATAATGGCCTCACGTTCTCTGTTTGCTTTAAGGAAATGTTGCCTCATATTAACAAACTTTCTATCTTTTTAAGACGTACCATCCTGGTACAATTTTTTTTCAAACATTAGGTAACCGCATAATGTTGTCTACAGTCAAGCATAGTGGTCTCATAAGCCCTAGTGCTAAACTTGGTAGCTCTGATACCATATGTAACATCCACATTCTTAAAACATAGTAAAACTAGAATAATTTACTATGGAGTAATTCAACAAGGTAAACATGAGATAGAGAAAATTTTTCGTTTATTCAACATATAATCAAGTAACTACAATTACAAGATTTCTCATTACAAAATAAAATAAATCATATTATCTTTCTCAATTACAATCTTTACTAATGTAAATCAATTACATGTACAAAGTTTGGAATAATTTCTACTTCTGAATATCTAACATCTTTATCACAAGTCCTGGCATGTTTCCTACTTGGAGAGAGAGTATCTTTCCAGTGATTTACCTCCATTGATAGACCAACGGTTCCCACACATCTTCCACATAGGAAGTGGCCCTACCCTTCATGAGGAATATAGACCAAAGGTGACCAGTGGTAATTTTCCTTTCCTGAGTTCATAGTGTTGTATCCTACCCAACTCTATCAACCATACAACACTAGATACCCTCTAGATAAGTATTATTTCCGATAGGATGAGCAATCCAAATACAGTGAACTGACAATGCATGAAGAAAATAAATGCATTACTTTGTCCAAAGTTTTTAATATCAATATCATTCATAATGAACGTTATTATTGTGTTCACCCACTCCTACTTGACTTAGATATTGTCATATTCCTGCAGTTTATCCTTATCGACTATGTTTATACAATAGTTAAATCATTTTAACATGATAATAGATTTTCTAGACTTTAGACAAATCTATACATCTTATCTAGTCATTTGTTTCCAAATTTGATTCTAGGTTTCTCATAATAACCCTTGAATAAAATGACATTTCAAATTATCCAAAACTCATATCTATGAGACTAGGTTAATAAACAACCCATAGTTTGACTATAACAAAATTTAAGCATACTATCATTCTACAATAGGTATTACTCCTCATACAAAAAGTATGAATATTCTCAACTTACCTATATGTGTTGACATCAATCATCACAATATATATAATCTCAAATATGAATCCAATCAAGATCCCATCTAATCCCATCTAATTAAACTTAATTTAATCACATCATAATGGTTTACTACAAAGTTATTCTCATTTATAGAATACATAATAAGGATAGTCCTATGGACTTTAATGTCTCTATCATAACATTTCCATTGAGTTATCACTCAATTTGTAATAGGAGGCTTGCTAAGTTTAGTGAGATTTTCTAAGTTCTCTTAGAAATGAAACCATAATAGACATTTGTAAATTTATCAAGAAATAGTTTTATTACCATTAACCCACCTCAAGGATTTTGCCATCCTACTCATCTATGTTAAAACCTATCATAGGTCTTCATGACACTAATATGTATATAAGAGTGGTTTAAATATCTTATAACCAAACTCTCAGCCTACCTCAATATCATACCTTGTCATTATTTCGACTGTATTTTCTATTAAACTGACAACTTTGAAAAGAGACCTTCTATGGGTATAAAGGAATACAATGATCAATGATTCATTTCAACAGCTAAATCATTTAACTATCAGACTTTGACACAATGCAAAGACATTTGACTCATACTATATATCCTTTATAAGCATTGGCTAGCGAACTATAATGGCAATAACAATTACTTTGAAAGGTTTATCAGATATTGAAAAACAATCATTATATAATTTGCAGCTATCAATCGATCATCACAGACAAACTAAAAGATAATACCAGTTCTCCTATATGAGTCTACAAGGAATGATAAGAACATGATAATTTTGTTGTTATCATTACACAGACATAAGTGTTACTTGGCGATGGCTCAATGAGTTATTTGTTGCAGCATCTATTGACCAGTTGGCCTTTATGATGTTGCCTTCACCTTTGTGTTTTGGCAAAAATCTCTTCCTTTTCTCTCATAGTGATCTTCGTGTGTTTTGTTCTCCCATACCCTAATTCCTATATCCTTTCCCCATAATGATTCATGGGGTTTAATGACTCTTCAATGCTCATAATGAATCAGTTTCTACCACCCTTATTAAGTTTACAACCGATCCCATTTAATCAACAGAGATTAACACATGTTTTCGTTAAGGCACAAAATGTGGAAAAGTTCATCAAGTATAACAATAATACCACGTTCCCTCTTAAAAGAGGTCACCACAAGTATAACCATCGATGGTCATTTATTGATCACGTTTAAGTGATCTCAACTCCATCACTTGAATTAATGAAGGCATTATAATTTACATGCTCAAGGCTACTTAAATAGATAAATCTTATTAAATAATATGAGGTATTATTCTCATTTGGTTTATAAATATATCTATTTATTTATATCAAATAAGGCCTACATCACATCGATCTCATTTGATAGTTATGATTTAATCACTAAGAATAATAGCAATTAAATAACGATTTACAAATTTTGTGAATGGGTCGAGTTCACCTCCCCATCGCAATCTTTTGATAAAATTATGTTGACTTGACGAGATCATCATTTGATGTTAAATGTCGACAATAAAACACTTAAGTGACTTAATAATGATAACACAACCACTTTACGACAATTACATCATAGCTTTTATGTTAAATGTAAATAGTCATAATTCTTACTCAAACAACGTCGTTAACATTATTAACCACTAAGATGACTTACTACGACTTAGAATGATTTGCAAATAATATCAACTACCTATCTATGAGGTTCAAAATCAAACTAAAAAGACAAGATGTATCTGTTATGACACATTGGTTCATGTTTTCGTTAAACACTTATACTCGATTTGGCAAATAAACCACTTGTAACCTGAGATCTCTCTCTCTCTCTCTCTCTCTCTCTCTCTCTCTCTCTCTCTCTCTCTCTCTCTTCTTTGAGAGTCATTTGAAAATCTGTATTCCTATTTCAACTTGTCACCAAATAATATAGGATCAATGCATCATTATTCAAATAATTCAAATAATAAATCAAATCTCATAATGCAATTATTAAATTGATAATAACATAATCTTTTCTATAATTTCATAAATGACATTCAATATAATCCATGTCTTTCCTTGTCATTAATCTAAACATCATAATAAATTTACTTATGTCCAAGTAGAAAGTAAAAAGTATAGCAAGGCAAAAATTAGGGATGTAACACCTTAGCAGTTATGAAGGCATCTTAAAAGATAAAAAAATCAAAACTAAAAAATAATAAACTTGTAACATACCTTTAGCCATTTGAGGAATGCTTTCAAGGATGGTAGTATTGACTGCATTTGGCAAAGAAGTACTAACTAGTGATGCAACCAAAGATGAACCATGAACTTTAACCATTGCATGTTGATGTTGGGAATGAGGAGGAGGAGAAGTATAGACAATGCTATAGCTACTTTCATCTTCACCATAATAATTAATCTTATGATAGTATACATTAATATAATGGGGCAACATGATGTAGGAGCATCTTAGTCGAACGAGCAATCCTGCATCACCCAAAAACATTTCATTTCTGTTTTGGTTTCGTTTAGTTTTAGTCGACTTGACAAAGACATTCAATGAGAAAATATTACAATATTATTCTACGCATGTGCTAGCAGTAGTGAAGACTCATAAGGTTCAGCTTCTCCCTATAGGTTTTGTTTTACTCCTTCATCGGCCTAATAGTTTTGTTTCGATGGGATGAAGTTGTCTCTCTCTTCGATATCCCGATCGCTAAGTTGTTTGGTGCTACATTGGTGGTAAGGAGAAGTGGCATCAATGGGACAACTGTATGTCAATGGGAGTCTTCTTAGTGTCCCCTCGATACTCTGATGAGACTATATCAGAGTGACATTGTGATATCGCTGGGACATTGAGTCTTGTCTCTTCGACATACCGATGGAAGGCTCAAAACTCTTATTGGTGGGACTTTTTAACTTCCCTGAGACTTTGAAGATAGTCCCTTCGATGGGGCAATAAAGTGTTAATCCTACAATGCCCAGTATTCACAGTAGTGACATGGATGTTGCATGTGTATTTGGTGGGGTCCAGTTGGTATTTTTAGTGAAACCTTGCTATTTCAAAGTGACAGGTTTTAGATTCCCCTTGATGCCATGATGTGATAAGCTTTATCAATAGGACTTTCCTGTTTTGGTGGGAAGTGTTATGTCATCCTCCCAATAGGGTGATCAATGGTGGCAATAATAAAGATCCAATAGAGCATCAAATGAATGACTTGACACCTAATGTGTATGTCGATGAGTCGAAGGAAATTTAGTGGGATAGTTTTACGAGTCTCTGTAACACTTCGACATGAAAACATTTGTGACTTTTTCTGTGGAAGTTGAACCAAACCATTTTGTCTGGTGGGGAAGGTAGAAATGAAAGTCCTTCAGAAGCATTAGGGAAGTCTGTGATAAAATATAGTAGTGCATTGTAACTGAAAGGAGTAGAGGAGAGAGCAGAAGAGATCAACAAAGAAGATGAAAGCCACTCCAATGGCAAAAGAAAAGAGAGAATATAGATTTGGAGATGGATTGATAAGTGGATGGCTAGAGAGAGAAGGGACACAGCTACAGAGAGTCGATCACCAGTAAGAAACAAAGACAGGAAGACAATTCTCAATCTAAGAGAAAGGCTAATGACTTGGGACTGTGTATGCCCAAGGGAAGTCTATAGAAAGGAGAAGACATTATGCATATGAGAGAGATGAGAGGGCATGATGGCCATTATTTCTCTTTGTAATGAAGAATTGTTTGTTGCAGTTTATTAATTTTAAATAAAATGAAATAAAAATTTTTGTGTTTGAAATCTCTAAATTGTGTTGTGAGTGATTAGTGTGTGTTATCTTGTTTGTGGAGAGGATCGTCTATACCAATTGGTATAAGAGCTTAAAGTTCTTTAGAGTGTAGGATAAGCACCAGGACCATGGGTGAGTTCTATGGAAAGCAAGAAGTGAAAGTGTGACAAGAAAACATTGATTCTATAAGAATCTTGGTAGTTGTTCTCGAGCAGTGATAAGGTTGGGTAGAAGGTGCAAAATCTCTTCCATTGAGAGGAAGTGGGTAGAAGAGAACGTGGTGATGCATCTTCTAGAATCCTATTCGTAGAAAATAGCAATGAAGAAACTGTTGCAGGGAGTGCCCGTAAATATAGAGAGTTGTTACCCTAAGATTAGAGAGGTTGTTGCAAGGACTTGTAACTACTAAGGGACTTGTGAGTCTCATAGAGATATTGTGGAACCATTGAAGAAGAAAGAAAGTCTCAAGAAGAAAGGCAATATGAAAACAAATATGAAGAAGCAAGATACATAAATTGACAAAGAATTGGCTGAGTTGAGAAGAGATGTGGAGGCAGTGAGGAAATATCTGGAACAAAGAAACTAAGATAATGCTTGGTGGTGGCCAATGAGAAATAAAGTGAAGTGGCCAGTGAAGATGATTGTGGAAAAGAGAAAAAGATGAAAGAATACTGCATTGAGAAGAGATGTAACATCCAGCCCTGCAACCCCAAAGGGTAAGGGCAAAAAGAGGGTAAGATCTTTTTTTTTTTGAAAATAAAGTGATAGCATACACCTAATATGGTTGCCAACTCAATAGATCAACAACATCCATGGCCAAGTATGGCTGAATGTACAACCCAAAGGAGAGGACTAAATCACCCTCCTTGAAAACATCATTAAAACTACATTCATTTTAAATACCAAATCCAAATATTCCTAATACCCATTTCCACTTTTAAACCTAGAGCCATAATGATCATCATAGAACAAGAGGGTCTGATACCAACACACCAGAAACCCGTAAGCCAAATATAAACCATCTCATTTCTTCTCATTACTATGATTTACATCATCTCTCTCAAGAGAGTACAAGTTACATAAAAGAATATACATAGGTACAATGGCAAAGCCATGGATAAGGTACAATTGTTGAAATTAAGGAACACTTAGAGGGGGGTGAATCAGTGTTCTGTAAAACTTATTATTAAGTTCCTTTGTTAATTTACCACACACATTCAAAAGAAAGAACCATGAACTTAAGAACAGCAACAACAAGATCACACATGAACACTAGGATTTTTACATGGAAACCCGGTTAAGGGAAAAACCACGGTGGGGGTTAACCCACAAGATTTTATACTCTATTAAAAGTATTGCAAATGAGAAGGCACATGCCTTCAGGCATACTGGCTAGAGCTCACTACTCAAAGGAGGCTTACTACCTACAAGATCAATTACAAGAGTTCACTAAAATACTCAAACTGAAGAATAGCATCTAACAATGCAAGATTATAGTTTAGGTTAGGCTTAATATACTGACTTCACACATTTTATCTCTTACTACCCTATTTCACTATTATGCCTTGATCTGTAGCTTAGATCTTCTTTGCTTTGCACTTGATATTCCCACACTTCACACCTATCACCTCATATTTGCACATCCATACTTCTAAATGCTTGAACCCATCGATCATATATATCCACATTATGAAATTTCATCAACTGCAGTTAGCCTCAAGAAAACTTAGAAACTTTTTTAAGATCACTATTCTTTTGGCTGAATCCATGCACACACATAAATGTGGACCAAAAATTATGTATTCAAGTCACCACACATGTTGTCCAATACCACTGGATCTCACAAATTACTCATCCAACCACTTCTCTTAATCTACATAAGGATCAAACACCAAGTCTGTCTGTTCTTCACCAGACTGAACTGTCCAACCAAAACCTGATACTCAGATGCTTATAACTTTTAATTCCTTCATCACCAGAGGATAAAACTTTGGATTTAGGTATCCCTAACATCCCTTAACATTCCATCAGATCTGTAGCACAATATGATTACCTATGGAGAAATATGGACCAAAATGCTAAACCCTATCATATGCTATGTTCTTGTCTATCCGGACTTAGACAAATCTGCAATCTAACTTCAGGTATGATCAAATAATATAATGTGGATGTGTAAGATAGATTCAATTGCCATCAATGACAACACCTAACATGCCTAGTAGTGTCTCTTGCCAACAATCTCCCCCTTTGGCATTAATGGCAACACTTATTGAAAAATGACTAAGTGTTAGAACAGCTCCCCCTTACTATGTACACTTGTGATTTCCAATGCCCCCCATTAGATGAATTCTTCATTTTTCACTGCTTTCCACTCCCCCTTTGACATCAATGGCAAAGGATAAGATCCTCATACCAAAATTCACACAAAAACTCTTTGTACGAGGGTGCATATATACAAACAATCCTTATGTCTTTCTACATGAACTTAAACACATCACCAAAATTTTATTCAACAACGCCAATTCATTGTCCCATCTTTTCTTCATGCTATCCAAAACAGAAATATGACCACTACATTAAAATGCCTGTGACTCTGTCTTCTGTAAACCAGTGGGATCACTTATCAGAGCAACAACTTGAGCTTCTCTCAATGCATTGAACATTATTTCTAACTTAGGGGAAATTAGTCCCTGGAGTTCACACATCGTTGCCACAATGTTTTCTTTTTCTTTCACCAGTTTCTTTATTTCATCAATCAAACTAATTACTTGGCATTCTTGACTCACCACAGATATTGTCAAAGGATCAAAGGATTGAGATGCATTTGACAATTTTTTGTCAGACTCGTTTATTTTCTTCTCAACATCCTCTACAACTTTTGGCCAAGATAAACAAAATTTGTACTCATCTCCTCCTTCAGTGAGGGCATTTTGAATACTCTTTACACTAGTATCAAGAACTGATCTATCATAACTAATTATTCTCTTTAATTCAACAAACGTTTTCTCATTAAATTCATTTCGGACTTTATCATCTGTTGACTTCTCAAAAGATTCAAAATGAGTACTTACAGAGTTTATTAGACTCTTCAACTGACTGGAGGGGGATGTTGATGAATCCTTCTGAAATGTAGGAATGATTTTTTTCAAAATGTTGAATGCAAGATCAAGAAACTCACTATCTTCTATATGGGTCTTCAAGATTTCCTCTCTAGCCTTAGCTTGTGTAAAACAGGCCAACTTCATCTTCTATACCAGTGATAGAGTATCAAAATTGATTGGACCTTGTATTATAATTGGATCTTCTACAACTTGTTTATTTTTCTTCAAAATTTCTTTCACTGCTTCTGTAGTGTATCTTGCCCAATATGATGTTTCAGTTTTATGCTCTTTAGGGCCTGCATCTTCTCCCTTTCTGGAGTCAACCACATTCTCTTGCTTATCATTTTCATTCTTTTTCTCTAATTTTGCTCTCTCTACATCATCAATAGAGGCATCCTTCTTTTTATCTTTATTAGAAATGTCTTCTACATTCTTTTCCAGAGCATTTTTGTGTATCCTCAGCAGCAACATTATCAAATTCCTCAACATCCGGAATGGAGGAATCAATTCCATTATCAGTTTCTTCTTCTTGATCTCCCTTGTTCTTAACTTCTTCTTCTTTCTGCTCTTTATTCTTCTCAGAATCACCTTCAGTAGGAGCATTTATTTCCATATTCATCTCTGTATTTTCTTTACCAGATTGGTTTGAAGGAATTTGAGTATCCTTTGCACAATCAACATTATCTTCCTTCATCATCTCTTCATCTCCTTTATTCAATATTTCCTCTTTGGGAACAGAGAAATTATTTGCCTTAGCTTGTTGCTCATATTTCTTCAACTCTTCATCATTTGGAATGGATGTATCATCAGTGTCAACAGGTTCTTCAGTGACCACATAAAACTTATTCTTGTCCAGGGCTTTCTTCAAAATTTGTTTTGTTTCTTTGACCACTTCATCAATGTCTCCAAGCATTAGCTTAGTCATCCTAATTTTTCTTCTGAATTCATCTTTAACTTCTTTGAAAATTTTATTTGCTTCCTTCCTAGAGATTACTAGACACAGATTGGACAACACATATTCTCTTAGCTCCAAATCCTTTACTTTAGCAGTTTCTTTTCTCATCTCCAAAATGTCACTTAGACTCTTAGGGATTTCTAAAAAAATTTCCACAAGTGCTCTGTTGAATGTATTCAAGTACTTGACAGTAGTACCCTCCAAAATTTTCTTGTTGGTATCGTCAAATTTGTCATAATATTCTATTATGGGCTTCAAATTCCCATGAATAGTTACTACATTCACAATATCTTCAACTGACAGGGTGGATTTTTCAACATAACTATCAGTCTTTTGTCTTTTGCTCACCTTTACACTTCCGGGGAGCTTGTATTTGGCAACCCTTGATGCTTTTGCTTTCTTTGACTTTATGCTTCTAGAGGGCTTCTCCTTAGATACTTTAACAGCCTTAGTGCCTAAGGCCTTCAACTCTTCAACCTCATCATTTGAATCAGTCTCTTCTTCATCCTCCTCCACAATAACATATAACCTTTTGCCCATTACTTTTGTTATTTTTCCTTCCTTACCAATAGGTTTTTCTTTGAATTTCTCTGCAATAGGAGAAGGTGATGCACTGGAGGTTGTAGCAAAACTCCTAGTAGTCCTCGATTTAGAAGGGGATTCTACCGGAACACTTCCCTATTCCTTGTCCTGCTTCTCCTTCTCAGCTTTCTCTATCCTTTCCTTGTTTTGTCTCATAGCTTCTTTGGTTATTCCAATACTTTCTACATACATTTCAACTTGCCTTTGGACCTTTCTCTTAGTTTCAAGTCTCCCAAGCTCAACATGCAGTTTCAAATTAAGCTCATCATATGTATCAAAACTCTCAATTGAGGTTTCTTTTGGTTTTCTCCGCAAAACCTAATTCACCATTATAATAAATGTTTTTCCCTAATTCATCTGGTTACACTATTTCTGAATGCAGTCAATCTTTAGTTACTCCACAATCAATTGCATTAGATTCTTTTCTTTCAAAATTTTCTTTAATAGATCTGCAATAGGCTTCTTTATCTTCATTCATTGTGCTAGATTCAGGCACCCACTTACTAGAAGGGGGAATCAGATTTTCAATGCAGCTCTCCCTGGGCCAGAGCCCCTATTTCAATTCCTGGAGGAATTATCAGCACTGGATTCTGGTGCGGACCCATCACCATCATTCATTGCACCTTTCTTCACCCATGTTTTGTTTATTTCATTCTAGATCTCATTCACATCTACTTTTCCCTTGCCTTTATGTTGTCTCTGCACATTTTGGTTTCTATTTACTGGACCTTTTCTATCATCATTCTTGCTTCTGCAGAATCTTACAATATGACCAAATCTATTGTAATTAAAGCACATAACATTTCTTTGCTCATTTACTTGATTTCCTCTTGATTTGCACTAATTAGCCATGTGTCCAAATCTATTGCATGCAAAACATTTGCCATTGAAAGAATTGACATTTCCTCTATTGTTAGAGTTATTCATCGTCATACTTCTTCATTCATTGGATCTATGACCATACCTTTTACAATTGAAGCATTGACTGAAGAAGGATGGACCATTTTGATTCACTCTACTTCTGCACTGAATAGCTCTATGAACAAATTTATTGCAATTGAAACCATTTCCATTGAAGGATGGATACCTTTGAGGATTAGGCTGTGACTGGAGGTCTTCTAGTCTATTTCTCTGATTCCTTGATTTAGGATTTCTTTGACTAGATCCAGAACTTTCACCTTTCTCATATCCTAGACCATGCTTATCATCTGCCTTCTTCTGACTATCAATTAGCACCTCAAGTTTAGCTGAGCTTATCTTGAACTTCTCTTTGTATTCATTTGTAGCTTCTAGATCATGTTTGAGAATGACAATTTGCCTTTCAAGTTGTTTCTCATTATACATGGTTTCTTGTAGATTAGACTCTAGATGGGTGATTATTCTATCCAATCTGTAACAGTCTTATGTTCTTTCTTTCAGAGATTGATTGAGGTTTTCTTTAGTCTTCTTCCTTTCCTTAGTTTCCTTGGTTAGCCTCATCAACCCAGATTCCATCTCATGTTTTAGGGAAACAACTTCTTTTGCTAGCTTGTTACGTTCCTTTGTCTTCTCCTTTAGAGCCTCATCCATGCCATTGTCTTCCTATGGATTTGCTAACTGCTGAAGTAGCTCCTTCCTCTTTTCCATAGATTTACTCAGTTGCCCTTTTAAAGTTTGAATGAAATCCTCTATATCTTTAAGATTCTCTTGTAGGTCTTTGACTTCTACTCTAAACTAATCAAGATCTTCTAAAGAAACTTGAAGTTGTTCATTAATGCCATCAGAATACCTAAATGAACCCATTGAAACACCTTCCCAGATCTTCCTCAAGCTGTTAAACTTCTTCAAAGGAACCTTACTCTGATACCAATTGTTGAAATTAAGGAACAGTGAGAGGGGGGATGAATCAGTGTCCTACAAAACTTATTATTATGTTCCTTTATTAATTTACCACATATATTCAAAAGAAAGAAGCATGAACTTAAGAATAGCAACAACAAGATCATGACACATGAACACCAAGATTTTTACGTGGAATCCTAGTTAAGGGAAAAACCATAGTGGGGGTTAACCCACAAGATTTTATACTCTGTTAAAAGTATTACAAATGGGATGGCACATGCCTTTGAGCACACTACTCAAAGGAGGCTCACTGCCTACAAGATCAATTACAAGAGTTTACTAAAATACTTAAAATGAAGAATAGTATCTAACAATCCAAGATTATAGTTCCAATTATGCTCAATATACTAACTTCAGAGACTTCATCTCTTACTACCCTGTTTCACTATTCTGCCATGATCCATAGCTTAAATCTTCTTTTCTTCACACTTGATACTACCACACTTCACACCTATCACCTCATTATCACACATCCATACTTCTAAATGCTCGAACCCATCAATTATATATATCTGCAATATGAAATTTCATCAACTGCAGTCAGCCTCAGGAAAACTTATAAACTTTTTCAAGATCATTGTTCTATCAGCTGAATCCATGCACACACATCAATGCGGACCAGAACTTATGTATTCAAGTCACCACACATGTCAGCCAATACCACTGGATCTCATAAATTACAAAACCAACCACTTCTCTTAATCCATACAAGGATCAAACATCAAGTTGGCATGTTCTTCACCAAACTGAACTGTCTAACCAAAACCCGATACTGAGATGCTTGTAACTTTTAATTGCTTCATCACTAGAGGCTAAAACTTTGGATTTAGGTAGTCCTAACATCCATTAAAATTCCCTCAGATCCATAGCACAATATGATTACCTGTGGATAAATGTGGACCAAAATGTTGAACCCTATCATATGCTATGTTCCTATATATCTGAACTTAGACAAGTCTACAATCTAACTTCTAGTATTATCAAATTGTACAATGTGGATGTGTAAGATAGATTCAGTTGCCATCAATGACAACACATGATATGCCTAGCAGTGTCTCTTGCCAACAACAATAACTGATAAAATAAATACAAGTGGAAAGATCTCCAACTGGTGCTCTAATCACCTGTTCACCGGTCCCCAATGGCGGTGGCAATGCCTCCCAACCATGGTGACTCATAAGGTACCACCCCACCATGCTTGAAGGTAGTCACAAGGCCCAAATAGAAGTAACTAGGTAAGGGTATACATGATGGCCAATACTCACATCACTCACAAAGCAGACATAGAAAATAATGCATAAAGCCAAAGTCATAACATAGAGATGCTCATCAAATATAATGTCCGGTGCTACTCATGACTACAAAGGTACAAGACACTAGGGTGCAGATTGGATGGAGTGTCAACATGCATGTATGAAGGGATGGCACCACATGGAATCAAGTACACCTCTCTTATAGACGAGGAGACTCAATCATGCCCGAATCAATGCCCCACAGATGGATCAACCTTCTCATATGCATCCTTAGCCTTTACAAGCACTCAAGGCCATGCACAAGGACTCAATATCCTAGACCTAAGCTCACCGCATTTAACCAAATGGGGCATACAAAGCCCAATTAAAAACAATCCAATAAAAATAGGTGACACAGTGAGTGTCCCATCTGCATCCCCAAAGTATTTGGAATAGCCACAGAGGGCAGACGAGGACACCACATCTAACTCAAAAGAAACACAATATGTTTTAAGTATTAAATACGAAATTGTAAAACGTGATCTACAAGCCAAAAACTACAGTGAAATTCTATTGAAAATAGCCCTTTGTCAGTTAGCTCAATTGTGTAATAAATCAAGTGACCCCAATCTGATCACTCTTCACCAAGGAATGCATGGATATTATATGAAGAGGCACAACAAATGGTATTCTCACAACTTGAATTTTGTATATTGTCTACCATTTTAACATAACCAAACAACTATAAAAACAAAGACTGTATTGACCAAAAGAAAAGGTCGTTCAATTTTCCTAAGAAGAGTTGCAATGAAAGATCTCTGCAAAGAAGTAGTCAAATAACAAAAGAGTTTCATGGAACTTAGATTGCTTCAATCTCTCTATCATGTGTCCCAATTTTTTGTATGGCTACCTTCATTATATTCTCTATAAATCAAACCCTCAGTTTGCCTAAAACTTATACACAAAAACCACATAATATTTCGTTGAAAACCCTTTTGATCAACATAATAAGGAAATAGTTTTGTATGATAAATAAATAAATTCAAGAGGTGATGACAATACCTTTCTTTGAAATAAACTTTGACATATGCTTAAAATGTAGTGATGGGGTTTCAGTTTTTTTTTTTTTTGGTAATAGAATTGTAGCAGCAGAGTTTCATTTATGTGCTGGAAAAACAAGGAACTGATGTAAATACCTTCCATTAAATTGCACTCCCCTTCAGCCCACCTCTAATCTTGCAAATGGTATTCTTGCCTATGACATTATTGTGTCCAAATTCTCTACCCAGGTAGACTTGTATGTAAAATGTGCAAGTAGAGACAATGCTCACAAACTATTTGACTGAATGCCTCAAGGAAATGTCATCTCAATGGATGCACTGATTGCAGGATTCACACAAAATGGATTTATTGAAAAGGCATTAGAAAATTTTAAGCAAAGTAACTGGAAGATGTGAAGCCTCATTCCACAACCATGGCTAGCATCCTCAATGCCCATGCCAAAATGTGGCTTTGGAATAGGGTATGGACATCCATCAAAATATAACGATAGAGGAATTTTTGTCATCAACTTTCATTGGAAATGCTTTGGTCAACATGTATGCAACTGTGGAGGCATAGACCAGACACGTGATCTACTAGGCAGAATGCCTCAAAGAGACACCCTCATGGAATGTGTTGACTACATGATATGCACAAACTGGATTTGTTGAAGTGGTCTCAGCTGGGGCAGCACAAACACCAACAACTACCCATAATCTTACAATTGTGTCTCCAGAAGGAGGGTGACCATTCCTAAAACCCCCTAAGACTTTTCTGTCCCTCTCTCAAACCCACAAGTTCCCTTTTATCCTCTCATTGCATTCCAAAAAATGTCTTGTCTTGTGTATGAAGTGGCTCAGATAAGTTGCAGCTGATGGTAGTCCAAAACTAACTTGGAAGGAACGTAGGTGAATTTGATAGGAGGGAGTGGAAGCCCACTCCAACATCCCACACAAGTATTTTTTTTCACCCACCACCTGAAAGGGGATCCCAAAACAAAGTATGGCATCCTTTTTTTTCCAACCCTAGCTTCTCCTCCCTCTCAAACCCCCAAAACTTCATCCTTTATTTATTCCAAATACATGATGCATATAATAGTATTGAGAAAATTAATTCCTTTGCCACACTATAAGAAATCGTATATATATAAACATACACACACCCTAACCGAAGCATGAGTAGGTGTAGGTGAGGACCCCCCCAGAAAGGAATTAATTCCTTCCTTTTAAGTCAACACCTAGACCCACCCAAACTTATTTTGGTTGTTCCCTGATAAAGACAACCATAGGCTTAGAAATAGGCCATCTCATGAACCCCAATGGGAAGCAAACCACCCTGACCAAAACTAACACTACGCCACAAAATACTAATAAATGTATGAAATACCTAAAGGGAACTAACAAAAAACTAACCCAAACACCAAACCCACATAGATATGACTCAACGAAGGATAGAGAAATTGGATGACAACTAGATGGTGTCTGAGGCAAAACATGACATTGGGAACTCATCCCTGAATTGAGATGATGGCAAGGCTAAGGGGATTGGGCCTATGTGACTATCTTCAGTGACCACCATCAGGAATAATAAGAGTACGCTCATGCTAGTGAGTCCAGGTGGAGTCGATACTCGGTACCTACAACACTCCAAGCACATGTCAAAGCACATGTGCATATAACATACATCATAGCTAAAGCAATAGTAAGCATGTAATCTAGCATGATAACCAATCATGTCAACATCATAATAATATCAGAATCCATCAAGGAAAAACAACAACCAAAATGCGAACACGAGGGTGATTACAAGAGAAAATGAAAACATAGGAGAAACCCACAGAAGTTGGGACAACAGAAAGTTGCCAAGTGAGCAACATGTACTAGAATAGGTGAAAGAAGTTTTTATTATGGAGAACTTGAGGAAAGACAAGAAAGATTGGATGAAAGAAGTACAGAAAGAAGCATTTCAAAGAAGTGAAAGAGAGAGGAGAGTGTCCATGAAGGAGGTACTTATAGAGACATTTTGGTCTCTGATTTTATTTACTTATATTATGTTTGAAGATGTTTATGCAAGTAAAATGAATGTGATAATGAAGGTCAAGGATGAGACCTTGAAGATGTTGAAAAATGGGGCAAGAATAGCACCTGAGGAAAAAGTTAAAGTTGAGAACAAGAGGAGATTAGTTGCAGTAGTGTGTATAGAAAATTTTGTAGCAGAGATACATTGTGAAGAAGAGAAGGATGTTGAAGACTTTCAGCAAGGTAAAGAAGACGAGGAAGAAACCCTAGAGTTTCATGATGCCTTGGAAGAAGTTGTAGATGCAAGACAAGATGCCTATGAAGAGGAAAGGTTAGAAAACAAGGGAGTCCATGGTGGAAGACAATCAAGATAGTAGGTTATTGTGCAAAGGATGAAAGATATGCATATAAACAAGTAGAAACCAGATTATAGGGAAAATTGGCAAGCAAGCAGACATCGAGAAGATGTTTCTAGATAGAAATCTAATTATGGTGTATGGAGAAAAAGAGCAGAAATCAAAAGAAATGAACCCAAGGCTATGGGGAACAAAGTGTGGAAGATCAAGTGTAAGATCCTAGCAAAAGAATGTGTTGTTATAAAGCATGAGGATATGGAGACAATGTCCGAGAGTTTGAGATCTAAGGAAGAGACCAAGGCTAATGAACAAGGAAGCATGATGAAACTAAGAGAGGGTGGAAAGGAAGATAATGGCCGAGAGCATGTAGTAGAAATTGAAAAGAAGAAGCATGGTGACAGCATGTGTGCCGCAGATCCATTTGTAGCTATGAAGTGTACAGAAGTTACAGCAGAAGAAGCATGTCTTTTAGAAGACAAGGAAGAGAACAATAACAAGTTTGTAGTAAAAACATGTTTGTTTGAAGACATAAAGAATGAGATTACAAAGTTTATAGCAATAGCACTAGTGAGTCCTTTGGAGGATGTGAAGATGTTAGAAGATGAAGTTTAGAAAGTGGACCTAGAGAGTCCTAGATTTGATGAGGAAGTTGAAGAAGATGATCTCCTACTGGAAGAGGAGATGCAGAAGATATATATTCTATTTGAAGAAGTAGTAGAATGTGAAGGAGATATCCTCATACAAGAGGATGAGGGAAGAGGAGAGGAGAAAGTAGCACCATCATGTCACATTGGAGGCATGGAAGATAAGGAGATCCTTGTCAAAAGGATCAAGAAGAGGTTGAAGAGATTATAGAAGAATGTCAAAGAAAGATCCTCATGTCAAAGGATAGAGAAAGAAAAGATGAAAAAGTAGCTAACATATGTCTCTTTGAAGGCATATAGATGAAGGATAAGGGGATTATAGTAGATGGTGAAGAGACATTGGTTACAATAGATGAATTTGAAGATGTTGAAGAATATGTGATGAATAATAAGGATTTAGTGTTCGATGAGGAACATAAAAAAAAGAATGTCATGGGGAAGACAAATGAGATAGAGCAGGTTGGAAAGTTGTTCAAGCATCAACACTTGAAGGAGTGAAGGGATAGCAGTAAATGTGATGCAAAAGGCTATTACAGTAGCATGGTACACAGTGGTATGCTTTAGTTTTTTAAATTTTTGTGAAAATGAAGTTATTTTGAATGCATGTGATGAACTTCAGGTATGTAGAAGAAAGAGTGTAGTTTCAAATTGTATGGAGATGTATATTTGCATGAGGAGACCATGGAGGATGCTCTTCATGATGCTTGGTGGAGGTGGTTAGTATGTAGTGGGTTAAAACGCATGAAAGGTAAGGAGAATGAGGTGATTGTTTGGTGGAAGTGGACGGATAGAGGTGGGATTGATCCCACAAAAGAGAGGAATATTTGTAGACATTATATTAAGAGGAGGAGGGCAATGGATGGTGGATGTATATCCATGAAAGGGAAGAAAGATGATGAAGAAGAGCATTGGGAGGAAGTGATACTTGTTCTGGTAAGATGTTGGAAATAAAGAAGGAAGAAATGTTGATTACATCTCATATGATTCAGTGATGGAGTTCGCTGCAGATTGTTTAGAGTCTGAAGGGGTATCTTACTACTCAGCTCTAAATTTTGTGAGCCCATGCTCACAAATGTTTTACCTAGGGTGTCTGATGCAGGAGTATCTCAGGCGAACAGGCAATCCTACATCATCCAAAAACATTTCATTTCCATTTTGGTTTGGTTTCAATTTTTGTCAACATGGAAAAGATATTCAATAAGAAAATATTATAATATTGTTTTACGTATGTGCTGGAAGTAGTGAAGACTCATAATGTTCAGCTTCTCCCTGTAGGTTTTGTTTTACTCCTTCATTAGCCTGCCAGTTTTGAACTTGTCTCTCTCTTCGATATCCTAATCACTAAGTTGTTTGGAACTACATTGGTGGTTAGGAGAAGTGGCATCGATGGGACAACCTTATGTCGGTGTGAATCTTCTTAGCATCCTCTCAATACTCTGATGAGACTATGTCAGAGTGACATTGTGATATCACTAGAACATTGAGTCTTGTCTCTTTAACATGCCGATGGAAGGCTAGGAACTCTTATTAGTGGAACTTTGTAACTTTGCCAAGACTTTGAAGTCAATCCCTTCGATGGGGCGATAAAGTGATAATCCTACAATGCCCAATATTCATAGTAGTGATGTGGATGTCTCATGTCTATTTGGTGGGGTTCAGTTTGTGTTTTTTGTTAAACAATGCTATTTCAGAGTGACAGGTTTTAGAGTCCCCTTGATGCCATGATGCGATAAGCTTCATCGATAGGACTTTCCTGTTTCAGTGGGAGGTGGTATGTCATCCTCCCGATAGAGTGATCAATAGTGGTGATTATAAAGATCCAATGGAGCAACAGACGAATGACTTGGCACATAATGTGTATGTCGATGGGACAAAGGGAATTCAATGGGATAGGTTTACGAGTCTCTCTGACACTTCGACATGAAACCATTTGTGACTTTGTCTATGGAAGTTGAATCAAACTGTTTTGTCTGGTGGGGAAGGTAAAAACAAAAGGCCTCCGAAAGTGTTAGGGAAGTCTGTAATAAAATATAGTAGTGCATTATAACAAAAAAGAGTAGAGGAGAGAGCAGAAGAGATCATTGAAGAAGGTGAAAGCCATTCCAAGGGAATAAGCAAAGAGAGAATATAGATTTGGAGATAGATTGAGGAGTGAATGGCTAGAGAGAGAAAGGGCATAGTTATGGAGAGAGTCGATCACTGGTAAGAAATAAAGAGAGGAGACAATTCTTGATCCAAGAGAAAGGCTAACGACTTGGGACTATGTATGCCCAAGGGAAGTCTATAAAAGGAAAATACATTATGCAAATGAGAGAGATGAGAGGTCATGACGACAATTGTTTATCTTTGTAATGAAGAATTCTTTGTTGAAGTTTATTTTATTTCAATAAAATGAAACAGAAAATTTTGTGTTTGAAATCTCTAAATTGTGTTGCGAGTGATTAGTGTGTGTTATCCTGTGTATGGTAAGAATATTTTGCACCACAACAATAACATAAACATTAGCCCCTGCAATAAGCTGATAACTAGGAAGCCTGCTACAAATGAATCCTTGTTAAACTTTGAACTGAGAGCTACTAAGCATTACAATCAAAGCACATAAGGAAGCAAAACAATGTCCAAGCTTGGATATTATTTTAGTTGGGATAGACAAGAATTGACAGTAGGATATTATGATGCAGGAGATAATGTTAAGTTTGGATTTCCAATGGCCTTCACAACCACAATGTTGTCATGGAATGTTTTGGAGTTTGGCGGATTCATGGGCAACGGGCTCTCCAATGCAAAGATGATCATTCGATGGGTGATAAATTATCTTTTTAACAATGTACTACTTATTCGGGCACCATATATGTTCAAGCTAGTATGTGCATAAAAATAGAATAATTTCAATCTGATGTTACAATCAAATTTTTTTAGACATGATGTTGTATCTACTAGGTTTATAAATTCTAATAATTATTTAGGCTTGTCTTATAATTATGCAGGTAGGAGACCCTACAAATGTTGGGAGAATCTAGAAGACATGAACACTACCAGAACTACATATAAAATAGATAACCAAAACCATAAAATAACTACAGCACTTGTAGCTGCATCCCTTGTGTATCGCAAATCAGACCCTTCCTATTCCAAGAGACTCATTCATGCTTCCATGATGGTAAATTTTTAAGCACTAGAGTAATAGTAGCTTAAAAGCATGATAACGGTAAGCCTTTAGGAGTTAATGAATAAGAAAATACATTTGGATTGGACAATAGACACGTTGGAGCCCGAGTGCTTTTATCCCATGTATAGTAACCTAGAGTGTGACTACATATATGGTGCAGGAGCAACTAATGGACTTTATGCCTCCATGAGTCCATTTTATAAATATTTTCTTTATGTTGTGTTTGAGTCATTTCATAAGGTCTTAAAGACCATTTCTAAAGTGTGTAAGGTGTCTCAAGTCATTATTATGTTTATAGGTTTGTCAAATTTTGTAAATTCTTGCAAAAGTTGTCATGTTGACAAAGTGCAAAAATGCAAGAATGGAAGTTGAAGAGTCAAGGGGTCTTAGAAGTTGGTTGGTGATTTGTAACTAATAAAAACAAGATGTAAAAGTTTTAAAAAGACTTTGTATGGTCAACCACAAGGGAGGTGGCCCTTTGGATGCAAATTGGAACCAATAAACAAAATATGACTGTAATTTGTGTTGTCTGGCCATATATAGAATGATACGGACCTGCAACACACATGGATAGAAAGATAATTTAATTTAAGACATTTTTTGTTTTTACCAGGTCAAAAGAAAAGATCGTTTAAGTTGTCTAATGGTTGAATCTTTCCAGCTACCCAGTTCAGAAACTAGGTTTTCCAGAGGCGTAATTAAATGATATCTTGACTTCCCATGGTTGGAAAATGATGAAAATTAGTGTGAAGGTTTATTTTTATGTTGTCCATAAGTCCTCCAATGGAGAGGTCTTAATTCTTTGTTATGTTAAAGTTGAGTGATACCCTAGTTGAATTTGACAAGTTTTCAAGCAAGAATGATGGCTAGAAGTTAGGGTATGATGAAATTGCATTGATAAATGTTGGGAAATGATTTGGATAGCATGTGTAGATGATCTAAGATGTGTCTGAGCCATTGACAGGGTGGAACAAGGTGTGGATATTGTATTTTCAATAAACGCTCATGTAAACTAGCGAAAATAGGCCTAAAACAAGTTTTTTTTGTGTTTTGTGAGTTTCTAAGCAATTCTTTGACAAGAAGTTGCTGATTTAGTCCAATGGTGACCTGTTAAGACTACTAGAATAGGTTTTGGTGATTTAGTAAAGGAGTTTCTCATAGTTTCTTTGTAAAATAGGGCTAATTTACCCTTAGGCTAGCGAGATAATCAGACTTTGAGAGTGATGGTCCAAAGTGACCCTATGGGATTTTAAGACATGTTAAAGTATGCCTTTATGGGTATCTAAAACATCCATTAGTTTCTAGGTTTGAGGAGTATTCAGGAAGATATGCTCAAATTTCTCTATTTGGAGACCTATAAGGGAGTTTTGAGGAATTGTGAAATAGAGACCAAATTGGTATTTTGAAGATGGAAATATTGTTCCAAATTGCTTGTATTGTGCTTGTTTGAGTGAATCCTCCATGCTGTATATCAAATTGGTATCAGAACTAGAAGACTCTAGGGAAGGAAGGTTGTGTGTTTGTCTGCATTGTCTTTTGCACATTGAAGAGAGAACCTAGATGCCAAGAGACCAGGTAGTAAAAAAGAGAAGAAACCTGGGTGAGGTGTCATGAAGACAAGTGAATCAAGGTGAAAGAGACTTGCTTGAATAAAGAGAAGAATGGATGTGTTGAGGAGATTCTTGCAAGTTGCGGATTCACAAAAGAACAAACAAGAAAAGAAAAAAGAGGAAAAAGAGATGAGGAAGGAAAAAGAAAAGGCAAACCAAATAGAAATTGACCAAGAGATAAAAGAGTTGAGGCAGGCTTTAGAACACGTAATAGAGATGTGAGAAAGAATGGAAGAAAAATGGAAGGAATTGCTTAAACAGGAGCAACGTTGGCACTTATTAGTGAGCAAGAGGGTATCATGGCCTATTAAGAAGATTATTCAAAGGAGAAGATAAGTAAGGGTAGAAAAATCAGTCATGAAGGAGTCCTTGGTTAAAGAGTACAAGCAAAGAAAAGAAGAAGAGGCAGCTGATACAAAGGTAAGTAAACCTATGACTATTATAATAGCAGTTAGAGTTGATGAATTACAATTAGAAGTTCAAAACATTTTACAAGGCCATGTTGATGTGTTGATAGATGATAGTACAAGGCATGATATGAGTTCTCATGCAGAATGGGAGGACAAAACATTCAAAGGGATGGAAGATAAGGGTGCAGCATATTGTGACATTGAAGGGACAAAGGTTCCTTGTTATGTTTTCCAAATTGAAAAAGATGAACGAAAATTTGCTAATGGCATGGACATTGAGATGAGAACAACAACTGATAGGGTTATGGGGAATACACTATTTTATTGTTGAGATTACACTTTTGAGGAAGGATAAACCAAAATTCAAGATGAAATAGGTTATAAAAGAAGGACAAGGTGTTGAGGTAACGATAGTGATACATTAGGACAAAAGACATCAGCTGCAAGGTAGCAAGATGGATAGAAGACAAGTTGGCATGGACAAGATGAAGCCAAAGGTGAAAATGAAGACTATATGCTTCTAAGAAGAGAAAGGGCAGGAGTTAGAAGGCATTGAGCAAGCTCATTCAGAGATGGATATCTATTACTACCCAAAATTCAGGAGGGATCTAAATTTCTTTTTTGACGGGAGTATGGTGGAGGAGAACCTAATGGACTTTATGCCTCCATGAGGCCCTTTTATAAACATTTTATTTATGTTGTGTTTGAGTCATTTAATAAGGTCTTAAATACCATTTCTAAGGTGTGTAAGGTGTCTTGAGTCATTAGTAAGTTTATAGGTGGTGCTTTGTCAAATTTTGTAAATTCTTGCAAAAGTTGTCATGTTGACAAAGTGCAAAAATGCAAGAATGGAAGTTGAAGAGTCAAGGGGTCTTAGAATTTGGTTGGCAATTTGTAACTAATAAAAAAAATATGTAAAAGGTTTAAAAAGACTTTGAATGGTCGACCACAAGGGAGGTGGCCTTTTGGATGCAAATTAGAACCAATAAACTCATTGTTTTCTCACAAAATATGACTGTAATTTGTGTTGTATGGCCACATACAAAATGGTACAGACCTGTAAATCACATGGTTGGAAAGATAATTTAATTTTAGAACTTTTTTATTCTTACCAAGACAAAAGAAAAGATCGTTTAAGTTGTCTAATGGTTGAATCTTTCTAGCTACCCAGGTCAGAAACTAGGTTTTCCAGCAGGCGTAATTAAATGATATAATGACTTCCCACATTTGGAAATTGATGAAAATTGGTGTGAAGGTATATTTTTATGTTTCCCATAACTTCTCCAATGGAGAGGTTTTAAATCTTTATTTTGTTAAAGTTGGGTGATAGCCTAGTTGAATTTGACAAGTTTTCAAGCAAGAATGATGGCTAGAAGTTAGGGTATGATGAAATTGCATTGATAAATATTGGGAAATGATTTGGATAGCATGTGTATACCCTCTATGTTGTGTCCAAGCCAATGATAATGTGGAACAAGCTGTGGAGATTGTATTTTGAGTAAACCCTCATGTAAACTAGACAAAATAGGCCTAAAACAATTTTTTTTGTGTTGGGTGAGTTTGTAAGCATTTCCTTGACAAGAATTTGCTGATTTAGTCCAATCATGACCTATGGAGAGTACTGGAATAGGTTTTGGTGATTTGGTAGAGTAGTTTCTCATAGTTGCTTTGTAAAACATGACTAATTTGGCCTTAGGATAGTGAGACAATTAAAATTTGAGAGTGATGGTCCAAAGTGACGCTATGAGATTTTAAGATATGTTAAAGTAGGCCTTAATGGGTATCTGAAACATCCATTGGTTTCTAGGTTTGAGGAGTATTTAGGAAGATATACTCAAATTTATATGTTTGGAGACCTACAAATTAGTTTTGAGGAATTGTGAAATAGAGACCAAATTGGTATTTAGAAAATGGAAAGATTGTTCCAAATTGCTTGTATTGTGTTTTTTTGAATGAATCCTCAATACCCTACATCAAATTAATATCAGAGCTAGAAGACTCTAGGAATGGAAGGTTGTGTTTGTGTGCGTTATTTTTTTGTAGGTTGAAGAAAGAACCTAGATGCCAAGAGACCAGGTAGTAAAGAAGAGAAGAAACCTAGGTGATGTGTCACAAAGACATGTGAATCAAGGAGACTTGCTTGAATAAAGAGAAGAATGGATGTGTTGGGGAGATTCTTGCAGGCTGAGAGTTCACAAAAGAAGAAACAAGAAAAAAAAAGAGGAAAAAGAGATGAAGGAAAAAGAAAAGACAAAACAAATGGAAATTGACCAAGAGATAAAAGAGTTGAGGTAGGCTTTAAAACACATAAAAGAGACATGAGAAAGAATGGAAGAGAAATGGAAGGATTTGCTTAAACAAGAGAACAGTTGGCACTTATCAGTGAGCAAGAGGGTATCATGGCCTATTAAGAAAACTATTCAAAGGAGAAGACAAGTAAGGACAACAAAATCAGTCATAAAGGAGTCCTTTATTGAAGAGCACAAGCAAAGAAAAGAGGAAGAGGTAGCAAATACAAAGGTAAGTAAACCTATGACTATTATAATAGTAGTTAGAGTTGATGGATTACCATTAAAAGTTCAAAAAATGTTGCAAGGCCATGTTGATGTGTTGATAGATGATAGTACAAGTGAAGATATGAGTTCTCATCTAGAATGGGAGAACAAAAATTTCAAAGGGATGGAAAATAAGGGTGTAGCATATTGTGAGGTTGAAGGGACAAAGGGTACTTGTTATGTTTTCCAAATTGACAAAGATGAAGGAAAATTTGGTGATGGCATAGACATTGAGATGAGAACAACACCTAGTAGCATTATGGAGGAAGGAATACACCATTTTAATGTTGAGATTGCACTTTTGAGGAATGATAAACTAAAATTCAAGATGAAATAGGTTATAGAAGAAGCGCAAGGTGCTGAGGTAAAGAAAGTGATACATTAGGACAAGAGACATCAGATACAAGGTAGAAAGACGGATAGAAGACAAGTTGGCATGGACAAGATGAAGATGAAGACTACATGCTTCCAAGAAGACAAAGGGCAGGAGTTAGAAGACATTAATCAATCTCTTTTAGAGATGGATACCTATTACTACCCTTAATTCAAGAGGGATCTGAATTCATCTTTGGTCAGGAGTATGGTGCAGGAGCACCTAATGGACTTTATGCCTCCATGAGGCCATTTTTATAAATATTTGTTTTATGTTGTGTTCAAGTCATTTCATAAGTTCTTAAAGACCATTTCTAAGGTGTGTAAGGTGTCTTTATTCATTATTAAGTTTATAGGTGGTTTGTCAAATTTTGTAAATTCTTGCAAAAGTTGTCATGTTGACAAAGAGCAAAAATGCAAGAGTGGAAGTTGAAGAGTCAAGGGGTCTTAGAAGTTGGTTGGTGGTTTTTAATAGATAAAAACAAGATGTAAAAGGTTTAAAAAGACTTTGTATGGTTGACCACAAGGGAGGTGGCCGTTTGGATGCAAATCAAAACCAATAAACTCATTGTTTTCTTACAAAACATGACTGTAATTTGTGTTGTACGGACATATACGGAATGTTACAGATCTGCAAATCACATGGTTGGAAAGATAATTTAATTTTAGATAGATAATTTAATTTTAGACATTTTTTGTTCTTACTAGGTCAAAATAAAAGATCATTTAAGTTGTCTAATGGTCGAATCTTTCCAGCTACCCAGTTCAGAAACTAGGTTTTCCAGCAGACATAATTAAATGATATCTTGGCTTCCCATGGTTGGAAATTGATGAAAATTGGAGGGAAGGTATTTTTTTATGTTTACCATAACTCCTCCAATGGAGAGGTTTTGATTCTTTGTTTTGTTAAAGTTGGGTGATAGCCTAGTTGAATTTGACATGTTTTCAAGCAAGAATGTTGGCTAGAAGTTAGGGTATGATGAAATTGCATTGACAAAAATTGGGAAATGATTTGGATAGAATGTGAAGACCCTCTATGATGTGTTTGAGACAATGGCAGGGTGGAACAAGGTGTGGATTTTGTATTTTCTATAAACCCTCATGTAAACTAGCTAAAATAGGCCTAAAACCAGTTTTTTTTGTGTTGGATGAGTTTGTAAGCATTTCCTTAACAAGAAATTTCTAATTTAGTCCAATAGTGACTTGTGGAGAGTAGTGGAATAGGTTTTAGTAATTTGGTAGTGTAGTTTCTCATAGTTACTTTGTAAAACAGGGCTAATTTGCCTTTAGGACAACGAGACAGTTAGAATTTGAGAGTGATGGTCTAAACTGATCCTATGAGATTTTGAGATATGTTAAGGTAGGCCTTAATGGGTATCTAAAACATCTATTGGTTTTTGGGTTTGAGGAGTATTAATAAAGATATACTCAAATTTATCTGTTTGGAGACCTACAAGGTAGTTTTGAGGAATTGTGAAATAGAGACCAAATTGGTATTTTGAAGATGGAAATATTGTTCCAAATTGCTTATATTTTGTTTGTTCGAATGAATTCTCCATGCTCTACATCAAATTAGTATCAGAGCTAGAAGACTCTAGAAAAGGAAGGTTTTGTGTTTCTGTACATTGCCTTTTTATAGGTTGAAGAAAAAACCTAGATGCCAAGACACTAGGTAGTAAAGAAGAGAAGAAACTTGGGTGAGGTGTCATGAAGACAAGTGAAGCAAGGTGAAAGAGACTTTCTTGAATGGAGAGAAGAATGGATGTGTTGAGGAGATTCTTATAGGCTGAGGGTTCACAAAAGAAGAAACAAGAAAAGAAAAAAAAAGAAAAAGAGATCAAGAAAAAAGAAAAAACAAAACAAATGGAAATTGACCAAGATATAAAAGAGCTGAGGTGGGTTTTAGAACATATAAAAGAGACGCACGAAATAATGGAAGAGAAATGGAAGGATTTGCTTAAAGAAGAGCAAAGTTGGCACATGTCAGTGATCAAGAGGGTATCATGGCCTATTAAGAAGATTATTCAAAGGAGACGACAAGTAAGGGTAGAAAAATCAATCATGAAGGAGTCCTTGATTGAGGAGCACAAGAAACAAAAAGAGAAAGAGGTAGCTAATACAAAGGTAAGTAAACTTATGATTATTATAATAGTAGTTAGAGTTGATGAATTACCACTAGAAGTTCAAAAAATTTTGCAAGGCCATGTTGGTGTGTTGATAGATGATAGTACAAGGCAAGATATGAGTTCTCATGTAGAATGGGAGGAGAAAACTTTCAAAGGGATGGAAGATAAGCTGGCAGCATATTGTGAGGTTGAAGGGACAAAGGTTCCTTGTTATGTTTTCCAAATTGACAAAGATGAAGGAAAATTTGTTCATGGCATAAACATTGAGATGGGAACAACACCTAGTAGGGTTATGGAAGAAGGACTACACCATTTTACTATTGAGATTGCACTTCTAAGGAAGGATAAACCCAAATTCAAGATGAAACATGATATAGAAGAAGGACAAGGTGTTGAGGTAAAGAAAGTGATACATCAGGACAAAAGACACCAGCTGCAAGGTAGCAAGATGGATAGAAGACAAGTTGGCATGGACAAGATGAAGCCAAGATGAAGACTACATGCTTCCAAGAAGACAAAGGGTAGGAGTTAGAAGACATCAATCAAGTTCATTTAGAGATGGATACCTGTTACTACCCTCAATTCAAGAGGGCTTTGAATTTCTTTTTGGTCGGGAGTATGGTGCAGGAGCACCTAATGGACTTTATGCCTCCATGAGGCCATTTTGTAAATATTTGTTTTATGTTGTGTTTGAGTCATTTCATAAGGTATTAAAGACCATTTCTAAGGTGTGTAAGGTGTCTTGATTCATTATTAAATTTATAGGTGGTGGTTTGTCAAATTTTGTAAATTCTTGCAAAAGTTGTCATGTTGACAAAGTGTAAAAATGCAAGAATGGAAGTTGAAGAGTCAAAGGCTCTTAGTAGATGGTTGGTAGTTTGTAATAGATAAAAACAATATGTAAAAGGTTTAAAAAGACTTTGTATGGTTGACCGCAAGGGAGGTGTCCGTTTGGATGCAAATAAGCAACAAAAAACTCATTGTTTTCATTCAAAATATGATAGTAATTTGTGTTGTACGGCCATCTATGAAATGGTACAGACCTAAAACTCACATGGATGGAAAGATAATTTAATTTCAAAACTTTTTTGTTCTTACTAGGTCAAAAAAAAAGATCGTTTAAGTTGTCTAATAGTTGAATCTTTCTAGCTACCCAGTTTAGAAACTAGGTTTTTCAGGAGACGTAATTAAACAATATCTTGGCTTCTCATGGTTGGAAATTCATCAAAATTGGTGTCAAGGTATGTTTTTATGTTTTCCATAACCCCTCCAATGGAGAGGTTTTGATTCTTTATTTTTTTTAAGTTGGCTGATAGCCTAGTTGAATTTGACAAGTTTTCAAGCAAGAATGATGGCTAGAATTTAGGGTATGATGAAATTGCATTGATAAATGTTGGGAAATGATTTGAATAGTATGTGCAGAACCTCTATAATGTCTCTGAGCCAATGGCAGGGTTGAACAAGGTGTGGAGATTGTATTTTCAATAAACCCTAATGTAAACTAGCCAAAATAGGCGTAAAACAAGTTTTTTTTGTGTTGGGTGAGATTGTAAGCATTTCCTTGACAAGAAGTTGCCAATTTAGTCCAATCGTGACTTGTGGAGAGTAGTGGAATAGGTTTGGGTCATTTGGTAGAGTGGTTTCTCCTAGTTTCTTTTTAAAACAAGGCTAATTTGCCCTTAGGACAGCGAGACAGTTAGAATTTGAGAGTGATGGTCCAAAGTGACCCTTCGAGATTTTAAGATATATTAAAGTAGGCCTTAATGGGTATCTAAAACATCCATTGGTTTCTAGGTTTGAGGAGTATTCAGGAAGATATGCTCAAATTTATCTGTTTGGAGACCTACAATGTAGTTTTGAGGAATTGTTAAATAGAGACCAAATTTGTATTTTGAAGATGGAAAGATTGTTCCAAATTACTTGTATTGTGTTTGTTTGTGTGAATCCTCCATACTCTACATCAAATTAGTATCAGAGCTACAAAACTCTGGGAAAGGAAGGTTGTGTGTTTGTGTGTGTTGTCTTTTTGTAGGTTGAAGAAAGAACTTGGATGCCAATAGACCAAGTAGTAAAGAAGAGAAGAAACCTGGGTGAGGTGTCACGAAGAGAAGTGAAGCAAGGTGAAAGAGACTTTCTTGAATAAAGAGAAGAATGGATGTGTTGAGGAGATTCTTGCAGGCTAAGGCTTCAGAAAAGAAGAAACAAGAAAAGAAAAAAGAGGAAAAAGAGATGAAGAAGGAAAAAGAAAAGGCAAAACAAATGGAAATTAACCAAGAGATAAAAGAGCTGAGGCTGGATTTAGAACACATAAAAGAGATCCAAGAAAGAATGGAAGATAAATGGAAGGATTTGCTTAAACAAGAGTAAAGTTGGCACTTATCAGTGAGCAAGAGGGTATCATTGCCTATTAAGAAGATTATTCAAAGCTAAGACAAGTAAGGGTAGCAAAATCAGTCATGAAGGAGTCCTTGATTGAAGAGCACAAGCAAAGAAAAGAGGAAGAGGCAGCTGATACAAAGGTAAGTAAACGTATGACTATTATAACAATAGTTAAAGTTGATGAATTACCATTAGAAGTTCAAAAAGTTTTGCAAGGCCATGTTGATTTGTTGATAGATGATAGGACAAGGCATGATATGAGTTCTAATGCAGAATGGGAGGAAAATATATTCAAAGGGATAGAAGATAAGGGTTCACCATATTTTGAGGTTGAAGGGATGAAGGTTCATTGTTATGTTTTCCAAATTGACAAAGATGAAGGAAAATTTGTTGATGGCATAGACATTGAGATGAGCACATCACCTAATAGGGTTATGGAGGAAGGAATACACCATTTTATTATTGAGATTGCACCTTTGAGGAAGGATAAACTAAAATTCAATATGAAACAAGTTATAGAAGAAGGACAAGGTGCTATGGTAAAGAAAGTGATTCATCAAGACCAAAAACATCAACAACAAGGTAGCAAGATGGATAGAAGACAAGTTGGCATGGACAAGATGAAGCCAAACGTGAAGATGAAGACTACATGCTTAAAAGAAGACAAAGGGAAGGAGTTAGAAGACATCAAGCAAGCTCATTCAAAGATGGATACATCTTACTACCCTCAATTCAAGAGGGCTATGAATTTCTTTTTTGTTGGGAGTATGGTGCAGGAGCACCTAACGGACTTTATGCCTCCATGTAGCCATTTTGTAATCATTTGCTTTCATAAGGTCCTAGAGACTATTTGTAAGGTGTGTAAGGTGTCTTGATTCATTATTAATTTTATAGTTGGTGGTTTGTCAAATTTTGTAAATTCTTGCAAAAGTTGTCATGTTGACAAAGTGCAAAAAAGTAAGAATGAAAGTTGAAGAGTCAAGGGGTCTTAGAAGTTGGTTGGTGCTTTGTAACTGATAGAAACAAGATGTAAAAGGTTTTAAAAGACTTTGTATGGTTTACCACAAGGGAGGTGGCCATTTGGATGCAAATAAGAACCAATAAACTTATTGTTTTCTTACAAAATATGACTGTAATTTGTGTTGTATAGCCATATACAGAATTGTACGGACCTGAAACTCACATGGCTAGAAAGATTATAATTTAATTTTAGACAATTTTTGTTATTACCACGTCAAAAGAAAAGATCGTTTAAGTTGTCTAATGGTTGAATCTTTCCAGCTACCCATTTCATAACCTAGGTTTTCCAGCAGGCGTAATTAAATGATATCTTGACCAAAACAAATGGCAAAACAAATAGAAATTGACTAAGAGATAAAAGAGCTGAGGCAGGCTTTACAACACATAAAAGAGATGCGAGAAAGAATGGAATAGAAATGGAAGGATTTTCTTAAACAAGAGCAAAGTTGGCACTTATCAGTGAGCAAGAGGGTATCATGGCCTATTAAGAAGATTATTCAAAGGAGAAGACAAGTAAGGGCAGCGAAATTAGTCATGAAGGAGTCCTTGATTGAAGAGGAGAAGAAAAGAAAAGAGGAAGAGGCAGCTGATACAAAGGTAACTAAACCTATGACTGTTATAATAGTAGTTAGAGTTGATGAATTACCATTAGAAATTCAATAAAATTTTGCAAGCCCATGTTGATGTGTTCATAGATGATAGTACAAGGCAAGATATGAGTTCTCATACAAAATGGGAGGACAAAAACTTTCAAAGGGATGGAATAAAAGGGTAGAACATATTATGACGTTGAAGGGACAAAGGTTCCATTTTATGTTTTCCAAATTGACAAAGATGAAGTACAATTTGTTGATGGCATAGACATTGAGATGAGAACAACACCTAGTAGGGTTATGGAGGAAGGAATACACCATTTTATTGTTGAGATTGCACTTTTGAGGAAGGATAAACTAAAATTCAAGATGAAACAGGTTATAGAAGAAGGACAACGTGTTGTGGTAAAGAAAGTGATACATCAGGACAAAAGACATCAGCTGCAAGCTAGCAAGATGGATAGAAGACAAGTTGGCATGGACAAGATGAAGCCAAAGGTGAAGATGAAGACTACACGCTTCCAAGAAGACAAAGTGCAGGAGCTAGAAGACATCAAGGAAGCTCATTCAGAGATGGATACCTATTACTACCCTCAATTCGAGAGGGCTCTGAATTTCTTTTTGGTCGGGAGTATCATGCATGCTCTGAATTTCTAAGATGTGTAGGGTGGCTTGAGTCATTATTAAGTTTATAGATGGTGGTTTGTCAAATTTTGTAAGTTCTTGCAAAAGTTGTCATGTTGATAAAGTGCAAAAATGCAAGAATGAAAGTTGAAGAGTCAAGGGGTATTAGAAGTTGGTTGGTGGTTTGTACTTAATATAAATAGGATGTAAAAGGTTTAAAACTACTTTTTATGGTTAACCACAATGGAGGTGGCCGTTTGGATGCAAATAAGAACCAATAAACTCATTATTTCCTTGTAAAATATGACTGCAATTCGTGTTGTAAGGACATATATGGAATGGTACAGGCCTGCAACTCACATGGTTGGAAAGCTAATTTAATTTTAGACCTTTTGTTCTTAACAGGTGAAAATAAAATATTGTTTAAGTTATCTAATTGTCAAATCTTTCTAGCTACCCAGTTCAAAAACAAGGTTTTCTAGCATGCGTAATTAAATGATTTCTTGACTTCCCATGGTTGGAAATTGATCAAAATTGGTGTGAAGGTGTGTTTTTATGTTGTCCATAACTCCTCCAATGGAAAGGTTTTGATTCTTTGTTTTGTTAAAGTTGGGTGATAGCCTAGTTGAATTTGACAAGTTTTCAAGCAAGAATGATGGCTAGAAGTTAGGGTATGATGAAATTGCATTGATAAATGTTGGGGAATGATTTCAATAGCACCTAAAGACCCTCTATGATTTGTTTGAGCCAATCACAGGGTGGAACAATGTGTGGAGATTGTATTTTCAATAAACCCTCATGTAAACTAGCTAAAATAGGCCTAAAACAAGTTTGTTTTGTGTTGGGTGAGATTGTAATCATTTCCTTTACAGGAAGTTGCCGATTTAGTCCAATCGTGACTTGTGGAGTGCAGTAGAATTGGTTTTAGTGATTTGGTAGCGCAGTTTCTCATAGTTGCTTTGTAAAATAGGGCTAGTTTGCCCTTATTATAACGAGACAGTCAGAATTTGAGAGTGATGGTCCAAAGTGACCCTAGGAGATTTTAAGATATATTAAAGTACGCCTTAATGGGTATTAGAAACATCCATTGGTTTCTAGGTTTGAGGAGTATTCAGGAAGATATGCTCAAATTTATCTATTTAGAGACCTATAGGGTAGTTTTGTGGAATTTTGAAATAGAGACAAAATTGGTATTTTGAAGATGGAAATATTGTTCCAAATTGCTTGTATTGTATTTGTTTGAGTGAATCCTCCATGCTTTGCATCAAATTGGTATCAGAGCTTGAAGACTTTGGGAAAGGAAGGTTGTGTGTTTATGTACATTGTCATTTTGCAGGTTGAAGAAAGAACTTGGATGCTAAGAGACCAGGCAGTAAAGAAGAGAAAAAACCTAGGTGAGGTGTTATGAAGACAAGTGAAGCAAGGTGAAAGAGACTTTCTTGAATAAAGAGAAGAATGGATGTGTTGAGGAGATTCCAGTAGGCTTAGGGTTCACAAAAGAAGAAATAAAAAAAGAAAAAAGAGGAAAAAGAGATGAAGAAGGAAAAAGAAAAGGCAAAATAAATGGAAATTGAGAAAGAGATAAAAGAGCCGAGGGAGGATTTAGAACACAAGAAGAAATGCAAGAAAAAATGGAAGAGAAATGGAAGAATTTGCTTAAATAAGAGCAAAGTTGGCACTTATCAGTGAACAAGAGGGTATCATGGCCTATTAAGAAGATTATTCAAAGGACAAGACAAGTAAGGGTAGCAAAATTAGTCATGAAGGAGTCCTTGATTGAAGAGTACAAGCAATGAAAAGAGGAAGAGGAAGCTGACACAAAAGTAAGTAAACCTATCGCTTTAATAACAATAGTTACAGTTGATGAATTACAATTAGAAGTTCAAAAAAAATTGCAAGGCCATGTTGATATATTGATAGATGATACTACAAGGCACGGTATGAGTTGTCATGCAGAATGGGAGGACAAAACTTTCAATAGGATCAAAGATAAGGGGGCAGCATATTGTGAGGTTGAAGGGACAAAGGTTCCTTGTTATGTTTTCCAAATTGAAAAAGATGAACGAAATTTTTTTGATGGCATATACATTGAGATGAGAATAGCACCTAGTAGGGTTTATGGAGGAACGAATACACCATTTTATTGTTGAGACTGAACTTTTGAGGAAGGATAAACCAAAATTCAAGATGAAATAGGTTATAGAAGAAGGAGAAGGTGCAGAGGTAAAGAAAGTGATACCTCAGGACAAAAGACATCAGCTGCAAGGTAGCAAGATGGATAGAAGACAAGTTGGTATGGACAAGATGAAGCCAAAGGTGAAGATGAAGACTACATGCTTCCAAGAAGACAAAGGGTAGGAGTTAGAAGACATTGAGTAAGCTCATTTAAAGATGGATACTTGTTACTACCCTCAATTCAAGAGGCCTCTGAAATTCTTTTTGGTCAGGAGTATGGTGCAGGAGCACCTAATGGAGTTTATGCCCGCATGAAGCGATTTTGTAAATATTTTCTTTATTTTGTGTTTGAGTCATTTCATAAGGTCTTCAAGACCATTTGTAAGGTTTGTAGGGTGTCTTGAGTCATTATTAAGTTTATAGGTGGTGGTTTGTCAAATTTTGTAAATTCTTCCAAAAGTTGTCATGTTGATAAAGTGCAAAAATGCAAGAATTTAAGTTGAAGATTCAATGGGTCTTAGAAGTTGGTTGGTAGTTTGTAACTGATAAAAAAATATGTAAAAGGTTTAAAAATACATTGTATGGTCAACCACAAGGGAGGTGGCTGGTTGAATACAAATTGGAACAAATAAACTTATTGTTTTATTAAAAAATATGACTTTAATTTGTGTTGTATGGCCATGTACGAAATGGTATGGACCTAAAACTCACATGGTTGGAAAGATAATTTAATTTTAGACATTTTTTGTTCTTACCAGGTCAAAATAAAAGATCATTTAAGTTTTCTAATGGTCCAATCTTTCGATTTACCTAGTTTAGAAACTAGGTTTTCCAGTACGCATAATTAAATGATATCTTGACTTCCCATAGTTGGAAATTGATGAAAATTGGTGTGAAGGTCTGTTTTTATGTTTTCAATAACTCCGCCAATGTAGAGGTCTTAATTCCTTGTTTTTTTAAAGTTGCGTGATATCCTAGTTGAATTTGACAAGTTTTCAAGCAGGAATGATGGCTAGAAGTTAGGGTATGATGAAATTGCATTGATAAATGTTGGAAAATGATTTGGATTGCATGTGTAGACCCTCTATGATATGTTTGAGCCATTGGGCAGGTGGAACAAGGTGTGGAGATTGTATTTTCAATAAACCCTAATGTAAACTAGCCAAAATAGGCGTAAAACAAGTTTTTTTGTGTTGGATGAGATTGTAAGCATTTCCTTGACAAGAATTTGCTGACTTAGTCCAATTGTGACTTGTGGAGAGTAGTGGAATAGGTTTTGGTGATTTGGTAGAGCAGTTTCTCATAGTTTCTTTGTAAAACAAGGCTAATTTGCCCTTAGGATAGCGAGACAGTTAGAATTTGACAGTGATGATCCAAAGTGACCCTTTGAGATTTTAAGATATATTAAAGTAGGCCTTAATGGGTATCTAAAATATCCATTGGTTTCTAGGTTTGAGGAGTATTGAGGAAGATATGCTCAAATTTATCTATTTGGAGACCTACAAGGTAGTTTTGAGGAATTGTTAAATAGAGACCAAATTGGTATTTTGAAGATGGAAAGAATGTTCCAAATTGCTCGTATTGTGTTTGTTTGTGTGAATCCACCATGCTCTACATCATATTGGTATAAGAGCTACAAGATTCTAGGAAAGGAAGGTTGTGTGTTTGTGTGCATTGTCTTTTTTCAGGTTGAAGAAAGAACTTGGATGCCAATAGACTAGGTAGTAAAGAAGAGAAGAAACCTGGGTGAGGTGTCATGAAGAGAAGTGAAGCAAGGTGAAAGAGACTTTCTTGAATAAAGAGAAGAATGGATGTGTTTAGGAGATTCTTACAGGCTGAGGTTTTAGAAAAGAAGAAACAAGAAAAGAAACAAAAGGGAAAAGAGATGAAGAAGGAAAAAGAAAAGGCAAAACAAATGGAAGTTGACCAAGAGATAAAAGAGCTGAGGTAGGCTTTAGAACACATAAAAGAGATTTGAGAAAGAATGGAAGATAAACGAAAGGATTTGCTTAAACAAGAGCAAAGTTGGCACTTATCAGTGAGCAAGAGGGTATCATTGCCTATTAAGAAGATTATTCAAAGCTAAGGCAAGTAAGGGTAGCAAAATCAGTCATGAAGGTGTCCTTGATTGAAGAGCACAAGCAAAGAAAAGAGGAAGAGGCAGCTGATACAAAGGTAAGTAAACCTATGACTATTATAACAATAGTTACAGTTGATGAATTACCATTAGAATTTCAAAAAATTTTACAAGGCCATGTTGATTTGTTGATAGATGATAGTACAAGGCAAGATATGAGTTCTCATGCAGAATGGGAGGAAAAAATATTCAAAGGGATGGAAGATAAGGGTGCAACATATTGTGAGGTTGAAGGGATGAAGGTTCGTTGTTATGGTTTCCAAATTGGCTAAGATGAAGGAAAATTTGTTGATGGCATAGAAATTGAGATGAGCACATCACCTAATAGGGTTATGGAGGAAGGAATACACCATTTTATTATTGAGATTTCACCTTTGAGGAAGGATAAACTAAAATTCAAGATGAAACATGTTCTAGAAGAAGGACAAGGTGCTGAGGTAAAGAAAGTGATACATCAGGACCAAAGACATCACCAACAAGGTAGCAAGATGGATGGAAGACAAGTTAGCATGGACAAGATGAAGCCAAAGGTGAAGATGAAGACTACATGCTTACAAGAAGACAAAGAGAAGGTGTTAGAAGACATCAAGCAAGCTCATTCAGAGATGGATACATCTTACTACCCTCAATTCAAGAGGGCTGTGAATTTCTTTTTGGTCGGGAGTATGGTGCAGGAGCACCTAATGGACTTTATGCCTCCATGTAGCCATTTTGTAATCATTTTCTTTGATAAGGTCCTAGAGACCATTTGTAAGGTGTGTAAGGTGTCTTGATTCATTATTAAGTTTATAGCTGGTGGTTTGTCAAATTTTGTAAATTCTTGCAAAAGTTGTCATGTTGGAAAAGTGCAAAAATGTAAGAATGAAAGTTGAAGAGTCAAGGGGTCTTAGAAGTTCGTTGGTGCTTTGTAACTAATAGAAACAAGATTTAAAAGGTTTAAAAATACTTTGTATGGTTTACAACAAGGGAGGTGGCCATTTGGATGCAAATAAGAACCAATGAACTCATTGTTTTCTTGCAAAATATGACTGTAATTTGTGTTGTACGGCCATATACGGAATTGTACAGACCTGAAACTCACATGGCTAGAAGGATTATAATTTAATTTTAGACAATTTTTGTTATTACTAGGTCAAAAGAAAATATCGCTTAAGTTGTCTAATGGTCGAATCTTTCCAGCTACCTAGATCATAAACTAGGTTTTCTAGCAGGCGTAATTAAATGATATCATGACTTCCCATGGTTGAAAATTGATCAAAATTGGTGTGAAGGTATGTTTTTATGTTGTCCATAACTCCTCCAATGGAGAGGTTTTATTCTTTGTTTTGTTAAAGTTAGGTAATAGCCTAGTTGAATTTGACAAGTTTTCAAGCAAGAATGATGGCTAGAAGTTGGGATATGATGAAAATGCACTGATAAATGTTGGGAAATGATTTGGATAGCATGTGTAGACCCTGTATCATGTGTCTGGGCCAATGGCATGATGGAACAAGGTGTGGAGATTATATTTTCAATAAACCCTCATGTAAACTAGCCAAAATAGGCCTAAAACAAGTATTTTTGTGTTCGATGAGATTGTAAGCATTTCCTTGAAAAGAAGTTGTTGATTTAATCCAACTGTGAGTTGTGGAGAGTAGTGGAATAGGTTTTGGTGATTTGGTAGAGTAGTTTCTCATAATTGCTTTGTAAAACATGGTTAATTTGTCCCTAGGAAAGCGAGATAGTTAGAATTTGAGACTGATGGTCCAAAGTGACCCTATGAGATTTTAAGATATATTAAAGTAGGCCTTAATGGGTATTTGAAACATCCATTTGTTTCTAGGTTTGAGGAGTATTCAAGAAGATATGCTCAAATTTATATGTTTGGAGACCTGTAAAGTAGTTTTGAGGAATTGTGAAATAGAGACCAAATTGGTATTTTGAAGATGGAAAGATTGTTCCAAATTGCTTGTATTGTGTTTGTTTGAGTGAATCCTCCATGCTATGCATCAAATTGGTATCAGAGCAAGAAGACTCTTGGAAAGGAAGGTTGTGTGTTTGTGTGTGTTGTCTTTTTGCAGGTTGAAGAAAGAACCTGGATGCCAAGAGACCAGGGAGTAAAGAATAGAAGAAATCTAGGTGAGATGTCACAAAGACAAATGAAGCTAGGTGAAAGAGACTTTCTTGAATAAATAGAAGAATGGATGTGTTGAGGAGATTCCTGTAGGATGAGGGTTCACAAAAGAAGAAACAAGAAAAGAAAATAGAGGAAAAAGAGATGACGAAGGAAAAAGAAATGGCGAAAAAAATGGAAATTGACCAAGAGATAAAAGAGCTAAGACAGGCTTTAGAACACATAAAAGAGATGCGAGAAAGAATGGAATAGAAATGGAAGGATTTGCTTAAACAAGAGCAAAGTTGGCACTTATCAGTGAGCAAGAGGGTATCATGGCCTATTAAGAAGATTATTCAAAGGACAAGACAAGTAAGGGCAGCAAAATTAGTCATGAAGGAGTCCTTGATTGAAGAGTAGAAGAAAAGAAAAGAGGAAGAGGTAGCTGATACAAAGGTAAGTAAACCTATGACTGTTATAACAGTAGTTAGAGTTGATGAATTACCATTAGAAATTCAATAAAATTTTGCAAGGCCATGTTGATGTGTTGATAGATGATAGTACAAGGCAAGATATGAGTTCTCATACAAAATGGGAGGACAAAAACTTTCAAAGGGATGGAAGAAAAGGGTAGAACATATTATGACTTTGAAGGGACAAAGGTTCCATTTTATGTTTTCCAAATTCACAAAGATGAACTAAAATTTGTTGATGGCATAGACATTGAGATGAGAACAACACCTAGTAGGGTTATGGAGGAAGGAATACACCATTTTATTGTTGAGATTGCACTTTTGAGGAAGGATAAACGAAAATTCAAGATGAAACAGGTTATAGAAGAAGGACAAGGTGCTGTGGTAAAGAAAGTGATATATCAGGACAAAAGATATCAGCTGCAAGCTAGCAAGATGGATAGAAGACAAGTTGGCATGGACAAGATGAAGCCAGAGGTGAAGATGAAGACTACATGCTTCCAAGAATATAAAGTGCAGGAGATAGAAGACATCAAGCAAGCTCATTCAGAGATGGATACCTATTACTACCCTCAATTCGAGAGGGCTCTGAATTTCTTTTTGGTCAAGAGTATGGTGCATGGGCACCTAATGGACTTTATGCCCCCAGGAGTCCATTTTGGAAATCTTTTCTTTATGTTGTGTTTGATTCATTTCATAAGGTATTCAAGACCATTTCTAAGATGTGTAGGGTGGCTTGAGTCATTATTAAGTTTATAGGTGGTGATTTGTCAAATTTTGTAAGTTCTTACAAAAGTTGTCATGTTGATAAAGTGCGAAAATGCAAGAATGAAAGTTGAAGGGTCAAGGGGTATTAGAAGTTGGTTGGTGGTTTGTAACTGATATAAATAGGATGTAAAAGTTTTAAAACTACTTTTTATGGTCGACCACAATGGAGGTGGCCATTTGGATGCAAATAAGAACCAATAACCTCATTATTTTCTTGCAAAATATGACTGTAATTTGTGTTGTAAGGACATATATTGAATGGTACATGCCTACAACTCACATGGTTGGAAAGATAATTTAATTTTAGACTTTTTTGTTCTTAACAGGTGAAAAGAAAAGATTGTTTAAGTTGTCTAATTGTCAAATCTTTCCAGTTACCCAGTTCAGAAACTTGGTTTTCTAGCATGCGTAATTAAATGATTTCTTGACTTCCCATGGTTGGAAATTGATCAAAATTGGTGTGAAGGTATGTTTTTATGTTTTCCATAACTCATCCAATGGAGAGGTTTTAATTCTTTGTTTTGTTAAAGTTGGGTGATAGCCTAGTTGAATTTGATAAGTTTTCAAGCAACAATGATGGCTAGAAGTTAGGGTATGATGAAATTGCATTGACAAATGTTGGGAAATGATTTGGATAGGAAGTAAAGACCCTCTATGATTTGTATGAGCCAATGGCAGGGTGGAAAAAGGTGTGGAGATTGTATTTTCAATAAACCCTCATGTAAACTAGCTAAAATAGGCCTAAAACAAGTTTGTTTTGTGTTGGATGAGATTGTAATCATTTCCTTGACAAGAAGTTGCTGATTTAGTCCAATCGTGACTTGTGGAGAGCAATGGAATAGGTTTCGGTGATTTGGTAGTGCAATTTCTCATAGTTGCTTTGTAAAACAGGGCTAATTTGCCCTTATTATACCGAGATAGTCAAGATTTGAGAGTGATGGTCCAAAGTGACCCTAGGAGATTTTAAGATATATTAATGTAGGCGTTAATGGGTATCGGAAACATCCATTAGTTTCTAGGTTTGAGGAGTATTCAAGAAGATATGCTCAAATTTATCTATTTAGAGACCTACAAGGTAGTTTTGTGGAATTTTGAAATAGAGACAAAATTGGTATTTTGAAGATGGAAATATTGTTCCAAATTGCTTGTATTGTGTTTGTTTGAGTGAATCCTCCATGCTCTGCATCAATTTGGTATCAGAGCTTGAAGACTTTGGGAAAGGAAGGATGTGTGTTTGTGTATGTTGTCATTTTGTAGGTTGAAGAAAGAACCTGGATGCTAAGAGACCAGGGAGTAAAGAAGAGAAGAAACCTGGGTGAGGTGTTATGAAGACAAGTGAAGCAAGGTGAAAGAGACTTTCTTGAATAAAGAGAACAATGGATGTGTTGAGGAGATTCCAGTAGGCTGAGGGTTCACAAAAGAAGAAACAAAAAAAGAAAAAAGAGGAAAAAGAGATGAAGAAGGAAAAAGAAAAGGCAAAATAAATGGAAATTGACCAAGAGATAAAAGAGCTGAGGGAGGCTTTAGAAAAAGGAATTTGCTTAAACAAGAGCAAAGTTGGCACTTATTAGTGAACAAGAGGGTATCATGGCCTATTAGGAAGATTATTCAAAGGAGAAAACAAGTAAGGGCAGCAAAATCAGTCATGAACGAGTCCTTGATTGAAGAGCACAGCCAATGAAAAGAGGAAGAGGAAGCTAATACAAAGGTAAGTAAACCTATCACTATTATAACAGTAGTTACAGTTGATGAATTACAATTAGAAGTTCAAAAAAAATTGCAAGGCCATGTTGATGTGTTGATAAACAATAGTACAAGGCACAATATGAGTTCTCATGCAGAATGGGAGGACAAAACTTCCAATAGGATGGAAGATTAGGGGGCAGCATATTGTGAGGTTGAAGGGACAAAGGTTCCTTGTTATGTTTTCCAAATTGAAAAAGATGAAGGAAAATTTGTTGATGGCATATACATTGAGATGAGAATAGCACCTAGTAGGGTTTATGGAGGAAGGAATACACCATTTTATTGTTGAGATTGAAATTTTGAGGAAGGATAAACCAAAATTCAAGATGAAATAGGTTATAGAAGAGGGACAAGGTGCAGAGTTAAAGAAAGTGATACCTCAGGACAAAAGACATCAGTTGCAAGGTAGCAAGATGGATAGAAGACAAGTTGGCATGGACAAGATGAAGACTACATGCTTCGAAGAAGACAAAGGGTAGGAGTTAGAAGACATTGAGTAAGCTCATTCAAAGATGGATACTTGTTACTACCCTCAATTCAAGAGGGCTCTGAATTTCTTTTTGGTCGGGAGTATGGTGCAGGAGCACCTAATGGACTTTATGCCCGCATGAAGTGATTTTGTAAATATTTTCTTTCTTTTGTGTTTGAGTCATTTCATAATGTCTTCAAGACCATTTGTAAGGTGTGTAGGGTGTCTTGAGTCATTATTAAGTTTATAGGTGGTGGTTTGTCAAATTTTGTAAATTCTTCCAAAAGTTGTCATGTTGATAAAGTGCAAAAATGCAAGAATTTAAGTTGAAGATTTAATGGGTCTTAGAAGTTGGTTGGCAGTTTGTAACTGATAAAAAAAATATGTAATTGTTTAAAAATACATTGTATGGTTGACCACAAGGGAGGTGGCCGTTTGGATACAAATTGAAACCAATAAACTTATTGTTTTCTTACAAAATATAACTTTAATTTGTGTTCTATGGCTATGTACGAAATGGTATGGAGCTATAACTCACATGGTTAGAAAGATAACTTAATTTTAGACCTTTTTTGTTTTTACCAAGTCAAAATAAAAGATCATTTACATTTTCTAATGCTCGAATCTTTCGATTTACCTAGTTTAGAAACTAGGTTTTCCAGTATGCATAATTAAATGATATCTTGACTTCCCATAGTTGGCAATTGATGAAAATTGGTGTGAAGGTCTGTTTTTATGTTGTCAATAACTCCTCCAATGGAGAGGTCTTAATTCTTTGTTTTTTTAAAGTTGGGTGATATCCTAGTTGAATTTGACAAGTTTTCAAGTAGGAATGATGGCTAGAAGTTAGGGTATGATGAAATTGCATTGATAAATGTTGGGAAATGATTTCGATAGCATGTGAAGACCCTCTATGATATGTTTGAGCCATTGGGTGGGTGGAACAAGGTGTGGAGATTGTATTTTCAATAAACCCTATTGTAAACTAGCCAAAATAGGTGTAAAACAAGTTTTTTTGCGTTGGGTGAGATTGTAAGCATTTTCTTGACAAGAAGTTGCTGATTTAGTCCAATCGTGACTTGTGGAGAGTAGTGGAATAGGTTTTGGTGATTTGGTACAGCGGTTTCTCATAGTTTCTTTGTAAAACAAGGCTAGTTTGCCCTTAGGATAGCGAGACAGTTAGAATTTGAGAGTGATGGTCCAAAGTGACCCTTTGAGATTTTAAGATATATTAAAGTAGGCCTTAATGGGTATCTAAAACATCCATTGGTTTCTAGGTTTGAGGAGTATTGAGGAAGATATGCTCAAATTTATCTATTTGGAGACCTACAAGGTAGTTTTGAGGAATTGTTAAATAGAGACCAAATTGGTATTTTGAAGATGGAAAGATTGTTCCAAATTGCTTGTATTTTGTTTGTTTGCGTGAATCCTCCATGCTTTACATCAGATTGGTATCAGAGCTAAAAGACTCTGGGAAAGGAAAATTGTGTGTTTGTGTGCATTTTCTTTTGTAGGTTAAAGAAAGAACTTGGATGCCAAAAGACTAGGTAGTAAAGAAGAGAAGAAACCTGGGTGAGGTGTCATGAAGAGAAGTGAAGCAAGGTGAAAGAGACTTTCTTGAATAAGGAGAAGAATGGATGTGTTGAGGAGATTCTTACAGGCTGAGGTTTCAGAAAAGAAGAAACAAGAAAAGAAAAAAGATGAAAAAGAGATGAAGAAGGAAAAAAATAAGGCAAAACAAATGGAAATTGACCAAGACATAAAAGAGCTGAGGTGGGCTTTAGAACACATAAAAGAGATGTGAGAAAGAGTGGAAGATAAATGGAAGGATTTGCTTAAACAAGAGCAAAGTTGGCACTTATCAGTGAGCAAGATGGTATCATTGCCTATTAAGAAGATTATTCAAAGCTAAGACAAGTAAAGGTAGAAAAATCAGTCATGAAGGAGTCCTTGATTGAAGAGCACAAGCAAAGAAAAGAGGAAGAGGCAGCTAATACAAAGGTAAGTAAACCTATGACTATTATAACAATAGTTACAGTTGATGAATTACCATTAGAAGTTCAAAAAATTTTGCAAGGCCATGTTGATTTGTTGATAGATGATAGTACAAGGCAAGATATGAGTTCTCATGCAGAATGGGAGGACAAAATATTCAAAGGGATGGAAGATAAGGGTGCAGCATATTGTGAGGTTGAAGGGACGAAAGTTCATTGTTATGGTTTCCAAATTGGCAAAGATGAAGTAAAATTTGTTGATGGCATAGAAACTGAGATGGGCACATCACCTAATAGGGTTATGGAGGAAGGAATACACCATTTTATTATTGATATTTCACCTTTGAGGAAGGGTAAACTAAAATTCAAGATGAAACAAGTTATAGAAGAAGGACAAGGTGCTCAGGTAAAGAAAGTGATACATCAGGACCAAAGACATCATCAACAAGGTAGCAAGATGGATAGAAGACAAGTTGGCATGGACAAGATGAAGCCAAAGGTGAAGATGAAGACTACATGCTTACAAGAAGACAAAGGGAAGGAGTTAGACGACATCAAGCAAGCTCATTCAGAGATGGATACATCTTACTACCCTCAATTCAAGAGGGCTGTGAATTTCTTTTTGGTTAGGAGTATGGTGCAGGAGCACCTAATGGACTTTATGGCTCCATGTACCCATTTTGTAATCATTTGCTTTCATAAGGTCCTAGAGACCATTTGTAAGGTGTGTAAGGTGTCTTGATTCATTATTAAGTTTATAGCTGGTGGTTTGTCAAATTTTGTAAATTCTTGCAAAAGTTGTCATGCTGACAAAGTGCAAAAATGTAAGAATGAAGGTTGAAGAGTCAAGGGGTCTTAGAAGCTGGTTGGTGCTTTGTAACTAATAGAAACAAGATGTAAAAGGTTTGAAAATACTTTTTATGGTTTACCACAAGGGAGGTGGCCATTTGCATGTAAATAAGAACCAATAAACTCATTGTTTTCTTGCAAAATATGACTGTAATTTGTGTTGTACGGCCATATACAGAGTTGTACAGACCTGAAACTCACATGCCTAGAAAGATTCTAATTTAATTTTAGACAGTTTTTGTTATTACTAGGTCAAAAGAAAAGATCGCTTAAGTTGTCTAATGATCGAATCTTTCTTGCTACCTAGTTCATAAACTAGGTTTTCCAGCAGGCATAATTAAATGATATCTTGACTTCCCATGGTTGGAAATTGAGCAAAATTGGTATGAAGGTATGTTTTTATGTTGTCCATAACTCCTCCAATGGAGAGGTTTTATTCTTTGTTTTGTTAAAGTTGGGTGATAGCCTAGTTGAATTTGACAAGTTTTCAACCAAGAATAATGGCTAGAAGTTGGGGTATGATGAAATTGCATTGATAAATGTTGGCAAATGATTCAGATAGCATGTACAGACCTTGTATCATGTGCCTGGGCCAATGGGATGATGGAACAAGGTATGGAGATTGTATTTTCAATAAACCATGTAAACTAGACAACATAGGCCTAAAACAAGTATTTTTGTGTTGGATGAGATTGTAAGCATTTCCTTGAAAAGAAGTTGTTGATTTAGTCCAATTGTGAGTTGTGGAGAGTAGTGGAATAGGTTTTGGTGATTTGGTAGAATAGTTTCTCATAATTGCTTTGTAAAACATGGCTAATTTACCCTTAGGAAAGCGAGATAGTTAGAATTTGAGAGTGATGGTCCAAAGTGACCCTATGAGATTTTAATATATGTTAAAGTAGGCCTTAATGGGTATTTGAAACATCCATTTGTTTCTAGGTTTGAGGAGTATTCAAGAAGATATGCTCAAATTTATATGTTTGGAGACCTGCAAAGTAGTTTTGAGGAATTGTGAAATAGAGACCAAACTGGTATTTTGAAGATGGAAAGATTGTTCCAAATTGCTTGTAATGTGTTTATTTTAGTGAATCCTCCATGCTATGCATCAACTCTTGGAAAGGAAGGTTGTGTGTTTGTGTGTGTTGCCTTTTGCAGGTTGAAGAAAGAACCTGGATGCCAAGAGACTAGGTAGTAAAGAACATAAGAAACCTAGGTGAGATGTCACAAAGAAAAATGAAGCAAGGTGAAAGAGACTTGCTTGAATAAATAGAAGAATGGATGTGTTGAGGAGATTCCTGCTGGATAAGGGTTCACAAAAGAAGAAACAAGAAAAGAAAATAGAGGAAAAAGAGATGACGAAGGAAAAAGAAATGGCAAAACAAATGAAAATTGACCAAGAGATAAAAGAGCTGACATAGGCTTTAGAACACATAATAGAGATGCGAGAAAGAATGGAATAGAAATGGAAGGATTTGCTTAAACAAGAGTAAAGTTGGCACTTATCAGTGAGCAAGAGGGTATCATGGCCTATTAAGAAGATTATTCAAAGGAGAAGACAAGTAAGGGCAGTGAAATTAGTCATGAAGTAGTCCTTGATTGAAGAGCAGAAGAAAAGAAAAGAGGAAGAGGTAGCGAATACAAAGGTAAGTAAACCTATGACTGTTATAACAGTAGTTAGAGTTGATGAACTACCATTAGAAATTCAATAAAATTTGGAAAGGCCATGTTGATGTGTTGATAGATGATAGTACAAGACCAGTTATGAGTTCTCAAGATAAAATAGGTTATAGAAGAAGGACAAGGTGCTGAGGTAAAGAAAGTGATACCTCAGGACAAAAGACATCAGGTGCAAGGTAGCAAGATGGATAGAAGACAAGTTGGCATGGACAAGATGAAGCCAAAGGTGAAGATGAAGACTACATGCTTCCAAGAAGACAAAGGGTAGGAGTTAGAAGACATCAAGTAAGCTCATTCAAAGATGGATACCCATTACTACCCTCAATTCAAGAGGGCTCTGAATTTGTTTTTGGTCGGGAGTATGGTGCAGGAGCACCTAATGGACTTTATGCCTGCATGAAGCAATTTTGTAAATATTTTCTTTATTTTGTGTTTGAGTCATTTCATAAGGTCTTCAAGACCATTTGTAAGGTTTGTAGGGTGTCTTGAGTCATTATTAAGTTTATAGGTGGTGGTTTGTCAAAGTTCGTAAATTCTTCCAAAAGTTATGTTGATAAAGTGCAAAAATGCAAGAATTTAAGTTGAAGATTCAATGGGTCTTAGAAGTTGGTTGGTGGTTTGTAACTAGTAAAAAAATATGTAAAAGGTTTAAAAATACATTGTATGGTCGACCACAAGGGAGGTGGTTGTTTGGATACAAATTGGAACCAATAAACTTATTGTTTTCTTACAAAATATAACTTTAATTTGTGTTGTATGGCCATGTACGAAATGGTATGGACCTGAAACTCACATGGTTGGAAAGCTAATTTAATTTTAGACCTTTTTTGTTTTTACCAGGTCAAAATAAAAGATCATTTAAGTTTTCTAATGGTTGAATCTTTCGATTTACCCAGTTTAGAAACTAGGTTTTCTAGTATGCATAATTAAATGATATATTGACTTCCCATAGTTGGAAATTGATGGAAATTGGTGTGAAGGTCTGTTTTTATGTTGTCAATAACTCCTCCAATGGAGAGGTCTTAATTCTTTGTTTTTTTAAAGTTGGGTGATATCCTAGTTGAATTTGACAAGTTTTCAAGTAGAAATGATGGCTAGAAGTTAGGGTATGATGAAATTGCATTGATAAATGTTGGGAAATGATTTGGATAGCATGTGAAGACTTTCTATGATATGTCTGAGACATTGGGTGGGTGGAACAAGGTGTGGATATTGTATTTTCAATAAACCCTAATGTAAACTAGCCAAAATAGGCGTAAAACAAGTTTTTTTGTGTTGGGTGAGATTGTAAGCATTTCCTTGACAAGAAGTTGCCAAGTTAGTCCAATCGTGACTTGTGGAGAGTAGTGGAATAGGTTTTGGTGATTTGGTAGAGTGTTTTCTCATAGTTTCTTTGTAAAACAAGGCTAATTTACCATTAAGATAGCGAGACAGTTAGAATTCGAGAGTGATGGTCCAAAGTGACCCTTTGAGATTTTAAGATATATTAAAGTAGGCCTTAATGGGTATCTAAAACATTCATTGGTTTCTAGGTTTGAGGAGTATTTAGGAAGATATGCTCAAATTTATCTGTTTGGAGACCTACAAGGTAGTTTTGAGGAATTATTAAATAGAGACCAAATTGGTATTTTGAAGATGGAAAGATTGTTCCAATTTGCTTGTATTGTCTTTGTTTGTGTGAATCCTCCATGCTTTGCATCATATTGGTATCAGAGCTAGAAGACTCTAGGAAAGGAAGGTTGTGTGTTTGTGTGCATTGTCTTTTTGTAGGTTGAAGAAAGAACTTGGATGCCAATAGACCAGGTAGTAAAGAAAAGAAGAAACCTAGGTGAGGTGTCATGAAGAGAAGTGAAGCAAGGTGAAAGAGACTTTCTGAATAAAGAGAAGAATGGATGTGTTGAGGAGATTCTTGCAGGTTGAGGTTTCAGAAAAGAAGAAACAAGAAAAGAAAAAAGAGGAAAAAGAGATGAAGAAGGAAAAAGAAAAGGCAAAACAAATGGAAATTGACCAAGAGATAAAAGAGCTGAGGCGGGCTTTAGAACACATAAAAGAGATGCGAGAAAGAATGGAAGATAAATGGAAGGATTTGCTTAAACAAGAGCAAAGTTGGCACTTATCAGTGAGCAAGAGGGTATCATTGCCTATTAAGAAGATTATTCAAAGCTAAGACAAGTAAGGGTAGCAAAATCAGTCATGAAGGAGTCCTTGATTGAAGAGCACAAGCAAAGAAAAGAGGAAGAGGCAACTAATACAAAGGTAAGTAAACCTATGTGTGAGGACCACCTTTTTACTTCTGTTCTTGTGACTAATTACATTACTGTTATTGATACTTTTTATATGTGTGGGATAGTAGTTCCCGGATTTGTCAAACTATTAAACTTTATTTTGTTTATGGAAAAACTAATTGGGTGATGTTTGGATAAGTTTACATTTCAGAAAAGTTAATTAGATGATGATGAAAAATTGTAATATGATTTCATTTATGCTATTTAGAACTATGTCAGGATAATGCATGTTTTTAAGTTGCTTCGGCTATGATGATTATATGTGAAACTGATCTTGCAATTTAGTGTGCAGGAATTTACTAATCAAACCACAGATTTCAGAGACCATTCCGCACCTTGTTATTGTTATTCCCTGTTAAGCCGATCTGGTTCCACAAGGAACCAAGAACACTCTGTGTTTGAGAGGGTGTCGTAATGTGGTCTTTCATAAGGTTGAATGGGTTGGTCTACCCTCTTGTAACACTAACTTATGATTTGTGTTGTAAAAAGATTGAATTTGAATTTCTTTTCTTTTATTTAAATCTTGGAGGCCTTTTCTTGTGCTTTACCTTGACCTTGGTTGTCCAAAATGGGTTAAAGTTGACCCTGGGTTATACCCCATGGGTCCAGGGCCCCATTTGGCATGGGTAACCTCCATCAAGTCATCTTAACTACCCCCTGAAGTTAAGTGGCAAAAATTGGAGGTATGGAGACATGATGGGTTGTACTAACACCCAGCCCATCCCTCTTCAACTCCCAAGGTATGAGATGACTACAAACCCATCCATTATAGAGGGATTGACTTGAAGTCACCCTCACCATTAGTGAGATTCCCCATGTGCTGTGGGGTCATCCATGTTGAAAGAAGGGAGAAGAGGCATGGGTCACCTGTCTTTTCCTCCTTTAACTCCTTTTATTTCTCCCATGCGTAAGAGAAATGACATGAGGAGAGGGATAAGGAGTACTCTAGGGATGGGTGAGTGACATAAGCCAACACTCATCCCTTGGGACATAATAGTGGTTTTGGGAAGGGTGAGGAGGTGACAAGTGTCACCTCCCCATTCCTCTAAACTAGAGAGTTTTGGGTTATTTGAATTCCATTTTTGGAAGGGAAGGGAGTGAGTTGATTTTTTTTTTTGAGAGTTTTATAGGATTTGCCAAAAATAAGAAAGTTAGCTAGAGGTGATGAAAGGAAGAAGGAATTAGTGGCTAAGGTTGGAAGAGATCTTAGTGGAGCTCTACAACAGTTTCATTCCAGAAGGGCTTTGTAAGGTTGGTTTGGTTTTACCTTTCTTTCGTATATCTGAATGTTGTATGAAAAAATTGTGTGAAAGGTGTTTATTTGTTTGTGTTTTAGATTTGTTTCTGTGGGATCTGTTGTTGGGTTGTTGACAGAGCTTCTTCCACTTGGGAGAAATGCTCATCAAGTTTGGGGTAGGGGAGGAGTGATCCTCCTCAGGTGCATACCTGTTTTCTTCTTTTGGGATGTTGAAAGCCTTGAGGGCTTGTATTTGAGACCGGTTCTTTGACTTGAGAGTCAGATACAGATTTTTTGAGAAATTTTGTGATCAAACTTGGTTTGAGCCCAAGAGATTTGTATTGGTTATAATATCTGTAAGGGTGTCACCCTGGAGTCGAGTGTATCCACTCTCATGCCCCTTATGAAGCTCACTGTTGTTGAGTTTTCATGCTGTGTAATTTATCCATGAGTGTTTGTGTGCTTTGGGTTTGTTGTTGTCCCTGTTGTGAAGTGGATTGTTTGAGTTTACCCAGGTGTGAGTATGGTCTCCTTAGCTCGGGGGTGACCCTCTTGCGGGTCTACGGAAGGGAGGAGACCTATATGAGTGGTGTTTTCTTCTTTGTTTGTCTTTGATATGCAGGTTTCCTTTTGAAGCTTGTGGTTGGAATTGGAGGAGCACTGTATTTGGTTCATGGAGCTACATCCTGTGGAATCTCTTCCTCTAAAGTTGTATAATTTATTGTTTTGGGAAGGAGATAAATTCTTCCTTTCAGTGTTGTTCATTAGTTGTGAGTTTTGACAGTTATGTATATTTGGAGCAAATGTTGTTAAGAAGTGAAATTGTATGTGGATCTTGACAAAAGTGTTTAAGTTTAACTGGAATATTGTTTGGAGGTGTTTGGAGGAAATTAAGAATTTTGTTAACATTTAGATATTGTAGTTGTAAGTAGTTGTGAGCCAGTGCAATTGTAATGATATTGTTTCATTCTCTATCTCTATTTGAAATTATTATGCACTAAATTGAAATTAGCAAATGTGAAGTAAGGAAAGAAAATATATTTATATATAATTATCGATTTTATTAGACTCCTCGTTCAACATTAAAAGTATGAAGTTTAATATCTGTAAGTTGCTTATATATTTCTTAATTAAATTGTAAATGGCAGTTTAAGAATTTTTACGTTTAATTCCCTGTATTTACGATGCTAAGTATTAGATGATATTAACTGAACTAGTATTTAAAATTATCAATTCTTAAATAAACGGTAATTGTAGATCGCATTTGAAAAAAAAAATTATTGTTTGTTTCTGCATTTGAAATGTTTAATTATCATATGAGAATGTGAGTGTAAGATAAATTAGATTTCTATGTTTTCTTTTCTCTAAAATTGTAAGTTATCTGTGAAAGAAAATTCTTAATACGATTGTAAAAAAAAATGGTGTAAATGAGAGATCCGATATATATATATATATATATATATATATATATATATATATATATATATATATATATATATATATATATATATATATATATAATTAATCACTAAGTTTCTAAATGGTTTATACCGCATAAAAATTGAATAAAATTAAAGGAATACAAATTATGTATTCGCTGTTTTGTTTTCCTTTGTAAAATACAGAGAGGAGTTTTATAACACATAGAGGGACTTGTTTTAAATAAACAAATATAAAACAAAAAAACAAAAAAAAAAAATAATACATATTGGCGGTGGGGTTTGAACCCCACCGCCGGCCCTATGCAAAGGAGGGTGTGGGGAGGGGGCGGAGCCCCCACCCACACCCCACTACCCATGCTACACCCTGCGGCCAGTGTGCCGCTACACCCCCGCTGCCAGCGTTACCACCACGCGGCCATGAAACCCTGTGGCCAAGCCACCACCCCGCCACAAAGAACCCTCCACTGTGGCCAGCACACAGCCGTGAAACACCCGTGCCCTCGTGCCTTTGCCGCTGTCTCTGTGGCTGCCGCATCGCCCAAACCATGACCCCGCCACAGCTTAATGCGCGGACCTCCACCACGAACACCACCACCCCACCGTGCCTCACACTCTGCGCGGCTCTCCCACCTCTATCGCCCCTCTCTCTGGCCGTCCCTCCTCCATGGCCGCTGCCATGACTCCAACCTGTCATACAAAACACAAGAAAATTTCTCAGTTAGGGTTCCAAATGTTTAACAACTCAAACAAATAAACTATGTTATAATAACTTTGGTTAGTTTTTATAAAGAGGGAAGCCTCTTATAAAATAGACAATGGATTATATATATAAATATATATATATTTATATATATATGTATATATATATTATCTATTTTATTAAAAATAGAGTATTTTAATAGTAATAATAGCATATATATATATATGCTATTATTAAAAATAAAGAATTACAATTATAATAATAGCATTATAATAAATAAGGGTAATAATAACAACAGTAATTATAAATAAGAGAAATATAAGTGAATATATATGTTTATATATATACTTAAACTTATATATATACATATAAATATATCGATACATACTTATATTAATTAATTATTAAGATTTTTAGAAAAGCCATTTTCTCTTTACAATAATAAGAGAAAATAAGATTATAACTTTAAGAGAAAGTATAACAGATATATTATAACATTCCGGGAAGAGTTTCTCGGAAGTTTAACTATCAACGAAATTTAATAACCAGGAAAATGAAGAGGAAAATTACGCGTCACCTTGTTTAAATGGTCACTGGAAATAAACTTAAGAAGCCATCACAGACATTCCATGTGAGGCCATTTTAATCTCAACTGTAGTTAGTAAACGACCAGAGAAGAAAGCCTGCCAGTGAGTAAGAAGAAGAAAAACTAACATTGGAAAACATAGAAGAGAAAATGCGCGGCATTTCCCACATGGGATAAGAGAACTAAGTTGATGGATCCTTCTACTAAATTTGCTTAGGAACAAGTTCAATTAAAACATGGTGAATCTTAGATCGGAGAAAATCAGGAGACCGAGTCCAGCGAAGTAGTAAACCGGCCTATAGGATTTGGGAAATCTGGATGTTAGGAAATAGATATAGTGATAACTCTGATTGATGTAGAATATGAAGAAAGGTCAGGATAAACATAAAGAAAATGAAGAGACCCAAAAGAGAGAGACCGAAATATTAACAAACGAAAACATCAGAGAAATAGTTAAGGTGAGCGTGATAAAAATACAATCAAAATTAAGATCCAGAGAAATGGAAGAGAGGGCAAACGAATTGTCTTGTTGAGAATGCTAAGCTCGAAGTAGGAGTATATTTCAAGAAACGAGAAAGAAGGCCGATAAATGTGCTTTGCTAAAAAATATCCCCATAGGGAGATCATGAGATAGTTTAGTAGGAACAAGGCATCGTGGGAAGTTGTTAATCTATCAGGGTACCACGTAAGAAGTATAGTGTTGAGTAATTCCCACCTACGCCGTAAGGCGTTATGCTATCGAAATCTGCTGAGAAATAGGGTTAGAGACCTCGAAGATATAAACCTTGTAGCGACATTAACTACATCAAGGAGACCCCCTTGTTGGACTGCTTGTGTCTGGTTGCACGCAATTGTACTTGTACCCCACCGACAACTGTAGTATTTTCACCTTGAGCGTTCACCACCGAGCATGCTTATGCATGCGAGGGGGTTTCTAGGGTTGCGTGAGAAAATTTTTGATAGTTCGTGTCATAACCACATGGCAGATGTGGCTATGACACATGTGACGTGTGATGTGACCACATGGAAAATGTGGGCATGACATTTGGTATCAGAGCCAGGTTTAAACACTGGGCACATTTGGGCATGTTATTATTCCGCAACTTTGATTAATTAGTTTCTACCTTGTTTTGTAGGATGCCTCCCCGACGTGTTCGACGAGTGCGATCACGCCACACAGCGTCTGTCGAGGTGCACAGCGATTCCTCAGCTGAGGGACTGACACTTGTAGTTACAACAGCACCACCTACACAACCTGTACCACAAGCACCACTAGTACCATAGGCACCACCAGTATTGGATATAGGACCACAGATCTTACAGGCACTGCAGACTATGTTAGAGAGGTTACCGCCAGTGATTCCTGAGTCACGTGTTGAGCCTCATGTTTATCCACGAGAGGAGCCACGTAGGGAGCCACGTGCTGAGTCACGTATTGAGCCACTTAAGGAGCCCCACGTTGATCCACTAGAGGTGCCACGTGTGGAGCCTTTTGTTGAGATCCCCGACACGACAGTAGAGGAGGTAGGGTCAGCCTCCCGTGCACAGAGCAGGAGTCCTCTGAGACCTTTGAGACAAGATGAGACCCAGAGGGTAGAGTAGGTACATCATGGATTATATGAGGATGGGGTGGAAGAGCCAGTTGGGGGACTTAGAGACAGAAAGGGACCCCATCAGAGACCTACTTAGGCTCAACCCACCCACTTTCGCAGGTGCTACAGAGGGAGCTGTGGCCGAGGCTTGGCTGATTAGTTTAGACAAGTGTTTAGGGTTGCGACCATATGGAAGCAACACGAAAGCACGAGTGGCAGTCCATCTTCTGAGGGATGCCGCAGCTACCTGGTGGCGCACAGAGGAGTGCAAGCACCGACTTTCCATAGAGACACTCACTTGGGATATCTTTATTGAGTGCTTTAATGCACGATATTTGTCAGAACACTACAGACAGCGCAGGATCGACGAGTTCCATGATTTACAGCAAAGGGGACTCACTATTACTTAGTATCAGAGCTGATTCATTAAGCTTTCTCGTTACGCGAAATACCTCCATGACGAGAAAATCTTAATACACAAATTCATCAGAGGGTTGAATCACGGGATAGCAGGACCAGTTCGTATGGCAAATCCCCAGACCATGAGCGAGGCTGTTGAAAAAGCCCTTATACCAGAGGAAATTCAGGGACGAGGGCAGAATTCACGCCCACAGTATCAGGATCGTAATCTCCAACAACAGCAAAACTTTCAAAGGCCTCAAAACACAACACAGAGAGGAGGATATAACTCTTCATCATTACCTCCTAGGCCTCCATAGCAGCAGCAACATTAGCAAAAATCTAAATTCCAACAAAGGGGTCAGGGAGGACAGAACCGTGGTTGGTAGCAGCAGGGTTCACGCAAAGATCAGAGACAGCAGGGTTCATTGGCATGACCCGCGAGGTCCCAGTAGTCTTACAGAGGCTCACAGGGGTCCACGGGATGGACTGGGCAACAACAGTCAGGCAGAAAACAGCCAGGGCAGTTACAGGCTAGAGGACCGTGTTATGTGTGTGGTGGGGTAGGGCATTTGGCTAGAGAGTGCCTGCAGGGATTTACAGCAGGGGGACAGCCCTGATCAGGAGGATCTGAGTAGACCGTAGGTGACGTGGGCAGATCCCACCACATGTTTGCAGCGGTTGATAACTGCCAGGCTGATTTCCAGGCCTCAGTCATCGAGCCAGCAGGTACGATTGGAGACTTCCCCATCTCTATCCTTTTTGACTCAGGAGCTACTGACTCCTTTCTGTCTACATCGTTAGTGGAGCGTTGCAGGCTGGTGGCTTCTAGGAAAGACATTAGGTGGGAAGTTGAGTTGGCCTCAGGGGCCAGGATGTCAGTAGATACCTTGGTTAAAGACTGCAAGATCACATTAGGATCCTACGGTGTAGTACTGGGTATGGATTGGCTTGCGGCACATAGAGCCAAGCTAGATTGTCGTTAGAGGACGATTAGTTGTTTAGACGATCATGGATCACCGGTTGAGATAGTGGGCATTCAGAAGCCCACGGCTGTTCGTATGATATCTGCTCAGCAGCTTAAGCACTGTATGTGGAAAGGATGCCAGTTGTTTGCAATTACGGTCAGTGATAGAGCAGAGGATGAACCTGAGGCTACCTTAGATGATCATCCTATCCTTAGAGAGTTTGCCGATGTATTTCCGCCAGAATTACCAGGTATGCCACCACGCAGAGAAGTGGACTTCCACATCGACTTAGTGCCGGGTGCAGAACTGATATCTCGAGCACCCTATAGGATGACTACACATGAACTCACTGAACTTAAGCTGCAGTTAGAGGAATTAGTTGAGAAGGGGCACATCCAACCTAGCATTTCACCATGGGGTGCACCGATTATCTTCGTGAAGAAGAAGGATGGGTCTCTTCATTTATGCATGGACTACAGGCAGTTGAACAAGGTGACGGTGAAGAACCGTTATCCCCTGCCTAGGATTGACGACCTTTTTGATCAGATGCAAGGAGCCAGAGTGTTCTCGAAAATTGATCTAAAATCTAGGTATCACCAATTGCGCATCACCGAGGCAGATATTCATAAGACTGCTTTTCGAACTAGATATGGCCATTACGAATTCATAGTGGTACCCTTCAGGTTGACGAACGCCCCTGCAGTGTTCATGAGTCTCATGAATGGGGTGTTCCGTACTTACCTAGATCAGTTCGTGATCATATTTCTGGACGACATTTTGATTTATTCACGGACCGAGGAAGAACATGTGGAGCACTTGCGTCAAGTTTTGCAGCGCTTACGAGAGGAGCAGCTTTATGGCAACTTAGCGAAGTGTGCTTTCTTCAAAACAGAGGTGCAGTATTTGGGACACATTTTATCAAGCGATGGCATCTCTATAGATCCATCTAAAATTAGAGCAATTCAGGAGTGGCCGGCACCCACCAATGTGATAGAGGTCAGAAGCTTTATGGGGTTAGCTGGGTATTATCGTCAGTTTGTCGAGAGCTTTTCCAGGATAGCACATCCCATCACTTCCCTTCAGCGAAAGGGAAAAGGCCTTTGGAGTCCTCAAGGAGTGTCTTACCAGTGCTCCTATTTTAGCAATTCCAGATCCTATAGAAGAGTTTGTTGTTTGCACAGATGCATCATTAGAGGGTTTGGGAGCCGTGCTTATGCAGGGTGGTCGAGCGATCACATACGAATTGCGGAAACTGAAGACACATGAGTTAAATTACCCTACCCACGACTTAGAGCTCACAGCAGTTGTTCATGCTTTGGTCCGCTGGAGACACTTTCTCTTAGGTCAACGCTTTGAACTCCATTCGGATCATCATAGTTTGCAGTATATCTTTACACAGCCAAACTTGAACGCCCGCCAACGGCGTTGGATGGAATTCCTATGCGAATATGACTTTGATGTCCACTACATCAAAGGAAAGGAGAACGTGGTCACTGATGCTTTGAGTCGAAGGTGCCACGAGATCCTGACCCTGACCTTGAGGGTGGACTTGAGAGATCGCATCTTATAGCATCTGCCAGAGGACGAGTGGTTTCTTGAGGTGCAGCAACAAATTCTAAATCAGAGGGCCCTTGAGGGCAAATTCACAGGATATACACTTGAGTCTGATGGCTTGCTTAGACATCAGCAACGCATCTATGTACCGAATGTGGGTAATCTTCATATAGAAATCTTATCAGAGGCTCATAGAGCACCCTACGCAACACATCCAGGAGTGAAGAAGATGCATGCTGATTTACAACAACTTTATCATTGGGCAGGAATGAGGCGAGACATTGCAGAATATGTTGCTCATTGCCTAGAATGTTAGAGGGTCAAGGCCGAACATCAGCATCCAGCTGGACTGTTGTACCCTCACGAAATACCTGAATGGAAATGGGACACCATTTCTATGGATTTCATCATTGGTTTACCTATGTCATCACGTCGCCATGATGCTATTATGCTGACAGTTGACAAGCTGACCAAAGTGGCGCATTTTTCACCAATATGCACAACGTACAATGCACCATCGGTGGCAAAGGTGTTTCTTGATCAAATCATTAGACTTCATGGGGTACCTCGCCGCATTATATCTGACAGAGACTTCGTATTTACTTCATCATTCTGGAGAGCCTTACATCAGGCATTGGGCACACAGCTCAACTTCAGTTCAGCCTATCATCTGGAAACCGACGGACAAACTGAGAGAGTTAACCAGGTGTTAGAAGACATGCTTCTCATGTACGTTATGGATCATCAGTCTAGATGGGAGGAGTACCTATATCTAGTTGAGTTCGCCTACAATAATAGGCATCACAGCTCGTTGGGTATGCCTCCTTTCCAGGCTTTATACGGCAGACCGTGCAGAACACCTCTGAGTTGGGACCGGATAGAGGATAGAACGGTCATCGGTCTAGAGATAGTTTAGAATATGGAACAGCAAGTCAAACAGATCAGACAGAGACTTCAGGAAGCACCGGACAGGCAGAAGAAGTATGCCGATGCTAAGAGGACAGACCGAAGCTTCACTGTGGGTGATAGAGTATTTTTGAGAGTGCGACCGCACAAGAGTCCAATCCGTTACGGGAAGGGCTCTAAGCTCGCACCTCGATTTGTAGGACCTTTTGAGATCTTGGAGCGGATAGGACCTATAGCCTATCATCTAGCCTTGCCACCTAGCTTGTCATGTATCCATGATGTATTTCATGCTTCTGTTTTACGTCAATATATTTCTGACTTATCTCACATGTTGGATTGGAGTGCTCTTCAGGTAGAGGCAGACGGACAGCTGGCGCTGGAGCCAATTCGCATATTGGCTCGTCGGACGCTGGCCCTTCGAGGTCGAGAGCTGGACCAGGTTAGGGTCCAGTGGGATCTTTACGACGAAGTCATAGCAACATGGGAAGATGCAAAGAGACTGAAGACCCTTTATCCTCACCTGTTTGACGACTTCCAGGAGGAAGTACAGTCTTAGGGGGAGAGGATGTGAGGACCACCTTTTTACTTCTGTTCTTGTGACTAATTACATTACTGTTATTGATTCTTTTTATATGTGTGGGATAGTAGTTCCCGGATTTGTCAAACTATTAAACTTTATTTTGTTTATGGAAAAACTAATTGGGTGATGTTTGGATAAGTTTACATTTCAGAAAAGTTAATTAGGTGATGATGGAAAATTGTAATATGATTTCATTTATGCTATTTAGAACTATGTCAGGATAATGCATGTTTTTAAGTTGCTTCGGCTATGATGATTATATGTGAAACTGATCTTGCAATTTAGTGTGCAGGAATTTACTAATCAAACCATAGATTTCGGAGACCATTCCGCACCTTGTTATTGTTATTCCCTGTTAAGCCGATCTAGTTCCACAAGGAACCAAGTTCACTCTGTGTTTGAGATGGTGTCGTAATGTGGTCTTTCATAAGGTCGAATGGGTTGGTCTACCCTCTTGTAACACTGACTTATGATTTGTGTTGTAAAAAGATTGAATTTGAATTTCTTTTCTTTTATTTAAATCTTGGAGGCCTTTTCTTGTGCTTTACCTTGACCTTGGTTGTCCAAAATGGGTTAAAGTTGACCCTGGGTTATACCCCATGGGTCCAGGGCCCCATTTGGCATGGGTAACCCTTGGGTAACCTCCATCAAGTCATCTTAACTACCCCCTGAAGTTAAGTGGCGAAAATTGGAGGTATGGAGACATGATGGGTTGTACTAACACCCAGCCCATCCCTCTTCAACTCCCAAGGTATGAGATGACTACAAACCCATCCATTATAGAGTGATTGACTTGAAGTCACCCTCACCATTAGTGAGATTCCCCATGTGCTGTGGGGTCATCCATGTTGAAAGAAGGGAGAAGAGGCATGGGTCACCTGTCTTTTCCTCCTTTAACTCCTTTTATTTCTCCCATGCATAAGAGAAATGACATGAGGAGAGAGATAAGGAGTACTCTAGGGATGGGTGAGTGACATAAGCCAACACTCATCCCTTGGGACATAATAGTGGTTTTGGGAAGGGTGAGGAGGTGACAAGTGTCACCTCCCCATTCCTCTAAACTGGAGAGTTTTGGGTTATTTGAATTCCATTTTTGGAAGGGAAGGGAGTGAGTTGATATTTTTTTTGAGAGTTTTATGGGATTTGCCAAAAATAGGAAAGTTAGCTGGAGGTGAGGAAAGGAAGAAGGAATTGGTGGCTAAGGTTGGAAGAGATCTCAGTGGAGCTCTACAACAGTTTCATTCTAGAAGGGCTTTGTAAGGTTGGTTTGGTTTTACCTTTCTTTCGTATATCTGAATGTTGTATGAAAAAATTGTGTGAAAGGTGTTTATTTGTTTGTGTTTTAGATTTGTTTCTGTGGGATCTGTTGTCGGGTTGTTGATAGAGCTTCTCCCACTTGGGAGAAATGCTCATCAAGTTTGGGGTAGGGGAGGAGTGATCCTCCTCGGGTGCATACCTGTTTTCTTCTTTTGGGATGTTGAAAGCCTTGAGGGCTTGTATTTGAGATTGGTTCTTTGACTTGAGAGTCAGATACAGATTTTTTGGGAAATTTTGTGATCAAACTTGGTTTGAGGCCAAGAGATTTGTATTGGTTATAATATCTAAAGGGTGTCACCCTGGAGTCAAGTGTATCCACTCTCCTGCCCCTTATGAAGCTCACTGTTGTTGAGTTTTCGTGCTGTGTAATTTATCCATGGGTGTTTGTGTGCTTTGGGTTTGTTGTTGTCCCTGTTGTGAAGTGGATTGTTTGAGTTTACCCAGGTGTGAGTATGGTCTCCTTAGCTCGGGGGTGACCCTCTTGCGGGTCTACGGAAGGGAGGAGAGCTATATGAGTGGTGTTTTCTTCTTTGTTTGTCTTTGATACGCAGGTTTCCTTTTGAAGCTTGTGGTTGGAATTGGAGGAGCACTGTATTTGGTTCATGGAGCTACATCCTGTGGAATCTCTTCCTTTGAAGTTGTATAATTTATTGTTTTGGGAAGGAGAGAAATTCTTCCTTTCAGTGTTGTTCATTAGTTGTGAGTTTTGACAGTTATGTATATTTGGAGCAAATGTTGTTAAGAAGTGAAATTGTATGTGGATCTTGACAAAAGTGTTTAAGTTTAACTGGAATATTGTTTGGAGGTGTTTGGAGGAAATTAAGAATCTTGTTAACATTTAGATATTGTAGTTGTAAGTAGTTGTGAGCCAGTGCAATTGTAATGATATTGTTTCATTCTCTATTTGAAATTATTATGCACTAAATTGAAATTAGCAAATGTGAAGTAAGGAAAGAAAATATATTTATATATAATTATCGATTTTATTAGACTCCTCGTTCAACATTAAAAGTATGAAGTTTAATCTCCGTAAGTTGCTTATATATTTCTTAATTAAATTGTAAATGGCAGTTTAAGAATTTTACGTTTAATTCCCTGTATTTACGATGCTAAGTATTAGATGATATTAACTGAACTAGTATTTAAAATTATCAATTCTTAAATAAACGGTAATTGTAGATCGTATTTGGAAAAAAAAATTATTGTTTGTTTCTGCATTTGAAATGTTTAATTATCATATGAGAATGTGAGTGTAAGATAAATTAGATTTCTATGTTTTCTTTTCTCTGAAATTGTAAGTTATCTGTGAAAGAAAATTCTTAATACGATTGTAAAAAAAATGGTGTAAATGAGAGATCAGATATATATATATATATATGATTAATCACTAAGTTTCTAAATGGTTTATACCGCATAAAAATTGAATAAAATTAAAGGAATACAAATTATGTATTCGCTGTTTTGTTTTCCTTTGTGAAATACAGAGAGGAGTTTTATAATACATAGAGGGACTTGTTTTAAATAAACAAATATAAAAAGAAAAAACAAAAAAAAAATAATACATATTGGCAGTGGGGTTTGAACCCCATCGCCGGCCCTATGCAAAGGAGGGTGTGGGGAGGGGGCGGAGCCCCCACCCACACCCCACTACGTGGGATGTGGGTGGGGGCTCCGCCCCCTCCCCACACCCCCGCTACCCATGCTACACCCCGCGGCCAGTGTGCCGCTACACCCCCGCTGCCAGCGTTACCATCGCGCGGCCATGAAACCCTATGGCCAAGCCACCACCCCGCCACAAAGAACGCTCCACCGTGGCCAGTACACAGCCGCAAAACACTCGCACCCTCGTGCCTTCGCCGCTATCTTTGCGGCTGCCGCGCCACCCAAACCATGACCCCGCCACAGCTTAATGCGCGGACCTCCGCTGCGAATGCCACCACCCCACCACGCCTCACACTCTGCGCGGCTCTCCCACCTCTATCGCCCCTCTCTCTGGCCGTCCCTCCTCCATGGCCGCTGCCATGACTCCAACCTGTCATACAAAACACAAGAAAATTTCTCAGTTAGGGTTCCAAATGTTTAACAATTCAAATAAATAAACTATGTTATAATAACTTTGGTTAGTTTTTATAAAGAGGGAAGCCTCTTATAAAATAGACAATGGATTATATATATAAATATATATATATATATATATATATATATATATATATATATATATATATATATATATATATATATATATATATATATATTATCTATTTTATTAAAAATAGAGTATTTTAATAGTAATTATAGCATATATATATATATATATATATATATATCTCTTTTATTAAAAATAAAGAATTACAATTATAATAATAGCATTATAATAAATAAGGGTAATAATAACAACAGTAATTATAAATAAGAGAAATATAAGTGAATATATATGTTTATATATATACTTAAACTTATATATATACATATAAATATATCGATACATACTTATATTAATTAATTATTAAGATTTTTAGAAAAGCCGTTTTCTCTTTACAATAATAAGAGAAAATAAGATTATAACTTTAAGAGAAAGTATAACGGATATATTATAACATTTCGGGAAGAGTTTCTTGGAAGTTTAACTATCAACAAAATTTAATAACCAGGAAAATGAAGAGGAAAATTACATGTCACCTTGTTTAAAAGGTCACTGGAAATAAACTTAAGAAGCCATCACAGACATTCCATGTGAGGCCATTTTAATCTCAACTGTAGTTAGTAAACGACCAGAGAAGAAAGCCTGCCAGAGAGTAAGAAGAAGAAAAACTAACATTGGAAAACACAGAAGAGAAAATGCGTGGCATTTCCCACATGAGATAAGAGAACTAAGTTGATGGATCCTTCTGCTAAATTCGCTTAGGAACAAGTTCAATTAAAATACGGTGAATCTTAGATCAGAGAAAATCAGGAGACCGAGTCCAGCGAAGTAGTAAACCGGCCTATAGGATTTGAGAAATCTGGATGTTAGGAAATAGATACAGTGATAACTCTAATTGATGTAGAATATGAAGAAAGATTAGGATAAACATAAAGAAAACAAAGAGACCCAAAAGAGAGAGATTGAAATATTAACAAACGAAAACATCAGAGAAATAGTTAAGGTGAGCGTGATAAAAAATACAATCAAAATTAAGATCCAGAGAAACAGAAGAGAGGGCAAACGAACTGTCTTGTTGAGAATGCTAAGCTCGAAGTAGGAGTATATTTCAAGAAACGAGAAAGAAGGCCGATAAATGTGCTTTGCTAAAAAATATCCCCATAGGGAGATCATGAGATAGTTTAGTAGGAACAAGGCATCGTGGGAAGTTGTTAATCTATCAGGGTACCACGTAAGAAGTATAGTGTTGAGTAATTCGCACCTACGCTGTAAGGCGTTATGCTGTCGAAATCTGCCGAGAAATAGGGTTAGAGACCTCAAAGATATAAACCTTGTAGCGACATTAACTGCATCAAGGAGACCCCCTTGTTGGACTGCTTGCATCTGGTTGCACACAATTGTACTTGTACCCCGCCGACAACTGTAGTATTTTCGCCTTGAGCGTTCACCACCGAGCATGCTTATGCATGCGAGGGGGTTTCTAGGGTTGCATGAGAAAAATTTTGATAGTTCGTGTCATAACCACATGGTAGATGTGGCTATGACACGTGTGACGCGTGATGTGACCACATGGAAAATGTGGGCATGACACTATGACTATTATAACAATAGTTGCAGTTGATGAATTACGATTAGAAGTTCAAATTTTTTTTGCAAGGCCATGTTGATTTGTTGATAGATGATAGTACGAGACAAGATATGAGTTCTCATGTAGAATGGGAGGAAAAAATATTCAAAGGGATGGAAGATAAGGGTGCAGCATATTGTGAGGTTGAAGGGATGAAGGTTCATTGTTATGTTTTCCAAATTGACAAAGATAAAGTAAAATTTGTTGACGGCATAGACATTGTTATGAGCACATCACCTAATAGGGTTATGGTGGAAGGAATACACCATTTTATTATTGAGATTGCACCTTTGAGGAAGGATAAACTAAAATTCAAGATGAAACAAGTTATAGAAGAAGGACAAGGTGCTCAGGTAATGAAAGTGATAGATCAGGACCAAAGATATCAGCAACAAGGTAGCAAGATGGATAGAAGACAAGTTGGCATGGACAAGATGAAGCCAAAGGTGAAGATGAAGACTACATGCTTACAAGAAGACAAAGGGAAGGAGTTAGAAGACATCAGGCAAGCTCATTCAGAGATGGATACATCTTACTACCCTCAATTCAAGAGGGTTGTGAATTTCTTTTTGGACGGGAGTATGGTGCAAGAGCACCTAATGGACTTTATGCCTCCATGTAGCCATTTTGTAATCATTTACTTTCATAAGGTCCTAGAGACCATTTGTAAGGTGTGTAAGTTGTATTGATTCATTATTAAGTTTATAGTTGGTGGTTTGTCAAATTTTGTAAATTTTTGCAAAAGTTTTCATGTTGACAAAGTGCAAAAATGTAAGAATGAAAGTTGAAGAGTCAAGGGTTCTTAGAAGTTGGTTGGTGCTTTGCAACTGATAGAAACAAGATGTAAAAGGGTTAAAAAGACTTTGTATGGTTTACCACAAGGGAGGTGGCCATTTGGATGCAAATAAGAACCAATAAACTCATTGTTTTCTTACAAAATATGACTATAATTTGTGTTGTACGGCCAGATACATAATTGTGCGGACCTAAAACTCACATGGCTAGAAAGATTATAATTTAATTTTAGACAATTTCTGTTATTACCAGGTCAAAAGAAAAGATCACTTAAGTTGTCTAATGGTCAAATCTTTCTAGCTACCTAGTTCATAAACTAGGTTTTCTAGCAAGCGTACTTAAATGATATCTTGACTTCCCATGGTTGGAAATTGATCAAAATTGGTGTGAAGGTATGTTTTTATGTTGTCCATAACTCCTCCAATGGAGAGGCTTTGATTCTTTGTTTTGTTAAAGTTGGGTGATAGCCTAGTTGAATTTGACAAGTTTTCAAGCAAGAATCATGGCTAGAAGTTGCCGTATGATGAAATTCCATTGATAAATGTTTGGAAATGATTTGGATAGCATGTGCAAACCCTGTATCATTTGTCTAGGCCAATGGCATGATGGAACAAGGTGTGAAGGTTGTATTTTCAATAAACCCTCATGTAAACTAGCCAAAATAGGCCTAAAACAAGTTTTTTTGTGTTGGATGAGATTGTAAGCGTTTCCTTGAAAAGAAGTTGTTGATTTAGTCCAATTGTGAGTTGTGGAGAGTAGTGGAATAGGTTTTGGTGATTTGCTAGAGCAGTTATAGTTGCTTTGTAAAACATGGCTAATTTGCCCTTAGGAAAGCGAGATAGTTAGAATTTGAGAGTGATTGTCCAAAGTGACCCTATGAGATTTTAAGATATGTTAAAGTAGGCCTTAATGGGTATTTGAAACATCCATTTGTTTCTAGGTTTGAGGAGTTTTTAGGAAGATATACTGAAATTTATATGTTTGGAGACCTGCAAAGTAGTTTTGAGGAATTGTGAAATAGAGACCAAATTGGTATTTTGAAGAAGGGAAGATTGTTCCAAATTGCTTGTATTGTGTTTGTTTGAGTGAATCCTTCATGCTATACATCAAATTGGTATCAGAGATAGAAGACTCTTGGAAAGGAAGGTTGTGTGTTTGTGTGCATTATCTTTTTGTAGGTTGAAGAAAGAACTTGGATGCCAAGAGACTAGGCAGTAAAGAAGAAAGGAAACCTAGGTGAGATGTCACAAAGAAAAATGAAGCAAGGTAAAAGAGACTTGCTTGAATAAATAGAAGAATCAATGTGTTGAGGAGATTCCTATAGGATGAGGGTTCACTAAAGAAGAAACAAGAAAAGAAAATAGAGGAAAAAGAGATGACAAAGGAAAAAGAAATGGCAAAACAAATAGAAATTGACCAAGAGATAAAAGAGATGAGGCAGGCTTTAGAACACTAAAAGAGATGCGAGAAAGAATGGAATAGAAATGGAAGGATTTGCTTAAACAAAAGAAAAGTTGGCACTTATCAGTGAGCAAGAGGCTATCATGGCCTTTTAAGAAGAATATTCAAAGGAGAAGACATGTAAGGGCAACGAAATTAGTCATGAAGGAGTCCTTGATTGAAGAGCAGAGGAAAAGAGAAGAGGAAGAGGCAGTTGATACAAAGGTATGTAACCCTATGACTATTATAATAGTAGTTAGAGTTGATGAATTACCATTAGAAATTCAATAAAATTTTGCAAGGCCATGTTAATGTGTTGATAGATGATAGTACAAGGCAAGATATGAGTTCTCATACAAAATGGGAGGATAAAAACTTTCAAAGGGATGGAAGAAAAGGGTAGAACATATTATGACGTTGAAAGGACAAAGGTTCCTTTTTATGTTTTTCAAATTGAAAAAGATGAAGTAAAATTTCTTGATGGCATAGACATTGAGATAAGAACAACACTTAGTAGGGTTATGGAGGAAGGAATACACCATTTTATTGTTGAGATTGCACTTTTGAGGAAGGATAAACTATAATTCAAGATGAAATAGGTTACAGAAGAAGGATAAGGTGATGTGGTAAAGAAAGTGATACATCAGGACAAAAGACATCAGCTGCAAGCTCGCAAGATGGATAGAAGACAAGTTGGCATGGACAAGATGAAGCCAAAGGTGAAGATGAAGACTACATGCTTCCAAGAAGACAAAGTGCAGGAGGTAGAAGACATCAAGCAAGCTCATTCAGAGATGGATACCTGTTACTACCCTCAATTCCAGAGGGCTCTGTATTTCTTTTTGGTCGGGAGTATGGTGCATGAGCACCTAATGGACTTTATGCCCCCATGAGGCCATTTTGAAAATGTTTGCTTTATGTTGTGTTTGATTCATTTCATAAGGTCTTCAATACCATTTCTAAGATGTGTAGAGTGGCTTGAGTCATTATTAAGTTTATAGGTGGTGGTTTGTCAAATTTTGTAAGTTCTTGCAAAAGTTGTCATGTTGATAAATTGTGAAAATGCAAGAATGGAAGTTGAAGAGTCATGGGGTATTAGAAGTTGGTTGGTGGTTTGTAACTGATATAAATAGGATGTAAAAGGTTTAAAACTACTTTTTATGGTTGACCACAATGGAGGTGGCCGTTTGGATGCAAATAAGAACCAATAAACTCATTGTTTTCTTGCAAAATATGACTACACTTTGTGTTGTATAGACATATATGCAATGGTACAGGCCTGCAACTCACATGGTTGGAAAGATAATTTAATTTTAAATATTTTTTGTTCTTGACAGGTGAAAAGAAAATATTGTTTAAGTTGTCTAATTGTCGAATCTTTCCAGCTACCAAGTTCAGAAACTAGGTTTTCTAGCATGCATAATTAAATGATTTCTTGACTTCCCATGATTGGAAATTGATCAAAATTAGTGTGAAGGTATGTTTTTATGTTGTCCATAACTCATCCAATGGAGAGGTTTTGATTCTTTGTTTTATTAAAGTTGGGTGATAGCCTAGTTGAATTTGACAAGTTTTCAAGCAAGAATGATGGCTAGAAGTTAGGGTATGATGAAATTGCATTGATAAATGTTGGGAAATGATTTGGATAGCACATGAAGACCCTCTACAATTTGTTTGAGCCAATGGTAGGGTGGAACAAGGTGTGGAGGTTGTATTTTCAATAAACCCTCATGTAAACTAGATAAAATAGGCCTAAAACAAGCTTGTTTTGTGTTGGGTGAGATTGTAATCATTTCCTTGACAAGAAGTTGCCGATTTAGTCCAATCATGACTTGTGGAGAGCAGTGGAATAGGTTTTAGTGATTTGGTAGTGCAGTTTCTCATAGTTGCTTTCTAAAACAGGGCTAATTTGCCCTTATTATAGTGAGATAGTCAGAATTTGAGAGTGATGGTCCAAAGTGACCCTAGGAGATTTTAAGATATATTAAAGTAGGCCTTAATGGGTATCAGAAACATCCATTGGTTTCTAGGTTTGATTAGTATTCAGGAAGATATGCTCAAATTTATCTGTTTAGAGACCTACAAGGTAGTTTTGTGGAATTTTGAAATAGAGAGAAAATTGGTATTTTGAAGATGGAATTATTGTTCCAAATTACTTGTATTGTGTTTGTTTGAGTGAATCCTCAATGCTCTGCATGAAATTGGTATCAGAGCTTGAAGACTTTGGGAAAGGAAGGTTGTGTGTTTGTGTGCATTGTCATTTTGCAGGTTGAAGAAAGAACCTGGATGCTAAGAGACCAGGCAGTAAAGAAGAGAAGAAACCTAGGTGAGGTGTCATGAAGACAAGTAAAGCAAGGTGAAAGAGACTTTCTTGAATAAAGAGAAGAATGGATGTGTTGAGGAGATTCCAGTAGGCTGAGGGTTCACAAAAGAAGAAACAAAAAAAGAAAAAAGAGGAAAAAGAGGTGAAGAAGGAAAAAGAAAAGGCAAAACAAATGAAAATTGACCAAGAGATAAAAGCGCTAAGGGAGGCTTTAGAACACATAAAAGAAATGAAAGAAAAAATGGAAGAGAAATGGAAGAATTTGCTTAAACAAGAGCAATGTTGGCACTTATCAGTGAACAAGAGGGTATCATGGCCTATCAAGAAGATTATTCCAAGGAGAAGACAAGTAAGGGCAACAAAAGTAGTCATGAAGGAGTCCTTGATTGAAGAGCACAAGAAATGAAAAGAGGAAGAGGAAGCTGATACAAAGGTAAGTAAACCTCTCACTATTATAACAGTAGTTACAGTTCATGAATTACAATTAGAAGTTCAAAAAAAATTGCAAGGCCATGTTGATGTGTTGATAGATGATAGCACAAGGCATGATATGAGTTCTCATGTAGAATGGGAGGACAAAAATTTCAATAGGATGGAAGATAAGGGTGCAGCATATTGTGAAGTTGAAGGGACAGAGGTTCCTTGTTATGTTTTCCAAATTGAAAAAGATGAAGGAAAATTTGTTGATGGCATATAAATTGAGATGAGAATAGTACCTAGTAGGGTTTATGGAGGAAGGAATACACCATTTTATTGTTGAGATTGAACTTTTAATGAAGGATAAACCAAAATTCAAGATGAAATAGGTTATAGAAGAAGGACAAATTGTAGAGGTAAAGAAAGTGATACATCAGGACAAAAGACATCAGCTGCAAGGTAGCAAGATGGATAGAAGACAAGTTGGCATGGACAAGATGAAGCCAAAGGTGAAGATGATGACTACATGATTCCAAGAAGACAAAGAGTAGGAGTTAGAAGACATCGAGTAAGCTCATTCAAAGATGGATACCTGTTACTACCCTCAATTCAAGAGGGCTCTGAGTTTCTTTTTGGTCGGGAGTATGGTGCAGGAGCACCTAATGGACTTTATGCCCGCATGAAGCGATTTTGTAAATATTTTCTTTATTTTGTGTTTGAGTCATTTCATAAGGTCTTCAAGACCATTTCTAAGGTGTGTAGGGTGTCTTGAGTCATTATTAAGTTTATAGGTGGTGGTTTGTCAAATTTTGTAAATTCTTCCAAAAGTTGTCATGTTGATAAAGTGCAAAAATGCAAGAATTTAAGTTGAAGATTCAATGGGTCGTAGAAGTTGGTTGGTGGTTTGTAACTGATAAAAAAATATGTAAAAGGTTAAAAAATACATTGTATGGTTGACCACAAGGGAGGTGGCCGTTTGGATACAAATTGAAACCAATAAACTTATTGTTTTCTTACAAAATATTACTGTAATTTGTATTGTATGGCCATGTACGAAATAGTATGGACCTGAAACTCACATGGTTGGAAAGATAATTTAATTTTATACATTTTTTGTTCTTACCAGGTCAAAATAAAAGATCATTTAAGTTTTCTAGTGGTCGAATCTTTTGATTTACCTAGTTTAGAAACTAGGTTTTCCAGTATGCTTAATTAAATGATATCTTGACTTCCCATAGTTAGAAATTGATCAAAATTGGTATAAAGGTCCGTTTTTATGTTGTCAATAACTTCTCCAATGGATAGGTCTTAATTCTTTGTTTTTTTAAAGTTGGCTGATATCCTAGTTGAATTTGACAAGTTTTCAAGTAGGAATGATGGCTAGAAGTTAGGGTATGATGAAATTGCATTGATAAATGTTGGATAGCATGTGACGACCCTCTATGATATCTCTGAGCCATTGGGCAGGTGGAACAAGGTGTGGAGATTGTATTTTCAATAAACCCTAATGTAAACTAGCCAAAATAGGCGTAAAACAAGTTTTTTTTGTGTTGGGTGAGATTGTAAGCATTTCCTTGACAAGAAGTTGCCGATTTAGTCCAATCGTGACTTGTGGAGTGTAGTGGAATAGGTTTTGGTAATTTGGTAGAGCGGTTTCTCATAGTTTCTTTGTAAAACAAGGATAATTTGCCCTTAAGATAACGAGACAGTTAGAATTTGAGAGTGATGGTCCGAAGTGACCCTTTGAGATTTTAAGATATATTAAAGTAGGTGTTAATGGGTATCTAAAACATCCATTGCTTTCTAGGTTTCAAGAGTATTTAGGAAGATATGCTCAAATTTATCTGTTTGGAGACCTACAAGGTAGTTTTGAGGAATTGTTAAATAGAGACCAAATTGGTATTTTGAAGATGGAAAGATTGTTCCAAATTGCTTGTATTGTGCTTGTTTGTGTGAATCCTCCATGCTCTACATCAAATTTGTATTAGAGCTACAACATCCTGGGAAAGGAAGGTTGTGTGTTTGTGTGTGTTGTCTTTTTGTAGGTTGAAGAAAGAACTTGGATGCCAATAGACCAGGTAGTAAAGAAGAGAAGAAACCTGGGTGAGGTGTCACGAAGAGAAGTGAAGCAAGGTGAAAGAGACTTTCTTGAATAAAGAGAAGAATGGATGTGTTGAGGAGATTCTTACAGGCTGAGGTTTTAGAAAAGAAGAAATAAGAAAAGAAAAAAGAGGAAAAAGAGATGAAGAAGGAAAAAGAAAAGGCAAAACAAATGGAAATTGACCAAGAGATAAAAGAGCTGAGGCGGGCTTTAGAACACATAAAAGAGATGCAAGAAAGAATGGAAGATAAATGGAAGTATTTGCTTAAACAAGAGCAAAGTTGGCACTTATCAGTGAGCAAGAGGGTATCATTGCCTATTAAGAAGATTATTCAAAGTTAAGACAAGTAAGGGTAGAAAAATTAGTCATGAAGGAGTCCTTGATTCAAGAGCACAAGCAAAGAAAAGAGGAAGAGACAGTTGATACAAAGGTAAGTAAACCTATGACTATTATAACAATAATTACAGTTGATGAATTACCATTAGAAGTTCAAAATTTTTTGCAAGGCCATGTTGATTTGTTGATAGATGATAGTACAAGGCAAGATATGAGTTCTCATGGAGAATGGGAGGAAAAAATATTCAAAGGGATGGAAGATAAGGGTGCAGCATATTGTGAGGTTGAAGGGACAAAGGTTCGTTGTTATGTTTTCCAAATTGACAGAGATGAAGGAAAATTTGTTGATGGCATAGACATTGAGATGAGCACATCACCTAATAGGGTTATGGAGGAAGGAATACACCATTTTATTATTGAGATTGCATCTTTGAGGAAGGATAAACTAAAATTCAAGATGAAACAAGTTATAGAAGAAGGACAAGGTGTTGAGGTAAAGAAAGTGATACATCAGGACCAAAGACATCAGCAACAAGGTAGCAAGATGGATAGAAGACAAGTTGGCATGGACAAGATGAAGCCAAAGGTGAAGATGAAGACTACATGATTACAAGAAGACAAAGGGTAGGAGTTAGAAGACATCAAGTAAGCTCATTCAAATATGGATACCTATTACTACCCTCAATTCAAGAGGGCTCTGAATTTCTTTTTGGTCGGGAGTATGGTGTAGGAGCACCTAATGGGCTTTATGCCCGCATGAAGTGATTTTGTAAATATTTTCTTTATTTCATGTTTGAGTCATTTGATAAGGTCTTCAAGACCATTTTTAAGGTATGTAGGGTGTCTTGAGTTATTATTAAGTTTATAGGTGGTGGTTTGTCAAATTTTGTAAATTCTTCCAAAAGTTGTCATGTTGATAAAGTGCGAAAATGCAAGAATTCAAGTTGAAGATTCAATGCATCTTAGAAGTTGGTTGGTGTTTTGTAACTAATAAAAAAAATATGTAAAAGGTTTAAAAATACATTGTATGGTCGACCACAAGGGAGGTGGCCGTTTGGATACAAATTGGAACCAATAAACTTATTGTTTTCTTACAAAATATGACTGTAATTTGTGTTGTATGGCCATGTAGGGAATGGTATGGACCTGAAACTCACATGGTTGGAAAGATAATTTAATTTTATACATTTTTTGTTCTTACCAAGTCAAAATAAAAGATCATTTAAGTTTTCTAATGGTCAAATCTTTTGATTTACCTAGTTTAGAAACTAGGTTTTCTAGTACACATAATTAAATGATATCTTGACTTCCCATAGTTGGAAATTGATGAAAATCAGTGTGAAGGTCTATTTTTATGTTGTCAATAACTCCTCCAATGGAGAGGTCTTAATTCTTTGTTTTTTAAAAGTTGGGTGATATCCTAGTTGAATTTGACACGTTTTCAAGTAGGAATGATGGCTAGAAGTTAGGGTATGATGAAATTGCATTCATAAATGTTGGGAAATGATTTGGATAGCATGTGAAGACCCTCTATTATATGTCTGAGCCATTCGGTGGGTGGAGCAAGGTGTGGAGATTGTATTTTTAATATACCCTCATGTAAACTAGCCAAAATAGGCCTAAAACAAGTTTTTTTGTGTTAGGTGAGTTTCTAAGCATTTATTGGACAAAGAGTTGCTGATTTAGTCCAATGGTGACCTATGGAGAGTAGTGGAATAGGTTTTGGTGATTTGGTAGAGGAGTTTCTCATAGTTGCTATCACATCCCTAATTTTGACTTGAAATTACTTTTTACTTCTACGTAAATATAAGTGAATTCTATGGATAAATGATTTGGGATTAAGGTATAATGTTGGGATAAATCATTAGTTTCCTAGATTCGAGTCATAAAAATAAATGCATGTGATGTAATGATTCTAGAATGTACTTTTGAATTGGATATTCGTGAGGTTATGAATGGACTAACGATACGCTAATTCCATTTACATGATTGCAAGTTACTTTCAGGAAAATAGGTTTCCGCCTCTTTGAGAAAGCGAGGGAGAGCATCATTGGAGAGAAGGGAATACATACAAGGAAAAGAACTGTTGCCGCCATCTTAAGTCTTGTGTTGGTACAAAATGGTGAATCTAGTTGAGTTGGGTAAGTGATTCTAGACCCTTTTGGTCTATGTTTGTTTCTCGACAAGTTGTCGATGTCGTTTAGAATCTTTTTAAATGTCATTAGACGTCAACCTAGTCATTTAGGGGAAAGCAACATCATCAAGTTGGTGAGTTCTTTTTGACCAAACTAGCTTAAGTTTGGTGTTGATTCAACAATCATCAGTTTGTCAAAGACCCAATAATATTATGTTTTGTCGTAAACCAAGTCAGGTAGTTTGACTATCGACAGAGACATAGTTGATAGTCATTAGACCTAGTTTGACATGAATATAGTTATATTCGAGGGATGATATTATTAAAATAGATAAATATCTCATAATTGGTAATTTGTGGTTGAAATTCTATAAGGTTATACTATCTTTTTGATTTTGATGATTTCACAAGATTACGAGGGGGAGAGTACCTCAACCCCATTCACACATCTTGTTGAATGAATTTTAACAACGTTAGTAAACATCGCATATGCAAACATTACAATGATATATGTTATATATTTAATTTGTGTTAAGGTGATGTATAAGTTTAACTTATTCTAACTATTGTGAGCTCTCAAGAGAGCATGTCATGCTTGAAATATAATACAAACTACTTTCCCTGAAATGTGGAGCTTGGCTCCTTAGTTTATAATGGTTTGGAGAGAGAGTGGGAAAGCTTTGAAGCCGGTTGAAGAGTGGTACTTTATAACTCACCTTCTCCTCTAGTTGTATGCTCAAGCTAGAGCATTTAGTGGCCCCTTAAGAGGAGGTATTCACGGTAGTGGATAACTAAAATCTCCCTTAGCTCTCATAGCATTTTGTTTCAAAAACCTCCACGATGGTCAAGAGTGAGAGTGGTCTTAAAGACCAACTACTCACTTCTGGCATGTTATCTAAACTCGCTATAAAGGGCAAAGATTCTGCCTATCTTATCGTACTTTATGCTCATGGAGTGATTTGGTGTAAGTTTAATTATACTTGCAAATAAACATATTGCAATGAATAGTTATCAGGTAGATAACATTAGCAATGAATTGTTATCTCTTGTTACCATCCCACCATCATGGCACGATCATTGTATCCCATGGCTTCTAGATGAGTCATCTACTAATGACGAAATGCATTTGCAAATCGAAGAAAAAGCCCTTAGTCATCGATGAAGATAGATAGTTAAGAACAAAAAGAAGTGACAGGGAATCAGTAATCAGTTGCTACTCGTAAAATGATAAGAGAACAAGATGTTGAGAGTTGGGGGGATCTTTTTTAGAAGGTATGTGAATATAGCTGCAAAGAAAAGAGGGATATATGGTGGAAGCCATTGGACGGAGAGTGAAGAATGTCCTGGGCAATAAAAATATGAAGGGAGGACAAAGTGTGAGTTTATCTCAGAGCACATTAAGCTCGGTGTGAATGTAAAGAGCTTAGCAATATCACAGGAGTGGAATCAGATAAAAGAAAGATATGCAAAGATAGAGAAAACAAGGCAGGACCATTGTGTTTGTTTAGGGTGCTTGCTCATGCATTTAATATCAATGATTTTAAGGTATGAGTGTTATAGAAACTCTTTATCTCATTGTAGCATTTTGTATCTTTTATTCTCTTAGAAATTTATCAATAGAGCTTTCCTTTATAAAAGAGAAGTTTAGGAGCAAGTTGTGTTTCTATGCTTAGTATCATAAGCCCTCAAGAAATTTAGTAGACCAATGTTGTCTCACAGCAGGAACATGAGGGTATAATATCTATTTTCTTACTAGGTTGGGTTGTTGAACCCTAAGGAATATTTGAAGTGTAGATCGATAGACTAGAAGAATGTTAATTTTATTATTCCAATCTTGGAGCCTTTGTAGGCCGAAAGGCCTAGAGACTTTAGTTATCATCTATAGTATGAAAACTTAGAGTATGTTTTAACTCAGAAATTCTTAGATTAAGAAAGAAACTAAGAAAGGTTATTTTAGGTCTTTTTAGAACCTAATGAAGACTTAGTAGTTGGAACATGAGAGCTTAACTAGAGATGGTTGTTTAACCAAGAAGGTTTTACCTTTTTATATTTGTCATGTATGGTTATAAAGTTTTATGACATCTATTTTCTTATCTTAATGTTATGGAAAAGATAATAATATCATTAGGAATTATTAAAATATATGATATCACTTTTGTATACAACAAGGAGATAAATTGTTATGGTATTTAGAGAACAACATGCTTGAGTTGTAATCTATTCTAAACTGAAGAACGATGAACTCAAGAAACCTAGAAGATTGAGGGTGTTATTTTGGAAATTTCTTAGACTCAAAGCCATTTGGGTTATTAGATTAACTTTAGTCAAAAATGACTATAGTATTATAAGTGTACTCGTATTACTTGAGTAAAGAGGATTTGTATAGTGCCAAAGTGGATAAGAGAAACCAAGGGTACTCTACTTATATTGTATTATTATAATTTGTACTTGGATTCAAAGTAAATAGTGGGAACTAGGAAGATGGAAGTTGATCCCTTAGTGTATGTGGAAGACTATGGTAGATACATAGTTGTAATCTTGCTTTTGGAAGCATTTAACCTATAGTTCTTTGAATAGAGACTTTGATGAGGTAATGTTGTTACGATATTAAAAGTAACTATGTTACAACTTTGATATAGATTTTCTTATGAGAAAATACAATCCTTCCATCTATATTGTATTATATATCCAGGGGAATAGGTGGTCCAAGAATATGGAAACCTAGATAGCCTTTGTTATCATCTATCACTTATGCAATGTTATCTCGAGAGAGAGTAAACTAGGAAATGCAAAGATATAGATCTCATAGTTTTTGCTCTGTGCACTGAAGGCAAAGTTAGCCCGAAGTTGGGCATCACTAGAGTGAATTATTCTGGGTAGGACATGTTGGGAGATTCGTAACTCAATTTCACATGATTGATGTAAACTATCATTGTTGATAAATGTTTATGTGATATAAATACACAAGGATGTGATATATATATATGAGTTCATAACCTAGCTTATGTTGAAGGTCAGTAGACCTAAGTAGACCAAGATGTCGAAAGTAGATTGTTATCTTTTATGAAACAAACCTATTAGGGATGGTGATTAACTGAGACAAAGAGAATTAATGTGAAATGATTTTATTCTTTTAAATTATACCCGCATGAGGATATATCTCGTATACTGTTCTTTTCATGTTATGTGAAATGTGATTTCAAACAATTTCAAGTGGTCTAGTAAAGACTAGAAGTATTGTTCTCATGTTTTGTTGTACTTGTACTATTGTCTTTGGGAAACAAGGATGATAGCTAATTTCATGTTTTGGGTTAGAGAAGATAAATCTTAGTACTGATTTCAAGGAGGATATAAGAAACCTATTACTCTTATGTCAAATATGACATTGCATATATTTAATTTGGTTGACAGTGGAAGGTGGAGAACACCATAATTTGTTGACAGTAAAAAGGGTCAAGTAAACTATAGAGCATGATAGGAAGAGTCTTTGTTTTAGTTTATCAAATTTAAGTTCATCTATCGAAACTCATTTAATGCATCCAAATTGTCCAATAATTGAATTGGGGAGTAGAATGACAGAAAGTCATAAACCCTAGTGCATTGCAAGTATGCTAAGAGAGACTCTTTGAAAGGTTAAGAATACCTAAAACTTTATATCGCATGTATATCCTAGTTTGAGGATTACTTCTTGTTTAAATTGACTAGAATGAACTTTACTATACAGACAAGTTTGTGTCTAGAGTTACTAAATGAAGAAAGTCAAACTGAAAGATGAGATGGTTGATAATTGGGTCAGAGGTGTGTGTCTAGACGGCATGACCAATCAGTATGATCATACTTGGCTAGAGGGAATCTAGAGTTGTATGGTCGATTGAAGTTATGTAGGACACATCACTAGGACTCAGATGGAAAGCACTTGTTAATTTCTTATATCTATACCCTTCGTGAAGGGTAGGGCCACTTCCAGATAGGAAGGTGTACGAGAGACTGCCAGTCTGTGGTTGGAGGTAAATCACTCGGATGATGCTCTCCCTCTGAAGCAGGAGACTCACTGATGCTCGTGAAAATAGTTCTCGACATTCCAGATGCAGGGTACTCTATGTGGTGGCTTATAATTATCAAACTAGTAAGGTAAAAACTATTCTTTTTTCAAGTACACCTTTTGTAATGTAATGAGAAAGGATTTCAATATGATTCTCGTTTTGTTTAGTTTATGATTTCAAGGTTGAAATTATATAGAAAATTGTACCTCATTTCTTGAGAATTAGGTAGATGATATTTAATTGTTATTTTTTTAAAAAAAATTCTTCTCTCTCATGTGTACCATGTTTATTTACTTTCTTGTAAATTACTGAGTTTACTCAAGTTATATGAGCATGGATGTTACATATGGTATCAGAGCTAACCGGGTTCAACACATGGACCTATGAGCTCATTACGAGAAAACTTGTTTACTTTCAACAGAAAAGAAACTTGAAAACTATCAAGAAGACTGCTTTCTCAATACTTACCCAAGTTAGTGTTTAAGAAAGAACCAATTGAAGAATTAAAACTCCTAGAGCAAACAATTCTACTAAGGTTGTATAGTGGAAAGATTTTTAGACTTTGACTAGAATGGTAAAACCCTAGTCAGTTTCTAATCAGACTAAGAGATCAGGTAGAGTAGTGTTTGTATGAAATCAAGAACATAAGGATGGGAAGATCCTAGCACTATATCATAAATACAAGATTAGATGGGTTCTAGTTTAACTCCTAGATGGCTTGGAATGAGCCAAGAGGAATAAAAGAGTCATTAAAAGACAAGTAGTGATTTATTGGTAGAGAATGCTGAGAAAAATGGAACAGGAATTGGAAATGTTATTGTTTTCCAAGATTCATGGAAAACCAATTGCCATACACAAAGAGTTGAGAATTAAAAGATATGAATAAAGAAAGGGATTATTTTTGTACTTTGAAAATTTTGTTAAAAAAACTTTTGGCATGAAGTTTGCTAGATAAGTCATAATAGTTGTAAGGAAAAGAAAATAGTTATTCCCCTCACATCTTGGCCAAATGGCTGAGAACTAAGTACTTGCCTTTGGCAGAGCTAGAAAGTACAACTTCAATGGTGAAGGTAATCATTACTAAAATGCTTAGTCAATTTGTTTAAGTTTTTGAATAAGTAACCTATTCTGTAAGGTAGGAAATAGAGTTTTGTAAAGTAGAACAAGAGGGAAAAGCTTATGTTCCAACTGAAATTTCAATGCATTGCAATAACATAATCTTACAATGTCATCTAAGTGGTGAATGATAAAAACTCTGGGAAATAGGAGTGGAGGTGTTATAACCTTCTTATTAGCAAAATTTTTGAACATGATGAAAGTCTTAAGGGGCTTATTTATTTGTTGTGCTCGTAGCACAAACTCAAGTTCACTGTAAGTTTTGGAAAACCTGTGTATAGTGCAACAATCTACTCCCTTGTTAGTGACTTAGTCAAGTCATGTAGTGCATAATAAGTGTCCCTTTAGATTTTGACACTTCTTTGGATTTTTGGTAAAATTCCTTTTTAATAATGGTGAGGATTGTCACTATTTCCTTTATTTTTGGAATGGTCTAGCCACCAAATGTTGAAGATTGATTATTTTATGACCAATTGGTCAACATTTGATTTATTGTCGAAATTGAGCTCAATCTTTTGATTTATTGTTGAAAATAAAATTATTGATACTTTGATTTGGATTTAAACTATTGTGGTGGCTATACCAGAACATTTTGATTGTTCACTAGATTTTATGTAATGTTCATCACTATCATGTCCTGGATGGGTCTTTGATAGTTTGTGTAAGGGAGTAAATTGTAGAAAGTGCACCTAGTATGTCCTTAATGTTACAATAGAAAGAAACCTTGTGTGGAAAGAAATATGTTTCAAACCCTTTTCTGGGTTATTGATATATATAATTATATACCATGTAAGCTACCGGAAGAAGGTCTTGCATAGATATCATCTTTTGAATCTTGTGTTATTGTATGTGGGTGGATGGGTAGTCTAGTAAGCCCAGAATATTAGTCTCTCCAAGTCGAGCAGGGTGGTGAACCATGACTATGTTCATTGTGAAATGTATATTTACATAAAAACTATGACCATAGTGAGAGACGTTGCCACCACGTGCACTCGTCAATTCACCGTGACTGGATGGCGTAACTTGTGGATGGTCATGCTTGACTAGAGGGTATCTAGGGGTGCATGATAGCAAGTTGCGAAAGTCACACACCAGAGCTCAAATGACAACTAAGAGGGTTTCCAACACCACCTTCCATTTAAGGGGTGGACTGCTTCTGGGAAGGAAGATGCGGGGAAACCGCTTAAGTCTGTGGTTGGAGGTAAAAATAGTCGAGTGATGCTTTCCCCTCTCATCAGTGGCATGCCGAGTCTTGGAGGATAGTTAAATTAGATAAGGAATTACAATCCTTTCTCTTATAGTTACTTATCATTTTAGCTAAGTGATACTTGAAATAAATGAAAGTTGTACTTTATGAATAACCTTTTCAGCTAGAAAAGTGAAAGTTGATGTTACTCTTTGTATCTTAAATAATGAAGGATGGTACCATACTTGCATAATGCTATTAAACTTGGGTTCTTCTTGAACCTGTGATTGAAGTGAATGGTTGCTTCATGTGAAAAGAGTATCCACCTCTAATGAAGTTTGTTATAACAACTCCTATAAATCTTCTAACAAGATAACTCCATTTGAAGCAATGGATAGAAAAGGAGCCAAATTCCTATAAGCTGGGTAAGCTAGAAGATAGGATTAGCAATAGTCTAGAAATGTTGTCAAAACGGATGAACAGATCAAACTAATCAGAAAATATTAAGGGAAGCTAATCATAAGTAGAAAAGTTTCATAAAGTGTGGAAAGGACTCCAAATTAGGTCCTAGAGATGAGGGACTCCTCGAAGCTTCCGAAGTGATTAATTTAGTTGATTTCAGAATCATTTTTATCTTGCCAGGAGGCGTATGCTCTTTATGATTATATTTGAAAGGTATATAACAAATGACCATGATATTCTTAGAATGTTTTACAAGAACATGACCCAAGAGTGGTCATGATGGAGTTTTTTTCAAAGTTTGAGGATTCCAAGTGCTACTTGTGAAACAAAGAGGTTCATGGCAAGGTTAAACAAAATGTTTATCTTATTTATGTTTATGATACATTAAATCATTGAGGACGATGAATCTTAAGGGGGAAGGTATGTCACATCCCTAATTTTGACTTGAAATTACTTTTTACTTCTACGTAAATATAAGTGAATTCTATGGATAAATGATTTGGCATTAAGGTATAATGTCAGGATAAATCATTAGTTTCCTAGATTTGAGTCATAAGAATAAATGCATGTGATGTCATGATTCTAGAATTTACTTTTGAATTGGATATTCGTGAGGTTATGAATGGACTAACGATATGCTAATTCCATTTACATGATTGCAAGTTACTTTCAGGAAAATAGGTTTCCACCTCTTCAAGAAATGGAGGGAGATCATCATCGGAGAGAAGGGAATAGATACAAGGAAAAGAACTATTGCTTCCATCTTAAGTCTTGTGTTGGTACAAAATGGTGAATCTAGTTGAGTCGGGTAAGTGATTCTAGACCCTTTTGGTCTATGTTTGTTTCTCGACAAGTTGTCGATGTCGTTTAGAATCTTTTTAAATGTCATTGGACATCAACCTAGTCATTTAGGGGAAAGCAACATCATCAAGTTGGTGAGTTGTGTTTGACCAAACTAGCTTAAGTTTGGTGTTGATTCAACAATCATCGATTTGTCAAAGACCCAATAAGATTATGTTTTGTCGTAAACCAAGTCAGGTAGTTTGACTATTGACAGAGACATAGTCGATAGTCACTAGACATAGTTTGACATGAATATAGTTATATTTGAACGATGATATGATTAAAATAGATAAATATCTCATAATTGGTAATTTGTGGTTGAAATTCCATAAGGTTATACTATCTTTTTGATTTTGATGATTTTGCAAGATTGTGAGGGGGAGAGTACCTTGACCCCATTCACACATCTTGTTGAATGAATTTTAACGACATTAGTAAACATCGTATATGCAAACATTACAATGATATATGTTATATATTTAATTCATGTTAAGGTGATGTATGAGTTTAACTTATTCTAATTATTGTGAGCTCTCAAGAGAGCATGTCATGCTTGAAAGATAATACAAACTACTTTCCTTGAAATGTGGAGCTCAACTCCTTAGTTTATAATGGTTTGGAGAGAGAGTGGTAAAGCTTTGAAGCCAGTTGAGGAGTGGTACTTTATTACCCACCTTCTCCTCTAGTTGTATGCTCAAGCTAGAGCATTTAGTGGCCCCTTAAGAGGAGGTATTCATGGTAGTGGATAACTAAAATCTCCCTTAGCTCTCGCAGCATTTTGTTTCAAAAACCTCCACGATGGTCAAGAGTGAGAGTGGTCTTAAAGACCAACTACTCACTTCTAGCATGTTATCTAAACTCGCTAAAAAGGGTAAAGATTCTACCTATCTTATCATACTTTATGCTCATGGAGTGATTTGGTGTAAGTTTTATTATACTTGTGAATAAACGTATTGTAATGAATAGTTATCAGGTAGATAACATTAGCAATGAATTGTTATCTCTTGTTACCATCCCACCATCATGGCATGATCATCGTATCCCATGGCTTCTTGATGAGACATCTACTGATGACAATATGCTTTTGCAAACCGAAGAAAAAGCCCTTAGTCATCGATGAAGATAGATAGTTAAGAATGAAAAAAAGTGGCAGGGAATCAGGAATTAGTTGCTACTCGTAAAATGATAAGAGAATGAGATACTGAGAGTTGGGGGGATCTTTTTTGGAAGGTATGTGAATATAGCTTCAAAGAAAAGAGTGATATATGGTGGAAGCCGTCGGACAGAGAGTGAATAATGTCTTGGGGAGTAAAAATATGAAGGGAGGATGAAGTGTGAGTTTATCTCAGAGCACATTAAGCTTGGTGTGAATGCAAAGAGCTCAGTAATATCACAGGAGTGGAATCAGATAAAAGAAAGATATGCAAAGATAGAGAAAACAAGGCATGACCATCGTGTTTGTTTAGGGAGCTTGCTCATGCATTTCGTATCAATGATTTTAAGGTATGAGTGCTATAGAAACTCTTTATCTCATTGTAGCATTTCGTATCTTTTATTCTCTTAGAAATTTATCAATAGAGCTTTCCTTTATAAAAGAGAAGTTTAGGAGCAAGTTGTGTTTCTATGCTCAGTATCATAAGCCCTCAAGAAATTTAGTAGACCATTGTTGTCTCACAGCAAGAACATGAGGGTATAATATCTATTTTCTTACTAGGTTGGGTTGTTGAACCCTAAGGAATATTTGAGGTGTAGACCGATAAACTAGAAGAATGTTAATTTTATTATTCCAATCTCGGAGCCTTTGTAGGCCGAAAGGCCTAGAGACTTTAGTTATCATCTATAGTATTAAAATTTAGAGTATGTTTTAACTCATAATATCTTAGATTAAGAGAGAAACTAAGAAAGGTTATTTTGGGTCTTTTTAGAACCCAATGAAGACTTAGTAGTTGGAACACGAGAGCCTAACTAGAGATGGTTGTTTAACCAAGAAGGTTTTACCTTTTTATATTTATCATGTATGGTTATAAAGTTTTATGACATCTATTTTCTTATCTTAATGTTATGGAAAAGATAATAATATCATTAGGAATTATTAAAATATATGATATCACTTTTGTATACATAAGGAGATAAATTGTTATGGTATTTAGAGAACAACATGCTTGAGTTGTAATCTATTCTAAACTGAAGAATGATGAACTCAAGAAACCTAGAAGATTGAGGGTGTTATTTTGGAAATTTCTTAGACTCAAAGCTATTGGGGTTATTAGATTAACTTTAGTCAAAAATGACTATATTATTATAAGTGTACTCGTATTACTTGAGTAAAGAGGATTTGTATAGTGCCAAAGTGGATAAGAGAAACCAAGGGTACTCTACTTATATTGTATTATTATAATTTGTACTTGGATTTAAAGTAAATAGTGGGAACTAGGAAGATGGAAGTTGATCCCTTAGTGTATGTGGAATACTATGGTAGATACATAGTTGTAATCTTACTTTTGGAAGCATTTAACCTATAGTTCTCTAAATAGAGACTTTGATGAGGTAATGTTGTTATGATATTAAAAGTAACTATGTTACAACTCTGATATAGATTTTCTTATGAGAAAATGCAATCCTTCCATCTATATTGTATTATATATCTAGGGGAATAGGTGGTCCAAGAATATGGAAACCTAGATAGCCTTTGTTATCATCTATCACTTATGCTATGTTATCGAGAGAGAGAGAGAGAGAGTAAACTAGGAAATGCAAAGCTATAGATCTCATAGTTTTTGCTCTGTGCACTGAAGGCAAAGTTAGCCCAAAGTTGGGCATCACTAGAGTGAATTATTCTGGGTAGGACATGTTGGGAGATTTGTAACTCAATTTCACATGATTGATGTAAACTATCATTGTTGATAAATGTTTATGTGATATAAATACACAAGGATGTGATATATATATGAGTTCATAACCTAGCTTATGTTGAAGGTTAGTAGACCTAAGTAGACCAAGAGGTCAAAAGTAGATTGTTATCTTTTATGAAACAAACCTATTAGGGATGGTGATTAACTGAGACAAAGAGAATTAATGTGAAATGATTTTATTCTTTTAAATTATACCCGCGTGAGGATATATCTCGTATACTATGATTTTCATGTTATCTGAAATGTGATTTCAAACAATTTCAAGTGGTCTAGTAAAGACTAGAAGTATTGTTCTCATGTTTTGTTGTACTTGTACTATTGTCTTTGGGAAACAAGGATGATAGCCAATTTCATGTTTTGGGTTAGAGAAGATAAATCCTAGTACTGATTTCAAGGAGGATATAGGAAACCTATTACTCTTATGTCAAATATGACATTGCATATATTTAATTTGGTCAACAGTGGAAGGTGAAGAACACCATAATTTGTCGACAGTAAAAAGGGTCGAGTAAACTATAGAGCATGATAGGAAGTCTTTGTTTTAGTTTATCAAATTTAAGTTATTCTATCGAAACTCGTTTAATGCATCCAAGTTGTTCGATAATTGAATCAGGGAGTAGAATGACAGAAAGTCATAAACCCTAGTGCATTGCAAGTATGCTAAGAGAGACTCTTTGAAAGGTTAAGAATACCTAAAACTTTATATCACATGTATATCCTAGTTTGAGGATTACTTCTTGTTTAAATTGACTAGAATGAACTTTACTGTACAGATAATTTTTTGTTTAGAGTTACTAAATGAAGAAAGTCAAATTGAAAGATGAGATAGTTCATAATTGGGTCAGAGGTGTGTGTCTAGACGGCATGACCAATCAGTATGATCATACTTGGCTAGAGGGAATCTAGAGTTGTATGGTGGATTGAAGTTATGTAGAACACATCACTAGGACTCAGATGGCAAGCACTTGTTAATTCCTTATATCTATACCTTTCATGAAGGGTAGGGCCACTTCTAGATAGGAAGGTGTGTGGGAGACTGCCAGTCTATGGTTGGAGGTAAATCACTCGGATGATGCTCTCCCTCTGAAGTAGGAGACTCGCCGATGCTCGTGAAAATAGTTCTTGACATTCCAGATGCAAGGTACTCTATGTGGTAGCTTATAATTATCAAACTGATAAGGTAAAAACTATTCTTTTGTCAAGTACATCTTTTGTAATGTAATGAGAAAGGATTTCAATACGATTCTCGTTTTGTTTAGTTTATGATTTCAAGGTTGAAATTATATGGAAAACTGTTCCTCATTTCTTGAGAATTAGGTAGATGATATTTAATTATTATTTTAAAAAAAACTCTTCTCTCTCATGTTTGCCATGTTTATTTACTTTCTTGTAAATTACTGAGTTTACTCAAGTTATATGAGCAAGGATGTTACAGTTGCTTTGTAATACAGGGCTAATTTGCCCTTAAGACATTGAAACAATCAGAATTTGAGAGTGATGGTCCAAAGTGACCCTATGAGATTTTAAGATATGTTAAAGTAGGCCTTAATGGGTATCTGGAACATCCATTGATATCTAGGTTTGAGGAGTATTCAGGAAGATATGCTCAAATTTCTTTGTTTGGAGACCTACAAGGTAATTTTGAGGAATTGTGAAATAGAGACCAAATTGGTATTTTGAGGATGGAAAGATTGTTCCAAATTGCTTGTATTGTCTTTTTTTTATTGAATCCTCTATGCTCTACATCAATATACTAATTGAATTAGTAAGAAATTATATAAGTAGGCACACTCAAAGTTGCTATACCTTCGATAAAAGTACTCAGGATCCAATATGTTTATTGTCCCACCCAAATGTACTCTCTGATTCATCAAGTCCTAAACTCTATCATTACCATGTTTTTAAGATGTTTCTATTAATCTAGTGCTAAAATTTTGAGCATTATGGAAGCATGAATGAGTCTCTTGGAATAGGGAGGGTCTTGTGAAAAAAGGGATGCAGTTACAAGTTTCGTAACTATTTCAGGGTTTTGGTTATTTATACATAGTACTGGAAGTGTCCATGTCTTTTGGCCTCTCCCTGCATTTGTGGTCATTGTTGGGGTCCCTTATCTACATAATTTTCAGATGAGCCTCAATAATTATTAGAATTTATAAACCCCTAAACTTATTTTGTTGTTACATCATGAATGAAATTATTCTGTTGTTATGCACATATTAAACTGAACATATATGGTCCCAGATGAGTAGTAGCTTTGAAAAGATAATATGTGGCCCATCGGATGGCCATCTTTGCATTGGAGACATCGCTGCCCATGAATTACCAAACTTGAAAGCACTCCATGATTGATTGTTGTATTTTTTGTCTTAGTTTTTTTATTCACTAGGGGGGTGAACCTTTGGTAGCTTTCCAGCTGAGGTTTCTTCTTTGCTTTAAGTATTACAGATAGTTACTTCCTTTGTCTTGTTCATGTTGTTACTTCCATTGCTATGGTTTCCAAAGAGTCCACACAAATTCATGTTGTTTAGTTTCTATCCTAAACTGCAATTATAGCCTTAAATGCCTTAAAAGTATTTTTCTACTGCACTAAGTTTAGACGATATAAAATAAAATTATATTATATTAAATTTGGGTCTAAAGGTGACTGCTCTAGGATTTCAATTTTTAATACATTAGCATATATTGTAGCAACAAATATCCAACTTAAAATTTATATTGCTGTAATAAATATAATTTATTTTTTAATTAAAAACTGACAAAAATAATATTCTTTACTTAAAAAAAAAATTTGATTCAAATTAAGTTGTTCAAAGAGCTTTTGTAGGATATAGTTATTATATCAAAAAATTATTATGTGCACATATTCATATATTTATAATAAAATAGTTCCATGATTAGTATTTTATGGGATTGTTGTATAAACTTTATAATATAAAATATATAATAAATCATATTACCAAATTAACCTAGAAATTCAAATAATAATGTTGAGTGCAAAAATAGCCAATAAAACACCCACTTCCAAAACACTAATTATATTATAGTATGACACACAATATCTTATAAATAGAACATTTAAAGAGCTAACAAAAATCAATGGAAAAACATAGAAAGATCTTACCAAAATAGCCCTTGTTGCACTATGACAAAGGTGGTTTTGCTACAATGATTTTTTATAATGATTTGATTGTTAGTTGCTCACTTTGACAACATAACATTACCTCCAAATCTCTTGATTATGGTTTGATAGAGGCTTAGTTTATAGATTTTTGGATGTTAGGATGAATGGCTAAGATTTGATGAGATGACTTTAGGGCAAACAAGGAGGCTCCTACATCATATCCTTATGGTGATGAAGGGATAGAAAAGATTGAGTGAGAGAAAACTAAGGCTTGCTCCTAAGTCATATCCTTATGGTGATGAAGGACTAGTATAGCACCAAAGGTGCTATTCAATGCCCAATAGGCACAAATATTTATAAGCCTATTGTTAAATAGTATATATTTATATTTTCCCTATAAAGTCACTATGTAGTAGTTGGTGGACAAGGCTATAAATACTATAAGAAACTCCATTTTTTTTGTAAATAAAATAAAAGAAATAGTATTAAATGAATAACCACATGAAATAAATCATGAATGCATCATTAGAAAAATAAATCATAAAGAAACCATATATTTAGTAATTGCAATATGTTTTCATCATGTAGAAAGCTCATGTTCCCCCTTTATGATTGCCTCATTACGATATGTCTACAACTTATATAAAAATTTTAATACCATAAGAAATTTAATGATTAATGAAGACATTGAAATAACAATAGAAAAATGTATAATAACAAAATGAAAATATATTAACATTTTGAATGTAACTTTTAATAAATCACATTAAGATATCATATTAAATAGTAAGCTATATGGAATAAGATGGCATCAAATATTTTATTTTATACAATTATCATACACAATTGAAAAAAAAATTATTATTGCAAGTAGAAAGACCATAACATTATTGTTAACAACACAATATTCATTTATGTAAATTGAACAACAAATAAATTGAATATTTATTGGATGTTCTCTCTATTATCAACTTAGAGAGAATGATTGCAATCCATGCTCTTCATTTTTCTTATTCTTGATATAATTTGCATTTTCTATTTCAAGAGATGCTCTTCATTTTTCTTATTCTTGATATAATTTGCATTTTCTATTTCAAGAGATGCTCTTCATTTTTCTTATTCTTGATATAATTTACATTTTCTATCTTAATGTACTGTTAAAATGAGAATGGTGGTGATATTCTCAAAGTTTTGAGAGATTTTAACAATAGAGATGAATGGGTAGTTAATGAAGCAATTTTTTTTTGCTAAACAATTTAAATACCTTATTTCCCACAAACATCATTGCTACAACTTTATTAGGCATGATGTTGTAATTCAACATGACGGGTATTACCCATAAATGTGAATTAGAGACACCATTTTTACAGAAGATGCTTATTTGTTACAAAAGTGTAACAAAATGTAAGAAAATATTAACTTATATTGATTTCAAAAAATATATCTAAAAAAAAACTTTCTCAACACAATAAATCAACTAAAATTTTAAAAAGTAATTTAGTATATAAAAGATATATTTTTAAAAAATACTTTTAGTAATAATAAACTAAAATTAAACTAACAATATACTAAATTATAATAAAATTTAATTTATATTTAAATACAATTGAGGAAAATTTAAATATAAACAAAATGAAATAAAATTTAAATTTATGAGCTAAATTTACTTTAAATTAAAATTAATTTTTAGTTATGATTTAACAAATTAAATAAAAACTAATTTAAACTGTAACTAAACTAATTTTTTATAACTAAATAAAATTAAATGATAACTAAACCCCCAAAAAATTGACTTTTATATATTTTTTTAATTAAAATTTTTATGTTAATTTTAACAATAAATTAAATTCAATATAAAGATCCAAGTTACTAAACAAATCAATATAAATAAACTTACAATTATAATCACCTCATCTTAATTTTAAAACACTAAACAAAACTAACTAAACTAAAAAAAATTGACTTTTATATTTTTTAATTAAAATTATTTAATATAAAGGAACAATTTAATAAATCATATAAATAAATTTAAAACTAGCATATCTATATTTAAAAAATATATCTAAAATACGCCAATATGCTTCTTCAGGCTACTCTTACCTTTCAAAATTACACAAATCATTCATATCGTGGTTGTTTAATTTGAGTTCCACAAATCACTCATGTTTTATTTTGGCCTCTGGATCTTACTTTATTAACCCTGCAACGTTGAAAATTTAGTGCTTGTTGAAATGATTCTATATGTAGCCTGTTAAACACTTTTTAATAGTGTTTCTTCTTCATATTTATTCACTCTGATAATCTTTCTAAATAGATTTGATAGAAGTAAAAAAATTTAATATAAAATTTTACTGCTTGTTGAAACGATTCCATATGTAGCTTGTTAAACACTTTTTAATGGTATTTCTTCTTCATATTTATTCACTCTGATAATCTTTCTAAATAAAGTTGATAGAATTAAAACAATTTGGTATGTAGCTTGTTAAACACTTTTTAATAGTGTTTTTTCTTCATATTTGTTCACTTTGATAATCTTTCTAAGATAGAATTAAAACAATTAATATAGTAGTTAGAAAATTTTATTTTTTATAAGATCTTGCATTTAATATCTTCTATCCTAATTAATAATATAGGCTATATATTGCTTTTACTATATACATTGCTTATATAGGCTCATGAATAATGTAATTAATTAGTTTTATATATTTATTTTTTACTTCATCATCAAAGAAATGAATACTATTTTTAACTTTTAATATAACACTCAGCAAATTTATGAAAAAAAAATAGACATTTTGTGGACTTGCATACAATATTAAAAAAAAAACTAAATTCGTATAATCAAGAAAAGGGATTAAAAGAATATTAAAAGTAAATGAGGATTTTACATGAGATTTAAATGAATTTGAATTTTTTAATAGACATTTTGTGGGCTTGCATAAAATATTAATACCTGTGATTTTCATTAATTCTTGTTCATACCTGTGATTTTGGTTAATTCTTACATTTTGATTTTTTCTACTTCTTGATTTTTATTTTGTGCTTCTTCCTTCTATAATTCTATCATTCGTGATTTTATTTTCAGCTCTCTAAATTTATCAAATTGTTTTTGGAGACTTTCACATTTATGTTTTATATATGTATTAATTATTAATATTTTATGTCAACATAATTATAATCAATAAATAAATATCATACAGACATAAAATTTGATGCACACGATTTGAGTGGCAGTGACTTCCCTGAAATGTATGTGACAATGGGATTGCTTAAGCATTAAATACATTTGGCTTCATATTTAGTTTTTATGGATCTGGATAAACATTGAGGTTAAATAGGGGCAATTGAGACTAATTTATTATAACAGGAGTTCATTGTTTTTAGCTAGCATGTGATTAAGTAATGTATAAGGGGTAAATAGGAGCAATTGGAAGCTAAGTTGCTCTAGAAGAATCTTAATATTTCTATTGTGTTTTCAATTAACCTAAGATTAAATTTGGGATAAATAAGAGAAACTGAGAGCAATTTGAGGTACACAAAAGAATATAGGTCATTGCTCCTTTGTTTATAGATAGTGCCTGAATAAATATTAGGGATGGATGTGGGCAACTAGGGCTAATTGCGGCTTATGTGCTATAAAATATTTACAGTATCAATATTTACATTATCAACACCAATTACCTGATTGTCAACACTTCCTGTACTGCAACTCCTAGGGACTTCGATCATTCAATTCTTTATTGAAGTCTTATTGTTAAATATTTGAATTCAAAACCATTATGGTATTAGATTTTGTGGAGCAATCTCACTTTGCATGATGAGATATATTTACACATGAAAGAAATGTGTAACCATGTATTCATGGGTTCAACAATTAGCTTTAATAAGCTAACAAACCAAACCCAAATAATCCAAATATAAACAAAATAACCATACAGAGATAATGAAAGAATATACCAAGATTCCCCCCTTATTACATCATTGTTCTAAAGTACTAATGAGAGAATCCTAAAATGTTTCAAATTTCACACATACAAGAGGCTTGGTGAAGATATCAGCATGTTGATCCTGAGTAGTAAAGAATTGAAGCTGAATATTGTTTTGTTGAACATGTTGAAATATGAAGTGGCAATCAACTTCAATATGCTTGGTTCATTCATGAAACACTAGATTGTGAACAAGCTTGAGAACACTTTGATTCTCACAATAGACGATAGTAGGTTGGTTTTGTGGTACCCCCAATCCTTCTAATATATGATGTAGCCATACTACTTCACATACTATTGCACTTGCTACACAATATTCTACTTCTATTGAGGAACGAACAAATGTGGCTTGTTTCTTACTTCCCAAAGAAATAGAACCTAAACCCAAGAAGAAAACAAATCCAGATGTGGATTTCTTATCATCAACTAAACTTGCATAATCTGCATCTATATACCCTATTAAGAAGAATTGATCATTCCTTTTGTATTCCAAACCATAGTTCACTATACCCTGGATGTACCTTAGTACCTGTTTTGCTGCTTACCAATGACACATTTTTGGTTCTTGCATAAATCTTGATAGATAATTAATAGCAAAACTAATATCTGGTCTGGTATAAGTCAAGTAAATCAAACCTCCAATCATTTTTTGATAGACAGTTGCATTTACTTGAGGAGATGAATCAAAAATAGATAACTGTAAACTTGATTCTATGTGTTGACATGGGTTTGGAATCCATCATTTTGAACTTCTCGAGCAGTGTCTTGGCATATTTTCTTTGAGATACAAATATATGATGATTAGTTTGCCATACTTCTAAGCCTAAACAATAGTACAATAGCCCAAGATTTGTCATATTGTCATGACCCACTTCTAACCCTCAAACATATTTTGAGTTCTGAGGTTGAATTGAATACTATGCATAGCTAATTTTTTTTAAATGTCTAATTGTATGTATTTTATTCAAATCTTACTAACACACATAAAAGCTATTAAAATTAAATAATATATATAGTCTCATTAAAAACAAAATAATAAAAATAGTGAATATAATAAATAAATGATTTCCTTTAAGATAATTTAAAATTTTTAATGAATAAATAAATAAATTTAAATGAGTACATTTCTAGAAACAACATTTATGAAGGTTCAACCCCCATCTTCTAAGGCAACTTTTCAAGAATCACATGGGAGAATTCTTTTCCACAAATTAATGACAAATTGGAAAATTGGAAAAGAGGCATTTAATTTGCTAGACTTGACCCTAATGACCTAATCTTCCACCATGTGATTGGACTTGACTCCAAAGTATTCCAAAATTTTCACCATGTGTTGGAAAATGAGGTTATAGATAGGGTTGAATTTTTTATAAATAGGATGCATATATCAAATGGAAGACACTTGGGATTTGGCTGATTGCTGGAGCAATCTGTAAGAGCAACCCTCCTTTCCTTAATTTTGTTCCTTTATTTATTTTTTATTGTCCATAGTTATTGTCAAGATGATTTTTATGCATTTCATATTTCTATTTAGTTTTGAGCTCATTTTGATGGAATGTCTTAAAATAATAAGTGACATATTGTTGTGTTGATTTTGGTTCATGAACCAATGTTGACACTAGCTATCATGATTTAATATAGTTTAATTATATGCTTATTTAACTAGCCTAGATTTATGTAAAAGAGATTGTATTTCATTACAAGTATATACATATTAATTGCCTATTGATGCTCACATTTTCTATTAAGCATATTGTACTTATGCAGTCCAAGCTCTCTAAAATGAATCTGCACCTTACTTAGAGAATTGGCATCAACACATTATAAGCTAAAAAGAAAATTGATTACAATTTGAAATCATTCAAGAGAGAAATTATGTACAAATTCTTCTTTATTGAATTTCTTAAATAAGTTTTTATGAAGGCCATGGTGATCAGAAGTGGCACATGTAACTAAAACATCTAACAAAATCCACTTTCTATTATGGATGTCCAACCTCTCCCAAAGTTCTAACTCAAGCACAGGTAAGGAGGATGTTGGTAAAGGTTGAGGAGCCTAGTTTTACACCCACCAGTTGCAATTATTTATAAGTTTCTTACACATTTTCTGTTAGAGTATTAATTTTAACATAGGGAAATTAGTTTTTTCTATGAGGTGGTTTTTTACTTGTAGGGTAGTTTTCCTATATCGAGTAGTTGTTCACCCGTCATATATTTTCTTGCCTTTAAATAGGCATTTGTACATTATGTAAATTATCTCATTTTTATTCACTCCTTATTTGGTGAAATGGCCTTGTGTTGCCTCTCTCATTTCTCTTGAAGGTTATTTTCTGTAGATGGTCCTCCTAGGAGGTGGATGACACCAACATGGTATCAGAGCCAACCATTCTGCACTCCTTCCTTGAGAGTTTTCATAGAGTGTTTGAGATCGCTTATTTTTCTGACATTTAAAATTTTTAAATTTCAAAGTTGCCTGCAGATTTTCTCTTGTTTGAAGTTGTGTAAAATTCAAGAAGCATGATTTCTCTATATTGTGTCATGATTTTCTTCTATGTGAAGGAGGCATTTGAGAGACCAAGCTTGCATTGAAGGCATTTTTTTTTCATTGGAGAGAGGTGTTATTTTCCTGTTACAAGTGGCCAATTCAAAACAAAGGTAGGCCCAATTCTATTGCAGACACGTTTCTCTTGTGACAATCCATGATTTTTTCTATTTCCAAAGGCCAAATCTCCATTGCAAAGAAGGCATTTTGGGCAATTGGAGAAGCACGTTTTTTTTTTCCTGTGAGTTTGAAAGGCATTGATTTCCTATTATGATTGGCCATTTGGATCATTAGAATGCAGTGTAATTATCATCAGATTTTATAAAGTTGCAATTAGAGCTCATAGCAGGAAGCCGTGAAGAACTTGTGAGATATTTGGCTTGTGAAGCCTATAACCTGCAACACTCTTTCATACCTGGAAGTAAAGGTTTCAATGCAATTTGATGGTAAGAGTCATCCAATAGGCACAGCCAAAAATTGTTGAGGTATTGTGGAAATTACCCTTGGCAGGAAGACTTTTTTTTCTGTGTAATGAAGGTGTTGAATGTAGAAATGGGCATGTGGTATTACTCTTGCAAGGGCATTTAAAATTAATTTGCCTTATTTAACACTTGTTGTGCATAGATAAGGGATGTTCTAGAAGATCATTCTATAGATCGAATGCTTGTTTTTTTGCCTGATATATTATTTAGATTAGACTTTATACATTGTAAAGTTTGCATCAAATATTACATTAGGGTTTTGGTTTAGCTTGTGGTGGGACCCACGTGCACTATCTTTGGAGTGCCATTTGAGATTTTTTATCCCACATTACTCCCATGGAGGAGCTATTTCCACTTTATATTCCTTAACACTTGAATTGTATGGTGAAGTTGTGAAAAGCTTGTGGTGAATGTGCAAAGCTTGCTCATACTTAGTGTGTGATTGGTGGCTTAGTTTGGTGATTGATTGGCACAATTGCCATCATATATTGCAACATCTTTGTTGCATATTTTTCGCTCACTTGTAGAAGGTTGTCACACGGATGACCTAGAGCTTGATCCATCTCCCTCATTTTTGCATTGAGCCCCCATAGGTGACTTTTCTTCCATGGAGCATATCTTGGGCATCTGGAGTCTGATTTTTGCATTTTGCATATCATCAGAAAGCTGGATTCGCCAAGTTCACAGTGGTATAGGTAAATCTGCCTAATTTTTCTAATTTGAAGGCTTCATTTATAGTGTTTGGGAGTTTCAAATTTTATTGTTGAAGGTTAATGTCTTTGTAATTATAGAGATTTGTCATAGTTAATTATGGGGTTTTCAATTCATTCTGATGTGCTTATGTTGAAAAGGGGAAATTATAAACAATGGAGAGATGGTATGATAAAACATCTTAGATGGCTTCATTTGTTGCTACATTTGTATAATCTAGTTCTCCTTCTTGGTACTGATAGTAAGAAATTTGCATGGAATTGCAAAAGGGATCATGTCCTAGGAGTTATTGCAATGCATATTGATGATGCCACTTTGAATGCTATTGATCATTTTAAGTGTCCTCATATTCTTTGGACTAAAATTTGGGAAATACATGGAGATCCTGATACATAGTTATTCCCAAATGATCCTATTTCAGATTGTCTTGTGCCTCTTCATTTTTCAGACATGATACCCTATGATCATGCTACTATGCAAGAGTTTGAAGTTTTGGAAAAAATTGAATCTTCAGATGAAGATGACGAGGGTTCTTCAGATGCTCCTTCTTCTCCATCAGGGATAGTTAATATACCTTCACCTTTAATGATTCATTGTGCAGTAATTGATTGAGGCTCCTATCATTCTTGTTCAGCAGGACCATTCATCTTTTGGCGGTGATTCATTAAGCACATCTAGTGATTCATCACAACTAGTATCTCATTGTCTTCCTGATTAGGATTCTTATTTGTTGCACATTAGTTCCTTATTCGTAGAATCTCATATTTTTGACTTGGAAGACACATTTGAGGGTATATCCCTCCTATTTGATGGTAGTTGTGGTACAATTGTTGTCGCTCCATCTTTATCTTTGGAGAATGTTCAAGATTAGTATCTAGTGGTACCTTGTTTGTCACCTTCTATTGTGATTGGTCATGTTCCTCATTGGTTTGTGGCATCATTTTCCAAGGTCTTGGCGACACATGAGTAGATCTCAAAGACATCTTCATTCTTAATGCTTCTTTATTTTAATTCCTATCAGGAGTGGGAAGTATATCTGCATTTGTACTTGGTTTTGTTTCTTCCAAAAGGGAGACAAGTTGTTTGTCGACATTGGATCATGTTTCGTCTTTAGGCACTTAGCATATTTGCAGGTGATTAGACATTGTGGGGGGGCTATATAGTCTCTCTCTTTCCTCCTATGGGGGAGCCATAGATTGTATATATAGGATGTGTGTAGTACTTGGGGGGATGTGACTAAGTCCTCCATATATGCATCATTTTTGTTTTTCTTTCTCTCTTTTGAGGAGGGGTTTTTTCCCATAGGGTTTTACTCCTTTTCTCTAGTTGTGAGAGATCTTTTTTTTTGCATTGTAAATGGGTACCCAACATGGTTGTGTAGCCGGGACCCATATTGCAGTCATTTTGCATAATAATTCTCCCTAAGTTTGCACTTAAGGGGGGGTGTTAGAGCATTAAGTTTAACATAGGGAAATTAGTTTTTCCTGTGAGGTGGTTTTTTACCTATAGGGTAGTTTTCCTTTATCGGGTAGTTGTTCACCTGTCGTATATTTTCTTGCCTTTAAATAGGCATTTGTACATTATGCAAATTATCTTGTTTTTATTCATTCCTTATTTGGTGAAATGGCCTTGTGTTGTCTCTCTCATTTCTCTTGAAGGTTATTTTTTGCAGATGGTGCTCCTAGGAGGTGGATGACACCAACATTTTTAACAAACCCATTTTGAACATATCCTACTATCACGAGATGACATCTCTTTGAGTCATTCTATGAAACAGTTCATGTGCCTTGTGTGTGTTCTTCCACATTTTTCATATAGTCCATATTTTACCTACATGTCTACTAGCGTATTTCCAACTATAACCTCTGACAAGAAATCCCCCTTCCATTTGATGTGAGGAATGCCCATAACCTGCTCCCATGTGGGTACAAATAGGGAGGACGTTGGAAAAGGTTTTGGAATCTGGCATTACACCTGCCAATTGCATTTGCTTGAAATTTTCTAAAGCCTATTCAACAAATCCATTTTGTATTTATCCTGCGTCGATTTGCATTATATGAGATAACATCTTTTGAGACAGTGTGTCAAATAGTTCATGTGCCTTATCTCTACTTGTAACTTTTGATTGATGTAGGCATAGGTTATGGATTTCAACTCAACCCCTGTTGATTACATTTACATGAAACTTTCTAATGTCTTTTCATTAGATCTATTTTGCGCATAAGTTGTGATCTTTTCATGAGGCATTCGGTCAAACAGTAGACATGCCTTGTTTGTGCTTCTTCATTTTGCATACTTGTCTACCAGAGTACTTCCAATCATAATATCTGACAAAAATTGCCTCACCATTATGATTAATAGCCATACCCTATTCCTGAGCTTCAATTTGTTTGTAAGCAGGGAGAACATTTGCCAAGGTTATGAATTTTGACTTATGCTTTCCAATTTCATTTGCTCAAAAGTTTCAAAAGCCTTTTTAACAAATCCATTTAGTGAAAATCCTAAAATCATTACATTCCCTAGATTGACATCTCCTTGGGCATTTTGTCAAACAATTTAAGTGCATTGTCTAAACTTCCACATTTCACATGCAGATTTACTAGGGCACTTGCAATCAAAACATCTGACAAAGATTCCCTTTCTATATACTACATCAAAGCTCCCATTTTGGAATAGGCAGGGAGGTTGCTACCTTAGGTCATGGGATCTGGCATTATGCCTGCCAATTCTATTTGCTTCAAAGTTTCTAAAGCCTATTCAACAAATCCATTTTGTGAAAAACTACAATAACATGGTCATGTTTATTGCTTTTGCTCTGCTCTTTCCTGCCGACCATTAACTTGTTATTTACTGAGATGGAAAGTGACAGACATAAAAGATGATGGTGGAAGAGGAAGGCAGTAAGCAATTGCAATGTACATCTTTGTTTTTGTGAACATAATGTTTACACACTATTTTGTCCATATCCACAACCCTGCTTCTCAGTGCTGGTTGTTTTCTATCTCTACAGAAAATTTTGTTTGTTTTATTCATGCCCAGTTTTGAGCAATAGGTAAATATACTATAAGACAGGGTGTTAAGAGACAAGGACTATACGTATCTTAGGATGCCAATACAAAAAAATGCATAGAAGTGTGTTTAGTTGGGACTAATTCTTTCAAACAGTTGACGTGCCTTGTATGTGCCCTCATTTTGTATATATGTCTACCAGAGAATTGCCTTTTCTACATATATTAATAGTTATATAAATTAATAGTGTTGCCTTTTCTGCATATACAATATCTATATTATAACTATAGATATATTTAATGACATTCAATTAATAGGTCATTAATACAAATATATAAGTTAAATCAGATAGCTATAATATAAATAATACTTGATTAATGATTATAGTAATTATTGTTATAATGATACAATTGAAAGGTCATATAGTATACATATAAATCCTCTATATAGTATATAATTGTTACATATATGTAGTAGTTAACACAAAACCATAACTACTCTAAATAATACTAAATAATGACAATCAACAAGCTTATTATGATATTAATAAGCTATATATATATATATATATATATATCATAGGAATGGCATAAGTTCCCCTATAATGAGTAGGTCTCTATTAGCCCTTCATAACATTTATGACTAAGATCTATTTGTTTGACTATGATGGACTACACATATGTTAAGGTTCAGTAGAAATTAGTCTTGGTCCTAGCTTAAGCTATTTACATTTCAGATAGGAATTAATTATGAAGATACTACCCCTTTCAACATTGTCATAGGATGAACCACTCCTAAGATAAATAATAAGGGAGCCCTCTTCTTATGCTGAATGAGGTAACATTAATAGAATTGTGTAATATCAGGATATTAAGAGGAGGAGGCCAACAGATAATGGATGTATATCCATGAAGGGAAAGAAAGATGATGAAGAAGAGTGTTGGGAGTAAGTGATACTTATTCTGGCAAGATGTTGGAAACAAAGAAAGAAGAAATGTTGATTATATCTCAGTTGATTCAGTGATGGAGTTCGTTGCAGATTGTTTACAGTCTGAAAGGGTAGTTTACTACTCAGCTCTAAATTTTGTGAGCCCATGCACACAAATGTTTTACTGGGGGTGTCTGATGCAGGAGTATCTCGGGTGAACGGGAAATCCTACATCACCCAAAAACATTTCATTTCTATTTTGGTTTGGTTTCAATTTTTGTCTACATGGAAAAGATATTCAATGAGAAAATATTACAATATTATTTTACACATGTGCTGGCAGTAGTGAAGACTTGTAAGTTTCAGCTTCTCTTGTAGGTTTTGTTTAACTCCTTCATCAACTTGACAGTTTTGTTTTGATGGGATGAAGTTGTCTCTCTCTTCGATATCCTGATCGCTAAGTTGTTTGGTGCTACATTGGTGGTTGTGAGAAGTGGCATCAATGGGACAACCTTATGTCGGTGGGAATCTTCTTAGCATCCCCTCAATACTCCGATGAGACTATATCAGAGTGGCATTGTGATATCACCAGAAAGTTGAGTTTTGTCTCTTTGACATGCTGATGGAAGGTTGGGAACTCTTTTCAGTGGGACTTTGTAACTTTGCCAAGAATTTGAAGTCAGTCCCTTCGATGGGGTGATAAAGTGATAATCCTACAATGCACAATATTCATAGTAGTGACATGGATGTCACGTGTGTATTTGGTGGGGTCCAGTTGGTGTTTTCGGTGAAACCTTGCTATTTCAGAGTGACAAGTTTTAGATTCCCCTTGATGCCATGATGTGATAAGCTTCATTGGTAGGACTTTCCTATTTCGGTGGGAGGTGTTATGTCATCCTCCCGATAGAGCGATCAATAGTGGCAATTATAAAGATCCAAAGAAGAAACAGATGAATGACTTGGTGCCTAATGTGTATGTTGATGAGATGAAGGGAATTCAATGGGAAAGGTTTACGAGTCTCTCTGACACTTCGACATGAAACCATTTGTGACTTTGTTTGTGGAAGTTGAACTGAACCATTTTGTCTGGTGGGGAAGGCAAAAACAAAAGGCCTCTAAAAGTGTTAGGGAAGTCTATAATAAAATACAGTAGTGCATTGTAACTGAAAAGTGTAGAGGAGAGAGCAAAAGGGATCAGCGAAGAAGGTGAAAGCCACTCCAAGGGCATAAGCAAAGAGAGAATATAGATTTGGAGATAGATTGAGGAGTGGATGGCTAGAGAGAGAAAGGGTATAGTTATGGAGAGATTCCATCACTAGTAAGAAACAAAGGGAGGAGATAATTCTTGATCCAAGAGAAAGGCTAATGACTTGGGACTGTGTATGCCCAAGGGAAGTCTGTAAAGAGGAAAATACATTATGCATATGAGAGAGATGAGAGGCCATGATGGTAATTGTTTGTCTTTGTAATGAAAAATTCTTTGTTGCAGTTTATTTTATTTCAATAAAATGAAATAGAAAATTTTGTGTTTGAAATCTCTGAATTGTGTTGTGAGTGATTAGTGTGTGTTATCCTATGTGTGGGGAGAATCCTTTGAACCACATCAGTAACATAAACATTAGCCCTTGTAATAAGCCGGCAACTAGGAAGCCTATTACAAATGAATCCTTGCCCAACTCTAAACTAAGAGCTACTAAGCAATACAATCAAAGCACATAAGGAAGCAGAACAATGTCTGGACAGGGATATTATTTCAGTTAGGATAGACAAGAATTGATGATAGGATATTATGATGTAGGAGATAATGTTAAGTTTGGATTTCCAATGGCCTTCACAACCACAATGTTGTTGTTGTCAATTCAAGTATGGAACCCTGTTAAGCTTTGTGAAAATTTAACTACTTGCTGAAACATGGAGTCATTCTCGGATGTGGGTCTCCTTTCATGAGAATAAATCTCCAGAGTGAGCTGGTTCTCTTATAATTTTTAAACTACTGACTTGAGGGGAAAAGGGGTAGAAAGATGCGTTGTGATGTTCACAACATGCCCTATTTTACTTCTTAGCAAAATGAGGATCCCTGCTTTGGCTATTGCTTCTACTTTTGTTTTTGTGGGTCTGCTTGGTGGTAAAGGGAAAAGAGGGGTAAGGTTGCAAACTTTATTAAAAATAGAGAAAAAATGCATTTTCAGTACCAGGGTATAATTTGGTTGGATTCGTTGTGAAAAATGAGCTAGGTTTGCTTTTTGAACCATCTTAAAATTTGCCATATTTTGCAAGTTATGATCATTTTGGTAAAATGTACATTCAGGTTTGTATATTGCTTTGCATATACAGGGTCGTTTGTATATGCAAAGGGTTTTGTTTTTGTACTTAGTCGCATTTGCCTATTGCAATCAGGTTGCATATGCATTTGATTTTATATGTTAGGCCATTGTAAGTTGCACATACAAAATAGTTTGTATATTACGTAATGCATATACAAAGTCTCTTGTATGTCACTCACATACAAAGTCGCAAAATGGGTCTCGTATAACGGGTTTACATACAAAGTTGTTTGTATGTTTTTTTATATGCATTTGCTAATATGTTATGTATACATATAGGGCAGACCCGAAAGCATCGTGAAGAAGAGTTAAATGGTTGTATATTTAATGCTTGTATGTTTTTACATACAAGCGAAACATACAAGTTAAAAGATACAAGGCTCGTAATGAACAAGTGCCGGACCTGAAAAGTCTATTAAAATAGCTTAAGTCCTTGTATGTTTTCAGCTTGTATATCGGAAGATACATAGGTTATGTACATGCGGCAGACCCGAAAATTTATTGAACATAGTTAAATCCTTGCATATTTTGTGCTTTGTATATTGAGGATATACAAAGACATTATGCAAGCTGCGGATCTCAGTGAAGGATTAAATTTGGTTACATACTTGTATCACGTCTGAATGTATATCGAAAGATACAAGTACAATATAAAAGCGCTATATACAACGCAGACTTAAAGGAGTTATCAAACAATGTTAATTCGTTGTATAGATTCTGGCTTGTATATTTTGAAACATACATTACACCTTACACATACACGCCGGAATCCAAATGAATTTGAAGTCAGATTTAAATTCTTGTATCACATCTGAATTGAATATCTAAAACATACAGTGCATTGTTTTATATGGCGGAATTGAAAAATTATAAATAGAAGTTAAGTGCTTGTATATTTTACGTTTGTATATTGCAATATACAAATTGATATATGTTGCATACATACATCATGGAATCAACATGATTGGAATCCAATTAAATGGATGTATCACGTCTGGCTTGTATAGCAGATATACATGAATTTAAACAAGAAGAGGGGCGGAAAGCGAAACAATAGGTTTTTTAAGCATTTTTTGAGGCCCGAATGCATTTTTTGGTCAATGATAGTTGACCTGACTTTTCTAAGCATTGTATATGCATTTTTGGTCACAATTTTTACCATTTTAGGGCCTAATTAATGCGTTCACACAGTCACGACTAGATTTGGTAGTTGTTTTTCTTCCTGCAGGTTTATTAAATGATGATACTTATTGCTTATCCATTTTTGTAGGTTTGCAGTTAAAGAGGAAGCTGAAGCTTAATGGCGGTGACATCATGGAAAGGAAATCTGATCTCAGGAGTAGAGGAAGATAAGGATGAAGTGTGAGGAAGTCAAGGGTCTTTGTTGATGAAGGCAAAATGCAGATGGGGACATCATTGCAGCAGACCACAGAAGTTAATATTAAGCTGCTAGGGTTTTTAGAAGGGCATATTTCGCCTAGATTTGATGTATGCTTAGAGATATTTTGGGAGACTAGTTCTCCATCATTTATTACTATAACCAGAGGTTTGAACTAGTGCTTAACTAAGGTTTTGAGTTGTATTGAGGACAACTAAAATCTATATATTGTGCCTCTATACACTGTAAAACTTTACATAGGGGCTACATAGGAAATTTTAGAGAATAGCTAGCAATTGTAATTTATCTCAGCATTTAGAGAAGAGGGACCTCTTAGTTTAGAAATAGAAGAAGGAGGTCACCTATGTCTGCAACAAGGAGCGTGTGGAACATCCTGCCTCCTTGTTGTATCTGTAAAGCTTGTAAGTTTTCTGTAAATTGATCAATGAAGTTAAGAGTCATTTAGACATTGTAAATCATATATGACTGTCTATTTCTAATACAATTGAATCTGGAATTCTGCATCTATCTTTTGAGTGTTTTCTTGGTCTTCATTGTGTTTGAAACATTTTCTCTTAGAGCTCGCAATTTTAGGTGTATGTTTGTGAAAATGCTCATAACTTACATTTAAGGTTTAATCTGTGGATTTGATCAAATTGCTGTATGATTTACAAAGTTCATAATAGAACAATTAGATCCTTTGGTAGAATGAATGATGTTTAGATTAGATCTTCCTAACTTTTCCCAACCCATCTGAAAATACTTAGCTTAAAACATAGAAATTTGAAAGAAATTTGTCTCATATTTGAAAGGCATGCATAACTGAGTTAAAAGTAGATAGTTTTCATAAATATTTAAGAGGAGAAGGCTGCAATAACTCAAGAAGACCATTTAAAAGCTTTGCAGCACAGTAACACTTTTATGCAAAAGAATGAACAAACACACTGATATTTATAATCTTTTTGCATAAGTTTGAGCCCAGTAAACTAACAAGAAACCCTAAACTACGTAAGGCCCCTTGAACATTACAGCTTCACATCGACCAACTGAATTTGCCCAACAGGTCAAGACCTGACCATATTAAACTTGGGATTAAGTGAATATTAACAGATTCCTTCATATCTTTCAAGTCAGTTTTGCTTCATTTATGTGAATTTTAAACTATTGTTATGACTGTCTCAAAACAATCACCAACAGTTTCTTGGCACTAGAAGGAGGGCACACTCGAGTTAGGGTTTTGTTTTAAATAGAACTGGCTAATAACAGCAATAGAGTGACTAGATCTAGATCTAATTCAGGGGATATATTTGTACAATTACCTGTTATAAGATGAAGTAGGAGTCCTTTGATTTGGAATCCTAAAATATTGCAAGTATGAGGTTCATCTAGAACACCCCCTAGATCACCTTATACCATTCATAACTTTGTGAGTCCTGACAGATCTTTATTCGGATCTTTAAATCTTGGTTTAGGTATTCCTAGAGGTCCTATTCCTCCTAAAGATCCTAATCCCTCAGGAAATCTAGGTATTCCTACAGGTTCAGGACAAGTTCAAGCACCCACAATGGCTTATTTCAATGTCCAGTCTCCCATACACTTCAATGGTTACAATGAGATGCCCAAAAATCTAGAAAATATGTCCCAAATATCAGTTACACCAAGACCTAGAAGACCACATTAGAATATTCAAGGAGGCATGCTTTAGGGCTAGATTAGAACACAAGGATGTGGTGTGTAGATTGTTTCCCTACACCTTTAATGAACAAGCCTCTAACAGGTATGTAAACTTACCCAATGGTTACATTTCTTCCTGGTCACTTATGGAAGAGGTGTTTCTATCTCGATTTTGAGGACCCATTGACCCTTGTATCTTGTATCATAAATTGGCTACTATAAAAAGAGGAGAGGGAGAGCTAATCGATAATTTCAATGACAGATTTCAAAAGGCCTACTCTAGAATAGTAGCCCCTTACACTGTAGATGATGATACCTTGTTAGCCATGTACTATGCTGCCTTGGATCCTTTAACTGCCATGTTTGTCAAGAGAAAACCTGACATAGATTTAATATCCAAAGCCTATAAGGAGGTAGCCTCAGTAAATTAAGAGATGAGGCCTACAACTTATAGTCCATTTGCTAATGGAGGAAATTTTGGGATGCAGAATCAAGTACAACCTTGGAATGGAGTCACTATGCATCACACTCCATTATTAAATCCAGTTCCTCAATACACACCTATGTATAGTCCTACCCCAATCCAATCCATAACTCCTTACACAAGTAACACTGATAATAACAGTCAAGATAATGGTCAACCTTTCTTTCGACCTCCTGGAGATATAACTGTGGCAAAGGCACAAGAGGAAAAGGAAGAAATCAAAGAGATCACTGCACATTTAAAAAGATTAACCACTGAAGTGACACAACTAAGAAATGAGAACCTCTATGGAAGAGGTAACCAAGGATACAATCAAAATCAGAATTACAACCGAGGCCAAAATTAGAACTATTATTCAAATCTAAATCAGAACTACAATCAGAGCCATAACCAAAATAATAGCCAAGGCCAATGTTCAAATCAGATTCTAAACTATAATTAGCATCAAGGTCATAACCAAGGGCAACCAATGCAAAATAAAGGACCAGTGGTAGACAATAGGGTCTAGGGTAAAAATAACAGAAATCAGAATTAGCCTAGGCCACCCAAAACATGGAACACTAGACCAAACAATGGCACTCTAACTTCTCCTTTTGAGAATACAGATAATCATGATGCAAAACAAATAGCTGGCATCCAAATGGCCAATACATCACTAAAAAAATGATGCAGATTTCACAATACCAATGCCCATGTTGAGCTTGACTGTCCATAGTTCCATTTAGCAGCCAGTATATTTAATATAGATGTGCAACCCCCTACTTCTAAGTTTCTCATTCCCAAGGGTAATGAGGTAGTACCCTCAGGGTACGATACAACTTTAGTTTTAGAAACCTTTACCTTTGCAACTACAGAAGAGAAAGAAGATGAATTGTTAAAAGATGAGCCATACTTTTGTGAAAATCTTTATCTTGAATCAGCCTTTGTGTTAAATGCTTTTCAGTTTCCTTTTGAAACTAAAAATGAGGTACTAATTGAAATAGAAGAGGTGCAGGCTTTTCAATAGACAAATAGAAACCACACCTACAATTTAAGGAACAATGCTAGGCCAGAAGGACCTTTCACCACTTCCATTCCTCCTAACAACTTCAATACACCCCTAGATCAAAATGCTAGCAACAATCTTGCCATACTTAAAGCTAATCATCACACAAACAATGGAACAATAGTACAAAAGACCCAAACAAGTAACACTGAAACAGTAGAGACAAAAAGATTAATGAGTTACTTGTCAGAGGAAATAAAGAAAATTAAGGTCAGTATACCTCTGAATGAATTATTGAGAACCCCAAGGATCAAAAATGCTTTTATAAAATCTTTGGATGCATCCATAACAAATGAGGTTGCTACTAATATAGCTATTCCTAATAGAGACTCACTGCCTAAAAAGAAAAGTAAGAAAGTTGAGCATCCTTCCAATACAAATGTAGTAATGTATGCTGATAAGAGGGATGCTCCTACTTTCTTGTTAACTGTTAGATTGTGTGGGAAGAACATACACAATTACATGGTGGACTTTGGTGCCTCAACCAACGTAATGCCCTTAGGGATATGTAAAACTCTCGGGCTGACTCCCACCAGATCTACTAAGGTTGTCACACAGTTAGATAAAACTGAGGTTAGTGTGATAGGAGAACTAATGAACATTCAGATGCAATTAGCTTCAGACCCTAGGGTAACCCAATTCATTGACATACAAATAGTGGACATAACCCATGAATTATGGAATGTTGTTGAGTAGGGATTGGTCCAAGACATTAAACGGATATATGGCCACTGATTTTTCACATATGTGGCTACCTTGGAGAGGTGTCCCAAACCAAATTAGAATAGAGGCAAAACCCAGGATGAAACATATGATAACAGAGTATAATCAAACAAATGAAATATTATATGTTGCTGTTGAGCCTGGTGTTTATAGGATTACTAACAATGGGGTACAAATTGAAGAGCTCATGATGTTAAAGATTAGAGAAAAACATGTAAGCAAGGAGACAACATTATTCATTGAGTCTAATGGAAATTCTTCAGATGAAGAAAATAGTGCAATGGACAAATTTGGCCATGCCATTAGACAAGAGGTGGAAGAGTGCATTAAACAGAATCTGCCAATCCAATGTAAATTGTATAAGGATAGATGTAGAGTTCACAATAGGCCACATTCTGAGGAGAGTTGTGGAATGTGCAAAGACATCATTGAATATGAATACAAAAAATGCATGAAGATGGTAGAATTACAAGAGGAAAATGTGAATCCTGATTGACCGTAGAGATGCATTCAGAGTGATGTAGATGCTCTGATTTCAAATTTAGGAGAAGGAATGAAGGACAAGGGTAGTTGTCTTTCTGATTTTCAAGCTAAAAATACACATATACAAGTTGACCAAATAGAAATACCCATGAATAAACAGGCCAGCACCCCACAAGTAATAGAAAAGACAAAAAATGCCAAGGTAAAAGGTCAGAAAAGTAAATATGGCATGTGGACACTAAAATGTGACGGCTCCAAGTCAAAACAGGGTGCGGGTGTAGGTATTGAACTCATAGATCCTCAGGGTAAATCATATCTAGCAGCATATAGGCTACAGTTTTCCTATACTAACAATATTGCTGAATAGGAAGCCTTAATTTTGGGACTTGTCATGGCCATCAAGAAGAAAGTGAAAATGATCAGGATATTTTCAGACTCTGAACTAATAGTCAGACAAGTAAGGAAATTGTATGCTTGCAATTACAAGAAAATAATTTGTTACAGGCATAGAGTATGGGGTTTAATAGATTCATTTGATGCTTTCAACATAGAGTATATCCCTAGAAATCTGAACCATAGGCCGAATGAGCTAGTTGTTGCTGCTAGCACATTAGAACCCTTAACACTGTCAGGTCTGAGACGATTTGCTATAGAATTAGTTAATGTTCCCAGTATCCCAGACAATATTACACACTTTCAGGTATTTGTAGGGGATCAACAAATCATTGATTTTCTAATTTGTAATGAGGTATTTGAGGCTCAAATCATTGATGAGCAGGAAAGGCCTGAAACAACATGGGATGAAGAGAATATAATCAACTTAAAGAGTAACTTCTTACCTAAAGGGGTAATTGAATTAGAACATATTTTTGACTTCGATGGAGTAATAAGAGAGAGGGACTTGCCCAAAATAGGAGGGGGTAGGTGTGATTTACACAATTTAGGGACAGAGCAAAATCCACAAAATGTGCCAATCAGGAAGGCTTGCTCTGAGAAAATAAGAAGAGAAATTATAGATGCCCTGATAGATTACAAACATGTAATAGCTGATAGTGACAAGTTGTCATTGATGTCAAAAGTATGTTCAGTTGCCATTGTTGTTGATAGGAGCAGGAGACATCATCTTGTGTGTTCTTTCTATTGTTATATCACAATTTGTTCAGTATGGTAAAGTGTTTGTGTTTTTTTATCATGTTATAGTTCACATCATGCCTAATAAGGTCAGAATAGGTTGTCAAGATCAGATGTGTTGAGGTCAGTAATAGTGAGTTGTGTTTGAGTTAATGTCTTCATTATGGAGTTGATTTGAGGAGTTGAGTTACTCGGGAGTTGAGTTGAATCAATTAGGAGGTTACTTCATGTCATGACAATGTTCACATTCAGTGATGGTGTCTTGAAGATGTTGTAGGTTCATCCCATACTTTATAATGATATTTAAATCAGTGGTATTTTTGGTTTTCAATGATTGGAATTAAAAATTCTCAGTTGTATTCACTGTGATTGGTCTGCTCTTCTTGGAATATAGAGACACCAAAGCTTTGCAGAGAGTTAGTTTATTATCACTTAAGGTATCCATAGTTTCAATGATGCTCATGGAGGTTAAATGATCAAAGTTCAAATAGTTCATCTTTGAAGTGCTTTTGTAAATATCCTTAAGTGCTTTTTGATGCACATCATAATAAAAAGAATTTTTTTTAAAAAAAAGGTATTGACTTGTTGTACAGGTCACGGGCCACTTAAGTGGCAGCCTAAAGGGTCTAGGCAAAGTGAATCACCAGCCCTCTTTATATGCCTAACTGACTCCATTGGTCTTCATCCCTATTCATCGGGCGGTAAATCAAATCAACGGTTCTTTTAAATTTTTTCAAAGCCTTGAATATCCTTTTTATGCCTTATGCAGCTCAAAAGAAAAAAACAAGAAGGTGAAGGTCTTGTTTTAGTTAAGAAAAGCATCAAATGCTTTTTGTGGGGCCATAAAATGGTTTTTTGGTCTTTATTTTTATAAATTTAAAAAGGCATCATAGTTTATATTCATTCAAATATCTTAATAAAAGATCATTGTTTAAAAAAAATGCTTTATGAGGAGGTCATTGATTATGTGGAGCTTTATTTTGAAATGGCTATTTTTAGCCCTCCATAAAGGCATATGGAAGCATGTTTTTAGGAGATTTTGAGGCAGATTTAGTTGAAGTTTTGATAAGATTTTTTTTTTGGAATTCTTTTTAGAAGATTTCTAAAAACAAGTTTTTATTCTATCCTCATAAAAATTGTTAAGAGGAATGTTTTTTTGTGAAAAGGATGAGAACAAAGAATTTGAAGAAAACATTTCCAGAAAGATTTTTTTTGGGAAGAAGAAGTTCAATGGAATTCTGAATATTAAAGATTTATATCTTATTTCATTAAAGATGTTTTTGCAAATAGAAGGAGAAGAATTTGAAAAGGGTCAGAGGAATATGAAGAGATTTTGGAATCAATTTTTTTTGTGGAGATATAATTTTTGATGCAGGGATAATTAAAAAGACATAAGTGCTCAGATTGAAAAAGCTGAATAAGAGAATGTGAATGGTCATCTGTTATTTAATGGGCTTAGAGGTGCTTTGATGAATGTGTTGAAGTGCAGAGAAACAAACAATTATGAAGATAATTTTATGAAAATTCTTTTAAAAAGAGAACACAGAAGAATGTATGTATGAGCTAATTTGCAGTGAAAATGTTCTTGATGGAGGATCGGGTGATTTCAAAATGATATGCAGAGGAAGATATTGAAATTGTATTGTAGAGATAAGAGTGTTGAAATTTTGTTTATAGGAGCTTTTTTTCAGAGAGATGTGTAAAATTAATTATTTGTATAGTCTTGACTTGAAAATCAAACAAGGGAAATTAGGGTGTATGATGAAACACAGAGTGTAATTGGTGCAAATTAGATTGATTGGCAATCAATTCTTGCACATAGAGTTTTATGTTTTAATGATAGTAATTGTCTATGCCAGTGAGGCTTATAGGTCAGTGTGACCTTAACATTTGTCAGTGAGACACATATTGTAGCTAGTGAGGCTTCTTTGTAGCCAGTGAGGCATGTTTTATCAGTTAAGCTAGTGAGGCAGTTTTGGAGTGGTTTTTCTACCCCTGGAGGGTTTTCCACTCATGCAATTCTTGTGTCTTGATTCATATTGATCTTCTCTCTGTGGTTGTATGATTTACTCATGAGTTTTCATTTTTCATTCTTAGTTATGTGCATATGTGTTTGACAAATCAATGATAGCTTTCTCTCCTTGTGTTTTGAAAGTTAAAGTTTGCAAAAGATTTGAAAATTCACATAACACTGATTCACCCCCCCTCTCAATGCTGTCCTTGACTCCTATAATAGCATGGACATATGAAGACTTGAAAACCTATGATCCATCCATCATCACTCACGTGATACCGTTGAGGCCAAAGGTTAAGCCATTTAGGCAGAAACAAAGGCCTGTGAACGCCATTCTAGAGCCTTTAATCCTTGAGGAAGTTAAAAAATTGCTGTCTACGGGGATAATTTGCCTAGTCAGACATTCAGTCTAGGTAGCTAACCTAGTAACAGTAAGGAAGAAAAATGGAGACATCCGGTTGTGCGTAGATTTTAGAAACTTGAACAAAGCATCTGAAAAGGATAATTATCCTTTGCCTCCAATAGACGAAGTGTTGCAAGCAGTAAATGGGGCAAAGATGAATTCTTTTTTAGATGGTTTCTTGGGCTATAACCAAGTTTTAATAGATCGAGATGACAGATTAAAAACCACCTTCACTTGTAAATGGGGTAATTATGCATATAGGAGAATGCCTTTTGGTCTGATCAATGTAGGTGCCACTTTTCAGAGAGCTATGGACATTGCATTCCGTGGGTTATTAGGTAAGTGCATTGTTGTGTATATGGACAGTCTGACTATCTATTCCAAGGATGCATCCACTCACGCTGAAGATCTCAGGAAAATACTTAAGCAATGTGAGAGGTTCAAAATTTCCCTCAATCCGAAAAAATGTTCATTTGGAGTAACTGAAGGTAAACTACTAGGGCATGTCATTTCTGAAGATGGAATATCGATTGACCCAGATAGAATAGAATCAATAAAAAATTTACAAATACCAAACAGTAGGAAAGAATTAAAATCATTTTTTTGTAAGATTAACTTTGTTTGGAAGTTTATTACGAGTTTTGTAGAAATTGTACATCCGCTAAAAGCCATGTTGAAGAAAGATGCGCAGATACAATGGACACCTGTGGCTAGGGCTGCATTCAAATATATCAAGAGGGCCATTTCTGACGCCCCTGTACTAGCGAGCCCAGACTACATAAAGCCATTTTATATCTACTCCTTCGCATTGTCCCATTCAGTCATTGCTACTTTGACACAGAAGGGTGAAGACAATGAAGAAAAACCCATTGCATTTATGAGCGCACCTTTGAAAGATGCACAATTAAGATATCTAGATACCGAAAGACAAGCATTTGCACTAATAAAGGCTGCGAAGAAATTCAGACATTATATTTTGTGCAGCCAAGTCAAAGCTATAGTACCAGACACAGCAGTAAAGATGTTGTTGGTGCAAAACGAACCTGGAGAAAAGAGAGCTAAATGGATCACCACGCTGCAAGAGTTTGACATGGAAATCATTCCCATGAAACTGGTTAGAGGGTAGGCGTTGGTGCAAACAATAGTGAACACAGACCCATATTTGATAAAACAGTAGCATGTGCTAAATTCCCATGATGTACCAGACTGGTATGGTGACTTAAACACTTTTCTAATAGCTGGAAAGTACCCTAATAGGATGAAATCTTCTCAGAGGAGAGCTTTGAAGATTAAAGCACAAAAATATATGGTACAAGGAGGTCTTCTATTCAGGAAGAACAATGATGGAATTTATTTTAGATGTCTAAATAGAGCTGAGGTGGATAAGGTGTTAACAGAACTGCATGACAAGTACGGAACAGGTCATGGTTCCCATCTAGCTACAACACAAAATATTGAGAGTAGGCTATTATTGGCCCACGATGTTCAAAGATACAGAGAGTCACATTAAAAGTTGCCACACCTATCAGACTACAGCAGATAAGGGAAGAAATCAGGCCAACCCATTACAACCTGTGATTTAATCAAGACCATTTGCACAATGGGGCCTAGATTTCATTGGAGTCATCAATCCTCCATCTTCTGCAGGACATAAGTTCATACTGATGGTGACTGACTCTTGTACAAGGTGGACTGAGGCCACATGCTACAAGTTCTCCACAACTGAGGTAGTTATCAAGTTTCTTGAAGAAAACATCATCACTAGGTTTGGAACTCCCTATTCATTGGTATGTGACAACAGCCCTACTTTCTCTTCTTTAAAGTTTTCTAAATGGGCATTTGAATACAGGATTGTTTTAAAGTTTTCTTCAAATTATTACCCTCAAGGTAATGGATTAGCTGAGTCTACAAACAAAATTTTATTAGATATAATCAAGAAGCTGATTGCAAAGAGTCCTAGAGAGTGGAGTACCTTGTTAAAATATGCATTGTGGGTAGATAGAACCAAGTTCAAAACAGCTTTAGGTAGTACACCTTATCATTTAGTTTATGGGACTGATCCCATACTTCCAGTAAATCTGAGAATACCAATCTAGAAGTTTGCCAATGAGTATTTAGGCTTTGATAACCATAGGGAAGCCAGAATAGTACAAATGTTACAATTAGATGAGAGAAGAGGTCAAGCCATTGAGAAATTTGCAAAACACCAAGCAGTAGTTAAGAGGTGGTTTGATAAGAGAGCAAGAGTCAAAACATTTAGGATATCAGACTTAGTGCTGTGTTGGGATAAAGCACATGAAAAGAAAGGGAGCCATGGAAAATTTGATAAACTATGGTTGGGCCCATTGCAAATCTCAGAAATAATTGGAGACAACACATTTAGACTCAAGACCTTGATAGCGGAAGATGTGCCATTACTAGTTAATGGCCAACATTTGAAACACTACTTCCAGGCTTGAGGTAAAGGGCAGTCCATTCTTTGTGTGGTATAGTGTAAGTAGTGTACAGTTTTCTTTTTTGTTGTTTTCTTTTGTAGGTTAGCTATTTGTATAGTTTTGTTTTTTGTTTCTTTCTATTTGTTGTTTTGTTTCTGTTTTGTTGTTTGTACAGTTTTCTTTTGCTTTGTTTTTGTTTTCCTTGTACAGTCTGTTTGTTTGGTTGTTTCTTATCTCCTCAGCAGGGATCTTTTGTTTTACTTTAGAGTATTAAGGAGCAAACTAACAACCATTGAAAATGGTATAAAATTCAAAATATTCAGGTTAATCATTTGTAATTTATGCATAACTTGTTGTGACTATCATGAATGTAGAGAGTTATTTATTTTTTGAAATTTAGTATTCAATAGTAGTGATTGAGAATTCGAGGAAGGTTTCTCACGATGACACACCTAAAATCCTTGGGTTTGTTGAACTTACCAATGTTGATATTAGATGAAAAATTTGAGGTCACCCTTGCTACCATTACAATTCTCAGCTTAATTTCAGCAAGTGCTCACTCCTTGCATCATAAACTTATAAATTGCTATATCTTGTGAAATGTCTATCAAGAATAAAAAATCAATAAAGTATAAAAATATAATAAAGCAGATTATACTAAAAATCTAGATTAAGCCATCCAAGTAACTCTACTAGGGCTATGGATGCTCACTGGCAGTGGGGATCTACTTGGGAGAATTGTAACGATAACCTTGCCGGGGCTATAGATGCTCGTTGGTAGCAAGGCTCTATCCAGTCAGCTATGAGGGAACATCCTCAACTACATAGGCTAATATCAGTCACTGGTTTGTTCAACCGATCTTCAACATGAGGATAACTAGTCATGTGCACACACCTAAACTAAAAATAAAAATTCACGCACTCTTATTGAATACCTTAGGTCTTAAGTTGAATAATAATTTACAGGAAAGATAGTTAGAAGTTATGAATTTATTCCATTTAGTTTCCTTAATGCTTTGAATTTAATTGGTTTGTTTGGTTGCTAGTTGTTGTGATGTTCACAACATGCCCCATTTTACTCCTTAGCAAAATGAGGACCCCTACTTTGGTTGTTGCTTCTGCTTTTGTTTCTGTGGGTCTACTTGGTGATAAAGGGAAAAGAGGGTTAAGGTTGCAAAATTTATTAAAAATATAGAAAAAATGCATTTTCAGTACCAGGGCATGATATGGTTGGATTCCTTGTGAAAAATGAGCTAGGGTTGCTTTTTGAACCATCTTAAAATTTGCCATATTTTGCAAGTTATGATCATTTTGGTAAAATGTACATTCAGGTTTGTATATCACTTTGCATATACAGGGTTGTTTGTATATGCAAAGGGTTTTGTTTTTGTACTTAGTCACATTTGCCTTTTGCAATTGGGTTGCATATGCATTTGATTTTATATGTTAGGCCATTGTCTGTTGCACATACAAAATAGTTTGTATATCACGTAATGCATATACAAAGTCTATTGTATGTCACTCACATACAAAGTCGTGAAATGGGTCTTGTGTATTGGCTCTACATACAAAGTTGTTTGTATGTTCTTTTTTATATGCATTTGCTAATATGTTATGTATACATACAGGGCCTACCTGAAAGCATCGTGAAGAAGAGTTAAATGGTTGTATATTTGGCACTTGTATGTTTTTACATACAAGCGAAACATACAAGTTAAAAGATACAAGGCTCGTAATGAACAAGTGCTGGACCCAAAAAGTCTATTAAAACAGCTTAAGTCCTTGTATATTTTCAGCTTTTATATCGGAAGATACATGGGTTATGTACATGCGGCAGACCCAAAAATTTATTGAACATAGTTAAATCCTTGCATATTTTGTGCTTTGTATATTGAGGATATACAAAGACATTATGCAAGCCGTGGATCTCAGCATAGGATTAAATTTGGTTAAGTACTTGTATCACATCCGAATGTATATCGAAAGATACAAGTACAATATACAAGCACTATATACAACGCAGACTTAAAGGAGTTATCAGACAATGTTAATTCATTGTATAGATTTCGTCTTGTATATTTTGAAACATACATTACACCTTACACATACATGCTGGAATCCAAATGAATTTGAAGTCAGATTTAAATGCTTGTATCACGTCCGAATTGAATATCTAAAACATACAGTGCATTGTTTTATATGGCGGAATTGAAAAATTATAAATAGAAGTTAAGTGCTTGTATATTTTGTGTTTGTATATTGCGATATACACACTGATATACGTTGCATACATACATTGCAGAATTGATACGATTGGAATCTGATTAAATGGATGTATCATGTCTAGCTTGTATAGTGGAGATACATGAATTTAAACAAGAAGAGGGGCAGGAAAGCAAAGCGATAGGTTTTTTAAGCATTTTTTGAGGCCCGAATGCATATTTTTAGTCAACGATAGTTGACCCAACTATTCTAAGCATTGTATATGCATTTTTGGACATGATTTTCAGGGATTCAGGGTCTAATTGATGCGTTCACATAGTCACGACTAGATTTGGTAGCTATTTTTCTTCCTGCAGGTTTATTAAATGATGATACTTATTGCTTATTCATTTTTGCAGGTTTGCAGTTAAAGAGGAAGCTGAAGCTTAATGGTGGTGACGTCATGGAAAGGAAATCCAATCTCAGGAGTAGAGAAAGATAAGGATGAAGTGTGAGGAAGCCAAGGGTCTTCATTAATGAAGGCAAAATGCAGATCGGGACATCATTGCAGTAAACCATAGAAGTTAATATTAAGCTGCTAGGGTTTTTAGAAGGGCATATTTTGCCCAGATTTGATGTATGCTCAGAGATATTTTGGGAGACTAGTTCTCCAGCATTTATTACTATAACCAGAGGTTTGAACTAGTGCTTAACTAAGGTTTTGAGTTGTATTGAGGACAACCAAAGTCTATATATTGTGCCTCTATACACTGTAAAATATTACATAGGGGCTACATAGGAAATTTTAGAGAATAGCTAGCAATTGTAATTTATCTCAGCATTTAGAGTAGAGGGACCTCTTAGTTTAGAAATAGAAGAAGGAGGTCACCTGTGTCTGCAACAAGGAGCGTGTGGAACATCCTGCCTCCTTGCTGTATCTGTAAAGCTTGTAAGTTTTCTGTAAATTGATCAATGAAACTAAGAGTCATTCAGACATTGTAAATCATACATTACTATTTGTTTCTAATACAATTGAATCTGGAATTCTACATCTATCTTCTGAGTGTTTTCTTGCTCTTTATTGTGTTTGAAACATTTTCTCTTAGAGCTCGCAATTTTAGGTGTATGTTTGTGAAAATACTCAGAACTTACATTTAAGGTTTAATCTGTGGATTTGATCAAATTGTTGTATGATTTACAAAGTGCATAACATAACAATTAGATCCTTTGGTAGAATGAATGATGTTTAGATTAGATCTTCCTAACTTTTCCCAACCCATCTGAAAATACTTAGCTTAAAACGTAGAAATTTGAAGGAAATTTGTCTTATATTTTAAAGGCATGCATAACTGAGTTAAAAGTAGATAGTTTTCATAAATATTTAAGAGGGGAAGGCTACAATAATTCAAGAAGAACATTTAAAATCTTTGCAGCACAGTAACACTTTTATGCAAAAGAATGAACAAACACACTGATATTTATAATCTTTTTGCATAAGTTTGAGCCCAGTAAACCAACAAGAAACCCTATACTACGTAAGGCCGCTTGAACATTACAGCTTTGCATCGACCAACTGAATTTGCCTGACAAGTCAAGACCTGACCATAGTAAACTTGGGATTAAGTGAATCTTAACTGATTCCTTCATATCTTTCAAGTCAGTTTTGGTTCATTTATGTGAATTTTAAACTATTGTTATGACTATCTCAAAACAATCACCAACAAGATGTAACTGAAATATAAACTAACTCTAAAATTTAAACTAGATGAAGTTCTATCATTCACAAGTAGGTCCTCTAACATAAATCCTCACAATTCCACTGATAGTTACTCCTTAAGTAATTTGGAATAAGGTTTGGTGTCAAACACAAACTGCAACCAAGAAGAAACTAAATTTTAATAGCATTGAGACACAATAAAAGACTGAAATAGTCAAAATATAACATCAGATCAAGATTGCAAAATATGTGAAACATGATGGTTTGCTATTAGAACTAAAAGGAATACAATGCATGAAAAATAAAATGTGTCAGCCAACTGCTGTATACAACTCTGCAAGAGAGAAGAAACTAATGTTAATTGACTGAGAAAAAACTAAGTTTTTCTCTTATAAATGTCTCCAAATGATCCCCTCTAAAGAAAGAAGAAAAAGCTCCTAAAAATAGACCCTAAGTCCATTTTTGAGCTACTCATGAGAGCCAAAAATAAAGCACTGAATCTACCTCCAATCCATGAAATAAAGCTACAAAACTACCCTCTCATGTGGTCCCACCATAAAACTACTTTTCTTTGCTTATGAAAGCTCCAAAAATTGTCCTATATGACTCTAAATAAAACAAATCAAAATAGAATATTTGATCTGCTTTATAAGCCTATAAATTACCTAAAAATAGTTAAAATTTAAAAGCAATTCACAATTTCATTGCTTTAAAGTTAACTTTACAATGATATGGTAATTTTAATCAATATCCTATCGATATGATTTGTTTTTGCAAAAATAAAATGATATCTGGTTTATAATTTCACCAAGATATTTACAAGATATCACTATTTATTTTCTATAAAAATCATAAAAAATATGAACTATTACACATTTTTGCAAAAAATAAATAAAAGCCTTAAAAGGCTTGACACCATGGACTCCAATGTGTTGATATTCTGCCACCTCATCATTATCTATATGACTTGAAAAATGCTAACTCACTACCTCTATAGTGCCACCATGTCACATTGAGCCCCCTTTGACCATATCTTCATCTAGCATATTCTTCACATCTCCAAGATTCTTGTTTGATCTTATGCATATATTGAAATATGTGAAGGAATAATAAAAGATGCATAAGTGGGAGGTCAAAGACACTTGACCACATGCATTATCAAATAATACATTGACTCCAATGTGAGTCAACCACAAATTATATTAAGACCTTGGCAAGATTCTAAAAGGCACAGCCTTGTCTAGTTAATGATAATGTCCACTTTGACTTAATAAAATAGGCCATATTCTTTAGTTGCCGGCCACCTCTGCTTATGATTACTAGACACTATCAACACAAAGTGTTGACCCCTATCTCATTTGGATAAAAATGATTATATTTTACATGGTCAAAATGAAAGGGACATCAAAACAAAACTAAGTGTGGAACCCTAAAACATTGGTCATTTCATTTTTTGTTGTCGTTGAGTTGTCTCTGCAACTATGGCCGCCAACTTCGGGTTTCATGCTCTATGTGCTTTCTTGCTCCATTCTATGATCTTTAGTGGTTGAAAGCACAACACTTCTCTAGCCAAAATGACAGGCCGCTCCTGGTAATCTTGAATCTAATCTTTTCAATGGCTTTTCACTGTATTTTGATGGCTTATATCCATTAAAAGGCTGCGACCATTATAACTATTTCCTGAATCTTCTTAGTCTTTGATATGTAATGTTTGGTTTTTGTGTTGAACTTTGAAAAAATGGAAAAATGACAAGAGCACTCAATTGGCCATGGCCATTATCTCCTTCTCATGCTGCATTATCAAATGGTGAGCTCATTGTTCCTCCTTAGCATTACTACCATTGTGGTTTCTTTTATCTCCACATATATGAAACTATGATAAGGGTTTCATTTCGTGTTAGTTGGGTATGTGAAATACCTTCTCATATGCATGGCCAATTCATGTAATACATTTCTATAGCTTCACTCTTTTGTATTTTGATGTAAAAATGTGAAGATCTTGTGTTAGAAGTGAGGGTTTCATTTGTATTGCACATAACCTTCTTTTACTCTTCGCAGCCATACTTACACAGAAATTTCTTTTACCTTGCTCGACTATATGTAAGAAGTAAGAGACTTCTTTTTTAAACTTGATAAGGGTTTCATGTTTTTATCACACATAACTATTTTGTCACTGTGGCCATGTCTTCAATGCTTCATTTTGAGCTTGCTCAACAGTGAAAAAGAAAGAAAACATTTTTACTCGACAAGGGTTTCATGTTTTTGCTGTGTAAACAATATACTCATTTTTCAGCTTGCCTGGACAATTTACTTACCATTTTCCTTTCTCTTCAACATTGCAAAAATACATTAGATTCTTAAAGTAGATATGGGTATTTTTCTGATGAATGCAAAAGGCATTATGTTTGCATTTTTCCTCTTTACTGTATAAACTCAGATTTGAAAACTGAAGCAAGGGTTTCTGTCCATTGAACACAAAATTCCTTCCTTCTATAGCATACATGGCATATGATATCACTTTCTTCCTTATACTATCACTGTTTAGTGATAATCACTATTATTGTTCCAAAGAAGTGATGATTGCATGCACTATTTCTATCTCTATAGCTCTACTTACTCTTTCAGTGAACTTTGTCCATGGAATGTATATTGTCGATCTTAAACTTAGAACTTCTCTTCTTCCTATAGCAACAAATATGTCTTCATTTCTGTATCTTTTGTCCATTCAGGGGATTGTGCAAATGTACTTCCATCAAGGATGATGACTTGGTTGTGTCATGGCATTGAGGCATTGTAACAAAAGAAGGAAAGACTTGTTCTGTATAAACTATAACACATGAACCTCTATTGTTCTTCTTTCTGTATTGTATCATATCAAATTCATTAAATAAGATGTCCTGAAGGATATGATCAGGTCCACTATATCTGTTATCACCAGTTTTGGTAGATCATTTCTTATAATGAAACTTCATTTGAACTCACTCAGCCACAGATGCAACCATACACTTATACATTTCATTTTGATACAAAATAATATCCTGTAGCATAAAGGATGATGATCATACCAGTTTAACTAGTCCTTGTCACATGATGATGATGCTCTATTACACACATGTAATGAAATATTCCTTTTGATCCTCTTGGAGTTTTCCAAAGACAAAATGAGCCATCTGAATTGGTTGTCTTGTAATTTTCTGCTACATATTTGTAATACTTATCATGTTTCTCATATAGATATGCAATGAATGAAACATGTGATAACACTTGTCCTAATGCTCCGTAGAAAAAGTGAGGCATAATTGGATATATTTCATCATTTAAAAGGCAGCTTATGTAATTGAATTCTAAATCTAATTCTGCCACTCCACTTAAATGAGAAAATATGAAGTCTAGTACTCACCTGTCTTTGCAATTTGCTTATTGGTTTATAATGAACATTCCAATTGGACTATTGATCAATACTTGTGAACACTTACTCCTTTATCTATCTGATGATTATAAGTGCATTGTGTACTCATGATTATTATCATGCTTGAGAATGCCATTTTCACAACAGTTGGAGTAGTACATAAGCTATTATATGGATTGAATTTTGTCCTCTATCTGCTTAGGTCATGCTCTTGGTTGCATTTCATAATTTGAAGTAAAATCATGGTCATGTCTTGAAATGGGACTGATGCATATGATTGTCTTGTTACTCTTTTAGCTTCTCATGTGAATGTCATCAATGATCTTCTTCTATTCATCCCTTATGAGATTAGGGGCAGTAGCATGTTGGGCTCAACTATTGTGGGAGCCCATTTGATACCACATGTCGAATGTCTTCAATTAGCTTCATGATTTGTCCTATACCTACACATGAAACAAATAGATTAGAATAAAACAATGATGCTCTTATGTTTTCTTCTCTTTAGTTCCTTCTGCATATGGATGCTCTTATTTGATCAATGCATTACAACTAAAGTGTTATGTCTCTCATGATTGATGAAGGATTTTCATAACCAGAGCTCCTAACAGGACCTTCCTACATTTTTTTAGGTATGTGCCAAGGTCAGGAGTAGGATTGGAGGCTTCTACTTAGATCAACCAAAACAAGGCAATGATGGCTATGTCTTTCCCTCTTCTTCTATAGATGCATAGTATTTTATTTGTATTTGCATGAGTTCATCTATAACTCATGGCTTGTGTGGGACATTTGATATGTCTTAATTTCCTTCAATGTAATGTTTGTTCTCTCGTGTATTCAAAATTGTAAATGAACAATCACTATGGTGAATGAAACTTATCTCTTTTACTGCTCTGCAATGCAATGAATGATAGAAACTTTTCTCTTCTGCATCTAAACAAATGAACTGCATTTGTCATAACAACTATGCAACTAGCACATAATAGAAATAAATCAAACCTCATTCAAAATGATAAATGATAAATCTGCTCAGCCAATTTTTGAGCTAGGGTAAAAAAATGGTAAAATTTGGGTGACTTCTGCTATATGCTTGCCTGCTAAGCATCTAACCAGTTGCCTTGATATCCATTAGGCATAGAGTCATACTCCATCCTTCTCATAAACTCAGAAAACACTATACTTCAGCTCTCCAACAGTTCAAACAACAATAAAAAACTAAAAGAAAACTCTACTAAAAGCAAACTAATAGGCCCTGATGGCCAAAACAAAATGCTGAAACAAATGTGCATGAGCACTTATTTACTACAAAACTACTCTACTATGTACAAAAGAAATCTCTTATCCTCAGAGGCAATGCTTGAGGTGGATCCCATTAACTAGGATAGACAACACCTCTCCACTCATCTTGGATAGCTGAAATGCATTATTTTCTTTGCACTCTATGATAACATAAGGCCCATCCCAAATGACATCAAATTTTGAATGCTTACATGACCTACTCCTTGGTTCATTCCACTTGAACACCAAATCTCCAACAATAAAATTCCTTGGTCTTGCTCTCTTATCAAAGGCATTATTCATTTGGGTTTGATGCATATCAAGATTTCTTAAGGCCTCTTTCCTTGTCTCTTCCAGCTCCATGAGCTGAGCTAGTCTGATTACAAGAGGCTGCTCCTCTAGTAGCTCAAGCTCTTTGATAAAGGCCAATGTAGGCAATTTAATTGCAATATGTAACCGAGCCTCTTTTCCATAAGTAAGCACATATGGGGAACAACTAGTAGCCCTTTTATGTGTAATTATATCAGCCCATAGAGCTAACTTTAACATTTCATGCCAAGTTTTCTGATTGTCCTGAATGCTCTTCTTGATGATCCTTATTAGATTTTTGTTGGTAGATTTAGCCTGCCCATTACCCTGTGTGTAATAGTTAGATGAAGCATTCAAATAGATATTATTTTTGATAGACCAATCTAAAATTCTTAATCCTAAAAAGGTTAGACCATTATCAGAGATGATTGAATCTAGTGTACCAAATCTTGAGACTAGGTCCTGATAAAAAATTAGGACAACAGATTCATTTATTTCTTTTAAGGCGACAGCCTCAGTCCACTTGGTGAAATAATTTGTGGCAGTCAAAATCCACTTGTGGCCTGCACTTGAAGGTGGATTTATTGGTCCTATGAAATCCAATCCCCATTTTGCATATGGCTATTCAACTTTAATAGGATGTAAGGGTAAGGAAACAAATCTTTGCTTACCTGCAAATAGGGAACACTTCTCACATCTTCTCACCCAAGAGAAAGAGTCTTTAAATAGATCAAGCCAGTAATAACCAGCCTACATAATCTTCAAGGCAGTTGTTCTAGCTGCAAAGTGACCTCCTGAAGGTCCATTGTGAAACTCTTCTAATAGTCTATCAACTTGATCAGGTCCAACACACCTTAGAAATACACCATTAAAGTCCTATATAAAGTCCCATCAATAATAGCATAAGGAGTAGCTTGCAATCGAAAATACCTTCTTCCTACCCTATCTAAACCAATTGGGCACTCACTGGTCTACAAATAATGCATCATATGATGCACCCAACTATCTGTTTGAGTTGGTGCATTGGCTGGTTCATTATTATTCAGCACTATTTCGGTGTCCTCTTGTTGTTTTTGCTCAAATTATTCACTTTTAGCAAGCTGCTCACATAAGCCCTTACCTCTAATTAGCTTGGTTACTTGGATGTCAACATCAAATTCCATAACCTTGGCTATCCAACTAGCTCTCTTATCATTTATATCTCTGTTTAGTAAAAAACTCTTGATAGCGAGATGAGCAACTTTTAAGTGAATTTTATTATTAGATAGCATGTGCCTAAATTTCTTGAGGCTCCTTACAACAACAATAACATGTTTTTCTACAAAAGATTACTTTACCTCATACTTGTGCAACACTTGGCTGAAAAATGCAATTGACTTCTCTAATACTTCATTGTTTTGCTAACATAACATTGCAAAAATAGTGTCAGCTCCTCCAAAAGCATATAAAATGAAATCCTTCTCATAATTAGGATTGATGAGGGTAGGGGCAGCAACAAGGGCTTCCTTTATCTCCTCGAAGCTTCCTTTTCCCTCCTTAATCTAGCTAAATGGCACATTCTTTTTCAACATAGAAGTAAGAGGTTGTAGCAAAGCTACAATATTCAGAATAAACCTCCTAACAAAGTTAATTCTGCCAATAAAACTCTGTAAGCCTTTCTTATGTGTAGGTAGCGGTAAATCTAGAATAGCAGAAACTCTCTTAGGGTCAATAGTAATACCTTCTCTTGAAACAATATGAATGAGGAGTCTTCCTTCATGAACTAAGAATGAAACTCCAAACTCCCTGCACCTCTAAAAAATCTTTCCAAGTTTCAGCAGGTTGTTCTTGAAAATTTCTATGGTTTGATGATGTTCTTGCTTCACTGTCATTCTGCACTTATCTTTTCTGAACTGACCATGAGTGTTAAACACTGATTCTAATGTGACTAACCCCTTGGGCAACTTGTTGGTCCTCAATTGAACAATCTGATCTTCAAATTGTTGTTGATGTTTATGCTGATTATCTGCTACAAATTCAGCCTCTACACTTACAAAACTCAAGATTTGTTCATCACTGTTAAACACTTGCCACAAAACACTATTGTCAAGTATAGAAGGTCTAACAACTATCTTAACATATGGTTGTACCTCAACATTTTGAATCTGATCAGGAATCTCAAATTGAGATCCCAAGGCTACCAACCTATCTACATACTTATTTTGATCCCTGGGAACTAAAATTAGATTAAAAGCATCAAAAACTTCAATTGAATCCAACACTCTATGCTTGTACTTTTTTATCAGATTATTTTTAGCAACATTCAGATTCCTAACCTTGTTAACGATCAACTCAGAATCTCCATAAAATTGGACAGATTTGATAACTTATTTTTGAGCCCATTCTAAACCATGGATCAGGGCCTCATACTCAACCACATTATTTGTGCAGCTGAAGGTAAATCTTAAGGCAGCATAGTACTTGTCCCCTTGAGGTGAAATTAACATATTACCTACACTGGTACCCGTCTTTGTCCTTGATCTATCAAAGTACAACTTCTAAAGCTGATCTTCTTGATGTTCTAACTGATTTTGATCCTTAATCAGATTAGGAATCACTGCATCTAGTTCTTGTATCATATAGATGCCTAATCCTACCTCATGAGTGTGACAGAAAGGGTCACTATCATGATCTCCAGCTGCCCAATAATCTAAACTTATATCTTCTATAGGTGCATTGGGATCTGGGCTCATGGGTTCATCCTGCTACTCGCGAGCGATGTATAGATTAGCGTTTATTGGGCTGGGAACATAGGGGTCAACATGGTCTTTTGCAAGTGGTTTGGATTGTATTGTTACTTTTGTAACATATCTCATTCTAAAGAACAAGTGAGTTCAGTCAGACAAAAGAAACCCACCCAATTTGGTAGTGAACTCCCTAGAAAGGCAGATTACAAAACTAGGTGGAAGGTCAATGATGTAGATGTCCTGATGGATAGCAAAATTATGACAACCATGCAATGTGAGTGGTAGATTTTTTATTATCCCTACAGTACTAAGTGCAGACCCATCTAACTGTACTACTCCTTTTGCAAGGGGCTCATAAACAAATCCTAATGAGTCAGCTACACTTTTGGGCATAACTGAACTACTTGCCCCTGAATCCACCATACAATTATGAACCAATTTATCACCAATAATGAGGCTTAGATAGAAAGGCAGTGGTTTTACCCCATCTGCTTGCTATCCACTTTTGATCTCAGAACTATTGCAAGTAAAACCTTGGCCTTCTCTTGACTAGAACACTCAGAAAGTGAGAGTTCAGTCAAAGCTTCTTGTAACAAATTTTTTGGGCCAGGATGCGTAAAACATCCATAACTAACATGCTCACTGTAGCTTTCTATTGTTCTCAAAATTAGTTGTGCTTAATTTTGTAGACAACCCCTACAAAACTTGTCTGTTTCGTAGTCTATACTCTAATTTTTCAAATAAAGACAAGTCCTCTTGGCCTCACGTGAAGTTATCTAACATCATTGAAACAGTTTGTGACATTCCCCTAAGTTGATTCCTCGAAAATGGTGAAAATCGACTAAGTTGTAAGCTTGTCAAAATATCAATTTTGACTATTTTGGGGTGTTAGAATTTTTTTATGTTTTCATATGTGATAGTGGTTGAATTCACCACTCTTACATGTATATTATTGTTTTACGTGCAATGTCAGCCAAAATTACTACTTTTACATGTTTTATCTCATTTTTTATTAATATTCATGAGCGGCAAAAATTGTCGCCCATGCAGTTCCTTGTCATAGTTTAAGATGTAAAGGTGGTCCTAGGTACCATTCTTGCATAAGGTACCTAGCTCATGTGTGGTCAGTTGTTTTTACTGTCTTAATATGATCTTGCCAAATCTTAAACTCAAGTGTCATTAATGGCTCTCGCATTGCCATTAATACATTATTTTATACCTTTTTAAAGCATTTTATTCCTTGTTCTTTTAAGTTTTTATTCTCACACTTCTCGAAATAAGCCATTTAATCCTCTACGAAGCCGATCGAACCATGGAATTTGTGGATTGTGTAGATTTTGTGCCTAGGGTTTTTTTCTCTATTGTTGCCAGGTAAGATGGCGTTTCTCCTACTTTCGTTGTTATTTTTCTTCCTTTTATTAGGGTTTGTTTATAATAGTCATGTTTGTTTGTGATTTATGCGAATATTTTTGTTTGGTTTGAGTCATTGTTTTGCATGCTTGAGGTTATCTTAAAAACCTTAAGTAGAATGTTCATGTCTTCCTCTTCACTATTCTTTGTTCATTGTCAACGGATTCGTCATGCCCTAGTCTTAGCGCAAACTATGGATTTTAGATGATATCTATGAAACTTAGGTTTTGCCAGTTTTTTCCTAACATGTATTGATGGTCTTTTCCACCGCCAACACATGATTTTACCCTTACATTTATTTCCTTGTTTTATAAATATGTATTAAGTGGTCATTTTGGTCACCAATACATATGCTTGGTTTTTGTAAAGGGGCGGTTAAAACCCCCACCCCTACATGTAAAACTTAAGTTTCCTCCAAAATGTACAAGCAGTATAAATTCCTTCTTTCACATAATAACTTAGGATTTTCAAACATATGTAATAGTTGTCTTTTCGACCAACTCTATGCTTCAAGCTTTTTCTCTTATGTGCACTAGTGGATGTATTTGCCAGTTGTGCATACACCAAATCAAACTTGCTTATTCCCTCATGTAAGGATAGTCAAATTGACCACCCCTACATCAAACATGTTTATCTTCCCAAATACATGCAATGGCGGCCCTTTTCACCGACCTTGCACATACATGAAAAATCAAACTTTTCCCTACATGCAATAGCAATTAAATTGACTGACTTTACATGATAAGTAAATGGTCCCTTGTGCAGAGCAGTCAATTTGAGTGCCCATGCACATTTTTCTAAAAATTTTCCTAACACTGGGAAATTTTTCTTTTCAAAGCCTATTGACCCGCTTTCACCTTTTACCTTGATTTGCATGCTCTCAAGCCCTTCAATGCATGTTTCCCTGTTCATGACTATCAAATCATAGTAACCCCAATTTACCCATTTTTCCCCTAACTATAAGATCATGGCTTTTTACAGTTCTCTACAAACATCTGTGGGAAACACCTTTTCCAATTTCCTCTTCAAAACTGATGATGGAGCTGTCTCCATCCAAAGCTAAGATCATGAAGTACAAATACCAAGGGGTCTTCCCTGCCACTTCAGTGTAGTCTAATGTTTATGAGATCAGGGATACAGAGATAGGACATGTGGATATGGCAGAGTTTGTGGACAAAACCAAACAAATAAATCCATATAGACACATGCAGAAGATTATCGACAACAACATTCACTTGGTTGCCTCTTTTCTTGTTGTTGCCTGTAACCCTGAGTTTGTTCTTCAGGTAGCCATTCATTATAACAGGGATACTAGGACTATGTCAAATTCCCAAGGGAATGTGATTATAAGATTGGATGAGAAATTTCTTAACAAGATCTTCATGTGTCCTCCTATTGAAAATATTGGACAAATTGATTTTGGTCAATGGAAAAAAGATTATGATGAAGATGTGGAAGCCTCAAGAAAATACAGAAACAATAAGTGGTTGAAGATTCCTTGGAGCAATTTGACCAGATAACCAAAAGATCTCTCAAGGAGTGACTTTGTTGAGGAGGTCTATGACTTGATTATACTTTTGAGTCGTATCAGAGGACTTTCTTCTTCATCCAAGTTTTAGGAGTGGATGTACGCATATATCAAGGTGATTCTCTGGGGTACAAAAAATCTTTTGGGGAGAATAGATCATTAATGCTTTGCATGAGCAATTGGTGAGAGTCAATACTACTTTCAAGTTTCATATGACCTCATATATAGTGTATGCTTCTGCGAGCATGAAAAGTTTTCCTGGTCTGACTCAAATTGGTGATAGGAGATTAGTTCCTGTTTATGAGTACTATCCTCAAATCACTCTAAAAGGATTAATCCATCATTTCCATAGGGTTAATGATGCTTTCTTTTTAGCGTTTATATGTTTGTGGGATGATGAACTGGTACAGAAAAGAGTATCAGATGAAAATTGGTAAGTGGTGAATTTCTTTGGCTGCTTGTTCTTACAGTTTCCTACTTTCACATATCTCAGAGTAGGATATTATCCTGGTTATCCATATATACTTCCATGGTATCCTAGTGATAGGATTGTTCCCATGGAACTATGTAGGCAGCTGATTGTGGTGTATAATAAACAAATGGAGCTGAAAAAGTCAGGGATTAAGTTTCCTCTAGAAATTGGAAGGTATTCAGTCTTGTCAGCTACCAAGGCTAAAACAGTTGAATTAGAGATGTTACTAGTCACAATGAAGACTTTCATGAAAAGAGACTATTTTGATTTTAGCAAGGTATAGGATAAAATCAAAAGAAAGTCAACTTTCTATATGCTAATGGTTGAAGATATTTGGGCTGATCTCGGGACAAAAAATGAGATCAGGAAACTAGACTTTTGTAGACTTCAATTGAGTTAGATTGAAGAGCTAGGCCTTGTAGATATTTTGCAAGGAATGGAGGATGATGGGAATGTTTTAGATCCTAAATATAATACTAAGAATGTTGAGTCCTCACCTCTTCCAGAGGTCAGATAGTCAATTAAAGAGGAGACTTCAATAAGGAAAAGCTTTCAGCCAATTCTAGCTAATACAAATGTATGGTTGAAAAGCAAATGGATTAGTCTGAAAGAATTCCTTACTGGATCATAGAGAGAAGTTCAAGAGCAAATAGGCAAGAAGGTGGAAAACTAGACCAAGAATAAAAGTGGCATTCCCTCCTCTTCTAAAGTACAAAAGCCAAAAATTAAATGTCTATCCAAGGGAGGGAAGAAGAAGGAGGTTGCAGGAACTTCTAATGTCACTAAATCAGGTACTGAAGACACAAATGTTGAACAGATGGAGGTTGAAGATGTTGAAATTGAATAACAAAATATTGAGAAATCTAATGATGCCCAACAAGCAGAAATGTCTGATAAGCTTCTACTGAGAATGTAGAGTAGGAACTTGGTGATCTACATCAGTCCCCTAAAAAGAATCTCCCATCAGAATCCCAAGTTTCTATACCTCTACTTCATGTTCTTGTTTCTGATAGTTTTCCTGTAGTTTCAAATGTTCCTATTTCACCCATTTTGGTTGTTTCTTCTGATAGTAGCCACGTTCTTTGAGAACAAGTTTTGGGACTGTATTTGATTCTTCTGGTTCTATTCCAAGTTTATCTTCCCTATCTTTTGATATTGGTGTACAATCTATTTTAGAACATTTTCTGGATGGTTCAGAGAAAGTTGTTGACACAAGAGTAGTTTTTACCAACACCAGTCCTATTGTTACCATAATAGGTATAAGTATGGATCTGGTAAAATAGGTAGTGGAGTCTTCTCTGAATGTTGGTGTTTCTATACTTCCTCCATGTTTGTCTGCATACACTCCTAAAATAAAGAAGCAAGCAATTTCACCAGATGAAATTGATATTGAGAAACTGTTACCTATTAAATCAAAGACTCTGAAGAAGAAGCCCAAGACTGTCTCTAAACTCATTAATGAAAAAGGAATCAGATATGTAGAAATTGCCAAGCCACCAGAGGATGCTACTATTAACAATTTTGATATGAATGATTATGTTTTCTCAAGAGTTGAGCTCGGTAAGCTAACTCATGAAGGCATTAAATTAGATTTTCAAACTACTGCCAGCACCTTGTGTAGACACCTAAAAATATCTTCTACCATCAAATTGACTCCCGACAACCCTAAACACACCAATTTCCCTTCTAACCAATTAATTAAATTTTTATTTAATTAATTACTTCTCTCATTTTCTAAATTGACACCATTTTATCCCCAAAATTGAATTAATTTCATTAATTCAATAGTCCAAACCTTAGCCAATTAATTTAATAAGTATGCAATATTTATTAAATCAATTTCCCCTTTTTCACTAAATTCAATTAATTAGTTAAAACCATGTTAACTAATTAATTCAGCCTATAATTAACCTATCCATACCCTAAACAATTAAATAGCTATTATTTAATTGCCTACCCTAGCCTACCTCATCATAGCCCTAGGATTAATTAAATAAAACCTTTGTTTAATTAATCCTATCCCCTTCATTTGGGTGGTCAAACCTTGTTTAACACCCTTCCCCACATCCTCCAAATAAAAAATTGAATTAAATCCACATAAGTCAATTTTTTATTTAAAAACATCCCACATCACATTTATTTCTCCTTACAAACCCATACTCATTTATTTCCTCTCTTCCCCAAATGAATTTTTAATTCATTTACATTCCCCCATATGAATCTTTAATTCCAAAATAATCCTTCACCCCCATGCTCATTAAATAATGCCTTTTCCCAAAATGAACAAAAGAATCACTTTTATTCCTAGCCCTCCATTCATTTAAGATTGAATCTAGACCCTCCACATCACTTTTATCCTCCACCATTGATCTTCCAAATCAATCTCCACCCTTGGATCAAAATCCCTTTCAAAAATCTATAAATAGAACCTCTCCCAAACCATTTTCATCATCTAATTTTATGCAAAGTTACCATGCCAAAATCACTTTTGAGCTAGAATAGTGAGTTGCAAACTAGAGTAGCATTTCACATTTGAATCTATTGTCTAGGGATTATCTTTGTCTAGGAGCTTATTTTGGGTGTAAAGGTTCCTTCCTCCCTTGATGGGATTAGACTTACATGTGAGGTATAGCTTTTGTTGTTTTTATGCATATTAGTTGTGTTTTTACCTTAAATGTTTATCTAATCTACATTGGCACACCCAGTGGGACCCACAAGGTCCAAATCTAACTTGTGTTGTGAGTTTTTGGTATAAGATACATGCTTTTACAGGTCTAGCGCCATCATACCTGCGCAGGGATGCCATCATTGGTTCCTTTTAGTGCCATTTCCTGTTTTGGCACTATTTTGTGCAACATATTCTTGTTCCAAAACTCCTTCACATTCCATCTTCTCCCAAGTGATCTTCCTGCTATTTTTATGACTTGATTGCTCTCTGTTTTTACAGGAATATGAATTGGACAAGGGGAGGTTATGCCAAAATTTAAAATCTAACATGCATCATAGTGTTTGTTTTGGTTTGTTTTTTTTGTTTGCTAATTACTAACAAGACTAACCAAGACTTCCACTTTGTTGTCTGACCCTTTGTGTTCATCAAAAAGAACCACTTTTTGCAGGTTGGACGTGTTCAGTGTTGTATTAGTGCTATCGTCAAGATAAACAGACTCTATGAAAAGTTGCACAGTGATGCTTTCATATACCTATATCAGCGCTATCATCTGTTTTTTCATTTTCCACATGATGTATTAGCACTAAAATATTTATTAGCACTTTTATTGTAATATTGTAGTGCTATCGTCTATTTTGTCACCTTCATAGTCTTTTATTAGCACTATATTATTAATTAGTACCATCTGTGTAAGTCAGGTTATTCTGCCCATAGTGGCACTATTGTATATCTATTTTAGCGTGATTTGAAAAATTGACTTTTCTATCTGTGCAGGTACTGACAAGTGTGTTGCAGGTCATATTGTTGATACTAACAAGCTTTTTGCAGGATGGTTTGATTTCTAGTTAGCAAAACACTTCAATTTGCAACTTAAAATGAACCCTTTGCATGTTAGTTAGTCAAACACTTCGATTTGGTGCAATTAAAATTGAACAAACAAACAATCAAACAAACTTTTGTGTGTGTGTGCCCAAACACTTAAATTTGGTGTCCTAAAATTTACAATTTGTGTGCCAACAAACAAAACACTTCAATTTGGGCTTTAAAAAGAACCACAACTTGCATAAATCAAAAGCATTTTGGTTAAAAAGAACAACAACTTGCATCTTTCATGCATATAATCAAGAAGATCATTTTTAATTGTGTGAAGTGTCTTGTGCTCTTTTTGCTTGTGGTGTGAAAAAGCGTATGCTCTTCCCTCATACCATTTTGGTGACCTTGGGAATCAAAAGCTTCTCATGAAACTTGCATTAATCACACCCCATTTAATCTAAAGATCTAAAAATGAACCATGTTTAGTGTGATACAATCATAAAAGATATGTATACTCTCCCCTCACATCTTTGAATGAACTTGGGGATCAAAAGTGTTTTCATGATTGTATTGCTTTTGTCAACCTTAGAGGGCCTGCCACCCCATTTTGAAAGGTGGGAATGACCCAAGTGACATCAAGCTAAAGCCAAGCTCTTCCAATCTGCTATACAAAATAAGGTGTTTGGGACGAAAGTCTCAAGCGACATGTGTTGTTGTGTTATACCGATAGCCAACCTCCCCCAAAACCCTCCAAGGTGTAACCCTTGGAGGCTAGGAGACTCCATAACGAAGAGTAGCAATGCTACATGTATAACCACATGAATGGATGCCCTTATTACAAACCATTATTTAGCAAGCCAAAATCCTTCTACTTGTTGACACAGAAGGAAAAATTTGAAGCAGCCCCGATTCATGCGGTTCTTAGCTGAGGTAGCAAGGATAATCTAAAGGTTTGGTGAGGGACAAGCCTTATAAGAAACCCAAATCTTGGTATGCGTGAGAAGTGTGTGTAATTGTAAGGAGGAGCTGGTGCTACCAAGATCCTAGACCTACATGCTTTTTATAGGTGCAGCTAGGGGATTCAACAAATATTGTCACATCCTCACCTTAGGTTGTTCAAAGTGCTTGTTAAATAAAATCACACATCTTTTTATGAAACAAAAGAAAAATCTTGATTATTGTGTGATTATTGTGCTTGAATTGTTTGCAACAACATTGCCAAGAGACAAACCAAATCATTTGATCACATTCCAAACAAATAAAATCCAAAATTGCCATAAAAAATCTATCTTTTTAGGACCTCGACAAACAATGTCTTGTTTTAGCGCCATATCTATCTGAGTTTGGTGCCATTTCACCTGTGGATTGGTGCTATTCTTAGATTGACTTGCCTAAAATAGAGACCTATCTTGTTGTGATCTTCACCATCTCCTCTACCATAATCCATATTCACATCCCAAAAATCCAATAACAGTACATCCATTTTCTTCAAAATTTTCCAAAATCACACCTTCTCTTTGACCTTAGAGGATTAATCACCACCATTGTTGGACCCCATTGCTACATCAAACCTATCTCATATCCACCTCATCTTTATTAATATTTGCATACCTTTTGGACCAAACCAAAATCCTTGTCATAAGAAAATCATTCCAAAAAATCTCCAAAATCTCCAAAAATCAAAACATCATCAAAATCTACCATCCTTTTGAGCTAAAGTTAGATCTAGATTTCATCCCTCCAATCATATCTTGCTTGGAAAGTCAATAGTCTACCTTCTAAGTGAAATCACTATCCCTCTTTACGTAAGGTCATTAGTCTACCCCAAACAAAGAAAAACATCCATTTGTGCAACCACAAATCTAGGTCCTACCTAAGCTCAATTTGTTGACTATCAAAATCATGCATATCAAACATCAAAATCAAACATCAACAAAATCTCTTCAAAAACAAAACGTCATCCATCACCTATCTTTTTGGTCCAAAATTTGTGCAAAAAAATCAATGTCATCCATCCATATCACCCTTAGGTTAAAACCTTTAAAAAGACATATCAATCTTCTACCACATCCTCTCCTCTACTCCATCTCACTACCACATTCATCCTTGCATCCAACACAGTCAATCAGATTCTCTAAGGTCTCCATCCCCATCTCACTCTACTTCTAGGAATCAACCCCATATGCGTACATGCCCACCATGAGATCACAACACAAAAAGAATCAAAAAATGGCCGAACATTGGCCGTTTGACATGCCTAACACCAATAGCAGCAACATACCCATCTATCAAACATACAACCCACCTACATACTCTTACATCCCCCCATATGGTCCCAATGAAAATCCCTTTAGTTACTTAAAAATACAACCAACACCACCACCACCACCACAAGCACAAAATGTCCCCATCATCTCCCAAGATGACCTAGATGTCTTGAGTTTTACGTAAGACACTGACAACATGGACCTACTTGATAAAATCCTAAGGTCAGACCTAAGTAGATATCTTGATCATCTGCTGAAAATTGGTGCTCAACTCCCCCCCATCACGACATCATCACAACCATCCACTTCTAACATCATCCCTACCCCATCAAATATGCAAGCATCTACATCACATACCCAACCCACCATCTCTCAAATGTCAACACCTACCATCTCTACCACCTCCACAAGCTTAACTGCTATGACACCTACAATTCCCACATGTATTGCCAACCCTACTATCTCCCAACCCATCATCACCTCTACTACCACAACTACCATAAACCCTTCCACTTCACAAATCACAATGGGCATACAAGGCAACATCACGCAAGCAAGTACCTCCACGAGTGTGCTTCCACCCAACCCTCAAACCATTGCATACCTACAACAATTATTCTCACAACCACCTCACAACACATCTAGCCAATCCAACATCCACATACCCAATGTCAATCCATCCAATGTTACGTACCCACATAATCCCAATCCTCAAATACCACCACATGTTCTCTAACAACTCTGTGCACATCAACAACATCTGGCACCAATCAACCAAAACACCAACACCTCAATCAAACAAATCCCCAACATCAAATCCCACCCCATCTCCAACATCTCACCAACAAACAGGCATACTTACAACAACCACATCAACCATAGGATCTCACAACCGTCGTACAGTCCTTGATCCAAAAGGTAGATGACCTACAAATTGGGAACAAGAGAAAGTACTATTCCATTGAGGACATTTGCCCCTACTCATTTGATCTCACATTGTCTATGCCCCCTTTCCCCAAGAACTTCAAGACACCTAAATTCGACAAATACAAGGGAAAGGGAGACCCTAGGGACCACCTTAGGGAGTTCTACATTGCTTTCTTAGAAGTCTCTAATAACGATACCTATCTAATGAGACTATTCCCATGAAGCCTCGATGGTCAAGTCACTGAATGGTTCGCACATCTTCCCTAAGGCATTAGGACTTTCCTTGAGCTTGCGGAGAAATTTGTAAACCACTTCTCCTACAATTTTGAACATGAAATGTCTATGATAGACCTTTGTAACACCAAACAAAAGAGCAGAGAAGCCTTTGCTTCCTTCTTGCAAAGGTGGAGAGGCTTAGCAATCAAACTCCCATGGCCCATTCCTGAAAAACAACTCGTCACCATGTTCATGGCCAACCTCAATCAGGAATTAAGGTTTCATCTACAAATCCTTTATGCATCTACCTTTGAAGAGGTCATCGACAAAGGCACCACCATCAAATGAGCCCTCATTGCCAAGGGCTCCATCAAACCTTACGACCACAAATCCAACAACAACAACAACAATAACAACAACTACTACTACAAATCCAATAACAACACCCCCAATACAAACAACAATTCCAACACACAATCAAATGACAAATCACACTATTGGGGGAAGAATAAAAACAATCTGAATGATGGTGTCATGGTTGTGAAAGCCATCCAACATATACAAAACCAAACACCTGCGCATACATATGCAACAAATGTAAATAACCAGAGGGGCACAACTAAAGCACACAAACCTCGCATACAATTCACACCCTTAGGAGAACTCGTCAAGGACATCCTTGACAGATGTCTCAAGCAAAATTTGATCACGCTCCCACCCATTAGACCCCGTCAAGAGAATGAACTAAAAGCTGCGTGGTACAATGAGAATGACTACTGTGAATACCATTGTGTTGCGGGTCACAAAATAGGTGACTGCATGGAACTAAAACATTGCATCCAAGACCTTATAGAACAAAATCTAGTCAGCCTCAATCACAGCACCCAACCATCACCAAACACCAACCTCGGAGCTTACAAGGATCCCCTACCTAACCATAACAAAGCCTCTTCATCCAACCAAGCATACAATGTCACCCCACCACCCACGTCCTATGACTCTATCGTAGCATGGATAGAACCATCATCCCATCATGTCAACACAGTCACCATTCGGGCACAAGCACCCAATTGTGCTGTTACAACCCACCGTGGCTGTGTATCCATCTGCACAGCCCCTCCCACTAACCAAATGCCTGCATCCACATCAGATCCCCTACCTCCTCATCTAACCACATGTCCATCACCTACCCAATAGTATAACCTCCTAGAATACCTAGAAAAGACACCCACACAAATCTCCATCCTTGAGTTGCTCATCATGACTTCATAAGGACGTCCTTGACAAAGCACTATTGCAAACACAAGTCCCTACCAACTTGAATGTAACTCAATTCCAAGCCATGGTAGGATGCATCGTCACACCCCACCACCTCACCTTCTTAGAAAAAGACCTATCCGCCTCTAAACACATACATAATGATGCCCTACACATCGAAGTCCGCATCCAAAAGCACACCATTAAAAGAGTCTTAATAGATGGTGGCTCCGGCCTCAATATATGCACTCTAAAATTGCTAAAACATTTGGGGTACTCTGATGTGGTTGTCGACACCAACAAATGCATCACAATCAAAGGCTATGATGACACTGACCGGCTCTCTAAAGGCACTATCAAACTCCCCATACAAGTGGGACAAAAAATATTGGAAACTAAATGTTAGGTTCTTGATCTTGACCTCCCCTACAACAACCTTCTCGGCAGACCATGGATTCATGCCATGCAAGCCATCCCATCCACCTTCCATCAATGCATCAAATTCCCTTACAACAGCATAGAAGTCATAGTCTATGCCGACCCTCGCTCCTTCCAATACTGCAGTTTTCTAAAAGGCCACAACCAAACATTTAGCCCATATAATAAAGCCACCGCTAAAGCCAATCCAATAGCATCAAACTCATATGTCGACCCCGCAAACATTGCCTCCACTTCATCCCAAGAAACTCCAGCACCTGAGGTCTAGATCAAGCTATCTAACATGGGATGTGGGGAATATGACCTGCACGACACCTTTTGTGTGGGCACATTACCCAATCCTAAGACATTCAGCATCCCCAAAACAGAGGCAGCCAATATAGTCATCATCACATGCAAACCCTCACCCATCTTTGAAAAGAAGCACCTCTTGGATTAGGATGTACTCGAAGATTTCTCATCTTGGCTTTACAAGGATGAGGAGCCTGAGCAAGAAGCCCCCACAATCCCAACAGAAATCTATGGCAAAGGTTCTGAAATTATCAACAACATGGGTTATAAAGAATAAGGCAGTATTGGCCTTCATGAACAGGGGATCATAGAACTGCTACAAGCAACAAGAAACCCCTATACTCAAAGGTTAAGGTATGGACAACGACAATGCATCCTCACTACCGGCGAATGTATCTTAGCCGAGGTCGCTACGATCTCCTTAGACGTCGACAATGTTAACAAAATGGGCCTTCAAGACTCCTTTAGTCACTTTGCCAATTTCTTCGACTCATCCATTTGTACCATCTCCTTAGTCACCACTCTTGCTTCACCCTCCAATGAATTACCACTAGTTTACCCCGACCTCATTGATTGGGACCAACGGGGACCTCCTGTCTTTGACATCGCACCTAATGATGAGGCCATCGTCAAAATGATGGGGACAAGAGATCACTTCCCTTTGGGAGATCATAGAACAGGATACATCATGGAACTCAATCAGGATGCCTATTTTAGGGAGACAATCCCTACTTCTAGTCACAAAAATACAAAAATAAAAAATGGATCTGATCATGAAAACCATTCCACGGCAGTATCAGATCCTAAAAAAGTAAAAACAAAAGATGCATCTCATGGTGAAAAACTCCATGAGGTGTGAAGAGATGGAAGCATGGGCCTTCCCTAGGTAGACAAAGTATATGCAGACAGATCACCCATCTTGGTAGAACCAGCTCAGGAAATGAATCTTGGGACAGAGGAAGAGCCGAAAATCACATACAGAGTAGAATCTCTCAGCATACTAGAATAGGAGAACTTCTTGTCCTTCTTCACACATAGAAATCACAATTTTGCATGGAGCTATGTGGACATGCCAAGGCTAGATCCCGCTTTGGTGGTTCATCACCTTGCAGTATGCCCTGATACGAAACTAGTCAAATAGAAGCTCAGAAAAATGAATCCTTAGGTGGCTCTCCTCATCAAAGTAGAGCTAAAGAAATTACTAGATGTTGGGTTCATTCACCCAATCGATTATCCTGAATGGGTTTCAAACCTGGTACCAATTACTAAACGGGATGGCCGAATCCGCTATTGTACCGATTTCAAGGATCTCAACAAGGCCTACTCGAAAGATGACTTCCCACTACCAAACATCGACATGATAGTGGATCTCATGGCAGGACATGAAATGTTATCCCTCGTGGATGTTTTCTTAGGATATAACCAAATAAAAATCACCGAAGAGGACCAGCACAAAACAGCCTTCATATGCCCATGGGGAACATACTGCTGGGTGGTAATGCCATTTGGCCTGAAAAAAGCAGGAGCTACCTATCAAAGAGCTATGACCATCATCTTCCATGACCTCTTCCACCACATCATGGAAGACTATGTAGACAATTTGCTAGGGAAATCAAAGGCTAGAGAAGAACACTTAGATGTGTTGGCCAAGATCTTCGATAGGTTAGAGCAATACAATGTCTGGTTGAATCCAAAGAAATGCATCTTCGGCGTCACATCAGGCAAACTCCTAGGATACATAGTCTCAAGAAGAGGAATTGAAGTTGATCCTGGAAAGGTCAAGGCCATCACCAAAATACCACCTCCAAAAACACTGAAACAGCTGAGAGGCCTGTAGGGAAAACTCCAATCTATTTGATGATTCATTGCCCAACTCGCTGATAAGTGCCAACCATTCTACCATTTGCTCTAAAAAACATAGCTTTTGTCTGGAATACTCAATGTCAAGATGCCTTTGACAAACTAAAAGAATACCAGGCTAATACTCCTGTGCTAACTCCACCAAGGCAGGGCGAACCCCTCCTGCTTTACATCTCCACAACAGAGATAGCTATCAGAGCCTTGCTAGCACAACTCAATGAGCAGGGGAAAGAAAGAGTCATCTACTACATAAGCTGTACCTTGATCTCATATGAGCTCAACTATACTCAAATTGAATGAGCATGTCTAGCCCTTGTCTTTACGCCACAAAAGTTGAGACACTATATGCTCAATCACAAGACCAAGCTCATCACCAAGATCGACCCACTAAAGTACCTATTAAATAGAGCTTCTCTTACGGGGAGAATGGCTAAATGGGTCATGATTCTCATGGAGTTTAATATAGAATACACTGAGAGAAAGGCCATCAAAGGGCAAGTTATAACAGATCAGCTAGTTGAAGCACCTATTCCAGCAGAACATCCTACAATAGTAGAGTTTCCTGACAAAGCTATCTTGACAATAACACCAGCCACAGACACATGGAAGATGTATTTTGATGGATCATACACTCATAGAGGCTCGGGGGTAGGTGTCCTGTTTGTTACCCCTCAAGGCAACATAATTCCTAAATCCTTCAAGATCACATTTCCATGCACCAACAACGTAGCAGAGTATGAGGCCCTTATCACAGGCCTCCGAATGGCCATCCAATGGAAAATTGAAAGGCTAATTATGTATGGTGACTCTCAACTGGTCATCAAGCAGGTCAATAATGAATACAAAACCAAGGTTGAAAAGCTCCTTCCCTATAAGAAGATGGTTGATGATTTCAAAGACTACTTCGAAGACATCCATTTCGAGCAAATCCCAAGACTCAATAACAAAGTAGTAGATGCCATGGCAACTATCAGATCTCTGGTAGACATGAAGAAGGATAGAAAGAAATGCGAGTTCCTGATCGAAGAACTCCCCATCCCAGCATACGATGTTCCTCAATCTAAACTAGTGTGCGAAGTCATTGGTCCCTTATCACTGTGGTATCAAGAAACATACTTATACCTCCACGACAACATTCTCCCCCCTAATCTATCCACCTCACAAAGAAAATTGTTCATCCATTGAGCATCCCATTTCATCCTTGTAGGTGACACCCTGTACAAAAGGAGTCTTAATGGCACGCTTCTACGATGTTTAGACTCTAGGGAAGCTAAAGTAGCCTTGGAAGAGGTACACGCAGGCATCTATGAGGTGCATTCAAGTGGACCCACTCTTTCTAAAAAGATCCTCAGAATTGGATATTATTGGCCAACAATGGAACAAGATTCCTACAGGTTTATCAAGAAATGCCCATGTCAACAGTATGGTGATCTCATCCACGCACTAGCATAGGAGTTGCAACCAATCACAACGCCATGGCCTTTCTCACATAGGGGACTCGACCTCGTAGGGAAAATACACCCTCCATCCTCCAATGGCCATAAGTTCATTATCACTGCTACCGAATACTTTACAAAGTGGGTGGAAGCAATACCACTCACCTTCACCAGAGGCATCCAAATCTTGAAATTCATCCTCCACTATATCATTTGCTGATATGGTATCCCCCATTCCATTGTCACCGACAATGGAAAGCCCTTCAAGAAACAAGAAGTTCGCACCTTGTGTGAAAACTTTGACATCAAACACCATTTCCCCATAGCATATTACCCTCAAGGAAATGGTCAAATCAAAGGCTTCTAATAAAACCATCCTCCGCATTCTCAAAAAGACAGTCAATGAAGCTGGCTGTGACTGGCACCTCCAACTCAACCTCACCCTTTGGGCCTACCGCACAAGCATTCTCACTCCAAGAGGAGCTACTCCATTCTCACTAGTATTCGGATCTGAAGCCATTTTACCTATCAAGGTCAAGCTCCCATCTCTCTGAGTGTCCTTACAAAACATTATCTCTAATGAGGAATACCGCGTCGCAAGGTTGCATCAACTAGAACTACTTGATGAGAAATGCCTGAATGCATTGAATCACCTATAGGCATATCAAAACCACCTCAGAAGAAGCTACAACAAAAGGATCAAAAACTAAAAATTTGAAGTAGGTGACCTTGTCCTAATGGAAAATCAAAAGAACCTGCAAGAGCATCCTAAGCAAGGAAAGTTTGAACCCAATTGGCTAGGACCTTATGTTGTCACGGCCGATTATGGGTCAGGAGCATATTAGCTTGCAACACCTGAGGGGCAGTCTCTAGATGAGCTGATGAACATCTTGCATCTCAATAAATTCTATGCATAACCCATCTGGTACCCCAAGTCCAAAAAACAAAAAAAAAATCAAAAAAATCAAAAACACTAAAAAATTAGAAAATCAAGAAAAATCAGAGTGCAATAAAAACTTCCAATGGTGAAAATCATTTCGGTGACACCTTGGATAAGTACCATGGTGAAAACCTATTTCAGGCACCATGCGTAGTGGCCAATTCTACCATCTAATAAGTCCTCTTTCCGTCACATCACTCCATATCTCATGCATTCCATGGCTTGGAATTCTGAAACATCAAGTCCTATCACCCAACCCATCTTATCCCATCCCAAGACAACCCATGGAATGAGGATCCTTGTAAGCTCCCTTTTTGTACATACCAAATCAAAAAATCCAAAAACATCACAAAAAAATAAATAAAAAATAAAAAAATCAGAAAATCCAAAAACAATCATAAAATCAAAAAATCCAAAAAAAATCACAAAATCATAAAATACAAAAACAATAGAAAATGCATAAAATCCAAAAAAATAACACATCTCATCGTAATCATCAAACACTCATCAATCTTCATCACATCACACCCATCCCAAACCATTCCCACATCATCAAGTCATACCAGAACTACATATTCATTTTGCCCGCATCTTAAAAGTACCTTGATCCCGTGGACACAGTGTATGTAGATAGTCTGGAATACAAAGGATGTTTCCAGTACTCAGGTATATAAGATGCACCCATCCAACCCGCTTGGATGGTCCCCATTCACTGAGCTTTCTGGATTTCATAAATGATACACATGCCACGTATACACTTGAAACATGCTCCCTAGCGCAAAAATCATCAATCAACATACCAACTATAATCCTACACAGGGCCAAACTGTTCTTTTTCCCATCTTCCAAAAATTTTGCAATCAAACACCAACTGATCTGCATCCTAGGATATATCTTTCCTACAATGGACAAAAATCTATCATTCTATCATCACATCTCTTGGAAAGAGCACACAAAGGTTATTTGTATCTTTTCGTTGGACTTTTTGGTTATTGATTTTTATCTTTTTTTCTCACTCTAAGTCATCTCCAAAGCTACCTTGATCTCATTATATCATGGTAAGTAGCGGATAGCACCTAGAGTAGACATAGTCATTGTTTCTATATGCTATGCTTGTGGGTTGGTTTTATTACTCCAAGAATAGTATTCATATCTTGAAGTCTAGGTCAGTTCTAGGATGATGTGTCATATTTGCATATACAGGCATCAAAATCTTATATGCATTATTCGCACTCATCACTATGAGTCCCCTTCCTCGGCTAGACAAGATTATACTACCTTGGGCATGTATGAAATCAACCTATTGTTTGTGGGTCTAGTCCATGCAATCATAGGATATACATCATCACCTAGGTCATTTCATACCTTTGTGAACTATATCCTACATTGCTACATTAAACTAAGAAATGCTCTCATTTAATCTTTTGCAACTACTGTTACTAGCTCAAAATCATCATCCTAATCACTCATTCCATCATCACATCTCAGCCTAGATTTAATAATCACTTTCCCCCCCATCTAAAATTTCCTCACTAACCCCATTTCCCCCACCATATCTCCACTTAACACATCTTGAACCAAACCAAATCCCCCCTTAATGACGTGGCATTTTATGACCTAAACAATCCTCTTGTCCCCCCACCACCATTCTCTAGACGCTCCCAATCTTGACCATACCCCATCCATACACCCCTATCATTTCTCCACCTAATCCCCCCTCCCACAGCCTCACCCCTCAGGGTCAAAACAAAGAACATCATGTGTATCAGGACCTGATCATCCCACCTATCACCTAGCATGCATCCTGCGTATCGCCTCACTACATATCATAATCAGTTAATCTCATTTAGATTCATTATAAAACCCTTTGCATATCAATTAGGCTCATTTATCCATTTTAATTGCATATCAATTAGATTCATTTAGACCATTTTAATTGCATATCAATTAGATTCATTTAGACCATTTTAATTGCATATCAGTTAGGCTCATTTATCCATTTTAATTGCATATCAATCAGATTCATTTAGACCATTTTAATTCCATATCAATTAGATTCATTTAGACCATTTAAAATTGCATGTCAATTAGATTCACTTTAATCCATTTTTTGAATAGCAATTAGGCTCATTTATCCATTTCAGTTGCATATCAATTAGGCTCATTTATCCATTTAAGTTGCATGTCAATTAGGTTCATCCATTTGCATATTACTTAGGCTCATTAATCCATTTAAGTTTGAATAATAATTAAGTTCATCTTAGAATCATTTAGGTTCACATTATACATCACATTGAACATCACTCATTAACATTTAGTTATATTACATCATCACAAATCATCATCATTGAAACTGCATTTAAAACATCTAGCTGCATATACATATTTTCATACATAAACATACATTTCCATAATAAATGTTTCTGAAACATTCATTTACATTCGATATCATATATCCATCATCAATGCATCCATAAAATCATAAACATCATCACATAAACATAAAATCCATAAAGAAATACTACATCCATCACATAGGCATCATCATAATAGAGCATCATAATCATAGCACCATAAACCATCAAAAAGCATCGCATCATATATAATCACAACAAAAAAATATACATCGCTCATATATCCATCAAAAAATATAGTGTCTTGATACAATGCCTCTAAAGGCTAACATGATATAACTATCACATGGAGGATCCCCTCTTTGATGGAGTGGGAGACTCTTACCCTAGCCGAGCCTGTGACCCTGTCGGCAGCTGCAGCTATGGCTATGCCTACACCTGTGGAACCTGCGGGGGCACATACATGGGAGGAGGCATAGTCTACTGAACTGACTACACTGATCTCGATTTGTGAGACCTAGAGGCCCCCAATCTACTAACCTGGCTGTAGCTCAGGGCACGCTGCACTGCTGGCATGGCCACATAATACAAGCCCCGATAGTACTCCACCTGTGCTCTGGCCTCTGTCAAATCCCCCTATACCTACATCAGCTGCCTCTATGCCTAACTCAACTATGCCTATAGCTGATAGGTCTGTGTCTACACCTGAGCCAACTGAGCCTGCATCCCTATCAAAACTGGGGCAAGTCCACCACCTGAATTCTGTAGACTACCTAATGTAGTCTCTGCCTATTGTGCCATGCCAAGTGTTGTATCCTGCTCTCTGGTCAACACCTCTAGCTCACCTTGAGCCTAGGCTAGTTGTGCCTGTAATGCCACCACCTGTCCATCTGCCCCATCTAATAAGGCCAATGCCCCCTGCAACTACACCAACTCTACATCCTGGCCCTCCAGTGCCTCTTATAGGCTAGCCACCTATGCTCTCAGGGTCTCCATCTCCTCATCCCATCGCCTCTGATGAGGTGTTAGCCTCTCACCCTCGGCCTCTCCAGCTGTCCCTGAGGGACCTACCTACTACCCTACTGCCTGCTACCCTCCCCCAACTGCCTACTACTGCACTATCTGTGGTGGAGGTAGATCACCCCTATCTGCCCTCGGCTGTTCCCCATGCCGCCGAGGTCCCCTAGGCTGCCACCCTAACCCAACTTGCACCTACTCAACAAGAACCTGTTGCACAGGTACCTGCTGCCCCACCTATCCCTGTCCTACTGCCACTGCTGCTAGCACATCTATCAGCTGGCCATCCTTGCCAACCAACCTCTCCTCTCCATCATCCCCAATCTCCAAGAGGACATCCTCAATAATCTACTCTCCCTCCTCCAAATGGTCATCCCCATTAGAGTTGTCTCCATCATCCCCAGAATCATCCCCCCTTGAACCCATCACCTCCTCTGCTAGATCTGTCAACCGAGTAGGCCGATGCATATGCCACCATATATCATACGCAGCCGTAGTCCCTGCATCTCTAACAGTGCTCCTCCAATCCCACCGTACTAGCCATAACGCCGCAAAATTAGCTAAGGCGACATGTGGCTGTATAGCTGTAGGCCAATAGGCCGCATCTCGAGGTGTCCACGTGAATATCACCATCTGTTTTGGAGTGTCCTATACCAAGCCAAATTGTCGCATGACCCACAAGGGTAGATACATATCTATAGTATGGCCTCCTCAACCCATAAGGTACCGCTGCTGAAATGCAAAAAGGGAGATGAATATCATCATCTGGCCACAGCTCTACACCGATATATGGTCGTTGGGTCACACTAATCACATCATCTAGCATCCTCCTCCAATGCCGCACCTAACTAGTATACGTGTACTCAGCATCTCGACATAAAAACACAAAAGCATCAAATGGCTGCCGATAAACGTGTCAGCCTGGTAATTGGGATGTACTCCCAAATCCATACATGAAGTAGAGTCACTCCAGCTAACAATGCTCTATCATGCAGGTAGGTGACTATGTGCATCTCATGGTATAACTGGCCCAGCATCGTCGGTCCCTAGGCATAGATGACATCATGACTCACCGTCCCCTCTATCATCCCTCCCCAGCCAACTGGAAAACCCCAGCCTCACCTGTCTGGAATCACAACCCCTCCAATCAACGCACACAAAAATAAGACAAAGGGATCTACACCCGTAGCTAATGTCCCCTCATAGTCCATCTCTCTCCTGTCAGCAAAGAGAACCAGGCGGTCTGCTCCAAACACTCTGACCAGGGCATTCCGCCCCATCCTCATGTCATATTGAACCCACTGACCTCAAATAGGTAGCTTGAGGATATGATAGACATCCTCAAGTGTAATGGTTAGCTCACCAGTCGACAACAAAAAATTGTAGGTCTCAGAGCGATACTGCTCCACCATCGCTGTCATCAGAGCTCTATGAGCTCGCAGAACTGGCATCGAGGACACTGTTAGAAGCCCCAATCTTGCCAACCGCGCTCATGTTGCATCATCAAAACCATCAGTTAGTGCCATCACAGATGGAACTTGTCACTCATGTGACTACAATATAAATCACTCTGTATCCTGGATACGCAACATTATGGTTATATGTCAACCTATGTATTTCTAAACCAACCTTTTTCTTCTAAATGTCTAAAAAGCCAGCATCATGTGGCATGAAAATAGACAACTCCTTGTGCCATTTTTAAAATGGCACTAAAATTTCCTCTAAATAGCACTAATACAGAAAATAGCACCACCACACATAACTCTTTATGCCAATCCAAAAAATAGCGCTACTACACGCTATCGATGGTGCCATTTTTCAAAATAGCATCATTGTACCTTTTGGTGTTAATTACCCAATAGTGCCAATTTCTCCAATTGCTCTAATCTAGTCAATAGCGATAATCCCCCAAATAGAACTAAAATTTACAATCGCATTGTTACCAAGGATGGTGCTATTCCTGATAATAGTTGCACTTTAACCCCCATTTGGCGCCAAAACACTAGGATCCTATTTCTTCTACAAATTGTGCTAATCCACAGGATAGTGCTAAAACACCTACCTAATGGCAACAAACCACCCTAACCTACCCTGGTGGATAGCGCCAATCCAGAGGATGGTGCTAGTCTACCTTGCCATTGGCACTACGTGCTCCAACTCCAAATCCCAGACCCCAAAAATGCACAAAAAATGAAAAAAATTACAAAGTCAAGGTTAGGCCCTACCGGGGGTCTAGCGTCTGGTGCCCGGCCAAACTCTTGGAACCGCTCGGAGATATGTTGAAGCCGCGAGAACTGGGGGTTGCATTTAGCCATCTCTCCTTTGTCCTTTCTTCTCCAAAAGTCAAAAGTGTACAAATGTGGCACTCTAAGGGCCCACTTTGCCTAATATAGTGGGCCATGTCATACTTCCACCTCCTCTTTTTCCCTCCAGGGTGCAGATCTCAACCTTTTTCCTCCATTTTTCTTCCCATCATCCTCTTTTCCCATCCCTTATCCAACTTTCACTCCTGTCGCATCCTTTTCAAGAACTCACTTAGAAAATTTTTATTTTCTCGCTGACCTCTCGAGGGGGCATCCCTTATCCATCTCATACCTGTCCAGCAGCTGGGGCATATCTTTCTCTCGACCTGACGCCACTTCCCTCCTAGGTCTAGATGCCATGTCAAAGAAAGGCAAATGTAGACACCTAAAAATGTCTCTGACCATCAAACTAACTCCCGACAACCCTAAACACACCAATTTCCCTTCTAACCAATTAATTAAATTTTTATTTAATTAATTACTCCTTTTGTTTTCTAAATTCACACCATTTTATCCCCAAAATTGAATTAATTTAATTAATTCAATAGTCCAAACCTTAGCCAATTAATTTAATAAGTATACAATATTTATTAAATCAATTTCTCCTTTTTCACTAAATCTAATTAATTAGTTAAAGCCATGTTAACTAATTAATTCAGCCTATAATTAAGCTATCCCTACCCTAAATAATTAAATAGCTATTATTTAATTGCCTACCCTAGCCTACCTCATCATAGCCCGAGGATTCATTAAATAAAACCTCTATTTAATTAATCCTAACCCTTTCATTTGGGTGGTCAAACCTTGTTTAACACCCTTCCCCACATCCTCTAAATAAAAAATTGAATTAAATCCACATAAGTCATTTTTTTATTTAAAAACATCCCACATCACATTTATTTCTCCTTATAAACCCATACTTATTTATTTCCTCTCGTCTCCAAATAAATTTTTAATTTATTTACATTCCCCCATATGAATCTTTAATTCCAAAACAATCCTTCACCCCCATGCTCATTAAATAACCCCTTTTGCCAAAATGAATAAAAGAATCACTTTTATTCCTAGCCCTCCATTCATTCAAGATTGAATCTAGGCCCTCCACATCACTTTTATCTTCCACCATTGATCTTCCAAATCAATCTCCACCCTTGGATCAAAATCGCTTTCAAAAATCTATAAATAGAACCTCTCCCAAGCCATTTTCATCATCCAAATTTATTCAAAGTTACCATGCCAAAATCACTCTTGAGCTAGAATAGTGAGTTGCAAACTAGAGTAGCATTTCACATTTGAATCTATTGTCTAGGGATTATCTTTGTCTAGGAGCTTATTTTGGGTGCAAAGGTTCCTTCCTCCCTTGATGGGATTGGATTTATATGTGAGGTATAGATTTTGTTGTTTTTATGCATATTAGTTGTGTTTTTACCTTAAATGTTTATCTAATCTACACCTTGCTTGAGAAATATGATGAAGTCAAGAAGGAGAAAGAGAAGTATAAAGCCAAACCAGAACAACTTGCCACTATTCTCCAGAAAATAGTAAAATCATCTGAGATTGCGGAGCCTATGGTGGTAAAGGTAGAAGATCCTCTGATTCAAAAGGTGGAAAAAGTTTAGGAAGAGTATTTGGAGATATTGTAGAGCATCTACTAGCACAGGGAAGGGTTCCGTTGAAGACCACTATAGAAAGAAAAGAAAAGATGGACAAAGTGAATGCTGAGCTTGATAATCTTATTGATTTACTTTCTCAAGAACTACAAGATCAGGAGGGAAGCTTAGAGGAGTGGATTGATATGAAGAAGATTAAAATAAGGAATCTAATAGCTATTGGTGTCATCTCGAACAAAGAGTCTTATCTTAAGACTAAGGAATCTCTTGTCCACCACATCAATGTAATAAAGGGTTTACTTGATGACTTGTGTCAAGCATGTGAAAATAGTGAAGACAACAATATCTTGCTTCTACACAAGTTGGAGGAACTCCCATGCACTCTGATAGGTGAAGGTCAATAGTTTCTTTCAGCAGGGGAAATGATAGATGCTTTTGGGAAAATGGTGCAACAGAAATTTGAAGAAGTGCCCACAGTCGTTTCAATGGACAACCTCTATGATCAGCATTCATCTTTTTAAAATCTGAAGGAAAACTTTGATAAGCATGAGAAGGCGATAAAGGTAGTGAAAGATGCAGTTCTCTGGGCCCGTACTATCTTAGAGAATACAGCGAAGCCTGATGTGTGTGAAATGATAGCAGCACAAACTATATATCAAAACTTTTTGAAGAAGAATGATGGAGGAAGCTGAAGTCCCTTTTCAATACCTTAGTTTATTTTCATTCTTGCATATGTAATTTGAATTCTGTTATGGACATACTCACGTGTAATTTTCCAAAATGTAATTACATATGAGACAAAAGAAGTCATAAGTCAAATAGGACTCTTTTGTTTGAATAAGTCAAAGTAGTTAGGATTTCCCTATTTTTGCTCTAGGCTGCTCCCTATAAATAAAGAGGACCTCTATTGTATTTTTATATTTTAGTTATTGAAGCAAAACTCTGCCAAATTGAAGAGCATTTTGAGACTTTGTGTTCAAATTGTAACTCATATTTTATCAAGTGAACAGAAAAGCAAGCGATCATTCAATCTTTGCATTGGAATAACTTGTGGTGTATTGGAAATTGTTGTTATGTCATTTTCCTTATACTATCTTATCTATTTAATCAAATTGTAGTGTGAGTTTGGATAATATGGGAGATAGTCTAAAGTTAATTTTGGAGACTTTGTGCTGCAATAATTATCTTTGGGTTTGTGATTTTATGTTTTGGAGTAAAAGATATTGGAGAGACTTTCAGCTGCTGCTATCTTTTATGATCATGTACTTTTATCATAGTATTTGGTGAAGAATTTGGGCTGCACCTTGTCCTATTCAGTTCTACATTTTAAATTAGAAAAAGGAGCAATGATAGACTTTGTGCTTTCGTGAGTTTCTTGGTTATATTTGATTTGTATTGTGAAATTGCTATTTTAAATTGTAAACATCATTTCTAAAAAAAGAGAAATGGATGATATGGATTCACCCTGAAGATTAGTGTTAGAATAGATAAGTTTGAAAGTAGTTAAAAAAGGGAAGCTCCCCTTATTGAGAGGAGAGATTTATCTCATCACACTGTGTTTGATATACCCATTTTACCATTGGTGAGTTGATGACAAAATATTCACCCAACAGATTTTTAGTGACTCTACTGGGGAAGAATGCACAACTTACAGCATCACACTTTGAGTTGAAGCATTTCATCCTCTCCCGTTGTTTTAAAGTTGTTTACAAATCTTTGTTGAGTACATTGCATTCTAGCAGACCCACGGTGTACAAGAAGCAAGAGAGCTCAAGGAGTTATCAATCCTGTATTTGAGTTGATGCAGCAAAATAAATTTGGTCTTTTGCCTCCATGACCTCAACTCTAGTGAACTAGGAGTTTTCCTCCTACCAACGCCAGGTCTCCAATACCAAGTGAATCTTCTACCTCTAGTAGTAACAGAGTTATGTCTGTTTGAATCCCTCAAAGGTTTGTTATCCCACCTTTCAATCAGTGCATAATGGCAGCTCAAGGTCTGTGGGGTAATACTTTTGGTCCCTTGAATTTAACACCTCCATTACATGAACTACCTTGTAGTTCAAGGAAGAATTTCCCTAAATTCTATGGCGATGGGAAAGTCCATCTAGATGAACACATTGCAGCTTTTTGCATAGCTTGTGGTGCACTTGGGGTGGAAGATGAAGATGTGGTAGTACGACTTTTTGTAGAAACACTTCAAGGTGTTGTTGTAGATTAGTTGCAGATGAACCCATGCAAGATTTCATCACCAAGTTCAACAAATTGACAAATAGGATTCCTACAACTGCTCAGCCAATGGAAGAGAATCTTAAATGTTTCTTCATCAATACTTACCTTCCTAAGGTAAGCTTTCTGTTAAGGTGAGCTGGCCCTGCAGATCTTCCCGCAACTCAAATTTTGGCTATGGAGGTTGAAGAAGATCTTATCCTTGCAGGTAAGATAAGAAGAGATTATAAAAGAAACAAAGGTCAATCCTCTACTAATAATTCTTCCACGAGCACCATAGATCCTATGGTACAAAAGTTACCAAATGAATTGCTAGCTTTGAAAAGGCAAATGTCTCAAGGTATGTCCACTCCTCCTTCTTATAGGGATATACCAAGGAGAACATTTCCTAACAATTCATATCAAGGCAATGCTACCAGAAATCAAGGGCAACAAAATTGTCTTCCGCCAACATTGAAGCAACACTGGTCAACTCAGTGGTTGGTTACTATGAAGCTAAACATGATAGTTATTTCCAACCTAAGTTAGATCGAGAGAATGATGCTAATCTTTTTATAGAAGGAGAAGAAGAATTAGCTAGCATCTCTACCATTGATTTTCTAAATTACCAAGATGACGCTAAAAGAGAAGGAGAAGTATATGGTGGAGCATATGCTATTTTTACTAGGTCCCAAAATCAGTCAAATCAACAAGTTGATAAAGGAAAGACAAGAGAGGAACCTTAGCCGGTGATCTCAATTGCCAAATGGGGAACTCTGTTGCCTTTTCAATCAAAGGACCCAGTTGTCGATAAACAAGTAAGTACTTCTAACAATCATGTGTCTTCTACTTCTATTCCTTAGACTAGTGCTACCCCAAATAAAACTCAGAATGATGGATTTTCTTCCTTTGTATCTAGTCCATTTCAGCTATTTGAGATAATAGATCATGCTAGGAAAACTAAAATCCAGATGTCTAAAGTAGAGTACTTACAAGATAATCTGAATAGTTTGATAGGTTAGCTAAATATGTGAAAAATAAGGCTGTCCCTATAGGGAAAGATCCTTCTAGGACTACCCATGACTCCTCAAAGAACAAATCCACCCAAAATCATCTTTTCACTACTCCCCTTGTTGCTCGAGGGAAAATAGAACCTTTCTATGTTTCTTTATTGGTACATGGCCACAAGTTAAGCAATTGTATAATAGACTCTGGGGCTTATGATAATGTCATGCCTACCAAAGTGGCAAATGCCCTTGGTCTTACTTTGACCAAGACCTCTGGGAGATGTTTCTCCATGGAAAATAAGTAAGTGCCATTGTTGGGCCAAATCAAAGATGCCCAATTTGCATTTGCATCCTTTCCAGATAAGAGGATCAAGATGACCATCCTAGTGGCTGATGTTCTAGCCTCTTATGGCATTTTGCTTGGGCGTAACTTTTGTAAAGATGTGGGCAGAGAACTAAACATGGACCTATCTAAGGCAAGGATACCTATTAAAGGTGTCATGCAAAAGTTGCTTCCTGAGAAGGAGACAAAATATATTGTTACCCAAACTGTAAATCCAAAAGCCCAAATTTTGTTTGTCTTCAAGAATGGGTAATTACTTCTTGTCTACTGAAGATACTTCTAGTTCATTAGATGAGAGTTTAGATATCTCAGATGTAGAATCAAAGGATACTTCTAGTAAATCAGACCAAAGTTTAGATGAGAGCATAATGATGTCAGAATCTTCTCTTTCTGATGAAGAAGAATCTAGTAGTAATAGAAACATCAAAGTGATAAATTTAAATGATGTTTGGGTTTTTGAATTTGATGGTAGTTGTTCTTCCACTAGATCTAGAGCTAGAGTTTTTTTTATATCTCCACAAGGTGATATCTTCCCTTTCTCTTATATGATACAGTTCAACAATACCAATAACACCACTGAATATGAGTCATTGTTACTCGGAATGGAAGTTGCTCATGATAAAGGTATTAAAAATCTTCATGCACAAGGTGATACTAAACTTGCGGTTTGCCAAATGAGAAATCTTTATCAAACCAAGAATGAAAGGCTGAGGCATTACCAAAATTGTGTTTTAGATTACATTGAAGGTTTTGATGCTTTCAACATCTCTGTAGTACCAAGAGAGTTTAATGATCCTGCTGATTCATTAGCTGTCTCTGCCACCCTCATGATTTCCCATAAAGACTTCAAAGGTAACAAGTACACAATTGAGTTGGTTTTCCAACCAAGTGTGCTAGATAATGCTAATTATTGGTAGGTCTTCAATGGTGATAATCAGATCATTGCCTTCTTAGAAAAGATAGATAACTTTAATGAACTCTATTTTGATGGTAGTGATTCTCTACCATGTGAATATGTTTCTAAAATAGATTCACAAATTGGTGAGGAGTTTCTTTAGCCAAAAGGGAATAAGATTCCAAAAGGTTTGGTTTCTTTAAAAGAGTTATTTGATAAGTATGATAGATATGTAAAACAACAGCAACAACTTGATTCAAGTTCATCTATAGAATTTGAGCAAGTAAATTTGAGTTTTGAAGTAGATCCCAAAATGGTTAACATTGGGAAGTGTTGCACTGCTGATGAGAAATTCAAATTCACTACACTTCTTTGTCATTACATTGATGTTTTAGCATATTCTTATGATGATCTGAAGTCTTTCAGACCTAAGGAGATTCAACATGAAATCCCTCTTAGGGTTGGGTCATTGCCTCACAAGAAGAAACAGAGGCAATATAATCCCAAAATATTAGGTACTATTCTTTCTAAAATCTAGAAAATGTTGAATGTAAGGATAATCTTTCCTATCCATCATTCTACTTGGATTGTGAATATTATTCCTGTGAGAAAGAAGAATGGAAAAATTTGTATTTGTGTTAACTTTAGAAACCTCAACCAGTCTTCTTTAAAAGATAACTACCCTTTGCCTATTATGGACCAAATGTTACAAACTGTAACTAGTTCAAAGATGTTGTCTATATTAGATGGTTTTTCAGGCTATAATCAAGTAGAGGTCAGCAAAGTAAATCAATACAAGACTTCTTTCACAACACCTTGGGGCACATTTGCATACCAAAGGATGTCATTTGGTTTGATCAATGTTGGTGCTACTTTCTAGAGAGCAATGGACCTTTCTTTTAGAGATGAGATGGGAAAATTCATTGTGGTATATCTTGATGACTTGACCATTTTCTCTAAACAACATCAAGATCATGCCCACCATTTGTGATAGGTGCTAGAAAGATGTCGCCAAAATGGTATTTCTCTTAATCCTAAGAAAACAATTTTTGGGGTTATGAAGGGTAAGCTTCTTGGTCATGTTGTGTCTAGAGAAGGTACTAAGTTTGACTCAGAAAGAGTCAAGTCTATCCAGAGTGTTACTTAGCCTACTAGTAAGACTGCAGTTCATTCTTTCTTCGGAAAGGTGAATTTTCTACGGAGGTTCATTCCAAAATTCGCAGAGAAAACTTGTCACATTGTCAACATGATGAAGGGTAAGACCACTTTCCCTTGGAGTGCGGAAGGTAAAGAAGAATTTGAGGATATCAAGAGGGCCATACCTCATGCTCCGATTCTGGTTGGTCCTAATTATACCAAGGATTTCATAATATATAGTTATGCTTCCGAGCATACACTTTCAGCCATTCTTGTTCAGCAGAATGAAGAAGGTCTAGAATCTCCAATTTCATTTATGAGTTGTCCTCTAAAGGCTCATGAATTGAAATACTCAAATATGGAGAAACATTCTTATGTTGTGATCAAGGTGGTGAAGCATTTTCGGTTTTATATTTTGAATTCACATACTGTTGTTTTGGTGCCAGATAGAATAGTGAAGTCTATCCTGACTCAACAGGAGTTTGGAACCAAAAGAGGCAATTGGATTGCCAAGATTCAAGAGTTTGATCTTGATATCAAACCTACCAAGGTTGTGCATGGAAAAGGTTTGTGTTAGTTGATTGCCAACAATGTACCAAAAGAAACAGGAGATGAAGAGGAAGAAGTTGAGGATATGCCAACTATTCTCTTTGTCACTACTACAAATGAGTGGTATTCTAATATTGCTCATTTTCTTACCTATGGTGAGTGTCCTTCTCATCTATCTTATAAAGAGAAATGAACTATCAAATTGAAGGCTGTGAACTATGTCTTGTGGGACAATGGTTTGTATAAAAGAAGCCTTGATGGAGTTTTTCTCCATTGTGTGGATAAAGCACAACAAAGTAGACTTCTAGAGTCTTTTCACAATTTGGCTTGTGAAGGACATTTTTCTACACCTATTGTTGGTAATCATTTATGTTTAGGGTTTTAAGCTTGAATGTTTGCAGGTTTTCTTTTTCAAACCCTGAATTTTCTGAGTCATGAGGTCTTGCATTGTTCTACCTATTCTGTTGATAGCCTTCTGTGGTGGGTTTCTGGTTGTGACAACTGTCTGGTTTCAAGCAATTAATTATGTAGTTCCTCTCCCTAAAAGTCCAAAAAGTTATAAGTTTTTAGGCCTCCTCAGCATGTTCCAGCCTGACCTAATTTTCTAGAGGTGCGGGCCATCATCATATTTTATACCAACCTGATATTCTGCTCACGGGGTGATTTTCTGAATATCAGGTGATTTTAGTTAAGATCACCCAGATGATGCTACAAGGTTTTCATATGACCTAATTTTCCATGAGGTCATCATGTTTCAAGTATCGGGTGATATTAGTCAAGATCATCCCGTTGTTGTTTTATCACCTCGATGTTGTGAAAGTCAATTTTATGTGGGGGCGTGATATCTGCATGTCAACTTCATGCATATTCCGAAAGGGGGGTGATGTTTCAAATATGAGTCATATTCAAAGATCACCCTGATCTTACACCAAAGCTATAGTGCACCCTGATATTTGTGCAGGGGGTAATATTTCAAATATATGGTGATTTTCTAAATATCACCCAGATGTCGATGTCACAATGACATCATCGAGGTTTGATGGGGTCATATTCCAAATTTTTCAATCCAACCTAATATTTTGAATGAGGATGGGGGTTCATATGTTTAACATCAATCATCTTACAAAGATCACTCAGATCTTACAATATGATGGTGACATCATCAGGATGTCAGTGGACATGATCATGTGGATCATCGGCAAGACATATGGTATCGGTAAAGTAGGAGGAGCTTCCTCCGATGCATCAGGTTGTGTTGATGAGGGTGATATTTTCTTATCGGGATGATTTTCTGATAAGGGTGATATTTCACATCAGGATGATGTGAAATATCAGGGCAATTTTTTAATGAAAGATTATCATGTAGGTGGTTCGCTAACGTCAGGGTGATATTGAACATCGGAGCATCCTGCGGAAGGATGATGATGAGGTTTATACTGGTGCCATCAGGAGCAAAATCACTAACATCATATATGCTGACGGCCTAGTATATAAAATATTGAGGAGGTTGCCACAGGGTGCATGTGGGATAATTGGTTTCCACATAATTTGAAATATCGGGGTCATGTTTCTTGGCAGGAAGGTTTTAAGAGTGCACAGTATATTAAACTTCCCGATGTCTACAGGTTGGTATGTCATTAATGGTGGATGTTATAGGGTATGGGTGAAGGCATGGACAGATCAAGTACTTGATTGAAGATGTTAATCCCCAGGTGGTAGCGCATGGCTCAAGTTCAACTACTCCCGGTCTCCTCTTCTACCTGTTGCATTCAATGCGTTGGGTGCCATTTTCTCACAATGCATGTATCTGGCAAATATTTGAGTCAACCATGTACTTTTAATGTTGAGTGCACCTTCCTTGCTGTATATAGTAGGCTGTGTGATTCATTTTAACGTTGTTGAAAACTGGACAATTTTTTGGTGCTGTGACACAATACAATTTCATTGGTGGCCCTGTTCTTGATGTCTTGTAAGTTTATGAATCTCATGTTGTATGTTTCATGCATGACTTCACTGGTTTCATGCTGTTTTATATGAGAAATGCTCTGTGCATGTGTTTAATCATTTGTCTGCAAATTGTGGGCATAGTTTCTTTTGAATGAAGATAACTAAGGGTTGTTAAGGTTCAGGAATATAGTTTTTCTATATTGAATGTTTAATCTCCTACTTTTGTTCAAGGAACAAATTAAATGTTTTAGGTTAATCATTGAGAAAATGTATTATAGTAGGGATACAATTAAGTATGAATGATTAAGCACCTAATTGTTGGGAAGTATCTGTAAGGCAGATATTAGAAATCCCCTTGATATCCAGTCTTTGGTCTATGTTCATGCTGGCCATTCACATGTGTATGTCTATTGACTCCGAGCCCTAGATAGGCACCGATCTAGTCTTATATTGAGGTTACAGCCCAAAGTCCTAGTTTTGCATCCAAATATAAATCCAACTCAAACTTTAAATACAAACCTTTAAGATTTTAGAAATAGTTTTAGGACCCAAAATCCTCTGTCTACAACTGAATATAGGCCCAATGCTAGACCCTTTGCACTTATCTCATAGTTTTGGTCTGCATACTAAAGGATTTGTCTACTTTGTGTCAGCATCCCAGTCTTTGGATAGTTATATCTTGTGGGTGTTGAGTAGGGAATACCCCCCTTGGTTTTGCAGAACCTAAAGAAGAAGAGGAGATATTTATAGAGTCTATCTCCTATGCTGTTGGCCCCTGGCTCGGGAATCCTGTTGATCATTGATGGCTACCTTGTAGGGATGACTGGGAATAAGCATCCAGTCTGGGAAAATAACCAATAGGAAATGGCAACTCCGCTGGGGAGTACTTTGTGAAAGAACCCTGATTTTAAAAGAAAACAATTCCTAGTAATAGGTGGCGACTCCGAACTAATCTCCCAACCGGTAAAGTAAAAATTTGTATGCAAGGGAGAAGATCCTAGTGTAATGCTCTATTTGAAGAGTTACCCACAAAAATGATGTACAGGAAAAATGGCACTGTTCGAGCCAGTCAAGATGGTTCTCCTAGTCCCAAGAAAAATGATTTTATTCAGGACAATCCAGGATCCTCAGAGAGAACAATACCTTATTTTTCAAACACTAAGGCTGAAATCCAGAATGTGTATGAAAGACAACAAGGTGATGGTTTGAGAATAAGGTCAGAAGTGTTTCAAGAATGCCCTTTTCATGATTCTCTTGACAGATTTGAAGAAGCTGAATCCCTAAGGGATGATGATAATGATGATCAAAATATGATGAAACCCTCCTCTTCTATGCCTAGAGAGGAAGAACTAGCTGATGAAATTAAGAGCTTAAGGGCTGAGTTAGAATATCTGCAAGCAGTAAAAATTAGAGATGATATGAGACAAAAGGTGTGAGCTTTGACAGTTGCTCAAAATGATTCAATTCCTACCCTTGAAAATACAAATGTGCAGAGAAATCAGCAAAGAAATGAAGTCCAGAATCAGTATAATGATCAAAGACAGAATGCAAATAATGCAAGAATACCATTAAATAATGTAAGGAATTAGAATGTAAATAGAAATGCCAATGCTAATCAATTTGGTAGATAGCGGATCCAGCTGGATAGATTCAGATAGCTTGTTTTTGATGGCATTCCTGGTTATCCAAATCCTATTAACAAACATATGAGGCTGCAAGTGCCAAAGTTTTCAGGAAATAATACTGTATCAGGTGAGGAGCATTTAAAAGCTTTTCAGAATATCATGGACAACTTTGAGGTTGACCATGAAGATGTTTTCATGAAATCACTTATGCAATCCTTAGTTGATGAAGCCAAGGAATGGTATAAGGGTCTGCCTGACAGAAGCGTTTCATCATGGGATGATTTCAGAAGAATATTCAAAGAACAATATGGTGACAAAACTGATCCTAGTTTCTTCATTAATGAATTTACTAGACTTACCAAAGGATCAAATGAATAGGTTACTGATTTCAATGCTAGATTCATGAAAGTATTGAACAAATTGCCACAGGATGTGAGGTCTAATGAACCAATGTGCATAGTGTTATACATAAATACTTTTGATGCCAAGACAACTTATGGATTGAGAGACAAGGGTCCTACTAGCCTCAGGGATGCTTTCAAAATTCCAACAAATATTGAAAATAATAGAGAGGCATCTAGTAAAACAAACAGAAGGGACGATGTGAAAATTCTGCAATATCCAAATACTAAATCCCAGAATAGTCAAAGCAATGCATCTACTTCTAAAGACAAAATAGACAAATTGACAACTATTGTCAAGGACCTAGGTTATAGGATGGCTAAAAATGAAAAGGGGATAGGTCCTGACAAACAGGTTTACCAAAGATAAGAATAAAGACCATCATTACATGACATGCCATATCATACCAATTGGCATAATGGTAAACCCATCCTTCCACACAACAACTCAAGTCAAAGGACTCAAAATGCTAAGGAAACACCTGATCCTTTGAAGAAGGCTGTAAATATTGTTAATGACACCCCATGGTGTATCATATGTCAAATGCCTCACTCACAGTCACAATGCATGATTGCTCAATCTTTATGCAATAATGTTGTTGCCTGTGATGAGTACAATGAGCCGCATTGCATGGAAGATGATAGTGTCAACATGATGTCTACAAATAGAGAATACTCTTTTCATGAGGTTGATGCAAGTGCAACTGATGATAGTCATGTCTACCAACAGTTCCCACATGATGAAGATGATGAAGAGGATAACTATGCTTATGCTCAGGATTCACACATTTTTCTGAACAACTTGAGGAGACCTTCTGATGAAGAAATTAGAGCCTTCACAGCTACAGCAATAGCTCAAGTTAAAAGCAATTACAACCTAAGGGGTAAAGCTCAAATAAGCAACTCACACCAACTAGAGAGTACTTCTGCAGGCCAGCCAATGCATAGTCACAAGGGGACTGAAACACAAAAGAAACAATGGAACAATAACAAGCAAAACATTAAGCAAAAGGCAGTTTATGATTCTCAAAAGGCAAAAAATACAATTCCCCAGATTGAGAATCAAAATAGAAATTGTCAGAGTAGCAATGACAGTCAAGGAGCTATAAGAACTAAAGCTGGATCATCCCAAGATAAAGGTAAAATAGTGGAGCAAGTTACAACTGTTATTCAAAATTATGCCCCATTTGATATCACTCAAGTCTTATCACAGATAAAAGTCTCTGTTCCACTGATGGAATTGATGAAAGTGGAAGAATTCAAAAATAAGGTTGTATCTTTGATTTCAGGATTACCCTATCAAACCAAGTTGAGTGATGAACCTCAGGGTAAGAAACAAGCCCTATATATTGATGAATATGAAGTTCTTGAGGTATATTTGGGGATGACCATGATGAAATACCCTTCACAAGTTGAACCATTTTATGTCTCCTTGGTTATTAATGAAAAAATAATTAAAAACTGTATGCTTGACTCAGGAGCATCCACAAACATCATGCCATTGGCTATCATGCAGCAAGCTAGGTTAAAGATAGATAAGGCATGTGGGAAATGCTATGCCATGGATTCTAGAGAGGTACCTATCACTGGAATCATGAAAGATGTTGATTTCAGACTGGTAGCATATCCTGAAAAGACCTACAAAATGAACATAATAGTTGTTGATATCAAGCCACAGTATGGCATGTTGCTATCAAGAAGATGGGCAGCATTAATTGGTGGGAGTATGCAGTTAGATTTGTCATATGCTATGATCCCGATGAATGGAAAGGATGTCAAACTGATCAGAGAAGAAAGGTCATCAGAGACAGTGGATGATCAAGAATCAAAGGAGCATATATGATTTGTGGACACTGACTGTGATAATTTCAGAGTTGTCTCAGATGACAAGGAAGATAAAGGAAAAAATATTTACATCCAAGAATTGGATCAACAGGGTCTATGGACCATGTATTTTGATGGAGCTTGTTCTAAGGATGGCTTTGGCAGTAGAGTTATATTTCTGTCTCCAGCTGGTAAGATTCTCAAATTCTCTTTCTTGTTGAAGTTTGCCTATACAAACAATATTACAGAGTATGAGGCTCTGTTGTTAGGATTAAATGTTGCTTTGAAACATGGAATCAAGATGCTCAAAGTGTTTGGTGATTCAGAGCTTATTGTTTCCCAAGTTAGAGATAAGTACGCATCAAAAAATAAAAGGTTAAAGCAATATAAGCATGTTGTTTGGGATACAATAGAATTGTTTGATGCCTTCTCAATAAATTGGATAGAAAGATCAAAAAATGTAAGAGTAGATTTTCTAGCCAATGTAGCCATAAGGCCAGATGACATCACTCTAGCAGATATCACAAATGTTGAAGTCAAACTCAGACATGCAGTGCCAGATAATGTATGCAGCTGGTAAATGTTTGATGATGATAGGGATTTACTGAGATTTTTGCATTGTATTGATGAATATAAGAACCAAGAAATGGATATTCAGAACTTTGTGGAGGTTATAGATGGAAAATAAACTCTCTTAGGGAAGGAGGTGATTCAACTCAAGACAAATAAAACCCCTAGAGGGCTAGTAGCTTTAGAGAGAGCTTTTGACAATAGGGACCAATTTATTACAAAGGCATCTCCAACAAATAAAAATGATTTGGAAGAGATAAACTTGGGAACATCTCATGCTCCCAAAAAGGTATACATTGGCAAATAGCTCAAACCACATATCAGAAGTATGTTGATTGCACTACAGAGAAAATATAAGCATGTTTTTGCCTAGTCTTATGAGGACCTGAAGGCTTATAGAGAAGATTTATTTCAGCATGAAATCCCTTTGAAGCCTAGAGCTAAACCATTTAGACAAAAACGGAGGCCTATCAACCCAACCTTAGCTCCAAAAATGCAAGAAGAACTTATGAATCTTAGGGAGGCTGGAATAATCATGCGTATCAGACATTCAACTTGGGTGTCTAACCTTGTCCCAGTCAAAAAAAACAATGATGATATAAGGCTGTGTGTGGACTTTAGAAATCTAAATATGTCTTCTTTGAAGGACAATTATCCTTTGCCAAATATGGAAGCCATGTTGCAGAAGGTGACTGGCTGTGAACTTTTATCTATGATGGATGGATTTTCAAGGTACAATTAGGTGAAAGTGAAAGAACCAGAACAATCCAAGACTGCTTTCACTACTCCATGGGGAACCTATGTATATGTGAGGATGCCATTTGGACTGACAAATGCAGGTGCCACATTTCAGAGGGCAATGGATGTTGCTTTTGCAGGATTGATTGATTCAATTTTGGTTGTATATCAAGATGACTTAACAGCCTTTTCAAAGAAAGAAGAGCAGCACTGTATGCATTTGGAACAAAATTTTATTAGAGCATTAGAGTATGGCATCTCACTCAACCCAAAGAAATGTGCTTTTGGGGTTGTGGAAGGAAAGTTGCTTGGACACATTGTTTCGAAGGATGGAGTCAGGATTGATCCCGAGAGGGTGGCTGCAATTGACAAAATTTATATCCCAAAAATAGTGAAAGGTGTTCAGTCGTTCTTTGGACAAATTAATTTTATTAGGAGATTTGTTCCTAATTTTGTAGAGACCACCAAGGAGATCTCTAAAATGCTGAAGAAGAATGCAACTGTCAAATGGAAAGATGAAGCAACTAGATCATTTCAAATCATAAAAGAATCTATAAAGATGGCTCCTGTATTAAAATCTCTACATTTTTCTAAGCCATTTCAATTATTTTCATTTGCTTCTTTCCACACTATTGTTGCATGCCTATTGAAGAAAAATGAAGAAAGGTTTGAACAACCTATAGCTTTCTTTAGTAGGTCATTGCAGGCTACTGAATTAAAGTATGACATCATGGAGAAACAAGCATATGCACTGGTCAGAGCAGTGAAGAGTTTCAGGCCATATTTAGTAGGCTCACAAATAATTGCATATGTACCTCATGTAGTAGTCAAAGACATCTTCACTCAACAAGAGGTGACTGGAAGGAGATGCAGATGGATAAATAAGTTGTAGGAGTTCAACATAGAGATATAGATCATAAAATTAGTAAGAGGACAAGGATTAGCAAAACTGATGACATAGTCAAATCTAGAGGCATGCCAAGTGAATGAAGTACATAATAAAGTTATAAATGTCTCAGAATCTGAGTGGTATAAGGACATAGTATATTTTTTGAAAAACTTGAACTATCCTTCCCACCTCAATGATATCCAGAAAAGGACCCTGAAGCTACAAGCTATTAAATACATAATTGTTCAAGGAGAGTTGTATTGGAAGAATCATGATGGTGTATTACTCAGATGTGTGGATGAAAATCAGGCCAAGGATATTCTCAATGACATGCACAATGGAGTGTGTGGTGGACACTATGCTACCTATACAAAAGCCCACAGAATCCTCAGAGCTGGTTACTGGTGGCCAACTCTTTTCTTAGATGCACATAGAATGATAAGAAAGTGTGATCCTTGCCAAAGGTTCTCAGGAAAACTAAAATGTGGAGGTGCATTGTCCCTTAGGATTGTAACTGTAGAAGCTCCATTTCAGCAATGGGGGATAGATTTCATAGGGGAAATCTCAGAAAAATCTAGTGGAGGACACAATTGGATCCTTGTTGCCATTGATTATTTCACTAAATGGATTGAGGCTATTCCAACTAAAGGGCTACAAGCAAAGTGGTGATGGATTTTATTTTAGAAAATATCATTATCAGATTTGGAGTACCAATAAAATTAGTTACAGATAATGCTATGTGCTTCATGTCTAATGAATTTGTTGATTTTTGCAATAATTATGGGATGAATTTGTCTCATACATCACCATACCATCCACAAGGAAATGGTCAGGCAGAGTCAAGCAACAGGAGCCTCATGAAAATCATCAAAAGGATGGTGGCTAAAAATAAAAGGTCTTGGGATTCAAAGCTGACGTTGGCATTATGGGCTGACAAGGTGACAATGAAAAAGCAACTGGAAGGTCACCTTATGAATTAGTATATGGTGCAGCAACTAGATTGCCTATGAATAACCTCCTGCCAGTTTATAAGTTCATACAAAGGAACGATGACGAGATTGGAGACCCAATGACTAAAAGAATAGATCAGCTAGTTGAACTAGATGAAATTAGAAGAGAGGCACAGAAAATAAACATCAAGAAACAACAAAGAGTGAAGTATCTATTTGATAAAATGACTATAGAGAAAAGGTTTCAGATAGGTGACTTAGTGCTTATGTGGAATGCAAGGGGTTAGGATAAGGGCAGACATGGCAAATTTGAGCCCTTGTGGATTGGCCTGTATCAAATTAGCAATATCTATGGAGATGATTCCTATTTTCTCCAAGTCCTAAATGGTGAATTAATGGAATTGCCAGTGCACGGTAAATTCCTTAAAACCTTTTTCACATAAATGAGTACCTTCTATGCACAATGTAAATTAGTTGTAAATGTTTTGTACATGCCCTTTATAGTCGGTCGCATTTTGAGTTTTGAGTTTTTTCTGGTCTACCCCGGAGTAGTCTAGTCCTTGCTGCAGTCTTGTGCCTGCACATCCCCAATCAGAGCCTATGTTGGTAATCATTTATGTTTAGGGTTTTAAGCTTGAATGTCTGTAGGTTTCTTTTTCAAACCCTAAATTTTCTGAGTCATGAGGTCTTGCATTGTTCTACCTATTCTGTTGATAGCCTTCTGTGGTGGGTTCCTGGTTGTGACCATATGAACTGTCTGGTTTCAAGAAATTAATTATGCAGCTCCTCTCCCTAAAATTCCAAAAAGTTCTAAGTTTTTGGGCCTCCTCAGCATGTTCCAGCCTGACCTGATTTTCCAAAGGTGCGGGCCATCATCATATTTTATACCAACCTGATCTTCTGCTCGCGGGGTGATTTTCTGAATATCAGGTGATTTTAGTTAAGATCACCCAGATGATGTTGCAAGGTTTTCATATGACCTAATTTTCTGTGAGGTCATGATATTTCAAGTATCGGATGATCTTAGTCTAGATCATCCCGTTGTTGTTTTATCACCCCAATGTTGTGAAAGTCAATTTTATGTGGGGGGTGATATTTGCCTATCAGCTTCATGCATATTCCAAAAGGGGGGTGATATTTCAAATATCAGTCATATTCAAAGATCACCCTGATCTTACACCGAAGCTACAGTGCACCCTGATATTTGTGTAGGGGGTGATATTTCAAATATTCAGTGATTTTCTAAATATCACCCCTGATGCCGATGTGACGATGATGTCATCGAGGTCCGATGGGGTCATATTCCAAGTTTTTCAATTCAGCCTGATATTTTGAATGAGGATGGGGGGTCATATGTTTAACATTAGTCATCTTACAAAGATCACTCCGATCTTACAATATGATGGTCACGTCATCAGGATGTCAGTGGACATGATCATGTGGATCATCGGCAAGACATATGGTATCGGCAAAGTAGGAGGAGCTTCCTCCGATGCATCAGGTTGTGCTGATGAGGGTGATATTTTCTTATCAGGATGATTTTTTGATAAGGGTGATATTTCACATCAGGATGATATGAAATATCAGGGTGATTTTTCAAGGAAAGATTATCATGCAGGTGGTTCGCTGACGTCAGGGTGATATTGAACATCGGAGCATCCTACGAAAGGATGATGATGAGGTTTATACTGGTGCCATCGGGAGCAAAATCACTGACATCATTTATGCTCATGGCCTAGTATATAAAGTATTGAGGAGGTCGCCGCGAGGTACATGTGGGATAATTGGTTCCCACATAATTTGAAATATTGGGGTCATGTTTCTTGGCAGGAAAGTTTTAAGAGCACATAGTATACTGCACTTCCCGATGTCTGTGGGTTGGTATGTCATTAATGGCAGATGTTACAGGGTATGGGCGAAGGCATGGATAGATCAAGTACCTGATTGAAGATGTTAATCCCCAGGTGGCAGCACGTGGCTTGAGTTCAACTACTCCCAGTCTCCACTTCTACCTACTGCGTTCAATGTGTTGGGCGCCATTTTCTCGCAATGCATGTATCTAGCAAATTTTTGAGTCAACCATGTACTTTTAATGTTGAGTGCACCTTCCTTGCTATATATAGCAGGCTGTGTGATTCATTTTAACATTGTTGAAAACTAGACAATTTTTTGGTGCTGTGACACAATACAATTTCATTGGTGGCCCTGTTCTTGATGTCTTGTAAGTTTATAAATCTCATGTTGTATGTTTCATGCATGACTTCACTGGTTTCATGTTGTTTTATATGAGAAATGCTCTGTGCATGTGTTTAATCATTTGTCTCCAAGCTGTGGGCATAGTTTCTTTTGAATCAAGATAACTAAGGGTTGTTAAGGTTCAGGAATATAGTTTTTCTATATTGAATGTTTAATCTCATACTTTTGTTCAAGGAACAAATTAAATGTTTCAGGTTAATCATTGAGAAAGTGTGTTGTAGTAGGGATACAATTAAGTATGAATGATTAAGCACCTAATTGTTGGGAAGTATCTATAAGGTACATATTAGAAATCCCCTTGATATCCAGTCTTTGGTCTATGTTCATGCTAGCCATTCACATGTGTATGTCTATTGACTTTGAGCCCTGGATAGGCACCGATCCAGTCTTTTATTGAGGTTATAGCCCAAAGTCCTAGTTTTGCATCTAAATATAAAATCCAACTCAAACTTTAAATACAAACCTTTAGGATTTTAGAAATACTTTTAGGACCCAAAATCCTTTGTCTACAATTGAATATAGGCCCAAAGCTAGCCCCTTTGCACTTATCTCATAGTTTTGGCCTGCACACTAGAGGATTTATCTACTTTGTGTTAGCATCCTAGTCTTTGCATAGTTATATCTTGTGGGTGTTAAGTAGGGAATACCCCCCTTGGTTCTGCAGAGCCTAAAGAAGAAGAGGAGATATTTATAGAGTCTATCTCCTATGCTGTTGGCCCCTGGCCCGGGAATCCTGTTGATCATTGATGGCTACATTGTAGGGATAACTGGGAATAAGCATCTAGTCTGGGAAAATAACCAACACCTGTGATGGCTCATAGGATTTTGTGGGCTAGGTACTATTGGCCCACATTGTTTTAGGATGCATACAACTGGGTATGTAGATGTGAGTTATGTTAGCAATTTGTTGGAAAGCCTAAGTTGGCTGCATTACCACTCAAACTAGTTGTAATTGACGAACCTTTTCAGCAATTGGGCATCAACTTCATTAGTGCTGTGAACCCACCGTCGAGTGCGAGACACAATTTTGTTCTCACTACAACCGATTACTTCACCAAGTGGGTGGAGGCCATCCTAGTCAAACATGCTACTTCTGAAGTGGTATGTAATTTTCTTAAGGAAAATATTATTTCCTAGTTTGGAGTTCCAAACAAGGTTGTAGCAGATAATGCTACTTTTTTCTCTTCCACCGAGATCACTAGTTTTTTCTATGAACAAGGGATTATCCTTTCTCATTCTTCAAACTATTATCCACAAGGGAATGGTTAGGCAGAATTTAGTAACAAAAATCTGTTTACTATAATAAGGAAATTGATTGAAGATAATCAGAGAAATTGGCATAAAGCGTTGTTTGATGCTTTATGGGCAAACATGATTACCCCCAAAAGAGCAATAGGTATGTCACCATTTCAGCTTCTATATGGTCTAAATGTAGAGGTACCTATTACTTTGGAGTTGCTGGCATTGCAGTTGGTAAAGGCAGTAGAAGATAGAACTTTTGAAAGTTTGATTGACAAAAGGATAATGTACCTCACTAAACTTGAAGAATAGTGGGCTATGGTAGTAGATTGTATTGCTGAACATCAAAGTCAGCTAAAGAAGCTCTTTGACAAGAAGGAAAAGGCTCGTGAGTTTCAAATTGGAGATCAAATCTTGTTATGGGACAAGAGGAGAGAACCAAAAGGAATGCATGGGAAGTTTGATTCCCTATGGAGAGGCCCATTTGTAATTCATCAACTTTGTGGTGAAAATAGCTTCTTGATGGAGTATCTTGATGGAACACCATTCTTGCTACCTCATAGTGGACAACATCTAAATCACTTCAATCCTTGAAGTATCAGATAAGTTCATTTGTACATTTGTATATTTTTGTGTTTTTATTTTTTATTTTTGTTTAGTCTTTTGTGTCTTTTTCTTTTTGGTAGCTTGACTCTATGGCCCAATGACATGGATGAAGGCCCTTAGAGACTGGATTATTCTCCCTTTGATCATTTCAAATATTGATTGAAGGAAATTCCCTAGTTAGAGCCAACTGTTGTTCTCAAAATTAGTTGCGCTCAATTTTGTAGACAATGCCTACGAATCTTGTCTATTTTGTAGTCTACACTCTAATTTTGCAAATCAAGATAAGTCCTCTTGGCCTTGCGTGAAGTCATCTAACATCATTGAAATGGTTTGCGACATTCCCCTAAGTTGATTCCTTGAAAATCATGAAAATCAACTTGGTTGTAAGCTTGTCAAAATATCAATTTTGACTATTTTGGGGTGTTAGAATTTTTTTTTTATGTTTTCACATGCGATAGTCTTTGAATTCACTACTCTTACATGTATATTATTGTTTTACATGTAATGTCAGCCAAAATTGCCGCTTTTACATGTTTTATCTTTTTTTTTATTAACATGCATGAGCAGCAAAAATTATCGCCCATGCATGTTCCTTGTCATAGTTTAAGATGTAAAGGTGGTCCTAGGTACTGCTCTTGCATAAGGTACCCATCTCATGCATGGTCAGTTGTTTTTACCATCCTAGTATGATCTCACCAAATCTTAATCTCAAGTGTCATTAATGGCACTCATGTCGCCATTAATACACTATTTTAAACCTTTTTAAACCTTTTTAAAGCATTTTAGTCATCATTCTTTTTAGTTTTTATTCTCAAACTTCTTGAAATAAGCCATTTAATCCTCTACAAAGCTGATTGAACCGTATAATTCATGGATTGTGTAGATTTCATGCCTAGGGTTTTTTTTGCTATTGTTGCTAGGTAGGATGATGTTTCTCTTGCTTTCATTGTTATTTTTCTTCCTTTTATTAGGGTTTCTTTATAATAGTAATGTTTGTTTGTGATTTATGCGAATATTTTTGTTTGGTTTGAGTCATCCTTTTGCATGCTTGAGGCTATCTTAAAAACCCTAAGTAGAATTGTCATGTGTTCCTCTTTTCCATTTTCTGTTCATTGTCAGTGGATTCATCATACCCTAGTCTTAGTGCAAGTGGTGGATTTTAGATGATATCTATGAAACTTAGGTTTTGCCAATATTTTCCTAACATGTATTGATGGTCTTTTCCACCACCAATACATTATTTTACCATTACATTTCTTTCCTTGTTTTCTAAATATGTATCAGTCAGTCATGTTTTGGTTGGCGATACATATGTTTGGTTTTTGTATTCTATACATGTAAGGAGGGTTAAAACCACCACCCCTACATGTAAAACTTGAGTTTCCTCCAAAATGCACAAGCAGTATAAATTCCTACTTTCACATAATAACTTGGGATTTTCAAACATATGTAATAGCGGTCTTTTCGACCGACTCTATGCTCCAAGATTTTTCTCCTATATGCACTAGTGGGCGTATTTTCCACTTGTACATACACCAAATCAAACTTGCTTATTCCCTCATGTAAGGGTGGTCAAATTGACCACCCCTACATCAAACATGTTTATCTTCCCAAATACATCCAATGGTGGCCCTTTTCGCCGACCTTGAACATACATGAAAAATCAAACTTTTCCTACATGCAATAGCAGTCAAATTGACTGACTTTACATGATATGTAAATGTTCCCTTGTGCAGGAGTGGTCAATTTGACCGCCCATGCACATTTTTCTAAAAAATTTCCTAACATTGTGAAATTTTTATTTTCAAACCCTATTGACCCGCTTTCTCCTTTTACCTTGATTTGCATGCTCTCAAGCCCTTCAATGCATATTTCCCTATTCATGATTATTGAATTGCAGTAACCCCAATTTACCCATTTTCCCCCTAACTGCGTGATCATGGCTTTTTGCAGTTCTAGACAAACGTCTGTGGTAAACACCTTTTCCAGTTTCCTCTTCAAAGCTAATGATGGACCCGTCTCCATCCAAAGCTAAGATCATGAAGTACAAATCACAAGGGGTCTTCCCTGTCACTTCAGTGTAGTCTAATGGTGATGAGATCAAGGATATAGAGATAGGACATGTGGATATGGCAGAGTTCATGGATAGAACCAAACAAACAAATCCTTCCAGACACATGCAAAAGATTATCGATAGCAACATTCACTTGGTTGCCTCTTTTCCTATTGCTACCCATAACCCTGAGTTTGTTCTTCAGATAGCCAGTCATTATAATAGGGATACTAGGACTATGTTAGATTCCCAAGCGAATGTGATTATGATATTGGATGTGGAATTTCTTGACAAGATCTTCATGTGTCCTCCTATTGAAAATATTAGACAAATTGATTTTGTTCAAGGGCAAAACGATTATGATGAAGATGTGGAAGCCTCAAAAAAATACATAAACAGTAAGTGGTTGAAGATTCCTCAGAGTAATTTGACCAGATGCACGAAAGATCTCTCGAGGAGTGACTTTGTTGAGGAGGTATGTGACTTGATTACACTTTTGAGTCATATCAGAGGACTTCCTTCTTCATCCAAGTTTTAGGAATGGATGTACACATATATCAAGGTGATTCTCTAGGGTACACAGAAAATCTTTTGGGGAGAATAGATTAGTAATGCTTTGCATGAACAATTGGTGAGAGTCAATACTACTTTCAAGTTTTATATGACCTCATATCTGGTGTATGTTGCTGCGAGCATGAGACGTTTTCCTAGTCTGACTCAGATTGGTGATAGGAGATTAGTTCCTATTTATGAGTATTATCCTCAAATCACTCTAAAATGATCAATCCATCATTTCCGTAGGGTTAATGATGCTTTATTTTCAGTGTTTATGTGTTTGTGGAATAATGAACTAGTGCAGAAAAGAGTATCAGATGAAGCTTGGCAAGTGGTGAATTCTTTTGGCTGCTTATTCTTACAGTTTCCTACTTTCACATACCTCATAGTAGGATATTATCCTGGTTATCCATATATACTTCCATGGTATCCCAGTGACAGGATTGTTCTCATGGAACTATGTAGGTAACTGATTATGGTGCATAATAAACAAATGGAGATGAAAAAGTCAGGGATTAAGTTTCTTGTAGAAATTGGAAGGTATTCAGTCTAGTTAGCTACCAAGGCTAAAACAGTTGAATCAGAGATACAAAATGTCACAATGAAGACTTTCAAGAAAAGAGATCATTTTGATTTCAGGATTGTACAAGATAAAATCAAAAGAAAGTCAACTTTCCATATGCCAATGGTTGAAGATATTTGGGCCGATCTCAGGACACAAAATGAGATAAAAAAAACTAGACTTTTGTAGACTTCATTTGAGATAGATCGAATAGTTGGGCCTTGCAGACATTCCAGAAGGAATGGAGGATGATGGGAATGTTTTAGATCCCAAATATAATACTGAGAATGTTGAGTCCTCACCTCTTCTAGAGGTCAGATGGTCAGTTAAAGAGGAGAATTCAATAAGGAAAAGGTTTCAACCAATTCTGGCTAATACATATGTATGGTTGGAAAGCAAAGGGATTAGTCTAAAAGAATTCCTTACTGGATCAGAGATAGAAGTTCAAGAGCAAACAAGCAAGAAGGTGGAAAACTAGACCAAGAATAAAAGTGACATTCCCTCCTCTTCTAAAGTACAAAAACCAAAAATCAAATTTGTATCCAAGGGAGGGAAGAAGATGGACGTTGCAGGAACTTCTAATGTCACTGAATTAGGTGCCGAAGACGCAAATGTTGAACAGATGGAGGTTGAAGATGTTGAAAATGAACAGCAAAATATTGAGAAATCTAATGATGCCCAACAAGCAGAAATGTCTAATAAGCTTGATGAGGAAGGTGAAATAGAACAAGGTAAGGATGAGAATGTAGAGTAGAACAACTTGGTGATCTACATTAGTCTCCAAAAAAAATTCTGTCATCAAAATCTGAATTTTCTACACCACTACTTCATGTTTCTATTTCTGATAGTTTTCGTGTAGTTTCAAATGTTCCTATTTCACCCATTTTGGTTGTTTCTTCTGATAGTACCCCCCTTCTTTGAGAACAAGTGTTAGGACTGTATTTGATTATTCTGGTTCCATTCCAAGTTTATCTTCCTCATCTTTTGATATTGGTGAACAATCTATTTTGGAACATCTTCTGGATGGTTTAGAGAAAGTTGGTGACACAGGTGTAGTTTTAACCAACACCAGTCCTATTGTTACCATGACAGGTGTAAGTATGGATCTGGCAAAATAGGTAGTGGATTCTTCTCTAAATGTTGGTGCTTCTATACTTCCTCCATGGTTGTTTGTGTACACTCCTCAGAGAAAGAAGCAAGCAATTTAACCAGATGAAATTCATATTGAGAAACTATTGCTTGTTAAATCAAAGACTCTAAAGAAGAAGCCCACGACTATCTCCAGACTCATTAATAAAAAAGGAATCAGATATGCAGAAATTGCTAAGCCACCAGAGGATGCTACTATTGACAATTTTGATATGAATGATTATGTTGTCTCAAGAGTTAAGCTATGTAAGCTAACTCATGAAGGCATTAAGGCAGATTTTCAAACCACTTCCAGCACCTTGCTTGAGAAATATGATGATGTCAAGAATGAGAAAGAGAAGTATAAAGCCAAAGTAGAACAACTTGCCGCTGTTCTCCAGAAAATAGTAAAATCATCTAAGATTGTGGAGCCTATGGCGGTAATGGTAGAAGATCCTCTGATTCAAAAGGTGGAAAAATCTCAGGAAGAGTGGTTGGAGATATTGTAGAGCATCTGCTAGCATAGGGAAGATATTTGTTGAAGACCATTGTAGAAAGAAAAGAAAAGATGGACAAAGCAAAAGCTGAGCTTGATAATCTTATTGATTTACTTTCTTAAGAACTATAAGATTAGGAGGAAAGCTTAGATGAGTGGATTGATATGAAGAAGATAAAAATAAAAGAATTTGATAGCTATTGGTGTCATCTCGAATAGAGAGTCTTATCTTAAGACTAAGGAATCTCTTGTTCACTGCATCAATGTAATAAGGGGTTTACTTGATGACTTGTGTCAAGCACATGAAAATAGTGAAGACAGCAATATCTTACTTCTACACAGGTTGGAGGAACTCCCATGCACTCTGATAGGTGAAGGTCGCAAGTTTCTTTTAAATGATAGATGCTTTTGAGAAAATGGTGCAACAAAAATTTGAAGAAGAAGTGCCCATAGTGGTTTCGATGGACAAGCTTTATGATCAACATTCAATTTTTGAAAATCTGAAGGACAACCTTGACAAGCTTGAGAAGGTGATAAAGGCAGTGAAAGATGTAGTTCTCTGGGCCTGTACTAACTCAGAGAATATAGCCAAGCCTGATTTGTGAGAAATGATAGCAGTGCAAACTATATATCAGAACTTTTTGAAGAAGAATGATGGAGGAAGTTGAAGTTCCTTTTCAATACCTTAGTTTACATTCATTCTTGCATATGTAATTTGAATTTTTTAATGGACATACTCATGTGTAATATTCCAAAATGTAATTACATATGAGACAAAAGAAGTCATAAGTCAAATAGGACTCTTTTGTTTGAGTAAGTCAAAGGAGTTAGAATTTCCCTATTTTTTCTCTAGGCTCCTCCCTATAAATAAAGAGGACCTCTATTGTATTTTAATATTTTAGTTATTGAAGTGAAACTCTGCCAAATTGAAGAGCATTTTGAGACTTTGTGTTCAAATTGTAAATCATATTTTATCAAGTGAATAGAAAAGCAAGTGATCATTTAATCTTTGCATTGGAATAACTTGTGGTGTATTGGAAATTGTTCTTATGTCCTTTTCCTTACACTATCTTATCTATTTGATCAAATTGTAGTGTGAGTTTGGATAATCTAGGAGATATTCTAAATTTAATTTTGGAGACTTTGTGTTGCAATAATTATCTTTGGGTTTGTGATTTTATGCTTTGGAGTAAATGATATTGGAAAGACTTTGAGCTACTACTATCTTTTATGATTATGTACTTTTATCATAGTATTCGGTGAATACTTTGGGCTGCACCTTATCCTATTCGGTTCTAAATTTTAAATTAGCAAAAGGAGCAATGATAGACTTTGTGCTTTCATGAGTTTTTTGGTTACACTTGATTTGTATTGTGAAATTGCTATTTTAAATTGTAAACATTATTTCTAAAAAAAAGAAATGGATGATATGGATTCACCCTGAAGATTAGTGTTAGAATAGATAAGTTTGAAAGTAGTTAAAAAAGGGAACCTCCCCTTGCTGAGAGGAGAGATTTATCTCATCGCACTGTGGTTGATATAACCATTTTTCCATCAGTGAGTTGATGAAAAAATATTCACCCAACACTTTCTTAAGATGATCAACTATATTAAAAGCAACAGGGGTTACCTTATGTTGTCCTCTTGTTGTAACTGCATCAATTTGAGCTTCTAAAGACTGTTGTTGCTTTTTGGGTTGTTCTTTCACTAGCATTGTTTGGTCCCTTTGCAGAATTTAAACTTTCTGCTATGGTACAGGGGTAGTTTGTGATGGATAAACTTAGTTTTTATCCCTTACAGCCTATTGTTGTACTACATCAACTTGCTAATTTACATCTGCAGCCCTCAATTTTGACCTTGTGTTGGCTGAAATAGGTGTACTTTGTTGATTCTAACTTTGGAAATAATTTACACCACAAAAAATAGATTCTTCTGAATTCATTAAGGCCACATGAGCCTTATTCTGTTGAGTTGAAGCTTCACCATTAACCCCCTTCGAACTTGCATAGCTGTTCTAAACTATGAGTGTCTAATTTCTCACTCCATTCATGCATGCATCTTGACTATGTGGTTGATGACATGGATAGTACCAGTCACTATCAGGTGAACTAGATTATTCTATGTGGGTACAAGCTCTCTTGAGGTAGTAGCAGTATTTGGATTATAAGCCTGAAAAGGTCAAGGGTTATAGTTCTTTCTCTGTCCCTAAGGATTAGCCTGGAAGGGTTGCCTATATTGTTGATTGGGCTGATATTGGGTATTTTTCTAATTAGGCTGATACCAATTTTGATAGGGCAAACATTTCTCCATATTTACTAGCTTATTTTCTATCTTATTGTTGGAACAGGTGGGATAGTAGCTAAACGAGGCACTACCATAGTTATTGATGGTTAGATTTCTAGGAATATGGGTAAAAGGGGCCTAGGGGTTATCTTCCATGCCTGAATAATGTAGTTTTCTAGTCTAACAATGGTCTCAAAAGAATCTAGAAGGGTGGTCCCTCGCATTGATTGTATCATTACAGAAATTTCACTGTTCAAAGCTTTGAGATAAAATAGAAAGTCATGCCTTGGCAAAGGTTTTACCATTGTGGGAATCCTATCCCATGTTCTCTAAAATTGGTAGTTGAAATCAGCCATGTGCTCGTGTGGTGCCCTTTTGATGGTGCTCAGTTACTCTAGTAATGAGAGATTATCCGACTTGTCCTCGAAGTGTTTGTGTAATCCATCTCCCAGTAAGTCCTAGGATGTTATTGAATATTCAACAAGTCCTCTGAACCACTGTAAGGCCTTTCCTTTTAATGAAGCAGCCAAAAACCTGATTACCACATTTTCTTGCATGACATTGTGCATAGAACACAAGGTTGCTACATCTTGAATATGTTTAGCAGTAGTAGTGTGATCCTCTCTAGTGAAATAAGGTAAAATTTTAAGGGTTGCCATTGGAATATCATCTCTTTGGGCAAGTTGTAATGGGCTGCCTCCATTAAAAGCACCAAATGCATACTGCCTAGCCATTATCGATATTTGGACTATTAGCACTGGACTTCTACTTCTTTTAACTAGGCTTGTTGATCTGAATCAAGAAGGTGTAGACTTGGATCTTCTTGATGACTCAGTTGTTCTGCTTGCTAATCTACCTCTCCTTTTAGGTGTAGACAGCTGTAAGTAGTCAAGTGGGTCTGAATTAGACCTAGTTTTCATAAGCTGCAAGCACTAATCAGCATCCAAACCAGAGGGAATGAGTCGCCAGGTATATTGAAAGCCCCCAAAGGCTGATAAAGTTGCTGCATATACCAAAGCATCAACTATGAGGGTACAAATCATTACTTCTAGAGTCCCATCGGGCATGCCAAAAACTATTGTCAATTCAAGTATACACCCTTGTTAAGCTTTGCGAAAACATAACTACTTGCTTAAACATGGAATCATTCTCAGATGTGGGTCTCCTTTCATGACAACAAATCTCTAGAGTGAGTTGGTTCTCTTATAATTTTTAAACTACTGACTTGAGGGGAAAAGGAGTAGAAAGATGTAACTAAAATATAAACTAACTCTAAAATCTAAACTAGATGAAGTTCTATCACTCATAATAAGGTCCTCTAACATAAATCCTCACAATTCCACTAATAGTTACTCCTTAAGTAATTTGCAACAAGTTTTGGTGTCAAACACAAATTGCAACCAGGAAGAAACTAAATTTTAACAGCATTGAGACACAATAAATGTCTGAAATACTCACAATATAACATCAGATCAAGACTGCAAAATATGTGAAATAGGATGGTTTGCTATTAGAATTGAAATGAATACAATGCATGAAAAATAAAATGTATGAGCCAACTGTTGTATACAACTATGTAAGAGATAAGAAACTAATGCTAAGTGACTGAGAAAAAACTAAGTTTTTCTCCAATAAATGTCTCCAAATGATCTCCAAAGAAAGATGAAAAAGCTCCTAAAAATAGACCCTAAGTCTATTTTTGAGCTACTCATGAAAGCCAAAAATAAAGTACTGAATCTATCTCCAATCTATGAAATAAAGTTGCAAAACTGCCCTCTCATGTGGTCCCACCATAAAACTACTTTTCTCTGCTCATGAAAGCTCCAAAAATCATCCTATATGACTCTAAATAAAATAAATCAAAATAGAATATTTGATCTTCTTTATAAGCCTATAAGTTGCCTAAAGATAGTTAAACTTTAAAAGAAATTCACAATTTCATTGCTTTAAAGTTTACTTTACAATGATATGGCAATTTTAATCAATATCTATTGATATGATTTTTTTTTGCAAAAATTAAATGATATTTGGTTTATAATTTCACCAATATATTTACAAGGTATCACTAGTGATTTTCTATAAAAATCATAAAATATATGAACTATTACACATGTTTGCAAAAAAATAAATAAAAGCCTTAAAAGGCTTGACACCATGGACTCCAATGTGTCGATATTCTGCCACCTCATCATTATCTATATGGCTTGAAAAATGCCAACTCATTGCCTCTATAGTGCCACCATGTCATATTGACCCCCCTTGACCATATCTTCATCTAGCGTATTCTTCACATCTCCGAGATTCTTGTTTGATCTTATGCATATATTGAATATGTGAAGGACTAATAAAAAATGCATAAGTGGGAGGTCAAAGAGCCTCGACCACATGCATTATCTAATAATACCTTGACTCTAATGTGAGTTGACCACAAATGATGTTAGGACCTTGGCAAGATTCTAAAAGGCAAAGCCTTGTCCACTTAATGATAATGTCCACTTTGACTTAATAAAATAGGCCATATTATTCAGTTGTCGGCCACCTCGGCTTATGATTACTAGACACCATCAACACAAAGTGTTGACCCCGATCTCATTTGGATAAAAATGCTTATATTTTGCGTGGTCAAAATGAAAGGGACATCAAAACAAAAGCAAGTGTGGAACCCTAAAACATAGTTCATTTCATTTTTTTATTGTCATTGAGTTGGCTCTGCAACTATGGCTGCCGACTTGGGGTTTCATGCTCTATGTGTTTTCTTGCTCCATTCGATGATCTTCAGTGGTCAAAGCATGATACTTCTTTGGCCAAAATGACAGGCCACTCCTGGTAAGCTTGAATATGAGCTTTTCAATGGCTTTTCACTGTATTTTGATGGCTTATATCTATTAAATGGCTACGGCCATTATAACTCTTTCCTTAGTCTTCTCAGTATTTGATATATATTGTTTGGTTTCTGTGTTGAACTTTGAAAAAATGGCAAAATGACAAGGGCACTCAACTGGTTGTGGCCATTATCTCCTTCTCATGCTGCATTATCAAATGGTGAGCTCACTATTCCTCCTTATCATTACTTCCACTATGGTTTCTTTTATCTCTACATATATGAAACTGTGATGAGGGTTTCATTTCATGTTAGTTGGGTATGTGAAATACCTTCTCATATGCATGACCACTTCATGTAATACATTTCTGTAGCTTTAGTCTTTCCTATTTTGATGTAAAAATGTGAAGATCTTGTGTTAGAAGTGAGGGTTTCATTTGTATTACATAGAACCTTCTTTTACTCTTCGCAGCCATACTTACACAAAAATTTCTTTTACCTTTCTTGACTGTATGTAAGAAGAAAGAGACTCCTTTTTTAAACTCGATAAGGGTTTAATGTTTTTATCACACATAACTCTTTTCTCACTATGACCATGTCTTCAATGCTTCATTTTGACCTTGCTCAACTGTGAAAAAGAAAGAAAACTTTTTACCCAACAAGGGTTTCATGTTTTTGTTGTGTAAACAATATACTCATTTTTCGGCCTGCCTAGACAGTTTACTTACATTTTTCCTTTCTCTTCGACATTGCAAAAATACATTAGATTCTAAAAGTTGATATGGGTATTTTGCTGATGAATGCAAAAGACATTATCTATGCATTTTTCCTCTTCACTGTATAAATTCAGATTTGAAAATTGAAGCAAGGGTTTCTGTCTATTGAACACAAAATTGCTTCCTTCTGTAGCATACATGGCATATGATATCACTTGCTTTCTTATATTGTCACTGTTTAGTGATAATCACTATTATTGTTCAAAAGAAGTGATGATTGCATGCACTATTTCTATCTCTATAGCTCTACTTACTCTTTTAGTAAACTTTGCACATAGAATGTATAATGTCGGTCTTAAACTTAGAACTTCTCTTCTTCCTGTAGCAACAAATATGTCTTCATTTCTATATCTCTTGTCCATTTACTGGACTCTACAAATGTACTTCCATATAGGATGATGACTTGGCTATGTCATGGCATTGAGGCATTGTAACAAATGAAGGCAACACTTACTTGTTCTATATAAACTGTAACACATGAACCTCTGCTATTCTTCTTTCTATATTGTATCATATCAAATTCATTGAATAAGATGTCCTGAAGGATATGATCAAGTCCACTATATTTGTTGTCACCAGTTTTGGTAGATCACTTCTTATAATGAAACTTCATTTGAACTCACTCAACCACAAATGCAACCATACACTTATACATTTCATTTTGATACAAAATGATATCATATAGCATAAAGGATGATTATCATACCAGTTTAACTACTCCTTGTCACATTATGATGAGCTCTATTACACACATGTAATGAAATGTTTCTTTTGATCCTCTTGGAGTTTGCCAAAGACAAAATGAGCCATCTGGATTGGCTATCTTGTATTTTTCTGCTACAGATCTGCAATACTTATCATGTTTCTTTTATAGATATGCAATGAATGCAACATGTGATAACACTTGTTCTGATGCTCAGTAGAAAAAGTGAGGCATAATTGGATATATTTCATCATAAAAAAGGCAACTTATGTAATTGAATTCTAAATTTGATTCTACCACTCCACTTAAATGAGAAAATATGAAGTCTGGTACTCACCTGCCTTTGCAATTTGCTTATTGGTTTATAATGAACACTCTAATTAGACTATTGATCATGAATGAGAAAGCAATCTTCAGATAGTTAATACTTGTGAACACTTACTCCTTTATATGTCTGATGATTACAAGTGCATTGTGTACTCCTAATTGTTATCATGCTTGAGAATGCCATTTTTACAACAGTTGGAGTAGTGCATAAGCTATTATATGCATTGAATTTTGTCCTCTATCTACTCAGATCATGCTCTTAGTTTGATGGAGCTAAATCATAAAACACACAACAACATAAATTACACATAGAAAATAAAACATTCTTTATTGATCTGGACAACTTATTACATTACAAAAACTCAAATACAATTAGAGGAATCAATCCTCCATAGGTTGCAACACATTACAGCTTCCTATTCCCAGACTCTAAAATCATCTCCCTTATGTAACCCCAAATCAGCTAGGGTTTCTATTTTCCTACCTATTCTTGACTCTACACTTCCCCCTCCCCCCAAATAACTCTACTACTACCTAGGGTTCCCAAAAATAGTTATTAATAGCCTTTTTGGTGGCCAACAACCTAATTTTGAAATTTTCTTCTCCCTCCAAAAATAGGTCAACTTCCGAGAGCCATAACTTTTGATCCGGGTGTTTGATTAATGAACCGTTTTATGTGTTGGAAATCTCACGAAGTGCTCTACATGCTAAGAACCAGCTTTGGTAGTTCTAACCATTTTTGGGCCTGTACAAGGTTGTTTAGTGCCTCAAACCTAATTTTGAATAATTTTTAGGTGTTTTTCAAGAAATGAAAACTTTAATATCTTTCAGCTCGCAAATGATCTTTACTTGATTCCTTCGCTAAAGGTCTTATTTTTTAGTTATGAAACTTCTTGTAAAATTTCACTTCATTCCATGCCCAAATGCAAACTTTCTGAAAATAGCATGTTGCTATTTTTAGTAGTTTGGAAAAACTGAAAGTTCTACATCATTATTGAAGCGATTATGGAACCAAAACCACAAATTTTGAAAAGAAATGGAAAGAACATCAACAATTTTGGAACACATCTTTTTTTGGGTGATGCAAGATTCCCCTTACACCACTGGATGCTCCTAAATCACACACCTAGGGTAATTTGAGAAGTGACCTTTTCACGTCTCAGGTGTTTGTGTGAGGACAACCCAAGCGAGCAACCTCTACCTTAGACAACCAAGAAGAATCTTTAATAGGCCTTCCTTTCCATTTCACCGGATATTCTTCATATTGCCTATTCTGAGTACTTCTTCCCACATAGCTATCTAAGATCTCTTCTATCTCCTCTATTGAAGTAGATGCCGGAATACTCCATTGTTCTTCTGTTAGTCCATCCTCTGTTCCAACTTCATGATATTATGATAAATCAGCAATGTTGAAAATAGGGGAAATGTTGATCTCACTTGGCAGCTCTACCTCATATGCATTTGCTGAATCATGTTTCTTCAAAATTTTGCATGGTCCAAATTTCTTCATTTTCAACTTATTGTATGTTCCAATCAGGAACCTTTCTTTTCTCAAGTGAACCACGACTTCATCTCCTACCTAGAATTCCTTTTATCTCCTCTTCTGATCTTCCTTAGCCTTGTACTGAATATTCATCTTATTAATGTGTGTTTTCACCTTTTCATGCAAATTCTTCATGTGTTCTTCAAAGTCTTCAGCGTCAGCACTTGTCTTTTCTCCTTTGTCTAGATTCCTTAACTTTGAAGCATTTCTTGGACTAGTGCCATATACAATCTCAAAAGGTGATTTACCAGTACTCCTATTAACAGAATTGTTGTAAGCAAATTCTACCTATTGTAAAATCAAATCCCATCCCTTGGGCTTATCTCCTACTAAGCATCATAGCACGTTACCCAAACTCCTATTCACCACTTTCATCTATACATCAATCTATGGATGGTGTGTAGAACTGAACTTCAAATCTGTCTTCAACTTCTTCCACAATGTCCTCCAGAAATAACCAACAAACTTGGTATCTCAATCTAAAACTATGCTCTTTGGTAGACCATGTAATCTCACCACCTCTTTGAAAAATAATTCAGCAATATGGACAGCATCATTAGTCTTCTTGCAAGGAATAAAATGTGTCATCTTCGAGAATCTATCCACCACCACATGAATCATGTCCTCTCTATGTCCTTGGTAAACAAAGAACAAAATCCATACTAATATCATCCCACAGCTTCTCTAGTATAGGTAGTGGCTGATATAGACCTATATTTTGACTTGCTCCTTTCACCATCTGACATACTCTGGAACTCTGCACAAATTTCCTCACATCCTGCTGCAACTATGGCTAAAAATAATTTTCATTAACAATAGCAATGGCCTTATCTTGACCAAAGTGTCCAGCCAATCCTCCACTATGCTTCTGCTTAATCAGGTTCTCTCTCATGGAACTCCTTAGAATGCATAACTGGCTTTCTCTAAACAACATGCCATCTTGGATTATGAAATCCAACCATTTTGTCCTATCCAAAGTGACAGGTTCCAAACAAGCTTTCCAAGCCTCTATAAAATCTAGATCTTCAGGATACAAAGTTTTGAGCTCATCGAACCCAACAACCTCTATCTTCATTTCTATCAACAAATTTTGCCTTCTGCTCAAGGCATCTGCAACTATGTTGGACTTCCCACTCCTGTGCTTCAAAACAAAGTTATAGTTCTACAAAAACTCAACCCATTTTAAATGCCTTTGGTTCAACTTTCCTTGACTATTAAGATACTGCAAAGCCCGATGCTTAGTATATAAAACAAACTCTTTTGACAACAAATAATGTCTCCATTTCTTCAAAGCCTAAACTATTGCATAAAATTCCTTACCATAAACAAAACATTTTTTCTTGGCATCATTAAGCTTCTCACTAAAATAGGCAATGGGCTTACCTTCTTGGCTCAAAACGGCTCCTATACCACTACCACTAGCATCACAATCCACTTGAAATATCTTATTGAAATCTGGAAGTGACAAACTAGGTTGTTCTATGACTTTCTACTTCAATGTATCAAAGCTCTTGTCTGCTCATTTAGTCCATCTAAACTCTTTTCTATCCCCTCTCATTGTCTCAGGTAGGCGTCACAAATGCTACTAAAATTCCTAATAAACTTTCTATAAAAACTTGTCAAACCATGAAAAGAGCGTACCTCCATTGCACTCCTTGGCATAGGCCATTCAATGATAGCCCTCACTTGTTTTGGGTCTATCTTAAGACCTTCCTCTAAGACAACAAATCCCAGGTATACCAACTCCTTTACAAAACTACATTTCTTCAAATTAATCAACAACTTTTCTTCTCTTAGCTTCTCTAAAACTCTTCTGATATGCATCAAATGCTCATCCCAAGTCTTACTGAAAATCAAAATATCATCCAAATAAACAATAACAAAACTTCCCAAAAATTCTTTCAATACCTCGTTCATGAGCCGCATGAATGTTCTTGATGCATTAGTTAGCCCAAATGGCATGACTAACCACTCATAAAAACGTTCCTTTATCTTGAAGGCTATCTTCCACTCATCTCCTTCTCTGATACGGATCTGGTGATACCCACTCTTCAGGTCAATCTTCATGAAGTACTTGGCTCCACTCAAACAGTTTATTATGTCATCCATTCTGGGCAATGGAAATCTATACTTGATTGTGATCTTATTGATGACTCGAGAGTCTATACACATTCTCCACTCTCCGTCTTTCTTTGGTGCTAGTACTACAGGTACCGTACATGGACTTAGGCTCTCTCTTATCAATCTCTCCCTTAATAACTCCTGAACTTGTCTATTCAACTCTTCACTCTCTACTAGAGTCATTCTATGGGTGGCCTTATTCGGCAAACTAGCTCCTAGTATGAAATCCATTTGATGACTTATCTTCCTCACTGGTGGTAAACCCTCTGGTACATTATCAGAGATAATGTCTTGAAATTCTTCTAACATATCTGAAACTTCTATTGGTACATCTTCACATTTCTCTTGACTAATCTTAAGAATCAATGCAAAATAATCATGCTCATGCTTCATACCCTCCAAAAATTTTCTACCATCTACCAAGCAAATTCCGGTAGTACTACACACCTTTTCTTCCACCTCTTTCAAGGGCTTCAATTTATGACAAGCTCCATCTTTTGTTAGGGAATATGTGTTTGCACGGCCATCACGGACAATGCTCCTATCATACTCCCATGACCTCCCCAACAACATATGACATGTGTCCATTGGTATGATATCACACAGCACCGCATCATGGTAGTCTCCAATCTTGAACTTCACTAAACACTGCTCATTGACCAAAGCTCTATGGTCCTTCTTTAACCATGCAATTTGATATGGATGTGGATGCTTTCTTCTTGTCAACTTCAACTTGTCAACCATCTCCTCTAAAACAAGATTATCAGTGCTTCTACTATTAATAATAATATCACAACACTTACCTTCACATTTGCACCTTATGCAAAATAAACTCTTCCTCTAATTTGGTTTTTTTCTCCTCATTCAACAAGGTTCTTCTGACCACTAGGGTTTCTCCCATTTCAACATCTTCAGAATGTTCAGACTGTGCATCTTCATCTACATGTGCAACTCGTGCATTACCTTAAGGTCTTCTATTTGTTCTTCCTTGATGTTGCAGACACTCATATGCTCGATGCCCTTCTTCTCCACATTGGAAATAGGTTGCTCTGAAACCTCCTCTTCTAGGTCCTTGCCTAGGTCTACCTCTTCCTCTTCCTCTTTGCTCACTATTGTTCTAGTCATGAGGGTGGTAGGCATTATCTCCTCTTTGAATTTGACTGGTGCTGGCTTCTTCACTTTTCTTTGAATCTTCATTTTGCCCCCTATAGGGTCTTCCACTAGTCCTTCCACCTTGACCTTTTCCCCTTTGCTTGCTGTCAAATCTTTTATTCAGCTTCTCTTCCACCTTTAGGGAAAACTGGTATGCATCTTCTATGGTGGTCATTCTGACTAGGCTCATTTCCTCTTGAATAATTGGTCTCAACCCATTAATGTAATAGGCTACCTTCTCCTTGTTGGGCTCTGCATGACCTTTCCTAATAGTAATTTTATAAAACTCCTCTGTATACTCCTTAACAGACTTATTGCCTTGCTTCAATCCTTACAACTTCTTCAATAACTCCATCTCATAGTCCACAAGAATGAACTACTTCTTCATTTTCTCCACCTTTCGATCCCATCTGGTGACCTTTCCTTTTCCTCTTCTATTCCTCTAAATAGACCTCCTTCCACCAAATACTGGCATAGCCTTCAATTTTATTTTTGCAAATTAGACCCGATTGGGGTCTTCAACATCTTCATACTCAAAGTATTCCTCCATATCATTGATCCAATTAATAAGCTGCTCTAGATTCAAATCTCTAGAATATGTAGAAACTTCAATCCTGGGCCTCTTTCCAATCTTAGAAATGGCCCTTAACAACCTAACTTCTGCAGGATCTCTTGAGGCTTCTTATTCTTCCTTAGATAGCTCTTCTTCAGCTTCATCTTCACTTTCTTCTCTTGTTCTTGGCTCAAACCCTCTTCGTACCTCCTCTTGCAATGCATCCATTTGCCTTTGCAGGGCTCTAAAACCCTCTTCCATCAAAGTATTCCTCCCAATATGATTTCTTCCTGGAGACATCTTAATCTCCACAGAAAACCCACAACCTCAGGGCCTAGGGCAAACTACCTCATGGTTGGTGATCTATCTACACACTCAGGAACCCTTACTCTGATATCACTTGATGAAGGGGATAAATCATAAAACACACAACAACAGAAATTGCACACAGAAAATAGAACTTTCTTTATTGATTTGGACAAGTTACTACATTACAAAAGCTCAAATACAATCAGAGGAATCAACCCTCCATAGGTTGCAACACATTATAGCTTCCTATTCCCAGACTCTAGAATCATCTGCCTTCTGTAACCCCAAATTAGTTAGGGTTTCTATTTTTCCACCTATTAATAGCCTTTTTGGCGGCCAATAACCTAATTTCAAATTTTGCTTCTCCCTCCAAAAATAGGTCAACTTCCAGGAGCCATAACTTTTGATTCGGGTGTCCGATTGATGAACCATTTAACGCGTCAGAAATCTCACAGAGTGCTCTACGCGCTATGAACAGGGCCTACCAGTTCTGACCATTTTCGCGCCCGTATGAGGCTGTTTAGAGCCTCAAACCTGAGTTTGAATAATTTTCAAGCATTTTTTTAGGAAATGGAAACTTTAATATCTTTCATCTCGCAAATGATCTTTGCATGATTCCTTTGTCAAAGGTCTTATTTTTCAGTTATGAAACTTCCTGTAAAATTTCACTTCATTCTGTGCCCAAATGCAAACTTTCTAAAAATAGTAGGTTGCTATTTTTAGCAGTTTAGAAAAACTGAAAGTTCTACATCATTATTCAAGCGATTATAGAACCAAAACCATAACTTTTGAAAAGAAATGGAAAGAACATCAACAAATTTGAAACACATCTTTTTTTGGGTGATGCAAGATTGCCCTTACACCACTGGATGCTCATGCATCATGGTTGTATTTCATACTTTGAAGTAAAATCATGGTCATGTCTTGAAATGGGATTGATGCATATGATTGTCTTGTTACTCTTTCAGCTTGTCATGTGAATGTCATCAATGATCTTCTTCTATTCATCCCTTCTGAGATGAGGGGCAACAGCATGCTGGGCTCAACCCTTGTGGGAGCCAATTTGATACCACATGCTGAATGTCTTAAAATAATGATGCTCTTATGTTTGCTTCTCTTCAGTTCCTTCTGCATATGGATGCTCTCATTTGATCGATGCATTACAACTAAAGTATTATGTTTATCTTAATTGATGAAGGATTTTCATAACCAGAGCTTCTAATGGGACCTTCCCACATTTTTTCAGGGGTCGAGAGTAGGACTGGAGGCTTCTACGAAGATCAACCAAAACAAGGCAATGATGGCTATGTCTTTCCCTCTTCTTCATTAGATGCATAGTATTTTATTTTTATTATCATGAGTTCAGCTATAACCCATAGTTTGTGTGGGACATCTGATATGTCTTAGTTTCCTTCAATGCAATGTTTGTTCTCTTATGTATTCAAAATTGTAAATGAACAATCACTATGGTGAATGAATACTTATCTCTTTTATTGCTCTGTAATGCAATGAATGATTTATCTCATAACAACTATGTAACTAGCACATAATAGAAATAAATCAAACCTCATTCAAAATTATAAATGATAAATCATCTCAGCCAATTTTTGAGATGGGGTCAAAAAATGGTAACAGCTGTCATGGAATGTTTTGGAGTTTGGTGGATTCATGGTCAACGAACTCTCCAATGCAAAGATGATCATTCAATGGGCCACAAATTATTTTCTTAAAGCTACTGGGTGATTACAGGATCATGATGGGCCAAACTATACCACTAAGTGGCAATGTAAATGTGAAAAATAGTATTAAGCAACTCCATGTCAAAAAATGAATGAGTTAGCTATACAATCTAGAAATAAGGTAGTAATAAAAGTTGTAAAAAAGTGAATGTAGTTTATGGGCTACTACTTTAAAAAAAATTAGTTTGGTGAAAATTGGATATTTCAATGAAGCACTAGTAATGTTTTTAGAAAAACGTAAAAAGGTGTCATTCTAGCCAACCTAAGTACGAGATAAATATAATATTTTTCCTCCAAGATTTGGATTTAAGTAAAGGACACATGAGCAGATGCAACGCATATATTTTTTGAGTTTTTTAGTAAATAAATATTTATTTATAAATTTTTTACTATTAATCTTTAAAAACATTAAAAAATAATTTTCCAGCCGACCTAACTTAGTAAAAAATATATGAAATTCAAAAAATTTAATTTTTGACGTATACACAATAAATCATAGAATGTGACACATCTTTTAGATTTAAAAAAGGATTAATATGTTGAAAGTTATGAATGTTTTCAATATGTATATTAGGAAATAAGACATAGCGTGTAACGCACCGCCATGGAACCCAGAGGATAACACAACTAAGCTTACAAAAAGGTCAATTTTTTTTTAAACAAAAGAAATAACAAAAATCATATATTTAGTCATAACATTTAAATTAAGCTTTATTCTCTAGGGTTCCACAGCTGCATTACTAATGAACTAAAACAAGATCTAACCAACATTATGAATTAACTAATAAACATAGTTCATTCTGAGTCTAATTGCATCAGATAAATAAACACATACAATTCTATATTATATCATTAGATAAGTAACATCAGGATCCTGCACATAGGATCACGAGTACATAGACAAGTTCCTTTACAAGAGAGTACAACATTACATTGTTTACAATATTTCTATCCAGATTGCATTGGAGTACATACATCAAGATAACAATACATGATTCAACTAATTTACAAGACTGGAACATGATCATAAGTATATGCCTCCTCAAGCTAGAGCAAGGTCTGAAATCTATCATACAAGGTACATCCTTCTCGCACATGATCAATAGCAAGGGAATCCAATGGAGAGAAAAACACAACCACCCAACCATGTGGAACCCTAAGGTCCACCCCCATGCTAAGAGATAATAATAAGGTCCCACTAAGAAAACAATCAAGAAAGATGGTAGACTAACAGGTGTAAGGACTACACATGGCTCCAATACAACACGGGTCAATATGAACAACACAAGTAACTCAAACATTACTTCCAAAGGCAATCACATAATGAAAGGGAAAAACACACATTAGGGAGTGCTAGGCTGCAGTAGGGAAGAGTGTCATCGCATGGTCCTAGCATGGGTTGTCTAGGCTATCTCTCTGTAGAAACCGGTCCCCATCTATGGTTATTCTGGTAGCCTCTCTCTAGGCACCAGCCCCATAGGGTGACAAATGGGGAACCAACAATCTTTTTGTGAGGACAAGGAAGTTGATATTGCCAACAACACCTTCTCATCCCATCCTTAGCCTGAATGAGCACTACAAGAATGGATAAGGCATCCAATTATCTTATTTAGTGTGGAAACTGTCCAACCATCTAAATTTATTATTTAAGTTATCACTGGATTAAAAACTTCCAATGGGTTATCCTAGCAGCCTCTTTGGACACCGGTCCCACATTGAAATCCACACCCCTACCTACATCTAGAAGACCCTATCCATCAAGCAAGACAATTACCATCACAATGATAAGTAACATATACAATGCAAGGCATTTACCTTCTTGCATACAAATCATAATCACAGGGACCAATTCTTGTCCCAAAACATAAACCAAGCATGAACTACCACATTCTCATCATGTTACATTTACAACATAGAATACACATCATTTCACATCACACAGAGCAAGACATTATCTATCTTGCATAGTCATCATAACCACATTAATAGGTACACTGAGCAATGCATTATTTATCTTGCACATGTATCATACTAACATGAATAGGAGACAATATTTCAAGAATGCATTTCATTCAACTCACATGATGCACACATAGCCAAACCCAAACAATCACACCCTCCTAGGCCTTTGGAAACAACTTCCTTAAATGACACAACACTTGACACCTTAAAAACACAATGGTTTCACATCACATTTACTCTCAAAGAACATCATAAACTAATACCCTTCAACAATATTTTTAAGGAATGTAACATTAATCCAAGAATGATCAATCATCTAACAATTATAAAGTGAATCTATCTCAATAATACAAAACTATAACTTTCTAATCACCAGTAGCAGTTATAATATGATCATAAGATATAAGTATCCACGAGTATCAATATTTTAACTAATAATTCTCAAGACTTATTTTTAATTTCATTTGATGAAAATGATTGTGAACAACATGCAAATAACTCTAAGGCATACAAATTAAACACAACAATTGTTTACACTATTTACACTGATGTAGATTTCATTAATAAATAGGACAATTTTGTAAATACTATTAAATATAACTATATAAGAAAGACAAAACACCTATAATAGTAGAATGCTATAAATATCTTACACTAGTTAGAATCACTAGATACAAAACCTGAAGCTACAATGAAAGAAACTTGTTCTAAGGTTAGCTTGAGAGGAAAGGAATACATAACAACAAAACATTCCTATAGATCTAACATCTTCATCAAATCTACCACACTTTTCACCACATGCATATGATAAGATCAGCACAAAATGAATTTGTTGAGAAGGCTCTAGAAGCTACCAACAATTCAAAATGCGAAAGCATAGATAGGGCAGGCAAACTGATTAGTAGAATGCCTCAAAGAGAGTGATATGATGGAAAGAAATGATCATAGGATATGCACAAAATAAATTTGTTGAAAACTCTCAGAGAAACCCAGTTCAAAAATATAGAGTTATTGGTGACGCAACTAATTGTTTTAACAGAGACAAAATGGGTGAGAGGTAGACAGTCACAAAATATTCATATTTCAAAAATGACAAATTGGTTATGGCTAGTGTTTTGATATGATTTAAATATCTAGGACAATCACCATATATAAAAAAATTAGAGAAACCTAGTTCATAAAATTAAAGTCATGGCTAACACAACAGATTGCTAAAATAGAGATGAAATGAGTGAGAGGTAGGCAATCACAAAATATTCATATCTCAAAAATGACAAACTAGGTATGGTTGATTTTCAGATATGATTTAGATATCCAGGACATACACCATATATAAAAAAATTAGAGAACCCAATTCATAAAATTAAAGTTATGGCTAATGCAACAAACTATTAAAAAAGAGATGAAATGGGTGAGAGGTAGACAGACACAGAATATTCATATCTCAACAATGAGAAATTGGGTATGGCTGATTTTTGAATATGATTTAGAAAACTAGGTCATGCACGACATATTCAAATTTTGGAGGAACTCAGTTTGTAAGAATAAAGTTATAGCTGATGCAATAGACTAGGTTTAGAAAATGTAGAAGAGAATTCATAAAATATTTCACTAAATCTAATGCAACAATAAATCAGTTTCATATATATGTCCATACCTAGAATATTGCTTCAATCACATCTTCACAAATTTCTCAGCTCGCATCCATTTTTCCCAAGTCTTTTTTTCTAGAAGCTATGGTTTACAGTGCCAAAAGAAAATGAAAACTTCCTAAGAGAGAGAGATCTCCAAAACATAAAGCATATTCTTCATTTGAAATGCACTCTCCTTCCCCAAACTATGTAATGAGATTTCAAAATAAAGTTGAGCATGCATAACCACCCCCACAATTTCTTCTTGAAGATTCTCCTTTATTACTTTCTTACAATTTTCTATTTTAACCAAACAATAATTTCTCTATGATTCTATTTATTTTAGAATTTGCTATTTATTTCATTTACAACTAGACAAGATTCATTTCTGATTTTATCTACTTTAGAATTTTCTATATTTATATATATGACAACTTGCAAATATTATCTATTTTATTACCATTAACACAACATTAAGTTATATTAATTTATTTATTTATCTCTAGTTAGAATTACATTTATTACTATTATTATTATTATTATTATTATTATTATTTATTAACTTAACTTCTAGAATAATATATTTTTCATAAACTAAATTTACTTAAGCACATTTATATATTTACTTATTTAACAAAAAGGCTTCATAACTAATTATTTTATATTAAGGCAACAATAACCAAAATAATACCAACAAAATAACCTAACTGCCAAACCATACCTGACTACTATAGAAGATCAGAAAGTAAGACCACCACAATAATGACTGATTATCATGACCAAACTGACAACACTGACAGGGTGTGCAACCAGATACTCATCCTCTTCAAGGATGATGGCTAAGCTAGGGGACCATATGTTATCTCCATTCAACAGTTGCATTGGTTAAAGTACACTCAAACCTGTTAATTCAAATGGAGTTGATGCCTGGTACCTGCAGCCTACAACAAACAACATGGTCAAACATGTATATATATGCAATCATGTAGTCATACACATAGTGAAAGGAATTCATAGTGTAGTAGGGTACTCATGCAAGTAATGCGACACTATTCCTTTCACCCACACATCAAACATGTAATCACAACACACATATCAATCAGTTACTGAATGACTAAGTAAGAACCATCATTAGATAGTCATATGATACTCATAATATGATTGATCCACACAAAATATCATAACCTCCTATGATATAGAATTAGTCACATAAAACTCAATTCTAACATATGACAATCATAGTAAAGTCAACATCATAATCACCTAAATGCAAGGCAATGTTAGAGCATGTCAATTATCAGTATTGCAACAAGGTTCATTGATAAAATATACTAACCTAAGTATTCTGATTATTTGCATTCATCTTCACTCTCCTTAGTCTGACCACCTATACATCCAAGGTGAAACTGGAGGGGAACTACATCATCCCCCCCTAAAACTTGACTTACTCCTAGAAGTCATGCACTACGGTGTAAACATAAGATATTAGTATTGCAATTTTCTATTATCAACATACACTTCCATATTAAGCAGTTGTTCATAAGACAAGTACTATCATTCAATAAAGATAAGAAGAACATAAATTCTTTACCTTTAAAGTGTATCATGTGATCTAGAGTGGCAAATCAATGAAATAATAAGGAATAATCCCGTAGCAAGATATGATATATGACTATAAATCTAATTGTCGAGATGAGAAGTAGGGCCCTTATCTATCTTTCATATTTCACATGCTATTCTTATGATCACTATTCATATGCCTTGCATATTCTCTATCATAATATTTCACATGATCTATGATCTTTATCTATACATATTACATATTTTCTATCTCTCATATGTCATTTATTAACAACTTATGTGAGATGAGATGAGAGTTGTTGTTATCCACCATGGGGCTCTAATGTCTCCCATCCTTACTCAAGAAGTACCTTTGTACTCTTGGAGCTAAGGCCTCTGTGAGACTCCTTGGTACTCTAGGTAGCCAAGGCCATTAATTCACAATCCTTGCACTATGGGTACCTCATACCTCATGTGACAAAGCCTCTATGTGATAAATATCCATGAATGGCCTCTTGGCACTTTCTACTCTTTCCCACATATGGCGTTAATAAATCACTTATGAATTCAAACCATACAAGATACATTGTATGAGCAATTGAATATGACTGTCTACACATTATTAGTGATTCACTGTATAAAAATAAATGCTATGATGGTATATTTATGAATGAAACAGAAATACAAGATCCTTCATACCTATGCTAGTATGATAGCTAATTAGACAAGAGGATAAGAATAATATGAAGATGCTTACTTGTTGCTGTAAGCTGGACTACAGCCTTAATATTCAGATATATCTTTCTTTTTTATCGATGATCTTCCTATCTTCTTATATGCAAATCTGTATATTTCCATATTCCTCTTCTTTTTTTTTTCCTTGTTGCAGATTTTAGATACTTGGAACTGTCCACTTCATAAATATACAAAAAAATATATATTTATCTAAGAATATATAATTATTCTCCATTCTGTAATATTCCCTTTTATTCACCGTTGTATGAAGTCTTTTTTTATTATAAGATAGTGTGTCATACTATAATATAAGTAGTATTTTGGAAGTGGGTCTTTTATTGGCTATTTTTCACTCAATATTATTTTTTAAGTTTCTAGGTTAATTTGATAATATGATTTCTTATATATTTTTTATATTATAAAGTTTATACAACAATCTTATAAAATGCTAACCATGAAACTACTTTATCATAAATATATGCATATGTTTACATAATAATCTTTTGAAATAATGAGTGTATCCTATAAAAATTCTTTGAAAAACTTAATTTGAAGTAATTTTTTTTAAGTGAAAAATATTATTTTTATTAGTTTTTAATCAAAAGATAAATTATATTTATTGCAGCAATATATAAATTTTAAATTAGATTTGTGAATGTAATATGTGTGTTCGAGATTGAAATCCTAGAGGGCTGACCTTTAAACCCAAATTTAATATAATATAATTTTATTTTATATCTTTTTAACTAAGTGCAATAGAAAAATACTTTGTAGGTATTTAAGGCTGTAATTGAAGTTAGGATGGAAACTGAACAACAGAAATTGGCATGTGGAATCTATGGAAACCATGGCAGTGGAAGTAGTAGTATGAAGGAGACAGATGAAGTAACTATCAATAATACTCAAAGAAAAGGAAAACCTCAGCCGCCAAGCCACCAAAGGGTCACCCAGCCCACCCTAGTGAATCAAAAAATAAGCCAAAAAACACAACAATTAATCACCAGAAGGAAATGAAGATTAATGTTCTAAAATTTGCAGCAGGATATGATGTCTAAATGTTTAACTTAGTATTGCAAGAGGTATGGCATAGTTACATGGTTGTTTTTGAGTTTCAAGATTTGTGGACAGATGGACAATTTATCAGTTGGATTTGATGGGAGGATATGGACTTGACAGAGTAGACAATGTGCCTTCACAACCAAAATGTTGTCATGGAGTATTTTGGAGTTAGGCAGATTCATGGGTAGTGAGCTCTCTAATTCAAATATGGCCATTCGATGGGCCATAGATTATCTTCTCAGAGCTACTACTCATCTAGGCACCATATAGGTTTAGGTTAGTATGTGCATAAGAACATGATAATTTCACTCATGATGTAACAACAAAATAATTTAAGTCATGATGTTGTATCTCCCAGGTTTATAAATTCTAATAATTATTAAAGCTTGTCTAAAATTATGCAGGTAGGGGAACCTAACAATGACCACAAATGCTAGGAGAGGCCAAAAGGCATGGACAATGCTAGAACTGCATATAAAATAGATAACAAAAACCTTGGAACTGATGCAGCACTTGCAGTTGCATCCCTTGATTTACAAGTAAGACCCTTCCTATTTCAAGTGACTCATTCATGCTTCCATGATGGTAATTTTTTTAGCACTAGAGTAATAGCAGCTACTTGAAAACATGGTAATGATCATAGTCTAGGACCTGATCAATTAGACAATAAATTTCCCTAAGAAAATAAACATGTTGAAACTCGAGTACTTTTATCAAAGGTATAATAACTTCGAGTGTGCCTACTTATACTAATCAAATCAAGAAGTTAAAAATATTGTCGATTCAATGACAAAAGTGAAGTAATATAAGTAGTCACACTCTAAGTTATTATACCTTAGATAAAAGTGCTCGGGCTCCAACATGTTTATTGTCCAACCCAAATCTATTGTCTGATTCATTAGCTCCTAAACTCTAACTGTTATCAAGTTTTTAATCTACTACTATTACTCTAGTTCTAAAAAATTTACCATGGAAGCATGAATGAGTTTCTTTGAATAGGAAGGGTCTGACTTGGGAAACAGAAAGGATGCAGCTCCAAGTGTTGGAGTTGTTTCAGGGTTTTGGTTACCTATTTTATATGCAGTTCTCTTCTGGCCTCTCCCAACATTTGTAGTCATTGTTAAGGTGTCCTTCCTACATAATTATCAGACAAGCCTAACTAATTATTAGAATTTATAAACCCGGGAGATAAAACATCATGACCAAAATTATTCTGTTGTAACATCATGATTGAAATTATTCTGTTGTTATGCACATACTGACCTCAACATATATTGGGCAAGTAGCTTTGAGAAGATAATTTATGGCCCATCGAATGCCAATCTTTACATTGGAGAGCTCATTGCCCATGAATCCACCGAACTCTAAAACACTCCATGAAAGCATTGTGGCTGTACATCATAATATCAATTCTTGTCTATACCAACTTAAATAGTATTCCTATTTGGGCACTATTCTCCTTCCTTATGTGCTTTGACTGTAATGCTTCGTAGCTCTCAGTTCAGAGTTGAGCAAGGATTCGTTGGTAGCAGGCTTCCTAGTAGATGGCTTATTCCAGGGGCTACTGTTCCCAACATCCACATGCAATGGTTAAAGGGCATGGTTCATCTTTGGGTGGATCACCAGTGAGTACTTCTTTGCCAAAAAAAAGTTAATACTACCCTTCTTGAAAATGCTCCTCAAATGGCTAGACGTATGTTACAAATTTATCATTCTTTAGTCTTGAGTTTTTTATCTTATAAGAGTGGAATCATAGAGACAACCTCATCAGGGCTATAGACACTTGACTGGTAGTGAGGCAATGTGTAGGTAGTTCATGAGATGAGAATCATTCATGTAGCTTAATGTAAGTGAAACTAGATGACCTTAGTTCACAAAGGATGGAAATGAATACATATGCACGCACTTACAGCTTTGGAATATGGATGGTTATTCTAGCTTTTGATTTTGATTCCTTGATCATGTTTTCATGTTTATTGGCCTAGTGTGTGGGTGTAAGTAGAGATTCTAGGTTCTTATCTTGTGTTTATCTTTGGAATTCTCAAGAGAATTCTCCAAGTAGAATCGCTATTTGTTGTGCCTTGAGCACATGCCCCACTTTTCACATGAGCTTATGAATATTATCTGGAAATACTACAACTCCAAGATTTTCTGAAGCTTCATTGTGTTGAATGCTGATCATCAACCACCATCACTATTTTACTTGCTAATTTTCTGATCTAGCTATGAAATAATTGCTTCCGTAGAGGGGGCTACGCACACCTTCTTAGTGAAATAATGATTTTCTAGGTTCATTGAGAAATGAATGTGGAAGAGTGCAAGGGAAACCTTGAGCCCACGACACATACAAAAAGTAGGGAGAAAGCAAAGACATGCCTCCCTTAGTCTCAGGGTATTCGCCCTAAAGATTATCAAAGCTCATAGGAATTTCAAGAGATTACTTTCATGAGGAGCATACATGGGGAGAATGACAAAAGGATCTTTGTTGGTATCAAGCATGGTTGTTTCTTGATTCTTTTGTATTGGAAATATTGGAGTAGTGCATTTACCAGGCCCTAAAATGTTCTAGATTTGACAACCTGAAGAGTGTATTAGTGTTGATTTTGTTAATTCATTCAAAGACTCCAAAAACTTACTTCGAAGAATTTAAAGATCAATTCCGAAGAATTTAAAGTTCAATTATGAAGAATTTTTTTTAATGGGTCAAGTTTCTTTACCGCCTGGGTTCCACTTCCACCCCACTGATGAAAAGCTCGTCAAGCACTATTTGAAGAGGAAACTGTGTGGGTGGCCACTTCGAGTTGATTCCATTACAAAGATTTATTTATACAAGTATGAGCCTTGGAATTTACCGGGTAAGGCATTAATCTTTCTTATATGGCTCTGAATTTTTACATCAGAAAGAAAGAAATTGAATGAGTTAAATTGATGTACATAAATAACCATAGTAGGTCATTGGAACTGGAAATGCATTCAATTAGAAATGAGATGTATTGGAGTAAATCAAAAGAAATTAAACCCTAAACCTTAAGATCAAAATATACATATATATAGCCATGTCAGAAAGTTGAATCTACAAATACTGTCTTAAAAATATAACATTTTCGTAGTCCGTGAAAGATTTAAAAAATAAAATCTTCTAACTTGTTTTTCCAAAAGATATTTACTGAAGTATTATGTTTTTGAAAATTGTTTAATTAATTGAAAGAAATAGTTGATACGATTAGTTGATTAAGCTTGAAAATAAAATTATAGTTAATCATCATCTTACTGTAATTCTATTTTCAATCTTAATCAAGTAATCGTATCAGCTATTTCTTTCAATTACTTAATAATTTTCAAAAACATAATACTTCAGTAAATGTCTTTTGGAAAAACAAGTTAGAAGATTTTATTTTTTAAATTTCTTTCATGGACTATGAAAATGTTATATTCTTAAAACACGACATTTGTTGATTCATATTTCACACATGGCTATATATGTATATTTCAATATGAAGGTTTAGGGTTTAACTAATTTTGATTTACTCAGATACATTTCATTTCTAGCTAAATGTACTTTCCAGTTTCATTCACCTACTATGCTTATTTATGTACATCAATATAATTCATTTCATTTCTTTGTTTCTGATGTAAAAATTACGAGTCAGCTAAGAAAGATTAATGGCTTACCTGGTAAATCTTATCGCTCATACTTGTATAAATCAATCTCTATAATGGCATCAAGTCGAACTGGTCACCCACATAGTTTTCACATCAAATAATACTTGAGGATCACTTCATTATTGGGGTGGAAGCGGAACCCGGGTGGTAAAGAAACTTGACCCATTCAAAGAAATTCTTTAGAATTGAACTTTAAAATCTTCATGCTTGATCTTTAAATTCTTTGAATTCAATTTGTGGAGTTTTTGAATGAAGTAATAAAATCAGTTCACTAATTCAATCTTCAGGCTGTCAAGTCCCTAACTTTTTAGGGCCTAGTAAATGCTCTACTCCAATCTTTACAATAAAAAGGAATTGAGAAGGGACCCTACTTCATACCACCAAAGTTCCTTTTGTCATTCTCTCCATATGTGCTCCTCATGAAGGTAACCTCTTGAAATTCCTTTAAGATTTGATAACCCTAAGCGAGGATACCCTGAGACTGAAGGAGGTCTATCTTTGCTTGCTCCCTGCTTTTTGTATGTGCCATGGGCTCAAAGCTTCCCTTGCACTCTTCTGCGTTTATTTTTCAATTAACCTAGAAAAGCATTATTTCATTGAGCAAGAGTGTGTAGCCCCCTTTATGCAAACAATTTGTTCATAGCTACATCAAAACATTAGTAGGTAAGATAGCGATGGTGGCCGATGATCAGCATTCAACACAATGAAGCTTCGGACCCTCCCAGAGTTGCAGTACTTCTAGATAATACTCGTAACCTCTTCTATTTCCCCAAAGTTAAAAGAAAAACTAAATAAATTATTCATTTATTTATTTTTAATATATATATATACACATCAATTTTTTAAAAAAATAAAGCATAAATATATTCTTATCCAAAATTTTAAAATTTCTTTACTTTCTCAAATGGAGGACGATGAGCTCAAATGAGCCATCAAAAGTATCATTGGCACGGATTTTGGTCAAGGCTCTCACCTGCATGATGGAGTGATGGTCAAGAGGTTTTTCACCAGCGTAGCCCAGGCCATGGGCGCTGTCCACAAGGACTCAAGATTCATCGGTTTCTTGGCCAAGGATGATCTGAGAGATTATATTCTAGTGGCGGGGCAGCATACCAACCCAAATCCTAGGAACGGTCTTATTGGGGAGATCTTTGATGCAGAGGGAGTAAGGAAGAAAGGAAAGGTGGTGGAGGCACTAGACATTTTCAGGGAGGGACTGGAAAATTGTAACATGGCAGCTTTTATGATATTTTATTTCAGGGTTTAACTGCGTAGTTTTTGAGTTAAACACATGACCCAAATATCAAACACATGGAAGCTTTTGCTAATTTCATAAGTATAAAGGGTGATCTCCTATCTACCTAGCACTTGGAGAGAGCCAATGATCTGGTTGATGGCATTAATTCCATTTCCAATACTATGTAACCTTTTTTATTTTTTTTATATAATATAGGGAGCTACCCCTCTAATAGAACCTATCCTTTCTTTCTTGTATGTTCTTTCAATGAATCGTGCTTTATTATAGGTTCTTTCAACAAATCGTGCTTTAACTATTCTTCTTACCTCATGTGTAGGTAATGCGATGATTTCTTTCATCTTTTCTCATGCATTATTTGACATCCTATTTAGATCCTACAAGTTAATGTTTGACAAAATTCTTATATTATTGCAACCCATGTCATTATTTAACCCTTTTCTCTTAATGCATTTATCATGTTTTTATGGGAAAGAGAGTCCAATAGATTAATAGAATCCATAGGCACTCATTATTATCCAATATGTCCATTCATATTTTCTTACCTTCTTGTAGGTATCTCTTCAAATTGGAGGTTCCTTCATACTTTATAATGATGTCTTAGTATCCTTCTTCCTCAATAGACCTTAAATCACTTGAGCTTGTAACCACCTTCATATGGACATCTTAAATCACTTGAGCTTTTCCCTTTGACTAGATTGGATGAAGAATTCAATGTTTCCATTTTCTATGTTGATATGCTTGAGTTGGAGAACGAGGAATTATCTCAGTTCATGCTCTATTGGGAAGACCAGAGATATGGTGTGATTCCCCATGATGAGAACCCTAAAAGTTAAAAAAAACACCCTGGTACCTCTCGTGTTCTTCACCTTTATTCCATTGCCTCTACAAGATATGGAGATTTGTTTCTTGGGAAAACAACAAACTTGTATGTTAGAAGAGTTTTTTACTATGACCTAGAGCCATGGAAGGAGGATCCCTCCAAGAAATGTGTTTGCAATTATTATCTCTGTGATAGTAAACTTGGAGACAAGCTCTACATTACAGGTTCATTTGATAAAGTGATGTTGCTACCCAAAGATGATCCAAGTGCAACACATATAATAATAGCCACTAGTACCGGAATAGCTCCATTGTGGGACCTAGAGAGAATGTTTAGGGGAGATGTTTCCTCCTTCAACTTTAGACGTCTGCCTTGAATTTTCTAATGGGTTTCCAACACTGATAGTCTTCTCTACCATGATGAGTTTACAGAGTACATTAAGTAGTACCCTGACAACTTTAGATATGATACTACATTGAGTAGGAAGCATAAGAACAAGAAAGGTGGCAAGATGTATGTGTAAGATAAGATTGAAAAGTACAGTTTATTCCATCCATTGCTTCAGCTGACTAAACCAAACAAAAAAAATATATTTGAATTCTTTTCAAATAGTGAGGGTACAAGCATAAAACAGAAGATCGGTTTTATTTTAAGTTAAAAAACGCAGGTCTAGTTGTCAAGCACGCACCAAACGGAGCAGGAGAAAGTTTTATGTTTTAAAAATTCAATGAGTATGTAAAAGTGCATGCCATTGGTGTATGAAACATTTTTGTTTGTTAAAATTGCACGGCACAATCAACAAATGTGAATGTTGTAGTGGTAATCAATAAATATGATAAGACAAACACTTACATATCCTGTAGAATGTCAAAGACACACTAGTCAATTTTAAGCTAGAACATATCACCTTATTATAAAATTCATTTAATAATGTTTTTGTTAAATGTTGTTTGTACCTGAAGGGAAAGGTTTTTTCTTTATTGTTACTTATTTTCATGAATCAGTTACATTCTGGTAAGAATAGAGAAAAACTCTATAACTATGTAAGGAGAAGGTAAAGATTGGATATTTTCCCAACTTCTCATGAGAAGAGCTTCTTGAGAGGATTTTTCTTCTGTAGATTTTTAGTGGAAATTGGTTAGCTTTCCAATATAGCCATTGGATAGGGATTTTTCAAAAACTATGTGTTTTTACTTCAGTGAAGAATAAAGGGAGCAAAATGAACTCTATGTCAGATATTTCTTCATTGAATGCAAGTTTTTCTTATTTTAATTTGTAATTCTTAGTTATGTTTAGTTGCACTTGAATTTAATACAAAAACCTTATGTTCTGAATTAGTTGCATATTCTTTGTATGTTCAATGTGTGACCTTTTATATGTTGGGAATGAGTAATTTCTTATCTTATTAGTTATTTTTGTGAGTTTGAAACTTTTAAACTTTGTGTCATTAAATATCTTTGTGCTCACTTTTATGCTAAGTCTTATCTTGAGAAGTCTAGGTGATATTCTTATGTCTCTCATCTAGGGATTCTCACTTTTCCATTCCTTGTAGTTTCCTTTCCTTCTTTCCAGTCAAAATCATATCGTAGAAAATTCAAATTGAGTCATAAGTTGCCCCTCTCAAAATCAGAGGAAAATCATCATCCCTTTGATGATCTCTCCAACTGTTGTAGGCATTTTTGTCACAATTCCTTGAGCAAGTCATAGTTTTCTAAACTATTTCAAAGTGACAAATCTATATACTAGCACCATTGAAACCAAAACCATTATGGATTTAGTAGGTAGATGTGTACATTCTAATGGGTGTCTTGTCCTTGGTGGAAATATAACCATTAGCCTAATGATTTTTGGCCATATGTTAAGCATTTGGGTCATAAATTATTTCCTAAAGTAGATGTTTGGTTGGATCTTAAGGAAAGATCCATTCAATATTTTGGAAGCTAAACCATTTAAAGTAATTATTATGCATTAATTGTACTATATAATCATCCCAATTCTTGATATAGAGTTTAATTGTAAAATAAATTACCAAGTACATGTACTTGATTTTCACGATTTCCTTTTTTGTTGCAAACCATGTAAATTCTAGAATTTACTTGTTGATTGCTTATAGTATAGCCTCATGGGCCATTTTTTCCTCTTCATGGATGCTACCTTGAGTTCTCTAATTTTTATTACTATTGGTAGTGTGTATGGACATACTAGGGTAGGTCCTATGATTGTGATTAGGAGTGTATTGATGCATTCAAGAGATTCCATTAGTGGGGATAGAACTAGATATGGCTTGACCAATGGGTGAACATTCATCTTTTATAATGGAGATGGGAGGATATGTGCATTGTGTTCAATGGAAAGGAATGCATATTTCTATCACCTAGAGTGTATACTTAAATGAGTTGGAAGGGAGGCTAGATCTACCAAAAGAAAATGTAAGAGTACCAACAATTTAGAGTAGATGGGTAGAAATTCTAATCTCATGATTTCCTTGGTAAAAGAGTCTTAGGTTTACTTGAAGCTCCTTGAAGAGTGATAGAATGACCAATAAAAATGTCCTCATCAATTCTTATCAAATATATATTATTCTTAGGCTTCCATCTCATCTAAATACTCATCATCAATGTATTAACATGCATCATTTTCAAATCCCATGTTTCCCTTTAAAAACTCTATGTGGCCTAATATTCTCAAAGAAACACTTGCATGTATAGAAAAGTGTGCATCTATTTATAAACATATTTAACAACCTATTATTTCTTTCAACTCTCATAATTTATGTAACTAGTATAGATTTTTAGAAAATTTTAATGTGATATGCACCTAGTGGCAATCTTGAGATTGTAAACCTTTATTTGTTGTAAGGTCTTCACATCAACAATCATGCATATCTATTGCTCATTATTATTTAGTTTTTTTTTTTTTAAATTTCATTTCCAAGGGTTTATGTTGCTTGTTTTACCCATATGGCTCTTAGGATAAATCTTATTCTTTCATCAGGTTTATTTGATACAAAGAATCTATATATCATTCCCATCTAAAATAAGGGGCATCTAGTCAACCACAATGTGCCACATTAATCTCTTCATAGTGGTGTTGTAGTTCTTCTTAGAATATTCAATTACTTCCATTAAATCCTTCTTGAGAATATTCCTAATTTGTTGATAGAATAAGGCACAAAAACTATTCAAACCTAGAGTGTTGTCTAGTTGAAAACCTAAGGTGCTTGTCTAAGTTGTTCTTTAGTCTCATAATATAATATATTTAGATTACATTCACCACAAATTAGTTTGGGAATTTTATCAGCAATATTTTATGGATCTTGAAACTTGTGTCTAAGTTGTTCTTTAGTCTCATAATGCAACATATTTAGATTACATTCTCCATGAATTAGTTTGGGAATTTTATCAACAATGTCAAGGAGATCTTCAAAGTCATATGCCTCCTTTGCCTCCACACTCCTGACATGGCACCAAGACCACAGAGAATCCGTGAACCCCTTGCGTTAGCTTTTTTTTTGCCATTGGATACAACTTTAGGAATGGTTGTTCCGAGCACTGAGACTATTGATGGGCAAGCCCCAAATGGTTAATTCAGGTGATTACATGCAGATAACATGGAATATGATGATTTTAGGAATTGCCAAAAAAGGGCATGTTGAGAATTAGACTAGTAAAAAGATTAAGTGTTTGAGAATTGATAATAGTGGTGAGTTTTGTTCCGTAGAGTTTGATAAGTTCTGTAAAGAATATGGGATTGAAAGACATAAGACAAATCCATAAACCCTTCAATAAAATGGAGTTGCAGAGAGGATGAACAAAACGTTGATGGAGAGGTCTAGGAGTATGCTTAGTGGAGCTAGCCTCGAATAGAAGTTTTGGACTGAAGCTATAGCCACTGCTTGCTACCCGATTAACATGTCTCCTACTTTAGCACTCGTTAATAGGACACCCATGGAGGTGTTGTCTAGTAAGATACCTTTATTGAGACATCTTCGTGTTTTTGGTTGTAAGGCATACGCACATGTGCCTAAGGAGAAGAGGTCAAAATTGGAGAACAAGGTAGTTAAGTGTACCTTCATTGGCTATGGTGTCAGAAGTGTTATTTTCAAAGAGGTAACTCCTCTTATTGTTTTACATCTAGATGAAAACAAAAAGAAAGAGAATGTGGTTCAGTTTCCTACTACCCCTGAGAAGGCTAAACCAAAAGACCCTATTGGACTTGATGATGAGAAGAGCTCTAGTAGATCTGAAAGTATAGAAGAAGAAGAAGAACCTCCACCTCAGCTTGTGAGGAGCTCCACCTGAATCAAGAAGTAACTTAATAGGTTTGGTTATTCATTGCTTGATTCTAGTTGTGCTTTTTCCTTGATTTCTAATAGTGATGAGACTAGAACTTTGAAAGAGGCTAGGGGTATGAAAGATATATAGATTCCTGGAAGAAGGCCATGGAAGAGGAGATGGCTTCTTTGGAAAAGAATAAAACTTGGGACTTGGTGCCTTTTCCGGAAGGATAGAAACTTGTTGGGTGTAAATGTGTATTTAAGAAGAAATTTGGTGGAAATGGCAGTGTTGAGAAGTATAAGGCCAGATTGGTTGCGAATGGGTATTCACAAGTTGAGGGAATTGATTATGGTGAGATTTTCTCTCCCATTGCAAAGATGACATATATTCAGTTACTGTTATCTCTTACAACAACTTATAATTTAGAAGTGGAACAAATGGATGTGAAGATAACTTTCCTTCATAGTGATTTGGAGGAAGAAATCTACATGTCATAGACAGAGCACTACATGGTAAAAGGTAAAGAAAATCTGGTTTGCAAGTTAAACAAGTCTTTGTATGGTTTGAAATAGTCTCCTAGGATGTGGCACCAAAAGTGTGATGCCTTTGTGTTGAGTATTGGATTTCTAAGATTGAAATTAGATCATTATGTTTATTTCAAATTTGACAATGATAGCATTCTCATTATAGCATTGTATGTTGATGATATGTTACTAATTGGGAATGGTAAAGGTTTGATTTTTGATTTGAAGTCTAAGTTGTCAACACAGTTTGAAATGAAAAATTTAGGGGCAGCCAGGTACATTCTGGGGATGGAGATCAGAAGAGACAGAGCAAATAGAAAACTTTGGTTAGGCCAGAGTAAGTATGTTAACATTGTGTTAGAGAGATTCAGTATGGTGGATTGTAGACCTTTGATTGTTCCTATCAGAATGGGGACAAAGCTATCTTTTGATGATTGTCCAAAGTCTCCTTCTGAGATTTTCTCTCCCATTGCAAAGATGACATATATTTAGTTACTGTTATCTCTTACAGCAGCTTATGATTTAGAAGTGGAACAAATGGATGTGAAGATAACTTTCCTTCATAGTGATTTGGAGGAAGAAATCTACATGTCATAGATAGAGCACTACATGGTAAAAGGTAAAGAAAATATGGTTTGCAAGTTAAACAAGTCTTTGTATGGTTTGAAATAGTCTCCTAGGATGTGGCACCAAAAGTGTGATGCCTTTGTGTTGAGTATTGGATTTCTAAGATTGAAATTAGATCATTATGTTTATTTCAAATTTGACAATGATGGCATTCTCATTATAGCATTGTATGTTGATGATATGTTACTAATTGGGAATGGTAAAGGTTTGATTTTTGATTTGAAGTCTAAGTTGTCAACACAGTTTGAAATGAAAAATTTAGGGGCAGCCAGGTACATTCTGGGGATGGAGATCAGAAGAGACAGAGCAAATAGAAAACTTTGGTTAGGCCAGAGTAAGTATGTTAACATTGTGTTAGAGAGATTTAGTATGGTGGATTGTAGACCTTTGATTGTTCCTATCAGAATGGGGACAAAGCTATCTTTTGATGATTATCCAAAGTCTCCTTCTGAGATGAAGCATATGAGAAGACTACCTTATGCTAGTATGATTGGCATCTTGATGTATGCCATGGTCTATATAAGACCAGACATTGCCCAAGCAGTGTGAGTCCTTAGTCAGTTTATGGCTAATCCTAGACGAGTACATTGGGATACGGTGAAGAGAGTGTTCAGATATTTGAGGAGTACTTCTGAGTATTCCTTATGTTATCATGGTTATCCTATAGGACCTCAACATTCTATAAGTATTCAAGGATTTGTGGATTCTGATTGGGCATTTGACTTTGACAACATGAGATCCACCAGTGCTTATATGTTTACAATGTTTGATGGAGCTATTAGTTGGATGATTAAACGACAACCTGTGGTTGTTTTGTCCATGACAGAAGCAAAGTACATGGCAGCAACTCATGCTTGTAACAAAGCCATTTGGCTTAAAAGGTTGTGTTCAGATGTTGGTTTTGATGCAGGACATATTATTATCTATTGTGACCATCAGAGTGCGATTTTCTTAGCAAAGAATCCTACTTCCCATGCAAGAACAAGGCACATTGATGTTCAATATCATTTTCTTCATGATATGGTAGAAGATGGGAAGGTGATATTGGAAAGGGTTGACACTTTGAAGAATGTTACAGATGCATTGATGAAACTGGTGGGCATAGATAAGTTCAGATGGTGCTCCATAGTCTATGGGCCTCTTGGCTCCTAGTAGTTAAATCTTGTCACTCTATTGGCTCTTGTAAGGTGTTTGACAAGTGGGAGAATATTGGAAATTAAGGTGTCTCAACCTTGCAATTCCTAGCATTGATTACTTGATTATTTGTTTATTTATTTGCCTATGATGTAATTTATGTTGCACATCTTGTTTTGTCATTTAGTGTCAAGTGGCATGGTGAGTTGTCACTAAACTTGTAAGGTGACTAGGATGGTCAACTCATCCAATGTGGATATAGGTATCCCATTTGAGGTGGCACTAATATGCCATGTGTTGACATCTTGTGGTATGATAGAAGAATTATTTTGTATGACAGAATCTATGACACGTAAGAGACAAATATAGAGATTCCTATGACAAGTGAAGACATGTGTTAGAGAGCATCTTTGCATGTGGAGAAGGCATCTTTGGGCACCCAAGTTGGGTTATGGCATGTTGTAAGAGGAATATGCTATTTTTAGTCATGTATGATAGATTCTCTTACAACATTAAGTGTTGTTATTCTATAGATTTTTATTACAGCTGTAAGATGCATAAGAGCATATGTCATTGCCTATTTCTAGCCTAGAGCACTCCATTCTTGGGAAGTCAAATGTTTCATGTATGAAATATGTAAATGAGATGTATGCATGTTGGACAAGTGTCCTTGGGTGTGAGAAATGGGCCATGTGGCCAAGATAGACGCCCATCTCTAGAAGCTTCCTGTTTATGCCTTGTAACTCTATATATTGAGGTGTTTTGGAGTAGTAGTTGCATAATTTTTGTACATGTACTAGTATGCCACAAAAATTACTCCATAAACGACATTTGTAGACTCCTGGAAGAACTTGAATTGCAAGTGTGTTGTAAACAATCTTGTTTTGATAATACATTGTGTAGGTTTTGGAGTGGGGTTTTTCACTTGAAAAGGTTTTCCCCACGATATATCTTGTGTCTCTCTTGCATTCTTGTGTTGTGATTGATGTTGTAATCTTTATGTTAAACACATGACATAACTGTAGTTGTAAGCATTTAAAAGAATTTGCATACTATTCCCCTCATTAGATTGGTGTAGGACATATGTTCCATGTGAAGAGGCATTGAATGCTTTGTTTATTCAATTGGATTAAAAATGCAAATACAAAACACAGTTAAATACTGTGTCGATATAGTTCTACAACAGCATAATATAGTTCTGTAATAGCATAACCATCAGACAGTTAAAACTGAATGAAGACAGTTATAAAACAGAACCAATTGAACAACTAGACTAAACACTGAACAATGTATTACGCTAACATTCCCCCCCTTATTACATTTTTCCTGCAATAGTATCAATGTACCCCCCCTTAATGCTAAAATTACTCAACAAAGCTGATTACATAATATGAATACATATTTTATAGAAAATCTTCTCCCAAAGAACAAATCCTGAACCAAGCGAGGCTCCATCATGCTATCTCAACTACCCTTGGAAAGGTGTCACTTCGAACTGTGTTCTTGAGCTCTTTAGTCCCAAGCTCTCAAATCACAAATTCTTGAATTATTCGACAATAGCCCCTAAGAGATACGAGAGATCTCTGCCATGTTGTCTAGTGACCGTGAAAGGGTATAATTCAAGATCATATACTCTTTGAAGCTCGTTGGACAATAATCCATATTGAGCTCAACACCAAACCCCAAACCTGTCTCCAAAACAAAATCTTCACAAAACATACATTCTTCAAATCTGTCAGCTCCGTCAGTATCAACAAAGAAAAACAAAACAACCAAAACCAAAAATGCTTCTCATGCAAAGCATCATCTCAAAGCGAGAAGCTAACTTGAGATGATCGTAAATCCTCCATCCTCTGATGCCGCCAGCCTCCTATTTGACCTTGTTACACTTTATCCATTCAATGTCATATTAATCTCTTCGTTAACACAAGCATGTGAGTCTCTCAAATCTCTATCAGTGATAGCATGGATGGCATCGGAACCACAAACATAATGTGTGGCCATTTTCAAATGTTAAAAACTTTATCTTACCACAAAAATGTAAAATTTAAATTTACCTCCAAATTAATCTTTTTAAATACTTCCCCTTATTTCTCCCAATTCCTCAAAAGTAAATATTTTAAATATTTTAAATGCCATTTCCTGAATACTTATGTCTCCCTTTTCTTATTAAATATCTTTTAAGACTTTTCTCTCCACTTTTTCATGCAGAAAAAGAATCTCTTTTAAAACATAAAAGAATATCTCCTTTAAAACAAATCTCTTCCTTTTTAAAAACTCTTTTAACTTTCTCCAAAAGAATACGTAAAAACTTTTAAGTGGTTGTTTTTAACCTTCATAAAATATTTAGGAAGTTTATAAATATACCTTTCTCTTTTCATATGTATGTCACCTCTGAATGTATCATTTGAATGAACATCCTCTAGGATGCATTTGGTCTATCACTACCCCAACAAATTAATACAAACTCTATTCTTCACGACATCAACGTGAACAACATTGGCATTTAAACTCAGTTCAATGTTGTTATCATGCACAGCAATTTTCTCCACAGACAACCTTCTTCTTCATGATCTCTTCAATGAATAATATAAGGCTTTTGAAAATGCTTATCAATAAATCAACACATGACTCCAAAATAAAATCTCTGATCACACCTTTCTTGACACTCAATCTTATTGCTCTTCACACGTTCATATTCAGCGGTTTTAAATGACTCCAAAATTGCATAAAATTTTGATCTCCTCCTTATCATGCTGGTCTCATGGCCATAGCCTTGATCTCCTCCTTATCATGCTGGTCTCATGGCCAATCCCAAATCCAAATGGATTACAATGTCTTCTATTTCCAGTGCAGCAAAAACAAAATCCTCTGGCATCAATGAATAATACTTTGCATCCTTCCCCACAATCCTGACTTTCTATTCAATGTGGCCTCATTTTTAAATAACCTTCAAACATTGCAAAATCACTCTCCTTCCATGATGGTAACCGCTTCCTTCAAACTTTGATGCACTAGATCCTCACGCAGGTTAGATCACCAACGCTCTGATACCATATGAAGAGGCATTGAATGCTTTGTTTATTCAATTGGATTACAAATGCAGATACAAAACACAGTTAAATACTGTGTCAATATAGTTCTACAATAGCATAATATAGTTCTATAACAGCATAACCATCAGACAGTTAAAACTGAATGAAGACAGTTATAAAACAGAACCAATTGAACAACCAGACTAAACATCGAACAATGTATTACGCTAACACCATGTACCTTGCTTCCTTTCAATAATCATTCTAATTCTTGATATAGACTTTAATTGTAAAATAAATTCTCAAGCATATGTACTTGATTTTCATGATTTCATTTTTTGTTGAAAACCATGTAAATTCTAGAATTTTACTTGTTGATTGCTTATAGTATAGCCTCATGGGCCATTTTTTTCCTCTTTGTGGATGCTACCTTGAGTTCTCTTAATTTTATCACTATTGGTAGTGTGTTTGGACATGCTAGGGTAGGTCCTATGATTGTGATTAGGAGTGTATTGATGCATTCAATAGATTCCATTAGTGGGGATAGAACTAGATATGGCTTGACCAATGGGTGAACATTCATCTTTTATAATGGAGATGGGAGGATATGTGCATTGTGTTTAATGGAAGGGAACACATATTTCTATCACCTAGAGTGTATATTTAAATTAGTTGAAAACGAGACTTGAGTTGCCAAAAGAAAATGTAAGAGTACCAACAATTTGGAGTAGATGGGTAGAAATTCTAATCTCATGATTTCCTTGGTAAACTAGTCTTAGCTCTAGTTGAAGCTCCATGAAGAGTGATAGAATGACCAATAAAAATGTCCTCATCAATTCTTATCAAATATGTATTATTTGTAGGCTTCCATCTCATCTAAATACTCATCGTAAATGTATTAACATGTATCATTTTCAAATACCATGTTTCCGTTTTCAAACATCTAAGTGGCCTAATATCCTCAAATAAACATTTGTAGGTATAGAAAAGTGTGCATCTATTTACTATCTTTAAAAACCTATTGATTCTCTCAACTCTCATAAGTTACGTAACTAGTATAGATTTTTAGAAAATATTAATGGGATATGCACCCAATGACAATCTTGAGATTGTAAACCTTTCTTTGTTGTAAGGTCTTCAGATCAACAATCATGCATATCTATTGCTCATTATTATTTAGTTCTTTTTAAGATTTCATTTCCAAGGGTTTGTGTTGCTTATTTGAACCATATGACTCTTAGGAAAAATCTTATTCTTTCATCAAGTTTATTTGATACAAAGAATGTATATATTGAATTCCCATCCAAAATAAGGGGAATCTTGTGAACCACCATGTGCCTCATTAATCTCTTCATAGTTGTGTTGTATTTCTTCTTAGAATATTAAATTTCCATTAAATCCTTCTTGAGAAAATTCCTAATTTTTTGATAGAATAGGGCACAAAAACTATTCAAACCTAAAACATTGTCTAGTTGAAAAGCTAAGTTGCTTGTCTAAGTTGTTTTTGTTGATAACTGAGAGGGGGGGTGAATCAGTTATCCTAATTATTTCCCTTTTTGAACTTTCTTATTAATTAATGCAGCATTGAATCAAACACAAAATTATTACCATGAAATAAGAAACACATGACACAGTATTTTTGACGTGGAAACCCTGTTAAGGGAGAAAACCACGGGGTGATTAACCCAAAAATTATTCTCTGTTAGAAGAATAGAAAATTACAAAAATGGCAATTGCCAATTAGGGCTCACTGCCCGAGCACACTGCTCACAAAGAGGCCCACTGCCCACAAGGAGACACACTGTCTACAAAGTGATAAGAATCACAGTCTTGAACTGATTGGAAGCATCTACATATGCTGAAGTTCAGTTCCGGTTAGGCTCAGTACACTGATCTACTGCACTTCATCTTTCCTCTGTTCTTTATTCTGTTATCCTTTCACATACCAGATCTTTCTTGCTACTTCTGCTCTGTTCTTGCACTTATTCGCATATTCCTTCACACAATCACACTCTTCACAACTAAATCCATCCTCTATATATATCCACATAAGTAATTTCATCACCTTTCTAGTCGGCATCCGGAACAGTCTAGTTTCTTACAAACTCTGTTCTGTCGGCTGAATCCTTGCTTACCAAGCAATGCGGATCAAGCATATACTTGTAGATATCATTAATCATGTCGGCCAAACATGATTCATGCCTTCACAACCTTTACCATCAACAGTAACACATCTGGAAAATAGTCTGATACTCTGTCAGTCAGTTCTTCCTCTGTTCTCTCTGTCTCTTAGGAATCCGGTACTCAACTATTCATATCTTTTTCATTGTTCATCACCGGAGGCTAAATCCTTGGAATATACTACTCAAGGTAGTCCTCTTGACTTCCCCAAATCCTCACTACACCAAGACACTTCCTCTGAGAGATCCGGACCAATCTGTCGGACCTTGCCATATGCTCTGTTCTTGTTCACCGGACCACAACAATCTTCATTCTGACTTCCGGTAGAGACACACCATGACTTGCGGATATGTGGGATGACCTTTGTTGCCATCAATGACAACAACCATGAATCCATATAGTGTCTCTTGACAACAATCTCCCCCTTTGGCATTGATGGCAACACTTAGTGAAAAATGACTAAGTGTTTACATTATGCTCCCCCTTGGCTGATGCTCTATCTTTATATACAATTTCTGGAACTCCCCCTCATTTTTCACTGCTCCTCACTCCCCCTTTGACATCAATGGCAAAGGGTAGGGTCCGCACACCAAAATTTTCAAAAAAATTTCTATACATAGCCGCATATTTACATACTCACATATACTGAAGAATGTCTGCAAAGGATGTCTTCAATTGGATCAGTTCTGCAGCCCAACTTTGCTTCATTCTATCCAAAATTGAAATGTGACCACTCAACAAAAATGCAAAAGCTTCTGCCCTCTTGAGATCTGTCGGATCATTTGTTTGGGCGGTGGTCTGAGCATCACTGATGGCCTCATGCATAGTTTCCAACTTAGGGATTATAATCCTTCTAAGTTCTCCCATCCGGTTAGTGATATTCTTCCTTTCCTTCTCAAGGTTCTTTATTTCATTCAAGACTGCAATAGTCTGACATTCTTGATTTACTATGGAGGAAGAGAGAGGATCAAAACTTTGAGATAAACTTTGTAGTTTGTCCTGTTCCTCTTTTATTTTCTTATCAATTTCTGCTGTTGCCTTTGACCAGGAGATACAAAATTTGTAAATATCACCGCCATCCTTAAGAGCACTTTCTAAGCTCTTTATTCCAATACTCATATTTCTCCTATCGTTAGAGATTAATCCTACTACTTCTGAAAATCTTTTATCCAAAAATTCCTTTCGGACCTTTTCTTCAGCTGATTTTTCTAGAGAATCAAAATGTGTATCAACACTGCTGACTAAGGTTTTTAGATTACCGGAAGAGGAGGCTGTCGGATCTATCTGGATTGATGGCATAATCTTTACAAGTACTCCGGAAGCAGCCGCTATCAACTCACAGTCTTCCATATGAGACTTCAGGAGTTTTTCATTTGCCTTGGCATTTGCAAATGAAGCTATTTTCATTGTTTGTACCGGAGAGAGAGAGTCAAAGTCGAATGGGCCTTTTAGAAGCTCCGGTTCATCAATCTCTAAAGTTTCTTTGCTCAAAAATTGTTGAACAGTTTGTGCAGTGTCTCTTGCCGGAGACAGATGTTTCTTTTCTTCTGCAGTCTTGGAACTGTCAACCTCTTTATCTTTCACCACTGCTTCCTTCTCCTGTAATTTCTCTTCTTCTTTGGATCCGGAGACTGTAGGGGAAACCGGAGGAGAGATGCTAGCCTGTTCATAGGCCACTTCTTCTAGAGCAGAGGGTTCCAAGTCCACAGCTATTTCTGCACCTAAGTCTTCTACAACAGGAAGATTGAAACTTTTGAAGGCCTTCCGGAGGATCTCTTCTGTCTCTTTGGCCACCTTGTCAGTCTCACCAAGCATGAGTTGGTTCATCCTGGCTTTACTTCTGAACTCATCTTTGCAATCTTTGAATATTATGCTCATTGTCTTGGGATCAATTTGAGGATATAGCTGAATAGCTATCTGCTCCCGGATCTCAAGATCTTTTGCATGAGCATTATTCTTTCTTATTTCTAATTCCTTTTCTAGGCTTTTAGGAATTTCAGAAATAATCTCAATAAAAGCTTTATTGTAGATGTTCAAATACCTTATTATGGCCTCTTGCAGGATCTTTTGATCTACCTCATTGTAGTCATCATAGAATTCAGCCACGGGTTGAAGGTTCCCATCCACAGTGACTGATTTGACTACACTGTCTAGAGACAGGGTGGGCTTTTCAGAAGGTTCTTCTGTCATTTCTTCCTTGTCTCGGCCAGAAGAGGATTTACCGGATTCTTTCTTTTTCTGTTTCTTTATTTCTTTCACTCCCTCATCTGACTCAGTTTCTTCTTCATCCTTTTGGCTTTGATAAGCTCTTGAGGCTTTTGTCTTGGATCGCTTACCGGATCCCTGGACTTCCAGTTTTGAGCTTTTGGTTTTGATAGGTGTGGATCCTTTAGATGATCTGGTCCAGGTTGAGGATTCCACCGGAGCACTTATCTTGCTTTTCTTTTCTGCCTCTTTCTTTTCTTCCTCAGATTTTCTTCTCTTTTCCCGGCTGGCATGAAGTGCCTCTTTTGAGATGCCTAGGCCTTGAGCAATATGCTCAACTTCTTTTCTTACCTTCCTCTTTATCTCCGGTTCCCTGAGTTCTACATGTATCTTTACACTCAGCTCCTCAAAGGTTCCAAACCTTTCTGCCTTTGGATCTTTGGGCTGACTTAGCATGTGTTGAACATGCAGCTCCACTATTTGTTCATCCACTTCATACCCCATGGGCATGATCCATATAGTTCTTGGTTCTACTGCCTCCATTAGACATTGATCTGTTTCTACCATGAAGCATACTGTGTCTTTGTACTTTTCAACGAGGGAGAGGGGTATTCTTTCTCTTGCATGCATCATGCTTTGGAAGTTCTTGAAGTATCCCCATAGAGCTGTGTTTCTTGCTTTAGCATCCCCAAGTCCATGCAAATAGTCTCTGATTTAGATGGCAACCGGTCTGTCATTCTGCCATATCCATCCACTGGATCCGGGAAGCTCGTTCATGTAGTAAAAGAAGAGAGAAAGGATCAGATTGCCATACTTGAAGGAGTTTTTCTTGTCCTTCTTAATCTTCTGCAGATTTTCAAAGAGTTGGTTTACAAGAAGCTCACACAAGTCATAGTCTGCATTCTCCTTTAACATTTGATAGGCTGTGTAGATTGCAGTTCCCGGTACTGAATTTTCCCTACTGGAGTGATAGATTTTGTAACCAATTATCATAGATGCAAATTTGACATCCAGTTCAGTGATGTCATCAACTGTCATAGCTCTCTTGTCAAACTTGGATCCGGTTGCATCACTAACTGTCTAATTTTTGACAGACTTGAGAACAGGTAATCCACCAGATGAGTGCAGACCGGTTACAGCCCTAATTGCATCTTTGGTGATCTTGAAGGGCTTGTTCAACCATAGGAAGTTGTCATGTACTCTACTTAGTACATACCGGACCCATTCATCTTCTTCAAAGCAGGGGAAATGAATGCACTGTGCAAAGTGTTTGTCCCGGATGGCTTTGTACTGAGGTTTGATCTCAAAGGAGTCATCTATCAATTGTTTGTGATAGATATCCATCAGTTTTGATTCTCCAAAGTCTTCAAGATTCGCATGGATGTAAACCCTAATATCTTCCGTGTGCAATACACCATGAGGAACACTAGAGAAGGCTCCTAGTGGATCTACTTCCAAGGATTTGTAAGGATGTTTCTTGAATGTGGGGCGAGGTCTATCAGAGATCTTAACTATATTCGGAGTAGCCATTCTTCAAAGATTTGCAGTGAGATAATGAAAACGGAGAATACCTTATGCGCCTTCGGTTTGTACGGAGTGGTTGGATTGATTTCTTTATGCAATGACTTCGGCAGGAGATCTTTGGTGTGCTTGATGAATCTTGTTGCAGAGCTCCGCTTTTCGCTTCTTCTTAGATGTGGAATGATCAAATGATTGTTGAGAATCCCTTATATCATTTCGCAAACCCTAATATCTGTTTGCAATAAATGCTTCACCTATATTATTCCGGTTTGCCTTGTCCGGATAGCTTGGAGTATCCCGGATCAGTCCTGATCTATGAACATCATGCGGATCTTTCCATCATGAATGAATCGAGATAACACATCACAAGGACATCCCAAACACTCTGTCCAATCCGCAGAATAAGACAATGCACTTCCGGATCTCTCCGGACCCTTTTTGTAATCCCTTGTCATTCCGGAGCATCTCCCAGAACAGGTCTTACTTGATCGATCACAGCTTCTTCACATTTTCATGCGGACCTCTGAAATCTTATCTAGATCATATCAAGACTTATATCTTTAAACCCTTTACTCCGCATCTTGTGACACATCCGGCACCACTTGATTGGCTGGGGGAACAGGATTTTCTTTGAGTCTCCCCCTGAGCCAGAGCTCACTTTTTAATTTCTGAAAGAAATATTAGCACCAAAGTCTGGTGCGGATCCAACCTCTACATTCTCTGAACTTTTCTTCACCCAAATCTTGCTCATCTGATTCCTAACTTCATCCGCATTCATCTTTTGTTTACCCTTGTCTTGATTCTGATTATACACCGGACCTCTTTTGTCCTGATTCTTGCTTCTGCAGACTTTAGCATTATGACCAGACCTATTACAGATTTGGCAAATAACATTTCTTTGCATATTTGACTAATAACCTCTTGATCTGCATTGATTAGCCATATGACCTACTCTATTGCATGTAAAGCATCTACCTTTGAATGATTTGTTTACTTGCATATTTCTGCATTCATGGGATTTGTGTCCATACCTTTTGCAGTTAAAGCATTGTCTGGAGAAGGATGAATTAATCTGATTCATTCTCTTTCTGCACTGATTAGCTTTGTGACCAAAGTGGTTGCAGCTGTGGCAGTATCCATTGAAAGATGGATATCTTTGAGCATTGGGCTATCTTACCGGAGGTCTTCTAGGCCTATTCCTTGGATTTTCTGATCCAAAATTCTTTTGACCAGATCCGGAGCTTTCTCCTTTCTCATATCCCAAACCATACTTGTCATCTGTCCTCTTTTGACTTCCAAGAAGTACTTCAAGTTGGGCAAAACTTATCTTGAATTTTTCTTTATATTCATTTGCTGTTTGAAGATCTCTTTTGAGAGAGGCAATTTGATCCTCAAGTTTTTCTTCATTATCTTTGGCATCTTCAAGATCAGATTCAAGATGTTTGATAATCCTGTCCATCTGGTGGCATTCTTCTGATTTTTCTTTAAGAGATTGTCTTAGATTGTCTTCAGCTTTTCTTTTTTCTTCAATCTCTTGAGTAAACTTTATAGTTCCTGATTCCATTTCATGTCTTAACATAATGACTTCTTTTGATAACTTTTCACATAACTTGGTTTGCTCAGTCAATTCTTCATTTGTATTGCTTTCTTCACTTTGTCTTGCCAATTGTTGGAGCAGCTCCTTTCTCTTTTTCATAGAGAGACTTAATTTGTCTTTTAATTCTCTCATGAATTCATCAGCCTGTTTGAGTCTTTCCTTTAATTCATTGACTTCAGAATTTGACTGTTCAAGATCCTCAAGGGCAGTCTTGAGTTGCTCCCTTAAACCATATGCATCCATTTGAACTCCCAGATCTTCCTTAAGCTGTTAGGCTCTATTAGGAGGAACTTAGCTCTGATACCAATTGTTGATAACTGAGAGGGGGGGTGAATCAGTTATCCTAATTATTTCCCTTTTTGAACTTTCTTATTAATTAATGCAGCATTGAATCAAACACAAAAACATTACCATGAAATAAGAAACACATGACACAGTATTTTTGACGTGGAAACCCTGTTAAGGGAGAAAACCACGGGGTGATTAACCCAAAAATTATTCTCTGTTAGAAGAATAGAAAATTACAAAAATGGCACTTGCCAATTAGGGCTCACTGCCCGAGCACACTGCTCACAAAGAGGCCCACTGCCTACAAGGAGACACACTATCTACAAAGTGATAAGAATCACAGTCTTGAACTAATTGGAAGCATCTACATATGCTGGAGTTCAGTTCCGGTTAGGCTCAGTACACTGATCTGCTGCACTTCATCTTTCCTCTGTTCTTTATTCTGTTATCCTTTCACATACCGGATCTTTCTTGCTACTTCTGCTCTGTTCTTGCACTTATTCGCATATTCCTTCACACAATCACAGTCTTCACAACTAAATCCATCCTCTATATATATCCGCATAAGTAATTTCATCACCTTTCTAGTCGGCATCCGGAACAGTCTAGTTTCTTACAAACTCTGTTCTGTCGACTGAATCCTTGCTTACCAAGCAATGCGGATCAAGCATATACTTGTAGATATCATTAATCATGTCGGCCAAACATGATTCATGCCTTCACAACCTTTACCATCAACAGTAACACATCCGAAAAATAGTCTGATACTCTGTCAGTCAGTTCTTCCTCTGTTCTCTCTGTCTCTCAGGAATCTGGTACTCAACTATTCATATCTTTTTCTTTGTTCATCACCGGAGGCTAAATCCTTGGAATATACTACTCAAGGTAGTCCTCTTGACTTCCCCAAATCCGCATTGCACCAAGACACTTCCTCTGAGAGATCCAGACCAATCTGTCGGACCTTGCCATATGCTCTGTTCTTGTTCACCGGACCACAACAATCTTCATTCTGACTTCCGGTAGAGACACACCATGACTTGCGGATATGTGGGATGACCTTTGTTGCCATCAATGACAACAACCATGAATCCATATAGTGTCTCTTGCCAACAGTTTTTTAGTCTCATAATGTAATATCCTTACATATGGCTGGTCCCTTTCTTCCACTTTCCCACTTGCTCCTTGAAATCTAGATGTGCTAGAAAAAACTTTTGAAATTTGAATCATTGTTGTCATTGCCTATTATATGTATTTAAAATTCATATGACTATTGGCCAATGATTTGAAAGAGTTGTGTCTCTTATCTTGCCTGAGATTTACTTTTCACATGTGATCCATTGATCAGTAAGTGACTCTAGTGTAGAAGGTTGTGACTAGGATGAGATTGTTGGTATTTGTTACTAAGATCCAATCTGCCATATGTTCTATTAGAATTATATATTTGTTACCGTGTGTTAGTTTTATAAATTTTCTAAAAAGAAATATAGCTCAAATACTTGACTGATAATAAATATAGATTGTCATGGGATAGATTGATTAAATTTGTATACATACCTCACTAGATGCCACTGGACAAAAGTACGAGAGTTATGACAAATTTTTATCTACTTGATTCCCCATATACCTTTTTACTTAATATTTTCTTTGGTGTTTGAAGTTTATTCTCATCACTTCTTGTAGGAGGACTGCATCTATTCCTTCAATTTGCACTATGTTATGCAGGTATTGGCCTTTTTTGGGCACACCTATTTCCATAGCATTCCATGGTAATTTCCATATTAAATAGATTTCAGAACGTCCAAAGTATCTTCCTCTAGTGGCTGATTAGAGCTGGAAGTTTGTTCCAATTATATACCCATTTGAATTAAATATTTGTACAAGATGTGTGTGAAGTTGAACCAGTTTTAACATTGTGATTGATCTTTCTAGGATGCTCTTCACTTCTGATTCAATTCTAGCATTTGATGATTTTATCTTTCTATTTTTCTCCATTATGACTTTCGGTTCACAAAGTTACATTTTTTGAGATTAAATTTGCTGACATATCACCTACCTATGTGTTCATTTACTATTAGTATTGGAATGTGTGGAGTATGTTTATGCTGAAAGATGAAGTAGGTCCTAAGTTGTTGAATTGCATCTTGTGAACATTCTTCATCCAACTCCATCATTTCTCGGTTTTGATAAACAAGGAAAACATGCTTGTTCTCAATACACATTTAACATCTAAACAACGTATTCTCATAATAAATGGGTTTGTTATATACAACACCTCCCATATCTAGAATCATACAACTTGATAATGTTTTTCATAGTATAGATTGATGCAAAAATTTTCATAAATCATAACCTCATTTATTTTGCAAATTCCAAAGCAACTATATTATGTAATTGCAAACCTAAGATTTTAATAGAGAAATGTAATTAGTTTTGACTAAGGAGCATAGGTAAATATTACCTATATTGGAATTGTGCTTGGTAGATTCTATTACCCACTTTTATTCTTATTCTCCAAGTAGTCCCATGAAATCTGTTGAATCCCAAAAATGTAAATAATTGATCCTTTTATAGAATTTTAAAGCAGCAATTGTTTACAAAATAAAATTGCAAAATAATGGAATCTTTTAAGGCTATAATCAGCACTATTATTGGAAATTCCAAGCAGGCAGTCCCCATCATTGTGATTCATTTGCATTAGCAATTACATGATTTCTCCACATTATAAACAGTTGGCATGGTTCATCTTTGATGCTTGTTTTTGGTTTCCTTTTTGTCACTCTTAGGAGAAACCAATATTTCCCATTGAACTAGTATATTTTTAAGCACAAAAAATTTGGAACTTTAGTAAAGCAATTTTTTGGTCCATGCCAAAACTTTACAATTTGAATAATAATCAAATCAGCTAGAGAAAACATAGCCAACCATTTGATGTAGGTGACTTTCACTAATCACTTAAACATAATAAAAACACCTTGAGTGTGCCACTTGAGGGAAAAAATAAAGTTGTAGCAATGCAAAATGTTGGTACATGGTAGCTGACACTGGAATTTAAAAAAGTAGATTTAATCATGACTATGCTTGCTAATGTACAAGGGGTTGTGGTGTAAAAGCTAAAAAATTGGATTCATAAGAGAAGCGACTCAAGTTCAAAACCACCACATAGCAATAGGTTAGACCTTTACTTTGAAGCCATATGCACATGTAAGAAGATGCCTAGAATTGGAACCTATTCCAGGCCGAGGACGTGATATTCACAGTTACACTTAACAAACAAAAGTGAGCATGCCTGGGAATTTGTGGTATTAATTTTTGCACAAATGGACACCTTATCTCCATGAATAGAAAATACTTACATGGAGTCAGGATACCAATCTTACTTGCATGCTATAAAGAAAAAATGTCAAGCGAATATTCTTTATAGGAAACACTCCATCAAACAACCATTGTCCCGTACTCTATGAATGTTAAGACCCCTTTGTGAACCAAATAAACAGATGAGGTACAATGAAATAGGAAAAAGACATTCCTAAACATCAACCATATTCAACCAATCATTGACGCGAATGCTGCATTCCATTGTAAGATGAAATGCAGAGTTCATATAGGAATCATGAGACTATAATAGCCACAAAACCAAAAGGAGAGAACAGATTACCATTATTCAAATAGGGGCTGAGAAACTCAAAACAGGCCATCTAGAAGGTTGGACCATTTTCTCTATTTCTATGTTTCAAAGATCCCATATGGGTTTATAATTCAGTCACCTACCACCAGACTGTGTCTGTCCAACAGACTCACAGGTTTGCTAGTAGATCTAGACTCAAATGGTGGATGGACTCATAAATCTTAGAACTGATTTCAAATGTATCTTGAAGCAGACAAGAACTCCTCAAAACCAATCTAAGCTTTAGAAGAATTTTCTTTCAACTAGATTACAAATAACCAGAGAGAAGAACTAACCACTCTTTGCAAAAGCTCTGCCCTTTTCTTTGCTTCCATCTAACGTTTGTGACGCTGAGAAAGATATTCATCTAGACCGAACTTAAAAAATTTAAATTCTTTTGCTACCTGCTCCAACTTTCTGCATAGAAGAAACAATTCATGTAAAAAGTCTACATGTCTATGGCATAGCTGTGTTTTAAATGTTTGGTCCTCATAAAAACTAACTCAACTAACTCTGCTATCAAGAAAGGATTTGTATTGCATTCTAGACATTATGATGGAACAACAACAGCATTAATGTATTATAAGTTGGCTAAGGGCTTGGTAATTGAAATGTTAAGTGCTACCAACTAGACTATTTCTTTCCCAGATCTACTTGAATAGACAAAAAAAATTTGGCCAATAGACATTTCAACATAGATGTGATAGCATATTTGGATATTGGTGGAACCAGTTGTGCATCAGGTAGAGATGGAAGGTACAAGGCAAAGGATGGTACAGAAAAACATTATGAAAATCAGACCTGGCAGATCTAAAGAAAGGAAATAATTTGCAATGATGGGTTTTTGATTTTGCAGCAAAGATTGTGGGATTTCTTTTTCCCAAATAGAAAGAAGTTGCAAGTAAGTCAATAAGGTTAGAGAAGATCTATGTCATACCTTTTTTTTTTATGTTTAGATCAAATACTCTGAACTCTTTTTCAAAGCCTTGTTGAAATAAACCATGTATTGTGATGTTGAGCCTCTCTTCTCTGTACAAGTTATTATGATGCATAAACATTACATCATATATTGTGATAACAAATGTCCATCCTTTTACAGTGAGGGCTAGCATAATATACACTCTTAAACCTGTATTTATATTGTGAACTCTAAACCATAGAATGCATAAAGCATTATGATGTTGGGCTTCCTTCTTATAAAATAGACCTACAAAACCTATTTATCTTCAAAGAAATTATAGATCACAAACCACACCCAACATCATGATGTGTTGCATAACATATCCAACATTATAATGCCACACTTCATTCCTCGTATAATGTAGTTTATCAAGATGCAAATGTCTACAAGCATTATTTCTAGTATGAACTTTTCAAAACTGCACCTCACATCTAGTGCAAGGTCTCCAATAGTGCACAACCTTATGATGCCAGACAACATATCACATCCATTATAATTCAAAGCTATTATAATGGGATCCCAAAACCGTAATTTCTCTTGTTAACTTTTTATAAGCTACACATCATAACAAGGGATGAGACCCCGACAGCTCCTGCACCAATTTGGCAGAATAGATACACCTCAGTCCTTGGTTCTCAATGCAAGAGGCTCAGCTTACGGCTCGTACAAAGGAATCGGGTAGAAAAAATGAATTTGTGGATGACCTCCATAAAAAAATATATATTTATAGAGTCTCCAATAGTGCACATCAGATTATGATGCAAGGACACACATCACATCCATTATAATAGAAACCTATTATAATGAGATCTCGAAACCTTAATTTCTATTGAGAACTTTTTGTTACTTACACATCATATATAAAATTATTTATAGAGCCTTCATCCTCTAATCTATCCTACTCTCGTTAAATTCTCAAGAAAGAATACATTAATAATGAAAATCAATTAAAATAAGCTCCTTATACCAAAAAAAATACCCTTTAAATAATTTGTACTTTTACAAGATCAAAACTAGCCACTACATTAATCATTAATTTTTTTTTAAAAGTGGAAGTTAAATACATACACAGGGTAGTTGTGAAGCTATAGATATCTTAAATATATCTATCTAAAAAACACATAGAGGTACCACTACATCTAAAACTATTTTATTTACTTCTTTTTCTTCTTACTATTATTATTATTATTTTACTTTAGAATTTTTTTTACTACATATAAACATGGACATCTAAATTTTAATTTTAATTATCTACAATGCCTAAAATGGGCATGCTGAGGAAACTGTGAAGCTGTTTATGCAGATGGAGATCCCTAGCTTTGTCATCAAAAATGATTATGAGTTGAATGATTTCATAGGAAGCATCCTTGTGGACATGTATACCAAATGATATGCTCAGCATGTACACAAGATAAGGATGCCGCGAAAGAGTTTGTTGTGTACATGATCGATGCTGGGCAAGATATGTAATTACAGATAAAGGAAGAAGATGATCAAAAGAAGAGAACACACTTCAGTACTGTTGTAAAGTGTATTCTTGTGTCCCTAAAAACTCGCATCATTAAGAGCGACTACGATGAAGTCAATGTGGAATTATTATGATGAAGTCAATGTGGAATTATTCCTAGATCAAGAGAAAACCCCTTATACAGTGCACTTTGGGTTGCTCAGGGACTCCTACATAAAGTATCCACCAGGAATATTGATAAACGCATACTGCTATTCACAAATAATGATGATCCATTTGGAAATGCTGATCCTGGGGTCAAAGCAGACATGAGAAGGACAACAACAATTCAGAGGGCCAAGGATGCACAAGATTTGGGTATTTCAATTGAGCTTTTCCCTTTGAGTAAATCAGATGAAGAATTCAATGTTTTTATTTTTAATGCTGATATGCTTCAGTTGGAGAATGAGGAATTATCTCAGTTCATGCACTATTGGGAAGGTCAGAGCTATGGTGTGATCCCTCCTGGTGAGAACCCTAAAAGTTTATAAAAGAAAACCCTAGTACCCCTCATGCTGCTCGCCTGTATTCCATTGCCTCTACATGATATGGAGAATCGAGATTCGTTTGATGGCAAAACAGCTGTTCCAATTCAGTGTATAAAAGTTTTGAAGGCAACAGTAGCATTGAGATATCATTGAGTCTGAGTTCCTTGACAACGAGAATTTCAGCACCTAAAGTTATTGTTTACCAGTAATTTGATAGTTGTCAATTAGAATTATTTGAATCAATGGCAGGAGTCCAGTTTGGCGTTGAATTTGCAAAAGAGACATAACGGTTGTTGGTCAGGAAAACGATACAAATGGTATGTTTGTTTATGTAATTTCTGATACAACTTCTGGTATATGCTATTGAGATACTGCAACTCAGATTTCTCCATACAGATTCTTAAACATTTCAAATATAGTCAATGTTGTCAGTCTAATTTGTAACAGCAGGTTTATGACAGTCATACAACTGTGGAATTAAAAGGTCTGAATTGTAACAGTGAGATCTGAGATAGTTTTATTTCCATTGTCATTTGCATTCATATGTTGTCATAGCTATATTGTATATGTGCAAGTAGGAAATCATATCAGACTTTAGAATATCAGAATATTAGCATATATCCTAAGAAGGATATTTCAGTGGTATCAGAGCCTCGATCCTGCCAGCTTATTTGGGTGTGTGATTCAGCAAATTTCAGAGTATGGCAACACACATAAATGATGATATAATGGTTTCTTATGAGAAGTACTGTAATCTTCCACAGTGTGTTAGAGATAAGTTGTCTTTCGATCAGTATATGTAGCATCAAATGGATAGAAAGAAGCAAAGATAGGAACAAAGAACAAAGAAGAGTAGAGGTATGCAAGAAATTATGAATGATTTCAAAAAGTCATATGCAATCCCAACAACGATTGAAGACAATTGAACAGAACTTGCAATGGTGGAAAGACTACCTATCAAGGCAATCTAATTTAAGCTCATTTTTCTATGATAAGTTGGACAGGTGTAATGATTGTGAGAATGGTACATTAGTTGTCATTGATCAACCTATAGGTGAACAAGATTCTAGATCAACCATTGAAGAAAAACAGGTTGTAGAAGAGTCTACTTTCTATTGTGATGATGATTCCTTGCTTGAGCATGATCTTGACTTAGCTTCACAACATGAAGATGGCTTAAAGGCAGTTGATCTTGAGATGGTAAATTGTGAAGACACATCACAAAGGTATGAATGTAATTCTAATTTTTGGAAGAGCACTCCTATTTCCTCCCATAATTATGACATAGCAGCCAAATCTATGATTTCTATAGGTCATGAATTGTCTCATGAGGACATAAATGAAGCACTTGGAGAGAATTGTATTGAACCGGCATTTGATGGTAAGCATTTGAATTTTGAGTTTGATGACAATTCTATTGAATGACATGACATCATACGTGATTTGTTTGAAGACAGCAGTCCTATGGCTTTGTATTTTCATGAGATATATATGCTAACACCTTTCGATGATAGTTATTTGTGGTCTACTAATTATGGCATACAAAATTGGAGTGTTCGATATGGTAATTTTGTTGAAAAATAGGGCACTACACATCTGATTTTGTACAACAGACATTTGAAGAGGTGAATAAGACACAAGAAAGGTGTGGCATTTGGCTAGAAGGAGAAAAGAAAGCTAAGTTAGTTGCTGGTCAAGCAAAATAGCACCTTGAAATGGTTAAGGGAATGAGGCAATCAGCCTTGTTTACTTATTTTGGATCAGCCATTGGTGATTTGCATGAGTGTGACAATGAGAATTCAGATTTGCATAATACATTAATTTCTGTTGGAGAGGATCAACCTACTCTTGAGGAGACACAACATCATTTTGATGATGTTTTTTTATTGGCACATGTGGATGGTTATTCTTCATTGTTGAGTAGTGAAGTAGGTTATTTCAATTTTAGCACAACAGGAATGTATACATTTGTGTTTAGCATCCTTCATCTATTCATGTTACTATTCAGTGGTAGAAGGATTTTCAGCTTCATTGGTTCATTACTTGGCATCTATACCTTCATGATTGGCATCTATATTGGTTTGGATGTGTTTGTATCATTGTATGACAGTGGAAGCGGTCCCAAGATCTTCTACACCAGCAGCTTTGAGATGATGTATTTGATCATGATTGAGGAGCCTCGATTGATTTGGGGTCCAAGGATTGTTTGGGTGCAAATTTTCTTCCAGGACAAGCAATGTTGAGAACGGAGGGCTGTGATGTCCCCATTTTTTTAAGTAACTTAAAAAGGTTCTAATTGTAATTTAATTTTATAAAGTATTTTAATTAGTTTATAAAATTATATTTGTATTAAGTTACTTAAATCAATTTAAAAACACTTTATGAAATAAAAGTGCTATTGTGTACACAAAAACAAGCATTTAAAAAGTTCAAGTGTGATTGTGTACACAGAAAATTTCATGTAATAAAAGTATGTCTGTCATAATTTGTGAAAGTTTTAAAAGGATCGTTGGGAGTCATTTGAGATCATTAATTGAGTTTGTGTGTTTTTGGATTGAAGACAAGTTCTTGGTTTCAGCTTGAGTTCAAGGAGATGTTCCCTTGCAATCATGGTATCAAGGAGATGATCCCTCAGTAATTAATGGTTTGGAGATGATCCCTTGCCATTCATGAGGTGAAATTACTTCAGATTTCACTACTCATCTTCAAAGCATTGTTTTACATCTTTTGTATTGGGATTATAGATTGAAAGTAATTATTTGATTAGAGACCATTGGTTGGCAATTTGAAGATTGATAATCATTGTATATCATTAAAGACATTGTTGAAGAGTTTATATATATATATATATATATATATATATATATATATATATATATATTGTTTGTAGATTTAGATTTTGGTGTTTGGTTTTTGTTGTCCTTTTGATTTTGTTGTTTCTTACCCTTTGAAGATTTAGCTTTCTCATTTCTTGCAATGAGTGCTTGAGATATACTAGTTTTCAAATTCCTCATTTGAATCAACTTGTCTTGCTCCCTTGTTAGGTAAGCAATAAAGTCATCAAGAGAAGGCATTACCCATGAGGCTCCAAGAGCCCTCTTTGTTGAGTAGAAGGTAGATACAAACACAAAATACTCAGGACCTAACTTGGACAATACAGAAAGTACTAACTGGTCCTCTTTTTTGTCAATCCCACATTCTTTTAGTTGCAACCTTAAGGACTTGAACTCAGTAAAAAAGTCTTGTAGAGATGTATAGTCTTTTGGACTTAGCCCTATGAGTTCATTCTCCAACTCATGACTCCTAAATTCATCTATCTTTCCAAATAGCTTGTTAAGACCTTCCCAAACTTGGTTGGGTGTTTTCAAGGACTGACCATGAAATAGTAATTCAGGTGAAATATTAAGACACAATTTAAAAGCTTGATCTCTTTTGTTTAACCATTTTTCCTTATCCTTACCAGTTGTGGGTTCTTTTTCAATATTCATTGTAACCCTATATAAGCCTTTATTCATGAGAGAGAAATTTTGGACTTCCATTCGTGATAATTGAAGGGTTTTAAGGCTGAAATAGAAATACTAGAATCCATGCTTGTAGCTCGCAAACAGAAATGCAGAAAGAGATGCTAAAGGAAGAAGTACACAACCAAGATGCACTTCTCAAGGAAGTGAAAGACACAAGACACCCCCCTGATTAAATTTGATGAATCCCCAAGATTTTTGCACTTTAAAAATAGTGCGTTAAGTGAGACAAAATAGATTTCAAATAGGCACTTTATAACAATAGTGCGATTTTGAATCCAAAAGATGTGTCTCGAAAAATCATGAACATTTGCCAAAAAAAAGAACTCCATTTCTAATTACTATTTGCAAAATATGCAATTTTTACTTTTTCAACTTCATACATTTAAATGCCTTTAGTTTTGAAAAAAAAAAAAAAAGAGTAGAACATCTAATTTGCAAAAAAAATGTTAAACACTTGGAGAGATTACAAAAAAAATAGGGCTCAAGGGAGGAAAAAAACAAACTCCAGGTACTGGCGAGTTTAGACTCGCGGTGGTAGTCAAGTTAACTCCACCTGCATAGTCGCAAAGGATGACACCTTAAAGAGGCCTAAAGTGGTGGGCCAGATAGAATGCATGCTGTAAGCAATGATGGAAAGATGGTTAATGAGGTCGGTAGGGGCCGGATTTGTAGCAACCACGAGTCTGAAAGAGGACTCTAAGTCTAGGATGCCGGATCCATAGAACTTGGAACAAAGGAAACAACAAATGACCTTTCCCAGCATCCACAACTAGCTCTCCATAGCCTCTCAGCATCCATGCCCAGCCACAAAAAAATGTTGGGCCTACAAAAAAAAGTGACGGGCCTATAGGAAAGGTAAACAAAGAGAGCCTATAGGTGTGTTTGGGCAGGCCGTGTGCCTGGTTAACATGTTGTGAGTGCTCAAGAGATTAGAACAACTTCACACGCAAGAACAACTTCAACGCCTACAGAGATTAGGAGTCGCTTGCTGAAGGCCGTTGAAGAGATCTACAAATTGTAACCTCTAGATTTGTCAAATTATGACCATGGATTGTGATATCGTGCTCCTTCAAATGATGTTTGAAACTAGGACCTCACGGTAGAAAAAGAAATGCTTCGACCAGCTTGGCAAGGAGTCATTTCTTAGCAGGGCAATGCTCCCTTCCTCGTCTGGCCATTTCAAAACCTGCAGTCACAAACCCTTCCTATCTCGTGGCACAAAGAAAATCATAACATAATCAACCTCTTACTATGAGAGCAGATACAAACTACTTCATTACCTCATAAAATAAAGATTGATTGGTACACACAAAGAAGTTGAACAACATATAGTTTGACAACTGCCTACCAGAGTCAGAGAATGGAGTTGGATAACCTGGTCATGTGAGCTGGCGGTTGCTGACATGACTGTGACGGGTGTGGCATCTTCCAAAGTCTCTGCTACGATCCGTTTCAAACTCTCAGGGCAGCGTTATGCATTCTGACCTGAAACTATCTCCATAAGCTCCGATACCATAAAACATTGTAGAATCAGAGAGAGAAAAAAAGCAAGCACATCAAACAACGCATGAATCAGAGAAAATGGACGGTCACCCAATGCATGAATCAATAGCAAAAAAGGTGAGTACATATAAGCTTGAATAACCTTGAGTTAATGGGTGTCAATTCATAACTTGAGATATCAAGTAGATGTGGCGGGCTGAGTGGAGTGAAGAACTCTTCCTAACTGCCACACACCCAGTTGAGGTGTCTTATACCATGTGCATAATACGAGGCTTCCAAATCTTGCCAAATGAAAGCCAAATGAAGCCAAATGAAATGTGTACAATAATAGTTTGTTACAAGAAAACTCATTTACCAATTTTATGAGATTTGCTATGCAAATATAAAATTGGGGTTTGCAGAGATTTATGCATTATAGATTGAATATATGATTCAGATTTGAAATATATCTCTGTTTCTATTTGATTGCTGGCATATTGGAGACAATATCTGACAAATACAGGAAGAAATTTAATAAAGAATCCTTTAGATGCTTTTGTAGTGGATCATGGGCCCCATGTTGTATGAAGGTTGTGAATGTTTTAAGGAAAGCTGAAGAAGATTAGTGGAAAGTGGGTCCCTCGTAGATGGTTAAATCCCTCAATACATATTTGTGGATGCATCTTTTATAATAATTGAAGATTTTAAGTGCTTTGTTGTTGAAATCATGGTAAGTGGGAAGCATTTGTCTTGTGTTAGGAATCCGTTCCTCTTCAATATCTAGCCACCACTTTATATATGATACATTTGTGATGATAGAGGAAGGCGTGTGAAGTATAAGGTGTGACTTGTCAGCGCATGGTATGGAATATATAAGGTGACACAGCAGGGATATTAACATTTTAATGAAGACTTTGAAATTTATTGAGGATGCCACAATTGTATGAGGAATTCGTGATATCGCTGCATGTCTAAAAGCTGAATGGAGCCTATGTTTTGTAAAGCAATTTTAATTCATTGAATTAGCTACTCAAGTAGATATAGTGTGGAATCCTGAGGAAGGTTCATTTGGTGAATTGAAATCATGGAAATCATACAGAGTCTGCCATTCCTTGTGAATCCTTAGGACATGTGAGCTGCATATTTATCAAAGGAGAGAGTTCGCAGTATAACAAGTGGAGCTGTTCGTATTTGCAGTTATCTAAAGTACAGAACAAAGCATGAACTCTTCTATGGTGATGATACCTAGTGGTGATCATACCATCTTGGGTGACTTTGCACAACGAAGCATCATACATCTGTTCCAAATCAGTGTATAAAAGTATTGAAGGCAGCAGTATCATTGAGATATCATTGAGTCTGAGTTCCTTGACAATGATCAGCTACAGAATTTCAGCACCTAGAGTTATTGTTTACCAGTAATTTGATAGTTGTCAATTAGAATTATTTGAATCAATGGCAAGAGTCTAGTTTGGCATTGAATTTGCAAAAGAGACATAACGGTTGTTGGTCAGGAAAATGATATAAATGGTATGTTTGTTTATGTAATTTCTGATACAACTTCTGGTATATGCTATTGAGATACTGCAACTCAGATTTCTCCATATAGATTCTTAAACATTTCAAATATAATCAATGCTGTCAGTCTAATTTGAAACAGCAGGTTTATGACACTCATACAACTGTGGAATTGAAAGGTCTGAATTGTAACAGTGAGATCTGAGATAGTTTTATTTCCATTGTCATTTGCATTCATATGTTGGCATAGCTATATTGTATATGTGCAAGTAAGAAATCATATCAGACTTTAGAATATCAGAATATTAGCATATAACCTAAGAGGGATACCATGTTTCCCTTTTAAAAACTCTAAGTGGCCTAATATCCTCAAAGAAACACTTGCATGTATAGAAAAGTGTGTATCTATTTATAAACATCTTTAACAACCTATTGTTTCTCTCAATTCTCATAACTTATGTGTTGGTGTATACCTTTAGTCTATAGGCGTACACATATGTAATTAATCATACTTAGGCATATTGACACATGCTCTTTTGAACTTTTCAAAGTAGTTGAGACGTTTTGAGAGGTTTCGACTTGCATCGACACCTCGTGCTATGTTTGTGGGAGGTTACTCGCAACAATTCCATGTAGAGGAGTCCTATCCTCTTTTCATGGACATTTGGGTACCTACACTTCTCTATTTAGACTCGCCTCATTTGATAATACAAACTGGTCAATTCCATTGCAATTTGTGTGCTTGTTAATATTTTCCATGATCTTGGTTTTCTACATGGAATTAGAGCTTTGTGGATTAGTTTTCACACCATCATCTGCTTGTGCTACTCACCCCCATTTACGCTGAGCTTCATACTGTGAGGCATGGTTTTATGTTTGGTTTGATTTTTTTTATTAACTGTGTGAGTTTTTTTCTTGGGCTTTGAAGAGGACAGAAGATGCCTATTGAGATGGCCTGACACCTATATTGGAACTTGGGTCTGTACAAAGGCTGACCCACAGACCCATCTAAATGTCACCCTGCCCTCAGTGAAGGCCGCTCCACCACACGCTTGGTGTACCATTTCCCATGCCAAACACGGTGACTTGAGCTAGCGAAAGGCATCTTCACCTGTGCTTATGAACACCCTCACAAGGGTTTGGTCAAATGCCCCACAATGCCCATACACGAGCTAGTATAAAGTAGCCAGCGACGCTACCTTTAATCACATCCTATAAGCCCTAAAAAAGGGAAACTATAAGTCCTTGTGTGAAGGCATCTTGAAACACCTCAAGTTCCATAATCCCATACCCCATCTGTATGGACTTGTCCCTGAACTTGGTAAACAATCTCAGAAGGCTAACTAGTTTAATCATTGTGATCAGATTGTTGGATTGATCAGTTTACATATATCAGATGCCGCTTTGTATGCCATCATAGATATTGATTGTCCACATGCATTATCAATCAGAATTTGGGAGATATATGGAGATTTGAATGTTTCTCCATTCCAACATGATCCTACTTTGATCACAACTCACATCCCTAATCATTATAGAGAAACAAAATTTTTCAATGACATAGAAGAAGTCATCACTCCTATTGTTGCTTCATTAGATTCTAGAGTTGCTTCTCCGAAAGCTTCCAGTGCTTCTTTGTAACAAGATATTAGTCATCCTAGCATTGTTGATTGGGACATATTTCTACCTAACATCACTTGTCTATTTATAGAATCCTGCATTGCTGACATGGAAGCACACATTGAGGACATCAGTATTCTCTTCGATGATAGTTTCAATGAAGCTGCATCTACATTTTCCACTTTAGATATCCATGCTCTACATTGTCCTACACATGATTCTAGATCATCATCATCTTCATCTATTGTGCATGCACTTGATTTGATTATGGAATCCTTTGGCATCAACATGGGGACACCTAAGCACTCTTCAAAGGCATCAACATGAGCACCATCATCCTTGGATCAGCTTCAGCATGATTCAAGATCATGAATACACCTTCTCGCATGGGAAGATATCCTGCATCTTTAGGTGGTTTCATTTCTTCCTAAGGGAAGGAACATTGTTCAACATTCTTGGATCTACTATCCAGCATCACTGTAGTAGGATGTGTATTATGGGGTGTCTCATAGACCTTCTCTTATTTTCTCTCCTATGGGGGGAATCTTATATTATACTCAGTGAAAGAAGTAATACTTCTTCACCTATATAATCTCTCTTTTTGGAGGATAGTTTTTTTCCCATTGGGTTTTCTATCTTACTCCATTTTTTACAGTTTGCATTGTACTTGTACACCTTATCAAGCTTCATGGTTGGGATTCATTTTCTTTTTGCATTATGCATGGGTACCTCACCAAGCTTATAGTTGGGACCCATTTTTCATAATACTCACCTAAACTATGCTTAAGGAGGATGTTGGTGTATACATTTAGTCTATAGGCGTACACATTTGTAATTAATCATACTTAGGCATATTGACACATGTTTTTTTAACTTGTCAAAGTAGTTGAGACATTTTGAGAGGTGTCAACTTGCATCGACACCTCGTGCTATGTTTGTGGGAGGTTACTTGCCACAACTCTATGTAGAGGAGTCCTATCCTCTTTTCATGGAGATTTAGGTAGCTACACTTCTCTATTTATACTCGTCTCATTTGATAATACAAACTAGCCGATTCCATTGCAAGTTGTGTGCTTGTTAATCTTTTTCATGATCTTGGTTTTCTACATTATGTAACTAGTATAGATTGTTAGAAAATCTTAATGTGATATGCACCCCGTGGCAATCTTGAGATTGTAAACCATTCTTCGTTGTAAGGTCTTCACAACAACAATCATGCATATCTATTGCTCATTATTATTTAGTTTTTTTTGAGATTTCATTTCCAAGGGTTTATGTTGTTGGCAAGCATGGACTTCCAGCTGGACATTAGCAATCTCCCCTGCCACCGTAGCTCAAGTACTCTCCGACCACCGCGTTTATCTCTTCTTTCTTCTTCTATTTTCTTCAATGTATCTAGACACTTCTCTTGTACATATTCTGGAAGTTTCTCCCGTAGTTTGGTAATGAGCTTTGTTTTGTAAAAAAGGGGGTTTTTTGATACTCTATTTTTTATGGACGTATGAATGTATGAGAAAAAGAGTACCAACAACTCTCTTTTTGAAATGACATTAATAAAGTTTAGTTCAGTTCATAATATTTTTGTTGTAAGCTGGATCTATGTTTGTGTTTGTGTTTCATAATTTATGTTTAGTCCTATCTACATTCCAACAAACTGGTATCAAAGTAGAAGGGTATTCCCAATTGTCAAAGGTGAAGTTTGAAGCCTAGATCCGTTGGACCATGGAGAGAAGAAGAATTCGGTGTTGTGTTGATGTTTCAGGGCATTCAATTTGTCAACTATAACTGCCGATGCATAAGTCGAAGAAGAACTACAGAGATAAGAAGATGTGTAATTGCTGCTGGTGAAAGTGAAAGGAGAGCTGACGAAAAATTGTAGTAGAGATAAAAGAAGCGCTGTCATATATATTGGTTGCTGTTTTGTGTACCCACCAATGCAAGGAGGATTTCCATATTAAAGTTGATTGCAGATATATATAGATTGGAATTCTAAGCTACAGTCCATGGAGAAAGTGGTCCGTCCAAGGAAGGAGTCCAACCAAAGGAAGGAAAAAGAATCAGAGGAATAGTAGTAAGGAGAGGCAAGTTTTTTATTTTGAAAAATCATGGCAGGGACAAGTGGAAGTATTCAACAACCCCAGGGTCAAATCTTTAATGGCAAAAACTATGATTTTTGGAGTATAAAAATGAAAACCCTATTTTTCTCCTAGGATGTTTGGGACTTGGTTGAGAATGGATTCCCTGAACTAGCAGACCAGCAAGCTTATCAGGCTCTTTCATAAGCTAAGAAGAATTTGTTGAAAGAAAATAAAAGGATGCTAAAGCATTGTATTTTACTCAGCAAGCAATGGAGGAATCAATTTTTCCAAAAGTAGTAGCTGCCACAAGATCAAAATAGGAATGGGAAAGTTTGCAAACAACATACCAAGGCACAAGCAAGGTGAAAACAGAAAAATTACAAATTCTTAGAAGGGATTTTGAAAACTTGCAAATAAAGGACTCATATTCAATATATTCATTCTTCACTCATGCAATGGAAATACTAAATCAGATTAGATCATATGGAGAAACCATTGGGGATCAAAAAGTTGTAGAGAAAATACTTAGAAGCTTACCCACAAAGTTTGATCCAATTGTAGTAGCCATTGAGGAGTCCAAAGATCTTACTCAGCTATCAGTAGATGAATTAATGGGATCACTCTTGGCACATGAGCAAAGATTAAATTGATCAAGGACCTCATCATTTGAAAATGCATTCAAGGCTCAACTTTCATTTGGTAGAACAAGAGGGAGATCAAATAACAGCAGAGGCAGAGGAAGTTTTACACCAAGAGGAGGAAGAGAAAATACACAATTTGAAAGCAGAAGACCAACATCAAGCCCACATGCTCATTCTACACCAACAAGAGGAAGGGTCAGCAGCCATTCTCATAGCCATCATCAAGGAGAAAGGTATGATAAATCCAACATCTAATGTCATTATTGCAATAAATTTGGGCATTTTGCATCTGAATGTAGAAAAAGGTAATATGATATAAATAAACAAAAGGCACACTTTACAAATGAAAATCAGCCCAACACTAGTGAACAAAACACCATATTAATAACATGCAAAGTAGCACAAGAGAGTTCCAAAGAAGTATGGTTCCTAGATAGTGGATGTAGCAACCATATGAGTGGGAGTAAGGAGATGTTTGCAATAATGGATGATTCAGTAAAATCAAAAGTAAAATTGGGGAATGATCACCGAGTTTCAGTCATGGGCAAAGGGTCAACTAATATAAGAACTAAGCAAGGTGAGGAAAAGTATATTCTTGATGTATACTATGTTCTTGGATTGCAACAGAATCTCATAAGCATTGGGTAACTAGTGCAAAAAGGATATAGAATATGATTTGAAAATGATGAATGTGTGATTTTAGATACGAAACCAAGCAATAGGCTGATTGCAAAAGTTGAAATGACAAAAATAGGATGTTTCCACTTAGAATCCAAAGTGAACTATTCTTGGAGCCAAAAGGATTGCAAAAGGTTGCTGAATTAGCTTTCAAAGCTTCATACAAAAATGAATCTTGGCTATGGCATTTAAGACTTGGGCATTTAAACTTCAAAGGGTAATAGTTGTTCTACAAGAAAAGAATGATATATGGATTGCCACCAATAGAGCCACTTAATACAACATGTGAGAGTTGCATATTGGCAAAGTAACATAGAAAAAAATTTCCAGTTGGGGAGTCTTATAGGGCAAAGCATCCACTTGAGATAGTGCATTCAGACCTTTGTGGACCTATGCAAACACCATCCATAAGTGGGAGACTTTTATTTATTGACATTTATTGATGATTTCAGTAGGAAAGTATGGGTTTATTTCTTGAAAGACAAATCAGATGCATTTGCTGTTTTTAAGGAGTTCAAGGCAAAAGTTGAGAAAGAAAGTGGTTACTATATCAAAACATTGAGAACCGATCAAGGTGGTGAGTACATATCAAATGATTTTTAGAATTTTTGCAAAGAAAATGGCATAAGGAAACAATTTATAGCAAGGTATACTCCTCAACAAAATGGAGTAGCTGAGAGAAAGAATAGAACAATCATGGAAATGGCACAAAGTATGATAAAAGCAAAACATCTACCAAATGAGTATGGGCTGAAGTGGTTACATGTTCAATATACATATTAAATAGATGTCCAACAAAAGTAGTGATAAATAAAACACTAGAAGAAGCTTGGAGTAAAAGGAAGCATAATATGGCACATTTGAGAGTCTTGGGATGTGTGGCATACTCATTGATACCTCAAGAGTTGAGAAAGAAACTAGATGATAGAGGAGAGAAGTGTATATTTGTGGGATATAGTGAATAGTCCAAGGCATATAAACTATACAATTCTATCACAAAGAAGCTGATAATAAGTCGTGATGTTGAGTTTGTTGAAGAAGAAGCATGGGATGGTAGCATAGACAAAACAACTACAATTGCAGCTAGTGTTCCACAAGAGAATGAATAGAATGAAACTCAAGTTGTGATTCCTACTACACAAGCAAATGTTCCTACAACGCCTTCTAGGGCACCTACCACTCCAAATCCTACTACACTAGCAAGTAATAACAGCAGTGAGTCTTCTAATCCAACACTTGCATCACTAAGATCAAGGTCTATAAACACTTCAAAGAAGACACGTAGTCTAAGGGAGATATATGATGAAGTACAAGAGGTAGAAAATGATGATTTATGCTCTAATTTTGTATTTTTAACATAAACTAATCCAATTTATTTTGAGAATGCATTTAAAGATGACAATTGGATTGCAGCCATGGATGAAGAAATTTGGTCAATTAAAAAGAATAAAAGTTGGGATCTAGTAGAGCTTCCTAAAGGAAAGGATGTGATTAGAGTTAAATGGGTTTACAAGACAAAGTATAATTCTAATGGAAAAGTAGAGAAACACAAGGCAAGACTAGTAGCAAAGGCTTCACACAATAGTCGAGCATAGATTACAATGAAACATTCGTACTTGTGGAAAGATTTGATACCATTAGAATGGTTTTATCTATAGCAGCTCAAAATAATTGGAAAGTTTACCAAATGGATGTCAAATCAGCATTCTTGAATGTCATTTTAGAAGAAGAAGTGTATATAAAACAGCCACCCAGTTATGAAGTTTTGGGAAAAGAACATAAAGTATACAAATTGAAAAGGCATTATATGGTTTAAAACAAGCTCATAGATCTTGGTACAATAGGATAGATTCTTATTTTGTGAACAATGGTTTTAGCAAGTGTGGCAATGAACCAACTTTGTATGTCAAAGTGAATGATGGAGGAGAAATCTTGATAGTGTGCTTGTATGTAGATGATTTGATATTCACAAGTAACATGTCAATTAACTCATTCAAGGCAGCCATGGAAAGAGAATTTGATATGACTGATTTGGGGCTCATAAGATATTTTCTTGGGATAGAAGTAAGTCAAAATGATCAAGGCATTTTTATATGTCAAAGCAAGTATTCTAATGATTTGTTGAAGAGATTTAAGATGACAATTGTGAATCCAGCTCCTGCACCTATTGCATTGGGCTTAAAACTTATTAAGGATGACAAAAGTCCTAATGTTGATGCTAATGGAGAAATATCCGAATAAAATATTTTCTTCATTCGATAATCAAATTGCAGATACAAACAAGTATATAAATGATGAGAGGGAGTTGACAGTGACAGTTACAATAGTTATACAGTTATATATAACTGACAATTGAAATTGAACTGTGACTGAACCATGAACTGACTAAACCATGACAATGACCGAACCATGACAATGTAATACAATGTATTATGCTAACATTCCCCCCCTTATTACATTGTTCCTGTAATAGTACCAAGGGACCCCCCCTTTAATGTTAAAATACTAAAATACTCAACAAAGCTTATTACATAATATGAATACATATTTTGTAGAAGATCTTCTCCCAAAGAACAAATCCTAAACCAAGAGAGGCTCCATCATGCTATCTCGTCTACCCTCGGAAAGGCATAGCTTTGAGTTGTGTTCTTGAGCTCTTTAGTCCCAAGCTCTCAAATCACAGAGTCTTGAATTATTCGACAATGGACCCTAAGAGATACGACAGATCTCTGCTATGTTGTCTAGTGACCGTGAAAGGGTATAATTCAAGATCATATACTCTTTGAAGCTCGCTAGACAACAATCCATATTGAGCTCAACACCAAACCCCAAACCTATCTCCAAAACAAAATCTTCACAAAACATACATTCTTCAAATTTGTCAGCTCTTACAGCATCAACAAAGAAAAAATAAAACAACCAAAACCAAAAATACTTCTCAAGCAAAGCATCATCTCAAAGCAAGAAGCTAACTTGAGATGATGGAAAATCCTCCATCCTCTAATGTCGCCTGCCTCCAATTTGACTCTCTTAGTTCTTACCCTCCAAAGATAGCACCAGATGAAGTACTACAATCCTTGAAAACCTCCAAATATATGTCAGTAGGAACAACTATTTTGTTTCCATCCATGGTATGAAAAGATTGCATGATATTGAATATATTTTCTCCAACCTTCATTAGTATATGCTCTATGCTTTCTTGCTGAATAACATTAAGAGTAGGAACCATTCTTAATTCTTTAGCCTTTGAATCCTCCTTGCATTTGTTAGAAGACTACCTCGATGTAGACCCTCTCTCTTAATCTGTCATATACACCAATAGCACCTATGTAAATGTATTCTGTAAACCCCAAAGCATGAAAGAAGTACAATCTTCTCCCAACCAATACAATCAATTCAAAACAATCACTTGTAAATGTCTCAAACAGCCTAACATGTCTTTCTTCTCCTTCACGCAAATAGACTTATGCTCCTGAACAGATAGCCCTGCAAATCTAATTTGCACCTTTCATGCCTATATCCTTCTTGTCAGAATGTGCTTAATCTACTAGCATACGAGGAATGTCCAAATCGTAACCACAGATTCTAAAAATCATGCAAAGATATCACACATCCTGCGCCAAATCTAGACTATTTTATCATGTTTTTATCACTATTTCCATTCAACATTTCAGAATATATACTTAGGTATAGTCAGTTAATGCTAGGGCACCACAGATATTGTAGAATGGTGCAATCATAGGCACTTTATAACCTCATTAACCACACTTCAAAAACTTTCTCTGCCTAATATTTTGCAGTCTGGCACATTTAAAAACATTATCTTGTTCCAACTACAGGATCACGCCCAGCAAAGATCAACTTGGCAATAAAAAAAAAAGCAGAAAAAGGAATAGAAAATATATCCTTACGCCTTTGTAGTTTTATGTACCATAGCTCTCTTCCTCACCACCAATCATCTTTGTAAACGCCATGGCAGGTGCGATTTTGAAGCCAACTTCCTGCATACAGCATCCGATTCATCACATTTTATTTAAAAGACTTTTCACATTTCTACACACATTCTTTAGGCTTATGTGTTGAAGTTTATGGAGATTTCAATGCTTCCATGTCTAGCAACTTCCAATTTTGGAATATTTTCACTCAACAACTTCAATCAAATCATACTTCACACAGACTTCAATCCCTTCACATGGCTTCACACAGAGATTGCACAAAACAATGATTCCTTTGTATGACTTTCGCTGGCTATGACTTTACACTCTTTGGCTCCTTTGCAGATTGATTTGTCCCTTTTGTGTTGGACTCAAATGTATTCAGCACCAACTACAAACATATTTACAAACCCTTTTAATCACACAGAGTGCCTATCTTTTTAAGAACAATAGACTGGGCGTGTACCAATTAGTAGCAGCCGCGATTACCATTCTTTCTAGGCAAGATGATAGCTATTACATTCACAGCAGTCTGATCTTCAACACATTGTCATATGAATGCCTTCATTCTCATATTTTTCATCATGCACAGGAACAATTACTGCTCTAATACCAAATAATGGAGAAATATCCGAATAAAATGTTTTCTTCATTCGATAATCAAATTGCAGATACAAACAAGTATATAAACGATGAGAGGGAGTTGACGGTGACAGTTACAATAGTTATATAGTTATATATAACTGACAATTGAAATTGAACTATGACCGAACCATGAACTGACTGAACCATGAAAATGACCGAACCATGACAATGTAATACAATGTATTACGCTAACAGATGCAACCTTATTCAAAAGATTAGTTGACAGCCTCATGTATCTAACCACCACAACACCAAATATCATGTATGGGGTTAGTCTCATTTCTAGATTCATGGACAAACCAAAGGAATCACATTGGAAAGCTGGAAAAAAGAGTTTTAAGGTATATAGCTGGAACGAAGAGCTTTGGAATTTTGTATACATCTTCAGATGATTACAAACTGATTGGATATATGGATAGTGATTGGGGAGGTAGCATGGATGATAGAAAAAGCACTTCAGGGTATATCTTTCATCTAGGGTCGGGTGCTATCTATTGGGCATCAAAGAAACAACCAATTGTGACACTCTCGTCAACTGAAGCGAAATATGTTGCAGCCACATCAGCAGGGTGCCAAGCAGTATGGATGAGGAGAGTACTTTCAAATTTGAGGCATCCACAAGAAGAACCTACAAAGATTTATTGTGATAATAATTCTACAATTGCTTTATCTAAAAATCATATCTTTCATAAATGGAGCAAGCATATTGATACATGATATCATTTCATTCGAGAATTGGTGAACAATGTTGACATATATCTTGAGTTTTGTAGGTTCAAAGAACAGCTAGCAGACATTTTCACAAAGTCACTTGCAAAGAATGTTTTTGAGCATCTCCGGGAAGGAATTGAAATAGCAGACATAAATGGCAGTGAAGATTAAGGGGGAGTGTTGGCAGACGTGGACTTCCAGCTATACATCAGTAATCTCCCCTGCCACCATAGCTCAACTACTCTCCAACCACCGCATTTATCTCTTCTTTCTTCTTCTATTCTCTTCGATATATCTAGACACTTCTCTTGTGCGTATTCTGGAAGTTTCTACCATAGCTTGGTAATGAGCTCTATTTTGTTAAAAAAGGGGTTTTTTGATACTCTGTTTTGTATGGACGTATGAATGTATGAACAAAAGAGCACCAGCAGCTCTCTTTTTGAAATGGCATTAATAAAGTTCAGTTCTGTTCCTAATATTTTTGTTGTAAGCTAGCTCTGTGTTTGTGTTTGTGTTTAGCCCTCTGTGCATTCCAACATGTGTTGCTTATTTGACCCAGATTATAGGTCCATCTGATAAAGTGATGCTGCTACCCGAAGATGATCCCAGTGAAACACATTTAGTGGATACCTACGGACAATGTTTATGGGAGATCTTTCTTCCTTCAAATTTAGTGGTCTTGCATGGCTTTTCTTAGGGTTTGCCAACACTGATAGTCTTCTCTACCGTGACGAGTTTACAGAGTATATGAAGCCCTGATGTATATGAACTCTTTATTTTAATACAGTATGGGTTTGTGCTTGCACGCTTTTAAGAAAGGAAAAAAAAATAAAATTTATAGATCTTCTATCCCTTCTCATTGTGGTTGGGAAAAATTTCCATCTTTTTAATTTCTTGTTTTAGGATTCTTAGACATCTAACCATTCCATTCTTTGTTTTCTTTTGTTAAACAACATTACTATGTTGTTGGTTCAAAACCAATTTATAAAAATATTTTGTATTAATATCACCTTGTTTATTTATTGATTTCTTGCATGTTGTCTTTGTCACTAGTCTTCCTGATTTTGTAGACCCAATAGATTGTGGGTAAACAATTTGATGAAAATCCAGATCAAATCCAATCTCTTTGATTTTCTTTTGAACTATTGTCAATTTCTTCTCAATTTGTAGGACTTTTCTATGAATGTCACTATTGCATCAAATTTTGAGGTAATGAAGTTTACCCATGAATGTTTACATTGCATATCCTTACCCATTTTCCCACTTGCTCCTTGAAATCTAGATGTGCTAACAAAAACTTTTGAAATTTGAATCCTTGTTGTCATTACCTATTATATTTATTTAAAATTGATATTGATTATTGCCCAATGATTTGAAAGAGTTGTGTCTCTTATCTTCGCTGAGATTTCCTTTTTAGATGTGACCCATTGATCAGTGATGTAAGTGACTAGTGTAGAAGGCTATGACTAGGATGAGATTGTTGGTATTTGTTACTAAGATCCAATCCACCATATGTTCTATTAGAATTATATATTTGTTGCCATATGTTAGTTTTATAAATTTCCTAAAAAGGAATATAACTCAAATTCTTGAGTGATAATAAATATAGATCATAATGGGATAGATTGATTATATTTGTAATCATACCTTACTAGATGCCACTAGACTAAAGTGTGAGAGTTATAATAAATTTTTATCTACTTGCTTCCTCATATACTTTTGTACTTAATATTTTCCTTGGTGTTTGGAGTTTATTCTCATGACTTCTTGTAGGAGGATTGCATCTATTCCCTCAATTTGCAATATGTTATGTAGGTATTGACCTTTTCTGGGCACACCTATTCCCTTGGCATTCCTTGTTAAAGTCTATATTAAATAGGTTTGAGAACCTCCAAAATATCTTCCTCTAGTGGCTGACTAGAGATGGGAGTTTGTTCCATTTATATACCCATTTGAATTGAAGAGTTGTACAGGATGTGTGTGAAGTTGAACTGATTTGAACGTTGTGATTGTTATTTCTAGGTTGCTCTTCACTTCTAATTCAATTTTAGCATTGGATGATTTTCTTTTTCTATTTTGCTCCATTATGACTTTTGGTTCTCAAAGTTGCAATTTTTTTGGGATTAGATTTGCTAGCATATCACCTACCTATGTGTTATTTTACTTTTAGTGTTGGAATGTGTGGAGTATTTTTGTGTTGAAAGATGAAATAGCTCCTAATTCTCACCTTTTCTTTTAGATATACTAATTCTAGGTGTGATATCTCTTAATTTGGGTTGTTTTCTTAAGTATTTATACCATCTAATTTTTTGTTGCTCTGTTGATCTCACAAAGATGTAAATTAGCTCTTGTTTCCTTAACTTTTCTTGTGTAATCTCATCTGAATTTGTTCTCATCTGGTTGGTAGCATATTTTTAGGGAAAAAAAAATTTGGAACTTTAGTAAAGCAATTTTTTGGTCCATGCCACAACTTTACAATCTGAATAATAACCAAATCAGATGGAGAAAACATAGCCAGTAATTTGATGTAGGCGACTTTCACTAATCACTTAAACATGATAAGGATACCTTGAGTGTGCCACTTGAGGGAAAAAATAAATCTGTAGCAATGCAAATATTTTTACATGACAGCTGACACTGGAATTTAAAAAACTAGATTCAATCATGACTATGCTTAGTAATGTACAAAGGATTGTGTAAATGTTAAAAAAAAATGATTCATAAGAGAAGTGGCTCAAGTTCAAAACCACCACATAGTAATAAGGCAGACCTTAACTTGGTAGCCATATGAGCATGTAATAACATGCCCAGAACTGGAACCTATTCTAAGCCCAGGAGGTGATATTCACAGTTACACTTAACAAACAAAAGTGAGCATGCCTGGGAATTTGTGATATTAATTTTTGCACAAATGAGCACCTAATCTCCTTGAATATAAGATATGTACATGGAGTCAAAATGCCAATCTTACTTGCATACTACAAAGAAAAAATGCCAAGAGGATATTCTTTATAGAAAACACTCCATCATAGACTACCATTATCCCTTACTCTATGAAATAAGTAGATGAAGTACAATGAAATAGGAAAAAGACCTTCCTAAACATCAACCACATTCAACCAATCATTAACGAGAATGCTGCATTCCAATGCAAGATGAAATGCAGACTACATATAGGAATCGTGAGAGAACAGATTACCATTATTCAAAAAAGAGCTGACAAACTCACAACAGGCCATCTGGAAGGTTGGACTGTTTTCTCTATTTCCATGTTTCAAAGATCCCATATGGATTTGTAATTCAGTCACCTACCACCAGACTTTGACTGTCCAACAGATTCACGGGTTTGCTAGTAGATCTAGACTCAAATGGAGGATGGACTCAGAAATCTTAGACCTGATTTCAAAATGTATCTTGAAGAAGACAAGAACTCCTCAAAACCAATCCAAACTTTAGAAGAATTTGTTTTCAACTAGATTACAAATAACCAGAGAGAAGTCTAACTCACCACTCTTTCCAAAGGCTCTGCCCTTTCCTTTGCTTCCACCTGATGTTTGTGAGGCCGAAAAAGATATTCATTTAGACCAGACATCAAAAAGTCAACTTCTTCCGCTAATTGCTCCAACTTTCTGCATAGAAGAAACAATTCATGTAAAAAGTCTACATGTCTAGGGAATAGCTGTGTTTTAAATGTTTTGTCCTCATAAAAGCTAATTCAACTAACTCTGCTATCAAGAACGGATTTGTATTGCATTTTACACATTGTGATGAAATATCAACAGCATTAATATATGGCAAACAGGCATTTCAACATAGAAGTGATACAATTTGAAGTAGAAGTGATACCATTTGAAGTGGAATCAGTTGTGCATCAGATAGAGATGGAAGATACAAGGCAAAGGATGGTACAGAAAAACATTATGAAAATCAGACCTGGCAAAAACAGCAATATTGGCAGATCTAAAGAAAGGAAACAATTTGCAGTGATGGGTTTTGATTTTGCAGCAAAGATTGTGGGATTTCTTTTTCCCAAATAAAAAGAAGCTGCAAGTCAATTTAATTTGTTTGTCCTATTTACAGAGCAGAACAATTTAGAAAAAGTGGCAGATGTCTTAGATTTGGGCAACTGAAATTTCTTAAACAGTAAGCCAATTTAGTGTGGATGGGGTAGCGGAGTTACAACAGAGTTAAACCCCGTAATTGAAACAATGATTTTGGGTAAAATGAAAGGATGGCAAATATAATCTGTGTGTTTTTATGTTTCAATATTCAGAATAGACACAAGCAACTGTAAAGGTAATCCGTACCATGAAACTAATTTTCAATGTTGAAGAGTAAAGATAATCCTATCAACCGCTAAAACATATTTGCGTATTTTTATTACTATAAATTCTAATTGATTATTGTGAATCAATATAAATTTTAATAAGAAAGCCTATCAAATTAAAATTTATTATGAAAGAGAAATAAGATTAGAGAAGATCTATGTCGTACCTCTTTTTATATGTTTAGATCAAATACTCTGAACTCTTTTTCAAAGCCTTGTTTAAATAAATTATCTATTGTGATGTTGAGCCTCCCTTCTTTGTACAAGTTATTATGATGCATGAACATTGCATCATATATTGTGATAGCAAAGCTGCATTCTTTTATAGTGCTGGCTAGCATAATATACACTCTTAAACCCATATTTATACTATGAACTCTAAACCATACAATGCATCAAGCATTATGATGTTGTGGCTTCCTTCTTATAAAACAGAGCCTTAAAAACCCTATTTATCTTTAGGGTTTCTTATAGATGATGAACAACACCCAACATCATGATGTGTTGCATAACATATCCAACATTATACTGCCACACTTCATTCCTCCTAAACTTCACCTCACATCTGGTGCAGGTCTCCAATAGTTTGCTACCTTATGACGCATCACATCCATTATAATTCAAAGCTATTATAATGGGATCTCAAAACCCTAATTATTGTGAACTTTTTATAAGCTACACATCATATCAAGGGATGAGACTAGGAGGCAAATTTCACAGAATGAATAGCCCTCAGTCCTTGGCTCTCAGCCGAAATATAAAGTTATTATAATGAGATCTCAAAACCCTAATTTCTATTGTGAAATTTTCATTAACTACACATCGTACCTATAATTATAGAGCTTATCCTACTCTCTTTAACTTCTCAAGAAAGAATATATTAATAATGAAAATAAGCTCCTTCTACCCCCCTGAAAAAAAAAGTGCTTCATATACCTTCAACTTAAATAGTTTGTACTTTTACAAGATCAAAACTAGCCTCTACATTAATCATTAATTTTTTTTGTAAAGTGAAAGTTAAATACATACACTTATATTAGGGTAGTTGTGAAGCCAAACCATAACTAGTATAGATATCTTAAATACATTATCTAAAACACACATAGAGGTACCACTATAGAGCTATTTTATTTACTTATTATTATTATTATTATTATTATTATTATTATTCTTTCAAATTATTTTTTTACTACATACACACATGGACAGATAGATTTTAATTTATCGCAATTCTTTTGTTTTGTTTTTTACATTGAAAAGTGTAGTAAATATTGCATACTTGTATGTTACTTTTTAATAGTTTATACTTTAAAATTTTGATGTCTTATATTTAAAAAAAATACTTAATGTAAATATTACAAAAACATGATCATTTATATATTGATCTATATATTGAGGTAGTTATGAAGTCCCACTACAAAGATGATAAACTTAATGGAAAATATTTAAAAATATGATCACTTTTAATTATGTGCGCCTAAAAATCTCACTTTACTTTTAAATTATCTTGCGAAAAATAATAGATATAATTGAAAAATATAAGAGAAAAATAATTAATGAAATAAAAGTTAAGGTAGAACTTATTAAGTCTCCTCATATAGCCAAATAGTACTTAAAGGGAAGACTAGGGATATGTATTACCTACATGGCATCAAAGCCCTATTTACAACATCGTGATGTAGTGCATGACACATCCAATAATATGGGTGTATGCCTCATTCTTCCTCTTATAATATAGTTTATTAGGGTTCAAAGGCCTCATTTTTATTTCTATTGGAAACTTTTCAAAGCTACACAACATATCTAACATTATGATGCAAGGTCTCCAATGGTACACAAGCTTTATCTTCTTCCTCTTACAATGTAATCTATTATAATGGAGGACATCAAAAACTTAATTGATATTTGAATATTAATAGGCTACATGTTATATCCAAAATTGTTTACTGGGCCTCTTTCCTCTAGCTCATTTTACACTCTTAAAATTCTCAATAAATAATACATAAATAATAATAATTAATAAAATATGTTTCAAATAAGCTAGAATATATTATATTAAACAAAAAATGCCCTACTATGTCATATAACTTCAACCTAATACTCCATACTTTACATGAATCATTAATCATTAAACTTGTTTTGTAAAGTGGAAGTTAAATAAATACACTTGTATTGAGATAGTTGTGGAGTCCTACTATAAACATTATTGTCTAAATGGAAATATAATTGAATGTTAAGAAAACATGCCCTTAAATGCAATAAAGAAAGCACTAATCAAATTAATCTAGATAAAAGAGATAAGTCTATACATGTACCTAAATCTAATATATGCTACTTAAATGCAATAAATTGTCATGTCCCTATATTGAATCAATTATTAATCAAATACATTATAATATATTTATTTAAATTATATTATTAATATAAATATAAATATTAATAATTTTATTCTAATATATATTATTATATTATATAAATATAAATAAATATTATAAATTAATTAATTAATATAAATTAAATAATATATATTATATATTAATATTATAAAAGATTAAATATTATAAGAGGGGACCCATTCCCATTTAGGGTGACAACCACTTTACAAAGGGAAAAGCCTTAATTAAAGGCATTGCATTTGATTAAGGAGGCCGACTTAGTTATGAAGATTAATATGATGAGACAAACTAATTGACTCCTCTAGAGTGGCCATCTCATAAAACAATGAAGATAAAAGTGTGTGAGAATCCAATAATTGGTAATTACTAATTGTTAACAGCATCGATAATATATTAAAGAGGTTGAGTTGACACTCGATGGAAAAAGGAAGCCTTCTAAGGATACAAAAATGGATCATTGGAGTTCATCAAGCAATTCATTCAATCATTGAACCATCTCATCATCCATTGAATCACCAGTGCCGTCTCATGTCATCGGTTCACAATATTTATTTCAAGTGTAGCAGTACTATACATCAATCAGTCCCAGCAAATACAAAGCATTTAGATAAGCATTGAGCATTGATCATCATTAAATATCATTATTAATTAAGCATAAATATCAATCTTCAACAACAATTCATCCAAGGAGATATATATATATATATATATCCATCCAATAGTGGTGGTATATTATATAGTTCCTCTTAAAGGAACAACCTTACACAAGGAAGAATTATCTTAGTGATCCATAGAATCACTTGAGCATCTCAAATCATCCAAGAAAATGAATTCCATATTGGTACAATCTCTCTAACTCATATGATTATTCTTAAATAGTTATACTTACCTAACTCATGATATACGAGGGATGAGCGCAACTTTGCCATGTTTTTAATCTTTCACCTTTGCCCCTATGAGGACGTCTGGGTATTTAGGGATGTACGGTTTGTTATTATTATTATTGAAATGGCTCACATGGTAGGTGACTCCCAAATGGTGTTATCGATTGATGTTCATGACATCTTTGGGCCAAGTGGTGGCATTGACAGGTGTTCATGAAACCCTTGGGCATATGATAGTGGAGTACGATTATCCGATGCTCTAAATGTAATATTTTGCCCTCCTCCACTAGGGTAGATGATTGGACTAGATTAATGATTAGGCTCGATGTCACCATTCCCAAAGTATATCATGAGGCCTAAACATGGTTAAATTATAAGTATGAGGTAATACATCTGAATATATGTACTTGTTCATTATCCTTGATTATTATTATGATATCACTAACCCTAATGATTATAAATGGATATATGTATTTGTATATGTTGTTAATGTCTTTGATTGTAGGATTTGAGTATATGTATGCACAAGTGACATTACATTCTTGTTCATTGTTATTGACTATGATTATGATGCATTGATTTCATTACTAAATTGATCTTTAATAGTGCTAATGTCCCTTTCTAGTAGTTATTCTTGGGTGCAGGTTAGGAAATCAAGACATCCAAAAAAGGGACATTACAAGTGGTATCAGAAAAATCATCCTGCCATTCTGTGAATGATAGGGACTTACACGACTCATGTGTACTCCGTATATTATATCTTACATGTATACTTCGTGCTTCACGTATACTTCAACATGGATTTTCTCTTCGGTAATAATCTTATTCATCATTGATTGTCTCCACACTATCATATCACCATCTATTATACACTTCTACAATTGAATTTACCTTCTCTACAAATTCATCCCTCTAAAATTTCAAGATGATTTCATCATTCATGTCTTTCCTCAACTATAACTTAGTATTGTCATCTTGCAAATCATGTTTCTATTTGAAGTGTCAAACCAAAGAGCCTCACTCATCATGATATAGACAAATGTAATTTTTCTCTCCCATCACTCTTTCTTGATTAACACAATCATGGTTCACATTCTCAAGACTATTATGTCCTTTGTTATCAATGTTAAGAGTTTGCAACACTATATATAGTTACAAAATAATAGCTAAGATAGTTTAACCATTATCACCAACAAATTTAGTTCTTGGAAATCCTAGTATAGATATAATGATCATAACATTATGCCCTGACTCTAAAATATAAGTGCTAGGTTCACTTTTCACTAGGGTTTGTCATACAATTTTGCCTTACTACTATTATTTCCATCTTTTCATTGGACTGATACAATGTAGTGACCTCAACCTAACTATTATGTAGAGATCTAGCACTATGCTATGTCCTTATAGTAGACTATGTTTGATCAGATCATGGTAATGTATTTACCCCTAAGTATCTATGGAAAGATATAATTAACCTTGGATAGAAAGGTACTCTACTACTACCCTTAGTCTTATAAGGCATAACCTTGATTTATAAATGTTAAGAAATATCAATTACACTAGAAAACCAATGCACGAAGTTTCAAGACCAAACTATCTTTACCACATGATTGGGCACTGGGAATCCCACCAAAATAATCATATCCCAAATTACGTTGTCTTCAAAAAATAAGAATCAATTATGGGTTAAATTGAGAGTTGACAAGAAACAATAGGCAATATGTTCTACAATAGAAAGATATATGTTACTTACACAAATGGACAAAGGAAGGAAATCAATCTAGTAAAAATAGAGCTCTAGAGTCTCTACAATTAAAACCCAATTACATCCAATCACCCTGATCCATTTAAGGGATTAAGAACACCCTATTAGATGCATCAACACCAAGTAAGGCTTATAATGTTTGAAATATAATAAACACAAGAGTCCTTAATGACATGCCCACTAATTTTATCCACCTCATCTTGCATTAAGACATACCTAACAACAATTATAGTGAGGTCACAATCCTCAGTTAAAGTGCAAAACACACAATCATAAAGACAGATGCACTCATGGTGTACTAAAAAAAATTTGATACATAATAATGAGTAGCGCAAGCATAACCTATACAAGTCTGACAAACTCATGTCTTAATACAAGATACCAAGGCTCTATAACTACATTCATTCTAGGCTCTAGTTTACAAAGTTCTATGTCAATAAATTCCATACAGAATTTGAACCAATGCCTTTCACATGATAGTCCAACATGAAGCAAGATGCTAACTAGCATCACAATGGTATTGTTACAAAATAGAGTCTCTACATAACTTAATTTGAAAGGATTACATACAATCATAAGGTAAATTTAATGTCAAAAGATCTTGGTTAGGTATGCATCACAACAAGCATCCCATAGATGACAATACCAAGTTAAATACTAGAGATTAGTCACATTGCCATGTAATTGATATAGGGTATCAAGATAGACCAGTCACAACAAAGTGCAGAGATTATATCATATTGTATGAGGTAAAGCTAAATGATCCTCAAGACAACCATAAAGAGCTAAATATGTTCAGACCAATACAAGGTTATCTAATAGCATCTATTCCATTCAGGACCAAGACAACAAAGAAAGAATATTCAACCACCAAATGAACTACTATTATCATAGTCAAAATAGCAACAAAATAGATCATGACAAAGGTTACCGGGTAGTCACTCCAACATGGATATCACATTCACATAAAGTAAAAGCATATGCTAACACATGATATCATCTTATACCCAAAGGGAAGCTCAAAAGATAAGGATGACATGAACTACATATGACTAACTCATGGAGTCAACTAAAGAGAGAATTTTAAAACTAGGCAGCTATTCTGAAGGTATAGTCATGCAAAAATCTGCTGCAAACAAAATATGAATATATTATTTATAGATTGAATGATAGTAAAAGAAACAGTCAAATTACTTTATGCCGAGCATTTCAAATAGACTATATATCTCCCAAGGAGTCTCCATTAAGACTGAGTTACTCAACCTAATCTGCATTGAATGAGCTGGTTGAAAAGATAAAACTTAAGTATAGGATCCAACAGTTACAAAGTCGGTAGAGATCCTAAAGAGATAATATTCTTGACACATCTATATTACACTCTAGAGGAAATTCAGATTTTTTCAAAGCTTATTCAAATAGAAATCATCTCGTAAGATTGAAGCTTGAGGTAAGAACATATTTGTTCGATCCCTTTAGGACCAAATCATCATGCTTAACTAAATCCATAATGCATATGATCTATCCCACACTCATAGAAACAATAATGATACACGGATCAACCTTGTAGATTACAAATTGATCTAGTAAATTTATTAGATGATTTATTCCAAGAGTCTCCTTTTAATTTCTTCTCTTGATTAGAGTAACTTAGTTAAAATCAATACCTATCAAGCTACAACAAAGTTGTTACATAAACCTATGCTAAGTTATATTGTGGGCCCATAACCCACAAATTCTAGGATCATTCTCCATGTTATCTTATCATCATTTAGTGATTAGTCTACAACATCATTAGATTCTTTCAAATTTTTCCAATCTTAGATTCTCAATACTCCCAAATTCTTCTTTAAAAACATTGAAAAGGTTTTTCTGCATTCACTTGATTAACTACATTACCTCAATCATATTGCTATTCAAAACCAAAAATGGTTTACCAAATCTTCTTGATCATAGATTTACTCTCCATTAAATCATATAATCAATTAGTCCTCAAGGCACTAATTTGAACATGACTCTTCTCAAACTTTAGGGTGAATAATATATCAAAAGGAGTTAAAATTAGTAATCATCCAAACCCAAAATTGCTTGAGGACAAGCAACCTTGAGTGGGGAGGACTGTCATGTCCCTATATTGAATTGATTATTTTTTTAATCTATACGAGATAATTTTAATATTAAAATTAAAAAAGAGGAGTACATCTTCTACTATGCAGATACAGTTGTAGATCCATCTTCTCAAACCCACCCAACTAGCCTGTTAGACTAACCCCAAAATATTACCATTTATTTACTACTTGTTTAATCAGAAAAGTCTATAGATAACAAATTACCAATTCAACCCTTTTGTGCAGGGGATGTTTGCTGAGAGATGACACCAGAATTGATTATTTGATAACGCAAATTGTTACTGATTTCCTTTAACTTGAGGATAAAATTTCCCTTTTTTTGAGCATTGAGCCATTCAACATCTCCCCCCAAATTTTGATCCTTAGCAACAGAAATGGTGTGTGGCTAAAGCTGCATTCTTTTGCATACATCCCTATTTTGATTGTTGCACTACTTCTTTTTCCTTATTGTTTGCCAATCATTTTTTGAACCCCATCAGTGGAATCCATTTATGGATATGTTGGAGCCTAAGAGAGGGAACACTCAACAATTGTGGTTTGAGCACCCTCAATGGCAACCCTAGATTCAAAAGAGATCTCACCCAACTGTCTCTCCTCCTTTGTGCTGAGTTCAGTCTTTAAGGATCCACAATTCTTGGGTGAGCTCAAGATAGAGTAATGCTTGGGGAAGCATCTTTCCACCACATGAAACCTCCCAATTAGCTTGATACTTCCCAATTGAACAATCTTTTGCAACATGTCCAACTTTGTAGCATCTTCTGCATCTAAAATTTAAACCCTCATAGTCTAATGTTTGCACCTAGCTTTTGCCATTTGCATCCAAGTTAATTTCTATTGGGAGGGCTTTGGAGGTGTCCATCTCAACCAAAATCCACACAAAGGTTGTGTGAATGAATTTTTTTGAGTTCACATCTGTACATATGAATTTACCAAGAGAATTACCAATGGCTAAAAAACACAATTCAAACCAATAGTGCAGGGGAAAATTTGCGAGACAAACCCAGATCAACATAACTAAAAAGGATTTAGTGGCTAGATCAAAGTTTGGATGCCATGATTTTAGCAGCAAAGTACTATCTCCCCACATCCATGTGTGATTGAGAATGGCCTTTTTGTCTTGCTTATTGTCAAAGACCACTGTACAAAAACCTTTTGTACTCAGATAAATTTCTAGATTTTTTTCCATCAAAGGACCCCATGAATTTGAGATCCATTTTTGTAATATAGGAAGACTAGGCAAAAATTGATTAAACCTACCAATCAACCCATTCTCAGAGAAAAATTCTTCATTTTCATGCAACTCTTTTAATAATATGGCATCAAAATTCACCTTCAGAGGTTTATCTGAGATTTGAACCTGCCTTCTATAAGTAGTTCCTGAGTTTGACGGCATTGGTGAGGCCCCAGATGACTCAAACATAGATCTAGTCTCGACCAAAGGGGTGCCTGATAGAGAGGCAGTTGTAATTCGTGAGGTAGTTGCCCTGTCCACATTTTACTGCATCCGCGAAGGTGGAATTTTTAGTCATTTTGTCTCCCAGGGATGGAAGCCTAGAGGGGTCTGAATATATACCAAACCCTAGAGGGTCTTCCCCAATTGCAGCTCAGGCACCCTTAATAGTAGAGGAAGGCTTAAGGGAGGTATAAAAATGTATAGATGTACCCCCAATATCACTGACAGAGGCGTTTGAATCTCCAGGCAGGCCATTTTGAGCCCTACATGAACCCATGACCAGTGATACTTTCATGTTAGCCTTGAGCCCATTAGTATTTCCTTCATCTTCTAGGGATTCTGTGATGGCCTACATCGAGACATCCCAATCGTCAAGTGAGCCCACAAACCGAGATAGAGAGGTAGCCTGCGCAACCGAGAAACTAGACATGTCATCCATGAAGCCTCATGAACTCTGATCAATGGTGTCCATTGAAGCAGACATCCTAGCTGAAGGAGCTCCAAAGCATTTGCCTAAAGAAGCTCCATGAGAAACCCTAGGTGCATTCAAATTTGGCAACTTCATCATTTTCGGCAATTTATATTGAATTGATTATTAATCAAATACAATATAATATATTTATTTAAATTATATTATTAATATAAATATAAATATTAATATTTTTATTATAATATATATTATTATATTATATAAATATAAAGAAATATTATAACTAAATTAATTAAATATTATAAATTAAATATATATTATAAAGTATTAAATATTATAAGAGGGGATCGATTCCCATTTAGGGTGACAGACACTTTAAAAAGGGAGAAGTCTTAATTAAGGGCAATTGCATTTGATTAATGAGGAAAAGTTAGTTATGAAGATTAATATGCTAAGACAAAGTAATTGACTCCTCTAGAGTGGCGATCTCATGAAGCAATGAAGACAAAAGTTTGTGAGGATCCAATAATTGGTAATTACTAATTGTTAACAACAATGATAATATATTAAAGAGGTTGATTTGACGTCTCCTCATAGATTGGTTATTCCCTTGAAAGAAGACACCTAAGGGAAAAAGGAAACCTTACATGGATATAAAAGGGGATCAGTGGAGTTCATCAAGCAATTCATTCAATCATTGAATCATCTCATCTTCCATCACATCCATAGTACCATCTCATATCACCGATTCACAATATTTATTTCAAGTGCAACAGTCACTATACATCGATTAGTCCCCACAAATACAAAGCATTTAGATCAAAATTGATCATCATTTAATAACATTATTAATTAAGCATAAATATCAATCTTCAACAGCAATTCATGCAAGGAATGCATATATATATATATATAGAGAGAGAGAGATCTGATATAATAGAGGCAACATACTGTAATATATATATATATATCCATCCAACAGTGGTGGTATATTATCTAGTTCCTCTTAAAGGAATATCCTTACACAAGGAAGTATTATCATAGTGATCCATAGGATCATTTGAGCATCTCAGATCATCCAAGAAGACGAATCTCATATTGGTATGATCTCTCTAACTCATACAATTATCCTTAAATAGTTATACTTACCTAACTCATGATATATGAGGGATGAGCATGACCTTGCCATGTTTTTAATCTTTCACCTTTGCCCCTATGAGGATAATTGGGTTGTTAGAGATGTATGGTTTGTTATTATTATTATTGAAATGGCTCACATGGTAGGTGACTCCCAAATGGTGGTATTGATGTGTGTTCATGACACCTTTGGGCCAAGTGGTGGTATTGATGGGCATTCATGAAACCCTTGGGCCTATGGTAATGGAGTATGATTATCTAACGCTCTAAACATAATATTTTCCCCTCCTCTACTAGGGTAGATTATTGGGTTAGATTAATGACTAGGCTCGACATCGCCATTGCCAAAGTATATCATGAGGCCTAAATATGGTTAAAGTATAAGTATGAGGAAATACATTTGAATATATATACTTGTTCATTATCCTTGATTATGAATATGATATCACTAACCCTAATTATTATAAATGGATATATATGTATTTGTATATGTTGTTAATGTCTTTGATTGCAGGATTTGAGTATATGTATGCACAAGTGACATTAAATTCTTGTACACTATTATTGACTATGATTATGATGCATTGATTTCATTACTAAATTGATCTTTAATAGTGCTAATGTCCCTTTCTAGTGGTTATTCTTGTGTGTAGGTTAGGAAATCAAGAACATCCAAAAAGGGGACATTACATAAATCAAGCAATAATCAAATTAATCTAGATAAAAAAGCTAAGTCTAGACACATGTATCTAAATCTAATAAATTAGAAACTAAAACAAAGATAAATGAATTAATAATGTACCTAGAATTTGGAGAGGAGACTAATTTTGACTATGACACAAGACATATACCTAGAATCTAAGACCAAATAAAAAAACTAAAGGATGTAATGAATGCAATCTATGGATATTAGAATTACATAGATACATGGATTGAGGTCATGATGGCGGCCTTGATTCTTTGAAGGGTGGCCATGAACTTCTAGTGTAGACCTAACTTCTAAATCTTTAGAATGTTAGTTCCCATAGAAAAAATGACTATGTTTTTATCTAGAAACCAAATACTTGGTGGTGTTGCAAAGTATCATTAAAACTTGCCACAAAAATAGGGAATCCTTGAGACTTCTTTGAATGAAATAAAGCCTTGTTGATCGATGTTACCATGAAAACACATGTTGAAGGCTAGTTTTTTATTATGTTTATGTTGTACTTCAATGTGATATTTTAGAGAAAATGAAATTATGTATGTAACTAATAAAATACCAAATCAAAATAAAATACACACATGTATCAATAATACCAAGTAATAAGGATCATATATAGATATTTCTTTAATATCTTATATAGTCTTTTGACCATTCTTCATCCTCTCACATAGATATTGCTTCAATGTCTTATAAGGTCTTTTGTACATTATTTCTTTTGATATTGTCTATAAAGTGAGTAAACATTTTGCTAATGTCCATTAAGATCATTGTTTGGATTGTAGGTGTTAGACATATTTATAAATTGTTGATTGAAGGCATCCAAGTATTACTTTTGCTTTGTGGTGGTAGTTGGCTAACTTAATGTGTATTGATAGAGGGTTCTAGCATTACTGTATCTATCCTCCAAATTCCTCATTTCTATATATGGTCATTTCACTCAGTTTTTCTACCCAGTTATTCTACATAGTTTGGATTTCTCTATTATCAAAATCATAGATTGTTCACTACCTTATTTGTGTTTGTTTGATTTCTAGATGTTGTACTTATATTAAAAGCCATTGTGTTATCCATTCTATTGATTTTGTGAAACTTATTGTGGGGTATGCTACTAATTGTAGTTGTGCCTTGATTATTTTTGTAAAAATCTTATCTACTACTTCTAATTTAATATATTTGTGCATCCAATATTGCTTGGAACTTATTGCTAGCATATCTATTAGTCCATACTTATGTAGAGGGGTGAACTTCCCTAAATCCACTTGGGATCCTTGAAATATAATATGAATTATACTAGGTGTAATGGTCACCATAAGGTTCTGTTATTTGAGCTTTTCTAGAAATTGTTTGATCTTTCTCAATGGATCCCATGTAGATGGTAGTGATGTTCCAACCATAATCTATTTACCTTCTACAATAGTTTGCTTTGTATCCTAATCTTGTTCATCTACATTTTCTTCTATTGGTTTCTCTTCTATTTGTATTTATTTCTTTGTATTTTCTCTATAGGGTTGGTCTTGTTTTTATTTCTCTACCATTTCTTCATCTTGACCTCTTATTTTTGTAAAAGCATTTTATTGGTTCTCTTAGGATTTTCTTGGTTCATTTATGATTTCTTGTTTCATCATCTTTGCTTCATCCGTATATTTTTCCTTCTTCTTTCTCAACTACCTATATAGGAGTTTTTCTCTTTGGTTTCTCTTCTTACTCCACTTCTATTTGTTCTCTATATGATGTTTGAATCATTGATAGAGCTTCTTGTGTTGCAGTGATAACTATAAATGTAATATTCTCCTATATTTTAATATTTTCTACCTTTCATACAACCCTTTCATCCAAAATATTTTGATAGTAAAACCTTGTTGCCAGTATAGCTTCTTCTTTTAGTCTATTGGTAACTACATCATACTCTTTATGTGGTGCCTACACAAGAGTGCCAACTCTTTGTTCTCTAAGTTTTTTTATCTTGGAATGTTCTTATCTCTTCCTAATCTAAAGGAGAGATTGCACTTGTGTTACAAGTCCATCTAGGGATATTTGTCTTATGGATGCTTCTATCATCACTTAAACATCTCTCTCCTTTTTCTTTCCTTTGATCCTTTTACATAATTCTTCTACAAAATTTTTAGTTAGCAAACATCTACAAAATATGGTGACCATTACTATAGTTAGTAAATTTTAGTTAGTTCATCAAAATTTCTATCTTATACTAGGTGTATCAAATTTTGAGTTAGTTCTTTTCTATGGAAGTGGTCGGATATGTTTTGGCTACCTCGAGTGGTTTTCTATTTTTTCCATTTTTTTGTTTTTGTTTTCATTATTTGGCCACTTCATTCTCTATTTCGTTCTTTTGACACTAGTTGTTCTTTATTTGTGGTTATTTTCTTACTTGTTGTACCTCTTCTTAGATTTTTTTTAATCCTAATTTTTTTTTTCAAAGGATTCACTATTTATATATTGTACCAAACCTCTCCTCGCCTTGGATTTCTTTGTCCTAATCCTTTCTGGTTGGTTTTCTTTTGCCTTTCTATTTTGTGTGCAATTCATTTTCAATAGGGTCATTGTGATGTAGAGGTATAGGTAGTGGTTGATTAAAGTTCACACAATGAACTTGGATGTCAAAGCTTCCTTCTAAAGGTTTTGCAAAGGTGAAATGATTATAGGCCTAGACAAGGCTATTCAGGAGATTGATCTAGCCTAGGACCACACCTAGGTCCACCACACAAGCTACTCAACTCTGAATCTGGGAAGTCACTGCTCTACCCAATCAACCAACACCTTTACCTTCAAAGACAACATTCCACTCCTAACACCTCTACCAACATGGATCATCAAACGACACTCAGCATACACTTACTAAGGACATGACCAACATGAAGTTTCTGACTCAACACCAAATTCTATACTAGAAAGGACAGTGGATAGCAAACTGTCTTTTGACTATCCTAAAAATAGTGTTTAAAAATGGATCATTACTTGTAGCCCTAAAGAGTGACTAACACAAGGATAGCTATTGAAATCCACAAAAGATTAACTAAACTCATTTCATATCCAAATACCCAATATGATCATGTGATCATTCACCCACATGCAGGTCCATACTATTCCAGGGGCGTACAAAGACAATAGACTGTCTTTTTCTTGAAAGAGGCCTAATTTGAAGGCAATGTGAAGGAAAGTGCATCAAATCTGCATGCACATGATCCACCAAGCACCTGCACTAGTCAGTTTCCACCTGCAAACACAAACTCCACCATGTGTTTGTTAAAAAAATTGACTATCTTTGCAAACCTAATAAACAACAAAAACATGAAATAAAATATTTCTCCTTCCATCCTATTGATGAATGATGGTGTCTTTTAGACGACAGAGGAGAAACTATGCATTTTTCCTTAAAACCTAGCTTTTGGAGGGTTTTGAATAGTTTTCACAAATCAGTTTGTTTCTCCCTCCACAAAAGGTGTCAAGAGGGATAAATAGACTCAAAGGAAAGGTATTTCAAAGCATTAACCTATTTCACAATTTGCAGACCCTGCCCTATTCGTACCACACCATTCAACTTGACTGTTTTCAGCAGAAAACGCAGAATTCACTGTTTTGCATTCCAAAAAACTACTTTTTTCATTCTTTTTGGCATGTTTATACAATACTTAGTTTATAGAAAGTTTTAGAAACCTTTCCTCTTCTCTTCCAACCATACAACTACCCATCAAGGGTAGTGAAGGATTGGAAAATGCCTTTTTACCCAAAACACAATGTTTCAAAAAGAAAAGAACCTAGAAAATAGGCCTTAACTAACACTATAATGGACTAGTCAATCAAAATAAACTAATTCCTTATTACAAAATAGGAGAATGGCTTCCAAAGCCTTAGAGAAAACTAAAATAACAAGACAGAAAACATGATATAGCCAAAAAATGACTAAAACAGGGAGCTCCTGCACCATACTCCCCCTGTAGAAAGAGCTCAAGTCCCTTGAGTTGCCAATTGTTGAGGTGTCATGCCATGCTTCAAGATATCTGATTCAGTCATCTAGGTGGCCTCTGAATCAGGAAGATCCTTCCATTTCACCAAGTAGTCTTTATAGACACCTCTCCTAGTCTTCTTGACAACTTTGGAATCCAGAATGCACTCCAACTATAAAGGTTTTCTTGGAGGCAAATCCTTGATCCAATCAGCATCTTTTGTCACCACATCTGATCCACTTTCACCAGGCAATGGAGGTCTAAAAGGAAAAAGATCACAAACATTGAAAATTTGAGAGATACCAAGGCTGGATGGTAACTCAATCTCATATGCATTTGGACCGAACTTGTGCACAATTTTGCATGGCCCAATCTTCTTCATCAGAAGTTTAGTTGGCTGACCTTTTGGCAGTGTTTCTTTCCTCAGATATACCATAACTAAGTCACCAACTTTGAATTGCACTTCTCTTTTCTTCAAATCTACTTTTTCCTTGTACTTTGTGACTGATTTCTCTAGTTGCAACTTGACTTGATCATGGACTATTTTCATGGAGGTAGCAAACTCTTCACCAAGTGCACTCCTTCTATCCCATCCTTGGAGATCTTTTAGTTCAAGTGGCCCTCTTGGATGAAAACCATAGACTACCTCAAAAGGACTTTTACCAGTGCTCCTATTCCTTGAATCATTGTAGGCATATTCAGCCTGACTGATAACCAAGTTCCATGCCAAGCCATGCTTCTTTGTGAGGCATCTTAGAAGGTTTCCAAGTGATCTATTATCCACCTTAGTCTAACCATTAGTTTGTGGATGGTAGGCTGATGAAAAGGACAACTGTGTGCCCAACTTCTTCCACAAGGTCCTCCAGAAGTGATGTACAAACTTAGAATCCCTGTCAGTTACAGTGGATAATGGCAAAACATGAATTCTTACTACCTCTCGGAAAAATAGACCTACAACATGAGATGCATCATTTGTGCATTTACATGGCACAAAATGAGCCATCTTGCTGAACCTATCAACAATAACAAACACACTATCCACCCCTCTGGCTGTCCTGGGTAACCCAAGCACAAAATCCATGCTAATATTTTCCCAAGGTCTGTTGGGAATAGGAAGGGGCTGGTATAGACCTGCATTTGAAGACATGCCCTTGGCCCTTTGACAAATTGCACAACTAGCAACATACTTCCTCACATCTGATATCACCTTTGGCCAAAATTAGAACCTTGTGACTTGTTCTAGTGTCTTGTCTAAGCCAAAATGTCCTCCTATGGAACCATTATGCTTCTCCTTGATGATGTTGTCCCTCATGGAAGACTTAGGGACACACAACAAATTTCCCTTAAACAAGAGGCCTTCCTACAAAGCAAAATCTGCATACTCTCCATGGAATGTGTTAGCCAAGTTCACACAAACATCATAAGCCTCTTTGAAATCTGAATCTTCTTTATACAACTCCTTTAAACAGTCAATGCCCATGCTTTCTAACTGAATTTCATGAACAATAAGTAGCCTCCTACTTAATGCATCAGCCACCTTGTTAGAAACACCTTTTTTGTGCTTAATTGTGAAGGTATAAACTTGTAACTATTCCATCCATTTAACATGTCTATGGTTCAATTTTTCTTGACTATTTAGAAAGCTTAAAGCATGATTATTAGTAAACATAATAAATTCTTTGGGCAGCAAATAATGTCTCCATTTCTTAAGAGCTTGCACCATTGCATAGAGTTCTAAGTCATAGGTAGAATACCTTTGCTTGGCTTCATTCAACTTTTCTAAAAAGAATGCCACCAGATGTCCTTCTTGGCTGAGGACAACAACAATAGCTTGCTGACTTGCATCACACTCAACAACAAACACCTTATCAAAATCAGGGAGCACTAAGGTAGGCAACTCAGCCACCTTTGTTTTCAACAACTCAAAACTATCATCAGCTTCCTTTGTCCATTGGAATCTACATTTGACTCCACCCTTGATGGTGTTGAGGATGGGAGCACTAATGTGACTGAAACCTTTGATAAACTTCCTATAGAAAGTCACCAATCCATGGAAACTTCTCACATCTCCCACTATTTTTAGGTTGGGCCAACTGAGAATAGCCTCAACCTTAGAGGGATCCATCTTCAAACAGCCATTAGAAATGACAAATCCAAGGTATAGAAGCTTAGTTTTCATGAACTCACATTTGTCTAAGTTGATCATCAACTTGTGTTCATGTAGCTTCTCCAACACTTGACCAACATGCTTCACATGCTCTTCTCTTGCCCTGCTGAAGATTAGTATGTCATCAAGATAAACAATAACAAATTTACCAATGAATTCAACTAATACCTCATTCATTAGGCACATAAATGTACTTGGAGCATTCCTAAGACAAAATGGCATAACAAGCCATTCATAAAGACCCTCGTTAGTCTTGAAAGTGGTCTTCCATTCATCTCCCTGTCTGATCCGGATTTGATGATATCCAGATTTCAAGTCAATCTTTGAGTAATAGCATGATCTTCCAAGATAATCTAGAAGATCTTAAATCCTTGGCATTGGGAACCTGTGCCTTATGGTGATCTAGTTTATGGCCCTGGAATCTGTGCATAGCCTCCACTTTCCATCCTTCTTAGGAGCAAGTACACTTGGAACTGCACAAGGACTTAGACTCTTCCTAATCAGCCATTTCTCCAAGAGATCTTGAATTTGCCTTGCCAACTCTTCATTTTGCTATGGTGTCAGCTTATATGCAGCCTTGTTAGGCAATGTAGCACCAGGTATTAAGTCAATTTGATGACTTATGTCTCTTATGGGTGGTAAGGAGTTAGGAACTTCCTCTACCACAAGGTCTTGATACTTATTTAGAAGTTGCTGCACTTCCAATGGAATCTCCTTCTATTTTTGATCTTGCTGATCTGATCCACTCTTGGGCTTCATGACCAAGGCATACCCCTAGTTATCATTCTCTTTCAAGAGGTTTAAAAACTCTTTGCCATTCACCACCATGATGCTACTGTCATTATTCTTCCTCCTAGGCTGCTCCATCATAGGATCCATCTTGTATGATCTTCCATTCTTGGTGATGACATAAGTGTTCTTCTCACCATCATGTTGTGCTTTGACATCAAATTACCATGGGCAGTCAAGAAGCAGATGACATGCATCCATAGGGATGATTTCACATAGCACTTTGTACTTGTAGTCACCAATTGCAAATTCAACCCAAGTTTGTTCTTCCACCATGAAACTTTGGTTCTTGTTCAACCAAGAGATCTTGTGAGGACTGATATGAGGTAGCCTCTTCAACTTGCACTTCTCAACCATCTCAGTGGATACCACATTCTCAGTAGATCATGAATCTACTATGATTTTGCAAAGCTTCCCATAGGCTAGGCCTTGGGTTCTAAAAAGACTCTTTCTTTGAGGTGGCTCTTGTTTCAATGGCACCTTCAACATGGACCTTTTGATCATCATACTCTCTCCATCTAGAATAGGTGTAGCACTTCCCATTGGTGAATTCACACTCTCACAATCATCATCCTTAACCAATTGATTTCTCTTTCCACTATCATGAGAGTTGTTGGCTTTCCCTGGGCATTTGTTCATTGTATGGCCAACTTGGTTGCAGCCATAACACCTTCCAGTGAAGACTCCTAGTCCTCTACCTCCTCCACCATTTCTACCCCTACCATTAGGACTTCTCCAACCTCTGAAGCCTACTCTATGCTTTGTCTCAGGTGATGTTTCTTGCTAACTGTTATTTTCAGTTTTGTGGAACTGTCCACAGCCAAAACTGCCTCTTCCTCTTTGCTTTCTGCCACCTCTTCCTCTGGCACTTTGTTCACCCTTCCTTCTTAGCTTTTCCTCTACTCTGGAGGCCAATAAGAAGCACTCATCCACTATTTTTGGTATCACTAAACTGATCTCATCTTGTAAATTGTATTTCAGACCATTTAGGTACATAGACACTATCCCTTTTTCATCTTCATTATGATTGGCCCTCATACTAAGTCTATGAAATTCTTCTATGTAGGTAGCCACATCCATGTCTTTTTGTCTCAAATTCTAAAATCTCCTTATGTTTTGAATCTCATAGTCAGATGGCATGAACTTGCTTCTAAGCATAGCCACCATTCTACTCCATTTAGTGATGGGATTCTTCCCAATCTTCTCCCTCTCACTTTGCATGTAGTTCCACCACACAAGTGCAGAACCTCTTAGCCTTGTCTTGGCAAACTTAATCTTTTTGCTGTCATTGAACTCCTTGTAATCAAAGAAGTTGTACATAGCTTCTATCCAATCGGTGAGAGCATCTCCATCCAACTTGCCATGAAAGGTAGCACATCCATCTTGGGATCACCATTATCTCCATGAGCACCCTTAAGTGCATTCAAGAAAGCTTTATGTTCTACAGATATGTCTTGCTCTTGAGAACTCTCTTCTACCTCTACTTCTTTATTTGTGTCAGAAGAAATTCCCTCTTCTTTGGTCTTGCCCTTAGACTTCTTTTCTTCTTGCAATCTTGCCTCTTGCAACCTTGCTTCAACCATCTCTTCCACCAACTTCTTGATGGCATCTTGACTCGTTGTCTTGGAAGGCATTGTACTAGCCTCTGTTTCAATCTCCTTATCTGACATACACTGCTTCCAATCAGATATTGGCTCTGATACCAATATGATGCAGAGGTATAGGTAGTGGTTGATTAAAGTTCACACAATGAACTTGGATTTCAAAGCTTCCTTCTAAAGGTTTCCAAAGGTGAAATGATTATAGGCCTAGACAAGGCTATTTAGGAGATTGATCTAGCCTAGGACCACACCTAGGTCCACCACACAAGCTGCTCAACTCTGATTTTGGGAAGTCACTGCTCTACCCAATCAACCAACACCTTTACCTTCAAAGACAACATTCCACTCTTAACACCTCTACCAACATGGATCATCACACCACACTCAGCATACACTTACTAAGGACATGACCAACATGAAGTTTCTGACTCAACACCAAATTTTGTACCAGAAAGGATAGTGGACAGCAAAATGTCTTTTGACTGTTCTAAAAACAGTGTTTAAAAATGGGTCATTCCTTGTAGCCCTAGAGAGTGACTAACACAAGGATAGCTATTGAAATCCACAAAAGATTAACTAAACTCATTTCATATCCAAATTCCCAATATGATCATGTGATCATTCACCCACATGTAGGTCCATACTGTCCCAGGGGCGTACAAAGACAACAGACTATCTTTTTCTTGAAAGAGGCCTAATTTGAAGGCAATGTGAAGGAAAGTGCATCAAATCTGCATGCACATGATCCACCAAGCACTTGCACTAGTCAGTTTCCACCTGCAAACACAAACTCCACCATGTGTTTGTTAAAACAATTGACTATCTTTGCTTTCATGCTGTTGTCCACCATTAATTTCTCAACTAGTCACTATGAAGACTAGCTAGATTCATGCCAAGAGGCCTGTAGAATGGAATGCAAACCTAATCAAAAACAAAAACCTGAAATAAAAGCTTTCTGCTTCCATCCTACTGAAGAATGATGGTGTCTTTCAGAGGACAGAGGAGAAACTATGCATTTTTCCTCAAAACCTAGCTTTTGGAGGGTTTAGAATAGTTTTCACAAATAGGTTTGTTTCTCCGTACACAAAAGGTGTCAGGAGGGATAAATAGACTCAAATGAAAGGTATTTCAAAGCATTAACCTATTTCACAATTTGCAGACCTTGCCTTGTCTGTACCACGCCATACAACTTGACTGTCTTCAGCAAAAAACACAGAATTCACCGTTTTGCATTCCAAAAAACTACTTTTCTCATTCTTTTTGACATGTTTATACAATACTTAGTTTATAGAAAGTTTTAGAAACCTTTCTGTTGTGATGTTCACAACACGCCCCATTTTGCTCCTTAGCAAAACGAGGACCCCTGCTGATGTCTAGGTTTTTTGCTTCTGCTTGTGTTTTTTTCTGCTTTCTGGCGGTCTGGTAAAAATGAAGGTCAGGTGCATCATCATCATGATATTGCATGGGGTAGGTCATCATCATGAGGTTAGTTTGTCAAAGTTCATATTTTATTACTCTGACCTCATATTTAAAAAGAGCTTGAAATTCCATGTAGGTTTGCCTTTTACTTCACTTGAAAATTTGTCCATATGTGAAAGTTATGCACGGTCAAAGTCTTGGTCAAACCTGATATTCGCAGGCGGATCATCATATTTTTATATCCTAAGTCATGTTGACAGGATCATCATGATCTTGGTCTATCACCCGATAAAAATCATGCAGTCGCAACATCCGGACGTCAATCTTAGGTGGTAGTGCTTTTTACCCGTCAAAAGGCCTTGTGCGCATCATCAGCATCATGATTTTCTTAGGAGCGTCATATGTTATCAACTCGGTTTTGGTTGCATGATGATGATCATCATCATCATATTTGAACGCCCCCCCCCCGATAATATCTTGAGGTTCGAATATCATGATGACATCGGCTTTAAGTCAAGGTAAGTTCCCCCGTCGAGGTGGTCTGTTGTATCGCGAGCATCATCATGATATTTCAACATTACCTGATCTTATAATATCATGCTGATCACCCAGACTTAGAAAAATCCACCTTCGGCATATTTGCATGCGCGTGCTATAAACCTATCGCAAGGTCATCATCATGATATTTGCTGAACTTCACGAAGATGATGATGACGACTTCACATCATCCTGATCTTTCACAAGAAGGTCATATTCGCTGAAAATTCGCTAAGTGCTGGACTCATCATCATGATAAATCGACGAGGAGGATCATCATCTTCATATCCTCCTGATCTCCAGTTAGCGAATATCATGATGATCACCCTATCTATTCAGAAGTGGTTGATATTACATTTCTCAACAGCATCATCATATTTTGTAATATCACCCTAGCGCAAATATCATGATGACCAACTCATCCTTGTGCTCCGAAAATGAAATATGATGATGACGTCATCATCATATTTTTATCCTGTCATATTGTCAAGATCATCATGATCTTGTTTGTTCGCCCGATATTTCGCCAAGTCCTCCTGCCGATGAAATACAACCTTTTGCAAGTATCCTGATGATCATCATCATCACATTTTCCCTTCGGCAGGATATTTTCCAAACATGATCCGGTTGGCGAATTATCATGATGACGTCATGTTCAAGTTTAACGAAGGCTCCGAATATCATGATGACGTCATCCCGATCTGATAAACGAAGAAGTAAATATCCTGATGATCAGCATCATCATCTTTTCTTTCAACAGGATATTTTCCAAAACCCGATCTGGTTCGCGAAATATGATGATGATGTCTTATTCTATGTTCGACAGAAGCTAATATCCTGATGATCATCATCATCATCTTTTTTCCTTCAAACAGGATATTTTTTCAAGCACGATCCGTTTGCCCAAATATGATGATGACGTCTTATTCCAAGTTCGACAAAAGCAAATATGATGATGATCTTCATCATGCTGATTTTTTCTCGAAAGGGTTACCTTGGCCGCAAGAGGATCATATTACCTTCATCATCCTGATCATGCTCCTTAGGTGACCTGATATCACAACTATCCCCCTGATCTTAACCGAACATGATGATGATGTCATCCTTAGCATTTCAATGAAGCCCGAATATCATGATGACGTCACCATCATCTTCCTTTCCTCGGCAGCATGATTATATTCATATCCTCCTATTCTTCTTCAACAATATGATGATGATGATGTTGTTCTTTTCCCCGATATGCAGACGCGAGACATCATGATGACATTCATCTGGACCTTCAGGAGGGAATGCATCATATTTCCAGAATATCATGATGATGAGGTATATCGACCAGCATGTTTTTTTGACGCACCGACAGTGAATATCATGCCGATGGGCGGGAAATGAAGCGGTGGAGTTTTAAAGTGTTTTTTTTGGCGCCTCTGGCATTTTTCGGTCAGCGATGGTTGACCCGATCAATTTTGAGCAGCTTGGCGCATTTTGGACGCGTTTTTTGGGGTTTTCTGGATCCGATCTCCTCATCTTGCGCAGTCACCTGGATTTGAACGCTTATTTTAATTTCATGCTATTTTTTTTATGATAAATGTGAAACTTATTGCTTGTCTTGTCTTGCAGGCTTGCAGTTGAGGAAGCAGCTGGAAAGTCAATATAGTGACCTCATGGAGGCAGAAGATCAGATCGCAGGAGCAAGAAGATAGAGATGAAATGCAAAGGGTCAAGGCCATTCAAGTAAAGAAGAAGGTCGCAACTGAAGGTATTATCACAAAAGACAAACAGAAGTTATTGCCCAGCTTCCGGAACTTCTCAGAAGGGGCAATATTTTGCCCAGATTTGACCACTGCTCTGAGATATTTTTGAGAACTGGTTCACCTGCATTTATTGCTGTAACTAGGGGTTTGAACCAGGGGTTCAGTTAGGTTTTTGCTGTAGTGAGGACAATCAAAATGTCTTTATATTGTGCCTCTCTACACTGTAATACTTCACAACAGGGGCTACACAACAAGGATTTTAGGAAAGCAATAGTGGCTACAACAGAATTTCTTTTCTAGGAAAAGCAGTTAGCTTAGCATAGTTTAGAAGTAGAAGAAGGAGGTCGCCTATTTGTCTGCAGTAAGGTGCGCATGGAATGTCTGGCTGCCTTATTGTATCTGTAAAGCTTGTAAGTTCTCTGTAGTATGATCAATGAAACTAAGAGTCATTCCTACATTGTAAATCATGTATGACTATTCGTTTCTAATACAATAGAATCTGGAGTTCTGCATCTATCTTCTGAGTGTTCTCCTGCCCTTCTTTGTATTTTGAAATATCTTCTTTGAGAGCTTGCAATTTTAAATGTATGTTTGTGAAAATGCTCAGAACTTACATTTAGGGTTTTTACTATGGATTTGATCAAACTACTGTGGTATTTACATAGTGCATAACAGAAACACTTAGATCCTTCTGTAGATTAAATGAGGCATAGTTTAGATCTTTCTAACTTTTCCCAACCCATCTGAAATATTTAGCTGAAAACGTAGAAATCCAAAGGAAATTGTCTCAAATTTGAAGAAGCATGCATAACAGAGCTATAAGTAGACAGTTTTCATAAACAGATCAAGAAGAAATCTGCAAAAATCCAAGAAAACCCTCTGAAACTTGCAGCCCAGTATCACTCTTATGCAAAGGAATGAAAAGCATTGACATATCTCATGACCTTTTTGCATATTCTTAGGCCAGTAAACCACAAAACAAACCTAAACTACGTAAGGCCCCTTGAACATTATAGCTTCACATTGACCAACTAAACTTGACCAACCGAACCATTGTAGACTTGGGATTAGTTGAATCACCAAATGATTCCTTCTTGTCTTTCAAGTATAGTTTCAGTTCATTTTATGTGAATTTTAACTTATTGTTATGATTGCATCAAAACAGTCATCAACACTTTCCTCTTCTCTTCCAACCATACAACTACCCATCAAGGGCAGTGAAGCATTGGAAAATGCCTTTTTACCAAAAACACAATGTTTCAAAAAGAAAAGAACCTAGAAAATAGGACTTAACTAACACTATAATGGACTAGTCAATCAAAATGAACTAAGTCCTTATTATAAAATAGGAGAATGGCTTCCAGAGCCTTAGAGAAAACCAAAATAACAAGACAAAAAACATGATATAGCCAAAAAATGACTAAAATTGGGAGCTCCTGCACCACATTGTCACTAATTTTATGGATGAGTTCATTGGTGAAGGTGTTTTATTTTCTAGTCTTCTAGCCATTTTCTCTTTCTTAGATGTTTTGGCCTCATCTTTTCACTTTTCCTTACTCCTAGTATCATATTGCAATGATTTATTTTGTACTTCCTCTATATTCAGTGTCTCCTTTTTTAATCTCTTATCTCAAATTCAGAGGAGTATTATGGTATCCCTAAAATTAAAGAACCTAATCTAATTAGCCTTCTAGGTGATTTCCTTTTTGTCTCTTTTCCTTTTCTTGTTTTGAGAGTATGAATAATAGAAATAACTATTAGTTTAGGTAGAATTTCCAATTCTTTGTTTTTCAAGTCTCTATCTTTACTGTCTATTTACTTTAACCTACCCTGTCTCTTTCCTCTCTATATCTCCTATCCTTCTATTCTTTCCATGTCCCAAATCTAGATAGCTTGGGATCCTTTATGTGGTGCAACAAACTCTTCTAAATCTTTGTAGGGTAGGGGTAGTTCAAATACAATCCTAAATAGTTTTTTAAAAATAAAAAGGTGCAAAAGAATCCATACCAGATATATTAATGATCAAAAGAGAAGTACAAGAGGGGCCCAAAAAAGAGAAATAGAGGCTTCATGGCCATCAAAAGCCAAGGGGTCAAATACACTTACTCCATCTGGAAGTCCTAAGGATATCATCACTCATTCAAACAAGCAGCTTTAGAGAAGTTACACTCCCGTATGATGAACATCAAATCAAAAGTAAATGAAGATGTAAGTAATGTATAGTTCTGTGAGAGAGTGCCTATAGTGGCCATTATAGGTGAAGAGACGGATCCTCTTAGCCTTAGAGAGGTAATGAAGAATTTTGACAAAATTAAAGCCCTCGTACTAGCATGAAAGATTTGAAGTTGTCATGTTTTGAAAAGGATCATTGGTCTCCCAATGGTGTCAATGATCTCTACCAGAACCATTTGAAATTTGAACATTGCATTTTTAGAGTAAAGATCAAAAACCACGTGTTGAAATGTGAAGTCACTTTTACTTATTCTAGCAGTGATGAGTAGTCGACAATGAGATCTATCTAGTCCCATGTGTACACCATGCAAAATTGCATGTGAAAGTGCCACTCACACTTTTATGTATACAAATGTATCTTTAGGTTTTCTTTATTTTTTGCATATGTTTTTTTGTGATTATTTAAGCTAGTCAAGCTTAAATGGTAAGGTATGAGAAAAAGTTTTGTAACTCCAAATTTTCTTTTGAGAATAAAATTAAGAGATCTTTACCTATGGTTTTTTCCTAGTACATTGCCAGGTTTTCCACATTAATCTATGTTGTCCTTTTTGTGCTTTTATTACTAATTCACTATTATTTCAATTCTAAACTTCTTATTTTTCTAAGAGTTGGTATTAGAGCACACAAATTTGTGTAGAAATTGTTTTGTGGGCTTTTTATTTTTGTGAAAAGCAATGACATGAGACATGATTACCAAATTTGAGGCTAAAAAATTTTATGGTTCCAAATTTTCTCTGTGGAAACTAAAGGTTCAAGCCCTATAGGTGAAGGATGGATGTGCCTTGGCTTTCAAGGGGACAATCTCAAAACCTATAGCCATGAAGCAAGAGGATTGAGATGAACAAGATAGCATGGCTAGAGCTATAATTCAGTTATCTCTGGCTGATTCAGTTTTATTCAATGTTGCAGAGGAGAAAATGACACATGACTTGTGGACTAAGATGGAGAAGCTATATGAGACCAAGTCATTAGCAAATAAAATTTTGTCATGACGACAGTTGTATAATTTGAGGATGCATGATAGTTCTTCAATCATAGATCATCTCAATAATTTCAACACACTGATTAGCAAGTTGGCTTCAGTGGAGTTGAAAATTGAAGAAGAGGATAAAAAGGCTATATTATTGTGCTCTTTACATGAAACTCGAGATCAACTAGTTATGTCATTCAGTAACTAAATACCGAAGGGGAAACTTATCTTTGAAGATGTGGTAGCATAGTAATTTCTAAAGATTCAAGGTGGAAGACATCTCAAGGGACTCCTTCCTTTGATGCACTCTTTGCAAGGGGAAAAACTCCAAAAAGAGAGAAAGATGAGCATGGACAAGCTAGGTTGAAATCTAAGGGGAAGAAAAGAGTAAATATTGGAACTGTGGAAAAATAGTGTATGTTAAAAAGGATTGCAGGTTGCTAAAAGTAAACAAAGAAAATCCTAACTGATAGTCATCGAAGGCAAACACAGTAGAAGTTTAAGCACCATTGGAAGATCGAGAGGTTTTTTCTACAAATCTGAGAGGTTCATTTCATCATATTTGGATCATTGATTTTGGTGCCTCTTTTCACATGACTCCTGACAAGGACTAGTTTTCTTCATACCAGTCATGTGATGGAGGTATGGTTTACATTGGTAATAACAACCCGTGTGAAGATATTGGTGAAGGAGAGGTCAAGATAAAAATGTTTGATGGGATTGTAAGGACTCTTCAACATGTTTAATACATGTACCAGGATTGAAGAAAAATCTACTATCACTTGGAGTATTTAATGAGCAAGGTTACTGATTCACTAAATAAAATAGTTGTCTCAAGGTAACAAAGGGAGTGTTGGTGGTGCTAAAAGGGAGAAAAGGTTGGCCATCTCTACAAGTTGGTTGGAGAAACGTGCAGTGGAGAGGCTATAGTGGTATCAGATGTAGAAATGGATTCGTTATCTCCTTGGTATCAAACGCTAGGCCACATGAGCAAATGTGGTCTCATGGTACTGCTAGATAGAAATCTTCTGCAGGTGCTAAATTTAGATATTTGAATTTTTGTGAGTGTTGTTTGTTTGGAAAGCATAATAGGTTGAGTTTTTCCAGTTGCACTACCAAAAGTAAAGAAATTCTAGATTTAATTCATTCATATACTTGGCAAGCACCTATTACATCACTTGGGGGTTCATCATATTTTGTTTAATTTATAGATGATTATTCTTGTAAGGTGTGGATTTATCTATTGAAGAAGAAATATGATGTAATTTTTTATTTTAAGAAGTTTAAAGCTTTAGTAGAGAATCAAAAAGGTAAGATAATTAAGTGTCTTAGAATAGATAATGGAGGGGAATTTTGTTTAGGTGAGTTTAATTAGTTTTGTAGTGAGCATGGTATTACAAGGGAGTTGATGGTTCCTAAAACACCACAACAAAATGGTGTTGCTGAAAGGATGAACCATACAATTATGGAAAGAGCTAGATGTATGCTGAGAACTACTAGATTGTAGAAGAAATTTTGGGCTGAGGCTATTAATACAACCTATTTCTTGATTAATAGATCACCCACTACAACTCTATATCATCAAATTCCTGAAGAAGTTTGGATAGGTAAACATGTTGATTAATACTTTCTTCATATTTTTGGTTTTGATGCTTATGCTCATATTCCCAAAGAGGATAGGAATAAGCTAGATGTGAAGTCCATGAAATGTATTTTTCTTGGCTATGCAGAAGGTACAAAGGGGTGTTGAACACCTAGAATACTGAGAGGGGACTGAATCAATATTCTTTGAAACTATTTAATCATTTGAACATTTATTTCTTGTTCTTGCATTAAGAAAGGAAAGCATGAAATCAACCACTACAGCATATCACACATGAATAGTAGGTTTTTACATGGAAAACTCAAAAAGGGAAAAACCACGGTGAGGATTATCTTATATTATATATTGATAAAGCAACTAGTTAAGGTTGATACAATTGGACTCACTATCCAAGAATGCTCACTAAAGATGGCTCATTACCAAAGGACTCACTATCCTAAAAAGAAAGAGATAGAAGAAGGGGATGGCTCACTGCTAAAATGAACTACTAACAATGCATCTTACTAATGCTAAAGATGCAGTTCCACTGAAGCTCAAAATACTAACTTTACACACTTAATCTTCACCACAAACTCAACTTGTCTCTCTTTGCATCAGACTTCACTTTCCTCTACACATTATATCTCTTCACAATCCATATATATTTATAACTCCGCACAAGAATTCAACCTTGTATATATACTACATTAAAGAAGAACGCCAAGTAGGTCAGCACAATATGTGTACTGTGAGACTTCATGTCCTATCAGCTCAAAACATAATTCCATATGATTTGCGGAAATAATCAAAGCATGTAACACATTTATATAGGTCAGCACAACCTATAAATACTCTCATGACATCATTTCATACATTTCATAGCTCCGCACAACATTAACATCTTTAGGTCAGCTTCACTGGTGAAGCAACAATAGTATGAACTAACTGTTAGTTCATAAATCAACATGCGGACCTCCAAATTGCCTATCACTTGGATCATACATACTTCATACATCCATAAGCTTATCCTCAACTCCACAAAGAAGGATATTCATCTTTAGTGGAATCCAGAGCATCCCAATTTGTCACTGGCACTATCATTGTACTGTCTGTAAAGAGTCCGGTACTCTGTCAACTCTTCCTTTGACTCCGAAGGACTTCAAGACCTGAAACTTTGATTTAGACTCTATGAATATGTACCAACAATACCTTACAACCACACAACAAAATGTTTCATAGTGGAGGAATGCAGACCAAAAAGTTGGTTCCCTGAACATTAAAAATAGTACATTGGTACTTAGACAAATTTGTAGAGTGATTGGTGCAATGGTCTTCTTTGGATCAACATGACTACATCTTTATTCTTTGTTATCATTATCCGCATCACACTTAGTAAACTTCATATCACACTTAGCACCTTCTCCCAAACACTTAGAAACTCTAGCCTAACTATATCTATAACCCTTACTGAATCTCTCTGGACCAATACAACTATGTCTTTACCCTTTGTTGCCATCAATGACAACACTGCTTATTTCCATGCTTATCATTCTCTACATCATCATGCTTATGTTGCAAACAATCTCCCCCTTTGTCATTGATGGCAACATAGCCAAAACTTCTCCCTCTTTGTCATCAATGACAAAGTAACTACTTGTACACCCATGAGTGAAAAGTTCACCCCTTATTAAAGCTAATCTTGATTTATTACATACATACTCCCCCTTACTATTTTATTTCTATTCATAAAAAATATCAAAATTTGTTTCCTTCTATCCTTCTGCCTATGTATAAATTATCAGAAATAAGAAATTACTGACTGGTAGGAAAGATATCCTTGTAAATGTTCTTCAGTTGTATTACTATAGAATCCCAGTGTACCTTCGTAGAGTTCAGTGTTTGTATTTGTCCATTGACCTGTAAGAGAAATTCTTCTACTTTTTCCATTGTTTCATGAGCAGCTGTCATCTTCCCAATCTTATCAGCTTCCCTTAATAATCCTGCTAGTGTAGCCATTTTAAAGTTGACTATCTCTCTTATCTGACCCATTTCATCCTTTATTGATTCTCTTTAACTCTACAATTTCTTTATTATTGCATAGGTCTTTTCCACTTTGACCCTTGGATTTCCATTGTTATCCTTCAAGTGGTCATAAGTTCTGGAAATATTTATTATTTGCATCTCTAGACCATCAATCTTATATTTTATTTCTTTATTAGATATGGACCATGATAAACAAAATTGGTACATTACATTAGCATCTTTTAGAGCATTTTAAATACTGTTTACACTATTGTTTAGAAAAATGTGTGCCTTTGAGAACTTCTCATTCAAATCTGATAGTCTCTTATTTCTCAATTCTTCCTTTGCCTTCTTCTCAACTTCCTTTTCTAATGACTCAAAGTGGCTGTTAACTAACTCCATTAATTTCTTCATTTACTGAGCATGAGTCAAAGAGCCATCCCTCTTAGTTTCCAGAAGCATTTTCTCAAAAACTTTCATTGCTTCTTCTAGAAGCTCATTGCCTTCTACATGTGACTATAGAATCTCCTCTTGGGGTGTGGCTTGAAAAATTGTTCGAAGTTGTAGTTTCTTTAGTGGAGAGATACTAGACAAATTGATTTTCCCATCCAAGGATTGTAACTAAAGTAATTGTGGTGAGGACATAGTTTGAATTTGTCTTTGTTGTGCCAGAAACATTTTGATGGAGTCAATTGGGGAAACTCTAGAGCTCTCACCAGTATTATTCCTTTTCTCCTCTTATGAGACGGATATCATATGAGATCCAGGCATTTCCAAAGGAAAATTCTCCTCATGTATATCTTCTTCTTCACTCTCAGGAGGAATAGAGACATTATTCGCAACCTCACTCTGTTCTCCTTTCTCTTCATCTTTCTTCTCCTCTAGTATCTCCTTTATTTCTTCAATATTCTCTATATTTTCTAGAGGGCTGACAATACTTTAATCTTCTGCACCTATGTCTATTGTTGGAGATGGCACATTTTATTCAATTAGCACATCCTAATCTACTCTTGTTGCATCATCTTCTTCATTCTCCTCAGGATGGTCACCATCCTTTTCCCTTTCTTTAGAGGAGTACCATTCTTTAATTGTATGAGTTGATTTTTAGCTCCTTAAGAACATCTGCAATTACCTTCACAGTGTCCTTTTCTAATCTTTCTATCTCATCTTTATCATTTGACATCAAGGTATTCAACCTTCTTTTTCAACTGAACTCCTTGGCTAACCTCTATATAGCCTTATTCTTATCTTGTCCAGAATTGTAGGACAAACTTTCTCAAGAGCCTTGTTTCTCATATTAGTGTCTCTTTTCATGGCTTCGTCTCTCTTCTTGGTGAATACATTAGTAATGCTATCAAGTAGTTTATCAATTATTTCTATTAAGGCAACATTAAATGCGTCCATGTACCTAATTATAGATGTCTCAATGATTGTTTTATCTCCTAATGATCTTTCATCATACAACTCAGCTACTTCTTTCAAAGTATCATACTTTGTTATTGCATTGATTATATATTCTAGTTGCAGAGGAGGAAGACTAGATTTTTTAGACTTCTTTTTTCTTTCCCTTTTCCTTTTTAGCTTCACTGTCTTTTCTCTTCCTTCATTTTCCTCTTCCTTTAGAAGTTTGACCTTGTTCACCAGATTTGTCTTCTCTTTTCTTAAAAACAAAGCCTTCCTTTTCTTTTTCAATGTCTTCTTCTTCATGTTTGTCACAATGTCAATCTTTGTTCTTTTGACTTGTGTCTCTTCTTTGGAGACAAGAGGCTCTCTCTTCTTCTAGACCAATTTGGGTCCCTCTTCTTCTTTATTTTCTTCCTCAATATTATCATGGCTTGCATATTTTTATCTAGTTTCCTTTTCCTTTACTCTTCTTTTCTTTACACGCTGTTGTGACAAAGAAGCATTGGATGCTTCATTCTTCTCTTCTGTCATACCCACATTTCCCATGTGGTCACAACACACAACACACGTGTCATATCCACATTTTCCATGTGGTCATGACATGAAATACAAAAAACTTTTCCACTCATCCCTAGAAACCCCCTCGCATGCATTAGCCTACTCAGTGGCAATACGCATAAGGCGTAAACATGTCAATCAACTTCGGGGTGATGCAAATACCTTTCGTAACCCCTGCGGAATGATAGCCTACTAAAGGGGGTTTAAGAAACATGAGAAGTGTCACTAGTAGGGTTATACCTAATTAGAGTCTAACCCTAAGTTCCTAAACTGGGGAGAGAAGCTGACTAGTAGATAGAGCTCAAAGGCTGTCACATTCATGGCCACGGCTAGTTCTAGAGGCAATCAGCACCAAGGCTAAAGCTTGATGTGTGGGGGGGGATGTTTCCCCCCAAAGAAAACCCTTACACAGAAAAATTAGTGGCAGCCTTGGACATCGCCACTGCTCCTTCAACCCCCTCTTGGCCATATGACTAACCTCTAGGGTTTCTAAACCCTCCTTACACTGTATAAAATTTTATTATTATATTTCTTTTTTTTAATTTTTATTTTTTGTGGTTTTAACAACATTTAAATAGTCACTAAAAATATTTTAAATAAGGTTTAATATACATAGTATGAATACATGTATGTATATATATATGTGTGTGTGTGTGTTCACCACTACTTTTCTTTTTATATAAGGTAGTTACATATGATGAAAATTTAGTATATGTATATATATTGTATATATGTATGTGTGTGTATACACACACATACATATGTATATAGCATGAAGATGCCTCGGTGACCAATAAAAAAATAGAGAAAATATATGTATGCATACATATATATACCTTTTACTCTATATTCTTTTTTTTAATAACTTTCTCTTTTGTACTTTGATAACTGAAATTTGCAAGATATACTCAGCTAAAACAATTTACTACATAGTTCATAAGGAATAAATTAGAAGGTATAAGTAACAATTTATTATACAATTACTCTTTTCTTGCAACATATTCTTTGACATGTACAATAAATTACACTTTTCAAACAATAACTACCACACACATATTTATTTATTTATTTATTTTTTTAAAACAACAATAATAATAATAAGCTATTTATTTCCTTTCAATGCCCAATAACTTTTTTCTTTTCTCTTTTCTTTCATAGGATAGTAAAATACAACCAACAGCATGAGATATTTTCATTGTAACTTAAAAACAACAACGCATATATTTTTGAATAGCAGTACTAACAAAAGAAAACAACAACAATATTACATTGCAATAATCATGTTTACATAAAAAGATTTTAGTGACAAAACACAAGATAGCTCCACTCTCACAATAACCTTACAAAGGGATCTAATGACCAAGGTGCTCAATAGCCAACCAAAAATACTCAACACAAAAATGATGAACTCCTCTTTCAATCTCCAAGAACTCAACATTAATTTGCAACAAAAAAAAAAACACCAAGGAGGACTCTAAGCCACCAAAACTCTCTCCACCCTACCATAGACCTGCAAGAGGGTCACCCCCAAGCTTGGAGATCGATCCACACATGGGTGCACACCACAAACACAACAAATTCAAACATTCAAACAAGAAGAACAACACCCTCCAAGGATTAACAAAATAAAATCCATAAAAAATAGATTTGAGGGGGTAGGAAAGTGGTCTCTCTCTACTCAAGAGGTTCACTCCTCCAAAAACCATAATCTCATGATACTCCAAAACAAGGCCTCAAGCCCAAATTACCTCAATGAACAATATATCACTCCAAGGCACTCATGCCATAAAAATAATCACCAAACTTTCTCCAAATTTCCCTCAAGACCACAATATGCCAATACAAAGAGGGTGACCTCGAGGAGGTTCACTCCTCTCTGACCACTCACATCAATGGACACACCAAGAATGGTAGTTTCATTCAAATACCCATAAAAAGAAACCCAACAACACCAAACAAATGCAAACACACATAGAAAATTAAATACATGGGAAAGGCTTCATGCCTTGAAGCTTACCTATGGTAGCCCAATAATGGAAGAAAGTTGTAGAAGAGCTCTCCCACCTCCTCCTTCAAGCATTTCTTCCAAGATCTCCAAACTCACCCACTCTCCAAAAACACCTCCAAAAATAGCAAAACAAGTAAAAATGAAATAACCCCTTCCTCTCTAAAAGAGGAAGTAATATAGGTTTCATTCTAAAGCCTTGAGGAATGAGAAGATCACACATGTCACCTTCTCCTTCCTCTTCCCAAACCACTTGCAGGGATTGTGGAATGTGGAGGTGACATGTGTCACTATCCCATCCATCCAAGCCTCACTATTTCCACATGTGCTCTCACACATCTGTGAGAGCAAAGGTGGAGAGGTGGCATCTCTCAAGATGGACTCCAAGAGGATAAGGAATGACACATGTCATTACCTTATTCTCTAAAGGAAGCCCATTCACTCCAAGATGCTCTCACACATGTGTGAGAGCATTGGAGAAGGGTTCTACACACTTGGGGGTCTTGAAGACTCCCCAAGTCTTAAAGGTGATGGGAATCCATGACATGGAAAGAGGAGTGGGTCATGTTTTAATGCATGACTCATCCTCCACTGCATTTCAAATTTGAATTTCGTCACTTTACTTTAGGCTAAAGTTAAAGTGACTAGATTGAGGTTACCCTAGGGTTTGGATTGCTCAAATAGGCCCTAGAACCTAGGGGTACCACCTAGGATTAATTTTAGCCCATAATAAACAATTTAGGAGGTATAAAATCACATAAAATGGCAATCAAAATAAAAGACACCAAGTGGTGTATATTAAATCACATATTTTTACAACACTTCAAGTAAATAATATAAAAGAGGTGGACCTAGACCAAATAATTAAAATGTATACATTTACAAAAGTATCATACATTTCACGAATGATCTTGGTCCCACCTGGGACTAGATTAGTCTAACATGGGATTCACATTAGGTGTGGATCAATCTCCAATTTTTCGTGGCAAGGAAAATCAACTGCGCTCTTGAACAAATAGATTAATCCAACATATACATCATAGCCAAAGCAAGGAAATGCATACAATCATGATATCACATAATCATTTAAAACATTATTCAAATTACATAGCATCATTAATAAAATTTATAATTTAACTGCATTTCTAAACACTACTCAAGATCAAAATCACATAACAATTCCATTTAATAATTTCACAACTATTATCTCTAATAACATAAAAGTGAATGTCACATGGCAATAATCATCAATGCAATCTAAAGTCAGGATATAGTCACACCACAGCATAGTAATATAACCAATCAAAATAAGGGAATAGAGTCCAGAGAATCTCCATATTGGAATCAATAGTTCCGAATGTCCAAATGCCATCAAACTGTAAATGTGATATAAGAAAAATAAGGGAGTGAAATAAATAGGCCTCACATCTTGGGATGCTACAGGCATGGCTCTAGAACATTTAGGCGAAATAGCAAAGGAGGTAGAGGTCCTTGTTGACTTCCTAGTGCTAGGTGATTCCTTCTGAATTTTAGATGTGCCCTTGGATTTCATTGCAGAGTCCTTGGGTGAAATCATTTCCTCAACCTTATATCTCATCGTCTCAACATTCTTCCTAATTTCCTTCTCCTTGTGTTTTAGATGTACTTCTGGGGTGCTACCACAATAATGGGTTACACTTTCTGGGACATTCTGATCTTTGCTGAAATCACATATTTTTAGAAAATATAATGATTTAAGCCTTAAAAGATTCCATTTAAAATATTTTAATTGAAGAGGGTTTGATCAAACTCCCTTAGATTCACACCCCCTTGGATAGAAACCCACTAGTTTTAAACCATACTTATAATGGAGTCTCCTCTACACCTATCAAAATGCTAATAAAAAATCACTTTTGATTTATGTTTTGGGGGATCAAATGAATTCATTTAAAATTTATGTTTTGTAAGTATGTATTCCTTATTATAAACTTCCCAAAAAGTATAATTTTAAATATATTTAATTTGATTTGTTATCACCCAGATTTGTACCATTTGCTGTAGTTGTAAAACTTTAGCAATCTGGAGTAACATGGGAATGATCTCGAAGTGTGGGACCTTCTGAAATGAGATCAAACCTCTAGAAAAGGCTAGCTTCCTTGACTAGATATCACTTAAAACTACTAAATCTTTATAGGAAAAGGGAGAAGGAATGCTTTTTTAAATGAAAGATAAAAACAGGAAAACTGAAAGTAAGGGTGATGCACCAGACTGATTAAAATAAAGTTTCATAGAACTAAGAAAATGCACAAAATAACCAGCTATAGCAAGTAGACATACACAGATTCAAATAGTTTTTTAGTAGAGGTAAGAAACAAGAGGGTTGAGAGGAACATAATGTTCACAGAAAACCATATGCAAGTTCACACTAAACTAGGAAAATTACTAAAAAGAGGTAAGATGACTTGAATATATTCAATAATAAGACACAATTACAGTAGTAGAAAGCTCTGTTTGGAAATAGAAAAGCTTGAAAGCCAAAAAAAATTTCCAACCTTATTTACATCTCTAGAATGCATATATATAGCATTCCAAAAATGCCCTAAGTTGGTTCCAAAAATTTGCTCCATGAGTTCTATCATAAAATATCTACCTGAAGGGACGTCCACCTGCAAAAGTTATGGTGTGGGAATATCTAGAACGGGGCAGGTGGGAGATATTCTAAGTCTTTAATGCAAGCTACTGCATCACTGATCTGCACCCCTGAATTGGTGGAAGATATTTGGGCATTGAATGCGAGCAGCTTCAATGGTTATCTTCAACCATGACTATATGAAATATCTAAAACATGGCAGTTTAAGACATATTTCTGGTCATCAATGTGAACTGCTTCATCTTTGTATAGCAATGAATGCAAGAAATATCTACATTTGCCCAAAATGGTCACTGAAACGTCCAGTTGCCCAAAACATGCAAAACTAGATCCAAAATTGAAAAGTGAGAATATTCCCCGAAAAAAACTTGCCAAATGAAAGAGGAGGCAAAAACAATCATTTTTGCATTTTGAACCATGTCAAAATTTGCCAAGACGTGGAAGATATAGGTGGTCAAAGTTTTGGTCAACTATATGTGTATATCGCTTTGCATCTGCACTTGTATCGGCCTCTGAAACTCCCTCTAAAACTACCTTTGCATATGCAAAGCGCCTTGTATGTGCTTTTATTTGGCATCCAAATTGGCCTTTGAAATGTCCTTGTAGGTTCAATTGTATGTCACCTTGTATATACAATACAATGGCCACATACAAGAGCGGGCCCCTTTACTTTTATATCACCTTTTACATGTATGCCCTTGCCACTTGTCATCCCCTAATTGGTCACTGAGCTGGTCTGAGAAGCATCGCTAAAAAACTACATTTGCTATCGGCCATCGGAAAGATCAAAAAATGAGTTGCGATGCATACTATCTCACCGAAATCCCCTATATGTTGGCCTTGTATATCTAATTATATGTGCCAACATACAATTGCTTCAACATGCAAACTAAGGATTTCAACACTGAATAGGCCGAATTTGATTTTCAAATCAAGTCCGGCTTGTATATCGCCGTTGTATTTGACCTTTGTATATCGCAATATACAATGCAAAATATACAAAGGAAACTGTAGACACACTTATACATCACAAACACTTTACTTCGGCATATGCAAAATCCCTTTGTATATCTGATTGTATATGAAAACATACAATCATAAATATACATACAATGCGTGGACCTCAAAATGACCATCAGCTATATTTGATTTCCCAGTCAGGTCCTCCTTGCATGCTTTCCCTTTGTATATTTCCCTTTATATATTGCAATGTACAATGCCCTTATACATACAAGCCGTGGACTCAATGCTTGAATTTGCCAGAATTTGATTTTCAAGTCAGTTCTGCCTTGTATGTTAGGAATGCATGCTCATATTGTATGTCAAACACATACAATCTCCTTTGTATACCTGCAGCCCCCACCAATTACATCTCCTTCTTGTCTAGCGCTTTGCATATTTCCATTGTATATTTCTTTGTATGTTCAAATATACAAAGCAAATATACAAACCAAAGATACATATAAACCAGATTCACATTTGCCTTATATATCGGCTGATATACATTCACCTTTATATGTTGGCACATATGCAAAAACCTTTGTATGTCCCTTTGCATCTCTTGATTGTATTTGTGGCCTTGTATATTTGACTTGCATCTTTTATTTGCATCTTCACATATACAATGCGACTTGTATAGAAGATACAAATGCCTTTGTACATTCAGCGGACCCCACCTCTTGTATCTTACCTTTGTATATGCAGCCTTGTATGTTGCACTTGTATATCGTTAATGTACATTGCAAACATAAATTCTCCTTTGCATATTATCTTTTGTATGTGTGATTGTATATACAAAGATACAATCGCATATACAAGCCACTATTGCATCTTGCCGATGTACTTTGCACTGTTCATTCACTCTTGTATGTATGACTTACATCTTTACTTTGCATCTTTGTCATTGTAAATTGCACTTGTACATATGAATATACAATGGCGAATGTATATGCAAATATACATTGAGAAATGTGAACACAAATACTAAACATTAAACTGAGAAATCCCTGCGATTGAAAATACTTGAAGCTAAAAGATTTCTGGGTTTTTCTGGGTTTCCTGCAAAGATTATAAGATGAGAGATTTGGGATTTTTGACAAGAATTAACATGAGTATTTGAAGGATTTAATCCTTGCAGGGTAATTTTCTAAAGGATTTTCAAGGAAAATACAAGGTGAACTATTTACTCTGCACATAGGAAAAATAGGTCAACAATTTGGTGACTTCTATGGGATGTTTGCCTACTAAACAATTAGACCAATGGCTTTAAGCATCCATTGGGCATGGAGTCATACAGAGATTGAGAATATATATTGACAAACAATTCTGACTTTAGCAACTCAGCATATTTGCAGTGAAGAACACTTGGAAGATCAAACCAAGACAAAAATGCTGAAGGCAACCCCTCCAACTATGCTAGATAGCACTTAGGGAAAAGAAAAAAGGATCTAAACTATTGTGCAGTAGCACTTATTGAAAGCAAGAAATCTAACCTACTACTTTACAAGATAAGTCATACCTCAAAACACTTCTTCAAGTGTATCCCATTGACTGGGATAGGCAGATTTTCTCCATCCATATTTGATACCTAAAATGCATTGTGCTCCTTGCATTCAGTAATGATAAATGGGCCACTCCATATGTGGTCAAACTTGGAGTGCTTTCCTGGCTTGCTTTTCAACTCATCCCATTTGAGCACCATATCACCCTCCCTAAAGATTCTAGAAGTTGCTTTCTGATCAAAATTTCTTTTAGTCTGAAGCTGATGATACTCCATAGTTGTCATAGCCTTATCTCTGATTTCTTCAAGCTCCACGAGTTGAACATATCTGATAGCCATGGGATCCTCTTCTTCAAATATCTCCAGTTGATTCATGATATCAAGTGCTGGCAGCTCCACAGATATAGGTAATCTTGTCTTTTTCCCATTAACTAATATATATGGGGAGTTCCCAACTGACCGCTTGGGAGTTATTCTATCTGCCCATAAGGCATATTTCAGATTAGTGTGTCAGGTCCTCTAGTTATCCTCCATTGATCTTTTAATGATCCTTATGAGATTCTTATTTGTAGATTCATCCAAACCATTACCCTGTGGGTAATAATTTGATGAAGTATTCAAATAGATCCCATTCTTAATAGCCCAATCAGTTATCTTTAGTCCAACAAAGGCTAAAGCATTGTCTGAGATAATTGACTTAGGCACCCCAAATCTAGATATCAAATCTTGGTAAAAATTCAAAATAGTATTTTCATTGGATTCCTTTAGAGCCACTACTTCAGTCCACCTTGTGAAATAGTCTATAGCTGTAAGTATCCACCTATGGCCTGCACTTGATGGTGGGTTAATGGGACCTACAAAATCAATGCCCCATCTCATGAAGGGTTGTTCTACTTGAATTGGCTGCAGAGGTAAAGCTAGAAGCCTTTCTTTTCCTGCAAAAATGGCACATTTTACACATTTTCTAGCCCATGCATGGGCATCCTTGAATAAGCTAGGCCAGTAATATCCAACTCTCATTATTTTCCAAGCAATAGACTTTGGGGCAAAATGACCCCCTACTGTTCCATCAAGAAACTCATGTAGCACTTTGTCAGTCTGACCATTATCAATGCATCTTAACAACACACCATTAAAGTCCTTTCTGAAAAGGATTCCATTTATTAAAACATATGGAGTGGACTGTAGTCTAAAATATCTTCTTTTGGTTCTATTTAGACCTACTAGACATTTACCAGTTTGCAAAAATTGAGTCATGTTATTAACCCAACTTGTGCCCACTGCTACTGTATCATCTTGATGTGCATCTTCAATGGTCAGAAACTCCTCCTTCTCTTTTCCTATTTCATTCTCAGAACTAGTAGCAAGCTATTCACTGAGTCCTCTGCCTCTGACAAGCTTGGTTATCTTGATCTCCACGTCATATTCCATGACTTTGGTGATCCAACCAGCCCTTTTCTCATTAACATCTTTACTTAATGGGAAATCTTTCATGCTAGGGTGAGCAGCCATCAAATGTATCTTGTTATTAGAAACAAGATGTTAAAACTTCTTGAAGCTCCTTACCACTGCAAGGACATATTTTTTGATGAAGCTATACCTCTGCTCATACTCCTCCAGCCCCTAACTAAAGAAAGGGATTGGTTGTTCAAAGATGTCACTCTGCTGCTGTACCAGAATCATAGAGAATGTATGTAGACTGCCATAAGCATACAAGATAAAATATTTGGAGGAAATAGGGTTTGCCAGAGTTGGTGTAGCCAATAATGCCTCCTTTATGGACTCAAAGCTGAGTTTGGCCTCCTTTGTCCAGCCAAAAATTGTACTCTTCTTCAACATAGACGTTAAAGGCTTCAATAGATTTGCAACATTAGGTATAAATCTTCGCAGACAATTAATTTTACCAATAAAACTTTGTAGTCCCCTTTTGTGATTAGCTAAAGGCAACTCCAAAATAGCCCTTACTCTTTCTGCATCAATGGTAATGCCCTCCTTCGACACAACATGCCCTAATAGCTTGCCTTCATGCACAACGAAAATGCATTTCTTGGGATTGAGAGATATCCCAAACTCTTTGCATCACTCAAATACCTATCTCAGGTGGCATAAATGTTTAGATGCATCCTTGGAAAAAACCATTATGCCATCAAGGTACACTAGCACCTATTTATATAGTAAACCCTTAAAAGCCATATCCATAGCTTTCTGAAAAGTAGAACCAGCATTTGACAAACCAAAAGGCATTCTCTTGTAGGCCATGGCACCCCATTTGGTAGTAAATGCAGTTTTAAATTGATCTTCCTCCTTGACTAACACTTGATTACAGCCAGAATATCTGTCAAGCAAGGAGAATCTTTCAGAACCAACCACTACTTGTAGAATTTGCTCCATTGAGGGTAGTGGGTAGTGGTCTTTTAGGGAGGCTCTATTGAGGTCTTTGAAGTTGACACACAACCTAATTTCTCCATTTTTTTTCTCACAAGGACAAGGTTGGAGACCCAAGAAGTATGCTTGATCGGGAAAATGATATTTCCCTTGATCAGCTTGGTTAACTCTTTAATCATCAAAGGCTCAAGTTTTGGATTTAAAGGCCTTTGTTTTTGCTTCATAGGTTTTGTACCTGGTTCTAACTCTATGGTATGCTAGGAAATATGAGGGTCAAACCCTTTTAGGTTTGAATAATCTCAAGCAAACACATCTTCAAACTCTTAACAAAGAGCAATAAAAGCCCTCCTATCCTCAGGCAAATAGATTTTACCAATTTTAAGAAGCTTACCCTTAAAAATTTCTAGCTCCTCGTAATGTTCCTCTTTGACCTGCATGCTAGTTTTACTTTTCTTTAGCTGATCATCAGTCCGAAAAATGGATTCCAAGGTTACCAATCCTTTGGGTAGCTTGTTTGTCCTTAACTGAATAACTTGACCATCCTCATATTGTTGTTTGAGTTTATCCTGATTCATTATAGAAAACTCATCCTCCTCTAACAGGAAACACAGAATCTACTCATCACTCTCAAACACCTACCAATGAATATTATTGTCAGGGATAGAGGGCCTATCAACTATTTTCATGTGAGGCTACACCTTTTCTTTTTGAATATCACTGGGGCTATCAAACTGGGCCCTAATTGCAACTAACCTATTAGCATGAGAGTTCTGATTTCTTGGAATAGAGATCAGATTGAAGGCATCAAAATCTTCAATCATGTCCCATACCCTATGCTTGTAGCATTTCAGAGTATCATTCTTCATAACATGCAGCCCTCTCACCTAATTTACAATGAGTTCATTGTCCCCAAACACCTACAAACAACCAATTTTCCTCTTTCTTGCCCACTGCAAACCTTGAATCAACCCTTCATATTCAATAGTGTTATTTGTACATGAGAAGGAAAAATGGAAAGAAGAATAATATCTATCACCATGTGGAGACACAAGCATTACACTGCCACCAGATCCATTTCTATTCCTAGAGCCATCAAAGTACATTTTCCATACCTCATTTTGTTGTTCTGTCTGCTATTCAGCATTCTTTACCAGATTTGGAATTTCTGTTTCAGGCTCATGGAGTATGTAAACCCCCATACCAGCTTCTTGAATGTGCCCCTTAGGATCATCTACAACATTTTCTGAGGCCCACTCCCTTAATAGCACTTCTAGTATACTTTCAACTTGTAATTTTTGAGTAGCAATAAGCTTAGGATCATCAGAAATAAAGCAATTTGTAATAACAACACTTGGTGTGTAAGGCTCAATGTGATGTTTGGCAAGTAATTCAGATTTTAGGGTCACTTTGGTGCTGTATCTAGTCCTGAAAAATATGTGGGACTAGTTCAAGGATAAATATCCTCCTATTTTGACTGTGAATTCTCTTGATAAACAAATGGCAAAATAGGGAGGCAAATCTATGATGAACACCTCCTAAAAAATGGAAATGTTTGGGCAAGTGTGCAGAGTGAGACCTAGGTCTTTGATCATACCTATAGTATTAACAGTTGTGCCATCTAGTTGGAGTAAACCTTTGTCTAGGGGCTGGTATTTCAACCCTAGTTGGTCTGCAATCTATTTTGGCATCACAGAACTGCTTGCACCATTATCCACCATACAGTTATGTACTAACTTGTCTCTAATTATTAATGACACATAAAATGGGAGTGGTTTAGCACTTTTGTTTGGCTATTTACTGTTATCCTAGGATGAATTGGTAAGGACAACCCTAGTCAGGTCAACAGTTGTATCACTGGACACCTTCAAATCAGACAAGACAGATTGCAACATCCCCTTTTGGCCTAGGATGGCTAGAGAATCCCACATAGACATTGTCACATTCATCTTCTTCATATTTTCAATAATATTGAAAGGTGGAGTGACATGTACCTTCTGATATGATTTTCAAGTAGTAACATCAGCCTACAAATGAGGCATTTCCCTTGCTATTACTGAAGTATTTGTTTGTAAAATATGGGGAATATGGGATGTAGAAGCATCAACATGTCATTTTCCTTTATTTGCTACTTGATCTACCTCATAACCCCTCTTCTTGGCTCTTGTATTTGCTGCAACTAGAGTATTATCACTATTTACACCACAGAATTCACCTTCTTGCCAATTTATGAAGGTAGAATCATTCTAAGGCTACTCTTGCTGCTGTATAGCCCCAATGTTTGGGTGTTTGGGTGTTTGGCTGTGAGACCGCAACATTTTGTACCATTAACACCTAATTTATGACTCCATTTGAATAGGCTTCCTGACTGTGTGGCTAATTGCATGGAAAACACCATTCAAACTCAGCTGCAAGGTTATTCTGAACAAGGACAAGGTCCTTAACAACATTTATGGCGGCCAGATTGTAAGGCTGAAAAGGCCTCTGGTTCACATTCTGCCTGGTACCCTGGTAATTGCTTTGATAAGGTGGCCTGTTAGCTTGATATGGTTGGTTCTACCCTTGATAAGGCTGATTTTTCCCTTGACTGGTTGCTAATAAGGCTATCTATTCTAGGACTGATGCTTTTTTATGTTTACTAGCTCATTCCCAAAAGTTTGTAAGATATTTTCTATCTTCTGTTGGCTATTTTTAATCTCTTTCAACTCTTGTGACTAGCTAGGAGCAGCATTTTCAGAATTGGCGGTACTTGGTAATGCTGCAGTAGCAGGTAAAGGGACAAAATATGGGATTGGCAATGGCATTAAATTTTGAATCTTGGGGAAGATGGGTACTGGTGGTCAAGGAGCTATTTTACTAGCCTGAATCAAGCTATTTTATGCTCTAATGGCTATTTCATATGCATCAGGTAGGCTTGTACCTCCCAATGATTGAATCATTACTGAAATATCACTATTTAAAGCTTTTAGAAAATACAGAAAAGAGTATTCTGATGGAGGTCCTACCGTGACAGGAATTCTATCCCATTTCTTCTAGAATTTGAAGTTGAAATCCATCATTTGCTCCTAGGAAACTCTCTTTATTGTAGTCATTTGTTCAACCAATGACAAGTTGTCTGATTTATCTTGAAATTGCTTATTTAACTTATCACCCAGATCATCCCAGGTTGTAATGGTTTGCATTGGTAAACTCCTGAACCATTGTAATGCTTTTTCCTTGAAAGAGGTAGCCAATAACCTGATGGCTACATTCTCTTGGGTTACATGATGAACACCGCATAGAGAACCTACATCTCTAATGTGTTCAATTGGGGTAGTTTGATTCTCCCCTATAAAATAGGGCAGACTCTTCAAAGATGCCATAGGTATAACATCATGCACTATCAAATTCAATGGGCTACCCCCATCAAAAGCCACAGATGGTTGATTCCTTGCCATTGGAAAAGCTAGAGGTAGGTTTGCTTGAGCTGGTGCAGGAACTATAGGTGTAACTAGCCTGAAATTTGGTGGAGTTGATTGTATTCTTTTAGAGACTGGAGTCCTTGCTACAACTCTCCCTTGTCTTCTAGGTGGTGACAACTGCACATAATCAAATGAACTCAAACTCTGACTTTGAATCTCTCTCATAAAATGTAACAGCAGAACTGATCTGCTTGTCTTTCCTCAATATGAGTCGCCAAACATGCAAGTTTTAACCTCTTACAGGTTTGAAAATCACTGGCTGCACATAAAAACCAGCAACAAAAGATGGTATTCGATTATTTCTCTAACTCTCAAGTAGAGTCCCACAGGGCGTGCCAAAAACTATTATCACCTAGATTTGCACCCTTTGTTGCAGTTGTAAAACTTTAGCAATTTGGAGTAACATGGGAATGATCTTGAAGTGTGGGACCTTGCAAAATGAGATCAAACCTCTAGAGAAGGTCAGCTTCCTTCATTGGATATCACCCAAAACTACTAAATCTTTAGAGGAAAAGGGAGAAGGAATGCTTTTTTAAATGAAAGATAAAAATAGGAAAACTGAAAGTAAGGGTGATGCACCAGATTGATTAAAAGAAACTTTCATAGAACTGAGAAAATGTACAAAATAACCAAATACAACAAGTAGACATACACATATTCAAATGGTTTTTTAGCAGAGGTGAGAAACAAGAAGGTTGAGAGGAACATAATGTTCATAGAAAACCATATGCAAGTTCACACTAAACTAGAAAAATTAGTAAAAAGAGGTAAGATGACTTGCATATATTCAATAATAAGGCACAATTATAGTAGCAGAAAGCTCTGTTTGGAAATAGAAAAGCTTGAAAGCCAAAAAAAATTTCCAACCTTATTTACATCTCTGGAATGCATATATATAGCATTCCAAAAATGCCCTAAGTCAATAACAAAAATTCACTCCATGAGCTATATCAGAAAATAACTACCTGAAAGGATGTCCACCTGCAAAAGTTATGGTGTGGGAATATCTGGAACAGGGCAGGTGGGAGATATTCTGAGTCTTTAATGCAAGCTGCTACATCATCGATCTACACCCCTGAATCGGTGGAAGATATTTGGGCATTGAATGCGAGCAGCTTCAATGGTTATCTTCAACCATGAATATATGAAATATCTGAAACATGGTGATTTAAGAGATATTTCTTATCATCAATGCGAACTACTCCATCTTTGTGCAGCAATGAATGCAAGAAATATCTGCATCTACCCAAAATGGTCGCTGAAACATCCAATCGCCCAAAACATGCAAAACTAGATCCAAAATTGAAAAGTGAGAATATTCCCCTGAAAAACCTACAAAATGAAAGAGAAGGCAAAAACAAGCATCTTTACCTTTTGAATCATGTCAAAATTTGCCAAGACATGGAAGATATAAGCGGTTAAAGTTTTGGTCAACTATATGTGTATATCGCTTTACATCTACACTTGTATCAGCCTCTGAAACTCCCTCTGAAACTACCTTTGCATATGCAAAGTGCCTTGTATGTGCTTTTATTCGGCATCCAACTCAGCCTTTGAAATGTCCTTGTGTGTTCAATTGTATGTCACCTTGTATATGCAATACAATGGCCACATGCAAGAGAGGACCCCTTTACTTTTATATCACCTTTTGCATGTATGCCCCTGCCACATGTCATCCCCTGATTGGTCACTGAGCTGGTCTGAGAAGCATCGCTAAAAAACTGCATCTTCTATCGGCCATTGGAAAGATCAAAAAACGAGTTGCCAATGCATACTATCTCGCCGAAATCCCCTGTATGTTGGCCTTATATATCTAATCGTATGTGCCAACATACAATCACTTCAACATGCAAACTAAGGACTTCAATGCTGAATAGTCCAAATTTGATTTTCAAATTGGGTCCGCCTTGTATATCACCATTGTATCTAACCTTTGTATATAGCAATATACAATGTGAAATATACAAAGGAAACTGTAGACACACTTATCCATCACAAACACTTTACATGCAAAATCCCTTTGTATATCTGATTGTATATGGAAACATACAATCGCAAAAATACATACAATGCGCGGACCTTAAAATGACCATCAGCTATATTTGATTTCCTAGTCAGGTTCGCCTTGGATGCTTTCCCTTTGTATATTTTCTTTTTTATATCACAATATACAATACCCTTATACATACAAGCCATGGACTCAATGCTTGAATTTGCCAGAATTTGATTTTCAAGTCGGGTCCGCCTTGTATGTTAGGAATGCATGCTCATATTGTATGTTGAACACATAGAATCTCCTTTGTATACCTACGGCCCCCACCAATTGCATCTCTTTCTTGTCTGGTGCTTTGCATATTTCCATTGTATATTTCTTTGTATGTTTAAATATACAAAGCAAATATACAAACCAAAGATACATATAAACCCGATTCACATTTTCCTTGTATATCGACTGATATACATTCACCTTTGTATGTCGACACATATGCAAAAACCTTTGTATGTCACTTTGCATCTCTTGATTGTATTTGTGGCCTTATATATTTGACTTGCATCTTTTATTTGCATCTTTGCATATACAATGCAACTTGTATAGAACATACAAACACCTTTGTACATTCAGCAGATGCCACCTCTTGTATCTTACCTTTGTATATGCGGCCTTGTATGTTGCACTTGTATATCGGCAATGTCCATTGCAAACATACATTCTCCTTTGCATATTATCCTTTGTATGTGCGATTGTATATACAAAGATACAATCGCATATACAAGCCACTGTTGCATCCTACCGATGTACTTTGCACTGTTCATTCACTCTTGTATGTATGACTTGCATCTTTAATTTGCATCTTTGTCATTGTATATTGCACTTGTACATATGAACATACAATGGCGAATATATATGCAAATATACATTGAGAAATGCAAACACAAATACTAAACATGAAACTAAGAAATCCCTGTGATAGAAAATACTTGAAGCTAAAAGATTTCTAGGTTTTTTTGAGTTTTTTGCAAAGCTTCTCAATATGAGAGATTTGGAATTTTTGACAAGACATAGCATGAGTATTTGAAGGATTTAAGCCTTGTAGGGTCATTTTCTAAAGGATTTTCAAAGAAAATACAAGGTGAACTATTTACTCTGCATAGAGGAAATATAAGTCAACATGATTATTATATTTATTTTTTATGTCTTGTGAATGTAGGTTTTTCAATAAACATCAAGGTCTTTGTTTCACACATATGAAAAAATAGGAAAATAGAGAAAAAAATTCTAAAAAATACGTGTCCTCTAGGTATTGATGTCCTTATTCCAACAAAAAACAATTGAATTTTGCTACATACAAAAAAAGTTATGTTGGATAGAATATGCCTATGTCTAAATTATAATTGGTTTGACTTCAAAACTTAATTTAAAAAAATATTCAACAAAACATTATGAAACCAAATGCATCCTCTAGATATCGGTGTTACCAATCTAAATTCAAAAGAATCAGAATTTTATCCTTTGTAGACAAAAAATTATTTATCAACTAGTTATCAAAGGAGACACAAAAAAATTACAATTTAATTACAATTTAAAAAATATATATATTTAGAATCTACAGACAATATCTCACAAATCACTAGTTCACATCATCTTCAAATTCCTAATGGTTTAGTGGCTATAGGTATTAGAAAGTGAAGATTTAGTTCAAAATGTTGATTTCAATGTCAAGTTATAGCCAAAAATGTTGATGTATTTTTCTTCGTAAGTTCCAAATCTTTCTTCAAAAGTTTCTTTTGGTTTGCTTAGCATTAGGCCTGCAAGACCTACAATTATATCTTTTGACACTTCATTCCCCATTTCCAGAATCCAAATTGTCTTGGGTTCCACTGCCTCCATGTAGCATTCATCCTTATTGACCATGAGGATGATATCATCTTTGTATTTCTCTACTACTTTCTTAGGGATCCTTTCCCTATCATGCATCTTCTTCTGGAAAACTTTGAAGAAACCCCAAAGTGCAGCATTTTGGGCCTCCAAATTTCCAATCCTTTACATATGATATCTAATCTAGACTGCAACCACTACGTGTCCCAACCATACAATGTTTTGTGCACCTAGTACTTCTCTGGGGAAATAAAAGAGAAAATAGATAACTAAAGTACCAAATTTGAAAGGGTATTTTGAGTCCTTTGTCTTTTGAAGGTTTTCAAGCAATTGTTGCCTTATCAAATCACATAGATCATAATCTATACCCTTCTTGACCATTTCATATGTAGTATATATAGAAGTTGTAGGGATAGAGTTTTCTGTATTTGTGAAATAGATCTTGTACCCTATCAACATGGATGCATATTTCACTGCCAGATCATCAATATCATTCACAATCAAGGCTCATTTATCAAATTTTCTCTAGTGAGCTTCATTACAACATCATTTTTGACAGATTTGAGCACCAGAACAACTTTGGTGGAGCACAACCCTATTATAGCCCTAATGGCTTCCTTGCTTATCATGTGTGGAATGTCTAGCCACATGAATTTGCCATGGATGCGGCTCAGTACATACTTCACCCAAGCATCTTCATAGTAGAAAATAGGAAAATCATTCCAAACATCCAAATTTTTCTTAGTTAGGGTACCGTATTCATGCTTTAGTTTAAAGTTGTCATCTATTAACTCATTAACCCAAACTTCTCCTAGTTTTGTATGGTTGTATTCTTCCATCTTTGTATAGATATGCATTCTCACATCCTCTATGTGCAAGACACTATATGGTATATCTGAAAAAGCACCATCTAGATCAGTCTCCATTGACTTGAAGGGATGTTTCTTGAATTTTGGTCAGAGATGGTCAACTAATTCTACCACTTGTGGAGTAAACATATTTAAAGTTATATTGAAAACCTTTTAGAGAAAGATAGAAAGCTGCAAAATACCTTTCAATCACCTCTAGATAGGGTTTCATGCTTAGGAGATCAGAATTTACTTCTTCTTGTACCTTCACAACTCTTTTCTCTTGGATTGATTGTTTGCAAATGATCCTTTTGTCAAGTGACATTCATTTATACCATTTTACACTTAACCTAATTTGCATTCACTGCTCTATTTGATAAAGTTGTCAAAGCTTCTACTGTGATTCACAGTCATCTTCTATTGCTCCACAATCTTTGACAATAAGTTATTTTTCACTAGTGTTTTCTTCAAAAGGTCAAAAATATCAATCTTCATCTCATATCCTTGTGCTGAAGAATCAACACCATTTCTCTAGTAGGGGATGAAAGATTTCTATTAAAGCTCCCCCTGAGCCAAAGCTCTCAACCTAGTTCCCGAGGGAGGTATCAATGCCAAAGACTAGTACTACCCCATCATTCACCTTAGTTTCTTCTTTCTTCTTCTAGATCTTGTCCATTTATTTCTTTATCTCTACTGGATCCATGTTCTTCAATGTATTATTGTTCTTTACAGAATCAACCGTCACATTCATATTTCTACAAAATTTGCTAATAAGACCTAATTTGTTGCATTCATAACATCTAACATTTTGAACAAGCTTACTTCCATTTATCCTGGATATACATTGATTAGCCTTATGCCAAAATCTACTGCATGTATAACAATAGCCATAGAAGGATGAAATTAACAATAGCCATATTGTAACCATTCGTCATTTGATTTTTGCATTCATTAGCCTTATGACCAATAATTTGACATTTAAAATATTGACTAGATAATGATTGAACATTTTGATTCATCCTACTTCTACATTCCATAGCCGTATGTCAATACTTGTTGCAAGAGTAATAGTAGCTAAAGTACCTTTATGCAGCTGGTTGTCTGATAGGTGGCCTCTTGAAGTGTTTCTTCTAGTTCTGAACCTATTTGTTGTTACCTTTCTTGACTGCAACCTTATTTTGGTAATTTTTCTTCTTTCCAGCATTGTTTGAAGTCTTATTTGTCTTTGAACTTTCACCCTTTTCAAAACCTAATCCTTCTTTATCCTCGGGAGCCTTTTGATTTGTAATCATTTCATCAAGCAGGGTGGAACTTTTCTTAAATTTATCTTCTTGATTCTTTGCCTTCTCCAACTCTATCTTTAGGACCACTATTTCTTGTTCAAGCATTGTGCATTCTTCAGATTTGCCTTTTAGTTTTTTATTTAGGCATTCTTCAATTCATTTCCCTTCCTTAATTTGCATTTTCAGACTAGCAATTGTCTCAATTGATTGATTGATCTATTCATTTACTTCCTTATATCTCTCCTTGAATCTCTTATTTTGTTCCCTCAACTTTTTGATGCATTCATCTGCTTCCTTAATATTTTCCTCCAAATCTTTGTTCTTGCATTGAACTTTTTCTAGATCTTCAAGAGCTAATTCAAGTTCTCCATTCATGTCAACTATGCAGTCTTCTTCATTAAATTCAATAGTAGGGATTTCCTTCAGAGGATTAGGATATCTCCTAGGAGCCATGTGTTCATACCTCAAGATCTTCCTCAAGCAGTTAAGATTCTTCCAAGGAACCAAGTTCTGATACAAATTGTTGAACACCTGGAACACTGGGTGGGTGGTGAATCGGTATTCTTTGAAACCACTTAATCATTTAAACATTCATTTCATAGAGCATGTTTAACTTGCATTAAGAAAGGAAAACATGAAATCAACCACTAAAGAATATCACACATGAACACCAGATTTTTACATGGAAAACCCAAAAAGGGAAATACCACAGTGAGGATTAGCTCACAATATATATTAATAAAGAAACTAGTTAAGGTTAATACAATTGATCGACTCACTATCCATGAATGCTCACTACAAGTGGCTTACTGTCCTAAAAAGAAAGAGATAGAAGAAGGGGATGTCTCACTACATCAGACTTCACTTACCTCTGCACACTATATCTCTTCATAATCCATATACATTTATATCTCCAAACAAGAATTCAACCTTGTATATATACTACATTGAAGAAGAACATCAGTTAGGTTGGCACAATATATGTATCACGAGACTTCCTATCTTGTTGGACCAAAACACAATCCCATATGCTTTGCAGAGAGAACCAAAGCATGTAACACATTTATACAGGTTAAAACAACCTATAAATACTCCCATGACATCATTTCATACATTTCATAGCTCCACACAACATTAACATCTTTAGGTTGGCTTCACTGGTGAAGCAACAATAGTATGAACAAACTATTAGTTAACAAATCAACATGTAGACCTCCAAATTGCCTATCACTTGGATCATACATACTTTAGACATCCATAACCTTATCCTCAACTCTATAAAGCAGGATATTCATCTACGTTGGAATGCGGAGAATCCCAATTTGTCAATGGCACTATGATTGTTGTCTATACAAAGTCTGGTACTCTATCAACTCTTCCTTTGACTCTGGAGGACTTCAAGACCTGAAACTTTAGATTTGGACTCTATGAATATGTACCAACAATACCTTATAACCACACAACAAAATGTTTCATAGCAGAAGAATGCAGACCAAAAAGATGGTTCCCTAAACATTGAAAATAGGATGCTGGTACTTAGACAAATTTGCAGAGTGATTGGTACAATGGTCTTGTCTAGATCAACATGACTACATCTTTATTCTTTGTTATCCTTATCCACATCACACTTAACACCTTGTCTAGAACATTTAGCAAGACTAGCCTAACTATATCTATACCCCTTACTAAATCTCTCTGGACCAATACAACTATGTCTTTACCCTTTCTTGCCATCAATGATAACACTACTTATTATCATGCTTATCCTTCTCTACATCATCATGCTTATGTTGCCAACAAGGGGTACATGTTGTGGGATACTATTTCCCACAAGATTATTATTAGCTAAGGTGTTTATTTTAATGAAAAGTCTGTGCAAAGAAGTAAAGAACAACAAAGTATAGAAACTATTCCAGTAGAGGTGGAAAAGTATGATGCTAATATGGAGGTGCTAGATGAAAATTAGAAATGTATTTTTCTTGGCTATGCAGAAGGTACAAAGGGTTACAAGTTGTGGGATACTGCTGCCTGCAAGATAATTATTAGCCAAAATGTTTATTTTAATGAAAAGTTAGTGCAAAGAAGTAAAGAACAGCAAAGTACAGAAACTATTATAGTAAGGGTGGAAAAGTATGATGCAAGTATGGAGGTGCTAGATGAAAATCACCCACCTATTCATGAAAATCAACAAGATAATAATTAGAATCAGTTATATGATGAGGTGGAACAACAACCAAATGAGCTATAGGGTAACACATTATAGGTTCTTAGGAGATCCACTAAACTTATCAAACCACCAACAAGTTATTCTCTTAATTGTAATTCAGCTTATGCTTTACTTACTGATGTTGGTGAGCCTAGCTCATATCAAGAGGCTTGTGAAGATGAAGACGCAAATAAATGGAGAGAAGCCATGGATGAGGAGATGAGATATCTACATAAAAATAAAACATGGGAGCCTGTGCAATTGCCTAAGGGGCGAACAACTATTGGCAACAAGTGGTTCTTCAAACTGAAAATGGATATGAATGATAATGTGGAGTGATATAAAGCTCGGTTGGTGGCCAAGGGGTATGCACAAAAATCTAGCATTGATTTTGATGAAATCTTTTCACCTGTGGTGTGACTAGGTATAGTTAGAGTTGTTTTGGTTCTTTTTGGTAGTCTTGATTTGGAGTTACAATAGTTAGATGTAAAAATAGATTTTTACATGGTGATCTTTCTGAGGAAATTCATATGCAGCAACTGAAAGGTTTTGAGGAAAAAGACAAGGAGAATCTCGTATGCATGTTGAACAAATCATTGTATGGTTTGAAATAGGCACCAAGGTGTTGGTACAAGCGATTTGATTCCTCCATGATAAGTTTGGTTTATAGTAGATGTGAGGCTAATCATTGTACCTACTTTAAAAGGTATGAAGATGGCCATATGATTATTTTTCTTTTGTATGTAAATGATATGTTAGTTGCGGGTCCCAACATTCATAAAATCATCAGGTTAAAAACTCAGCTTGCTAGGGAGTTTAAAATTAAGGACTTAGCAAGTGAAAATTATATTCTTAGAATGAGGATACATAGAGATAGAAAGAACAGGAAAATTTGGTTGTCACAAAAGACTTATGTGGAGAAGATTTTGCAGCACTTCAATATGCAAAATGCACAACCATTTAGTACTCCATTTCTTGCTCATATTAAATTGTCTTCAAAATAGTGCCCTAGCACAAAACTAGAGAAGAAATAAATGTCTTGTGTATTGTACTCATCAACAACTAGTAGTCTTATGTTTGTTATTGTGTGTACCAAACCAGACATTACACAAGTAGTGGGAGTAGTTAGTCATTTTATGGCGAATCTAGGTTGTGATCATTGGATGACTGTGAAGTGGATTCTTAGGTGTGTGAGAGGCACTTTTGATGCTATTATTTGTTATAGTGGAAGTACTCTTTAGGTTAATGGATATGTGGATGTAGATTTTGGTGGAGATAGAGATAAGAGAAAATCTACTATAGGTTATGTTTTCTCCTTCGCACGAGGTGATGTTAGCCGAGTTTCAAAGTTCTAGACAGTGGTGGCTTTGTCTACTATTGAAGTAGAATCAGAATATATGGTAGCAACATAGGCAAGCAAGGAGGTAATCTAGTTTAATATACTCTTGGGTGAATTGTAGGTAGAGCAGGATAGCATGGTGTTGCATTGTGATATCCAAAGTGCTTTACACTTAACATGGAACTCAACTTATCATGCCAGAATGAAACATATTGATGTACAATATCACTTTGTATGTGAGGTGGTGGAAGGAGGAAAGGTCCAGCTATGGCTAAGATACACACTGATATAAATCTATCTAGTAGTGGCATTGGTCTCTTAATATGAGGAGTTATTCGCAAGGTAGAAACTTGACCTCAAGTGGGAGATTGTTGAAATGTGAAGTCAGTTTTACTTATTCTAGTAGTGATGAGTAGTCGACAATGAGATCTATCTAGTTCCACATGTACACCATACAAAATTGCATGTAGAAGTGCCACTCACATTGTTCTACATGAAAATTTATCTTTAGATTTTCTTTGTTTTGTGCATGTACTTTTTCATGAATATTTAAGTTAGTCAAGCTTGAATACTAGTGCATGAGAAAAAGTTTTGTAACTGCAAATTTTCTTCTGAGAATAAAATTGAGAGATCTTTGCCTCTAGTTTTTTTCCTCATACATTACCAGGTTTTCGACATAGATTTGTGTTGTCTATTTTATGCTTTTATTGCTAATTCATTGTTATTTCAATTCTATACTGCTTATTTTTCTAATACTGCACCTCAAAAACCACATACCATCCATGGTTATCTGGATTGAGAACCATGTCCTCTCCATAGAGGCAAAGTAATGGTGTACTCCCCTAACTCTCTCCCCAGAGAGAAATAAAATTAAGATCTAGCACCCATAGCTCTGAATGCCTCTTGAAGATTAAATCACCATCAGACCCCTGAACTCACCAGAGGGGCATATACCAAAGATCACCCACTGCTTGGGAGAGGCACCATGGTCAACTCTTAGTGACAGAACAAAAAATAATAGATTACCCTTGAAAGTTCACACAAAGAACCATCCCTTGTAGGAAATAAAGAGAGGATAGAACTAGAATCCTCCTAGAGTAGGATGAAAAAAAACCCAATTGTCAAAAAAATCATCGATGATGGAGCTATTTCAGTGTAATGATAGATTTCACATCATTTTCCATCCATGAACAAATTCTACACATGAGAGCATATCTCAAAGAAATGCAAAATAAAATAAATAAAAATCACCCTTGACCATCACACAAAAATAGCCAAACACTCCTGTGAGAATCAATGAGGGGATAAAATAAGTTTCCACCCCAACTTGAAAAGAAAATAGCCCCCAATTGTCACTTATTCATAGTGAAAGTAATCTCATTTTTGTATTTGGTGACTATCCTACTTGGAAACCTTTCTCTATCTTAAATTGATATTTTTAAAATAATAATTATAGGAATCTTATATATCCTCCCATCCACATACAATTTTATGTTATTCAGAATCTAACTTCCTACTATTTGATTTTGATCCCATCATTTTTTCTACAACCCTAGGGATTTCTTCTAAGATATATAGAGCTAAAAAAATCAACAAATACCTATAAAAATTCATGGTTAAACTTTTAGGTTTTGTTTAAGTTGTCTAGTAGTTGATCCCTCACTACTTCATAGAGATTGTATTCAATTCCTATATCATCATGTTGTATGTTATCTATTTTATCTTGGCTATGGTAGAGGCCTCTCTATTTGTATTATATAATTTGTATGTGATGCCTTTGGTTGTATACCACACTTTTTAATCCATTGTTTTTTGATTGATAGGTTTTTACCATTTAGGACTACTCCAGTTAGTTCGCTAAGTTTCTTAACATATAGGGATTTCTTGCATTTGAAAATTAGATATGATTATCCTCTATCCAATAGCCATCTAACCATATTGATCACCTATTTTGTAATCTAGTAGGTTTTATTGAGATTAGAGAAATATCCATTCACATTGGCTCAACAAAACATTAATCCAATTGTTAGAATTTGAAAACATTGGGAATTCCTACCAAATATCTAGCATCATCCTTTTGAGTACCCTATACCTATATGTATACTCCCTTTTGTTCATATTAGGGTTTGATTACATTCATTTCTCATATTTAACATTCATGCTTGTATGATCAAATTCAGTTAGCTTTACATGGATATATTTCCAAATGTCTAATGTGTAGAGAACCATAGCTAGAATCCTAGAGAACACCTTTTTTGGATTCTTCTTTTAAGCATTCCATTGGATCTTCTTTATATAAGTTGATTAATTGTGGAATCATTGATTATTTGAATATTATAAATTTGAGCCATTATTTGTTACTCCATTTTACCACCTTCTCATAGTTCTATCTACTTTCCACACTATCATAGCTCACAAACTCTATTATGCTTATTACTTTCTACTCTACTAGTTATTAACACTTCAAAAATTTGAATGCCCCACTTATTTGTTTCCTTCTTCCTTTATTAAATTGATGGTAAGTATTTATGTAGTAAATAATCAACTTGTTTTAACAAGTCAATGCTCAATTGCTTCATTATACTTTTCCTTTTCAATTTGTTTTCACTTATCCATCTGTGTAGTAGATTTATTCCAAACTTAACCTACTCTAATGGGATATAACATATTACATACTTTAAACTTTAATTTTATTGCTATTTACATCATTCTTAACATTTTACAACATGCACTACATATGCTACACCCCTTTTTTTATCTTTTATTTTTCTCATTCCCTTACATAGTAGGGTTTCAATTTTCTTCATTCACATATCCATTCATTATCTCACTAGTCAAAATCTTTAGTTTCTTTGCTCTAGATTTTGGAATATGGTCTATCATATATGGTGCTAACGATCTCATGTTTAACTTCAAAATATTATTGAATTTGTTGTCATACAATAATTTATAGTTTCCCTAGTTCTACCTATTTGTTTATGATGTTTCTACCATGTCATCTCTTCTACCTTCATTTTTATTACACTTGATTGTAAGTTCCTTTTAACTTTATTATCATCTAACTTCTCTAGTTTTATCAATATTTCCTTGATGAATCTCCTTCATCCAATTTCAATGATATCACAATAATAAAATTAGGTATCATATTGCATAGGCTATGTTTAATCCAATTCATAAGACAATTGAAAAGGATAATACTTAGTTTCTTATAGGAGCTTCTATATGCCCATAACAACATAGGTATCTTTAGGTCCTAGGTCACAAGTATTACTATCACAAAAAAAATCAATATTCTCTCCAAGATCCTTTTTAATTCCTCACTTACCTCATTGGCCTAGGGATGATATGGTGTACTCTTTTTATGCATAATCATGTTATTATCTAATAATGCTTTGATTGTCTCACTCACAATGTGCTTTCATTGATCACTAGTGATGTTTGTGGGATAACTAAATATTATAATAATATTGTCATATAAGAAATTAAAGCTACTACATTTCCTATTCAATCCTTTGTGGGTGTTGCCTCTACCCATCTAGTAAGATATTTATTTCTTGTTACTATAAATTTGGCATGAGACTTATGAGGAGGGAGATTAATTAAACCAATGAAGTCTGTTGTTCATTTTTAAATGGCAATAGAACTAACACTAATCATCATGACATATATTGAATCTTGTGCATATGATTTCCCAGTCTTTGTCCATACATTGCACTTCCTTTCATATATATTTGAAAGCATCATTGAACAATGCTAACCATCATAATCCTACTAGTAATATTTTCTTCCCTATACCATTTCTTAAATTATGCCCACTTGATATGATTTCATGATCCTCTATCAAAATATCTCTTCTCTCTTGCTCCAACATGACTTTCGTTATTATCCAATTCTTTCCAACTATATACTATTCTCCCTTAATTAATGTGTAAGGAAATTCTTCAATGGTTAGTTTTCAAAAAGGAATCTTGGTGGAGTTGCTTCATGGTGTTCATCATGTTGAGATGTCTTCAAAGGATTTTAGGAAGTCATGTTATTGGAGTTTACAGAAGTTCGCTTTGTGAACATGCTTGATGTGTGTTCATATTCAAGCAGTATGATATTGAGTTGATGGTGCAAAAGCTCTTCTCTTGATGAGGTTTGTAGCTTGATGTTGACATATTCAAGCAAGGTATGATATTGAGTTGATGGTGCAAAAGTTCTTCTCTTGATGAGGTTTGTAGCTTGATGTTAACATAATGTTGGTTCTTTGGTTTACATGATGTTGACATGATGGTAAGTACAAGCATTAGATGTATGATGTTCGATAAGAATATATCTTTCACATAGTTTAGTGCCTTTAAGAATGTTGCTGCAGTATTTGGCAGAAATCAAGATGTTTGTATAGATGGTTTGAGGTGTTATTTGATGTGGTTCATGGCTTCATTTCAGGCATTCACTTGGTTCACTTGATGTAAAGATTGTTGTCATGCTGTCTTCAGGATAGAAGAAGTAAGGTGTTCAAAGGAAGGGTTGTCATTCCAAATCAGGAGGTCTTAGTCTTATTGATTGAACATTTGATAGACATGTGACACAGTAATATAATGGTGACTTCATTATATGCATTATGTGTGCAAAGGAAGGCATAATGGCATATCCCTTTAGACCACTTTGTGTTCTCTACATCAAACTCAAAGTTTTACATCAATCTTTGTGTCCTAAAATGTCTTAAGGACTACATCAATTTGAATATGTTTGAGGAGGTCCAAAGTCTTTAGTATATTGTCTCTTGATATATTAGCCTCTCAACATGCAAATACATATGCCTTTATATCCTAAACAAACATGTCTTAAAACTTGCATTTTATGTTTTATTCCTTCGATGACCTGCTATAATAGGTAAGTTATAACTTATGTCCATTAAACTCATTAGGAAACCAGCCTCCTTCTATATTCCCACTGCTTGCTTAGGTTTCCTTTTTGAATTCATATGAGCGATTAAAATCCTTAAAAGGCTATGCTTAGTGTGGGTGCGAATTTGTTTTGCCATCATATGAGCCTCATTTTATGCAAAGGGGTCTTTAAAAGACATTGAATATTTTAATTCATTCAAGGTTTTTTTTAAGGAGAGCACGACTTATGAAAAGACATGGAAGTATTTATTTTGGAAGAGCATGATTTTTGTGGCATTAAATAGGCTTTAAGAGGGGAGTTTAATTAAGTCTTTTGTGACTTTAATTTGAAATTAGAAACTTTTTATTATTTTCTAATTTGATGGGCTATGGAGTGTCATATGGAGTTATATGATATTTATGAGGAGTTTTTTTTTAAAATGTGAAAAGGCAGGAAATAATTAAGGAGAAGTCTATTTTGGAAAAAAAATTTGAAGACTTTTGTTCTTCTTTTTCTTATTTTGTTGCAGAGAATATGAAGAGAGCATAGATTGAAGAATATTTTGAAAAGTTTTTTTTGTAGATAGAATGAGAAGATTTTAAAAAGAGCTTGCAAGAAAATATAAGATCAAAGGAATGATTTTCTTGGAAGAATGTTTTATACAGATGGCCACATGAGGATCATGCTTCATTTTTTTTAATAGAGAATATAAAAAGATGCAGAGTGATTTTCTTTGAGAAGAGGATCCATTTTTTTTTTAAAGAGATTTTATTACAAAGGCAAATGAATTATTTTCATTGAAGATTTTTATATGACCTTATCATTGTTTTAGATGAATTGTTTGTGCAGAGAAGGTGAAAGGTTTGGAGATTTTTGAAGAAGATTTACATGATTTATTTTTTGTAGACTGAAGGGATAATTTTGAAGACAAAAATTGTCCAAATTGAAATGTCAAAGAATATGAAAGGTCATGGATTTATTACAGAGAAGATGAAAATGATTGTGGAAGGTCATCTGATATTTAATGGAATTACATGTGCTTTGATGGTGTTGTTGTGTGGATCTGCATATAGGGTTGAATATATTTTGAATATCCACTAGAAGAGAAAATACAAATGATAAGTTTTGTATGTGATTTGAGTTGATGAGAAGTATGGTGATATGACAGACACAAGAAGTGATTTGTATTGAAATAGAGAAACCCTTTGAATTCTTGGTTTTAATTTGAGTGTGTATTAGGGGTTGGTGCTCCTTGAAGTCGGTGCTTCTAAACATTGTTGCCAATGAGGCTTGTAGGTCAGTGAGACCTCTCAATTGTCAGTGAGACATAATATTCAGCCAGTGAGCCTTTGTAAAAAGTTTTGAAAGTTAAGCCAGTGGGGCACTTCATGATTGGTTTTTCTACCCCTGAAGGTTTTCCACTCAGTAAAAACTTGTGTCATGCTTCTCATTGATTTATTTGTGTGTGCATATTAATTGTTTAATCATGTTTTTGTTTACATATTTTATTGTAAGTCTTGTGAATATAAACTCAACAAGTCATCAATGTCCTCTCTTTTTGTCTTGTAAGATAAAGTTTGCAAAAAGTTAAAATTTATACAACACTAATTCACCTCCCCTCTCACTGTTGTTTTGTACTCCTACAATTGGTATCAGAGCCTAGGTTCCCTTTTGAAACTTAATCAGCTTGGGTAGGTCTTGTGTGTGGAGTACCATGGGTAAATGCAAAAGAAATAAGAGCAAGAAAATTGTCAAGTCTCAGACCAGTCAAAATTATTCATCTTTATCAAATTTAAAGATTGATATAGAACCTGTTGATATAAATGTTCCTGAAGTTGAATCTGATATTGTATTAGAAGAAAAAGTTTCAGGAGTTCCTCAATTTGATTGTTTAGATTTTTTAGTTTGGTATGTTAGAATGCAAGTGTATTTATCCTCTTTAGGATATGGTGTTTTAATGTCAGTTGAGAATGGGTATTGTATTATTGCAAATAACAAAGAAGCTATTGAATGTAATCATATTGCAAAGAAGGCCATATTGTTTGCTCTATCTAATGATGTTTCATGTCAAGTTATACATTGTGAAATAGCTCAGGATGTCTAGAAAGAATTAATAAGAATTTATCAAGGTAATGATAAAGAAGAGGACAATTTGGTGTCTAAAGAAAGTGACCATGAATGAAGACAATCACATGAAGAAGTTGAAAATCAATTAGATTCAGAAGAAGCTAACATCATAAGTGATGATGATCAAGAATATGATGAATAAGATTGTGAGATTGATATGGAAGGAGAGCTCATATATGCTCTAACTGAACTCAAGAAATATAAGAGAGAGAATCAAAAACTAAAATTGCAGCTGCAACAAGAAAGAGAATCTAAAAACAAAGCACTTTTAGACCTTTAAAGTGTATCTTTAGATCTTGAAGAGGCCTAATGTCAAATTATGAGTTTAAGGACATATATTGATGATTCAGACAAATTAATTGTTAGATTAAAGACTAAAATTAAGGAAGCTAAGAGGATAACTGATGTTTCAATATCTGACCTTGAAGTTACAAGGATTGAGAATTTAAAACTAGAGGGTGAAATTATCAAACTCAAAAAGGATTATGATGGTCTCAAAGTTTTCTCTAAGAAGTATCAAGAATATGAAGAAAGTACATACAAGTTACATGAGTTGTTGGGCAAACAGAAGCATCATAATGACTACTATTCTAGGATTTGAAGGAGAGTGTTTAAAAGCCAAATAAACTCCTAGAAAGAAAATTGATTTTCATGCTAGTGCTCCTGAAGACAAAAACAAGTCAGAAGCTGAAATAAATATCAAAGATGAAATGTATAATCAAAGGAGAAGAAATTTTAGAAGAAATGTTTCTGTAAGGCAAGCATACATGTACAGGTATTATTATCTTTTAATGGTTATTGTTATACATGTCATCATTTTGGACACAAAGCAGTTGTTTGCAGAAGGAATATTGATATTGTTTGTTACAAGTGCAATAATGCTGGTCAGATTTAAAGAAACTATCAAATGAATAGAATGTATGATTCTACTTGGAAGCATAACATAAATACTTGAGAGATGTTAAGAAGGTATTATCAATCATTTGATTATGATTACAGTATAATTTGTTATAATTGCAACTCTCTTGGTCATAAAGCACATAGTTGCAGGAAAGCATCATCTGATTTGAAAAAATTGAAAAGAATAGATGCTGAAAAAGTTTGGAGAAAGAAAGACCCTGTGAAAGTGTGGAAGCAGAAACAAAGTCATGAGAAGATAAATCCTAAACTAGTGCATCTTACACAAGTTACATCATTAGTTGGATAACTGAGAACATGAAGTAAGGGGGAATTATTCATGTTCTATTAAGTATCCCCAAAAGGTTTCAGGAAGAAGATCATTTGATGTTTATCAATTTGATGATCTTGTTTTGTTGGTGATTAGTGGTTTGTGATGTCATATTACAGAGAAGATGTTCAAGGGTTCAAAGCACAAAGAATTTGATAGTGTTGAGAGATTTGGTTTATAAATGATCCTATTTATATTTGTTCATATCATGATCGATACTGACAAAGGTTGATTTCTTATGATGTTGCAGTGGCTAAGGTGGTTGAGAATGAAAGAAGTCAATTCATAACACTTTTCTTTGCATTTGTTTTGCAAACTATTCTTGCAGGAACAAGTTGATAGGTTGATTTGATTGATAAATCCTAGAGGCAACAGGTCTTGTTGATTGTAGTATGTGTTAGATTGTAGTGTATATCATATTTGACATGATGTTGTAAAATGTGTCATGTGTAGGATTCATCAAGATAGTCTTTATTCCTTTGAGATTGGTCTTTGTGTAGATCGTTGCAGATTGATTGTTGTCATGGAAGTCTTTGGCAAGGACATTTCTTGTGTGATCATCATATCATCATGAAAAGTTTGTTTTTGCAATCACTTGTGATGTCATCAGGAATGTGTAATTGTTAGTAGATATATACTAGTCTTCATCTTCATACTATTATTGTAACAAGAAGTGGTATTGTGCTTCAGGATGTAATTTTTTTATATGTGTGTTTCATTATGTTATTGTTAGACTTAGGGCATACAACTGAGAGGGGGGGTGAATCAGTTGTATGAAACTTTCTCTTTTTAAACACTTGAATCTTCTTTAGTGATTAGCATAATATTAATCATGAACCATAATGCATTCAAATCAAAAGTAGAAACATATCAACACATATGACACCAAGATTTTGATGTGGAAAACCTAGTTAAGGGAAAAACCACTGGGTGATTAACCCAAGACTATATTCTCTGTTAGAAGAATAGAAGGAACAAAATGGCACATGCCAGTTAGGGCTCACTGCCCGAGCACACTGCTCACAAGAGGCTCACTAACTACAAGAGACACACTGTCTACAAAGGAATAAGTATCACCTTTATGAACTGGAGAATAGCATCTTCAGCATGCTTGAATCAATTCTATTTAAGCCCAATACTTCTACTCTACCTTTTGTACTTCTCTTTGCTACCACACACTTATCACCATAAGACACACTTCAAAATGAAATCACAATCCCTTATTTATACAAGGCATCGACTTAGGAACAATCATCTAAGTCAGCAAACACCTACAAGAACATCCACAAGACGTGTAATACATCCAGTCCACCAGTCTCAAGAAGAACACCAATATCCATGGTTATTCTTCAAATGCAAACTCTAACTTCAATGCAGACCACCAACATTAACTAGACATGATCCAATGATCATCATAACCTTCCCTGAATCACCAAAAACATCCACACTTCATCATCCTACTGGAATTCTTCTTTCCTTCATTTGGAGCTACAAGAACATAGTCTGTCATCACTGTCACAAAGGAATAGGCTCTTCCGGACCTTCAACCCACAAACTAATCTAGTTGATACTTCACAGGGACATCCTCAACACTCCCTCAGATCCATAGAATGGGATAATGAAATATCGGATCTCACCGGACCTATCTGTGGCACTCTGTCACCTCTAAACACCTACTGGAATCAGTTCTACTTGAGTGACCATAAATTCTTTAGATCTTCATGTGGCCCTCTAAAATCTTGACTAGAGTATCTCAAGACTTATATCTACAAACCCTTTAAACCGCATCCTCTAATCCTCAACCTATTGAGGACTTTTACCTTCTTGTCATCATTGTTCTTCACTGTTCCTGATTAAGACTTATTTTCTCAATATCCTCAGCAAACAGCTCATCTAATCCTTCTCATTAATGCAACATGAGTATGTTGACATCAATGACAACACCGGTTAGGCCCATACTTGCAATAGTTATTGTGTTGCTTTCAAGTTTGAAATATTGTTCAAGATGCAGATGTGCAAGAACAGAGCTTTCAGGATACATTTAGAACAATAAATTTCATAAGTGTTTAGTGCCTTCAATCTTTTGAAAGATAGGTGGGATCAAAGTTTTTGGTAAGTGGTTCATATGAAGATAACATGATAAAAAAAGTTTGTCTTTAAAGTCCTCATATTGTAAGGTGATTGTAATTATCAAGCTATAACCTCTTTCAGTGGAGTTGTTCTCAGGGGGAGTTAATTCAGCCTTTGTCATCAGATGTCAAAAAGGGGGAGAAAAAAAATGTATCAGGTAGTTTTGTCATCAATGAAAAAGGGGGAGATTGATGGTGTTAGGTTGTCATTGATGTCAAAAAGGAATCTTGGTGGAGTTGCTTCATGGTGTTCATCATGTTGAGATGTCTTCAAAATATTTCAGGAAGTCATGTTATTGGAGTTTACAGAAGTTCACTTTGTGAACATGCTTGATGTGTGTTTATATTCAAGCAAGGTATGATATTGATTTGATGGTGCAAAAGCTCTTCTCTTGATGAGGTTTGTAGCTTGATGTTGACATATTCAAGCAAGGTATGATATTGAGTTGACGGTGCAAAAGTTCTTCTCTTGATGAGGTTTGTAGCTTGATGTTGACATAATGTTGGGTCTTTGGTTTACATGATGTTGACATGATGGTGAGTGCAAGCATTAGATGTATGATGTTTGATAAGAATATATCCTTCACATAGTATAGTGCCTTCAAGAATGTTGCTGCAGTATTTGGCAGAAATCAAGATGTTTGTATAGATGGTTTGAAGTGTTATTTGATGTGGTTCATGGCTTCATTTCAGGAACTCACTTGCTTTACTTGATGTAAAGATTGTTGTCATGCTATCTTAAGGATAGAAGAAGCAAGGTATTCAAAGGAAGGGTTGTCATTCCAAATCAGGAGGTCTTAGTCTTATTGATTGAACATTTGATAGACATGTGACACAATAATATAATGGTGACTTCATTATATGCATTATGTGTGCAAAGCAAGGCATAATGGCATATCTTTTTAGACCACTTTGTGTTCTCTGCATCAAACTCAAAATTTTACATCAATCTTTGTGTCCTAAAATGTCTTAAGGACTACATCAATTTGGATATGTTTGAAGATGTCCAAAGTCTTTAGTATATTGTCTCTTGATATATTAGCCTCTAAACATGCAAATACATATGCCTTTACATCCTAAACAACCATGTCTTAAAACTTGCATTTTATGTTTTATTCCTTTGATGACCTGCTATAACAGGTAAGTTCTAACTTATGTCCATTAAACTCATTAGGAAACCGGCCCCCTTCTATATTCCCACTACTTGCTTCGGTTTCCTTTTTGAATTCATATGAGCAACAAAAAGCCTTAAAAGGCTATACTTAGTGTGGGTGCGAATTTGTTTTGCCATCATATGAGCCTCATTTTATGTGAAGGGGTCTTTAAAAGACATTGAATATTTTAATTCATTCAAAGTTTTTTTTTAAGGAGAGCACGACTAATGAAAAGACATTGAAGTATTTATTTTGGAAGAGCATGATTTTTGTGGCATTAAATATGCTTTAAGAGGGGAGTTTAATTAAGTCTTTTGTGCCTTCAATTTTAAATTAGAAACTTTTTATTATTTTCTAATTTGATGGGCTATGGAGTGTCATTTAGAGTTATATGCTATTTATGAGGAGTTTTTTTTTTAAATGTGAAAAGGCAGGAAATGATTAAGGAGAAGTCTGTTTTCGAAATTTTTTTTTGAAGACTTTGTTCTTCTTTTTCTTTATTTTCTTGCAGAGAATGTGAAGAGAGAATAGATTGAAGAATATTTTGAAAAGATTTTTTTGCAGATAGAATGAGAAGATTTTTCAAAGAGCTTGCAAGAAAATATAAGATCAAAGGAATGATTTTCTTGGAAGAATTTTTTATACAGATGGCCACATGAGGATCATGCTTCATTTTTTTTATAGAGAATATAAAAAGATGCAGAGTGATTTTCTTTGAGAAGAGGATCCATTTTTTTTAAGAGATTTTATTATAAAGGCAGATGAATTATTTTCATTGAAGATTTTTATATGACCTTATCATTGTTTTAGATGAGTTGTTTATGCAGAGAAGGTGAAAGGTTTGGAGATTTTTGAAGAAGATTTACATGATTCATTTTTTGTAGATTGAAGGGATAATTTTGAAGACAAAAATTGTCCATATTGAAATATCAAAGAATATGAAAGGTCATGAATTTATTACAGAGAAGATGAAAATGATTGTGGAAGGTCATTTGATATTTAATGGCATTACATGTACTTTGATGGTGTTGTTGTGTGGATACATATATAGGGTTGAATACATTTTGAATATCCTCTTGAAGAGAAAATATAGATGATAAGTTTTGTATGTGATTTGAGTTGATGAGAAGTATGGTGATATGATAGACACAAGAAGTGATTTGTATTGAAATAGAGAAACCCTCTGAATTCTTGGTTTTAATTTGAGTATGTATTAGCGGTTGGTGCTCCTTGATGTTGGTGCTTCTAAACATTGTTGCCAGTGAGGCACAGTATGCCAGTGAGGCTTGTAGGTCAGTGAGACCTCTCAATTGTCAGTGAGAAATAATATTCAGCCAGTGAGGCTTTGTTAAAAGTTTTGAAAGTTGAGCCAGTGAGGCACGTCATGAGTGGTTTTACTACCCCTAAGGGTTTTCCACTCAAAAAAAAGCTTGTGTCATGCTTCTCATTGATTTCTTTGTGTGTGCATATTAATGGTTTGATCATGTTTTTGTTTACATCTTTTATTGTAAGTCTTGTGCATATAAACTCAACAGATGATTAATGTCCTCTCTATTTGTCTTGTAAGATAAAGTTTGCAAAAAGTTAAAATTTATACAACACTAATTCACCCCCCCTCTCAATGTTGTTCTGGACTCCTATATATATATATATCCTTTGCTACTATTGGGTGGATACTCCCTTGTAGCAAGTAGTTCTACTATTTTATCGATCTATTATGGAATTACATTGAATTTGAAAAGGTGTGCACTAGAAAACTCATCATCTATAAGAAATTTTCTTCCCCATGTCTATTTTGAATAGGTAATGTAGCCCTTGAATATACTTCCCTAGTCTTACCATAAATTTGAAGTTAAACTCTTGAAAAAGCATGAGCCATCTTCATATGTGCCTTTGAATAACTATTTTTTTCATCAAATAACTCAATGTTTCATGTTTGTAAAGAATATAAATGTGTACCCAAAAGATAGTATTTAAATTCATTGCCATGATAATTACTTGATCTTTTCTAATTTGGATGTAGTTTTCCCTCTTATCCAATCGGTTGGTTAATATATAACCATTGATGACATCATCACTTTTTTTATTTTTTATTTTGTCTTGGATTTGCCTTACATGTCTAGGGTGGCAACTACATATATCCAACATCTGGGGTAGCAACCACACAATAATTATCATAGGTGGTCACCAAATAACCAACTTTACCATTTACATTTTAAACTTTGCTATTGATCATAATCATCAATACCTTTTACTTTCACCTTGAATTATCCCTCTCTTAGGTGACTACCTCATATTCCTTATCATCAGGACTATTTTCCTTTTTTCTAGTTTCTATTTTCCATTTTTCATGTTTCTACTTTCTAGTTTCTAATACCTTTTCCATTGTGCCTCTTTATAGGTCCATTGAATCTCTTGTCTCCTTTCCCCTATGGATCTCCATAGATACCTTAAAATTTTTAAATTCCTACCTTTATTTTAACCCTTATGTCATTTTTCAACATCTTTCATATGCATTCATTTCATGGTAATGTTTTTCATGTTTATGCCCATGTTTTCCTTCTATATGAACTTTCTATTGTACACCCTTCTATGTCTCTATTTATATTTCCACATTTAGTGTAACATAATACATTTATATTTCACATGTATTTGTGTTATTTGGTTTTTCTCTTGTATATGTGTTGATGTCTAAATTTGTGGGCCTAATCCAACAATCAACATGGGAATCTCTGAAAAGTGGGATTGCTTCTCAGAGTGACCTCTAGATTTTAGGGAAGTTGGCTCTTCCATTTTTCAATGGGGGTTTGGGAAAAAGGAACAAAAAGAAGAATACAAATACAATGAAATAATTCTAATCCCTAAGGCGATGCACTAGATTTAAGCAACTACCCAAAAGCACAATGTCAAACCCTAATAGATTTAACTAAAAATCAAAAAGCATCATGCATGGTTGATTGCCCAGTTTGTAAATAGATCTAATAGAGGCAAAAGAAATAGAGAATTTAGAAACAAGAACATAAAGTAGACCTAGATATGCATAGAACATCACTCCTTTTCATTAGTTGAATGATAACAAATTACAGAGGCTGAAGATTTGCTGCACAAAATAACTGTTACATTCTCATTTGAAGCTTCTACTGAGGCAAAAAGAAAACATCTATCTACTACTAAAAATATGTATCTATGTTTGTAGAACTTTCTGTATATCTAACCCAGATCAGAATATTTATAGCCCAAAAAGCCCAAACAAAATATCTTGAATTGCTCAAAAAATCTCTGTAACTGCCCACAAAATCTAGCACAAAATCTGGTTGTGTAACTACATCTGGTAACTAAACTTTGCAACTAAAACTAGCTATTAGTTGGTTGAAAACATGCATCTCTCTTCTTCTTTAGTCTGTGAGTCAGTTTCTTCCCACCACTCATCTCTATGGCTGCCGTTAAAAATAAAAGTGGTTGCACATTAAAAATTAGGGCTGCTCATTCTTATTTACCTCCCGTGAAATAAAAGTCACTTATCATAAATCCTTAACCTTGCTTTATCTTTACTGTAGCTTTTCTTCACATGGGGCATAGAGAGAGTCTTTTAATAAAATAATAAAGCACTTAGCTTTATTTACCTCAGGACCCACCAGTTTATGACTCAACATTATAAAAAGACACTAGCTTATCTAAGACTCACGTGACACTTAGATTTATTGAGCTTTCATAAAAACAAAATAAAAGCCTTTATCTATCTTCGGCTATCTCCATGTAGTACTCTTCACAACTTGCTTTGTTTCTAACTACTTCTAGGGCTGCCATGTGGCTTCTTTTGATGCCTCCATTGTTTTTGCTTGCGAACTGTTGATTTGCTTGCATCTTACGGTAACTATGTAGCATATTTAAAACCTTAATTCTGCATTCTACCTCTAATAGAAGCCATGCCATCATCTGCAGTGCCTTTATGTTTTATGGAGACCACTTCATACCTTGGTAGCTGAGTGTCTTGGCTTTATGTTGATGCATCTTCATCTCTTGAGATTGAACACCATCATCTGCTACATGTCTCTCTTCATTGTTTACACTACAATCCATTTCACAGTGACTACACTTTCATTCTCTATAGATTGATACCTCTTGATGGCGTTTAAAACTATGAACTTATTTACTATGGGCAATGCCTTTACTATGCAGTTGATTCCCTCCGTATGCATGGTTTATAGAGGTAGAGCCTTTACTACCATGAGAGTACCTGAAGACATCGGTTCCTCACTACACTCCTCCCTAAAAAAGCACAGAGACTTGGCCTTAGTGAAAACCTATTCTGAAATTCAAAAAATTGTGTCTTATAGTAATGGCAGCCATAAAGGCTAAGTGATGCCTTCCTTATGCGCTGATTATTATATACCTGGCTTTTTGAAGAAATGGTGCCTTCATTTCTTTATGCTACACTTGATGATGTTGTGTGCTTTTGACATTCATTACTGAGTGTTGTTCATATAAAGGCCGTGCACCATTTAACATTGGACTGTGGCTTTAGAAACTAGAAACCGCACCCTTTTCCTTTATGTATTGATGCAGGTCACTCTACATAGAATGTCCTACCTTTGGACTATACTAACCTTTTAGAAGATGTAAGCTTGATTTCATTAAACTTGTGCATTCATCTGTAGCTTGTTTATTAGAGGCCAAGTCCTCAAGTTGGATAGTGCTTCCTTATATGTTGGCACCTTGCAGTTTCTAACCGATGTGTTTAAAATGTAATGCATTGATTCTTTTATGTTACAATGTCATGGCATTGGCAGCACCTTTAATATGGATGTCAAGCTAGGGAATAGTTTCGAAGACTTGTCTCCCAATGATTTGTATTGATGTTTTTTAAATGATGTGTTTTATAAAAAGTGGCAACATCTGCAATTGATGACTCAAGCTTACTCAGCTTGGCTTATATTCTTGGCAGTAATTAAGGAAGACCGTGCCACTTGCTAAGGGCTTATTGTGCCTTTTGGTTGTCTGCACCTTTATCATAAGCTTTCACCCACAAACTGCATCTTATACCATCATTGAAATGAATCTGCATTCTCTGTATTGGATATGATGTGCCTTACTATCTTAATACCCATGACATCATTTATAGTGACCACCACTATCTCCTATGACTTGAGCCTTTATTATGTCTATGCTATATACTTTGAGAGTGACTGATGCACTGGCTTGAATCTGCACCATTATTGTAGGCTAGTACCTGAGGGACAAACTCAGTGGATTTCCTTTTGAACATTTACTTACTCAATCCTTGAATCTTTTATTGAACTTTGGAAATTTTTATATGTTGTGAAAATTTACTCAACATATCTTGGCAATTGGCTGTGGAAGTGAGCCTACTCACTGAGAACTTTAGATATCTATGGTTCCACATATTAGTGCTTTGATCATTGGGCATAGAGTTAGAAAAGATGAAACCAAAATATCCATTAACTGAAAACAAAGTGACACCCAAAATTTGTGTAACCAGACTGAAACACAATTGATCACTGAAAATGTCTTCTTTAACTTAAACCAATTGAAACTAAGACATAGTTGAATAACTAAAATTGATATTTGCAAGTGAGACCAACTGACAATAAATCTTTTACTATAGCCAAGACTTATTGAAACAAAACAACTAAAAATCTGAAAACTATTACTACTGTTGTAGCTTATTCTGAATACCGAAACTAATTACTAACAACTGAAACACACAAGGACATGCCCATTCATGGGAGTGGCAAAATAACTACCAGTATGGATGATTATGATCTAGTGGATCTAGAATGAATTGATAACTGACCAGATGAAATACATAAAAAAGTATAACTAGATTTTGTACCTTTTTGCCTCTCTACTTTCTAGAGTGTCTTTCTTTGCACCAAAATACCTGTCAGGTTGATCTGTATGCTGCTCTTGGGGAGGGTCAATCCAATGTTGGAGCTCATTTCTTTGGTTGCATTTGGAGGCTTTTAAACATAGAACTCCATCAGTAGCCTCTTCTGTAGATTTTTCCATAGGTTCATGACTCAAGATAGCATTAAAGTTAGGTGTGCAAATGACTGGGCTACTAATCACAACCTTGAACCTGATGGGGATTCCTTCTTGAAAGAAGAAAGGAGTATAATGTGACCCAGTCTATGACTCAGTATATGACCCTTTACCTTTGAAAATGTCTTTTTGGATCCCATCGCTATGAAGCTATGAATCCTCATCAAGAAAAAGACAATACCCCTTTTCAAAAATTGAAAACATATCCATTGTTGTATCTTCCTTTATTTCAAAATTTTCTTTATGATCATCTTCAATAGGTTTTGCAAACAACCATCCACTTGGTCAATGATAGGGTCTTTTGCATCAAGTAGCTAATATCCTTATTGCAAAATCAAGAACAAATCCTCATTCGGTTGCTCCATTGCTTATGCATCACTAGACAATCTTCTTGAAAATGTGAAAACTCATGACATAAATAAAGACACTATGTATTTGCATGTTTAGAAATTTCCCTTGCAAATTCCTCCTTAAGATGAGTCACAAACTGTGGATCGCTGTGGACCTAGTACTTTTTACCTTCTAGAAGTGTCACCTCATAAGCATCTTCTAAATCTTCATGGTGATTTGACAAAATCCTTGAATCACACCTTGCCACATATGTCTAATGCTCAACATCATAGGGACATACTGAATAGATAGGAGTTTCTTTCTTGATTGCATTTTAATCTTTGAGATCTGATTCTTCTTTGATGCCAAAATGACAAAGAACCTAATCTAAAGTTTATATGGACGGGTTTGCATCTATAGAGGCTTGATAAGTATAATTCTCAAGATAGTAGGGTAGCTTTTTGGTATGAGGGAGGATTTCTTCTGTAAATTGACGATATGGGTATTGCTATTTGTGAGGATATTGGGGCATGAAATTCAGATCAGCATTATACATAGCTTGATCTTTCAGCTCATTTAGTTCATGTGATCTAGTTTTTATAAGTTCTTTTACCTCCATCATCTCCTCATGATTTGACAAATCAACAGGGAGGGTGGCAGACTAGAATTTGTATGCATTTGGCCACAAGAAAGAGTCTGAGATAGGTAATTTTCATGAGGCAACAATGGTTTAAAAAAAAGAGGAGGTAGTTTACCAACCTCTATGAGGTTATTTTTATCTCTGATGGTAAGATCATATGATTGGGGCAGAGTTTCACCTCCTAGGGCTTGTATTATGATAGATATTTCAGGATCTAGAGCCTTTAAATAATAAAGAAATGCAATGACTGGAAGAGGCCTTATATCAACAGAGAATTTTTTCCATACCTTGTCAAATCTTGAGTTGAAATCCTATATGGGCTCCATAGGATGCCTCTTGATGGTGATGAGGTTTTGGGTGAGAGTGCTAACATTTATCCTGTCTTTGACCTGATTGCCCACCTAGCTGATCCATCTAGTGATTGAACCAGGTGTCAAAGTTCTATACCATTCTTTTGCTTTGCCTTTGAGGGAAGATGCAAGCAATAGAAGAGCATGACTCTCAACTGTGACATTGTGAATGGAGCATAGACTTGCAACATCTTGAATGTGATCTACAAGACAAACAGAGCCATGTCTAAGAAAATGAGGCAGTGCCTTCCATGTTGTGTCAAGAACTTGACCATATTGCTAAAGAACAAGAGGACTTGAATCCCAAGTCACAAAAGGTAAGTTTCTTGTAGGAATGTGCAGATGCACATACATACCAGGGGCTGCCATGGTCTATAGAGGCAAAGATTTGAGAAAGAACCTTCAATAGAGTTTCAAGGTGGATGATTCATGCTCTAATGAGTAGATATTTTTGTGATTTAACACCAAAACCACAAAATACAGACTGAAGATCTAATGAAAACAAAGACCCAAGTCTTTGAATCCAGTCCCACAGGGCATGCCAAAAACTATTCATGTATAAATTTGTGGGTCTAATCCAACAATCAACATGGGAAACCCTGAAACATGGGATTGCTTCTTAGAGTGACCTCTAGATTTTAGGGAAGCTGGCTCTTCTAATTTTCAGTGGGGGTTTGGGAAAAAGGAAGAAAAACAAGATTAAAAATATAATGAAACAAGTCTAATCCCTAAGGTGATGTGTCAAATTTAAACAACTACCCAGAAAGCACAATGTCGAACCCTCATAGATTTAACTAAAAATTAGAGAGCATCATGCATAGTTTATTACCCAGTTTGTAAACAGATATAACAAAGGAAAAAGAAATATAGAAATTAGAAACAAGAATAGAAAGTAGACCTAGAATGATAATAAATTACAGAAGCTGAAAATTTGCTCCACAAAATAACTGTTAAATTCTCATTTGAATCTTTTGCTGAGACAAAAAGAAAACATTTGTTTGCTACTAAAAATTTGTATCTGTTTGTAGAACTCTCTATATATCTAACCCATATTAGAATATTTATAGCCCAAAAAGCCCAAACAAAATATCTTGAAATGCTCAGAAAATATCTGTAACTGTCCACAAAATCTGGCACAAAATATGGTTGTGTAACTACATCTGGTAACTAAACTTTGTAACTGAAACTAGTTGTTAGTTGGCTGAAAAAATGCATCTCTCTTCTTCTTTAGCCTGTGTGTGACTTTCTTCCCACCACTCATCTCTATGGCTTCCATTAAAAATAAAAGTGGTTGCACATTAAAAATAAGGGCTGCTCATTCTTATTTACCTCCCGTGAGATAAAAGTCACTTATCATAAAGTCTTAACCTTACTTTATCTTTGTTGTAGCTTTTGTTCACATGGGGTATAGAGAGAGTCTTTTAATAAAATAATAAAGCACTTGGCTTTATTTAGCTTGGGACCCACCAGTTATGACTCAACATTATAAAAAGACACTAGCTTGTCTAAGACTCACATGACACTCAGATTTATTGAGTTTTCATAAAAACAAAATAAAAGCCTTTATCTGTCTTCAGCAGCCTCTATGTGGTACTCTCCGCAGCTTGGTTTGTTTCTAACTGCTTCTGGGACTGCCATGTGGCTTCTTCTGATGCCTTCATTATTTTTGCTTGTGAACTGTTCATTTGCTTTCATCTTATGGTAACTGTGTGGCGTATTTGAAACCTTAATTCTGCATCCTTCCTCTGATAGAAGTTGTGCAATCATCTGCAGTGCCTTTATGTTTTATGGAGACCACTTAATACATTGGTAGCTAAGTGTCTTAGTTTTATATTGCTGCATCTTTAGCTCTGAAGATTGAGCTCAATCATCTGCTACCGGTTACTCTTCATTGTTTACACTACATTGCATTTCATAGTGACTACACTTTCATTCTCTATAGATCGATACCTCTTGATGGCATTTAAAACTGTGAACTTATTTACTGTGGGCAACACCTTTACTATGTACTTGATTCCCTTCATATGCATTGGTTCATAGAGTTAGAGCCTTTATTACCATGAGAGCACCTGAAGACATTAGTTCCTCACCGCACTCTTCCCTCAAAAAACACAGAGACTCAGCCTTAGTGAAAACCCATTCTGAACTTCAAAAAAGTTGTGTCTTATAGTAATGGCAGCCATAAATGCTAAGTGGTGCCTTCCTTATGTGCTGATTATTATATGCCTGGCTTTTTGAAGAAATTGCTCCTTCATTTCTTTATGTTGTACTTGATGATGCTATGTACTTTTGACATTCATTGCTGACTGTTGTTTATATAAAGGTTGTGCGCCATTTAACATTGGACTGTGGCTTTAGAAACTAGAAACTGTGCCCTTTTCCTTTATGTATTGATGCAGGTCACTCTGCATAGAATGTCCTACCTTTGGATTGTACTAACCTTTTAGAAGATGGAGACTTCATTTCTTTAAACTTGTGCATTCATCTGTAGCTTGTTTATTAGAGGCTGAGTCCTCAAGTTGGATGGTGATTCCTTATATGTTGGCACCTTGCAGTTTCTAACCGATGTGTTTAAAATGTAATACATTGATTCTTTTATGTAACAATGTCATGGCATTAGTAGCAACTTTGATATGGATGTTAGTCTAGGGAATAGTTTCAAAGACTTGGCTCCCAATGATTTGTATTGATGTTTTTTAAATGATGTGTTTTATAAAAAGTGGCAACATCTACAATTGATGACTTGACCTTAATCATCTTGGCTCATATTCTTGGCAATACTTAATGAAGATCGTGCTACTTGCTAAGGGCTTATTGCGCCTTTTGGTTGTCTGCACCTTTATCATAAGCTTTCACCCACAAACTGCATCCCACACCATCATTGAAATGAATCTTACTTCTCTGTATTGGATATGATGTGCCTTACTATCTTAATATCCATGACATGATTTATAGTGACCACCACTATCTCTTGTGACTTGAGCCTTTATTATGTCTATGCTATATGCTTTGAGAGTGACCGATGCACTGGCTTGAATCTGGACCATTATTGTAGGCTAGTACCTGAGGGACAAACTTAGTGGATTTCCTTTTGAACATTTACTCACTCAATCCTTGAATCTTTTATTGAAATTTGGAAATATTAATAGGTTGTGAAAATTTACTCAACAATATGTACAATGACTACTCTCTTTGGATGATTTATAGGACTAGGCACACACACTTGAGTAGAAATCAAAGAAAAAATTTGAAGAATGATATATTTGCTTTGGTATTGTATCCTTGATTTATAGCATATTTAGTGTCATCAACTCCACTAAAGTGGGGGGAAAATGTAATATATAAATTGCATATCCTACAATTTCTTTTACTATGTTTTGCACTCATTTTAGGTCTTCTCTTTAGCATGTGTTATTATCCCTTGTTTACATCTAGTTGGGCCATGTGTTCCTTTTTTTATCCATCTATGCCTATGTTTCCCCCTTTTGAATGTGTTCTTACCCTTTGTATAACCCCTATTCACATTTTCTATGTGATAGTTATCCCTTCCCACCTACTATTTAATGTGTGTGGCTTCCCTTCTATGTCTAGTGAACCCTCCCCTTTTTTCCCTAAAATATCACTTCTCACTTGGATTACATTGACATGAAACAATTTCCCTCCATTTATCACTAACCCCTTTATCCCCCTTAGAAATTTCAGCTTTGTTTAATGAAAAGACACTTGTGTGGACATTTACATGTTGGGTGGCTCTAATTTCCTTGGCCTATTTTTCCACCAAAATTTAATGTAAGGCCTATTAATGCAAACATACTACATTTATGCCCTTCTCTTTCTTGAATTTCTCTTTGAAATCTATAAATAGATAGCTCCTATCTCCCATTTTAGAACTACAAGATATTAATTTTCCTCTTGGTATTAGTATTTTTGCATGTTATCATCTTGTGTTTTAATCCTTGGACCTTTGGATATTGAGAGGCTTGCTAAGAATTGTATTGAAGATTTGAAATAGTTTTTTGTTCCCCTTACAACATTATTTTCAACGTTTTAGTGGCTCATCTCTCTTCCCCCTCTTTCTATAATGTTGTTCGTTTTCCCTCTTCCATAGCCATTAAGTTTTCAACCATTTTATTGTCATTTATCCTCATACACCTTATCCACACATACCTTTTCTTTTATAAACACTTTCCATTTCATTTTGTTCTTTTGTGATGCCTTTTTCTATCTCATTATGTTTTTCTCTATCTCCAAATTTCCTCTTGTTTCTATTTGTATCGTCTATGGTCTTACTTTCATTATTATCATTGTTACTACTTTTATCATAGGTCTAATTTATACATTTGTCATTACTATATGCATGTCAATCTTTTTGGAATACCCACAAGGGGGATAACCAAGGCAATATCAGTTTTATCATTTCTATTCTATATGTTTTTCTTCACAATAGTTTCTTAAAGGTGAAATACAAAGCGTTTTGTACATTTTTTACGCTTGGTACATGTTGGCAAGAAATGACGAGGACATAGTCCAAAGATATGAGCCTAGGTCAATTTTGTAAAGTCAATTTGATGCAGGAGCATCCCTAGTTCAAGAGCAATCTGGCATCAACCAAAAACATTTGCATTTCAATTTATTTTCCTTTCATTTTCTAGTTCAGTACAGTCAGTAGTAGTTTTAGTAGATTGGTCCACATTTTGTTGTAGTTTCATTTCAGAGCTTATGGAGCTAGACTTAACATCTAGACATCTTCATTCACATCATATCCAAAATTTAGATCATTTGGATCAGTTACCAGTTCAAGATATCGCTATTAGAAGATCGATTATTTTTCTCAGAATAGGGCTTCCTAAAAATATTAGACAACTAGCTAAAGGAGAAGACTTGTGGAGAATTTCATGACTTGTAGAGATGAATTACACATCATTCAAGAAACTGTGGATCATGGTCAACCTTCCTTGAGATCCACATGTTATTCCATTCACTTACAGAGGATTTCCATATGTTTAGGTCTGACCTATCTGTGTACACACGTTACATCTCTTTCATTGGAGTTTGTAATATATTTGGCTGACGTGGAGGAATCTTGTGATCTAGAGATGATATATAATCATGTAATAGATGCTTAGGAAAGTAGTAAATCATAATATGAAGTTTTAGTTTTAGGATATTGTTCTATAAGGCACGTCAAAGCTACATCCTACAGATATATTGTAACTGGAAAATTAGGCCTATGAGCCCTAATCTATAAGCCCACATGTTGCTGACATGTTTGTATTTTGAATCTATGATATACTGAATGACTAAATCTACATTGTATTCTCTCTTAAAGTTGTTTCCGTTGTGTTTACTCTTTCTACATGGTCTGGATTGTTTACTTTGTGGACCCTCCTAACCGTGACTACACCAAGTGGTATCAGAGCAAAGTTTGAATCCTTTGGGAGTGAGGTGAGTGAATTGAGCAAAGTTTGTGAAGGCATTCCATAAGATCTTGTAGTGAACAGATCACTGAATCTAAGGTAGATTACTTGTGTTGTTAACCAATCACCAAACATGAGGCAGTTGTTAGCTTGTAGCTCGATCGCCAAATTTCAAGCAGTTACACTTGATCCTAGGAAGAGATACCACCAAGGAGAATACCTGTTGTTGGTATTATGGCCAGAAGAATAGTTGAGATGGTGGAAATGATGAAGACAATGTGAGTTCACTTGGATGCTGTTGAAGAAGATCGAAGAATAGGACTTACACCTAGACCTAATGTTGAAAGTGATTATGATGAAGAATTTCAATCTACTGATCAAAATAAAGAAACCCTAGGAGAATAAGAAGAATCATATCAAGTGAAGATGTTGTGAGATATTTCAAAGATTGGGAAAAGACATAGAGTTGATGTATTGAACTATAGTGGCAATTTGAATCCTAAAAAGATAATTGATTGGATAAATAACCTAGAAGAATACTTCGAGTATGAAGAAATTGAAGATCTAAAGAAGTTGAAATTTGCAAAGACTAAGTTGAAGTGAAATGCTTCTATTTGGTGGAAAGAAGTTCAGTTGGAGAGAAACAAAAGCTCAGAAAAGAGAAGATTACAAAGTGGCATAAAATGGTGACAAAATTGAAGAATCGATTTATACCTATCGACTATGAGTTACAACTGTTGAAAAGATTGCAGAACTTGAGACAAAAAGAGATATCTATGAAGGAGTTTACTGAAGAATTTCATAAGATGATCATAAGGATAGGACATAGTGAAACTATTAGATTTAGGGTAGACACCTGAGAGGGGGCGTGAATCAGTTGTCTAAAACTTTCTTCCAATTAATCACTTAAATCCTTTTCTTAATACAATAATAAATCAATCATGGAAACATAATGCAACAATTTAAGAGCAGAAACATATTAACACATATGACACCAAGATTTTGATGTGGAAAACCTGGTTAAGGGAAAAACCATGGGGTGACTAACCCAAGATTGTATTCTCTATTAAAAGAATAGAAAGAACAAAATGGCACATGCCAATTAGGGCTCACTGCCTGAGCACACTACTCACAAGAGGCTCACTGCCTATAGGAGACACACTATGTACAGAATAATAAGTATTACATACTTGAACTAAAGAATAGCATCTTCACCATGCTTGAGTCAGTTCCATTTAAGCCCAATACTTCTGCTTTGCCTTTCACTCTCCTCCTCTCTACCACATTCTCATCTCCATAAGATACATTTGATATGACTTTACAACTCCTTATTTATACAAGACATCGACTTAGGAATAATCATCCAAGTTGGCATACATTACAGAGCAAATACATAAATACAACATGACTAATTACAAAAGACATCATGCGGATCAACACACTGTCAGCCACACAGATTTGAGACTTCAATCTTCCTTTAGGAACAACCATTCTTCACAAAACATCTTCAAGATCATCCGCAAGATGTGTGACTCATCTGGTTAGCCTAACTTGGGAAGAACATCATCACCCAAAAGTAATTCTTCAATTTACGAGCTCAATCTTCAATATGGACCACCAACATGAATTGGACACAATCCAAAGACCTCCACAAGCTTTCTTGAGTCACCAGGAACATCCAAATTACTTCTGCTTACTAAAATCATTCTCTCCTTCATTTGGAACCTTAAGAACACAATCTTTCATCACTATCATATTGGAATAGATGCTTGCAGACCTTCAAACCATGAACTAGTTGAGTTGTAAATTCACATTGACTTCCTAAACACTCCACCAAATCTATAGAACAAGATATTGCATTTCCAGATCTCACCAGACCTATCTGTGTCACTCTGTCACTTATAAACATCTACCAAAACTGGTTTCACTTAAGTGCCATAACTTCTTCAGATCTTCATATGGACCTCTGAAATCTGTACTGGATCATCTTAAGACACATATCTCCAAACCCTTTGATGCACATCCTCTAATCTTCATTTTAGCGGGGATCTTTACCTCACTATCTTCACTGTTCTTATCTATTCCTGATAGGACTAATTTTCTCAATATCCTTAGTATATAGCTCATTCAATCCTTATCATCAATGCAACAGGAGTATGTTGACATCAATGACAACACTGCTTAGGCCCATACTTGCAAAAATCTCCCCCTTTGTCATTGATGGCAACATATGATGTGAAAAACTATCTTAACCATCAAGACAAGAACTTCTCCTCATTGACACAACTCTCCCTATCAACAAGAACCATTCACATGTCTTCTCTTACCTTACCGCTCCCCCTTTAATCAGTAACCACTTGTTTTTCACATGTCTTCTCTCCCCTTTTGACATAAATGGCAACGGGCACATACTTGCATCAATTCAGAATCATACTAGCTACTCCCCCTAAGTAGCAGCTTCCCATCATCAATCTGGACCACAAGACATGACTGTGAGATCTACTGGACTCATGCACATTAGTGCACCTTAATTTAGAACTGGAGGGGTAATAACCCCTAACTCCTCCCTGAGATACTCAAAAGAGTCCTTAGGTAGAGGTTTAGTAAAAATATCTGCAATCTGATCCTTGGAAGGCACAAACTCTAATCTGACTTCATTCTTGTTCACTTGCTCTCTCAAAAAGTGAAACTTGATGGATATATGTTTAGTCTTTGAATGCAACACTAGATTCTTTGATATATTTATTGCACTTGAATTATCACAGAAGATTTTGATAGGTTCTTCATACTCCAATTTGATATCTATTAGCATTTGCTTCATCCACAATACTTGAGTGCAACTACCTGCTGCTGTAATATATTTTGCTTCTACAGTGGACAGAGATATTGCTTCTTATTTCTTTCTTAGCCAAGAAACCAATCTCTTCCCCAAAAAGAATGCTCCACCACTAGTACTCTTCCAGTCATCCACATCTCCTGCCCAATCCACATCTGTATATGCATGAAGAGAGAAATCATGATCTCTAAGATACCACAAACCATACTCAACTGTCCCTTCTAGATATCTAAAAATCCTCTTGATTGCCATGACATGAGATTCTCTAGGATCAGCTTGGAATCTAGCAACAAGACCAACAACATTCATAATGTCAAGTCTAGTTTGAGTGAGATACAATAATCCTCCAATCATTGACCTATACTTTTTCTGATTAGCCTTAGGAGAGTCATCATCTTTGCTCAATTTACATCCGGTTGCCATGGGAGTACTCATTGGTTTTGAGTCTTCCATCCCAAATTTCTTTAACAATTCTTTCACATATTTGGTCTGAGAAATGAAGGTTCCTTTCTTTGTTTGAGTGATTTGTAGACCCAAGAAGAAATTCATTTCCCCAAACATGGACATCTCAAATTCATTTTTCATTTGATTTGCAAAAGTTTTGGACATACTATCTTTTCCTCCAAAAATGATATCATCAACAAACACTTCAACAATCAAGATATTTTCATGATCAATTTTGAAGTACAAGTTGCTATCAGTAGTACCTTTGTTGAAACCAATCTTCAAAAGATGCTTATCCAGTCTTTCATACCAAGCTCTTGGGGCTTGTTTAAGACCATACAATGCTTTCTTTAACTTGCAGACCATATCACCATGATCAGACAATTGAAATCCATTTGGTTGCTCAATGTAAACTTCTTCTTTTAAGTCACCATTCAGGAAGGTAGACTTGACATCCATCTGATATACATTGAAATCCTTGAAGGCAGTAAAGGCAAGAAATATTCTAATTGCTTCAATTCTTGCCACTAGAGGAAAAGTTTCTTCTAAATCAACTCCTTCTACTTGGGAGTAACCCTTGTAGACCAATCTAGATTTGTTTCTGACTACTTCACCATCTTCATTCAGTTTATTCTGGAAGACCCATTTGGTTCCAATTACATTCTTGTTTTTAGGTCTGGGAACAAGATCCCCTGTGTGATTTTTCTCAATTTACATCAGCTCTTCCTCCATTGCTTTAGTCTAGTTTTCATCATTGCATGCTTCATTTAATGTCTTAGGTTCAATCTTTGAAATAAGACAATACTCTTCTGAATCTTGAGCAATCCTTCTTCTTCTTTGAATAGCTTTGCTTTTATCACCTATGATCTAGTCTTCAGAGTGACTCAGTTTTACATACCTAGGAAATTTGGGACTTACTTGCATTTCTATTTCTTGTACAGGTTCATTCAAACTTTCTCTTCTTCCTAATTCATTGGATCAATTTGAATCTAAATTTTAGAACGAGGTTGGACTCCTTGGATTAAAACATCATTATGATCATCTTCATCATATTTATAAAACCTTGAGGGTTTTTCAATACCTTCATCAACCTTCACATTTGTACTTTCTATAATCTTTCTCAATCTCTTGTTATAACACCAGTATTCTTTGCTTTGAGTAGAATAACCCAAGAATATTCCTTCATCACTTCTAGCATAAAATTTGCCTAGATCTTCATCTCTTTTAATGTAACATTTTCTACCAAAGACTTTGAAATACTTCACAGTGCGAGTGATGCCGAACTAGAGTTCATAAGGAGTCTTACCAGTATTGCTTCTGATTTGAACTCAGTTAAGAGTGTAGATTGCAGTGCTTACATCTTCTCTCCAGTAGATCTGAGGAACATTTTCTTCCATCATCATAGTTCTAGATGCCTCCTGGATGGTTTGGTTCTTTCTCTCCACTAGTCCATTCTGCTGTAGTGTCCTTGGAGCAGACAGCTATCTTTTTATCCCATGTTTCTCACAGAATTCTATGAACTCACTGGATGTGAATTCTCCACCTCTGTCAGACCTTACACATTTTATGTTCAATCTGGTTTCATTTCCTATTATAGCCTTGAATATTTTGAATTTCTCAAGGGCCTTAGATTTCTCTTTGAGAAAAGTTACCCACATCATCCAGGAGTGTTCATCAATTAATAACATGAAGTATCTATCACCTTGCACACTCCTGATTCTTGTTGGACCACAAAGATCTATATGAACTAAGTCCAATAATCTGGTAGAAGATTGTTCTTTACTTTTGAATGTGACTTTGCTCTGCTTACCCAACTATCATTCTTTGCACAAACTATTACTAGGTTTCACCAGTCTTGGAAGATCTCTTATAACCTGAGTGTTTCTTATCTTGATGATATTATCAAAATTTACATGACACATTCTCCTATTCCACAACCAACTTTGATCAATTTGAACAAATAAGCAACTTTTACTAGTACAAACCAAGTGGAAGATATTACCTTTAGTTTGAGTACCGGATGCAATCTCTATTCTGGAACTTTCAAAGATCATAGCCTTTGTCCACCAACTATCCAACACTGAGGAGATTGTGCTTTAGGCCTTCAACATACAGTACATTACTAGTTTTGTTCTTTCCATCAAAAGAAATAGTTCCTCTACCTCTAATTCTACTAGCATAATTATCACCAAATTTTACCACTCCTCCTTCATACCTTTCCAAATCTATGAACTTATTTTTGTCACCTGTCATATGGTGGGAGTATCCACTATCAATGACCCAATCATCTTTTTCTTCAACTTGGGCAGCCAGAGCCTTTTCTACAATTTTATGATTGATAGATTCAAAGGGCATTGGATCTTCTTCCTTGATGGCAATAAACACCCAGTCACTTCCGGATTTGTTTCCTATCTCTGATTCATCATCTGTTACTCCTTCATCATCATCATCTTCATGAACATAGTAACATTTCTTTTAAAACCTTGATCTGTTAGGATTTGGCCGTGAAAATCTTTCTGGACACCTTGAGGTAAAATGACCAATCTTAGTGTAGTTAAAACATTTAAAAGGCAATTTCCCTTCATACTTACTGGATCCTCTTGGTAGTCTTTTTGCAATAAGGGCTTCAAGTTGAGCAGCTTCTGCTTCATCTTCTTCGAGGTCTTTTCTTGCTTTTTCATACCATGATAGTTTCTTTGAAGAGTTCTCTCCCAGATCAAACTTTTTTTTTCCTTTTATAGAGGCACTAGCTTTGAATGTAGATTCAATCTTGGGGGGCATCTCCAAACACGGTCAATTCAAATGCAGCCAGTTTACCAACCAATTGATCTCTTGTGATACTTGAAAAAGATCTAAATTCTTCAATAGCAGCAACCTTATATTTGTAAGAATCAGGAAGGGATCTGAGAACTTTCCCAACAATCTCATCTTCACCCAAGATTCCACCAGCACATCTAATTCCAAAAACAAGCTCATTTACTCTTAACATGAACATAGTGATATTGTCATCTTCTCTCATCTTCATATTTTTGAATTTTCCTTTCAGACTTTGTAGCTTGGCACATTTAACATACTTGTCTCCTTCATGCAGAAGTTCCAATTTTTGCCAAATCTCATATTCAGTTTTTAGATCAACAACATTTGCCAGCTTTGAATCAGATAAGGCACTTAGAAGAGCTTTTTTAGTCTGCAGATTGTTTTCAGCATCCCTAATTTCATCTACATTATGCAGACCATTATGTGGAGGATCATACTTCTTTGAGGCCATGATCCAATATTGCATTCCCATACATTACAAGTGGCATTCCATGCGACTTTTCCAAAGAGTGAAATCGGTTCCATCAAACCTTGGACTATCCTTCTTATAGGACATCATAGATCTCCTTAAGTGGTTAAGCTCTTTTAGAGGAACTTACCTCTAATACCAATTGTTAGATTTAGGATAGACAACTGAGAGGGGGGGTGAATCAGTTGTCTAAAACTTTCTTCCAATTAATCACTTAAATCATTTTCTTAATATAATAATAAATCAATCATGGAAACATAGTGCAACAATTTAAGAGCAAAAACATATTAACACATATGACACCAAGATTTTGACGTGGAAAGCCTAGTTAAGGGAAAAACCATGGGGTGACTAACCCAAGATTGTATTCTCTGTTAGAAGAATAGAAAGAACAAAATGGCACATGCCAATTAAGGTTCATTGCCTGAGCACACTACTCATAAGAGGCCCACTGCCTACAGGAGACACATTGTCTACAGAATAATAAGTATTACATACTTGAACTAAAGAATGTCATCTTCACCAGGTTGAGTTAGTTCCATTTAAGCCCAATACTTTTGCTCTGCATTTCGCTCTCCTCCTCTCTACCACATTCTCATCTCCACAAGATACATTTGATATGACTTTACAACTCCTTATTTATACAAGACATCGACTTAGGAAGAATCATCCAAGTTGGCATACATTACAGAGAAAATACATAAATACAACATGACTAATTACAAAAGAATTCACATGGATAAACACACTGTCAGCCACACAGATTTGAGACTTCAATCTTCCTTTAGGAACATGCCATTCTTCACAAAACATCTTCAAGATCATCTGTAGGATGTGTAACTCATCCAGTCAGCCTAACTAAGGAAGAACATCATCATCTGGAAGTAATTCTTTAATTTACGAGCTCAATCTTCAATGTGTACCACCAACATGAATTGGACACAATCTAAAGACCTCCACAAGCTTACCTGAATCACCAAGAACATCCAAACTACTTCTACTTACTGAAATCATTCTCTCCTTCATTCGGAACCTGAAGAACACAATCTATCATCACTGTCATATTGGAATAGATGCTTGCGGACCTTCAGACCATGAACTAATTGAGTTGTAAATTCACATTGACTTCATGAACACTCCACCAAATCTGCAGAACAAGATATTGCATTTCTAGATCTCACCGGACCTATCTGTGTCACTCTATCACTTTTGAACATCTACCAAAATCAGTTTCACTTAAGTGGCCATAACTTCTTTAGATCTTCATGCGGACCTCTAAACTCTTTATTGGATCATCTTAAGATACATATCTCCAAACCCTTTGATGCACATCCTCTGATCTTCATCTTAGCATGGATCTTTACCTCACTATCTTCACTATTCTTCTCTATTCCTGATAGGACTAATTTTCTCAATATCCTCAGCATACAGCTCATCTAATCCTTAGCATCAATGCAATGGGAGTATGTTGACATCAATGACAACACCGATTAGGCCCATACTTAAAATAGAAATAAGCAAGGAGAAAATGGCAAGATACATCAATGGATTAAGATTGAACATTCAAGAAGAACTAAGTCTAGTGACGATGACAACATTGGAAGAAGCATATCAGTTTGCCCTAAAAGTTGAAGAAAATTTGAACAAGAAGCATGAGTAAAGACAAAGAGGTAGTGGTGTAGGGCACCTAAGAGCATTTTGATTCTTAAGAGAATTTTGTTAAGTTGAGGTTCTTGTTTACTGTGTTTTGCAATAAGGCTTTCTAGCCATGATTGTAAGGTCCATTTTGTATGGTCAAGAGGTTTGGGGTAACCATATAAACCTCAAATCCTTTTTAGTCCATTTGGACCCCAGTTGTGTCACTTAGGCCTAGTAGGTCTAATGGTGGTTTTTTGAGTCTATTTGGTAGTTTTAATGTTTTGGCATGTTTTAGAGAGTGTGGTAGTTGTTTGGACTCCATTGGACAAGCTAAACCAATTGAGATCCTTGTGTTAGTGCAAAATGCCATGTTGTCAATGGTGTCATAACACATTTCGCTGGTTACAACTCATTTTTAACAGTTGAAACTATTTTGGGAGTTGCCTACCGACTTGGATCGGTTGATAATGTTGTCATCTTACTCCAGTACAGTGGAGGAGATTCTGTAGGGAGATTTGGGCACAAAAATCTAGAAAACTAACTATTTTTCCAAGAATTTCTATTGTTGTACGGCCTGTACGGATTGGCAAAGTGGATCGATGTGGTTTTTCTAAAACTAGTTTGAGTCTAGATTCCAATGCACCAAGTTTGAAGTCTTGAAGTGATTTGAGTAGAAAGATATTGTATTTTGTATTTAGACTGGTCTAAAACCCTCATTCTTAGGGTTTGTCATACAAAATTCACTCTAGAATGCATTCTAATAGATGAAACTTCATACCACTCAGAGAAATGCAAGCTAGGGATGTATACTACATGATTCCAAAAGCATTTTGTTGGAAAAGATAGTCTTTGCCTTGTGGAGTGATGCCCTAGGTCAAATATCTCTATGTATTTGACTGAAATAATGCAATTTGGTGATGTAATTGACAAAATCCTGATAGGGTGAATGAATGGATAGTGGTTTTTGAGATGTTTGGGTGTTGTGAAAGTGATCCAAGTTCATGTCCCAGGTTTATGACCCCAATTTAGACCACTTGCTTTGTAACCTAGACCTAAATTGATCAATTAGGCCTAGAGACCTAGTGGGTGTGTTGAGTTGCTGGAGTAGAGTTGGAACTGGAGGCTTGGAGGTTTGTTGGAGTTCCCTAAAGGGTATTTGAATCCACCATTTGTGTGCCTGACTCTTAAGGGTTTTGTCAAGTTGTGTAGTGAAAATTGGATTAGGAGGGCTAGTAGCATCACTAGGCCAAGTAAGGGCTGGAGAGTTGTGAGAAGTTGGGGATCAAACCAACTGTGGAAAAAGTGTTTGTAGGCCTGCCTGAAGGTGTGGAAGGAGTCTTGAGGATCGAACAATAGCCTGGTTAACAAATCCTTCATATGCCCTTGGATGTGACTTTGGTTGGATGAAGTGATGAAGTGGGTGAGTGGGCAGAGAAGAGTGAACTTTTAGTTGCTTCCCTTGTGCCACTCTACATTAGGTGGTATCAGAGCCATCAAAGAGATGGGAGATAGAGAAGAAGAGGAGGAAATTCCTGAAAAGGTGAGTAATGCCGAATTGGCAAAGATAGTCAGAGAACAAGCAGCCAAGAACAAAAGGATGGAGGCTGAGATAGAGAAGTTGAAGAAGGATAAGGATAAGAAGAAGAAACTAGAGATCATCTTAGATTTAGATGAAGAGGATCAAGATGGAGAAAAAGGAATGGCCATGGAAGAGCCACAGGGAGGCATGTCAGAAAAACAATTCCTAGATGCACTTGGAAAGTTGAGTAGGAAGGACAGTAAGGTGGATTTACCTATGTTTCCTGGCAAGATGAACCCAGAGGAGTGCCTTGATTGGATAGAGGCAATGGATAACTATTTTGAATGTGAGGAAGTGGCAGAAAATCAGAAGGTGAGGATTGTCAAATCTAGAATGAAAAGGCTAGCCTTGAGTTGGTGGAATTTCATTCAAAATGAGAGGATAGAGGAGGATAGGAACCCTATCACTACATGGAGGAAGATGGTGCTTGAAATAAAGAAAAAATTTGTTCCTGAAGATTATGAAGTCAACTTGCACAAAAAGTTGCAAAACTTGAGATAGAAGGACATGGATGTGAGCACCTACACTGAGGAGTTTCACAAGATGACCCTGAAAGCCAAAATGCCTGAGATTGAAAAGCAAAAGCTTGCAAGGTATCTAAATGGTCTTAAGTTCTCCATTCAAGATGAACTAAGTCTCTTTAACCCTGAGACAGTGCATAAATGTTTTCAAATGGCATTGAGGATTGAGGACAAACAAAGAAGGAAAGGTGATTCAAATAGTAGGGGTAGAGGCAATATTAACTTCAGAGGTAGAGGTAGGTTTCAAAATAGGGACAACTTTTCTAGGCTCCAAAATGGAAGATCACAAGAAGGCAATCAAGTGGCGGCTGACAGAGACAATGCTGATAAGGGCCAGTTTAAAGGGAGATGTAATGGTATAGGAAGAAGTGGAGATAGGGGTTCCAATGTGTTCATAGGAAGGTGCTTTTCCTGCAATCAAATAGGACATCAGTCCTTTAGATGCCTAGAGAAGATGGGGAATAATTCTGCAAATCAGAAAGACAGGAGGGTGGAGCTCCTTCCAGAGGATGACTATCAAAGCACCACATCTTATCAAACTACCTCTTCCAAGCTTGCAGCACCAGAGAGTGGAGAATGCATCATGTTAAACCAGTCTCTCATCATGGTTGTTGTTGGTACCCATTTTGGCCTGGAGTTGAACTCGGATGTTTAGAGGGTTTCTTCATTTAAACCCTATGTCTTCTTGCCCATCGGCATGACTTCACATGCATTTTGGCGATCAAGTTGGTAGCAGTGATATGCCATCGGGATGACCTGTGTCATCGGCATGTCTTTTTTCTAGTCCCCCGATGGTTTTTGTCTTAACAATGACTTGTGTTCATCGACGTGAGATTGCTTTTCAACCAAAGTATTTTGTGGTTTGCCGATGGGATTGTTCTTGTCAATGGTGGATGGCTCGAGGGTGGCCATCGGCATAACAAGTGCGATCGGCGAAGGAGGTTTTTGGGCTTTTGGCTTTGGCTTTGAACATAAGGTGTTCACATTTTGAAAGACATTTTGTTGCAAATTCGATCCTTATTTTGGTGTATCAGTCTATCTTGGCTTGTAAATGATAATTTTCTCTATAATGATTTTCTATGTAGATTAATTTTAAATGAAAAACACCTGGTGTGTGTATTGTTTCTAATTGTCTCCTATATGTCATCTGTTTTCCTTTCAAATGAGGTTGTCAAGGACTTCCAAGTTTTTCTGTGTATGCATACTGTGCATCTGATTTATTGCATCTACTCAAGGAGTGGTTAAATAGGATTTGATCAGATACAAAGGAAAATAGATTGCATCATAGGATCTGTTAAGTATGATCATAAGTAATACTCTTTCTTGGACATGTTGCTGTTAGGCAGTAGCATTCTTCTCAAGTCCTCTGGATATGAATTAGTGTTGTCATGGGGAGACATGTACATTCTTAGATATGACTCTACTACCTAGATAAGGCACTAATTTGGAAATCTGTCTGTTCAATGGGTCTAGGAAAGTCCCATAACTCCAAATATCAATTCAAACCATTTCATCCTTCCACCTGTTAGTTGTAGGATTAGGAGTAGGAAACCCTTGCATGCTCTCATCCCTAACCAGACATTACGTCCAAGAATGTTGCCAACCTTGTGATTTGTTACACAAATCTTGGTCCTTACATGAGAGTATTCTGCCTGTTGCTGTCAAGTTATATTCATATGTCATTGAGCTAGTCAAGATCATACCTTTATCAAATAGGGACACCCCCCTTGGTGTGGCAGAACCAGAAGTGAAGGGGAGGAGCTCACGCAACCTCCTATATTTAGTTGGCTAAATCTGCCTGTGCATTAGAGCTGGCAAACCCTAATGCTGATTCAGAAAGAAAACCAACAAAAATGGTGACTCTGCTAGGGAGTTTGTGAAAGAACCCTGATTTACAAAAGAAAATAGTTCCTAGTAATAGGTGGTGACTCCGAAGTAATCTCCCAAGCGGTCAAAGTAAAATTTATATGCAGGGGAGAAGATCCCAATAGAATCCTCTATTTGAAGAGTTACTAGTAACAAGAAGGATGATGTATAGAAGAAAGGGCGCTGTCTTAGTCCGTCATGAGGGTTCCTCCAAAAAAATGATGATATGGAAGATAACCCTAGGTCGTCAGGACAGCATGTGCCTTATTTTTCAAATGCAGAAGCTGATATTCAGGGTGCATATGAGAGGCAATAGGGTGGTAGCATAAGAATGAGGTCAGAAGTGTTCCAAGAATGCCCTTTCTTAGACCCTAGTGAAAGATTTGAAGAGGCAGAATCTTTGAGGGATGATGAAGATGATGACCAGATTGATATGAGACCATCTACCTCCATGCCTAAAGAAGAATAGTTAGCTAAAAAATCAAAAAACTGAGAGCAGAATTAGAATATCTACAAGCCATGAAAGTCAGAGATGACATGAGACAGAAAGTGCAAGCTTTAAGGATAGCTCAGAACAATTCAATTCCTACCCTTGAGAATGCAAATGTGTAGAGACATCAGCAAAGAAATGAAGTGCAACATCAGCATAATGATCAAAGACAAAATGTAAATGATGCTAGGATGCCATTAAACAATGTAAGAAATCAGAATGCAAATAAAAATATCAATGTTAATCAGTTTGATAGATGGCCCATGCAACTAGATAGATTCAGACAGCTAGTGTTTGATGGTATTCCTGGGTATCCTAACCCCATTGACAAGCATCTAAGGCTACAAGTGCCTAAATTTTCAAGTAACAACACTGTGTCAGGAGAAGATCATCTAAAGGATTTTCAAAATGTCATGGATAACTTTCAGGTTGAACATGAGGATGTTTTCTTGAAGTCATTCATGCAATCTTTAGTAGATGAGGCTAGAGAATGGTACAAGAATCTGCCTAACCAAAGTATTTCATCATGAGATGATTTTAAAAGGATGTTCAAGGAGCAATATGGTGACAAAACTGACCCTAGCTTTTTTGTAAATGAGTTTACCAGTATCACTAAAGGGTCTAATGAGCAGGTTGTAGATTTTAATGCAAGATTTACTAAAGTGTTAAACAAATTGCCACATCACATGAGGCCAAATGAACCAATGTGCATAATATTGTATATCAATGCTTTTGATGCAAAAACTACATATGGATTAAGAGATAAAGGTCCTACTACTCTCAGGGATGCTTTCAGAATTGCAGTGAATATTGAGAACAACAGGAAAGCATCAGGCAAGATAAATAGAAGGGATGATGTGAAAATTTTGTAGAATCCAAACAAGCCTTAGAACACTCAAGGTAATACATCTACCCCTGAAGATAAGATAGACAAATTGGCAAATGTTGTTAAGGACCTAAGCTATAGACTGGCTAGAAGTGAAAAAGGGATAGGTTCTAATAGGCAAGTTTACCAAAGGTAGGAGAAAAGACCATCATTGCATGATATACCATATAATACCAATTGGCACAATGGTAAGCCTATATTCCCACATAATAACACAAATCAGAGAACATGTCAAAGAAATTCCTGATCCTCTAAAGAAAGCTATAAATATCGCTAACGATACTCCATGGTGTATAATTTGTCAGATGCCACATTCACAGTCACAGTGCATGATTACTCAGTCCTTGTATGATAATGTTGTATCTTGTAATGAATGCAATGAGCCACATTATGTGCAAGATGATGATGTTAATATGATGTCCATAAGCAATGGACACCCACCTTATGATGATGATGAGAGTACAGAGGATGGAACTCAGGCCTGTCAACAAGCTTCTTATGATGAAGATAATGGAGATAGCTATGTGTATGCTCAGGGCTCACACAGTTTTCTGAGTAACCTACAAAGACCTTCTGATGAAGAAATTAGGGCCCTCACAGCTGCAGCAGTGGTCCAAGTTAAAAGAAACTACAATCTTAGAGGTAAAGCTCAAATAAGCAGTCCACATCAGCCAGAAGGCATCTCTGCAAGTCAGCTAGTGCATGGTCATAGGGGGATGGAATCACAACAAGGTAGTGGAATAATAATAAGCAAAATTTTAAACAAAGAACAGGTCATGAATCTCAAGGACCAAAAAATAGAATCCCCCAGGCTGAAGATCAAAGTAAAGGTTCCCAAGACAAAAATGATGATCAGGGAACTATGAAGGTAAAAGCTAAATCAGTCCAGGATAAAAATAAGACTGTGGAGCAAGCTACAACTGTCATACAAAATTATGCTCCATTTGATATAGCTCAAATCCTCTCTCAAATTAAAGTCTCTGTTCCACTTATGGAACTGATGAAGGTTGAAGAAATCAAGAATAGGATAGTATCCCTAAATTCAGGAGTACCTTCTCAAGCTAAGCAAAATGTTCAGATCCAGGGTGAGAAACATGTCTTATGTAATGAAGAAGATGAGGCTCCTGAGGTCTATTTAGGAATGACCATGACAAAGTGCCCTTCACAAGTGGAACCTTTTTATGTTTCCCTGGTTATAAATGGAAAAATAATTAGAAATTGTATGCTTGACTCTTGAGCATCTACAAATATCATGCCTTTAGCCATCATGCAACAAGCTAGATTGAAAATAGACAAGGCATGTGGAAAATGTTATGCTATGGATGCCAAAGAGGTACAAGTTATTGGAATCATGAAGGATGTGGATTTTAGACTGGCAGCATTTCCTAAAAAGAGATATAAAATGAATGTAATAGTGGTTGACATCAAGCCACAATATGGTATGCTGTTATCAAGAAGATGGGCAGCACTAACTGGTGGAAGTATGTAGCTAGACCTGTCATATGCCATGATTCCAATGAATGGCAGGGATGTTAAATTGAACAGAGAGGAAAGATCATCAGAGACAGTGGAAGACCAAGAAGCAGAGGAATAGATATGCTTTGTAAACACTGACTGTGATAACTTCAAGGTTGTCTCAGATGATAAAGAGGATAAAGAGAAAAGTGTCTGCATTAAAGAGCTGGATCAGCATGGTCTATGGACCATGTATTTTGATGGAGCTTGTGCAAAAGAAGGCTCTGGAGCTAGAGTTGTTTTCCTGTCTCCAACTGGTAAGGTCCTCAAATTCTCCTTCTTGCTGAGGTTTGCTTGTACAAACAACATTGCAGAGTATGAAGCTTTACTCTTAGGCCTAAATATAACTCTCAAACATGGAATCAAGATGCTAAGGGTATTTGGGGATTCTAAGCTGATTGTATCCCAAGTTAGAGATAGATATGCCTCAAAGAACAAAAGATTGAAATAATACAAGCATGCTGTTTGGGATACCATTGAACTATTTGATGCATTTTCAATAGGATGGATAGAGAGATCAAAGAATGTTATGGCTGATTTCTTAGCTAATGTGGCAATAAGGCAAGATGACATCACTCTATCAGATGTTACAAATGTGGAAGTTAAAATCAGGCCTGCAGTACCAGAAAACATATGCAGTTGGCAAGTGTTTAATGATGATAAGGACTTGTTAAAATTTTTGCAGTACATAAATGAATTTGAGAATCAAGAAATTGATTTCCAAGCTTTTGTAGAGACTATAGATGGAAAAGAAACTTTTATGGGGAAAGAGATAATTCAGTTGAAGACTAATAAAATCCTAGAGGGTTAGTAGCTTTAGAAAGAGCTTTTGATAATAGAGACCAATTGGTCACAAAGACATCTCCCACAAACAAAGAGGATTTAGAGGAGATGAATTTGGGGACATCTCAGGCCCCCAAGAAGGTATACATTGGTAAACAACTCAAACCACACATCAGGAGTATGCTGATTGCATTACTAAAAAAGTATAAACATGTTTTTGCTTGATCATATGAAGACCTAAAGGCCTATAGAGAAGACCTATTCCAGCATGAGATCCCATTGAAGCCTGGAGCTAAGCCATTTAGACAGAAACAAAGGCCTATTAATCCTACCTTAGCTCCAAAAATGCAAGAAGAACTCAAAAAGCTTAGGGAGGCTAGAATAGTTGTGCCAATCAGACATTCAACTTGGGTGTCTAACCTTATCCCAGTTAGAAAAAAGAATGGTGATATTAGGCTTTGTGTTGACTTTAGAAACTTGAATGTATCCTCTTTAAAGGATAATTATCCATTGCCTAATATGGAAGCTATGTTGCAGAAAGTGACTGGTTGTGAGCTCCTATCCATGATGGATGGATTTTCAGGTTATAATCAGGTGAAGGTAAAGGAATCAGAACAGTATAAGACTGCCTTCCCCACTCCATGGGGAACATATGTATATGCTAGAATGCCATTTGGGCTAACAAATGTAGGTGCTACATTTCAAAGAGCAATGGATGTTCCTTTTGTAGGGTTGATTGACTCAATCCTAGCTGTGTATCAGGATTATCTGACTACCTATTCAAAGAAAGAAGAGAAGCATTGTATGCATCTAGAGCAGATTCTCATAAGAGCACTAGAGTATGGCATTTCTCTAAATCCAAAGAAGTGTGCTTTTGGGGTAGTTGAAGGAAAGCTCCTAGAGCACATTATTTCCAAAGATGGAGTTAGGATAGATCTTGAGAGAGTAGTTGCAATTGATAGGATTCAGATGCCTAAAATAGTAAAAGGAGTTCAGTCCTTCTTTGGACAAATAAATTTTGTTAGGAGATTTGTTCCCAACTTTGCAGAAACCACAAGAAATATTTCTAAGATGATGAAGAAGGATGCAACTATCAACTGGGAAAGTGAAGCAATTGAATCATTTCAGAGTATCAAGGAAGCAATCAAGATGGCCCCTGTTCTTAAATCTCCTAATTTCTCTAGGCCATTTCAATTGTTTTCATTTACTTCCTTTCACATTGTTGCTACATGTTTGCTATAGAAAAATGAGGATGGTTTTGAGCAGCCCATAGCTTTCTTCAGTATGTCCCTGTAGGCTTCTAAGTTAAAGTATGATATCATGGAAAAATAGGCATATGCACTAGTCAGAGCAATCAAGAGTTTCAGGCCATACCTGGTAGGATCCCAGATAGTTGCATATGTACCTCATGCAACAGTCAAAGACATATTCACTCAGCAGGAGGTGGCTAGAAGAAGGTGCAAATGGATAAATAAACTGCAGGAGTTCAACATAGAAATACAAATTACCAAGTTGGTAAGAGGACAAGGATTGGCCAAGATGATGGCACAGTCAAACTTGGAAGCATGCCAAGTCAATGTAGTCCAAAATGAGAGTGTAAATGTATCAGAGTCTGAATGGTATAAGGATATCATATACTACCTACAAAATCTAAATTATCCTTCCCATTTCAATGACAGTCAAAAGAGGACTTTAAAGCTACATGCAATCAGGTATGTTATTGTTCAAGGTGAGTTGTACCGGAAGAACCCTGATGGTGTGCTACTAAGATGTGTGGATGAAGATGTAGCTAACAAAGTTTTGAATGACATGCATAAGGGATTGTGTGGTGGACATTATACTGCCCAAACAACAGCTCATAAGATTCTCAGAGCAGGATATTGGTGGCTTGCCCTCTTCTCAGATGCACAAAGGTTAGTGAGGAAGTGTGACCCTTGCCAAAGATTCTTAAGAAAATTGAGATATGAAGGTGCTCTACCCCTCAGAACTATAACTGTGGATGCTCCATTCCAGTAATGGGGAATTGATTTCATAGGGGAAATAGCAGACAAGTCAAGTGGAGGACACAGTTGGATTTTGGTAGCAGCTGATTACTTTACCAAATGGATTGAGGCCATTCCAACTAACAGAGCTACAAGTAGGGTAGTGATGGATTTCATACTGGAAAATATTATCATCAAGTTTGGAGTACCATTCAAGATAGTCACTGATAATGCTATGTGCTTCAAATCAAGTGAATTTGTTGATTTTTGCAACAGGTATGGGATAAATCTATCATATGCATCACCATACCACCCACAGGGAAATGGTCAGGTAGAATCAAGTAATAAAAGCATCATGAAAATTCTCAAGAGGATACTAGATGAGAACAAGAGAGCTTGGGATGCAAAATTGAAGTTAGCAATATGGGCTGACAAGGTGACAGTGAAAAAAGCTATTGGAATGTTACCTTTTGAACTAGTATATGGTGCATCAGCCATGCTGCCTATAAACGATCTCTTACTAGTTTATAGATTCATCCAAGAGAATGATGAGGAGATTGAAGACTCCATGACAAGAAGAGTAAACCAGCTGGTTGCACTGGATGAGAACAGAAGGAGAGCCCACCAAATCAATCTCAAGAGACAACAAGATGTGAAATATCTGTTTGACAGGAGAGTAGCAGAAAGGAAGTTTCAAATCAATGATCTAGTGCTCATATGGAATGTAAAAGATCAGGACAAGGACAAACATGGCAAGTTTGAACCATTATGGATGGGCCCATATCAGGTTTGCAATACTCATGGCGAGGATTCTTATTTCCTCCAGGCCCTAGATGGTGAAGTACTGGAATTGCCTATGCATGGCCAATTCCTCAAGTTCTATTTTGCATAGATGACTTGTCTCTATGCACATGTGTAAAAAATATGTATGTAGTGTGAATGTCTTGTACAGTTCGTGCTTTTTTGCTTTTTGCCTGGTCTACCCGAAGATCTGGTACTCACTGCAGTTTTGCACCTACACGTCCCCATTCAGAGCCAATGTTGGTACCCATTTTGGCTTGGAGTTGAACTCGGATGTTTGGAGGGTTTCTTCATTTAAACCCTATGTCTTCTTGCCCATCGACATGACTTCGCATGCGTTTTGGCGATCAAGTTGGTAGCAGTGATATGCCATCGGGATGACCTGTGTCATCGGCATGTCTTTTTTCTGGTCCCCCGACAGTTTTTGTCTTAATGATGACTTGTGTTCATCGGCGTGAGATTGCTTTTTGGCCGAAGTATTTTATGGTTTGCCAACGGGATTGTTCTTGCCGATGGTGGATGGCTCGAGGGTGGCCATCGGCGTAATGAGTGCGATCGGCGAAGGAGGTTTTTGGGCTTTCGGCTCTGACTCTGAACATAAGGTGTTCACATTTTGAAAGACATTTTGTTGCAAATTCGGTCCTTATTTTGGTGTATCTGTCTATCTTGGCTTGTAAATGATAATTTTCTCTATGATGATTTTCTATGCAGATTGATTTTAAATGAAAAACACCTGGTGTGTGTATTGTTTCTGATTGTCTCCTGTATGTCATTTGTTTTCCTTTCAAATGAGGTTGTCAAGGACTTCCAAGTTTTTCAGTGTATGCATACTGTGCGTCTGATTTATTGCATCTACTCAAGGAGTGGTTAAATAGGCTTTTGATCAGATATAGAGGAAAATAGATTGCATCATTGCTGTTAGGCAGTAGTATTCTTCTCAAGTCCTTTGGATATGAATTAGTGTTGTCATGGGGAGACATTTACATTCTTAGATATGACTCTGCTGCCCAGATAAGGCACTGGTTTGGGAATTTGTCTGTTCAATGGGTCTAGGAAAGTCCCATAACTCCAAATATCAATTCAAACCATTTCATCCTTCCACCTGTTAGTTGTAGGATTAGGAGTAGGAAACCCTTGCATGCTCTCATCCCTAACCAGACATTATGTCCAAGAATGTTGCCAACCTTGTGATTTGTTACACAAATCTTGGTCCTTACATGAGACTATTCTGCCTGTTGCTGTCAAATTATATTCATATGTCATTGAGCTAGTCAAGATCATACCTTTATCAAATAGGGACACTCCCTTGGTGCAGCAGAACCAGAAGTGAAGGGGAGGAGCTCATGCAACCTCCTGTATTTAGTTGGCTGAATCTACCTATGCATTAGAACTGGCAAACCCTAATGCTGATTCAGAAAGAAAACCAACACCTGCCACCAAGGAGCAACCCCAAAGGAACAATCTATTTAGAACCACTTGCAAGGTGAAAGGGAAAGTCTGCAAGGTAATTGTTGACTCAGGTTCTTCTAAGAATTTAGCTTCTAATGAAATGGTGAATAAGTTAGGATTGCAAAGGATACCTCATTCTAAACCCTATAGGGTCTTTTGGTTAACCAAGGACCAACAAAATGTGCTGAAATAACAATGTTGGGTTGAATTTAAGATAGGTGAATATTGTGATGGGATTTTTTGTGAGATAGTAGATATGGATGCATGCCACCTTCTTCTTGGAAGGCCTTGGCAACATGATACAAGTGCCCAACATGATGGTAAGAAAAATGTGATTTATTTGTCTAAAAATGGTGAAAATTTCACAATGACCCCTTTGATTGATGACTGCAAGGAAAAGACCATTCCTAGTTCAGTTATGTTGGTAGGTGAAAAGGAGTTTTTGGCTAACCTCAAGGAGGAGAAGGTGCCATGTTTTGTAGTGGTCATCAAGCCCAAGGATGCAAATCCTAAGAAGATCAAAGTGCAGCAGCCTCTTAGAAGGATTCGACCAAAATAAGTGGAGGAACTATTGGAGAAGTTCCATGATACGATAGCAGATGAAAGTAAGGATGCCCTTCCACCAAAGAGGGAGATTAGTCATTGCATTGATCTCATCCCTGGATCCACCCTACCAAACCAAGCAGCCTACAAGTTGACCCTAGAGCAAAATATAGAAGTGGCAAGACAAATCCAAGACTTGTTGGATAGAGGGCTTATAAGGAGGAGTATTAGCCCATGTGCAGTACCTGCAATACTTGCATCAAAGAAGGAAGGTGTATGGAGACTATGCATTGATTCCAGGGCCATCAACAAGATTACTATCAAGTATAGATTTCTAATGCCTAGGATAGAAGATTTAATGGATTTCTTGGGTAGGGCTAAATATTTTACCAAGATGGATCTAAAAAGTGGTTATCACCAAATTAGGATAAGGGAGGGGGATGAGTGGAAAATGGCCTTCAAAACCAATGAAGGGCTATTTGAATGGGTTGTGATGCCTTTGGGCTTATCAAATGCACCAAGCACCTTCATGAGGTTGATGAATGAGGTGCTAAAACCTTTCCTTAGAAAGTTCATTGTTGTATATTTGGATGATATATTGGTTTTTAGTGATAGCAAGGAAGATCACATAAGACATATCCATCAAGTGCTTAGGAGGCTTCAAGAGGAGAAGTTGAGAATTAACATTGACAAATGTGTCTTCCTACAAGAAGAATTGACATTCTTGGGGTTTGTCATCTCTAAGGGTAGCCTCAAGATGGATTCAAGCAAGGTGGAAGCCATTCTTAATTGGCCCACACCTACTACAACCTCTGAGGTAAGAAGTTTCCATGGTTTATGCAGTTTTTATAGGAAGTTCATTAGAGGGTTTAGTGCTATTTGTGCTCCACTTGTTGACACTATAAAAGGGGGCAAGAAATGTGTATTTGTGTGGACAAATGAGGCCAACCAAGCTTTTGAACTGTTAAAGAAGAAAATATCAAAACAACTGGTACTTGTACTACCTGATTTTAATAAGGTCTTTGTTGTTGAGTGTGATGCAAGTAAGAGGGCTGTTGGGGGAGTCCTAAGTGAAGATGGGAGACCTGTAGCCTTTTTTAGTGAGAAGTTAAATGAAGCAAAACAGAACTATTCTACCTATGATCTAGAGTTATATGCAATGGTCCAATCATTGAGGAAGTGGAGACACTATTTATTACCTAAGGAGTTTATTGTTTTTACTGATAACCGGGCTTTGAGCTTCTTGAACAGGTAGGAGAAGTTAAACCACAGGCATATCAAGTGGATGGAGTACATCCAAGCATATACTTTCTCAATTAAGCACAAGAAGGGAGTGGCCAATAAGGTAACTGATGCCTTAAGTTGGAGGAATCTTGTTGTTCAAACCATTCAGTTGGAGAGTACAGATATACATGCCATTAAAGATCAGTATGAAGAAGATGAAGACTTCAAGGAACCTTACCAAGCTTGCAAAGTCATGACAGGCAAGTATAATACTGATTTTTGTGATTTTCTGATACAAGATGTATTTCTTTTCAAGGACAATTTGTTGTGTATCCCAAGAGGGTCTGTTAGAGAGAACATCATTAAGGAAAAGCATTGTGGTAGTATGGCAGGCCACTTTGGCATTGATAAGACCCTAGACTTGGATAGAAGATACTACTATTGGCCAAAGTTGCCAACTGATGTAAGAAAGTTTGTAGAAACTTGTCAAATTTGCCAAAGAGCCAAGGGGCATACATCAAATGCAAGTCTATACACTCCACTACCTATCCTTTCAAAGCCTTGGGATTCCATAAGCATGGATTTTGTACTTGGTTTTCCTAGGACCAAGAATGGACATGATAGCATCTTTGTGGTTGTTGATAGGTTCTCTAAAATGGCTCATTTCATCCCATGTAAAACAACACATGATGCCTCACATATTGCAGGTCTTTTCTTCAAAGAAATAGTCAGATTACATGGTTTGCCTTTGTCAATAATCTCTGATAGAGACCCCAAGTTTATAGGACACTTCTGGAGGACACTTTGGAAAAGACTAGGTGCAAATCTGTCATTATCATTAGCCTATCATCCTCAGTTTGATGGTCAAACTAAGGTGATTAATAGGTCACTTGGCAACCTCCTAAGATGCCTAACTAAGGAGCAGGGTACTAGTTAGGATGTAGTTTTGGCTCAGGCAGAATACTCCTACAATGATACTGTGAACAGGAGTACCGACATGTCACCTTTTCAAATAGTTTATGGCACTCACCCAAGGGGTATTTTGGAACTCAAAGAGGTTAGAGGATGGGAGAAGAACAGTGCATTGGCTGAAGATTTTGTCCAAGTGATGAGAGATATCCATGAGCAAGTAAAGGAGAAATTACAATCTACCTCTCAAAAGTACAAACAGACTGCTGACAGAAGGAGAAAGGATCTTCAGTTCAAGGAAGGGGATTTGGTCATGGTACATCTTAAAAAGGAGAGACTCCCTACAGGTAAATACACCAAGTTGATTATGAAGAAGATTGCACCTTGTGAAGTGCTAAGGAAATGTGGAGAAAATGCCTACAAAGTCAGGCTACCGGATGGCATTGCTTTATCACTAATCTTCAATGTCTCAGACCTCTTTCCCTATAAGGGATCTAACCCTTAGACAACTATTGTAGAGGAACAAACTAATCAGACACTTTAGGACCTTGTTCCTTCATCTCCTGATTAGATTGAATGCATTTTGGATGACAGGATTGCTAAATAGACTAGGATGCACACCTATTATAAATATTTGGTGAAGTGGCTCAATAAGCCTCAAAAAGATGCCACTTGGATGAGCAGAGAAGCCATTGAGAAGGTAGGATTTCCATTTGACAGCATTCCCAACTCAAGAGACTTGAGTTCTGTTTGACAGGGGGTGTATGGTGCAGGGCACCTAAGAGCATTTTGATTCTTAAGAGAATTTTGTTAAGTTGATGTTCTTGTTCAGTGTGTTTTTCAATAAGGCTTTCTAGCCATGATTTTAAGGTCCATTTTGTATGGTCAAGAGGTTTGGGGTAACCATATAAACCTCAAATCCTTCTTAGTCCATTTGGACCCTAGTTGTGTCACTTAGGCCTAGTAGGTCTAATGGTGATTTTTTGAGTCTATTTGGTAGTTTTAATGTTTTGGCATGTTTTAGACAGTGTGGTAGTTGTTTGGACTCCATTGGACAAGCTAAACCAATCGAGATCCTTGTGTTAGTGCAAAATGCCATGTTGTCAATGGTGTCATAACACATTTGGCCGGTTGCAACTCATTTTTAACAGCTGAAACTATTTTGGGAGTTGCCTACCAACTTGGATCGGTTGATAATGTTGTCATCTTACTCCAGTATGGTGGAGAAGATTCTATACAGAGATTTGGGCACATAAATCAAGAAAACTAACTATTTTTCCAAGAATTTTTGTTGTTGTACGGCCTGTACGGAATGGCAAAGTGGATCGATGTGGTTTTTTTGAAACTAGTTTGAGTCTGGATTCCAATGCACCAGGTTTGAAGTCTTGAAGTGATTTGAGTAGAAAGATATTGCATTTTGTATTCAGACTGGTCTAAAACACTCATTCCTAGGGTTTGTCATACAAAATTCACCCTAGAATGCATTCTAACAGATGAAACTTCATACCAATCAGGGAAATGTAGGCTAGGGATGTATACTACATGATTCCAAAAGCATTTTGTTGGAAAAGATAGTCTTTGCCTTGTGGAGTGATGCCCTAGGTCAAATATCTCTATGTATTTGACTGAAATTATGCAATTTGGTGATGTAATTGACAAAATCCTGATAGGGTGAATGAATGGATGGTGGTTTTGAGATGTTTGGGTGTTGTGAAAGTGATCCAAGTTCATGTCCCAGGTTTATGACCCCAATTTAAACCACTTGCTTTGTAACCTAGACCTAAATTGATCAATTAGGCCAAGAGACCTAGTGGGTGTGTTGAGTTGCTGGAGTAGAGTTGGAACTGGAGGCTTGGAGGTTTGTTGGAGTTCCCTAAAGGGTATTTGAATCCACCATTTGTTTGCTTGAGTCTTAAGGGTTTTGTCAAGTTGTGTAGTGAAAATTGGATTAGGATGGCTAGTAGCATCACTAGGCCAAGTAAGGGCTGGAGAGTTGTGAGAAGTTGGGGATCAAACCAACTGTGGAAAAAGTGTTTGTAGGCCTGCCTGAGGTTGTGGGAGGAGTCTTGAGGATTGAACAATATCCTGGTTAATAAATCCTTCATATGCCCTTGGATGTGACTTTGGTTGGATGAAGTGATGAAGTGGCTGAGTGGGCAGAGAAGAGTGATGCCACTCTGCATCAGGTAGAGGAGGTAATTTTTAGAGAGGGAGAACATTTTCTAGAGGAAAAAGATCATTTGCGGAGCATAACAGACAAGATAATACATTCAAGAGGGAAGATAGAGAAAATAGTGCATACTGGAGAGATAACAAAACTTTCTACCATAGAGGAAACCCTAATTCATACCAGACTGAAGGATATAGAAGAGATGGAAGAGGACCTAATAGGAGAATATTTAGAGGAACCTTTTTTAAGTGTGGAAGTGAAGGACATAGATCATTTGAATGTAATCAAGGAAGTACAAACAAGAAGACAGAGAACAGTAAAAGAGCAACCTATGTGGAAGAACTTGTTTGATCACCTAGTTCAATTGGTAAACCTAAGAAAGGAGAATCAATTGTCATGAGGAAAGAGAATTACTTTGATTCCTTTGGAAGATTATCCTAAGAGTGAAGTATGTGTGAATGCTAGAATATGTTTAGTAGATGGAAGGAAATTTCTGGATGGTTTGAGACATGAGAATATGTGTTATTCTTTGATTCCTAAAAAGCCTAAAAGCCTAAAGCTAGAGACTGAAGAATCACAACCAGAGGAGGTAACTAAGTTGTTAATAGAGTATGAAGACATCATATCAGATAATGTACCTGAAGGATTGCCACCAATCAGGAGTATCCGTCATCACATTGATCTTATACCTGGAGCTAGTTTGCCTAACAAAGCAACACACAAAATGACACTAACAGAGAATGAAGAACTGAATAGACAGATACATGAGTTACTGATGAATGGTTTGATTAAAGAAAGTTTGAGCCCTTGTATAGTACCTGCAGTACTAGCATCGAAGAAGGTTAGAGAATGGAGAATGTGTACAGACTCTAGATCAATCAACAAGATCACAATTAAGTATAGATTCCCTTTGCCTAGGATGGATGATATTATGGATTGTTTGAGTGGAGTAAAATATTGCGCAAAGATATACTTGAAGAGTGGATACCATCATATCAAAATCAGAGAAGGAGATGAGTGGAAGACTACTTTTAAGACAAATGAAGAATTGTATGAGTGGTTAGTGATATATTTAGGATTGACAAATGCACTGAGTACTTTCATGAGATTGATGAATGAAGTTCTCAAGAAATTCTTTGGTAGGTTTGTTATTGTATATTTGGATTATATTCTAATTTTTAGTAAGACAAAAGAAGAATATTTGTGGCACCTAAGACAAGTGTTGTAGAGATTGATAGAAGAGAAATTGTTGATAAACATCAAGAAGTGTAGTTTCATAAAGGAAGAATTGGTATACTTGGGATTTGTGATTTCTATGGAAGGATTGAAGTGGACCCTGAGAAAGTTAGAGTAATTGTTTAATGGCTTGCACTTGAGAGCATTGGAGAAGTCAACTCAATTCATGGATTAGCTAGTTTCTACTAGAAGTTCATCAGAAATTTTAGTTCAGTATGTGACCCTATGATAGACACAATGAGAGGTGATAGAAAAGACTTTAAGTGGACATCAGGAGCAGATAAAAGTTTTGAATTGTTGAAGTAGAAAGTGACAGAGAAACCTATGTTGGCATTACCAGATTTCAATAAGGTATTTCATGTAGATTGTGATACAAGTGGAAATGCAATAGGAGCAGTGTTAAGTCAAGAAGGTAGACCTATAGTATATTTTAGTGAGAAGTTGAATGATACAAGGAGAAGATATTCAATTTATGATTAGGAGTTCTATGTCATAATTCAAGCCTTGAAGTGGAGACATTATTTGTTGCCTAAGGAGTTTGTATTGTACATAGATCATCAAGCTTTACAATATTTGAACTGTTAAGAAAAGTTGAATCATGGACATATGAGATGGGTAGAGTTCATGTAGAGGTACACTTTTGTATTGAATCAGAGGAGTGGAAAATCAAACAAAATTGAAGATGCACTAAGTAGGAGAAGGAATTTGCTGACAGAGATGACAGTTAAAGTGTTAGGATTTGAGGAGTTGAAGAACATTTATGAGGAAGATCCTAATTTTGCAAAACCTTGGAAAGCATGTAAGGAACCTATTGTGATAGATTGAAGTAAGTGGTTGGACTATTTCATTTAGGAGGATATGTTATTTAAAGGAAACCAGTTATGCATACCTAGGAGTTCAATGAGATATAATCTGATAAAGGAGAAGCACAGTGGTGGATTGGCATGACATTTTGGAATTGATAAGACAGTGGCTTTAATAAGTGCAAATTACTTTTGGCCTCAGATATATAAGGATGTAAGGAAGTTTATGCAGAGTTGTAGAGTATGTCAAGTTGTAAAAGGAAGCAGTCAGAATATTAGATTATACAAACCTTTGATAGTACCGGAAAGACCTTGGGAAGACATAAGCATGGATTTCATAATGGGATTTCTGAAGACATAGAGAGGACATGATTTTATATTTGTAGTGGTGGTCAGATTTTCAAAGATGGCACATTTCATACCTTGTAAGAAGACAACTGATGTAGTTCATGTGAATGACCTATTTTTCAAAGACATTGTGAGATTGCATGGATTACCTAATAGTATAATTTTAGACAGAGATACAAGATTTCTTGGATATTTTTGGAAGACACTTTGGAAGAAGATGAAGATAGACTTGAAGTTCAGTTCAACATTTCATCCACCAAATGATGGATAGATAGAGATAGTAAATAGGAGTTTGGGAAACTTGTAGAGATGTTTGGTTAGAGAAAATGCAGGAAATTGGGATTTGATTTGATCACAAGCAAAGTTTGCATACAACAATTTAGTGAGCAGGAGTATTGGAAGAACACCATTTGAGATTGTGACAAGAACTAACCCTAGAGGAGTAGCAGAGTTGAGAGATATCAGCATGGAGGACAAAAGGAGTGCGAAGGTCGAAGAATTTGTAGGACACATGGAGATAGTGCATAATCAGGTTAAGAAGCATTTGGAAGAGATGAACCATAGGTATAATGAACAAGCAAATGAGAAGAGAAGATGCAAAGAATTTTTAGTTGGAGATGAAGTGATGGTATATCTGAGAAAAGAAAGATTTCTACTTGGGACATATAACAAGTTGAAGATGAAAAATATTGGACCATTAGGATACTTAGGAAGTTTGATTCAGGAAATGTATATGAAGTATAGCTACCAGAGACATTGGGGATATCACTTATTTTCAACATTGCCAACCTATATCAGTATCATGAAGTAGAATTCAGTGACAACATTGAAGAAGACTTGAAGAAGCAGTTACCACAACAAGCACCGAAGCAAATTGAAGACATTTTGGATAGAAAAACTAGATGCAACACTAGAGGAAAGGAATACAAAGAATATCTTGTGAAGTGGAAAGGCAGACCAAAAGAAGATTCATCTTGGATCTCTTAGGTTGAGGTGGACCATCTTAGTTTTCCTCTAGCCCCAGGAAAGTGAGGGACTCACTTTTTCAACAACCCTAGGTGTCTGATGTAGGAGCATCCTTAGTTCAAGAGCAATCTTGCATCAACCAAAAACATTTGCATTTCAGTTTGTTTTGCTTTCATTTTCCAGTTCAATATAGTCAATTTAGTTAGTAGCAGTTTTAGTAGATTGGTCCACATTCTACCACAGTTTCATATTAGACCTTGCAGAGTTGGACTTACATCTAGACATCTACATGCACATCATATCAAAAATTCAAAACATTTGGATCAGTTACCAGAAATATATCTCTATCAGAAGATTGACTATTTTTCTCATAATAGAGCATCCTGACAATCTCAGACAACTAGCTAAAGGAGAAGACTTGTGGAGCATTTCATGACTTGCAGAGCTAAATTACACATCATTCAAGAAACTTTGGATCATGGCCAACCTTTCCTAAGATTTATACATTATTCCAGTCACTTGTAGAGGATTTCCATATGATTAGGTCTGACCTATCTGTGTACACACATTACATCTCTTTCATTGGAGTTTGTGATCTGTTTGGCTGATGCAGAGGAATCTTGTGATCCAGAGATGATATATAATCATATAATAGATGCCTAGGAAAGCAGTGAATCATAATATGAGGTTTTAGTCTAAGGATTTTGTTCTATAAGGCGCTTCAAAACTACACCCTGTGCATATATTGTAACTAGAGAATCAGGTCTATGAGCCCTAATCTGTAAGCCTACATATTGTTGACATGTTTGTATTTTGAATCTTTGATATACTAAATGACTAAATCTGCATTGCATCCTATCTTAGAGTTGTTTCTATTGTGTTTTCTCTTGCTGCATGGTCTAGACTATTTACTTTGTGAACCCTCCTAATCATGACTACACCACAATTTATACCCCATACATGACAACAAGAGAAACATAGAAAATAATAAGGAATTTGGTGCAGAGGCACCTACCTAACAGCTGGCCTCCTTGAGGCAGTTAGTTTGTTATAGGTCCGCATGATGACGTACATGATCAGGATATAGGATAACATGATCAGGATATAGGTGAATTGTCCGCATGATGACAGGGTAGTAGGCTATTTTTAGTATGTTTGACTTTATCATGTAATAAGGTCCATTGGACCGATGCTATGTATTAGATCAGCATAGGAGTATGTGTAGGCAGTTAGAGATCGGGATAAGGTTATCTGAGCTGTCTTCTCTCCCAGCCCCTTGGAAGCTCCCAGCCGCTGGGAAGTGAGGTGGTAGTACTCGAAGGATTTGTTATATATACCTTCGATCTGTTAAGGTTTAGACATATTGATAGTTCATATTGAGTTTGATAGATGTTATGTTCAGGAGAGTAGTACTGGTGATATGCTGTACTGGTGATCAGTCCAGATATTGTGAAGCAGAATTGTAAAAGCAGGACATTTGAATCTCAATTGAATAAGATCTCATCTTTTGCAGTATTTGAGTTGATCAGTTGTATCTGTGTTGATTTCCTTTCTGTTTGCAAGTTGATGGGTACTTTCAACCCTTCCACCGGTTGATCCTGCAAATCGATGGAATGGTCCTGTATCATAGCTTAGGTTGCATTTGTGTTTTCTGTTTATGCATTGCATTGTTGAAGAGATCTGCTAGGAGCATGCTGTGAATCAGCCTAGCATCCTCATGTGCTAGGTATAGAAAGATAAGTTGTTAGATTTTGGTTTGAAGGTGATCCAGCCCGGTCGTCACATTGTCTTTGTGAAATAGAGCGGATCTAAGTGTTTACATGCAGTGGACGGATACACAGGAGTCTGCATGTGCGTTTCCAGTCGGAGCAAGCCGCATCGTCATCTGCGAATGCATCGCCATCTGGATCGGGTCGTGAAAATGTTGAAGTTTGCAAGTTGCAAACGCATCAGGATGTTTTGAGTTGGATATATACTCAGTGTATATATCGCAGTCAGGATCATCTCTCGGAGAAGCTCATCATCCGCGTATCGCTAGCTGATGCCGGTGTGAAAGTTTAGTTTTTTTGGCTAAGTTTGGAAGAGTTCATCAGGATATTGTGTGACGTCATCGTCATCAGGATATGACGTCATCGTCATCAGGATATTAAGAAATCCCTCTATGCGAGTTTATCCTGTTGTCGCGAAGTGGTTAAGTATCGGCGTAGGCAGAAAGTTGTTAAGCATCATCAGGAGGTTCCAAGACAACCGGATAAGTTATATCATGATGCTGTTACTTGTATCGTCGGGCAGTGGAGCGTCGAAGGCAAGGTGTTGAAGGTGATCGTCATCAGGATATTTGGAGCAACCGGATATTTGGATATCCTGCTGACGAAGGTGATATTGAATATCATGATGATGCCGCTTGTGTTTGGCGCCCGATGAACAGTACAACCGGAGGATGTTCGCGCCCGTTGATTATCACGATGATGATGATGGGCGACAGGCGGAGGAGGTGAATAGTAGTCGGCAGGAGGATAATTGCGATCATCTGAAATATGATGATGCTGTTGAAATATGATGATGCTGTTGGTGTTTCTAGGAAATATGATGATGATGCTGAGCTGATAGACATTTTTATCAGGTTGTTTGTATTGTTGGCAGCTCCTTCCTGTTAGTTAGCCTCCGTTGCGTTTCGCTCTGCATCATAGTGGTATCAGAGCAAAGGTTAGGATCTTCTGGAAAAGATAAGCAGGATGTCAGACGAAGAAGGAACATCTGAGGTTCCAGCAAGGATGACCAACACTGAGTTGGCAGTTCTGGTGAAGAAACAGATTGCAGAAAGCAAGGCCGTGAAGGCTCAGCATCAGGAGTTGAAAGATGAGTTAGCAAAGTTGAGGAGCAGAGTAGGTTCTGGTAAAGAAGATGATAGGGAAGAAGAAGAGATCCCTAATTGGAGCGAGGAGGTCGTTCCTGCAGACCAGAGACCACTGTTGAACACCCTCAAGGCCATGGAGAGGAGAACCATGGATGTGAAGCTGGATTTGCCAGTGTTTACAGGTAAGATGGACCCTGATTCAGTGATGGAATGGATAGACTATCTGAACAATTTCTTTGTGACAGAGGAGATACCAAAACAGCAGAGAGTGAAGATAGCACAGTCAAAGATGAAAGAAGCTGCCTTGACATGGTGGAACTTTGTTCAAGATGATAGAGTACAGGAGGGAAAACGTAGAGTTGCCACATGGAAGAAGATGATGGAATTGGTGAAGGAAGCTTATATTCCATTGGATTACAGTATCCAGTTACACAAGAGGAAGCAAAACCTGAAGCAGAAGGAGCTAGATGTCAGCTCATATACAGAAGAGTTCATGAAACTCTGTATGAAGACAAAGGTGAAAGAAAGTGAAGAAGAAAAGGTAGCCAGATACCTTAATGGATTGAAGTTTAATATTCAGGATGATCTAAGTCTGCATAACCCAGATACAGTGCAGAAATGTTTCCAGTTGGCATTAAAGGTGGAAGAAAAGTTGAAGAGAAAACAAGAACAAAACAACAGAGGAAGAGGATGAGCCCATAGAACAAGACAAACCAATGAGAGTCAAGAAGACACTGATAAAGGACAGGGACAGTCTGATTTCAGAGGTGGATGGAAAGGTAATAAAGGCAGATTTGGAGGTGGTAGAAGTTCTACTACATTTTCAGGGAAATGTTACACCTGTGGTGAGTTTGGTCATCCATCTTTCAAATGTCCAGAAAACAAAGGTTCATCATCCAAAAATGATGGAACTAATGACAAGAGAGTACAACTTGTGCAAGAAGAGAAAGAAGAGAAAAGTGTGCAGAGTCCAAACATTTATCAAAAGGATCAGGAGGCTAATAATGTTGGATATCCAGAGAGTGGAGAATCATTGATGCTAAGGAGAATTAGTTTGCAGGCATCAAAGGATATGATGCAAAGAAGAGCTCTTTTCAAGACCACATGCAAGAGTAAAGGTAAAGTATGTAAGGTTGTCATTGATACTGGTTCAACAGACAACATGGTATCTCAGGAGATGGTGGATAAACTGCATTTGGAAAGGATTCCACATCCACATCCTTACAAGGCATCTTGGGTGAGTGATAGGCATTCACTTTTTGTCTCTGAGCAGGCATATGTTGATTTCCAGATTGGAGCATATCAGGATAGGATTTTGTGTGATATCTTGCCCATGGAGTGTTGTCACCTACTGTTGGGTAGACCATGGCAATTTGATAGGAGGGTAATGTATGATGGGTATGCTAATACCTACACCATCCAGAAAGATGGAAAGACTATTAAGTTCATGCCATTATAGGAAGCAGCTGCAGCACAGAAGGCAGCCAAAGTCATTTTAATGGGAAAGAAGGAATTTGTGCAGATGCCTAGAGGAGCAGGCATAAAGGTAGTTCAGGACACTGCAAGGAAAGAAGTTGTTAAAGACAACAAGCTGAAGAAAGTTTCAGTTGTGACTGACAGAGGTCAGCAGCAGGTGCAGAAACAGGTTTGCCCACAGCAACCAGTTCAGAAGAATGACAGAGATGTTGTCATAGTTGGGACTATTGTTTGTCCTATAAAGGTTGAAAGAAAGATAGGCTTGAACATTGCAGAAGTTCAAGAGGCAGTTCAGAAAGAGGTTCTGGTCAGACAACCTGACAAACACAAGGTGTGTGAGAAAAAGGCCTACATCAACAGGCATGAGGATTCACTTGCCAGAAAGCAAGTTACAGTTCAGAAGTCTTGGAGCAGCCAAGAGACAGCAGCAGACAAAGCTGGAACAGGGCAGAACATTGCACAGGCAAAGTGTAGAGGTGGAAGACTTCCATATCCTAACTCATGGGACATGAGTTCTTTTCTTTTGGGGAGTATGGTGCAGAGGCACCTACCTAACAGCTGGCCTCCTTGAGGCAGTTAGTTTGTTATAGGTCCGCATGATGACGTACATGATCAGGATATAGGATAACATGATCAGGATATAGGTGAATTGTCCGCATGATGACAGGGCAGTAGGCTATTTTTAGTATGTTTGACTTTATCATGTAATAAGGTCCATTGGACCGATGCTATGTATTAGATCAGCATAGGAGTATGTGTAGGCAGTTAGAGATCGGGATAAGGTTATCTGAGCTGTCTTCTCTCCCAGCCGCTTGGAAGCTCCCAGCCGCTGGGAAGTGAGGTGGTAGTACTCGAAGGATTTGTTATATATACCTTCGATCTGTTAAGGTTTAGACATATTGATAGTTCATATTGAGTTTGATAGATGTTATGTTCAGGAGACTAGTACTGGTGATATGCTGTACTGGTGATCAGTCCAGATATTGTGAAGAAGAATTGTAAAAGCAGGACATTTGAATCTCAATTGAATAAGATCTCATCTTTTGCAGTATTTGAGTTGATCAGTTGTATCTGTGTTGATTTCCTTTCTGTTTGCAAGTTGATGGGTACTTTCAACCCTTCCACCGGTTGATCCTGCAAATCGGTGGAATGGTCCTGTATCATAGCTTAGGTTGCATTTGTGTTTTCTGTTTATGCATTGCATTGTTCAAGAGATCTGTTAGGAGCATGCTGTGAATCAGCCTAGCATCCTCATGTGCTAGGTATAGAAAGATAAGTTGTTAGATTTTGGTTTGAAGGTGATCCGGCCCGGTCGTCACATTGTCTTTGTGAAATAGAGCGGATCTGAGTGTTTACATGCAGTGGACGGATACACAGGAGTCTGCATGTGCGTTTCCAGTCGGAGCAAGCCGCATCGTCATCTACGAATGCATCGCCATCCGGATCGGGTCGTGAAACTGTTGAAGTTTGCAAGTTGCAAACGCATCAGGATGTTTTGAGTTGGATATATACTCAGTGTATATATCACAGTCAGGATCATCTCTCGGAGAAGCTCATCATCCGCGTATCGCTAGCTGATGCGGGTGTGAAAGTTCAGTTTTTTGGCTAAGTGTGGAAGAGTTCATCAGGATATTGTGTGACGTCATCGTCATCAGGATATGACGTCATCGTCATCAGGATATTAAGAAATCCCTCTATGCGAGTTTATCCTGTTGTCGCGAAGTGGTTAAGTATCGGCGTAGGTAGAAAGTTGTTAAGCATCATCAGGAGGTTCCAAGACAACCGGATAAGTTATATCATGATGCTGTTACTTGTATCGTCGGGCAGTGGAGCGTCGAAGGCAAGGTGTTGAAGGTGATCGTCATCAGGATATTTGGAGCAACCAGATATTTGGATATCCTGCTGACGAAGGTGATATTGAATATCATGATGATGCCGCTTGTGTTTGGCACCCGATGAACAATACAACCGGAGGATGTTCACGTCCGTTGATTATCATGATGATGATGATGGGCGACAGGCGGAGGAGGTGAATAGTAGTCGGCAGGAGGATAATTGCGATCATCTGAAATATGATGATGCTGTTGAAATATGATGATGCTGTTGGTGTTTCTAGGAAATATGATGATGATGCTGAGCCGATAGACATTTTTATCAGGTTGTTTGTATTGTTGGCAGCTCCTTCCTGTTAGTTAGCCTCCGTTGCATTTCGCTCTGCATCAGAATTATACAATGTGGTAAAAACATGTCATACATAACATATCATATATCATTGTAGTTACATATTCATAGATATAATTCTTATATCTCCTTTATATATTCATGATAGAATCATATACAAAATGGCAGGTCTAAGTCTCTAATCTGCACATATATCTTCTTTACATATTCTCTCTTACATACATCTTACATCTTCTATTACATATATGCTATAATACTGGGCCATTGCAAATAAAAATGGTATAATACAATAGCCTCCCTTATGGCTTCTTGAATTTTCTTTATTTGACTCTTTAGTTGTGTGTACACTAATGCACATTTCTTGGATGCCTCTACCATTCTTTTCTTATTCATCTCTTCAGTTACCTTCTTTTTCACTTTATCTTCCTAATATTTTATCTCTACCTGCAGGCTATTCACCAACTACTTCAGCTACTATGTTAGTGGTAATATTGTATCCCTCTAAACATTTGGTAATTTATTTTGTATTGCATCCACTGCCTCTTGTAAATGCTCAGCGCTCTCCACATGTTGTAGGATTTCTTCTATTGTGGTAGAATGAAAAATATCCCCTAACTGTAGCTTTTGAAGGGGTGATACCCTAGATATATTAACTTATGATCCAATGAGGGGGAGTTGCATAGGTTGTGATGTAACAACTGGTTGTATCTACTTCTATTGAGCCAAGTAGTCCTTGATGGACTAGATGGGGGAGGCAGAGGAAGAAGCATCCATAGTATCTATTTATGCTTCTTGTTCCTCTTCATGTTTCTCTTCCTCTTGTTGTACATTATGAGGGGAATTTATTTCTTGTTCTTCTTCTCCTATCTCTTCTTCCCTCATGGCATCATATGGTCTTTTTGTTATTTATGTTGTCTCCTTTTGTGCTTTTTCCTTTTCCTCCATTGCGAGGCTCATTAGAGTATCTACCCTGTATATTGTTCTTAGCTCCTTTGCTTGCGACTCTATTAGTTTATCTCTTTGTGTGGTGGAGATGGATGGGTCTATCTCATCCACTAGTTTCTACCTTATCTCCTCCTCTATTTGTAGGGATTTTTCCCTTCTTTGCCTCTTTCAATTCTTAAGGAAAACCCTCCATATGATGTCTTCTAGAGTCTAGTCACTTCTCCACATATAAATGATGAGTGCTCTTTGTATGATTTCTTGGTTTTCTTGACCAATATCATTATACATATCAATTATTATTTTTAGCATACCATGACTTTGAATTGCATTAACCAATGTGTCTAAATTTATTATTGGCTCCTCTTCATGGGGTTGTTATGGTTGCTCTTTTTCTCCTATCACCACTGTTGATGATTTGGTCTTTTTATTTAGTGGTGGTTTGCTTGTTTCTGTCACTTCTTCCCCACTTTCTTCCATGCAGATGTTGTACTAGTGATCTTTCTACCCCTTTTTCTTCCTTGTGGCATTTTTGCCTCCACTCATTTGTAGAAGTATTTATGATACTTCTTGTACTACAGGTTCCTTTTCTTTGTGTTACAAAGTTGCCACTATTTGTGTAGATGATTCTGGCTCTACTGCAGCTTGTGATTTGGATGTTGCAGAGTGTCTTCTCCTTGATATCCTTGGTGTTGGGGTTTCTATTAATATTCTCACTCACAGAGCTGATGAAGTAGATTGTGGAAGTGTCATAGCAATTTACAGAGCTGAAGAACTAGGTGGAGAGTCATGTTTGGGTATACCCCACTGTGAATGCAGTTTTTCCTTATGTTTTTCTACATGTTCCTCTACCTCTTTTGTTATGTATTTTGTTTGTGAATTCTTTTTATGTCCTAAACCTCTCCACATTAGGGTCCTTAGGCTTTCTCAACAAATTATTTGTATAGGCATCTATCTCTTCTTCAGTAAATTCATAAGGAAGTCTAGGTATCTAGGATGTCCTACGCTCTACTGCCTCCATATAAGTATACTCTTTATCGATCATGAAAATGATATGATTTGTATATTGTTTCATTGGTTCATATGGGATCCTCTCTCTTTCTTGCATCTTATATTGCAAGACCTTGAAGAACCCCTAATATATGGTGGTGAATGAGGGTTTGTCCTTTAAAATTGTTCCATGATGTTTTATTTGGGTGGCTACTATGGTATCTTGTTGCAATATCTTCTGTCTATAATTTGGCAAAGCATTCATGAAATAGAAAGTAAGGCATATAATTAGGTTTCCATACCTAAAATTGTAGTTTGAGTTCTTCATTTTCTATAGTTTTTCTAGTAGAGCCCTCAACACTTCACACAAGTTGAAGTCTTTGCCCTCTACAATCATTTAATAGGGCATATGAATGGCTGTCCTAGTGGTTGACCCTTCACTATAGTTCGCATAGTAGAGTTTGTAAGCAAACCTCATTGTTGTGTACCTAACCGTAGAGTTGGTAATTTCATTGAAGTTCAAGCTTCTCCCATGTGGTGTGGCCCCTATCAGCTTGGTCACCTTTTAATTCTTAATAGATTTCTTAGATGACACTTCTCCTACTATGCTCAACCCTGTGACAACTTAAATTGTCCATTTTGTTATGCAGTGGGGTTTGTCTAGGTATATATTCATCATGTATATATCTTAGAATGATTCTGACCTAGTCATACTCCACACAAAGTCTGGATAAATCTTTCAAACATCTAGGTTTTTCTTCTCAATTCCTTGGTACTGAGGAAGGTACCTTGTTTGGTCCGGCTATAGTAATGTTTGGTGCAGTTCCTCAAATTTACTATGGTTAATTTCAAAAATTGGTGTATGAATATATTTATGGACATCCTCTGTATAAATCACATCGGTGGAAACCCCTAAAAATGCACTATCTTTTTTCATCTCCATGGCTTTGTATATATACTTCTTATATTTTGGCCTAGGTTTCTCAGTGATATCAATTAGTATTAGAGTAGCCATTGATCTTCTTCTCAGTTGCACTTAGAGTTTCTAGTATTATTTGTTTTACTTCTATTTCTTTCTCTTCTTAGCTCAGATAACTTAGTAGTGAATGCAATTAGGACTAATTTTGTTGAGGGTTAGCACTTTTTATAAACTTAACGGTACCTTAGTATATTTATAACATTTACACATTTACCTTTTGGTAGGTTTTTCTAGCCGTTAAATGTTAACAACGTCTTAACTTCTAATGGTCTTTTTATGTTTTATATTTTATACTATGATACATAAAATACATATGTTACATATTTTTATGATTTTCCCATGTATTTCTCTTAATCTACCAAGTGGTGATAATGTTTCAGTCTTGCACCATTGACATACCATGTTATTATATTTCCATCCATTTTTCATAATCTTATCACTCCTAATTCCACAATGTCATGTATATAGTATGGTCCAAGACAATGAACTTTTATCTTCCCTTGCTTCTTGAATTTATTTTCATAGAATAGTACTAATTCATTTTCTTTGAAATTTTTCAACCACAAGTTTTTGTCAAATTATATGCCATAATGGGCCTATTCTCATCTATTTTTTCTAGATTTTCAACTCTTTTTGCTAATGAATCTTCCTCTATTAACTACAAGATTAATGCAATATGAAAATTTAGAATTATAAAGTTCATAGGAATTATGGAATCTAGCCCATATACTAGTTCAAAGGGTGTGAACTTTGTTGTTCTTTTCTATGTTGTGTGTTAGGTGATGGGACTCTGAAATTTTCTTCAACTTCCTATGTTGGCCTTGCTTCAATCTAAAAGTCCTTTGCTAGGGTTTAGTGTTGGAAATGCTAAGAAATCTAGTCTTTAGCTCTAAAACCTTAAACTCTAGGGGTTTATACAAGCATCAAAATACTTTTGTTCTATTTTGCAATTGACAGCTTGTTGTCCATACCAATCCTTTAAGTCATTACTATGTGTCTAGGCATCATGATTTTATCGGCCCCTTCCTTTTGCATCATTCCTTACTACCCATGCACAAAATTAATTCTGATATATGCCTAAGTCTTATTTTGGAGCCCCCTATATTAAAGTATCACCCCTCTATTTCCTAGTCACGTGAAGTTGTTTTAACTACATGTGCCCTTTATTTCTTTTGAGTTGTAAAGTTCTCCACATAGCATGCTTTGATTGGTTCTGTTGTTCCACCAAAGTATTTTATTGAGGCAAGAGGTTGCCTGTGGAATCATGGGAGGGTGACATGTGGCCTATTTTATCAAGTTGTACCACGGGGCCCATTGGTGGATACCGTGAAGTCCAAGTGGCATCATTCTATGGTTCTTTTTATTCCATAGAGTGTTCCAGAAAGGCTTTGTTTAAAGTTGTGGAACCGCGGAAGGTTGTCGCGTGTCTATTTTGGCCACTAAGTAGACAAAGGATGATTGTTGATGACACGTGGAAAGGTTGTCGTGGTATGAAATGATCTTTAATGGTAAAATGACTTGTGCCACATGGCACAATCTGGGTGGTTTCTACCATTCCATAGATCTTCATCTGTGGCCTAATCTCACAACTACGGAAGTGTGGAAAACTGCCATATGGTATTTGTTGACTTTTCTTCTCAATGGCGTGACTGAGGTGGCAACCTAGGTGGCTTGTTCTTATTGTTCTGTATCCCCTTTTCTACAGGTGATAGGGATTTTCATCTTATTGAACCTATTTGTACTATTGATTCATATGATCTATTTTGCAATTGATGGCCCATTTTCAAAAGAAGGCAACGGAGTGGTGGTATGGAATAAACAATGAACCAATGTAGTAATGGTTTTTTCAAGTGTGTGCTGAGCTTTCTTTGCTGCCATTATAGAAGGGGATAAGCTTGAATGGATATTAGCAGGATACAAAATTGATCCTTGGGGATTTGTATGTAGGCCTGATGGGATTTTTTGCTTGACATCGTGACAAAATTTGTGGGGGTATGCTGTTTAAAATGGATAAAGTGCTACAACTAAGGAACCTAATTTGGTGTCCTCATTATGGAAATTGACATTTGTAGGTGCTCTGAGTTTTGGGAAATCAACGTGATGATAGAATGTTGCCTCCTTTTCCCCTTCTAGTAGAGTGGGTACAATATTGAAAGATTTCCATTTAAGACCAATGTGTTTTGGTACTAGTTAAATAGAAATAATCAGGAAATTGGTAAAGTATGACTATCCAAAGTGTGGGAGCTTCTACAATTCTTCTATAAATAGTTACCCAAGTTACTATTACATGCATCATTTTTTTGTGTGGATACAATGGGTACTCCTCTTTTAAGAATGCTATCTTTGCCACCCTGTTCTTTAGGAATTTTGTCTCTCTTCTCTTGGATAGTATTGTTCTCTTATAAAATTAAGGAGTTAGAGGTGTTTTCCTAAAGGGAAGGGTGGTTCTGGTAAAATTTAGGGGGTGAAGTGGCAAGCATCAAACTCATGTCATTCCCTAGTTTTCCCTTGGTTTCATTTTGCTGAGGCATTGGGTTCCCTATTTGTTGACTCCTATAACTTCATGTTATTGTGAGTTTCTAGATTGGACTTGAGGGAAGAGAGGAAACATTGTTCCCTCTTCCCCTCCCTCATGTTGGTGGCACTTGGAAGAGCAACAACTACAAATTAAGGAGTGTTGTCCACCAAGGTGAAACAACTAGCGATGGAAAGAAAGGCCTAAGTTAAGAAGAATAGTTAGTTCTTTATTTAACTTAGATTAACGAATGTTGGTGCTTCCTCTTTGGCTAGGACTTTGGAATTTCTAGAGTTAGCTATATGTGGTCTCCTCGAGCTTCTTGAGAGTTGAGGTGGTGTGAAACCTCCTCTTGAAAGTTGAGGAGTCACATCCCTAGGCCTGGAAGGGGCATAATGAGGGGGATGCTAGCCTTTGGGGGTTCCTTGTTCATTTGTTCCTTGTAGCTATTCTTATGCCTTCATGCATGGTTGGAGAGGTGAAGTAGAAGATTCTTGTTTTATGAACAAGTATTTGTCTCTTAAGGGTATCTAAGCTGAAAGAGCATCTAGAAAATCACCCTCAGTTAGCATCATTGCTAGCCTCCACACTGAGAATGAGAAAGCATACAAGACAAAGGCAATTATTCCTACCTTCTAAAGAAGATGATTTGTTATAGAGGGACACCTGATTGGTTAGGGGCAATTATATTTGCACCTTATTGATATTGAAGTGTGTCAAATGAAAATGTGACACTTGTCATAAGGCTTCAAGCTTGTTTTGTTCCCTTGTTTCTATAAAAGGGAATTCGGGGCCTTTAACAAATGATCTTGGAGAATTTTATATAATAGTAGACATTGTAATAGAGTTGGTTTTCCTTAAATTTAGGTGTTATTTGAGAATAAATTTTGATATACTTGCAATTATTGTATGACAATACTAGTTCATAATTTAAATAAATTATCGAAGTTCAGGGTTATACTGTCTCCTACATTGTATTCTTCATTTCATTTATGAATAGATATTGATCAAGGATCATTTTATTCATCTTCACAATTTTTCATGTGACTAAATGTTATTCATATAGCTTTTACTCAAGGAGTAAATTTAAAGATTTAAAACAACTAACAAATTGTTGACTATATTGGTGTTGGTTGTTTTAAATTCCCAACTTGATCTAAAAAGGGCAATCTAAAGAATAGCTAATTCTAATGATTGATTTGCCTTGATGGACTGGCCAATGAATAGGAAAAGTGAATTGAATCCTTTTTCCTCTACACTTTAGGCTTTGCAAAACCTGGGTGGGTGTACCCATTTAAACAATATTTATTTTAGATCTTTTGCTTTTTAGTTCAAATATTGTTCATAACAGATATGTTCTCTCTAAAATGTGCCAAAAGAATTACCAATATGCTGAAATAATGGCCTAGATTCTTAGGCTTTAACACAATTCTCTTGCAGGAGAACATGGAAATAACATTATACTCATAACTTAAGACAAAAATAGAAATTCATCTTGATTTTCAATATAGATGACCAAGGAGTTGTATCAAACAAGATTTTAAGAGATCGGTGCCTAAATCCTAGCTACAAAGTCAAAATGGATATAAATGAAACTTAATACAACAATATTATTATTTCTAGCTCATGTAAACATTGTAATAATGCATTACACTATCACACTTTGACTTGCTCAAAACTCATGATGAAGTAGTTGTGAAGGAAATAGGATTTTGTTGAAAGCTTATTTGAACATGGAGTGTTATCCCTTCCATCCTCCTGCACATTTAAATCTCACAATGCAAGGTTCACAACAATACTCATGATGATAGTTCTAAATCAACAAATAACTATTTGTAGCATTTCAGTGACTTAATCAGAGATTACGAGGTTGATGCAGAAGATGTTGTCATGAAGTTATTTGTTCAGTCTTTGAAAGGAGATGCTAGGGATTGGTTTTTAAATCTACCTATACATTGCATTTCTTCAAGGAAAGAATTTAGAATAGCATTCATTGATTAGTTTGGTGAAAGGGTTAATGTAAGTTCATTAATTAATAAGCTGGTTCACATTGAAAAGGATGAAGAAGAGCTGGTTCCATGTTTTAACCTAAGATTTGCAAAAATGATAAGTGATATTCCTGAAAGCATTAGGCAAAATGATGCAATGTGTTTGGTTATCTATCTAGGTGCATTTAATGAAGAAATGAGTTATTTACTAAAGGATAAGAGTCCTACAACAGTCCATCAAGCATATTTTATGGCTATAGACATTGAGAACAACTTGAAGCATATGAGGGTGAGAGACTGTGGATTTCCAAGTATTGACTTTATTGCATCAACTCTTATGAATAATAGATGTCGATCAAATGATAGCATTATCTACCAAGATTGCAAAGACCTTGATCTTTCAGTTGACCTTTCATTTAGTCATTTGATAAAAAGTGATTTGATTTCCATGCATGAAAATAGTGAAAGCATTCAAAATATGAGAAATGAGGTTATGGATGATGCTCATAATCAATTCATTGGTCATGTTGGTGAAATTTATGACTATAATGTTCCTAGGATAGGATACAATGGACACAGGAATGTATATAGGTCCACTCCTTATTATGTACAAACCTATTAGTTTGGGAGTGGAGAAGGATCCACGTAGTCAACGTGATAATGTGTCTTATACAAAAGATCATATGAAATAAGTGTATACAAACATGTTATTTGAAGGGATGAAATAGGACTCTATAGCAGAGGTGTCTCTTTGTTATAATAATTATGGTAACAGTGTGTATGATCATTCATTCAATATTTTAAAGGGCACTTACCAAATGGAAGCAGAATGTAGTGCCTTAGTCAATAAATGTGTTGATATGAGAGACTATGAGGAGGCAACTTTGTCTAATAATGAGCAAGTTACGTACTAGGGTGAATGGTTAGAGTGTAATTCTAAAGGGCTATGTGTTAGTGTGATAAATGAAAATGACAGTATGTCTGAATGTTCTTTTGAGGATTATGATGATTTAGAGTAAATTGATGTTGAGAGGGACTTAGATCTTCATGTTGAAAAAGGAGAAATTTCTATGGCAGAAATGAGTATAAAGCAAAACCCCCTCTATGATGAGCTTTCAGATTTACCATAGACAAGAAATGATAATCCTCACTAGAGTAGAATTAATCCCATCTTTACAGAAAACCAGGAATACGAAGAAGATGAAAAGTTTAAGGGAGATAAATCCATGATGCAAGTAGAGTATTCTAATCACAGTTTATGCTCAAATAAAGATCTAATTCTATGGGGAGCTAAATCTTTTCTACTCAACATAGTAGTACATAACAGTGTCAATAGGCTACAAGACATGACTAATTATAGGTATATGTCAACACAGGTTAGAGAGATATCTGGATATGAACATTGTTGTTCTTCTTATGAAGGGTAGGATTCTGATGATCTCTCAGCTGATATATTTCATTCCTTTACTTTTGACCCACTTGATGAACCAGACTTAGAGCCGAATTATAACTTCAAGCCAAAGAAGCAACATGTTGAGGAATTCCAAGAAGGTATGATTTATGAATGTTTCAAGTTTTATATAAGTGTTGCGGGTGAAGATAATGATACTAGTGCATATCACCAAGTGGATTATGAGTGTTTTCACTTCTCAACTTAGTTTGATAAGCTTGTGGGTGTCCAGGAAGGTGATCATACTAATTATTATAATTAACATGATCTAGTTGATCCATATGTCACCTTCATGTTTTCTAGAGAAATTTTTTTAGTCAGTATTGGGTTATAGATACCAGAGAGGCAGAAGTCACTTTGGGAATGATGGATTCAAGAGTTATGTGAGATGTATAAGCATCAATGTTGACAACAAGATGGATTGTGGGGACATTTCCAATTTTATCTTAATAAAATCATTGGAAAACAAAATCTTTGATAGAGGTAGATCCTATTTTTCCTTGTAGGGTGGCTTTGGGCTACCATGAAGGTTTTATGATTTGTGTTTTCTCTGGTTGGGTGTTTCTTGGTTTTGGTGGTGTTTTGTGGTCTACTTCTATAGAGATTTCTAGGATCTCGCATTTTTCTATTTGAACAGATGTCCCCAACTAGAGCCATTGATGGGACTCTACTAATTTTTCTTGGTTTCCTATGTTGGCCCCGCTTCAAGATTCAATTTGGTGGTCATCTGCTAGGGTGTAACTTTGAATATTACTTTAAAACCCTATTCCTAAGTCTAAAACCCTAAGCCCTAGGGGTTTATATAAGCATCAATTACCTTTTGTTCTAATTTGTAGTTGATCACTTTTGTTCTTTAAGTTATCACCTTATGTCTAGGGCATCATGTATTTATTGGCCCCTTCCTCCCATGTTACCTTTTAGGCTAGTTTGCAAGTCATGATGTGTTGTATACCTTAGTCTTATCTCGAGCCCCTTAATGAAATTTTGCCAGGGCTCTATTTCCTAGTAGAGCAATGTTGCTTTAAATGCATGTGGTCGGGTCCCCTTTTAAAATATTTGCCAAATGAATCATCGATCGACACATGGTGTATGTTAGTTGGTTTCCACAGTTCCACGGTGATTATTATAATGAGGAAAAAGGTAATGGCTAAACCATGAAAGAGTGACAAATGTGGTTTCTTTTATCAAAGCTTTGCCATGATATTGATGGTGGGCCCAGATGTTCTTACATGGTACACTCCTAAGCATTTCGTCATTCCACTGAACCTGTGTGGTGTACCCATGAGAGGTTTTTGGAAATAGGTTAAAGGGACACATGCACTGCTCCAGGTGAAATGTCTTCAAGATGATCAAATGGGCACCACAATGTACATTTTAAATGGTATTTCCCCATTCTATGGGCCTCCATCTACTACATTATTTTATGCTATGGAAGTGTGGAAAAATATCACAGATTTTATTGACTTCTCTTTCCAATGGTGTGGCTGAGGTGGTAGTCTGGGTGGCCTATTCTTATTGATTCGTGCCCCTTTTCCATGGATGATAGAAATTTTCACCTCGTTGGACTTATATGTGTCATTGATTTAGATGTTCTATTCTACAATAAATGGTCTATTTTAAAATGGAGGCAACGAAGTGGTGGCATGTAGTAAATGATGAACTGATGCAGTGATAGGTTTCTCAAGTGTTTGCCAAGCCTTCCTCACCACCATAGTACAAGATGATAAGCTTGAATAGGGACAAGCATGATAGGTGATCAACCCTTGGGGATTTGTATTCAAGCTTGACGGGATTTTCCACTTGACATCATGATAGAATTTGAGGGGGGTGTGATGTTTAAAATGGATAAAGTAATACACCTGAGGAACCTTACTTGGTGTCCTCATTATGGAAATTGGCATATGCAGGTGCTCTAAGTTCTAGGAAATTATTGTGATGATGAAATGTCACCTCCTTTTCTCTTTCTAGCAGCATTAGTAGAATATTGAAGGATCTCTATTTAAAACCAACATGTCATGGTACTGGTTGAACTGAAATGATAGAGAAATTGGCTAAGCATGACTATTTAATTATGGGATCCTCTACAATTTTGCTATAAATATAAGTACCCTTGTTATTACTATATGCATCATTCCTTCTGTTCAGACACAATGGGTACTCCTCTTTTTAGTATGCTATATCTACCACCTTGTTCTTTAGGAAGTTCATCTCTCTTCTCTTGGATAGTATTGTTTTCCTATAAAAATTAGGAACTAGAGATGTTTTTCCTAAGGGATGGGAGGATCTGGTAAGATTTAGGGGATGAGGCAGCAGACATTAAATTACCTTCATTTCCATGCTATCCTTCGGTCTCATCCTGGTGAGGGATTCAATTTCCTATCTAGCAATTCCAATAACTCCATGTTATTATAAGTTTCTAGATTGGGATTAGGGAAAGAGAACCCTTATTTATCCCTCTTCCCCTCCCTCAGGACAGTGGCACTTAATAGAGCAATAGTTGCAATTGAAGGAGTGTTGTCCACCCGGTTGAAATAGTTGGTGATGGAAAGAAGGAACTAAGTTGACAAGAACGGTTAGTTCTTTGTTTAACATAGACACATGATTGTTGTTGCTTCCTCTTTAGCTATAATTTTGGCACTACCAGAGTCAAATATGTGTGGCTTTCTCGAGCTTCTTGAGAATTGAGGTGGTTAGAAACCTCCTCTCGAAAGATGAGGAGTCACACCCCTATGCCTAGAGCGTGAAGTGATGGTGGGTACTCTAGCTTTTGGGGATTCCTTGTTCTTTTGTTCTTGGTAGATATTCTTATGTATTTGTGCATGGAGAGGTGAAGCAAAGGATTCTTGTTTTATCAACAAGTATTTGGGTCTAAGGGGAGGTTGAGCTAAAAGGGCATCTAGAAAACTACCATTTGTTAGCATCATGGCTTGCCTCCACGTCAATAATAGGAAAGCATACAAGACAAAAGTAATTATTGTTGTCTACTAGAGAAAATGATTTGCTGCAGAGGTGTGCTTAGTGGACTAGAAATGATTATATTATCTTATTATTATTGTTAGGATTGTCAAATGAAAATGTGACACTTGTCATAAGGCCTAAGGCTTGTTTTTCTCCCTTGTTTCTATAAAAAGGAATTCAGGGCCTTAGATGAAGGATCTTAGAGAATTTTTGTATCACAGTACACTTAGTTGTAGAGTCATCTTTTCTCAGTTTAGGTGATATTTGAGAATAGATTTTGATGTACTACAAATTTTGTATGAGAGTACTAGTTCATAGCTTAAATATATTGTCAAAGTTCAAGACTCTATTATCTCCTACATTTGTATTCTTCATTTCATTTATGAATAGAAACTGATCAAGGATCATTTTACTCATCTTCATAGTCTTTCCTGTGTAAGTAAATTTTTATAGCTTTTACCCAAAGAGTGAATTTAATGCTTTAAGAGAATATTGAATGCTATGAATGTTTGTAGGGATTCCTAAGTAGAGTTTGTTTTGAACTAATTAAAGTGTGATAGTGTAATGCATTATTATAGTGTTTACATGAGCTGGGAAAACTATTGTTGTATTTAGTTTCATTTATATCTATTTTTTACTCTATAGCCCAGGATTTAGGCATCCATCTCTTAGAACATTTGTCTGATACAACTCCTTGGTCATCTTTACTGAAAACCAAAATGAAACTTTTCATTTCTATCTTAAGTTATGAACATAATGTTATTCGAATGTTCTTCTGCAAGAGAGTTGTGTTAAATCTTGAGAATCTAGCCCATTACTCTAGTATATCAGTAATTCTTTAGGCATTTTAGAGAGAACATATCTGTTTAGGAACAATATTTGAGATAAAATAGTAAAAGATCTTGAATAAATATTTTATGGACTATCCTCCTAGGTTTTGCAGAGCTTGAAGTGCAGAGGAGAAGTACAACCAAGCTTTTCCTATTCATTGGCCAATCCCTCAAGGCAAATAAATCATTAGAATCAGTTATTCTTTAGATTGCCCTTTTGAGATCAGGTTAGGAATTAAAAACAACCAGCAAGTACTAGCTCATTGCTCGACATGGACACTTTACACTTGACTACTTCTGGCCAAAAATAATTGGAGTTGCTCAAGCTAGAGAAGTTTTATTCTTTTTATCATATCAAAAATATAAGGCAAAGAAAATCGTAGAATTGTCTCTTAGTAACATACATGTATTGGTTAAAATCTGAATATATAAATAAGAGGAAATCTATACAAAACATAATACAAATTACCTTCAACACACACAAACAAACAAAACGAATTGAGTGTACCGAGATAGCACCCAAGTCTTAAGTTAATTTTCTCTTTGCCCTTTGCGATGTGGATTGGTCTATATTGGCAAGAATAAATGTGATCTCCCAAGAAATGATAAGGACAACATAATTTTACTAAAATGAGAGATGTTGAAGAATGGAGAATGAAGCTCAATTTATAGACTTGTGAGATATCATATCAATGGTTGTAAAAGACTAGAAAGATCAACAGTTGAGGATGGTTGAGAGAATGTGTACAAATCAAAGAAGCACAAGTGTCCTCACTCCTTCATGAATCAAGGGAGTTAACAGAATTGATTGTAGAGTCGACTGAATAGATTGATCAGATGACTGGGTTGATTGATCAAAAGATTGAATTGATTGATTTGTTAACTGATTTGATTGAATAGATGACTGAATTGATTTATGAGTTAGCTCTTTGGATTGATCTATTAACTGATTTGATTGGAGTAATTTATGGTGGGTGAGGATAATTGGGAAATTAAATAAATGCTTATTCAATTTCATGAGCACATGGGATAATTGAATTAAATATTAAATTTAATTCATTTTGGAGAAAATAGATTATTTAAATAAATATTTTAAAATTTATTTAAAGTGGAGGGAAATTTGATTATTTAAATAAATACTTTTGATTTTATTTATTTAAATTGGAGGAATGATGATTTAATTAAATAATTTGGATTATTAATTAATATTAGAGGAATATGATGATATTGTGTTAATTTAATTAATTAGTGTGGAATGATGAGAATTAGGTGATTTCATGTGACATTATGTGAATGCAGTGCGATGACATGAATTATGCGATGGCAAAATTCAGGTGCTTACATTTTCCCCCTCTTTGACGTGGCATCCCATTAGGTGGCATCGGGTCAAACAAACTGAAAAAAGATGCCCCAATTGGTGGTCGGAAGGGATAAGAATGATGGAGGTTGGAAGGTATGTTGGGTGCCCCATCAAGAAATATATTGGAAAAAATTCTTGATAAGTGTGAACAAGGTTAAGATAGGAGAAAAGCTGAACAAATAGAAGAGAAATGGAAAAAAAGCTGATAGATAGGGGATAGGGGAGGGTGGGGTATGCACAATGGGGAAAAATAGGGGTGAGGACCCTATAAATAGTGGTAGGGGGGCCCATTCCTAGTCATTTTGACATCTAAACATAGAAAATCTTAGTAGAAGGAGGAATAAAGAGAGATAGAGATAGCTAATAGGATCGTAACCCCCCATCACAGGCACAGAGGCGAGTGAGTGAGGATCCACCAGAGGCAAGATGGTGTAGGATAGCTGGTGAGTTATCTAACTAGGGCTTGGGTAGTTAGGAGGTAATTAATAGGGCATTAATGATAGGAAAATGTTCAAAAAAGTGTAGGCACATATTTATAAATGCTCACCTACACTAGACAATGGAATGCCTATGCTCTAAAATGGCGCACCAGTGATATAGGTGCACCCCTGTTCGTGAGGTGCACCCACATGAGCGAATGGCATGCCTGCATAGAGCAACAGTTCACCTGCATCAACCACAGTTAGAGGGAAGAAAACGTGTCGATACCAGATATCGACACGCCTAGGCTAGAAAACAGCATGCTTTTACATAAAAGTGTGCATACGTAGAAAAACTATGTGCTTGTGCATGAAAAAAGGCATGCAGGCATAGAAAAGCATGCTAGAGGGTAGGAAAGACATGTCTATGTTAGAAGACAATAGGCTACCGACTAGACTTAGGAATTTGACTAAAGAAGAAAAGTTAGCAGTCCTAAGGACCCAAATAGCTAACTTAGGGAATAATTAAGAGAATTAGGGAAAACTCATGTTTGTTACTAGTTTATTGTTAACATATTGACATGTTTTTTGATGGACAAGAGTGGTCACCACCGATTTAATTGTGCGTGCGGAGGCCATGCATAATGAGACTGGAGTCAAGGTTTATAAACATTGACATAGAGTTCCTGGATGGAATCGAGATGTTACATATAGCTTGATTCCCAGAGATCTGAGCACATACAGCCATGATGACCATACTAATAGAGTGGTAGCATAGTGAGAGGAGTTCCTTCCTTCTCCTGATAGGGGAGATGATAGTTACTTTAGAGGATGTGTGGCAGATACTACTAATTTTGATTCATGGATCCTTAGTATGATATGACCTACATATAGGGATAAAAGCTTTGGATAGAGTTTTTATAGATGATGACCTCGCTATAAAGGGTACACAGTTAGATTTGACCCAGGTCATTGATGATGCCCCACTACCATTGTTTATCGCGAGCTTGACTAGTTACGTGCTAGTACCAAGGAGATGATCCTAACATTTTGCTATCGGTTGGGGAGATGTCTTGGAGTAGATGATGGAGGGAGAGGTTTTTGCTTGAGGTCCATGCATGTTAGCACACTTGTACAAGGATTTACACAGTCGTGTGTATTGTCAGAGTCAGTACATGGGTTGTAGTGTAGCATTACTACATATATGGGCCTAGGAGCATATATTGGTATTGCAACTGATGATTGATGGGATGGTGAGAGTAGAGGAGTGGCTGTACTTTTGTCTATACACTGGGGTGTTACACTATTAGAGAATGGGGGACATGACATACTGGAGGAGGATCATCGATGATATAGACAAGGTGGTTTGGAGACCTTGGAGGGCCTGTGAGGTTTGGTGGGATGACCATCAAGAGCTACCCTATGTGAGGTAGACCTAGTACCTCATGGGGAGGGTGAGGATGATTATAGAGATATATATGCTAGATAGGGTTATGAGGTAGTTTGGGGAGTTACAAATGGTTCATGTGCATGAGGCTATTTTTCTGAGGGTAGTTAGAGATGTAGGAGCTTGGGGACCACTTGTGGACAGACAAGTAGTAGTGGTAGAGATCAGAGCACTATAGCCAGTATCATGGGCACCACCAACTGTAGCTCTAGAGGATGCAGGGACTAGCCCTAATTTTGATGCTTGGCAGGGTACTCATAGGCTTGTGAGATTGACACTACCAGGGACACAAGAAAGACAAGTTCTAGATCCTTTCATCGGATAATGATGAGTTAGGCAAAGGGTTGTAGCAGGACATGTAGCTATCCCTCCAGACATAGGGAGAGGAGGGGATGGAGGAGGAGGAGATGGAGATAGAGTACATGCTAGAGCAGGAGATGGAGAAAGGGGACAAGCTAGAGGAGGGCATGGAGATCGGGGACAGGTGCAGGCTAGAGGAGGAGGAGATGGAGAGGACACGAACACATTATGAGCCTCCTGGGATAGCCTACAGTTGGAGGTAGAGAGGTTGTAGGGGGTGATGACATGGATCATAGTAGAGAGGGACAGTGCTCTCCTATAGATAAAGGCACTGTAGACACAAATACAGGGACTGCAGGTATAGCTACAATAGATTATGGGGGAGAGGAACACAATGAGGGTTGTGATTGCCGAGGTACAATAGCACTTGGGTATAGTGCAGAGGGTTATAGAAGGTGGAAGCATGGCATATGTGTGGACTAACATGATGGTGGTCCAGGACAGGTTGGCATAGGTTGGACAACGTGTAGAGTACTATTGGGGGCTCTATGAGAGTGTAGTCCTAGCATCACATAGGGCTCCTAGTTTCAACATATGGAGTAGGGAAGGAGGTTCTAGAACAGCTTGATCAGAACCATTAGTGATGGGGCTACCCATAGTGGGTATAGGACCATGAGACTAGGGGCTGTCATCAGGATCACAAGGACCTCGTTAGCCACCTCCCCCAGGCACCGAACAGTAGCTAGCTCCTTCAGAGGGAGCTAGCTTGAGATGATGCAGACACCTGGTGTCTCTTTTTAATGAGAGGAGACACTTTGCATATTTATGTATTTTTTATGTCTGTGGGCTTGTGATGATGTATAGACACTTGTATCATGGACATTTGTATATTATGGACACTTCATTATATTTTATGATATATATATATATATATATATATATATATATATATATATATATATATATATATATATATATATATATATATATATATATGATGGTTTGGTCAAGTATAGATGTTTATGATGTTGTCACATTTTTGATGATATAATAGATGTATGCATATGTATTATAGATATAGCATAGATGTTTATTTGATGATGTATATGATGTATGATGATGTAATGTGAACTTAGCATAGATTTTTATTTGATGATGTATATGATGTATAATGATGTGATGTGACATAAAATGTGATATGAATAATGAAATGATTAAGTTAGAGGAAATGATAAATGATGATAATAGATGACACAAATTATTAACATACATATAATAATCAAATGATAATATGAAACAAATGATTAACTAAAAGATAATCAAATGATGTTAAAACAAATGATTGATATGATATGATAATCAAATGAGAAGAAAGAAAATGATGAACCAAAATGATTAATCAATGATATGATAATCAAACAGTAAGAAAGAAAATGATGAACAAACGATTAACAAAGGTATGATAATCAAATTGTAAGAAAGAAAATGAAGAACGAAAATGATAATCAAATTGTAAGAATGAAAATGAAGAACCAAAATGATTAACAAAGGTATGATAAGCAAATTATAAGAAAGAAAATGATGAAAAAATGACTAACAAAGGTATGATAATCAAATTAACAAACAAAGATGATTTGGAATGGAAAAGAACATTGTTTAATAGATGAATGAATGATGGAATTATTTGGGAAAAATTATGCTTCACATGTATAAATAGAGCAATCCTTTATTTGATAGAGCATATGGATCTTATGTACCAAGGTATGAGAATCGGGGTGGCCATGTATCCCATGCATAAGATAGTTGACTCTGCAAGCAAGTGGTTTGATTTTATTGTACTACTAGGTATAATAGAACCTTGTTGGATAAGTGAATAGAAAATAGTCTTAGCATAGAATAGTCTCAATACAAAGAAGGTCTTTGCAGAGCCTTAGATGTAAAAGATATTGATATGCAAGATGCTAATTCCATCACACACAAGATAGATATTAGACCAAATAGGAGAATAAATTCATCCCTCAAACATAGCATACGAAAGCAATGACTATGCCCCAATTTATACATTATCGTGACATACCAAGATATAGAAAGATCAAGGTAGTTTTGAATGTGCATTTTAAAAGGGAGACAAGATAAATCAAAAAGAAAAAATAACCAATTAATAAAACCAATAGACAACCAACATGTGTTCTTGCCAAAGTTGGTATTCCAGAAAGATTTGAGGCCTTATTGTAGGAAAGATGTATCTGTTAAAGGCTTTGGATCCAAGATATATGGATATACCTAGATATAGGCAAATAGAATTTTGTGACATATTGTCTTTTAGGAGAAGTCCTTTATGCTTTAGATTTGATAAACACTTGTAACTTCCAAAAAGATGCATAGTTCATTTTTGCTTGAGTTAGTCATGTCTAAGTGGTAGATGGATAGGATGGATTGTGGTAAATGGATGAAGTGACAAAGATGAAGTTATTATGGGTTGAGATGGATGGTGGGGTGTATTGTATGTGCCTAAGTTGGAACATCCTGCTCCGCAACCCTGAAGGGTAAGGGTCAAAAGAGGGCAAGATTTTTTTCTTACATAAATAGATAACATAAACATGATACAGTTGCCGATTTGATATGTCAACAACATTCATGGCTAGGTATGGCTGAATGTACAACCCAAATGAAACGACTAATCACCCTCCTTGCAAACATCGTTAAAACTACATTCATTTTAAACACCAAATTCAAAGTTCTTAATACCCATTTCCACTTATAAACATGAATCCATAATCATTATAGTACAAGTGGATCTGATACCCACACTGAAATCCATAAGTCAAATAAGAAACATCTCATTTCTTCTCATTAAGTTATATGATTACATCTTCCCTCCTAAAAGAGTACAATTACGTAAAAGTATATACAAGTATAATGGCATAGTCTTGAATATTGTACAATAACTGAATGAGTACAACAATTGATAAAGTAACGGAGAGAGAGAACATCTCCCACTCATGCTCCAATAACCTATACACTAGTCCCCAATGGTGGTGGTAATGCCTCCTAACCATGTGGACTCATAAGAGACCACCTCATCATGATTAGAGGTAGTCACAAGTCTCAAACAAAAGTAGCAAAGTAAGGGTATAAATGATGGCCAACACTTACATCAATCATGGAGTAGACACGGAAAACAATGCATAAAGCCAAAGTCATAACATAGTGATGCTCATCAAGTATAATGTTAGGTTCTACTTATGACTACAAAGGTACAAGACACTAGGGTGCAGATCGGATGGAGTGTCAGCATGCGTGCACGAAGGGATGGCACCACATGGTATCAAGTACACTAATCATACTGATGAAGAGACTCAATCATGCTTGAATCAATGCCCCGCAAATGGATAACTCGACACCCCACAGATGGATAGGCCTTCTCATGTGCATCCTTAGCCTTTACAAGTGCTCAAGGACATGCATGAGGACTCATTATCCTAGACCTAAGCTCATTTCATTTAACCAAATGAGGTATATAAAACCAAATTAAAAACAATCCTATAACTAGTCACAATCCCCTGCTCTTGGAGGTTGGAGTTGCTTGAAAAGTTGTGTTGCTAATTATGCCTAACATGAAAATCTATATATAAAGTATAAAATTAGTATTATGCTTTTCATAGGCTACAAAGACATTAACACCATCAACTAATATCATTTATTCTCAAAACAACTAATATCATTTATGAATACAATTAACCACATATTAATACATTATTTATGAAAATAATGTAATCATTCATAACATACAAAAGGCCTTTACCAAGATTATTTATTGTTTCCTCTACAACTAAAGAATATGGAAAGTCTACAATATTGTAAAACACCAACATTGAAATTGTAACAATAGTAGTTAATGACCATTCTCCCATGATGCCATTAGAGATCTATCTACTCAGTCAATATTTAGCAAGAATGAATCTTAGTATTCTCACTTATTGTATATATTACAAAATCACAGAGCACAGACAAACAACGAATCATATTTTGAGGACACCCTAAACTTTATCCTTAAGATCCCAATTAAACCTATAGTGGTTACATGGATGTGTTTTCTTGGTGCTTGTAGATCACATATGAATATAGGCTTAGGAGTATTTACAGAAATGCTACTTTTTGATTGGGATCCTAAAAATGCTGTAAGACTTATGTTCTTCTCTCAAACATCTATGCAGAAGTGGGCAGGTGAATATATCTATTTTATTTTATTTTTGTTTTAAAAACTTTCTAGCAAACATAGTTGGTTGGCATAAAGCCAAATTCACAACCATTGCCAGCATGTTCCTACCCGTACCAACAGGGGGAGCTTTTGGAATAGGATATTGACATCCATCGAAGCATAATGGAAGGGATATTTTTTTATTTGTTGTAGCTGACATGTGTGCAAAATGGGGAAGCAAAGACAAGGCATGCAATTGTTTGACCAAATGCCTTAGAGCAAATGTTATTTGATGGGAGCCACTAATTGTAGGATATGCACAAAATGGATCTATTTGATGGTTTAGAAGCTTTCAAGGAAATGCAAATGGTAGAAGTAAAGCCAAAGTCCACAGCCTTTGGCAACATCCATGTTGCCAACGCCTGAAATGCGAGCTTTGGAACAAGGTATGGACATCCATCACAACATGACGGAAGGAGAATTTTTGTTAGATGTTATTGTTGCAAATGCTATGGTAGACATTTATGCAATGTGTAGAATAAAAGACAAGGCACTATAGACCCTATCGCCAATGCTATCGGGCAGAGACCTGACCAGCTTATTGAAACTCACATCGAAGACAATCAGATTTTTTTTTAGCTCCCAATATAGAATGGGAAGCAAGATGATAAATTTTTATTTAGTAATATGATCTCAGTGAGAGTAGCAACCATTTTAGAAAGACTAGGAGGTAGGCATTCTTTGAGATTATTGTTGGAAAAAACAATAATAGAAATAGGTGAATTTCTAAAGTTAGGAGGGATATCGAAATGGAACTATTTGGTATTGATGAAGATGGCATCTAGTTCCTTGTCAAACAACTCCTTTGTTAGGGTCCCTTCAGACTCTATGTACCTAATGTCCAAATACTTTAGTTTGGGCATTAAGAGCACCATGGTTAGAAACAACCCGAAAAACCTGCAAGCCTTCTCTCAAAAAATTGCCCTTACATGATCGAAAGTAGAGCCTTCTCTGCTTCCCCCTCTCACTTCCATCTCCCAGAAAACCCTATCTTTTCTATTTACCCAAATCTAGAGCATGAGTAGTCATCCATGAAAATGAGAATCCCCCAAAAAATAAAATATTTCTTTTCTTTTTAAGTCCAAAGAAAACTATCCCCTCCATTATTTTTTTTAACTTATATGCACAACCATAGGCTTAGAAACCATCTCATGAACCCCCATACAGGAAGCAAACCACCATGGGAAGTAAACCACCATGACCAAACACTAACACTACGCCACAATAAAAATAACTTAAATCACCAATATGACATACCAAAATAAACCACATAATAAATTAATGTCAAACCCTAATAAAATACTGACAACCCAAAATGGGATGCCTCGACAACCAATAATGGCAAACCACATAAGACTAGATGGGCAATCCGGACATTACCACAGGGTGACCGGAAGGTAAACACATACCATGCAATCATTACACTAATAGGGTATAGTGTGTTAGGCTAGGGAGAGTTTGGCCTGTGACTATCTCCAGTAACCACTGTTGGGGAATAAGAGTACGCTCAGGGCTATGAATCCACGTGGTGTTGATACTTAGTACTTGCATCACTCCAATCACATGTCAAAGCACATGTGCATATAACATACATCATAGCCGAAGCAATAGTAAGCATGTAATCTAGCATGATAATCAATCATGTCAACATCATAATAATATCAGAATCCATCAAGGAAAAGAAACAACCAAAATGCAAACACAGGTATCGTTACATGAGTATTGGACACTTCATATTCCAGACTGCCTACATACCATGTATCCACGGGATCAAGGCACATTGAGATGATGATGATGATATGTAGTTTTGGGTGGTGTGATGAATGTGTCAATTGATGAGATGTGATGAGTTGTGATGGATGAGCGATGAGGGAATTTGTGATAATTGCCCCTAATGTAGACGAGGATCAATTCCTAGCCTTAGGTTAAGGAAACTTACCCCCATTCTAATAAAGGGTTTTATTATGGAGAACGATGATTTACCATGGATGGAATTGACTATGAGTGAAACTGACTATTTGATGAAACTAACTATAGATGAGACATGGATATGGTATTTGACACTTAACCAGTTCCTAAGCCATGATAGATGAACAATTGGTAATATGAGGGTAAACAAATTTTATTATGGATGGATGGGTTTTCTTACAAAAAATGAGATAGATGAATGGGAAGACCGAATAGATGGTGATGCTGACTCTTAAACATAGTGCCTATTTGCCAAGTTTTCATTATGGTATTTATCCAAGGCATCTGTTTACCAGGTTTTCACTTGAGGACGAAATTTTTTTTTGGTTTTTTTATTTTTTGATAGTTTTGTTATTTTTTGACTTTTTTTTGTTTTCCTTTTTTATTTTTTTATTTTTTTGTTAGGATATTCCCAAGGATCAGACATAGAATTTCTTGATATAAACACTGTTGATGGGTTCATCAAGAAGTTCCTTTAGGTGTTTCTAGGGTATAAGCCCCTGATCCATATGCTGCTATGATGACAAAAGGTCCCAACTAGTTAGGTTCAAATTTACCTTTCTTTTCTCTGTCTTGCAAGTTTCTTTGATTTTCTTTTAGGACTAGATCACCCACTTGGAAATGCTATTCTCTAATTCTTTTGTTGTCACTATAGCGTAGGTGATTCTAATAAACCTAAAGATGGTTTAATGTTGCAAGGTGTCTTTCATCAAGGAGCTCCAATTCATGTAGCCTAGATATTCTATATTCCTCTCCATTAGTTAGATGTTGCATGGAGACATGAAGAGAAGGGATCTTGATCTCTATAGGAAAAATAACTTCAATTCCATATACTAAAGCATAAAGTGTGGCTACAGTTGGGGTTTGAATGATTTTTTTCTATAGGCCTTGAGGGTGAGATTAAGATGGAGATGCCAATCATGATTGGTTTTATTGACTATCTTTTTTATTATTTTAAGGATTGTTTTGTTCGAAGCCTCAGCTTATCCATTGCTTTGGGGATAGTACAATGTAGAAAACTGATGTTGGATATGATATTGTGTGCATAAGGCATGAACATCTTGGTTTTTGAATGGCTTTCCATTATCAGTCATTATAGCCATGCGGATACCATACTAGCAAATAATATAGTTTAGGATAAATTTGGCAATTTGCTTGACAGTTATGTAAGTCATGGGAATAGCTTCCATGCACTTCATAAAATACTCAGTGGCAATAATTATAAACTTATGGCCCTTGGAAGAGGAGGGATGTATTTTTCCTACAAGCTCAAGTCCCCATTGTGAAAATGGCCACAGAGTGGTCATTGGTTGTAGTTGATGAGCAGGTGCATGAATCAAATCTCTATGTTATTGACATTGAAGACATTTTTTTGGTGAACTCATTAGCATCTTGTTCCATTGTGGGCCAAAAATATCCAGTTCAAAGTAACTTCTTCTCTAGGTTGGGATCGATGGAATGTGCTCCACAGATACCCTCGTGTATATCTCTTAAGGCGGTTTTGACTTCTTCTAAGTTTAAACACCTGAGGAGGATACCATCAAGACACCATTAGTATAGTGTATCTCCTAGGATGGTGAAATGGGAGGCTCAGCTAATGAAGTTTATTTTTGTGTTGATGTCAGATCAGATGGGAGGGTGTTGTTATGAAGGTAGTTGTATGTATCATGATACCATGTTGAGTTGGGAACAACAAGATCATAGATAATTTTGGTTTGGGGAATATCAACAGACAGTATTAGTAGTTGTTCTACCAAGAACTCACAATTTTTTATGTTGGTCAGCATATCTAGAAGAGACCCAATAGTCACCATTGAATCAGTGGCCTTGTTGTTAACTCTTGGGATCCGATCAAAGGAAAGACTACAAAAATGTTGTTTATAGTTATCCACCATCTTCTTATAGGGCATCAATTTGTTATACTTAGTTTGATATTTGTCTATGACTTGGCGAATGATAAATTGAGAATCTTCATAGACCTAAAGCTATTTGATGTTCCACTAGATAATCATTTGGAGACCTGTTAGGAATGCTTCATACTTGGCTATGTTGTTGGTACATGGGAAAGCAAGTCAATATAATTTAGGGATACAATCACCTTGTGGGGTGATGAAGAGAATCCCTACTCCAGAACCATGCTGAGTGTAAGACCCATCAAAGTATAGTTTGCACTCGACTGATGTAGAGAGGTTGAAGATCCCTTCATCTAGAAACTCATATAGCATGGGGTGCATATTTGTTAATGGCACCTCAACTAGTTGATATGCAATTACTTGACCTTTGATAGCCTTTTGATGCACATATTTGATGTCAAACTTAGTTAGGATCATTACCCATTTCTCTAGGAGACATGTAAGAGTTACTTTGGAAAGTAGGTATTTCAAAGGATCGACCTTGAATATAAGCTTTGTATGCTGGTTCAACATATAGTGCCGCAACTTTTGGGAAGCGAACATTATTGCTAAACAAGCTCTTTCTGTGTGGGTATAGTTGAGTTCATATCCCACTAAGGTGCGACTAATGTAGTAAACTGCTTGTTCCTTACCTGAATCATCATTTTGTGCAAGAAGTGCCCCCAAGGCTGCTGATGTGGTGGATATGTAAAGCAGAAGAGGTATCCTATCTACTAGAGGCATCAACACTAGTGGTGAAGCAAGATAATCTTTTAGCTGTTCAAAGGCATCTTGGCACTTACTATCCCATTTGAATGAGACATCTTTGTGGAGTAAGTGTGAGAAGCATTGACATTTGTTTGCCAGTTACGAGATGAACCACCAGATGGACTGTAGCTTCCCCTAAAGACTTCTTAACTATTTAAGGTTTCTAGGAAGAGACATGTCAATAATAGCTTTGACCTTTGTAGGGTTGACCTTAATGCCTCATCAAGATACAATATATCCTCGTAGTTTGCCAAATGTTACACCAAAGACACACTTCTTTGGATTTAGCCTTAGTTGATATTGCTCTAGCCAATCAAATATCTGCTCTAGCACTTACAAGTGATCTACTCATGTAGATTTACCTAGGAAGTCATTAACACAATCTTCCATAATAGGATGAAATAAATTGTGGAAGATTACTATCATCACTCTTTGGTAAGTAGCGCCAGCATTTTTGAGACTAAAAGGCATGACCTGCCAATAGTAGTTTCCCCAAGGCCATGTGTGTTAGGGTTAGCATTCAGATGATATCAATTAAATGCAAATAAAGATTAAATAGAGGAATGAAAATAACACAGAAATAATAACAATGAGAGACAAGTTTTAACATGGTTCACCCAAACTTGAGCTACATCCACCAATAGAGAACCCAATATTATTATCCAGCAAATCAAACCAATTACAACCAGCAATCCTTCTAACTCAATACTACTACAAATGCTACCATACAATGTCAATGGAAACCCTAACCCTTATAAATTTTATCAAGACTTATGTCGGTTACAAAAGAAGTTTTTTTTTTATGTCAGCTAATAGAAAAATAACTCGTGACACCTTTATAAAATAATAAAAACTGTTTGAGGTTTCGGCGGCACTGCCCCTTGACCCAACCCTATATCACAACAAGGAGTGTGCCAAGGATGCTGCACCTAGACCCCATAAGGGGCACTGCCCCTTGAACCTGTCTTGGTGGCGCTGCTCCTAAACCCACATTAAATAATTTGGGGGGAAACCATGCCAATAAAAGTGTGGAAAATTTAACCTCCAAGTCTGATTAAGCTTCATATAAAAATAATGTGAAAGTCATTTTTTCTTGGTCCTCGAGTGCTATCATGATCTAGTTGTAGCTAGATAAACCATCCATGAGAGAGAGCATTTCATGGCCCTCCATTAAGTCTATGATGATGTCAATGCTAGGCAGTGGAAAATCCCCCTTGGGATAGGCCTTATTTAAGTCTCTAAAGTCTTCACAAATGTGAATGCCTCCATTCAGCTTGGAAATAGGTACCAGATTTGAAACCCACTCTATATAGTCCACATGACATATGAATTTGGCATCGAGTAGGTTCTCAAGCTCAACATTGACTAATAAAGCAATCTGTGGGTGCATCTTGCAGAATTTCTGCTTGACTGGTTTAGCTCCTAGAGAAACTGATAAATGATGGATGAGTAATGTAGGATCCAATCCTAGCATGTTGGCATAAGTCCATGAAAATTTAATTGTCCTTGTTTGAAAGAACTTTGTGAAGTCCTTATTTTCCTGTTGAGACAAAGAAGCTACTAAAAATGTAATCTTGGGATTTTGGACTGTGCGAAGATTCATTTCTTGAGATTTTTCCACCAATAAAGAAGACTTCTCTTGATGTTTCGATGGTGGGGGAAGGTCAAATATTTCATCCTCTGGCACCTCAGAGAGGTTTTCACCATTAGATGCATCCTTTCCTTTTACTATTTTGAGATCAAAAGGTACCTTGGAGAAGTTTTCACCTAAGGATCAATTTATTTTATTCATATTTTTGCAACTGAAAGATTTGACATTCTCCCTAAAATATACGATAGGAGAGAGATCCATGATAAAACCTGCCTTATGGTCGCCTTGGCGTATACCATCTCCAAGTCCTAGAAATTGTTCTAAAGCTTCATTGTTCTAAAAAGTATCCAAGACAGGAGGCCGTTGTTGGTCCTAATTGATTAGGTCTAGATATACAAGGGAAATGGTTTGTGTTTTGGCCATTGAGGTAAGGGAAACAGATGAGATAATGAAGATAGATGATTCCTGAAATAAATTAGTGATGTGAAGGTTAGAATCATCAATGGTATCCTCCATAGAAGTTTCAACTGTAGGAAAAGCCTTTGTCAGTTCATCGAGTATAAACTATATATCAGAGGAGCAGGGTACCTCCTTACCAAATCCCAAACCATATTTGTTAATTTTTCTAGTGATAGATACATGTTCTAGAGTTCCTTTCTCATGGAAGCCAAGTCCACCTTGTCCTTTACATCCTATATTTTTTATAATGCAATGACCATTGTTGTACTTGTCCACATGTAGTATAATTGGTCCTTCTCATCTTGGAAAATCCAAGAGAATATGTCTTCAATGTGTTCATCTTCTAGATTGCACTTATGTATGAATACTGTTAGGGTATAGGTTTGATGGCCTTCTTTTTGCTTGCCTTCACCATAAGAGGTTTTCCATAAGACTTCCGTGATAAGGGAAAGTTCCTTACATAGCAAGAGTTCTACAAGTTATATTCTCTAAACCCTACATCCTTGTACTGAACCTTGACCTCGGGTATGTCTTTCTTAAGAGATTTGGTAGATAATGTGGTTGGATCGACATATGTGGATGAAGGATAGGCTACCTCAGTTTTAGGTACTTGGTTTGAATTCAAGTATCTACCTTGCATGGTATGGTAGAATTTGAAAGGGTTCATATCTCTAAGAATGGTAATTTCCATACCATTATAGGGGAATTTCAAACATTGATGATAGGTGGAGGGGATGGCCTGCATGGTGTGAATCCATGGGCAACCAAGGATAATATTGTATGGGAGGTCAAGGTCCAGTGCTTGATGTATATGCCTAAAAATGACATGATTCAGTCTAAATAAATATTCTTAATATTTATTCCCTTCTAATTCTTCTATCAATAAATAAATAAATCAATTTATTTATTTGATTCACGCTCCTCTAAATTAATTAAATATTGAAATATTTAATTATCTCTTCTAAAGTCAAAATTAAATAAAATCTTTTATTTAATTAAATTCCTTCAAACAATTAAATAATGCTTAATTATTTAATTAAATCAAATCATTCTTCCAGATTTGAATAAATCAAATCAAATTTATTTAAATCCTTTCAATCTCTAAAAATAAAATACAATCAAATATTTTATTTATTCCTCCAAAATCATACACAACAATTAAATAAATTTATTTATTTAATTAGCTTTCTTATCTTCTAAATTAAATAATACCAATTATTTAATTATTTCTTCCAATAATATCTTCTCTAAATTTAAATAAGTTAAATATTTATTTAAGTTGTCTATTTCTTCTAAATTGAGTTATCTCTAAATATAATTCAATCTTTTTGCACATGCAATTAAATATTCCTAATATTTAATAAAGCAAAATATCTTCTTATTCTCATGCAAATCCCTTCTTCTTATTTTAAATCACTTAACTGATTATTATATTCTTTTAATTTCTTTAACTCATTCTTCTATTCTTAGCAAATCCTCTCATGTGAAAGAAAGCAAGACACATGTCTTCTTCTTATTCGTTGCACGTTCCTCAACTGTTCTCAATTGTTGATCTTCTCATTCTCTCTATACCGTTGATCTTCATTCTTCCAAGTCTATAAAAGCAACCCTATTCCTCTATTACATTCATCCAAGCTTTAAGTATTGTTACTCTGCAGGAATTATAGCGTGCCTTTGGCACCAATTCCTTCATTGCTTGTGATCACATTCACTACTACACACTACGCACTACTACCATTTTTGTGAAGCTCCTCTTCATTGTAATAAACTATCATTGCCATTTCCAATTGACATTTTTGAAGCATAGCAAGGAAGTGCACTCTCTAAGGGCCCTATTTTATACATGTAAGATCGATTGTGATAGGCAATCAATGGAAGCTTTGAATTGAAGAACGTTTGCTTTGTTGTTCATTGCTTTATTTGATTAATCTTCTTAGTTCACCATTTCATTGAGTTTTGGGTAACTTGATATTGATTATTATTGTTTATTCATTTGAATCCAATTTTTCCTTAACATTTTTGGCATCCACCATGGGGCGTTGCCCCATTCTAACCCAAAAACTAAGTTTTTGTGAGTTTAGGTTTTGTACACATGAGGATTGAGAGAATAGGCATTGAACATTCAAATAGTGTAACCTCAGCTCAAAAGTTTTTTGAGTTTTGTCAAAAACATCAAAACTCTATCTAGGTATCTCTTACTTTTTACAGAAAGTGCACGGATTTCAAGAAAAATGGATCACAAATCTATGTCCCTATTTTTACCCTTTTTTTAATTTTTTTTGGGGCCTATTTTTAGCAATTTCAAGAAATCAAGCATATCTGTATAACTTTAGCTCAAAATATTTCTAGGTTTTGTCGAAAACATCAAAATCCTATCTAGGCATCTCTTATTTTTTTGTAGAAAGGGCATAGATTTGGAAAAAAAATAGATCCCAATCTATGTCCTTATTTTTAGCCTATGCTTACTTTTTTTTTTTGCCTATTTTTAGCAATTTTACCAAATCAAGCATATATTTTGCATAAGGAGTCAAATTTTCACGAAACTAGTGGTGTTAGAAAGTTGGTTCTCCCAAATTTTCTATGGTGAAAGAGTTTTGAGGTAATCTTATCATATTTGTTAGGTACAGTTAGTCAAAGTCAACCCTTCTTTGTAAAACTTCAAATAGTCATAACTCATGCAAAATTTATTTAATTTTCATGAATTTTTTTATTAAAATTGCATAGAATTTCATATAGAATCTAATCGTAATATCCAATCTGGTGCACCTAATCATTATTATCAGATTTTTTTTCTAGATTTCTCATTTTTCACCTAACAAGTCAAGCGCTTTTGGTTCAATTGATTTTATGCTAACTATTGAGTTTTTGGTGGAACTAATCAACTTTTTGTAGCCTCTTATTACTCAAATAGAGAAAATAGGTTTTCCTAACATGTTCATGCAGGATGAGCATTGAAGAATTAAAAACCTATCACACTAAGTCTTATGAACATATTGCTTTCTTAAGGGACAATGGACATGAATAAAAAAACACTTCAATTTTCTAAGGGACAATGGACATGGATGCCAAACACTTCAATTTCTAATGGGAAAGTAAAATGGATGCTCATGCAAATCTCACGTATTCTTATCTAGGAGGGTTGGTAATTGAATCATTGCTATCTTCCATATCACTGAATCATTGCTATACTGCTATCTTTTCAAAGTTAACAACTCATTGCTATCTGGATAAAATTAAACTCATCATTGCTATCGGGGTAAAACTAAACCATTGCTATCTCGATTATCACTTCAAAGCTAACAATTCATGCTACGTGGATAAAATTAAACTCATCATTGATATCTAGATAAAAACTGAACCATTGCTATCTCAATCATCACTTCAAAGTTAACAATTCATGCTATCTGGGATAAAATTGAACACATCATTGCTATCTTGGTAAAATTGAACCATTGCTATCTTCTTATCACTTCAAAGTTAACAAAATTCTATGCTTGCCCAAGTAGATAGCTCATCTAGTTTTTCTCATTTTAACTAGGAGAAAAGAACCACTATATTCTGTGTTTTGGGAATGATACTAGGCCTATGGTCTCCCCTATCTTGGGTGACCAAAATGCCAGACATATCATTTTCACATGTGTTTTTCCTTTAGAGGGGCTTGCTCTTAGATACCATTCATCCAAGTAGGAATGACCCTAAGTGGTAATAGACTAGACGCCAAGGCCTTCCAAGCCACTATAAATAAATTGTGTTTGGAGTGAAATCTTCAAACAATGAGTGCAGTTGTGTTATACCGATAGCCAACCTCCCCCAAAACCCTCCAAGGCACAACCCTTGCAGGTTGGGAGACTCCATAACGGAGAATAGTGCTGCTACATGTATAACCACTCAAACGGTTGCCTTTATTACTCATCCTTTGTTCTAGTGGCCAAAAACCCCTGTAATCCATTTGAAGCCTAGGATTGTACTTGCTTTTCATTTTAGTCCAAAAAGAGTCAAAAAATCACAAAAAAAATTAAAAACCATAAAAATATTCTTTGTGTTTGCTGTGTCTTCTTTCCATAATTTTAGAAAATTAGATCAAAAAGACCTCTTGCAACCAAAGTACCAAAAACATTAGAAAATTTCAAAAAAATTGTAAAAATACTAAGAAAAACTAGAGTGGCACATTCATCCTCTTCTGCTACGCATTTGTACCGACCTGTGGCGCATCTATACTGACTTTCAGTGCTTTTACTATCTGCTATGGCACATCTGTAATTTACCAATGTGGCACATTTGTGTCAACTTTCTATGCTTATATCCTCTGATGTTGCGCATCTGGTTCTGCACATGTGTAATAGTGAGTACTTCCACATCTTTTTAGAGAAAAATTTTAAGCTTTCTAGGTACCCATTTCAATCTTCAATTTCTGTAGAGATGACATACCAATTAGAAGTAATTGCTCAAGAACTCCAATACCTACGAGAGCAATTAGACTTTGATATCTCACCCCAGGATTGTATAGCAATTGCTCAAGAACTTGAAGTGATACAACAAGAAATGGCAATATTACAAGTTGAACGTGTTAGTACTAGCTATGCCCCACCTACAAAGCATACATCCTTTTCTTGTCTTCATGACACTCTTGACAAGACAAGCACCATCTCAAGTTGGAAAACATATACCACTCCATCTACTAGTCCTCCTTCACCATCTCCTAGAACAAATGGCCCAAAGCATACTAATCCTACAATGGAGAGCTCCAAATCCACTCATCCATTACCTCATTCATCTACCCATACACCTACATAGGATGTGATCCAAGGGCTACTAGAAGAAAGTCAACCATGTCCCCAAATTTTGGTCCTTGACCTTATCAAAGAGTCTCCAAACATGTCAAATCCTACAACCCCTTCATGTAACCTACAACCCCTTGAGCATATTGAAGAACCTCCTAACATGCACCAAAGTCAAGGTCCGTCGCACCTTCATGTTGTTAACCAAGAGCCTATCCAAGAGTCTTCTACCTTAACTTCAATTCAAACAACCCAAGAGTTATGTCAAGAGCACACTTTAGAACATGTGGAAACATCAACCCCTTGTCTAAATCAAGATCAAAGCACTCCCATCTGACCCTTACATAACCTTTATCTTTTCGATGATCCTATACCTATACATGAGCAAGAAATCCAATTTCAAACCATTCATAAACTATATCTCTTTTATGATCAAGATACTGCCTTTGATAAAGAAGCTATCCATGAGCAACTTGATCCTGTACATGAACAAGAGATCAAATTCCAACCTCTCCATGGCCTATATCCTTTCCATGATTAAGATATTATCATTGATGAAGAACATATACAAGAGCACCTTAATTCCATCACGCTAAATCCTATCTATGATCAAGATCCCACCTACGATCAAGTAGACCATGATGATCATCTTAGCCCACTTTATGAATTCCATCATCTCAGGCTTATAACCCTATCTAATCCCATCCAATATCCAACAACTTCCTCTTCCTTTGATGAGACACTTGCCTCCCAAGAAAGCATAGAAGATCAAACCAAAAATACTCCTCCACCGACCACTATCAACCATGCTACAAATCCCCCACCATATATCCTTGGTCTTACGGCCTTCATTTATGAGTGTTCCTCCTTAGAACACCAGCCACCATTATCCTCTATCCCACCTTCTTCATCCAATAAGGAACTTGTGTTTAGTGTTCCACCTACACATAATCTCGCTATCCACCACATACTCCAACATATGAACTATCAAGGTAAAGGCTTAGGCCTTAATGAACAAGGTATTTTGGAGCCCATCCATGTCAATGTTCCTCCTCCTTCATATGGCCTTGGATACACACCCCAAGGTACACAATCTCGAGATGTTGGCACTTCCTCTACTCCTCCAAAGTCCATGACTTTCCATTGCAAACCCTATCATATCCCCAAAACATATGTTGCCATTCCACCTCCATCACCCTACAATTGTCAAAAGCATGTGACCATACACCTTCCACCATCCAATCTACCTCTGCTACTTCCAACTCCTAATATCCCTCCATGCATTTTACCACCACTTCTCCCAACACCTTATCTATCCATCTATGAATCTTCTAACAATCCCAATCATGGCCAACAAATGCACATGTTGTCAAAACAAAGAACTTCCTCCAACCCCACTTCCACCATCCCAAAGGATTTTAACAACAAAAATCTAGATGCCTCTACCTATAAAGTCAAAAATCCTAAGAGTCCTCATGACCTAGGATACAAAAACCAAGAATAAAAAAAACATCCTTCTCAAGAGCGGCATACACCCACACACCTATATGCCAAGCTAAAAAAGGTGTGGGTCTGCATCCAACAAATGATTACTCTAAAAGTTGTACAAAAGCTGCATACACCCAAAACCATACCTTCACAAGCACTATCTAAAAACAAAATGGTTTGGGTACCTAAGCAAAAAGCCCTCAAGTTACATGAGGCATCTAGCTCTCAAGAATCTCAACCATCCACTTTCTCCCTTTCCATCCAAAAGTCTCCAATTCTTCCATCCCAAATGACAAGTAAAGCACAGAAAAATACTCAATCTATATGGATCCCTACATGCCTAAGTCATTCATCCACAGGCAAAAGTCTCCATTGCTTCCTACACTACTTTCCCATCACCAGCTTCAATGTTTATCACGGTATGTGTAACAGTTGGTCATGATTCCCTTCCATCCCACAAACATTTTCATATACCTCCATCTCCCCTTCCTTCCACTATTATCCTACATGGCTTCCTCATCCTATTCCTATGGTCCATACTTTTGCATAAGCCTTCCCTCTGTATTCTACATCATCATCCACTATTGCACCTTTCACAATCCGCTATCTACCTTCTCCATCTCACTGTCATGCAATCTCCTACCAACATCTATGGGAACACTTGACATGGTCCATGTGATGACATCCTTCTGGCGGGACTATCACCTTTCAAGGAACTAGATACTTGAGTCCCTCTTTTCCATATTCCATCTTCTCCTATTCAAAAAAAAAAAGTCAAGAAAAACCCCTTTGTCCAATAATGAAAATCTGGCAAATAGGTGCCTTGAATAAGTACCATGATGAAAACCTGGCAAATAGGCATCGTGTGTAAGTTGATCTTCTACGTCACCTACACTTGGGGGTACCATGTCTCATTGGCATATCACTCTTCTCCTATCAGTTTCCTTCTATACCATTTCATATCCTATCCTTCTATCCATTGCATACCTATACTATCTAGTCTACCCATCCTAATCTTCCTTTCCTCTATTTCTTTGGTCTTGATAAAGATTGGGGGCACAGTGTAGACAAATGTTTTAGATGTCTCTTGACATACCTTATCCCTCTAAACCATGCAAATCCTTCATTGCCCTTGTTGCAAGTATGGGCCTAATCGGTGTTGTCATTGATGTCAACATACTCTTGTTGCATTAATGATAAGGATTGGATGAGCTGTGTGCTAAGGATATTGAGGAAATTAGCCTCAATTAGGAACAGTGAAGAACAGTGATGACAGTAAGGTAAAATTCCAAGACAGGATGAGGATCAGAGGATAAGGTTTAAAGGGTTTGTAGATATGTGTCTTAAGGTGGTCCAGTAGATATTCTAGAGGTCCACATGAAGATCTGAAGAAGTTCTGGTCACTCAAGTAAAATTAGTTTTGGCAGATGTTTAGTGGTGATAGAGTGATATAGATAGGTTTGATGAGATCCAAAAATGCATTTTCCTATTCTGTAGATTTGAGGGAGTGTTGAGGAAGTCTTTTTGGAGTGTCAACTAGATTGATTCATGGCTTGAACGTCTGCAAGCATCTATTCCTTTGTGACAGTAATGACAGACTGTGTTTTTGAGGTTCCAGATGAAGGGGAGATAGATTTCAGTAAGCAGATGAAGTATGGATGTTCTTGGTGATTTAGAAAAGCTTGTGGAGATCTTTGGATCATGTCTAGTTCATGTTGGTGGTCCGCATTGAAGTTAGAGCTTGCATTGAAGAATAACTTCCGGATGATGGTGTTCTTTCTAAGACTAGCCGACCGGATGAGTTACACATTCTGTTGATGTTCTTGTTGATGTTTGTCGACTTAGATGATCATTCCTAAGTTGATGTCTTGTATAAATAAGGGATTGCGAAGTCATTTCAAAGGTGTCTTTGTTGAGATGAGAGTGTGGTAGTGAGGAGGAGAGTGAAAGGCAGATCAAAAGTATTAGGCTTAAATGGAATTGATTCAAGCATGGTGAAGATGTTATTTTCTAGTTCAAGTAGGTGATACTTATTTCTTTGTAGATAGTGTGTCTCTTGTAGGTAGTGAGCCTCGTGTGAGTAGTGTGCTCAGGCAGTGAGCCCTAATTGGCATGTGCCATTTTGTTCTTTCTATTCTTCTAATAGAGAATACACTCTTGGGTTAATCACCCCATGGTTTTTCCCTTAACTAGGTTTTCCACATCAAAATCTTGGTGTCTCATGTGTTGATATGTTTATGCTCTTGATTCATTGCATTATGTTTCCATGATTGATTTATTATTATGTTGCTGAATTGCAAAGTGAAGTTAAGTGTTTAATTGAAGAAGGTTTGGTACAACTGATTCCCCCCCTCTCATTTGTCTGTCCTAAGTCTAACAATTGGTATTAGAGCCAAGTTCCTCTAAAAGGAGCTTAACTGCTTGAGGAGATCTAGAATGACGTCTTACAAGAAGGATAGTCTAAAGTTTGATGGAACCAATTTTAATCTTTGGAAAGGTCACATGAAATATCACTTGCAATATATGGGAATGACGTATTGGACCATGGTTACAACAAAGTATACACCTCCACAGGGTGGTCTAAAAGCTCCAAATGAAATCACCGATGCTGAAAATAATCTATAGACTATAGAAGCTCTTCTAAGCACATTATTTGATTCAGAGCTCTCAAATGTTATTGACCTACCAACTACTTTTGAGATTTGGGAAAAAATAGAATTTCTACATGAAGGAGACAAGTACGTTAAATGTGCAAGGCTACAAAGTCTAAAAGGGAAATGTGAAAATCTGAAGATGAGAGATGATGAAAATATTACTACTTTTATGCCAAGGGTAAATGAGATTGTTTGTGGAATTAGAAATGCTGGTGGAGTCTTAGATGAAGATGAGATTGTTAGCAAAATTCTTAGATCCCTTCTTACTTCTTATAAAATCAAGGCTGTTGCCATTAAAGAATTCAGAGCCCATACAACTGTCACAAGAGATCAATTAGCTGGTAAATTGGCTACATTTGAAATGACCAAGTTTGAAGATGCCCCTCCTAAGATTGAATCTACATTCAAAGCCAGTGCCTCTATGAAAGGTAAACAAAGGTTTGATCTAGGAGAGAACTCTTCAAGAAAACTCTCATGGTATGAAAAAAAAAGAAAAGACCTAGAAGAGGAGGAAGCAGAAACTTCTCAACTTGAAGCCCTTATTGTAAAAAGACTGCCAAGAGGATCTAGTAAGTATGAAGGAAAATTGCCATTTAAGTGTTTTAACTGCAATAAGATTGGTCATTTTGCCTCTGAGTGTCTAGAAATATTTTCATGGCCAAATCCTAATAGATCAAGGTTCCAAAAGAACTGTTACTATGTTCATAAGGAAGATGATAATGGAGTAACAGATGATGAATCAGAGACAGGAAACAAATCTAGAAGTGAATGGGTGTTCATTGCCATCAAGTAAGAAGATCCAATGTCCTCTATATCTATCAATCATAAGACTATGGAAAGAGCTCTGGCTACCCAAGTTGAAGAGAAAGATGATTGGGTCATTGACAGTAGACGTTCTCACCATATGATAGGTGACAAAAATAAGTTCATAGATTTGGAGAGATATGAAGGAGGAGTGGTAAAGTTTGGTGATAATTCTACTAGTATAATCAAAGGAAGGGGAACTATTTCTTTTAATGGAAGGAACAAAACTAGTAATGTATTGTATGTTGAAGGTTTGAAGCACAATCTTCTCAGTGTTGGACAGTTGGTGGACAAAGGCTATGATCTTCGATTCAAGAATGGAAAATGCAAAATCTTTGAAAGCTCTGGAACAGAGATTGCATCCGGTACTCAAACAAAAGGTAATATCTTTCATTTGTTTGGTACTGTTAAAATTTACTTATTTGTTCAAGTTGATCAGAGTTGGTTATGGCATAGAAGGATGTGTCATGTGAATTTTGATAATAACATCAAGATAAGCAATACTCAGGCTATAAGAGATTTTCCAAAATTGGTGAAACCTACTAATAGCTTGTGCAAAGAATGTCAGTTGGGTAAGCTAAGCAGAGTCACATTTAAAAGTAAGGAACTGTCTTCTACTGAATTATTGGACTTAGTTCATACTGATCTTTGTGGTCCGGCAAGAATCAAGAGTGTGCAAGGTGATAGATACTTCATGTTATTAATTGATGACTATTCTCGAATGATGTGGGTAACCTTTCTAAAAGAGAAATTAGAAGCTCTTGAGAAATTCAAAATATTCAAGGCTACGGTAGAGAATGAAACCGGATTAAAATTGAAATGTCTGAGATCTGATAGAGGTGGAGAATTCACATCTGGTGAGTTCATAGAATTATGTGAGAAGCATGGAATAAAGAGATAGTTTTTTGCTCCTAGGACTCCACAGCAGAATGGAGTAGTGGAAAGAAAGAACTAGACCATCCAAGAAGCATTTGGGACCATGATGATGGAAGCAAATGTTGCTTAGATCTATTGGAGAGAAGCTATCAGCACTGCAGTCTATACTCTCAATCGAGTTCAAATCAGAAGTAATTTCGGTAAGACTCCTTATGAACTCTGGTTTGGCATTACTCCTACTATAAGGTATTTTAGAGTCTTTGGTAGCAAATGTTACATCAAAAGAGATGAAGATCTAGGGAAGTTTGATGCTAGAAGTGATGAAGGAATATTCTTGGGTTAATCTACTCAAAGCAAAGCATACTGATGCTATAACAAGAGATTGAGAAAGATTATAGAAAGTACAAATGTGAAGGTTAATGAAGGAATTGAAAAACCCTCAAGGTTTTATGAATATAATGAAGATGATCATAATAGTGTCCTGACTCAAGGAGCCCAAGTCTCTTCTGAAAGTTAGATTCAAACTGATATAGTAAATCAGGAAGAAGAGATGAGTTTTAATTATCCTGATCAAGAAGCAAAAATGCAAGAATCTCCCAAAGTTCCTAGGTATGTAAGACTGAACCCCTCTGAAGATCAAATCATAGGTGATAAAAGCAAAGGTGTACAAATAAGAAGAAGGATTGCTCAAGATTTAGAAGAGTATTGTCTGATTTCAAAAATTGAACCTAAGACAGTGAATGAAGCTTGCAATGATGAAAATTGGACTAAAGTAATGGAGAAAAAACTGATGCAAATTGAGAAAAATCACACTTGGGATCTTGTTCCCAGACCTAGAAACAAGAATGTGATTGGAACAAAATGTGTCCTCAAGAACAAACTTAATGAAGTTGGTGAAGTTATCAGAAATAAAGCTAGATTGGTTTGGAAGGGTTACTCTCAAATAGAAGGATTTGATTTTGAAGAAACTTTTACTCCGGTGGCAAGAATTGAAGCAGTTAGATTATTTCTTACTTTTGCTGCCTTCAAGGATTTCAAAGTATATCAGATGGATGTCAAGTCTACCTTCCTAAATGGTGACATGGAAGAAGAAGTATACATTGAACAATCGGATGGATTTCAATTGTCTGATCATGGTGATATGGTCTGCAAGTTGAAGAAGGCACTGTATGGACTGAAGCAAGCCCCAAGAGCCTAGTATGAAAGATTGGACAAACATCTTTTGAAGATTGGTTTCAACAAAGGTACTGCTGACAGTAATTTGTATTTCAAAATTGATCATGAAAACATCTTGATTGTTGAAGTGTTTGTTGATGATATCATTTTTGGAGGAAGAGATGGTATGTGTAAAACTTTTGCAAATCAAATAAAAAGTGTATTTGAGATGTCCATGCTTGGTGAGATGAATTTCTTCTTGGGCCTACAAATAACTCAAACAAAGAACGGAATCTTCATTTCTCAGACCAAATATGTGAAAGAATTGTTGAAGAAATTTGGGATGGAAGATTCAAAACCAATGAATACTCCCATGGCTATTGAATGTAATTTGAGCAAAGATGATGATTCTCCTAAGGCTGATCAGACAAAGTATAGGTCAATGATTGGAGGACTATTGTATCTCACTCAAACTAGACTAGACATTATGCAGGTTGTTGGTCTTGTTGCTAGATTTCAAGTTGATCCTAGAGAATCTCATGTCATGGCAATCAAGAGGATTTTTAGATATCTAAAAGGGACAGTTGAGTATGGTATGTGGTATCCTAGAGATCATGATTTTTCTCTTCATGCATACACAAATGTTGATTGGGTAGGAGATGTGGATGACCGGAAGAGCACCAGTGGTGGAGTATTCTTTTTGGGGAAGAGATTGGTTTCTTGGCTGAGCAAGAAATAAGAGGCAATATCTCTGTCCATGACAGAAGTAGAATATATTACAGCAGCAAGTATTTGCACTCAAGTTTTGTGGATGAAGCAGATGCTAAGAGACATTAGAGTGGAGTATGAGGAGCCTATCACAATTTTCTGTGACAATTCAAGTGCAATAAATATATCTAAGAATCTAATGTTTTATTCAAAGACTAAACATATATCCATCAAGTTTCACTTTCTGAGAGAGCAAGTGAACAAGAATGAAGTTAGATTGGAGTTTGTGCCTTCCAAGGATCAGATTGCAGACATCTTTACTAAACCTCTACCTAAGGACTCTTTTGAGTATCTCAAGAAGAAGTTAGGGGTTATTGCCCCTCCGGTGATGAACTAAGTAGCACTAATATGCATCAATCTGGTGGATATCACAGTCCTATCTTGTGGTCTAGATTGATGATGGGGAGCTGCCACTCAAGGGGAGCACCAGGTATGATTCTGAAGTGGTGGATTTGCAAGTATGTGCCCTTTGCCATTGATGCCAAAGGGGGAGAGAAGACATGTTGAAAACAAGTGGTTGCTGATCAAAGGAGGAGAAGTAAAGGGAGAGAAGACATGCGAATGGTTGTTGTTGATAGGGGGAGTTGTGACAGTAAGGAGAAGTTCTTGTCTTGATGATTTTTCACATCATATGTTACCATCAATGACAAAGGGGGAGATTGTTGGAAGTATGGGCCTAACCAATGTTGTCATTGATGTCAACATGCTCCTATTGCATTAATGATAAGGATTGGATGAGCTATGTACTGAGGATTTGAGGAAATCAGCCTTAATCAGGAATAGTGAAGAACAGTGATGATAGTAAGGTAAAAGTCCAAGATAGGATGAGGATCAGAGGATATAGTTTAAAGGGTTTGTAGATGTGTCTTAAGGTGGTCCAATAGAGATTTTAGAGGTCCACATGAAGATCTAAAAAAGTTGAGGCCATTCAAGTAAAACTAGTTCTGGGAAATGTTCAGTGGTGACAGAAAGATACAGATAGGTCCAGTGAGATCCAGAAATGCATTTTCCTATTCTGTGGATTTGAGGGAGTGTTGAGGAAGTCTTTGTGGAGTGTCAACTAGATTGGTTTATGGCTTAAAGGTCTGCAAACATCTATTCCTTTGTGATAGTAATGACAGACTATGTTCTTAAGGTTCCAGATGAAGGGGAGATGGATTTCAGTAAGCAGATGAAGTATGGATGTTCTTGGTGATTTAGGCGAGCTTGTGGAGATCTTTGGATTGTGTCCAGTTTGTATTGGTTGTCCTCATTGAAGTTGGAGCTCGCATTGAAGAATAACTTCTGGATGATGGTGTTTTTTCTGAGATTGGCCGACCGAATGAGTTACACATCCTGCGGATGTTCTTGTTGATGTTTACCGACTTAGATGATCATTCCTAAGTTGATGTCTTGTATAAATGAGGGATTACAAAGCCATTTCAAAGGTGTCTTTATCGAGATGAGAGTGTGGTAGTGAGGAGGAGAGTGAAAGGTAGAGCAGAAGTATTAGGCTTAAATGGAACTGATTCAAGCATGGTGAAGATGCTATTTTCGAGTTCAAGTAGGTGATACTTATTTCTTTGTAGATAGTGTGTCTCTTGTAGGCAGTGAGCCTCTTGTGAGTAGTGTGCTGAAGCAGTGAGCCCTATTTAGCATGTGCCATTTTGGTCTTTCTATTCTTCTAATAGAGAATACAATCTTAGGTTAATCACCCCATGGTTTTTCCCTTAACTGGGTTTTCCACGTCAAAATCTTGGTGTCTCATGTGTTGATGTGTTTATGCTCTTGATTTATTACATTATGTTTCCATGATTGATTTATTATTATGTTGTTGAATTGCAAAGTGAAGTTAAGTGTTTAATTGAAGAAAGTTTGGTACAATTGATTCACCCCCCCTCTCAATTATCTACCCTAAGTCTAACAGCCCTCTTATCCTCCTATTGTCGTAAGCTTTGTCATGAAAAAACCTAAGTATTCTACCTACAATGAGGCATGTTATTCTTATGTGACATAGTCCTTGGAGATCACATCCTTGTTTCCTTCTATACACTATTGCCCATCCTCATACCTACCCATTCCATTCTTTATCACCCATATATTCTACCTATCTGTGGTGTTTCCTTGTCATCAATATCATCTGATCCATATTTATTCTATATCTGATCCATATCTATTCCATATCTATTCCATATCTGATCCATATCTATTCCATATCTGATCCATATCTGTTATGTATCTGATCCATGCCTATTCCATTGTTGGCAAGAGACACTATATGGATTGATGGTTGTTGTCATTGATGGCAACAAAGGTCATCCCAAATATCCGCAAGTCGTGGTGTGCCTCTACCGGAAGTTAGAATGAAGAACTGTTGTGGTCCGATGAACAAGAACAGAGCATGTGGCAAGGTCCGACAGATTGGTCCGGACCTCTCAGAGGAAGTGTCTTGGTGCAGTGTGGATTTGGGGAAGTCAAGAGGACTACCTTGAGTAGTATATTCCAAGGATTTAGCCTCCGGTGATGGACAAAGAAAAAGATATGAACAGCTGAGTACCGGATTCCTGAAAGACAGTGAGAGCAGAGGAAGAACTGACTGATAGAGCATCAGACTATTTTCCGGATGTGTTACTATTGATGGTAAAGGTTGTGAAGGCATGAATCATGTTTGGCCAACATGATTAATGATATCTACAAGTATATACTTGATCCGCATTGCTTGGTGAGCAAGGATTCAACCGACAGAACAGAGTTTGTAAGAAACTAAACTGTTCCGGATGCCGACTAGAAAGGTAATGAAATTACTTGTGCGGATATATATAGAGGATGGATTTTGTTGTGAGATGAGGGATGGTGTGATGGTGTATGCGAATAAGTGCAGAGCAGAGCAGGAGTAGTAAGAAAGATCCGGTATGTAAAAGGATAGCAGAATAAAGAACAGAGGAAAGATGAACTGCAGCAGATCAGTGTACTAAGCCTAACTAGAACTGAACTCCAGCATATGTAGATGCTTCCAATTAGTTCAAGTATTATATAACATTCTTTTGTAGACAGTGTGTCTCTTTGTAGGTAGTGTGCCTCATGTGAGTAGTGTGCTCGGGCAGTGAGCCCTAATTGGCAAGTGCCATTTTTGTAACTCCTTATTCTTCTAACAGAGAATTATCTTTGGGTTAATCACCCCGTGGTTTTCTCCCTTAACCAGTTTTCCACGTCAAAAATACTGTGTCATGTGTTTCTCATTTCATGGTAATGTCTGTTTGTTTAATTCAATATTGCTTTGAATAATAAGAAAGTTCAAAAGAAGAAATATTTACGAAAACTGATTCACCCCCCCTTCTCAGTTATCAACAATTGGTATCAGAGCTAAGTTCCTCCTAATAGAGCCTAACAGCTTGAGGAAGATCTGGGAGTTCAAATGGATGCATATGGTTTAAGGGAGCAACTCAAGACTGCCCTTGAGGATCTGGAACAGTCAAACTCTGAAGTCAATGAATTAAAGGAAAGACTCAAACAGGCTAATGAATTCATGAGAGAACTAAAAGACAAATTAAGTCTCTCTATGAAAAAGAGAAAGGAGCTGCTCCAACAATTGGCAAGACAAAGTGAAGAAAGCAATACAAATGAAGAATTGACTGAGAAAACCAAGTTATGTGAAAAGTTATCAAAAGAAGTCATTATGTTAAGACATGAAATGGAATTAGGAACTATAAAGTTTACTCAAGAGATTGAAGAAAAAAGAAAAGCTGAAGACAATCTAAGACAATCTCTTAAAGAGAAATTAGAAGAATGCCACCAGATGGACAGGATTATCAGACATCTTGAATTTGATCTTGAAGATGCCAAAGATAATGAAGAAAAACTTGAGGATCAAATTGTCTCCCTCAAAAGAGATCTTCAAATAGCAAATGAATATAAAGAAAAATTCAAGATAAGTTCTGCCCAACTTGAAGTACTTCTTGGAAGTCAAAAGAAGACAGATGACAAGTATGGTTTGGGATATGAGAAAGGAGAAAGCTCCAGATCTAGTCAAAAGAATTATGGATCAGAAAATCCAAAGAATAGACCTAGAAGACCTCCGGTAAGACAGCCCAGTGCTCAAAGATATCCATCTTTCAATGGATACTGCCACAGCTTCAATCACTTTGGTCACAAAGCTAATCAGTGCAGAAAAAGAATGAATCAAACTAATCCATCCTTCTCCGGACAGTGCTTTAACTGCAAAAGGTATGGACACAAGTTTCATGAATGCAGAAATATGCAAGTAAACAAATCACTCAATGGTAGATGCTTTGCATGCTATAGAATAGGTCATATGGCTAATCAATGCAGATCAAGAGGTTATCAGTCAAATATGCAAAGAAATGTTATTTGCCAAATCTGTAATAGGTCCGGTCATAATGCTAAAGTCTGCAGAAGCAAGAATCAGGACAAAAGAGGTCCGGTGTATAATCAGAATCAAGACAAGGGTAAACAAAAGATGAATGCGGATGAAGTTAGGAATCAGATGAGCAAGATTTGGGTAAAGAAAAGTTCAGAGAATATAGAAACTGGATCCGCACCAGACTCTCGTGCTAATATTCCTTCCGAAAATTAAAAAGCAAGCTCTGGCTCAGGGGGAGACTCAAAGAAAATCCTGTTCCCCCAGCCAATCAAGTGGTGCCAGATATGGCACAAGATGCAGAGTAAAGGGTTTGAAGATATAAGTCTTGAGATAATCCAGATAAGATGTCAGAGGTCCGCATGAAGATATAAAGAAGTTGTGATCGATCAAGTAAGACCTGTTCTGGGAGATGCTCCAGAATGACAGAGGATTACAAAAGGGTCCGGAGAGATCCGGAAGTACATTATTTTAATCTGTGGATTGGACAGAATGTTTGGGATGTTCTTGTAATGTGTCATCTCAATTTATTCATGATTGAAAGATCCACATGATGTTCATAGATCAGGACTGATCCGGGATACTCCAAGCTATCCGGATAAGGCAAACTGGAATAATGAACGTGGAGCATTTATTGCAAACAGATATTAGGGTTTGCAAAACGATATAAGGGATTTCTCAATAATCACTTGATCATTCCACACCCAAGAAGAAGCGAAAAGCGGAGCTCTGCAACAAAATTCATCAAGTTCACTGAAGATCACTTACAGAAGTTACTACATACAGAAATCAATCCAAATAACCAAAGGCGCATAAGGTATTTTTCGTTTTCAATATCTCCCTGCAAATCTTTGAAAAATGGCTACTCCAAATATAGTTAAGATCTCTGATAGACCTTGTCCCACATTCAAGAAACATCCTTACAAATCCTTGGAGGTAGATCCACTAGGAGCCTTCTCTAGTGTTCCACATGGTGTATTGCATACGGAAGACATTAGGGTTTGCATCCAAGCAAATTTTGAAGACTTTGGAGAATCAAAACTGATGGATATCTATCACAAACAATTGATAGATGACTCCTTTGAGATCAAACCTCAGTACAAAGCCATCCGGGACAAACACTTTGCACAGTGCATCCATTTCCCCTGTTTTGAAGAAGATGAATGGGTCCGGTATGTACTAAGTAGAGTGCATGACAACTTCCTATGGTTGAACAAGCCCTTCAAGATCACCAAAGATGCAATTAGGGCTGTAACCGGTCTGCACTCATCCAGTGGATTACCTGTTCTCAAGTCTATCAAAAATCAGACAGTTAGTGATGCAACTGGATCCAAGTTTGACAAGACAGCTATGACAGTTGATGACATCACTGAACCGGATGTCAAATTTGCATCTATGATAATTGGTTACAAAATCTATCACTCCAGTAGGGAAAATTCAGTACCGGGAACTGCAATCTACACAGCTTATCAAATGTTAAAGGAGAATGCAGACTATGACTTGTGTGAGCTTCTTGTAAACCAACTTGGTGCAGGAGCACCTACCTGACAGCTGGCCTTCATGAGGCAGTTAGTAGTTTAGGTCATGTTTGTGTTTCCAAGAAGGTCTGTTAAGACCAGTTGCATGTAATAAGGTCAAGCTGATCATGATAAGATCATGCTGACCGGGCTTTTGCTATTTTTAGCTAGTTAGTTATAACAGCTGTCATGATGTATGTTCGGTGGGATCTCCCAGCCGCTTGGAGAGTTCCCAGCCACTTGGAGTTGGGTCAGTAGTACTCATAGGGAAATCTTTATAAGCATGAGATCGGTTGATATTGAATGGACAGATAGATATCATCGATCGAGCTAGTTGCAGAGAGTGAACCTGAGAGAGAGAGGTTGATCATATTGTATTGCATCTTTGAAATCAATAAAGTGACCCTATTTGTGTTCTTGCTCTGGTTGCATTCCATTACTTGATTGATTTGCTGGTTTGAGAGACTGCATGGATTTCCTGATCCATTCCACCGGTTGATCTGTCTGATCGGTGGAATGGTAATGTACAGTAGGGTAGATTGTAGGTTGTTTTTCGTTTGCATGCAGGTGTGCAGGATCGCGGTCAAGAGATGTTGAAGACCCTAGCATCCTCATGTGCTAGGTCAAGTTGAGAAGTTTGAGTTGGAAGATCACCCTGAGACGGGATCGGGTCATCCCTGGAGGATCGGTGAAGAGAGATTTCGCTAAGTGAAGAAGTTCGCGAAGACGGCATCATCAGGATATTTCTGCAAATATCCTGCAGTCGGGTTAGGCATCATCATCCGGATAAGTGAAGATGAACATGATGCAGTTGAGTGCATGAAGTGCGGGTTCGTCGGGGTGATCATCATCAGCTGGAGGAGCCGAGGTGGAGTGCATCGGCATCAGGTAGAAGATCGGGTCATGAAACTGTGGGAGTTTTCATGTTGCAAGTGCATCATGATGTTTTGAGTTGGATATATACTCAGTGTATATATCGCAGTCAGGATCATCTCCCGGAGAAGCTCATCATCCGCATATCGCTAACAGATGCGGGTGTGAAAGTCCAGTTTTTGTCTAAGTGTTGAGAAGGTCATCAGGATATTGGGTGACGTCATCGTCATCAAGATATGACGTCATCGTCATCAGGATATTGAGATATCCCCCCTGTGCGAGTTTATCCTGCCGTCGTAAGGTGTTAAGGTATCGGCGGAAGTCCGTGGCAGGAAGTTGTATTAACATCATCAGGAGGTTTCGAAGAGAACCGGATAAAGTAGATCATGATGCTGTCGCTTGTATCGTCGGGCAGTGGAGCGTCGAAGGCAAGTTGTTGAAGGTGATCGTCATCAGGATATTTGAACAACCGGATATTTGGATATCCTGCTGACGAAGGTGATGTTGCATATCATGATGATGCCGTTAGTGTTCGGCACCCGATGAACAGTGTAACCGGAGGATGTGTGCGCCCGCTGAACATCATGATGATGATGTTAGGAGGAAAGCGGAGGAGGTGAATAGTAGTCGGCAGGAGGATGATTGCGAGTGTCCGCAATATGATGATGCTGTTGGTTTTCGGAAACATGACGCTGACAGAGTAAAGCCGAAATATGATGATGTTGGTAGTTTTAGGGAATATGATGATGATGGCGAAGATGATGATGATGAGGTTGGTCTGCAGACATTCATGCTATATGCGAATGATATAGTGTGGATGCCTCTGCATCATAGTGGTATCAGAGCTCAACAAAAGGTCTGGGTTGTTGTGTGTTGATTCTGTCACCGAAAGGGCAGAGGTAAGAGATAGAGTTGATTGTGTTGTGATTGAGAGGTTGACAAAATGCCTCCAAAGGGTAATGGTACTGCAAGGGAACTGCAGGAGATGAAGGAGAAACATGCTAGAGAGATGAGGAAGATGAAGGAGCTTGCTGAAGCACTTCAAGCCAGGCTGACAGCCCTGGAAAAGAACAAAAAGAGGGAAGTGGAAGACAGTGAGTCTGAAGAAGAGGCAGATACTGTTGAAGAGTATGAAGAGGTAGCTGAAGATCTGGATGCTGAAGACCAGAGATTGGCAAAACTGTTAAAGGCAGTGCAGAGTGAAAAACCTAAGGTAAAGGTTGATGTTACCAAGTATACTGGAAGCTTGAATGAAGATGAGTTGTTGGATTGGATTGCTGCACTGGATAATCACTTTGAATGTGAAGATGTTGCTGAGGATCAGAAGGTAAAAATTGCAAAGACCAAGTTAGGAGGTCATGCTTTGGTATGGTGGGATTATGTACAATCTGAGAGAAGGAAGCAAGGGAAGTCAAAGATCACTTCTTGGGATAAGATGGTAGCAAGGATCAAGGGTAAATTCTTGCCAAGGGATTATGAAATCCAGATGTTTAAGAAGCTGCAATTTTTGAAGCAGAAAGACAGGGATGTGAAATCATATACTGAGGAATTTTATCTGTTAAGTATGAGGTCTGGTCATCATGAGAATGAGGTAGAAAAGGTGGCTAGGTACTTGGCTGGTTTGAGGTTTAACATACAGGATGAGTTAGTGTTAGCTAACCCTAAGAATGTGGAGGATTGTTATCAAATGGCAATCAGGATTGAAGAAAAGCTAAATAGAGGACATGATAAGTCCATGAGAGGAAGAGGAAACAATAGGGGAAGAGGAGCAGCCCCTGCACAAAAGCAAACCAATGAGGGTCAAGAAGACACTGGTAAAGGACAGGGACAGTCTGATTTCAGAGGTGGATGGAAAGGTAATAGAGGAAGATTTGGAGGTGGTAGAGGTTCTACTACATTTTCAGGAAAGTGTTACACCTGTGGAGAGTTTGGTCATCCATCTTTCAAATGTCCAGAAAACAAAGGTTCATCATCCAGAAATGATAGAACAAGTGACAAGAGAGTACAACTGGTACAAGAAGAGAAAGAAGAAGAAAGTGCACAGAGTTCAAACAAAGGTCCTGAGAATTTTGGCTATCCAGAGAGTGGAGAATCATTGATGCTAAGGAGAATTAGTTTGCAGGCATCACAGGATCTGATGCAAAGAAGAGCTCTTTTCAAAACCACATGTAAGAGCAAAGGTAAGGTATGTAAAGTTGTCATTGATACTGGTTCAACAGACAACATGGTATCTCAGGAGATGGTGGATAAACTAAAGCTGGAAAGGATTCCACATCCACACCCTTACAAGGCATCTTGGGTGAGTGATAGGCAATCACTTTTTGTCTCTGAACAGGCATATGTGGATTTCCAGATTGGACCATATCATGATAGGATTTTGTGTGATATTTTGCCTATGGAATGTTGTCACCTACTGTTGGGTAGACCATGGCAATTTGACAGAAGGGTACTGTATGATGGGTATGCTAATACCTACACCATCAAGAAGGATGGGAAGATTATCAAGTTGATGCCATTGCAGGCAAAAGCTGCAGCACAGAAGGCAGCTCAAATCATTTTAATGGGAAAGAAGGAGTATGTGCAGATGCCTAGAGGAATAGGCATAAAGGCAGTTCAGGATACTGCAGAGAAAGGAGTTGTTAAAGACAACAAGCTGAAGAAAGTTTCAGTTGTGACTGACAGAGGTTAGCAGCAGGTTCAGAAACAGGGGTGCAAACAGCCACCAGTTCAGAAGAATGACAAGGATGTTGTCATAGTTGGGACTATTGTTTGTCCTATAAGAGTTGAAAGGAAGATAGACTTGAACACTTCAGAAGTTCAAGAGGTAGTTCAGCCAGAGGTTCTGGTCAGGCAACCTGACAAACACAAGGTATGTGAGAAGAAGGCCTACATCAACAGGCATGATGATTTACTTGGCAGAAAGCAAGTTACAGTTCAGATGACTTGGAGCAGCCAAGAGACAGCAGCAGATAAAGCTGGAGCAGGTCAGACTATTGACAAAGCAAAGTGTAAAGGTGGAAGACTTCCACATACTAAACTCATGGGACATGAGTTCTTTTCTGTTGGGGAGTATGGTGCAGGAGCACCTACCTGACAGCTGGCCTTCATGAGGCAGTTAGTAGTTTAGGTCATGTTTGTGTTTCCAAGAAGGTCTGTTAAGACCAGTTGCATGTAATAAGGTCAAGCTGATCATGATAAGATCATGCTGACCGGGCTTTTGCTATTTTTAGCTAGTTAGTTATAACAGCTGTCATGATGTATGTTCGGTGGGATCTCCCAGCCGCTTGGAGAGTTCCCAGCCGCTTGGAGTTGGGTCAGTAGTACTCATAGGGAAATCTTTATAAGCATGAGATCGGTTGATATTGAATGGACAGACAGATATCATCGATCGAGCTAGTTGCAGAGAGTGAACCTGAGAGAGAGAGGTTGATCATATTGTATTGCATCTTTGAAATCAATAAAGTGACCCTGTTTGTGTTCTTGCTCTGGTTGCATTCCATTACTTGATTGATTTGCTGGTTTGAGAGACTGCATGGATTTCCTGATCCATTCCACCGGTTGATCTGTCTGATCGGTGGAATGGTAATGTACAGTAGGGTAGATTGTAGGTTGTTTTCCGTTTGCATGCAGGTGTGCAGGATCGCGGTCAAGAGATGTTGAAGACCCTAGCATCCTCATGTGCTAGGTCAAGTTGAGAAGTTTGAGTTGGAAGATCACCCTGAGACGGGATCGGGTCATCCCTGGAGGATCGGCGAAGAGAGATTTCGCTAAGTGAAGAAGTTCGCGAAGACGGCATCATCAGGATATTTCTACAAATATCCTGCAGTCGGGTTAGGCATCATCATCCGGATAAGTGAAGATGAACATGATGCAGTTGAGTGCATGAAGTGCGGGTTCGTCGGGGTGATCATCATCAGCTGGAGGAGCCGAGGTGGAGTGCATCGGCATCAGGTAGAAGATCGGGTCATGAAACTGTGGGAGTTTTCATGTTGCAAGTGCATCATGATGTTTTGAGTTGGATATATACTCAGTGTATATATCGCAGTCAGGATCATCTCCCGGAGAAGCTCATCATCCGCATATCGCTAACAGATGCGGGTGTGAAAGTCCAGTTTTTGTCTAAGTGTTGAGAAGGTCATCAGGATATTGGGTGACGTCATCGTCATCAGGATATGACGTCATCATCATCAGGATATTGAGATATCCCCCCTGTGCGAGTTTATCCTGCCGTCGTAAGGTGTTAAGGTATCGGCGGAAGTCCGTGGCAGGAAGTTGTATTAACATCATCAGGAGGTTTCGAAGAGAACCGGATAAAGTAGATCATGATGCTGTCGCTTGTATCGTCGGGCAGTGGAGCGTCGAAGGCAAGTTGTTGAAGGTGATCGTCATCAGGATATTTGAACAACCGGATATTTGGATATCCTGCTGACGAAGGTGATGTTGCATATCATGATGATGTCGTTAGTGTTCGGCACCCGATGAACAGTGTAACCGGAGGATGTGTGCGCCCGCTGAACATCATGATGATGATGTTAGGAGGAAAGCGGAGGAGGTGAATAGTAGTCGGCAGGAGGATGATTGCGAGTGTCCGCAATATGATGATGCTGTTGGTTTTCAGAAACATGACGCTGACAGAGTAAAGCTGAAATATGATGATGTTGGTAGTTTTAGGGAATATGATGATGATGGCGAAGATGATGATGATGAGGTTGGTCTGCAGACATTCATGCTATATGCGAATGATATAGTGTGGATGCCTCTGCATCACAACTTTTTGAAAATCTGCAGAAGATTAAGAAGGACAAGAAAAACTCCTTCAAGTATGGCAATCTGATCCTTTGTCTCTTCTTTTACTACATGAATGAGCTTCTCGGATCCAGTGGATGGATATGGCAGAATGACAGACCGGTTGCCATCCAAATCAGAGACTATTTGCATGGACTTGGGGATGCTAAAGTAAGAAATACAGCTCTATGGGGATATTTCAAGAACTTCCAAAGCATGATGCATGCAAGAGAAAGAATACCCCAATCCCTTGTTGAAAAGTACAAAGACACAGTATGCTTCATGGTAGAAATAGATCAGTGTCTAATGGAGGCAGTAGAACCAAGAACTGTATGGATCATGCCCATGGGGTATGAAGTGGATGAACAGATAGTGGAGCTACATGTTCAACACATGCTAAGTCAGCCCAAAGATCCAAAGGTAGAAAGGTTTGGAACCTTTGAGGAGCTGAGTGTAAAGATCCATGTAGAACTTAGGGAACCTGAGATAAAGAGGAAGGTGAGAAAAGAAGTTGAGCATATTGCTCAAGGCCTAGGCATCCCAAAAGAGGCACTTGATGCCAACCGGGAAAAGAGAAGAAAAGCTGAGGAAGAAAAGAAAGAGGCAGAAAAGAAAAGCAAGAAAAGTGCTTCGGTGGAATCCTCAACCCAGACCAGATCATCAAAAGGATCTACACCTATCAAAACTAAAAGCCCAAAACCGGAAGTCCAGGGATCCGGTAAGAGATCTAAGACAAAAGCCTCAAGAGCTTATCAAAGCCAAAAGGATGAAGAAGAAACTGAGTCAGATGAGGGAGTAAAAGAAATAAAGAAACAGAAGAAGAAAGGATCCGGTAAACCCTCTTCAGGCCAAGACAAGGAAGAAATGACAGAAGAATTTGCTGAAAAGCCCACCCTGTCTCTAAACAGTGTAGTCAAATCAGTCACTGTGGATGGGAACCTTCAACCGGTGGCTGAATTCTATGATGACTACAATGAGGCAGATCAAAAGATCCTGCAAGAAGCTATAATTAGGTACCTAAACATTTACAATGAAGCTTTTATTGAGATTATCTCTGAAATTCCAAAGAGTCTAGAGATGGAACTAGAAATAAGAAAGAACAATGCCATGGCAAAAGACCTTGAGATTAGGGAACAGATAGCTATTCAGCTATATCCTTCAATTGATCACAAAACAATGAACATAATATTTAAGGACTGCAAGGATGAATTCAGAAGCAAAGCAAGGATGAATCAGCTTATGCTTGGTGAGACCGACAAAGTAGCTAGGGACACTGAAGAGATCCTCCAAAATACATTCAAAAAGGTTCAACATTCCTATTACAGAGGACTTAGGTCCAGAAACAGCTGCATCATCTGCTCCGGAAGAAGTGCCACTTGAACAGACTAACATCTCTTCTCCGGCTTCTCCTACAGTCTCTGGATCCCAAGAAGAAGAGAAGTTACAGGAGAAAGAAGTAGCAGAAAAAGAAAAAGAGGTTGACAGCACCAAGGATACAGAGAAAGAGAAGAATCCGAAAGAGAAAACCACAACTGAAAGTGGTAAGAATGTGGAAGGAGAAAAGACTCCAAAGGATAAAACTACAGAAGAAAAGAAACATCTGTCTCTAGCAAGAGACATTGCACAAATTGTTCAAAAGTTTCTAAGCCAAGAAACATTAGAGATTGATGAATCGGAGCTTCTAAAAGGCCCATTTGATTTTGACTCTCTCTCTCCGGTACAGACAATGAAGATAGCTTCATTTGCAAATGCTAAGGCAAATGAAAAACTCCTAAAGTCTCATATGGAAGACTGTGAGTTGATAGAGGCTGCTTCCGGAGTGCTTGAAAAGATTATGCCATCAATCCAGATAGATCTGATATCCTCCTCTTTCGGTAATCTCAAAACCTTAGTCAGCAGTGTTGATACACATTTTGATTCTCTCGAAAAATCAGCTGAAGAAAAGGTCTAGAAGGAATTTTTGGATAAAAGATTTTCAGAAGTACTAGGATTAATCTCAAATGATAGGAGAAATATGAGTATTGGAATAAAGAGCTTAGAAAATGCTCTTAAGGATGGCGGTGATATTTACAAATTTTGTATCTCCTGGTCAAAGGCAACAGTAGAAATTGATAAGAAAATAAAAGCAGAATAGGACAAACTACAAAGTTTGTCTCAAAGTTTTGATCCTCTCTCTTCCTCCATAGTAAATCAAGAATGTCAAACTATTGCAATCACAAATGCAATAAAGAACTTTGAGAAGGAAAGGAAGAATATCACTAATCGGATGGGAGAACTTAGAAGGATTATAATCCCTAAGTTAGAAACTATGCATGAGGCCATCAGTGATGCTCAGACTACCGCCCAAACAAATGATCCGACAGATCTCAAGAGGGCAGAAGCTTTTGCATTTTTGTCGAGTGGTCACATTTCAAGTTTGAATAGAATGAAGCAAAGTTGGGCTACAGAACTGATCCAACTGAAGACATCTTTTGCAGACATTTTGCAGTTTATGTGAGTAAGTAAACATGTGGCTATGTATAGAAATTTTTTTTTTAAAATTTTGGTGTGCGGACCCTACCCTTTGCCATTGATGTCAAAGGGGGAGTGAGGAGCAGTGAAAAATGAGGAATCCAACTAAGGGGGAGTTCAAGAAATTGTATATAAAGATAGAGCATCAACAAAGGGGGAGCATAGTGTAAACACTTAGTCATTTTTCACTAAGTGTTGCCATCAATGCCAAAGGGGGAGACTGTTGGCAAGAGACACTATATGGATTCATGGTTGTTGTCATTGATGGCAACAAAGGTCATCCCACATATCCGCAAGTCATGGTGTGCCTCTACCGGAAGTCAGAATGAAGAACTGTTGTGGTCCGGTGAACAAGAACAGAGCATGTGGCAAGGTCCGACAGATTGGTCCAGACCTCTCAGAGGAAGTGTCTTGGTGTAGTGCAGATTTGGGGAACTCAAGAGGACTACCTTGAGTAGTATATTCCAAGGATTTAGCCTCCGGTGATGGACAAAGAAAAAGATATGAACAACTGAGTACCGGATTCTTGAAAGACAGTGAGAGCAGAGGAAGAACTAACTGACAGAGCATCAGATTATTTTCTGGATGTGTTACTATTGATGGTAAAGGTTGTGAAGGCATGAATCATGTTTGGCCGACATGATTAATGATATCTACAAGTATATACTTGATCCGCATTGCTTGGTGAGCAAGGATTCAGCCGACAGAATAGAGTTTGTAAGAAACTAAACTGTTCCAGATGCCGACTAGAAAGGTAATGAAATTACTTGTGCAGATATATATAGAGGATGGATTTTGTTGTGAGATGAGGGATGGTGTGATGGTGTATGCGAATAAGTGCAGAGCAGAGCAGGAGTAGTAAGAAAGATCCGGTATGTGAAAGGATAGCAGAATAAAGAACAGAGGAAAGATGAAGTGCAGCAGATTAGTGTACTAAGCCTAACCGGAACTGAACTCCAGCATATGTAGATGCTTCCAATTAGTTCAAGTATTATATAACATTCTTTTGTAGACAGTGTGTCTCTTTGTAGGCAGTGTGCCTCATGTGAGCAGTGTGCTCAGGCAGTGCGCCCTAATTGGCAAGTGCCATTTTTTGTAACTCCTTATTCTTCTAATAGAGAATTATCTTTGGGTTAATCACCCCATGGTTTTCTCCCTTAACCGGGTTTCCACGTCAAAAATACTGTGTCATGTGTTTCTCATTTCATGGTAATGTTTGTTTGTTTAATTCAATATTGCTTTGAATAATAAGAAAGTTCAAAAGAAGAAATATTTATGATAACTGATTCACCCCCCTCTCAGTTATCAACATCCATATCATGTCTCATCCGATCCATATCTTAGGTCCGTTAGGGTTTACCCTGAACTACGTTGCCTCTGAGTCATCACATAGGCAAGGCCATTTAGCAATGAGCCCTCAAGGCACTAGGTTAGTCCCTTAGGGTCCGTCTCACCAATAAATATTGTGGAATCTTCTCACTAGGCAAGCAAGCACAAATGAAACCCACTCTTTTCAAGCAGAAATCCTGACACAGGACATTAACCTATCCAAAACAAAGCATACAAGAACCTAAGGCCTTCTAGATGATTTTACCCAAATTATGGCAAGAAACAAACACATCTAAATGTAAAAATGTTTTGTGAATTGGAAACATGGTTAAAATGCTGAGTCTTGATTTCTACTATCATGCCTTTCTATGCTACTCGAGGATGCCAAAAGCTAGAGATGCTATGATGGGGACATGATTATTTTCTTTGTTTGTTGTTTGCGGATTAAACTTTAGTAATGCAAAGCCTTGTCTAAAGACATGATCGACAAAAGATCATCGACGACATCTAAGGTCTAAGATGAAAGGGCGCAATCCTTGTTTGTTGATATGCAAGAAATACTCAGGTCATCTCAATTTAATTATACCTTGATGCTTGTATTAACTTGCTAAATCAAAATCCATGTAAGCAATACTGAGGTCATCTCGGTTCAATTATACCTAGATGCTTGCATTAACTTACAACATTCAGAAAAAGTACCAAAAAATAAAAAAGTCCAATGATGAAATAAGCACTTCAAAATACTTGCAATATCAAGATGAAAACCCCATTTGTATCCACTCACATCCATTCAAATCTACAAAGCATCCATATCCCATAGAATAAAAGATCCAAACCGTAGAGTATCAAATAAAAGCTTGTGATTCCTTCTGTCGAGTAATTCTTCTATCGATCAACTTTGTATCTATCATTGTATCTCTCATCAACAGTTCTAGCTGTCAATCTAAGCAATGATCCAAATGCAAGTCTATCCTTAATCCATGCCAATCAAGTCAAGTCAATCTTGTCAAATGATCCAATCACAATCAGTGGTCTTGATCCTTGTCTGGTCGTAAACCAACTCGATCAGTTAATCAGTCAAATGTCTTATACAAGATGTAACATTGTTGAAATTAGACCAACACACGTGCCTTACATGACATGTTTCATTTCTTGGAACTAGACACTATCCTATCATGTTTCTCTAAGGATCTATCATTCCCCGCCATGACAACATGCCTACCGTGTTGGTCTAGGGATATATCGTTCCCCGCCATGTCAACATTGTCGTATATCATTATCAGTATATCATTGGTTTACCGCTTGACAGGGGCAATACCTTGTTTGTTCTTGTATCATTTGTGCATACTTACTTCCTTGCTTGTGTGTGTTATCATTCTATTCTTGCATCACATATCATTCATCTCTTTCTTCAACCCTAACCAAGTTTTCCCTTCGTCTTCATGAGATTGTCCATCTCACACCTTCTGCCTTCTTCTCATCTAATCTCTTGAGGGGGCATCCTATCATCATAACCTATACCAGGGGCAAAGTGGGGCATGTATCATTATTCAACAATCAATTTCTTTGAAGCAACGCCGTAAACTACATTGCATAAAAAATGACACAATTCGGTCTAAATAAATATTCTTAATATTTATTCCCTTCTAATTCTTCTATCAATAAATAAATAAATCAATTTATTTATTTGATTCACATTCTTCTAAATTAATTAAATATCAAAATATTTAATTATCTCTTCTAAAGTAAAAATTAAATAAAATCCTTTATTTAATTAAATTCCTCCAAATAATTAAATAATTCTTAATTACTTAATTAAATCAAATCATTCTTCCAAATTTGAATAAATCAAATCAAATTTATTTAAATCCTTTCAATCTCTAAAAATAAAATACAATCAAATATTTTATTTATTCCTCCAAAATCATACACAACAATTAAATAAATTTATTTATTTAATTAGCTTTCTTATCTTCTAAATTAAATAATACTATTTCTTCCAATAATATCTTCTCTAAATTTAAATAAGTCAAATATTTTTTTAAGTTGTCTATTTCTTCTAAATTGAGTTATCTCTAAATATAATTCAATCTTTTTCCACATACAATTAAATATTCCTAATATTTAATAAAGTAAAAGATCTTCTTATTCTCATGCAAATCCTTTCTTCTTGTTTTAAATTGTTTAATTGATTATTATATTTTTTTAATTACTTTAACTCATTCTTCCATTCTTAGCAAATCCTCTCATGCGAAAGAAAGAAAGACACATGTCTTCTTCTTATTCATTGTACGTTCCTCAACTGTTCTCAATTGTTGATCTTCTCATTGTCTCTATACCACTGATCTTCATTCTTCCAAGTCTATAAAAGCAACCCTATTCCTCTATTTCATTCAACCAAGATTTAAGTATTGTTACTCTATAGGAATTACAGTGCGCCTTTGGCACCAATTCCTTCATTGCTTGTGATCACATTCACTCCTACGCACTATGCACTACTACCATTGTTGTGAAGCTCTTCTTCATTGCAATAAACTAGCATTGCCATTCCAAATTGACATTCTTGAAGCATAGCAAGGAAGTGCACTCTTTGAGGGCCCTATTTCATACATGCAAGATTGATTGTTATAGGCAATCAATGGAAGGTTCAAATTGAAGAAGGTTTGCTTTATTGTTCATTACTTTATTTGATTAATCTTCTTAGTTCACCATTTCATCGAGTTTTGGGTAACTTGATATTGATTATTATTGTTTATTCATTTGAATCCAATTTTCCTTTAACACCTCACATCAAGTTTCCACTAAGGCAGGCTCCACTTTGATAGGTAGATGAATGACCCCTTCAGATTCCCTTTCAGCATCATAAGCCTTGATTGTCATTATGTTGGAAGAGTCAATAGCATCAGTAGAATATCCTAACTATTTTAAGAGCTTCAAAGAATAGATATTGAGACCAACACCACCATCTCTAACGACTCACTTGACTTTACATTTACAGTTCAATGTGTAAGGCTTCATTATGACATGAATTTTGGAAAGGGATGTCTTTCTCTATAAAGATAAAGTGATGTGGAGAGGTGATATGTCCTATAATGCATTAAATTGGATAGTGTTAATGTTGTCGAGGATAGATGACTCTTTGAGGGCTTTTTCTAGGATATCCCTATGCTTAGGTGAAGTGTTCATGAGGTCAAGAATGGATATCAGTGATGGCATTTTACCCAAATGATCTAGCAAATTATACTTAGAATGGGGTTGACTTCTTGATGTTGACCCACGAAGGGTAACATGACCTCCACGAGTAGTTACTGCACAATCAGGAGCTTTACCCTTGATTGTAAGAGTGGATACAAAACTTTCACTAAAATGACCAATGACAAAATCATATACTCTTGACAAATTATTTACACCTTTACCTTTATTGTTGGAGTTGTTTCCTTTTCCATGAGGAGGGAATGGATCCATGTCAACACCAAGGTCTTTATTTGTTGTGGGTAGACGAGCACCATCGATGACAACATCTCTGTAATCAATGAGGTTTTGTCTGAGGTTTCTCAACTTCATGCACCCTCCAAAGTTTTATGTCCTTTTACCTAATGGAATTTGTAGTATTCATTTACTTTGTACCACATGGGTTTAAAAGCAGGTTCATCATATTGTCTAGTTTTAGGCAATGTGATTAAACCACTTTGGATATAAGTTTCTTAAGTATAGATTCAATGGATTCTCCCAAGGGAGTGAATCTATGTTTGGGTGCAAAGTCTTGTTTGGATTGGTCCCTTTGAGGGGGATGATTATTCTTTTGCGGTGTTTGGAGGTTAAGAGGTGTTTGGACTGTTTGGATGTGTTTGACATCCATAATACCATCTCTAAAAATATTTATGTTTTTAGCCCAAAAGTGGGGCTTGTCATTTGATGCAGGAGTGTTGTCTTTTGTTTCTTTGAAGATTTTCACAAGTCCCTTAGCGATAAGGGCTTTTTCTATGTTGGTTCCTTTTAAAATGATTTCCTCAAAAGAGTTAGCACATTGTATTTGTAGATGAAATCCAAGTTCCTGGTTTAAAATTTGGACAAATATATTTACTAACTATTTCTTAGGTAGAGGCGAAGGGAATTTGCTAGCCATATTTCTCCACCTTTGCAAGAAGGAGATGAAGGTTTTACCATTTCTTTGTTTAGTATTACACAAGTCCATCATGGTGACTTCATGTTTGATGCTAAAGAGAAATGGGTGCCATCTCGATATGCTCAATCCATTTGGTTTGTTTGTGTGAGTTGAAGGTAATTTGCATTGTGTTTTGTATTGTTTTCCTCTTATTTACATATTCATATTTTAACCAATACATTTTGGCATGCCTAATGGGACCCACATCCCTAAAAACTAATATTTATGTGGAGTTTTCCATATAGATTTTTACACAGGAATGAAAACGCGCCCTTGACTATCAACGTATAGAAGGTTGACATTCCTGTGTTTCACATACGTGCAGCTTTGTTTCTAATAATTGTGTGTGTCTTTTTGCAGATCAAGGATGGTGTTTAGTTGATTTTACATGTTTTCTGATTCTTGTGCTTGGCTAACATTCCTGTCTATGTGTTGACCTTGATTTTAGAGCCTAAAACTATTCCTATGTAAAAGCTTTCCATTGCTCCACAAAAGCATGCATGTGTTAGGATAATTAGGGAACAACTTTGAGATCCATAGATCCATCATTCATGACCATTGGATCACCCAAACCCTCAACAAATCACCTTGTCTATCCAGATCTTTCAGTGTTTTTTGGCAGGTTCTATTGACTATTTCAGAAGTGCACCTATGCGTTGTATAAGCATGCATGTGCTTAGTATCTGTATGTTTATGTCTAAAAGCATGCCTGTGGTTGTCAAAACCCAAATTTCTAAAAGTGCACCTTTGTTTTTGGTTGTTGCACCTATGCAAGAAGTTGGTGCGCCTGTGCTCTCTATCGAAGCACATGTGAAGGAAGGTAAAGAACAGTCAATTGCTTTTTGTTTTCTATTGTCTGCTGTTTGTTCTACTCATTTATCAATTCTATATCTTCTCTTCTTGTTGTTTTTGTCAACTATTTTTGGTTTTTCCTTAACTTCTTCTTCGATGTTGGAACTAACATTGTGCAGCTTATACCTCAGCCAAAGAAGCAAATAAAATTAAGACTACTAATGTGATTTGGTACAAGACGTATGCCAAAGACAAAGTCTTTAATCACTAATTCTTAGGACAAACATTTTATTTTTATTTAAGGGAATTTACGTGTGTTTTCTGTCCTTGGAATTGCTTAAATCTTAGGACATGCATTTCATTTTTCTTAAAGGAATTTACATGTGTTTTCCATGCTTGGAATTTCTTAAATGTGTATGCTCTTCCTTCGCATGGCAACGTGATCTTGGGAATCAAAAATATTTAAGTCATTCATTTTATTTCTTTCCATGTGTGATATCCTCCTTTAGAAGGGCATGCTTTTGGATTGTGTTTCATCCAAGAGGGATGACCCTAAGTGGATCTTTCCTTTAAACCACTATATAAATTGGTTGAGATGAAAGCCAAGACCTAACTAGCATGAGCCTTTGCCATATGGTGCCAACTCGAAAGGAGGCATACCAACACTTTGTGAAAGAAATTTTGCATATGTGTGAGGTATATGAGTCTCCTAGTAAAGTTGGTTAAAGCCCTTAGTGGCTTGCCATATGCTCGCAAGGCATTGGTCCCTTGAAGTAGTGACTAACAACCTTGTAGTTAGTAACCACCCGATCCACCCCTAAACATTGCAGTAATTTTTAGTGCAAGGGTACGACGTCCCCAAGATTACTCACCATAAGGCTCCCTTGAGATGAGACAGAACTCCCCAGCTTAGCATAAGCTACTTGTATCTTTTTGGGGAAAGGGTGATTGGGTTATCCTTCTAGTCCTAGAGGTCCCTATCTGTCCTCTCTCACAAAGACGAAAAAATGTACACACCCATATTGGATGTGATGGCATTTGAGTCGATGGAGATTCCATGTGTGGGATGAATATATTGCAGTGAAGCTATGTACTTAGGCATAAATTGTGCTTGATTTGTTTTCAACCGTGTTATACCTGTGAAAATTTAGGCTTTTTATAAGCCTTGAACATACACTCTTTTGTTGCAAATAGTCATTGAGTCTATTGCCTATTGTGTTTTTCTTGTCAAAAAGCAAATCCAAGAATCCAAAATTCAAAAAATCCAACAACATAGTGATTAGATTTTCCCTTTTGGTATTTCCCTTTTCCAAAAAAATCCAAAAATCCAAAAACAGAGCCTTAATCTTTCCATTTAGCATTTTCCTTTTCACAAAATCCCAAAAAATTGAAAAAAATAGTGTTAGACTTTCCCTTTTCGCATTTTTCTTGTCAAAAATACCAAAAAACCAAAAACATAGTGTTAGACTTTCCTTCTTAGTATTATCATTTTGCCAAAAAATGATGTAGAGCATCCACCACCAATAAAACCCTAACATACAATTATAAATGTATGTCTATGCATTTCCAAATATGCACACAAACTTTAATTTATAAAGTCCCTTTTTTGTTTGCCATCGGTAAAACATCCTCCATCGGCTTCACAAAATACCTAAACCCTCTCACTGTAGCACTTGCACATACAAATGCTTACCTGCTGTGCCCACAAATCCACATGCACTACTTCATACTGAACACTCAGACATACAATGCCTAACCTCTAATCGCCAGTTATCACCACCCGTTCTATCGGTCGCCGCTTGCATCTTAAAACTTGTATCTGCGCATTGTGTATTTTCCATATACAACCGATACATACAAACCCTTACCTACTCTACCAGTGCCCTTACCTCCTACTACCGGTTGCACCTTGTATCCGCAGACCAACAATCCATCCAACATACATTCAAGCTATCGCCCTGACCAGTCACCTTTTGCATCAATTTGATGCATCTATTTCATTGTATCTTTACCACATACAAACCAAAATATACATTCACCAAATATTCCTTCGGATATGCCTTCGATGTATGTTTGACCCACTGACTACCTTTGTATATTTTTTATGTACATGTCTGATGTACATTTAACACATACAATCTATCCGATACATTTGACGGATACACAGGAATTGTATCCAACATACAAAAGATGGATACTCACAAGTTGCATAAACTGATTCACTTTTGCAATATACAAAACCTGACGTACATCTGCAAGATACTTAGAGGCTGTCTCACATGAAACTACAAGATACACACAAATAGTATCCGACATACATTTGCAATATATATAGGAATTGTATCTTTAGACTTGTACCTCCATGACATGCATTTTCAAATGTACCTTTGACCAACCCTTGACTTCTTTCTATGCTGATAGGAAATCTTGAACTTTCTCTCTCCTATGTATATGTGATAGAATTGTATATCTCATTGTATGTTTCAACATACAACATTGATGAAACAAAAGCGATATAATCACAGATTATATATCTCGCATACAAAAGCGATATATACACAAATTGTATATATTTTGAAAACTTCACAAATTTCCACAGTTTTATCTGCGCGACCTCCACCGATGGCCTGTTCCACTTCCTGGGTGGATTCTCAGACCCTTTTCGACCTGCACGACCTAGCACATACCCATGCTAGGGTTTTCAACATCTCTCAACCACGAACCTGTAAACATGCATGCGAACAAACAAAAAATGCAAACTAAACCCTAAACTACTGTACATAGCCATTCCTCTGATTCACAGAATCAACCAAGGGAATGGATAATTGAATCCATTCAGCCTCAATACAGATAAACAATTTCATAGTGAATTCAAATGCAACAGGATCTTATTAACTTTCAAAAGATGCAATTACAGTACTCTGTTTTCCAACAGCACAATTCAACAGATTGATTTTAGCTACCACAAAACCTAGATGCCTTCATCCATCAAATCCCAGGGTATTTATCTAGTTACCACTGGTAGTACAAACTTGCCTCCAAGCAGCTAGGAAATCTCTCCAAGCGGCTGGGAACTACAACTGTTCAACAGAATCTAACTAACTCTAACCAACTGATCTAAAAATAGCATATCTTGGTCAAATAGACCTCATTACATTGAATGTCCAATTAGGACCTTATTGAAAACATAAACAACCTTAAAACTAACTAACTGCCTCATGTAGGCCACTATAGGATAGGTGCTCCTACACCATACTCCCCAACAGAAAAAGAACTCATGTCTCATGAGTTAGGTTGTGGAAGAATTCCACCTTTACTCTTTGCCCTCTTAGTGTTCTGACCTGTTCCAGCTTTATACTCTACTGTCTCTTGGCTACTCCAAGTTTTTAGAACTGTAACTTGCTGTCTTGCAAGTAAACCCTCATGCCTATCAATGTAGGCTCTGTTCATACATACCCTGTGTTTGCTAGTTTGTCTTACCAACACCTCTGTCTGAATACCTGATTGAATAACCTTAGGAATTACTTCTTGAACTTCTGCAATGTTCAAATCTATCTTCCTTTCAACTTTTATAGGACAAACAATAGTCCCAACTACAATCACATCCTTGTCTTGCCAATCAATTTGTGGCTGCTTATAAACCTGCTGTTTGGTCTATTGCTTACCTCTGTCAGTCAAAACTGAACCTTTCTTCAAACTGTTATCCTTAACAACTTCTTTACCTGCAGTATCCTCAACTGCCTTTATGCCTGCTGCTAAAGGCATCTTCACAAACTCCTTCTTTCCCACTAAAATGATTTTTGTTGCCTTCTGTGTTGTAGCTTCTTCCTGTAATGGTATCAACACAATAGTTTTCCCACTTTTCTTGATGGTGTAGGTATTTGCATACCCATCATACAATGCTCTCTTATCAAATTGCCATGGCCTACCCAACAGTAGGTGACAACATTCCATGGGCAATATGTCACACAGAATTCTATCATGATAATCCCCAATCTAAAAATCCACATATGCTTGTTCACATACCAAAAGTGATTGACTATCACTCACCCAAGATGCTTTGTAAGGGTTTTGATGTGGAATCCTTTCTAAATTCAGTTTATCCACCATTTCCTAAGATACCATATTATCTGTTGAGCCAAAATCAATTACAACCTTACATATTTTACCTTTGCTCTTGCATGTGATCTTGAAAAGAGCTCTTCTTTGCATCATATCCTTTGATGTTTTCAAGATTGTCCTTCTTAACATCAATGCTTCTCTGTCCTCTGGATACCCATAATTATCAGGAGTCTCGTTCACACTTTGCTGAGTGTTTGAGCTGCTTGTACTTTGTTTATCAGTTTCTTGGATCACATTTGCCGTCTTTTCTCCTCCTGAACTTGTTTCTTTTGTTGGACATTTGAAAAATGAATGCCCATATTCACCACAACTATAACACTTACCAAAAAATGTAGTAGAACCTCTACCACCTCCAAATCTACCTCTGGTACCTTTCCATCCACCTCTGAAATCAGACTACTCTTGTCCTTTACAAGTGTCTACTTGATCCTCATTAGTTTGCCTCATTGTAGCGGTTGATCCTCTTCCCCTCATATTGCTGCCTCTTCCTCTCATGGACTTATCTTGTCTTCTATTTATCTTTTCTTCAATCCTGATTGCCATTTGATAATAATCCTCTACACTCCCTGGGTTAGCTAAAACTAACTCATCCTGTATGTTTAATCTCAAACTAGCCAAGTATCTAGCCACCTTTTCTATCTCATTATCATGATGACCAGATCTCATACTCAACTTGTAAAACACCTCAGTGTATGCCTTCACATCCATTTCCTTTTGCCTTAAAAATTGTAGCTTCTTAAACATCTAAATTTCATAATCCTTAGGCAGAAACTTACCTTTGATCCTTGCTACCATCTTATCCCATGAAGTGATCTTTGACTTTCCTTGTTTCCTTCTCTCAGATTGTACATAATCCCACCATACTAAAGCATGACCTCCTAACTTGGTCTTTGCAATCTTTACCTTCTGATCCTCAACAACATCTTCACATTCAAAGTGATTATCTAATGCAGCAATCCAATCAAGTAACTCATCTTCATCCAAACTTCCATTATACTTTGAAACATCAACCTTTACCTTAGGTTTCTCACTCTGCACTACCTTTAACAATTTTGCAAATATCTGATCTTCAGCATCTAGATCTTCAGCTACCTCTTCATACTCTTTAGCATCATCTTCCTCTTCTTTTAATTCACTATCTTCCACTTCTCTTTTCTTGTTCTTCTCCAAGGCTACAAGCCTAGCTTGAAGTGCTTCAGCAAGCTCCTTCATCTTCCTCATCTCTTTGGCATGTTTTTCCTTCATCTCCTGCAACTCCTGTGCAGTACCATTACCTTTAGGAGGCATCTTGTCAACCTCTCACTCCTCTACCTCTGTCTTCTCAGTGACAAAATCAACACACAAACAGCCCAGAGCTTTTGCTGAGCTCTGATACCACTATGATGCAGAGCATCCACCACCAATAAAACCCTAACATACAATTATCAATATATGTCTATGCATTTCCAAATATGCACACAAACTTTAATTTATAAAGTCCCCTTTTTGTTTTCCATTGGCAAAACATCCTCCATCAGCTTCACAAAATACGTAAACCCGGTCACTGTAGCACTTGCACATACAAATGCTTACCTATTGCGCCCACAAATCCACATGCATTACTTCATACTGAACACTCAGACATACAATGCCTGACCTCCGATCACCAGTTACCGCCACCCATTCTATTGGTCGCTGCTTGCATCTTAAAACTTGTATCTGCGCATTGTATATTTTCCATATACAACTGATACATAAAAACCTACCTACACTGTGGGTGCCCTTACCTCCTACTGCCAGTCACACCTTGTATCCACAGACCAACAATCCATCCAACATACATTCGGGCTACCGCCCTGACCAGTCACCTTTTACATCAACCCAATGCATCTATTTTGTTGTATCTTTACCACATACAAACCAAAATATACATTCGCCAAATATTCCTTCGAATATGCCTTCGATGTATGTTTGACCCGCTGACTGCCTTTCTATATTTTTGAAGTACATGTCCAATGTACATTTAACACATACAATCTGTCTGATACAATTGATGGATACATAGGAACTATATCCAACATACAAAAGATGGACACTCACAAGTTGCATAAACCGATTCACTTTTGCAACATACAAAACCTGACGTACATCTACGGGATACTCAGAGAATATCTCACATGCAACTGCAGGATACACACAAATGTATCCAACATACATTTGTAGTATATATAGGAATTGTATCTTCAGACTTGTACCTCCATTACATGCATTTTTGAATGTACCTTTGACCAACCCTTGACTTCTTTGTATGCCGATAGGAAATCTTGAACTTTCTCTCTCCTATGTATATGTGATAGACTTGTATATCTCACTGTATGTTTCAACATACAACAACGATGAAACAAAAGTGATATACTCACAACATGCGAAAGTGATATACTCACAGATTGTATATCTCACATACAAAAGTGATATGTACACAAATTGTATATATTTTGAAAACTTCACAAATTTTCACAGTTTGATCCATGCGACCTCCACTGATGGCCTGATCCACTTCCTGGGTGGTTTCTCAGACCCTTTTTGACCTGCATGACCTAGCACATACCCATGCTAGGGTTTTCAACATCTCTCAACCATGAACCTATAAACATGCATGCAAACAAATAGAAAATGCAAACTAAACCCTAAACTACTGTACATAGCCATTCCTCCGATTCACAGAATCAACAGGGGGAATGGATAATCGAACCATCTAGCCTCAGTATAGATAAATAATTTCACAGTGAATTCAAATGCAATAGGATCTTATTAACTTTCAAAATATGCGATTACAGTACTCTATTTTCCAACAGCACAATTCAACTGATTGATTTCAGCTACCACAAAACCTAGATGCCTTCATCCATCAAATCCCAGGGTATTTATCTAGTTACCACTTGTGGTACAGACTTGCCTCCAAGTGGCTAGGAAATCTCTCCAAGCGGCTGGGAACTACAGTTGTTCAAAAGACTCTAACTAACTCTAACCAACTGATCTAAAAATAGCATATCTTGGTCAAATAGACCTTATTACATTGAATGTCCAATTAGGACCTTATTGAAAACATAAACAACATTAAAACTAACTAACTACCTCATGTAGGCCACTGTAGGATAGGTGCTCCTGCACCAAAAAATCTTTAAAAAAATCCAAAAATTTAGACTCCATCATCCATTTCTACAAACATTCATCAATCATCCTCGTACACCATTCGTTCATCGTGTACTAGGCTTTTTCCAAAGTTCATCCTTTTGAGACATACAACAATCATTTTTTAAGGTTATCACAAGCATCCCAACATCTTTTCATCCACTTGGTTATCAATCCCAAAATATAGATCATATAATCCCCTAATTTGTCTTCTAGACCAATTAGTATCAAACCAACTAGTGAACAAACCTACCTTCAAAAGGGGAGCTCCTTTTAAGATAGTTACATTCACTATAGCCTTATCTTGTCTCACTTCAAAATCATTAGTCTATTTTTGGATAGATAATCATAGTCACATGAACCAAAAATTAGTTGATCTAGGTCTTATAACTCCTAACCAAGCAAATCACCCTTCCATTTCATCTTGTCTCAAAATCTTGATCCTAAAACAAGTCTAAACACATTAAGCAAACATCACTTGCTTCATCATCCATCCTCGTTTTCATCTCATATGCATGTAACTCAATCACAACACAACAAGACCATGGGCATCACTCCAAATTTGGTGTAAGGCAATCCTAAGGTACTGATTCTTGAAGTCCTTATTGATGCCTCCAAGTTCACCATAGGCATGGATTCCTCCATTTTTGTTCCAAAAGGGTGTATAGCAGGGACTTCCTTATCCCAAAATCTAGGTCAACAACATCAAGAAGAATTTGAAGACCAAGATGATGACCTCTAAGATCCCAAGATCTTTGAGACAATTAGTAGACCTTTGGATTCAAACCACGATCATTACTTCCATCTACTTGCTTAAAAGGGAGCTAAATTGCCTTGTGATTTTGATACTTCTCAAATCTAAGAAAAATATATCTTTAACACCTCCATGGCCACCATGGGTGGAGGGCATCCATCTTCATTACCCTCCACATGTCCACATTACCACCTTCTTTTCCAAATCAACCCACTTATGACACTCTTCCATTTACAAACCTCTTCTTTAAATCACCACTGGAATCACTCATCACACCACCATACATAGGAGTCCAACAGCAATCTTATATTCCAAATCAACCATCTTCTTCAAGTCCAACCAACCCCCCTAATAAATCACTAAAATGACCTTCTTCTAGTCCAAGCAATTCCATTACTAAATCACAAAAGCCGCCTTCCTCAAACAACACTACTTCTGTCCAAAATGATCCAACCACTAATCCACCACAAACATCTTCTATCCCAAACAATCCATATACTAATACACCATACACATCCTCATCTCTTCCAAATAATACTTGTGTAAATCCTCCCCAAGTTTCCCAAATTCAAACTTCTACAACCAATATACCTATCAATCCATCCCAACACGCTTCATATCCAAATAACACAAACCTCTATAACACATCCCATAACCACCAAACCACCAATATACTTCCTCATTCCAACTTCAACAACAACCACCCCACTATCAACAACCACCCAATCAATATCAACAACAACCACCTCACTATCAACAACCACCCAACCAGTATCAACAACCCTCCAATCATTATCAACAACCACCAACCAACTACCAACAACCACCAAATCAATACCAACAACCCCCTTCATCATCCTTTACACACCAACAACCACCTTATTCCAACATTCAACAAAAATTTACACCACCACCACCACCATCGTGAATTGAACTTACACTCCAAAACATGCAAAAACAGGTTTCTAATCTTACACTTGGAAACATCAAAAAGACTTTCTCATTTGATGAAGTTTGTCCATATCCTTTCAATCCCTCTATTCCCATGCTCCCTTTCCGTAAAAACTTTGAAGTACCCAAATTCGACAAGTACAAAGGAAAAGGCGATCCTCAAGATCCTCAAGAGCATTTAAGGCAATTTTATATGGCTTTTTTAGAAGTCACTCATGATGATACATATCTCTGGGTCATCCCACAATAATGGGTTACACTTTTTGGCCAAACTTGACATTAAAATCAGTATTTTGAACTAAATCTTCACGTTCTGATACCTATAGCAACTAAACTATTAGGAATTTGAAGATGATGCAAACTAGTGATTTGTGAAATTTAATTTGTAGATTCTAAATATATTTTTTTAAAAAATTTGGAGTTAAATTGTAAATTTTTTTGCATCTCCTTTGATAACTGGTTTTTAATAGTAAACAACATTTTTTAAACTAATGTGTATTTCGTAGCACATAACTTTTTTTCTACAAAGGATAAAATTCTGATTCTTTTTAATTTAGATGGGTAACAACACCAATATATAGTGTATGCATTTGGTTTCATAATGTATTGTTGAATATATATTTTTTAATTAATTTTTGAAGTCAAACCAATTATAATTTAGACATAGGCGTATTCTGTAAAACATAACTTTTTTTGTATGTATCAAAATTCAATTTTTTTTCTTTTGTTGAAACAACGACATCAATACCTAGTGCATAGATATTTTCATAATTTTGTTTCAGTAATTTACTAATTTTTCATGTGTGTAGAATAGAGAACTTGATGTTAGGTGAAAAACATACATTCACAAGAAATAAAAAATAAATATAATAATCAAATTAAATATATTTAAAATTATATTTTTGGGAAGCATTTAAGAAGGAATATATACTTACAAAGCATAAGTTTTAAATGAATTCATTTGATCCCTCAAAAGATAAATCAAAATTGGTTTTTTTATCAACATTTTGATAGGTGTAGAGGAGACTCCATTATAGGTATGGTTTAAAATTAGCGGGGTTCTATCCAAGGGAGTTTGAATATAAGGGGGTTTGATCAAACCCTCTTCAATTAAAATCCTTTAAATGGAACCTTTCAAGGCTTAAATCATTATATTTTCTAAAAATATGTGATTTCAGCAAAAATCAAGATGTCCTAGAAAGTGTAACCCATTATTGTGGCAACACCCCTCTTGTGTCTCTTTCCTCAAACTTTCAAAGGAAAAGCCATGGAATGGTTTTCACACTTACCTTCAGGTATAAAATTCATTAGTGAATTGGCTGAGAAATTTGTCACCCATTTCTCTTTAAACATCGAACACAAAGTCACCATGATAGACTTGTGTATACTAAACAAAGAAATGGAGAAACCTTCATATCCATCCTGTAAAGGTGGAGAAATATGGCTAGCAAATGCCCCTGGCCTCTACCTGAGAAATAGTTAGTACATATGTTTGTCCAAAATTTGAACCAAGAACTTGGATTTCATCTACAAACACAATGTGCTAACTCTTTTGAGGAAATAATTTCAAAGGGAACCAACATATAAAAAGTCCTTATTTCTAAGGGAGTTGTGAAAATCTTTAAAGAACAAAAGAGAACACTCCTGCATCAAATGACACACCTTGCTTTTGGGCTAAAAAAACATATTGTCAGAGATGGTGTTGTGGATGCCAAACACATCCAAATAGTCCAAACACCTCTTAGCCTCCAAATACCACAAAAGAATAATCCTCCCCCTCAAATGGACCAACCTAAACAAGACTTTGCACCCAAACATAGATTCACTCCCTTGGGAGAATCCATTGAATCTATACTAAAGAAGCTTGTGCAAAGTGGTTTAATCATGTTGCCTAAAACTAGACAATATGATGAACCTAATTTTAAACCAATGTGTTACAAAGAAAATGAATACTATGAATCCCACCGGGCATGCCAAAATATATTGGTTAAAAACTGAATATGTAAATAAGAGGAAAGCAATACAAAACACAATGCAAATTACCTTCAACACACACAAACAAACCAAAAGGATTGAGTGTACCGAGATAGCACCCAAGTCTTGAGGAGATTTTCTCTTAGCTCTTTGCGATGTGGATTTCTCTATATTGCCAAGTGTAAATTTGTTCTCTCGAGGAATGATATGGACAACATAAGTTTACTAAAATGAGAGATGTTGAAGAATGGAGAATGAAGCTCAATTTATAGACTTGTGAGATATCAGATCAATAGTTGTAAAAGACTAGAAAGATCAATGGTTGAGGATGGTTGAGAGAAAGATGAGGGAAATTTGATTATTTAAATAAATAATTTTGATTTTATTTATTTAAATTGGAGGAATGATTATTTAATTAAATAATTTGGATCATTTAATTAATATTAGAGGAATATGATTATATTGTGTGAATTTCATTAATTAGGGTGGAATGATGAGAATTAGGTGATTTGATGTGACATTATGTGAGTACAATGTGATGACATGAATTCTGCGATGGAAAAATTTAGGTGTCTACAATACCTTCTAGCATGATGTCCCTGGACTCTCACAATGCTCTAAGGATAAGATAGTAGTTCCCCCTATCATGTAGGTGGTGAATGAAATTAATCTTGAATAGAAGGTTCCTACTCATCCCCAAGTGTCTGGTAGATATGTTGAGGTCCCCCCTCTACCATCATTCCAAGGATAATGAGGTAACTATCAAGCACAAAACAAAGCTCCTCACAATTGCAATATTACTTTTGTCCCACCTACCTCTATGGAGACTTGTGGAAATCAATTAATTGTGCATGTATTATTTCATGAAGTTTCTTGTGGATGCTCAAGTACTTCCGCCTGTTTCACAAGTTGTGAAGGAAGAACATCCCACATTGAGGAACCATCCCCCTATGATCTCTCAATCTTTGGTGGTTCCTCCTATTTCTTCTAATGTTCCTAAAGCAAAGGAAGAAAAGGAACCCACATTGGAAGATACTATTGTTCCATTATCAGCAAAAAAAACTAAGTGAAATAAAATTTCAAGAGAAAGAAAGAAGTGTCATTGTACTATGGCTTGCCTTGCCGCAAGAGAGGAGAATCTCCCTCCTCACAATTGTTTATCACCAACGGATATAAAAGAGACATCTACTAGTACTATGTCTCCTCTAGCGAAAGTTAATGCTTCACAAACCACAATGGAACCTATCATAATATATTCTGAAAGTGAATCTGAAGGTAATAAAGATACATGTATGGATTTTGTTCTTTACACTACATCTACTATAGTCCCTCTTACATCTTTCCCTCCATCCCTTTATGATAAGCAAGATTAGAAGGAGGATGATTTGTTTTAGCTCGACTTGCTATTGTGGCCTCTCTCTCTTTTCTGTTATGATTGCACATATTTTTTCCTCGATATTGTGTTTCTTGATGTGTATTTATGTTTGGTAAGCTCTCTTTGGATGACCCTTGATACCCTTGTTGGTCCAAGGATACTAAGAGACCAAATTTTTTTGTCACATTCTCTCTATTTATATCATCATTCCCCTATAGGTTGTAAATTTTATTTTTTTTGCTTCCCTTGGGAATGATGCAAGGCATATGGTGATTTAGCATCCTTCCTTGTTGACCTAAGGTTTAATATTTACTTTCATGTGATATTTCCTCATTTGTCTTTGTAGTTCTACTAACTAGTGGATAATGAATATTCCTAATATTTATAATCTTATTATATAACCATTCATAGATTGACGCTAGTCAGGCAAATCCCTTTATGTTGTTACTTTATAGTTAACTTATTTTTATTCTATGGTTTAATTTATGTGGCACCTTATTTCTATGCTTGGTGTCATACCATGACTACACAATCCATTATGTATCATGCTCACAACATCGCCTCAGTTTGCCTTTTGTGGAGGTAACCTTTTTTTGCAATGTATCTTTTGGGAACACATATCATAAGGGCATGTGCTTCCAGAAAGCTCTCATGCCTATCTTGTAGTTTGTTCTACCTTAAAGTAATTGTTCCCTTATAGGAGTTAGCAATCACTTTAAGGTGGGGGCATACATCGTGTTATGCTCTTTTTTATTATATACTTGTTTATTATAGTCGACATGGAACTCACCTAGTGATTCAGTTGTCCTCACTAGCCCATGATGTTTGCATTCTGTTCTTGGTCCATGAGCCACCTAGTATAAACAAAGTTTGCTAGCATGTGTGCTTCATGTGACTTTTCGTGGTCACCTAGTAATTTAGTGGTCCTTACTAGTGGGGTATGTGTAGGATCATCGTGGGCCAAATAGTGGCAATGGAAAAAAATTGCGTCTTTACTTAGCCAAATTCGTAAATTGGCCAACTTTGACTTTCATAGGCATGTTAAAAATATCTGTTTGGAATGGATATCTATTTTGTGGGTCCCAAAATGGATATTCGTTCCAAAATGGATATCCATTTTAGGGGTCCCAAAATGGATATCCATCTTCTGGAAATGGATATCCATTTCCTGGAACTATACAAATGGTTTTTTTATTCTTTCCATTCGTTTATGCTTAGAACTTACAATGCAAATTGCAAATTTTTATTGTTACATGATTAACATCTTTTCAACCAATCAACAAAGTTGCATCTCTTTAAAATTTGAACCTCTCTCTCTCTCTCTCTAGTAATCTCTAGTGAGTCTTGTTTGCAATGTGTGAGATGCACTAAGAAAACCTTAGGCTTGATGTTGAATTGGTAGTGGTTGGTAAAGCTATGCATGAGATTGAAATTGAATTTATAGAACCAAGTAGTAATGTGTCAAACCATACAAAGGCATATTATATCAATGTGGAGGGAAAATTCTTAGCAAGGACATAATCATCAATGGTGACAATTATGGCTTGGACAAAGAAGTGTCTCATATGTGCAATGAGATTACCTTGGCCATTATATTATCAAATTTAAGCAAGACCATTTTATGACGAGATGGTTGTAAGATGATGTAAATTGATAGTGGTGATTTAATCCATCCTATTGATGAGGAAGGAGGAGGAGGAGGGTTAAGGTCTTCTAATTACACTTACAAAACCTTGAGTTTTATGCAGATATAATTATAATTGGGAATATGTGTTAGATAAATGTCACATGGTGGAGGGATGGTGTTGGGATGAGTGATGATTATTGTGGAAATGTTATGGTCAAATGTGTTATGAAAAGGATGTTAGGGTTAGCTAGCAGAAGATATCAACTAAATGTAAATAAAGATTAAGCAGGGGAATGGAAATAAATAGAAATAATAACAATGAGAGACAAGTTTTAACGTGGTTCACCCAAACTCGGGCTACATCTACCAAACAGAGAGTCTAATATTATTATCTAGTAAATCAAACCGATTACAATCAGCAATCCCTGCAACTCAATACCACTACAAAATGCTACAATACAATATGTCAAAACCCTAACCCTTAGCCACTTTTATCAAGCTTTTTGCCGGTTACAAAAATAGGGTTTTCTTATGTCGGTCAATGAAAAAATAACTCCCGGTGCCTTTTTAAAATAATAAAAAACCATGTGAGGTTTTAGGGGTGCTGCCCCTTGACCTCGTCTTGGGGGTGCTGCCCCCAAACCCTTGCAAGGGGCACTGCCCCTTGACCCCATAGGAATTTGGGGAGAAACCGTGCTGATAAAAGTGGAGAAAATGTAACCTCTGAGTCTGATTAGGCTCCATATAACAACAATCTCCCACTTGGAGACTGATCAGACTCCACACCATATCATCTCCCACTTGGAGACTAATCATAACACTATTGACCTTGTAACTCCCACTGGAAATAAGCACCCTAGACTCTGTTGTTCTATTTTTGTTGTTTTCAGTCGAGAAGACCAACCAAAGCTGAAGAGGAGCTCAGCTTCTCCCTTGTCACTGCCTTTGTAAACATATCTGCTAGATTTTCATCTGTATGTATCTTTTCCAGCCTTAACTATCCATTATCCAACACCAACCAAATAAAGTGATACCTCAACTGTATGTGTTTGGTCTTGGAATGCAAGGCAAAATTCTTTGCAAGATGTATGGCACTCTGACTATCTGTATAGAAAGAACTGTTAGCCTGTTGTTTACCCAATTCTTCCATGAAAGATTGCAGCCATATCATCTCCTTTCTTTCCTCTGTTGCAGCTACATATTCTGCCTCTATGGTGGATAAAGCAACCACTTTTTGCAACCTGAAAATCCAACTCACCACTGTTACACATACAATAAAGACATAACATGTAGTACTCCTCCTAGTATCAATATCCCCTGCCACATCTGAGTCTACGTAACCTACTAAATTAGTATTAGAGCTCCCAAAACATAAGTGTTTATGAGATGTACCTCTCAAATATCTGAGAATCCATTTTACCGCATTCCAATGCTCAAATCTGGAATGACTCATATACCTGCTAACAACTCTGATAGCATGTGCAATACCTAGTCTCGTGCATACCATGGCATACATTAAACTTTTTACAGCTAAAGCATATGGTACCTTGGACATTTTTTCTTCCTCCTCTTGTGTCTTTGGACACATCTCCTTAGTCAATTTCAAATGACTAGGCAAAGGTGTGCTGACAGCTTTTGCATTCTCCATATGGAATCTTTGCAACACATTTTCAATATAAGCACCCTGAGATAGAGTCAATTTTCTGTTCTTCCTATCTCTGCAAATTTTCATACCAAGGATTTGTTTTGCTACCCCCAAATCCTTCATATCAAATGACTGTGCTAACTACTGTTTTAACTCTCTTATGTGATCCATGTTAGACCCAGCTACAAGCATGTCATCAAGATATAAACATAAAATAATGTAGCTATCATTATCCAACCTCTTAAAATAAACACAATGGTCAGAATTACACCTATTGTAGCCTTTCTCAACCATAAAACTATCAAATTTTAAATACCATTGTCGATGTGCTTGTTTCAGGCCATACAAACTCTTCTTCAATCTGCACACCTGTTTCTCCTTACCTTTGACCTCAAATCCCTGTGGTTGTGCCATGTATATCTCCTCCTCCAAATCACCATGGAGAAAGGTAGTTTTCACATCTAGCTGTTCCAAATGCAAATCTTCAGTAGCAACAATACTTAAAACAGTACGAATAGAAGTCATTTTGACAATCGGAGAAAATATCTCATCAAAATCAATACCCTTTTTCTGTGCAAATCCTTTTACAACTAACCTGGCCTTAAATCTTTTCTTACCTCCATCCTCCTCTTTCAGTCGGTAAACCCATTTGTTTGGTAAAACCTTTTTACCTGCAGGTAACTTACATAATTCCCAAGTCTAATTTTTCAACAAGGAGTCCATTTCTTCTTTCATAGAAAGCTCCCACTGAACCTGTGTATCCACCTACATAGCTTCATCATACCCTTCAGGTTCACTAGCATCTGTTAACAAAATAGAATACAAAGAGGGAGAAAACTGTTCAGGAGGTCTATTTATCCTTGTTGACCGTCTAACATTCACTGGAGTTCGTGGTATTTCTGGTTGCTGTTGCGGAGCATGAGGAACCATTGGAACATCACTATTTGGAGTATCATCTAGCATCACATAATCTTTTGCTTTCTTCTCATGCTGCTACAATTGATCTTTGTACAACACCTTCTCATTGAATATGACATCCTTGCTTCTCACAATTTTTTGATTTTCAAAATCCCAAAGCCTATAACCAAATTCACCAATGCCATATCCAACAAAGGTACACTTTTTTGATTTTGCATCCAGCTTGGTTCTATTTTCAGAATCTACATGTGCAAATGCTTCACATCTAAAAGTTTTGAGAAAAGAATAACTCACCTTCTTACCTGTCCATGCTTCCTCTAGAATACCACAGCCCAAAGGAACTGAAGGACCTCTATTAATTAAATATATAGCAGTGTTGATAGCTTTTGCCCACATGTTTAAAGGTAGCCCAGCATGCAATCTCATGGTCCTTACATGCTCCATTATTGTCCTATTCATGCGTTCATCCACTCCATTTTCCTGTGGAGTCCCTGGAACCGTCTTCTGCCTACGAATTCCATTAAAGGAACAATAATCCTCAAATTCTTTGCTACAATACTCACCACCATTATCAGATCTGAGACATTTTAATCTTTTAGCCATCTCATTCTCAACCAAGCTTCTTCATTTCTTAAATGTTTCAAATACATCAGATTTCTATCTAACGAAATAAATCTAGACCTTCCTAGTTGCATCATCTATGAATGTAACATAATACCGAGAGCCACCAAGAGAAGATACCTGAGCTGGTCCCCATACATCTATATGCACAAGCTCCAACTTTTCATTTTTCTTTTGCTTCCCATCTCTAAGAAAATTGACTCTCTTTTATTTTCCATACACACAACTTTCACAGAAATCCATATTAATATATTTCAGACTTGGTAAAACCTTCTTCAAATGAAGTACCTTCATACCTTTTTCACTCATATGCCCAAGTCTGTTATGCCACAGCGTTGTCTCAGAACCTACAGCAACTGTTTTAGTCTCTTCGTACGAACCTGCAGCAACTGTTCTTGAACCTATTTGTTTTTTCTCTGCAACAGCTAAAGTAGAAGGAATAGTATGACCTGTACAAAGATATAAGGTGCCTACTTTCACACCTTTTACTACTACTAAGGCACCTTTTGAAACCTTCCAAATTTTATCAGTAAATGTAACAATGCAACCTTGTTCAGCTAGCTGTCCTACTGAAATTAAATTCCTACTGAGCCTTGGAACGTGCCTTACCTCTTGTAGTAGCCAATAATTCCCATTCTGTAACTTAATCTTCATTCTTCCCTTTCCAACAATCTGACAGGGTTCATTATCTCCCAAATAAACCAACCCAGAATCCCCTTGGACATAATCAAGAAAATAACTTCTATGGGGCATAGCATGAAATGAGGCCCCTGAATCTAAAACCCATGAATCATCTGCATTATCTAGGGAAAGAATCAAAGCGTCATCTTAAGATTTATTACTTACCACGTTTGCTTCCTTATTGCTTTCTTGTTTGTCTCCTTCTTTATTTTTTCGAGACCAGCAATCTTTCTTTAGATGACCTAGTTTCCCACAGTACTAGCAATCTTTTTATCCTCTGGTTTGGGATCTTTTATCCTTTGATTTTCCTCGTGACTTCCCATGACCTTCAGAACTTTTTCCTCTCTCCTTTGATCTGCCCCTGTTTTCTACATTCAAAACACTACCTGATGTGGATCCACCTGAACTTTTCTTATGAATTTCCTCACTCAGAATAACACCAATAACATCATCAAATTTTAGGGTATTTGAACTAGAAACAAAGCTACTAACCACCATTACCAAATTACCCTAACTTTCAGGCAATGAACATAATATCAAGAGAGCTCTAACTTCTTCATCAAATTTTATATTTACAGAAGACAATTGACTAACAATCGTATTAAATTCATTTAAATGACCTGTCACAGATCCCACTGTTGTGATGTTCACAACACGCCCCATTATGCTCCTTAGCAAAATGGGGACCCCTGCTGATGTTTTGCTTTTTGCTTCTGCTTGTGTTTTTCTGCCTTCTGGCGGTTTGGTAAAAATGAAGGTCAGGTGCATCATCATCATGATATTGGATAAGGTTGGTCATCATCATGAGGTCAGTTTGTCAAAGTTCATATTTTATTGCTATGACCTCATATTTAGAAAGAGCTTGAAATTCCATGCAGGTTTGTCTTTTACTTCACTTGAAAATTCGTCCATATGTGAAAGTTATGCACAGTCAAAGTTTTGGTCAAACTTGATATTCGCAGGAGGATCATCACATTTTTATATCCTAAGTCATGTTGACAAGATCATCATGATCTTGGTCTATCACCCGATAAAAATCATGCAGTCGCAATATCCAGACGTCAATCTTAGGTGGTAGTGCCCTTTACCCGTCAAAAGGCCTTATGCGCATCGTGAGCATCATGATTTTAGGAGGGTCATATTTTATAAACTTGGTTTTGCTGTATGAAGAACATCATCATCATATTTGAAACGCCCCCCCCCCCCCCCCCCCCCCGATAATATCCTGAGGTTCAAATATCATGATGACGTCAACTTTGAGTCGTAGTGAGTTTTCCCCGTCGAGCGGTCTTTTGTATCGCGAGCATCATCATGATAATTTTACATCGCCTAATATTATAATATCATGCTGATATTATAAGATCACCCTAACTTAGAAAAATTCATCATCGGCATATTTGCATGCGCGTATTATAAACCTATCGGAGGATCATCATCATGATATTTGCTGAACCTCGCTAAGATGATGATGACGACTTGATATCCTCCTGATCTCCTGATGATCATGATCATCTTGATCTTTCATGGGTCGTATTCGCTGAAATTCACTAAGTGATGGAGACATCATCATCATAATTCGATGAAGAGGATCATCATCTTCATATCCTCCTAATCTCCGGTTAGCGAAATATCATGATGATCACCCTATCTATTCAGAAGGGGTCGATATTCCATTCCTCAAACAGCATGATCATATTTTACAATATCACCCTACCGCAAATATCATGATGACCTCGACTCATCCTTGTGCTCCGAAAATGAAATATGATGATTACGTCATCATGATAAATCGATAAGGAGGATCATCATCATATTTTTATCCTGTCCTGTTGTCAAGATCATCATGATCTTGTTTGTTCACCCGACATTTCGCAAAGTCCTCCTGCCGATGAAGTAAGACCTTTTGAATATATCCTGATGATCATCATCATCACATTTTTCCTTCAACAGGATATTTTTCAAAACACGATCCAGTTCACGAATATGATGATGACGTCTTATTCTAAGTTCGACAAAAGCCCCAAATATCCTGATGGTCATCATCATCATCCTGATCTTTCGAGAGGGTTACCTTGGCCGCAAAAAAGGGTCATATTACATTCATCATCCTGATCATGCTCCTTAGGTGACCCGATATCACAATTATCCCCTGATCTTAACTGAACATGATGATGACGTCATCCTTAGCATTTCAATGAAGCCCGAATATCATGATGACGTCACCATCATCTTCCTTTCCTCGGCAGCATGATCATATTCATATCCTCCTATTCTTCTTCAACATGATGATGATGATGATGTTGTTCTTTTCTCCAATATGCAGAAGCGGAATATCATGATGACTTCATCTGGACCTTCAGGAGGGAAAGCATCATATTTCCAGAATATCATGATGATGAAGTGAATGTCGACCAACATGTATTTTTTCAGTCAGCGATAGTCATGCTGATGGGCGGGAAATGAAGCGGTGGAGTTTTAAACCATTTTTTGGCGCCCGTGGCATTTTTTTGGTCAGCGATGGTTGACCCGATGGGTTTTTGAGCGGTCTATATGCGTTTTGAACGCGTTTTGAGAGTATTCTGGATCTGATTTCCATAATTTTTGCGCAGTCACCTAGATTTAAACGATTATTTTAATTTCCTGCTGTTTATGTGATAAATGAAATACTTATTGCTTGTCTTGTCTTGCAGGCTTGCAGTTGAGGAAGTAGCTGGAAAGTCAACACAGTGACCTCATAGAGGAAGAAAATTTGATCTCAGGAGCAGGAAGATAAGGATGAAGTGCGAAAAAGTCAAGGCCATTCAAGTGAAGAACAAGGTTGCAGCTGAGAGTATTACTACAACAGACAAACAAGAGTTATTGCTGAGCTGCCGGAACTTCTCAGAAGGGGCAATATTTCGCCTAGATTTGACACTGCTCAGAGATATTTTTGAGAACTGGTTCACCTGCATTTATTGCTGTAACCAAGGGTTTGAACCAGGGGTTCAGTTAGGTTTTTTGCTGTAGTGAGGACAATCAGAATGTCTTTATATTGTGCCTCTCTACACTGTAATACTTTACAACAGGGATTCTAGGAAAGCACAGTGAGTTAGTTAGAATAGTTTAGAAGTAGAAGAAGGAGGTCACCTGTTTATCTGCAGTAAGGTGCGTGTGGAATGTCTGGCTGCCTTACTGTATCTGTAAAGCTTGTAAGTTCTCTGTAGTATGATCAATGAAACTAAGAGTCATTCTTACATTGTAAATCATGTATGACTATTCGTTTCTAATACAATAGAATCTGGAGTTCTGCATCTATCTTCTGAGTGTTCTCCTACTCTTCTTTGTGTTTTGAAATATCTTCTTTGAGAGCTTGCAATTTTAAATGTATGTTTGTGAAAATGCTCAGAACTTACATTTAGGGTTTTTACTGTGGATTTGATCAAATTACTGTGGTATTTACATAGTGCATAACAGAAACAATTAGATCCTTTGGTAGATTAAATGAGGTATAGATTAGATCTTTCTAACTTTTCCCAACCCATCTGAAATATTTAGCTGAAAACGTAGAAATCTAAAGGAAATTGTCTCAAATTTGAAGAAGCATGTATAACAGAGCTATAAGTAGACAGTTTTCATAGATAGATAAGGAAGAAAGCTGCAAAAAATTCAAGAAAACCCTCTGAAACTTGCAGCCCAGTATCACTTTTATGCAAATGAACAGAATACTTGTTGAAATCTATGACCTCTTTGCATATTCTTAGTCCAGTAAGCCACCAAACAAACCTAAACTACGTAAGGCCCCTTGAACATTACAGCTTCACATTGACCAACTGAACTTGACCAACTGAACCATTGTAGACTTGGGATTAGTCGAATCTCAAATGATTCCTTCTTGTCTTTCAAGTATAGTTTCAGTTCATTATATGTGAATTTTAACTTATTGTTATGATTGCATCAAAACAGTCATCAACAGTTTTCTGGCGCTAGAAGGAGGGCCTTCCTGAGTTAGGTTTCATTTCAAACTGGCTAACGACAGTAATAGAGTGACTAGGTCTAGGTCCAGTTCAGGAGATATATTTGTGCAACTACCTGATACAAGGCGAAGTAAAAGCCCTTTAATTTGGAATCCAAAGATATCGCAAGCAGGAAGTTCATCTGGAACACCTCCTGGGTCACCTTTTAACATCCGTAGTATTGTAAGTCTTGATAGATCACTGTTCAGATCTTTAAATCTTGGTTCAGGCACTCCTGGAGGTCTCAATCCTCCTCTAAATCCTAATCCACCAATCAATCCAGGTATTTCTGCAAGTTCAAGTCAAGCTCAAACACCTGCAATGGCTTATTTCGATGTTAATTCTCCCATATTCTTCAATGATTATCATGACATGCCAAAAAATCCAGAAAAGATATGTCCCAAATACCAGTTGCATCAAGACCCAGAAGATCATATTAGAATATTTAAGGAAGCATGTTTTAGGGCTATGTTAGAGCACGAGGATGTTGTGTGTAGATTGTTTCCTTACACCTTTAATGAGCAGGCCTCTAGCTGGTACGTAAACTTACCCAATGGTTACATTTCTTCCTGGGCACTTATGGAAGAAGCATTTCTGTCAAGATTTAGAGGACCCATTGACCCTTGCGCTTTGTATCATAAATTGGCTGCTATAAAATGAGGTGAGGGAGAGCTAATTGATAATTTCAATGACAGATTTCAAAAGGCCTATTCTAGGCTGGTAGCCCCTTATACCATAGATGATGCTCCCTTGTTGGCTATGTACTATGCTACTTTGGATCCTTTAACTGCCATGTTTGTCAAAAGGAAACCTGACATAGATTCAATATCCAAAGCCTATAAAGAGGCAGCCTCAGTGAACCAAGAAATGAGACATACAACTTACAGTCCATTTGGAGGAAATTTTGGGGTGCAGAATCAGGCACAGCCATGGAATGGAGACCCTGTGTAGCATGCTCCACTAGTAAATCTAGTTCCTTCTTACACACCTGTGTATAATCCTACTCCAATCCAGGCTATAACTCCTTACACGGCTAGTACTTCCAATAACAGTCAAAATAATGGTCCGCCTTTCTTCCAACTTCCTAGGGATGTAACTGTGGCAAAAGCACAAGAGGATAGGGAAGACATCAAAGAGATTACTGCACATTTGAAAAGATTAACAACCGAAGTGACACAGCTAAGAAATGAGAATCTCTATGGCAGAAGCAACCAAAACTACAATCCACATCAAAATCACAACCAAGGCCAAAATCAAAATTATAGTCTCAATCAAAATCAGCAGTACAATCAGAACCAAAACTACAATCAGCATCAAGGCCCCAGTCAGGGGCAACCAATGCAAAATAGGGGGCCAGTGATAGATAATAGGACCTGGGGCAATAATAACAAAAATTAGAATCAACCTAGGCCACCCAAGACATGGAACACTGGGCCCAACAACGGTACTCTGGCTTCTCCTTTTGAGAATACAGATAATCATGGTGCAAAACAAATAACTAGCATACAAATGGCCAATACAGCACCCAAAAATTGGTGTAGATTTCACAATACCAATGCCCATGCTGAGCACGACTGTCCACAGTTCCACTTGGCAGCTAGTATTTTCAACATAGATGTATAGCCTCCTACCTCTGAATTTCTCATTCCTAAGGGTAATGAGGTAGTACCCTCAGAATATGACATAGCATTAGTCTTAGAAACGTTTACCTTTGCAACTGCAGAAGAGAAAGAGGATGAATTGCTAGAGGATGAACCATACTGTTGTGAAAGTCTTTATCCAGAATCAGCCTTTGTGTTAAATGCTTTTTAGTTTCCTTTTGAATCTGAAAATGAGATATTAAATGAAACAGAAGAGGTGCAGGCCTTTCAACAAACAAATAAAAGCCACACCTACAATTTGAGGAACAACCCTAGGCCGAGAGGACCTTTCACCACTTCCACTCCCCCGAATAACATCAATACACCCCCAGATCAGAATGCTAGCAACAATCCTGCCATACTTAAAGCTAGTCAGCACACAAATAACGGAACAGCAGTGCAAAAGGATTAAACAAGTAAGACATAAACAATAGAGACAACAAGACTAATGAATTACTTATCAGAGGAAATAAAGAAAATGAAGGTCAGTATACCTCTAAATGAATTATTGAAGACCCCAGGGATTAGAAATGCTTTTTTAAAATCCCTGGATACATCCATAACAAACAAAGTGCCTGCAGATATAACTGTTCCTAATAGTGATTCACCACCTAAGGAGAAAGGTAAGAAAGTTGAGCAGCCTTCCAATACAAATGTGGTAATACATGCGGATAAGAGGGATACTCAACCTTTCTTGTTAACTGTTAGGTTGTGTGGGAAGAATATACACAATTGCATGGTAGATTCTGGTGCTTCAGCCAACGTAATGCCCTTAGGAATATGTAAAACTCTCGGGCTGACTCCCACCAAATCTGCCAAGGTCGTCACGCAATTAGATAAGACCGAGGTTAGTGTGATAGGAGAACTCATGAACATACAAGTGCAATTAGCTTCAGACCCTAGGGTGAGCCAAATCATTGACATCCAAGTAGTGGATATACCCATAAATTATGGAATGTTGCTAAGTAGGGATTGGTCCAAGACATTAAACGGATATATGGCTACTGACTTTTCAAACATGTGGTTATCATGGAGAGGCATCCCAAACCAGATCAGAATAGGGGCAGAGCCCAGAATGAAACATATGATAACAGAGTATAATCGAACTAATGAAATATTATATGCTGCTGTTGAACCAGGTGTCTATAGAATTACCAACAATGGGATGCGGATTGAAGAGATTATGATGTTAAACATTAGAAAGAAGTGTGTCAGCAATAGAACAGCACTATTCATTGAGTCTAACAGAAATTCTTCAGATGAGGAAAACAATGCAATAGACAAATTTGGTCACGCCATTAGACGAGAGGTGGAAGAGTGCGTTACACACAATCTCCCAGTCCAATGTAAGTTATATAAAAATAGGTGTAGAGTCCATGATAGGCAACATTCTGAGGAGAATTGTGAAATTTGCAAAGACATCATTGAATATGAATACAAAAAGTGCATAGGGAGGGTAGAGTCACAAGAGAAAAATGAGAATCCTGATCCAACACAGAGATATGTTCAGGATAATATAGATGCCTTGATTCCAGATTTAGGAAAAGAAATAGAGGACGAGTGTAGTTATCTTTCTGAGTTGCAAACTAAAAACACACATATGCAAGATAACCAAACCGAAAAGCCCATGAATAAACAAGATAACACCCCACAGGCAATAAAAGGGACAAAGTATGCCAAGGTAAAAGATCAGAAAAGTAAAAATGGCATGTGGACATTAAAATGTGATGGGTCCAAATCAAAACAGGGTGCAGGTGCTAGTATTGAACTCATAAATCATCAAGGTAAATCACATTTGGCAGCATATAGATTACAATTTTCCTGCACTAACAATATTGCTGAATATGAGGCCCTAATTTTAGGACTTGTCATGGCCATCAGGAAAGGGGTAAAAACCATCAGAGTATTTTCAGACTCTGAATTAGTAGTCAGACAAGTGAGGAAACTATATGCCTGCAATTATAAGAAGATGATTAGTTACAGACATAGAGTATGGGGTTTAATGGATTCATTTGATGCTTTTAACATAGAGCATATTCCTAGAGAGCTGAACCACAGGCCAGATGCGTTAGCAGTTGCTGCTAGTACATTAGAACCATTGACACTGTCAGGATTAAGACGATTTGCTATTGAGCTAGTTAACGTGCCCAGTATACCAGACAACGTTACACACTTTCAGGTATTTGGAGAGGATCAGCAAATTATTGATTTTCTGACTTGTAATGAGGCATTTGAGGCCCAAATTATTGATGAACAAGAAAGGCCTGAAGTAACATGGGACGAAGAAGATATGATCAACTTAAAGAGCAACTTCTTACCAAAAGGAGTAATTGAATTAGAACACATCTTTGACTTCGATGGAATAATAAGACAGAAAGACTTACCCAAAACAGAAGGGGGTAAGTGTGATTTACATAACTTAGGGACTGAGCTAAATCCACAAAATGTACTAATTGGGAAAGCTTGCTCTGAGAAAATCAGAAAAGAGGTTCTGGACGTTCTGAAAAAATATAAACATGTCATAGCATGGACTTATGAAGACTTGAAAACATTCGATGAGTCCATCATAACTCACGTAATACCTTTAAGAAAAGAAGTCAAACCATTTAGGCAGAAATAGAGGCCTGTAAATGCCATTCTAGAGCCTTTAATCTTTGAGGAAGTTAAAAAATTATTGTCCGCTGGAATAATCTTTCCAGTCAGACATTCTGTCTGGGTAGCTAACTTAGTACCAGTGAGGAAGAAAAACGGAGACATCAGGTTGTGCGTAGACTTTAGAAATTTAAACAAGGCATCTGAAAAAGATAATTATCCTTTGCCCCCAATAGACGAAGTACTGCAAGCAGTAAATGGCGCAAAGATGATGTCTTTTTTAGATGGTTTTTCAGGTTATAACCAGGTTTTAATTGACAGAGAAGATAGACTAAAAACCACCTTCACTTGCAAATGGGGAAATTATGCGTATAGAAGAATGCCTTTTGGACTAATTAATGCAGGTGCCACTTTTCAGAGGGCCATGGACGTTGCATTCCGTGGATTATCAGGTAAATGCATTGTTGTGTATATGGATGATTTAACTGTGTATTCCAAGGATGCATCCACCCACGCTAAGGACCTCAGAAAAGTACTCCAGCGATGTGAAAGGTATGGGATTTCCCTTAATCCTAAGAAATGTATATTTGGCGTAACTGAAGGTAAATTATTAGGCCATGTCATTTCTGAAAATGGAATTTCAATTGATCCGGATAGAATAGAATCCATAAAAAATTTGCAAATACCAAACAGTAGGAAAGAATTGAAATCATTTTTTGGTAAAATTAACTTTGTTCAGAAGTTTATAACAGGTTTTGCAGAGATTGTGCAGCCATTGAATGCCATGTAAAGAAAGATGCACAGATGGAATGGACGCCAGTGGCCAAAGCTGCATTTGAAGATATCAAGGAGGCAATTTATAATGCCCCTGTATTGGCAAGTCCAGACTACACAAGCCCGTTTTACATCTATTCCTTTGCATCTTCTCATTCTGTCGCTACTGCCTTGACACAGAAAGGTGAAAATAATGAAGAGAGGCCCATAGCATTTATGAGTGCGCCTCTGAAGGATGCACAGCTGAAGTATCTAGATATCGAAAGACAGGCATTTGCATTAGTAAAGGCTGTGAAAAAATTTAGACACTATATTCTGCGCAGCCAGATTAAAGCCATAGTACCAGACGCAGCAGTAAAGATGTTGCTGATGCAAAATGAGCCTGGAGAAAAAAGAGCCAAATGGATCACCACGCTGCAAGAATTCGACATGGAGATCATCCCCGCAAAGCTGGTCAAAGGGCAGGCGTTGGTGCAGACAATAGCAAACATGGATCCAAATCTGATAAAACAGCAATATGTATTGAATTCCCAAGACGCATCAGGCTGGTACGATGATTTAAGCACCTTCCTGATAGCTGGAAAGTACCCGAGCAAGATGAAGGCTTCTCAGAGGAGAGCTTTGAAGATTAAGGCGCAAAATTATATGGTGCAAGGAGGTCTTCTATTCAGGAAGAACCATGATGGAATTTATTTGAGATGCATAAACAGAACTGAAGCTGATAGAGTGTTGACAGAACTACATGATAAGTACGGAACCGGCCATGGTTCCCATCTAGCTACAACACACAAAATACTGAGAGCGGGCTATTACTGGCCCACTATATTCAAAGATACTAAGAGTCACATCAGAGGTTGCCACACCTGTCAGACTGCAGCAGACAAAGGAAGAAATCTGGCCAATCCACTGCAGCCTGTGATCGAGTCCAGACCGTTTGCACAATGGGGCTTGGATTTTATCAGAGCCATCAATCCCCCATCTTCTGCAGGACACAAGTTTATATTGACTGTAACGGACTATTGTACAAGGTGGACTGAGGCCACCTGCTGCAAATTTTCCACAACTGAGGTAGTTATCAAGTTCCTTGAAGAAAACATTATCACCAGGTTTGGAACACCCTATTCATTGGTATGTGATAACGGCCCTGCTTTCTCTTCTTTAAAATTTTCTAAATGGGCATTTGAATATGGGATCATTCTAAGGTTTTCTTCGAATTATTACCCTCAAGGTAATGGACTGGCTGAATCAACAAACAAAATTTTATTAGACATCATCAAGAGGTTAATTGCCAAAAGTCCTAGAGAGTGGAATACCCTATTAAGATATGCATTATGGGTAGACAGGACCAAGTTCAAAACAGCTTTAGGTAGCACACCTTATCACTTAGTTTATGGGACTGATCCCATACTTCCGGTTAATCTGAGAATACCAACCTGGAAGTTTGCCAATGAATATCTAGGCTTTGATAACCATAGGGAAGCCAGAATAGTGCAAATGTTACAACTAGAGGAGAAAAGAGGTCAAGCCCTCGAGAAGTTTGCCAAACACCAAGCAGTTGTTAAGAGGTGGTTTGACAAAAGGGCAAGAGTCAAGACATTTAGGATATCAGACTTAGTGTTGTGCTGGGACAAAGCACATGAAAAGAAAGGAAGCCATGGAAAATTCGATAAATTATGGCTGGGTCCATTACAAATCTCAGAAATAATAGGAGATAACACCTTTAGACTTAGGACCTTGACTGGAGAAGATGTGCCATTACCAGTTAATGGCCAGCGTTTGAAACACTACTTCCAGGCTTAAAGGTCAGGATGAGGCAGTCCTTTCTTTCTTAATGTAAAGTGTTGTAGATAATGTACAGTTCTGCTTTTGCTGTTTTCTTTTGGGTTGGCTGTTTGTATAGCTTGTCTTCTGTTTGGTTTTTGCTTTTTGTTTCTTTCTGTTTGTATAGTTTTTTCTGTTGTTAAGTTGTTTGTACAGCCTATTTGTTTGGTTTGTTTGTTGTCTCCTCAGCAGGGATCTTTATTTTACTGTAGAGTATTAAGGAGCAAAACTAGCAACCATTCAAAACAGTATATAATTTAAGATATTTAGGTTAACCATTTGCAATTTACACATAACCTGTCACTGTCATGAATGTAGAGAGTTGTTCATCTTCTGAAGTTTTGTATTCAATAAATGTGATTGAGAATTCGAAGCAGGTTTCTCACGATGACACACCTAAAATCCTTGGGTTTGTTGAACATACCAGTGTAGATATTAGGTGAAAAATCAGAGGTCACCCTTGCTACTATTCCAATTCTCAGCTTAATTTCAGCAAGTGCCCACTCCTTGCATCATGAAGTTACAAATTGCTATATCTTATGAAATCTTTCAAAATTAGAAAACAAAAAAATAAATAAATAAATAAATAAAGCAGATTATACTGGAAATCTAGATTAAGCCATCTAAGTAACTCTACCGGGGCTATGGACGCTCGCTGGCAGTGGGGCTCTACTTAGGAGAATTGTAACGATAACCTTGCCGGGGCTATGGATGCTCGCTGGCAGCAAGGCTCTATCCGGTCGGCTATGAGGGAATATCCTCACCTACGTAGGCTAATGTCAGTCACTGGTTTGTTCAACCGATCTTCAAGATGAGGATAATTAATCACATGCACACAACTAAACTGAAAATAAAAATTCATGCATCTTTATTGAATACTTTGAGTCTCAAGCTGAATAGTAATTTGCAGGAAAAGATAGTTGGAAGTTATGAGTTCATTTCATCTAGTTTCCTTGAACACTCTGAATTTAATTGTTTTGTTTTGGTTGCTAGTTGTTGTGATGTTCACAACACGCCCCATTATGCTCCTTAGCAAAATGGGGACCCCTGCTGATGTTTTGCTTTTTGCTTCTGCTTGTGTTTTTCTGCCTTCTGGGGGTTTGGTAAAAATGAAGGTCAGGTGCATCATCATCATGATATTGGATAAGGTTGGTCATCATCATGAGGTTAGTTTGTCAAAGTTCATATTTTATTGCTATGACCTCATATTTAGAAAGAGCTTGAAATTCCATGCAGGTTTGTCTTTTACTTCACTTGAAAATTTGTCCATATGTGAAAGTTATGCACAGTCAAAGTTTTGGTCAAACCTGATATTCGCAGGAGGATCATCACATTTTTATATCCTAAGTCATGTTGACAAGATCATCATGATCTTGGTCTATCACCTGATAAAAATCATGCAGTCGCAATATCCGGACGTCAATCTTAGGTGGTAGTGCCCTTTACCCGTCAAATGGCCTTAGGCGCATCGTCAGCATCATGATTTTAGGAGGGTCATATTATAAACTTGGTTTTGCTGCATGAACATCATCATCATCATATTTGAACCCCCCCCGATAATATCCTAAGGTTCAAATATCATGATGACATCAACTTTGAGTCGTAGTGAGTTTTCCCCGTCGAGCGGTCTTTTGTATCGCGAGCATCATCATGATATTTTTACATCGCCTAATATTATAATATCATGCTGATATTGTAAGATCACCCTGACTTAGAAAAATTCATCATCGGCATATTTGCATGCGCGTATTATAAACCTATCGGAGGATCATCATCATGATATTTGCTGAACCTCGCTAAGATGATGATGACGACTTGATATCCTCCTGATCTCCTGATGATCATGATCATCCTAATCTTTCACGGGTCATATTCGCTGAAATTCGCTAAGTGATGGAGACATCATCATCATAATTCGACGAAAAGGATCATCATCTTCATATCCTCCTGATCTCCGGTTAGCGAAATATCATGATGATCACCCTATCTATTCAGAAGGGGTCGATATTCCATTCCTCAAACAGCATGATCATATTTTACAATATCACCCTACCGCAAATATCATGATGACCTCGACTCATCCTTGTGCTCCGAAAACAAAATATGATGATTACGTCATCATGATAAATCGATAAGGAGGATCATCATCATATTTTTATCCTGTCCTGTTGTCAAGATCATCATGATCTTGTTTGTTCACCCGACATTTCGCAAAGTCCTCCTGCCGATGAAGTAAGACCTTTTGAATATATCCTGATGATCATCATCATCACATTTTTCCTTCAACAGGATATTTTCCAAAACACGATCCAGTTCACGAATATGATGATGACGTCTTATTCTAAGTTCGACAAAAGCCCCAAATATCCTGATGGTCATCATCATCATCCTGATCTTTCGAGAGGGTTACCTTGGCCGCAAAAAGGGTCATATTACATTCATCATCCTGATCATGCTCCTTAGGTGACCCGATATCACAATTATCCCCTGATCTTAACTGAACATGATGATGACGTCATCCTTAGCATTTCAATGAAGCCCGAATATCATGATGACGTCACCATCATCTTCCTTTCCTCGGCAGCATGATCATATTCATATCCTCCTATTCTTCTTTAACATGATGATGATGATGTTGTTCTTTTCTCCAATATGCAGAAGCGGAATATCATGATGACTTCATCTGGACCTTCAGGAGGGAAAGCATCATATTTCCAGAATATCATGATGATGAAGTGAATGTCGACCAACATGTATTTTTTCAGTCAGCGATAGTCATGCCGATGGGCGAGAAATGAAGCGGTGGAGTTTTAAACCATTTTTTGGCGCCCGTGGCATTTTTTCGGTCAGCGATGGTTGACCCGATGGGTTTTGAGCGGTCTATATGTGTTTTGAACGCGTTTTGAGAGTATTCTGGATCCGATTTCCATAATTTTTGCGCAGTCACCTGGATTTAAATGATTATTTTAATTTCCTGCTGTTTATGTGATAAATGAAATACTTATTGCTTGTCTTGTCTTGTAGGCTTGCAGTTGAGGAAGCAGCTGGAAAGTCAACACAGTGACCTCATAGAGGAAGAAAATCTGATCTCAGGAGCAGGAAGATAAGGATGAAGTGCGAAAAAGTCAAGGCCATTCAAGTGAAGAACAAGGTTGCAGCTGAGAGTATTACTACAACAGACAAACAAGAGTTATTGCTGAGCTGCCGGAACTTCTCAGAAGGGGCAATATTTCGCCCAGATTTGACACCGCTCAGAGATATTTTTGAGAACTGGTTCACCTGCATTTATTGCTGTAACCAAGGGTTTGAACCAGGGGTTCAGTTAGGTTTTTTGCTGTAGTGAGGACAATCAGAATGTCTTTATATTGTGCCTCTCTACACTGTAATACTTTACAACAGGGATTTTTAGGGCCTACAACAGGGATTCTAGGAAAGCACAGTGAGTTAGTTAGAATAGTTTAGAAGTAGAAAAAGGAGGTCGCCTGTTTGTCTGCAGTAAGGTGCGCATGGAATGTCTGGCTGCCTTACTATATCTGTAAAGCTTGTAAGTTCTCTGTAGTATGATCAATGAAACTAAGAGTCATTCTTACATTGTAAATCATGTATGACTATTCGTTTCTAATACAATAGAATCTGGAGTTCTGCATCTATCTTCTGAGTGTTCTCCTACTCTTCTTTGTGTTTTGAAATATCTTCTTTGAGAGCTTGCAATTTTAAATGTATGTTTGTGAAAATGCTCAGAACTTACATTTAGGGTTTTTACTGTGGATTTGATCAAATTACTGTGGTATTTACATAGTGCATAACAGAAACAATTAGATCCTTTGGTAGATTAAATGAGGTATAGATTAGATCTTTCTAATTTTTCCCAACCCATCTGAAATATTTAGCTGAAAACGTAGAAATCTAAAGGAAATTGTCTCAAATTTGAAGAAGCATGTATAACAGAGCTATAAGTAGACAGTTTTCATAGATAGATAAGGAAGAAAGCTACAAAAAATTCAAGAAAACCCTCTGAAACTTGCAGCCCAGTATCACTTTTATGCAAATGAATAGAATACTTGTTGAAATCTATGACCTCTTTGCATATTCTTAGTCCAGTAAGCCACCAAACAAACCTAAACTACGTAAGGCCCCTTGAACATTACAGCTTCACATTGACCAACTGAACTTGACCAACTGAACCATTGTAGACTTGGGATTAGTCGAATCTCAAATGATTCCTTCTTGTCTTTCAAGTATAGTTTCAGTTCATTATATGTGAATTTTAACTTATTGTTATGATTGCATCAAAACAGTCATCAACACCCACCTTCAACCATTTTTAAATTAAACAAATGCTTCATGAGAAATACCTTATTTGAGGCTGAGGGTTTTTCATACAATTTAGCCAAAGCTTTCATCAGACCATCTGTTGTCTTCGCTTCTGTTATATTGAATGCCACCGATAGTGCCAAGCACAACCGAATGGTTCCTAGTACCTTTCTGTCAAGAAGATTCCAATCCTCATCAGACATTGTTGTCAGTTTCTTAGCTACTCCTTCCAACGGCCTCCATAAATCTTTTTGATAGAGGTAATCCTCCATTTGCATCTTCCATAACTGATATTTTTGCCCATTGAATTTATCGACCTTCAATTTACCCTTGTCCGCCATTGCTCCCACTCAACCGTGAGACCTTCCTACAGATGATAATCGAACACAACCTACTCTGATACCACTTGTTACGGTTAGTCAGCAGAAGATATCAATTAAATGCAAATAAAGATTAAATAGGGGAATGGAAATAAACAAAAATAATAACAGCGAGAGACAAGTTTTAATGTGGTTCACCCAAACTTGGGCTACATCCACCAAACAGAGAGTCCAATATTATTATCTAGTAAATCAAACTTATTACAATCAGCAATCCTTGCAACTCAATACTGTAGTAAAATGCTACAATACAATATGTTAAAACCCTAACCCTTAGCCGCTTTTATCAAGCTTTTTGTCGGTTACAAAAATAGGGTTTTCTTATGTCAGTCAATGAAAAAATAACTCCCGGTGCCTTTATAAAATAATAAAAAACCATGTGAGGTTTCATGGGCACTGCCCCTAAGCCCCCATGAGGGCCTTGCCCCTCGACCCCGTCTTGGGGGCGCTACCCTTTGACCCCATAGGAATTTGGGAGGAAATCATGCCGATGAAAGTGGGGAAAATGTAACCTCGAAGTCTGATTAGGCTCCATATAACAACAGAGGAGGTGGCATGGGTGGTGGGCTATGAATGTTGGGAAAGGGTTAGGGAGGATGTAATGGAGGAAGGAATGTGTGTCATGGTATGATGTCTCAAGAAATGGGAAGAAAGAATGGTGATTCATAAGATAATATGAAGAATGATGGTAGAGTGAATTGGCTAGGTAGAGAGAGATAGAGGAGATAGAGGGGAAAGATAGGGAGATATAGAGTGAGAAAGATGTCCAGAGAGATAGGGAGATACAAGAATGATAGGGGAGAGAGAGGCAAGAGAGAGAGAGGGAGATAAGGGAGAGATACCTGGAGATACAGGTTTAGGGTTGCCCAAGTTTCGCATTTAGGGGTTATGGGTTAGGGATTAGGGGCATTATTTAGGGTTGAGGGATTTAGAGAGAGAGAGAGAGAGACTTATTTTGACATGCATCTGTAAACCTTGAATAATGGCCTTAAATCCTAAACCTGAGCAACCCTAAAAACCTCTAAACTTTAACTAATGCCCATAAACCCTAAACCCTAATACCTAACCCCTAAACCATAAACCCTAAATAATGCCCCTAAGCCCTAAGCCCTAACCCCTAAACCCTAAACCTAAGAAACCCTAAACGCCAAAATCCTAAACCCCAAAACCCTAAACCCTAAACAATAAACCCAAACAACCCTAAACCTTTATCTCCCTATCTCTATCATTCCTCTACCTCTCAATCTCTCTCCCTATGTCTCTGGCCTTGTCCCTCACTCTCCATATCCCTATCTCTCCCTATGTCTCTGGCCATGCCCCTCACTCTCGATATCTCCCTATTGGTCTTCTATCTCTAAACACTAAACCCTAAACCTCTAAACCATAACCCCTAAACCATACACGCTAAACCCTAAATAATGCCCCTAAAGCTTAACCCATAAACCTTAACCCTTAACCCCTAAACCTATATCTCCCTATATTTCCCTCTCTCTCTCTCTCTCTCTCTCTCTCTCTCTCTCTCTCTCTCTCTCTCTCTCTCTCTCTAGCTATCTCCAAACCCAAGCAACCCTAAACCCCTAAACCCTAAATCTAATCAATTCTAAACCTTTATCTCACTATCTCTCTGCTATCTCCCTATCTCTATCATCTGTCTACATCTCAATCTCTTTTCCTATGTCCATGTCCATGTGCCTCACTCTCTATCTCCCTATCTCTCTCCTTAGTCTCCTCTATATCTGCCTATCATTCCTCTCTCTCTCTATAAACCCTAAACCTCTAAACCTAAACCCCTAACCCATAAACAATAAACCCTAAACCCTAAATAATGCCCCTAAACACTAACCCCTAAACTTGAGAAAACCTAAACACCTAAACCCTAAATCCCAAACCCCTAAACCCTAAACCCAAGTAACCCTAAACCTCTATCTCCCTATATCTCCCCTATCTCCCTATCACCTTTGTCCCTCTACCTCTCAATCTCTCTCCCTATGTCTCTGGCCATGTCCCTCACTCTCTATCTCCCTATCTCTCCTCTCGATCTCTTCTATATCTCCCTATTGGTCCTCTATCTATCTCTAAACCCTAAACCCTAAACCTCTAAACCTTAACCCCTGACCCAAAAACCATAAACCCTAAACCATAAATAATGCCCCTAAACCCAAGCAACCCTAAACCTCTATCTCCCTATCTCCCTATCTCTATCATCCCTCTACCCCTCTCTCTCTCTCTGGACATGTCTCTCACTTTCTATCTCCCTATCTCTCCCCTCTGTCTCCTCTATCTCTCCCAATTTCTATCAGTCCCTTCTCTCTATCTCTCCCCAAATCCCTAAACCTGAGAAACCCTAAACCTCTAAAACTAAATAATGCCCCTAAACCCTAACACCTAATCCCAAGCAACTCTCTCTCTCTCTCTCTCTCTCTCTCTCATCAACAAAGCAAATGGAAACAAGAAAACTAGGACATGAAAAGAGGGATGAGGATATAAATTGGGAGGATGAAATGGAAATAAGATAAAACTAAAGTTTATTGGATGGGAAGAATGATGAGACAGAGAGAGTCCTAGTTTTCTTGTTTTCATTTCCTTCATTGATAAGGGAGAGGGAGAGATAGAAGGGAGAGATAGGGATATATAAGAATGATAAGGGGAGAGATGCAAGAGATCGGGAGATAGGGAGAGATAGCTAGGTAGAGAGAGATAGAGAGGAGACAGATAGGGAGAGATAGAGGAGACAGAGGGGAGAGATAATAAGATAGAGAGTGAGTGAGATGTCTAGAGAGATAGGGAGATAGATGAATGATAGAGGAGAGAGAGGCAAGTGATAGGGAGAGATAGATAGGTAGAGAGAGGAGATGGATTGGGATAGATAGAGGAGACAAAGGGAGAGATAGGGAGATAGAGAGTGAGAGATGTCTAGAGAGATAGGGAGAGAGATTGAGAGGTAGAGGGATGATAGAGAGAGACAGAGATAAGGGAGAGAAAGGGAGATAGAGGTTTAGGGTTTCTCAAGTTTAGGGTGTAGGGGTTATGGGTTAGGGGTTATGGATTAGGGGCATTATATAGGGTTGAAGGATTTAGAGAGAGAGAGAGACTTCTTTTTACATGTAACCATAAACCGTAAAAAATGCCCCTATACCCTAAACCTGAGCAACCATAGAAACCTCTAAACTTTAAATAATGCTCCTAAACCCTAAGCCCTAAACCACCAATCCTAAATAATTGCCCCAAGCACTAACCCTAACCCCTAAACCCTAAACCTGAGAAACCCTAAACCCCTAAATCCTAAACTCCAAACCCCTATTTACCCTAAAAACAAAACCCAAGCAACCCTAAACCTCTGTCTCTCTATCTCTCTATCTCCCTATCTCTATCGTTCCTCTACTTGTTAATCTCTCTCCCTATGTCTCTGGCCATGTCCCTCACTTTCCATATCCCTATCTCTCCCTATGTCTCTAGCCATGTCCCTTACTCTATATATCTCCCTATTGGTCCTCTCTCTAAACACTAAACCCTAAACCTCTAAACCTTAACCCATAAATCCTAAATTGTAAACCCTAAATAATGGCCCTAAACCTTAACCCCTAACCCCTAAACCCTAAACTTGAGAAACCCTAAACCCCTATCTCCCTATCTCTCCTATACCTCCCTATCTCTATCATCCCTCTACCTCTCAATCCTTCTTCCTATCTCTCTGGACATCTCACTTACTCTCTATTGCCCTATCTCTCCCCTCCGTCTCCTCTATCTCCCTATCTGTCTCCTCTCTCTCTCTATCTAGCTATCTTCAAACATGAACAACCGTAAACCCCTAAACCCTAAATCCAAGGAACTCTAAACCTCTATCTCCCTATCTCTCCCCTATCTCCCTATATCTATCATCCCTCTACCTCTCAATCTCTCTCCCTATGTCCCTTACTATGTTCCTCACTCTCGATCTCCATATCTCTCTCCTCGGGCTTCTCTATATCTCCCTATCATTCCTCTCTCTATATAAACCTCTAAGCCTGAACCCCTAACCCCTAAACAATAAACCCTAAATAATGGCTGTAAACCCTAACCCCTAAACCCTAAACCCTAAACCTGAGAAACCCTAAACCCCTAAATCCTAAATCCCAAACCCCTAAACCATAAACCATAAACCCAAGTAACTGTAAACCTCCATCTCCCCATCTCTCCCCTATCTTCCTATCGTCTTTTTCCCTCTACCTCTCAATCTCTCTCCCTATGTCTCTGGCCATGTCCCTCACTCTCTATCTCCCTATCTCTCCCCTCAGTCTCCTCTATATCTTCGTATTGGTCCTCTATCTCTCTTTAAACCCTGAACCCTAAACCTCTAAACCTTAACCCCTAACCCCAAAACCATAAACCCAAAACCCTAAATAATGCCCCTAAACCCAAGCAACCCTAAACCTCTATCTCCCCATCTCTATCATCCCTCTACCTCTCAATCTCTCTCTATGTCTCTGGACATGTCTCTCACTCTCTATCTCCCTATCTCTACCCTCTGTCTTCTCTATTTCTCCCAATTTCTATCAGTCCCCTCTCTATGTCTGAACCATAAACCGTAAACCCCTAAACCCTAAACCCTAAACTCGGGCAAACCTAAACCCCTAAACCCTAAATAATTCCCCTAAATGCTAAACTTGACCAATACTAAACTTATGGACCCTAAACAATACCCCTAAACCCTATCCCCTAACCCCAAGCAACTCTCTCTCTCTCTCTCTCTCTCTCTCTCTCTCTCTCTCTCTCTCCCAAAACCCCAAAACCCAAAATAATGCCCCTAAGCCCTAAACCTAACCAACCCTAAAGCTCTATCTCCCTATCTCTCCCTTATCTCCCTTATCTCTATCATCCCTCTACCTCTCAATCATTCTCCCTATTTCTCTAGACATCTCGCTCACTCTCTATCTCCCTATCTCTCCCCTCTATCTCCTCTCTCTATATCTAGCTATCTCTCTATCTCTTGCCTCTCTCCCCCTATCATTCCTCTATCTCCCTATCTCTTCCCTCTATCTCTCCCTCTCCCTTATTGATGAAGGAAATGAAAACAAGAAAACTAGGACTCTCTCTCTCTCTCTCTCTCTCTCTCTCTCTCTCTCTCTCCCCTAGGGAAATTGGAAAGAAAAAGGAAAACTAGGAAAGCTAGGAAAATGATTTAACTAGGAGGTAGATAGGTCAGAGAGAGAGAGGGGAGATGGAGAGTTCTTAAGATTATATGGAAACTATTGAACAATGATAAAATGTTATGTCGTAGGATGTGGTGAGTTATAGATGTTACAATATAGCATGGAGATATGTCTACATGTGGTGATGCTATGGAAATTTAACCATGAGCCATTTGAAGAAGTACTCACAACTACATATTTAATTATGCTATTAGAAGCATAAATAATAATACAGGTGCACTTGTAGCAGAGTTGAAGTTCATGTGGAACAATCTAGAGGCTTGGTTATGTTAGGAGAATGTTCTACAATACTACAAGTTGAAAGAATTTGTTAGATGGTTGTATGTGTTACCACAAGCGTACGGTTGGTAGTGGTGGTTATACAAGAAGACATGAATATATTGACTATAGTTAGTAATAAACTATTGATAGTTAGTAACAAACTAAAAATTAATGAAAAGAATAGGGTAAAGCAAAATAGATATCCGTTTTGGGCAACCTAAAATGGATATCCATTTTGTAGAACATAAAAAAGGGAAAATGATATTTTACCAAAGAAAAATGGATATCTGTTAATAACAGATAACTGTTTTGCTTCTCTTTTGCCTTGTATGTAGGATTGGGACTGTCATAGTTGACTTTTCCTCAATTGTAACATTTTTGCATGTTTCACTCTCTTCTTCAAACTTCACCCTTCATGCTGATGACTTTTTTTAATGCAAAATTAATAAAATAGAAAGGGTTTATAGAAGAAATTGTCAACTTTCTAAAAATATAAGATTTGTTTTATTATTATTTTATTAAATAATTATTAACAATTTTCTATATAGTGTGTGTCTGAAATCCTGATGGACACATTGATTGAAAAACATCCGTAACTTTCAAACCGTTTCACCTTTTTGAGATCCGAAAGCTACGTCACACTCCATGCTTTTCTAGCTATAGGTTAAAAAAAATTTGAATTCCAATTTTTTTTTATCGAGTTAGGTTGGCTGGAAACTTACTTTTTAGTTTATAAAAAAAGTCACAGTAAAAAAATTGTAACTAATTATTTTATTGGAAAAAAATTTCAAAAAAATATGCATCACATCTAGGCATGAGTCCTCTACTTATTTTGAAAATTTCAAAATTTTTTTTTTTTTGCTTATAGTTAGGTTGGCTGGAATGACACCCACTTTTTTTTTTTTTGAAAAATTTAATAGCTATTCATTGAAATATTCATTTTTCACTAAGTAAATTTAGTTTTTAAAAAAATTAGTAGCCCATAAACTATATTCAATTCTTTACAAATTTCATTCTTACATCTTTTTCAAATTGTGTAGATAATCCATTCAAATTTTCACATGAACTTGATTAAGTCTGATTTTTTGTATTTTCATTGCCACTTAGAGGTATAGTTTGGCCCATCATGATCATGCACATACCCAGTGTGTGATTCATGAAAGCACTTCTCTTCACATGACACCCAGCAATAGAGCGAGTGTTAGAGTCATGTGCCTTGCATGTTTGTTTCCATGTTTGTTCCATGTTTTGTTTGAACTTGTATTTCTTAATGATTCCATGTATCCTTTATGTTTTGTGTGTCTTCATCATGTTTTCCATGTGTATTCCATGCCTTATATGTATGATTTATGTCAAGCATGTATGTATTGTGTATTTCATGTCTTTGATGTGTATTCATGTGTATGTGTGAATTATGTTACAATGTCTTGCATGTTTGCAACCTTAGGATCCTAAGCTTGGGGGCTACTATAGTCCACAACTTGGCAGACTTCATTGGACTCTATGTTTCGATGTTTGAAATCTATCTTCTCCTTACTTTAGCATGAGTTCGAATGTAAGTTTGTACCCACACAAAAGTGGGGGCTAAATGTTATGGAGTAAATTGTTTACCCTTGTTATTCAAGACCTATTTTAACACCTTTTTTAACATTAAACTATTAAATCTTGATCCTCATGAATAAACCCAACAATATAAATTTAAGACTAGCCTAATCCCACCACATTTAACACTCCCTAGAGTTTGTGAGGCTAAAAGACCAGGGCAACTAGCGCCCTGATCCCAGTTGGTTACTTTAGCCCTATTTTTGTGGTGTTGAATTAGAACACCTCCCTAACTTTTACACGCTGGCCCCATTTGATTTTATTTATCGTTGGTGAACGGGAATGCATATATAAAGGAGTATTTTTATTCATTTATCACCTAGATTACTACAACCTTGTTATGAGAAAGATTAGAACGGCTTACATGATTGATCTCCTATGCTCAAGTGCTCTTCATGCTTGGAATTCTTGTACACTTGTGGATATTACGATGCTCGTTTACAGGTCTTGAAGGAAGTTCAATCTATCTTTATCTATCTCCTTGTTGGTTGATGATCTTGAGTTATCTACTCCAACTAGGGTTTCACATCTTGTGGTAATATTTATCACTTTCATTCATACTTTCATCATATATTGTTGAGCTTGCCTCTTCCCTCCTAAGGTACACACTCTTGGATCACGAATCATCATTATAGTGGAGGTGGAAACACCAACATAGGGTTTGACTAAGCCAAACCCCTAGACACAACACAACATTTTCCTCTTTTCTTGTGTGTAGCTAATATATGGAAGAATCAGACTACAAGGAGTTGCAAGACTAAAGAGGACTAATAGGTGAAGACACTTAGACTTTGACATTCTATAAACCCTAAATAGGGCCTATGGTGCCCAGCGCCCTGGTCTTTCTATGCTTTCGAAATCGGATCTAGTTTCTTTTCTGTTTCCTAATCTTTATTGTGCTTTATGATTCTATGTGTCAGTTTTCAGTAGTTGTCTATTTGCATATCTTAGTCAATTAGGGATTCATATTTTTCCCTATTTTGGTTAGTTAGTTTTGGTTGAATTTCGTTGACACTCCTCTATACAATGTTCAAAGGGACAAAACACTTGTAGTTTGTCTCTCCTTCATGGGTAGAAGCCAAGCTCAGTTTGTGTCTCAATCTTAAATGGAAGAGGGTTTGACCTAGTTTAATCTCTTAGGCTAAGTCTCTCTTTTCCACCTAACAATCTCAAAGAGGGGCAAAAAGTAGACACTAAAAATTGACCATGTCCTTCTAATATCACTTTTGACATCACCTTGTGTCACATTGCGACACATTTATCCTAGGACCCCTTTATCATTCCCCCTTCCATTAGCCAATTAATTAAATTAATTAATCAAGATTATCCCTCCCACCAATTAATTAAATAAATTATATCTATTTATTTAATTAATTTTAATTCATTTTATCTATTTCTCAAATTAATTAATTAAATTATATTTATTTAATTAATTTAATCTATTTTCCCTCTAGACAAATTAATTAAATAAATCTATTTATTATATTTATTTATCCTCCCACATCATCACCCTTCTCCAACAATTAATTAAATAATTTTATTATTTGGTTAATTATTGAGAGTCACATGTCTAGCTAAAGTTAGTTAGCCAGATTCATTGAACTTGGACACTTGCACAAAAGACAAACTAACTTTACATCTCAACCATCCATTTCATACTATACCTTCAAATCTCGACTGTTCACATAAGGATATGCCCTAGAATCCTCCATCCTTGCCCTAATGTTGTCTCATCAAATCTTAACCATTCATTGCACCTCTTAATCCTAGCCATTCACCTTATCATCCAAATATCTATAAATCAAACATCAATCAAGCCATTATCATATCAGCTTTCAAGCAAAGTTATGCTCCTGGTGTGAGCAATCAACATATCAATATCAAGAGAATATCAAATTTAAAGGTTCATTTAAAAAATAATAATAATTTAGCAAATCAAGTTAAATTTTAAAACTGTAAAATAGGGAAAAAGAGTGCATTGAACTATTAAAGTGCCTAAGAGTACGATTAAAGTACCTTATGAGTGGAGCGTTGCACTGTCACGTAATTACTGCGCACATGCAGATATCAACTTGCTTACAATTACTGCGCACATGCAGATATCAACTTCCCTGGCGAATTTCAGGGGACGGATATCTTTATAGTGATCACAATTGGACACTTCGTAAATGCAATCACCAATAGACTTTCCACTTTGAGTAAGAACTTAATTTAAGCCATTCAATTTCTTTCCTTCTCCTATAAATGCCGCAGAAATTAAGTGTCTAATAATAATAATAGCTTATATAAAGAAACTAAAGTAATTTTGGATCTGGTTAGGTGCAAGAGATTATCAGTGGAGGCTATATATCTTTCTTTGTTTTGGCCTTCATAAGCATAAAATTTAGTTGCTATCTTGGCGTTAGAAGGTTTTGTTTCATGGACCACAGTAATGGTTGCGAGGTGGTTAGTCCCTTCGGTCAGATATACAGTACTTCGTTACTTCCATTATGCGTTCAAGCGATATTTGAGCTGGAAGAACCCATGGATGTCTGTAGCATGAAGAAAGCCATAAAGAATGCTCTCTTGCTACGCAACCCCCGTTTTTGTTGTACGATGGTCTGTAGCTTCTCCTTATGCTGTTAACTTTCCATTTCTACGCAATTTATTGAAATTCTGTGATGATTTATATCAACCCATACTTTTACTTTGACTGGGTGTAAGATGTTTTTGTTTAATCTAGATTGAAGATAGATATGGAGGGCTGCATTGGGTGAAAACTGAAGTGAATGTGGACGATCATGTATTTGTTTCAGAGTTTCCTTCGGGTCAAAGTGAATATGATGAGTTTGTAAATGATTATATGGGTAATATGCACCCAACCCCTCTTCCGAAGTGTAGGCCTTTGTGGTCATTCAACATTCTGAACTACAATACAAGTAAGGCGAGAGCCACATTGGTTATAAACATGCACCATTCCTTAGGTGATGGTACTTCCCTCATGTCCTTGTTGCTTTGCTGTGTCACTAGAGCAGATGATTCCAATCTTACTATTATCTTCCCTTCTTTTAAATCTTCACCTTGCAACGCTATTCCATATTATTCATGGGTTTCCACTGAGTTTATGTATTACATGTTCCAGAGGCTATTTATGCTTGTGTTTGTAATGTGGTACACTATTTCTGATCTCATTAGCACCTTCCTAAGAGTTATATGGATGGAGGATAGCAAGTTGCCCTTTCGAGGACCTCTTGGTGTTGAGATGCTACCTAAAGTCATGTCCTCCATCACCTTTCTTATGGAAGATGTCAAAAGAATAAAGAATTTTGCCAAAGGAGTAACTTCTTTATCTTAGTCCTCTTTATATTTATATCTTTATGATGTATATTTATTATTTCTAACTTGTTCATTATGTTGGCTTATTTTGGTTCAGACGATAAATGATGTGGTAATGGGTGTAATATTCTATGGTTTTCAACAATACCTAAAGATTACTCTTTCTCATGGTGCCAAAAATAAATATTCATAATTTCAATTGTAATTTTGATTCATTATAGCTTATGGTATAATATCTTCAATGATGGATAGTGAGTAATTATCGATATTTTTGCAGGAGAAAAGGTGGATGCAAGGAAGGAAATGGAAAAATCAAGAGTAACAGGGATTGTATTCATGAACATAAGAGTTATGTCGGGATTGAAGGTACCACACAATCAATCTCTATTTCTTAGCGTAGAAATGTGTAAAGGGTTGTTCAAGGCACAACATTACTTTAGCATCTAGCATTTACATTCTATTTTATATTGCAACAAATATAGAACTCCCTAAATTTCTTGTCACTATTAAATATTATAATATTATTGTGAATTTTTGCAGGATATAGAAGAAATGTTGAAATATAATAGTGGAGCACCTTGGGGCAATCACATTGGAATGTTACACATCCCCGTGCCCCTAATTAATGCAGAGAGTCCATTAGATTTTGTACAAAGAGAAAAACAAATTATAGATAGAAAGAAAATGTCACTTGAAATCTTCTTTACTACAAGAGTATTCAGTTATTTAAAAAGACAAGTATGTAAATTTATGATAAAATATAAATTATCCATATATTGCAGTCAATACACCTAGACTTTTTATATTGAAATAGACCCATACAAATAATTAGAACATTAACATATCAACAATTCACACTCAACTCAATTTCATTACTTTTATATGGTAAGTAGTAGTTTGGAATTAAAGCTTGTATTATTAAATGTTGTAGGCCTCTGCTACTGTTATATATAACACTCTGGCAAACACAACAATGGCAATATCAAATTTGATTGGGCCGACGGAGAAGATAGCAATCAATCAAGTTCCGGTTAAGAGCATCCGTTTCTCGGCATCCGGGCTTCCTCAGGCAAGTAAATTAGTAGTCAGAAGAAAGAAAACGCTACCTAGATGAAAACTGTTTCCCAAAAGACTATAATACGAATGTGTAGCTCCTTTATCGTGATTATGAATGTAATGTGACCTGAAACTCGATGTAGAATATCTATCAGACTTTTGAGGTAATGTGGTAGCTTAAAGACTTTGCCACATAAAGTTTCATCTTTCACATTGTGAATATGATAATGCTAAACTGTGTTTCCCTGGAAGGATGTTATTTGATGTGAAAATTTGTTGTTTTTGCAGACGCTTTTTTTCACGGTAGTGAGCTACATGGGAAGAGTGAGTTTGGAAGTGATTGGCACCAAAGGTTATGTAAATACCGATACTCTGGCCAAGTGTTTTACTGAGTGCTTTGAGGAGATGAAGGAGGCCACCAAGGGACTATGAAGATAACACAATTGATGCCTGGATTTTAAGCTTTATTCTCCCACTATGTTTTAAATAAGAGCTTATCCATTTATTTACTGCCCAAATAAATGGAGTTTCTTACCTCAGGGCTTAAACATGTTGGCTTTCGCTGTGTTTATGATCCAATAGCCTTTCCATTTTAGTACTAATATTACAGTATGTCTGTTAATGTTATGTAATAGAGTACGTGGTAGTTTGGAAATTGTTCCATAGTAGTTATTTAAATGTGATTTATAGAAGTTAATGTATTCGGAGCAGTTTCAAAGTTTTTATCTGTAATTATTATTCTTATTATTATTTTTGGGTTGAAAAGAAGTCAAAGGATTATAAAGGTTTTTTTTTTTTTTTTAAAATGTATTTTGTTTGTTTTTCCAAATATATGTTTTTAAAGTTATAGATTTTGGAATTTTTTTCTTCTTCTATATTTTTTTATATAAAATGTATGGTTAAAAAAATTTGTGGGGCATTGTGTCGAGTTATGTCGTATTCAAAAATTTAAGTTTTGTAACTAGAAAATTGCGTACCCTCATAATTTCAGGGTACGTTTCACTCTTTTTAGTGTTCACACTCGTAGTATGTTCTTAGGGTCACCAAATATGACCTTTTAGCCTATCTTCCCTTATCACCAGCTATTCGCCAAAAATGTACTTTAGATATTTACTTATTATACTTGGGTGCTTCCACAATAATGGGTTACATTTTTTGAGACACCCTGATTTTTGTTGAAATCACATATTTTTAGAAAATATAATAATTTAAGCATTGAAAGGTTTCATTTAAAGGATTTTAATTGAAGAGGGTTTGATCAAACACCCTTAAATTCAAACCCCCTTGGATAGAACCCCGCTAGTTTTAAATCATACATATAATGGAGTCTCCTCTACACCTATCAAAATGCTGATAAAAAACCACTTTTGATTTACCTTTTGGGGATCAAATGAATTTATTTAAAATTTATGTTTTGTAAATATGTAGTCTTTATTATAATCTTCCCAAAAAGTATAATTTTAAATTGATTATTATATTTATTTTTTATTTCTTGTGAATGTAGGTTTTTCACCGAACATCAAGTTCTTTGTTCTACACACATGGAAAATTAGTAAATTAGTGAAAAAAAATTTTGAAAAATATTTATGCCCTAGGTATTGATGTCCTTGTTTCAAAAAAAAAAAATTGAATTTCGATACATACAAAAAAGTTATGTTTTATGGAATACGCCTATGTCTAAATTATAATTGGTTTGACTTCAAAACTTAATTAAAAAAAAATATTCAAATCCAATTTTATCCTTTGTATAAAAAAAGTTATGTGCTACAGAATACACATCACTTTAAAAAAATGTTGTTTACTGTTAAAAACTAGTTATCAAAGGAGACACACAAAATTTTACAATTTAACTCTAAATTTTTTTTAAAAAAAAATTTAGAATCTACAAACAAAATCTCACAAATCACTAGTTTGCATCATCTTCAAATTTCTAACGGTTTAGTAGCTATAGGTGTCAGAAAGTGAAGATTTAGTTCAAAATATTGATTTCAATGTCAAGTTTAGCAAAAAAGTGTAACCTATTATTATGGGATGACCCACTTTTTAGAGAACATATGCAAAGTTTGGAGGAATATTCTTAGGACGCAAGCACCACATGCGAACCTCCCCGTGTCACACTAGTGTCCCAAATATGCCAAAATCTCCTGCTCATTTCTAGAATCTCCACGAGAGGTAATGCTCACGTGACCCCAGAACGGTCCCTGTAGCATACTCGATTTGGCAGATTCCCCTCTTGCATCTAAAAAAGAGAATTTTTGACAAAAAGAAGAGCTTCTTGAACATTTTGAGGACTCTGGACTATTCATCTCTCTCTTGGATTTGGAAAACACACATAGATCTTTGAAGCATTCTCATGGATATACTTTGTAGATTGGGATGCTCATTGCATTATGGCATCTCTTTCATGTGGTTGATTTTGTCAGCTTTTGATCAAGTTTTGGAGTTGAGAAGAGGTTCTCTTGTGCGAGGGTTTTAGCCATCCTCCAGTGGATTGCACCGTCAAGGAGCTTGCAGCCTCCTCTACAACACCAAAATATGGTAGCATTGTTTTATTATTATAGATTAGTGTTATATTGTTGTTGCTTTCATATAGCATCATTTTGACAAATGCTTGTTGTGTAGACCACCACCCATTTTCTAAAAACACACACTAGGGTATTTTCCCCAAAGACCAGAGATAAATACTATAGATTGGTATTTTTATTACTCTTATCTCCTAGATGCACTTAGGATAAGAGCTTACACACACTTGTGTTTTTATTTCCCTTGTAGCATTGGATGTTCCGTGGAGGTTAGAAAACCAAAATGGGGGCTTGACCAAGGCAAGCCCCTAAACAACCCCAATAGATTTTCCTTTGTCTTTGTGTTGTATAGGTTGTGGAAGAAAATCAAACATGCGGGAGTTTGTTTTCTTTATCCCATTTATTTTCATCTGTTTCATTTATGTTAGATATATTATTCAAGTGATTTAGTTTCAAACATCTTTTTTGGGAGGTTATTTAATTTCGTAATGCAAACTAGATGATATTATAAGTTTGTGATTTTACTGTACAACATAGATTCCTAGTTTTTGTTGTTGTTAGGATGACAACGCCACACGCTGACGTCCCCGAAACATGCTGGTGTTTGAGGCTGAGGCTTTCAAACTTCAGTCCCAGGTTCCCTTATGTACCTTCATTCTCACCCTGGTATCATCTTCTTAAAATAATTTTTTATATCTCTGTTTATTCATGATTTTCTATTTATTTTTATAGTTTTTCATTAGTCGATTTGCTAGTAGATAACTGAATCAAACCTAGTAGAGTTGATCTGCTTGTCCCAAGTGGATAAAGGCAGATTATCCTTCCTAAAGGCTAACTAGGTCCTAAGTGCAAGTGATTAGAATTGAATACTAGTTAGAATAACTTAGTAGTTTTAGTTTTTATCAACTACATTTTTGGTGAACCCAAACTATGTTCACTAGCATATCCTTCTCCTTCTTTTTATACTTGTTTAGTAAAAAATATTATTTGATGATGTCAGATTTCTTTCTTCAAACCTTTATTGCATTCAATGAACCATTTAGTAGTGAAAATTCTGATATGCTTGATGAAGCCCTTGATGACTTTGTCCATGACAAATCTTCCTCTTTTAAACAAAAATAACTTTCTTCTCCAAACATGATTAACACAATCTACATTTCTGATTCTACTCATGAACCTGTGAAACCAAAGATTGTAGTTCATCTTTAATCTAAAACAAAAACAACTTCTAAATTGGTAATGATTGTTTAAGGTGCTTCAAACACATTCCTAATTGATGATTATATGTCACAAGTTGCTAAAAATATCAAACTATATATTTTAGGGGATCCTCATTATCATGTGGTAGCCCATATATTTAATACTAGGTGAAACAAACAACTTGATCCTATCCTTGTTTCCCTTCTTGCTTCTTCTTCTATGTTATCTCCATCTCCCTGTCTAACTTAGAAATCCTTCACATAGTATGATCTTGTCGAGAAGCTTCAAGCTACTCCTGTTAAGATCTCTCTTTTAGGACTCATTTAGACCTCTCCTCAGTATCATAGTATGCATGCTAGGAAGCCTTGGAAAAGATCCCTACTAGATCTTCTACTAGGCCAAATGATGTAGTTGTTTTACTTGATTGCATTTATATGAACACTACCAATACTGTGTTTCAACAATTTGAACTACCTTCCTTAGAGGTACAAAGGCAGAATGATCCTCTACTTATCATTGTTGGAATTAACAAATTTGGTTTGAAACATACCCTTATTGATAATGGTTCTAGTCTTAATGTTTGCGGTATAGACCTGTTGAACTGTATTAATATTGACATATCTTTGATTCTCCTAATAGTCTTAATATTCATGGTTTTGACAATGTTGGTAGACAAGCACTAGAAATGATCACACTTCTAATTGAATTGGGCCCAATCACTTTACTTGCACTAGTCCTTGTCACGCCTAGTGCACTGCCTTACAATATCCTACATGGTAGAATATGGAAATGTTGACACATTTTCCTCTCCCCAGAGACAAATAGTTCACCTTGAAAATCTTGTTGAAATTCCTTGAAACTTATGTCCACATGCCTAAAATCCTTCAAACTCTAGTTTCCTACCTTGTAAAAATCCATGAAAATTCATCAGGAGAATCCTTGCAAAAAACCAGAAAAACCCAGAAAATTTGAGCCTTTTACCTTAATTTTTGTCCCCCTTTTGGCCTTTATCGGCTAAATTTTAGTTTCCTAAACTAGTAAAAATGACTAAGGCATAGGAATGTTGTGAGCTAATGTCATTCTACAAAATGTTATGTCATCGAGATTGTTTCACATAGCTAGTTTTCCCCATTCTACGTGAGCTTTTGATCTCATAGTGGAATGTACATTAAACTATGATGTCAACACTAAGAGGGTGGACAAACAACAGGGGCTATATGCTAATCTTTTACTGGATGGTATTGCAGAGGTATTTCATTTACCAATGACACAAAACATGTATGTACCTAATCTTGATGCTCTAGCCAAAGAGTATGAGGCTAGAGATAAAGATTGCAAAAAGGTCATTTATCAAGGGTGGAAAAGCCCGACTAATACAGCTACGGCCGCTACTAAAATGGCAATACATTTGTATAAATTCAACTTCAATGAGGAAGTCCAATACATTATGAACATGCTTAGTCGGATGAGAGGTTTAGCCAACAATGGAACATTTGAACCCTGGATATTCGAGTTGATCAGGTTGGTGATAGAATACAACCTATAAAATGCAAAGGTCTAATGGGCCAAGATCATTAATGACACTATGCATAATCAAATGGTTGGGTGGAAAGAGAATAAGATCACTATTTTCATGATGACCTCATATGTTGTATATGCTTGTGTAGAAAAAGGCACATTTGATGCATTACAAATAGTGGGGAAGTTAGGAAAATTGCTCAATGAAAAGACTCCTTTTTGTTGGCAGTGAGCTGCCCCCTTGTCAGTGAGGTGTTCAATGCTGACCTCGGGATTCATGACATGGCAGTGAGCCTCTTGTGGATCTGGGTTAAGTCTGGCATTTGTAGCGAGCGTTCATAGCTCAAGCTTTTGGCGCAATGGCAAATGATTCCAACAATTGGTATCAGAGCCATGGGTCACGGGTTCGAATCCCTCAGGTTGCGTTGAGGAGGGATTGTTGGAAGTGAGCTACCCCCTTGTCAGTGAGGCATTCAACGCTGATCTCAGGATTCGTGACATGGTAGTGAGCCTCCCGTGGATCTGGGTTAAGTCTGGCATTTGTACCGACCGTTGATAGCTCGAGCTTTTGGCACAACGGCAAACGATTCCAACACTTTTGAGTATTACCCTCAATTGGAAAGAAGATTATCTATACAAAATTACAAGCTGGTGAATGATGCTTTCATAATGCACATAGTAAGGTTGATGGATGGTGATAGGGCCAAGACATTTTCGGTAGGAGATACAGAAGCAATCAATGGATATGGTTCTTGGTTTATTCAAGTTAAGACATATTCATATATTTATATGGAAGGTTTCAATGGGAAACCATATATTCTCCACAGGTACCCCTATGATAGAGTAGTATTGATGGAGATGATGAGACACTAGCTGCCAATACTAGAATTATCCAAGGTCAAGGAGGGGCGTCCTTACAGAAAATTCTTTCTTGGTATTAACTGGTTCTTTGTTGGATCTATGGAACATGCAAAGAAGGCTGAGTCAGACTTGAAGAATTTAAATCTAAAGTTATTCCCTCTAGCTAGGGATTATGATCCATATCATAGAGTAGGAAATAGATTCAATAAGAAATATCGTCACAGTGTCCACCTTGAAGATTACTGGGCAGACTATGATGATGACCATGAAGCAAGGAAAAGAGAATACAAAAGATTAACCTTGGACCAGATAAGGACCATAGGAAAGCCTGAGGTGCCTCCCTAGATAAGGAAAGATGATGATGATCTTATAGACCCCGAGTATGAAGAAAAAAAAGTATATAATGATACAATATCAGGTCTAGATCTGAAGCAAAAGGAGGAAACATCCATTGATGCTCTTATGACCAAAGTTATGGCTAGGACTAAAAGCTAGGTTGAAAAGAAGATTAATGAATTGAAAAGGAAAGGCATTGCAATTACTTCTGAGAAGAAGAAGATGATTGAAAGAGAAGAGCCTAGATTTGATGATTTCTTAATAAAGAAGAGGCAAGATCATGAAGCAAAAATATTAGAGACAAGTTCCTCTGGAGCTATAGAACAGGTCGCTACTGAAGGAATTTCACTAGCATACGTACCACCCTCACCCCCCAAGGATATTCCCCTAAAAGCCATTGCCATATCAACATCTGGCGCTGCTACCACACAAGGGGAAACTTCCAAGGATGTAGAGCAAAGTCTGGTAAGGGATGTTATGGATGAAGAAGATAAAGAAGATGGAGGAGAGGAACCACTCCAAACATTGAAAAGGAAAAAATATGATATACTACAAGGAGTGAAGGCTCCAAGACATTCTAGATATCAGAGCCCATGCATGAGAGGCACTCTATCACTAGCACAAATGGTAGCATCAAGATCAACTAATCCAGCTGAACAGATAGTTAAGATCAACTAATCCCACTGAGGCTCTTTCATTGAGCTAGATCATTGATTTGACAAAGAGATGAATTGGTCAAGGGGATCACTAACCATCCCATTGAGACCCTATTGCAACATACAAAAGCATGAGATACAAGTAAAACACACCATGAAAGAGATGAAAGAGAGAAAACCCGTGAGGTGGAGGTACACATGTAATCTCTAGATAATTTGATTAAAAATGTCACTAGCCTAGTTATGGTAGACTTGGCTTCTGTACCCAAAGAAGGAGATAAGAAAGAAGAAGCCATCCAGATGGACTAGTCTCAAGGGGAGAGTATTCCAATGGAAGAAGATAATAAAGGTGGTGATGAACATGTGCAAATAGCACAAGAGAATGTCATGATAAATAAAACTGAACATGAGAAGCTTGGTACACCACCTATAGCCACCAAGGAAAAGGATGATGAACATAGGGAAGATGATCATCCAATTAAAGAAGAGGATAAAGGCCAAAGGCCTAAATTTGATAACATTCCAGAAAAGCATGAAGATTCAGCACTGGGTAAACAACCACCTCTAGAACAGAGACAAGATGAGGTGCATGAAGAAGAAATACATGAAGAGGGAGATCTAGATGCCAGGAATAAATCATAAGAAAATGTATAGGATATCGGTGATCAAGATAAAGGAAAAGACACAGATACTCAAATGGAGCAACTGAATCAAGACAAAGGATCACAACCAGATGTTCTGAATCTGATTGCTACAAAAATAAATCAAGGGGATGTATAATAGGTACCATTTGATTTTAAATCTTTGTTTGTAATTGATTCTACAAAAGCAAAACAAAGAGCTAGGACAGTCTCTTACATTAGGAGAGAACCAATAATAGGGAGAAGGACAACCCAAGTTGCTATACCTATAGTAGACAAACTAAGGGTGAGATTAGGCCAGATGAGTATCAGGAGACACAAATTGACCTAGGCCATATAACCACTGAGCAAGAAGCCTAGGAGCATATTCAAAGTGTTTGAAGCTGTAGTAGCCAAAGTTCGAAAGCTTAAGGCAAGGAAGTTTAGGAGTGAAAAGAACAAAATGCCCAACTACATCAATTTATACAAGGATTGATAAAGCTTCATAGCTTGGCATCCACCATGCTGATCACAGAGAAATTGACTACACTCACTCTAATAAGTGAAGAAGATATAGCTCACTTGGATGTATAGAAACATCAAGCCCAGACTATCGATAAGTGGTTCATGAATGGTGCAAGAGCACCCCTTCAACAAGCCAACTATATATCTGAGGGAGAAGACTAAGGTCTTGATATGTTGTTATATTTTATGCATTTCTATGTTTGTTCATGTTGTCATGTAGTTCTTGTTGTTGTGATTTCATGTTTGTAATAAAGACCCCACCATGTGAACCAGTGTCACAAATTTGGCATCTTGATAAGCCAATTTAGACATCTTGGGCAATTGGGGTATGTGGATAATCAAATCAAGTGTGTTTTGTTGTTTTTAGGTGTTTTGTTGATGTTCTAGGGTGTTTAAATCATGTCTTATAATAAACATGTGTCTTGTGATTAGTTAGTTTTTGGCATACACCCTTGGTTAAGTCGAAATATGAAACATGGAAGTTGTAATGACCCCAACCTCTGGTATTCCAGTTGGAACTAAATGGGAAGAGGCCATAAACAATTTGAGGACTGGGATCCCAAGGAAGAGGAGATTTTTGATGAAGTTTGGAGAGAATAGAAGATTGAAGAAAAATAATACATTTTGTGGAGACAACGAAGTTTAATTCATTTTGTGTTTGCAAGTTCTGTGTTCTGTGTATATTCTCTATATTTAACTGTTTTAGTTTTCTGTTGTCAAAAATGCAAGACTTAGACCATTCCACTGGTGGATTTCTTTGAAACCAATGGAATGGACCCTATACATAATTTTCTATTTTATTTTCTTCTTGTTCGTGGTCATGACAGAATGGAACAGAGGATCCAGTAGAGAACCTAGCATCTCAATGTGCTAGGGTTTGACAGAATAGAGACTGGAAGATTTGTTGCAGAGGAGGTTATCAGCATGAGATCTGAATATGCATTTTATGTGTATACTGCAATTATATGACGATAACATTGTGTGTGTATATCACAATTATTTCTGAGTATATTGTGTGTGTATCACACAGTCATATGTCGTGGTTGTATGTTAGAAACATACATTTCATATGATACAAAGGATGACCGGCCGGAGTGGTAACATAGAATGCATATTGGAAGTTCACCTTTCTGTGGATACAATGAGTGATCGGTAGAAACAGTAGAAAGAACCGGAATAACTAGTCAAGTCTGGTATATGAAATTTAGTTGTATCGACATAACGGGGAGACATACAAAGCAGTTGCCAAAGAGTCAAGTCACACCGAAGATAGGTGGTCCCCACCAAATCCATACCCTGAATGCATGTTGAGAATGCATCTTCGAAATGCACATTGAGAATGTACATTGTAAATGTACATTGAGAATAAACAATCATCAGATACAAGCAGTGACAGGAAGGAGTGGTAAGGGGAACCGGCGATAACAGGTCATGTCTTGCACATACAATAGTGAATGCATATTGGCATATCGGAACAATAGAGTTTGAACTGACCAATAGTATGTATCTTGCTAACAGAGAATAATGAATGTTTTTGGCATCGTTAGACCTCGTGATGGGTTTTATTATGGGTTGATGGGTATTTTCACCTTGTTTTAAGTGTTTACGTATGTGCTTTGCATCAATGAACTTCATGACATCTGGAGAGGAGGTAATAAAGATTTCTATGTCTTTAACTAGGACATATTGTTTGAATTGAAAGAAAGTATTGATTCTTTGAAGGTTGAATTCACCCAACGGATCCAAAAAATGCAACTATGCAATGGCTAGGCTTAAAAGGGCCAAAGATATGATAGATAATGAGTTGTTAAAAGGTAAAATTGTTACTAATGCAACCCTTCCACTCATGGGCACATGGATGAATGAAATGGGATATGAACTTAGTGTGCTGAAGGCTAACATGGATAGAGTAAATGATATCCAGACTAAAGTACATGATTTCTTAGCTAAGGAATTACAAATAATGGAAGAGTTACTAGATGAGGCCATAATAAAAGAAGAAATGCTAGAATTGGATGAAGTAATGCAAATGTTTAAGGATAAGTTCAAAGAAGTAGCTGAAGATCCTAAAGAACTTTTCACTGTGGAGGTCATGGATGAAATGACTGAATTGAATGTGAAGGTGAAGACATTCAAGAAAGAGGGTGATAAAAGGATGACAATGGTAGAACCTTTAGATGAAAAAATATAGGCATTGAAGTATGCCAAATTAAGGGCTACCACAATAAGTAACTTTCAGGTAGACACTTTTGTGTGGGATTATGATAACTATAAGAAGACATATGTAGGGATGCAAACATATGAAGAAGATCCTGCTACATAAAAGAAGATTGCACAAATTGGAGATCACTAAAGGAATAGAGATGATAGCTGTACTCACCAGAGGATTGCCAACTGGCAATCTATGCCATGTATCCTATACGATTGATTTGGTCAAAGGAATGTTATGGAATGTTGATCCTAATAGGAAAATCCTGATTGTAGGATCTTTTGTAACCACCTCCTCTTCTTGTCCTATAAAAGGAGATGAAGTGCACTTGGTACTTGATATTCAAAACTTAATTGAGATTAGATTGCTGAAACATCAGGACTAATTCTCAAGGCTAATTATGAATGTACATCTCTTTTGCATACTTAAGAAGAATAAGCTCCCGTGATTACATACAATCATAGAATTTGAGTAATTTGTGAATGGATTCTGGATATGTGCTTTGATTTGCTACGTCCCTTGGAGTGCATTTCATGTTGTGCATATTGTTTTCATTCCTTTCAATCAAAGTTAGCATCAATCATATCTAGTTGTGGAACATCCTGGTGAACATATGGTTTGATTTCCTTCTCTTCACGATAGTGTCAAGAATGTATATGGATCAATGGCTAAAGATTCACTCATTTTAGTAAAATTAAAAAAAGTCATTCAAATTTCTTCAATTTCATTTGATCATTATCACAATTACAAATACCTAGAAAATCCTAAGCAAATACAGAAAATATGCTGATATCTATTAAATAATTGAACATCAGTAGCATATTTGAGTGAATAGCATGTTGAAATGATAAATATCATGTAAATGAACATGAATAATGATAATAATCATGGAAATACATACCTGTAGGCATATCATTTGAATAGATTTATAGTGCAAAGGTAAAATCCAATTAGTATAAGTTGATATGCAAAAGAATTGATCAAACTTACATAATATCTACATCATCTCCAAGTTAAATACAATAGGAATTAACTTTTCTTATTAAGAAATTTATAGAAAGCAGGTGAAATTGAGATCATCTAGACATGAATTTATTGGAATCAGAAACGTAAGGCCCCTGAATGGAAATAACAAGGCACATCAAACCACTGAGTAATGCCAGATGATTATGAACTAATTCCACAGAGACTTGGCATCATGAATTCTGTGAATTCATCATATCTTTCAATATGATAAAGGCTTGATTTACATTTCTTTATCTATGTTTTTTTATGACTAACATCATGATCAACAGGATGCTAGACCAAAAAGAAGTGGGTTGACTCTAGATTCATAGGTTCACTCCAAGATCTACTCAAAAACCCCTCTCAGACAAGCTACATCTCCCCCAATTCTGATTTTTTCTAAGCATTTGAAGAAGGATGTTTATGACGGTGAACAATTTTTCATTACAAATAGGATCGGGACGCCATCCTTTAGGAACATTGGTGTTGGGGGAAAAATCTGCTTCTCCTTAAACCTTGGTATCCTGAATTCAATCCTCTCTCTGAGTCTTTTTCAGTGAAGCTAGCTTGGGTTGGCCTTCCAAATATGCCACTGCAGTACTTGTTTGAGGACTGTTTTGAAGCTATTGGAGATTCTTTGGGCAATTTTTTGGCTATTGATCTACTAACTCCTCCAATTTCTCCCACACAACTTTCATTGCATCCTTGTGGACTTGGATATATCAAGAGATCTCCTTGTGGAAATCACCTTCAAGATTGATGATCATAGATGGTCACAACCTTTGGACTATAGAGCTTTACCCTTCCGTTGTAGAAGATGTTTCACGACTAGACATATGGCTAACAATTGTTCCAGGTATAGAAATAATGTTGAGCACCAATCTTGATGGATGGATGTTCTTCTACATAATTATTCTATAAATACACCTTCAAAGCATCTCAGTAAGGATTCAGACTCTTCCCACGATGCTCCTTCATCGCATGATATTGATTTGCAGTTTTTTGTAACTTCAAAAATTCCTAAAGAGATAGATTTTGAGGCTCACCCTTGAGCCTCTCCTTCTAAGTTTTGGAAGATATTCAAGGGAAGTGATGCTACTAAGTTTTTGGACCCTTCAACCACCTCGGGTACTCCAAAATTGGATGGTTTCAGTCCCAGTGCAACCGTTCTGTCTATTTTGGATAAGGTAGGAGATTTGAGGGAGAAGAGCCCTCTTGGAGAAGTAGACCAAAACTCTGTGGCTAATTCTTTATCTGAGCATGGGTGGAGTAAGGTCAAAATGAATAAATCTCCTATTCGTAAACACCATATGCAACTCAGATTTTCCATGAAAGGAGGAATTGGTGGTCAGGAGGGAAGTCTCTAGAGAAGAGGCTTATAGGGAACACAACAATTTATTGGTTGTTGTATTTTAGCATGGCAATTTTAGAAGGATATGTTGACAACTTAGCTTTGTGTTGTGTTTTTTGTAGCACCCCTTGAGACAAGGTCTTGCATTTATGTACTTTCTTTTTTAATTTAATAAAACTCCTTGCAACCTCAGTTGCGTCTTACTAAGCAAAAAAAAATTCTAACATTGGCCTTCAACACCCTAGGTCAATTAAATAAAACCCCTTTTTATTTAATTACCTATCACCCTCTAACTTTACCCTCCATGGTTAATTAAATAAAAACCTATTTAATTAACCCAAATCCCCTTCTAATCACCATCTTCCAACTAATCAAATCCTCTTACAATAAATCTAAATTTTTAATTCCTCTCACTAGAGGACAAAATCTAAACGTCAACTCTTTAATCAATCCACACCCTCCATTTTGAAAGATACTCTAGGGTTCAATCCAAACCCTCCATTCCACCTCTATTTCTCATTGGTCCATGTCACCTCCTTCTCCTATTTGACCTCCTTGCCACAAGATCTCAGCCCTCCATTTTGAGGCAAAATCATAGACCTCCATCCCAAGTAAACCTCCATCTATAAATACAAGTCCACCTCAAGGCTTTATTTACACCATGCTTTTTTACCTTAGCCTTATGCTATCCATTTATCCACTTAGCTAGATTTATGCACTGTTATGTTGGTAAAATATTGAGCAATCCACATAATATTTTATCTTTGCAAGGACATAGCTGAGTGAGTTGGGTGCATTACTCTCATCCTATCAAGGAGTAGCCATGGTTGAGGACATGAAGATATAGTATTTCATTGTTTTCCTTTATGTTTATGGTCCTTTTCCATTTCCTTGTCTTCACTAATAAGCATGCAATCAATATTGATATAAAAGGGGTAGAGGTGCTAGTGTCCCCATCGCATCTGCTAAATCCATCTCAATATCATCAATGCGAAGATCATTAGTGAAAAAACTCACTCCAAAGACTCCTCACAAGTAGTCAGGTCATACTCGACCAGTTCTCCATAAATAGGGATCTGTAGGATCCTCCACACATCCTCTAGGGTGATGGTCATCTCTCTTGTCGATAACAGGAAAGTGCTCCTCTCACTCTGCCATCTATCGACCAAGGCCCTCATCATCATTCGATGTGTGTGGATCTCTAGCATGTAGGTGATATCCCATAGTCTGATCACCCCCAAGAACTCCTTATCCATCTCTAAAAGATATGGCCTCAACCTCATAGCCATAGGCCTCTGCTCTCATGACTGTATAGGCTCTATCTACTCTTGCATCCATCCACAACATGTCAGTCTTCTGCAAACTAGATTCTAAGAATGTATTTTGAATAGCAACACAAAAGTGCTATGTTATTCTATGCAAATGCCATTTCTGGAATATGTGCAACCCTAACCTATGCAAATACCATCTCTAGAAAATGCACTATCCTACCCCATGCAAGTGCTATTTCTAGAAAATGCACTACCTTGTCCTATGCAAGCAATATTTTCTAGCGACAGTGCCCTTTTATCTAGCTCAAAAGTGTGACTTTGTTGCACAAGCACCTTAATCCCCTGTGTAAGTTCCATTTTAGTTGAAAGTGCTAACCCTAGCTACATAGGCGCTTCTTTGCAAAAGTGCACCTTTTCCCAACAAAAGCACTGAAGCACACCATTAGCACTAACACACTTCAAAAGTGCTAGTTCCATGACAAAAGCACCATGATCCTAAGCATAAGCAGCAATCCTAACGTGCAAAAGCATCATTTTAGCATATATTATCACTTGTACTTTATCCTACTTCTACCCACATTTTTGACCCCCTAAACTACCCCTAGGGACCCAAGATGAGGTACATATGTTGGCTCTTATGTCGAATAGTCACTAATAAATCCAAACTCTCTCTCCACGATGCCTATGTCATGGAATTTGCACCATCTTTCCTGGGCACTCTTGCGCTCCTGCTAGCTCTAATCTCTACTAGGTGTGAATGCAAATGAGCCTAAATGAGACCCTCTTCCCCTATTTATAGGTTCCTATTTTTCCCCTATTTGAGATGGTGTTGCGAAGTAACATCACACCCAAGTCCTAATTTCACCCGTAGCCCTAGGTTTCTTCCATGTTTCTCCATTCTTCCATATTTCTTCCCCAATTTTTCTTCATCTGAGTTATTTCTTCATCCCCTATTCGTTTATCACCACCTTTTTCTTCTTTTTGAAAGTTCAACTAAAAAATTTATTTTCTGGCTGATCTCTCGAGGGGGCATCACTACTCCATGATTCCTTTTGTTGACTGGGGTATAATGTATTCTTTGACATGATGCCACTTCATTTTAGTCGCGATGCTATATCAAAGAGGGGCAAAATGTAGACAATAAAAATTGACCACACCTCCACCATCACTTGCGACATCATCCTAACATTACCTTGTGAAAAATTCATCTTTAAGTCCCCTTCATGTCCTCACTCATCTTTTAAATTAATTAAATAAATTGTATTTATTTAATTCATTTATCTAATTCCATTTTTCTCCATCACCCAGATTAATTAAATAAATCATATTTATTTATTTAATTAATCCATGTTCTCCTTTAACCAAATTAATTAAATAAATTTTATCCTCACAGATGACCCCTCTCCAATAATTAAGTAAATAATTTTATTATTTAATTAATTAAATTTTTCCACTTGTCTTCATCCTTATTCATTTTCCACAAATAAATAAATTAAAAAATTTCAACTGGTCGCATGACTAACTAATCTTTTCTAGATCCATCTTTATAAAAGCCCAAGAAGCTTCCATCCTTATCCCTAGTTCTTCTCATTCAATCTTAGCCATTCATTTTATATTGCACCTCTTGATCCTAACCCTTGTTGATAACTGAGAGGTGGGGGGGGTGAATCAGTTATCATAAATATTTCTTCTTTTGAACTTTCTTATTGTTCAAAGCAATATTGAATTAAACAAACAAACATTACCATGAAATGAGAAACACATGACACAGTATTTTTGACGTGGAAACCCGGTTAAGGGAGAAAACCACGGGGTGATTAACCCAAAGATAATTCTCTGTTAGAAGAATAAGGAGTTACAAAAAATGGCACTTGCCAATTAGGGCTCACTGCCCGAGCACACTGCTCACATGAGGCACACTACCTACAAAGAGACACACTATCTACAAAAGAATGTTATATAATACTTGAACTAATTGGAAGCATCTACATATGCTGGAGTTCAGTTTCGGTTAGGCTTAGTTCACTGATCTGCTGCACTTCATCTTTCCTCTGTTCTTTATTCTGCTATCCTTTCATATACCGGATCTTTCTTACTACTCCTGCTCTGCTCTGCACTTATTCGCATACACCATCACACCATTTCACCTCTCACAACAAAATCCATCCTCTATATATATCCGCACAAGTAATTTCATTACCTTTCTAGTCGGCATCCGGAACAGTTTAGTTTCTTACAAACTCTATTCTGTCGGCTGAATCCTTGCTCACCAAGCAATGCAGATCAAGTATATACTTATAGATATCATTAATCATGTCAGCCAAACATGATTCATTCCTTCACAACCTTTACCATCAATAGTAACACATCCGGAAAATAGTCTGATGCTCTATTAGTCAGTTCTTCCTCTGCTCTCACTGTCTTTGAGGAATCCGGTACTCAGCTGTTCATATCTTTTTCTTTGTCCATCACCAGAGGCTAAATCCTTGGAATATACTACTCAAGGTAGTCCTCTTGACTTCCCCAAATCCGTACTGCACCAAGACACTTCCTCTGAGAGGTCCAGACCAATCTGTCGGACCTTGCCACATGCTCTGTTCTTGTTCACCGGACCACAACAGTTCTTCATTCTGACTTCCGGTAGAGGCACACCATGACTTGCGGATATGTGGGATGACCTTTGTTGCCATCAATGACAACAACCATGAATCCATATAGTGTCTCTTGCCAACAGTCTCCCCCTTTGGCATTGATGGCAACACTTAGTGAAAAATGACTAAGTGTTTACACTATGCTCCCCCTTTGCTGATGCTCTATCTTTATATACAATTTCTAGAACTCCCCCTTAGTTGGATTCCTCATTTTTCACTACTCCTCACTCCCCCTTTGACATCAATGGGAAAGGGTAGGGTCCGTACACCAAAATTTTAAAAAAAAAATTTCTATACATAGCCGCATGTTTGCTTACTCACATAAACTACAGAATGTTTGCAAAAGATGTCTTCAGTTGGATCAGTTCTGTAGCCCAACTTTGCTTCATTCTATCCAAAATTGAAATGTGACCACTCAACAAAAATGCAAAAGCTTCTGCCCTCTTGAGATCTGTCGGATCATTTGTTTGGGCGGTAGTCTGAGCATCACTGATGGCCTCATGCATAGTTTCTAACTTAGGGATTATAATCCTTCTAAGTTCTCCCATCCGGTTAGTGATATTCTTCCTTTCCTTCTCAAAGTTCTTTATTGCATTTGTGATTGCAATAGTTTGGCATTCTTGATTTACTATGGAGGAAGAGAGAGGATCAAAACTTTGAGACAAACTTTGTAGTTTGTCCTGTTCCGCTTTTATTTTCTTATCAATTTCTACTATTGCCTTTGACCAGGAGATACAAAATTTGTAAATATCACCGCCATCCTTAAGAGCATTTTCTAAGCTCTTTATTCCAATACTAATATTTCTCCTATCATTTGAGATTAATCCTAGTACTTCTGAAAATCTTCAATCCAAAAATTCCTTCCGGACCTTTTCTTCAGCTGATTTTTCGAGAGAATCAAAATGTGTATCAACACTGCTGACTAAGGTTTTGAGAGTACTGGAAGAGGAGGCTGTCAGATCTATTTGGATTGATGGCATAATCTTTTCAAGCACTCCGGAAGCAGCCTCTATCAACTCACAGTTTTCCATATGAGACTTTAGGAGTTTTTCATTTGCCTTAGCATTTGCAAATGAAGCTATCTTCATTGTCTGTACCAGAGAGAGAGAGTCAAAATCAAATGGGCCTTTTAGAAGCTCTGGTTCATCAATCTCTAATGTTTCTTGGCTTAGAAACTTTTGAACAGTTTGTGCAGTGTCTCTTGCCAGAGACAGATGTTTGTTTTCTTCTGCAGTTTTGTCCTTTGGAGTCTTTTCTCCTTCCACATTCTTACGACTTTCAGTTGTGGTTTTCTCTGTTGGATTCTTCTCTTTCTCTGTATCCTTGGTGCTGTCAACCTCTTTTTCTTTTTCTGCTGCTTCTTTCTCCTGTAATTTCTCTTCTTCTTGGGATCCGGAGACTGTAGGAGAAGCCAGAGAAGAGATGTTAGTCTGTTCAAGTGGCACTTCTTCCAGAGCAGATGATGCAGCTATTTCTGCACCTAAGTCCTCTGTAATAGGAATGTTGAACCTTTTGAATGTATTCCGGAGGATCTCTTCAGTGTCCTTGGCTACTTTGTCGGTCTCACCAAGCATAAGCTGATTCATCCTTGCTTTGCTTCTGAATTCATCCTTGTAGTCCTTGAATATCATGTTCATTGTTTTATGATCAATTGAAGGATATAGCTGAATAGCTATCTGTTCCCTGATCTCAAGGTCTTTTGCCATGGCATTGTTCTTTCTTATTTCTAGTTCCATCTCTAGACTCTTTGGAATTTCAGAGATAATCTCAATAAAAGCTTTATTGTAAATGTTCAGGTACCTAATTATAGCTTCCTGCAGGATCTTTTGATCTGCCTCATTGTAGTCATCATAGAATTTAGCCATCGGTTGAAGGTTCCCATCCACAGTGACTGATTTGACTACACTGTCTAGAGACAGGGTGGGCTTTTCAACAAATTCTTCTGTCATTTCTTCCTTGTCTTGGCCTGAAGAGGGTTTACCGGATCCTTTCTTCTTCTATTTCTTTATTTCTTTTACTCCCTCATCTGACTCAGTTTCTTCTTCATCCTTTTGGCTTTGATAAGCTCTTGAGGCTTTTGTCTTAGATCTCTTACCGGATCCCTGGACTTCCGGTTTTGAGCTTTTGGTTTTGATAGGTGTAGATCCTTTTGATGATCTGGTCCGGGTTGAGGATTCCACCGGAGCACTTTTCTTGCTTTTCTTTTCTGCCTCTTTCTTTTCTTCCTCAGCTTTTCTTCTCTTTTCCCGGTTGGCATCAAGTGCCTCTTTTGGGATGCCTAGGCCTTGAGCAATATGCTCTACTTCTTTTCTCACCTTCCTCTTTATCTCAGGTTCCCTGAGTTCTACATGGATCTTTACACTCAGCTCCTCAAAGGTTCCAAACCTTTCTGCCTTTGGATCTTTGGGCTGACTTAGCATGTGTTGAACATGTAGCTCCACTATCTGTTCATCCACTTCATACCCCATGGGCATGATCCATACAGTTCTTGGTTCTACTGCCTCCATTAGACACTGATCTGTTTCTACCATGAAGCATACTGTGTCTTTGTACTTTTCAACAAGGGATTGGGGTATTCTTTCTCTTGCATGCATCATGCTTTGGAAGTTCTTGAAATATCCCCATAGAGTTGTATTTCTTGCTTTAGCATCCCCAAGTCCATGCAAATAGTCTCTGATTTGGATGGCAACCGGTCTGTCATTCTGCCATATCCATCCACTGGATCTGGGAAGCTCATTCATGTAGTAAAAGAAGAGACAAAGGATTAGATTGCCATACTTGAAGGAGTTTTTCTTGTCCTTCTTAATCTTCTATAGATTTTCAAAAAGTTGGTTTACAAGAAGCTCACACAAGTCATAGTCTGCATTCTCCTTTAACATTTGATAAGCTGTGTAGATTGCAGTTCCCGGTACTGAATTTTCCCTACTGGAGTGATAGATTTTGTAACCAATTATCATAGATGCAAATTTGACATCTGGTTCAGTGATGTCATCAACTGTCATAGCTCTCTTGTCAAACTTGGATCCGGTTGCATCACTAACTGTCTGATTTTTTACAGACTTGAGAACAGGTAATCCACCGGATGAGTGCAGACCGTTACAGCCCTAATTGCATCTTTGGTGATCTTGAAGGGCTTGTTCAACCATAGGAAGTTGTCATGCACTCTACTTAGTACATACCGGACCCATTCATCTTCTTCAAAATAGGGGAAATGGATGCACTGTGCAAAGTGTTTGTCCTGGATGGCTTTGTATTGAGGTTTGATCTCAAAGGAGTCATCTATCAATTGTTTGTGATAGATATCCATCAGTTTTGATTCTCCAAAGTCTTCAAAATTTGCATGGATGTAAACCCTAATGTCTTCCGTATGCAATACACCATGTGGAACACTAGAGAAGGCTCCTAGTGGATCTACCTCCAAGGATTTGTAAGGATGTTTCTTGAATGTGGGACGAGGTCTATCAGAGATCTTAACTATATTCGGAGTAGCCATTTTTCAAAGATTTGCAGGGAGATATTGAAAACGAAAAATACCTTATGCACCTTCGGTTATTTGGATTGATTTATGTATGTAGTAACTTTTGTAAGTGATCTTCAGTGAACTTGATGAATTTTGTTGCAGAGCTCCGCTTTTCACTTCTTCTTGGGTGTGGAATGATCAAGTGATTATTGAGAAATCCCTTATATCATTTCGCAAACCCTAATATCTGTTTGCAATAAATGCTCCACCTACATTATTCCAGTTTGCCTTATCCGGATAGCTTGGAGTATCCCGGATCAGTCCTGATCTATGAACATCATGTGGATCTTTCAATCATGAATAAATCGAGATGACACATTACAAGAACATCCCAAACATTCTATCCAATCCGTAGAGTAAAATAATGTACTTCTGGATCTCTCTGAACCCTTTTGTAATCCTCTGTCATTCCGGAGCATCTCCTGGAATAGGTCTTACTTGATTGATCACAACTTCTTTATATCTTCATGCGGACCTCTGAAATCTTATCTGGATTATCTCAAGACTTATATCTTCAAACCCTTTACTCCGCATCTTGTGCCATATCTGGCACCACTTGATTGGCTGGGGGAACAGGATTTTCTTTGAGTCTCCCCCTGAGCCAGAGCTCACTTTTTAATTTCTGGAAGGAATATCAGCACTAGAGTCTGGTGTAGATCCAGTTTCTGTATTCTCTAAACTTTTCTTTACCCAAATCTTGCTCATCTGATTCCTAACTTCATCCGCATTCATCTTTTGTTTACCCTTGTCTTGATTCTAATTATACATCAGACCTCTTTTGTCCTGATTCTTGCTTCTGCAAACTTTAGCATTATGACCGGACCTATTACAGATTTGGCAAATAACATTTCTTTGCATATTTGACTGATAACCTCTTGATCTGCATTGATTAGCCATATGACCTATTCTATAGCATGCAAAGCATCTACCATTGAGTGATTTGTTTACTTGCATATTTCTGCATTCATGAAACTTGTGTCCATACCTTTTGCAGTTAAAGCATTGTCCGAAGAAGGATGGATTAGTTTGATTCATTCTTTTTCTGCACTGATTAGCTTTGTGACCAAAGTGATTGCAGCTGTGGCAATATCCATTGAAAGATGGATATCTTTGAGCACTGGGTTGTCTTACCGGAGGTCTTCTAGGTCTATTCTTTGGATTTTCTGATCCAAAATTCTTTTGACCGGGTCCGGAGTTTTCTCCTTTCTCATATCCCAAACCATACTTTTCATCTGTCTTCTTTTGACTTCCAAGAAGTACTTCAAGTTGGGCAGAACTTATCTTGAATTTTTCTTTATATTCATTTGCTATTTGAAGATCTCTTTTGAGGGAGACAATTTGATCCTCAAGTTTTTCTTCATTATCTTTGGCATCTTCAAGATCAGATTCAAGATGTCTGATAATCCTGTCCATCTGGTGGCATTCTTCTGATTTCTCTTTAAGAGATTGTCTTAGATTGTCTTCAGCTTTTCTTTTTTCTTCAATCTCTTGAGTAAACTTTATAGTTCCTGATTCCATTTCATGTCTTAACATAATGACTTCTTTTGATAACTTTTCACATAACTTGGTTTTCTCAGTCAATTCTTCATTTGTATTGCTTTCTTCACTTTGTCTTGCCAATTGTTGGAGCAGCTCCTTTCTCTTTTTCATAGAGAGACTTAATTTGTCTTTTAGTTCTCTAATGAATTCATCAGCCTGTTTGAGTCTTTCCTTTAATTCATTGACTTCAGAGTTTGACTGTTCCAGATCCTCAAGGGCAGTCTTGAGTTGCTCCCTTAAGCCATATGCATCCATTTGAACTCCCAGATCTTCCTCAAGCTGTTAGGCTCTATTAGGAGGAACTTAGCTCTGATACCAATTGTTGATAACTGAGAGGGGGGGTGAATCAGTTATTATAAATATTTCTTCTTTTGAACTTTCTTATTGTTCAAAGCAATATTGAATTAAACAAACAAACATTACCATGAAATGAGAAACACACGACACAGTATTTTTGACATTGAAACCCGGTTAAGGGAGAAAACCATGGGGTGATTAACCCAAAGATAATTCTCTGTTAGAAGAATAAGGAGTTACAAAAAATGGCACTTGCCAATTAGGGCTCACTGCCCGAGCACACTGCTCACATGAGGCACACTGCCTACAAAGAGACACACTGTCTACAAAAGAATGTTATATAATACTTGAACTAATTGGAAGCATCTACATATGCTAGAGTTTAGTTCCGGTTAGGCTTAGTACACTGATCTGCTGCACTTCATCTTTCCTCTGTTCTTTATTCTGCTATCCTTTCATATACCAGATCTTTCTTACTACTCCTGCTCTGCTCTGCACTTATTCGCATACACCATCACACCATTTCACCTCTCACAACAAAATCCATCCTCTATATATATCCGCACAAGTAATTTCATTACCTTTCTAGTCGGCATCCGGAACAGTTTAGTTTCTTACAAACTCTGTTTTGTCGGCTGAATCCTTGCTCACCAAGCAATGCGGATCAAGTATATACTTGTAGATATCATTAATCATGTTGGCCAAACATGATTCATTCCTTCACAACCTTTACCATCAATAGTAACACATCCAGAAAATAGTCTGATGCTCTGTCAGTCAGTTCTTCCTCTGCTCTCACTGTCTTTCAGGAATCCGGTACTCAGCTGTTCATATCTTTTTCTTTGTCCATCACCGGAGGCTAAATTATTGGAATATACTACTCAAGGTAGTCCTCTTGACTTCCCCAAATCCGCACTGCACCAAGACACTTCCTCTAAGAGGTCTGGACCAATCTGTCGGACCTTGCCACATGCTCTGTTCTTGTTCACTGGACCACAACAGTTCTTCATTCTGACTTCCGGTAGAGGCACACCATGACTTGCGGATATGTGGGATGACCTTTGTTGCCATCAATGACAACAACCATGAATCCATATAGTGTCTCTTGCCAACACCATTACACCTCTTAATCTCAACCATCAATTGCACCTCTTAATCCTAGCCCTCCTTTCCTCATATCATGAATCTATAAATTGATGATCCATTCATCCATCAACATGACTTCTTTTGCTATCAAGTACATACTACCATTCTGCTATCATACTATCCTCCATTATACCAAGATTATGTTGGTTTATTAGGCAATCCACTTATGTACAAGAAAGAATCTCAAAGAGCATAGCTAGTGGAGCTGGGTGCACACCATTCCTGCTCTATTGGAGAAGAAAGAATGATTTTATATTTGCATTTATCTTTTTGTTTTTTACCTCTGATTATTTTCTTGTCTCCAGTTCTACTTTTCCTCCTATTTTGAGTTTAGTTTCTTTTCTGCAGTGAGAGCCAATTAGTAGTCTTCCTCAACTATCTAGATATTCCACATATCCAACTCCTCTTGGATGATTTCCTCAATCCATTGATGTAATTGGCCACTTTCTCAGCCCCTTCGTCATGATGTCTTGACCTAATTGTCATCTGATAGTATTCTTTAGTGTATTCCTTTATAGTTATTTCCCCTACCATAGATTATGCAGCTCCTTCAACAACTCCAACTAATAGTTCATTAGAATGAACTTAGATTTTAACTTTTTTGCATTTTGGTCCCATTTTGTAATGCAATATTTCCCTGTTCTATTCCCCTCTATCTAGACTTCCTTCCAATAGATCGCCACATGACCTTTCATCTTGGTCTTGGCAAATTTTAACCTATTCATGTCTGCAATATCCTCATATTAAAAATGCTCCTCCAAATCAATGATCTAATCAATCAGTTCCTTAGGATGAAAGTTCCCAAAATAGTTCAATACATCCACTCTAGTCCTCTTACTAATGCCTGCTATGGCCTTTAGCATCCTTTCTACCTTGTCCTCTTTGCTTCCACTCATTTCCACAAGATTTTCCTCCTACTCCTCATCACTTTCCTTAGTTCCAATCTTAGGGTTTCTTTGATAGTCCCTCTCTAGTGTGTCCATCCTACTCTGCATAGCTTTCAACATCTCATACATCTCCTCCACTTTACTTGCAACATTGAGCATACCCCACCTTCTCCTTAGTGGTATCTTGGTTTATGCACCTTTGTAATTGCCTCACAGTTGGTGTTTTGTCTACAACCCCATGGACTATCACAATCTAAACTTTGTTTAATCCCTACAAAACCCCAAATTCATGTGCCTCAATGGATTACACTTCGATTACCTATCACCACCACAACATAGGTTTTTCTCAAACTCATTCTTAAATAAACCACATCAATCAAGTGTGCTTACCACTTTCCATGTAGCCAAATGAGTTGGCTTAAGAATGAAAAATTAAAATTTGTGTTAGGGTGTTGTATAAAAGGATAAACCCTAATTCATTATTGTCATCTAGGAAGCATTGACCACATCTAGATTCTAGATCAAGGAGCTTCAATAAATAATGTTTGGACATCATATTTTACACATTACATCAATATGACTTCAATAGTCTAGGCATATTACATGATTTCTTGATGCAGTCATGGTAGGAGGGTCCAATAAGGATTGTCCAACCAAGAAACCCATAACAAAGATTTATTCAAACATTACCACAACATAAAAGAATACACAAATTTAATAGATAGCTTGGAAGATTATCACCAAATCATTATCACAAAGTTTTTTGTAATGGGCCATCTTACATGGCAAGCCACAACCACTTCATTACATTAAGATTGTCCAAGATTACATGAATGCCACTTTATCTGGAACACCACTTCCAAACCTATTATGAGTGACCACCTAATCATCACTAGCCCAACTATCTTAAGACTTACCACATATTTTCTACAAGGCTACAACATAACTTAACAAAAGTAATTAATATCCACACCTCCCAACTACATGCACTAATTGGTACCTTCATATTGTATCCCACATCATACTATCAACAGCCACACTTTGAGTCTTAGGTCTAACTTGCTTTCTACTAAACTTTTGTTTTATGCCACTACTTCTTTCTGGTCTTCTTTGCTTACTTTCTTCTAATTCAAAACTTCTTATTTTTACTTCCCTTAAGCTTCACACACGATGTGCATTGGCCTCAAGTTGGCACAAAACTTGAAACCACATGAAATGTGTTGTTGACTAGAAAATATAATAGTCCAATGATGGAGACTCTCCACGCGACACACCTCAAGCCTTTACAATGGTCACCAGAATGTCCCTCAAATTCTTTCTCTTGGTGCAAACCTAAAATAACCTTCCGTAAATAGAAATAGTTTCCACAACTCACACTGTCAATCACAAACAACTTACAAACCAACTTACAATCATCCACTTATCCAATCAACCTCAAATTTTAACTAAAGACACACATAACACTTTCCAAACTACCATCATAATCGCATAAGCTAATCCCTCAATGTGGTACTGAAATGTGCTCACTTTTACCACCACAAACTGCTAACAACTAACTTGGAAATACAAAATAAACCACCAATTATACTTCCTTAGATATGATACCCTATTCTCATGATACCCACGGATCCACCTACATCATTTTCTGGGCATGTCTTCAATCATCATTCAAAAACATTAAATTTTTTCCATGGATTTGACATAAGGAGAAAATTTTCACTCGTAACATCCCAAGGTGTTCGTCAATGCCACTAGACATTTATTGTAGGTCTAGACATTAAGACAAGTGCAAGTATAAAATCTAAAATTGTTAGATCAAATCCATGTAAAAGGATATATTTTGCACATAAGGGATGGAACCCATGATCATGGAGATCATTTCTATAGATGCAGAAATGATCCAATGTAATAGACATAAAGTTTATTAGGTTATTTCTAGTTGCCTAATAAGATCCAAGGTTTTGACACTTAGACAAATCACTTAACAACCTTTATCATAATCAAATCAACATTCAATATAAAACTAAGTACATTTATTAATTTAATTAATTTCAATACACATTTATTAACATATTGAATTACTTCACATATCTCATCTCATAAGCCTAAAATAATTTGTTTATAATAATTAATGAATTTACCCTAAATTATTTATATAGGATAGTTTATATAGAGTAATTCAATTTCTATTTTTTATAATAACTTAGTCATTTATTAAAAATATATTATGAAACTATCAACGAATTGAAATTGTAGGCAAGATGCTCTACCCTATGATAGAACCTATTGTAATGTTGCACCCATACAACTATTTTCCCCTAAACTTGTGCAAATAATTGATATGACAAATGATTATAATTTTATTCCAAATAATTGGAAATATATCTACACAATTGGTACACCAATCACTTGAACCTCTCTAAAGAGGTGTACTATGATCTCAATGGTCAATTAATAAAATCAAAGGACATTGATAAAAAGATATACCTAATTTTCTCCCCACATAAGATTATACTTAAAGCATTCCAAGAAATCATTACTACAAAAGAGTTGTGATCTAGTCATTTATCATCCTTAACATAACTTGACAAAATCAAAAGTGTTGCTTAGATTCTTAAAATTAAACTCTAATTAAACAGTCTCTTTAATGAAGCTGCTAGGTTCATAGAAAGTTTATTAACAATCAAATTTTGTTTAGCGTAAATATTTCTCAATTGGCAACAAAATTTATTAAAGGGTTTCACTCGCTAAACTAAATTACAGGAGGGGCTTGGGCCCCCCCACCATGAAGGGCTTTCGAAAGAACTTTAGTGGCTAGAATGTTGCATATAGAATCTAACGTACCAGTCAACAACTACAGGTAGGACAAACAGTTCTAGCCCAGATGGCGAGTATAGAATCAACTATAGATGTGAAAGTATAGTGGTTTACTTGGCATAAGCAAAGGCAGAGACATTGGAAAGGATAGCTAAGGCAAGCACGGGTTAAGTTGAATCGCCACCATCTACGGCTTTATGGTTTAATAGCCATAGCCTGTTCCAGAACCCATTGTAGTTCTATTCATAATAAAAAAATTTCATTATTTTTACGTTTAAATTTGAATAGTAGTTTCATATCCATTAACACACTCTTTAAACACTACGATTTTAATGGTCAAACAATCAATAGCAAATTGATACCACATCTATATCAGAAAGTAATAAATATTTGTACAATTTTTATTGGTCGAAATTAACATTTAACTATTGAAATGGATGATATTTAAAAATAGCCCCACTACAATAACCTAAAAGCTACCTAGAAGTTAAGAGTAGAACGTTGCACTGTCACATAATTACTGTGCACATGGAGATATCAACTTGCTTACAAATTTCACGGCGAATTTCAGGGACGGATATCTTTAGAGTGATCACAATTGGACAATTCGTAAATGCAATCACCAGTAGACTTCCACTTTGAGTAAAAACTTAATTTAAGCCATTCAATCTCTTTGTCTTCTCCTATAAATGCCGCAGAAATTGGGTGTCTAATAATGCCTTATATAAAGAAACTAAAGTAATTTTAGATCTGGTTAGGTGCAAGAGATGATCTATATATCTTCCTTTATTTTGGCCTTCATAAGCATAAAATTTGGTCGCTATCTTGGTGTTACAAGGTTTTGTTTCATGGACCTTAGTAATGGGTGCGAGGTGGTTAGTCCCTTCGGTCAGATATTCAGTACTTCGTTACTTTCAGTTTGCGTTCAAGCGATATTTGAGCTGGAAGAACCCATGGATATCTGTAGCGCGAAGAAAGCCATAAAGAATAAGCTTTTGCCTCGCAACCACCGTTTTTGTTCTACAGAACATTTCTATGCAGTTTATTTGAAATTCTGTCATGATTCATATCAACTCATACTTTGACTGATTCATATGAATTTTCTTTTAATAATTATCAATGGTTTTGATGATGTTATGTTTTATAACTTGTGAATATGGATTAAATATAATAAATCTTTATCTAAACTAAGGTAGGTTTTTGTAAATTAGTATTTATAAAATATAAAAAGATAAAATAATTTAAATTTTTGATTAATAATTAAATAATTATTATATTTTGTTCAATAAAATTTAAGATGTTTTTGTTTTACCTAGATTGAAGATAGACACGGAGGGCTGCATTGGGTGAAAACTGAAGTGAACGTGGAGGATCATGTATTTGTTCCAGAGTTTCCTTCAGGTCAAATTGAATATGATGAGTTTGTGAATGATTATATTGGTAATATACACCTAACCCCTCTTCCCAAGTGTAGGCCTTTGTGCGCATTCCACTTTCTGAACTACAATACAAGTAAGGAGAGAGCCACATTAGTTATAAACATGCACCATTCCTTAGGTGATGGTACTTCCCTCATGTCCTTACTGCTTTGTTGTGTCACTAGAGCAGATGATTCCAGTCTTCCTATTACCTACCCTTCTTTTAAATCTCCACTTTGCAACACTATTCCATGTTATTCATGGGTTTCTACTGAGTTTATGTATTACATGTTCCAAAAGCTATTTATGCTTGTTCTTGTAATGTGGTACACTATTTCTGAGCTAAAGTCATGTCCTCTGTCACCTTTCTTATGGAAGATGTCAAAAGAATAAAGAATTTTGCCAAAGGAGTAAATTCTTTATCTTAGTCCCATTTATATAGTTATGATGTATATTTATTATTTCTAACTTGTTCATTATGTTGGCTTATTTAGGTGAAATATTTTTGCAGATGGTAAATGATGTGGTAATGGGTGTAATATTCTATGGTTTTCAATGATACCTACAAATTACTCTTTCTTATGGTTCGAGCCCCAAAAATGAATATTCATAATTTTAATTGTAATTTTGATTCATTATAGCTCATGGTATAATCTTCAATGATGGATAGTGAGTAATTTTCAATATTTTTGTAAGAGAAAAGGTGGATGCAAGGAAGGAAACAGAAAAGTCAAGAGTGACATGGATTGTATTCATGAACATAAGAGCTGTGTCAGGATTGAAGGTACTACACAATCTATCTCTATTTTTTTAGTGTAGAAATGTGTACAAGGGTTGTTCAAGGCACAACATTATTTTAGCATCTAGCATTTACACTCTATTTTACTTGCAACAAATATAGAACTCCATATATTTCTTGTCACTACTAAATATTATAATATTACTGTGAATTTTTGCAGGATATAGAAGAAATGTTGAAACATAATAGTGGAGCACCTTGGGGCAATCACACTGGGATGTTACACATCCCCATGCCCTTAGGTAATGCAGAGAGTCCATTAGACTTTGTACAAAGAGCAAAACAAATTATAGATAGAAAAAAAATATCACTTGAAGTCTTCTTTACTACAAGAATATTCAGTTATTTAAAAAGACAAGTATGTAAATTTATGATAAAATACAAGTTATCAATATATTGCAATCAATATGTCTAGACTTTTTATATTGAAATAGACCCATATAAATATAAATAATTAGAACATTGACTACACCATATCAACAATTCACAGTCAATCCAATTTCATTACTACAACATATCAACAATTCACACTCAAACCAATTTCATTACTTTCATACGGTAAGTAGTAGTTTGGAATTAAAGCTTGTATTATTAAATATTGTAGGCCTCTGCTACTGTTATATATAACACTCTGGCAAACTCAACCATGGCAATATCGAATATGATTGGGCCGACGGAGAAGATAGCAATGAATCGAGTTCCGGTTAAGAGCATCCGTTTCTCGGCATCCGGGCTTCCTCAGGCAAGTAAATTAGCTTTCAGAAAAAAGAAAACGATACCTAGCTGAAAACTGTTTCCCAAAAATTATAATACGAATGTGTATCTCCTTTATCGTGATTATGAATGTAATGTCCCCTGAAATTCGATGTAAAATATCTATCAGACTTTTAAGGTAATATGGTAGCTTAAAGACTTTGCCACTTAAAGTTTCATCTTTCACATTGTGAATATGATAATGCTAAACTGTGTCTTCCTGGAAGGAAGAGTGAGGTTGGAAGTGATCGGCACCAAGTGTTTTACTGCTTGCTTTGAGGAGATGAAGGAGGCCACCAAGGGACTATGAAGATAACACAATTGATGCCTGGATTTTAAGCTTCATTCTCCCACTATGTTTTAAATAAGAGCTTATCCATTTATTTACTGCCCAAATAAATGGAGTTTCTTACCTCAGGGCTTAAACATGTTGGCTTTCGCTGTGTTTATGATCCAATAGCCTTTCCATTTTAGTACTAATATTACAGTATGTCTGTTAATGTTATGTAATAGAGTACGTGGTAGTTTGGAAAATTTTCCATAGTAGTTATTTAAATGTGATTTATAGAAGTTAATGTATTCGGACCAGTTTCGAAGTTTTTATCTGTAATTATTATTATTATTTTTTTTTTTTGGTTGAAAAGAAGTCAAAGGATTATAAAGGTTTTTTTTTTTTTTTAAATGTATTTTGTTTGTTTTTCCAAATATATGTTTTTAAAGTTATAGATTTTGGAATTTTTTTCTTCTTCTATATTTTTTTATATAATGTATGGTTAAAAAAAATTTGTGGGGCATTGTGTCGAGTTATGTCGTATTCAAAAATTTAAGTTTTGTAACATAGAAAATTGTGTACCCTCGTAATTTCACAATACGTTACACTCGTTTTAGTGTTCACACCCATAGTATGTTCTTAGGGTCACCAAATATGACCTTTTAGCCTATTTTCCCTCATCACCAGCTATTTGCCAAAAATGTACTTCAGATATTTACTTATTATACTTGGGTGCTTCCACAATAATGGGTTATATTTTTTGGGACATCCTATTTTTGCTGAAATCACATATTTTTAGAAAATATAATGATTTAAGCATTAAAGGTTTCATTTAAGGGATTTTAATTAAAGAGGGTTTGATCAAACACCCTTAGATTCAAACCCCTTTGGATAGAACCCCGCTACTTTTAAACCATACCTATAATAGAGTCTCCTCTACACTTATGAAAATGTTGATAAAAAACCACTTTTGATTTACCTTTTGGGGGATCAAATGAATTTATTTAAAATTTATGTTTTGTAAGTATCTAGTCCTTATTATAATCTTCCCAAAAAGTATAATTTTAAATTGATTATTATATTTATTTTTTATTTCTTGTGAATGTAGGTTTTTCACCGAACATCAAGTTCTCTGTTCTACACACATGGAAAATTAGTAAATTAGTGAAAAAAATTCTTAAAAATATTTATGCCCTAGGTATTGATGTCCTTGTTTCAAAAAAAAAAAATTAAATTTCGATACATACAAAAAAGTTATGTTTTATGGAATACGCCTATGTCTAAATTATAATTGGTTTGACTTCAAAACTTAATTAGAAAAAATATTTAAATTCAATTTTATCCTTTGTATAAAAAAAGTTATGTGCTATAGAATACATATCACTTTAAAAAAATGTTGTTTACTATTAAAACTAGTTATCAAAGGAGACACACAAAATTTTACAATTTAACTCCATATTTTAAAAAATATATATATTTAGAATCTACAAACAAAATCTCACAAATCACTAGTTCGCATCGTCTTCAAATTTTTAACGGTTTAGCGGCCATAGGTGTCAGAAAGTTAAGATTTAGTTCAAAATATTGATTTCAATGTCAAGTTTAGCAAAAAAGTGTAACCTATTATTATGGGATGACCCACTTTTTAGAGAACATGTGCGAAGTTTGGAGGAGTATTCCTAGGATGCAAGCGCCGGGTGTGAACCTCCCCATGTCACACTAGTGTCCCGAATATGCCAAAATCTCCTGCTCATTTCTGGAATCTCCAGGAAAGGTAACGCTCACGTGACCCCAGAACAGTCCCTGTAGCATACTCGATTCGGCAGATTCCCCTCTTGCATCTAAAAAAGAGAATTTTTGACAAAAAGAAGAGCTTCTTGAACATTTTGAGGACTTTGGACTATTGATCTCTCTCTTCGATTTGGAAAACACAGATAAATCTTCGAAGCATTCTCATGGATATACTTTGTAGATTGGGATGCTTGTCGCATTGTGGCATCTCTTTCATGTGGTTGATTTTGTGAGCTTTTGATCAAGTTTTGGAGTTGAGAAGAGGCTCTCTTGTGCAAGGGTTTTAGCCATCCTCCATTGGATTGCACCGTCAAGGAGCTTGCAGCCTCCTCTACAACACCGAAATATGGTAACATTGTTTTATTATTATAGATTAGTGTTATATTGTTGTTGCTTTCATATAGCATCATTTTGAAAAATGCTTGTTGTGTAGACCACCACCCATTTTCTAAAAACACACACTAGGGTATTTTCCCCAAAGACTAGGGATAAATACTATAGATTGGTATTTTTATTACTCTTAGCTCCTAGATGCACTTAGGATAAGAGCTTACACACACTTGTGTTTTTATTTCCCTTGTAGCATTGGATGTTTTGTGGAGGTTAGAAAACCAAAATGGGGGCTTGACCAAGGCAAGCCCCTAAACAACCCCAATAGATTTTCCTTTGTCTTTGTGTTGTATAGGTTGTGGAAGAAAATCAAACACGCGAGATTTTGTTTTCTTTATCCCATTTATTTTCATTTGTCTCATTTATGTTAGATATATTATTCAAGTGATTTAGTTTCAAACATCTTTTTTGGGAAGTTATTTAATTTCGTAATGCAAACTAGATGATATTATAAGTTTGTGATTTTACTGTACAACACAGATTCCTAGTTTTTGTTGTTGTTAGGATGACAACGCCACACGCTGACGTCCCCAAAACATGTTGGTGTTTGAGGCTGAGGCTTTCAAACTTCAGTTCTAGGTTCCTTTATGTACCTTCATTCTCACCCTAGTATCATCTTCTTAAAATAATTTTTTATATCTCTATTTATTCATGATTTTCTATTTATTTTTATAGTTTTTCATTAGTCGATTTGCTAGTAGATAACTGAATCAGACCTAGTAGAGTTGATCTGCTTGTCCCAAGTGGATAAAGGCAGATTATCCTTCCTAAAGGCTAACTAGGTCCTAAGTGCAAGTGATTAGAATTGAATACTAGTTAGAATAACTTAGTAGTTTCAATTTTTATCAACTACATTTTTTGTGAACCCAAACTACGTTCACTAGCATATCCTTGCTTCTCCTTCTTTTTATACTTGTTTCGTAAAAAGTAATATTCGATGATGTCAGATTTCTTTCTTCAAACCTTTATCGCATTCAATGAACCATTTAGTAGTGAAAATTTTGATATGCTTGATGAAGCGCTTGATGACTTTGTCCATGACAAATCTTCCTCTTTTATACAAAAATAACTTTCTTCTCCAAACATGATTAACACAATCTACATTTCTGATTCTACTCATGAACCTGTGAAACCGAAGATTGTAGTTCATCTTTAATCTAAAACAAAAACAACTTCTAAATTCATAGTGACTATTTAAGGTGCTTCAAACACATTCCTAATTCATGATTATATGTCACAATTTGCTAAAAATATCAAACTATATATTTTAGGGGATCCACATTATCATGTGGTAGCCCACATATATAATACTAGGTGAAACAAACAACCTAATCCTATCCTTGTTTCCCTTCTTGCTTCTTCTCCTATGTTATCTCCATCTCCCTGTCTGACTCAGAAGTCCTTCACATAGTATGATCTTGTTGAGAAGCTTCAAGCTACTCCTGTTAAGATCTCTCTTTTAGGACTAATTTAGACCTCTCCTCAGTATCATAGTATGCAAGCTAGGAAGCCCTGGAAAAGACCCCTACTAGATCTTCTACTAGGCCAAATGATGTAGTTTTTTTACTTGATTGCATTTATACGAACACTACCAATACTGTGTTTCAACATTTTGAACTACCTTCCTTAGAGGTAGAAAGGCAGAATGATCCTCTACTTGTCATTGTTGGAATTAACAATTTTGGTTTGAAACATACCCTTATTGATAATGGTTCTAGTCTTAATGTTTGCGGTATAGACCTATTGAACTATATTAATATTGACACATCTTTGATTCTCCTAATACTCTTAATATTCATGGTTTTGACAATGTTGGTAGACAAGCACTAGAAACGATCACACTTCTGTTTGAATTGGGTCCAATCACTTTACTTGCGCTAGTCCATGTCACGCCTAGTGCACTGCCTTACAATATCCTACTTGGTACAATATGGAAATGTTGACATATTTTCCTCTCCCCAGAGACAAATAGTTCACCCTGAAAATCTTGTTGAAATTCCTTGAAACTTATCTCTACATGCCTAAAATCCTTCAAACTCTAGTGTTCTACCTTGTAAAAATCCCTAAAAATTCATCAAGAGAATCCTTGCAAAAAACCAGAAAAACCCATAAAATTTGAGGCTTTTACCTTAATTTTTGTCCCCCTTTTGGCCTTTATTTGCTAAATTTTAGTTTTCTAAACTAGCAAAAATGACTAAGGCATAGGAATGTTGTGAGCTAATGTCATTCTATAGAATGTTATGTCATCCAGATTATTTCACATAGCTAGTTTTCCCCATTCTACGGAAGCTTTTGATCTCATAGTGGAATGTACATTAAACTATGATGTCAACACTAAGAGGGTGGACAAACAACAGGGGCTATATGTTGATCTTTTACTGGATGGTATTGCAAAGGTATTTCATTTACCAATGACACAAAACATGTATATACCTAATCTTGATGCTCTAGCCAAAGAGTATGAGGCTAGAGATAAAGATTGCAAAAAGGTCATTTATCAAGGGTGGAAATGCCCGACTAATATAGCTGCGGCCGCTGCTAAAATGGAAATACATTTGTATAAATTCAACTTCAATGAGGAAGTCCAATACATTATGAGCATGCTTAGTCAAATGAGAGGTTTAGCCAACAATGGAACATTTGAACCCTAGATGTTCGAGTTGATTAGGTTGGTGATAGAATACAAGCCAAAAAATGCAAAGGTCCAATGGGCCAAGATCATCAATGACTCTTTGCATCATCAAATGGTTGGGTGGAAAGAGAATAAGATCACCATTTTCATGATGACCTCATATGTTGTATATGCTTGTGTAGAAAAAGGCACATTTGATGCATTACAGATAGTGGGGAAGTTAGGAAAATTGCTCAATGAAAAGACTCCTTTTGGGTATTACCCTCATTTGGAAAGAAGATTATCTGTACAAAATTACAAGCTAGTGAATGATGCTTTCATAATGCACATAGTAAGGTTGATGGATGGCGATAGGGCCAAGAGATTTTCGGTAGGAGCTACAGAAGCAATCAATGGATATGGTTCTTGGTTTATTCAAGCTAAGACATATTCATATATTTATATGGAAGGTTTCAATGGGAAACCATATATTCTCCACAGGTACCCCTATGATAGATTAGTATTGATGGAGATGATGAGACACTAGCTGCCAATACTAGAATTATCCAAGGTCAAGGAGGTGCGTCCTTATAGAAAATTCCCTCTTGGTATTAACTGGTTCTTTGTTGGATCTATGGAACATGCAAAGAAGGCTAAGTCAAACTTGAAGAATTTAAATTTAAAGTTATTCCCTCTAGCTAGGGATTATGATCCATATCATAGAGTAGGAAATAGATTCAATAAGAAATATCATCACAGTGTCCACCTTGAACATTACTGGGCAGACTATGATGATGACCATGAAGCAAGGAAAAGAGAATACAAAAGATTAACCTTGGACCAGATAAGGACCATAGGAAAGCCTGAGGTGCCTCCCTAGATAAGGAAAGATGATGATGATCTTATAGACCCCAAGTATGAAGAAAAAAAGTATATAATGATACAATATTAGGTCTAGATCTGAAGCAAAAGGAGGAAACATCCATTGATATTCTTATGACCAAAGTTATGGCTAGGACTAAAAGCTGGGTTGAAAAGAAGATTAATGAATTCAAAAGGAAAGGCATTGCAATTACTTCTGAGAAGAAGAAGATGATTGAAAGAGAAGATCCTAGATTTGATGATTTCTTAATAAAGAAGAGGCAAGATCATGAAGCAAAAATATTAGAGACAAGTTCCTCTGGAGCTATAGAACAGGCCACTACTGAAGGAATTTCACTAGCATACGTACCACCCTCACCCCCCAAGGATATTCCCCTAAAAGCCATTGCTATATCAACATCTGGAGCAGCTACTGTACAAGGGGAAACTTCCAAGGATGTAGAGCAAAGTTTGGTAAGGGATTTTATGGATGAAGAAGATAAAGAAGATGGAGGAGAGGAACCACTCCAAACATTGAAAAGGAAAAAATATGATATACTACAAGGAGTGAGGGCTCCAAGGCATTCTAGATATCAGAGCCCATGCATGAGAGGCACTTTGTCACTAGCACAAATGGTAGCATCAAGATCAACTAATCTAGCTGAACAGATAGTTAAGGAGTTGCAACATAATGTCCCTATCGAAGCCATCATAAATTTTAAGAGTGAAATGACAAAAGAAATAATGGATAAAATCCAACAGGAACAAGCCACTGAGGCTCTTTCATTGATCCAGATCGTTGATTTGATAGAGAGAGATGAATTGGTCAAGGAGATCACTAACCATCCCATTAAGACCCTATGGCAACATACAGAAGCATGAGATACAAGTAAAACACACAATGAAAGAGATGAAAGAGAGAAAACCCCTGAGGTGGAGGTGCACATGGAATCTCTGGATAATTTGATTAAAAATGTCACTAGCCTAGTTGTGGTAGACTTGGCTTCTATACCCAAAGAAGGAGATAAGAAAGAAGAAGCCATCTAGATGGACCAGTCTCAAGGGGAGAGTATTCCAATGGAAGAAGATAATAAAGGTGGTGATGAATAGGTGCAAATAGCACAAGAGAATATCATGATAAATAAACCTGAACATGAGAAGCTTGGTACACCACCTATAGCCACCAAGGAAAAGGATGATGAACATAGGGAAGATGATCATCCAGTTAAAGAAGAGGATAAAGGCCAAAGGCCTAAATCTGATAACATTCCATAAAAGCATGAAGATTCGGCACTGGGTAAACAACCACCTCTAGAACAGAGACAAGATGAGGTGTATGAAGAAGAAATACATGAAGAGGGAGATCTAGATGCCAGGAATAAATCATAAGAAAATGTATAGGATATGGGTGATCAAGATAAAGGAAAAGATATAGATACTCAAATGGAGCAACTGAATCAAGACAAAGGATCACAACAAGATGTTCTAAATCTGATTGCTACAAAAATAAATTAAGGGGATGTACAATAGTTACCATTTGATTTTAAATCTTTCTTTGTAATTGATTCTACAAAAGCAAAACGAAGAGCTAGGACAGTCTCTAACATTAGGGGATGACAAGTTTTGTGGCCTTTATTGTTGTGTGTTTTGTTGTATATTTCACTCAATTGTTGTTGTAGTTGAAATAACCCTATGACCTGAAGGGTCACTGGTTTCTCTTCTTCTATTTGGATTCCGTAAATTCCACCTTTGCGTGGGTAGAAAATTGTTTTCATTGATGTCCTCTTGTATTTGTATGCATTGTAAGAGGTCTTGTTGTATCTGTCATTGTCTAGTTTCTTCTAACAACAAGAGGACAAATGGGTCTCCTTGTGGTAGGACAAATGTTTGTTGTTGAGCTCTTGGATGGATCTCCTCGATCTCATCATGTATAGCTTTTACCCACTCTCCTCTTACTCCTAAACACATTCGTGAATCAGAAGAGAGAAAGTTGTGTGATTACTAGCCTTAACCAGATCTAGGGTTTTGACCTAGGGTTTTGTTGACCTAGGGTTTGACTTTGTTTAATTGTGGTTGCCTCGTGATGGAATCGAGGGTTTGCAATGTTGTCTAATCCAATGTTTCTATATGAATGCAAGCTAAATGATATGTAAAACATCTTTTTTTGGTGTTTTTTAGAGTATTTTGGAAATGGAAATGCTTCTAATCTATGAAAAGGAAATATGCATGCAATCCTATATGATATTTCAAATGCAAAGTCTATCTATGTTTTTTTTGGTTTTTGGTGTTTTTATTGCAATCTAATCTAATGAAAAGGGAAAATACTTCTTCTAACAATGTAGATCTAAAAATATGAAAGCATTTAATCTAACATGCAAGATCTAACTATCAAGGAAAAAAACAATGTGTTACTATTCCTAAGAGCAAATGTGATTATCTAATTGCTATGAAGGCAATGAAAACAATGAAGGAACCTAAGAGAAATGAAGATTTGTTGACTCCACTACCCTCAGTAATCCTTGTGTAGGCAACCTCAAATCCTTTTGTAGTGCATGATTTTTGTGCTTACATATTTGCCCCCTCAGGGAGGTAGTCTACATGAAAGGTAGGTACCATTCCTGAACTAGGCCTTACCTGTTGTCAATTTTTCCCATAATTTGTACTTGTAATAACTAGTATTAGTCTGACATTTAAATATATCAAAGTAAATGATGAAAACTGAAATGAGAAACTTACCATGGATCGTTTGAGTTCTACTAGTTGCTTGCTTTTGTCGGTTCAGACCTGTAGGGTTGAGAGCACGCAAAAAAATGCATGAAACAAATGCATAAAAGCAAAGAACTAATCTAAAATACATAAATGAAACTAAGGTAAGGAAAAACAAAGAGAGCTAGATTGTGAGATCGGTGTGAAACAGCGATGGAATTGTTCGTGTGAGCAGTTGATAGAGAGGTATCATTGAGGAGATCACATAGATGGACGTCTCTTATTCAGCTGTGGAGAATCAGGTATGCAATCAGTGAAAAACACTTCTCTAAACCCTAGTTTGAATGTTGTGAAAACTCTCTTAAAATTGTTTGTTTTTTGTGATTTTTCTTGTTGCATTGTGTTCGTCTCGTCGTTTAGAGTGAGATTGATCTTTTATTTTTTGAAATTGGCTGAGAAACGAGGTTTTTAGAGTGATTTTTGCTTGAGGGGCTTGCTCCTAGGGTCGACCCTTTTGTTAGATAGGGTCGTCCATGGAGATCCTGTTTGACAACAGGGTTGCCTAGGGAGATTATGTTTGACAACAGGGTTGCCTAGGGAGATCCTGAAAAACACTTGGGTTGCCCAGGGGTGATCTTGTTGGACTAATTTCTGACCTCATTTGAAGTTGTTTAATGCTTGTTTTGCTTCGATCTAACATGATTTGGTCACTAAATCTACCTGTTTATTACAATTTTGAAGGATTATATGATTTTTTTGTGTAAGGTTTTCTACAGTTTTATGATTTTTAGGGATTTTTGCAAGTTTACGAGATCTAATCTAAAGTTCTCTTTTGATTTTGTAGGAGATGCGTATTCGATGGAATACCTGCTAAGAGCAAGGGTGGCTCTTAGGGATGTTTTCTTCAATGAGTACAAAGGATCGTACCATACTGAAGAGGGTTAGTCTTGCCAGAGTTTTCCATATTCCTGTGATCCATCATGTATCTCATATATACTGTGATAGCTTGACTTACTAGAATGTAGACAGGAACACATTCAGGTTCCCACAGATTTTAGGAGAGTGGACTATCACTATGTATGATGTATACTATAAGCTTGGGGTTCCTGTGAGGGGACAACCTCTATTTCTTCTTGTTAGTGAGTCCTATAAGGACAAGGCTTCCTGGGCTGCATTTATGGGGGTTAATCACCCAGGGGACCAGACAGGAGTTTAGCTTACTTTTGTGCCACAACTCCACATCCCACTTCTGAGGAGGTTTCTGATTGGCTTGATCACTTCGAGGATGTTAGGAGACAAGGCCTCGACTCATCTGAGATGGTGCTAGGCACTCATCATTCGAGGATTGCAGGAAGGCACAGTTTATGCATGGGGACCTGATATCCTAGCGATGGTCCACAGAGATTTTTATTGGATCCCTAGGCAAGGGGCTCTAGCCTTTAGCCACTCCCCTCTGATTATGACATGGATTTTTGAGCATATGAGTTCTTATCAGAAGCTCATTGCTCTTCCAAATAGGCAACTATCGAGAGCGGCGAGGTGGGCACATATTGGTCATTTTGATGCTACTCTTCCCACCATTGCTACCCTTACTAACGATGACCTTATTTCTGATTCTTATCACGCCATGGAGGAGGCTTGGGCCCATGATGACGAGATGAAAATATATTGTTGTGAGGTTTCAGAGATCATAGATTGTAATGGTCAGGTTGAGGCTTATCAGGTGGATCATGTTTTGTAGCAGTTCAATGAAGATGTCCTTGAAGACTTGCCCCTAGTGTCTACTTGTTATAGGACTGTTCAGGAGATGGGGGAGATTGGACAGAGGAATGTTGTTTGGACACCTTTGACTCCAGGCATCTTTATCACTAGGGTTTCTAGAGGAGGATAGAGGGGAGGGAGAGGGACTCCTTCTTGATCTCTGATTGTGACTATGATTTAGAGTCCATTGACGAGGTCTATGTTCCTGATAGTGATGATTCGTTAGATGAGGCCCCTCTCGAGGATGAGGATTTTGATGACATTGGTTCTTCACATGAGGTTCCTGACATCCCCAAGGGTCCTCCTATTATTCCTTGATCTCCTCATTCAGATGAGGTGATGCGCCAGCTTGACCCTGACTGGCAGTCTAGAGATCCACGTAAGTTTTGTCTATTTGTGTTCGCTTAACTTTGTCCTTTCTTTTTTTATGTTGCACTGATTTGGTCTTGTCTTGATTTAGCATTTCAGGCAATGTCAAAGAGTGGAGGGACTTGGTTCATGAGGTTAATGTTGGATTGACCTTTCGCTTTACTAGGATGACCCACGATCATCTTTTGGATGATCCTGGTGTGCCCCCAGTTGCAGGGTGACACACTGATATTTTTGTTCCTCTCTACCATGGGTGTTAGATGATTATAGAGTTGAAGAACCAAGTCGACATGCTTCAGGGTGAGAACAAAGTACTTCAGGAGATGGCTTGCCTTACTTTTGGGTGTTCTGATACTAGTATGGTGGGGCCTTCATAGTCGCATGCCCACAACCAAACACATCATTCTCACAGATCTCGTGGAGCGACTAGTGTTATTCATAGATGAAGGAGCTGAAGTCCCGAGGGTTCTGTCAAAGGGAACCATCCTTGATTTGCCTTTCTTGAAATTTGTGCCCCTTTGCATGGGGAGCCTCTACTTCTCTTGAGAGCATTTTGTCTTAGCTCTTTGATACTATCGTAGATGTAAACTTCAAATGTATCTATGAAAGGTTATCTTTTTCTATGGTTTTTCTCTTGTCAAATTTTGTAGTCATCTCTTGTGCATGTTTGGAAGTTTTTAGGAACTTTTTGATTATGTTTGACCTTTTCAACTCTTTTAACAAATGCAAGTATAACAATGATGACATATTTTTTTAGTTTTGCGGGACATATATATGATATGCATTTTACGATTTGATAATGCAAGAACACAAGAAATGTTGTAAATGAAACTATAACACTTACTGAATGTCATGAGATATGACTCTTGACGTTATTGCTTTGAGACTCCTTTTCTAATTTTTGGCATGAATGCATCATGGAACAAACATAGTGACTGCTCTTAAATATGATTTTTGATTTAAGGGATTGCGAGTTGGCCTGATATAAGAGATCTATTCAAGGCTGTGAGATAGGATTTTAAGGAAACTCATGTGGGGAGTGAAATGAATCATGGAATGTTTCTGATTTCTAGACTTTGCTAAAGGCTAAACACTAATCGTTATCTAGATAAGACAATTTGATAAGCTTTCAACCTTAGACAAGTATCAAGTTTTATAGGTGTTCACTAGACTTAGATCATAGATGGCAAGCAAAGTAGACCCGGGGTAAAGGATATCTGGGAAAGAACAAGGGTCCCTAGATAGAAGATGATCCTAGAGACTACTAGACTTTTTAGTTTTGCTCAGCTAGTGTGTGTGTGTGTGCTTAGTACCTTTCTTTCTCTGTTAAAATGTCACCCTTGAGGCTTCAAGCTTTGACTGATCTCCACCCAAGAGTACGGATATTCAGCAATCATCTTTCTTTCACTCTCCTTTTTGTATCTCTCTTTTTTTGTTTTTTTTTTGTATTTTCCTCACTTAATTTTTCTCATTTTTTGGATTTTTTTTATTTTTCAAGAAATGAATGCTTTTTGGAACTTTGATATGCAATTCTTTGATCTCTCACTTTTTGATAATCTTATTTTGATCACTCATTTTTTTATTCACTCGTATCTTAGATTGCTTCCTTCAGAGTTATGCTCTTCCTAACATTTTTGGCCAAGAAAGATAAGGGGCTGAGCGCCACCTATAGCTTTTGTAATCTAGTTGGACTTCCCTACTACTAGGGAAGAATTGGGAAGGTCTACTCGTAAGCTTCCTTTGAACACTATAGATTTGAATACTGACTTTGTTTAGACCTAACACCTTGACTCATTAAGACTAGGATCAGTGTAAAGCTAGGAGCTAGGTTTTGATTAGTATCACTGGGAATGTAGGGGGATAATAGCGGTTGTGAAAAATGGGGATCTCTAGGTCCTGAAGGATAACGTATATCTAGGCAACATTAGACTCCTTACTAAAGGGAAAATAGTACAAGAGCAAGTCACAAACTACAATGCAAGATGAACAGAATGATGCAAAAATGCAAGAAACAAATTGTTTTTGACATTTTTTTATTTTTTATTTATTTTTTGTATTTTTATGTTTTATGATTTTTTTTGGTCATTTAGACGTAATATTTCTTGAGGTGAAAGGCATTAACTATTTTACCAAATTCCTCTCCCTCCATTGTGCACAAGAGATAGGCACTATTTCTGATATCTTCTTTAACCATATAAGGGCCTATCCAGTTAGGTCTAAATTTTTGTCCTTCACCAGCTCTCTTGTCAATTAGATTGTCTATCCTAAGCACTAGGTCTCCCACTTGAAAGGGCCTTGGGATAACCTTTTTTTTATATTGCTTTTTCATTCTTTCTAGATAGGAATCATGTCTTTGAACAACTCTCAAGCGTGTCTCATCCATCATTTCTAACTCGACTAACCTTACTGCTCTGTACTCTTCGTTGGCCAATAATCCTTGTAATGACACTCTTAGGCTAGGCAATTCCACTTTCAATGGTAATACCACCTCTGACCCAAAGGTGAGGTTATAACAGGTGGTTCCAATTGGAGTCCTAACACTTGTTCTGTAAGCCCACAGAGCTGGATATAGTTGTAAATTCTAGTCTCTCATAGAATCTTTTACGATTTTGACCAATATGGACTTCAAAGTCTTATTGGTAGCCTCTACTTGCCCATTTCCTTGAGGATAATAGACTGAGGGAGAGTTGTGATTGATGTGAAATCTCTTGCATAGCTCCCTCACATGTGGATTTTTGAAGGATGAGGCATTATCTGTAACTATGACTTGAGGGATCCCGAACTGACAAATGATTTGGTTCAATATAAATTTAGCGATTACAACATTTGATACTATGGTAAGAGGCATGGCCTCTACCCATTTTGTGAAATATTCTATCGCAGTGATGATGAATAGGTGTCCATCTATTGATGGGGGAGATATCTTCCCCACTAGATCTAATCCCCACGTGGAGAAGGGCCAAGGGGTGATGATTGGTTGCAAATCTCTTGTTGGTGTATGGTGAACATGCACGTAAACTTGACATTTTGGGTACCTTTTAACAAATTTAATTGCATCTCCTTGTAAAAAAGGCCAAAAGTATCCCATTTTTTGTATCTTTCTTGCCATGGTGTGGCCACCAAAGTGTCCACCATAGATTTCACTATGACATTCTTTTAATATCGTGTGTGCTTCTTCCTTGTTAGCACATCATTTATCAAAACATATCTTGCAATAAGGACTCATAGTCATATTTTTCCCAAAGGGGTTATGTTTTCTGGGTAAGTCTTGTGCACAAGATAGTTTACAATGTCTCAGTACCAATACGAGGTGGCATATTTCTCAAGATCTACCGTGTAAATCTCTTTGTTAGGGAAATCTTCATTCACAGGTTCTTCCTGGGGAATCGGGTTGCCTGCTAACCAATCTACTATTATTTGTCCTTTAACTACCTTTTGGTTGACATAAGTTAGCTTGAATTTTCTTAGCAAGGTTATGAACTGGCCAGCTCTCCTTAAGAGCATAGGCTGATTTAGAAAGGTCCTCAATTGCTCGGATCGTATCACGACTTTAGTTTCTTGATTTAGCATGTAGTTTCATAGCCTTTAGGTTGAAAAGACTATGGATAGACACTCTTTTTCATCTTGAGTGTAATTCTTTTCATATTCCAAGAAGGTTTGACTTATGAAATAGATGGCGCTTTCTCTTCCACCTTCATCTACTTGAGCCAGTATGCATGCTACGGAGATATTGGTTGCTCTAAAGTATAAGATGAAGGGTTTGTCATGTTTAGGTGGCATTAACATGGGTGGCATTAATAGGAATTTCTTTACTTGCTCAAATGCATTTTGATAGTCCACGGTCCAAGTTACACCAACTTGTTTCTTTAATAGTTGATTGATCGGATGGATTTTGAAAGTCATATCTGGTATGAATCATCTGATTGTGCTCAACTATCCTAAGAAAGTTCTTACTGCTCTCTCATTCATTGGTGGGGTTGTATTCAAGACTACTTTGACCTTGGCCAGGTCAACATCTATGCCTCTTCGTGAGACAATGAATCCTAACAACTTTCCTACAGTGACTCCGAAAACACATTTCTTGAAATTTAACCTTACTTTATATTCTCGAAGCTTGTTGAAGATCTTGCAGAGGTCCTCCACATGTTTTGATCTTTGTTCTAATTTTGTTAGGAGGTCATCAATGTAAGTTTCAACTATCTTGTAAATGTAATCATGAAAGATATGTGTCATTGCCTTTTTATAAGTAGCTCCTATGTTCTTCAACTCGAGTGGCATGACCATGTAGCAGAAGGCCCCCCAGGGGGTAGTAAATTTTATTTTGTTTTGATCAACTTATGCAATTCTGATTTGGTTGTATCCTAAAAATCCATCCATTAGGGAAAGGGCTTCGTATCCCGCCATTGAATTAACAATTTGATTGATGGATGGTAAAGGAAAACTGTCTTTTGGGCAAGCTTGATTGATGTCTCTAAAGTCGAGACATCTGAATTTTTCCATTTTTCTTCAGGATTGGGACAATGTTTGACACCCAATTGCAATAATCAGCTAGTTTGATGAGTCCAACATTCAATTTAATTTTTTGAGTTCTTCTTTCACCATTTTAGCTACTTGTGGTTTTATGGGCATTGGTTTTTGTTTTACAGGTTTGGCATCTGGTTTCGTTACTAGATTGTGCAGCACAACCTTTGGATCTAACCTTGGCATATCTGAGTATGCCCATTTGAATATGTCAGAGTATTCAATCAGGAACTCTATGTATTCTTGCAATTCTTCGTCAGTTAGCTCTCCTCCTAGTTTTAACATCCTCACTTTTTTGGGTGTACCAATGTTGATGTCAATCATATCTCCTATTTGGGATGAGTGTCCTTCAAAATTTTTGAGGAGTAGGTGGTAAATCTGAGTTTGCCTCAATCTAAAGGATTTCTTCTTCATTTATGAAATAGTCCTTAGGACGAGGGAGGAGTAGGTATCTTTTTTTATGGTGGTCTCTTGGAAGCCCATCGTATGCGTGTAGATACTCTAGGATGGCTTCATCGTTCTTGGCATATTCCTGAGTTGGTTTTTCTTCTTGAACCATGGCATAATTTAGGATATCTGGTAATTCTTCACTGTCTAACAATGGCTCTCCGTGTACCGAAATAATGTATTCTAAGTTTTGTAATTGAGCATGTGGAGAGAATAATGCGGCTGTTGTAGCCATTGAGTCTGCTACCTGATTTTCTTCTCTAGGTATGGCTTTGATGGAGAAGAAATCAAAGAATTGAAATAATTTCCTGATGGTCTCTTTATAAGGTAGTAATCGTTCAGATTTTGTTTCATAATTTTCTGCAACCTGATTGATTATCAGCTGAGAGTCTCTAAAGGTAGAGATTTTCTTGACTCCTATTCTCATGGATAGCATGCTTCCTAGGGACAGGGCTTTGTACTCAACAATGTTGGTGCAAAAGAAGTCTAGTCTAAAGGTGAAGGAGAGGACTTTTCCTTCGGGAAATGTTAAAATTATCCCCGTTCATGCCCCCATCTTACAACTAGCCCCATCGAAATGTAGGGTCCATAAACTTTCATGGTTTTGTGAATGAGATACCTCTCCAAATTCATAAGGGAAGTTCATTTTTCTTCTTTTTCGTCTCCTTCTTCAATGATCTCGATTGTTCTGACCAAAAGGTTTTTGATATCCCATTCATTGACACATGGAATTGCTGCTAAGCTAAACGGTGCACAAGATTTAGTTCTATGCGAATCAAAGGGAAATTCCATAAGATCGTCCATTCTTTGGTAGGATATGTTGTGAGCACTTGCATTTATATGAACACTACCAATACTGTGTTTCAACAATTTGAACTACCTTCCTTAAAGGTACAAAGGCAGAATGATCCTCTACTTATCATTGTTGGAATTAACAATTTTGGTTTGAAACATACCCTTATTGATAATGGTTCTAGTCTTAATGTTTGCGGTATAGACATGTTGAACTGTATTAATATTGACACATCTTTGATTCTCCTAATACTCTTAATATTCATGGTTTTGACAATGTTGGTAGACAAGCACTAGAAACGATCACACTTCTGATTGAATTGGGTCCAATCACTTTACCTGCGCTAGTCCATGTCATGCCTAGTGCACTGCCTTACAATATCCTACTTGGTAGAATATGGAAATGTTGACATATTTTCCTCTCCCTAGAGACAAATAGTTCACCTTGATAATCTTGTTGAAATTCCAGGAAACTTATCTCTACATGCCTAAAATCCTTCAAACTCTAGTGTTATGCCTTGTAAAAATCTTTGAAAATTCATCAAGAGAATCCTTGCAAAAAATCAGAAAAACCCAGAAAATTTGAGGCTTTTACCTTAATTTTTGTCCCCCTTTTGGCCTTTATCGGCTAAATTTTAGTTTCCTAAACTAGCAAAACTGACTAAGGCATAGGAATGTTGTGAGCTAATGTCATGTACATTAAACTATGGAAGCTTTTGATCTCATAGTGGAATGTACATTAAACTATGATGTCAACACTAAGAGGGTATACAAACAACAGGGGCTATATGCTGATCTTTTACTGGATGGTATTGCAGAGGTATTTCATTTACCAATGACAAGAAACACGTATGTACCTAATCTTTATGCTCTAGCCAAAGAGTATGAGGCTAGAGATAAAGATTGCAAAAATGTCATTTATCAAGGGTGGAAAAGCCTGACTAATACAGCTGCAGCCACTGCTAAAATGGCAATACATTTGTATAAATTCAACTTCAATGAGGAAGTCCAATACATTATGAGCATGCTTAGTCGGATGAGAGGTTTAGCCAATAATGGAACATTCGAACCCTGGATGTTCGAGTTGATCAGGTTGGTGATAGAATACAAGCCAGAAAATGCAAAGGTCCAATGGGCCAAGATCATCAATGACACTTTGCATGATCAAATGGTTGGGTGGAAAGAGAATAAGATCACCATTTTCATGATGACCTCATATGTTGTATATGCTTGTGTAGAAGAAGGCACATTTGATGCATTATAGATAGTGGGGAAGTTAGGAAAATTGCTCAATGAAAAGACTCCTTTTGAGTATTACCCTCAATTGGAAAGAAGATTATCTGTACAAAATTACAAGCTGGTGAATGATGCTTTCATAATGCACATAGTAAGGTTGATGGATGGCGATAGGGCCAAGAGATTTTTGGTAGGAGCTATAGAAGCAATAAATGGATATGGTTCTTGGTTTATTCAAGCTAAGACATATTCATATATTTATATGGAAGGTTTCAATGGGAAACCATATATTCTCCACAGGTACCCCTATGATAGATTAGTATTGATGGAGATGATGAGACACTAGCTGCCAATACTAGAATTTATACAAGGATTGATAAAGCTTGATAGCTTGGCATCCAGCATGCTGATCACAGAGAAATTGACTACACTCACTCTAATAAGTGAAGAAGATATAGCTCACTTGGATGTACAGAAACATCAAGCCCAGACTATGGATAAGTGGTTCATGAATGGTGTAGGAGCACCCCTTCAACAAGCCAACTATACATCTGAGGGAGAAGACTAAGGTCTTGATATGTTGTTATGTTTTATGCATTTCTATGTTTGTTCATGTTGTCATGTAGTTCTTTTTGTTGTGATTTCATGTTTGTAATAAAGACCCCACCATGTGAACCAGTGTCACAAATTTGGCATCCTGATAAGCCAATGTAGACATCTTGGGCAATTGGGGTATGTGGATAATCAAATCAAGTGTGTTTTGTTGTTTTTAGGTGTTTTGTTGATGTTCTAAGGTGTTTAAATCATGTCTTATAATAAAACATGTGTCTTGTGATTAGTTAGTTTTTGGCTTACACCCTTGGTTAAGCTGAAATATGAAACATGGAAGTTGTAACAACCCCAACCTCTAGTATTCCAGTTGGAACTGAATGGGAAGAGGCCATAAACACCTTCAGGACTAGGATCCCAAGGAAGAGGAGATTTTTGATGAAGTTTGGAGAGAATAGAAGATTGAAGAAAAATAATACATTCTGTGGAGACATCGAAGTTTAATTCATTTTGTGTTTGCACATTCTGTGTTCTGTGTATATTCTCTATATTTAACTGTTTTAGTTTTCTGTTGTCAAAAATGCAAGACTGAGACCATTCCACTGGTGGATTTCTTTGAAATTAATGGAATGGACCCTATACATAATTTTTTGTTTTATTTTCTTCTTGTCCGTGGTCATGACAGAATGGAAGAGAGGATCCAATAGAGAACCTAGCATCTCAATGTGCTAGGGTTCGACAGAATAGAGACTGCGAAATTTGTTGCAGAGGAGGTTATCAACGTGAGATCTGAATATGCATTTTATGTGTATACTACAATTGTATGATGATAACATTGTGTGTGTATATCACAATTGTTTATGAGTATATTGTGTGTGTATCGTATAGTCGTATGTCACAGTTTTATGTTAGAAACATACATTTCATATGATACAAAGGATGACCGGCCGGAGTGGTAACATAGAATGCATATTGGAAGTTCACCTTTCTGTGGATACAATGAGTGACCGGTAGAAATAGTAGAAAGAACCAGAATAACTAGTCAAGTCTGGTATATGAAATTTAGTTGTATCGGCATAACGGGGAGACATACAAAGCTGTTGCCAAAGAGTCAAGTCACACCGAAGATAGGTGGTCCCCACCAAATGCATACCCCGGATGCATGTTGAGAATGCATCTTTGAAATGCACATTGAGAATGTACATTGCAAATGTACATTGAGAATAAACAATTGTCGGATACAAGGAGTGACTGGAAGGAGTGGTAAGGGGAACCGGTGATAACAGGTCGTGTCTTGCACATACAATAGTGAATGCATATTGGCATATTAGAACAATAGAGTTTGAACTGACCGATAGTATGTATCTTGCTGACAGAGAATAATGAATGTTTTTGGCATCGTTAGACCTCGTGATGGGTTTTATTATGGGTTGATGGGTATTTTCACCTTGTTTTAAGTGTTTATGTATGCGCTCTACATCAATGAACTTCATGACGTCTGGAGAGGAGGTAATAAAGATTTCTGTCTTTAATTGGGACACATTGTCTAAATTGAAAGAAAGTATTGATTCTTTGAAGGGTGAATTCACCCAATGGATCCAAAAATGCAACTATGCAATGGATAGGCTTAACAGGGCCAAAGATATGACAGATAATGAGTTGTTAAAAGGTAAAATTGTTACTAACGCAACCCTTCCACTCATGGGCACATGGATGAACGAAATGGGTTATGAACTTAGTGTACTGAAGGCTAACATGGACAGAGTAAATGATATCTAGACTAAAGTACATGATTTGTTAGCTGAGGAATTACAAATAATGGAAGAGTTACTAGATGAGGCCATAACAAAAGAAGAAATGCTAGAATTGGATGAAGCAATGCAAATGTTTAAGGATAAGTTCAAAGAAGTAGTTGAATATCCTAAAGAACTTTTTACTGTCGAGGTCATGGATGAAATGGTTGAATTGAATGTGAAGGTGAAGACATTCAAGAAAGAGGGTGATAAAAGGATGACAATGGTAGAACCTTTAGATGAAAAAATATAGGCATTGAAGTATGCCAAATTAAGGGCTACCACAATAAGTAACTTTCAGGTAGACACTTTTGTGTGGGATTATGATAACTATAAGAAGACAGATGTAGGGATGCAGAGATATGAAGAAGATCCTGCTACATAAAAGAAGATTGCACAAATTGGAGATCACTAAAGGAATAGAGATGATAGCTGTACTCACCAAAGGATTGCCAACTGGCAATCTATGTCATGTATCCTATACGATTGACTTGGTCAAAGGAATGTTATGGACTATTGATCCTAATAGGAAAATCTTGATTGTAGGATCTTTTGTAACTGCCTCCTCTTCTTGTCCTATAAAAGGAGATGAAGTGCACTTTGTACTTGATATTCAAAACTTAATTGAGATTAGATTGCTGAAACATCAGGACTAATTCTCAAGGCTAATTATGAATGTACATCTCTTTTGCATACTTAAGAAGAATAAGCTCCCATGATTACATACAATCGTAGATTTTGAGTAATTTGTGAAAGGATTCTGGATATGTGCTTTGATTTGCTACGTCCCTTGGAGTGCATTTCATGTTGTGCATATTGTTTTCATTCCTTTCAATCGAAGTTAGCATTAATCATATCTAGTTGTGGAACATCTTGGTGAACATATGGTTTGATTTCCTTCTCTTCATGATAGTGTCAAGAATGTATATGGATCAATGGCTAAAGATTCACTCATTTTAGTAAAATTAAAAAAAGTCATTCAAATTTCTTCAATTTTATTTGATCATTATCACAATTACAAATACTTAGAAAATCCTAAGCAAATACAGAAAATATGCTAATATCTATTAAATAATTGAACATCAGTAGCATATTTGAGTGAATAGCATGTTGAAATGATAAATATCATGCAAATGAACATGAATAATGACAATAATCATGGAAATACATACCTGTAGGCATATCATTTGAATAGATTTATAGTGCAAAGGTAAAATCCAAATAGTATAAGTTGATATGCAAAAGAATTGATCAAACTTACATAATATCTGCATCATCTCCAAGTTAAATACAGTAGGAATTAACTTTTGTTGTTAAGAAATTTATAGAAAGCAGGTGAAATTGAGATCATCTAGACATGAATTTATTTGAATCAGAAATGTAAGGCCCCTGAATGGAAATAACAAGGCACATCAAACCACTGAGTAATTCTAGATGATTATGAACTAATTCCTCGTAGACTTGGCATCATGAATTCTGTGAATTTGCCATATCTTTCAATATGATAAAGGTTTGATTTACATTTCTTTATCTATGTTTTTTTATGACTAACATCATGATCAACATGATGCTAGAGCAAAAAGAAGTGGGTGGACTCTAGATTCATAGGTTCACTTTAAGATCTACTCAAAAACCCCTCTCAGACAAGCTACATCTCCCCCAGTTCTAATTTTTTCTAAGCATTTGAAGAAGGATGTTTATGACGGTGAACAATTTTTCATCTCTAATGGTTTCATTTGCCAATTCAATCGATTATGGAAAAAACTTTGATATCTATATAACTGGATCATAGTTGTCTAGCAATCCATGCTCAAAGGTAAGGTGGAAGTTTACCTATGTGCACAGGGTTTTTTTATTAGTTTTTGATTGCAAACAAGATCAGGACGCCATCCTCAAGGAACATTGGTGTTGGGGGAAAAATCTGCTTCTCCTTAAACCTTGGTATCCTGAATTCAATCCTCTCTCTGAATCTTTTTCAGTGAAGCCGGTTTGGGTTGGCCTTCCAAATATGTCACTGCAGTACTAGTTTGAGGATTGTTTTGAAGCTATTGGAGATTCTTTGGGCAATTTTTTGGCTATTGATCTACTAACACCTCCAATTTCTCCCACACAACTTTCGCTTGCATCCTTTTAGACTTGGATATCTCAAGAGATCTCCTTGTGGAAATCACCTTCAAGATTGATGATCGTAGCTGGTCACAACCTTTGGACTATAGAGCTTTACCCTTCCGTTGTACAAGATGTTTCGAGACTAGACATATGGTTAACAATTGTTCCAGGTATAGAAACAATGTTGAGCACCAATCTTGATGGATGGATGTTCTTCTACATAATTATTCTATAAATATAGCTTCAAAGCATCTTAGGAAGGATTCAGACTCTTCCCACGATGCTCCTTCATTGCATGATATTGATTTGTAGTTTTTTGTAACTTCAGAAATTCCTAAAGAGACAGATTTTGAGGCTCACCCTTGAGCCTCTTCTAAGTTTTGGAAGATATTCAAGGGAAGTGATGCTACTAAGTTTTTGGACCCTTCAACCACCTCGGGTACTCCAAAATTGGATGGTTTCAGTCCCAACACAACCATTCTGTTTGTTCTGGATAAGGCAAGAGATTTGGGGTAGAAGAGCCCTCTTGGGGAAGTAGACCAAAACTCTCTGGCTGATTCTTTATCTGAGCATGGGTGGACTAAGGTCAAAATGAATAAATCTCCTATTGGTAAACACCAGATGCAACTCAGATTTTCCATGAAAGGAGGAATTGGTGGTCAGGAGGGAAGTCTCTAGAGAAGAGGCTTATAGGGAACACAACAATTTATTGGTTGTTGTATTTTAGCATGGCAATTTTAGAAGGATATGTTGATAACTTAGCTTTGTGCTGTGTTTTTTGTAGCATCCCTTGAGATAAGGTCTTGCATTTATGTTGTTTCTTTTTTAATTTAATACAACTCCTCGCAACCTTGGTTGCGTCTTACTGAGAAAAAAAAATTCTAACATTGGCCTTCAACACTCTAGGTCAATTAAATAAAACCCCTTTCTATTTAATTACCTATCACCCTCTAACTTTAGCCTCCATGGTTAATTAAATAAAACCTATTTAATTAACCCAAATCCCCTTTCTAATCACCATCTTCCAACTAATCAAATCCTCTTACAATAAATCTAAATTTTTAATTCCTCTCACTAGAGGACAAAATCTAAACGTCAACTCTCTAATCAATCCACACCCTCCATTTTGAAAGATACTCTAGGGTTCAATCCAAACCCTCCATTCCACTATTTCTCATTGGTCCATGTCACCTCCTTCTCCTATTTGACCTCCTCGCCACAAGATCTTAGCCCTCCATTTTGAGGCAAAATCATAGACCTCCATCCCAAGTAAACCTCCATCTATAAATACAATTGCACCTCAAGGCTTTACTTACACCATGCTTTTTTATCTTAGCCTTATGCTATCCATTTATCCACTTAGCTAGATTTATGCACTGTTATGTTGGTAAAATATTGAGCAATCCACATAATATTTGATCTTTGCAAAGACATAGCTGAGTGAGTTGGGTGCATTACTCTAATCCTATCAAGGAGTAGGCATGGTTGAGGACATGAAGATATAGTATTTCGTTGTTTTCCTTTATGTTTATGGTCCTTTTCTATTTCCTTGTCTTCACTAATAAGCATGCAATCAATCTTGATATAAAAGGGGCAGAGGTGCTAGTGTCCCCATTGCATCTGCTAAATCCATCTCAATATCATCAATGGGAAGATCATTAGTAAAAAAACCCACTCCAAAGACTCCTCATAAGTAGTCAGGTCATACTCGACCAGTTCTCCATAAATAGGGATCCGTAGGATCCTCCACACATCCTCTAGGGTGATGGTCATCTCTCTTGTCGATAATAGGAAAGCGCTCCTCTCACTCTGCCATCTATCAACCAAGGTGCTCATCATCATTTGATGTGTGTGGATCTCCAGCATGTAGGTGATATCCCATAGTCTGATCACCCCCAAGAACTCCTTATCCATCTCTAAAAGATATGGCCTCAACCTCATAGTGATAGGCCTCTGCTCTCATGACTGTATAGGCTCTATCTACTCCTGCATCCATCCACAACATGTTGTTAGTCTTCTGTAAACTAGATTCTAAGAATATACTTTGAATAGCGACACAAAAGCGCTATGTTATTCTATGCAAATGCCATTTCTGGAAAATGTACTACCCTAACCTGTGCAAGTACCATCTCTAGAAAATGCACTATCCTACCCCATGCAAGTGCTATTTCTAGAAAATGCACTACCTTGTCCTATGCAAGCAATATTTTCTAGTGAAAGCGCCCTTTTATCTAGCTCAAAAGTGTGACTTTGTTGTACAAGCGCCTTAATCTCCCACGTAAGTTCCATTTTAGGTGAAAGCACTAACCCTAGCTACATAGGCGCTTCTGTAACACAAGCACTGAAGCACACCATTAGCAGTAACACGCTTCAAAAGTGCTAGTTCCATGACAAAAGCACCATGATCCTAAGGATAAGCGCCAATCCTAACGTGCAAAAGCATCATTTTAGCATATATTATCACTTCTACTTTATCCTACTTCTACCCACATTTATGACCCCTTAAACTACCCCTAGGGACCCAAGATGAGGTACATATGTTGGCTCTTATGTCGGATGGTCACTAATAAATCCAAACTCTCTCTCCATGATGCCTATGTCACGGAATTTGCACCATCTTTCCTCGGCACTCTTCCGCTCCTACTAGCTCTAATCTCTACTAGGTGTGAATGCAAATGAGCCTAAATGGGCCCCTCTTCCCCTATTTATATGTCCCTATTTTTCCCCTCTTTGAGATGGTGTTTCAAAGTAACATCACACCCAAGTCCTAATTACACCCCTAGCCCTAGGTTTCTTCCATGTTTCTCCACTCTTCCATATTTCTTCCCCAATTTTTCTTCATCTGAGTTATTTCTTCATCCCCAATTTGTTTATCACCACCCTTCTCTTCTTTTTGAAAGTTCAACTGAAAAATTTATTTTCTGGCTGATCTCTCGAGGGGGCATCACTACTCCATCATTCCTTTGGTTGACTGGGGTATAATGTATTCTTTGACATGATGCCACTTCATTTTAGTCGCGATGCTATATCAAAGAGGGGCAAAATGTAGACAATAAAAATTGACCACATCTCCACCATCACTTGCGACATCATCCTAACATTACCTTGTGAAAAATTCATCTTTAGGTCCCCTTCATGTCCTCACTCATCTTTTAAATTAATTAAATAAATTGTATTTATTTAATTCATTTATCTAATTCCATTTTTCTCCATCACCCAAATTAATTAAATAAATCATATTTATTTATTTAATTAATCCATGTTCTCCCTTAACCAAATTAATTAAATAAATTTTATCCTCACACATGACCCCTCTCCAATAATTAAGTAAATAATTTTATTATTTAATTAATTAAATTTTTCCACTTGTCTTCATCCTTATTCATTTTCCACAAATAAATAAATTAAAAAATTTCAACTAGTCACATGACTAACTAATCTTTTGTAGATCCATCTTTATAGAAAGCCCTAGAAGCTTCCATCCTTATCCCTAGTTCTTCTCATTCAATCTTAGCCATTCATTTTATATTGCACCTCTTGATCCTAACCCTCTATTACACCTCTTAATCTCAACCATCAATTGTACCTCTTAGTCCTAGCCCTCCTTTCCTCATATCATGAATCTATAAATTGATGATCCATTCATCCATCAACATGACATCTTTTACTATCAAGTACATACTACCATTTTGCTATCATACTATCCTCCATTATACCAAGATTATGTTAGTTTATTGGGCAATCCACTTATGTTCAAGAAAGAATCTCAAAGACAATAGCTAGTGGAGCTAGGGTGCACTCCATTCCTGCTCTATTGGAGGAGAGAGAATGATTTTATATTTGCATTTATATTTATGTTTTTTACCTCTAATTATTTTCTTGTCTTCAGTTCTACTTTTCCTCCTATTTTGAGTTTAGTTTCTTTTCTGCAGTGAGAGCCAATTAGTAGTCCTCCTCAACTATCTAGATATTCCACATATCCAACTCCTCTTGGATGATTTACTCAATCCATTGATGTAATTGGTGACTTTCTCAGCCCCTTCGTCATGATGTCTTGACCTGATCGTCATCTGATAGTATTCTTTAGTGTATTCCTTTATAGTTATTTCCCCTACCATAGATTATTGGTGCAGGAGCACCTTCACATCAGGGTTTACTTGATCTTCAAGATGTTTGATTTGTTTAATGAGGTCCTTGAGACCATATTCAATGTTGTAATGAGGCTTGGAAGCTAGGTATGTTTGTAATGGACTATGTCCAAATAACTTGAGTCTTCTATGAAGGACAGTCTTGTAGTTATAGGTTAGTCATTTATTTTTTAATGTTTGTCTTTGGTAGTCATTTAATACCATCATGTTGCAAGCCTTTTAAGGCATGTCTTGGGTTTGGAATTTTGTCCAAGATTAATCCAAATATTACAAATAGCAAGATCAAACCAAAACAACCAGTGGAAGAAGTCAGTTTCTAAAACAGTTACTAAAAAGATAGTTTTGGGAATTTGAAAGGTTATTTTTGTGTCTTGGTCATTGGAAGGAAGTGGAAACTGGAGAGACATGTTGAAATTCCTTTATTAAGGCCTTGTATCATCAAAATACCTTGGAGGTGATGGGAGATTTGAGTTGAAATAGTAAAAAGTAATGTTTCATGTGTTTTTCCTCTAGAATTGTTGTCTTCTTGCATTGTACGACTCTGTACGGACTGGAGTACACTTCTAACTGATTTTTCATGAAAGGTCTATCTATCACCTTCCATTTTCATTTCGTTGCATGTATTTTGGTTTTGTTTTAAGGAAGATATTGAATTTTTTTGTCTAAACTATCATAACCCTGATTAGGGTAAGCAGTGACATGAAAACCCTGTGTTTCTTCTAATTTGTTCATTGTATGTTGCAAGTTCCTTGGTAAAAAGGACTATGGTGATGTATGCCTTCAAGTTCTAGAGACCCCTGACCAAATCTCTAAGGTTAGGGTGAAGGAAATCAAGTTTTAATGACTATTTTTCTGTGACAGTCCAGAAAACAGTGTTTTTAAGGACAGTGAAGAGGTATAAGTGTTGGGTATGGTAAAGTGTTGATGGGGATAGACTTTTTATGGATCAATGAACATGTGTAGACCAGGTGTGAAGTGTCCCAAGCACATGCAAGGTGTGGGGGGCCGTGGAGTGCCTACTTTCAATAAGACACTATGCATGCAAAACTGGTTAGGCCTAATTTGCTCAGCGACAGTCCTGTTTTAAGTAGTTTTTTTCAAAACAACACATGTTGATCTTTTGGTATGTTGAAGATAAGGATAATGGGTATGTAAAAAGTCTTAGACACTCTTAAATGGAGGTCTACATCAATAGTTATGAGTGACTGTCCTTCGGTGAAGGGCTATAAGGTTTGACAACCTACTAGTGGTATAGAGGGAGTTTGAGTAGTACAGACCTTGGGAATGGATGAAGATCATTGTGTTGGAGTTAATGAGCGGTAAGAAGGCCTTTGATAACCTTGTTTAGGGCAGAAGAGTTAGAAACCCCTATTGGTGCCTTTGTGGAGATCCTTTGCTTGTGAAGTTCTCTTGTGAACTTGGAGATCCTATGGATTTGAAATCCATTGTTATTGAATAACCTAATAAGGAGTTGAATTCTAATATTTATCCTTTGCATTAGATTGGTATCAGAGCTTAGATGATTCTGAGTGTGTAGATAGAGTGCCGAAGGAGGCAATCTACACCAGGATTTTGGGGTAAGCATTGGTTTTTGCTACCTGATTCTTGTTGTGAAGTTTTATGGTTGCAGGTGCAAGTTCACTCACTGCAGTAGGCAGACAAGAAGGTCTGTCAAGAGGGCCAGAGGAGATGGTCCATTGGTTGTCACCAAAAGTCTTGGGGAGAGAGGCAAGAGAGGACTCCCAGGTGAGGGATAGGAGTGTTGTTGTAGCAGGAAGGAGTGGACTTCTGATGCACCTTGGAGGCAGCCAGTCAAACTCCATTAATAGGAGTCACAGTTGGAAGGTAAAGAGGAAGCAGAGGAGGCATCAAATTAGGGTTGAAGATATAAAGAGACAAAAGTCATTTGAAGCAGACCACACAACTCTTGGGACAAGAGTTTTCTTCCTATCGGGGAGTATGGTGCAGGAGCACCTTCACATTAGGGTTTACTTGATCTTCAAGATGTTTGATTTGTTTAATGAGGTCCTTGAGACCATATTCAATGTTATAATGAGGCTTGGAAGCCATGTTTGTAATGGACTATGTCCAAATAACTTGAGTCTTCTATGAAGGACAGTCTTGTAGTTCTAGGTTAGTCATTTATTTTTTAATGTTTGTCTTTGGTAGTCATTTAATGCCATCATGTTGCAAGCCTTTTAAGACATGTCTTGGGTTTGGAATTTTGTCCAAGATTAATCCAAATATTACAAATAGCAAGATCAAACCAAAACAACCGGTGGGAGAAGTCAGTTTCTAAAATAGTTACTAAAAAGACAGTTTTGGGAATTTGAAAGGTTATTTTTGTGTCTTGGTGATTGGAAGGATGTGGAAACTGGAGAGACATGTTGAAATGACTTTATTAAGGCCTTGTATCATCAAAATACCTTGGAGGTGATGGGAGATTTGAGTTGAAATAGTAAAAAGTAGTGTTTTCTATGTTTTTCCTCTAGAATTGTTGTCTTCTTGCATTGTACGGCTCTGTACAGACTGGAGTACACTTCTAACTAATTTTTAATGTAAGGTCTATCTATCACCTTCCATTTGCATTTGGTTGCATGTATTTTGGTTTTGTTTTAAGGAAGATATTGAATTTTTTGTCTAAACTGTCATAACCCTGATTAGGGTAAGTAGTGACATGAAAACCCTGTGTTTCTTCTAATTTGTTCATTGCATGTTGCAAGTTCCTTGGTGAAAAGGACTATGGTGATGTATGCCTTCAAGCTCTAGAGACCCCTGACCAAATCTCTAAGGTTGGGGTGAAGGAAATCAATTTTTTATGACTATTTTTCTGTGACAGTCCAGAAAACAGTGTTTTTAAGGATAGTGAAGAGGTATAAGTGTTGGGTATGGTAAAGTGTTGATGGGAACAGACTTTTTATGGATCAATGAACATGTATAGACCTGGTATGAAGTGTCCCAAGAACATGCAAGGTGTGGGGGGTCATGGAGTGCCTACTTTCAATAAGACACTATGCATGCAAAACCAATTAGGCCTAATTTGCTCAACGACAGTCCTGTTTTAAGTAGTTTTTTTCAAAACAACACATGTTGATCTTTTGGTATGTTGAAGATAAGGATAATGGGTATCTAAAAACTCTTAGACAGTCTTAAATGGATGTCTACATCAATAGTTATGAGTGACTGTCCTTCGGTGAAGGGCTACAAGGTTTGATAGCCTACTGGTGGTATAGAGGGAGTTTGAGTAGTACAGACCTTGGGAATGGATGAAGATCATTGTGTTGGAGTTAATGAGGGGTAAGAAGGCCTTTGATAACCTTATTGAGGGCAGAAGAGTTAGAAACCCCTATTGGTGCCTTTGTGGAGATCCTTGTCTTGTGAAGTTCTCTTGTGAACTTGGAGATCCTATGGATTTGAAATCCATTGTTATTGAATAAGCTAATAAGGAGTTGAATTCTGATCTTTACCCTCTACATCAATTATGCAGCTCCTTCAACAACTCCAACTAATAGTTCATTAGAATGAACTTAGATTTTAACTTTTTTGCCATTTGGTCCCATTTTGTAATGCAATAATTCCCTCTTCTATTCCCCTCTGTCTAGACTTCCTTCCACTAGATCGCCACATGACCTTTCATCTTGGTCTTGGAAAATTTTAACCTATTCATGTCTACAATATCCTCATATTCAAAATGCTCCTCCAAATCAATGATCTAATCAATCAGTTCCATTATCTGTGACAATGGATAATGGAATACCATATCTGCATATGATGTAGTTGAGGATGAAAGAGGATATCTATTTCCCTATGACATTGGTTAATGGAACGACCTCAATCCACTTTGTAAAATACTCAATGGCCATTATAATGAATTTGTGGTCATTAGAGGATGAAGGGTGGATCTTGCCTACTAGATGAAGTCCCCATTGGCAGAAGGGACAAGGTGTTGTTAAGGGTTGCAACTCTTGAGTGGGTGCGTGTATCAGGTTACCATGAATCTGGCATTTCTTGCACCGTTTGACAAAATGATAGGAGTCAGATTCCATGCTCAGCCAATAGTACCCAAGACGCACAAGCTTCTTCGCTAAGGTAGGACCACTAGAGTGCATCCTGCATATTCCTTCATGTACTTCACTCAGAGAAGTTTGATATTCCTCACTATCCAAACACCTAAGGAGAGTATCATCTAAACCTCGTCAATATAGGGTGTCTGCGATGATGGTATATCGGGGTGCTTGGCGTATGAATGTTCATTTCTGGTTGCTAGATAAGTCAGGTGGTAGGATATTCTCTTTTAGATAGGTGTAAACATTTCCGTATAAGGGAGAATCAGACCCTACAATGTGGTAAATGGTGCTAGTTTCTGGGATTTCATAAGCCAGATGGGAGACTGGCTCCACCAAGAACTCATAATGAGAATGATTTTCAGGTATGTCTAGGAGGGATGCAATAGTAGCCATAGCATCTATTTCCTTGTTCTCCAATCTTGGTATCTGCTCGAAGGATATCACAAAAAAATATTCCTTGAAGTCATCCACCATACATTTGTATGGTATCAACTTCTCATCCTTAGTTTGATAATCATCATTTACTTGATTAATAATGAGTTGTGAGTCCCCGTACACATGAAGTTCCCTGACCTTCTAATCTACTGCCATCTTAATGCCAATAACTAAAGCTTCATACTCGACCAAATTGTTGGTGCATGGAAATAGAAGTTTGTATGACTTAGGGATAGTATCTCCATGTGGTGTTATCAGCAAGATTCCTACTCTAGATCCATGTTGAGTATATGATCCATCAAAGTAGAGTTTCCAGGCTGTAGTTGTGATGTTGAAGATAGACTTATCTAGAAATTCAAAGCTTAATGGGTTGTTATCTGTCAAAGGTGCATCCGCTAGCTGATCTGCAATGACTTGCCCCTTTATTTCTCTTCTATCTACATACTCAATATCAAATACACTGAGTATTATGATCCATTTAGATATTCTACCTATTAGGGTAGCTTTGATGAGTAGGTATTTTAATGGATCAATCTTCACCACTAGCTTGGTAGAATGTGAGAGTATGTAGTGTCACCACTTTTGTGAAGCAAAGACAACTACCAGACATGCTCTTTCAATTGCCGTATACTGCAGCTCATAACCTACTAGTGTCCTGCTGATGTAGTAGATTGCTTGCTCTTTTCCTTTGTGGTTTTGTTGTGCTAGCAGAGCTCCAAGAGTTGTTGGTGTAGCTGACATATAGAGTAGTAGTGGCTTGCCCTGAATTGGTGGCATTAAGACTAGTGGGTTCATTAAATATTCCTTTAGATGTTGAAATTCTTGCTCACACATATCATCCCATTTGAATGGAATGTTTTTGTGTAAGAGATGGGTGAATGGATGGCACTTATCTGCCAGTTGAGAGATAAACCTTCTAATGGACTAAAACTTTCCTTGTAGAGACCGCAACTGACTTAGATTCTTAGGTGGTGGCATTTCCATGTGTAATGTTGAAAAATATTCCCTTGCGGGCTTTTCCCTCATAAGGTTTAGCTCCTGGGTCTTTTGCATGCATTTAGGACATCTTAGTTCATAATTTGGCATCCTGATGGAATGAGCCCTAGGTAACATGACAAATGGGACCTAGGAGGACCCCTTGAGCTGTACCCTACCCAAAATAGGGGGGAGGACTTGGGCACCTGCGCCCTAGTCCTGCCCTATTTTGGGGCAGCCCCAATTTCTGGGTGTCAGTTTATGACCGTTATTTGGGTCCTTTTCCAACATGGTAAGTTTGAATTATGAAAATCTTGGCGGGAGTGTTTGTAGTTACATATAAAAGCATGCTTAGGCATTCATTTAGAAATTAGATGGCAATTGTGATGTTCATGCATTCTAAAGGTGATTCAAGGCTTTCATTATGTTGCAAGAGTAGACTTGTGTGGTTTGTGTGTTTGTATTTGTAGATTTGAGCATCAATTTCCTCATGGAGTGAAGAGTATCCTCCTCCCATGAGATCTTCACTACAAGGTGACATTATATTGTGTTTTTATCATCATTTCCTTTGGTTTTTGCCTCTGCCTCACAAGGGAACACACTCTCTATTTGACAATGATGTTTAGAGACGTAAGTGTCCTCTGAGGCTTGTTTGAGTCTAGCCTCTAAACACCACAACCCCCTCCCAAAGTCTTGTGATTACAAGTTATAGGTGTTGTGATTCTGAAAAGTGAAGTTGTAGGAAGGATTAGCAAGCATCAAGGATCCAGGATCCAAAGAGAAGTAAGACACTGGAGCCTTTTCAGGACTAAGGCACTCACTCTAGTGTACTCCGCAACTAAATTTCTTGAAACAGGAGTTACAGTGCTAATCAGTGTCGGAAGGAGGTCAAGATCCTGCAAAGAAACTGATACCTTAGACTTGGGCGCTCGCTCCTGTGTCCCTGACTTTTCTGCCTTAGATCCTTGAAAATAGGTACTCTATGATTCGACATTTTACTTCCCTCTACAAGAGCTTTTTCTGTTATTCATCAATTTATTGCCGTATTTGCATAATTAGGGTTTTAAGGGTCAGAGCATAAGAGAAGGAAAATTGATAATTAAATTCCACAATCCAAGTTTCCCTACATCTCACAACGATCTAGGGTATGATAGTGAATTGCCACTCGACCCTAGATACTTGGATGTAAAGGGTGAAAGGAGGATTCAAACACCTAAAACATTAAGCAATCCAAATTTTACCCTAAACACCACGATTGCTTTTACCTTGTCTAGGTCCACCTCTATTCCATTAGCTGATACGATATATCCAAGGAGTTTATTGGATGTGACTCCAAAAACACACTTTTTTGGATTTAACCATACATTAAATTGCTCGTCTCATGAAGATCTTGTCCAAGACTCGAAGATGCCCCTCTCTGGTGAGTGACTTACCTAGGATATCATGACGTAATCTTCCATGATGGTGTGCATCATGTCATGAAAGATCGTAGTCATTTCCTGCTGATATGTTGCCCCTGCATTCTTTAGTCTGAATGGCATGACGCACCAACAATAGGTACCTCATAGACATGTGAATGCTATTTTGTACTGATCCTCCAGTGCTATTTTGATTTGGTTATAGATGGAGAACCCATCCATTAATGACAACATGGTGTGCCCTGCTGTTAGATCAATAATGATATCTATTTTTGGTAGACAAAAGTCATCTTTTGGACAAGCCTTGTTTAGATCTCTGAAGTCATTACACAATCTGATCCACTTATCGGGCTTGGAAATAGGTACAATGTTATAAACCCATTTTAGATAATCGATGGCTCTGATGAACCCCACATCTAACAGTTTCTTTAGTTCCTCTTTGACCATTAATGCTATATGTGGGTGCATTTTTCTCAGTTTCTGCTTAACTAGCTTTTCTTCTAGAGTTAGTGAAAGATGATGCATGATAAGATTGGTATCCAGCCCAGGCATGTCGATGTAAGACCAAACAAAGTTTATCTGCTTTCTTTTGGAGAATTCTACAAATTCTATTCTCTCTTGTTCAGATATTGACTCAGCTAGGTGTATGATCCTTGGGTTCTCTTCTATGCCGATGTTTATTGGTTGAGCTGGTCTGATCAATACTGAAGATCTCTCCTGATGTGCATGGTAGGGGACAATGTCAATCCCTTCATCTGCTAGCACCTCAGAGAGGTTTTCACCATCAGATACGTCTTTTCTTTTTCCTTTTTCATGATCTAACACTGCCGTGGAGTAGTTTTCACCATTAGATCTACTTTTTATTTTTATATTTTTGTGACTAAAAGGATTGGCACTCTCTCCAAGTATGCCATGTCGTTAAGTTCAATGGCGAAGACAACCTTCTGGTCCCCTACGGGTAAATGGTCCCTAAGCTCTAGATAATCGATGATAGCATCATCATTTTGGAATGTATCTAGGTCGGGGGTGTTTGTTGTTGGGATAAGGTGACATTAACCTTGTAAATCCCAATATTGTATTTATTCTATTTATTATATGTAATTTGTAATTATTCATGAGGAGATGTACTAGTTTCACTGGCAGGGGTAATTTCAGAGTCACCAGAAGTTATTATGGAGTGACTTTTACTATTGGCAAATATAAAAACTCATGGTAAATGAGGATAGGCATGCTTCCTTGAGGAATATACTATTTTTGGCATGTATGACAACTATCATAATGTTTGGTGAGTGAATCTATGACAGCTGCATGTTGTCATAAGATTTTGTGATTCTATGACACATATGACAGATATGTTAGTTGTATATTTACTATATTTAGCCCAAGGTTCCTATGTTGGAAAGATACACTTTTGCTAGAATCTATGACAGTCATGACGCGTCATAAGATGCTGTAAGAGGCCAGATTTAGTCTTGGGCACCTAACCTTTGCATGGCTATTTTTGGACAAGTGGAAGGTGCTTGTAAGATGGCATTTAATATTTGAATGTTGGGGAATCTTATGAGAGAGAAGGTGAATGCCTAAGATGAGTTAGAAAATGTTTCTATAAGTATTTTCCATGTATTAGTTGCTACAATATAGATTTTAGGTACTCAAGTGTTGCCAGAATGCTGTTGGATTAAAGACTGGTGGAGAGAGTTGAAGTGTTGTTGTATTGTAAATCATTTTCAGATTAATACAAACATTGGGCCTCTTTCCTGTGTGGAGTTTTTTTACCTAAAAGGGTTTTCTCCATGTTAAACATTGTGTTATGTGTTCATATTTCTGATTTTGCATTTCTACAAAGCATAGTTTTGTTTCTATCTTACAATCTCCATTAATAACACACAATTAAAGATTGCAAAAATTTATATTGAATCAAATTTCCATTAAAGTAGTGTTGCTTTCATTTCTAACATTTAGTATTAGAGCCTAGCCAGCTTTGACTCTTGGGTGGTAGTGTGGAAGCTGTAGCTATAGTGGGAGATTTTGTTGTGTTTGTTTTGCAAATCTTGTGTTGTTATTATGGCTGCATCCACTGTTGCATCAACCTCTTGATTGGACATTGAGAAGTTCAACAGAACTGGGTATGAGTTGTGGAAGCTGAAAATGGAAGATTTGTTGGAAGAAAGAAACCAATGGTTGGCTGTTCAAAAAGAGAAGAAACCTGATGATGTCTCTCTGGATGAGTGGGCTAGACTGGATAAGAAGGCATGTGGAACCATCCATTTGTGTCTTTCAGATTCTATGCTATTGAATGTCACAAAGGAAGAGATTGCATACAAATTGTGGAATTGGTTGAGTGAGATCTACCAAGCCAAGAGTATGGTAAATAAACTTTATTTAAAAAGGAAGTTGTTTTCTTCGAAAATGAAAGAGGGTGAGTCAGTTACAGAGCATTTAAATTCCTTTAATTTATTGGTGAGTCAGCTTGATTCAGTAGATGTTGAGGTTAGTGAGGAAGATAAATGTATCTTACTTCTTTGTTCTTTACCTTAGTCTTGGGAGAATGTTATCCTTGCTATTATTGCTAACCTTGTGGATCTAAAGTTGGATGCTCTTGTTTTAGTGCTACTGTCACAGGAATTGAGGAAGAAGAGTTTGGATAGTTCAGGGGATGCTCTCAGTGTCAGGGGAAGGTCTAAGGAAAGGGGACCTAAAGGACATCAGAAAGGGGCTAAGGACAAGTGCAAGGGCCAGTCTAAGACTCCTAGTAAAAAGGAAAAAGTTAAGTGTTGGAATTGTGGTAAAAGGGGACATGTGAAGAAGGAGTGCAGAAACCCCAAGAAACAGTGGGAGAGTGCTTCAGATAAGTCCTCGAATGTAGGTGAAGAAGTTTTACTTTTTGCATCTAATCTTGTTTCTAATGATCACTAGTTGGTTGACTCAAGATGCTCATTTCATATGACCCCGCATAAGGAATGGTTCTCTACATATGAAGAATATGATGGAGGTAATATCTACCTTGGTGACAACTCTACATATCCGATTGTCAGGAAAGGAAATTTATTGTTGTGTTTTAGTGATGGGAGGATTAAAACCCTCCCTGGTGTTTTGCATGTTCCTAGATTCGCTAGAAATATGATTTCAGGTTTGAAGTTGAATGATTTAGGAATGCATGTGACATTTGACAAGCATGGCTACAGATTGGTGAGAGGGAACTTAGTGGTAGCAAAAGGGAAGAGATTTAGGAACTTGTTTAAGCTTGAAGCCACTATAGTTTGTAATGCCTCCTATGTATCTGAGGCCACTACTAAAAATACATGTATGTTGTGGCACCGCAAATTGGGCCACACAAGTAATAATGTATTGAAAACTATTAAGATTAAAAATTTGTTGGATGGTTTCTCCTATTCTGATGAGCACTTTGATTTCTGTGAGCATTGTGTGTTTGGTAAACAAAATAGAAAATCATTTCCTTTAGGAAGCAATAGAGCAAAAGAGAAGTTAGAAATTATTCATACGGATGTGTTTGGACCTATGGATAATGAATCTATTGGAAAATCTCATTATTTTGTAACCTTCATTGATGATGTATCTAGATTTACATGGATTTATTTTATGAAACATAAATATGAAGTTTTCACTAAGTTTAAGGAATTCAAAGTCTTAGTAGAGAACCAATCAGGTTTAAAGATAAAAATATTAAGATCTGACAATGGAGGGGAATATTGTTCTAAGGAATTTGATGAGTTTTACAAGCATGCAGGTATAATCAGACAAAAGACAACTCCGTATACACCACAACAGAATGGTGTTGTAGAAAGGATGAACCAAATAATTATGGAAAGGTCCAGAAGTATGCTTAGTGATGTACGGTTGGATAAATGCTTTTGGGTAGACGCTGTGTGTACTACTTGCTACTTGATAAATAGATCTCCTTGTAAGGCTCTTGATTCGACACCTTATGAAGTGTGGACAAGTAAGAAACCTTCTATTTCACATTTAAGGGTTTTTGGTTGTGAGGCTTTTGTTCATCTTTCTAAGGAAAATTGATCTAAGTTGGATCCAAAGGCTGAAAAGTGTACATTCATTGGATATAGTGATAATGTCAAAGGTTATAATCTTTGGAATCCACTAACCTGCAATATTATCTTTTCTAGAGATGTTATTTTCAAAGAACTTAGAGCTATTTCTGAACTTGAACAGCCAAAAGAGAAAGAAGAAAAGGTAAAGAAGGTGCACTTTGATTTAGAGCAGCAAGATGCACCTTAGGAAGAATAGAATGATGGATTAGGGGGTGAAGAAGAAGAAGATTCGAGTAGTTCTGATGAAGATGAATCTGTTGTGACAAAAGAAGTTGGTATAGATGATCATGCAAAGGAACGAGTAGAGTCTCTTACTCCACCCTTGAGGAGATCCACAAGACAACAAAATCTAGTTGACAAGTATAGCCCACCAGATTTTTGTTGTGTATATGCTTTGTTGAGTACTAACGATGAACCTAGATCCTACAGGGAAGCTATTTCTGTAGATGATAGTGAGTCTTGGCAGTTAGCCATGCAGGAGGAGATGATGGCTTTAGAATCTTGTAATACCTGGGATCTTGTTCATTTACCTAAAGGAAGAAAGGCAATAGGTTGTAAGTGCATCTTCAAGAAGAAATTTGGAGCAGATGGGTCATTGGAGAAGTACAAGGCTAGACTGGTTGCCAAGGGCTACTCCTAAAGAGAGGGAGTTGATTTTGGTGAGATATTCTCTCCTATTGTTAAATTGACTTCTATTATATTTCTCTTATCCATTGCTATAGCTTATGATTGGGAGATTGAGCAAATGGATGTTAAGATTGCGTTCTTACATGGAGATCTTGAAGAAGAAATTTATATGCAACAACCTATAGGTTTTGAGGTAAAAGGAAAAGAACATTGGGTTTGCAGGTTAAAGAGGTCTCTTTATGGTCTGAAACAGTCCCCCAGAATTTGGTATGAAAAGTTTGACTCATTTGTTTTGAAATTGGGTTTTGTTAGAAGCGAGGAGGATCACTATGTTTACATTCATTGTGTTGATGATTCTATACTGGTTATTGCTTTGTATGTTGATGACATGTTTTTATGCAATACTAAGGGTATGATTAGTGAGCTTAAAGACCAACTTTCAGGTGCATTTGAGATGAAGGATCTTGGTGTTGCAAGGTATATTTTGGGAATGGAGATCAAAAGGGACAGAGTTAATAGAAAGCTTTGGTTGTCACAAAGTAAGTATGTGAATACTATTTTACAGAGGTTTAGTTTGCAGGACTGTAACCCAGTTAGAGTTCCTTTACCCATTTGTACTAGGATTTCATTAGATATGTGTCCAAAGACTGAGGATGATCTTGAGGATATGTCTAATGTGCCATATGCTAGTGCTATAGGGAGTTTGATGTATGCAATGGTTTGCACTAGACCATATATTGCCCAAGCAGTGGGAGTTTTGAGCAGATTTATGTCTAACCCTGGTAGAGAACATTGGAACTATGCGAAGATGGTGTTTAAATATCTTGCAAGTACTCTTGATCATTATTTGGTTTATTCTAGAACTGATAGTGCTGATAAATCTTTGGACATACAGGGTTTTGTTGATGCAAATTGGGCAGGTGACTTGGATAGTCGAAGGTCCACTAGTGTCTATGTGTTTACTTTGTCTAGAGGTGCAGTGAGCTGGATGAGTAAGAGGTAGCCCACAGTTGCTTTGTCCACTATAGAAGCACAGTATATGACTGCTACTCATGTCTCTAAGGAGGTAGTTTGGTTGAGGAGACTGTGTATAGGTATTGGTTTTGATTGCAAGATCATTCAGACTAGTTGTGATAGCCAGAGTGCTATCTGTTTGGCCAAGAATCCCATGTATCATGCTCATACTAAGCATGTTGATGTTCAATAGCACTTTGTTGGAGAGTTGGTTGCAAATGGAGAGATTGAGATAAAGAAGATAGACAATCAGGAGAATGTTGCAGATTCATTGACTAAGCCTGTGAGCACAGAGAAGTTCGTGTGGTGCAGACAGGCCATGGGCCTTGTTTCTAGTGCTTGATTATTTTTATTTGATTTCCTATGGGTTGATTTACAATGTATAATGTCAAGTGGGAGAATGTTGGGATAAGGTGCCATTAACCTTGTAAATCCCAATATTGTATTTATTCTATTTATTATATGTAATTTGTAATTATCCATGAGGAGATGTACTAGTTTCACTGGCAGGGGTAATTTCAGAGTCACCAGAAGTTATTATGGAGTGACTTTTACTATTACTAAATATAAAAATTCATGGTAAATGAGGATAGGTGTGATCCCTTGAGGAATATACTATTTTTGGCATGTATGACAATTGTCATAATGTTTGGTGAATGAATATATGACAACTACAAGTTGTCATAAGATTCTGTGATTCTATGACGCATATGACGAATATGTTAGTAGTATATTTTCTATATTTAGCCCAAGGTTCCTATCTTGGAAAGATACTCTTTTGTTGGAATCTATGATGATTATGACACATCATAAGATGTTGTAAGAGGCTAGATTTAGTCTTGAGCACCCAACCTTTGCATGGCTGTTTTTGGACAAGTGGAAGGTACTTGTAAGATGGCATTTAATATTTGTATGTTGGGGAATCTCATGAGAGAGAAGGTGAATGCTTAAGATGAGTTAGAAAATGTTTCTATAAGTATTTTCTATGTATTAGTTGCTGCAATATAAATTTTAGGTACTCAGGTGCTGTTGGAATGCTGTCGGATTGAAGACTGGTGGAGAGAGTTGAAGTGTTGTTGTATTGTAAATCATTTTCAGATTAATACAAACATTGGGCCTCTTTCCTATGTGGATTTTTTTACCCGAAAGGGTTTTCTCCACGTTAAACATTGTGTTATGTGTTCATATTTCTGATTTTGCATTTCTATGAAGCATAGTTTTGTTTCTATGTTACAATCTCCATTATTAACACACAGTTAAAGATTGCAGAAATTTATATTGAATTAGATTTCTATTGAAGTAGTGTTGCTTTCATTTCTAACATTTGGTAGATCCCAGTCTATCAATTCAGGATGCACTAGGGGTAATGGATCATCTGGTTGATCTGATTCAAGGGTGGTGATGGTTAGAATAGAGGAGTCATTTGAATAGGTAGAGGTATTGACAAGGTCTATTATGGTATTCTCCTCAAGTTGGTTCGTCAAGTGTGACATCATACTCTCCTCATGAAGTTCACTTTCGTAACATTGTGGATTGAACTCTAGCGATCTAGCCCTAGAGCTTTGTCCCTCATGTGTCGTATGAGTAGAGCTATACTGTTGAACCATGTCAACCCCTTTATCTTCACAAGACATTTCTAAGAGGCTGTCCCATTCATACTCATTGGAATCTGTTTCACTAACTTCTTGTAACTGGTGAATTTGTTCCACTAGGTTAGTGGTAGATGTTTCTCTATCTTTTTCTTTGAGTTTCTCCTTGCCTTTGATCTTCTCTTTACCCTTATATCCCAACCCAGTAGTGTCTCGAGTTGTGGAGGTAGAGGGTTGAATTGGTTCTATGAGACCGTCTTTCCTTAATCCTATGGGACCATGTCCTTCATATCCCATCCTTTGTAAAATAGAAAACCCTTGATCATATTTTTTAGTGGGTAGCTTAGGTTGATGGTCATTTGGTGTGGTTTCACTATCTTCTTCTTTGTAGAGCCACTGTAAGACATCTTTTTCATCACTCTCATCCGATAAGTTTCCACATCTAATGAAAGGACCCTTAGAAGTCTCTAATGTCTTGGCCTTGTTTAATAATGGCTTTCCATAGGATTTTGGTGATATAGGCAGCTATGCTAGACAAAAATTTTGCTCAATGACATACTCTCCAACACCCTTGTATTTGACTTTGACTTTAAGCTCTGATGTTTTGGAGGTAGAAGCTAGAGAACTTGGATCCACATGGTTTGAAGAAGAGGAAGCTGCTCGATTGGTGGGGATTACAACTTCTAGTTTTGATTGGATGGTGTTGCAATACTGGAATGGATCAGGGTCACCTTGTGCGATAATTTCTTGGCCATTGTGTGGGAACTTGATACATTGATGGTATGGTGATGGAACAACCTTCATCGCATGGATCTAAGGTCTACCTAGAACTTCGCACACAACATCTCTCTCTACTGGTCCAACTTGTATTGGTAAGACCACAGTTTCTTTGGAAGTTCTCTCTTCTTTGTCATATGCCTTGATAGTTATTTTCTTTTTAGGATCAATGGCATTTTCTAAAAAACCCTAATGCAAGGATTAACTTTAACATGCATATGTTTAAACAAGCACCTCCATCTATTAGGACCCTTTTTATTCAGTGTTTGTTGATTTGGGCCTCAATGTGGAGGGATGCATTGTGTGGTTGGTTGATGGACTTATCATCTTTCTCTGTGAAAGATAAGAAATGTGGTGTGGTTAGATGACCCACCATAGATTGGAATTGCTCTTGACAGGGTTTGTAGGAATAGTTATTTCCAAAAGGGCTTTCTCTAAGATGGCTTTGTGAGATGGGGATAGACACAATAACTCCAAAATGTATATGTGTGCAGTTGTTTTATGGAGTTGGTCAAGGATACTGTATTGGTTCAATGTGGATGATGACTTGGGTGGAGCTCCTTGTAGAGTAATGTTTCCATGATGAGTGGTCACATTATAGTTGGGCTTATTATTGATAGTCATTACATTGATGTGTGAATCACTTTGTGAGATATGATTAATGGTGTACTCATAAGAAACGTTATTATAGTTTGCTTTGTTAGCACTATTGTTGTTTTGATTGGATGATCCTCCTTTCTCATAGTGGGGAAGATGATTTTTGAATTCTATATGCTCTTCATTAGTGGTATACCCTTAAATTGATATCCATTTTTGATCTAGCAAGTCTTGGACGACATGTTTTAGTGCTTGACAATCATTTGTTTTATGTCCTTTGTTTTTGTGATACTCACAAAAGTTGGCATCATTCCACCAAGAGGGTTTAAATTTTGGTTCATACTTACGCACCGGTGGAAGTGTTATGAGGTTACCCCCAATTAACTCCCTAAGGGTGGATTCAAAAGACTTTCCTAGTGGTGTGAACTTTCTCCAAGGAGGAAAGTTGGTAGGTCTTTGCTCATTGCTTTAAGGCTTGTTGGATGGTGTATTATTTTGTAGTTTTGATAGATTGAAGATTGGTTGCTTTTGTACCACATTTTTAGCATCCACCACACCATCATTTACAATGGGTTTGTTCTTGGTCCAAAATTGTGACTTGTCCGCATTGTTGTTAGAACTAGGGGTGTCTTTGTATAGCTTAATTTGCCCCTTTGTTATCAAGGCTTTCTCAATGAGTAGCCCCATTTCAATGACCTTACTAAAAGTAGTTGGGCACTATATTTGGATTTGATAACTCAATTATGTGGTTAGGTTGTGAACAAACATTTCTATCATTTGTTTCTCCAGTATGTGGTAGGGACACTTGCTTGCAAGTTTTTTCCATCTTTGTAGGAAAGAGACGAAGGATTCTTCCCCCTTTTTCTTGTTATTACAAAGGTCCAACATGGCGATTTCGTGTTTGATATTGTATGAGAAATTTTGTTAGAAATTTATCCACTAGCTCATCAAAAGTGCGGATGCCGGGAGGTAGGTGGGAGAACCATTCCATTGCTTGGCCTCCTAAGATTCGTGGGAATAGTCACATAAGATATGTTTCATTGTGTGTGACTTCTAGGCATGCTGCACTAAATTCCCTTATATGATCTCTTGGATCACCTTTTCCTCTATACTTGTCAAAATTTGGAACCTCAAATCTTGAGGGAAAAGGTATCATGAGCAAAGACTTATCAAAGGGATATGGTGAAATATCCTCAAGGGAGTAGTGTTTTGTGGTTGTCCCACTTTGGTCCCACTTTGGATATCTACCGACTATTTTTGCAAGGCTTGGATTTGTGTCGTTAATGTGTCCAAAGGATTGGGTGTATCCTTAGCCTTTTCTAATTTAGAAGCATCTTTGTCAATTTTGGATCCATCATTGTCAATTTTGGAGCCATCTTTTGAAGACTCCACTTCATTTGAGAAGTTGGTTTCTCTTAGATTTGAGACATCAAAACCTATGAGCAATTTAGCTCCTTGTTGAGCTAACATGAGAAAATATTTATGAGGATTTGTGGCAACAACCCTATCCATTACCTTTTGAAATTTTGGATCTTGAAGTTGTTTAAGGATTTCCTCTTGACTAATCTCCTCATCATTAGAATTATTCCCACTACTGTGTCTGGAATCCATCTTTTGCTTTTGTTTAAATCAGGATCTAGTTTGAACCATGCAATCTTTGGATGTGAGTGAAGTTGGATTGTGAAACTTGGTGAAATTGGTTTGGTGTTCTGATACGATGTGATCTAGGTGAATTAGATTGGATAAACTAGATTTTGCTAAGGTTTTCTATTGATTCTATTTGTCCAAACAAGGTGGTCTTGAGTTATAATGGTAATAGCTATCGAAGTGTCGATATAAAAGGTAGTCAAAATAGGGATAGATAATCACCACTATTGATATAGACTATTATTTTATCAAGATACTCAAGTATAGTTTCGATGTGAAGGATGATTGAAATTCTGATATGAAACTAACTAGGTATTGTTTGAATTTGGTAGAGTATCAACTATGCCTTGGTACAAATCTTAGTTTTTGGTTTGACGACCTTTTTGTTGTGAATGTGCATCATTAGATGTGCATGAATAAATGGCAAATACACAGCTGTGTACTGTGTATGCACATCTCTGTATGTGCAGGGATATGTTTCAAATGCGTAGTACTATGTTTTGAATTTGCAAAAAGGTATATGTGCATCAAGACGGTGTAAATGCGCAGCAATACTGTTTAAATGCACAATAGTAGTGAATGCACAACAAGATTTGGTAAATGCACAACAAAGTAGAGTAAATACATAGGACTACAAAAGTTTTTCCTTTTGTTTTAGTTTGTCAATCTTGGCTTGTTTGTACATTTTTCTAGGATGCTCTAAAGTTTGTGGTACTATTTTTGACTCAAGTTATTGCCAGAAAACACAGTAAACAAGAAGTTGCCATGATTATTTGATACAATTTTTGATAAATATAAACCAAACAAGTACAATCCTAAGGATGGAAAGGACAATATTTGTTGAATTCCAACTTGGATTTTACTCCAACCACTTACATAAAGGTGGATAGTTAGCAACTTGGTAGCACTAGCTCCCCCTTACAATGCACTCACTTCTCATGCATACCAAGTTACAATCCCTCCGAAGAGTTGGATTTTCTATCTCCACACTAGATGAGTGTATGACGTTGGATGGCTTCAAAGGACTTCCTCCTGTGTTAAAAAATAGGGTTTTTTGGCTTCCTAAAATAACTAGCTTTTTAGTTTGGGCATTCGTTCAAGTGGTTATACGTGCAGTAATTCTCTCCTTTATGGAGGCTTCCCAGTCTAAAGAGGTTAGGCTCAACAGAGTTAAATGCACCACAATGGTAGTATGGGAAACATTTGTTGGTATAACACAACAACACCTGTTGTTTGTACCTTTTGACACAAACACAATTTATTTAAAGTGGCTTGGCTTTAGCCTATTACCTCTCGAGGTCGTCACACTAATCCCAAGGGTAGGCCTCTTCTAAAGGTTACACAAATAAAATGATGAGTTTGGCATTTTGGTCAGCCAAGAAGGGGAGAGCATAGTCCTATCATCATTTGCAAGCATAGTAGACACCGGGTCTTTATCCTCCTAGAGTTAAATACCAAAAACTAGGTGTGTTTTACTCTACCAAGTACACTCCATTGACAAGATAGCAAAAACTTGGAAAATATAGTTAATTTTACCCTCCTAAATAAATCTATGTGAATATTGTTGTTGAAGAATCAAACAAGTTACTCTCCCCTATTTAAGCTAGATGAGAGATTTGTAAATGCAAGATTGATTTGAAAGATTTGTTCAATTTTATCCACCTAGGTTGGGACTATGCGCAATTTGTAATGCAACAATATCATTTACTTTCTCCTAATTAGATCTAGGTGAAAATTTACATGAAGATGTCAAATTACTTCCCCACTAATTAAATCTAGATGAAGTTATGGTGCAACTAAATGCCTAAACAAAACTCCTACACTTGCAAGAAGAGTTAGTATGGAAATCTTTGCAAAAAACTAATACAACTTTTCTGTCAGAATGTAAATGCACAGGAATAGGAAGTAAATGCACATCACTACTTAGTAAAAGTGCAGAAACGTGAATGCACAGAAAGAAGCCATGGATGCGTAGGGCTGTTTAGTGAATGCATAGAAATGTAAATGCGTAGTAAATGTGGTGAATGCTTAGAAAGACGGTGTGAATGCGCAGAAAGATGAATGCACAACAAGGAGCCATGAATGCGCAGGACTGGAATGTGAATGCACTGAAATGACCTGTCACGATAGTAGCTTCACAAAAAACTCAAATGGAGGTTAAAATAGGGCTAGACCCCATAGTGGGTACCAAAAATGTTAGAGGAATTATGAACAACAATATTAAACTACTAAATATCCAATAACTCAATGGAAATGATGCAAAGCCAATAAACAAAGATTATACCTTCGTAGACTGATTCACCTTGTAGCTTCCATTATTACCTATCTCGTATTGATCTTATGAATGTGTTGAGCTCTCAGAAGTGTGTACTTCCATGCTGTTTAAAGATGACAATAGGAGAATGGTTGTAGATGGATAATGCAATGAAGATTAAACTAACAATGCAACTCTAGGATGATGGATAATGGAGATATGAAGACATGGTTCAATAATTGTTATGATAATGAGATTATGCAAATGCAATGAGGATTCTTTGCCAAAGGCATGCTGGAAGAATTTCTACAGAGTAAGTTTACAAAAGCTCTTGGATTGTTGAAATGAGAGAATGAGGGTTCCTTTTATAAGCCAAGGATGGGCCAATTCCAAGTGTCACGATCTCAATGGTGGAGAAGAAGTCTTGTGATGTGTATGGTGGAGATTGAATTGTTTGGGATGAGGGAGAGAAATATGGAAGATGTCCCTCTCACCTTGACAAGGTGGAGAGAAAGGTGTGACATGAGGCCACATTTCACAAGGCTCACCAAGACCATAGAGTGAAGGTCAAAGAAGGAGACCTTGTTTGTAGGATGGTTGGAAGGAATATATGGACTTATGGGACAAGTGTCTCAAGGTGCCTTTTGACCAAGATGACATGGAGAGACCATGCTCATGAGAATAGGGATGGTTGGAGAAATAATAGGACATGTGGGTGAGGATAAATTAGATAATTAAATATTAAAATATTTAATTATGTGTGCAACATGATGAGGTGGATTGTGAGGTGGATTGGATGATGTGGAATTAGAGGATTTGGGATTATGGACTTTTGACTTTGGGATAAGATGATTGATTAAATAATTCAGAATTATTTAGTTATGGATGACATTAGAAGAATTGATAAATTGATTTGTTGTAGAATTATGATGATGTGAATCATATAAATAAATTAGTGAATTTATTCATTGATAGAGGAATGAGAATAAAATAAATATTAAATATTTATTTAATTCAACTTAGCCATTTTTAGGTGTATACAGTTATCATAATGACCTTCATTAATAGTCGAACACTATGATTGTAGTCCTCAAGATCGACTGCTAAGTGCTTCATGCACAATCATTGGTTTAAAGATTCATGATAAATGTTATTATGGCTCGAGGAAAGACTCTCGACCTACTCCCAAGCCATCTTTCCAATGCACATACTCTATCATAATAGTTCTTTATACTTTAATTATTGAGCACAATAATGAAAGCTTCAAGGGTATTACTAAATAGTTTTAAATCCATGCCATATAGGCACACACACATATTCGCATGCTACAACAAAGCACAAGCTCGACCCTATGGCCTTGAGCGACTTAGTTAGCAACAGTGATTATAAGCTTAGCATTATAGATTCACATACAACCTCGAGGGCCTAAAGGATTACACATAGTGTATGAGATAACAAATTTATTCAAACAAAGTTTATGACCTTGAGGGTGTTAAAACAATATTCACAACAAGTACTTTGGCCTCAAGATCCTTCAACAATAATCACAACAAGATTTACTATTATACATCGACATAACCGACCTCATACACATTAGTAGTAAAATTTATTTAACATGCCAAGTGATAAGAGTCTTTCAAAGACTATGAATCATACCTGAAGGTTTTATATATGTATAATGGAGTCAGCCTATCGAGGGACACTCCCAAAGCATGTCGACAACTCTAAAACCTGAGTGCTATCGTACTCCTAGCTCGCTTCTATGACAACAATTTATTTTCATAGGAAACTTGGGTTACGAACCTCTTTTCTCCTCTCTCGAGTGCCAAAAGATAGACTTGCAAAAATAAAGGTATTGAATCCTTTCTTTTGCATGCCTTACATTCAATAAGGCTTGCCACATTTTGAGCTCCATGATGAAAAAAAAATAGTTAACCCCACTCCGCCACCCCATGGCCTTTTTAGATTTCACAGTCTATTATTTTCTATCATGAAGTGGACAATGAGGGTGGGGATCTAAATGGGTCCAAAATGGCCTCCACTCATCCCACTCACCATGGGTTTTGGTTGGCCTAGTAACTTATGACATATACATTAATGATAGTAAGGTGCCTGATCACAAGGCTAAAATGATTATATCATATTAAGTTTGCCTTACATCTACATGATGTATAAGGGTAAACATAACAATCCAAGATGTCATCAAATGACATCGTCATCAATAGGGTAGCACAAACAAAATGTGATTTAGGGGTCAAGAACCACTCTCCCTTCTTCGCTATAAACCATAAGTAATATATAAAAAGGAATAATAGATTCAAAACCCTGATAGGGAAATAAATAAATAAACAAGGAAGTACTAGACTACCTAGTGAGATTATCTCTCAATTTACATTGACGTTCTAGGAACATAGTTTAGTCAAATTGACGTAGACGAAGTCAGGATAACCCAAAGTGTCATGACGACATAAAGAGGAAATGACTAGCAAGGAAAAGACATAAATCACTCTACCTTGCATGGTTTCATAAAGAGTTAATCCAATACTTAGATGGCAATCTGACTCTTTCCCAAATCTATCTCCTCCTCCCAAATGATACTCTCCTTCCATTTTTTGAAGGAAGATTCTTTTCCTGATCACACTCGCAACCATATAACCATGATTAGTGTATCATAATTTGATTCACAAATCATAATAATTAAATAATCATAACAACATGTAATCTCATGTCTAACTAACATTAGTCAGTTTTCACATAATCAATGATTAAATCTAATATTTTCCACAAACATCTAATCGTTAAACTATGATTAGTCATCTTGATTACCACACAAAAGCAAGATTAACCTTAATCATAAGTTAGGGATGTAACAGATAAATCTTGAAGATCCTCTCCATGAATTTATGAAGGGATGATGTCAATAGCTGATTTATCTATCACCTTTTTTGCAACTTTCTCAACAATCACTTCCTCTTCAGGTCACTCTAGTTCTTTCAGTACCAAGTCCTCTACATTAATTAGCTGGTTCCCTGGTACATTAGGTGATCTAGACCATTCTGAGTCTGATATTTCTTCCACTTCTGGACCTGTTGCCACCTTAGGGACTCTTATTATTTCATTTTCCATTTCCTCCTACTAAGGTTGATTTTGTGGCAATTGGTGTTTCAACAATGAAGTGACTGGATTGTTGGTCACTGCGTAAGTGACCTCATCATCAGTCAAATCTACCACTTTACTTAGTGGCAATTGTAACTCTTCTGCCTTGGTCTGCTCCTATTCTTTTGTCTCTTCTACCATTTCTCATTTCACTTTAATTATCTAAGAAACCAACTGGTCCCTTTGTAGTTGCATGACTTGCCCTCCAAAATGGGTCTGGTAAGCTGCTATCTGTTGTGCCAAATGTGCTTGGAGTGCGGTACCTAGTAACGAGGATGTCTCTCCTTAGGCTTGACCTAATGCAAACATGAGTTCCATTTTAGTTGGCTCTGAGGCCTTGGCTTAGACATCTACAGGATTTGAGGTTGCACCCCTCATCAGTATCATCAGGGTTTTCCTCTTTTGCATGGGAATCACTACCCCGTTCAGTATATTCATTTGATGTTATTCTTCAGGAGCAGTGTTAGATATAGTGATTGCCCTTAAGGGTTGGTATCATGGAGGTGAAGGCATAGTGGCGACAATGATCCCCTCTGCTATTAATTCTTTGCTAGATACAGAAGTCCTTGCCTCTGCTAGCTTAGTTTCCATAATTCTCCTCTTTTTGACAAGGAAATCATCATAATTAGCATCTCCCCATTATTTTCTATCTTCTTGTCATATGTAAAGGCTATGCCCTTAGATTTCATCTCATTCACCTTCTTATCCACCCACTTCTGAGTGATGAACATGACTCTTCTGGTGATGACATTGATTGATGTCTCATCTAGCTGAGTCCAATTAGGGAGAGGCAAGGTCTCATTATATATTTGCTTCTCATCATACTCTAAATTAAGGACCTTTTCATCATTAGACTTTATCTAGGATGAGACCTCTAGACATCCCAATGTCCTTATCTAGTTCAAAGTTAACCTCTGATATCCCCTTTTCCTGACTTCCTATTCATCCAAACAATCCACCCAGTAATCTTCTAGGTGCGGGACATGCTATAACTTCTTATTAACGAACTTCTCCATCCTATGATATGGATCATAAGTTCTTATCAAGGGAAAAGTGGGAGGTTCAGCATTTGATGTTTAGACTCAGATAATTTGCAGTCTTTGAAGTTTGCACATCTATACCAATGGATATCCAGAGGGAACTTAACAGTTCCCTGTTTATTCTTTGGGATATATGCTTCATAAGAAGGTATTATTTGTCAAGTGATCTCAAGCAGTAGGACATTGTCTGTCAGATATCTGGGCAACATGAAAGGGTGTCCTTCAAAGCCTTCCATCCTAATGTATGTAAATGTAGGGAAATGGATGAACTGGGACCCATGAGCCATGATTAAGGCTTGAGCTTCCCTCGAGATCCTTTTTGGCTCGATCACCTTCCATCAGCCAAACCAACCACATTATGAAGCAATCATTTACCCTTCAGTAATGCTACATCGATTACTTCCTTTCGAGCTATGGGTAGTATTCCCACATTGATTGTTCTATTTTCTTACTGCCCAACTTACGAATAGTGGTTAACCCATAAAATTATGCTATGTAAGCACATGAATATACTACATAGGATGTCATCCTAAACATATGTTTATTCTTCTTCCATATGACCATCCCATCATGTAAGGAATCACTGATCAACTTCACCCAGTGCACTATTTCTCTTGTTTCCTTCGTATGCCTGATGAGGCTGAACATTCACAACTCTAGCACTCTAGAGTCCTCCTTCCCAACCATCCTACTCAAAAGGGTTATCATATACTGCACCTCAGGGTAGAAATCATACTTATATAGGTTTTGAGGCATCTAGAAACCACTTTTGGTCTGGTGTTAGGATCCATCCATGAAGTATGCATGATCTTCCTGCATCCTGAGACATTATAATTATATACTGTTGATAGAGCATTGAGGTCTATTTAAAAAACCTCCTAACTTCTAGGTAGCTTGAATGTTTCCATGATGCCCTTCTCCAAGAAGTCTGCATACACGTGCCCCTATTTCTCTACTCTCTTGTTTCCAGGGTTATAGTTCTGAGTGCATTCATGACCAATTCTAGGGCCTCTACAGTATATAGAAAACTGACTACATGATACATTCCACTCTTCACAATGTTGTCCAAGGTAGCATCCCCTTCTTAGGCTTGAATCTGTGCCCTGAAGACTTCTAAATCTATACTCCCACAATGGGTGTCCAATGTGTTCCCATATTTACTCCAGACACCGTAAGAACATGAAACATAGGGATCTTGAATTCATCTTCCCTCCTTTGTTGTCTTTTCTGCATCTTGACCTACAAGATGCAAACATCTAAAATTAGATTCTCCATTGGTCCAGACCCCCTGGGATGTACATAACTTTGCAGAAGTAACTTGTAAGCATTATAAGGTAGGGTACAATCTACATTTACCCTAATAAATTACCTTAATTAATGACAAGATAAACCTTTTGCATGAAAATGACTTACTGTAACCAATTAGGAAAGAGGAGTTTGTCATATTCATACCTGTGAATTGAAGAAATCACCTTGGTTAGCTTGTGGGATGAAATTTGTTCACTATTACGCTCTTTGTTCACCTTGCTACTATCCTGCATTAATCTCTGTAATTTTGCTTGTTCAACAGGAATTTGCACTAATCTCTTTGAATTTAGTAAAGGCTTTATGATCACAAATGCATCAGAAATGACCTTTTAATCTTATTGGAATTTGCTAAGTGTGGGTGCGGTGAATGTTAGGTGGAGTTTGGTGAACAATTAATGACAAGGCGTGGGTAAATGGACAGTTGGAGAAATGTTTAGATTTAAAATTTAAATTCAACAACTATAAGCACTACATGGTATGGGAAGTGAATGTAATGTCTGGATGGACATTTATTCTTAATGTTTGGTCCCAATGTCCAATGGGTATATCTAGTGTTAAAGGTCCCATTGACCTTGACTAGACTAAGTGGATGTTTGGATGTTAATTGATCATGTGGATCCAGATACTTACCAAAATATCCTTTGTGAAATGTCCTAATGCCTATGTCTTGTTGAAAAGTCAACAATTTGAGTGTTGGTTTATAAAGCAATGGATAGGACATTAATAAGGGCATGGATATTTTAGCATAAATGTTTGGTGTGAAAATATTCAGTCCATTGGGAGGTATGTAGCTCAAGATAAAATTGACAGCTTGCAATGGACAAGACATTTACTCGATTGATCATGTCATGTCCAAAATATTCGGTCCAGTGGATGTGCTCAGGACTTGATGAAGTAAATTTGATGGCTATGACTTAGATATGGATATGGATATATGGGATTTGGATCTTTTGATATCCGGTCCACGTGGATAATGATTAATCTCTACTTAAGTATGTTTTCGGGTCCGGATGTCATTTCAACGGATTTGGAACCCAAACTTGAACTGGATAGGACATTACCGTTTCGCCCCCTATTTTTGTACATACACTTCACACAAAGTGAACATCAAAGTATTTTTCTACCAAATTTCATTCACACACACAGTGAATGTCAAAATTAATTTTCAAACCCAAACATGCATAGTGAAAGCCAAAGTTAATTCAAAGATGTGTATACAAAAAGTGAACATCATTGAACTTTGAAAGTATTTTTGTACACACTTCACATAAAGTGAACATCAAAGTATTTTTATACACACATAAAGACACACAATGAATTCTAAAGTTCATTCACATACACATGCATGTATACACTAAGTGAATGACAAAGTTCATTCACATACACATGTGCACATACACTATACCCAAAGCTAACTTTTAAACCTACCTACCCACATACAGTGAAAGCCAAAGTTCATTCACACACACACACACACACACGCACACACACGCACACACACAATTCACATTAAGTGAACATCAATGTTTTTGTACACACATAGACTGAGTATCAAATCTCATTCACACACACATGTACACGTGCATAGAGTGAATGCCAAAGTTTATTCACACACACATATGTGCACACACTATAAATGCTAAAAATAACATTCAAACCCACCCACACACATAGTGAAAGCCAAAGTCCATTCAAACACACAAAGTGAATGCCAAAGTTGATTCCCATACACATGTATAAATAATCAATGCTAAAGCTAACTTTCAAACCCACCAAAACACACAGAATAAAAGAAAAAGTTAATTCAAACACATACACTTCACACATAGTGAATTTCAAAGTATTTTGTACACTCGCAAAGTGAATGCCAAAGTTTATTCACACACATAGTGAAAGCCAAATTTCATTCCCATACACACACACACTCCACACAAAGTAAACTTCAAATTATTTTTGTACACACAAAGTGAATGTCAAATTTCATTCACACACACGTGTGCACACACAAAGTATATTCCAAAGTTTATTGACACACACATGTGCAGACATAATGAATACCAAAGATAACTTTCAAACCCACCCAGACATACACACACAAAGTGAATGCTAAAGTTTATTCAAGAACACATGCACACACACAATGATTGTCAAAGTTAACTTTCAACCTCCCTCCCCATCCCACTCCCCTCCACATGCACACATCAAAATCCAAGGTTGATTCAAATGCACACATGAAGAAAGTGAACATCATTAAAGTTTGAAAGTATTTGTGTACATACACTCCACACAATATAATTATTGAAGTACACTCATACTAAAAAATGATTGCTAAAGTTAATTCAATTACACAAGGACACACTTCACACAAATTGAATGACAAAGTCAACTTTCACACACAGACACACATGAAGTGAATGCTAAAGTTAACTTTCAAACATGTTCACAATGAATGCCAAAATTAATTCACACACATATACATGCACACATGCACACACACACACACACACAATGAATGAATGCCAAAGTTTATTCACACACACACACACACACACACTATGAATGCCAAGTTATTTCAAATACTATCACATGTCATTTTTATGGACTATATTATTATTCTAGATTAGTGAACATCTACTATGATTGTTATTACTTTGAGTAAGTTCCACGTGTGTAAAGAGAATTATCATAAAGTTATATTTGTGTGAATTGGAAAGTTGATTTAATATTAAATATTATTGATGTGATTATAATGTTTTGCTTTGGCTATGTTTTGGGGAATTAACCTATTGACGTCGAGTTGAGTGCAAATGAATGCAGGTACTCGTTGAAGTTGAGAACATGGTTGAGGTAGAGATGTTCTAACTGTTGGATCTAGGGCATACAACTGAGAGGGGGGGGGGGTGAATCAGTTGTATAAAACTTCTTGTCATTCAAACACTTAACTCACTGTTGTTAGTTAGCAGCATATCAAATAATCATCCATGGAAGCATAATACATAAACACAAGAGCAGGTAAGCATCAACACATTGAACACCAAGATTTTGACGTGGAAAACCCGGTTAAGGGAAAAACCACGGGGTGATTAACCCAAGAATTATTCTCTGTTAGAAGAATAAAGAAAAATGAATGGCACATGCCAATAAGGGCTCACTGCCCGAGCACACTGCTCACAAAGAGGCCCACTGCCTACAAGGAGACACACTGTCTACAAAGTGATGAAAATCACAGTCTTGAACTGGAGAATGACATCTCTACCATGTCCGGATCAGTTCCAATTAAGCCCAACAATTTCTGCTCTGCCTTTCGCACGTTCCTTCGCTATATCATACTCATCCTCACACCACACCACGAAATGAACTCACAAATCGTTATTTATACAAGACATTGACTTAGGAACAAACATCTAAGTCGGCAAACAACCATAGGAGTATCCGCAAGATGAATAACACATCCGGTCGGCCATCACAAGAACATTCGCAGGATGAACAACTCATCCGGTCGGCTACACAGAGCAGGAACTTCATCCGGAAGAATAACTTCAATTCCGGGCTCTACCATCAATGCGGACCAACAACACAACCTAAACATGATCCTAGAACCTTTACAAGCCTATCTGAATGTCCGGATACTTCCGCACTTCCTCTGCTTACTAGGATCTCTTGTCTTCCTCATCCGGAACTTCAAGAACACAGTCTGTCGCCACTGTCACAATGCAAGAGGTACTTCCGGACCTCCAAATCATACACAAATCCGTATGATACATCACAAGGACATCCCAAACACTCCTTCCAATCCGCAGATTAGGATAATACAATTCCGGACCTCACCGGACCTTTTTGTGATCCTCTGTCACCTCCGGATACTTGCCGGACCCGGTTCTATACCGGCAGCCATAACTCCTTCAGATCTTCATGCGGACCTCTGAAATCTTAACTGTAGCATCTAAAGACTCATATCTACTAACCCTTTAATCCGCATTCTCCGGTTCTCATCCTATACAGTACATTTACCTTCTTCTCATCACTGTTCTTCACTGTTCCTGACTGAGACTAATTTTCTCAATATCCTCAGTACACGGCTCATCAAATCCTTCTTGTCAATGCAATATGAGTATGTTGACATCAATGACAACACTGGATAACCTCATACTTGCAACAATCTCCCCCTTTGTCATTGATGGCAACATATGATGTGAAAAACCATTAAGACAAGAACTTCAACTTTTCATATGTCTTCTCTTCCTTTGCTGCTCCCCCTTTGATCATCAACCACTTGTTTTTCACATGTTTTCTCTCCCCCTTTGACATCAATGGCAAAGGGCTCATACTTGCAATTCTCATACATCAGAATCATACCAGCTGCTCCCCCTTAGTTGCAGCTCCCCATTAGTCCGGATCACAAGATATGACTGTGATAGCCACCGGACTGATGCACAACAGTGCATCTTAGTTCATTACCGGAGGGGCCATGACCCCTAACTTCTCCCGGAGATATTCAAAGGAATCCTTGGGAAGGGGTTTTGTAAAGATATCTGCAATCTGATCCTTGGAGGGAACATACTCCAATCTGACTTCTTCCTTGTTTACTTGTTCTCTCAAAAAGTGAAATTTGATAGATATGTGCTTAGTCTTAGAATGCAATACCGGATTCTTGGAAATATTAATTGCACTTGAATTATCACAGAAAATTGTGATAGGCTCCTCATATTCAACTTTGATGCCTCTTAGCATCTGCTTCATCCACAAGATTTGAGTGCAACTACCTGCTGCTGCAATGTATTCTGCTTCAGTTGTAGACAGAGATATTGCATCTTGTTTCTTGCTTAGCCAAGAAACTAATCTCTTCCCCAAAAAGAATGCTCCACCACTAGTGCTCTTCCGGTCATCCACATCTCCTACCCAATCTGCATCTGTGTAAGCATGAAGAGAGAAATCTGGATCTCTAGGATACCAAAGACCATACTCAACTGTTCCTTTCAAGTATCTAAAAATTCTTTTGATTGCCATAACATGAGATTCTCTAGGATCAGCCTGGAATCTTGCCACAAGACCAACAGCCTGCATTATATCAGGTCTAGTTTGAGTAAGATACAACAATCCACCAATCATTGATCTATACTTTGTCTGATCTGCCTTTGGAGAATCATCATCTTTGCTTAACTTACATCTGGTTGCCATAGGAGTGTTCATAGGCTTTGAGTCTTCCATACCAAATTTCTTTAACAATTCTTTCACATATTTGGTCTGAGAAATGAAGATCCTTTCTTTTGTTTGAGTAATTTGCAGACCCAAGAAGAAATTCATTTCACCAAGCATAGACATTTCAAACTCACTTTTCATCTGATTTGCAAAGGTTTTGCACATACTATCTCTTCCTCCAAAAATGATATCATCCACAAACACTTCAACAATCAAAATGTTTTCATGATCAATTTTGAAATATAAGTTACTGTCAGCAGTACCTTTGTTGAATCCAATCTGCACAAGATGCTTATCCAACCTTTCATACCATGCTCTTGGGGCTTGCTTCAATCCATACAAAGCTTTCTTCAACTTGCAGACCATATCATTATTATCAGACAATTGAAATCCATCCGGTTGTTCAATGTAGACTTCTTCTTCCAGATCACCATTTAGGAAGGCAGACTTGACATCCATCTGATATACCTTGAAGTCTTTGAAGGCAGCAAATGCAAGAAGTAATCTGACTGCTTCAATTCTTGCTACCGGAGCAAAAGTCTCTTCAAAGTCAATTCCTTCTATTTGAGAGTAGCCTTTGCAGACCAATCTAGCTTTGTTTCTGATTACTTCACCAGCTTCATTTAGTTTGTTCCGGAAGACCCACTTAGTTCCAATTACATTCCTGTTTCTAGGTCTGGGAACAAGATCCCAAGTATGATTTTTCTCAATTTGCATCAGTTCATCTTCCATTACTTTGGTCCAGTTTTCATCGTTGCAGGCTTCATTTATTGTTTTAGGTTCAATCTTTGAAATCAGACAACATTCATTCTGATCTTGAGCAATATTCCTTCTAGTTTGTACACCTTTGCTTTTGTCACCTATGATCTGATCTTCAGAGTGATTAAGTCTTACATACCTTGGAATTTTGGGAGTATCCAGCACTGCTGTTTCTTGATCAGCCTTATTCAAATCTAACTCTTCTTCCTGATTTACCGGATCAGGCTGACTCTGTCTCACCGGAGAGGATTGAGGTCCTTGAACACTGTCTTGGTCATCTTCATCAAACTCATAAAATCTTGAACGCTTCTCAATTCCTTCATCAACCTTCACATTGGTGCTTTCTATCATCTTCCTCAATCTCTTATTGTAACACCGGTATGCTTTGCTTTGAGTGGAGTAGCCCAAGAAAATTCCTTCATCACTTCTAGCATCAAACTTTCCTAGATCTTCATCTCTTTTAATATAACACTTGCTACCAAATACTCTGAAATATTTCACAGTAGGAGTGATGCCAAACCAGAGTTCATAGGGGGTCTTACCGGTGTTGTTTCTGATTTGAACTCGATTGAGAGTGTAGACTGCAGTGCTGATAGCTTCTTTCCAAAACATTTGAGGAACATTTGCTTCCAACATCATTGTCCTAGCAGATTCCTGGATGGTCCGGTTCTTTCTCTCAACTACTCCATTCTGCTGTGGAGTCTTAGGAGCAGACAACTGTCTCCTTATACCCTGTTTCTCACAAAAGTCAATGAATTCACCAGATGTAAATTCACCACCTCTATCAGACCTTAGACACTTTAGTTTCAATCCGGTTTGATTCTCCACCATAGCTTTGAAGATTTTGAACTTCTCAAAAGCTTCTGATTTTTCTTTTAGAAAGGTAACCCACATCATCCGGGAATGATCATCTATTAACAACATGAAATATCTATCACCTTGCAGACTCTTGATTCTTGTTGGTCCACATAGATCAGTATGTACTAATTCCAACAATCCGGTAGAAGACTGATCTTTGCTTTTAAAAGAGACTCTGCTTTGTTTGCCTAACTGACATTCTTTACACACACTATTTGTAGGTTTTATCAACTTTGGAAGATCTCTCACAGCCTGAGTATTGCTTATTTTGATGATGTTATCAAAATTTACATGACACATTCTTCTATGCCATAACCAACTCTGATCAATTTGAACAAACAAACAACTTTTATTTGAACCAACCAGATGAAAGATGTTACCTCTTGTCTGAGTACCGGATGCAATTTCAGTTCCGGAGCTTGTAAAGATTCTGCATTTTCCATTCTTGAACCGGAGATCATAGCCTTTATCCACTAACTGACCAACACTGAGAAGATTGTGCTTCAATCCTTCAACATACAGTACATTACCTATTTTGCTCTTACCATCAAAGGAAATAGTTCCCCTACCTCTGATTCTGCCAGCAGAATTGTCACCAAACTTTACCATTCCTCCTTCATATCTTTCCAAGTCTAAGAACTTATTCTTGTCACCAGTCATATGGTGAGAACATCCACTGTCAATAACCCAATCATCCTTTTCTTCCACTTGAGCAGCCAAGACTTTTTCAACAACTTTGTGATTGACAGATTCAGAGAGCAAGGAATCTTCTTCCTTGATGGCTATAAACACCCACTCATTTTCGGATTTGCTTCCTGGTTCTGATTCATCATCTGTTACTCCTTCATTGTCATCTTCTTCATGAACATAATAGCAATTCTTTTGAAACCTTTGTCTGTGAGTATTAGATCTTGCAGATCTCTCCGGACATCTTGAGGCAAAATGACCAATCTTATTGCAGTTGAAACACTTAAAGGGTAGTTTTCCTTCATACTTACCGGATCCTCTTGGCAGTCTCTTTGCAATGAGGGCTTCAAGTTGAGCTGTTTCTGCTTCTTCTTCTTCCATGTCTCTTCTTGCTTGATCATACCATGACATTTTCTTTGATGAGTTTTCACCCGGATCAAATCTCTGTTTGCCTTTCACATAGGCACTGGCTTTGAAAGCAGATTCAGTCTTGGGAGGATCATCTCCAAACTCGGTCATTTCAAATGCTGCTAGTTTGCTAGCCAGTTGTTCTCTTGTGACAGTTGTGTGGGCTCTGAATTCATCAATGGCAGCAACTTTGATTTTGTAGGCAGCAGGAAGGGATCTTAGGATTTTGCAGACAATCTCATTTTCATCTAAAGTTCCACCAGCATTTCTGATTCCACATACCAGCTCATTTACTCTTGGCATAAAGGTAGTGATGTTCTCATCATCTCTCATTTTCAATCTTTCAAATTTCCCTTTCAGACTTTGCAACCTTGCACTTTTGACAAACTCATCTCCTTCATACAGAAGTTCCAGTTTAGTTAGGATCTCATATGCAGTGGGTAGGTCAATGACATTCGAGAGATCTGAGTCATTCAATGCGCTTAGAAGAGCTTCCTTGGTCCGCAGATTGTTTTCAGCTCCTGTGATTTCATTCAGAGTTGTCGGACCACCTTGTGGAGGTACATATGGTTTTGAAATCATACCCAGGTATGCTTTTCCCATGCATTCCAAGTGACACTTCATGCGACCTTTCCAGAGAGTGAAGTTGGTTCCATCGAACTTCAGACTATCCTTCTTGTATGACGACATCCTGGATCTCCTCAAGCGGTTAAGCTCTTGTCAGAGGAACTTGGCTCTGATACCAATTGTTGGATCTAGGGCATACAACTGAGAGGGGGGGGGGTGAATCAGTTGTATAAAACTTCTTGTCATTCAAACACTTAACTCACTGTTGTTAGTTAGCAGCATATCAAATAATCATCCATGGAAGCATAATACATAAACACAAGAGCAGGTAAGCATCAACACATTGAACACCAAGATTTTGACGTGGAAAACCCGGTTAAGGGAAAAACCACGGGGTGATTAACCCAAGAATTATTCTCTGTTAGAAGAATAAAGAAAAATGAATGGCACATGCCAATAAGGGCTCACTGCCCGAGCACACTGCTCACAAAGAGGCCCACTGCCTACAAGGAGACACACTGTCTACAAAGTGATGAAAATCACAGTCTTGAACTGGAGAATGACATCTCTACCATGTCCGGATCAGTTCCAATTAAGCCCAACAATTTCTGCTCTGCCTTTCGCACGTTCCTTCGCTATATCATACTCATCCTCACACCACACCACGAAATGAACTCACAAATCGTTATTTATACAAGACATCGACTTAGGAACAAACATCTAAGTCGGCAAACAACCATAGGAGTATCCGCAAGATGAATAACACATCCGGTCGGCCATCACAAGAACATTCGCAGGATGAACAACTCATCCGGTCGGCTACACAGAGCAGGAACTTCATCCGGAAGAATAACTTCAATTCTGGGCTCTACCATCAATGCGGACCAACAACACAACCTAAACATGATCCTAGAACCTTTACAAGCCTGTCTGAATGTCCGGATACTTCCGCACTTCCTCTGCTTACTGGGATCTCTTGTCTTCCTCATCCGGAACTTCAAGAACACAGTCTGTCGCCACTGTCACAATGCAAGAGGTACTTCCGGACCTCCAAATCATACACAAATCCGGATGATACATCACAAGGACATCCCAAACACTCCTTCCAATCCGCAGATTAGGATAATACAATTCCGGACCTCACCAGACCTTTTTGTGATCCTCTGTCACCTCCGGATACTTGCCGGACCCGGTTCTATACCGGCAGCCATAACTCCTTCAGATCTTCATGCGGACCTCTGAAATCTTAACTGTAGCATCTAAAGACTCATATCTACTAACCCTTTAATCCGCATTCTCCGGTTCTCATCCTATACAGTACATTTACCTTCTTCTCATCACTGTTCTTCACTGTTCCTGACTGAGACTAATTTTCTCAATATCCTCAGCACACGGCTCATCAAATCCTTCTTGTCAATGCAATATGAGTATGTTGACATCAATGACAACACTGGATAACCTCATACTTGCAACACTAACCACTTAGAAAGAACTATTTGGAATGGATAACACTAATGCACTCACACACTCACATAGTCTCATATTGCATTTTTGAATGGCTTATTATGCATTATTGTATGGATAATAAAATGTGATTGATAGTTACATACTTAGAAAAATAGTGTTTTAATTGCTATAGTAAGATTGTTTCGAGTGTATGATTAATCATGAATATTAATGTTCTTTCAATTTATATTTAAATGGTGTATTTTATATTATTTAATAATAAATAATAATGTTTTCCTATTTTTATAAATATTATTTTTTGGAAGACAATATCTAAATTAGACATAAAACAATTATAATTAAACTACAATATATATATATATATATATGTATATATATACACATATGTATATACATATGTATATACATATGTATATATATACATATGTATATATATATGTATATATATGTATATATGTATATATATATATGTATATATATACATATATATACTTATATATACATATATACATATATATACATATATATATACATATATATAGATATACATATACATATATATATAGATAGATAGATATATACATACATATATATATATATAAATACTTCTTGTTTTGATTTAAGTGATTATGTTATTTTGAAAATAAATAAATTATATTAATAATACTTATTATATTTAGAAATCTAAATAAAGGAATTAAAAGAATAATAATTCTGTCATGCAACGACAGGAATAAATAAGTTTATTCTATTTTAATTTGGAGGCTTTTGAACAAGCTAAATCTCATGCAAACTTAAACAAAAATTTTAGTTATAAAAAGAAGCCAAAACCTAAATATTGGACACCAAAAATAAGAGAAAATTTTTGATAAAAAGAAGTCGTCATGATAGAGAAAAAGAGACCATGTTTGGCAATAGCAGAAAGGGGACGTTATTATTTTTTGAAGCAGTGACATGAAGCAAACATGACCAGCAACAGGAGAGAAGCAAGATCAGTGACTGCAACAAAGATTTGACCCCCTTTAGCAAGCGAAGAAATGGGTATTTTACTTGTTATGTTAACAATAAATTAATGGTGAAATAATACTGTATGGTTTGGTTATTTTGGCCTGCAAATAAACTATTCTTTCATGGTCTACATTCTTTTCCTTTATATCGATTGGAATCAACATTATTTTGAAGGTGTTCTCCTATTAAATCTAAATTCAACCTATCTGCATATAGCTCGACCTGCATTCTTTTCTTCTATTTTATGCTTTTGGGATCAATCTCCTTACCTTGCATTGGCCTATTCTTGTCTTGGTGGTCTATTTGGAGCAGCCTGGCTATAGCTAATGACTTGCTATATGACTGCCTGAAAAATTAGATTTCTAAACTTATAAATTTATTCTTGGGTTGCTGAAATTAATAGCTTTTGCCTGTTGTATTGTCCCTCTATGTTTTCATTGAAGATCGACTTTTAAAACCATGATGGCTAGTATATTTGATTGACCTATTCTTCTTGTTGACCAATGGCCTACCAAATTTTAGCCTACAATTAAACAACAATACCCGTAGCTTGATCACTATTCCTAAAGCTTATTAGCTGTCTTTCTACCTATTTTTATCACTGTCACCTTTTTACTAGATCCTATAGCAGACATACATTGCTTTCTGTAGCTTGATATAAGATCCTATAGCTTGAATGATTTGCTTCTTTAGCTTCATTTAAACACTCTTTAAAATAGTTATATTAATCCTCAAAATAGAGACAATTTGATTTCTGATTATTACCTATGTTTATTTGATGTGAAAACTATTCTAAACTCATATTATGTCTTTATTTTGAACTATATGCTTGAACCTAAATGACAATGGATAGGATATAGTTAACATTAGTTTTCTACAAACTATTAAACAAAAAAATGAGATTAGAGAATAAAACTAGATTATAGAAAATATAATTATATTTGTTTGAATGAATGATGTTCTTCTTTATTATTGCTCAAAAGTGTGTTTTCTGAGCTGTGATGCTTTGGAAAGGGAATTAAAGAAGGTCTATAGGTGAATATGGATCGTCATTTTCTTTTTTCTTTATTTTTTTCTTATTTTACTTATTTATTGGCGAAGGAAAGTAGATTTTTATCTAGGAGTCTGTGAGGCCTAATTAACATTATAGACATTAGATATAACATTTTGAGTTGTGTGAGAATGTAATAGGTTTGGTTATGATGAGTTCATGGACTATGAGTGACATTATTATTTTTCTATTACTATTAATATTAATATTTTGACTATGGAGACTAAATGTTTTTTATTTTGAATAGTATTTAATTATTTATTTGTTTTGAAATAATGAGATGATTTAATGATTAAATGATTATAGTTTAATTTGTTGATTATATGTTTGAATCTTGCAAAAGAATGTTATTATTTATCATATGGATTATTGGAAGATAGAAATGAATTAGTTATATTTTGCTTCGGCTATCAATTTCTAAATGTACTAATATTCTAATAAGTTTTTGTGCAGGAGGAGTGGCCCAGGTTCTTAAAGAAAGGAAACAATACCCCAATGCTCAAATATTTAATTATTTATTTTTTTGGTAAGGGTTGTGTTAAAATATGTATTTTATTTTATTCTTATTTTAGAGAAGGAAAGTGAAGAGTTTGTGAAAAAGTCTTTTAAAGACTTGGTATTGGGAATCATTTTGATATCTCAATCTTCTCTGAAAAGAAAAGTAGAAAAGTATGAGCTATGGTTTCTTGTAACGTGCATTTCTTTGGAGTGGAAATCTAAAGAAGGGTGTGTGTGTGGCTAGAAAATTGGTAGATTTTTGCTTTTTCTTGGGAACCCAATGGGCTGATCCTAACTTGGATAGCCAAGGTATGGTTGATTTAGTGTTTTTTTCTCCAATATATTATTGTTTGCAAAACTATTTGATAGTATTATGTGAATTCTTGTGCTTGTATGTGAGGGTTTGGTTTTCAGGAATCATTGTGTGGGGATTGGAAATGGTGGATTCCTCTTTGGGGTTACTCATGGTGATTAGTGTTGGTGATTGGTGATTGTGATGGTGTTGGTGTATGGGAGATTGGAAGATTGGTGTTGTGGTGGTTTGTGTTTTCTAGGAGCTACATGTGTTTTCTGGGAGCTACAAGTGTTATTTGTTTTGGGAGCTACATTCAAGGGAGCTACAGGGACCTTAACCCCAAAGAGGATCCTCATTCTTTTTCCCTTATTGGAAATCTGAAATGGGTTTCCTTGTGCATACTTACTCTGTGAGTTTAATCTCTCTTTTAAGTTTCTGGATCATTTAAGCAAAGGGGTTCTATTTCTGAGCTCGAGGGTGGATTTGACTTTGTCGATTATGTGGTTGGGAGGTGAGTAGAACCGTGCTACTCTGCTTTATTGCTATTGTATGTAGGTTCTTAAAAAGAAAATCACTATTGAATGTTGATGATAGTAGGTGACTGTGTGAATTCTTGTCCATGATTGCTGATTTGAAAATTCAATTTGTAAACAAATAGAGGCAACTGTTCTAAAGAAAACTGGAATTATAGAGTTCATCCATAATTATCAATGTAATTTCCTCTTTTATTTACTAAAAGTATCATTTCAATAATTATAGCATAAATTTGATATTTGGGGAGTTGTAATGATATTTACTTAGATCCTAGCTCATTGATTACTTTTGTAAAAAGAACAATTTTGATGTTATCATTCATTCCTTGTAACAGGTTGAAGGAAGAATATTATCAGAATAAATATTATAGCCTTCGAGATTTGTTTATAATACTAGGTTATGTTTTGTTTCATATGCCTGCATGTTATGCCAAACATTTAAAAAAAAAGATATTAGCATTGCAATTATTAAGAACCAAGATAATATTATCTTTTCATCCATGATATACTAAAACTTGAGTCAGCTATGAACAGTCACAACTCATAAAGTTTAATATTGATATTATCATTAAAAAAGTAACGCTTGTTTTAAGTAGCAGTTAGATATAATTCTTGCATCCGTTACTATTGTTTTAATTCTATTCTTTAGGAGAAGCTTAGCTTATATTTTATCTAGTTCATGTGTTACCCAACAATAGGAGCTAATAATGTTAATATTGATATGTTTTAAGTTAGATAGCTTATATTTTCTTGATTGTATTTGGTAGTGCACTGCCATAGTAAAACTATGGGTGCCGTGGTAGCCACAACACCCACGTTATGGAATAGATGGTTGTGCCAACCAAGGCCAACACAGGCTAGTCCATCCCCTCTCACCATAGTGGAATAAAAAAACTACACTTACATTTATATCTATATGTATGTTTAGTCAATATATCAAATCATCTAATCTAATTATTTCGTCAAAACAACTTCTTAAGAGCAGCACTTATATTAAATTCATTGTCTTAATGAAAGGATTAGTAGTTATCAAGTAAAATGATTGTTGCACAATATATAAATATAGTTGTTTGGATTGCATATCTAATGGAATCGACAACTACTTAATATCTATATGTGTTTTCAATACTCCTATGTTAATATTTATTCATTTGACAGATATAGGTATAACTACATGTATTTCATTCTGTTATCTATTGTGCCTCTGTTTGTATACTGTTTGATCGATAACAACAAGATTTAGATAATATCTCAATAAATAAACATATAAACATTATTTCCTTTCTTATTTATATGATGGTTAAGTATTAAATCTATTGTCTCATTAGTTAAGAAGTATAATGTGAACTATAGTATTTACTTCTATCTTGGATTATTCTTATCAATTTGAAATAGAAGGTTTTTCCTGACATGTTTTAATGTAGCTTTGGCAGTCACCAATTACAAAACTTAAATTAGTATTACTGTAGTTTTTGAGTTGGATAGGAATTTCCATTAGAATGAGTAAGTTGTTTACATTTAATTTATGTTTTATGTTTTAGCTAGACTTAAGTACTATATATTAATTACATTATTTGTATTCAGATTTTGGCTGACAAGTTGAATAACTTTTCTTATACTATCTTTATAAGATTATTTGATTAAATGTAAGTAGTTTATTCTTCATATTATTGTTATTTGTCTTAAATATTTAATAATTTTATTTAAATAGCTTATATTTTTTTTGATCTGGGCATTACAAAGTGTTTTGGGTTACTTTTGGGCTAGGATGCCGAATGTGGATTATTAGAGATGGCTTTTCCTCTTTTCGTGAATTGAATTGGTAACTATTTGATTTAAATGTTTAGATCTAAACAAGCTATCATTGAAAAAGATGAATATTTGTCTAGAAAACTTTATTGATATATATCTCTGCCATATCCTGTTGTGAGACAATCTGCATTTCATTACCTAGAATTGCACATTAGACATTAAGTTGCATCGGGTGTTCCCTCCTGCCAGTTGTTTCCAGGTGGCTAGACATTTCGTACATGGCTGGGTTTCCTTTGTGTCATGAAGGGATCTGAGGAAGTGTAATTGCTTCATGGTTGGGTGGAAAAGTGCCTGAACCATGTTCCCATCTCTCGTCTTGCAGGAGAACCGTTTGGGTTTGTGGTGACTAGAGAGTGTTTTGATTTATTATACTTGTTGTACATGATTATTGTAACTTATGATTGGATGTATTATGGCATGAGAGACAATGGAATTTATATATTATTTTATAGTGCTATCACTTGGACTGAGCACGTGATTTTTGGAAGATTTAATGACTTTTATTGATTCATATTTATGAGATTTTACTTTTACTTGAGATGTATTTAAATGGATTATTTACTTCATTTTATTTTTATGATGGTTTGAGTACTTTACATTTGGTATCAGAACTCTAGGTTGAACACTAGGGCCTCTTTTTGGGACTATTATGCTATGTAGCGAACTTGATACAGATTATTCATCATGAATACTAAAAAACTAATCATAGTGGAGGATCAAGAAGTGGTCAAAATAGAAGAAACTATGGAGGTGCAAGTATCAAGGTCAAAATTAAAGGAATCGTGGAGATGGTAATAATGATCAAGATGGAAGATTGGACCATATTCTTGCTCTCTTGACCCAACATGATGTATGAGGATGCATTCTCTTGAGCAAGAGATTAGATAGAATCTTAGAGACCAGAATGCAAATGAAAACCAAGGGCTGAGGCACAGAATGAGAATTCAATGATAGAATTCCAAGGTCCTAAGGTTGGAGTTAATGCTAATAATCAAGTAAGGATTGCAGAGGAGTTCAAGAAAGACCTCAAGATGGTCTCACCACCTAAATTTGATGGAAAGACAATTGGTGATGGAGCTAAAGCGTGGATCATAGAAATGGAGAAATACTTTGGGCTCTAAAACCTTTCAGATCACACAAAGGCAATGTGGGTCCATCATATCAGTTGACTAGTGAAGTAGCAACATGGTGGGACAATGAGAAGGCAAATAAGAAGCTATTACCTGGTGAAATAACAAGAAATTTTCCTGTAACTTTTCAAGAAAAGATGGTTACCACAACTCTTCTTCGACAAGAAGATGAAAGAGTTTTAGAATTTGGTACAAGGAGGTATGTCCATAACCAGTTATTGGGAAAGGTTCTCGTATCTACTTAAGTATGTTCCACAGTATCGGATAGATGAGAGATTTCAAATAAGGAAGTTTATATTAGGTTTATGGTCTTAGATTGGAACTGAGGTAGACATTCATAATCCACTCACTATGGATGCCATTTTTGAGAAATCCATTAAATAAGAGCAGAAGTTACAACAAGTAGCCAGTTATTGTAAGTAGAGAGATGCAAAGTTTGCCAATAAGAGACCTTAGAATAATCAACATAACTACCAACATAATTATATAATCAAAATAAAAATCATGGTAATGGCAATTGACAGATCAGGAATTTGAAGAGAGGTAATAACTCTTGAAATGGAAATGGTGGAAACCAGCATGGAGGCAACAAAAGAGGTGGCTATAACAACCGAAACAACAAACAACGAGAAAGGACTAAAGGATCGAGAGCACCTAAGGGTGGATGCTATGTTTGTGGAGGAGAGAATTATGCTAATTCATGTCCATACAGATCAACAGGAAGAGGAAACAAAAATCAACAATGAGCACCTCAACATTAGATACATGTCACAGTGAACAATCAACAAGCAGACTTTCAGGCAGCACCTATTTAGTTCCAAGGTAAGTTCTATGGACTACCTATCTTTATTTTGATTGATACTGGTGCCACAGAATGTTTTTATAGATCATAGAGTAGTATCTAAGTTATCTATTAGACCTGGCCATATGGAAAACTCTTGGATGGTACAATATGGCAATAGAGAAAAAAAGAGAGTAGACTCATGTCTAGCATGCAGTGAGTTAGAGCTTCCAAGTTTTTAGATGCAAGTTAATCTAAATGTAGCACCTTTAGGGTCTTATGATGTACTTCTAGGAATCAACTGGTTAGCTGAACATAAGTCTCTAGTAAATTGTGAATGCAAACTTGTTAGATATTTGGATGACCTAGGAAATCAATTGGAAATTATTGGATCTAAGAGACCTTTAGAGATTAGAAAAATCTCAGCTATGCAATTGAAAAAGCCAAGAGGAAAGGGTGTACCATTTATGTCATCCATGTAAAGGACCCTGACAAGGAAGAACCATCATTCAATGACTACCCAATCCTAAGAGATTTCTGAGATGTATTCCCTGTGGAGTTGATAGAGTTACCATCGAAGAGAGAATTTGACTTCTCAATTGATTTGCTACCAGGCACCCTATAGGATGACTACTATAGAATTGTATGACCTTAAAGCACAATTACAGGAGTTGCTAAATCAAGGGTTCATTAGACCTAGTGTGTCACCATGGGGCACACCAATTATCTTTGTAAAGAAGAAGGATGGTACTTTGAGGTTATGCATTGATTATAGGATGCTTTAAAAAGATACTATAAAGAATAAATACCCACTCCCAAGAATAGATGAGCTCTTCGATTAGATGAAAGGAGCTACGGTGTTCTAGAAGATAGACCTTAGATCTGGCTATCACCAATTGCAGATTAAGGATGAGGACATCTCTAAAACAACTTTTAGGACTCGATATGGTCGCTATGAGTTCACAGTGGTACCATTTGGGTTGACTAATGCTCCAACAACCTTCATGAATTTGATGAATAGCATATCCAGTGATTGTTTAGATGATTTTGTGTTGATCTTCCTTGATGACATATTGATATACTCTAAATCAGTGGAAGAGCATGAAAGGCATTTGAGGATAGTCTTATAATGCTTGAGACAACAGAAGTTTTATGGTAAACTATCTAAGTGTACATTCTTTCAAGATAAAGTGCACTATATTGGTCATGTGATGTCGATAGAAGGGATTGTAATTGATCTTGAGAAGATTAAAGCGATAAAGGAATGGCCTGCACCTTAGAGTGTGACAAAAGTCATAAGTTTTATGGGACTTGTAGGTTATTATAGAAATTTTGTGGAAGGTTTCTCAACTATAGAAGCACTGATTACCTCACTACAAAAGAAGGGTAAGAAGTTTGAATGGACAAAAAGGTGTGAGCATGCTTCCAAGTGCTAAAGGAAAAGCTCACAACTACTCCTATCTTGACCATACCAGATCCTAATGGTCACTTTATAGTTATAATTGATGCTTTTGGAGAAGGAGTAGGAGGAGTGTTGATGTAGAATGAGCAAGTGGTTGCATATGAGTCAAGAAAGCTAAAGAAATATGAGTTAAACTATGCACCACATGACCTTGAGTTAGCCTCCATAGTTCATGTACTTCAGATGTGGAGGCATTATCTTCTAGGTAAGCCCTTGAGTTAAAGACATATCATTTAGGGCTCAAGTATATATTTACTCAACCTAACCTTAATGCACGACAGGGAAGGTGGTTAGAATTCCTTAGTGAGTATGACTTTGGAATTGAGTATATAAAAGGAAAGGAGAATATAGTAGTAGATGCTCTTAGTAGAACAAGACATCTGGCTACCATCGTTAGAATGAGATCCAATTTGAAGCAAAAAGTAATTTAGAATCTTCAAGGGGATGAGCATTATGAAAGAGTGAAGCAAGCTTTGGAAGCAGACCTCTTAGACCACAAGTTTGATGGTTATGTGATTGAGCCAGATGGAGTTTTGAGATATCAGGGAAGGATGTATATTCCTAACTCAGGAGAGTTGAGAAAGTTAGTGCTTGAGTAGATCCACAACGCACCTTATTCGGGGCACCCTGGAGTTACTAAAATGTTTGAAGGTTTAAGACCCTAATACTTTTGGCCTAGACTTTTAAGAGGGATGTGATAGAATTTGTGGCTGAATGTCTGGAGTACCAATGAGTCAAAGTCGAGCATGTACATCCAACAAGATTGTTATATCCACATAGTGTTCCTAGGCATAAGTGGCAAGTGATAAGTATGGATTTTATTTAGGGGTTGCCCATGTCTAAGAATTGACATGATGCCATCTTAGTGGTTGTGGACAAGTTAACAAAGGTAGAACATTTCATTCCAGAAAATATTTTAGAGGGTTCTTTGATTTTAGCTAAGAAGTTTGTTTAGGAGATTTTTTGATTGCATGGAGTGCCTAAGATAATCATTTCAGATCAAGACACTCGCATGATGTCTAGATTTTAGACAACTCTTAATGCAGCTTTGGACACCAAGTTGAATTTTAGTTTGGCATATCATTCTCAAATGGATGGTTAGATGAAAAGAGTCAAATAGATTGTTGAAGACCTTCTAAGGATGTATTATATGGATCAACAGTATAAATGGGAGGAGTACCTCCCATTTGTAGATTTTTCATACAACAATTCATACCATGCATCTTTGGGAATGACACTATTTGAATCTCTTTATGGGCATAGGTGTCAAACACCTATTGGTTGGGATAAGGTGGAGGACATAATAATGATTAGTCCTGATATGTTAAGGGAAATGGATGATCAAATGAGATTGATCAAAGAGAAATTGAAGCAAGCTTCATATCGTTAGAAGAGTTATGTAGATAGAAATAGGACACCTAGATAGTTCTCAGTTGGTGACAAAGTCTTCTTGAGGGTCAAACCTCAGAAGAGTTTAGTTTCATTTGGCAAAGTGTCTAAACTTGCTCCTCAATTTGTAGGACCATTTGATGTCTTGGAAGTGATCAATCTTGTAGCTTATACACTTGCTTTACCGCCTGCACTTGCCAAAATCAATAATATTTTTCATGTGTCCATACTTAATCTTTATTTGATGCATCACATATTCTTGATTGGCATGCTCTACAGGTTCAGGATCCATGAGTGGTGTTGGTGGAGCCCACTTGAATTTTGGAGAGGCACAACATTAAGTTATGTAGCAGGGATGTGGTACAATATAAGGTCCAATGGGACCAATATTTAGAGAATAGTGCCACATGGGAGGATGCAGAGGAGATTGATAGATCTTTTCCTCATTTGAGGATATAGCATAGATTTCTTATTCATGCATGGATTATGATACTTTGAGTACTTTATAAACATATACACATTGAAAGCCAAAGTTCATTCAAACACACAAAGACACACAATGAACATCATTAAAGTTTGTTTGTACATACATTCCACAAAAGTAAAAATTAAAGTTCATTCATACACCACACAAAAAGATTCATTTGTGCACGTGCACACGCACACAAAAGAATGTTAGTTCTTTCAAGCACATTCCAAATAAGGTGAACATCAAAGTTCATTTATAAACTCCATTCAAAATGATAGCCAAGATTCATTTGTACACACACAAAAAAAGAATGTAAAATCTTTCAATTGTATGAACATCAAAGTTTTTTCATACACTCCACAAAAAGTGATAGCTAAAGTTCATTCATAGACAAAAATAAATAAATGTCAAAGTTCTTTCAAGATCATAATATCTCTCTCTCTCTCTCTCTCTCTCTCTCTCTCTCTCTCTCACTCACACACACACACACACACACACACACAACAACAACAACAACAACAACAACAACAAATACCAAAGTTATTTCAAACACACATAACACAAAAATTGAATACCAAATTTAATTTTTAAACACACACATACCACACAAAGTGAATTTTTAAATTAGTTCCCCACCCACTCATGTACACAATTTACATAAACAAAAAGTGAATATGCCAATGTCCAAATATAATTCATTCACACAAAGTTAGTATAAACATGGATGAACACTTAAGTACATGCCAAAATACAAACGCACACATAAAGTGAGTGCCAAAGTTATAAACCATTGTAAAGTGAAAACACACACAACACACAAAGTGACTACCAAAATTTGTTGGAAATCATGTTAGTGTTCACATGTTTAATTATTTGTAACAAATATTATAGTGTGGGTAGTTGTTTGTGATAATAATAATGTGAGTTGTTAATACAACTCACGTAGAGAATTTGTAAGGATTTGAGTTGTTAAAACAACTCATTATATTTAGAAGAGTTGTTATAGGAGGTTTCCTATAAAACAGGATAGTAGAATCCTATAAATATGTAATATGAATTGATTGAAAATCAATAGAAGCTCATATTATTTTGTGTTTCATTGAAAATAAAAAATAAGAAGGAAGCACCATATTATTTGTATTAAATTTATTTATAACTTCTCTGGCTCTGCCCATATTTTCTAACAAAATTAAATTTCAGACACACAATTCACATAAAATGAATGTCAAAGTTAAAACACACACTTTACACATAAAAATTGAACATGCACCAAAGTTCAAGCATGCTTCATACACAAAGTTAGTTCAACTACATGAAGTAAATGCTCGAGTTTAAATATGCCAAAGTACAAAAACACATAAATTGAATGCCAAAGTTAAAACACACTCTTCACAAAAAGTTAGTTCAATAACTTCACACATAGTTTGTCCAAATACACATTTCATGTACATATACAAAGTAAACGATAAAGTTTAAACATACCAAAGTTCAAATAGGCACATAAAGTGAATAACAATGTTAGTAACTTATTACACTCTTCACACAAGGTGAATGTGAAAGTTCACACACACAAAGTGATTGCCAATTTTAAAACATATTCTTCACACAAAGTTAGTTAAATTATTTCACATGTAGTTTGTTAAAAAATACACACTTCATACATCTATTTAAAGTAAACACTAAATTTCAAACATAGCAAAGTTCAAGCATGCAGTGAATGACAAAGTTAGTACACTCTTTACATAGTGAATGTGAAAGTTCACACACACACACACACAATAAAATGATCAAATCTAAGTGAAAGGTAAAATTCAAACACACTTCATATAAAGTGAATGCCAAAGTTAGTTCAAACACCCACACACACACACAAAGTGAATGCTAAAGTTCAAACACACACTTCACACACACAAAAGTAAACATAATTCAACATGCCAATTTTTAATTCACACTAAGTGAATGTGTAAGTTCAAACTTACTTAAACACACAAATAGTAAATAGGTCAAATAATTGAATGACAAATGTAGTTCACTCACATTTCGCACAAAAAATGAATCCATAATTAACAAACAAATTATGCCAAAATTTAAACATATGCTTCACATAAGTAAAGTGGATGCCAATACACAAAACAATAAGTGGCTCAAATCCAAGTGAATGTTAATTTTAGTTCTCTTTCTCACACACAAATTGAATGTGAAATGTTCACACGCACAAAGTGAATGCCAAAGGCTCACTGAAATAATAAAGGGATGTTAAAGTTTAAACACACACTTCACACAAACAATAAGTGGATGCCAAAGTGTACACACTAAACAAAGTGAAATCCAAAGTTCAAATAAATAAGTGGATGTCAAAGTTTAGACACACACAGAAAGTGAATGCCAAAAGTTCAAATAATAAGTGCACACAAAGTCATGCCTAAAGTTTAAACACACTTCAAACAAACAATTAGCAGATACCAAAGTGAAACACACTAAACAAAGTTCAAAAACACTTCAAACAAACAATCAATGGATGTCAAAATTTAAACACACATAACAAGTAAATGCCAAAGCACAAACACACACTTCATACAAACAGTAAATGCAAACAAAGTGAATTCAACTTTAAACATACAAAGTGAAACACATATAAGTCAATACCAAAGTTTAAACCCATGCTCCACACAAACAATAACTATATAAAATTAGAGTGACACAGTGAATTCAATTTTAAACATACAAAGTGAAACAAATATAAGTCAATGCCAAAGTTCAAACCCACACTTCACAGAAACAATAAGTATATCAAATTAGAGTGACAAAGTGATTTCAATTTTAAACATACAAAGTCAAACAAATATAAGTCAATACCAAAGTTTAAACCCATACTTCACATAAATAGTAAGTATATCAAATTAAAGTGAATGCCATAAATAGATTCCAAAGTGAAACACCTATACGTTTAAATTACAACTTACTAATAGTACAACATTAATTATGAGAATGTTAATAGATTGTATTGTGGTTAAGGAATATTGTGATACTTCCATAATTAAAGTGCACCATTTAAAATTCATGTCATTAAACACAATGAAATTAAAAAAAACTAAAAACTAAAAAGAAAGAAAGTAAATTTTATGGGATAAGAAATAATATTAAAACTCCACAAGAATGAACACAAACGAAGATGAAATAAAAAAATTAAAAACTAAAAACAAAAGATGTCAAACTTTATACAATAAAAAAAATATATAAAAATTCAAAAAGAACAAACACTTAAAATTTTAGGAATGACCATATTCCTCACAGCCTTAAGAAGGGAGCCAATTCTACCCTTTCCATAAAAATCATTTGTATTAAACAATAAATTAGTTTACATATTACATATTATATTCATTAAAGTCATCTAATTTAACTACCCATTCAACTTTCCAAACATTTATAAACCCTCAAACAAACATGAACCATGGTTTAAATTCATATCATTTTCTTTGTCGGTTGCTATTAAATGGCCGATACATGTGGCTTGGCTTATCCAACTATTTCTATTTACGTCTTGATTGATAACACCTTTACGTACTAATTAAAAATAACCCAGTACAATAACCTAAAAGCTGCTTGGAAGTTATTATTGCACTGTCACATATTTACTGCGCACATGCGGATATCAACTTGCTTACAAATTTCACAGCGAATTTCCGGACGGATATCTTTATGATCACAATGGGTCGCTTCGTAAATGCAATCACCAATCAATCTCTTTAAGAAGTTAATTTAAGGCATTCAATATCTTTTCTTCTCCATTAAACGCCGCAGAAATTGGGTGTCTAATAATACCTTATATAAAGAAACTAAAGTAATTTTGGATCTGGTTAGGTGCAAGAGATGATCTATATATCTTCCTTTGTTTTGCCCTTCATAAGCATAAAATTTGGTCGCTATCTTGGTGTTAGAAGGTTTTGTTTCATGGACCACAGTAATGGGTGCGAGGTGGTTAGTCCCTACGGTCAGATATTCAGCACTTCGTTACTTTCATTATGCGTTCAGGCGATATTTGAGCTGGAAGAACCCATGGATGTCTGTAGCATGAAGAAAGCCATAAAGAATATTCTTTTGCCACGCAACCCCCGTTTTTGTTCTACGATGGTATGTAGCTTCTGCTTGTGCTGTTACAGAACATTTCTATGCAATTTATTTGAAATTCTGTCATGATTTATATCAACCCATACTTCGACTGATTTAATGAATTTTCTTTTAATAATTATCAATGGTTTTGATGTTGTTATGTTTTATAACTTGTGAATATGACTTAAATATAATAAATCTTTATGTAAATTAAGATAAGCTTTTGTAAACTCGTATTTATAAAATATAAAATGATAAAATAATTTTAATTTTTGATTAATAATTAAATAATTATTATATTTTGTTCAATAAAATTTAAGATGTTTTTGTTTAATTTAGACTGAAGACAAACATGGAGGGCTGCATTGGGTGAAAACTGAAGTGAACGTGGACGATCATGTATTTGTTCCCGAATTTCCTTCGGGTCAAAGTGAATATGATGAGTTTGTGAATGATTATATTGGTAATATACACTTAACCCCTCTTCCCAAGTGTAGGCCTTTGTGGGCATTCCACTTTCTGAACTACAATACAAGCAAGGCGAGAGCCACATTGGTTATAAACATGCACCATTCCTTAGGAGATGGTACCTCCCTCATGTCCTTGTTGCTTTGTTGTGTCACCAGAGCAGATGATTCCAATCTTCCTATTACCTTCCCTTCTTTTAAATCTCCACCTTGCAACACTATTCCATATTATTCATGGGTTTCTATTGAGTTTATGTATTACATTTTCCAGAGGCTATCTATGCTTGTGCTTGTAATGTGGTACACTATTTCTGATCTCATTATGAGTGTCCTAAAAGTTATATGGATGGAGGATACCAAGTTGCCTATTCGAGGACCCCCTGGTGTTGAGATGCTACCTAAAGTCATGTCCTCTGTTAGCTTTCTTCTGGAGGATGTCAAAAGAATAAAGAATTTTGCCAAAGGAGTAACTTCTTTATCTTAGTCCCATTTATATCTTATGATGTATATTTATTATTTCTAACTTGTTCATTATGTTTGGTTTATTTTGGTAAATTTTTTTTGCAGACAGTAAATGATGTGGTAATGGGTGTAATATTCCATGGTTTTCAACGATACCTACAAATTATTCTTTCTCATGGTGTGAGCTGTAAAAATGAATATTCATAATTTCAATTGTAATTTTGACTCATTATAGCTCATGGTATAATATCTTCAATGATGGATAGTAAGTAATTATCTTTGCAGGAGAAAAGGTGGATGTAAGGAAGGAAATGGCAAAGTCAAGAGTAACAGGGATTGTATTCATGAACATAAGAGCTATGTCGGGATTGACGGTACCACACAATCTATCTCTATTTTTTTAGTGTAGAAATGTGTACAAGAGTTGTTCAAGTCACAACATTACTTTAGCATCTAGCATTTACATTCTATTTTACTTGTAACAAATATAGAACTCCTTATATTTCTTGTCACTATTAAATATTATAATATTATTGTGAATTTTTTGCAGGATATAGAAGAAATGTTGAAACATAATAGTGGAGCACCTTGGGGCAATCACACTGGGATGTTACACATCCCCGTGCCGATAGCTAATGCAGAGAGTCCATTAGACTTTGTGCAAAGAGCAAAACAAATTATAGATAGAAAGAAAATGTCGCTTGAAATCTTCTTTACTACAAGACTATTTGGTTATTTAAAAAGACAAGTATGTAAATTCATGATAAAATATAAATTGTCAATACGTCGAGACTTTTTATATTGAAGATAGACCCATATTATATAATAAAAATAGACCCCACATGAATAATTAGAACGTTTACTACAACATCCAACAATTCACACTGAACCCAATTTCATTACTTTTATATGGTAAGAAGTATTAGTTTGAAATTAAAGCTTGCATTTTTAAATATTGTAGGCCTCTGCTACTGTTATATATAACACTGTGGCAAACACAACAATGGCAATATCGAATATGATTGGGCCGACGGAGAAGATAGCAATCAATCAAGTTCCGGTTAAGAGCATCCGTTTCTCGGCATCCGGGCTTCCTCAGGCAAGTAAATTAGCAGTAAGAAAAAAGAAACGATACCTAGCTGAAAAAACTATAATACGAATGTGTACATCCTTTATCGTGATTGTGAATGTAATTTGACCTGAAACTCGATGTAAAATATCTATCAGACTTTTGAGGTAATGTTTCAGCTTTCACATTATGAATATGGTAATGCTAAACTCTTGAAAGGATGTTATTTGATGTAAAAAATTGTTGGTTTTGCAGACGCTTCTTTTGACGGTAGTGAGCTACATGGGAAGAGTGAGGTTGGAAGTGATAGGCACCAAAGGTTATGTTAATACCGATACTCTGGCCAAGTGTTTTACTGAGTGCTTTGAGGAGATGAAGGAGGCCACCAAGGGACTATGAAGATAACACAATTGATGCCTGGATTTTAAGCTTCATTCGTCCACTATGTTTTAAATAAGAGCTTATCCATTTATTTACTGCCCAAATAAATGGAGTTTCTTACCTCAGGGCTTAAACATGTTGGCTTTCGCTGTGTTTATGATCCAAAAGCCTTTCCATTTTAGTACTAATATTACAGTATGTTGTTAATGTTATGTAATAGAGTACGTGGTAGTTTGGAAATTGTTCCATAGTAGTTATTTAAATGTGATTTATAGAAGTTAATGTATTCGGAGCAGTTTCAAAGTTTTTATCTGTAATTTAATTTTAATTTTTTTTTTTTTGGGTTGAAAAGAAGTCAAGGGATTATAAAGGTTTTTTTTTTTTAATGTATTTTGTTTGTTTTTCCAAATATATGTTTTTAAAGTTATAGATTTTGGATTTTTTTTCTTCTTCTATATTTTTTTATATAAAATGAATGGTTAAAAAAAATTTGTGGGGCATTGTGTCAAGTTATGTCGTATTCAAAAATTTAAGTTTTGCAACGTAGAAAATTGCGTACCCTCATAATTTCACGGTACGTTTCACTTGTTTAGTGTTCACACCTGTAGTATGTTCTTAGGGTCACCAAATATGACCTTTCAGCCTATTTTCCCTCATCACCAGCTATTTGCCAAAAATGTACTTCAGATATTTAGTTATTATACTTGGGTGCTTCCACAATAATGGGTTACATTTTCTGAGACATCCTGATTTTTTTTGAAATCACATATTTTTAAAAAATATAATGATTTAAGCATTGAAAGGTTTCATTTAAAAGATTTTAATTGAAGAGGGTTTGATCAAACACCCTTAGATTCAAACCCCCTTGGATAGAACTCCGTTAGTTTTAAACCATACCTATAATGGAGTCTCCTCTACACCTATCAAAATGCTAATAAAAAACCACTTTTGATTTACCTTTTGGGGGATCAAATGAATTCATTTAAAATTTATGTTTTGTAAGTATGTAGTCCTTATTATAATCTTCCCCAAAAGTATAATTTTAAATTGATTATTATATTTATTTTTTATTTCTTGTGAATGTAGGTTTTTCATCGAACATCAAGTTATTTGTTCTACACACATGAAAAATTAGTAAATTAATGAAAAAAGAATTTTAAAAATATTTATGCCCTAGGTATTGATGTCCTTTTTTCAAAAAAAAAATTGAATTTCGATACATACAAAAAAAATTATGTTTTATGGAATACGCCTATGTCTAAATTATAATTGGTTTGACTTCAAAAGTTAATTAAAAAAAAATATTCAAATTCAATTTTATCCTTTGTATAAAAAAAGTTATGTGCTACAGAATACACATCACTTTAAAAAGATGTTGTTTACTATTAAAAACTAGTTATCAAAGGAGACGCAATTTTTTTTACAATTTAACTCCAAAGTTTTAAAAATATATATATTTATAATCTACAAATAAAATCTCACAAATCATTAGTTCGCATCATCTTCAAATTCCTAACAGTTTAGCAGCTATAGGTGTCAAAAAGTGAAGATTTAGTTCAAAATGTCGATTTTAATGTCAAGTTTAACAAAAAAGTGTAACCCATTATTATGGCATGACCCACTTTTTAGAGAACATGTGCGAAGTTTGGAGGAATATTCTTAGGATGCAAGCGCTGCATGTGAACCTCCCCATGTCACACTAGCGTCCCAAATATGCCAAAATCTCCCACCCATTTCTAGAATCTCCAGGAAAGGTAATGCTCACGTGACCCTAGAACGGTCCCTGTAGCATACTCGATTCGGCAGATTCCCCTCTTGCATCTAAAAAAGAGAATTTTTGACAAAAAGAAGAGTTTCTTGAACATTTTGAGGACTCTGGACTATTGATCTCTCTCTTGGATTTGGAAAACACACATAAATCTTTGAAGCATTCTCATGGATAGACTTTGTAGATTGGGATGCTCGTCGCATTGTGGCATCTCTTTCATGGTTGATTTTGTGAGCTTTTGATCAAGTTTTGGAGTTGAGAAGAGGCTCTCTTGTACAAGGGTTTTAGCCATCCTCCATTGGATTGCACCATCAAGGAGCTTGCAGCCTCCTCTACAACACCGAAATATGGTAACATTGTTCTATTATTATAGATTAGTGTTATATTGTTGTTGCTTTCATATAGTATCATTTTGACAAATACTTGTTATGTAGACCACCACCCATTTTCTAAAAACATACACTAGGGAATTTTCCCCTAAGACCAGGGATAAATACTATAGATTAGTATTTTTATTGCTCTTAGCTCCTTGATGCACTTAGGATAAGAGCTTGCACACGCTTGTGTTTTAATTTCCCTTGTAGCATTGGATGTTCCGTGGAGGTTAGAAAACTAAAATGGGGGCTTGACCAAGGCAAGCCCCTAAACAACCCCAATAGATTTTCCTTTGTCTTTGTGTTGTATAGGTTGTGGAAGAAAGCCAAATACGTGAGAGTTTGTTTTCTTTATCCCATTTGTTTTCATCTGTCTCATTTATGTTAGATGTATTATTCAAGTGATTTAGTTTCAAACATCTTTTCTGGGAGGTTATTTAATTTCATAGTGCAAACTAGATGATAATATAAGTTTGTGATTTTACTGTACAACACGGATTCCTAGTTTTTGTTGTTGTCAGGATGACAATGCCACACGCCGATGTCCCCGAAACACGCTGGTGTTTGAGGTTGAGGCTTTCAAACTTTAGTCCTAGGTTCCTCTATGTACCTTCATTCTCACCCTTGTATCATCTTCTTAAAATAATTTTTTATATCTCTGTTTATTCATGATTTTCTATTTATTTTTATAGTTTTTCATTAGTCGATTTGCTAGTAGATAACTGAATCAGACCTAGTAGAGTTGATCTGCTTGTCCCAAGTGGATAAAGGTAGATTATCCTTCCTAAAGGCTAACTAGGTCCTAAGTGCAAGTGATTAGAATTGAATACTATTTAGAATAACTTAGTAGTTTCAATTTTTATCAACTACATTTTTGGTGAACCCAAACTACGTTCACTAGCATATCCTTGCTTCTCCTTCTTTTTATACTTGTTTAGTAAAAAGTAATATTTGATGATGTTAGATTTCTTTCTTCAAACCTTTATCGCATTCAATGAACCATTTAGTAGTGAAAATTTTGATATGCTTGATGAAGCCCTTGATGACTTTGTCCATGACAAATCTTCCTCTTTTAAACAAAAATAACTTTCTTCTCCAAACATGATTAACACAATCTACATTTTTTATTCTACTCAAGAACCTATGAAACCAAAGATTGTAGTTCATCTTTAATCTAAAACAAAAAAAACTTCTAAATTGGTCGTGACTATTTAAGGTGCTTCAAACACATTCCTAATTGATGATTATATGTCACAATTTGCTAAAAATATCAAACTATATATTTTAGGGGCTCCTCATTATCATGTGGTAGCCCACATATATAATACTAGGTGAAACAAACAACTTGATTCTTTCCTTGTTTCCCTTCTTGCTTCTTCTCCTATGTTATCTCCATCTCCCTGTCTGACTCAAAAGTCCTTCACATAGTATGATCTTGTCGAGAAGCTTCAAGCTACTCCTGTTAAGATCTCTCTTTCATAACTCATTTAGACCTCTCCTCAGTATCATAGTATGCAAGCTAGGAAGCCCTGGAAAAGATCCCTACTGGATCTTCTACTAGGCCAAATGATGTAGTTGTTTTACTTGGTTGCATTTATACGAACACTACCAATACTGTGTTTCAACAATTTGAACTACCTTCCTTAGAGGTACAAAGGCAGAATGATCCTCTACTTATCATTGTTGGAATTAACAATTTTGGTTTGAAACATACCCTTATTGATAATGGTTCTAGTCTTAACGTTTGCGGTATAGACCTATTGAACTATATTAATATTGACACATCTTTGATCTCTCTTAATACTCTTAATATTCATGGTTTTGACAATGTTGGTAGACAAGCACTAGAAACGATCACACTTCTAATTGAATTGGGCCCAATCACTTTACCTGCGCTAGTCCATGTCACGCCCAGTGCACTGCCTTACAATATCCTACTTGGTAGAATATGGAAATGTTGACATATTTTCCTCTCCCTAGAGACAAATACTTCACCTTGAAAATCTTGTTGAAATTCCTTGAAACTTATCTCTACATACCTAAAATCCTTCAAACTCTAGTGTTCTGCCTTGTAAAAATCCCTGAAAATTCATCAAGAGAATCCTTGCAAAAAAGCAGAAAAACCTAGAAAATTTGAGGCTTTTACCTTAATTTTTGTCCCCCTTTTGGTCTTTATCGGCTAAATTTTAGTTTTCTAAACTAGCAAAAATGACTAAGGCATAGGAATGTTGTGAGCTAATGTCATTCTATAGAATGTTGTGGCATCCAGATTGTTTCACGCAGCTAGTTTTCCCCATTCTACAGAAGCTTTTGATATCATAGTGGAATGTACATTAAACTATGATTTCAACACTAAGAGGGTGGACAAACAACATAGGCTATATGCTGATCTTTTAGTGGATGGTATTGCATAGGTATTTCATTTACCAATGACACAAAACAAGTATGTACCTAATCTAGATGCTCTAGTCAAAGAGTATGAGGCTAGAGATAAAGATTGCAAAAAGGTCATTTATCAAGGGTGGAAAAGCCTGACTAATATAGCTGCGACCACTGCTAAAATGACAATACATTTGTATAAATTTGACTTCAATGAGGAAGTCCAATACATTCTGAGCATGCTTAGTCGGATGAAAGGTTTAGCTAACAATGAAACATTCGAACCCTGGATGTTCAAGTTGATCAGGTTGATGGTAGAATACAAGCCAAAAAACATAAAGGTCCAATGGGCCAAGATCATCAATGACACTTTGCATGATCAAATGGTTGGGTGGAAAGAGAATAAGATCACCATTTTTAAGATGACCTCATATCTTATATATGCTTGTGTAGAAAAAGGCATGTTTGATGCATTATAGATAGTGGGGAAGTTAGGAAAATTGCTCAATGAAAAGACTCCTTTTGAGTATTACCCTCAATTAGAAAGAAGATTATCTGTACAAAATTACAAGCTGGTGAATGATGCTTTCATAATGCACATAGTAAGGTTGATGGATGGCGATAGGGGAAAGAGATTTTTGGTAGAAGCTACAGAAGCAATCAATGGATATGGTTCTTGGTTTATTCAAGTTAAGACATATTCATATATTCATATGGAAGGTTTCAATGGGAAACCATATATTCTCCACAGGTACCCCTATGACAGAGTAGTATTGATGGAGATGATGAGACACTAGCTGCCAATACTAGAATTATCCAAGGTCAAGAAGGGGCATCCTTATAGAAAATTCCCTCTTGGTATTAATTGGTTCTTTGTTGGATCTATGGAACATGCAAAGAAGGTTGAGTCATACTTGAAGAATTTGTGAGGCCTACCTTTTTCATTCCTATACATTTGACTATTTATCTACTGTTGTTGATACATTTAAACTTGTGGGACTGTTGATCTTGAATTCTCAAACTATTAGACTTTATGATGTTATGGGAAAACTAATTGGGTGATGTTAGATAGATGCTTTATATTATGATGTTATGGGAAAACTAATTGGGTGATGCTAGATAGAAAATTATTTTGTGATTCAATCTTGGGAATGGATGTTTGAAATACGGTATTTAGGATCTAATTGTAAGGTGACTTCTTTTATGCTTATGCAAACTTGTGATATTTTATGTGAGTGAATGTTTTAATTTACTTCAGCTATTATATATATATATATATATGGAATTAACTTTGCAGTTGAGTGCATAGGTATTTCTAACAAGCCATAGATATTGGAGATCATCCCACACACGATGTTGTTCTCTCCTGTGAAGCTGATCTAGTTTCATAAGGAACTAAGATCAACTCTATGTATGATAAAATTCTGTGATGTTTATTTGGATGTTTTTAATCGGGCTAAGTCTACCCCTCTTTTAATTTGAATTATAATTGGTGTTGTAAGAATTTTGTCTTTGAATTTTATTTTTTTTAGTTTTAAATTTGGAGACCCTTTTCATGTGCTTTAACTTGACCCTGGGTGCCCAAAATAGGCTAAACTTGACCCTGGGTTGTAACCCTTGGGTCTAGGGACCTTTTTAACTTGGGTAACCCTTGGTAAACCTCCATATGGTCACCTTAACTTCACCCTGAAGTTAAGTGACGAAATTGGAGACATGGGAGGGAGATGATGAGTGGTCCCAACACTCAACCCCATCCCTTTCCACTTCCCAAGGTTGGAGATGTCTCCAAGACCCACCAATTGTGGAGGACTTGACTCCAAGTCTCTCTCACAACTGGTGAGGGTACCCTTGGAGTTGTGTGGTCCCTCTTGAGAGGAAAGGAAGGGGACACATGTGTCACCCATTCCCTCTTAAGCTCCTCTTTTCTCTCTCACATGTGAGGACAAGTGGAAGGGGTGAGAGAGACTTGGGGATGGGTGAGTGACATGTGTCAACACCCATCCCATGGGTCTTTCTTGTAGTGGGGAGGAAGAGTGAGGAGGTAACAAGTGTCACCTCCCCATTCCTCAAAGCTCATGGGTTGGGCTTATTTTAATCCCACTTGGAGAAGGTTATGGGTTGTTGAATTTTTGAAAAATTTTAATTGTTTTGAATTTTACTTTGGGGAAAAAGATAGAGAGAGTTTTGTGGCTTATGTTGGAGGAGGATTTAGAGAAGCTCTACATCAACCATCTTCCATAATTGGGATTTTAAAGGTTGGCATCAAGGCTAAGGCCTTCCCTTTGTATTTTAGTTTACTTGCATGATGCATATGTGTGAGAATTATTTTCTTGAGTTTTTATTTTTATTGTGGCAAAAATTTGTAGGGTGTTGTAAGATCCTCTTCCACTTGGGAGAAAATACTCAACAAGTGTGGGGTCAGGGAGGAGTGAACCTTCTCGAGGTCATTACCTTGTTTTTGTGGTGTTGTAAGCCTTGAGGGCAATATATGAGATTTTGAGCAATATGAAAAATGGCTTGAGAGCCAAGATGGAAACTTGTGGAAATTGTGTTTCAATGTGATGGCTAGAGGCCTTATGAGGTATTTGTTTTGGGATATTTGTAGGAGTGGCACTCTTGAGTTGAGTGTGTCCACTCCCCTACACCTTTGAACTCACCTTGGTTGAGTTCTTGTGTTGTGATTATCCATGGGTGTAAAATTGTGTATTGTTGTTTGAGTGTCTTGTGATGTGGAATGAGTTCCTAAGTGTGTGGATGACCTCCCTAACTTAGGGTGACCCTCTTGCAGGTCTATAGTAGGGAGGAGAGCAAGATGTGTGGTTTTCTTTCCCCTTATTGTGATATGCAGGTTCATTGGAGCTAAGTTGTGAATTTGGAGAAAACTCCTTGTTCTTGGAGTTGATATTTTATTTTCCTTTACTCTTTTAGCTCTTAAGAAAGATCTTGGACTATTTAGGAGATACATCTTTTGTGGGTTTTCAAAGAGGAGGACTTTGTCCTCTCTCTTGTTGTAAAATTATATTTTCTTAAGGTGTGTGTAAGCCATTGTCTTGTATTGAAAGTTATAATTTGTTGAATTTACTCTTATCATTCAAGAAAATTTATTTTTAAAGCTATTACATTTGTATGTTATATTAAATTATCAATTAGCAAAGTTATGATTTTTATTTTGTGACAAACATGAAAATTGTATGTTGTTATTGTGAAAAAGAGAAAATTTAGATGATGTTAAGTTTTGGAAGAATTTACTAATTGTATTTGTTTCTTCTTTTACAAAAATATGAATATTAATTTTGCAAAGAATATATTTTGTTTTAAAAAAAAAAATTTTGAGTTCTTGCCTTGTAGAAAAAAAGAAAAAATTTGACAAAAGAAAATAGATATATATCTTTGTGTAATTGTTTTAAATTGAAAATTTGAATGTGCTTGGAAGGAAAAGAAAATTAAAGTTGCATCTATATATATATATACTATGAGTACTTAATGAATGTATTCTTATGTATTTAAAAGTTAAATTATTTTTAATATTCTGCCAAAAAAAAAATACATTATATATAGTTATATTTTATATTCATTAAAAACTGTGAATGGAATGAAATGGTGCTTTACTGTATATATATATATACACACACAAATGCCATCATATGCATTTCATATGTGGCTATCAAACTTGCAATCAAAACTAAGAAATCACAAAATGAGGGAGAGAAAGAGAAAGAAAGATAAAAGTGGAAAAAAAAGAGGAAAAAAAACATGAGTTCAAAATTAGGGCTAGGGTTTTTACCATATAAAGAAAATTATATTTTATTGTTAGAAGAAATTAGGGCAAGGTGGAAATAAATTCCTTTTAAAAAAAATTTAAATACCCCTCTTGTTATTATTTTGTTCATGGTTTTAAGTTTGGAAATTATATAGGGAAATTGAGATAATTAATTAAATGGTAAAACTTTATTCTTTTTAAAATATTATTATTTTTATTTGTTAGTGGATGTAATTAAATCGATTAAATCATGATAGAAGGATTTATTTGATTCAATTCATTTTATACAATTAAAATATTGGGAGGTGTTATTTTAAACAATTGGGTTAAGGAATCTAACTCCGTGAGAACGATGTAAACCACAACGTTATTAATTAAAAATTTAATATTCGTGTAATCATGTTGAGGCAATTTAATTAACAAAATTAAATTAGACGTTGATTTAAACCCAGATCAGAAACCTAGCAAACCTATTCAAAAGAAGTTAGTAAATCCGTTTCTGAGATCTGGTCTACCAAAAAATTAGGAATAATGTAAAGGATGCAGAGATAACTCTAATTAATCAAAAACATGAAGAAGAACAAATTGATCAAGCTTTTTTGAAAAATAACTTAAATTATAGAAAACGTGAAGGAGAACAGATTGATCGAGCTTTGTTGAAAAAGTTTTAAATTATAGAAAACGTGAAGGAGAATAGATTCATCGGACTTTGTTGAAAAATGATCAATTAACTTAATCATCTAATTTACCTATTCAATTAGTGCAACGTAAGTAATTTAAACCAAATCAATAAACCTTTTGATTAAAATTAGTTTTAGTACAATAAACCCTATTCACGCTCATGAGGCGTTATGCTGCCAATTTTTTCTGGGATTTAGGGTTTAGCTAGGTTAGTGAAGTTTAACCTTGTTAGAAAATGAAATATTGTTTTTTGCCGAGTATCATCATTTGAATTCTGTATTTTATCATTCTCTCATGCATTTGGTTTTTGGTTATTGATTTTGACTTATGTCAAAATCCCTTCATTCACATAGGTTAACTTAGGGTTTTAATTGTTGGTCTTAACCCTATTGGCAACGTTAACCATGTCGCAATGACCCCCTAGTTGGCCTTCATTGTGATTGGTAAGTGCATATAAACGTATTAACCAACATTCCACTATAATATTTACACCTTAAACATAATGCCACCGAGCACATTTATGCTTATGAGGGGGTTTCTAGGGAAGTGTGGAATTTTTTTTGATATTTCGTGTCATGACCACATGACAAATGTGGACATGACACATGTGATGCGTGTCATGACCGCATGGGAAATGTGGGCATGACAAAATTTAAATCTAAAGTTATTCCCTCTAGCTAGGGATTATGATCCATATCATAGAGTAGAAAATAGATTCAATAAGAAATATCATCAGAGTGTCCACCTTGAAGATTACTGGATAGACTATGATCATCATGAACCAAGGAAAAGAGAATACAAAAGATTAACCTTGGACCAAATAAAGACCATAGGAAAGCCTGAGGTGCATCCCCAAATAAGGAAAGACGATGATGATCTTATAGACCCCAAGTATGAAGAACAAAAAGTATATAATGATACAATACCAGTTATGGATCTAAAGCAAAAGGAGGAAACATCCATTGATGCTCTTATGACCAAAGTCATGGCTATGACTAAAAGCTGGGTTGAAAAGAAGATTAATGAATTGAAAAGGAAAGGCATTGCAATTACTTCTGAGAAGAAGATGAAGGAAAGAGAAGAGCCTGGATTTGATGATTTCTTAATAAAGAAGAGGAAAGATCATGAAGCAAAAATATTAGAGACAAGTTCATCTGGAGCTATAGAATAGCTCACTACTGAAGGAGTTTCACTAGCATATGTACCACCCTCACCCCCCAAGGATATTCCCCTAAAAGCAATTGCTATATCAACATCTGGAGTAGCTACCGCACAAGGGGAAACTTCCAAGGATGTAGAGTAAAGTCTGGTAAGGGATGTTATGGATGAAGAAGATAAAGAAGATGAAGGAGGAGAGGAACCACTCCAAACATTGAAAAGGAAAAAATATGATATACTACAAGGATTGAAGGCTCCAAGGCATTCTAGATATCAGAGCCCATGCATGAGAGGTGCTCTGTCACCAACATAGATGGTAGCATCAAGATCAACTGATCTAGCTAAATAGATAGTTAAGGAGTTGCAACATAATGTTCCTGCTGAAGCCATCATAAATTTTAAGAGTGAAATGATAGAAGAAATAACAGATAAAATCCAATAGGAACAAGCCACTAAGGCTCTTTCATTGAGCCAGATCGTTGATTTGACAGAGAGAGATGAATTGGTCAAGGAGATCACTAACCATCCCATTGAGACCCTATTGCAACATATAGAAGCAGGAGATATAAGTAAAACACACAATGAAAGAGATGAAAGAGAGAAAACCCCTGAGGTGGAGGTGCACATGGAATCTCTAGATAATTTGATTGAAAATGTCACTAGCCTAGTTGTGGTAGACTTGGCTTCTGTACCCAAAGAAGGAGATAAGAAAGAAGAAGCCATCTAGATGGACCAGTCTCAAGGGGAGAGTATTCCAATGGAAGAAGATAATAAATGTGGTGATGAATAGTTGCAAATAGTACAAGAGAATGTCATGATAAATAAACTTGAACATGAGAAGCTTGGTACACCACCTATAGCCACCAAGGAAAAGGATGATGAACATAGGGAAGATGATCATCCAGTTAAAAAAGAGGATAAAGGCCAAAGGCCTAAATCTGATAACATTCCAGAAAAGCATGAAGATTCAGCATTGGATAAACAACCACCTCCAAAACAGAGACAAGAGGAGGTGCATGAAGAAGAAATACATGAAGAGGGAGATCCAGATGCCACGAATAAATCATAAGAAAATGTATAGGATCTGGGTGATCAAGATAAAGGAAAAGATATAGATACTCAAATGGAATAGCTGAATCAAGACAAAGGATCACAACCAGATGTTCTGAATTTGATTGCTACAGAAATAAATCAAGGGGATGTACAACAAGTACCATTTGATTTTAAATCTTTGTTTGTAATTGATTCTACAGAAGCAAAATGGAGAGCTAGGACAGTCTCCAACATCAGGAGAGAACCAATAACAGGGAGAAGGACAACCCAAGTTGCTATACCTATAGTAGACAAAGCTAAGAGTGAAATTAGGCCAGATGAGTATCAGGTGACACAAATTGACCTAGGCCATATAACCACTGAGCAAGAAGCCTAGGAGCATCTTCAAAGTGTCGAAGCTGAAGTAGCCAAAGTTTGAAAGCTTAAGGCAAGGAAGGAGTGAAAAGAAGAAAATGCCCAACTACATCAATTTATAAAAGGATTGATAAAGCTTGATAGCTTGGCATCCACCATGTTGATCACAGAGAAATCAACTACACTCACTCTAGTAAGTGAAGAAGATAAAGCTCACTTGGATGTACAGAAACATCAAGCCCAGACTATGGATAAGTGGTTCATGAACTTCATGATGTCTGGAGAGGAGGTAATAAAGATTTCTATGTCTTTAACTGGGACACATTGTTTGAATTGAAAGAAAGTATTGATTCTTTGAAGGGTGAATTCACCCAGCAGATCCAAAAATGCAACTATGTAATGGCTAGGCTCAAGAGGGCCAAAGATATGATAGATAATGAGTTGTTAAAAGGTAAAATTGTTACTAAGGAAACCCTGCCACTCATGGGCACATGGATGACCGAAATGGGTTATGAACTTAGTGTACTAAAGGCTAACATGGACAGAGTAAATGATATCTAGACTAAAGTGCATGATTTGTTAGCTGAGGAATTACAAATAATGGAAGAGTTACTAGCTGAGACCATAACAGAAGAAGAAATGCTAGAATTAGATGAAGCAATGCAAATGTTTAAGGATAAGTTCAAAGAAGTGGCTGAAGATCCTAAAGAACTTTTCACTATGGAGGTCATGGATGAAATGGCTGAATTGAATGTGAAGGTGAAGACATTCAAGAAAGAGGCTGATAAAAGGATGACAATGGTAGAACCTTTAGATGAACAAATATAGGCATTGAAGTATGCCAAATTAAGGGCTACCACAATAAGTAAGTTTCAGGTAGACACTTTTGTGTAGGATTATGATAACTATAAGAAGACAGATGCAGGGATGCAGACATATGAAGAAGATCCTGCTACATAAAAGAAGATTGCACAAATTGGAGATCACTGAAGGAACAAAGATGATAGCTATACTCACCAGAGGATTGCCAACTGGCAATCTATGCCATGTATCCTATACGATTGACTTGGTCAAAGGAATGTTATGGATTGTTGATCCTAATAGGCAAATCCTGATTGTAGGATCTTTTGTAACTGCCTCCTCTTCTTGTCCTATAAAAGGAGATGAAGTGTAGTTTGTACTTGATATTCAAAACTTAATTAAGATTAGATTTCTGAAACACTAAGACTAATTCTTAAGGCTAATTATGAATGTACATCTCTTTTGCATACTTAATGAAGAATAAGCTCCCGTGATTACATACAGTCGTATACTTTGAGTAATCTATGAATGGATTCTAGATATGTGCTTTGATTTGGTACGTCCCTTGGAGTGCATTTCATGTTGTGCATATTGTTTTCATTCCTTTCAATCAAAATTAGCATCAATCATATCTAGTTGTGGAACATCCTCGTGAACATATGATTTGATTTCCTTCTCTTCATGATAGTGTCAAGAATGTATATGGATCAATGGCTAAGGATTCACTCATTTTAGTAAAATTAAAAAAAGTCATTCAAATTTCTTCAATTTCATTTGATCATTATCACAATTACAATTACCTAGAAAATCCTAAGTAAATACAAAAAATATGCTGATATCTAGTAAATAACTAAACATTAGTAGCATATTTGAGTGAATAGCATGTTGAAATGATAAATATCATGCAAATGAACATGAATAATGACAATAATCATGGAAATACATACCTGTAGGCATATCATTTAAATAGATTTATAGTGCAAAGGTAAAATCCAATTAGTATAAGTTGATATGCAAAAGAATTGATCAAACTTACATAATATCTACATCATCTCTAGGTTAAATACAATAGGAATTAACCTTGCTTGTTAAGAAATTTATAGAAAGAAAGTGAAATTGAGATCATCCAGACATGAATTTATTGGAATCAGAAACGTAAGGCCCCTGAATGGAAATAACAAGGCACATCAAACCACTAAGTAGTGCCAGATGATTATGAACTAATCCACGGAGACTTGGGATCATGAATTATGTGAATTCATCATATCTTTTAATATGATAAAGGTTTGATTTACATTTCTTTATCTATGTTTTTTTTTATGACTAACACCATGATCATCAGGATGCTAGACCAAAAAGAATTTGGTTGGCTCTGGATTCATAGGTTCACTCCAAGATCTACTCAAAAACCCCTCTTAGATAGGCTACATCTCCCCCGGTTCTAATTTTTTCTAAGCATTTGAAGAAGAATGTTTAAGATGGCGAATAATTTTTCATCTCCAATGGTTTCATTTGCCAATTCAATTGATTATGCCAAAACTTTGATATCTATATGACTGGATCACAATTGCCTGGCAATCCATGTTCAAAGGTAAGGTGGAAGTTTACCAGTGTGGATAGGGTTTTTTATTGTTGTGTTTGATTGCAAACAAGATCAGGATGCCATCCTCTAGGAACATTGGTGTTGGGGGAAAAATCCGCTTCTCCTTAAACCTTGGTATCCTAAATTCAATCCTCTTTCTAAGTTTTTTTCAGTGAAGCTGGTTTGGGTTGGCCTTCCAAATATGCTGTTGCAGTACTAGTTTGAGGACTGTTTTGAAGCTATTGGAGATTCTTTGGGCAATTTTTTGGCTATTGATCTACTAACACCTCCAATTTCTCCCACACAACTTTCACCTGCATCCTTGTGGACTTGGATATCTCAAGAGATCTCCTTGTGGAAATCACCTTCAAGATTGATGATCGCAGCTAGTCACGACCTTTGGACTATAGAGCTTTACCCTTCTGCTGCAGAAGATGTTTCGAGACTAGACATATGGCTAACAATTGTTCCAGGTATAGAAACAATGCTGAGCACCAATCTTGATGGATGGATGTTCTTCTACATAATTATTCTATAAATACACCTTCAAAGCATCTCAGGAAGGATTCAGACTCTTCCCACAATGCTCCTTCATCACATGATATTGATTTACAGTGCGGGGGCAATGCAAATACTTTGAAGGCTACTCCATTCTAGTTTTTTGTAGCTTCAAAAATTCCTAAAGAGATAGATTTTGAGGCTCGCCCTTGAGCCTCTCCTTCTGAGTTTTGGAAGAGATTCAAGGGAATTGATGCTACTAAGTTTTTGGACCCTTCAACCACCTCAAGTACTCCAAAATTTGATGGTTTCAGTCCCAGCGCAACCATTCTATCCGTTCTGGATAAGGCAGGAGATTTGGGGGAGAAGAGCCCTCTTAGGGAAGTAGACCAAAACTCTCTAGCTGATTCTTTTTCTGAGCATGGGTGGACTAAGGTCAAAAGGAATAAATCTCCTCTTGGTAAACACTAGATGCAACTTAGATTTTCCATGAAAGGAGGAATTGGTGGTTAGGAGGGAAGTCTCTAGAGAAGAGGCTTATAGGGAACACAACAATTTATTGGTTGTATTTTAGCACGGCAATTTTAGAAGGATATGTTGACAACTTAGCTTTGTACTGTCTTTTCTGTAGCACCCCTTGAGACAAGGTCTTGCATTTAGGTACTTGCTTTTTTAATTTAATACAACTCCTCACAACCTCGGTTGCGTCTTACTGAACAAAAAAAAAATTCTAACATTGGCCTTCAACACCCTAGGTCAATTAAATAAAATTCCTTTTTATTTAATTACCTATCACCCTCTAACTTTACCCTCCATGGTTAATTAAATAAAAACCTATTTAATTAACCCAAATCCCCTTCTAATCAGCATCTGCCAACTAATCAAATCCTCTTACAATAAATCTAAATTTTTAATTCCTCTCACTAGAGGACAAAATCTAAATGTCAACTCTCTAATCAATCCACACCCTCCATTTTGAAAGATGCTCTAGGGTTCAATCCAAACCCTCCATTCCACCTCTATTTCTCATTGGTCCATGTCACCTCCTTCTCCTATTTGACCTCCTCACCACAAGATCTCAGCCTTCCATTTTGAGGCAGCATCATAGACCTCCATCCCAAGTAAACTTTGATCTATAAATACAAGTCCACCTCAAGGCTTTACGTACACCATGCTTTTTTACCTTAGCCTTATGCTATCCATTTATCCACTTAGCTCCATTTTTGTACTATTATGTTGGTAAAATATTGAGCAATCCACATAATATTTTATCTCTACAAGGACATAGCTATGTGAGTTGGGTGCATCACTCTCATCCTATCAAGGAGTAGGCATGGTTGAGGACATGAAGGTATAGCATTTTGTTGTTTTCCTTTATGTTTATGGTCCTTTTCCATTTCCTTGTCTTCACTAAAAAGCATGCAATCAATCTTGATATAAAAGGAGCAGAGGTGCTAGTGTCCCCATTGCATCTGCTAAATCCATCTCAATATCATCAATGGGAAGATCATTAGTGAAAAAGACCCGTTCCAAAGCCTCCTCACAAGTAGTTAGGTCATACTCAACTAGTTCTCCATAAATAGGGATCCGTAGGATCCTCCACACATCCTCTAGGGTGATGGTCATCTCTCTTGTCGATAACAGGAAAATAGTCCTCTTACTCTGCCATCTATCCACCAAGGCCCTCATTATCATTCAATGTGTATGGATCTCCAGCATGTAGGTGATATCCCATAGTCTGATCACCCCCAAGAACTCCTTATCCATCTCTAAAAGCTATGGCCTCAACCTCATAGTCATAGGCCTCTATTCTCATGACTGTATAGGCTCTATCTACTCTTGCATCCATCCACAACATGTTGTCAATCTTCTGCAAACCAAATTCTAAGAATGTATTTTGAATAGCAATGCAAAAGTGCTATGTTATTATATGCAAATGCCATTTCTAGAAAATGTGCTACCCTAATTTGCGCAAGTACCATCTTTGGAAAATGCACTATCCTACCCCATGTAAGTGCTATTTCTAGAAAATGCACTACCTTGTCCTATGCAAGCAATATTTTCTAGCGAAAGCACCCTTTTATCTAGCTCAAAAGTGTGACTTTGTTGCACAAGCACCTCAATCCCCCACGTAAATTCCATTTTAGGTGAAAGCACTAACCCTAGCTAAATAGGTGCTTCTTTGTAAAAGTGTACCTTTGCCCAACAAAAGCACTGAAGCACACCATTAGCACTCATGCACTTCAAAAGTGCTAGTTCCATGACAAAAGCACCACGATCCTAAGCATAAGTGCCAATCCTAACATGCAAAAGCATCATTTTAGCATATATTATCACTTCAACTTTATCCTACTTCTACCCACCCCTTAAACTACCCCTAGGGACCCAAGATGAGGTACATATGTTGGCTCTTCTGTCAGATGGTCACTAATAAATCCAAACTCTCTCTCCACGATGCCTATGTCATGGAATTTGTACCATCTTTCTTGGGCACTCTTGCGTTCCTGCTAGCTCTAATCTCTACTAGGTGTGAATGCAAATGAGCCCAAATGGGCCCCTCTTCCCCTATTTATAGGTCCCTATTTTTCCCCTCTTTGAGATGGTGTTGCAAAGTAACATCACACCCAAGTCCTAATTTAACCCCTAGCTCTAGGTTTCTTCCATGTTTCTCCATTCTTCCATATTTCTTCCCCAAATTTTCTTCATCCCCTATCCGTTTATCTCCATCTTTTTCTTCTTTTTGCAACTTCAACTAAAAAATTTATTTTCTGGCTGATCTCTCGAGGGGGCATCACTACTCCATCATTCCTTTGGTTGACTGGGGTATAATGTATTCTTTGACATGATGCCACTTTGTTTTAGTTGCGATGCTATATCAAAGAGGGGCAAAATGTAGACAATAAAAATTGACCACACCTCCACCATCACTTGCGACATCATCCTAACATTACCTTGTGAAAAATTCATCTTTAGATCCCCTTCATGTCCTCACTCATCTTTTAAATTAATTAAATAAATTGTATTTATTTAATTCATTTATCTAATTCCATTTTTCTCCATCACCCAGATTAATTAAATAAATCATAATTAATTAATTAATTAATCCATGTTCTCCCTTAACCAAATTAATTAAATAAATTTTATTTATTTAATTAGTTTTATCCTCACACATGACCCCTCTCCAATAATTCATTAAATAATTTTATTATTTAATTAATTAAATTTTTCCACTTGTCTTCATCTTTTTGCATTTTCCACAAATAAATAAACTAAAAAATTCCAACTAGTCACATGACTAACTAATCTTTTCTAGATCCATCTTTATAGAAAGCCCTAGAAGCTTCCATCATTATCCCTAGTTCTTCTCATTCAATCTTAGCCATTTGTTTTATATTGCACCTCTTGATCCTAAACCTCCATTACACCTCTTAATCTCAACCATCAATTACACCTCTTAATCCTAGCCCTCCTTTCCTCATATCATGAATCTATAAATTGATGATCCATTCATCCATCAACATGACATCTTTTGCTATCAAGTACATAATACCATTTTGCTATCATACTATCCTCCATTATACCAAGATTATGTTGGTTTATTGGGCAATCCACTTATATTCTGAAAGAACGAATCTCAAAAAGCATAGCTAGTGGAGCTAGGGTGCACTCCATTCCTGCTCTATTGGAGGAGAAAGAATGATTTTATATTTGCATTTATCTTTATGTTTTTTACCTCTGATTATTCTCTTGTCTTTAGTTCTACTTTTCCTCCTATTTTGAGTTTAGTTTATTTTCTGTAGTGAGAGCCAATTAGTAGTCCTCAACTATCTAGATATTCCACATATCCAACTCCCCTTGGATGATTTCCTCAATCCATTGATGTAATTGGCGACTTTCTCAGCCCCTTCGTCATGATGTCTTGACCTAATTGTCATCTGATAGTATTCTTTAGTTTATTCCTTTATAGTTATTTCCCCTACCATAGATTATGCAGCTCCTTCAACAACTCCAACTAATAATTCATTAGAATGAAATTAGATTTTAACTTTTTTGCCATTTGGTCCCATTTTGCAATGCAATAATTCCCTCTTCTATTCCCCTTTGTATAGACTTCCTTCCACTAGATCGCCACATGACCTTTCATCTTGGTCTTGGCAAATTTTACCCTATTAATGTCTGCAATATCCTCATATCAAAATGCTCCTCCAAATCAATGATCTAATCAATCAGTTCCTTAGGATCCAAGTTCCCAAAATAGTTCAATGCATCCACTTTGGTCCTCTTACTAATGCCTACTATGGCCTTTAGCATCCTTTCTACCTTGTCCTCTTTGCTTCCACTCATTTCCACAAGATTTTCCTCATACTCCTCACCACTTTCCTTAGTTCCAAGCTTAGGGTTTCTTTGATAGTCCCTCTGTAGTGTGTCCATCCTACTCTGTATAGCTTTCAACATCTCATACATCTCCTCCACTTTACTTGCAACATTGAGTATACCTCACCTTCTCCTTAGTGGTATCTTGGTTTAGTAATCTATCCACACTTGCACCTTTGTAAATTGCCTCACAGTTGGTGTTTTGTCTACAACCCCATGGACTGTCACAATCTAAACTTTGTTTAATCCCTACAAAACCCCAAATTCATGTGCCTCAATGGATTACACTTCGATTACCTATCACCACCACAACATAGGTTTTTCTCAAACTCATTCTTAATAAACCACATCAATCAAGTGTGCTCACCCCTTTCCATGTAGCCAAATGAGTTGGCTTAAGAATGAAAAATTAAAATTTGTGTTAGGGTGTTGTATAAAAGGATAAACCCTAATTCATTATTGTCATATAGGAAGCATTGACCACATCTAGAATCTAGATCAAGGAGCTTCAATAAATAATGTTTGGACATCATATTTTGCGCATTGCATCAATATGATTTCAATAGTCTAGGCATATTACATGATTTCTTGATGCAGTCATGGTAGGAGGGTCCAATAAGGATTGTCCAACCAAGAAACCCATAACAAAGATTTATTCAAACATTACCACAACATAAAAGAATACACAAATTTAATAGATAGCTTGCAAGATTATCACCAAATCATTATCACAAAGTTTTCTATAATGGACCATCTTACATGGCAAGACACAATCACTTCATTACATTAAGATTGTCCAAGATTACACAAATGCCACTTTCTCTAGAACACCACTTCCAAACCTATTATGAGTGACCACCTAATCATCACTAGCCCAACTATCTTAAGACTTACCACATATTTTCTACAAGGCTACAACGTAACTTAACAAAAGTAATTAATATCCACACCTCCCAACTACATGCACTAATTCATACCTTCATATTGTATCCCACATCATACTATCAATAGCCACACTTTGAGTCTTAGGTCTGACTTTCTTTCTGCTAAACTTTTGTTTTATGCCACTACTTCTTTCTAGTCTTCTTCGCTTACTTTCTTCTAATTCAAAACTTCTTATTTTTACTTCCCTTAGGGTTCACACATGATGGGCATTGGCCTCAAGTTGGCACAAAACTTGAAACCACATGAAATGTGTTGTTGAATAGAAAATATAATAGTCCAATGATGGAGACTCTCCATGCGGCACACCTCAAGCCTTTACAATGGTCACCAGAATGTCCCTCAAATACTTTCTCTTGGTGCAAACCCAAAATAACCTTCCGCAAATAGAAATAGTTTCCACAAATCACACTATCAATCACAAACAACTTACAAACCAACTTACAATCATCCACTTATCCAGTCAACCTCAAATTTTAACTAAAGACAAACATAACACTTTCCAAACTACCATCATAATGGCATAAGCTAATCCTTTAATGTGGTACTGAAATGTGCTCACTTTTACCACCACAAACTACTAACAACTAACTTGGAAATACAAAATAAACCACCAATTATACTTCCTTAGATATGATACCTTGTTCTCATGATGCCCACGGATCCACCTACATCATTTTCTAGGCATGTCTTCAATCATCATTCAAAAACATTAAATTTTTTCCATGGATTTGACATAAGGAGAAAACTTTCACCTCATAACATCCCAAGGTGTTCGTCAATGCCACTATACATTTATTGTAGGTCTAGACATTAAGACAAGTGCAAATCTAAAATCTAAAATTTGTTAGATCAAATCCATGTAAAAGGATATATTTTGCACATAAGGGATGGAAACCATGATCATGGAGATCATTTATATAGATATAGAAATGATCCAAAGTAATAGACATAAAGTTTATTAGGTTGTTGCTAGTTGCCTAATAAGATCCAAGGTTTTGACACTTAGACAAATCACTTAACAACCTTTATCATAATCAAATCAACATTCAATATAAAACTAAGTACATTTATTTATTTAATTAATTTCAATACACATTTATTAACATATTGAATTACTTCACATATCTCATCTCATAAGCCTAAAATAATTTGTTTATAATAATTAATGGATTTACCCTAAATTATTTATATAGGATAGTTTATATAGAGTAATTCAATTTCTATTTTTTATAATAACTTAGTCATTTATTAAAAATATATTATGAAACTATCAACGAATTCAAATTGGAGGCAAGATGCTCTACCTTATGATAGAACCTATTGTAATGTTGCACTCACACAACTATTTTCCCCTAAACTTGTGCAAATAATTGATATGACAAATGATTATAATTTTATTCCAAATAATTGGAAATATATCTACACAATTGGCACACCAATCACTTGAACCTCTCTAAAGAGGTGTACGATGATCTCAATGGTCAATTAATAAAATCAAAGGACATTGATAAAAAGATATACCTAATTTTCTCCCCACATAAGATTATACTTAAAGGCATTCCAAGAAATCATTACTACAAAAGAGTTGTAATCTAGTCATTTATCATCCTTAACATAAGTTGACAAAATCAAAAGTGTTGCTTAGATTCTTAAAATTAAACTCTAATTAAACAGTCTCTTTAATGAAGCTGCTAGGTTCATAGAAAGTTTATTAACAATCAAATTTTGTTTAGCGTAAATATTTCTCAATTGGCAACAAAATTTATTAAAGGGTTTCACTCGTTAAACTAAACTACATGAGGGGCTTGGGCCCCCCCACCATGAAGGGCTTTCGGAAGAACTTTAGTGGCTAGCATGTTACATATAGAATCTAACGTACCGGTCAATAACTATAGGTAGGACAAACAGTTCTAGCCTAGATGGCAAGAATAGAATCAACTTTAGATGTGAAAGTTCGAAAGATACTTTAGTTATTTTTGACTGTAGATATAGATGGGCAGAACAACACTGCACAGCTAGGGCGAAGGTAGAGTAAGTAACAAGAGCATAGGCCCCCCTTTCCTATTAGTAGATTCACCAATAGCTAAAGTGGTTTACTTGACATAAGCAAAGGTAGAGACATTGGAAAGGATAGCTAAGGCAAGAATGGGTTAAGTTGAATCGCCACCATCTACGGCCTTCTAGTTTAATAGCCATAGCCTGTTCCAGAACCCATTGTAGTTCCATCCATAATAAAAAAAATTCATTATTTTTACGTTTAAATTTGAATAGTAGTTTCATATCCATTAACACACTCTCTTTAAACATTACGATTTTAATGGTCAACCAATCAATAGCAAATTGACACTTCATCGATATCAGAAAATAATAAATATTTGTACAATTTTTATTGGTCGAAATTAACATTTAACTATTGAAATGGATGATATTTAAAAATAGTCCCACTACAATAACCTAAAAGCAACTTAGAAGTTAAGAGTAGAACGTTGCACTGTCACATAATTACTGTGCACATGCAGATATCAACTTTATTACAAATTTCACGGCGAATTTCAGGGACGGATATCTTTCGAGTTATCACAATTGGACAATTCGTAAATGCAATCACCAATAGACTTCCACTTTGAGTAAAAACTTAATTTAAGCCATTCAATCTCTTTGTCTTCTCCTATAAATGCCGCAGAAATTAGGTGTCTAATAATGCCTTATATAAAGAAACTAAAGTAATTTTAGATCTGGTTAGGTGCAAGAGATGATCTATATATCTTCCTTTATTTTGGCCTTCATAAGCATAAAATTTGGTCGCTATCTTGGTGTTACAAGGTTTTGTTTCATGGACCTTAGTAATGGGTGCGAGGTGGTTAGTCCCTTCGGTCAGATATTCAGTACTTCGTTACTTTCAGTATGCGTTCAAGCGATATTTGAGCTGGAAGAACCCATGGATGTCTGTAGCGCGAAGAAAGCCATAAAGAATAAGCTTTTGCCCCGCAACCCCCGTTTTTGTTCTACAATGGTATGTAGTTTCTCCTCGTGCTGTTACAGAACATTTCTATGCAGTTTATTTGAAATTCTGTCATGATTTATATCAACTCATACTTTGACTGATTCATATGAATTTTCTTTTAATAATTATCAATGGTTTTGATGATGTTATGTTTTATAACTTGTGAACATGGATTAAATATAATAAATCTTTATCTAAACTAAGGTAGGTTTTTGTAAATTAGTATTTATAAAATATAAAAAGATAAAATAATTTAAATTTTTTATTAATAATTAAATAATTATTATATTTTGTTCAATAAAATTTAAGATGTTTTTGTTTTATCTAGATTGAAGATAGACACGGAGGGCTGCATTGGGTGAAAACTGAAGTGAACGTGGAGGATCATGTATTTGTTCCAGAGTTTCCTTCAGGTCAAAGTGAATATGATGAGTTTGTGAATGATTATATTGGTAATATACAGCTAACCCCTCTTCCCAAGTGTAGGCCTTTGTGGGCATTCCACATTCTGAACTACAATACAAGCAAGGCGAGAGCCACATTGGTTATAAACATGCACCATTCCTTAGGTGACGGTACTTCCCTCATGTCCTTACTACTTTGTTGTGTCACCAGAGCAGATGATTCCAGTCTTCCTATTACCTTCCCTTCTTTTAAATATCCACTTTGTAACACTATTCCATGTTATTCATGGGTTTCTACTGAGTTTATGTATTACATGTTCCAAAAGCTATTAGCAGCTTCCTAAAAGTTATATGGATGGAGGATAGCAAGTTGCCCATTCGAGGACCCCCTGGTGTTGAGATGCTACCTAAAGTCATGTCCTCTATCACCTTTCTTATGGAAGATGTCAAAAGAATAAAGAATTTTGCCAAAGTAGTAACTTCTTTATCTTAGTCCCATTTATATCGTTATGATGTATATTTATTATTTCTAACCTGTTCATTATGTTGGCTTATTTAGGTGAAATATTTTTGCAGACGGTAAATGATGTGGTAATGGGTGTAATATTCTATGGTTTTCAATGATACCTACAAATTACTCTTTCTCATGGTGCGAGCCCCAAAAATGAATATTCATAATTTCAATTGTAATTTTGACTCATTATAGCTCATGGTATAATCTTCAATGATGGATAGTGAGTAATTTTCAATATTTTTGTAGGAGAAAAGGTGGATGCAAGGAAGGAAACAGAAAAGTCATGAGTGACATGGATTGTATTCATGAACATAAGAGCTATGTCAGGATTGAAGGTACTACACAATCTATCTCTATTTTTTTAGTGTAGAAATGTGTACAAGGGTTGTTCAAGGCACAACATTATTTTAGCATCTAGCATTTACACTCTATTTTACTTGCAACAAATATAGAACTCCCTATATTTCTTGTCACTATTAAATATTATAATATTACTGTGAATTTTTGCAGGATATAGAAGAAATGTTGAAACATAATAGTGGAGCACCTTGGGGCAATCACACTGGGATGTTACACATCCCCATGCCCTTAGCTAATGCAGAGAGTCCATTAGACTTTGTACAAAGAGCAAAACAAATTTTAGATAGAAAGAAAATATCACTTGAAGTCTTCTTTACTACAAGAATATTCAGTTATTTAAAAAGACAAGTATGTAAATTTATGATAAAATATAAGTTGTCAATATATTACAGTCAATACGTCTAGACTTTTTATATTGAAGTAGACCCATATAAATATAAATAATTAAAACATTGACTACAACATATCAACAATTCACAGTCAACCCAATTTCATTACTTTTATACGGTAAGAAGTAGTTTGGAATTAAAGCTTGTATTATTAAATATTGTAGGCCTCTGCTACTGTTATATATAACACTCTGGCAAACTCAACCATGGCAATATCGAATATGATTGGGCCGACGGAGAGGATAGCAATGAATCGAGTTCCGGTTAAGAGCATCCGTTTCTCGGCATCCGGGCTTCCTCAGGCAAGTAAATTAGCTTTCAGAAAAAAGAAAACGATACCTAGCTGAAAACTGTTTCCCAAAAATTATAATACGAATGTGTATCTCCTTTATCGTGATTATGAATGTAATGTCCCCTGAAATTCGATGCAAAATATCTTACTTTTGAGGTAATATGGTAGCTTAAAGACTTTGCCACTTAAAGTTTCATCTTTCACATTGTGAATATGATAATGCTAAACTGTGTCTTCCTGGAAGGATGTTATTTAATGTGAAAAATTGTTGGTTTGGCAGACGCTTTTCTTGACGGTAGTGAGCTACATGGGAAGAGTGAGTTTGGAAGTGATTGGCACCAAAGGTTATGTAAATACTGATACTTTGGCCAAGTGTTTTACTGAGTGCTTTGAGGAGATGAAGGAGGCCACCAAGGGATTATGAAGATAACGCAATTGATGCCTGGATTTTAAGCTTCATTCGTCCACTATGTTTCAAATAAGAGCTTAAGCTTCATTCTGCACTGGCTTTGTCCACTATGTTTCAAATAAGAGCTTATCCCTAAGCTTGGGTGTGCGTATTTCAAATTTACCACCGAAATAAATGGAGTTTCTTCTAAATTTTTTGAGCTCATTTTTATATAAAATGTATGGTTTAAGAAAATTTGTGGGCATTGAATCAGCGTATGTGGCATTGAAAATATAAGTTTTAATCACCTTGGCAAAAATTATTCAATAAGCTAGAGGCTTGTGGGTGGGTATATTCCATGTTTTTTTTTCCCTGGACATATATATTATGACTATGGCCGATCAAGGCCCTCTCTAAACCCCCATACAACCACACATGAGACCTTGTTGCATAGCTTTGTAGACACAATCGACAGCTGGAGACGTCCTCCACATTGATATTGCAAACAAGCCACCCACAAATGCATCACCATTGTAAAGATCATAACCACGCAGAGCATCATCCCACCTCTGAAGATTATACAGATAATCAGGAACCAGACCTATGGCGATAGCATGGACATAGTGTCCATTTTGGACAATGTCCATAATATTAGATAACACATTGGACACTAAATCAGACCAACACAATGATTTGTCTTCGGGCCCTTGAATCCATCTATGCCCACACACACTTGGGTGATTTTTATATGTCCCTTGATTTCGAGCTCCCAATGTTAAAATTTAAAGACTAGAGAACAAGTTTATGCGCATACCATGGCAAGCCTATCAGCTAGAGGTAGCGTCCCTCATTAATGTTGTTCGCTGGCCACTATCAAATCTCCTCCATCTGATCTGGCTGGTCTCATGCTATCATTAAGAATGAAATGATTTTGGAAGCTTTTCAGTACGCCAGGTTAGTCCTTGTTTTCCCTGCTAGATAGAAGAAAATCTATCAAGATTTGAGTGCTAAATACCAATGGGTTATGGGATTGAGGCTGCCACTTACATCACTGACTGAGGTGCCATATGAACTATTGAAACATACAAATGGCTTAAAATTTAGTTAGAGCTATTTTATCCGGCGAGAGAAGGACCATACCACTGCCTGATGACAATAAAAGGCACGAGTTCCATAGATTTCTATCAACTCCTCATCTTTACTACTCATCTACCCCCAGAAGGAGTGCCATTCCAGAATAGACACTTGTCACATCCTTTCTCACCAGAAAAGATCTGTCCTTTGTTGCTTACATGGTTTTATTCCTCCTCCATAAGCTGATGTGGCGCCACTCTTCCATCTGATCTACTGATTAAGACTATACAATGGAGAAATATCAAATCATCTTAATACTCCTTTGTGCAACCCCCACATTCTACAAAGCCATTCTAAACAACAGCAGGTTCAATTCACCGTATTGCTGGAAAATCGACCTCTATAGATCAAAGTAAGCACTTGTCACGTCTCAACTGCTAGACTTTCTGAACATTAGCTATAACTAGAAATACTAGATGTTTATTTTTGACCATGCTATAAATGGATAACTGTTATGGAAAAAGTGAATGATACTTTTTTTCTTTTTAGGTGTACAATGAGAAAATGATGAAAATGTATAATGTTTTGGCTATGGATTTTTGGTCACTAACCTATTAATCGGGAACTTGAGTCGAATGGATGGAGGTAGGTGTTGAAGGCAAAGGTATGATTGATGCAGAGGTGACTTAGCGGCTGGGAGGAATGGGATGTAAAGAATCTTGATGTTGCACACATAAGCACTTAGTACATTGCATTTCCGTTTTTCGTCATTTCATGAATGATCTTTGTGGTTGATGCATTGACTTATCATTCAAGCTAGAAAATATTCCTTTATGTTTTCCTAGATGCATAACTAAATGATTTGTCAATTAAATCTAAATGTCCTTTTATTGAATTAGAATAAATTTAAAGGTTATATTCTTTTTTTTTTAAATTGTATATGTGAGAAAATAATTTCTCTTTTAATATTAATTACTTAGATAATTATTTGATAAAGTAAAAATGATAAAATAAAAACATATTTTCTAATTGTAATGGTTATCCAATTCATTCTTTTTCTTTCATTAGATAATGGCAAGTTTTTAAGATAGAAGAAATAAAAACAAAAAAATCAATAAAACAAAAACAAAAACAATAGAAAGAAAACTAAAAGAATAGAAGGAAAACTAGAAATATAAAAATAAAAGCAAAAACCAAAGATTGGAAAGAAAGCAAAAACCAAAAGGATAAAAAGATAGAAACCCACAAGAATTTAAAAAAAAAGGAGAGATCTGCATAAAAGATAATACATAAGGAAGAGGAAGAGCATCGATCAGAAGCGATAACAGAAGAGGACTCTTCTAGCTAAGTGTCGGATACTAAGTAATTCCTTGATTAGCCATGCTTTCTTTAAGAATGATCTATTATGGAAATCCCTCGCTCTTTTATATGTTTACTGCGGAAATAATTAGACTGGTTTCTTTTTAATAAAAATCTGCATCAGCCTCTTTGCTGAAAACAACATTACCTTATTTTGTTTTGGGGTTAAAATTATGCGATTTATTTTACTAAACCAATCAGCCTTTCTTGAATAGAGTTGACCCTTATCCAATTAGATGGACCTCTACGCTCGAAATCCTGACTCTAGTTTCCTGAGGGCTATTGGGTCAGATTTTGGCACGCACACGAACCCTTCCCTCCTTGCCACGGGATGATCTGCCACATCACTCTCACTCACGTGGAAGTAGCCAGTCGATAGGAGGCGAGACACGGTGGGGGTTTGCCTCATTTGAGAGCTGGACTTCACGGAGAGGGGTAGGCAAGTTCTGTGGCCTTTGTTGTTGTGTGTTTTGTTGTATAGTTCACTCAATTGTTGTTGTAGTTGAAATAACCCTATGACCTGAAGGGTCACTAGTTTGTCTTCTTCTATTTGGATTCATTAAATTCCACCTTTGCATGGGTAGACGGTTGTTTTCATTGATGTCCTCTTGTCTTTGTATGTGTTGTAAGAGGTCTTGTTGTATCTGTCATTGTCTAGTTTCTTCTAGCAACAAGAGGATGAATGGGTCTACTTGTGGTAGGACAAATGTTTGTTGTTGAGGTCTTGAATAGATCTCCTCGATCTCATCATGGATGGCCTTCACCCACTATCCTCTTACTCCTAAACACATTTGTGAATCAGAAGAGAGGAAGTTGTGTGATTACTAGCCTTAACCAGATCTAGGGTTTTGACCTAGGGTTTTGTTGACCTAGGGTTTGACTTTGTTTAACTGTGGTTGCCTTGTGATGGAATCGAGGGTTTGCAATGTTGTGTAATCCAATGTTTCTATATGAATGCAAGCTAAATGATATGCAAAATATCTTTTTTTGGTGTTTTTTAGAGTATTTTGGAAATGGAAATGCTTCTAATCTATGAAAAAGAAATATGCATGCAATCCTATATGATCTTTCAAATACAAATTTTATCTATTTTTTTTGGTTTTTGGTGTTTTCAATGAAATCTAATCTAATGAAAAGGGAAAATGCTTCTTCTAACAATGTAGATCTAAAAATATTAAAGCGTTTAATCTAACATGCAAGATCTAATCTATCAAGGAAAAAAATAATGTGTTACTATTCCCAAGAGCAAATGTGATTATCTAATTATTATGAAAGCAATGAAAACAATGAAGGAAGCTAGGAGAAACGAAGATTTGTTGACTCCACTACCCTTAGTAATCCTTGTGTAGGCAACCTCGAATCCTTTTGTGACATCAGGGGATCCTCTTGACAACAAAATGACCCAAAGAAGCAAAATAAGCTTTTGATGAAGCTTGTATGAGCTCAGTGATAGCTTGGATTGAGCACAATGACAGAGTGAAGCAACGTGATGCTACTTGGTTGAACAATAAAAAGTAAAAGGCACCTTCATCCTGTAAGAGCATTCAAATGCTAAGTTGGAGAGCAAAATTGGCAAGAGTTGTGTGCACAATAAATTTGCCTTCCTTTGTGCTTGAGTGAGGGGGGTATTTATAGGTTCAGAGGAAGGGATTGATTGAAGGGTTAACTCATTTGATTGATGAGTTAATAAGAATAGATTGGGGAGTTAATAAGGTTGATTGCCCAGTGAACTCAGCCAATTAGAGAGTGATGAAGCAATGATAGCTTATCACTGAAGAAGAAATGGAGGTGAGGGAATGCATGAGATTGATTAGAGAGTTAATTTGAGATCAAATAGAGCTAATTATGCATGTGTGGGTGCATGAAATAGTTAACTCTGTATCAAGGATAAAAAATCATGCAAACAAAAAGAAAAATGGGTGAAAATAGAGCAAAAACGAGAGAGAAACTCCAGTTTTTTTGCAGGTCCAAAAACGGTAGGCTCTCTTAGATAGGGTCAGATGCAGAAAAGCAGGTTGGGAGATGGTAGAAGAGAGGAAAATGATAGGTTCTGCATCAAGAAACAGGTCAGTCATGTGGAAGAATCCAAATCTCCACTTTCATCTATAGGATCTCTAGAGGAGATTTGGATTGGTTGGTCGAAAACAAAAACTGTCAGTGGGAGATGGATCGGGGGACCTCTATAAGGCTTCTATGAGGTGCACTAGAGGAAAAACAAAGGGGAGAGGTGAAAACTCACCTACAAGACACTCACAAAGCTTAGGATCAAGGTTGAAAGCTAGAAAACACAAGTCGACAAGTGTCGCAACAAGTGGCAAAAAGTATCGCAAATGGGGAGGGGGAGAAATCGATAAGGAAGAAACAACACAAGACAAGAAAAGAGGACATGTCATCAAGAGGCATGCTACCCAAAGGATTTATTTTCACGCTTACATGTATGTGACAAGGATTTGAATCATCATAGGGGTCCTTGTGGAGGCAGTGTATGATTTTTGTGCTCACATATTTGCCCCCTTGGGGACGGTAGTCTACATGAAAGGTAGGTACCATTCCTGAACTAGGCCTTACCTATTGTCAAATTTTTCCACAATTTGTACCTGCAATAACTAGTATTAGTCTGACATTTAAATATATCAAAGTAAATGATGAAAACTAAAATGACGAACTTACCATGGATCATTTGAGTTCTACTAGTTGCTTGCTTTTGTCAGTTCAGACCTACAGGGATGAGAGCATGCAAAACAATGCACGAAACAAATGCATAAAAGAAAATAACTAATCTAAAATGCATAAATGAAACTAAGCTAAGGGCAAACAAAGAGAGCTAGATTGTGAGATCGGTGTGAAACAGTGACGGAATCGTTCATGTGAGTAGTCAATAGAGAGGTATCGTCGAGGAGATCACAGAGATGGCCGCATCTTCAACCACAGAGAATCAGGTATGCAATCAGCAAAAAACTCATCTCTAAACCCTAGTTTGAATTTTGCAAAAAATCTCTTAAAATTTTCTGTTTTTGGTGATTTTTCCTATTGCATTGTGTTCATCTCATCATTTAGAGTGAGATTGATCTTTCATTTTTTGAAATCGGCTGAGAAATGAGGTTTTTAGAGTGATTTTTGCTTGAGGGGCTCGCTCCTAGGATCGACCCTTTTGCCAAGCAGAGTTGTCCAGGGAGATCTTGTTTGACAATAGGGTCACCCAGGGAGATTTTGTTTGACAATAGGGTCGCTCGGGGAGATCCTGAAAAATACTTGGGTCACCCCTCTTGGACTGGTTTTTGACCTCATTTGAAGTTGTTTAATGCTTGTTTTTCTTTGATTTGACATGATTTGGTCACTAAATCTACCTGTTTATTGCAATTTTGGAGGCTTATACGATTTTTTTGTGTCAGGTTTTCGACAATTTTATGATTTTTAAAGATTTTTGCAAGTTTATGAGATCTAATCTAAAGTTCTCTTTTGATTTTGTAGGAGATGCATATTCGATGGAATGCATGCCGAGAGCAAGGGTGGCTCTCAAGGATGTTTGCTTCATTGAGTACAGAGGATTGTACCATACTAAAGAGGGCAGGTCTTGCTAGAGTTTGCCATGTTCCTGTGATCCATCTTGTATCCCGTATATGCTATGATATCTTGACTTACTGGGATGCAAACAGGAACACATTCAGGTTCCCATAGATTTTAGGAGAGTGGACTATCACTCTGTATGATGTATACCATATACTTGGGGTTCCTATGAGGGGAGAACCTCTATTTCTAACTGTTAGCGAGTCCCATGAGGACAAGGCTTACTAGATTGTATTAATCGGGGTTAATCACTGTGGGGACCAGACAGGAGTTCAGCTTACTTCTGTGCCACGAATCCACATCCCACTTCTAAGGAGGTTTCTGATTGGCTTGATTGCTTCAAGATTGTCAGGAGACAAGGCCTCAACTCGTCTAAGATGGTGCTGGGCACCCATCATTTGAGGATCGTAGCAAGGCACAATTTATGCATGGGTACTTGATATCCTGGCGATGGTCTACAGAGATTTTTATTGGATCTCTAGGTGAGGCACTCTAGCCTTTAGCCACTCCCCTCTGATTATGACATGGAGTTTTGTTGCTTACATGGTTTTATTCCTCCTCCATAAGCTGATGTGGCGCCACTCTTCCATCTGATCTACTGATTAAGACTATACAATGGAGAAATATCAAATCATCCTAATACTCCTCTGTGCAACCCCCACATTCTACAAAGCCATTCTAAACAACAGCAGGTTAATTCACCGTATTGCTGGAAAATTGACCTCTACAGATCAAACTAAGCACTTGTCACGTCTCAATTGCTAGACTTTCTAAACATTAGCTATAACTAGAAATACTAGATGTTTATTTTTGACCATGTTATAAATGGATAACTGTTATGGAAAAAGTGAATGATATTTTTTTTCTTTTCAAGTGTACAATGAGAAAACGATGAAAATGTATAATGTTTCGGCTATGGATTTTTGGTCACTAACCTATTAATCAGGAACTTGAGTCGAATGGATGGAGGTAGGTGTTGAAGGCAAAGGTATGATTGATGCAGAGGTGACTTAGCCACTAGAGAGGTATCATCGAAGAGATCATAGAGATGGCCGCCTCTTCAACCACAGAGAATCAGGTATGTAATTAGCGAAAAACTCTTCTCTAAACCGTAGTTTGAATTTTGCAAAAAATCTCTTAAAATTGTTTGTTTTTGGTGATTTTCCTATTGCATCATGTTCCTCTCGTCATTTAGAGTGAGATTGATCTTTCATTTTTTGAAATCGGCTGAGAAACGAGGTTTTTAGAGTGATTTTTGCTTGAGGGGCTCACTCCTAGGGTCAACCCTTTTGCCAAGTAGAGTTGCCCAGGGAGATCTTGTTTGACAATAGGGTCACCTAGGGAGATTCTGTTTGACAATAGGGTCGCTCGGGGAGATCCTGAAAAATACCTGGGTCGCCCCTCTTGGACTGGTTTTTGACCTCATTTGAAGTTGTTTAATGCTTGTTTTTCTTTGATTTGACATGATTTGGTCACTAAATCTACCTGTTTATTGCAATTTTTTAGGCTTATACAATTTTTTTGTGTCAGGTTTTCTACAATTTTATGATTTTTAAAGATTTTTGCAAGTTTACGAGATTTAATCTAAAGTTCTCTTTTAATTTTGCAGGAGATGCGTATTCGATCGAATGCATGCCAAGAGCAAGGGTGGCTCTTAGGGATGTTTGCTTCATTGAGTATAGAGGATTGTACCATACTAAAGAGGGCAGGTCTTGCTAGAGTTTGCCATGTTCCTGTGATCCATCTTGTATCCTGTATATGCTTTGATATCTTGACTTACTGGGATGCAAACAGGAACACATTCAGGTTCCCGTAGATTTCAGGAGAGTGGACTATCACTCTGTATGATGTATACCGTATACTTGGGGTTCCTATGAGGGGAGAAGCTCTATTTCTTCCTGTTAGCGAGTCCTATGAGGACAAGGCTTATTGGATTGTATTTATGGGGGTTAATCACCGTGGGGACCAAACAGGAGTTCAACTTACTTCTGTGCCACGAATCCACATCCCACTTCTAGGGAGGTTTCTAATTGGCTTGATCGCTTCAAGGTTGTCAGGAGACAAGGCCTCGACTCGTCTGAGATGGTGCTGGGCACCCATCATTTGAGGATCGTAGGAAGGCACAATTTATGCATGGGGACCTGATATCCTGGCGATGGTCTACAGAGATTTTTATTGGATCTCTAGGTGAGTCGCTCTAGCCTTTAGCCAATCCCCTGTGATTATGACATGGAGTTTTGAGCATATGAGGCCTTATTAGAAGCTCATTCCTCTTCCAAATAGGTGGCTACTGAGAGTAGCAAGGTGGGCACATATTGGTCATTTTGATGCTACTCTTCCCACCATTGCTACCCTTACTAACGATGACATGATTTATGATTCTTATCACGCCATGGAGGGGGCTTGGGCCTGTGATGATGAGATGAAAATGTATTGTCGTGAGGTTTCAGAGATCATAGATCATAATGGTTAGGTTGATGCTTATCAGGTGGACCATGTTTTGCAGTAGTTCAGCGAAGATGTCCTTGAGGACTTGCCCCTTGTATCTACTTGTTACAGGACCATTCAGGAGATGGGGGAGATTGGACAGAGGAATGTTGTTTGGACACCTTTGACTCTAGACATCTTTATCACTAGGGTTTCTAGAGGAGGGTGGAGGGAGAGGGACTCCTTCCCAATCTTTGATTGTGACTGTTGATTCAGAGTCCACTGACGAGGTCTATGTTCTTGATAGTGATGATTCATCAGATGAGGCCCCTCTCGAGGATGAGGATTTTGATGACATTGGTTCTTCAGATGAGGTTCCTGACATCCCCAAGGGTCCTCCTATTGTTCCTCGACCTCCTCATTTAGTTGAGGTTATGCGTCAGCTTGACCCTGACTGGTAGTCTAGAGATCCACATAAGTTTTGTCTATTTGTGTTCACTTAACTTTGTCCTTTCTTTTTTTATGTTGCACTGACTTGGTCTTGTCTTCATTTTGCATTTCAGGCAATGTCAAAGAGTGGAGGGACTTGGTTCGTGAGGTTAATGTTGGATTGACCTTACCCTTTACTAGGATGACCCATGATTGTCTTTTGGATGATCCTGGTGTGCCCCCAGCTGTAGGGTGACACACTGACATTTTTGCTCCTTTCTACCATGGCTGTCAAATGATTATAGAGTTGAAGAACCCGGTCGACATGCTTCAGGGTGAGAACAAAGTACTTCAGGAGATGACTCACCTTACTTTTGGGCATTCTGATACTAGTATGACGGGACCTTCATAGTTGCATGCTCCCAACAAAACACATCATTCTCACAGATCTCATGGAGCGACTAGTGGTACTCGTAGACGAAGGAGTTGAAGCCCCGAGGGTTTTGTCGGAGGGAACCATCCTTGATTTGCCTTTCTTAAAATTTGTACCCCCTTGCATGGGGAGCCTCTACTTCTCTCAAGAGCATTTTGTCTTAGCTCTTTGATACCATCGTACATGTAAACTTCGGATGTATCTATGAAAGTTTATCTTTTTCTATGGTTTTTCTCTTGTCGAATTTCATACTCATCTTTTGTGCATGTTTGGAATTTTTTAGGATCTTTTTGATTATGTTTGACCTTTTCAACTCTTTTAACAAATGCAAGTATGATAATGATGACATATTTTTGTAGTTTGTGGGACATATATATGATATGCATTTACGATATGATAATGCAAGAACACAAGAGATGTTGTAAACAAAACTATAACACTTATTGAATGTCTTGAGATATGACACCTGACGTTATTGCTTTGAGACTCCTTTTCTAATTTTTGGCATGAATGCAACATGGAACAAACATAGTGACTGCTCTTAAATATGATTTTTGATTTAGGGGATTGCAAGTTGGCCTGATATAAGAGATCTATCCAAGGCTGTGAGATAGGATTTTAAGGAAAGTCAAGTGAGAAGTGAAATGAATCATGGAATGTTTCTAATTTCTAGACTACGCTAAAGTCTAAACACTAATCCTTATCTAGATAAGACAATTTGATAAGCTTTCAACCTTAGACAAGTATCAAGTTTTATAGATGTTCGCTAGACTCAGATCATAGATGGCAAGCAAAGTAGACTTGGGGTAAAGGATATATAGGAAAGAACAAGGGTCCCTAGATAGAAGATTATCCTAGAGACTACTAGACTTTTCGGTTTTGCTCAGCTAGTGCGTGTGTGTGCTTAGTACCTTTCTTTCTCTATTAGAATGTCACGGTTGAGGCTTCAAGATTTGACTGATCTCCACCCAAGAGTACGGACATTCATCAATCTTCTCTTTCACTCTCCTTTTTTTTGTATCTCTCTTTTTTTGCTTTTCTTTGGTATTTTCCTCACTTGATTTTTCTCATTTTTTGGATTTTTTTGATATTTCAAGAAATGAATGCTTTTTGGAACTTTGATATGCAATGCATTGATCTCTCACTTTTTGATAATCTTATTTTGATCACTCAGTTTTTTATTTACTCGTATCTTAGATTGCTTCCTTCAGAGTTCTAATCTTCCTAACATTTTTGGTAGAGAAAGATAAGGGGTTGAGCGCCACCTAAACTTTTTGTAATCTGGTTGGACTTCTCTACTATTAGGGAAGAATTGGGAAGGTCAACTCGCAAGCTTCCTTTGAACACTGTAGGTTTGAATATTGACATTGTTTAGACCTAACACCTTGACTCATTAAGACTGGGATCGGTGTAAAGCTAGGAGCTAGGTTTCGATTAGAATCACTGGGAATGTAGGGGATAATGGCGGTTGTGAAAAATGGGGATCTCTAGGTCCTGAAAGGATAACATATATCTGGGCAACATTAGACTCCTTACTAAAGGGAAAATAGTACAAGAGCAAGTGACAGACTATAATGCGAGATGAATAGAATGATGCAGAAATGCAAGAAACAAATTATTTTTGACATATTTTATTTTTTTATAATTTTTTTGTATTTTTATGTTTTATGATTTTTTTGGTCTTTTAGATGTAATATTTCTTGAGGTGAAAGGCATTGACTATTTCACCAAATTCCTCTCCCTCCATTGTGCACAAGAGATAGGCACTATTTTTGATATCTTCTTTAACCATATAAGGGCCTATCCAGTTAGGTCTAAATTTTTGTCCTTCACCAGCTCTTTTGTCAATTAGATTGTCTATCCTAAGTACTAGGTCTCCCACTTGAAAGGGCCTTGGGAGAACCTTTTTTTATATTTCTTTTTCATTCTTTCTAGATAGGAATCATGTCTTTGAACATCTCTCAAGTGTGTCTCATCCATCATTTCTAACTCGGATAACCTTACTGCTCTATACTCTTCGTTGGCCTATAATCCTTGTAATGACACTCTTAGGCTAGGCAATTCCACTTCCAATGGTAATACCGCCTCTAACCCAAAGGTGAGGACATAAGGGGTGGTTCCAATTGGAGTCCTAACACTTGTTCTGTAAGCCCACAGAGATGGATATAGTTGTAAATGCCAGTCTTTCTTAGAATCTTTTACAATTTTGACCAATATGGATTTCAAAGTCTTATTGGTAGCCTCTGCTTGCCTGTTTCCTTGAGGATAATAGACTAAGGGAGAGTTGTGATTGATGTGAAATCTCTCACATAGTTCCCTCACTTGTGGATTTTTGAAGGATGAGGTGTTATCTGTCACTATCACTTGAGGCATCTTGAACTGACAAATGATTTGGTTCAATATAAATTTAGCGATTACAACACTTGATACTATGGTAAGAGGCATGGCCTCTACCCATTTTGTGAAATATTCTGTTGTAGTGATGATGAATAGGTGTCCATCTATTGATGGGGGAGATATCTTCCCCACCAGATCTAATCCCCATGCAGAGAAGGGCCAAGGGGTGATGATTGGTTGCAAATCTCTCATTGGTGTATGGTGAACATGCGTGTAAACTTGACATTTTGGGTAGCTTTTAACAAATTTAATTGCATCTCCTTGTAAACAAGGCCAAAAGTATCCCATTTTGTATATCTTTCTTTCCATGGAGTGGCCACCAAAGCGTCCACAACAGATTCCACTGTGACATTCTTCTAATATCGTGTGTGCTTCTTCCTTATCAACACATCGAACCAACATTCCATCTAGAGCCTTCGATAGAGCACATCATCTATCAAAACATATCTTGTGGTGAGGACTCGTAGTCATCTTTTTCCCAAAGGCGTCATGTTTTATGGGTAAGTCTTGTTTGCAAGATAGTTTACAATGTGTCAGTACCAATACGAGGCATCATATTTCTCAAGATCTACCGTGCAAATCTCTTTGTTAGGGAAATCTTCATTCATGGGTTCTTCTTGGGGAATTGGGTTGTCTGCTAACCAGTCCACTATTATTTGTCCTTTAACTACCTTTTGGTTGACATAAGTTAGCTTGAATTCACTTAACAAGGTTATGAACTGGCCGGCTCTCCTTGAGAGCATAGGCTAATTTAGAAAGGTCCTCAATTGCTCAGATTTTATCATGACTTTAATTTCTTGATTTAGAATGTAGTGTCATAGCCTTCAGGTTGCAAAGACTATGGCTAGGCACTCTTTTTCAGCTTGAGTGTAATTCTTTTCATATTCCAATAAGGTTTGACTTATGAAATAGATGGCTCTTTCTCTTCCACCTTCATCTTCTTGAGCCAGCATGCATGCTATGGAGATATCGGTTGCTCTGAAGTATAAGATGAAGGGTTTGTCATGTTTAGGCGGCATCAACATGGGTGAGGTTAAGAGGAATGTCTTTACTTGCTCAAATGCATTTTGACAGTCCACGGTCCAAGTTATGCCGCCTTGTTTCTTTAATAGCTGATTGATCGGATGGATTTTGAAAGTCATATCTGGTATGAATCATCTAATTGTGCCCAACTATACTAAGACAGTTCTTACTACACTCTTGTTCGTTCGCAGGGTTGCATTCAAGACCGCTTTGACCTTGGTCAAGTTGACATCTATGCCTCTTCATGAAACAATGAATCCTAACAACTTTCCTGCAGTGACTCTGAAAACACATTTCTCAGGATTTAACCTTACTTTATATTCTTGAAGCCTATTGAAGATCTTGCAGAGGTCCTCCACATGTTTTGATCTTTGTACTGATTTTTCCAAGAGGTCATCAATGTAAGTTTTGACAATCTTGTAAATGTAATCATGAAAGATATGTGTCATTGCCCTCTGATAAGTAGCTCCTACGTTCTTCAACCCGAATGGCATGACCACGTAGCAGATGGTCCTCTATGGGGTAGTAAATGTTGTTTTGTTTTGATCAACTTCTATAATTCTGATCTAGTTGTATCTTGAAAATCCATCCATTAGGGAAAGGGCTTCATATCCTACCATTGAATTGACAATTTGATTGATGGATGGTAAAGGAAAATCATCTTTTGGGCAAGCTTGATTGATGTCTCTAAAGTCGAGACATATCCGAATTTTTCCATTTTTCTTCAGAACTAGGACAATGTTTGACACCCAATTGGAATAATCAACTAGTTTGATGAATCCAACATTCAATAACTTTTTGAGTTCTTCTTTCACCATTTTGGCTACTTGTGGTTTTATGGGCCTTGGTTTCTATTTTACAGGTTTGGCATCTGGTTTCATTACTAGATTGTGCACCACAACCTTTGGATCTAACCCTGGCATATCTGAGTATGCCCATGTGAATATGTTAGAGTATTCAATGAGGAACTCTGTGTATTCTTCCAATTCTTTGTCATTTAGCTCTCCTCCTAGTTTTAACATCCTAGGTTTTTTGGGTGTACCAATGTTGATGTGAATCGTATCTCCTATCTGGGACAAGTGTCCTTCAATTTTTTTGAGGAGCAGGTGGTAAATCTAAGTTTGCCTCAATCTGAAGGATTTCTTCTTCATTTCTGAAATAGTCCTCAGGATGAGGGAGGAGTAGGTATCTTTTTTTATGGTGGACTCTTGGAAGCCGATCATATGCGTGTAGATACTCTAGGATGGCTTCATCATTCTCAGCATAATCATGAGTTGGTTTTTCTTCTTGACCCATGACATAATTTAGGATATTTGGTAATTCTTCGTTGTCTAACAATGGCTCTCCACATACCGAAACAATGTATTTTGAGTTTTGTAATTGAGCATGTGGCGAGAATAATGTGGCTGATGTAGCCATTAAGTCTGCTACCTAATTTTCTTCTCTGGGTATGGCTTTGATGGAGAAGAAATCAAAGAATTGAACTAATTTCCTGATGGTCTCTTTATAAGGTCACAATCGTTCAAATTTTGTTTCATAATTTTTCACAACCTAATTGATTATTAGCTGAGAGTCTCTAAAGGTAGAGATTTTCTTGACTCCCATTCTCATGGCTAGCATGATTCCTAGGGACAAGGCTTCATACTTAGTGATGTTGTTGGTGCAAAAGAAGTCTAGTCTGAAGGTGAAGGGGAGGACTTTTCCTTCGGGAGATGTTAAAATTATCCCCGTTCCTGCCCCCCATCTTACAACTAGCCCTGATGAAATGTAGGGTCCATAAACTTTCATGGTTCTGTGAATGAGATGCCTCTCCAAATTCATAAGTGGAAGTTCATTTTTCTTCTTTTTTCGTCTCCTTCTTCAATGATCTCGATTGTTTCGACCAAAAAGTTTTTGATATCCCATTCGTTGACATATGGAATGGCTACTAATCCAAACGGTGCGCGGGATTTAGTGCTATGCGAATCAAAGGGAAATTCCCTAAGATTGTCCATTCTTTGGTAGGATATGTTGTGAGCACTTGCACTCATTTGAACATCTTGAGTTTCCTCTTTCTGTTTCTCCTACGTTTTCAACTTCTTGTCTTTTTCTTCCTATTCCTTTCTGTAAACACCAAAAGGATCAGGGTTTGCCTTGACTATGATTACCTTTCCCAAATGATGGAAATGTATTTCTTGGAATAATGTAGAGAAAATGGCCTTCATGGAGTGAATCCAGGGTCTCCCAAGGATCATGTTGTAATTGGTCTCTTTATTAATAACATAGAAATCAGTAGAGATAGTCTTCCCCATCAGATTGAGAGGTAGGCTGATTTTTCCAACTATTTGGATGTCATGACTATCGTAAATTCTCAATGTGGTAGTTTGTTGCTTGATCCCTATTTTGTTGTACCCCATCCTTCATAGAAAGGACATTGGCAAGAGATTGACTATCGATCTTTCATCCACTACCACCCTTTCTATAGTGACCTCCTCGACTTGAATTTGTATGTATAGGGGTGAATCTTTTTTCTTACTTCCTTCACTCTAGGGTAGTTTGGAAACATCAAATGTAAGAGGAGGTGGTTCCTCCTGTGAGTAACATCATACCTCCAATACTTCTAGGAATGTATTGCGATGCAAGGGAGATACTCTTAGCAAGTTTATCACTTGTGTGAAGACGTTCTCCATTTGGTCTGTCTGTTCCTCCTCATGGATCATGAACACTCCTTGGTCTAGTTCTATGTTATTGGTATGGTTCTGGTTAACCTTTCCTTTCTCGATTTGAGGTTCCCTCTCCTTTCTTTGGGATTGGAAAATTTTAAGGAAGTTTTGTTGATCCGGTGTAAGTTTGGAGATAGCTTTATTGTAACCATAGAACGTCTTTGTTTCATGACCCTTTGTTTCGTGGAACCAGTAATAAGTATTGGGGTCATATGAAGGTCGGTTTGATCCTTGATTCGCTTTTTCTCACCATTTGTCATTACTTAGATTATTTTTTATGATATTGACATCTTTCTCCTAAGACACATTAAGCGTAGTCTTTTCTACTCCTTTAAATGTTCTAATTTTTCCACAAGCATTGTAAGTTTTGCTACCACTATCGATGGCAGCTTGATCAATTCTTAAAGCACTTTCCAATGCTTCTTTGTAGGACTTATATGGTAGTTTTTGGACATCTTCTCTCATGTCTTTGTTAAGGGCATGTAAGAGGAGATTGCACAGTTCTTGATGATCCACATTTGGAGCACTAGTTGAAGAATAAAGAACTTGCCTCCATTAGGTGATGAAATGTGCTATGGATTCATTTAGTTCTTGTTTCATCGGAAGGAATTCTCTAATCCCTATTTTCACGAGTTTGTACATGTCAAACGCCATGACAAACTCTTCGATTAGTTGTTTGAATGAATGGATCGAAGCTTTTGGGAGATGATAATAGCAATCCAAGGTGATGCCTTCAAGCATTTTTGGGAAAAGTTTTGCTACAACCCCATCCCAAGGAAGGAGTTCTCTTATGGTTGTAGTGCAAGCTTTGATATGCGAATTTGGATCTCATTCTCCTTTGAACTTTAGGAGATCTGGTAATGGTCGAGGTAGTTGCACACTTGTTATGTTTTGGTCTAGAGGCTCTTTCAAATATTTGAGATATGTTCCTAAGAAGGCACTCTGAGATTGTGGGGTTGTTAATAATAATAGGTTTTGATAACCCATTGTTGGATTCGTTGGATTGTTCTGAATAGGAGGGTTCCCATTCAGATAGGTGTCATTACTAGCATGTCATGAATAGTAATTGAGGTAGGGAGTTTTGAGATGCCCCTGGTCTTGTTCATGAGACTTGAATTTTCTTTCTGAAGCAGCTTGTTCCGCTTCCAAGATCCTGATTCTTTGCACTAGAGTTGTGATTAAATCTGTAGGATTTATAGCTCTAGGGGTTTCTTCATTTCTAGGACGTTCTCTTCGAATATTTTCATAGTGATGAGCTTCCTCACGTGCAGCATTTTCTTTTTGTTTTTCTTCTAAGGCAATCCTCAATGCTTCTTGAGCATCTTTGGTTTCTTACAGACGTTTCTCCAACCTTTTGACCTCTTCATCAAGGTGGGTATTCGATGTACTTGTGGAAGGTTGTTCAGGTTGATGTATTTCTGACCTCACCCTTCTTATTTTATGTGGCACATTTGGTATGGCTGGATTGTTCTCCCAAGCTTGGTTGTTGAAAGATAGAGAGTGCCTAGATTCTCTTTAATCTTGCTCATAGTCATAATCCTCATAATCATAACAATTGATGATTGGCACGTCAGGATGTGGTGGCACATACCTATCAAATAAGGGAGTTTCTCATTCTCTTGAGGAAATGTTCCCTTGGTTTAAGTTAGGTTCCATCATATTCAAGGGTGCCATAGACACCACAAAATAAATGGAATGGATGATGGCGTAACCAATAGAAGCTGAAGCGACAAAGCGGCTATGAAGAATGGTGTGAAAATGTTGTGCAGTTTTTGTTAAACTTGTTTTGAGATTTTTGAAATGGGAACGCAGACATCATAACCAAAAGGCTTTGCTCTTCACGTCGAGTTCACCTAAATATGTGGTGAAGTTGACGTCATATGTGACAACGATGATGGAAATGAGATCCATGCAATGGGAACGCAAAAAAAATAACCAAGAGGCTTTGCCCTTCACGTCATGTTCACCAAAATATGTATGTTTGAAATCTAGACTCTGGTTGCCTGAGGGATATCAGGGTAGATTTTGGCATGCACACGGACCCTTCCCTCCTTTGCATAGGGTGATCTGCCACGTCACTCTCACTCACATGGAATTAGCAAGTCAAGAGGAGGCGAGACATGGTGGGGGTCTGGCTCGTTTGACAGCTGGACTTCGTTGAGAGGGGTTGGTAAGTTTTGTGGCCTTTTTTGTTGTGCATTTTGTTGTATACTTCACTCAATTGTTGTTGTAGTTGAAATAACCCTATGACCTGAAGGGTCACTAGTTTCTCTTCTTCTGTTTGGGTTCATGAAATTCCACCTTTGTGTGGGTAGACTATTTTTTTCGTTGATGTCCTCTTGTCTTTGTATGCGTTGTAAGAGGTCTTGTTGTATCTGTCATTATCTGGTTTCTTCTAACAACAAGATGACGAATGGGTCTCCTTGTGGTAGGACAAATGTTTGTTGTTGAGGTCTTAGATGGATCTCCTCGATCTCATCACAGATAGCCTTCATCCACTCTCCTCTTACTCCTAAACACATTCGTGAATCAGAAGAGAGGAAGTCATGTGATTACTAGCCTTAACTAGATCTTGGGTTTTGATCGAGGGTTTGACTTTGTTTAACTATGGTTGCCTCGTGATGGAATCAAGGGTTTGAAATGTTGTCTAATCCAATGTTTCTATATGAATGCAAGCTAAATGATATGCAAAATGTCTTTTTTTGGTGTTTTTTAGAGTATTTTGGAAATGGAAATGCTTCTAATCTATGAAAAGGAAATAAGCATGCAATCCTATATGATCTTTCAAATGCAAAGTTTATCTATGTTTTTTTGGCTTTTGGTGTTTTCAATACAATCTAATCTAATGAAAATGGAAAATACTTCTTCTAACAATGTAGATCTAAAAATATGAAAGCGTTTAATCTAACATGCAAGATCTTAATCTATCAAGGAAAAAAGCAATGTGTTACTATTCCCAAGAGCAAATGTGATTATCTAATTACTATGAAAGCAATGAAAACAATGAAGGAACCTGAGAGAAATGAAGATTTGTTGACTCCACTACCCTCAGGAATCTTTGTGTAGGCAACCTTGAATCCTTTTGTGGTAGCAGGTGATCCTCTTGACAACAAAATGACCCAAAGAAGCAAAAGAAGCTTTTGATGAAGCTTGTATGAGCTTAGTGAGATCTTGGATTGAGCATAATGGTATAGAGTGAAGTAGCGTGATGCTACTTGGTTGGACAATAGAAAGAAAAAGGCACCTTCATCCTGTAAGAGCATTCGAATGCTAAGTTGGAGAGCAAAATTGGGAAGAGTTGTGTGCACAATGCACAATGAATTTGCCTCCCTTTGTGCTTGAGGGAGGGGGGTATTTATAGATTCAGAGCGAGGGATTGATTGAAGATTTAACTCATTTGATTGATGAGTTAACAAGAATAGATTGGGGAGTTAACAAAGTTGATTGCCTAGTGAACCCAACTAATTAGAGAGTGATGAAGCAATGATAGCTTATCATTGAAGAAGAAATTGAGGTGAGGGAATGCATGAGATTGATTAGAGAGTTAATTTGAGATCAAATAGAGCTAATTAAGCATGTGTGGGTGCATGAAATAGTTAACTGTATATCAAGGATAAAAAATCATGAAAACAGAAAGAAAAATGGGTGAAAACAGAGCAAAAATGAGAGAGAAACTTGAGTTTTTCCATAGGTAAAAAAATGGCAGGATCTCCCCTTTTACCAGTAGGGTCACCACTGGGTGACCATGGGTCACTAGGGGAGATCCAAGTTGGACAGGGTCAGATGCAGAAAAGCAAGTTGGGAGATGGTAGAAGAGAGGAAAAGGACAGGTTCTGCATCAAGAAATGGGTCAGTCATGTGGAAGAATCCAAATCTCCACTTGCATCTATAGGATCTCTAGGGGTGATCTAGAAATAATAGGGGGAGATTTGGATTTGTTGGTCAAAAACTATCAATGGGAGATGGATCGGGGGACCTCTAGAAGGCTTCTATGAGGTGCACTAGAGGAAAAACAAAGGTAAAAACTCACTTACAAGACACTCACAAGGCTTAGGGTCAATGTCAAAAGCTAGAAAATGCAAGTTGACAAGTGTCAAAAAGCGTCACAAATGGGGAGGAAGAGAAATCGACAAGGAAGAAACAACACAAGACAAGAAAAGAGGACACGTCAACAAGAGGCCTACTACCCAAAGGATTTATTTTCATGCTTACATGTATGTGACAAGGATTTCAATCATCACAGTGGTCCTCGTGGAGGCAGTGCATAATTTTTGTGCTTACAGGACCGTGTATTAATATTTTAGCTATGCATGTAGTTTGGTCTCCAAAAATCTTCGAGTGGGGTATACAAGGTGAGCAATGTTATTATAAGCTGTGAATAGCAGCAACATTCAGCTTTAGTTGAAGAATTTAGGGCTCTGTTGATAATTAGCAATTTTTTAAGAGGTGTAAGCCTCTGTATTGAGGCCACAACCTGTGTGAGTGCTCAAAGGAGGAGTTTGCAGCCATGTACAACAATCCATCCTCTGAAATTTTCACAATTGAAACTCCATCCTTGTAGAAATATATGTTTTGATCAGACTTTAATAGTTTATTAAGTTTGCAACATAAATATTTATTTAGGGTTTTGATGTGCATGGCCTGGATGCGAAGTCCCGTCCTTTTGAACACCAGTTTGGGTAGTCTCTTTAGGAACTTTAGTCCCACATTGCTCCTGTAGAGGCATTATCTAGCCTTTATATATGCTGACACTTGCTTCATTTATATGAAGTGTGTGAAGGCTTGCTCGGTGATTGGTGAATTTGCTGGTTTGCTTGGTGTTAGCATAGAGATCAGGCAATTGGCCACACTTTATTTTGCACCAAATTAGGTTTAATTTTTTTTGGAAGTTTTTGAAAGCACTATCTTTGAAATTTTTAAAGAATTTAGTTACAATGGTTTCTTTGGAGAAAGGGAACTTTAGGAAATGGAGTAATTTTAGTCTCACTCATCTTAGTGAGCATAATCTATTGCCCTATTTGTATAATGAAGTTCTTATTCCAGACACACCTTGTGGGGATATGTTTTGGAAAGGATATAGGGTTCAAGTCTTTAGAGTTATTTATGAGCATATAAATGATGATGAGCTTTTGGATTCATTTGTTCATTTTGACTGCCCTTATGCTCTTTAGACTTACATTCAAGAATCATATGGAGATCATGATTCTCCTCCATCTCTCGATGACCCTCTTTCCAATACCAATGTGCCTTGTTATTCTTCAGAGAAGATAAACCATGCTTGTGATCCTATAGAGGTTTTTGAGACTTCAGATGAGGTTGCAGTTGCTTCGGAGGTTCTTGATTCTTTGTTAGACATAGTTGATCCACCTTCATTAAGTACTTACATCATTCCTGAGCAACAAGATTATCATTTTCTTCCTGATTGGGATTCATATTTCTAGACATTGGTTCATTGTTCGTGGAATCTCACATTTCAGACTTGGAAGACACATTTGAGGGATTAATTTTCCTATTTGATGATAGTTGTGGTACAAATGTTGTCACTCCATCTTTGTGTTTGGAGAATGTTCAAAATCAGTTTCAAGTGGTACCTTGTTTGTCACCTTCTATTGCGATTGGGCATGTTCTTGATTGGTTCGTGGAATCATCTTGCAAGGTCATAGTGACACATGAACAGATTTTAGAGACATTATCATCCTACATTTGGATTTCACTTGCTAATTTCTATCCAGAATGGGAAGCATTCCTGCATTTGTACTTAGTTTTGTTTCTTCCAAAAGGAAGACAAGTTGTTTGTCAACATTTGATCATGTTTTGTCTTCAGGAACTTACCATTTTTGTAGGCAATTACACATTGGGGGGGGTGGGCTATATAGCCTCTCTCTTTCCCTCTTATGGGAGGGTCATTGATTGTATCTACATGATGCATGTAGTCCTTGGGGGTGGTATTGAGTCCTCCATCCATGCATCATTTAGTTACCTTTTCTCTCTTTTGGAGAGGGGGTTTTTTCCACAAGGTTTTCTTCTTTTCTTCATTTGTGAGAGATTTCTTTTTTACTTTGTAAATGTGTACCTAACATGGTTGTGTAGTTGGGACCCATATTGCATCTTGATTTGCATAATAATTCTCCCTAAGTTTGTACTTAAGCGGGGGGGTGTTAGTGTGTTAAGTTTTAGCATAGGGATAATTAGTTTTTCCTTTAAGGTGGGTTTTCCATTATCAGGTAGTTTTCTCACCCGTCACATATTTCTTGCCTTTATAAGGCACTATTGTACATTATGTAAATCATCTCAATCTCTTAATGCAATTTTCCACATTTTTGATGAAGTAGTTTCGTGCGTGTAACTTCTCTCAGCCGTGAAGCTTATTCGGTGTGTAGTGTGTTGGTGTGAATAGGATTATCACCTAATCGGTTTACCCTAGTGTGGATAATTCATCTTATTTAACTATTTACTAGTTAAATAATATTCACACATCACACCTTAGTCACACATGTTAAGTTGACTTAGTGAGTCTACTAGATGTCTAGTTGTGTCTAGTTAAGTCTAGTTGTGTGTTGAGTTGTTGATAGTTGGAGTGAGTTGTCTTATCCTCCACATGTGCAATTAGTTATCATCCTCTAATTTTAGTGATGGCCATTTTAAACCCCGGCGGATATTACCTTAGCAGTGCTTTGAAAACTTTGATGGTCACAACAATCATCGGCGGTTAAGTTTCTTACTGCCCATTTCTTAATTCTTCGGCAGTTGGCAGAAACACATTATCTAATGCCGAAAAAAATCACCCTGAAAAATCTTCTAAACTCATTGGTTCTTCCAATTAGCATATATAGCAGTCTCTGCCCACAAAATCAGTGGTTTTTTGCCCAATAATAGGTGGTTTCTACCATATTCAAAGGTGTTTTTTGACTGAAATTCATGTCAGAAAACTTGCTAAACTCATCGGTTGTTCCTATTGGCTGATACCTTAAACCACCAATAGCGACCAGCAGTTTCAGAGCAAACAACGATTTTGCTAATCAATCCGGCAGTTTTGACTATATATAGTGGTTTTCAACTGTGGATAGGTGTTTTTTACAAACACAGCAGGTGGTTTTGGAAACTAAATGGTAGTTTTGCATTTGACCGGCAATTTTTTGCTTTTCTGGCAAGGAGATTTTTTTCCATTGACAAGGAATATTCCTAGAATATTCTAATGATGTCAGCACTGCGTCAGCAAGGGGGCCATTTTTGCCCCTCAAAGCCCTAAACAAGGGCTTTTTTTCTTTTTTTGCATAACTTTTGTCCACAGAGGTGAAATCAGGCAAACGAGATATCATCAGAAAGATGACGGAGAGTACTTCGCAGTGGTGTTAGTAGTTTTTTGAAATTCTTCTGCAAGTGACTGTTATAGTAGTTTGAAGATAGATCTTCATTTTTCACTTCTAAGCTCACAACTTCTTGCCACGATCTCTAATTTTTGTGATTCTTATGGCATCAGAAAGGTATTTAGGAGCTCTTCAAATCCATCCATGCACTTTTCTCAAATTTTTCTCCAAGTTCATTTTATTCCATTTGTCATTTTTTTGGCTTTTGGCTAATAACTTGGGCATTTTGGCACTTGAGGAAGTGAAACTTGTTTTGAATGGATCTATTTGTTATGGTTAATCATTGTGAGAAAATTGTAATCTCCTTTGAATCTTAGTTTTAGGAGATTTTTATACTTTCCCAATTTTGGTCCCTTAAGGACAATTGTAAATCGCACTAAGTATAAAGTGCCACAATTATTCTTTTTTTGGGGGGTGATCTCTTTGATTGAGTAACAAGGGGTGTACTTGTGTTTTTTTTTGTACTCTTGCCTCATGGATTCACACAAACTGTCTCTACTCACACCATATAACTATTATGAGTGGAAAACTAAAATAGAGATTCATTTAAGAAGTTTTAAAATTCATAGAGTAACAATGGGTACAGAAATTGAACCAATAACAGCTGTAGAAAAGAGAAAGTGGTATAATAGATGTGATCAAGCCTATGGAACACTATGCTTGTCTATCTCTCCTAATCTTCTTTTTCATATTGAATCTTGTACTACACCTAATCAAGTGTGGACTACCTTAGAAAATCTCTTTGGTAAACAAGATACAATGAGAGGTTTCAAATTGGAGAATGAACTAATTGGTTTGAATCCATCCAACTTCACAAGCGTCCAAGACTTCTTCACAAAGCTAAAGTCACTTAGATTGCAGCTGAAACAATGTGGAATTGAGAAAGAGAACACTTAATTGATTCTTTCAATCCTTGCCAAGCTTGGTCCTGACTATTCAGTTTTTGTTTCTACCTTTTATGCTACAATGGATGCACTTGGGAAAGCTTTCACAATGCCTTCACTTGATGAGTTTGCTGCATCACTCACAAGGGAGAAAGCTAAGTTAGTACACATGGGCACATTGAAGTCTCCTAGACCTCAAGCACTTCTTGCTAGTCAAGGTTCAAAGGATCAAAAGGATTCAACTAGCAAAGGCAAGAAACAAAAAAATAAGGATTTCAAGAACAATGAGCAAGCAAAGGAATCAACCAAAACACCTAAGTCCTCATCCTCTCCAAAGGAGGAATCATCTAAGAAGGAGAGACCAAAGTGTGCATACTAGAAGAAACTAGGACATGATGATCATAAGTGTTATGAGAAGAAAATTGATGAGTTGACTCACATTATTCAAAAGCACAATATCAAAATGTCATCATCATCACCTAGTACATCCTCTTCTTCGACACCATCATCATCTACACATACAGGGACAGCAGGCATTGCAAATGGAACAATCAAAGGAAAAGGATAGGCACTCTTTGCTTCAACAAGTCTTCAGTTAGAGAGATGACTTCTTGATTCAGGAGCTTCTCATAATATGGCATCTTCACAAGGAATGTTCTCTTCATTTGAGTCATGTACTTTGCCACCTATTTTGATGGGTAACAATACATACATGCATGCATTTGGTAAAGGAACCATTGATGTTGGAGAGAATACATTCAACAATGTGTTGTGTGTACCTTCCTTGTCAACCAATCTCCTTTCCATCTACCAAATTACTTATTATGGTGCAGGAAAGATAGTTGAGTTCACTCCTGATTTTGTGATCATACGAGACTTGGAGAGCAGAGATATCATTGCTGTTGGGATGGTTGATCACGCATCTCACTTGTATACTTTCTCCTATTTTGCTTCTTCTGATGAAGTAGATCCATTGATGGCTATTCACACTCATGCATCAAGTGTGAATCATGTTTCTGAGGAGAAGTTTGGTCACTTGAACCTTGGTGTTCTTTCATCCACTTCGGTTCTGGAGACTAGTGCTTAGCTTCCATCACCTCAACCTCCTTCTTCAGAGATCAACATTGACATGGTTGCTTCTTCTTCAGCAGAGCATGATCATACAGGTCTTTCAGACACAACTTTGTGGGATACTTTCTTGGCAGGTATATCATACTTGTTTTGTGAGTCTCATATTGCAGATTTGGAGGACAAACTTGAGGGGATATCTCTCCTCTTTGATGACAGTTATAGCACAACTGTTATCCCATCTACTTCATCTTTGGAGGTTGTTCTTCATCAGTTTACACAGGATTTTGGATTGGACACACATCATTGCATTGTGGTATTCATTGATTCTGACATGTGGACATTTGAATAGTTTTTAGAGACATCATCGATCATGAGGCTTTTTCCCTCATTCCTTGAGATGGAGTTTCTTTAACATTAGCTTTTGGATTTGTTTCTTCCTAAGGGGAGAAATGTTGTTTGCAGGTACAAGACACTTTTGAGTGTTCTTCTTCAGACATCCACCATTTGCACAGGAGCTACTTCATGGTGGGGGGACCTATAGTCTCACACTTGCTCTCCTATGGGGGGGTATTTGATTGTATATATGTGATAGAAGTTGTCCTTGGGGGATTATGTTGAGTCCTCCTACTATCACTTCTTTCACTTTCATGTTTCATGTATTCTCACTTTTGGAGAGGAGTTTTTTCCCATGAGGTTTTCTCTTTTTCTCCATTTGAGATTTGTTGTACATGGGTACCTAACATGGCCTAGTAGCTGGGACCCATCATTCATCATTTCATCTTTCTTTAGTCAACTACTCCCTAAGTTACACTTAAGGGGGAGTGTTGGTGTGAACAGGGTAATCACCTAACCGGTTTACCGTAGTGTGGATAATTCATCTTATTTAACTATTTACTAGTTAAATAATATTCACACATCACACATTAATCACACATGTTAAGTTAACTTAGTGAGTCTACTAAATGTCTAGTTGTGTCTAGTTAAGTCTAGTTGTGTGTTGAGTTGTTGATAGTTGGAGTGAGTTGTCTTATCCTCCACATGTGCAATTAGTTATCATCCTCTAATTGGCACATGTTGTAGGAATATCTCCACTTTCCACTCCACCTTTCTAGCTCTCACCTTGCCTTTATAAGCAAGGCATATCATATACATTGTAATAACAATAATCCTTCTTTTGCATTCATTGATAGAATATCATTATTCTTTCATTTGATCTCTCTTGTGCTTTCATGAAGTCCTAGATCCTGGGTGGCTCTAATCATAGCCAACTCTAACACAGTGGAGGCCTGGGTGCTCAACATCCTTGACTGATCACTTCCTATTTTAGCCATTGCCTATGGTCATCGCCAGTAAGAGGGAAGGTTAAATTTGTGATGTACCAAGACGTATCCTAGGTGACATTTTCCTATTTTTCATTCACTTTGTGCAAGACATGAAACTCATATCTGCATCATCATCCTATTCTCCTTGGTTTCTATTTGTGATTAATGAAATCAAAATGAAAGGAAAAACATAAAACAAATGCATAAACACAAGTATTATACCTTCAAGATGACCCACAAATCCAAGATGAGGTAGAGAGTGTTGCACCCAAACACCCTAGATTTACTCAAGATGCTCAAATGAGATATGAAATGCTCACAACCTATGCAAATCACTAAATGGACCTAGCTCAAGAGGAGATATTTTGGCATGATAACTTTGCTCAAATTGTGGATGATGAAATGCCTTGAGGAGTGTTGTATGTATAGGCAATTTTGGAGAGGATTTGACCCAAGGCTGGAGATTGATTTGAGAGATCAATGGTGGAGGATGAAGATGATGTGGAGGGCCTAGATTTTATCTTGAAAAATGGAGGGCTAGGAAAAAAGATTAATTTTAAATTGATCTTGGGAAAGGGGTGGAGTTAAAGAGGTTGGGTGAGATGGATTATGTTACTGCTTGCATGAGCAGTTTGGTTTCAGGTATTTTAACTCACAGGCATCTTCCAAAAATTTAAAAAATTTCTAACACTTTTGGCATCTGTAGTTGAAAAATGCAAAAAATTAGTTAAGGTGCAAGTGTCTTTGTATATACAAAGGTGTTTGTATATACATATAAGTCAAAATATGCATTGGCGGGTTAGAAATCTCCATCGGCTTTTGAAAAAATGAGTTATATGCATTTTTGAATGTATATCGGGCTTGAAAATGTGCATATACAAAGGGGGAATCTTTTGCAGATTCCTGGGAATATTCCCTGTTTGTATATCAAGTTGCATGTATATTTGGTTTGTATGTTTAGACATACAATGGCTATGTACAAGAGAAAACATACATTGCAGGTATACAAAGAAAAAATATACAAGGGCCAACATGCATTTGCTACAGTGGCAAGGGGCGATACATGTGGCGGGGCCCGCAGACATGCAAGGGTCTTTGTATCTCCAAGATACAAGCAAAGTATATAAGGGTCTGCCTCAAATGCAAAGTGAATAGTGCAGGGTAAATACATCTGGTGGGGCCCGCGGATATACAAGTGAGATTGTATGTTCGACATACAAAGGAGATATGCATTCGCAAATGTGCAGGCCGGATTCCAAAATAATACAAATGTGTATTCCTAGAATATTCTGCCACAAATTCCACACTTGTATCAAAGGGCTTGTACATTGTATTTGTATATGCAATGAGCAACGAAATGTGCAAAGGAGAGAAAAAAAGGGTCGGGCCCACCAGTTACATACAAAGGCAATTGTATGTATGCCGACATACATTCAAAACATACAAGTAGAAATATGCATTTCGGACCCGAGGGCTAAGTCAGGTGCGACAGATGAATTTTTGCGATCCACCTTGTATGTGTGAGGACAAACAACCCGGACGCGATGGAGGAATGAAGTGCATTGAATAAATTTTGAGGTCCATGGGTTGTATAAAGTGCTTGTATATGCCGATATACAAGCTGATACACAAAGGAAAGAGATGCAAGTCAGACCCGAATAAGTTTTCAGTCTGCTTCATGATATTTTGGGGTCCACCTTGTATATTGAGCTGTTGCATGTATATGCATTTTACATATACAAAGGGTTTTTCAAAGGCAAAAATGAGAGGGCAAAAAGTCAGCAATAGATGCATGAGGTGCTAACATGACATGGTATTATTGGTTTGTGACTTTTTAACATTTTTTGGGTGCCGTTGATCGCAGTGACGAGAGGGTGATCGACGGTCAGGTTTTTAACCTTCAGCGATGGATTTTTTTCCTTGTGTCTGCGTTCAATTTTTGAGCGGGAAAACTCCATGGGTCTGCTGCTGCATTCTAGGAAGGGGTTGCGGGTAGCTGAAGCATTAATGGCGGGGTTGTAGTGGTATGGGTCGATGATGGACGGGTCAACAACCCAATTGAAGATGAATGTCCTTAAATGACAGTGTGGATCCTGATTCCATCTACTCATTCCTCTTTGTCTCCCCACAGCGTTGAATATTTCTGAGCGCCATTCCTCATGCATGGAATCTAGTGAATTTTTGATTTGCCTTGTAATAAATTTTGTTGGGTACACAGTCTTGGTATAAAATCCAAACTGTGTTACCCATTGTGGTTGTTGAAAACTGAACAAATTTTGGTGTTGTGACACAATACAACTTCATTGGTGGCCTGTTCTTGATGTCTTGTAAGTTTATGAGTCTCATGTTGTATGTTTCGTGCATGAGTTCACTGGTTTCATGTTATTTTATATAAGAAATGCTTTGTGCATGTGTTTAATCATTTTTCTCCAAGTTGTGGGCATATTTTCTTTTGAATCAAGATAACTAAGGGTTGTTAAGGTTCAAGAATATAGTTTTTCTATGTTGAATGTTTAATCTCCTACTTCTATTTAAGGAACAAATTAAATGTTTCAGGTTAATCATTGAGAGAACGTGTTATAGTAGGGATACCATTAAGTATGAAAGATTAAGAACCTAATTGTTGGGAAGTATTTGTAAGGAATATATTAGAAATCCCCTTGATATCTAGTCTTTGGTATATGTTCACGCTGGCCACTCACATGTGTATGTCTATTGACTCCGAGCCCCGAATAGGCACCGATCCAGTCTTGTATTAAGGTCACAACCCAAGGTCTCAGTTTTGCATCCAAACATAAAATCAAACTTAAACTTCAAATCAAACCATTAGGAATTTAGAAGTAGTTTTAGGATCTAAAATCCTCTGTCTACAACTGAATATAGGCCCAAAGCTAGCCCCTTTGCACTTATTTCACAGTTTTGGTCTGCATAAAGGAGGATTTATCTACTTTGTATCAAAATCCCAGTCAATCCACAAACATATCTCATGGATGTTGAATAGGGAATACCCCCCTTGGTTCTACAGAGCCTAAAGAAGAAGAGGAGATATCTATAGAGTCTATCTCCTGTATTGTTAGCCGCTGGCCCATGAATCCTATTGATCATTGATGGCTACCTTATAGGGACAACTGGGAAAAAGCATCTAGTTGGATTGAGAGGTAACAGATTAGATGTGAATTAAAAATTCACATGGGGAAGAGTAAAATGAATTAAAAATTCATTTGGGGAAGAGTGGGATTAAATGCTTATGACACATGTAAGAGGTTTTCAATGAGGTGGGTTGGCATATGTGTACAAAAAATTATTTGATGTGGCATAGATAATAGTTTTTTATTGGAGATGTGTGGAAAAAGGTGTTAACTGGGGTTTGACCATTTTAATCAAGGTTATTAGCCTAATTAATATGGCTAGAAGACACTAGGGAATGGCTTAGTGAGGGGTTAAGATTAATTAAATAAGCTTTTATTTAATTAATCCTAGGTCTAGGGTCATGTAGGTTAGGCTAGGTAATTAAATAATAGATATTTAATTAGCTAGGATAGGGATAGGTTGATTAATAGGCTAAATTAATTAGATAGACATGATTTACCTAATTAATTGGGTTTAGGAAAAGGGGAAATTAATCTAATAAATATTTGCACATTTATTTAATTAATGGGGTAATGTTAGACTATTGAATTAATAAAATTAATTCAATTTGGCAAGATGAATGGAGGAAAAATAGGTGTTGAATAGGATAATTAATTAAATAAAAATTTAATTAATTGTTTGGAAGGGGAATTGGTGTGTTTAGTGATGTCAGGAGTTAGTTTGATGGTGAAGATATTTTTAGGTGTCTACATTTGCCCCTCTTTGATGTGGCATCAACACCTAGTAGGGAAGTGGTGTAAAGTCAAAGAAAATTATGCCCCAACTGCCAGGAAGGAATGAAATGAGTGAGGGATGCCCCCTCGAGAGGTCGGTTGAAAAAATAATTTTTTTCAGGTGAGCTCTCAAAAGGATGAAACAGAGGTGAAAGTTGGATAGAGGATGGGAAAATAGGTTGACAAGAAGAAAAACAGGTGAAAATGGTTGTGATCTACACCCTGGGGAGGGAAAAGTGCATGGAAGGATGACATGGCTTACTATAAGTAGATAAGTGGGTCCTAAAAGTGCCACATTTGCACACATAGAGCCACATGGACCAAAGAGAGGAGAGAAAAGATGGCACACCGCAATCCACTTTTCCCGTGCTTTGAGCACTTGTCTAAGTGAGTTTGGTCCTATCGGAGAGCACTAGAGGCTAGTGCCTATGTAGGCCCAAACCCTAGCTTTGTCATTTCTTGTGTTCATTGCATTTATTATTTCAAGAAAATGGATTTTAGGGTTGTGGCGCTATCAAGAAACTGATTGGTACCAAAAGAACACGGATTGACACCATCCTGTGGAATGGCACTATCTGTTTGTGGGAGAAAAGGGAGAATCGGTGCCAAAACAACTTGTTTTGGTGCCATTGTCTGCATTGGCACAATATTGCACAAGGTTAAGGTTTGGTAAATTAGCGCCAAATGGGCAGGATATGGCACAATCGTCTCGATTGGCGCCATGTTGGGAAGTGGCGCTATCTAGTGGATTGGTGCCATGTGTAGTCGTGGCACCATTTGTGAAACTGGCACCATTGGCTGGAGTAGCGCCATCAAGCGGATTGACGCAAAAGATGAAAGCGACACTATATTGCAAAGTAGCACCTTTTGCGTGGGCAGTGGCGCCATATTAAAATGTGGTTCCATACAGGGGTTGTGTAGTGCTATTCATGCGATTAGTGCTAAAGGGGGATTTTGTAGTGCCAAATTTAATTTGGCCTCTATATGGGGGAAATTTAGCATAGGGAGACTGATTTAGAAGAAAAGATAGGTTTTTTTAACAAAGACTTAGTGGATGCAGGTTGCTAGAGGGTTTATAGGCTTGCAGGAGTGACGCGTTCCTGCAGTGATGGCCTTGTTTGCTAGTTTTGTCGACCGACTCGGGCCCAATTGGTAGATTTGGGATTGTTGACAGTGTCCGATATGCCCATGCTATGAGCATATTGGGTGATGATGATGGCAGCTGTCAAGTGATTTCACCTAGAGACCTATTTCTTTCACTTCCTGAGGGGAAAGATGATGATTACGCTTGAGGATGTATATCACATCTTGAAGTTGTTGATTCATGGAGATTAAGTGGTTTATGATACGAGGAGGAGGTGACCAACACTACATAGACCATTTACCCCAGGTCACCCAGAGCTCTCAGGAGACCGACGAGAGATAAGATATGAGGAGACATTACCAATAGGTGTAGATCAGTTTACCTTGTTTCTCTGTGCATTGATCGGAGGAATGGTGATGTCGGATCAGTGAGGTAGAGGTTTTATGGTTGGTTGGGGATTGATGATAGAGGGCATGTCTCGCCATGGGACAATTTATGCCTAGGGGCCAATGATGCTAGCACAACTATATCACGAGATGCACACCTGTGTATCATTATGATTTTGCACTATCAGCTAGGGTCACACTATTGCACATGTGGGCATTTGAGCATATTGCGATCACCAGGCTGGATGGAGGGTATTACCGTCAATAGTTTGAGGCCTACATATTTTTATATCTGCATCCTATGGAGTATTCACACACTAGGAAGCTACGGTACTGGCAGTGGGTACTAGATGATCTGACTCATGTTACATGGTGACCCTACATTGGTGTTGAGCCTTGGCCAGAGGATGACGTGGACCTGCCTTATGCTATTCAATCGTGTTATTTGATGGGTCATGGGTGGTGGATGATTGACAAGTATCTATCGTCTCGAGTGATTGGCCACTAGCCATAGACCCATAGGTAGCACCCACAGGTAGCACTAGCAAACCTTTTAGTCTTGCAACCATAGCGATGGGATTGGAGGAGTACAGTTGCAGATGCAGGGATGACACCTACCTATGATCAATGGTGGGTTACTTGGAGGCCAGTCCATTTGATTGATTCAACAGAGGAGCTAGATCTGACCGTGGAGGATGAGGGAGATATCATTGAGGAGGACTTGGTGGTAGAGGAGGAGGAGGAGGAGGAGGATGAAAGGGAGGAGGGGGCTAGGGGTCGGATGGGAGTGTTGGCAGCAACAGCCTATGCACAGGTAGGGTGAGGAAGGCAGGGGAGATGAGTGAGATGGTGATTACTAGCACCATCCCTAGAGACACAGCTGCAGGGCTAGGAAGAGGGAGAGCAGTAGTTGCCACAGCAACAGGAGATAGTTGTACAATAAGTACCAGCACAACAGGTTTAGGTTGGGCAAGTGCCAAGTTAGTGAGCACCTTGGCAGTAGGCATCAAGACATCAATGACAGAGAGTAGACAGGGAGCTTATGCCCCCTCCATAAGTGCCTCCATAGCAGTAGGCATAGACAGCTGTTACAGTACATCAGACACCTGGGTTGGAGGTTAGGCATAGGAATGTGTAGCAGCACATTCCTGAGACTACCATGGGGTAAGCAGAGGTAAGTAGCTCAGGTACAATGGTTGGTTTAGCTCTGAGAGAGTGTTCCTCTTGTCAGTGTACCTGAGGTGAGGCCGAGGAGGAGATACAGACCGTATGGGGACAAGTCGCTAGTTTACAGGAGACCCTGGAGAGGCGAGAGCAGGAGTTAGTACTGTTGAGGGACACAACTGCACTATTAGATGGATCAAATGGATAGGTGGGTGTGCTACAAGTGTAGTTATCATAGGCACATGCCCAGATAGCCACCTTGACAAATGAGAGAGACGCAGAGATAGCCCAACGACATGCTGTAGAGGTGAGGGCCTAGTAGGTAGAGGGGCAGGTGGTGAGTTTGCAGGGAGTTACAGCGAGTACTGGCATGGGTCCAGTGTTGACATTGATGCAGACACAGATTACCCAGTTGCAGGGATAACTTGTATAGGCACAACATGAGCTCTTCGAGGAGGGTAGACAGGCCAATTACTACTACGGAGCATATAGCTCGGTAGTTCTCGAGGGACAAAGAAAAGAGGATAGTGTGTGAAGAGATAAAGGAAGGATAGGCCATTTTGTAATCTCAGAGAATCAATGACAAAGAAAATTTGATTATGTAAAGACTGTATCAGAAAACATCCTAGTTTTTGAACTAGTTCTTAGATTTTAAGATTTTCTAACAAGCCGATAGCATAGAACAGAGGGTTAAGTTTTCAAAAGTCAGACTTCACCGATAAGGAAGACATAAGCCATGGTTTGTGAAAGTTGATATTTACTGACAAAGGAATCATAGGCAATAGTTCAAAAAAGAGTGATTTTGTTGATAAAGGTGATACAAGTGATGGTGTGTATAAAGCTTGTTTAACTGACAAAGAAAGATTAGTTTGAGATCTCCAAAATTCACTAAGGAAAAATGAGAAATTTCCAATTAAGAAGACAAAAAAGTGAAGTTTGAAGAAATGAACTTTTGCCAATAGATGCAAAAGGGGATAAAAGTAAAGTTTAAAAAAGATGAAAATCTCTGGTAGAGGAGTTAAAAGCCAAGGTTAGTGAAATGATAAATTTGCCAAAAGAAAAGGATGGTTAAATAATAAAGGGTTTTAAATGGCTATATTTTTGGCATGAAACCTGGATGCGTAATTAGCAGTTAAGGACTAATAGTGGATGCATGGTGATGATGGTGTAAATAGCATAAAAATAGATTGGTTGCATGATGATGATGATGGATAAAATCAAATAAAAGATAACTTTTGCATGCACGAAGATATAAATAGAACTATGGCTGTGGTTTGTTATAGTGATTGATAAACAATAGAAAAATAGATTGAATGCATGCATAGAACTACATGTCGAGTTTTTGTTTTGGACATGCAAAAAGAAGAAGTACAAAAAGACTAGAGTCCACACATTTAGATGTGCAAGTGTATGCAGAGATAACTGTATACTAAAAGCAATTGTAATAGAATAAATGTAAAAAAGTTCAATGCATAGAATAAATTCAGTGCAGAGTGAATCTAGATGATTAGAGTGAGAGGAGAAGATTGTATATGATTTGAATAGATGCATTTGAGCTTTATGAAGAACCAAATGGTTGCATACTTGAATATGTAAATATTCACTGAGGTTGGTGCCTCTTGTGGACTTAGTTGATGCTCAGATTAGGGGATTGTAGTCTCCTTAGAGTTGGTGCTCTTAAATTAGGGGTTTGGTGACTCCTTAGAGTTGGTGCTCTTAAACATTATAATCAATGGTTTCATTTGTGAGGCTAGATTAGGATAGTAGATCCTAGCAGTATTTTCTCACCATGGTTTTTCCCATGTTTGTTTTTCCATGTATATATGGTGTTCATGTGTGCATGCTTTCTTATTATTGATGTTATTGCATTGAAAGTTTATATGATCTGCATTCTAGTATCTTGAAGTTTTAAGTTTTATTGATCTACATATTCACCCCCTCTCAGTAAATTGCTTGAGTTCTAACAATAGGTATCAGAGCAGGTTCCTTGGAAGAAGCATAACAACTAAAGGTTGATCTGGGATATTGAACACATGGTCAGTCAAGAAGGATCTCACTTAACCAAAGCACCATTGTTTGATGGAACAAATTATGTGTTCTAGACTATAAGGATGGAAACCTACCTAACATCAATAGGGTTCAATTTATGGAAACCTATTAAGGATGGATATACTGCTCCTACAACTCATCCAACAGACGAGAATAATGCTAAGGCTAAGAATGCAATTCTATGTGGTTTAGCTAACTCTTAATTTTTGAAAGTAATGCAATGCAAGTCTTTTGAATAAATATCAGATAAGGTTTAGAGAATCTATGAAGGAGATAAAAAGGTGAAACAAGCCAAGTTGTAAACCTATAAAGGATAATTTAAAAGTCTAAAAATGAGAGAGGAAGAAAATATTGTTGATTACCTGCTCAGAATTGATGAAGTTCTTAATGCTATGAGAATACTAGATGAAGAAGTAAAAGAGCCATTGATTGTTCAGAAGGTACTTAGATCTTTACCTTCTAGGTATGATTCTAAAGTCTTTGCTATAGAAGAAGCAAAATATCTTAATAATATAAATGTTGATGAGCTAGATGGTATTTTTTACTACCTATGAAGTGATGAAAGGTGGTATTGAAATTTCAAAGAGAGAAGTTGCATTCAAGGCATCAAAGAAGTCAAATAATCGAGAGCCTAAATCTAAGACAGACGAAGAAGAGGCCAATTTTGTAAGAAGATTGAAGAGAGGATCTGGGAAGTATAAAGGTAAGTTACCCTTTAAGTGTTTTAAATGTGGAAAGGTTGGTCACTTTGTTGCTAAATGTCCTTATAATGAAAAAGACAAAACTAATGCATTTAATAGTAAGAAAAGTAACAAGTAGTTCTATCCAAAGAATTTTTAGAAGAACAAGAAAAGTCTATACATAAAAGGTGACAATAATTCCTCTGAAGAAAGCCCCATTTCAGAAGACAACAATGAAGGTGTTTCTGAGGCTGAAGGAAATGAATTCCTATTTATGATAGTGGAGGCTACTAATAAAGATCAAAACAATACTAATGTGGAAGACCTTGAGAATGAAGAAGAAGGAGAAGTAGAGATGGAAGAAGAGCTAGTATGTTTTTTACAAGAGATTGAGACTTAGGAAAAAAAACTCCAAATTGAAGCTGCAACTTCAGGAAGATGTGGTGTCTAAGAATCTTGTAGAATCAGAAGAGCTAATTGTTGACTTGAGGGCACAAGTAGAAGAAGCCAAGAGAATAGGAGAAGTTACAAAATCTGAATTAAAAGCAAAATTTGAAGAATGTCTAAAGTTGGAATCCAAAATTATGTCTCTCAGAAAAGATTTAGAAAAGGATAATAATCAAATTAACCTAAGTATGATGTTTGAAAAGAATAGTGACATGCTTGATGAAATGATAAGCAGTCAGAGATTTCCAAAGAACATGGTGTTGGAAACAAGGCAATAACTGAGAGGGGGATGAATCAGTTATCACAAAATTTCCTTAACTTTCTTTTCCTTTTGTATCTTAATAATCAGTGTTGTATCAAAAAATGAAAGCATATGTAATCATAAGAGTAGAAATAAATTCAACACACATAACACAAGGATTTTTACGTGGAAAACCCTATTAAGGGAAAAATCATGGGGTGACTAACCCAAGATTGTATTCTTTGTTAAAAGAATAAAGGAGTATAAAATGACACTTGCCAATTAGGGCTCACTACCTGAGCACACTGCTCACAAGAGGCACACTGCCTACAAGAGACTCACTGTCTACATAACTTATAGAAGATAATTAAGTGTTTGAACTAATGAGAAGCATCTACAAATGCAAAAGTTTAGTTTTGGTTAGGCACAATACACTGATCTGATGCACTTCATCCTTCCTCTGTTTAATTTTGTTGCTCTATCACATACCAGACTTGAATTGCTGCTCTCACACTTATCCCTGCCTTTCTTCACACTTTATTTCATCACTTATTTGCCACACACACTTACATACTGGAATCCATCTGGTATATATATCCGCATCAAGGATTTCATCAACTTTCTAGTTGACAACAAGAACACTCAAGATATTTGCAAGTTCCTGATCTGTCAGTTGAATCCATGCTTGATTTGTGATGCGTATCAAAAACATAGGCATAGAAGTCATTAGTCATGTCAGCCAATAATGTATAATCCCACAAGTTACTTGATCAACACCTTTTACTCATCTGGATTGAAGTCTGATACTCTACCGGTTAGTTCTTCCTTTGTCTACTCTACTTGACTAGAACCCAACACTCATATCTTTTTCATGCTTTATCACCGGAGGCTAAATCTCTAGAATATAGTAGTCATGATACCCCTCTTGACTTGTCCAAGTCCGCAACTTGCTAAGTTATACCATCTGAGAGATCCACACCTGATTCTCGAACCTTGTTACATACTTTGTTCTTGTTCACTGGATCAAAACAATCTTCAATCTGACTTCCAGTATAGGCATACTATATACTGCGGATGTGTGGGATAGACTTTGTTGCCATCAATGACAACACTAATGAAGCCACACAGTGTCTTTTTCCAACACATGGTTGGTTTAGGATTTTAAGAAGGTTAGCATTCAAAGTCTAGTGATCCTCCTAAAAAGACTAAAGAGAAGAAGTAGAAGAAGGAAGATGATTGCTTCACAAAAGTCAAAGATCTGAAGGAGAAAAGATACAAAGGTCCCCCTCCTGTAAGATATTCTGGCATGATCATGTTTTCCAATACTTTTGTGGCTATTGTTATTTAGGTAATCAATATGGTCATAGGGTTGTTAGTTGTAGAATTGTTCCTAGGAGAAAAAATGATTTTAGTTGCAAAAATTCTTTTACACTTCTAGGAGATTTTAGAGTAGTTTTTTATAATTGCAATAACATTGGTCATATTACAAAATTCTATAGAACAAACTTTGTAAAAACTAACAAATAGGAAAGAAAGGAGAATGTTTCTCCTAAGGAGGATAATGCATCAGAATCTCTTGTGAATAAGGAGAAGGAAACTAAGAAAGTATGGAAGAAGAAGAAGGATGATCAGAAGAAAGAAGAATCTCTGTTAGTAGATACAACATTCCATGCTAAGAGACATAATCCATGGGTTATAGACAGTAGTTGCTCTAGTCACATGACCGGAGATAAGAGTAAGTTTATAAGTCTACCCGAGTGGAATGGAGGCTTAGTTAAGTTTTGTGACAACACATCTGCGAAGATCTACATTAAAGGAACACTAAGTATTGATGGAAAGGCCAAGACTCACAATGTCTATTATGTTGAAGGACTAAAGTACAATTTGATTAGTGTAAGACATATGTGTCATAATGGATATACTCTGACATTCAATGCAAAAGGATGTGAGATCAAGAAAGTAAGCTCTAATAAGTTGCTTGCTGAAGCAAGCAAAACAAAAAATAATCTTTACAATCTCAAAGAGATTCAAGGAAGAAGTTGTTTGGTGGGACATATTGTTGAAAGTTGGTTGCGGCACAGAAGATTGGGACATATCAATTTTGACAACCTTGTGAAGGTAATTTCAAAAAATGTAGTTAGGCACATGCCTAAAATAATCAAGCCAACCAATACAATATGTAAGTAATGTTAGCATGGGAAACATACAAGGTCTAGTTTCAAAACAAAAGAATACTGTATTTCAAGACTCTTGGAGTTAGTTCATATAGACCTATGTGGTCCAACCAAGTGTTGTTATATGGAGCCTAATTAGACTCGGAGGTTAAATTTACCCCACTTTTATTGGCGCAATTTCCCTCCAAATTCCTACATATTGTTAGGCTTGATAAAAGCGGCTAAGGGTTAGGGTTCCCGTTGATATTGTATTGTAGCATTTTCAATGGTATTGAGTTGCAGGGATTGCTAGTTGTAATTGGTTTGATTTACTAGATAATAATATTGGATTCTCTGTAAGGTTGATGTAGCCTGAGTTTGGGTGAACCACGTTAAAACTTGTCTCTCGCTGTTATTATGTATGTGTATTTCCATTCCTCTATTTAATCTTTATTTGCATTTAATTGATATCTTCTGTCTGCTAACCCTAACAAGTGGTATTAGAGTGGGTTGTGTTTAATTATCATCTATAGGAAGGTCTCATGGTTAAGTGGGAGTCTCATGATTGAGTGGGAGAAATAGCAGATGAGGGTAAATTGAAGGTCGATAAATTTAATGGGTAGAAGTATGAGTTATGGAAGATGCAGATGGAGGATTACCTCTATCAAAAGGATTTATGGAGGCCACTGGAAGGAGTATCCAAGAAACCAACATGAATGACAGATGAGGATTGGGAACTTCTGGACAGAAAGGCACTGGGAACCATCCAGTTGTGCCTGGCACCATCCGTGGCATTCAATATAATAGAAGTGAAGACAACAAGTGAACTAATGAAAGCTTTGGCTAAATTGTATGAAAAACCCTCAGCCTCAAAAAAAGTATTTCTTATGAAGCATTTGTTTAATCTGAAAATGATTGAAGGTGGATCTGTGACAGATCATTTAAATGAGTTTAATATGATTGTCAGTCAGTTAACTTCTGTAAAAGTGAAATTTGATGAAGAGGTGAGGGCTCTCTTGGTTTTATGTTCTTTGCCAGAAAGCTGGAACAACTTGGTAATGGCTGTAAGTAATTGTGTCTATGGTTCAAATACTTTAAAATTTGATGATGTTGTTGGTGTTATCCTTAGCGAGGAAATGTGATGGAAAAGCTCAAGAGGGTCAACATCAGGTAGTGTTTTGAATGCAGAAAGTAGGGGTAGATCAAAGGAGAGAGGAAAAGGTTCTGGAGGTCATGGGAAGTCACAGGAAAAATCAAAGGATAAGAGATCCCAATCCAGAGTACAGAAGGATTACTGGTACTATGGGAAACTAGGTCATCTGAAGAAAGATTATTGGTCTCAGAAGAATAAAGGAGATAAACAAGAAGGAAATAAGGAGGCAAATGTGGTAAGTAATAAATCTAAAGATGATGCTTTGATTCTTTCCCTAGATAATGCTAATGATTCGTGGGTTTTAGATTCAGGGGCCTTATTTCATGCTACGCCCCATAGAAGTTATTTTCTTGGTTATGTCCAAGGGAATTTTGGGCTGGTTTATTTGGGAGATAACGAACCCTGTCAGATTATTGGAAAGGAAAGAATTAAGATTAAGTTGTAGAATGGGAATCATTGGCTACTACAAGAGGTAAGGCATGTTCCAAGGCTGAGTATGAATTTAATTTTAACAGGGCAGCTAGCTGAAGAAGGTTGCATTTTTACATTTACTGATAAAAATTGGAAGGTTTCAAAAGGTGTCTTAATAGTAGCAAAAGGTGTGAAAGTAGGCAACTTATATCTTTGTACAGGTCATACTGTTCCTTCTAGTTTAGCTGTTGCAGAGAAAAAACAAACATGTTCAGGAACAGTTGCTACAGGTTCGCAGGAAGAGACTAAAATAGTTGCTGTAGGTTTTGAGATAGCATTGTGGCATAATAGACTTGGGCATATGAGTGAAAAAGGTATGAAGGTACTTCATTCTAAGAAAGTTTTACCAGGTCTAAAATGTATTAATATAGATTTCTATGAAAGTTGTGTGTATGACAAACAAAAGAGAGTCAGTTTTCTAAAGGCTGGGAAGCAAAAGAAAGATGAAAAGTTGGAGCTTGTGCATACAGATGTATGGGGACCAGCTCAAGTATCTTCTCTCGGTGGCTCTTGATATTATGTTACATTCATAGATGATGCAACTAGGAAGGTATGGATTTGCTTCCTTAGGCAAAAATCTGATGTATTTAAAATATTTAAGAAATGGAGAAACTTGGTTGAGAATGAGACAGGTAAAAGATTAAAATGTCTCAAATTTGATAATGGTGGTGAGTATGACAGCAAAGAATTTGAGGATTATTGTTCCTTTAATGGAATTTGTAGGCAGAAAGCAGTTCCAGGGACTCCACAAGAAAATGGAGTGGCTGAATTCACAAATAGGACAATAATGGAGCATACAAGGACCATGAGATTGCATGTTGGGTTGCCTTTAAACATGTGGGCAGAGGCTATCAACACTACTATATATTTAATTAATAGAGGTCCTTCAGTTCCTTTGGGATGTGGTATTCCAGAGGAAGCATGGATAGGTAAGAAGGTGAGTTATTCTTTTCTCAAAATCTTCGGATGTGAAGCATTTGCACATGTAGATTCTGAAAATAGAACCAAGCTAGATGCAAAATTAAAAAAGTGTACCTTCATTGGTGGTGCAAGAGCACCAAGGGCTTGGAGCCCATGTGTATATATGTTTGCATTTTGTTGTGATGTTTTGAATTTTCAAAATAGGGTAGAGCGGGAAGAAGTTTATACATGTGCAAAGTAAACCCATTGGAGTGAGTACTGATATCGGTGTAGCTGGAAGATGTATCCCTGATACTTCATGTTATACTGATGGAGGGCTAGCTATCGGCTTGAGGTTTACTATCGGTAGGAGTTTGGTGTCTTATGCTGATCTCCAAGGTCTTATCGATGTGTGATGTCCATCAGCATGAGGGTGGTCATCGGCGGAGCCTGTGGTTGTGTCTCCAATCGCTTGGTGTTATCCCAATGGAGTGGTAAAGGTTGGTGAAGGCCATTGGCATGAGAATCACTATCGGTGAAGGATGTGGGTGTCACTCTGATATTAATTGTCTGTCCGATGAAGTGTTGCTGAGGCTTGTCATCGGTATAAGGCTTGCTATCGGTGATGGCTGTGAAAGTCACTCCGACAGCTATGTGTTTCTCCGATGGAGTTGGACGTCGATGCAAGGACTTCTATCGGTGTAGCTTTAAGGCTTTAGACCGATGCACAGTGGTCACGCCGATGGAGGGTGAAGACTTGGTATCGGTGAGACAAGGGACTATCAGAGTTCATGGTTGAATGTTGGCCGATAGTTTGGGTTGTGCCGATGGGGGTAGACAGGGGTCGTTGGCGGCAAAAGTGCCGACAATAGTTTACTAAGCCGTCGGATATATAAACCATAGAGGCCGACTTGAACGGGTGCACGTGGGACTAAAAGTTCTCATGAATGCGACAGTCAATAGAATGCATATCGACAGGGGAAGAATATGATCGGTGCGACAAAGAATTTGTCTTGCCGATGGGAAAGCATAAGTATGTTTCGATGAGACATCTGTGTTATCGTGCCGATAGCACAAAAGCTGAACCGACAGTTGGAATACCAACCGTTCTGGAATTGGAACCATCTTGTAACGGACATGGAATACTTATAAAATGCAGCATTCTTTCTGTAGGAGGCGTTGAGCAGAAGAAACAAGAAAAAGATTTTGATTTGAGAAGCATTCTGATGTAAAGGCAATTTTTGAATAAAAATCAAATTTAGTAGTTGGATCATTTGTGCATTTCTTTTTTGTTTTCAGTTTACCATTCTGCCGTAGGTTAGTCTTTTCTGTTTCTGCAAGTTTGCTTTCTTTTGCAAACCATGACTCTATTTTGATGATTCTTCAAATCCCATTGTACAGTATGGAGGTCATCAAACAGAGCCATGCTCTTTGTTTGTTTTTCTTTTGTGAGGTGGTCAGATCACCGGTTAGAGGCAATGCATGCTTGTTCTAGGCAAGCTCAGTGAGGAGTCCGGCTAGCTAAACAAGTAGGAAAATCAGATTTGCAGGGGTGGAAAAATAGAGGGAAGGAAAGTGAGCACCAAGTAGTCCAGACCCTTGAACAGAGTGAGAAGGGTGGGCAATGGGCTCAGAAAGTTATGTGCCATTTAGGCAGTATCTTGGAAGCAGTGAGAACAAGGTATGTGTCCCACACCAAGCAGAAAAGTAGAGTTTTCCATCTCTGCAAAGAGTGTGTCTTTTAGCACTTTGAATTGGTAGGAAGGCTAGTGTTGTCAAACTGTCTTGTACACCTATAGGATGTAGAACAGGCAGCCTAGAGTCCTCCCTATCAAATTGGTATCAGAGCAGTAAGATTTGGGTTATTCCTAGATAGGAATAGAAGAGTTGTATGTCATCACCGAGTTCAAGTGAGTCTGTTCGTTCATCCAAGAAAATGGTGACTAATGCAGAGTTAGCAAAGAAAGTTGAAGATCAAGAGGAGGAGAATAGACTCCTACAAGAAAGACTAGCAGAAATGGAGAGTAAGCTAGGTGTAATGTTGCAAAAGACTGAAGAAGTCAGCCAGCGAGTTAAATATTCTGAGGATAAGGGAAAAGGTGTGTCTGTAGAAGATGAAGAGCCCACACCTGATCCTAAGTTGGAAGAAGAACCATTCTTGAAAGCTTTCAAAGCAATGAGTGGTAAAACATTGGAAGGAGTACCACTTTTCAGTGGGAAAATGGACCCAGATTTGGTCATGGAGTGGATAGAAGGACTTGAAAATCACTTTGAATGTGATGGTGTAAGCGAGGCACATAAAGTAAAGGTGGCCAAATCCAGACTCAGGGGAGCTACCTTAACCTGGTGGAAATTTGTGCAGACTGAAAGAGCAAAAGAAGATAAGAAGCCCATAGCTACTTGGAAGGGAATGGTAGCTAAAATTAAAGAAACATATATGCCAGAAGATTATGAAATACAGCCGCACAGGAAGAGACAAAATCTGAGACAAAAGGAATTAGATGTCAGTGCATACACTGAAGAATTCCAAAAGCTATGCTTAAGGTCCAAAGTAATGGAGGATGAAAGCATAAAGGTAGCAAGGTACCTTAACGGTCTGAAGTGGAATATACAAGAAGAAATCAGTTTGTTGTGTCCTACAACAGTACAAAAATGCTATCAGCTGGCACTAAAAGTGGAGGAAAAGAATAAGAGGAAACAAGACTCAAATAGCAGAGGAAGAGGAAGAGGCAGAGATAACAAAGGACACAGAGGAGGTTTTGGTGGAAGGAATGCTGACAATAGATCCCAAGAAGAATCCAAACTCACAGAGCAGAGTGGGGAGTCAAGTGGTAGAGGAAACCACAGAGGAAGAGGTTCTAACAGAGGAAGGTCAGGAGGATCAGGCAGAGGATCCTATTTCACCAACATGAAGTGTTACAACTGTGGCAATCTAGGTCATCCAGCATATAGGTGTCCAGAAAAGACCACATCCTCTTCTCAAGGAGGTGATAAGAGGAATCACTATGTCCAAGATAATGCATCCAGCAGCCAGTTACCTGAGGTCAATCTGAACTCAGAAGATGGAGAGAACCTGATGATAAGGAGAACCTTGATGAAGGAACCAGTAAAGTCTGAACCAAGCCAGAGGAGAGCACTATTTAGAATCAAGTGCAAGATTTTGAATAAGGTATGTAAAATTATCATAGACTCAGGATCTACTGATATTATTATTTCTGATGAAGCAGTTAAGAAACTGAATTTGAAAAGAATTACTCATGCAAACCCATATAGAGTCACATGGTTGAATAAGGGTCAACATGTGGTAGTGAATGAACAAAGTTGGGTAGAGTTTAGTATAGGTGGCTATAAGGATAAGGTATTATGTGATATACTACCCATGGATGCATGCCATCTCTTATTGGGCAGACCATGGCAGTATGACCGAAAGGCAGTACATGATGGTGAGAAGAATGCCTATTCTTTTCAGAAGGATGGTGTCACCTATAAAATTCAGTCATTGGAAGATGAAGATGCAGTTCAGACAAAGAGTCCTAATATCTTGGTTGTAAGTGGAAAAGAGTTTCTAAATACTCTTAAGGAGGATGGTATTGGTTATGCCATCATAGTAAAACCAAAAGAAGGACAGCAGGATAAGAAGACAGAGATTCCCAATGAAATGCAGCCTATACTGGAGAAGTATAAGGACATAATCAGTGATGGTACACCAGCCACATTGCCTCCATAGAGAGCAATAAGCCATTAGATAGACCTGATTCCAGGGGCATCTTTACCAAACAAGGCACCTTACAAGATGACTCCAGATCAGCACAAAGAGATTTCCAGGCAAGTGCAGGAGTTGCTAGATCAAGGATTGATCAGGAAGAGTATTAGTCCTTGTGCAGTACCCACAGTGTTGGCACCCAAGAAAGGAGGATCATGGAGATTATGCACAGATGCCAGAGCCATAAACAAAATAACTATAAGGTATAGATTCCCAATTCCCAGAATTGAAGATCTCATGGACTATATTGGAAAAGCAAAGTATTTCACCAAGATAGACCTGAAGAGTGGTTACCACCAAATAAGAATCAAGGAAGGACACAAGTGGAAGACAGCCTTCAAGACCACAGAGGGACTGTATGAATGGCTTGTTATGCCATTTGGTCTATCAAATGCACCCAGTACCTTTATGAGACTCATGAATGAAGTCCTAAAGGATTACATTGGTAAATTTGTTGTTGTTTTTCTAGATGATATTCTAATTTTTAGTCAGACCAAGGAAGAACATCTAGAACATGTAAATACTATTTTGCAAAAATTACATGATGAACAACTAACCATCAATCTGGAGAAGTGTGAATTCATGAAGCAAGAATTGGTATACCTTGGTTTTGTGGTGTCCCAGGGAGAGTTGAAGATGGACAAGTCCAAAGTAGAAGCCATATTGAGCTGGCCTACTCCCAGAGCAGCCACAGAGGTGAGAAGTTTTCATGGCTTAGCCCAGTTTTATAGAAAGTTTATCAGAAATTTTAGTGGAATATATGCACCCATGTTGGATACAATCAAGGGTGGAATGAAAGCAAAATTCAGGTGGACACCAGCTGCAAATAGAAGTTTTGAAAGATTGAAGAATGCGGTAGCAACACAACCTATTTTGTTGTTGCCTAGTTTTGATAAGCTATTTACTGTTGAATGTGATGCAAGTAATATAGCTGTAGGAGCAGTGCTAAATTAGGAAAATAGACCTGTAGCCTTTTTCAGTGAGAGGCTGAATGAAGCAAAGAGTAAGTACTCTTCGTATGACTTAGAGTTGTATGCTCTAGTCCAAGCATTAAGGAAGTGGAGACATTATTTCCTGCCTAAAGAATTTGTTGTCTACACAGATAACCAAGCTCTGAGTTTTCTAAACTCACAGGATAAGTTAAGCAGTAGGCATATCAAATGGATGGAGTACCTGCAGTCTTATACCTTTACAATTAAGCATAAGAAGGGGCAGCTGAACAGAGTTGTAGATGCTTTGAGCAGAAGATTACTCACAGTACAGGAAGTGCAATTGAAGAGCATTAGAGTTGAAGATTTCAAGAATCTTTACCAAGATGATGAAGATTTTGCTGAGGCATACAAGGTATGTCAAGACTTTGAGAATCACTTTCACAGTGAGTTTGTAGATTTCACCTTACAGCAGGGATTGCTATTCAAAGGTGGACAATTATGTGTGCCAAGAGGATCTATGAGAGAAAATCTCATACAGGAGAAGCAAAATGGTAGTCTGAGTGGCCATTTTGGTCTGAATAAGACACTGGAGCTAGTCCAAAGGCTCTATTATTAGCCAAGGATGCACAGAGACATCAGAAGGTATGTAGAGCAGTGTATCATATGTCAGGAGCCTAAGGGAACCACTTCAAATGCAGGACTATACCAACCCTTACCCATTCCTTCCAGACCATGGGAATGTCTAAGTATGGATTTTGTAGTTGGTTTGCCTAAGACTAAGACTGGTTATGATAGAATATATGTAGTTGTGGACATGTTTAGCAAGATGAGTCATTTCATTCCCTGTAAAGTGACTCATGATGCCAGTCATATAGCACACTTGTTTTTTAGAGAAGTGATTAGAATTCATGGACTTCCAGCAAGCATTGTGTCTGACAGAGATGCTAAATTCATGGGGCATTTCTGGAAAACATTGTGGCAGAGATTGGGGACAAATTTGTCATTCAGTTCAGCATATCACCCACAGACAGATGGTCAGACAGAGGTGGTAAACAGGACATTGGGCAACCTGTTAAGGTGTATAACCAAAGAATATGGACAGAGTTGGGATCTTGTCATTCATCAGGCAGAATTTGCCTATAATGACAGTGTGAATAGGACTACTAGTAAGAGTCCATTCAAAATAGTCTATGGAATGCATCCTAGAGATATATGTGAGCTCAAAAATATGGGAAACATGGAGAACAGAAGTGGACATGTAGAGGATTTTGCACAATCCATGAAAGAAGTGCATGAGCAGGTGAAGAAAACCTTGACAGAGAACACACAGAAGATCAAGGACAGAGTAGATGCCCATAGAAGGGATATTCAGTTTGAGGTTGGTGATTTGGTTATGGTACACTTGAACAAAACCAAAATGCAGAAAGGCATGCCAACCAAACTGCAGATGAGGAGAATTGGTCCTTGCAGAATCCTGAACAAGTATGGTAAGAATGCATACAGAATTGAATTACTAGAAGATTTTGCAATCTCACCAGTGTTTAATGTCCAAGACCTGGTGCAATACAGGGGTCCTCAGTCAGCAGCAGATGGATCCATTTCAGAGAAGGAACAAACAGCAAAAGATGTGACTTTGCCACTAAAACCCAAACTGCAGGTAGAGAAAATACTGGATTCACGAGTACAGAAGCAAACCCGACATGGTGTCTACATGGAGCATTTGATCAAATGGAAGCAGTTGCCTGAAGCAGAAGCTACCTAGGTTGCAGAGTCAGATTTCAAAAAGAGGGGCATTGATTTTGCCTCATTGTCACCGGAGGTGACTTGACTTCTTCCGCACAGGGGGAGTATGGTGCAGGAGCACCAAGGGCTTGGAGCCCATGTGTATATATGTTTACATTTTATTGTGATGTTTTGAATTTTCAAAATAGGGTAGAGCGGAAAGAAGTTTATACATGTGCAAAGTAAACCCATCGGAGTGAGTATTGGTATTGGCGTAGCTGGAAGATGTATCCCCAATACTTCATGTTATACCAATGGAGGGCTAGCTATCAGCTTGAGGTTTACTATCGGTAGGAGTTCGGTGTCTTATGTTGATCTCCAAGGTCTTATCAATGTGTGATGTCCATCGGCATGAGGGTGGTCATCGGCGGAGCCTGTGGTTGTGTCTGCGATCGCTTGGTGTTATCCCGATGGAGTGGTAAAGGTTGGTGAAGGCCATCGGCATGAGAATCACTATCGGTGAAGGATGTGGGTGTCACTCCAATATTAATTGTCTATCTGATGAAGTGTTGCTGAGGCTTGTCATTGGTATGAGGCTTGCTATCAGCGATGGCTGTGAAAGTCACTCTGACAGCTATGTGTTTCTCCGATGGAGTTGGACATCGGTGCAAGGACTTCTATCAGCGTAGCTTTAAGGCTTTAGACCGATGCACAGTGGTCACGCCGATGGAGGGTGAAGACTTGGTATCGGTGAGACAAGGGACTATCGAAGTTCATGGTTGAATGTTGGCCGATAGTTTGGGTTGTGCCGATGGGGGTAAACAGGGTCATCGGCGGCAAAAGTGCCGACAATAGTTTACTAAGCCGTCGGATATATAAACCGTAGTGGCCGACTTGAACGGGTGCATGTGGGACTAAAAGTTCTCATGAATGCGAAAGTCAATAGAATGCATATCGACAGGGGAAGAATACGATCGGTGCGACAAAGAATCTATCTTGCCGATGGGAAAGCATAAGTATGTTTCGATGAGACATCTGTGTTATCGTGCCGATACCACAAAAGCTAAACCGACAGTTGGAATACCAACCGTTCTGGAATTGGAACCGTCCTGTAACGGACATGGAATACTTATAAAATGCAACATTCTTTTTGTAGGAGGTGTTGAGAAGAAGAAACAAGAAAAAGATTTTGATTTGAGAATTATTCTGATGTAAAGGCAATTTTTGAATAAAAATCAAATTCAGTAGTTAGATCATTTGTGTATTTCTTTTCTGTTTTCAGTTTACTATTCTGCCATAGGTTAGTCTTTTCTGTTTGTGTAAGTTTGCTTTCTTTTGCAAACCATGACTCTATTTTGATGATTCTTCAAATGCCATTGTACAGTATGGAGGTCATCAAACAGAGCCATGCTCTTTGTTTGTTTTTCTTTTGTGGGGTGGTCAGATCGCCGGTTAGAGGCAATGCATGCTTGTTCTAGGCGAGCTCAGTGAGGAGTCCGGCTAGCTAAACAAGTAGGAAAAATAGATTTGTAGGGGTAGAAAAATAGAGGGAAGGAAAGTGAGCACCAAGCAGTCCAGACCCTTGAACAGAGTCAGAAGGGTGGGCAACGGGATCAGAAAGTTATGTGCCATTTAGGCCGTATCTTGGAAGTAGTGAGGACAAGGTATGTGTCCCACACCAAGCAGAAAAGTAGAGTTTTCCATCTCTGCAAAGAGTGTGTCTTTTAGCACTTTGAATTGGTAGGAAGGCTAGTGTTGTCAAACTATCTTGTACACCTACAGGATGCAAAGCAGGCAGCCTAGAGTCCTCCCTATCAATTGGATATGGCATTGATGAATTTCACTATAGGCTTTGGGATTTTAAAAATCAAAAAATTGTGAGAAGTAGGGATGTTGTATTCAATGAGAAGGTGTTGTACAAAGATCAGTTGTAGCAACATGAGAAGAAAGAAAAGGATTATGTGGTGCTAGATGATACTCCAAATAGTGATGTTCTAGTGGTTCCTCAGGCTCCACAACAGCAATCAGAAATACCACAAACTCCAGTGAATGTTAGACGATCAACAAGGCTAAGTAGACCTCCTAAAAGGTTTTCTCCCCCTTTGTATTCTATTTTGTTAACAGATGCTAGTGAACCAGAAGGGTATGATGAAGCTATGCAAGTGGATACAAAGGTTCAGTGGGAGCTTGCAATGAAAGAAGAAATGGACTCCTTGCTGAAAAATTAGACTTGAGAATTATGTAAGTTACCTGTAGGTAAAAAGGTTTTACCAAACAAATGGGTTTATAGCCTAAAAGAGGAAGTTAGAGGTAAGAAAAGATTTAAAGCCAGGTTAGTTGTAAAAGGATTTGCATAGAAAAAGGGCATTGATTTTGATGAGATTTAATCTCCGGTTGTTAAGATGACTTCTATTCATACTGTTTTAAGTATGGTGGTTGTTGAAGATTTGCATTTGGAATAGCTAGATGTGAAAACTACCTTTCTCCATGGTGATTTGGAGGAGATATATATGGAACAGCCCCAAGGATTTGAGGTCAAAGGTAAGGAGAAACAGGTGTGTAGATTGAAGAAGAGTTTGTATGCCCTGAAACAAGCACCTTGACAATGGTATTTGAAATTTGATAGTTTTATGGCTGAGCAAGGCTACAACCAGTGTAATTTTGACCATTGTGTTTATTTTAAGAGGTTGGATAATGACAGCTACATTGTTTTATATTTATATGTTGATGACATGCTTGTAGCTAGGTCGAACATGGATCACATAAGAGAGTTAAAATAGCAGTTAGCATAGTCATTTGCTATGAAGGATTTGGGGGCAGAAAAACAAATCCCTGGTATGAAAATTTGCAGAGATAGGAAGAATAGAAAATTGACTCTATCTCAGGCTAATTATGTTGAAAAGGTGTTGTAGAGATTCCATATGGAGAATGCAAAAGCTATCATCACACCTTTGCCTAGTCATTTAAAATTGACTAAGGAGATGTGTCCTAAGAAACCAGAGGAGGAAGAACAAATGTCCAAGGTACCATATGCTTCAGCTGTAGAAAGTTTAATGTACACCATGGTATGAACGAGACTGGATATTACACATGTTGTAGGAGTCATAAGCAGGTATACAAGTCATCCCATATTGGAGCATTGGAATGCAGTCAAATGGATTCTCAGATATTTCAGAGGTACATCCAATAAAGACTTATGTTTTGGGGGCTCTAATACTAATTTAGTAGGTTATGTAGACTCAGATTTGGCAGGAGATATTGATACCAAGTGGAGTACTATAGGTAATGTCTTTACTGTAGGTGGGACAGCACTAAGTTGGATCTCATGGTTGCAAAAGGTGGTTGGTTTATCCACCACGGAGGCAGAGTATGTAGCTGCAACAAAGGCAAGCAAGGAGATGATATAGCTGCAATCTTTCATGGAAGAATTGGGTAAATAGCAGGCTAACAGTTATTTATTTATGGATAGTCAGAGTGCCATACATCTTGCAAAGAATTATGTCTTGCATTCATAGACTGAACACATACAGTTGAGGTATCAATTCATTCGGTCAGTGTTAGATGATGGATAGTTATGGCTGGAAAAGATACATATAGATGAAAATCCAGCAGATATGTTTCAAAGGCAGTGACAAGGGAGAAGCTAAGCTCCTCTTCAGCTTCAGTTGGTCTTCTAGACTAAAAATAACAAAAATAGAACAACATAGTCTAGGGTGCTTATTTACAGTGGGAGCTATAGGGTCAATGGTGTTATGATTAGTCTCCAAGTGGGAGATGATATGGTGTGGAGTCTAATCAGTCTCCAAGTGGGAGATTGTTGTTATATGGAGCCTAATCAGACTTGGAGGTTAAATTTACCCCACTTTTATCAGCACGGTTTACCCCCAAATTCCTATGGGGTCAAGGAGCAACGCCTCCAAGACAGGGTCAAGGGGTAGCGCCCCTTGCGGGGTCTAGGGGCAGCACCCCTGGCGAGCTCCCTATCGCGATACATGGCAGGGTCGAGGGGTAGCGCCCCTATGGGGGCTCGGGGGCAATGCCCCCAAAACCTCATATGGTTTTTTATTATTTTATTAAGGCATTAGGAGTTATTTTTTCATTAGCTGACATAAAAAAACTCTATTTTTGTAACTGACATAAGGCTTGTTAAAAGCAGCTAAGGGTTAGGGTTTCCATTGATATTATATTGTAGTATTTCCAATGGTATTTAGTTGCAGGGATTGCTGGCTGTAATTGATTTGATTTACTGGATAATAATATTGGACTCTCTCTGTAAGGTGGATGAAGCCTGAGTTTGGGTGAACCATGTTAAAACTTATCTCTCGCTGTTATTATTTTTGTGTATTTCCATTCCTCTGTTTAATATTTATTTACATTTAATTGATATCTTCTGCCGGCTAACCCTAACACCAAGACACAAGGACTAAAAGGTGAGAGATATTTCATGTTATTAGTTGATGATTTCTAAAGAATGACATGGGTGAAATTTCTTAAGGATAAGGTAGAAGCCTTTGAGAGATTTAAGACTTTTAGATTTATGGTTGAGAAGGGGAGTGGTTTGACAATAAAATGATTATGATCAGACAAAGGTGGAGAATTCACCTGCAATGTGTTTGTGGAATAATATGAGAGGAACAACATAAAAAGACAATATTCTGCACCTAGAACTCCACAATAGAATGGCATTCTAGAAAGGAAAAATAGAAGGGTAAAAGAGATGGAAAGAACTATGGTAAATGAGGTAATGTTACTTAATGTTTACTGAAGAGATGTAGTACACACAACAGTGTATGTCTTAAACAAAGTGCAATTAAGGGTAAACACTGATTAGATGCCTTATGAATTATGGTATGATAGATCTTCTTCTATCAAATATTCCAACATATTTGGTAGTAGATTCTACATCAAAAGATAGGAAGATGGCCTTGGAATCTTTTCTTCAAGATGTGATGAAGGCATATTTCTTCGATATTCTAGCAGATCCAAAGCATATAAGTGCTACAATAAGAGATTGTATAAAATTGTGGAAAATACTAATGTTAGGGTAGATAAGGACCAGTTGTATCTAACACAAAATAGGGATAGCTTCTCAGATGGAAGCTATAATAGAAGAAGAAGAAGATTCTACTATTGAAGAAGAATATGATAATAGGAGAGAAGAATGAAGGCAATCAAACTAGAATAAATATGGCAAAGTCAAATGAACAAGTAAATTTCTCATTACTATGTAACATTGAACCTAGAGCATTCCCTAATGCTAGTAAGGATGAAGGATGGGTCAATGTTATGGCAGATGAGCTCAATCAGATTGAGAAAAATTAGACATGGGAATTCATTCCAAGACATGCAGATAAGAACATGATAGGCACAAAATGGGTGTTTAAAAACAAGTTGAATGAGGATGGAGAAGTTGTGAGGAACAAGGAATGATTGGTTTGTAAAGAATATGCACAGGTTGAAGGCATAGATTTTGAAGAAATGTTTGCACCTGTAGCAAGGTTCGAATCCATTAGGATGTTCTAGAATTCTCTATTTATAAGAACTTCAAAGTTTACCAAATGGATGCTAAATATACATTCCTAAATGGGAATCTTAATGAAGAAGTTTATATTAAGCAATGGTAAGGATTTTAATCGTCTGAGAAAGAAGATTATGTTTGTAAATTGAAAAAGGCTTTGTATGGTCTGAAACAGGCCCCTGGGGCTTGGTATTCTAAGTTGGATAATTACCTCCAGCAACAAGGATTCATGAAATATTGTGTTGAGAGTAACTTATACTTCAAATCAGAATGTGTGCACATGTTGATTGTATGACATCATTTTTGGTGGTAGTTATGATAGGATGTGCAAGGAATTTTTTGATCTAATGCAAAAGGAGTTTGAATGTCCATGCTTGGAGAAATTTCTTTCTTTCATGGTTTACAAATATTACAATTAGACCAAGGTATATTTATATCTCAAACCAAGTATGTAAAGGAAATCCTCAAGAAGTTCAAGATGGAATATTGTAAGCCTGTGAGTACCCCCATGATGACAAGATGCAAGTTGAGCATGAATGATGAATCACCTGATACAAATAAGATAATGTATAGATCTATGATAGGTAGCTTACTGTACCTAACTACATCTAGACTAGAGATCATGTAAGTAGTATGCATGGTGGCTAGATTTCAAGATGCTCCTAAGGAATCTGATGTTCAAGCTATGAAAATAATTTTTAGATATGTGAAAGTTAGAATGGATTATGGATTATGGTAGGCCCTCAAAATAATGATTTTAATTTGATAGCATATACAGATGCTAATTGGATAGGAAGTACAGATTACAGGAGAAGCACTGGTGGTGGAGCTTTCTTCCTTGGTGATAGGTTTGTATAATGCCTCAACAAGAAGCAAGATTCAGTTACATTGTCCACTACTAAAGCATAATATGTTGTTGTTTCATGTTGTACATAAGTTTTATGGATGAAGTAGACTCTCAAGGATATAAAGGTAGAGTTTGATGATCTTATTTCCATTCTTTGTGATAATATAAGTGTAATCAATATCTCAAAGAATCATTTGATGTACTCAAGAACAAAGCACATCTCCATTAAATATAATTTCTTGAGGGAAAAGGTTGCGGATCAGGAAGTAAAGTTAGAGTACGTCCCCACAAAAGATTAGATTGCAGACATTTTTCACAAAGCCACTTTCCAAGGATACATTTTAATATCTTAGGAAGAAGCTAGGCATTATTGCTCCTTCTAACAAGTAGAAGTGCAACTGTAACAACTTTCGAGGGAGAGCAACTCAAGTCATATCTTTCATCCCTGTTTTGGATAGTGACTACCTCTCAGCGGGAGACTTGGTAGAGATAAACAATAGTTTTTTTAATCAGTAAGGAGGTTATTTTCCTCCCTTTTCCATTAATGACAAAGGGGGGGAGTAAGAGTAAGGGGAAGCAACACTCAAGCAATTAATGCAGAAGGATTAGAGAATCACTAAGAACTAATTATACATGAGTGTTGCCATCAATGACAAAGGGGGAGATTATTGAAATATTGTCATTGATGTCAAATGAATTTTTGAAGTGTTGAAGAGTTGTCAAAAGAAATTTTTTGAAGTGTTGAAGAGTTGTTGGTAAACTATCCCTAATTCGAACAAAATAGTTTCTAAGTTATCGACAACATGGTCAGTCAACAAAATGTTCAAAATGTGAACTGGTTCATTAGTTTCATTTTTCTTTGATTTGATGGTAGAAGAGAAGGAGGAAAGTCTTCTCAGTGAAGACTTAGAAGAAAGAAAAAAGGGTTAAGTCTTGGAAAAACTTTATGTTAAAAGTTTCCAAGTTCGCCAATCTACCAATTTTTTGATTTGCTGACAAGGGCATGGAAAAAGAAAGATTGGAGATTGGATGTATAAAGGCTTATGTATTAAAAAAGTTCTTTTGAGAACTTTTAAGCAAGTTTGGTTTTTCATCGATTTGTCAACTAGCTAATAGAGGCTTGAGAAGGCAAGCTTGTGAAGTTAGTTGTTTTGGTTCGACAAAATGGAATACTTCCAATAAAAGGAAAATATTAAAATCTTTAGACGTTTGTGAGTTTAGAATTTCACTGATTCACTAACTAGGCAACACATGGCAAAGAAAAGCAGACATTGTGTGAAGCAATAAAGAAAGGATAGGCTAGTTTACAATCTCAGAGAAATGCTGATAAAGAAAAATTGATGCGCAAAAGACTGTATCAGAAAACTTCTTAGTTTTTCAACTAGTTCTTAGTTGTTAAGATTCACTGACAAGCCGATAGTATAGAACGGAAGGCTAAGTTTTCAAAAGTCAGACTTCACTGATGAGGAATACATAATCCATGGTTCATGGAAGTTGATATTTATTGATAAAGGCATCATAGGAGATAGTTGAAAAAAGAGTGATTTCATGGATAAAGGTAATAAACGTGATGGTGTGTATAAAATCTTTCACCAATAAAGAAAGATTAGCTTGAGATCTCCAGAAATCACTGATAAAGGGCTAAAGACCAAAGTTTGGAAAAATGAGAAATTATTGATTAAGAAGACAAAAAGGCAAAGTTTGAAGAAATTAACTTTTGTTGATAGAGGCAAAAGGGGATAAAAGTAAAATTTGAAAAAGACGAAAATCACCAATAGAGGAGTTAAAAGCCAAGGTTAGAGAAATGATAAATTCACCAATAGAAAAGGATGGTTAAATAATTAAATGCTTTAAATGGCTATATTTTTGGTACGAAACCTAGATACGTAATTAGTAGTTAAGGACTGATAATGGATGCATGGTGAAGATGGTGTAAACAACATAAAAACATATTTGTTGCATGGCGATGGTGATGGATAAAATCAAATAAAGATGATTTTTGCATGCATGAAGATATAAATAGAACTATGATTGTAGTTGGTTATAGCGATGGATAAACAATAGAAAAATAGATTGAATCCATGCGTAGAGCTATATGCTGAGTTTTCTTTTAAGACATGCAAAAAGAAGTGTAGAAATACTAGAGTGTGCACATACAGATGTGCAATTGTATGTAGAGATAGTTGTATACTAAAAGTGATTGTAACATAATAAATATACAGAGTTCTATGTGCAAAAATGAGGTATACGTAAGAGATGGATTTGATGATGCAGGTGTGAAAAGAATTTAGTACAGAGTGAGTCTGGGTGAGTAGAGTGAGAGGAGAAGATTGTATGTGATTTGAATAGATGCATTTGAGGTTTATGAAGAACCAAATGGGTGCATACTTGAGTATGTAAAGATTCAGTGAGGTTAGTGCCTCCTGTGGACTAAGTTGGTGCTCAAATTAGGGGATTGTTGTCTCCTTAGAGTTGGTGCTCTTAAATCATAGGTTTGGTGATTCCTTAGAGTTGATGCTTTTAAACATTGTAATCAATGGCTTCCTTTATGAGGCTAGATTAAGATAGTGGATCCTAGCAGCATTTTCTCACCATGGTTTTTCCCATATTGGGTTTTCCATGTATATTTGGTGTTCATGTGTGCATGCTTTGTTGTTATTGCATTGAAAGTTTATTTGATCTACATTCTAGAAGCTTGAAGTTTTAAGTTTTATTAATCTATTGATTCATCCCCCCTCTCAGTAGATTGCTTGTGTTCTAACATGATGAGTAAATCTAAGCTTAATCAGCTAAACCCTAAAGTACACTAGAAGATGGTCGAAAGTTCTTAAACTAGGATGCACAAGTTCTCTAAGGGAGTATCCAATATATATGCAAGGTACATGGGGTCCAATTCCATGAACATAGTTATTTTGTTTAAGGCTTGTAACAAGTCAGTTCACCTTGTGTCTAGAATTACTTGAGGCCTTAATGTTGTGCCCATGACTACATGACTAGATTGAGGCACAGCTTTAATTATACCCCCTTTTATATACCCCACCAAAACATGTGATCAAGGTCATCCTTTGGGGTGATGAAATCCCCAAGAAAGCCTCCTAATGGAGAAGGATTGCAAGTGCTTTTGGTTCCTAAGATCACACTAATTGCAAGGAAGATCATGCACAACTTGGGTCCTTGGGTGAAAAAAGTGTTTCAAGTAGCATTTTTGATCTTCAAGATCACACGAGGTGCAAGAAGAGAGCATACACACAAACAGGATTAATTCCCTTAGATAAAAATGATGTGTGTGTGAAAATGAGATTGATTAGAGGATGCTTTTGATTCCTAAAATCACACTAAGTACAAGGGAAGAGCATACACACCCCAGTTGACAATCAAACCCACCAAACAAAGTAAACACAAAGTGTTTCAAATGATAATCTTTGACAAGCGTTCACTTGCAACAAAAGTGCCAATAGTTTGATAGGTTTTAGCCTTTGACAAGTGAACCTATAAACAAATATTTTCTCAAAAAGGATAAATGTATACAAAAAATAGAATTAATAGTCAAGATATAGAAAATTAGGTATTATCAATAGATTCCTTATGAATTTCGATGTAATTTATGAAAAAATGCATTACATTTTGATTTAATATACAAAAGTTATGTGCAAATAAAGTTTTGAATGATAGTGTTATGTTTGAAAAATAAACTGTTGCAAAAGTCAGAAAACAATATATTCCAACAACAAAATCGATATGACCATGATATCACTTATGATTTCTAATCAATATCAAAAAAAGGTTTTCTCAAATTGGACTTCATATGCAAAAGTTATTGCATAAACTAGGGTTTGAAAAAATTTATTTGAAAAAAATCCATTTCTATCGTAGATCTGAAAAAGGATGATATAGAAAAATGGGTTTAAGTATTTCTAACAATTTACAAAAAACATAATGTGATTTGCTTACCTAGATTGCAAGATATGATTTTTTTTCTAAAAGTCATGCATCAAATTTTTTTGAAAAATCAGAATCTCAAGGTCAACTTAAAATCCTCATAACTCCTTCAATACATATCCAAATTTATAAAGTAACCACTTTTTGGAAATGTCTCGAAGTCTTATTTCTAACAAATCCAATATTTCATTTTGTCAAGATCTGTGTAAAACAGGAAACCCTTTGCAACAAATTCAGCCCTAAACAAATAAAATCAGTAATATAAAATATCTTCAACCTACAAAACCAAGGTTAGATAAGGGATGTGGGGTCCCACTAGATGTGCCAAAATGTGTAGGTAGAATTATGGAATGAAATAAGGAACAAATGCATGAAAATACCTATTCCATACTTAAGACACATCAAGACCAAGTAACTATAAAATGGAAATGAAACAATATTACCAAATGAGTCCTTGGTACCTTTTATATTGTAATGATATTTTGATAGAGATTTGTATATGTTGGTTACTCAAATTGGTGCAGGAGCACCTACCTGACAGCTGGCCTCCAGGAGGCAGTTAGTTAGTTTAAGTCTTGTTAATGTTTCCAAGAAGGTCGTATAAGACCAATGCATGTAATAAGGTCATGTTGACCATGCTTTACTATTTTTAGCTAGGTTGTTAGGACAGCTGTTAGGCTGTATGTTCGGTTGGATCCTCCCAGCCGCTTGGAAGCTCCCAGCCGCTTGGAATCGAGTGGTAGTACTCGCAGGAATTCCTATTTATGTAGTAGGAGCGGTTGGATTTAGATATAGATCGATCATCGATCAGACTGTGCAGAGAGTGAGACAGAGGGAGAGACTGAATATTGTATTTGCATCTTTTGAAATCAATAAAGATCCTGTTTGTGTTCATTTTCTGTTTGATCTCCACTGTGTGATCGATTTGCTGTTTTGGTGGTTTCATGGATTGGCTGATCCATTCCACCGGTTGATTCATCGAATCGGTGGAATGGCTATGTACAGTAGTTTAGGGTTTAGTCTGCATTTTATGTTCGTTTGCATGCAGGTGTGCAGGATCGTCGTCGAAAGGTGTTGAGGACCCTAGCATGGGTATGTGCTAGGTCGTGCTGGTTGTTAGAGTCTGGAAAGTTGCCCTGAAAGCAGATCGGGTCACCTCAGGAGGTTCGGCGGATCGAAATTCGCTAAGGTTGGACAATTTGTCTCAACGGCATCATCAGGATATTTCTGTGTATATCCTGCGGTCACTTCGAGCGTCATCCGAGTAAGTGGAGATGAGCATGATGCAGTCGATTGCATAAAGTGAATGTGTTTTGGGGTGATCATCATCAGGTGTTGCCGAGGAGGAGCGTATCGGCATAAGGTAGAAGATCGGGTTGATAAAACCATCGCGGGCCGATAATGTTAAGTTTGGCCGACAGCAGGATATTGAAGGAGCTGCATGTGACGTCATCGTCATCAAGATAATCGTCATCAGGATATCGGGGTGACGTAAGCATCGAAGGAAAGGTGCAAGAGGTTGTCGTCATCAGGATATATGGGAGGAACCGGATGTTCTATATCCTGCTGATGAACATGATATTGAACATCATGATGATGAAGAAAGAGGTTAGCGGTAAGATGAACAGTGAACATCAGGAGTATGTTTGCGCTTGCCAAATATGATGATGCTGCCGATAGCCGGATATGATGATGCTGCTGACAGGCGAAAGGGCGAAGGTTTGTCTGCAGGAGGATATCGGTCGGCAGAGAAAATATGATGATGCTGACAGTGTTAAGGAAAATATGATGATGATGAAGGGTTGCGGACATCCATGCTGTATGTCAAGGTTTTAGTGTGGATGCCTCTGCATCATAGTGGTATCAGAGCTTAGCAAAAGGTCTGGGTTGTTGTGTGTTGATTCTGTCACCGAAAGGGCAGAGGTAGAGTTGATTCTGTCACCGAAAGGACAGAGGTAGAGGAGTGAGAGGTTGACAAAATGCCTCCGAAAGGTACTGGTACTACAAGGGAATTGCAGGAGATGAAGGAAAAACATGCCAGAGAGATGAGGAAGATGAAGGAGCTTGCTGAAGCACTTCAAGCTAGGCTTATAGCCTTGGAAAAGAACAAAAAGAGGGAAGTGGAAGACAGTGAATCCGAAGAAGATGAAGATACTGTTGAAGAGTATGAAGAGGTAGCTGAAGATCTGGATGCTGAAGACTAGAGATTTGCAAAACTGTTAAAGGCAATGCAGAGTGATAAACCTAAGGTAAAGGTTGATGTTTCCAAGTATAATGGAAGTTTGAATGAAGATGAGTTACTGGATTGGATTGCTGCACTTGATAATCACTTTGAATGTGAAGATGTTGCTGAGGATCAGAAGGTAAAGATTGCAAAGACCAAGTTAGGAGGTCATGCTTTGGTATGGTGGGATTATGTACAATCCGAGAGAAGGAAACAAGGGAAGTCAAAGATCACTTCATGGGATAAAATGGTAGCAAGGATCAAAGGTAAATTCTTGCCTAGGGATTATGAAATTCAGATGTTTAAGAAGCTGCAATTTTTAAGGCAGAAGGAAATGGATGTGAAGGCATATACTGAGGAGTTTTATAAGTTGAGTATGAGATCTGGTCATCATGAGAATGAGGTAGAAAAGGTGGCTAGGTACTTGGCTGGTTTGAGATTGAACATACAGGATGAGTTAGTTTTAGCTAACCCTAAGAGTGTGGAGGATTGTTACCAAATGGCAATCAGGATTGAAGAAAAGATGAATAGGACACAAGATAAGTCCATGAGAGGAAGAGGCAGCAATATGAGGGGAAGAGGATTAGCCCCTACACAAAGGCAAACTAATGAGGGTCAAGAAGACACTGGTAAAGGACAGGGACAGTCTTATTTCAGAGGTGGATGGAAAGGTAATAAAGGTAGATTTGGAGGTGGTAGAGGTTCTACTACATTTTCAGGAAAGTGTTACACCTGTGGTGAGTTTGGACATCCATTTTTCAAATGTCCAGAAAGCAAAGGTTCATCATCCAGAAATGATAGAACGAATGACAAGAGAGTACAACTTGTGCAAGAAGAGAAAGTAGAGCAAAGTGTGCAAAGTTCAAACACTTATCAAAGAGATAGGGATCCTGACGGTTATGGATATCCTGAGGAGGGAGAAGCATTGATGCTAAGGAGAATTAGTTTGCAGGCATCAAAGGATATGATGCAAAGAAGAGCTCTTTTCAAGACCACATGCAAGAGCAAAGGTAAAGTATGTAAGGTTGTCATTGATACTAGTTCAACAGACAACATGGTATCTCAGGAAATGGTGGATAAACTGAATTTGGAAAGGATTCCACACCATCACCCTTACAAGGCATCTTGGGTGAGTGATAGTCAATCACTTTTTGTCTATGAACAGGCATATGTGGATTTTCAGATTTGAGCATATCAAGATAGAGTTTTGTGTGACATTTTGCCCATGGAATGTTGTCACCTACTGTTGGGTAGACCATGGCAATTTGATAGAAGGGTACTGTATGATGGGTATGCTAATACCTACACCATAAAGAAATATGGGAAGACTATTATGTTGATGCCATTACAGGAAAATGCTGCAGCACAGGGGGCAGCCAAAATCATTTTAGTGGGAAAGAAGAAATTTGTGCAGATGCCTATAGGAGCAGGCATAAAGGCAGTTGCGGACACTGCAGGGAAAGGAGTTGTTAAGGACAACAGGTTGAAGAAAGTTTCAGTTGTGACTGACAGAGGTCAGCAGCAGGTTCAGAAACAGGTTTGCAAATAGCAACCAGTTGAGAGGAATGACAAGGATGTTGTCATAGTTGGGACTATTGTTTGTCCTATAAAGGTTGAAAAGAAGATAGAGTTGAACATTGCAGAAGTTCAAGAGGCAGTTCAGACAGAGGTTTTGGTCAGACAACCTGACAAACACAAGGTATGTGAGAGAAGGGCCTACATTGACAGGCATGAGGATTTACTTGCACGATAGCAAGTTACAGTTCAGAAGTCTTGGAGCAGCCAAGAGCCAGCAGAGGACAAAGCTGGAACAGGTAAGAACACTGACATGATAAAGTGTAAAGGTGGACGTCCACAACATGAGTTCTTTTCTGTTGGGGAGTATGGTGCAGGAGCACCTACCTGACAGCTGGCCTCTAGGAGGCAGTTAGTTAGTTTAAGTCTTGTTAATGTTTCCAAGAAGGTCGTATAAGACCAATGCATGTAATAAGGTCATGTTGACCATGCTTTACTATTTTTAGCTAGGTTGTTAGGACAGCTGTTAGGCTGTATGTTTGGTTGGATCCTCCCAGCCGCTTGGAAGCTCCCAGCCGCTTGGAATCTAGTGGTAGTACTCGCAGGAATTCCTATTTATGTAGTAGGAGCGGTTGGATTTAGATATAGATCGATCATCGATCAGACTGTGCAGAGAGTGAGACAGAGGGAGAGACTGAATATTGTATTTGCATCTTTTGAAATCAATAAGGATCCTGTTTGTGTTCATTTTCTGTTTGATCTCCACTGTGTGATCGATTTGCTGTTTTGGTGGTTTCATGGATTGACTGATCCATTCCACTGGTTGATTCGTCGAATCGGTGGAATGGCTATGTACAGTAGTTTAGGGTTTAGTCTGCATTTTGTGTTCGTTTGCATGCAGGTGTGTAGGATCATCGTCAAAAGGTGTTGAGGACCCTAGCATGGGTATGTGCTAGGTCGTGCTGGTTGTTAGAGTCTGGAAAGTTGCCCTGAAAGCAGATCGAGTCACCTCAGGAGGTTCGGCGGATCAAAATTCGCTAAGGTTGGACAATTCGTCACAACAACATCATCAGGATATTTCTGTGTATATCTTGCGGTCACTTTGGGCGTCATCCGAGTAAGTGGAGATGAGCATGATGCAGTCGATTGCATAAAGTGAATGTGTTTTGGGGTGATCATCATCAGGTGTTGCCGAGGAGGAGCGTATCGGCATAAGGTAGAAGATCGGGTTGATAAAACCATCGTGGGCCGATAATGTTAAGTTTGGCCGACAGCAGGATATTGAAGGAGCTGCATGTGATGTCATCGTCATCAGGATAATCGTCATCAGGATATCAGGGTGACGTAAGCATCGAAGGAAAGGTGCAAGAGGTTGTCGTCATCAGGATATATGGGAGGAACTGGATGTTCTATATCCTGCTGATGAACATGATGTTGAACATCATGATGATGAAGAAAGAGGTTGGCGGTAAGATGAACAGTGAACATCAGGAGGATGTTTGCGCTTGCCGAATATGATGATGCTGCCGATAGCCGGATATGATGATGCTGCTGACAGGCAAAAGGGCGAAGGTTTGTCTGCAGGAGGATATCGGTCGGTAGAGAAAATATGATGATGCTGACAGTGTTAAGGAAAATATGATGATGATGAAGGGTTGCGGACATCCATGCTGTATGTCAAGGTTTTAGTGTGGATGCCTCTGCATCACAAATGAACAACATAACATTAGATAAAGATGATGGGTATATGATAATATGAGATCTATGATGATTTTTATAGAATAAATTTATGTTATAAGATGTGTTGATAATGGCTAGGTTGAGGTTTGATTTATAGATTTTTGGATAATTGGATGGATGGCTAGGATTAAAAGATTAGATCAATGGTTGATATGTGATGACACAAGATTATGGCAAGGATAAGGATTTATAGGGAAACAAAGGAAGCTTCTAGGGCTTATCCTTATGTGAATGGTTGAGATTAGAATATGTAGTATGAAATGGATGGTTGAAATTTTTGTAGACACTTAGAATTGACCATGTGCTCATAACCCTTCGACATCCCCTAGACATTCATCTTGCAACACATTGTCCCTTAATCTTTTTTTTTCTAAATTATTTAAATAAATTATATTTATTTAATTGATCAATTCCATCCATCACCTAAAATAAATAAATAAATTATATTTATTTAATTCATCCATTTATCCCTTTTAACAAAAAATAATTTAATAAATCTTATGTATTTAATTAATTTATCCTTCCACCATCTTGTTGTGAGGTTTCACAACACACCCCATTTTGTCTTAGCAAGACAGGGACCCAACGTTTTCTTTGCTTTTACTCATGTGCTTCTTTGTTTTCCTTGTGTCTTCTTATTTTGGGTGGTATGGTAAAATGAGAGGTCCTAATCCAAGTCAAAAAATCAAGTTTATCAATTCTCCTAGCAAGGGTTACCATAGGATAGTGAATTAAATTTTGAGCAACTTTGCCTTTTGAACCATCTTGAAATTTGATAAGTTGAAAAAGTTTGGCAAGGTCAAAGCTGTGCTTTGATATCTAGATATTTTTGTATGGATTTTCGAAAGGGATATTTTACATTTGCACAATATTCATATCCTGATGTTAAGATCCATACCCTGTTATGTATAAATGACTATACATGCCTAGGAATATTCCCTTCATCAAGCATCCTTACCTATATCTTTGTCACCTGTTAAGATTACCATGTGAAACTTGTGAAACCAAAAAATGTGAGGATATTTTAGACAGGTATATTTTGCAGCACAAAATATCCATATGCCTGTGTAATGCATTTATCCATGTGATGGCCCATCAAATTTAACCAAATAAATATGTGCATAGACCCAGATATTTGGTATCTGATATTCTTTATGGATATTTGGATTTTGAAATATCCATGCCAAAATATCCATATCCTTATCCTACTTAAAAATCCAAGATACGCTCCTAACATTGAATTTTCAATAGATATCTCACATCTAGATATTCTGTATGGATATTTTAGATTTCCAATATCCATAGCTTGAAATATCCATATCTAGATGATGTCAGCGATTTTCATCTCAATGGAAATTTTACCGCCTATTGACGTCATTTAGATATTTTCGATATGGATAGTTTGCATTCATTAATATCCATACCCTTTCTAATATCCATACCCACATTATAAAAAATGATATCCCCACATGTGCCGATGTTGATTTTTCAACAAAGTCTATGCATATGGATATTTTACATGGATCTTTCGTATATCCTAGTTTTCGAAACCAATTTAATTCTTGATAATTATTTCTTTGGTCAACAATGTTTGACCTAAGCCACTTGTTGACATCATATAGAGATTCTGATTGGATGTCGATACTAAGGGTTCATATCTGAACTTTCCAACATTTAATGTTGCATGTAGGTGTTGGTGGATTTTGAATTTGAAAGTCTACCTATGTACACGTGTAAATTCCTCCCGCCTGCACTTTTCAAAAGGCCTACCTAATTGCATAATCATCCATTAATATGCCCTATTGGATGAAATTTGAAGGATATAAGGTAAATTATATAGTCCTAATCACTTAAAAGTATTCAAGCAATAAAATTGTAGGGCATTAACAAAGATCCAAGGTGATTAGAAGTGATTTGCAATCAGCTAATAGAGGCTTGATAGCAGTAGAATAGTGAGCAGAGAATGGAAAATAGGAGAGGAAGACATCATCGAATGGCATAACATACAGATCGTCTTTTATGTTGAAAGTTTTAATTGACAGATATGAATAGGACAAAATCTTCCCACCCTGTTTTTGCTTTTATTGTTACAATGATGGTTATGCAGGGTAAATTTCTTCAGATAAGTACAAATTGTGTCATGCCCAGGCCACTTGTATGTCACCATACAAGTGGGCTAAAAAGGTAGGATTTTTTTTAAACATTTAAATGTACAAATGATAATTTTCAATGGTAATTTTACCTAAAGTCTTATCAAATGACTTCAACTCCTAAATGGTTAAGTTGATGAGTGACTTATGCTGCAATGACCTAATGATCACGAGGTAGGGTTTAGATCAATTAACGTAGTTTAATTAGTTTTACTTAACATATTTGTTTTAGACATTTTTCATTTGATAAATTAATTTTCTTGTTTTAGACAATATCACTAAGTTAATAAAATTATAATAAAAACAATTATACTTATAAGTAATTTCCCTTTTTGCAATGAAATTAATTTGACTTAATTTTAACATATCATTTATCTCCAATTTAAACTAATAAATCTATATTTCTATTTTCAATAATGTAACTAAGACTTACAACACTTCCCAAAAAGAATAAACAAATCTTTAAAATAATCTTTTCTTTTTTTCCCACCAAATTTAGAATTGTTTTCCTATAAAGATAAATCATATACAAATTCTACCATTAGAAAATTTCATTATACTAGAATTTAAATAATTGTACTTTTAAAATATATTTCCCTCTCTCATTTAAATATAACTAATCATAACTACATATTCCATTAATTCCCAAAATTTAAACTAATAATTTAAAACTCTCTTTTCCAATTAGATAGAATAATAAAATATAAACTATACTTTCTAATTTGTCCTAAAACCTTAAAACAATCTTACCTCTTTTATTACCTAATAAAACAATGCCTTTTTCTAACAAGAGACACATTGTGTCAGGTTCCTACCATATGTTATGAATGTTGTTGTAATTAAGTATTGTTAGGTGTTGTAGAAACAAGGACTAAAACTTGCAAATTGGGACAAACACCTCCAATATTTAGTTTCACACCTATCAGTTGCATTTGCTTGAGGGTTAACATCTGTAAATAATAATAAATAACCAAAAAAAGAAGATAAATGTATTGATAGTTGACACTACCCTTGCCGTGAATACCACATCACGTGCTATTGCAAATTGGGGTCGATCATTTCTAATGAATAAAAGGACAGTAGAACCACTTTTTAAGTCCAAAAAGGAAATAGAAAACATATGAGTAGAACCTGTTGCTGTAATTTCGTTGCATATTAACTTGGTATAATTTTCCATTCTTGGATCATGCTAGGAGCCTTATGGGTCTCGTGGGAGTTCCCCTATGCCCAATGCTATTTTTGTTACATGCCCTACTGAAAACACAATGTAGTTTTTCTAACCTCACAAATCTAATATTGAAAATCAAAAGAAATTTTGAATTTGAACAATAAGATTAAAGCTGCTGTATAATCTTAATATTGGAGAATGCTATAAACTAAAAATCCATTGAAGTACCCTTAAAAAAATATGCCCACTGAGCATTTCATGATGCAAACATTGTATCTTTCAAGCAATCCATAAAAAGGACAGTAGTTAGTTTTCATTACATAATTACACTAATCCATAAGTGAGGGTTGTGTTCATTGCTTTACACACGTGATTTAAGCTTTTCTATGTACATATCAGATCAAAGCTACAGGTTACATATTCATAGTCAAAATGTGCATGCACAGTCACAGTGCTTTTCTAATATTACATATTGGATCAAAGCTACAGGTTACATATTCACAGCCAAAATGTGCATGCGCAGTCACAATCTATCAAATTACTTAAGAAACAATTAATAACATAGTGTGACTACTAAACAGTACTGGCAGTAGAGCATTTACTAAATCAAGGTATAATAAAGAGCATAACTAAAAGATGCTCATTGTTTAACAATTTTGACAACTAGCAGAAAAATATGGTTTTTAACACTCTAGCAGCTGAAATAGATTGGACTTATGACCATTTTTCAAATCTTAATAAAGCTAAGAGAATTTTTACAACACTATGAAGTGATTGATTGCCCCTCAGCTCCACTTAATTAGTTTTCTATTTAATTTATCCTGGTGTGCCTCTTCAGACCCAAAATTATACCCCACGATGGCCATTCTATCATGAACAGTTCAGTTGGGATTTTTGTGAAGCTACGACCCATTGGACGTCTGAGAAGAACTCTTTTATTTTGGGAAGAAAATGAAAGATACACTAGCTCCCATCATGTCTAGCATTGTGTCATGGATAGGTCCAGTGAATGAAAGGTATAGAGAATAGGATGTTGGCAAGAGACACTATATGGATTCATGAATGTTGTCATTGATGGCAACAAAGGTTATCCCACACATCCGCAATGCATGATAAGTCCTCACCGGAAGTTAGATTGAAGAAGTGGTGAGGTCCAGTAAGCAAGAACAGAGCAGTTCGTAATGTCTGACAGACAGGTTTGGATCTCTCAGTTGAAGTATCTCAGTGAAGTGTAGATTTGGGGAAGTCAAGAGGAGTATCTTGACTGAGAGACTGCAAGGTTTGAGCCTCCGGTGTGGAAAGGATAAAGAGATATGAATGCCTGAGTGTCGGGTTCCCAAGTGACAGTGTGAACAGAGGAAGAACTGACTAGCAGAACATCAGACACCATTCTAGATGTGTTACTGATGTTGGTAAAGGTTATGAAGGCATAAATTATGTTTGGCCAACATGATTGATGATTTCTACAAGTATATGCTTGATCAGCATTATTTGATGTGCAATGATTCAGCTGACAGATCAGAGTTTGTGAAAAGATTGACTATTCCAGGTGCCGACTAGAAACGTGATGAAATCATTTGTGTGGATATATATACAAGATGGATTTAGTTATGAGAGGTGTTGTGGATATAAGAAAAGTGTGAAGAAAAGCAGTAGAGCCGAATAAAAATAGAAAGGAAGATCTAGTATGTGAAAGAAGAGCAGCATAAAAGAAGAAGAAAGATGAAGTGCAACAGATCAGTATACAGAGCCTAACCAGAACTGAACTCTAGCATATGTTGATGCTCCTTATCAGTTCAAGTATTGTATTACACTCTTTATAGATTGTAGATAGTGTGTCTCTTATAGGCAGTGTGCCTCTTGTGAGCAATGTGCTCGAGCAGTGAGCCCTAATTGGCAAGTGCCATTTTGTACTTCCATTCTTCTAACAGAGAATACAATCTTGGGTTAATCACCCCGTGGTTTTCTCCCTTAACAGGGTTTCCACGTCAAAAATATTGTGTCATGTGTATTTCTATTTTATGGTTATGTTTGTTTGTTTGAATTGATGCTGCACTAATCACTAAGAAAGTTTAGAAAGTTGAAATAATTAAGATAACTGATTCACCCCCGCTCTTAGTTATCAACAATTGGTATCAAAGCTAAGTTCCTCCTAAACAGAGTCTAACAGCTTGAGAAAGATCTGGGAATCCGAATGGATGCATATGGTTTAAGGGAGCAACTTAAGACTGCCCTTGATGATCTTAAGCAGTCAAACTCTGAAGTCAATGAATTAAAGGAAAGACTCAAATAGGCTGATGATTTCATGAGAGAACTAAAAGATAAATTAAGTCTCTCTATGAAAAAGAGAAAGGAGCTACTTCAGCACTTGGCAAGTCAAGGTGAAGCAAATGATGCAAATGAAGATCTGAAGGAGAAAACCAGGTTATGTGAAAAGCTATCAAAAGAAATCATTATGGTAAGACATGAAATAGAATCAGGAGTTATAAAGTTTACCCAAGAGATTGAAGAGAAAAGAAAAGCTGAAGATAATCTAAGACAATCTCTCAAGGAGAAATTAGAAGATTGCCACAAGATGGATAGAATTATCAGACATCTTGAATCTGATCTTGAAGATGCTAAAGATAATGAAGAAAAACTTGAGGATCAAATTGTCTCTCTCAAAAGGGATCTTCAAACAGCAAATGAATATAAAGAGAAATTCAAGATAAGTTCTGCCCAACTTGAAGTTCTTCTTCAAAGCCAAAAGAGGGTAGATGACAAGTGTGGTTTGGGATATGAGAAAGGAGAAAGCTTTGGATCTGGTCAGAAGAATTTTAGATCAGAAAATCCAAGGAAAAGGCCTAGAAGTCCTCTGGTAAGGCAGCCTAATGCTCAAAGATATCCATCCTTCAATGGATACTGCCACAACTGCAATAACTTTGGTCATAGAGCTAATCAGTGCAGAAGGAGAATGAATCAGACTAATACATCCTTCTCCGGACAGTGCTTCAACTGCAAAAGGTATGGTCACAAATCTCATGAATGCAGAAATATGCAAATGAACAATTCTTTCAATGGTAGATGCTTTGCATGCAATAGAATGGGTCATATGGCTAATCAATGCAGATCAAGAAGATATCAATCAAATATGCAAAGAAATGTTGCTTACCAAATTTGCAATAGATCCAGTCATATAGCAAAATTCTATAGAAGCGAAAATCAGGATAAAAGAGGTCCGGTATATTATAATCAGAATCAAGATAAGGGAAAACAAAAGGTAAATGTGGATGAAGTTCAAAGTGAGATGAACAAGATTTGGGTGAAGAAATGTACAGAGAATGTAGGAGATGGATCTGTACTAGACTCTGGTGCTGATATTCCTTCTAGAAATTAAAAAGTGAGCTCTAGCTTAGGGGGAGACACAAAGAAAACCTTGTTCCCCCAGCCAGTCAATTGGTGCCGGAACTAGCACAAGGAGAGCTACGGATTAAAAGGGGTCATACAAGAAACATCTAAAAGGGATATGGTAAAGATTTGAGAGATCTGCAAGAAGATTTGAAGAATCTAATCCTACCAAAATTAATCCGGTAAAATAGTCTTCTAGTTAAAAATAGATTCCTTACAAGTTTGGTCTGGTATGATTTAAACTATGGTGTCTTGATCTACAAATAGATCAAATGACTAATGAAAGGTAGATAGATTATCACTACTCTCCTAAAATAACTTCGAAATCTATCTCAGTAATCTAGAAAGGTTTTGTCTCTGAATAAGACAAACAAGGCAAACCAGAATAAATTAGGTTGCGCATTTATTACAGAATGAAATTTAGGGCTTCTCAAAAATAAAAGAGTTCATTCACTCATCATTTGTACACTCACATTCGAAGAAAAGAGAAAAGGAGCTCTGCAACTACTTCTTCAAAAGATCAAGACGATTCTCCATACAGCTCAATTTGGATTTCATCGTGTGTGCCCTAAACAGCGTAAAAGGTATTCTTCGTTCTTGATATCTCTCAATAAGATTCCTTGATGATGGCTACTCTGAATATAGTAAAGATTTCTGATAGACCTTGCCCCATATTTAAGAAGCATCCATACAAATCCTTGGAGGTAGATCCCCTAGGAGCCTTCTCTAGTGTTCTGCATGGTGTTTTGCACATAGAAGATATTAGGGTTTGCATACATGCAAATGTTGAAGAGTTTGGGGAATTCAAACTAAGAGATATCTATCACAAACAATTGATAGATGATGCTTTTGAGCTTAAACCAAAATATAAGGGAATCCAGGAGAAATATTTTGATCAGTTCATTCACTTCCCCTGCTTTGAATAAAATGAATGGGTCTGGTATGTGTTGAGTAGGGTACATGACAACTTTCTATGGCTTAACAAACCTTGCAAAATCACCAAGGAAGCAATTAGGGTAGTAACTGGTTTACAGTCCTCTGGAGGAATACCTATCCTCAAATTTGTCAAAAACAACATTGTAACTAAGGCCATCAGATCAAAATTTGATAAGAGGGCAATGACCATTGAAGATATTACTGACCCGGATATCAAGTATGCATCTATGATAATAGGATACAAGATATATCACTCCAGTAGGGAAAATTCAGTATCCGGAACTGCAGTATACACTGCCTATGAGATGCTGAGAAAGAATGCAGAATATGATCTCTGTGAACTTCTTTTGAGCCAATTAATGGAAAACATACAGAAGATCAAAAAGGACAAGAAGAACTCCTTTAAATATGGTGGACTAATAATATGCCTATTTTTCTACTTCATGAATGAGCTGCTCGGATCAAATGGATGGGTATGGCAAAATGACAAACCGGTAGCAATTTAGATCAGAGATTACTTGCATGAACTTGGGGATGCTAAAGCAAGAAATATAGCCCTGTGGGGATATTTCAAGAATTTTCAGAACATGATGCAAGCAAGAGAAAGGATTCCCTAGTCTCTTGTTGAGAAATACAAAGACACGGTATGTTTTATGGTAGATACTGATTAGTGCCTAATGGAGGCAGTAGAACCAAGAACTGTATGGATCATGCTCATGGGGTATGAAGTTGATGAACAAATTGTGGAGCTGTATGTTCAACACATGCTAAGTTAGCCAAAGGATCCAAAGGCAAAAAGGTTTGGAACCTTTGAGGAGTTGAGTGTAAAGATTCATGTGGAACTTAGAGAACCAGAGATCAAAAGGAAGGTGAGAAAAGAAGTAGAAAATGTTGCTAAAGGCCTTGGCATCTCAAAGGAGGCACTTGATGCCCACAAGAAAAAGATCGAAAGTGGTGAGGAAGAGAAGAAGAAGGCAGAAAAGAAAAATGAGGAAAGTGCTCCAGCAAAACCTTCCACCCAGACCAGATCATCAAAGAGATCTGCACCTACCACTGCCAAAGGCTCAAGGACATCAGAATCAGAAGCACAATCATCCAGCAAAGGAGAGAAAAGAACAAAGACAAAAGTTACAAGAGCTTATGCCAGTCAAAGGGATGAAGAGAAGACTGAATCTGATGAAGAAATTAGGAAAATGAAGAAAAAGAAGAAAACATCCGGCCAACCCTCTACCGGACAGAAGGAAGAAGAAAAGACAGAGGAATATGTTGAAAAACCCACTCTTCACATTGATGACATAATCAAATCAGTCACAGTGGACAGAAATCTTGAGCCAATGGTTGAGTTCTATGATGATTATGGTGAAGCTGATCAGAAGATATTACAAGATGCCATAGTCAGGTACCTAAATATCTACAACAAAGCATTCATTGAAATTATATCTCTGATCCCCAAAAGCTTGGAGAAGGAACTAGAAATAAGAAAGAACAATGCCCAAGCCAAAGACCTAGAAATCTGAGAACAAATAGCAATCCAGCTATATCCTTCAATCGACCCCAAGACAATGAATATGGTATTCAAAGATTGTAAGGATGAGTTCAGAAGCAAAGCAAGGATGAATCAACTTATGCTTGGTGAGACTGACAAGGTAGCCAAGGACACAGAAGAGATCCTTTGGAAGGCCTTCAAAAGATTTAATCTTCCTATTATAGAGGACTTTGGTACTGATCCCTCGACTATAAGTGTTGCAGAAGAATCTACTAAGAAAACAACAAAAGGAGTGGGCCTTGAACAGACTAACATTTCTCCTCTGGTTTCCCCTATAGTCTCTGGATCTAAAGGAGAAGAAACAATATAGGAGAAAGAAGCAGAGGTGAAGGAAAAAGAAGATGACAGTACCAAAGTTGTAGAAGGAGAGAAAGCTTCAAGAGATAGCTCTAAGAATGTAGAAGAGAAGAAACATCTGTCTCTGGCAAGAGACACTACAAAAACTGTAAGAATTCTTGAACAAAGAAACAATGGAGATTGATGAACTGGAGCTTCTACAAGGACCATTTAATTTTGATTCTCTTTATCCGCTACAGACAATGAAGATAGCTTCATTTGCTAATGCAAAGGTTAAAGAAAAACTCTTGAAGTCTCACATGGAAGACTGTGAGTTGATAGAAGTTGCTTCTGGAGTGCTTGAAAAGATTATGCCATAGTTTTAGAAAGATCCAACAGCCTCCACATCCGGTAATCTCAAAACTCTAGTCAACAGTGTTAGCACACATTTTGGTTCTCTAGAGAAGTCAGCTGAAGAAAAGGTCTGGAAGGAGTTTTTGGATAAGAGATTCTTCTAAGTATAGGGTCTGATAACAAATGATAGGAAAGTTATGGATATTGGGATAAAGAGCTTGGAAAATACTCTTAAAGATGGTGGAAATATGTACAAATTTTACTTATCTTGGCCCACAGTGACCAAATATATTGAGAGGAAAGTAAAAGAACAAGAGGATAAACTATTAAGTCTGTCTCAAAGTTTTGATCCTCTTGCATCCTCCATAGTAAACCAAGAGTGTCAGACTATTGCAATCTCAAATGCAATAAAGAATTTTGAGAAGGAAAAGAAGAACATAATTAGCTGGATGGGTGAACTTAGAAGGATCATTATCCCTAAGTTAGAGGCCATACATGAGGCCATAAGTGAAGCTCAAATCACAGCCGAGACCAATGATCCAACAGATCTAAAAAGGGTAGATGCGTTTGCATTCCTGTTGAGTGGTCATATATCAATTTTGGACAAAATGAAGCAAAGTTGGGCTATAGAACTCATTCAATTGAAAACAACTTTTGCAGACATACTTTAGTATATGTTAGTATTCCTTATGTATTTATTTATGCGGACAAAATTTTAAAAATTTTGGTATGCAAACCCTACCCTTTGCCATTGATGTCAAAGGGGGAGTGAAGAGTAGTGAAAAATGAAGAATCCAACTAAGGGGGAGCTCCGAAAAATGTATATAAAAATAGAGCATCAGCCAAGGGGGAGCATAGTGTAAACACTTAGTCATTTTTCACTAAATGTTGCCATCAATGCCAAAGGGGGAGATTGTTGGCAAGAGACACTATATGGATTCATGAATGTATTAATGGTAACAAAGGTTATCCCACACATCTGAAATGCATGATAAGTCCTCACTCGAAGTTAGATTGAAGAAGTGGTGAGGTCCGGTAAGCAAGAACAGAGCAGTCAGTAAGGTCCGACAGACAGGTCCGGATCTCTCAGTAGAAGTATCTCAGTGAAGTGCGGATTTGGGGAAGTCAAGAGGAGTATCTTGACTAATAGATTCCAAGGTTTGAGCCTCCAGTGTGGAAAGGATAAAGAGATATGAATGCCTGTGTGTCGAGTTCCCAAGTGACAGTGTGAACAGAGGAAGAACTAACTGGCAGAACATCAAACATCATTCCAGATGTGTTATTGATGTTGGTAAAGGTTATGAAGGCATAAATTATGCTTGGCCGACATGATTGATGATTTCTACAAGTATATGCTTGATCCGCATTACTTCATGTGCAAGGATTCAGCCGACAGATCAGAATTTGTGAAAAGATTGACTATTTTGGGTGCTGACTAGAAAGGTGATGAAATCATTTGTGCGGATATATATACAAGATGGATTTAGTTATGAGAGGTGTTGTGGATATAAGAAAAGTGCGAAGAAAAGAAATGGAGCCGAATAAAAGTAGAAAGGAAGATCTAGTATGTAAAAGAAGAGCAGCATAAAAGAAGAAGGAAGATGAAGTGCAGCAGATCAGTATATAGAGCCTAACCGGAACTGAACTCCAGCATATGTTGATGCTCCTTATCAGTTCAAGTATTGTATTACACTCTTTATAAATTGTAGATAGTGTGTCTCTTGTAGGCAGTGTACCTCTTGTGAGTAGTGTGCTCAGGCAGTGAGCCCTAATTTGCAAGTGTCATTTTGTACTTCCATTCTTCTAACAGAGAATACAATCTTGGGTTAATCACCCCATGGTTTTCTCCCTTAATAGGGTTTCCACGTCAAAAATATTGTGTCATGTGTATTTCTATTTTATGGTTATGTTTGTTTGTTTGAATTGATGCTGCACTAATTACTAAGAAAGTTCAGAAAGCTGAAATAATTAAGATAACTGATTCACCCCCCCCCCCCCTCTCAGTTATCAACATAGGATACATCAAAATGCTAAGGTCCTAAAAGAGGTAAGGTAAGGAAAAGACTTTAGTTAGGCAGGGTAAAATTCTATGTCCAAGATTTACAGTCATGTACAAGATATCTTGAGTGGATGTGTTGATTTGTTCATTAGGTTCCCAACATTAATGCCCAGTCAATTGACAACAATGCAATGTTGCAAGAAATGCAACCAACTCCCTACTTTTCCCCTTTTTTTAGACAACAACCCATCTGCAATGCTGAATAGTTGTTGCAGATGGAAAATATATTATTTCATTTTGAATGGTAACCTAGGGGCCATGCAACAACAACGGTTCCATTTCTGGAGTGTTGTGTTCCATTTAATGGTGTCCTATTCTAGATGCAAATCCCTAAACTTGCAAAAAAATAAAAAGCACTTTAAAGCCCTAAAACCATTGTTAAACTCTTATAAAATTTGTATCATGTCTATATAATATGTATCAATTTTAGAAGTCAGCTATAGCAGGGTTCCACCAGAGTGAGAAGCTTGGACTGACAAGCGACAAGTCAACATCACATACAAATTTACAAACACAGCAGATTGATAACATAGATTGTCATCATCATTTTCTACCCAAAAGAATATTATTTGAATTAAAGTGATGTTGTACAAAGAAGAATAGTCTTTGAATTTAATGATTCTTTAATTTCAGAGTTTCTTAGGAGAATATTGTCTGAATTGATGTGATTTTTTAGTTTCAAAGTTTCTCAGGACTTATTGTAATGTCTTTATTCTATCCTGATGCACATGTCAACGCTCTTATTGCATAGGGCAATGTGCCTTAAATTGTTAATGTTTAAAGTGCAGGAAATGGTTCACCCTCTTAGGGGATTTTATACGAATGATAATTTTGTATTTTACTTCATATACTTTTAGAGAGAAGTTGATCTTTGTCATAACTTATAACACAAAATAAGTTAGATATTAGAGTGAAGCAGGGATAGATAATAGTTAGGACTAGTAAAAAAGGATAAAAGATGAAATATAACAGCCAAGGAAGTTTAATAAATTGTAATTTGAGATGTCTAGAAAGGAACAGAAAAAATTTGAATTTCTGAATCAATATTCCAAATTCCACTACCCATTTTTGCTGGGCTTTTGACAAACTGAAAATGTTGTTTTGCTGAGGTTAATCGATTCAAACATACATAAAAACGATTATGTATGGATCTTATTTTTTGATGCTTTTGTCTATTTTGGCTGCATCCATATTGGATGCATTTGTAAGATGGCTGGCAAAGGAGGCTAAGTTTGACAAATTTTCCATGGCTACAAGCAGTGATTTTCTGATCTCAGATGATACTCTGTACTTTTGCTACTTTATGTATATTCAGAAAGATTGGATATGCTACAGTCTTGATGCTTTGTATGAGATTGAGAAGCAGTTGCTGGGTTGGTTTTGCAGATAAGGACATGTTTTCCCCCACCAAACTTTCATGGTATTGTGAACTTGAGTCCAATAACTCGATATTCACAAGGAAATGCTTCAGGTCCACGTATGGAATAGCATTGACTCTTCTTCTCTTTGAGATCAAAAGCTCTTTAGCAATACAAAGGGCATCTGCTTATTTTTTAGCATCTTCTAAACCTTGGTCCAGTAAAATTGCAACTTGCATCTCCAATGCACATGAAGCAGCTCATAGTGGGTTATAACATTCATTATATTTGTATTAAATGTAAGAGGTGCAGCTGATGCATAGTTAGGTAATAGTTCAAATGGATATTCCTACCCTTTATCTCTTTGCCCATGTGAAAGGTTCGCGATGCTAGAGGTAAAGCTTTGATGACCATTATTAACAAATTAACCCTGTGCAATATGTATCACTCGTGTAAAACCATTGTCTTACCACATGTTGGATTACAGGAATTATTAGTAAATGGAGTGCCTTCAGAAAAATGGTGTCCTTGTGATAAGTGACATTTCAGAAAGCTTACCAATGACTACAATCTGTAGGGTGTTGAAGAAAAACACAGATGCTGCATGTCTCTTTGAATCCGAAGCTCCCCTTTTACCAGGGCTTCCTGATGATGTTGCTAAGCATTGTCTTGCACTTGTTCCATTTGGTGATTTTCAATCCTTGGGATCTGTTTGTAAGGGATGGTGGAAATTCATTTAGAGCAAAGAATTCTATGCATCGAGAAAACTAGCAGGTACTTTAGAAGAGTGGCTTTATGTACTGACAAAGGATGAAGAAGCTGGAAGAATCTACTGGCAAGTTCTTAATTCTGTTAAGGCTAAATGGCAATCCCTTCCACCTATGCCTGGTCCTGCCAAGACAGGATTTGGTATTGTTGTGATGGATGGAAAACTTCTCATTATGGCAGTATTGTTTGAAGATGATGCTGGAAATCCGAAATCAACTATTCAAAGGATTTATAGGCTAAATGAAGTCCTTCAATATGTAGAGACACCAGACTCTTAAGCAATACTAAACCAAATTGGGTTTGGGGTGCTGTGTGACCTTAATTCAAAAGCTGGAAAACTTAAATGACACAGAGAAGAGACCAAGCAACAGAGTTGCACTGATGTCATTACCCCCAAAATAAATGCATAGACATCTTGTAAATCAGAGATTCATAGACTAACATTGAATCAGCGCTAATAGATTGTCACTGCTACCAAAACCACTGGGTAAGATCAGCATTTTTCGAATAAATAAAATGCTTGTTGAGATCCATTCCCTACACTACAACAAAAATGCAAAGACTAGTAACTCTCATACTTCTGGATCTCTCTAGAGAATGCCTATAGCCTATTGAACAACCAAACAAAAATACAGTAGCAAGCCAGAATCTCATGGTCTCACTAATTTGAAAAAGGGACAGATGCCAACAAAAATTTATTGGTGTACAACTATTTTCACAACCAACCCAACAAATAGTGACTTTCAGGCTTCATACTAAGTTTTTGATAATGGGTATTAACCATATACATTCATCTCTTTGCCTACACTGTAAGAATGTAAATGAAATGGAAAAAATATAAATCAAAGGATCTGGGTGTGTGACATTGATTAATGTACTAGGATATCACAGATCACATACCTGTAAATGCCTTGCTGTGGATATGCCTCTCACCAAACTGTCTCCACAGTAAACAAGAAGCAAATCTGGTTAGCACCCACAACAAAAATGATTTCAACAACACCCACAACAAAAATGACTTCACCAACAACACCCACGATTCAACGTCCACTGTGTTGTTGACAAGAAGAAAGAAAACTCTGCATAGGACAAGGGCTTTTAGACAACATTCATTCCAAAGTTGAAGCAAAGAAAGGGCACACAACTACTTCAAAAAGAACCCAACAATTAAAAAGAAATATTTACTAGACTGTTCGCCAGTTCCAAACATAATGTCTTTGTATCATTTGTTAACATCCTTTCTTTTATTTATGCTCCACATTCTTCAAATTGAAACCGTCATCTGTCAATACTTTCTGCGTCCACATTGCATTCACATGCAACATGCTGATCGCAACTTCGAGACAAGTGTTTGCTTGGTGTCTGTGAAATCTGGAAATACAGTAAACAAAAAAAACCGTAAACTCGAAAGTTACGCCTTCTCTTGCCTCGTGAAAACTGCTGATCATTCTGACACTATGCAACCGTAAACCTACACAAATAACAGTCCACCAAATGTGCCATTAAATGTGCCGTTAATTATCCTCCAAGCATGTTCGGGTTAGAAACTTTTGAATACAGATTACCTGCAGGGAAATTGGCTCTATGATTTGCTAGGAGTAGTCAGTTTAATCACTTGTTAAAATCTGCCCCTCCACTATAGTTTTTACAGTAAGAACTAATAAGAGATGATTTTATAGAATCCTGGATGTTTTTTTTAGTTTAGAAGTCCTAGCAAATCTTTTTCAGTAACTTAGAAAGATTCACCAGGATTTATAAACTTAAAAATGGAAAAAAGAGATAATGGGAGAATCTTTTAAGTGATCAAATAAAAATGATTGATTTACAGAAAGTAGGGGAATCTCTGACTCTTCATTTTAAAATACTTTCAAATTGCACATTATCGGGTAAAAAATGGCAAAAATACCACATTAGCAAACATTACCACTATAACTATCCCTCAAATCAAGGGAAAGAGTCACTCCCTGCAATGCCTCACCTTGATAAAAACTTTAGAGCTTGAATACAAGATGAGACCTTAGGGTTGTTTACACTTTAACTCCACACCCATCTGCAGAAAACCTCCATAATATTATTGATAAACTAATGAACAAACACCCACCTGAAAAAATCCCCATATAATATGGATCAGTTCCATTGCAAGAAATCTAATTTCTAACATCCTTTTTACAACTGACAACCAACATAAAAACACACATAAAACAAAAATATCTATACAAGTTGTTTGCTAGCAATTTAATTTGTATAAACTGAATCTTAAGGTGAAATGGCTGAAACTTGAAGGTATTTTGAATAACTAATAATCCTGATAAGTAGCGTCTGCTCAATCTAAATAGGGAACTGCAAGTATTCGAAGCATCTCCATTTCCCCAGTTGAGGGGAGCAATATAATAGTGAAAGCAGAATCCTTTGCACGCATGACAAATCTGAAGTTTCTTTGGATGGACAGAGTAATTGTTGAAGGAAGCTACCAAAAGATATCCCCAAATTTGAGATGGCTGCATTGGAACTCATGCCCATTGAAAAGCTTTACAATTGAATGGTGTAAAGAACATACAGTTGTGCTGGATTTGAGTTTGGTGGCACGTGGTCCTCTCACTGCATTACAGGGTTTATGGGACAAAACTGCTCGTGTTTTGACGCGTGCCGCTACTATTCGTCATCCTTATGTATTTAATGTTTTAAATGTAATATAAACCAGACAGTGCAATTTGGTATTATGTATTCAATGTTTAAAATGTAAATTAAAAAAAAAAATCTATTTTTCACTATTACTGTTCATAGGATTGTTCAATAAGAAAATAGATAAATTACATTTATCAAATTATTAAATAAGAAAATTAGGTTTCAACTATAACATTTTTGTCAAATAAGTTTAATATTGAATGTTCATTGGTCAAATGAATTGAACTAATTTCACCATGTGAATGCATAAATAAGGCAGGAACTAAAAATATGAAAATAAATCTAAGATTTGTTCATTAGTAAATCTTTCCAAAAATAAATAAAACTAGATTGTTTTCTTTTTTATTCACAAATGACTTTTATTTTTATTTTTTTTATAATTATAATTATAGAATTTAAAAAAAACCCATCTCCATTACAAATTTTATATTCATTCTTAGGAATGTATATAGGTAACAAAGTTTGAAAAGAATGTTTATATCACAACAACTGGAGAATTATTAATAATCACAGTAGGTTTTCTTTTCTTTTGATGGAGGTATATATTTAATATATATATAACAATGAATGTAAAAATTGCTGCAGATATAAAAGCAAATGAGATATCAATTATAGAGAATTGTAATTGTAACAGAGGGTGATAACAACGTATTGAAATATGATAAAAATTTGTCAGAGTTTTTTTTTTTTTTTTAAAATTTAAAGCAGCGAAATACATTACAGAGTAATTTTCTTTTTATATGATACCAACGGTGTTAAAACAATAGTGATAAGTTAAATTTAAATAGCAGTGTTTATATCCCACAACAGAGTTTAAAAGCATTCATATGATAATAATGAATATTATAGCCAATGGACAGTGAAAAGAATTTAAACAACGTTGAGTTGAAAACAGCGAAAGATATTAGCAACGTTCAAGATATATATTTAGTAGAGGTGCTAAATAGCAGTGAACATTTTATATATATATATATATATATATATTTAATAGAGTTATAAATATACAGTGAATGAAAAATTATAAGGTTTTTAAGTGTTTAAATCTTTTGCAAGATTTATGAGATATCAATGGAGAGCGGATTCCATGGGAGGGCCTGCGGCCTCCACATGAGCAACCATGGAAGGGGCTCACGCCCCCAGTTCTCCCACAGCTAGCAGTACAAATCTCGACCAGCCGGTTGTTTGCAATGCACCGGCTGGTTAAGGTTAACCAAAAACATGTAGGCCCTTTTTTTAAAATAACTACATTTTGCATTTTTTTCTTAATCATAAACCGATTAGTTATTTCTGTTGATAAACATAGTTCCACAGAATAATTAAAAAAATATAGTTAAAAATAACAGCATTAATAATGATCTCAGATCCACACGGATTACTAAACACAGAAGTAATTCCTATTTATACAACAGATGAATCCAAAACCAACTAAAATAAAATAATATAATTCTTCTATTTATTGATTAGATACAAGTGTTTTCATATACAGAGCAATAAGTTTCAATATCAGAAGATTATTTTCATCCATAGAATAAATTTATATTATACAGAACAATATTAACCATTAGTAGATTTACAAAAGAAAATCATGCAAGATTATAACAGGATGCCATAATGGAAATATATATATATATATTTTTTTTAGATTTATAAGAGAAATCACAATTCTCGGGATTCAATGAATTTTCAATAGGAAATAACAATTCCCAGATTGTCTTAACAAAACAATGTAGCAACAGGGTTTTCTACACCCACCGTAGAACTTTTTCATCTCTTGACACACAACAATAGATTTCATAGATAATCACTTCCACGCACTTTCACCAGAATTACATAAACACATATTAATTTTTTTTTTTTTCCTGATACACAAGAAGCCATTATTCCCACTTGAACTTCACAATTGGAACTTGTCAACCTGCACACATACGAAGGCCAAGTAGGTGGCCAAGTCTTTCTCTCCATCCTACCGTAGGGATAGCCTCAGCATATCCCACCCTCGAGCAGGGGAACTTCATAAACCGGGAGAGACACACAAAACTTACAAAATCATAACAATCAAAGTTTAAAACACAATAATTACCCCATGGTCGACTCACACACGAGGATCTTTTTTCGAGATCCAAAAAGGGGGAAGGGGGAGAAAGGGGATAACATCCCTCTTGGGGAGATAAACCAAAAACATAATCATAATAAATGTCATCCTTTGGTACTCCACAAAACACAAAACAACTCCCACACAACACCACATCCATAGCTCCACATAAATCCATACTCCCACATCCAATAACAACATCATACACCCATTCTTCCAATTTAACAACCACATAATTTTTTTCACAGCTACTCCACAAAACATAAAAACTCCCACACAACTCCACATCCATATCTCCACATAAATCCATACTCCCACATCCAATAACAACATCATATACACATTCTTACAATTTAACAACCACATACTTTTTCACACATATAACTTCAAATCCTTGTCTGAATATATAAACCAGAAATACATTCCCCAAGAGAGGCTCCACGCCTCTCTCTACCCCAACATGTGGCAGGCTCTCATGTAGACGGAGGGCCGCTTCCATAACAACCTAATTGTAACAAAATACAACAACACACACAAAGACCCAACACTCATAAGAATTATCCTTCACAAACACAAGATTTTCCCTGATACAAAAAGTAAAAATTCTCAAGAAATTACCTCAACTCCCAAGTTAGGGCGAGCCCAAAAATTGAAACCAGAAACAAATTCTTAATCACCTCTCATGAATCCCAAGCCAAATTTCTTCCAATTTCACCAATTTTCTATTCCTCCATACAACATAAAATTAAGAATGATCCTCCAAAAAAATTATGGAAATCTTTTCCAAACTTCCTCATAAATAAAGACTCCAAAAACTTCCATAAAGAAAAAAGGCAAAAAAGAAAGAAACTTTCTTTTTTTTATCTTCCCATAAAACCCATCTTTTTCTAAAAATAAAACAAAAGATAAAACCTTCTCCAAGAGTTTAAAATATTAAAATAGAATTTAAAACATTGATCCTCATCCCATTAGGAAATAAATTTGAATAAAACTAAATAAATAAATAAAAAGACTTTTTCCCCACAAGACTAATTTAAATAAAAATGAATAAAATAAAATAACATTATCCACAAAATACTATTATAAGATAAAACAAATAATTTAAAATAATACTCTCATAAATGAAATAATTAAAAAAATTTGTAAAATAATTAACTATCATAACCAATCAAAAATTAAAACAAAAGACAAACCATAACATTACATCACAAATTAGCCTTAACCCCTTCCCCAGGTTAGGCTAGGCTTAACTAGGCTGACCTAAGGTTTATGGAGTCTCCGAATTCCACTTAAGGGAACTTGACCACCCCACCTGCACACTCAAGTTCAAATAGTAGTTTATCATGATAATAATAGTCGAACCAACATAATGTATAACAAAATTATTTAAATAATCAACTTTTATCAAAATCACATGATTAACAATTTAAAATAATTTATTTAATTCACTAGCATAAAAATATTCACTACTTCCAATCCCTTTCTTTCTCACATAAAATAAGTCTGAAAAATCATTTAATTAACTTAATCAAAATATAGTCCAAGCAGATTAATCATAAAATATAATCATGTCTAGAGGTTCATCAAACATAATATCAAATAAAATAGCATAAGTGTCCAAAATTATCCAAAAGCATTATGCAATCCATCTAGCATAGTCCAATAGTCTAAGTCATGATAACTAAAGCAATGTAAAAAGGATGGCCTCACAAATTGCCTTATGGATACAGCTTGTTTTGTCTTACAAAAAAAAATCATAAGATTAAACCTCAAACCCTATACTAAACTATGGCTATCCATGATTTATAGGACACCATGCAAACTCGAAATGACCAACGTGATGCCGAGTTCAAGGCCGATATGTTTCTAATCCTAGGGGCTTTATGCAGGAAATATGGATCTGCTTAAGATACTCACTTTGGAAACAAAGATATAAATGATTGAAGGAATCAAGTTCTAGGGATTAGCAATGGTAACCCAATCCTACAACATGTATACAATTCAGGTATGTTCAATGTCGCGAGCTTTCCTTATGTAGCAGAGGCACTTGAGCTCGTAATCGCATGTGCTAAAAATTAAAATCAAGCCATAAGAAGGATGGAGAAACAAGGGAGAGTGTATGCATATTTCTCAGTGCAGGGTATCATGGAGGCATTCAAATTGTGTACGCATAGAGATATGTACAAGATCAACATGGAGCACTTGACAAAAGAATATAATAGAAACACTACAGATTGTAAGAAAATCATGTTTTCCATATGGAGGGCTATAGACAACAAGGTGAAAGCAGTGGTGAAGATGCCCCAACACTTATTCAAATACGATTTTTCCCTTGAAATATAGTATATGATAGTCTCGCTACGCTAAGTGGTGGGAAAGAATGATTCAGGCACATTTGAGCCATGGATGTATGGGCTGATCCACATGGTCAAGGATATAGATCAGATAGTCCAATGGGCAAGGCTCATTAGTGACAGCTTACATGACGGGATGATCCAGTGGAGCCAAAAATGGAGGCTATTTTATATGTCATCATATGTATATACATGTGCATATAGATCCACATTTACAAGTTTCCAAATAGTGGGGAATCAGATGCCTCCCAGAAGAACAAACTGTGTGGGAACATTACCAATAGCTGGAGTGGAGGATGTCCATCTAGCATTACAGAAGGGTGAATGATTGCTACATAATGCATTTGGTGAGGTTAATGGAAGGTGAATGGGCAAAAAAACTCTCAAAAGAAGCCCAAGAAATGGTCCAGATGAATGAGTCATGGTTCATCCAATTCCCCACATTCGCATATATCCATATGGAGGGGTTTGAAGATAATGCTTTTATGCTACCCAGGTACCCTACTGATAAGTTAGTATTACTGGAGGTCACAAGGTAGATCATACCATCATTTGAAGCCTATGAGAAGAAGAACAAAAGAGGAAATGTCAGGTTCCCAATGCATATTGATTGGTATGCTTGTGGCTCAATAGATGGAGCCATGAAATCTAAGGCAAAGATGCATATGTTACATCTGTAGTTGCTCCCCTTGCTAAGGTACTATGAACCCTACCATAGGATGGAACAACATGTTAATAAGAAATTACAACATGAAGTCCATCTAGAGGACCATTGGGCTGACTCTATGGATAAAGAGGAAGTGAGGAAAAGAAGCTACCAATGCTTGACTCTAAATCAAATAAGGACGTTGGGATGCTTTGATGCACCTCCTCAATTGTAATTTGATGATGGAAAGATATTAAGCAAGCAATATGAACAAAAACAAATATATAAGGTGATGATTCCTCTCCCAGATTGGTCCAAGCTAGAGGATACATATCTAGAAGTCATAACTTCCAAGGTGATGAGCTTCACCAAAAATTGGGTGGACAAAAGAGTGAAAAAAATAAAGGCTAAGGGGGTAGCTATAACCTTGGAGAAGATAAGGAAGAGAAAACAAAAAGATGATATTGAATTTGATGACTTCCTAATCCACAAACACTAGGTTATGGAGGCAAAATGGGAAAAGATAGGCCTTCTAGAAGTGAGGACATATTTTTATCAGAAGGCATTACTATTTCCATAGTTCCATCTCCTCCTAGGGAATTGCCTATACAAGCCATTCCCATAGACATAATAGAGGCACAAGGGAGAGCACATCTGGATGCAATTGTGGAGAAGAAGCATGATGATGTGCTAAAGGGTGTGAACATCCCCAGGTAGAAGAGGGTCCAAGCTCCATTGATGAGGTGTTCGACATCCAGGGCTATGGATGTTCAAATTGAAGAGTAGCACAAGTTTACCAAGATGGAGCAAATGCTTTGTCAAGGGAAAACATCTAGGGAATCACTTGCATTGGTTTCTACATCACAAGAGAATGTAGCTGAGCAGGTAGAGGCACATCTAGATCTTGGGGCCCAAGAAATGGATTTTTAGCACAATGTGCCTATCCTAGAAATAATTAGAGTCAAGGAGTTAGCCAATGAAGCAAAGGAGGCTGAACATGAGAAGATGACTGATCAACCTTTGTCCCTAAGTTAGATAATTGACTTAACTAATGATGATGTCACAAGGGACATGACAACACATCTAGTAGAAGACTTTCTAAGGCATACTGCATGAGCAATTGAAGATTTGCAATAGGAAGAGCATAAAGCTTTAGGTGCAACAAGGCTAGAATCTCCTGAGGTGGTCATTGAATTAGACCCCCTCAATATTTTAATAGAAACAATCACAAGTCCTATAGTTATAGACTTGTCCCCTCAACCTGAGGCAAAGGATAAGGAGAAAGAACATGTGATGGATGATCCAGAACATACTAGAGAAGATCTGGATATCCAAAGGGATGAACAATAGACATTAACATCTGAGAAATAGACTCAACTAAAGAGAGTAGTTGAGGAAGTGATGACATAAGGTAATATTAGAGGAGCTTCTCAAGAAGATGTCCAAGATCAAGGCCCACTAGAAGCACATCATCAGGGTGATCTTGTAGAAGAAGTGACACAAGATGCACAAGGTGCACCAAATGAAAGCATAAGATCCCAAGAGGCTATTCCTCAAGATAAGCATAAAGAAGATGTGGCATCCCATGAAAGAGAACCAGAAAAGGAGTCTACACAAGATGTAGACATGACACGTGTAGAGACTTGGACTCATGGAGACAACCGTTGCATGTGCATGGAGGGATGCACACAGATAAAGAACATGAGGAGGAAATCTAGATAGATGATGGTGGAGATGACGAGGTGGTACACCAATAAGATAAAAGGGTAGATACAAAGATAAAAGGGGAGATATAGAGATGCATGATGCTCATATTAATCAATCTGTCCATGCATGGTCAAAAGCTGATGTGCCTTCATTCTTGATATCTGACGTAATTGAGCCTCCTGCCCAAGAATCTACCCCTTTTGATTTCAAATCCTTATTTTCATTGGATCATTCTAAGCCCAAGTGCAAAGCTAGGGAGACTTCTACAATAAAGAGGAATTCTACAACAGGGAAAAGAATTGCCCAATTGGCTGTCCCCCTTATAGATAAGAGTGAGGGAGAGATAAGCACAAAAAAATTTCTAGTCACCATGATTGACCTAGGACATTCAATGGCACAACAATGTTGGCAAGAGACACTATATGGATTCATTATTGTTGTCATTGATGGCAACCAAGCTCATCCCACACATCCGCAGGACATGGTGTGTCCCTACCAGAAGTCAGAATGAAGATTGTTGTGGTCTAGTAAATAAGAAATAGAGCATGTGGCAAGGTCCGACAGACAGGTTCGGATCTCTCAGAGGAAGTATCTTGGTGAAGTGCAGATTTGGGGAAGTCAAGAGGACTACCTTGAGTGATAGATTCCAAGGATTTAGCCTTCGGTGATAGATGAGGAAAAAGATATGAATAGTTGGGTACCAGATTCCTGAGTGACAGTGTGAACAGAGGAAGAACTGACTGACAGAACATTAGACTACTTTCCGGATGTGTTACTGATTGTGGTAAAGGTTATGAAGGCATGAATCATGTTTGGCTGACATGATTAATGATTTCTACAAGCATATACTTGATCCGCATTACTTGATGTACAAGGATTTAGCTGACAGATTAGAATTAGTGAAAAGATTGACTATTCTGGGTGCCAACTAGAAAGGTGAAGAAATTACTTGTGCGGATATATATACACAATGGATTTAGTTGTGAGATGTGTTGTTGTTGTAGTTGTTGTGTTGTGTGAAGAAAAGAAGAAGAGCAGAGCAGAAGCAGTAAGGAAGATCTGGTATGTGAAAGCAAAGCAGCATAAGAGAAGAGGAAAGATGAAGTGCAGTAGATTAGTGTACTGAGCCTAAACCAGAACTGAACTCTAGGATATGTAGATGCTTACAATCAGTTCAAGTATTGTATAACATTCCCTTTGTAGACAGTGAGTCTCTTGTAGGTAGTGTGCCTCTTGTGAACAGTGTGCTCGGGCAGTGAGCCCTAATTGGCAAGTGCCATTTTGTATTTCCTTATTCTTCTAACAGAAAATAATCTTTGGGTTAATCACCTCATGGTTTTCTCCCTTAACAGGGTTTCCACGTCAAAAATATTGTGTCATGTGTATCTTCATTTCATGGTTATGTTTACTTATTTGAATTAATGCTGCATTGATTAATAAGAAAAGATCAGAAGAAGAACTAATTAGGATAACTGATTCACCCCCCCTCTCAATTACCAACAATTAGTATCAGAGCCAAGTTCCTCCTAACATAGTCTAACAGCTCAAGGAAGATCTGGGAATCCAAATGGATGCATATGGTTTAAAGGAGAAACTCAAGACTACCCTTGAGGATCTTGAACAGTCAAACTCTGAAGTCAATGAATTAAAGGAAAGACTCAAACAGGCTGATGATTTCATGAGAGAACTAAAAGATAAATTAAGTCTCTCTATGAAAAAGAGAAAGGAACTGCTTCAGCAATTGGCAAGACAAAATGAAGCAAATAATGCAAATGAAGAGCTGACTAAGAAAACCAAGTTATGTGAAAAGTTATCAAAAGAAGTCATTATGGTAAGACATGAAATGGAATCAGGAGTTATAAAGTTTACCCAAGAGATTGAAGAAAAAAGAAAAACTGAAGACAATCTAAGACAATCTCTCAAGGAGAAATCAGAAGATTGCCACCAGATGGATAGAATTATCAGACATCTTGAATCTAATCTTGAAGATGCTAAAGAAAATGAAGAAAGACTTGAGGATCAAATTATCTTTCTCAAAAGGGATCTTCAAACAACAAATGAATATAAAGAGAAATTCAAGATAAGTTCTGCTCAACTTGAAGTTCTTCTTGGAAATCAGAAGAGGGTAGATGACAAGTGTGGTTTGGGATATGAGAAAGGAGAAAGCTCTGGATCAGGTCAGTAGAACTTTGGAATAGAAAATCCAAGGAATAGGCCTAGAAGACCTCCGGTAAGATAGCCCAATGCTCAAAGATATCCATCCTTCAATGGATACTGCCACAGCTGCAATCACTTTGGTCACAAAGCTAATCAGTGTAGAAAGAGAATGAATCAGACTAATTCATCCTTCTTCGGACAATGTTTTAATTGCAAAAGGTATGGTCACAAGTCTCATGAATGCAGAAATATGCAAATGAACAAATCATTCAATGGTAGATGCTTTACGTGCAATAGAGTAGGTCATATGGCTAATCAATGCAGAACAAGAGGATATCAGTCAAATAGGCAAAGAAACGGTGTTTGCCAAATCTGCAATAGGTCCAGTCATAGTGCAAAATTCTGTAGAAGTAAGAATTAGGACAAAAGAGGTCAAGTATATCATAATCAAGATAAGGGTAAACAAAAGGTGAATGCGGATGAAGTTAAAAGTGAGATGAGCAAATTTTGGGTGAAGAAAAGTGCAGAGAATGTAGAGGTTGGATCCGCACCAGACTCTAGTGCTGATATTCTTTCCAAAAATTAAAAAGGTGAGCTCTGGCTCAGGGGAAGACACAAAGAAAACCTTGTTCGCCCAGCTAGTCAAGTGGTGCCAGAACTGGCACAAGAGGAGTTACGGATTGAAGGGTTCATAAGGGAAACATCCAAACAAACTATGGTTAAGATTTGGAAGATCCAAATGATGTTTAAAGATCAGGACAGATCCAGTTCTTCAAGTCATCCGAATAAGGCAAACCAGAATAATGTAGGTCGAGCATTTATTGCAACCTGATATTAGAGTTTGTGGAGCAATATAAGGGATTTCTCACTAATCACTTGTTCATTCTGCATTCAAGAAGAAATGAAAAGTGGAGCTCTGCAACAAAATTCCTCAAGTTCATCAAGGATCATTTGCAAAAGTCATTACATCAAGAAATCAATCCGACCAACTCCGTAATACTGAAAGGTGCAAAAGGTATTTTCCATTCTCAATATCTCACTGCAAATCTTTTGATGATGGCTACTCTGAATATAGTAAAGATTTCTGATAGACCTCGCCCCACATTCAAGAAACATCCATACAAATCCTTGGAGGTAGATCCCCTAGGTGTATTTTCTAGTGTTCCGCATGGCGTCTTGCACATAGAAGACATTGGGGTTTACATACATGCAAATATTGAAGAGTTTGGGGAATTTAGATTAAGAGACATCTATCACAAACAATTGATAGATGATACCTTTGAGCTCAAACCAGAATATAAGAGCATCCAGGAGAAGCATTTTGATCAATTCATTCATTTCCCCTACTTTGAAGAAAATAAATGGGTTTGGTATGTATTGAGTAGGACACATGATAACTTCCTCTCGCTGAACAAACCTTACAAGATCACTAAGGAGGCAATTAGGCTAGTAATTGGTGTATATATCTCTAGAGGGATACCTGTACTCAAATCTATTAAAAATGACATTGTAATTGAGGCCACCGGATCAAAATTTGATAAGAGGGCAATGACCATTGAAGATATTATTGACCCAGATGTCAAATTTGCATCTATGATAATAGGATATAAGATATATCACTCTAGTAGGGAGAATTTAGTATCTGGAATTGCAATATATACTGCCTATGAGATGCTGACAAAAAATGCAGAATATGATCTTTGTGAACTTCTTTTGAGCCAATTAATGGAAAACATACAAAAGATCAAAAAGGACAAGAAAAACTCTTTCAAATATGGTGCATTAATAGTATGCTTATTTTTCTATTTCATGAATGAGTTGCCTGGATCAAATGGATGGGTATGGCAGAATGATAAACCAGTAGCAGTTCAAATAAGAGACTATTTGCATGGGCTTGGGGATGCTAAAGAAAGAAATACAGCCATGTGCGGATACTTCAAGACCTTTCAGAACATGATGCAAGCAAGAGAAAGGATTCCCCAGTCTCTTGTTGAAAAATACAAAGACACAGTCTGCTTTATGGTAGATACTGATCAGTGCCTAATGGAGGCAGTAGAACCAAGGACAGTTTGGATCATGTCCATGGGGTATGAAGTGGATGAACAAATTGTGGAGCTACATGTTCAACACATGCTAAATCAACCAAAGGATCCAAAGGCAGAAAGGTTTGGAACCTTTGAGGAGCTGAGTGTAAAGATTCATGTGGAACTCAAAGAACCAAAATCAAGAGGAAGGTAAGAAAAGAAGTAGAACATGTTGCCAAAGGCCTTGGCATCTCAAAGGAGGCACTTGATGCCCACAGGAAAAAGATGGAAAGAGTTGAGGCAGAGAAGAAAGAAAAGGAGAGCAAGAAAAGTGCTCCGGTAGAAACCTCCACCCGGTCAAGAACATCAAAGAAATCTACACCTATCACTGCCAAAAGCACAAAGGCATCTAAACCAGAAGCAAGATCATCTGGTAAAACAAAGAAAAGAACCAAGACTAAGGCCACAAGGTCTTATACAGGTCAAAAAGATGAAGAAGAGACTGAATCTAATGAGGGGATAAAGGAAATAAAGAAACAGAAGAAGAAAGGATCTGATGAACCCTCTACAGGTCAAGATGAGGAAGAGATGGCAGAGGAATTTGTTGAAAATCCTACCTTGTCATTAGAAAGTGTAATCAAATCAGTCACTGTGGATGGAAACCTTCAACCAATGGCCGAATTGTATGATGATTATAATGAGGCTGACCAAAAGATCTTACAGGAAGCTGCAATTAGGTATCTAAACATATAGAGTAAGGCTTTCATTGAAATAATATCTCTTATTCCTAAAAGCCTAGAAAAGGAGTTAGAAATTAGAAAGACTAATGCCATGGCAAAAGACCTTGAGATCCAGGAACAGATAGCAATTCAGCTATATCCTTCAATTGATCCCAAGACAATGAATATGATTTTCAAAGATTGTAAGGATGAGTTTAGAAGTAAAGGATGAATCAACTTATGCTTGGTGAGACTAATAAAGTAGCCAAGGACATAGTAGAGATCCTTCGGAAGGCTTTCAAAAGATTTAATCTTCCTAGTACAGAGGACTTGGGTACTGTTGCTGCAAAAGAATCTTCTGAGAAAATTACAGAAGAGGTGGGCCCTGAACAGACTAACCCTTCTCTGGTTTCCCCCACAGTTTCTCGATCTAAAGAAGAAGAAAGATTACAGGAGAAAGAAGCAGAGGTGAAAGAAGATACCAGTGACAAAAATGCAAAAGAAAAGAAAAAATTGTCTCTGGCAAGAGAAACTACAAAAACTATTCAAGAATTCTTGAACAAAGAATCAATGGAGATTGATGAACCAGAGCTTCTACAAGGTCCATTCAATTTTGATTCTCTTTCTCTGGTACAGACAATGAAGATAGATTCATTTGCTAATGCTAAGGCTAAAGAAAAACTCCTAAAGTCTCATATGGAAGACTGTGAGTTGATAGAAGCTACTTCTGGAGTGCTAGAAAAGATCATGCCATCATTTCAAAAAGATCCCACAGCCTCCTCATCCGGTAATCTCAAAACCTTAGTCAGCAGTGTTAGTACACATTTTGATTCTCTAGAAAAATCAGCTGAAGAAAACGTCCGGAAGGAGTTTTTGGACAAAGGTTCTTCGAGACATGGTTTGATCATTAATGATAGGAGAAACATGAATATTAGGATAAAGAGCTTAGAAAATGCTCTTAAGGATGGCGGTGAAGTATACAAATTTTGTATTTCCTGGTCCAAAGCAACAATAGAGATTGAGAAGAAAATAAAAGAGCAAGAGGATAAACTACTAAGTTTCTCTCAAAATTTTGATCCTCTCTCTTCCTCCATAGTAAATCAAGAGTGTTAGACTATTGCAATCACAAATGCAATAAAGAATTTTGAGAAGGAAAGGAAGAACATAATTAGCCGGATGGGTGAACTTAGAAGGATTATTATCCCTAAGTTAGAGGCCATGCATGAGGCCATAAGTGAAGCTCAGACTACCGCCCAAACCAATGATCCAACAGATCTTAAGAGGGCAGAAGCTTTTGTGTTTTTGTTAAGTGGTCACATCTCAATTTTGGATAGAATGAAGCAAAGTTGGGCTGTAGAACTCATCCAACTGAAAACAACTTTTGCAGACATACTGCAGTATATGTAAGTATTCCATATGTATGCGGCTAAGTATAGTACAATTTTTGAAAATTTTGGTATGTGGACCCTACCCTTTGCCATTGATGTCAAAGGGGGAGTGAGGAGTAGTGAAAAATGAGGAATCCAACTAAAGGGGAGCTCCGGAATATGTATATAAAAATAGAGCACCAGCCAAGGGGGAGCACAGTGTAAACACTTAGTCATTTTTCACCAAGTGTTGCCATCAATGCCAAAGGGGGAGATTATTGGCAAGAGACACTATGGATTCATTATTGTTGTCATTGATGGAAACCAAGCTCATCCCACACATCTGCAAGACATGGCGTGTCCCTATCGGAAGTCAGAATGAAGATTGTTGTGGTCCAGTAAACAAGAAACAGAGCATGTGGCAAGGTCCGACAGACAGGTCCGGATCTCTCAGAGGAAGTGTCTTGGTGAAGTGCGGATTTGGGGAAGTCAAGAGGACTACCTTGAATGATAGATTCCAAGGATTTAGCCTCCGGTGATAGATGAGGAAAAAGATATGAATAGTTGGGTACCAGATTCCTAAGTGACAGTGTGAACAGAGGAAGAACTGACTGACAGAACATCAAACTACTTTCTGGATGTGTTACTGATTGTGGTAAAGGTTATGAAGGCATGAATCATGTTTGGCCGACATGATTAATGATTTCTACAAGAATATACTTGATCTGCATTACTTGATGTGCAAGGATTTAGCCGATAGATTAGAATAAGTGAAAAGATTGACTATTCCGGGTGCCGACTAGAAAGGTGATGAAATTGCTTGTGCGGATATATCTACACGATGGATTTGGTTGTGAGGTGTGTTGTTGTTGTTGTTGTGTTGTGCAAAGAAAAGAAGAAGAGTAGAGGAGAAGCAGTAAGGAAGATCCGGTATGTGAAAGGAAAGCAGCATAAGAGAAGAGGAAAGATGAAGTGTAGCAGATCAGTGTACTGAGCCTAAACTGGAACTGAACTCCAGCATATGTAGATGCTTATAATCAGTTCAAGTATTGTATAACATTCCTTTTGTAGACAGTGAGTCTCTTCTAGGCAGTGTGCCTCTTGTGAGCAATGTGCTCGGGCAGTGAGCCCTAATTGGCAAGTGCCATTTTGTATTTCCTTATTCTTCTAATAGAGAATAATCTTTGGGTTAATCACCCCGTGGTTTTCTCCCTTAATAGGGTTACCACATCAAAAATATTGTGTCATGTGTATCTTCATTTCATGGTTATGTTTACTTGTTTGAATTAATGCTACATTGATTAATAAGAAAAGATCAGAAGAAGAACTAATTAGGATAATTGATTCACCCCCCTCTTAGTTATCAACAAACAAGACATTGAAGAGCTTAGGGAAGGCACTGATAATGTAGCAACCAGGATAACCAAATTAAAGGCAAAAATAAGGAGTTGAATGGAAAAAATGTCCAGATCCATACATTAATTAAGGGCTTGGTTATGCCCAACCTACAAATAACTGAGGCACCTGTGGCCTTAGCATTAGTTAGCCAGGATTAGATGACAGGTCTGGATGCACAAAAGCATTAGGCTTAGATTGTGGGCAAATGTTTCACACAATTCATGGCTAATGGTGAGAAAGTAATAAGGATGTCCCTATCCAACTAGAACACTTTGACTCAGTTAAAGAAGAAAGAAGAGTCATTAAAGAGAGCATCTGGATGTAGACTTAGCCAAAGTGATCATGACCTGACAAGGTTAAAGGGCATGAGGAGGTTGGATTACCAAACTCTCTTAAGCATAAAATCTTGACAAGCTAGATGCTTCAAAATGTGGATATCTCGATAAAGGATCTGAGGTTTGAAGTGGATATATTGAAGAGGTGTAGAGCCAAGGTAGGGGACATAGAGGTCAAGGCTAATGACCTACTTTTTGATGATACGACAATTTTGGAGGAGTTAATTGGTAGTCTAGTGGCGGAAGCTAAAACCTTTGATGAGGGAAAGTCTATCTAGGCATTCAAGGCTAGATTCAATCCAACAATAGATGATCATGTGCATCATTTTACAAAAGTCACCATAGATGAGGTAATGGAACTAAATGCTAAAATAAAAGCATACAATGGAAAGTTAGATTATAGGATGGCCAAGTGGGTATCGCTTAGTGAACAATTAAAAACATAAGAGTATAGCAAGGTGAAGGATCAAATCAGGGATAAAGAAGAGATAGATACAACTGTATAGGTGTATGAATTCTATAGAAAGATAGATATGGGGGTGGTGATCACTGAAGATAACTTCATAGAAGAGTCTGAATTGAATGTCCATAAAGATGCTATGACAAAGATACAAGGAAATGTTCCATTTTGTTGGTTGTCTATTACAGAATGATTTCCAATAAAGCAATCACATGCTACTAATCTTGACCATTGACTATTTTTGATAGGATCCTAACCATTGAATAAATAATAACTGATATGGACCTTGTTCTATAAAATGGCCATGATCTTTATTTTTTGAGAGAGATTGAATTGTTGGACTTGTAAGCACTAAGTTTGTATTTTGCAACTTTTGTGACTTCTCAGGATTCTTTCTCAAGATAATATGTAAATGGACATATTTTAAATTATATTGAATGAAATAGAGACACAGATTACTTCCTGATCATAAATCTTAAGTAGTCTTTTGGTTGATTTCTGGTGTGCAATGCTGGATTGCTGCATTCAAACTGAAGTGCATCAATTTTATTTACACATTAGCATCTTCATTTCTTCTAAAGTTTGCACTAACTTCACGTAGTTGTGGAAAATCTTTGAAAATGTCATTTGGTTTCTCTCTTTTCATGAATGTATCAGAGTATATGCATGGATCAGTGATTGAACCTTAGGAAAATTAGAATTTATATTCTCTTAACCCTTTCATTTTGATATTTCATTTCATTAAATCTAAATAACTGCAAATGATTATCAATTAAAAGCAGATAAAGTAAATATATGTTAAATAATGACAAATTAGATGCATATATAGTGAGTTATAGAAAATATTGATGCATTTCATGCAAATTATCATAAGAATAAATGAAATACTTACTGCAAAGTAAACTAGTTGAATAAATTTGAAGTATAGAAGTAAATATTAGTTCATATGGAGTAGATATTGGAAGAGCAAATTTAATCTTTTAGAGTCTTTATAATTGATCCAAAATCAAGTACAAGTTCCAATGAATTATAGAAAAATCAAGATAAATTCACATTCATTTGAGCAAATCTTAGCTATATATAGTAGGATTTGATAGAATTGTTGAATTTTTGTGCAAAGAAGGCATAGACAACTTGATAAATTGAAGAAACATTGAAGAATTGGGCAGCATAATCATTATGTAAGGTGCCAAACTAGAAAATAGCATTACACATCAAACCCTGAGTAACATCATACGATCAAGACCTGACCAATGAAGACTTGGGATTATGAATTTTTTTGGAATTCATCATAACTTTCAAGATAAGTAAAGGTTTGTCTGTTAAACTTTTATTTCTTATTGTGTGATTGACAACCACATCAACGCATCCCCTCTCCAATAATTAATTAAATAATTTTATTATTTAAATTATTTTTTTAGAGCCACATGACTAGCTTGTCCTCATTGTCATCCACTTGATATGATCAATAAATGATTGTGGCAAAAGTCAAACTAAGTTTTCATCTCAACCATGTATCTCATACTACATCTCAATCCTATCTGTTCACATAAGGATAAGTCCTAGAAGCTTCCTTTATTTTCCTAAAAGTCCTTATCCTTTCCCTAATCTTGTCTCAATGAATATTAACCATTGATCTAATGTCATAATCCTATCTCTTCATCCTATCAATCAAGTATCTATAAATCAATCCTCAGTGAAGGCATTGTCAACACATCTCATGCCATAAACTTATGCTATCAAAATCATCATAGATCTCTAATTACCATCATATATCCACCACCTTTATCTAACATTATGTTGCTATTTTTGACAACCAACATATACAAATCTCAATCACAATATCATTGGAATATTAAAGGCAACAAGAACTCATTTGGTGATATTGTTTTATTTCCATTTTATAGAGTTACTTGCTCTTGTTGTGTCTTAAGTATGGAATATGTATTTGCATGTATTTTTGTTTATTTAATTCCATATTTCTACATACACATTTTGGCATGCCCAGTGGGACCTCACGTCCCTTGTCTAACCTTTGTTTTGTAGGTTGAAGATCTTTTATATTGCTTCTTTTCTTCGTTTAGGGGCCGAATTTGTTCTAGATGGTTTTGTATTTTACACAGGTCATGAAAAAAGATGATCTTAGATTCATTGGAAAGATGACTTCAAAGCTTTTCCAAAAAGTTATTACATTAAATATTTGGATGAGTATAGAATGAGATGTGATGATTTGAAGTTGGTACTACAGTTGTGAATTTTTAAAAATTCATATCTTGCAATCTAGGTAAACAAATAACATTTTGTTGTTTTGCAGTTGGATACGAATATTTAAATCCATTTTTCTATATCATTCTCTTTTCAAATCTATGGAATAAATAGATTTTTTTTAATAATTTTTTTAAACCCTAGTTTATGGTATAACTTTTGCATATGAAGTCCAATTTGAGATAACTTATTTTTTATATTGATTAGAAAATCATAAGGAATCTCATGGTCATATCTATTTTTCTATTGGATGATATTGGTTGATGATTTTTGGAATGTTTTATTTATCAATCCCAACACTATTTCATTGAAAACTTTATTTGGGCATAACTTTTATATATTAAATTTAAATCCAAATATATTTTTCTAAAATTACAATGAAAGTCATAAGGAATCTATTGGTGACATCCAATCTACTATATCTTGAATATTATTTCTGATTTTTTACATATTTATGCTTTTTGAGTTAACACTTGTTTGTAGGATCACTTGTCAAAGGTTAAAATCTATCAATGTTCTACTAATACATTTGTTGCATATTTTCTTGTCAAAGATAATTATTTGAAACCCTTTTGTATTTACTTTATTTGGTGGGCTTGATTTAACTTGGGGTGTGTATGCTCTTATAGTTTGATCTTGGGAATCAAAAGCATCCTGTAATTATTTTTTAGTTTCACACACACATCATTTTTTAACTAAGGGAACTAATATTGTTTGTGTGGATTAAGTGTGTGCGTATTCTCTCTCCTTGCACCTAATGTGATCTTAAAGATAAAAAATGCCACCTGAAACACTTTTGTCTCCCAAGGACCCAAGTTGTGTAGCCTCTTCCCTTGAACTTACTTGTGATCTTGGGAATCAAAATTACTTGTAATCCTTTCCCATTAGGAGGCTTGCTTGGGGATTTCATCATCCATTAGATGACCTCAACCACATGTTTCAGGGGTGAGGGGTGTGGTATATCAAAGGGGAAAGAACAAAAGTTGTACCTCATTCTAGTCACATAGTCATTGGCATAGCTTTGGGGCCCTGAGTAATTCTGGAGACAAGGTGAAGTGACTTGTCACATGCCTTCAAGGGACTAGTGTTCATGAACTTGGAGCCCATGTACCTTACTTATATATTGGGGACTCCCTTAGAGAACTTGTACATACTAACTTTTAAGACTTTTTGGTCATCTTCTAGTGTGATCTAGGGTTAAACTGGTTAAGCCCAAAGTTACTCACCATGTACTTCCAAGGGTAGAAATAAAAGTTTTCTTTAGGCAAGGTATTAAATCCTCTAAGGAAAGGGAGAAGGTGAGCCCTTGTGCCACTAGACCCCTAGGTATTCCCTCTGGAAAAGGCATTCCTAGTTAGGTAAGAATATTGATGAGGAATTCTATTGTGTGGGCCTACACTACAAAGCCACACCTACTTGAATAATGTAGGGTGTTGTTATATTTTGTATGTTTGACTCATTACATTAACCCAATCCAAAATCCAAATCATTTGCAATCTTGTGTATGTTGTGTGTGATCATGTTTGCTACATTGCCTAAGGTCAAGTTTTAAACAATCCCTATTCACCTTCTAATAAGTATTTTACTCCAAATACAAATGCAAATAATCCATCTCTTCCTAGTCTAATTCAGCCTAATCCATTTTATCCACCTAATCTGTATCATTCTCCCCATATTTTCAACCATGGATTTTTATGAACAAATACAAGAAGTCAAATGTATGTATAAGGGATTAGATTCTCTTGCTCAAGAAAAATTTAAATCTTGTCATCCTCTAGCATAGTCCCTCATAGGAGCCTCTCAAGATTACTCAGATGATCTTATCACATTAGCTTCACGATCCACCATGTCATCTCTTTCAACCTCTTACCACCCTTTGTCCTCTTATCAATGACCATATACCACTTACCAAGTCAATCTCATGTCTTCATCTCCATCTATTGTATCTTCCTCTAACATCCCCCAAAAGACATATGAACAACCTACTCTATCTTCTCATATCACCCAATATCCATACCAAGATTCCCTACAACAAGAACATGTTAGTACTAGCTACCCCTTGAACCAAAATCAAAAGTCCATAAGTTCTCCTCATGCTACCTTTGACAAGAGAAATACCACTCATCCTTATCTTAATCTTTTCATATCCAATCCTAGTAGCCCTCTGTTGGACCATCACCTCTAATCTCAAGACAAAATCTCAACATAAGGTCAACCTACTTGCTTCTTATCTCAAATCTAAAGTCCATACAAAATAGGCTATAATGACGTTTCTTGTTGAAAGTGGAGCCATATCACCCCAAACCACATGTCACCCACAATATATCTAATCCTAATCAATCAAACCTTCCATCTAATCCCAATCCGAATCAATCCCCTTTTATTATACATCCACCCAATCTTAATCCTAATCCTACAACATACACCATTATTGTCTATCCATTATTTTGTCCATCTCCTACCTGTCTTAATCCATCCACGCCTAAACATATGAAGGATTTGATCTAGTGGATAAGTACTAGAAAGGAATCAAACCACATCATACAATCCCATGCCTACCCTTGCACCCAGAAAAGAGCCTCCAAGCATCATGGCTATTCCTCCAATACCATCTATTGAGCCTATTAAAAAACCTCTTACCATAAATGAAAATCAAAATCCCTCATGCAATCACATTGTCAATAATCCAATACCTATCACATAAATCCATGAAATTCAAGATCTATGTCAAGATTCCAATCCAAAGCATGTTCAACCTTGTCCCTCACCAAGTCAAGTTCAAACCATCCAAGCTTCTCAAGATCACATTACCCAAGATACCCAATAACCAACTAATCCCCCTCATGACTATCCACTTGAGCATGAAAGCCTTGTTTATCAACTTGAATGCTCACCTCACTTCATCTCCTTTCTTTGAAATGAAGAAATACCCACATCCCATGATGAGACACTTTCTCCCCAAGAAAACATAGACAATCAACTTATTCATGAGCATAATAAAGACCAAGATCATCTTTTATACACAATTGATCCTTTGCCATCCTCTATTGATCATATTCCAACACCATCACCCTATATTATTGGCCCCATTACCTTCATCCATGGTGATTCACTTGTAGAAGAGGAATAAACTCTATCCACTGCCCCACATCCTCCATCTAATAAAGGACCCACATCTTCTGTCTTAAATAATAAACATTTGATTACACATCACAAATTCCAAACCATGAACTCTCAATGAACAAGGTATCTTGGATCCCATTTAAAAATCCATTCATGATCACATGGCCTTGACTATACATCCCAAGAAAAAAAACTCAAAAAGTTGGTATCACCTCCACACCTCTTAAATGTACTTATTTCTAACACAAACCTGGTGGATCCCATCACACTTCCGAATCATATATCGATATCCCTCCTCCATCATCATACCTTTTTGGAAAGCATGTGACCATACATATTCCTCCATCTACTCTTCCTCTACTTATCCCAAATCCCAACTTCCTGATCCTTACATCCCCTCATCCTTTCATCCAAAATTCCACTAATCCTTCCATCCATAAATCACACTCACTTTGATCCCCTAAAATACCTAATCATGGCCAACGACTGCACACATCAACTCAGTATGAATCTATCACAAAACTCATGGGATTAAAAAGGACAAATTTGGATGTCTCCCCACATAAGGAAAAAACTCCATTGAAGCCTAAGAATGATCATGCCACAAGGCTTAGATCCTTGACATCATAATAAACTCCATCCACAAGGCTGCAAAAACATACACTTCAAAAAGCACAAGCAAAAACAAAAATGGTATGGGTCCCCAATAAAAAAGCAATTAATCAAACTGGAGCATCCAAATCCCACTCCACACCCAAATCACAAAAATCCCAATCCCGATCAAAACATCTTAAGTCCATTTGGGTCCCTAAATCACCAAATCAATAATCCACATCTCCATTACTACCCACACCCCATCACAAGCATAAGCTTCAAAATCCAACGTGGTGTGTGAAACTATTGGTCTTGCTTCCTCTACATTCCATGACATTCTCACATACCTCTAATGAAGGGCACTCCCCTTACCAGCCCAAACATGCAATAATAATAGAGAATAAAACAATGAATGAAAGAAAGAAATACCTGCTTTCTATTATCTCAATGTAATGAAATTACAATATTCAGGAAAATTACTAGCTACAACCACATGGTCTTTCTAATTACAAAAAATCTACAAGACAGAGCCACCATATGCATTGTTGAACCCCTCTTGTAAACCTCATTCACCTCCTTTATCTGGAATGCATAACCACCCCAGAATATTCTAGAAAATGTAATCCCCCCCAAGAAGATATTTTCAATTTTTTAATTTTGGTAGTATAACTTCCCGGGATCATAACTTTTGATCTGACCATCAGATTTCAAATTATTATATATCATTCAAAATTTCTTGAAAAGATGCTAGGTTGCAAAATGGTACCATTTGGTACATTTTGTTTTTCAACCAATTTTTGGGCCCATCAAGAGCTTCTAAGTGCCTCAAATTTGACATCAAATATTTGTTTTCACAGTTTTCAGAAGTGAAAATATTAATATCGCACAAATGACAAATGATACTAAAGTGATTTTTTCACCATTGTCTTAAATGCACGATTTTGGAGGTCTGTGGAAGATTTTGTGTCCATATGTGCACAAATCCCAACTTACTAAAACTAGTAGCCTTGTCAATTTTAGCCCTTATTGAAAAAGAAAAAATATTTCTGGGTGATGCAAGATTTCTCTTACACCATAGATGCTCCTGCATCCACCTCCATCTCCACATATTTTATCTACTATCCTACATATATCCCCCATCACATCCCTTTGGTCCATGCTTTTGTATAATCCTTTCTTCCATCTCCATCCATGTATCCATCTACCACTCATACTATCTACCATGTCCATTCCATCTTCCCCCATCCATCTATAATCCATATAATAGTCCACTATCTCCATTTCTATTTTATGTAATCATCTAGCAACATCCATGCCCATAAGGACACTCTAGATGGCCCATGTTTGACATCCATCTATAATGGGACACTATCATCCTGCTATGAAAATAGATGCTTGAGTCCCCATCCATCAAAATATCTCTTTCCCTCAATCAACCTATCCCTTCCAAAAAGAAAAAAATAAAAGAAGTACAAATAGTAGATGTAAATCCTTCATCCAATGGTGAAAACCACCTAAGTGCTATCTTGGTTAACTACCATGATGAAAACCTAGAAAACATGTGTCATGTGTAGATCGATTGTCTGTGTCTTACACTTGGGGGCATGTCTCATCTATCCCGTCCTATCATTTTTCTCTTATCATTCTTGATGGCACATGTGCAAAACAAGAATACATGTTTTATTGTTGTAGATAGACTACAAATTTGTTTATATCCTTCTATACAACTAGAAACTCATAGAAACAATCTTTTGTCAGCTCTGAGGCCACAAATTCCACAAAAAATAACTCTTCTCAATCAACACCCACATGAGATACCTAGGCTACACATAAATGACACAAAGGTTTATAGTTTTCTAGAATAGACCTAATCTAAGGAGAGTAAACAAATCTGCCAATAGCTCATAATAGAGCCCTCCAAGGGTTTGAGATGAAACATGTGTTCATACAGTCATTACACATATAAAGAGATAGAGGCTCAGACTACCAATTAAATATTTTCTTTTGTATCACACCATAAGCACTAGAACTTCCATTTGAATGTCCTCATCTATTTTACACAATCATTCTTCTTAATACAAGTTGATACAACCAACATGGCTCTTCTTCAAGATATGAACTTTCTTAACTCTACACATATATGAAGAGTCCCTTCCAATAGAACTATAACAAACTCTTTCATTTTCCCTTTGTAATCCTTCAAACAATTCCCTCTATACAATAGTTGCTCAAGGTTGATCCATAACCTCTCCTTATGGTTTGTACTTACCAGAACTAACCTCCTTGAGGGTCTCCCCCTATGTCTTGCTTTAAAACTCCATTAACCAACCACTGAAGGTGTTTGTAAACTAGAAATGACTTTTCTAAAACAAAATTCTGTCACCTCTAAATCGATGTATGAGACTCTCTTTTTCTCCTTGACAAATGCTCAGCAATCAAAGAATGTTTTGTTTTCACAGAAACTTCCTGTTGGTCATCCTTTTCCTACACAATATAGCCCAAAGAGTCATGTCTTTCCAACGTCTACCAAGTAATGTAACTGTCTCACCTTTTTCCAAAATTGTTCCTTCCCAATTCGGTGAAAGCAAATAATGCTCTCTTCTCTCTATCAATCCAGTAGAAACTAAAAATTAATTCATAACTAATTGTTCCCCTATCTTGAGGGATCGGTGTTTTAATATGTTGACCTATTCTAGGTTTCTATGTCCCCAAGAAGCTCAAAGGATTATCACCTATATCATAAAGATGAGGAACAAAGTGGAAAACTTCATTACAAACTTGCGAACATACTGCAAATGGAACCCCTTCTCAACTTACAAATATACCAACAACAAACCAAAAGAAATGGATACAACACCCGAAAATAAGAAGACAATGAGACAAACATACCCAAAAACTTTAGCAGAAGGGATGCTCTTGCATTAGGCTCCCCAAGGTGAGATGGTTGTGAGTGTAGCTCACAAATGGAGTTGGGTAGTAGAACTACCCTTTCAAGCTATAGTAACTTGTACCATACTCCAATTCTTGGACTCAGTAATCTACAACCATCTACTTCTTTCTATTTTTCCAGCATGTGGCCATAATAGATCCTGTAAACCATGATAAAATGAATTCAGTCTCTTCAAGACCATTTGTGGATTCATGTCCACCATGCATCAAACTCCTTCACCTTTGCCTTACACTTGTTGGCTTCTTGTTATGACAACTAAACATGAAGATTAACTCCTCTTGATCCATCCTCCTTTGCCTACAAATTCTGTCATTACACTTCATCGCATCCTCTACAACCTCCTTTTGCATCTCACTCAAACAATTTTCAGCTTCAACATAAACATGAACAAAATCGGAGAAACTAACATACGTATGTGAAACATGAATTGCTTCTAATTCTAGTAGTGCACATTCATGGAAATTAATTGTATCTAGATCAAAGGATTTTGAAAATACATGTACCCCATTACCTTCTGCTGCAATATTTGTTTCACCTTTTGTTAACTCAATCCATTCCTTTTCCATGAATATAATTTGAAGTAATAGGTCATCTTCATCATCTTGTTTGGCTGACCCTTCATGCTCTCCATGAGGTATCACATCCATCCATTCATCTTGTAGTGCTATTCCAAACTTTGTAGTAGTTCTATGTCCTTCATGGGACCATCATGTACTATTGTTCCAACATCACATGCACTTATTTCAACACCTTCTGTCCACTATCCTACATGCAAATTAGTATTATCTTCATCCTTGTACAACTTACAAAACTGAAGTAACTCCTCCTTGGTTACAACAGTGACTTCTTTGTTCCTACCATTTACAAACTCCTTCACACTCACTAACATCACCTTACTACTTCTGCTACTACCACTATCCTCTTTTGTTTCTTAAAAAGGCAACAAGCTATGTGTGACACCATACTTCTCAAAAGTATAAATATTGGTTCTACCATCATGTATAGCACTCTGGTCAAATTGCCAAGGCCTACCAAGTAACAAATGACACACATCCATAGGAATAATATCACAAATAGAACTATCCTTATAACTCCCTATTTGAAATTCAACCAAAGTTTTCTTATCTACCAATAACTAGTGCCCCTTTTGTAACCAAGAAACTCTATAAGGTGTAGGATGCTTAGTTTTCTTAAGTTCTAACTTATCAACCATTTCATTAGCCACAATATTATCCATACTACCACTTTCATTAATAAGTTTGCAACACATACCTTTTGCCTTGCATTTCGTTCTGAATAGAGGTCTCCTTTGCATAGGTTCATGGTTCTCTTTTAGTGGCTTCAACAACACTCTTTTGAACAACAATGACTCTCCTAACTTAGGTTCCTTCGTGTGATGAGAAGGTAACCTGTTAGTTATGATGTTAGTCATAAACACACATAGATAAAGAATTGCAAATCAAACCTTTATCATCTTGAAAGATACGATGAATTTGGAAAATTCATGATCCCAAGTCACCATGGATTAGTTCATAATCTACTGAGATCACTTAGTGGTTTGATGTGCCATGTTGTTTTCTCATTCAAGGGGTCTTACATTTTTCTAATATCAAGAATTGGTCTTACATTGTTCTAATACTGAGAATTGATGTCTAAGTGTCTGGTTCTATACTTGCTTTCTATAAATCTTTAACAAACCAGGGTTAATCTTACAGTATTCAATAGATGATGAAAATATTTTTCTAAGTTTAATCAATTCTTCTGATCATCAACTGCTATTGATTAATTTTCACTTCTGCACTATGAATTTATCTAAATAATGTGCCTATAAGTAGATATTTGCATGATCATCGTAAGTTTTATATGTATTTGCATGATATTTTCAATTATACATACTAATTAGTTCAAATATGCTATTAATATTCAATTTTCTTCAGGCTATCAGCATATTCATGAATGTTTGATTTAGATTATCTATGTATTTGCAATTGTGAAGGTGATTTTACTGAAATTAAACAAAAGTGTTAAATGCTTTGTAATCTTTACTTAAATTAAGTGAATCTTCAGCTATTGGTCCATATATATTCTAGATACAGTCATGAAGAGAAGGAAATCAAATCATAGGTTCACTAGGATGTTCCATAGCTAATTATGGTTGATGCAAACTTCAATGGAAAATGGATGAAGACAGCAAGCAGAACATGAAATGTACTCCAAGGGACAACAAATCAAAGTACAAGACAAGAAATCATCCATGGCTTACTCAAAGTATATGATTGTATGTAATCTAGACCTTTTCTTCATTCACTATACAACAAACATGTATATTTACAATCAACTTTGAGAATTAGTCTTGAGAGCTTCAGTAATCTAATCTCACTTAAGTTTTGAATAATCTTACAATGTGCACTCCATCTCCTTTTATAGGGCAAGGAGAGGAAGTGGTTACAAAAGATCCAATGATCAGGATTTAAGTATCAAAATCAATGGTCCATATCATCCTTGACTTGGTCAACAAATGTCAAAGTGGCACATATTGCCAGCTGGCAACCATCTGGTGTTACTTGATCATTATCTTTGTCATATTATGCATATGACCTTGTCATCATGCATCCTTATTCATTCTTTATCTTCTTCTTCATCAGATGGGTTCTCTTCTATATTAGCACTAATGATCTCCCTGATGGGTTCATATGCCTATATTATCCTTTCAATCTCTCCCCCATCTTGGACCTTGGCCTTCATTATAGCATGTTCTTGGGAATGAAATTGTATTTGCAATGCAAACCATTTGTTCTTTCTGCTATTTAGCATTTCATTGTATGTTCCCAGCTTTGCTTTGATCCTCATAGCCTTATTAAGTATATCTTCAGTTAAATGCTAGAGGGGTCATCTACTACCTGCTTGAAATTACTATGGAAGGCCTCAACTATAAAATCTACATCTTGATTTTCTATCTTCCCTTCTACATTGTCTTCAAGAACTTCTAGGATATTCACTTCCTTTTGTAGGAATACACTCAACACTGAGAGGGGGGGGGGGTGAATCAGTGTTGTTAACAATTTTAACACTTTTTACTCCTTTTCTTAATTTAAATTCACAATTGTAAAATTCTTCAGATAGAACAAAGAAAATATGCAGAGTATCAAAACAAAACTTGACACAAGAAATTTCCCGAGTGGAAAACGCTCTTGGGGTATAAAAACCACTCAACTGCCTCACTGGCTTAACACAAATTTTTGATTACAATTGTCTCACTGACATTACAATTCTGCCTCACTGGCATATTGTACTTCTCTACATGTCTCACTGACATTACAACATCAACATTCAATGAAAATTATAACTCAGGGGATTTCCCTGTTTCAATAAAATCAATACCTTATTTCTCCTTTTCAAAACAAACAAATGTATATTTTCTGTAATCAACCTTCAACAGTTATCATCAGATTAGACATCATCTTCACAACAATCAACCAAATTTGATCTTTAAGATATTTCATACCTCTATCTCTGCAAATCAATTTCAATACAACTTAATTCATACTTTTCAATTTCATAGACTCTGTCACTGCAATATTGAAAAATTTTAACCTACTCCAAAATTATTTTTCAAAGATTTATCCTTCTCTGAGGAAATATTGTTCTAATCTGATCAAAAATCTCCATCCTTGATTGCACAATCACACCTCCAAAACTGAACAAATCTCTCTTTCAAAAATTATCTCTTCATGTCAAAATATATCTGCAATTAACAAAAAATTATCTTTCAACAAATAATCCCATTCTTCCTCTCTGCAAAAAAAAACTTTCTCACAGTACCATTAGATCTTATATCTCCTCCTTGAAACATATCTGCGCACACAAAAAGATTACAAACATTCATCTTCCCATTCTCTTGTAACCGGTTCAGCTTCATCTCTTTATTTTCTTCTTTAAAAATCTTATCATATTCTCTCATCAAAATCAAAAAACAAAACAAGAAAAAATGAATCCCCTTCGAAGAACTCTGCCTTTTCATCTTCTCTTCAATTAGAAACATACTAAACTTCACTCTTTCCTTCACACAAAAATCAACTTCAGTGCCCCTTGAATTTTGGTTAGAAAGGCCAAGAAAAACATGATTTATTTCCTTTTTAACAACAGTGAACGTCAACTTTAAAGCCACGAACTAACCGTTTGAAAATGCTTTCTATTTAAAAACAGACCCTCCGATCTGCGGTGCCCGCCAATCTTTATTTAAACTTTGATCATTGGATTCGACGGCTTTAAACACAACTTTATTCCACTGTTTGCGCTAGGGGAGCGGGGTCCAAATGACTTACCCCACTACAACTAATGATGCCTCTAGCCGGTCATCACTTAGAAAGAACCTGCTGTCACCGGTCACCTCAAAGATATAACATAAAGTGCAAAGGGTTATGACAGGCAGTAAGGTAAGGAAGAATAAGTGTTGAACACAAAATTTATGACTTGTTAAGTGTTAAGTAAACCACATTTACCACTTCCATTATTCTAAACCTCAACATATTTTTAACACTTAATTGAAAACCAAACTTCAACTGATCTGCCACTGTCATGAAGCCAAGTTAAATGAAATTAATATAATGCATATTAACTTATATCAAATGACACAAGCCCTTCTCCTGATTCAATATTGATGCAATGAATGTCATCTTCTAAAATGACTAAGTCAGAACAACCTCACACAGGATCAACACTGATGTGTCACTGATGTCATTACCATGAAGGACCACTTGTAAGAGTTTTACAACTTGAAAACTGAGATGATACCAAACCACTGTGATTACAACAAGTCACAATCAAAAGTGTGTCATAATTGCATGAAGACCACTCATAATGCCAACCTTAGCCACTTTCACTGAAAGCATGACTTAAACTGTCCTATGAAGAATCCTTCTGAAATATAATGTGATCAACACATCTGTCAACTGCATCTTGTGAAAACTGTGAAATGCAACATCCTGATATCCTGATATTTTGACATCAATGAAAAGACAATATACTCAACTATGAAATGTGCTACAAAACTCCCCCTTTGTCTTTGACATTGATGGCAAAACCATAACTCACTTCTCCCCCTTTTTGACATAAAATTGTCAAAGGCAAAAAAAATACCACAACTAATAGATTCTTGTTCTTGTAAATGCAATCCTCTAAAAAAATTTTGCCAAAAAACCAACACTTTACTTTACACTGATCAAATGCACAATACTGTAACACTGCCAACCAAAAAAAAATGTGTACAAAAAAAACTATATACAGACTATGTACAAATGAGATTCAGGACATTAAAATAATCTAGAAAACAACTCCCCCTAAATCTAATATCTCTGTAACTTACTGAAGAGATACAAGAGACAGAACTCCCAGTCTCTATCTCAGAGTTTCAAATGTCTCTTTTTGCAAAGGCTTTGTGAAGATATCAGCCAATTGATCACTAGTATGCACATATTCCAAAGCAACTTCATTTTCAATCACCTTTTCCCTTAGAAAATGATATCTGATAGCAATGTGCTTAGTTTTTGAATGCATTATAGGATTCTTTGACATATTGATAGAACTTGTGTTATCACAAAGAATAGACACAGGCTTTTTAACCTCAACCTTAATATCAAGAAGTGATTGTACCATCCAAAGTACCTGTGTACAACATGATGAAGCAGCAATGTACTCAGCTTCAGCTGTAGATAGAGAAACACAATCTTGTTTCTTACTATGCCATGCAACCAATCTGCCACCCAGAAAGAAAGTTGCCCCACTTGTGCTTTTTCTGTCATCAGGACACCCTACCCAATCTGCATCTGTATAGGCAAGAAGTGTAAAATCATTGTGTCTAGGATACCATAATCCAAAATCAAGTGTACCCTTAATATATCTAAAGATTCTCTTAACAGCATTCAAATGTGATTGTTTAGGACAAGCTTGAAATCTAGCAACCAAACAAACAGCCTGCATAATATCAGGCCTAGAAGCAGTGAGATATAAAAGACTCCCAATCATAGATCTATACAGAGACTGTTCTACTTCAGGTGATTCATCATTTTTACTTAGCTTATGCCCTGTCTCCATAGGAGTACCCAAAGGTTTGCAATCATCCATTTGAAATCTCTTTAACATCTCTCTGGCATATTTATTTTGTGAGATAAATATTCCCTTTTCAAGATGAGATACCTGAAGACCAAGAAAGAAAGACAATTCTCCCAACATAGACATTTCAAATTCTGACTTCATAATGTTAGGAAATGAATGACTCATATCATCATTGTTACTACCAAAAATGATATCATCAACATAAATTTCAACAACCAGAATATCCTCACCTTTGATTAAATAGTACAAATTACTGTCCACGCCTCCTTTTGTGAACCCCCGTTCCTGCAGAAACTTATCCAGTCTATAATACCAAGCTCTTGGAGCTTGCTTTAAACCATATAAAGCCTTTTTCAACCTATAAACATGATCTAAATTATCTTTATTCACAAAACCTTCTGGTTGTTCCATGTAGACTTCTTCTTCAAGATCTCCATTTAGAAATGCTGATTTTACATCCATTTGGTAAACTTTGAAATTTTTATAAACTAAAAAAGCTAAAAACATTCTTATAGCTTCTAATCTAGCAACAAGAGCAAATGTTTCTTCAAAGTCAATACCTTCAATTTGTGAATACCCTTTGCAAACCAATCTGGCTTTGTTTCTAACAACTTTACCTTTATCATCAAGCTTATTCCTAAACACCCATTTTGATCCAATGACATTCTTACCTTTTGGTCTTGGAACAAGTTCCCATGTTTTGTTCTTTTCTATTTGGCTTAACTCCTCTTCCATGGCATTAACCCATGCATCATCTTTGCTGGCCTCAACATAATTCTTTGGTTCCATTTCAGATATCAAACACACATGTGCTTGATTATGTGCAGCAGCAAGCTTTCCTTTTCTTGTTAACACACCACTGTCCTTATCCCCAATGATCAACTCATGAGGATGATCTCTTTGAAAAACCTTTGAAAGAGTCTTTGTCTTAACATCAACTAATTTTTCAAGATCTTCTTCCTCTTCCTGAATTTCTTCTTCCTTTTGTGAATGATGATCAACTTCATTGTCATGAATCAGCTGCATACAGGGCTGCAAATCCTCATCCGTCTTAACATTAGTACTTTCAATTATTCTTTTGAGCCTATTGTTAAAACACTTATATGCCTTGCTATGTGTAGAATAACCAAGAAATATGCCTTCATCACATCTAGACTCAAAACCACATAAGCTATCATTATCTTTCTTGATGTAACACTTACTTCCAAAATTTTTAAAATACCCAACATTAGCTGACTTACCATACCAAAGTTCATAAGGAGTATAATTTGACTTTACCCTTAATTGAACTTTGTTCAAAGTATATATAGCTGTATGAACAGCTTCTCTCCAATAAACATTAGGCAGATTTGCATCATGTAGTAAGGTTCTTGCCATCTCTTTTACAGTCCTATTTTTTCTTTCAGCTACTCCATTTTGCTGTGGAGTTCTAGGAGTGGAGAATTGCCTTCTTATTCCATGTTTTTCACAATACTCCTCAAATTCCTTTGAAGTGTACTCTCCTCCATTGTTTGACCTTAAACATTTCAGCTTGAAATCAGATTCCTTTTCAACCATCTTCTTGAAGATTTTGAATCTATCAAATGCCTCTGATTTATGCCTTAAGAATGTTACCCATGTCATTCTTGAAAAATCATCAATGAAAAGCATAAAATATTTTTCTCCTCCCAGAGCTTTAGTCCTTGTAGGACCACACAAATCTAAATGTACCAACTGCAGAGGTTTTGAAGTAAAATACTTCTTAGGCTTGAAACTAACTTTGGTTTGCTTACCCAGCTGACACTCTTTGCATATAGTATTACTTGGTTTTGAAATATGAGGCATATTTCTAACATTGTGATTCCTGCTGATTCTCACAAGATTGTCAAAATTCACATGACCAAGTCTTCTATGCCACAACCAACTTTCCTCAATTTGACCCATGAAATAGATATGGCTATCAACACTTTTAGTTTCTGAGTTATGAAGATTGTAGATGTTACCACTAGTCCTTAGACCTGCTACAATAACTTTACCTGATTTCTTTTTGATCTCACATCCATGTGCATCAAAAACCACATTAAAACCATTGTCACATATTTGACTGACACTTAACAGGTTGTGCTTCAGTCCTTCTACAAAATACACGTCATGTAGTGGTGTTTCATCATCAAGAAGAATTGTACCTTTGCCTCTGATCATAATGCAATCATTATTTCCAAACATAATAGAGCCTTCATTAATGTCTTCAAACTTAACAAACTTATCTATGTCCCCTGTCATGTGGTTGGAGCAACCACTATCAATCACCCACTGTTCCTTCTTTTTGGCATGAAAAGCAGCTTGTGCAATCATAACATCTAAGCTCTTATTGATTACCTTAGGTTTCCAAACAAGCAATTTCTTTTCAGAACCCAAAGAAGACAAACCTGAGACAATATTTCTTGTTGTTTGCTGCATTTGCAATGAAGGTCTACAAAATTTGGCAATATGCCCAAAATTTTTACAATTGTGACACTTCAAACTTCTTAAGAACATGAATGGATTCCTTGGAAATAAATGCATTTCTCTTCTGACTCCAAATCTGCATTCACTAGCTTTGTGTCCAGACCTGTTGCAACAAAAACAATATCCAGTAAAGTGAGCATTATACCTAAAAGTATCACTTCTGTTGTAGTTTGTTGTCCTTATGATTGATTTGCTTTTTATACTAGCCTTTTGAGAACATTGTCCCTCTTCAAATCCAAGACCTGATTTATCTTTGAATCCTTTTTGTCTATCAAGAAGATCATCAAGTTTATCACTACTTCTGCACATATCAAGTCTTCTTCTCAGACCAACAATTTCAGCTTCAAGTGTATGACATTCCTTGTCCTTGTTATTCAACTCTTTGTGTTTATCATCAATAATTTTCTTACTTTCTTCAAGAGAAAGAATTAGATCAGTAATCTGTTTCTCATAACAAGTTAACTTGTTATTCATGATATCATTTTCTTTTTGAAACTGACTTCTTTGTGCAATGATTTCCTTCTTAAGTTTCTTGACTTGACTTAATGCACACATCAATTCTCCTTCAAAATCAATAACTGCTTCACAACTATTTGATTGTTCCTCACATTTTTCATTTTGAACTTCATTTAGAATAGCCATAAATAAAGTCTATGCATTTTCATCAAGAAAATCATCTGAATCACTTTCAGACATATCAACATTTTTTATGAACAAACTTCTTTTCTTTCTGAAATTATTTTTCCTTCTAGAAACAAACTATTTCTTTTTAAATTTCTTCTTGTTTGCATCTTCATCACTGTCTAGGTCTTTGTAAGGACACTGAGCTGCATAGTGTCCAATCTTTCCACATTCAAAACATTTGAATGGAAGCTTACCTTTGTACTTACCAACAGATCCCTTCTTCAACTTGCTTGCAAGAGATATTTCTTGATCATCATCCAAGTCTTTTGAATCAGAAATCTCCTTTTCTTTTCTGACTGATTTGAAAGTAGCTTCTTTGCTTGAAGGTATGTCATTGCAAATTCTCATCTCATAAGCTGTGAAAGTGCCATGAAGTTCATCAAAGGTAACTTTGCTTAAGTCTCTTTCTTCTATTGTAGACACTTTGGATTCATATTTAGGATTTAAAGTCCTTAAGACTTTTGTAACAATTGTCTTCTCTTCCAGTGTATCACCAAGTCCTCTGATAGCATTTACAATTTCTTGGACCCTTAGAAGATATTCTGCCACTTTCTCATCATCACTCATTCTGAGACTTTCAAATTTGGCTCTGTAGGATTGCAGTTTTGCTTCTTTGATTTGATCATCTCCTTGATAAACATTAGACAGTTCGTCCCATATTTCCTTGGCTGTTTTGCACTCCATGATTTTGACAAGTATGTCATTGGTAAGACCACAACATAATGCATTTTTAGCCTTAGCATTATTTTCATATGCTCTTTTCTCATCAGTTGTGCTAGGAGGATTTGTAGCAGTATATGCAGTAACAATGGCAGCATACACATCATACCCCAGAGATGAGAAATATGACTCCATCCTAAATTTCCAAAAAGCATAGTTAGAACCATCAAACACAGGTGCTTTATAATTAGAGTAACCTTCTTGACTTGCCATGTTAAATATTCCAGAAATATGATCTACCCAAGCTGATTAAGCTTTGATAGGGTACCAGGCTCTGATACCAATTGTAGGAATACACTCAACACTGAGAGGGGGGGGGTGAATCAGTATTGTTAACAATTTTAACACTTTTTACTCCTTTTCTTAATTTAAATTCACAATTGTAAAATTCTTCAGATAGAACAAAGAAAATATGTAGAGTATCAAAACAAAACTTGACACAAGAAATTTCCCAAGTGGAAAACCCTCCTGGGGTATAAAAACCACTCAACTGCCTCACTGGCTTAACACAAATTTCTGATTACAATTGTCTCATTGACATTACAATTCTACCTCACTGGCATATTGTACTTCTCTGCATGTCTCACTGACATTACAACATCAACATTCAATGAAAATTATAACTCAGGGGATTTCCCTGTTTCAATAAAATCAATACCTTATTTCTCCTTTTCAAAACAAACAAATGTATATTTTCTGTAATCAACCTTCAACAGTTATCATTAGATTAGACATCATCTTCACAACAATCAACCAAATTTGATCTTTAAGATATTTCATACCTCTATCTCTGCAAATCAATTTCAATACAACTCAATTCATACTTTTCAATTTCATAGACTCTGTCACTGCAATATTGAAAATTTTTAACCTACTCCAAAATTATTTTTCAAAGATTTATCCTTCTCTGAGGAAATATTGTTCTAATCTAATCAAAAATCTCCATCCTTGATTGCACAATCACACCTCCAAAACTGAACAAATCTCTCTTTCAAAAATTATCTCTTCATGTCAAAATATATCTGCAATTAACAAAAATTTATCTTTCAACAAATAATCCCATTCTTCCTCTCTGCAAAAAAAAAACTTTCTCACACTACCATTAGATCTTATATCTCCTCCTTGAAACATATCTGCACATACAAAAAGATTACAAACATTCATCTTCCCATTCTCTTGTAACCGGTTTAGCTTCATCTCTTTATTTTCTTCTTTAAAAATCTTATCATATTCTCTCATCAAAATCAAAAAACAAAACAAGAAAAAATGAATCCCCTTCGAAGAACTCTGCCTTTTCATCTTCTCTTCAATTAGAAACACACTAAACTTCACTCTTTCCTTCACACAAAAATCAACTTCAGTGCCCCTTGAATTTCGGTTAGAAAGGCCAAGAAAAACATGATTTATTTCCTTTTTAACAATAGTGAACGTCAACTTTAAAGCCACGAACTAATCGTTTGAAAATGCTTTCTATTTAAATACAGACCCTCCGATCTGCGGTGCCCGCCAATCTTTATTTAAACTTTGATCATTGGATTCAGCGGCTTTAAACACAACTTTATTCCACCGTTTGCGCTAGGGGAGTGGGGTCCAAATGACTTACCCCACTACGACTAATGATGCCTCCAGTCGGTCATCACTTAGAAAGAACCTGCTGTCACCGGTCACCTCAAAGATATAACATAAAGTGCAAAGTGTTATGATAGGCAGTCAGGTAAGGAAGAATAAGTGTTGAACACAAAATTTATGACTTGTTAAGTGTTAAGTAAACCGCATTTACCACTTCCATTATTCTAAACCTCAACATATTTTTAACACTTAATTGAAAACCAAACTTCAACTGATCTGCCACTGTCATGAAGCCAAGTTAAATGAAATTAATATAATGCATATTAACTTATATCAAATGACACAAGCCCTTCTCCTGATTCAATATTGATGCAATGAATGTCATCTTCTGAAATGACTAAGTCAGAACAACCTCACACAGGATCAACACTAATGTGTCACTGATGTCATTACCATGAAGGACCACTTGTAAGAGTTTTACAACTTGAAAACTGAGATGATACCAAACCACTGTGATTACAACAAGTCACAATCAAAAGTGTGTCATAATTGCATGAAGACCACTCATAATGCCAACCTTAGCCACTTTCACTGAAAGCATGACTTAAACTGTCCTATGAAGAATCCTTCTGAAATATAATGTGTTCAACACATCTGTCAACTGCATCTTGTGAAAACTGTGAAATGCAACATCCTGATATCCTGATATTTTGACATCAATGAAAAGATAATATACTCAACTGTGAAATGTGCTACACCTTTGCCATAAGGTGATGCAACTTAACACTGATGTCTCTAAGCTTGGAGTTGCATCTCTTTAAGATATCATTCTCAAATTGAGTATCCTCATACCAAAGAGCCAATAACTATGTAGTATTATTGTCCAATACATTATTGAATATGAGCACTTCCATGTCTATGTGCTTCATCTCAGCCAGGGCATCCAGATCTTTCTCTACTTTGATGGATCTCTGCCCAACCTCCTTTTGTAATTTATCCACTTTGCTCCTTAATGTGCTAAGCAAGTTCCAATTTGTGAGGGAGGTCTTTATTACCTTTTCTTCATCAGAAATAAATTCAATAAACCAATTATCTATTACATGTGCTTTGTGCTTCATAATATCTAGTCATGTTGCCTCCTCCTGAGATATAATGGTCAAAGGAGTAGCGGTGCTAACTACCGTATGATTCGGGTCAATTAACCCCTTTATGAAGGTATGCAACTGGGAAATGTGCTGCTTATGCACTTTATTTTTGTCTTTCTCCCTTTTGACACTTTTGACTAAGGAATCAATACTATCTTTGGCCTCTTGGCCTTGTTTCTCTTTAGTAGCAAAGCCTAAGTCAATGTTAGTTATTTGAAATTCATCAAGAATTATCTCTCCCTTGGCTTTATCCACTATAGGCAGAGCTACCTGAGTTGTTCCCCTACCGGTGGTAGGATCTCTTTTGATTACAGAAGTTGCCCTTACCTTTCTCTTTGGTTTCACCATATCAGCTGAAAATAATGCAAAAATGTCAAATTTAGGTACATCGTTAACCTGAGGTGGGTTCACCTCCTGTCGCAACCAATATGGTATCTCATATGTGGACCCTTGTTGGTCTGTATGCTCAATGTGAGAATTATGAGATTGTACATTTTCTCCCATTCTTTGTGGCAAAGATTCTTCTCTTTGTTCATCCTAAACTTCTTCACGACTGACTTCTTCTTGAGCAAGGATCTCTTGCTGCACATTCACATTTTGACTTTGTGTATTTTGTAGTGTTTGATTTTTAGGAGGAGTTTGATCCCTTTGATCTAATGCATCTGGATGGTCATTTTGATCAATCTTGTTTACATTTTCTTCTTCTTTCTCCCAATTATCACCATGTTGTGGATCCTTCTCTTCAGCATTTGATCTGTCTGCTTGTCTAGGATCTTGGCTTTTATCTACCCCTTCTTTAGGTACTTGTTCATTTTCCCAACCTTTATTCTGATCAGGCATCTGTTCAACTTTAATATGTACATTAGCCTCTAATTTATCCTACTTTAGAGGTAGTTCCTTTTTTTTATTTGGGTCTTCATCACCCTGATAGGCCAAATCAATTGATGCGGTGCTAGTGACCTGATCAACCAAATTTGTCAATCCAATCTGCTAGGCAACTTCTTCAGGATTACCTTCCTCTATTTCTTCTATTCCAACCTCCTTCTGCACCATGGGGGTGCCATGAGGAGTCATCTTAGTATTTTTCACCAACATCTCCATAGAATGAGTAGAGACATCATTGACAACTTCATCTTCAGATAAGTCAAATGTATCATCCAATGGAAAGGACTTATTATCCCCCACAATATGCATTTCTTTTCTTTGTTCCTCTGTTGTCTCAAACTTGAATTTTATGATGTCAGGGATGGGAGCCTCATGTTTTAAATTCTTCAAAATACCTTCACCACCTGCCCCTCTCAATAGGATTGTGAGGTTTCTATCTACTACTCCTATCATACCAGATGTCTATTTCTTCTGGGGTGTATCTGAGGTTTTCTTGTTTTTCCTCCTTATCAGGAGATCATCATCTGAGCTCTCCTCTTCAATATGTATATTAACAGGGGTAGGAGATGCAACAATTTTCTTTTGTTTTGCTTGTGAAGGAGATGGTGTTACAGTAGATGTGGAAGCTACATCTTCTTTTGGTTGAGACTGATGGATGATTGTCACCCCAATAGGTTGGTTTCCTTTCATAACTTTACCTTGCTGCTTTCCCCTTTTGACCACCTCTTCTCCTTAAGGAAATCATCATATTAGTCATTTGACAGTTCTTGTCTCTTTCTCTTATTATCAATAGTGAGGGCTACACCTTTCAACTTTAGCTTGGTGACTTCAGCCTCCACCCACTCTTTTGTCAATTGGATGACCTTCTACATTATTTGGTCCAATGAAGTCACCTCTAGTTGACTCTAGTCTGGGGCTGATATCATTTCATTGTATACCTTCTTGTCTTCATACTCTTGTCCATATTTGATTTAGAGTGAGCCTCTGATAATCTCTCCTCACTTCTTCCTCATCATCACAATCATCCCAGTAATCTTCAATGTGTTTCTAATGCATAGGCTTCTTCTGCAATGCATACATCCTATAATAAGGATCATATGGCCTACATAGAGAGAATGGCTGCAAGTGCATCAACTTTAATCCTCCAATCACATCCTTTACACTTTCCCGATCAGGGCACATATACCACCCAATCATGAATGGAAACAAAACATTAGGTATCTTTCCCTTTTGAATATAAGCATTCATCAAAGGCAATATCTGTCTAGCAAACTCCATCAGGATGACCTTATCATTGGGGTATCTCAGTAACATAAGAGGATGATCATCAAAGCCTTCTATCCTTATGTAGGAAAAGGTGGGGAACTAGATGAATCAAGCCCCATATTTGTATATTATTTCCTGAGTTTCTACACTTAGTCTCTTTGTCCTATCTTCTTCCATGGTCCTGACAATATGCATGGAAAAGGAGTCATTCACTCTCCAATAGTTTTGGAGAGACTCTGTATTTTAGCTGGGGATAATGATTTCAAATGTTTACATCACCAAGGTCACTTCCGACCCTGCCCACTATTTGTAGCCCAGTAAAAGTGCCTCTAAATGCACAGGCATATACTACATAGGAGGTCATGTGGAACATATTACTTCTTCCTTCTAACTTCCTCATCCCCTCATCCAGGATATCACTTATAATCTTTGCCCATTGGGGTTTCTTCTTAGTATATTCCACTATCCTAATGATGCCATACATCCAATTCTTGAATGACCCAGCTTTCGGCTTCCTTGTCATCCTGCTGAGTATTGCTATCATATACTGGTATTCAAACTTGTACATATACACATGCAACTTGGCAGAAGCCTTATAAGTGCTATCACAAGCCCTCCATTGGTACATGACTCTTCTATCCTCCTTTTCTTTACTATTATATTCTTTCTTCAGTTTATCCAGCTTTAAGCTGACACATTAGGTCCTTTAGGTAGGTTAAATGCTAAGGTGATGCCTGCAATTGAAAAATCTATGTAGACCCTACCATGCTTTTCCACCCTTCTGGTACTTACATTGTAGTTCCAGGCACATTCTATCACTAATTCAGGGCCCTCCATTGCATAGGGAAATCCCCCCGCGCATCACATTCATGAATTGTAGATATTGATGAGTAGGGGATTCCTACCTCCCTTTTATAACCTTGTTGTCCCTACATTGAGGTCTGTATTTCCTGAATGCGTATCATTTATCTGTCTATATTTGAATGATACCCCCTTAGGTTGTATGTGCATTGGTTTCAAAAACTCTATGTCTGACCTATTCTTCCAAGCAATCATTGGATCCTACAACAAAACATATATGTTCTTACCCTGATGTGTCATGTGCCGTGGTGATATTCATGCATCACAATATCGATTTACTCTAGTACAATCAATTTTACTTGCTAATTCACCATAAACAACAAGAGGAGGGTTTTATCGCTACGTACTTGATATTTGCTTCCCTTTTACTATGTAAGGGGTATCCAGATGAACACTATCACCTTGCAATTACAATTCTGTTAGCTGTTCAAATGCAAATCCCATTCTGTTGAGCTCAGAAGTTGTAGTGATGTCACTTTAATCTTGCAGAGGCTCTGTGATTCTCTATTTAATCATTTGGTAAGTTCGAAATGAACCCAAATTTATCTTTTAATCGAGCATCAAGGTGAATTAGGGTAAGTTTAACGACCATTTGTTAATGTTTGTTGATTGACACCTGAGGATTGAAGATATTGACAAGTGGTAGGTGTTCATTTGAAATGTTGCAGGTTTGACCTACCGTTGAAGAGTCATTTAATGCGAGGGTGATATTCATAGAGATCAGGGATATTAGCGAATATCACTGATATTCAGAATATGAGGATGACGTCATCACGAGGATGATCAACTGTTGACCTATGACTGAAGTCAGGTCATCATACCTTTACTTAATGAATGGTGATAACATATTGTGTTTATATGATCAGGTCGATGTGCCACATGGCACCATTTCATTGGTTACTAGAAATCTCTTTATCACATGGATCAAGCGTTAATGTGAGGGATATTAAGAATTATCTAGATACTCAATATGATGAAATATCACCAGGATCCAAGATGTGAGTGTGACGTTAGCATCCTTTATAATGCTTCGAAGTGGCCAAGGATATAACGTCATCATCATATTACTTATGATTAGGGATATTGTGAAATATGACCATCTTGGATCTGATTCATGATGACATCATCATCATGTCATGTTCTTTATAAAGTGAAATAAGATGATGTCACCGTCATGTTACTTCAGATCAAGGATATTATGAAATATCACCCTTCTGAAAGATGACCCTTTGGGAAAATGCGGGGACTTGATGAACAAATGTTTTCTAGCATTTAAATTTGACGTTTTGCATGTTAAGGATCATATGGATACCGGGTTATCATTACTAAAGCACAGGTCAGGGATACTGATGAATATGACTGATATTGGTGAACGTGACCCTCTAGGAATGTCAGGTTTGACCAAACTTTGACTCAGCATAACTTTCTATCCTTAAGGAAATTTAGGGTGATCTAAAAGACTAACCTGCTTAGAATTTCACCCTTCTCCATAATATGAGGTTAATGATGACAAAAATGGACTTTGACATTTGAACTTTCCTCATCAGGCATATGCATGTATAAGGATGATATACTATTGCTCCTTCTAACTTTTACCAAACCGCCCAAAAGAAAAGAACAAGAAGAAGCAAGAAATTTGGGTCCCTATTTTGCTGAGGCAAAATGGGGCATGTTGTGTAACCACACAACAACTTGCCACCAAAGAAAACAACCAAATTCAAATAATTCAAGTGATGAGGACACATTGAAACATAGCTTTCTAACTCTTTCTAAGCATATGTATTATGATCTTTTTGAATGATATCGTTTTCATTAGCATAGCAATGTTGATAAGGGATCAAGTGTGTGCAATTGATTAATAATCCTCATCTTGAAAGTAAGTTGAAAATAGTAGTAACTAGTGTTAAGCTACATGTTTTGGGTTCATCCCTTATAGCCAACCAGGATAGAGCCTTGTTGCCAGTAGACGTCCATAGCCCTAACAAGGTTATCTTTACAATTCCCCTAAGTTGATCCCCACTGCCAGCAGACGTCTATAGCCCCAATAGAGTTACTTAGATGGCCTAAATTTTATCTTTTTTGGATTTTTAATATATTCTCCTTTTTTGTGTATGTAGATTCATAATATATAATCATGTAAGCTCAATATGCAAGGTATGGTCACTTGCTATTTAGGTTGGGAATTTCAATGGTAGCAAGGGTGACCCTTTGGATTTTTCACTTAACACCTATACTAATGTGTTCAACAAACCCAAGGTTGTTAGGTGAATCATTGTGAAAATATCCTTAATCAAGAAAAGGCATCACTGATGAACAGGAGATCATAGACCTGATTAGGGGTACTTCTCAGAGTGAGTCATAACCTATGTAAAAATTTATACTCATCACTTGAATTCTAGCGATTGTTTGTAGCTACTTGTCATTAATTGAATGTCATTAATTATATCTATAGTTATAATATAGATATTGTATATGCGGAAAAAGGCAACACTATTAATTTATATAACTATTAATATATCTAGAAAAGGCAATTCTCTGGTAGACATATATATACAAAATGAGAGAACACATACAAGGCACGTCAACTATTTGACAGAATTAGTCCCAACTAAACACAATTCTATGCATTTGTTTGTATTGACATCCTAAAATACATACAGTCCTTGTCTCTTGACACCCTCTCTTATAGTATATTTACCTATTGCTCACAACTGGGCATGAATAAAACAACCAAAATTTTCTAGAGAGATAGAAAACAACCAACACTAAGAAGCATGGTTGTGGATACAGACAAAACAGTGTGTAAACATTAGGGTCAGTACAAGAAATTGGGTCCACTTTTTGGCCAAAAAGTGGAAGTGTTTTCCTTGATTTTCAAAATTTGTCACATTTGACCTAAAAATTGTAAGAGTCAAGTGACTCAGCAAGCCAAAATCACCTGCAATCAAGACAACCTTCCACACAAAGATGACAAGAGAAGATGCTAAAACAATGGAGCAACTATATTAGATTGTCATATGATGTATGAAATACAATGAGAGAGCCTTGCTTATAAAGGCAAGGTGAGAGCTAGAAGGGTGGAGTGAAAGGTGGAGTTATTCCAACAACATGTTCCAATTAGAGGATGATAACTAATTGCACATGTGGAGGATAAGACAACTCACTCCAACTATCAACAAGTCAACACACAAGTAGACTTAACTAGACACAACTAGACATCTAGTAGACTCACTAAGTCCACTTAACATGTGTGATATATGTGTGATGTGTGAATATTATTTAACTAGTAAATATAGTTAAATAAGATGAATTATCCACACTAGGGTAAACCGGTTAGGTGAAAACCCTGTTCACACCAACAAATATTTGAGACACTTAAGGATTGAATCTTTAAAAAAGTTAGTAATATAAAATGTAGTACTAAGAGTCTAGTTTCTAAATATGTAATTTATTTTAACACCCAGATGATACAAATTGATTTTAAATAGGTATTTCTAAAAACCACTATTTAAAACTCATTTTTTTTTACCATACCATGCACATGTATGGCCAACATAATTTGACCTAAATAAAAGTATTTTTATAAATCCTTTTAGGGAAAGATGTGTCGTACAGTGAAGTTTGATGAGGATATTTTTTTATAATTTTTTTCCAAATATATTTTTTATTAAATTTTTATTGGCCCTAATTGCTATTTTCAAAAACCCTCGTGTACAGCCAACATAATTTGAGCAAAACTAATCATAATTTTTTTTTTCAGTGTGTAGAGAATGATGTGTAGATTGATGACATATAAAAAAATTTTCAAAATTTTTTAAAAATTAAAAGTTATTAAAAAAAATACAAACACCTATCATTTTAAGTTTTTGGACCAGTTTACTCATAAATTTATTAATAAATAGAAAAAAAGTCAAATAAAAAAATTTACATATTTGAAAACTAGACACTGTCATCTGTAATGGGTTTTAATTTTGTAAAAAAATTCAGAAAAAAATGTCGTCAGCCATATAGGTAAACTTAGTCTTTTCTCTTGTTATGTACTTCGAAAAAAACTTGCAGGTCCAAGGCAAGGGTTGACTTACCATACCTTTCCCAAGCCTAAGCTTTTAGGAATGGGTACCCATTCTAAAACAGGTACATGTTATGAACAGGTACCCATTTTAAAATGGGTACCTGTTCCCTTTGTGTGGGAAAAAAAAGCACGCATATTTTTTTTTCAAATTTAAAAATCTATATAGAAATAGGTACCTATTTAGGATTGAACACCCGTTCCTAAATAGGGACCTATTTAGGATCAGGTCCTCGTTTAGGCTCAGGTACCCATTTCCAAACGAGTACTTGTTTCTATCAGGATTCTTTTTTTCCTGTGACTTCCCCTCTATGTGGACCCAACTTCTTGCACTTACCCATTATGTTCACAAAAACAAAGACATACATTGCAATTGCTTATTGCCTTCCTCTTTCACCATCAACTTTTATGTCTGTCCCTTTCCATCTTAGTAAATAACAAGTTAATGGTCGGCAGGAAAGAGCAGAGCAAAAACAATAAACATGAGCATGTTATTGCAGTTTTTCACAAAATGGATTGAACAGGCTTTAGAAACTTTCAAGAAAATAGAATTGGAAACTTTCAAGAAAATAGAATTGGTAGGCGTAATGCCACATCCCACAACCTACGGAAGCCACCTCTCTGCCTGTTCCAAAATGGGAGCTTTGATGCAATATATAGAAATGGAATCTTTATTAGATGTTGTGATTGCATGTGCCTTGGTAAATCTCCGTGTGAAATGTGGAAGCTTAGACAATGCACTTGAATTGTTTGACAAAATGCCCAAGGAGATGTCGATCTAGGGAATATAATGATCTCAGGATTTTCACTAAATGGATTTGTTAAAAAGGCTTTTGAAACTTTTGAGCAAATGAAATTAGCAAGTATAAGTCAAAATTCATAACCTTGGCAAATGTCCTCCCTTCCTATGCACAAATTGAAGCTTAGGAACAGGGTATGGCCATTCATTATAATGGCAAGGAGATTTTTGTTAGATATTATGATTGGAAGTACTTTGGTAGACAAGTATGCAAAATGAGGAAGCACAAACAAGGCATGTCTACTGTTTGACCGAATGCCTCAAGAAAAGATCATAGCTTATGCACAAAATGGATATGATGAAAAGACATTCGAAAGTTTCATTTAAATGTAATCAACAGGGGTTAAGTTGAAATCCATAACCTATGCCTACATCAATCAAAAGTTACAAGTAAAGATAAGGCACATGAACTGTTTGACACATTGTCTCAAGAGATGTGATCTCATATAATGAAAATTGACACAGGATAAATACAAAATGGATTTGTTGAATAGGCTCTAGAAACGTTCAAGAAAATGCAATTGGCAGGCGTAATGCCAAATTCCACAACCTTTTCCAATGTCCTCCCTATCTGTACCCACATGGGAGTAAGGTATGGGCATTCCTCACATCAAATGGAAGGGGGATTTCTTGTCAGAGGTTATAGTTGGAAATACACTAGTATACATGTAGGCAAAACATGGAATATATGAAAAATGTGGAAGAACACACACAAGGCACATGAACTATTTGACAGAATGCCTCAAAGAGATGTCATCTCGTGATAGCAGGATATGTTCAAAATGGATTTGTTGAAAATGTTGATGTCATCCACCTCCCAGGAGCACCATCTGCAGAAAATAACCTTCAAGAGAAATTAGAGAGGCAACATAAGGCCATTTCACCAAATAAGGAGTGAATAAAAATGAGATAATTTACATAATGTACAAATGACTATTTAAAGGCAAGAAAATATATGATGAGTGAACAACTACCTGATACAGGAAACTACCCTATAGGTAAAAAACCACCTCACAGGAAAAACTAATTTCCCTAGGTTAAAGTTAATACTCTAACACCCCCCCTTAAGTGCAAACTTAGGGAGAATTATTATGCAAAATGACTATGCAATATGGGTCCTGGCTACACAACCATGTTAGGTATCCATTTACAATGCAAAAAAGAGATCTCTCACAACTGGAGAAAAGGAGCAAAACCCTATGGGAAAAAACCCTCCCCAAAAGAGAGATAGAAAAACAAAAATGATGCATGTATGGAGGACTTAGTCACATCCCCCAAGTACTACATACATCCTGTATATACAATCTATGGCTCCCCCATAAGAGGGAAAGAGAGAGACTATATAGCCCCCCCATAATGTGTAATCACTTACAAAAATGGCAAGTGCCTGAAGACAGAACATGATCCAATGTCGACAAATAACTTGTCTCCTTTTTGGAAGAAACAAAACCAAGTACAAATGTAGGTATGCATCCCACTCCAGATAGGAATTCAAAGAAAGAAGCAAGAAGAACAAAGATGTCTCTGAGATCTGCTCATGTGTCACCAAGACCTTGGAAAATGATGCCATGAACCAACGAGGAACATGCCCAATCACAATAGAAGGTGATAAACAAGGTACCACTGGAAACTGATCTTGAACATTCTCCAAAGATAAAGATGGAGTAACAATAGTTGTACCACAACTATGATCAAATAGGAGGGATATACCCTCAAATGTGTCTTCGAAGTTAGAAATATGAGATTCTATGAACAAGGAACTAATGTCCAACAAATAAGAATCGCAATCAGGAAGACAATGAGATACAGGTTATGATGAATCACTGGATGTGCTCAATGAATCACCACCAAAAGATGAATGGTCCTGCTGAATAAGAATGATAGGAGCCTCAATCAATGACTACACAATAAATCACTGAAGGTGAAAGTACATCAACAATCCCTGATGGAGAAGAAGGAGCATCTAAAGAACCCTCATCATCTTGATCTGAAGATTCAAAGTTTTCCAAAACTTCAAACTCCTGCATAGTAGCATGATCATAGGGTATCCTATCTAAAAAATGAAGAGGCACAAGACAATCTGAAATAGGATCATCTGGGAATAACTGAGTATCAAGATCTCCATGTATTTCCCAAATTTTAGTCCAAAGAATATGAGGACACTCAAAATGATCAATAGCATTCAAAGTGGCATCATCAATATGAATTGCAATAACTCCTAGGACATGATCCCTTTTGCAATTCCATGCAAATTTCTTACTATCAGTACCAGGAAGGGGAACTAGATTACACAAATGTGGCAACAAATGAAGCCATCTAAGATGTTTTATCATACCATCTCTCCATTGTTTATAATTTCTCCTTTTCAACATAATCACAGCAGGATGAATTGAAAACCCCATAATTAACTAGGACAAATCTCCAAAATTACAAAGACATTAACCTTCAAAAATAAAATTTGAAACTACCAAACACTGCAAATGAAGCCTTCAAATCAGAAAAATTAGGTAGATTTAGCTATACCACTATGAGCTTGGCGAATCAAGCTTTCTGATGATATGCAGAATGCAAAAATTAGACTCCAAATACCCAAGATATGCTCCGTGGAAGAAAAGTCACCTATGGGGCCTCAATGCAAAAATGAGGGAGCTGGATTAAGCTCTAGGTCATCCATGTGACCACCTTCTACAATTGAGCGAAAAATACGCAACAAAGATGTTGCAAAATATGAGGGCAATTGTGCCAATCAATCACCAAACTAAGCCACCAATCACACACCAATTATGAGCAAGCTTTGCACATTCACCACAAGATTTCCACAACTTCACCATACAATCCAAGTGTTAGTGAATATAAAGTGGAAATAGCTCCTCCGTGGGAGTAATGTGGGATAAAAGATCTCAAATGGCACTCCAAAGATAGTGCACACGGGTCCCACCACAAGCTAAACCAAAACCCTAATGTAATATTTGATGCAAACTTTACAATGTATAAAGTTTGATCTGAATAATATATAGGCAAAAAAACAAGCATTCGATGCACAACAATAATAGTATATGTTGTAGAATGATCTTCTGTAACATTCCTTATCTATGCACAACAAGTATTAAATTAGGCAAATTAATTTTAAATGCCCTTGCAAGAGTAATACGACATGCCCATTTCTATTCAATGCCTTCATTACACAGAAAAAACAAAACAAAAAAAAAATGTCTTCCTGCCAAGGGTAATTTCCACAATACCTCAACAATTTTTGGCCATGCCTATTGGATGACTCTCGCCATCAAATTGCATCAAAACCTTTACTTCCAGGTATGAAATAGTGTTGCAGGTTATAGGCTTCACAAGCCAAATATCTCACAAGTTCTTCACAGCTTCCTACTGCGAGCTCTAATTACAACTTTATAAAATTTGATGATAATTGTGTTGCATTCTAATGATCCAAATGGCCAATCATAAAAGGAAATCAATGTCTTTCAAACTCACAGGAAAAAAAAAGTGCTTCTCCAATTGCCCAAAATGCCTTCTTTGCAATGGAGATTCGGCCTTTGGCAACAGAAAAAATCACAGATTGTCACAAGAGAAAGACTCCTGCAATAGAATCGGGCCTGCCTTTGTTTTGAATTGGCCACTTGTAACAGGAAAATAACACCTCTCTCCAATGAAAAAAAATGACTTCAATGCGAGCTCAGTCTCTCTAATGCTTCCTTCACATAGAAGAAAATCATGGCACAATATAGAGAAATCATGCTTCTTGGCAGGCAACTTTGAAATTTAAAAATTTCAAATGCCAGAAAAATAAGCGATCTCAAACACTCGATGAAAACTCTCAAGGAAGGAGTGTAGAATGGTTTTCTTTGATACCATGTTTGTGTCATCCACCTCCCAGGAGCACCATCTGCAGACAATAACCTTCAAGAGAAATGAGAGAGGAAACACAAGGCCATTTCACCAAATAAAGAGTGAATAAAAATGAGATAATTTACATAATGTACAAATGCCTATTTAAAGGAAATAAAATATATGACGGGTGAACAACTACCCGATACACGAAAACTACCCTATAGGTAAAAAACCACCTCACAGGAAAAACTAATTTCCCTATGTTAAACTTAATACTCTAACAGAAAATGTCTAAGAAACTTCTAAATAATTGCAACTGGCGGGTGTAAAACCAGGCTCCTCAACCTTTACCAACATCCTCCTTACCTATGCTCGAATTAGAACTTTGGGAGAGGGTATGGACAACCATAATAGAAAGTGGATTTTGTCATATGTTGTAGTTGCATGTGCCACTTCTGATCACCATGGCCTTCATAAAAACTTATGTAAGAAATTTAATAAAGAAGAATTTGTACATAATTTCTCTCTTGAATGATTTCAAATTGTAATCAATTTTCTTTGTAGCTTATAATGTGTTGACGCCAATTCCCTAAGTAAGGTGTAGATTCATTTTAAAGAGCTTGGACAACATAAGTACAATATGCTTAATATAAAATGTGAGCATCAATAGGTAATTAATATGCATATACTTGTAATGGAATACAATCTCTTTTACATAAATCTAGGCTAGTTAAATAAGCGTATAATTAAACTATATTAAATCATGATAGCTGGTGTCAACATTGGTTCATGAACCAAAATCATCACAACAATATGTCGTTATTTTAAGACATTCCATCAAAATGAGCTCAAAACTAAATAAAAATGTAAAATGCATAAAAAACATCTTGACAATAACTATGGACAATAAAAAAAATTAAGGAACAAAATTAAGGAAAGGAAGGTTGCTCTTATAGATTGCTCCAGCAATCCAACCAAATCCCATGTGTCTTCCATTTGATATGTCCATCCTATTTATAGAAAATTCAACCCTTGTCTAGAACCTCATTTTCCAACATATGGTGGAAATTTTGGAATACTTTGGAGTCAAGTCCAATCACATAGTGGAAGATTAGGTCATTGGGGTCAAGTCTAGCAAACTAAATGCCTCTTCTCCAATTTTTCAATTTGTCATTAATTTGTGGAAAAGGATTCTCCCATGTGATTCTTGAAAAGTTGCCTTGGAAGATGGGGGTTGAACCTTCATAAATGTTGTTTTTAGAAATGTAGTCATTTAAATTTATTTATTTATTGATTTAAAATTTTAAATTATCTTAAAAGGAAATCATTTATTTATTATTATCACTATTTTTATTATTTTGTTTTTAATGAGAATATATATATATATATATATATATATATATATATATAATTTAATTTCAATAGCTTTTATGTTTCAGTAAGATTTGAATAAAATACAAACAATTAGACATTTAAAAATAATAATTAGCTATGCATAGTATTAATTCAACCTCAGAACTCAAAATATGTTTGAGGGTTAGAAGTGGGTCGTGATAATATAACAGATTTTGGGCTACTGCACTATTGTCTAGGCTTAGAAGTATGGAAAACTAATCATCATATATTTGTATCTCAAAGAAAATATGCCAAGACGCTTCTCGAGAAGTTCAAAATGATGGATTCCAAACCCATGTCAACACATATGGAATCAGGTTTGCAGTTATTTGTTTCTGATTCATCTCCTCAGGTTTGCAGTTATTTGTTTCTGATTCATCTCCTCAGGTAAATGCAACTATCTATCAAAAAATGATTGGAGGTTTGATTTACTTGACTTATACCATTAGTTTGACTATTAATTATTTATCAAGATTTATGCAAGAACCAAAAATTTGTCATTGGTAAGCAGCAAAATGGGTACTAAGGTACATCTAGGGTATAGTGAATCATGGTTTGGAATATGAAAGGAATGATCAATTCTTCTTAACAGGGTATACAGATGTAGATTATGCAAGTTTAGTTGATGATAAGAAATCCACATCTGGATTTGTTTTCTTTTTGGGTTTAGGGTCTATTTCTTGGGGAAGTAAGAATCAGAGTGTTCTCAAGTTTGTTCGCAATCCAGTGTTTCATGAACGAAAAAAACATATTGAATTTGATTGCCACTTTATATGAAAACATGTTCAACAAAACAATATTTAGCTTCAATTCTTCACTACTCAGGATCAACGTGCCGATATCTTCACCAAGCCTCTTGCACATGTGAAATTTGAAACATTTCAGGATTCTCTCATTAGTACTTTAGAACAATGATGTAATAAGGGGGGAATCTTGGTATATTCTTTCATTATCTCCATATGGTTAGTTTGTTTATGTTTGTTATTATTTGGTTTTGGTTTGTTAACTTATTAAAGCTAATTGTTGAACTAGTGAGTACATGGTTACACATTTCTTTCATGTGTAAATATATCTCATAATGCAAAGTGAGATTGCTCCACAAAATCTAATACCATAATGGTTTTGAATTTAAATATTTAACAATAAGACTTCAATAAAGAATTGAATGAGCGAAGGCCTGAGGAGTTGTAGTACAATATGTACAAGAAGTGTTATAATCAAGTAATTGGTGTTGATAATGTAAATATTGATACTATAAATATTTGATAGCACATAAGCCCTAGTTGCCCACATCCATCCCTAATATTTATTCAGGCACTATCTATAAACAAAGCAGCAATGACCTATATTATTTTGTGTACCTCAAATTGCTCTTAGTTTCTCCTATTTACCCCAAATTTAATCCTAGGTTAACTAAAAGCACAATAGAAATATTAAGATTCTTCTAGAGCAAGTTAGCTTCCAATTGCTGCTATTTACCCCTCATACATTATTTAATCACATGCTAGCTAAAAACAATGAACTCCCCCTGTTATAATAAATTAGTCTCAATTGCCCCTATTTAACCTCAATATTTATCTAGATCCATAAAAACTAAATATGAAGACAATGTATTTAATGCTTAAGCAATCCCATTGTCACATACATTTCAGGGAAGTCATTGCCACTCAAATCGTGTGCATCAAATTTTATGTCTGTATGATATTTATTTATTGATTATAATTATGTTGACATAAAACATTAATAATTAATACATAGATAAAACATAAATGTGAAAGTCTCTGGAAAACAATTTGATAAATTTAGAGAGCTGAAAATAAAATCACGAATTATAGAATTACAAAGGAAGAACCACAAAATAAAAATCAAGAAGTAGAAAAAATTAAAATGTAAGAATGAACCAAAATCATAGGTATGAATAAGAATTAATGAAAATCATAGGTATTAATATTTTATGCAAGCCCACAAAATGTCTATTAGAAAATTCAAATTCATTTAAATCTCATGTAAAATCCTCATTTACTTTTAATATTCTTTTAATCCCTTTTCTTGATTATATGAATTTAGTTTTTTTTTTAATATTTTATGAAAGCCCACAAAATGTCTACTTTTTTTTTTCATAAATTTGTTGAGTGTTATATTAAAAGTTAAAAATAGTATTCATTTTTATTTTAGAGTCTTTTATGATGAAGTAAAAACTAAATATATAAAACTAATTAATTACATTATTCATTAGCTATATAAGCAATGTATATAGTAAAAGAAATATATAGCCTATATTGGTAATTAGGATTAGAATTAGGGTAACATTGGGAATTCCATCTTAAGAAGATATTAAATGCAATATCTTATAAAAAATAAAATTTTCTAACTACTATATTAATTGTTTTAATTCTATCTTAGAAAGATTATCAAAGTGAACAAATATGAAGAAAAAATACCATTAAAAAGTGTTTAACAAGCTACATACCAAATTGTTTTAATTCTATCTCTATTTAGAAAGATTATCAGAGTGAATAAATATGAAGAAGAAACACCATTAAAAAGTGTTTAACAAGCTACATACCAAATCGTTTCAACAACCACTAAAATTTTCAAGGTTGCATTAAAAATATAACTATTAAGAAAATCAGTTTTGGTATGCAATTCGATTGTATTGTAAAAATTGACACAACATAGCATAAAATAGATTACAAATTGGAATTAAATGCACCCAAATTATGGAAATATTTAGAATACAAGCTTATTAGAATAGTTACTAAAATTTTTAATATATGAATTTTTTAGCTTTTAAATAAGAAAAGTTTGAACCAAAAGAGTGCAATTTTGGGGTTAATAAAGTAAGATCCTAAAACAAGGCTAAGAGATTGAAACAAAACATGAGTGATTTGTGGAACTCAAATTAAACAACCACGATATGAATGATTTTTGTAATTTTAAAAGGTAAGAGTGTTTACAAAGAAATAGATAAGCATATTATGTTGACAAATACTATTCTTATGTGTACAAGTATTAGTGTGGCAATGTACATGTATTAGATTACTTCATACTATATGTTTTGGTTATGATGTCAAATGATGTCTTTAAATAGCTACTCCATACCAAATGGTTTTATCTATTAATATAAATTTGAGAATTAATATTGTAGGAATGAAATCATTTGAAATGACCCAATCCTAACCCTAACCTTAACACTAACTCATGTGTTCGAATTAGGGTTAGGGTTAGAATTACTGGTATACTAGCATATCTATATTTAAAAAATATATCTAAAATACACCTCGATAGGCCTATTTTTTAATCAATTTATCACACATAGGTGGATTAGGTGCTTGGAGAAGCATATCTATCACCGTATTTTAGATATATATTTTTAAATATAGATATGTTAGTTTTAGATTTATTTATATGATTTATTAAATTTTTCCTTTATATTAAATAATTTTAATTAAAAAATATAAAAGTCAATTTTTTTTTGAGTTTAGTTAGTTTTGTTTAGTCTTTTAAAATTGAGATGAGGTGATTATAAGTGTAAATTTATTTATATTGATTTGTTTAGTAAATTGAATCTTTAAATTGAATTTAATTTATTGTTAAAATTAACAATAAAATTTTAATTAAAAAAATATATAAAAGTCAATTTTTTGAAATCAATATAAGTTAATATTTTGTTACACTTTTGTAACAAATAAGTAGTGTTCCATAAAAACGGTGTCTCTAATTCACATTTATAGGTAACACCATCATGTTGAATTACAACATCATGCCTAATAAAGTTGTAGCAATGACATTCGTGAGAAATAAGGTATTTAAATTGTTTAGCAAAAAAATTGCTTCATTCACTACCCATTCATTTCTATTGTTAAATCTCTCAAAACTTTGAGAATATCACCACCATTCTCATTTTAACAGTACATTAAGATAGAAAATGTAAATTATATTAAGAATAAGAAAAATGAAGAGCATCTCTTGAAATAGAAAATGCAAATTATATCAAGAATAAGAAAAATGAAGAGCATGGATTGCAATCATTGTCTCTAAGTTGCTAATTGAGAGAACATCCAATAAATATTTATTTACATAAATGAATATAGTGTTGTTAAAAATAATGTTATGGTCTTTCTACTTGCAATAATAATTTGTCTTTCAATTGTGTATGATAATTGTATAAAATAAAATGTTTGATGCCATCTTATTGCATATAGCTTACTATTTAATATGATATCTTAATGTGATTTATTAAAAGTTACATTCAAAATCTTAATATATTTTCGTGTTGTTATTATACATTTTTCTATTGTTATTTCAATGTCTTCATTAATCTTTAAATTTCTTATGGTATTAAAATTTTTATATAAGTTGTAGACATATGGTAATGAGGCAATCATAAAGGGGGAACATGAGCTTTCTACATGATAAAAAAATCTTGCAATTACTAAATATATGGTTTCTTTATGATTTATTTTTCTAATGATGCATTCATGATTTATTTCATGTGGTTATTCATTTAATACTATTTCATTTACAAAAAAAAATGGAGTTTCTTATAGTATTTATAGCCTTGTCCACCAACTACTACATTTAGTGACTTTCTAGGGAAAATATAAATATATACTATTTAACAATAGGCTTATAAATATTTGTGCCTATTGGCCATTGGATAGCACCTTTGGTGCTTTTACTAGTCCTAGCCAATCACATAAGAATAAGCCCTAGTTTCCTCTCACTCAATCTTGTCCATCCCTTCATCACCATAAGGATATGACTTAGGAGCAAGCCCTAGTTTCCTCTCACTCAATATTTTCTATCCCTTCATCACCATAAGGATATGACTTAAGAGCCTCCTTTTTTGCCCTAAAGTCATCTCATCAAATCTTAGCCATCCATCTAATCAAATCTTAGCCATTCATCCTGTCATCCAAAAATCTATAAACTAAGCCTCTATCAAACCATAATCAAGAGCTTTGGAGGTAATGTTATGTTGTCAAAGTGACCAACTAACAATCAAATCATTGTAGAAAAACCACCATTGTCATAGTGCAACAAGGGCTATTTTGGTAAGATCTTTCTATGTTTTTCCTTTGATTTTTGTTAGCTCTTTAAATATTTTATTTATAAGATATTGTGTTTCATACTATAATATAATTAGTGTTTTGGAAGTGGGTGTTTTATTGGCTATTTTTGCACTCAACATTATTATTTGAATTTCTAGGTTAATTTGTTAATATGATTTATTATATATTTTATATTATAAAATTTATATTTATTAAGTTTATATTTATTTTATCATAAATATATGCATATGTGCACATAATAATTTTTTGATATAATAATTGCATCTTATAAAAGCTCTTTGAACAACTTAATTTGAAACAAGATTTTTTTTTAAGTAAAGAATATTATTTTTATCAGTTTTTAATTAAAAAATAAATTTTATTTATTACAACAATATAAATTTTAAGTTACATTTTTGTTGTTGCAATATATGCTAATGTCTTACAGATTGAAATCCCAGAGCACTCACCTTTAGACCCAAATTTAATATAATATAATTTTATTTTATATCGTCTTAACTAAGTGGAGTAGAAAAATACTTTTAAGGTATTTAAGGCTATAATTGAAGTTTAGGATAGAAACTGAACAACATAAATTTGTGTGGAATCTCTAGAAACCATGGCAGTGGAAGTAACAACATGAACAAGACAAAGGAAGTAACCACCCAGGCCACCCTAGTGAATAAAAAAACTAAACCAAAAAATACAACAATCAATCACCATAAGCCAATGAAGATTAAAGTTGCCAAGCGACCAAAGGGTTGCCTATGCCGCCTTAGTGAATCAAAAAAATAATCCAAAAAATACAACAAGCAATCACCATAAGGCAGTCAAGATTAATGTTCTGGAAATTGCAGCAAGTTATGATGTCTAAATGTTTAACTCAGTATTGCAAGAGGTATGACATAGTTGTGGCTATTTTTGAAGCTTCATTAATGGTGGGTAGTTCGACAATTTATCAATTGCACTTGATGGAAGATATGGACTTGACACAATAGAAACTGTTAAGATTGGATTTCCAAAGGCCTTCAAAACCACAGTGTTGTCATAGAGTGCTTTCAAGTTTGGTGAATTCATGGGCAACGATGTCTTGAATGCAAAGATGGCCATTCGATGGGCCACATATTATCTTTTCAAAGCTACTACTCATCTGGGACCATATATGTTGAGTTTAATATGTGCATAATAATAGAATAATTTCATTCATGATGTAACAACAAAATAATTTCAGGGGTTTATAAATTCTAATAATTATTGAGGCTCATCTAAAAATTATGCAGATAAGGGACCCAAACAATGACCACAAATGCTGGGAGAGGCCAAAAGACATGGACACTTCCAGTACTACGTATAAATAGCCAAAACCATGAAATAGTTGCAAAACATGTTGCTACATCCCTTTTTTCACAAGACCCTCCCTATTCCAAGACACTCATTCATCCTTCCATAATGCTAAAATTTTTAGCACTACATTAATAGAAACATCTTAAAAACTTGGTAATGATAGAGTTTAGGAGCTGATGAATCAGAGAATACATTTGGGTTGGACAATAAACATGTTGGATCCTGAGTACTTTTATCAAAGGTATAGCAACTTTGAGTGTGGCTACTTATATAACTTCTTACTAATTAGATTAGTATATTGATGTACAGCATAGAGGATTCACTCAAACAAAGACAATACAAGCAATTTGGAACAATCTTTCCATCTTCAAAATACCAATTTGATCTCTATTTCACAATTCCTCAAAACTGCCTTGTAGGTCTCCAAACAAAGAAATTTTAGCATATCTTCTTGAATACTCCTCAAACCTAGAAACCAATGGATGTTTGAGATACCCATTAAGGCCTACTTTAACATATCTTAAAATCTCATAGGGTCACTTTGGATCATCACTCTCAAATTCTAACTGTCTCGCTGTCCTAAGGGCAAATTAGCCCTATTTTACAAAGCAACTATGAGTAACTCCTCTACCAAATCACCAAAACCTATTCCACTACTCTCTGTAGGTCACCATTGGACTAAATAAGCAACTCCTTGTCCATGAAATGCTTAGAAACTCACCCAACACAAAAAAAACTTGTTTTAGGCCTATTTTGGCTAGTTTACATGAGGGTTTATTAAAAATACAATCTCCACACCTTGTTCCACCCGGCCAATGGCTCAAGACACATCATAGAGGGTCCTCACATGCTACCCAAATCATTTCCCAACATTTATCAATGCAATTTCATCATACCCTAACTTCTAGCGATCATTCCTACTTGAAAACTTGTTAAATTCAACTAGGGTATCACCCAACTTTAACAAAACAAAGAACTAAGACCTCTCCATTGGAGGAGTTATGGACAACATAAAAACAGAACTTCACACCAATTTTCATCAATTTCCAACTGTGGGAAGTCAAGATATCATTTAATTATGCCTGCTGGAAAACCTAGTTTCTAAACTGGGTAAATGGAAAGATTCGACCATTAGAAAACTTAAACGATCTTTTCTTTTTACTTGGTAAGAACATAAAATGTTTAAAATTAAATTATCTTTCCAACCATGTGAGTTGTAGGTTCGTACAATTCCATATATGGCCGTACAACACATATTACAATCATATTTTGCAAGAAAACAATGAGTTTATTAGTTCCAATTTGCATCCAAACAGCCACCTCCTTTGTGGTCAACCATACAAAGTATTTTTAAACCTTTTACATCTTATTTTTATCAGTCACAAACTACCAACCAACTTCTAAGACCCCTTGACTCTTCAACTTCCATTCTTGCATTTTTACACTTTATCAACATGACAACTTTTGGAAGAATTTACAAAATTTGACAAACCACCACCTATAAACTTAATAATGACTCAAGACACCCTACACACCTTAGAAGTGGTCTTTAAGACCTTATGAAATGACTCAAACACAACATAGAGAAAATATTTACAAAATGGCCTCATGAGGGCATAAAGTCCGTTAGGTGTTCCTGCACCATACTCCTAAACAAAAAGAAATTCAGAGCCCTCTTGAATTGAGTGTAGTAATAGGTATCTATCTCTGAATGAGCTTTCTTGATGTGTTCTAACTCCTACCTATTGATGTGTTTTTTGTGCACATGCAAACTCAGAATAAAATACCGAGGTATTCTATCCTCTCTTGAACAAAGTCTCTCAAAGGCTAAACAATGTGATCCAATGAGACAACTCCAAGGTTCCAGATATGTTAGGTCTTGACTTGTAATGGATAGACTCAGTAGTTCATGTGATTTGTTGAAAACTCACAAAGGGACTTACATTGAATTTACTCCTTATTCCAATCAAATATGTTATTCTCCTTGTGAAATGGAATTTCTTCTAACCAGCTATGAAAAGAAAATGCAAAAGGACAAGGGTTTAGAAGGCTAATCTGAGGACAATGAGATAATGAAACATGTGAAGATAGACAAAATCCTCATGAAACTAGACTTCGCTTTACCATGAGAACCAACAACTACACGAAGCCAGTGGAATCTTCTAAGAAAATGCAAAGATTTTCATGTTGCAAATCTCCATCCAAACACCCACAGCTGGCGCAGCTTGAACAAACATTCACAACCGAACTAAAGAAAATGAAGGTCCAGTCTAACTTTGCAAAGTGGGTTGCCTTCGACAATCCATGAAAAGTATGAACTAGAAGAATTCATCAAATATCTTTACATATATTCATTACATCAATGCACTTCTAATGTATTTCTAAGCTACTTGGAAACATTTCTCCATCACATTCGAGAATTTGAAACCATGCTAACATTCCATCACCACACAAATCACCATGAAGCATTCAACAATGAGCTTGTATTGATTTTGGAAATGTATTTTTTTTACAACAATTTCATATCTCCTCTCAATGATTTCAAAGAGTATCCTCTACTCTACTCCTACTCTAACAACATCTACTCCTACTACTTGATTCCTGCTCTCTCCTCTGATAATCCCCTTTTACAAATGAGAGAAATGAGCCCTTTTATAGACATCAAAATTACATGAATGACCAGGATTGATTCGAGAATCAATGGCCAAGATTTTGAGAACAAGACAGTTTGTTACAAAAATTACTATTTTTAGAATCATTGAATGCAGACGGATGATGTGGCAGACTGTGATTGGATCAATGTTGTGCATGTGCCACCTCAGCATTGAACAAACTAGCTTGATTTTCTTTGTGTTCATATTGCTCAGAATGTTTTCCCAAATTTTGTCATCTTTTGGAGTAGTATTCGAATTTGGATTTTCAGCTTTGGAACTTGGCTGCTTTGAATCTTGAAGCTTGGAAAAATTTGTCGAATTTCTTGTTGTTGTTGATGTAATTCATAAATTTCTTGAATGCTTTGAATCATTTCTCATTTTATGATGTTCTTGATGATGTTATTGCGCAGGATGCAAGATTCTGGTTCTGGATGATTATGTATGAATTTTGGAGTAGACTGGTGTATGATGGATGTTCTCTCTATGTGGTGGATGAAATGAGTGACTTTCATATGATGACTCTTTATGCACAGCAAAGTGACGTTCTTCCTCTGGACATATGAAGTTGCCATGGATGCATGACGTTGATCCTAGTACAAGCACTCCTCCGCGTAGCGATGATGTCTTCCTTACGAACTCGAACAACTTCCCTTCATATCTCTCCTCATCAGTGCCTATCTATCTTTCACACTCATCGCTTACCTACATAAATATTGTGAATCAGCATATCGAAATATTGCTTAAAAAGGTGTAAAAAGATTAAATCTCATCATCTAACACATACGGGATTTAAAATATGCCATTTAAAAACACTCTATTTTGGTCGAAGGAATGCAAAACTAAAAATAAAGAAAAGTCCTTCAAATACCCGCATCATCAATTTTACAATTACATCCACTGATATTTAAATTCTACGATCATGAGCTCATGTCTAGAATTTGTTGATAAAGAAGATTGTTTTTGAAGGCACAAAAACTCCCTGTGTCTTTTTCTTAAACCTGCATTCTTGAATCATCGCTTCAGATATCTTGCTTCTTCTATGAATAATTGCAAGTTTAAACCATGCTAAATGCTCTCTTACCTGAGCGATGCCATTATATACTGAGTGAAGTTGTTAAAATTTAGAAAATGCATATCACCACTTGCTAATAATAGCCTCCACCACTCAGCATCATGAACTCAAACTTGTGAAAAGCCATTAATGCATTCAATAGATGCCTATGTGTAAGTTGTTATCTTTAGATAATGCCATCTTTAGACAAATACATGACTCTGATTTCACCTACCCTGTTTGAAATTACAACTGCTGAGAGTAATGATAGGCCAGTCAGAAGATAGAAAGTGCTAACGTACCCCGAACATACTAAACATGGGCACCTCTTTATCTTCACACATCTTCATATCTTGTATACCTGTCATCAACTAACGTATCCTAGTGGACCTTCCACTATGTCATTAATGACATATGAAATGCAATAGAGTCATGAAAGTCCACCACAATATGCGCTATGAACACATGCTTCAAAATGGATCTCCTAACCAAATTTGAATCAAAGAGAATGCGGACCTCTTTTGGAAGCAGTCATTTAGAATGTTAGTGCATGACTTGAATTTCACCTTTGACACACTAAACACTGATTTTACACCAAGAGCAGACATTTACATGCTTAAGCATAATGGTAATAATGCCAATGGGTTGCTTGGAGCAAAACTTGTGGGATAAAATGAATATGACTAATATGCTATGCAACACTTGGATCACCCATACGCACTGCAAGGTGACCCAAAATGTCTGCTCAAGTGGGTATTTTGGTAAGCCACATATGATTTGAAACTTCATATTTACAAAGTGACTGAGAATGCATTAAGGTGGACTTATGGGACCTATGGACATCCACCTACAGAGGTCATTTTGATGCTGAAGGCAAAACATAAATAACGTTGTAGTGCTTGATAAAGTCTGAGCGAACAATTTGACTCGGTGTGGAATATTCAAAACATCCCTTATGCATTGATAATGTCCTCCCAAGCGGACAATTTGACTCGGTGTGGAATATTAAAAACATCCTTACACATTGATAACATCTACCCAAGTAGACTTTTAGAAATGATCATGCACGACTCAAAAGCCTCAAGCCATTCTAACTTTGCTTTGCTCATCACTACTCTAACTTGCTCTTCTAGCGGGCTTTAAACATACTTGCACAAATCACTGATTAAGAAAATTCCATAGGACACAAAGTAACTACTGAGAAGTACTCAAGTAGACTCTTCAGGCCATCGTGCACATAGATGAATAACAAACATCTTCTGAAATGATGCCTCAAAGCAACGGCATCTACATCGGCTTCCACAGTAATCCCAAACTTCTAGTCTTGGATGACTTCAAACTTCCTTAAACCACGACACATAACTCAAATTCTAAGGTAAGTATGCTATTTAACACCTGCAATAATCAACCCCTCTAAAGCATTCAATAGTTTTGATCACAACCCATCCATGATTTTGCCAACTCTTCATTCATGCAGGGAACCTCAAAATGGACGCACAGCCAAAAGCTCAAACAACGGGGGTCCCCATCAGCGATGGGGTGATGTTGTAATGACATCACAACATCTAGTGCCAATTCGAATAAATGTTCCTGAACATTTCAAAAAATAAAGACCCAGTCCAAACCCAGAAACGTTAGACAATACCTTTAAAGTCATCAACCCGTTAGGAAACTTACTCAAAAGGGAAGAAGAATCCTAGATTGGATCAAGACACTTCATAGTTAAACATTTTTAAAATAATGATTAATATAAAATCTCAAGTGTTCTAAAGACAAACAAGAATCAAAACTTCAAAATTCCTATATACACCCACACATTAGGCCAAATAAACATGCATACTTGATCAAGGAGTCAAAAATCAAAAGCTTAGCACAACCATTCATATCCTGAAGATCCAAGTGTGTGCTTTGTGAGTTCATTCCCATCCATCAGCAACTAAGATCACCTCAGTTCCTTCGCATTAAGCTACGTGATTAGTACACACCTCATGAACTACTTGGACATGGCCCCACTGCCAGCAAGTGTCTATAGCCCCGATGGGTTTGTCTCGTAATTCCACTCGAGTAGAGCCCTACTGCCGGTCAGGCATCCATACCCCTAGTAAAGATTACTCGATTGTCCATCTAACTGAGTTATAGTGTGTGATTGTGATTTTCTTTTCTTTTCTTTTCTCTTTTGATTTTCAACATGCTTTTTGCTTGGTAGAGTACAATGCAGTACCACTACATGATAACTCAGTTAGCTGGGTGTGGACTTATGATGGTGGCAAAGGTAGACCTTTAGATTTTTCACTTAATGTGAGATCACAAAGATTTACTTAGGTACCTCTATATTTTAAAAGCGTGAAAAGATATAAGATCTCAAAACAGTTCAAGTCATTCTAAACAAACAATTTATCTTCCAAGAACAAGCAACATGCCATTCAAACACTAACAATGGAGTCCACAATGAATCCATCCATCTAACGCAAGTTTCTCAAAGGAAAACTAAGAGGTTAATAAATAGATTAAGATTTGGCATTTTAAACATGATAATCACAAGATGTTAGTGTGAAGACACAATATATGATTCCCTTCTGAGTTAGGTACAGATCCTAACTAGTTGATAATGTTAAAGAAAATCATCCTCAGAATCCAAAGAATTTCATGAACATTTATCAAAGAGATGAACTAGAAATTCGATAAGAATCAGGCTAAATGTGTTTTAAAAGATAACAACGCCCACTTCACCAATCAAGAAACCTACAAAAGCAACCTAAAACTAACAGCAACCTGAACTATGGAAAGCAAACTAAACTAAAGACTAATTACACATGGAAAAACTAATCTAAAGCAACAGAAAGGAAAACCTACTCTAAGAAAGCTATGTACAAAGAGCAAACAAGACTCAAAACACCGAAATATATGCAAGACTTTGAATGATTCCTCAAAATCAAAAGTAGTAATAAGGCACATGTGATGGTTCAGATTTTGGCAAATTTGTCCTTGAATTCAGAGAAAAATTCTTTTACAACACAATCATTTAATTCAGAACAAAGCTTGCACAAAATCAGCAGTTGTGGAGACTCATTCAGACCATGATTAATCCATATGCAAGTTGTTTTTCCAAAATTTCCATAATCAAATTCATACTCTTCACATTCACAATTTGAAAATTCATAATCTTCAAATTCGTAATCTTCATCACTAGGAGCAGGGAAAGATACAACCTGGTGGTCTTCATCCTCAAGTAGTAATTCTCGTTTGTCACTTATCAACGTGTCGGGAGGTCGAAGTTGGTGATGAATCATACCACTCGCATTTGCAACATGCAAATCAATATTATAATCAATAGTGGTCATATCAAAATGAAAAGGTGAAAATAATTGAAATTTAGAAGCATGGAACATTTCACTTGTAAGTTCATCTTGGATTTTCAGCAGTGGATCCAGCATCAATTCAAATTGTTTTGTGTATTTGGCCTCCTTTTCTTCAACTTGTTCATTTTGGCATAGCTTTGACTATACTTCATCTATGAGAGCATCGAGCGTCCCTTCGAATTGCACTTGATTCTCTATCTTGCAGGTGATGGCTTGCAGTATATCTTCATGATTACCATCTCTTTCAAGGACTCTTGAAACCTCTTGCAATTCATCTTGAATAATCTCTTCTAGCAACATGAATGAATATGTAGCAAGGAATTCTTCTTCTTGTAATGAACTCAATTCACTTTCTTCTTTGCTGGAAGAATCAACATCTTGTTCTTCAATTACCTTTGTTTGGATGTCTTCTATTACTTTTTCAACTTCTTCTGTAGGAGGTTCATTCTTACTTGGAAGAAGGTATGCAAATGGACTTTCCACTTGATTACCAAGTTCACTTGTGCTATCTTCACTATTGAATAACATGGGAACATCTTTTCCTTTGGGTGGTGAATTGATTTCTTGAAGACATTTGCTCCACAAGTTGTCTAATCTCAATTGCACTTTGGATTCTTCTTCCAACCTTAATTCTTCCTTCACTTGATGAACAGCTTCCTAACAAGATGAACATGTAAGTTCTAAATGAGTTATGTTATGAATCCTACACCAACCACCTGGAATCAACATTTCTTCTATGGGAAAGTCCTTCTCAATACTCAGTCTCTTCTTGAGCATTTCCTTAAAACTTATGAAGAACTCTCTTTCATCAAACAAGGCGTTGGGAACCACCTTCGTAGAAACAATTGGCTCATGTACCTGTGAGAAAGAAACTTTTTCTTGCAATGCTAGTCCCATCCTTGATAAGAACGTTAGGCAATATAGTTCCTCGTGTACATTGGTGTCATGAATTCTACATCCCTTCCTTGATACGAAGTCACCCAAACTCTTAGGATAGAGTTGCGCATTCAAATTCCACCAAAGCTGAAGAATATATCTTGAGGATGATCATATTGCTGCCCACAACCATGAAATTGCTTCATGTATACTGAGAAATCCATCCTTATTTTTTGGTATTTTTCAATTTTTTGCTTTTTTTATTTTTTTGAAGTTTTATACTTTTTTGGATTTTTGGCATAAAATAGATCTAACAAATCTCAAATTTGGCTTTGAAAGCTCACTTGGTTCCAATTCCAGAATTCTAAATTCATTCGTGTACATGGAATGAAAGAAGCAATGTAATTTCTTGTTCATGCCCTTTTATCTTGAGTTGAAATGTATGAAATTCTTTGTTCTGGCCTCCTCCTTGCTGAATTTTGTTGAGCAGTATGATAAAGAAATGAATGATAAAACACCAGAATATCTTTTGTATGCTTGGAACAAATGCAGCAATCCATTCTTCTCGCCCTCCTTCTAGTGCCAATTCTGTTGACGTGTTTTTTGTGCACATTCAAACTCAGAATAAAATACCAAGGTATTCTATCCTCTCTTGAACAAAGTCTCTCAAAGGCTAAATAATGTGTTCCAATGAGACAACTCCAAGGTTCCAGATATGTTAGGTCTTGACTTGCAATGGATAGACTTAGTAGTTGATGTGATTTGCTGAAAATTCACAAAGGGACTTACGTTGAATTTACTCCTTATTCCAATCAAATATGTTATTCTCCTTGTGAAATGGAATTTCTTCTAACCAGCTACAAAAAGAAAATGCAAAAGGATAAGGGTTTAGAAGGCTAATCTGAGGACAATGAGATAATGAAACATGTGAAGATAGACAAAATCCTCATGAAACTAGACTTTGCTTCGCCATGAGAACCAACAACTACATGAAGCTGGTGCAATCTTCTAAGGAAACTCAAGGATTTTCACATTGCAAATCTCCATCCAAACACCCACAACTGGCGTAGCTTGAACAAACATTCACAACCGAACTAAAGAAAATAAAGGTTCAGTCTAACTTTGCAAAGTGGGTTGCCTTCGACAATCCACGAAAAGTATGAACCAAAAGAATTCATCAAATATCTTTACATATATTATTACATCAATGCACTTCTAATCTATTTCTAAGCTACTTGGAAACATTTCTCCATCACATTTAAGAATTTGAAACCATGCTAACATTCCATCACCACACAAATCACCATGAAGCATTCAACAATGAGCTTGTATTGATTTTGGAAATGTATTTTTTTAACAACAATTTCATATCTCCTCTCAATGATTTTGAAGAGTATCCTCTACTCTACTCCTACTCTAACAACATCTACTCCTACTACTTGATTCCTGCTCTCTCCTATGATAATCCCCTTTTACAAATGAGAGAAATGAGCCCTTTTATAAACCTCAAAATTACATGAATGGCCCGGATTGATTCGAGAATCAATGGCCAAGATTTTGACAAGAAGACAGTTTGATAAAGAAATTACTATTTTTAGAATCATTGAATGTAGACGGATGATGTGGCAGACTGTGATTGGATCAATGTTGTGCACGTGCCACCTCAGCATTGAACAAACTAGTTTGATTTTCTTTGTGTTCATATTGCTCAGAATGTTTTCCCAGATTTTGTCATCTTTTGGAGTAGTATTCGAATTTAGATTTTCAGCTCTGGAACTTGGCTGCTTCGAATCTTGAAACTTGGGAAAATTTGTCAAATTTCTTGTTGTTGTCGATGTAATTCATAAATTTCTTGAATGCTTTGAATCATTTCTCATTTTATGATGTTCTTGATGATGTTATTATGCAGGATGCAAGAATCTGGTTCTGGATGATTATGTATGAATTTTGGAGTAGACTGGTGTCTGATGGATGTTCTCTCTATGTGGTACATGAAATGAGTGACTTCCATATGATGACTCTTTATGCACAGCAAAGTGACATTCTTCCTCTGGACATATGAAGTTGCTCTGGATGCATGACGTTGATCCTAGTACAAGCACTCCTCCACGTAGCGATGATGTCTTCCTTACAAACTTGAACAACTTCCCTTCATATCTCTCCTCATCAATGCCTATCTGTCTTTTGTGCTCATCGCTAACCTACATAAATATCATGAATCAGCATATCGAAATATTGCTTAAAAAGGTGCAGAAAGATAAAATCTCATCATCTAACACATACGGGATTTAAAATATGCCATTTAAAAACACCCTGTTCTGGTCAAAGGAATGCATAACTAAAAAAGAAACAAAAGTCCTTCAAATATCCGCATCATCAATTTTACAATTACATCCACTGATATTTAAATTCTACGATCATGAGCTCATGTCCAGAATTTCTTGATAAAGAAGATTATTTTCGAAGGCACAAAAACTCCCTGTGTCTTTTTCTTAAACCTACATTCTTGAATCATCGCTTCAGATATCTTGCTTCTTCTGTGAATAATTGCAAGTTTAAACCATGCTGAATGCTCTCTTACTTGAGCGATGCCATTATATACTGAGTGAAGTTGTTAAAATTTAGAAAATGCATATTGCCACTTGCTAATAATAGCCTCCACGACTTAGCATCATGAACTCAAACCTGTGAAAAGCCGTCAATGCATTCAATAGATGCCTATGTGTAAGGTTCTATCTTTAGATAATGTCATCTTTAGACAAATACGTGACTTTGATTTCACCTACCCTGTTTGAAATTACAACTGCCGAGAGTAATGACAGGATAGTCAGAAGATAGAAAGTGCTAACGTACCCCAAACATACTAAACATGGGCACCTCTTTATCTTCTCACATCTTCATATCTTGTATACCTGTCATCAACCGACGTATCCTAGCAGACCTTCCACTATGTCATGAATGACATATGAAATGAAATAGAGTCATAAAAGTTTGCCACAATATGCACTATGAACACATGCTTCAAAATGGATCTCCTAACCAAATTTGAATCAAAGATAATGCGGACCTCTTTCAGAAGCAGGCATTTAGAATGTTAGTGCATGACTTGAATTTCACCTTTGACACACTAAACACTGATTTACACCTGGAGCAGACATTTACATGCTTAAGGCATAATGGTAATAATGCCAATGGGTTGCTTGGAGCGAAACTTGCGAGATAAAATGAATATGACTGATACGCTATGCAACACTCGGACCACCCATATGCACTACAAGGTGACCCAAAATGTCTGCTCAAGCGGGCATTTTGGTGAGCCACGTATGCTTTGAAACTTCATATTTACAAAGTGACTAAGGATACATTAAGGTGGAATTATGGGACCCGCAGACATCCACCCATAGAGGTCATTTTGATGCTCAAGGCAGAACATAAATAACGTTGTAGTGCTTGATAAAGTCTGAGCGGAGAATTTGACTCAATGTGGAATATTCAAAACATCCCTTATGCCTTGATAATGTTTGCCCAAGCAGACAATTTGACTCGGTGTGGAATATTCAAAACATCCTTACGCATTGATAACGTTTGCCCAAGTGGACTTTTAGAAAGGATCATGCACGACTTAAAAGCCTCAAGCCATTCTAACTTTGCTTCGCTAATCGCTACTCTAACTTGCTCTTCTAGCGGGCTTTAAACATACTTGCACAAATCGCTGATTTTGAAAATTCCATAGGACACAAAGTAACTACTAAGAAGTACTCAAGCAGACTCTTCAGGCCATTGCACACACAGATGAATAACAAACATCTTCTGAAATGATGCCTCAAAGAAACGACATCTACACCGTCTTCCACAGTAATCCCAAAATTCTAGTCTTGGATGGCTTCAAACTTCCTTAAGCCACGACACATAACTCAAATCCTAAGGTAAGTATGCTATTTAACACTTGCAATAATTGACCCCTCTAAAGCATTCAACAGTTTTGATCACAACCCATCCACGATTTTGCCAACTCTTCATTCATGTAGGGAACCTCAAAATGGATGCACAGCCAAAAGCTCAAACTACGAGGGTCCCCATCAGCGATGGGATGATGTTGTGATGATGTCACAACACTACCCTTTGTCTTCTTGGAAGCATTTAGTCATCATCTTCACCTTTGGCTTCATCTTGTCCATGCCAACTTGTCTTCTATCCATCTTGCTACCTTGCAGCTGATGTCTTTTGTTCTAATGTATCACTCTCTTTACCTCAGCACCATGTCCTTTTTCTATAACCTATTTGATTTTGAATTTTGGTTTATCCTTCCTCAAAAGTTCAATCTCAATAATAAAATGGTGTATTGTTTCCTCTATAACCCTACTAGGTGCTGTTCTCATCTCAATGTATATGCCGTCAACAAATTTTCCTTCATCTTTGTGAATTTGGAAAACATAACAAGGAACCTTTGTCCCTTCAACCTCACAATATGCTGCACCCCTATCTTCTATCCCGTTGAAAGTTTTGTCCTCCCATTCTACATGAGAACTCATATCTTGCCTTGTACTATCATCTATCAACACATCAACATGGCCTTGTAAATTTTTTTGAACTTCTAATGGTAATTCATCAATTGTAACTACTATGATAACAGTCATAGGTTTACTTACCTTTGTATCAACTTCCTCTTTCTCTTTTCCTTGCTTGTGCTCTTCAATCAAGGACTGCTTCATGACTAATTTTGCTGCCCTTACTTGTCTTCTCCTTTGAATAATCTTCTTAATAGGCCATGATACCCTCTTGCTCACTGATAAGTGCCAACTTTGCTCATGTTTAAGCAAATCTTTCCATTTCTTTTCCATTTTTTCATGAATCTCTTTTATGTGTTCTAAAGCCCGCCTCAGCTCTTTTATCTCTTGGATAATTTCTATTTATTTTGCCATTTATTTTTCCTTCTTCATCTCTTTTTCCTCTTTTTGCTTTTTTTGTTTCTTCTTTTCTGAACCCTCAGCCTACTAGAATCTCCTCAACACATCCATTCTTCTCTTTATTCAATCAAGTCTCTTTCACCTTGCTTCACTTGTCTTCATGACACCTCACCCAGGTTTCTTCTCTTCTTTACTGCCTGGTCTCTTAGCATCCAGGTTCTTTCTTTAACCTACAAAAAGACAATGCACACAAACACACAACCTTCCTTTCCTAGAGTCTTCTAGTTTTGATACTAATTTGATGCAGAGCATGGAGGATTCACTCAAACAAACACAATACAAGCAATTTGGAATAATCTTTCCATCTTCAAAATACCAATTTGGTCTCTATTTGAAAATTCCTCAAAACTACCTTGTAGTTCTCCAAATAGATAAATTTGAGCATATCTTCCTGAATACTCCTCAAACCTACAAACCAATGTCTATTTCTGATACCCATTAAGGCCTACTTTAATATATCTTAAAATCTCGTAGGGCCACTTTGGACCATCACTCTCAAGTTCTAACTGTCTCCCTAACCTAAGGGCAAATTAGCCCTATTTTACAAAGGAACTATGAGAAACTGCTCTACCAAATAACCAAATCCTATTCCACTACTCTCCACAAGTCATGATTGGACCAAATCAGTAACTTCTCGTCAAAGAAATGCTTACAATCTCACCCAACACAAAAAAAACTTGTTTTAGGCCTATTTTAGCTAGTTTACATGAGGGTTTATTGAAAATACAATCTCCACACCTTGTTCCACCCTACCATTGGCTTAGACACATTATAGAGGGTCTGCACATGCTATCCAAATCATTTCCCAACATTTATCAATGCAATTTCATCATACCCTAACTTCTAGCCATCATTCTTGCTTGAAAACTTGTCAAATTCAACTAGGCTATCACCCAACTTTAACAAAATAGAGAATCAAAACCTCTCCATTGGAGGAGTTATGGACAACATAAAAACATACCTTCACACCAATTTTCATCAATTTCCAACCATGGGAAGTCAAGATATCATTTAATTATGCCTTGCTGGAAAACCTAGTTTCTAAACTGGTTAGCTGGAAAGATTCGACTATTAGACAACTTAAACGATATTTTCTTTTGACCTGTTAAGAACAAAAAATATCTGAAATTAAATTATCTTTCCAACAGTGTGAGTTGTAGGTCCATATCATTCCATAGATGACTATAGGACACAAATTATAGTCATATTTTGCAAGAAAACAATAAGTTTATTGGTTCTTATTTGCATCCAAACGGCCACCTCCCTTGTGGTCGACCATACAAAGTCTTTTTAAACCTTTTACATCCTATTTTTATCATTTACAAACCACCAACCCACTTCTAAGACCCTTGACTCTTCAACTTTAATTCTTACATTTTTGCACTTTATCAACATAACAACTTTTGCAAGAATTTACAAAATTTGACAAACCACCACCTATAAACTTAGTAATGACTTAAGCCACCCTACACATCTTAGAAATGGTTTTTAAGACCTTATAAAATGACTCAAACACAACATAAATAAAATGTTTACAAAGTGGCCTCATGAGGGCATAAAGTCCATTAGGTGCTCATGCACCATACTCCCGACCAAAAAGAAATTCAGAGCGCTCTTGAATTGAGGATAGTAACATGTATCCATCTCTGAAGGAGCTTGCTTGATGTCTTCTAACTCCTACCCTTTGTCTTCTTGGAATCATGTAGTCTTCATCTTCACCTTTGGGTTCATCTTGTCCATGCTAACTTGTCCTCTATCCATCTTGCTAGCTTGCAGCTGATGTCTTTTGTTCTGATGTATCACTTTCTTTACCTTAGCACCTTGTCCTTCTTTGATAACCTATTTCATCTTGAATTTTAGTTTATCCTTCCTCAAAAGTACAATCTCAACAATAAAATGGTGTATTCCTTCCTGCATAACCCTACTAGGTGTTGTTCTCATCTCAATGTCTATGCCATCAACAAATTTTTCTTCATATTTGTCAATTTGGAAAACATAAAAAGGATCCTTTGTCCCTTCAACCTCATAATATGATGCACCCTTATCTTCCATCCCTTTCAAATTTTTTTCCTCCCATTCTGCATGAGAACTCATATCTTGCCTTATACTATCATCTATCAACACGTCAACATGGCCTTGCAAAAATTTTTGAACTTCTAATTGTAATTCATCAACTCTAACTACTATTATAACAGTCATACGTTAACTTACCTTTGTATCAGCTACCTCTTCCTCTTTTCTTTTCTTCTGCTTTTCAATCAAGGACTCCTTCATGACTGATTTTTCTACCCTTACTTGTCTTCTCCTTTGAATAATCTTCCTAATAGGCCATGATACCCTCTTGCTCACTAATAAGCGCCAACTTTGCTCTTGTTTAAGCAAATCCTTCCATTTCTATTCCATTCTTTCTTGCATCTCTTTTCTATGTTCTAAAGCTTGCCTTAGTGCTTTTATCGCTTGGTCAATTTCCATTTTTTTTGCCTTTTCTTTTTCCTTCTTCATCTCTTTTTCCTCTTTTCTTTTCTTGTTTCTTCTTTTGTGAACCCTCAACCTACAAGAATCTCCCCAACACATGTATTCTTCTATTTATTCAAGCAAGTCTCTTTCACCTTGCTTCACTTGTCTTTGTGGCACCTCAACTAGGTTTCTTCTCTTCTTTATTGCCTAGTCTCTTGGCATCCAGGTTCTTTCTTCAACCTACAAAAAGACAACACACACAAACACACAACCTTCCTTTCCTAGAGTCTTCTAGCTCTAATACCAATTTGATGTAGAGTATGGAGGAGTCACTCAAACAAACATAATATAAGCAATTTGGAATAGTCTTTCCATCTTCAAAATACCAATTTGGTCTCTATTTCACAATTCTTCAAAACTACCTTTTAGATCTTCAAACAGATAAATTTGAGCATATCCTAATAAATACTCCTCAAACCTAGAAATCAATGGATGTTTTAGATACCCATTAAGGCCTACTTTAACATATCTTAAAATCTCATAGGGTCAATTTGGAGCATCACTCTCAAATTCTGACTGTCTCACTGTCCTAAGGGTAAATTAGCCCTATTTTACAAAGCAACTATGAGACACTACTCTACCAAATCACCAAACCTATTCCACTACTCTCCATAGGTCACAATTGGACTAAATCAGCAACTTCTTTTCAAGTAAATGCTTACAAACTCACCCAACACAAAAAAACTTGTTTTAAGCCTATTTTGTTTAGTTTACATGAGGGTTTATTGAAAATACAATCTCCACACCTTGTTCCACCCTACCATTGGCTCAGACACATCATAGAGGGTCTGCACGTGCTATTCAAATAATTTTCCAACATTTATCAATGCAATTTCATCATACCCTAACTTCTAGCCATCATTCTTGCTTGAAAACTTGTCAAATTCAACTAGGCTATCAACCAACTTTAAAAAACAAAGAATCAAAACCTCTCCATTGGAAAAGTTATGGAAAACATAAAAACCTACCTTCACACTAATTTTCATCAATTTCCAACCATGGGAAGTCAAGATATCATTTAATTACGCCTCCTGGAAAACCTAGTTTCTGAACTGGGTAGTTGGAAAGATTCGACCATTAGACAACTTAAACAATATTTTATTTTGACTTGGTAAAAACAAAAAATCTTTGAAATTAAATTATCTTTCCAACCATGTGAGTTGTAGGTCCGTACCATTCTATATATGGCCATACAACAAAAATTACAATCATATTTTGTAAGAAAACAATGAGTTTATTGGTTCTTATTTGCATCCAAACGGCCACCTCCCTTGTGGTAAACCATGCAAAGTCTATTTAAACCTTTTACATCTTGTTTCTATAAGTTACAAACCACCAACCAACTTCTAATACTCCTTGACTCTTCAACTTCCATTCTTGCATTTTTGCACTTTGTCAACATGACAACTTTTGCAAGAATTTACAAAATTTGACAAACCACCAACTATAAACTTAATAATGAATCAAGACACCTTACACACCTTACAAATGGTCTCTAAGACCTTATGAAATGACTCAAACACAACATAAAGAAAATGTTTACAAAATGGCCACATGGAGGCATAAAGTCCATAAGGTGCTCCTGCACCATACTCCCGACCGAAAAGAAAATCACAGCCCTCTTGAATTGAGGGTAGTAACATGTATCCATCTCTGAATGAGCTTCCTTGATGTCTTCTAACATCTTCCCTTTGTCTTCTTGGAAGCATGTAGTCTTCATCTTCACCTTTGGCTTCATCTTGTCCATGCTAACTTGTCTTCTATCCATCTTGCTACCTTGCTGCTGATGTCTTTTGTCCTGATGTATCACTTTCTTTACCTTAGCACCTTGTCCTTCTTCTATAACCTGTTTCATCTTGAATTTCAGTTTATACTTCCTCAAAAGTGAAATCTCAATAATAAAATGGTGTATTCCTTCCTCCATAACCTTATTAGGTGTTGTTCTCATCTCAATGTCTATGCCATCAACAAATTTTCCTTCATCTTTGTCAATCTAGAAAACATAACAAGGAACCTTTGTCCCTTCAACCTCATAATATGCTACACCCTTATCTTCCATCCCTTTGAATGTTTTATCCTCCCATTCTGCATGAGAACTCATATCTTTCTTTGTACTATCATCTATCAACACATCAACATGGCCTTGCAAAATTTTTTGAACTTCTAATGATAATTCATCAACTCTAACTACTATTATAATAGTCATAGGTTTACTTACCTTTGTATCAGTTGCCTCTTCCTCTTTTCTTTGCTTCTGCTCTTCAATCAAGGACTCCTTCATGAATGATTTTGCTGCCCTTACTTGTCTTAGCTTTGAATAATCTTCTTAATAGGCAATGATACCCTCTTGCTCACCGATAAGTGCCAACTTTGCTCTTGTTTAAGCAAATCCTTCCATTTTTCTTCCATTCTTTCTCACATCTCTTTTATGTGTTCTAAAGCATGCCTCAGGTCTTTTATCTCTTGGTCAATTTCCATTTGTTTTGCCTTTTCTTTTTCCTTCTTTATATCTTTCTCCTCTTTTTCCTTTTCATGTTTCTTCTTTTGTGAACCGTCAGCCTACAAGAATCTCCTCAACGCATCCATTCTTCTCTTTATTGAAGCAAGTCTCTTTCACCTTGCTTCACTTGTCTTCATGACATCTAACCTAGGTTTCTTCTCTTCTTTACTACCTGGTCTCTTGGCATCGAGTTTCTTTCTTTAACCTGCAAAAAGACAACACACACAAACACACAACCTTCCTTTCCTAGAGACTTCTAGCTCTGATACCAATTTGATGTAGAGCATTGAGGATTCACACAAAAAAACACAATACAAGCAATTTGGAACAATCTTTCCATCTTCAAAACAAAAATTTGGTCTCTATTTCACAATTCCTCAAAACTACCTTGTAGGTGTCCAAACAGATAACTTTTGAGCATATCTTCTAGAATACTCCTCAAACCCAGAAAACAATGGATGTTTTAGATACCCATTAAGGCCTACCTTAACATATCTTAAAATCTCAAAGAGTCACTTTGTACCATCACTCTCAATTTCTAACTATCTCACTGTCCTTAGGTCAAATTAGCCCTGTTTTACAAAGCAACTATGAGAAACCGCTCTACCAAATCACCAAAACCTATTCCACTACTCTCCACAAGTCACGATTGGACTAAATCAGCAACTTCTTGTCAAGGAAATGCTTACAATCTTACCCAACACAAAAAAACTTGTTTTAGGCCTATTTTGGCTAGTTTACATGAGGGTTTATTGAAAATACAATCTCTACACTTTGTTCCACCCTACCATTGGCTCAAACACATCACAGAGGGTTTGTACATGCTATCCAAATCATTTACAAACTTTTATCAATGCAATTTCATCATACCCTAAATTCTAGCCATCATTCTTGCTTGAAAACTTGTCAAATTTAACTAGGCTATCACCCAACCTTAACAAAACAAAGAATCAAAACCTCTCCATTGGAGGAGTTATGGACAACGTAAAAACATACCTTCACACCAATTTTCATCAATTTCCAACCATGGGAAGTCAAGATATCATTTAATTATGATTGCTAGAAAACCTAGTTTCTAAACTGGGTAGTTGGAAAGATTTGACTATTAGACAACTTAAACCATCTTTTATTTTGACATGATAACAAAAGAAAAGATTCTAAAATCAAATTATATTTCCAACCATGTGAGTTATAGGTCTTTACCATTCTGTATATCACTGTACAATACAAATTACAGTCATATTTTCCAAGAAAACAATGAGTTCATTCGTTCTTATTTTCATCCCAACGGCCACCTCCCTTTTGGTCAACCATACAAAGTATTTTTAAACCTTTTACATCTTTTTTTTATCAGTTACAAACAACCAACCAACTTCTAAGACCCCTTGACTCTTCAACTTCCATTCTTGCATTTTTGCACTTTGTCAACATGACAACTTTTGCAAGAATTTACAAAATTTCACAAACCACCACCTATAAACTTAATAATGAATCAAGACACCTTACACACCTTAGAAATAGTCTTTAATACCTTATGAAATGATTCAAATACAACACAAAACAAATATTTACAAAATGGCCTCATGGAGGGATGAAATCCATTAGGTGCTCCTGCACCACACTCCCGACCAAAAAGAAATTTAGAGCCCTCTTGAATTGAGGGTAGTAATAGGTATCCATCTCTGAATGACCTTGATTGATGTCTTCTAACTCCTGCCCTTAGTCATGTTAGAAGCATGTAGTCTTCATCTTCACCTTTGGCTTCATCTTGTCCATGCCAACTTGTCTTCTATCCATCTTGCTACCTTGCAGCTGATGTCTTTTGTCCTGATGTATCACTTTCTCTACCTCAACACCTTGTCCTTCTTCTATAACTTGTTTAGTCTTAAATTTTGGTTTATCCTTCCTCATAAGTGCAATCTCGACAATAAAATGGTGTATTCCTTCCTCCATAACCCTACTAGGTGTTGTTCTCATCTCAATGTCTATGCCATCAATAAATTTTTCTTGATCTTTGTCAATTTGGAAAACATAACAAGGAACCTTCGTCCCTTCAACCTCACAATATGCTGCACCCTTATCTTCCATCCCTGGGAAAGTTTTGTCCTCCCATTCTGCATGAGAACTCATATCTTGCCTTGTACTATCATCTATCAACACATCAACATAGGCTTGCAAATTTTTTTGAACTTGTAATGGATTCATCAACTCTAACTACTATTATAACAACAATAAGTTTACATACCTTTGTATCATCTACCTCTTCATCTTGTCTTTGCTTGTGCTCGTCAATCAAGGACTCCTTCATGATTGATTTTGCTGCCCTTACTTGTCTTCTCCTTTGAATAATCTTCTTAATAGGCCATGATACCCTCTTGCTCACTGATAAGTGCCAACATTGCTCTTGTTTAAGCAAATCCTTCCATTTCTCTTCCATTCTTTCTCACATCTCTTTCATGTGTTCTAAAGCCCCCCTCAGCTCTTTTATCTCTTGGTCAATTTCCATTTGTTTTATTTTTTCTTTTTCCTTCATCTCTTTTTCCTTTTTTTTCTTTTCTTGTTTCTTCTTTTGTGAACCTTGAGCCTGCAATATTCTCCTCAACACATCCACTGTTCTTTTTATTCAAACAAGTCTCTTTTAGCTTGCTTCACTTGTCTTCATGACACATCACCCAAGTTTCTTCTCTTCTTTACTACCTAGTCTCTTGGCATCCTAGAGTCTTCTAGCTTTAATACTAATTTGATGCAAAATATGGAGGATTCACTCAAACAAACACAATACAAGAAATTTGGAACAATCTTTCCATCTTCAAAATACCAATTTGGTCTCTATTTCACAATTCCTCAAAACTACCTTGTAGGTCTCTGAGCAGATAAACTTGAGCACATCTTTCTTAATACTCCTCAGACCTAGAAACCAATTGATGTTTTAGATACCCATTAAGGCCTACTTTAGCATATCTTAAAATCTCATAGGGTCACTTTAGACCATAACTCTCAAATTCTAACTGTCTTGTTGTCCTAAGGGTGAATTAGCCCTATTTTACAAAGAAACTATGAGAAACTACTCTACCAAATCACCAAATCCTATTCTAGTACTCTCCACAAGTCATGATTGGACTAAATCAGCAACTTATTGTTAAGGAAATGCTTACAACTCACCCAACACTAAAAAACTTCTTTTAGGCCTATTTTGGCTAGTTTACATGAGGGTTTATTGAAAATACAAAATCCACACCTTGTTCCACCCTGCCGTTGTCTTAGACACATCATAGAGGGTCTTCACATGCTATCCAAATCATTTCCCAACTTTTATCAATGCAATTTCATCATACCCTAACTTCTAGCCATCATTCTTGCTTGAAAACTTGTCAAATTGAACTAGGCTATCACACAACTTTAATAAAACATAGAATCAAAACCTCTCCATTGGAGGAGTTATGGAAAACATAAAAACATACCTTCATACCAATTTTCATCAATTTCCAACCACGGGAAGTCAAGATATCATTTAATTACACCTGCTGGAAAACCTAGTTTCTAAACTAGGTAGTTGGAAAGACTCGACCATTAGACAACCTAAATGATCTTTTCTTTTGACCTGGTAAGAATAAAAGATGTCTAAAATTAAATCATCTTTCCAACCATGTGATTTTTTGGTCTGTACCATTCCGTATATGGCCCTCCAACACAAATTACAATCATATTTTGCAAGAAAATATTTATTGATTCCAATTTGCATCCAAATGGCCACCTCCATTGTGGTCAACCATACAAAGTATTTTAAAACCTTTTACATCTTGTTTTTATTAGTTACAAACCACCATCCAACTTCTAAGACCCCTTGACTCTTCAACTTCCATTCTTGCATTTTTGCACTTTGTCAACATGACAACTTTTGCAAGAATTTACAAAATTTGACAAACCACCACCTATAAACTTAATAATGAAAAAAGACACCTTGCACACCTTAGAAATGGTCTTTAAGACCTTATTAAATGACTCAAATACAACATAAATAAAATATTTATAAAATGGTCTCATGGAGGCATAAAGTCCATTAGGTGCTCCTGCACCATACTCCCGACCAAAAAGAATTCAAAGCCCTCTAGAATTGGGGGTAGTAATAGGTACCATCTCTAAATGAGCTTTCTTGATGTCTTCTAGCTCCTACCATTTGTCTTCGTGGAGGCATGTAGTCTTCATCTTCACCTTTCGCTTCATCTTGTCCATGCCAACTTGTCTTCTATCCATCTTGCTACCTTGTAGCTAATGTCTTTTGTCTTGATGTATCACTTTCTTTACCTCAGTACCTTGTCCTTCTTCTATAACCTATTTCATCTGGAATTTTAGTTTATCCTTCCTCAAAAGTGTAATCTCAACAATAAAATGGTGTATTCCTTCCTCCATAACCCTACTAGGTGTTGTTCTCATCTCAATGTTTATGCCATCAACAAATTTTCCTTCATCTTTGTTAATTTGGAAAACATAACAAGTAACCTTTGTCCCTTCAACCTCACAATATTCTGCATGCTTATCTTCCACCCCTTTGAAATTTTTTCCTCCCATTCTGCATGAGAACTCATATCTTCCCTTGTACTATCATCTATCAACACATCAACTTGGCCTTGCAAATTTTTGTGAACTTCTAATGGTAACCCATCAACTCTAACTACTGTTGTAATAGTCATAGGTTTACTTACCTTTGTATCAACTGCCTCTTCCTCTTTTCTTTGCTTGTGCTCTTCAATCAAGGACTCCTTCATGACTTATTTTTTTGCCTTTACTTGTCTTCTCCTTTGAATAATTTTCCTAATAGGCCATGATACCCTCTTTCTCACTGATAAGTGCCAACTTTGCTCTTGTTTAAGAAAATCCTTCCATTTCTCTTCCATTCTTTCTCACATCTCTTTTATGTGTTCTAAATCCTTCCTTAGCTCTTTTATCTCTTAGTCAATTTCCATTTGTTTTGTCTTTTCTTTTTCCTTCATCTCTTTTCCTATTTTTGCTTTTCTTGTTTCTTCTTTTCTGAACCCTCAGCCTGTAAGAATCTCCTCAACAGATCGATTCTTCTCATTATTCAAGCAAGTCTCTTTCACCTTGCTTCACTTGTCTTCATGACACCTCACCTAGGTTTCTTCTCTTCTTTACTACCTAGTCTCTTGGTAGCTAGGTTCTTTCTTCAACCTACAAAAAGATAACACACACAAACACAACCATCCTTTCCCAGAGTCTTCTAGCTCTAATATTAATTTGATCCAGAGAATGGAGGATTCATTCAAACAAACACAATACAAGCAATTTGGAACAATGTTTCCATCTTCTAAATACCAATTTGGTCTCTATTTCACAATTTCTCAAAACTACTTTGTAGGTTTCCAAACAGATAAATTTGAGCATATCTTCCTGAATACTCCTCAAACCCAAAAAACAATGGATGTTTTAGATACCCATTAAAGCCTACTTTAACATATCTTAAATTCTCATAGGGTCACTCAGACACAACATAGAAGGTATGCACATGATATGCAAATCATTTCCCAACATTTGTCAATGCAATTTCATCATACCCTAACTTCTAGCCATCATTCTTGCTTGAAAACTTATCAAATTCAACTAGGCTATCACCTAATTTTAACAAAACAAGAGAATCAAACCTCTCCATTGGAGGAGTTATGGACAACATAAAAACATACATTTACACAAATTTTCATCAATTTCCAACCATGGGAAGTCAACATATCATTTAATTACGCCTCCTGGAAAACCTAGTTTCTAAACTGGGTAGCTGGAAAGATTCGACTATTAGACAACTTAAACAATCTTTTATTTTTACCCGATAAGGACAAAAAATGTCTGAAATTAAATTATCTTTCCAATCATGTGAGTTGCAGATCTGTAGCATTTCGTATATGGTTGTACAATACAAATTACAATCGTATTTTACAAGAAAACAATGAGTTTATTGGTTCTTATTTGCATCCCAACGGCCACCTCCCTTGTGGCCAACCATTCAAGGTCTTTTTAAACCTTTTACAATTTGTTTTTATCAGTTACAAACCACCAACCAACTTCTAAGACCCCTTGACTCTTCAACTTCTATTCTTGCATTTCTGCACTTTGTCAACATGACAACTTTTGCAAGAATTTACAAAATTTGACAAACCACCACCTATAAACTTAATAATGAATCAAGACACCTTACACACCTTAGAAATGGTCTTTAATACCTTATGAAATGACTCAAACACAACATAAAACAAATATTTACAAAATGGCCTCATGGAGGCATAAAGTCGACTAGGTGCTCCTACACGATACTCCTGACCGAAAAGAAATTCAGAGCCTTCTTGAATTGAGGGTAGTAACAGGTATCCATCTTTGAATGAGCTTGATTGATGTATTCTAACTCATACCCTTTGTCTTCTTGGAAGCATGTAGTCTTCATCTTAACCTTTAGCTTCATCTTATCCATGCCAACTTGTCTTCTATCCATCTTGCTACCTTGCAACTAATGTCTTTTGTCCTGATGTATCACTTTCTTTAGCTCAACACGTTGTCCTTCTTCTATAACCTATTTCATCTTGAATTTTGGTTTATCTTTCCTTAGAAGTACAATCTCAACAATAAAATGGTGTATTCCTTCCTCCGTTACCATCTAGGTGATGTTGTCATCTCAACGTCTATGCCATCAAAAAAATTTCCTTCATCTTTGTCAATTTGGAAAACATAACAAGGAACCTTTGCCCTTCATCCTCACATCATGCTACACCCTTATCTTCCATCTCTTTGAAAGTTTTGTCCTCCAATTCTACATGAGAACTCATATCTTGCCTTGTACTATAATCTATCAACACACCAACATGGCCTTGCAAATTTTTTTGAACTTCTAATGTTAATTCATCAACTCTAACTACTATTATAACAATAGTAAGTTTACTCACCTTTGTATCAGCTGCCTCTTCCTCTTTTCTTTTCTTGTGCTCTTCAATCAAAGACTCCTTCATGATTGATTTTGCCACCCTTACTTGTCTTCTCCTTTGAATAATCTTCTTAATAGGCCATGATACCCTCTTGCTCACTGATAAGTGCCAACTTTGCTATTGTTTAAGAAAATCCTTCCATTTCTCTTCCATTCTTTCTCGCATCTCTTTTATGTGTTCTAAATCCTGCCTCAGCTCTTTTATCTCTGGGTCAATTTCCATTTGTTTTGTTTTTTCTTTTTCTTTCATCTCTTTTTCCTTTTTTTTCTTTTCTTGTTTCTTCTTTTGTGAACCCTCAGCCTGTAAGAATCTCCTTAACACATCCATTCTTCTCTTTATTCAAGCAAGTCTCTTTCACCTTACTTCACTTGTCTTCATGACACCTCACTCAGGTTTCTTTTCTTCTTTACTGCCTAGTCTCTTGGCATCTAAGTTTTTTCTTCAACCTGCAAAAAGGTAATGCACACAAACAAACAAAGCTTCCATTCCTAGCATCTTCTAGGTCTGATACTAATCTAATGCAGAGCATGGAGGATTCACTCAAACAACACAATACAAGCAATTTGGAACAATCTTTCCATCTTCAAAATACCAATTTGGTCTCTATTTCACCATTCTTTAAAACTACCTTGTAGGTCTCCAAATAGATAAATTTGAGCATATCTTTCTTAATACTCCTCAAACCTAGAAAACAATGGATGTTTTAGATACCTATTAAGGCATGCTTTAACATATCTTAAAATATCATAGGGTCACTATAGACCATCACTCTCAAATTCTATCTGTCTCGTTGTCTTAAGGCCAAATTAGCCCTATTTTACAAAACAAATATGAGAAACTACTCTACCAAATCACCAAAACCTATTCCACTACACTCCACAAGTCACGATTGGACTAAATTAGCAACTTCTTGTTAAGGAAATGCTTACAAACTCACCCAACACAAAAAAAAACTTGTTTTAGGCCTATTTTGGCTAGTTTACATGACAGTTTATTGAAAATACAAAATCCGCACCTTGTTCCACAATGCCATTGTCTTAGACATATCATAGATGGTCTTGACATGCTATCAAAATCATTTCCCAACTTTTATCAATGCAATTTCATCATACCCTAACTTCTAGCCATCATTCTTGCTTGAAAACTTGTCAAATTGAACTAGGCTATCACCCAACTTTAACAAAACAAAGAATCAAAACCTTTCCATTGGAGGAGTTATGGACAACATAAAAACATACCTTCACACTAATTTTTATTAATTTCCAACCATGGGAAGTCAAGATATCATTTAATTATGCCTGCTGCAAAACATAGTTTCTGAATTGGGTAGCTAGAAAGATTCGACCATTACACAACTTAAACGATATTTTCTTTTGACCTGGTAAAAACAAAAAATGTCTAAAATTAAATTGTCTTTCCAACCATGTAAGGTGCACATCCGTACCATTCCATATATGGCCCTCCAATACAAATTACAGTCATATTTTGCAAGAAAACAATGAGTTTATTGGTTCCAATTTGCATCCAAACGGCCACCTCCCTTGTGGTCGACCATACCAAGTCTTTTTAAACCTTTTACATCTTGTTTTTATCAGTTACAAACCACCAACCATCTTCTTGGACCCCTTGACTCTTCAACTTCCATTCTTGCATTTTTTCACGTTGTCAACATGAGAACTTTTGCAAGAATTTGCAAAATTTGACAAACCACCACCTATAAACTTAAAAATGAATAAAGACACCTTACAAACTTAGAAATGGTCTTTAAGATCTTATGAAATGATTCAAACACAACATAAAGAAAATATTTACAAAATGGCCTCATGGAGGCATAAACTCCATTAGGTGCTCCTACACCATACTCCCAGCCAAAAAGAAATTGATAGTAATAGGTATCCATCTCTAAATGAGCTTGCTTGATGTCTCCTAACTCCTGCCCTTTGTCTTCTTGAAAGCATGTAGTGTTCATCTTCACCTTTGGCTTCATCTTGTCCATGCCAACTTGTCTTCTATCCATCTTGCTACCTTTCAGCTAATGTCTTTTGTCCTGATGTATCACTTTCTTTACCTCAGCACCTTGTCCTTCTTCTATAACCTATTTCATCTTGAATTTTAGTTTATCCTTCCTCAAAAGTGCAATCTGAACAATAAAATGGTGTATTCCTTCCTCCATAACCCTACTAGGTGTTGTTCTCATCTCAATGTGTATGCCATTAACAAATTTTCCTTCATCTTTGTCAATTTGAAAAACATAACAAGTAACCTTTGTCCCTTCAACCTCACAATATGTTGCACCCTTATCTTCCATCCCTTTGAAATTTTTGTCCTCCCATTCTGCATGAGAACTCATATCTTGCCTTGTACTATCATCTATCAACACATCAACATGACCTTCCAAATTTTTTTGAACTTCTAATGGTAATCCATCAACTATAACTACTGTTGTAATAGTCATAGGTTTACTTACCTTTGTATTAGCTGCCTCTTCCACTTTTCTTTGCTTCTGCTCTTCAATCAAGGACTCCTTCATGACTAATTTTTTGCCCTTACTTGTTTTCTCCTTTGAATAATTTTCTTCATAGGCCATGATACCCTCTTGCTCACTTATAAGTGCAAACTTTGCTCTTGTTTGAGTAAATCCTCCCATTTATCTTCCATTCTTTCTCGCATCTCTTTGATATGTTCTAAAGCTTGGTGCAACTCTTTGATCTCTTGGTCAATTTCCATTTGTTTTGTCTTTTCTTTTTCCTTCATCTCTTTTTCCTCTTTTTTCTTTTCTTGTTTCTTCTTTTGTGAACCCTCAGCCTGCAAGAATCTTCTCAACACATCCATTCTTCTATTTATTCAAGCAAGTCCCTTTCACCTTGCTTCACTTGTCTTCATGACACCTCACACAGGTTTCTTCTCTTCTTTACTACCTGGTCTCTCGGCATCTTGATTCTTTCTTCAACCTACAAAAAGATAACACACATAAACACAACCATCCTTTCCCAGAGTCTTCTAGCTCTGATATCAATTTGATGCAAGACATGGAGGATTGATTCAAACAAACACAATACAAGAAATTTGCAACAATATTTTCATCTTCAAAATACCAATTTGGTCTCTATTTCAAAATTCCTCAAAACTACTTTGAAGGTCTCCAAATAGATAAATTTGAACATATCTTCCTAAATACTCCTCAAATATAGAAACCAATGGATGTTTTAAATACCCATTAAGGTCTACTTTAACATATCTTAAAATCTCATAGGGTCACTTTGGACCATCAGTCTAAAATTCTAATTGTCTCACTGTCCTAAGGGCAAATTAGTCATATTTTACAAAGCAACTATGAGAAACTGCTCTACCAAATCACTAAAACCTATCCCACTACTCTCCATAGGTCACGATTGGGCTAAATTAGAAGCTTCTTGTCAAGGAAATGCTTACAAACTCACCCAACAGAAAAAAACTTGTTTTAGGCCTATTTTGTCTAGATTACATGAGGGTTTATTGAAAATACAATCTCCACACCTTGTTCCATCCTATCATTGGATTAGACACAACATAGAGGGTAGGCGCATGCTATCCAAACCATTTCCCAACATTTATCAATGCAATTTCATCATACCCTAACTTCTAGCCATCATTCTTGCTTGAAAACTTGTCAAATTCAACTAGGCTATCACCCATCTTTAACAAAACAAAGATTTAAAACCTCTCCATTGGAGGAGTTATGAACAACATAAAAACGTACCCTCACACCAATTTTTATCAATTTCCAAGAGTGGGAAGTCAATATATCATTTAATTACGCTTGCTCGAACACCTAGTTTCTCAACTGGGTAGCTAGAAAGATTTGAACATTAGACAACTTAAATGATCTTTTATTTTGACTTGGTAAGAACCAAAAATGTCTAAAATTAAATTATCTTTCCAACCATGTGATTTTTAGGTCTGTACTATTCCGTATGTGGCCGTACAACACAAATTACAGTCATATTTTTTGAGAAAACAATGAGTTTATTGGTTCCAATTTGCATCCAAACGGCCACCTCCCTTGTGGTCAACCATACCAAATCTTTTTAAACCTTTTACATCTTGTTTTTATCAGTTACAAAACACCAACCAACTTCTAAGACACCTTGACTCTTCAACTTCCATTCTTGCATTTTTGCACTTTGTCAACATGACAACTTTTGCAAGAATTTACAAAATTTGACAAACCACCACCTATAAACTTAATAATGACTCAAGACACCTTAAACACTTTAGAAATGGTATTTAAGAACTTATGAAATGACTCAAACACAAAATAGAGAAAATATTTACAAAATGGCCTCATGGAGGCATAAAGTCCATTAGGTTCTCCTACACCATAGTCCCGACCAAAAAGAAATTTAGATCCCTCCTGAATTGAGGGTAGTAATAGGTATCCATCTCTGAATGAGCTTGCTTGATGTCTTCTAACTCCTTCCTTTTCTTTTCTTCGAAGCCTATAGTCTTCATTTTCACCTTTGGCTTCATCTTGTCCATGCCAACTTTTCTTCTATCCATCTTACTACCTTGCAGTTGATGTCTTTTGTCTTGATGTATCATTTTCTTTACCTCAGTACCTTGCCTTCTTCTATAACCTGTTTCATCTTGAATTTTGGTTTATCCTTCCTCAAAAGCACAATCTCAACAATAAAATAATGTAGTCCTTCCTCCATAACCCTACTAGTTGTTCTCATCTCAATGTCTATGCCATCAACAAATTTTCCTTCATCTTTTTCAATTTGGAAAACATAACAAGGAACCTTTGTCCCTTCAAGCTCAGAATATGCTACACCCTTATCTTCCATCCCTTTGAATGTTTTGTCCTCCCATTCTGCATGAGAACTCATGTCTTGCCTTGTACTATCATCTATCAACACATCAACATGGCCTTGTAAAATTTTTTGAACTTCTAATTAGAATTCATCAACTCTAATTGCCGTTATAACAGTCATAGGTTTACTTACCTTTGTATCAGCTACCTCTTTTTCTTTTCTTTACTTATTTTATTTAATCAAGAACTCCTTCATGAGTGATTTTTCTACCCTTACTTGTCTTCTCCTTTGAATAATCTTCTTAATAGGCCATGATACGCTCTTACTCACTGATAAGTGCCAACTTTGCTCTTGTTTAAACAAATCCTTCCACTTTTCTTCCATTCTTTCTCACATCTCTTTTATGTGTTCTAAAGATTGCCTCCACTCTTTTATCTCTTGGTCAACTTCTATTTGGTTTACCTTTTCATTTTCCTTCTTCATCTCTTTTTCCTCTTTTTTCTTTTTTTGTTTCTTCTTTTGTGAACCATCACGTTGCAAGAATCTCCTCAACACATCCATTCTTCTCTGTACTCAAGCTAGTCTCTTTCACCTTGCTTCACTTGTCTTGGTGACACCTCACCCAGGTTTCTTCTCTTCTTTACTACCTGGTCTCTTGGCATCCAGGTTCTTTCTTCAACCTGCAAAAAGACAATGCACACAAACACAGAACCTTCCTTTACCGGAGTCTTCTCTCTCTGATACCAATTTGATGTAGAACATGAAGAATTCACTCAAACAAACACAATACAAGAATTTTGGAACAATCTTTCTATCTTCAAAATACCAATTTGGTCTCTATTTCACAATTCCTCAAAACTGCCTTGTAGGTCTCCAAACAGAGAAATTTGAGCATATCTTCCTGAATACTCCTCAAACCTAGAAACCAATGGATGTTTAAAATACCCATTAAGGCATACTTTAACATATCTTAAAATCCCATAGGGTCACTTTAGACCATCACTCTCAAATTCTGACTATCTCGTTGTCTTAAGGGAAAATTAGCCCTATTTTATAAACCAACTATGAGAAACTCCTTTACCAAATCACAAAAACCTAATACACTACTCTCAACAAGTCACCATTGGACTAAATCAGCAACTTCTTGTCAAGGAAATGCTTAGAAACTCACCCAACACAAAAAAAACTTGTTTTAGGCTTATTTTGGCTAGTTTACATGAGGGTTTTTTGAAAATACAATCTCCACACCTTGTTCCATCATGTCAATGGCTCAAGCACATCTTAGATCATCTACACGTGCTATCAAAAGCATTTCCCAACATTTATCAATGCAATTTCATCATACCCTAACTTCTAGCCATCATTCTTGCTTGAAAACTTGTCAAATTCAACTAGGGTATCACCTAACTTTAAAAAAACAAAGAATTAAGACCTCTCCATTGGTGGAGTTATGGAAAACATAAAAACAAACCTTGACACCAATTTTCATCAATTTCCAACCATGGGAAGTCAAGATATCATTTAGTTACGCCTGCTGGAAAACCTAGTTTCTGAATTGGGTAGCTGGAAAGATTCGACCATTAGACATCTTAAACGACCTTTTCTTTTGACCTAGGAAAAATAGAAAATGTTTGAAATTAAATTATCTTTCCAACTATGTGCATTTTAGGTCCATACCATTCCATATATGGCCGTACAACACAAATTACAATCATATTTTGTAAGAAAATAATAAGTTTATTGTTTCCAATTTGCATCCAAACAGCCACCTCCCTTGTGGTCGACCATGCAAAGTCTTTTTTAAACTTTTACATCTTATTTTTATCAGTTGCAAATCACCAACCAACATCTAAGACCCCTTGACTCTTCAATTTCTATTCTTGCATTTTTGCACTTTGTCAACATGACAACTTTTGCAAGAATTTACAAAATTTGACAAACCACCACCTATAAACTGAATAATGACTCGAGACACCTTACACACTTTAGAAATGCTCTTTAAGACCTTATGAAATGACTCAAACACAACATAAAGAAAATATTTATAAAATGGCCTCATGGAGGCATAAAGTCCATTAGGTGCTCCTGCACCATATACGTAGTCACACTCTAAGTTACTATACATGGGATAAAAGCGCTCGGGCTCCAACATGTCTATTGTCCAATCTAAATGTATTGTCTTATTCGTCAACTCCTAAACACTGACTGTTATTATGCTTTTAAGTGACTATTACTCTAGTGCTTAAAAATTTACCATCATGGAAGCATGAATGAGTCTGTTGGAATAGGAAGGGTCTGATTTGTGAAACACAAGGGATGCAGCTGCAAGTGCTGTAGTTGTTTCATGGATTTGGTTATCTATTTTATATGCAGTTATGGTAGTGTTCATGTCTTCTAGCTTCTCCCAACATTTCTAGGGTCTCCTACCTGCATAATTATAAGACAAGCCAAAATAATTATTAGAATTTATAAACCCAAGAGATACAACATCATGACTTAGAAAAATTGATTGTAACATCAGATTGAAATTGTTCTATTTTTATGCACATACTAGCCTAAACATATATGGTACCCAAATGAGTAGTACAACTTTAAGAAGATAATCTGTCACCCATTGAATGATCATCTTTACATTGGAGAGCTTGTTGCCTATGAATCCGCCAAACTCCAAAACATTCCATGACAGCATTGTGGTTGTGAAGGCCATTGGAAATCCAAACTTAACATTATCTCCTGCATCATAATAGCCTACCATCAATTCTTGTCTATCCCAATTGAAATAATAGCCATGCCTGGACATTATTTTTCTTCCTTATGTGCTTTGATTGTAATGCTTAGTAGCTCTCAGTTCAGAGTTTAACAAGGATTCATTTGTAGTAGGCTTCCTTGTTGCTGGCTTATTGCAGGGACTAATGCTTATGTTACTGTTGTGGTGTAAAGGATTCTCCCCACACACATGATAACACACACTAATCACTCACAACACAATTCAAAGATTTCAAACACAAATTTTTCTCTTTCATTGTATTGAACTAAAATAAACTGCAACAAAGAATTCTTCATTACAAAGAAAAACAATTGTTGTCATGACCTCTCAGCTCTCTCATCTGCATAATGTATTTTCCTTTTACAGACTTCCCTTGGGCATACACAGTCCCAAGTCGTTAGCCTTTCTCTTGGATCAAGAATTATCTCCTCTCTTTGTTTCTTACCGGTGATCAACTCTCTCCATAACTATGCCCTTTCTCTCTCTAGCCATTCACTCCTCAATATATCTCCAAATCTATATTCTCTCTTTGGTTATGCCCCTGTAGTGACTTTCACCTTCTTTGCTGATCTCTTTTGCTCTCTCCTCTACTCTTTTTTATTATAATGCACTACTGTATTTTATTACAGACTTCCCTAACACTTTTAGAGGCCTTTTTTTTGTACCTTCCCCACCAGACAAAATGGTTTAGTTCAACTTCCATAGATAAAGTCATAAATGGTTTCATGTTGAAGTGTCAGAGAGACTTGTAAACCTATCCCATTGAATTCCCTTCATCCCGTTGACATACACATTAGGCACCAAGTCATTCTTCAATTGCTTTGTTGGATCTTTATAATCACCACTGTTGATCACTCTATCGGGAGGATAACATAACACCTCCCACTGAAACAGGAAAGTCCTACCAATGAATCTTATCGCATCATGGCATTGAGGGGACTCTAAAACCTATCACTCTGAAATAGCAAGGTTTCACCAAAAACACCAACTGAACCCCACCAAATAGACATGCAACATCCACGTCACTACTATGAATATTGGGCATTGTAGGATTATCACTTTATTGCCCCATCGAAGGGACTGACTTCAAAGTCTTCACAAAGTTACAAAGTTCCACTAACAAGAGTTCCTAGCCTTCCATCAGCATGTTAAAGAGACAAGACTCAATGTTCTAGTGATATCACAATGTCACTTCAATATAGTCTCATTGGAGTATCAAGGGGATGCTAAGAAGATTCCCACTAACATAAGGTTGTCCCATCGATGCCACTTCTCCTAACCACCAATGTAGCACCAAACAACTTAGTGATCAGGATATCAAAGAGAGAGACAACTTCATCCTGTCAAAACAAAACTGTCAAGCCAATGAAGGAGTAAAACAAAACCTGCAGGGAGAAGCTGAACCTTACGAGTCTTCACTACTTCCAGCACATACATAAAACAATATTATAATATTTTCTCATTGAATATCTTTGCTATGTCGACAAAAACTGAAACCAAACACTCTTGTTCATCATCTTTCTTTCCTTTAGTGGATATACATCGATCATCCATTGGCCTCCTCTTAATATAATGTCTATAAATATTCCTCTCTTTTGTGGGATCAATCCCACCTCTATCCATCCACTTCCACCAAACAATCACCTCATTCTCCTTACCTTTCGTGGGTTTTAACCCACGACATACTGATCACCTCCACCAAGCATCACCAAGGGCATCCTCCATGGTCTCCTCATGCAAATATACATCTGCATACAAATTTGAAACTACACTCTTTCTTCTACATACCCAAAGCTCATCACATGCATTCAAAATAACTTCCTTTTCACAAAAATTTGAAAAACTAAAGCATACCTCTATGTACCCTGCTGCTATAACAACCTTTTGCATCACATTTACTGTTGTCCCTTCACTCCTTCAAGTGTTCACACTTGAACAACTTTCCAACCTACTTTATCTCATTTGTCTTCCTTGTGACATTCTTTTCTTTATGTTCCTCATCGAACACTAGATCCTTATTATTCATCACATATTCTGTAGCATCTTCAACTTCAATTACTGTAACCAATGTCTCTTCACCATCTACTATAATCCCCTTATCCTTCATCTATATGCCTTTAGAGAGACATATGTTAGCTACTTTTTCATCTTTTATTTCTCTATCCTCTTACATGAGGATCTTTCTTTGACATTCTTCTATAATCTCTTCAACCTCTTCTTGATCCTTTTCCACAAGGATCTCCTTTTTTTCCATGCCTCTAATGTGACATGATGGTGCTATGTTCTCTTCTCCTCTTCCCTCATCCTCTTGTATGAGGATATCTCCTTCACATTCTATTACTTCTTCAAACAGAATATCTATCTTCCGCATCTCCTCTTCCAGTAGGAGATCATCTTCTTCAGCTTCCTCATCAAATCTAGCACTCTCCAGGTCCACTTTCTAAACTTCATATTATAACATCTTCACATCCTCCAAAGGACTAGCTAGTGCTATTTCTATAAACTTTGTAATCTCATTCTTTATGCCTTCAAACAAACATGTTTTTACTGCAAACTTGTTATTGTTCTCTTCATTGTCTTCTAAAGACATGCTTCTTCTGTTGCAACTTATGTACACTTCATAGCTGCAAATTGATCTACGACACACATGCTGTCACTACGCTTCTTCTTTTCAATTTCTACTGCATGCTCTTGGCCATTATCTTCCTTTCCACCCTTTCCTAGTTTCATTATGCTTCATTATTCATTAGCCTTGGTCTCTTCCTCAGATCTCAAACTCTCAGACATTGTCTCCATATCCTCATGCTTTGTAACAACACATTCTTTTGCTAGGATCTTACACTTGACCTTCCACACTTTCTTCCCCATAGCCTTGGGTTCATTTCTCTTGATTGTTGCTCTTTTTCTCCATACACCGTAATTAGATTTCTATCTAGAAACATCTTCTCGATGCCTGCTTGCTTGCTAATTTTCCCTATAATATGGTTTCCACTTGTTTATATGTATATCTTTCATCCTTTGCACAATAACCTACTGTCTTGATTGTCTTCCACCATTGGCTCCCTTGATTTCTAACCTTTCCTCTTCATAGGCATCTTGTCTTGCATCTACAACGTCTTCCAAAGCATCATGAAACTCTAGGGTTTCTTCCTCATCTTCTTTACCTCGTTGAAAGTCTTCAACATCCCTCTCTTATTCACAATGTATCTCTGCTACAAAATTTTCTTTACACACTGCTGCAACTAATCTCCTCTTGTTCTCAACTTTAACTTTTTCCTTAGGTGCTATTCCTACCCCATCTTTTAGCATCTTCAAGGTCTCATCCTTGACCTTCATTATCATATTCATGATACCTGAATACACATCTTCAAACATAATATAAGTAAATAAAATTAGAGACCAAAATGTCTCTATAAGTACCTCCTTCATGGACACTCTCCTCTCTTTTTCACTTCTTCAGAATGCTTCCTTCTGCACTTCTTCTTTCATCCATTCTTTCTTGTCTTTCCTCATGTTCTCCATAATAAATACATATTTCACCTGTTCTGGTGCATGTTCCTCACTTGGCAACTTTCTGTTGTCCTAACTTCTATGGGTTTCTCCTCTGTTTTCATCTTCTCTTGTAACAACCCTCGTGTTCGCATTTTGGTTGCTATTTTTCCTTGATGGATTTTGATATTATTATGATGTTGACATGATTGGTTATCATGCTAGATTACATGCTTACTGTTGCTTCAGCTATGATGTATGTTATATGCACATGTGCTTTGACATGTGCTTGGAGTGTTGCAAGTACTGAGTATCGACTCCACCTGGACTCACTAGCCTGAGCGTACTCTTATTATTCCTAATGGTGGTCACTGGAGGCCCAATCCCCTTAGCCTTGCCATCATCTCTATTCAGGGATGAGATCCCAATGTCATGTTTTTCCTCATACACCATCTGGTTGTCATCTGATTTCTCTATCCTTTGGTGAGTTAGATCTATGTGGGTTTGGTGTTTGGGTTAGTTTTTTGTTAGTTACCTTCAGGTATTTTGTACAATTATTAGTATTTTGTGGCGTAGTGTTAGTTTTGGTCAGGGTGGTTTGCTTCCCATTGGGGTTCATGAGATGGCCTATTTCTAAGCCTATGGTTGTGTTTATCAAGGAACAACCAAAATAAGTTTGGGTTGGTCTAGGTGTTGATTTAAAAGGAAGGAATTAATTCCTTGCCAAGGGGTCCTCACCCATGCCTACTCATGCTTTCTTTAGGGTGTGTGTATGTTTATATATATATGTTTTCTTGTTGTGTGGTGGAGGAATTAATTTGCTCAATACTATTATATGCATTATGTATTTGGAATAAAAAAAGGATGAAGTTTTGGGGGTTCGAGAGGGAGGAGAAGCTAGGGTTGGAAAAAAAAGGATGTCATACTTTGTTTTGGGATCCCCTTTTAGGCAATAGGTGAAAAAAATAACTAGCATGGGATGTTGAAGTGGGCTTCCACTCCCACCTATCAAATTCACCTGCATTCCTTCCAAGTTAGTTTTGGACTACCATCAGCTGCAACTTATCTGAGCCACTTCATACACAAGACAAAACATTTTTTGGAATGCAGGGAGAGGATAAAAGGGACTTTGAGAGAGGGGCAAAAAATTCTTAGGGTTTTTGAGGAATGGTCATCCTCCTTCTAGAGACACAATTACAAGATTAAGGGTGGCTGTTGGTGTTTGTGCTGCCCCAACTGAGACCACTTCAACAAATCCAGTTTGTGCATATCCTGTAGTCAGCACATTCCATGAGGGCATCTCTTTGAGGCATTTTTCCTAGTAGATCATGTGTCTGGTCTATGCCTCCATAGTTGCATACATGTTGACCAGAGCATCTCAAATGAAAGTTGCTGACAAAATTCCTCTGCCATTATATTTTGATGGATGTCCATACCCTATTCCAAAGCCACAGTTTGGCACATGCAGTGCAGATGCTGGCCATGGTTGTGGAATGAGGCTTCACATCTACCAGTTGCTTTGCTTAAAATTTTCTAATGCCTTTTCAACAGATCCATTTTGTGTGAATCTTGCAATCAGTGCATCCCTTGAGATGATATTTCCTTGAGGCATTCGATCAAATAGTTTGTGGGCCTTGTCTCTACTAGCACATTTTACATACAAGTCTACTTGGGCAGAGAATCTAGACATAGCAATGTCATAGGCAAGCATACCATTTGCAAGATTAGAGGTACGTTGAAGGAGAGTGCAATTTAATGGAATGTATTTACATCAGTTCCTTGTTTTTCCAACACATAAACTAAACTCTGTTGCTACAATTCTTTTACCAAAAAAAAATTGAAACCCCATCACTACGTTTTAAGCATATGCCAAAGTTTATTTCAAAGAAATATATTGTCATCACCTCTTCCTTGAATTTATTTGTTTACCATGCAGAACTATTTCCTTATTCTATTGATCAAAAGGGTTTTCAACGAAATATTATGTGGTTTCTATGTATAAGTTTTAGGCAAACTAAGGGTTTGATTTTATAGAAAATATAATGAAGGCATCCATATAGAAAACTAGGACACATGATAGAGAGATTGAATAAATCTAAGTTCCATGAAACTATTTTGTTATTCGATGACTTCTCTGCAGAGATCTTTCATTGCAACTCTTCTTAGGAAAATTGAATGGCCTTTCATTTTGGTCAATACAGTCTTTATTTTTACAATTGTTTGGTTGAGTTCAAATGGTAGACAATATGCAAAATTCAAGTTGTGAGAATGCCATTTGCCATGCCTCTTCTTATAATGTCCATGCATTCCTTGGTGAAGAGTGATCAGATTGGGGTCACTCGAGTTCTCACACAATTGACCTAATTGACAAAGGGCTATTTTTAATAGAATTTCACTATCATCGAAAGTTTTTGGCTTGTAGATCACTTTTTGCAATTTTGTATTTAATACTTAAAACATATTGTGTTTCTTTTGAGTTAGATGTGGTGTCCTTGGGACACCTCTCCTGCCTTATGTGGCTATTCCAAATACTTTGGGGATGCAGATGTGACACTCACTGTGTCACCTATTTTTATTGGATTGTTTTTAATTGGGCTTTGTATGCCCCATTTGGTTAAATGGGGTGAGCTTAGGTCTAGGATATTGAGTCCTTGTGCATGGCCTTAAGTGCTTGTAAAGGCTAAGGATGCATATGAGAAGGTTGATCCATCTATGGGGCGTCAAGTTATCCATCTGCAGGGCATTGATTCGGGCATGATTGAGTCTCCTCGTCTGTAAGAGAGGTGTAATTGATTCCATGTGGTGCCATCCCTTCATGCATACATGTTGACATTCCATCCAATCTACACCCTAGTGTCTTGTACCTTTGTAATCATGAGTAGCACTTGACATTATATTTGATGAGCATCTCTATGTTATGAATTTGACTTTATGCATTATTTTCTATGTCTGCTCTGTGATTGATGTGACTATTGGCCATCATGTATACCCTTACCTAGTTACTTCTGTTTGGACCTTCTGACTACCTTCAAGCATGGTGGGGTGGTCTCATATGAGTCACCATGGTTGGAAGGCATTGCCACCGCCATTGGGGACTGGTGAATGGGTGATTGGAGTACCAGTTGGAGATCTTCCCACTTGTATTTATTTTATCAGTTATTGTTGTTGACAAGAGACACTGCTAACCATATCAAGTGTTCTCATTGATGGAAACTAAATCTATCTTACATATCCACATTGTACCATTTGATAATACCAGAAGTCAGATTTTAGATTCGTCTAAGTTAAGATAGATAGGAACATAGCATATGACAATGTTCAACATTTTGGTCCACATTTCTCCATAGGTAATCATATTGTTCTATGGATCTAAGGGAATGTTAATGGATGTTAGGGCTACCTAAATACAAAGTTTCAGCCTCTGGTGATGAAGGAATTAAAAATTACAAGCATCTGAGTATCAGGTTTTGGTTAGACAGTTCAGTCTGATGAAGAACATGCCGACTTGGTGTTTGATCCTTGTGTGGATTAAGAGAAGTGGTTGGTTTTGTAATTTATGAGATCCAGTGGTATTGGTTGACATGTGTGCTGACTTGAATACATAAGTTTTGGTCTGCATTGATGTGTGTGCATGGATTTAGCCAACAGAATAGTGATCTTGAAAAAGTTTCTAAGTTTTCTTGAGGCTGACTACAATTGATGAAATTTCATATTGCTGATATATATGATCGATGGGTTCGAGCATTTGGAAGTATGGATGTGCAAATATGAGGTGATAGGTGTGAAGTGTTGGAGTATCAAGTGCGATGCAAAGAAGATCTAAGATGCGGATCATGGTAGAATAGTGAAACAAGGTAGTAAGAGATGAAGTGTGTGAAGTCAGTATATTGAGCATAACTGGAACTATAATCTTGCATTGTTAGATGCTATTCTTCAGTTCAAGTATTTTAGTAAACTCTTGTAATTGATCTTTTAGGTAGTGAGCCTCCTTTGAGTAGTGTGCCCGAAGGCATGTGCCATCCCATTTGTAATAATTTTAATAGAGTATAAAATCTTGTGGGTTAACCCCCATTGTGGTTTTTCCCTTAACCAAGATTACACATAAAAATCTTGGTGTTCATGTGTGATGATCTTGTTGTTGTTGTTCTTAAGTTCATGTTTCTTTCTTTTGAATGTATGTGGTAAATTAATAAAGGAACATAATAATAAGTTTTGCAGAACACTGATTCACCCCCCTCTCACTGTTCCTTAATTTCAACAATTGGTATCAGAGCAAGGTTCCTTGGAAGAAGTTTAACAGCTTGAGGAAGATCTGGGAAGGTGTTTCAATGGGTTCATTCAGTTATTCTTATGGCATTAATGAACAACTTCAAGTTTCATTAGAAGATCTTGATCAGTTCAGAGCAGAAGTCAAAGAACTGCAAGAGAAGCTTAAAGATGCTGAGGATTTCATTCAAACTTTAAAAGGGAAACTAAGTAAATCTATCGAAAAGAGGAAGGAGCTACTTCAGCAGTTTGCAAATCTGCAGGAAGACAATGGCATGGATGAGACTCTAAAGTAGAAGACAAAGGAATGTAAGAAGCTGGCAAAAGAAGTTGTTTTCCAAAAACATGAGATGGAATCCAAGATGATGAGACTAACCAAGGAAACTGAGGAAAGGAAGAAGACTAAAGAAAACCTGAATCAGTATCTGAAAGAAAGAATAGAAGAGTATTGCAAATTGGACAGAATAATTGGCCATCTAGAGTCTAATCTATAAGAAACCAGGTATAATGAGAAACAACTTGAAAGGCAAATTGTCATTCTCCAACATGATCTAGAAGCTATAATTGAATACAAAGAGAAGTTCAAGATAAGCTTAGCTAAACTTGAGGTGCTAATTGATAGTTAGAAGAAGGTAGATGATAAGCATGGTCTGGGATATGAGAAAGGTGAAAGATCTGGATCCAGTCAAAGAAATCCTAATTCAAGGAATCACAGAAATAGACCTAGAAGACCTCCAGTCACAGCCTAATACTCAAAGGTATCCATCCTTGAATGGAAATTGTTTCAATTGCAATAAATTTGGTCATAGAGCTATTTATTACAGAAGTAGAGTGAATCAAAGTGGTCTATCCTTCTCCAAGCAATGCTTCAATTGTAAAAGGTATGGTCATAGATCCAATGAACGCAGAAGTATGATGATGAATAACTCTAACAATAGAGGAAATGTCAATTCTTTCAATGGCAAATGTTTTGTATGCAATAGATTTGGACACATGGCTAATCAGTGTAGATCAAGCAAAAATCAAGTAAATGAGCAAATAAATGTTACATGCTTTAATTGCGATAGATCCGGTCATATTGTAAGATTCTATAGAAGTAGGAATGATGATAGAAAAGGTCCAGTAAACAGAAACTAGAATGTGCAGAGACACCATAAAGGCAAGGGCAAAGTAGATGTCAATGAGATCTAGAATGAAATGAACAAAACATGGGTGAAGAAAGGTGCAATGAATGATGGTGATGGGTCCGCATCAGAATCCGGTGCTGATAATTCCTCCCGGAATCGATATAGGAGCTCTAGCTCAAGAGGGGCTACATTGAAAATCTAATTCTCCCTACTAGTAAGTGGGTGTCTGAATCTGGTACGATTAATGAAGATAAAGAAGCCTATTGCAGATCTATTGAAGTAAATTTTAGAAGAAAAGAAGCTAATGTGATTGATTGTGGAGTAACTAAAGATTGATTGCATTCAGAAACAATGTAACCAGATGAATTAGGGAAAATCATTTATTACAATGGTGAATTAGGTTTTGTGGAGCATAAAAAGGCATTCACTCAACATTTAAATCACTTTGCATTCAAAGAGAACAAGGAGAAGAGCACCTGAGTTGAGATCTCAAAGATTTGGAGTACAAAAAGTGAATTCGACAGCTAACCCTAATCCCCTAATGAAATAAGGTATTCCCTGTAAAGCTCTCTAAATTTGTAATTTCTGGATATGGCTACTCCATTGGTTATTCACATCACCAAAAGTTCTCGACCTAAATTTAGAAAGCATCCACACAAATCTGTAGAGGTCGATTCATTAGCTGACCATTCTATTGTTCTGCATGGTGTGTTGCACGTAGAAGATATTAGGGCTTACATTTATGCTACCATAGATGAGTTTGGTGATTCAAAGTTACTGGATTTCTTTAAGAACCACATGAGGGATGAGATTTATGGTCTTAAAACATAGTATAAGGCACTGGAAGACAAACATTTCATTTAGGTTATAGGGTTCTCATCCTTTGATGAGCATGAGTGGGTTCGGTATGTACTCAGTCAGATGCATGCTGAATTTATGTGGTTGATGAATCCCTTTAAGATCACTAAGGATGCCATCAAGGCCGTAATAGGATTGAACTCATTTGGTGGACTGTTGATACTAAAATTAGTGAAGAATCATACTATAACTGAAGCTACCGACTCAAAGTTTGATAAAAGGGTAATGACAATAAATGATATAATTGATTTAGATGTCAAATTTGCATCTATGGTGATTGGGTATAAGATATACCACTCCAGTAGGGAAAACTAAGTGTTTTCTATAGCTATTTATGTTGCTTATCAGATGTTAAAAGAAAATGTTGACTATGACTTGTGTGAGCTACTTCAAAACCAGCTAATGGAGAATCTGAACAAGATTAAGAAGGATAAGAAGAATACAATCAAGTATGGTATGTTGGTCCTGTGCTTGTTCTTTTATTTCATGAATGAGTTGCCCAGGATAAAAATCCTATGTTGGACCAGTGACAAGCTTGTTGCCATACAAATAAGAGAGCAATTGCATAATATTGGTAACTCCAATGCCCAAAGGACTACTTGTTGGCGATATTTCAAGAATTTTTAGAATATGATGCAATCAAGGTAAAGAATCCCTAAGTCTATGGTGGAAAAGTACAAGGATACAATTTGTTTCATGGTGGAAATAGATCAATGTTTGATGGAAATAGTTGAACCAAGGACTGTATGGATCATGCCATGGGGTATGAAGTTGATGAACAAATACTGGAAATGTATGCTCAACACCTTCTAAGAAAACTAAAAGATACCTCAGTTGAGAGATTCGGTACATATGATGAGCTTAATTTGAAACTGCATATTAAGCTTTAGAGACCTGAAACTAAGAGAAAGGTCCAAAGGCAAGTTGAAATGTATGCAAAAAGTATTGGAATAACCAAAGAAGCTGTGAGACAAAACAAGGAAAGGATAGAGAAAGCTGAGAAGGAGAAGTAGGATAGGGAATAGGGAAGTGTTCCGGTAGAATCCCCTTCTAAATCAAGGACTACTAGGAGTTCTGGTACAACCTCCAGTACATCACCTTCTCCTATTGTAGAGAAATTCAAAGAAAAACCTACTAGTAAGGAAGGAAAAAGAACAAAAGTAATGGGCAAAAGGTCATGTGTCATTGTGGAGGAGGATGAAGAAGAGACTAATTCGGATGATGAGGTTAAAGAGTTGAAGGCCTTAGGCACTAAGGCTGCTAAAGTATCTATGGAGAAGCCCTCTAGAAGCATAAAGTCAAAGAAAGCAAAAGCATCAAGGGTTACCAAAGACAAGTCCTCTGGAAGTGTAAAGGTTAGCAAAAGACAAAAGACTAAGACTCATGCTGAAAAATCCACCCTGTCAGTTGAACATATTGTGAATGTAATAACTGTTCATGGGAATTTGAAGCCCATAATAGAATATTATGACAACTTTGATTATGCCAACAAGAAATTTTTTAAGGGTGCTAGTGTCAAGTACTTGAATACATTCAACAAAGCACTTGTTGAAATTTTCTCAGAAATCCCTAAGAGTCTAAGTGACATTTTGGAGATGAGAAAAGAAGCTGCTAAAGTAAAGGATTTAGAGCTAAGAGAACATGTGTTGTCTAGTATGTGTCCGGTAATCTCTAGGAAGGAAGCAAATAAAATTTTCAAAGAAGTTAAAATGAATTCAGAAGCAAAATTAGGATGAATAAGCTAATGCTTGGAGATGTTGATGAAGTGGTCAAAGAAACAAAACAAATTTTGAAGAAAGCCCTGGACAAGAATAAGTTTTATGTGGTCACTGAAGAATGTGTTGATGCTGATGATACATCCATTCTGAATGATGAAGAGTTGAAGAAATATGAGCAACAAGCTAAGGCAGATGATTTCTCTATTCTGAAAGAGAAAATATTGAATAAAGGAGATGAAGAGATGATGAAGGAAGATAATGTTGATTGTGTAGAGGATACTCAATTTCCTTCAGACCAATCTGGTTAAGAAAATACAGAGATGAATATGGAAATAAATGCTCCTATTGAAGGTGATTCTAAGAAGAATAAAGAGCAGAAAGTAGAAGAAGTTAAGAACCAGGAAGATCAAGAAGAAGAAACTGATAATGGAATTGATTCCTCCATTCTGGATGTTGAGGAATGTTGCTATTGAGGATACACAAAATGCTCTGAAAAAGAATGCAGAAGACATTTCTAATAAAGATAAAAAGAAGGATGCCTCTGCTAATGATGTAAAGAGAGCAAAAGCAGAGAAAAAGAATGAAAAAGATAAGAAAGACAATGTGGTTGACTCTAGAAAGGGAGAATATGCAAGCCCTAAACATCATAAAATTGAAACATCATATTGGGCAAGAGACACTGCAGAAGCAGTGAAAGAAATTTTGAAGAAAAATAAATAAGTTGCAGAAGATCTAGATATAATACAAGGTCCAATCAATTTTGATACTCTATCACCGGTACAGAAGATGAATTTGGCCTCTTTTACACAAGCTAAGGCCAGAGAGGAAATCTTGAAGACCCATATAGAAGACAGTGAGTTTCTTGATCTTGCATTCAGCATTTTGGAAAAAAACATGCCTACATTTTAGAAGGATTCATCAGTATCCTCCTCCGGTTAGTTGAAGAGTCTGATAAAATCTATAAGTACTCATTTTGAATCTTTTGAGAAGTTAGCAGATGATAAAGTCCAAAATGAATTTAATGAGAAAAGGTTTGTTGAATTAAAGAGAATAACTAGTTATGATAGATCAGTTCTTGATACTAGTGTGAAGAGTATTCAAACTGCCTTCACTGAAGGAGGAGATGTGTACAAATTTTGTTTATCTTGGCTAAAAGTTGTAGAGGATGTAGAAAAAATTGTCAAATGAATCTCAATCCTTTGATCCTTTGACAAATCTGTGGCCAGTCAAGAATGCCAAGTAATTAGTTTGATTGATGAAATAAAGAAACTGGTGAAAGAAAAAGAAAACATTGTGGCAAGGATGTGTGAACTTTGGGGACTGATTTCCCCTAAGTTAGAAACAATGTTTAATGCATTGAGAGAAGCTCAAGCTGTCGCTCTGACAAGTGATCCCACTAGTTTATAGAAGGTAGAGTCACATGCATTTTTATTTAGTGGTCATATTTTAGTTTTGGATAGCATGAAGAAAAGATGGGACAATGAATTAGCACTATTGAAAAACATTTTTGGTGACATGTTTAAGTTCATGTAGACAAGACATAAGGATTGTTTGTATATATGCACCCATGTACAAAGAGTTTTTGCATGAATTTTGGTATCCGGATCTTAGCCTTTTCCTTTGATGTCAAAGGGGGCAGTGGAAAGCAGTGAAAAATGAGGAATTCATATAAGGGGGAGCATTGGAAATCACAAGTGTACATAGTAAGGGGGAGTTGTTCTAACACTTAGTCATTTTTCAATAAGTGTTGCCATTAATGCCAAAGGGGGAGATTGCTGGCAAGAGACACTGCTAGGCATGTCAAGTGTTGTCATTCATGGCAAATAAATTTATCTCACACATCCACATTGTATCATTTGATTATACCGAATGTCAGATTGCAGATTTGTCCAAGTCCGGATAAACAGGAATAGAGCATATGATAGGGTTTAAATTTTTAGTCCATATTTCTCCATAGGTAATCATATTGTGCTATGGATCTGAGGGAATGTTAAGGAATGTTAGGGCTACCTAACTTCAAAGGTTTAGCCTCCGGTGATGAAGGAATTAAAAGTTATAAGCATCTGAGTATCAGGTTTTGGTTGGATAGTTTAGTCCGGTGAAGAATAGGCTGACTTGGTGTTTGATCCTTGTGTAAATTAAGAGAAGTGGTTGGTTGAGTAATTTGTGAAATCCAGTGGTATTGGCTGACATGTCTAGTGACTTGAATACATAATTTTTGGTCTACATTAATGTCTGTGCATTCAGCCGATAGGACAATGATCTTAAAAAAGTTTCTAAGTTTTCTTGAGGCTGACTACAGTTGATGAAATTTCATATTGTGGATAAAGATGATTGATGCGTTCAAGCATTTGGAAGTATGGATGTGTGAATATGAGGTGATAGGTGTGAATATGAGGTGATAGGTACAAAGCAAAGAAGATCTAACCTACAGATCATAGTAGAATAGTGAAACAGGGTAGTAAGAGATGAAATGTGTGAAGTCAATATATTAAGCCTAACCAAAACTGTAATCTTGCATTGTTAGATGCTATTCTTTAGTTCAAGTATTTTTGTGAACTCTTGTAATTGATCTTATAGGCAGTGAGCCTACTTTGAGCAGTGAGCTCTAGGTAGTGTACCCAAAGGCATGTGCCTTCCCATTTCTAATACTTTTAACAGAGTACAAAATCTTATGGGTTAACCCCCACATGGTTTTTCCCTTGACCGGGTTTCCACATAAAAATCCTGGTGTTCATGTGTGATGATCTTGTTGTTGCTGTTCTTAAGTTCATACTTCTTTCTTTTGAATGTGTGTGGTAAATTAATAAAGGAACATAATAATAAGTTTTACAGAACACTAATTCACCCCCCTCTAAGTCTTCCTTAATTTCAACAATTGTATCTTATCGATGGCTTTTCCATTGTACCTATGTATATTCTTTTATGTAACTTGTACTCTCTTGAGAGAGATGATGTAAATCATAGTAATGAGAAGAAATGAGATGTTTTATATTTGGCTTACGATTTTCCAGTTTTGGTATTAGACCCGCTTGTTCTATGATGATCATTATGGCTCTAGGTTTAAAAGTGGAAATGGGTATTAGGAATATTTGGATTTGGTGTTTAAAATGAATGTAGTTTTAACAATGTTTGCAAGGAGGGTGATTTAGTCCTCTCCTTTGGGTTGTACATTCATCCATACTTGGCCATGGATGTTGTCGATCTACTAAGTTGACATCCGTATTAGGTGTATGCTATCACTTTATTTTCAAAAAAAAAATTCTTGCCCTCTTTTGGCCGTTACCCTTTGGGGTTGTAGGGCTAGATGTTACATCTCTTTTCAAGGTAGTATTCCTTCATCTTTTTCTCTTTTCCACAATCATCTTCACTAGCCACTTCACTTTATTTCTCATTGGCCACCACCAAGCATTATCTTGGTTTCTTTGTTCTAGATATTGCCTCAGTGCCTCCACATCTCTTCTCAACTCACCTAATTCTCTGTCAATTTATATATCTTGCTTCTTCATATTTGTTTTCATATTGCCTTTCTACTTGAGACTTTCTTTCTTCTTCAATGGTTCCACAATCTCTCTATGAGACTCACAATTACCTCTATAGTTACAAGTCCTCCTTGCAACAACCTCTCTAATCTTAGGGTAACAACCCTCTATAGTTACAAGCACTCCCTGCAACAATTTCTTCATTGCTATTTTCTACCAATAGGATTCTAGAAGATGCATCACCATGCTCTCTTCTACCCACTTCCTCTCAATGGAAGAGATTTTGTACCTTCTACCCAGCCTTATCATTGCAAGAGAACAACTACCAAGATTCTTATAGAATCAATGTCTTCTCGTCACACTTTCACTTCTTTCTTTCCACAGAACTCACCCACGGTCCTAGTGCTTATCCTACACTCTTGCGAAATTCAAGCTCCGATACTAATTGGTGTAGAGGATTCTCCCCGCAAATAGGATAACACACACTAATCACTCACATAACAATTTAGAGATTTCAAACACAAAATTTTCTATTTCATTTTATTTAAATTTAATAAAGTGCAACAAACAATTCTTCATTACAAAGACAAACAATGGCCTTCATGCCCTCTCATCTCTCTCATCTGCATAATGTCTTCTCCTCTCTACAGACTTCCCTTGGGCATACATAGTCCCAAGTCATTAGCCTTTCTCTCAGATTGAGAATTGTCTTCCTCTCTTTGTTTCTTACTGGTGATCAACTCTCTCTATAGTTGTGTCCTTTCTCTCTTTAGCCATCCACTTATCAATCCATCTCCAAATCTATATTCTCTCTTTGCTTATGCCATTGGAGTGGCTTTCACCTTCTTTGTTGATCTCTTCTACTCTCTCCTCTACTCCTTTTGGTTACAATGCACTACTGTATTTTATTACAGACTTCCCTAATGCTTCCAAAGGACTTTCATTTCTACCTTCCCCACAAAACAAAATGGTTTGGTTCAACTTCCATAGACAAAGTCACAAACATTTTCATGTCAAAGTGTTAGAGAGACTCATGAACCTATCCCATTGAATTCCCTTCATCTCATTAACATACACATTAGGTTCCAAGTCATTCATCTGATGTTCTGTTGGATCTTTATAATTGCCACCATTGATTACTCTATTAGGAGGATGACATAACACTTCCCACCGAAACAGGAAAGTCCTACCGATGAAGCTTATCACATCATGGCATTGAGGAGACTCTAAAACCTGTCACTTTGAAATAGTAAGGTTTCACTCAAAACACAACTGGACCCCACCAAATACACACGCAACATCCACATCACTACTATGAATACTGGGCATTGCAGGATTAACACTTTATCTCCCCATCGAAGGGACTAACTTCAAAGTCTCAGTGAAGTTACAAAGTCCCCCCAATAAGAGTTCCCAGCCTTCCATCGGCATGTCGAAGAGACAAGACTTAATGTCCCAGGGATATCACAATGTCACTCTGATATAGTCTCCTTAGAGTATCGAGGGGATGCTAAGAAGACTCCCATTGACATAAGGTTGTCCCATTGATGCCACTTCGCATTACCACCAATGTAGCACCAAATAACTTAGCGATCGGGATATCAAAGAGAGACAACTTTGTCCCATTGAAACAAAACTATCAGGTTGATGGAGTAAAAAATACCCTGTAGGGAGAAGCTAAACCTTACGAGTCTTCACTACTGCTAGCACATGCGTAAAATAATATTGTAATATTTTCTCATTAAATGTCTTTGCCATTTTGACCAAAACTAAAATGAAACCAAAACAGAAATGAAATGTTTTTGGGTGATGCAGGATTGCTCATTTGACTGAATTGCTCCTACATCATGTTGCCCCATTATATTAATGTATACTATCATAAGATTAATTACAATGGTGAAGATGAAAGTAGCAATAGCATTGTCTATACTTCTCCTCCTCCTGATTCCCAACATCGACGTGCAATGGTTAAAGGTCATGGTTCATCTTTGGTTGCATCACTAGTTAGTACTTCTTTGCCAAATGCAGTCAATACTACCATCCTTGAAAGTGTTCCTCAAATGGCTGGAGGTATGTTACAAGTTTATTCTTTTTTAGTTTTGAGTTTTTTTATCCTTTAAGATGCCTTCATAACTGCTAAGGTGTTACATCCCCAATTTTTACCTTGCTATACTTTTACTTTCTACTTGGACATAAGTAAATTTATTATGATGTTTAGATTAATGACAAGGAAAGACATGGATTATATTGAATGTCATTTATGAAATTATAGAAAAGATTATGTTATTATCGATTTAATAATTGCATTATGAGATTTGATTTATTATTCAAGAATTATTTGAATAATGATGCACTGATCATATATTGTTTGGTTACAAGTTGAAACAGGAATACAGATTCTCAAATGACTCTCAAAGAAGAGAGAGAGAGACAGAGAGAGTATCTTTCGAGGAGAGAAATATAGACCTCAGGTTACGAGTGGTTTATTTGCCAAATCAAGTATAAGTGTTTAACGAAAACGTGAACCAATGTGTCGTAAGAGGTAAGTCTTGTCTTGTTAATTTGATTTTGAACCTCATCGACATGTAGTTGATATTATTTGCAAATCATTCTAAGTCATAGTAAGTCGTCTTAGTCATTAATAATGCTAACGACGTTGTTTGGGTAAGAATTACGACCATTTACATTTAACATAAAAGCTATGATGTAATTGTTGAAAAGTGGTTGTGTTATCATTATTAAGTAACTTAAGTGTTTTATTGTTGACATTTAACATCAAATGATGATCTCGTCAAGTCAACGTGATTTTATCGAAAGATTGCGATGGGGAGGTGAACTCGACCCATTCACAAAATCTATAAATCATTATTTTATTGCTATTATTCTTAGTGATTAAATCATAACTATCAAATGAGATCGATGTTATGTAGGCCTTATTTGATATAAACAAATAGATATATTTATAAACCAAATGAGAATAATACCTCATATTATTTAATAAGACTTATCCATTTAAGTAGCCTTGAGCATGTAAATTATAATGCCTTCATTAATTCAAGTGATGGAGTTGAGATCACTTAAAAGTGATCAATAAATGACCATCGACGGTTATACTTGTGGTGACCTCTTTTAAGAGGGAACATGGTATTATTGTTATACTTGATGAACTTTTCCACATTCTGTACCTTAACGAAAACATGTGTTAATCTCTGCTGATTAAATGGGATTAGTTGTAAACTGAATAAGGGTGGTAGAAATTGATTCAATATGAGCATTGAAGAGTCATTAAACCCCATGACTCATTATGGGGAAAGGATATAGGAATCAGGGTATGGGGGAAAAAAACACACAGAGATCATTGTGAGAGAAAAGGAAGAGATCGATGCCAAAACATAGAGGTGAAGGCGACATCATAAAGGCCAACTAGTCAATAGACGCTGCAACAAATAACTCATTGAGATATCACTAGGTAACACTTATGTCTATGTAATGATAACAATAGAATTATCATGTTCTTATCATTCCTTGTAGACTTATATAGGAGAACCAATATTATCTTTTAGTTTGTTTGTGATGATCGATTCATAGCTGCGAACTATATAATGATTATTTTTCAATATGTGATAAACCTTTCAAAGTAATTGTTATTGCCATTATAGTTGGCTAACCAATTCTTATAAAGGATATATACTATGAGTCGAATGTCTTTGCATTGTGTTAAAGTCTGATAGTTAAATGATTTAGCTGTTGAAATTAATTATTGATCATTGTATTCGTTTATACCCGTAGAAGGTCTCTTTTCAAAGTTGTCGGTTTAATAGAAAATATAGTCAAAATAATGACACGGTATGATTTTGAGGTAGGCTGAGAGTTTGGTTATAAGATATTTAAACCACTCTTATATACATATTAGTGTCATGAAGAACTATGATAGGTTTTAATGTAGATGAGTAGGATGGCAAAATCATTGAGGTGGGTTAATGGTAATATAAAACCATTTCTTGATAAATTTACAAGTGTCTACTATGGTTTCATTTCTAAGAGAACTTAGAAAATCTCACTAAACTTAGCAAGCCTCCTATTACAAATTGAGTGATAATTCAATGGAAATGTTATGATAGAGACATTAAAGTCCATAGAACTATCCTTATTATGTATTCTATAAAATGAGAATAACTTTGTAGTAAACCATTATGATGTTATTAAATTAAGTTTAATTAGATGGGATTAGATGGAATCTTGATTGGATTCATATTCAAGTTTATATATATTGTGACGATTGATGTCAGCTCGTATAGGTAAGTCAAGAATATTCATACTTTTCGTATGAGGAGTAATACCTATTATAGAACGATAGTATGCTTAAATTTCATTATAGTCAAACTATGGGTTGTTTATTAACCTAGTCTCATAGATATAAGTTTTAGATAATTTGAAATGTCATTTTATTCGAGGGTTATTATGAGAAACCTAGAGTCAAATTTGGGAACAAATGACTAGATAAGACATATAGATTTGTCTAAAGTCTAGAAAAACTATTATCATGTTAAAATGATTTAACTATTCTATAAACATAGTTGATAAGGATAAACTGTAGGAATACAATAGTATCCAAGTCGAGTAGGGGTGGGTGAACACAACAATGACGTTGATTATGAACGATATTGATATTAAAAACTTTGGCCACTGTATCCAGATTGAACATCATATCAGAAATCATACTTATCTAGAGGGTATCTAGTGTTGTATGGTTGATAGAGTTGAGTAGGATACAACACTATGTACTCAGGAAAGGCAAATTACCACTGGTAACCTTTGGTCTATATTCCTTGTGAAGGGTAGGGCCAGTTCCTATGTGGAAGATGTGTGGGAGACCGCTGGTCTATGGATGGAGGTAAATCACTGGAAAGATACTCTCTCTCCAAGAAGGAAACATGCCAGGACATGTGATAAAGATGTCATATATTTAGAAATAGAAATTATTCCAAAATTTGTACATGTAATTGATTTACATTTGTAAAGATTGTAATTGAGAAAGACAATATGATTTATTTTATTTTGTAATGAGAAATCTTGTAATTGTAGTTACTTGATTATATGTTGAATAAAAGAAAAAATTTCTCTCATTTTTACCTTGTTGAGTTACTCCATGGTAAATTATTCCAGTTTTACTATGTTTTAAGAATATGGATGTTACATATGGTATTAGAGCTACCAGGTTCCACACTAGGGCTTATGAGACCACTATGCTTACCTATAGCCAACATTATGCAGTTAGCTAATGTTTGAAAATTTTATGTGCCAAGATGGTACATCTTAAAAAGACAGCAAGAAAGTCTGTTAATATGAGGCAACGTTTGCTTAAAGCAAAGAGAGAACGTGAGGCCATTATCAAAACCTTTGAGGAAACCAATGATGAGAGTGACATTTAGTTAAGTGATACTAAAACTCTAGTGACTACCCTAACTTGAATCAAGTGAGTGAGAAGGGAGTACATGGAAAGGATTAAAGATAAGGAAACAATTATGGTTAGGCAAGATCCCCGCATACCCCCAACTATTGAGATCATAGAAGTTAGATCTGATAGTGAGTCAGAGGGTTATATACCTCAAGATTATGTATCAAAAAATGAGTATGAAGCATATACTCCTCTTGAGAATGACTTTTGAAGTCATTTCTTGTAAAAATCAAGAATACTCTTTACTTTTGAAATGAAATGAATAAAAAAAAGAGTTGTTTTTGTGCCAAACTATTGTTTAAATTGAGTTTATTATGTTTAGATTTAATGGGAGGCATTCTAATCTTGAACTAATTGACAACTCAATATTCTCAAGTGTGAGAAATCGATAAACATAGTTTGGACAAGGACTAACCAAGGAGAAAGTGAAGATGAAAACCACCCACCAAATAATAAGCTAGACGAAATCATTACCATGCTTGAGGAAACCAAGAAAAGATTGGATGATTTGGAAAAGAAGGTGGATGATAAAGGGAATACTAAGGGAGGAGGTGAAAACTCTCATGGTGAAAGTGGATAAAATCATGAAGAGTGTAGTAAGAGTACAGAACCTAATAAAGAGGCAAGAGATAGATTGACCTTAGAGCTCTCTAAAGACACGAATAAGGTCACTCCACCAAAGTTTGATGAGACAGTAACCGGAGATGATGCAGAAGCTTGGTTAAGGGAAATGGAAAAATATTCTAAGATAAGAAAGTACTCGAAAGTGGCCAAAGAAATATGGGGAGCATTCCAACTGGTAGGAGAAGCATCCACTTGGTAGATGAATAAGAAGATGGAATTAAATTTAAGCTCTCTAAGGGTAACTTGGGATGAGTTCGTGGAACTCTTTCACAAGAGATGGTTACCATAACTCTATTTTGATCAAAAACTAACTGATTTTCAAAATCTTTGACAAGGAGATATGACAGTGGTGGAATATGGAGGAAAATTCATCTGACTTCTAAAATATGTTCCACAATATTAGGAAATTCATCATGGGTCATAGGAATTTGTCATGACTATTATGGTCAATATTCCCTTACACAACATCCAAGATGCCGACACATGGTAGAATATTCCTACCACTAAGTGGGACACCTATCTCCTCATGTGAGAAGAAAATTACATGTGGTCATATGCCATGTAGGATGACACTTCATCATGCCAACTCCCACAATATGACAACTTAGGATTTGCATCCAATTAATACAATAGGCAATTAATAAATAAATATAATGTAAAAATACAAGGAATTACCAAGGTTGAGACACCTTAATTCCCAACAATTTTGAGAAAATGTGAAGCCCAAAGAATAAGGCTTGAGCCTCAACTTCATTGTTCATTCCATCTAGCACTTTTTTTTCCATTAATGCTACCATTTATTTGACCTCACACCTACCTATATAGGTCATTACTAAATCATGGGTATTCAACTGTTTGTTCATACGTGAAACATAAATAACCTAGTATGATGATTAGGCTCCCTCTTAGATTTGAGACCCTAGAAAACAAGTTCAAACATTCCAGATTTAGACCTATGTTCCATTTATTTTGATCCATGATATCCATACTAGGTTATTTTTCTATTCGTACTATTTACAACACAAAATCTAGATTTGAGGAACCAACCACTCAGACTAAGAAGGTCACACCACTAATAATGGATTATACAACATTATAAGCATATCCATGGATGGAGAGACAAATTATGCAATAATAGAATTTGTAGGGAGGCCCCTACCATTCTAGAGTGGGGAACAACTAATCATTTGTCTAAGACACCACCTAGCTTAAGATCCTTTTTTCTAGCCTTGCACCCCTTTCTATAGTTGCTAGTAGGAGCCCTCATTTACTCTATAATGGTGGAAAAAGAGATCATTTGAAGGAGATAGATCTATAGGAGATCATGATCCATGAATTTTATGGATTAAGGTTCACATACTTGTTCTCAGTAGTAGGCTTCCACATGTGGAAAATGATTAATGATTAACAGTCACTTAGATCCTAGTTTGATCGAGGAGTAATCAATAGTCCCTAAGGCCTATCTATATTGGGGAAATTTTATTGTTGATGTGGAATCATATAAATTTTTCCCCTTGGGGCCTAACCAAGCCAAACCTCCTACCATTCAACCTCACCCAAGGGTAGGGAGCTACCAAATATAGTTCTTAAAGGGGCCTTCTCTCACTAAAAATTCAACCACTAAATCACATGATGAAGTTGTTTGCCTAATTAGAAGTGTTTCTCCTAAATCAAGAAGTGCTTCAAAAACACTAGTCGATCATTATTTTATCTGATAACATCTCACTCCAACAATTAATTTTTTATCTTCATCACTTCAAAATGAGGAATAAATCATGAATGAGACCCCAAATTCTTGATTATCTATTGAGTTAGTGAAAAATCACATGTTGAAATAGGATGTGAAAAAATATTCATTTACTAAACCAACAAGAAGCACTCACACTTGAACATTAATTATACATGTAGGGTCACCTTTAGTGGTCACTAATCATCTAAAATTGAAACCATTGTGATTCCCTTTATATAATAGGGAGAACTGTTTCTTTATTTATTTGACTAGGCCTTTATTTTTGATTAATCTGCATGTCAACGCTAATGTTAATCTAGGATAATTCAATAAATATAATCAATTAAGCATAATCAACCTAAATTAAATCAATAATAGTCTACAAGAGTGATAACTATAATTAATTCTAAGCTAGGAAATTAAATACAAAGGATAGGGGTTCTTAGCTCTCTTTTTAACACAAAGGCAAAAAAATTTGAAACAACAACTAATTAAAAATTAGGTCTTCAAGTCTTAAAAAAATCTTGGCACATGAATTCCAAAAATTAAGAAAAATCAATGGACTAAAAATAGACAATGCATAAAAGAGGAGGAGCCATCCAAACCCCATAGATAGGGCATAAACACTTGTTCCCATAACGATTGTACATGCTATGAGTATTAAAGTAATGTTTTCCAAACTAGACCAATAGGAAAACTAATTTTAAAAGTAATAATAAGGTTATCCTTATGGGAATAAACTAGAAGAACACCCCATGAACCTACACACCAACAAGAAACACATCAGTAGGAATTGAGAATCTACAGGGGCATTATAGTTAGCATTCATGAAATTAGTAAAGGTTTTGTTCAAATCCCATAAAGGGAAATCTTGATTATTTCATGTATCAACCTTGATGTCATTCCAATTAGAAGCTAATTTAGCCAAAACCAGCAACCTGATTTCCTTTCCTTCTAGTATGGTTCCACTTAACAAAAATGAAACAATGAATGAGAATATTGATGTCTTTCTTACATTCATTCAGTTGCCACTATTGGAAGTGAGCGGAAGACTTATTTTTGGAATGATCAACCAAGATTTTGGAGTCAAATTCTAAAATGATATTGGTAAAACTTTATCTTAGCATCAAAAAGAGATTTGTGAATGGCCATAGCCGAGAAATAAAGTTATTAGAAACAAAACCAAGACTATTGGAAAACTAGAACATAACCTTTCCAATATGGTCACAAAAAATAGCTCATATGCCAAGATTTCTAGGATTAACTTTTGAGGCTTCATCAACAATAATTTTAGCCAAGCCTCGAGGAGGCCATACCCATCTAGTAAGTTGATAATTTTGCAAAAAGTTATTGGAAGAGGAAAAAGAGGGAGAAGCCAAAAGAATACCATGTCTCATCAGAACTTTGAATTCCCACCAAAAACCCACTTGATAATCTTCAATCCAAACATGACAAGTTTCTTTTGAATTTTAAAATATTTGTAGTACAGTTTTAAAATATTTGCATCTACAACTCCCGGACAAGTTGTTGTAATAAGACAAATATTACTAAAAAATACATAAGAAAATGTGGAAAGTCATTTCCTCCATCATGGGTTGATGTAGCTATGTATTTTCCATGTGTAAGCAACAATATCCAGTTGTAGGTGGCCAAATCTCTAGCCTTCATACTTCACGATTTCTCAATTTTTCCATATCAAAGCTCCATCTCAGACCTGAAAGAGAAATATGGGCACCTGTGGTAGGTTAAATCAATCATTAACTTGCCTTCAAATTAGGTACAAGGAGGCATAATCCATCTTCCAATAGCTACATGGTATTGTTTTCATCATTTTCCACCATTTTGGGCTTTAAATGTGCATATACAATAGTAGCTTAGGTCTATTTTTTATGTTTCTATAGCTCATCATCCTTGACATCATATTGACTTCATTTTATAGGTGCAGCAGTGATCTAGGCATGAAAATCACATTTGTCGATGGTTGGGATAACAAGGTGTCTCTAGGTTTTCATCTCTCCATGATGGCTCTAGTTGATCCCTTCATGTTTTAGCCTCTTAATCCTACAACCAACTAATCAAAGCATCAAATTCCTAAAAATAAAATCATTTTAAGTCAATACATATCAAATCATATCCATTTTTTATGCAGGAGCATCCAGTAGTGTAAGGACAATCTTGCATCACCCAAAAAAAATGTGTTTCAAAATTGTTGATGTTCTTTCCATTTCTTTTCAAAATTTGTGGTTCTGGTTCCATAATCACTTGAATAATATGTAGAACTTTCAGTTTTTCCAAACTACTAAAAATAACAACCTGCTATTTTTAGAAACTTTGTATTTGGGCACGAAATGAAGTGAAAATTTATAGGAAGCTTCATAACTGAAAAAAAGACCTTTGGCAAAGGAATCACGCAAAGATCCTTTGCAAGTTGAAAGATATTAAAGTTTTTGTTTCCTAAAAAATGCCTAAAAATTATTCAGACTTAGGTTTGAGGCACTACATAGCCCCGTACGGGCCTAGAAATGGTGAGAACCGACAAACTAGGTTCTTAGCATGTAGAGCACTTCACGAAACTTCTGACACATAAAACAGTTCATCAATCAAACAACCAGATCAAAAGTTATGGCTCCCGAAAGTTTACCTATTTTTGGAGGCAGATGCAAATTTTGAAATTAGGTTGTTAGTTGCCAAAAAGGATATTAATAACCATTTTTGGGAACTCTGGGCATTAGTAGAGTTAAGGGGGAAAGTGTAGAGTCAAGAATAGGCAGGAAAATAGAAACCCTGGCTGATTTGGGGTTCAGAAGGCTGAAGATTCCAAAGCCTAGTGAGGGTATCTATAATGTGTTACAGCCTATGGGGAAATGATTCCTCTGATTGTAATTGAGCTTCCGTAATGTAATGAATTGCCCAAATCAATAAATAAATATTCTATTTTCTATGTGCCATTTTTGTTGTTGTGTGTTTTATGATTTACCCCCTTCATCAAGTGGTATCAGAGAAAGGGTTCTTGAGTGTGTAGATAGATCGCCGACCATGAGGCAGTTTGCACCAGGACCTGAAGTTGTGGGTTTTCTGCAGAGATCAAGATGCCTCCATAAAGAAATCATATTGGGAAGAATGCTTTGATGGAAGAGGGTTTTAGATCCATGCAAAGACAAATCAGTGCATTGCAAGAGGAGCTGTGAAGAGGGTTTGATCCAAGAATAAGAGAAGAAAGCAAAGATGAAGCTAAAGAAGAGCTATCTGAGGAAGAATAAGAAGCTACAGGAGATCTTGTAGAAATTAGGTTGTTAAGGGCCATTTCTAAGATTGGAAAGAGGCCCAGAATTGAAGTTTCTACATATTCTAGAGATTTGAATCTAGAACATCTTATTGATTAGATCAATGACATGGAGGAATATTTCAAGTATGAAGATGTGGAAGACCTAGATAGGGTCAAGTTTGCAAAAACAAAATTGAAGGGCGATGCCAATATTTGGTGGAAGGAAGTCCAATTAGACAGGAATAGAAGAGGAAAAGGAAAGATCACCAGATGGCATCGGATGGTGGAGAAATTGAAGAAGCAGTTCATTCCTATGGACAATGACATGGAGTTGCTAAAGAAGTTGCAAGGACTGAAGCAAGGTAACAAGTCTATTAAGGAGCATACAAGGAGACGGTAGCCCATTACATTAATGGGTTGAGGCTGAGTATTCAAAAGGAGATGAGCCTGGTCAGAATGACCACCATAGAAGATGCATACTAGTTTTCCCTAAAGGTGGAAGAGAAGCTGAATAAAATATTTGATAGCAAGCAAAGGGGAAGAGGTCAAAGCGGAAGTACTAGTGGAAGACCCTATGGAGGCCATAATGAAGATCAAAAGAAAACTGAAGAAGCTGGCACTAGTCGAAATCAGAGAGAGGATAATGACTATCATCCACATGACCAGAATAATGGTGAGCAAAGAGGAAGAGGAAGAGGCAGACCTGGGCAAGGACTCGGAAGAGGAGGTTTTAGAGGAACATGTTTCTAATGTGGAGAAGAAGGACATTGAGCATATGAGTGTCTACAACATCAAGGAAGAACAAATAGAAGACCTAAAGGTAATGCACGAGTTACACATGTAGATGAACATGCACAATCTGAGGATTCTGAAGATGCTAAAAGGGGAGAAACCCTAGTTGTCAGAAGAACTTTGCTGAATGAGGAGAAAGAACCTAATCAGAGGAAGAGTTTATTGCACATAAGGTGCAAATGTGAAGGTAAGTGTTGTGATATTATTATTGATAGTGGAAGCACTAATAATCTTGTTTCAGAGGAGATGGTTGACAAGTTGAAGTTAACAAGAAGAAAGCATTCACATCCGTATCAGATTGCATGGTTGTAGAAGGACCATAGAGCTTTAGTCAATGAGCAGTGTTTAGTTAAGTTCAAAATTGGTGACTACCATGATGAGGTACCGTGTGACATCATACTAATGGATGCATGTCATATGTTATTGGGGAGGCCATGGCAGTATGATAGGAGTGTTGTCCATGATGGCCGTACAAACACATACTCCCTAACAAAGGATGGAGTTCATCATAATTTAAAGCCCTTGAAGGAGGTGGAAGAAAACATATGTAGTACTACCATAATTTGCTTGGTAGATGGTAGAAAATTTTTGGAGGGTATGAAGCATGAGCATCATTGCTTTGCATTGATTCCTAAGATTACTCAAGAGAAATGTGAAAATGTACTAGCAGAAGTTTCAGATATGTTAGAAGAATTTCAAGACATTATCTCTGATAATGTACTAGAAGGTTTACCACCACTAAGGAAGATGAGTCATCAAATGGATTTGATACCAAGAGCCAGCTTGCCAAATAAGGTAGCCCATAGAATGACTCTAACCGAGAGTGAAGAGTTGAATAGACAAGTTCAAAAGTTGTTGAGGAATGGATTGATAAGAGAGAGCTTAAGTCCCTGTACGGTACCTGCAATACTAGAACCAAAGAAAGATGGAGAGTGGAGAATGTGTACAGACTTTCAATCCATCAATAAGATCATGATCAAGTATAGATTTCTATTGCCCAGAATGGATGACATAATAGACTGTTTGAGTGGAGCCAAGTACTTCACGAAGATTGACCTAAAGAGTGGGTATCACTAGATCCGTATTAGAGAAAGAGACAAGTGGAAGATAGCCTTCAAAACCAATGAAGGTTTGTATGAGTGGTTAGTCATGCAATTTGGGATAACCAATGCACCGAGTACATTCATGCGACTCATGAACGAGGTACTGAAAGAATTTTTGGGAAGTTTTGTTATTGCTTATTTGGATGATATTTTGATTTTAAGTAAGACTTGGGATGAGCATCTAATGCATATCAGAAGAGTTTTAGAGAAGTTGCTAATTAATCTGAAGAAATTTAGTTTTACAAAGAAGGAGTTGGTATACCTAGGATTTGTTATCTCAGAGGAAGGTCTTAAGATAGACCCAGAAAAAGTATGGGCTATCATTGAATGGCCTATGCCAAGGAGTGCAATGGAGGTATGCTCTTTTCATGATTTGGCAAGTTTTTACAGAAAGTTTATTAGGAATTTTAGTAGCATTTGTGCACCCCTAACTAAGACAATGAGAGGAGATAGAAAAGAGTTTAAATGGACTAAAAAAGTAGACAAAAGCTTTGATACATTAAAGCAAAAAGTCACAAAGCAACCTGTTTTGGCACTTCCAAATTTCAATAAGGTGTTTCAAGTAGATTGTGATGCTAGTGGTAGTGTTATAGGAGCTGTTTTGTTTCAAGAAGGCAAGTCCATTACCTATTTTAGTGAGAAGCTTAATGATGCCAAGAAAAAGTATTTTGTTCATGATCAGGAATTTTATGCAATAGTTCAGGATTTGAAGAAATGGAGACATTATTTGTTGCCAAAAGAGTCTATTTTATATACTGATCATCAGGCTTTACAATATCTTAATAGTCAAGGAAAGTTGAATCAAAGGCACTTAAAATGGGTTGAGTTTTTGCAAAGTTATACTTTTGCTTTGAACAACAGGAGTGGGAAGTCCAACAGAGTTGCAGATGCCTTGAGCAAAAGGTAAAATTTGTTGATAGAAATGAAGATAGAGGTTGTTGGGTTCGATGAGCTAAAAAGTTTATATCCTAAAGATCTAGATTTTAAAAAGGCCTGGAAAGCTTGTTTGGAACCTATTACTTTGGACAGGACAAAATGGTTGGATTTCATAATCCAAGATGGCATGTTGTTTAGAGGAAGCCAGTTGTGCATTCCAAGGAGTTACATGAGAGAGAACCTGATTAAGGAGAAGCATAGTGGAGGATTGGTTGGACACTTTGGTCAAAATAAGACCATTGCTATTGTTGGTGAAAATGATTATTAGCCATAGTTGTAGTAAGATGCAAGGAAATTTGTCTAGAGTTGTAGAGTGTGTCAGATGGTAAAAGGAACAAGTCAGAATATAGGGCTATATTAGCCATTACCTGTACCAGAGAAGCCATGGGATGATATCAGTATGGATTTTGTTCTTGGTTTACCAAGGACACATAGAGGACATGATTCTATTTTTGTGGTGGTGGATATATTCTTGAAGATGGCACATTTTATTCCTTGCAAGAAGACTAATGATGCGGTTCATATTGTAGAGTTATTTTTTAGGGAGGTGGTGAGATTACACGATCTACCAAAGAGCATAGTTTTAGACTGAGATACCAAGTTTGTTAGTTATTTCTGGAGGATATTGTGAAAGAAGTTGAAGACAGATTTGAAGTTCAGTTCTGCACACCATCCACAGAATGATGGATAGACCAAAGTAGTGAATAGGAGTTTGGGTAACCTGTTACAATTCTTAGTAGGAGATAAGCCCAAGGGATGGGATTTGATTTTACCATAGGTAGAATTTGCTTACAATAATTCTGTCAATAGAAGCACTGGTAAACCACCATTCTAGATTGTATATGGGAATAGTCTAAGAAATGCTTAAGAGTTAAGGATTCTGGACAAAGGAGAAAATACAAGTGCCGAGGATGAAGACTTTGCAGAACATATGAAGAATTTGCATGAAGAGGTGAGAAAGCATATTAATAAGATGAATATTTAGTACAAGGCTAAGGCAGGTCAGAAGAGGAGATATAAGGAGTTCCAGGTAGGAGATGAAGTCATGGTTCACTTGAGAAAAGAAAGGTTTCCAATTGGAACATACAATAAGCTAAAAATGAAGAAATTTGGACCATGCAGAATTTTGAAGAAACATGATTCAGGAAATGCATATGAGGTAGAGCTACTGAGTGGGATCAACATTTCCCCTATTTTCAACATTGTTGATTTATTATAATATCATGAAGGAGGAACAAAGGATGGATGAACAAAAGCATAATGGAGTATTCTGGTATCTACTTCAACAGAGGAGATAGAAGAGATCTTAGACAACCTTGTGGGAAGGAGTACTCAGAATAAGCAATATGAAGAATACCTGGTGAAATAGAAAGGTAGGTCCATTGAAGATTCTTCTTAGTTGTCTCGGGAAGAGGTTGACTCTTTGGGTTTTCCTCACACAAACACCTGACATGTGATAGGGTCACTTCTCAAATTACCCTGGGTGTCTAATGCAGGACCATCTAGTGGTGTAAGGGCAATCTTTCATCACCCAAAAAATGACGTGCTTCAAAATTGTTGATGTTCTTTCCATTTCTTTTCAAAATTTGTGGTTTTAGTTCCATAATCACCTGAATAATGATGTAGAACTTTCAGTTTTTCCAAACTGCTAAAAATAACAACCTACTATTTTTAGAAAGTTTGCATTTCGGCATAGAATGAAGTGAAAATTTACAGGAAGCTTCATAACTAAAAAATAAGACCTTTGGCAAAGGAATCATGCAAAGATCATTTGTGATCTAAAAGATATTAAAGTTTTTCGTTTCTCGAAAAAATGCCTGAAAATTATTCAAACTCAGGTTTGAGGCACTAAACAGCCCTGTACAGGCCCAAAAATGGCCAAAACTAGTAGAGAAGGTTCTTAGTGTGTAGAGTACTCCGTAATCTTTCTGACGCATAAAATGGTTTGTCAATCAAACACCCAGATCAAAAGTTATGGCCCCTCGAAGTTGACCTATTTTTGGAGGGAGATGCAAATTTTGAAATTAGGTTGTTGGCCACCAAAAAGGCTATTAATAACTATTTTTCGGAACCCCAGGCATTAGTAGAGTTAAGGGGGAATGTGTAGAGTCAAGAATGGGTGGGAAAACATAAACCCTAGCTGATTTGGGGTTGTAGAAGGCTAAAGATTCCAGAGCCTAGTGAGGGTAGCTATAATGTGTTGTAGCCTGTGGGGAATGTATTCCTCTGATTGTAATTGAGCTTTTGTAATGTAATGAATTGTTCAAATCAATAAAGAAATATTCTATTTTCTGTGTGCCATTTTCTGTTGTTGTGTGTTTTATGATTTACCCCCTTCATCAATTTTCATGATGGATCAGTTATGTGCTAGTTGACAAATGATGATTAAAATTTGTTTTCTTTTAAAAAAAATACTAGTAAACATGTCATGAGAAAAAATAGTATGTTGCAGCATCCATAAATTTAATTTTAGGATCTAAGTTTTTCTAAGATTTTTAGGGAAGTTGTAGAATTTAGTTTTTTATATCCTCATAAGAAATTAGCCATACCAGATTGTAGATCCTAAGATATGATTGAATTACTAACTATCCATCTCTACTGGTAATTAATTGAGATTATATTGTCATTAGATTTGTGGTTTCCCCTTGATCCCTTTAGTTTCTTGATGCATCCTCTTGACCTTTACATCTTCTCTACATATTCAAGTCTTCCATCAATTTAAAATATCTTTTGAGCCCATTATTGAGGCCAAAATGTAATCAGAAATTCAACTTCTTCATGGTTGTCCTAGGGTATATGGGTTGTCAAATTTTAGTTTTAGAACTATTTTTGACCATTTTAGGTGAACAATGATTGGATTTTGCATTTAGGATACTTAGAAAACATTCTCCTTCAAGTCCTTAATAAAATGAGACTTGGAATAAATAGCCCTCACATCTATTTTCACATACACAAATAGAAATTAAAAACAATTATTTGTAAATCTGGTTTGCAACTTGCATCCAATTTTCATACATTCATCCAACTTTCATAGAAGGAAATTACATCAGCCCAAAAAGGACAATGGGGCTGTATAAGCCCTTACAAATCTGAAAAAATCAATTACAAAATGGTTTTCTACAACAAACTATGCTTTCACAAAACTTCTCCTTCCAGCTCTTGCAAAATCACAACAAACAACAATGTAACTATAACTGATTCTCCTCGAATCTCAAAGGCTATGGAATCAGCCTCAAATCTACAACAATACAATAAAAAACCACTCTTGGAGGTATGCCAAGCCTTCTCTTTGTCTCTCCTGCAATCTAGAAAAACTAAACTTCAAAACGAATTCCCCTTCCTTTTTTTATCTCCTTTTTGGAATGAAATGTAATTTCTATTAATTTATTTGCATTTTAATACATTTCTAGCCCACACTCCAAAATTCAATGCCCACCTCCTAGAAAAGACAATTTCATTTATTTTAATCAATTAAATTGACTAAGATAAGTCATTCAAACTTTGTGACTTGCCATGCTTTGTGGTGGTGCTTTTTTTGGCTTTCTTGCTTTTATGCATTAAAGCAAAAAACTACTTTCCTTATCCTAGGCACCCACTCTCTCCATCCCTATTTTTAGGGATTTTGGAATCTTAAAAATGATATTTTAAATGAAATGAAAAGCCTCCAAAAACCCACACTCCTTTTTGCTTGTTCTGGATTTTGTGTTTTCAAAGCATGATTCCCACTATCTCCACTTTTACCAAATTTAATTCCAAATTGCAAATTTAATTTCAAAACATGACATAACATCCAAATGTGCATCAAAATGAATTTCACAAGACAAAATATGAAATTCAAACCACCACCAAAAATGCAACAGAAAATTAAACATATTTTGGTTGACACAGGATTGCCACTATGCCATGGATGCTCCTGCAATAGACACCCACAGTAGAAGAAAAGTGATCTGATCACTTCTCAAGAGGATATCCAAGATGAGAAATCTTAGCCTTAGATAAATATGAAGAATCCTCTATAGGTTTCCCAAACCAGTTCACCAAATACTCCATGTATTGCCTTCTTCTAGTGTTTCTTTTCACCCTACTATCAAGAATTGCTCCAATCTTTTCATTTTTTGAAGTAGGTGTGAGTGCTTGTGGCTGCCTAAGTGCTACAACTTCATCATTTTCACCTTCATTAAATGTTAAAAATTGGAGAAATATTAAACTCATTGGGCAATTCTACCTCATATACATTACCAGAATCATGCCTTTTCACAATCTTGCACGGTCCAAAATTCTTCATTTTGAGCTTGTTCTATGTACCCATTGGAAATCTCTCCTTTCTGAGATGCACCATCATTTCATATCCAACCTAAAACTATTTATGTCTCCTCTTCAAATCAGTATTAGTTTTATAATAAAAAATCATTTTGCTGATATGTTTTCTCACCTCATCATGTAGGCCTTTCATATGCTCTGCAAAATCCTGTCCATATACACTCTTTTTCACATCTTTACCAATCTAATTTAAGTCTGAAACAACTATTGGGTTTCTACCATAAATAATCTGAAATGGTGATTTACCTGTGCTTCTTTTGACTGAGTTGTTGTAGGTAAACTCAGCTTGTGGTAGGATCAAATACCACCTTTTCGGTTTGTCTCCAACCAAGCATCTCAGCAAGTTTCCCAAACTCCTATACACCACATCTGTTTGTCCTTCTATTTGAGGATGGTATGCTAAGAAAAAATTTAGAACTTCAATGTTGAGTTTCTTGCAAAAAGTCCTACAAGAGTAGCCAACAAACTTGGTATCCCTATTAGAAACAATGCTCTTTGGAAGTCCATGAACTCTCACAACTTCCTTGAAAAACAAATCTACAAAATTCAAAGTATCATTAGTCTTATGACAAGGGATAAAATGTGTCATCTTAGAGAATCTATCTATCAAAACAAAGATGGAATCATGTCCTCTTTGTGTTCTTGGAAAACCAAGATCAAAATCCATACTTATGTCCTCCCATGGCCTCTCAGGTATAGGTAATGGCTGATACAAACTAGTGTTTTGACTCACACCCTTTGTCATTTGACAAACCCTGCAACCTTGCACATATTTCCTCACATCTCATTGCAATTAAGACCAAAAATATTTCTCACCTACAAGTGCAATAGTCTTATCCATCCCAAAATAACCTGCAAGACCTCCACTATGCTTCTCCTTGATTAGATTCAATCTCATAGAACTCCTTGGAATGCATAATTTCTTACCTTGGAATAACATGCCATCTTGGATAAGATAATTCAACCATTTTGTCATATCTACTGAAATAGGATTCTTGCAAGCTCTCCAAGATTCTCCAAAATCTGGATCCTCCTCATACAAATCCTTCAACTCCTCAAATCCTACAACTTCCACCTACATTTCAACCAACAAATTTTGCCTTCTACTCAAAGCATCTACAACTCCATTAGACTTCCCACTCCTATGCTTCAAAATAGAAGTGTAACTTTATAAAAAATCAACCCATTTCATGTTCCTTTGACTTAGCTTACCTTGGCTGCTCAAATATTTTAAAGCTTGATTATCAGTATATAAAACAAACTCCTTTGGCTAAAGATAGTGCCTCCACTTCTTTAATTCTTACACAATAGCATAAAACTCCTAATTATACACAGAATACTTCTTTTTAGAATCATTTAAATTCTTAGTAAAATAAGCAATGGGTTTACCTTCTTGACTCAAAATTGCTTTAATGGCACTATCACTTGCATCACAGTCTACTTGAAAAACCTTGTTGAAATCTGGACATGCTAAGATAGGTTGCTCTGTAACTTTTGCCTTCAACACATTAAATTTTTTTTTTGCCCCTAAAATCCACTTGAAATCCTTCTTACAACCTCTTATAGTTTCTATTAGTGGGCTGCATATGCTACTAAATCCGCTAATAAACTTTTTCTAGAAACTGGCTAAACCATGAAAAGATCTCACCTTGTTTATCGTTCTCGGTGTAGGCCATTCTAGAATTTCTTTCACCTTCTCTGGATCCATCTTAATGCCTTCACTTGACACCACAAAACCCAAATACACCAATTCCCTCTTCACAAAGCTACATTTCTTATGGTTAATCAGTAATTTCTCTTCTCTAAGCTTCTCAAACACACACCTAATATGCATCAAATGCTCCTCTAGTGTCTTACTAAAAATGAGAATATCATCTAAATAAATTATTACAAACCTTCCAAGAAACTCTTTCAAAACTTCATTCATGAGTCTCATAAAAGTGCTGGGTGCATTGGTTTGCCCAAATGGAATGACCAACCACTCACACAAACCTTCTTTCATCCTAAATACAATCTTTGACTCATCCCCTTCTCGTATCATTATCTGGTGATACCCGCTCTTCAAATCAATCTTGGTGAAGTATTCTTCTCCACTCAAGCAATCCATTATGTCATCCATTCTAGGTAATGGAAATTTGTACTTTATTGTGATCTTGTTTATAGATTTGGAGTTCGTGCACATTCTCCACTCTCCTCCCTTCTTAGGTACCAATACTACATGTACTACAAAGGGACTCAAACTATCCCAAATCAATCCCTTCTTCAACAACTCTACTACTTGTCTATTTAGCTCTTCACTCTCTATTGGTGACATCCTACGGGTTTCCTTGTTGGGTAAACTTGCTCTTGGAACCAAATCAATTTGATGACTGATTTTTCTCATTGGTACGAGTCCTTCTAGTGCATTATCAGACACAATGTCTTGGAACTCCTACAACAAATCTACAACTTCTGTAGGAACATATTCAACAACTTCACTGTTAGTTTTAGGAATAAGAGAAAAACAAACCTTCTCATGCTTCATACCATCAATAAATCTCCTTGCATCAACTAAGCAAACTCTAGCATTACCAAAAACTTGAACATTTTCCTCCAAAGTCTTCAACTTATGCTTCAGTCCATCTTTTACAATTGTGTAGGTGTTGGTACACCCATCATGAATGGCCTTTCTGTCATATTTCTGCGGCCTTCCAAGAAAAATATGACAAGCAACCATAGGGATGATATCACATAGAATATCATCATGATAATTCCCAACCTTAAACTTAACATTGCATTGTTCATTCACTAACAACTTCCGATTATCTTGCACCCAAGCAATCCAATATGGATGTGGGTGTTTCCTCCTCTCAAGATTCAACTTCCTCACCATTTCATCAGGCACAAGACTGTTTGTGCTTCCACTATATATTATGATGTTACACACTTTTCCTTCACACTTTTCCTCACTTCTTTCTTTGCATAGGCTCACTGTCTTCATTCAAGAGTGCTCTCCTTGTCACCAAGACATCTCCCTCTTCTGCATCTTCATATTCTGAGGAAGGTGCCTCTTCCTCATTAACATTTGCTGCTCTTCCTTAGTATTCTTGTCTCCTTCTTGACTTCTCCTCTACTTGTGGGCAATCATAGTCTCAGTGCCCTTGCTCTCCACATTTGAAACAAGTACCTCTGAATTGGCCTCCACCATAACCACAACCTCTACCTTTTCCTCTTAAATTTTGGTCTCTTGAACTTTGTCCTTCTTCATATTTTGCTTCTCTATTACTACCCTCTTTATTCTTGGATCTCTTGTAAGTTCTTCCTCCTACATTACCTCCACGTCCTCTTCCTTTCTGCTTGTTTTCAAACCTCTTATTCATCCTCTCTTCTATTTTCAATGTTGTTTGGTAAGCATCCTCCATTGTCACAACTCTGACAAGTGCCATTTCTTTTTGAATGCTTGATCTTAACCCATTTATGTATCTTGCAACCTTTTCCTTGGTTGCCTCTGAATGTCTAGTCCTAATAAGAAGTCTATGAAATTCTTGAGTGTATTCTTTAATAGTCTTGCTTCCTTGCATCAAACCTTGCATCTTCTTGAGCAAATCTAATTCACAGTCCACATGAATGAATTACCTTTTCATTTTTTCCACCATTTTGTCCCATTTGGTAATTCTATCTTTTCCCCTTCTTCCTCTTTCTAAATGAACCTCACTCCACTATATTAAACCATGTCCTTTCAACCTTGTCTTGACAAATTTCACTATATCAAGATCTTCTATCTCTTCAAATTTGAAATATTCTTCCATATGATTAAGCCAATCTACTAATTCCTCTAGATTCAAACTTCCACTGAATGCAGGCACATCCATCTTAGGCCTTTTTCCTTGATAATGAAATTACCAAATGATCATGAGCACTTGATGTTGTTACTTCTACACCTTGGCTTCCTTGGCTTCTAGCTTGACTAGCATTCTTGGTGCTCTCATCATCACTTCCTGGGTCTATTATTCTTGTAAACCCTCTCTTTATATCATCTTGTAAAGTCTCTACTTGCCTTCTCAAGGCTCTAAAATCATCATCTATGAAAAAATTATCTCCTCTTCCTCTTCCTCTACCCCTACCTTGTGGGGCTCCTCTAGCAAACATCTCTACAACACCACAACTCATAAGTCTTGGTGTAAACTGCCTCTCTTCAATATTCCGTCTACACACTCAAGATCAAACTTACTCTGATACCACTAACTAAATGAGAGATGGAATAAACATCCCTCACATCTATTTTCCCACACACACAAACATAAATTAAACTTGCAACAATTATTTGCAAATCTAGTTTGCAACTTGCAACCAATTTTTATACATTCATCCAACATTCATAAAAGGAAATTACATTAATCAAAATAGGACAATGGGGCTGCAAGAAGCCCTTAAAAAGGTGCAAAAATCAATTACAAAATGGTTTGCTACAGAAAACCAAAGTTTGACAAAACTTCTCCTTCCATCTCTTGCAAAACCACAACAAACAACTATGCAACTGTAACTGATTCTCCTCGAATCTCAATGGCTGTACAATCAGCCTTGAATCTACAAAAACACAATCCAAAACCACTCTTGGAGATATTCCATGCCTCCCCTTTGTCTCTCCTTCAATCTGGAAAAACTAAACTTCAAAATGAATTCCCCTTCCTTTTTATATCTCCTCCTTTTTTGAATGAAATGTAATTTCTATTAATTTATTTGCATTTCAATACATTTCCAACCCACTCTCCAAAATGCAATGCCCACATCCTATAAAATCCAATTCATTTATTTTAATCAATCAAATTGACTAAGATAAGCCATTCAAACTTCGTGACTTGCCATGCTTTGTGGTGGTGCTATTTTTGGCTTTCTTTCTTTTATGCATTAAAGAAACAATCTAATTTCCTTATCTTGGATGCCCACTCTCTCCATCCCTATTTTTTAGGGATTTTAGAATTTTAAAAATGATATTTTAAATTAAATGGAAAGCCTCCAAAATCCCATGCCCTTTTTTACTTTTTTTGGATTTTGTGCTTTCAAAGCATGATTCCCACTATCTCCACTTTTACCAAATTTAATTCCAAATTGCAAATTTAATTTTAAAACATGACATAATATCCAAATATGCATCAAAATGAATTTCACATGACAAAATATGAAATTCAAACCACCACAAAAAATGTAATAGAAAATTAAATATATTTTGGTTGACACAGGATTGCCACTATGCCATGGATGCTCTTGCATCAATCCCTTGGTCAATTATAAGATTTTTCTCAAGTTTTTGTCATTTTTATGTCCATTTATACACTGTTGTTTGAATATGATAGCAGTAGGCAATTTTGGAACATTGTATGAATTGTGCTCTTTTCACCCTTGCATGGATTGTTTTTTAACTTCCAACTAATGGTTTCACTTTATGAGTATGTCATGATCTTCATCAAGCCCTTGGTCTTATAATAAACCCAATACTAATGATAATGACATGATAAGATCTAAGCATACCATAGGAATGCATTCATACATTCATTCATCTTGACACCTCCTATGACTTTAGAAATATGAAGGATTATACTCTTAACTTTATATATGAAGATGAAGCAATAAATAAACTTGAATGGATAATCAAAATCAACCCCATCTTTTAAAACAATAAATGTCCTCCCTTTTTAAGAGTCCACAAGGCCTCAAAATACAATCAACCAACCATGAAGGACTTGTCAATATGACTATGAGCATGATAAAATGAGACAATACTATTCACCACAACTCCATGCAGACTAAAAAACAAATGAAACAATGAATAAAATACTTGATCAAGACTCATCAAACCCAAAACATGCCAAAACCAACCCTATCAAAGCATATGAAAACTCATAAAAGTAGAAATATCATCAAACTGCATCTAAAACTAGGTGAGACAACTAAGACCCAAGAAATCGTCAAAATATGTCAACATAATGCAATGGATCATGAACTTTTACAATCCATATGTTGACATATTTTGACTATTTCTTGAGTCTTATTTGTCTCACATAGTTTTAGATGCACTTTTATTATCTATCTATTTTTATGAGTTTTGATATGCTTTGATTGGGTTGGTTTTGGCATGTTTTGGGTTTGATAATTCTTGATCAAGTATGTGCTTCATTGTTTGATTTGGTTTTAGTATGCATGGAAATGTGGTGAATGGTCTTGTCTCATTTTATCATGCTCATAGCCATATTGACAAGTCCTTGATGGTTGATTGAGTGCATTTTGAGGCCTTGTGGACTCTTGAAAAGTAAGGGAATTTATTGTTTTAGATGATGGGGTTGATTCTGATGATCTGTTCAAGTTTATTTATTGCTTCATCTTCATATATAAAGTTAAGAGTATAATTTTTCATATTTGTTGAGTATTAAGAGGTGTCAAGATGACTAAATGTATGAATGAATTAATGTGGTAAGCTTAGATCTTATTAGATCATTATGATTAGTCTTAGGTTTTGATGAAGGTCATGACATACTAATAAAGTGAAACCATTAGCTACAAGTGAAGAAAACAATCCATGCAAATGTGAAAAGACCACAATTCATACAATGTTCAAAAACTGTCTACTGCTGTCATAATCAAACAACAATGTATACATGGTCATAAAATCCATAAAACCTTGAGAGAAACCTTATAATTGGAAAAAGGAATAAAAAGAGAATGTTTTCTTAGTGTCATAAATGCAAAATTCAATCATTGTTTCACCTAAAATGGTAAAAAATAGTCGTAAAACTAAATTTTGATAACCCAGAAACCCTAGGACAGCCATAAAGAGGTTTACTAAAAAGATATTTTTAAATTAATGGGAGGATTTATTAGGTAGGGAAGATGGAAAGGTCAAGAGGATGCATCAACAAACCAAAGGAATCAAGGGGAAACCATAAATTTAATGATAGTATAATCCCAATAAAATCTCAGTAGAGATAGATAGTCAGTAATTTGATAATATCTTAACATCTACAATCTGGGTTTGGCTAAAGTCATTTGGGGTTATATAAAACTAAATTCCATAGCTTTCCTAAAATTTTTAGAAAAATCCAAATTGGAAAATAGAAGTTATGGAGGTTGCAACAGACTATTTTTTATCATCACAGGTTTAAGCATTTTTTTAAACAAACAAGTTTTAATCATTATTTGTCAACTTGTACATGATTAATCCATGATGAAAAAAGATATGATTTGACATGTATTGACTTAAAATGATTTGTTTTATGAAATATATGCTTGTCTTTGTTGGTTGCAGGTTTAAGAGGCTGAAACATGTAGTGATCAGGTGGAGCCATCATGGAGAGATGAAGAGTATTCCAAAAAACCCAATGAAAAGTCTACTACATCTTGGTTGTAGAATCCTTAATAATTGGGATTATTCCCTGTAAGGTCTATTGATCAAGAAGTCATTATGAGGATGGAAAATGAGAAGTGTTTAAGGTATTTGGGGTAAAGGAATTATGCTCTCCTTCATACTCAAAGAAAGCCCTGTCATAAGCCTAGGACTGTCAGATTCATGATTAGACCTATGAGCAATTCTTAAATTTGCCAAGGTACTATGTGAACTACATGAGAAGTCATAGGCTCATCTTAAGCATGTTAGATTCTTCATGATTCTTATGACTGTTATTATGCACTTGGGCCTATTGGGCTATCCATTTGATGGATCACCATTAGATTTACCTTCTTCATCTTGATCTGACTTATAAAATATTGAAAATGTGGCAATGCTCCTATGTGAAAGATTATTGTCAAAGACTGTTGCCACTATTTTACATTGTCTGGGATTTAGATGATGAAGGTGCAGTTACCCGAATGATTTCTTAAAACTAGATTTGTTCAAGTTCATGAAGATTGACATAAGAATTCTTCACAATCACATAATTATCAATGCATCTTTACAATGGTTTTAAAGTATTCTATCTCACTATCAATGCATGTTTTGTGGCATCAAGGCCTTAATGAATCTCAAATTTGGTTTCCCTCAAGGTAACTCACTACATTCTAAGTGATAAAGGTTGTTATGGAATTGAAACAACAACTAGTTAAGATCCTAATTTTTTATTATAATGAAGGTTGTCATAATTATTTAGAAGTAACAGTCCCAAAACCAAATTTTTGCTGCCAATAAAGATAACAGTAAGGACAACTATGTAGAGACACTGAATCCTATAGGTCTTCCTTGCTACCAAAGGTTAATTGTATTTTACCTTAGATACTTGATTGAACATAGTCTCTTATAAGGGCATAGCATAGTACTAGATTTCTACATAATATCTAGGTTGAGGTCACTACATTGTATTAGTCCAATGAAAAGACGAAAGGAATAGTAGTAAGGCAAAAATTGTATGACAACCTACTAGTGAAATTGAACCTAGCACTTATATCAAGGCATAATGTTTGATCATTATATCTAGACTAAGATTGGTAGAACTACATTTGTGGGTGATAACGGTTAAACTATCTTAGCTGCTATGTTGTAACTATACATAGTGTTGTAAACTCTTAACATTGATTACATATGACATAATAGAATGTGAACCATGATTGTGTTAATCAAGAAAGAATGATGAGAGATTAAAATTACATTTTTCTATTTCATGATGAAAGAGGCTCTTTGGTTTGAAACTCTAAATAGAGAACACCATTGGAGAGAAGATCCATGTTGAAGTATATGCGCACAATTATATATGAAACACAAAGTATAAATACACATAATACATAAAACATACATAAAGCTTATACACTTAATACATGATACACACAAGTATACGAAGCATGAAGCATGAACATAGTATGTAATACACAAGTATACACACGTAGTACATGAAACACATAGCATACACTTGATACACAAAGTATGAAGCATGCAAGGTATACACATGCAATACATAAGGTGTGAAGCATACATGTAAGACACAAGTATATGCACAAATATGAATTATACATAGGAATACAAGTAAGTCATGAAGTGTACATTTGAACATAGATAAGTCATGGAGTACAGACATAAATCATGTAGTATACATTTGAACACACAAAGTCATGGAGTATACACTCGAATATACAAAGTCATAAAGTATACAATTGAATACACAAGGTCATAGAGTATACACTCAAATACGAATACAAGTCATAGAGTATACACTCAAATACAAATACAAATACAAGGTCATAGAGTATACACTCAAATACAAATACAATCATAGAGTATACACTCAAAATACAAATACAAGTATAGAGTATACACTGAAATACTAATACAAGATCATAGAGTATACACTCAAATACAAGTAAAAAGTCATAGAGTATACACTCCAATGCAATGACAAAGTCATAGAGTACACTCAAATACATGTACACTAGAATACATAGTCATGAAATATTTGAACACACTCGAATACAAATAGAGTACACACTCGAATATAAGTACACTCAAATACATAGTCATGAACTATAAATGAATACAAAGTCATAGAGTAAACACCCAAATACAAATACAAGTCATAGAGTATACACTCAAATACAAATACAATCATAGAGGGTACACTCAAATATAAATACAAAGTCATAGAGTGTACACTCGAATACACATACAAGTCATAGAGTATACACTCCAATACAATTACAGAGTCATAGAGTACACTTGAATACATAGTCATGAAATATTTGAATACAAAGTCATAGAGTATACACTTGAATACAAATAGAGTACACACTCGAATAGAAGTACACTCAAATACATAGCCATGAAGTATTTGAATACAAAGTCATAGAGTATACTCCCAAATACAAATACAAGTCATAGAGTATACACTCAAATACAAATACAACCATAGAGTGTACACTCAAATACATATACAAAGTCATAGAGTACACAATCGAATACAAATACAAGTCATAGAGTATACACTCAAATAAAAAGAGAGTACACACTCAAATACAAGTATACTTAAATACATAGTCATGAAGTATTTGAATACAAAGTCATAGAGTATACACCCAAATACAAATACAAGTCATAAAGTATACACTCAAATAAAAATACAATCATAGAGTATACACTCAAATACAAAGTCATAGAGGATACACTGAAATACAAATACAAGTCATAGAGTATACACTCAAATACAAATACAATCATAGAGTATACACTCAAATACAAATACAAAGTCATAGAGTATACACTCAAATATGAGTACACTTGAATACATAGTCATGAAGTATACCATTGGACAATTGGGAAGGGGATTCAGTGCATCCCATACTACGCCGTGGACCCATCCCCCATCCTAAGGTCATCAAGTATACACATGACTATGAAGCATACATGCAAATACATGTAATACACAAAGTATTCACATGAACATATGTTAAAAACATACACATAAGTCACAAAGTAAACCACAAAGTATAGACTTGAATACATGTAAGGCATGTGTAGTATACACAAAATGGAAGGATGACTACTCTGATACCACTTGTAATGTCAACTCTTACGAAGTTGTAGATTTATTCACCTTGCACACAAGTATAGTTTCTTAAGGAGAACATTAGTAATTAATATATCAATAATAAAACCGATATCATTAATAAGGGTTAGTAACATCATGAACATAATCAATAACAATGAACAATTACATATATCCAAAGTATATTTTCCTCATTCTTTACCCTATTGAGACCTCATGATATACTTTGGGAGTGGTGATCAATGTCCCTAGTTGTTAATCTAACCTAATCATTAGTCCCTATGGAGATGGGGTATATACTCATTAGGACACTGGATATCAAGACTCCACTATCATAGGCCCAAGGGCTTCATGTTACACCTGGCAATACTTCACTACTTGGTTCAAGGGGCTTCATGCTACACCCAACAATACTTCACCCACTTGAGAGTCACCTACCATGTAAACCATTTAATAACAATTAATCTACACCACCATAGCCCCAAGGGCTTCATGGTACACTTGGCAATACTTCACCACTTGGATTAAGGGGCTTCATGCTACACCCAACAATACTTCACCCGCTTGAGAGTCACCTAGATGTGAGATTTACCAATTCACCCTTCCCTAACTATCCACACGTTCTCGTAGGGTGATAGCTAAGATTAATGACGAGGCAACCTTGCACTCATCCCTTGTATATCATGAGTAAGGTTAGGAATCATACCATTAAGTACTTTGCCTTCTTGTTCTATTGATCACATGGATCATAAAGGTAATGCTTCTATGAATATATTCCTCTTAAAAGAATTGGACTTTATCCCATCATTCATGATGGATAACCATATGGCACTTGATGGCCACTTATATATCATCTTATCAATGCATTATATAGATATATTGTTGAGATAATATTGATTCAAAATGCATGAGTTATACCTTATAGGTTGTTTCAGTATTGATAGGATGTGTTAGATCACTTTCCCAGAAGTTATTATTCTTTGTTTGATGCTGCACTGATTTGCATGATAGGAATATGTATTATGATTGATTGATTTCTACCCTTGTGTTTAACTTGTATTGGGATGATCAATGCACTGCAGATGAGTAATTTGTTGATGTTTTGAATTGGATCGATGAGGATGTGTTGGGTGATTGAAATGCTGAGTGAATGAATTTCTTGAGTGAATGACCACAATTTACTTATATATCTTTCAACAACTGCATCCATTTGACTAGTCATGTCCCTTCTTGGGATCACCATCTTTAGTCAAACTATTATCTTAATCCCATAATCGATGCCCTTTGTGTTCGGATTAGCATTTAACAAATATTTGTTCCTTAATATAATTGCTCTTTTGTCCTCCTGGGTGGCATCATTTTGTCTTTTATTATGTTTTTGTCTTATTCATTTTGGCACTGCCTAACTAATTCTTTGTAACATATTATGCTTATCACTGATTCCAATGGTGATCCATATATATGGAGATTGGTGACATGAAGGAATTCATTCTTTGCCTCAATTCAGATTGATGCCTTATCACTATTAAGCAGTGTTGATGCATGATTAGAGTCGGTCATGTATGAAGTCTTTTGTTTTAAGCTTGGCTGGGTGTGGTGTTGATTTATCTTTACTATTCATATTAAGGAGGGACATCACAATCCTCCCCACTCAAGGATTGCTTGTCCTCAAGCAACTTCAAATTAAGATAATTCATAACTTCTGCTCCTTCCCATGTGGCATCATCTATTGGTAATCCTCTCCACTTGATGAGATATTTAGCAATAGTTCTATTCCTTAGTTTTCTCTCTCTCATTCTAAGTATCTGTTCAGGTTCTAGGATTAATTGTCCCTCAAGTAATTTTGGGTTTGAATGATCAGTAAGTTTTAGAAGAGCCATGTTTAGGTCAATGGAGAATGATCTTGGGTTTTGTGCATTATGGGCCCACAATATTACTTATCATAAGAATTTCCTCTAGAATTAACAACCTTTGATTATGTTATTTGACTATCCTATGATCTTTTGGCATGAGGAAGAGTATTCCAAAAAACCCAACGAAAAGTCTACTACATCTTGGTAGTACAGTCCTTAATAATTGGGATTATTCCCTATAAGGTCTATTGATCAAGAAGTCATTGTGAGGATGGAAAATGAGTAGTGCTTAAGGTTTTTGGGTTAAATGAATTATGCTCTCCTTCATACTCAGAGAAAGGCCTCTCATAAACCTAGGACCATCAAATTCATAATCAGACCTATGAGCAATTTTTAAATTTGGCAAGGTACTCTATGAACTGCATGAGTAGTCATAGGCTCATCTTAAGCATGTTAGATTCTTCATGATTCTTATGACTATTATTATGCACTTGGGCCTATTGGGCTATCCATTTGAGGGATCACCATTAGTGTTACCTTCTCCATCTTGATCTGATATATAAAATATTGAAAATGTGGGAATGCTCCTATGTGAAAAATTGTTGTCAAAGACTGTTACAATGATTTTACATTGTATGAGATTTAGATGATGAAGGTCCAATTACCCTAGTGATTATTTAAGACTAGATTTGATCAAGTTCATGAAGACTTCCATAAGAAGTCCTCACAATCACATAATTCACAATGCATCTTTACAATGGTTTTAAAGTATTCTATCTCATTGTCAATACATGTTTTGTGACATCAGGGCCTTAATGAATCTCAAATTTGGTTGCCCTCAAGGTAACTCACTAAATTATGAGTGATAAAGGTTGTTATGGAACTAAAACATCATCTAGTTAAGATCCTAATTTTGATTATAATGAAGGTTGTCATAATTATTTGGAAGTAACATTCCCAAAACCAAATTTCTGTTGCAAATCAAGATAACAGTAAGGACAACTATGAAGAGATATTGAATCCTATAGGTCTTCCTTGCTACCAAAGGTTAATTGTGTTTTACCTTAGATTCTTGATTGAACAGAGTCTCTTATAAGGGCATAGCATAGTACTAGATTTATACATAATAGCTAGGTTGAGGTCACTACATTGTATCAGTCCAATAAAAAGATGAAAGTAATAGTAGTAAGGCAAAAATTGTATGACAACCCCCTAGTGAAAATTGAACCTAGCACTTATATCAAGGCATAATTTTTGATCATTATATCTAGACTAAGATTGGCGGAACTACATTTGTGGGTGATAATGGTTAAACTATCTCAACTTCTATGTTGTAACTCTATATAGTGTTGTAAAATCATAACATTGATAAAAAAGAACATAATGGAATGTGAACCATGATTGTCTTAATCAAGAAAAAAAATGAAAGATCAAAATGACATTTTTCTATTTCATGATGAAAGAGGCTCTTTGGTTTGACACTCTAAATAGAGAACACCATTGGAGAGAAGATCCATGTTGAAGTATATGCACACAATTATATATGAAATGCAAAGCATAAATACACATAATACATGAAGCATACACAAAGCTTATACACTTAATACATGATAGACAAAAGTATACGAAGCATGAAGCATGAACATAGTATGAAATACACAAGTATATGCATGTAGTACATGAAACACATAGCATAGACTTGATACACAAAGTACAAAGCTGATTGTTGAACGCTTGAAGTCATGGTTAGATAGATTGGTTTCTAAAGAACAGGGTGGATTTGTGGCTGGCAGGCAGATTCTAGATGGTGTGGTTATTATTGCTAAGATTGTGCACTCTATGGCCTCCTCCAAGGAGAAGGCTATGTTCATTAAGCTAGATATGGCCAAGAATTATGACAATGTCAAATGGGATTTTCTAACCAAGATTTTGAGAACCATTGGGTTCGACAATGCTTGGATTGAATGGGTTATGTGTTGTGTTACATCTACCTCATTTTATGTGCTAGTCAATGGAGAGCCTTCTAAACATTTTAGGGCTTCTAGGGGCCTTCGCTAAGGGGATCCTTTATCCCTATATTTATTTACTTTGATGGTTGAAGGGCTTGGGAGATTTTTGAAATCTTGTGTGGAGCTTGGTCTTGTTTAGGGTTGGCAATGGGGTAATAACATTCCCCCCAGTCCCATCTTCAGTTTGTGGATGAAATGACGTTAATGGGTATCACTAAAGTGGATGAAGCGGTCAATCCTAGGAAGGCCCTCAACTGTTATTTGTCTATTTCAGGGCAAAGCATCAATCAAGGCATGTCTTTTATTTACTTATTTAATACTCCTAATCTTATTTAGTAGAGAATTGTGGGCATCCTTAGGTTCTAGATTGGCTTGCTTCCTTTTGTTTACCTTGGCATTCCTCTAGCAGTTCGTTCATTACCCTGAGTGTTTTGGTAGGTTGTCATTGAGAAGTTTCATAAAAAGGTTAGTGATTGGACTTGCAAGTGGCTTTCTACTATAGGAAGAGTGACCTTTTTGAAGTCTATGGTTCATGCTCTCCCGTTGTACATGTGCTTTGTGTTATCTACCCCTGCCAGCTTTGTGAACAACTTTGAGTGTCTTTGTCAGCAGTTTCTCTGGACTGGCAATCTTCTTTTGAGGAACTGGAGTTTGGTCAAGTGGAATGTTGTTTGTCGGCCAAAGCAAGAGGGTGTTCATGGGTTGTGTTGATCTGATTTGAATGGGAAAGATTTGGTTGCTAAACTTTATTGGAGATGATGTTCTCAACAACACCAAACTTGGGCTAGGATCCTCACCTCAAAATATCTCAAGGATGTGGATAGTGTGGATGTGCCCAGATAAAGCCTAGTGGGTAAGGGATCTATGGTTTGGACCACCCTTTAAAGGGGAGCCTAGTTGATTAAGCAAGGTTTGTTTTGGATTTGCAATAGGGGATCAGAGGCTCTCTTCTAGTTTGATTCTTGGGTTGGGCATCCTCTAATTGTGGCTACACACCCTCACTTACAAGACCTTTATAGGCATTTTTTAGAAGTTGAATGGACTCATGTGATGGATTTCAAATCACCTTAGGTTTTGGATCAGGTTATAGTGTATGGGTGGAAGGATCCATATGAATGGCCACCTAGGGGAATGGTGGAGGACCGTCAGGAGCTAGTTGGCATATTGGCTGGTATGGTTTGCAACTCTCTATTGGAGAGGGATGTTCTAGCCTAGGGTGGCAACCAGAAAGGAAAATTCATTGTTGCCTTTGGTTATTAGGCTATAGATGAGCAAAAGTTTGGGTGCACGAGGGTCCCCTAGTGGAAGCAGATACAGAATAAATTCTCTTGGCCCAAGTGTAGTTCTTCTTTTCTTGGTTGGTGATTTAAAATTGATGTTTGACCAAGGAGAATCTTTGGAAGTGAGGATTTTAAAGGCCCTCTCTATGTGTTATGTACTCTAATAGTGATGAGAACACTTCTTATCTCTTCTTCTAGTGCTCCTTTGTTAGGTAATCTGGCATTTATGGTGGGAATTTTGGAGTTAGCAATGTAGGCATGTCTCATCTTTAGAGGACTTTTGGAGTAGGCTAGGGAGTTTTCAAGCTATGACTTCCTTCCTCCACACTACTTGGAAAATTGGTCCTATCTTCAACATTTGGCATATCTGGTTAGAGTGTAATCATAGGATTTTTTTGGATAAGAAGATTCAGGTGCGTCAAGTTTGAATGAGGATTTTAGGAGTTCTTCAGAAGGCTTTGGCAGCTAGATGTGATCTCTCGGCCCACGTGGACCCTAGAGATAAAGAAATTGTTTGGGGTTTGGGGCTTTCTATTAGTGTCAAGGGTGGGATGATGCCTAGTTTGGGTTAGGGTGATAGAGGAAATGTTCAAAGAGATGGTCATTGGATTCCTCCACCCTTGGAAGTTCTAAATATTAACACTGATGATTCCCATAGAGGCAAACCAGGTCACGCTAGTGTTGGGGGCATTGATAGGTGTTGTCAACAAAAAACTTAGCTACCTATTGAAACATGGAAACCCTACCAGATTGTGGGTGATCTATGTCGAGAGTGAATCTCCAGAGCGAGCTGGTTCTCCTTATGATTTTTCTAATCTAATGATTTGGAGGGGAAAGGGATAGAAGGATATGCTAAAAGAAATAACTGAAATATAATCTAGGAGATACACAATTAGATCTTACTCATAGCTAGACACAAAACTCTGATCTTCATAACATTTCTTATTTTACCCAATTCATAAATATTTTCCATGACTTGGTTTGATTAAACATAGCGTGCAATCTAAATTAAGCAAAACTGCATATCTTATCACAAAACCAAGACAAAAACAAAGAATAAATGCTTATCACAGTGTTATATTAGATTGGTTCTGCAAAAGAGAGGAAAAAATGAAGGAAGACTATTGCTCTATATCTGAAGGAATAATGAGTACAATGAAATAAGTACAACACTCTCGATGTAAGAGGAAGACTCTAGTATCTCTGCACTCTAATCTCTACAAAACTCTAAATGGAACTGCTAAAAAGAAAGGGATATTTGAGATATATGTTGTGAAAGATCTCCCTCTGAAAGCTGGAAAAAAGCTCCTAAAAATAGACTCCAAGTCCATTTTCAAGCTACTCAAAAAAGTACAAATTAAAGCTCTCCAAAAGAGTCCAAACTATCAAATCATGATGTTAAAAGACTCCTTGATGAGTCCCCACCATAAATCTACTTTCTTCTGCTCATGAGATCTCAAATTTTGTCCATATCTGCCTCTAAATAAAACAAATCGAAAAGAATATCTGATTTGTCTTATTAACCTTTTAACTACCTAAAAATAGTTAATTTTTAAAAGCAATTTATAATTGAATTCTTTAAAACAAAAGTTTACAAGACTTGGTAGTTTTAATCTATATCACAATTAATTTGTTTTTGCAAAAATAAAACCATATGGCTTATATTTTTGCCATTTTGCCATTATGATGTTTAATTTTTTTAATAAAAAAATCATAAAAATAATATGAGGATCATATGATAAAAAATGAAAAATATCCCAATGACTCATCTCCATATGATTTGGCAATCTCTAAAGCACATGTGGCATATACATTTGTCTCACCAAAATGAAGGGCTTGCATACATTTCTAAGGCATGAAGCTCATCCCTATCTCCAAGGGGTATCTCACATGGCATATATCACATCATGATGGTGGCTTAACATGTTTAAGGCAAAAAACACTTAGAGGGAGCATAGCTTGACCTCTCACTAAATCATAAGACTTAGGCACCATGGTTGTAATGACTTAATACCATGAAGGTATTAATCTGAGCCACAAAAAGAATTAAATGTGACAAAATGTCAACATTTGATTTAGGGCAAAAGGAAACCCTAAAACATAGCATACCCTATCTTTTCAGGCTCATTTGCAAAAAAGCAACTTTGGATGGTTTGGGCTTTGTGGCCTACAGTGAAACCCTAGGGTTTCAATCTTGAAAACTGCATATCTCCCTAGTGTTTCGGGCTTGAACTCCATGAATCTCCTACAGAAATGAAGGTAAAAAGGTTTACTAATGCATATACACTCTTTGTTCATTATTTCCTTTCATTTTGATCTGAATCTCTGAGGTGAAAAGGCTTATGGAGCCGTGGTCTGTGTGCTCTTTCTGATGAACTTGTTTACTTTTGTTTCCTTGTCACTCTTTCTCTATATATGGCCATCATTATTCCATTTCTGAGAGTGAAATGAAACAAAAGGAAAGACATTTCAGCCTTGCACTATCATACCTTATCTCCACACACAAGTAAAATTCTTTCTATCTCTGTATGTTTCATTTCTGTAACATTCTATGTATTTGGGGTTCTAAACATGTGGCCACATTTTCATTCTATTGTAGCTGTGTTTAGGTTGATGAGAATGAAATGGGTTTTCTGGAGCATGTTCGGTCATGGCTGTAGCTCTGAATCTCATCTCTAAACTTTTCATTTGAAATCTGCATATTTTGTTTAGAGCCTCGAAATGGGTATTGTCTTGAACTATGGTTTGAAACCCTAGTATGGTTATACATTTTATCCTCTCTATAGGTTTCCTTGTATGGCCGCGATAGCATATACATTCTATCCCATGCATTTTGCATTGGGTCTTCTTTAAATGGCTTGAAACCCTTACTGTGACCTTGCATTTGTGTGTCCATGGCTGTATCTATAGAAATACATTCTTGTGAACATCTGATGGTCGAGGTGGTCAATCTACAAACTGTCACTCCTTTTCTTTTGTATCCTATGGGTATACTTTATGGGCTATGATATTTTTCACAATATCCATCATTATTTGTATTAGAAGGGCCCTTTGCTGCCATGACCTGCATCATTTGATCTATGTAATCATAAAAATTGTAAGGATTTCAAAATTGAAGGAAGGGTTGATGACAAATCTCACTTAATGGCTTTGATCTATATGATACATTTTGTGAATTCTCCATTTGATTCATTCACTATATTTGATGTCTAGCAGATGATAATCGATATTTGGATATGACAATTCATTTTACCATAGTTCTATAATCTCTTTGCATTATTGATATATTCCTTCAAAACAATCTCAAATTTGTTCACTTCTCCTATAGATGCTCTTTATTCTGATGCATTTGAGGTCTCTCATTTGCATTGTCGTTGCTTCTCCTTGTAGCATTTACTTATCTCATTTCTGTATTATTATTGGTTGTCCATGAACTTTGCATTTGTATGGTTCTATAGTCGTGGCAAATAAACTTGGTATTTATTTCACATCATTATGAATGACAATGGTTTCTTCCTTCTGTATAATGACAGATGAGATATTAAAATAGTTTGACTGTCATTTAACTTTGTGACAAGATGTTTATTTAATTTGCAACACATGATATCCTATTGATGTTTATAAACACTTGCATACTCCTGTCACTATAGCATATCATTATGGAGTAGAGGCATATACATATCTTGATATGATCACAAGATGAAAAATATATAACCTATCTGAGTGTCTTCTTATGGATTCATTTGACATTTATCACTTGATATAACATCCTCCTATGAATAAACATGAGAGATTAACTGCTTCATATTTTTGTCTATTCAATTTGAATTACTCCTATAGAACTGCCTGCCAAAACTTATCTTGGTCTCTCCATGATAATAGATCAGCTCATGCTTTAAAAAAATGATAGCTCTTATATGATGAATATACCTTGTTCAAACATGAAAGAGAAGTGTCAGCATGTGTTGTTCTATGATGGCTATCCACTTGTACTTTTAATTTATTCAAATTATGCATAACTAATATCTACTTCTGATATTTCTTTGTGAGCAAACAATTATGCACTATTACATGATATGTCCATCAGCAACCTCTGACATTCAACTGATGAAATGTACTTTGATGTTCTTAATTTTTTATGTACACTATAAAAGACATAATAGTGAAATACCTGTGAATGTCATTTCTACAATGTCAGCTGAAGTAATGATGACAACTATCATATGGATTAAATGATGTCCCTTTAGTTCAGTTCATTTTTATGGTTGCACTTCATTACTTGAACTGTAATCATGACTATGTCCTGAAATAGAACCAATGCATATGGCTGCTCTTGATATTCCTTCAGTTTGTCATGTAGATAGGAATAATGATTCTTTCTTTTTCCATTCATCCCTTCTAAGATTAAGGGGAAGCAACATGCTAGGCTCAACCCTTGTGGGAGCCCACTTGACACCACATGCTAAATGTCTTCAATCAACTACATGACTTATCCTATACCTGCACATGAAACAAATAGATTAGAATAAAACAATGAAGTTCCATAATTGTTTCTTTCTCAGTTCCTTCTTCCTATGGATGATGGTCATTGATCAATGCATTATGAACAAAGTATTATTCCCCTTCTGATAGGATATAGGGATTTCAAAACCGGAGCTCTAACAAGACCTTCCCACATTTTTACAGGTTCATGTTGAGATCAGGAGCAAGATAGGAGGCAACTTTGAAGCTCGACAACCCCTAAGGTAATGATGGCTATGTCTTTCTTGTTTTCATTATTGGATGCATAGTATTTTCTTCATATCTACATATGTTCAGCTATAACCCACAGCTTGTGTGGGACATCTGATATATCATTATTTATTTCAATGCAATTCTTATTCTTTTATGTATTTCAACTTGTAAATGGATAATCATTGTGATGAATGAAATACTTACCTCTCTTGAATGTTCTGCAATGCAATTAATGATTTGAAATCTTTTCCTCCTTTTTTTGAACAACTGAACTGCATTTAACACTGAAACATAATAACTATGCAACTAACTCATAACATAAGAATTTTAAACCTCACTCAAAAAATGAATTTGTCACATCTGCTCAACCAATTTTGAGCTATGGTAAAAAATGGTAACAGTAGGTAATACTTAGGAGTGGTTGTGTTCTTTTTCTCAGAGTATCATGGCCAACACTCTAGGAATTTCATGGAGGCCTAGGCTATTCTCTTAGCTCTTAAAAGGGCTTGTACCTTGGGTTGGAGAAGGATAATTTGTGAGTTAGATTCTCAGATTGTGGTTGATTTATTGAATAAGCAGTAGTTGGAGGATGTTAATTGATAGTTGGTTGGGGTGGTTAGAAAAATAATCTCTTTGGGTGAGGTACTGGGTTATATCACCTTTTTCCATATCCATAGGGAGTGGAATAAGGTGGTTGATGGTTTGACTAAATGGGCCTCTGAGCAGATGGGAAGTTGGAAATTTGATGACTGGAGCTACCTTCCCGAGGATCTTTCTTGGGAGCTTAAGGACTTGGTTACGGAAGACATGAGATGTGTTTTGGGTGTTGCTTGATGGCTTTGTTATTGGTTTGTGACCCTTGGTAGGTGGTTTGTAATTTTTGGGTTTGTACTATTTTCTTGTATCAATAAAGTATTTACCCTGTTTTTATTATTAAAAAAGAAAATAAGATTACATTGTAAGAGGAAGAAGATAAGATTGTGCACCATTGGAGAGCTTGCATCATAATGTTAGATATCTTGTGTAGCTTTGCAAAGTTTCCAATAGAAATAAAAATGAGGCCTTTGAATCCTAATAAACTATATTATAAGAGGAAGAATGAGACATACACCCTTATCATTGGATGTACCATGCACTACATCACGATGTTGTAAATAGGGCTTTGATGCCATGTAGTTAATACATATCCCTAGTCTTCCCTTTAAGTACTATTTGGCTAGATGAGGAGACTTAATAAGTTGTACCTTAACTTTTATTTCATTAATTTTTTTTCTCTTATATTTTTCAATCTTATCTATTATTTTTCCCAAGATAATTTAAAAGTAAGTAAGTAAGATAATTAAAGGTGATCATATTTTTAAATATTTTCCATTAAATTTAGCATCTTTGTAGTGGGAATTCATAACTACCTCAATATATAGATCAATATATAGATGATCATGTTTTTGTACTATTTACATTAATTATTTATTTATTAAAAATAAGACATCATAATTTTAAAATATAAACTATTAAAAGTAACATATAAGTATACAATATTTGCTACACTTTTAAAAGTAAAAAATAAAACAAAAGTATTGCCCAAATCATGAATGGTGGCTTTTCCAAAAGTAAAATTAAAATTTTATGCATTGTAGGTAAATTAAAATTAAAATCTATGTGTACAATATTTACTACACTTTTCAAAATAAAAAACAAAACAAAAGAATTGCCCAAATAATGAATGGTGGCTTTTCTAAAAGTAAAATTAAAATTTTATGCACTGTAAATAAATTAAAATTAAAATCTATGTGTCCATGTGCATGTATGTACTAAAAAATAATTCTAAAGTAAAATAGGAAATAATAATAATAATAATAATAATAATAATAATAATCAAATAGCTCTAGAGTGGTACCTCTATGTGTTTTTTAGATAGTGTATTTCAGATATCTATACTAGTTATGGTTGGGCTTCACAACTACCCTAATATAAGTGTATGTATTTAACTTTCACTTTACAAAAAAAAAACAATGATTAATGTAGTGGCTAGTTTTGATCTTGTAAAAGCACAAACTATTTAAGTTGAAGGTGTATGAAACATTAAGATTTTTTTTTTTTCTTTGGTATAAGGAACTTATTTTCATTGATTTTCATTATTAATGTATTCTTTCTTGAGAAGTTAAAGAGAGTAGGATAAGTTCGAAGATGAAGGCTCTATAAATAATTATAGGTATGATGTGTAGTTAATGAAAAGTTCACAATAGAAATTAGGGTTTTGAGATCTCATTATAATAGCTTTATATTATAATTTTATAGAAGTCATCCACAAATTCGTTTTTGCTACAATTCGGGAGCACAAGCCTTGGGGCGCAAAATTTGTATGGGGCACGATCCCAATCTCATCCCTTGATATGATGATAATAGCTTTGGATTATAATGGATGTGATATGTTGTCTCGCATCATAAGGTTACACGATGCATCATGATGTTGGGTGTGGTTTGTCATCTATAAGAAACCCTATAGAAAAATAGGGTTTTTAGACTCTGTTTTATAAGAAGGAAGCCAACATCATAATGCTTGATGCATTGTATGGTTTAGAGTTCACAATATAAATATGGGTTTAAGAGTGTATATTATGCTAGCGGGCATTGTAAAAGAATGCAGATTTGTTATCACAATATATGATGTAATGGTCATGCATCATAATAACTTGTACAGAGAAGGGAGGCTTAACATCACAATAGATGGTTTATTTAAACAAGGCTTTGAGAAAGAGTTCAGAGTATTTGATCTAAACATTAAAAAAAAGGTATGACATAGATCTTCTCTAACCTTATTTCTCTTTCATGATAAATTTTAATTTGATAGACTTTCTTATTAAAATGTATATTGATTCACAATAATCAATTATAATTTATAGCAATAAAAATATGTAAATATGTTTTAGCGGTTGATAGGATTATCTTTACTCTTCAACATTGAAAATTAGTTTCATGGTACGGATTATCTTTACAGTTGCTTGTGTGTGTTCTGAATATTGAAACATAAAAACACACGGATTATATTTACCATCCTTCCATTTTACTCAAAATCATTGTTTCAATTACGGGGTTTAACTCTGTTGTAACTCCGCTACCCCGTCCACACTAAATTTGCTTACTGTTTAAGAAATTTCAGTTGCCACGGTTTCTAAATTGTTCTGCTCTGTAAATAGGACAAACAGATTAAATTGACTTAAAGCTTCTTTTTATTTGGGAAAAATAAATCCCACAAACTTTGCTGCAAAATCAAGACCCATCACTGCAAATTGTTTCCTTTCTTTAGATCTGCCAATATTGCTGTTTTTGCCAGGTCTGATTTTCATAATGTTTTTTTTACCTTCCATCCCTACCTGATGCACAACTGGTTCCACTTCAAATGGTATCACTTCTACTTCAAATTGTATCACTTCTATGTTGAAATGCCTGTTTGCCATATATTAATGCTGTTGATATTTCATCACAATGTCTAGAATGCAATACAAATCTGTTCTTGATAGCAGAGTTAGTTGAATTAGTTTTTATGAGGACAAAACATTTAAAACACAGCTATGCCCTAGACATGTAGACTTTTTACATGAATTGTTTCTTCTATGCAGAAAGTTGGAGCAGTTAGTAGAATAAGTTGACTTTTTGATGTCTTGTCTAAATGAATATCTTTCTCGGCGACACAAACGTCAGGTGGAAGCAAAGGAAAGGGCGGAGCTTTTGCAAAGAGTGGTGAGTTAGATTTTTCTCTAGTCATTTGTAATCTAGTTGAAACCAAATTCTTCTAAAGTTTGGATTGGTTTTGAGGAGTTCTTGTCTTCTTCAAGATACATTTCAAATCAGTTCTAAGATTTATAGGTCCATCCTCCATTTGAGTCTAGATCTACTAGCAAACCCATGAGTCTGTTGGACAGTCAGAGTCTGGTGGTAGGTGACTGAATAACAAACCCATATGGGATCTTTAAAACATGGAAATAGAGAAAATGGTTCAACATTCCAGATGGCCTGTTGTGAGTTTGTCAGCTCCTTTCTGAATAATGGTAATATGTTCTCTCACGATTCCTATATGTAGTCTGCATTTCATCTTGCATTCGAATGCAGCATTCCTGTTAATGATTGGTTGAATGTGGTTGACGTTTAGGAAGGTCTTTTTCCTATTTCATTGTACTTCATCTGTTTATTTCATAGAGTAAGGAATAATGGTAGTCTATGATGGAGTGTTTTCTATAAAGAATATCCCCTTGGTATTTTTTCTTTATAGCATGTAAGTAAGATTGGCATCTGATTCCATGTACGTATCTTATATTCAAGGAGATTAGATGTTTGTTTGTGCAGAAATTAATATCACAAATTTTTAGGCACATTCACTTTTGTTTGTTAAGTGTAACTGTGAAATCACCTCCTGGGCCTGGCATAGGTTCCAGTTCTGGGCATGTTATTACATGCCCATATGGCTTCCAAGTTAAGATCTGCCTTATTGCCATGTGGTGGTTTTGAACTTGAGCCACTTCTCTTATGAATCTAACCCTTTGTACATTACCAAGCATAGTCATGATTAAATCTAGTTTTTTTTAATTTCCGCTATCAGCAACGTTTGCATTGCTACAGCTTTATTTTTTCCCTCAAGTGGCTCACTCGAGGTGTCTTTATCATGTTTTAGTGATTAGTGAAACTCACCTACATCAAATGATTGGCTATGTTTTTCCCAACTGATTTGGTTATTATTTAGATTGTAAAGTTGTGGCATGGACTAAAAATTTGCAAATTTTCTTTACTAAAGTTCCAATTTTTTCGTCCTTAAAAATATGCTAGTTGAATGGGAAATATTGGTTTCTGCTAAGAGACAAAAAGGGAAATAAAAAGAAAGCATAAAAGATGAACAATGCCAACTATTTATATTATGGACAAATCATGTAATTGCTAATGCTCATGAATCACCATGATGGGGACTGCCTACTTGGAATTTCCAATAATAGTGCTAATTAAAACCTTCAAAGATTCCATTATTTTGCAATTTGATTTTGTAAACAGTTTCTGCTCTAAAATTCTATACAAAGATCAATTATTTACAATTTTGGGATTCAACAAATTGCATGGAACTACTTGGAGAATAAGAATAAAAGTTGGGACCACTGTCTTTGTAAAGTTCTAAAGTCACTCAAAAAGACACATTAGGACAATAGGCATAATCCCCAATACCTTTTGTCATGTATTTTTTATGTTGTTAAGGATTGCCTCTTGTTGTTCTAATTGCCTAGAGTCTTTGCCCTCTTCTTATTTGCAACTAATGTTCATTTATTAACAGCTCATTAAACTCATGCCTAAAGGCTATGATTGGAGGATGACAACATATTACAGTCCTTAATGTCTTGTACATAATTTAAGCAAAATATCTTGCTAGTAGAATTAAACATCTGGTTTCCTATATGGTTGAAGAGGGCATACTTAGTATATACATAGGCAGATTTACTTCTTGTAGTCTTATCAAATCTTGGGAAGGCTTCAAATGGGTTCACTAGTTTTGTTGAAAGGATATCTTTTTAGAAATAGAATTTAAAAAGGCTTATGAAAGGATTGAATGTGGTCTGAATTAGATCATGAAAAGATATTAAATTTGATTTGCTAAACTACTATTGTTAGCCAGTAGTCAAACTAACTAAGCATGTAACTTTCAAACTCTCCTAATGTGATAATATTTTTTAAGAATAAAGTATGCATGTACAAGGTTGTAGATGGTTATGAGGTGATCCAAATAGTTTGAAGTTAAACATTTCTGATGCAAGTTATTGAGACATGCTTTGGTTGGTTACTACCTACTACATTTAATGTTGTGATGGGATAGCCACAAAAGGTGCAAGAAGTGGATTCAAAAATCCACTAAACTGAAAAATTATTGAAAGAACAAGAAATATGTCTCTAAGAGAAATACGTTAGAGGAATCTCAAGCTAAGTAGAAAGCAAGACATGATTAGCATAGAGTCGAGTTCCAAGATGGGGATATATAATATCTTTACTCAGAAAAAGATAAGTCTCGAGGTATAGCAATGAAGTTAAAACCAATTAGATAGAGTCCATCTAAGATTCTTAAAAAACTAAATTCTAATACTTTTATACTAGATCTTCATCGATACATGAATTTGTATTCCATAGTGAATGTTGAAAACTGGCATGTCTCTTTGATCATAGCAACTAATGTACATCCCTTCAAGGAGCCCTATTCTTGCCCTCTACTTATGTACTGAACATTAGTAGAGGTTTTTCTCATCATATTACTCTCTAAATAGTCAAGCAAGAACTAGTTGAGGAAGAAGAATTTTGGAGGATGTATTGGCCTCTTCATATAATGATCATGCAAAATACTCAAGACTAGTGACAGAAACAACACCTCATGTTTTGAAGGAAGATATAAGGAGTTTTGTACATCATGCCAAGAAAATAGTTATAAGACCCCATTTTGTATCCAAAAAGGAGAATGGTTGTTACTAGAAAATGGACACACCCCCCATCTTCTTTAACATGGATGATATGGAAGATCAGCTCTGAATATTGAAGGAAAGATGCCTAATCTATAGATTTATGTGGGATTTTCCAATATCCAAAACACTTAGTTGGCTCATGAAAAGTAGAAGCCATCTATATTAGTTTAGATGTTGAGGGTTCCCAAAGGATACTTTCTAGAAATTTTCTTTCCCAAACAAGATAAAGATCTTTTATATTAAGCAGTACCATGGTTCATGAAGAGATATGGGCTCTTTAAGAAACAATTGTAACTATATTTCAACCTAACATAGAATCTACCAAGTACAATTCCAAGATAGGTAATATTTACCTATGCTCCTTAGTCCAAACTAATTACATTTGTCTATAAATTCTTTGATTTACAATTACACAATGCATAACTGGTTCAGACCTTGTAAAAAATCCAAGGTTGTGATTTATGAAATTTTTTGTGTTGATCTAAACTATGAAAAACATTATCAACTTGTATGATTTTAGATATGGGAGGTGTTGTATATAACTAACCCATATATTATGATAATATGTTGTTTAAATATCAAATGTGTAATGAGAACAATCATCTTTTCCATGTTTCTCCAAACCAAGAAATGATGGAGTTGGACCAAGCATGTTCACAAGATGCAATGGAATAACCACCAACAATAATACCTTCTAAGCCTAAAATACAACAGATAAATACTCAAATCTACCAACTACATGAGAACAAATTCAGATGAGATTACACAAGAAAAGGTAAGGAAACAAGAGATAATTTACATCGTTGTGAGATCAACAGAGTAACAAAAAAGTAGATGGTAGAAATACTTAAGAAAATAGCCTAAATTAAGAGATATCACACGTAAAATCAGTATATCTAAATGTAAAATAACACATAGGTAGGTGATATGTCAGCAAATCTAATCCCAAAAAAATTGCAACTTTGAGAACCAAAACTCATAATGGAGCAAAATAGAAAGAGAAAATCATCCAATGCTAAAATTGAATCAAAAGTGAAGAGCAACCAAGAAATAACAATCACAATGTTTAAATCGGTTCAACTTCACACACATCCTTACAACTCATCAATTCAAATGACTATATAAATGGAACAAACTCCCATCTGTAATCAGCCACTAGAGGAAGATATTTTAGAGGTTCTCAAATCTATTTAATACAGACTTTACCAAGGAATGCCAAGGGAATAGGTGTGCACAAAAAAGGCTAATACTTGCATAACATATTGCAAACTGAAGGAATAGATGCAGTCTTCCTACAAGAAGTCATGAGAACAAATTCTAAACACCAAAGAAAATATTAAGTACAAAAGTATATGGGGAAGCAAGTAGATAAAAAAATTATCATAACTCTCGCACTTTAGTCAGTGGCATCTAGTGAGGTATGTATACAAATTTAATCAATCTATCCCATGATGATCTATATTTATTATCACTCAAGAATTTGAGCTATATTCCTTTTTAGAAAATTTATAAAAATAACACATGGCAACAAATATACAATTCTAATAGAACAAATATACAGCAACTGAATGGATCCATCTTCAACCAGCTATCGTATGTAATGACAATGAGTTTCCACATGCTTGGTTCATTCATGGAAGACCGGATTCTTGGCCAGTTTGAGCACTCCCTAATTATCATAGAACAAGGGAGTCAGACTTGCCTGAGGAACATGCATATCCGCAAGCATCCGTCGAAGCCAAACTACCTCACAACCTACTTTAACTGCTCCTCGATACTCTTCTTATGTCGAGGAGAGAGCCACTGCCTGCTGCTTCTTACTAGTCCATGTGATAGCACCAAATCCCAAACTAAACACATACCCAGCTGTAGACTTACGGTCTTCAACAGAACCTACCTAGTCAGAATCTGTGTAACCTCTGAGTATAGGATCAGAACTCTGAGTGTAAAAAAGTCCATAATCAGGAGTGCCACTCACATAATGCAGCACATGCTTCGTTGCTATCCAATGATCAGCCTTGGGGGCTGTCATGAAGCATGATATGTAGCTCACTACAAAACTAATGTCAGGTCTAGTAGCAGTAAGATAAATGAGGCTGCCTACTAGTTGCCTGAACAAAGATTCATCTACCACTGGTGAGGTGGACTGAGCTGACAATTTAAGCCCAGGTTCCATAAGAGTAGATGCAGGTTTGCAATCCTGCATTCTGAACCTATCCAGGAGGCTGTGAGCATACTTAGACTGAGAAAAAAAGATACTGTGCTCAGTCTGCCAAACCTCAACTCCTAGGCAATAATGCAACAAGCCGAAATCTATCATATCAAAGGTACGGCACAAATCTTGTTTGATCTCAGCAATCAAATGTGTGGAACTGCTAATAATGATTAAGTCATCCACATAGACAACCACAAACAATATATCATCACCAGAATGTTTGATATACAGATTTGAATTAGATGGACTTCGCTGAAAACCATGATCTATCAGGTACTTATCTATTTTCATGTACCAAGCCCGAGGGGCTTGTTTCAGACCATAGAGAGCTTTGACAAGTCTACAGACCTTGTGTTCTTGACCAGCAACCTTAAAGCCTAGAGGTTACATCATGTAGACTTCTTCCTGCAAGTCACCATTCAGAAAAGCACTCTTAACATCCATCTGATGGACTTTCCAACCAAACTGGGCTGCTAAGGCAAGAACAAGCCGGATGGTACTCATTTTGGCTATAGGAGAAAATGTCTCCTCATAGTTAATGCCTGCCATCTGTGAGAATCCACAAGCAACAAGACAAGCCTTATACTTGTCAAGGGTTCCATCAGCTTTGTATTTCACCTTGTACACCCATTTGCAGCTAATGGGTTTCTTCCCTGGAGGAAGATCAAAAAGTGCCCAAGTGTGATTCTTCTGAAGACTCTGGAACTCAGCTTCCATAGCCTATTCCCACTCAGGTATACCTTTAGCCTCTGAGTATGTCTAAGGCTAAAAAACACTATTAATGTTAGCCATGAGAGCAAAATTGACTGTAAGCTGCTATTTGCTCTTATTTCTAGAAGTTCTACTCTCAATGAGCTCACCATCCTGGAGATCACTAATGGTTTTAGCATACCATTTAGGCTAGAGAGTAGAAGTGCTAACATCTGGAGGAGCTGGAAGAGGTTCAGGATCAGCAACAGGAGAAGTAGGAAGAGGATTATTTTCCAAAGGAAACTAAGGTAGTGCACCATTAGAAATAGATTCTGCATCATCCCTTCCATTAGGTGGACCTAGTGGAAGAAGAACACTTTGAGGCTGATCCTCAGAACACTGCTCAGAAGAAGATGATTGAAAATGTCCTCTATCTTCATCAAAGACAACATCACGGCTGAAGATAAGATGATCAGTGTCAATATCTATCAGTCTGTAGGCCTTATGGTTGTCACTGTACCCTGTCATCATGAGCTTCTAACTCTTGGATTCCAACTTCGAGCATTGAGCATCTGGAACCCAAACATATGCAAGAGAGCCAAAAACCTTCAGGTGGCTGATCCTGGGCTTGTAACTAGACCAAACCTCTTCTGGAGTCTTCCCCTTAATAGCCTGAGTAGGAGAGCGATTAAGGAGATAGACGGCAGTAAAAACTGCTTCTACCCAATACTTATTAGGAACACTCATGTGCTGTAACATAGAATGAGCCATCTCAACAACTGTATGATTGCGATGCTCAACAACACTATTTTGCTGTAGAGTGTAGGGTGTAGTCAATTGGCATTTGATGCCATGGGTATCACAAAAGTCAGAGAATGCAGCAGAACAAAATTCCCCACCGTTATCTATCCTAAGAGTGATGATGCTACAACTAGACTCTTTTTCAACCAAGGACTTAAACTTTTGAAAGATACTAAATACATCTGATTTTTGTTTGAGAAAGTACACCCACATCTTTCTACTAAAATCATCAACAATAAGCAAGAAATATTTGCAACTAGTAACTGAAGATGTATTCATAGGACCACAAATATCAGCATGAAGTAATTGAAGTACCTTAGACGCATGCCAAGAATCTCCATCCTTGAAGGGAGTCCGATGTTGTTTGCCAGCTTGACAGGCACCACATACTCCAAGATGCTGTGTCTGAATATCAGGTAGGCCAGTCCCTACTAGGACAGCTGAGAGAGATAATGGATGTTGAGATGTCCATATCGCTGATGCCATAAAATGCTGAGAGAAGAAACACGGGCTGCCATAGCTACTTTAGGAGAATCACCAGTGTCAATGAGCCGATAAAGGTCATGATCCTCTAGACCAGCAGCAACAGTAAGACGGGTCTCTCGATCAATAATAGAGCACTTGTGGGCACTGAACACTACATCTAACTGAGGAGCATTCCTCATGATCTAACTCACTGAAAGCAAATTGAGTTCCATACCAGGAACATAGTACACATTTAGGAAGATAAGGTTCCTTCCACCAGACTGTATTTAAACAGTGCCTCTGCCAACAACTGTGTACTCCTCACCTCCGCCAAAGATAACTGAATCACTAAAGGGAGAAAAGTCGGTAAACCAATCACGCCTGTGAGTAAAGTGACGTGAAGCACCAAAATCGATGTGCCAAGTAGAAGTCTTCGCAGGATCTGAAGACCTTTTAGCCATAAAAGCGTAAAAGGCAGGCTCCTTCTGCTCAGAAAGTTTAGCAACATGCGCCTTCTGATGTGACCCTCCCTACTTCTTCTATTCAGAAGCTATCCTTTGATGGCAATGTTTCTTCATATGGCCAAATTTGTGATAGTAATTACACTGCACATTCTTCTTCTTATGGTTGCCCGAAGGTTGATTTGAACCTTTCGGCTATGATAACTGAGATGACTGAAATTTGTTGTTATCCTTCTGAAAAGAATTAGCTGCAAATGCCTGTTCAGAAGAGGACGAAGACGCACTGCTACCAAATTGTTGTTTCCAGCGATCCTGCTACAGGAGTTTGTTGCATAATTCAGGAAACTTCAAATCAACATTCGTAGACGTAATGTTGAGAGTCTCGACAAAGTGCTTGTAGGATTTAGGTAGACTTTTGAGGGTGATGACAACCATATCCTCTTCCTCCATTTTCCAACCAATATCCTCAAGCTGATCTTGAATGTCCTTAATCTTCGTGAGATGCTCCTATAAGGACATACGTTCGTCCATCATGATGGAGAACAACTGATTCTTCAAAAAGAAAGCCCAGCTTTTATCAAAGCTCTCATGAAGCTCCTTCAGGTGCTTCCAAATCTCAGCAGCTGTCTTGCCTGAAGGAATCTGTGGCAACTGGTCATCTGTAATAGAAAGCTTAAGAAGCATGACAGCCTCTCTGCTACGATCATCAAACTTGTCCTGATCAGCACCAGCGGTGGAAGGACGAGTTTCTTTGTCCAAAACCAATTCATCAAGGCGGCGATACTCAAAAATAGTCAGCATACGCTGCTTCTAGATATTATAGTTTCTGCCATTAAATCGTTGACTGCCCTCCAACATCAAGTTGGTCAAAGATGCCATTTGCACGTCTCCCAATGTAGGAAAATGACAAAAAACTAAACAACATTTAATTGAGGAGCAGAACAGGATCAGGTACCAGATCCGAGATAGGTATGGTTGCACAAAATATGAGGCACGAACTTCGAGGTATGAAAAAAAATCTGACAAGTACCCACGAAAGGTCTCAAAAAACCCAGAAGGAATATGTGTTCGAAATTTTTTTTTGTCAAATGCTGAGGGTTCAAAACCCTAGATGAAAACTGTCCGTGCCCTAGGTAGCCATGAATGCTCAGAGATTACAGAACAATGTTTCAAAAAAATGTGACCACACAGGTGACGCTCTAGCGTTTGTGTCACAGCGTGTGGAGATCAGATTGATACCGCACAGGTGACGCTCAGATTGATACACAAAGGCGACCAAGAATGTGCAAAAACGCGGCCCAAAAAAATCGCAGAAAACACTGTGACCAAGGGTTTCAGGCAGTGATCAAAGTTTAACACAGGATCCGCGACCTTAAGAGACTCTCGACCCCAAAATGCGAGCAAACCCATGTTTAAACAAGAAGCGTGGCCAGAAAGGGATCACAGGGTCAATCAATGGTGTCACCCGTCATGAAAAACAAAGAACCAAGCCACAAAATCATGCCATGGGCTTTAACCACAGTCTCATGACAAAACCCGTGATTCAACAAGAGGCTCATGATTTTAGCGGGAAATACTCATGAAAAAATCAGAAAACAGAGCCCTCAATTTGAACACATGAATTTTTGTTTTAAGAAAAAATGAACCTGGCTTTGATACCATAAAGAATTCGAATAGACAAAATGAATTGATTATGAATTGATGTTTTTACAAATGAGCGAGAACGCTCAATATATACAATGTACAAAAGAGCAAGTTTTCTAGAAATAGAAAATTGCCGACATAGATGAGCATTAACTAGAGAAATATATAGGCCGACATAGATGAGTATAAAAAAATACTAATAATATGGTGGATTGGATCTTAGTAAGAAATACCAACAATCTCATCCTAGTCACAGCCTTCTACACTAGTCACTTACATCACTGATCAATGGATCACATCTAAAAATGAAATCTTAGCCAAGATAAGAGACACAACTCTTTCAAATCATTGGGCAATAATCTTATCAATTTTAAATAAATATAATAGGCAATGATAGCAAGGATTCAAATTTCAAAAAAATTTGCTAGCACATCTAGATTTCAAGGAGCAAGTGGGAAAATGGGTAATGCTATGCAATGTAAAAATTCATGGGTAAACTTCATTACCTCAAAATTTGAGGTAATAGTGACATTCATAGAAAAGTCCTACAAATTAAAAAGAAATTGACAATAGTTCAAAAGAAAATCAAAAAGATTGGATTTGAGTAGGATTTTCATCAAATTGTTTACCCACAATGTATTGGGTCTACAAAATCAGGAAGAATAATGAGGAAGACAACATGCATGAAATGAATGAGTAAACAAGGTGATATTAACACAAAATATTTTTATAAATTAGTTTTCAACCAACAACATAGCAATGTTGCTTAACAAAACAAAATAGAGAATGTAATGGTTAGATGTCCAGGTATCCTAAAACAAGATTTAAAAAAGATGGAAAATTTTCCCCAACCACAATGAGAAGAGATAAAAGATATATAAAATATTGTTTTTTTTTCTTAAAAGTATGCAAGCACAAACCCATACTGTATTATGATAAAGAGTTCATATACATCAGGGCTTCATATACTATGTAAACTCGTCACGGTAGAGAAGACTATCAGTATTGGTAACCCCTAAGAAAAGCCATGCAAGACCTCTAAAGTTGAAGGAAGAAACATCTCCCATAAACATTCTCCGTAGGTATCCCCTAAATGTCGCTATTCCGGTACTAGTGGCTATTATTATATCTGTTGCACTGGGGTCATCTTCGGGCAGCAGCATCACTTTATCAGATGGATCCTCCTTCCCGGTCTCCGGGTCATAGTAAACAGCTCTTCTAACATACAAACTTGCTGTTTTGCCATCAAACGAATCTCTTGTAGAGGAATTGGAATAAAGGTGAATAGCATGAGGGGTACTAGGTTTTTTTTTAAAAACTTTTAGGGTTCTCACCAGGAGGGATCACACCATAGCTCTGGCCTTCCCAATAGGGTATGAACTGAGATAATTGCTCATTCTCCAACTCAAGCATATCAGCATAAAAAATGGAAACATTGAATTCTTCATCCGATCTATTCAAAGGGAAAAGCTCAATTGAAATACCCAAATCTTGTGGATACTTTATGTAGGAGTCCCTGAGCAACCCAAAGTGCACTGTATAAGGGGCTTTCTCTTGATCTAGGAATAATTCCACTTTGACTTCCAATTTCCTTTTCAAAATTATCCTCTCTGTGGCTAAAGTCTTTAATCAATCTCGTTTTGGGCGATCAAGGTCTTCTCCTTGGCGAACATTAATAACATAGACACCCTCAGATTCCTGCAAATTTCGTTTCTCTCTAGTATAAAAAAAATATTGCCACTTCATCATAGTCGCCGTTAATGATGCAAGTTTTTAGGGACACACGAATACACTTTACTGTTGGTATTATTGATTTCTCCCATTGAGTCAACAAACTTCAGTCGGTCATTTATGATAGAAGCTTCTCACCTGCTCCCACGGACCAATAATCAGTCCATGTGGATTGGATTTTTGACCATGTGCTTTGAATGAATTTCAGTCTGTTTTCACCATGCGTTGAATGTGTAGATTGTTCTAAGACCTCTATTAATAGAGGCAGCTGTAATCTGTTTTCTTATCAAGCAATTGAAATTGCTTTGATCATTAAAAAAAATAAAATGAATTGTTGAATGCTGTAACATTCTGTTGAGCATTTCTGTGTGTAATATTTTGTGTTTGTGTATTTGTTGCACCTCCATCATTTACAACACTACTGAAATGTGTTCTCTTCTTTTCATCATCTTCTTCCTTTATCTGTAAGAACGTATCTCGCCCAGCATCGATTATGTACACAACAAACTCTTTTGCGGCCTCTTTATCTTGTGTACATGCTGAGCATATCATTTGGTATACATGTCCACAAGGGCGCTTCCCATGAAAACATTCAACTCATTATCATTTTTTATGACATAGATATGGATCTGCATCTGCATAAAAGCTTCACAGTTTCCTCAACATGCCCATTTTTGGCAAGTACTATAATCATCATATTCCATGTTATCACGTAATCACTTGAATTAACCATCTGGGGCTTGCCCATCAATAATCTCAGTGCTAGGAACAACCATTCCCAAAGTTGTATCCAATGGCAAAGAAGAAGCTGACTGATGGGTTCACGGATTGTCGGTGGTCTGGGTGCCATGTCTGGAGCGTGGAGGCGAAGGAATAAGATTTATCCTATTTTACATTGTGGTTTACTAGATGCCCCTTATTTTAAATGGGAATGATGTATACATTTTTTTTTGTATCAAATGAGCTTGATGAAAGAATAAGATTTATCCTATGAGTCGTATGGGTCAAATAAGAAATACAAACCCTCGGAAATGAAATCTCAAAAAAAAAACTAAATAATAATGAGCAATAGATATGCATGATTGTTGATGTAAAGTCCTTACAACAAAGAAAAGTTTACAATCTCATGATTGCCACTGCATGCATATCACATTAAGATTTTCTAAAAATCTATACTAATAACATAATGTAGGAAACCGAGATCATGGAAAAGATTAACAAGCACACGAATTGCAATGGAATCTACCAGTTTGTATTATCAAATGAGGCGAGTATAAATGGAGAAGTGTAGGTACTTGAATCTTCATGAAAAAAGGATAGGACTCCTCTACATGGAGTTGTGGCGAGTATCCTCCTACAAACATAGTGTGAGGTGTGGATGCAAGTCGACACCTCTCAAAACATCTCAACTACTTTGACATGTTCAAAAGAACATGTGTCAATATGCCTAAGTATGATTAATTACAAATGTGTACGCCTATAGATTAAATGTATACACCAACACATAAGTTATGAGAGTTGAGAGAAATAATAGGTTGTTAAAAATGTTTATAAATAGATGCACACTTTTCTATACATGCAAGTGTTTCTTTGAGGATATTAGTCCACTTAGAGCTTTTAAAAGGGAAACATGGTATTTGAAAATGATGCATGTTAATACATTGATGATGAGTATTTAAATGAGATGGAAGCCTGCAAATAATACATATTTTATAAGAATTGATGAGGACATTTTTATTGGTCATTATATCACTCTTCAACGAGCTTCAAGTAAACCTAAGACTAGTTTACCAAGGAAATCATGAGATTTGAATTTCTACTCATCTACTCCAAATTGTTGGTACTCATACATTTTCTTTTGGTAGCTCCAGCCCCCCTTCCAACTCATTTAAGTATACAATCTAGGTGATAGAAATATGCATTCCCTTCCATTGTACACAATGCACATATCCACCCATCTCCATTATAAAAGATGAATGTTCACCCATTGATCAAGCCATATCTAGTTCTATCCCCACTAATGAAATCTCTTGAATGCATCAATACACTCTTAATCACAATTATAGGACCTACCCTAGTATGTCGAAACACACTACCAATAGTGATAACAAATAGAGAACTTAAGGTAGCATCCATAAGAGGAAAAAATGGCCCATGAGGCTATACTATAAGCAATCAACAAGTAAAATTCTAGAATTTACATGGTTTCCAACAAAAAAGGAAATCGTGAAAATCAAGTACATGTACTTGAGAATTTATTTTACAATTAAACTCTATATCAAGAATTGGGATGATTATATATTATAGTTAATGCATAATAATTACTTTAAATGGTTTAGCTTCCAAAATCTTGAATCAATCTTTCCTTAGGATCCAACCAAACATCTACATTAGGAAATAATTTATGAGCCAGATGCTTAACATATGGCCAAAAATCATTAGACAATTGGTTCTATTTCCACCAAGGACAAGACACTCATTAGAATGTACACATCTACCTACTCAATCAATAATGGTTTTGGTTTCAATGGTGTTAGTAAACAAATTTGTCACTTTGAACTAGTTAAGAAAAGTATGACTTGCTCAAGGAACCCTGACAAAAATGCCTACAACAGTTGGAGAGATCCTCAAAGGGATGATGATCTTCCACTAATTTTGAGAAGGGTAACTTTTGATTTAATTTGAATTTTCTAGGATATGATTTTGACTAGAAAGCAAGAAAGGAAACTACAAGGAATGGAAAAGAGAGAAACCCTAGATGAGAGAAATAAGAATATCACCTAGACTTCTCAAGAAAAGACTTAAAATAAAAGTGAGCACAAAGATATTTAATGACACAAAGTTTAAAAGTTTTGTATTCACAAACAATAACTAATAAAAGAGGAAATACTCATTCCCAACATATAAAAAGGTAACACATTGAACATATGAAGAATATGCAACTAATTCAGAACATAAGGTTTCTATATTAAACTCAAGTGCAACTAAACATAACCGAGAATTACAAACTAAAATAAGAAAAACTTGCAATCCATGAAGAAATATCTGACACAGTGTTAGTTGTGCTCCATCAATTCTTCAATGAAATAAAAACACATAGTTTTTCAAAAATCCCTCTACAATGGCTATATTGGAAAGCTAACCAATTTCCACTAAAAATCTACAGAAGAAAAAATCTTCTCACGAAGCTCTCCTCACTGAGAAGTTAGAAAAAGATCCACTCTTTACCTTCTCCTTACATAGTTATAAAGTCGTTGGGACGCTCACAGGACGGTTATTCTTATGTCTTCTGGAGGGATGTTGGCAGGCAGTCTCGTTTACAGTTGATGCATATACTGGGGCGCTGTCCTATTGGTTGGAGCCGTCTTTAGCCTTATTCATGTTAAGGCACATGCGATTTTTACTCTTGGGACTTGCAGCTGTGTCTGCCTGTGACTATACAGCAGCTTTACCCTGTTTTGCTGTTTATCTCAGTGTTTAGTCTTGGTGTATCTTTTGCTCGGTTGTTTCTCCACCGTCTGGGCAGCTTGCATGATCTCCTTTGTTCTGGGTGTGCTGCGCATCAGCAGTTGTTTCAGCTGATGTATGCAATGAATATGCTGGTAAATGTTGGCATGTATGGTAGGCATTCAAACTGTCACTACCCTTTCAAACTGTCACTACCTTTTGTTTTTATTGGGGTTATGCTAGGCTGTGCTTTGTAAATGCATGCACAGCTTCAACTGTAATTTGTTTTGTAATTTGTTTTCTGTAATCTCTTACTTGCTTTAATCCAATAAAAAAAAAATATAACTGATTCTTGAAAATAAGTAACAATAAAGAAAAATCCTTTACATTCATGTACAAACAACATTTAACTAAAACATAATCAAATGAATTTTATAATAAGGTGATATGTTCTAGCTTGAAATTGACTAGTCTGTCTTTCACATTCTACAGGATTTGTAAGTATTTGCCTTGTTATATTTATTGATTACCACTACAACATGCACATTTGTTGATTGTGCCGTGCAATTTTTACAAACAAAAATGTTCCATACACCAATGGCACGCACTTTTACATACTCATTCAATTTTTGAAACCTAAAACTTGCTGCTGCTCCGTTTGGTGTTTTAACTTAAAAAAAAAACTGTTCTTCTGATCTTCGGTTTTATGCTCGCACCTTCACCATTTCAAAAGAATTCAAATAATTTTTGTTTGTTTGGTTTAGTCAGCTGAAGCAATGGAGGGAATAAATTGTACTCTTCAATCTTATCTTGCACATACATCTTGTTCTTATGTTCCCTAATCAATGTAGTATCATATCTAAAGTTGTCAGGGTACTACTTAATGTACTCTGTAAACTCGTCATGGTAGAGAAGGCTATCAGTATTGGCAACCCATAAGAAAATCCATGGCATACGTCTAAAGTTAAGGAGGAAACATCTCCCCTAAACATTCTCCGTAGGTCCCATAATGGAGCTATTCCGGTACTAGTGGCTATTATTAAATGTGTTGCATTGGGATCATCTTCGGGTAGCAACATCACTTTATAAAATGGACCTGTAATCTAGAGCTTGTCTCCCAGTTTACTATCACAGAGATAATAATTGCAAATGCATTTCTTGGAGGGATCCTCCTTCCCTATCTCTGGTTCATAATTAAAAACTTTTCTAACATACAAGCTTGTTGTTTTCCCATTAAACAAATCTCCATATCTTGTAGAGGAAATGGAATAAAGGTGAACAACACGAGAGGTACCAGGGTTTTTTTTTAAACTTTTAGGGTTCTCGTCATGGGGAATCACACCATAGCTCTGGTCTTCCCAATAGAGAATGAACTGAGATAATTTCTCATTCTCCAACTCAAGCTTATCTGCATAGAAAATGGAAACAGTGAATTCTTCATCCGATCTATTTAAAGGGAAAAGCTCAAGTGATGTAAGATGTTTAGATACACACAAGCCCAATATACCTACATGGAAGGTGGTTACCATTCTTATCAAGACAAGGTCTATTGAGGAAGAAGGATACTTAAACATCATTATAGAGTATGAAGGAGCCTCCAATTTGAACAGACACCTAGAAGAAGGTGAGAAAATATGAATGGAATGTATATGGGATAATAATGAGTGCCTATGAATTATATTAATCTATTGGACTCTCTTTCCCATAAAAACATGATAAATGCCTCAAGAGAAAAGGGTTTAAATAATGACATGGTTTGCAATAATATAAGAATTTTGTCAAACTTAAATTGTAGGATCTAAATAGGATATCAAACAATGATTAGAAAAGATGAATGAAATCATCACATTCCCTACACATGAAGTAAGAAGGAGAATTAAAGGATGATTCATTGAAAGAACCTAGAAGAAAGAAAGGATAGGATTATTCTTTTAAATTTAAAAATAGATGAAAGAATTAAGAGAAAGAATAATTTTATTTTTGGGGGAAGTGCTATGAGAGGAGGTAGCTCCCTATATTATATAGAAAAAACAAAAAATGTTACGTAACATTGGAAATGGCATTAATGCCATTAGCCAGATCATTGCCTCCTCTCTCCATTTGCTAGGTAGACAGGAGATCACCATTTACAATTATGAAGTTAGCAAAATATTCCATGTTGCAATTTTCCGGTCCCTCCCTGAAAATGTCCAGTGCCTCTGCCACCTTTCCTTTCTTCCTTACTGCCTCTTCATCAAAGATCCCCACAATAAGACCGTTCCTAGGATTCGGGTTGGTATGCTGCGCTGCCACCAGAATATCATCTCTCAGCTCATCCTTGGCCAAGAAACCAGAATCTTGGCCAGTGGACAGTGCCCATGGCCTAGGCTACGCTGGTGAAAAACCTCTCTTACCATCACCCCATCTTGCAGGCGAGAGCCGTGACCAAAATCCGAGCCAATGATACTTTTGATGGCTCGTTTGAGCTCTCGTCCTCCTTTTGAGAAAATAAAGAAATTTTAAAATTTTGGATAAGAATATATTTATGCTTATATATATAAAACAAATACATAAATAATTTATTTAGTGTTTGCTTTAACTTTGTTTTAAAAATTTTAATGGGGAAATAGAAGAGGTTACGAGTATTATCTTGAAGTACTGCAACTCTGGGAGTGTCCGAAGCTTCATTGTGTTGAATGTGATCTGAATTAGATCATGAAAAGATATTAAATTTGATTTACTAAATTCCTGCTCTTAGCCACTAGTCAAACTAACTTAGCATATAACTTTCAAACACTCCTAACGTGATAATATTTTGTAAGAATAAAGTATGCATCTACAAGGTTGTAGATGGTTATGAGGTGATCCAAATAGTTGGAAGTTAAACATTGCTGATGCAAGTTATTGAGACATGTTTTGGTTGGTTACTACCTACTTGATTTAATGTTGTGATGGGATAGCCACAAAGGGTGCAAGAAGTGGATTCAGAAATCCACTAAACTAAAAAATTATTGAAAGAACAAATTCTCACCCTCTACTTATGTACCAAACATTAGTAGAGGTTTGTCTAATCATATTACTGTCTAAATAGTTAAGCAAGAACTAGTTGAGGAAAAAGAATCTTTCTAGAGGATGTATTGGCCTCTTCATAAGCAACACCACATGTTTTCAAATGAAGATATAAGGAGTTTTGTACATCATGCCAAGAAAATAGTTATAAGACCCCATTTCGTAGCCAAAAAGAAGAATGGTTGTTACTAGAAAATGGACACGGCCCCCATCTTCTTTAACATGGATGATATGGACAACCAACTCTGAATATTGAAGGAAAGATCCCTTGTCTATAGATTTATGTGGGCTTTTCCAAGATCCAAAACACTTAGTGGGCTCATGAAAAGTAGAAGCCATCTATATTAGTTCAGATGTTGAGGGTTCCCAAAGGCTACTTTTTAGAAATTTTCTTTCCCAAACAAAATAAAGATCTTTTATATTAAGGAGCACCATGGTTCATGAAGAGATATGGGCTCTTTAAGAAACACTTGTTACTAGATTTCAACCTAACATAGAATCTACCAAGCGCAATTCCAAGATAGGTAATATATACCTATGCTCCTTAGTCAAAACTAATTACATTTCTCTATAAATTCTTTGATTTGCAATTACATAATACATAGTTGCTTCAGAATTTGCAAAAAATCTGAGGTTGTGATTTATGAAATTTATTGCGTGGATCTAGACAATGAAAAACATTATCACGTTGTATGATTTTAGATATGGGAGGTGTTGTATATAACAAACCCATATATTATGATAATTTATGTTGTTTAAATATCAAATGTGTAATGAGAACAATCATCTTTTCCAAGTTTCTCCAAACCAAGAAATGATGGAGTTGGACCAAGCATGTTCACAAGATGCAATGGAACAACCACCAACAATAATACCTTCTAAGCCTAAAATACAACAGATAAATACTCAAAGCTACCAACCAATGAGAACAAATTCAGATGAGATTACACAAGAAAAGGTAAGGAAACAAGAGATAATTTACATCTTTGTGAGATCAACAGAGTAACAAAAAAGTAGATGGTAGAAATACTTAAGAAAATAGCCTAAATTAAGAGATATCACAACTAGAATTAGTATATCTAAAAGAAAAGGTGAGAATTAAGAGCTATTTCATCTTTCAGCACAAACATACTCCACACATTCCAATACTAAAAGTAAAATAACACATAGGTAGGTGATATGTCAACACATCTAATCCCAAAAAAATTCAACTTTGAGAACCAAAAGTCATAATGGAGCAAAATAGAAAGAGAAAATCATCCAATGCTAAAATTGAATCAGAAGTGAAGAGCAACCTAGAAATAACAATCACAATGTTCAAATCAGTTCAACTTCACACACATCCTATACAACTCTTCAATTCAAATGGGTGTATAAATGGAACAAACTCCCATCTCTAATCAGCCACTAGAGGAAGATATTTTGGAGGTTCTCAAATCTATTTAATACAGACTTTACCAAGGAATGCCAAGGGAATAGGTGTGCCCAAAAAATCCCAATACCTACATAACATATTGCAAATTGAAGGAATAGATGCAGTCCTCCTACAAGAAGTCATTAGAATAAACGCTAAACACCAAACAAAATATTAAGTACAAAAGTATATGAGGAAGCAAGTAGATAAAAATTTATCGTAACTCTCACACTTTAGTCCAGATCCAGTGGCATCTAGTGAGGTATGATTACAAATTTAATCAATCTATATCTATATTTATTATCACTCAAGAATTTGAGCTATATTCCTTTTTAGGAAATTTATAAAACTAACACATGGCAGCAAATATAAAATTCTAATAGAACATATGGTGGATTAGATCTTAGTAACAAATACCAACAATGTCATCCTAGTCACAGCCTTCTACACTAGTCACTTACATCACTGATCAATGGATCACATCTAAAAAGTAAATCTCAGCCAAGATAAGAGACACAACTCTTTCAAATCATATGCCAATAATCCTATCAATTTTAAATACATATAATAGGCAATGACAACAATGATTCAAATTTCAAAAGTTTTTGCTAGCACGTCTAGATTTCAAGAAGCAGGTGGGAAAATGGCAGAAAGGGACCAACAATATGTAAGGATATGCAATGTAAAAATCCATGGGTAAACTTCATTACCTCAAAATTTGACACAATAGTGACATTCATAGAAAGGTCCTACAAATTAAGAAGAAAATTGACAATAGTTCAAAAGAAAATCAAAGAGATTGGATTTGACTAGGATTTTCATCAAATTATTTACCCACAATCTATTGGGTCTACAAAATCAGGAAGAATAACGACAAAAACATGCAAGAAAAAGTGAGTAAACAAAGTAATATTAACACAAAATATTTTTATAAATTAATTTTGAACCAACAATGTGATAATGTTGTTTAACATAAGGAAATAGAGTATGGAATGGTTAGATGTTCAGGAATCCTAAAACAAGAAATAAAAAAGATAGAAATTTTTTCCCGACCAGAAGGATAAAAGATCTATAAAATATGTTTTTTGTTTTTTTTTTTTCTCAAAAGCGTACAGCACAAACCCATACTGTATTAAAATAAAGAGTTCATATACATCAGGGCTTCATATACTCTGTAGACAAGTCATGGTAGAGAAGACTATCAGTGTTGGCAACCCCTAATAAATGCCATGCAAGACCTCTAAAGTTGAAGGAACAAACATCTCCCATAAACATTCTCCGTAGGTATCCCGTAATCTATGATTATATGTGTTGCACTGGGATCATCACTTTACTATCACAGAGATAATCGTTGCAAACGCCTTTCTTGGACGGATCCTCGTTCCCAGTCTCCGGGTCATAGTAAACAGCTCTTCCAACATACAAGGTTGCTGTTTTGCCATCAAACGAATATCGATTCTCCATATCATGTAGAGGCAATGGAATAAAGGCGAGCAGCATGAGGGGTACTAGGGTTTTCTTTTATAAACTTTTAGGGTTCTCACCAGGAGGGATCACACCATAGCTCTGGCCAACTGAGATAATTCCTCATTCTCCGACTGAAGCATATCAGCATTAAAAATTAAAAACATTGAATTCTTCATCCGATCTACTCAAAGGGAAAAGCTCAATTGAAATACCCAAATCTTGTGCATCCTTGGCCCTCTGAATTGTTGTTGTCCTTCTCATGTCTGCTTTGACCCCAGGATCAGCATTTCCAAATGGATCATCATTATTTGTAAATAGCAGTATGCGTTTATCAACATTCCTGGTGGATACTTTATGTTGGTGTCCCTGAGCAACCCAAAGTGCACTGTATAAGGGGTTTTCTCTTGATCTAGGAATAATTCCACATTGACTTCATCATAGTCGCTCTTAATGATGCGAGTTTTTAGGGACACAAGAATACACTTTACAACAGTACTGAAGTGTGTTCTCTTCTTTTGATCATCTTCTTCCTTTATCTGTAAGAACATATCTCGCCCAGCATCGATCATGTACACAACAAACTCTTTCGCGGCCTCCTTATCTTGTGTACATGCTGAGCATATCATTTGGTATACATGTCCACAAGGATGCTTCCCGTGAAATCGTTCAACTCATAATCATTTTTTATGACATAGATAGGGATCTCCATCTGCATAAACAGCTTCGCAGTTTCCTCAACATGCCCATTTTAGGCATTGTAGATAATTAAAATTTTAAGCATTGTACATAATTAAAATTAAAATTTATATGTCCATGTTTATATGTAATAAAAAAATTCTAAAGTAAAATAATAATAATAATAATAGTAAGAAGAAAAAGAAGAAGTAAATAAAATAGTTTTAGATGTAGTGGTACTTCTATGTGTTTTTTAGATAGATATATTTAAGATATCTATACTAGTTATAGTTGGGCTTCACAACTACCCTGTGTATGTATTTAACTTCCACTTTTCAAAAAAAAATTAATGATTAATGTAGTGGCTAGTTTTGATCTTGTAAAAGTACAAATTATTAAGAGTAGGATAAGTTAGAGGATGAAGGCTCTATAAATAATTTTATATATGATGTGTAGGTAACAAAAAGTTCTCAATAGAAATTAGGGTTTCGAAATCTCATTATAATAGGTTTCTATTATAATGGATGTGATGTGTGCCCTTGCATCATAATCTGATGTGCACTGTTGGAGACTCTATAAATATTTTTTTTTATGGAGGTCATCCACAAATTCATTTTTTCTACCTGACTCCTTTGTACGAGCCTTAGGCTGAGCCTCTTGCATTGAGAGCCAAGGACTGAGGTGTATCTATTCTACCAAATTGGCGCAGGAGTGATTCGGGTCTCTCATCCCTTGATATGATGTGTAGCTTATAAAAAGTTCACAATAGAAATTAGGGTATTGGGACCCCATTATAATAGCTTTGAATTATAATGGATGTGATATGTTGTCTGGCATCATAAGGTTGTGCACTATTGGAGACCCTGCACTAGATGTGAGGTTCAATTTTGAAAAGTTCATAATAGAAATAATGCTTGTAGACATTTGCTTCTTGATAAACTACATTATACGAGGAATGAAGTGTGGCATTATAATGTTGGATATGTTATGCAACACATCATGATGTTGGGTGTGGTTTGTGATCTATAATTTTTTTGAAGATGAATAGGTTTTGTAGGTTTGTTCTATAAGAAGGAAGCCCAACATCGTAATGCTTTATGCATTCTATGGTTTAGAGTTCACAATATAAATATAGGTTTAAGAGTGTATATTATGCTATCCCTCACTGTAAAACGATGGAGATTTGTTATCACAACATATGATGTAATGTTTATGCATCATAATAACTTGTACAGAGAAGGGAGGCTCAACATTACAATAGATGGTTTATTTCAACAAGATTTTGAAAAAGAGTTCAGAGTATTTGATCTAAACATAAAAAAAAAAAGATATGATATATATCTTCTCTAATCTTATTGACTTACTTGCAACTTCTTTTTATTTGGGAAAAAGAAATCCCACAATCTTTGCTGCAAAATCAAAAACCCATCACTGCAAATTGTTTCCTTTCTTTAGATCTGCTAGGTCTGATTTTCATAATGTTTTTCTATACCATCCTTTGCCTTGCACCTTCCATCTCTACCTGATGCACAACTGGTTCCACCAATATCCAAATACGCTATCACATCTATGTTGAAATGCCTGTTGGCCATATTTTTTTGTCTATTCAAGTAGATCTGGGAAAGAAATAGTCTAGTTGGTAGCACTTAACATTTCAATTACCAAGCCCTTAGCCAACTTATAATACATTAATGTTGTTGATGTTCCATCATAATGTCTAGAATGCAATACAAATCCTTTCTTGATAGCAGAGTTAGTTGAATTAGTTTTTATGAGGACCAAACATTTAAAACACAGCTATGCCCTAGACATGTAGACTTTTTACATGAATTGTTTCTTCTATATAGAAAGTTGGAGCAATTAGCAGAAGAAGTTGGATTTTTTAAGTCTGGTCTAGATGAATATCTTTCTCGGCATCATAGACGTTAGATGGAAGCAAAGAAAAGGGCGGAGCTTTTGCAAAGAGTGGTGAGTTCTTCTCTTTGGTTATTTGTAATCTAGTTGAAAGAAAATTCTTATAAAGCTTAGATTGGTTTTGAGGAGTTCTTGTCTGCTTCAAGATACATTTGAAATCAGTTCTAAGATTTATGAGTCCATCCACCATTTAAGTCTAGATCTACTAGCAAACCTATGAGTCTGTTGGACAGACACAGTCTGGTGGTAGGTGACTGGATTATAAACCCATATGGGATCTTTGAAACATGGAAATAGAGAAAATGGTCCAACCTTCCAGATGGCCTATTGTGAGTTTCTCACCCCCTATTTGAATAATGGTAATCTATTCTCTCGTTTTGGTTTTGTGGCTATTATAGTCTCATGATTCCTAATATGTAGTCTGCTTTTCATCTTACAATGGAATGCAGCATTCGCGTCAATGATTGGTTGAATATGGTTGATGTTTAGGAATGTCTTTTTCCTATTTCATTGTACCTCATCTATTTATTTGGTTCACGGTCTTAACATTGATAGAGTAAGGGACAATGGTTGTCTGTGATGGAGTGTTTTCTATAAAGAATATTCGCTTGACATTTTTTCTTTATAACATGCAAGTAAGATTGGCATCCTGACTCCATGTAAGTATCTTATATTCATGGAGATAAGGTGTCCATTTGTCCAAAAATTAATACCACAAATTGCCAGGCATGCTCACTTTTGTTTGTTAAGTGTAACTATGAATATCAACTCCTGGGCCTGGAATAGGTTCCAATTCTAGGCATCTTCTTACATGTGCATATGGCTTCAAAGTTAAGGTCTGCCCTATTGCTATTTGGTGGTTTTGAACTTGAGTTGCTTCTCTTATGAATCCACTTTTTTAGCTTTTACACCACGACCCTTTGTACATTAGCAAGCATAGTCATGATTAAATCTAGTTTTTTAAATTCCATTGTCAGCTGCCATGTACCAACATTTTGCATTGCTACAACTTTATTTTTTCCCTCAAGTGGCACACTCAAGGTGTCTTTATCATGTTTAAGTGATTAGTGAAAGTCACCTACATCAAATGGTTGGCTATGTTTTCTCTAGCTGATTTGATTATTATTCAGATTGTAAAGTTTTGGCATGGACCAAAAAATTGCTTTACTAATGTTCCAAATTTTTTTGTGCTTAAAAATATACTAGTGCAATGGGAAATATTGGTTTCTCCTAAGAGTGAAAAAAAGGAAACCAAAAACAAGCATCAAAGATGAACTATGCCAACTATTTATAATGTGGAGAAATCATGTAATTGCTAATGTAAATGAATCACAATGATGGGCACTGCCTGCTTGGAATTTCCAATAATAGTGCTGATTATAACCTTAAAAGATTCCATTATTTTGCAATTTTATTTTTTAAACAATTGCTGCTCTAAAATTCTATAAAAAGATCAATTATTTACAATTTTGGGATTCAACAGATTTCATGGGACTACTTGGAGAATAAGAATAAAAGTGGGGACCACTGCCTTTGTAAAATTCTAAAGTCACTCAAAAAGACACATTAGGACATTAGGCATAATCCCCAATACCTCTTGTCATGTATTTTTTATGTTGCTAAGGATTGCCTCTTGTGGTTCTAAATGCCTAGAGTCTTTGCCATCTTCTTATTTGCAACTAATGTTCATTTATTAAGAGCTCATTAAACTCATGCCTAAAGACTGTGATTGGAGAATGACAACATATTATAGTCCTTAATGTCTAGTACATAATTTAAGCAAAATATCTTGCTAGTAGAATTAAACATCTTGTTTCCCAAATGGCTGAAGAGGGCATAATAAGTATATAAATAGGCAGATTTATTTATTGTAGTCATATCAAATCTTGGGAAGGCTTCAAATGGGTTCAAAAGTTTTGTTGAAAGGACATCTTTTTAGAAATAAAATTTAAAAAGGCTTATGAAAGAATTGAATGTGATCTAAATTAGATCATGAAAAGATATGAAATTTGATTTACTAAACTACTATTCTTAGCCACTAGTCACTAACTAAGCAGGTAACTTTCAAACACTCCTAACATGATAATATTTTGTAAGAATAAAGTATGCAAGTCTATACACGGTTGTAGATGGTTATGAGGTGATCCAAATAGTTTGAAGTTAAACATTGTTGATGTAAGTTCTTGAGACATGTTTTGGTTACTTACTACCTAGTCCATCTAATGTTGTGATTCCATAGGCACAAGGTGTACAAGAAGTTCATTCAAAAATCCACTAAGCTGATAAATTATTAAAAGAAATATATGTCTTTAAGAGAAAAAGGTTGGATGAATCTCAAGCTAAGTAGGAAGCAAGACATGATTAGCATAGAGTCGAGTTCCAAGTTGGGGACATATAATATCTTTAATTAGAAAAATATAAGTCTCAAGGTATACCAACGAAGTTAAAACCAATCAAATATAGTCCATCTAAGATTATTAAAAAAACTAAATTTTAATACTTTTATACTAGATGTACATCATACATGAATTTGTATTCCATTTTGAATGTTGAAAACTTGCACATCCCTTTGATCATATAAACTAATGTACATCCCTTCAAAGAACCCTATTCTCTCCCTCTACTTATGCACTAGATATTAGTAGAAGTTTTTCTCATCATATTACTCTCTAAATAGTCATGCAAGCACTAGTTGACGAAGAAGAATCTTTCTAGAGGATGTATTGGCCTCTTCATAGAATGCTCAAGCACAATACCCAAGACTAGTCAAAGAAGCAACACCTCATGTTTAGAAGGAAGATATAAGGAGTTTTGTACAACATCCCAAGAAAATAGTAATAAGAACCCATTTCGTTGCCAAAAAGGAGAATGGTTGTTACTAGAAAATGGACATGCCCCTGTCTTCTTTAACATGGATGGTATGGAAGATCAGGTCTGAATATTGAAGGAAAGATCCCTAATCTATAGATTTATATGGGATTTTACAAGATCCAAAACACTTAGGTTCTAGGCTCATGAAAAGTGGAAGCCATCTAGATTAGTTTAGATATTTATAGTTCCCAAAGGCTACTTTCTAGAAATTTTCTTTCCCAAAAAAAATAAAGATTTTGTATATTAAGGAGTACCATGATTCATGAAGAGATATGGGTTCTTTAAGAAACACTTGTTTCTAGATTTCAACCCAACATAGAATCTACCAAACATAATTCCAATATAGGTAATATTTACCTATGCTCCTTAGTCAAAACTAATTACATTTCTCTATTAAAATCTTGGGTTTGCAATTACATAATACATAGCTGCTTTGGAATTTGCAAAACAAATGAGGTTATGATTTATGAAAATTTTTGCATCAATCTATACTATGAAAAACATTATCAAGTTGTATGATTCTAGATATGGGAGGTGTTGTATATATAAACCCATTTATTATGAGAATATGTTATTTAGATGTTAAATGTGTATTGAGAACAAGCATGTTTTCCTTGTTTATCAAAACCAAGAAATGATGGAGTTGGATGGAGAATGTTCACAAGATGCAATTCAACAACCACCAACAATAATACCTTCTAATCCTAAAATAAAATAGACAAATTCTCAAAACTACCAACCAGATGAGAACAAATTCAGATGAGATTACACAAGAAAAGATAAGGAAACAAGAGATAATTTAAATCTTTGTTAGATCAACGTAGTATTGAAATAGTAGATGGTAGAAATACTTAAGAAAATAACCTAATTTAAGAGATATCAAACCTAGAATTAGTATATCTAAAAGAAAAGTTTAGAATTAGGACCTACTTCATCTTTCGGTACAAACATACTCCACACATTCCAAAACTAATAGTAAAAGAACACATAGGTAGGTGATATGTCAGCAAATTTAATCCCAAAAAATGGAACTTTGAGAACCAAAAGTCATAATGGAGAACAATAGAAAGATAAAATCATCAAATGCTAGAATTGAATCAGAAGTGAAGAGCATCCTAGAAAGATCAATCACAATGTTAAAATTGGTTCAACTTCACACACATCTTGTACAAATATTTAATTCAAATAGGTGTATAAATGGAACAAAATCACATCTCTAATTAGCCACTAGAGGAAGATACTTTGGACATTCTGAAATCTATTTAATATGGACATTACCATGGAATGCTATAGAAATAGGTGTGCCCAAAAAATGCTAATACCTACATAACATAGTGCAAATTGAAGGAATAGATGCAATCCTCCTACAAGAAGTAATGAGAATAAACTTCAAACACCAAAGAAAATATTAAGTAAAAAGGTATATGGGGAATCAAGTAGATAAAAATTTGTCACAACTCTCGTACTTTAGTCCAGTGGCATCTAGTGAGGTACGTATACAAATTTAATCAATCTATCCCATGAAAATCTATATCTATTATCAGTCAAGTATTTGTGCTATATTTCTTTTTAGAAAATGTATAAAACTAACACATGGTAACAAATATATAATTCTAATAGAACATATGGTGGATTGGATCTTAGTAACAAATACCAACAATCTCATCCTTGTCACAACCTTCTACACTAGAGTCACTTACTAATCAATGTATCACATCTGAAAAGCAAATCTCAGCCAAGATAAGAGACACAACTCTTTCAAATCATTGGCCAATAGTCATATCAATTTTAAATACATATAATAGGCAATGACAACAATGATTCAAATTTCAAAAGTTTTTTCTAGCACATCTAGATTTCAAAGAGCAAGTGGGAAAGTGGCAGAAAGGGACCAACCATATGTAAGGATATTACATTATGAGACTAAAAAACAACTTAGACAAGCAACATAGCTTTTCAACTAGACAATGCTTTAGGTTTGAATAGTTTTTGTTCCCTATTCTATCAACAAATTAGGAATATTCTCAAGAAGGATTTAATGGAAATTTAATATTCTAAGAAGAAATACAACACCACTATGAAGAGATTAATGAGGCACATTGTGGTTCACAAGATGCCCCTTATTTTAGATGGGAATGATATATACATTCCTTGTATCAAATAAACTTCTTGAAAGAATAAGATTCTTCCTAAGAGTCATATGGTTCAAATAAGTAACACAAACCCTTGGAAATGAAATCTAAGAAAACACTAAATAATAATGAGAAATAGATATGCATGATTGTTGATGTGAAGACCTTACAACAAAGAAAGGTTTACAATCTCAAGATTGTCATTGGGTGCATATCACATTAATATTTTCTAAAAATCTATACGAGTTATGTAACTTATGAGAGTTGAGAGAAACAATGGGTTTTCAAAGATGTTAAATAGATGCACACTTTTCTATAACTGCAAGTGTTTCTTTGACGATATTAGGCCACTTAGAGGTTTTAAAAGGGAAACATGGTATTTGAAAATGATGCATGTTAATACATTGATGATGAGCATTTAGATGAGATGGAAGCTTACAAATAATACATATTTGATAAGAATTGATGAGGACATTTTTATTGGTCATTCTATCACTCTTCAACGAGCTTCAAGTAGAGCTAAGACTAGTTTACCAAGGAAATCATGAGATTAGAATTTCTACCCATCTACTCCAAATTGTTGGTACTCTTACATTTTCTTTTGGCAGCTCGAGTCTCCTTTCCAACTAATTTAAGTATACACTCTAGGTGATAGAAATATGTGTTCCCTTCCATTAAACACAATGCAAATGTCCTTCCATCTCCATTATAAAAGATGAATGGTCACCCATTGGTCAAGCCATATCTAGTTCTATCCCCACTAATAGAATCTCTTGAATGCATCAATACACTCCTAATCACAATCATAGGACCTACCCTAGCATGTCCAAACACACTACCAATAGTGATAAAAATAAGACAACTCAAGGTAGCATCCATAAAGAGGAAAAAAATGGCCCATGAGGCTATACTATAAGCAATCAACAAGTAAAATTCTAGAATTTACATGGTTTTCAACAAAAAATGAAATCATGAAAATCAAGTACATATACATGATAATTTATTTTACAATTAAACTCTATATCAAGAATTAGAATGATTATTGAAAGGAAGCAAGGTACATGGAACACATGTCCTACACCAATCTAATGAGGGGAAAAGTATGCAAATTCTTTTAAATGCTTACAACTATAGTTATGTCATGTGTTTAACATAGAGATTACAACATCAATCACAACACAAGAATGCAAGAGAGACACAAGATATATGGTGGGGAAAACCTTTTCAAGTGAAAAACCCCACACTCCAAAACCTACACAATGTATTATCAAAACAAGATTGTTTACAACACACTTGCAATGCAAGTTCTTCTAGGAGTCTGCAAATGTTGTTTATGGAGTAATTTTGGCAGCATAATAGTACGTGTATGAACACTATGCAACTACTACTACAAAACACCTCAATATATAGAGTTACAAGGCATAAACAAGAAGCTTCTAGAGATGGACGTCTATCTTGGCTACATGGTCCATTTCTCACACCCAAGTACACTTGTCCAACATGCATACATCTCATTTACATCTTTCATACATGAGACATTTGACTTCCCAAAAATGGAACGCTCCAGGCCAAAAATAGGCAATGACATATGCTCTTATGCATCTTATAGCTGTAATAGAAATCTGCAGCATAACAACACTTAATGTTGTAAGAGAACCCGTCATAGATGACTAAAAATAGCATATTCCTCTTACAACATGTCATAACCCAACTTGGGTGCCCAAAGATGCCTTCTCCACATGCAAAGATGCTTTCTGACACTTGTCTTCACTTGTCATAGGAATCTCTATATTTGGCTCTTACATGTCATAGATTTTGTCATACAAAATAACTCCTCTGTCATACCAAAAGGTGTCGACACATGTCATATTTGTGCCACCTCAAATGGGATGCCTATATCCACATTGGATGAGTTGACCATCCTAGTCACCTTACAAGTTGAGTGAAAACTCACCATGCCACTTGACACTAAATGAAAAAACAAGATGTGTAACATAAATTACATCATAGGCAAATAAAGAAACAAATAATCAAGTAATCAATGTTAGGAATTGCAAGGTTGAGACACCTTAATTCCCAACATTCTCCCACTTGTCAAACACCTTGCAAGAGCCAATAGAGTGACATGATTTAACTACTAGGATCCAAGAGGACCATAGACTATGGAGCACCATCTGTACTTATTTGTGCCTATAGGTTTCATCAATGCATCTGCAACATTCTTCAAAGCGTCAACCTTTTCCAATATCACCTTCTCATCTTCTACCATATCATGAACAAAATGATATTGAACATCAATGTGCCTTGTTCTTGCATGGGAAGTAGGTTTCTTTGCTAACCAAATTGCACTTTGACAGTCACAATAGATAGTAATATGTCCTACATCGAAACCAACATCTGAATAAAACCTTTTAAGCCAGATGGCTTCATTACAAGCATGAGTTGCTGCCATGTACTTTGCTTCTGTCATGGACAAAACAACCACAGGTTGTCGCGTACTCATCCAACTAATAGCTCCACCAAACATGATAAACACATAAGCACTGGTGGATCTCCTATTGTCAATGTCACATGCCCAATCAGAATCCACAAATCCTCAAATACTCATAGAATGCGGAGGTCCTATAGGATAACCATGATAGCATAAGGAATACTCAGAAGTACTCCTCAAATAACTGAACACTCTCTTCACTACATCCCAATGTACTCATCTAGGATTAGCCATAAACTGACTAAGGACTCACACTACTTGGGCAATGTCTAGTCTTATATAGACCATAGCATACATCAAGATGCCAATCGCACTAGCATAAGGTACTCTACTTATGTTCCATCTCAAAAGGAAACTTTGGACAATCATCAAAAGATAACTTTGTCCCCATGGTGATAGGAACAATCAAACGTCTACAATCCACCATATTGAATCTCTCCAACAAAGTGTTAACATACTTACTATGGCCTAACCAAAGTTTCCTATTTGCTCTATCTCTTCTAATCTCCATCCCCAGAATGTACCTAGCTGCCCCTAAATTTTTCATTTCAAACTGTGTTGACAACTTAGACTTCAAATAAAAAATCAAACATTTACCATTCCCAATTAGTAACATATCATCAACATACAATGCTATAATGAGAATGCGATCATTGTCAAATTTGAAATAAACACAATGAACTGATTTCAATCTTAGAAATCTAATACTCAACACAAAGGCATCACACTTTTGGTACCACATCCTAGGAGACTGTTTCAAAGCATACAAAGACTTGTTTAACTTGCAAACCAGATTTTCTTTACCTTTTAGCATGTAGTTCTCTATCTGTGATATGTAGATTTCTTCATCCAAATCACCATGAAGGAAATTTGTGTTCACATCCATTTGTTCCACTTCTAAATCATAAGCTGCTGCAAGAGATAACAGTAATTGAATAGATGTCATCTTTGCAATGGGAGAGAAAATCTCACCATAATCAATTCCCTCAACTTGTGAATACCCATTTACATCCAACAAGTTTCTATCCTTTAGGCAAAGGCACCAAGTCCCAAGTTTTATTCTTTTCCAAAGAAGCCATCTCCTCTTCTATGGCCTTCTTCCAAGAACCTATATCTTTCATACCCCTAGCCTCTTTCATAGTTCTAGGTTCATCAGTGTTAGAAATCAAGGCAAAAGTACAACTAGAATCAAGTAATGTATAACCAAACTTGTTAAGTTGCTTCCTGATTCGTGTGGACCTCCTCACAAGTTGAGGTGGAGGTTTTTCTTTTTCTTCTGCTTCTATACTTTCAGATTTACTAGAGCTCTTCTCATCATTAGGTCCAATAGGGTCTTTTGGTTTAGTCTTCTCCGGGGTAGTAGGAAACTGGACCACATTCTCTTTCTCTTTTTTTTCATCTAGATGTAAAACAATAGGAGAAGTTACCTCTTTGAAAATAACACTTCTAACACCATAGCCAATGAAGATACACTTAACTGCCTTGTTCTTCAATTTTGACCTCTTCCCCTTAGGCACATGTGTGTATGCCTTACAACCAAAAACACGAAGATGTCTCGATAAAGGTATCTTACCAAACAACACCTGCATGGGTGTCCTATCAATGAGTGTTGAAGTAGGAGACATGTTAATTACGTAGCAAGCAGTGCCTATGGCTTCAGCCCAAAACTTCTATTTGAGGCTAGCTCCACTAAGCATACTCCTAGACCTCTCCATCAATGATCTGTTCATCCTCTCTACAACTCCATTTTACTAAGGGGTTTATGGAGTTATCTTATCTCTTTCAATCCCATGTTCTTTATAGAACTTATCAAACTCTGTAGAACAAAACTCACCACTGTTATCAATTCTCAAACACTTAATCTTTTTATTAGTCTGATTCTCAACATGCCCTTTTTGGGCAATTCCTATAATCATCATATTCCATGTTATCTGCACGTAATCACCTAAATTAACCATCTGGGGCTTGCCCATCAATAGTCTCAATGTTCGGAACAACCATTCTTGAAGTTGTATCCAATGGCAAAAAAGAAGCTGATGTGAGGGGTTCACGGATTCTCTATGGTCTTGGTGCCATGTTAGGAGCATGGAGGCGAAGGAGGCATATGACTTTGAAGACCTCCTTGACATTGTTGATAAAATTCCCAAACTAATTCATGGAGAATGTAATCTAAATATGTTGTAATATGAGACTAAAGAACAACTTAGACACAAGTTTGAAGATCCATAAAACATTGTTGATAAAATTACCAAACTAATTTGTGGTGAATGTAATCTAAATATATTATATTATGAGACTAAAGAACAACTTAGACAAGCACCTTAGGTTTTCAACTAGACAATACTCTAGGTTTGAACGGTTTTTGTGCCCTATTCTATCAAAAAATTAGGAATATTCTCAAGAAGGATTTAATGGAAGTAATTGAATATTCTAAGAAGAACAACACCACTATGAAGAGATTAATGTGGCACATTGTGGTTGACTAGATGCCCCTTGTTTTAGATGGGAATGATATATATTTTCTTTGTATCAAATAAACCTGATGAAAAATTAAGATTTATCCTAAGAGCCATATGGGTCAAACAAGCAACATAATCCCTTGGAAATGAAATTTCAAAAAAAAAAAAAACTAAATAATAATGAGCAATAGATATGCATGATTGTTGACGTGAAGGCCTTACAACAAATAAAGGTTTACAATCTCAAGATTGCCACTAGGTGCATATCAGATTAAGATTTTCTAAAAATCTATACTAGTTACATAAGTTATGAGAGTTGAAAGAAATAATAGGTTGTTAAATATGTTTATAAATAGATGCACACTTTTCTATACATGCAAGTGTTTCCTTGAGGATATTAGGCCACATAGAGTTTTTAAAAGGGAAACATGGGATTTGAAAATGATGCATGTTAATACATTGATGATGAGTATTTAGATGAGATGGAAGCCTAAGAATAATATATATTTGATAAGAATTGATGAGGACATTTTTATTGGTCATTCTATCACTCTTCAAGGAGCTTCAAGGAAACCTAAGACTATTTTACCAAGCAAATCATAAGATTAGAATTTCTACCCATCTACTCTAAATTGTTGGTACTCTTACATTTTCTTTTGGTAGCTCTAGCCTCCCTTCCAACTCATTTAAGTATACACTCTAGGTGATAGAAATATGCATTCCCTTCCATCTCCATTATCCACATATCCTCCCATCTCCATTATAAAAGATGAATGTTCACCCATTGGTAAAGCCATATCTAGTTCTATCCCCACTAATGGAATCTCTTGAATGCATCAATACACTCCTAATCACAATCATAGGACCTACCCTAGTATGTCCAAACACAATACCAATAGTGATAAAAATTAGAGAACTCAAGGTAGCATCCATAAAGAGGAAAAAATGGCCCATGAGGCTATACTATAAGAAATCAACAAGTAAAATTCTAGAATTTACATGGTTTGCAAAAAAAAGGAAATCATGAAAATCAAGTACATGTACTTGAGAATTTATTTTACAATTAAACTCTATATCAAGAATTGGGGTGATTATATAGTACAATTAATGCATAATAATTACTTTAAATGGTTTAGCTTCCAAAATATTGAATGGATCTTTCCTTAAGATCCAACCAAACATCTACTTTAGGAAATAATTTATGAACCAAATGCTTAACATATGGCCAAAAATCATTAGGCTAATGGTTCTATTTCCACCAAGGACAAGACACACGTTGGAATGTACACATCCACCTACTCAATCCATAATGATTTTGGTTTCAATGGTGCTAGTAAATAGATTTGTCACTTTGAAATAGTTTAGAAAACTATGACTTGCTTAAGGAATTGTGACAAAAATGCCTACAACAGTTGGAGAGATCATCAAAGGAATGTGTAGAGGAAATGGAATAAAGGTGAACAACACGAGAGGTACCATGGTTTTTTTTTTAACTTTTAGGGTTCTCGCCATGGGGAATCACACCATATCTCTGGTCTTCCCAATAGAGCATGAACTAAGATAACTCCTCGTTCTCCAACTCAAGCGTCTCAACATAGAAAATGAAAACATTGCATTCTTCATCCGATCTACTCAAAGGGAAAAGCTCAAGTGATTTAAGATGTCCATATGAAGGTGGTTACAAGCTCAAGTGATTTAAGGTCTATTGAGGAAGAAGGATACTAAGACATCATTATAGAGTATGAAGGAACCTCCAATTTGAAGAGATACCTAGAAGAAGGTGAGAAAATATGAATGGACATATCGGATAATAATGAGTGCCTATGGATTCTATTAATCTATTGGACTCTCTTTCCCATAAAAACATGATAAATGCATCAAGAGAAAAGGGAATAAATAATAATATGGGTTGCAATAATATAAGAATTTTGTCAAACATTAACTTGTAGGATCTAAATTGGATGTCAAATAATGCATGGGAAAAGATGAATGAAATCATCGCATTCCCTACACATGAGGTAAGAAGGATAGTTAAAGCATGATTTGTTGAAAAAACCTATAATAAAGCACGATTCCTTGAAAGAACATACAAGAAAGAAAGGATAGGTTCTATTAGAGGGGGTAGCTCTCTATATTATATAGAAAAAATAAAAAAGGTTACATAGCATTGGAGATGGCATTAATGCCATCAACCAGATCATTGGCTCTCTCCAGCTGCTAGGCAGACAGGAGATCACCATTTATGCTTATGAAATTAGCAAAAGCTTCCATGTTACAATTTTCCAGTCCCTCCCTGAAAATGTCTAGTGCCTCCACCACCTTTCCTTTCTTCCTTACTCCCTCTGCATCAAAGATCCCACCAATAAGACCGTTCCTAAGATTTGGGTTGGTATGCTGCCCCACCACTAGAATATCATCTCTCAGATCATCCTTGGCGAAGAAACCGACGAATCTTGAGTCCTTGGGGACAGCGCCCATGCTCTGGGCTACGCTGGTGAAAAACCTCTTGACCATCACCCCATCGTGCAGGTGAGAGCCTTGACCAAAATCCATGCCAATGATACTTTTTATGGCTCGTTTGAGCTCATCGTCCTCCATTTGAGAAAGTAAAGAAATTTTAAAATTTTGGATAAGAATATATTTATGCTTTATTTTTTAAAAAACTGATGTGTGTATATCTATATTAAAAATAAATAAATGAATAATTTATTTAGTTTTTGCTTTAACTTTGCTTTAAAAATTTGCATGGGAAAATAGAAGAGGTTACGAGTATTATCTAGAAGTATTGCAACTCTGGGAGGGTCCGAAACTTCATTGTGTTGAATGCTGATCATCGACCACCATCGCTATCTTACCTACTAACGTTTTGATGTAGCTATGAATAAATTGTTTGCATAAAGGGGGCTACACACACTTGCTCAATGAAATAATGCTTTTCTAGGTTAATTGAAAAATAAACGCAGAAGAGTGCAAGGGAAGCTTTGAGCCCATGGCACATACAAGGGAAGCTTTGAAAAATAAACGCAGAAGAGTGCAAGAGAATGACAAAAGGAACTTTGGTGGTATGAAGTAGGGTCCCTTCTCAATTCCTTTTTATTGGAAAGATTGGAGTAGTGCATTTACTAGGCCCTAAAAAGTTAGGGACTTGACAGCCTGAAGATTGTATTAGTGAACTGATTTTATTACTTCATTCAAAGACTCCACAAATTGAATTCAAAGAATTTAAAGATCAAGTATGAAGATTTTAAAGTTCAATTCTAAAGAATTTCTTTGAATGCGTCAAGTTTCTTTACCACCCGGGTTCCGCTTCCACCCCACTAATGAAGTGATCCTCAAGTATTATTTGATGTGAAAACTATGTGGGTGACCAGTTCGAGTTGATGCCATTACAGAGATTGATTTATACAAGTATGAGCGATAAGATTTACCAGGTAAGCCATTAATCTTTCTTAGCTGACTCTTAATTTTTACATCAGCAATAAAGAAATGAAATGAATTATATTGATGTACATAAATAAGCATAGTAGGTGAATGAAACTGGAAAGTACATTTAGCTAGAAATGATATGTATCTGACTAAATCAAAATTAGTTAAACCCTAAACCTTCAGATTGAAATATACATATATAGCCATGTGTGAAATATGAATCAACAAATGCCGTGTTTTAAGAATATAACATTTTCATAGTCCATTAAAGAAATTTAAAAAATAAAATCTTCTAACTTCTTTTTCCAAAAGACATTTACTGAAGTATTATGATTTTGAAAATTATTAAGTAATTGAAAGAAATAGCTAATACGATTACTTGATTAAGATTGAAAATAGAATTACAGTAAGATGATGATTAACTATAATTTTATTTTCAAGCTTAATCAACTAATCGTATCAACTATTTCTTTCAATTAATTAAACAATTTTCAAAAACATAATACTTCAGTAAATATCTTTTGGAAAAACAAGTTAGAAGATTTTATTTTTTAAATCTTTCACGGACTACGAAAATGTTATATTTTTAAGACACAGTATTTGTAGATTCAACTTTCTGACATGGCTATATATATTTTGATCTTAAGGTTTAGGGTTTAATTTCTTTTGATTTACTCCAATACATCTCATTTGTAATTGAATGTACTTTCCAGTTCCAATGACCTACTACATGGTTATTTATGTACATCAATTTAACTCATACAATTTCTTTCTTTCTGATGTAAAAATTCAGAGTCATATAAGAAAGATTAATGCCTTACCTGGTAAATTCCAAGGCTCATACATGTATAAATAAATCTTTGTAATGGAATCAACTAGAAGTGGCCACCCACACAGTTTCCTCTTCAAATAGTACTTGACGAGCTCTTCATCAGTGGGGTGGAAGTGGAACCCAGGCGGTAAAGAAACTTGACCCATTAAAGAAAATTCTTCATAATTGAACTTTAAATTCTTCGGAATTGATCTTTAAATTCTTCGAAGTAAGTTTGTGGAGTCTTTGAATGAATTAACAAAATCAACACTAATACACTCTTGAGGTTGTCAAATCTAGAACATTTTTGTTGGTGTTGGAAATAAGCCACACCCGGACCGACGATGGACTAGTCCAAGAGAGGCCAATAGCTCAGTGGTAGAGCACTCCAGCAGCGTATGGAAGGTCCTAGGTTCGAGTCCTAGCTGGTCCCTGTTTCAACATGGTATCAGAGCCAGGTCTAGGCTAGGAGCCCCAAGCACACGAGAGGTGTGGCTTAAGGGGGGGTGTTGGTGTTGGAAATAAGCCACACCCAGACCGACGATGGACTGGTCCACCTGGTAAATGCGCTACTCCAATATTTCCAATACAAAAGAATTAAGAAACAACCATGCTTGATACCAACAAAGATCCTTTTGTCGTTCTCCCCATGTATGCTCCTCATGAAAGTAATCTCTTGAAATTCCTATGAGCTTTGATAATCTTTAGGGCGAATACCTTGAGACTGAGGGAGGCATGTCTTTGCTTTCTCCCTACTTTTTGTATGTGTCGTGGGCTCAAGGTTTCCCTTGCACTCTTCCACATTCATTTCTCAATGAACCTAGAAAATCATTGTTTCACTAAGAAGGTGTGTGTAGCCCCCTCTACAGAAGCAATTATTTCATAGCTAGATCAAAAAATTAGCAAGATGGTGGTTGATGATCAGCATTCAACACAATGAAGCTTTAGAAAATCTTAAGAGTTGTAGTATTTCCAGATAATATTCATAAGCTCATGTGAAAAATGGGGCATGTACGTAAGGCACAACAAATAGCGACTCTACTTGGAGAATTCTCCTAAGAATTCCAAAGATAAACACAAGTTAAGAATCTCTACTTACACCCACACACTAGGCCAAATAAACATGAAAACATGATGAAGGAATCAAAATCAAAAGCTAGAATAACCATCCATATTCCAAAGCTGTAAGTGCATGCATATGTATTCATTTCCATCCTTTGTGAACTAAGGTCGTCTAGTTTCACTTACATTAAGCTACATGAATGATTCTCATCTCATGAACAACCTACACATTGCCTCACTACCAGTTAAGTGTCTATAGCCCTGATGAGGTTGTCTCTATGATTCCACTCTTATAAGATAAAAAACTCAAGACTAAAGAATAATAAACTTGTAACATACGTCTAGCCATTTGAGGAGCATTTTCGAGAAGGGTAGTATTAACTTTTTTTTGGCAAAGAAGTACTCATTGGTGATGCACCCAAAGATGACCCATTCCCTTTAACCATTGCACATGGATGTTGGAAATAGTAGCCCCTGGAATAAGCCATCTACCAAGAAGCCTACTACCAACGAATCCTTGCTCAACTCTGAATTGAGAGCTACGAAGCATTACAGTCAAAGCACATAAGGAAGGAGAACAGTGCCCAAATAGGAATATTATTTAAGTTGGTATAGACAAGAATTGATATTATGATGTATAGCCACAATGCTTTCATGGAGTGTTTTGGAGTTCGGTGGATTCATGGGCAATGATCTCTCCAATGTAAAGATTGGCATTCAATGGGCCACAAATTATCTTCTCAAAGCTACTTGCCCCATATATGTTGAGGTCAGTATGTGCATAACAACAGAATAATTTCAATCATGATGTTACAACAGAATAATTTTGGTCATGATGTTTTATCTCCCGGGTTTATAAATTCTAATAATTAGTTAGGCTTGTCTGATAATTATGTAGGAAGGACACCCTAACAATGACTACAAATGCTGGGAGAGGCCAGAAGAGAACTACATATAAAATAGATAACCAAAACCCTGAAACAACTCCAACACTTGGAGCTGCATCCTTTTTGTTTCCCAAGTCAGACCCTTCCTATTCAAAGAAACTCATTCATGCTTCCATGGTAAATTTTTTAGAACTAGAGTAATAGTAGTAGATTAAAAACTTGATAACAGTCAGAGTTTAGGAGCTGATCAATCAGACAATAGATTTGGGTTGGACAATAAACATGTTGGAGCCCGAGCGCTTTTATCCAAGGTATAGTAACTTAGAGTGTGACTACTTATATTACTTCACTTTTATCATTGAATCGACAATATTTTTAACTTCTTGATTTGATTAGTATAAGTAGGCACACTTGAAGTTATTATATGTTTGATAAAAGTACTTGAGTTCCAACATGTTTATTTTCCCAGGGAAATTTATTGTCTGATTGATCAGGGTCTAAACTCTGATCGTTACCATGTTTTTAAGTAGCTGCTATTACTCTAGTGCTAAAAAATTTACCATCATGGAAGCATGAATGAGTCACTTGAAATAGGAAGGGTCTTACTTGCGAATCAAGGGATGCAACTGCAAGTGCTGCATCAATTCCAAGGTTTTTGTTATCTATTTTATATGCAGTTCTAGAATTGTCCATGCCTTCTGGCCTCTCCCAAAATTTGTGGTCATTGTTAGGTTCCCCTACCTGCATAATTTTCAGACAAGCTTTAATAATTATTAGAATTTATAAACCTGGGAGATACAACATCAGGGCTTAAATTATTCTATTGTTACATCATGAGTGAAATTATCATGTTCTTATGCACATACTAACCTAAACCTATATGGTGCCTGGATAAGTAGTAGCTCTGAGAAGATAATCTGTGGCCCATCGAATGGCCATATTTGAATTAGAGAGCTCGCTACCCATGAATCTGCCTAACTCCAAAATGCTCCATGACAACATTTTGGTTGTGAAGGCACATTGTCTACTCTGTCAAGTCCATATCCTCCCATCAAGTCCAACTGATAAATTGTCCATCTGCCCACAATTCTCGAAACTCAAAAATAGCCATGTAACTACGCCATACCTCTTGCAATACTGAGTTAAACATTTAGACATCATATCCTACTACAAATTTTAGAACATTAATCTTCATTTCCTTCTGGTGATTAATTGTTGTGTTTTTTGGCTTATTTTTTGATTCACTAGGGTAGGCTGAGTGACCCTTTGGTGGCTTGGCAGCTGAGGTTTTCCTTTTCTTTAAGTATTATTGATAGTTACTTCATCTGTCTCCTTCATACTACTACTTCCACTGCCATGGTTTCCATAGATTCCACATGCCAATTTCTATTGTTCAGTTTCCATCCTAACTTCAATTACAGCCTTAAATACCTACAATTCTATTGCACTTAGTTAAAAAGATATAAAATAAAATAATATTATATTAAATTTGGGTCTAAAGGTCAGCCCTCTAGGATTTCAATCTCGAACACACATATTGCATCCACAAATCTAACTTAAAATTTATATATTGCTGCAATAAATATAATTTATCTTTTGATTAAAAATTAATAGAAATAATATTTTTCACTTTAAAAAAATAATTTCAAATTAAGTTTTTCAAAGAACTTTTATAGGATACACTCATTATTTCAAAAGATTATTATGTAAACATATGCATATATTTATGATAAAGTAGTTTCATGGTTAGTATTTTATGAGATTGTTGTATAAACTTTATAATATAAAAAATATATAAGAAATCGTATTACCAAATTAACCTAGAAACTTAATAAATAATATTGAGTGAAAAAAAGCCAATAAAAGAGCCACTTCCAAAATACTACTTATATTATAGTATGACACACAATATCTTATAATAAAAAAAGACTTCATACAATGGGGAATAAAAGGGAATATTACAGAATGGAGAATAATTATATATTCTAAGATAAATATATATTTTTTGGTATATTTATGAAGTGGACAGTTCCAAGTATCTAAAATCTGCAACAAGGAAAAAAAAAGAGGAAGATGGAAATATACAGATTTGCATATAAGAAGATAGGAAGATCATCGATCATAAAGAAAGAAACATCTGAATATTAAGGCTGCAGTCTAGTTTACAGCAACAAGTAAGCATCTTCATATTATTCTTATCCTCTTGTCTGATTGACTATCATACTAGCACAGGTATGAAGGATCTTTTATTTCTGTTTCATTCATAAATATACCATCATAGCATTTATTTTTATACAGTCAATCACTAATAATGTGTAAAGTCATATTCAATTGCTCAAGACAATGTATCTTGTATGGTTTGAATTCATAAGTGATTTATTAACACCATATGTGGGAAATAGTAGAAAGTGCCAAGAGGCCATTCATGGATATATATCACATAGAAGCTTTGTCACATGAGGTATGAGGTAGCCATAGTGCAAGGATTGTGAATTAATAGCCTTGGCTACCTAGAGTACCAAGGAGTCTCATAGAGGCCTTAGCTCCAAGAGTACAAAAGTACTTCTTGAGTAAGGATGGGAGACATTAGAGCCCCATGGTGGATAATGGCAACTCTCATCTCATCTCACATAAGTTGTTAATAAATGACATATGACAGATAACAAGTATGTAATATGTATAGATAAAGATCATAGATCATGTGAAATATTATGATAGAGAATATGCAAGGCATATGAATAGTGATCATAAGAATAGCATGTGAAATATGAAAGATAGATAAGGGCCCTACTTCTCACCTCGACAATTAGATTTATAGTCATATATCATATCTTGCTATGGGATTATTCTTTATTATCTCATTGATTTGCCACTCTAGATCACATGATACACTTTAAAGGTAAGGAATTTAGGTTCTTATCTTTATTGAATGATTGTACTTGTCTTATGAACAACTGCTTAATATGGAAGTGTATGTTGATAATAGAAAATTACAATACTAATATGTTATGTTTTCACCCTAGTCCATGACTTCCAGGAGTAAGTCAAGTTTTAGGGGGGATGATGTAGTTCCCCTCCATTGGATGTACAAGTGGTTAGACTAAGGAGCATGAAGATGAATGTAAATAATCAGAATACTTAGGTTAGTATATTTTATCAATGAACCTTGTTGCAATACCGATAATTCACATGCTCTGACATTGCCTTGCATTCAGTGATTATGATGTTGACTTTACTATGATTATCATATGTTAGAATTGAGTTTTATGCGACTGATTCTGTATCATAGGAGGTTATGATGCTTTGTGTGGATAATCATATTATGAGTATCATACGACTATATAATGATGCTTCTTACTTAGTCATTTAGTAACTGATTGATATGTGTGTTGTGATTACATGTTTGATGTGTGGGTGAAAGGAATAGTGTCGCATTACTCATACATGAGTACCTTACTACACTGTGACTTCCTTTCACTGTGTGTATGACTACATGATTGCATATATATACATGTTTGACCATGTTTTTTGTTGTAGGCTACAGGTACCAGGCATTGACTCCACTTGAATTAATAGGTTTGAGTGTGCCTTAACTAATGCAACTGTTGAATGGAGATAACATATGGTCCCCTAGCTTAGCCATCATCCTTGAAGAGGATGAGGATCTAGTTGTACACCTTGTCAGTGTTGTCAGTTTGGTCATGATAGTCAGTCATTATTGTGGTGGTCTTGCTTTTTGATCTTCCATAGTAGTTAGGTATGGTTTGGCAGTTGGGTTATTTTGTTGGTATTGTTTTGGTTATTGTTGCCTTAATATAAAATAATTAGTCATGAATCATTTTTGTTAAATAAATAAATATATAAATGTCCTTAAGTAAATTTAGTTTATGAAAAATATATTATTCTAGAAGTTAAGTTAATAAATAATAATAATAATAGTAATAAATGTAATTCTAACTAGAGATAAATAAATTAATTAATATAAATTAATGTTGTGTTAATGGTAATAAAATAGATAATATTTGCAAGTTGTCATATATATAAATATAGAAAATACTAAAGTAGATAAAATCAGAAATGAATCTTGTCTAGTTGTAAATGAAATAAATAGCAAATTCTAAAATAAATAGAATCGTAGAGAAATTATTGTTTGGTTAAAATAGAAAATTGTAGGAAAGTAAAAAAGGAGAATCTTCGAGAAGAAATTGTGGGGTTTGTTATGCATGCTCAACTTTATTTTGAAATCTCAAGACATAATTTGGGGAAGGAGAGTGCATTTCAAATGAAGAATATGTTTTATGTTTTGGGGATCTCTCTCTCTCTCTCTCTCTCTCTCTCTCTTAGAAAGTTTTCATTTTCTTTTGGCACTGTAAACCATAGCTTCTAGAAGAAAAGACTTGGGAAAAATGGATACGAGCTTAGAAATTTGTGAAGATGTGATTGAAGCAATATTCCAGGTATGGATAGAGCTATGAAACTAATTTATTGTTGCATTAGATTTAGTGAAATATTTTGTGAATTCTCTTCTACATTTTCTAAACATAGTCTATTGCGTCAGCTATAACTTTATTTTTACGAACTGAGTTCCTCCAAAATTTGTATATGTCGTGCATCACCTAGTTTTCTAAACATATCCGAAAATCAGCCATACCCAATTTCTCATTGTTGAGATATGAATATTCTGTCTGTCTACCTCTCACCCATTTCATCTCTGTTTTAACAGTCTGTTGCATTAGCCATAACCTTAATTTTATAAACTAGGTTCTCTAATTTTTTTTATATATGGTGTATGTCCTGGATATCTAAATCATATCCAAAAATCAGCCATACCCAGTTTGTCATTTTTGAGATATGAATATTTTGTGATTGTCTACCTCTCACCCATTTCGTCTCTGTTTTAGCAGTCTGTTGTGTTAGCCATAACTTTAATTTTATGAACTAGGTTTCTCTAATTTTTTAATATATGGTGAACATCCTAGATATTTAAATCATATCCAAAAACCAGCCATACATAGTTTGTCATTTTTTATATATGAATATTTTGTGACTGTTTACCTCTCACCCATTTTGTCTCTGTTAAAACAGTTAGTTGCGTCACCAATAACTCTATATTTTTGAACTAGGTTTCTTTGAGAGTTTTCAACAAATTCATTTTGTGCATATCCTATGATCATTGCTCTCAATCATATCACTCTCTTTGAGGCATTCTACTAATCAATTTACGTGCTCTATGTAATGATCTGATATTTTACCAATTAAAGATTGGAAATAATAAACATTGAGGAATTCTCCCTATTCCCATACTTAGTCAATTTTGAAACCAAGAAGAAAAAGACAAAATAAGGAAAAAGACAAAATAAGAATCAAGACAAAGAAATTAACAAATGAAAGTTATTATACTTGCTAAAGGATACGATGCATAAGGAGGCATTTGTTCATCTTAGAAGAGTCATGTCTTCTCCAAAAGGGCAGTAAATGAAAGCTATATAAACATCAAATCATATTCTCCAAAAGAGATGAAAAACATCTACAGTTCAAAGGTCAAATAGAAGCAAAGCAAGATATATATTTCTGTGTAAATACTTAACGTCAATCAGCAGATAAGACCATAACCAAAATAATTGGCATAAAGTAGATACTCTTCATAATTCTGATCTGTTATCAAAGATATTATAGCAAGCAATATAAGAAGACTTTCCAACAGTAAACTGCCATTCTTGCAAGCTCTAGTAATCAAACTAACATAATACCACAGGTATGACAGTACATTGTTTCCCTTGCTTGTATTAATGTTCAGTATAACACTACATTTATTTACAGCCAGTTCTAAGCAATATAATTCATGGACAGTCATATGTAATATTCACTAACTGTGTAATCTATATACCATTCATGAAACACATATGAGATCAATGAAGGGTGACATATCTAGTATATCATTCATAGTTGATGTATTGGTCTTGGCTACCTAGAGTACCAAGAATCCTCACGGATGCCTTAGCCTCAAGAATACACCAAGTAGTTCTTGAATAAGGATGGGAGACAAACATAGCCTATGGTGAACAACAGCATGCTACACCCTATCGACCCCATATGGTGTTAAGGAATAGTATATAAGTTATAGAGAAGAAGTATATGTTGATAAGATCATGAAGATAGCATGTGAAATGTCATGATAAATGGTGAACAATGAACATATGAATTGCATTGTGTAATAGTACCAATAGCTGACTGTGATAGCATGAAATCATTATAAATTATGAATTGTTTACATTGCAATCAGTTTAGTTAGATTATGTAATGAGTATGAAATGTTTATGTGCATTTTCATTATAATGAACTAAGGAAAGGTTAAATGAATACAAAGAGTATAAGTACATAAAAGGCATGAATTCCTAAAATAGAGGAAGGCAATAATGTTAATCAACTCACCACTATGAGGAGTAGGGAAGATTAGGGGTGGGCAATCAACCAAGGATAGGTATGGGTTCATTGGTCTAGAGCACCCCTTCAAGCCCTTGTCTCAAGATGGTACCTTAGGGAGCAAGAGGTAGTCTTTTGACTTGAGTGGTCTAGAGAACCCTGAGTCAAAGGAAGGTCCTAGAGTGGCCTGGGTCTAGAGTACCCCTCGAAGGAAGAACGACCTATACCATTGGCATTGCACCCTAACGAATTCACTCTCATAAGATGGAGGATTTGATTAACCAAGGCCCAAGTAAATCTCTTCTAGGGAATCATGAAATGTATACAATCAATCTATGATAACAAATGGCTTATGTTTATAGATGATATGTGAATTTAAAGAAGAATTGTATACTAATGTTCTCTTTGGTGAGTTGAATTGTGCAAGGTCAAAGGAAAAATTTGGACTCACTAGAAGGGGACATTACACTCTATCTATGCTTTCACATTTTGCTTTGTTGGTAGCTTCTAAAGCCTTCTCAACAAATTCATTTTGTGCTGATCCTATCATATGCATGTGGTGAAAAGTGTGGTAGATTTGATGAAAATGTTAGATCTATAGGAATGTTTTGTTGTTCTGTATTCCTTTCCTCTCAAGCTAACCTTAGAACAAGGTTCTTTCATTGTAGCTTTAGGTTTTGTATCTAGTGATTCTAACAAGTGTAAGATATTTATAGCATTCTAATATTATAGGCTTTTAGTCTTGCTTATATAGTTATATTTAATAGTATTTACAAAATTGTCCTATTTATTAATGAAATCTACATCAGTGTAAATAGTCTAAACAATTGTTGTGTTTAATTTGCATGCCTTAGGGTTATTTGCATGTTGTTTGCAATCATTTTAATTAAATGAAATTAAAAAAAAGTCTTGAGAATTATTAGTTAAAATATTGATACTCGTGGATACTTATATCTTATGATCATATTATAACTGCTACTAGTGATTAGAAAGTTATAGTTTTGTATTATGATGTACTTTGAGAGTAAATGTGATGTGAAACCATTGTATTTTTAAGGTGTCAAGTGTTGTGTCACTTGGGGAAGTTGTTTCCAGAGGCCTAGGAGGGTGTGATTGTTTGGGTTAGGATATGTGTGCATCATGTGAGTTGAATGAAATGCATTCTTGAAATATTGTCTCCTATTCATGTTAGTATGATACATGTGCAAGATAGATAATGCCTTGCTCAGTGTACCTATTAATGTGGTTATGATGACGATGTAAGATAGATAATGTCTTGCTCTGTGTGATGTGAAATGATGTGTATCCTATGTTGTAAATGTAACATGATGAGAATGTGGTAGTTCATGCTTGGTTTATGTTTTGGGACAAGAATTGGTCCTTGTGATTATGATTTGTATGCAAGAAGGTAAATGCCTTGCATTGTATATGTTACTTGTCATTGTGATGGTAATTGTCTTGCTTGATGGATAGGGTCTTCTAGATGCAGGTAGTGGAGTGGATTTCAATGTGGGGCCGGTGCCCAAAGAGGCTGCTAGGATAACCCATTGGAAGTTTTTAATCCAATGATAACTTAAATAATAAATTTAGAGGGTTGGGTAGTTTCCACACTAAATAAGATAATTGGATGCCTCAGCCATGCCTGTAGTGCTCATTCAGGTAAAGGATGGGATGAGAACGTTGTTGTTGGCAATATCAACTTCCTTGTCCTCATAAAAGGATTATTGGTTCCCCATGTGTCACCCTATGGGGCCAGTGCCTAGAGAGAGGCTGCCAAAATAACCATAGATGGGGACCGGTTTCTATAGAGAGATAGCCTAGATAACCCATGCTAGGACCATGCGATGACACTCTTCCCTACTGTAGCCTAGCACTCCCTAATGTGTGTTTTTCCCTTTCATTGTGTGATTGCCTCTGGAAGTAATGTTTGAATTACTTGTGTTGTTCATATTGACCAGTGTTATATTGGAGCCATGTGTAGTCCTTGTACCTGTTGGTCTACTATTTTTCTTGATTGTTTTCTTAGTGGGACCTTATTGTTATCTCCTAGCATGGGGGTGGACCTTAGGGTTCCACATGGTCAGGTGGTTGTGCTTTTCTCTCCATTGGATTCCCTTGCTATTGATCATGTACGAGAATGATGTACCTAGTATGATAGATTTCAGACCTTGCTCTAGATTAAGGAGACAAATACTTATGAACATGTTCCAGTCTTGTATATCAGTTGAATCATGTACTGTTATCTTGATGTATGTACTCCAATGTAATCTGGATAGCAATATTGTAAACAATGTAATGTTGTACTCTCTTATAAAGGAACTTGTCTTGTACTTTCTTGTAAAGGAACTTGTCTATGTACTCGTGATCCTATGTGCAGGATCCTGATGTTACTTATTTGATGATATAATATGGAATTGTATATGTTTATTTATCTGATGCAATTAGACTCAGAATGAACTATGTTAGTTAATTCATAATGTTGGTTAGATCTTGTTTTAGTTCATTAGTAATGTAGCTGTGGAACCTTAGAGAATAAAGTTTAATTTAAATGTTATGACTAAATATATGATTGTTGTTATTACTTTTGTTTAAAAAAAAAATTGACCTTTTTGTAAGCTTAGTTGTGTTATCCTCTGGGTTCCTTGGCAGGGCATTACATGATATGTCTTATTTCCTGATAGATATACATATTGAAAACATCCATAACTTTCAACATATTAATCCTTTTTTAAATCCAAAAGATGTGTCACATTCTATAATTTATTGTGTATACATCAAAAATTAATTTTTTTGAATTTCATATATTTTTTACTAAGTTAGGTTGGCTAGAAAATTATTTTTTAATGTTTTTAAAGATTAATAGTAAAAAATTTATAAATAAATATTTATTTAGTAAAAAACTCAAAAATATATGCGTCGCATCTGCTCATGTGTCCTTTACTTAAATCCAAATCTTGGAGGAAAAATATTATATTTATCTCGTACTTCGGTTGGCTGGAATGACACCTTTTTATGTTTTTTTAAAACATTACTAGTGCCTCATTGAAATATCCAATTTTCACCAAACTATTTTTTTTTTAAAGTAGTAGCCCATAAACTACATTCACTTTTTTAAAACTTTTATTGCTACCTTATTTCTAGATTGTATAGCTAACTCATTCAATTTTTGACATGGAGTTGCTTAATTCTATTTTTCACATTTACATTGCCACTTAGTGGTATAGTTTGGCCCATCATGATCCTGCAATCACCTAGTAGCTTTAAGAAAATAATCTGTGGCCCATTGAATGATCATCTTTGCATTGGAGAACTCGTTGCCCATGAATCTGCTAAACTCTGAAACATTCCATGACAACTGTTACCATTTTTTGACCCCGCTCAAAAATTGGCTGAGATGATTTATCATTTATCATTTTGAATGAGGTTTGATTTATTTCTGTTATGTGCTAGTTACATAGTTTTTATGAGTTAAATCATTTATTGCATTGCAGAGTAGTAAAAGAGATAAGTATTCATTCACCACAGTGATTGTTCATTTAGAATTTTGAATACATAAGAGAATAAATGTTGCATTGAAGGAAACTAAGACATATCAGATGTCCCACACAAACTATGGGTTATAGCTGAACTCATGATAATACAAATAAAATGCTATGTATCTAATGAAGAAGAGGGAAAGACATAGCCATCATTGCCTTGTTTTGGTTGATCTTCGTAGAAGCCTCCAGTCCTGCTCCTGACTTCTAAAAAAATGTGGGAAGGTCCCATTAGAAGCTCTGGTTATGAAAATCCTTCATCAATCAAGAGAGACATAATACTTTAGTTGTAATGCATTGATCAAATGAGAGCATCCATATGTAGAAGGAACTAAAGAGAAGTAAACATAAGAGCATCATTGTTTTATTCTAATCTGTTTGTTTCATGCGCAGGTATAGGACAAATCATGAAGCTGATTGAAGACATTCAGCATGTGGTATCAAATTGGCTCCCACAAGGGTTGAGCCTAGCATGCTGCTGTCCCTCATCTTAGAAGGGATGAATAGAAGAAGAAGATCATTGATGACATTCACATGACAAGCTGAAAGAGTAACAAGACAATCATATGCATCAGTCATGACCATGATTTTACTTCAAAGTATGAAATACAACCATGATGCATGAGCATCCAGTGGTGTAAGGGCAATCTCGCATCAGCCAAAAAAAGATGTGTTTCAAAATTGTTGATGTTCTTTCCATTTCTTTTCAAAATTTATGGTTTTGGTTCTATAATCGCTTGAATAATGATGTAGAACTTTCAGTTTTTCAAAACTGTTAAAAATAGCAACCTACTATTTTTAGAAAGTTTGCATTTGGGCATGGAATGAAGTAAAATTTTACAGGAAGTTTCATAACTCAAAAATAAGACCTTTGGTGAGGGAATCATGCAAAGATCATTTGCGAGCTAAAAGATATTAAAGTTTTTGTTTCTTAAAGAATGCCTGAAAATTATTCAAACTCAAATTTGAGGCACTAAATGGCCTCGTACTGGACCAAAAATGGTTAGAACCGGCAGAGCTAGTTCATAGCACATAGAGCACTCCACGAGCTTTCTAACGCATAAAATGGTTCATCAATCAGACACCCGGATCAAAAGTTATGGCTCCCAAAAGTTGACCTATTTTTGGAGGGAGAAGCAAATTTTGAAATTAGGTTGTTAGCTGTCAAAAAGGCTATTAATAGGTGGAAAAATAGGCAGAAAAATAGAAACCCTAGCTGATTTGGGGTTACAGAAGGTAGATGATTCTAGAGTCTAGGAATAGGAAGCTATAATGTGTTGTAGCCTATGGAGGGTTGATTCCTTTGATTGTATTTGAGCTTTTGTAATGTAATAACTTGTCCAAATCAATAAAGAAAGTTCTATTTTCTGTGTGCAATTTCTATTGTTGTGTGTTTTATGATTTAGCCCCTTCATCAAGTGGTATCAGAGCAAGGGTTCCTAAGTGTGTAGATAGATCGCTAACTGTGAGGCAATTTACACTAGGACCTGAGGTTGTGGGTTTGCTGTGGAGATCAAGATGCCTCTAGGAAGAAATCATATTGGGAGGAATACTTTGACAGAAGAGAATTTTAGAGCCCTACAAAGGCAAATTGATGCACTACAAGAGGAGGTGCGAAGAGGGTTTGAGCCGAGAACAAGAGAAGAAAGTGAAGATGAAGCTAAAGAAGAACTATCTAAGGAGGAACAAGAAGCTGTAGGAGATCCTGCAAAAGTTAGGTTGTTAAGGGCCATTTCTAAGTTTGGAAAGAGGCCCAGGATTGAAGTTTCTACATATTCTAGAGATTTGAATCTAGAACAGCTTATTAATTGGATCAATGATATGGAGGAATACTTTGAGTATGAAGATGTGGAAGACCCAGATCGGGTCTAATTTACAAAAATAAAATTGAAGGGCTATGCCAATATTTGGTGGAAGGAGGTCTAGTTAGAGGAATAGAAGAGGAAAAGGAAAGATCACCAGATGGGATCAAATGGTGGAGAAAATGAAGAAGCAGTTCATTCCTGTGGACTATGAGATGAAGTTGTTGAAGAAGCTGCAAGGATTGAAGCAAGGCAACAAGTCTATTAAGGAGTATACAGAGGAGTTTTATAAAATTACTATTAGGAAAGGTCATGCAAAGCCCAACAAGGAGAATGTAGCCTGTTACATTAATGGGATGAGACCGATTATCCAAGAGGAGCTGAGCCTAGTCAGAATGACCACCATAGAAGATGCATACCAGTTTTCCCTAAAGGTGGAAGAGAAGCTGAATAAAAGATTTAACAACAAGCAAAGGGGAAAAAGTCAAGGCAGAAGGATTGGTGGAAGACCCTATGGGGGGTGAAATGAAGATTCAAAGAAAAGTGAAGAAGCCGGCACCAGTCAAATTCAGAGAGGAGATAATGCCTACCACCCTCATGACTAGAACAATGGTGAGCAAAGAGGAAGAGGAAGAGGCAGACCTGGGCAAGGAGATAGAAGAGGAGGTTTCAGAGGAACCTATTTCCAATGTGGAGAAGAAGGGCATTGAGCATATGAGTGTCTGCAACATCAAGGAAGGACAAATAGAAGACCTAAATGTAATGCATGAGTTGCACATGTAGATGAAGATGCGTAGTCTGAGCATTCTGAAGATGTTGAAAGGGGAGAAACCCTAGTGGTTAGAAGAACCTTGTTGAATGAGGAGAAAAAATCAAATCAGAGGAAGAGTTTATTTTGCACAAGGTGCAAATGTGAAGGTAAGTGTTGTGATATTATTATTGACAGTGGAAGCACTGATAATCTTGTTTCAGAGGAGATGGTTGACAAGTTGAATTTGACAAGAAGAAAGGATCCACATCCATATCAGATTGCATGGTTAAAGAAGGACCATAGAGCTTTGGTCAATGAGCAGTGTTTAGTGAAGTTCAAGATTGGAGACTACCATGATGCAGTGTTGTGTGATATCATACCAATAGACGCATGTCATATGCTGTTGGGGAGGTGGTGACAGTATGATAGGAGCATTGTCCATGATGGTCGTGCAAACACATATTCCCTAACAAAAGATGGAGCTTGTCATAAATTGAATCCCTTGAAAGAGGTGGAAGAAAAGGTATGTAGTATTACCAGAATTTGCTTGGTAGATGGTAGAAAATTTTTGGAGGGTATGAAGCATGAGCATGATTATTTTGCATTGATTCCTAAGATTAGTCAAGAGAAATGTGAAGATGTACCAACAGAAGTTTCAGATATGTTGGAAGAATTTTAGGACATTATCTCTGATAATGTACCAAAGGGTTTACCACCAGTGAGGAAGATAAGTCATCAAATGGATTTGATACTAGGAGCCAATTTTTTGAATAAGGCCGCCCATAGAATGACTCTAGCAGAGAGTGAAGAGTTGAATATACAAGTTTAGGAGTTATTGAGGAAGGGATTGATAAGAGAGAGCCTAAGTCCATGTGCGGTACCTGCAATACTAGTACCAAAGAAAGATGGAGAGTGGAGAATGTGTACAGACTCTCGGGTCATCAATAAGATCACAATCAAGTATAGATTTCCATTGCCTATAATGGATGACATAATGGACTATTTGAGTGGAGCCAAGTACTTCATGAAGATTGACCTGAAGAGTGGGTATCACTAGATCTGTATCAGAGAAGGAGATGAGTGGAACATATCCTTCAAGACAAAGGAAGGTTTTTATGAATGGTTAGTCATGCCATTTGGGCTAACCAATGCACCGAGCACATTCATGCGGCTCATGAACAAGGTATTGAAAGCATTTTTGGGAAGTTTTGTTATTGTTTGTTTGGATGATATTTTCATTTTCAGTAAGACTTGGGATGAGCATTTGATGCATATCAGAAGAGTTTTAGAGAAGCTAAGAGAAGAAAAGTTGTTGATTAATTTGAAGAAATGTAGTTTTGTAAAGAAGGAGTTGGTATACTTGGGATTTGTTGTCTCAGAGGAAGGTCTTAAGATGGACCCAAAAAAAGTGAGGGCTATCATTGAATGGCCTATGCCAAGGAGTGCAACGGAGGTACGCTCTTTTCATGGTTTGACAAGTTTTTATAGAAAGTTTATCAAGAATTTTAGTAGTATTTGTGACCCCTAACTGAGACAATGAGAGGGGATAGAAAAGAGTTTAGATGGACTAAAGGAGAAGAGAAGAGCTTTGATACATTGAAGCAGAAAGTCATAGATCAACCTAGTTTGACACTTCCAAATTTCAATAAGGTATTTCAGGTAGATTGTGACGCTAGTGGTAGTGGTATAGGAGCTATTTTGAGCCAAGAAGGTAAGCCCATTGCCTATTTTAGTGAGAAGCTTAATGATGCCAAGAAAAAATATTTTGTTTATGATTAGGAATTTTATGCAATAGTTCAGGCTTTGAAGAAATGGAGACATTTATTGCCAAAAGAGATTGTTTTATATACTGATCATCTGGCTTTGCAGTATCTTAATGTCAAGGAAAGTTGAACCAAAGGCATTTAAAATGGGTTGAGTTTTTGCAGAGCTATAACTTTGTTTTGAAGCATAAGAGTGGGAAGTTCAATAGAGTTGTAGATGCCTTGAGCAGAAGGCAAAATTTGTTGATAGAAATGAAGATAAAGGTTGTTGGGTTTGATGAGCTCAAAAGTTTGTATCCTAAAGATCTAGATTTTGCAGAGGCTTGGAAAGCTTGTTTGGAACCTATCACTTTGGATAGGACAAAATGGTTGGATTTCATAATCTAAGATGGCATGTTGTTTAGAGGAAGCCAGTTGTGCATTCTAAGGAGTTCCATGAGAGAGAACCTAATTAAGGAGAAGCATAGTGGAGGATTGGCTGGACACTTTGGTTAAGATAAGACCATTGCTATTGTTGGTGAAAATTATTATTGGCCATAGTTGCAGCAGGATGTGAGGAAATTTGTGCAGAGTTCCAGAGTATGTTAGATGGTGAAAGGAGCAAGTCAGAATATAGGTCCATATTAGCCACTACCTGTACCAGAGAAGCCATGGGATGATATTAGTATGGATTTTGTTCTTGGTTTACCAAGGACATAGAGAGGACATGATTCTTGTGGTGGTGGATAGATTCTCAAAAATGTCACATTTCATTCCTTGCAAGAAGACTAATGATGCTGTCCATATTGCTGAATTGTTTTTTGAAGAGGTGAGATTACATGGTCTACCAAAGAGCATAGTTTTAGATCAAGATACCAAGTTTGTTGGTTATTTCTAGAGGACATTGTGGAAGAAGTTGAAGACAGATTTGAAGTTTAGTTCTGCACACCATCCACAGACTGATGGATAGACGAAAATGGTGAATAGGAGTTTGGGTAACCTGCTACAATGCTTAGTAGAAGATAAGCCCAAGGGATGGGATTTGATTTTACCATAGGTAGAATTTGCTTACAACAATTTTGTTAATAGGAGTACTGGTAAATCACCTTTCAAGATTGTATATGGCACTAGTCTAAGAAATGCTTCAGAGTTAAGGAATTTGGACAAAGGAGAAAAGACAAGTGCCGAGGCTGAAGACTTTGAAGAACACATGAATAATTTGCATGAAGAGGTGAAAAAGCACATTAATAAGATGAATATTTAGTACAAGGCTAAGGCAAATTAGAAGAGAAGATATAAGGAATTCCAGATAGGAGATGAAGTCATGGTTCACTTGAGAAAAGAAAGGTTCCCGATTGGAACATACAATAAGCTGAAAATGAAGAAATTTGGACCATGCAAAATTTTGAAGAAACATGATTTAGGAAATGCATATGAGGTGGAACTGCCAAGTGAGATCAACATTTCCCCTATTTTCAGCATTGCTAATTTATCATAATATCATGAAGGTGGAACATAGGATGGACCAACAGAAGAACAGTGGAGTATTTCGGCATCTACTTCAGTAGAGGAGATAGAAGAGATCTTGGATAGCTGTGTGGGAAGAAGTACTTGAAACAGGTAATATGAAGAATATCTGGTGAAATGGAAAGGAAGGCATGTTGAAGATTCTTCTTGGTTGTCTAAGGCAGAGGTTGACCGCTTGGGTTTTCCTCACACAAACACCTGAGACGTGACAGGGTCACTTCTTAATTTACCCTAGGTGTTTGATGCAGGAGCATCCAGTGGTGTAAGGGCAATCTTGCATCACCCAAAAAAAGATGTGTTTCAAAATTGTTGATGTTCTTTCTATTTATTTTCAAAATTTGTGGTTTTGGTTCCATAATCACTTGAATAATGATGTAGAACTTTCAGTTTTTCTAAACTACTAAAAATAGCAATATGCTATTTTTAGAAAGTTTGCATTTGGGCACGGAATGAAGTGAAATCTTACAGGAAGTTTCATAACTAAAAAATAAGACCTTTGGCGAAGGAATCATGCAAAGATCATGTACGAGCTGAAAGATATTAAAGTTTTTGTTTCTCAAAAAACACCTGAAAATTATTCAAAATCAAGTTTGAGGCACTAAACAACCTTGTATGGGCCTAAAAATGGTTAGAACCTGTAGAACCAGTTCTTAACATGTAGAGCACTCCACGAGCTTTCTGCCACATAAAACAGTCCATCAATCAGACACCCGAATCAAAAGTTATGGCTCTCAGAAGTTGACCTATTTTTGGAGGGAGAAGAAAATTTCAAAATTAGGTTGTTGGCCACCAAAAAGGCTATTAATAACTATTTTTGGAAACCCTAGGTAGTAGTAGTAGTGTTAAGAGTGGGGGGGAAGTGTAGAGTCAAGAATAGGAGAGAAAATAGAAACCCTAGCTGATTTGGGGTTACAGAAGGCAGATGATTCTAGAGTATGGTAATAGGAAGCTGTACTGTGTTGCAACCTGTTGAGGTTGATTCCTCTGATTGTATTTGAGCTTCTGTAATGTAATAAGTTGTCCAAAGCAATAAAGAAAGTTCTATTTTCTATGTGCAATTTTTGTTGTTGTGTGTTTTATGATTTAGCTCCTTCATCAAACCAAGAGCATGATTTGAGCAGATAGAGGACAAAATTCAATGCATATAACAGCTTATGCACTACTCCGACTGTTGTGAAAATGGCATTCTCAAGCATGATAATAATTAGGATTACACAATGCACTTGTAATCATCAGACATATAAAGGAGTACGTGCTCACAAGTATTGACTATCTGAAGATTGCTTTCTCATTCATGATCAATAGTCCAATTGGAGTGTTCATTATAAACCAATAAGCAAATTGCAAAGGCAGGTGAGTACCAGACTTCATATTTTCTCATTTAAGTGGAGTGGCAGAATCAGATTTACAATTCAATTACATAAGTTGCCTTTTAAATGATGAAATATATTGAATTATGCCTCACTTTTTCTATTGAGCATAAGAACAAGTGTTATCACATGTTGCATTCATTGCATATCTATAAAAGAAACATGATAAGTATTGCAGATTTGTAGTGAAAAAAATACAAGACAACCAATCCAGATGGCTCATTTTGTCTTTGGCAAACTCCAAGAGGATCAAAAGAATCATTTCATTACATGTGTGTAATAGAGCATCTTCATCATGTGACAAGGAGTAGTTAAACTGGTGTGATCATCATCCTTTATGCTACAGCATATCATTTTGTATCAAAATGAAATGTATAGGTGTATGGTTGCATCTGTGACTGAGTGAGTTCAAATGAAGTTTCATTATAAGAAGTGATCTACCAAAACTGGTGACAATAGATATAGTGGACCTGATCATATCCTTCAGGACATCTTATTCAATGAATTTGATATGATACAATACGAAAAGAAGAATAGCAGAGGTTCATGTGTTACAATTTATACAGAACAAGTAAGTGTTGCCTTCATTTGTTACAATGCCTCAATATCGTGACATAGCCAAGTCATCATCCTATATGGAAGTACATTTGTGCAGTCCACTAAATGGACAAGAGATACAGAAATGAAGACATATTTGCTACTACAGGAAGAAGAGAAGTTCTAACTTTAAGACCGACAGTATACATTCTATGTGCAAAGTTTACTGAAAGAGTAAGTAAAGCTACAGAGATAGAAATAGTGTGTGCAATCATCACTTCTTTTGAACAATAACAGTGATTATTACTAAACAGTGACAATATAAGGAAGAAAGTGATATCATATGCCATGTATGCTACAGAAAGAAGCAATTTTGTGTTCAATAGATAGAAACCCTTGCTTCAATTTTCAAATCTGAGTTTATACAATGAAGAGGAAAAATGCATAGATGATGCTATTTGCATTCATTAGCAAAATACTCATTTTTGCAATGTTGAAGAGAAAGGAAAATTGTAAGTAAACTGTCTAGGCAGGCTGAAAAATGAGTATATTATTTACACAACAAAAACATGAAACCCTTGTTGGGTAAAAAGTTTTCTTTCTTTTTCACAGTTGAGCAAGGTCAAAATGAAGTATTGAAGACATGGTCATAGTGAGAAAAGAGTTCTATGTGATAAAAACATGAAACCCTTATCGGGTTTAAAAAAGGAGTCTCTTTCTTCTTACATACAGTCGAGCAAGGTAAAAGAAATTTTTGTGTAAGTATGGCTGCGAAGAGTAAAAGAAGGTTCTGTGTAATACAAATGAAACCCTCACTTCTAACACAAGATCTTCACATTTTTACATCAAAAGAGAAAAGAGTGAAGCTACAAAAATGTATTACATGAAGCGGTCATGCATATGAGAAGGTATTTCACATACCCAACTAACATAAAATGAAACCCTCATCACAGTTTCATATATGTAGAGATAAAAGAAACCATAGTGGAAGTAATGATAAGGAGGGACAGTGAGCTCACCATTTGATAATGCAGCATGAGAAGGAGATAATGGCCGCAACCAGTTGAGTGCCCTTGTCATTTTGCCATTTTTTCAAAGTTCAATATAGAAACCAAATAATATATATCAAATATTGAGAAGACTGAGGAAATAGTTATAATGGCCACAGCCATTTAATAGATATAAGCCATCAAAATATAGTGAAAATCCATTGAAAAGCTCATATTCAAGCTTACCAGGAGTGGCCTGCCATTTTGGCCAAAGAAGTGTCATGCTTTTGACCATTGAAGATCATCAAATGGAGCAGGAAAACATAGAGCATGAAACCCCAAGTCGGCAGCCATAGTTACAGAGCCAACTCAATGACAACAAATAATGAAATGAACAATGTTTTAGGGTTCCACACTTGGTTTTGTTTCAACATCCCTTTCATTTTGACCATTCAAAATATAATCATTTTTATCCAAATGAGATCGGGGTCAACACTTTGTGTTGATGGTGTCTAGTAATCATAAGCCGAGGTGGCCGATAGCTAAATAATATGGCCTATTTTATTAAGTCAAAGTGGACATTATCATTAAGTGGACAAGGCTATGCCTTTTATAATCTTGCCAAGGTCTTAACATCATTTGTGGTCAACTCACATTGGAGTCAAGGTATTATTTGATAATGCATGTGGTCGAGTGTCTTTGACCTCCCACTTATGCATTTTTTTATTAGTCCTTCACATATTTCAATATATGCATAAGATCAAAGAAGAATCTTGGAGATGTGAAGAATATGCTAGATGAAGATATGGTCAAAGGGGGGTCAATGCGACATGATGGCACTATAGAGGCAATGAGTTGGCATTTTTCAAGCCATACAGTTAATGATGAAGTGGTAGAATATCGACACATTGGAGTCCATGGTGTCAAGCCTTTTAAGGCTTTTATTTATTTTTTGCAAACATGTGTAATAGTTCATATTTTTTATGATTTTTATAGAAAATCACTAGTGATACCTTGTAAATATATTGGTGAAATTATAAACAAAATATCATTTTATTTTTGCAAAAAAAAATCATATCGATAGATATTGATTAAAATTGCCATATCATTGTAAAGTTAACTTTAAAGCAATGAAATTGTGAATTTATTTTAAAGTTTAACTATCTTTAGGCAATTTATAGGCTTATAAAGTAGATCAAATATTCCATTTTGATTTATTTTATTTAGAGTCATATAAGATGATTTTTGGAGCCTTCATGAGCAGAGAAAAGCAGTTTTATGGTGGGACCACATGAGAGGGCAGTTTTGCAACTTTATTTCATAGATTGGAGATAGATTCAGTGCTTTATTTTTGGCTTTCATGAGTAGCTCAAAAATGGACTTAGGGTCTATTTTTAGGTGCTTTTTCATCTTTCTTTGGAGATCATTTGGAGACATTTATTGGAGAAAAACTTTGTTTTTTCTCAGTCACTTAGCATCAGTTTCTTCTCTTACAGAGTTGTATACAACAGTTGGCTCACACATTTTATTTTTCATGCATTGTATTCCTTTCAATTCTAATAGCAAACCATCTTGTTTCACATATTTTGCAGTCTTGATCTGATGTTATATTGTGAGTATTTCAGTCATTTATTGTATCTCAATGCTATTAAAATTTAGTTTCTTCCTGGTTGCAATTTTTGTTTGACACAAAACCTTGTTGCAAATTACTTAAGGAGTAACTATCAATGGAATTGTGAGGATTAATGTTAGAGGACCTTATTATGAGTGATAGAACTTCATCTAGTTTAGATTTTAGAGTTAGTTTATATTTTAGTTACATCTTTCTACCCCTTTTCCCCTCAAGTCAGTAGTTTAGAAATTATAAGAGAACCAACTCACTCTGGAGATTTGTTCTCATGAAAGGAGACCCACATCTGAGAATGATTCCATGTTTAAGCAAGTAGTTAAGTTTTCACAAAACTTAACAAGGGTGCATACTTGAATTGATAATAGTTTTTGGCATGCCCAATGGGACTCTAGAAGTAATTTCAGAGAGATGATTTGTACCCTCGTAGCTGATACTCTAGTATATGTAGCAGTTTTATTAGCCTTTGGGGGCTTCAATATACCTAGCAACTCATTCCCTCTGGTTTGGATGTTGATTAGTACTTGCAGCTTATGAAAACTAGGTCTAATTCAGAGCCATTTGACTACTTACAGCTGTCTACACCTAAAAGGAGAGGCAGATTAGCAAGCAGAACAACTGAGTCATCAAGAGGATCCAAGTCTACACCTTCCTGATTCAGATCAACAAGCCCACTCAAAAGAAGTAGAAGTCTAGTGCTGATAGTCCAAATACCATTAATGGCTATGCAGTATGCGTTTGGTGCTTTCAATGGAGGTAGCTCATTACAACTTGCCCAAAGAGATGATATTCCAATGACAACCCTTAAAAGTTTGCCTTATTTCACTAGAGAGGATCACACTACTACTGCTGCTGAACATATTCAAGATGTAGCAACCTTGTGTTCCGTGCACAATGTCACACAAGAAAATGTGGCAATCAGGTTTTTGGTTGCTTCATTAAAAGGAAAGACCTTACAGTGGTTCAAAGGACTTGCTGAATATTCAATAACATCCTAGGACTTACTGGGAGATGGATTACACAAACACTTCGAGGACAAGTCAGATAATCTCTCATTATTGGAGCAACATAGCACCATCAAAAGGGCACCACATGAGCACATGGCTGATTTCAACTACCAATTTCAGAGAACATGGGATAGGATTCCCACAATGGTAAAAAATTTGCCAAGGCATGCCTTTCTATTTTATCTCAAAGCTTTGAACAGTGAAATTTCTATAATGATACAATCAATGGGAGGGATCACCCTTCTAGATTCTTTTGAGACCACTATTAGACCAGAAAACTACCTTATTTAGGCATGGAAGATAGCCCCTAGGGTCCCTTTACCCATTTTCCCTGAAATCCAACCATCAATGCCTATGGCAGTGCCTCCTCTAGCTACTGTCCCGCCTGTTACAACAATAAGATATCAAACAACCCAACAAGTTGCTGTCCCAATTTAAACCCAAAGTACCCCAGAGTTGGAAAATACATTGAGGAAAATTGTAAATAAGCTAGTAAATATGGAGAAATGTTTGCCCTATCAAAATCAGTATCAGCCTAATCAGCAAAATACCCAATATCAGCCCAATCAGCAATATAGGCAACCCTTTCAGGCCAATCTTCAGGGACAGAGAAAGAACTATAACCCTCGATTTTTTCAGGCTTATAATCCAAATACTGCTACTACCTCAAGAGAGCTTGTACCCGCATAGAATAATCTAGTTCAAGATAGTGACTGGAGTTATCCATGTCATCAACCACATAGTCAAGATGCATGCACGGATGGAGTGAGAAATTAGGCACTCATAGTTTAGAACAGTTATGCAAGTTTGAAGGGGGTTAATGGTGAAGCTTCAACTCAGCAGAATAAGGCTAATGTGGCCTTAATGAATTCAGAAGAATCTAATTTTTGTGGTGTAAATTATTTCCAAGGTCAGAATCAGCAAAGTACACCTATTTCAGCCAACACAAGGTCAAAATTGAGGGTTGCAGATGTAAATTAGCAAGTTGATGTAGTACAACAGTAGGCTATAAGGGATAAAAACTAAGTTTATCCATCACAAACTACCCCTATACCATAGCAAAAAGTTTAAATTCTGCAAAGGGACCAAATAGTGCCAATGAAAGGACAACCCAAAATGCAACAGCAGCCTTCACAAGGTTAGATTGATGCAGTTGCAGCAAGAGGACAACATAAGGTAACCCCTGTTGCTTTTAATATAGTTGATCATTTTAAGAAAGTGTTGGGTGAATATTTTTTCATCAACTCACTGATGGAAAAATGGTTATATCAACCACAGTGTGATGAAATAAATCTCTCCTCTCAATAAGGGGAGGTTCCCTTTTTTAACTACTTTCAAACTTATCTATTCTAACACTAATCTTCAAGGGGAATCGATATCATCCATTTCTCTTTTTTCAAAAATGATGTTTACAATTTAAAATAGCAATTTCACAATACAAATGAAATATTACCAAGAAACTCATGAAAGCATAAAGTCTATCATTGCTTCTTTTTATAATTTAAAATTTGGAACTGAATAGGATAAGGTGCAGCTGAAAGTCTTCACCAAATACTATGATAAAAGTACATGATCATAAAAGATAGTAGCAGATCAAAGTCTCTCCAATATCTTTTACTCCAAAACATAAAATCACAAACCCAAAGATAATTATTGTAGCACAAAGTCTCCAAAATTAACTTTAGACTATCTCCCAGATTATCCAAACACACACTACAATTTGATCAAATAGATAAGATAGTATAAGGAAAAGGACATAAGAACAATTTCCAATACACCATAAGTTATTCCAATGCAAAGATCTATTCACTTGATAAAATATGATTTACAATTAGAACACAAAGTCTCAAAATGCTCTTCAATTTGGCAGAGTTTCACTTCAATAACTAAAAGATAAAAATACAATAGAGGTCCTCTTTATTTATAGGGAGGAGCCTAGAGCAAAAATAGGGAAATTCTAACTACTTTGACTTATTCAAACAAAAGAGTCTTATTTGACTTATGACTTATTTTGTCTCATATGTAATTACATTTTGGAAAATTACACGTGAGTATGTCCATAACAAAATTCAAATTACATATGCAAGAATGAAAATAAACTAAGGTATTGAAATGGAACTTCAACTTCCTCCATCATTCTTCTTCAAAAAGTTCTGATATATAGTTTGCACTGCTATCATTTCACACATATTAGGCTTGGCTATATTCTCTGAGATAGTACGGGCCCAGAGAACTGCATCTTTCACTACCTTTATCGCCTTCTCATGCTTGTCAAGGTTGTCCTTCAGATTTTCAAAAATTGAATGTTGATCATAAAGGCTATCCATCAAAACCACTGTGGGCACTTCTTCTTCAAATTTCTATTGCAACATTTTCTCAAAATCATCTATCATTTCCCCCACTTAAAGAAACTTGTGACCTTCACCTATCAGAGTGCATGGGAGTTCCTCCAACATGTGTAGAAGCAAGATATTGTTGTCTTCAGTATTTTCATGTGCTTGACACAAGTCATCAAGTAAACCCTTTATTACATTGATTCGGTGGACAAGAGATTCCTTAGTCTTAAGATAAGACTCTCTATTCAAGATGACACCAATTGCTATCAAATTCTTTTATTTTGATCTTCTTCATATCAATCCACTTCTCTAAGATTCCCTCCTGATCTTATAGTTCTTGAGAAAGTAAATCAATAAGATTATCAAGCTCAGCTTTCGCTTTGTCCATCTTTTCTTTTCTTTCTACAATGGTCTTCAACAAGACTTTTCCCTGTGCTTGCAGACACTCTACAATATCTCCAACCACTCTTCCTGAGATTTTTCCACCTTCTGAATCAGAGGATCTTCTACCATTACCGCCATAGGCTCCACAATCTTAGATGATTTTACTATTTTCTAGAGAACAGTGGCAAGTTGTTCTACTTTGGCTTTATACTTCTCTTTCTCATTCTTGACATCATCATATTTCTCAAGCAAGGTGCTGGAAGTGGTTTGAAAATCTGCCTTAATGCCTTCATGAGTTAGCTTACCTAGCTTAACTCTTGAGATAACATAATCATTCATATCAAAATTGTCAATAGTAGCATCCTCCGGTGGCTTGGCAATTTCTGCATATCTGATTCCTTTTTCATTAATGAGTCTGGAGACAGTCTTGGGCTTCTTCTTTAGAGTCTTTGATTTAACAGGCAACAATTTCTCAATATCAATTTCATCTGGTTAAATTGCTTGCTTCTTTCTCTTAGGAGTGTACGCAGACAACCATGGAGGAAGTATAGAAGCATCAACATTGAGAGAAAAATCCACTACCTATTTTGTCAAAACCATACTTACATCTGTCATGGTAACAATAGGACTGGCGTTGGTTAAAACTACACCCATGTCACCAACTTTCTTTGAACCATCTAGAAGATGTTTCAAAATAGATTGTTCACCAATATCAAAAGACAGGGAAGATAAACTTGGAATGGAACCAAAATAATCAAATATAGTTCAAAACTTGTTCTCAAAGAAGGGGGGGGTACTATCATAAGAAACAACCAAAATGGGTGAAATAGGAACATTTGAAACTATAGGAAAACTATCAGAAATAGGAACATGAAGTAGTGGTGTAGAAAATTGGGATTCTGATGGGAGATTCTTTTTAGGAGACTGATGTAGATCACCAAGTTGTTCCTGCTCTACATTCTCATCCTTACCTTGTTCTATTTCACCTTCCTCATCAAGCTTATCAGACATTTCTACTTGTTGGGCATCATTAGATTTCTCAATATTTTTCTATTCATTTTCAACATCTTCAACCTCCATCTGTTCAACATTTGTGTCTTCAGCACCTGATTAAGTGACATTAGAAGTTCCTACAACCTCTGTCTTCTTTCCTCCCTTGGATACAAATTTTTTTTTGGCTTTTGTACTTTAGAAGAGGAGGGAATGTCACGTTTATTCTTGGTCTGGTTTTCCACTTTCTTGCTTGTTTTCTCTTGAACTTCTGTCTCTGATCCAGTAAGGAATTCTTTCAGACTAATTCCTTTGCTTTCCAACCATACGTATGTATTATCCAGAATTGTCTAAAACCTTTTCCTTATTGAATTCTCCTATTTAATTGACCATCTAACCTCTAGAAGAGGTGAGGACTCAACATTCTTAGTATTATATTTGGGATCTAAAACATTCCCATCATCCTCCATTCCTTCTAGAATGTCTATAAGGCCCAACTAATCGATCTATCTCAAATGAAGTCTACAAAAGTCTAGTTTTCTGATCTCATTTTGTGTCCCGAGATCGGCTGAAATATCTTCAACCATTGGCATATGAAAAGTTGACTTTTTTTTGATTTTATCTTGTACAATCCTGAAATCAAAATGATCTCTTTTCTTGAAAGTCTTCATTGTGACCTATTATATCTCTGATTCAACTATTTTAGCCTTGGTAGCTGACTGGACTGAATACCTTCCAATTTCTACAAGAAACTTAATCCCTGACTTTTTCATCTCCATTTGTTTATTATACACTACAATCAGTTGCCTACATAGTTCCATGAGAACAATGCTATCACTAGGATACTATGGAAGTATATATGAATAACCAAGATAATATCCTACTATAAGGTATGTGAAAGTAGGAAATTGTAAGAATAAGCAGCCAAAAGAATTCACCACTTGCCAAGCTTCATCTAATACTCTTTTCTGCACTAGTTCATTATCCCACAAACACATAAACACTGAAAATAAAGCATCATTAACCCTATGGAAATGATGGATTGATCTTTTTAGAGTGATTTGAGGATAGTACTCATAAATAGGAACTAATCTCCTATCACCAATCTAAGTCAAACCAGGAAAACTTCTCGTGGTCACAGTAGCATACACCAGATATGAGGTCATATAAAACTTGAAAGTAGTATTGACTCACCAACTGCTCATGCAAAGCATTACTAATCTATTCTCCCCAAAAGATTTTCTATGTACCCTAGAGAATCACCTTGATATATGTGTACATCCATTCCTGAAACTTGGATGAAGAAGGGAGTCCTCTGATATGACTCAAAAGTGTAATCAAGTCACAGACCTCCTCAACAAAGTCAATCCTCAGGAGATCTTTCATCCATCTAGTCAAATTACTCCGAGGAATCTTCAACCACTTACTATTTATGTATTTTCTTGAGGCTTCCACATCTTCATCATAATCTTTTTTCCCTTGAGCAAAATCAATTTGTCCAATATTTTCAATAGGAGGATACATGAAGATCTTGTCAAGAAATTCCACATCCAATCTCATAATCATATTCCCTTGGGAATCTAACACAGTCCTAGTATCCTTGTTATAATGACTGGCTATCTGAAGAACAAACTCAGGGTTATGGGTAGCAATAGGAAAAGAGGCAACCAAGTGAATGTTGCTATTGCTAATCTTCTGCATGTGTCTGGAAGGATTTGTCTGTTTGGTTCTATCCATGAACTCTGCCATATCCACATGTCATATCTCTGTATCCTTGATCTCATCACCATTAGACTACGCTGAAGTGATAGGGAAGACCCCTTAGTATTTGTACTTCATGATCTTAGCTTTGGATGGAGATGGGTCCGTCATCAGCTTTGAAGAGGAAATTGGAAAAGGTGTTTACCACAGACGTTTGTTGAGAACTGGAAAAAGCCATGATCTTGTAGTTAGGGGGAAAATGGGTAAATTGGGGTTACTGCGATTCGATGATCATGAATAGGGAAATATGCATTGAAGGGCTTGAGAGAGTGCAAATCAAGGTAAAAGGAGAAAGCGGGTCAATAGGCTTTGAAAAGAAAAATTTCACAGTGTTAGGAAAAATTTTTAGAAAAATGTGCATGGGCGGTCAAATTGACCGCTCCTGCACAAGGGACCATTTACTTATCATGTAAAGTCGGTCAATTTGACTGCTATTGCATGTAGGGAAAAGTTTATTTTTTCATGTATGTGCAAGGCTGGTGAAAAGGGCCACCATTGGATGTATTTGGGAAGATAAACATGTTTGATGTAGGGGTGGTCAATTTGACTGCCCTTACATGAGGGAATAAGCAAGTTTGATCTGTGTATGCACAAGAGGTAAATACGCCCACTAGTGCATATAGGAGAAAAAGATTGAAGCATAGAGTTGGTAGAAAAGACTGATATTACATATCTTTGAAAATCCCAAGTTATTATGTGAAAGTAGGAATTTATACCGCTTGTGCATTTTGGGGGATACTCAAGTTTTACATGCAGGGGTGGTAGTTTTAACCATCCTTACATGTATAGAATACAAAAATGAAACATATGTATCGCCGACCAAAACATGACCGACCGATACATATTTAGAAAAGAAGGAAAGAACTGTAAGGGTAAAATCATGTATTGGCGGTGGAAAAGACCATCAATATATGTTAGGAAAATACTGGCAAAACCTAAGTTTCATAGATATCATCTAAAATCCATTGCTTGCGCTAAGACTAGGGTATGACGAATCAGCTGACAATGAATAGAAAATGGCAAAGAGGAACACATGACCATTCTACTTAGGGTTTTTAAGATAACCTCAAACCAAAAAAAAATATTCACATAAATCACAAACAAACATTACTATTATAAACAAACCCTAATAAAAGGAAGAAAAAGAACAATGAAAGTAGGAGAAACGTCATCCTACCTAGCAACAATAGCAAAAAACCCCTAGGCACGAAATCTACACAATCCATGAATTATGCGGTTTGATCAGCTTTGCAGATGATTAAATGGCTTATTTCAAGAAGTTTGAGAATAAAAACTAAAAAGAATGATGACTAAAATGCTTTAAAAAGGTTTAAAAGAACGTATTAATGGCAACATGAGTGCCATTAATGACACTTGAGTTTAACATTTGGTGAGATCATACTAAGATGGTAAAAATGACTGACCATGCATGAGATTGGTACCTTATGCAAGAGCGGTACTTAGGACCACATTTACATCTTAAACTATGACAAGGAACATGCATGGGCGATGATTTTTGCCACTCATGCATGTTAATCAAAAACAAGATAAAACATGTAAAAGCGGCAATTTTGGTTGACATTACATGTAAAACAATAATATACATGTAAGAGCAGTGAATTCAACTGCTATTGCATGTGAAAACATTAAAAAAAAATTCTAACACCCCAAAATAGTCAAAATTGATATTTTGACAAGCTTACAACCTAGTCAATTTTCACGATTTTCAAGGAATCAACTTAGGAGAATGTCGCAAACCATTTCAATGATGTTAGATGACTTCATGCGAGCCCAAGAGGACTTGTCTTGATTTCTGAACTTAGAGTGTAGACTACAAAACAAACAAGTTTCGTAGGCATTGTCTACAAAATTGAGCGCAACTAATTTTGAGAACAACAGTTGGCTCTAACTAGGGAACTTCCTTCGATCAAGCTTTGAAATGATCAAAGGGAGAAGAATCCAGTCTCTAAGGGCCTTCATCCATGTCATTGGGCCATAGAGTCAAGCTACCAAAAAGAAAAAGACACAAACGACTAAACAAAAATAAAAAATAAAAACACAAAAATATACAAATGTATAAATGAACTTATCTGATATTTCAAAGATTGAAGTGATTCAGATGTTGTCCACTATGAGGTAGAAAGAATGGTGTTCCATCAAGATACTCCAGCAAGAAGCTATTTTCACCACAAAGTTGAAGAATGACAAATGGGCCTCTCTATAGGGAATCAAACTTCCCATGCATTCCTTTTGGTTCTGTCCTCTTGTCCCATAACAAGATTTGATCTCCAATTTGAAACTCACGAGCCTTTGCCTTCTTGTCAAAGAGCTTCTTTACTTGAATTTGATGTTCAACAATACAATCTACTACCATAGGCCACTGTTCTTCAAGTTCAGTGAGGTACATTATCCTTTTGTCAATAGAACTTTCAAAAGTTCTATCTTCTACTGCCTTTACCAACTTCAATGCCGACAACTCCAAAGTAATAGGTACCTCTGCATTCAGACCATATAGAAGCTGAAATGGTGACATACCTATTGCTCTTTTGGGTGTAATCCTGTCTTCCCATAAAGCATCAAACAATGCTTTATGCCAAGTTCTATAATTATCTTCAACCAGTTTCCTTATAATAGTAACCAGATTTTTGTTACTAGATTCTACCTAACCATTCCCTTGCAGATAATAGTCTGAAGAATGAGAAAGGATAATCACATGTTCATAGAAAAAACTAGTGATCTCATTCGAAGAGAAACAAGTAGCATTGTCTGCTACAACATTGTTTGGAAGTCCAAACCGAGAAATAATATTTTCCTTAAGAAAATTACATACCACTTTAGAAGTAGCAGTTTGAGTAGGATGGCCTCCACCCACTTGGTGAAGTAATCGGTTGCAGTGAGAACAAAATTGTGTCTTGCACTCAACAGTGGGTTCATAGCACCAATGAAGTCGATTCCCAATTGCTAAAAAGGTTCTTCAATTACAACTGGTTTGAGTGGTAGTGTAGCCAACTTAGGCTTTCCAACAAACTGCTAACATAACTCACATCTACATACCCAGTTGTACACATCCTGAAATAATGTGGGCCAATAGTACCTAGCCTGTATAATCTTATGAGCCATCACAGGTGCATAAAAATGTCCTTCACAAGACAAATTGTGAAAAGACTCCAGAAGTCTTCTTTGTTGTGCTTTCTCCACACAACAGAGAAAAACTCCATCAAGGATTCTTTTATACAAACCATTGTCCCACAAGACATAGTTTGTAACCTTCAATTTGATAGTTCATTTCTCTTTATAGGATAGATGAGAAGGACACTCACCATAGGTAAGAAAATGAGTAATATTAGAATACCACTCATTTGTAGTAGCGACAAAGAGAACAGTTGGCATATCCTCAACTTCTTCCTCTTCATCTCTTGTTTCTTTTGGTACATTATCAGCAATCAACTGACACAAACCTTTTCCATGCACAAGGTTGGTAGATTTAATATCAAGATCAAACTCTTGAATCTTGGCAATCCAATTGCCTCTTTTGGTTCCAAACTCCTGTTGAGTCAGGATAAACTTCACTGTTGTATCTGGCACCAAAACAACAGTATGTGAATTCAAAATATAAAACCAAAAATGCTTCACCGCCTTGACCACAACATAAGCTTGTTTCTCCATATTTGAATATTTCAATTCATGAGCCTTCAGAGGACAACTCATAAATGAAATTGGAGATTCTAGAGCTTCTTCATTCTGCTGAACAAGAATGGTTGAAAGTGTATGCTCGGAAGCATAACTGTATATTATGAAGTCCTTGGTATAATCAAGACAAACCAGAACTAAAGCATGAACTATGGCCCTCTTGACATCCTCAAATGCTTCTTTACCTTCCGCACTCCAAGGGAAAGTAGTCTTACCCTTCATCATGTTGACAATGTGATGAGTTTTCTCTATGAATTCTGGAATGAACCTCTGCAGAAAATTCACCTTTCCGAAGAAAGAATGAACTGCAGTCTTACTAGCAGGCAAAGAAAGACTCTAGATAGACTCGACTCTTTCTAAGTCAAACTTAGTACCTTTTCTTGACACAACATGACCAAGAAGCTTACCCTCCGTAACCCCAAAAACTGATTTCTTAGGATTAAAAGAAATACCATTTTGGCAACATCTTTCTAGCACCTGTCACAAATGGTGGGCATGATCTTGACGTTGTTTAGAGAAAATGGTCAAGTCATCAAGATATACCACAATGAATTTTCCCATCTCATCTCTAAAAGAATGGTCCATTGCTCTCTGGAAAGTAGCACCAACATTGATCAAACCAAATGACATCCTCTAGTATGCAAATGTGCCCCAAGGTGTTGTGAAAGCAGTCTTGTATTGATCTGTTTTGCTGACCTCTACTTGATTATAGCTTGAAACGCCATCTGACATAGATAGCATCTCTGAACTAGTTATAGTTTGTAACATTTGGTCCATAATAGGCAAAGGGTAGTTATCTTATAAAAAAGACTGGTTGAGGTTTCTGAAGTCAACACAAATATAGATTTTTCCATTCTTCTTTCTCACAGGAATAATATTCACAATCCAAGTAGAATAATGGATAAGAAAGATTATCCTTGCATTCAACATTTTCTAGATTTTAGAAAGAATATTACCTGATATTTTGGGATTATATTGCCTCTGTTTCTTCTTGTGAGGCAATGACCCAACCCTGAGAGGGATTTCATGCTGAATCTCCTTAGGTCTGAAAGACTTTAGATCATCATAAGAATATGCCAGAACATCAATGTAATGGCAAAGAAGTGTAGTGAATTTGAATTTCTCATTAGTAGTGCAACACTTCCTAATGTTAACCAGTTTGGGATCTGCTTCAAAACTCAAATTTACTTGCTCAAATTTCACAGATGAACTTGAATCAAGTTGTTGCTATTGTTTTACATATCTATCATGCTTATCAAATAACTTTTCTAAAGAAACCAAACCTTTTGGAATCTTATTCCCCTTTGGCTAAAGAAACTCCTCACCAACTTGTGAATCTATTTTAGAAACATATTCATGTGATGAAGAATCACTACCATCAAAATAGAGTTCATCAAAGTTATCTATCTTTTCTAAGAAGGCAATGATCTAATTATCACCATTGAAAACCTACCAATGATTAGCATTATCTAGCACACTTGGTTCAAAAACCAACTCAATTGTGTACTTGTTACCTTTGAAGTCTTTATGGGGAACCATGAGGGTGGAAGAGATAGCTAATGAATCAGCATGATCATTAAACTCTCTTGATACTGTAGAGATGTTGAAAGCATCAAAACCTTTGATGTAATTGAAAACACAATTTCAGTAATGCCTCAGCCTTTCATTCTTGGTTTGATAAAGATTTCTCACTTGGCAAACCACAAGTTCAGTATCACCTTGTGCATGAATATTTTTAATACCTTTAACATGAGCAACTTCCATTTCGAGTAACAATGACTCGTATTCAGCAGTGTTATTGGTATTGTTGAACTACAGCATATAAGAGAAAGGGAAGATATCACCTTGTGGAGATATCAAAACAACTATAGCTCCAGATCTGGTGGAAGAACAACTACCATCAAATTTGAAAACCCAAACATCATTTGAATTTATCACTTTGATGTTTCTATTACTAGTAGATTCTTCTTCATCAGAAAGAGAAGATTTTGACATCACTATGCTCTCATCTGAACTTTGGTTTGATTTACTAGAAGTATCCTTTGATTCTGCATCTGAGATATCTGAACACTCATCTAATGAACTAGAAGTATCTTCAGTAGACAAGAAATATTTACCCATTGCCGAAGACAAACAAAATTTGGGCTTTGGGATTTGCAGTTTGCGTAACAATATATTTTGTCTCCTTCTTAGGAAGCAACTTTTGCATGACACCTTTAATAGGTATCCTTGCCTTGGATAGGTCCATGTTTAGTTCTCTTCCCACATCTTTACAAAAATTATGTCCAAGCAAAATGCCATAAGAGGCTGGAACATCAGCCACTAGGACGGTCATCTTGATCCTCTTATCTGGAAAGGATGCAAATGCAAATTGGGCATCTTTGATTTGGCCCAACAATGACACTTATTTTCAATGGAGAAACATCTCCCAAAGGTCTTGGTCAAAGTAAGACCAAGGGCATTTGCCACTTTGGTAGGCATAACATTATCAGAAGCCCCAAAGTCTATTATACAATTGCTTAACTTTTGACCATTTACCAATAAAGAAACATAGAAAGGTTCTATTTTCCCTGGAGCAACAAGGGGAGTAGTGACAAGATGATTTTGGGTAGATTTGTTCTTTGAGGAGTCATGGGTAGTCCTAGAAAGATCTTGCCCTGTAGGGACAACCTTATTTTTCACATATTTGGCTAACCTATGAAACTGTTCAGATTAGCTTGTAAGTACTCTACTTCAGACATCTAGATTTTAGTTTTCCTAGCATGATCTATTATGTCAAATAGCTGAAATGGACTAGATACAAAGGAAGAAAATCCATCATTCTAAGTTTTATTTGGGGTAGTACTGGTCTAAGGAATAGACATAGAAGACACAGGATTGTTAGATGTACTTACTTGTTTATCGACAACTAGGTTCTTTGATTGAAAAGGCAACAGAGTTCCCCGTTTGGCAATTGAGATCACCGACTAAGGTTCCTCTCTTGTCTTTCCTTTCTTAGCTTGCTAATTTGACTGATTTTAGGACCTAGTAAAAACAGCATATGCTCCATCATATACTTCTCCTTCTCTTTTAGCTTCATCTTGGTAATTCAGAAAACCAATGGTAGAGTCACCATCTAATTCTTCTTCTCCTTATATAAAAATATTAGCATCATTCTCCTGATCTAACTCAGGTTGGAAATAACTATCATGTTCAGCTTCATAGTAACCAACCACTGAGTTGACTAGTGCTGCTTCAATGACAAGCTTCCCCTGTGTTGGTGGAAGACGATTTTGTTGGCCTTCATTTCTAGTAGCATTGCCTTGATATGAATTGTTAGGAAATGTTCTCCTTGGTATATCCCTATAAGAAGGAGGAGTGGACATACCTTGAGACATTTGCCTTTTCAAAGCTAGCAATTCATTTGCTAACCTTTGCACCATAGGATCTATGGTGCTCGTGGAAGAATTATCAGTAGAGGATTGACCTCTATTTCTGTTATAATCTCTTCTTATCTTACCCGCAAGGATAAGATCTTCTTCAACCTCCATAGCCAAAATTTGAGTTGCGAGAAGATCTGTAGGGCCAGCCCACCTTAATAGAAAGCTTACCTCAGGAAGCTAAGTATTGATGAAGAAACATTTAAGATTCTCTGCCATTGCTTGAGTAGTTGTAGGAATCCTATTTGTCAATTTGTTGAACTTGGTGATGAAATCTCGCATGGGTTCATCTGCAACAGCACCTTGCAGTGTTTCTACAAAAAGTCATACTGCCACATCCTCATGTTCCACCCCAAGCACACCACAAACTATGCAAAAAGCTACAATGTGTTCATCCGGATGGACTTTCCCATCGCCATAGAATTTAGGGAAATTCTTCCTTGAACTACAAGGTAGTTCATGTCATGGAGGTGTTAAATTCAAGGGACCAAAAGTATTACCCCATGGACCTTGAGCAGCCATTATGCACTAATTGAAAGGTGGGATAACAAACCTTTGAGGGATTCAAATAGACAGAACTCTATTACTACTAGAGGTAGAAGCTTCACCTGGGATTGGAGACCTGGCATTGGTAGAAGGAAAACTCCTAGTTTGCTAAAGTTGAGGTTGTGGAGGCAAAAGACCAAATTTATTTTGCTACATCAACTCAAATACATGATTGATAACTCCTTGACCTCTCTTGCTTCTTGTATACCATGGGTTTGCTAGAATGTAATGTACTCAACAAAGATTTGTAAACAACTTTAAAACAATGGAAAAGGATAAAATGCTTCAACTCAAAGTGTGATGCTCTAAGTTGTGTGTTCTTCCCCAGTAAAGTTGCTAAAAAACTGTTGGGTGAATATTTTGTCATCAACTCACTGATGGCAAAATGTTTATATCAACCACAGTGTGATGAGATAAATCTCTCCTCTCAACAAGGGGAGGTTCCTTGTTTTAACTACTTTCAAACTTATCTATTCTAACACTAATCTTCAGGGTGAATCCATATCTTCCATTTCTCTTTTTTTAGAAATGATGTTTACAATTTAAAATAGGAATTTCACAATACAAATGAAATATAACCAAGAAACTCATGAAAGCACAAAGTCTATCATTGCTTCTTTTTATAATTTAAAATTTAGAACTGAATAGGATAAGGTGCAGCCAAAAGTCTTCACCAAAGACTATGATAAAAGTACACGATCATAAAAGATAGCAGCAGATCAAAGTCTCTCCAATATATTTTACTCCAAAACATAAAATCACAAACCCAAATATAATTATTGTAGCACAAAGTCTCCAAAATTAACTTTAGACTATCTCACATATTATCCAAACTCACACTACAATTTGATCCAATAGATAAGATAGTATAAGGAAAAGGACATAAGAACAATTTCCAATACACCACAAGTTATTCCAATGCAAAGATTGAATGATCACTTGCTTTTCTATTCACTTGATAAAATATGAGTTGCAATTTGAATTCAAAGTCTCAAAATGCTCTTCAATTTGGCAGAGTTTCACTTCAATAACTAAAATATAAAAATACAATAGAGCTCCTCTTTATTTATAGGGAGGAGCCTAGAGCAAAAATAGGGAAATACTAACTACTTTGACTTATTCAAACAAGAGAGTCCTATTTGACTTATGACTTCTTTTGTCTCATATGTAATTACATTTTGGAAAATTACATGTGAGTATGTCCATAACAAAATTCAAATTACATATGCAAGAATGAAAATAAACTAAGGTATTGAAAAGGGACTTCAGCTTCCTCCATCATTCTTCTTCAAAAAGTTTTGATATATAGTTTACACTGCTATCATTTCACACACATTAGGCTTCACTGTATTCTCTAAGATAGTACAGGCCCGGAGAACTGCATCTTTCACTACCTTTTTCACCTTCTCATGCTTGTCAAGGTTGTCCTCCAAATTTTCAAAAGATGAATGCTAATCATAAAGGTTGTCCATTGAAACCACTATGGGCACTTCTTCAAATTTCTATTGCACCATTTTCCCAAAAGCATCTATCATTTCCCCCACTGAAAGAAACTATTGACCTTCACCTATCAGAGTGCATGGGAGTTCCTCCAACTTGTGTAGAAGCAAGATATTGTTGTCTTCATTGTTTTCACATGCTTGACACAAGTCATCAAGTAAATCCTTTATTACATTGATGTGGTGGACAAGAGATTCCTTAGTCTTAAGATAAGACTCTCTATTCAAGATGACACCAATAGCTATCAGATTCTTTATTTTAATCTTCTTCATATCAATCCACTCCTCTAAGCTTCCCTCCTGATCTTGTAGTTCTTGAGAAAGTAAATCAATAAGATTATCAAGCTCAACTTTCACTTTGTCCATCTTTTCTTTTCTTTCTACATTGGTCTTCAACAGAACTCTTCCCTGTGCTAGTAGATGCTCTACAATATCTCCAAGAACTCTTCCTGAGTTTTTTCCACCTTCTGAATCAGAGGATCTTCTACCTTTACCACCATAGGCTCCACAATCTTAGATGATTTTACTATTTTTTGGAGAACAGTGCCAAGTTGTTCAAGTTTGGATTTATACTTCTCTTTCTCCTTCTTGACTTAATCATATTTCTCAAGCAAGGTGCTGGTAGTAGTTTGAAAATCTACCTTAATGCCTTCATGAGTTAGCTTACCTAGCTCAACTCTTGAGACAACATAATCATTCATATCAAAATTGTCAATAGTAGCATCCTCTGGTGGCTTGGCAATTTCTACATATCTGATTCCTTTTTCATTAATGAGTCTAGAGACAGTCTTGGGCTTCTTTAGAGTCTTTGATTTAACAGGTAACAGTTTCTCAATATCAATTTCATCTGGTGAAATTGCTTGCTTCTTTATTTTAGGAGTGTACGAAGATAACCATGGACAAAGTATAGAAGTACCAACATTTAGAGAAGAATCCACTACCTATTTGATCGGATCGATACTTACACCTATTATGGTAACAATAGGACTGCTATTGGTAAAAACTACACTTGTGTCAACAACTTTCTCTAAACCATCCAGAAGATGTTCCAAAATAGATTGTACACCAATATGAAAAGACAAGGAAGATAATCTTGGAATAGAACCAGAAGAATCAAATACAGTCCCAAAACTTGTTCTCAAAGAAGGAGGCTAGTATCAGAAGAAACAACCAAAATGGGTGAAATAGGAACATATGAAACTACAAGAAAACTATCAGAAATAGGAACATGAAGTAGAGGTATAGAAACTTGGGATTCTGATGGGAGATTCTTTTTAGGAGACTGATGTAGATCACCAAGTTTCTACTCTACATTCTCATCCTTACATTGTTCTATTTCTCTTTCCTCATCAAGCTTATCAGACATTTCTGCTTGTTGGGCATCATTAGATTTCTCAATATTTTGCAGTTTAGTTTCAACATCTTCAACCTCCATCTATTCAACATTTGTGTCTTCGGTACATGATTCAGTGACATTAGAAGTTCTTGCAACCTCCTTCTCCCCTCCCTTTGATAGAAATTTGATTTTTGAATTTTTTACTTTAGAAGAGGAGGGAATGCCACTTTTATTCTTGGTCTGGTTTTCCACCTTCTTGTCTGTTTGCTCTTGAACTTTTGTCTTTGATCCAGTAAGGAATTCTTTCAGATTAATCCCTATGCTTTCCAACCATACATTTGTATTAGCCAGAATTGGCTGAAAGCTTTTCCTTATTGAAGTCCCCTCTTTAATTGACTATCTGACCTCTGGAAGAGGTGAGGACTCAACATTCTCAGTATTATATTTGGGATCTAAAACATTCCCATCATCCTCCATTCCTTCTAGAATGTCTGCAAGGTCTAGCTCTTCAATCTAACTCAATTGAAGTCTAAAAAAGTCTAGTTTCCTGCTCTCATTTTGTGTCTTGAGATCGGCCCAAATATCTTCAACCATTGGCTTATGGAAAGTTGACTTTCTTTTGATTTTATCCTGTACCCTGCTGAAATCAAAACGGTCTCTTTTCTTGAAAGTCTTCATTGTGACCAGCTGCATCTCTAATTCAACTGTTAGCCTTGGTAGCTAATAGGATTGAATACCTTCCAATTTCTAGAGGAAACTTAATCCCTAACTTGTTCAGCTCCATTTGTTTATTATGCACCACAATCAGCTGCCTACATAGTTCCATGAGAACAATCCTATCACTAGGATACCATGGAAGTATATATGTGATGCAGGAGCATTCAAAGGTGTAAGGGCAATCTTGCATCACCCAAAAAGAAGTTAATTCAAAACCATTGTAGTTGTTCTCATTTCTTCCCATAATTAGTGTTTTTGGTTCCATAATATCCAGAATAATAATGTACGACTTTCAGTTTTTCTAAAACTGCTAAAAATAGCGACCTGCTTGTTTAGGAAAGTGTACCTACTATTTTTAGAAAGTTTGCATTTGGGCACATAATGAAGCAATAATTTCCAAAAAGTTACATAATGAAAATATAAGACCTTTGGCGAAGGAATCAGGCAAAGATCATTTGTGAGATGAAAAATATTAAAGTTTTTGTTTTCTAAAAAGCCCTTGAAAATTTACAGAATGAGATATGAGGCACTAAAACTTCTCATAACATCTCAAAAAGTTGACAGAAATCCATTTATGGATTTCTGGCATGATAGTTTACATCATGAGCTTTCTGACGCTTAAAACGATTTGTCAATCGGACACCCAGATCAAAACTTATGCTTCTCAGAAGTTGACCTACTTTTGGAAGGAGTTGCAAAATTTAAAATTTAACTGGAGGCCGCCAAAAAGTGCTATTTATGACTATTTTGGGAACCTTGGGAGGTAGTAGAGTTAAGGGGGCCAGTGTGGAGTCAAGAATAGGTGGGAAAAAAGAAACCCTATCTGATTTGGGGTTACAGAAGGCTGAAGATTCTAGTGTCTTAAGGTTGGGAAAGCTGTAATGTGTTGTAGCCAGTAGAGGAGTTATCCTTTGATTGTAATTGAGCTTCTATATTGTAATGAGTTGCCTAGTTTAATAAATGAAAGTTCTATTTGCTATGTTCAATATTTGTTATTGTGTGTTTTGTGATTTACCCCCTTCATCAAGTGGTATCAGAGCGAGGGTTCCTGAGTGTGTAGACAGATCACCGACTGTGAGGCAGTTTGCACTAGGACTTGAGGTTGTGGGTTTGCTACAGAGACCAAGATGCCTCCATGAAGAAATTGTGTTGGGAGGAATGCTTTGACAGAAGAGGCTTTTAGATCCCTACAGAGGCAAATCGATGCATTGTAAGAGGAGCTACGAAGAGAGTTTGAGCTGAGGATGAAAGAAGAAAGTGAAGGTGAAGATGAAGAAGAGCTACCTGAGGAAGAACAAGAAGCTGCCGGAGATCCTGCAGAAGTTAGGTTGTTGAGGGCCATTTCAAAGATTGAAAAGAAGCCCAGGATCAAAGTGTCTACATATTCTAGAGATTTGAATCCAGAACAGCTTATTGATTGGATCAATGACATGGAGGAGTATTTTTGAGTATGAAGATGTGGAGGACCCAGATCGAGTTAAGTTTGCAAAAACAAAGTTGAAGGGCCATGCCAATATTTGGTGGAAGGAGGTCCAATTAGAGAGGAACAAAAGAACAAAAGGAAAGATCACCAGATGGGATCGGATGGTGGAGAAACTAAAGAATTAGTTCATTCCTCTAGACTATGAGATGGAGTTGCTGAAGAAGCTGCAAGGACTGAAGCAAGGTAACAAGTCTGTTAAGGAGTATACAGAAGAGTTTTATAAAATTACAATTAGGACAGGCCATGCAGAGCCCAACAAGGAGAAGGTAGCCCGTTACATTAATGGGTTGAGGCCGAGTATTCAAGAGGAGTTGAGCCTGGTCAAAATAACCACCATAGAAGATGCGTACCAGTTGTCCCTAAAGGTTGAAGAGAAGCTGAATAAAAGATTTGACAACAAGCAAAGGGGAAGAGGTCAAAGTGGAAGGACTGGTGGAAGACCCTATGGGGGCCAAAATGAAGATGTAAAGAAAAGTGAAGAAGCTAGCACCAGTCGAAATCAGAGAGGTGATAATACCTACCGCCCTCGTAACCAGAACAATGGTGAGCAAAGAGGAAGAGGAAGAGGCAGACCTGGGCAAGGACCTGGAAGAGGAGGTTTCAGAGGAACCTATTTCCAATGTGGAGAAGAAGGGCATTGAGCATATGAATGTCCACAACATCAAGGAAGGACGAATAGAAGACCTAAAGGTAATGCACAAGTAGCACATCTAGATGAAGATGCACAGTCTGAGTGTTCTGAAGATGCTGAAAGGGGAGAAACCTTAGTTGTCAGAAGAACTTTGTTGAATGAGGAGAGAGAACCCAATCAGAGGAAGAGTTTATTCTACACAAGGTGCAAATGTGAAGGTAAGTGTTGTGATATTATTATTGACAGTGGAAGCACTGATAATCTTGTTTCAAAGGAGATGGTTGACAAGTTGAAGTTGACAAGAAGAAAGCATCCACATCCATATCAGATTGCATGGTTGCAGAATGACCATAGAGCTTTGGTAAATGAGCAATGTTTAGTGAAGTTCAAGATTGCTGACTACCATGATGAGGTGTTGTGTGATATCATACTGATGGATGCATGTCATATGCTATTAGGGAGGCTGTGGTAGTATGATAGGAGTACTGTCCATGATGGCCGTGCAAACACATATTCCCTAACAAAGGATGGAGTTCATCATAATTTGAAGCCCTTGAACGAGGTGGAAGAAAAAGTATGTAGTACTGCTAGAATTTGCTTAGTAGATGGTAGGAAATTTTTGGAGGGTATGAAGCATGAGCGTCATTGCTTTGCATTGATTCCTAAGATTAGTCAAGAGAAATGTGAAGATGTACCTGTAGAAGTTTCAGATATGTTGGAAGAGTTCCAGGATATTATCTTTGATAATGTACCAGAATGTTTACCACCAGTAAGGAAGACAAGTCATCAAATGGATTTGATACTAGGAGCCAGTTTGCCAAACAAGGTAGCCCATAGAATGACCCCTGTAGAGAATGAAGAGCTGAACAGACAAGTTTAGGAGTTGTTGAGGAAGGGACTGATAAGGGAGAGCCTAAGTCCATGTGCAGTACCTGTACTACTAGCACCAAAGAAGGATGGAGAATGGAGTATGTGTACAGACTCTTGAGGCATCAATAAGATAATGATCAAGTATAGATTTCCATTGCCAAGAATGGATGACATCATGGATTGTTTGAGTGGAGCCAAGTACTTCATGAAGATTGACCTGAAGAGTGGGTATCACCAGATCCGTATCAGAGAAGGAGATGAATGGAAGACAACCTTCAAAATAAAGGAAGGTTTGTATGAGTGGTTAGTCATGCCATTTGGGCTAACCAATGCACCAAGCACATTCATGCGGGTCACGAATGAGGTACTGAAAGAATTTTTGGGAAGTTTTGTTATTGTCTATTTGGATGATATTTTGATTTTCAGTAAGACTTGGGATGAGCATTTGATGCATATCAGAAGAGTTCTAGGGAAGTTGAGGGAAGAGAAGTTGCTGATTAATCTGAAGAAATGCAGTTTTGCAAAGAAGGAGTTGGTATACCTGGGATTTGTTGTCTCAGAGGAAGGTCTTAAGATGGACCCAAAAAAAGTAAGGGCTATCATTGAATGGCCTATGCCAAGGAGTGCAACGGAGGTAAGATCTTTTCATGGTTTGGTAAGTTTTTACAGAAAGCTTATCAGGAATTTTAGTAGCATTTGTGCACCCCTAACTGAGATAATGAGAGGGGATAGAAAAGAGTTTAGATGGACTAAAGAAGTAGACAAGAGCTTTGACACATTGAAGCAGAAAGTCATAGAACAACCTATTTTGGCACTTCCAGATTTTAATAAGGTATTTCAGGTAGATTGTGATGCTAGTGGTAGTGGTATAGGACCTATTTTGAGCCAAGAAGGTAAGCCCATTGCCTATTTTAGTGAGAAGCTTAATGATGCCAAGAAAAAGTATTTTGTTTATGATCAAGAGTTTTATGCAATAGTCCAGGCTTTAAAGAAATGGAGACATTATTTGTTACCAAAAGAGTTTGTTTTATATACTGATCATCAGGCTTTGTAGTATCTTAATAGTCAAGGAAAATTAAATCAAAGGCACTTAAAATGGGTTGAGTTTTTGCAAAGTTATACTTTTGTTTTGAAGCATAGGAGTGGGAAGTCCAATAGGGTTGCAGATGCCTTGAGCAAAAGGTGAAATTTGTTGACAGTAATGAAGATAGAGGTTGTTGGGTTTGATGAACTCAAAAGTTTGTATCTTGAAGATCCAGATTTTGTAGAGGCTTGGAAAGCTTGTTTGGAACCTATTACTTTGGATAGGAAAAAATGGTTGGATTTCAAAATCCAAGATGGCATGTTGTTTAGAGGAAGCCAATTGTGCATTCCAAGGAGTTCCATGAGAGAGAACCTAATTAAGGAGAAGCATAGTGGGGGGTTAGCTGGACACTTTGGTCAAGATAAGACCATTGCCATTGTTGGTAAAAATTATTATTGGCCGCAGTTGCAACAGGATGTGAGGAAATTTGTGTATAGTTGTAGAGTGTGTCAGATGGAAAAAGGAACAAGTCAAAATATAGGGTTGTATCAACCATTACCTATACCAGAGAAGCCATGGGATGATATTAGCATGGATTTTGTTCTTGGTTTACCAAGGACATAGAGAGGACATGATTCTATTTTTGTGGTGGTGGACAGATTATCAAAAATGGCACATTTTATTCCTTGTAAGAAGACTAATGATGCTGTTCATATTGTAGAGTTATTTTTCAGGGAAGTGGTGAGACTACATGGTCTACCAAAAAGCATAGTTTCAGACCAAGATACCAAGTTTGTTGGTTATTTCAGGAGGACATTGTGGAAAAGGTTGAAGACAGACTTGAAGTTTAGTTCTGCACACCATCCACAGACTAATGGATAGACAGAAGTGGGGAATAGGAGTTTGGGTAACCTGCTACGATGCTTAGTAGGAGATAAGCCCAAGGGATGGGATTCAATTTTACCACAGGTGGAATTTGCCTACAACAATTCTGTCAATAGGACTACTGGTAAATCACCATTCCAGATTGTATATGGTAATAGCTTGAGAAATGCTTCTGAGTTAAGGAAGTTGGACAATGGAGAAAAGACAAGTGCTAAAGTCGAAGACTTTGCAAAAAATTTGAAGAAATTGCATGAAGAAGTGAGAAAGCACATTAATAAGATGAATATTTAGTACAAGGCTAAGCCATATCAGAAGAGGAGGTATAAAGAGTTCCAGGTGGAGATGAAGTCATGGTTCACTTGAGAAAAGAAAGGTTCCTAGTTGGAACATACAATAAATTGATAATGAAGAAATTTGGACCATGCAGAATCATGAAGAAGCATGATTCAGGAAATGCATATGAGGTAGAGCTGCTGAGTGGGATCAATATTTCTCCTATTTTGAACATTGCTAATTTATCAAAATATCATGAAGGTGGAATAAAGGATGGACCAACAGAAGTGCAGTGGAGTATTCCGGCATCTACTTCAACAGAGGAGATAGAAGAGATTTTGGATAGCCGAGTGGGAAGGAGCACTCGGAACAAGCAATACAAAGAATATCTATTGAAATGGAAAGAAAGGCCTATTGGAGATTCTTCTTGGTTGTCTAAGGCAGAGGTTGACCATTTGGGTTTTCCTCACACAAACACCTAAGACGTGACAGGGTCACTTCTCAAATTACCTTGGGTGTTTGATACAGGAGCATCCAGAGGTGTAAGGGCAATCTTGCATCACCCAAAAAGAAGTTAATTCAAAACCATTGTATTTGTTCTCATTTCATCCCATAATTAGTGTTTTTGGTTCCATACTATCAAGAATAATAATGTAGGACTTTCAGTTTTTCCAAAACTACTAAAAATAGCGACCTGCCTGTTTAGGAAAGTGTACCTGCTATTTTTAGAAAGTTTGCATTTTGGCACGTAATGAAACAAAAACTTCCAAAAAGTTACATAATGGAAATATAAGACCTTTGGTGAAGGAATCAGACAAAGATCATTTGTGAGCTAAAAAATATTAAAGTTTTTGTTTTCTGAAAAGCCCCTGAAAATTTACGGAACGAGATATGAGGCACTAAAACTTCTCATAACATCTCACAAAGTTGATGGAAATCTATTTACAAATTTATGGCATGATAGTTTACATTGTGAGCTTTTCAGCACTTAAAATGGTTCGTCAATTGGACACCTGGATCAAAACTTATGCTTCCCGAAAGTTGACCTACTTTTGGAGGGAGTTGCAAAATTTAAAATTTAGCTAGAGGCCACCAAAAAGTGTTATTTATGACTATTTTGGGAACCCTGGGTGGTAGTAGAGTCAAGAGGGCCAGTGTGGAGTCAAGAATAGGTGGGAAAACAGAAACCCTAGCTAATTTGGGGTTACAGAAGGCTGAAGATTCTAGAGTCTTGAGGTTGGGAAAGCTGTAATGTGTTGTAGCCAGTAGAGGAGTTATCCTCTGATTGTAATTGAGTTTCTATAATGTAATGAGTTGCCCAGTTCAATAAAAGAAAGTTCTATTTGCTATGTTCAATATCTATTATTGTGTGTTTTGTGATTTACCCCCTTCATCAATATGGATAACCAGGATAATATCCCACTCTGAGATTGTAAAAGTAGGAAACTATAAGAACAAGCAGCCAAAGGAATTCACCACTTACCAAGCTTCATCTAATACTCTTTTCTACACTAGTTCATTATCCTACAAACACATAAATGCTAAAAAGAAAGGATCATTAACCCTATGGAAATGATGGATTGATCCTTTTAGAGTGATTTGAGGATAGTACTCATAAATAGAAACTAATCTCCTATCACCAATTTGAGTTAGACCAAGAAAACTTGTCATGCTTGCAGAAGCATACACTAGATATGAGGTCATATGAAACGTGAAAGTAGTATTAACTCTCACCAATTGCTCATGCAAAGCATTACTGATCTGTTCTCCCCAAAATATTTTTACCCCGGAGAATCACCTTGATATATGTGTACATCCATTTCTGGAACTTGGATGAAGAAGGGAGTCCTCTGATATGACTCAAAAGTGTAATCAAGTCACAGACCTCCTCAACAAAGTCACTCCTCAGAAGATCTTTTGGTAATCTGGTCAAATTGCTCTGAGGAATCTTCAACCACTTACTCTTTATGTATTTTCTTGAGGCTTCCACATCTTCATCATAATCTTTTTTCCATTGAACAAAATCAATTTGTCCAATATTTTCAATAGGAGGACACATGAAGATCTTGTTAAAAAATTTCTCATCCAATCTTATAATCACATTCCCTTGGGAATCTGACATAGTCCTAGTATCCCTATTATAATGACTGGCTACCTGAAGAACAAACTCAGGGTTATGGATAGAAACAAGAAAAGAGGCAACCGAGTGAATGTTGTTGTCGATAATCTTCCGCATGTGTCTAGAAGGATTTGTCTGTTTGGTTCTATCCATAAACTTTGCCATATCCACATGTCCTATCTCTATATCCCTGATCTCAAAAACATTAGACTGCACTGAAGTGACAGGGAAGACCCCTTGGTATTTGTACTTCATGATCTTAGCTTTGGATGGAGACAGCTCCATCATCAGCTTTGAAGAGGAAACTGGATAAGGTGTTTACCATAGACGTTTGTTGAGAACTGCAAAAAGCCATGATCTTGTAGTTAGGGGAAAAATGGGTAAATTAGGGTTATTATGATTCGACAATAATGAATAGGGAAACATGCGTTGAAGGGTTGGAGAGCACACAAATCGAGGTAAAAGGTGAAAGCGGGTCAATAGACTTTGAAAAGAAAAATTTCCTAGTGTTCAGAAAATTTTTAGAAAAATGTGCATGGGCAGTCAAATTCACTGCTCCTGCACAAGGGACCATTTACTTATCATTTAAAGTCAGTCAATTTGACCGCTATTGCATGTAGGGAAAAGTTTGATTTTTCATGTATGTGCAAGGTCAATGAAAAGGGCCGCCATTGCATGTATTTGGGAAGATAAACATGTTTAATGTAGGGGCAGTCAATTTGACTGCCCTTACATGAGGGAATAAGCAAGTTTGATTTGGTGTATGCACAAGTGGCAAATATGCCCGCTAGTACATATAGGAGAAAAAGCTTGAAGCATAGAGTTGGTCGAAAAGACCGCTATTACATATGTTGAAAATCCCAAGTTATTATGTGAAAGCGAGAATTTATATACCACTTGTGCATTTGGAGGAAACTCAAGTTTTACATGTAGGGGTGGTGGTTTTAACTGCCCTTACGTATATGGAATACAAAAACCAAACATATGTATCGACGACCAAAATGACCAATTGATACATATTTAGAAAACAAGGAAAGAAATGTAAGGGTAAAATCATGTATTGGCGGTGGAAAAGACCATCAATACATGTTAGGAAAATACTGGCAAAACCTAAGTTTCATAGATATCATCTAAAATCTGTCGCTTGCACTAAGACTAGGGCATGACAAATCCGTTGACGATGAACAAAGAACAACGAAGAGGAACACATGAACATTCTACTTAGGGTTTTTAAGATAACCTCAAGCATGCAAAACGATGACTCAAACCAAACAAAAATATTTGCATAAATCACAAACAAACATTACTATTATAAACAAACCCTAATAAGAGGAAGAAAAATAACAATGAAAGAAGGAGAAACGTCATCCTACCTGGCAACAATAGCGAAAAAACCCTAGGCACGAAATCTACACAATCCATGAATTCCATGGTTCGATCAGCTTCGCAGAGGATTAAATGGCTTATTTCGAGAAGTGTGAGAATAAAAACTTAAAAGAACAATGACTAAAATGCTTTAAAAAGGTTTAAAATAATGTATTAATGGTGACACAAGTGCCATTGATGACACTTGAGTTTAAGATTTGGCAAGATCATACTACGATAGTAAAAACAAATGACCACACATGAGCTAGGTACCTTATGCAAGAGTGGTACCTAGGACCGCCTTTACATCTTAAACTATGACAAGGAACATGCATTGGTGACAATTTTCGCTACTCATGCATATTAATAAAAAATGAGATAAAACATGTAAAAGCGGCAATTTTGGCTGACATTGCATGTAAAACAATAATATACATTTAAGAGCGGTGAATTCAACCACTATCGCATGTGAAAACATAAAAAAATTGTAACACCCCAAAATAGTCAAAATTGATATTTTGACAAGCTTACAACCTAGTCAATTTTTATGATTTTCGAGGAATCAACTTAGGCGAATGTCGCAAACTCTTTCAATGATGTTAGATGACTTCACGCGAGGCCAAGAGGACTTGTCTTTATTTGCAAACTTAGAGTGTAGACTACAAAACAGACAAGTTTCGTAGGGGTTGTTTACAAAATTGAGCGCAACTAATTTTGAGAACAATAGAAAGCTATAGTGAGCATGTTAGTCATGGATGCTTTACGCATCCCTGGCTAGAAAAATTTGTTGCAAGAAGGTTTGACTGAACTCTCACTTTCTAAGCATTCTAGTCAAGAGAAGGCCAAGGTTTTACTTGCAATAGTTCTGAGATCAAAAGTGGATAGCAAGCAGATGAGATAAAATGACCCCCTTTCTATCTAAGCCTCATTATTGGTGATAAATTGGTTCATAACTATATGGTGGATTCAAGGGCAAGTAGTTCAGTTATGCCCAAAAGTGTAGCTAACTCATTAGGATTTGTTTATGAGCCCCTTACAAAAGGAGTAGTATAGTTAGAGGGGTCTGCAATTAGTACTGCAGCGATAATAAAAAATCTGCCACTCACATTGCATGCTTGTCCTAATTTTGCTATCCATCAAGACATCTACATCATTGACCTTCCACCTAGTTTTGCAATCTACCTTTCTAGGGAGTTCACAGCCAAATTGGGTGGGTTTCTTTTTTCTAACTGAACTCACTTGTTCTTTAGAACGAGATATGTTACAAATGTAACAATAAAATCCAAACCACTTGTAAAAGACCATGTTGACCCCTATGTTCCCAGTCTAATAAATGCTAATCTATACATCGCCCACGAGCAACAGGATGAACCCATGAGCCCAGATCCCAATGCACCTATTGAAGATATAAGTTTAGATGATTGGGCAGCTAGAGATCATGAAAGTGACCCTTTCCATCACACTAATGAGGTAGGATTAGGCATCTAAATGATACAGGAACTAGGTGTAGTGATTCCTAATCTGATTAAGGACCAAAATCAATTAGAACATCAAGAAGATCAGCTTTGGAAGTTGTACTTTGATGGATCAAGGACCAAGACAGGTGCCAGTGGAGGTAATATGTTAATTTCACCTCAAGGGGACAAGTACTATGTTGCCTTAAGATTTACCTTCAGATGCACAAATAATGTGGTTGAGTATGAGGTCCTGATCCATGGTTTAGAGTAGGCTCAAAAATAATTTATCAAATCTATCTAATTTTATGGAGATTTTGAGTTGATCATTAACTAGGTTACGAATCTGAATGTTGTTAAAAATGATCTGATAAAAAAGTACAAGCATAGAGTGTTGAATTTAATTGAATTTTTTGATGCTTTTAATCTAATTTCAGTTCCTAGGTATCAAAATAAGTATGTAGATAGGTTGGCAGTCTTGGGATCTCAATTTGAGATTCCTGATCAGATTCAAAATGTTGAGGTACAACCATATGTCAAGATAGCTTTTAGACCTTCTGTACCTGACAACAGTGTTTCGTGGCAAGTGTTTAACAGTGATGAACAAATCTTAAGTTTTTTAAGTGCAGAGGCTGAATTTGTAGCAGATAATCAACATAAATATCAACAACAATTTGAAGATCAAATTGTTCAATTGAGGACCAACAAGTTGCCCAAGGGGTTAGTCACATTAGAGTTAGTGTTTAACACTGATGATCAGTTTAGAAAAGATAAGTACAGCATGACAGTGAAGAAAGAACATTATCAAACTATAGAAATTTTCAAGAACAAACTGCTGAAACTTGGAAAGATTTTTCAGAGCTGCAGGGAGTTTGGAGTTTCATTGAACCCCCAAAAGTGCATATTCTCAGTCCATGAAGGAAGACTCCTCATTCATATTGTTTCAAGAGAAGGTATTACTATTGACCCTGAGAGAGTTTCTGCTATTCTAGATTTACCACTGCCTACACATAAGAAAGGCTTGCAGAGTTTTCTTGGCAGAATTAACTTTGTTAGGAGGTTTATTCTGAATATTGGAGCTTTGTTACAACCTCTTATTGCCATGTTGAAAAAGAATGTGCCATTCAACTTGACTAAGGAGGGAAAAGAAAGCTTTGAGGAGATAAAGGAAGCCCTCGTTGCTGCCCCTACCCTCATCAATGCTAATTATGAGAAGGATTTCATTTTATATATGCTTTTGGAGGAGCTGACACTATTTTTGCAATGTTATGTTAGCAAAACAATGAACGATTAGAGAAGTCAATTACATTTTTCAGCCAAGTGTTGCACAAGTATGAGGTAAAGTACTCTTTTGTAGAAAAACATGTTATTGTTGTTGTAAGGAGCCTCAAGAAATTTAGGCACATGCTGTCTAATAATAAAATTCACTTAAAAGTTGCTCATCCCACTATCAAGAGTTTTTTTACTAAACAGAGATATAAATGATAAGAGAGCTAGTTGGATAACCAAGGTTATGGAATTTGATGTTGACATCTAAGTAACCAAGCTAATTAGAGGTAAGGGCTTATGGGAGCAGCTTGCTAAAAGTGATGAATTTGAGCAAAAATAGCAAGAGGACACCGAAATAGTGTTGAATAATAATGAACCAGCAAATGCATCAACTCAAATAGATAGCTGGGTGCATCAGATGATGGATTATTTCCAGACCAGTGAGTGCCCAATTGGTTTAGACAGGGTAGGAAGAAGGTATTTTCGATTGCAAGCTACTCCTTATGCTATTATTGATGGAACTTTATATAGGAGAGACTTTAATGGTGTATTTCTGAGGTGTGTTGGACCTGATCAAGTTGATAGACTATTCGAAGAGTTTCACAATGGACCTTCAGAAGGTCACTTTGCAGCTAGAACAACTACCTTGAAGACTATGCAGGCTGGTTATTACTGGCCTGATCTATTTAAAGACTCTTTTTCATGGGTGAGAAGATGTGAGAAGTGTTCCCTATTTGCAGGTAAGCAAAGACTTATTTCCTTACCCTTACATCCTATTAAAGTTGAATAGCCATTTACAAAATGGGGATTGTATTTCATAGGACCAATAAATCCACCTTCAAGTGCAGGCCACAAGTGGATTTTGATTGCCACAGATTATTTCACCAAGTGGACTGAGGTTGTCGCCTTAAAAGAAGCAAACGAATCTATTGTTCTAAGTTTTTATCAGGACCTAGTGTCAAGATTCAGTACACCAAATTCAATCATCTCTAATAATGGTCTAGCCTTTTTAGGATTAAAAATTTTAGATTGGTCTATCAAAAACAATATCTATTTAAATACTTCATCTAACTATTACCCATAGGGTAATGGGTAGGCTGAATCTACTAACAAAAATCTAATAAGGATCATTAAGAAGAGCATTTAGGACAATCAGAAAACTTGGCATGAAATGTTAAAGTTAGCTCTATGGGCTGACATAATTACACCTAAGAGGGCTACTGGTTGTTCCCCATATGTGCTTACTTATGAAAAAGAGGCTTGGTTACATATTTCAATTGAATTGCCTACATTGGCCTTTATCAAAGAGCTTGACCTACTAGAGGAGTAGCTTCTTGTAATTAGACTAGCTCAGCTCATGGAGCTAGAAGAGACAAGGAAAGAGGCCTTAAGAAAGCTTGATATGCATCAAACCCAAATGAAGAATGCCTTTGATAAGAGAGCAAGACCAAGGAATTTTATTGTTGGAGATTTGGTGTTCAAGTGGAATGAACCAAGGAGCAGGTCAAGTAAGCATTTAAAATTTGATGTCATTTGGGATGGGCCTTATGTTATCATAGAGTGCAAAGAAAATAATGCATTTCAGTTGTCCAAGATGAGTGGAGAGGTGCTGTCTATCCCAGTTAACGGGATCCACCTCAAGCATTGCCTCTGAGGATAAGAGATTTCTTTTGTACATAGTAGAGTAGTTTTGCAATAAATAAGTGCTCATGCACATTTGTTTCAGCATTTTGTTTTGGCCATCAGGGCATGTTAGTTTGCTTTTAGTTTTTTGTTGTTGTTTGAACTATTGGAGAACTGAAGTACATTGTTTTCTGAGTTTATGAGAAGGACGGAGTATGACTGTATGCCTAATGGATATCAAGGCAACTGGTTAGATGCTTAGCAGGCAAACATATAGCAAAAGTTGCCAAAAATTTTACCATTTTTTTACCCCATCTCAAAAATTGGCTAAGCAGATTTATCATTTATCATTTTGAATGAAGTTTGATTTATTTCTATTATGTTCTAGTTGCATAGTTGTTATGAAAAATGCAGTTTAGTTTCTCAGATGTAGAAGAGAAAAGTTTCTATCATTCATTGCATTGCAGAGAAGTAAAAGGGATAAGTATTCATTCACCACAGTGATTGTTCATTTACAATTTTGAATACATGAGAGAACAAACATTGCATTGAAGGAAATTAAGACATATCAAATGTCCCACACAAGCCATGGGTTATAGCTGAACTCATGCAAATACAAATAAAATACTATGCATCTATTGAAGAAGAGGAAAGACATAGCCATCATTGCCTTGTTTTGGTTAATCTTCGTAGAAGCCTCCAGTCCTACTCCCGACCTCGGCACATACCTAAAAAAATGCTTGAAGGTCATGTTAGAAGCTCCGGTTATGAAAATCCTTCATCAATCAAGAGAGACATAATACTTTAGTTGTAATGCATTGATCAAATAAGAGCATCCATATGCAGAAGGAACTGAAGAGAAGAAAACATAAGAGCATCATTGTTTTATTCTAATCTATTTGTTTCATGTGCAGGTATAGGACAAATCATGAAGCTGATTGAAGACATTTAGTATGTGGTATCAAATGGGCTCCCACAATTGTTGAGCCCAACATGCTACTACTCCTGATCTCATAAGGGATGGATAGAAGAAGAAGATCATTGATGACATTCACATGAGAAGCTGAAAGAGTAACAAGACAATCATATGCATCAGTCCCATTTCAAGACATGACCATGATTTCACTTCAAAGTATGAAATGCAACCAAGAGCATGACCTGAGCAGATAGAGGACAAAATTCAATGCATATAATAGCTTATGCACTACTCCAACTGTTGTGAAAATGGCATTCTCAAGCATGATAATAATCAGGAGTACACAATGCACTTATAATCATCAGACAAATAAAGGAGTAAGTGTTAACAAGTATTAACTATCTAAAGATTACTTTCTCATTCATGATCAATAGTCCAATTGGAGTGTTCATTATAAACCAATAAGCAAATTGCAAAGACAGGTGAGTACCAGACTTCATATTTTCTCATTTAAGTGGAGTGGCAAAATCAGATTTAGAATTCAATTACATAAGCTACCTTTTAAATGACGAAATATATCCAATTATGCCTCACTTTTTCTACTAAGCATTAGAACAAGTGTTATCACATGTTGCATTCATTGCATATCTATATGAGAAACATGATAAGTATTACAGATATGTAGCAGAAAAATACAAGACAACCAATCCAGATGGCTCATTTTGTCTTTGGAAAACTCTTAGAGGATCAAAAGGAACATTTCATTACATGTGTGTAATAGAGCATCATCATCATGTGACAAGGAGTAGTTAAACTAGTATGATCATCATCCTTTATGCTATAGGATATTATTTTGTATCAAAATGAAATGTATAAGTGTATGGTTGCATCTGTGGCTGAGTGAGTTCAAATGAAGTTTCATTATAAGAAATGATCTACCAAAACTAGTGATAACTGATCATATCCTTCAGGACATCTTATTCAATGAATTTCATATGATACAATACAGAAAGAAGAACAACAGAGGTTCATGTGTTACAGTTTATATAGAACAAGTGAGTGTTGCCTTCATTTGTTACAATGCCTCAATGCCATGACACAACCAAGTCATCATCCTAGATGGAAGTACATTTGCACAATCCCCTGAATGGACAAGAGATATAGAAATGAAGGCATGTTTGCTGCTATAGGAAGAAGAGAAGTTCTAAGTTTAAGATTGACAGTATACATTCCATGTGCAAAGTTCATTGAAAGAGTAAGTAGAGCTATAGAGATAGAAATAGTGCATGCAATCATCACTTCTTTTGAACAATAACAATGATTATCACTAAATAGTGATAGTATAAGGAAGAAAGTGATATCATATGCCATGTATGCTATAGAAGGAAGCAATTTTGTGTTCAAAAGACAGAAACCCTTGCTTCAGTTTTCAAATCTGAGTTTATACAGTGAAGAGGAAAAATGCAAAGATAATTCCTTTTGCATTCATCAGCAAAATACCCATATCGAGTTTAAGAATCTAATGTATTTTTGCAATGTTGAAGAGAAAGGAAAATGGTAAGTAAATTGTCCAGGCAAGATGAAAAATGAGTATATTGTTTACACAGCAAAAACATGAAATCCTTGTCGGGTAAAAATGTTTTCTTTCTTTTTCACAGTCAAGCAAGGTCAAAATGAAGCATTGAAGACATGACCACAGTGACAAAATCATTATGTGTGATAAAAACATGAAACCCTTATTGAGTTTAAAAAAGGAGTCTCTTTCTTCTTACACATAGTCGAGCAAGGTAAAAGAAATTTCTATGTAAGAATGGCTGCGAAGAGTAAAAGAAGGTTATGTGTAATACAAATGAAACCCTCACTTCTAACACAAGATCTTCACATTTTTATATCAAAATACAAAAGAGTGAAGCTACAAAAATGTATTACATGAAGTGGCCATGCATATCAGAAGGTATTTCACATACCCAGCTAACATGAAATGAAACCCTCACCATAGTTTCATATATGTAGAGATAAAAGAAACCGTAGTGGAAGTAATGATAAGGAGGAATAGTCATCTCACCATTTGATAATGCAGCATGAGATGGAGATAATGGTCATGGCCAATTGAGTGCCCTTGTCATTTTGCCATTTTTTCAAAGTTCAACATGAAAACCAAACAATATATATCAAAGATTGAGAAGACTGAGGAAATAGTTATAATGGTCACGGCCTTTTAATGGATATAAGCCATCAAAATAGAGTGAAAAGCCATTGAAAAGCTCAGATTCAAGCTTACTAGGAGCTGCCTATCATTTTGACCAAAGAAGTGTTGTTCTTTCAACCACTGAAGATCATCGAATGGAGAAAGAAAACACATAGAGCATGAAACCCCAATGAGATAGGAGTCAACACTTTGTGTTGATGGTGTCTAGTAATCATAAGTAGGGGTGGCTGGTAACTGAAGAATATGGTCTATTTTATTAAGTCAAAGTGGACATTATCATTAACTGGACAAGGTTGTGCCTTTTAGAATCTTGCCAAGGTCTTAATATAATTTGTGGTTGACTCACATTGGAGTCAAGGTATTATTTGATAATGCATGCGGTCGATTGTCTTTGACCTCCCACTTATGTGTTTTTTATTATTCCCTCACATATTTCAATATATGCATAAGATCAAACAAGAATCTTGGAGATGTGAAGAATATGCTAGATGAAGATATGGTCAAAGGGGGGTCAATGTGACATGGTGGCACTATAGAGGCAGTGAGTTAGCATTTTTCAAGTCATATAGATAATGATGAGGTGGCAGAATATCAACACATTGGAGTCCATGGTGTCAAGCCTTTTAAGGCTTTTATTTATTTTTTGCAAACATGTGTAATAATTTATATTTTTTATGATTTTTATAGAAAATAACTAGTGATATCTTGTAAATATCTTGGTGAAATTATAAACCAGATATCATTTTATTTTCACAAAAAAAAATCATATCGATAGGATATTGATTAAAATTGCCATATCATTGTAAAGTTAACATTAAAGCAATGAAATTGTGAATTGCTTTTAAAGTTTAACTATTTATAGGCAATTTATAGGCTTATAAAGCAGATCAAATATTCCATTTTGATTTGTTTTATTTAGAGTCATATAGGATGATTTTTGGAGCTTTCATGAGCAGAGAAAAGCAGTTTTATGGTGGGACCACATGAGAGGGTAGTTTTGTAGCTTTATTTCACAGATTGGAGGCAGATTTAGTGCTTTATTTTTGGCTTTCATGAGTTGCTCGAAAATGGACTTAGGGAATATTTTTAGGAGCTTTTTCTGCTTTCTTCAGAGGAGATCATTTGGAGACATTTATAGGAGAAAACTTAGTTTTTTCTCAGTCAGTTAGCATTAGTTTCTTCTCTCTTGTAGAGTTGTATACAACAGTTGGCTCACACATTTTATTTTTCATGCATTGTACTCCTTTCAGTTCTAATAGCAAACCATCATGTTTCACATATTTTGCAATCTTGATCTGATGTTATATTTTGACTATTTCAGTCCTTTATTGTGTCTCAATGTTGTTAAAATTTAGTTTCTTTCTGGTTGCAGTTTGTGTTTGACACCAAACCTTTTTACAAATTACTTAAGGAGTAAGTATCAGTGGAATTGTGAGGATTTATGTTAGAGGACCTACTTGTGAGTGATAGAACTTCATCTAGTTTAGATTTCAGAGTTAGTTTATATCTCAGTTACATCTTTCTACCCCTTTTCCCATCAAGTCAGTAGCTTAGAAATTATAAGAGAACTAGCTCACTCTGGAGATTCATTCTCATGAAAGGAAACCCACATCTAAGAATGACTCCATGTTTCAGCAAGTAGTTAAATTTTTGCAAAGCTTAACAAGGTTGCATACTTGAATTGACAACAACAACATTGTGGTTGTGAAGGCCATTGGAAATCCAAACTTAACATTATCTCCTGCATCATAATATCCTATCATCAAGTCTTGTCTATCCCAACTGAAATAATATCCCTGTCTAGACATTGTTCTGCTTGCTTATGTGCTTTGATTGTAATGCTTAGTAGCTCATAGTTCAGAGTTGAGCAAGGATTCATTTGTAGTAGGCTTCCTAGTTGTCGGCTTATTACAAGGGCTAATGTTTACGTTACTGTTGTGGTGCAAAGGATTCTCCCCACACACAAGATAACACACACTAATCACTCACAACACAATTTAGAGATTTCAAACACAAAATTTTCTATTTCATTTTATTGAAATAAAATAAACTGCAACAAAGAAGTTTTCATTACAAAGATAAACAATTACCATCATGACCTCTCATCTCTCTCATCTGTATAATGTATTTTCCTCTTTACAGACTTCCCTTGGGCATACACAGTCCCAAGTCATTAGCCTTTCTCTTGGATCAAGAATTGTCTCCTCTCTTTGTTTCTTACCAGTGATCGACTATCTCCATAACTGTACCCTTTCTCTCTCTAGCCATCCACTCAATCTATCTCCAAATCTATATTCTCTCTTTGCTTATACCCTTGGAGTGGCTTTCACCTTTTTCGCTGATCTCTTCTACTCTCTCCTGTACTCTTTTCAGTTACAATGCACTACTATATTTTATTATAGACTTCCTTAACACTTTCAGAGGCCTTTTGTTTTTACCTTCCCCACTAGACAAAATGGTTCAGTTCAACTTCCATTGACAAAGTCACAAATGGTTTCATGTCGAAGTGTCGGAGAGACTCATAAACCTATCCCATTGAATTCCCTTCGTCCCGTTGACATACACATTAGGTGCCAAGTCATTCATTTATTTCTTCTTTGGATCTTTATAATTGCCACTATTGGTCACTCTATTAGGAGGATGACATAACACCTCCCACAAGAAATTCCTACTGATGAAGCTTATCGCATCATGGTATCGAGGGGAATCAAAAACTTGTCACTCTGAAATAGCAAGGTTTCACCGAAAACACCAACTGGACCCCACCAAATACACACGTGACATCCATGTCACTGCTATGAATATTGGACATTGTAGGATTATCACTTTATCACCCCATTGAAGGGACTGACTTCAAATTGTTGGCAAAGTTACAAAGTCCCACTGACAAGAGTTCCTAGCCTTCCATCAGCATGTCAAAGAGACAAAACTCAACATTCTGGTGATATCACAATGTTACTCTGATATAGTCTCATTGGAGTATTGAGGGGATGCTAAGAAGATTCCCACCATTATAAGGTTATCCCATCGATGCCACTTCTCACAACCACCAATGTAGCACCAAACAACTTAGCGATCAGGATATCGAAGAGAGACAACTTTGTCCCATCAAAACAAAACTATTAGGTCGATGAAGGAGTTAAATAAAACCTATAGGGAGAAGCTGAACCTTATGAGTCTTCACTACTGCCAGCACATGTGTAAAACAATATTGTAATATTTTCTCATTGAATATCTTTGCCATGTAGACAAAAACTGAAACCAATCCAAAATAGAAATAAAATGTTTTTGGGTGATCCAGGATTTCCTGTTCACCTGAGATACTCCTGCATCAGACACCCCCAGTAAAACATTTGTGAGCATGGGCTCACAAAATTTAGAGCTGAGTAGTAAACTACCCTTTCAGACTGTAAACAATCTGCAGCGAACTACATCACTGAATCATATGAGATGTAATCAACATTTCTTCCTTCTTTGTTTCCAGTATCTTGCCATAAGAAGTATCACTTCCTCCCAACACTCTTCTTCATCATCTTTCTTTCCTTTCATGGATATACATCCACTATCTGTTGGCCTCCTCCTCTTAATATCCTAATATTACACAATTCTATTAATGTTACCTCATTTAGCATAAGAAGAGGGCTCCCTTATTATTTATCTTAGGAGTGGTTCATCGTATGAAAATGTTGAAAGGGGTAGTATCTTCGTAATTAATTCCTATCTGAAATGTAAAAAGCTTAAGCTAGGACCAAGACTAATTTCTACTGAACCTTAATATATGCGTAGTCCATCATAGTCAAACAAATAGATCTTAGTCATAAATGTTATGAAGGGCTAATAGAGACCTACTCATTATAGGGGAACTTATGCCATTCCTATGAAATTCATAAATATAATAGCTTATTAATATCATAAAAAGCTTGTTGATTGTCATTATTTAGTATTATTTAGAGTAGTTATGGTTTTGTGTTAACTACTACATATATATAGCTCTGGTAGACATATATGTAACAATTATATACTATATAGAGGATTTATATGTATACTATATGACCTTTCAATTGTATCATTATAACAATAAGTACTATAATCATTAATCGAGTATTACTTATATTATAACTATCTAATTTAACTTATATATTTGTATTAATGACCTATTAATTGAATATCATTAAATATATCTATAGTTATAATATAGATATTGTATATGCAGAAAAAGGCAACACTATTAATTTATATAACTATTAATATATGTAGAAAAGGCAATTCTGGTAGACATATATACAAAATGAGGGAACACATACAAGGCACGTCAACTGTTTGAAAGAATTAGTCCCAACTAAACACACTTCTATGCATCTGTTTGTATTGACATCCTAAGATATGTATAGACCTTGTCTCTTGACACCCTCTCTTATAGTATATTTACCTATTGCTCACAACTGGGCATGAATAAAACAAACAAAATTTTTTGTAGAGATAGAAAACAACTAGCACTGAGAAGCATGGTTGTGGATATGGACAAAATAGTGTGTAAACATTATGTTCACAAAAACAAAGATGTATGTTGCAATTGCTTACTGCCTTCCTCTTTCACCATCATCTTTTATGTCTGTCACTTTCCATCTCAGTAAATAACAAGTTAATGGTCAGCAGGAAAGAGCAGAGAAAAAATAATAAACATGAGCATGTTATTGCAGTTTTTCACAAAATGGATTTGTTGAATAGGCTTGAGAAACTTTGAAGCAAATAGAATTGGTAGGCATAATGCCAGATCCCATGACCTAAGGAAGCGGCCTCCCTGCCTGTTCCAAAATGGGAACTTTGATGTAGTATATAGAAAGGGAATCTTTGTCAGATGTTGTGATTGCAAGTGCCCTAGTAAATCTGCGTGCGAAATGTGGAAGCTTAGACAATGCACTCAAATTGTTTGACAAAATGCCCAAGGAGATGTTGATCTAGGGGATGTAATGATTTTGGGATTTTCACTAAATAGATTTGTTAAAAAGGCTTTTGAAACTTTCGAGCAAATGTAATTGGCAAGCGTAAGTCAAAATTCATAACCTTGGCAAATGTTCTCCCTGCCTACACACAAATTGAAGCTTAGGAATAGGGTATGGCCATTAATCATAATGCCAAGGGGATTTTTGTTAGATATTATGATTGGAAGTACTCTGGTAGACAAGTATACAAAATGAGGAAGCACAGACAAGGCATGCCTACTGTTTGACTGAATGCCTCAAGAAAAGATCACAGCTTATGTGCAAAATGGATCCGATGAAAAGACATTAGAAAGTTTCATGTAAATGTAATCAACAGGGGTTGAGTTGAAATCCATAACCTATGCCTACATCAATCAAAATTTACAAGTAGAGATAAAGTACATGAACTATTTGACACACTGTCTCAAAAGATGTTATCTCATATAATGCAAATCGACGCAGGATAAATACAAAATGGATTTGTTGAACAAGCTTTAGAAACTTTCAAGCAAATGCAATTGGCAGGTGTAATGCCAGATTCCAAAACCTTTTCTAGCATCCTCCCTATATGTACCCACATGGGAGTAGGGTATGGGCATTCCTCACATTAAATGGAAGGGGGATTTCTTGTTAGAGGTTATAGTTGGAAATACGCTAGTAGACATGTAGGTAAAACGTGGACTATATGAAAAATGTGGAAGAACACACACAAGGCACATGAACTGTTTGACAGGATGCCTCAAAGAGATGTCATCTTGTGATAGCAGGATATGTTCAAAATGGGTTTGTTAAAAATGTTGGTGTCATCCACCTCCCAGGAGAACCATCTACAAAAAATAACCTTCAAGAGAAATGAGAGAGGCAACACAAGGCCATTTCACCAAATAAGGAGTGAATAAAAATGAGATAATTTACATAATGTACAAATGCCTATTTAAAGGTAAGAAAATATATGACAGGTGAACAACTACCCAATACAGAAAAACTACCCTACAGGAAAAAAACCACCTCACGAGAAAAACTACTTTCCCTATGTTAAACTTAATGCTCTAACACCCCCCCTTAAGTGCAAACTTAGGGAGAATTATTATGTAAAATGACTGTGTAATACAGGTCCCAGCTACACAACCATGTTAGGTACCCATTTACAATGCAAAAAAGATCTCTCACAACTAGAGAAAAGGAGTAAAACCCTATGGGAAAAAACCCCTCCTCAAAAGAGAGAAAGAAAAACAAAAATGATGCATGTATGGAGGACTTAGTCACATCCCCCCAAGTACTACATACATCCTGTATATAAGATCTATGGCTCCCCCATAGGAGGAAAGAGAGAGACTATATAGCCCCCCCACAATGTGTAATCACCTGCAAATATGGTAAGTGCCTAAAGGAAGAACATGATCCAATGTCGACAAACAACTTGTCTCCCTTTTGGAAGAAACAAAACCAAGTACAAATACATCTATGCTTCCCACTCTAGATAGGAATTGAAAGAAAGAAGCATGAAGAATGAAGATGTCTCTGAGATCTGCTCATGTGTCACCAAGACCTTGGAAAATGATGCCACAAACCAATGAGGAACATGACCAATCACAACAGAAGGTGACAAACAAGGTACCATTGGATACTGATCTTGAACATTCTCCAAAGATAAAGATGGAGTGACAACAGTTGTACCACAACTATCATCAAATAGGAAGGATATACCCTCAAATGTGTCTTCCAAGTCAAAAATATGAGATTCTACAAATAAGGAACTAATGTCCAACAAATAAGAATCCCAATCAGGAAGATAATGAGATACTAGTTGTGATGAATCACTAGATGTACTCAATGAATCACCACCAAAAGATGAATGGTCCTGCTAAACAAGAATGATAGGAGACTCAATCAATGATTGCACAATGAATCACTGAAGGTGAAGGTACATTAACTATCCCTGATGGACAAGAAGGAGAATCTGAAGAGCCCTCATCATCTTCATTTGAAGATTCAAAGTTTTCTAAAACTTCAAACTCCTGCATAGTAGCATGATCATAGGGTATCCTGTCTAAAACATGAAGAGGCACAAGACAATCTGCAATAGGATCATCTGGGAATAACTGAGTATCAGGATCTCCATGTATTTCCCAAATTTTAGTCCAAACAATATGAGGACACTTAAAATGATCAATAGCATTCAAAGTGGCATCATCAATATGCATTCCAATAAGTCCTAGGACATGATCCCTTTTGCAATTCCATGCAAATTTCTTACTATCAGTACTAGGAAGGGGAACTAGATTACACAAATGTGGCAACAAATGAATCCATCTAAGATGTTTTATAATACCATCTCTCCATTGTTTATAATTTCCCCTTTTCAAGATAATCACATCAAGATGAATTGAAAACCCCATAATTAACTATGACAAATCTCCATAATTACAAAGACATTAACCTTCAACAATAAAATTTAAAACTCCCAAACATTGTAAATGAAGCCTTCAAATTAGTAAAATTAGGCAGATTTACCTATACCACTGTGAGCTTGGCGAATCCAGCTTTCTGATGATATGCAGAATGCAAAAATCAGACTCCAGATGCCCAAGATATGCTCCATGGAAGAAAAGTCACCTATGGGGGCTCAATGTAAAAATCAGGGAGCTTCTGCAAGTGAGCAAAAAATATGATGTCACTTTATATGATGGTAATTGTGCCAATCAATCACCAAACTAAGCCACCAATCACACACCAAGTATGAACAAGTTTTGCACATTCACCACAAGGTTTCCACAACTTCACCATACAATCCAAGTGTTAAGGATTATAAAGTGGAAATAGCTCATCTACAGGAGTAATGTGGGATAAAAGATCTCAAATGGCACTCCAAAGATAGTGCACGCGGGTCCCACCACAAGCTAAACCAAAACCCTAATGTAATATTTGATGCAAACTTTACAATGTATAAAGTTTGATCTAAATAATATATCAGGCAAAAAAACAAGCATTTGATGCACAACAATAATAGTATATGTTGTAGAATGATCTTCTGGAACATCCCTTATCTATGCACAAGTATTAAATCAGGCAAATTAATTTTAAATGCCCTTGCAAGAGTAATACCACATGCCCATTTATGTTCAACGTGTTCATTACATAGAAAAAAAAAAGCATCTTCCTACCAAGGATAATTTCCACAATACCTCAACAATTTTTGGCCGTGCCTATTGGATGACTCTTGCCGTCAAATTGGATCAAAACCTTTACTTCCAGGTATGAAAGAGTGTTGTAGGTTATAGGCTTCACAAGCCAAATATCTCACAAGTTCTTCACGGCTTCCTACTATGAGCTCTAATTGCGACTATATAAAATTTGATGATAATTACACTACATTCTAATGATCCAAATGGCCAATCATAACAGGAAATCAATGCCTTTCAAACTCGTAGGAAAAAAAAATGTGCTTCTCCAATTGCCCAAAATGCCTTCTTTGCAATGGAGATTCAGCCTTTGGCAACAAAAAAAATCATGGATTGTCACAAGAGAAACGTGCCTGCAACAGACACGTGCCTACCTTTGTTTTGAATTGGCCACTTGTAACAAGAAAATAATGCCTCTCTCCAATGAAAAAAAAAATACCTTCAATGCAAGCTCGGTCTCTCAAATGCCTCCTTCACACAAAAGAAAATCACGACACAATATAGAGGAATCATGCTTCTTGAATTTTGCACAGCTTCAAACAAGAGAAAATTGGCAAGCAACTTTGAAATTTAAAAATTTCAAATGCCAGAAAAATAAGCGATCTCAAACACTCTATGAAAACTCTCAAGGAAGGAGTGTAGAATGGTTGGCTCTAATACCATGTTGGTGTCATCCACCTCCCAGGAGTACCATCTACAAAAAATAACCTTTAGGAGAAATGAGAGAGGCAACACAAGGCCATTTCACCAAATAAGGAGTGAATAAAAATGGATAATTTACATAATTTACAAATGCCTATTTAAAGGCAAGAAAATATATGATGGGTGAACAACTATCCAATACAGGAAAACTACCCTACAAGTAAAAAACCACCTCATAGGAAAAACTAATTTCCCTATGTTAAATTTAATACTCTAATAGAAAATGTGTAAGAAACTTATAAATAATTGCAACTGGTGGGTGTAAAACTAGGCTCCTCAACCTTTACCAAGATCCTCCTTACTTGTGCTTGAATTAGAACTTTGGGAGAGGGTATGGACATCCATAATAGAAAGTGGATTTTGTCAGATGTTGTAGTTGCATGTGCCACTTCTGATCACCATGGCCTTCATAAAAACTTATGTAAGAAATTCAATAAAGAAGAATTTGTACATAATTTCTCTCTTGAATGATTTCAAATTGTAATCAATTTTATTTGTAGCTTATAATGTGTTGACGCCAATTCTCTAAGTAAGGTGCAAATTCATTTTAGAGAGCTTGGACTGCATAAGTACAATATGCTTAATAGAGCATCAATAGGCAATTAATATGTATATACTTGTAATGAAATACAGTCTCTTTTACATAAATCTAGGCTAGTTAAATAAGCATATAATTAAACTATATTAAATCATGATAGTTGGTGTCAACATTGGTTCATGAACCAAAATCAGCACAACAATATGTCACTTATTATTTTAAGACATTCCATCAAAATGAGCTCAAAACTAGAAATATAAAATGCATAAAAATCATCTTGACAATAACTATGGACAATAAAAACAAAATAAAGGAACAAAATTAAGGAAAGGAGGGTAGCTCTTATAGATTGCTCCAGCAATCCAGCCAAATCCCAAGTGTCTTCTATTTGATATCTCCATCCTATTTATAGAAAATTCAACCCTTGTCTATAACCTCATTTTCCAACACATGGTGAAAATTTTGGAATACTTTGGAGTCAAGTCCAATCACATGGTGGAAGATTAGGTCATTGGGGTCAAGTCTAGCAAATTAAATGCCTCTTTTCCAATTTTCCAATTTGTCATTAATTTGTGGAAAAGAATTCTCCCATGTGATTCTTGAAAAGTTGCCTTGGAAGATGGGGGTTGAACCTTCATAAATGTTGTTTCTAGAAATGTACTCATTTAAATTTATTTATTTATTCATTTAAAATTTTAAATTATCTTAAAAGGAAATCATTTATTTATTATTTTCACTATTTTTACTATTTTTTTTTAATGAGACTATATATATATTATTTAATTTTAATAGCTTTTATGTGTGTTAGTAAGATTTGAATAAAATACATACAATTAGACATTTAAAAAAAAATAGCTATGCATAGTATTCAATTCAACTTCAGAACTCAAAATATGTTCGAGGGTTAGAAGTGGGTCATGACAATATGACAGATCTTGGGCTGCTGCACTATTATCTAGGCTTAGAAGTATGGCAAACTAATCATCATATATTTGTATCTCAAAGAAAATATTCCAAGACATTGCTCGAGAAGTTCAAAATGATGGATTCCAAACCCATGTCAACACATACAGAATCAGGTTTACAGTTATCTATTTCTGATTCATCTCCTCAAGTAAATGCAACTGTCTATCATTGGAGGTTTGATTTACTTGACTTATACCAGACCAGATATTAGTTTTGCTATTAATTATCTATCAAGATTTATGCAAGAACCGAAAATGTGTCATTGGTAAGCAGAAAAATGGGTACTAAGGTACATCCAAGGTATAGTGAACTATGGTTTGGAATACAAAAGGAATGATCAATTCTTCTTAATAGGGTATACAGATGCAAATTATGCAAGTTTAGTCGATGATAAGAAATCCACATCTGGATTTGTTTTCTTCTTGGGTTTAGGTTCTATTTCTTGGGGAAGTAAGAAACAAGCCACATTTGTTCGTTCCTCAATAGAAGTAGAATATCATGTAGCAAGTGCAACAATATGTGAAGCAGTATGGCTACGTCATATATTAGAAGGATTGAGGGTACCACAAAACCAACCTACTATCCTCTATTGTGACAATTAGAGTGTTCTCAAGCTTGTTCGCAATCCAGTGTTTCATGAACAAACCAAGCATATTGAAGTTGATTGCCACTTCATATGAGAACATGTTCAACAAAACAATATTCAGCTTCAATTCTTTACTACTTAGGATCAACATGCTGATATCTTCACCAAGCCTCTTGCACGTGTGAAATTTGAAACATTTTAGGATTCTCTCATTAGTACTTTAGAACAATGATGTAATAAGGGGTGAATCTTGGTATATTCTTTCATTATCTCTGTATGGTTAGTTTGTTTATATTTGTTATTATTTGGGTTTGGTTTGTTAGCTTATTAAAGCTAATTGTTGAACCCATGAATACACAGTTACACATTTATTTCATGTGTAAATATATCTCATAATGCAAAGTGAGATTGCTCCACAAAATCTAATACCATAATGGTTTTGAATTCAAATATTTAACAATAAGACTTCAATAAAGAATTGAATGAGTGAAGTCCCTAGGAGTTGCAGTATAGGAAGTGTTGACAATCAAGTAATTGGTGTTGATAATGTAAATATCAATATTGTAAATATTTTATAGCACATAAGCCCCAATTATCCCTAGTTGCCCACATCCATCCCTAATATTTAATCAGGCACTATCTATAAACAAAGCAGTAATGACCTATATTCTTTTGTGTACCTCAAATTGCTCTTAGTTTCTCTTATTTACCCCAAATTTAATCTTAGGTTAACTGAAAACACAATAGAAATATTAAGATTCTTCTAGAGCAACTTAGCTTCCAATTGCTCCTATTTACCCCTCATACATTACTTAATCACATGCTAGCTAAAAACAATGAACTCCTCCTGTTATAATAAATTAGTCTCAATTGCCCCTATTTAACCTCAATGTTTATCCAGATCCATAAAAACTAAATATGAAGCCAAATGTATTTAATGCTTAAGCAATCCCATTGCCACATACATTTCAAGGAAGTCATTGCCACTCAAATCGTGTGCATCAAATTTTATGTCTATATGATATTTATTTATTGATTATAATTATGTTGACATAAATCATTAATAATTAATACATATATAAAACATAAATGTGAAAGTCTCTAGAAAACAATTTGATAAATTTAGAGAGTAAAATAAAATCACGAATTATAGAATTATAGAATTATAGAAGGAAGAAGCACAAAATAAAAATCAAGAAGTAGAAAAAATCAAAATGTAAGAATTAACCAAAATCACATGTATGAACAAGAATTAATGAAAATCATAGGTATTAATATTTTATGCAAGCCCACAAAATGTCTATTAAAAAATTCAAATTCATTTAAATCTCATGTAAAATCCTCATTTACTTTTAATATTCTTTTAATGATTATATGAATTTAGTTCTTTTTTAATATTGTATGCAAGCCCACAAAATGTCTATTTTTTTTCATAAATTTGCTGAGTGTTATATTAAAAGTTAAAAATAGTATTCATTTCTTTGATGATGAAGTAAAAACTAAATATATAAAACTAATTAATTACATTATTCATGAGCCTATATAAGCAATGTATATAGTAAAAGTAATATATAGCCTATATTAGTAATTAGGATTAGAATTAGGGTAACATTGGGAATTCCATTTTAAGAACATATTAAATGCAAGATCTTATAAAAAATAAAATTTTCTAACTACTATATTAATTGTTTTAGCACTAAAATTTTCAACGTTGCATTGAAAATATAACTATTAAGAAATTCGGTTTTGGTATGCAATTCAATTGCATTGTAACACAACATAAAATAGATTACAAATTGGAATGAAATGCACCTTGGCTTTTAAATAAGAAAAGTTTGAACCAAAAGAGTGTAATTTTGGGGTTAATAAAGTAAGATCCTAAAACAAGGCTAAGAGATCGAAACAAAACATGAGTGATTTGTGGAACTCAAATTAAACAACCACGATATGAATGATTTGTGTAATTTTGAAAGGTAAGAGTATTTGCAAAGAAATAGATAAGCATATTATGTTGACAAATACTATTCTTATGTGTACAAGTATTAGGGTGGCAATGTACATGCATTGGATTACTTCATACTATATGTTTTGCTTATGATATCAAATGATGTCTTTAAACAGTTACTCCATACCAAATGGTTTTATCTATTAATATAAGTTTGAGAATTAATATTTTACCAATGAAATCATTTGAAATGACCCAATCCTAATCCTAACCTTAACACTAACTCAAGTGTTAGAATTAGGGTTATGGTTAGAATTAGTGGTATACTAGCATATCTATATTTAAAAAATATATCTAAAATACACCTCAAGACCTATTTTTTAATCAATTTATCACACATAGGTGGAATAGGAGCCTGAAGAAGAATATCTATCGGCGTATCTTAGATATATTTTTTAAATATAGATATGCTAGTTTTAAATTTATTTATATGATTTATTAAATTGTTCCTTTATATTAAATAATTTTAATTAAAAAATATAAAAGTCAATTTATTTTAGTTTAGTTAGTTTTGTTTAGTGTTTTAAAATTGAAATGAGGTGATTATAATTGTAAATTTATTTATATTGATTTGTTTAGTAAATTGGATCTTTATATTGAATTTAATTTATTGTTAAAATTAACATAAAAATTTTAATTAAAAAAATATATAAAAGTCAATTTTTTGGGGGTTTAGTTATCATTTATTTTATTTAGTTATAAAAAATAATTTTAATTACAGTTTAAATTTAATCTTAGATTTATAATTTGAAATTAGTTTTAATTTAATTCTATTAAATCAAAACTAAAAAAAAAAATTAATTTAAAGTAAGTTTAGTTCAAATCTAAATTTAAATTTGATTTCATTTTGTTTATATTTAAATTTTCTTCAATTGCATTTGAATATAAATTAAATTTTATTATAATTTAGTATATTGTTAGTTTAATTTTAGTTTAGTATTATAAAAGTATTTTTTTAAAATATATCTTTTATATACTAAATTACTTTTTTAAATTGCAAAACTATGTTAGGTTGATTTATTGTGTTGAGAGTTTTTTTAGATATATTTTTTGAAATCAATATAAGTTAATATTTTGTTACAATTTCATAACAAATAAGCATCTTCCGTAAAAATGGTGTCTCTAATTCACATTTATGGGTAATACCATCATGTTGAATTACAATATCATGCCTAATAAAGTTGTAGCAATGACATTTGAGGGAAATAAGGTATTTAAATTGTTTAGCAAAAAAAATTGCTTCATTCACTACCCATTCATCTATATTGTTAAATCTCTCAAAACTTTGAGAATATCACCACCATTCTCATTTTAACAGTACATTAAGATAGAAAATGTAAATTATATCAAGAATAAGAAAAATGAAGAGCATCTCTTGAAATAGAAAATGCAAATTATATCAAGAATAAGAAAAATGAAGAACATGGATTGCAATCATTGTCTCTAAGTTGATAATTGAGTGAACATCCAATAAACATTCAATTTATTTGTTGTTCATTTACATAAATGAATATTGTGTTGTTAACAATAATCTTATGGTCTTTCTACTTGTAATAATAATTTCTTTTTGAATTGTGTATGATAATTGTATAAAATAAAATATTTGATGCCATCTTATTCCATATAGCTTACTATTTAATATGATATTTTAATGTGATTTATTAAAAGTTACATTCAAAATGTTAATATATTTTCATGTTGTTATTATATATTTTTCTATTGTTATTTAAATGTCTTCATTAATCTTTAAATTTCTTATGGTATTAAAATTTTTATATAAGTTGTAGACATATCGTAATGAGGCAATCATAAAGGGGGAACATGAGCTTTCTACATGATGAAAACATCTTGCAATTACTAAATATATGGTTTCTTTATGATTTATTTTTCTAATGATGCATTCATGATTTATTTCATGTGGTTATTCATTTAATACTATTTCATTTACAAAAAAAAATGGAGTTTCTTATAGTATTTATAGCCTTGTCCACCAACTACTACATTTAGTGACTTTATAGGGAAAATATAAATATATACTATTTAACAATAGGCTTATAAATATTTGTGCCTATTGGCCATTGGATAGCACCTTTGGTGCTATACTAGTCCTTCATCACCATAAGGATATGACTTAGGACCAAGTCCTAGTTTCCTCTCACTCAATATTTTCTATTGCTTCATCACCATAAGGATATGATGTAGGAGCCTCCTTGTTTCCCCTAAAGTCATCTCATCAAATCTTAGCCATCCATCTAATCAAATCTTAGCCATTCATCCTATCATCCAAAAATCTATAAACTAAGCCTCTATGAAACCATAATCAAGAGCTTTGGAGGAAATGTTATGTTGTCAAAGTGAGCAACTAACAATCAAATCATTATCAAAAATCATTGTAGAAAAACCACCATTGTCATAGTGCAACAAGGGCTATTTTGGTAAGATCTTTCTATGTTTTTCCTTTGATTTTTGTTAGCTCTTTAAACATTTTTGTTAGCTCTTTAAATATTTTATTTATAAGATATTGTGTGTCATACTATAATATAATTAGTGTTTTGGAAGTGGGTGTATTATTGGCTATTTTTGCACTCAACATTATTATTTAAATTTCTAGGTTAATTTGGTAATATGATTTATTGTATATTTTATATTATAAAGTTTATACAACAATCCCATAAAATACTGATCATGGAACTATTTTATCATAAATATATGCATATGTCCACATACTATTTTTTTGATATAATAATTGTATCCTACAAAAGCTCATTGAACAACTTAATTTGAATCAAGTTTTTTTTTTAAGTAAAGAATATTATTTTTATCAGTTTTTAATTAAAAAATAAATTATATTTATTACAGCAATATAAATTTTAAGTTGGATATTTGTTTCTACAATATATGCTAATGTATTACAAATTGAAATCCCAGAGCACTCACCTTTAGACCCAAATTTAATGTAATATAATTTTATTTTATATCGTCAAACTGAGTGTAGTAGAAAAATGCTTTTAAGGTATTTAAGGCTATAATTGCAGTTTAGGATAGAAACTGAACAACATAAATTTGTGTGGAATCTTTGGAAACCATGGCAGTGGAAGTAACATCATGAACAAGACAAAGGAAGTAACTATCTATAATACTTAAAGCAAAGAAGAAACCTCATCTGGAAAGCTACCAAAGGTTCACCCCCCTAGTGAATCAAAAAAGTAAGACAAAAAATCAATCACCATAAGCCAATGAAGATTAATGTTGCCAAGCTACCAAAGGGTTGCCTACGCGGCCTTAGTGAATCAAAAAAATAATCCAAAAAATACAACAAGCAATCACCATAAGGCAATGAAGATTAATGTTCTGGAAATTGCAGCAGCTTATGATGTCTAAATGTTTAACTCAGTATTGTAAGAGGTATGACGTAGTTGTGGCTATTTTTGAAGCTTCATTAATGGTGGGTAGTTTGACAATTTATCAGCTGCACTTGACGGGAGGATATGGACTTGACACAATAGACAATGTTAAGTTTGGATTTCCAAAGGCCTTCAAAACCACAGTGTTTTCATGGAGTGCTTTCAAGTTTGGTGAATTCATGGGTAGCGATGTCTCCAATGCAAAGATGGCCATTCGATGGGCCACATACTATCTTTTCAAAGCTACTACTCATCTAGGAACATATATGTTTAGTTTAATATGTGCATAACAATAGAATAATTTCATTCATGATGTAACAACAAAATAAGTTCAGGGGTTTATAAATTCTAATAATTATTTAGGCTCATCTGAAAATTATGTAGATAAGGGACCCTAACAATGACCACAAATGCTGGGAGAGGCCAAAAGACATGGGCACTTCTAGTACTACGTATAAATAACCAAAACCCTGAAATAATTGTGAAACTTGTAGCTGCATTCCTTTTTTCACAAGTAAGACCCTCCCTATTCCAAGAGACTCATTCATGCTTCCATAATGCTAAAACTTTTAGCACTAGATTAATAGCAACATCTTAAAAACTTGGTAATGATAGAGTTTAGGAGTTGATGAATCAGAGAATACATTTGGGTGGGACAATAAACATGTTGGATCCTAAGTACTTTTATCGAAGGTATAGCAACTTCGAATGTGGCTACTTATATAATTTCTTACTAATTCAATTAGTATATTGATGTAGAGAATAGAGGATTCACTCAAAAAAAGACAATACAAGCAATTTGGAACAATCTTTCCATCTTCAAAATACAAATTTGGTCTCTATTTCACAATTCCTCAAAACTGCCTTGTAGGTCTCCAAACAAAGAAATTTGAGCATATGTTCCTAAATACTCCTCAAACTTAGAAATCAATGGATGTTCCAGATATCCATTAAAGCCTACTTTAACATATCTTAAAATCTCATAGGGTCACTTTGGATCATCACACTTAATTTCTGACTGTCTCACTGTCCTAAGGGCAAATTAGCCATGTTTTACAAAGAAACTATGAGAAACACCTCTACCAAATCACCAAAACCTATTCCACTTCTCTCCATAGGTCACCATTGGACTAAATTGGCAACTCCTTGTCCAAGAAATGCTTAGAAACTCACCCAACACAAAAAACCTTGTTTGAGGCTTATTTTGGCTAGTTTACATGAGGGTTTATTAAAAATACAATCTCCACACCTTGTTCCACCTGCCCAATGGCTCAAACATATCATAGAGGGTCTGCAAATGCTATCCAAATCATTTCCCAACATTTATCAATGCAATTTCATCATACCCTAACTTCTAGCCATCATTCCTACTTGAAAACTTGTCAAATTCAACTAGGATATCACCCAACTTTAAAAAAACAAAGAATTAAGACCTCTCCATTAGAGGATTTATTGACAAGATAAAAACAGACCTTCACACCAATTTTCATCAATTTCCAACTATGGGAAGTCAAGATATCATTTAATTATGCGTACTGGAAAACCTAGTTTCTAAACTGGGTAAATCAAAAGATTCGACCATCAGAAAACTTAAATGATCTTTTCTTTTGACCTAGTAACAATAAAAAATGTCTAAAATTAAATTATCTTTCCAACCATGTGAGTTACAGGTCCGTACCATTCCGTATATGGCCATACAACACAAATTACAGTCATATTTTGCAAGAAAACAATAAGTTTATTGGTTCCAATTTGCATCCAAACGGCCACCTCCCTTGTGGTCGACCATACAATTTATTTTTAAACCTTTTACATCATTTTTTTATTAGTTACAAACCACCAACCAACTTCTAAGACCCCTTGACTCTTCAACTTAAATTCTTGCATTTTTGCACTTTATCAATATGACAACTTTTTGAAGAATTTACAAAATTTGGCAAACCACCACCTATAAACTTAATAATGACTCAAGACACCCTACACACCTTAGAAATCATCTTGAAGACCGTATGAAATGGCTCAAACACAACATAAATAAAATATTTACAAAATGGCCTCATGTAGGCATAAAGTCCATTAGGTGCTCCTGCACCATACTCCCAACCAAAAAGAAATTCAGAGCCCTCTTGAATTGAGGGTAGTAACAGGTATCCATCTCTGAATGAGCTTTCTCTATGTCTTCTAACTCCTGCTGTTTGTCTTCTTGGAAGCATGTAGTCTTCATCTTCACCTTTGGCTTCATCTTATCCATGCCAACTTGTCTTCTATCCATCTTGCTACCTTGCAGCTAATGTCTTTTGTCTTGAGGTATCACTTTCTTTACCTCAGCACCTTGTCCTTCTTCTATAACCTATTTCATCTTGAATTTTGGTTTATCCTTCCTCAAAAATTCAATTTTAACAATAAAATGGTGTATCCCTTCCTCCATAAACCTTACTAGGTGCTATTCTCATCTCAATGTATATGCCATCAACAAATTTTCCTTCATCTTTGTCAATTTGGAAAACATAACAAGAAACCTTTGTCCCTTCAACCTCACAATATGCTGCACCCATCTTCCATCCTATTGAAAGTTTTGTCCTCCCATTCTGTAGGAGAACTCATATTGTGCCTTGTACTATCATCTTCAACACATCAACATGGCCTTGCAAAATTTTTTGAACTTCTAATTGTAATTCATCAACTGTAACTACTGTTATAATAGTGATAGGTTTACGTACCTTTGTATCAGCTTCCTCTTCCTCTTTTCATTGCTTGTGCTCTTCAATCAAGGACTCCTTCATGACTAATTTTGCTACTCTTAGTTGTCTTCTCCTTTGAATAATCTTCTTAATAACCCATGATACCCTCTTGTTCACTGATAAGTGCCAACTTTGCTCTTGTTTAAGCAAATCCTTCCATTTCTCTTCCATTTTTTCTTGCATTTCTTTTATGTGTTCTAAAGCCTCCCTCAGCTCTTTTATCTCTTGGTCAATTTCCATTTGTTTTACCTTTTCTTTTTCCTTCATCTTTTTTTCCTCTTTTTTCTTTTTTTGTTTCTTCTTTTGTGAACCCTCAGCTTACTGGAATCTCTTCATCACATCCATTCTTCTCTTTATTCAAGCAAGTCTCTTTCACCTTGCTTCACTTGTCTTCATGACACCTCACCAAGGTTTCTTCTCCTCTTTACTGCCTGGTCTCTTGGCATCCAGGTTCTTTCTTTAACCTGCAAAATGACAATGCACACAAACACACAACCTTCCTTTCCCAGAGTCTTCTAGCTCTGATACTAATTTGATGCAGAGCATGGAGGATTCACTCAAACAAACACAATACTAGCAATTTGGAACAATATTTCCATCTTGAAAATACCAATTTTGTCTCTATTTCAAAATTCCACAAAACTACCTTGTAGGTCTCCAAACAGATAAATTTGAGCATATTTTCCTGAATACTCCTCAAACCTAGAAACCAATGGATGTTTCTGATACCCATTAGGGCCTACTTTAATATATCTTAAAATCTCATAGGGTCACTTTGGATCAGCACTCTCAAATTCTGACTGTCTCACTATAGTAAGGGCAAATTAGCTACCTTTTACAAAGCAACTATGAGAAACTGCACTACAAAATCACTAAAACCTATTCCACTACTCTCCACAAGTCACGATTGGACTAAATCAGCAACTTCTTGTCAAGGAAATGCTTACAATCTCACCCAACACAAAACAAACTTGTTTTAGGCCTATTTTAGCTAGTTTACATGAGGGTTTATTGAAAATAGAATCTCCACACCTTGTTCCACCTAGCCATTGGCTTAAACAAATCATAGACGGTCTGCACATGCTATCCAAATCATTTCCCAACATTTATCAATGCAATTTAATCATACCCTAACTTCTAGCCATCATTCTTGCTTGAAGACTTCTCAAATTCAACTAGGCCATCACCCAACTTTAAAAAAAGAAAGAATCAAAACCTCTCCATTGGAGGAGTTATGGACAACATAAAAACATACCTTCACACCAATTTTGATCAATTTCCAACCATGTGAAGTCAAGAAATCATTTAATTACACATGTTAGAAAACCTAGTTTCTGAACTGGGTAGGTGGAAAGATTCGATAATTAGACAACTTAAACAATATTTTATTTTCACCTGTTAACAACAAAAAATGTCTAAAATTAAATTATCTTTCCAACCATGTGAGTTTCAGGCCTATACCATTCCATATATGTCTGTACAACATAAATTACAGTCATATTTTATAAGAAAACAATGAGTTTATTGGTTCTTATTTGTATCCAAACGGCCACCTCCATTGTGGTCGACCATAAAAAATATTTTTAAACCATTTACATCCTATTTATATCAGTTACAAACTACCAACCAGCTTCTAAGACCCCTTGACTCTTCAACTTTCATTCTTGCATTTTTGCACTTTATCAACATGACAACTTTTACAAGAACTTACAAAATTTGACAAACCACCACCTATAAACTTAATAATGACTCAAGCCACCCTACACATCTTAGAAATGGTCTTGAAGACCTTATGAAATGAATCAAACACAACATAAAGTAAACATTTCCAAAATGGCCTCATGGGGGCATAAAGTCCATTAGGTGCTCATGCACCATACTCCCGACCAGAAAGAAATTCAGAGCCCTCTTGAATTGAGGGTAGTAACAGGTATCCATCTCTGAATGAGCTTGCTTCATGTCTTCTAGCTCCTACACTTTGCCTTCTTGGAAGCATGTAGTCTTCATCTTCACCTTTGGCTTCATCTTGTCCATGCCAACTTGTCTTCTATCCATCTTGCTAGCTTGCAGTTGATGTCTTTTGTCTTGATGTATCACTTTCTTTACTACAACACCTTGCCCTTCTTCTATAACCAGTTTCATCTTGAATTTTAGTTTATCCTTCCTCAAAAGCACAATCTCAACAATAAAATGGTGTATTCCTTCCTCCATAACCCTACTAGGTGTTGTTCTCATCTCAATGTCTATGCCATCAACAAATTTTCCTTCATCTTTGTCAATTTGGAAAACATAAAAAGGAACCTTTGTCCCTTCAACATCACAATATGTTCTACCCTTTTCTTCCATCCCTTTGAAATTTTTGTCCTCCCATTCTGCATGAGAACTCATATCTTGCCTTGTACTATCATCTATCAACACATCAACGTGGCCTTGCAAAATTTTATTGGATTTCTAATGGTAATTCATCAACTCTAACTACTGTTATAATAGTCACAGGTTTACTTACCTTTGTATCAGCTGCCTCTTCCTTTTTTCTTTTCTTTTGCTCTTCAATCAAGGACTCCTTCATGACTAATTTTTCTGCCCTTGTCTTCTCCTTTGAATAATCTTCTTAATAGGCCATGATACCCTCTTGCTCACTGATAAGTGCCAACTTTGCTCTTGTTTAAGCAAATCCTTCCATTTCTCTTCCATTCTTTCTCGCATCTCTTTTATGTGTTCTAAAGCCTACCTCAGCTCTTTTATCTCTTGGTCAATTTCCATTTGTTTTTCCATTTCTTTTTCCTTCATCATCTCTTTTTCCTCTTTTTTCTTTTCTTGTTTCTTCTTTTGTGAACCCTCATCCTATAGGAATCTCCTCAACACATCCATTCTTCTATTTATTCAAGCAAGTCTCTTTCACCTTGCTTCATTTGTCTTTATGACATCTCACCTAGGTTTCTTCTCTTCTTTACTACCTGGTCTCTTGGCATCTAGGTTCTTTCTTCAACCTACAAAAAGACAACACACACAAACACACAACCTTCCTTTCCAAGAGTCTTCTAGCTCTGATACCAATTTGATGCAGAGCATGGAGGATTCACTCAAACAAACACAATACAAGAAATTTGGAACAATCTTTCCATCTTCAAAATACCAATTTGGTCTCTATTTGACAATTCCTCAAAACTACTTTGCAGGTATCCAAACATATAAATTTGAGCATATCTTCCTGAATACTCCTCAAACCTAGAAACAAATGGATGTTTCAAATACCCATTAAGGCCTACTTTAACATATCTTAAAATCTCATAGGATCACTTTAGACCATCACTCTCAAATTCTTACTATCTCGTTGTCCTAAGGGCAAATTAGCCATGTTTTAGAAAGGAACTATGAGAAACTACTCTACTAAATCACCAAAACCTATCCACTACTCTCCACAACTCACAATTGGACTAAATCAACAACATCTTTTCAAGGAAATGCTTACAATCTCATCCAACACAAAAAAACTTGTTTTAGGCCTATTTTGGCTAGTTTAATTGAGGGTTTATTTAAAATACAATCTCCACACCTTGTTTCATCGTACCTGTTGACATTTCTTCTAAATCAGCATTAGGGATTGCCAGTTCTAATGCACAGGCAGATTCAGCCAACTGAATACAGGAGGTTGCGTGAGCTCCTCCCCTTCACTTCTGGTTCTGCTGCACCAAGGGGGGTATCCCTATAACTCAAGATGTAACCTTGACTGGCTCAAAGATAGAAAGATCTAACTTGACAACAACAGGCAGAATACTCTCATGTATGGACCAAGATCTGCATGATAGATCACAAGGCTGGCAACATTCTTGGACATGATGTCTGGTTGATATGAGAGCATGCAGGGGGTTCCTAGTCCTACTCCTACAACTAACAGGTGGTAGTATGAAATGTTTTAGTTTGAATTTTGGATGCAAAGCTGGACATGGTGTATAACACAAGAACACAGCATGATTGGTGCCTATCCAGGGCTTGGAGTCGGTAGACGTACACCTGTGAATGATCAGCATGAATAGCTAAAACTGGATTTTAGGGGGATACACATGATATCTGACTTACAGATATCTCCCAATGAAGAGTGTTAAGTTATCTCTACTTATGGCATCCCTACTGCAGTATACCCTTCCCAATGTTCAACCTGAAAACAGTTTAATCTACCCCTTGAGCAGAAGTTAAAAGATCAAACATTCAACATAGGAATTCTATGCTCTAGAATCTAAACATTACGCTAATATCCAGATCCAGAAGAAGAATACATGCAATACTGGAGACAGAATTAACACAACACATGCTAAGATAGCATTACTCATATAAGATCAACCATGAAATCAGTGGATTCATGCCAAGTTGTACAACAGGAGATACATAAACTCACAAGTTAGACTGTACAGAGCAACCAGATCAGCTGGTTTTGGATTACAGAGCCAAAAATCCTCAACTTTCAACAACCTCGAATGAATAACACCGTCTGCCTTATATAGCAGGAGGGTGTATTCAGCATTAACTACCAGGTTGACCAAAAATCCCGCCAGATATACAGTATCATAAAAATGGCGCTCAAATATTAATGCAGCAGGTAGGGGAGGAGACAGGAAGATTTTTCGAGCCCTGCGCCCCCGCCTAGGGATCCAGATCTTCAACCGGGTACTAGATCAGCCCACGCCATCGCCCATACCTCTACAACAATCACCATTGATGGCGCACCAACCCGCGGCCTCGGGAAGAACATTAATTTTGCATCGCAACCATTTCCCGCCAAGATTCATCATCATGATATTTCAAAATGCAGGATATCAATTATCCCACATGCACCCCACAGCAACCTCCTTTACACTTTATATACTAGGTCATGAGCATATATCATGTCGGTGCTTTTGCTCCTGATGACACTAGTATAAGACTTCATCATCATCACCCTCCAGTAGCATGATATCCTGTTGCCCGAAATATCACCCTGACGTCATCATCATATCGCAATACAACCGCATGATAATCGCCTTCATCGGCACAACCTGATCCATCAGAGAAACATCCTCTTGCTGAGCCTATACCAAAAGTCTGGCCGATGAACATCCTGATGACGTCATCATCATATCCTGCTGACGTCATCATCATATCTGCCTACTGCGCACCTCCTCATATCCGGATGACGTCATCATCATGTTTGCAAATATCGGGGGATCTCCACAAGATGATCTGTGTTAGAAATATGACCCCCCCGGACCTCGATGACATCATCAGCATATTGACATCAGGATGATATTCGGAAGACAACCGGATATTTGGAAATATCATCCTGATGCACAAACATCATGTTGCACTGTAGCTCCACTATAAGATCGGGGCGAAATATGAATATGATGATGCTTGAAAAGATCACCCCCACTAGATAATGCACGAAGCCAGCAGGCGGATATCTCCTTGATATCAGCATCATCATGATGCTGGAACAAACACACACTCGAGTGATATGAAAATATCACCCCCTCCTTCGGAAATATCATGATGCAGATAGGTAGAAAGAAAGATATCACCCTGATATAAGGATGATGTCAGCATCATCAGGATGACAAAACAACAAACAAGAAGTGATACAACATCATCAGGATGATATTGACTAAGATCATCCTGACGTTCAAAATATGATGACCCCAGCGAATATCGGGTCGCACTTAGAACTCTTCAACAACATCATCAGGATGATCATAACCAAGATCACCCGATGATAGAAATATCACCCTGGCGAAATATCATGAAGGCAGAAAATATGATGACCCTCGCGAGCAACACGGTGATAACTGGAAACATGATGATGATGATGACGACCCTTAAGAAAAAGCAAGTTAGGTCGAACAACTCAGAGAATAACCCCTTCAGAAAATCGGGGCAACATCATCATCATGTTTGGGCAAGGTGATAAATGGAAGATCACCGGATGCTTGAGAAATCACCCTCGCAAGCAGATCAGGGCGCACTGTAGCTCATCAGCATCATCAGGATAATAACCAAACATCACCCGATAGTGAAATATGATGATGACGATGAGAAACCGGTCGACGGAGAACATGATGATGCTGACCTTCATCGAAACAAACATGATGATGATGACATCCTCCTCAAGAAAATATGATGATGCAGCTGAAAACTGCTGAGGAGGTCTAACACTTAGAACATTTTTTGGATACTTAGGGAGAGTGCCTGAATGAAAATTGCTCAAAAAACTACCAGTCAATTTAGGCACTAACAGTACCATTGTCCTAGACACATGATACAAGGTCTGTACATGCTATCCAAATCATTTCCCAACATTTATCAATGCAATTTCATCATACACCAACTTCTATCCATCATTCTTGCTTGAAAACTTGTCAAATTCAACTAGGCTATCACCCAACTTTAACAGAACAAAGAATCAAAACCTCTCCATTGGAGGAGTTATGGATAACATAAAAACATACCTTCACACCAATTTTGATCAATTTCCAACTAGGGGAAGTCAAGATATAATTTAATTACGCTTGCTGGAAAACCTAGTTTATGAATTGGGTAGCTGGAAAGATTTGACCATTAGACAACTTAAACGATCTTTTCTTTTGACATAGTAATAACAAAAATTGTCTAAAATTAAATTATCTTTCCAGCCATGTGAGTTTCAGGTCCATACCATTCCATATATGGCCGTACAACACAAATTACAGTCATATTTTGCAAGAAAACAATGAGTTTATTGGTTCTTATTTGCAAGAAAACCATACAAAGTCTTTTTAAAACTTTGAAATATTTTTTCTATCAGTTACAAAGCACCAACCAACTTCTAAGACCCCTTGACTCTTCAACTTTCATTCTTACATTTTTGCACTTTGTCAACATGACAACTTTTGTAAGAATTTACAAAATTTGACAAACCACCTACTATAAACTTAATAATGAATCAAGACACCTTACACACCTTACAAATGATATCTAGGACCTTATGAAAGAAAATGATTACAAAATCGCTACATGGAGACATAAAGTCCATTAGGTGCTCCTGCACCATTCTCCCGACCAAAAAGAAATTCACAGCCCTCTTGAATTAAGGGTAGTAAAATGTATCCATCTCTGAATGAGCTTGCTTGATGTCTTCTAACTCCTTCCCTTTGTCTTCTTGTAAGCATGTAGTCTTCATCTTCACCTTTGGATTCATCTTGTCCATCCCAACTTGTCTTCTATCCATCTTGCTACCTTGTAGCTGATGTCTTTGGTCCTGATGTATCACTTTCTTTACATCAGCACCTTCTCCTTCTTCTATAACTGTTTCATCTTGAATTTTAGTTTATCCTTCCTTAAAGGTGCAAGATCAATAATAAAATGGTGTATTCCTTCCTCCATAACCCTATTAGGTGAAGTGCTCATCTCAATGTCTATGCCATCAACAAATTTTCCTTCATCTTTGTCAATTTGGAAAACATAACAATGAACCTTCGTCCCTTCAACCTCACAATATGTTGCACCCTTATCTTCCATCCCTTTGAATATTTTGTCCTCCCATTCTGCATGAGAACTCATATCTTGCCTTTGTACTATCATTTATCAACAAATCAACATGGCCTTGCAATTTTTTTTGAAATTCTAATGGTAATTCATCAACTGTAACTACTGTTATAACAGTCATAGGTTTACTTACCTTTGTATCAACTACCTCTTCCTCTTTTCTTTGCTTGTGTTCTTCAATCAAGGACTCCTTCATGACTGATTTTGCTACCCTTACTTGTCTTAGCTTTGAATAATCTTCTTAATAGGCACTGATACCCTCTTGCTCACTGATAAGTGTCAACATTGCTCTTGTTTAAGCAAATCCTTCCATTTCTCTTCCATTCTTTCTTGCATCTCTTTTATGTATTCTAAAGCCTGCTTTAGCTCTTTTATCTCTTGGTCAATTTCTATTTGTTTTGCCTTTTCTTTTTCCTTCTTGTCTTTTTCCTCTTTTTTCTTTTCTTGTTTCTTCTTTTGTGAAACCTCAGTCTGCAAGAATCTGCTCAACACATCCATTCTTCTCTTTATTCAAGAAAGTCTCTTTCACCTTGCTTCACTTCTCTTCGTGACACCTCACCTAGGTTTCTTCTCTTCTTTACTACCTGGTCTCTTGGCATCCAAGTTCTTTCTTCAACCTGCAAAAAGACAACACACACAAACACACAACCTTCCTTTCCTAGAGTCTTCTAGCTCTGATACCAATTTGATGTAGAGCATGGAGGATTCACACAAACAAACACAATACAAGCAATTTGGAACAATCTTTCCATCTTCAAAATACCAATTTGGTCTCTATTTAACAATTCCTCAAAACTACCTTGTAGGTCTCCAAACAGATAAATTTGAGCATATCTTCCTGAATACTCCTCAAACCTAGAAACCAATGGATGTTTTAGATACCCATTAAGGCCTACTTTAACATATATTAAAATCTCAAAGGGTCACTTTGGACCATCACTCTCAAATTCTAATTGTCTAGCTGTCCTAAGGGAAAATTAGCCCTATTTTACAAAGCAACTATGAGAAACTGCTCTACCAGATCACCAAAACCTATTCCACTACTCTCCACAAATCACGATTGGACTAAATCAGCAACTTCTTGTCAAGGAAATGCTTACAATCTCGCCCAACACAAAAAAACGTGTTTTAGGCCTATTTTGGCTAGTTTACATGAGGGTTTATTGAAAATACAATCTCCACACCTTGTTCAACCCTACCATTGGCTTAGACACATTATAAAGGGTTTGTACATGCTATCCAAATCATTTCCCAACATTTATTAATGCAATTTCATCAGCCCTAAATTCTAGCCATCATTCTTGCTTGAAAGCTTGTCAAATTCAACTAGGCTATCAACCAACTTTAAAAAGATAAAGAATCAAAACCTCTCCATTGTAGGAGTTATGGAAAACATAAAAACATACCTTTACACCAATCTCATCAATTTCCAACCATGGGAAGTCAAGATATTGTTTAATTACGCCTCCTGGAAAACCTAGTTTCTGAACTGGAAAGCTGGAAAGATTCAACTATTAGACAACTTAAACGATCTTTTTTTTGGACTTGGTAAGGACAAAAAAGTTCTGAAATTAAATTATCTTTCCATCCATGTGAGTTTCAGGTCCGTACCATTTTGTATATGGCCGTACAACACAAATTACAGTCATATTTTGCAAGAAAACAATGAGTTTATTGTTTCTTATTTGCATCCAAACGGCCACCTCCCTTGTGGTCAACCATAAAAAGTCCTTTAAACCTTTTATATATTTTTTTTATCTATTAAAAACTACCATCCATATTCTAAGACCCCTTGACTCTTCAACTTCCATTCTTACATTTTTGCACTTTGTCAACATGACAACTTTTGCAAGAATTTACAAAATTTGACAAACCACCACCTATAAACTTAATAATGAATCAAGACACCTTACACACCTTAGAAATGGTCTTTAATACCTTATGAAATGACTCAACCACAACATAAAAAAAAATATTTACAAAATGGACTCATGGAGGCATAAAGTCCATTAGGTGCTCCTTCACCATACTCCCGACCAAAAAGAAATTCAGAGCCCTCTTGAATTGAGGGTATTAACATGTATCCATCTCTGAATGAACTTGAGTGATGTCTTTTAACTCCTACCCTTTGTCTTCTTGGAAGAATATAGTCTTCATCTTCACCTTTGGCTTCATCTTATCCATCCCAACTTGTCTTCTATCCATCTTGCTACCTTAAATCTGATGTCTTTTGTCCTGATGTATCACTTTCTTTACCTCAACACCTTGTCCTTCTTCTATATCCTATTTCATCTTGAATTTTGGTTTATCCTTCCTTAGAAGTACAATCTCAACAGTAAAATGGTGTATTCCTTCCTCCATAACCCTACTAGGTTATGTTCTCATCTCAATGTCTATGCCATCAACAAATTTTCCTTCATCTTTGTCAATTTGGAAAACATAACAAGGAACCTTTGTCCCTTCAACCTCACAATATGCTACACCCTTATCTTCCATCCCTTTGAATATTTTGTCCTCCCATTCAGCATGAGAACTCATATCTTCCCTTGTACTATCATCTATCAACAAATCAACATGGCCTTGCAAAATTTTTTGAACTTCTAATGGTAATTCATCAACTATAACTACTGTTATAATAGTCATAGGTTTACTTACCTTTGTATCAGCTGCCTCTTCCTCTTTTCTTTGCTTGTGCTCTTCAATCAAGGACTCCTTCATGACTGATTTTGCTACCCTTACTTGTCTTAGCTTTGAATAATCTTCTTAATAGGCAATGATACCCTCTTGCTCACTGATAAGTGCCAACTTTGCTCTTCTTTAAGCAAATCCTTCCATTTCTCTTCCATTCTTTCTCGCATCTCTTTTATGTGTTCTAACGACCACCTCAGCTCTTTTATCTCTTGGTCAATTTCCATTTGTTTTTCCTTTTCTTTTTTATTCTTCATCTCATTTTCCTCTTTTTTCTTTTCTTGTTTCTTTTTTTGTGAAATCTTAGCCTACAAGAATCTACTCAACACATCCATTCTTCTCTTTATTCAAGAAAGTCTATTTCACCTTGCTTCACTTCTCTTTGTGACACCTCACCCAGGTTTCTTCTCTTCTTTACTACCTGGTCCCTTGGCATCCAAGTTCTTTGATCAACCTGCAAAAAGACAACGCACACAAACACATAACCTTCCTTTGCCAGAGTCTTCTAGCTCTGATACCAATTTGATGCAGAGCATGGAGGATTCACACAAACAAACACAATACAATCAATTTGGAACAATCTTTCCATCTTCAAAATACCAATTTGGTCTCTATTTCACAATTCCTCAAAACTACCTTGTAGGTCTCCAAATAGATAAATTTGAGCATATCTTCCTGAATACTTCTCAAACCTAGAAACCAATGGATGTTTTATATAACCATTAAGGCCTACTTTAACATATCTTAAAATCTCAAAGGGTCACTTTGGACCATCACTCTCAAATTCTAACTGTCTCGCTGTCCTAAGGGCAAATTAGCTCTGTTTTAGAAAGTAACTATGAGAAACTACTCTACCAAATCACCAAGACATATTCCACTAATCTCCACAAGTAACGATTGGACTAAATCAGAAACTTCTTGTCAAGGACATTCTTACAATCTCACCCAACACAAAAAAACTTGTTTTAGGCCTATTTTGGCTAGTTTAGATGAGGGTTTATTGAAAATACAATCTCCACACCTTGTTCAACCCTGACATTGGCTCAAACACATTATAGAGGGTCTACACATGCTATCCAAATCATTTCCCAACATTTATCAATGCAATTTCATCATACCCTAAATTCTAGCCATCATTCTTGCTTGAAAACTTGTCAAATTCAACTAGGCTATCACCTAACTTTTAAAAAACAAATAATCAAAACCTCTCCATTGGAGGAGTTATGGAAAACATAAAAACATACATTCACACCAATTTTCATCAATTTCCAATCATGGAATTCAAGATATTGTTTAATTATGCCTCCTGTAAAACCGAGTTTCTGAACTGGGTAGCTAGAAAGATTCAACTATTATACAACTTAAACGATCTTTTCTTTTGACCTAGTAAGAACAAAAAAGTTTTGAAATTAAATTATCTTTCCATCCATGTGAGTTGCAAGTTAGTACCATTTTGTATATGGCCATAGAACACAAATTACAATTATATTTTGCAAGAAAACAATGAGTTTATTGTTTCTTATTTGCATCCAAACGGCCACCTCCCTTGTGGTCAACCATACAAAGTCTTTTTAAACCTTTTACATATTGTTTTTATCTATTACAAACTACCAACCATCTACTTGTTGGCAAGAGACACTATATGGATTCATGATTGTTGTCATTGATGGCAACAAAGTTCATCCCACACATCTACAGGACATGGTGTGTCTATACCGGAAGTCAGAGTGAAGAATGTTGTTGTCCGGTAAACCAGAATAGAGCATGTGGTGAGGGCCGATAGTCAGGTCTGAATCTCTCAGAAGAAGTATCTTGGTGAAGTGCAGATTTGGGGAAGTCAAGAGAACTACCTTGAGTGATAGATTCCAAGGATTTAGCCTCTGGTGATAGATGAGGAAAAAGATATGAATACTTGAGTATTGGGTTCCTGATTGGTAGTGTGGATAGAGGAAGAATTGACTGGTAGAACATCAGACATTATTCCAGATGTGTTACTGATGATGGTAAAGATTCTTAAGGCCTAAGTTATGATTGGCCGACATGATTGATGATTTCTACAAGTATATCCTTGATCCGCATTACTTGGTAAGCAAGGATTCAGCCGACAGATCAGAGTTTGTGGAAAATATTAACTATTCTGGGTGCCGACTAGAAAGGTGATGAAATCACTTTTGCGCATATATATATATATATATATATATATATTGTTGATGCTCAGAATTGTGTTGTTTCCAACACCAACATGGGAAACTCTGAGACATGGGAATGCTCCTCAGAGTAACCTCCAGATTTTAAAGAAGCTGGCTCTTCTTTATCTCAAAAGTGTTTTGGGAAAAGGGATAGAATTAAACAGAATCACAAATGCAACTGAAACAGAAACTAAACTATGGCGATGCACCTGAATGTGATTTTATTTCTCAACACTAAGCACAGTGAAACTACTTTTAGGATTCAGTTACATTAAAGAGTAAACAATGCATGATCAATGTAAAAGATGGAAAACAAATAGGATCAAAGGCTCACAACTTAGTAGATTTTGCAATAACATGAAAAATATCAGCAAAGGCACAGAACTCCGTCTTTTATTAATTTTTCAGTCACATAAGAGGCACAGAATCATGCACAGTTATACAAACTCTCTAAATCAAGAAAATAGAACAAAGGCAAATGATATTACTGGCCACTACAAAAGATCCTCAAACTTCTCTAACAATCTGTGATGCAGAAAAATCTCTATATCTCCAATGTTATATCAAAACTATGATCTGAACCCATTTTTATAGCATAGGACTAGCTCAAAGATTGCCCGCATGATCAAATCTCAACGGTCTAACCGAATTGGGACTTAACAGAAAGTGTCTGACAAAAGATATCTTTTGAATCAAAAATGGTTAGCCACTCTGCAAGTTCATTGGCTGCAACAGATACATGTAACTCCACCTACTTGAATCAGGTAGGAACGCATGGCAATTTTTGATAGTCTTTGTGACTATAAACCCTTGGAACAGCTGGCATTCATACGCGCCTCTTTCTTGAAACTCCATCTTTCCAGAACAATAAGAAAATAACACATGGCATCCTCTGCATGAATTACTTGATAAACTGCTTCATTACTCAGGAGACACCAGAAATCAACACTTGGCAGCTTCCGCGGCCCCTGCAAAAGATACGTGGCGATCTCCACTTTACTTTAAGTCTTTACTGTGGCTTTCTATTAGGAGTGCTTGAGCTTTGCCATCTGTCACGGTCCGCTGCACTGAAACTCAAGAAACATTAAAAATGGGACCCACCAGCAGTCTGTGCCTAAGCAGCTTCAAAAAGAAATAGGGACAGGTGGCACCTTCCGCGGAACCTAGAGTCTTATATGAGGCAGCTTCTGCGTAACTTAGAGAGACTTTAGAAACATTTGTAGGGTCCTATGGAAGATGACACATAGTGCACTCTACTGCTACTATAGAAACATTATTAGCACTTAAACAAAACCTCTGCAGATGTTGCCACTTGGCACTCACCGCGTAACTCTAAGAAACTTTGTAGAAACATTAGAGACTGATAAGAATCACACGGATGGTGACACATGTCGCACTCTATTGAAACTATAGAAACATTAACGGGGCCCACCACAGTCTTTACTTGGCACTTTAAACAAAAGGGAACCCGCGGATGTTGACACCTGGTGCATTCCATAGAAACTATATGGGACATGCGGCACCTCCCATTTAACTTTGAGAAATATTACAGAAACTCCCTGCATCTGCCACTTGGCGCCTTCCGCGCTCACTAAAGCCTTAAAAGGGACCTGCCACATTATGAGAAACATTCAAAAGGAACATTTGAAACTTAGAAGAAACTGAAACGGGTGTCAACACTTGACAGCTTCCGTAGAAACTTAGGAACTTAGGCAAAATTTACAAAATGAAACCCCGCGCGTCCACTTTCTGTGTCAAAACCCTAACTGCCAAAACTGAAACGCAGAGAAACACAAATGGAGCTCGCACAACTGAAACTCAAAAATCAAAATGTAGAGTATTTTACTCTATAGTTCTTGGCAACCTCAAGGACTTTTGAGCCTGCTCAAAAAGAATCCAAAAATGTGCATCTATATATATAGCAAAATTTACAAATTTTGCAAGGCCGTCTGATATACAGACCACTCGGCATTAGATAGTCTCTTTTTGTTCTACAAATCCTGGAAGGCTAAATCCAGGTTGATAATGTCCTTATGTGAAAAGCTTTGCAAAACATGGACTGTAGCTTTCAATTGAAAATCAAGCTGGGCCATGGGAATCAAAACAGCTTCCACTTCTGACACTGATGAGGCATCTGTTAGATCCTGAAAAACTGATTGGTCATTTTGTCTAGCTAGCAACATAGGCTTGATTTCATCAACCATTAATACAGTGTTGCTATTAGGAAAAGGGGAAGGAAGACCAATTACACCAAGTCTTCAATGTGTTTCTTCATGTCCTTCACTCCCTCCTTGACCACATCCAGGAGCTCCTCGCAAGTAATTGCAGCGGAGTTGCAATTGAGAACCTCATTCACCTGTTTGGCAACAATCATTCTGTCACTGATCCCTGCTGCTGATAATGCTTCATCAGATGTGTCATAAAGTTTCCCCAGCAGCAGTTGAGAATCTGAAACTCTCATGGAAAAAATGGACAAAGTGGCCTGAACTGAGGCCTCTACCTTTTCACACAATTGATGTGCATGTAGCAAGAAAGTTAAAGAGGGTTTGAGCTGGATAATCTCCTCAGAGATTCTTGCCCACACTGATGCATATAGCTCCTTAACCAAGTTCAACACTCTTGCATTTTGTGGCCTATTTGCCAACTCAAGGGTCAACTGTTTTGCTGTTTGTTGCTCGGCCTGAAGTTGAACCTGTATGGCAGCAACATTGTTCTGTTCTTTCAACAGTTGCTGTTGGAAATGTGTGGCTTGTTGAGAGGAATCCTGATGCCTCTTCTGCAATGTGGCCTTTTCATACTTCAGGGTAGCCACAACAGACTTCACCTGGATCAGCTCTTCCTTCAAGGAAGCATTTTGGCTCTCTGTAGCCTGATGAATCTGACATGAAACAGTATTTTGCAACTGTTTAGTGAGATCTTCTATTTCATCATTTTTCAATTTGAGCTCAGCAGTCAGGGTCTCAATATGTGTCCTTTCTTGAGCCAGATTAGCCTCCACCTTCTGCAACTTCCTAGATAACTTCAAATAGTCAGTGGCTACAGCAGAAGTGGTTTCATTTAGCAGCTCTACCCTATCTTGTGGCCTAAAAAGTGACATGTCCATCGCCACTGCACTCATTGTATAATCTTGGGGCTACATCTGCTCATTGGGTCTAACTACATTTGGTGACAAATGAGTCACAGTTAGCTGCTGCTGGATTGGGTCAAATAGTGACCTCATATGTGGGACAGCCTGAGCTTTATTGTCCTTCTTTCTCTTTTTGTCCATTCGGGCTTCCCTAGCTTTCTTAGCAGTGTCTGCTTGAGCCTAGAAGGTAGGGGGAGAGGCAATATACCCACCCGCAAAAGGATGACCCTGTGGCAAGCCATAGGGGATAGCCAAATGTTGGCTAGGAGGAATCTAAGGAGGTACTCTCCTTGGAAAAGAGGGAGAAAAGGGAGGAAACAATGTGGCCTGTGATGACATGGCCTATGTCGTGACAGGTGGGGAAAAATGGGAAATTGGCACAGTAGAGGTGGCAAGGGATAATATTTGGCCAGTTGGGATTGCCACCCCTATTGAAGAAGAAAAAGACTAAGAAGAAGAAGGAGAAGAAGCACATACCTGATGAGCAACAGATGTACTCAATGGTTGTTGCTATAAAAGCTCTACCTCCTCATCTGAATCAGGCTGAAGTTTCAGCTTCTTATGTTTCCTTGGCCTCTCTTCTTGTTGTGTTTCTTTCTCCCCAACATTTACCACTATTGCTAGTGGTGTTTGCACAAAACTAGAAGCCCCAATCATTGAAACTGATGGGGTCTCTCTAGGTGGTGATGACACCACATTCTTTTGCTTCTCTATGGCACTGAGAGATTGGGGCCAGGTAGTTACAGTAGCTGTAGATGATGTTTGTCCTGGGGCCTGCACTGTGAGTGGACTCAGGTTCTTCTTCAGACTCCTAACTCCTTTTATGGATCTTGCTTGTATCAGGGCTAGAGGCTGGGGAAGGATGCCATTCATCCCAAATAGACTCCCATTTCTCATCTGTATCAACCTTGCCAAAGGAGTGGGTTGTCTCAGATATCTCTTGCTTATATTTCCAATAGGCTTCTATCTTCTCAGCCTTCCACTCTCTATCTCTTATTAAATTTTTCTTTAATCCAATGCCCATTTTGAGCTTAGGGTCATAGGCCTTTTCCCTTTTATAAAATACTTCCCATGCCCTGGGTCCCTCAAAGGGCAAATCTGTCAATTCTGCATATAAATCAGGGATGTCCTCTTTAGGGTTTCTTCTATCTTCCCAAAAGGGATGACCCTCGTGCACAATTTTGGCACCAACATTATTATTCTTGACCCACAAGGTTATGAAATTGATTGGGTCATATCTCCATTTATCTTTAATCAAAAGAAAACCCAGGATAGCTAACTTTCTTAGCAACAAGTGCTCAGCATCTTTGACCAATATGGTCATGTTTTCCTTCACCCAAGGGATATCATACATTTTCTTTTTCTTCTTCCCAATGCCATAATCATTATCAACCACAGACATTTGCCGGGTGACCTCTAAGAAGGCCAACCTAAGAGTCAAAACCTTGGGTAGCAATATTGGCTTTCCGTTAAAACCATGGACCTTGATAATAGTATGGTGAGACCCAAAGAAATAATCACAAGGAATGGGGGAATTTGCCATGAGGCCTCTGACACTTAATGTTAATCTATTCTCAACATGCTCTGGGCTTAGGTGACTAAAAGCAGGGGCGACAAAAAATTCCCAAAATTCATAGGGGTCAGACGATTCAGATAAGACATGTGTCCATGCAGACATAGGAATAGTTCTATTGGGACCGAAACTTGGGTCATACATGTTTAGATGCATATACTGGGAAAAGATGGCATAGTTTTGGTATAACATAAGGTGAAACAGATAAGAAGAATACCTGAAAACCCCCGTTAATTTGAAATTGGTGAGTTGGTCGGCCATTGAGTAGGCAATCTGCTCTGAGAAATCCAACCAAAACTCCTGATACTTGTCCACGGTCTTCATTCTGAATAAAATGGTGAGTTGCCAATCATAGACAGTGATGTCTTCCTTCATTTCGAAGATAAATGCCATCATGGATAGTGCTTCCTGATTGGCTTGTGTAAATTGTGCCCTTCCTGTTGGTAGTGCTAGCATTTGGGTATTTTCATCTCCCAGCTACATCTCTAAATTAAGAAAACTTAATTGATACTTGATGTTTGCCCATGTCTTCTACATTTTGGCAATGGTGGGAAACGTGACTGTGCTGTCATAGTATAGGGCCAACATGTCCTTGATGGCCTTTGGTGTAATTTGCACCATGAAGGGTCCCTTTTGAATGGTGCTTGAGGGTGCATGAAACAATTCTGTGCATACCTCAATCAGGTCGAGGCATAAATGCATGCTCGGGACCATGAATTTCGCTAATTGAGAGGTCCATAGCTGCATGCTGAATGTTTCAAATTGTTTAGCCTTAACCTTCAGAAGACATCTTTGGTGTGCTCCCTCTCATAGAGCTTTGCTAGACTTTTGAAGGGCTAGTTCAGCAATACCGTTTGCAAAATCCTACACCTTAGCTGAGTCGACCGCATAACCTACCTCAGGGACCCTAGTCCTTGGATAGGCCTTTAAGGGTTGTGTAGGGGCCAAAGCGTATGATTTGCTGGTGAGGAGCTTGTCAATAGACTCGTAAATCCTGAGCCCCTGCTGTGAAGACTATGCCTTCGCCATTTCTGTGTTTGCTGGAAACCATTGAACTTACTGTAACAAGTATGGAAGCCTTGCAATAGGGAAGACACAATTAGGAAGTAGGTTTTGCAATGAAAACGCAAGCAACAGGGAAGACACTTAGCAGAAGTAGAAACAAATGAAACTTAGTTAAGCTTTAACTCATGTTGTTGGGGTATTTTAATGACACATCAAGTATCATAAATGGCATTAAAAATGGAAAACCGTTATAAAATCTTAAAAGATCTGAGTGGGACAGAGTGTCAGACACATCATAAAAGCGCCTGTGCTAAGGTACTTTTTAGGAATTTTGGGGAATTGAGAGGTTTAACGAATGTGAGAGTTTCAAGACGTTCAAGAGACTTGAGCTATGGCCCCGTGTTTTAAAAAAACACTTATTCAAAGAAAGAGCGGGAAAAACAAGGCTGGAAAAACAAACAGCAATGAAAAGGAAACTATCTAACTATAATACACAGGAAAGACACTGGTTAATTGAAATCCTTCAAGTAGATCCCATTGATAGAAATCTCTTCAAGCTCACCCTCCATTGTTTCAAGCTCAAATGAATTCTACTGTTTACAAGAATGGATTTTATAGGGTCCAGTCCATAATGACTCAAATTTACAGTGTCAACCTGGCTTGGCGGCTCTCTCATCCCATTTCAAAACGACTAATCCTACTTCAACATGAGGATTTGAAGTCTTCTTATTGAAACAGTCTTTGATTATTTTCTGATGTTTCAATAATGATTCATGTGCAGAATCCCTCTTTTCTTGAACTTCTAGGAGCTCAGCAAGTCTGACCTGCACGGGGTCATTTTCTTCAATCTCAATCTGTTTCAATAACTAGAGAGCAGGAATCTCCAAGCTCAGGGGCATTACAGTAGGTTTACCATAGACCAATTCATATGGGGACATCTTTGTCACTTGTTTAGGTGTAATTCTATCTACCCACAGTGCTATATTAAGCACTTTATGCCACTCTTTGTGATGATCAACCCCTATTCTTTTGATAAGTCTGATCAGATTCTTGTTAGTTGATTATGCTAAACCATTACCCTGAGGATAATAATTTGAGGAGGTTTTTAGGTAGATTCCATACTTTAGTGCAAAGTCAGATATTTTTGCCCCTAAAAATACCTTAGCATTATCTAAAATTACAGTACAAGGAGGTCCAAAGCGAGTAGTGATACCCTCCAGAAAGTCTAGGATCACCTTTTCTATTGCTTCTTTTAGTGGGACAGCCTCACTCCATCTGGTAAAATAATCTGTGGCAGTTAGAATCTATTTGTACCCCATACTTGACACTGGATTGATTATTCCAATGAAGTCTAGACCCCATTGGGCAAAGGGTTCATCAACAATTATAGGGCTAAGGGGCATTGCTGCATTTCTTCTTTTCCCTACATAATACTGACAAGATTGGCATTCCTTGACCAGTTGATAACAGTCTGTGAATAAAGTGGGCCAGAAGTAACCTGCCTGACTTATTTTAATAGCTATAGTTCTTGCAGAAAAGTGTCCACATGACACTCCATGGTGCATTTCATGCAGTATTCTTTGGGCTTCACCTTTCTCTATGCATCTTAAAAGTATGCCGTCAGTATTTCTTCTGAAAAGAACTTGGTCAATTAAAACAAAATGAACTCCCTATTGCCTATAGTATCTCCTCTTGTCTTGAGAGAGCTCCTTTGGGAAAATCCCATGTTTCATAAACTAGATCCTATTTGTGACCCAAGAATTCTGATCAACTTCTTGTATCCTCAATACATTTTCCTCTTCTATTTCTTCAGTTATCATTTTTTCCATATCTTGAACCATATACTGGCACAAACCCTTGCCTCTGATAAGTTTAGTTGGTCTGACCTCCACATCATATTCAAGAATCTTTGTTATCCAGTTTGCTCTTTTCTCAGTGATTTCTCCTTCCATAATATATTCTCTGACACTCAAATGAGCCACTAGTATCAGAATCTTATTACCTGTGACCATGTGTCTGAATTTCTTGAGGGCTTTTACTATAGCATATGCTTGTTTCTCTACAAAGTTATACCTGGCTTCATGCTCCCTAAGAGTCCTTGAGAAAAAGGCTATTGGATGCTCTCCCTCTTGTTGATCATCTTTCTGTGTTAGGATAGCAGCAACACTAAATTCTCCTCCATAGACATACATTATAAAAGACTTAGAGAAGTTAGGGTTCCTCAATATTGGGTCTATTGAAATTACTTTCTTGACCTCTTCAAAAGCCTGTCTCCCTTCTATAGTCCATTTGAACACCAGGTCTTTCTTTAGTAGTAGTGTAATTGGTCTTATTAGGCCTACAAAGTCTGATATGAACCTGCTGACAAAATTAATCTTTCCCAAAAAGGACTAAACTGCTTTCTTATTGATAGGCAGAGACAGATTCATTATGGCAGTGACTCTTTCTGGATCTATAGAGACTCCTTCTTTAGACACTATATGCCCTAATAGTTTACCTTGAGGTACTACAAAAATGCATTTCTTGGGATTTAGAGATATTCCAAACTCTTGGCATTTCATAAAAACTGCTTCTAGATGGTCAAAATGATCTGCAGCATTTTTAGAGAAAACAGTGAGGTCATCTAGGTAAATTAGAATGATTTTATTGATAATCTCTCCAAATGCTACATCCATTGCCCTCTGAAATGTAGCTCCAGCATTGAAAGACCAAAAGACATTTTTGCATAGGCAAATGTTCCCCATTTTGTGGTGAAAGCAGTCTTATGTTGGTCTTCATCAGCCAACCAAATCTGATTGTACCCAGAGAAACCATCTAGCAAGGAAAATCTCTTTGATCTAGCCACAATCTGTAAAATTTGTTCCATAGAGGGTAAGGGGTAGTGATCCTTCAAGGATGCCCTATTTAGATCTCTGAAATCCACATAGAGCCTTATGTCCCCATTCTTTTTCCTGACTAGTACTAGGTTGGATACCCAAGTTGAGTGTTTGATTCAGAAAATAATCTTTGATTCTAATAGTTTCTGCAACTCATCCACCATCAGAGGTTCAATCCTAGGGTTCACTAGCCTCTGCTTTTGTCTAACCAGTTTAGATCCTTCAGTCAGCTCTACAGTGTGTTGAATAATATTTCTATCATAACTATGGAGATCTTCATAGGTCCAGGCTATGACCCTATCATATTTCTCACATAAATCAATTAACCTTTTTCTTTCCTGTTGAGTGGTAGAATTCCCAACCTTCAATTTTCTCCCCTCACTAACATGAATCTAAAAGTAGTGTTCTTTGTTTGCTTGAAATCTCTTCTTTTCTAGGCTGGCATCTTCAGGGTCAAACAAGTTTTCCAGGGTAATCAATCCTTTAGGGAGTTTGTTTGACTTAAGTTGAATGATCTGATCACCATATGCTTATTCAATTTTGGGTTGTAACTGATCAACAAATTCTCCTAACTGTTGCAAAAATGAGAGTACTTGAAAATCATTTTCAAAAACTTGCCAATTTTCATCATTGTCTGGAATGGTTGGCCTCACAATAAATTTGACTAACTCATTATTGACCATTAGATCAGTTATTGGATCAAACTGTGAACCAATTTGTGCCATCCTATCTGCCTTAGAATTTTGGGCTCTAGGGACTACTTCTATATTGAAGGCTTCAAAATTTTCTATTAAGTCCCAAATTTTGTGCCTATAGGATCTCATCCTTACATTTTTGGCTACTGCCTTCTCTCTTATTTGTTTCACCACTAGTTTTGAATGTCCTTTGACTATCAGATTCTTTACTCCTTTCCCTTTTTCCAATATAAGTCCATGCACTAAAGATTCATACTCAGCATCATTATTGGTATAGGCAAAATGAAAGCGAATGGCTCTTAAAATCTTTTCACCATTAGGGGCAGTAAGACAAATTCCTGCTCCAGCTCCATTTTTACTTCTAGCCCCATCAAAATTTAGGGTCCAGATTCCTGAGTCATTTATTGATTCTTGGGTCTGAGAGGGCTCCTTTCTTAAGACATTAGGGATCTCCTGGTCTTCTTCAAATATAACATAAGTGCCCAACCCTGTTGAGTCATAGTTTCCAAAGGGATCATTCTACATCATGGTTAACAACTGGTTATCTTGTTCTTGCTGATCATATTCAGTCCAATCCCTTATTTCTTCAACAAAAACCTTTTCCTCTTTATTTAGCATGGCATGGGCTGCTTCTAACTTTGGGGTTGGTTCATTTGTTATATGGTCCTTTGACAATGGTTCTAACAGTACCTTCATTTTAGTCCCATAGTTGGTTCTTATGATGAGATGAGACCAATCAAGTGACATATATCCCCCTATCTTGGCTGTAAAATCTCTAGATAGGCATAAGCCAAAAACAGGATGAATATCTATGACTACAACATCTTGATTTACAATTATGTTGGGACAGGTATACAGCTATAGTGGAAGTTGTTTAATTTTCACTATTGTTTGCACAGACTTCCCATCTAACTGCATAACTCCTTTTGTAAGTGGCTCATATTTTATTTTCAAAGCATTTGCTATTTGCTTTGGCATCACTGTGGTGCTAGCCCCAGAGTCTATCATTGCATTGTGCAGCAGTTTCTTCCCAATTATTAAAGTTAAATAAAAGGGATCTGGCTTGGATTTACTTACCTCTGGTGCATTGTTCAGAAGAGCCGTTGTCTGTAGAGGAACAATGTCTTTGAGTTTTTCTTTATCAGTAGGTCCTCCTTTGGCAACAGTCTGTTTAGGCACAGCTTGGCCCTATAGAGCTTCTTGCAATAGTGTCTTTTGCTCAGGAATGGCTAACATGTCCCATATTGACATGTGTGCTGGAGTCCTCTTTAGCTGATCCACCACATTCACAGGTCCTAGTGCCTGGGTTCTTGGATAATAAGGGTACCTTGTTTTTTCTTGAACTTGTCTAGAAACTATTTGGTTCTGCACTGGCTGAGACATTTCTTGTCTAGCAACTGTATTTTGATGATCTTGAAATGGTGGAATTCCCATAATTTCATTATTTGTGACTCCAGGTTGTTCCATCATCCTTCTCTTGGCTCTAGTATAGTAATCTGATTGTACGAATGGCTTCTTAGAAGTTGAAGCTTCATTTAAGAATACTGACTCTTCATCTTCAATCCATGAGAATAGAGCATGCTCAGGGGCTATTTCTTCTTCTTGTTGTAAGGACATTCCTTGCATCTGAGCCACTAGAACTGAATTTTGCATACCATGGGATTGGTAGGGTTGAGTGTCAGAATTATTAGTAAATTGTCCGTCCACTCTCCTTTGCTCTACTATCTTTTGCTGTAGATTACCCCTAGGACAATCTCTGGGCATATGTACATTATTACAAGGGAAACACCAGGCATTGGTGCCATCTGCATAATTATTCTACCCTGGGACAATCTCTTTGTTTGGATTGGGAGGAATAGTCTGCAAGGGTGTAGGAACTGTAACCAATTGGTTTGATGGCTAAGGGTTAGTTTGCCTTTGGGGACCCTGATACTGATTTGACTGTGGAGGAGGTCTATTCCCTTGATAGCCTTGATATTGGGGTCTGGGATAGGGATTCTACTATCTTTTTAGGTTAATTATTTCATTTGAAAATATTCTTAGGATGTTCTTGACATCATCCATCTCAGAGGACTGGGCAAGGACAACAGCTTTAGCAGGTTGCTGGGGAAACGTATACATGGACACAGGTGGGGTTATGGGGTTAGGAGCTTCTTGAGGCAATGGTAGGGTAATCTCTGGAAACATAGGCATGGGGGCCTTGGGGGCAATTTTTTAGCATCTATCAAATTATTTTTAGCTCTGACTGCATAGTCATAGGCTTTTGGCAGAGTCTAGCCTCCAAGTGATTGAATCATTACTGCTATATCTAAATTTAGGGCTTTAAGATAAAATACTATAGCCATACCTGGTAATGGTCTTGCTGTAGCAGGAATCCTTTCCCAAGTCTTCTGAAATCTAGAATTGAAGTCAGTCATTACTTCTTGTGGTGCCCTCTTGATGGTAATCAGTTGTTGTAACAAAGAAGATTTATCACCCTTCTCTTTGAATCTTGCAAAGAAAGCATCTCCAAGTTGGTGCCATGTAGATATTGAATTTGGGGTCAAAGACCTATACCAGTCCAGAGCCTTCCCCTTAAAAGAAGTTACTAACAGTCTTATAGCCACATTCTGCTATGTGATCACATGTATTGCACAGACATCAGACACATCTTGTAGATGCTCTTTGGGTGTTTTGAAATCTTCCCCGTTAAATTTGGGCAGAGCCTTCAGGGCATTTGCTGGAATAGGATCCCAGGTGGCTAGTGGTACTGGGAGAAACAGAGCACTGCCAGTATTCCAATTTGCATAATTCCTTGGAGCTATAGGTGCTCCTATGTTTGCACTTGGTGTTGCTGTAAACTGATTTACCCTTCTTCTTGGATTAGTTATCAATGGTGATAAAGAATACCTGGGTTCACAACAGATTGAGCTCTTGTCATAGGTCCACAGCTTTGACTCCTTGTAGCTCTCTGGTTCATACAATCTTGAAAGAAACTTCAAGAAATTGTCCCACCGTGCATGCCAAAAACTGTTGATGCTCAAAATTGCCCTGTTTCCAACACCAACATGGGAAACTCTGAGATGTGGGAATGCTCCTCAGAGTAACCTCCATATTTTAAAGAAGCTGGCTCTTCTTTATCTCAAAAGTGTTTTGGGAAAAGGGATAGAATTAAACAGAATCACAAATGCAACTGAAAAAGAAACTAAACTATGACGATGCACCTAAATGTGATTTTATTTCTCAACACTAAGCACAGTGAAACTACTTTTAGGATTCAGTTACATTAAAGAGCAAACAATGCATGATCAATGTAAAAGATAGAAAACAAGTAGGATCAAAGGCTCACAACTTAGAAGATTTTGCAATAACATAGAAAATATCAGCAAAGGCACAGAACTCTGTCTTTTATTAATTTTTCAGTCACATAAGAGGCACAGAATCATGCATAGTTATACAAACTCTCTGAATCAAGAAAACAGAACAAAGGCAAATGATATTACTGGCCACTACAAAAGAACCTCAAACTTCTCTAACAATCTGTGATGCAGAAAAATCTCTATATCTCCAATGTTATATCAAAACTATGATCTGAACCCATATTTATAGCATAGGACTAGCTCAAAGATTGCCCGCACAATCAAATCTCAACGGTCTAACTGAACTGGGACTTAACTGAAAGTGTCTGACAAAAGATATTTTTTGAATCAGAAATGGTTAGCCACTCTGCAAGTTCATTAGCTGCAATAGATACATGTAACTCCACCTACTTGAATCAGGTAGGAACGCGTGGTAGTTTTTGATAGTCTTTACGACTATAAACCCTTGGAATAGTTGGCATTCATACGCGCCTGTTTCTTGAAACTCCTTCATCTTTCCATAACAATAAGAAACTAACACATGGCATCCTCCGCATGACTTACTTGATAAACTGCTTCATTACTCAAGAGACACCGAAAATTGGCACTTGGTAGCTTCCGCGGCCCCTGCAAAAGATACATGGTGATCTCCACTTTACTTTCAGTCTTTACTATGGCTTTCTATTAGGAGTGCTCAGGCTTTGCCATCTGTCATGGTCCGCTGCACTGAAACTCAAGAAACATTAAAAATGGGACCCACTAGCAGTCCATGCCTGAGCAGCTTCAAAAAGAAATAGGGACAGGTGGCGCCTTCCGCGGAACCTAGAGTCTTATATGTGGCAGCTTCCACGTAACTTAGAGAGACTTTAGAAACATTTGCAGGGTCCTGTGGAAGATGACACATGGCGCACTCCGCTGCTACGATAGAAACTTTATTAGCACTTAAACAAAACCTCCGCAAAAGTTGCCACTTGGCGCTCGTCGTGCAACTCTGAGAAACTTTGTAGAAACATTAGAGACTAATAAGAATCATGCGGATGGTGACACATGTCGCACTCTACTGAAACAATAGAAATATTAACGGGGCCTACCACAGTCTTTACTTGGCGCTTGAAACAAAAGGGAACCTGTGGATGTTGACACCTGGCGCATTTCGTAGAAACTATATGGGACACGCGGCACCTCCCATGTAGCTTTGAGAAATATTATAGAAACTCCCTGCATCTGCAACTTGGCACCTTCCATGCTCATTGAAGCCTTAAAAGGGACCTGCCACATTATGAGAAACATTCAAAAGGAACATTTGAAACTTAGAAGAAACTGAAATAGGTGTCGACACTTAGCAGCTTCTGTAGAAACTTAGGAACTTAGGCAAAATTTACAAAATGAAACCCCACGCGCCCATGCTCTATGTCAAAACCCTAACTGCTAAAACTGAAACGCAGAGAAACAAAAATGGGGCTCACACAACTGAAACTCAAAAATCAAAATGTAGAGTATTTTACTCTACATATATATATATATATATATATATATATATATATATATATATATATATATATATATATGATGGATTTAGTTGTGAGTTTTCTCATGGTTGTTGGTGATGTGCGAATAAAAGTAGAAGAGCAGAGCGAAAGAAGTAAGGAAGATCCGGTATGTGAAGGGAAAGCAGCATAAAAGAAAAAGAAAGATGAAGTGCAACAGATCAGTGTACTGAGCCTAACTGGAACTAAACTCTAGCATATGTAGATGCTCCCAATTGATTCAAGTATTGTTTTATATTCTTTTTGTAGACAGTGAGTCTCTTGTAGGCAGTGTGCCTCTTGTGAGCAGTGTGCTTGGGCAGTGAGCCCTAATTGGAAAGTGCCATTTTGTATTTCCATTCTTCTAACAAAGAATACAATCTTGGGTTAATCACCCCGTGGTTTTCTCCCTTAACAGGGTTTCCACTTCAAAAATATTGTGTCATGTGTATTTCTATTTCATGGTTATGTTTGCTTATTTGAATTAATGTTACATTGATTATTAATAAAGTTCAGAAAGCAGAAATAATTAGGATAACTAATTCACCCCCCTCTCAGTTATCAACAATTGGTATCAGAGCCAAGTTCCTCCTAACAGAGTCTAACAGCTTGAGGAAGATCTAGGAATTCAAATGGATGCATATGGTTTAAGGGAGCAACTGAAGACTACCCTTGATGATCTTGAACAGTCAAACTCTGAAGTCAATGATTTAAAGGAAAGACTCAAACAGGCTGATGATTTCATGAGAACTAAAAGACAAATTAAGTCTCTCTATGAAAAAGAGAAAGGAGCTACTTTAGCAATTGGCAAGTCAAGGTGAAACCAATGATACAAATGAAGATCTGAAGGAGAAAACCAAGTTACATGAAAAGTTATCAAAAGAAATCATTATGGTAAGACATGAAATGGAATCAGGAGTTATGAAGTTTACCCAAGAGGTTGAAGAGAAAAGAAAAATTGAAAATAATCTAAGACAATCTCTCAAGGAGAAATTAGAAGATTGCCACAAGATGGATAAAATTATCAGACATCTTGAATCTGATCTTGAAGATGCTAAAGATAATGAAGAAAAACTTGAGGATCAAATTGTCTCTCTCAAAAGGGATCTTCAAACATCAAATGAATATAAAGAGAAATTCAAGATAAGTTTTGCTCAACTTGAAGTTCTTCTTGGAAGTTAAAAGAGGGTAGATGACAAGTGTGTTCTGGGATATGAGAAAGGAGAAAGCTCTAGATTCGGTCAAAAGAATTTTGGATCAGAAAATCTAAGGAACAGACCTAGAAGACCTTTGGTAAGGTAGCCTAATGCTCAAAGATATCCATTCTTCAATGGTTACTGCAACAACTACAATAACTTTGGCCATAAAGCTAATCAGTGCAAAAAGAGAATGAATCAGACTAATTCATCCTTTCCTGGACAGTGTTTTAACTGCAAAAGGTATGGTCACAAATCTCATGAATGTAGAAATATGCAAATGAACAAATCATTCAATGGTAGATGCTTTGTATGCAATAGAATAGGTCATATGGCTAATCAATGTAGATCAAGAGGATATCAATCAAATATGCAAAGAAATGTTGTTTGCCAAATCTACAATAGATCCGGTCATATTGCAAAATTCTGTAAAAACAAGAATCAGGACAAAAGAGGTCTGATATATCATAATCAAAATTAGGATAAGGGAAAACAAAAAGTGAATGTAGATGAAGTTCAAAGTGAGATGAACAAGATTTGGGTGAAGAAAAGTACAGAGAATGTAGGGGATGGGTCTGCACCAGACTCTGGTGCTGATATTCCTTCTAGAAACTAAAAAGTGAGCTCTGGCTCAGGGGGAGATACAAAGAAAACCTTGTTCCCCCATTCAGTCAATCAGTGCCGGAACTGGCACAAGAAGAGTTGCGGATTGAAGGGTTCATAAGAGAAACATCCAAATAAACTATGGTTAAGATTTGGAAGATACGCAAGATGTTTAAAGATCAGGATTGATCTAGTTCTTCAAGTCATCTAAATAAGGCAAACTAGAATAACTTAGGTTGAGCATTTATTGCAACCTGACATTAGGGTTTGCGGAGCAATATAAGGGTTTTCTCATTTAGCATTTGTTCATTCTTCATTCAAGAAGAAACAAAAAGTGAAGCTCTGCAACAAAATTCCTCAAGTTCATCAAAGATCATTTGCAGAAGTCAATTCATCCAAAAATTGATCTGGTTAACTCTGTGAAACTGAAAGGCACAAAAGGTATTCTTCTTTATCAAATATCTCTCTGTAAATCCTTGAATGATGGGTACTCCAAATATTGTGAAGATCTCTGATAGGCCTCACCCCAAATTCAAGAAACATCCATACAAATCTTTGGAAGTAGATCCGCTAGGTGCTTTTTCCAGTGTTTCGCATGGTGTCCTGCATACAGAAGATATTAGGGTTTACATTCACGCAAACATTGAAGAATTTGGAGAGTCCAAATTAATAGATATCTATCACAAGCAGTTAATAGATGATTCTTTTGAGATTAGACCACAGTAGAAAGCCATCCGGGATAAGCATTTTGCACAGTGCATTCATTTCCCCTATTTTTTGGAAAATGAATGGGTCCAGTATATCCTGAGCAGATTACATGATAACTTCATATGGTTGAATAGACCATTCAAGCTCAAAAAGATGCCATTAGGGTAGTTACTGGATTGCACTCATCTGGTGGGATACCTATTCTAAAATCTGTCAAAAATCAAATGGTGACTGAGGCCACCAGATCAAAGTTTGATAAGAGGGCAATGACAATTGAGGATATCACTAATCTAGATATAAAGTTTACATCCATGATCATCAGATACAAAATCTATCACTCTAGCAAGGAAAACTCAGTACCTGGAACTGCAATATATACTGCCTATGAAATGTTAAGAAAGAATGCTGACTATGATCTCTATGAGCTCGTTCTGAACCAACTTCTAGAAAATCTGCAGAAGATAAAGAAAGACAAAAAGAATTCCTTCAAATACGGTGGCTTTATACTATGTCTGTTCTTCTATTATATGAATGAGCTACTCGGATCAAATGGCTGGATATGGCAAAATGACAGACCAATTGCCATACAAATTAGGGATTATTTGCATGGACTTGGTGATGTTAAGGCACAGAATATAGCACTGTGGGGGTATTTCAAGAATTTTTAGAACATGATGCAAGCAAGAGAGAGAATTCCCTAGTCTCTTGTTGAGAAATACAAAGACACGGTATGTTTCATGGTAGAGACTGATCAGTGCCTAATAGAGGTAGTAGAACCTAGAACTGTATGGATCATGCCTATGGGGTATGAAGCTGATGAACAAATTATGGAGCTGCATGTTCAGCACATGCTAAGTCAGCCAAAGGATCCAAAGGTAGAAAGGTTTGGAACCTTTGAGGAGCTGAGTGTAAAGATTCATGTGGAACTTAGACAACCAGAGATCAAGAGGAAGGTAAGAAAAGAAGTTGAAGATGTTGCAAAAGGCTTTGGCATTTCAAAGGAGACACTTGATGCCAACAGGGAAAAGATGGAAAGGGCTAAGGAAGAGAAGAGAAAGGTAGAAAAGATAAGTGAGGAAAGTGTTCTGATAAAATCCTCCACCAAGACTAGATTATCAAAGAGATCTGCACCTATCACTACCAAAAGCTCAAGGCCATCAAAACTGAAAGCAAAATTATTTGGCAAAGGAGAGAAAAGAACAAAGACAAAAGTCACAAGGGCTTATACCAGTCAAAGGGATGAAGAGGAGATTGAATCTGATGAAGAAGTCAGGAAAGTGAAGAAACAGAAGAAAACATCCAGTGAACCCTCTACCGGACAAGAGGAAGAAGAAAAGACAGAGGAATATGTTGAAAAACCCACTCTTCACATTGATGACATAATCAAATCAGTTATAGTGGACGAAAATCTTCAGCCAATGATTGAGTTTTATGATGATTATGGTGAAGCAGATCAGAAGATATTGCATGATGCCACAGTCAGGTACTTAAATATCTACAACAAAGCATTTATTGAAATTATATCTCTGATCCCCAAAAGCTTAGAGAAGGAACTAGAAATAAGAAAGAACAATGCCCAAGCCAAAGACCTAGAAATCTAGGAACAGATTGCAATTCAGCTATATCCTTCAATTGATCCCAAGACAATGAATATGGTATTCAAAGATTGTAAGGATGAGTTTAGGAGCAAAGCAAGGATGAATGAACTTATGCTTGGAGAGATTGACAAAGTTGCAAAAGAGACAAAAGAGATCCTCTGGAATGCATTCAAAAGATTCAACATCCCAATTATAGAGGACTTGGGTATTGATCCCTTGACTGCAAGTGTTACAGAAGAATCTATTGAGAAAATGATAGAAGAGGTAGCCCTTGAACAGACTAACATTTCTCCTCCAGATTCCCCTACAATCTCCAGATCTAAAAGAGAGAAAGAATATGGGAGAAAGAACCAGACGTGAAGGAAAAAGAAGGTGACAATACCAAGGTTGCAGAAGGAGAGAGGACTTCAATAGAGAAGACCACAACTGCCATTGATAAGAATGTAGAAGGAGAGAAAGCTCCAAAAGATAGTTCTGTGACTGCAGAAGAAAAGAAAAACCTGTCTCCGGCAAGAGACATCGCAAAAACTGTCCAAGAATTCTTGAACAAAGAAATAATGGAGATTGATGAACCAGAGCTTCTACAAGGACCATTTAATTTTGATTCTCTTTCTCTGGTACAGACAATGAAGATAGCTTCATTTGCTAATGCAAAGGCTAAAGAAAAACTCCTGAAGTCTCACATGGAAGACTACGAGTTGATAGAATCCACTTCCGGAGTACTAGAAAAGATTATGCCATCATTTCAGAAGGATCCCACAGCCTCCTCATCCAGTAATCTCAAAACTCTAGTCAATAGTGTTAGCACACATTTTGATTCCCTAGAGAAGTCAGCAAAAGATAAGGTCCGGAAGGAATTTCTTGCAAAAAGATTATTAGAGGTACAAGGGTTGATAAGTAATGATAGGAGAAATATGAATATTGGGATAAAGAGCTTAGAAAATGCTCTTAAAGATGGCGGAGAAATATACAAATTTTGTTTATCATGGTCCAAAGCAACATTGGACATTGAAAAGAAAGTAAAAGAATAGGAGGACAAACTAAAAAATCTATCAAAGAATTTTGATCCTCTCTCATCCTCCATAATAAATCAAGAATGTTAGACTATTGTAGTCTTGAATGAAATCAAGAAGCTAGAGAAGGAAAAGAAAAATAGAATAAGCAAACTGGGTGCACTCAGAGAGATAATTATCCCCAAGTTAGAGGCCATCCGTGAGTCCATAAAAGAAGCCCAGATCACAGCCCAAACCAGTGATCCGACAAATCTAAAAAGGGCAGATGCATTTGCATTCATGTTCAGTGGTCATATATCAATTTTGGACAGAATGAAGCAAAGTTGGGCAACAAAATTTGTCCAATTGAAGACAACTTTTGCAGACATTCTTCAGTATATGTAAGTATGCCATATGTATATACCTATGCGGACACGTATAGTTAAAATTTTGAAAATTTTGATGTGAGGACCCAACCCTTTGCCATTGATGTCAAAGGGGGAGTGAAGAGTAGTGAAAAATGAGGAATCCAACTGAGGGGGAGCTCCAGAAAATGTATATAAAAATAGAGCATCACCCAAGGGGGAGATTGTTGGCAAGAGACACTATATGGATTCATGATTATTGTTATTGATGGCAATAAAGTTCATCCCACACATCCGCAGGACATGGTGTGTCTATACCGGAAGTCAGAGTGAAGAATGTTGTGGTCCAGTAAACTAGAATAGAGCATGTGGTGAGGGCTGACAGTCAGGTCCGGATCTCTCAGAAGAAGTATCTTGGTGAAGTGTAGATTTAGGGAAGTCAAGAGGACTACCTTGAGTGATAGATTCCAAGGATTTAGCCTCCGGTGATAGATGAGGAAAAAGATATGAATACTTGAGTATCAGGTTCCTGATTGGTAGTGTTGACAGAGGAAGAACTGACTAGCAAAACATCAGACATTATTCCAGATGTGTTACTAATGATGGTAAAGATTCTTAAGGCCTAAGTTATGATTGTCCAACATGATTGATGATTTCTACAAGTATATCCTTGATCCGCATTACTTGGTAAGCAAGGATTCAGTCGACAGATCAAAGTTTGTGGAAAATATTGACTATTCTAGGTGTTGACTACAAAGGTGATGAAATCACTTGTGCACATATATATATATGATGGATTTAGTTGTGAGTGTTGTCGTGGTTGTTGGTAATGTGCGAATAAAAGCAGAAGAGTAGAGTGAAAGCAGTAAGGAAGATCCAGTATGTGAAGGGAAAGAAGCATAAAAGAAAAAGAAAGATGAAGTGCAGTAGATCAGTGTACTGAGCCTAACCAGAACTGAACTCTAGCATATGTAGATGCTCCCGATCAGTTCAAGTATTGTTTTACATTCTTTTTGTAGATAGTGAGTCTCTTGTAGGCAGTGTGCCTCTTGTGAGCAGTGTGCTCGGGTAGTGAGCCCTAATTGGCAAGTGCCATTTTGTATTTCCATTCTTCTAATAGAGAATACAATCTTGGGTTAATCACCCCGTGGTTTTCTCCCTTAACAAGGTTTCCACGTCAAAAATATTGTGTCATGTGTATTTCCGTTTCATGGTTATGTTTGCTTATTTGAATTAATGTTACATTGATTATTAATAAAGTTTAGAAAGTAGAAATAATTAGGATAACTGATTCACCCCCCCTCTTAGTTATCAACACTACTAAGACCCCTCAACTCTTCAACTTCCATTCTTGTATTTTTACACTTTGTCAACATGACAACTTTTGCAATAATTTACAAAATTTAACAAACCACCACCTATAAACTTAATAATGAATCAACACACCTTACACACCTTAGAAATGGTCTTTAATACCTTATGAAATGACTCAAACACAACATAAAACAAATATTTACAAAATGACCTCATGGAGGCATAAAGTCCATTAGGTGCTCCTGCACCATACTCCTGACCGAAAAGAAATTCAAAGCCCTCTTGAATTGAGGGTAGTAACAGGTATCCATCTCTAAATGAACTTGATTGATGTCTTCTAACTCCTACCCTTTGCCTTCTTGGAAGCATGTAGTCTTCATCTTCACCTTTGGCTTCATCTTGTCCATGCCAACTTGTCTTCTATCCATCTTACTACCTTGCAGCTGATGTCTTTTGTTCTGATGTATCACTTCTTTACCTCAACACCTTGTCCTTCTTCTATATCCTATTTCATCTTGAATTTGAGTTTATCCTTTCTCAGAAGTACAATCTCAATAGTAAAATGGTGTAATCCTTCCTCCATAAGCCTACTAGGTGTTATTCTCATCTCAATGTCTATGCCATCAACAAATTTTCCTTCATCTTTGTCAATTTGGAAAACATAACAAGGAACTTTTGTCCCTTCAACCTCACAATATGCTGCCCCCTTATCTTCCATCCCTTTGAAAGTTTTGTCCTCCCATTCTGCATGAGAACTCATATCTTGCCTTGTACTATCATCTACCAACACATCAACATGGCCTTGCAATTTTTTTTGAACTTCTAATGGTAATTCATCAACTCTAACTACTATTATAACAGCCATAAGTTTACTTACCTTTGTATCAGCTGCCTCTTCCTCTTTTTGTTTCTTGTGCTCTTCAATCAAGGACTCCTTCATGATTGATTTTGTTGGCCTTACTTGTCTTCTCCTTTGAATAATCTTCTTAATAGGCCATGATACACTCTTGATCACTAATATGTGCCAACTTTGCTCTTGTTTAAGAAAGTCCTTCCATTTCTCTTCCGTTTTTTCTCATGTCTCTTTTATGTGTTCTAAAACCCACCTCAGCTCTTTTATATATTGGTCAATTTCCATTTGTTTTCTTCTTTCTTTTTTCTTGATCTCTTTTTCCTTTTTTTTCTTTTCTTGTTTCTTCTTTTGTGAACCCTCAACCTACAAGAATCTCCTCAACACATCCATTCTTCTCTTCATTCAAGAAAGTCTCTTTCACCTTACTTCACTTGTCTTCATGACACCTCACCCAGGTTTCTTCTCTTCTTTACTACCTAGAGTCTTGGCATCCAGGTTTTTTCTTCACCCTGCAAAAAGGCAACTCACACAAACACACAACCTTCCTTTCCCAGAATCTTCTAGGTCTGATACTAATTTGATGCGGAGCATGGAGAATTAACTCAAACAAACAAAATACAAGCAATTTGGAACAATCTTTCCATCTTCAAAATACCAATTTGGTCTCTATTTCACAATTCCTCAAAACTACCTTGTAGGTCTCCAAACAGATAAATTTAAGCATATCTTTCTTAATACTCCTCAAACCTAGAAACCAATGGATGTTTTAGATACCCATTAAGGCCTACTTTAACATATCTCAAAATCTCATAGGATCAGTTTAGACCATCACTCTCAAATTCTAACTGTCTCGTTGTCCTAAGGGTAAATTAGCCCTATTTTACAAAGCAACTATGAGAAACTACTCTACCAAATTACCAAAACCTATTCCACTACTCTCCACAAGTCACGATTGGACTAAATCAGAAACTTCTTGTTAAGGAAATGCTTACAAACTCATCCAACACAAAAAAAAACTAGTTTTAGGCCTATTTTAGCTAGTTTACATGAGGGTTTATTGAAAATAAAAAATCCACACCTTGTTCCACCCTACCATTGTCTCAAACACATCATAGAGGGTCTTCACATGCTATCCAAATCATGTCCCAACTTTTAACAATGCAATTTCATCATACCCTAACTTCTAGCCATCATTCTTGCTTGAAAACTTGTCAAATTCAACTAGGCTATCACCCAACTTTAACAAAACAAAGAATCAAAACCTCTCCATTGGAGGAGTTTTGGAAACCATAAAAACATACCTTGACATCAATTTTCATCAATTTCCAACCATGGGAAGTCAAGATATCATTTAATTATGTCTGTTGGAAAACCTAGTTTCTGAACTAGGTAGCTAGAAAGATTCGACCATTAGACAACTTAAACAATCTTTTCTTTTGATTGGTAACAACAAAAAATGTCTAAAATTAAATTATCTTTCCAACCATGTGATTTACAGATCTGTACCATTCCGTATATGGCCATACAACACAAATTACAGTCATGTTTTGCAAGAAAACAATGAGTTTATTGGTTCCAATTTGCATCCAAACCGCCACCTCCCTTGTGGTCAACCATACAAAGTCTTTTTAAACCTTTTACATCTTGTTTATATCTATTACAAACCACCTACCAACTTCTAATACCCCTTGACTCTTCAACTTCCACTCTTGCATTTTTGCACTTTGTCAACATGACAACTTTTGCAAGAATTTAGAAAATTTGACAAACCACCTATAAAATTAACAATTAATAAAGACACCTTACACACCTTAGAAATGGTCTTATGACCTTATGAAATGACTTGAAAACAACATAAAATAAATATGTACAAAATGGCCTCATGGAGGCATAAAGTCCATTAGGTGCTCCTGCACCATACTCCCGACCAAAGAGGAATTCAGAGCCTTCTTGAATTGAGGGTAGTAATAGGTATCCATCTCTAAAAGAGCTTGCTTGATGTCTTGTAACTCCTGCCCTTTATCTTCTTGGAAGCATGTAGTCTTCATCTTCACCTTTGGCTTCATCTTGTCCATGCCAACTTGTCTTCTATCCATCTTGCTACCTTGTAGCTGATGTCTTTTGTCCTGATGTATCACTTTATTTACCTCAGTACCTTGTGCTTCTTGTATAACCTATTTCATCTTGAATTTTAGTTTATCGTTCCTCAAAAGTGCAATCTCAACATTAAAATGGTGTATTGCTTCCTCCATAATGCTACTAGGTGTTGTTCTCATCTCAATGTCTATGCCATCACCAAATTTTCCTTCATCTTTGTTAATTTGGAAAACATAATAAGTACCCTTTGTCCCTTCAACCTCACAATATGCTACACCCTTATCTTCCATCCCTTTGAAATTTTTGTTCTCCCATTCTGCATGAGAACTCATATCTTCACTTGTACTATCATCTATCAAGACATCAGCATGGCCTTGCAAATTCTTTTGAACTTTTAATGGTAATCCATCAAATCTAACTACTATTATAATAGTCATAGGTTTAGTTACCTTTGTATCCGCTACCTCTTCCTCTTTTTTTTGCTTGTGCTCTTCAATAAAGGACTCCTTCATGACTGATTTTGTTGCCCTTACTTGTCTTCTCCTTTGAATAATTTTCTTAATAGGCCATGATACCCTCTTGCTCACTGATAAGTGCCAACTTTGCTCTTGTTTAAGAAAATCCTTCCATTTCTCTTGCATTCTTTCTTGCATCTCTTTTATGTGTTCTAAAGCCTGCCTCAGCTCTTTTATCTCTTGGTCAATTTCCATTTGTTTTGTCTTTTCTTTTTCTTTCATCTCTTTTTCTTCTTTTTTCTTTTCTTGTTTCTTCTTTTGTGAACTCTCAGCCTGCAAGAATCTCTTGAACACATCCATTCTTCTCTAGATTCAAACAAGTCTCTTTCACCTTGCTTCACTTGTCTTTGTGACACCTCCCCTAGATTTCTTCTCTTCTTTACTACCTGGTCTCTTGGCATCTAGGTTCTTTCTTCAACCTATAAAAAGTTAACGCACACAAACACAACCTTTCTTTCCTAGAGTCTTCTAGCTCTGATATCAATTTGATGTAGGGCATTGAGGATTCATTCAAACAAACACAATACAAGCAATTTGGAACAATCTTTCCATCTTCAAAATACCAGTTTGGTCTCTATTTCACAATTCCTCAAAACTAGTTTTTAAGTCTCCAAATAGATAAATTTGAGTATATCTTCCTAAATACTCCTCAAACCTAGAAACCAATGGATGTTTCAGATACCCATTAAGGACTACTTTAACATATCTTAAAATCTCATAGGGTCACTTTGGACCATCACTCTCAAATTCTAACTGTCTCACTAGCCTAAGGGCAAATTAGTCCTGTTTTACAATGTAACTATGAGAAACTGCTCTACCAAATCACCAAAACCTATTCGAGTACTCTCCATAGGTCACAATTGGACTAAATCAGCAACTTCTTGTCAGAAATGCTTACAAACTCACCCAACACAAAAACAATTGTTTTAGGCCTATTTTGTCTAGCTTACATGATGGTTTACTGAAAATACAATCTCTACAGCTTGTTCCACCTTGTCATTAGCTTAGACACAACATAAAGGGTATACACATGCTATCCAAATCATTTCCCAACATTTATCAATGCAATTTCATCATACCCTAACTTCTAGCCATCATTCTTGCTTGAAAACTTGTCAAATTCAACTAGGCTATCACCCAACTTTAACAAAACAAAGATTTAAAACCTCTCCATTGGATAAGTTATGGACAACATAAAAATATACCTTCACACCAATTTTCATCAATTTCCAAATGTGGGAAGTCAATATAGCATTTAGTTACGCCTGTTGGAAAACCTAGTTTTTGAACTGGGTAGCTAGAAAGATTCAACCATTAGACAACTTAAATGATCTTTTCTTTTGTCCTGGTAAGAACAAAAAAATTTCTAAAATTAAATTGTCTTTCCAACCATGTGATTTACAGGTCTGTACCACTCTGTATGTGGCCATACAACACAAATTACAGTCATATTTTGTGAGAAAATAATGAGTTTATTGGTTCCAATTTGCATCCAAATGGCCACCTCCCTTGTGGTCGACCATACAAAGTCTTTTTAAACCTTTTACATATTTTTTTTATCAGTTACAAATCACCAACCAACTTCTAAGACCCCTTGACTCTTCAACTTCCATTCTTGCATTTTTGCACTTTCTCAACATGACAACTTTTGCAAGAATTTACAAAATTTGACAAAGCACCACCTATAGACTTAATAATGACTCAATACACCTTACACACCTTAGAAATGGTATTTAAGACCTTATTAAATGACTCAAACACAACATAAATAAAATATTTATAAAAGGTCCTCATGGAGGCATAAAGTCCATTAGGTTCTCCTGCACCATACTCCCAACCAAAAAGAAATTCAGATCCCTCTTGAAATGATGGTAGTAATAGATATCCATCTCTGAATGAGCTTGGTCAATGTCTTCTAACTCTTACCCTTTCTCTTCTTAGAAGCATATAGTCTTCATTTTCACCTTTGGCTTCATCCTGTCCATGCCAATTTGTCTTCTATCCATTTTGCTACCTTACAGCTGATGTCTTTTGTCCTGATGTATCACTTTCTTTACCTTAGCACCTTGTCCTTCTTCTATAACCTATTTCATCTTCAATTTTGGTTTATCCTTCCTCAAAAGTGCAATCTCAACAATAAAATAGTGTATTCCCCATAACCCTATCAGTTGTTGTTCTCATCTCAATGTCTATGCCATCAGCAAATTTTCCTTCATCTTTGCAATTTGGAAAACATAACAAGGAACCTTTGTCCCTTCAACATCACAATATGCTGCACCCTTATCTTCCATCCCTTTGAATGTTTTGTCCTCCCATTCTGTATAAGAACTCATATCATGCCTTGTACTATCATCTATCAACACATCAACATGGCCTTGCAAAAAATTTTGAACTTCTAACTGTAATTCATCAACTCTAACTGCTATTATAACAGTCATAGGTTTACTTACCTTTGTATCAGCTACCTCTTCTTCCTTTCTTTGCTTGAACTCTTTAACCAAGGACTCCTTCATGACTGATTTTTCTACCCTTACTTATCTTCTCCTTTGAATAATCTTCTTAATAGGCCATGATACCCTCTTGCTCACTAATAAGTGCCAACTTTTCTCTTGTTTAAGCAATTCCTTCCATTTTTCTTCCATTCTTTCTCACATCTCTTTTATGTGTTCTAAAGCCTTCATCAACTCTTTTATCTCTTGGTCAATTTCAATTTGGTTTGCCTTTTCTTTTTCCTTCTTTATATCTTTTTCCTCTTTTTTCTTTTCTTGTTTCTTCTTTTGTGAACCCTCAGCTTGCAAGAATCTCCTCAACACATCCATTCTTCTCTTTATTCAAGCAAGTGTCTTTCAACTTGATTCACTTGTCTTCATGACAGCTCACCCAGGTTTCTTCTCTTCTTTACTGCCTGGTCTCTTGGCATCCAGGTTCTTTCTTCAACATGCAAAAAGATAATGGGCACAAACACACAACTTTCCTTTCCTAGAGTCTTCTAGCTCTAATACCAATTTGATGCAGAGCATGGAGGATTCACTCAAACAAACACAATAGAAGCAATTTGGAACAATCTTTCCATCTTCAAAATACCAATTTGGTCTCTATTTCACAATTCCTTAAAACTCCCTTGTAGGTCTCTAAACAGAGAAATTTGAGCATATCTCCCTAAATACTCCTCAAACCTAGAAACTAATGGATGTTTCAGATACCCATAAAGGCATACTTTAGCATATCTTAAAATCCCATTAGGTCACTTTGGACCATCACTCTCAAACTCCTTTACCAAATCACCAAAACCTATTCCACTAGTCTTAGCAAGTCACCATTGGACTAAATTAGTAACTTCTTGTCAAGGAAATGCTTAGAAACTCATAAAACACAAAAAAACTTGTTTTAGGCCTATTTTGGCTAGTTTACATGAGGGTTTATTGAAAATACAATATCCACACCTTGTTCCACCCTATCAATGGCTCAGACACATCTTAGATCATCTACACATGCTATCCAAATCATTTCCCAACATTTATCAATGCAATTTTATCATACCCTAACTTGTAGCCATCATTCTTGCTTGAAAACTTGTCAAATTCAATTAGGCTATCACCCAACTTTAACGAAACAAAGAATTAAGACCTCTCCATTGGAGGACTTATGGAAAACATAAAAAAAAACCTTCACACCAATTTTCATCAATTTCCAACCATGGGAAGTCAAGATATCATTTAATTACGCCCAATGGAAAACCTACTTTCTGAACTGGGTAGCTAGAAAGATTCGACCATTAGGAAACTTAAATGATCTTTTCTTTTGACCTAGTAAAAACAAAAAATGTCTGAAATTAAATTATCTTTCCAGCCATGTCTATTATAGGTCTGTACCATTCCATATATGGCCGTACAACACAAATTACAATCATATTTTGCAAGAAAATAATGAGTTTATTGGTTCCAATTTGCATCCAAACGGCCACCTCCCTTGTGGTCGACCATACAAAGTCTTTTTAAAACTTTTACATCTTGTTTTTAGTAGTTACAAATCACCAACCATCTTCAAAGACCCCTTGAATCTTCAATTTCCATTCTTGCATTTTTGCACTTTGTCAACATGACAACTTTTGCAAGAATTTACAAAATTTGACAAACCACCACCTATAAACTTAATAATGATTTGAGACACCTTACACACTTTAGAAATGGTCTTTAAGACCTTATGAAATGACTCAAACACAACATAAAGAAAATATTTATAAAATGGCCTCATGGAGGCATAAAGTTCATTAGGTGCTCATGCACCATATATGTAGTCACACTCTAGGTTACTATACATGGGATAAAAGCAATCGGGCTCCAACATTTCTATTGTCCAATCCAAATGTATTTTCTTATTAATAAACTCCTAAAGGATTACCATTATCATGCTTTTAAGCTGCTATTACTCTAGTGCTTAAAAGTTTACCATCATGGAAGCATGAATGAGTCTCTTGGAATAGGAAGGGTCTGATTTGTGAAACACAATGGATGCAGCTGCAAGTGCTGCAGTTGTTTCATGGTTTTGGTTATCTATTTTATATGTAGTTTTGGTAGTGTTCATGTCTTCTAGCTTCTCCCAACATTTGTAGGGTCTCCTACCTACATAATTATAAGACAAGCCTAAATAATTATTAGAATTTATAAACCTAGTAGATACACCATCATGATTAAAAAAATTTGATTGTAACATCATATTGAAATTATTCTATTTTTATGCACATACTAGCCTGAACATATATGGTGCCTGAATAAGCAGTATCTTTAAAAAGATAATTTGTCACCCATCAAATGATCATCTTTGCATTAGAGAGCCCGTTGCCCATGAATCTGCCAAACTCCAAAACATTCCATGGCAACATTGTGGTTGTGAAGGCCATTGGAAATCCATAACATTATCTCCTGCATCATAATATCCTACTGTCAATTCTTGTCTATCCCAACTGAAATAATATCCATGCCTAGACATTATTTTGCTTCCTTATGTGCTTTGATTGTAATGCTTAGTAGCTCTCAGTTCAAAGTTTAACAAGGATTCAATTGTAGTAGGCTTCCTGGTTGCCAGCTTATTGCAGGGGCTAATGTTTATGTTATTGTTTTGGTGCAAAAGATTCTTTCTGCACACAGGATAAGACACACTAATCACTCACAACACAATTCAGAGATTTCAAACAAAAAAAAATTCTGTTTCATTTTATTGAAATAAAATAAACTTCAACAAAGAATTCTTCATTACAAAGACAAACAATTGCCATCATGACCTCTCATCTCTCTCATTTGCATAATGTATTTTCCTTTTATAGAGTTCCCTTGGGCATACACAATCCCAAGTTGTTAGCCTTTCTCTTGGATCAAGAATTGTCTCCTCTTTATTTCTTACCAGTGATCGACTCTCTCCATAACTATGCCCTTTCTCTCTCTAGCCATTCACTCCTTAATCTATCTCTAAATCTATATTCTCTCTTTGTTTATTCCCTTGGAGTGGCTTTCACCTTCTTCACTGATCTCTTCTACTCTCTCCTCTACTCTTTTTGGTTATAATGCACTACTATATTTTATTACAGACTTCCCTAACACTTTCGGAGGCCTTTTGTTTTTACCTTCCCCACCAGACAAAATGGTTTGGTTCAACTTCCATAGACAAAGTCACAAATGGTTTCATGTCGAAGTGTCAGAGAGACTCGTAAACCTGTCCCATTTAATTCCCTTTGTCCCGTCGACATACACATTAGGTGCCAAGTCATTCATTTGTTGCTTCGTTGGATCTTTATAATCACCACTATTGATCATTTTATCGGGAGGATGACATAACACCTCCCACCAAAATAGGAAAGTCCTACCGATGAATCTTATCACATCATGGCATCGAGGGGACCCTAAAATTTGTCACTCCGAAATAGCAAGGTTTAACCAAAAACACAAATTGAACCCCACCAAATAGACACGTGATATCCACATCATTGCTATGAATATTGGGCATTATAGGATTATCACTTTATCACCCCATCGAAGGGACTGACTTCAAAGTCTTGGCAAAGTTACAAAGTTCCACTAAAAAGAGTTCCCAACCTTCCATCGACATGTTAAAGAGACAAGACTCAATGTTCTGGTGATATCACCATGTCACTCTAATATAATCTCATTGGAGTATCGAGGGGATGTTAAGAAGATTCCCACTGACATAAGGTTGTCCCATCGATGCCACTTCTCCTAACCACCAATGTAGCACCAAACAACTTAATGATTAGGATATCAAAGAGAGAGACAACTTCATCCCATCAAAACTAAACTGTCAGGACAATGAAGGAGTAAAACAAAACCTGTAGGGAGAAGCTAAACCTTACGAGTCTTCACTACTTCCAGTACATACGTAAAACAATATTATAATATTTTCTTATTAAATATCTTTGCCATGTCGACAAAAATTGAAACCAAACCAAAATGGAAATGAAATGTTTTTGGGTGATGCAGGATTGCCCATTCGCCTGAGATACTCCATCATTAGACACCCTGGGTAAAACATTTGTGAGCATGGGCTCACAAAATTTAGAGCTGAGTAGTAACCTACCCTTTTAGACTGTAAACAATCTGTAGTGAACTCCATCACTAAATCATATGTGATGTAATCAACATTTCTTCTGTCTTTGTTTCCAACATCTTACCAGAATAAGTATCACTTCCTCCCAACACTCTTCTTCATCATCTTTCTTTCCTTTTATGGATATACATCCACCATCCATTGGCCTCCTCCTCTTAATATAATGTCTACAAATATTCCTCTCTTTTGTGGGATTAATCCCACCTCTATCCGTCCACTTCCACCAAACAATCACCTCATTCTCCTTACCTTTCATGCGTTTTAACCCACCACATACTGACCACCTCCACCAAGCATCACTAAGGGCATGCTCCATGGTCTCCTCATGCAAATATACATCTGCATACAAATTTGAAACTACACTCTTTCTTCTACATACCTGAAGCTCATCACATGCATTCAAAATAACTTCATTTTCACAAAAAATTGAAAAACTAAAGCATACCTCTGCGTACCCTGCTGCTATAATAGCCTTTTGCATCACATTTACTTCTATCCCTTCACTCCTTCAAGTGTTGATTCTTGAACAACTTTCCAACCTACTCTATCTCATTTGTCTTCCCCGTGACATTCTTTTCTTTATGTTCCTCATCGAACACTAGATCCTTATTATTCATCACATATTCTGCAGCATCTTCAACTTCAACTACTGTAACCAATGTCTCTTCACCATCTACTATAATCCCCTTATCCTTCATCTGTATGCCTTCAAAGAGATATATGTTAGCTACTTTTTCATCTTTTTTTTCTCTATCCTCTAACACGAGGATCTTTGTTTGACATTCTTCTATAATCTCTTCAACCTTTTCTTGATTCTTTTGCACAAGGATCTCCTTATCTTCCATGCCTCCAATGTGACATGATGGTGCTACTTTCTCTTCCCCTCTTCCCTCATGCTCTTGTATGAGGATATCTCCTTCACATTCTACTACTTCTTCAAATAGAATATCTATCTTTTGCATCTCCTCTTCTAGTAGGAGATCATCTTCTTCAGTTTCCTCATCAAATCTAGGACTCTCTAGGTCAACTTTCTAAACTTCATCTTCTAACATATTCACATCCTCCAAAGGACTCACTAGTGCTATTGCTATAAACTTTGTAATCTCATTCTTTATGTCTTCAAACAAACATGTTTTTACTGCAAACTTGTTATTGTTCTCTTCCTTGTCTTCTAAAAGACTTGCTTCTTCTGCTGTAACTTTTGTACACTTCACAGCTACAAATTGATCTACAGCACACATGCTATCACCATGCTTCTTCTTTTCAATTTCTACTACATGCTCTTGGCCATTATCTTCCTTTCCACCCTCTCTTAGTTTCATCATGCTTCCTTGTTCATTAGCCTTGGTCTCTTCCTCATATCTCAAACACTCGGACATTGTCTCCATATCCTCGTGCTTTGTAACAACACATTCTTTTGCTAGGATCTTACACTTGATCTTCCACACTTTGTTCCCCATATTAGATTTATGTCTAGAAACATCTTCTCGATGCTTGATTGCTTGCCAATTTCCCCTATAATCTGGTTTCCACTTGTTTATATGCATATCTTTAATCCTTCACACAATAACCTACTGTCTTGATTGTCTTCCACCATGGGCTCCCTTGTTTTCTAACCTTTCCTCTTCATAGGCATCTTGTCTTGCATTTATAACTTCTTCCAAGGCATCATGAAACTCTAGGGTTTCTTCCTTGTCTTCTTTACCTCGCTGAAAGTCTTCAACATCCTTCTCTTCTTCACAGTGTATCTCTACTACAAAATTTTATATACACACTGCTGCAACTAATCTCCTCTTATTCTCAACTTTAACTTTTTCGTTAGGTGCTATTCTTGCCCCATCTTTCAACATCTTCAAGGTCTCATCCTTGACCTTCATTATCACATTCATGATACCTGCATAAACATCTTCAAACATAATATAAGTATATAAAATTAGAGACCAAAATGTCTCTATAAGTACCTCCTTCATGGACACTCTCCTCTCTCTTTCACTTCTTTGAAATGCTTCTTTCACCTATTCTAGTGCATGTTGCTCACTTGGCAACTTTCTGTTGTCCCAACTTCTGTGGGTTTCTCCTATGTTTTCATCTTCTCTTGTAACGACCCTCATGTTCGTATTTTGGTTGTTGTTTTTCCTTAATGGATTCTGATATTATTATGATGTTGACATGATTGGTTATCATGCTAGATTACATGCTTACTATTGCTTCAGCTATGATGTCTGTTATATGCACATGTGCTTTGACGTGTGCTTGGAGTGTTGTAGGTACTGAGTATCGACTCCACTTGGACTCACTAGCATGGCGTACTCTTATTAATCCTGATGGTGGTCACTGGAGATAGTCACATAGGCCCAATCCCCTTAGCCTTGCCATCATCTCCATTCAGGGATGAGTTCCCAATGTCGTGTTTTACCCCAGACACCATCTGGTTGTCATCCGATTTCTCTATCCTTCGCTGAGTCAGATCTATGTGGGTTTAGTGTTTGGGTTAGTTTTTTGTTAGTTGCCTTTAGGTATTTCATACATTTATTAGTGTTTTGTGGTATAGTGTTAGTTTTGGTCAGGGTGGTTTGCTTCCCATTGGGGTTCATGAGATGGCCTATTTCTAAGCCTATGGTTGTGTTTATCAGGGAACAACCAAAATAAGTTTGGGTGGGTCTAGGTGTTGACTTAAAAGGAAGGAATTAATTACTTTCCAGGGGGTCCTCACCCACACCTACTCATGCTTTAGTTAGGGTGTGTGTATGTTTATATATATATGTTTTCTTGTAGTGTGGCGGAGGAATTAATTTGCTCAATACTATTATATGCATTATGTATTTGGAATAAAAAAGGATGAAGTTTTGGGGATTTGAGACGGAGGAGAAACTAGGGTTGGAAAAACAAAGGATGCCATACTTTGTTTTGGGATCCCCTTTCAGGCGGTGGGTGAAAAAAAATACTAGTGTGGGATGTTGGAGTGGGCTTCCACTCCCACCTATCAAATTCACCTGCATTCCTTCCAAGTTAGTTTTGGACTACCATCAGCTGCAACTTATCTAAGCCACTTCATACACAAGACAAAACATTTTTTAGAATGCAGTGAGAGGATAAAAGGGAAGTTGTGGGTTTGAGAGAGGAGCAGAAAAGTCTTAGGGGGTTTGAGGAATGGTCACCCTCCTTCTGGAGACACAATTGCAAGATTATGGGTGGTTGTTGGTGTTTGTGCTGCCCCAACTGAGACCGCTTCAACAAATCCAATTTGTGCATATCCTGGAGTCAGCGCATTCCATGAAGGTGTCTCTTTGAGGTATTCTGCCTAGTAGATCACATGTCTGGTTCATTCCTCCATAGTTGCACACATGTTGACCAGAGCATTTCCAATGAAAGTTGCTGAAAAAAATTCCTCTATCATTATATTTTGATGGATGTCCATACCCTGTTCCAAAGCCGCAGTTTGGCACGGGCAATGAGGATGCTAGCCATGGTTGTGGAATGAGGCTTCACATCTGCCAGTTACTTTTCTTAAAATTTTTTAATGCCTTTTCAACAAATCCATTTTGTGTTAATCCTGCAATCGGTGCATCCCTTGAGATGACATTTCCTTGAGGCATTTAGTCAAACAGTTCGTGAGCATTGTCTCTACTTGCACATTTTACATACAAGTCTACCTGGGTAGAGAATTTGGACACAACAATGTCATAGGCAAGCATACCATTTGCAAGATTAGAGGTGGACTGAAGGCAAGTGCGATTTAATGGAAGGTATTTACATCAGTTCCTTGTTTTTCTAGCACATAAACAAAACTCTGTTGCTACAATTCTGTTACCAAAAAAAACTGAAACCCCATCACTGTATTTTAAACATATGCCAAAGTTTATTTCAAAAAAAGATATTGTCATCACCTCTTCCTTGAATTTATTTGTTTATCATGCAAAACTATTTCCTTATTCTATTGATCAAAAGGGTTTTCAATGAAATATTATGTGGTTTCTCTGTATAAGTTTTAGGCAAACTAAGGGTTTGATTTATAGAGAATATAATGAAGGTAGCCATACAAAAAATTGGGACACATGATAGAGAGATTGAAGCAATCTAACTTCCATGAAACCCTTTTGTTATTTGACGAATTCTTTGCAGAGATCTTTCATTGCAACTCTTCTTAGGAAAATTGAATGGCCTTTTCTTTTGGTCAATACAGTCTTTGTTTTTACAGTTGTTTGGTTATGTTAAAATGGTAGACAATATGCAAAATTCAGGTTGTGAGAATACCATTTTTCATGCCTCTTCTTATAATATCCATGCATTCCTTGGTGAAGAGTGATCAAATTGGGGTCACTCGATTTATTACACAACTGACCTAACTGACAAAGGGCTATTTTCAATAGAATTTCACTACCATCGAAAGTTTTTGGCTTGTAGATCACTTTTTACAATTTTGTATTTAATACTTAAAACATATTGTGTTTCTGTAGAGTTAGATGTGGTGTCCTTGGGACACATCCCCTGCCCTCTATGGCTATTCCAAATACTTTAGGGATGCAGATGGGACACTCACTGTGTCACCTATTTTTATTGGATTATTTTTAATTGGGCTTTGTATGCCCCATTTGGTTAAATGGGGTGAGCTTAGGTCTAGGATAATGAGTCCTTGTGCATGGCCTTGAGTGCTTGTAAAGGATAAGGATGCATATGAGAAGGTCAATCCATCTGCAGGGAGTTGAGTTATTCATCTGCGGGGCATTGATTCGGGCATGATTGAGTCTCCTCGTCTATAAGAGAGGTGCACTTGATTCCATGTGGTGCCATCCCTTTTTACATGCATGTTGACACTCCATCTGATCTACACCCTAGTGTCTTGTACCTTTGTAGTCATGAGTAGCACTCGACATTATATTTGATGAGCATCTCTATGTTATGACTTTGGCTTTATGCATTGTTTTCTATGTCCACTCTATGGTTGATGTGAGTATTGGCCATCATGCATACCCTTACCTAGTTACTTCTGTTTGGGCCTTGTGACTACCTCTGAGCATGGTGGGGTGGTACCTTAAGAGTCACCATGGTTGGGAGGTGTTGCCACCGCCATTGGGGACTGGTGAATAGGTGATTAGAGCACCAGTTGGAGATCTTCCCACTAGTATTTATTTTATCAGTTATTGTTGTTGGCAAGAAACACTACTAGGCATATCATGTGTTGTCATTGATGGCAACTGAATCTATCTTACACATCCACATTGTACAATTTGATAATACCAGAAGTCAGATTGTAGACTTGTCTAAGTTTAGATAGATAGGAACATAGCATATGACAGGGTTCAACATTTTGGTCCACATTTCTCCATAGGAAATCATATTGTGCTATGGATCTGAGGGAATGTTAATGGATGTTAGGACTACCTAAATCCAAAGTTTTAGCCTCTAGTGATGAAGCAATTAAAAGTTACAAGCATCTGAGTATCAGGTTTTGGTTAGACAGTTCAGTCCGGTGAAGAACATGCCGACTTGATGTTTGATCCTTGTGCGGATTAAGAGAAGTGGTTGGTTTTGTAATTTATGAGATCCAGTGGTATTGGCTGACATGTGTAGTGACTTGAATACATAAATTTTGGTCCGCATTGATGTCTGTGCATGGATTCAGCCGACAAAACAGTGATCTTGAAAAAGTTTATAAGTTTTCTTGAGGTCGACTGCAGTTGATGAAATTTCATATTGCGGATATATATATGATTGATGGGTTCGAGCATTTAGAAGTATGGATGTGTGAATATGAGGTGATAGGTGTGAAGTGTGGGAGTATCAAGTGCAAAGAAAAGAAGATTTAAGCTGTGGATCATCACAAAATAGTGAAACAGGGCAGTAAGAGATGAAGTGTGTGAAGTTAGTATATTGAGCATAACTGGAACTGTAATCTTGCATTGTTAGTTACTATTCTTCATTTCAAGTATTTTAGTAAACTCTTGCAATTGATCTTGTAGGAAGTGAGCCTCCTTTGAGCAGTGTGCTCAAAGGCATGTGCCATCCCATTTGTAATACTTTTAATAGAGTATAAAATCTTGTGGTTTAACCCCCACTGTGGTTTTTCCCTTAACCACGATTCCATGTAAACATCCTGGTGTTCATGTGTGATGATCTTGTTGTTGTTGTTCTTAAGTTCATTCTTCTTTCTTTTGGATATATGTGGTAAATTAATAAAGGAACATAATAATAAGTTTTGTAGAACCCTGATTCACCCCCCCTCTCACTGTTCCTTAATTTCAACAATTGGTATCAAAGCAATGTTCCTTTGAAGAAGTTTAACAGCTTGAGGAAGATTTGGGAAGGTGTTTCAATGGGTTCATTTAGGTATTCTGATGGCATTAATGAACAACTTCAAGTTGCTTTAGAAGATCTTGATTAGTCCAGAGTAGAAGTCAAAGAACTGCAAGAGAAGCTTAAAGATACTAAGGATTTCATTCAGAATTTAAAAGGGCAACTGAGTAAATCTATGTAAAAGAGGAAGGAGCTACTTCAGCAGTTAACAAATCCATAGGAAGACAATGGCATGGATGAGGCTCTAAAGGAGAAGATAAAGGAATGTAAGAAGCTGGAAAAAGAAGTTGTTTTCCTAAAACATGAGATGGAATCCGAGGTGATGAGGCTAACCAAGGAAACTAAGGAAAGGAAGAAGACTAAAGAAAACCTCAATCAGTCTCTAAAAGAAAGAACAAAAGAGTGCTACAGATTGGACAGAATAGTTAGCCATCTAGAGTCTGATCTACAAGAAACCATGTATAATGAGAAATAACTTGAAAGGAAAATTGTCATTCTCAAACATGATCTAGAAGCTGCAAATGAATACAAAGAGAAGTTCAAGATAAGCTCAGCTAAACTTGAGTTGCTAATTGATAGTCAGAAGAAGGTAGATGATAAGCATGGTCTGGGATATGAGAAAGGTGAAAGCTCTGGAACCAGTCAAAGAAATCCTAAATCAAGGAATCGGAGAAATAGACCTAGAAGACCTCCGGTCACAGCCTAATGCTCAAAGGTATCCATCCTTCAATGGAAATTGTTTTAATTGCAATAAATTTGTTCATAGAGCTATTCAATGTAGAAGTAGAGTAAATCAAAGTGGTCTATCCTTCTTTGGTCAATGCTTCAATTGTAAAAGGTATGGTCATAGATCCAATGAATGAAGAAGTATGATGATGAATAACTCTAACAATAGAGGAAATGTCAATTCTTTCAATGGCAATTGTTTTGCATGCAATAGATTTAGACACATGGCTAATTAGTACAAATCAAGAGTAAACCAAGTAAATGAGCAAAGAAATGTTACGTGCTTTAATTACAACAGATCTGGTCATATTGTAATATTCTGCAGAAGCAGGAATGATGATAGAAAAGGTCCAGTAAACAGAAACTGAAATGTGTAGAGACAACATACAGGCAAGGGTAAAGTAGATGTGAATTAGAACTAGAATGAAATAAACAAAACATGGTTGAAGAAAGGTGCAGTGAATGATGGTGATGGGTCCGCACCAGAATCCAATGCTGGTAATTCCTCTAGGAATTGAAATAGGGGCTCTGGCTCAGGGGGAGCTGCATTGAAAATCTGATTTCCCCTTCTAGTAAGTGGGTGCCTTAATCTGGCACAATGAATGAAGATAAAGAAGCCTATTGCAGATCTATTGAAGAAAATTTCAGAAGAAAAGAAGATAATGTGATTAATTGTGGAGTAACTAAAGATTGACTACATTCAGAAATAGTGTAACCAGATGAATTAGAGAAAAGCATTTATTACAATGGTGAATTAGGTTTTTCGGAGCATAAAAGGTCATTTACTCAACATTTGAATCACTTTGCATTCAAAGAGAACAAGGAGAAGAGCATCTGAGCTGAGATCTTAAAGATTTGGAGTATGAAAAGTGAATTCAACGGCTAACCCTAATCCCCTGGTGAAATAAGGTATTCCCTATAAAGCTCTCTAAATTTGTAATTTCTGGATATGGCTACTCTGTTGGTTGTTGACATCACCAAAAGGCCTCAACCTAAATTCAAAAAGCATCCACACAAATCTATAGAGGTCGATTCATTAGGTGCCCTTTCTAATGTTCCCCATGGTGTGTTGCACATAGAAGATATTAGGGCTTACATTCATGCTACCATAGATGAGTTTGGTGATTCGAAGTTACTGGATTTCTTTAAGAATCACATGAGAAATGAGATTTATGGTCTTAAACCTGAGTATAAGGTGCTGGAACACAAACATTTCATTTAGGTTATAGGGTTCTCATCCTTCGATGAGAACGAGGGGGTCCGCTATGTATTGAGTTAGATGCATGCTAAATTTATGTGGTTGATGAAACCCTTTAAGATCACTAAGGATGTCATCAAGGCCGTAACAGGATTGAACTCATTCGGTGGACTGTTGATGCTAAAATTAGTGAAGAATCATATTGTAACTGAAGCTACCAGCTCAAAGTTTGATAAAAGGGCAATGATAATAAATGATATAACTGATTCAAATGTCACATTTGCATCTATGGTGATTGGGTATAAGATATACCACTCCAAGAGGGAAAACTAAGTGTTTGGTACAACCATTTATGTTGCTTATCAGATGTTAAAAGAAAATGCTAACTATGTCTTGTGTGAGCTGCTGCAAAACCAACTAATGGAGAATCTAAACAAGATTAAGAAGGATAAGAAGAATACATTCAAGAATGGTATGTTGGTCATGTGCTTGTTCTTTTATTCCATGAATGAGTTACCCAGGATGAAAATCCTGTGTTTGACCAGTGACAAGCCTGTTGGCATACAAATAAGAGAGCAATTACACAATATTGGTAACTCCAATGCCCAAATGACTACTCTTTGGGGATATTTCAAGAATTTTCAAAATATGATGCAATCAAGGGAAAGAATCCCTAAGTCTATGGTAGAAAAGTACAAGGATACAATTTGTTTCATGGTGGAAATAGATCAATGTTTGATGGAAGTAGTTGAACTAAGGACTGTATGGATCATGCCATGGGGTATGAAGTTGATGAACAAATATTGGAAATGTATGCTCAACACCTTCTGAGCAAACCAAAAGAAACCTTAGTTGAAAGATTCAGTACATATGATGAGCTTAATTTGAAACTGCATGTTGAGCTCCGGAGACCTAAAACTAAGAGAAAGGTCCAAAGGCAAGTTGAAATGTATGCAGGAAGTATTGGAATAACCAAAGAAGCTGTGAGACAAAATAAGGAAAGGATAGAGAAAGTTGACAAGGAGAAGCAGGACAGGGAATAGGGAAGTGTTCTGGTAGAATCCCCTTCTAAATCAAGGACTACTAGGAGTTTTGCTACAACCTCCGGTGCATCACTTTCTCCTATTGTAGATAAATTCAAAGAAAAACTTACCGGTAAGGAAGGAAAAGAACAAAAGTAATGGGCAAAAGGTCATATGTTATTGTGAAGAAGGAGGATGAAGAAGAGACTAATTTAGATGATGAGGTTGAAGAGTTGAAGGCCTCAGGCACTAAGACTACTAAAGTATCTAAGGAGAAGCCCTCTAAAAGTATAAAGTCAAAGAAAGCAAAAGCATCAAGGGTTGCCAAAGACAAGCCCCCTGGAAGTGTAAAGGTGAGCAAAAGACAAAAGACTGACACTCATGTTAAAAAATCCACCCTGTCAGTTGAAGATATTGTGAATGCAGTAACTATTCATGAGACTTTGAAGCCCATAACATAATATTATGACAACTTTGATGATGCCAACAAGAAAATTTTGGAGGGTACTACTGTCAAGTACTTGAATACATTCAACAGAGCACATGTGGAAATTTTGTTAGAAATCCCTAAGAGTCTAAGTGGCATTTTGGAGATGAGAAAAGAAGTTGCTAAAGTAAAGGATTTGGAGCTAAGAGAACATGTGTTGTCCAGTCTATGTCCAATAATCTCTAGGAAGGAAGCAAATAAAATTTTCAAAGAAGTTAAAGATGAATTCAGAAGAAAAATTAGGATGGATAAGCTAGTGCTTGGAGACATTGATGAAGTGGTCAAAGAAACAGAACAAATTTTGAAGAAAGCCCTGGACAAGAATAAGTTTTATGTGGTCACTGAAGAACTTGTTGATGCTGATGATACATCCATTCCGAATGATGAAGAGTTGAAGAAATATGAGCAACAAGCTAAGGCAAATGATTTCTTTGTTCCCGAAGAGGAAATATTGAATAAAGGAGACGAAGAGATGATGAAGGAAGATAATGTTGATTGTGCAGAGGCTACTCAAATTCCTTCAGACCAATCTGGTAAAGAAAATATAGAGATGAATATAGAAATAAATGCTCCTACTGAAGGTGATTCTGAGAAGAATAAAGAGCAGAAAGCAAAAGAAGTTAAGAACAAGGGAGATCAAGAAGAAGAAACTGATAATGTTGAGGAAGTTGATAATGTTGCTGCTGAGGATACACAAAATGCTCTGGAAAAGAATGTAGAAGACACTTATAATAAAGATAAAAAGAAGGATGCCTTTGTTGATGATGTAGAGAGAGTAGAAGTAGAGAAAAAGTATGAAAATGATAAGCAAGAGAATGTGGTTGACTCCAGAAAGGGAGAAGATGTAGGCCCTAAAGAGCATAAAACTGTAACATCATATTGGGCAAGAGATACTGTAGAAGCAGTGAAAGAAATTGTTAAGAAAAATAAACAAGTTGCAGAAGATCCAGATATAATACAAGGTCCAATCAATTTAGATACTCTATCACTGGTATAGAAGATGAAGTTGGCCTCTTTTACACAAGCTAAGGCCAGAGAGGAAATCTTGAAGACCCATATAGAAGACAATGAGTTTCTTGATCTTGCATTCGGCATTTTGGAGAAAATCATGCCTACATTTTAGAAGGATTCATGAGCATCCCCCTCCAGTTAGTTGAAGAGTCTGATAAACTCTGTAAGTACTCATTTTGAATCTTTTAAGAAGTCAACAGATGATAAAGTCCAAAATGAATTTAATGAGAAAAGGTTTGTTGAATTAAAGAGAACAATTAGTTATGATAGATTAGTTCTTGATACTAGTGTGAAGAGTATTCAAACTACCTTCACTGAAGGAGGAGATGTGTACAAATTTTGTTTATCTTGGCTAAAAGTTGTAGAGGATGTTGAGAAGAAAATAAACGAGTCTGAGAAAAAATTGTCAAATGCATCTCAATCCTTTGATCCTTTGACAATATCTGTGGTGAGTCAAGAATGCCAAGTAATTAGTTTGATTGATGAAATAAAGAAACTGGTGAAAGAAAAAAAAACATTGTGGCAAGGATGTGTGAACTCTAGGGACTGATTTCCCCTAAGTTAGAAACAATGTTCAATGCATTGAGAGAAGCTCAAGCTGTTGCTCTAATAAGTTATCCCACTAGTTTATAAAAGATAGAGTCACATGTATTTTTATTCAGTGGTCATATTTCAGTTTTGGATAAAATGAAGAAAAGATGAGACAGTGAATTGGCATTGTTGAAAAAAATTTTGGTTGTGTTTAAGTTCATGTAGAAAGACATAAGGATTGTTTGTATATATGCACCCATGTTCAAAGAGTTTTGCATGAATTTTGGTATGCAGATCTTATTCTTTGCCATTGATGTCAAAGGGGGAGTGGAAAGGAGTGAAAAATGAAGAATTCATCTAATGGGGGGCGTTGGAAATCACAACTATACATAGTAAGGGGGAGCTGTTCTAACACTTAGTCATTTTTCAATAAGTGTTACCATTAATGCCAAAGGGGGAGATTGTTGGCAAGAGAGACTGCTAGGCATGTTAGGTGTTATCATTGATGGAAATTGAATCTATCTTACACATCTGCATTGTATCATTTGATCATACCGGAAGTTAGATTGCAGATTTGTCTAAGTCTGGATAGACAAGAACATAGCATATGACAGGGTTTAGCATTTTGGTCTATATTTCTCCATAGGTAATCATATTGTGCTACAGATCTGACAGAATGTTAAGGGATATTAGGGATACCTAAATCCAAAGTTTTATCCTCTAGTGATGAAGGAATTAAAATTTATAAGCATCTGAGTATCAGGTTTTGGTTGGATAGTTTAGTCTGGTGAAGAACAGACTGACTTGATGTTTGATCCTTGTGTAGATTAAGAGAAGTGGTTGGTTGAGTAATTTGTGAGATCTAGTGGTATTGGCCAACATGTGTGGTGACTTGAATACATAATTTTTGGTCCACATTTATGTGTGTGCATGGATTCAGCCGACAGGATAGTGATCTTAAAAAAGTTTCTAAGTTTTCTTGAGGCTGACTACAGTTGATGAAATTTCATAATGTGGATATATATGATCAATGGGTTCAAGCATTTGGAAGTATGGATCTGTAAATATGAGGGGATAGGTGCGAAGTGTGGGAATATCAAGTACAAAGCAAAGAAGATCTAAGCTACAAATCATGGCATAACAGTGAAACAGAGTAGTAAGAGATAAAATGTGTGAAGTCAATATATTGAGCCTAATCGAAACTATAATCTTGCATTATTAGATGCTATTCTTCAGTTCAAGTATTTTAGTGAACTCTTGTATTGATCTTGTAGGCAGTGAGCCTCCTTTGAGTAGTGAGTTTTGGCCAGTGTACCTAAAGGCATGTGCCTTCCCATTTGTAATACGTTTAACAGAGTATAAAATCTTGTGGGTTAACCCCCACCATGGTTTTTTCCTTAACCGAGTTTCCATGTAAAAATCTTGGCATTCATGTGTGATGATCTTGTTGTCACTGTTCTTAAGTTCATGGTTCTTTCTTTTGAATGTGCATGGTAAATTAATAAAGGAACATAATAATAAGTTTTGCAGAACACTGATTCACCCCCCATCTAAGTGTTCCTTAATTTCAACAATTGTATCTTATCCATGGCTTTGTCATTGTACCTATGTATATTCTTTTATGTAACTTGTACTCTCTTGAGAGAGATGATGTAAATCATAGTAATGAGAAGAAATGAGATGGTTTATATTTGGCTTACAGGTTTCTGGTGTTGGTATCAGACCCTCTTGTTCTATGATGATCATTATGGCTCTAGGTTTAAAAGTGGAAATGGGTATTAGGAATATTTGGATTTGGTATTTAAAATGAATGTAGTTTTAATGATGTTTGCAAGGAGGGTGATTTAGTCCTCTCCTTTGGGTTGTACATTTGGCCATACTTGGCCATGAATTTTGTTGATCTATTGAGTTGGCAACCATATTAGGTGTATGCTATCACTTTATTTTCAAAAAAAAAAAATCTTACCCTCTTTTCACCCTTACCCTTTGGGGTTGCAAGGCTGGATGTTACATCTCTTCTCAAGGTAGTATTCCTTCATCTTTTTCTCTTTTCCACAATCATCTTCACTAGCCACTTCACTTTATTTCTCATTGGCCACCACCAAGGATTATCTTGGTTTCTTTGTTCCAGATATTTCCTCACTGCCTCCACATCTCTTCTCAACTCAGCCAATTCTTTGTCAATTTATGTATCTTGCTTCTTCATATTTGTTTTCATATTGCCTTTCTTCTTGAGACTTTCTTTCTTCTTCAATGGTTCCACAATATCTCTATGAGACTCACAAGTGCCTCTGTAGTTACAAGTCCTCCTTGTAACAACCTCTCTAATCTCAGGGTAACAACCCTCTATAGTTACAAGCACTCCCTGCAACAATTTCTTCATTGTTATTTTCTACCAATAGGATTCTAGAAGATGCATCACCACGCTCTCTTCTACCCACTTCCTCTCAGTGGAAGAGATTTTGTACCTTCTACCCAGCCTTATCACTGCTAGAGAACAACTACCAAGATTCTTATAGAATCAATGTCTTCTCGTCACACTTTCACCTCTTGCTTTCCACATAACTCACCCACAGTCCTGGTGCTTATCCTACACTCTCAAGAACTTCAAGTTTTGATACCAATTGGTGCAGACGATTCTCCCTGCAAACAAGATAACACACACTAATCACTCACAACACAATTTAGAGATTTCAAACACAAAATTTTCTATTTCATTTTATTTAAAATTAATAAACTGTAACAAATAATTCTTCATTACAAAGACAAATAATGGCCGTCATGCCCTCTCATCTCTCTCATATGCATAATGTCTTCTCCTTTCTACAGACTTTCCTTGGGCATACACAGTCCCAAGTCATCAGCCTTTCTCTCAGATTGAGAATTGTCTTCCTCTCTTTGTTTCTTATTGGTGATCGACTCTCTCTATAGCTGTGTCCCTTCTCTCTCTAGCTATCCACTTATCAATCCATCTCCAAATCTATATTCTCTCTTTGCTTTTGCCATTGGAGTGGCTTTCACCTTCTTTGTTGATCTCTTCTGCTCTCTCCTCTACTCCTTTCGGTTACAATGCACTACTATATTTTATCACAAACTTCCCTAATGCTTCCGAAGGACTTTCATTTCTACCTTCCCCACCAGACAAAATGGTTCGGTTCAACTTCCATAGATAAAGTCACAAACATTTTCATGTCGAAGTGTTAGAGAGACTCATAAACCAATCCCACTGAATTCCCTTCATCTCATTGACATACACATTAGGTGTCAAGTCATTCATCTAATGCTCTGTTGGATCATTATTATTGCCACCATTGATCACTCTATTAGGAGGATGACATAACCCTTCCTACCAAAATAGGAAAGTCCTACTGATGAAGCTTATCACATCATGGCATCGAGGGGAATCTAAAACCTGTCACTTTGAAATAGCAAGGTTTCACTAAAAACACCAACTGGACCCCACCAAATACACATGCAACATCCACGTCACTACTATGAATACTATGCATTGTAGGATTAACACTTTATCGCCCCATTGAAGGGACTAACTTCAAAGTCTCAGCAAAGTTACAAAGTCCCACCAATTAGAGTTCTGAGCCTTCCATTGGCATGTCAAAGAGACAAGACTCAATGTCCCAGTGATATCACAATGTCACTCCGATGTAGTCTCATTAGAGTATCAAGGGGATGCTAAGAAGACTCCCATCAACATAACGTTGTCCCATTGATGCCACTTCTCCTTACCACCAATGTAGCACCAAACAACTTAGCGATCAGGATATCGAAGAGAGAGACAACTTCATCCCGTCGAAACAAAACTATTAGGCCAATGAAGGAGTAAAACAAAACCTACAGGGAGAAACTGAACCTTAGAGTCTTCACTACTACCAGTACATGCGTAGAATAATATTGTAATATTTTCTCATTGAATGTCTTTGTCATGTTGACCAAAACTAAAACAAAACAAAAACAGAAATGAAATGTTTTTGGGTGATGCAGGATTGGTCGTTTGACTGAGATGCTCCTACATCATGTTGCCCCATTATATTAATGTATACTATCATAAGATTAATTATTATGGTGAAGATGAAAGTAGCAATAGTATTGTCTATACTTCTCCTCCTCCTCATTCCCAACATCAACATGCAATGGTTAAAGGTCATGGTTCATCTTTGGTTGCATCACTAGTTAGTACATCTTTGCCAAATGTAGTCAATACTACCATCCTTGAAAGTGTTCCTCAAATGGCTGGAGGTATGTTACAAGTTTATTATTTTTTAGTTTTTAGTTTTTTTATCTTTTAAGATGCCTTCATAACTGCTAAGGTGTTACATCCCTAATTTTTGCCTTGCTATACTTTTTACTTTCTACTTGGACATAAGTAAATTTATTATGATGTTTAGATTAATGATAAGGAAAGACATGGATTATATTGAATGTCATTTATGAAATTATAGAAAAGATTATGTTATTATTGATTTAATAATTACATTATGAGATTTGATTTATTATTTGAATTATTTGAATAATGATGTACTGATCATATATTGTTTGGTTACAAGTTGAAATAGGAATACAGATTCTCAAATGACTCTCAAAGAAGAGAGAGAGAGAGAGTATCTTTCGAGGAGAGAGATATAGACCTCAGGTTACGAGTGGTTTATTTGCCAAATCGAGTATAAGTGTTTAATGAAAACGTGAACCAATGTGTCATAAGAGGCAAGTCTTGTCTTTTTAGTTTGATTTTGAACCTCATAGATAGGTAGTCGATATTATTTGCAAATCGTTCTAAGTCATAGTAAGTCGTCTTAGTCATTAATAATGTTAACGACGTTGTTTGAGTAAGAATTACGACCATTTACATTTAACATAAAAGCTATAATGTAATTGTCGTAAAGTGGTTGTGTTATCATTATTAAGTCACTTAAGTGTTTTCTTTTCAACATTTAACGTCAAATGATGATCTCGTCAAGTCAACGTGATTTTATCGAAATATTGCAATGGGGAGGTGAACTCGACCCATTCACAAAATCCATAAATCGTTATTTAATTGCTATTATTCTTAGTGATTAAATCATAACTATCAAATGAGATTGGTGTTATGTAGGCCTTATTTGATATAAATAAATAGATATATTTATAAACCAAATGAGAATAACACCTCATATTATTTAATAAGACTTATCCATTTAAGTAGCCTTGAGCATGTAAATTATAATGCCTTCATTAATTTAAGTGATGGAGTTGAGATCACTTAAAAGTGATCAATAAATGACCATTGATGGTTATACTTGTGGTGACCCCTTTTAAGAGGGAACGTGGTATTATTGTTATACTTGATGAACTTTTCCACATTCTGTGCCTTAATGAAAACATGTGTTAATCTCTACTGATTAAATGGGATCGTTTGTAAACTAAATAAGGGTGGTAGAAATCGATTCATTATGAGCATTGAAGAGTCATTAAACCCCATGACTCATTATGGGGAAAGGATATAGGAATTAGGGTATGGGAGAACAAAACACACAAAGATCACTGTGAGAGAAAAGGAAGAGATCGCTGCCAAAACACAGAGGTGAAGGCAACATCATAAAGGCCAACTGGTCAATAGACGTTGCAACAAATAACTTATTGAGTCATCGCCAGGTAACACTTATGTCTATGTAATGATAACAACAGAATTATCATGTTCTTATCGTTCCTTGTAGACTCATATAGGAGAACCAATATTATCTTTTAGTTTGTCTGTGATGATCAATTCATAGCTGTGAACTGTATAATGATTATTTTTCAATTTGTGATAAACCTTTCAAAGTAATTGTTATTGCCATTATAGTGGCTAGCCAATGCTTATAAAGGATTTATAGTATGAGTCGAATGTCTTTGCATTGTGTCAAAGTCTGATAGTTAAATGATTTAGCTGTTGAAATGAATCATTGATCATTGTATTCCTTTATACCCGTAGAAGGTCTCTTTTCAAAGTTGTCAGTTTAATAGAAAATACAGTCAAAATAATGACAAGGTATGATATTGAGGTAGGCCGAGAGTTTGGTTATAAGATATTTAAACCACTCTTATATACATATTGGTGTCATGAAGAACTATGATAGGTTTTAATGTAGATGAGTAGGATGGAAAAATCCTTGAGGTGGGTTAATGGTAATATAAAACCATTTCTGGATAAATTTACAGATGTCTATTATGGTTTCATTTCTAAAAGAACTTAGAAAATCTCACTAAACTTAGCAAGCCTCCTATTACAAATTGAGTGATAACTCAATGGAAATGTTATGATAGAGATATTAAAGTCCATAGGACTATCCTTATTATGTATCCTATAATTGAGAATAACTTTGTAGTAAACCATTATGATGTGATTAAATTAAGTTTAATTAGATGGGATTAGATGGGATCTTGATTGGATTCATATTCGAGTTTATATATATTGTGACAATTGATGTCAGCACATATAGGTAAGTCGAGAATATTCATACTTTTCGTATGAGAAGTAATACCTATTATAGAATGATAGTATGTTTAAATTTCATTATAGTCAAACTATGGGTTGTTTATTAACCTAGTCTCATAGATATAAGTTTTGGATAATTTGAAATGTCATTTTATTTAAGGGTTATTATGAGAAACCTAGAGTCAAATTTGAAAACAAATGACTAGATAAGACATATAGATTTGTCTAAAGTCTAGAAAAACTATTATCATGTTAAAATGATTTAACTATTGTATAAACATAGTTGATAAGGATAAACTACAGAAATACAACAGTATCCAAGTTGAGTAGGGGTGGGTGAACATAACAACGATGTTCATTATGAATGATATTGATATTAAAAACTTTGGCCAAAGTAATGCATTTCTTTTCTTCATGCATTGTCAGTTTGTTGTATCCGGATTGCTCATCCTATTAGAAATCATACTTATCTAGAGGGTATCTAGGGTTGTATGGTTGATAGAGTTGGGTAGGATACAACACTATGTACTCAGGAAAGGCAAATTACCACTGGTCACCTTTGGACTATATTCCCCGTGAAGGGTAGGGCCACTTCCTATGTGGAAGATGTGTGGGAGATTGCTGGTCTATGGATGGAGGTAAATCATTTGAAAGATACTCTCTCTCCAAGTAGGAAACATGCTAGGACTTGTGATAAAGATGTCAGATATTCAGAAGCAGAAATTATTCCAAAATTTGTACATGTAATTGATTTACATTAGTAAAGATTGTAATTGAGAAAGACAATATGATTTATTTTATTTTGTAATGAGAAATCTTGTAATTGTAGTTACTTGATTATATGTGGAATAAAAGAAAAAATTTCTCTATCTCATTTTTACCTTGTTGAATTACTCCATGGTAAATTATTCTAGTTTTACTATGTTTTAAGAATGTGGATGTTACATATGGTATCAGAGCTACCAAGTTCAACACTAGGGCTTATGAGACCACTATGCTTGACTGTAGCCAACATTATGTGGTTAGATAATGTTTGAAAAAATTTTGTGCCAAGATGGTATGTCATAAAAAGATAGTAAGAAAGTCTGTTAATATGAGGCAACATTTCCTTAAAGTAAAGAGAGAACATGAGGCCATTATCAAAACCTTTGAGGGAACCAATGATGAGAGTGACATTTAGTTAAGTGATACTGAAACTCTGGTGACTGCCCTAACTCAAATCAAGTGAGTAAGAAGGGAGCACTTGGAAAGAGTTAAAGATGAGGAAACAATTATGGTTAGGTGAGATCCCCGTATACCCCCAACTATTGAGATCATAGAAGTTAGGCCCGATAGTGAGTTAGAGGGTTATATACCTCGAGATTATGTATCAAAAAATGAGTACGAAGCATATACTCCTCTTGAGCATGAATTTTGAAGTCATTTCTTGTAAAAATGAAGAAAACTCTTTACTTTTGAAATGAAATGAATAAAAATAGAGTTGTTTTTGTGCCAAACTATTGTTTAAATTGAGTTTATTATGTTTAGATTTAATTGGAAGTATTATAATCTTGAACTAATTGACAACTCAATATTCTCAGGTGTGAGAAATCAATAAACATGGTTTAGACAAGTACTAACCAAGGAGAAATTGAAGATGAAAACCACCCACCAAATAATAAGCTGGACCAAATCATAATCATGCTTGAGGAAACCAAAAAAAGACTGGGTGATTTGGAAAAGAAGGTGGATGATAAAGGGAATATTGAGGGAGGAGGTGCAAACTCTCATGGTGAAAGTGGATAAAATCATGAAGAGTGTAGTAAGAGTATAGAACCTAATAAAGAGACAAGAGATAGATTGACCTCAGAGCTCTCTAAAGACATGAATAAGGTCATTCCACCAAAGTTTGATGGGACAGTAACTGGAGATGCTGCAGAAGCTTGGTTAACAAAAATGGAAAAATATTTTGAGATAAGAAAGTACTTGAAAGTGGCCAAGGTAGTATGGGGAGCATTCCAACTAGCAAAAGAAGCATCCACTTGGTGGATGAATAAGAGGATGGAATTGAATTTAAGCTCTCTAAGGGTAACTTGGGATGAGTTCGTGGAACTCTTTCATAAGAGATGGTTACCACAACTCTATTTTGATCAGAAACTAACTGATTTTTAGAATCTTCAACAAGGAGATATGACAGTGGTGGAATATGGAGAAAAATTCATCCGACTCCTAAAATATGTTCCACAATATTAGGAAATTCATCATGGGTCATAGGAATTTTTCATGATTGTTATAGTCAATATTCCCTTACACAACATCCAAGATGCCGACACATGGCAGAATATTCCTACCACTAAGTGGGACACCTATCTCGTCATGTGAGGACAAAATTACATGTGGTCATATGCCATGTAGGATGACACTTCATCATGCCACTCTTAGAATATAACAACATAGGATTTGCATCCAATTAATATAATAGGCAAATAATAAATAAATACAATGTAAAAATACAAGGAATTACCAAGGTTACGACACCTTAATTCCCAACAATTTTGAGAAAATGTGAAGCCTAAAGAACAAGGCTTGAGCCTCAACTTCATTGTTCATTCCATCTAGCACTTTATTTTCCATTAATGCTAAAATTTATTTGACCTCACACCTACCTATATAGGTCATTACTAAATCATGGGTATTCAACTGTTTGTTCAAACATGAAACATAAATAACCTAGTATGATGATTAGGCTCCCTCCTAGATTTGAGACCCTAGAAAACAAGTTCAAACATTTCAAATTGAGACCTATGTTCCATTTATTTTGATCCATGACATCCACATTAGGTCATTTCTCTATTTGTATTATTTACAACACAAAATCTAGATTTGACGAACCAACCACTCAAACTAAGAAGGTCACACCACCAATAATGGCTTATACAACATTAGAACCATATCCATGGATGGAGAGACAAATTATACAATAATAGAATTTGTAGGGAGGCCCTAACCATTCTAGAGTGGGGAATAACTAATCATTTGTCTTAGACACCACCTAGGTTAAGATCATTTTTTCTAGCCTCACACCCCTTTCTATAGGTGCTAGTAGGAGCCCTCATTTGCTCTATAATGGTGGAAAAAGAGATCATTTGAAGGAGATAGATACATAGGAGATCATGATCCATGAATGTTATATATTGAGGTTCACATACTTGTTCTCAATAGTAGGGTTCCACATGTGGAAAATGATTAATGATTAACAGTCACTTAGATCCTAGTTTGATCGAGAAGTAATCAATAGTCCCTAGGGCCTATCTATAGTAGGGAAATTTTATTGTCGATGTGGAATCATATCAATTTTTCCCCTTAGGGCATGACCAAGACAAACCTCCTACCATTCAACGTCACTCAAGGGTAGGGAACTAACAAATATAGTTCTTAAAGGGGCCTTCTCTCACTAAAAATTCAACCACTAAATCACATGATGAAGTTGTTTGCCTAATTAGAAGTGTTTCTCCTAAATCAAGAAGTGCTTCAAAAACACTAGTTGATCATTATTTTATCTAATAACATCTCACTCCAACAATTAAGTTTTTATCTTCATCACTTCAAAATGAGGAATAAATCATGAATGAGACCCCAAATTCCTGATTAGCTATTGAGTTAGTGAAAAATCACATGTTGAAACAGGACATGAAAAAACATTCATCTATTGAACCAACAAGAAGAACTCACACTTGAACATTAATTATACCTGTAGGGGCACCTTTAGTGGTCACTAATCATCTAAAATTGAAACCATTGTGATTCCCTTTATATAATAGGGAGAACCATTTCTTTATTTATTTGACTAGGCCTCAATTTTTAATAATTTGCATGTCAACCCTAATGTTAATCTAGGATAATTCAATAAATAAAATCAATTAAGCATAATCAACCTCAATTAAATCAATAATAGTCTACGGGGGTGATAACTATAATTAATTCTAAGCTAGGAAATTAAATACAAAGGATAGGGGTTCTTAGCTCTCTTTTTAACACAAAGGCAAAAAAAATTGAAACAACAACTAATTAAAAATTAGGTCTTCAACTCTTAAAAAGAATCTTGGCACATGAATTCCAAAAATTAAGAAAAATCAATTGGAATAAAAAATAGACAATCCATAAAAGAGGAGGAGCCATCCAAACCCCATAGATAGGGTATAAACACTTGTTCCCATAAATATTGTACATGCTATGAGTATTAAAGTAATGTTTTCCAAACTAGACCAATAGGAAAACTAATTTTAAAAGTAATAAGAAGGTATCCATATGGGAATAAACTAGACAAACACCCCATGAACCTACACACCAAGAAGAAGCACATCAGCAAGAATCAAGAATCTACAGGGGAATTATAGTTAGCATTCATGAAATCAGTAAAGGTTTTGTTCAAATCCCACATAGGGAAATCTTGATTATTTCATGTATCAACCTTGATGTCATTCATGTATCAACAATGAATGAGAATATTGATGTCTTTCTAACATTCATTAGTTGCCACTATTGGAAGTGAGAGGAAGACTTTTTTTGGAATGATCAACCAAGAGTTTAGAGTCAAATTCTAAAATGATATTGGTAAAACTTTAGCTTAGCATCAAAAATAGCTTTGTGAATGGTCATAGCCAAGAAATAAAGTTATTAGAAACAAAACTAAGACTATTAAAGAACTAGAACTAAACCTTTCCAATATGGTCACAAAAAACACCTCATATGCCAACATTTCTAGGATTAACTTTTGAGGCTTCATCAACATTAATTTTAGCCAAGCCTAGAGGAGGCCATACCCATCTAGTAAGCTGATAATTTTGAGGAATGTTATTGGACGAGGAAAAAAAGGGAGAAGCCAAAAGAATACCATGTCTCATTGGAACTTTGAATTCCCACCAAAAACCCACTTGATAATCTTGAATCCAAACATGACAAGTTTCTTTTGAATTTTAAAATCTTTGTTGTACAGTTTTAAAATATTTGCAACTACAACTCCCAGACAAGTTGTTATAGTAAGACAAACATTACTAAAAAATACATAAGAAACTGTGGAAAGTCATTTCCTCCATCATGGGTTGATGTTGCTATGTATTTTCCATGTACAAGCAACAATCTAGTTGTAGGTGACCAAATCTATCATAAAAAATGTATTTCCATCCTTCATACTTCACGATTTCTCAATTTTTCCATATCAAAGCTCCATCTCAGACCTAAAAGAGAAATATGGACACTTATGGTACATTACATTAGCATGAACATGCCTTCAAATTAGGTACAAGGAGGCATAATCCATCTTCCAATAGCTACATGTTATTGTTTTCATCATTTTCGACCATTTTAGGCTTTAAATGTGCATGTACAATAGTAGCTTAGGTCTATTTTTTGTGTTTCTATATCTCCTAGGGTTTGTATTCATCATCAGTGACAATATATTGACTTCATTTTGTAGGTGCAGCAGTGATCTAGGCATGAAAATCACATTTGTCCATGGTTGGGATAGCAAGGTGTCTTTAGGTTTTCATCTCTCCATGATGGCTCTAGTTGATCCCTTCATGTTTTAGCCTCTTAAACTTGCAACCAACTAATCAAAGCATCAAATTCCTAAAAACAAATCATTTTAAGTCGATACATATCAACTCATATCCATTTTTTATGCAGGAACATCCAGTGGTGTAAGAGTAATCTTGCATCACCTAAAAAAATGTGTTTCAAAATTGTTGATGTTCTTTCCATTTATTTTTAAAATTTGTGGTTTTGGTTCTATAATCACTTGAATAATGATGTAGAACTTTCAATTTTTCCAAACTGCTAAAAATAGCAACCTGCTATTTTTAGAAAGTTTGCATTTGGGCACGAAATGAAGTGAAAATTTACAGGAAGCTTCATAACTGAAAAATAAGACCTTTGGCGAAGGAATCACACAAATATCATTTGCGAGTTGAAAGATATTAAAGTTTCTGTTTCCTGAAAAATACTTGAAAATTATTCGAACTCAAGTTTGAGGCAGTAAATGGCACCGTACGAGCCCAAAAATGGCCAAAACTGACAAAGCAAGTTCTTAGCGTGTGGAGCACTTTGTGAGATTTTTGACGCATAAAATAGATCATCAATTGGACACTTGGATCAAAAGTTATGGCTCCTGAAAGTTGACCTATTTTTGGAGGAAGATGCAAATTTCAAAATTAGGTTATTAGCCGCCAAAAAGGCTGTTAATAACCATTTTTGGGAACCCTGGGCATTAGTAGAGTTAAGAAGGAAAGTGTAGAGTCAAGAATGGGTGGGAAAACAAAAATCCTAGCTAATTTGGGGTTGTAGAAGGCTAAAGATTCTAGAGCCTAGTGAGGGTAGCTATAATGTGTTGCAGCCTGTGGGGAATTGATTCCTCTGATTGTAATTAAGCTTCTATAATGTAATAAATTGTCCAAATCAATAAAGAAATATTCTATTTTCTATATGCCATTTTTTACTGTTGTGTGTTTTATGATTTACCCCCTTCATCAAGTGGTATTAGAACAAGGCTTCCTGAGTGTGTAGACAAATCGCTGACTGTGCGGTAGTTTGCACCAGGACCCGAGGTTGTGGGTTTTCTACGGAGATCAAGATGCCTCCATGAAGAAATCATATTGGGAGGAATGCTTTGATAGAAGAGGGTTTTAGAGCCCTGCAAAGGCAAATTGATGCATTGCAAGAGGAGCTGCGAAGAGGGTTTGATCCGAGAACAAGAGAAGAAAGCAAAGATAAAGTGAACAAGAGCTATCTGAGGAAGAACAAGAAGCTGTAGGAGATCCTACAAAATTTAGGTTGTTAAGGGCCATTTTTAAGATTTAAAAGAGGCCCAGGATCAAAGTTTTTACATATTCTAGAGATTTGAATCCAGAACAGCTTATTGATTGGATCAATGACATGGAGGAATATTTCAAGTATGAAGATATGGAAGACCCAGATCGGGTCAAGTTTGCAAAAACAAAATTGAAGGGCCATGCCAATATTTGGTGGAAGGAAGTCCAATTAGAGAAGAATAGAAGAGGAAAAGGAAAGATCACCAAATGGGATCAGATGGTGGAGAAACTGAAGAAGCAGGTCATGGAGTTGCTAAAGAAGCTGCAAGGAATGAAGCAAGGTAACAAGTCTGTTAAGGAGAATACAGAAGAGTTTTATAAATTTACTATCAGGACAGGCCATGTAGAGCCCAACAAGGAGAAGGTAGCCCATTACATTAATGGGTTGAGGTTGAGTATTCAATAGGAGTTGAGCCTGGTTAGAATGACTACCATAGAAGATGCGTACTAGTTTTCACTAAAAGTGGAAGAGAAGCTGAATAAAAGATTCAATAGTAAGCAAAGGGGAAGAGTTCAAGGTGGAAGGACTAGTGGAAGACCCTATGGAGGCTGTAATAAAGATCAAAAGAAAACTGAAGAAGCTGGCACCAGTCAAAATCAGAGAGAGGATAATGCCTACTACCCTCATGACTAGAACAATGGTGCGCAAAGAGGAAGAGGAAGAGGCAGACCTAGGAAAGGACCCGAAAGAGGAGGTTTTAGAGGAACCTGTTTCCAATGTGGAGAAGAAAGACATTGAGCATACAAGTGTCTGCAACATCAAGGAAGAACAAATAGAAGACCTAAAGGTAATGCACAACTTACACATCTAGATGAAGATGAACAATCTGAGCATTTTGAAGATGTTGAAAGGGGAGAAACCCTAGTTGTCAAAAGAACTTCGCTAAATGAGGAGAAAGAACCCAATCAAAGGAAGAGTTTATTCCATATAAGATGCAAATGTGAAGGTAAGTGTTGTGATATTATTATTGACAGTGGAAGCACTAATAATCTTGTTTCAGAGGATATGGTTGACAAGTTGAAGTTAACAAGAAGAAAGCATCCGCATCCATATCGGATTGCATGGTTGCAGAAGGACCATAGAGTTTTGGTCAATGAGCAGTGTTTAGTGAAGTTCAATATTGGTGACTACCATGATGAGCTGCTTTGTGACATCATATTGATGGATACATGTCATATGTTATTGGGGAGGCCATGGCAGTATGATAGGAGCACTATCCATGATGGTCATGCAAACACATACTCCCTAACAATGGATAGAGTTCATCATAAGTTGAAGCCCTTGAAGGAGGTGGAAGAAAAGGTATGTAGTACTGCCAAAATTTGCTTGGTAGATGGTAGAAAATTTCTGGAGGGTATGAAGCATGAGCATCATTGCTTTGCATTGATTCCTAAGATTAGTCAAGAGAAATGTGAAAATGTACCAGCAAAAGTTTCAGATATGTTAGAAGAATTTCAAGACATTATCTCTAATAATGTACTATGTCAAAGAATTGCAATGATTTTTAGGCCTTGTTAATTATATTGCAAGATTTTATTGTAAGCTTGCTGAAGATAGACTTGAACTAAATAAGCTTCTAGGAAAGAAGCCACCACCATGGACGCCAAAGCATGATGCTTTGATAAATCGTATCAAGCAAAAATGCTCCCAATTACCACCATTAAAGCTGCCAGGTAAAGGTTTCAAGATTGTTGAAACAGATGCAAGTGAAGGTGCCTGGGCAGGAGTTCTTCATGAACAGAAAACAATCTCCTTCAATCCCAAAGATAAAGGTGAGATTGTTCGACATGTTTCTGGTAGTTTTAAGAACAGTGAAGTAGACTACCATAGTACTCATAAAGAAATCCTTGTTATTGTTAACACTTTCCAAGCATTTCAAATGTTCATTGCTGACAAGAGATTTCTGTTAAAAAGTGATTTACAAAATCTGTGTGGATTCTTCCATAAGGAATCTAAAAATAAGGTGGTAAGAGGCTGCCTTCTCAGATGGGCTCAACTCCTTAGTACATATGAATTTGATTTTGTTCATCTTCCAGGAGTTGAAAATATTTTTGCAGATTTTATGACAAGAGAAGAACATTCTAATGAACCTTCAAAAGACCCTCAAACAGAAGGAGTTGTTCGTATCATCCGAATCAGAGAACAATGATGGTATGAAGCAAGTCATAATGAATAGAGCACCAATACTTTCCAACGGTGAAGTTTACATAACTTCCAAAGGGCTAATGATTTTCTCTTTGATCGGTTTAGAATGCTAGTTGCTAAACAACAACTAACATCTCCTGGATTATGGACAGATCAACCATTTTTCCAATTTTTAGCTGAAGCAGAACCCATTGATCCTGACATAGGGCATGTTCTTCAGAATTGGTGTGGAGATTTTGTTCTCCCAGTCAAGTTTCTTAATCCGCCTATAGCATGACCAGAGCAGTGGTTAAATGCAAAAGATGGAAAGACTTTAATCAGGAACCTATTTCAAGGACCGTATCCACTAGCAGAAGACTTACAGTTTGAAGGAACTACAGCATACACTGGATGCATTTTCAAACTTATATTTGGCTCTTCTAAAGAAAATCCAATCAGTAGACATCTCTGCCAAATCTATGGCCCTGCAGGATCTTCCTCTGTATTCGAACATTGGATAGTAGGTAATCATTTGAGATATTTTCATACTCACTAGACTCCTATCTAGATCCATACCAAAACCTACCGAATGAATGGTGCTACACCACAGGCTATGTCTCAAGGATTGTATGGCCCCTATAAGTTAAAGATAATGAGCATTATCTAGAAGGAACAAGAAGGAAGTCGACCTCCTAGATGTATTCCATATTCATCCACCCAAACATGCACAAATTGTGTCGACTACTCTGTCGATGATCCAAGGATACCAACTTATGGCGCCAGCAGAAATTATTGCTCCCCTGATTGCACCCACCCTGATGAAGAATTCTGTGAAGGATGTGTGTTCAATCAACCAGATCATCTCAACTCTAGTACCTCTAACAGTACCAGGTCCTAGGCTAATGGATGGGCTTGTCATCCATTGAGAAAATCTATCATCTCGTTGAAACCGATAGACGTGGGCCCTTCCACGGTAAAAGGGGAAAGCTTACGTGCCTCACAATAAGCACGAGTTATTTTTCTCATGATCAAAAAGTAACTTTGTAAAAGTTTATTCCATTTGTGTCCTTGTTTGTTCCCCATTATCTTGTTCATGGATTAATTGGTCCCACCTGAGGAATCTTATCCTCGACTGGGTGATCCTTCGGATAAGGGTTGTTGGTTGTATCCTTATCTTGTAGAGATAAGGTTTGGTACATGTCCACTTTCTACTGACGGACTTCAAAAGAAAATTTGAGATCAGGGTTAAAAGTTTTGCCCTCTCCTCCTATATAAGGCGATGGGGCCACCTGCATTTCTCAATGATTTCTGGTGAAGTGAAGTCTTAGAGAGTCTAGTGTCTAAGCTACCAGTCTGAGCTTTCTAGTGTCTGAGCTTTGCTCTTTGTATTGAAAAGTGCTATTATCTCTAGCCTGCTCTTTTTGTTTTACGCTCCTCTTTCTACATAGATGTTTGAGTCTATGCCAGTGTGCATTGTAATATGATGAATGTATTGTTCCTAAGTATTCGTAATAATAATTTATACAATATCTATCTGCATGTTAGATATTCCATTCTGCATTTTATTTGTCATTTGTAGCTATGTTTAAAAGTTGGTATTAGAGCTGATGATGTTATTGTCTGTTGTTATCGTTTTTGTCTAACCATAACTAGCCAATAAGTGTTATGCTATTCACTGTATTGCTCCTTATATTGCTCTCTGTATTGCTCATACAACCCAGTATCCTATTGTAAGTCCTCGTTGTGTAAGTCTTGTTTAAGCTTGTTGCGTCAAGGCAGATTTGAGGCAGTAATTTGTATTTTGAGCACAGATTTCAGCGTAGGTTCGAGCACGGAATGGATAGAGCAAGCACTTCTGGATTGACTATGGAAAGCTTTGACCATACCATACATCGCAACACAGAAGTTAAGTTCACCAATTTATTTGCTGATAATGAAAGTTCATTTGTTACTCCTGAGTCAAGTAGTAAAGTTTTAGATGAAGTTTCTGCTAGTAGTCAGTTTCCTGATAAGGAATTTCGTGTTCCTAAGATTAAAGCTTCTGAAATCTATAAAGATGTGCCTAATGGATTGATAGAAATGTTTAATAAAAATAAAGGCTTGAAGAATTGGTTTGGTTATAAAACTTCCCAACGTTGTCATGTAGATACCCTGCAACATGTTGTTACAGGTGGTAGTAAGGGCAAGTTAAATATTTTCCCTGATGCCCTTGTTGCAAAGTTTCAGAAAGAAGCCTTAGCTAGTCCTGATAACCCACAGTTCATGCATTTGTCCTATGTCAGAATAGGAATCTGTGGTCATTATAGAAAAGGCTTACTCATCATCATAATGATGATGTTAAAAGATGCCCGATTTTACAAATTGTCTCATTCCCTTCTTGGTGCTGGTTGTGATTCAATGTCCAAAGGCCCAATCTATGTTGATTGCCTATTAGACTTTCCTGTTAGTCTAAAAGATGGAAACTTAAAAGACGCTCTTGAATACAACTTCAAGACAATGAATCTCTTCATGAAGAAGAAGTCTGTTGACCATTCCCTAACATTTTTGGTCCACTATAGATTGTATAATAAGGTCATACCCTTAATGATTAATCCCAAAAAAGCCTAAGGGTTAGAAGGTCTCTCTACCATCTGGACATCTTCCAGTGACATCACACAGTTGACTGCTCCCAAAATAGTTAAGCATAAAGATATCAGAATGCCTGAAGAATGGGCATTAGATCTTTGGGATATTGACAGTCAAATGGAAGCAGAAAATGAGAAACAACCACAATTGAGAGGCATCTCAATTGAAGAAATAGATGATCAGGCAGTAATTAGATTCTCATCTGGCAACCAGCCTGCCTTGCGCACTGGACCTTCCATGAGAACAGAAAGAGTTTTCAACTACAACCAACCTGGTCCATCTGTGACTTCCCTACCTCGCTCCTGGAGTGTTAGATTACAACCCTCTAAGGGTTTTGAAGAATTATTTAAAATCCCTGTGGCAAAGCCTAGCAGTTCAATACCTTCAGCCACTCCTGCTAGTTCATCATGTACCCATCAAAAGTTTTTTGAATTAGATAATGGGTTACATAAATGTGAAGACTGTTCCTTTGTTTTTCCTCCCAGATCTGGCCATTTCTAAATGTTTTCAGCCCGACAAGCCACTATGCCTAAACAGGACATTTCTGAGTCCAATGAAAAAATTATTAATACTCCTCCAGGTCCTTGTCTAGTTCCCGGTACTATTCCTCCATTTAGAGATTTTATCCTTTATGATACAACTGAAACTTATAAAGCTGATTTCTGGCCTCTGCATTTATTTCCTGCTACACATAGCTCTCAAGGTACCAGTCAAAGCAAGATGCTTAACTAGACAAACCTTTGTCTACAGAAATCTATGCTTTTTGCTGAGGATAGGAAGATCTAGCATCAGATTGAAGCAGTCAAGGCTGAGAAATTTCAAGAAAGGCTTTTCTATTTCTTCTCCATATGCGCCTTGCCATACTTCCTGGAGAAGGAGCATTGAGAATGGATCATTGATCCAAAGGCCCAGATGGTAGTGACTGTTGAGCAGGAGGTCTGAGAGGCCAAGGCTCTCTTCGTTGTAATGGTTTGTAGCCATGCTGCTCTGGAATTTCAGTGGGAGAGACTGATAGACCATGCTGGAGAATAGGAGATCTTCTGACTGGAAGCTTAGGTCGGGAGGACCCACTTTCAATGGACGGCTGAAGTAAGAAATACTTTCAGGATTTGAGCTGGTCCAATTGAGCTATCAGCTTTCCCCATGTTTCTTGACCCATATCCATGGTATGGAGTCTAGATTCAATTTGGACAATATCTTCAATAACCTTGTCCAATTCAGCATGGGTGTCCCTCCTGAGCATTCTGCAATAGAAGGAGACTTCCGAATCCTCATCAGAGGATTGAACTTCTTTGGTCATTAGATTGACCTGAGCTTGAGCTTGTTCTTGAGCTAACTCATATTCTTCAGATTTGGATTCTTCAGATGCAGATTCTGTACTAGAGAGGATTATATCCTCTGAGTCTGATGGATAAGCATTGATGAATTCAAATTCATCATTTTCAACTCTTGCTTCTCTCGCTGCATGGACTTTTCCTTTTCCCTTTTTTTTATTTCTGTCTGGGCACTTATTTGCAAAATGATCTCCTTTGCAAATGTAGCAGGTAGGTTTCCATTTCTTGGAACCCTTTCTTTTCTTATCTCTTTTTCTGAAGTATCCTTTCTTCTTGGGATACTTATTTTTGAAATTCTTCTTTTTCTTCTTGTATGATCTGTCTAAACTATCACAATGTACATAAGAAGATTTTCCCTTTTCTGGGAACTGATTAGAAGGCATAATCTGGTAGCAAACAGATGAAGAAAGTAAAGGTTGTACCTTTTTTATTTCTTTCTTAGCTTTTCCTTCTTCACAGATCTCTTCATTAATCTGTGTTAAGAATTGAACTAACTGTGGATAGGTTAGCTCTTTCATTTCTATGTTTTCTATTACCAGATTCTCAAGAACTTTCTTGTGATAGAATTCTCCTATCATAATACTAAAACTTTTCAGAAAAGTTGTGAACATAATTTCATGATTCTGCTCATGGCCTGACAAATAAAAGTTCTCATATTGGACATCACAATATTGCTTAAAATATTTGAGGTCCTTACATTTACCTTTGATAAACTTGTTATAGGCCAACTTTTCTCTGACGTCTGATTTTCTAACAAACAGATGGGTCAGCTGAGCATAGACTTGATCTGTACCTCTGTCTAATAGGCTTTCCCTGTACATATCATCCAGCCTATCCCAGACATGTCAGGCAACACCGGTCATTGTATTAAGAGCCTGCTTTATCACTTGCTTTTCGTCAACATCAGCTTTAGTGGATATATAATTTATTAACAGAGTTCATCCACTGATCAGTAAGACGCTTTTTCAAGCATTAAAGAGTGGAAATAAGAGAATGAAAATTCTCTTAAGCACTGAGATGTGCTTTCTCAGCCTTGACTGCTTCGATCTCATGCCAGATCTTCCTATCCTCAGCAAAAAGCATAGATTTCCATAGACAAAGGTTTGTCCATTTAAGCATCTTGCTTTGACTGGTACCTTGAGAGCTATCAGTAGCAGGAAATAAATGTAGAGGCCAGAAATCAGCTTTATAAGTTCCAGTTGTATCATAAAGGATAAAATCTCTAAATGGAGGAATAGTACTGGGAACTAGACAAGGACCTACAGGAGTATTAATAAACTTTTCATTGGACTCAGAAATGTCCTATTTAGGCATAGTGGCTTGTCGGGCTGAAAACATTCAGAAATGGCCAGATCTGGGAGGAAAAATGAAGGAACAGTCTTCACATTTATGTAACCCATTATCTAATTCATAAAACTTTTGATGGGTACATGATGAACTAGCAGGAGTGGCTGAAGGTATTGAACTGCTAGGCTTTGCCACATGGATTTTAAATAATTCTTAAAAACCCTTAGAGGGTTGTAATCTAACACTGTGGGAGCAAGGTAGGGAACTCACAGATGGACCAGGTTGGTTGTAGTTGAAAAATCTTTCTGTTCTCATGGAAGGTCTAGTGCGCAAGTAGGCTAGTTGCTGGATGAGAATCTAATTACTGCCTGATCATCTAATTCTTCAATTGAGATGCCTCTCAATTATGGCTGTTTCTCATTTTCTGCTTCCATTTGACTGTCAGTATGCCAAAGATCAAAGAATCTGTAAAGAAGGAAAAGCTAAGAAAGAAATAAAAAAGGTACAACCTTTACTTTCTTCATCTATTTGCTACCAGATTATGCCTTCTAATCAGTTCCCAAAAAAGGGAAAATCTTCTTTTATACATTATGATAGTTCAGATAGATCATACAAGAAGAAAAAGAAGAAATTCAAAAATAAGTATCCCAAGAAGAAAGGATACTTCAGAAAAAGAGATAAGAAAAGAAAGGGTTCCAAGAAATGGAAACCTACCTGCTACATTTGCAAAGGAGATCATTTTGCAAATAAGTGCCCAAACAGAAATAAGAAAAAGGGAAAAGGGAAAGTCCGTGTAGCGAGAGAAGCAGGAGTTGAAAATGATGAATTTGAATTCATCAATGCTTATCCAACAGACTCAAAGGATATAATCCTCTCTAGTACAGAATCTGCATCTGAAGAATTTGAGTCTGAAGAATATGAGTCAGCTCAAGAACAAGCTCAAGCTCAGGTCAATCTAATGACCAAAGAAGTTCAATCCTCTGATGAGGATTCAGAAGTCTCCTTTTATTGCAGAATGCTCAGAAGGGACACCCGTGCTGAATTGGACAAGGTTATTGAAGATATTGTCCAAATTGAATCTAGACTCCATACCATGGATATGGGTCAAGAAACATGGAGAAAGTTGACAGCTCAATTGGACCAGCTCAAATCCCAAAAGTATTTCTTACTTCAGCGGTCCATTGAAAGTGGGTCCTCCCGACCTAAGCTTCTAGTCAGAAGATCTCCTATTCTCCAGTATGGTCTATCAGTCTCTCCCACTAAAATTCCAAAGCAGCATGGCTAAAAACCATTACAATGAAGAGAGCCTTGGCCTCCCAGACCTCCTGCTCAATAGTCACTACCATCTGGGCCTTTGGATCAATGATCCATTCTCAATGCTCCTTCTCCAGGAAGTATGGCAAGGCGCATATGGAGAAGAAATAGAAAAGCCTTTCTTGAAAAGGTTGTTACTCAAGCTCAGGCAGAAATTTCTGAGATTGATGATGAAGAAAATTTCTATCTCACAGAAGAAATGGAGAAAACTCCTGAACTTGACAAATTTGTCAGCCAGTTTAATTCTGCTGGATCTATACAATTGCTGGCTCAAGCCTCTATTATAGAAGAACAACTATTTTGTGAAGAGAAGCCCTACAGTCCTCTCATTCATCATGCTATCAAAGAAGAAGAAGAATAACCTCGAGTAACTTTTGAAGAAGGTTCTAGCAACTATCAGATGAAAGCCTACAAAAGGACTACCAAGCCAACCACTTCATGCCCTGGAATTATCCTAACCATCCACTTTCTAGGTATAATGGCATACCCATTAGCATTTCTTATTGATAGTGGAGTAGATTTAAATATTACCAAGTACAATGCTTTCCCGAAAGATGCCTGGATGGAAGGAACTATAGGTATTACCTTTGGTAATTCTGAAAAGGAAGATAGTTCTTCATTCTGCATTGCTCCTATTCAAATTGGGTTTGATGGTTTTACAGATAATTTAATGTTTGTTCAATATGAAGTTGAAGGTTATGATGGAGTAATTGGAAGCAAAGCTATTCAGCAATGGGAACCTTTCACCATTGACTCTGATTTTATTATAATCCGAGGCTTATATCAGCTTCCAAGGCTTTATCAAGATCTAGCTTATACTACAAAGCTAGAAAAAGAAAAGAAAAAGAAACCAATTAATACTGTTTGGTTAGCCAAACAAATGGATGCAGGTCAAGAATCTCTTGCCGAGATTAAAACTATTTTTGCTAACACTGTCATGATAAAAGATTTAAAAAAGTAGAAAAGGAACCTGACTTGTGATCTCCCTCTCAAACGGGATCCTCAAGGTAATGAACTCATACCCAAGGCTAAAGATAATTACTTTCTAATGAGTTCATCTGAAGTATTAACTTGCAGAATAGAAGTTACAGAGCTTGAAAGGCTCAAAATTATTTAAACTTCTAAATCTCCATTCTCCTACCATGCAATGTATGTACCAAAGGTAGATGAGAATGGTAAGGAATTACCTAAAAAATGGCTAGTTGTCAATTATAAGCCGTTAAATAACTGTCTTGTTGACAATAGACATCCTTTGCCTAGTAAAGATCATATCTGGCAAGTCATCCAAGGTAGTCATGTTTATTCAAAATTTGATCTAACCAAAGGGTTTTGGCAAATTGGCCTCAAAAGTGCTGACTTCTATAAAACAGCCTTTTCTGTTCCCCAAGGTCTATATGAATGGACTATCCTTCCATTCGGTATTAAAACTGCTCCTTCCATTTTTCAGCAGAAAATGGATGTTATATTCTAACCTTATGCCAAATTTATCCAACCCTATATTGATGATATTCTTGTCTTCAGCCAGGATATGCCTCACCATCTTGACCATCTTCGTCAATTCCTCTCTATTTGTCAACATAATGGTCTTGATGTCAATCCCACAAAGTCTTTCTTTGCTCAGACCCACATTGTGTTCATTGGCATCAAGCTTCTTCCGAGGGGGAGGATGGAGGCCCAACCACACATCCTGACCAAACTTTCTAATCTTGTAGTTACCAATGTCAAAGAATTGCAACGGTTTTTGGGCCTTGTTAATTATATTGCAGGATTTTATTGTAAGCTTGCTGAAGATGGACTTGAGCTAAATAAGCTTCTAGGAAAGAAGCCACCACCATGGAACAGAAAAGGCTGTTTTATAGAAGTCAGCACTTTTGAGGCCAATTTGCCAAAACCCTTTAGTTAGATCAAATTTTGAACAAACATGACTACCTTGGATGACTTGCCAGATATGATCTTTACTAGGCAAAGGATGTCTATTATCAACAAGACAGTCATTTAATGGCTTATAATTGACAACTAGCCATTTTTCAGGTAATTCCTTACCATTCTCATCTACCTTTGGTACATACATTGCATGGCAGGAGAATGGAGATTTAGAAGTTTGAATAATTTTGAGCCTTTCAAGCTCTGCAACTTCTGTTCTGCAAGTTAATACTTCAGATGAACTCATTAGAAAGTAATTAGCTTTAGCCTTGGGCATGAGTTCATTACCTTGAGAATCCCGTTTGAGAGGGAGATCACAAGTTAGCTTCCTTTTCTGCTCTGATACCAACTTTTAAACACAGCTACAAATGACAAATGAAATGCGGAATGGAATATCTAACATGTAGATAGATATTGTATAGATTATTATTACGAATACTCATGAACACTACATTCATCATATTACAATGCATGCTGGCATAGACTCAAACATGTATGTAGAAAGAGGAGCTTAAAACATAAAGAGCAGGCTAGAGATTATAGCACTCTTTGATACAAAGAGCAAATCTCAGACACTAGAAAGCTCATACTGATAGCTTAGACACTAGACTCTCTAAGACTTCACTTTGCCAGAAATTGTTGAGAAATGCAGGCGGCCCCCGTCGCCTTATATAGGAGGAGAGGGCAGAACTTTTAACCCCGATCTCAAATTTTCTTTTGAATTATGTCAGTAGAAAGTGGACACGTACCAAACCTTATCTCTACAAGATAAGGATACAACCAACAACCCTTATCCAAAGGATCACCCAGTCGAGGATAAGATTCCTCAGGTGGGACCAATTAATCTGTGAACAAGATAATGGGGAACAGACAAGGACACAAACGGAATAAACTTTTACAAAGTTACTTTTTGATTACGAGAAGAATAACTCATGCTTACTGTGAGGCATGTACGCTTTCCCCTTTTACCGTGGAAGGGCCCATGTCTATCAGTTTCAACGAGATGATAGATGCTCTCGATGGATGACAAGCACATCCATTAGCCTAGGACTTGGTACTATTAGAGGTACTGGAGTTGAGATGATCTGGCTAATTGAACACACATCCTTCACGGAATTCTTCGTCAGGGTGGGTGTAATCAGGGGAGCGATAATTTCCGCTGGCACCATAAGTTGGTATCCTTGGATCATCGGCAGAGCAGTCGACACAATTTGCACATGTTTGGGTGGATGAATGTGGAATACATCCAGGAGGTCGACTTCCTTCTTGTTCCTTCCAGATAATGCTCATTGTCTTTAACTTATAGGGGCCATACAATCCTCAAGACATAGCCTGTGGTGTAGCACCATTCATTTGGTAGGTTCTGGTATGGATCCAAATAGGAGTCCGGTGAGTATGAAAATATCTCAAACGATTACCTACTGTCCAATGTTGGAATACAGAGGAAGACCCTGTAGGGCCATAGATTTGGCATAGATGTCTACTGATTGGATTTTCTTCAGAACAACCAAATATAAGTTTGAAAATGCATCTAGTGTATGCTGTAGTTCCTTCAAACTGTAAGTCTTCTGCTGGTGGATACGGTCCTTGAAATAGGTTCCTGATTAAAGTCTTTCCATCTTCTGCATTTAACCACTACTCTGGTCGTGCTACAGGTGGATTAAGAAACTTGACTGGGAGAACAAAATCTCCACATGAATTCTAAAGAACATGCCCTATGTCAAGATCAGTGGGTTCTGCTTCAGCTGAAAACTGGAAAAATGGTTGATTTATCCATAATCTAGGAGATGTTAGTTGTTGTTTAGCAACTAGCACTCTAAACTGATCAAAGAGAAAATCATTAGCCATTTGGAAGTTATGTAAACTTCACCATTGGAAAGGATTGGTGCTCCATTCATTATGACTTGCTTCATACCATCGTTGTTCTCTGATTCAAATGATATGAACAACTCCTTCTGTTTGACAGTCTTTTGAAGGTTCATCAGAATGTCCTTCTCTTGACATAAAATCTACAAAAATATTTTCAACTCCTGGAAGATGAACAAAATCAAATTCATATGTACTGAGGAGTTGAGCCCATCTGAGAAGGCAGCCTCTTACCACCTTATTTTTAGATTCGTTACGGAAGAATCCATGCAGATTTTGTAAATCACTTTTTAACAAAAATCTCGTGTCAGTAATGAACATTTGAAATGATTGGAAAGTGTTAACAACAGCAAGGATTTCTTTATGAGTACTATGGTAGTCTACTTCACTGTTCTTAAAACTACCAGAAACATGTGGAACAATCTCACCTTTATCTTTGGGATTGAAGGAGATTGTTTTCTATTCACGAAGAACTCCTACCCAGGCACCTTCACTTGCATCTATTTCAACAATCTTGAAACCTTCACCTGGCAGCTTTAATGGTGGTAATTGGGAGCATTTTTGCTTGATACGATTTATAAAAGCATCATGCTTTGGTGTCCATGGTGGTGGCTTCTTTCCTAGAAGCTTATTTAGCTCAAGTCTATCTTCAGCAAGCTTACAATAAAATCCTGCAATATAATTAACAAGGCCCAAAAACTGTTGCAATTCTTTGACAATGGTAACTGCAAGATTAGAAAGTTTGGTCAGGATGTGTGGTTGGGCCTCCATCCTCCCCCCCAGAAGAAGCTTGATGCCAATGAACACAATGTGGGTCTGAGCAAAGAAAGACTTTGTGGGATTGATAGCAAGACCATTATGTTGACAAATAGAGAGGAATTGACGAAGATGGTCAAGATGGTGAGACATATCTTGGATGAAGACAAGAATATCATCAATATAGGGTTGGATAAATTTGGCATAAGGTCAGAATATAACATCCATTTTCTTCTAAAAAATGGAAGGAGCAATTTTAATACTGAATGGAAGGATAGTCCATTCATATAGACCTTGGGGAATAGAAAATGATATTTTATAGAAGTCAGCACTTTTGAGGCCAATTTGCCAAAACCCTTTAGTTAGATCAAATTTTGAATAAACATGACTACCTTGGATGACTTGCCAAATATGATCTTTACTAGGCAAAGGATGTCTATTGTCAACAAGACAGTCATTTAATGGCTTATAATTGACAAGTAGCCATTTTTCAGGTAATTCCTTACCATTCTCATCTACCTTTGGTACATACATTGCATGGCAGGAGAATGGAGATTCAGAAGTTTGAATAATTTTGAGCCTTTAAAGCTCTGCAACTTCTGTTCTGCAAGTTAATACTTCAGATGAACTCATTAGAAAGTAATTAGCTTTAGCCTTGGGCATGAGTTCATTACCTTGAGGATCCCATTTGAGAGGGAGATCACAAGTCAGGTTCCTTTTCTGCTTCTTTAAATCTTTCGTCATGATAGTGTCAACAAAAGCAGTTTTAATCTCGGCAAGAGATTCTTGACCTGCATCCATTTGTTTGGCTAACCAAACAGTATTAACTGGTTTCTTTTTCTTTTCTTTTTCTAGCTTTGTAGTATAAGCTAGATCTTGATAAAGCCTTGGAAGCCGATATAAGCCTTGGATTATAATAAAATCAGAGTCAATGGTGAAAGGTTCCCATTGTTGAATAGCTTTGCTTCCAATTACTCCATCATAGCCTTCAACTTCATATTGAACAAACATTAAATTATCCGTAAAACCATCAAACCCAATTTGAATAGGAGCAATGCAGAATGAAGAACTATCTTCCTTTTCAGAATTACCAAAGGTAATACCTGTAGTTCCTTCCATCTAGGCATCTTTCGAAAGCATTGTACCTGGCAATATTTAAATCTGCTCCAGTATCAATAAGAAATGCTAATGGGTATGCCATTATACCTGGAAAGTGGATGGTTAGGATAATTCCAGGGCATGAAGTGGTTGGCTTGGCAGTCCTTTTGTAGGCTTTCATCTGACGGCTACTAGAACCTTCTTCAAAAGTTACTCGAGGTTCTTCTTCTTCTTCTTTGACAGCATGATGAATGAGAGGACTGTAGGGCTTCTCTTCACAAAACTGTTGTTCTTCTGTAATAGAGGCTTGAGCCAGCAACTGTATAGATCCAACAGAATTAAATTGGTTGACAAATTTGTCAAGTTCAGGAGCTTTCTCCATTTCTTCTGTGAGATAGAAATTTTCTTCATCATCAATGTTAGAAATTTCTTCGTGAGCTTGAGTAACAACCTTTTCAAGAAAGGCTTTTCTATTTCTTCTCCCTATGTGCCTTGCCATACTTCTTGGAGAAGGAGCATTGAGAATGGATCATTGATCCAAAGGCACAGATGGTAGTGACTATTGAGCAGGAGGTTCGGGAGGCCAAGGCTCTCTTTACTGTAATGGTTTGTAGCCATGCTGGTCTGGAATTTCGGTGGGAGAGACTGATAGACCATACTAGAGAATAGGAGATCTTCTGACTGGAAGCTTAGGTCGGGAGGACCCAATTTCAATGGACGGCTAAAGTAAGAAATACTTTCAAGATTTGAGCTGGTTCAATTGAGCTGTCAGCTTTCTCCATGTTTCTTGACCCATATCCATGGTATGGAGTCTAGATTCAATTTGGACAATATCTTCAATAACCTTGTCTAATTCAGCATGGGTGTCCCTTCTAAGCATTCTGCAATAGAAGGAGACTTCCGAATCCTCATCAGAGGATTGAACTTCTTTGGTCATTAGATTGACCTGAGCTTGAGCTTGTTCTTGAGCTGACTCATATTCTTCAGATTCAGATTCTTCAGATGCAGATTCTATACTAGAGAGGATTATATCCTCTAAGTCTGATGGATAAGCATTGATGAATTCAAATTCATCATTTTCAACTCCTGCTTCTATGGCTGCACGGACTTTCCCTTTTCCCTTTTTCTTATTTCTGTCTGGGCACTTATTTGCAAAATGATCTCCTTTGCAAATGTAGCAGGCAGGTTTCCATTTCTTGGAACCCTTTCTTTTCTTATCTCTTTTTCTGAAGTATCCTTTCTTCTTGGGATACTTATTTTTGAATTTCTTCTTTTTCTTCTTGTATGATCTGTCTGAACTATCACAATGTACACAAGAAGATTTTCCCTTTTCTGGGAACTGATTAGAAGGCATAATCTGGTAGCAAACAGATGAAGAAAGTAAAGGTTATACCTTTTTTATTTCTTTCTTAGCTTTTCCTTCTTCACAGATCTCTTCATTAATCTGTGTTAAGAATTGAACTAACTGTGGATAGGTTAGCTCTTTCATTTCTATGTTTTCTGTTAGCAGATTCTCAAGAACTTTCTTGTGATAGAATTCTCCTATCACAGTACCAAAACTTTTCAGAAAAGTTGTGAATATAATTTCATGATTCTGCTCATGGCCTGACAAATAAAAGTTCTCATATTGGACATCACAATATTGCTTAAAATATTTGAGGTCCTTACATTTACCTTTGATAAACTTGTTATAGGCCAACTTTTCTCTGACTTCTAGTTTTCTGACAAACAGATGGGTCAGCTGAGCACAGACTTGATCTGAACCTCTGTCTAATAGGCTTTCCCTATACGTATCATCCACCTATCCCAGACATGTCGGGAAACACCGGTCATTGCATTAGGAGCCTACTTTATCACCTGCTTTTCATCAGCATCAGCATTAGTGGATATATAATTTGTTATCCAGGCTCACATGGCATCTATACCTCTTGTATTTTTAATATCTTCAAAATGATCAAAATTTACAAGGGGTGGTGTATCAGCTTTTAGAGTTTGAATATTCTTAAATGGATCAATGGGATTAGATCCATTAGGATTAGAACTAGAACCACGAGCCATTTGGAATTTTCCTTTGGCTTTTTCTTCAGGAGTGGTTTCTCTTAGATTCCCTGTAGAGGGATCATAAATATTTTCAATTACAGGCTGCCTGACTTTAGTCTTTAACTTAGGTCCTTCATATTGAGCCTGTAAATATCCCTTTGCACTGGAAGGGAAATTCTTTGTTCTTACAGTTTGTTGCTGACGGACTGTATGGGCCACGGACTGAATAGTCCTAGAGTCTTCTTTGAGTGCAGACTATATGTTGGTGGATTCTGTTTTAACAGAATCATTCATAAGAAGTTCATTCAGGTTTACCACCAGTAAGGAAGATAAGTCATCAAATGGATTTGATACTAGGAGCCAACTTTCCTAATAAGGAAACCCATAGAATGAGTCCAGTTGAGAGTGAAGAGTTGAATAGACAAGTTCAGGAGTTGTTGAGGAAGGGATTGATAAGAGAGAGCCAAAGTCCCTGTGCGGTACCTACAGTACTAGCACCAAAGACGGATGGAGAGTGGAGAATGTGTATAGACTCTCGATCCATCAATAAGATCATGATTAAGTATAGATTTCCATTGCCTAGAATGGATGACACAATGGATAATTTGAGTGGAGCCAAGTACTTCACGAAGATTGACCTAAAATGTGGGTATCACTAGATCAGTATCAAAGAAGGAGATGAGTGGAAGATAGCCTTCAAAACCAAAGAAGGTTTGTATGAGTGGTTAGTCATGCTAGTTGGGCTACCCAAAGCACCAAGCACATTCATGCATCTCATGAATGAGGTACTAAAAGAATTTTTGAGAATTTTTGTTATTGTTTATTTGGATGATATTTTGATTTTCAGTAAGACTTGGGATGAGCATCTGATGTATATCAAAAGAGTTTTAGAGAAGCTGAGGGAGGAGAAGTTGCTGATTACTCTAAAAAAATGTAGTTTTGCAAAGAAGGGGTTGGTATACCTGGGATTTGTTGTCTCAGAAGAAGGTCTTAAGATAGACTCAGAAAAAGTAAGGGCTATCATTGAATGGCCTATGCCAAGGAGTACAACAGAGGTAGGCTCTTTTCATGGTTTGGCAAGTATTTATAGAAAGTTTATCAGGAATTTTAGTAGCATTTGTGCAACCCTAACGAAGACAATGAGAGGAGATAGAAAAGAGTTCAAATGGACTAAAGGAGTAGACAAAAGCTTTGATACATTGAAGCAGAAAGTCACAGAGCAACCTATTTTGGCACTTCCAAATTTCAATAGGAGTTGTTTTGAGTCAAGAAGGTAAGCCCATTGCCTATTTTAGTGAGAAGCTTAATGATGCTAAGAAAAAGTATTCTATTTATGATCAGGAATTTTATGCAATAGTTTAGGCTTTGAAGAAATGGAGACATTATTTATTGCCAAAAGAGTTTGTTTTATATACTAATCATCAGGCTTTATAGTATCTTAATAGTCAAGGAAAGTTGAATCAAAGGAACTTAAAATGGGTTGAGTTTTTGTAGAGTTATACTTTTGTTTTGAAGCATAGGAGTGGGAAGTCCATCAGAGTTGCAGATGCCTTGAGTAGAAGGCAAAATTTCCTGATAGAAATGAAGATAGAGGTTGTTGGGTTCGATGAGCTCAAAAGTTTGTATCCTGAAGATCTAGATTTTGCAGAGGCCTAGAAAGCTTGTTTGGAACTTGTTACTTCAGACATGACAAAATGGTTGGATTTTATAATCCAAGATGGCATGTTGTTTAGAGGAAGCCAATTGTACATTCCAAGGAGTTCCATGAGAGAGAACCTGATTAAGGAGAAGCATAATGGAGGATTGGCTAGACACTTTAGTCAAAATAAGACCATTGTTGTTTTTAGTGAAAATTATTATTGGCCATAGTTGCAGCAGGATGTGAGGAAATTTGTGTAGAGTTGTAGAGTGTGTCAGATGGCAAAAGGAACAAGTTAGAATATAGGGTTATATCAGCCATTACCTATACCAGAGAAGCCATGGGATGATATCAATATAGATTTTGTTCTTGGTTTGCCAAGGACACAGAGAGGACATGAATCCATTTTTGTGGTGGTGGACAGATTCTCGAAGATGGCACATTTTTTTCCTTGCAAGAAGACTAATGATGTAGTTCATATTGTATAGTTATTTTTTAGGGAGGTGGTGAGATTAGACAGTCTACCAAAGAGCATAGTTTTAGACTGAGATACCAAGTTTGTTGGTTATTTCTCGAGGATATTGTGGAAGAAGATGAAGATAGATTTGAAGTCTAGTTCTGCACACCATCCAGAGACTGATGGACATACCGAAGTGGTGAATAGGAGTTTGGGTAACCTATTATAATTCTTAGTAGGAGATAAGCCCAAGGGATAGGATTTGATTTTACCACAGGTAGAATTTGCTTACAACAATTCTGTCAATAGGAGTTCTAGTAAATCACCATTCTAGATTGTATATGGGAACAGTCCAAGAAATGCTTCAGAGTTAAGGAATCTGGATAAAGGAGAAAAGGCAAGTGCTGAGGATAAAGACTTTGTAGAACATATGAAGAATTTGCATGAAGAGGTCAGAAAGCACATTAATAAGATAAATATTCAGTACAAGGCTAAGGCAGATCATAAGAGGAGATATAAGGAGTTTTAGGTAGGAGATGAAGTCATGGTTCACTTGAGAAAAGAAAGGTTCTGAATTGGAACATACAATAAACTGAAAATGAAGAAATTTAGACCATGCAGAATTTTGAAAAAACATGATTCAGGAAATGCATATGAGGTAGAGCTGCTGAGTGGGATAAACATTTCCCCTATTTTCAACATTGCTGATTTATCAGAATATCATGAAGGAGGAACAAAGGATGGACCAACAGAAGCACAATGGAGTATTCTGGCATCTACTTCAACAGAGGTGATAGAAAAGATCTGGGATAGCCGTGTGGGAAGGAGTACTTAGAACAGGCAATATGAAGAATACCTGGTGAAATGGAAAGGAAGGCCTGTTGAAGATTCTTCTTGGTTGTCTAAGGCAAAGGTTGACTGTTTGGGTTTTCCTCACACAAACACCTAAGATGTGGCAAGGTCACTTCTCAAATTACCCTGGGTGTCTGATGCAGGAGCATCCAGTGGTGTAAGGGCAATCTTACATCACCCAAAAAAAATGTGTTTCAAAATTGTTGATGTTCTTTCCATTCATTTTCAAAATTTGTGGTTCTAGTTCCATAGTTGCTTGAATAATGATGTAGAACTTTTAGTTTTTCCAAACTGCTAAAAATAGCAACCTGCTATTTTTAGAAAGTTTGCATTTGGGCATGGAATGAAGTGAAAATTTACAGGAAGCTTCATAACTAAAAAATAAGACCTTTGATGAAGGAATCACACAAAGATCATTTGCAAGATGAATGATATTAAAGTTTTCGTTTCCTGAAAAAATGTCTAAAAATTATTCAAACTCATGTTTGAGGAACTAAACGGGCCCGTATAGGCCCAAAAATGGCAGGAACTAGTAGAACAATTTCTTACCATGTAGAACACTCCGCAATCTTTTCAATGCATAAAACAGTTTGTCAATTGGACACCCAGATCAAAAGTTATGGCTCCCGGAAGTTGACCTATTTTTGGAGGGAGACGCAAATTTCAAAATTAGGTTGTTGGCCACCAAAAAGGCTATTAATAACTATTTTTGGGAACCCTTGGCATTAGTAGAGTTAAGAGGGAAAGTGTAGAGTCAAGAATAGGTGGGAAAATAGAAACTCTAGCTGATTTGGGGTTGCAGAAGCCTAAAGATTCTAGAGCCTAGTGAGGGTAGCTGTAATGTGTTGCAGTCTGTGGGGAATTGATTCCTCTGATTGTAATTGAGCTTCTATAATGTAATAAATTGTCCAAATCAATAAAGAAATATTCTATTTTCTGTGTGCCATTTTTAGTTGTTGTGTGTTTTATGATTTACCCCCTTCATCAATTTTCATGATGGATCAGTTATGTTCTAGTTGACAAATGATGATTAAAATTTGTTTTCTTTTAAAAAAATACTGGTAAACATGTCATGAGAAAAAAATAGTATGTTGCGGCATCCATAAATTTAATTTTAGGATCTAAGTTTTTCTAAGATTTTTAGGGAAATTGTAGTATTTAGTTTTTTATATCCCCATAAGAAATTAGCCATGCCAGATTGTAGATCCTGAGATATGATTGAATTACTGACTGTCTATCTCTACGAGTAATTAATTGAGATTATATTGTTATTAAATTTGTGGTTTCCCCTTGATTCCTTTGGTTTCTTGATGCATCCTCTTGACCTTTACATCTTCTCTACATATTCAAGTCTTCCATCAATTTAAAATATCTTTTGAACCCATTATTGAGGCCAAAATGTAATCAGAAATTCAACTTCTTCATGGTTGTCCTAGGGTTTTTAGGTTGTAAAAATTCAGTTTTAGGACTATTTTGGACCATTTTAGGTGAAAAATGATTGGATTTTGCATTTAGGATACTTAGACAACATTCTCCTTCAAGTCCTTAATGAAATGAGAGTTGGAATAAACAGCCCTCACATCTATTTTCACATACACAAATAGAAATTAAACTTGCAACAATTATTTATAAATCTGGTTTGCAACTTGCAACTAATTTTCATACATTCATCCAACTTTCATAAAAGGAAATTACATCAGTCCAAAAAGGACAATGGGGCTTCAAAATCCCTTACAAATTTGAAAAAATCAATTACAAAATGGTTTTCTACAACAAACCATAGTTTCACAAAACTTCTCCTTCCAGCTCTTGCAAAATCACAACAAACAACTTTGCAACTATAACTGATTCTCCTTGAATCTCAATGGCTATACAATCAGCCTCAAATCTACAACAACACAATCAAAAACCACTCTTGGAGGTATGCCAGGCCTTCTCTTTGTCTCTCCTACAATCTAGAAAACTAAACTTCAAAATGAATTCCCCTTCCTTTTTGTATCTCCTTTTTGGAATGAAATGTAATTTCTATTAATTGATTTACATTTTAATACATTTCTAGCCCACTCTCCAATATTCAATGCCCACCTCCTACAAAATCCAATTTCATTTATTTTAATCAATTAAATTGAGTAAGATAAGTCATTCAAACTTTGTGACTTGCCATGCTTTGTGGTGGTGCTTTTTTTGGCTTTCTTGCTTTTATGCATTAAAGCAAAAAACTACTTTCCTTATCCTGGGTGCCCACTCTCTCCATCCCTATTTTTAGGGATTTTGGAATCTTAAAAATGATATTTTAAATGAAATTAAAAGCCTCCAAAAACCCACACTCCTTTTTGCTTGTTCTAGATTTTGTGCTTTCAAAGCACAATTCCCACTATCTCCACTATCTCCACTTTTACCAAATTTAATTCCGAATTGCAAATTTAATTTTGAAACATGACATAACATCAAAATGTGCATCAAAATGAATTTCACAAGACAAAATATGAAATTCAAACCACCACCAAAAATGCAACAAAAAATTAAACATATTTTGGTTGACATAGGATTGCCACTATGCCATGGATGCTCCTGCATTAGACACCCACAGTAGAAGAAAAGTAATCTGATCACTTCTCAAGAGGATATCCAAGATGAGTAATCTCAACCTTAGATAAATATGAAGAATCCTCTACAGGTCTCCCAAACCATTTCACCAAATACTCCATGTATTGCCTTCTTCTAGTGTTTCTTTTCACCCTACTATCAAGAATTGCTCCAATCTTTTCATTTTTTGAAGTAGGTGTGAGTGCTTCTGGCTGCCTAAGTGTTACAACTTCATCATTTTCACCTTCATGACATTTTAAAAATTGGAGAAATATTAAACTCATTGGGCAATTCTACCTCATATACATTACCGGAATCATGCCTTTTCACAATCTTGCACGGTCCAAACTTCTTCATTTTGAGCTTGTTCTATGTACCCATTGGAAATCTCTCCTTTCTGAGATGCACCATCACTTCATATCCAACCTAAAACTATTTATGTCTCCTCTTCAAATCAGCGTTAGTTTTATAAGATAAAATCATTTTGCTGATATGTTTTCTCACCTCATCATGTAGGCCTTTCATATGCTCTACAAAATCCTCTCCATATGCACTCTTTTTCACATCTTTACCAATCTGATTTAAGTCTAAAACAACTCTTGGGTTGCTGCCATAAATAATCTGAAATACTAATTTAAATGTGCTTCTGTTGACCGAGTTGTTGTAGGCAAACTCAACTTGTGGTAGGATCAAATACCACCTTTTTGGTTTGTCTCCAACCAAGCATCTCAACAAGTTTCCCAAACTCCTATACACCACCTCTGTTTGTCCATCTATTTGAGGATGGTATGCTAAGAAAAACTTTAATTTAGTGTTAAGCTTCTTGCACAAAGTCCTGTAAAAGTAGCCAACAAACTTGATATCCCTGTCAGAAACAATGCTCTTTGGAAGTCCATGAAGTCTCACAACTTCCTTGAAAAAAAAAATCTATAACATTCAAAGTATCATTAGTCTTATGACAAGGAATTAAATGTGTCATATTAGAGAATCTATCTACCAAAACAAAGATGGAATCATGTCCTCTTTGTGTTCTTGGAAAACCAAGAACAAAATACATACTTATGTCCTCCCATGGCCTCTTAGGTACAGGTAATGGCTGATACAAACTAGTGTTTTGACTCACACCCTTTGTCATTTGACAAACCCTGCAACCTTGCACATATTTCCCCACATCTCATTGTAATTGAGACCAAACATATTTCTCACCTACAAGTGCAATAGTCTTATCGATCTGAAAATAACCTGTAAGACCACCACTATGCTTCTCCTTGATTAGATTCAATCTCATAGAACTCCTTGGAATGCATAATTTCTTACCTTGGAATAACATGCCATCTTGGATAAGATAATCCAACCATTTTTTCCTATCTACTAAAATAGGATTCTTCCAAACTCTCCAAGATTCTCCAAAATCTAGATCCTCCTCATACAAATCCTTCAACTCCTCAAATCCTACAACTTCCACCTGCATTTCAACCAACAAATTCTGCCTCCTACTCAAAGCATCTGCAAGTCTATTAGACTTCCCACTCCTATTCTTCAAAAAAGAAGTGTAACTTTGTAAAAAATCAACCCATTTCATGTTCCTTTGACTTATCTTACCTTGGTTGCTCAAATATTTTAAAGCTTGATTATCGGTATATAAAACAAACTCCTTTGGGAAAAGATAGTGCTTCCACTTCTTCAATGCTTGCACAATAGCATAAAACAACTGATCATACATAGAATACTTATTTTTAGAATCATTTAAATTCTCACTAAAATAAGCAATGAGTTTACCTTCTTGACTCAAAATAGCTCCAATGGCACTACCACTTGCATCACAGTCTACTTGAAAAACCTTGTTGAAATCTGGACGTGCTAAGACAGGTTGCTCTATAACTTTTGCCTTTAACACATTAAAACTTTTTGCTGCCCCAGAAGTCCACTTGAAATCCTTCTTATCACCTCTCATAGTTTCTATTAGTGGGCTCCATATGCTACTAAATCCTCTAATAAATTTTTTGTAGAAACTGGCTAAACCATGAAAAGATCTCACCTTAGTTACTGTTCTTGGTGTAGGCCATTCTAGAATTTCTTTCACCTTCTCTGGATCCATCTTAATGCCTTCACTTGACACCACAAAACCCAAATACACCAATTCCCTCTTGACAAAGCTACATTTCTTAAGGTTAATCATCAATTTCTCTTCTCTAAGCTTCTCAAACACACATCTAATATGCATCAAATGCTCCTCTAGTGTCTTACTAAAAATGAGAATATCATCTAAATAAACTATCACAAACCTTCCAAGAAACTCTTTCAAAACATCATTCATGAGTCTCATAAAAGTACTGGGTGCATTGGTTATCCCAAATGGAATGACCAACTAGTCATACAAACCTTCTTTCATTTTGAATGCAATCTTTGACTCATCCCCTTCTCGTATCCTTATCTAGTGATACCCGCTCTTCAAATCAATCTTGGTGAAGTATTCTACTCCACTCAAGCAATCCATTATGTCATCCATTCTGGGTAATAGAAATCTATACTTTATTGTGATCTTGTTTATAGCTTTGGAGTCCGTGCACATTCTCCACTCTCCTCCCTTCTTAGGTTCCAATACTACAGGTACTACAAAGGGACTCAAACTATCCCGAATCAATCCCTTCTTCAACAACTCTGTTACTTGTCTATTTAGCTCTTCACTCTCTATTGGTGACATCCTATGGGTTGCCTTGTTGGGTAAACTTGCTCCTGGAACCAAATCAATTTGATGACTGATTTTTCTCATTGTTGTGAGTCCTTCTAGTGCATTATCAGACACAATGTCTTGGAACTCCTACAACAAATCTATAACTTCTATAGGAACATATTCAACTTCACTGTTAGTTTTAGGAATAAGAGAAAAACAAACCTTCTCATGCTTCATACCATCAATAAATCTCCTTGCATCAACTAATCAAACTCTATCATTACCATAAACTTGAACATTTTCCTCCTTCAAAGTCTTCAACTTATGCTTCAGTCCATCTTTTACAATTGTGTAGGTGTTGGCACACCCATCATGTATGGCCTTTCTGTCATATTGTTGTGGCCTTCCAAGAAAAATATGACAAGAATCCATAGGGATGATATCACATAGAATATCATCATGATAATTCCCAACCTTAAACTTCACATTGCATTGTTCATTCACTAACAACTTTTGATTATCTTGTACCCAAGCAATCCGGTATGGATGTGGGTGTTTCCTCCTCTCAAGAATCAACTTCCTCACCATTTCATCAGACACAAGATTGTTTGTGCTTCAACTATATATTAATATGCTACACACTTTTCCTTCACACTTGCACCTTGATTTGAATAACTTCTTTCTTTGCATAGCTCACTATCTTCATTCAGGAGTGCTCTCCTTATCACCAAGACATCTCCCTCTTTTGCATCTTCATATTTTGAGGAAGGTGCCTCTACCTCATTGACATTTTCTTCTCTTCCTTGGTATTCTTTTATCCTTCTTGGCTTCTCCTCTACTTGTGGGCAATCATAGTCTCAATGCCCTTGCTCTCCACATTTGAAACAAGTACCTCTGAATGGGCCTCCACCATAACCACGACCTCTACCTTTTCTCTGAAATTTTGGTCTCTTGAACTTTGTCCTTCTTCATATTTTATTGCTCTATTGCTGCCCTCTTTATTCTTGGAGCTCTTTTGCTGATTGTCTTCATTCTTATAAGTTCTTCCTCCTACCTTGCCTCTATGTCCTCTTCCTTTCTGCTTGTTTTCAAACCTCTTATTCATCCTCTCTTCTATTTTCAATGTTGTTTGGTAAGTATCCTCTATTGTCACAACTCTGACAAGTGCCATCTCTTTTTGAATGCTTGATCTTAACCCATTTATGTATCTTGCAACCTTTTCCTTTGTTGCCTTTGAATGTCTACTCCTAATAAGAAGTCTATGGGATTTTTCAGTGTATTCTTTAACAGTCTTGCTTCCTTGCATCAAACCTTACATCTTCTTGAGCAAATCTAATTCATAGTCTACAGGAATGAATTACCTTTTCATTTTCTCCACCATTTTGTTCCATTTGGTAATTCTATCTTTTCCTCTTCTTCCTCTTTCTAAATGAACCTCGCTCCACTATATTAAAGCATGTCCTTTCAACCTTGTCTTGACAAATTTCAATTTATCAGGATCTTCTATCTATTCAAATTTGAAATATTCTTCCATATCATTAAGCCAATCTACTAATTCCTCTAGATTCAAACTTCCACTAAATGAAAGCACATCCATCTTAGGCCTTTTTCCTATCCTTGATAATGCAATTACCAAATGATCATGAGCAATTGCTGCTACTGCTTCTAGCTTGACTAGCATTCTCAGTGCTCTCATCATCACTTCATGGGTGTCTTATTCTTGTAAACCCTTTCCTTATATCATCTTGTAAAGTCTCTACTTGCCTTCTCAAGGCTCTAAAATCATCATCTATGAAAAAATTATCTCCTCTTCCTCTTCCTCTACCCTTACCTTGTGGGGCTCCTCTAGCAAACATCTCTGCAACACCACAACTCACAAGTCCTAGTGTAAACTGCCTCTCTTCGGCGGTCTGTCTACACACTCAAGATCAAACTTACTCTAATACCACTAACTAAATGAGAGATGGAATAAACATCCCTCACATCTATTTTCCCACACACACAAACATAAATTAAACTTGCAACAATTATTTGCAAATCTAGTTTGCAACTTGTAACCAATTTTCATACATTCATCCAACATTCATAAAAGGAAATTACATCAGTCAAAAAAGGACAATGGGGCTGCAAGAATTCCTTACAAAGATGCAAAAATCAATTACAAAATGGTTTGCTACAGCAAACCAAAGTTTGACAAAACTTCTCCTTCCAGCTCTTGTAAAACCACAACAAACAACTATGCAACTGTAACTGATTATCCTTGAAACTCAATGGCTATGCAATCAGCCTCAAATCTACAACAACACAATCCAAAACCACTTTTGGAGATATGCAATGCCTCCCCTTTGTCTCTCCTTCAATCTAGAAAAACTAAACTTCAAAATGAATTCCCCTTCCTTTTTGTATCTCCTCCTTTTTTGAATGAAATGTAATTTCTATTAATTTATTTGCATTTCAATACATTTCCAACCCACTCTCCAAAATACAATGCCCACCTCCTAGAAAATCCAATTCATTTATTTTAATCAATCAAATTGACTAAGATAAGCCATTCAAACTTCGTGAGTTGTCATGCTTTGTGGTGGTGCTATTTTTGGCTTTCTTTCATTTATGCGTTAAAGAAACAATATGCTTTCCTTATCTTGGATGCACACTCTCTATATCCCTATTTTTTAGAGATTTTAGAATCTTAAAAATGATATTTTAAATGAAATGGAAAGCCTCCAAAATCCCATGCCTATTTTTTCTTTTTTTGGATTTTGTGCTTTCAAAGCACGATTCCCACTATCTCCACTTTTACCAAATTTAATTCCAAATTGCAAATTTAATTTTAAAACATGACATAACATCCAAATATGCATCAAAATGAATTTCACAAGACAAAATATGAAATTCAAACCACCACAAAAAATGCAATAGAAAATCAAATATATTTTGGTTGACACGGGATTACCACTATGCCATGGATGCTCCTGCATCAGTCCTTTAGTCAATTATAAGATTTTTCTTAAGGTTTTGTGGTTTTTATGTCCATTTATACACTATTTTTTGAATATGATAGCAGTAGGCATTTTTGGAACATTGTATGAATTGTGCTCTTTTCACCCTTGCATGGATTGTTTTTTCACTTCCAGCTAATGGTTTCACTTTATGAGTATGTCATGATCTTTGTCAAACCCTTGGTCTTATAAAAATCCCAATACTGATGATAATGACATGATAAGATCTAAGCATACCACATGAATGCATTCATACATTTATTCATCTTGACACCTCCTATGACTTTAAAATATGAAGGATTATACTCTTAACTTTATATATGAAGATGAAGCAATAATAAACTTTAATGGATAATCAAAATCAACCCCATCTTATAAAACAATAAATGTCCTCCCTTTTCAAGAGTCCACAAGGCCTCAAAATACAATCAATCAACCATGAAGGACTTGTCAATGTGACTATGAGCATGATAAAATGAGACAATACTATTCACCACAACTCCATGCAAACTAAAAAACAAATGAAACAATGAATAAAATACTTGATCAAGACTCATCAAACCCAAAACATGCCAAAACTAACCCTATCAAAGCATATGAAAACTCATAAAAGTAAAAATATCATCAAATTGCATCTAAAACTAGGTGAGACAACTAAGACCCAAGAAATCGTCAAAATATGTCAACATAATGCAATGGATCATGAACTTTTACAATCCATATGTTGACATATTTTGACTATTTCTTGGGTCTTATTTGTCTCACATAGTTTTAGATGCACTTTGATTATCTATCTATTTTTATGTGTTTTGATATGCTTTGATTGCGTTGGTTTTGGCATGTTTTGGGTTTGATAATTCTTGATCAAGTATGTGCTTCATTGTTTCATTTGGTTTTAGTTTGCATGGAGTTGTGGTGAATGGTCTTGTCTCATTTTATCATGCTCATAGCCATATCGACAAGTCCTTGATGGTTGATTGCATTTTGAGGCCTTGTGGACTCTTGAAAAGTAAGGGAATTTATTGTTTTAGATGATGGGGTTGATTTTGATGATCTGTTCAAGTTTATTTATTTCTTCATCTTCATATATAAAGTTAAGATTATAATCCTTCATATTTGTAGAGTCTTAAGAGGTGTCAAGATGACTAAATGTATGAATGCATTAATGTGGTAAGCTTAGATCTTATCATATCATTATTATTAGTCTTAGGTTTTGATGAAGGTCATGACATACTAATAAAGTGAAACCATTAGCTAGAAGTGAAGAAAACAATCCATGTAAATGTGAAAAGAGCACAATTCATACAATGTTCCAAATTGTCTATAGTTGTCATAGTCAAACAACAATGTATACATGGTCATAAAATCCATAAAACCTTGAGAGAAACCTTATAATTGGAAAAAGCAATAGAAAGAGAATGTTTTCTCAGTGTCATAAATGCAAAATTCAATCATTGTTTCACCTAAAATGGTAAAAAATAGTCATAAAACTGAATTTTGACAACCCAGAAACCCTAGGACAACCTTAAAGAAGTTGAATTTCTGATCTTGTTTTTGCCTCAAAAATGGAGTAAAAAGATATTTTTAAATTAATCGGAGGATTTATTAGGTAGGGAAGATGGAAAGTTCAAGAGGATGCATCAATAAACCAAAGGAATCAAGGGGAAACCATAAATTTAATGATAGTATAATCCCAATTAAATCTTAGCAGAGATAGATAGTCAGTAATTCGATAATATCTCAACATCTACAATCTAGGTTTGGCTAAAGTCATTTGGGGTTATATAAAACTATATTCCACAACTTTCCTAAAATTTTTAGAAAAATCCAAATTGTAAAATAAAAGTTATGGAGGTTGCAACAGACTATTTTTTATCATCACAGGTTTAAGCATTTTTTTTAAACAAACAAGTTTTAATCATTATTTGTCAACTTGCACATGACTGATCCATGATGAAAAAAGATACGATTTGACATGTATTGACTTAAAATGATTTGTTTTATGAATGTATTCTTGTCTTTGTTGGTTGCAGGTTTAAGAGGCTGAAACATGAAGCAATCAGCTAGAGCCATCATGGAGAGATGAAGAGTATTCCAGAAAACCCAATGAAAAGTCTACTACATCTTGATAGTACAATCCTTAATAATTGAGATTATTCCCTATAAGGTCTATTGATCAAGAAGTCATTATGAGGATGGAAAATGAGTAGTGCTTAAGGTATTTGGGGTAAAGGAATTATAATCTCCTTCAAACTTAGAGAAATGCCTCTCATAATCCTAGGACTGTCAGATTCATGATCAGACCTATGAGCAATTCTTAAATTTGCCAAGGTACTATGTGAACTACACGAGCATTCATAGGCTCATCTTAAGCATGCTAGATTCTTCATGATTTTTATGACTATTATTATGTACTCAGGCCTATTGGGCTATCCATTTGACGAATCACCATTGGATTTAACTTCTTCATCTTGATCTAACTTATAAAATATTGAAAATGTGGCAATGCTCCTATGTCAAAGATTGTTGTCAAAGAATGTTACCACTATTTTACATTGTATGGGATTTAGATGATGAAGGTGTAGTTACCCCAATGATTGCTTAAGACTAGATTTGTTCAAGTTCATGAAGACTTCCATAAGAATTCTTCACAATCACATAATTGTCAACGCATCTTTACAAAGGTTTTAAAGTATTCTATCTCACTATCAATGCATGTTTTGTGGCATCAAGGCCTTAATCAATCTCAAATTTGGTTGCCCTCAAGGTAACTCACTAAATTATAAGTGATAAAGGTTGTTATGGAACTAAAAAAATATCTAGTTAAGATCCTAATTTTTTATTATAATGAAGGTTGTCATAATCACTTAGAAGTAACAGTCCCAAAACCAAATTTTTTCTACCAATCAAGATAACAGTAAGGACAACTATGAAGAGACACTGAATCCTATAGGTCTTCCTTGCTACCAAAGGTTAATTGTATTTTACCTTAGATACTTGATTGAACATAGTCTCTTATAAGGGCATAGCATAGTACTAGATTTCTACATAATATCTAGGTTGAGGTCACTACATTGTATCAGTCCAATGAAAAGATGAAAGGAATAGTAGTAAGGAAAAAATTGTATGACAACCCGCTAGTGAAAATTGAACCTAGCACTTATGTCAAGGCATAGAGTATACACTTGAATACAAATACAAAGTCATAGAGTACACTTGAATATATAGTCATGAAATAATTGATTACAAAGTCATAGAGTATACACTCGAATACAAATAGAGTACACACTCGAATATAAGTACACTCATATACATAGTCATGAACTATAAATGAATACAAAGTCATAGAGTATACACCCAAATACAAATACAAGTCATAGAGTATACACTCAAATACAAATACAATCATAGAGGGTACACTCAAATATAGATACAAAGTCATAGAGTGTACACTCAAATACAAATACAAGTCATAGAGTATACACTCCAATACAATTACAAAGTCATAGAGTACACTCAAATACAAGTACACTTGAATACATAGTCATGAAATATTTGAATACAAAGTCATAGAGTATACACTCGAATACAAATATAGTACACACTCGAATAGAAGCACACTCAAATACATAGTCATGAAGTATTTGAATACAAAGTCATAGAGTATATTCCCAAATACAAATACAAGTCATAGAGTATACACTCAAATATAAATACAATCATAGAGTGTACACTCAAATACAAATACAAAGTCATAGAGTACACAATCAAATACAAATACAAGTCATAGAGTATACACTCAACTAAAAATAGAGTACACACTCAAATACAAGTACACTCAAATACATAGTCATGAAGTATTTGAATACAAAGCCATAGAGTATACACCCAAATTCAAATACAAGTCATAGAGTATACACTCAAATAAAAATACAATCATAGAGTATACACTCAAATACAAATACAAAGTCATAGAGGATACACTAAAATACAAATACAAGTCATAGAGTATACACTCAAATACAAATACAATCATAGAGTATACACTCAAATACAAATACAAAGTCATAGAGTATACACTCAAATATGAGTACACTTGAACACATAGTCATGAAGTATACCGTCAGACAATTGGGAAGGGGATTTAGTGCATCCCATACTACACCGTGGACCCATCCCCCATCCCAAGGTCATCAAGTATACACATGAGTATGAAGCATACACGTGAATACACATAATACACAAAGTATTCACATGAACATATGTTAAAAGCATACACATAAGTCACAAAGTAAACCACAAAATATACATTGGAATACATGTAAGGCATGCGTAGTATACATAGAATGGAAGGATGACTGCTCTGATACCACTTGTAATGTCCCCTCTTAGGAAGTTGTAGATTTCTTCACCTTGCACACAAGTATAGTTTCTTAAAGAGAACATTAGTAATTAATAGATCAATAGAAAAACCAACATCATTAATTAGGGTTAGTAACATCATGAGCATAATCAATAACAATGAACAATTACATATATCCAATGTATATTTTCCTCATTATTTACCCTATTGAGATCTCATGATATACTTTGGGAGTGGTGATCAACGTCCCTGGTTGTTAATCTAACCTAATCATTAGTCCCTATGGAGACGGGGTATATACTCATTAGGGAACTAGATAACAAGACTCCACTATCATAGGCCCAAGGACTTCTTGCTACACCTGGCAATACTTCACCACTTGGCTCAAGGGGCTTCATGCTACACCCAGAAATACTTCACCCACTTGAGAGTCACCTACCGTGTAAACCATTTAATAACAATTAATCTACACTACCATAGGCCCAAGGGCTTCATGGTTCACCTAGAAATACTTCACCACTTGGATCAAGGGGCTTCATGCTACACCCAACAATACTTCACCCACTTGAGAGTTACCTAGGTGTGAGATTTACCAATCTGCCCTTCCCTAACTATCCACACATTCTCGTAGGGTGATAGCTAAGATTAATGATGAGGCAACCTTGCACTCATCGCTTATATATCATGAGTAATGTTAGGAATCATACGATTAAGTACTTTGCCTTCTTGTTCTAGTGATCACATGGATCATAAAGGTAATGCTTCTATGAATATATTCCTCTTATAGGAATTGGACTTTATCCCATCATTCATGATGGAAAATCATATGGCACTTGATAGCCACTTATATATCATCTTATAAATGTATTATTTAGATATATTGTTGACATAATATTAATTCAAAATGCATGAGTTATACCTTATAGGTTGTTTTAGTATTGATAGGCTGTGTTAGATCACTTTCCCAGAAGTTATTATTCTTTGTTTGATCTTGCACTAATTGATAGGAATATGTATTATGATTGAATGATTTCTACCCTTGTGTTTAACTTGTATTGGGATGATCAATGCACTGCAAATAAGTAATTTGTTGATGCTCTGAATTGGATTGATGAGGATGTGTTGGGTGATTGAAATGCTAAGTGAATGAATGCCTTGAGTGAATGACCACAATTTACTTATATCTCTTTCAACAATTGCATCCATTTGACTAGTCATGTCCCTTCCTTGGGATCACCATCTTTAGTCAAACTATTATCTTAATCCCATAATCGATGCCCTTTGTGTTAGGATTAGCATTTAACAAATCTTTGTTCCTTAATATAATTGCTCTTTTGTCCTCCTAGGTAGCATCATTTTGTCTTATGTCCATTTTGGCACTATTGCTAATTCCAATGGTGATCCATATATATGGGGATCGGTGACATGAAGGAATTCATTCTTTTCCTCAATTCAGATCGATGCCTTATCACTATTAAGTGGTGTTGATGCATGATTAGAGTTAGCCATGTATGAAGTCTTGTTTTTAACTTGGCTGGGTGTGGTGTTGATTTCTCTTTACTATTCATATTAAGGAGGGACATCACAGTCCTCCCCACTCAAGGATTGCTTGTCCTTAAGCAACTTCAAATTAGGACAATTCATAACTTCCACTCCTTCCCATGTGGCATCATCTATTGGTAATCCTCTCCACTTGATGAGATATTTGGCAATAGTCCTATTCCTTAGTTCCCTCTCTCTTGTGCTAAGTATCTCTTCAAGTTCTAGGATTAATTGTCCCTCAAGAAATTTTGGGTTTGGATGATCAGTAAGTTTTAGAAGAGCCACGTTCAGGTCAATGGAGAATGATCCTGGGGTTTGTGTGTTATAGGCCCACAATATTACTTATCATAAGAATTTCCTCCAAAATTAACAACCTTTGATTATGTTATTTTACTGTCCTATGGTCTTTTGGCATGAGGAAGAGTATTCCAAAAAACTCAACGAAAAGTCTAGTACATCTAGGTAGTACAGTCCTTAATAATTGGGATTATTCCCTGTAAGGTCTATTGATCAAGAAGTCATTATGAGGATGGAAAATGAGTAGTGCTAAAGGTTTTTGGGTTAAAGGAATTATGCTCTCCTTCATACTTAGAAAAAGGCCTCTCATAAACCTAGGACCATCAAATTCATGATCAGACCTATGAGCATTTTTTTAATTTGCTAAGGTACAATGTGAACTATACGAGTAGTCATAGGCTCATCTTAAGCATGTCAGATTCTTCATGATTCTTATGATTGTTATTATACACTCAGGCCTATTGGGCTATCCATTTAAGGGATCACCATTAGAGTTACCTTCTTCATCTTGATCTGACATATAGAATATTGAAAATATGGGAATGCTCCTATGTGAAAAATTGTTGTCAAAGACTGTTACCACTATTTTACATTGTATGGGATTTAGATGATGAAGGTGCAGTTACCCCAGTGATTATTTAAGACTGGATTTGTCCAAGTTCATGAAGACTTCCATAAGAAGTCCTCACAATCACATAATTCTCAACGCATCTTTACAATGGTTTTAAAGTATTCTATCTCATTGTCAATACATGTTTTGTGACATCAGGGCCTTAATGAATCTCAAATTTGGTTGCCCTCAAAGTAACTCACTAAATTCTAAGTGATAAAGGTTGTTATGGAACTGAAACAACATCTAGTTAAGATCCTAATTTTTATTATAATGAAGGTTGTCATAATTATTTGGAACTAACATTCCCAAAATCAAATTTCTGCTACAAATCAAGATAACAGTAAGGACAACTATGAAGACACATTGAATTCTATAGGTCTTCCTTGCTACCAAAGGTTAATTGTGTTTTACCTTAGATACTTGATTGAACATAGTCTCTTATAAGGGCATAACATAGTACTAGATTTCTACATAAAAGCTAGGTTGAGGTCACTACATTGTATAAGTCCAATGAAAAGATGAAAGTAATAGTAGTAAGGAAAAAATTGTATGACAACCTACTAGTGAAAATTGAACCTAGCACTTATATCAAGGCATAATGTTTGATCATTAAACCTAGACTAAGATTGGCAGAACTACATTTGTGGGTGATAATGGTTAAACTATCTCAATTGCTATGTTGTAACTATATATAGTGTTGTAAACTCTTAAGATTGATAACAAAGGACATAATAGAATGTGAACCATGATTGTGTTAATCAAGAATGATGGGAGATCAAAATTACATTTGTCTATTTCATGATGAAAGAGGCTCTTTGGTTTGAAACTCTAAATAGAGAACACCATTGGAGAGAAGATCCATGTTGAAGTATATGCGCACAATTATATATGAAATGCAAAGCATAAATACATGTAATACATGAAGCATACACAAATCTTATACACTTAATACACGATAAACCAAAGTATACGAAGCATGAAGCATGAACATAGTATGTAATACACAAGTATACGCATGTAGTACATGAAACACATAGCATACACTTGATACACAAAGTACGAAGCTAATTGTTGAACACTTGAAGTCGTGGTTAGATAGATTGGTTTCTAAAGAACAGGGTGGATTTGTGGCTGATAGGAAGATTCTGGATGGTGTGGTTATTATTGCTAAGACTGTACACTCTATGCCCTCCTGTAAGGAGAAGGCTATGTTCATTAAGATGGATATGGCCAAGAATTATGGCCATGTCAAATGGGATTTTCTAACCAAGATTTTGAGAACCTTTGTGTTTGACAGTGCCTGGATTGAATGGGTTATGTGTTGTGTTACATCTACATCCTTTTATGTGCTAGTCAATGGAGAGCCTTCTAAAGATTTTGGGGCTTCTAGGGGCCTTCACCAAGGGGATCCTTTATCCCCATATTTATTTATTTTGATCACTGAAGGGCTTGGGAGATTTTTGAAATATTGTGTGGAGCTTGGTCTTGTTTAGGGTTGGTGATGGGGTAATAACATTCCCCCCAATCCCATCTTTAGTTTGTGGATGACATGACGTTAATGGGTCTCACCAAAGTGGATGAAGCAGTCAATCTTAGAAAGGTCCTCAACTATTATTTGGCTACTTCAGGGAAAAGCATCAATGAAGGCATGTCTTTTATTTATGTCTTTAATACTCCTAATCTTATTTAGCAAAGAATTGTGGGCATCCTTGGGTTCTAGATTGGCTTGCTTCTTTTTGTTTACCTTGGCATTCCTCTAGCGGTTCATTCATTACCCTGAGTGTTCTAGTAGGATGTCATTGGGAAGTTTCATAAAAAGGTTAGTCATTGGACTTGCAAGTGGCTTTCTACTATAGGAAGAGTGACCTTTTTGAAGTCTATGGTTCATGTTCTCCCATTGTACAAGTGCTTTGTGTTATCTTCCCCTGCCAGCTTTGTGAACAACTTTGAGTGTCTATGTCAATAGTTTCTCTAGTCTGGCAATCTTCTTTTGAGGAACTGGAGTTTGTTCAAGTGGGATGTTGTTTGTTGGCCAAAGCAAGAGGGTGGTCTTGGGTTGTGTCAAGCTGATTTGAATGGGTAAGCTTTGGTTACTAAACTTTATTGGAGATGATGTTCTTAACAACACCAAACTTGGGCTAGGATCCTCACCTCAAAATATCTCAGAGATGTGGATAGTGTGGATGTCCCTAGATACAGCCTAGTGGGTAAGGGATCTATGGTTTGGACCACCCTTAAAAGGGGAGCCTAGTCGATTAAGAAAGGTTTGTTATAGATTTGTAATAAGGGAACAGAGGCTCTCTTCTAGTTTGATTCCTGGGATGGGCATCCTCCGATTGTGGTTATACACCCTCACTTGCAAGACCTTTGTAGGCATTTTTTGGAAGCTAGATGGACTTATGGGATGGATTTCAAATCACCTTAGGTTTTGGATCAACTTACAGTGTACAGGTGGAAGGATCTGCATGAATGGCCACCTAGGGGAATGGTGGAGGACTGTCATGAGCTAGTTGGCATATTAGCTAGTAGGGTTTGCAACTCTCTATTAGAGAGGGATGTTTTGGCCTAGGGAGGCAACTAGAAAGGTAAATTCACTGTTGCCTTTGGTTATCAAGCTCTAGATGAACAAAAGTTTGGGTGCACGGGGGTCCCCTAGTGGAAGCAGATCTGGGATAAATTCTCTCGGTCCAATTGCAGTTCTTCTTTTCTTGGTTGGTGATTTAAAATAGATGTTTGACCTAGGAGAATCTTTGGAAGTGAGGATTTTAAGGCCCCTCTCTATGTGTTATGTAATCTAATAGTGATGAGAACATTTCTCATTCTTCTTCTAGGGCTCCTTTGTTAGGGTAATCTAGCATTTATGGTGGGAATTCTGGGGTCAGCCATGTAGGCATGTCTCATCTTTAGAGGACTTCTGAAGTAGGCTAGGGAGTTCTCAAGCTATGACTTCCTTCCTCCACACTACTTGGACAATTGGTCCTAGCTTCGTCATTTGTCATATCTGGTTAGAGTGTAATCGCAGGATTTTTTTGGACAAGAAGATTCAGGTGCCTCAGGTTTGGATGAGGATTTTAGGTGTTCTTCAAGAGACTTTGGCTGCTAGATGTGATCTCTTGGCCCACGTGGACCCTGGAGATATGGGAATTGTTTGGAGTTTAGGGCTTTCTATTACAGTCAAGGGTGGGACGAGGCCTAGTTTGGGTCGGGGTGATAGAGGAAAGGTTCAAAGAGATGGTCATTGGATTCCTCCACCCTTGGAGGTTCTAAAGATTAACACTAATGGTTCCAATAGAGGCAAACTAGGTCATGCTGGTGTTCGGGGCATTGGTAGGTGTTGTCAATTAGGTATGCACCCTGCTAAGCTTGCAAAAAACTTAGCTACCTGTTGAAACATGGAAACCATACCAGATTGTGGCTGATCTATGTCGAGAGGGAATCTCTAGAGCGAGCTAGTTCTCCTTATGATTTTCCTAATCTAATGACTTGCAAGGGAAAGAGATAGAAGGATATGCTGAAATAAATAATTAAAATATAATCTAGGAGATACACAATCAGATCTTACTCATAGCTAGACCACAAAACTCTAATCTTCAGAACATTTCTTATTTTACCCAATTCACAAATATTTTGCATGAAGGTTTGATTAAACATAGCATGCAACCTAAATTAAGCAAAACTGCATATCTTATCACAAAACCAAGACAAAAACAAAGGATAAATGCTTATCATAGTGTTATATTAGATCAGTTCTATAAAAGAGAGGCAAAAATGAAGGAAAACTATTGCTCTATATCTAAAGGAATAATGAGTACAATGAAATAAGTACAACATTCTCAATGTGAGAAGAAGACTCTGGTATCTCTGCACTCTGATCTCTACAAAACTCTAACTGGAACTGCTGAAAAGAAAGGGATATCTGAGATATATGCTGTGAAAGATCTCCCTCTGAAAGATAAAAAAAAGATCCTAAAAATAGACTCCAAGTCCATTTTCAAGCTACTCAGAAAAGCACAAATTAAATCTCTCCAAAAGAGTCCAAACTGTCAAATCATGATGCTAAAAGACTCCTTGATGTGTCCCCACCACAAATCTACTTTCTTCTACTCATGAGATCTCAAATTTTGTCCATATCTACCTCTAAATAAAACAAATTGAAAAGAATATATGATTTGTCTTATTAACCTATTAACTACCTAAAAATAGTTAAGTTTTAAAAGCAATTTATAATTGATTTCTTTAAAACAAAACTTTACAAGACTTGGCAGTTTTAATCTATATCGCGATCAATTTGTTTTAGCAAAAATAAAAACCATATGGCTTATATTTTTGCCATTTTTCTATTACAATGTTTGATTTTTCTAATAAAAAATCATTAAAATAATTTGAGGATCATATGATAAAAAATGAAAAATATCCTGATGACTCATCTCCATATGATTTGGTGATCTCTAAAGCACATGTGGCATAAACATTTGTCTCACCAAAATGAAGGGTTTGCATACATTTCTAAGGCATGAAGCTCATCCCTATCTCCAAGGGGTATCTCATATGGAATATATTTCATCATGATGGTGGCTTAACATGTTTAAGGCAAGAAATACTAAGAGGGAGCATAGCTCGACCTCTCACTAAGTCATAAGACTTAGGCACCATGGTTTTAACGAATTAATACCACAAAGGTATTAATTTGAGCCACAAAAAGAATTAAATGTGACAAAATGTCAACATTTGATTTAGGGCAAAAGGAAACCCTAAAACAAAACACAACATACCCTATCTTTTCAAGCTCATTTGCAAAAAATAACTTTCGATGGTTTGGGCTCTGTGGCTAACAGTGAAACCCTAGGGTGTCAATCTTGAAAATTGCATATCTCCCTAGTGTTTCAGGCTTGAACTCCATGAATCTCCTATAGAAATTAAAGTAAAAAGGTTTACTGATGCATATACACTCTTTGTTCATTATTTCCTTTCATTTTGCTTTGAATCTCTGAGGTGAAAAGGCTCATGGAGCTACGGTCTGTGTGCTCTTTTTGATGACTTGTTTACTTTTGTTTCCTTGTCACTCTTTCTCTACATATGGAAATCATTATTCCATTTCTGAGAGAGAAATGAAACAAAAGGAAAGACATTTCAGCCTTGCACTATCATACCTTATCTCCACACATAGGTAACATTTTTTCTCTATCTCTGTATGTTTCATTTCTGCAACATTCCATGTATTTGGGGTTCTAAACCTGTGGCCACATTTTCATTTTGCTGTAGCTATGTTTAGGTTGATGAGAATGAAATGGATTTTCTGGACCATGTTTGATCATGGCTGTAGCTCTGAATCTCATCTCTAAATTTTTCATTTGAAATCTACATATTATGTTTAGATCCTCGAAATGGGTATTGTCTTGAACTATGGTTTGAAACCCTAGTATGGTTATACATTTTATCCTCTCTGTGGGTTTCCCTATATGGTTGCGACAACATATACATTCTATCCCATGCATTTTGTGTTGGGTCTTCTTTCAATGACTTGAAACCCTTACTGTGACCTTACATTTGTATGTTCATGGCCGCGGCGATAGCAATACATTCTTGTGAACATCTGGTGGTCGAGGCGATCAATCTACAAACTGTCACTCCTTTTCTTTTGTATCCTACGAGTATACTTTATGGGCTATGATATTTTGCACAATATCCATCATTCTTTGTATTAGAAGGGCCCTTTACTGCCATGACCTGCATCATTTGATCTCTGTAATCACAAAAATTGTAAGGATTTCAAAATTGAAGGAAGGGTTGATGACAAAGCTCACTTAATGGCTTCGATCCGTATGATACAATTTGTGCATTCTCCATTTGATTCGTTCACTATATTTGATGTCTAACAGATGATATTCAATATTTGGATATGACAATTCATTTTACCATAGTTCTATAATCTCTTTGCATTATTGATATATTCCTTCAAAACAATCTCAGATTCGTTCACTACTCATGTAGATGCTCTTTATTCTGATGCATTTGAGGTCTCTCATTTGCATTGCAGTTACTTCTCATTGTAGCATATACTTATCTCATTACTATATTATTATTAGTTGTCCATGAAATTTGCATTTGTATGGTTCTGTAGTCACGGCAAATACACTTGGCATTTACTTCACATGTCATTATGAATGACAATGGTTTCTTCCTTCTGTATAATGACAGATGAGATATTAAAATAGTTTGACTATCATTTAACTTTGTGACAAGATGTCTATTTGATTTGCAACTCATGATATCCTATTGATGTTTATGAACACTTGCATACTCCTGTCACTATAGCATATCATTATGGAGTAGAGACATATACATATCTTGATATGATCACAAGACGAAAAATATATAACCTGTCTGAGTGTCTTCTTATGGATTCATCTGACATCTATCACTTGATATAACATCTTTCTGTGAATAAATATGAGAAATTAGCTGCTTCATACTTTTGTCTATTCAATTTGAATTACTCCTGTAGCACTGCCTGCCAGAACTTATCTTGGTCTCTCCATGATACAAGATAATCTCATGCTTTAAAAAAATGACAGCTCTTCTATGACGAATATACCTTGTTCAAACATGAAAGAGAAGTGACAGCATGTGTTGTTCTATGATGGCTATCCACTTGCACTTTCAATTTATTCAAATTATGCATAACTGATATCTACTTTTGATATTTCTTTGTGAGCAAACAATTATGCACTGTTACATGATATGTCCATTGGCAACCTCTGACATTCAATTGATAAAATGTACTTTGATGTTCTTAATTTTTAATGTACACTAAGAAAGATATAAAAGTGAAATACCTGTGAATGTCATTTCTCCAATGTCAGATGAAGTAGTGATGACAGCTGTCATATGCATTAAATGATGTCCCTTTAGTTCAATTCATTTTTATGGTTGCATTTCATTATTTGAACTGTAATCATGACTATGTCCTGAAACAGAACCAATGCATATGGCAGCTCTTGATATTCCTTCAGTTTGTCATGTAGATAGGAATACTGATTCTTTCTTTTTCCATTCATCCCTTCTGAGATTAAGGGGAAGCAACATGCTAGGCTCAACCCTTATGGGAGCCCACTTGACACCACATGCTGAATGTCTTAAATCAACTACATGACTTATACTATACCTACACATCAAACAAATAGATTAGAATAAAACAATGAAGTTCCATGATTGTTTCTTTCTCAGTTCCTTCTTCATATGGATGATGATCATTGATCAATGTATTATAAACAAATTATTATGCCTCTTCTGATAGGATATAGGGATTTCATAATTGGAGCTCTAATAGGACCTTCCCACATTTTTGCAAGTTCATGTCGAGATCAAGAGCAAGATAGGAGGCAACTTCAAAGCTCAACAATCCCTAAGGCAATGATGGCTGTGTCTTTCCTTTTCTCATTATTAGATGCAGAGTATTTTCTTTATATCTGCATATGTTCAGCTATAACCCACAGCTGTGTGGGACATCTGATATGTCATTATTTATTTCAATGCAATTCTTATTCTTTTATATACTTCAACTTGTAAATGGATTATCATTGTGATGAATGAAATACTTGCCTCTCTTGAATGTTCTGCAATGCAATGAATGATCTAAAATCTTTTCCTCCTTTTTTTTAACAACTGAACTACATTTAACATTGAAACATAATAACTATGCAACTAACTCATAACGGAAGAATTTTAAACCTCACTCAAAAAATGAATTTGTCACATCTGCTCAGCCAATTTTGAGTTGTGGTAAAAAATGGTAACAATAGATACTACTCAGGAGTGGTTGTGTTCTTTTTCTCAGAGTATCATGGCCAACACTCTAGCAATTTCATGGATGCCTGGGCTATTCTCTTGGCTCTTAAAAGGGCTTGTACCTTGGGTTGGAGAAGGATAATTTGTGAGTTAGATTCTCAGATTGTGGTTGATTTGCTAAATAAGCAAGAGTTGGAGGATTTTAATTGACAGTTGGTTGGGGTGGTTAGACAAATAATCTCTCTGTGTGAGGTATTGGGTTATATCACCTTTTGCCATGTCCCTAGGGAGTGGAATAAGGTGGTTGATGGTTTGGCTAAATGGGCCTTTGAGCGGATGGGAAGTTGGAAAGTGGATGACTGGATCTACCTTCCTGAGGATCTTTCTTGGGAGCTTAAGGACTTGGTTATGGAAGACATGAGATGTGTTTTAGGTGTTGCTTGATGGCTCTATTATTGGTTTGTGACCCCTGGTAGGTGGTTTGTAATTTTTGGCTTTGTACTGTTTTCTTGGATCAATAAAGTATTTACCCTCTTTTTATTATTAAAAAAGAAAATAAGATTACATTGTAAGAGGAAGAAGATAAGATTGTGCACCATTGGAGAGCTTGCATCATAATGTTAGATATGTTGTGTAGCTTTGAAAAGTTTCCAATAGAAATAAAAATGAGGCCTTTGAATCCTAATAAACTATATTATAAGAGGAAGAATGAAACATACACCCTTATCATTGGATGTGCCAAGCACTACATCACGATGTTGTAAATAGGGCTTTGATGCCATGTAGGTAATACATATCCCTAGTCTTCCCTTTAAGTATTATTTGGCTATATGAGGAGACTTAATAAATTGTACCTTAACCTTTATTTCATTAATTATTTTTCTCTTATATTTTTCAATCTTATCTATTATTTTTCCCAAGATAATTTAAAAGTAAGTAAGATAATTAAAGGTGACCATATTTTTAAATAATTTCCATTAAGTTTATCATCTTTGTAGTGGGACTTCATAACTACCTCAATATATAGATCAATATATTGATGATCATGTTTTTGTACTATTTTCATTAATTATTTATTTATTAAAAATAAGACATCATAATTTTAAAATATAAACTATTAAAAGTAACATACAAGTATACAATATTTACGATACTTTTAAAAGTAAAAAATAAAACAAAAGAATTGCCCAAATAATGAATGGTGGCTTTTCCAAAAGTAAAATTAAAATTTTATGCATTGTAGATAAATTAAAATTAAAATCTATGTGTACAATATTTACTACGCTTTTCAAAATAAAAAACAAAACAAAAGAATTGCCCAAATAATGAATGGTGGCTTTTCCAAAAGTAAAAGTAAAATTTTATGCATTGTAGATAAATTAAAATTAAAATCTATGTGTCCATGTGCACGTATGTACTAAAAAATAATTCTAAAGTAAAATAGGAAATAATAATAATAATAAAATAGCTCTAGAGTGGTACCTCTATGTATTTTTAAGATAATGTATTTTAGATATCTGTACTAGTTATGGTTGCGCTTCACAACTACCCTAATATAAGTGTATGTATTTAACTTTCACTTTACAAAAAAACAATGATTAATGTAGTGGTTAGTTTTGATCTTGTAAAAGCACAAACTATTTAAGTTGAAGGTGTATGAAGCATTAAGGTTTTTTTTTTCTTTGGTATAAGGAACTTATTTCAATTGATTTTCATTATTAATGTATTCTTTCTTGAGAAGTTAAAGAGAGTAGGATAAGTTCGAGGATGAAGGCTCTATAAATAATTATAGGTATGATGTGTAGTTAATGAAAAGTTCACAATAGAAATTAGGGTTTTGAGATCTCATTATAATAGCTTTATATTATTATTTTATAGAGGTCATCCACAAATTCATTTTTGCTATGAGTCAGGAGCATGAGCCTTAGGGCACGAGCCTTAGGCTGAACCTCTTCGGCTGAGAGCCAAGGATGGAGGGGTATTCATTTTGCAAAATTCGCATGGGGTACGATACCAATCTCATCCCTTAATATGATGTGTAGCTTATAAAAATATCACAATAGAAATTAGGGTTTTGAGATCCCATTATAATAGCTTTGGATTATAGTGGATGTGATATGCTGTCTCACATCATAATGTTTCACACTGTGGAGACCCTGTACCAGATGTGAGGTACAGTTTAGGAGGAATGAAGTGTGCAATTATAATGTTGGATTTGCTATGCAATGCATCAGATGTTGGGTGTGGTTCGTCATCTATAAGAAACCCTACAGAAAAATAGGGTTTTTAGGCTCCGTTTTATAAGAAGGAAGCCAACATCATAATGCTTGATGCATTGTATGGTTTAGAGTTCACAATATAAATACGGGTTTAAGAGTGTATAGTATGCTAGTGGGCACTGTAAAAGAATGCAGATTTGCTATCACAATATATGATGTAATAGTCATGCATCATAATAACTTGTATAGAGAAGGGAGGCTTAACATCACAATAGATGGTTTATTTAAACAAGGCTTCGAGAAAGAGTTCAGAGTATTTGATCTAAACATAAAAAAAAAGGTATGACATAGATCTTCTCTAACCTTATTTCTCTTTCATGATAAATTTTAATTTGATAGGCTTTCTTATTAAAATGTATATTGATTCACAATAATCAATTATAATTTATAGCAATAAAAATATGCAAATATGTTTTAGCGGTTGATACGATTATCTTTACTCTTCAACATTGAAAATTAGTTTCATGGTACGGATTATCTTTACAGTTGCTTGTGTGTGTTCTGAATATTGAAACATAAAAACACACGGATTATATTTACCGTCCTTCCATTTTACTCAAAATCATTGTTTCAATTACGGGGTTTAACTCTGTTGTGACTCTGCTACCCCGTCCACACTAAATTGGCTTACTGTTTAAGAAATCTCAGTTGCCACGGTTTCTAAATTGTTCTGCTCTGTAAATAGGACAAAATAATTAAATTGACTTACAGCTTTTTATTTGGGAAAAATAAATCCCACAAACTTTTCTGCAAAATCAAGACCCATCACTGCAAATTGTTTCCTTTCTTTAGATCTGCCAATATTGCTGTTTTTGCCAGGTCTAATTTTCATAATATTTTTCTGTACCTTCCATCCCTACCTGATGCACAACTGGTTCCACTTCAAATGGTATCAATTCTACTTCAAATTGTATCACTTCTATGTTGAAATGCCTGTTTGCAATACAAATCCGTTCTTGATAGCAGAGTTAGTTGAATTAGTTTTTATGAGGACAAAACATTTAAAACATAGCTATGTCCTAGATATGTAGACTTTTTACATGAATTGTTTCTTCTATGCAGAAAGTTGGAGCAGTTAGTAGAAGAAGTTGACTTTTTGATGTCTTGTCTAGATGAATATCTTTCTCGGCGTCACAAACGTCAGGTGGAAGCAAAGGAAAGGGTGGAGCTTTTGCAAAGAGTGGTGAGTTAGACTTCTCTCTAGTTATTTGTAATCTAGTTGAAACCAAATTCTTCTAAAGTTTGAATTGGTTTTGAGGAGTTCTTTGAGGAGTTCTTGTCTTCTTCAAGATACATTTCAAATCAGTTATAAGATTTATAAGTCCATCCTCCATTTGAGTCTAGATCTACTAGCAAACCCGTGAGTCTATTGGACAGTCAGAGGCTGGTACTAGGTGACTGAATTACAAACCCATATGGGATCTTTGAAACATGGAAATAGAGAAAATGGTCCAACCTTCCAGATGGCCTGTTGTGAGTTTGTCAGCTCCTTTTTGAATAATGGTAATCTGTTCTCTCACTATTCCTATATGTAATCTGCATTTCATCTTGCATTCGAATGCAGCATTCTCATTAATGATTCATTGAATGTGGTTGATGTTTAGTGAGGTCTTTTTCCTATCTTATATTCAAGGAGATTAGATGTCTATTTGTGCAGAAATTAATATCACAAATTTCCAGGCACGTTCACTTTTGTTTGTTAAGTGTAACTATGAATATCACCTACTGGGCCTGGAATAGGTTCCAGTTCTGGGCATGTTATTACATGCCTATATGGCTTCCAAGTTAAGATCTGCCTTATTGCCATGTGGTGGTTTTGAACTTGAGCCATTTCTCTTATGAATTCAACCCTTTGTACATTACCAAGCATAGTCATGATTAAATCTAGTTTTTTTAATTTCCGGTGTCAGCAAAATTTGCATTGCTACAGCTTTATTTTTTCCCTTAAGTGGCTCACTCGAGGTGTCTTTATCATGTTTTAGTGATTAGTGAAACTCACCTACATCAAATGATTGCCTATGTTTTTTCCAACTGATTTGGTTATTATTCAGATTGTAAAGTTGTGAAATGGACCAAAAATTTGCAAATTTTCTTTACTAAAGTTCCAATTTTTTCATCCTTAAAAATATGCTAGTTGAATGGGAAATATTGGTTTCTGCTAAGAGACAAAAAGGGAAATAAAAAACAAGCATAAAAGATGAACAATGCCCACTGTTTATATTGTAGACAAATCATGTAATTGCTAATGCTCATGAATCACCATGATGGGGACTGCCTGCTTGGAATTTCCAATAATAGTGCTGATTAAAACCTTAAAAGATTCCATTATTTTGCAATTTGATTTTGTAAACAGTTGCTGCTCTAAAATTCTATACAAAGATCAATTATTTACAATTTTGGGATTCAATAAATTGCATGGAACTACTTGGAGAATAAGAATAAAAGTGGGGACCACTATCTTTGTAAAATTCTAAAGTCACTCAAAAAGACACATTAGGACATTAGGCATAATCCCCAATACCTTTTGTCATGTGTTTTTTTATGTTGTTAAGGATTGCCTCTTGTTGTTCTAATTGCCTAGAGTCTTTGCCCTCTTCTTATTTGCAACTAATGTTCATTTATTAAGAGCTCATTAAACTCATGCCTAAAGGCTGTGATTGGAGGATGACAACATATTACAGTCCTTAATGTCTTGTACATAATTTAAGCAAAATGTCTTGCTAGTAGAATTAAACATCGGGTTTCCTAAATGGTTGAGGAGGGCATACTAAGTATATAAATAGGCAGATTTACTTCTTGTAGTCTTATCAAATCTTGGGAAGGCTTCAAATGGGTTCGATGGTTTTGTTGAAAGGATATCTTTTTAGAAATAGAATTTAAAAAGGCTTATGAAAGGATTGAATGTTGTCTGAACTAGATCATGAAAAGATATTAAATTTGATTTACTAAACTACTATTCTTAGCCACTAGTCAAACTAACTAAGCATGTAACTTTCAAACTCTCCTAAAGTGATAATATTTTTTAAGAATAAAGTATGCATGTACAAGGTTGTAGATGGTTATGAGGTGATCCAAATAGTTTGAAGTTAAACATTTCTGATGCAAGTTATTGAGATGTCTTTTGGGTGGTTACTACCTACTCCATTTAATGTTGTGATGGGATAGCCACAAAGGGTACAAGAAGTGGATTCAAAAATCTACTAAACTGAAAAATTATTGAAAGAACAAGAAATATGTCTCTGAGAGAAATAGGTTAGAGGAATCTCAAGCTAAGTAGGAAGCAAGACATGATTAGCATAGAGTCGAGTTCCAAGTTGGAGATATATAATATCTTTACTTAGAAAAAGATAAGTCTCAAGGTATAGCAATGAAGTTAAAACCAATTAGATAGAGTCCATATAAGATTCTTAAAAAAAGAAATTCTAATACATTTATACTAGATCTTTGTCGATAGATGAATTTGTATTCCATTGTGAATGTTGAAAACTAGCATGTCTCTTTAATCATATCAATTAATGTACGTCCCTTCAAGGAGCCCTATTCTTTCCCTCTACTTATGTACAAAACATTAGTAGAGGTTTTTCTCATCATATTACTCTCTAAATAGTCAAGCAAGAACTAGTTGAGGAAGAAGAATTTTGGAGGATGTATTGGCCTCTTCATAGAATGATCATGCACAATACTCAAGACTAGTCACAGAAGCAACCTCATGTTTTGAAGGAAGATATAAGGAGTTTCATACATCATTCCAAGAAAATAGTTATAAGACCCCATTTCGTAGCCAAAAAGGAGAATGGTTGTTACTAGAAAATGGACACACCCCCCATCTTCTTTAACATGGATGATATGGAAGATTGGCTCTGAATATTGAAGGAAAGATGCCTAATCTATAGATTTATGTGGGATTTTCCAATATCCAAAACACTTAGTTGGCTCATGAAAAGTAGAAGCCATCTATATTAGTTTAGATGTTGAGGGTTCCCAAAGGATACTTTCTAGAAATTTTCTTTCCCAAACAAGATAAAGATCTTTTATATTAAGCAGCACCATGGTTCATGAAGAGATATGGGCTCTTTAAGAAACATTTGTTACTAGATTTCAACCTAACATAGAATCTACAAAACACAATTCCAAGATAGGTAATATTTACATAATGAATAGCTGGTTCAGACCTTGTAAAAAATACGAGGTTGTGATTTATGAAATTTTTTGCATCGATCTAAACTATGAAAAACATTATCAATTTGTATGATTTTAGATATGGGAGGTGTTGTATATAACAAACCCATATATTATGATAATATGTTGTTTAAATATCAAATGTGTAATGAGAACAATCATCTTTTCCATGTTTCTCCAAACCAAGAAATGGAGGAGTTGGACCAAGCATGTTCACAAGATGTAATGGAACAACCACCAACAATAATACCTTCTAAGCCTAAAATACAACAGATAAATACTCAAAGCTACCAACTAGATGAGAACAAATTCAGATGAGATTACACAAGAAAAGGTAAGGAAACAAGAGATAATTTACATCTTTGTGAGATCAATAGAGTAACAAAAAAGTAGATGGTAGAAATACTTAAGAAAACAGCTTAAATTAAGAGATATCACCCCTAGAATCAGTATATCTAAAAGTAAAATAACACATAGGTAGGTGATATGTCAGCAAATCTAATCCCAAAAACATTGTAACTTTGAGAACCAAAACTCATACTGGAGCAAAATAGAAAGAGAAAATCATCCAATGCTAAAATTGAATCAAAAGTGAAGAGAAACCAAGAAATAACAATCACAATGTTCAAGTCAGTTCAACTTCACACACATCCTTACAACTCTTCAATTCAAATGAGTGTATAAATGGAACAAACTCCCAGCTATAATCAGCCACTAGAGGAAGATATTTTGGAGGTTCTCAAATCTATTTAATACAGACTTTACCAAGGAATGCCAATGGAATAGGTATGCACAAAAAAGGCTAATACCTACATAACATATTGCAAATTGAAGGAATAGATGCAGTCCTCCTACAAGAAGTCATGAGAATAAACTCTAAACACCAAAGAAAATATTAAGTACAAAAGTATATGGGGAAGCAAGTAGATAAAAATTTATCATAACTCTCATAGTCAGTGGCATCTAGTGAGGTATGTATACAAATTTACTCAATCTATCCCATGATGATCTATATTTATTATCACTCAAGAATTTGAGCTATATTCCTTTTTTAGAAAATTTATAAAAATAACACATGGCAACAAATATACAATTCTAATAGAACATATGGTGGATTGGATCTTAGTAACAAATACCAACAATCTCATCCTAGTCACAACCTTCTACACTAGTCACTTACATCATTGATCAATGGATCACATCTAAAAAGGAAATCTCACCAAAGATAAGAGACACAACTCTTTCAAATCACTGGGCAATAATCTTATCAATTTTAAATAAATATAATAGGCAATGACAGCAAGGATTCAAATTTCAAATTTTTTTGCTAGCACATCTAGATTTCAAGGAGCAAGTGGGAAAATGGGTAACGCTATGCAATGTAAAAATTCATGGGTAAACTTCATTACCTCAAGATTTGAGGTAATAGTGACATTCATAGAAAAGTCCTACAAATTAAGAAGAAATTGACAATAGTTCAAAAGAAAATCAAAGAGATTGGATTTGACTAGGATTTTCATCAAATTGTTTACCCACAATGTATTGGGTCTACAAAATTAGGAAGAATAATGATGAAGACAACATGCATGAAATCAATGAGTAAACAAGGTGATATTAACACACAATATTTTTATAAATTAGTTTTGAACCAAAAACATAGCAATGTTACTTAACAAAACAAAACAGAGAATAGAATGGTTAGATGTCCAGGAATCCTAAAACAAGATTTTAAAAAGATGGAAATTTTTCCCAACCACAATGAAAGGGATAAAAGATCTCTAAAATATTTTTTTTTTTGGTTAAAAGCATTCAAGCACAAACCCACACTGTATTAAGATAAAAAGTTCATATACATCAGAGTTTCATATACTATGTAAACTCGTCATGGTAGAGAAGACTATCAGTATTGGCAACCCCTAAGAAAAGCCATGCAAGACCTCTAAAGTTGAAGGAAGAAACATCTCCCATAAACATTCTCCGTAGGTATCCCCTAACTGTCGCTATTCCGGTACTAGTGGCTATTATATCTGTCGCTATTCCGGTACCAGTCTCCGGGTCATAGTAAACAGCTCTTCTAACATACAAACTTGCTGTTTTGCCATCAAACGAATCTCTTGTAGAGGCAATGGAATAAAGGCGAATAGCATGAAGGGTACTAGGGTTTTTTTTTTAAAAAAATTTAGGGTTCTCACCACGAGGGATCACACCATAGCTCTGGCCTTCCCAATAGGGTATGAACTGAGATAATTGCTCATTCTCCAACTCAAGCATATCAGCATAAAAATGGAAACATTGAATTCTTCATCCAATCTATAAAAAGGGAAAAGCTCAATTGAAATACCCAAATCTTGTGCATCCTTTGACTCAAGATCAGCATTTCCCTATGGATCATCATTATTGGTGAATAGCATTATGCATTTATCCACATTCCTGGTGGATACTTTATGTAGGAGTCCCTGTGCAACCCAAAGTGCACTGTATAAGGGGCTTTCTCTTGATCTAGGAATAATTCCACTTTGACTTCCAATTTCCTTTTCAAAATTATCCTCTCTGTGGCTAAAGTCTTTAATCAATCTCGTTTTGGGCGATCAAGGTCTTCTCCTTGGCGAACATTAATAACATAGACACCCTCAGATTCCTGCAAATTTCGTTTCTATCTAGTATAAAAAAAATATTGCCACTTCATCATAGTCGCCGTTAATGAGCGAGTTTTTAGGGACACAAGAATACACTTTGCTGTTGGTATTATTGATTTCTCCCATTGACTCAACAAACTGCAGTCGGTCATTTATGATAGAAGCTTCTCACCTGCTCCCACCGACCAATAATCAGTCCATGTGCATTGGATTTTTGACCATGTGCTTTTTTTTTTTTGTTTTTGTTTTTAACAGAAAAAGGTGTAAACACCTATAGATATTGAAAGATAAAGAGATTACAGATAATAGGGCAAACGTCGAGTCTGGTAATCATGAAAAGTGACCAAAAAGGCCATATACAGGCCTAATGAAACATAACATCACAGAAATAAGTCCCTTAACGGACCAGATAAAACAGTTAAAAACAAACAAAAACACGCAGAAACAACCACCCCCGAACACAGAGGTCATGAGGTCAAACCCGTATCGCAGCCATCTGCGTCAGCAAAATAGAGGACACCATCTGAAAACCGAGCCACAAGCAAAACCAGCTACCGCCATCTGTTCACGAGCTCTAGGGAGGACAGAGAATAGTAATCGAAGCTTAAGCCGCTGGTGGAGCCTCCGGTAGATCCCTTGCCTCCATATCCACTGAGGCCGCTGACTGACCCCCGTCATCCAAATCCGCCAAGGCATAGTAAGGCATCCCCGGAGCCATGTCAGATGCATGGACTCTGAGAAAACGAATAGCCATGAACACGTCCCTAATTCGCTCGCATTTTTTCTTGGAAAAGAGAAAACAGTATGCTCGTAGGGCATCCTCCAGATCCTCACCACATAAGGATTTGATGCTGGACTGAAGAGCTCTGTAAATAACCTGCTGTGGAGGAGAATTCCGTAGAGTTGTCAGATTGAATAGCCCACCAATCAGGGCGTCACCTTGATCCATACGATAGTTAGACATTGCCGCCTCCCAACGCTCCACAGTATAAATATTCTTGAAGAATAATCCTGCCGCCAAGGAATGCACATAATCACCATCCATGACCAGGTCCATTATGTTGGAAAGGAGATGTGAGACTATGTCTGAGAAGTTCAACACACGGCCTTCAAAACCTCTAATCCAGGCATGACCCACGATATTCCAAACAGCAAACTGGGTAAGAGTGCAGTCAGAGTCTATAAGCGTCATAAGATCAATCGCCTTCACACGCCCCCGTATCTCCAGTTCCCAGTCGAGGGCAGGAAAAAATAACCTCTGGTTCAAACGCATATCCGCCATCATCAAATGAAGACGAAACGGGCAACACGAAGAGAAAAATAAAGCGGCAGAGCAAGGAAAACACACAGAAGGGAACCAAACAAGAAAGAACCCTGAAGGATGACATAAATGAAGAGAGAGCTGGCGGAGACATAAAGGCGCTCACGTCAGCCGCACAACTGAAGAAAAGGGTACTCTGCTAGTCCATATGAGAGCGAGAATGTGAGGCAACGTGTCCACTGCCGATAGGAGAAGTCTGGAGAGAATAGCCGTTATGCCGTCGAAGGATAAACAAGCAGTCCTAGCACGGCAATAACTATAAATACACATAAGGCGAGAGCAGATACGCTATCATCCCCTTGCAGGTGGGACATCTGACAAGCTTTCATTCAGCTAAATACATTCATGCCACCAAGATTTTGAAAAGCGTTCCTGGGGATTATTAGAGATCCTTAAAGGAGTATAAATGAGGAAATAAATGCGACATCTTCCAATCCCAAGGCAAGACCAGTGGGAGAGCATCCGGTCATACAACAGACATGTCAGCATCTTTAAACCGGTCCAGAAACACACTTACTCATCTGCCATATCAGCAGCCAGGAGAGAGGTCAGTTGGCAAGGCAAATGGAGGTCGCCACGGGAAAAGGAAACAGTGTCTTTATCACTATCAATTGCCACATTGGCTAGGAAGTCCGCCACCCTGTTACCTTCCCGTAGAGTGTGGGATATGAAAAAGTTGTCCAGTCTGATCAGAAGGGCTTTGGCCTGAGAAAGAATGTAGGTCAATTTCCAATTATCTAATCCTTTCCCCTTTATTGCATTGATAACTAACAAGGAATCTCCCTCAATCCACACGTTCCTTAAGCCTTTTTCGATCGCCAGATTAAGTCCATGTACCAGCGCCCAAGCTTCTGCCTCATTGTTGGTGCCTGGGTGCAGTTTGGATGACTTGGCTGCCAGCAACTCTCCATGAATGTCCCTAATGACACATCCCATTCTAGAGAGGCCAGGGTTCCCTCGACAAGCCCCGTCAATGTTGAGCTTACAAAAGGGAGAGGAGGGTGGAGTCCATTTGACATTATCTCTAGTTGTGGATTCCTTAGGAGTTCCTGCATTAAAACCAATCCCCAAAGATCTGACTAAGGGCCAGAGGGATATAACTTCCTCATCCCATTTAGTCCAAACCAGCTTAGAGGAATTAAAAGATCTAAGAAAAGCCACTGTCTGTTCCGAAATGGCAGCCTCAAGTTTGGTGCAGACCTGAAACACTGAAAGAGCTTCCTTCCTGAAGATACGCTTATTCCTTTCCCACCAGAGGTTCCAAATAATCATGGAAGGACCCAACTCCCACAGGCATGCTAAAGTTGAGGAAGCAAACGGATGAGGCCAGTTTCTAAACATAAGAAATAATGATTTGGAGAAAGGGCTTGACCATTTTAACTTCCTGAAAAACCATGTCCAGCATACTCTGCTAAAGGGGCAGTGAAGCAAGATGTGATCTAAAGATTCTTCCTTCAAACCACAGAGCACACAAAGGAAATTTTATCCCAAACCTAACCTTCTGAGTCGATCACCTGTAAGGATTTTATTATGGAGGGCACACCAAGCGAAAGCTCCAGCCCTAGGGAGAATTGACGTGCCCCAGCACAACTTCGAGGGCCATTTTAACAACGCTTTCTGCATGCCTAGTTTATAACCATCTTTAACTGAATAACGTCCTGAGCTAGCCGCTGTCCAGACCACTTCATCCTCTATGTTGGAGACGAACACTATCCTTCTACCAAGGAGACGGCTGAGAAGAGCTTTTTGGGAGGTAGAAAAATTGCAGTCTAGAAATCCTTTCCATTCAACTGTAACTGAAGTTCCCACCCTGACCACCTGCCAGTAATCTTTGACCTTATGCCCCCAGTGTGATTGTAAAAAAGAACATGCCTCAGAGAGCTCAGAGTACGTAGACAGTGGCCTTTCCCCGCCCCAAGAGTCGAACCAGAAGTCTGCCTTTTCACCATTATGTATAATCCAAGTGAGGTTGGGCTGAAGGAGGTCCCTGCTTCTTAATAAGAAATTCCAAATAGTGGAGCCCTTGGGAGGATTTTACACTGTAAAGATTCTTTCATTATCCAACGAATCAAGATACTTGGCTTTCATTAGCTTAACCCACATGGCGTTAGGTTTGTAGTACATGTTCCACGCCAATTTGGCCCCAAGGGCCTGGTTTTGAGCTTGGATATTCAGAATTCCCAACCCTCCTTCCGCCTTGGGTTTGCACACTTTATCCCAAGCCAGTAAGTGTATTTTCTTCTCTTCAAGGGAGCCTTGCCAGAGAAATTTTCTGCAGAGACCATCAATTTTAGATATGATTCCTTTAGGGACATGAAAAACTGACATCATATAAACTGGCACCACAGTCAACACAGCTTTAATCAAAACTATTCGTCCAGCTAATGATAGATGACGACCTTTCCATTTATCCAGCCTTGTGTTCAACTTCTGTAAAACCTTGCCCCATAAGTTATTCTTGTATCTGCCGGTGAAAAGAGGCAAACCGAGATAGCTTCCTGGGAGGACCTGGGATTCAAGATTGAGGGTAACTTTTATCAGCTTTTGGAGAAGCAATGGTACATTTTGGAAAAACACCATAGATTTACTAAAATTCACTTCTTGCCCTAATACACAGCAATAAGACTTGACTGTATTCATCATAGCTTTAGCTTCCTGCAGTGACGCTTGACCAAAGAGTATTGTATCATCAGCAAACAAAGCATGAGTAAAGGGCTCATGGATACCTTTTAGTTTAATACCTTGCCAATTTGACCTTCTCTTTGCCTCCTTTATGGACCAAGTGAGAGCTTCCGTCATGATTATGAAGAGATAAGGAGAAAGAGGGTCTCCTTGTTTTAGACCCCGTGAAGGTTCAAAGAGGCCAGTCTCCTTTCCATTTATTAAAACTGAAGCTCGGAACCCTGAGATACATGAATTAATCCATTTGACCACTTCTTTGGAGAACCCCATTTGGATCATAATATCAGACAGGAAGCACCAGTTCACTCTGTCATATGCCTTTGACATATCAAGTTTCACAACCATAGCTTTCTGCTTTTCCTTATTCACTGAATGCAAGATTTCATGAGTGAGGATGGCACCCTCCATAGTCTCTTTTCCTGGTACAAAACCCCCTTGCTCACTGGAGATCAACACCTTCATCAAGGGTGACAATCTGAGCGCTATGGCCTTTGAAATTATCTTATATATGAAATTGCACAAAGAAATAGGCCGGAAGTCTTCAAAAGTTTGGGGAAATTTTGATTTGGGAATAAGCATTAAACATGTCGATTTAAATTCCTTTAACACATTCTTAGCTTTTCTAGATTCTTCGACAGCCAGGAAAACATCCCTCCCAACTGTGTCCCAGCACTTCTGAAAGAAAATTCCCGTCCATCCATCCGGGCCCGGCGCTTTCTCTCCCGCCAAAGAGAACACCGCAGACTTAACTTCTTCTAAGGAAAATGGTTTCAAGATTTCCTTGTTATGATGATCATTGATTAACTTTGGGATGGAACTACACACCTCTAATGCTTTATTCCGAGGGTGAAGCAGGCTGGAAAGAAGATTTGCAAAATAATTTTGTGCTGCATGCATGATATCTGCCTGATCAGTGCAAGTCTGCCTATTGCCCAACTAGATGGATTTAATAGAGTTAACCCCAACTCTGACCTTGACCAACAAATGAAAGAAAGAGGTATTTTTGTCTCCTTCTTTCAACCATAATTCCTTGGAACGTTGCCTCCAATAAAGTTCCTCCCTTTTCAAGATTTCTTCCAGATCTGATGTCAACTGTTTCTCCTTCTGGAAGGAGGATAAATCCATGCCTCTAGCGATTATGAGATCCGCCAGTGCTTTTAGTTCAAGTAATACTCTAGCTTTCTCAGCAAAAATATTTCGGAAATGATTTTTGTTCCATTCCATTACCCTGTGCCTTAAAAATTTTAACTTGCATGCTAATTGAAACATGCTTGAACCTTCCACAAAAGGAATGGAAGTCCACCAGACCTGGATATTATCCATAAAAATCGTATCCATGAACCACATAGACTGAAACCTGAAGCGCTTCTTGCAGGGAAGATGCTGACCTCCTAATGAAAGCCTAACCGGAAAGTGATCTGAACCTACCAAAGGCCGAATATCTGCTTCACAGCTGAAAGGAAAATTAAGACAATTTGGAGACAGAAGGAATCTATCCAATCTTTCTGCTATTTGTAGAAAACCTTTTCTTCTGTTCGTCTAGGTAAAAGTACCGTTATGGGGATTACAGTCTATTAAAGAATTGTTATTTACAAAATCCTGAAAGTCCTTCTGAGATCTAGGCGGGTGCGTGATACCCCCTGACTTTTCCTTATCATCTAAAATGGAATTAAAATCACCCCCTAAAATGAAAGGTCTCCATTTCAGCTCCCTCAGCCAAATAGATAGATTATCCCAAACTAATTTTTTCTGTGAAACATCTACAGGCGCATAAACATTCACAAGCCATAAATCAGCTCCATTAAGAAGTTCAGGGAACTTACCAATTATAAAGTTATCAGTCTTCTCCACTACCTCCAAGGCCTGTACATGATTCCTCCATCCTGTGACTAACCCTCCAGCAGCCCCACGAGCATCCACCTTTTCAAAGCACCAATCCTTCCAACTCTTAGAGAAAGAAACAAAAGATTTTGAGGACAGTTTAGTTTCCTGAAGCATGATTATGTCTGCGCGCTCCTCATCAATTTGGTATTTGATGAGGTTCCTTTTGTTAGAGGCGTTGATGCCCCTAACATTCCACGTGAGGATCCTCATACCTCCTGAGGAGAGTAGCTAACTCTCCTCCTGTTGTTTGGACTTCGGGAAGCTTGAACATGTAGACCGCTAGTCTCATCTTTGTTGTGCCGCAGTTGCTTCTGTCGAGAACTTTTCCTGCGGGGGGTAGGAGTGCTTTTATTTAAAGGACTGTTCAAACATGTTCGAAGAAGACCAAGAGGCCTATTCTCCTCCTTTTCAAGGTCTTCCTGAAGAACCTCATCTACAATTTCCTCCATCACATTTAGAGCCACTTTGGACACCACCTGGTCTAACAAATCCTTCAACGTTTCATTATCTTGGATCAAATCCTTGGAGAAATCATTTTTTTCGGCTGCTAAGTCCCTGGAGGCGCTCTGGTCATTGAAGGTAGCTGGAATCATATCCCGCAGGGGGGTATCCTCCTCCCCATTTAGAAATTCCTCTTCCTCTCTTGGCGGAGAGAAGCAACTCGGGGCATGAGTAGAAGTCCTTTTATTCGCATCTTCTAGACAGATACCTTCATGAGAGGCGAGGAACAGGTCTTCAAGATCCTCTAGATCCTCTGACAAGGGTTGACGGTCCTTAACATTAACTCCGAGAGGTAACACCTCATTTGCTGACTGAGCTTTTCCCTCTGAAATCCCAATCACCACCTGTAGATCTTGTGGAGGTACATTCATCTGAGCAGAGTCAGAAGTATTTTCCAACTAGGAACCCATTAAAACGGCATTACTGCTGCTTAGTCCATGCTCCTCTAAGAACACTTTTTCTAGAGTTGTTGGCTTGGAGGCTTCCTTCTCTTGTTCCAACCCGCTTCCCTGAATGGACAGGTTGTCTACTGTCGTAAGGAAATCTTGAAGCCTTTTCAGATCCTCTGAATTTACACCATCTTGAATTATAATATCTTGGAGCCAAATTCCATGTATGGAGTCCAACTTGATTCTTTTTGGCAGTAGCTCCTTAGCCTCTGTAAGAATTCTAAGTCTGACTGATGAAGAGGTGAGATTTACTGCGGGGATGTCCACTTCTTGACACACCCCCATGGAGTTACCAAGACTTGTCAGGATTTCAACATCCCTGTACTCCATCGGCAAATAAGGAAGATGAACCCAGAGAGGAATCAAAGGGATTTGTTCTTTCCCAACATGGAAATTTGGGCGCCATTTTTGGCACCAAATAACAGTTTGATTAAACTTCCAGATTTTCTTCAAAAGAATATTGTTTCTCTCCTCCTTATCCGGAAACATAAAGCAAAAAAAACCGTTACCCAGTTCACAGAAGTCGACCAGGTTTCCCCACCGAGCTTGCTGCCATTCTATAAGATCTTGAACTGAAAAATGAGGGGACATCACTTTACCTATAACGGCTGTCTCCGTCAGGGTTTGGGCTCTGTCACGAAGCTTTTGTTCCATCTGGTGGAGGGGGATTTCCTTGTACTCACTGCGCCTTGTGACATTCTTGATGACGGGGATCCAAATCTTCTTAAGCTTTGGGGCAGGTCTGATCTTATCCTGGTGTCTATGAAAATGGGATATCCGGGGGCCTTTTCTCAGTTGGGGTTCCATCCGTCGGTGCCCTTTTGGGTAAGGGCTTGCCATCATCGAATCATCCTTTCGTCTAACCCTGAAATCATTTTTCTTAGCTTGATGAAGCTTGAAAGCAGCATGCTGAGACACCAAAGGTGCCCTGAAAGTGAAGGAGGCTTCTTTCCTTTGATGATTCCGAGAAACTCCATTTTGAGGAAGCCCATCTTGAAACCAAACCTTCCTACCTGACGGCTGTCGTCCATGTTCCCACTGGGCTGGTTTTTTTTAAATAGAGCGAAAATCTCGCCTATGTCCTGGGAACCCTTCCATCCATCTTGAGGAGTTTCCAGAAAAACTCTGGTGCAAGAGCGCTGATCGATACGCCATACATCAACCAGTAAGCAATCCCCGTGCTCCGGGTTTTGACAATGTTGCTTGTTCCAAATAATCTGTGTACCACTAAAAACTGAATGAATTTCAGTCTGTTTTCAACATGCGTTGAATGTCTAGATTGTTGTAAGACCTCTATTAATAGAGGCAGCTGTAATCTGTTTTCTTATCAAGCAATTGAAATTGCTTTGATCACCCAAAAAAATGAAGTGTTGAATGCTGTAGCATTCTGTTGAGCATTTCTGTGTGTAATATTTTGTGTTTGTATATTTGTTGCACCTCCATCATTTACAACACTACTGAAATGTGTTCTCTTCTTTTCATCATCTTCTTCCTTTATCTGTAAGAACATTTCTCGCCCAGCATCGATTATGTACACAACAAACTCTTTTGCGGCCTCTTTATCTTGTGTACATGTTGAGCATATCATTTGGTATACATGTCCACAAGGGTGCTTCCCATGAAAACATTCAACTCATTATCATTTTTGATGACATAGATATGGATCTCCATCTGCATAAAAGCTTCACAGTTTCCTCAACATGCCCATTTTAGGCAAGTCCTATAATCATCATATTCCATGTTATCACGTAATCACTTGAATTAACCATCTGGGGCCTGCCCATCAATAATCTCAGTGCTGGGAACAACCATGCCCAAAGTTGTATCCAATGGCAAAGAAGAAGCTGACGCGATGGGTTCACGGATTGTCGGTGGTCTGGGTGCCATGTCTGGAGCGTGGAGGCGAAGGAATAAGATTTATCCTATTTTACATTGTGGTTTACTATATGCCCCTTATTTTAGATGGGAATGATATATACATTCTTCGTATCAAATAAGCTTGATGAAAGAATAAGATTTATCCTATGAGTCGTATGGGTCAAATAAGAAACACAAACCCTTGGAAATGAAATCTCAAAAAAAACTAAATAATAATGAGCAATAGATATGCATGATTGTTGATGTGAAGTCCTTACAACAAAGAAAGGTTTACAATTTCACGGTTGTCACTGGGTGCATATCATATTAAAATTTTCTAAAAATCTGTACTAATAACATAATGTAGAAAACCGAGATCATGGGAAAGATTAACAAGCACACGAATTGCAATGGAATCTACTAGTTTGTATTATCAAATGAGGCGAGTATAAATAGAGAAGTGTAGGTACCCCAATCTTCATGAAAAGAGGATAGGACTCCTCTACATGGAGTTGTGGCAAGTATCCTCCCGCAAACATAGCATGAGGTTTCGATGTTAGTCGACACCTCTCAAAACGTCTCAACTACTTCGACAAGTTCAAAAGAACATGTGTCAATATGCCTAAGTATGATTAATTACAAATGTGTACGCCTATAGATTAAATGTATGTACACCAACACATAAGTTATGAGAGTTGAGAGAAACAATAGGTTGTTAAAAATGTTTATAAATAGATGCACACTTTTCTATACATGCAAGTGTTTCTCTAAGGATATTAGTCCACTTAGAGATTTTAAAAGGGAAACATGGGATTTGAAAATGATGCATGTTAATACATTGATGATGAGTATTTCGATGAGATGGAAGCCTACAAATAATACATATTTGATAAGAATTGATGAGGACTTTTTTATTGGTCATTCTATCACTCTTCAATGAGCTTCAAGTAAACCTAAGACTAGTTTACCAAGGAAATCATGAGATTAGAATTTCTACTCATCTACTCCAAATTGTTGGTACTCATACATTTTGTTTTGGTAGCTCCGTCCTCCCTTCCAACTCATTTAAGTATACACTCTAGGTGATAGAAATATGCATTCCCTTCCATTGAACACAATGCACATATCCACCCATCTCCATTACAAAAGATGAATGTTCACCCATTGGTCAAGCCATATCTAGTTCTATCCCCACTAATGAAATCTCTTGAATGCATCAATACACTCTTAATCACAATTATAGGACAGTATGTCCAAACACACTACCAATAGTGATAAAAATTAGAGAACTTAAGGTAGCATCCATAAAGAGGAAAAAAAGGCCCATGAGGCTATACTATAAGCAATCAACAAGTAAAATTCTAGAATTTACATGGTATCCAACAAAAAAAGGAAATCGTGAAAATCAAGTACATTTACTTGAGAATTTATTTTACAATTAAACTCTATATCAAGAATTGGGATGATTGTATAGTATAGTTAATGCATAATAATCACTTTAAATGGTTTAGCTTCCAAAATCTTGAATGGATCTTTCCTTAGGATCCAACCAGACATCTACATTAGGAAATAATTTATGAGCCAGATGCTTAACATATGGCCAAAAATCATTAGGCAAATGGTTCTATTTCCACCAAGGACAAGACACTCATTGGAATGTATACATCTACCTACTCAATCCATAATGGTTTTGGTTTCAATGGTGTTAGTAAACAGATTTGTCACTTTGAAATAGTTAAGAAAACTATGACTTGCTCAAGGAACCCTGACAAAAATGCCTACAACAGTCGGAGAGATCGTCAAAGGGATGATGATCTTCCACTGATTTTGAGAAGGGTAACTTTTGATTTAATTTGAATTTTCTAGGATAGGCTTTTGACTAAAAAGCAAGAAAGGAAACTACAAGGAATGGAAAAGAGAGAAACTCTAGATAAGAGACATAAGAATATCACCTAGACTTCTCAAGAAAAGACTTAGAATAAAAGTGAGCACAAAGATATTTAGTGACACAAAGTTTAAAAGTTTCGTACTCACAAACAATAACTAATAAGAGAGGAAATTACTCATTCCCAACATATAAAAAGGTCACACATTGAACATACCAAAAATATGCAACTAATTCAGAACATAAGGTTTCTATATTAAACTCAAGTGCAACTAAACATAACCGAGAATTACAAATTAAAATAAGAAAAAATTGCAATCCATGAAGAAATATCTGACACAGAATTAGTTGTGCTCCATCAATTCTTCAATGAAATAAAAACAAATAGTTTTTCAAAAATCCCTCTACAATGGCTATATTGGAAAGCTAACCAATTTCCACTAAAAATCTACAGAAGAAAAAATCTTCTCACGACGCTCTCCTCACTGAGAAATTGGAAAAAGATTCACTCTTTACCTTCTCCTTACATAGTTATAGAGTCGTTGGGACGCTTACAGGGGTTATTCTTATGTCTTCTGGAGGGATGTTGGCAGGCAGTCTCGTTTACAGTTGATGCATATACTGGGGTGCTGTCCTCTTGGGACTTGCAGCTGTGTCTGCCTGTGACTATACAGCAGCTTTACCCTGTTTTGCGGTTTATCTCAGTGTTTAGTCTTGGTGTATCTTTTGGTCGGTTGTTTCTCCACCGTCTGGGCAGCTTGCATGATCTCCTTTGTTCTCGGTGTGCTGCGCATCAGCAGTTGTTTCAGCTGATGTATGCAATGAATGTGCTGGTAAATGTTGGCATGTATGGTAGGCATTCAAACTGTCACTACCCTTTGTTTTTATTGGGGTTATGCTAGGCTGTGCTTTGTCAATGCATGCACAGCTGCAACTGTAATTTGTTTTGTAATTTGTTTTCTGTAATCTCTTACTTGCTTTAATGCAATTAAAAAAATATATAATTAATTCTTGAAAATAAGTAACAATAAAGAAAAACCCTTTACACTTATGTACAAACAACATTTAACTAAAACATAATCAAATGAATTTTATAATAAGGTGATATGTTCTAGCTTGAAATTGACTAGTCTGTCTTTGACATTCTACAGGATTTGTAAGTATTTGCCTTGTTATATTTATTGATTACCACTACAACATGCACATTTGTTGATTGTGCCGTGCAATTTTGACAAACAAAAATGTTCCATACACCAATGGCACGCACTTTTACATACTCATTCAATTTTTGAAACCTAAAACTTGCTCCTGCTCCGTTTGGTGTTTTAACTTAAAATAAAACTGTTCTTCTGATCTTCTGTTTTATGCTCGCACCTTCACCATTTCAAAAGAATTCAAATATTTTTTGTTTGTTTGGTTTAGTCAGCTGAAGCAATGGAGGGAATGAATTGTACTCTTCAATCTTATCTTGCACATACATCTTGCCAGCTTTCTTGTTCTTATGTTCCCTACTCAATGTAGTAGCATATCTAAAGTTGTCAGGGTACTACTTAATGTACTCTGTAAACTCGTCATGGTAGAGAAGACTATCAGTATTGGCAACCCATAAGAAAATGCATGGCATACGTCTAAAGTTGAAGGAGGAAACATCTCCCCTGAACATTCTCCGTAGGTCCCATAATGGAGCTATTCCGGTACTAGTGGCTATTATTAAATGTGTTGCATTCGGATCATCTTCGGGTAGCAACATCACTTTATAAATGGACCTGTAATCTAGAGCTTGTCTCCCAGTTTACTATCACAGAGATAATAATTGCAAACGCATTTCTTGGAGGGATCCTCCTTCCCTATCTCTGGTTCATAATAAAAAACTCTTCTAACATACAAGCTTCTTGTTTTCCCATGAAACAAATCTCCATATCTTGTAGAGGAAATGGAATAAAGGTGAACAACACGAGAAGTACCAGGGTTGTTTTTAAAATTTTAGGGTTCTCGCCATGGAGAATCACACCATAGCTCTGGTCTTCCCAATAGAGCATGAACTGAGATAATTTCTCATTCTCCAACTCAAGCTTATCAGCACAGATAATGGAAACAGTGAATTCTTCATCCGATCAGCACAGATAATGGAAACAGTGAATTCTTCATCCGATCTATTGAAAGGGAAAAGCTCAAGTGATATAAGATGTTTATATACACACAAGCCCAATATACCTACATGGAAGGTGGTTACCATTCTTATCAAGACAAGGTCTATTGAGAAAGAAGGATACTTAGACATCATTATAGAGTATGAAGGAACCTCCAATTTGAAGAGACACCTAGAAGAAGGTGAGAAAATATGAATGGAATGTATATGGCATAATAATGAGTGCCTATGGATTATATTAATCTATTGGACTCTCTTTCCCATAAAAACATGATAAATGCATCAAGAGAAAAAGGTTTAAATAATAATATGGGTTGCAATAATATAAGAATTTTGTCAAATATTAACTTGTAGGATCTAATAGGATGTCAAACAATGATTAGAAAAGATGAATGAAATCATCGCATTCCCTACACATGAGGTAAGAAGGAGAATTAAAGGACGATTCATTGAAAGAAGCTACAAGAAAGAAAGGATAGGTTTATGCTTTTAAATTTTAAAATCGATGAAAGAATTAAGAGAAAGAATAATTTATTTAGTATTTGTTTTAACTTTGTTTTAAAAATTTGCATGGGAAATAGAAGACGTTACGAGTATTATCTAGAAGTACTGCAACTTGGGAGTGTCTAAAGCTTCATTGTGTTGAATGTGATCTGAATTTGATCATGAAAAGATAATAAACTTGATTTATTAAATTACTATTCTTAGCCACTAGTCAAACTAACTAAGCATGTAACTTTCAAACACTCCTAATGTGATAATATTTTGTAAGAATAAAGTATGCATGTACAAGGTTGTAGATGGTTATGAGGTGATCCAAATAGTTTGAAGTTAAACATTGCTGATGCAAGTTATTGAGACATGTTTTGGTTGGTTACTACCTACTCGATTTAATGTTGTGATGGGATAGCCACAAAGGGTGCAAGAAGTAGATTCAGAAATCCACTAAACTAAAAAATTATTGAAAGAACAAATTCTCACCCTCTACTTATGTACCAAACATTAGTAGAGGTTTGTCTAATCATATTACTGTCTAAATAGTTAAGCAAGAACTAGTTGAGAAACAAGAATCTTTCTAGAGGATGTATTGGCCTCTTCAAAGAATGCTCAAGCACAATACTCAAGACTAGTCACATAAGTAACACCTCATGTTTCGAATGAAGATATAAGGAGTTTTGTACATCATGCCAAGAAAATAGTTATAAGACCCCATTTCGTAGAAAAAAAAAAGAATGGTTGTTACCATAAAATGGACACGCCTCCCATCTTCTTTAACATGGATGATATGGATGACCAGCTCTGAATATTGAAGGAAAGATCCCTAGTCTATAGATTTATGAAATTTATTGTGTCGATCTAGACAATGAAAAACATTATCACTTTGTATGATTTTAGATATGGATGTGTTGTATATAAAAAACCCATATATTATGATAATTTATGTTGTTTAATTATCAAATGTGTAATGAGAACAATCATGTTTTCCATGTTTCTCCAAACCAAGAAATGATGGAGTTGGACCAAGCATGTTCACAAGATGCAATGGAACAACCACCAACAATAATACCTTCTAAGCCAAAAATACAACAAATAAATACTCAAAGCTACTAACCAGATGAGAACAAATTCAGATGAGATTACATAAGAAAAGGTAAAGAAACAAGAGATAATTTGCATCTTTATGAGATCAACAGAGTAACAAAAAAATAGATGGTACAAATACTTAAGAAAATAGCCTAAATTAAGAGATATCACACCTAGAATTAGTATATCTAAAAAAAAAGGTGAGATTAGTAGCTATTTCATCCTTCAGCACAAACATACTCCACACATTCCAATACCAAAAGTAAAATAACACATAGATAGGTGATATGTCAACAAATCTAACCCCAAAAAAAGTTGCAACTTTGAGAACCAAAAGTCATAATGGAGCAAAATAGAAAGAGAAAATCATCCAATGCTAAAATTGAATCAAAAGTGAAGAGCAACCTAGAAATAACAAACACAATGTTCAAATTGCTTCAACTTCACACACGTCCTGTACAACTCTTCAAATCAAATGGGTATATAAATGGAACAAACTCCCATCTCTAATCAGCCACTAGAGGAAGACATTTTGGAGGTTCTCAAATCTATTTAATACAAACTTTACCAAGGAATGCCAAGGGAATAGGTGTGCCCAAAAAATGCCAATACCTACATAACATATTGCAAATTGAAGGAATAGATGCATTCCTCCTACAAGAAGTCATGAGAATAAACTCTAAACACCAAAGAAAATATTAAGTACAAAACTATATGAGGAAGCAAGTAGATAAAAATTTATCGTAACTCTCACACTTTAGTCCACTGGCATCTAGTGAGGTATGATTACAAATTTAATCAATCTATCCCATAACGATCTATATTTATTATCACTCAAGAATTTGAGCTATATTTGATGCAGGAGCATCCAGAGGTGTAAGGGCAATCTTGCATCACACAAAAAGAAGTTAATTCAAAACCATTGTAGTTGTTCTCATTTCTTCCCATAATTAGTGTTTTTGGTTCCATAATATCTAGAATAAAAATGTAGGACTTTCAGTTTTTCCAAAACTGCTAAAAATAATGACCTGCCTATTTAGGAAAGTGTACCTACTATTTTTAGAAAGTTTGCATTTGGGCACGTAATTAAGCAAAAACTTCCAGAAAGTTACATAACAGAAATATAAGACCTTTGGCAAAGGAATCAGGCAAAGATCATTTGTGAGCTGAAAGATATTAAAGTTTTTGTTTTTCCGAAAAGCCCCTGAAAATTTACGGAATGAGATATGAGGCACTAAAACTTCTCATAACATCTTGAAAAGTTGATAGAAATCCATTTATGAATTTCAAGCTTGATAGTTCACATCACGAGCTTTCCGGCGCTTAAAACGGTTCGTCAATCAGACACCCGGATCAAAAGTTATGCTTCCCGGAAGTTGACCTACTTTTGGAGGGAGTTGCAAATTTCAAAATTTAGCTGGAGGCCGCCAAAAAGTGCTATTTATGACTATTTTGGGAACCCTGGGTGGCAGTAGAGTTAAGGGGGGCTAGTGGAGAGTCCAGAATAGGGGGGAAAATAGAAACCCTAGCTGATTTGGGGTTACAGAAGGCTGAAGATTCTAGAGTCTTGGGGTTGGGAAAGCTGTAATGTGTTGCAGCCAGTAGAGGATTCATCATCTGATTGTAATTGAGCTTCTGAATGTAATGAGTTTCCCAGTTCAATAAAAGAAAGTTCTATTTGCTGTGTTTAATATTTATTATTGTGTGTTTTGTGATTTACCCCCTTCATCAAGTGGTATCAGAGCAAGGGTCCCTGAGTGTGTAGACAGATCGATGACAATGAGGTAGTTTTGCACCAGGACCTAAGGTTGTGGGTTTGCTGCAGAGACTAAGATGCCTCCACGAAGAAATTGTGTTGGGAGGAATGCTTTGACAGAAGAGGGTTTTAGAGCCCTACAAAGGCAAATTGATGCATTGCAAGAGGAGCTGCAAAAGAGGGTTTGATCCAAGAACAAGAGAAAAAAGCGAAGATGAAGCCGAAGAGGAGCTATCTGACGAAGAACAAGAAGCTGTAGGAGATCCTGCAGAGGTTAGGTTGTTGAGGGCCATTTCAAAGATTGGAAAGACGCCTAGAATCAAAGTTTCTACATATTCTAGAGATTTGAATCTGGAACAACTCATTGATTGGATCAATGACATGGAGGAGTATTTCAAGTATGAAGATGTGGAGGACTCAGATCAGGTCAAGTTTGTAAAAACAAAGTTGAAGGGCCATGCTAGTATTTGGTGGAAGGAGGTCCAATTAGAGAGGAATAGAAGAGGAAAAGGAAAGATCACTAGATGGGATCGGATGGTGGAGAAATTGAAGAAGCAGTTCATTCCTGTGGACTATGAGATGGAGTTGTTAAAGAAGCTGCAAGGACTAAAGCAAGGTAACAAGTCTGTTAAAAAGTATATAGAAGAGTTTTATAAGATTACTATTAGGACAGGCCATGCAAAGCCCAACAAGGAAAAGGTAGCCCGTTACATTAATGGGTTGAGGCCGAGTATTCAGGAGGAGATGAGCCTGGTTAGAATGACCACCATAGAAGATGCATACCAGTTTTCCTTGAAAGTGGAAGAGAAGCTGAATAAAAGATTTGATAGCAAGAAAAGGGGAAGAGGTCAAGGCGGAAGGACTGGTGAAAGACCCTATGGGGGCTGAAATGAAGATGCAAAGAAAAGTGAAGAAGCTGGCACCAGTTGAAATCAGAGATGAGATAACACCTACCGTCCTCGTGACCAAAACAATGGTGAGCAAAGAGGAAGAGGAAGAGGTGGACCTGGGCAAGGACCTGGAAGAGGAGGTTTTAGAGGAACCTGTTTCCAATGTGGAGAAGAAGGGCATCGAGCATATGAGTGTCCATAACATCAAGGAAGGACGAATAGGAGACCTAAAGGTAATGCACAAGTTGCACATGTAGATGAAGATGCATAGTCTGAGCATTCTGAAGATGCTAAAAGGGGAGAAACCCTAGTTGTCAGAAGAACCTTGTTGAATGAGAAGAAAGAACCAAATCAGAGGAAGAGTTTATTCTGCACAAGGTGCAAATGTGAAGGTAAGTGTTGTTATATTATTATTGATAGTGGAAGTACTAATAATCTGGTTTCAGAAGAGATGGTTGACAAGTTGAAGTTGACAAGAAGAAAGCATCCACATCCATATCAGATTGCATGGTTGCAGAAAGACCATAGAGCTTTGGTCAATGAGCAGTGTTTAGTGAAGTTCAAGATTGGGGACTACCATGATGAGGTACTGTGTGATATCATACCGATGGATGCATGTCATATGCTGTTGGAAAGGCCGTGGTAGTATGATAGGAGCGCTATCCATGATGGCCGTGCAAACACATATTCCCTAACAAAAGATGGAGTTCGTCATAAATTGAAGCCCTTGAAGGAGGTGGAAGAAAAGGTATGTAGTACTGCCAGAATTTGCTTGGTAGATGGTAGGAAATTTTTGGAGGGTATGAAGCATGAGCATCATTGCTTTGCATTGATTCCTAAGATTAGTCAAGAGAACTATGAAGATGTACCAGCAGAAGTTTCAGATATGTTGGAAGAGTTCCAGGACATTATCTCTGATAATGTACCAAAAGGTTTACCACTAGTAAGGAAGATAAGTCATCAAATGGATTTTATACCAAGAGCCAGTTTGCCAAACAAGGCAGCCCATAGAATGACCCCTGCAGAGAATGAAGAGCTGAATAGACAAGTTCAGGAGTTGTTGAGGAAGGGACTGATAAGGGAGAGCCTAAGCCCATGTGCGGTACCTGTAGTACTAGCACCAAAGAAGGATGGAGAATGGAGGATGTGTACAGACTCTCAAGCCATCAATAAGATAACGATCAAGTATAGATTTCCATTGCCAAGAATGGATGACATCATGGATTGTTTGAGTGGAGCCAAGTACTTCACGAAAATTAACCTAAAGAGTGGATATCACCTGATCCGTATCAGAGAAAGAGATGAATGGAAGACAGCCTTCAAGACAAAGGAAGGTTTGTATGAGTGGTTAGTCATGCCATTTGGGCTAACCAATGCACCGAGCACATTCATGCGGCTCATAAATGAGCTACTGAAGGAATTTTGGGGAAGTTTTGTTATTATTTATTTGGATGATATTTTGATTTTCAGTAAGACTTAGGATGAGCATCTGATCCATATCAGAAGAGTTCTAGAGAAGCTGAGGGAGGAGAAGTTGTTGATTAATTGGAAGAAATGTAGTTTCGCAAAGAAGGAGTTGGTGTACCTGGGATTTGTTATCTCAGAAGAAGGTCTTAAGATAGACCCAGAAAAAGTAAGGGCTATCATTGAATGGCCTACGCCAAGGAGTGTCACAGAGGTAAGATCTTTTCATGGTTTGGCAAGTTTTTATAGAAAGATTATTAGGAGTTTCAGTAGCATTTGTGCACCCCTAACTGAGACAATGAGAGGGGATAGAAAAGAGTTTATATGGACTAAAGGAGTAGACAAGAGCTTTGATACATTGAAACAGAAAGTGGTAGAACAATCTGTTTTGGCACTTCCAGATTTTAATAAAGTATTTCAAGTAGATTGTGATGCTAGTGGTAGTGGTATAGGAGCTGTTTTGAGCCAAGAAGGTAAGCCCATTGCCTATTTTAGTGAGAAGCTGAATGATGCCAAGAAAAAGTATTCTATTTATGATCAGGAGTTTTATGCAATAGTTTAGGCTTTGAAGAAATGGAGACATTATTTGTTGCCAAAGGAGTTTGTTTTATATACTGATCATCAGGCTTTGCAGTATCTTAATAGTCAAGGAAAGTTAAATCAAAGGCACTTAAAATGGGTTGAGTTTTTGCAGAGCTATACTTTTGTTTTGAAGCACAGGAGTGGGAAGTCCAACAGAGTTGCAGATGCCTTGAGCAGAAGGCAAAATTTGTTGACAGAAATGAAGATAGAGGTTGTTGGGTTCGATGAGCTCAAAAGTTTGTATCCTGAAGATCCAGATTTTGCAGAGGCCTAGAAAGTTTGTTTGGAACCTGTTACTTTAGACAGGATAAAATGGTTGGATTTCATTATCCAAGATGGCATGTTGTTTAGAGGAAGCCAGTTGTGCATTCCAAGGAGTTCCATAAGAGAGAACTTGATTAAGGAGAAGCATAGTGGGGGATTGGCAGGACACTTTGGTCGAGATAAGACCATTGCTATTATTGGTGAAAATTATTATTGGCCACAGTTGCAACAGGATGTGAGGAAATTTGTGTAGAGTTGCAGAGTGTGTCAGATGGCAAAAGGAACAAGTCAGAATTTAGGGTTGTATCAACCATTACCTGTACCGGAGAAGCCATGGGATGATATTAGTATGGATTTTGTTCTTGGTTTACCAAGGACACAAAGAGGACATGATTCTATTTTTGTGGTGGTGGACAGATTCTCAATAATGGCACATTTTATTCCTTGTAAGAAGACTAATGATGCTGTTCATATTGCAGAGTTATTTTTCAAGGAAATGGTGAGACTACATGGTCTACCAAAAAGCATAGTTTCAGACCGAGATACCAAGTTTGTTGGTTATTTCTGGAGGACATTGTGGAAGAAGTTGAAGACAGACTTGAAGTTTAGTTCTGCACATCATCCACAGAATGATGGACAAACTGAAGTGGTGAATAGGAGTTTGGGTAACCTACTACGATGCTTGGTAGGAGATAAGCCCAAGGGATGAGATTTGATTTTACCACAGGCAGAATTTGCTTACAACAATTCTGTCAATAGGAATACTGGTAAATCACCATTCTAGATTGTATATGGCAATAGCCCAAGAAATACTTCTGAGTTAAGGAAGCTAGACAACGGAGAAAAGACAAGTGCCGAATTTGAAGACTTTGCAGAACATCTGAAGAATTTGCATGAAAAGGTGAGAAAGCACATTAATAAAATAAATATTCAGTACAAGGCTAAGGCAGATCAGAAGAGGAGATATAAGGAATTCTAGGTAGGAGATGAAGTCATGGTTCACTTGAGAAAAGAAAGGTTCCCAATTGGAACATACAATAAGTTGAAAATGAAGGAATTTGGACCATGCCGAATCATGAAGAAACATGATTCAGGAAATACATATGAGGTAGAGCTACCGAGTGCGATCAATATTTCCCCTGTTTTCAACATTGCTAATTTATTAGAATATCATGAAGGTGGAATAGAGGATGGACCAACAGACGTGCAGTGGAGTATTCTGACATCTACTTCAATAGAGGAGATAGAAGAGATCTTGGATAGCCGTGTGGGAAGGAGCACTCGAAACAGGCAATATGAAGAATATCTAGTGAAATGGAAAGGAAGGCCTGTTGAAGATTCTTTTTGGTTGTCTAAGGCAGAGGTTGACCATTTAGGTTTTCCTCACGCAAACACATGAGACGTGATAGGGTCACTTCTCAAATTACCCTTGGTGTCTGATGCAGGAGCATCCAGAGGTGTAAGGGCAATCTTGCATCACCCAAAAAGAAGTTAATTCAAAACCATTGTAGTTGTTCTCATTTCTTCCCATAATTAGTGTTTTTGGTTCCATAATATCTAGAATAATAATGTAGGACTTTCAGTTTTTCCAAAACTGCTAAAAATAGCGACCTGCCTATTTAGGAAAGTGTACCTACTATTTTTAGAAAGTTTGCATTTGGGCATGTAATGAAACAAAAACTTCTAGAAAGTTACATAACAGAAATATAAGACCTTTGGTGAAGTAATCAGGCAAAGATCATTTGTGAGCTGAAAGATATTAAAGTTTTTGTTTTTCTGAAAAGCCCCTAAAAATTTACGGAACGAGATATGAGGCACTAAAAATTCTCTTAACATCTCGAAAAGTTGACAAAAATCCATTTACAGATTTCCAGCATGATAGTCCACATCGCGAGCTTTCCAGCACTTAAAACGGTTCATCAATTGAACACGCAGATCAAAAGTTATGCTTCCCAGAAGTTGACCTACTTTTGGAGGGAGTTGTAAAATTTAAAATTTAGCTGGAGGCCGCCAAAAAGTGCTATTTATGACTATTTTGGGAACCCTGGGCAGCAGTAGAGTTAAGGGGGGCCAGTGTAGAGTCTAGAATAGGGGGGAAAATAGAAACCCTAGCTGATTTGGGGTTACAGAAGGCTAAAGATTCTAGAGTCTTGGGGTTGGGAAAGCTGTAATGTGTTGCAACCTGTAGAGGATTCATCCTCTGATTGTAATTGAGCTTTTGAATGTAATGATTTGTCCAGTTCAATAAAAGAAAGTTCTATTTGCTGTGTTTAGTATTTATTATTATGTGTTTTGTGATTTACCCCCTTCATCAATATTTCTTTTTAGGAAATTTATAAAACTAACACATGTCAACAAATATATAATTCTAATAAAACATATGGTGGATTAGATCTTAGTAACAAATACCAACAATCTCATCCTAGTCATAGCGTTCTACACTAGTCACTTACATGACTGATCAATGGATCACATCTAAAAAGCAAATCTCAGCCAAGATAAGAGACTACTCTTTCAAATCATTTGCCAATAATCATATCAATTTTAAATACATATAATAGGCAATGACAACAATGATTCAAATTTCAAAAGTTTTTGCTAGCACATCTAGATTTCAAGGAGCATGTAGGAAAATGGCAGAAAGGGACCAACAATATGTAAGGATATGCAATGTAAAAATTCATGGGTAAACTTCATTACCTCAAAATTTGACACAATAGTGAGATTCATAGAAAAGTCTTACAAATTAAGAAGAAATTGACAATAGTTCAAAAGAAAATCAAAGAGATTGGATTTGATTAGGATTTTCATCAAATTGTTTACCTTGGATCTACAAAATCAGGGAGAATAATGACAGAAACAACATGCAAGAAATTAGTGAGTAAACAAGGTGATATTAACACAATTTATATTTTTATAAATTAGTTTTGAACCAACAATATAATAATGTTGTTTAGCAAAAGAAAATAGAAAATGGAATGGTTAGATGTCCAGGAATCCTAAAATAAGAAATAAAAAAGATGGAAATTTTTACCCAACCACAATGAGAAGGGATAAAAGATCTATAAAATATGGTTTTTTTTTTTTTCTCAAAAGAGTACAAGCACAAACCCATATTGTATTAAAATAAAATAAAAAGTTCATTTGAATCTTGATAAACTAATTATATGAGGAATGAAGTGTGGCATTATAATGTTGGGTATGTTATGCAACACATCATGATGTTGGGTGTGGTTTGTGATCTATAATTTTTTTTTAAGATAAATAAGTTTTGTAGGTCTGTTTTATAAGAAGGAAGCCCAACATCATAATGCTTGATGCATTGTATTGTTTAGAGTCCACAATATAAATATGGGTTTAAGAGTGTATATTATGCTAGCCCTCACTATAAAAGGATGGAGATTTGTTATCACAATATATGATGTAATGTTCATGCATCATAGAAACTTGTACAAAGAAGGCTCAACATCACAATAGATAGTTTATTTCAACAAGACTTTGAAAAAGAGTTCAGAGTATTTGATCTAAACATTATATATATATATATAGATATTCTAACCTTATTTCTCTTTTAAAAACAATGTATTTATAATTATGTTCATAATAAATTTTAATTTGATATGCTTTCTTATTAAAACTTATATTGATTCACAATAATCAATTAATTAAATTTTATAGTAATAAAAATATGAAAATATGTTTTAGCGGTTGATAGGATTATCTTTACTCTTCAACATTGAAAATTAGTTTCCTGGTACGGATTATCTTTACAGTTGCTTATGTCTGTTCTGATTATTGAAACATAAAAACACACGGATTATCCTTACAGTTACTTGTGTCTATTCTTAATATTGAAACGTAAAAACACACGGATTATATTTACCATCCTTTCATTTTACTCAAAGTCATTGTTTCATTCACTGGGTTTAACTCTGTTGTAACTCGTCTACACCGTCCACACTAAATTGGCTTACTGTGTTTAAGAAATTTCAGTTGCCCAAATCTAAGACATCCGCCACTGTTTGTAAATTGTTCTGCTCTGTAAATAGGACAAACAAATTAAATTGACTTACTTGCAGCTTCTTTTTATTTGGGAAAAAGAAATCCCACAATCTTTGCTGCAAAATCAAGACCCGTCACTGCAAATTGTTTCCTTTCTTTAGATCTGCCAGGTCTGATTTTCATAATGTTTTTCTGTACTATCTTTTGCCTTGTACCTTCCATCTCTATCTGATGCACAACTGGTTCCACCAATATCCAAATACGCTATCACATCTATGTTGAAATGCCTGTTGGCCATATTTTTTTGTCTATTCAAGTAGAGCTGGGAAAGTAATAGTCTAGTTGGTAGCACTTAACATTTCAATTACCAAGCCCTTAGCCAACTCATAATACATTAATGTTGTTGATGTTCTATCATAATGTCTAGAATTCCTTTCCTGATAGCAGAGTTAGTTGAATTAGTTTTTACGAGGACAAAACATTTAAAGCACAGCTATGCCCTAGACATGTAGACTTTTTACATGAATTGTTTCTTCTATGCAGAAAATTGGAGCAGGTAGTAGAAGAAGTTGAATTTTTGAAATCTGGTCTAAATGAATATCTTTCTCGATGTCACAGACATCGGATGGAAGCAAAGAAAAGGGCGGAGCTTTTGCAAAGAATGGTGAGTTCTTCTCTCTGGTTATTTGTAATCTAGTTGAAAGAAACTTCTTCTAAAGCTTATATTGGTTTTGAGGAGTTCTTGTCTGCTTCAAGATACATTTGAAATCAGTTTTAAGATTTATGAGTCCATCCACCATTTGAGTCTGTTGGTAATCTGTTCTCTCCTTTAGGTTTTGTGGCTATTATAATCTCACGATTCCTTATGTAGTTTGCATTTCATCTTACAATGGAATGCAGCATTCTCATCAATTATTGGTTGAATGTGGTTGATGTTTAGGAATGTCTTTTTTCCTGTTTCATTGTACCTCATCTGTTTATTTGGTTCACAGAGGGGTCTTAACATTCATAGCATAAGGGATAATGGCTGTCTGTGATGGAGTGTTTTCTATAAAGAATATTCGCTTGACATTTTTTCTTTATAGCATGCAAGTAAGATTGGCATCCTGACTCCATGTAGGTATCTTATATTCATGGAGATAAGGTGTCCATTTGTGCAGAAATTAATACCACAAATTCTTAGGCATGCTCACTTTTGTTTGTTAAGTGTAACTGTGAATATCACCTCCTGGGCTTAGTAGGTGCTAATTCTAAGCATCTTCTTACATGGGCATATGGCTTCAAAGTTAAGGTCTGCCCTAGTGCTATGTGGTGGTTTTGAACTTGAGTCACTTCTCTTATGAATTTACTTTTTTAACTTTTACACCATGACCCTTTGTACATTACCAAGCATAGTCATGATTAAATCTAGTTTTTAAATTCTAGTGTCAGCTGCCATGTATCAACATTTGCATTGCTACAGCTTTATTTTTTCCCTCAAATGGCACACTCAAGCTGTTTTTATTATGTTTAAATGATTAGTGAAAGTCACCTACATCAAATGGTTGGCTATGTTTTCTCTAGCTGATTTGGTTATTATTCAGATTGTAATGTTTTGGCATGGACCAAGAAATTGTTTTACTAAAGTTCTAACTTTTTTTGTGCTTAAAAATATGCTAGTTCAATGGGAAATATTGGTTTATCCTAAGAGTGAGAAAAAGGAAACCAAAAACAAGCATCAAAGATGAACTATGCCAATTGTTTAAATTGTAGAGAAATCATGTAATTGCTAATGTAAATGAATCACAATGATGGGGACTTGATGGGGAGCGCACAGTGAAAATATAGAACGGGTCCCACTTTTCTCACAAACGGTAAAACTTAACAAATGAGCCACCGATACATCCTGGTCATCAGACAACAAGGATCGGTATGACTTTCTCAAGTCTTACCGTTGTTCTACCTTACATTGATAGCTCAACTGAATTTATCTTTGGCAAGATACAATAGGACTCACACCGAGTCGATTGACTCTTCATCGTCGGTGAGACTTACTTCTATCGGCGAAGTCTTCTATCCTTCAACTGATGCCCTGATGATGGTTAAGTTCCCCTCATCTTAACCGTGACGGCTTTAGCGCTGGTTGGGCATGACTTTAACGGTAAACTCCTTTGATGTGCTTCTGATATGCCGATGGCATTTGTCTTCCATGAGACTCTTCTCGTCGGCAAGCACTTACAAATTCTGGCCAATGCGCCGATGGACCAACTACCTCGGTGAGACTGCTCAACTTTAGCGGACTTGTTGTGAGTCCCAGTGAAATGCTGATGCACAGCTTACTTTCTTCCACTTCAACCGAACCCTAGCACATGGAGATGCTAGGTCAACCTATTGTGCAAAAACACTCTGTCTGGATCCTCTGTACTGTCGAACACAAAAACAAAACAAGAAACAAAACAAATACTTGTACAATGAAGCCATTCCACTGATTTCTACAGAAATCATACCAGTGGAATGTTTCATGTCGAAATACTACAACAATGGAAAGCACAAAAAGAATAGAAATCTACAGTTATACGAATTGTAGTTACAGGGAACAAAAATCAAATTGACAAAACATAATAGTTTTATTTCTCCTTAGAACAATACACAATCACATTCACACACTTCTCCTTTCTCTCAATGATGGTTCCTTCCTCTAGTTGTTATCAACTCAACCTATCAGCAATTGGAAAACCAACCGATGCAAACAGTTGGGAGACCAACCGATCCAAACTGCCTCAAAATGTCCTACTACCCTGGTTTGGCACTATGTGATTACAATATGACAAAAGTGTGTTTTAAGTCACTTTGGACTTACAAAATGGGTTCTAGGTCCTGAAAGACCTAGAGACAAACATAAATGAAAATGCATTGGTCAAATAGACCTTTTTACAAAAGAAAATAGGATTTTCTAGGTGCTCCTACACCATACTCCCCTGGTGAAAGTTGTCTCAAGTCCTCTTAGAGACTAACTGCTACATATCATCACCCTACTTTTTGATGTCTTCTTCCAGTAGCCATGTGGCTTTGGAGTCTGAAAGTCCTTTTCATTTGACTAAGTGCTCAAAATAGGTCTAATTTCTTGTCTTCTTGGCTATCTTGCTATCCAAGATGCACTCCAACTTAGGTGGTTCCTTAGGTCATAAACGCTGCACTCACTTTGCATTGTCTTGGATAGAATCTGTTGTACCTTCTCATGTATCAGGACTCCTATATAATGTTAGATCAGCAACATTGAATATAGGGGAAATAGCAATATCATCAGGGAGTTCAATTTTGTAAGCATTAGGACCATATTTCTCTAAAATCTTACAAGGTCCAATTTTTCTCATCATCAACTTGTTGTGGCTTCCCTTGGGTAGTATGTTTTTGTTGAGATGAACCATGACCATATCTCCTATTTGGTACTACACATCCGTTCTCCTTTGATCCACTCTAGTCTTGATCTTCTAACTATTCTTGTGTAGAGTATCTCTGACTTGTTGATGGATCTCTTTCATGGCCTCTACAAATGTATTAGCATGTTCACTCCTTTTGTCCAACCCTTAAACACCTCTCAATTCAAAAATTCCTCTAGGATGAGTACCATAGACAACTTCAAAAGGACTTAGACCTATACTTCTATTTGTTGAATCATTATAGGCATATTCTTCTTGAGGGAGTACCACATCCCAACTACCTCCATGTTCTCTTGTCAAACATCTCAGCAGATTGCCTAATGACCTATTCACAACCTCAGTTTGGCCATCAGTCTGAGGATGATAGGCTAAACTAAAGGACAAATTTATACCCAAACTTTTCCACAAGGTTCTCCAAAAATGTTCCACAAATTTGCTATCTCTGTTAGATACAATACTCAAAGGCAATCCATGAATCCTTACAATTTCTTTAAAGAACAAGCCTGCAATATAACTAGCATCATTGGTGGTTTTACAAGGAATAAAGTGATCCATCTTGCTGAACCTGTCTATCACAACAAACAAACTGTCATAACCTATCCTTGTCTTTGGTAACCCCATCACAAAATCCATACTCAAACTTTCCCAAGGTCTATTTGGTATGGGTAGAGGTTGGTATAGTCCTGCATTGGTTGAGACCCCCTTTGCTCTATAGCAAATCATACAACTCTCAACAAACCTTCTGATATCATATTGCATCCTTGCCCAAAAGTAAAATCTTCTTACTAGATCTATGGTCTTATTGAGCCCAAAATGTCCTCCTAAACCACCACTATGTTTCTCCTTCACTATATAATCCCTCATTGAGCACTTAGGGATACATAGTTGACTTCTTTTAAACAAAAGTCCATCCTGCAATGTATAATCTGAAAATTCACTGTGGAAAACATTGGCAAACTCACTACATACCTTGTAAATCTCCTTGAAATCTTGGTCCTCTTCATACAATCCTTTGAGTACCTCAAAACCCATGCTTTGTAGTTGCACTTCTTGTACTGTCAACACCCTTTTGCTCAAAGCAACAGCAACCTTATTGGTTATCCCCTTCTTATGTTTTATGATGAAGGTGTATGCTTGAAGACTTTCCACCCACTTCTTGTATCTATGAATGAGCTTTTCCTGTCCATTCAAAAAATTGAGAGCATGATTGTCATTGTATACAATAAATTCTTTAGGAAGCAAGTAGTGCCTCCATTTTTTCAGAGCTTGTACCATGGCATACAACTCTAAATCGTAAGAGGAGTACTTCCTCTTAGCTTCATTCAATTTTTCATTGAAAAAGGCTACTGGTCTGCCTTCTTGGCTCAACACTGCCCCTATGTCCAACCCACTTGCATCACATTCAATGGTGAAGACCTTATTGAAATCAGGAAGTACTAAGACAGGATACTCGGCAACTTTCTGCATCAAACTTTCAAAACTCTGATCTGCCTCTTTTGTCCACACAAACTTCACCTTACCTACACCCTTGATGGTCTCTAACATAGGTGCACAAATATCATTGTAGTTCCTAATGAATTTTCTATAAAATGTGGCCAAACCATGAAAACTTCTGACCTCTCCTACTGTCCTTGGTGTAGGCCAATTCAAAATAGCTTCTATCTTGGAAGAATCCATTTTCAAATCACCTTTAGAGATGACAAAGCCCAGGTAAATCAATTCTTGTTTCATGAAGTCACACTTTTCGAAGTTTATCATTAACTTCTGATCTTGTAGCCTCTTCAAGACTATCTCCAAATGTTTCAAGTGTTCTTCCCTACTCTTACTAAACACCAAGATATCATCAAGGTAGACTACCACAAATTTCCCTATGAATTCTTGCAACACCTCATTCATTAGTCTCATAAAGGTGCTAGGGGCATTTGAAAAAACAAAAGGCATCACAAGCCACTCATACAACCCTTCATTGGTTTTGAATGCTATCTTCCACTCATCTCGCTCTCTTATTTGTATTTGGTGATACCCACTCTTTAAGTCTATCTTGGAGAAATAAGTAGCCCCTCCCAAAAAATCCATTAGATCTTCTATTCTAGGAATAGCAAACCTATACCCGATGGTTATCCTATTTATGGCCCTAGAATTGGTTCAAAGCCTCCATTTCCCATCCTTCTTTGGGGCTAAAACAGTAGGTACTACACATGGGCTAAGGCTCTTCCTTATCAGCGCTTTGTTTAGGAGTTCTTGAATCTGATTTGCTATCTCTTCATTCTACTGAGGGGTCATTTTATATGCTACCTTATTAGGAAGTATTGCTCCTGGTATGAGGTCTATCTAGTGGCTAATATCTCTGATAGGTGGCAGGCAATTAGGTATGTTTGTTGCAATCACTCCTTTGTAACTTTCAAGTAGATCTCTAACCTCCTTAGGTCCTACTTCCCTCACACTTTCCTCTCTTTCCCCCTTAGGCTTCATAATCAAAGAAAAACCTACTCCACCACCTTCCATTAATGTGTCCATGAATTCTTTTTCTCTTACCATCATTACAGTAGACCCTACATGCTGTGGATCGTTTTCTACCAATGACTATATCCTATAAGTCACACCATCCTTTTGAAATGAGTAAGCATTCTTTTCTCCATCATGATTAGCCTTTCTATGAAACTGCCATGGTCTGCCTAACAAAAGATGGCAAGCATCCATTAGAAGGATGTCACAAAAGATTGTATCTCTATACCCCCTAATACTGAATTCTACCCATGCTTGTTCATTGATGAGTATGTGCTGCCCCTAATTCAACCAACTAACTTTATGTGGACTGCTATGGGCTATCCTTTCTAACTTCAACTTATTCACTGCTTCATAAGATATGATGTTATTAGTAGAACCAGAGTCAATAATAACTTTACAAACCTTACCTTGGATATTGCATTTGATTCTAAACAAAGCCCTTCTTTGAGACGATTTAGTTTGTACTGGTTCCTTGAGTAGCGTCCTCTTGATCATCAGATTTTCTCGCTTCTTTGATGTTAGATTCACTTCAGGAGATGTCATACTCCTTGCATCTTCTTGAATCAAAGTGGTTCTCTTCTCACCACAATGAGAAGTTGAGGCCTTCTTTGGACACTTGTATTCCAGGTGCCCTATTTGATTGCAGTTATAACATCTCATATTGGAGAACTTGGATCCTCTACCTGATCCATTTGTCCCACCCCTTCCATTAGGCCTTCTTCCTTGGTAGCCTCTTCTGCTATTTGAGTCTCCAACTTGCTCTTCTTGGTTAGACTCGCCACTAGGCCTCTGGTTAGGACTTCTTCCTCCAAAACTACCTCTACCTCTAAAACTTCTTCCTCCTCTACCTCTATTATTCTACTCACTCTTTCTCTTTATCTTCTCTTCAAGCCTTAAGGCCATTTGGAAACACTTGTTCCCTGTTTCTGGTGCTAAGATGTTGATCGCATCTTGGATGTTCATCCTTAGGCCATTCAGATACCTTTCCACCTTCTCTAACTCTTCTTCTTGTCTCTTTGATCTGGGACTGAGTTTATGAAACTCTTGTGTGTATGCATTCACATCAAGGTCTCTTTGTCTGAGGTTCTGTAGTTTCGTATACATCTACACATTATAGTCCAGGGCTAAAAATTGTGCCTTGATTTTGGTCTTCATCCTTTCCCAGGAGGTTATCATATTCTTCCCCTCCTTAACTCTCTCTCCTTACTTATAATTCCACCATGCAAGAGCATACCCCTTCAATCTTGCCTTTGGCAACTTGACCCTCTTATCATTAGGGACTTCTTTGTATTCGAAATGATTGTTCAATGCCTCAATCCAGTCAATCTCCTCTTCAGCTTCCATACTTCCACTATACATAGGTAACCCATCTATGGTGTCCTTATTAGCTAACTTCAAAGCATTTACAAATGCCCTCAGATCTGCTGGTATCTCCTCTATCCTCTTATTGGTTTCATCAATTTCTGTATCTTCTTTATTGCTGTCATTTTCATCTTCCCTATCCTTACCCTGGGTTCTTTTCAACTCCTTGAGCTTGGACTCAAACATCGCTTCAATCAGTTTCTTCACTGCATCTTGTGACATGCTTTTCAGAGGCATCATGTTAGCCTCTACTTCACTTTCGTTGTCTGACATACAACAAGACCACACCACCCGAGTGATCTTCAAAACTCACTCTGATACCAATATGATGGGAAGTGCATAGTGAAAACACAGAACGGGTCCCACTTTTCTCACAGATGGCAAGACTCAACAATGAGCCGCCGATACATCCTAGTCATCAAACAACTAGGATCGGTATGACTTTCTCAGGTCTTACTATTGTTCTACCTTACATCGATAGCTCAACTGAATTTATATTTGGCAAGATACAATAGGACTCGCACCGAGTCGATCAACTCTTCATCATCAGTGAGACTTACTTCTATCAGTGAAGTCTTCTATCCTTCAACTAATGCCCCGATGATAGTTAAGTTCCCCTCGTCTTAACCATGATGGCTTCAACGCCAATTAGGCGCGACTTTAAAGGTAAACTTCTTTGATGTGCTTCCGATATGCCGATGGCATTTGTCTTCAGTGAGACTCTTCTCGTAGGCGAGCACATACAAATTCTGGCCGATGCACCGATGGACCAACTCCCTCGGTGAGACTGCTCGACTTCAGCGAACTTGTTGTGAGTCCTAGTGAATTGCTGATGCACAACTTACTTTCTTCCTCTTCAACTGAACCCTAGCACATGGAGATGCTAGGACAATCTACTATGCAAAAATAGTCTGTTTGGATCCTCTGCACTGTCGGACACAAAAACAAAACAAGAAACACAACAAATACTTGTACAATGAAGCCATTCCACTAATTTTGACAGAAATCATACCAGTGGAATGCTTCACATCGACATACTACAACAATGGATAGCATAGAAAGAATAGAAATCTACAGTTATACGAATTGTAGTTACAGGAAAGAGAAATCAAATTGACAGAACAGAATAGTTTTATTTCTCCTTAGAACAATACACAATCACATTCACACACTTCTCCTTCCTCTCTCTGATGGTTCCTTCCTCTAGTTGTTATCAACGCAACTTGCTAGTAGTTGGAAAACCAACTAATGCAAATAGTTGGGAGACCAACCGATCCAAATTGCCTCAAACTAACCTACTACCCTATTTTGGCACTATGTGATTACAATCTAACAAAAGTGTGTTTTAAGTCACTTTGGACTTACAAAATGGGTTCTAGGTCCTGAAAGACCTAGAGACAAACATAAATGAAAATGCATTGGTCAAATAGACCTTATTACAAAAGAAAACAAGATTTTCTAGGTGCTCCTGCACCATACTCCCTTGGTGAAAGTTGTCTCAAGTCCTCTTAGAGACTAACTGCTACAAATCATCACCCTACTTTTTGATGTCATCTTCCAGCACCCATGTGGCTTCAGAGTTTGGAAGTCCTTTCCATTTGACTAAGTGCTCAAAATAGTTTTGATTTCTTGTCTTCTTGGCTGTCCTACTTTCCAAGATGCACTCCATCTTAGGTGGTTCCTTAGGTGGTAAATGTTGTAGCCACTCTGCATGGTCTTGGATAGAATCTACTGTACCTTCTCCTATATTAGGACTCCTATATAATGTTAGATCAGCAAGATTGAATACAGGTGAAATACAGGGAGTTCAATTTTGTAAGCATTAGGACCATATTTCTCTACAATCTTACAAGGTCCAATTTTTCTCATCATCAACTTACTGTGGCTTCCCTTGGGTAGTCTGTTCTTTTCAAGATGAACCATAACCATATCTCCTATTTGGTACTACACATCCCTTCTCCTTTGATCCACTCTAGTTTTGATCTTCTGACTATTCTTGTGTAGAGTATCTCTGACTTGTTGATGGATCTCTTTCATGGCCTCTACAAATGTATCAGCATGTTCACTCCTTTTGTCCAACCCTTGAACATCTCTCAATTCAAAAATTCCTCTAGGATGACTACTATAGACAACTTCAAAAGGAATTAGACCTGTACTTCTATTTGTTGAATCATTATAGGCATATTCTTCTTGTGGGAGTACCACATCCCAACTACCTCCATGTTCTCTTGTCAAACATCTTAGTAGATTGCCTAATGACCTATTCACAACCTCAGTTTGGCCATCAGTCTGAGGATGATAAGCTGAACTAAAGGACAAATTTGTACCCAATCTTTTCCACAAGGTTCTCCAAAAATGTCCTATAAATTTTCTATCTCTATCAAATACAATACTCAAAGGCAATCCATGAATCCTTACAATTTCTTTAAAGAACAAGCCTGCAATATAACTAGCATCATTGGTGCTTTCACAAGGAATAAAGTGAGCCATCTTGCTGAACCTATCTACCACAACAAACATACTATCATAACATGTTCTTTTCTTTGGTAACCCCATCATAAAATCCATACTCAAACTTTCCCATGGTCTATTTGGTATGGGCAGAGGTTGGTATAGTCCTGCATTGGTTGAGACCCCCTTTGCTCTCTAGCAAATCATACAACTCTCAACAAACCTTCTGATAACAGATTGCATCTTTGGCCAAAAGTAAAATCTTCTTACTACATCTATGGTCTTATTGAGCCCAAAATGTCGTCCTAAACCACCACTATGTTTCTCCTTCACTATATTATCTCTCATTGAGCACCTAGGGATACATAGTTGACTCCCTTTAAACAAAAGTCCATCCTGCAATGTATAATCTGAAAATTCACTATGGAAAGCATTGGCAAATTCACTACATACCTTGTAAATCTCCTTGAAATCGTGGTCCTCTTCATACAAACCTTTGAGTTCCTCAACACCCATGCTTTGTAACTACACTTCTTGTACTGTCAACACCGTTCTGCTCAAAGCATCAGCAACCATATTGGTTATTCCCTTCTTATGTTTGATGATGAAGGTGTATTCTTGAATACTTTCCACCCACTTCATGTATCTATGACTGAGCTTTTCCTATCCATTCAAAAAACTGAGAGCATGATTGTCAGTGTATACAATAAATTCTTTAGGAAGCAAGTAGTGCCTCCATTTTTTCAGAGCTTGTACCATGGCATACAACTCTAAATCATAAGAGGAGTACTTCCTCTTAGCTTCATTCATTTTTTCACTGAAAAAGGCTATTGGTCTACCTTCTTGGCTCAACACTGCCCCTATGGCCAGCCCACTTGCATCACATTCAATAGTGAAGACCTTATTGAAATCAGGAAGTACTAAGACAGGATACTCGGTAACTTTCTGCTTCAGACTTTCAAAACACTGATCTACCTCTTTTGTCCACAGAAACTTCACCTTCCCTACACCCTTGATGGTCTCTAACATAGGGCACATATATCACTGTAGTTCCTAATGAATTTTCTATAAAATGTGGCCAAAACATGAAAACTTCTGACCTCTCCTGCTATCCTAGGTGTAGGCCAATTCAAAATAGCTTCTATCTTGGAAGAATCCATTTTCAAATCACCATTAGAGATGACAAAGCCCAGGTAAATCAATTCTTGTTTCATGAAGTCACACTTTTCCAAGTTTATCATCAACTTTTGATCTTGTAGCCTCTTCAAGACTCTCTCCAAATGTTTCAAGTGTTCTTCCCTACTCTTACTAAACACCAAGATATCTTCAAGGTAAACTACCACAAATTTCCCTATGAATTCTTGCAACACCTCATTCATTAGTCTCATAAAGGTGCTAGGGGCATTTGAAAGACCAAAAGGCATCACAAGCCACTCATACAACCCTTCATTGGTTTTGAATGTTGTCTTCCACTCATCCCCCTCTCTTATTCATATTTGGTGATACCCATTCTTTAAGTCTATCTTGGAGAAATAAGTAGCCCCTCCCAAACAATACACTAGATCTTCTATTCTAGGAATAGGAAACCTATACCTGATGGTTATCCTATTTATGGCTTTAAAATCAGTACAAATCCTCCATTTCCCATCCTTCTTTGGGGCTAAAATAGTAGGTACTGCACATGGGCTAAGGCTCTTCCTTATCAGCCCTTTGTTTAGGAGTTCTTGACTCTAATTTGCTATCTCTTCATTCTACTGAGGGGTCATTTTATATGCTTCCTTATTAGGAAGTACTGCTCCTAGTATGAGGTCTATCTAGTGGCTAATATCTCTGACAGGTGGCAGGCAATCGGGTATGTCTGTTGCAATCACTCCTTTGTAACTTTCAAGTAGATCTCTGACCTCCTTAGGTCCTACTTCCCTCACACTTTCCTCGCTTTCCCCCTTAGGCTTCACAATCAAAGAAAATCCTACTCCACCACCTTCCTTTAACGTGTCCATGAATTCTTTTTCTCCTACCATCATTACACTAGACCCTACATGCTGTGCATCCTTTTCTACCAATGACTGTATCCTATAAGTCACACCATCCTTTTGGAATGAGTAAGCATTCTTTTCTCCATCATGATGAGCCTTTCTTTCAAACTACCATGGTCTGCCTAACAAAAGATGGCAAGCATCCATTGGAAGGATCTCACAAAAGATTTTATCTCTATACCCCCCAATACTGAATTCTACCCATGCTTGTTCGTTGATAAGTATGTGTTGCCCCTTATTCAACCAACTAACTTTATATGGACTACCATGGGGTATCCTTTCTAACTTCAACTTATTCACTACACCCAAAGGTATGATATTATCAGTAGAACCAGAGTCAATAATAACTTTACAAACCTTACCTTGGATCTTGCAATTGATTCTAAACAAAGCCCTTCGTTGAGATGGTTCAGTCTGTACTGGTTCCTTAAACAGCGTCCTCTTGATGATCAAATTTTCTCCCTTCTCTGATGTTAGATTCACTTCAGGAGATGTCACACTCCTTGCATCTTCTTGAATCAAAGTGGTTCTCTTCTCACTGCCATGAGAAGTTGAGGCTTTCTCTAGACACTTGTATGCCAGGTGCCCTATCTGATTGTAGTTATAACATCTAATATTGGAGAACTTGTATCCTCTACCTGATCCATTTGTCCCACCCCTTCCATTAGGCCTTCTTTGGTAGCCTCCTCTGCTACTTGAGTCTCTAACTTGCTCTTCTTGGTTAGACTCACCACTAGGCCTCTAGTTACGACTTCTTCCTCCAAAACTACCTCTGCCTCTGAAACTTCTTCCTCCTCTACCTCTATTATTCTACTCACTCTTTCTCTTTATCTTCTCTTCATCCCTTAAGGCCATTTGGAAACACTTGTTCACTGTTTCTGGTGCTAAGATTCTGATCTCATCTTGGATGTTCATCCTTAGTGCATTCATGTACCTTGCCACCTTCTCTGACTCTTCTTCTTGTCTCTTTGATTTGAGACTGAGTTTATGAAACCGTTGTATGTATGCATTCACATCAAGGTCTCTTTGTCTGAGGTTCTGCAATTTCTTATACATTTGCATGTTATAGTCCAGGGGTAACAATTTTGCCTTAATTTTGGTCTTCATCTTTTCCCAGGAGGTTATCATATTCTTCCCCTCCTTGACTCTCTCTCCTTGCTCATAATTCCACCATGCAACATCAGGCCCCTTCAATCTTGCCTTTGGAAACTTAACCCTCTTATCATCATGGACTTCTTTGTATTTGAAATGATTGTTCACTGCCTCAATCCAGTTAATCACCTCTTTAGCATCCATACTTCCACTATACATAGGTAACCCATCTATGGTGTCCTTATTGAATGACTTCAAAGTATTTACAAATGCCCTCTAGTTTGCTAGTATCTCCTCTATCCTCTTATTGGTTTTATCAATTTCTATATCTCCTTCATTGTTGTCACTTTCATCTTCCCTATCCTTACCATGGGTTCTTTTCAACCCCCTAGCTTGGACTCAAACATCACTTCAATCAGTTTCTTCACTGCATCTTGTGACATGCTTTTATGAGGGATCATGTCAGCCTCTGCTTCACTTTCATTGTTTGACATACACCAAGACCACACCACCCGAGTGATCTTTAAAACTCGCTTTGATACCAATATGATGGGCAGCGCATAGTGAAAACACAGAACAGGTCCCACTATTCTCATGGATGGCAAGACTTAACAAATGAGCCTCCGATACATCCTGGTCATCAGACAACAAGGATCGGTATGACTTTCTCAAGTCTTACCATTGTTCTACCTTACACTGATAGCTCAAATAAATTTATCTTTGGCAAGATACAACAGGACTCACACTGAGTTGATCAACTCTTCATTGTCGGTGAGACTTACTTCTATCAGCGAAGTCTTCTATCCTTCAACTGATGCCCCGATGATGGTTAAGTTCCCTCGTCTTAACCATGACACCTTCAACGCTGGTTGGGAGCAACTTTGACGGTAAACTCCTTTGATGTGCTTCTGATATGCTGATGGCATTTGTCTTCCATGAGACTCTTATCATCGGTGAGCACTTACAAACTCTGGCCGATGCGCCGATGGACCAACTCCCTCGGTGAGACTGCTTGACTTCAGCAGATTTGTTGTGAGTCCCAGTGAATTGCTGATGCACAGCTTACTTTCTTCTTCTTCAACCGAACCCTAGCACATGGAGATGCCAGGTCAACCTACTGTGCAAAAACACTCTGTTTGGATCCTCTGCACCGTCAAACACAAAAACAAAACAAGAAACAAAACAAATACTTGTACAATGAAGCCATTCCACTGATTTTGACAAAAATCATACCAGTGGAATGCACCATGTCAACATACTACAACAATGGAAAGCACAGAAAGAATAGAATTCTATAGTTATACGAATTGCAATTACAAGGAACATAAATCAAATTAACAGAACAGAATAGTTTTATTTCTTCTTAGAACAATAAATAATCACATTCACACACTTCGCCTTCCTCTCTCCAATGGTTCCTTCCTCTAGTTGTTATCAACTCAACCTGCCAGTAGTTGGAAAACCAACCGATCCAAACTAACTCAAACTATCCTACTACCTTGTTTTGGCACTATGTGATTACAATATGACAAAAGTGTGTTTTAAGTCACTTTGGACTTTAAAAATGGGTTCTAGGTCCTGAAAGACCTAGAGACAAATAGAAATGAAAATGTATTGGTCAAATAGACCTTCTACAAAAGAAAATAGGATTTTCTAGGTGCTCTTGCACCATACTCCCCGGGTGAAAGTTGTCTCAAGTCCTCTTAGAGACTAACTCATGCAAATCATCACCCTACTTTTTGATGTCTTCTTCTAGCACCCATGTGGCTTTGGAGTCTGGAAGTCCTTCCAATTTGACTAAGTGCTCAAAATAGGTCTGATTTCTTGTCTTCTTGGTTGTCCTACTATCCAAGATGCACTCCATCTTAGGTGGTAAATGTTGCACCCACTCTACATTGTCTTGGACAGAATCTACTGTATCTTCTCCTATATCAAGACTCCTATATAATGTTAGATCAGCAACATTGAATATAGGGGAAATAGCAATATCATTAGGGAGTTCAAATTTGTAAGCATTAGGACCATATTTCTCTAAAATCTTACAAGGTTGAATTTTTCTCATCATCAACTTGTTGTGCCTTCTCTTGGGTAGTCTATTGTTTTTGAGATGAACCATGACCATATCTCCTATTTGGTACTGCACATCCCTTCTCCTTTGATCCACTCTAGTCTTGATCTTTTGACTATTCTTGTGTAGAGTATCTCTGACTTCTTGATGGATCTCTTTCATGGCCTCTGCAAATGTATCAGCATGTTCACTCTTTTTGTCCAACCCTTGAATGCCTCTCAATTCAAAAATTCCTCTAGGATGAGTACCATAGACAACTTCAAAAGGACTTAGACCTGTACTTCTGTTTGTTGAATCATTATAGGCATATTCTTCTTGTGGGATTACCGCATCCCAACTACCTCCATGTTCTCTTGTCAAACATCTCAGCAGATTGCCTAATGACCTATTCACAACCTCGGTTTGGCCATCAGTCTGAGGATGATAGGCTAAACTAAAGGACAAATTTGTACCCAATCTTTTCCACAAGGTTCTCCAAAAATGTCCCACAAGTTTGTTGTCTTTGTCAGATACAATACTCAAAGGCCATCCATGAATCCTTAGAATTTATTTAAAGAACAAGCCTGCAATATAACTAGCATCATTGGTGGTTTTACAAGGAATAAAGTGAGCCATCTTGCTAAACCTATCTACCACAACAAACACACTGTCATAACCTGTCCTTGTCTTTGGTAACCCCATCACAAAATCCATACTCAAACTTTCTCAAGGTCTGTTTCGTATGGGCAGAGGTTGGTATAGTCCTCAATTGGTTGAGACCCCCTTTGCTCTCTAGAAAATCATACAACTCTCAACAAACCTTCTGATATCAGATTGCATCCTTGCCCAAAATTAAAATCTTCTTACTAGATCTATGGTCTTATTGAGCCCAAAATGTCCTCCTAAACCACCACTATGTTTCTCCTTCACTATATTATCCCTCATTGAGCACTTAGGGATACATAGTCGACTCCCTTTAAAAAAAAGTCCATCTTGCAATGTATAATATGAAAATTCACTATGGAAAGCATTGGCAAACTCACTGCATACCTTGTAAATCTCCTTGAAATCTTGGTCCTCTTCATAGAATCCTTTGAGTGCCTTAACACCCATGCTTCGTAACTGCACTTCTTCTACTTTCAACACCCTTTTGCTCAAAGCATCAGCAACCTTATTGGTTATCGCCTTCTTATGTTTGATGATGAAGGTGTATGCTTGAAGACTTTCCACCCACTTCATGTATCTATGACTGAGCTTTTCCTATCCATTCAAAAAATTGAGAGCATGATTGTTAGTGTATACAATAAATTCTTTAGGAATCATGTAGTGCCTCCATTTTTTCAGAGCTTGTACCATGGCATACAACTCTAAATGATAAGAGGAGTACTTCCTCTTTGCTTCATTTAATTTTTCACTGAAAAAGGCAACTGGTCTGCCTTCTTGGATCAACACTGCCCTATGGCTAGCCCACTTGCATCACATTCAATGGTGAAGACCTTACTAAAATCAGGAAGTACTAAGATAGGATACTTGCCAACTTTCTGCTTTAGACTTTCAAAACTCTGATCTGCCTCTTTTGTCCAAACAAACTTCACCTTACCTCCACCCTTGGTGGTCTCTAACATAGGTGCACAAATATCACTATAGTTCCTAATTAATTTTCTATAAAATGTGGCCAAAAGATGAAAAATTTTGACTTCTCCTGTTGTCCTAGGTGTAGGCCAATTCAAAATAGCTTCTATCTTGGAAGAATCCATTTTCAAATCACCCTTAGAGGTGACAAACCCCAGGTAAATCAATTCTTGTTTCATGAAGTCACACTTTTCGAAGTTTATCATTAACTTCTGATCTTGTATCCTCTTCAAGACTATCTCCAAATGTTTCAAGTGTTCTTCCCTGCTCTTACTAAACACCAAGATATCATCAAGGTAGACTACCACAAATTTCCCTATGAATTCCTGTAACACGTCATTCATTAGTCTCATAAAGGTGCTAGGGGAATTTGAAAGACCAAAAGGTATCACAAGCCACTCATACAACCCTTCATTGGTTTTGAATGCTATCTTCCACTCATCCCCCTCTCTTATTCGTATTTGGTGATACCCACTCTTTAATTCTATCTTGGAGAAATAAGTAGCCCCTCCCAAACAATCCATTAGATCTTCTATTCTAGGAATAGCAAACCTATACCTGATGGTTATCCTATTTATGGCCCTAGAATTGGTACAAAGCCTCCATTTCCCATCCTTCTTTGGGGCTAAAATAGTAGGTACTGCACATGGGCTAAGGCTCTTCCATATCAGCCCTTTGTTTAGGAGTTCTTGAATCTAATTTGCTATCTCTTTATTCTGCTGAGGAGTCATTTTATATGTTGCCTTATTAGGAAGTACTGCTCCTAGTATAAGGTCTATCTAGTGGTTAATATCTCTAACAGGTGGCAGGCATATAGGTATGTCTGTTGCAATCACTCCTTTGTAACTTTCAAGCAGATCTCTAACCTCCTTAGGTCCTACTTCCCTCACACTTTCGTCTCTTTCCCCCTTAGGCTTCACAATCAAAGCAAAACCTACTCCACCACCTTCCTTTAATGTGTCTATGAATTCTTTTTCTCCTACCATCATTACACTAGACCCTACATGTTGTGGATCCTCTTCTACCAATGACTATATCCTATAAGTCACACCATCCTTTTGGAATGAGTAAGCATTCTTTTCTCCATCATGATGAGCCTTTCTGTCAAATTGCCATGGTCTGCCTAACAAAAGATGGCAAGCATCGATTGGAAGGATGTCACAAAAGATTTTATCTCTATACCCCGCAATACTAAATTCTACCCATGCTTGTTCATTGATGAGTATGTGCTACCCCTTATTCAACCAACTGACCTTATATGGACTGCTATGGACTATCCTTTCTAACTTCAACTTATTCACTACTTCCAAAGATATGATATTATCAGTAGAACTAAAGTCAATAATAAATTTACAAACCTTACCTTGGATCTTGCAATTGATTCTAAACAAAGCCCTTCTTTGAGACAGTTCAGTCTGTACTAGTTCCTTGAGCATCGTCCTCTTGATCATCAGATTTTCTCGCTTCTCTGATGTTAGATTCACTTTAGGAGATGTCACACTCCTTGCATCTTCTTGAGTCAAAGTGGTTCTCTTCTCACCACCATGAGAAGTTGACACCTTCTCTGGACACTTGTATGCTAGGTGCCCTATCTGATTGCAGTTATAACATCTCATATTGGAGAACTTGGATCCTCTACCTGATCCATTTGTCCCATCCCTTCCATTAGGCCTTCTTCATCAGTAGCCTCCTCTACTACTTGAGTCTCCAACTTGCTCTTCTTGGTTAGACTCACCACTAGGCCTCTGGTTAGGACTTCTTCCTCCAAAACTACCTCTGCCTCTAAAACTTTTTCATCCTCTACCTCTATTATTCTGCTCACTCTTTCTCTTTATCTTCTCTTCAACCCTTAAGGCCATTTAGAAACACTTGTTCACTATTTATGATGCTAAGATGTTGATCTCATCTTGGATGTTCATCCTTAGGGCATTCAAATACCTTGCCACCTTCTCTGACTCTTCTTGTCTCTTTGATCTGACCCTGAGTTTATGAAACTCTTGTGTGTATGCATTCACATCAAGGTCTCTCTATCTGAGGTTCTGCAATTTCTTATACATCTGCACGTTATAATCTAGGGGTAAAAATTGTGCCAAGTAATTTTGGTCTTCATCCTTTCCCAGGAGGTTATCATATTCTTCCCCTCCTTGACTCTCTCTCCTTGCTCATAATTCCACCATGCAAGAGTAGACTCCTTCAATCTTGTCTTTGGCTATTTAACCCTCTTATCATTAGGGACTTCTTTGTATTGGAAATGATTGATCAATGCCTCAATCCAATCAATCACCTCTTCAGCTTCCATACTTCCACTATACATAGGTAACCCATCTATGGTGTCCTTATTGACTGACTTCAAAGCATTTACAAATGCCCTCTGGTCTTCTAGTATCTCCTCTGTCCTCTTAGTGGTTTCATCAATTTATGTATCTCCTTCATTGCTGTCACTTTCATCTTCCCTATCCTTACCCTGGGTTCTTTTCAACTCCTCAAGCTTGGACTCAAAGATTGCTTCAATCAATTTCTTCACTACATCTTGTAGCATGCTTTTAGGAGGCATCATGTCAGCCTCTACTTCACTTTCATTGTCTAACATACACCAAGACCACACCACCCAAGTGATCTTTGAAACTTGCTCTAATACCAATATGATGGGGAGTGCACAGTGAAAACACAGAACAGGTCCCACTTTTCTCACAGATGACAAGACTTAACAAATCAGCCACTGATACATCTTGGTCATTAGACAACAAGGATCAGTATGAATTTCTCAAGTCTTACTGTTGTTCTACCTTACACCGATAGATCAACTAAATTTATCTTCGGCGAGATACAAAAGGACTCACACTGAGTCGATCAACTCTTCATCATCGGTAAGACTTACTTCTATCGGCAAAGTCTTCTATCCTTCAATCGATGCCCTGATGATGGTTAAGTTCCCCTCATCTTATCTGTGATGGCTTCAGCACTGGTTGGGAATGACTTTAATAGTAAACTCCTTTTATGTGCTTCCTATCTGCCGATGGCATTTGTCTTCGGTGAGACTCTTCTCGTCGGTGAGCACTAACAAATTCTGGTTGATGTGCCAATGGACCAACTCCCTCAGCGAGACTACTCAACTTCAGTGGACTCTTTGTGAGTCCCAGTGAATCACCGATACATAGCTTACTTTCTTCCTCTTCAACCGAACCCTAGCACATGGAGATGCTAGGTCAACCTACTGTGCAAAAACACTCTGTCTAGATCCTCTGTACTGTCGGACACAAAAACAAAACAAGAAACAAAACAAATACTTGTACAATGAAGCCATTCCACTGATTTCGACAGAAATCATACCAGTGGAATGCTTCACATCGACATACTACAACAATGGAAAGCATATAAAGAATAGAAATCTACAGTTATATGAATTGCATTTACAGGGAATGGAAATCAAATTGACGGAACATAATAGTTTTATTTCTCCTTAGAACAATACACAATCACATTCACACACTTATCCTTCCTCTGGTTGTTATCAACTCAACCTGCCAGTAGTTGGAAAACCAACGGATGCAAACAGTTGGGAGACCAACCAATCCAAACTGCCTCAAACTATCCTACTACCCTGTTTTGGCATTATATGATTACAATATGACAAAAGTGTGTTTTAAGTCACTTTGGACTTACAAAATGGGTTCCAAGTCCTGAAAGACCTATAGACAAACATAAATGAAAATGCATTGGTCAAGTAGACTTTATTACAAAAGAAAACAAGATTTTCTAGGTGTTCCTGCACCAGGACTACCTGCTTGGAATTCCAATAATAGTGTTGATTATAGCCTTAAAAGATTCCATTATTTTGCAATTTTATTTTGTAAATAGTTGCTGCTCTAAAATTCTATAAAAAGATCAATTATTTACAATTTTGGGATTCAACAGTTTTCATTGGACTACTTGGAGAATAAGAATAAAAGTGGGGACCATAGCCTTTGTAAAATTCTAAACTCACTCCAAAAGACACATTAGGACATTAGGTATAATCCCAAATAACTCTTGTCATGTGTTTTTTATGTTGTTAAGGATTGCCTCTTATGATTCTAAATGCCTAGAGTCTTTTCCCTCTTCTTATTTACAACTAATGTTCATTTGTTAAAAACTCATTAAACTCATGCCTAAAGGCTGTGATTGGAGAATGACAACATATTACAGTCCTTAATGTCTCAAACATAATTTAAGCAAAATATCTTGCTAGAAAAATTAAACATCTTGTTTCCCAAATGGCTGAAGAGGGCATAATAAGTATATAAATAGGCAAATTTACTTATTGTAGTCTTATCAAATATTGGGAAGGCTTCAAATGGGTTCACAAGTTTTGTTGAAACGATATCTTTTTACAAATAAAATTTAAAAAGGCTTATGAAAGAATTGAATGTGATCTAAATTAGATTATGAAAAAATAGGAAATTTGATTTACTAAACTACTATTCTTAGCCACTAGTTAAACTAACTAAGCATCTAACTTTCAAACAATCCTAACGTGATAATATTTTGTAAGAACAAAGTATGCAAGTCTATACATGGTTGTAGATGGTTATGAGGTGATCCAACTAGTTTGAAGTTAAACATTGTTAATGTAAGTTCTTAAGACATGTTTTGGTTACTTACTACCTAGTCCATCTAATGTTGTGATTTGATAGGCACAAAGTGTGCAATAAGTGCATTCGGAAATCTAGTAAGCTGAAAAATTATTGAAAGAACAAGAAATATATATCTTTAAGAGAAAGAGGTTGGAGGAATCTCAAGCTAAGTAGGAAGCAAGACATGATTAGCATAGAGTTGAGTTCCATGTTGGGGACATATAATATCATTACTTAGAAAAGATAAGTCTCGAGGTCTACCAATGAAGTTAAAACCAATTAGATATAGTCCATCTAAGATTATTTAAAAAACTAAATTCTAATACTTTTATACTAGATCTACATCCATACATGATTTTGTATTCCATTTTGAATGTTGAAAACTTGCACATCCCTTTGATCATATAAACTAATGTACATCCCTTCAAGGAACTCTATTCTCTCCTTGTACTTATGCGCCAGATATTAGTAGAAGTTTTTCTCATCATATTACTCTCTAAATAGTCAAGCAAGCACTAGTTGAGGAAGAAGAATCTTTATGGAGGATGTATTGGCCTCTTGACAGAATGCTCAAGCACAATACCCAAGACTATTCAAAGAAGCAACACCTCATGTTTAGAAGGAAGATATGAGGACTTTTCTACAACATTCCAAGAAAATAGTTATAAGAACCCATTTTGTTTCCAAAAAGGAGAATGGTTGTTACGGGAAAATGGACATGCCTCCCGTCTTCTTTAACATGGATGGTATGGAAGATTGGGTCTGAATATTGAAGGAAAGATCCCTAAATATAGATTTATGTGGGATTTTCCAAGATCCAAAACTCTTAGGTTCTGGGCAAATGAAAAGTAGAAGCCATCTAGATTAGTTTAGTTATTGATGGTTCCCAAAGACTACTTTTTAGAAATTTTCTTTCCCAAACAAAATAAAGATTTTGTATATTAAGGAGTACCATGGTTCATGAAGACATATGGGTTCTTCAAGAAACAATTGTTACTAGATTTCAACCTAACATAGAATCTACCATGCATAATTCCAATATAGATAATATTTACCTATGCTCCTCAGCCAAAACTAATTACATTTCTCTATTAAAATCTTGGATTTGCAATTACAAAATACATAGCTACTTTGGAATTTGCAAAACAACTAAGAACAATCATGTTTTCCTTGTTTCTCAAAACCAAGAAATGATGGAGTTGGACCAAGAATGTTCACAAGAAAAGATAAGGAAACAAGAGATAATTTAAATCTTTGTTAAATCAACATAGTAATGAAATAGTAGATGGTAGAAATACTTAAGAAAACAACCTAAATTAAGAGACATCAAACCTAGAATTAGTATATCTAAAGGAAAAGTTTAGAATTAGGACCTACTTCATCTTTCAGCACAAACATGCTCCACACATTCCAATACTAAAAGTAAATGAACACATATGTAGGTGATATGTCAGCAAATTTAATCCCAAAAAATGTAACTTTGAGAATGGAAATTCATAATGGAGAAAAATAGAAAGATAAAATCATCAAATGCTAGAATTGAATCAGAAGTGAAGATCATCCTAGAAAGATCAATCACAATGTTACAATTGGTTCAACTTCACACACATCTTGTACAAATCTTTAATTCAAATGGGTGTATAAATGGAGCAAACTCCCATCTCTAATCAGCCACTAGACGAAGATACTTTGGAGGTTTTGAAATATATTTAATATGGACATTACCATGGAATGCTAGGGAAATAAGTGTGCCCAAAAAAGGCCAATACTTGCATAACATAGTGCAATTTGAAGGAATAGATGCAGTCCTCCTACAAGAAGTGATGAGAATAAACTTCAAACACTAAAGAAAATATTAAGTAAAAAGGTATATGGGGAATCAAGTAGATAAAAATTTGTCATAACTTTCATACTTTAGTCTAGTGGCATCTAGTGAGGTATGTATACAAATTTAATCAATCTATCCCATGACGATCTATATTTATTATCACTCAAGAATTTGAGCTATAATTTTTTCTAGAAAATTTATAAAACTGACACATGGTAACAAATATATAATTTTAATAGAACATATGGTGGATTGGATCTTAGAAACAAATACCAACAATCTCATCCTAGTCACAACCTTTTACACTAGAGTCACTTACTGATCAATGGATCACATCTGAAAAGCAAATCTTAGCCAAGATAAGAGAAATAACTCTTTCAAATAATTGGCAAATAATCATATCAATTTTAAATACATATAATAAGCAATGACAACAATGATTCAAATTTCAAATGTTTTTGCTAGCACATCTAGATTTCAAGGAGCAAGTGGGAAAGTGGCAGAAAGGGACCAACCATATGTAAGGATATTACATTTTGAGACTAAAAAACAACTTAGACAAGCAACTTAGCTTTTCAACAAGACAACGCTTTAGGTTTGAATAGTTTTTGTGCCCTATTCTATCAACAAATTAGGAATATTCTCAAGAAGGATTTAATGAAAGTAATTTAATATTCTAAGAAGAAATACAACACCACTATGAAGAGATTAATGAGGCACATTGTGGTTCACAAGATGCCCCTTAGTTTAGATGGGAATGATATATACATTCTTTGTATCAAATAAACTTGATGAAAGAATAAGATTTTTCCTAAGAGTCATATGGGTCAAATAAGCAACACAAACCCTTGGAAATGAAATCTCAAAAAAAACTAAATAATAATGAGCAATAGATATGCATGATTGTTAATGTGAAGACCTTACAACAAAGAAAGGTTTACAATCTCAAGATTGCCACTGGGTGCATATCAAATTAAGATTTTCTAAAAATCTATACCAGTTAGGTAAGTTATGAGAGTTGAAAGAAATAATAGGGGGAGATTCGGATTGGTTGAGTGAAACTAAAAACTAAAAGAGGGAGATGGCTTTGGGGGACCTCTAGAAGTCTTCTAGGGGGTGGAGAGGATGAAAAACATAGGGAAACGGTGAAAACTCACCTACAAGATGCATACAAGGCTTAGTAACAGGTAGAAAGATTAGAAAATACAAATCGACAAGTGTCGCAAAGTGTTGAAAAGCATCGATGACAAAGAGAGAGGGAAAGTGAAGAAGAGGAAACAACACAAGATGAAAGAAATGACGCATCACCAAGAGGATTGCTACTTAGAGGACATTATTTCACGCTTACATGTACATAACAAGATCATATATCATTATAGGGGTCCTTGTGGAGGTTGTGCATGATTTTGTGCTTACAGGGACTGATCTATGTATAATGACTCCTGCACTTGAAATAAATATCATGAATCAGTGTTATGAGATGGCACTGCTAATTCGATCGATGATGAGATGATGAGAAGATTGAATGAATTGATTTATGAACTCCACTGATCCCTTTTTATATCCTTGGAAGGCTACCTTTTTCCATTAGGTGTCTCCTTTCAAGTGAATCACCAATCTATGAGGAGACGTCGACTCAACTTATTTAATATATTATCTCTACTGTTAACAATTAGTAATTACCAATTATTGGATCCTCACAAACTTTTGTCCTCATTGCTTCATGAGATCGCCGCTCTAGAGGAGTTGATTACTTTATTTCAACATATTAATCTTCATAACTAAGTCAGCCTCCTTAATCAAATGTGTTGCCTTTTATTAAGGCTATTCCCTTTGTAAAGTCTCTGTCACCCTAAATGGGAATCGGTCCCCTCCTATAATATTTTATACTTTGTAATATTAATATATAATATATCTTATTTAATTTATAATATTTAATTAATTAATTTATAATATTTATTTGTATTTATATAATATAATAATATATATTAGAATAAAATTATTAATATTAATATTTATATTAATAATATAATTTAAATAAATATATTATATTGTATTTGATTAATAATCGATTCAATATAGGGATATGACAATTTATTACATTTAAGTAGGATATATTAGATTTAGGTACATGTATAGACTTATCTCTTTTATGTAGATTAATTTGATTATTTCTTGCTATTGCATTTAAGGGCATGTCTTCTTACCATTCAATTATATTTTCATTAAAACAATAATGTTTATAGTAGGACTCCACATCTAACACAATATAAGTGTATTTATTATTTTATTTTTATGAAAATGCAACTATCTATTAGAATAAGAAACCACTTTCAGAAAAAATAGGTGGGTGGTAAAAAGGCACACCCCGAGAGTCAAACGGGCCAAGCCCAGAAAGTTCTAGATCAAAGTATCAATGGGTATACATACCCCATATAAAAACATAAACATAACAAAAAACATAAATTAAGATGCCATTGCCACCCATGTAAATAGCGGATCCCTATCATCCAATTTCCCTCAAATATCCGTGGGGTCTGGGTTGACATCAGGTAGTGCCCATCCATCATCTTTTTCATGTTCTTCATTTGGTGCAATTGGTTGGATTAGAAGCACCAGGAGCATTCCAACCTGCATTAGCCAAAGTAGGCCAACTAGTATTAGCTCTAGTGGGCCAACCCGCATTATCCCCTGCAGTACTTGTAGCATAGCCTGAGGTCCAACCATGCTGACGTGGAGAGGCCGAGCATTGGTGACGGTTAGGACACTGAGTAGACTGGGAGCAGGGCCAAGAATCTCTGGCTGAACCACTTCTATGTCTATGACCCTGTGGAGGAGAACGGGCTCTGACAGAGGAAGGAGAGGGAGGAACCCGTGCCATAGCACAAGGAGCATTCCCCTAATGATCCAATAACTCTTGTAAGTGAGCCACTTCCAAGGCAACTTTATTCACTTGCACTTGAATTTGTAGAAGAACATTAGAACAGATAATTATTTTAATGTAAAGAGAAATAGATGTTCCAATTTTACTGTCTAAAAATAAACAAGAATTACGATCTTTCCATAATGTAAAAATAATCTCAACCTTGAAAATATGCCAAATCTGAGTAAATCTTTCAAGAAGCTTGGGAGAATTACCCAGAAGGATAATTTGCCAAGATTAAGGCTCTGGCCTAAAAGGGCAAAAAAAATCATGGATCCATAGCCAGAAATGCTGAGCTCTGGTGCAATACTAGAAGAGATGTTGAATCATCCTAGGTTGTCCACAAAAAGGACAACAGGGATCCTGAACCCCAAGATGAAAAAGCCTAGTGCCCACAGGCAGGCCTTGAAAAATAATGCACCAAGAAAAATGAGCTAACTTGGGCTCAAGAATGGTAGACCAAACAGTTTGAAATCTGGTATGCCAAAGAGCCAAACAGCTATGAATAAGCCAAAGCTTATTAAGAGTTTCAACCATAGAAAAATGGGCTGAAAGCCACCTATAAGCCATCCATGGCTTGAAGTGATGCATTGGTGTTTCTGGATACCATTTCCATTCCATCCACCATGGTTTATTGGATTGAATTCCAACTTTGTGAAGCATATCTGGTGGAATAGCTATGATGACTCTTTCATATGTAGTCTGATCAGTTCTTGAAAGCCCAAATTTAACTCGAAATGGCTCCCAAGCCAAGAGGCTCATCGTTGGCTGATGAAACATTTCCTATAAGGTTTGAACACCTTTTTTATGAGATTTTAGAGCCTTTATGCCAAGCAATTTGGCTAAAGGTTGGCCAGTAATGGCTAGAAGAGGTGACCACCAAATATTAAGATGATTGAAAGAGAGACCAGCACGAAACCCATCACCAAACCAGCATATCCAAGGTTTAACTTTCTCTCAGGCTTTCCAAATGCTTTTAACCACTAAAGTGCCTAAGATCTAAATTGGCTCTCTCATGACAAGGATAGTAGAAAACCCAATCCCTTTCTAAGCAGGTTTGTATAAAGGATGTCCCATTTCAATGTTATGTCGAAGTAACACTTTCCATGCCTCATTGCTAGTGAGAGCACGAATGATCCACTTGACAGCCAAAGCAGTGCCTTGGGGCTGAGTAGAAAGAATACCAAGGCCTCCAGAATCTCTGCAAAGGCATCAAAACTCCCAAGCAACACGGTGGAACCCATGATGAGTCTTAGAGGAGGTCTAGAAAAAATCCCTCAAGAGCTTTTCCAGTTTGGCATATGAAGCTTCGAAGGAGCCCAACAAGAACAGTAGTAAACATGGGTTGCAGTCAAAATCTTAGAACAAACCTGGAATTTACTAGCCAAAGATAGTGGCTTGGTAATCCATACTACAATTTTTTGTTCCACATGAGTAAGAACAGCTTACCAAAGAGTAGCAGAGGAGCCCTAGAAAGCAAAAGGAATACCACAGAATCTAAAAATTTCACCATGGCCAATGTAGCGCTAGCCATATTGCTAGAGCCATTAAGGGATGGGAAGAATTGACTGCCTATAGCATAAATTTTTATGCCACTAAATGGACGAGCCTGATGAAAGACAAAAGGTCTCCAAACACGCAAGAGCATTTTTGATAGAATTTTCTTCCTCTAATAAGGTTAAAAAAGATTCATTAGCAAAATGACCATTAACCAACTAGCTGGATGAATTCAGCAGAGAGATTCCATGCACAAGCCTGTTGGAAACTAAATGAGCAAGAAGGTATCCAAAATGTTCTGCCGCAAGAACATACAGGCTTGGAGCAAGAGGGCATCCTTGGTGAATTGATCGAGAAAGGCCAAAAGTATGAGACTGGTGGCCATTGATAGTGTATTTATTTAACTTCCACTTTACAAAAAAATTTAATGATTAATGATTAATGTAAAGTATGGAGTATTATGTTGAAGTTATATGACATAGTAGGGTATTTTTGTTTAATATAATATATTCTAGCTTATTTTAAACTTCTTTTATTAATTATCATTATTTATGTATTATTTAATGAGAATTTTAAGAGAGTAAAATGAGCTATAGGAAAGAGGCTCCGTAAACAATTTTGAATATAACGTGTAGCCTATTAATATTCAAATATCAATTAGGTTTTTTATGCCCTCCATTACAATAGATTACATTGTGGAGATTTGGAGAATCGGCATGCAAGGGGACTGGCTACAGACCCATGGTGCATAGTAGACCATGGTCTGCATGTTCACGTTTCTTGCTACATGTTTCTTCTTACTGCAGATCGAGCTTTGGTGGATGATTTCTAGTGCGGGGAGGGGGGGTGGGTTTGGATCTTTCTCTCTTTTCTTCTTTGTTTGCTTGTTGTTTGGTGCTAGAGCTAGGTGTTGGGGTTTGTGGGGATCAAAGGAGGTCTTTATTAGCCATTCTCTTTTGTTCATGGCCTCAAGTGAGGCATCTAGAGTTAATCATAATATGGATTTTTGAGCTTCCCTACGTGCAAGCTCTCCGTCTTCATCCAAGCGTGGTGTTGCGAATATGTCTCTGTCTAATAATGCGGGGTTTGATGGGATGGCTTTGTCTAGGGGCCCTCGCATCCTAAAAATCAATGGGTGTTTGGAGTGGTGTCTGGATAGGCCTATTCTAGTGATTCAAATGGATTCTATTGCTGAGGATGTAGAATACTTCACCAATCATGCTTTGATTTACAAATTCTTGGGGATGTGGGTCTCACTCTTAAGACTAGAGTTGTTCAAGTTCATGAAGACTGCCATAACAAGTCCTCACAATCACGTCCTCACAATCACATAATTGTCAACTCATCTTTACAATGGTTTTAAAGTATTCTATCTCACTATCAATGCATGTTTTGTGGCATCAGGGCCTTAATGAATCTCAAATTTGGTTACCCTCAAGGTAACTCACTAAATTCAGAGTGATAAAGGTTGTTATGGAACAAAACAACATCAAGTTAAGATCCTATTTTTGATTATAATGAAGGTTGTCATAATTATTTGGAAGTAAGAGTCCCAAAACCAATAATTATTTGAAAGTAAGAGTCCCAAAACTAAATTTTTGCTGCCAATCAAGATAACAGTAAAGACAACTATGAAGAGACACTGAATCCTATAGGTCTTCCTTGCTACCTGTTAGCATACAGTTTTTTCACTTTTTGTCACTACAAAAACACCCTGATTATCCCAACAAGGCAACAACAAAAGATGCTAACACATGGAGAATTTGTTGTGAATGCAACAATTCTCCTTTGCATTTGAGAGAGGCAGCTCCCTCTTATGATGGGAGTTTCTGTATTTTCGGTACTTTTAACCAAAAAGTATAAAAAGGAGAGAGAAAAGGAGAGAGATAATGAAAAGGAATCGGCCTATGAACATAAGAAACACAGTACAAATCCCCAAGAGAAAAGACAAACTGAACATAAAGATAGAAGTACAAAGTCTTCAAAGAGACAAAGAATAATCAATAGCCGAAGCACAAAGTCCTCAAAAATACTTGCATATCAAGTTGCAGAAGAAATTGAAATGAATAGAGAAACTGAATAAACATAGGAACAAACAGCAACTATGAGGGAGTCATGGAACATGATCCTTCATTAATATCAAAGCAAAACCAGAGCTCTAAGTCTCTAGAACCCATTCTACAAAATTCCAATTACACAGGTGGCCAAAAGATAATAACAAACATCTAATTACTACCTCCCTACAGCTCTCACAGGAGCTCCTGGTTGAACAGCAAAAAGATCCTCTACAAAGATTATAAAAAGAGTTATATAGATCTCTTCCCCTGAAACCCAAAAGTCCATCGGTTTCTCAAAAGAAAATAAAAATAATGGAAAATAAAGAGTCACGGGAACTCTTCACATTCTACTCCAGCTTGTGATTATTCACAAATAGGGCCAATGGATGCCTTCTCCATTCGTTACTTGAAATCTTGGGTCTCAACACTATTCCCTAGCTATTGTTGAACTGACCGTGTGCATGACATGAGAAATAGTACTAACATTTCTCTGCCTTCTCACTAGCACCTTCTGTAACATCATCGTCTTCATTATCTTCATTATTTTCATCCTCATCATCACTAGCTTCTATTTGTTATGTTTCTGAAACCTCTGTTGCAATCAAGGTCTATGCCTCAGCATTCACATCTTTCTTTGCATTTTCTGAGATATCCTTCCTTATAGATTTATAATCTATATACATGCGGTGAATGTAGTTCATATGATGCCCATTGTTATTGCCAATCCTCGTTCCTTGCTCATTTTCATCCACAACCAATAGAACAGAAAGAAGCCTTCGTGACACTGGTGTCATCTTCTCAAGCCAAACTTGATCACCTACAGGATGAGGGGTGCCACAGAGGCCATTCACAGTGAGCATGTTCCTAAGAATAGATGACTTATATCCAAACATACCAATCTCTTTAGCAATTTTTGTGCCCCTGGAACATGACAAATAGTCACTTTCAGGTAATTCAGATAGTCCACCATATGAAAATGTACTGAATAGAACCTGGTCGTCAAGAAAATGGGTGCCACTGTAACATATCCTCATTCCATTAATAAGAACCAATTTAGTAGCCTCAAATTCTGGATAATCTGTTTTTGAAACAATGTCCCCAGGATCAGGCTTCCTTGTCACAATTTTATCAGGAATGTGTTCTTCATCCCAAGGTGGAATGTCTCCATTACATTCAACACATTCAAATTTTGGGACAATAGCCTTTACTTCATTTATCGTAGCACATACCAAGGGTTCTACTGTCTTAATCACACAGCTAGAAGTCATTTGAAAACTTTCTATAAATTTTAATACCTCTGCTACTGAAATATCTTGCCACCAACATATTTTAACGCTTTTCTATCTGGCACAAGTCGCAAGATGCTGGTGAAAGCTGAGGAAAATAGCATTACAACTGCCAACTGTATTGGCTGCATCTGCATGAAAATTTTCAAAACTTTTCACCAAATCTACTTTGAAACATATCCTGTCATCATTATATTTCTTGAAAGTCTTTACATATTTTTATAAGTTAAATCACGGCTTGCATTTTTGGCATTGCTTTCCATTCTATCTACCTTAGCGCGGCCTTATCTGTGTTTTCAGCAGACATGTCACTTTTACCATTTTGGAACTGACAATGAGAATGCTGGCAGAGGTTGTAGAATTAGCTTTTTAACAGCGGATTGCATTTTTCAAGCCTTTCGACAAATACATTCTGTGCACATTCACAATCATTGTTCTCCTTGCACCTCATAAGACATCGTTCTCTTTTTCTAAAATAAGCTGCGGTGTCTTTTTCTGTATTGCCTTCCATATTCTCAATGTATCACTGCCAATTGCATCAGCTTGAAAGTCTCTAAAGCTTTCTAATAAATCAGATCAGTGTACATCCTGCCATCGATGAATCCCTTTTGGAAACTTCGCCACTGTCTATCTTTTACCCCGCACCAACCGGCAGTTTTTTTCTCTCCATTAGATGATATATCTAAATATGAACAATATCGGCATTATCTACACCGACTCATTTTGCATACTTTTTGTTTTTAACACTGCCATTTTTAATTGCATACCAGATGAGGGGGTGCGCTGGTGAGAGTTACGGGACGACTGCTGGTTTTCTTTCAATGAGAAATTTGCTAGAAATCGCCAATGGCGCGGGTATGTGGTGGACTTGGCATTATAACTGCCAGTCTCATTTGCTTTAAAAACTTCCCGTGCCTGTCAACAAATCCATCTAGTGCATATCCTGCGATCATTGCATTTATTTGCGAGTTTCTAAAGCAAAGAAGGCCGCGAATCTTTCGTGCTGCCACCTTTCAAAGAATCTATTTTGAAATATCCTGCCATCATTGTACCACACAAGGTGGCGTTTCAACTTTCAAAATGTTTTGTCTATAATAAAACCTCGGCTTTTCAAGGATACCTGCCAATACCATTTATTTGAATTTTATTATTACATTTGCTTTGTGCTGCTTTGTGCAGGTCTTCGATGCCTTCCAAATTCCCATCTTGCGTGAACCCAAACAATGGTGGCAAAGATTGAAGAAATATGCGATACACCGGGGCGTTTCTCTCTATAATATCTGTCAATTGCATTTGAGCCGTGGCATTCCATGCTTCCACACTTGCATTCATGTGAAAGTTTCTAAAGCCACTTCAACAAATCTATTTTGTGCATACTCGAAATGACTTTATCTTTAGAAATAATATTTCTTCTCAAAACAAGACCGCAGTCCTCTCCATGCATTCGGCTATCAAGGCGTTTTCAGACTTGGCAGAAAATCTATCCTGGTGTGTTGTTTTGTTTGATGCATAAGAATTGGCTTTACATCTGTCGATTGCGCCGCTTGAAAGTTTCCAGCCTTAACAACAACTCTATTTTACGCATATCCCGCCACCTTCTCTGCAATATCATGAGTTAACATCTAGTTTTTAATCTCAAATCGAGAGACATTGGACTGGGTCGAAGTGAAGCAAGATTTCCTTCAAATCCAAAACTGATTCCAACCGGTCCCTTCATCTGCTGTTTCCATTTTCTCCAGCTGCATTGCAGAAACTGATTCTCGAACCAATGAGCTCTTCTGAGTTGTAACATCCCTATTGGAGAGTGAGAGACAGTCATTTAGTGCAGGAAGTTAATTTCAAATAGCTCGCATATTCTTCCTTCCTTGAGCGCTGGGGTTATCATCATGTAAACACTTCAAAACTTTGTTCAGATGTTTGACCTTCGACTCTGGCTTCCATACTGGGCGTAGTTCAATTTGATCCACTATTATCGAATGGTCTGCTCTATTAGTTGCCGCAAGCCTTATTACTATTAAAGAATCTGCCTTCGGACTGGAAATTTGATAATGAAACTTCCCATCGACATGCGTCTCCGTGATTCAAATGTCTTGTATCTACGATATAATTCTTATTCAATGATAAATAGATCTTCCTGGATTTTACTCCACGATGCACTCGAGCTACCCGAGACAATAAGACAACCTCATTGGTGCATTCCTGTAACTAAACTTCATTCCAAAGAAAACTCTATCCTCAGCATGCTAAGAAAATATTCAAAATATTTTCCCTCATACGCACAAGTATTGCACAACTTCCTGATCGTGGTTTGACTGCCCAAACATTCCTTCAATTCCACATCTTCAATATGTCCTGATTTGAAAGTCAAAATTTTGTTTTCGTTTTGCAGCAACAGAGCCCAAGGAGATGTAGCCTCTTCTAATTCTTCAGGTATTGGAGAAGATGGATGAGATAGTGAGCTTTCATATGTGTTCTCTATTGATATATGTGTTGGCTAACAAAGAGTTTGTTTGGCCTAATTTAAGAGCTCAAGGAGGTCCCACCCCAGATACACCTATGTATCAAACTTTTCCACAATTGCAAAGAAGTGTCTCCATATTAAGGCGTTTAAATTAAAGATTTAAACATCATGATAAACAATGAAATTTCCCTCTTACCCTCTTACAATATGGTGTCTATAATATTCCATTCACCGTTAATTCGAATGATAGTTGTATATATAATATATAAACAATATTAAATGGTATTATTATATAAACATTTCTTATATATAATATATTTATTAATAATGAATATAAAATATAAATATTAACAATTTAGATATTATTATATAAGGATAAATATAAATATAAATATCAATATTGTTAATATGGATATAATTTAAATGCTATTAATATATTAATCCATTTAAAGGAATAATGCTAAAGAGGTGATACATTTTGCTAAAAAGTCTAACGATTATAGATAAGAATGAACCTTATGGTGTGATTCACATTTACAATTAGGATACAATAAAGTAGTGCTACATACAAAGGAAGGGATAAGAGGTCCAACCAATGACATAAAGTGCAGCGATTAAATAAGGAGTAACATTGAGTTTAGAAACAATAACTAACCTCAAAGGCAACGATCTGATAGGGAAAGGGCAGTGGCCTGTTTCAAGGGGTATGTCTTTTAGGAAAAGTGATGATCTTTATGAAAAGGTTTTTTCATTGCTTACATTGGGAAGATATAAAAGTGAGGAATATATCTGATTTGGGAAAGATGTGATAAGAAATATATATAATTATGATCCACGAATAATCATCTTTAATGCATTTTAGATCTAAATGATATTGAACCTCATCATGGAGGAAAGGAAGGAGACATAGATAAGAGGGTATAAGGTTTCCATTTAAGTACCCCACCTTGGATGGATGTCGACGCCCTACCATCAAGTCCAAGAGGGTCAAAGTCCCATTCTTGGGCTTAGATTGGATAAACTAAGAACTCCCCTACGATCCCCATACCTTTCCTATCATGATGAGTTATTAATTGTAAGGGATAAGGCATAGATAGGGAAGCAAGACAAGCACTCTACTAAGTACCCCACTTTGGTGGATGTCTAAGTCCTGCCACCAAAGCCAGGAGGGCCAAAGTTGCGCTCTTGGGCTTAGTATGGGTTGGCGTGGTCAAATTTATCATTTCCCTATCCCTATGCTCTAAATGTGTTTAATATTGGAGTATATATATATATATATATATATATATATATATATATATATATATATATATATATATATATATATATATATATATATATATATATATATATATATATATATATATATATGCCATTGTTAGGGTTAGCTAATACAACTCCAATATTAAACACACACACACATACATATCCACTTGTGTTTTCTATGTGATGAGTGTAGGATTTATATTCAAGAGCATGACAAAGAAATAACTACCTTTAAGTCATCTCCCTAACCCTAATTTATTGTAATTATGATTGTAGGGTTTAATCTAGGGCAAATCTAGAAGGGGACATTACAAAATTGGTAATTTAGGGTAAGATTAGTATTGTTCCTATAAGGGGACATTACATGGTTATAAGGAAAATTGAAGGAACATTAGAGAAGAGGTTTTCTATAAGAGTAGTTTCCCTAGTTATGAATTTTAGAAGCTTCTACTTTCAATTTGATCACTTCTCTTACCTAAGAATAGGGGGTTACGAAAATACCCCATTAAAGCTGTCTAGGTACCCATCAAACATCATTGTGTTTTTGGAGCTATGTCATCAAATGGTAGTTGTAAATATAAAATACCATGCTGTCAAAAAGAAGGAATATTCATTTCCTATGGCCATTTCTTTTTATTCTTGCAAAAGTAATGATAGTACAAAAATTGTAGAAAAGATGCTGGTAGAATGCAATTTTCACAGGTTACCTGTAAGAGTAGCTTTCGACAGTAAGAATTTTGTGAAGAGGAACATGCATGGTGGTGGTTCATACTTACACAAGCCTCAATTAGAATATTTTCAGGAAGACTATTTGGATGAGAGAGAAGTGCAAAGGAGAAGCTGGATGCAGTTAACCATTAAACAAGTCTGTGCCTTCAAATTACCAATGCAAGTTCCTGAGATGGTCAATGACAATTCAAGTATTTTAGATTAAGCTTATCAAAATGCCTCTCTGGAACCTCTACCTCCAATGAGATGGTCAAAAAAGAAATCACCAATGTTATGATTCACTCTTTGCATGTATTGAGGAGAACAAAAAAATGGTTAAATGGAAATTGAGAGAACAGGCTAGTTCTACAACTCCGAAGGAGTTATCTACTTAGGAACTAAACAAGTCTCAGACCACTCACACTCCTAAGAGATCATCTAGTCTAGACCCAACTCTTCATAGAGTTGGCTTACAATCGGGTAGAGATGGTGAGCAACCCGAGGATGTCAAGAAGTTGAAGATAGCCTATGAGTAGGATAATCAACCTGTGGTAAGCAATAATAGATTGGCTTCTTTGTCACCACAAGTAGACCATGTGCCCCTTTCTAATTCCCCTATTAATGATAATGATTCTTTGTTTTTTAACCAACTTGGAGAAGACAATATGCTTTAGTCTTTATTGAGTCATCCAAATTTCCCCATTTTGAATATTTCTCCAGAGCATAATTCCCCACCTATGCATTAGGACGATGCGATGATGAACGTGGCTAAGAACACCAGTGCCTCTTCTTCCACCTACTTGGTTGAGGAAAATAGTAACGAAAAAGAAACAATACACTCCCATGATAGATACCAACATCGACATTGTGGCTAATCTTCTATAGGAAATGCCTAAGCCTTTAAGTAGGAGAAGAGAATGTCAAGAATGGTGGTAGACCCTTCCACAAGGCATCACATTCTGGAGATCACTGACCCTATAGGTGATCAGAACAAAGATGAGGTGATAGAAGCTGATTTCAATTTGAGTCGAGTAGACATGGGACCCTCAACTATTGAGGGAGAAATTTATGATGCAAAATTTTTAGTTAGCACCCTATCAAAAAGAATAAAAAAGGAACAGTAGGAAAACACAAAACTACAAGATCAAGGAAGTTCTCTCACTCTTTTTATTCAGACCATTTTGAAGATTACTACTCATCCAATAGATGCATTGCTTGACATAAGAGTGGGTAGTCCTGACACCAATCTCTTGCAACAAATCAAATGATCCTAAGCTCTGAGTAGTGTTGTAGAATAGTGGGTAGAAAAAGTAACTTTAGATGGCCTCATATCTATAGAGAAAGTTGTTAATTTATTTAATTCTATTTCTGGCAAGAGGGAATCCATGGTAATTAAATTTTAGAATATTAGAAAAGATAATAGTAGTCTTTCCTTGGTTTCCAAAGAAGTACAAGATATGTCTGGTATGGATGTTAATATTTTGGTTGCTGAAAAGGTTTTCTATGATCCTAAGGAAATGGACTCTACTATGTGGGTGGATATGGTTGAGTGGAAATTGTCTATCCTGGGAGTAGTTGAAGAAGAGATGAGAATTACTCTTGCTCTTTATTACTCAGAACTAAGGGATCTCAAAAGCAATTTTACCATCCTAGAGATAGAGGCCCTTGGTGATGATGAAGATAAGTTGCTTGACATCAAGGAAATCAAGTAGAATTTTAAAAAAATGGTGAACTTTGATATCGTCATAGGTGATTCACTTGGAAAACTTGCGAGGATAGCCGGCTACATCAAAATGCTCAAAAGTGGACTAGATGATATGCATAAATGGGTGACTAATGCTAATAGAATGATAAGAAAGAGGAAACTTTGAGTTAGCATGATTGGAAGTCCAAGCAACATAGCATTATCACCAATCATCAATAGGTACAATGCATATAAGGCAATGTTAATGGCATAGGAAACTCAAATGGCACAAGCATATTCGGGAGCTGGACATGGACAAACCAAGGAAAAGGAAGTGGCACACAAGGAAGATGCATTGGATAATGATGTAGTGATCATGAATTGAGATATTTTTCTTATGCTTTAGTAATTTTTATTTATTGTAAAAACTATTGGCTCTAGAGAGCTCTTTATTTAAATTATGTTTAATTTAAAGACCTCTTTTAAATCAGTTGTCCTCAAGAAGCTGTTATATTTCAAAGACAGTTATTGGGTAGCAAGGCTATAAATTTATTTAGCCTGTCAATGTTAGGGGTCTTTTGCAAACTTTGTTTTAGTTGGAGATAAAATTATGTTGTGCTACTTTTCTATTCAATTATTTTGATATATGAATTGAAATCAATACAATGGAGTTTAGTGATCATAGACTTTGTGTTATTACTATTTGGATATTTATTCTCCTTATGTTGAATATACTGTTAATGGTTGGTTATTGATTCTATATTGAAGTGATTGAATGCTCTAAATTTCTGCTCACTACTGTGAAGTATATATCTTTCGGTGAATGGTTTATGGTGGTGATTGTATAATATATGGTGTAATTCTTTATTGTTTCATTGAAGTTACTACTGTTGAAGTCTTTGTACTTCTTTTAAATTCAGTTGATATTGAGAAATTTTACCTTTTATGCTTTTAGGTTAAAAGCACCACCTTTTTCTTTACTTTCTAGTTAAAAGCAATTCATGTTTCATTCATTAGATATCATAAGAAGGTAGTTGCACCTTGTTATATAAGCAGAGAATCATTGTAAAACATCATTATAACTATTTCAACTATTGGTACATTTGTCACTTGTGTGGCTATGAGAATATAGAGTTAGGTGGCAAAATATGTAAACCAATAGATTTTTGGTGACTCCGCTAGGGAGATTAAAGAAAATAACTACATATATGTTTTGAGTTGCTTTATGATGCAGGAGCATCCAAGGTGTACAGAAAATCCTATGTCAACCAAAAAATATTGTTATTTTAATTTGATTTATTTTTAATAAGGGCTTAGGGGATAAGAGAATAAATATTTTGATTTACAACTTTGTAATATTCCTTGTGGGAAAAATTATAAATGTAATTTTTGAGGAATTATACTCTCATAAATATTTCAAAGGAATAAAAAGTGAAATATTCCATTTGGACATCCCATTTCTAGGTGGGACCACTTGGTATGCATGTTATTGCATGTTCAATTGCATTCTTTGCATGCATTTGCATGTTGGCCACAAGCTTTACATGTTGTTGCATGTCTGAGTCGTAATTGTGAGACCCAGTCTCGGTAAATTAGGGATAACTTTTTAACTTCTAATCAAAATAGAAAAGTTCAATTTTTTTTGGAAACCTAGGAAGGAGATACACAACAGCTAGAAACAATTTTAGAAAATACAGAAAGATGAGGGAGCAGTGATAGGCAGAAAGTGATGGGTTTTCTTGGTGGTTTAGTGGAGGTTGTTTTGAGAAACAAATAGTCATTTCTTCTTAAGCAATTTCTATATATTGATGCTTGCTCATTTGGTGAAGGGGGGCTTAGAGAAGTTGTAGTTTCATATCTAGATGCTTTCAGAATGAAGCTAAAATGTTATCTTGTAGATTTTTGTATGTTTGAAGCCCATGTTGTATGAGAGCATATGAGTTCCATGTTTATGTATCTTATTTTTAGATTTTTAATATAATACATATTGCGGATTTCTTTTCCATTTTATGTGTTTCAAATTAATTTTTTTCCTTCTTGCATAGTGTTGTATGTGTGTTTGTGATCATATTTGAATGGGAGAGTATCCCACTTTCATTAGTGGTATCAGAGCTGGAGTTCCTGAGTGTGTAGGCAGAAGCGCTGATGTGAGGCAATTTACAGCAAGACTTATGGGGGTGTGTGTGATTTGTGTGTAGATAGATCACTGAGTGTGAGGTAGTCTATACCTAAGAGGTTGAAAATTGAGAGTGTGTGGCAAGTTTTTGACATAATGCTAAAAAAGAAAGGAAAAAGTTTGTCATAGTTGTGTATGTAGGTGAACATGAAGGAGAAAATATTGCAGAAGTATGCTTTGAGGAAGGCATAGAGAAAGAGAGTGAGAAGGAAGAGAAAAGTGCAATAGAGATTAAAGAGGTTGTAGTAGCAACAAAACAATTGAGTACAATGGAGAACATTGAAGAAGAGGACACCAAAGTTGCAACAATAAAAGATGAGGTAAAACTTGTATTTTGTGAGTTAGTTGGTGACTCCGATTTGCTTATGAATCATGTGAATGGAATGGGTGAATATGAGGAAGGTGAAAATTGTGTTACAACAGTAAAGAAAAGAGGGATATAAGATTTTGATGAGATTAGAACCAAATCTGATTTATGTTTGAATGATATGATGAGTTATAGTGAAGAATGAACTACAACGGTGAAATTTGTAGCAGAAGGCAATGAGGTAAATTCACATTTTAATGTATGTTTTGATGTCGATAAGAATTTAGAAATGGATAAAGTTGTTGTAGCAATGAGTCAATTTGAGAATGTTAAAACTAAGAAATAGGAGGTGAAGGTAAAAGAGGAGTTTGATAAAGAGATTTGTATGAATGAAAATTTGTTGCAAGATAGAAAGGATGAATATTTTGATTCTATTAATAACATTGAAATGGATGCAGAGAGGAAGATGGAAAGGATGAATATATTGATTGTGTTACTGACATTTAATTTGCAGCACTAGATATAGGAAAAGTAAGCACGGTACAGTTGCATGTCTTGTAGAAGGCATGAAAAAAAAAACAAAGTTGAAGATGCAACAGGTGATGAAAAGGTAAATTCAAATTTATGTGAATTTGAGTGACTGAATGCAGATGATATGGTTCAGTTAGATTTTCTTAGAGAAGATTGGTATGCCAAGAAGGATTTGTATGGTGTTGCAGAGTTAAGTGCAGATAAAAATTAGTGGATGTGGATGGACTATGGTGGGTTGAATCCCACAAGATTGGATGAGGGTGTGAATTACACTAGGAGGAGGTGGTCGGCTTATGGTGGAAATGATTCCACATTCAAGAGCTTGATTGTCGAGTAGAGTTGTCAAAGGAGGAGGTTGTTTGTTTTGGTTAAGTATTGAAAGAGGAGAAAGAAGAAATAATTGTACCAAATTTAGTGATAGAGTTTGTTGAGGATTGCTTGTAATCCGAAAGGGTGGAACTACCACTCAACTCCATTTTGTGAATCCATATTCACAAAATTTTACCTACCCTGGGTGTCCAATGCATGAGTATCTAGGGGTACTAGAAATCCTGTATCAACCAAAATATTTTATTTTTGTTTGTATGTTTTCAATAAGGTTTCTGGGCTTGAGAAAATAATATTTTAATTTGCAACAAATGTAATTTTCCTTGGGCATATTGGTAAATGTAATTTTGGTGAAAAAATGCCCCAGTAATTTATAAATGCCTAAGATAGTGGGGAATATCTTTCCTAGGCACCCACCTAGAAAAAGGCATTAAATTTTATTTTAGTGGGGGTTGATTTTGTCATAAGTAGGGTTGATTCCATCATATGTGGGCTACCAAATTCTATTTCTAGTGGGACTGATTTTTGTCATAAGTGGGGCTGATTTTGTCATAAGTGGGGCTGCCAAGAATCTTGGAATTAATGGCATCTATTATTGTAACACTCATAGTATAAGGAATATGCAAGTTGTCATAATAACCCAAATTGATTGGGCAAATTCTAGGTGCCCATGTGAAGGTGGATTGCACGAGATTTTATTTCTATTATTTTCAAGTTTGAAATTCCCAAGAGGGGCATTTGAATTTTTTAATTGGCACTTTTACCACATGTCGGTAACTTGAAAATTAAAATATTAGCCGTCAAAAGATGCCCACATGATAGTATATCATGGAAGAACTATTTTTAGAGGTATTATGATAGATTCTATGACAACTGCAAGGGTCAAAAATAAGGGAGAATGCTTTGGACGTGAGAGCCTAATTTTAGAATGGAATCTTGATTGAGAAGTTAAGCACATGGTTTTATAAAACCACAGATGGTTTCTTGTATAGCCAAAAGTCTACAAATTGGAGGCTTGAGGAGAAGTATGGGTGAGAGATTTTGGAGAAGAAAATTTAGCAATCTCAAATGCTGCTCGAATGAGTCCAGGATGCTATGAAAGTATTTTGTTGCAAATGATATATGTATGAATCAAGGAAGCTCATAAGCTTCAAGTGGATGTAATGAATTTTTAGATTTAATAAAATCAATGTTACAGATTTTTCTTCTATTTTTTGTTGTTCACTTTATTTGCAGCCTTCTTGCATAGGCTATTGTGTAGGTTTATGTTGCATATTTGAAAGGGAGAGTATCTCATTTCATCACTTTATCATTGGCCTTTATGGTTCTTTGTGGGAGACATGCACCTATTTTATAGCCTAATGTAGATTGGCTTGTTGGTGACCAAGAAGACATTATAACTGGTCTATGAGTTGTACCCTAGCAAACTAGGAGATGAATCAACAATATCACCAAGTTAATGAATTGCTCAAAGAAGAAAAAGAACTTGGAGATATTATAAAGGAGAACACGAGGCGTTTCAATGAAGCCTAAGAAGTAGTCTTTGTTGAAGGCATAGTTCTTGTGCCTAGGAGAGAAAGACCCCTTCAAATTCAAGTAGTCTTTGATAATTGATAGAGAAACCCAGTTGATAGACTGAAGAACCAAGTGTGTACCTAGCAAGCCCTTACTCATAACAACCAATAAGTGGTGTGGTGACTCTACACTATTGTTGTTTACTAACATTCTGGTCTAGTTTACCAAGTCAACCCCAAAGTGCTGACAACATTGACACTGACTGGGGTACCATCAAGAGTATGATACTAGAGAAGAATATGAGTATTCAGGATATGACTTTAGATCTTATAAAATAGTTTGAGGACATTGAAATAGAATGAAAGTATAACATGCAGGAGGAGGAACTGGCTTATCAAGCCTATCTCCAACAGCATGAGTAGCAGTCTTATGAGGCCTTTTGTTATCAGGAAGAGATGGAAGAAAAGACAAAGTATGAAGAAGAATGTCTAAAGAGGCAAATTCTTGTTAAGGAGGAAGAAATGAGACAACTTCTGGCTCAAGTTCGTACTTTGTTACCAGCTAAACCTACTTGTCCTAACACCATTTCCCTTTTCCCAAGTGGATCTATTGTATGGCAAGAAAGTGAAAGCTCAAAGAGCCAAGAGGAAGCAAAGTGTGAGATTAGGGAGGAAATGAATGCTACCATTCTGTCATCTCATGAGAAAAAACTAGACTTGCTGCAAGAGGAGGTTTTAGGGTTCAAAATCCCAAGTTTCAATCAGGAAAAGTTTTATGAATTAGCAAGTAAGGCTCCTCACATTAAGATTCCAAGTTTTATATATTTAATCCTTTTACAAGAAATATTACAGGTACAAAATTAGCCTATCATCTATCAAGAACAACCCACTCAAAAGCCCATTCTTCGTCATGCATGCGCAGAGGAAGTTGGTTTAGGTTTGGAACTGAGTCCTTTGCATTTTGATTCATTTAAAAGGTTTTCTAATGTTCTTCATGAGATAAATGAACAAGGTGAAAGTCTTCAGCTAAAAAGATAGATTGCCCAAGTTCCAATGGAGAGAGAACTAGATAAAGAAGAGGATTCAGTTTCTTTGTTTGATTAGCTGCTTGGTTTTGTTGATAGTGCTGAAGAGAGCATACAAAAGTCTGACTTACCAGCTCTTTAGGAATAGTAGGAAGACATTATAGAACATGGTGGGTTGCTAATACATCAAGACAAGAATGAGGAAGAAGCCTTAAATTAACTAGGAGAGCAAAAGGATAGGCCTATTTTGGAGGATATTGAGGATGCCTTGCATGAAGATGTTTACCAAATTAGATAAGTAATGAAATTAGAACCTATGCTTCAAACTAAAGGTCTAAATATTCCTACAAGAGTTCAATAGAGTCATTATAAGGTTGAAATTATATAGAAAAGTAAAGAAGAACTAGAAGATGACCTATTTTGGGATGAGCTAGATGATTTTTGTGCAAATTTAGATGTCAAAACAACACCTCTGCAAGAGGAGGTTCATAAATAGCAAGAACAACAAGTGGAAATTATTATTTTTCAAGAGATTTCCAATCAATAAGATGAGGAAGGAACAACAAATTTCGAACATCAAGCCAACACTGTGTGTTTGGGTATGTTTTTGTCAAGAGAATGTCCTATTCTACATCTAATCCAGTTGGAAGGAAATAAAGAGGGGCTATTACCTATTAGGTTGGACTCAAGGCATGAAGATTGGCAATAGAAGGAAGAGAGACAACTTGTTTATCCACCATAGAACAACAATATTTTCAGTCAAAACAAGTGGGTATATGTGTTTGTTCTTTTTTTGGAAGAGGTATTACATATGTTTATTGGCTACCCACCCTTTCCACACCCCTTCTTAGCTACTCAAAGGTATGAAAAACACCCCAGGTTGATCAGAAAAGGGAGATATTTTCCAGAACCAGTTAATGGCTTTATTTAGAAAACCTATTCATCTGTTTAGCTTAGGTAGGTAGGCCATTTGTTTCAGTTGAGTTTTTGTTTTCCAAGAAGAGATAATGTATAGTTTGTTGGTCTTGTTTGGAGCCAACATTATTTTATTTTTAGTTTGTTTTGCTGCTATTATTTTTCTAGCAGCTGGGTTTCAATAAATTTTCTAAATTACAAAGGCCAAGAAAAGACTCTATTGCCCAATGGATATACTAGGCAAGTGACCATGATAGTTTTAGCAGGAAAAACTAGTGTAGAGGTCACTAAATATGTTACCTAATTGTGTTTTGCAACCCAATTAGGTCACGCTATAACAACAATTATCTTTGCTACTTTAAAGAAGCATATAAGTTCAAGGTGAAAGGAAAAGGAGGTTCAAGTTCTCTGTCAGCCTAGAAGGCCTGATGTCCTGATGGAGGATAATTCCAGTGATCATATTACCAAGATCATGTGGCAGCTCAATAAGAGCTGCTACATGAGCCAGAAAAGATGAAAGGATACTCTAGTAGAGTAGGAGATATTCTAGGACTGATAGGAAAAATGAAGGCTAATCTATGTATTATAGGTTGTGTTGTAGTAGTTGTTATTGCTCATTCCTTGCAATTTGATACATTTCAAAAAGGTACATACACTTTCTGAACTTATCTATGATTATAATAATTTTTAGAACATGCAATAGTATATAGATGTATTTCATTATGCAATTGAGTGTTTTACAAAAGAACAAGGTACAAATCATTGCATAAAAGTTGTTCATATTCATAAGATAAGATATGTTCATATTTTCCCACACAAGTCATGGGAATAATTGTACAAATGAAATGAACAATAGTATATACATGTGAAGCAAAAGAAACATATAGAAAGGGAAGGGGATCCATCATTACCTCAACAATGAATCCCCATGAATTATTGTCTTCAAGTTCTTCTCCATCGTTCCTAGAAGGCTCCTGCAAGAGAAAGAGGGAAAACGGGGTTAGAGCTCAGGATGCCTTCAAAATCTATATGTATTAACATAATACATATATGCCATCATCCATAAGCATTAAAGAAGGAATAGTAAAAAAGAAAAAGAGTCACTCAGACGTAAGCATACAACTATAAGGATTCAGGAATGAATAGAAACATACAAGCACAAGAGAGGCTCCTTCCCTGTATATTATTTTCCTAATGTGTTTGTTCACTGTATAGGTATAGGTATTCTTAATAGATCAATCACTGATGATATGAGCTAAGGCTATCATAATAGTCATGCATAGTGTATAATTGTCAAAAGAAGATCTATTAGGAGCCCAACACAGTTATGAGAGAAATATAAGGGATTGTCAAGCCACATCAACACTTGAAGAAAAATATAGAGGATATCATAGTCATACATAGGTAGAATACACGAGAATAGTCAAAGAGGAGGAACAATATAGTATTAGGCTAGAGAAGACAAGTCATGTTAGCATAAAAGTAATGAAGAAACTGCACTGGAGCAGTTATGAAGACTACTGTCTGAATGGCCTACAGAAAGATGTTAGCAGTCAACTTTCTTTGGGAGGTCATTGAAATAAGTTGATAGTGAGAGTATAAACATAATACACTGTGAACAAAATGATGGGATTATATGTAGATGAAGCATCTTATTATGTCATGGAATAGTCATAGGAAATACTAAAGAATGACATTGCAAGATAATGATATACCTAGCCCTTTAAAAGATGCTTTGTTATAAGAATAAAGAATAACATAAGTCTTATCCATTATCAATAAGACAATCAGAAGAAACAGTAATAGTCAACAAATGATTACAACTATATATAGGTCATAGAAGTAAAGTCCTAATCATGCTAAGAGTAGTCTTCACAATCAATAGAGAGCCACAATAGTCACCTATATGCATCAGGAGCCTCCATGCATGAGTGGGAATATATGAAAGATGGTTGTTAATAAAGAACACTAATATCATAATGATAAGGGCAGACCAATCAATTATAAGCAATATAAAAAGATAGACAATAGTCATATGTAAATTTGGACAATCATACAAATATTGTTAAAGTCATACATAATGAAGCCTTTAATGTCATTTAGGGATGATCACCATGTTTCTGAGTTGCATAAAGAGGCAAACAAATGAAAAAGAACAGCTTAAGAGATAACTGTCAAGAGGTCTCAAGGAGAAAGTACAAAGAACAACTATACCGTGGAGATAGGAATAGTCACAATCACAATAGCATGAAACACAACATTGCACTAACAGAGTTCAAGTGTTCATAGTCCTAGAATGTTATAAAACCATGAGAACAAGTGCATGGTAATTGCAATCCATGAAGGATCAAGCCATTAGTTTTCTAGCAATAAGGACTGTGCATAAAATACAGAGTTGTAGATATGCTAGAGGTATTCAAAGCCTTGTATGGTCCTAACCTTTCATGAAGCTTGTATAAGCCTAGAAAAGATTAAGAGATACAACACAGTGAAGAGACAATAACCAGTCCAAGAGAAGGAAAGAGATAGTACCATAAAGGGAAAAAGGGTATAAGATAACTCCCTTGGTAGCCACAACAAGACTGAGATAGTCATAAGTTATAGCCAACTAGTAGAACTAAAAAAGGACACACACACTGTATATTTAAAGAATTGTCTCATCATGAAGACATTAATATAAATTGGTCTAAGGTAGTAGTAATGGAATATTGTTTCATTTTCAGAGCTCTATTTCTCATTTATAATGAGAGGAAGTTTACATCTTAAAGTCTGCATTTCAGAAATCTTCATCAACATTGGAATCAAACAAGGAAATACATCATGTCTATAGTAGTGGAGTCTTCATTTCATACATGCAATTAATTGATAGAGAGAGTTTTATTATCCTTCAAAGGTATTGGCAAAATTATAAATAGATACAGTTGTAGAGGTATATTTTTCATAGAATTTATGGAAGACATTGAGCAATATGGAGAAAACAAATAATATACAAATTTGACAGAGATCAGAGAGGAGCAACAGGTATAACAATCAAGAAAGTAGATAACCACATGGATGATGGTGGCAAGCATAACAATCATGCAGAAAAATAGATGTTGAAAAATAGATAATGAAAGATTTTATGTTTTCTAGTATGCAGAGCATTAGTATATGCATTGAAACTTTCTAAAGGTTCAAGAAATATTTACAGAGGTCTATAATAACAGTGAACAAAAAGTAACAATCTGACATAATGAAGAGAAAGTCTTTTGATTGTAATAGCTAGAGAATAATCTCCAGATTGTCAAAAGAGGACTAATATAGTCATTGGGCATTATAGTCTTCAACAGAGCAACAACAACATATATGAGAGGGATGCAATCATCAAAGAGAAGATTCACCTCTGTCAACAATTTAACCTCTAATTCTTCACCATGTACTTATGCAAACAACAATACAACCTCATATGTGTTGTCTAGTTCGACAAAACATGCTGCATTATTGTCTAAATCAGCAAACGTTAGACCATCATCTCGTAATGTTGGTGGACAAGCTTCCATAATAAGAGAAAGATGCAAGGTCTAGAAAGCACCATTACAATTGTTAGAGGGAACATTCCCTGTGACCTTCCTATTATTTCAAATGGAAACTACAATAGCAAATGCATGAGAGTACCTCCTTATCAGTAGTCTTCTCAAAGGGAAAGTGTAAATATGGTAGCCCTTCTAGCGCACAACTTTTATGGTAGGGTGGTTTTGAGGTACAGAACAAGGGAAGCCCTACTAATCTTTATGATGCATTACAAGCACATGCATCAATATTAAGCTCATGGCCAATACATTGAAAATAGGCTTCTCTATCTATGGGGTACTTTTAGGGAGAGAAAGGAAAATTGCATTGATTCCCCATCTTATCCTCTAGAGAGAACCCATGGACAACTATCAATAAATGTTATAACTACAGGTAATTTGAGTTCCAAGTTTACGACACGAATTCTAGCTTCAATGTTAGTGGCTAGACTCTTAGAGAGAGAAAGGACATGGCTATTGATGTAAAAGGAGGTCAAGAGGGTCCTTTAGCAGAGAGGGGTGTAATTGGCCTCAAAGGAGCAAAATTTAAGATCTCTCCTTTCTCACCATTTTCTTCACCTCCAGACAAAGGAAAGAATTAAATTAAAAGGTGATGAAAATAATAGCAGAAGAGAGAGAACAAAAGACTTTGAATATGCAAGTTTCAAGATAAAAGATTTAGGGCACAATGAAGAATTGAAGTAGTCTTGAAGACAAAGGTGCAAATCATTCACTATACACGAATAAGAAAAATAAAAATAAGTTCTTTTTCTTTACCTCACACACCAAAGTTACAGAGACCACTCACAAGAGGGAAAAGAACTAAAATTCTTACTTTTAAATCAACAATGATCAAAAGAACAACATAAGGCAACAATAACATAGTTGGAAAATGATAGAACTGCAACCATCTTGGCCAGAGGTTAGTTTGTGGATGTTTGACAGATGCAGGGTGATTTTGTGCAATCATGGGTGACCCTCTCTCAAGCCCAGCTAAATTTTTGGAGAGCCAAAGCTTTCGGTCTGAAGCTTGAAAAAAAGCATTACAACTATACTGAAGTTGCAAGGATGCTCAGGCTAATATGAAAGTCGCTATGCATATCATTGGTAATAAGCTATGACTTAGATAGTTATACTATTGGTAAATGTGAGAACAGGTCTCCAAACTCAAATAATGATTCATAAGGCGAATCACCTAAATCTATAGAAGATTTTTTTTTTTCTAGAATTAGCTCAGAAAAATATTATATACAGTAATTATAATCTATGTTTTAAAGCTGAGGTCCAACTCAACATTTCATTCAAGCTTTTGAGTGGTAATCCAACTTGCAATAGAAACTAACCATATCAACAACTGAATACATGAAGGTTCTTACAAGTAGAGGTGAACCATGATAGAGGACGCCATCTAGAAGCTATATCAAGTCCTTGGAAGCCCATAGGTCAAAAGGAGAAGCAAAGAGAGGTGAAAAGAATGAGCAAAAATGAAGTTTAAGGGTTTCTTTTCTAAACTTTGTACCCTAGGCTGAGTGTTTTCAAGTATTTTTTTACTTTTTTAAAAAGAAAATCATTGAAATAATACCCTAGACCATGACCAAACACTTTCGAAAGTGTTGAAAGAGAGACTTATATCATGAGGAGCCCGTGGAAAGATAGGGAAACATAAGGTTTTTATGACTTTTATTTGTTATTTTTAAAACCTGAAATCAAAGAAAGTAGTAAGCTTTTAGGGTTTGAAAAGGAAAGAGGCCATGATGTATTTTTTTAAATTTTTTTATTTACTTAGGTTAATTTGAGAGGGAATGGGGATTTTTATAAGCCAAAAATGAGATAAGGGGTCATTATTACCTTGAAAGATTTTTGTAAAGGGTGGAGACTAGATAAACATATTATGAAACCCCTTTACTTTTTTGCATATGTTGAGTCAATTGTAGTGTATTTTAACACTTATTAAGTGTAATATCTTTATAAATGGCCTTAATCTTTGTTACATAAAAACCTGAGAAAGAGAAAAGGCATCACATAACCCCTATTAAGGCAAGTCATAAACCTTTTTAATTGCCCTTAATACATGAAAAAATACATCATAATTGCCCTCAAAGCATGTAAAAAAGGAGAATGGATAAAAAAGGAGATGAACTGAGGTAACCAATACATGCAGGAGGAGTTTCTTTTTCTATTTTTGACTTGGAGGCAAACTGAGCTATTTTTGGTAGTTTTTGGGTCAAACATCTTGGGAGGAGTTTTGAGCTATTTTATCTCAATTTGGAGCAGCTGTGGACCCTATTTTTCAGGCATTTTCCTCTTGCTCACCCAACAACTAGGAGTTACTTTTTTAGACTTTTCATGCATCAATTGGAGTGCAATTTGACAGGAGTTGATCTTCCCTTTGCTTTTTGGGACATGGTTTTGTATTATAGAGGAAAAAAGATCATGCTTTTTTCTCAATTCTTGCTTTTTCCCTTGCCTTTGCACATTGTAGAGAGAGATTTGGTCTTTTAACTTAGCTATTTTTATAGGTTTTATGCAGTAGCAGCAGTTTATTTTCAATAGTTTAATTGTTATTTTGCAGAGTTTTCCTTCTATTATCAATAAAATTAGGTGTTCTTCTATTTAGATTCACGTGTCTTGTCTCTTTTGACTGATTTGATAAAGATTTATTGTGTTTTTTACCAAAACTTTTATTTTTCTATCTCCTTTCTAAATTCAAGTACACAAAGTGCAAATTTACTACAGGTTACAGATTGTGCAAATCATTTCCTACCTTTTTGTGAAACATTTATGTGGCAAAGATTGTTGAGTTTGAGTTGTATTAAGAAATGTATTGAGGACAACTATGAATCAGATTGCAAGTTAGGATATTCAATCATTTGGTGCATCACCCTTTAGAATAAATTTTAGTTTTTAATTTATTTTGTCATTTCTCTATCTCCTTTCCATGAAATATAGCAGATCTAAGGGGCTTTTAAAGGGATCTAGCTCTTCCAAAGGTTTGTTCTCATCATAGACAAACCCACAATTTGAGAATGTTCCCATGTTGTATGGGATTACCAAGATTTTAAAGGCTTAGCATTCAGGGCTCAATCCTTCACGACAATAGTTGTCATGAAGGATTGCACCTTGAATGGTAAGCCTTTAAAATCTTGGCAATCTCGTGCAACATGGGAACATTCTCAGACTGTGGGTTTGTCTAAGATGAGAATGAACCTTGAGAAGAGTCAGCTCTATTTAAAAGTCCATTACATCTGCTATAGTTCGTGGAAAAGAGATAGAGAAATGATAAAATAATCTAAAAACTAGGGTGATGCACCAAATGATCTAATTTCCTAACTTGCAATATGATTCACAGCTATCCTCAATATTGTTCATACAACTCAAAAAGAATAATCCTTACCACATAAATTTTTCAAAAAAAGGCATGAAATGACTTGCAGAACCTATAACCTATAGTAAATTTGCACTTGGTGTACTTGCATTCAATAAAGGAGATAGAAAACATATAATTTTTGGTAAAAAACACAATAAATCTTTATCAAATCACTCAAAAGAGACAAGACACCCGAATTTGAATAGAAGAACACCTAATTTTATTGATAACAGAAGGATAACTCTACAAATAACAATGAAATTGTTGAAAATAAATAGCTACTACTTCATAAAACCTATAAAAATGGCTGAGTTACAAGACTGAATCTCTCTCTCTGCAATGTTCAAAGGCAAGGGAAAAAGCAAGAAGTAAGAAAAAAGCATGATCTTTTTTCCCTATAATACAAAAGTATTTCCCAAAAAGCAAAGGGAAGATCAACTCATATCAAATTACACTCTAACTGATGCATGAAAAGTCTAAAAAAGTAACTCCTAGTTGCTTGACAAGTAAGAGGAAAAAACCTTAAAAATAGGGTCCAAAACTGCTCCAAATTGAACTAAAATAGCTCACAACTCCTCCCAAGATGTTTGACCCAAAAACTGCCAAAAATATCTTAGTTTGACTCCAAGTCAAAAATAATCTTCTGCATGAGTTGGTTACCTCAGTTCAACTCTTTTTCTATCCCTTCTCCTTTTTGCATGCTTTGAGGGCAATTATGATTTATTTTTACACGTATTAAGGGCAATCAAAAAGATTTATGACTTTCCTTAATAGGTGTTATGTGATGCCTTTTCTCTTTCTCAGGTTTTTATGTAACAAATATTAAGGCAATTTACAAAGGTATTGCACTTAATAAGTGTTAAAATACATTACAATTTACTCAACTTATGCAAAAAAGTAAAAGGGTTTCATAATATGTTTATATAATCTCCACCCTTTACAAAATGCTATCAAGGTAATAATGACCCCTTCTCTCATTTCTAGCTTATAAAAGTCCTCATTCCTGCTCAAATCGACCTAAGTCAATAACAAAATAAAAAATACATCATGGCCTCTTTTCTTTTCAAACCCTAAAGGCTTACCCTGTTGTTTGATTTGAGGTTTTAAGAAAAACAAATAAAAGTCATAAAAACCTTATGTCTCCCAATCCTTCCAAGGGCTCCTCATGATATAAGTCTCTTTTTCAACACTTTAGAAAGTGTTTGGCCATGGGCTGTGGTATTATTTCAATAATTTTCTTTTTAAAAAATTCAAAAAAGACTTGAAAGCCCTAGGGATAGGGTATAAAGTGAACAAAAGAAACCCTTAAACTTCATTTTTTTTTTCATTTCTTTCACCTTTCTTTGCTTGTCCTTTTGACTTGTGTGCCGCCAAGGACTTGATGTAGCTTCTAGATGGGGTCATCTATTAGGGTTCATCTATATTGGTAAGCACCTTCATGTGTTTAGCTAATAATATGGTCAGTTTCTACTGCAAGTTGGATTGTCCCTCAAAAGCTTGATTGAAATGTTAAGTTGGACCTCTTCTTTACAAACATATTATAATTACTGTATATTATGTTTTCTCAAATGATTCTAGACAAAAAAATCTTCTGTAGATTTAGGTGATGCACCTTCTAAATCATCATTTGAGTTGGGAGACCTTTTCTCACATTTACCAATAGTATAACGATATTAAGCTTCTTTTACACCTGCCTACCTAAGCCATTGCTTATTAGAAATGAGATGCATAGTGACTTTTATATCAACTTGAGCATCCTTACAACTTGGCTATAGTTCTAATGCTTTCTTAGAGCTTCAAACCAAGACTGCACAAAATCACCCCACATCTGTCAAACATCCACAAACTAATAGCCAAGAAAGAAAGAATTTTAGTTCTTTTTCCTCTTGCAAGTGGTCTCTGTACATTTGGTGCATTAGGTAAAGAAAAAGAACTTGTTTATGCTTTTCTTATTCATGCATACTAAATGATTTACACCTTTGTCTTCAGGACTGCTTGGATTCTTTGTTGTGCCCTAAATATTTGCTCTTGAAACATGCATATTCCAAGTCTTTTGCTCTCTCTCTCTCTCTCTCTCTCTCTCTCTCTCTCTCTCTCTCTCTCTCTCTTCCACTATTATTTTCATCACCTTTCAATTTGATTTTTCCCTTTGTCTGGAGGTGAATAAAATGGTGAGAAAGTAGAGATCTTAGATTTTGCCCCGTTGAGTCTAGTGACACCCCTCTTTTCTAAATGATCCTCTTGACCTCCTTTTACATCAATATCCATGTCCTCTCTCTCTCTAAGAATCTAGCCACTGACATTGAAGGTAGAATTTGTGCTGCAATCTTGGAACTCAAATTACTTGTAGTTATAACATTTATTGATAGCTCTCCATGGGTTCTCTCTACAGGATAAGCTGAGGAATCAATGCAAATTTCCGTTCTCTCCCTAAAAGCACCCCATAAATAGTGAAACCTATTTCAACATATTGGAGATTAGCTCAATGTTGATGAATGTGCTTGTAATCCATCATAATGGTTAGTAGGGTTTCCCTTGTTCCCTACCTCAAAAGCACCCTACCATAAAAGTTGTTCTTTGAAGGGCTACCATATTTACACTTTCACTCTAAGTAGACTGCTGATAAGGAGGTACTCTCATGCATTTTCTAGGGTAGTTTCCATTTGAAATAATAGGAAGGTCACAAGGAATGTTCCCTCTAACAGCTATAATGGTGCCAGGCTTTACTTCTTTCTCTTATTATGGAAGCTTATCCACCAACATCACCAAAATCTTTTTTAGTCTTTGGGATTGTAACTAGCTTTGCAGTGTTGTTTAATCTTGAAGCCAAGCTAGATGATGGTCCAACATCTGCTAATTTAGACGATAATGTAACATTGTGTATCAAAGTAGACAACACATATGAGGCTACGTTGTAGTTTGTAGAAGTACTTGATGAAGAATCAGGGGTTAAACTATTGATAGAGGTGAATCTTCTCTTAGATGATTTCATCCCTCTGATATATGCTGCTATGTTTGCACCATTTAAAATTTGTTGTCGCTCCGTTGAAGACTCTAATGCCTAATGATTGTTTTAGTCCTCTTTTGATAGTCCCAAGATTATTCTCTAGTTGTTACAGTCAAAAGAATTTCTCTTCATTGTTTCAAACTATTACTTTTTGTTCACTATTATTATAGACTTCTATAAATATTCCTTGAACCTTTAGAAAGTTTTAATACCTATACTAATGCTCTGGATACTGGAAAACATGAAATCTTTCATTTTCTATTTTTTTGCATCTACTTTTCTACATGACTATTATGCTTGGCATAGTCATCCATGTGGTTGCTTTCTTTTTTTATTGTTATACCTGCTACTCCTCTCTGATCTTTGTCAAATATGTATGTTATCTATTTTCTCCATGTTGCTCAATGTCTTCCATAAATTCTATGAACATATACCTCTGCACTGTATCTATTTATAATTTTGCCAATACCTTTGAACTATAATACAACTCTCTCTATTAGTGAATTGCACATATGAAATGAAGACCCCACTACTATAGACATGATGTATTTCCTTGTTTGATTCCAATGTTCATGAGGATTTTTGAAATGCAGACTTTAAGATGTAAACTTCTTTTCATTATAAATGAGAAATGAAACAATATTCCATTACTACTACCTCAGACCAATTTATATTAATCTCTTCATGATACGAGACTGTTCTATGAATATGCAATGTGACTATCCTTATTTAGCTCTACTGGTTGGCTATAACTTACCACTATCTCAGTCTTTGTTGTGGCTACCAAGGCAGTTATCTCATACCTTTTTTCCCTTTATGGTTCTGTCTCTTTCCTTCTCTTGGACTGGTTACTGTATCTTCACTATGTTGCATCTCTTAATCTTGTCGAGGCTTATACAACCTTCATGAAAGGTCAAGGCCATACAAGGATTTTAACACCTTTACCATATCTACAACTTTGTATTTTATGCACAGTCCTTATTTCTAGAAAACTAATGGCTTGATCCTTCATGGGTTGCAATTACTATTCACTTTTTGTCATGGTTTTATAACATTCTAGGACCTGAAACACTTAAACTCTGTCAGTGCAATGTTGTGTTCCATGCTATTGTGACTGTGACTATTCCTATCTCTATAGTATAGATGCTCTTCATACTTTCTCTTTTAGACCTATTGATAGTTATCTCTTAAGTTCTTTTTCATTTGTTGGCCTCTTTATGCAAATCACAAACATGGTGATCATCCCTAAATGACATTAAAGGCTTCATTATGTATGACTTCAACTATATTTGTATGATTGTCTTAATTTACATAGGACTATTGTTTGTCCTTCATATTGCTTATAGTTGATTGGTCTACCCTTATAATTATGATATCAATGTTCTTTATTAACATCCATCTTTCATATATTCCCACTCATGTATGGAGGCTTTTGATGCATATAGGTGATTGTTGTGGCTCTCTATTGATTGTGATGACCACTCTTAGCATAATTAGGACAATACTTCTATGGCCTGTATATAGTTGTCATCATTTGCTGACTGTTATTCCTTCTTCTAATTATCTTATTGATAATGGATAAGACTTATGTTATTCTTTATTCTTATAACAAAGCATCTTTTAAAAGGCTAGGTAGATCTTTATCTTGCAATGTTGTTCTTCATTGTTTTCTATGACTGTTCCATGACATAATAAGATGCTTCATCTACATATAATCCCAATGTATTATGTTTATACTCTTACTGTCAACTTATTTCAATGACCTCCTAAGCAAGCTGACTATTGACATCTTTCTTTAGGCCTTTTAGACAGTAATCTTCCTAACTGTTCCAATGCATTTTTTTCATTACTTTTATGCTGGCATGACTATTCTTCCTGTATTGTTCCTCCTCTTTGACTATTCTTGTGTATGCTACCTGTGTATGACTATGATATCCTCTATATTTTTCTTCAACAAGTCTTGATGTGGCTTGACAGTCTCTTATATTTCTCTCATTCATGTGAATGGCTAGGATTAAGAGGTGTAGTATGAAATGTGTGGTGGAGATGTAAAGTTACTTTGAATTTTGTGCAAGTGTCTAGGTTTAATGAATCTGGCTAACTAATGAGGATTAGAACAAGTGGAAAATAATTAATCAAATAATAAAATAATTTAATTAACTAGCATACGTATATTAAGAAAAATCTCTCTCAAACAGTCAAAGAGGAGAAACAATATAGTATTAGGCTAGAGAAGAACAACGATGTTTGCATAAAAGTAATGAAGAAACTGCACTAGAGTAGTTATGAAGACTACTATCTGAATGGCCTAAAGAAGGATGTCAATAGTCAACTTGCTTGGGAGGTCATTGAAATAAGTTGACAGTGACAGTATAAACATAATACGTTGCGAACAAAATGATGGGATTGTATGTAGATGAAGCATATTATTATGTCATGGAATAGTCATAGAAAACACTAAAGAACAACATTGCAAGATGAAGATCTACCTAGCCCTTTAAAAGATGCTTTGTTATATGAATAAAGAATAACATAAGTCTTATCCATTATCAATAAGACAACCAGAAGAAAGATTAAGAGTCAACAAATGATTACAACTATATATAGGCCATAAAAGTAAAGTCCTAATCATGCTAAGAGTAGTCATCACAATCAATAGAGAGCCACAATGGTCACCTATATGCATCAGGAGCCTCCATGCATGAGTGGGAATATATGAAAGATGGTTGTTAATAAAGAACACTAATATTGTAATGATAAGGGCAGACCAATCAACTATAAGCAATATGAAAGACATACAATAGTCATATGTAAATTTAGACAATCATACAAATATTGTTAAAGTGATACATAATGGAGCCTTTAATGTCATTTAGGGATGATCACCATGTTTGTGAGTTGCATAAAGAGGCCAAGAAATGAAAAAGAATGGCTTAAGAGATAGCTGTCAAGAGGTCTAAAGGAGAAAGTACAAAGAACAACTATACTGTGGAGATAGGAATAGTCACAGTCACAATAGCATGAAACACAACATAGCACTGACAGAGTTCAAGTGTTCATCATCCTAGAATGTTACAAAACCATGAGAACAAGTGCATGGTAATTGCAATCCATGAAGGATCAAGCCATTAGTTTTCCACCAATAAGGACTGTGCATGAAATACAGAGGTGTAGATATGGTAGAGGTGTTCAAAGTCTTGTATGGCCCTAACCTTTCACAAAACTTGTATAAGCCTAGAAAATATTAAGAGATGTAACACAATGAAGAGACAATAACCAATCCAAGAGAAGGAAAGAGACAATACCATAAAGGGAAAAAGGGTATAAGATAACTGCCTTGGTAGCCATAGCAAGACTGAGATAGTCGTAAGTTATAGCCAACTAGTAGAACTAAACAAGGACAATCACACTGCATATTTAAATAACAGTCTCTCATCATGAAGACATTAGTATAATTTGGTCCAAGGTACTAGTAATGGAATATTGTTTCATTTCCAGATCACCGTTTCTCACTTATAATGAGAGGAAGTTTACATCTTAAAGTCTGCATTTTAGAAATCTTCATCAACATTGGAATCAAACAAGGAAATACATCATGTCTATAGCAGTCGAGTCTTCATTTCATATGTGCAATTAATTGATAGAGAGAGTTTTATTATCCTTCAAAGGTATTGGCAAAATTCTAAATAGATATAGTGCAGAGGTATATGTTCATAGAATTTATGGCAGATATTGAGCAATATGGAAAAAAACATATAACATACAAATTTGATAGAGATCAGAGAGGAGCAGTAGGTATAATAATCAAGAAAGCATATAACCACATGGATGACGGTGTCAAGCATAACAATCATGCAGAAAAATAGATGCAGAAAAATTGGTAATGAAAGCTTTTGTGATTTCTAGTATGCAGAGCATTAGTATAGGCATTGAAACTTTCTAAAGGTTCAAGGAATATTTACCAAGGTCTATAATAATAGTGAAGAAAAAGTAACAATATAACATAATGAAGAGAAAGGTTTTTTATTGTAATAGCTGGAGAATAATCTTGGGATTGTCAGAAGAGGACTAATAACATCATTGGGCATTATAGTCTTCAACGGAGAAACAACAAACTGTAAAAGGTCCAAACATAGTAGTATATATGAGAGGGATGCAATCATCAAAGAGAAGATTCACCTCTATCAACAATTTTACCTCTGATTCTTCACCATGTACTTATACAAACAACAACACAACCTCATATGTGTTGTCTAGTTTGACAGAACAGGCTGCATTATTGTCTAAATCAGTAGATGTTAGACCATCATCAAGCTTGGCTTCAAGATTAAGCAACACTACAAAGCTAGTTATAATCCAAAATATGAAAAAAAAAATTTTGTGATGTTGGTGGACAAGGTTCCATAATAAGAGAAAGAAGCAAGGTCTGGAAAGCACTGATACAACTATTAGAGGGAACATTCCTTGTGACCTTCCTATTATTTCAAATGGAAACTACCCTAGCAAATGCATGTGAGTACCTCCTTATCAGTAGTCTTCTCAGAGAGAAAGTGTAAATATGGTAGCCCTTCCAAAGCACAACTTTTATGGCAGGGTGGTTTTGAGGTACAGAACAAGGGAAACCCTACTAACCATTATGATGGATTACAAGCACATCCATCGACATTGAGCTCATGGCCAATATGTTGAAACAGGCTTCTCTATGTATGGGGTGATTTTAAGGAGAGAGGAAAATTGCATTGATTCCTCATTTTATTCTCTGAAGAGAACCCATGGACAACTATCAATAAATGTTATAACTACAGGTAATTTGAGTTCCAAGTTTGTGACACAAATTCTAGCTTCAATGTCAGTGGCTAGACTCTCAGAGAGAGAGAACATGGATATTGATGTAAAAGAAGGTCAAGAGGGTCCTTTAGTAGAGAGGGGTGTAATTGGCCTTAGAGGGGTAAAATCTAAGATCTCTCCTTTCTCACCATTTTATTCACCTCTAGACAAAGAAAAAATCAAATTAAAAGGTGATAAAAATAATAGCAGAAGAGAGAAAACAAAAGACTTTGAATATGCAAGTTTCAAGAGCAAAGATTTAGGGCACAATAAAGAATTGAAGTAGTCCTAAAGACAAAGGTGTAAATCATTAACTATACACAAATAAGAAAAACAAAAACAAGTTCTTTTTCTTTACCTCACACACCAAAGTTACAGAGACCACTCGCAAGAGGTAAAATAACTCAAATTCTTACTTTTAAATCAACAATGATCAAAAGAACAACATAAGGCAACAATAACATAGTTGGAATATGACAGAACTGCAACCATCTTGGCCAGAGGTTAGTTTGTGGATGTTTGACAGATGCGGGGTGATTTTGTGTAGTCATGGGTGACCGTCTCTCAAGCCCAACTAAATTTTGGAGAGCCAAAGCTTTTGGTCTGAAGCTCGAAGAAAGCATTACAACTATAGTGAAGTTGCAAGGATGCTCAGGTTGATATGAAATTCACTATGCATATCATTGCTAATAAGCTATGACTTAGATAGGCAGGTGTAAAAGTAGCTAAATATCATTATACTATTGGTAAATGTGAGAACAGGACTCCGAACTCAAATAATGATTCATAAGGCGAATCACCTAAATCTACAGAAGATTTTTTTTTGTCTAGAATTAGCTGAGAAAACATTATATAAAGTAATTATAATCTATGTTTTAAAGCTGGGGTGCAACTCAACATTTCGTTCAAGCTTTTTGAGTGGTAATCCAACTTGCAATAGAAACTAGCCATACCAACAACTGAATACATGAAGGTTCTTACAAGTAGATGTGAACCATGATAGAGGACCCCATCTAGAAGCTGCATCAAGTCCTTGGCAGCATACACTTCAAAAGGTGAAGCAAAGAGAGGTGAAAAGAATGAACAAAAATGAAGTTTAAGGGTTTCTTTTATTCACTTTGTGCCCTAGCTCGAGTGCTTTCAAATCTTTTTTAACTTTTTTTAAAAGAAAATCATTGAAATAATACCCTAGCCCATGGCCAAACACTTTCTAAAGTGTTGAAATAGAGACTTATATCATGAGGAGCCCATGGAAAGATAGGGAGACATAAGGTTTTAATGACTTTTATTTGTTTTTCTTAAAACCTAAAATCAAACAAAGACGTAAGCTTTTAGGGTTTGACAAGGAAAGAGGCCATGATGTATTTTTTTTATTTTTTTATTGACTTAGGTTAATTTAAGAATGAATGAGGACTTTTATAAGCCAAAAATGAGAGAAGGGGTCATTATTACCTTGAAAGATTTTTGTAAAGGTTGGAGACTAGATAAACATATTATGAAACCCCTTTACTTTTTTGCATATGTTGAGTCAATTGTAATGTATTTTAACACTTATTAAGTGCAATATGTTTATAAATTGCCTTAATATTTGTTACATGAAAACCCAAGAAAGAGAAAAGGCATCGCATAACACCTATTAAGGCAAGTCATAAACCCTTTTGATTGCCCTTAATACATGAAAAAATACATCATAATTACCCTTGAAGCATGCAAAAAAGGAGAAGGGAAAAAAAAGGAGTTGAACTAAGGTAACCAACTCATGCAAGAGGAGTTTCTTTTTCTATTTTTGACTTGGAGGCAAACTAAGCTATTTTTGGCAGTTTTTTGGTCAAACATCTTGGGAGGACTTTTGAGCTATTTTAGCTCAATTTGGAGCAGCTGTGGACCGTATTTTTCAGGGATTTTCCTCTTGCTCGCGCAACAACTAGGAGTTGGTTTTTCAGACTTTTTATGCATCAGTTTGAGTTGCAATTTGACAGGAGTTGATCTTCCCTTTACTTTTTGGGACATAGTTTTGTATTATAGGGAAAGAAAGCTCATGCTTTTTTTCTAAATTATTGCTTTTTCCCTTGCCATTGCACATTGCAGAGAGAGATTCAGTCTTACAATTTAGCTATTTTTATAGATTTTATGTAGTAGTAGCAGTTTATTTTCAATAGTTTAATTGTTATTTTGTAGAGTTTTCCTTCTATTATCAATAAAATTAGGTGTTCTTCTATTCATATTCATGTGTCTTGTCTCTTTTGAGTGATTTGATAAGATTTATTGTGTTTTTTACCAAAACCTTTAAGTTTTCTATCTCCTTTATGAATTCAACTACACAAAGTACAAATTTACTACAGGTTACAGATTGTGCAAATCATTTCATGCCTTTTTGTGAAGCATTTATGTGGTAAAGATTATTTAGTTTGAGTTGTATTAACAAATATTTTGAGGATAGCTATGAATCAAATTGCAAGTTAGGATATTCAATCATTTGGTGCATCACCCATTAGAATAAATTTTAGTTTTTAATTTATTTTATCATTTCTCTATCTCTTTTCCATGAAATATAGTAGATCTAAAGGGCTTTTGAAGGGATCTAGCTCTTCCAGATGTTTGTTCTCATCATAGACAAACCCACAGTCTAAGAATTTTTCCATGTTGCATGGGATTGCCAAGATTTTAAAGGCTTAGCATTCTGAGCGCAATCCTTCATGACAATAGTTGTGATGAAGGATTGCACCCTGAATGCTAAGCCTTTAAAATCTTGGCAATCTCATGTAATATGGGAACATTCTAAGACTGTGGGTTTGTCTATGATGAGAACGAACCTCCAAAAGAGTCAGGTCCCTTTAAAAGTCCCTTAGATCTGCTGTAGTTCGTGGAAAAGAGATAGAGAAATGATAAAATGATGTGAAAACTGGGGTGATGCACCAAATGATTGAATTTCCTAACTTGCAATATGATTCACAGCTATCCTCAATACTATTCATACAACTCAAACTAAATAATCCTTACCACATAAATGTTTCAAAAAAGGCATGAAATGACTTGCAAAATTTATAACCTGTAGTAAATTTGCACTTTGTGTACTTGTATTCAATAAAGGAGATAGAAAACATAAAGGTTTTGGTAAAAAACACAATAAATCTGTATCAAATCACTCAAAAGAGACAAGACACCTAAATTTGAATAGAACACCTAATTTTATTGATAATAGAAGGATGACTCAATAAAATAACAATGAAACTGCTGAAAATAAACTACTGCTACTACATAAAACCTGTAAAAATGGCTGAGTTTCAAGACTGAATCTCTGTCTCTCTATAATATTCAAAGGCAAGGGAAAAAGCAAGAAGTAAGAAAAAAGCATGTTCTTTTTTCCCTATAATACAAAAATATTTCCCAAAAAGTAAAGGGAAGATCAACTCCTATCAAACTGCACTCTAACTGATGCATGAAAAGTCTAAAAAAGCAACTCCTAGTTGCTTTGCGAGTAAGAGTAAAAAGCCTTAAAAATAGGCTCCACAACTGCTCCAAATTGAGCTAAAATAGCTCATAACTCCTCCTACCAAGATGTTTGACCCAAAAACTGCCAAAAATATCTCAGTTTCACTCCAAGTCAAAAATAGAAAAAGAAAATCCTCTGCATGAGTTGGTTACCTTAGTTCAACTCTTTTTCTATCCCTTCTCCTTTTTTGCATTCTTTGAGGGCAATTATGATTTATTTTTACAAGTATTAAGGGAAATCAAGAAGGTTTATGACTTGCCTTAATAGGTGTTATGTGATGCCTTTTCTCTTTCTCAGGTTTTTATGTAACAAATATTAAGGCAATTTACAAAGGTATTGCACTTAATAAGTGTTAAAATACATTACAATTTACTCAACTTATGCAAAAAGTAAAATGATTTCACAATATGTTTATCTAGTCTCCACCCTTTACAAAAAGCTTTCAAGGTAAGAATGACCCTTTCTCTCATTTCTGTCTTATAAAAGTCCTCATTCTTGCTCAAATCGACCTATGTCAATAAAATAATAAAAAATATATCATGGCCTCTTTCCTTTCCAAACCCTAAAAGCTTACCTTGTTGTTTGATTTGAGGTTTTAAGAAAAATAAATAAAAGTCATAAAAACATTTTGTCTCCCTATCCTTCCACAGGCTCCTCATGATATAAGTCTCTTTTTCAACACTTTAGAAAGTGTTTGTCCACAGGCTAGTGTATTATTTCAATTATTTTATTTTTAAAAAGGTCAAAAAAGACTTGAAAGCACTCGAGATAGGGCATAAAGTGAACAAAAGAAACCCTAAAACTTCATATTTTTTCATTTCTTTCACCTTTCTTTGCTGCTTCTTTTGACCTATGTGCCTCTAAGGACTTGATGTAGCTTTTGGATGGTGTCATCTATTAGGGTTCGTCTATACTGGTAAGCACCTTCATGTATTCAGATCTTAATATGGTCAGTTTCTGTTGCAAGTTGGATTGTGGCTCAAAAGCTTGATTGAAATGTTAAGTTGGACCTCTACTTTAAAAACAAATTATAATTATTGTATATTATGTTTTCTTAGCTCATTCTAGACAAAAAAATCTTCTGTATATTTAGGTGATGCACCTTCTAAATCATCATTTGAGTTGGGAGACCTTTTCTCAAATTTACCAATAGTATAATGGTATTAATCTACTTTTACACCTGCCTATCTAAGTTGTTGCTTATTAGCAATGAGATGCATAGTGAATTTCATATCAGCTTGAGCATCCTTGCAACTTGGCTATAGTTCTAATGCTTTCTTAGAGCTTCAAACTGAAAGCTCTGTCTCTCCAAAATTTAGCTCGGCACGAGAGAGGGTCACCCATGACTGCACTAACCTCTGGCCAAGATGGTTGTAGTTCTCTCATATTCCAACTATGTTACTATTGCCTTATGTTGATCTTTTGATCATTGTTGATTTAAAAGAAATAATTTTAGTTCTTTTGCCCTTTGTGAGTGGTCTCTGTACTTTTGGTGCATGAGGTAAAGAAAAAGAACTTGTTTATGCTTTTCTTATTTGTGCATACTAAATGATTTACACCTTTGTCTTCAGGACTACTTCAATTGTTCATTGTGCCCTAAATCTTTGCTCCTGAAACATGCATATACCAAATCTTTTGCTCTCTCTCTTCCACTATTATTTTCATCACCTTTCAATTTGATTTTTTCCTTTGTCTGGAGGTGAATAAATTGGTGAGAAAGGAAAGATCTTAGATTTTGCCCCTTTGAGTCTAGTGACACCCCTCTTTGTTAAAGGACCCTCTTGACCTCCTTTTACATCAATATCCATGTCCTCTCTCTCTGCGAATCTAGCCAATGATATTGAAGGTAGAATTCGTGCTGTAATCTTGGAACACAAATTACCTGTAGTTACAACATTTATTGATAGCTATCCATGGGTTCTCTCTAGAGGATAAGCTGAGGAATCAATGCAAATTTCCTTTCTCTCCCTAAAAGCACCCCATAAATAGAGAAGCCTATTTCAATGTATTGGCCATGAGGTCAATGTTGATGAATGTGCTTGTAATCCATCATAATGGTTAGTAGGATTTCCCTTGTTCCATACCTCATTAGCACCCTGCCATAAAAGTTGTGCTCTAGAAGGGCTACCATATTTACACTTTCACTATGAGTAGATTGCTGATAAGGAGGTACTCTCATGCATTTGCTAGGGTAGTTTCCATTTAAAATAATAGGAAGGTCACAAAGAATGTTCCCTCTAACAGCTATAACGGTGCCAGGCCTTACTTCTTTCTCTTATTATGGAAGCTTGTCCACCAACATCACCAAAATCTTTTTTAGTCTTTGGGATTGTAACTAGCTTTGTAGTGTTGTTTAATATTGAAGCCAAGGTAGATGATGGTCCAACATCTACTGATTTAAACGATAATGTAGCATTGTGTGTCAAAGTAGACAACACATATGAGGCTACATTGTATTTTGTAGAAGTACATGGTGAAGAATCAAAGGTTAAACTGTTGATAGAGGTAAATCTTCTCTTTGACGACTGTATCTGTCTCATATATGCTGCTATGTTTGCACCATTTAAAATTTGTTTTTGCTCTGTTGAAGACTATAATGCCCATAGATTGTTTTAGCCCTCTTTTGATAGTCCCAAGATTATTGTCCAGCTATTATAGTCAAAAGAATTTCTCTTCATTGTTTTAGACTATTACTTTTTGTTCAGTATTATTATAGACCTCTGTAAATATTCCTTGAACCTTTAGAAATTTTCAATACCTATACTAATGCTCTGCATACTAGAAAACATGAAATCTTTCATTATCCATTTTTATACATCTATTTGTCTACATGACTATTATGCTTTCCACAGTCATCCATGTGGTTGTTTGCTTGCTTGATTGTTATACCTGCTACTCCACTCTAATCTCTGTCAAATATGTCTATTATCTATTTTCTCCATATTGCTCAATGTCTTCCATAAATTCTATGAGCATATACCTCTACACTATATCTATTTATAATTTTACCAATAACTTTGAAGGATAATACAACTCTCTTTATCAGTGAATTGTGTGTATGAAATAAAGACCCCACTACTATAGACATGATGTATTTCCTTGTTTGATTCCAATGTTGATGAAGACTTCTAAAATGCAGTCTTTAAGATGTAAACTTATTTTCATTATAAATAAGAAATGGAGCTTTGGAAATGAAACAATATTCCATTACTACTACCTCAGACCAATTTATATTAATTTCTTCATGATGAGAGATTGTTCTATGAATATGCAATGTGACTATCCTTATTTAGCTCTATTGGTTGGATGCAACTTACCACTATCTTAGTCTTTGTTGTGGCTACCAAGGCAGTTATCTCATACCCTTTTTCCCTTTAGGGTTCAGTCTCTTTCCTTCTGTTGGACTAGTTACTATCTCTTTACTGTGTTGCATCTCTTAATCTTGTCTAGGCTTATACAAGATTCATGAAAGGTCAAGGCCATACAAGGCTTTTAACACCTTTACCATATCTACAAGTTTGTATTTTATGCACAGTCCTTATTGCTAGAAAACTAATGGCTTGATCCTTCATGGGTTGCAATTACCATGCACTTGTTCTCATGGTTTTATAACATTCTAGGACTTTGAACACTTGAACTCTGTCAGTGCAATGTTGTGTTTCATGCTATTGTGACTATGACTATTCCTGTCTCTATAGTATAGCTGCTCTTTGTACTTTCTCCTTTAGATCTGTTGATAGTTATCTCTTAAGTTGTTCTTTTTCATTTGTTGGCCTCTTTATGCAAATCACAAACATGGTGATCATCCCTAAATGACATTAAAGGCTTCATTATGTATGACTTCAACAATATTTGTATGATTGTCTTAATTTACATAGGACTATTGTTTGTCCTTCATATTGCTTATAGTTGATTGGTCTGCCCTTATCATTATGATATCAATGTTCTTTATTAACATCCATCTTTCATATATTCCCACTCATGTATGGAGGCTCCTAATGCATATAGGGGACTGTTGTGGCTCTCTATTGATTGTGATGACTGCTCTTAGCATGATTAGGACAATACTTCTATGGCCTGTATATAATTGTCATCATTTGCTGATTGTTACTCTTTCTTCTGATTATCTTATTGATAATGGATAAGACTTATGTTATTCTTTATTCTTATAACAAAGCATCTTTGAAAAGGCTAGGTAGATCTTTATCTTGCAATGTTGTTCTTCATTGTTTTCTATGACTGATCCATGACATAATAAGATTAATGTGGGACATTGTGGTTGATTAGATGCCCCTTATTTTAGATGGGAATGATATATAGATTCTTTGTATCAAATAAACCTTATGAAAGAATAAGATCTATCCAAAGAGCCATATGGGTCAAATAAGCAACACAAACCCTTGGAAATGAAATTTCAAAAAAAAAACTAAATAATAATGAGCAATAGATATGCATGATTGTTGATGTGAAGACCTTAGAACAAAGAAAGGTTTACAGTCTCAAGATTTCCACTGGTTGCATATCACATTAAGATTTTCTAAAAATCTATACTAGTTACATAAGTTATGAGAGTTGAATGAAACAATAGGTTGTTAAATATGTTTATAAATAGATGCACACTTTTCTATACATGCAAGTGTTTCTTTGAGGATATTAGGCCACTTAGAGTTTTTAAAAGGGAAACATGGGATTTGAAAATGATGCATGTTAATAAATTGATGATGAGTATTTAGATGAGATGGAAGCCTACAAATAATATATATTTGATAAGAATTGATGAGGATATTTTTATTGGTCATTCTATCACTCTTCAAGGAGCTTCAAGTAAACCTAAGACTAGTTTACCAAGGAAATCATGAGATTAGAATTTCTACCCATCTACTCTAAATTGTTGGTACTCTTACATTTTCTTTTGGCAGCTCTAGCCTCCCTTCCAACTCATTTAAGTATACACTCTAGGTGATAGAAATATGCATTCCCTTCCATTGAACACAATGTACGTATCCTCCAATCTCCATTATAAAAGATGAATGTTCACACATTGGTCAAGCCATATCTAGTGATATCCCCACTAATGGAATCTCTTGAATGCATCAATACACTCCTAATCACAATCATAGGACCTACCCTAATATGTCCAAACACACTACCAATAGAACTCAAGGTAGCATCCATAAAGAGGAAAAAATGGCCTATGAGGCTATACTATCAGCAATAAACAAGTAAATTTCTAAAATGTCCATGGTTTGCAAAAAAAAGGAAATCATGAAAATCAAGTACATGTCCTTGGAATCTCTAGGTCTTGAAAGAATCACATATACCTAGGCAACCTTACACTCCTTACTAAAAAGAAAATAACATAGGAGCGAGTCATTCAATATAATGTAAGTTGAATAGAATGATACAAAAATGCAGGAAACAAAACTCTTTTTGACATTTTTTATTTTTGTAATTTTTTTTTGTTTTTGGAATATTTGATTTTTTTGTGTTTTTATGTTCTATGATGTTTTGAGATGTTCAAATCTTCTCCTTCCATAATGCACAAGAGGTAGCATCATTTTTTATGTCTTCCTTAACTACATGTGTACCTATTCAATTTGGTCTAAACTTTGCTTGAATGTCTTTGCAAGGAGACTCGAAGACTTGGTGTAAAAATGTCTTTGTATTTAGTTAGGAGTTTTGTGTACTCATATGTTTCATTGTTTGACGATTTTCCCCCAAGCTTTATCATTTACTGATCTTGTAAATTTTAATTGTTTGTTTTTTCATGTGTAAGAATCCAAATCTCCACTTGCAAAGTAGGATCTCCCAGCGGGAGATCTAAAAATAATAGGGGGAGATTTGGATTGGTTGAGTGAAACTAAAAACTGAAAGAGGGAGATGGCTCTAGGGGACCTCTAGAAGTCTTCTAGGGGGTGGAGAGGATGAAAAACATAGGGTCAAAAGATTAGAAAATACAAATCGACAAGTGTCGCAAAGTGTTGAAAAGCATCGATGACAAAGAGAGAGGGAAAGTGACGAAGAGGAAACAATACAAGATGAAAGAAATGCCACATCACCAAGACGATTGCTACTTAGAGGACATTATTTCATGCTTACATGTACATAACAAGGATCATATATCATTACAAGGGTCCTCATGGAGGCTGTGCATGATTTGTGTGCTTACAAGGACTGATCGATGTATAATGACTACTACACTTGAAATAAATATTATGAATCAGTGTTATGAGATGGCACTGCTGATTCGATGGATGATGAGATGATGAGAGGATTGAATGAATTGCTTGATGAACTCCACTGGTCCCTTTTTATATCTTTGGAAGGCTACCTTTTTCCATCAGGTGTCTCCTTTCAAGTGAATCACCAATCTATGAGGAGACGTCGACTCAACTTCTTTAATATATTATCGCTACTGTTAATAATTAGCAATTACCAATTATTGGATCCTCACAAACTTTTGTCTTCATTGCTTCATGAGATTGCCGCTCTAGAGGTGTTGATTACTTTGTTTCAACATATTAATCTTCATAACTAAGTCAGCCTCCTTAATCAAATGTGTTGCCTTGTATTAAGGCTATTCCCTTTGTAAAGTGTCTGTCACCCTAAATGGGAATCAGTCCCCTCTTATAATATTTAATACTTTTTAATATTAATATATAATATATCTTATTTAAATTATAATATTTAATTAATTAATTTATAATATTTATTTGTATTTATATAATATAATAATATATATTAGATTAAAATTATTAATATTAATATTTATATTAATAATATAATTTAAATAAATATATTATATTGTATTTGATTAATAATCGATTCAATATAGGGATATGACAATTTATTACATTTAAGTATCATATATTAGATTTAGGTACATGTATAGACTTATCTCTTTTATATAGATTAATTTGATTATTGCTTGCTATTGCATTTAAGGGCATGTCTTCTTACCATTCAATTATATTTTCATTAAGACAATAATGTTTATAGTAGGAGTCCATATCTAACACAATATAAGTGTATTTATTATTATTTTTTAATGAAAATGCAACTATCTATTAGAATAAGAAACCACTTTCACAAAAATAGGTGGGTGGTAAAAAGGCACACACTGAGAGTCAAATGGGCCAAGCCCAGAAAGTTCTAGATCAAAGTATCAATGGGTATACATACCCCATATAAAAACATAAACATAATAGAAAACATAAATCAAGCTACCATTGCCACCCCTGTAGATGGCAGATCCCTGTCATCCAGTTCCACCCCCCAAATATCCACAGGGTCTAGGTTGACATCAAGCAGTGCCTAGCCATCATCTTTTTCATGTTCTTCATTTGGTGCAATTGGTTGGATTAGAAGAACCAAGAGCATTCCAACCTACTTTTATCCAAAGTGTGATGTTGATTTCTCTTTACTACCCGTATTAAGGAGGGACATTACAGTCCTTCCCACTCAAGGATTGCTTGTCTTCAAGCAACTTCAAATTAGGATGATTCATAACTTTCGCTCCTTCCCATGTGGCATCATCTATTGGTAATCCTCTCCACTTGATGAGATATTCAACAATAGTCCTATTCCTTAGTTTTCTCTCTCTCGTGCTAAGTATCTCTTCAGGTTCTAGGATTAATTGTCTCTCAAGCAATTTTACAATTTTAGGTTTGGATGATCCTGGTGTTTGTGGGTTATGGGCCCACAATATAACTTAGCATATGAATTTCCTCTAGATTTAACAACCTTTGATTATGTTATTTGACTATCATAATTGGGATTATTCCCTGTATGGTCTATTGATCAAGAAGGCATTATGAGGATGGAAAATGAGTAGTTCTTAAGGTATTTGTGGTAAAGGAATTATGCTCTCCATCATTCTCAGAGAAAGGGCTCTCATAAAACCTATGAGCAATTCTTAAATTTGCCAAGGTACTGTGTGAACTATACGAGCAGTCATAGGCTCATCTCATCTTAATTATGTTACATTCTTCATGATTCTTATGACTGTTATTATTCACTCAGGCCTATTGGGCTGTCCATTTGATGGATTCTTCTGACTTATAAAATATTGAAAATGTGGGAATGCTCCTATGTGAAAGATTGTTGTCAAGGACTGTTACCACTATTTTATATTGTATGGCATTTAGATGATGAAGGTGCAATTACCCCAGTGATTACTTAAGACTAGAGTTGTTCAAGTTCATGAAGAAGTCCTTACAATCACGTCCTCACAATCACATATTGTCAACTCATCTTTACAATGGTTTTAAAGTATTCTATCTCACTATCAATGCATGTTTTGTGGCATCAAGGCCTTAATGAATCTCAAATTTGGTTGCCCTCAAGGTAACTCACTAAATTCTGAGTGATAAAGGGGCAGCTTCCTCTTATGATGGGGATTTTGTATTTTCGGTATTTTTAACCAGAAAGTATGAAAAGGACATAGAAAAGGAGAGAGATAATGAAAAGAAATCCATTTATGAACATAAGAAACATAGTACAAATCCTCAAGAAAAAAGACAAACTGAACATAAAGATAGAAGTACAAAGTCTTCAAAGAGACAGAGAATAAGCAGAAGCACAAAGTCCTCCAAAATACCTGCATATCCAGTTGCAGAAGAAATTGAAATGAATAGAGAAACTGAATAAACATAGGAACAAACAGCAACTATGAGGGAGTCATGGACATAAGAACATGATCCTTCATTAATATCAAAGCAAAACCAGAGCTCTAAGTCTCTAGAACCCATTCTACAAAACTCCAATTACACAGGTGGCCAAAAGATAATAACAAACATCTAATTACTACCTCCCTACAGCTCTCACAGGAGCTCCTGGTTGAACAGCAAAAAGATCCTCTACAAAGATTAAAAAAATAGTTATATAGATTTCTTCCCCTGAAACCCAAAAGTCCATCAGTTTCTCAAAAGAAAATACAAAATAATGGAAAATAAAGAGTCATGGGAACTCTTCACATTGTACTCCAGCTTGTGATTATTCACGAACAGGGCCAATGGATGCCTTCTCCATTCGTTACTTGAAATCTTGGGTCTCAACACTATTCCCTGGCTATTGTTGAACTGACCGTGTGCATGACATGAGAAATAGTACTAACATTTCTCTGCCTTCTCACTAGCACCTTCTGTAACATCATCGTCTTCATTATCTTCATTATTTTCATCCTCATCATCACTAGCTTCTATTTTAACTTATCGTAGCACATACCAAGGGTTCAACTGTCTTAATCACACAGCTACAAGTCATTTGAAAACTATCTATAAATTTTAATACCTCTGCTACTGAAATATCTTGCCACCAACATATTTTAACGCTTTTCTATCTGGCACAGGTCGCAAGATGCTGGTGAAGGCTGAGGAAAATAGCATTACAACTGCCAACTGTATTGATTGCATCTGCATGAAAGTTTTCAAAACTTTTCACCAAATCTACTTTGAAACATATCCTGCCATCATTATATTTCTTGAAAGGCTTTACAGATTTTTATAACTTAAATCACGGCTTGCATTTTTGGCATTGCTTTTCAGTCTATCTACCTCCCTGTAGCGCGGCCTTATATGTGTTTTCAGCAGACATGTCACTTTTACCATTTTGGAACTGACAATGAGAATGCTGGCAGAGGTTGTAGAATTGGCTTTTTAACAGCGGATTGCATTTTTCAAGCCTTTCGACAAATACATTCTGTGCACATTCACAATCATTGTTCTCCTTGCACCTCAATCACTGCCAATTGCATCAGCTTGAAAGTCTCTGAAGCTTTGTAATAAATCAAATCAATGTACATCCGGCCATCGATGCATCCCTTTTGGAAACTTCGCCAATGTCTATCTTTTATCCCGCACCAACCCGCAGTTTTTTTCTCTCCATTAGATGATATATCTAAATATGAACAATATCCGCATTATCTACATTGACTCATTTTGCATGCTTTTTGTTTTTAACACTGCTATTTCTAATTGCATACCAGATGGGTGGGGGGGGTGCGCTGGTGAGAGTTACAGGACGACTGCCGGTTTTCTTTCAACGAGAAATTTGCTAGAAATCACCAATGGCACGGGTTGGTGGTGGAGTTGGCATTATAACTTCCAGTCACATTTGCTTTAAAAACGTCCCGTGCCTGTCAACAAATCCATCTAGTGCATAACCTGCGATCATTGCATTTATTTGCGAGTTTCTAAAGCAAAGAAGGCCGCGAATCTTTCGTGCTGCCACCTTTCAAAGAATTTATTTTCAAAATATCCCGCCATCATTGTACCACACAAGGTGGCGTTTCAACTTTCAAAATGCTTTGTCTATAATAAAACCGCCGCTTTTCAAGGATACCGGCCAATATCATTTATTTGAATTTTATTATTACATTCCAGGTTTAAGAGTTTTCTAGAAAGCTAGAAGCTTCCAGGCTTCAAAGGTTCTATAACTATATATATATGATTGGAGAGAGCGGTTGAGTACACAACCTTTGGATGGTTGCTGAATATAGCATCCGGATAGCTGTTAGATACAGCATCTGAATTGCTACTAGACACAACATTTGGATGTAATGCAAGTTAGATGAATAAATATTTCTGAGTTATCTAACTCTGTTTTGCCCTGCGTTTGCTATGTTCATTGCTGTTATGTTTTGCCTTGTCTTTTGGTGTTTATTGGGCCTGTTTTTTTACAGGTGGTGGCGTTGGCATTATAACTTCCAGTCACATTTGCTTTAAAAACGTCCCGTGCCTGTCAAAAAATCCATCTAGTGCATATCCTGCGATCATTACATTTATTTGCGAGTTTCTAAAGCAAAGAAGGCCGCGAATCTTTCGTGCTGCCACCTTTCAAAGAATTTATTTTGAAAATATCCCGCCATCATTGTACCACACAAGGTGGCGTTTCAACTTTCAAAATGCTTTGTCTATAATAAAACCGCCGCTTTTCACGGATACCTGCCAATACCATTTATTTGAATTTTATTATTACATTTGCTTTGTGGTGCTTTGTGCAGGTCTTCGATGCCTTCCAAATTCCCATCATGCGTGAACCCAAACAATGGTGGCAAAGATTGAAGAAATATGCGATACACCCGGGCGTTTCTCTCTATAATATCTGTCAATGGCATTTGAGCCGTGGCATTCCATGCTTCCACACTTGTATTCATGTGAAAGTTTCTAAAGCCACTTCAATAAATCTATTTTGTGCATATCTCGAAATGACTTTATCTTTAGAAATAATATTTCTTCTCAAAACAAGACCGCAGTCCTCTCCATGCACCTGGCAACATCTGCTCTATACTTCCACGTCTCATGCATTCAGCTATCAAGACGTTTTCAGATCTGTAGGTATCTTGCAATCATCACGCTTGGCAGAAAATCTATCGTGGTGCGTTGTTTTGTTTGCTGCAGTCATGGGAACGCGCTGGCAACCAAGCATAAGAATTGGCTTTACTCTGTCAATTGTGCCGCTTGAAAGTTTCCAGCCTCATCAACAACTCTATTCTGCGCATATCCCGCCACCTTCTCTGCAATATCATGAGTTAACATCTAGTTTTTAATCTCAAATCCAGAGACATTGTACTGGGTCGAAGTGAAGCAAGATTTCCTTCAAATCCAAAACTGATTCCAACCGGTCCCTTCATCTGCTGTTTCCATTTTCTCCAGCTGCATTACAGAAACTGATTCTTGAACCAATGAGCTCTTCTGAGTTGTAACATCCCTATTCTATTGTTTCAAGATCCTCTATTGGAGAGCGAGAGACAATCATTTAGTGCAGGAAGTTAATTTCAAATAACTCGCATATTCTTCCTTCCTTGAGCGTGTTGGATATGAAACCCAACGGTCACCTCGTCCTTTTGTGGTGATTCTTCATTGTTCAGCTCTTTCTCTTGGCGGATATTGTAATCTATATAAGCATAAGTATATGCTGTTGTAAACATATCTGAGATCACATAAATACAAGAGTTTTCCCCTTCTTTGTGGATGTAGCCATACATATGGTGAACCACGTTAAATATCTTTGCACTGTGTGATTGTTTACTGTTCTTTTCTTTTTTCGCTGTTCCATTGTTTTTACAATTGGTATCAGAGCTTGGGTAAGGAGCTGGTTGAGAAATTCGTTACGAATTTCGAAGAAATAGAAGAAGCCGACAAGTGGAGAATAGAGAAGTTTTTGGGGCAAAAATTTGGGCTTTGGAAGCTGCAAATTTGTGCCATGCTAATTCAAAAAGACATAGCTATCAAGCTAAAAGGAAAAATAGCAAAACCAGAGAAGATGACAGATGACGAATGGGATGTGATGGATCAAAAAGCAGCTGCTACAATTATCCTCTCGCTGTCCAGCAATGTCTTATTTAATGTTGCAACAGAAACTTCGGCAAAACAGATTTGGGACAAGCTTTGCAACATGTATGAGACAGCATCTGCAACCAATAGGGTCTTCTTGTTAAAGAAGTTATTCAATCTGAAAATGAAATAGGGAAAAGGATTTTCAAATCACTTGAACGAATGTAACATTGCAATCAGCCAACTAGTTTCTGTAGAAATCAATTTTGATGATGAGATGAAGGCTATGCTACTCTTGTGCTCACTTCCCGACAGCTGGGATAATGTCGTGATGACGATCAACAATTCAGCACCTGGGAGAAAAGAATCCAAAGACAAGGAAAAGAAAGCAATGTTAAGATTTGACGATTTCACTGCCACCCTCCTCAACGAAGACATGAGAAGAGGACAAAATAAAATATCCGGTGAAGCCTTGGTTCTAGGCAATAGGGGAAGAACCCAAGATCGAGGAAAATAAAATAGGAGAAGATCTAAATCAACGAAGAGATCAAAGTCAAGAGGACGGAAAGAAGGTTGCTAGTTTTGCGGAAAAGATGGACATGTCAAGAAGGATTGTTGGTGTTACAAGAAAGCCCAAAAATAGCTGAAAGAAAATGAGATTAACATGACTCTTGAAGATGATGGAGGAGCTCTTGTCTTGGCAGCAAGTGAAGCTGAATCTGACCCATGGATTTTAGACTCTGGTGCCTCCTTTCACACAACTTCAAACCAGGATGCCTTCCAAACATATCAAGAAGGAAAATTTGGCAAAGTTTATCTCAGAGACAATAAGCCGTGCGAGATTGTCAACAAAGGTGACATATTGCTGCAACTAAAGAATGGAAGTAAGTGGCTACTAAATGATGTCAGACATATTCCTAAACATAAGAGGAACTTGATTTCAGCTAGACAACTTGATGCGCAATGCTACAACATCACTTTCTCTTCCAACATTCGGAAAGTAACCAAAGGCGCTTTAGTTGTTGCAAAAGGTAGTAAATTGGGATCTCTTTATGTGCTTGAATGTACCGTTGAAGTGGGAGTGATGATGGCCGTAGTTGACAGGGACAAAACTATGACATACGAGATTTGGCCGCATGAGCAAAAGGGGAATGGAAGTATTGCTCAAAAGAGGCCAACTTTCTGGTTTATAATCAGCAAATTTGGAACTATGTGAGCATTGCATTTACGGGAAACAAAGGTGGGCCAGTTTCTCTAAAATCAGACATGACAAGAAGGCAAAACCCTTGGAACTCGTGCATTCAGATGTCTTCGGTCCCACAGAGGTAACCTCCATTAGAGGAGCAAACTATTTTGTAACTTTTTAGATGATTGCACCCTTAAACTTTGGGTCTATATGCTCAGCAGAAAATCAGAAGTGTTTGCAAAATTCAAAATTTTTAAGGCTGTTGCTGAAAATCAAATTGGGAGCAAAATTAAATGTCTTAAAATTGACAATGGGGGGGAGTTTTGCTCTTTAGATTTTGATGCTTTTTGTGCAGAAAATGGCATTTAGCACATCAAGGTTGTACCATTTACACCTCAGGAAAATGGTGCAGCCGAAAGGATGAATCACACGATTCTAGAGAGGGCATGTAGCATGCTCTCAAATGCTAGTTTGAGTAAAGAATTCTAGACTGAGGTAGTTAACACAGTGGTTTATTTGATCAACTGAAGTCCTTCTACTAAGCTGGATTTTGACATTCCAGAAGAAGAGTGGTTTGAAAGGAAGATCTCCTACAATCACCTCTGGGTCTTTGGCTGCGAAGTGTTTGCTCACATTCCAAAAGAAAAGTGAACAAAATTAGATTTCAAATCTAAACGATGCATCTTCGTCAGTTATGGGGAAGAGCAATACGGTTTCAGATTGTGGGATCCTATTGCAAAACAAATCATTTGCAGCCGTGATGTGATCTTCAATGAAAAAGTGTTACCTGCCTTGCAAGAACAGAGGGCATCTACAAAAGAATATATTTCATTGGATGATAGTTTCAGTGGGTGTGATTCACAGTCTCCACATCTGTCACCAGCAGCTGGAGGTAATTTTCAATCATCAAATGAAGTGGGAGCTCTGCATCCCACACAACATTCAAATGCCGGAATTGGTATAAATAATAGTGATGGAAGTATAGGAAGGGATTTAGTCTCTTATCAACTACAAGATACACATCACCCGTAGGCAGAGAGACAAAGCTCATCTGGTGAGCAATCTTTAGTTCCCACGCAGCCTAATTTGGATAAAGTCTTTCTGCCATCCACTAATAACAAAAATGGTGCACAAAATACAATTAATACACCCACACGGGCTGAGAATGGTGTTGGCACACATGCCACACAAACCTTTTTACAACTCCCATCCCCTGTGACCATTTCGCAGCCTCCTATCACTTCAAGGCAAATTTCTTTAGAGCCTTTGAACACTTATATTCCTCCGCACCCTGTCAATATCCAATTGTTGCCACAGTCTATGCATTCTTCCTTGCACCCTTCAATCCCAATGCCTGCCATTCACAATAACGTGGGAAATGGTTCTACGCGGGCACCAAACGTAGAGTTTTTTGCCTTGGGACAATGCTCCCATAAAGATGTTCACTTTCCAAATTGTGGTGCGGAGGGGTCTAACGCACCTTTAATACAACAGTATGCTAGAAATACAACATAGGCAGTAAGGGAATCTACAATGTTAAGGGAGAAGGTAAATTCTCCAAGTGACAATTCATTTCTACCATCTATGTTCTCACAGCCACTAGGAATACAGGATGATTCACAGGGCAAACAAGTAAGAAATGTTGGAAATAATAATCAACAATAGAATGTTGACATTAAACAGGGCAGTAATGTTACTCTACATGGCATTTTACAAATTCCTCCATTGAGGAAATCTACCAGGGAGAGGAAACCTCCTCCTAAATTTGATGATTATCAATTGCTCGTTGCTGATCTATCAGAACCAAATACATTTTGAGAGGGTTATCATCATGTAAACACTTCAAAACTTTGTTCAGATGTTTGACCTTTGACTGTAGCTTCCATACTGGTCATAGTTCAATTTGACCCACTATTATTGATTGGTCTACTCTATTAGTTGCTGCAAGCCTTATTGCTGTTAAAGAATCTACCTTCGGATTGGAAATTTGATAATGAAACTTCCCATCTACATGCGTCTTCGTGATTCAAATGTCTTCTATCTATGATATAATTCTTATTCAATGATAAATAGATCTCCCTGGATTTTACTCCATGATGCACTCGAGCTACCAGAGACAATAATACAACTTCATTGGTGCATTCCTGTAACTAAACTTCATTCCAAAGAAAACTCTATCCTTAGCATGCTAAGAAAATATTCAAAATATTTTCCCTCATACGTACAAGTATTGCACAACTTCCTGATCGTGGTGTGACTACCCAAACATTCCTTCAATTCCACATCTTCAATATGTCCTGATTTGAAAGTCAAAATTTTGTTTTCATTTTGCAGCAACAGAGCCCAAGGAGATATAGCCTCTTCTAATTCTTCAGGTATTGGAGAAGATGGATGAGATAGAGGAACATACACCACACTTATTTTGCACTCCTTAACAACATTCTCAATGTCTTTGTTGAACATATCTTGAGAAATATCCTTCATTTCTGTCCAACTAGGTATTATAACTTTCTATACAAGGACCTTGTCTGTACACTGGAGATCAAGAGGTGCTTCCCACTATGCTTGCATGGTGACTTGAAGGCTGCATAATGATCTAAGTCGTTAAACAGTTAGAGAGAACATGAACTCTATTTCTTTGTTTGTTGTCACTGACTAGAACTTCTAATATAAGAATCAACCTATTATCAATGAATCTAAGAATGAGTATCACTACCATGAGGGAACTTCGAACACTTCCTGAGTGAGGCACAACAAAAATATTCCAACACAGATTAAGATGACAAAATAAACTGGGATAATAGTATGACCTCAAAGGGAAATTTTTTTAAATTTTTAGGTTCAAAATTTTGTTCAATACTACCAAAGGTTAATTGTATTTTACTTTAGATACTTGATTGATCATAGTCTCTTATAAGGGCATAGCATAGTACTAGATTTCTACATAATAGCTAGGTTGAGGTCACTACATTGTATCAATCCAACAAAAAGATGAAAGTAATAGTAGTAAGGTAAAAATTGTATGACAACCCACTAGTGAAAATTGAACCTAGCACTTATATCAAGGCACAACATTTGATCATTATATCTACACTAAGATTGGTAGAACTACATTTGTGGGTGATAATGGTTAAACTATCTTAGCTGCTATGTTGTAACTATATATAGTGATGTAAACTCTTAACATGGATAACAAAGGACATAATAGAACATGAACCATGATTGTGTTAATCAAGAAAGAATGATGAGAGATCAAAATTACATTTGTCTATTTCATGATGAAAGAGGCTCTTTGGTTTGACACTCTAAATAGAGAACACCATTGGAGAGAAGATCCATGTTGAAGTTTATGCACACAATTATATATGAAATGCAAAGTATAAATACACATAATACATGAAGCATACACAAAGCTTATACACTTAATACATATACACACAAGTCTACGAAGCATGAAGCATGGACATAGTATGTAATACACAAGTATACACACGTAGTACATGAAACACATAGCATACACTTGATACACAAAGTATGAAGCGTGCAAAGTATATGCATGCAATACATAAGGCGTGAAGCATACATGTAACACAAAAGTATACGCACAAATATGAATTATACATAGGAATACAAGTAAGTCATGAAGTGTGCATTTGAACATACGTAAGTCATGGAGTACACACATAAATCATGTAGTATACATTTGAACACACAAAGTCATGGAGTATACATTCAAATACACGAAGTCATAAAGTATACAATTGAATACACATGGTCATAGACTATACACTCAAATACAAATACAAATATGAGGTCATAGAGTATACACTCAAATACAAATACAACCATAGAGTATACACTCGAATACAAATACAAAGTCATAGAGTATACACTCCAATGCAATTACAAAGTCAGAGAGTATACTCAAGTACAAGTACACTCGAATACAAATACAAGCATAGAGTAGACACTCGAATACAAATACAAATTCATAGAGTATACACTCCAATGCAATTACAAAGTCATAGAGTATACTCAAGTACAAGTACACTCAAATACATAGTCATGAAATATTTGAAGATAAAAGTCATAGAGTATACACTCGAATACAAATAGAGTACACACTCGAATACAAGTACATTTAAATACAAAGTCATAGAGTATACACCCAAATACAAATAGAAGTTATAGAGTGTACACTCAAATATAAATACAAAGTCATAGAGTGTACACTCAAATACAAATACAAGTCATAGAGTATACACTTCAATACAATTACAAAGTCATAGAGTACACTAGAATACAAGTACACTTGAATACATAGTCATGAAATATTTGAATACAAAGTCATAGATGTAATGTCCCTTTTAGGAACAATACTAATTTTACCCTAAATTATGAATTTCCAATCAAACAAGGATTTAGAGAGTACCTTGGCCTGATTTAATCTCTATAAACAAGTTAGAAAATACTTACAAAAATATTTCTCACAATCAAGTTAAAATGACTACCAAATTTACAATAACATTATTAATCCAACTTACCCTAACTATCTAGGAGACCCAACCATAAGAGAGTTGAGGAGTGTGACTTTGATGGGGTGTGCTGGATCCTCTACCCTAGGGCTAAGAGTAGATATACCATCCCCCTTGGCCTCATGTGGTGAATGCCATCCATATGAGGTGGTGTACCTAATGAGGCACCCGTTGTTCCATTCCTATCCATATGAGGTGGTGTACCTAATGAGGCACCCCTTGTCATTTCCTATCCCTTTCTCTATGATTGATTCCCTTGAATTTGCATGCCTATGATAAGGGAATGAGATTATAAAAGGGTGCCTCGAAAGCCATCTCTTCTAAGCACAGGGGCGGTACCCTTTGCACCCCCTTAGCCCCAATGGGATTTATCAATCCCCCCTAGAGGGGTGGTGTACCTAGAAGAGTACCCCATCACCATTCCCCTCTTGCACTACATCTCCGTAACATTCATACAAGAATCCACATTAATGTATAATAAACTAGTCAAACTCATAGGTACAAACAATCATATCAACAATGCATAATGAATTTTGAAGGTTACATGTAAATGATAATGTGCATGAACTATTGATGATGATATGTAAGACCACTAATCATATTTAGCCAACATCCTATAAACATTCTATCAAAATTATATAAACTCATAGTTCCCTTTTAGTCTACTCTCAAATATACTTCTTCTATCCTGTACATCTCGGCTTTAAGTCTGCTCTTCATCCGCTATAAATCAGCTTGCTATCAAAATGATATTCTCTTCTATTTCCTAATCTTCATATCCCTCTCATATGAAGATCATATCTTGATTGCTGAAATGTATGTATGTTTTTCTCTTGCTGATGTTATACATATATCAGAAATGTATATATAATTTAATTCAGAAGTATTTTCTTCCAACTCAGAGTTATATCCCTTGTTTCTTCCTTGCTCTTTCAAATTCCCACATCCAAGATGTATATTTTTCTTGATGTCCATTCTTTAAGTGTAGATCTATATACATATATCAGATTTATATATTTACTAAGGAGTATAATTAGAGTTCTGCCCTTATTATTGTTATCTCCTTCTTAAATCCCTATTTTTCTATATCCCTTACTTCCCATCTTTCCTCTCCATAAATACATCCTTATATCCTTATGAGGAGAGCCATCTCTTTGGGAGGGTGATGACTCTCCAAAGGGTTATGACCCTTGATAAGGATCGTTGCCTTCCCAAGTCTAATCACAGTCCTTGTATTGACTTCCCCCTCCTTAATTAATTGCAAGCTATATGTTGATCGCTGAACTTTTTCCTCATTCTTACGCATTCCCTTCCAACATCTGTTAAGGCTTCAAAGGGTGGCAATTTTGTTGGTTCCACCCCTTACACATCAGCAAATGTAAGACTTTCAAAGGCTGCGGCTCTCTTCTTTAATATAATAGTCTCTTATGAGGCTCAAAAATGAAGCGAACAGCTAATACCTTATATGGGGATCGCTGAGTATCATATGCCTATGATGAAGTATAAATAAGATTCGCTGCATTACTATTTGGTCATTGTCTTTCATCGTTACTTTATAATATGTGCTTCTTTTTTTCTTATGATATATATTTATTATACTATTTAACTTATAATATTTAATATATAATAAATATTAAAAATATATTTGATTTACATAATATTTAATATTTAATTTGAACATACTTAAATATATTTAAGTGTATATATAAAATATTGATATTTAATTTAAATGTATTCAAGTTATGATTTATAGATATAATAATTTAACGTCATTCATATCTTTAATTTGAATGAATAATACATAATTTTAAATTCTTAATATAGGGATATGACAATAGATTATACACTCAGAATACAAATAGAGTACACACTCGAATAGAAGTACACTCAAATACATAGTCATGAAGTATTTAAATACAAAGTCATAGAGTATACTCCCAAAAACAAATACAAGTCATAGAGTATACACTCAAATACAAATACAATCATAGAGTGTACACTCAAATACAAATACAAAGTCATAAAGTACACACTCAAATACAAATACAAGTCATAGGGTATACATTCAAAACTCGAATACATAGTCATGAAGTATTTGAATACAAAGTCATAGAGTATGCACCCAAATAGAAATACAATCATAGAGTATACACTCAAGTACAAATGAAATGTCATAGAATATACACTGAAATACAAATACAAGTCATAGAGTATACACTCAAATACAAATACAAAGTCATAGAGTATACACTCAAATACGAGTATGCTTGAATACATAGTCATGAAGTATGCCGTCAGACAATTGGGAAGCGGATTCAGTGCATCCCATACTACACTGTGGACTTGTCCACCATCCCAAGGTCATCAAGTATACATATGAGTATGAAGCATACATGCGAATATGTGCATAATACACAAAATATTCACATGAACATATGTTACAAAGCATACACATAAGTCACAGAGTAAACCTCTGAATACACTTGAATACTCATAAACCATAAAGTAAACACTTGAATACATCTAAGGCACATAGGATGACTACTCTAATACCACTTGTAATGTGCCCTCTTAGAAAGTTCTAGATTTCTTCACCTTGCACACAAGTATAGTTTCTTAAAGAGAACACTAGTAATTAATAGATGAATAATAAAACTATTATCATTAATTAGGGTTAGTGACATCATGAACATAACCAGTAACAATGAACAATTACATATATCCAATGTATATTTTCCTTATTCTTTACCCTATTGAGATGTCATGATATACTTTGGGAGTGGTGATCAATGTGTCTGGTCGTTAATCTAACCTAATCATTAGTCCCTATGGAGATGGGGTATATACTCATTAGGGCACTGAATAACAAGACTCCACTATCATAGGCGCAAGGGCTTCATGCTACACCTAGCAATACCTCACCACTTGGCTCAAGGGGCTTCATGCTACACCCGACAATACTTCACCCACTTGGGACTCACCTACCATGTAAGCCATTTAATAACAATTAATCTACACTACCATAGGCCTAAGGGCTTCATGCTACACCCGACAATACTTCACTTGACTCAAGGGGTTTCATGCTACACCCGACAATACTTCACCCACTTGAGAGTCACCTAGGTGTGAGATTTACCAATCTGCCCTTCCCTAACTATCCACATGTTCTCGTAGGGTGATAGCTAAGATTAATGATGAGGCAACCTTGCACTCATCCCTTATATATCATGAGTAAGGTTAGGAATCATATTGTTAAGGACTTTCCCTCTTGTTCTAGTGATCACATGGATCATAAAGGTAATGCTTCTATGAATATATTTCTCTTATATGAATTGGACTTTATCCCATCATTCATGATGGATTATCATATGGTACTTGATGGCCACTTATATATCATCTTATCAATGCATTATTTAGATATATTACTGAGATAATATTTATTCAAAATGCATGAGTTATACCTTATAGGATGTTTGAGTATTAATAGGCTATGTTAGATCACTTTCCCAGAAGTTATTATTATTTGTTTGATGTCGCATTGATTTGTATGATAGGAATATGTATTATGATTGATTGATTTATGCCTTTGTGTTTAACTTGTATTGGGATGATCAATGTGTTGTAGATGAGTAATTTGTTGATGTTCTAAATTGGATCAATGGGGATGTGTTGGGTGATTGAAATACTGAGTGAATGAATGCCTTGAGTGAATGACCATGATTTCCTTATTTATCTTTCAACAATTGCATTCCTTTGACTAGTCAAGTCCCTTCCTTGGGATCACCATCTTTAGTCAAACTATTATCTTAATCCCATTATTGAATCCCTTTGTGTTAGGATCGGTATTTAACAAATATTTGTTCCTTAATATAATCACTCTTTTGTCCTCCTGGGTGGAATCATTTTGTCTTATGTCCATTTTGTCTTTTATGATATTTTTTTCTTATTCATTTTGGTGCTACCTAACCGATTCTTTGTAACATATTATGCTTATCACTGATTCCAATGGTGATCCATATATATGGAGATCGATAACATGAAGGAATTCATTCTTTGCCTTAATTCAGATCGATGCCTTATCACTATTAAGTGGTTCTGATGCATGATTAGAGTTGGCCATGTATGAAGTTGTTTTCTTGTAACTTGGATGGGTGTGATGTTGACTTCTCTTTACTACCCGTATTAAGGAGGGACATCATTGTCCTCCCCACTCAAAGATTGCTTGTCCTCAAGCAACTTCAAATTAGGATGTTTCATAACTTCCTCTCCTTCCCATGTGGTATCATCTATTGGTAATCCTCTCCACTTGATGAGATATTCGGTAATAGTCCTATTTCTTAGTTTTCTCTCTCTTGTACTAAGTATCTCTTCAGGTTCTAGGATTAATTCTCCCACAAACAATTTTGGGTTTGGACGATTAGTAAGTTTTAGAAGAGCCGTGTTCAAGTCAGTGGAGAATGATCCTGGGGTTTGTGGGTTATGGGCCCACAATATAACTTAGCATATGATTTTTTTCTAGATTTAACAACCTTTGATTATGTTAAATGAGTATCATAAGGTCTTTTGGCATGAGGAAGAGTATTCTAGAAAACCCAATGAAAAGTCTACTACATCTTGGCAGTACAGTCCTTAATAATTGGAATTATTCCCTGTAAGGTCTATTGATCAAGAAGTCATTATGAGGATGGAAAATGAGTAGTGCTTAAGGTTTTTGGGTTAAAGGAATTATGCTTTCCTTGATACTCAGAGAAAGGCCTCTCATAGGACTAGGACCATCAAATTCATGATCAAACCTATGAGCAATTCCTAAATTTACCAAGGTACTGTGTTAATTGCATGAGCAGTCATAGGCTCGTCTTAAGCATGTTAGATTCTTCATGATTTGTATGACTGTTATTATTCACTCGGGCCTATTGGGTTGTCTATTTGAGGGATCACCATTAGAGTTGCCTTCTTCATTTTGATCTGACTTATAAAATATTGAAAATGTGGGAATGCTCCTATGTGAAAAATTTTTGTCAAAAATTGTTACCACTATTTTACATTGTATGGAATTTAGATGATGAAGGTGAAGTTACCCTAGTGATTACTTAACACTAGATTTGTTCAAGTTCATGAAGACTACCATAAGAAGTTCTCACAATCACATAATTGTCAATGCATCTTTACAATGGTTTTAAAGAATTCTATCTCACTGTCAATTTATGTTTTGTGACATCAGGGCCTTAATGAATCTCAAATTTGGTTTCCCTCAAGGTAATTCACTAAATTCCTAGTGATAAAGGTTGTTATGGAATTGAAACAATATCTAGTTAAGATCCTAATTCTCATTATAATGAAGGTTGTCATAATTATTTGGAAGTAACAGTCCCAAAACTAAATTTCTGCTACCAATCAAGATAACAGTAATGACAACTATGAAGAGACACTAAATCCTATAGGTCTTCCTTGCTACCAAAGGTTAATTGTATTTTACCTTAGATACTTGATTGAACATAGTCTCTTATAAGGGCATAGCATACTACTAGATTTCTACATATTAGCTAGGTTGAGGTCACTACATTACATCAGTCCAATGAAAAGATGAAAGTAATAGTAGTACGGCAAAAATAGTATGGCAATCCCCTACTGAAAATTGAACCTAACACTTATATCAAGGCATAACGTTTGATCATTATATCTATACTAAGATTGGTAGAACTACATTTGTGGGTGATAATGGTTAAACTATCTCAGTTGCTATGTTGTAAATATATATAGTGTTGTAAACTCTTAACATTGATAACAAAGGACATAATGGAACATGAACCATGATTGTGTTAATCAAGAAAGAATGATGAGAGATCAAAATTACATTTCTCTATTTCATGATGAAAGAGACTCTTTGGTTTGACACTCTAAATAGAGAACACCATTAGAGAGAAGATCCATGTTGAAGTATATGCACACAATTATATATGAAGCACAAAGCATAAATACTTGTAACACATGAAGCATACATAACACTTATATACTTAATACATGAGACACAAAAGTATATGAAGCATGAAGCATGAAAATAGTTTGTAAGACACAAGTATATGCATGTAGTACATGAAACACATAGCATACACTTGATACACAAAGTATTAAGCTAATTGTTGAATGCTTGAAGTTGTGGTCAGACAGATTAGTTTCTGAGGAACAGGGTGGATTTGTGGCTGGTAGGAAGATTCTGGATGGTGTGGTTATTATTGCTAAGACTATGTACTCTATTGCCTCCTCCAAGGAGAAGGCTATGTTCATTGAGCTAGATATGCCCAAGAATTATGACCATGTCAAATGTGATTTTCTAACCAAGATTTTGAGAGCCCTTGGGTTCGACAGTTCCTGGATTGAATGGGTTATGTGATGTGTTACGTCTACCTCCTTTTCCGTGCTAGTCAATGGAGAGCCTTCTAAACATTTTGGGGTTTCTAGGGGCCCTCGCAAAGGGGATCCTTTATCCCCATATTTATTTATTTTGATGGCTGAAGGGCTTGGGATAATTTTGAAATCTCATGTGGAGCTTGGTCTCATTTAGGGTTGGTGATAGGGTAATAGAATTCCCCCTAGTCCCATCTTCATTTTGTGGATGACACAGTGTTAATGGGTCTCACTAGAGTGGATGAAGTAGTCAATCTTAGGAAGACCCTTGACTATTATTTGGCTACTTTAGTGAAAAACATCAATGAAGCCATGTCTTTTATTTACTTCTTTAATACTCCTAATATTATTTAGTAGAAAATTTTGGGCATCCTCATGTTCTAGATTGGCTTGCTTCCTTTTGTTTACCTTGGCATTCCTCTGGTAGTTTGTTTGTTACCTTGAGTGTTCTGGTAGGATGTCATTGAGAAGTTTTGTAAAAGGGTTAGTCATTGGACTTGTAAGTGGCTTTCTACTATAGGAAGAGTGACCCTTTTGAAGTCTATGGATTATGCTCTCCCATTGTACAAGTGCTTTGTGTTATTTGCCCCTGCCAGCTTTGTGAACAACTTTGAGTGTCTCTGTTGATAGTTTCTTGGGTCTAGTAATCTTCTTTTGAGGAAGTGGAGTTTGGTCGAGTGGGATGTTGTTTGTTGGCCAAAGTAGGAGGGTGGTCTTGGGTTGTGTCATGCTAATTTGAATGGGCAAGATTTGGTTGCTAAACTTTATTGGAGATGGTATTCTCAAGAGCACCAAACTTGGGTTAGGATCCTCACCTCAAAATATCTCGGGGATGTGGATAGTGTGGATGTACCTAGATATAGCCTAGTGGGTAAAGGATCTATGGTTTGGACCATTGTTAAAAGGGGAGCCTAGTCGATTAAGCAAGGTTTGTTTTGGATTTGCAATAGGGGATCAAAGGCTCTCTTCTGGTTTGATTCATGGGGCAGGCATCCTCTGATTATGGCTACACACCCTCACTTACAAGACCTTTGTAGGCATTTTTTGGAAGCTAGCTAGACTTATGTGATGGATTTCAAATCACCTCAGGTTCTGGATTAGGCTACAGTGTACAAGTGGAAGGATTCACATGAATGACAACTTGGGAGAATGCTAGAGGACCGCTAGGAGCTAGCTGACATATATGTTGGTAGGGTTTGTAACTCTCTATTGGAGAGGGATGTTATGGCCTAGGGAGGCAACTAGAAAGGCAAATTCACTGTTGCCTCTGGTTATCAGGCTCTAGATGAGAAAAAGTTTGGGTGCACAAGGGTCCCCTAGTGGAAGTAGATCTGGAATAAATTATCTTGGCCCAAGTGTAACTTTTTTTCTTGGTTGGTGATTTATAATAGATGTTTGACCTAGGAGAATCTTTGGAAGCAAGGATTTTAAGGCCCATCTGTGTGTGTTATGTTCTCTAATAGCGATGAGAACATTTCTCATCTCTTCTTCCTGTGCTCCTTTGGTATGGTGATCTAGCATTTTTTGTGGGAATTCTAGAGTTAGCCATGTAGGCATGTCTCATCTTTAGAGGACTTCTAGAGCATGCTAGGGAGTTCTCTAGCTACGACTTCCTTCCTCCACACTACTTGGACAATTGGTCCTAGCTTCATCATTTGGCATATCTGGTTAGAATGCAATCTCAGGATTTTTTGGATAAGAAGATTTAGGTGTGTCAGGTTTGGATGAGGATTTTGGGAGTTCCTCAGGAGATTTTAGTGGCTAGATGTGATCTCTTGGCCCATGTGGACCCTAGAGATATGGGAATTGTTTGGAGTTTGGAGCTTTCTGTTAGTGTCAAGGGTGGGACGAGGCCTATTTTGGGTCAGGGTGATAGAGGAAAGGTTCAGAGAGATGGTCATTGGATTCCTCCACCCTTGGAGGATCTAAATATTAACACTGATGGTTTCCCTAAAGGCAAACGGGGTCACGCTGGCATTGGGGGAATTAGTAGGTACTACTTAGAAGTGGTTGTGTTCTTTTCTCAGAGTATTGTGGCCAACACTCTAGCAATTTCATAGAGGCGTTGGCTATTCTCTTGGCTCTAAAAAGGGCTTGTACCTTGGGTTGGAGAAGGATAATTTGTGAGTTAGATTCTCAGATTGTGGTTGATTTGCTGAATAAGCAGCAATTGGAGGATGTTAATTGACAATTGGTTGCGGTGGTTAGATAAATAATCTCTCTAGGTGAGGTACTAGGTTATATCACCTTCTGCCATATCCCTACGGAGTGGAATAAGGTGGCTAATGGTTTGGTTAAATGGGCCTCGGAGCAGATGGGAAGTTGGAAAGTGGATGACTGGAGCTACCTCCCTAAGGATCTTTCTTGGGAGCTTGAGGACTTGGTTATGGAAGACATGAGATGTGTTTTGGGTGTTGCTTGATGGCTCTATTATTGGTTTGTGACCCCTGGTAGGTGGTTTATAATTTCTGGCTTTGTATTGTTTTCTTGGATCAATAAAGTTTTTACCCTCTTTTTATTATTAAAAAAAAAGACTACATTGTAAGAGGAAGAAGATAAGCTTCTGCACCATTGGAGACCTTGCATCATAATGTTAGATATATTGTGTAGCTTTGAAAAGTTCCCAATAGAAATAAAAATGAGGCCTTTGAATCCTAATAAACGATATTATAAGAGGAAGAATGAGACATACACCTTTATCATTGGATGTGCCATGAACTACATCATGATGTTGTAAATAGGGATTTGATGCCATGTAGGTAATACATATCCCTAATCTTCCCTTTAAGTAGTATTTGGCTATATGAGGAGACTTATAAGTTGTACCTTAACTTTTATTTCAGTAATTATTTCTCTCTTATATTTTTCAATTTTATCTATTATTTTTCCCAAGATAATTTAAAAGTAAAGTGAGCTTTTTGGAACACATAATTAAAGGTGATCATATGTTTAAATATTTTCCATTAAGTTTATCATCTTTGTAGTGGGACTTCATAACTACCCGAATATATAGATCAATATATAGATGATCATGTTCTTATACTATTTACATTAAGTATTTATTTTTTAAATATAAGACATCATAATTTTAAAATATAAACTATTAAAAGTAACATACAAGTATACAATATTTACTACACTTTTCAAAGTAAAAAATAAAACAAAAAAATTGCCCAAATAATGAATGGTGGCTTTTCCAAAAGTAAAATTAAAATTCAGTTATCTATACTAGTTATGGTTGGGCTTCACAACTACCCTAATATAAGTGTGTGTATTTAACTTTCACTTTACATAAAAAATAATGATTAATCTAGTGGCTAGTTTCAATCTTGTATAAGTACAAACTATTTAAGTTGAAGGTGTATGAAGGACTAAGGTTTTTTTTTCCTTTTTTCTTTGGTATAACGAACATATTTTCATTGATTTTCATTATTAATGTATTCTTTCTTGAGAAAATAAAGAGAGTAGGATAAGTTCGAGGATGAAGGCTCTATAAATAATTATAGGTATGATGTGTAGTTAATGAAAAGTACACAATAGAAATTAAGGTTTTGATATCTCATTATAATAGCTTTATATTATAATTTTATAGAGGTCATCCACAAATTCATTTTTGCAAGATTGGGGCCTTAGTCTTCGGCTGAGAGCCAAGGAATGAGGGGTATTCATTCTATCGCTTGGGGCACAATCCTAGTCTCATCCCTTGATATGATGTGTAGCTTGTAAAAAGTTCACAATAGAAATTAGGGTTTTGAGATCCCATCATAATAGCTTTGAATTATAATGGATGTGATATGTTGACATCACGATGCTTTGTGGGGTTCATCATCTATAAGAAACCCTAAAGATAAAATAGGGTTTTTAGGCTCTATTTTATAAGAAGGAATCCAACATCATAATGCTTGATGCATTGTATGGTTTAGAGTTCACAATATAAATACAGGTTTAAGAGTGTATATTATGCTCGCCACCACTATAAAAGATTGCAGATTTATTATCACAATATATGATGTAATGTTCATGCATCATAATAACTTGTATAGAGATGTTGGGCTTAAACAGCACACACTAAGCTTTGACTTGCTTAGGTGGCTGGTGGACCCCTTCTGTTATTGACACATTAACAAAATAGAGTAAGTGAAAGGGCCCACCAGCTACCTAAGTAAGTCAAAGCTTAGTGTGTGCTGTTTAGGCCTGGAGGTATAGAGAAGGGAGGCTCAACATCAAAATAGATAGTTTATTTAAACAAGGCTTTGAAAAAGAGTTAAGAGTATTTGATCTAAACATAAAAAAAAGGTATGACATAGATCTTCTCTAACCTTATTTCTCTTTCATAATAAATTTTGATTTGATAGGATTTCTATTAAAGTTTATATTGATTCACAATAATCAATTAAAATTTATAGTAATAAAAATATGCAAATATGTTTTAGCGGTTGATGGGATTATCTTTACTCTTCAACACTAAATATTAGTTTCATGGTACGGATTATCTTTACAATTGCTTGTGTCTATTCTAAATATTGAAACAGAAAAATACATGGATTATATTTACCATCCTTTCATTTTACTCAAAATCATTGTTTCAATTACGGGGTTTAACTCTGTTGTAAGTCCGCTACCCCGTCCACACTAAATTGGCTTATTGTGTTTAAGAAATTTTAGTTGCCAAAATCTAAGACATCTGCCATGGTTTTTAAATTGTTCTGCTCTATAAATAGGACAAACAAATTACACTGACTTGCAGCTTCTTTTTGTTTGGGAAAAAGAAATCCCACAATCTTTGCTGCAAAATCAAAACCCATAACTGCAAATTGTTTCCTTTCTTTAGATCTGCCAATATTGATGTTTTTGCCAGGTCTGATTTTCATAATGTTTTTCTGTACCATCCTTTGCCTTGTACCTTCCATCTCTACCTGATGTACAACTGGTTCCACTTCAAATGGTATCACTTCTACTTCAAATTGTATCACTTCTATGCTGAAATGCATGTTTGCCATATATTAATGTTGTGGATATTTCATCACAATGTTTAGAATGCAATACAAATCTGTTCTTAATAGCAGAGTTAGTTGAATTAGTTTTTATGAGGACAAAACATTTAAAACACAGCTATGCCCTAGATATGTAGACTTTTTACATGAATTGTTTCTTCTATGCAGAAAGTTGGGGCAGTTAGCAGAAGAAGTTGACTTTTTGATGTCTGGTCTAGATGAATATCTTTCTTGGCGTCACAAATGCTAGGTAGAAGCAAAGGAAAGGGTGGAGCTCTTGCAAAGAGTGGTGAGTTAGACTTCTCTCTAGTTATTTGCAATTTAGTTTAAACCAAATTATTCTAAAGTTTAGATTGGTTTTGAGGAGTTCTTGTCTTCTTCAAGATACATTTGAAATCAGTTCTAAGATTTATGAGACCATCCTCCATTTGTGTCTAGATCTACGAGCAAACCTGTAATTATTCCTATTTTTTGAAAGCAACTTCCGTCTTTTATCATGATGTTTAAATCTTTATATTGTGGAGAAATCATGTAATTGCTAATGTTCATGACTCAAAATGATGGGGACTGCCTGCTAGCAATTTCCAATAATAGTGCTAATTATAGCCTTAAAAGATTCCATTATTTTGCAATTTTATTTTGCAAACAGTTGATGCTCTAAAATTCTATAAAAACGTCAATTATTTAAAATTTTGGGATTTAACAAATTGCATGGCGCTACATAGAGAATAAGAATAAAAGTGGGGACCACTGCCTTTGTAAAATTCCAGAGTCACTCAAAAAGACTTATTAGGACGTTAGGCATAATCTGTAGTACCTCTTGTCATGCAGTTTTTATGTTGTTTAGGATTCCCTCTTGTGGTTCTAATTTCCAAGAGTCTTTGCCCTCTTCTTATTTGCAACTAATGTTCATTTATTAAGAGCTCATTAACCTAATGCCTAAAGGTTGTGATTGGAGGATGACAACATATTACAGTCCTTAATGTCTTGTACATAAATTAAGCAAAATATCTTGCTAGTAAAATTAAAGATCTTGTTTCCTAAATGGTTGAGGAGGGAATACTAAGTATATAAATAGGTAGATTTACTTGTTGTAGTCTTATCAAGTCTCAGGAAGGCTTCAAATGGGTTCACTAGTTTTGGTGAAAGGATATCTTTTTAGAAATAAATTTTAAAAAGGCTTATAAAAGGATTGAATGCGATCTGATTATATCATGAAAAGATATTAAATTTGATTTACTAAACTACTATTCTTAGCCACTAGTCAAACTAACTAAGCATGTAACTTTCAAACACTCCTAACGTGATAATATTTTGTAATAATAAAGTATGCAAGTGTGTACAAGGTTGTAGATGGTTATGAGGTGATCCAACTAGTTTGAAGTTAAACATTGCTGGTGCAAGTTATTGAGACACGTTTTGGTTACTTACTACCTACTCCATTTAATGTTGTGATGGGATAGCCAGAAAGGGTACAAGAAGTGAACTCAGAAATCCACTAAACCTAAAAATTATTGAAAGAACAAGAAATATATGTTTATGAGATAAATAGGTTAGAGGAATCTCAAGCTAAGTAGGAAGCAAGACATGATTAGCATAGAGTTGAGTTCCAAGTTGGGGATACATAATATCTTTACTAAGAAAAAAGATAAGTCTCAAGGTATAGCGATGAAGTTAATACATATTAGATATAGTCCATCTAAGATTCTTAAAAAACTAAATTCTAATACTTTTATACTAGATCTACATCCATACATGTATTTGTATTCCATTGTAAATGTTTAAAACTTGCATGTCTCTTTGATCATATCAACTAATTTACATCCCTTCAAGGAGCCCAATTCTCTCCCTCTACTTATGCACCAAACATTAGTAGAGGTTTTTCTCATCATATTATTGTCTAAATAGTCAAGTAAGAACTAGTTGAGGAAGAAGAATCCTTCTGGAGGATGTGTTGGCCTCTTCATACAATGCTCAAGCATAATACTCAAGACTAGTCACAAAAGCAACACCTCATGTGTTGAAGAAAGATATAAGGAGTTTTGTACATCATGCCAAGAAAATAGTTATAATAACCGATTTCATAGCCAAAAAGGAGAATGGTTGTTACTAGAAAATGGAAACGCCCCCCATCTTCTTTAACATGGATGATATGGAAGATCAGCTCTGAATATTGAAGGAAAGATTCCTAATCTATAGATTTGTGTGGGCTTTTCCAAGATCCAAAACACTTAGGCTCTAGGATCATGAAAAGTAGAAGCCATTTATATTAGTTTAGATATTGAGGGTTCCCAAAGGCTACTTTCTAGAAATTTTCATTGCCAAACAAAATAAAGATCATGTATATTAAGGACCACCATGGTTCATGAAGAGTATGCTCATGAATGTTTGGCTTGTGACTATCTCTAGTAACCACTATCAAGGAATGAGAGTACGCTCAAACCTGTGAGTCTAGGTGGAGTCGATACCCAATACCTACATCACTCTGATCACACGTCAAAGCACATGTGCATCATACATCATGTAATAGCCGAAGCATCAATGGACATCAGAAAGAGGGTCATGACATTGTAAGCCTCTCAGATATGAGTGTTACAACATCATCCCTTTCCTATCCATAATCATACAAAAGCAATCTTATCAATATATAAACATATAAGCATGCAATCCTGCATGATAACCAATCCTGTCAACATCATAATAGTATTGGAATCCATCAAGGAAAAGTAACAACCAAAATGCGAAAACGGAGATCATTACATTTGCATCCAAACATAGTAACCAATTTCGACCAAAAATCCAAAGATGAAAAACTCTTCTCACCAAGCTCTTTCCATGAGAAATTGGAAAAAGATCCACTCTTTACCTTCTCCTTATATATTTATAGAGTTGTTCTCTTTTCTTACTAAAATATAACTAATTCTTGAAAATCAATAACAATAAAGAAAACCCTTTACCTTCCCGTACACACATTATTTAACTCATAAAAATGTGTTAAAACATTATTAAAATGAACTTTATAATAATGTGATATGTTTTAACTTGAAATTTACTGCCCAAAGACTGTCGTGGCATCCTACACTATTTGTAAGTATTTGGCATCTTATTCTCTATGTAGATTTTTGTATGTTTGAAGCCCATGTTGTATGAGAGCATATGAGTTCCATGTTTATGTATCTTATTTTCAGATTTTTAATATAATACATATTGCGGATTTCTTTTCCATTTTATGTGTTTCAAATTAATTTTTTGCCTTCTTGCATAGTGTTGTATGTGTGTTTGTGATCATATTTGAATGGGAGAGTATCCCACTTTCATCAGTGGTATCAGAGCCAGAGTTCCTGAGTGTGCAGGCAGAAGCGCTAATGTGAGGCAATTTGCATCAAGACCTATGGTGGTGTGTGTGATTTGTGTGTAGATAGATCACTGAGTGTGAGGTAGTCTATACCTGAGAGGTTGAAAATTGAGAGTGTGTGGCAAGTGTTTGACAGAATGCCAAAGAAGAAAGGCAAAAGTTTGTCATAGTTGTGTATGTAGGTGAACATGAAGGAGAAAATATTGCAGAAGTATGCTTTGAGGAAGGCATATAGAAAGAGAGTGAGAAGGAAGAGAAAAGTGCAATAGAGATTAAAGAGGTTGTAGCAGCAACAAAACAATTGAGTACAATGGAGAACATTGAAGAAGAGGACACCAAAGTTGCAACAATAAAAGATGAGGTAAAACTTGTATTTTGTGAGTTAGTTGGTGACTCTGATTTGCTTATGAATCATGTGAATGGAATGGGTGAATATGAGGAAGGTGAAAATTGTGTTACAATAGTAAAGAAAAAAGGGATATAAGATTTTGATGAGATTAGAACCAAATCTAATTTATGTTTGAATGATATGATGAGTTATAGTGAAGAATGAACTACAATGGTAAAATTTGTAGCAGACGGCAATGAGGTAAATTCACATTTTAATGTATGTTTTGATGTGGATAAGAATTTAGAAATGGATAAAGTTGTTGCAGCAATGAGTCAATTTGAGAATGTTAAAACTAAGAAACAGGTGGTGAAGGTAAAAGAGGAGTTTGATAAAGAGATTTGTATGAATGAAAATTTGTTGCAGGATGGAAAGGATGAATATTTTAATTCTATTAATAACATTGAAATGGATGCAGAGAGGAAGAGGGAAAGGATGAATATGTTGATTGTGTTACTAACATTGAATTTACAGCACTAGATATAGGAAAAGTAAACACGGTACAGTTGCATGTCTTGTAGAAGGCATGAAAAAAGAAAACAAAGTTGAAGATGCAATAGGTGATGAAAAGCTAAATTCAAATTTCTATGAATTTGAGTTACTGAATGCAGATGATATGGTTCAGTTAGATTTTCTTAGAGAAGATTGGTATGCCAAGAAGGATTTGTATGGTATTGCAAAGTTAAGTACAGGTCAAAATTAGTGGAGATAGATAGACTATGGTGGGTTGAATCCCACAAGATTGGATGAGGGTGTGAATTGCACTAGGAGGAGGTGGTTGGCTTATGGTGGAAATGATTCCACATTCAAGAGCTTGACTGTAGAGAAAAGTTGTCAAAGGAGGAGGTTGTTTGTTTTGGTTAAGTATTGAAAGGGGAGAAAGAAGAAATAATTGTACCAAATTTAGTGATGGAGTTTGTTGAGGATTGCTTGTAATCCGAAAGGGTGGAACTACCACTCAACTCCATTTTGTGAATCCACATTCACAAAATTTTTCCTACCCTGGGTGTCTGATGCATGAGTATCTAGGGGTACTAGAAATCCTGTATCAACCAAGATATTTTATTTTTGTTTGTATGTTTTCAATAAGGTTTCAGGGCTTGAGAAAATAATATTTTAATTTGTAACAAATGTAATTTTCCTTGGGCATATTGGTAAATGTAATTTTGGTGAAAAAATGCCCCAGTAATTTATAAATGCCTCAGATAGTGGGGAATATCCTTCCTAGGCACCCACCTAGAAAAAGCCATTAAATTCTATTTTAGTGGGGGCTGATTTTGTCATATGTAGGGTTGATTCCATCATATGTGGGCTACCAAATTTTATTTCTAGTGGGACTAATTTTTGTCATAAGTGGGGTTAATTTTGTCATAAGTGGGGCTGCCAAGAATCTTGGAATTAATGGCATCTATTATTGTAACACTCATAGTATAAGGAATATGCAAGTTGTCATAATAACCCAAATTGATTGGGCAAATTCTAGGTGCCCATGTGAAGGTGGATTGCACGAGATTTTATTTTTATTATTTTCAAATTTGAAATTCCCAAGAGGGGCGTTTGAATTTTTTAATTGGCACTTTTACCACATGTCGGTACCTTGAAAATTAAAATATTAGCTATCAAAATATGCTCACATGATAGTATATCATGGAAGAACTATTTTTAGAGATATTATGATATATTCTATGACAACTGCAAGGGTCAAAAATAAGGGAGAATGCTTTGGACATGAGAGCCTAATTTTAGAATGGAATCTTGATTGAGAAGTTAAGGACATGGTTTTATAAAACCACATATGGTTTCTTGTATAGCCAAAAGTCTACAAATTGGAGGCTTGAGGAGAAGTATGGGTGAGAGATTTTGTAGAAGAAAATTTAGCATTCTCAAATGCTGCTGGAATGAGTCCAGGATGCTATGAAAGTATTTTGTTGCAAATGATATATGTATGAATCAAGGAATCTCATAAGCTTCAAGTGGATGTAATGAATTTTCAGATTTAATAAAATCAATGTTACAGATTTTTCTTCTATTTTCTATTGTTCACTTTATTTGTAGCCTTCTTGCATAGGCTATTGTGTAGGTTTATGTTGCATATTTGAAAGGGAGAGTATCCCATTTCATCACTTTATCATTGGCCTTTATGGTTCTTTGTGGGAGACGTGCACCTATTTTATAGCCTAACGTAGATTAGCTTGTTGGTGACCAAGAAGACATTATAACTGGTCTATGAGTTGTACCCTAGCAAACTAGGAGAATGAATCAACAATATCACCAAGCTAATGAATTGCTCAAAGAAGAAAAAGAACTTGGAGATATTATAAAGGAGAACACGAGGCGTTTCAATGAAGCCCAAGAAGTAGTCTTTGTTGAAGGCATAGTTCTTGTGCCTAGGAGAGAAAGACCCCTTCAAATTCAAGTAGTCTTTCATAATAGACAGAGAAACCCAGTTGATAGACTGAGGAACCAAGTGTGTACCCAGTAAGCCCTTACTCATAACAACCAATAAGTGGTTTGGTGACTCTACACTATTGTTGTTTACTAATATTCTGGTCTAGTTTACCAAGTCAACCCCAAAGTGCTGACAACGTTGACACTGACTGGGGTACCATCAAGAGTATGATACCAGAGAAGAATATGAGTATTCAGGATATGACTTTAGATATTATAAAATAGTTTGAGGACATTGAAATAGAATGAAAGTATAACATGCAGCAGGAGGAACTGGCTTATCAAGCCTATCTCCAACAGCATGAGTAGCAGTCTTATGAGGCCTTTTGTTATCAGCAAGAGATGGAAGAAAAGACAAAGTATGAAGAAGAATGTCTAAAGAGGCAAATTCTTGTTAAGGCGGAAGAAATGAGACAACTTCTGGCTCAAGTTAGTACTTTGTTACTAGCTGAACCTACTTGTCCTAACACCATTTCCCTCTTCCCAAGTGGACCTATTGTATGGCAAGAAAGTGAAAGCTCAAAGAGCCAAGAGGAAGAAAAGTGTGAGATTAGGGAGGAAATGAATGCTACCATTTTGTCCTCTCATGAGAAAAAACTAGACTTGCTGCAAGAGGAGGTTTTAGGGTTCAAAATCTGAAGTTTCAATCAGGAAAAGTTTTCTGAATCAGCAAGTAAGTCTCCTCACATTAAGATTCCAAGTTTTAGATATTTAATCCTTTTGCAAGAAATATTACAGGTACGAAATTAGCCTATCATCTGTCAAGAACAACCCACTCAAAAGCCCATTCTTCCTCATGCATGTGCAGAGTATTAAGATATTCTTTTATACTTAGAATCTCCTATTTTTAGTTAATGGTCAGTTTCTTGTAACGATATGTAATTATGACAAGATCATGTGTCGATCTCTAGGAGTCTTTAGTAGTTTCTAAATATAGAAACTTGCTTTCTTTGTAATTAATTGTAACCTATTTAAGAGCCTTTGCTCTATGTGAATATCATCCAGCATTCTGCCATTTACCTGTGTAATATGGTATTAGAGCTTGCTTCAACTTCGAAAACATAATTTCATTCAAAATTATTCAAGTTTTTTTTTTAATCTTGAATTTGTTTTGGGCTCTTTGGTTGGTTCTTATTATTTTTTTAGTGAGGCCGGTTTTTTTCCTACAGACTACCTGTTTTGCAAATTTGCTGAGTGCCTAGGGCACGAAAATTTTTTGTCTAGGGTTTTGACCCTCAAAAATTTTACAAAGACATATTCTGGGTGGGTTTTTCGAGTAGATTTCTAGGTCTTCATCCAAATTTTTTTCTGGTTTTCTAAAATTTTTGAATGCGTAGGGTATGAAATTTTTTCATCTAGGGTTTTGACCCTCAAAAATTTGACAATTTTTTTTTTCAAAGACATATTCCTGGTGGGTTTTTCGAGCAGATTTTTGGGTCTTCGTCTATTTTTTTGGGTGCATTATTTTTTATGCACCATTTTTTGTGCAGCATATGTTGGCAAGAGACACTATATGGATTCATGGTTGTTGTCATTGATGGCAACAAAGGTCATCCCACATATCCGCAAGTCATGGTGTGTCTCTACCAGAAGTCAGAATGAAGATTGTTGTGGTTCGGTGAACAAGAACAGAGCATATGGCAAGGTCCGACAGATTGGTCCGGATCTCTCAGAGGAAGTGTCTTGGTGCAGTACGGATTTGGGGAAGTCAAGAGGACTACCTTGAGTGGTATATTCCAAGGATTTAGCCTCCGGTGATGGACAAGGAAAAAGATATGAATAGTTGAGTACCGGATTTCTGAGAGACAGTGAAAACAGAGGAAGAACTGACTGACAGAGTATCAGACTACTTTCCGGATGTGTTACTGTTGATGATAAAGGTTGTGAAGGCATGAATCATGTTTGGCCGACATGATTAATGATATCTACAAGTATATGCTTGATCCGCATTGCTTGGTGAGCAAGGATTCAGCCGACAGAATAGAGTTTGTAAGAAACTAGACTGTTCCGGATGCCGACTAGAAAAGTGATGAAATTACTTATGCGGATATATATAGAGGATGGATTTAGTTGTGAAGGGTGTGATTGTGTGAAGGTATATGCGAACAAGTGCAGAACAGAGCAGAAGTAGCAAGAAAGATCCGGTATGTGAAAGGATAGCAGAATAAAGAACAGAGGAGAGATGAAGTGCAGCAGATCAGTGTACTGAGCCTAACCAGAACTGAACTCCAGCATATGCAGATGCTTCCAATCAGTTCAAGACTGTGATTCTTATCACTTTGTAGACAGTGTGTCTCCTTGTAGGCAGTGGGCCTCTTTGTGAGCAGTGAGCCCTAATTGGCAAGTGCCATTTTTGTAATTTCCTATTCTTCTAATAGAGAATAATTTTTGGGTTAATCACCCCGTGGTTTTCTCCCTTAACAGGGTTTCCACGTCAAAAATACTGTGTCATGTGTTTCTTATTTCATGGTAATGTTTTTGTGTTTGATTCAATGCTGCATTAATTAATAAGAAAGTTCAATAAGGGAAATAATTAGGATAACTGATTCACCCCCCCTCTCAGTTATCAACAATTGGTATCAGAGCTAAGTTCCTCCTAATAGAGTCTAACAGCTTGAGGAAGATCTGGGAGTTCAAATGGATGCATATGGTTTAAGGGAGCAACTCAAGACTGCCCTTGAGGATCTTGAACAGTCAAATTCTGAAGTCAATGAATTAAAGGAAAGACTCAAACAGGCTGATGAATTCATGAGAGAATTAAAAGACAAATTAAGTCTCTCTATGAAAAAGAGAAAGGAGCTGCTCCAACAATTGGCAAGACAAAGTGAAGAAAGCAATATAAATGAAGAATTGACTGAGCAAACCAAGTTATGTAAAAAGTTATCAAAAGAAGTCATTATGTTAAGACATGAAATGGAATCAGGAACTATAAAGTTTACTCAAGAGATTGAAGAAAAAAGAAAAGCTGAAGACAATCTAAGACAATCTCTTAAAGAAAAATCAGAAGAATGCCACCAGATGGACAGGATTATCAGACATCTTGAATCTGATCTTGAAGATGCCAAAGATAATGAAGAAAAACTTGAGGATCAAATTGCCTCTCTCAAAAGAGATCTTCAAACAGCAAATGAATATAAAGAAAAATTCAAGATAAGTTCTGCCCAACTTGAAGTACTTCTTGGAAGTCAAAAGAGGACAGATGACAAGTATGGTTTGGGATATGAGAAAGGAGAAAGCTCCGGATCCTGTCAAAAGAATTTTGGATCAGAAAATCCAAGGAATAGGCCTAGAAGACCTCCGGTAAGACAGCCCAATGCTCAAAGATATCCATCTTTCAATGGATACTGCCACAACTGCAACCACTTTGGTCACAAAGCTAATCAGTGCAGAAAGAGAATGAATCAGATTAATTCATCCTTTTCCGGACAGTGCTTTAACTGCAAAAGGTATGGACACAAATCCCATGAATGCAGAAATATGCAAGTAAACAAATCATTCAAAGGTAGATGCTTTACATGCAATAGAGTAGGTCATATGGCTAATCAATGTAAATCAAGAGGTTATCAGTCAAATATGCAAAGAAATGTTATTTGCCAAATCTGTAATAGGTCCGGTCATAATGCTAAAGTCTGCAGAAGCAAGAATCAGGACAAAAGAGGTCTGGTGTATAATCAGAATCAAGACAAGGGTAAACAAAAGATGAATGCGGATGAAGTTAGGAATCAGATGAGCAAGATTTGGGTGAAGAAAAGTTCAGAGAATGTAGAGGTTGGATCCGCACCAGACTCTGGTGCTAATATTTCTTTCGGAAATTAAAAAGTGAGCTCTGGCTTAGGGGGAGACTCAAAGAAAATCCTGTTCCCCCAGCCAATCAAGTGGTACCAGATGTGTCACAAGATGTGGAGTAAAGGGTTTAAAGATATAAGTCTTGAGATGATCTAGATAAGATTTCAGAGGTCCGCATGAAAATGTGAAGAAGCTATGATCGATCAAGTAAGACCTGTTCCGGGAGATGCTCCGGAATGACAGATGATTACAAAAAGGTCCGGAGAGATCCGGAAGTGCATTGTCTTATTCTGCGGATTGGACAGAGTGTTTGGGATGTCCTTGTGATGTGTTATCTTGATTTATTCATGATTGAAAGATCCGCATGATGTTCATAAATCAGGACTGGTCTGGGATACTCCAAGCTATCCGGACAAGGCAAACCAGAATAATATAGGTGAAGCATTTATTGCAAACAGATATTAGGGTTTGCGAAATGATATAAGGGATTCTCAACAATCATTTGATCATTCCACATCCAAGAAGAAGCGAAAAGCGGAGCTCTGCAACAAGATTCATCAAGCACACCAAAGATCTCCTGCCGAAGTCATTGCATAAAGAAATCAATCCAACCACTCCGTGCAAACCGAAGGCGCATAAGGTATTCTCTGTTTTCATTATCTCACTGCAAATCTTTGAAGAATGGCTACTCCGAATATAGTTAAGATCTCTAATAGACCTTGCCCCACATTCAAGAAACATCCTTACAAATCCTTGGAGGTAGATCCACTAGGAGCCTTCTCTAGTGTTCCTCATGGTGTATTGCACACGGAAGATATTAGGGTTTACATCCATGCGAATCTTGAAGACTTTGGAGAATCAAAACTGATGGATATCTATCACAAACAATTGATAGATGACTCCTTTGAGATCAAACCTCAGTACAAAGCCATCCGGGACAAACACTTTGCACAGTGCATTCATTTCCCCTATTTTGAAGAAGATGAATGGGTCCGGTATGTACTAAGTAGAGTACATGACAACTTCCTATGGTTGAACAAGCCCTTCAAGATCACCAAAGATGCAATTAGGGTTGTAACCAGTCTACACTCATCCGGTGGATTACCTGTTCTCAAGTCTGTCAAAAATCAGACAGTTAGTGATGCAACCGGATCCAAGTTTGACAAGAGAGCTATGACAGTTGATGACATCACTGAACCGGATGTCAAATTTGCATCTATGATAATTGGTTACAAAATCTATCACTCCAGTAGGGAAAATTCAGTACCGGGAACTGCAATCTACACAGCCTATCAAATGTTAAAGGAGAATGTAGACTATGACTTGTGTGAGCTTCTTGTAAACCAACTCTTTAAAAATCTGCAGAAGATTAAGAAGGACAAGAAAAACTCCTTCAAGTATGGCAATCTGATCCTTTGTCTCTTCTTTTACTACATGAACGAGCTTCCCGGATCCAGTGGATGGATATGGCAGAATGACAGACCGGTTGCCATCCAAATCAGAGACTATTTGCATGGACTTGGGGATGCTAAAGCAAGAAACACAGCTCTATGGGGATACTTCAAGAACTTCCAAAGCATGATGCATGCAAGAGAAAGAATACCCCTATCCCTCGTTGAAAAGTACAAAGATACAGTATGCTTCATGGTAGAAATAGATCAGTGTCTAATGGAGGCAGTAGAACCAAGAACTGTATGGATCATGCCCATGGGGTATGAAGTGGATGAACAGATAGTGTAGCTGCATGTTCAACACATGCTAAGTTAGCCCAAAGATCCAAAGGCAGAAAGGTTTGGAACCTTTGAAGAGCTGAGTGTAAAGATCCATGTAGAACTCAGGGAACCTGAGATAAAGAGAAAGGTGAGAAAAGAAGTAGAGCATATTGCTCAAGGCCTAGACATCTCAAAAGAGGCACTTGATGCCAGCCGGGAAAAGAGGAGGAAGGCTGAGGAAGAAAAGAAAAGTAAAGAAAGTGTTCCAGTTGAAACTTCCACCCGGACCAGATCATCAAAAAGATCTGCACCTCCCACAACCAAAAGCTCAAAACCGGAAGTCCAGGCATCCGGTAAAAGATCTAAGACAAAAGCCACAAGGGCTTATGAAAGCCAAAAGGATGAAGAGGAAACAGAGTCAGATGAGGGAGTAAAAGAAATAAAGAAGCAGAAAAAGAAAGGATCCGGTAAACCCTCCACAGGCCACGACAAGGATGAAATGGCAGAAGTATCTGTTGAAAAGCCCACTCTATCTCTAGAGAGTGTAATCAAGTCGGTTACGGTGGATGGAAACCTTCAACCAATGACTGAATTTTATGATGACTACAATGAGGCTGACCAAAAGACTCTGCAGGAAGCCACAGTCAAATATCTGAACATATACAATAAGGCTTTCATTGAGATCATATCTCTTATTCCTAAAAGCCTAGAAAAGGAATTAGAAATAAGAAAGAATAATGCTCATGCAAAAGATCTTGAGATCCGGGAGCAGATAGCTATTTAGCTATATCCTCAAATTGATCCCAAGACAATGAACATAATCTTCAAAGACTGCAAAGATGAGTTCAGAAGTAAAGCCAGGATGAATCAACTCATGCTTGGTGAGACTGACAAAGTGGCCAAAGAGACAGAAGAGATCCTCCGGAAGGCCTTCAAAAGGTTTAATCTTCCTGTTGTAGAGGACTTAGGTGTAGAAACAGCTGCGGATTTGGAATCATCTGCTCCGGAAGAAGTGGGCCCTGAACAGACTAACATCTCTCCTCCGGTTTCCCCTACAGTCTCCGGATCCCAAGAAGAAGAGAAACTACAGGAGAAAGAAGTAGCAGTTAAAGAAAAAGAGGCTGACAGCACCCCAACAGAGAAAACCACGACTGAAAGTGGTAAGAGTAAGGAAGGAGAAAAGATTCAAAAGGACAAAACTGCAGAAGAGAAGAAACATCTGTCTCCGGCAAGAGACACTGCACAAACTGTTCAAGAATTCCTGATAAAAGCCACTATAGAAATTGATGAACCGGACCTGCTAAAAGGACCATTAGATTTTGACTCTTTGTCACCGGTGCAAACAATGAAAATAGCCTCATTTGCAAATGAGAAAGTCAAAGAGAAACTGTTGAAATCTCACATGGAAGACTGTGAGCTTATGGAGGTAGCATCTGGAGTGCTAGAAAAGATCATGCAATCTTTTCAAAAGGATCCCACAGCCTCCTCTTCCGGTAATCTCAAAACCTTAGTCAGCAGTGTTAGTACACATTTTGAATCTCTAGAAAAATCTGCTGAAGAAAAGGTCCGGAAGGAATTTTTGGATAAAAGATTTTCAGAAGTATTAGGATTAATCTCTAATGATAGGAGAAATATGAGTATTGGAATAAAGAGCTTAGAAAATGCTCTTAAGGATGGTGGTGACATTTACAAATTTTGTATATCTTGGTCAAAGGCAACAGCAGCAATTGATAAGAAAATAAAAGAGGAACAGGACAAGCTACAAAGTTTATCTCAAAGTTTTGATCCTCTCTCTTCCTCCATAATAAATCAAGAATGTCAGACTATTGCAGTCTTGAATGAAATAAAGAATCTTGAGAAGGAAAGGAAGAATATCACTAACCGGATGGGAGAACTTAGAAGGATTATAATCCCTAAGTTAGAAACTATGCATGAGGCCATCAGTGATGCTCAGACCACCGCCCAAACAAATGATCCGACAGATCTCAAGAGGGCAGAAGCGTTTGCATTTTTGTTGAGTGGTCACATCTCAATTTTGGATAGAATGAAGCAAAGTTGGGCTACAGAACTGATCCAATTGAAGGCATCCTTTGCAGACATTCTTCAGTATATGTGAGTATGTAAATATGCGGCTATGTATAGAAAATTTTTGAAAATTTTGGTGTGCGGACCCTACTCTTTGCCATTGATGTCAAAGGGGGAGTGAGGAGCAGTGAAAAATGAGGAATCCAACTAAGGGGGAGTTCCGAAAATTGTATATTAAGACAGAGCATCAGCAAAGGGGGAGCATAGTGTAAACACTTAGTCATTTTTCACTAAGTGTTGCCATCAATGCCAAAGGGGGAGATTGTTGGCAAGAGACACTATATGGATTCATGGTTGTTGTCATTGATGGCAACAAAGGTCATCCCACATATCCGCAAGTCATGGTGTGTCTCTACCGGAAGTCAGAATGAAGATTGTTGTGGTCCGGTGAACAAGAACAGAGCATATGGCAAGGTCCGACAGATTGGTCCGGATCTCTCAGAGGAAGTGTCTTGGTGCAGTGTGGATTTGGGGAAGTCAAGAGGACTACCTTGAGTGGTATATTCCAAGGATTTAGCCTCCGGTGATGGACAAGGAAAAAGATATGAATAGTTGAGTACCGGATTTCTGAGAGACAGTGAAAACAGAGGAAGAATTGACTGACAGAGTATCAGACTACTTTCCGGATGTGTTACTGTTGATGATAAAGGTTGTGAAGGCATGAATCATGTTTGGCCGACATGATTAATGATATCTACAAGTATATGCTTGATCCGCATTGCTTGGTGAGCAAGGATTCAGCCGACAGAACAGAGTTTGTAAGAAACTAGACTGTTCCGGATGCCGACTAGAAAAGTGATGAAATTACTTGTGCGGATATATATAGAGGATGGATTTAGTTGTGAAGGGTGTGATTGTGTGAAGGTATATGCGAACAAGTGCAGAACAGAGCAGAAGTAGCAAGAAAGATCCGGTATGTGAAAGGATAGCAGAATAAAGAACAGAGGAGAGATGAAGTGCAGCAGATCAGTGTACTGAGCCTAACCGGAACTGAACTCCAGCATATGCAGATGCTTCCAATCAGTTCAAGACTGTGATTCTTATCACTTTGTAGACAGTGTGTCTCCTTGTAGGCAGTGGGCCTCTTTGTGAGCAGTGTGCTCGGGCAGTGAGCCCTAATTGGCAAGTGCCATTTTTGTAATTTCCTATTCTTCTAACAGAGAATAATTTTTGGGTTAATCACCCCGTGGTTTTCTCCCTTAACAGGGTTTCCACGTCAAAAATACTGTGTCATGTGTTTCTTATTTCATGGTAATGTTTTTGTGTTTGATTCAATGCTGCATTAATTAATAAGAAAGTTCAATAAGGGAAATAATTAGGATAACTGATTCACCCCCCCCTCTCAGTTATCAACAGCATACCTATTCCAAAATTTGTGCTAGTTCAATTCTTTTCGGCATACCTACAGTGTTCTATCTGGAATTTTAGTTCACATCCACTTCTATTCGTCATTTTTTTTGCCTCCAAAAGCATGTGGAATGGCAAGCTTGTCAAATATTATGTTGGAATGTAGTCAGCAGTTCAACGGCTGCAACTACAACAATTGGAAGCAGCGAATGATGACCATCTTTGAATATCACTACCTCACTCAGATCATTCTAGGCACTACCACTCATCCAGCAACAGCGAGTAAAGACCAAGATAAGTTTGATGAACAAACCCGTGAAGTAGTCATGCTCATTAAGCTATCAGTCACAGATGATCAACTACCTCAGATTCTAGTTGGAAAGACAACAAAGGAGATTTGGGACCATCTAAAGGGTTTGCATAAAACCTCTGACAAGAGCCATGCATTCTTCCTGAAAAATATACTATTTTCTATCATGATGGATACGAAGACATCTTTGCAAACACACCTGAACAAGATCCAAGAGATTAGAGATCAGTTGGAGGCTATTGGTCAAAAAATGGAGGAAGAAGACCTGGTTGTGATCACTTTGAAAAGTCTACCTAAGTCCTATGAACATTTCATTGAGACTCTCAACATTACATTAGCTAATGTTGATCTGAAGTTTGCAGAACTCTGTACTATCCTCTTGCAGCAGGATTGCTGGAAACAATAGTTTGGTAGTAGTGCTTCTTCGTCCTCTTTAGAGCAAGCTTTTGCAGCCAAGTTTCAGGCTCAGAATAAAGGCAAAAGTTAGCCTCCACAGTAGAATCAGCTAGCACCATCTCAGGACAGTGGTAAGAAGAAGAACATTTAGTGTAACTACTGTCACAAGTTTGGACACATCAAGAAAGATTGTCGCGCACGTATCGCTTCTGAACAGAAGAAGCAGGGAGGGTCTCAGTAGAAGGCCAACAGTGCGGAGCACACTGAGTAGAAGGAGTCTGTGTTTTACACCTTCATGGCTAAAAGACCTGCAGACCATGCAAAATCCTCTGCCTGGTACATTGATTCAGGTGCTACACATCATTTCACTCATTGTCATGACTGGTTTATAGAACTCTCCCCTTTCAGTGATTCAGTGGTCTTCGGTGGTGGAGAAGTGTACACAGTTGCCGATAAGGGCACTATTTAGCTTCAGTCTGGTGGGAGGAAAATCATATTCCTCAACATATATTATATTCCTGGTATGGAACTTAACTTGCTTTCAGTCATCCAGATCATGAAACACTCTCCACAACTTGATGTGGTGTTTAGTGCTCACAAGTTCTTGATCATCGACTGGGAGACCAAATGCACTGTAGCTGCTGGCATTGAGGACCATGGTCTTTATCGACTTGTGGATTCAGATGGTCCTCCTGAATCAGCCCTCACAACTCGACACTCTTCAGTTACCGGTCTCTGGCATCAGCAGTATGGGCACCTGAATGTGCACTACCTGTCTTAACTCTCCTGACAACACCTGGTAGATAGGCTCCTTGAGATTCAGGCTCAAAACTTCGGTGTCTGCGGATTGTGTCAAGCTAGGAAACAACATCATACGCCATTCCTGACTGGTGACTCCTGGCGCGCATCCAAGGTACTTCAGTTGGTTCATGTTGATGTTTATGGCCCTATGAATACTTTTTCAGTTACTGGATGCAAATACTTTTTACTATTTGTTGATGATTTCAGTAGGAAAATATGGGTTTACTTTCTTAGATAGAAATTACATGTGTTTTTAGTTTTTTAGAAGTTTAAGGCCTTAGTAGAAAAAGAGTCTGGTTGTTCCATTGTAACTTTAGGTCAGATAATGGGGGGGGAATTTTGTTCAAATGCGTTCTCCAACTTCTGTGATACACATGGCATTAATTACCAATTGACCACACCCTACACTCCTCAACATAATAGTGTTGTAAAGTAGCGCAACCGCACTATACCTGAGTTAGCCCATTCCATGATGGAGCACAGATGTGTTCCTAAGAAATTTTGGGTAGAAGCAGTTTTCACTGCAGTTTACCTTCTTAACCGGTCTCTGACCTATGCAGTTAAGGATAAAACTCCGGAAGAAGTCTGGACTGGCTGCAAGCCGTGAGTCAGTCATCTAAATTTTTTTGGCTCTCTTGCCTATGTTTGGATTCCCAATGCCAAGCGCTCTAAACTAGACTCCAAGAGTCAAAAATTAATGTTCACAGGATACAGTGATAACCACAAGGCCTATCGGCTCATTGACATTGAGACAGAAAGTCTCATCTTCAGTCGTGATGTGGTTTTTGATGAAGAGTGGGGACCCTTCTTCTCTCCCTCTTCTGTGCAGCAATACAAAGATTAGCCTTTGAAGGCTCCTGACTTGGGTGTCTGTCTTCCATTAGGTCCACCTTATGGGAGGGATGCTGATAATTCTTCAGATTCTAATGATTCTCAGTTTGACATCCCTAAGGATGATCCTAAGTATCCTCCTGATGCACCTGTTCTACATGATGCACCTATTCTACCTGTTGCACCTATTCCAGAATCTACTGCTGAACCTGACGTTGGCCCCTCTACCTGTCACCCCAAATGGTCATCTCAGATGATTGCCGATCTTCATGATGATAAACTTGTTGAGGGTAGATCCTCCTGGAATAAGAGCAAACAACAGTATATAGTAAACTTTGCTCTCATGGCCAACCTGCGTAGTGTCTATGAGCCTCAGACTCATTAAGAGGCTAAAGGTATTCCAGAGTGGGATATAGCGATGGAATCAGAACTCCAGAGCCTTTAGAAGAACCACACCTGGGTTCTTTCCGACCTTCCTCCAGGGAAGAAACCCATTAGCTGCAAATGGGTGCATAAAGTTAAGTACAAGGTTGACGGAACCCTGGACAAGTACAAAGCCCGGCTTGTTGCTCAGGGTTTCTCACAAAAAGAAGGTATCAACTATGAGGAGACTTTTGCTCCTATAGCCAAGATGAGTACCATAAGGCTCGTCCTTGCCTTAGCAGCCCAGTTTGGATGGAATGTCCATCAGATGGACGTCAAAAGTGCCTTTCTCAATAGTGAGTTGCAGGAAGAAGTCTATATGACGCAACCTCCTGGTTTCAATGTTACCAGACAAGAACAGAAAGTCTGTAGACTGGTCAAAGCACTTTATGGCTTGAAGCAGGCTCCAAGAGCATTGTACATCAAAATTAACAAGTACCTCATAGATCATGGCTTTAAGTGGAGTCCATCTAACCCAAATTTTTACATCAAAACATATTGGTAATGATATATTATTGCTTGTTGTCTATGTGGATGACTTGCTCATTACTGGTAGCTCATCACACCTGATCGATAAGATCAAACAGGACCTATGCAAATCCTTTGATATGACAGATTTGGGACTTTCACACTATTGTCTAGGTGTTGAGGTTTAGCAAACTTAGAATAGCATCTTCATCTCTCAGTCGAAGTATGCTTGTAGTCTTCTAGATAGGTTCCAAATGCAGGATTGTAAACCAGCCTCCACCCCAATGGAAAAAGGACTTAAGTTGTCTGCTAAGTCTACCTCACCAATGGTTGATGAGTCTCTGTTTAGACAACTAGTAGGCAATCTTATCTACCTGATTGCTACTAGACCAGACATCAGTTTTGCAGTCAGCTACATTTCATAATTTTTGACAGCTCCTAAGGCTGTTCATTGGGTAGCGGCTATGCATGTGCTGCGATACATGAAAGGCACTTCTAACTTTGGAATTCTTTACACAAGGAATTCTGATCCTAGCCTTAGAGGCTTCACAGATTCAGATTGGGCAGGTTCAGTTGATGACAGAAAATCAACTTCTGGGTATGTGTTCAGTTTGGGTTCCGGTGCTGTCACATGGACTAGTAAGAAGTAGCAGGCTGAAGCACTCTCCTCCACAGAAGCTAAGTATCAAGGTGCAGTGAAGGCATCTTGTGAGGTAGTTTGGCTTCACCAGATGCTTGCAAATATGCAACTATCTCAAGTAGCTCTGACTCCCCTATTTTGTGACAATTAGGCAGTTCTCAAACTTGCCAAGAATCCAGTCTTCCATGAAAGAACCAAGCATTTAGAGACACATTGTCACTTCATCAGATTGTTGGTTGAAGATGGATCAGTTTAGTCGCTATATGTTCTGACTGAGGATCAAACAACTGATATTCTCACCAAGTCCCTTAGTCCTGACAAGTTTGTAAAATTTCGGGGGTCTCTTGGTGTAGTGAATAGGTTGACCATTAAGGGAGGGTATTAAGATATTCTTTTATACTTAGAATCTCATATTTTTAGTTAATGGTCAATTTCTTGTAACGGTATGTAATTATGACAAGATCGTGTGTTGATCTCTGGCAGTCTTTGGCGGTTTTTAAATATAGAAACTTGCTTTCTTTGTAATTACTTGTAACCTATTTAAGAGCCTTTGCTCTATGTGAATATCATCCAACATTCTACCATTTACCTGTGTAATACAGAGGAGGTTGGTTCAGGTTTGGAACCGAGTCCTTTGCATTTTGATTCATTTGAAAGGTTTTCTAATGTTGTTCATGAGATAAATGAACAAGGTGAAAGTCTTCAGTTGAAAAGATAGATTGCCCAAGTTCCAATGGAGAGAGAACTAGATAAAGAAGAGGATTCAGTTTCTTTGTTTGATCAGCTGCTTGGTGTTATTGATAGTGATCAAGAGAGCATACAGAAGCCTGACTTACCAGCTCATTAGGAGCAGTAGGAAGACATTATAGAACATGGCGGGTTGCTAATACATCAAGACAAGAATGAGGAAGAAGCCTCAAATTAACTAGGAGAGCAAAAGGATAGGCCTATTTTGGAGGATATTGAGGATGCCTTGCATGAAGATGTTTACCAAATTAGACAAGCAATGAAATCAGAACCTATGCTTCAAACTAAAGGTCTAAATATTCCTACAAGAGTTCAAGAGAGTCATTATAAGGTTGAAATTATATAGAAAAGTAAAGAAGAACTAGAAGATGACCTATTTTGGGATGAGCTAGATAATTTTTGTGCAAATTTAGATGTCAAAACAACACCTCTGCAAGAGGAGGTTCATAAATAGCAAGAACAACAAGTGGAAATTATTACTTTTCAAGAGATTTCTAATCAATAGGATGAGGAAGGAATAGCAAATTTTGAACATCAAGCCAACACTGTGTGTTTGGGTATGTTTTTGTCAAGAGAATGTCCTATTCTACATCTAATCCAATTGGAAAGAAATAAAGAGGAGCTATTACCTATTAGGTTGGACTCAAGGCATGAAGATGAGCAATAGAAGGAAGAGAGACAACTTATTTATCCACCATAGAACAACTATATTTTCAGTCAAAACAAGTGCGTATATGTGTTTGTTCTTTTTTTGGAAGAGGTATTACATATGTTTATTGGATGCCCACCCTTTCCACAACCCTTCTTAGCTACTCAAAGGCATGAAAAACACCCCAGGTTGATCAGAAAAGGGAGATATTTTCTAGAACCAGTTAATGGCTTCATTTAGAAAACCTATTCATTTGTTTAGCTTAGGTAGGTAGGCCATTTGTTTCAGTTGATTTTTTGTTCTCCAAGAAGAGATGATGCATAGTTTGCTGGTCTTGTTTGGAGCCAACATTATTTTGTTTTCAGTTTGTTTTGCTGCTATTGTTTTTCTAGCAGCTAGGTTTCAATAAATTTTCTAAATTGCAAAGGCCAAGAAAAGACTCTATTGCCCAATGGATATACTAGGCAAGTGACCATGATAGTTTTAGTGGGTAAAAGTAGTGTAGAGGTCACCAAATTGTTGGATCTAGGGCATACAACTGAGAGGGGGGGGGTGAATCAGTTGTATAGAACTTCTTCTATTTCAAACACTTAATTCTCTGTTGTTAGTTAGCAGCATATCAAATAATCATTCATGGAAGCATAATACATAAACATAAGAGCAGATAAGCATCAACACATTGAACACCAAGATTTTGACGTGGAAAACCCGGTTAAGGGAAAAACCACGGGGTGATTAACCCAAGAATTATTCTCTGTTAGAAGAATAAAGAAAAATGAATGGCACATGCCAATAAGGGCTCACTGCCCGAGCACACTGCTCACAAAGAGGCCCACTGCCTACAAGGAGACACACTGTCTACAAAGTGATAAAAAATCACAGTCTTGAACTGGAGAATGACATCTCTACCATGTCCGGATCAGTTCCAATTAAGCCCAACAATCTCTGCTCTGCCTTTCGCACCTTTTCTTCGCTATATCATGCTTATCTTCACACCACACACTGAAATGAACTCACAAATCATTATTTATACAAGACATCGACTTAGGAACAAGCATCTAAGTTGGCAAACAACCATAGGAGTATCCGCAAGATGAATAACACATCCGGTCGGCCATCACAAGAACATTCGCAGGATGAACAACTCATCCGGTCGGCTACACAGAGCAAGAACTTCATCCGGAAGAATAACTTCAATTCCGGGCTCTACCATCAATGCGGACCAACAACACAACCTAAACATGATCCAAGAACCTTCACAAGCCTATCTGAATGTCCGGATACATCCGCACTTCCTCTGCTTACTGGGATCTCTTGTCTTCCTCATCCGGAACTTTAAGAACACAGTCTGTCGCCACTGTCATAATGCAGGAGGTACTTCCGAACCTCCAAATCATACACAAATCAGGATGATACATCACAAGGACATCCCAAACACTCCTTCCAATCCGCAGATTAGGATAATACAATTCCAGACCTCACCGGACCTTTTTGTGATCCTCTGTCACCTCCGGATACTTGCCAGACCCGGTTCTATACCGGCAGCCACAACTTCTTCAGATCTTCATGCGGACCTCTGAAATCTTAACTGTAGCATCTCAAGACTCATATCTACTAACCCTTTGATCCGCATCCTCCGGTTCTCATCCTATACAGTACATTTACCTTCTTCTTATCACTGTTCTTCACTGTTCCTGACTGAGTCTAATTTTCTCAATATCCTCAGCACACAGCTCATCAAATCCTTCTTGTCAATGCAATATGAGTATGTTGACATCAATGACAACACTGGCTCACCTCATACTTGCAACAATCTCCCCCTTTGTCATTGATGGCAACATATGATGTGAAAAACCATCAAGACAAGAACTTCTCTTTTCTGTCACAGCTCCCCCTATCAACAACAACTCTTCACATGTCTTCCTTTGCTGCTCCCCCTTTGATCATCAACCACTTGTTTTTCACATGTCTTCTCTCCCCCTTTGACATCAATGGCAAAGGGCTCATACTTGCAACTCTCATGCATCAGAATAATACCAGCTGCTCCCCCTTAGTTGCAGCTCCCCATTAGTCCGGATCACAAGATATGACTGTGATAGCCACCGGACTGATGCACATCAGTGCATCTTAGTTCATCACCGGAGGGGCCATGACCCCTAACTTCTCCCGGAGATATTCAAAAGAGTCCTTGGGAAGAGGTTTTGTAAAGATATCTGCAATCTGATCCTTGGAGGGAACATACTCCAATCTGACTTCTTCCTTGTTTACTTGTTCTCTCAAAAAGTGAAATTTGATAGATATGTGCTTAGTCTTAGAATGCAATACCAGATTCTTAGAAATATTAATTGCACTTGAATTATCACAGAAAATTGTAATAGGCTCCTCATATTCAACTTTGATGTCTCTTAGCATCTGCTTCATCCACAAGATTTGAGTGCAACTACCTGCTGCTGCAATGTATTCTGCTTCAGTTGTAGACAGAGATATTGCATCTTGTTTCTTGCTTAGCCAAGAAACCAATCTCTTCCCCAAAAAGAATGCTCCACCACTAGTGCTCTTCCGGTCATCCACATCTCCTGCCCAATCTGCATCTGTGTAAGCATGAAGAGAGAAATCCGGATCTCTAGGATACCAAAGACCATACTCAACTGTTCCTTTCAAGTATCTAAAAATTCTTTTGATTGCCATAACATGAGATTCTCTAGGATCAGCCTAGAATCTTGCCACAAGACCAACAGCCTGCATTATATCTGGTCTAGTTTGAGTGAGATACAACAATCCACCAATCATTGATCTATACTTTGTTTGATCTGCCTTTGGAGAATCATCATCTTTGCTTAACTTACATCCGGTTGCCATAGGAGTGTTCATAGGCTTTGAGTCTTCCATACCAAATTTCTTTAACAATTCTTTCACATATTTGGTCTGAGAAATGAAGATCCCTTCTTTTGTTTGAGTAATTTGCAGACCCAAGAAGAAATTCATTTCACCAAGCATAGACATTTCAAACTCACTTTTCATCTGATTTGCAAAGGTTTTGCACATACTATCTCTTCCTCCAAAAATGATATCATCCACAAACACTTCAACAATCAGAATGTTTTCATGATCAATTTTGAAATATAAGTTACTGTCAGCAGTACCTTTGTTGAATCCAATCTGCACAAGATGCTTATCCAACCTTTCATACCATGCTCTTGGGGCTTGCTTCAATCCATACAAAGCTTTCTTCAACTTGCAGACCATATCATTATTATCAGACAATTGAAATCCATCCGGTTGTTCAATGTAGACTTCTTCTTCCAGATCACCATTTAGGAAGGCAGACTTGACATCCATCTGATATACCTTGAAGTCTTTGAAGGCAGCAAATGCAAGAAGTAATCTGACTGCTTCAATTCTTGCCACCGGAGCAAAAGTCTCTTCAAAGTCAATTCCTTCTATTTGAGAGTAGCCTTTGCAGACCAATCTAGCTTTGTTTCTGATTACTTCACCAGCTTCATTTAGTTTGTTCCGGAAGACCCACTTGGTTCCAATTACATTCCTGTCTCTAGGTCTGGGAACAAGATCCCAAGTATGATTTTTCTCAATTTGCATCAGTTCATCTTCCATTGCTTTGGTCCAGTTTTCATCATTGCAGGCTTCATTTATTGTTTTAGGTTCAATCTTTGAAATCAGACAACATTCATTCTGATCTTGAGCAATATTCCTTCTAGTTTGTACACCTTTGCTTCTGTCACCTATGATCTGATCTTCAGAGTGATTCAGTCTTACATACCTTGGAATTTTGGGAGTATCCAGTACTGCTGTTTCTTGATCAGGCTCATTCAAACCTAACTCTTCTTCCTGATTTACCGGATCAGGCTGACTCTGTCTCACCTGAGAGGATTGAGGTCCTTGAACACTATCTTGGTCATCTTCATCAAACTCATAAAATCTTGAAGGCTTCTCAATTCCTTCATCAACCTTTACATTGGTGCTTTCTATCATCTTCCTCAATCTCTTATTGTAACACCGGTATGCTTTGCTTTGAGTGGAGTAGCCCAAGAAAATTCCTTCATCACTTCTAGCATCAAACTTTCCTAGATCTTCATCTCTTTTAATATAACACTTGCTACCAAATACTCTGAAATATTTCACAGTAGGAGTGATGCCAAACCAAAGTTCATAGGGGGTCTTACCGGTGTTGTTTCTGATTTGAACTCGATTGAGAGTGTAGACTGCAGTGCTGATAGCTTCTTTCCAAAACATTTGAGGAACATTTGCTTCCAACATCATTGTCCTAGCAGCTTCCTGGATGGTCCGGTTCTTTCTCTCAACTACTCCATTCTGCTGTGGAGTCTTAGGAGCAGACAATTGTCTCCTTATACCCTGTTTCTCACAAAAATCAATGAATTCACCAGATGTAAATTCACCACCTCTATCAGATCTTAGACACTTTAGTTTCAATCCGGTTTGATTCTCCACCATAGCTTTGAAGATTTTGAACTTCTCAAAGGCTTCTGATTTTTCTTTTAGAAAGGTAACCCACATCATCCGGGAATGATCATCAATTAACAACATGAAATATCTATCACCTTGCAGACTCTTGATTCTTGTTGGTCCACATAGATCAGTATGTATTAATTCCAACAATCCGGTAGAAGACTGATCTTTGCTTTTAAAAGAGACTCTGCTTTGTTTGCCTAACTGACATTCTTTACACACACTATTTGTAGGTTTTATCAATTTTGGAAGATCTCTCACAGCCTGAGTATTGCTTATCTTGATGATGTTATCAAAATTTACATGACACATTCTTCTATGCCATAACCAACTCTGATCAATTTGAACAAACAAACAACTTTTATTTGAACCAACCAGATGAAAGATGTTACCTCTTGTCTGAGTACCGGATGCAATTTCAGTTCCGGAGCTTGTAAAGATTCTGCATTTTCCATTCTTGAACCGGAGATCATAGCCTTTGTCCACTAACTGACCAACACTGAGAAGATTGTGCTTCAATCCTTCAACATACAGTACATTACCTGTTTTGCTCTTACCATCAAAGGAAATAGTTCCCCTACCTCTGATTCTGCCAGCAGAATTGTCACCAAACTTTACCATTCCTCCTTCATATCTTTCCAAGTCTAAGAACTTATTCTTGTCACCAGTCATATGGTGAGAACATCCACTGTCAATAACCCAATCATCCTTTTCTTCCACTTGAGCAGCCAAGGCTTTTTCAACAACTTTGTGATTGACAGATTCAGAGAGCAAGGAATCTTCTTCCTTGATGGCTATAAACACCCACTCATTTCTGGATTTGCTTCCTGGATCTGATTCATCATCTGTTACTCCTTCATTGTCATCTTCTTCATGAACATAATAGCAATTCTTTTGAAACCTTTGTCTGTGAGTATTAGATCTTGCAGATCTCTCCGGACATCTTGAGGCAAAATGACCAATCTTATTGCAGTTGAAACACTTAAAAGGTAGTTTTCCTTCATACTTACCGGATCCTCTGGGCAGTCTCTTTGCAATGAGGGCTTCAAGTTGAGCTGTTTCTGCTTCTTCTTCTTCCATGTCTCTTCTTGCTTGATCATACCATGACATTTTCCTTGATGAGTTTTCACCCGGATCAAATCTCTGTTTGCCTTTCACATAGGCACTGGCTTTAAAGGTAGATTCAGTCTTGGGTGGATCATCTCCAAACTCGGTCATTTCAAATGCAGCTAGTTTGCCAGCCAGTTGTTCTCTTGTGACAGTTGTGTGGGCTCTGAATTCATCAATGGCAGCAACTTTGATTTTGTAGGCAGCAGGAAGGGATCTTAGGATTTTGCAGACAATCTCATTTTCATCTAGAGTTCCACCAGCATTTCTGATTCCACATACCAGCTCATTTACTCTTGGCATAAAGGTAGTAATGTTTTCATCATCTCTCATTTTCAATCTTTCAAATTTCCCTTTCAGACTTTGCAACCTTGCACTTTTGACAAACTCATCTCCTTCATACAGAAGTTCCAGTTTAGTTAGGATCTCATATGCAGTTGGTAGGTCAATGACATTTGAGAGATCTGAGTCATTCAATGCGCTTAGAAGAGCTTCCTTGGTCCGCAGATTGTTTTCAGCTTCTGTGGTTTCATCTGGAGTTGTCGGACCACCTTGTGGGGGTATATATGGTTTTGAAATCATAGCCAAGTATGCTTTTCCCATACATTCCAAATGACACTTCATGCGACCTTTCCAGAGAGTGAAGTTGGTTCCATCGAACTTCGGACTATCCTTTTTGTATGACGACATCCTGGATCACCTCAAGCGGTTAAGCTCCTATCAGAGGAACTTGGCTCTGATACCAATTGTTGGATCTAGGGCATACAACTGAGAGGGGGGGGGTGAATCAGTTGTATAGAACTTCTTCTATTTCAAACACTTAATTCTCTGTTGTTAGTTAGCAGCGTATCAAATAATCATTCATGGAAGCATAATACATAAACATAAGAGCAGATAAGCATCAACACATTGAACACCAAGATTTTGACGTGGAAAACCCGGTTAAGGGAAAAACCACGGGGTGATTAACCCAAGAATTATTCTCTGTTAGAAGAATAAAGAAAAATGAATGGCACATGCCAATAAGGGCTCACTGCCCGAGCACACTGCTCACAAAGAGGCCCACTGCCTACAAGGAGACACACTGTCTACAAAGTGATAAAAAATCACAGTCTTGAACTGGAGAATGACATCTCTACCATGTCCGGATCAGTTCCAATTAAGCCCAACAATCTCTGCTCTGCCTTTCGCACCTTTTCTTCGCTATATCATGCTTATCTTCACACCACACACTGAAATGAACTCACAAATCATTATTTATACAAGACATCGACTTAGGAACAAGCATCTAAGTCGGCAAACAACCATAGGAGTATCCGCAAGATGAATAACACATCCGGTCGGCCATCACAAGAACATTCGCAGGATGAACAACTCATCCGGTCGGCTACACAGAGCAAGAACTTCATCCGGAAGAATAACTTCAATTCCGGGCTCTACCATCAATGCGGACCAACAACACAACCTAAACATGATCCAAGAACCTTCACAAGCCTGTCTGAATGTCCGGATACATCCGCACTTCCTCTGCTTACTGGGATCTCTTGTCTTCCTCATCTGGAACTTTAAGAACACAGTCTGTCGCCACTGTCATAATGCAGGAGGTACTTCCGGACCTCCAAATCATACACAAATCAGGATGATACATCACAAGGACATCCCAAACACTCCTTCCAATCCGCAGATTAGGATAATACAATTCCGGACCTCACCGGACCTTTTTGTGATCCTCTGTCACCTCCGGATACTTGCCAGACCCGGTTCTATACCGGCAGCCACAACTTCTTCAGATCTTCATGCGGACCTCTGAAATCTTAACTGTAGCATCTCAAGACTCATATCTACTAACCCTTTGATCCGCATCCTCCGGTTCTCATCCTATACAGTACATTTACCTTCTTCTTATCACTGTTCTTCACTGTTCCTGACTGAGTCTAATTTTCTCAATATCCTCAGCACACAGCTCATCAAATCCTTCTTGTCAATGCAATATGAGTATGTTGACATCAATGACAACACTGGCTCACCTCATACTTGCAACACAAATATGTTACCTAATTGTGCTTTACAACCCAATTAGGTCACGCTATAATAACAATTATCTTTGCTACTTTGAAGAAGCATATAAGTTCAAGGGGAAAGGAAAAGGAGGTTCAAGTTCTCTGTCAGCCTAGAAGGCCTGATGTCCTGATGGAGGACAATTCTAGTGATCATATTACCAAGATCATGTGGTAGGTCAATAAGAGTTGCTACATGAGCCAGAAAAGATGAAAGGATACTCCAGTAGAGTAGGAGATATTCTAAGACTGATAGGAGAAATGAAGGCTAATCTATGTATTATAGGTTGTGTTGTAGTAGTTGTTATTGCTCATTCATTGCAATTTGATACATTTCAAAAAGGTACATACACTTGTTGAACTTATCTATGATTATAACAATTTTTAGAACATGCAATAGTATATAGATGTATTTCATTATGCAATTGAGTGTTTTACAAAAGAACAAGGTACAAATCATTGCATAAAAGTTGTTTATATTCATAAGATAAGATATGTTCATATTTTCCCACACAAATCGTGGGAATAATTGTACAAATGAAATGAACAATAGTATATACATGTGAAGCAAAATAAACATATAGAAAGGGAAGGGGATCCATCATTGCCTCAACAACAAATCCCCATGGATTATTGTCTTCAAGTTCTTCTCCATCGTTCCTAGAAGGCTCCTGCAAGAGAAAGAGGGAAAACGGGGTTAGAGCTCAGGATGCCTTAAAAATCTATATGTATTAACATAATACATACATGCCATCATCCATAAGCATCAAAGAAGGAACAGTAAAAAGAAAAAGAGTCACTCATATGTTAGTATACGACTATAAGGATTCAGGAATGAATAGAAACATACAATCACAAGAGAGGCTTCTTGCCTATATATTATTTTCCTAATGTGTTTGTTCACTGTATGGGTATATGTATTCTTAATAGATCAATCACTAATGATATGAGCTAAGGCTATCATAACAGTCATGCATACTATATAATTGTCAAAAGAAGATCTATTAGGAGCCCAACACAGTCATGAGAGAAATATAAGGGATTGTCAAGCCACATCAACACTTGAAGAAAAATATAGAGGATATCATAGTCATACAAAGGTAGCATACACGAGAACAGTCAAAGAGGAGGAACAATATAGTATTAGGCTAGAGAAGACAAGTCATGGTAGCATAAAAGGAATGAACAAACTGTATTGGAGTAGTTATGAAGACTACTGTCTGAATGGCCTATAGAAAGATGTTAGCAGTCAACTTTCTTGGGAGGTCATTGAAATAAGTTGACAGTGAGAGTATAAACATAATACATTGTGAACAAAATGATGGGATTATATGTAGATGAAGCATCTTATTATGTCATGGAATAGTCATAGAAAATACTGAAGAATGACATTGCAAGATAATGATCTACCTAGCCCTTTAAAAGATGCTTTGTTATAAGAATAAAGAATAACATAAGTCTTATCCATTATCAATAAGACAATTAGAAGAAATAGTAATAGTCAACAAATGATTACAACTATATATAGGCCATAGAAGTAAAGTCCTAATCATGCTAAGAGTAGTCTTCACAATCAATAGAGAGCCACAATAGTCACCTATATGCATCAAGAGCCTCCATGCATGAGTGGGAATATATGAAAGATGGTTGTTAATAAAGAACACTAATATCATAATGATAAGGGTAGACCAATCAATTATAAGCAATATGAAAGATAGACAATAGTCATATGTAAATTTAGACAATCATACAAATATTGTTAAAGTTATACATAATGAAGCCTTTAATGTCATTTAGGGATGATCACCATGTTTGTGAGTTGCATAAAGAGGTAACTGTCAAGAGGTCTAAAGGAGAAAGTACAAAGAACAACTATACCGTGGAGATAGGAATAGTCATAGTCACAATAGCATGGAACACAACATTGCACTGACAGAGTTCAAGTGTTCATAGTCCTAGAATGTTATAAAACCATGAGAACAAGTGCATGGTAATTGCAATCCATGAAGGATCAAGCCATTAGTTTTCTAGGAATAAGGACTGTGCATAAAATACAGAGTTATAGATATGCTAGAGGTCTTCAAAGCCTTGTATGGCCCTAACCTTTCATGAGGCTTGTATAAGCCTAGAAAAGATTAAGAGACACAACACAGTGAAGAGACAATAACCAGTCCAAGAGAAGGAAAGAGACAGTACCATAAAGGGAAAAAGGGTATAAGATAACTCCCTTGGTAGCCACAACAAGACTAAAATAGTCATAAGTTATAGCCAACTAGTAGAACTAAAAAAGGACACTCACACTATATATTTAAAGAATTGTCTCATCATGAAGACATTAATATAAATTGGTCTGAGGTAGTAGTAATGGAATATTGTTTCATTTCTAGACCTCCATTTCTCATTTATAATGAGAGGAAGTTTACATCTTAAAGTCTGCATTTCAGAAATCTTCATCAACATTGGAATCAAACAAGGAAATACATCATGTTTATAATAGTGGAGTCTTCATTTCATATGTGCAATCAATTGAAAGAGAGAGTTTTATTATCCTTCAAACGTATTGGCAAAATTATAAATAGATACAATTGCAGAGGTATATGTTCATAGAATTTATGGAAGACATTGAGCAATATGGAGAAAACAAATAATATACAGATTTGACAAAGTTCAGAGAGGAGAAACAGGTATAACAATCAAGAAAGCATATAACCACATGGATGATGGTGGCAAGCATAACAATCATGCAGAAAAATAGATGTTGAAAAATAGATAATGAAAGCTTTTGTGTTTTCTGGTATGCAGAGCATTAGTATAGGCATTGAAACTTTCTAAAGGTTCAAGAAATATTTACAGAGGTCTATAATAACAGTGAACAAAAAGTAACAATCTGACATAATGAAGAGAAAGTCTTTTGATTGTAATAGCTAGAGAATAATCTCTGGATTGTCAAAACAAGACTAATACAGTCATTGGGCATTATAGTCTTCAATAGAGCAACAACAACATATATGAGAGGGATGCAATCATCAAAGAGAAGATTCACCTCTGTCAACAATTTAACCTCTGATTCTTCACCATGTACTTATGTAAACAACAATACAACCTCATATGTGTTGTCTAGTTTGACAGAACATGCTGCATTATTGTCTAAATCAGCAGACGTTGGACCATCATCTATCTTGGCTTCAAGATTAAGAAACACTACAAAGCTAGTGACATTCAAAAAGACAAAAAAAATTCTCGTAATGTTGGTGGACAAGCTTCAATAATAAGAGAAAGAAGCAACGTTTGGCAAGCACCATTACAACTGTTAGAGGGAACATTCCTTGTGACCTTCCTATTATTTCAAATGGAAACTACAATAGCAAATGCATGAGAGTACTTCCTTATCAGTAGTCTTCTCAGAGGGAAAGTGTAAATATGGTAGCCCTTCCTAGCACAACTTTTATGGCAGGGTGGTTTTGAGGTACAGAACAAGGGAAACCCTACTAACCATTATGATGGATTACAAGCATATGCATCAATATTAAGCTCATGGCCAATACGTTAAAATAGGCTTCTCTATCTATGGGATGCTTTTAGGGAGAGAAAGGAAAATTGCATTGATTCCCCATCTTATCCTTTAGAGAGAACCCATGGACAACTATCAATAAATGTTATAACTAGAGGTAATTTGAGTTCCAAGTTTGCGACACGAATTCTAGCTTCAATGTCAGTGGTTGGACTCTTAGAGAGAGTGATGAAGGGGGTAAATCATAAAACATACAATAATAGAAATTGAACACAGAGAATAGAACTTTCTTTTATTGATCTGGGCAACTCATTACAATACAGAAGCTTAATTACAATCAAAGGAATCAATCCTCTACAGGCTGCAACACACTACGGCTACCATCAGCAGGCTCTGGAATCTTCTGCCTTCTGTAATCCCCAAATCAGCTAAGGTTTCTATTTTCCCGCCTATTCTTGACTCTACACTTGCCCCCTTATCTCTCCTGCTACCCAGGGTTCCCAAAAATGGTTATTAATAGCCTTTTTGGTGGCCAACAACCTAATTTCAAATTTTGCATCTCCCTCCAAAAATAGGTCAACTTCCGGGAGCCATAACTTTTGATCCGGGATTCCGATTGATGAACTGTTTTATGCGTCAGAAAGTTCATGGAGTGCTCTACGTGCTAAGAACTAGCTTTGCTAGTTCTGGCCATTTTTAGGCTTGTACGGGGCCTTTTAGTGCCTCAAACCTGAGTTTGAATAGTTTTCAGGCATTTTTCAGGAAACAAAAACTTTAATATCTTTTAGCTCGCAAATGATCTTTGTGTGATTCCTTTGCCAAAGGTCTTATATTTATGTTATGTAACTTCCTATAAATTTTGACTTCATTCTGTGCCCAAATGCAAACTTTCTAAAAATAGCAGTTTACTATTTTTAGCAGTTTGGGAAAACTGAAAGTTCTACATTATTATTCAAGCGATTATGGGACCAGAACCACAGATTTTGAGAAGAAATGGGTAAAACATCAACAATTTTGAATCACATTTTTTTTTGGGTGATGCAAGATTGCCCTTACACCACTGGATGCTCCTGCATCAGACACCCAGGGTAATTTGAGAAGTGACCTTGTCACGTCTCAGGTGTTTGTGTGAGGAAAACCCAAATGGTCAACCTCTACCTTAGACAACCAAGAAGAATCTTGAACAGACCTTCCTTTCCATTTGACTAGATATTCTTCGTATTGCCTATTTTGAGTACTCCTTCCCACATGGCTATCCAAGATCTCTTCTATCTCCTCTATTGAAGTAGATGTCAGAATACTCCACTGCACTTCTGTTGGTCCATCCTCTGTTCCGCTTTCATGATATTATGTTAAATCAGTGATGTTGAAAACAGGGGAAATGTTGATCCCACTCGGCAACTCTACCTCATATGCATTTCTGGAATCATGCTTCTTTAGGATTCTGCATGGTCCAAATTTCTTCATTTTCAATTTATGGTATGTTCCAACTGGGAACCTTTCTTTTCTCAAGTGAACCATGACTTCATCTCCCACCTAGAACTCCTTATACCTCCTCTTCTGATCTGCCTTAGCCTTGTACTGAGTAGTCATCTTATTAATGTGCTTTCTCACCTCTTCATGCAAATTCTTCATATGTTCTGCAAAGTCTTCAGCCTCGGCACTTGTCTTTTCTCCCTTATCCAGATTCCTTAACTCTGAAGCATTTCTTGGACTATTTCCTATATAATTTGGAATGGTGATTTACCAATACTCCTATTGATAGAATTGTTGTAAGCAAATTCTACCTATGGTAAAATCAAATCCCATCCCTTGGGTTTATCTCCTACTAAGCATCGTAGCAGGTTACCCAAACTTCTATTCACCACTTCAGTTTGTCCATCAGTCTATGGATGGTGTGCAGAACTGAACTTCAAGTCTGTCTTTAACTTCTTCCACAATGTCCTCCAGAAATAACCAACAAACTTGGTATCTCAGTCTAAAACTATGCTTTTTGGTAGACCATGTAGTCTCACCACTTCCCTAAAAAATAACTCTGCAATATGAATAGCATCATTAGTCTTCGTACAAGGAATAAAATGTGCCATTTTTGAGAATCTATCCACCACCACAAAAAGAGAATCATGTCCTCTCTGTGTCCTTGATAAACCAAGAACAAAATCCATACTGATATCATCCCATGGCTTCTCTGGTATATGTAATGGTTGATACAACCCTGTATTCTGACTTGTTCCTTTTGCCATCTAACACACTCTGCAACTCTGCACAAATTTCCTCACATCCTGTTGCAATTGTGGCAAATAATAATTTTCACCAATAATAGCAATGGTCTTATCCTGACCAAAGTGTCCAGCCAATCCCCCACTATGCTTCTCCTTAATCAGGTTCTCTCTCATGGAACTCCTTTGAATGCACAACTGGCTTCCTCTAAACAACATGCCATCTTGGATAATGAAATCCAACCATTTTGTTCTATCTAAAGTAACAAGTTTCAAACAAGCTTTCCAGGTCTCTACAAAATCTAGATCTTTAGGATACAAACTTTTGAGCTCATCGAACCCAACAACCTCTATCTTCATTTCTGTCAACAAATTTTGCCTTCCGCTCAAGGCATCTACAACTCTGTTGGACTTCCCACTCCTATGCTTCAAAACAAAGGTATAACTCTACAAAAACTCAACCCATTTTAAGTGCCTTTGGTTCAACTTTCCTTGACTATTAAGATACTGCAAAGCCTGATGATCAGTATATAAAACAAACTCTTTTGGCAACAAATAATGTCTCCATTTCTTCAAACCCTGAACTATTGCATAAAATTCCTAATCATAAACATAATACTTTTTCTTGGCATCATTAAGCTTCTCACTAAAATAAGCAATGGGCTTACCTTCTTGGCTCAAAACAGCTCCTATTGCATCACAATCTACCTGAAATACCTTATTGAAATCTGGAAGTGCCAAAATAGGTTGTTCTACGACTTTCTGCTTCAATGTATCAAAGCTCTTGTCTGCCCCTTTAGTCCATCTAAACTCTTTTCTATCCCCTCTCATTGTCTCAGTGAGGGGTGCACAAATGCTACTAAAATTCTTGATAAACTTCCTGTAAAAACTTGCCAAACCATGAAAAGATCTTACCTCCATTGCACTCCTTGGTGTAGGCCATTCAATGATAGCCCTTACCTTTTCTGGGTCCATCTTAACCCCCTCCTTTGAGACAACAAATCCTAGGTATAATAACTCTTTTTTTGCAAAACTACATTTCTTTAGATTAATTAGTAACTTCTCCTCCCTTAGTTTCTCTAGAACTCTTCTGATATGCATCAGATGCTCATCCCAAGTCTTACTAAAAATCAAAATATCATCGAAATAAACAATAACAAAACTTCCCAAAAATTCTTTTAGTACCTCGTTCATGAGCCGCATGAATGTGCTCGGTGCATTGGTTAGCCCAAATGGCATGACTAACCACTCATACAAACCTTCCTTTGTCTTGAAGGTTGTCTTCCATTCATCTCCTTCTCTGATTCGGATTTGGTGATACCCACTCTTTAGATCAATCTTCGTGAAGTACTTGGCTCCACTCAAACAATCCATTATGTCATCCATTCTAGGCAATGGAAACCTATACTTGATTGTGATCTTGTTGATGGCTCAGGAATCTGTACACATCCTCCACTCTCCATCTTTCTTCAGTGCTAGTACTATATGTACCGCACACGGACTTAGGCTTTCTCATATCAATCCCTTTCTCAACAACTCCTGAACTTGTCTGTTCAACTCTTCACTCTCTGTAGGAGTCATTCTGTGGGCTGCCTTGTTTGGCAAACTAGCTCCTGGTATCAAATCCATTTGATGACTTATCTTCCTTACTGGTGGTAAACCTTTTGGTACATTATCAGAGATAATGTCCTGGAACTCTTCCAACATATCTGAAACTTTTGTTGGTACATCTTCACAGTTCTCTTGACTAATCTTAGGAATCAATGCAAAGTAATGACGCTCATGCTTCATACCCTCTGAAAATTTTCTACCATCTACCAAGCAAATTCTGGCAGTACTACATACCTTTTCTTCCACCTCCTTCAAGGGTTTCAACTTATGGCGAACTCCATCCTTTGTCAGGGAATATGTGTTTGCATGGCCATCATGGACAGTGCTCCTATCATACTGCCACAGCCTCCCCACTATCATATGACATGCATCCATCGGTATGATATCACACAAAACCTCATCATGGTAATCACCAATTTTGAACTTCACTAAACACTGCTCATTGACCAAAGCTCTATGGTCCTTCTGCAACCATGCAATCCGATGTGGATGTGGATGCTTTCTTCTTGTCAACTTCTACTTGTCAACCATCTCCTCTGAAACAAGATTATTAATACTTCCACTGTCAATAATAATATCACAATACTTACCTTCACATTTGCACCTTGTGCAGAATAAACTCTTCCTCTGATTTGGTTCTTTCTCTTCATTTAGCAAGGTTCTTCTAACAACTAGGGTTTCTCCCCTTTCAACATCTTCAGAATGCTCAGAATGTGCATCTTCATCTACATGTGCAACTCGTGCATTGCCTTCAGGTCTTCTATTTGTCCTTCCTTGATGTTGTGGACACTCGTATGCTCGATGCCCTTCTTCCCCACATTGAAAATAGGTTCCTCTAAAACCTCCTCTTCTAGGTCCTTGCCCAGGTCTACCTCTTCCTCTTCTTCTTTGCTCACCATTGTTCTGGTCACGAGGGCGGTAGGCGTTATCCCCTTTCTGATTTTGACTGGTGCCAGCTTCTTCACTTTTCTTTTGATCTTCATTACGACCTCCATAGGGCCTTCCACCAGTCCATCTGCCTTGACTTCTTCCCCTTTGCTTGCTATCAAATCTTTTATTTAGCTTCTCTTCCACCTTCAAGGAAAATTGGTATGCATCTTCTATGGTGGTCATTCTGACTAGGCTCAGCTCCTCTTGAATACTCGGCCTCAACCCATTAATGTAACAGGCTACCTTCTCCTTATTGGGCTCTGCATGACTAGTTCTGATAGTAATTTTATAAAATTCTTTTGTATACTCTTTAACAGACTTGTTACCTTGCTTTAGTCCTTGCAGCTTCTTCAGCAACTCCATCTCATAGTCCACAAGAATGAACTGCTTCTTCAGTTTCTCCACCATCTGATCCCATCTAGTGATCTTTCCTTTTCCTCTTCTATTTCCTTCTAATTGGACCTCCTTTCACCAAATATTGGCATAGCCCTTCAATTTTGTTTTTGCAAACTTGACCCGATCTGGGTCTTCTATTTCTTCATACTCAAAGTATTCCTCCATGTCATTGATCTAATCAATAAGCTGTTCTGGATTCAAATCTCCAAAATATGTAGAAACTTCAATCTTGGGCCTCTTTCCAATCTTTGAAATGGCCCTCAACAACCTAACTTCTGTAGGATCTCCTACAACTTCTTGTTCTTCCTCGGATAACTCTTCTTCAGCTTCATCTTCGCTTTCCTCTCTCCTTCTCGATTCAAACCCTCTTTGTAGCTCCTCTTGCAATGCATTGATTTGTCTTTGTAGGGCTCTAAAACCCTCTTCTATCAAAGCATTCCTCCCACCATGGTTTCTTCATGGAGGCATCTTGATTTCTGTAGCAAACCCACAACCTCAGGTCCTGGTGCAAACTGCCTCACAATCGGCGATCTGACTACACACTCAAGAAAACCTGGCTCTGATACCACTTGATGAAGGGGGTAAATCATAAAGCATACAATAATAGAAATTGAACACAAAGAATAGCACTTTCTTTTATTGATCTGGGCAACTCATTACATTACAGAAGCTTAATTACAATAAGAGGAATCAGTCCTCTACAGGCTGCAACACAATACAGCTACCATCACCAGGCTCTAGAATCTTCTACCTTTTGTAACCCCCAAATCAGCTAGGGTTTCTATTTTTCCACCTATTATTGACTCTACACTTGCCCTCTTAACTCTCCTACTACCTAGGGTTCCCAAAAATGGTTATTAATAGCCTTTTTGGTGGCCAACAACCTAATTTCAAATTTTGCATCTCCCTCCAAAAATAGGTCAACTTCCGGGAGCCATAACTTTTGATCTAGGACTCCGATTGATGAATCATTTTATGCATCGGAAAGCTCGCGGAGTACTCTATGTGCTAAGAAGTAGCTTTACTAGTTCTAGCTATTTTTAGGCCCATATGGGGCCATTTAGTGCCTCAAACCTAAGTTTGAATAGTTTTCAAGCATTTTTCAGGAAACGTAAACTTTAATATCTTTCAACTCACAAATGATCTTCATGTGATTCCTTTGACAAAGGTCTTATATTTGAGTTATGTAACTTCCTGTAAATTTTGACTTCATTCCGTGCCCAAATGCAAACTTTCTAAAAATAGCAGTTTACTATTTTTAGCAGTTTGGGAAAACTGAAAGTTCTACATTATTATTTAGGTGATTATGGGACCAGAACCACAGATTTTGAGAAGAAATAGGTAAAACATCAACAATTTTGAAACACATTTTTTTTTGGGTGATGCAAGATTGCCCTTACACCACTGGATGCTCGTGCATCAGAGAGAGGACATGGCTGTTGATGTCAAAGGAGGTCAAGAGGGTCCTTTAGCAGAGAGGGGTGTAATTGGCCTTAGAGGAGCAAAATTTAAGATCTCTCCTTTCTCACCATTTTCTTCACGTCCAAACAAAGGAAAAAATGAAATTAAAAGGTGATGAAAATAATAGCAGAAGAGAGAGAACAAAAGACTTTTAATATGCAAGTTTCAAGAGAAAAGATTTAGGGTACAACGAAGAATTGAAACAATCCTAAAGACAAAGGTACAAATCATTCACTATACATGAATAAGAAAAAAAAAACAAGTTCTTTTTCTTTACCTCATGCACCAAAGTTACAGAGACCACTTGCAAGAGGTAAAAGAACTGAAATTCTTAGTTTTAAATCAACAATGATCAAAAGAACAACATAAGGCAACAATAACATAGTTGGAAAATGATAGAACTGCAACCATCTTGGGCAGAGTTTAGTTTGTGGATGTTTGACAGATGCGGGGTGATTTTGTGCAATCATGGGTGACCCTCTCTCAAGCCTAGCTAAATTTTGGAGAGCCAAAGCTTTTGGTCTGAAGCTTGAAAAAAAGCATTACAACTATAGCGAAGTTGCAAGGATGCTCAGGCTAATATGAAAGTCGCTATGCATATCATTGCTAATAAGCTATGACTTAGATAGTTATAGTATTGGTAAATGTGAGAACAGGTCTTCGAACTCAAATAATGATTCATAAGGTGAATCACCTAAATCTATAGAAGTTTTTTTTTTCTAGAATTAAGCAAGAAAACATTATATACAGTAATTATAATCCATGTGTTAAAGTTGAGGTCCAACTCAACATTTCATTCAAGTTTTTGAGTGGTAATCCAACTTGCAACAAAAACTAACCATATCAACAACTGAATACATGAAGGTTCTTACAAGTAGAGGTGAACCATGACAGAGGATGCCATCTAGAAGCTATATCAAGTCCTTGGAAGCCCATAGGTCAAAAGGAGAAGCAAAGAGAGGTGAAAAGAATGAACAAAAATGAAGTTTAAGGGTTTCTTTTCTAAACTTTGTGCCCTAGGCTAAGTGTTTTCAAGTATTTTTTTACTTTTTTTAAAAGAAAATCATTGAAATAATATCCTAGACCATGGCCAAACACTTTTGAAAGTGTTGAAAGAGAGACTTATATCATGAGGAGCCTGTGGAAAGATAGGGAAATATACGGTTTTTATGACTTTTATTTGTTTTTCTTAAAACCTGAAATCAAAGAAAGGGGTAAGCTTTTAGGGTTTGAAAAGGAAAGATGCCATGATGTATTTTTATTTTTATTTTTTTATTTACTTAGGTTAATTTGAGAAGGAATGAGGAGTTTTATAAGCCAAAAATGAGAGAAGGGGTCATTATTCCGTTGAAAGATTTTTGTAAAGGGTGCAGACTAGATAAACATATTATGAAACCCCTTTACTTTTTTGCATATGTTGAGTCAATTGTAATCTATTTTAACACTTATTAAGTGCAATATCTTTATAAATGGCCTTAATATTTGTTACATAAAAACCTGAGAAAGAGAAAAGGCATCACATAACACCTATTAAGGCAAGTCAGAAACCTTTTTAATTGCCCTTAATACATGTAAATATACATCATAATTGCCCTCTAAGTGTGGAAAGAAGGAGATGAACTGAGATAACCAACACATGCAGGAGGAGTTTCTTTTTCTATTTTTGACTTGGAGGCAAACTGAGCTATTTTTGGCAGTTTTTAGGTCAAACATCTTGGGAGGAGTTTTGAGCTATTTTATCTCAATTTGGAGGAGGTATGGACGCTATTTTTCAGGCATTTTCCTCTTGCTCGCCCAACAACTAGGAGTTACTTTTTTAGACTTTTCATGCATCAATTGGAGTGCAATTTGACAGGAGTTGATCTTCTCTTTGCTTTTTGGGACATAGTTTTGTATTATAGAGGAAAAAAGATCATGCCTTTTCTTAATTCTTGCTTTTTCCATTGCCTTTGCACATTGTAGAGAGAGATTCAGTCTTTTAACTCAACTATTTTTATAGGTTTTATGCAGTAGTAGCAGTTTATTTCCAATAGTTAAATTGTTATTTTGTAGAGTTTTCCTTCTATTATCAATAAAATTAGGTGTCCTTCTATTCAGATTCATGTGTCTTGTCTCTTTTGAGTGATTTGATAAAGATTTATTGTGTTTTTTACCAAAACTTTTAATTTTTCTATCTCATTTGTGAATTCAAGTACACAAAGTACAAATTTACTACAGGTTACAGATTTTTTGAAACATTTATGTGGTAAAGATTGTTCAGTTTGAGTTGTATTAACAAATGTATTGAGGACAACTATGAATCAAATTGCAAGTTAGGATATTCAATCATTTGGTGCATCACCCCTTAGAATAAATTTTAGTTTTTAATTTATTTTATCATTTCTCTATCTCTTTTCCACGAAATATAGCAGATCTAAGGGGCTTTTAAAGGGATCTAGCTCTTCTAGAGGTTTGTTCTCATCATAGACAAACCCATAGTTTAAGAATGTTCCCATGTTGTATGGGATTGCCAAGATTTTAAAGGCTTAGCATTTAGGGCTCAATCCTTCATGACAACAGTTGTCATGAAGGATTGTACCCTGAAGTGTAAGCCTTTAAAATCTTGGCAATCTCATGCAACATGGGAACATTCTCAGATAGTGGGTTTGTCTAAGATGAGAATGAACCTTGAGAAGAGTCAGCTCTGTTTAAAAGTCCATTAGATCTGCTATAGTTCATGGAAAAGAGATAGAGAAATGATAAAATAATCTAAAAACTAGGGTGATGCACCAAATGATCTAATTTCCTAACTTGCAATATGATTCACAGCTATCCTCAATACTATTCATACAACTCAAATAGAATAATCCTTACCACATAAATTTTTCAAAAAAAGGCATGAAATGACTTGCAGAATCTATAACCTATAGTAAATTTGCACTTGGTGTACTTGCATTCAATAAAGGAGATAGAAAACGTAAAGTTTTTGGTAAAAACATGATAAATCTTTATCAAATCACTCAAAAGAGACATGACACCTAAAATTGAATAGAAGAACACCTAATTTTATTGATAACAGAAGCATAACTCTACAAATAACAATGAAACTGCTAAAAATAAACAACTACTACTTCATAAAACCTGTAAAAATGGCTGAGTTACAAGACTGAATCTCTCTCTGCAATGTTCAAAGGCTAGGGAAAAAGAAAGAAGTAAGAAAAAAACATGATCTTTTTTCATTATAATACAAAAATATTTCCCAAAAAGAAAAGGGAAGATCAACTCCTATCAAATTGCACTCTAACTGATGCATGAATAGTCTGAAAAAGCAATTCCTAGTTGCTTGGCGAGTAAGAGGAAAAAACCTTTACAATAGGGTCCAAAAATGCTCCAAATTGAGCTAAAATAGCTCATAACTCCTCCTCCCAAGATGTTTGACCCAAAAACTACCAAAAATATCTCAGTTTGACTCCAAGTCAAAAATAGAAAAAGAAAATCTTCTGCATGAGTTGGTTACCTCAGTTCAACTCTTTTTCTATCCCTTCTCCTTTTTGCATTCTTTGAGGGCAATTATGATTTATTTTTACAAGTATTAAGGGCAATCAAAAAGGTTTATGACTTGCCTTAATAGGTGTTATGTGATGCCTTTACTCTTTCTCAGGTTTTTATGTAACAAATATTAAGGCAATTTACAATGGTATTGCACTTAATAAGTGTTAAAATACATTACAATTTACTCAACTTATGCAAAAAAGTAAAAGGGTTTCATAATATGTTTATCTAGTCTCCACCCTTTACAAAAAGCTTTCAAGGTAATAATGACCCCTTCTCTCATTTCTAGCTTATAAAAGTCCTCATTCCTGCTCAAATTGACCTAAGTCGATAACAAAATAAAAAATACATCATGGCCTCTTTCCTTTTCAAACCCTAAAAGCTTACCCTGTTGTTTGATTTGAGGTTTTAAGAAAAACAAATAAAAGTCATAAAAACCTTATGTATCCCAATCCTTCCATGGACTCCTCATGATATAAGTCTCTTTTTCAACACTTTAGAAAGTGTTTGGCCACAGGCTGGGGTATTATTTCAACAATTTTCTTTTAAAAAAAGTCAAAAAAGACTTGAAAGCACTCAGGATAGGGCATAAAGTGAATGAAAGAAACCCTAAAACTTCATTTTTTTTCATTTCTTTCACCTTTCTTTGCTTGTCCTTTTGACCTGTGTGCCGCCAAGGACTTGATGCAGCTTCTAGATAGGGTCATCTATTAGGGTTCATCTTTACTGGTAAGCACCTTCATGTGTTTAGCTATTAATATGGTCAGTTTTTGTTGCAAGTTGGATTGTCACTCAAAAGCTTGATTGAAATGTAAAGTTGGACCTCTTCTTTACAAACATATTATAATTACTGTATAGTATGTTTTCTCAGATGATTCTAGACAAAAAAATCTTGTGTAGATTTAGGTGATGCACCTTCTGAATCATCATTTGAGTTGGGAGACCTTTTCTCACATTTACCAATAGTATAACCATATTAAGATTCTTTTACACCTAACTACCTAAGCCGTTGCTTATTAGAGATGAGATGCATAGTGACTTTCATATCAACTTGAGCATCCTTGCAACTTGGCTACAATTCTAATGCTTTCTTAGAGCTTCAGACCAAAAGCTCTGGCTCTCCAAAATTTAGCTAGGCTTGAGAAAGGGTCACCCATGACTGCACAAAATCACCCCGCATCTGTCAAACATCCACAAACTAACCTGTAGCCAAGATGGTTGTAGTTCTCTCATATTCCAACTATGTTACTATTGCCTTTTGTTGTACTTTTGATCATTGTTGATTTAAAAGAAAGAATTTTTAGTTCTTTTGCCTCTTGCAAGTGGTCTCTGTACCTTTAGTGCATTAGGTAAAGAAAAAGAACTTGTTTATGCTTTTCTTATTCATGCATACTAAATGATTTACACCTTTATTTTCAAGACTGCTTGGATTCTTTGTTGTGCCTTAAATATTTGCTCCTGAAACATGCATATTCCAAGTCTTTTGATCTCTCTCTCTCTCTTCCACTATTATTTTCATCACCTTTCAATTTGATTTTTCCCTTTGTCTAGAGGTGAATAAAATGGTGAGAAAGGAGAGATCTTAGATTTTTCCCTTTTGAGTCTAGTGACACCCCTCTTTTATAAAGGACCCTCTTGACCTCCTTTTACATCAATATCCATGTCCTCTCTCTCTCTAAGAATCTACGCACTGACATTGAAGGTAGAATTTGTGCTGCAATCTTGGAACTCAAATTACATGTAGTTATAACATTTATTTATAGCTCTCCATGGGTTCTCTCTACAAGATAAGCTGAGGAATCAATGCAAATTTCCTTTCACTCCGTAAAAGCACCCCATAGATAGCAAAACCTATTTCAATGTATTGGCCATGAGCTCAATGTTGATGAATGTGCTTGTAATCCATCATAATGGTTAGTGGGGTTTCCCTTGTTCCGTACCTCAAATGCACCCTGCCATAAAACTTGTTCTTTGGAAGGGCTACCATATTTACACTTTCACTCTGAGTAGACTGTTGATAAGGAGGTACTCTCATGCATTTTCTAGGGTAGTTTCCATTTGAAATAATAGGAAGGTCACAAGGAATGTTCCCTCTAACATGTATAATGGTGTCAGGCTTTACTTCTTTCTCTTATTATGGAAGCTTGTCCACCAACATCACCAAAATCTTTTTTAGTCTTTGGGATTGTAACTAGCTTTGTAATGTTGTTTAATCTTGAAGCCAAGCTAGATGATTGTCCAACGTCTACTAATTTAGATGATAATGTAACATTGTGTATCAAAGTAGACAACACATATGAGGCTACGTTGTAGTTTGTAGAAGTACATGGTGAAGAATCAGGGGTTAAACTGTTGATAGAGGTGAATCTTCTCTTAGATGATTTCATCCATCTAATATATATTGCTATGTTTGCACCATTTAAAATTTGTTGTCGCTCCGTTGAAGACTCTAACGCCTAATGACTGTTTTAGTCCTCTTTTGATAGTCCCAAGATTATTCTCCAGTTATTACAGTCAAAAGAATTTCTCTTCATTGTTTCAAACTATTACTTTTTGTTCACTATTATTATAGACTTCTGTAAATATTCCTTGAACCTTTAGAATGTTTTAATACCTATACTAATGCTCTAGATACTGGAAAACATGAAATCTTTCATTATCTATTTTTTTGCATCTACTTTTCTACATAACTATTATGCTTGCCACAGTCATCCATGTGGTTGTTTTCTTTCTTTATTGTTATACCTACTAGTCCTCTCTGATCTTTGTCAAATATGTATGTTATCTATTTTCTCCATATTGCTCAATGTCTTCGATAAATTCTATGAACATATACCTCTGCACTATATCTATTTATAATTTTGCCAATACCTTTGAACGATAATACAACTCTCTCTATTAGTGAATTGCACATATGAAATGAAGACCCCACTGCTATAGACATGATGTATTTCCTTGTTTGATTCCAATGTTGATGAGGATTTCTGAAATGCAAACTTTAAGATGTAAACTTCTTTTCATTATAAATGAGAAATGGAGCTCTAGAAATGAAACAATATTCTATTACTGCTACCTCAAACCAATTTATATTAATGTCTTCATGATGAGAGACCGTTCTATGAATATGCAGTGTGACTATCTTTATTTAGCTCTACTGGTTGGCTATAACTTACCACTATCTCAGTCTTTGTTGTGGCTACCAAGGCAATTATCTCATACCCTTTTTCCCTTTTTGGTTCTGTCTCTTTCCTTCTCTTGGACTGGTTACTATATCTTCACTATGTTGCATCTCTTAATCTTGTCTAGGCTTATACAACCTTCATGAAAGGTCAAGGCCATACAAGGATTTTAACACCTTTACCATATCTACAACTTTGTATTTTATGCATAGTCCTTATTGCTAGAAAACTAATGGCTTGATCCTTCATGGGTTGCAATTACCATGCACTTGTTGTCATGGTTTTATAACATTCTAGGACCTTGAACACTTGAACTCTGTCAGTGTAATGTTGTGTTTCATGTTATTGTGACTGTGACTATTCCTATCTCTATAGTATAGATGCTCTTCATACTTTGTCCTTTAGACCTGTTGATAGTTATCTCTTAAGTTCTTTTTCATTTGTTGGCCTCTTTATGCAAATCACAAACATGGTGATCATCCCTAAATGACATTAAAGGCTTCTTTATGTATGACTTCAACAATATTTGTATGATTGTCTTAATTTACATAGGACTATTGTTTGTTCTTCATATTGCTTATAGTTGATTGGTCTGCCCTTATCATTATGATATCAATGTTCTTTATTAACATCCATGTTTCAAATATTCCCACTCATGTATGGAGGCTCTTGATGCATATAGGTGACTGTTGTGGCTCTCTATTGATTGTGATGACTGCTCTTAGCATAATTAGGATAGTACTTCTATGGCCTGTATATAGTTGTCATCATTTGTTGACTGTTACTCTTTCTTCTAATTATCTTATTGATAATGGATAAGACTTATGTTATTCTTTATTCTTATAACAAAGCATCTTTTAAAAGGCTAGGTAGATCTTTATCTTGCAATGTTGTTCTTCATTGTTTTCTATGCTTGTTCCATGACATAATAAGATGCTTCATCTGCATATAATCCCAATATTTTGTTCACAATGTATTATGTTTATACTTTTACTGTCAACTTATTTCAATGACCTCCAAAGCAAGCTGACTATTAACATCTTTTTTTAGGCCTTTTAGATAGTAATCTTCCTAACTACTCTAGTGCATTTTTTCATTACTTTTATGGTGGCATGACTATTATTTCTGTATTGTTCCTCCTCTGTGACTGTTCTTGTGTATGCTACCTGTGTATGACTATGATATCCTCTATATTTTTCTTCAACAAGTCTTGATGTGGCTTGACAGTTTCGTATATTTCTCTCATTCATGTGAATGGCTAGGATTAAGAGGTGTAGTATGAAATGTGTGGTGGATATGTAAAGTTACTTTGAATTTTGTGCAAGTGTCTAGGTTTAATGAATCTGGCTAATTGATGAGGATTAGAACAAGTGGAAAATAATTAATCAGATAATAAAATTATTTAATTAACTAGCTTACGTATATTAAGAAAAATCTCTCTCAAATAGTCAAAGAGGAGGAACAATATAGTATTAGGCTAGAGAAGAACAATCATGTTAGCATAAAAGTAATGAAGAAACTGCACTGGAGCAGTTATGAAGACTACTGTTTGAATGGCCTAAAGAAAGATGTCAATAGTCAACTTGCTTGGGAGGTCATTGAAATAAGTTGACAGTGAGAGTATAAACATAATACATTGTGAACAAAATGGTGGGATTATATGTAGATGAAGCATCTTATTATGTCATGGAATAGTCATAGAAAACATTGAAGAACAACATTGCAAGATAAAGATCTACCTAGCCCTTTAAAAGATGCTTTGTTCTATGAATAAAGAATAACATAAGTCTTATCCATTATCAATAAGACAATCAGAAGAAAGATTAATAGTCAACAAATGATTACAACAATATGTAGGCCATAGAAGTAAAGTACTAATCATGCTAAGAGTAGTCATCACAATCAATAGAGAGCCACAATAGTCACCTATATGCATCAGGAGCCTCCATGTATGAGTGGGAATATATGAAAGATGGTTGTTAATAAAGAACACTAATATCATAATGATAAGGGCAGACCAATCAACTATAAGCAATATGAAAGACATACAATAGTCATATGTAAATTTAGACAATTATACAAATATTGTTAAAGTCATACATAATGAAGCCTTTAATGTCATTTAGGGATGATCACCATGTTTGTGAGTTGCATAAAGAGGCTAACAAATGAAAAAGAACAACTTAAGAGATAACTGTCAAGAGGTCTAAAGGAGAAAGTACAAAGAACAACTATACTATGGAGATAGGAATAGTGATAGTCACAATAGCATGAAACACAACATAGCACTAACAAAGTTCAAGTGTTCATCATCTTAGAATGTTATAAAACCATGAGAACAAGTGCATGGTAATTGCAATCCATGAAGGATCAAGCCATTTGTTTTCTAGCAATAAGGACTATGCATGAAATACAGAGGTGTACATATGGTAGAGGTGTTCAAAGCCTTGTATGGCCCTGACCTTTCATGAAACTTGTATAGGCCTAGAAAAGATTAAGAGATGTAACACAGTGAAGAGACAATAACCAGTCCAAGAGAAGCAAAGAGACAGTACCATAAAGGGAAAAAGGGTATAAGATAACTACCTTGGTAGCCACAGCAAGACTGAGATAGTTGTAAGTTATAGCCAACTAGTAGAACTAAACAAGGACAATCACACTACATATTTAAAGAACAGTCTCTCATCATGAAGACATTAATATAAATTGGTCTGAGGTAGTAGTAATGGAATATTGTTTCATTTCTAGAGCTCCATTTCTCATTTATAATGAGAGGAAGTTTACATCTTAAATTCTGTATTTCAGAAATCGTCATCAACATTGGAATCAAACAAGGAAATACATCATGTCTATCACAATGGAGTCTTCATTTCATACGTGCAATTAATTGATAGAGAGAGTTTTATTATCCTTCAAAGGTATTGGCAAAATTATAAATAGATACAGTGCAGAGGTATATGTTCATAGAATTTATGGAAGACATTGAGCAATATGGAGAAAACATTTAACATACAGATTTGATAGAGATCCGAGTGGAGCGGAAGGTACAACAATCAAGAAAGGAGATAACCACATGGATGACGGGGCAATCATAACAATCATGTAGAATATAGATAATGAAAGCTTTTGTGTTTTCTAGTATGCAGAGCATTAGTATAGGCATTGGAAATTTCTAAAGGTTCAAGGAATATTTACAGAGGTCTATAATAACAGTAAACAAAAAGCAACAATTTGACATAATGAAGAGAAAGTTTTTTATTGTAATAGCTGGAGAATAATCTTGGGATTGTCAAAATAGGACTAATAGCATCATTGGGCATTATAGTCTTCAACAAAGAAACAACAAACTGTAAAAGGTCCAAACATAGCAGTATATATGAGAGGGATGCAATCATCAAAGAGAAGATGCACCTCTATCAAGAATTTAACCTCTAATTCTTCACCATGTACTTATACAAACAACAACACAACCTCATATGTGTTGTCTAGTTTGACAGAACAGGCTGCATTATTGTCTAAATCAACAGATGTTAGACCATCATCTAGCTTGGCTTCAAGATTAAGCAACACTACAAAGCTAGTTACATTCCCAAAGACAAAAATAAATTCTAATGATGTTGCTGGACAAGCTTCCATAATAAGAGAAAGATGCAAGGCCTGGGAAGTACCATTACAATTGTTAGAGGGAACATTCCCTGTGACCTCCCTATTATTTCAAATGGAAACTACCCTAGCAAATGCATGAGAGTACCTCCTTATCAGTAGTCTTAGCAGAGGGAAAGTGTAAATATGGTAGCCCTTCCAAAGCACAACTTTTATGGCAGGGTAGTTTTAAGGTACAGAACAAGGGAAACCCTACTAACCATTATGATGGATTACAAGCACATGCATCAACATTGAGCTGATGGCCAATATGTTGAAATAGGCTTCTCTATCTATGGGGTGCTTTTAGGGAGAGAAAGGAAAATTGCATCAATTCCTCAGCTTATCCTCTAGAGAGAACCCATGGACAACTATCAATAAATGTTATAACTACAGGTAATTTGAGTTCCAAGTTTATGACATGAATTCTAGCTTCAATGTCAGTGGATCGACTCTCAGAGAGAAAGGACATGGATATTGATGTAAAAGGAGGTAAAGAGGGTCCTTTAGCAGAGAGGGGTGTAATTGGTCTTAGAGGAGCAAAATCAAAGATCTCTCCTTTCTCACCATTTTCTTCACCTCCAGACAAAGGAAAAAATCAAATTAAAAGGTGATGAAAATAATAGCAGAAGAAAGAGAACAAAAGACTTTGAATATGCAAGTTTCAAGAGCAAATATTTAGTGTACAATGAAGAATTGAAGCAGTCCTAAAGATAAAGGTGTAAATCATTCATTATGCATGAATAATAAAAACAAGAACAAGTTCTTTTTCTTTACCTCATGCACCAAAGTTATAGAGACCACTTGCAAGAGGTAAAAGAACTGAAATTCTTACTTTTAAATCAAGAATGATCAAAAGAACAACATAAGGCAACAATAACATAGTTGGAATATGACATAACTACAACCATCTTGGCTAGAGGTTAGTTTGTGAATGTTTGACAGATGTGGGGTGATTTTGTGTAGTCATGGGTGACTCTCTCTCAAGCCCGGCTAAATTTTGGAGAGCCAAAGCTTTCGGTCCTAAGCTTGAAGAAAGCATTACAACTGTAGTGAAGTTTCAAGGATGCTCAGGCTGATATAAAAATTGCTATGCATATCATTGCTAATAAGCTATGACTTAGATAGGCAGGGGTAAAAGTAGTTGAATATCGTTATACTATTGGTAAATGTGAGAACATGTCTTTGAACTCAAATAATGATTCATAAGGTGAATCACCTAAATCTACAGAAGATTTTTTTTATCTAGAATTAGTTGAGAAAACATTATGTACAGTAATTATAATCTATGTTTTAAAGTTGAGGTCCAACTCAACATTTCATTCAAGATTTTGAGTGGTAATCCAACTTGCAATAGAAGATAACCATATCAACAACTGAATACATGAAGGTACTTAGAAGTAGAGGTGAACCATGACAAAGGACCCCATCTAGAAGCTACATCAAGTCCTTGGCAGTGCACAGGTCAAAAGAAGAAGCAAAGAGAGGTGAAAGAATGAACAAAAAAATAGTTTAAGGGTTTGTTTTCTTCAACTTGTACCCTAGCCAGAGTGCTTTCAAGTCTTTTTTGACTATTTAAAAAATAAAATCATTGAAATAATAGCCTAGCCCATGGCCAAACACTTTCTAAAGTGTTGAAAAAGAGACTTATATCATCAGGAGCCCATGGAAAGATAGGGAGAGATAAGGTTTTTATGACTTTTATTTGTTTTTCTTAAAGCCTGAAATCAAACAAAGGGGTAAGCTTTTAGGGTTTGAAAAGGAAAGAGGCCATGATGTATTTTTTTTTTATTGACTTAGGTTAATTTGAGAAGGAATGAGGAGTTTTATAAGCTAAAAATGAGAGAAGTGGTCATTATTACCTTGAAAGATTTTTTTAAAGGGTGGAGACTAGATAAACATATTATGAAACCCCTTTACTTCTTTGCATATGTTGAGTCAATTGTAATGTATTTTAACACTTATTAAGTGCAATATCTTTATAAATTGCCTTAATATTTGTTACATAAAAACCTGAGAAAAAGAAAAGGCATCACATAACACCTATTAAGGCAAGTCATAAACCTTTTTGATTGCCCTTAATACATGTAAAAATACATCATAATTGCCCTCAAAGCATGCAAAAAAGGAGAAGGGATAGAAAAGGAGTTGAACTGAGGTAACCAACTCATGCAGGAGAAGTTTCTTTTTCTATTTTTGACTTGGAGGCAAACTGAGCTATTTTTGGCAGTTTTTGGGTCAAACATCTTGGGAGAAGGAATTTTGAGCTATCTTAGCTCAATTTGGAGCAGCTGTGGACCCTATTTTCTAAGCATTTTCCTCTTCCTTGCCCAACAACTAGCAGTTGCTTTTTCAGACTTTTCATGCATCAGTTGGAGTGCAATTTGACAGGAGTTGATCTTGTCTTTGCTTTTTGGGACATAGTTTTGTATTATAGGGGAAAAAAACTCATACTTTTTTCTCAATTCTTTCTTTTTCCCTTGCCTTTGCACATTGCAGAGAGAGATTCAGTCTTGTAACTCAGCTATTTTTATAGGTTTTCTGTAGTAGTAGTAGTTTATTTTCAATAGTTTAATTGTTATTTTGCAGAGTTTTCCTTCCATTATCAATAAAATTAGGTGTTCTTCTATTTAGATTCATGTGTCTTGTCTCTTTTGAGTGATTTGAGAAAGAATTAATGTGTTTTTTACCAAAACCTTTTAGTTTTCTATCTCCTTTATGAATTCAAGTACACCAAGTGCAAATTTACTACAAGTTACAGATTGTGCAAATCATTTCATGCCTTTTTCTGAAATATTTATGTGGTAAAGATCATTCAGTTTGAGTTGTATTAACAAATGTATTGAGGATAGCTATAAATCAGATTGCAAGTTAGGATATTCAATCATTTGGTGCATCACCCCTTAGAATATATTTTAGTTTTTAATTTGTTTTGTCCTTTCTCTATCTCTTTTCCACGAAATATAGCAGATCTAAGGGGCTTTTAAAGGGATCTAGCTCTTCTAGAAGTTTTTTCTCATCATAGACAAACCCATAGTCTGAGAATGTTCCCATGTTGCATGGGATTGCCAAGATCTTAAAGGCTTAGCATTCAGGGCTCAATCCTTCGTGACAACAGTTGTCATGAAGGATTGCACCCTAAATGCTAAGAAATTAAAATCTTGGCAATCTTATGCAACATGGGAACATTCTCAGACTATGGGTTTGTAAATGATGAGAACAAACCTCTAGAAGAGTCAACTCCCTTTAAAAGTCCCTTAGATCTGCTGTAGTTCATGGAAAAGAGATAGAGAAATGATAAAATAATCTGAAAACTAGGGTGATGCACCTAATGATTGAATTTCCTAACTTGCAATCTGATTCACAACTATCCTCAATATTGTTCATACAACTCAAACTGAGTAATCCTTACCACATAAATGTTTCAAAAAAAGGCATGAAATGACTTGCAGAATCTGTAACCTATAGTAAATTTGCTCTTTGTGTACTTACATTCAATAAAGGAGATAGAAAACATAAAGGTTTTGGTAAAAAACACAATAAATCTTTATCAAATCACTCAAAAGAGACAAGACACCTGAATTTGAATAGAAGAACATTGGAGTTAGTAGATGATTTGGTTAGTGATCCTTTAGATGCAAGAATAACAAGTTCACAGTTTCAACAAGCTCCACATCTCTTCGTTGCTTCAACTTTCGATCCACAGTCTTTTTAGGAAGCTTTTGGTGTCCCTGAGTGGGATGCTGCTATGCAGGAAGACTTCAGTTCCTTGGAGAGGAACCATACTTGAGATTTAGTACCCCTTCCTAAGGGAAGGAAATGTGTTCAATGCGAGTGGATCTATTGGACAAAACTTGTTGTAGATGGGTTAGTCGATAAACATAAGGTTGGCCTGGTCACAAAAGGATTCTCCTAGGTTCCTGGGATTGACTACTCTAAGACTTTTGGACTAGTTGCCAAAATGAATTCCATCTAACTTGTCCTTGCCATTGTTGTAGTCCATTGTTGGGAAGTTCATCGGATGGATGTGAAGAGTGTTTTTCTTCACGTGACCTTCAAGAGTAGATATACATGGAGTAGCCACAAGGGATTTGTACATGATCCTTCACTTGTTTGTTGTCTTTGGAAGTCTCTCTATGGCCTTAAACATGCCTCACGATCCTAGTATGCCAATATGGACTCTTTCCTTTTGTCAGTTGGGCTCACTTGGTGTCATGATGATCTGAATGTTTATATTTTGTAGCAAGATGATACTCTTTCCTTCCTTGTTCTCTATGTTGATGACTTGTTGCTCATAGGGAGTTCCTCATCCAACATTAAGACAATGAAAACTGCCCTTCATGATCATTTCTTGATGTTAGACTCGGCCCTTTTGTACTACTTCTTAGGGATTGAGATCACTCATATTCATTTGGTATCTTCATTATATAGCCTAAGTATGCACTTGATATGCTCTCTAGATTTCACATGACTGACTGTAAGCTTACACCGACTCCATTTCTATCTGGGGTCAAACTTGAGGTTCATTGTTCTTCACCATTGGTGGATGATACTTTGTATCACCAATTAGTTGGGAATCTCGTATACTTGACTTGTACGAGGATTGATCTATCATATGTTATGGGCCTGGTCTCCAGGTTCATGCAGGAGCCACATGAGCTGCATTGAAAAGTTGCTAAGTGGATTCTTCACTATGTATAGGGCACTCATAGTTATGGGATTAACTATGCAGGAGGTGTGGATATTGACTTGGTGGGACATACAAATTTAGTTTGGCTAGGTGATTCTTAGGATCACAAGTCTACTTCAGGGTATTGCTTCTCACTTGGTTTCGGTCCAGTTTCTTGGTTGAACAAGAAGTAGTCTGTAATTGTTATTTCATCTACATAGGTTGAGTATTGAGGAGCATTCAATGCTACCATTGAGGCTATTTGGATTTAGAACATTTTCACTGAGTCTGGTATTCCTTTTTGGAAGCCTACAATCATCTTTTGTGACAACCAGAGTGTGAATCTCTCACAATTCAGTCCATCGCCAACAGACCAAACACATTGAGATCCGCATGCATTGCATTCAGGAGATGATTCATAAGCAAAACATTGATCTCAGGTATTGTCTATTATCAGAGCATATCAGATAAATCTTCACCAAACCCTTCATTAAGAGAAAGTTCCTTCATTTTTGAACTTTGCTAGGGGTGCGGTAGCTGTCCACTTTGGGGGCTTCTTAGTCGTTCCCAATTCTCTCTCTTTTCTAGGGGGCTTCTCTTTCTTTGTTGGGGGGGATTCTCCTCTTTGGGGGGTATTCATTTACATGGGTACCTCATTAGGATTTATTTGTTAGGACCCATTTTTTCACCCACCTAATCTACACTCAAGGGGGGGTGTTAATGTAGGTTTTTATTTTCCTAGTGGGTTATTTTATTTTCCCTATTTCCTTGGTTTTTCCTACACTTTTATTAAGCTTGCTTAGGTTAATAAAGTGAGTTTAATTAGGTGAGTAGGTCATTTGAGGTGTCACCATCCTATGAGGGAGTTACATTTACTATGTTTAGACCATTTGGTGGTCTCTCCCTATTGGTCAATTTTTTCACCTCCACCCCTCTATCTGGTTTATATAAACTCACCACCTAGCTTGTATTTTGCATCTTGTCTGGCAATTCTACCAATATTTTGTAGCTTCTTCTTTAAGCTCATAATGCAATTTTGTCATCCTGAAATTTGCATATCTCTTGGAATCCCTAGTTTGTTTTTGTTTAGGCATTTATAGATTTTGTAGCTTATAATATCTCTTATGATAAACTTATTTGTAGAGTTTTACAGGTAGTACATTCACTGATGCCTTACTTCCTCTACAATGCATGCATTCCTATTTTCTCCTCCTCTGCCCTGTGCTTCAAGCCTTGAAGATTGATTCAAATTCCTCCCTTTACTTTTGCTACTCTCACTTAGTTATGGACTGCTTAGTAAATGTATCACCCACTAATCTCTCTCCACTCCTCTGTGGCTCTCACATGCAGCAAAATGTAGGAAGTATGGAGCTACTACTCCTTCCCCCAATCCCTAAGCATCTAGGAAGAATGCCAGTTGGGGTGAAAAAAGAGACTTTTACCTCTTTACTAAACATTATTCTTAACTAGGACTAGGCTTAAACAAAAATAATAATAATTTAAAAATAAACAATAATACACCTATCTTATAGATGTCGCTAATGCATACTTGCGAATGCTTAATTATGCCTATTCATGAGCACAATTATTGATGAAAGATTCTCGCAAAGTCGACTAAGATCTCAATGACAAAAGTAAACTTTTTTAGTCGATTACTCATGTTGACTTGGCATTCAAAGACACACACTATGTTACTATCTATCGATGAAGAAGATTTAGCCATTGGTTTAATGATGACAAAATTTGACAAGAATAAAATGATCTCTATGCTAATCAAAAAACATTTCTAAGACAATCAGAGACATAAGGAGTAAGATTTAATCCAAAATTGACTTATCCTCTAATAAGTATATGTGTGTGTGTGTGTGTTTCCAGATGGCATAAGGATCGTTGCATTCATGCGATCTAGCATCCTCCCCATGGTGATACTCTCTCTTCTCATCTCAGAGGGGAAAAACACTGTTCCTGCATCCACCTCAGTCGTATGATGGTAGTTAGTCCATTACATCATTTAATCACGTGATTAATAATAACATCATAAACAATTATTCTTTGCATATAAACTAATATAAAGCCAATGCATTTTCTATCATTACTTTAATCATAATTTTTCTCTAACTAACTATTTGTCTTCTCAAAAATAAAGAGAATAAAATGAATGATGGAGTGTATGGGTCTCTATAGGCCCAGGCCAAATCAACATACCACAAGGCATGGACATCCTCAAAATGAAGAGAATAAATATGTTAATTTAAAAAATAGGGCATGACACCATGGCCCATGTCAAAGAACTTGCATATTTTGAGGATGCCCATGCCCCGTGGTATGTTGATTTGGCCTGGGCTTGCAGAGACCCATACACTCCATCATTCATTTCCTAGTACCTGTGCATTAAAGATATGCACTGTTCCATCTACCTGTGATGACCTAAACCTACAACAATGGTGTCATTTGTGGAGGCGTGATTTTGGGGCACCCAAATAGGATGATCTTGCAAAGTAACCATATGTGATTGAGCAACAGGACACACTACAAGGCATCTGGATGCAAAAAAGTCTAGTTAGGAGATAAGCAACTCAACCGGATATGGATATGCAACATGATGTTTGGATGGGAAATGCCCGCTTAAAATGTTCAGTTAGAAAATGTCGACTTGGAATGTCCAATTAGCAACAAGACAATGCAATCAGATGTTTGAATGAAAATATCTGGTTAGGTAATAAGTAACATAACTCGATGTGGATATGCGATAGGATCCAGATATGAGAAGACAACAAGACATCTGGATGGAAAATGTCTGGTTGAAAGTTAAACCATGCAATAGGATATAGACATGTAACTAGATCCGGATATAGAAATGCAACAGGATATCCGGATAGAAAATATATGGTTAGGAATAAATCATTTCAATAGGACATCTAGATGAAGATGTCCGGTTGGACATAAAGCAATACAACAGGATCTATCCAAATGCAACCAAATCTCAAAGTGTAACTGGGTGTCTGATTGAGAATGTCTGGATGGAATATTCAGTTAGAAATGTTCGGTTGGAGCCAAAAGTCTTATAGAAGCACAACTTCATCAATTTTCATCAAATCTTCACTAAATTTAAACTATGAATACCCATGTGGCTCCTCTATTGGCAAAATTTTCCTTGTCCTGCATTGGTAGATCACCCTATTGGTGAACATATGAATTCATGAACTGATCGATGAGTTCGCAAGTTCACAAACTGGCTGATTCGTCGATTTACTTCTCTTTTCTTCCCTTTTATCTTCTCACTTGTTGGTGACTTGGTTAATCAGAGAACCTTTCAGTTCATGTACCCACTTCACCAATGAACACTTAGCTCCTTTTATTCTTTTTTCCTTCCCTTGTTTCCTCACTTGCTTGCTTCTCATCGGCGATCAACGAACAAATGAAATCGTGAACTGATCGATGAGTTAGAAATTTCATGAACTCGGTGATCCAACTATTGGCTTCTCTTTCTTTTGCTTTGCTCAGCTTCGTCCATCAGTAAATCACTCCATCGGTGAACTTTTGAACTAATCAACCAGTTTGCAAGTTCGTGAATTGGCTGATTTACCGATAACACTAATGAAAACACAAGTGAAAGACAAGACTTACACTTAGAATTTTTTTAGGATTTTACACAGGGGAGCAAAGAAATTAGGATATTTTAGGGTTTTTGAGAATTTTCTTTCATTTAGGGTATCTCAAATTATATATATTTGATGGAAGAAGTGCAAGATTTTCAGGTAGACTATTTTAAGTCTGGAGGAGTAAAATAGGTTAACAATAGTCACTTGGTAGATGTTATGGGTCACTTTGTTGAGATTGTGAGCATAGAGGAGTCAATTGAGACCAAGGACATCAAAAGTCATCCCTAGGATGATTTGAAATAAATTAGGGCTTATACTTAAATATAAAACCTTAGGACATAATTTATTTTTGTGATTCATTTGACTCATAATGGCTAGTTGGAGGAAGTTAATGAGGCTAATTTGGCAAGGGAGGTATATGCCTAAAAAGGGTAGAGACCACTGTTACATGGGTTAGAAACCCTAGGTGCTATCTATTAGGACTTAGGACGAGCAAGAAAAGGATTTATACACAAACCCAACCCATCAAATTTACCATGTAAAGTAACAAAGACATAAACCCTTTTACTCTTAGGGGTCTTAAGGGACTCTCTTGGTTCAATGTAGCCTGAAAGGATCGAGAGACCTAGGGAATGAAACAAGGCCCCCACTAGGATTCACCCACACACCCCAATATGTTGGAATTGCTAGTTCAGTCCCATGTAGGCTAGAAGGATTGACATATCTAGGGAGAAAAAGGAGGCCTCCATTAGCATTCAATTTCCCACCCTAACATGTTAGCACTGATAGTTTTGTCTCACAAGGTGCAGAAGAAAAATATGGCTATTAGAAACTTTACACTACTCTCAAATGAGCCATTTTTTAAGAATGCATTCATTAATAGCATGGTTAAATGGTCTAAAGTTTATAGAAACTAAGATAGGCTATTGGTAGATAGACTCAACATCTTTCTATAGGTGTAAACAAAACATTCCTAGGTGCCACATATTCTTAGAATCACCACGTCAAAATTTAATAACTTTTTAGTCTTAAGGCTCTTAAGAGACTCTCTCGATCCAATGTAACCTAGAAAGACTGGGAGATTTGGGGAGTGAAACAAGGCCTCCACTAGCATTCACCCACCCACCCTAAAATGTTGGCATTATCATTTCAATCCCATGAGGTGCGGAAGAAAAAATATGGTTATTTGCAACTTTACCCTACTCACAAATGAGGCATTTTGCAAGAATGTATTCATTGTCAACATAGTCAAACGGTCTGAAGTTAAAAAAATTGAAATAGGCTATTATAGATATACTTGAGATTCTCCTATAGGTTGAAACAAAACATTCCTAGGTGCCACAAATTCTAAGAACCGCTACATCAAACTTTGAAAACTTTTTGGTTGTAGGGCTCTTAAGAGACTATCTAGGTCCAATGTAGCCTAGAAGGATTGGGAGACATGGGGAATGAAATTAGGCCTCCATTAGTATTCACCTACCCACCTTGACATGTTGGTATTGTTAGCTTAGTCCCACAGGGCACGAAAGAAAAAATATGGTTATTAGCAACTTTACACTAATCTCAAATGAGGCATTTTGCAAGAATGCATTCATTGTTAGCACAATCAAATCGTCTAGATTTAATAGAAACTTAGATAGTATATTGTAGATGGACCTAGCATCCACTTGTATGTGCAAATGAAACATTCCTAGGTGCCACAAATTATGAGAATCACTATCAAAGTTTGATAACTTTTTCTCTTAAGGCTCTAAAGAAACTCTCTCGGTCTAATGTAGTTCGGAAGGGTTGGGAGACCTAGGGAATAAAATGATGCCTCCACTAGTATTCACCTAACCACCTTGGTGTGTTGGCACTATTAGTTCGACCCCATGAGGTACAAAAGAAAAATATGGCTTTTAGCACCTTTATATTGCTCTCAAATGAGGCATTTTGAAAGAATGTATTTATTGTTGGCACACTCAAATAGTCTAGAGTTGATAGAAACTGATATAGGTTATTATAGATGGACTCAAAATCCTTCTATAGGTACAAACAAAACATTCTTAGGTGCCATGGATTCTTAGAATTGTTGCTTCAATGTTTGATAACTTTCTACTCTTAGGGTTCTTAAGAGTGTATCTTATAAGGATAGAGACTTGGAGAATGAAATGAGGCCTCAAATAGTATTCACACACCCACCCTGACATGTTAGCACTACCAATTTAGTCACATAAGGTGTAAAAAAAAATGGCTAAATTGCCAGCTTTACACTTCTCTAAAATGAGACATTTTGCAAGAATACATTCGTTGTCGGCATGGTCAAATAGTCTAGAGTAGACAAAAACTAAGATAGGATACTTTAGATAAACTTCACATCCTCTTGTAGGTGCAAACAAAACATTCCTAGGTGCCATAGACTTTGAGAACTGTTGCATCAAAGTATAACAATTTTTTGCTCTTAGGGCTCTTAAGAGACTCTCTTGGTCCAATGTATCCAGGAAGGATCAAGAGACCTAGGCAATGAAATGATACATCCACTAGAATTCACCCACCCATCTTGACATGTAGGCACTATTGTTTCAGTCCCATGAGGTGTGAAAGAAAAAATATGGCTATGGCTATTGACAACTTTACACTTTTCTCAAATGAGACATTTTGCAAGAATGCATTCACAATCAAATGGTCAAAAGCTGATAGAAATTGAGATAAGCTATTGTAGATGGACCTAACATCCTCTTTTAGATTAAATGAAAAATTCCTAGGTGCCATAGATTTTAAGAATCACTACGTCAAAGTTTGATAGCTTTTTGCTGTAAGGGCTCTTACAAGACTCTCTCGATCTAATGTAGCCCAAAAGGATTTGGAGACCTAGGGAAAAAATGAGGATCTAGCATTCTATTGGAATCAGTTGTCACACAATTTTAACCTTTTCTAATTTTAATCTTCTTTTACAACTTACAAATAGATTAATGATGTAAACATTAAAGCATGAATCAACAACACATGAGCAGAAACAAAATAAACACACATAACACCAAAAATTTTATGTGGAAACCCAGTTAAGGGAAAACCAGAGTGGGGGTTAACCCACAAGATTCATACCCTATTAAAAATACTTAAGAAATGGGAAGGCATTTGCCTTCGGGCTCACTGCCTATAGGATTTTATGTTTAATATAGAAAGAATCAACTGAGAAATAACATCTTTTTCATGTCTAGTTTAGTCCCATTGAAAGCTCACTAAACTTCTATTCTGCCCCTAAACACTTCTTCACTATCTCTTCATCCTTTATTGCTCTTGTTCTTCTGCTCCTCCTTTTCTTTGCTTTGCCTCTGTACCTTTCTTAAGATTTTATCATTTTTGCACAAGGACAACTTTCCACAACTCATCCATAAGTATTTATTCACTTCATCAACCTTGGAATGAACATCAAGGTTGGCTTGACTTAATGCGGATTACTGTACTGTCAGCCAAACATAGCTGGGACTTAAATCTTCCTCAAATAGCATGCCATGCTTCATAGAACCTCTCTTAGATCAACCGCAACATGCACAAAGCATCCGGTCGGCCAAGACTGGGAAGAACAACAACACCAAGGAATAAATCTTCAACCACGAGCTCAATTTTCAATGTGGACCTCCAACACAGTAGGTACATGATCTAGAGACACTCACAAGCAGATTAAATTCAACAATAACATCCTCACTACTCCAAATCATCAGAATCACTTGCATCTTCATCTGAAACCTCAAGAACATTGTTTACCATGACTGTCACACTAGAAAGATTGCTTGCGGACCTCCAAACCACGAACCACTTGAGTTGAGGATACACACTAACTTCCTAAACATGCCTCTAGATCTGCAGATCATAACTTTTCATTGTGGAGTAATCCAGACCAGTTTCCTGTCACTCTATCTCTTCTGAACACTGCAAAACCCAGTTCTACTCAGATGGCCATAGCTTCTTCAAATCTTCATGTGGACCTCTCAAATCTTAACTAGAGGTACTTTAGACAATTATCTACACAGCCATATGGTCCATGTACTTTGATCTTCATTCCTTTGGAAATTCAGAGCAATCTACTTCACTGATCTACACTGTTTCCCCTGTTTCTAACAAAGGGATATGTTGACATCAATGACAACACATCCTTGGCACATATTTGCAACAATCTCCCCCTTTGTCATTTATGGCAACATGTGATGTGAAAAATTGATTCAACCATCAAGACAAGGATTTCTCCCTTCTATTATCACTTCTGCAACTACTTTCTTCACTGCTTCCCCTTTTTATTAGTAACTATTTTTTCACATGACTTCTCTCCCCCTTTGACATCAATGGCAAAGGGCACATATTTGTATTCTTTTCTCCCCCTTTTTATTTCAGACTAATCTCAAAATTTGCATATTGACTATTCCCCATGAGTAGTATCTCCTTAACATCAATCCAGATCACAAGATATGACTATGAATTTTGTCAAACTAATGCACACAAGTGCACCTTAGTTCTGAATAGGAGGGGTAATAACCCCTACCTTCCCTCTGAGACACTCAAAAGTATCCTTAGGCAGAGGCTTGGTGAATATATTTACAATCTGATCCTTTGAAAAAACAAACTCCAATCTGACTTCATTCTCATTTACCTTCTCTCTTAAGAAGTGAAACTTGATGGATATGTGCTTTGTCTTTGAATGCAACACCAGATTCTTAGAGATGTTTATTACACTTGAATTATCACAGAAGATTGTAACAGGCTCTTCAAACACAATTCTGATATCCTTCAACATTTGCTTCATCCACAAGACTTGAGTACAATTGCTTGCTGTTGCTATATACTCTGCCTCTGTAGTAGACAGAGATATTGCGTCCTGCTTTTTGCTCAACCAAGAAACCAATCTTTTTCCCAAGAATAATGCACCACCATAGGTACTTTTCCTATCATCCACATCCCCTGCCCAGTCAGCATTTATATATGCATGAAGAGTGAAGTCATCATCCCTGGGATACCATAATCCATAATCAAATGTCCCCTTTAGTTATCTAAATTTTTTTTTGACTGCTATAACATGGGATTCTCTAGGATCAACTTGAAATCTAGCAACAAGTCCAACTGCATTCATAATATCAAGTCTGGTTTGAGTCAGATAGAGCAGTCCTCCAATCATTAAACTATACCTTTTTTGATTTTCCTTAAGGGAAACATCATCTTTACTCAACTTGCATCCGATTACCATAGGTGTACTCACTGGTATTGAATCTTCCATTCCAAACTTTTTCAACAATTCTCTCACATACTTAGACTAAGATATGAAGATACCTTTATCTGATTGAGTGATTTGTAGACCTAAGAAGAAATTTATTTCACCAAACATGGACATCTCAAATTCACGTTGCATTTGATCAGTAAAATTCTTACACATGCTTCCATTTCCACCAAAAATGATATCATCAACAAATACCTCAACAATCAAAATGTGCTCATGATCAATCTTGAAATAAAGATTGCTGTCAGTTGTGCCTTTGCTAAATCCTAGCTTTAGCAGATACTTATCTAATCTTGCATACTAGGCTCTTGGGGCTTGTTTAAGTCCATACAAACCTTTCCTCAATCTGTAGACCATATCTTCTTGATCAGACAACTAGAATCCTTCCAGTTGCTCAATGTAGACTTCTTCCTCTAACTCTCCATTTAGGAATGTTGACTTGACATCCATCTGGTAAACTTTGAAATTTTTGAAAGCAACAAATGCAAGAAATAATCTGACTGCTTCAATTCTTGCCACTGGAGCAAATGTTTCTTTAAAATCAATTCCCTCTACTTGAAAATATCCTTTGCATACCAATCTTGCTTTGTTTCTCACAACTTCACCATCTTCATTTAGTTTATTCCGGAAGACCCATTTAGTTCCGATCACATTTTTGTTTTCATGTCTAAGAACAAGATCCCAAGTATGATTCTTTTCAATTTGCATTAATTCTTCTTCCATTGCTTTTACCCAATTTTCATCATTACAGGCTTCATTCACTATTTTTGGTTCAATCTTTGAAATTAAACAATACTCCACTTGATCTTCAGCAATTCTTCTTCTAGTTTGAACACCTTTATTCTTGTCTCCTATGATTTGATCTTCAGAATGATTCAACCTTACATACCTAGGGGTTCTGGGAGTTTCTTGAATTTCTAATTTTTGAGCTTGTTCCTCAACATTTTCACTAACTTCTTGAGTCACTAGGTTCTCTAGACCAGTCTAGATCTGAGGTTGAGTTTGGACTTGATTTGGACTTTCATCATCAGATTCATATCCATATGGCCTTGAAGGTCTTTCCTTGCTTTCATCAACTTTGACATTAGTACTTTCAACAATCCTTTTCAATCTCTTGTTAAAGCATCGGTATGCCTTGCTATGGTTAGAATAACCCAGAAATATTCCTTCATCACTTCTTGCATCAAACTTACCTAGATCCTCATCTCTTTTGATATAGCATTTACTACCAAAAACTCTGAAGTATTTCACAGTAGGAGCATTACCAAACCATAATTCATAAGGTGTTTTACCAGTATTACCTTTGATCTGCACCCAGTTGAGAGTGTAGACAGCAGTACTCTCAACCTCTTTCCAATATACATGTGGTAGATTTGACTCCATCATCATGGTTCTAGTAGCCTCTTGAATAGTTTGGTTCTTCCTTTCCACAACTTCATTCTGCTGAGGAGTCCTAGGGGCAGATAATTGTCTTCTTATTCCATGCTTTTCACAAAATGCATTAAACTCATCGGAGGTAAACTCTCCACCTCTGTCAGATCTCAGACATTTTATCTTCACACCAATCTCATTCTCCACCATAGCCTTGAACACCTTGAATCTGTCAAGAGCCTCTGATTTCTCTTTTAAGAAATTGACCCACATCATCTAAGAGTAGTCATCAATCAACAACATAAAGTACCTATCTCCTTGTAGACTTCTAACTCTGGTAGGACCACACAAATCACTGTGCACAAGTTCCAATAATCCACTTGAAGACTATTCCTTACGTTTGAATATAGTTCTAATTGGTTTGCCCAACTGACATTCCTTGCACATGCTATTTGCAGGTTTCATAAGCTTTGGAAGATCTCTCACAGCCTGAGTAGTACTTATCTTGACAATGTTATCAAAGTTTACATGACACATTCTTCTATGCCATAACTAACTCTGATCAATTTGAGAAATCAAACAACTTTTTCTAGTACCACTCAAATGAAAGATGTTACCTTTAGTTTGTGTACCTGATGCAATCACTATTCTGAAGCTTGCTAAGATTTTGCATTTTCCATCCCTGAATCGAAGATCATACCCTTTGTCAACCAACTGTCCAACACTGAGAAGATTATGCTTCAGTCCTTTTACATACAGAACATCATTAGTGTTATTCTTACCGTCAAAAGAGATGGATCCTCTACAAGGAATTCTACCAGCTGAATTGTCTCCAAACTTCACGATTCCACCTTCATATCTTTCCAAACTTATGAATTTACTTTTATCACCAGTAATATGATGAGAACATCCATTGTCAATCACCCATTCATCTTTTTCTTCAATCTGAGTAGCCAAGGCACTTTCCACATTCACATAGCTAGTAGATTCAGTAGACATCGGATCTTCTTCTTTGATGGCAATGAACACCCAGTCATTTCTTGAGTTACTTCCCATATCAGATTCATCATCAGTGACACCTTCTTCAGCTTATTGGACATAGTAGTATTTCATCTGAGCCCTTGATCTATTAGGGTTTGGCTTTGAAACCCTCTCCAGAAACCTTGAGGCAAAATGACCAATCTTATTACAAGCAAAACATTTGAACCTTGGGAACTTTCCTTCATACTTACCGGATCCTCTTGGCAATCTTTTGGCAATAAGGGCTTCAAGTTCATCAAACTCAGTTTCATCTTCTTCAAGTTCCTTCTTTGCTTTCTGATATCTAGTTAACTTTCTTAAAGAACTTTCACCTGGATCATATCTTTGCTTTCTGGAAATATTGGCCTTAAATGTAGTTTCATATTTAGGAAGAGAATCACCAAACTCAACCATTTCAAATGCTGAAATCTTACCAACCAACTGATCTCTTGTAACAGTTGTCACAGTCCTGATCTCTTCAATGGCAGCAACTATATGCTTGTATGCCACAAGTAAGGATCTGAGCACTTTGGTAACAATCTCTGATTCTTCCAATATTCCACTAGCACTTCTGATACCGCTCATAAGTTCATTCACCTTTTTCATGTAGGAAGTAATGTTTTCATCTTCACTCATCATCAACCTTTCGTATCTACCCTTCAGGCTTTATAGCTTGGCACATTTGATGTATTTATCACCTTCATATAGAGTTTCCAACTTTTTCCAGATTTCATGAGCAATTTTTATTTCCAGGACATTTGTCAATTCTGTATCAGTTAGGGCACTCAATAATGCTTCTTTAGCTTTAATGTTATATTTAGCTTCCTTGAGTTCATCTATAGTTGAAGGGCATTTCTCTGGAATCTTATACTCATCCTTAGTTATCAACCAATAGGCATCACCCATACATTATAGATGACACTGCATGCGCATCTTCCAAAGGGAGTAATTTGTTCCATCAAATCTCAAACTATCCTTCTTGTAAGTCAACATCTTGGATCTCCTCAAGCGGTCAAGCTTCTTTTAGAGGAACTGGCTCTAATACCAATTGTTGGAATTAGGTCAGACAATTGAGAGGGGGGGTGAATCAGTTGTCACACATTTTTAACCTTTTCTACTTTTAATCTTCTTTCAGAACTTACAGACAGATTAATGATGTAAACATTAAAGAATGAATCAACAACACATGCGCAGAAAGAAAATGAACACAAATAACACCAGAATTTTTACGTGGAAACCTGGTTAAGGGAAAACCACGGTGGGGGTTAACCCACAAGATTCATACCTTGTTAAAAGTACTTAAAGAAATGGGAAGGCACTTGCCTTTGGGCACACTGTCCAGAGCTCATTGCTCAAAGAGGCTCACTGCCTACAGGATTTTATGTTTAATATAGAAAGAATGAACTAAGAAATAGCATCTTTCTCATGCTTAGTTCAGTCCATTGAAAGCTCACTAAACTTTAGTTTTGCCCCCAAACACTTCTTCACTATCTCTTCATCCTTTATTTCTCTTGTTCTTCTACTCCTCCTTTTCTCTACTCTGCCTCTGTACCTTTCTTAGGATTTTATCATTTTCGCACAAGGACAACTTTCCACAACTCATCCACAAGCATTTATACGCTTCATCAACCTTGGAATGAACATCAAGGTCAGCTTGACTTAATTCGGATCACTGTACTGTCCGCCAAACATAGCTAGGACTTAAATCTTCCTCAAACAGCATGCCACGCTTCATAGAACCTCTCTTAGATCATTTGCAACATGCACAAAGCATCCAGTTAGCCAAGACTAGGAAGAACAACAACACCAAGGAAGAAATCTTCAACCACAAGCTCAATTTTCAATGCGAACCTCCAATATAGTAGGCACTCGATCCAGAGACCTTCACAAGCACATTGAATTCAACAATAACATCTGCACTACTCCAAATCATCAGAATCACTTGCATCTTCATCCGGAACCTCAAGAACACTGTCTGCCATGACTATCACACTGGAAAGATTGCTTGCAGACCTCCAAACCACAAACCACTTGAGTTGAGGATACACACTGACTTCCCAAACATGCCTCTAGATCCACAAATCATAATTTTTCATTGCGGAGTAATCCGAACTAGTTTCCCATCACTCTGTCTCTTCTAAACATTGCAAAACCTAGTTCTACTCAATTGACCATAGCTTCTTCAAATCTTCATGTGGACCTCTCAAATCTTAACTGGAGCTACTTCAGACAATCCTCTACACAACCATATGGTCCACGTACTTTGATCTTCATTCCTCTGGAAATTCAAAGCAATCTACTTCATTGATCTGCACTGTTTCCCCTGTTTCTCACAAAGGGATATGTTGACATCAATGACAGCACATCCTACACACATATTTGCAACACATTCACCCACCTACCTTGACATGTTGACAATATTAGTTCAATCCCACAAGGTACAGAAGAAAAAATATGGCTATTGGTACCTTTATCTTGCTCTCAAATGAAGCATTTTGCAAGCATGCACATTCATTACCAACATTATCAAATGGTCTAGAGTTGACAAAAACTGAGATAGGCTATTATAGACAGACTCAACATCCTCATGTAGGTATAAATAAAACATTACTAGGTGCCATATATTCTGAGTACTATTGCATCAAAGTTTGATAACTTTTTACTCTTAAGGCTCTTAAGAGACTCTTTCAATCCAATGTAGCTCAAAAGGATAGGGAGACTTGGGGAATAAAAATAGGCCTCCACTAGCATTCACCTACCCACCCTGACATGTTGGCACTATCAGTTCAGTCCCATGCGGTGCGTAAGAAAAAACATGGCTATTGACAACTTTACACTACTCTCAAATGAGGCATTTTACAAGATTGCATTCATTATCAACATAGTCAAATGGTCTGGAGTTGACATAAACTAAGATAGACTATTGTAGATGGACCTAGCATGCCCCTATAGGTGCAAACAAAACATTCCTAGGTGCCATAGATTCTAAGAACCACTGTGTCAAAATTTGACCAACTTTTCAAATGCTCTTAGGGTTCTTAAGAGACTTTCAGTCTAATGTAGCCAAGAAGGATTGAGAGACTTGGGAAATGAAATGAGTCCTCCACTAGCGTTCCCCTACCTACCCTAATGTGTTGGCAATATTGGTTCAATCTCACAAAGGTGTGGAAGAAAAAATATGGTTATTGGCAACTTTACACCGCTCTCAAATGAGGCATTTTGCAAGAATGCATTCATTATTGGCATAGTCAAATGGTCTAGATTTGATAGAAATTGTGATAGACTATTGTAGATAGACCCAACATCCTCCTATAGGTGTAAATGAAATATTTCTAGTTTGCATGGATTCTAAGAATTGTTGCATTAAAGTTTGACAACTTTTTGCTCTTAGGGATCTTAAGAGATTGTCTTAGTCCAATGTAGCCTAGATGGATTAGGAGACCTAGGGAATTAAATGAGGTCTCCAATAACATTTACCCACCCAACCCAATGTGTTAGCATTGTTAGTGTTGGTTTCCCAAAATTACTACAACCCGAAACCCTAAAACATTTTACAATCACCTAGGCTAGAGGTGTCATCAGGACGATTAAAAGAGGTTTATCAATAGGTTAATGGTGATTTTGGCCAACTTACAGGAGTGGGTAGACTCCTCTACACTTCAATCTCAGCTAGGCTTAGGAGGGTAATCCTGGAGGTATCCCTCAATAGGGATTAAGATCAACAAAACATATTATCTCATTTATGACTTTGTAACAATACCTAGATCGTTGTTTTAATCCCAAATACTGTCACTAAACTAAAACACACTTGTTACACTTAATAACCTCTATTTTAAGCTGATGAGAGCAACCCTACATAATGAGGATGCTTATGGAACTATAACTACATTTAAAACTTGATATATTGTTTTGATTTTTAATGAGTTTGGGTGATCACAAGCTTCTCAGACCGGTGCCTATCCATTGGGCTATAGAATCTCATGTTTATCAAAGGAACATAATTACAAGGAAATGTATGACTACCTACTTGAAGATTCAGATGCATAAAAATCAATATCAAACCATGAGAATACTTAGTAATCCAACACCATACAACATTCTTCCATATGTAATACTGAAATGACCATTTACAAAGCTTGAAAATGGATTACGAATTGTCACATTCATTCAAATAAGATTTTACAATCATACAACTAAATGTGGCAAGAGAAACCCTAACTGTGATAGAGGTTTCCTGAAAGAACACTTGCAACAGTGGAGAAAAATAATGATTGATATCAAAATCACAATATGGTGGCCAGGAGTAGGTGGGCAATTTTGAAATACCAACTCACCAAAATGCCCGTGTAAAGCCTTTACAACATTCAAAAATATTTTAATTAGGTGTAGACACCTAAAATTGACATATCTTGTGACATCACCTTGTTGATACCATTCTGAGACACCTTATGACTCATTTTGTCCTAAGACCCTTATATAACCCCTTTCATCACCTAATTAGTTAAATAAATCATATTTATTTAACTAATCCCTTATAATCCCATTTTAATCCCATTTGTCCTCTCATAGCTAGTTAATTAAATAAATTATATTTATTTAGTTAATTCCCACTTTTCCTCTCATCCAAATTAATTAAATAAATTAAATATTTACTTAATTAATGTTTTCCAAGTCATCCCTCTCCAAAAAATTAAATAATCTTATTATTTAATTCTTTATTTGTCTATATCTTCACATGACTAGAAGCTTCTAGAAATCCTTATTACAAGGAAGCCTCTTGACTTTGTTCCTCTCATTCAATCCTCATGAGACACTTGTCACATGACTACAACTCTATGTCTCACTTAATCCTAGTCATTCATCACTAATCTAATCCTAGCCATCCATTTCTATCCCTCATCTCCTATAAATCAAGTCTCACCCAAGCCATTTAGAGAGACATCTTCATATAACATCATGTTGTTGAAATCATTCTAGATCCTCATATCAATCATCTTCATACTAGTGTTATGTTGCAGAAATCATGAGAAATCAACATCTCATTCTATCCATCAAATATCATAGAGAACAAAGCTAGTAGATTAGGGTGCATCTACTCCATTCTATTTAAGTGTGAGGACTTGGTTTGAAGGTGAAGGTATTGGGTATTTGTCATTTATCTTCTTATTACCTTTGATCCATTTTTTGCATACATTTCTAGCACACCAAGTGGGACTCACGTCCTTGATTTAACCCCTTTTTGGGAGAAGTTTCATCATTTTGCCTTGTAGGTTGCTAATCTGTGCTTCTAGCTATCAATCTGTGCCTGTGTGTTGATTATGTAACCTTATTTTCTGCTTTAGCACCTATGGTCTATAATGACACACTTTTGGTTCATAGATATGTGCCTATGTTATATTTTAGGGTATCTTGGTGGCCTGATTCTAAATCTGCGCCTTTGGTTTCTAAATCCACACCTTTGGCTGCTAACGACGTGATTTTGGTTATAGATCTACACTTGTGTTAAATTTTAGGGCATCTTGGTGGCTTGATTCTAAATCCATGCCTTTGGTTGCTAACGACACACTTTTGGTTCATATATCAACATCCGTGTTACATTTTAGGGCATCCTGGTGGCCTGATTCTAAATCCACACCTATGGTTTGCAATAACACACTTTTGGTTCATAGATCCACACCTATGGCTTTGAAACAACCCTTTAAACTTCAAACCCTCATAACTTTCACAAAACTTAACGAAATTTGATGAATTTTTTTTGAAATTGTATAGAAAGTCATAAGGAATTTGTTGGTGATATCTAATCTTCTATATCTTGACAATTATTTCAGGTTTTTTTTTGTAGATTTATCCCTTTTTGAGGTAATACTTGTTTGTAGGTTCACTTGTTAAAGGCTAAAATTTGTCAAACTACTAACAAGTGTGGTGCAACTTGTTTATGCTTGTCAAAGATCGTTATCCAAAACTACTATCAATTGGATTGCTTATATTTCAAGATGTACTCAATCTAACTCTTGCATTTCAATTTGGACTTAAAAAGAACACTTGTTTGCAACATAACATTTTGATTTGGGCTTAAAGTGAATGTGTGTTTTTATCATCACATTTGGGCTTCGACAAAAAATGAACTTGCACTTTCCTTTCTTGGTGGATTTGAGTGTGATTTAGGTTGTGTATGCTCTTCCCTTGTGCTTCGCATGATCTTGGAAATCAAAAACATCCTTTAATCCATTCATCTTCACACACAAATTTCCATTTCTAAGGGTAAATCAACATTGCGAGTGTGAGTCAAGTGTGTGTGTATGCTCTATCCTCGTACCACAAGGTGATCTTGGAGATCAAAAACACTACTTGATTTGTTTTTGTCACCTTTTTAGGAGGTCTTCTTGGAGACACATCACTCCAGGGGATGACCACAACTCTGGTGTTTTGATAGAGTATAAAAAGTGAGGAGTGAATCAAAAGACACACCTCTTGGAAGTTGGAGTCTTGTCATTTGGGCTAAGCCCCCAAGAACTTCATACCTTGGGGAAGTGAAGGTGAAGGATGGGTCACCCATTTCTCCTGGTTGTGTGGCATTATTTCACTTTCATTTCATAGAATTGAGCCCATGTACCTTGTGTATATTGGGGACATCCTTAGCAACCTTGTTTATCCTAGCTTAAGACCTCTTGGCCATACCCATTTGACTAATATTAGGCTTGTTGATGTGTATTCAAGTGTCTTCTTAAGTCCAACAATCAATTTTGAAAAGTTAAACTTGCCATTGGGCCTTGTGTGTGTGATCTATGCATGTACATCTGAAATCTTTTGTTTGCAAATTGCCCAAGTCAAGCTATCAACATAGACACATTCCACATCATCCTAATTATCCTTGTCGTCACTTCCATCCTAAGCCAAGTCACCTTCATCATAATCCAAACCCTAATCATCCTAATCATCCTTTGTATCCATCTCATTATCCCTAATCATCCTACTTGTCATATCCACATCATCATAATCATCATCCAATCTAAATCCACATTATCCTAGTCACTTGTCCAACCCTATTTATCCAATCATATCATCCTTAATAATCCTAATCATCTTCATCATTCATCCTAATCACCTTGTTTATCATCCACTCCCAATCATTCCAAATCATCCATACCCATTATCCTACTCATCCACCTAATCATCCATCTATCCCAATCATTCCAAATCATTGAATCGCATCATCCAAGTAATTATCCTAGTCATCCAATCCCATCATTCCTAACCATCCAAGTCATCCTCATTATCCATTCTCATCACCTTAAATTTTTAATCACTCATTCCTAGTCATCTTATTCTCCCCTCTTATCCACCTAGTCATCCCTAATCATTATAAGCCTTAAATCATAATCTAATCAATCCCAATCTATTCATAATCTAATTAATTTCATCCATCTCATATCCTAATCACTCTACATCACCAATCTATTCATAATCCAATCAATTTCATCCACCTCATATCCTAATCACTCCACATAATCATTCTAGTTCTAATCCAATCTATTTCATCCATTTCATCATCCTAATCACAACCCCATATCATCGTACATCAATGCATTAATCCAACTTCATCCATATAATCTTCATCACACTCCATTCTTAATCATCCTAATCATAATCACATTCTTGAGCTACATCTAATCCTTCATTCATCAAAATGGTTGTGATAATTAACAAGCCTAGGACAAATCCAAAACCCAAAATCACAATCCTAGGAGGCCCTCCTAGCTCCAATGATGATGAGCACCTTGTAGATCATGATGCATATTTTGAGGAACAAGCCAAAATACAAAGACTTAAGTATATGTGTAAAACCATTCCAACACGAGAAAACAAGAACCTAGAGGATGATCATTATGGCATTCAAAAAATGTTTGATGAAGTTAGGATGCTATATAAAAAGGAAGAAGTCACTACCCGACCACAACATCAACAAATTCAACAACAAGTCCTAGACCAACATCAACAAATTTAACTACAACAACAATTCCTAGCCCAACTACAAGCCACCATCCAACATCAACAACAAGCCATACAACAACTCCTAGCCACCCAATAAACACAACCCCTATCCATTTAACAACCACAACCACAACCTTCATTTAACACATCATCCACTACACCTTTCTCCATACAATATCAACAACTTCCACCTCAATCCTATGAGTCATCCCCCTCAACTTCATACCAACCTAATCCATCCACATATCAAGTCAATCCTGCATCACCCTACCCCACTTCTTCCAACATCAACCAATATCTATATCAATCCATAGCCCAAGATCCTCCAACTACTTATCCCAACATTTCACCTCACACCCAAATCCATTTACAAGACTATCAAGTTCCTTCACAACAAGAACATTCAAGTCCAAGTTACCCTTTGCACCAAGATCAAGTGCCCTTAAGTCCTCATGCTACCTTTGATAAGGGAAACACCACTTTAGCTTATTCATCCTGTGAGTACCCTCCATCATCATCCAATCATATGCCAATCCTATTGGAAAGTTGGTGCTTTTGTCTCCCAAAAGGTTGGTGTCATGTTCAGTGTAGCCTCTGGATTTGTGACATGGACTAACCACCTCTCATGGATTCATTAACTCTGGTGCTTGTATCAGAAATTGACAGATTGACCTTTTGGTTTAACGATAATCGTGGGCCAACAATTGGTATCAGAGTGAAAGGTCATGGGTTTGAATCCCCTCGGGCTGGTGCTGGGGGGAAGATTGTTGGAAAGTTGGTGCTTTCATCTCCTAAAAGGTTGGTGCTGGGTTCAGCGCAGCCTTGGGATTCATGACATGGACTAACCGCCTCTCATGGATTCATTAACTCTGATGCTTGTATCAGAAATTGACAAGTTGACCTTTTGGTTTAATGACAATCGTGGGCCAACAAATCCAAGAGCCTATTAGTCCTATCCCAACACCACCATCTACTCCTAATTCTAATTCATTTGTCCATCAACCTTCTAATCTAAAAACCCCTTTAATCCCTTCATCACCATGTTCCTTGAACCCTAAAAAAAGGGATCACTTGGAGATAACCCTACAAAAAATGGCACAAGCAAAATTGATTGAGCTACCCCCGATAAAGCCATATGATCCAAATGTTGTTAAACCCTATTGGTATAATGAAAATGATTATTGTGCATACCCTAGGATTTGGGCCCATAAGACATCCAATTGTTACACACTTAAGAGATTGATCAAAAACCTCATAAAATGTGGTAAGATTGTGCACATTAATCCCAATCCCAATCCATCCATTTCCATTATCCCTCCTTCTAGTCCAAATTCCAATCCATCCAATCCCCTTATCCCTCCATCTGGTCCAAATACTAATCTATCCAATCCCATTATCCCTCCATCTAGTCCAAATCCTAATCCATCCAATACCATTATCCCTCTCTCTAGTCGAAATCCTAATTTATACAATCCCATTATCCCTCTCTCTAGTCCAAATCCTAATCTATCCAATCCCATTATCCCTCCAGCCAGTCCAAATCCCAATCCATCCAATCCAAATCCTAATATGTCCAACACCATTACCCCTCAATCTAATCCGAATCCTAAGCCTACAACACCTTCCACCCCTATTATCCATCCACCAAATCCTAATCCTAAGCCTACAACATCATCTACCCTTATTATCCATCCGTTATATTATTCATCCACCCATACACTTATGAAGGATGTGATCCAATGAATATTAGCAAGGAATAAACCATCTCCATGTCATCAAATACCTATCCTTTAACCTATCAAAGAGCCTTCAAAAACCATGCCTATTCCTCCAATCTCATCATGTAGCCCAGAACACATCAAGCCTATTGAAGAGTCTCCCACCATGAGTTCAAGTCAAGATCTATTCCCTCATGTAGTTGACCATCTAGAACCTATTAAGCCTATCCAAGATTCTCCCACTTCCACTCCCATTCAAGAAAATCAAGAGCTATGTCAAGAGTATAATCTAAAGTGTGTGGAAACATCAACCCTTTATCCAAATCAAGATCAAAGAACCTCCTTTCAACCCATCCATAACTTATATCTTTTCTATGCTCAAGATATTATCCAGGATCAAGTTCCTACCATGAGCAAGCAATCCAAGTCAATCTATCCATAACCTATATCTTCTTTATGATAAATATATTATTTGTAATGAAGAGCCTATATATGAGAAAATTGATCCTATCCATAATCCCATAACCATCCATGATCAAGATATCCAAATTACTCCTATCCACCTTCCATCTAGCCCTATCCATGATCCAAAAACATCCACTTCCCTTAATGAAACACTTGACTCCCAAGTAAACATAGATGATCAAATAAATAGCTTGTATTTTAATGAGCATAATGAAAATCAAGGTCTTAACGATCCTTCTTCATCCACCATCAATCCCCTTTCAAATCTATCATCCTATCCCCTTGGTCTTACCACTTTCATCCATGAATGTTCTTCCCTAGGAAAGAGACAACAACTATCCACCTCATCCTCCCCATCAAATAATGAGCTCGTGTCTAGTGTCTAAAACACACATAGTCCCATTGTCCATTGCATACTCCAAAAAATGAATTATCAAGGTAAAGGCTTAGGCCTTCATGAATAAAGTGTTTTGGAGCCCATCCATGTCAAAGTCGCTCCACGATCATATGGCCTTGGATATATTCCCCAAGGAAAACAATCTAAAGATGTTGGTACTTCCTCCATGCCTCCTAAATCCACTCCTTTCCATCATAAACCTTATCACATTCCCCAAACATATGTTTCCATTCCTCCTCCATCATCCTACAAATCCCAAAAGCATGTAACCATACATCTCCCTCCATCCACTTTACCTCCACTCCTTCCAACTCCTAATATCCCCATCCTTACATCCACTCTACCTCCACTTCTCATAACGCCTAATATCCCCATCCTCAAATCCCCTTATCCATTTATCCACAAGTCCATTAATCCATCCATTTACACATCCCCTCACATTCCTAATCATGATCAACAAATGCACACATTGTCCAAACATGAAGCTTCCACCAATTCCATGGGATTCAAATATAAAAATTTGGATGCTTCTACCCATAAAGCAAAAAATCCTAGAAAGATCCTTATGCCATAGGGCACAAATGTAAATAATTAAAACAAAATCCATCCAAAAGGCTATATAAGCCCATACCTCCACAAGAAAAGTCCAAAACTAAAATGGTTTGGGTCCCTAAGCAAAAATAACTCAAGTCAAATGAAGCATCCACATCCCAACAATCCCACAAATCCAAGTCCATCCAAAAATCTCAAATTCCTTCATCCCACACGCAATGCAAAAATCATAAAAATCTTGTCTATGTGGGTCCCTAAATTCCTACATCGACCATCCCATAAGCAAACATCTCCATTGCTTCCTACACCTCCAAATCAAAAGCTTCAATGTTTATCACGATGTGTGCTTGACCGTTGGTCTTGGTTCTTTTCCATTCCACAATATTCCCATGTACCTCCATCTCCCCATCTTTCATTCACTATCCCACATATCTCACCCATCATATCCCTATGGTCCATGCTTTTGCATAACCCTTCCATCTATAATGCACATCATAATCCACTATTCTTCCATCCATAATCCACTATCCTTCCATTCATAATCCACTATCCTTCCATCCATAATCCACATCATAATCCACTATCCTTCTATACATAATCCACATCATAATCCACTATCCACCTAATCCATCTCCCTTTCATGCAATCCCCTACCAACATCTATGAGCATAATGACATTTGACATGGTCCATGTGCAACATCCATCTCTAATAGGACTATCACCCTTCATGGAACTAGATGCTTGAGTCCCTACCCTCTTCCAAATCCTTCTTGTCCATATCCACTTATCCCATGCAAATATTCTAAGAAAAAAGAAAAAAAAGAGAAAAAAAAGTCAAAATAGTAAAGAGAAATCCCTTCATCCAATGGTTAAAACCACCCTTGGCGGTGCCTTGGATAAGTACCATGATGAAAACTAGGAAAAAAGGTGTCATATGTAGGTTGATTATCTATGTGTCTTACACTTGGGGGCACATTGTCTCATCCAACCTATCATTCCCTTCATATCCATTTCCCTTCTTATCATTTCCCATCCTATCATATCATATCCTAACATATCCATCCATTATACCTACATACCTATCATACTGAATCCATCCATCCTCCCTTCCTCCTTTTGATCTTGATAAAGACATAGGGGAAAAATGTTGAATAATGCTTTGGATATCTCTTGGTATACATCATCCTTTCCAAACCAATCCTATCATCATCCTCTCATCATAAGTTTTGTCATGTAAAGTCCTAAGCATTACACTTAGAATGGCGCATGTTATTCCTATGCGATGGTCTTTGGAGATCACATCCTAGCTCCCTTATGATTTATTCATCCATTCCATCCAATATTGTCTATCCTTTTATCCATCCATTTATCACGAGTCTTCCATCCCATGTACTATTGCTTATCCTTTTATCCATCCATCTATCATGAGTCTTCCTTCCTATTTACTATCACCCATCCTTTTATACATGTATCCAATCCCACCTTCATCCTTGCATCTAGACCTGGTTTTCCCTTGTCATTAGTATCTAACACAAAGGCTATCCAAATTGTAATCCAATGCCATCCCAAAACATTTCAAAAAACACAAAAAAGTTAAATATTCCCAAAAATATACAAAAATAAAAAATCTCAAAAATACAAAAAAATCAAATATCCACAAAATCCAAGCAATAAAACCAAATGCCATTCATCTTTAATCCATACCAATCTAGCTAATCAATCAATCCAAATCATCCAACCACATCCTTTGGTCTTGATCCGAGCCTCGTTGTAAGCCAATCAAATCAAATCAAATCAATCAAACATCATCAATTAATCATTAATGGGATATGTTGTTCCCACATCAATGGGATATATCATTCCCACATCCTTGTGTCGATCTAGGGATATATTGTTCCCCACAATGTCAACACTATCCTTATCAATTAAATCCCGGTGTTGATTCGCATGGCCAACAACACTAGCATCATCATCAATCAATCTTCAATGGGATATTTCATTACCACATCCTTGTGTTGATCCAGGGATATATCATTCCCCACAATGTCAACATTATCCTTATCAATCAAATCCTGGTGTTGATTCGCATGACCAACAACACTATCATCATCATCATCATCATTATCAAATAAATCATTGGTTTACAACTTGACAAGGGCAATACCTTGTTTGTTTTTGAATCATTTGTGCATGCTTGCTTCTTTTCTTGTGTATATTATCATTTTATCTTGCATTTTTATCAAATCCATATCTTTCTAGCTCATATTCATATGTTGTGTATGTTGGAATAGCTTTTTGCATTATCCTTTGCATCTAAGGTCATATCATACCTTTTGTGCATTAGGACTTGTTGATGTATGTTTTTACACATAAGCAACATGAGATAAATTCACAATGAACTCAGTCTCTCTTGAAAAGTATAGAGAATTATACAAAGATAATTCTCAACTCCAAGGCTCCGGTTTTGTATATCTGCCATTTGTATCACTTATGTATTTTGTATTCGGACCATACCAATGTGGACCCCACCTAACACATACAATCTTTAATTTTTAATTACATCAGGTTTTGTATCTACTTTTTGTATCCCGCAATGTATACATTCAAACATTCAAACATACAAACGTGGACTTAAAAGATGTATCGACTAGCTTTAACCTTCTTTTTAATTTTGGCGTTGTATCTTTGCATCTTTGTTTTTTGTATATCAAGTTTGCATAACACATACAATATAACATACATACAAAAGCATGGACCTTAGTTTGTTACACACCATATTTAAATCACTGTCGGGTCCACTTTTGTATATATCAATGTATACTACCCTTTGTATATTGGAAACCTTTATGATAATACCCCCATGGTTCTCGCCAACTTAAATCACTTTAAACCTTTTTTTTTTAAATCTGAAATTGCATCTGCGCTCAAATACAAACAAATATACATGCGGAAATACAATATACATTTGTTCAGATTTTAGCCTTTTATAAACCACATTATTATTCTTTCCGGGTTTGCGCATGTATATTCCATTTTATATATCGAATGCACGGGCTCATACATATAATACATAATACAATCATGGAATCCATTGCCTATTCAATTTATTTCAGAACTCAATCGGGTCTGGGGTTGCATATTTAAGTTTAAACATTCAAGATACAATATGTAAAAACAATAAAGACCACCTCTTTTTGTACCACAACATGACAACATTAGCATCTCATATGCACGGAAATTTGTATATGAAATACAAATTTGACGTAACATTGCATTTTCATAAAAAGCTGCCATATTTCACGAAATACAAGGAATTAACAGTTGGTTCAAAAAACAACCCTGAATCATTTTTTCATGCAGAACCTACAAGTAACCCCTATTTCTCCTTAATACTATGCATTTTGATTTTTCAGGTATTTCCAACATCTAGTACATTTTCCCTTTACCACCAAGCAAGACCAAGCCACAAGAAAGCAAAAGCAAACATGGTCCTCATTTTGCTAGAGGTTAAAATGGGGCATGTTGTGAACATCACAACAGGACTTTAATGCTCTAAGTTTACTTCCTCATATGTCTAGACAAGGTTGTATTATGTTTGGTGCACAAGACACATCGTCACCCTAGTCCTTATACCTTGGTGCTTAATGTCTAGTGCTATACCAAACTATATGGTTTCTCACTTCATGCAGCATAATGCATCATTCATCTCTTTCATCCATCCCTTATGTTGCATCCTCCATCTCCTTATTCATCCTTTATCATTTCATTCATTTCGAGAGCCTACCCGTGTTCTTCTAGCTTGCCTATTCTCTTGAGGGGGCATCATCCTATCCTTACATCATCATCATATTCTCACATTACAATCATATCCCTTCATCTATTCCTCCTTGTCACTCTTCCAAGTGGCTGGGGCATCCTTTTCCCTTCCATCCATACCTTATCTTCTTTGAAATGATGTTACTTCTCTTAGTCACAACACCATCTCAAAGAGGGGCAAAATGTAGACACTTAAAATTGACATATCTTGTGACATTACCTTTTCGATACCATCTTGAGACACCTTATGACATGTTTTGTCCTAGGACCCTTATATAACCCCTTTTATCACCTAACTAGTTAAATAAATCGTATTTATTTAACTAATCCCTTCTTATCCCATTTTAATCCCATTTACCCTCTCATAGCCAATTAATTAAATAAATTATTTATTTAATTAATTCCCACTTTTCCTCTCTCATCCAAATTAACTAAATAACTTAAGGATTTATTTAATTAATTTTTTCCAAGTCATCCCTCTCCAAAAAATTAAATAATCTTATTATTTAATTCTTTATTTGTCTCTATCCTCACATGACTAGAAGCTTCTAAAAATCCTTATCACAAGGAAGCCTCTTGATTTTGTTCCTCCCATTCAACCCTCATGAGACACTTGCCACATGACTACAACTCTATGTCTCACTTAATCCTAACCATCCATCACTAATCTAATCTAAGCCATCCATTTCTATCCCTCATCTCCTATAAATCAAGCCTCACCCAAGCCATTTAGAGATACATTTTCATACAACATCATGTTGTTGAAATCATTCTAGATCTTCATATCAATCATCTTCATACTAGTGTTATGTTGTAGAAATCATGTGCAATCAACATCTCATTCTATCCATCAAATATCATAGACAACAAAGCTAGTAGATTAGGGTGCATCTACTCCATTCTATCAAAGTGTGAGGACTTGGTTTGAAGGTGAAGGTATTGGGTATTTGTCATTTATCTTCTTATTACCTTTGATCCATTTTTCTGTATACACTAGGTTTAAAATATTTTAAACCATTACATTTACATTATGCTTTACACTTGCATTTGATTTTCATTTGATTATAATATTTGATTCACTCTGCTTTATCGGTGAAACTCCTCTATCACGAATATTGGAATTATTCTATCTTTTCCCTTCTTCCATTAGAGGAGCTTCTTTCTATTGGCAAACTTTAAAGTTCGCGAACTTCTAACTTTGCTGACTCTTTCACCTAGCCAATTTTTTGTCATGTTTTTCTCTTTTTCTCTTTGTCTTTCACTTTATTGGTGATTCTTCCCTTTCGTGAACTATACTTTCATCTTTCTATCTTCTTTGTTTGCCTCTTTATTCCTATCTCCCTTTGTCAGTGAACCATACAGTTTGCGAACCATTTCCATTTGCGACAAAGGCATGTATTTCTTATTTCCTTGTCATTTCCTTGCTTTGCTATTCTCTTCATTGGTGTTTCACCCTATCAATAATCTTTATCATCAGCAAACCTTGTGGTTCATGAACTCACCTTTTTGCTGATGAAAACACTCCTTTTCTTTTTCTTTCCTTCTTGCCTTAGAAATTTTTTTGCATCCTTGTCGCTGATCTAGGTTGTTGATGAACTTGAAGGTTCATGAACTAACAAGTCTGCCAACAAAGACTTTGTATCCTTTCACTTTTTTCCTCATCGACAAATTAGCCAAATAGTGAACCTGAGGAACCTTAGCGAAATTGGCGGTTCGCGATCCAGCTAATTCATCGACAAAGATCAACATTTAAAGAAAATTTCAAAGGGAAACACAATGACTTAAGGAGATTTTTACGTAGAATTTTTTGAATGGAACCCATGGAAAGTAGTCTCAGATTGGGCATAAGTGATGGGTAAAACAACAAAGACACAAACTAGGATTTTTGGTGGTTTTGGGGCAAAATAATGCAAGTTGGGGAGTGGGTTTTTTCAGATGCCAATAGTTAGTTCAGTCCCACTAGGTACAAAATGCAAAATTTCACTCCTAAAACCTTTTCACTTGACTAAGTTGAACTCACCTATTGTACCTTGCACACATGCCTCATAGTTTTTTGGGAAAAATAGCTCCCCCACTCTTTTTCTTTGTATCATTTTTCTTGTCTCTAGCCCATCTCAACTTTTCTTCTTTTCTTGCAAGCTTCAGGTCCTTATTGATCAACTTTATTTGAGTATGGAGTTTGCAATTGCTTGACATGATTTTTGATGCATGTGGATGCTCTTGAGGTCCTAGTTGCCTAAGTTGTGAAATGTCTAAGTGAGGACTATATGAGAATGGTACAACATTATCGAAGGTCCTATAACCATTAAGGAAACTATATACATAGTGAGGGGGCTTATTACAGTCCAAGATGGTCAAAGAGTGCCCTTGACTACATTAGGACAACCAAACCTAGAAGTATCATAACTATCATTAAACTAATCTCAGTCATTTAGGGTATTGAAAGGTATACAATCCATCAAGGTAACTACCATCATCCAGTAACAAAGGACAATTAGGAAAATCGTTGTTTACTAAAACTATCCAAAACAATCCTAAAATTGTCCAACTTGTTGCCATGAATATTTTATGCCATCAGACCTTGGACATAGCTATTAGAGACCTAAAACATAACGACAAACATTTTATAAGCCTTCATGAAACCTTATCAATATTTAAACCATAAAAAATGCATTGAAAATAGCTTGGAAAGATGCTAGAAACACTTTGGTAACATATTGACAACATTTTGGAAACATGTTGCAACTTACTAGAAACATGAAAATGGATACTTAAACTAAAATGTGATTGATTGAATAGTCAAATACACATCCTAAGAAGGATAAATCAGGTGGTGTTACCTTTGGCACACTTGATTTCATGAAAAATAACAAAAACATGTATGGAAAGATGAAAAGTTGTCACCTAGTCTTGGAAACATTTGACTAAAACTCTATTATTTTCTGATTTTTGGATATGAATGCTTATTGTAATCATGATTATTAAATGAAAAGGATGATTTTATAAATGATTTAATACTAGTTTTCTCTTGTGTAGGTGAAAAAAGGTGAAATGAAGTCATGAAGGTATAAAACAAGGTGGAAACATGATGAATTTGGAGGCTCTTTGACTAAACTAACTATTGTACCTACACATGCATGGATAGTAATGGTCAATCATGATAGAAAAAAGGTGTTAAAACTAAAAATAGATGAATACATGGAGATTTTATCTAATTTATAAGCCTCATATGTTGTCACTACACCATTTTGGAGGTCTTGGTTGGTTGGATTAGAAAGAGGAAACCATGGAAAGGCCTTGAAAATATTTGAGTGATGGAAGAAATGGAATAAATTATGTAGACTAATGGTTGTACCAATGACTCCTAACTCAAGATCAACCTTGTTACAACATCATATTATTATTAACTCTTAGGGCTCTTAAGAGATCGTCTCAACCAATGTAGCATATAAGGATCAAGATTCTTGGACACTAAAAAGATACCTCCAATAGAATTCACCCACCCACTTAGATGTGTTGGCATGCTATTGGTTTGGTCCCATAAGGTGCAAAATGCAAAATTTTACTCTTAACACCTTTTCATTGAATGAAACTGAAGCATTTTGAAACATTGTGTTCCTCACCACTGCATACAAATTAATTCAAGTTAGAAAAAAGTGAGGTAGGTATTTGTAGGTGGACTCAATATCAAATTGTACATGGAAACAAGACATTCCTAGGTGCCATAATTTGAGAGAACACTCGGTCCAAAGTTTGGCACCCTTTTAGTCTTAGAGCTCTTAAGGGATTGTCTCAATCTAATATATCCTGAAAGGATTAGGATGCTTGGCCATAAAAAAAGAGACCTCTACTAGCATTCACCATCCCACCCTGATGTGTTGGTGCCATTGATCCAATCCTAAGGTGGTGTGGAATGTAAAATTTCATTCCTATCACCCTTTCACTGAATGAAACTAAAGCATCTTTCAAGATTATGTTTGTTGCCACCACATGCTAATGAATTCAAGTTAGCAAAAACTCAAGTAGGTATTTATAGGTGGACCTAATATCTAAATATACATGCAAATGAGACATACCTAGGTTCCATGATTTAAGAGAATAGTCAGTCCAAAGTTTGACATCTTTTTCATGTTAGGGCTCTTAAGAGACTTCCTAAGTCCAATGTAGCCTGGAAGGATCAAGACTCTTGGCCATTAAATAGATACCTCCAATAGCATTCACCTGCCCACCCCAATGTATTAGCACCATTGGTTTGGTCCCATATGCAAAATGCAAAATTTAACTCCTAGCACCCTTTCATTGATGAAACTAAAGCATTTTGCAACATTCCTTTTGTTGCCACCATAGAAAAATAAATTCAAGTTAGAAAAAATTGAGGTAGGTATTTGTAGGTGCACCTGATATCCACCTATGCATGCAAACTAGACATTCTTAGGTATCATGGTTTGAGAGAATAGTTGGTCCAAATTTTGACACCTTTTTGGTATTAGGGCTCTTAAGAGACTACCTGGAAGGATCAAGATGCTTGGCCACCAAAAAGAGACCTCCACTAGCATTCATTCACCCACCCTGAGTGTTGGTGCTATTAGTTTGGTCCTAGGAGGTACGAAATATAAAATTTCACTCCTAGCAAACATATAAAAGGTGAAATGAGAATATGCAAATCATGTCAAATGTCTCTCTCTCTCTCTCTCTCCCCCTACATCTCTCTATCTTCCTCTCTCCTTGAGTTTCTCTCCCTAAGTCTCTCTGATCCTCTCTTCCTCATTTTTGCTCTTTCCTTAAGTCTCTCTCTCTCTAACTAGACATAGAATGTCAAACTTATAGAAGGTGAAATGAAGGTAAGAAAATAATTTCAAATATATAGAAGGTGCAATGAGGATATGCTAGACCTATAGAAGGTGAAATGAGGATATGCTAGACCTATAGAAGGTGAAATGAAGATAAGTAAATCATGTCAAACATTTAAAAGGTGAAATGAGGATAAGTAAATCATGTCAAACATGTAGAAGGTGAAATAAGGATATGTAAAGCATGGAAACCATATAGAAGGTGAAATGAGAATAAGCAAATCATGCCAAACATCTCTCTCTCTCTCTCTAAACATATAATGTCAAACATATAGAAGATGAAATGAAGTTAAGAAAATAATGTCAAATATACAAAAGGTGAAATGAGGATATGCTAGACCTATAGAAGGTGAAATGAGGATATGCTAGACCTATAGAAGGTGAAATGAGGATATGCTAGACCTATAGAAGGTGAAATGAGGATAACTAAATCATGTCAAACATGTAGAAGGTGAAATGAGTATGAGAAAAACATGGAAAACATATAGAAGGTGAAATAGGAAAAAGAAAAGCATGGTAAACATATAGAGGGTGAAATGAGGATATGAAAAACATGGAAACCATATAGAAGGTGAAACAAGGATAAGCAAATCATGCCAAATATTTATAATGTGGAATGAAGTTAAGAAAGGTATGGAAACCATATAGAAGATGAAATGATGATAAGAAAAGTATTACAAACATACAGAAGTGGAAAAAAGGATATGTTAGACATATAGAAGGTAAAATAAGGATAAGAAAATTATTTCAAACATATGTAGAAGGTGAAATGAAGGTAAGTAAATCATGTAAAACATATAGAAGGTGAAATGAGGATATGTTAGACCTATAGAAAGTGAAACGAGGATAAGAAAATAATGTCAAACATATAGAAGGTGAAATGAGGATGAGAAAAACATGGAAAACATATAGAAGGTGAGATGAGAATGAGAAAATCATCGTAAATGTATAGAAGGTGAAATGAGGATAAGCAAATCATGCCAAATCTCTCTCTCTATCTCTCTCTCTCTCTAACTAAACATTTAAAGTTAACCATAAACATATGAAATTGAAACTATAAACCTTGAAAAATGGACCTTACCATTTAACCCTAGAAATAAGCAACTAAACTGCAATGATGCATTATTGGTAGCTATTTTGAAAATTATGAGTTTGGTGTTAGTTTTTAAATATTTTCTTCACTTCAAGAATATAAAATTCCTACTAACAGTACCAACCATGAGAAGGTGGAAGCTTTTTTGACACCACTAACCTACATTAATAGCACTACTAGAAATAAATAAATAAAATAAAATAAAAATGTACTCAAATCATAAAACTTAAGAAGCACTTAACATACCTTCATATCATGTTCCACCAATCCAATCCAATGAACCATGCATATCCACAATACTCTTTATGGTGTTGAGTATTGCTTCATGGTCAAACTCACAAAATTTTCACAAGTTCTTATACAACAATCTACCACATATTTGATTGATTGAACATTCAATGCCAAAACAAGGTTAGAATAATGAAGAGTTTTCCTATGTGTTTCAAAGTCTTTCAACAGCCACACATCAAACTTATTCATTGGCTACCTTCTAAGCCATGTTCCAGTAACAACCACCAATCCTATAGGATACTCAATGTCTTCTCCATCTATGATAGGGGTTGTTAATTTCTTTTTTTCCTCAACACAATGACACAAATAATAATCCATTCCTTCATCATTATCTTCATCTCTAGTAACTACACAAACCCTTGCATTAAATTGTACAAAAAATATTAATTCAATAAATGATACAAAAATAATACATCATAATCTAAAATACTACTTTTCATTAAGTAATGAACCTATAATACCTGGTTGAACTAGATTTAAAATATGGTCAAATTCAACTAATGTTTACATCGCCATGATTTGTAGTGCTCCTAGAAGTTAGTACATCGCTAGTGGGCTTAATTTTTATGAGGAACAGAAGCATGTCATCCACCTCATACAAATGGTCTATGAAGTTGTATTTGAGCTTCTAAAAGAGTGGAACTCACTCGATCCTATCACTATACAATAATCTTCATATTTTGCAATGTTAGCTTCTTCTATCAAGCAAAAAAATACAAACTATAGACTTACCTTCATTACCTGGACCCATTGTAGAGTTACACCATTTGATGATAGATGTTGCATTTGTCAACTTTGCACTATCTTTGTACTTCAACTCTTCTTGTACTAAGGCTCTTTTAATACATGCTACTACACCATCATGCTCCCCTTTTTCATGCTCATCCTTAGAGAAATTCCATATAGACTGAACACCATTCATCATATGCATCCATTTATGAGTTCTTGAATTGTGATGTATAATTATAGACCATATGATATATTGACCAAACATGATGTTCCTACTACTCAAATTACCATAGAACATCTAAAAGCAACCTTGCACAAAATCTATAGAATGTGTGTGAGCATCAATAATATAAAAATGATACCCCTTAAAGATCTTTCTACCTTCCTCTAAATGATGCCCCCTAAATATCTTTTTAGCTTCATCTATGTTTTCCCGGCATCGGGTGCACGAATGAATGCTATATGCACAAATATAGGAACTTGAGTGGAGTTGTAGTACTATGATTGAACCTCATTCTATTGTTTTAGTGAATAATTCTCTACAAAGTCTACAATTGATATGATTGTATGGAGAGGAAATGTGTCCTTGCATAACTTTTATTGGAAGTCCAACCATCGAGCTCTATGTGTATTACTTGTATACTCATACACTATCTTTTCTGAAAAAATAACCATAAACTTAGATACTAGTATTTTCACTTACACATTCATACTTCTTTGCTTATTTACCATCTTTTAGAGTGTATGCCACTGACTTATATTTTTTTAAAGCTACTAGTTCATTTCCAATCACATGTGTATTCTCCACGTGTACACAATTTCTCAAATGTTACAAACCATCACAACTATCACATGTTCCATCCAAACATGATTTCTTATAAAATAACCGTCCATCTACTTTTTCACAAAAAAGCTTGAAATGAAATCTCTTGCTGATTTAGTGGAGATTCTATCATACACTCTTGCAAAATATATTAGTATGCACGTGCGCACGCACGCGCGCGCGCGCGCACACACACACACACACACACATGTATAAACAACATAATGCATAGAAAAATCAATGCAGACTCTACAACAAGAAGTTGTGCATGTGTTATTTATTTTGACAAAAAGTTTTTCCATTTCAAAATACCTTTGAATAATTTTTATTTGAGGAAAATCTCTACAAATTTAGAGAAAAATTATGTTTAAGTCATATCTAAAAAATACTTTGGATGTGGCTCATAGTTTTGACAACCAATTCTCCTTTTTACAACATCAGTTGATTAGGGGACACTCTTGTGTTATTTTTCAAAAAAAATCATTTAGGGATTTTAAGGTTTCAACTATGACTTTATCTTTCCATGGGAGTCTACCAGAGAATACCCATTATTCATTGCTATTCGGGTCCTCAACTCTTTCATGCCTCCCAACAGCTTTCATTAGTGTTTTTCTATTTATTTTTAGTGCTTGACTTGTTTTCCTTCTCAAGAGAGATTTCTTTGTTTTTACTTACTATAGTTTATGTAATGACATGTCATGTAGCATTACTATCTTTGGTGTTTGAGGTTGAACCCATGCTTTGATATGCATTGATTAGATTTTTTACAATATATTTTTCACTATTAGTATTTGGTGTTCTTAGACCAAGAATCTTCATGATGAGTCTAAACTTAATATTTTTCATCATTTCAACAAAAAATTGATGTCTTCTAGTTTCACTTAAGTTTTCAAAACATATTTTCCATATTTTATTAACATTTCTTCTACAAGTGCATTGGAAAATTTTGTTAGGCATTGATTTTAGAATGTTCTCATTAATTTCAATTAAAAACTTAGGTCTTTTATGCAAAATTCTAGGAGGTGAACTCTCAATGCCAAACTTGATTCTTTAGATAATTTTTTTTCATTAAACAATTGATCAATTGGTATAACATCTATATTTAGATTTAAAATTGCATCATCATTTTCAATCGGTGATTGAGAATTTTCTACAATATCAAATTAAGATGGCAAAGATGATGTACCTTCAACTCCTGCATCAATTTCTTACTTGCACAAAGTTTTTACATTTGTTCCCTTTGTTTCTCCAAATCCTTCTCAAGTTCTTGGATGGATCATGATCTAATTCAATTGGAAAATATGGTATATCTTCATCTATGGAGTTCAATTTTTTATTTTCATGAAGTTGTCTCATTTGTTCTCTTTTCTTCACATTCTCAACTTCACACTCCACTAATGTTTAAGTTTTTAGTTATTTCCTTGGTATGATGTTGAATTCTATATCAATCTAACACAATTGGTCAAAAAACATAAACAATGATTGATAATTTATCAAATTTAAATACAAAACATGTAATTAGAATATTTTTTGTCAATGTAAGATAAAAAATTAGTTAGTTTTATCAAACAATTATTTCAAATCCTCAAAACATGAAAACAATGATTCATAATATCAAATTTGATTTAAAAACATACAATTAGAATCTTCTATGTCAATACAAGAACAAAAATAAGATAATTTTGTCAACTAATGATTGTAGATTCTCAAAAGCATAAAAAATTTGTTTGCATGTTGTAGAAAGCATAACATAGAGGAAGAAACAAAGCATGTGAGTCCAAAATCACATGTTTTGCCTTTTTACAAATTGTTGCTCACCTTTTTAGGCAATTAAAAATGTGAGAACGTTGTAACACATTAATGTTTTTTACTGCATTGGGAACTTCCAACTCTAAGGGTTGGACCTACCTTTTAGATGCCCAAAGATGTGTTTTCAAGAAAACATAGGAAAACAACTAAATCTCAAGTGTGCTCTCCATTAGGTTTACATGTTTTTCAATGTTAATATGAAAAAATGTCAGGATGAATTCAATTTTTTATTATCTTTCTAACCATATAATTTTTTCTAAAATATTAAAAATTTAAGGCTTTCATCTTTAATTTCTTTTGTTAGTGTTTTCTTTTTTGCCAAAAATCTATGTATAATATGTTTGGTGTCATTTTTTTATCTATTCATCCAAATTTGAAACAAATTATATTTTAAAATTCTAGACTCTATTCTATACACATTAAAAAAATGAGTCAGTTAATTTTCAAAAAATTTAGGAGGGAGCACACTCAAATTTTCATTTATTAGGATGTGTCCACTTTGAAAATTCATAAAAAATCATATATTCATTTAAAAAATTAGTAAAAAAATCATGCATAAACTATGTGATGTTAGTTGATTTTCCACTAAAGTTATTTGTGAAATACTTAAAAAGTCAACATTTTAGGGGGAACACACTAGACACTGTTATATTTTTCTAACAAAAATAGGACTTTGTGTGCTCCCCCTAAAAAAACCTCTTAATCTCCACCATTTTTAAAAAAGTAGTAATTTAGAAACTAGATTCTAAGGACTATGAATTTTGTTCTTGACACATCTTCAAAATTTAAGCATGTATATCTTTAGTTTTGCTTCCAAGATTAGTTTTGATTGATTTTAAAAAATAGTCATTTTTGACCTCTTTTGGTCCCCCATTTCCATACACATACCCTATAAGTGCTTTAAAATTTTACCCCAACTATGGAAAACTTTTATTTTCAAGAAAAAAGTTGCCACTTTTTAGCCAAAAATTGGACCCATTATCTTGCACTTATACGTGTTCCATTTAGGTGCCACTCTCACTTCCATTTGGCAAGGTACACCAATCACTTTGAGGGTATTGGTGTTATTTTTGGCCTTTCCATTTGGCTTGAAAAGAATGTGATCACTTCTAGGAGTGACCCTAAAAATTGTTGCATTTGGGTCATTGTCCTCCTTCATGGAACCTTATAGCTCTGTTTATGCTCCCAACACCCCTCTAGAAAGGACCCTACTTTAGGAATGGATGCACCTTAACCTCCCTAACATAGATTCAATGTTGAGGGGTGACTTCAACATGGTCGAACACCCCATCAATCACAATTGGGATAACCCTTCCAGCTTAACTCAATTAGATTTTGATGCCTGAACCTTAACCTAAAATTCATTAGGTGTGTATGATCCACTTTTGGGTAAAAATACCTTCACATGTCCCATTGGTATACGTGGACCAATTATCATGAAGGTTTCTCAAGGAAGATGAGCCACCTAGATAGATTCTATATCTCCCCCCAACTATTGTATTTTGATGTCACAATCAGGTCTTGTGGTTCATCTTAACATTGTAGCCACTCTTTCTAGCCACTCCCTCATCTTGCCCACCCTTTCTCTCATTGAATCCTCCACTCTCCCCAATAATCTCACCTTCAAACTTAATGTAACTCACTTGCAATAACAAGACTACATTGGTGGTCTTTTAGCTACTTAGAATGCTAAGCCTAAACCTCAACAAGACTAATGGATCAATTGGTGGGAGAAAACTATTACATGTTGTACCCTTTTTCTTCATGACTATAGGTAGAGAGATGTTGCTAAACAACGTAGACTTGAAAAGTCTCTCAATGGATTGCTTGTGCATGGTTGATCTCTTCTGGTAGCCAATCCCCACAACTTATTAATGCAATAATATGTCGCTCATGTATTGAACATTTGTTTTAGAAATTAGTTGTTTACAAAGGCAAAGGTGCATAGGTGTGCTCCAATGGATCAAAGATGGACATTGAGGCTCAAAAATCATAAAATTTACTTTGTTTGCTTTAGGTTTCTAAGTGACTATGCAACGATAAGTTTATTATAGTAACAATAAAATTTTAAAAATATATAAGTTTATAAAATGCATCTCTTTAGAGCATTTTTATAATTATTATAATTGTTAATTATACTGCCCATATAACATTTTTTATTTTTTTAATATTTTAGCTTTATATATTATCACATATTTTTTACTTCTTCTTTATGTATAGAAATTTATAATTTTATATTATAAATTTATATATTATATATTTTAATATTTTAATTTTATATATTATAATATTTATTCAAAAAAATGTGGCAGTGTTTCAGTTATAAAAAGCCATGGGTTTTTGCCATAAAATATTTGTAGTTTTTTTCCATGTTTTTATGAGTATTTTAGCACCATTTAATTTGTCATTTTTTCCCATGTTTTTTCTCATTTTAAACCCATGTAAGTGAATTCCATTTATTCTTTTAGGTTGCCACGTCATTGACTTGTATGTATAATATGACTATGCACTAGACCCCTTCTTTCATTTTACACTAATACATAATGTTGGGATAAAACTGAAGATAATAATTTTAGGTATATGTGTCGGTATTTAGGAACTCACAATTTAGTCACAATTCAATTCAATCCTATGTCAATCCAGGGCGTAAACTTATGAAAGATGTTGTGTTTGTTTGCTCAAGGGCTGGATTTAGCAAATTGAGTATAGTGGAATGAAATTTAACTTATCAAAACTTGAATTTCTATTTAAGATTTTATTCTAAATCTACTATAGGAAGTGCGATAGGAATATTGGCTATTGCTACAGGAAATGTTATAACTTTAGGCGATAGGAACTGTTACAATGTTACTTGCTACAAAAGCCATCTAAACAATGCAAAGTAAACAATGTACTATTATTCTATAACTATCAAACCAAATTACATACACATTAATTAATATTGAATTATTCTATCTAGAAACTAATCTCACAATGCATAAATCATGCCTCACACACATTGATAAAAGAAACAACAAAAATAGATACATTCACTGGTTTCGTGAGAGTGGGCCCCGCCTCTCTATCAACCAATGAAGGAACCAATTGATCACAAGTGCTTTGAAGACAATTTAGATAATAATGACAATAGTATTTCTGATGATAATAATTAACCAGTTTAGTCTACATACTGTAGCTTATATAGCTTTAGTCGATTAACAAACTAGATTAAAAATATACAAGTCACTATTACACATTTATGAAATCAAAATACAATGATTGAATAAGAAAGAGTGTGTGCCCTACGACCACTCTTTCTTAAGACATTAAATCGATTGTTACAACAACATACTAAATTAAACACTATAATCAGTTGGAAGCAAAATGTCCACAACGTTCAAGGAATCTCCATTACTATTCCCGTGGCTATAGGAGGTCTCCATTTACCCTACTTTAATTGCATGCAACCACTTGAATTAGTGCTTATAGAAATCACTTCCTAGAGTATATTTTACTCCTTTAATATATATTAAACATCTTAATTTTTTAAAACTAATAGTGGCAACCAAGGAGAAAAAGGCTAAACAATGGTAAGATTTGAGTGAGGCAAATACAAGGTAAATGGACTAAAACTTAACAAAAATGAGAACAAGCTTTTAACCCATCACATACATAATAATTACATAAATAGATGCAGATGTCGATATAATTATGACTGATAAATGCCGTAGGTTTGGGATATACATAAGCACCATAATACCATTGGACTTAAAACTTAATTTCTCTAGACCTTAAAATTTTAGTCAACTCCACTTGATAAATGCTTTAGGTTTGGTATCAAAGGGAAACATGGACATAAGACACTTGCTCTACTCTATTGCATAGCACTTTTCAGGTCCACCAACAATAGTCCTCTTGGAGTTCAAAACTTCTTAAAACCTTCTACTAAGCTTGCATATACAGGGAAACTTGAGTCCCCAAATATCAAGACATTAATAATTTTGGACATAAGGGTGCAGATAAAACATGACAAAGATAAGTCTCGGGTTCAGATTTATGTATAAAGATTCTGAGTCTATCAGGCCCCAAAATTTCAAACTTGAAAATCACCACGTGCGAGCCACCAACCATATTCAAGTATACAAAACACTCAGGTCCCAAGAATTAAAAGTTAGGAACAAGACAAAGCTTATGAGAAGTAACATGAAGCTTGGCTATGAAATAGAGCATACACAAATACGAACAAAGCACACACAGAGAAACATAAACTCAAGCACTTTCTTAGAATAGGCCACTTTGGTAATAAAATATGGACAGCCATAACAAAGTAGACTAAATAAGTAATAGGTAGAGGAATAGGGCTAAGACTAAACATGATTTAAACTTGACAAGAGAATTCAATGGGGCCCATTGTACAAAAAACTTATATCAATAAAATGCAAGATTTTGTGTCAACACAACCCATTAAAATGACTTTCATGGATCAGTTGTCTCTATTAGGGCCAAGGGAACAAGGAACAAAGCCAAAATTTTGTCAATTTCAAGATAAGTGCCTAACACTCCTCTCATGGAGTTCCTATTCTACATAATTTACATAATGTGTCTCATCTCATATTTCTTCACCTTCTCCTCTTTTCAAGTCATAGATGAACTCCTAAATTATCTAATTTATAATACTAACCCTAAAATAAACCTATTGACCAAGTTAGATCATCCTTGATTCTTATTGTCTTATATCCACATTTATTTCTTATTACCTTTGCTTAAACAATATTGTTTTCTCTAATTTCCTAATAACATGAAATATGAAAATAAATTAAGCTTAAACTTAGAGAAAATCAATTAAGTAACCATAACTAATATGTTTTGTGCATATTATCACAAACATAATCAATTGGATATTTATATAAATTAGGTTATTTATAAAATGAGAAAATTTAAAACTATATCTCTTGATATGGTAAGGGTATGGTGCAATGGTTAATGTTTAGCATTGTTGGTGTAAAATCATAATTGCACATCATAAGTTAATTAAGGTGTCTTTTAGGAAGGTTAGTTTCCTTCTTTTTTTTTTTTGTCATTTATGGCATATGTCATAGGTTTCCATAATTTATCTCTCTCTCACTTTAGCAAGTGGTTGTGTATTTATGTATTGTTCCCTTTGTGAATAAACAATGCACTAGATTCTCATGCATGCTCTATGTTTTCTTTCTCTAGTTATTGCAATTGTGTGCAACTCTCTACTATAGAAGAACTATTGTAGGTGATCCTAGCTCCTGTGAGTCCTTGAGGGACTCTAACATGGTATTAGAGCTCAAATATACAAGTTTCATCTTGGATTTCTAAGGGTTTTAGGCTTGAGGTTGTAAACTGTGAATTGTAGTACAAAATGAACCTTGTCATTGCCTCCAGAAAGCAACAAAACCATAGGAACACCTATCCAAATGCCAAGCAAAATTTTAGGTGTTTTTTAGGGTTTGAAATTTAGGTATGTGAAATTCCGTACATCGTACAGAATCCATACCATCATATAGATCCATACTATGTTATACAATCCATACGTGACCATGCCATAATTTTGGCTCTTGGCGTAGTCTGGGTAATCAAAGGTCTTTGTCCTACATGCAATGTCATTGTCTAGCGGGTAGAGCTCTTATTTGGTAGTTTAAAATTTTACTAGTGGATAAAAGTTTCATTGGTAGTTTGAGAAGTTATTTAGTGGTTTTAATTTCTAGGGGTTATTTTTGCTCCAACGGTATTGTGTTTCCCACGTAGGAGGGTAAATTCAACTACCCGTAGTCCTGTCAAGGACTCTGCCCTCGGTCACCCTCAACCCAAAGAGGCTTAGACAAGTGAGTCATGCCCAAGTGGCATTACCAAACTTGCCACCTACTACCACGAATCTCCATTGGATATCTCCACCACGATGCCACCTTCAGCTGGTGCTCCGCTAGCAAACCGCCAACCCACCATCTTCTAGTCTCCCTAGTGCCACCCATTGGTCACCCATTTGCCACTAGAGGGTTACCAACCCTTGTTTTTTATTGCCTAAGGGAGATATTTTTTTGGAAGACATAACTTGGGCATACAGAGTCTAAATTTGGAAAACAAATAGGCGCCAAGAAGTTGGTTCCGCGCTCTATGCTACCATCCACTTCTTTGTTAGAACACACTGATATACTGAGAGGGGGGGTGAATCAATATATGCCACTTTTTAAAACAATTCTACTGTAACAACAAGATCTCTACTACATCAAATAGACTATGAAAGAACTATGCAAGCATAAGCAAAATCACACATCCACACAAGAGACCATAACACCAGATTTACATGAAAACCCAAGATGGAAAAAAACCATGGTGAGCAAGCTACTTGGATCTATCCAAATCCAACCTCATAAAAAATGAAATAGTGAATTCAATATTTTATAGTCTTCAACCCATAGGACTTTCAACTTGAGAAGGATTGCAATCCTTTTTACAAATCTGTAGGCTTTAACCTACCAGAGACTTCAATCTCAAAACAAACTGAGCTTCAACCTAGCTATAGGCTCCAACTTATCTAAGGCTTGAACCTCCCACAAAAACTAGGCTACAACCCAACAATAGGCTCCAACCTATTTGAAGCTCCAACCTCCCATAGAAACTGGGTTACAACCCAACAATAGGCTCCAACCTATTAGAGGCTTCAACCGCCACACACAATCTAAGCTACAACTCAACAAACTGAAATAGTAGTAAAGAACATTCAATACTTACACAAAACCGAGCAAAGAAAGGATCTTTTATTCATACTCTTCGCACACTTCAACTTCACTTCTCTATTCATGCTTGATCACTTGATGTATTTTGCTTCTCAATCACACTTGCAGACCATTCAAATTTTTCACTTTTAGGCACACATACACATAGACATAGATACCTCCAATTGCACAAATTAATCTTCCTTATATATCCTTTTGTAGAAAAAGAATTCCCATGTCGGCTAGGCACAACAATAACATTCTCCAAGGTTGGTAGCAATATATTTTGAATTCCAACATGAAAAGGATCAGGCCCAAATTAAAATTGCAATCTCTATATGCTTGAAACATGGCCTAATTTACAATTACTTAGGTTGACCTCAAAGATAGGTCAGGACCCAAACCTGAGAAATCCACACACTATAGTAATGGTGCCAACAATTAACTTTTTGATCTCTATTTCCAAGTTAGCTAAATATATATTTAAATCTTCGAATACACTAGACATTAAACCATCTTTACCAAGTTGGCCTTAACTAAGATATTTAATTATTTTCCTTTTACATTAATTGAACTCGTGGAGTGTTAGAGATCAGGCTTCCGGTCTTTTGCATTCCTCTTTGAAAGCTTAGAAGGTCTCCTCTAGTCCCATTGGATTCTTCCACAATGAATTACAGGAGCGCGCAATAGAAAGATACCAAAGAACATTCCTTATGCTGCTGTGATGAGTTGACACATGGACAAGTCTTCCTTTCTATCACCATCCTTATCAGGTGATGGACTTCCTTTCTACCGCCTTCCTTATCGGGCGACGGACTTCCTTGCTACCACCTTCCTTATCAGGTGGCAGGCTTTTTATCTACCACTTCACATTTTGAATTCAACAAGAGACATCACCCTCTAACTCTTAGAGCATATATTAGAGTTCGTGCACCGAGATTTCTATGTAACATCTTCTCATTTGAATTCAACAAGTAACATCTCTACCCCCTGACTCTCAATCACTTATCATATATCAGAGTTCACGCACTGGGATTTCTAAGTAACATCTTCTCATTTGAATACAACAAGGAATATCTCTGCCCTCTATCTCCCGAAAGTAATGACTAATACTCATAAGTTGTCAGAGCTTCATGATTAGGCCTTCCACTCTAGCCCTTCCTATTTCCTCAACTTGGAGAAGGGGTAAGGTTGAATCCTCGAGCTTCGATGATCACTAGAAAACCTACGAACCAACTTTTGTCGATACTTTAGGCAGAAATCATTCATACCTTAGCATCTTTTCTTTGTCATCTTCATCTTTGAACTTCCTTTTGACATTAATGACAATATGTGTATGCACCTTTGACATCAATGACAACACTTCCAACAATCTCCCCCTTTGTCATTGATGGCAACAGAAACATAATCTATCTATATCTCTGCTCTTACTCTATCTCTTTTGCAATTGCTCCCCCTTACTCTATCTCTCCCCCTTTGACATCAATGGCAAAGGAAGGTAACCAACTTCTTTCCTTACTGCAATATGAAACTATCAAGACAAGCTCCCCCTGACTATAATGCTTCTCCTCACCATGTCACACCAAACTTTGATCAGCCAAGGTCTCTTCTTTCTACTTGCTCCCCTTTGGAGGTAGCCATTGTCCAAACAGGGATGAAGGATATGCCTTGTGTTGCTCCCCCTGGATAGATGCTTCATCATAAGCTTTACTCAAATGATGAGAGTGATATCACTCTCAACTTTTGCCTTAAATACTCAAATGTGTCTTTAGGAAGGGTTTTGTAAAGATATCTGTAGTCTGATCCTTTGTAGGAACATATTCCAATTTCACATCTTGATCAACAACCTTTTCTTTTGAAAACTATGATACCTAATAGATATATGCTTGGTTCTTGAATGCATCACTGGATTCTTTGATATCTTAATTGTACTTGTATTGTCACACAGAATTGAAATGGGCTCATTATATATAACTCCTAGATCCTTCAATGTTTGCTTCATCCACAAAACCTGAGTACAACAAGCTGTTGCTACAATGTATCCTACTTCTTCTATTGATAAGGTAATTGAATCTTGCTTTCTGCTTAAACATGAAACCAATCTACCACCTAGAAAAAATGCTCCACCACTTGTGCTCTTCCTATCATCAGTGCTGCTAGCCCAATCTGCATCTATATATGCTGTCAAAGAGAAATCCTTTCCCTTCTCGTACCACAATCCATAATCCAAAGTGCTCTTCAAATATCTAAAAATCCTTTTAACTGCTTTCACATGAGTTTCTTTTGGATCATCTTGAAATCTAGCCACCATACAAACTTTTTGCATAATATCTGGCCTAGATGAAGTCAAGTATAATAAGCTTCCAATCATGGATCTATAAATAGTTTGATTAAATTGAGGTAACTCATCATCCTTGCTTAGATGATAGCCTGTAACCATAGGTGTACTCATAGGTTTGCAGTAATCCATACCAAACTTTTTCAGTATCTCCTTGACACACTTAGTTTGTGAAATAAACATACGCTTGTTTGATTGAGCAATTTGAAGCCCAAGAAAAAATGAAAGCTCACCAATCATAGACATATCAAATTCTTTTCGCATCTCTTCAACAAACATCTTGCACATTTCATCAGTTCCACCAAAGATAATATCATCAACATATACTACTACTATCAACCTGTCATCACACACAATCTTGATATAAGAATTGCTATCAACAATCCCCTTCTTGAAACCTCACTGGTGTAGGTATTTGTCCAACCTTGCGTACCATGCCCTAGGCACTTGTTTGAGACCATATAATGCCTTCTTGAGTCTGCGTGCCATATTCTAATCTTCTGATAGTTGAAATCCTTCAGGCTGCTCTATATAAACTTCTTCTAAGTCATCATTCAAAAAAGAAGATTTGACATCCATTTGATATACCTTGAAGTCTTTGTGAACTGCAAATGCAAGCAACATCCTTATTGCTTCCATTCTTGCCATAGGAGCAAACATCTCAACAAAATCAATGCCTTCGACTTGTGAATAGCCCTTGCAGACCATTCTTTGTTTGTTTCTAACAACTTCTCCATCTTCATTCAACTTATTTCTAAAACCCCACTTGGTTCAATTGACATTCTTTTCCTTTGGCCTTGGAACAAGTTCCCAAGTTTTATTCTTCTTAATTTGATTTAACTCTTGCATTGCATCAATCCAACTTTCATCCTTGTTGGCTTTAGAAAATTTCTTTAGTTCTATCTTGGATAGAAATGAGAAGTTTACTTGTTCTCTGAGACTTCTCCTAGTCATAACCCCTTTATTCTTATCTCCAATTATCTGATTTTCAGAATGATTCTTTTGAATGAACTTTACAGGCGACTTGATGGTTTCTATGGGTGTCTCTTCTTTTGCAACTTCATTTTCTTCTTCTGTGTTGACTGAATCATCTAAGAAATAGGCTGAATCATTTAAACAGTCATCATTTTGATCATGTGTGGATGAATGTAGCTTTTCATCAACCCTAACATTTGCACTCTCAACTATCTTCTTTAGTCTCTTGTTGTAACATTTATAAGCCTTGCTTCTAGTTGAGCAACCAAGAAAAATTCCTTCATCTGATCTTGAGTCAAACTTACCCAAATTATCTTCATCTCTTCTAATGTAGCATTTGCTTCCAAAAATTTTGAAATACTTGACTGATGTAGGTCTTCCCTTCCATAGCTCATATGGTGTCTTAGTGTTGTTCACTTTGAGTTGTCCTCTGTTAAGAATATAAACAATAGTATGAATTGCTTCTTTCTAATACACATCAAGTAGCTTGGCTTCATTCAACATTGTTCTTTCCATCTCCTGGACTATTCTATTCATCCTTTCAGGTACTCCATTTTGCTAAGGGGTCCTTGCAGTAGAGTATTGTCTTTTTATTCCTTGTTCTTCAAAAAATTCCTCAAATTCATTTGATGTGAACTCACCTCCTCTGTCTGATCTTAAACACTTGATTCTAGCATTCATTTCATTCTCAACCATGGATTTGAAGATTTTAAATCTACTTATCACTTCTAATTTATCTTTAAAAAATGTAACCCATGTCATCCTAGAATAGTCATCAATGAGCAACATAAAATACCTTTCACCTTGAAGACTCCTTGTCTTGGTAGGACCACATAGGTCTGTATGAATCAGTTCTAAAGGATCTATAGAGTAGTGTTCCTTGGCCTTGAAACTAGTCCTTTTTTTCTTCCTGATTTCACATTCTTTACAAAAGGTGCTAGATGGTTTGGCAATCTTTGGCATGTCTCTAATTGAAAGTTTAGAGCTGATCTTCACAAGATTGTCAAAGTTAATGTGCCCCATCCTCTTATGCCACAACCAACTCTCATTAGTCTATCCTAAAAGGCAACTCTTTCCTTTGACTACACAAAGATTGTACAAGTTATTTTTTGTTTTTCTTGCTTCTACCACAAGTTGTCAGTGCTTGCTCTTCTGATTTCACATCCTTGTGCATGGAAGATGATATTATAACCTTTGTTGTACATCTGACTTACACTAAGAAGATTTTTCTTGAGACCTTCTACATATAGAACATCTTTTGTCCTATTCTTTCCATCAAGACTTACTGTACCTTTACCACATATTTTTGTAGTGTTGTTGTCTCCAAACTTGATTGATTCGCCATCCCATTTATCAAGCCAAATAAACTTACTCTTATCACTAGTCATGTGACTTGAGCAACCGCTATCAATAACCCAATGATTTTTAGTAGCTTGGACAATCATTGAGTTTTCACCTTCATGATTGTTAATCTTGATTTTCCATTCTTTCCTTTGATTTGTCTTTTGATTTATAGGAATGTCACTATCTTTGCTGATATCAATTTTTTGAGTTTTTGATTTAGCCAGTCCACTTCTGTAGTACTTTGCTATGTGCCCAAAGTTGTTGCAAATATGACATATTATATTGAAATTAAAAAAAGGGGGCAAAAGAATTTCTACTTACAAAATTGCTTCTCCTCATTCTTGATCTACATTCAATAGCTTTATGACCATACTGATTGCAATTGAAACAATAACCAGAGAAAGAAAAATTAAACTTGTTCATGAAATCTTGTCTTGCAGGAATTGATCTTCTAAATCTTCTTCTTTGAGAAATAGCAGGAATGAAATCAACTTCTTCAATTTTTGTACTATCCTTATTCATTGGGATTTCTTCATTTGACACTGTCTTCTCTGGGTCAGTCTTCTTTGTTGGAACGAAAGATTGTGTGACTTCTTCATCATAGCCCAAACCCGACTTAATGAATAGAGGTCTTTGAATGTTTATTATATCATCCAAAATTTTAGAGCTCTTACCAAATTTGATATTCTTACTCAGCTGATCATGAACCTTTTCAACCTCCTTTCTCAATGAAACAATTTCTTCTTCAAGTTTTAAACATTCATCTGATTTGGCTTTGAAAGCAATATTGACCATATCTATAATTCTTTTTCCTTCTTCGATCTGAATCTTCAAGTTAACAATTATCTCCTCTAATTCTATGAGCATGGACTTTTGTTCTTCATTTTCTTTCCTTGCTAGATCCAAGTCTTCAAGAGAAGAGATCAGTTCACCTTCAAAATCAACTTCACATTCTTCTTCTTTATCAGTAGCAACACTGTCTAATTTGTCCAAGACTTCCACAACCATGAATAGAGCTTTTACTCTTTCATCTTCTGATGCACAATTTTCTTCTTCTTCTGCTGAATTACAATCATTCTTAGAGTAAAGGATTTTCTGGTTCTTGTTAAAACTAGCTCTTTTGAAACCCTTGTGGTTATCTTCATTCTTCTTAAAAGGAAATTTAGATGCATAATACATGATCTTTCCACAATTGAAACACTTGAAAGGTAACTTACCTTTGTACTTACATGATCCCTTCTTTAGATTTCCTACAAAGTTGGCTTCCTCATTATTAGACGCATCACTTGACTCAGATCCATTTTTCTTAGATGCTTTGAAAGTAGCTTCCTTCTTCGATGTTTCTTTTCTTGCATTTCTCATTTCATAGGCAGTGAGTGAACTAAATACTTCATCCATTTTGAATACATTCAAATCTTTTACTTCTTCAATAGCAAAAACTTTTGAATCACACCTTTGAGGGAGTGATTTTAGTACCTTCTGCACAACTGCCGATTTTGCCACCTCTTCACTAAGACCTCTGATAGCATTTACAACCTTGTCTACTTGGAGAAGATAGTCAACGATGTTCGACTCTTCTTCCTTCATCTTCAAATTTTCAAATTCATCCTTGTACATTTGTAATTTTTCTTGCTTTACTTTATCATCCCCTTCATAGAGACTTTTGAGTTTATCCCATATGTCCTTAGCCGTCTTACACTATAAAACCTTGACAAACTTTGAATTGGTTAGACCACTTAAAATGGCATTCTTTGCTTTAGCATTGTTCTCATGGGCCTTCTTCACAGTCACGTCTGTAATAGGATGAGCAGACTTAGTATACTTATCCATTGTAGCTCTCCAAACATCATACCCTAGAGAGGTAAGATAGGCTTCCATCCTCACATTGTAGAAAGCATAGTTAGTTCCATCAAATAGAGGTTCTTTGTTAGAGGAAGAGGACCCTTCCTAAGCCATGTGTTCAAATCCAAGATCTACCTTCAACTGTTAGGCTACACCAAGGAACCTCACTTTGATACCAAATTTTAGAACACACTGATATACCGAGAGGGGGGGTGAATCAGTATATGCCACTTTTTAAAATAATTCTACTGTAACAAGATCTCTATTGCATCAAACAGACTATGAAAGAACTATCCAAGCATAAGCAAAATTGTACATCCACACAAAAGACCATAACACTAGATTTACGTGGAAACCCAAGATGGAAAAAAACCACAGTGAGCAAGCTACTTGGATCTACTGTCCAAATCCAGCCTCACAAAGAATGAAACAGTGAATTACAATATTTTGAAGGCTTCAACCCATAGGACTTTCAACTTGAGAAGGATTGTAATCCTTTTTACAAATCTGTAGGCTTCAACCTACCTGAGACTTCAATCTCAAAACAAACTAAGCTTCAACCTAGCTATAGGCTCCAACCTCCCACAGAAATTGGGCTACAACCTATCAATAGGCTCCAACCTATTTGAGACACCAACCTTTCATAGAAACTGGGCTACAACCCAGCAATAGGCTCCAACCTATTGGAGGCTTCAAACCCCACACATAATCTGAGCTACAACTCAACAAACTAAAATAGTAGTAAAGAACATTCAGTACTTACACAAAACAAAGCAAACACAGGATCCTCAATTCATACTCTTCACACACTTCAACTTCACTTCTTTGTCCATGCCTGATTGCTTGATGTACTTTGTTTCTCATTCACACTTGCAGACCATTCAGATTTTTCACTTTTAGGCACACATACACACAAACATAGATACCTCCAATTGCACAAATTGATCTTCCTTATATATTCTTCTGTAGAAAAAGAATTCCCATGTCAGCTAGGCACAATAATAACATTCTCCAAGGTCGGCAGTAGTATATTTTGAATTCCAACATGAAAAAGGATTAGGCCCAAATTAAAATTCCAATCTTGGTACGCTTAAAACATGGCCTAATTTACACTTACTTAGGTCGACCCAAAACATAGGTCAGGACCCAAACTTGGGAAATCCACATGCTACAAGAATGGCGCCAACAATTAACTTTCCGATCTTTGTTTCCAGGTCGATTAAATATATATTTAAATCTTCGAATACACTAGCCATTAAACCATCTTTACCAAGTCAGACTTAACCAGGATATTTAAGTCTTTTCCTTTTGCATTAATTGAACTCGCGGAGTGTTGAAGATTAGGCTTTCAGTCTTCTACCTTCCTCTTTGAAAGACTTAGAGGGTGCCCTCCAGTCTCATTGGATTCTTCCTCAATGAATTGCAGGAGTGTGCAACAGAAAGATACTGAAGAATATTCCTTGCACTGCTGTGATGATTTGACACGTGGATAGGTCTTCCTTTCTATCACCTTCCTTATCAGGTGAAAAAATTCCTTTCTACTACCTTCCTTATCGGGTGATGAACTTCCTTTCTATAGCCTTCCTTATCGGGTGTCGAGCTTCCTATCTACTGCTTCCCATTTTGAATTCAATAAGGGACATCTCTGCCCTTTGACTCCTGGTAACTTAGCGTATATCAAAGTTTGCGTGCTAGGCTTTCTAAGTAACATCTTCTCATTTGAATTTGATAAGGAACATCTCCACCCTTCGATTCCTGATCACTTAGCATAGCTAGGCTTTCTAAGTAACATCTTCTCATTTGAATTCAACAAGAAACATCTCCTCCCTCTAACTCCCAAAAGCAATGACTAATACTCACAAGTTGTTGGAGCTTTGTGACTAGGCCTTCCACTCTAACCCTTCTTATTTCCTAAACCTAGAGAAGGGGTAAGGTTGAATCCTTGAACTCTGATGATCACCAGAAAACCTACGAACTGACTTTTGCTGATACTTTAGGCAGATATCATTCATGCCTTAGCATATTTTATTTGTCATCTTCATCTCTAAACTTCCTTTTGACATCAATGAAAATATGTGTATGCACCTTTGACATCAATGACAATACTTACAACATTCTTTTTTCTACAAAAGTTCATCAAGTATCTAATTTTTTTGTCTTGAATTCAAATCTTTGTTTTAGCCTGGTTGGTTGGAAAAAAGGGCATATAAGCAGATTTTGTTCCTGAATGAGGGGGTTATTTCTTGCATTGTGGGGGTTATTTTGTTGTCTCTATTTCAATTTGGTTGTATTTATCATGGACAAACTCCTTGTTGTCCCTCTTACTCCATATAACTATCATGAGTGGAAGAGATAAATGGAATTCAGTTGAAGAGATTGAGGATATATTGGGTGATAGTGGGTACAAATCCTAAACTTGTGGGTGTTGTAGAAAGGAGAAAATGGTTTGATAGGTGTGATGAAGCTTATGGGACATTGTGTTAGTCTATTTTATTTGATCTTCTCTTTCATGTGGATTCATACACAACACCAAACCAAATCTAGACTACATTGGAGGGTCTGTTTGGACAACAGGATACTATGAGAGATTATCAATTAGAAAATGAGCTTATTAGGCTGAATACATCTACCTTTGATAGCATCCAAGATTTCCTCATGAAACTCAAGTCTCTTAGATTGTATCTAAAATAGTGTGGTATGAAGAAAGAGGATACCTAGTGGATTCTATCTAATCTTGCTAAACTTGGTCTTGACTATTTTGTTTTTGTCTCTACATTTTATGCTACAATGGATGATAGAAAGCCTTCTCTTGATGAGTTTGCTACATCACTCACCAAGGAACAAACAAAGCTAGTGCAGATGGGTACTCTGAGGTCTTCAAAATCTTAGGCTCTTGTTGCAACTCAAAGCATAAAAGACCAAAAGGCTTCAAGTGGCAAGAAAAAGAAGAAGAAAAAAAAGAATAGTAAGCAAGAAAAATAATCAACACTACATGCAACCATTGAGTCATCCTCATCTAGAAAAAAGGAGAAATTGAAGAAGAGACCCACATGTGTATACTGCAAGATATGTGGGCACGATGAATGTGAATGTTATATAAAGGAAGTGGATGAGTTGAAGCATCTTCTTAGAAAAATCAATGTAATTTCTCCTTTAGCTTCATCTCCTAGTTCATCTTCTCCCACTCCTTCTTCATCAAAACAATCAAGATCTTCTGAAAAAGGCAATGCAAGTTTTGCTAAGGGGGTTGATAAATAAAAAGGTAAAGTACTTTGTGTAACTACAACTCATGGATTAGGTAAATGGATTATTGATTATGGAGCCTCTCATCATATGGCTTCATCTTCATCCATGTTCTCTACTTTTGAGCCTTGTGATATGCCACCTATTTTGGTGGGTAATAATAAATATCTGAAAGTGGTTGGAAGGGATCTATTGATATTGGTGAAGGTGCCTTCAATGATGTATTATGTGTGCCTTCTCTGTCAAGCAATCTTCTTTCCATATATCAAATTACTCATAGTTGTGCAAGGAAGATTGTGGAGTTCACACTTGATCTAGTCATCATCAGAGACTTGGAAAGCACAAAGATTATTGCTACTAGGGTGGTTGATCATGCAACTCAGTTATACACCTTTTCTTATTTTCCCCTGTTTATGGTTCAAATCCTTTAGTTGTTGATCATACTTCATGTGTGAATATTGGTTCTGAGGAGAAGTTTCATTATTTGAATCATGGTGTTCTCACTTATGATTTAGTGTTCTATACTAGTGCCACTAGTTCTTCTCCTCCACCTCCCGTTTCTCCTAATGTTAGTCATTTATTGGTTGAGTAGGATATGTTTTGTTCTTCTAATTCTTTCGCGTGGGATGATTATTTGACAAAAATTTCTAAGTTATTTACCGAGTCTCACATGGCAGATGTTGAGGACACTCTTAAGGATTTGTAGCTCCTCTTTGATGACAGTCATGACACTGCTATTATTAGTTCTGTTTTATCTTTGGAGACCAATGATTATGGGTTCTCACCTTGCCTTGAGTTTTCACACTCTTTGATTAGGCATTTTGTTCCTAATGTCATTGTGGCATCACCCATAAAATTTTTAGAGGCGGTCACAATGAGACTTCCTTCTTGATAGGTTCTTCAACATTTTCCATTGGAGTTGTTTCTAAGGGAAGAAATTTCATTTGTCATAGATGGATCAGCTTTTGCATTCATGGTCCAACATCCTCTTCTAGTATAGGAGTTTCTACAATGATGGAGGATATCATAGTATCTATCTTTCCCTCTTATGGTGGGCTCATGACGGTACTTTCATGATGGATTTAGTTCTTGGGGGGTTTTGATGTTGAGTCCTTCTTCCATCACATGTACATATTTGTGTTTTCTTTTCTCTCTTTTGAAGAGGGTTTTTTTTTCCAACAATGTTTTTCTCCTTTTCTTTGGTTATGAGAGTTTCCTTGTTGTAAATGGGTACTTGATCTAGCCTTTGTTGCCAAGACCTATTTTTCTTCCCTTTTAGCTTGTGAAGCCACCCTAAGTTGCACTTATGGGGGTGTTGGTGTAAAATCATAATTACACATCATAAGTTAATTAGGGTGTCTTTTAGGAAGGTTAGTTTCCTTCTTTTTTCTGTTTGAGTCATTTATGGCATGTGTCATAGGTTGCCATAATTTGTCTCTCTCCAACTTTAGCAAGTGGTTGTGTATCTATGTATTTCTCCCTTTGTGAATAATCAATGCACTAGATTCTCATGCATGCTTTGTGTTTTCTTCCTCTTGTGAGACCCCTATTCTATATACTATTGTTTATTTGAGATCCTTGATGTTCCTATAGATATTTTGATGATTATGATACTCAATACTTATGGATGTTATATTTTATGATTAGATTCCATATGATATTCTTTGATGAGATTATTTGATTTATGTATTTGTGAATGATGAATTTTATATGTTAGTCTATGGTTACTAATGGATTTGTGATAATATGTTATTTATGATGGATATATTTTGTCTCTATGTTGTACTAACACTTCTTGTTGAGTGTACATGTAGAATTATTATGTCAATGGATGATGGGGGTCATTTAGCCACTTTATGTCTTTATGTGTGATGTCAGACCTAGGCATGAAGCCCTAAGCTCTATTGGTCGTGATGTTAAGAAATGTTATTTTTAGTTTTATGTGATAAAATGATTATGTTGTTCTGTGGGTTTTAACCTTGTAATTTTAAAATGATTTTTAAGTGTTTTTAAGAGGTCTAAGTTGTATTTTATGTTTGGAAAATTGTCTTATGTCTAAGGTACATAGGTTAGAAGTTTATTTTTGTCATTTATACTATTTTAAAAGGTTTTTAGACCCTCCTTTAAGTCCCACTTACAAAAGTGACGAAAATGGGAAGGTAGTTGAGTGGTTGATGTAGTTGGTTGGTTGACTTAGTTGGGTGGTTGAGTTAGTTTTGGGTAGGAAGTTACTCCATTCTTCTCTTTAAAATCTCTTCATGGAGTAGGGGATGAGATGCTCATTTTTATGATTTTCATTCAAGGATTCTACCATTAGTGGGATATCGCGGTTGAGATATAAAGTTTTTCTTTATTGATTAAATGTAAATATTTTATTTTTCTTTATTGATTAAATGTGAATTTTATACATTTTTCTTTGTTGATTTAGTGTAAATATTATATGTTTTTTTCTAAATTGGTTAAATATAAATATTGTATGTCCTAAATATTATATGTTTTATTTATTTATTAAATGTAAATGTTGTTTTCTAAGGGTTCGTTGCTTGTGAAATTGGAAAAACAAACATTTCAATGTAAATCTTGAAAGAACCATAATTGTTGCCTTATTTGCATGTCATCAACCTAGATCATCATAGCATGAATTATATTTCTAATTTTTACATTAGATTTGATTAGAACAAAAGCAATTTGTCATTTAATAATTATACATGTTACATTTAAAATATCTTCATTGCTATATTTTACTAAAATGAAAAAAAAAAACATTTTTTTTAGAAGACATAGTTACTATTGAAATTTAGGATTTGCATTTAATATCTTGTTTCAGATTTGTTGTTGTAATTTACATTCTTAAATCTGATTTTAGTTTTCTGTACCTCATGCCATATGTCATCTTGCATTGAAAATTGAAAGAAGGAACATTTTTTATTTAAGGATTTTGTTGGGGTTTGTGAATACATGCTTTACTTTGTGTTGTGTGATGTTCTTTATGTGTTTTATAGGGGAGTTGATCCCCTCTTGTATAGAGGAGCCTTGGTCCTCCATGTATAGGGGTTTGAGTGGGAGTAGCTCCCTCACATTGGGGCTTTTCATTTTTGGGATATGAGTATTCCATTCAGGTAATGGCCATTACCGAGGTATGAGTACCTTTGTATCTATGGGATATGAGTATCCCCTTGTATTTTGTAGAAATATATATATATATATATATATATATATATGAGTATCCCCTTGTATTTTGTAGAAATATATATATATATATATATAGTTTTATAGGGGAGTTGATCCCCTCTTGTATAGAGGAGCCTTGGTCCTCCATGTATAGGGGTTTGAGTGGGAGTAGCTCCCTCACATTGGGGCTTTTCATTTTTGGGATATGAGTATTCCATTTAGGTAATGGCCATTACTGGGGTATGAGTACCCTTGTAACTATGGGATATGAGTATCCCCTTGTATTTTGTAGAAATATATATATATATATATATATATATATATATATATATATATATATGTTGTGCTTTATGTATATGTAAAACATTGTTGTTGTAATTGTATACGAGTTGTGTGGCTTCATATGGCTAAGTGATTACCCCATGCTTGGGGGTGGGCTGTTATACAACACTATGGATGGGTGGAGATCCCATTGGCATATTGTTGTTTCCCTCTTTTGTTCATTTTCAGGTTCTTGGATGGAGGTTGAAGATGTTTTGGAGTTGTTCAAGTCTCTTGGACAGAAAATAAATATTGTTTTGTTTTTAAGAAAGACATCTTTCTTTCATGATGTACTTTATGTACCAAATTTTGTAGATCATTTGAAAAGTGTTAAAGTAGAAAACTTGTGTTGGTACTTATGCATTTGAGGGAAAATAATTTAAGAAAAGATCAATTGTTAAGTTTTAAGTAAAAAAATAGATGTGCAAGAAAAGCAAGTTATGTATTTCTTTGGAAGAAAAGATTGTATCATTGCATTATTTAGTTATCAAGGATCCTTGTGTTTCATAGATTATCTTGTAATCATTTTTTATACACTTGATTTAAAAAATGTTAAACAAAGACAAAAATGATTTGAATGTATAATCATATTGATTGCATTGTATGATTCAACAAAGGAAATCAATAAGAAGAGAACTAGTTTTTAAGTTAAGAATAAGGTAGTTTCTATTTAAGAATCTTTATATCAAGATTTGGGGAATAAAAATTAAGTTAAATGGAGTTAAAACATAATTGTAATAAATCTATCAATTTAAAATTTAATGAAAGCGTAATTAAAATTTCTAAAACCATTAATATTGTGATGTAATATATATACATGCATTTTAACTTGACTTAGACATTAATGAAACTTAGAATCAGATTATCATTAAACGTTAAACTCATCTAGTGGTGGTGAATCAATTGCTAATAAATTATAAAGTTATGATTTGACATTAATAGTAATAAGTTGGAGTTGTAATTAATCTTAAAGTTTACCTCAATGAATGAATCTAGTAGATAGGATAAATTCCATAGAGAAATATAGATCTTCTTGAACTGCAAATGAGTGAGGAATTCTTGAATTGAAAACCAAGTCAACAAAGTAATAGCTAACTTATTTAAACATTTGATCAAGAAAAGTAGTATAACCAAGTGGAAATTTTGTTTAGTTTGAACATTAAGTCAATGAAATCAAAGTTTAGTATATGAATTAAAATGTTGCAAGTAGTTACATCTAAATCTAAAACTACTAGAAACAATAAGTAATTGTCATTTATAACTTAGAACTTGAAACTAAGCTAATCTATCTTTTGAGTCTTGATAGCATCAAATGATTCTTGTGTCATTGATGCTAATAGTAATGTAAATAAATAGTTTCATTCACATTAAAAGTTTGTTGCATGCATTATTATTTGTGTAAGGTTATTTATATTAAACGTAGCTCTTGATTTTCAAACTCTTGATAGTAAGTTATTATTAAGCAATAATTTTTCTCTTTATAGCTCTACTAGGGAAACAAATTTGGATAGAAAATGGGAAATTAGTTAGAAGAACGACCAAATTCTATACTCTAGGATACCTATGAAAAGTTTTGTACATCTCAATAAGGAAACACTTAGGGAAAAATGCAAACTAAATTTTTTAAGTAGTGAGAGGACATCGTAAACTTGATGTCATCGATTCTAGATTAACTTTAAAACTTGAATTTACCTTAGTAGGACTAGAAATTAAAAAAAAAAATGGTAGTTGTGTTTGGTTTAGGTTGAGTTAAATTTAGGGCATGACACCTCTAGTTATTGCAATTGTGTAGCTCTCTTCTATAGAAGAACTACTACAATTGATCTTGACTCCTATGAGTCCTTGAGTGACTCTAACAAGCATTAATATTGTCATCAACTAGGTTTAAATCCACATTGGGTTGTGCACCTCATAGGCTCTTTATGCCTATATTAGGCTCCTTGTACTCAATCCCCCATTTGTAGCCCTTTTAACTAGGCTTAATTAACACCTAGATTCAAGATTACAACATACATGTCGAAATAATTTTTTGAACAAATTCTCAAATAAGTTAAATTCATCATTTTCTATATACATTTTAATATTTAATTATATCAAAAGATAAACACTGCTTTGTATCCTTTAATTATATGGTGAAATTTATTAAGATTAATAAATTTCTCTTGTATACCTATCTAAACCTTTTTTTAAAAATTGATAAGTTAAAAAAATTATTAAGAAAAAACTAAGAGGCCTATGACCCATTACAAAGAAGCAGGAAAATGGAGAAACAAGAGAGTGAAAATAATAGAGAAGCCTTAGGACTCAAGGTCAAGCTCATCCTCCTATTTGGTAGTTGCATTAGAATTATAAGGATTCGAGTCAAGAACCCTTTGGTGAAATTGAGAGTGGATTTGATTCACCAGAGCATGAGTATCCTAAACCACAAAGTGGAGATTGAGATGAGTCTCCTCAAGATCATAAGTATTGGTCATGAGAGCATCAATAGTTTCCATTTTATCATCCATGATTTGACTTCTTTTGTCATCAACATTGTGGACATGGAGGAGTAAATTTTTAGTATGAGCCATTAATTCATGGATGGATAATTTGAGCTCCTGAAGGTACAAGTGCTCCACATGAGTCTCTTGCACAAAGCCATTCCCTATGGTAATTGAACATTGGAGATGTGACACTAGCATCGTAAGAGATTCATAAATATTGTTATTCCTGGGCTGAGTGTCCATATGTTCTGTAGGTTGAGGAGGGTCGATTAGAGGAGTGCCACTACCTAGGTGGATCATTTTACTTGTGGAGCCCTCTTCCGCCTCAACTTTCCTCTTTCCTTTGTTAGGAGGTGGTCGATTACTCCATAATATCACCAACCCCCTGCCTATGAGAAGAGTCAAGATCTCACAAGATTACTAGCTCCTTCCACCAAAATATGTTGAGAAAACATATTTATATCCCACCCATCATTGTTTATATGAAACTATGAAGAGATTAAAGCTAAGTTCAAGTCAACCCTACCCAAAAATAACTACAGAGGGGAGAGATTGCTAGCCACCTCTATAGTCATATGTTGGATTTAAATTCCATCAAATAAATTCTAAGAGAGGGCCTTTAACATATCAATGCAATACAATGCCCCATGAGCCAAGCACAAGAGGTAAAGTGAGGGAGTAAGGAACCTAAATAAGTTTGAAAGGTGCCTTCGCTATAGCCAAAGGGATGCCAAACCATAGGGAAACATAGCAGCAAGAAGTCAAGAAGGATCCACCACTTCTCTCTGACACACGTAGAAGTCTAGGACCTAAATTTTATAGTCGACCCTACCTGTCAAGCAAATTTATCATCATGACAATTATCTACTCAAATTTATCCTTTAAATATTAGGACGTATTTTTATTATAAAAAAGTTATATATAAACTAAATACATATATAAGAATAACTATATATAAATTTTGATGTTCTATCTAAATCTACCCTTTCATATGATACAATCTTCCTAAAATTTTGATTGTATTTTATGGAAAAATAGCCAAATATGACATACAAACATACAACCATTAAATTTAAGCCCTGTATGGAACCAAGTACACAAAAAAAAGACATCAAGAAAGGAGCACAAGCCAATTATAAAAAGATACAAACCATCATTAAGAATAGAAATGTTGGAAGCTAGCCACAAGTAGTGCCAAAGACTGAGAGAACCACCAGGAAAAGTCATAGAACCAAAGTAGCTATTTCTAAAATTGGAAAACAACCAAGTGTGGAGAAGAAAATTGAGGAGCTCCACCAAAAAAACCACACCAACTTCATAGTTGTTTCTAAGAATCCCATAACTCGTACAAGTTGGAAACATTTGTAAACTTGCATAGAAAGCAAAAAGTGAGGGCTATCAATGGGAAGAGATGTTCAACAAAGGAGGAAACAACAAATAAACTCCATAAAGTTGAGAGGATTACACTCCAAAAGAGGATTATATGCCTCACCAAGATTCTAGTCATAGTTCTCTTCAAATTTAAAAAACATATTAATAAGAGACTGATTTGAAACACAAAAAACTTTATTTCCATTAGAGGCACTATATTGACAATGATGATGCTTGAAAAGAAACGACATACTCAAGTTCTACAATCATCCCAAAGGGAAGAAAATAGATTTGTATAGTCCTTTTAGGGAAGGAAGTCAAATTTTTTGTCTAACATTAATAATACCTTAGATAGGATAAAAAATAAATCTTATCCACATCTTCAATTTTTTATTTGTGAGAAATTTAAAAAAAATCTCTTGTAAACTTAGGTTGGTCAACCAATTGGCTACATTGTTCCCTTTCTATTTAATGTGAGACATTCAAACATTTTGAAATAGCTTGATCATCTTTCTAAATTCCTCAAGAAGAGCACCAATCTTAGAGTCTCCTTAGATGATTAGATTTTGGATACCCACTCAAGCTCCCAACTTGAGACCCAACAAAAGGATTTCTACCTCAACAATATTGTTGGAATTGAAACTTATGAAAAGAGTGCCAACATCAAACATATCTCCCAATGAATCACAAACCAAATTCCAACTCCAGATAGCCCCAAGTTAATCTTTGAGGCTCCATCAAAATTTAATTTGAACCAACCACCTGGTGGTAAACTCCAAACAACTCTTTTGTCCTTGCTTTTTTATTTAGATTTGGAAGAGTACAAAAATTATCAATCTCAGACCAATGCTACAAAATGCAAAGGTCCCATGGGTTCACTTCTTCTAAATTTTCCAAGGAGAGATGTGTCATATTTTGAATGCACATTTTCCATATTTCCTGCCCAACTATTTCTTGAGATTTCTCCTTACTATTGAAAATTATATTATTCCTTTCCAGCCAAACCTTCTAGATAATGACACCAGTGTGAGAGTCACTGATTGACTCAATCTGTCAGGAACACATGCAAAACCAAGGATTTACCTTCTACATGAGAACAAAGCAAAGATGACTAATTTGCACAATATTGGATGCAATAATTAAATTAGATTAATTAATTACATATGACATCTTGATTTTATTATTGCAAGATAAGAAAACCCTAGGTGACTTAAAAATCCCTAAGTAAACTTAATAAAGTGTAATTAAATATTTAATTACACCAACATCCCCCCTTAAGTGCAACTTAGGGAGAATTAGAAACATGCAAATGATGCAAAAATGGGTCCCAACTACAAGACCATGTTAGGTACCCATGTACAAATAGTCTCTCACAAACAAAGAAAAGGAGAAAAACCTAGTGGGAGAAAACTCCTCTCTAAAAGAGAGAAATTATAAAATAAGTGATGGATGAAGCACTCAACACCAAGACCCCCCAAGAACTAAAACCATCATGAAGATACATTCAATAATTATGTACAACACCCCATAAGATAAAATGTAGAGAGAAGGTCTGGTGACCCCCCAAAAATGAGAAGGATGGAACCCCATGCCAAGAAATACTCCCTCCCAAAATAGAGATGAGATGAGAGACCATGCAACCACTCCTCAAGATGACTCTTGTAGTGCTAGTAGATGCTCAAGAAAGGATGAAAATGATATCCACAAATGCCGAACAACATTCCTCCCATTGGGAAGAAATAGAACTACATATGTGTGCATAATGTCTTATCATTCTGGATAGGAATATACAGGAAGAAGGATGAATGTCTTTGAACTCTGCACATGATCCAAAGACAATAATGAATCTCCTAAAAAATTGCTCAAATGTCTCCAATCCACTGTCAAACTATGACTGAATAGGAGGAGGAAGAACAATCTCTAAAGAATAAGATGGTCATGCAACTCCATCGAAGCTGTCATCAAAGAGTAACATAATACCCTCCAAAGTATCTCCCAAATTTTTAATGTGGGACTCTACAAACAAGCAAGATATATCTGGTAGATATGTGTCCCAATGAGCTATCTATAGAAGACCGATAATGTCCTACTACAAGGAATCATTGGAAGCTCTCTATGAAGCAACCCTGAACTTAGATGTAGCAACAGATGATAAAGATATGATCTTGATAAGAGAAGGAGAAGCAAGAGAAGTCTTTGTGTCATCTGAACTAGCAAGACCTGCCAAATATGCAAGCTCCTCTACTGTATCATCATCAAAGGGTATAACCTGCATCATCAAGGGGTATGTGGAAATCCATGGTAAGATCATCTAGGAATGGAGAGATATGTGGGTCTCCATAGATCTCTCAAATTCTCATCCAAAGAGCACGTGGGCACTCAATATGTGAGATGGAACACATAGTGTCAAAATCAACACTAGAACCAATCAATCCTACAACATGATCAATATTACTTCCTCATGTAGATTTCCTCCCAGGTGTATCTGGTTCAAGTATGAGTCCATAAAGATAAGGCAAAAGATTAAGCCACCTAAGATGTGTCAAGATGCCCTTTTGCCAAGACTCATTTTAATCCTTATCCAGTGTTACCACAAAAGGGTGAATAGCAAAACCCATGATATCTCCTCAAGTGATAAAATTAGAGATCAACAATCTAAATATATATTAATGCTGATAAATGAAGGCCACCAAAATAAATAGAACCTTTCTAGGTGCTAGTATATCCAAGTTATCAACCAGAATGCGTAAAACTAAAAAACTAAATAAAAGATACCTAGGGTTGAATATAGAAAAAGTGCATGGATGACTATGTAGAGCTCCCTAATACTTTTCCAATGCCATAAGAATCACGAAAATTAGAGATCATGGCAAAAATTTATGAGCTCAGAATCCAAAAATGTGATCTAAACTTCAAACAACAATAAATGTCACTAGCAACAAAATCTAGAAAAACACCTACACCACTAAATTATCCTCGGAACCAACTTTCCAACACCTATTTGTTTGTAAAAATATGACTTCGTTTGCCTGATTTATGCAAAAAAGAAAAAAACCCCTCTTTAGGGAACATTAGGGCAAAAATGATGGGCCCCCTATCCAAGAGGCAGTGCTTGGGTAGTTTGGTTGTGGCACGGCTCCTCTGGGCAAAAAACATGTTGTAGAGTGGTGGAAATCATTGTTGGCACTTTGAAATCCAAGTGGTGGAGCTGAGTTGTGGGGCAACGACTAGATTTGATTGGTGGTGAGCTGATTTTGAGGCCCAATTGGTTGGAACAAAGGCCCGATGGGCCAAAAATGTTGTCCACAGAGGGTTTTTTCTTGGTCAAGGCCAATTTTGGGTCCACTTAGGCCAAAATTTGGGTAGCCTGGGCTATTTCTCAACCTAGATTTTAGGACTACATGCATAATTGGGCCGACAGAACTCAAATTTTTATATTTTTAAATTAAAAAATTCATACAACCCAAGTTGTAAAGGTGTCATACAGACCTGAGAGTAAAAAATGCCCCAAATTATCCCAGGTTGGATTTTGGCAATTTGATAGTCATTCTTAAGGTTTTTGGGCCTTCAGAGTGTGATGGTAGAGTCAGATTTGACCCAAAATGCTATGAAATTCAACTTTCCTCTGGATCCTGAAAAAAAAGCACTTGCTTCAAACCCTTGCAAATCTGGCCTACAAAGCTCAAAACAAGCCAAATAAAAGGCTAATCTGACTATTTTGACTTCTCTGAATCTAATGGAAGGCTTTGTTTAACACATAAATACACCCATCAAATGGATCTTGCCTAATTTTTCTCTAATTTTGAGAACGTGGTTGCAAATTTGGAGCTCTGATACCATGTGAGAGTCATTGATTGACTCAAGATCACCTGTAAAACCAAGGGTTTACCTTCTATAAGAGAAAAAAGCAAAGAAGATTAATTTGCACAATATTGGATGCAATAATGAAATTGGATTTATACATTTCATATAACATCTTTCTTTTATAATTGCAAGATAAGAAAACCCTAGGTGACTTAAAAAAGCCCTAGATAAACTTAATAAAGTGTAATTAAATATTTAATTACACCAACAACTAGAAATCATATCCCAAATAATTTTAAAATAAAAAGAGCCACAAGGAAATTCCAAGCACTAAAAGACACTTTGAGAGTAGCATGAAAGGACCATTTTAAACAAAAACTATCCAAGACTTTATCCCAATTGCCTTTGATAAAGGGGCAATGAAGAGTGAGATGATCTCCATCAGCATTACAAACCATACACAAAGCACACTTGCTTGGTCCAAGAAATATCTTTTTTTGCAACTGGTTCCAAGTAAGAATTTGAGAGTGGAAATCAAGTTAGAGAAAAAGGTTTTCTTTTGGCCACGCCTTTTGCTATCCAATCTTATTCCAATTGACCTTCTGAGGTTCTCCATATCAAGTGAGATTCACATATCCATCTTCATTTGAGTACTACCTATACCCTATAAAATTCCAACCGAGGACATCAACCTCTCTGCTCTAAGTAGGTCTAAAGTTTTGGAGGAGCCTAATCAACCCCCTTTTGTAGGCATTCAAGACCTCCCTTAATTGAGGGATATTTTGCCATCTTCTTTTGGGTGCCCCTAGCCCCATTCTTTCCTGACAATAGTCTTGAACTTTAGATCCCTAGGAACCTTTGAGGTAATCCATTAAAGGTGGGAAATTCAGAATTTTTGTTAATAGGATTATCAAAAAGTCAAGTGTCATCCCAAAAAGTAATATTACCCCCACTTTTGAAAGATGGAGAAACACCAATTTTTAATCTCCTATTTTACCTTGTTCATTCCTTCTGAGATAGTTGGGATTTTAGGAAAATCCTCCCTCCTAATGAAACTTATTAAATCCTCTCTCAACATGTATTTATATCTGAGAAGTTTGATCCAAGAGGCTTTGTTGTTAGAAATGAGCCTCAAAACAAGTTTAGCCAAAAGAGCTTAGTCAAATAAACTAGATTCTTTAATACCTAAGGCACCCATCATTTTGCCTTTGTAGATATCATTCCATGAAATGAGGGGGAATTTGAAGTGATCCTCCATGCCTCCCCACATGAAGTCCCACATCATGCACATAATTTTGGAGATTTTGGATTTTGGATCCAACAAGAGGGAGAATCTATAAATAGAGATCACCTAGCAAACCACTTTTAGGAAAACCAACCTACATGTAAAAGAGTTCCACTTCCCTTTCCAACCCACCAAGATTTGACTAATTCTATCAAGCATAGCACTCCATAATTCTTTTTTGTTCCTCCCTCCAAAAATAGGAAATCCAAGATAGGCATTTGACAAGGACCCTCTCTTGAAAGAGAGACATCTATAAAAGAAAGATTGATCACAATCTTTAATATTGTGATAAAAGACCTTCAAAATTTCTCTATTTATTTTCTATCTAGATAATTGCTCATAAACATAAAGAAAATCACAAATAACTCTACACTCCTTAATGGAGGGTGCATAGAAGAGCATGGTATCATCAACAAATTATTGGTGTGTTAGGTATTTACTATTAGAAGAGGCTCTCAAATTCCTTTGGTTTTAAGGGCTCCAATATACCTTCCTAAAGATTCTTCTATTATGATGAAAATGTAAGGTGATAAGGACTCAACTTGTCTAAGCCCACGAGAAGCCTAAAAGAAACCTTCATCCGATCCATTAACCAAGATAGAGAAACTATCAGAAGAATAACAATTCTTTACCCAAGTTCTCCATTCCTCCCCAAACCCAAACTTTTTCAAAATGCTATCCAAGAAGTTCCATTTGGCTCTACTAATATTCAAAATTGTATTTACACACATTTCTATACCAACATGGGAAATCCTATGAATGTGGGACATAGTTCATAGAATAACCTTTGGATTTTGAAGTCAGTTCTTCATATGATGTTACAAGAAAGTAGTGGTTTGATGAAAAGAGAGAAATATAAATGAAAGTAGAAACCCTATTTTTTTTAAAAAATGCATGGAACCTAAAAAACAAACTTAAAGCTTACTATCTATTTTAGCGCAAAATTTGTATCACTTACTACATGCTTCTTCAAATAGATGACAAAGGGCATACATGATGATTATCATTATCTTAATAATTAGAGAGATAGTTAACACAAAATTAAGGCCAAATTAATTAGAAAAGCTTAAAGTAGAACTAATAGGAGAAGAATTAGAGAATGGAACAACAAGGCTTATTCTTATATAAATGTCTAAACTAATACATCCATGTGAAAGGTGAAAATGCCTAGTCAACTTTAGTACAATTTGTAAAAAAATAGAAATAACACTATAATTTGCCTTGAAGGCCTAAAGAAAAAAATATATAATTCCCTTATCACAGGTTATGATTTTTGCCAAAAGATCATTTTTTGAGTATAAAAATGAATATTTATAGCTCAAAAGAGTGCTAAATCATAGTAATTCAAAATGCATGCCAAAAATAGCCCAGTTTGAATAGAACAATGCTCAGAATATTATTTTGAATGAAGGAATCAACATGCACTTCCTTCTTTAATACTCGATTGATCATGGCCATTCAATGAGTGTCCTTGTTAATTGCATCTAACAGATCTAAAATCCTTCTTTATCATGTAGGTTCAAAATCCATCCAATGGCGCAACCACATTTATGTGTCAATTTTGTTATTTCTTGGAAGAGAGTTGTAGTGACATCTATCCCTCCCCAACATCCTAATCTATTTCCTTTTGTGGTGGGTCATGCCATTATCAGGAACATAAAAATTTAACCAATGGTTCAACACCCTTGGGTTGTTAGTCTGATAGCCCCTTGAAGATGTGCATGTCATTGGATCTTCAACTATGATCTAAAGTTCTATGGTTGAGTGTTAGGAACAATTTATTTGATTAGAATTGAGAGGGGCCCACTTTATGAACTACCATGTCACATTTCAACCAAGGGTGCAAGGCATCTAGGTTGTCAGATTGACAACCTCTTGGAGATGCACGTGTCATTGGATCTTCAACCATATGATCGATGATTCTGCATTCACCATTACCCTTTTCCAATTCATTTCATCAGGTTGGGGCCTATATATGCTAATGCATTTGTAATTGTCCAATGGCACAATAGGGAAAGTAGTCAAAACTAACAACTTAAACTAGCACCTTCATTGGATCCTTAGAAAAATTGATGGCTCAAAATCTATTGGAGCACCCAAACAAAACCACATAGATTATTTGAAAACCCATGACATACAAAGTCATAGAGAAAAGAAGGAAAATAAAATATTTCTCCTTATTGAGCATTAGAAAATAATAGGTGGAAGATTGAAGAACCTCAAAATCAGCCCATCGAGGTGAATGGAAAGAAACACTACACCATTTTGGTGACTCTCTAGGGATTCTCGCATGCAAAAAAGAATCTAGAAGTAGGATTTGTAGACCAAAACCTATCAAAACCTTCAAATTTTCAAAAATTGTACTTGATTGAAAAATGTACTTATAGGTTCTCTAAGGCTGCATGGTAACGACTCCCAATCTATGTCATTCAAACAATCTTTCCTCTTAAAATCTTGGAAGGCCTTATCTAACTCAATTATATCCCAATGAGAGATACTTTTGAGTTTCTCCACAATAGCTTTTGCTTGGAACACTAGTTGTGTGAGTGGACAAAGGAACACTTCAATCTCCTCAATACTCAATGTATGAATCTAGCCCCCAAAAGTTGTCTAGTCTACTTATTTTTCATGAGCATCACTTTGAACTCTTCTTCTGGTAACGCTATATCATTCACCAAGAATGGGGAAGGTAACCCTTGTTGGACTAGTGAGGTTATGTGTTCTCATATCCCTTTCATGAATTTCTCTAAAGTAGCTAATTGGGTCTTGCACTTTAGAACAACCTTGTTCTTACTTAGTACTTCATTTATTCTTACTATTTCCACCCTTCTATTATGTATACTAGCTGCCACTAGCCTTTCATCTGCTAGGTCACATAGCTTTCCCATGAGAGCCTAAGTTTGTGGAACCTTTAGAGTTAGGGATAGGATTGCCCCATCTACTTTGGCTTTCAACTATGCATTCAAAGTCTGAGCAAGAGTGATGAATCTTAACATTGAGCTCAACCCCATTGTCATTTATGCAATCTTTTCCCAATAGGATGAATATAGCTCTTGCACAAGATGTGTAGCACTGAACAATTGTTTTGCCAAATGAAGTTTTGTTTGTAGCTATTGAATTGTTTTTACCTATTAAGTACTAGACTTCCTAATCTCTGTTAGTTTCTTATGTAGCTTAGTGGTTTTAGATATTCTTCCTCTCTGGGATTCCTTGAGCTTTTCAATTTGTTTCCTATGACCTAGTGTTAGTTGAGTTTATCCACCTCGGATTGCACTGCATTAAATTTTGTTTGTTCTGCCTACAACTTTTCTCTAGGGACCATGGCCTACAACTACTTGTTTAATCCCTAAATCTCATTATCTTTGGCTTTTACCCATGCTTGCAACTAGTTCACAGTACCTTTTATTCTATTGATTTATACCTCCTTTTTCCAAGTTGTAGTTCATTTTTATGAAGTCAGTTGTGACCAACTTCTTACATGAGTTCCACCCTATCCTTTAGTCTAGCCTCAGATAGGTCCATCCTAAGGTATGCATAGAGTAATCATCTAGCTGCATCAAGCCTTGAAGTTTATTCATGTTTGGTGTCATATGTGCAATCATTAGTGGTTACTGAGCAAAATCATATAGTGACCTTACATGAGTGTGCATTGACTCTTTGTTCTCTTTTTTCTTCTAGCTACTCATCTTGGTCTCATAGGCTTGTTGGACTATGTTCATCTAATGGGGAAGGTCAAAAGGAGAGTGGATAAATCTGCTAGCAAATGAGGAACCCCTAGCAAGGGCATATAGAAAGGTGACTATTTATTGGGCTAGAGAAAGCAACACTCTTAGGGGAAGTGGTGATTCAGTCATAAGCGTGGAAGGAGAAAATGATGGAAGATGGAATGTGGGGTATGAAGGAAATGGAGAAAGTTGGGTGGATGTCTATGGGGCAAATGGAAAGGATGGCAATTAGAGTGTAGTGATGGGTGATACTTTGGCTACCGATGTGACGGAGGGTGTCTCAACTAAAACAAATGGTTGAGTTAGTAGGGTGGGTAACATTGTCACAGTAGTCACAATTGTGATTGGTTCAATTGTAGAGGGTCATTGAGTAGTTAGCTATGGGGGCAAGTGATTGAACTATTTGAGTAGGTAAAGCAATGATAGAAAGGGGAGACTAAAGAGAAGAAGGAGAAGGAGAACAAATGCATACCTAAGTAGCCATGGTAGTTTGGAGTGTAGTGGCCCGAGGTAGTAGTTGGCGAACTGCTTCCTCCTGATTAGACTCTTCTTGGAGCATCAATTTTCTTCTCTTCCTTTCAAGCTCATCGAAAGAAAGTTGCCTCAAACCTTGGCTCAAAGTTGTTTGTGCAAGAGTTATAGTCTATTTTTCCACTGATGTATTAGGCTTTTAACCTACATGATTTTTGGATGGGTGGAGGTGTCTAGCAAATCCCCATGTTTCCTCTAGCACCTGTTGATAAGTTTATTTGTACTTGTTGAAATTTTTGTATGAGTTCTACCCTAAGGCTCCCAGATGCCAAAATTGACTGAGCTAAATGGTTGGATTATTGTGATGTTTTTCCTTGGATAGTGTGTAATGGAGCAGGCCATGGGGCATGAATAATTCTATACTATATTGCCATTGAAACCTCCTTAACAAAGTCATTGCTTGTCTCTGTGCCTAACGCAATCTAAACCTCCTTCTATGAGTCTTCCTCTACTTGTACGACAACTTTCCTTAGTAGGTTACTTGAGTCATAAATTGAAGCTAGGGAAGAATGTTTAAGGTCCTAGAGATTTTTCCAAACTTTCCATCAGTTAGCACTTCACCATATCCTTTCTCTGTCTCAGTGACTTCTTGCCTATACTTCCAGTAAGCTCAATGTTTTCCTTCATTCTAGTCTTGATTTTTTAAGGCCTTTCATAAGTTGTGTGTCATAATTTGAGATGGATCAAAAATGCATTTTAGAATATAGAAAGATTCCCAAGGTGGGAGTGGTTTGGATGGAAGCTTGAAAATCTCCACATATGTCCTTGGAGAGTCCTCTATCAGACACTTCCTAGATTCAATTTCACGCTGAGCTTGGTAAGCAAAAATATTAACCCAACTTGTCATAAAGCTGTTAGGATCATAATCCCAACAGTCGTCTATCATTTCTAAACCTAGGGCTGCCAATTTATAACTAAGGAGTTCATAGGATCCCCTTTTGATGAGGGTAATTTCTTCAAATGAGAAAGGAATATTATAAGAAGCCCTATTTTTCCTTCTTGTGCCATATTTTGTATCCACTGCATCTAGTTGTCATGCAAACTCAAGGGCAAGTAATTAGTTGGTCAATATCTTGGGAAGTCAGAAAAGCTTTCTTTTATAGCCATGAACCCTTATCATGTGATGTTGGCCAAAATACCAGTCGCAAGCATATTTGTTGTTGATCATTAGCCCTTGTTCCCTCAAGCTCAAATGCATGAGGTCATCATCATAGTTCAAATCTAAAAGAGTGGGTCCAATAAAACACTCCACAAATTTAAAGTAATATGATGTCTTACCTGGTTTGTATGTCCATGCTAAAACTAGAACCATCTTTTGCACATCCACAAAATCATCCATAATAGACAAATGCATGTACTACTAGAAGAATTATGCATTTTGATAGACCAGAAGGTGCATTAAGTATGAAGAGTACTTAAATGTCCATTGAGAGTTGATATTGCTTAGTTGGTAGTGCAATGTGTCGACTATAAAATTTGCAAAATCCATTTTGAAATCTTAGTCCTTGGAGATGCTCTTCAATTTATGCAGGGCCCCCAGTTGGAAGCTAGCATAGAACAAGCATCTTGTACATTTGCTTGAAACTCACCAATGCAATAGGCAACTTTGGTAACATGATATTTGCTTCCTCCTCATTTAGTTCCTTATTAAGGAAACCAAACCAATTATTCCTAGTATCCCATGTCCTTTTCAAACTATTATGGTTACCATGGAAGGCATCCACTAAATAAGGGATGCACACCATTTCCCTAATTATTGCAACACTTATGATCACCTAAATATTCTTCCCCTATATAATTCCTTTCTTTGTAACATAGAACTTTGAACAAATATGCATGAGTTCTAGGCATGAGTGCACTTGTGGAACCAAGTATTATGCTAAGGTAGAACTCCTGAGTCTTATCCTAAAGACCTGGTGTTCACCTACTCAAAATCTTTCAAGCATTCTTCCATGGGATCCTTCCCTTAGAACCTTTGTAGTCTTTGATAGAATAGGGCCAAAAACATTATCCACCATGTCGAACACCAGTGATGGATCAATAGATTCCCCTATTTTGGTTGGTTTACAATGCCAATTATGGAGGTAGCCTTGGGTGGCGCTAGGGATGAGGCATATGATGTACTACCCTGAAGCTTAGGTGACAAGTCACCACAGAGCCTAGTAGGCCTATTGCTCCTCTTCTTTCTATGCATGATTGTTTTGTATCCTTTACCATGATCTCCTAGACCTATATCCTTAAAATCCTTATTAAAAAAAAGAACACAGAGCAGTTTAGAAAACTTAAACTTAAAACTCTAGATTATCAAAGTTTCAATAATTTTGAATGAAAGAACCATTTCCTTTTATAGATCTTTTCTTTGATATGCTCACTCCATTAATTATGTTACATGACCTCTCTATGGTGATCTCACGCTTCAATTTTTATTTCCCTTGCTTACATAGTCACATCACCATGTCTTTTCATGATTTTTATCTATCTGTTGGATACACAATCTAATTGTCAAGACTTACCATAACTAGAAAATCAATTATGACCCTTCAACTACTCTTATTTGGTGAATTATCAGTATAATGGATCTTTTTAATGATGATTATCCTTAACTCCATTAATTACGGGTAGTTGTTTCTTCTTCAAGATGACCTTTGCTAGATTCTGGAGCTTTTTGCATTAAATTCTACTATAAGAGTTGGATAAGGAGTAGGTGAGTTGATCCTGGATGCTTGGGACTTATAGCTTGTGCTTGGGAAAAAAATTTGGAATGCTTTATTATTTTAGTTAAACTAAATTCAAAATTCCATGAGAAATTTTTAATAGAGTAACAACCATGCAATTGAAGGACTATAGAAAGAGCAAAAGAAAAGCCTCTAAAACAAAAGGTGAAAACACACAACTAAAAAAAACATATGGTAAATATATACAAGAACTGTTGAGTACCTCAACTGTAGTACTTTAGGTATCCCATTGACTGGGATGCCAAGTAATTCTCCATCCTTATTCATAAGGTCAAAAGAGTTGAACTCTTTACAAGTTGTTATAGTGTTTGGGCCACCCAATAGATAATCAAACTCTAAGTGTTGACCTAGCATAGTTATTCTCTCTTCCCATTTTAGTAATAAATCTCCTACCTTGAAATTGGGGCTTGAAGAACATTTTTCAAACCAACACTTGACTATTTGTTGTTGCTTAGGCATCGAATTCCTAGAGGCTTATCTTCTTTCTTCAAGTTCTAATAGTTCTACAATTCTAACCTCCATTCCCCATCTTCCTCAATAGCCAACCTCTTGATCGCTTAAAGAGCAGGGAGTTTAGTAGATATTGGAAAAATAACTTGTTTGTCATACACAAGTGTGAAAGGGGAAGTCCCAATTATCCTTTTTGGAGTGATCCGATTAGCTGATAAGGCCAACTTTAGATTCTGGTGGCAATCCCTCTATTGTTCCACTCCAATTTGCTTTATTATTCTAATTAGGTTCTTATTGGTTGACTTGTCCAAACCATTTCCTTGTAGATAGTAATTTGATGAAGTTTTTAGGTATATACCATACCTTAGAGAAAATTCAAAGAGATTGACCCCTAGGAATGCCATCACATTATCAAAGATTATAGTTTGGGGAACTCTGAATCTGGGAACAATATCCTCTAGAAAAACTAAGGATGACCCCTTTAGTGGCCTCTTTGAGAGTGACTGCTGCGGTCCACTTGTGAAATAATTGAGGCCGTGAGTATCCACTTATGACCTATGCCTGAAATAGGATTTATCATTCCAATGAATTCTAAACCCTATTAGGCGAATGGTTCTTCCACTATGTTAAGCCTTAATGGAGTAACAACATTTCTTCTTCTTCCAATGTATAATTGACACTATGGACATTTTCTAAGCTATTCGTGGTAGTGTACAAAAAGGGATAGTCAAAAATAACCAACACAAGCTATCTTAGTGGTAGTTGTTAGAGCTAAGAAATGTCCCCTTGGTGTTCCTTGATGGAATTCATGTAATAATATTTTAGTCCTATCCCCTAAAATACATCTCATCAAAACCAGGCATTATAACCCATTTTAAACAAGAAGCCATCAATTAGGACAAAAGAGACACCTTGTAACCTATATGATCTTCTCTTGGAATATGACATATTTGCTAGATATTCCCCAATTTTTATGAACCAGATTCTTTCTTCAACCCATGTCTCTAAATATAGTTTGGTAAAAGTCATGACTCCCTTGGTCCCTGCATCTTTTGACCCTTCTGGTATCTTTTCCTTCATAATATGTTGACACAAGGCTCGTGCTTTGACTAACTTTGTAGGTCTGATATAAATGATGTACTCTATTATTTTGGTTATCCAATTTCCCTTTCTTCACTTATCTCACCTTCCATGATGTATTCCCTGACACTTGAATGAATGACAAATTTTTCACTTTGTTTCTAGATATCAAGTGTCTAATTTTTTTAAGCCCTTGACTAAGGCATATGTTTGGTTTTCAACAAAATTATACCTTATTTCATAATCCTTGAGGGTCCTTGAGTAGAAGGCAATAGGACACTCCCCTTTCCTAGAATCATCTTTCTGTATTAATATTGCGGTAATATTGTGCTCTTCGCCATAAGCATACATGATGAAATCTTTAGGAAAGTTTGGATTGATTAAAGATGGTGTTGTCACTATTGTGTTTTTAATCTTTTCAAACACCTCCTTGCCTTTAGTTGACCACTTGAACTCTCTATCTTTCTTCAGCATTAGAGTTATTAGCCTTACTAATCCAACAAAGTCTGATATGAATCTTCCGACAAAGTTGATCTTTCGAAGGAAAGATTGAACTGCTCTCTTATTCACGGGTAAGGACAATTCAAAGATAGATCATACTCTATTAGGATCAATTCAAATTCCTTCTTTCAAAATGATGTGTCCTAGGAGTTTTCCTTGAGGGACTCTAAAAACACATTTCTTTGAGTACAAGGAGATGCTAAATTCGTAGCACTACTAGAAGACTTGTTCTAGGTGTGTGAAAAGATCTTCCTTATTCTTGGAAAATAAGGTCATCTAAATAGATAAAATGATCTTATTTATAAGTTCTTTTAAAGCAATATCTGTTGGATTCTGTAAAGTCACACTTGCATTTGACTGTTCGAAGGGCATTTTGGCATATGCATATGTTCCCCACTTGTAGGTGAACATGGTTTTAAACCAATCTTATTTCACCCAAATCTGATTATAACCTAAAAATCCATCTAGCAAAGAGAAACATTCAAAACTTGCCAATATTTGTAGAATCTATTCCATTGAGAGGAGAGGGTAGTGATCCTTTAGCAAAGCCCTGGTCAAGTCCCAAAAGTCAACACAAATCCCAATTTCTCCATTTTTCTTCCTTACCAAAACGATATTAGACACCCAAGTAGAGTGTTTAATCAAAAAGATAGTTTTTTATTCAATTAATTTAGTGAGCTCCTATTTCATCAAAGGGTCAATTTTAGGGTTAATTAGCCTTTGCTTTTACTTGATTAGTTTTGAGTCCATAGACAACTTGATGGTGTGCTAGACTATAAAGTGTCTAATTTTTTTTCGACCATTGACTAAGGCATACACTTGTTTTTCAACAAAATTATTCCTTACTTCATAATCTTTGAGGGTGCTTGAGTAGAAGGCAATAGGACACTCACCTTTCTTAGAATAATCTTTCTGTATTAATATTGTGGCAATATTGTGCTCTCCGCCATAAGCATACATGATGAAATCTTTAGAAAATTTTGGATTGATTAAAGATGGTGTTGTCACTATTGTGTTTTTAATCTTTTGAAACACTTCCCTACCTTTAGTTGACCACCTGAACTCTCTATCTTTATTTATCATGTTAGAGTTTACTATTGGCCTTACTAATCCAACAAAGTCTGATATGAATCTTCTGACAAAGTTGATCTTTCCTAGGAAAGATTGGACTACTTTCTTATTCATGGATAAGGACAATTATAAGATAGATCGTACTATATCAGGATTAATTCAAATTCCTTCTTTCAAAATGATGTGTCCTAAGAGTTTTTCTTGAGAGACTCTTGTTGGTGATTGTTTTGATGCAATCATAACAATTAGTTAAAATTCACATAAAATAAACCAAAACTAACTTGAAAGATATGAAGGAATTAGTTAAGATTCACCTAATCCCAAGTTTAATATGGTCAGGTCTTGACCTGTTGGGCAAATTTAGTTGGTCGATGTGAAGCTGTAATGTTCAAGGGGCCTTACGTAGTTTAGGGTTTCTTGATAATTAACTAGACTCAAACTATGCAAAAAGATCATAAATATCAGCAAGTTGTTCATTCCTTTTGCATAAAATATTACTATGCTGCAAAACGTTCGAATGGTCTTCTTAAATTATTGCAACTTTCTTCTCTTTATATTTATGAAAACTTGTCTACTTTCAAACTCTGTTGTTCATGCTTCTTCAAATATGAGACAAATTTCCTTCAAATTTCTACATTTTTAAGCTAAGTATTTTCAGATGGGTTGGGAAAAGTTAGAAAGATTTAATCTAAACTCCATTCATTCTACCAAAGGATCTAATTGTTCTGTTATGCACTTGGTAAATAATATAGTAACTTGATCAAATCCACAAACAAAAACCTTAAATGTAAGTTCTGAGGATTTTCACAAACATACACTTAAGATTGCAAGCTCTAAGAAAATGTTTCAAACATAATGAAGAGTAGGAAAACACTCAGAAGATAGATGCAGAATCCCAGATTCAATTGTATTAGAAACAAACAGTCATATAAGATTTACAATGTCTGAATGACTCTTAGCTTCAATGATCAAATTACAGAAAACTTACAAGCTTTACAAATACAGTAAGGAAGCTAGATGTTCCACGCATTCCTTATTGCAGACATAGGTGACCTCCTTCTTCTACTTCTAAACTAAAAGGTCCCTTTAATACAACTGCTAGCTATTTTCTAAGAATCCCTGTGTAGTCCCTATGTAAAGTTTTACAAAGTAGAGAGGCACAATATATAGACTTTTGATTATCCTCAATACGACTCAAAAAAACCCTAATTTAAACCTTGGTTCAAACCCTTGGCTATAGCAATAAATGCTGAAGAACAAGTTTCCTAAAATACCTCTGAGCATTCATCCAATCTGGGTGAAATATGCCACTCGAAAACCCTAGCAGCTCAATAATAACTCATGTGGTCTACTGCAGTAATGTCTTTAGCTGCATTTTGTCATTCATAAATGAAGACCTTTGACTTCCTCGCCCTTCATCCTTATCTTCCCCTGCTCCTGAGATTAGATTTCCCTCCTCTGCAATGTCATCGTCATCAAGTTTCAACCCTTCTTCACTTGCAAACCTGTAAAATAGACAAAATGGATAAAAAAAACTCATCAAGTTGCCTTGCTAATTAATTACCTGTTCAGAATGTTACGTGGGCATAACTGCGGTAAATTTTGGTGCCCTCAAGTCTCTGCCTTTGCCATCGCACTCTGTGTACCTCTGTCGGTGTAACCTTCCAAATCAGGTGGGCTCAAAAACTTCCTACCGATCACCCCACTCTAGCTGATGTCTTTTCTTTACTATTGGTATCTGTTTCTTCTTCCATCGGCTTGATTTTCATTCATTGACGCGGGCTTAATGTTTCATTCCAATCGCCCACCTTACGCCGATGCCCTTGTTCAAATTCTCTATATATCGTTCCCCATCCATTGGCATGATATCCATGTGGGAGTGAGCTAGAAATCCTATACCAATCACTCAACTTTGGCCAATGCCTTCTCCCGTTATCGATACCCTCTTTCCTCATCCATTAGCGTGATGTAACACTATCGGCACGGGCTCAAAATACTTGGCCAATTGCCATTGTCTAGCCGATGTGACTCCCACCGATACCCTTTGTTTCTTTCTATCGGCATAACATAAGATATCTCCCACCGATCATTATTGTTTCTTTCTATCGGCGTAACATTGCCTATCGGCACAACCAAAATTATCTCCGCTGACCGCTTCACTTTGGCCGATGCCTTCTCTACTTTCTTTCCATCGGTGTAACATCACCTATTGGCATGGGCTCAATTTACTTTGCCGATTGCCATTGTTTGGTCGATGTGACTCCCACCGATACCCTTTGTTTCTTTCTATCGGTGTAACATAAGATATCTCCCGCCAATTGTTATTGTTTCTTTCTATCGGCGTAACATTGCCTATTGGCATGGCCAAAATTATCTCTGCCGACTGCTTCACTCTGGCCAATGCCTTCTCTACTTTCTTTCCATCGGTGTAACATTGCCTATCGGCACGGGCTCAATTTACTTTGTCGATCGCCATTGTCTGGCTGATGTGACTCCCACTGATACCCTTTGTTTCTTTCTATTGGTGTAACATTGGCTATTGGCATGGGCTCAATTTACTTTGCCAATCGCCATTGTCTCATCGATAGCAATACATATGCAACCCCTGCACCATCGGCAAGACCAAACCCTTTGGCATGAAATTATCATCCAACTCTGATAGCCACAGTTAGGCCGATACACGTTTATCGGTGAAACATAGGATATCACTAAGACAAAACAACCCCCCGCCGATATCAAAAGTTAAGCCGATGAGGGGGTGGGACCCACGCACTGTTCACTTTGTGTCCAACCTCGCATACAAGCAAGGATACATACAAGGATCAATCTTTATTTAATAAACTCGCGTCCGCGCATGCATGAAGTGCCTTGTATATTTTACCTGCCAGACATACAAACGTGAGATACAAAGTGGATTTAAAACAACAATTTTCTTTAACCTAAAAACCTCTTCGGGTCCACTTGTATGTATATATCAAAACTTTCATCAAATTCATACAAGGAAAAAGAAAAAACAAACGGCCTAGTATATGAAAGCGATATACAAACCTGAATGTACATTTTACCAAAATGATCATAACTTGCAAAATATGGCAAATTTTAAGATGATTCAAAAAATAACCCTAGCTCATTTTTCACAAGGAATCGAACCATATCATGCACTGGTACTGAAAATGTATTTTTTCTCTATTTTTCAAAAAGGTTTGCAATCCTAACCCCTCTTTTTCCCTTTACCACCAAGCAAAACAACACACACAGAAGCCAAAACAACAGCCACAGTAGGGGTCCTCATTTTGCTAAGGAGTAAAATGGGGCGTGTTGTGAACATCACAACAACTAGAAACCAAACAAAATAATTAAATTCAAAGCATTTAAAAAACTAAATGAAATAAATCCATAACTTCCAACTATCTTTCTTGCAAATTGTTATTCAACTTGAGACATAAGGCATTCAATAAGGGTGCATGAATTTTCATTTTCAGTTTAAGTATGTGCATGTGATTAATTATTCTCATCTTGAAGATTAGTTGAACAAACCAGTGACTAACATTAGCCTACGTAGTTGAGGATATTCCCTCATAGCCAACCGGATAGAACCTTGCTGCTAGCGAGCGTCTATAGCCTCGACAAGGTTATCATTACAATTCTCCTAAGTAGAGCCCCACTGCTAGCGAGTGTCTATAGCCCCGGTAGAGTTACTTAGATGGCTTAATCTAGATTTTTAGTATAATTCGCTTTATTCATTTTATATTTTATATTTTCTAATTTTGAAAGAGATTTCACAAGATATTGCAGTTGTAACTTCATGATGCAAGGAGTGAACACTTGCTAAAATTAAGCTGATAATTGTAATGGTAGCAAGGGTGACCTCAGATTTTTCACCTAATATCTACACTGGTAGGTTCAACAAACCCAAGGATTTTAGGTGTGTCATCGTGAGAAACCTCCCTTGAATTCTTAATCACATTTATTGAATACAAAATTTCAGAAGGTAAACAACTCTCTACATTCATGACAGTCACAATAAGTTATGCATAAATTGCAAATAATCAACCTGAATATTCTGAATATTATACTATTTTGAATGGTTGCTAGTTTGCTCCTTAATACTCTAAAGGAAAAAACAAAGATCCTTGCTGAGGAAAAAACAATGAACCAAACAGCAGACTGTACAAGAAAAACAAAACAAAGCAAAAGAAGACTGTACAAACAGAAGAATAGAAACAAAACAACAAATAGAAAGAAACAGAAAACAAAACTATACAAACAACTAATCCTAAAAAAGAAACAGCAAAAGAAAACTGTACATTACTTACACTACATTACACAAAATGGACTGCCCCTTTTACCTCAGGCCTGGAAGTAGTGTTTCAAATGTTGGCCATTAACTGGTAATGGCACATCTTCCCCTGTCAAGGTCTTGAGTCTAAATGTGCTGTCTCCTATTATTTCTGAGACTTGCAATGGACCTAGCCATAGTTTATCAAATTTTCCATGGCTCCCTTTATATTCATGTGCTTTATCCTAGCACAACACTAAGTCTGATATCCTAAATGTCTTGACTCTTGCCCTCTTATCAAACCACCTCTTTACTATTGCTTGGTGTTTGGCAAATTTCTCGATGGCTTGACCTCTTTTTTCTTCTAGTTGTAGCATTTGTACTATCCTGGCTTCCCTATGGTTATTAAAGCCTAAAAACTCATTGAAAAACCTCCAGATTGGTATTCTTAGATTTATTGGGAGTATGGGATCAGTCCCATAAACTAAATGATAAGGTGTACTACCTAAAGCTGTTTTGAACTTGGTCCTATCTACCCATAGTGCGTATTTTAACAAGGTATTCCACTCTCTAGGACTCTTTGCAATTAGCTTTTTGATTATATCTAATAAAATTTTGTTCATAGACTCAACTAATCCATTACCTTGAGGGTAATAATTTGAAGAAAAATTTAAAACAATCCCATATTCAAATGCCCATTTAGAAAACTTTAAAGAAGAGAAAGCAGGGCCGTTGTCACATACCAATGAATAGGGAGTTCCAAACTTGATGATGATGTTTTCTTCAAGAAACTTGATAACTACCTCAGTTGTGGAGAATTTGCAGCATGCAGCCTTAGTCCACCTTGTATAGTAGTCCGTCACCGTCAGTATGAACTTGTGTCTTGCAGAAGATGGAGGATTGATGACTCCAATAAAATCCAAGCCCCACTGTGCAAATGGTCTTGATTCAATCACAGGTTGTAATGGGTTGGCCTGATTTCTTCCCTTATCTGCTACAGTCTGACAGGTGTGGCAACTCTTAATGTGACTCTCTGTATCTCTGAACATCGTGGGCCAATAATAGCCCACCCTTAATATCTTGTGCATTGTAGCTAGATGGGAACCATGACTGGTTCTGTACTTGTCATGCAGTTCTGTCAACACCTTATCTGCCTCGGCTCTATTTAGACATCTCAAATAAATTCCATCATGGTTCTTCCTGAATAGAAGACCTCCTTGTACCATATACTTTTGTGCTTTAATCTTCAAAGCTCTCCTCTAAGAAGCTTTCATCCTATTTGGGTACTTTTCAGCTATTAGAAAAGTACTTAAATCACCATACCAGTCTGATATGTGATGAGAATTCAGCACATACTGCTATTTTATTAGATCTGGTTTTGTGTTTGCTATTGTTTGCACCAACGCCTGCCCTCTGACCAGCTTCATTGGAATGATTTCCATGTCGAACTCTTGTAGCGTGGTGATCCATTTGGCTCTCTTTTCTCCAGGTTCATTATGCATCAGCAGCATCTTTACTGCTGCGTCTGGCACTATAGCTTTGATATGGCTATGCAAAATATAATGCCTAAATTTTTTTATGGCCTTTATTAACACAAATGCTTGTTTTTTGGTATCCAGATATCTTAATTGTGCGTCTTTCAGAGGTGCGCTCATAAATGCAATGGGTTTTTCCTCATTGTCTTCACCCTTCTGCGTCAGGGCAGCCGCGACTGAATGGGAGGATGCGGAGGAGTAGATATAAAATAACTTTATGTAGTCTAGGCTCGCTAGTATAGAGGCGTCAGAAATGGCCCTCTTGATATCTTCGAATGCAGCCCTAGCCACAGGCGTCCACTCCATCTGTGCATCTTTCTTCAACATGGCATTTAGCGGTTGCACGATTTTTGTAAAACCTGTGATAAACTTCTGAACAAAGTTAATCTTACCAAAAAATGATTTTAACTCTTTCCTATTGTTTGGTATTTGCAAATTTTTTATTGATTCTATTCTATCTGGGTCAATCGATATTCCATCTTTAGATATGACATGCCCTAGTAATTTACCTTCAGTAACTCCAAATGAACATTTTTTAGGATTAAGGGAAATTCCATACCTCTCACATCGCTTAAGTATTTTCCTAAGATCTTCAACGTGAGTGGATGCATCCTTGGAATACACAGTCAGATTGTCCATATACACAATAATGCACTTACCTGATAACCCACGGAACGCAATGTCCATGGCTCTCTGAAAAGTAGCACCTGCATTGATTAGACCAAAATGCATTCTCTTATATGCATAATTTCCCCATTTACAAGTGAAGGTGGTTTTTAATCTGTCATCCCTATCTATTAAAACCTAGTTATAGCCTGAGAAACCATCTAAAAAAGACATCATTTTTGCTCTGTTTACTGCTTGCAGCACTTCGTCCATAGGAGGCAGAGGATAATTGTCCTTTTTAGATGCTTTATTCAAATTTCTAAAATCTACGCATAATCTAATGTCTCCATTTTTCTTCCTTACTGGTACTAGGTTAGCTACCCAGACTGAATGTCTGACTGGAAAAATTATTCTAGCAGACAGCAATTTTTTTACTTCCTCAAAGATTAAAAGCTCTAGAATGGCATTCACAAGCCTTTGTTTCTGCCTGAATGGCTTAACCTCTGGTCTCAAAGGTATTACGTGAGTTATGATGGATGTATCATAGGTTTTCAAGTCTTCATAAGTCCATGCTATTACGTGTTTGTATTCTTTCAGAACGTCAATAATTTCTTTTCTTATTTTCTTAGAAGAAGCCTTTCCAATTGGCACATTTTGTGGATTTTGCTCTATCCCTAGGTTGTGTAAATCACACTTACCCCCTTCTATTTTGGGTAAATCTTTCTGTCTTATTACTCCATCGAAGTCAAAAATATGTTCTAGTTCAGTTACCCCTTTGGGTAAAAAGTTGCTCTTCCAGTTGATTATATCTTCTTCTTCCCATGTTATCTCAGGTCTTTCTTGTTCATCGATGATCTGTGCCTCAAATACCTCATTGCAGGTTAGGAAGTCAATAATTTGCTGATCCCCTCCAAATACCTGAAAGTGTGTAACATTGTCTAGGATACTGGGAACATTAACTAGCTCAATAGCAAATCGTCTCAGACCTGACAGTGTCAAAGGTTCTAATGTGCTAGCTGCAACTGCTAGTGCATTCGGCCTGTGGTTTAGCTCTCTAGGGATGTGCTCTATGTTGAAAGCATCAAATAAATCTATTAAACCCCATACTCTATGTCTGTAACAAACCATTTTCTTGTAGTTGCAAGCATATAGTTTCCTTACTTGTCTGACTACTAGTTCAGAGTCAGAAAATACCTTAATCGTTTTCACCTTTTTCTTAACGGCCATGACAAGTCCCAAAATTAAGGCTTCATATTCAGCAATATTGTTAGTACAGGAAAACTGCAGTCTATATGCTGCCAGGTATGACTTACCCTGAGGATCTATAAGTTCAACACCTGCACCCGCACCCTACTTTGACTTGGACCCGTCACATTTTAATGTCCACATGCCATCTTTACTTTTCTGATCTTTCCCCTTGGCATGCTTCATCTCTTCTATTACTTGTGAGGTACTGGTGTATTTATTCATGGGTATTTCTATTTGGTTAACTTGCATATGTGTATTTTCAGCTTCAAATCAGAAAGACAACTACCCTTGTCCTTTATTCCCTCTTTTAAATTTGAAATCAAAGTATCTACATCACCCTGAACGTATTTCTGTGTTTGATCAAGATTCACATTTTCCTCTTGTAACCCTACCCTCTTCATGCATTTTTTGTATTCATATTCGATGATGTCCTTGCACATTCCACAACTCTCCTCAGAATGTGGCCTATCATGAACTCTACATTTGTTTTTATACAATTTACATTGGGTGGGCAGACTTTGTTTAATGCACTCTTCCACCTCTTGTCTAATGGCATGACAAAATTTGCCTATTGCACTATTTTCTTCATTTAAAGAATTTTCATGAGACTCAATGAATAATGCTATCTCCTTGCTGACATGCTTTTCTCTAAAGTTTAACATCATGATCTCTTCAATATGTACCCCATTGTTAGTAATTCTATAAACACCAGGTTCAACAACAGCGTATAATATTTCGTTTGTTCGATTATATTCTGTTATCATGTGTTTCATCCTGGGTTCTGCCTCTATTCTTATTTGGTTTGGGACACCTCTCCAAGGTAGCCACATACGTGAAAAATCAGTGGCCATATATCCGTTTAATGTTTTGGACCAATCCTTGCTCAGCAACATTCCATAATTCACAGGTATATCTGTGAGGGTAAAATGTCGAATCAATCAAATGAATTAAATAAGACCCAAACATCAACAGAATAGAGAAACAAAGAAGATTCAAATGAACAAAGCAATGAACAAACACAGCAAAACCTCTTCTGTTTCGAAACTTCTGTTGTTCGCCTATCACAAATCGTCCTTTCGCAAATGAGATGAGCCCTCAGAGAGTGCAATCTTTTAAAGTTGTTTGAGGAAGTCGACGGTGAACGGCTATTGTGTGATATGCAATGAAGGTGAGCTCCAATGCAACAATGGTGATCTCAAGCTTGTGGATGACAAATGGGTGCCAAAGGCGCGCTGGTGATATTTCTGCAGAGTAACGATGTCAAAAGCCTGGATGAATAGAATGGAGGGATGAAGCTTCATTTATAGATTTGGAGGAATAGGAATCAACGGTTGAGAGAAGATATGAAGATCAACGGTTGAGGATGGATGAGGAATGTGCAACCAGTGGAAATGTGACAAGTGTCCCAGCTCCATCATGAAAGGTGGGATGTGACAAAATTGATTGGAGAGTTAACTCCATTGACTGGTCTGTTAACAGAATTGATTGATCAGTTAGAAGAGTGGATTGTGGAACTGACTGGATTGATTGAGGATTTGACTCAACTGACAGGTTAGTTAACAGATTTGATTGATTGGTTAACTAACCTCTGATTGGAGAAGAAATAGGCCATGTGGGTGAGAGAAAATAAGGTAATTAAATATTAAATATATTTAATTACATGTACAACCTAATGAGGTGGACAAGGTGAGGTGGAAAAGGTGAGGTGTAAAGGTGATGTGGAATTTTGAGTTTAGAACTTTAGGATAGAGGAATTAGGCTTAATTAAATAATTTATGATTATTTAATTGTGAAGGACTTTAGAAGAATTTTAATTAAATAAATAGAATTTATTTAATTGTGAGATAGTGAATTGATTAAATAAATTTGGAATATTTATTTAATTAATAGAAGAATGGAATAAATATTTAGAATATTTATTTAGGATGATTTGTGTCATTTTTAGGCGTATACATTTTGCCCCTCTTTGATGCAATGCAGTTTATAGTGTTGCTTCAAAGAATAAATAGTCTGATAGTGATACATGCCTCAGTTTGCCCCTGGTACAAGTTATGATGATAGAATGCCCCCTCGGGAGATTGGATGGGAAAAAGGGCAGAAGGCGTGAGACGGACAATCTCACGATGAAGAAGGTTAGATTTGAAGAAAATGGGTGAAGAAAGAGCCGAATGATATGCGATGCAAGATGGAATGATGACACACACAAGCAAGCAAGCAAGTATACACAAATGACACAAGAACAAACAAGGTATTGCCCCTGTCAAGCGGTAAACCAATGATATACTGATAATGATATACGACAGTGTTGTCATGGCGGGGAACAATATATTCCTAGACCAACATGACAGGCATGTTGTCATGGCGGGGAACGATAGATCCCTAGAGCAACATGAAGGATAGTGTCTGGTTTCAGGAAATGAAGCATGTCGTGTAAGACGCATGTATTGGTCTGATTTCGACAATGCAACATCCTGTATAAGACAATTGATTGATTAACTAATCGAATTGGTTTACGACCAGACAAGGATCAAGACCACTGATTGTGAGTCGATCATTTGTGCAAGATTGACTTGACTTGATTGGTATGGATTATGGATGGACCTTGCATTTGGATCATTGCTTAGATTGACTGGACAAGGATGAAAGATATGATGATAGATAAAAATCTGATTGATAGAAGAAAGACTCGATAGAAGGACTCACAAGCTTTTATTTGTATTGATACTCTGCATTGGTGGATTTATATTGCATGGGGTATGGTATGGATGCATAAATGGATATAGGATGGATGCTTTGCTTTTAGAGTGCTTTATTTCATCATTGGGCATATTTTTGTGGTACTTTTCTGAAATGTTGTAAGTGAATACAAGCATCGAGGTATAATTGAACCGAGATGACCTGAATACCGCTTACATGGATTTTGATTTAACAAGTTAATACAAGCATCTAGTCAAAATTGAATCTAGATGACCTGAGTACTTCTTGCGTTTCAACAAACAAGGATTGCCCCCGTTCATGTAAGACCTTTGATGTCCTCAATGATCTTTTGCCGATCATGTCCTTAGACAAGGCTTCACATTACTAAAGTTTAATCCACAAACAACAAACAAAGAAAGTAAGCATGCCCCCATCATAGCATCTCTAGCTTTTGGCATCCTTGAGTAGCATAGGAAGGTATGATAGCAAAAATCAAGACGCGGTAACTCAACCCTAGGTTCCAATTTACAAAGCATATTTGCGTTGATATGTGCTTATTTCTTGCCTTAATTTGCATAAAATCATTTAGAAGACCTTGGGTATTTGCCTTGCATTGGACAGGTTAAGATGCTCATAGTCAAGATTTCTGCTTGAAGCACGGGTTCTGCTTGCATTTGCTTGTTTGATGAGAAGGTTGCACAATCCTTATTGAGAAGACCGACCCTAAGGGACTGACCTAGTGCCTCGGGGGCTCATTGGTAAATGGCCTTGCCTACGTGATGACGCAGAGGCAACGTAGTTCGGGGTAAACGCTAATGGACCATGGATGGACTAGAAGAAAGACGACAAGAATGAAGACAAGAATGGAGACGAATGGGACCTTGGGAGAGATGGAAGCCTCGGGGGCGCATTAGAATAATTGCCTTGCCTACGTGACGGCGCAGAGGTAACGTAGTTCACAGACTTGGACCACAGACACTGACGAGAGACACTACACTAGGCTTACATTGAGGAGACGGTATGGGACAAAACCTTGGTTGACAAGGCCACAAGGTGAGTATCAAGCCATGATAGGTAACTGTCAAGTGTTTATTTGTGGGATGGATATGGGTCGAATGACGAAAATAGAGGGAGAATGGGCTCAAGGTGATTGGAGTCCCAAAGATGGAGAATGCAGTTTGTCACAAGTAACGCCTGTTTACCAGGTTTTCATCACTTGCTTTTATTTGCACGAGAAGCCAGAAAGTAACATGATGCCTGATTGCCAGGTTTTCACCATGATACCTATCCAAGGCGCCTGTTTGCCAGGTTTTCACCAAAGGATGATTTTTTTGTATGCTTTCTATTTTTTTCAAATTTTTTTTTTTTTTTGCATTTTCTCTTTGTAACTTGTTTGATTTTTTTGATTTTTTTTTTGATTTTACTGTGCCCCCTTGCATTGGGGTTCTCTTAGGTATAGAACCGGTGAAGGTGCATGCTGTTGATTGGATCATCAAACAACTCACCTTCTGATGTGGCCAACTGATATGACCCCGATCCGTAAACAGCTACAATGACATACGGCCCGAGCCAGTTAGGCTCAAACTTACCTTTCTTTTCTCTGTCCTGCTGATTGCGAGGGTTCTCTCTTAGGACGAGGTCCCCAACCTTGAAGCATCTTGGTCTAACCTTGTGGTTGTAGCTTCTTGACATCATCTGTTGATAGGCTTTGAGATGGTCAAAAGCTTTTTGGCGCCTTTCCTCTAGCAGTTCTAGCTCTTGTATTCTGGAGACTCTGTACTCTTCGTCTAATATGAGACCTTTCAACGACACCCGAAGGGATGGGAGTTCAACCTCAATGGGAAGGATGGCTTTGGAACCATAGACGAGGGCGTAGGGTGTAGCACCTGTGGGAGTGCGTATGCTGGTTCTATAGGCCCACAGAGCGGGATTGAGTTGGACATGCCAATCGCGACCAGCGTCATTGACAGTCTTCTTTAGGATTTTCAGAATGGTTTTGTTCGATGCCTCAGCTTGGCCGTTACCTTGGGGATAGTATGGAGTGGAGAAACGATGTTGGATTTTAAAACGCTCACAAAGTTCCTAGAGATCCTGATTTTTGAAGGGTCTCTCGTTATCCGTTATGATGGATGAAGGGATGTCATATTGGCAAATAATGTAATTTAGAATGAACGAGGAAATTTGCTTTCCTGTGACGGTTGATAAGGGAACGGCTTCAATCCACTTTGTAAAGTACTCAGTGGCGGTTATGATGAATTTATGGCCGTTGGAAGAAGGCGGATGAATCTTTCCCACGAGGTCAAGTCCCCACTGGCAAAAGGGCCAGGGTGTCGTTAGAGGTCTCAACTCCTAAGCAGGTGCATGAATCAGGTTCCTGTGTATCTGGCACTGTTTGCACTTTTTCACGAACTGATATGAATCCATTTCCATATTGGGCCAGTAATAACCCAAACGCATGAGTTTCTTAGCTAAGGAAGGACCACTGGAGTGTGTTCCACAGATCCCTTCATGCACGTCTCGCAAGGCAGTTACAGATTCTTCTCGTTCTAGACAATGGAGTAAAGTACCATCCAGACCACGTCGGTAAAGGGTATTGGCAATAATGGTGTAACGGGAGGCCTGTCGGATGAAAGTTTGTTTTTGGTTGGAAGAGAAGTCCAAAGGAAGGATATTGTCCTTGAGGTAAGTGTAGGTCTTACCGTACCAAGGCAAATCAGATCCTACTAGGTGGCAAATGGAATGGGTGTCGAGGAGATCATAAGCCGGTTGTCGAATTGTTTCTACTAAGAACTCATACCGTGACTCATGTTCAGGTATCTCAAGAAGAGAGGCTATGGTCGCCATTGCATCGGCTGCTTTGTTCTCTATCCTGGGTATTTGTGCAAACGAGATGGTCCCAAAATGTGCTTTGAGGTTGTCGACCATCCGTTTGTATGGGATGAGCTTCTCATCTTTGGTCTGATACTTGTCGTTGACCTGGTTTATGACAAGCTGAGAATCACCATAGACACATAGTGCTTGGATTTTCCACTCAGTGGCCATCTTGAGACCAATTACCAAAGCTTCATACTCCACTATATTGTTAGTACATGGAAATAACAACCTATAGGACTTTGGAATTGTGTCGCCTTGGGCAGTGATAAACAAGATACCTGCCCCCGATCCATGGTTGGTGTAAGACCCATCGAAGTAGAGTTTCCAAGGAGATGCTGACAGAGTGAATAAAGACTCATCAGGAAACTCAAACTGCATTGGTGAAGTGTCCTGTAATGGTGCCTCAGCTAGTTGGTCAGTGATGATTTGCCCCTTGATGGCTTTTCTATCCACATACTCTATATCATATTCGCTAAGAAGCATGACCCATTTGGCTAGTCGACCCGTGAGAGCTGCTTTGCTGAGAAGATATTTTAGTGGGTCAATCTTGGCAATGAGTTTGATAGGATGTGCCAACATGTAGTGTCGGAGTTTTTGTGAAGCAAAAACCACCGCAAGGCATGAACGTTCCACCTGTGAGTACTGCAACTCGTAGCCCACTAAGGTTCAACTGATGTAGTACACAGCTCTTTCCTTGTTCTCATAGTCTTGCTGCGCTAGGAGAGCCCCAAGGGTAGTAGGTGTAGCAGATATGTAGAGAATCAAAGGTTTTCCTTGGATCGGAGGCACGAGTATAGGAGGATTCATGAGGTACTCCTTGAGCTTGTTGAATGCCTCTTTGCACTGCTCATCCCATTTAAATGGAACGTTCTTACGTAGGAGATGGCTGAAAGGATGGCACTTGTCTGCCAGCTGTGAGATGAACCTGCGGATGGCCTGTAGCTTGCCCTGTAAGGATCTCAACTGTGTTAGAGTTTTGGGCGGAGGCATGTCCATGATTGCTTTGACCTTGGCCGGGTCTACTTCTATGTCGTTTGCTGACATGATGAAGCCTAGCAGCTTGCCTGATGTGACCCCAAACACACATTTCTTCGGGTTCAGTTTTACTTGGAATTGATCCAACCGTTGGAAGACTTTTTCTAATGTGTCCAGGTGTGAGTCCCTGGTGAGTGATTTTGCCAAGATATCGTCAACATAATCTTCCATGGTCACATGCATCATGTCGTGGAATATGGTTGTCATGGCCCGCTGATTTGTAGCACCTGCGTTTTTCAACCCAAATGGCATGACATTCCAGCAAAAGGTACCCCATGGACAAGTGAAAGCGGTTTTGTGCTGATCCTCTGGTGCTATTTTGATCTGGTTGTACCCTGAGAATCCATCCATGAGTGATAGCATTGTATGTCTTGCCATGAGGTCGACTATGATATCGATGTTAGGCAAGGGAAAGTCATCCTTGCGGCATGCTTTGTTTAAGTCTCTAAAATCCTTGCATAGTCGAACCCTGCCATCTGGTTTAGACACTGGCACGATGTTTGATATCCATTCGGGGTAATCTATGGCTTTGATGAACCCCACGTCTAGCAATTTCTTGAGTTCTTCCTTGACCAGAAGGGCTATATGGGGATGTATCTTTCTCAGTTTTTGCTTTACGGGCTTCACCCCTGGATCCAATGGCAAGTGATGTAGGATCAGGTTTGGGTCCAAACCTGGCATGTCGGCGTATGACCAAGCAAAGCTGCCTCTCTTCTTTTTAAAGAATGGTACAAACCTGGTTTTCTCAGGTGGCGTGAGAGATTTTGCAAAGTGGATAATCTGAGGCTGCTCTTCGGTTCCAATGTTCACTGGCTCAGTTGGCTCTACCACGATCTGTGACCTTTCTTGATACATATCACTTGGGAGGGTGTCAAGCAATCCATCGTCAGGTGCCACAGTTGGGTTTTCACCTTCAGATACATCCTTTCTTTTTACTATTTTATGATCTGACACTGCCGCATGGTGGTTTTCACCCTCAGATCCCTTTTTGATCTTTACATTTTTGCGACTAGAAGGCTTGGCACCCTCCCCGAAGTAAGCTACAGTGTTGAGTTCGATAGCGAAACCGGCTTTATGATCTCCTTTTGGTAAGTGATCTCGAAGTCCCATATAGTCAATGTAGGCATCATCGTTCTGGAACATATCTAATTGGGGGGGTCCTTGTAGATCCCAGTCAATAAGCTCAGGATGCAAGAGGGGAAGGGAGTCAGATGAAAGACCTGATTTGTTGATAGTGTGGATGGAAATACTAGGAGCACAGGTGGGGGTAGTGTTCTGGGTGGTACTTTCCTCCAAGTTGTTTATCGCAATGGAATCAAAACTTTCCTCGAATGCCATACTCTCAGGGAGGGGCAAATCAGACTCCAGTGGTCTGTCCTGTTGCGTTTGTCTCTCATGGTAAGGGCTAAGAGTTTGGATGGTGTCAATCTCCTTGTCATCGTAGGAGTGCTCTGTTAGCTCATCCCACTCATACTCATTCGACTCATCTGAATCCGTGTCACTGTCCCCTTGGAGTGTTTGGATTGTCTCCACAAGACAGGCATTTTCCTTAGTTTTACCCTTGCCTTTGTATCCCAAGCCAGTGGTGTTTCTAGCCGAAGAGGAGGAAGAAGGTTGTATAGGTTCAATGATCCCTTCTTTTCTAAGGCCGATAGGGCCTTGTCCTTCATATCCCATCCTATGCAAGATGGTCTCACCTCGCCCATAGAGCTCTGTAGGAAGTCTGGGTGGATCTTGGGGTGTGTTTTCTTCTTCGGCATAAAGCCATTGCAAGAGATATCGCTCCTCTGATTCATCGGATAAGGTCCCCCATTTTACAAAGGGGTTTGCGGGAGTTATAGGAGGAGCAGAGGGCTTTGGAAAATGCCTGGGTTGATGCTTGGGCTGGCCAAAGGAGCGAGGAGACAAGGGCATTTTTGCAAGGTTGAGGCTGTGCTCAATCTGGTATTCCCCCACGCCATTTTCTTTTATGGTGATTTTCATTGGTTTAGGCCGTGAGGAGGAGGCTTCAGCGGAATGGTCTTGTGGCAGAGTAGGGGAAATGTAGGCTCTATTGTTGGGAATGACGCATTCAGGTTTTGCTTAGAAATAGTTGCAATGTTGGTAGGGGTCAGGGTCGCCTTGTATGGTGACCTGCTTGCCATCGTGTGGGAACTTTATGCATTGATGGTAGGTGGAGGGCACAGCCTTCATGGCGTGGATCCATGGTCTCCCTAGTAGAATATTGTAAGCAAGCTCCCGATCAAGGACTTGGCACACCACATCTTTGATTATCGGTCCAACTTGAATAGGTAGGACAACTGTGCCTTTTGTGGTTCTCTCTTCCTCGTCATAGGCCTTTATGGTAATCTTCCTCCGTGGATCCACTGCCTGTTCAGAGAACCCCAATGCAAGGACTAGCTTCAAAGTGCAAATATTCAAACCGGCACCCCCATCAATGAGAACCCTCTTGATGCGGTGCTTGTGTACGAATGCGACAATGTGTAGGGGAGTGTTGTGGGGTTGAGATGCGAAAAGGTCATCTTGCTCAGTGAATGATATGGAAGGGGAGGATGTCAGATTGCCAACCATGGTTTGAAACTTCTCTTGGGCCAGGTTAGTGGGGACAGTAGTTTCCACTAAGGCTGTCTCGAGAATCTCCTTATGAGAAGGAGATAAACGCAAGAGCTCCAATATAGAAATGTGAGCCGGAGTTTTTTGCAATTGGTCGATGACATTATATGGGCGGGAGTTGGACGGAGAAGGTGACGACCTTGGAGGAGTGGTGTTGATCGTGACTCTAACACTGCGGGTAATTATACTACAACCAATTCTGTTAGGTCCTGGTTGTTGGTTGGGGGATATGATGTTGATACTGGGGGTATTGGATATGATGGATGCAATTATTGGTTGTGTGCCCCCTTCCTCGATGATACTCGCAATAGTCTGTGTCCTTCCAATAGGGAGGTTTGACTATAGGCTCATAGTCACTTGTTGGCGGTAGAGAAATTTCATTGTTAGCCAACAACTTTCTGAGGGCCGATTCTTGAGATTCTCCTAACGGTGTGAATTTCCTCCTTGGATTTGAATTGAACCAAGGTCTAGGTTCCCGAGGGGGTGGCTTGTTGAGTGCACCGTTATTTGCTTCTTCCTTAAGAGTGAATATGGGTTGTTGTTTAGGGGCTGCCGCCTTGGCATCCACTACTCCATCGTTGACCACATTCTTGTTCTTGGTCCAAAACTTTGACTTGTCAGTTGTGTAATTGGAAGGAGGTGTGTCCTTGTAGAGCTTGAGAGTTCCTTTAGCGATCATAGCTTTCTCAATGAATAGCCCCATTTCAATGACTTTGGCGAATGAGGTAGGGCATTGTATCTGAATCTGATAGCTAAGATCAGGATTCAAATTATGGACAAACATTTCCAATAGTTGTTTCTCAGGCATGTCGTAAGAACACTTACTAGCTAGCTGTCTCCATCATTGTAAGAAGGTGGCGAAAGACTCACCACCTTTTTGTTTGGTGTTGCATAGGTCTAGCATAGATACTTCGTGTTCTATGTTGTAAGAGAAGTGCGTTATGAATTTATTGACAAGTTCATCAAAAGTTTTGATTCCCGGTGGGAGACGTGAGAACCACTCCATAGCTTGACCTCCTAAAGATCTTGGGAATAGTCTCATTAAGTAGGTCTCGTTGTGAGCTAATTCTAAACATGCTGCAGTGAATTCCCAGATATGATCTCTAGGGTCCCCCTTTCCTTTGTATTTGTCAAATTTCGGGATTCTGAACTGAAAGGGGAATGGTTTCATGACCAAACTTCTGTCAAAGGGGTATGGTGCTATATCTTCCAAGGAGTAGTTCTTGGAACTTGTGCCGATCTTAAGGTTGGAGATTTCTATCTTTAGACTCTCAATTTGTTGCCTCACATCCGCCATAGGGGCATTTTGATCTATGGGTTGTTTTCCTCTCTCATTGGCCTGGGGGACCGTGTCATTTGTGTCCCTCTCATGTTCATTGTCTGCATTTTCCTTGATGGAGCTAATGTCAAAGTCTGCGGGGAGTTTGATTCCGAGACTAGCAAGATGATGGAAATATTTGGTGGGGTCCTCAAGGAGCACTTTCTCCACTAGGCGTTGGAATTTGCTAGCTTGCATGTGTGCCACTAATTCTTCACGAGAAATTTCTTCATCATCATCGCGTGGTGGGGCGATGTGATTGGATGAGTCAGCCATTTCGATTAGCTTGTTGTACTGGGATCGAGTAAGAACCATGCAAGGTGGGGTGGGATGAAGTGGACTAGGATTAGAAATTTTGGCAAGGTACCGACTAAGACTGTAATGAATGGGGTATCTAGGACAAGATTTGGACAAAGGGTTCTCTCGCTCAATGACTTCAGGTAAGACGGTTGACACAAGACTCTAGCCACTAGCAAGGGTAGTCGATACCAATCTCACTGTGTAGGGCTTAGTCGTTCAACAAGACTACTAGCAAAAGGTACTGTGACCTACTAGGCTTACGTGAATTCACGAATGAAACGAAGAAGGACCTATGTCAAATCGGTATGGGACAGAATGATGTTGGGGCAAGAGTGACTCGGACAGAAGGTGACTGGGATGACCGATGAAAGAGAGAGATTTGGGGAAATGGATGAAAAATGACTGCAAGGTTGATTCTGACCTCAGAAAATGAAACTAGGCTAAAATGGGTACTCTGAACAGCTGACAAAAATTTCTCAAAAATAGGGCAGATGCTCACTGTCACACATGCGCAGAAACAGATGCGCAGCAAGAATGGGTAAATGCACCGTAAGTTGCTGTAAAAGCGCTGTTCTGGTGAAGCACGTATGCGCAGTAATAGTGTGTAAATGCGCAGCAGAAAAGTAAATGCGCAGCAAGTTGGTGTATAAGCACAACAAGTCGCTGTAAAAGCGTAGCAGAACAGTGTATATGCACGGCAGAAAGGTATATATGCGTAGCCAGTCAGTACAAAAGCGCAGCAAGTCGCTGTATATGCGCGGCAGAAAAGTGTATATGCGCAGTTCTGGTATTTTTTTGCAAATTTTTGGGATTTTTTCTCTGTTTTTGGTATTCTTTGGTTGGAAAAGGTCTTCCTGATATTATGAATTAATTTAGCAAGAAAACACGGCAAGCACAAAGAGTATTTTGTAGTTTTCCATTGTTTTTGTAGTTTTTCAACTCTATTTTGGACAAAAGCAAGCACAAAATCCTAGGCGAGAAATGGATTATAAGGGATTTGGGCCACTAAAACAAGAGGTATTTAATTCGGGCAACCGTTCAAGTGGTTACACGTGCGGCGGTGCTACTCTCCGTTATGGAGTCTCCCAGCCTCAAAGGGTTACGCCTGAGAGGGTTTTGGGGGAGGTTGGCCGTCGGTGTAACATAACAGCACTCGTTGCAGGAAGTTTTCACCTCAAGCACAATTTATTTTAAGTGGCTCGGTAGGGCTTGGCGTTAGCCTATTACCACTCAGGGTCGTTCCCGCTTGGACAAGAGTGCATCCAAGGGCAGGCCCCTCCTAAAGGTTAAATAAATAGAATGACAAGTCTGGCACTCTGATCACCCAGAAGAGGGGAGAGCATAAGCCTATTGTCATTCGCAAGCACAGAATACACTGATTAATCCACCCTAGTTAAAAGATAAAAACTAAATGGGCTAAGCTACTCAAACAGAACTTTGAAGTGATTTCAACAATATTGCAGTGGTTCAATTTTAAATCCCAGAAAGCAGTTGTGAGTTCAATTTTAAATCCACGTTGCATGAGATTGTTAACTTTGAAATTCAGGTCTCACAACATAGCAATGGTTCATTTTAACTTCAGAAAGCAGTTGTGAGTTCAATTTTAAGTCCACGTTGCACGAGATTGTTAACTTTGAAATTCAGGTCTCACGATATAGCAATGGTTCATTTTAACTGCAAGATCAGTGATGAGTTCAATTTTAAATCTTTAGATAGCAATAACTTGGAAGTTGTTTGCAATGCAAGCATGAAATAAACCAGTTACTTCCTCCCTAATTAAGACTAGATGAAGATTTGTAATGAACAACCATTTTACTCTTTCCCAGAAAATGAAATGTGAGCTAGTTAGATGCAACTACATGTAACTGAACCCGAGCCTATCCTGCAAAACCGCTCCAGCAAACACCTGCAAAAGGGTTAGCATTAGCAAAATCCTCTAGAAAAGCACTAAAACCTGAGCCAGTTACAAATGCGCAGCTTCAGTGATCAGATGCGCAGAAGTGATCAATAGAAGCATAGCATTAATGAATGCACCGTAGTTTTGAATATATGCACCGTTAAAATGGATAAATGCGTAGTTTTAATGTATGCACAGCAACAATTTTCAGAAGCGCCGTAACAGTCAACAGATGCGCAGTTATAACAGATGCGCAGCAACAGTCTATGAAAGCGCAGTAATAGTCAACAAATGCACAGTTTTAACAAAAGCACCGTAACAGTCTGTAAAAGCGCAGCAAGAATACACAGATGCGCAGGATTTTCAAAAGCACTGTAATAGTCTTCAAAAGCGCTGTAAAAATAAATAGATGCACCGAACTAATCTGTGCGTGACTCTGCGGGACCTGTACGGAACCTACCTTCAAAAAAGCTCAAAAATGGTGAAATAAAGGGGCAACGGCCCCACGGTGGGCGCCAAAAATGTGAGGGTAAAATGTCGAATCAATCAAATGAATTAAATAAGACCCAAACATCAACAGAATAGAGAAACAAAGAAGATTCAAATGAACAAAGCAATGAACAAACACAGCAAACCTCTTCCTTTTCAAAACTTCTGTTGTTCGCCTATCACGAATCATCCTTTCGCAGATGAGATGAGCCCTCAGAGAGTGCAATCTTTTAAAGCTGTTTGAGGAAGTCGATGGTGAACAGCTATGGTGTGATATGCAATGAAGGTGAGCTCCAATGCAACAATGGTGATCTCAAGCTTGTGGATGACAAATGGGTGCCAAAGGCGCGCTGGTGATATTTCTGCAGAGTAACGATGTCAAAAGCCTAGATGGATAGAATGGAGGGATGAAGCTTCATTTATAGACTCAGAGGAATAGGAATCAATGGTTGAGAGAAGATATGAAGATCAACGGTTGAGGATGGATGAGGAATGTGCAACCAGTGGAAATGTGACAAGTGTCCCAGCTCCATCATGAAAGGTGGGATGTGACAAAATTGATTGAAGAGTTAACTCCATTGACTGGTCTGTTAACAGAATTGATTGATCAGTTAGAAGAGTGGATTGTGGAACTGACTGGATTGATTGAGGATTTGACTCAACTGACAGGTTAGTTAACAAATTTGATTGATTAACTGACCTCTGATTGGAGAAGAAATAGGCCATGTGGGTGAGGGAAAATAAGGTAATTAAATATTAAATATATTTAATTACATGTACAACCTGATGAGGTGGACAAGGTGAGGTGGAAAAGGTGAGGTGTAAAGGTGATGTGGAATTTTGAGTTTAGAACTTTAGGATAGAGGAATTAGGCTTAATTATATAATTTATGATTATTTAATTGTGAAGGACTTTAGAAGAATTTTAATTAAATAAATAGAATTTATTTAATTGTGAGATAGTGAATTGATTAAATAAATTTGGAATATTTATTTAATTAATAGAAGAATGGAATAAATATTTAGAATATTTATTTAGGATGATTTGTGTCATTTTTAGGCGTATACAATATCCACGATTTGAATATCAATAAATTGGCTTACCCTAGGGTCTGAAGCTAATTGCATTTGAATGTTCATCAATTCTCCTATCACACTAACCTCAGTTTTATCTAACTGTGTTACAAACTTAGCAGATCTGGTGGGAGTCAGCCCGAGAGTTTTACATATCCCTAAGGGTATTACGTTGGCTGAGGCACTAGAGTCCACCATGCAATTGTGTATGTTCTTCCCACACAATCTAACAGTTAACAAGAAAGGAGGAGCATCCTTCTTATCAGCATATATCACTACATTTGTATTGGAAGGCAACTCAACTTTCTTACTTTTCTCTCTAGGCGGTGAATCTCTACTAGGAATAGCTATATCAGTACCAACCTCATCTGTCACGGATATATCCAGAGATTTTATAAAAGCATTTCTGATCCATGGAGTTTTTAGTAATTCATTCAGAGGTATGCTGACCTTAATTTTCTTTATTTCCTTTGACAAGTAACTCATTAATCTTGTTGTCTCCACTATTTCAGTTTTACTTGTTTGGGTCTTTTGTGTTGTTGTTCCACTGTTTGCATGAGGATTAGCCTTAAGTATGGCAAGATTGTTGCTAGCATTCTGATCTAGGGGTGTATTGAAGTTGTTAGGAGTGTAAGTGGTGAAAGGTCCTCCTGGCCTAGTGTTGTTCCTCAAATTGTAGGTGTGGTTTTTATTTGCTGTTGAAAGGCCTACACCTCTTCTATTTTAGTTAGTACCTCATTTTCTGTTTCAAAGGGAAATTGAAAAGCATTTAACAAAAAGGCTGATTCAGGATAAAGACTTTCACAAAAGTACGGTTCATCTTCTAACAATTCATCTTCCTTTTCTTCTGTAGTTGCAAATGTAAAGGTTTCTAAAACTAAAGTTGTATCATACCCTGAGGGTACTACCTCATTACCCTTGGGAATAAGAAAATTAGAAGTAGGAGGCTACATATCTATATTAAATATGCTGGCTGCTAAATGGAACTGTGGACAGTCAAGCTCAGCATGGGCATTGGTATTGTGAAATCTGCACCAGTTTTTCAGTGATGTAATGGCCATTTGGATGCCAGCTGTTTGTTTTGCATCATGATTATCTATATTCTCAAAAGGAGAAGCTAGAGTACCATTGTTTGGTCTAGTGTTCCATGTTTTGGATGGCCTGGGCTAATTTTGATTTTTGTTATTGTTACCCCAAGCCCTATTATCTATAACTGGCCCTCTATTTTGCATTGGTTGCCCTTGGTTATGACTTTGATGTTGATTATAGTTTTGATTCTGATTTGAATTTTGGCCCTGGTTGTTATTCTGGGGTTGACTCTAATTACAGTTCTGATTGTAATGCTGATTTTCATTTGAACTATAGTTCTGATTTTGGCCTTGGTTATAATTCTGATTTTGATTGTATCCTTGGTTACTTCTTCCATAGAGGTTCTCATTTCTTAGTTATGTTACTTTAGTGGTCAATCTTTTCAAATACGCAGTGATCTCTTTAATTTCTTCGCTTGCCTCTTGCACTTTTGCCATAGTTGTGTCCCTAGGGGGTTGGAAGAAAGGCTAACCATTATTTTGACTGTTATTAGCAGTGTTACCTGTGTAAGGGTCTATGGCTTGGATTGGGGTAGGACTATACACAGGTGTGTATGTAGGAACTGGATTGAATAGTGGAGTGTGATGCATAGGGACTCCATTCCAAGGTTGTGCCTGATTTTGCACCCCAAAATTTCCTCCACTAACAAATGGAATATAAGTTGTATGCCTCATCTCTTGATTTACTGAGGTTGCCTCTTTATAGGCTTTGGTATCGAATCTATGTCAGGTTTTCTTTTGACAAACATGGCAGTTAAAGGATCTAAGGCTGCATAGTACATAGCCAACAAGGTATCATCATCCACGGTGTAAGGGGCGACTAGCCTAGAGTAGGCCTTTTGAAGTATGTCATTGAAATTATCAATTAACTCTCCCTCACCTCGTTTTATAGTAGCCAATTTATGATACCAAATGCAAGGATCAATGGGTCCTCTAAATCTAGACAGAAATGCTTCTTCCATAAGTGACCAGGAAGAAACGTAGCCATTGGGTAAATTTACATACTAGTTAGAGGCTTGCTCATTAAAGGTGTAGGGAAACAATCTACACACCACGTCCTCATGTTCTAATCTGGCCCTAAAGCATGCCTCCTTGAATATTCTAATGTGGTCTTCTGGGTCTTGGTGTAGCTGGTATTTGGGACATATCTTTTCCAGATTTTTGGGCATCTCATTATAATCATTGAAGTGTATGAGGGACTGGTCATTGAAATAAGCCATTGCAGGTGCTTGAGCTTGACCTAGACCTGTGGGAATACCTGGATTTCCTGGGAGATTAGGATCCCTAAAAGTACCTGAACCAAGATTTAGAGATCTGAATGAAGATTTGTCAGGACTTACAAAGCTATGAATAGTATAAGGTGATCCAAGGGGCGTTCCAGATGAACTTCTTGCTCGCAATATTTTAGGATTCCAAATCAAAGGGATCTTACTTCACCCTCTATCAGGTAATCGCACAAATATATCCCCTGAACTGGATCTAGATCTAGTCACTCTATCACTGTTATTAGCCAGTTTGGAACAAACCCTAACTCAAGTTAGCCCTCCTTCTAGCACCAGAAAAACTATTGGTGATTGTTTTGATGCAATCATAACAATTAGTTAAAATTCACATAAAATAAACCAAAACTAACTTGAAAGATATGAATGAATTGGTTAAGATTCACTTAATCCCAAGTTTAATATGGTCAGGTCTTGACTCGTTGGGCAAATTCAGTTGGTCGATATGAAGCTGTAATGTTCAAGGGGCCTTACATAGTTTAGGGTTTCTTGATGATTAACTAGACTCAAACTATGCAAAAAGATCATAAATATTAGCAAGTTGTTCATTCCTTTTGCATAAAATATTATTATGCTGCAAAACTTTTGAATGGTCTTCTTGAATTATTGCAGCTTTCTTCTCTTTATATTTATGAAAACTTGTCTACTTTCAAACTCTGTTGTTCATGCTTCTTCAAATATGAGACAAATTTCCTTCAAATTTCTACGTTTTTAAGCTAAGTATTTTCAGATGGGTTGGGAAAAGTTAGAAAGATCTAATCTAAACTCCATTCATTCTACCAAAGGATCTAATTGTTCTGTTATGCACTTGGTAAATAATACATTAACTTGATCAAATCAACAGACAAAAACCTTAAATGTAAGTTCTAAGCATTTTCACAAACATACACTTAAGATTGCAAGCTCTAAGAGAAAATGTTTCAAACACAATGAAGAACAGGAAAACACTCAGAAGATAGATGCAGAATCCCAAATTCAATTATATTAGAAACAAACAGTCATATAAGATTTACAATGTTTGAATGACTCTTAGCTTCAATGATCAAATTACAGAAAACTTACAAGCTTTACAGATACAGTAAGGAAGTTAGTTGTTCCATGCATTCCTTATTGCAGACACAGGCGACCTCCTTCTTCTACTTCTAAACTAAAAGGTCCCTTTAATACAACTGCTAGCTATTTTCTAAGAATCCCTGTGTAGCCCCTGTGTAAAGTTTTACAAAGTAGAGAGGCACAATATATAGACTTTTGATTGTCCTCAATACGACTCAAAAAAACCCTAATTTAAACCCTAGTTCAAACCCCTGGCTACAACAATAAATGCTGAAGAACAAGTTTCCCAAAATACCTCTGAGCATTCATCCAATCTGGGTGAAATATGCCACTCGGAAACCCTAGCAACTCAATAATAACTCCTGTGGTCTACTGTAGCAATGTCTTCAGCTACATTTTGTCATTCATAAATGAAGACCTTTGACTTCCTCGCCCTTCGTCCTTATCTTCCCCTACTCTTGAGATCAGATTTCCCTCCTCCGTGATGTCATCGTCATCAAGTTTCAACCCTTCTTCACCTGTAAACCTGCAAAATAGACAAAATGGATCAAAAACCTCATCAAGTTGCCTTGCTAATTAATTACCTATTTAGAATGTTACGTGGGCATAACTGTGGCAAATTTTGGTGCCCTCAAGTCTCTGCCTTTGCCATCGCACTCTGCGTACCTCTGTCGGTGTAACCTTCCAAATCGGGTGGGCTCAAAAACTTCCTACCAATCACCCCACTCTGGCTGATGTCTTTTCTATGCTATTGGTATCTGTTTCTTTTTCCATTGGCTTGATTTTCATTCATCGGCGCAAGCTTAATGTTTCATTCCGATAGCCCACCTTACGCTGATGCCGCTATTCAAATTCTCTGTATATCATTCCCCATCCATCGGCATGATATCCATGTTGGAGCGAGCTAGAAATCCTATACCGATCACTCAACTCTGACCGATGCCTTCTCCTGTTATCGGTACCCTCTTTCCTCATCTATCGGCGTGATGTAACTCTATCGGCACGGGCTCAAAATACTTGGCCGATCGCCATTGTCTGGCCGATGTGACTCCCACCGATACCCTTTGTTTCTTTCTATTGGCATAACATAAGATATCTCCTGCCGATCGTTATTGTTTCTTTCTATCAGCATAACATTGCCTATCGGCATGGCCAAAATTATCTCCGCCGACCGCTTCACTCTGGTCGATTCCTTCTCTACTTTCTTTACATCGGTGTAACATCACCTATCGGCACGGGCTCAATTTACTTTGCTGATCGCCATTGTCTGGCCGATGTGACTCCCACCGATACCCTTTGTTTCTTTCTATTGGCGTAACATAAGATATCTCCCGCCGATCGTTATTGTTTCTTTCTATCGGCGTAACATTGCCTATCGGCACGGCCAAAATTATCTCTGCCGACCGCTTCACTCTGGCCAATGCCTTCTCTACTTTCTTTCCATCGGTGTAACATCGCCTATCGGCACGGGCTCAATTTACTTTGCCGATCACCATTGTCTCATCGATAGCAATACATATGCAACCCCCGCACCATTGGCAAGACCAAACCCTTCGGCATGAAATTATCATCCAACTCCGATAGCCACAGTTAGGCTAATACACATTTATCGGCGAAACACAGCATATCGCTAAGACAAAACAACCCCCTGCCGATATCAAAAGTTAGGCCGATGAGGGGGGTGGGACCCACGCACTGTTCACTTTGTGTCCAACCTCGCATACAAGCAAGGATACATACAAGGATCAATCTTTATTTAATAAACTCAGGTCCGCGCATACATGAAGTGCCCTATATATTTTACCTACGATACATACAAACGTGAGATACAAAGTGGATTTAAAACAACAATTTTCTTTAACCTAAAAACCACTTCGGGTCCACTTGTATGTATATATCAAAACTTTCATCAAATGCATACAAGGAAAAAGAAAAAACAAATGGCCTAGTATATGAAAGCGATATACAAACCTGAATGTACATTTTACCAAAATGATCATAACTTGCAAAATATGGCAAATTTTAAGATGATTCAAAAACTGACCCTAGCTCATTTTTCACAAGGAATCCAACCATATCATGCACTGGTACTGAAAATGCATTTTTTCTCTATTTTCAACAAGGTTTGCAATCCTCACCCCTCTTTTTCCCTTTACCACCAAGCAAAACAACACACACAGAAGCCATAACAACAGCCACATCAGGGGTCGTCATTTTGCTAAGGAGTAAAATGGGGGATATTGTGAACATCACAACAACTCTAAAAACACATTTCTTCAAGTTCAGGGAGATGCTGAATTCCTAGCACTTCTAGAAGACTTGTTCTAGGTTTGTGAAAAGATCTTCCTTATTCTTGGAAAATAAGGTCATCTAAATAGATAAAAATGATCTTATTTATATGTTCTTTTAATGCAATATCCATTGGCGTCTATAAAGTCACACCTGCATTTGACTGTCCAAAGGGCATTTTGGCATATGCATATGGTCCCCACTTGTAGGTGAACATGGTTTTAAACTGATCTTCCTCTTTCACCCAAATTTGATTATAACCTAAAAATCCATCTAGTAAAGAGAAACATTCAGAACTTGCCAATATTTGTAGAATCTATTCCATTGAGAGAAGAGGGTAGTGATCCTTTAGTGAAGCCTTGTTCAAGTCCTAGAAGTCAACACAAATCCCAATTTCTCCATTCTTCTTCCTTACCAAAACTATATTAGACACCCAAATAGAGTGTTTAATCAAAAAGATAGTTTTTGATTCAATTAACTTAGTGAGCTCCAATTTTATCAAAGGCTCAATTTTAGGGTTAATTAGCCTTTTCTTTTACATGATTGGTTTTGAGTTCATAGACAACTCGATGTTATGCTAGACTATCAAGTGTCAAATTTTTTTTAGGCCCTTGACTAAGGCATACATTTTTTTTTCAACAAAATTATACCTTACTTCATAATCCTTGAGGTTCCTTGAGTAGAAGGCAATAGGACACTCACCTCTCCTAGAATCATCTTTTTGTGTTAATACTGTGTGCTCTCTGCCATAAGCATACATGATAAGTTTGGGTTGATTAAAGATGGTGTTGTCACTATTATGTTTTTAATCATTTCAAACAATTCCCTACCTTTAGTTGACCACCTGAACTCTCTATCTTTCTCCAACATTAGAATTATTGGCCTTACTAATCCAACAAAATCCAATATGAATCTTCTGACAAAGTTGATCTTTCCTAGGAAAGGTTAGACTACTTTCTTATTCATGGGTAAGGACAATTCTAAGATAGATCATACTCTATCAAGAACAATTCAAATTTCTTCTTTCAAAATGATGTGTCCTAGGAGTTTTCCTTGAGGGACTCTAAAAACACATTTCTTTGAGTTCATGGAGATGTTGAATTCCTAGCACTTCTAGAAGACTTGTTTAGATAGGTGTGTGAAAAGATCTTCCTTATTCTTGGAAAACATAGTAAGGTCATCTAAATAGATCAAAATGATCTTATTTATAAGTTCTTTGAAAGCAATATCCAATGCCCTTTGGAAAGTCACACCTGCATTTGACTATTTGAAGGGCATTTTGGCATATGCATATGTTCCCCACTTATAGGTGAATGTGGTTTTAAAATGATCTTCTTTCACCCAAATTGGATTATAACCTAAAAATCCATCTAGCAAAGGAAAACGTTCAGAACTTTCCACTATTTATAGAATCTATTCCATTGAGAGGAGGGGGTAGTGATCCTTTATCGAAGCCCTGTTCAAGTCCCATAAATCAATAGAAAGCATGATTTCTCCATTCTTCTTCCTTACCAAAATGATATTAGACACCCAAGTAGAGTGTTTAATCAAAAAGATAATTTTTGATTCAATTAACTTAGTGAGGTCCTATTTCATCAAAGGCTCAATTTTAGGGTTAATTAGCCTTTGATTTCTCCCAATTGGTTTTGAGTTCATAGACAACTCAATGGTGTGCTAGACTATGTCTTTATTATATCCTTTTAGGTCATAACTCCATACCATGACTCTATCATATTTTGTACATAAGAAGATAAGCTTGTCTAATTCCTTTTGGGTACATACCCTTCCCCCTTTGACCTTCTTAGCAGGGCAAACTTCAATTTCTATGTAGTCTCCTTTTTTTGCACTGAAGTTTCTTTTATCTATCTTGGCATCATTAGGAGTAAAGAGATTTTCAAGGGTAATCAACCTGTTTAGAAACTTGTTAGATTTAAGTTGCACAAATTGATTTTCATAAGATTCTTCTATCTTTGGCTGAAGTTGTTCTACAAATTCCCTTGATTGTTAAATAAACATTTTGACATGTTCATCACTTTCAAAGCTTACCAATGATCTTCATCGTTGAGAATTGCTAGAAAAAATATCATTTTGTTAGAATCTTCATTCATCAGGAGGTTCTTTGTTGGATCAAATTGTGACCCGATCACAACCATTCGATCGGCTTCAACGTTTTACATCCTAAAGATGACTTGGAGATTTAAGGCTTTGAAACTCTCCACAAGATCCCAGACCCTATGGTAGTAAAACCTCATCCTTATGTTTTTAGCTGGAGCTGACCCATTGATCTTCTTGACTACTAGTTCTAAATCATCAAATATCTGCAAGTGTTTGATTTTCATTTTTTTGCCAAGATGAGTCCATGAATTAGTGACTCATACTCAGCTTCATTGTTTGTACAAATAAAGTGGAAACATAAATTCTTCAAAAACTTCTTACCTTTAGGGGACACCAAACATACACCCACTCCTAAGCCATTTGCACACCAATCACCATCAAAATATAACTTCCATAGTTCTGAAGAATTCTTCCTTTCACTCCCTAACTAGTTTCTGATCAACATTTTCTTTTGAGATAACTTGATCTTGATCGTAGAGCACATAGGTAACTAGTCATATGAACTAATAAAAAAGAAGACCAGAAGTGTCATTCAACTTGCCCCTCTTCTATGAACTAATAAAAAACTAAAGCATTACAATCTTGTTTGCCATCTAGGAGCTCCACATTTTCTTTTTCCTCTTTGAAGAAAATAGTGTGTGCACATTCAAAATTAGCCATTACTTCATGAGTAATGTGTTCTTTTTGTATTAGTTCTAATAAAATCTTCATTTTTGTTCCGTACTTGGTCCTCAAAATGAGGTGGGACCAATCCTAAGAAAGATAAGCTCCAATAAATATCTAGATAAACATATACCAAACACTAGAGGAATATCTATTATCACAATGTCTTGATGCACCGTGACATCAGGGCATGCATATAATGTAATAGAAAGATCCTTAATGATCCCAATAGTCAACACCTTTTTCCCATCTAATTACATGATTTCTTTGTCTATATGCTCATAATCCAACCCCATTGCATCAACAATCTTTTTAGACACAACATTAGTTCTAGCACCAGAACCTACCATGGAATTGTGCAATAGTTTCTTACCAATAGAAAGGTGTAGGTTTAGATTTGGTTACCTCTATGCCAACATTATGAAGAGTAGTAGGATGATCAATTGAAAGAGTCTTTTTCAATCCTACTATCTTCCCTCTAGTGTTGGTAGTCTAAGTTACCACTTTAATCAGATCTTATTGCATCTCCAGAGCTTCCTGGAGAAGCTCTTTTGCTCTAGAATGGACAAAATGTCTCATAGTGGCACACTCGCAGTTCCCCTCTTCAATTTCCCCACCACATTAAGAGGTTTGACTACCTAAGTCTTTGGAACATAGGTCAAGTTTGGTTGGTACCTTGGTCTTTCAAGAGCAGTATTTGATATTCTTATAAATATTTCTCACATGTTCTCTTGCTATTGATTTGGATGTGCATTCTCCCATTTTTGGACCACAAAATTATAATTCAGAACTCCTGTAGTCTTTTGGACTATCTCAAGTTGTTGTTCAGGAACTAGATTCTCAATTATCCTCTTCATTAATCTTTTGAAATAATCAGATTGCACTTGAGGAGCTTTTGATGGATTATTTGTGAAGATCACTTCTCCTCCTTCAATCCATGAGAATAAAGCTTGTTCTGATGCAATTTCCTCTTGTGCCAAAGACATGCCTTACATTTGAGCCGTTAAGATTACATTTTGAACTCCCATTGATTGGTAGGACATCTCAGGTAAAAATACTCTCATATTTGTGGTGGCTTGCCTTTGTTTGATAACCTTTTGTTACAAATTCCTCTTGAATAGGATCTAGAGGGGTGTGCCTCATTGCACATGAAGCACCACATGTTTGGTTCCTCCAAAAAAAATGTTTAGGAACCAAATCTCTCACAGTATTGTGTGGGATTTTTTGGAGAAGTGTAGGCATTGGTACTATTTGATTAGAAGGATGTATTTGATTCTGTCCTTAATTTTGATGATTTTAGAATCTATTAGGTTGATATGATGGTCATTGTACCTAATTCCATAGATATGTCAGCCTTGGGTATTGATGAGGGGGTCAAACCTAGAACACTCAATAACATAGTTTGCACATAGAAAATAGGACTGTTCTTTTATTGAACTGAACAACACATTACATTATAGAGATTGGAATCAAATCAGAGGATGAATCCTCAACAGGCTACAACACATTACAACTTCCCTCCTCTGGATTATGGAACCTTCCACCTTCTGTAGCTTCAAATCTGCTAGGGTTTCTATTTTCCCTCCTTTTCCTGACTCAACACTTTCCCCCGTTTCTCTACTGCCCAAAGGGTTCCCCCAAAAATGGTCATAAATAGCCCTTTTTGGTGCCTTCTAGCCAAATTTTCAAAATTTTTAACTCCCTCCAAAAATAGGTCAACTTTCGAGAGCCATAACTTTTGATCCGAGTGTCTGATTGATGAACTGTTTGATGCATTGGAAATCTCGTGAAGTACTCTACACTCTTAGAATTGGCTCTTCCAATTTTGCCCATTTTTAGGGCCGTATGGGGCCTCTAAGTGTCTCATATTTGACTTTGAAACTTTTTAAAGGGTTTTTAAAGAAACATAAACTTTAATATTTTTCAGCTCACAAGTGATCTTTGGCCAATTCCTTCACCAAAGGTTATATTTTTCAATTACACAAGTTTGAGTAAATTTCTGCTTCCATACATGCTCAAATGTAAACTTCATAAAAATAGTAGTTTGTTATTTTTAGTATATTAGAAAAACTAAAGGTTCTACATCATTATTCAAGCTATTAGGTATCTGAAAATACCAAAATTGAAAAAATGGAAAACAAAATCATTTTTTTAGGTGATGCAAGATTGCCCTTACACTTCTGAATGATCCTACATTAGGTATGTCGCTTGCTATCTCTTTAAATTAATGATCTCATTTAAAAAATTGTGCAATAGGTTTTTCACATCATCCATTTCTAGATTTGTCTGGGGAATGGGTATTGGCCATGAGGATACACATACATAGAGGAATTTTTTGAATGTTAGGCAACGAATGACTAGGTTTGGGCAATTATTCTTGTGCTGGGAGTGAGAATTCAGGGAACATTGGCAAAGGTGGCTTAGAGGGAAGCCTTCCAAAATCAATGAGATTATTTTTTGCTCTAACAACTAGTTCATAAGCCAGAGAAAGACTCTAGCCACCCAAGGATTGTATAATTATCAATATATTAGAATCGAATGCTTTTAAGTAGAAAACAAATGCCATCTTAGTAGGAAGTTGAGTACCAGTTGGAATTCTTTCCTAGGTTTTTTGAAAATGTGTGTTAAAGTCAATAATAGCCTCTTCCAAAGCCTTCTTTATGGTTATCAGTCGTTGTAACAATGAAGGCCGATCTCCATTTCCTTGAATCTCTCAAAAAACATTCCCTAGCTAATCCTACGTGTTTATTGAATTTGACGTTAATGATCAATACTAGTCAAGCACTTTTCCTTTAAAATATGCAATGAGCAATCTCAATGCTACATTCTATTTAGTGATGAAATGCACCATGAAAATATATGCAACATCCCTAAGATGTTCCTCAAGGGTCTTGGAATCTTCCCCAACAAACTTTGGTAAATATTTCAAGGCATTTTTTGGAAGAGGATCCCACGTGGATGGAAGGATTGGGGGAATTAGGGGGCTATCGGCATTTAAATTCACAAAATTTCTAGGCACTCTGAGATGGTGGCGAACTTGGCTGAATGATCCTTATCCTAGGATTGAGAACCAAATGAGGAACTAAAAGACCTAAATTGGAATCTGAGAGTGATTTGGTTACAAGTCTCTTGCTCATAAAACAAGCTCTCACCAACTACTTAGAGTTCTAGCAAGGTGCATTGATAAAGTTTAATTCTCGGGTCCCACCGGGTGTGCCAAAAACTATTGATATTCAAATTTGTATTTGCACATATTTTTGTACCAACATGGGAAATCCTATGAACATGGGATATGGTTCATAGAATAACCTCAAGATTTTGAAGTTGGTTCTTTGTATGATGATGTTAGAAGAAAGTAGTGGTTTGATGAAAACAAAAACAAAAATGAAAGTAGAGACCTTTTTTCTTTAAAACGCATGGAACCTAAAAAATAAACTTAAAGCTTACTATCTATTTTAGCATAGAATTTGTATTACATACTACATGCTTCTTCAAATAGATGACAAAGGGCATACAAGGCGATTATCATTAGCTTAATAACCACAGAGATAGGTAACTCAAAATTAAGGCCAGAGTAATTCAAAAAGCTTAAAGCATAACTAATATTAGAAGAATTATAGAATGACACATCAAGGTGAAATTCTTGTATAAATGTTTGAACTCATACAACCATGTGAAAGGCCAAAATGTATAACTTCACCTTTAGTACAATTTGTAGAAATTATAGAAATAACACTATAATTTGCCTTAAAGGCTTGAAGAACAAAAAGTATAATTCCCTTATCACAAGTTCTAATTTTTTTTTCCCAAAAGATCATTTTCTGAGTACAAAAATGAATATTTATAGCTTAGAAAGAGTGCCAAATCACAATAATTAATAATGGAGGCTAAAAAATAGCCCAATTCGAATAAAACAACGCTCAAAACATGGTTTCAAATGAAGGAATCAATATGCATTTCCTTCTTCAATACTTGATCAATCTTGGCCATTCGATGAGCATCCTTGTTAATTACATCCAATGGATCTGAAGGGCTTCTTTGTTATGCAAGTTCAAAATCCATCTAATGGTGCAACAACATTTATGTGTTAATTATATTATTTCCTTGAAGAGTGCCATGGTAACATTTGTCCCTCCCAAGTATCCTTATCTATTTCCTTCTGTGGTGGGTCGTGCCATCATCCGAAACATAAATTTAACAAATGGTACAACACCTTTGGGTTGTCATTCTCACAACCCCTTGAAGATGTGTGCGTCGTTGGATGTTTAACTATGATCAATGGAACTATGATCAATGGTTCTATGGTTGGGAGTTAGGAACACTTTCTTTGATTAGAACCAAGAGAGGCTCACTTTATAAACTACCATGTCGCATTTCAACCAATGGTGCAATGCTTTGACAACCTCTTGGAGATACGTGTGTCGTTAATATTCAACCATATGATCGACGGTTTCACATTCACCATTACCTTTTTCTATTTCACTCTATCAAGTTGGGGCCCATCTATGTTGATGTGTTTGTAACTAACCAATGGCATAATAGGGAGAAGTTGGAATTTGCAAATTCTTGAACTAGAACCCTTCGTTGGATCCTTAGAAAAATCAATAGCTTGAAATATATTAGAGCACTTGAATAAAAATGACACGAATTATTTGAAAACTTGCAATGTACAAAGCCACAGAGAAAAGAAGGAAAATAAATTATTTCTCCTTGCTGAGTGTTAGAAAATAATGTTGGATTAAGCTGTCATCAACCTTGTATATCTAGTTAATTTAATTACTCCTAATATTGTAATTGTAAATGCAAACATAAGGGAAGTAGAATCCACCGATTGTGGTAATTATTTAATTACAATGATTGTAATATTTATTAATTTTTACCTTGGATAGTAAACATGTGAAATAAGGGCATCCAAATTCATTAATGGATTTTATGATAGTCGTAAGAGAATCTTCCAAGGTTGTCTCTTACATGTTGTAAGGAATTGGTTATAAATTAGTTGATACTAACAATCAAATGTTAGAAATGAAGGAAACCACTACAATATGGAATTTTGAAATAAACTTGCAAATTTGAAATTATACTATAGAATATCAAATAAAGATATAAACTAGCAACAAAGGAATCAACAATACTTAAAAGCCATACATGACATAGAGATTTATGTAGACAAAACCCTTTCGGGTAAAAAAAAAAACTCTACGATAAAAGAGGGCAAATTTGTATTATCTTAAAAAAGATTACAAGGCTAGATTGGTAGCTACTCCCAAAGAGAGGGAGTTGATTTTAATGAATTTTTCTCTCCTATTGCTAAATTACTTTATATTAGATTTCTTTTATCCATAGATGTTTCTTATGATTTTTAAATTGAGAAAATGGATGTTAAGACTCCATTTTTATATGGAGATATAGAAGAGAAAATTTATATGCAATAGCCAAAAAGTTTTGAGATAAAAGAGAAAGAACAGTTGGTTTGTAGATTGAAACAGTCTCTTTATAATTTGAAACAATCACCTCAGATGTGGTATCAAAATTTTGATTCTTTTATGTTGAAATGGGGTTTTGTGAAAAGTGAACAAGATCATTGTGTTTACATTAGATGTATTGATGATCATATACTAATTGTTGCCTTGTATGTGGATGACATGTTTTTATGTAACACCAAGGGTATAATTAGTAAGCTAAAAACTCAAATTTCAAGTACATTTGAGATGGATCTAGGGGCAAAAAGGTATATATTAGGAATGGGAGTCAAAAGAGATCGAGGTAACAAAAAGATTTGGTTATCTCAATGTATGTGAATACTATTTTAAACAAATTTAATATACAAGACTATAAGCCAGTTAGAATTATTTTACTAGTTGGCACCAAAGCTTACGTTAGATATGTGTCCCAAGTATGAAGATGATTTTGAAGATATGTCTAGTGTGCCATATGCTAGTGTTGTAGGAAGTTTGATGTATGCAATGGTGTGCACTAAGCCAGATATTGCCCAAGTAGTGGGAGTATTGAGCAAGTTTATGTCTAACCCTGATAGAGAGCAGTGGAATTATGTGAAGAGGGTGTTAAGATATTTGTGAAGTACTTCTGATTATTGTTTGGTTTATTCTAGTACTAACAATGTGGATAAGACATTGGACATACAAGGTTTTATTGATGCAGATTGGGCAGGTGACTTGGATAGTCCAAGGTCCACTAGTGGCTATTTGGAGGAGTTGTGAGTTGGATGAGTCAGAGGCGGCCCCCAATTACTTTATCTACCACTAAAGTAGAGTATATGGCTGCTATCTATGTCTCTAAGAAGGTGGTATGCTTACAGAGATTGTGTATAGGTATTGGTTTTGATTGCAAGACGATTTAGATTGGTTATAATAGCCAAAGTGCAATTTGTTTAGCCACAAGTCTTATGTATAATGCTCAGACTAAGCATGTGGATGTTCAATATCACTTTCTTTGAGAAATGGTTGCAAAAAGACATATTGAGTTGAACAAGATTGGCACTCAGGTGAATTTTATAGATTATCTCACCAAACCTATGAGCATAGAAAAGTTCACTTGGTGTAGGGAGGCCATGGGCCTTGTTTCTTGTACTTAGTTGATTTATGCTTTCCTATGGTTGTATTTACAATGTATGATGTCAAGTGGGAGAATGTTAGGATTAAGGTGCCACCAACTTTGTAAATCTGGTTAATTTAATTACTCCTAATATTGTAATTATAAATATAAACATAAGGGAAATAAAATCCACTGACTACAGTAATTATTTAATTATGATGGATGTAATATTTATTTATTTTTATCTTGGATAGTAAACAAGTGAAATAGGGGCATCCAAGTTCATTAATTGATTTTATAATAGTTATAAGAGAATCTTCCAAGATTGTCTCTTACATGTTGTAAGGATTGGTTATGTTTGGACAATTATGATGAATTATGACAAGGATCTTATGATAGCTTGTAAGAGGCTATTTTTAGCCAGTTGTTGAATTCCTAAGAGTGGGCCTTGAGATTTGGGTCAAACTTGGGAACACCATTTGGTAAAGTGGTTATGGTTGATGTTAGAATGCATTCATTTCCATAATTTGTAGCCACACAAAGTGGGCATTTGGTTTTACAAGATTTTGGGTGCCATACTCTATGTAATTTCTCTGAGTTTGTAGTTTGTTTAACATAAGCTTGAGGAATGCATTTTGTATGAGATTTGTTTGTTTATAGGTACACAGGTGTAGTAGGATTGGATGTAGGATTGAAGGAAATTAATCTATTGTAATCTTCTTGAAGATAATACAAATTTGCCCTCTTTTTTGGTGGATTTTTTACCCAAAAGGGTTTTCTCCACGTAAATATCTATGTCATGCGTATGGCTTTTGAGTAGTTGATTTCTTTGTTACTAGTTCACATCTTCATTTGATATTCTATAGTATAATTTTAGATTTGCAAGTTTATTTTAAATTTCCATATTATAGTGGTTTCCTTCATTTCCTTCATTTAGAAATTATTCATTCTCCCACTTGACATCATACATTGTAAATACAACCATAGGAAAACATATATCAACTAAGTACAAGAAATAAGGCCCATGGCCTCCCTGCACCAAGTGAACTTTTATGTGCTCATAGGTTTGGTAAGATAATCTATAACATTCACCTGAGTGTCCATATTCAACTCAATCTATCTATTTACAACCATTTCTTGAACAAAGTGATATTGAACATCCACATGCTTAGTCTGAGAATGATACATAAGATTCTTGGCTAAACAAATTGTACTATGGCTATCACAACCAATCTAAATTGTCCTACAATCAAAACCAATACTTGTACACAATCTCCATAACCCTATCACCTCCTTAGAGACATGGGTAGAAACCATGTACTATGCTTCAGTGGTAGATAAAGAAAATGTGGGTTGCCTCTTACTCATCCAACTCACAGCACCCTCAAATAGAGTAAACACATAGCCACTAGTGGACCTTCGATTATCCAAGTCACCTGCCCAATTTGCATCAACAAAACTTTGTATGTCCAATGTCTTATCCACAATGTTAGTACCAAAATAAATCAAACAGTAATTAGAACTACCACACAAATATCTTAACATCCTCTTTGCATAATTCCAATGCTGTCTACCAGGGCTAGGCATAAATCTGCTCAATACTCCCACTGCTTGGAACATATCTATCCTAGTGCACACCATTGCATACATCAAACTTCATAAAACACTAGCATATGGTGCATTAGATATATCCTCAAAATCATTTTCACACTTGGGACACATATCTAACATAAGCTTAGTGCCAATTGGTAAAAGAATTCTAATTGGCTTATAGTCCTGCATATTAAATATGTGCAAAATAGTATTCACATACTTACTTTGAGATAACCAAAGTTTTCTATTACCTTGATCTCTTCTGATTTTCATTCCCAACATATACATTTTTGCCTCCAAATCCTTCATCTCAAATTCACTTGAAAATTGAGCTTTCGGCTCACTAATTATACCCTTGGTATTACTGAAAAACATGTCATTCACATATATGGCAACAATTAATATATGAACATCAATACATCTAATGTAAACATAGTGATCTTCTTTGCTTCTCACAAAACCCAATTTCAACATAAAAGAATCAATTTTTTTATACACATATAGGGTGATTGTTTCAAACCATAAAGAGACCGTTTCAATTTGCAAACCAATTGTTCTTTCCCTTTTACCTCAAAACCTTTTAGTTGTTGCATATAAGTTTCCTCTTCCAAATCTCCATGAAAAAAGGTAGTCTTAACATCCATTTGTTGAATTCCAAAATCATAAGCAATAGCTATAGATAAAATAAAGCTAATAGAAGATTTAATTTAGCAACAAGAGAGAAACTTTCATTGAAATCAACTCCCTTTCTCTAAGAGTAGCCCTTGGCTACCAATCTAGCCTTGTACTTTTCCAATGAACCATCCGCTCCAAATTTCTTTTTGTAGACCCACTTACATCCAATGTCCTTCTTTCCTTTGGATAAATGAATAAGATCTCAGGTATCACAAGAGTCTAAAGCTATCATCTCCTCCTACATGGATAGTTTCCAAGACTCTACAAGAATAGCTTACATGTAGGATCTAGGTTCATCGTTAGTACTTAATAAAGCAAATACACAACAAAATCTGATAGGCTATACCTATCAACTGGATTATGTTGTCTTGTGAATCTTTTCAGTGGTGGAGTAAGGGATTCTTCTTCTTGTTCTTTTGTATGCTCAACTTCTTCTGTAATTATAGAGTCTTCTTCTTCTTAACTTTCACTTGAACCTTATTCTTCTCCATCCTTAAATCCATCATTATGTTCTTCCTGATGTGCATCTTTTTGTTGTAAATCAAAATGCACTATCATTTTCCTTTTCTTTTTCTTTTGACTATATAGGATCTGAAATAGCTCTAAGTTCCTTAAAAATCACTTCTCTAGAGTGGACAAATTTCTTGGTTATAGGATTGCAAATCTTATAACCTTTAACATTATCACCATATCCAATGAAGATGCTTTTCTGTGCTTTTGGATCCAACTTAGAATGCTTTTCTTTAGGAACATGAACAAAAACCACACACCCAAAAATCCTTAAATGTGAAACAAAAGGTTTCTTACCCATCCACACTTCATAAGGAGTCAAATCAAGAGCCTTACAAGGAGATCTATTTATCAAGTAACAAGTGATACTCACAATTTCTTCCCAAAAGCATTTATCCAATCGTGCATCATCAACATTCTTCTGGCTCTTTCTATAATTGTTTGGTTCATCCTTTTTGCAACAACATTCTATTATGGTGTATATGGAATAGTATTTTTTCTTATGATACTTGTATACTTGCAAAACTCATAAAATCCCTTAGAGTAATATTCCCCTCCATTGTCAGATCTCAATACTTTTATCTTTAGTCTTGATTGGTTTTCTACAAGACTTTAAATTTCTTAAACTTAGTGAAAACTTCGTGTTTATGTCTCATAAAGTAAATCCATGTAAATCTAGATACATCATCAAAGAAGGTAACAAAATAATAAGATTTTTCAATTGAATCATTATCCACATGACCAAACACATTTGTATGAATAATTTCTAACTTATTCTTCACTTTATTGCTTCATAAAGGAAAAGATGATTTGTTTTATTTACCAAACACATAGTGCTCACAAAAATCAAAGTGCTCATCAGAATAGGAGAAACCATCCAACAAATTTTTATTGATAATAGTTTTCAAAACATTTTTACTTATGTGGACCAATCTATGGTGTCACAACATACATGTATTTTTAGATTTTTCTATCACGTAGGTGGATTCACAAACAGTAATGGCATCAAGTCTAAATAGAGTTCCCATCCTTGTTCCCCTTGCTACCACCAAGATTCCTCTCACCAATCTATAACCATGCTTGTTAAATGTTACATGCATTCCTGAATCATTCAACTTTGAAACAAAAATAAGATTTCTAGCCAATCTAGGAATATGTAAAACACCGGGGAGGGTTTTAATCCTCCCATCATTGAAACACAATTGTACCTTTCCATGTCCAACTATCAGATGTGTGGTGTTGCCCCCAAGGTAGACATTATCTCCATCATATTTTTTGTATGTGGAGAACCACTCCTTATGAGGAGTCATGTGATAAGAGCATCTTGAGTCAACCAACCAGTGTTCATTAGATACAACATTACAAGTAGAAAGTAAAACCTTGTCACTTGCATCAGAGGAATTTTCTGTGGAGGAATCCCATAGTTTCTTTTTGCTTCTTCATTCCTTCTTAACATGTCCCCTCTTTCTACAGTTCCAACACTTAACTTTGTTCTTCTTTCCAAGAGTTTTAAACTTGCCTTTTGATTCATTAGGCCCCTTCTTATCTCATTTTGGTCCTCTTTCTTTTGACCTACCCCTAACATTAAGAGCATCCTTCGAGCTATCCATAGCCTTCTTCCTCATTTCCTATGCCAATAGAGTTGCAACAAGGCATCCATCTTTGGATCATCAAGGTTAGTAGTGATAGCAAGAATGAAATTCTCCCAAGACCTAGACAAAGAATAAAGAAGCATAATACATTTGTCTTCTTCCTCAATCTTAAAATCAATAGAGGCTAATTGACTCAAAATTAAATTAAAATAATTTAAATGCTCTGCAACAAATTCACCTTCCTTCATCTTAAGAGAAAATAATTTTCTTTTTAAATATGGTTTGTTAACCAAACTCTTGTCTTGATAAATCTCACCTAGCCATTTCCACAAAGAATATGTGGTCATTTCTTTAAAGACATTCAATAGGACAGAGTCTACAAGACAACCGGATTGTGCCCCATGCCTTTTTATCCATCTTGTCCCACTCTTCTTAACTGATTGTAGTGGGTTTTTTATCTTTTGATGTTGCCAACCATTGATCCCTCTTCAAGGAGATCCTCCCTTTTTAGCTTCCACAACTTGTAGTTTGATCCATTAAATTTTTCAATGCCTATCTGAGATGTAGATGCAATCATTATTTACACACGCACAAATCTACAAAACCAAAACTCCCATTGTAGCACATAAAACCTTCCCACTTCCACCCAATAAACAAAGTTGGTCAAGCTTTGATACCTGTTGTCATGCTGGGACCCTCAACCCTCTATCTGTACCCCATTAACCTCTTCGGTGGCACCCTCACTAACAGCATAAGCTTTTGGTGTAGTGGTAGCTAGTCTATGTTAACAAAACTGGCAACTCTACTGGGGAGGGTTCGACTCTCGCCCTCAGCAGGCTTGCTTGCCTCGTGGTTGACTGTGTCTAGTATGGACCTCTCGACTCGAGGGGTAAACCGTTGTCATGTTGGGACCCTCAACCCTCTGTCGGTACCCCATTAACCTCTCTGGTGTTGCCCTCACTGATAGCTTAGGCCTTTTGTGTAGTGGCAGCCAATTTGTGTTAACAATACCAAATGTAAGAAATGAAGGAAACCACTATAATATGAAAATCTGAAATAAACTTGTAAATATATAATTATACTATAGAATATCAAATGAAGATGTGAACTAGAAACAAAGAAATCAGCAATACTCAAAATCCATACACATGAAACCGAGATTTACATGGAGAAAACCTTTTGAAGTAAAAAACTCCACTAGAAAAGAGGGAAAATTTGTATTATCTTCAAAAATATTACAATACATCAATTGCCTTCAATCTTGCATCCAATCCAATTGCACCTATATACTTGTAAACAAATAACTCTCATACACAATGCATTCCTCAACCTTTTCTTAAATAAACTACAAGCTCATAGAGAAATTACATAGAATATGGTGCCCTAAATTTGGTAAAACCAAACGCCCACTTTGTGTGGCTACAAATTCTTCCAATAAATGCTTTCTTACATTTGTCATAACTACTTTCCCAAATGGTGCACCCAAATTTGACCCAAATCCCACACCCCACACCCCACTGTAGAGGAAAACTAATGCATTGTAGACTTAAACAAAATCTAGGGTAAACCTAATTGAACAGTCCACTCTATCATTACATTCCTACATTGAATTATCAACCAAGGAGAGTAAGGTTATGATGATGCTTGCACTATATATGCCTTTAAGACTCATTTCTATCCTAAACTATCTCATACAAACTTATTCTAATCGACTTAATTGACTAGAGTTCATAGAAATGAAAGAACAACAAGAGCAGTTAAAAACCTAGTTGCTACGAGTACCCCAGGCATAAGTTGAAGATAGCTATATTTAATAGAGAATTACATAATTAACTTGAAATACACAGAATGAGAAAAGACTTAACACTAACCTCCAAAGGACTTCAATAAGGTATTCTATGCATGAATCAAAACTTATCAGAAACAATAATCACGATTTCTTACTTACTTCACAATGCAATGTATAAGATAACATGAAACAGTCTAACTAGAAATGCATAAATAAATAAATGAAATGTATGAAGTGAGAGTTAGTACCTTGAGTGGCCAGCTCAGGGAACTATCTCACTTCTTCTGGAAACTAAATTTACTTCAGATCTTCACACATTTCTCATGACATGCAGTTGAATTCAATTCATATCAAGGACAAAATCTTCTTCGAATTTTATTCAAAATCAGAACATGTCTGGAATAATAGATAACAGATAACTATAGAAACATAGTAATAGCTATGTAGATAAAAAATAAAAAATAATAGCTAACCAATCAACAAACTCATCCCCTAACTTATACAAAAGTGGGAGAGTTGTATGCAAACTTCTAACTAATTGTGATCATCAATTCATCCCTGGATATTAGGATATAGTTTCGAGATCAATTTATTAATTATCTAAAACAAAGGAAACATAGTCCTATTTGAACAAAAATCCTAGACGACAACTCATGAATGAAAACACATAAGCTGAGGTTAGACTTCTAGAACAAGTCTTCTTCTTCCTTGCATTTATTCTTCCATGATGACCACGTTCATCTCCATCGATCTTCATTTCTAGCACTTGGACTGTACTTTAATCAATTCCCCTATTCTGCACTCTGCTACAATTACTCCTTCTTGGATGCTATGTCTTTGTTGCACAAGGTTAATTATTCCAACATATATACACAAAATAACCTTTCATATTACACTTATGAAATCCTATCTATATTGCATGCATATCAATAATTTAAAACATCCACTTGAGAATATAATCACCATATTCCATTTATTAGCACAAGTTCAAAGTCTCTGAGAAGTACATGTGAAACAACATATAATAAATGTAATGTCTGTAAGGTTCTTGCAGAATCATGTAAAAAGGTCTTTAAAAACATATAGAAACATCATAAAAGAAAGTCAATATTTCAACCCAACATTCCCCCCAACTTAAACTTTTGCTTGTCCCTAAGCAAAACCAAGGAACTAACATCTAGGGTAGAAAGTTATCATGCAAAGTGGTTTTTCTGAGGTCCATGTTTTCTTTGTTTCCTCCTTGTTTGAGATAGAATCCATTGTAACATGCAAGTCTTCCCATCCTGTTTAGCCCAACACGCCTACACTTATCACCTCTCCCTCCTGTCCAGTGTGGCTGATGCAGAGGTATCCACACTAAAACCTTGACATACAGCATGTATGTCCGCAACCCTTCATCATCATCATATATCCCTTAACAATGTCAGCATCATCATATTTTCTCTGCCGACCGATATCCTCTTGCAGACAAACCTTTGACCCTTCGCCTGTCAGCAGCATCATCATATCCGGCTATCGGCAACATCATCATATTTGGCAAGCGCAAACATCCTCCTGACGTTCACTGTTCATCTTACCGCCAAACTCTATCTGCAGCATCATGATGTTCAACATCATGCTCATCAGCAGGATATAACATATCCTGTTCCCTCCATATATCCTGATGACGACAACTTCATGCACCTTTCCTTCGATGCTTACGTCACCCCGATATCCTGATGATGATTATCTTGATGACGATGACGTCACATGCAGTTCCTTCAATATCCTGCTGTCGGCCAAACTTAACATTATCAGCCCGTGATGGTTTTATCAACCCGATCTTCTACCTTATGCCGATACGCTCCTCCTCGGCAACACCTGATGATGATCACCCCGATACGCATTTACCTTATGCAAACGATTACATCATACTCATCTCCTCCTACTCGGATGACGCCCGAAGTAACCGCAGGATATACACAGAAATATCCTGATGATGCCGTTGTGATGGATTTTCCACCCTTAGCGAATTTCTGATCCGCCGAACCTCCTGAGGTGACCCGATCTACTTTCAGGGTGATCTTCCAGACTCTAACTATAAGCACGACCTAGCACATGCCCATGCTAGGGTTCTCAACACCTCTCGACTGCGATCCTGCACACCTGCATGCAAACAAACACAAAATGCAACCTAAATCCTAACCTAATGTACATAGCCATTCCACCGATTTAACAAATCAACCGGTGGAATGGATCAGCGAATCCATGCAGCCACCGAAACAGCAAGTCGATTTCACACAATGGAATCCAAACAGAGAATTGACACAAGAGGATCTCTTTATTGATTTCAAAAGATGCAATACAATGCTCAGTCTCTCTCCCCTCTGTCTCACTCTCTGCAATATCTAATCGATCCTCTTCAATGCAATCTCAACCAAACTGCATGCATAAATAGGATCTCTTGCGAGTACTACCACTCGATTCCAAGTGGCTGGGAGATCCAACCGGACATACAGCATAATAGCTGTCCTAACAACCTATCTAAAAATAGCAAAGTATGGTCAACATGACCTTATTACATGCATTAGTCTTATCAGACCTTCTTGGAAACATTGACAAGACCTATAACAAACTAACTGCCTCATGGAGGCCAGCTGTCAGGTAGGTGCTCCTGCACCATACTCCCCAACAGAAAAGAACTCATGTCCCATGAGTTAGGATGTGGAAGTCCTCCACCTTTACACTTTGTCATGTCAGTGTTCTGACCTATTCCAGCTTTATCCTCTGCTGGCTCTCGACTGCTCCAAGACTTCTGAACTGTAACTTGCCTTCTTGCAAGTAAACCCTCATGCCTGTCAATGTAGGCCCTTCTCTCACATACCTTGTGTTTGTCAGGTTGTCTGACCAGAACCTCTGTCTGAACTGCCTCTTGAACTTCTGCAATGTTCAATCCTATCTTTTTTTCAACCTTTATAGGACAAACAACAGTCCCAACTATGACAACATCCTTGTCATTCCTCTCAACTGGTTGCTGTTTGCAAACCTGTTTCTGAACCTGCTGTTGACCTCTGTCAGTCACAACTGAAACTTTCTTCAAACTGTTGTCCTTAACAACTTCTTTCCCTGCAGTGTCCTCAACTGCCTTTATGCCTACTCCTATAGGCATCTGCACAAACTCCTTCTTTCCCACTAAAATGATTTTGGCTGCCCCCTGTGCTGCAGCATCTTCCTGCAATGGCATCAACATAATAGTCTTCCCATCTTTCTTGATGGTGTAGGTATTAGCATACCCATCATACAGTACCCTCCTATAAAATTGCCATGGTCTACCCAACAGTAGGTGACAACATTCCATGGGCAAAATGTCACACAAAACTCTATCATGATATGCTCCAATCTGAAAATCAACATATGCCTATTCATAGACAAAAAGTGATTGACTATCACTCACCCAAGATGCCTTGTAAGGGTGTTGGTGTGGAATCCTTTCCAAATTTAGTTTATCCACCATTTCCTGAGATACCATGTTATCTGTTGAACCAGTATCAATGACAACCTTACATACTTTACCTTTGCTCTTGCATGTGGTCTTGAAAAGAGCTCTTCTTTGCATCATATCCTTTGATGCCTGCAAACTAATTCTCCTTAGCATCAATGCTTCTCCCTCCTCAGGATATCCATAACTTTCAGGAACTCTATCTCCGTGATAAGTGTTTGAACTCTGCACACTTTGCTCTACTTTCTCTTCTTGTACAAGTTGTACTTTCTTGTCATTCGTTCTATCATTTCTAGATGATGAACCCTTGTTTTCTGGACATTTGAAAAATGGATGACCAAACTCACCACAGGTGTAACACTTTCCTGAAAATGTAGTAGAACCTCTACCACTTCCAAATCTGCCTCTATTACCTTTCCATCCACCTCTGAAATCAGACTATCCTTGTCCTTTACTAGTGTCTTCTTGACCCTCATTGGTTTGCCTTGTTGTAGGGGCTGATCCTCTTCCCCTCATATTGCTGCCTCTTCCTCTCATGGACTTATCTTGTCCCCTATTCATCTTTTCTTCAATCCTGATTGCCATTTGGTAACAATCCTCCACACTCTTAGGGTTAGCTAAAACTAACTCATCCTGTATGTGCAATCTCAAACCAGCCAAGTACCTAGCTACCTTTTCTACCTCATTCTCATGATGACCAGATCTCATACTCAACTTATAAAACTCCTCAGTATATGCCTTCACATCCATTTCCTTCTGCCTCAAAAATTGCAGCTTCTTAAACATCTGAATCTCATGATCCCTGGGCAAGAATTTACCTTTGATCCTTGCTACCATTCTATCCCATGAAGTGATCTTTGACTTCCCTTGTTTCCTTCTCTCGGATTGTACATAATCCCACCATACCAAAGCATGACCTCCTAACTTGGTCTTTGCAATCTTTACCTTCTGATCCTCAGCAACATCTTCACATTCAAAGTGATTATCAAGTGCAGCAATCCAATCCAGTAACTCATCTTCATTCAAACTTCCATTATACTTGGAAACATCAACCTTTACCTTAGGTTTATCACTCTGCACTGCCTTTAACAGTTTTGCAAATCTCTGGTCTTCAGCATCCAAATCTTCAGCTACCTCTTCATACTCTTCAACAGCATCTTCATCTTCTTCAGACTCACTATCTTCCACTTCCCTCTTTTTGTTCTTCTCCAAGGCTACAAGCCTGGCTTGAAGTGCTTCAGCAAGCTCCTTCATCTTCCTCATTTCTCTGGCATGTTTTTCCTTCATCTCCTACAATTCCCTTGCAGTACCATTACCTTTCGGAGGCATTTTGTCAACCTCTCACTCCTCTACCTCTGTCTTTTCAGTGACAGAATCAACTCTACCTCTGCCCTTTCGGTGACAGAATCAACACACAACAGCCCAGACCTTTTGCTGAGCTCTGATACCACTATGATGCAGAGGTATCCACACTAAAACCTTGACATATAGCATGTATGTCCGCAAACCTTCATCATCATCATATTTCCCTTAACAATGTCAACATCATCATATTTTCTCTGCCGACCGATATCCTCCTGCAGACAAACCTTCGACCCTTCACCTGTCAGCAACATCATCATATCTGGCTATCGGCAGCATCATCATATTCGGCAAGCGCAAACATCCTCCTGACGTTCACTATTCATCTTACCGCCAAACTCTATCTGCAGCATCATGATGTTCAACATCATGCTCATCAGCAGGATATAACATATCCAGTTCCCTCCATATATCCTGATGATGACAACTTCATGCACCTTTCCTTCGATGCTTACATCACCTTGATATCCTGATGATGATTATCCTGATGACGATGACGTCACATGCAGTTCCTTCAATATCCTGCTATCGGCCAAACTTAACATTATCGGCCCGCGATGGTTTTATCAACCCGATCTTCTACCTTATGCCGATACGCTCCTCCTCGGCAACACCTGATGATGATCACCCCGATACGCTTTTACCTTATGCAAACGATTGCATCATACTCATCTCCTCCTACTCGGATGACGCCCGAAGTAACCGCAGGATATACACAGAAATATCCTGATGATGCCGTTGTGATGGATTTTCCACCCTTAGCGAATTTCTGATCCGCCGAACCTCCTGAGGTGACCCGATCTACTTTCAGGGCGATCTTCCAGACTCTAACTATCAGCACGACCTAGCACATGCCCATGCTAGGGTTCTCAACACCTCTCGACTGCGATCCTGCACACCTGCATGCAAACAAACACAAAATGCAACCTAAATCCTAACCTACTATACATAGCCATTCCACTGATTTAACAAATCAACCGGTGGAATGGATCAACGAATCCATGCAACCACCAAAACAGCAAGTCGATTTCACACAATGGAATCCAAACAGAGAATTGACACAACAGGATCTCTTTATTGATTTCAAAAGATGCAATACAATGCTCAGTCTCTCTCCCCTCTGTCTCACTCTCTGCAATATCTAATCGATCCTCTTCAATGCAATCTCAACCAAACCGCATGCATAAATAGGATCTCCTGCGAGTACTACCACTCGACTCCAAGCGGCTGGGAAATCTCTCCAGGCGGCTGGGAGATCCAACCGGACATACAGCATAACAGCTGTCCTAACAACCTATCTAAAAATAGGAAAGTATGGTCAACATGACCTTATTACATGCATTGGTCTTATCAGACCTTCTTGGAAACATTAACAAGACCTATAACAAACTAACTGCCTCATGGAGGCCAGCTGTCAGGTAGGTGCTCCTACACCAGTGGCACTGGGTAGAGAAGGATAGGGGGCTGATAAGTAAGAGGCAACCATGCTATTCCCTTTTGCTCTGAGATTTGGGTGTACTTGTGTAACCTCTCAAACATATTCATGAAGTTGTGGAAAGAGTGGTGTTCCTTCTTTTACAATTCTGCAGTTAGGCTATTCCACCTGTTCTGCACATACCTTTGACAATTCTAAATGATAGACATTGCTAATCTTTGTATTCTTCTGTGATCTCTGAGTCTTAAATCCCTGATCACCTTACCTGGACCCTTATGAGAAAGTAATGTTATCCATTGGGTCAGGATCAATTCAGGTTCTAAGGCTTCTTTCCTAATTAGCAGTGGCTCCTTTTCTTGCTCCTCATATTGGTCCATCAGTACTCTCCTAAGTTGTTCATTTTTAAGGTATGACATTAGTGCTCTGATCTATAGGTCTCCAACATAGATGTAGGGGTTCCATTCTATGTCCTCATCCATTAGGTAATTATGCAGATAGTATTCACACAACTGGTCCTGTTCTTCTAAACTGACCTCTTTGAAATGATTGCAAAAAATGTGCCTTGAATGTAATTCAAGTTGGTTATTGATAAATCGATTAAACTGAAAACTAAGGAATTTCTCTTTTAGAAACAATGCATAAATCCTGGGTGGAGGCCTACATCCAATGATTTTCTTGGCTCTATTAGTAACTTCTGCCAAACAATCCTCCAACCTCTTGATTATCAAATCTTTTTCTGCAATTGATGCATTGAAACTATGTTTTTCTTTTTCCCAATTCTCTTTTTCTTGCTTAGTCTTATTAGTCAATTTCATTAGCTCAAAGCCTAAAGACAGGGTAGTATGGTACTATGGGGTCCTTGTCACAAAAGGTTAGAGAGTAAGTACTTCTTCTTTCTCAATTTCTATTTTATTTTTAGTCAACTGTGCCAACAAGTCTAAGCTAGAACCATGGCCATAAGTTTCGATCTTCTCCTCCAACTCTTGAATTCTTTTCTCTTTCTCTTTATCTTTTTCTTCATAATCCCTTACCTATTCCTCCAGCTGTCTTATTCTGTCCAAGGCTTCTTGAAGTTCCTTCCTGATATCTCTATCCTCTAATAATTCCTTTTCTTTTTCAACATTGTCATCATTCCTTTCTCTAGGAACATCAAAAACTTCTTTAACATAATCATCTGGCACATGTTTACCCATCTTTCTTGTAGTAAACAAGTCTTCTGACTCAGAGTCAGATGAAGAAATATACTTTCATTTCTTTACAGGCATATCAACATTTTCACAAGCATCTGCAAAGACATCCTCAGGGGGGTTTTCTCCTCTATCTGAATCTAGATTCAGAGGAGTTGGATCATTGTCCTACTGGCCTATATTTTTATCCTCTCCTCTTTGTTTCTCAACAACTTGCTCTTTGGCACCTTGTCTCCTTAACCTCCCTGAGCATCGAGGTGTGACTGTTTCCTACTTATCTACCTTTTTCCCCTTTTTATTGTCCCCCTTCTTCCTCTTTTCCCCTACACTTCCTTCTTTTGTTGCACTCTTGTGTTTACTCACTCCCTTCCTACTGTTCTTTTCCTTACCAGATGTTGAAGGAGTGGTACTTTTAGTTTGAGGGGCGGATGTTGAGGGTTCCTCAACTGATATAGACCTAAACTCCGGAGGGTTCTCATATTGTGGGTCTTCTTGCTCAGTTTCAAGAGGAGGCTCAAGCTCATATGGAATTTCAGGTTCTAGTTCGGGTGCCTCTAAAAGTGTTGAAATGTCTACACATTGTTTAAAAGCTTCCCATCCAATCTATGGGTACTGAATCCTTAAACTCCTTTTTATTAGCAAAACTATCAAACAATGGTGGGAAAGAGTAGTGTCTGCTTGTTGTCTCTGATATTCTAAGGACATCCTTTTCAACATAGTATAGATAGTTTGGAACATTGACAGGTTTTTCATGTCGCAAATGGTTGAGCAATTTAAGTTGTGCAATATATAACATATTGTATCTACCATCACAGGTAATATTCTTGATAATATAATAGGCACATTTCCCCCAAAAGAAGGGAAGAGATAGTTGTTTGGTACCTTGTGTGGTAGAATCTAGGTGTTCACCTCTTTCACAGAACTCCTCCCTAGCCATGACTTCATCAACTCTAGCCGGGAACTCGGACCTTGTCCGTGGCAACCTTGTAACTTATGTAATAGCTAACTCGGAAGCATCTATAGTTAACCCCTTCACCATTGCTTCATCATACTATAGAGTAAATGCAAATTCTTTCGTCATATCATCATCAAACTCTATCAATTTCAAGAAGTAATCTAACCAACCTACTCTCATGAAGAGCAGGAGAACCATCACATCCTCCAGTAGTTCCTTATGTGTTGAAGGTTCTCTTCTGATCATGTCTCCTCCCATTACCACTATGAATTGCAAACTCTATAGTGTCAATTTTCTGCACAATGTCAATTTCTATTCCTCAATTCCTGTTGCTTCAGCTCACCACCCCAAAGAACCAATCTGCCTCTTCTTTCCTTTGCACTATAACTTCCTTAGGGTCCTAATTCACTTGTTGGCAAAATAAGGTAAGTTCATGGTGCAGAAGATTTGTCTAGTTTTCTTGAAAGACAAGGTTTTTCAAAGGCAAATGTTTTTCTAATGGTAAAAATTGAAAATAACCCTCCTCCCAACTTAATTGTGAAGTGACCTCACTTCATGTGGCAGGTATTACGACATGAGGAGGAGTGATTAAAAGAAATGGTGATAATATTTGTCGCATGCATGAAGTAAACTATTAGTAATCATGAATATAAAAAGAAATCTAGTTGTAATAATTGAAAGTTATTGAATGTACATATGAAGCAGAAATGAATAATTAACAAACCTTGGAAATTGGGAACAACTCGTATGATTTGAGATGATATGCATGCGGCGAACGAGATATAGGTTGATAGAAGGTGGCAGGTACAGTTGCAGAGATATAATGGGATAACAAGTGATGATGGAGAAAAGTACCAAGTCATTAATGTGAAGTGATACGTGGAGCAATAGAATGAAGCAAATTAAAATGAATACGGGCGTATGGAATGGGTGAGAGAATTGAGGTATTGTTCACCAAGTGATGGAATAGAGCGGCATGCAGATGGTGCTACGAGTACCTTCAACACAGGTCCCAACTAGTTAATTGAAAATATATTTATCAGGTCCCAGCTGAGTCAGGTCCCAACTAAATGAGTGAAAAATAGGTCCTAGTGGAAATAACTTGTTGTAACCATGGAAATTGTGCGGTGTGTGCATGTGATTTAAAAACAAAGAAATTTAATTTTCAGCAACAGGGGTTGAGTATTGCAACTCAACCTCCACATCACTGGACAATGTTGGTTTATCAATATCTGAATGTTTATCATCTAGTGTCATAGCATCATCATCAGGATTATCAGGAGGAGCATACTGAGTAGCTAAGGAAACAAGAAAGTCATCCTTCTAAAGTGGCTTTTTATACAATTTTAGCCTGTGCCCATTTACCAGTAGTGAAAACTAAACTTCATCAATAGTCTACAATTGAACTACACCATTAGGAAAGACTTGCTTGATCTCATATGGGCCTAACCAGCGTGACTGAAGCTTGCCCTTGAAGTCTTTATACCTTGAATCATAAAGGAGTGCCCAGTCACCTATGGTAAATTCCTTTGATTTGATGTACTTGTCATGCCATTTTGCCCTTTGTTTCTGTATGACCTCTGTATGATGAATGGCCTCCAGTCTAATTTCATCCAAGGCATTCAAATGTTGTAGCCTTTCCTGTTGTGCAGTGGTCAAATCCATTCCTAGGTCTATTGTTGTCCTCAGGGTTTTGTGTTCAAATTCAATAGGCAAGACTGTTGTCTTACCATACACTAGCTCATAAGGTGTAAACCCTGTAGTTGTCTTCCAGGTTGTTCTGTATGCCCAAACAGCTTTAGGGAGCCTAGAAACCCAATCTCTTCTGTGAAGCTACATTGTCTTTGTCAGGATGTTCTCAATTTCTCTATTAGTGACTTCCACCTGACCATTAGCTTGAGGATGGTATGGAGTGGATTTCTTATGCCTAATTTGATATTCTTCAACTAATTTGGTTATTAAATCAGATGTAAACTGTGGTCCCTGGTTAGTTACTATTTCTCTTGGAACACCATACCTAATGAAGATGTCTTCATACAAGAATTTGGCCACATTGCCATCTCTGGAAAACTGTAATGCCTTCACTTCAACCCATTTAGTTAAGTAGTCAGTACATGCTAGGATATATTCTTTATTGTTTGACGTAGGAGATATAGGACCAACAAAATCCAAACCCGACTTGTCAAAAGGAGCCAATGAGATTTGTGGTTGCAAAGGCAGCTCATCACTTCTAGTAGGCTTGCCCATTCTCTGGCATCTATCATAGATCCTAGTGTACTTGACATCATCTTTATGAAGTGTTGACCAATAATATCCTGTTGTCAAGATCTTGAAGGTTGTCCTCTTAGCTACAAAATGTCCTCCACAAGGCTCATCATGACAAGCCTTCATAACATCAAATACTTCATCCTCCCTAATACATCTTCACATAATATTGTCTAGTCCAATGTAAAATAGAAATCCAAAAATCCAAGAGTAAGTGAAACATTTGTTAACTAGCTGCCTCTTCTCCCTTGGAGAGAAGTATCCTGGAATCTACCCTGTAACCAAATAATTGGCTATATCTGCATACCATGGAGTGTGTATAGTTAGAGCAAATAAATGCTCATCAGGAAAAGAATCATCAACCACTCCATCTGAAGATTGTGTAGGTAGTTTGGACAGAAAATCAGCAACATTGGCCTTGCCTAGTTTGTCAACAATTGTAATATCAAACTCTTGCAATAGCAATAACCACCTTATAAGTCTACCACCTACTATGGGTTTATTCATCAAGTATCTGATTGCTGCATGATCTGTATGGATGAAGACCTTGTAACTAGTTATGTAGTGCCTGAATTTATTAATTGCATAAACAACTGCTAACATCTCTTTCTTTGTCACAATATAGTTTAACTCAGCTCCTTGCAGATTCTTACTTACATAGTATATGGCATACTCCTTGTTTCCTTCTTGTTGGCCTAGGACTACTCCAATGGCAAAATCGGATGCATCTATATGGATGTGAAAAGGCAGTGACCAATTCAGACCTCTGAGGACAGGGGCTTGGGTCAAGGATGTTTTTATCTTTTCAAAAGAGATCTGACAATCTGATGTCCATTTAAATTCACCATCCTTGGTCAGCAGGGTAAACAGAGGAACAACAATCTTGCTAAAATCCTGAATGAACCTCTTGTAATATCTTGCAAGGCCTAGGAAGCTCCTTACATTTTTCTATTTTTGTGGAATAGGCAGGGTAGATATACTCTCAATCTTCTTTGGGTCAACTTGGATGCCTACACTTGAGATGAAATGTCCCAAGACTATTCCCTGTGTCATCATCAAAAAACACTTTTCATTACTCAAAGAGAGGTTATGCTCTGTACACCTCTTCAATACCTTATCAAAGTTGTGTAGGGCTTCATCATATGTGTCACCATATGTGGTGAAGTCATCCATATAAATCTCCATACTATCATGGGCTAAATCAGAGAAAATGCTTAAGACTGCTCTTTGAAATGTAGTTGGAGCATTGCACAACCCATAAGGTAAGACAGAGTATGCATATGTCCCCCAAGGGCATGTAAACGTTGTCTTATCTTGATCTTCTAGAGCAATCTTAATCTAGTTATAACCACTAAAACCATCAAGAAAGGAAAAATATTTCTTGCCTGCTAAAGAGTCAAGAACTTGGTCAATAAAAGGCAATGGAAAGTGATCCTTCCTAGTAGCGGTATTCAATTCCTTGTAATCAACACAGACCCTCCATTTGCCACCTTTCTTGGGGACTATACCAATGGTGAAACCCATTCACTGTTTGAAATGGGGTATATAAATCCTGCATCTAAAAGCTTCTAAAGCTCAACTTTAACAATTTCTCTGAGGGCTGGATTCATGCGCCTCTGTTGCTGCCTGATTGGTCTATATCCATCATCTATGTATATCTTGTGCATGCACAGGATAGGATCAATGCCTTTCATATCATTGTAATCCCAAGCAAATGCTACTGAGTGTGTGTGTAATATTGTATGCATGGATTGCTGTTGTTCATTAGTCAGTGTATTGTTAATATTCAACATCTTACCTGGCTTGACTTCTACTTGTTTGGACAGTTCTTGAACGGAAGACAAATCAAGGCTGGGTAATACAGGTAAGCATTGCTAAGGTAATAATGTATGGAAGATTTGGGAGAATTTTTTTGATGAATTGTTGGGTATTATGCTACTCAAAGGGTCTTGTAAGCAAGATAGGAAGTCTTGCTGCTGTGGATATCTCCCACAATTATTTTGTATAACATGAGCAACTAATTCATCTTCATCTGGAATAGTCAATAAAGGGTTGCATTCTATAATCATCAGGGTTTGTAGGGAATAAGTGTCCTCATCCTCCAGACTAGGCCAAATGGTCTACTCAAGCTCATGGTATGGTTGGGCTGGTGGATATAAAACCAACTGCTTGGTCACTATTCCATTAGATATGATCATGTTGCCAGACCTACAACCTATAAATGCATCGGTAGTGGCAAGCCATGGTCTACCTAGTATAAGAGGATATCCAGCAAGATTAACCTTAGGATGCAAAATAATGAAATCAGCAGGGTATTCCCAAGAATCTAATGCAATGACCAAATCTTCTATGACTCCTTCAAGTTTGACTATAGACCTATCAGTTAATTGTAAGACTGTTTGAGTAGGCCTAAGGTTGTTCAATTGGAGTGTCTGCATTGTTTCCTTGGTCATGACCTTAATTGCAGCTCCTAGATCTATCAAGATATTTTTAATCAGAGTCCCATTAATATTTACATCCACCACTGGGCTACCTGGATCTATGTATTTGGGAATAGTTATATTACCCAACATGATGTCAGCAAGATTACCTAAAACATGCACTGTCTGAGGGTCCATTCTCTTCCTTCCTGGCTTCTTTATGCAAAGATCCCTAATAGTTTTGGTATAGATAGGAATATCCTTGATGGCTTGGATTAAGGGAATCTTGATGCTTATATCTTTTAGCTGGCTGAGAAGGACAGTATCAACTTGGGTTGTTTACTTTTGCATGGCCAAGTACTCAGGGAAAGGAGGAGAGTTTTGTTGCAAGGTAGTTTGGGCATCTTGGGTTGATTCATGTTCCAAGGGTTGCTTATCTGAGGCTTCTTCAGTGGGTTCTTCATCTTCAAGCTTAGTAATTTAGGGAGATGAAGGTCCTGCAAGTTGCTTCCCTGATCTAAGATGAACATTACTCACTTCCACCCCATAGATGGGATATTGCATTACCTCGTTAGTACAAGCCTACTGGACAAGCTTCTTATTAGGGTTAGGTGCAGGTTGGGCAAGGATTTGGGTAGGTCTAGGAGGTGGATTTTGAGATGGATTTTGAGGAGGTGGCATTATGGTTGGTTGTTGTGGCTGAGATGGAATCATAGGTTGCTAAAATTGTGCATTTTGCTGCCATTGTTGGCCCTTGTTCCATTGAGGCTGCCATTGTTACTACTAAGAAGGCCACTAAGGATTATAGTTGGAACCTTGGAAATTTTTCTATGGCCATGTGTTAGGCTATTGTTGGTTCCAACCAGCTTGTAGAGTAGGCCATTGGGGGTTTTGCCATACATTTGGGTTACCAGGCCATTGTTGAGCATTCCAAGTAGAGAAGTTCTAATTTGCAATAGGAAAGGGAGAATTAAAACTAAGTGGATTAGTGGGCATACTTGCCTTTGCTGCCAAGGTCTCCTTTGGCCCATCTTCTCCTTCAAATTGCTGCAACTCAGGTCTCTCAATCTTTTCTTGCTGGATGTTAGCCACCCTTTTGCATTTACAGCTGGCCTTCCTCTGTCTATAGCTGGGGCAGTACTCAGTGAGCATTGCATCTGCCTCTTCTTGTTTCTTCTTGATATGAAGAGTGTCTAGCTGTGTAGCCATATGGCTAATAATCCTCCTTCATGTTGGTTAGCAGGTTACTAATCTCCACCCTTGAAACTCCATTAGTTGCCTTGCATGTGATGGCTACTCTTTCTCCCCTTGGTTTTCTGGAAAATGTTCTAGAATAATTTTTGTAGACTATACAGATATCTTCAAAGGGAAGTTGAGATATATCCCCTGTTCCAATGAGGTTGAGGGCATCCATGCAGTCATCATTAACTCCCCTCAAAAAGACCAACTTTAGTGATTCTTTAGATAATCTATTCTGAGGAGTTTTCTTCAAGGAAAACTAGAATCTTTCCACATAGTCTTCTAGTGGTTCATCCTCTTTTTGTGACATCCTAAAAATGTCATCTCTTCTCCTATCATGTCCTCTGCAGTAGTCTTGATGTTTTGCCAGGAACTTTGTCTTCATGGTATCCCAGTGTGGGATGACATCTTTCCCCAACCCCATAAACCATCATAAAACAGCATCTTTTAGTGTGGCAGGGAACATCTTGAGTCTGTAAGGATCAGTGGTGTAGTCATAACTCCTACATAGGACATCAAACTTGAATAAGAAAGTGTCAGGATCTTCAGTCACCAAGCCGTATAAAATAGGCAATGCAGAAGGTGGTATATTTTTTAAAGTAGCAGCCCATGCTTGGTCTGGGATAGGGAATTCAAATGTTGCTTGTCCCAGAGGATCATCTACTACAACATCTCCCATGGTTCTGAAAGTTCCTTCTATGGCAGTAGAGGAAGCTGATGGAGATGTAGGGGGTGTTGATGAAGATGTAAAAGGAAACTCTCCTTCAACACTTCCTACTGCGTAGTTGTTAAAATCAGTTATGCCCTCATTATTCTAAGAAGTTGAAGGGATGAATCTACCCCTTTTATCTCTCTGCCTCCACATATAGTAATTTGAGCTTTATGGTTCAGCGGCCCTGCATAGTGTTAGTAGAATACCTGGTGTTTCTTGAAAAATGAATTTATTAAATCTAATGATGAAATCAAGATTTAACTATGAAAGCATGTAAAACTAATGAGACTATGAAGATAGCACCATCCCTAGCAAACGGTGCCAAAAATGTAGAGGAAAACTAATGCGCTGTAGACTTAAACAAAATCCAGGGTTAAACCTAACTGAACAGTCCACTCTATCATTGCATTCCTACATTGAATTATTGACCAAGGAGCGTAAGCTTATGATGATGCTCGCACTATATATGGCTTCAAGACTCATTTCTATCCTAAACTATCTCATACAAACTTATTCTAATCGACTTAATTGACTGGAGTTCATAGAAATGAAAGAACAACAAGAGCAGTTAAAAACCTAGTTGCTATGGGTACCCCTGACATAAGCTGAAGATAGCTATATTCAACAGAGAACTACAAAATTAACTTGAAATACATAGAATGAGAAAAGACTTAACACTAACCTCCGGAGGACTTCAATAAGGTATTCTATGTATGAATCACAACTTATTAGAAATAGCAATCACGATTTCTTACTTACTTCACAATGCAATGTATAAGATAACATGAAATAGTCTAACTAGAAATGCATAAATAAATAAATGAAATGTATGAAGCGAGAGTTAGTACCTTGAGTGGCCAGCTTAGGGAACTATCTCACTTCTTCTGGGAACTAAATCTACTTCAGATCTTCACACATTTCTCATGACATGCAGTTGAATTCAATTCATATCAAGGACATAATCTTCTTTGGATTTTATTCAAAATCAAAACATGTCTAGAATAACAGACAACAGATAACTGTAGAAACAGAGTAATGGTTATGTAGATAGAAAATAAAAAATAATAGCTAACCAATCAACAAACTCATCCCCTAACTTATACAAAAGTGGGAGAGTTGTATGCAAACTTCTAACTAACTGTGATCATCAATTCATCCCCGGATATCAAGATATAGTTTTGAGATAAATTTATTAATTATCTAGAACAAAGGAAACAGAGTCTTATTCGAACAAAAATCCTAGATGACGGCTCATGAATGACAACACATAAGCTGCGGTTAGACTTCTAGAACAAGTCTTCTTCTTCCTTGCATTTGTTCTTTCATGATGACCATGTTCATCTCCATCAATTTTCATTTCTAGCACTTGGACTGCACTTTAATCAATTCCCCTGTTCTACACTCTGTTACAATTACTCCTTCTCAAATGCTATGTCTTTGCTGCACAAGGTTAATTATTCCAACATATATACACAAAATAACCTTTCATATTACACTTATGAAATCCTATCTATATTGCATGCATATCAATAATTTAAAGCATCCACTTGAGAATATAATCACCATATTCCATTTATCAACATAGGTTCAAAGTCTCTGAGAAGTATATGTGAAAAAACATATAATAAAGGTAATATCTATAAGGTTCTTGCAGAATCATGTAAAAAGGTCTTTAAAAACATATAGAAACATCATAAAAGAAATTCAATATTTCAACCCAACACCCACTCTTGGGAATTCAACAACTAGCTAAAAATAGCCTCTTATAGGCTGCCGTATGATTCTTGCCATAATTTGTCATAACTATCCAAAAATAACCATATAAGAGGCAATCTTGGAAGATTCTCTTACAAATGTCATAAAATCAATCAATGAACTTGGACACCCCTATTTCACCTATTTACTATCCAAGGTAAAAATAAATAAATATTACAGTCATCATAATTAATAATTACTACAAGTAAGTGGATTCTACTTCACTTATGTTTGCATTTACAATTACTATATTATGAGTAATTAAATTAATCATATTCACAAGGTTGATGGCACCGTAATCCTAACAAATAATAGGTGGATGCTTGAAGGACTTCAAAATCTGCCCATCAGGGCCAATAGAGAGCAACACTATAGACTCTATCACAGACCTTCAAGATATCTAATTTCCACAACATGCCGTTCCTTTTGCTATCCAGTAAAGAGTAGATCAATTCATGCATAGTGATGATACCATAAAAATTTATACTTACATTTACAAAACCTCCCTATTCTTCAAAAATGATAACAGGGAGAATACATTTCAATCTATTCGCAATCACCTTATAAATGATTTTGTAGATGGTATTGTAGAGGGCGATTAGTTTTAAATCCTCAATCTTCATTACATCTTTCTTCTTAGGGACCAAGGTGATGAAGGTGGTATTGATAGCTTTCAACATGGATAAATGGACTTTTGAAATTCCTAAACCACCTCCACAATCTCATCGACTATGATGTCCCAAAAGTGTTAAAAGAAAATGGCTAGATAGCCATCAAGGCCTTGAGTCTTGTCACCAACCATGGTAAAAAGAGCATCCTAGACTTCCTTAGATATTTCCTGCATGGGAGCCTCATTCTCCCTTTGATTAACCGAAGAAGGGATTTGGCTAATAAATACATCCTCCTTATTCGTATGATCCTTAGGATCCAAGGATAGCATATTCTCCCAAAAGGAATCCAAGGAAGCTTTAGGGGATTGAGGTCTTCAATATAGGTGCCATCATCCTTTACAAGTTGAGCAATGCAATTATGTTGTCTTCTTAACTTGCAAGTCAGGGGGAAGAACTTGGTATTTCTATCTCCTTCCTAAAGCTAGGTGATTGGATTTTTGTTTCCGAAGGATCTCTTCTTTGTAGTAAAGATTATCCAGTTTTGAGGAAATAAAGTGTTCCCCATCTTTGAGAGTTTCCAAATTCTAATTTCCCAAGAGAAATTTTTTGAATCTTTAATATTCTATTTTCAAGACAAGCCTTCTCCTCAAAAACATTTTTGAAAGCTTTCTAAATCCATTCTTTTAGTCTTTACTTGAGGGATTTCAATTTCTTGATGAACACATACATTTTTCTACCATAAAAGCCATCCTACTTACTCCGAGGAGAAGTTACCATTTGATCAAAAGCAGGGTGCGTCAACCACATTTTCTCCTATCTAAAAGGAGCATGCCTAGGAGTATTGTCTAGGTTAATGGGAAGGAGGATAGGCCAATTATCAAAGCCTCTTTGCATCAAGACTTCAGAATTTAAAACACTATTGAAATTAAGCCAAGAAGTGGAAGCCAAGAATCTATCCAATCTAGCAAGAATTTGGTCCTTTGCTTTCCTTCTATTGGTCCAACTGAACCAACCTCTCTACGGTTGAATGTTCAAAAGGGTTGTCTCATTGACAAAGGTAGAAATGCCATCCTTATTTGGGGGGCAGGGAGAGGCCTCTTGCTTTTTAGAGGAATCAAGCTTGGTATTGAAATCACCAGCCAAAATCCATTTGACATCTCCATTCACTCTCATTATCTCCTTGATTTGGTTACAGGTGTGGATCTTTTCTTGGGATGATTGAGGACCATAAATATTAATAATGGAGAAGTGAAGATTTATATTTAGATCCTTAACTGACACAACAATCCACCCCTTAGCCAAAAGGATTTCCTAGATGTTGATTTGTGTTCATACTAGACTACTACTAAGCCACCAATAGAGCCATGAGCATCTCTGGGTATAATCCCCCATTTGTGCTAAAAGATAGACATTTTCCTAAATTCCGATTCTGGACTAATTTTAGTTTCTTGCACTAAACAAATATCCAATTGAAATTTCTTTGAGAATCTCTGGAGCAATATCTTCTTGGAGGGGGGGTTCAATCCCCTAATATTCTAGGAGTAGATCTTCATTGAGTAGCCTTAGATTTCTTGGTGTCTGTCAAGCTATTCTCTAGAAGAGATTGATTACTTAAAGTTATATCAACTATAGTTGTAGATTGAAGGATTGCATGCTTGTTCGGTCTTCCAACTTTGCTAGCCCTAAAGTACCCTTTCCTTTTTTTGCCTTTCTAGGATTAAGATTCCTATTAGGGTCATCCCCTCCAGAGTGGATCCATCCTAACGCTTCACCTAAAAGATATGCATCTCCCGAGCATTACTATTTAAGGTAGATCTATATGGACTAGTATTGGTAGTCTGAATCTTTTTAACTAATTGTTATGTTTCCTCTTTTGGTTCCTCCATCAATTTTTCCATATATCTTTCAAAGTTATATTCTATCAACATCTCCTCTTGAACCTCTAGTTTATTTTCTAGGAATTGAATTTCTTTAATCATCTCCACATCCTCTAAAGTGGAGTTTTTCAAATCCATCCTCTTTTGCATATCAATATTCTAGTTCTTGTTCCTTATTGTATGCTTCTTTTTGGGTTTGCTAAAACCCTCTTGATTCTCCCCATCAACCTCTTGATTCTTTTGCTTTTGTCCCTTATCTTGCTTGTCTTGTCCCTTTTGTAGCTTATTTTTCCCTTGAAGATTTAGACATTCTTTGATGAGATTCCCATAAACATCACATGCCCCAACATCTAAATGGAAGGCTTTCATAATCTAGATTTTGGACCCATTCCATCTCACTAGACTTAAAGTATTACTTTTCGGGAGGGGGATCATGAGATCAAGGTTGACATAGATCATGGCATAAACTGAAATGCTTTTTCCATGAAATGATTTGGAGATATCAAACATAGGGCCTGAGAATTTTTTATGGTCTCATATTCCAACCAGAACTCTTAGGGAAGCGCATACTGTAATGTCCCCTTTTTGAGCCAACTTATGTATGGGTTGAGCTAGAACATGGAAGGATGGAAAACTATAATGTTGGCTCAATATCTAATTTTATTGGGAATTTGGCTAGGTGTTATCTTGTGATATTATTCATAAAGCCAAAATATTATGATTTTCTAGCCAAGGATGGAAGCAATAGACATTGGGCAACTTGAAGTTTGAAAAAGATAAAAAGGTTGCAAAAAGGAAAATAAAATGAAATATTTAATTGTATTTTATTATTATTATTTTATTTTCCTAAGGAGAAAAATAAGAAAATAAAATATAATATTTTATTATATTTTATTAATTAATTATGCCAATGAGGAAGGTGATGCCTACAAGGAGAGGAGAAATGATTAAAAATTATTATTTTATTGGCCAAGGAATCAATGCCCAAGGTGAGGGTTAAAATAATAATAAAAAAATGTTATTTTTTCTCCTAGAGGAAATTGACGCCTAGGAAGATGAGTTTTAAAAATAAAATGTTTAATATTTTTATTAATTAATATTTTTATTTAATATAAGAAGAAATTAATAAAAATTATATTAATTTTGGCGTCTAGAGGAGAAGATGAAAAATAATAAAATATTATTATTTTATTATTTTAAATATTGGTATCTAGAGGAGAGATAAGGAAAATAATAAAATATTATTATTATTATTATTTTTTAATGATGGTGGTTGAAGAGTGAAATTCATTTAAAATCATCAAGTTGAAAGATTGAGCTCATTGGTGGAATTGAAATTGTATGGAATTTGTCAAATTGAAGAGAAGAAGATAAATAGAGGGTTTTGCCTTCATTTTGTAACTTTTGATCTCTTGGAAAACTTTGTATTTGAATTGTTTACTTGGCTGGAATTTCATTTTCATTGGTATCAAGGAGATGATCCCTTGATTTTGAGTGGTTTGGAGATGATCTCATCCCACATTGTGAGGTGAATTCATATAGAGTTCATCATTGGGCTTCATTAGACGATTTGGTTGATATTTTGGCTTCATATTAAGCTAGGGTTTGATTGGAATCTTCATCTACAACTAGCTATGGAGTTGGTTTTTGAGTTTTGGCTATGGAATTGATGTATCTTTCATGATTGGAGACTTCTATGATAGCCAATTTGCACAAGGAGTGATTATAGCATGTTTTTGGCATCATTCACTATTCTGATTTCTATATCAACAGACTGGGAAATTCATATCAGAACCATTTATCATTATTTGTTTGCATGTTTTGAGGGTTTAAGACAAACTATACCTTGCTGGGCCAAATTGCACTACATTTGTCATAGGTGATTTCATGATTTGGTGATATTTGGCACTTTTGGTCATTTTTTCTAAAATCTGGGCAGTTTTATTAGGTACAACAATCTGATCAGCAAGTACAATAGTCATATCAGGAGGTACAACAAGGTTTCAGGGTCAGCTACAACCATACATTCATCCCTAGTTGAGCTACTACTTCATTGGTCATCATTGCCTATCATTGGGCTAGGGTTTTGGTACATATTTTCTCACATATTTCACTTGTATGAGGTTTGATCCAAAAATCACTCAAGTTTGATATAACAAACTAGCCAACTGTCATATGTAATCATCTCTTTAAAATCAATAAGAAGTGAAGTGGATTCCGAGTATGTTATTTGATGGTTCACATGCTTTGATTTGCTATATGGTATTTGATATTTCATGTTCATATTGTTCCATTTGATTACATGATTGCAAAAGATTGAAAACATTGCATAAAGAATCCAAATATTTTGCATAGCATTAGTAGGGTTCTTTACACATACAAACAAATCTAGACCAAAGTTGTTGGCATTTCTTTGGTAGGATTAAAACCCACATGTTAGTTCTTTATGAACAATCTTGCATTCCAAAAGAAATAGGGACCACCTCCAAAGACCAAATCTTTATCCATCTCATTGCCAAAAATGGCAATGAAGTATCCCCTTGCACATGCATGCAACTCGTTCTTCAATTTTCTAATCTTTCCTAGTCCATCCATACAAATCCTCCAAAGATAGTTGCATGTCAAGGAAACGATAGATCAAGCTTCTACCACAGAGGCTAGAAACATTCTTCTAGAATTCCTAAAAATCAAGGTTGATAACTAGTGATTCATCCAGAGTTGGCATGCATTCATTTGAGCCATTACAATGAGGATCCACTTTCCTTTTCCCTTTCATTGAGAGCAACATGAACACTTCCTTATTCTTGTAATCAAAACCAAAGCCAATAAGAACACTCCTCAAAGATCGCAAGGGAATGGATCCCCCCTTCATGGACCCATTTTAGGATCAAGGGAAAGATGACAAAGATCCAAGATCACCAAGGCATAGGCAACCACAACAAGAAACCGCCATACTCAAAAAATCTCTAGAACTCAACTATTTATTTTAACATTTACTCATTTTTTCACACTATACCTTTAAAAAGAATTAACAAACATTATATTCCACTTTTATTTCTTTAAAATTAGTTTTCATATTCAATAAATCCCAATTTTAACAAGTGGTGTAGCCTAGACTTATTTTGAATATACAAGGTGAAAATGGATAAAGGATGATATTGTGAAATGAGTAATTTATTTGGCAATAATTATACAAATACCAAATAATAATTATAACATTATAAAATTTTATATAGGGTACAAAATAATTTTCAAAGATGTAGCAAATTCTATGAATTACTTAATAATTATTAAAATATATATTTATAGTCTTTATTTTAAGAATATTTTATTGATAAGTGTAAAGGTAGGGTTTTTGAAAGGGCCCTAACCCTTTTTTACAAAGCAAGAAAAATAGGACAATGAAGCCCAACCAAACAAGGATCAAACAACAAAGAAAGAGCAACACAAGGATTGCAACATGTCAACAAATAGTTAGCACCTCAAACAAAGGCGCTGAGCACATCCAACACAAGCAACACCCAAAAGGAGCAAGAAACAACCCCAAAGACTACAAACTCATAGCAACTTAAAGCCCAAATGCTCTAGAGAACTCTAGAATTTCCTTTTGTTTCCATCATCAGAAACTTTGTGGTAGTTTTCCATCCTAGCTGGACATCTAATAAGGGCCAACCCTTCCTCAAAAGAAGCCTTGGGGTGATTCAAATGTCACAAATCCTTCCTTGTTTTATTTATATCCCTTTTAGGAGAAGGTCCAGTAGGCGATGGTTAGGGCCGATAGGAGGGGCTGCCCTCAAGTTCAATCTGAAGCTCAACATTTTGCACCTTGTTACTAATAATTTGATCACTACAATCTACCTCAAACCCAAGTCTCCCTTGCAACAACAAAATCTTGTAGAGGGTCCACATCACCCCAATGAAGAACAAGCTTCTCAAGACTTTTTTTCTCTTCGATTCTTTGCAGCCATCTATTCACCAAGCACCTAGAGGTGGAGTGACTAGGCATAAGACTTCATTTTGAAATATTTTCTTTCAAAGAATTAACCATTTTTTGGCTACTTATTAATCATGGAAAGATTAATATTTATAGCTTTCGTGTATCTACAATCCATCCATTAATGTTCATCCTTTTTAGATCTTAATTTTTTAAATCAACATGCAATTTCTTTAAAGATGTGTTCTTATTATTTTTATTATTTATTTTTTTTGTTGGAGGGTTTTATATCAAACCCACAAAATCATTTAGCTACCCAATACAAGAGCACGAGCCTTAAGCTGAAACCTCTTTAGCTAAGAGCCAAGGACTGGGTGATATCCATTCCACCATAGTCGCCTAGGGCATGATCCCATCCTCATCCCTTATTTATTGCACCTCCAAGGGTTTGAACCATGGTGGATAGTATAATCAAGGAACATACTATCACCCTCACCAATTAAGCTACAACCCTTTAGTATTATTTTTAATTTTTAGCATTTCACATTAAAAATAATGTTTCAAACTTCTTTTACTTGTTGAATTTCAAAATATGAATTATTATTGTTAATGTTTTACAAAATCTTCGTTTATATTTTAAAATATTAAACAAAATACTATATACTATATTATATGTGAATGTGGTAACATATTTATGATTATGTAATATTATTACATCAAGAAAATTTAAATTAAAAATACTTGTACTTCTCTATAATGAGAAAGGTAATTTCAAACATAATTATGAGAAGGAAATAATAAATCATTACTAGCTATATAATGTTGGCACAATTCCATATTTTAAAACAACCTTTACACCCCTTTAAAAGATTTTTTTTAATTCTATAGTAATAAAAAATTTACAATAGTATCAATTTAACATAAAATTCAAGAATTTAAAGTAGAAATTTGCCACCATAACCTTTAGGCATTGAATACATAAATACTCAATCTTTCAAGAGACATATTGTGACATTAAATGATCCAATACATTCTACATGATTATATGTGAATGTGGTAACATATTTATGATTATGTAATATTATTACATCAAGAAAATTTAAATTAAAAATATTTGTACTTCTCTATAGTGAGAAAGGCAATTTCAAACATAATTATGAGAAGATATAATAAATCATTACTAGCTATATAACGTTGGCACAATTCCATATTTTAAAACAACCTTTACACCCCTTTAAAAGATTTTTTTAATTCCATAATAATAAAAAAATTACAATAGTATCAATTTAACATAAAATTCAAGAATTTAAAGTAGAAATTTGCCACCATAACCTTTAGGCTTTGAATACATATATACTCAATCTTTCAAGAGACATATTGTGACATTAAATGATCCAATAAATTCTACATTTTACATAGTATGACCATTCATCATAATATTCAAGGATTACAATTGATTTAAATAAATATGTTAAATAATAAAATAAAATATTCAATAAATATTTTTTTTCTTTTAAGAAAAAAAGTAGTTCAACCACAAATAGTTTTGTAAATAAAAAGAAAATGAGATGTAATTATTGTGAAAAAATCCCCCTAATAGTATGCAAATGTTTCTGATTAAAGGGTAAATAGATTTTGAAAGGACCTGGAACCTTTTACAAAGCTAAACAACATCCAAAAGTAGCCAAAACACAACTATACAACCACACTCTCAAGAACCTCAGACCGCTAAAGTAAACAACAAATAGGTCAAAAAGCTAAATAGCTCCTAACCTAGTCCTAGAGATCCTCACCCCCTTGACTCATGGATCGGAATCATACACCGATTTAGGGTGACCTTTTTTCCTTCTTTGGACCATTGTCCAGGTTACATCATTAACAAGGTCCTCATATCTAGGAGAGGGGATATCCTCAAATGTTGCCTCAACCAGAGATCTCTCCCGATAGGAGGGATACCAAAGGCCCAAGGAAACTGAAGACTACCTTATGTTGGAAGATAATTCAGGACCAAGAATCCTAATGCAACACACCTTGGGGGGGACATCAGCCCGAACTGGATCTGGAGAAGTCCCCGTAGAGGAAATAGAGATACCAACCACAAGGGTCCCCGCCTCAAGCATGTGATTCGTCACAGGGGATGCCAAAGGAGAAGAACCATCATCTTGGGGAGACTTATCATCCTCAGAACCCACATCCTCATAGTCTTTAATTGTCAAGTGTTCAACACGAGCATTCTGCCACCACATCGCACCAACCTTGTGGCAAGAGTGGGGGCAATTTGAAGCCAGGTATCCAACATTGAAGCATCGTATACATCGGAAGAGTAAATCCTCATAATCGAGCAGTTGGGACCATGGGCTATCCTCCACCGTCAATACTATATCTCCATGAACAGCCTTGGAGATCAATATCAACCAAAATACAAGCATAAGTATCGAGTCCCATGAGAATCCTAGTTTTGTCCACCTTCAGGTAATGACCAATAGCATTGCCAATGGCCTTGTAATAGGATTCCTCCCAAAACTAGAGAGGGAGATTGGGTAGCCTGACCCAAACTAGCCTAATATTGAGAGGTTTCGTGATAGGATTAAACAAAGGATACCAAGGCTTGAGTAGAAGGGAGTGCTCTCCCCACATCCACAACCTACCATCAAGTATCAAGTCCCTAGCATTAGTAGAATCAAAGGTTGCAATGAAGAAACCCCTCGCACAGGGGAATAAATCAATATCACCCTAGACAATAGGTCTCCAAGAATCTAAGATACACTTGTTCAGTTCAAGGAGTGAGGGCCACAGAGCATTAAAACTACCAACTAATCTAGGCCTGGCATAATGGTCTTCATTTTCTAGGACTTCTTGTCCACACACCACCACAAGGGAGGTGTGGAAGCAGGGAAGGGGTTGAGTTTTGTCCTGCAATGACGGACAAATAGAAACCCTTGTGCTGGCCATGACAGCAAAGGAAGGCCCCTGTGCACTAGTTTGAACTGAGGAGATGCCATTTGACATAGTATGGGTTGGATACCTTGAACCCTTGCCACTACTGTCACCGAATTTAGGGTCGCCATTACTATGAGTTGCTAGCGGAGGGAAGTCCACATTTGAATGAAGCAGGGGTGTCACCATGAGTTAATAGGTATGCAAATGTTATGTTTACAATTTAATTTTTTTTCTACAATTAATAAAATGCATGTAGAATTGATTTTTCCATAAGATCATTTAGTAGAAAAATGGCATGTGGATTCAAATTTTATTAGAAACATAATAAGATAGTGCCCTCCTTTAGTAGGAAGTGATATTTATGAAAAAGGTTGATATGATTGAACAAAAATAAAATATTTACATCGCCTAATCTACAAAGTATTCTAAAGACAACATCTCATTAGATCCTAAACTAGGGATGGATTCCAATTGAGTCCATTCTATAACATCAATTGTCAAGTAAGAATTCAACTCCTTTGAGAATATATCTTCTATACATTGAGCTATAGATGAAGTTTATAATGTATCATTTGGAGAGAGATTATTTGTACTTGGATAAGGTGATCTACTACCCACCTCATTATCTTTATCAATGTAGAATATTCATAAACATCACTCTTATTAATTGAATTATTTCAAGGTATCAATTGACTTGAAGTTTTCTTGGTCTAATTATTTGCATATCAAAAATTCAATGTACACATTAATATATTATAGCATATCAATTGTTGAATATTATTTTAATCATAAATATAACATAAATAAAAATTTATGATACATCATTGAAAATATGATTAAGCTTAGGTTTGCATAAATAAAAAAATTATATATAATATATTTACTCACATATTTATCATTAACTTCATCTTTGTAGAGCATGACAAAATCTCTAGGTCCAAGGTAGTGTGCTTTCACAAATTCTCCTATAAACAAAAAGTTATTGCATTCAAACACATGAAGAGACATAATTATAGGCCTTCATAATAAATATATAAAAAAACTTTTAATTTTTATGATGAAAGTTAGAAGGAATACTACCTTGTATTTTCCATGACATACATTTTACTCTTGTTGTTTGGTCAATACCTACATGTCAAACAAGTACATTTACTAATATATTCTTTAAAAAAAAATAATGAAAAAATATATATAAATTTTTTTGTTTCAATATGTTTGAAGATAAATTTAGTTTAAGTAATCAGTTACTTACCTATATTTGAAGTTCCACTTTCTATATAGATGCATATCTTCCATACATAGTTGGATTCCCTTTCTTGCAATTAGAGTTGGAAGATTTGCCTCTGCTTCTTTCTACAAATCATATATATTTTAATGATAGTATGCAAAATGTTTCCTTACCAAATTAATATTAAGTTTTTAATAAAACTAGAAGCATCATTAATTTTTCAAATATTATTTATAAAAAACTGTTAAAATTCTTTTTCATGTTTATAATATTCAAATTTATAAAAAAATATAATTATTTCATAAAATTATAAATATAAAATAAAATAAAAATATAATTTAATAAATGACTTTTCTCTAAATATACTTGTATAATAAATTAAAAAAATCAACTATACACAATAGTTAAAAATTATAACTTAATACTAATTGATACTAACCTTAGGAAGTATCATTCTTCTTAGAAATCCTACATCACTGTTTCGTAGCTCCTTTTGTAAAAGAAACATTAAATTTTTGTATTCATGTTCCTGAAAAATTTGTAAAAAGTAAAGGCAGTAAATTGAAGAAATTATAAAAATCTAAAGCATTAACTTTAAGAAATCCAAAGCAGTAAGTTGACTGTTGAGTCCTGACCACTATTATTTACTAACTACACAAATACAAATTAATTATCAATCAAATGTCCCAACACAATTGGAAAAAATGCAGTGAAACCATAAACTTCAAAATCCATTCAATTATAAAACTATTTGTAGGGGAAAATTTTGGCAAAATCTATGCAGCATACTCCTAACACAATTATATCCATAGAACTTATAGTTCATTAACTAAAAAAAATTCATTAACGCCTAATGCTCATCAACTGTTATACTAGAGTGATCAGCAAAGTGGAACGAATTCCCAAATGATAGGTGTTGCAAATATAAACACTATTTAATCACAATCCTTAAGCATGACACATAGAGACACTTTCGTCTATATATTTTTCGTTATTTTAAAAGACCTTTGGATCCGAAATAACACAAAAAGTAAATCTATTCAAGGCTTTTCAATTTTAAAAGTAGGTTATATCACTTTGTCTAGAGAAGCTTTTTAATTTTTGAAAAATTCATTTTCTCAATGATCAGGGGCAAGAAATTTTTAAGGTGCTCAAAGAACAGAAATTTTCCAAGTGATCAAAAGCCTCTTAATGTTGATAGGAAACCAGGGCACAATAGATAGTCATTCCCATCAGCCTTATATTTCTAAATCTTAGTCGGTGGAATAAAAAATGGTGCCTATCCACCTTTCATATGCACATCTCCATACCATTACTAGTTATTTCATGCATTGGCATCAATTAAATCTGGTTGCCTTTGTGTACAAAGTATAATTAATAAAAAAAAATCAATTATTCAAAGTATGGAATCACACAATGGATTGTTGAAAATTTGTGTGTATTCTTACATGTCTCAATCAATGATAGGATTTAATAACTCTGTAATCTAATAATTTTGACATTTGATCCTCATCTATTGCAACATATGTTGAACTAAAATTAACTCTCCCTATCTGATGTAGAAAATGAACTCCTTTGCTCTTAAACAAAAGATAACAATATAAAAACTCTATAAAAGAAGTATCATTAATATAGAATGGAAAAAGAACATTATAGTTTTATTTCGAGTCATACAATCCACAATCTATCAAAGAAATAACATTCCTAGGACATTGAGGTGGGTGAGGCTTCAGCGTGCCCCTCAACTCCTCTTGAGTCCTCTTCTTCAGACCGAGCCCTGGTTGCCCTTTTGTAAGTTGTTGCCCCCCCCCCCCCCCCCCCCCCCCCCCCACCAAATGGTGGGAGGTGTAGAGATCCCAACACTAGTTATGTCTTCGGATCTTCAAGCTTCCGGGTCTAGACCGTCCCCCTCTATGCATGAGTTGTCTATGGTGGAGGCATTGGTTGAGGATTCCCTCCTCTCTTTTTGTTTTGAAGATTTGGATTTGGGGTTATCTTGGACGATTGTTCAAAAGGAAGAAAGGCCTACCAAAATTTGTTTTTGTTTCCCACCCTTGGGTCAAGGGAGTTAGGTTTGCTAGATCAAGATCAAGCATAGTGTAGTATTATGATCCTTGGGTGTTGTGTATTTTGTTGATTTGTTCTTATTGAGTAGCAATAGGGTGGTTGTTTTGTGTTATGTTGTTTGTCCCATATCTCATGGTACTCATTCTGTCTGCCTTTTGGCTGCTTTGTTGTAAAAGGGTCCGAGCCCTTTCAAAAATCTGCTTCTATCAATACTAAGTTGCTAGTCCTAGTATGGGTACCACGGTACGACAATTTTTTACCTTGGGTATGGGTACAGGTTCAACTATAAAAATTTAAAATTATAAAATATAAAAATAGTGATACTCATAATTGCCAATAAACAAAATATTTAAATATCTCATAATTTGCAAAAATGAAAATACTCATAAATTCATAATTCAATGATTTGTCAAATGTCAATACATAATGAAAATTCAAAATTACAATCAATATTCAATATTCTTCATATTGCTCTTCATCTAGAGCATCGATGTCAACATTTGGTTCAACTTCATTTGAACCACAATATTGCTCCAATGGCACTCCCACTAGTCATGTCACATGCAGAAGTTGCCTCATTTATAGAGACTTTGGTAAGTTGTGCAACTATAGTGTCTAAGTCGAGACACTTAGGAGTTTGATATCAATTCTTTGTCACCCCCTCATTGTATTCAAGTGTCTTATGTGACAAGAGATAAAGGTTAGAGTGCACAAAGACCAAATCCTCAACTTTTCTTATACTCAATCTGTTGTGCTTAACCAAGTGGATGGGGTATATACTCCAATTCTGCTCAGCTGAAGAACTTGCAACTTGTTGAATTTGCATTCAGCATTTACAATTACAAAACATAAATTATAAATTATAAAATTATAATATATAACAATGAATGAAAAATGAGAAAATTAAAAAATAAAAAGATGCATACTTGACAGAATTTTTATTGCAGGAGGTTGCAAGTAAATAAAGCCTTGGCCATATACGTACCACCATTCATGAGCATCTTTTTTGTACTTGTCTCAAAGAGTGCAAACATCATCATTCTTTGAAGATATGAAGTGGCCAACTCACTCAAGACAACACTTTGTATATCTACATCTAGAAATATTCTTCTAAATGCAATCTTGTAGCCAGCAACAACCTCTTCATCCCTATATGGTGCCACCCTCCTCATCAAGGAAAGTATCTCTTTGCTATAATACTTTGGGGACAAAGAAAATGCTAGGAGATGCAAGGGCGTGGTCATCTTGTTCCAACGGTCAACAATAATCCTTTGCCATCTTTTGAAAAATGCTTATGTTGGTTCATGCTCCTTGGCTTCTATGATGGTCCTTATTTTTCAACCATGGAGTCCACGCCATCATAAATTTCACCCAAACTTGGGCGATCTGTATCAACATACCTAATCATGTTGATGATGGGCTTAGGGAAACACAAAATATATTCCACACGAACCCTCTACTCATCATGTAGGATTGACTGCTTTGACTTTTTAGGCTCTCTCTGTACTCGATTGCCTCCATACACTCCAAAGATTGTTGATGACCATAGCAATCAATGCATCTCACACCTTCACAAGTCATCTTAAGATGATTGTATGTGATGCAAATAGAGTTTTGGCATGTAAAAAATACAAATTAAAATATTAAAAGGTAGACATGTCACATATCAACAATTAAAAATACTAAAAAATAAAACTTAAATTACCTTCAACAACTCCAAGTTGGAGAAGGTTTTGAAGATGCCTTGTGACACATGATGATTAGTCACAAACATTTGAATCTCCCCACCCTCCATGTAGATTTCTTTGACCCACTCAATCTTTGTGCCAATCTTTTGTAATATCAAATTGAGTGAGTGGATAGCACATGGTGTCCAAAAAATATGCCCATACCTGCCCTCGACTATAGTACCAGCTGCCCTACAATTTTTAGCGTTGTCTGTTATGACTTGGCCAACATTTTTGGAGACCACCAATTCAATGGATTCTATGAGGATATTGGAAATGAAAGTTGCATCCTTCACTTGCTCTTCACTATCCATTGCCTTCGAAAACATTGCCCCTTTAGGGGACATTGCAATGACACTGATCAGTGGTCTATTTTTGCAATCTTTCCATCCATCAGAAATGATGGAGACACCTATTTCAGGCCATGTATCCTTGATTGATGTCAATGATGCCTCTATTGAAGCTTTCTCCTTCACCAATAAGGCGGTTTGCACATTTTCATAAACATAATCGGGAGATGCATTGGCAATGGCCATCACCATATCCCTCCAATATGGTGATCTAACAAAGTTGAAAGGAAGCGCATTGCCATAAATGCAACGAGCAATGCTCTCATCTGCAGCTTCCCTCACTTCATTCTTGAAGATCTTTTCCAATGGGCCTCTTTTACATGAAACATTCTCTTCTCGGGAAGATGGTGGCAATGGCATGAAAGGATGTGGGCCAGTTGATTGTGATAAGCCACTTCTGCAAGCTTTTCATGGCAAGAGGATGTGCTTTTTCCTTTGATCTACTACTTACCATGTTGGCATCCTCTTGTTCTTTAATGTACCCCATTATTTGTTGCTTTAGCAACCATTTTTTATTCGGCCTAGGACACACATTTATTCCCAAGTTGGGAAAAACATAGAAGTGAGCTTTCACTCGACTATATGAGCTCTCACACCCAGTTTTACATTGGCTACAATGCCAATGATAACCCCCAGCACTAGGAAGTTGTTCAATCATTGTTGTATGTCACCAAAGAGGTGATGCTACATCAAATTTAAATGAACTCTTTGCATTGTGGGCAACTGACCTGGAACTACCAACCATTCTGTATGAACCTACAACAAAAAAAATTACAAATTTACAACCATACAACTTGAAAAAAAATTCAGCATTATATCCCCTTATTTTGCATAAAAAGTTTTAAAAAATATTCAGAACTTTGGAAAAAAAACCCGAAAAATATTGAAAAATCTTCAAAAAAATTATTCAAAACTTGAAAAAAATGAAAGATTCACTCACCTTTGATGGTTAAATTTTCTTTGTGCAGCTATTTCTCCTTTGTTGATGTCGATTTAACTCTCTTATTGCCCTCACCTTCGAAGAAAAATGAAAAAACCTTCAAAACCCAACAATGGCAGCTTGGAGGAAAAAAAATGTTGTTTTGGTCTTTTGTATTTGTGAAATGAGTGAAAAAATGTTATGCCCTCACTTTAGGGCTAATTAGTGCTTTTAGGGGTTTTTTTTGTTTTTGGCGCACAAGTGCCGTAGGTCCCCCTAGGTTCACCCAAGCACCCTGGGTGAACCCAACATAAAACCGGCCCAAGACGCATACCCAAATCGGATCCATACTGAGTATTGGGGGGATCCTGAGGGACATGGTAACATAGTATCAATATCAAAAACATTCCTATGGCATCACATGCTATGACTCTGCATGTGAATAAATCATGGTAAAATAATGTAACAATCACCCCTAAATTTTTTTTTCAAAATTAAATACAATGAATAACAATACTAACATAAAAATATTCTAAGCCAACTTAATGCCTCACACTTTCTGATCACCCAAATCCCAAAATGGGCAAGATGAGAGCATACGGTGTTTTGGCTACAAGTAACTATGCAATCTAAAATCTATGCTTCTTTCGCTGCAACGGGCATCCACATAATGTGGGAATTCACCACTTCCAGTGGGTAAAGAAACAAGAAAGATTACAATGCCATCCACTTATGCAGTGGGAATACTCCACTTTTCCAGTGGGTAGAAAAAATAAAGGAAAGATTCATTCTCCACATTGGCGGTAAACCATCCAGGGGTTATTATGTGTTTTTGCATTAAAACGAAATTACAATGAAAATCATCAAATACAACCAATTTGAATAGCACATGATTAGCTTGATGGATTTTACCCTTGAGAACCCATTGATGAAGATAAACCCTGTATCTTGATGGATACACAATCACATTAACAAACTGAGAATGACTGCAAATTCTGATCTAAACTGGCTGAAGCTTTGTGTTTCAAATTTGCTGGCTGTGAGAACTCTGTACGACAGCCATGGCTATGAGCATACAACCAATTTCAAACAACACTAATCTGATTTACTTAAGACCATTGCAAAACTGATCATGCTGACCAAACAACTGATTCTGAGCAGTTTATACACTGAAACAAATGATAAATGACCAATCACCAATCAATTCTCCTCAAACTGGGCCGTACGGCCTGTGCAGGTGTGGATCTCACAGAAAATCCAAAATCAGCATTAAACACTATACAATCTGTCTTAAATGAAGCGCCTTGAAGAGACAATCAAAATGCAATCAACAAAAATGTCAATAACACCAAAATCAAATTTCCATGATCATTGATTTGCTACAGCAGTGTACAGCCTTCACATGTACGGATGATCGCCATAAAACATTCACTACATTTAAACTCCTCAGATTGGTCTTAAATGAATTGATTTAGCCATATAAAGATACTAGCAAGGGCATAGAGCATACAAACTTCAATAACAATTGCAATCTCCGAAATGAGTTTTCAGCTGTACGGTACTGAAATGTACGGCCATGCTAGGAATAATCAGAAATACATAAAAACTCCCAACTAAACACACCAATATGCATCAATACTAATAACAATCACACCAACTAAAACAAACACCAAAAACTTCAAAATTGTCTTCTATCTCCAATGAGCTCCATGTGACTTTCTGAGCAAAAACCACCATTTTCAACTAGGGTGGATATCTCACCACCGAAACTGATCATCTTCAAGTGGGTTTTCGTCTGCAAGAAGGCACAATTGATCTCTGGTTCCAATTCAGCAGCATAACATCACAAAAATCTAAGCATAAAACTCCAAATGAGCTCTCACTCTCTTTGAAAGGCACCTGGTAGTTACAAAAAGGTCATTTATTGAAAATAGAACCTTTTTCTCCTCCAACTTATAAAATAAGTCTATTTCCAAGTTATGTGCACACTTTAAAGTGACTAAGGAATAATAAATAAAACATTTCCCTTTTTCCCCTCAAGACATAACATTAAGTCACTTTAATAATCCCACCTTATACTTTAGTGCACAAAATATAATAAAAATACCCTATTTAATTATCAACTTAAATAAACCTTATAACTCCAATTTTGATAATTAAACTCAACCAAAAGATCATCCACAAATGATCCCATACCATCCACTAGCCCATCGGGATCAATGAAATAGACTAATGGCCCAAACACTGACTAAGCTCGGAAAGGGGACATTACAAATAAGCATCCATCCTGAACTATACTTTTACCAATAACTATACTCTAAAGATAGATCAAGTAATTACTGGACAAGATACAATAATCATAGTACATAAATTCTTAATATGAATGTGTGTGATCACATTCTCCTTACTGGGTTTTCGACAGCAGAGCCAATAGGGAATACTTTGTCAAATTCCTGGACTGTGACCTTGTTGACAATTCATCACAGCTGGTGCTGCACCACCCTCATCTTCATCCTCATTTGTTTGGTAACCATCATATTCTTCGTCTTTATTTCTTTTTGAATCAACTGGCCCATTTCCCAACAAATTAGTATAGCCTGCTGTCTCTTATTACAAATGCAGACGTCAGCAGATGTGGGGTCAGGGGCAGGTGGAGATTATGATTGAAGTATCAAATTTCTTCATTGGGAGAGCTTCAGAAATGAAAATAGCCAAACAAAGCAAGGAGACAGAAAGAATGAATGCAAGACTAGATTTCATTTTGGAAAATAAATAACTAACTCAAATCAGGTATATTAGGAATGAAAAAAAGACAACACAAATTGCTCAAGGACATCACAGATGATTAGTTGTTGCATTTCAGCATACCCCGTCACAGTATATATAGACTTATTTGGCTCAACATTCTCTGCAGAAGGGCTAGCAGTAACTCATGCGAGGAAATTCCCTATTTTGGATAAATTGAATAATTTAGATTCCCCACAAATGGGAACCATGAGTCGAGGTTCCATTTTGTGATGTGTTATTTTGTTTACTAACTTAAACTTTCTTCGGCTCTTTGGCTCAAAGGTGCCCACCAATCTAAACTCCTCAACCTTGACGTGTGCTTTCTTATTTGGTTATACAATGTCTCACTTACACATAGCTCCTCATTGCTTATTTGCAAAGTGCTTCTGAATTATATGACATGAGCACAATACTAATCCATGCAGTGAATTCTTTGTCTTCAAGTGACAAGACTTTGATACTTCTCATCTTGTGAATAATATGCACTTATATCTTGTTACTTTCGACATAGAAGGGGGGTTTGGTGGCTCTATTTTAATAAGTAATTCTGAAAGGGGGAGATGAGCAATGGCAAGATATAGCAACCGTAAAGGTACTAGTCCGCTTCTTTCATTTTACGCTAATACGTACATAGTAGTTGCTGATGTAGCCAAGCAACACCTTGTAGGTAATCCAATAGTTCAAAATTCAGGCATTCAGCCAATCAAGAGGAAGTGGTTGGCGGTTGTTTCAGAACTTCAGTGAGCCTCACACCAAGGCATATGTACTATTTAAGGAATGACAGTACCTCTTCAGATGACGGTTACTCTGTAGTGGAATGACAATCCATTCCAGACTCCTTGAGAGGCACTAGGTAAGGTAGTTGGAGGGAATGTTTGCAGCAATTTCTATTGCTTTTGTCAAATAGTTATGTATATTAGCATCAAGAAAAAACTGTTGAGGGAATAATCAAATTCACTTCTATAAAAAAAAAAATATCCCAGGCAGTGCTAATCGAAAAGACAAGGAGACACTAGAGCAAGTTTCAGGTTTTAAAATTCTAGCCATAAACCTTATGACGGATGTTAAGATATAAATCAGGACTTGCACAATGATGAACATAAACAACTCTAAATAATATTAGTACTGGAAACATTGCAAACATATTTCATATGCGTCTAAAATCTATCAAATTTCAAATGGAATCTTGAACAAGCACCATTGAAACAATTACCAACCTTCTCCTTGCGATCTGGGTCATCAATAGCAGAAGGATCAAGACATCTGTGCTTCTTGAGAGATTTGGTTGAATGAGATCTATTAGCAACAGAGCCATTTTTGGGAACACAAGTACTGTCCATGAAGTTTTGTGCCATTAAAAGAGCAGAAGTAGTCTCAGCAGTTTCAAGACCATGATTTAGTCTTTCAAACAAACATTGGCTGGAACTGGAATCACTGAAAGGCCTTGGCATATTTCTCCCTAACATTTCCAGCAGAGTGATCAAACATCATAAATCCCAAAGAATTCTCATTAGACTTCACATCTGCAACAATATTCAGATCTTCCTCGGCCGTGACCTGAATACAAGGAACATTACCTCTATCTGGAGCCAAATGGGTACTTAGGACATTAGGGTTGAAGGTGCTCCTGCCATTCCAATTCCAATTGAAGTTGTAAATACTGTTTTCCATACTAACACAGCTGTTATCAATGCTTGGTTTGGAAACAAACATCGGCTGGTATATTGACTGCTCTGCTTCAATTTTCTTGATTGTTAGGCTTGTAATGGAGAGTCAATAAAAGAATCGCCTGTATTGTTCAGATATAGACTTCTCTCCATTTCTGAAGCTGCGTCCAACAAGCAGTCTATACTCATATTGTCGTGGATCCTACTATTGGTGTCCATGTTGGTGATTTGCTGGCCCATAACCATCAGCCTATTTATCAGACTTCCGAAACAAAAGCCTGCAAATAGTCATTCAACAGTTGTATACATAGCTTTAAACAAAATTTATGAAAAAGTTTTGCCTGAAAAAGTAGTTTTCTTAAGATTTATGAAAAACAAATAAATTTATGTAGCAGTTTAGTTTAAGAATTTAAAAGTTAAAGAACATGACTTGATATGGATAGTTGGCAACTAGTAAGTTTGGTGACAGATTTTGGAAAAATTGTAATTGATATGATATTTGATATTCTGGAAGCACTGTATATATGCTTGTCTTCCTGCTGAAAATTGGTATCATGTTTCCTATTTGTCATCTTAATGCAGAAGTCCTTCAAAGAGACTATGGCTGCTATAAATCAGAAAAAGGGTATGAGGTTATATTGGACGAAAAAGAGAAGGATTTAGAAGAAATGTAGGGTTGCGGCATTGGCAACTGTGTTTAATATCAAAGCATATAAACAAGGTAGATTTCCCAAAATTTATTATGATATAAAACATGCGAATCTCTTATGTTACTGTAAGTTGTACAAATATAAACTGGAATATTTTTCCCCCAAACTACCTTAATGTAATTCAAGAGAAGAATGTCATAAAAGAATTTATTGTTTTTTCAATTTCAGCTATGAAAACTCACTTGTGGTATACTATGAACATTGTTTTGGCCCAGATTACTTTTCTATAATTAACCTACAAAAAATAGCCCAAAACTTGCGCTAATAACATCATAACAACCTACCTGTGCATTCTTGTTAAGACTCACAAGCAGAAGGTCAAACTGCATTGAGGCAGAACTGCAAAGATTTCCATACCTATGGTGGAGAATCCAAGAACAGAATGGCCAGTGTTCCCCTTAGAAAAAAGGTCTATGAGCTCAGGCCAATTTAACATGGTGGAGCTTATGAAGAAAAGACCTGCCAATCTAACAATGTGGATGGCTTTATTTATTAATTATTCCTGATCAAGCTTATCGCACACATCTGCCATGAAGAAAAACAACTACAATCCAGATTATTGCAGAATCATGCTTGTCCCTTAAAAAACAAAACTTAAAAAAGCTAAAATAAAAGCAAAATATAAAAAAACAGATCCTAAAATTTCGGGATGTGGAGTAATGATTTTATTGTTGTTTTCTAATTTTACCATAATTTCAAATCTGCAATCAGTGCCTAAAGGCTAATTCTTGACGGTGTACATGCACTAAATATAAAGCCATAAATTAGGCAATGATTATTATTTTATTCTTGAAGGAAATGTGCCTGAAATTAGCTTAACTTGTTATTTAGACTCAAAGGTCGATGCACTTAAACCTATTGGTATTATCCACTACTGCTGTTTAAACGCTTGTAATTGTTCATCTGTGGTTCTACGAGGAGAGTTATGGCTTCTATTTTTTATTAATTAAAATAATAATATCATGTAAAATAATAAGAGTTTTTAGATTGAATAGTTGGGATTCTATTGGGGCCAAACCCTTTTAAACCAAGCAAGATTACATCCTTAATGTTTCCAAGATTACCTCAAAAACTAGCAAGACAAAACATAACATACAAAAACATACTATGGTTGTATCTACCAAAAATGAAAACAACACTACAAAAGGAGATGAGCCACACTATAACCTTTAAACATGGAATAAACTGTGATGCACTCTCTTTGCCCTTTCTAGAGCTCCTCCAACTAGCCATACTCTCAAACAAAACCACCAACTCACCTCCCACACAAATCTAGAGCAGATACTCCACAACTGAAAGCCACCAATACTGCGCATACGACATCCTACCCACACTGCAAGATATTGACATGCCACGTGCAAGCACTAAAGAGCAATCCTTCCCATGCTCCGACTGTATCCCACCAATCTAGAAGGACCTATAAACTCTCCAATCCATTACAACCATTGTAAATGGCAATTATGAACTTTGCACAGGGATACATCAAATAAAAACCAAGAACACTTACACTACCACTGCAATAAATAAGATCTATAGATCAAGCTCAATAATATAGGTCTATGAATTACAGAGGCTGGAAGCTAAGAAATTGATCAAAATCTTTCCATGTACAAGAAAGATGAGTATACACTGCTGTAATAGGCTCTTGCTCGACTCCCATATTAGCAAGAAAGTCTGCTGCTCCATTCAACATACACCCACAGTGATGAAAGCTACAATCAGCTAATTTCTCTTTTGGCTCCAGCACCTCTTCAACATACCTCTTGTTAGCTTCCAATTAGGTGTCGGTCATTTCTTAAGAGCATTTATTACAAATAGGGAATCACCTTTTATGACTACATTTCTCATATTTTGAGAAATAGCAGCCAACGCTCCCACAAGTAAAGCTTAAGCTTTATTATTGGATCTATAACCAAAAAATAGTGATCCCCCATACATGAAGCTACCTCTCAAATCTCTAATACAAAACCTCCACCAGCTAGACCTAGAATACCCCTTGATGCACCATCAAAATTTAATTTGACAAAGCCCTCCAAAACAATCTAAAATAATAGATTTACTTTCAATTTTATAATTAATCTTATTTGGAATACATATTTTTACAGTATTAATAAAATAATTTAAATTTTATATTTTTGCTGATAGGCCATTATTATTTTAACTTTCGTGGTAACTCCCAATTTTTGGTCACTTAGATATTTGAATTTTATTTTGGTCATATCACTTGACTTGGAGATTGTTAAAAAATGATGTTAACATATTTGTAAGAGGAGTTCAAAAGTCTGGGAAAGGAAACCTGAACAGGAAGGCATGGTGGATCATCATCATCACTAGTGCCTGCAGTTGCAAAAGCATCCATGGTTGTCAGCTGAGTTGCAGCTGGCGTATTTGGAAATCTGAAATCAGACCCAAAACCTCTAGACTGTTGTAGTGTTGAGCCAAAGCTCAATATTTAAAAATGTCTGCATCACTAACACTTCTATGAGTATATCTCATTGCTTCTTCAAAGCAAGATGCATTTTGTTGATGGGCCAAATGACACAGCCATAGGACTCACCAACTGAGGAGATGGAAAACCAACTTGTCTTTTGGAAGGATACGAAAGAATCTCCCCAAAGTCTTAGGGCTGCCATGTTTTGGCTATGCAAAGATAACACAGTGGCAGATCAGATGTTGTTTTAACAAGGGGCTTACCGGCATTCAGATTGTTTAGTGTTTCAGAGGTGGTTACACACATAATTGATCAGTTTTCCCTAATGAAGGATGTCCCCACACACACATAAGTGCCTTGAATCCTGACTGTGGGCACAAAATAGTATATACCCTCTTGGCAAGATGCAGTTATGGAGCACAAGAAAAACTAATCTAAAACCTAAATTATCCCTAATCTAGCCTAATCTAACTGAGAGAACAAAAAAGGAAAAAGATAAGGGAAGGAGAGAAAAAGGTATAAGGAAATGGGAAAGGAGGAGAAAGAGATGGGAACAACCCATAAAAGCAAGTACATCAATCCGAGAGACCCATTGTCTCAACGAGCTTCACCTTCAAACACAGGAACCACTCACACTACTAACAATCCTATCTCAACATGAAAACCTGAGCGATGCAATAGTATGAGGAAATGGGACAAACAAATGATTGTCTGCAAATGAGAGAGAAAGGAAATAACCACCAAGTGCAAGTATATTGAGAAAACTCATTAACAGAAATATACTAAGCTCAAAAAATCTTGTTTACAAGGAGAAAACTCAACTAAAATTCAACACAGACCCACAAGAATATCAGATGTCTTATGAATTAATTATGCAAATGGGCATGCTCTCTGAGTTTCAAAAGCTTTATATTTCTTCTATAAGAAATAAATCCAAGTCATTCAACTATGATCATCAATGGCCAACATGAAATACTGGCAACCTCCAGTAGAAGTCACTGGTAAGGGCCCACACAAATCAAAGTGAATGAGTTGTAACTTTCTTTGAGCTTGCCAATTTGGAGTACGGAAACGATATCTATGTTGTTTTGCTTGAATGTAATCTTTGGCAAAGTAATCAAACCTACAACACCATTCTTTTGCATGATTCGAATGTTGTCATAATTAACATGCCCAAATCTCACATGCCATAAAAGACTAGCAGAAAAATTACCTTCTTTAGTAAGATGAACAAAACTCCTTGAAATAGTTGAACCTCCTTTGAGTTTTAATAGCTTTACATTTTCCCAACCATTAAATGTGACTTGATTATCTAATTTCTTGTTGACTACCACATGTCCATCTTCTAATTAAATGGAGTGGCCTTGTTGTCAAATCAGCAATAATGGCAACAAGTTATGTCGCAGTTGAGGAAGATATACTACATTACGAAGTACAAAATCTAGAAGCCATGTCAACTTGAGTTGAATGGCTCCTTTTCCAATAGACTTGAGACTTGTTTTCTCTACCAAATAGACAAGACCACAAACATTTTCCGAAACTCTTCAAAATAATCATGTCAAATTGTCATATGTTGTGTGGCTCTAGTGTCTAATACCCAAATATCATGCCATGATTCGTTCACTGAACTATAGTAGGCAAAATCTAATATGGAAAACACAAATTCATCATGATCACTGTAAACTAGGTTGCCCTTGATGTTTTATCATCATAGTGGGTTGTATCTTTTTGTTTGAAAGAATTTTCTATCTTATCCTGTGATATTTTGCATTCATGGGCTTCATGACTACCTTTTGACCACACCATTTGCAATACAAGTGTAAGTCTATCATTTTGGTTGTCATGTTGAAATTATCATCTACCAGTTATACATCCTCTTCCTCTATTCTTCAATTGGCCTCTACCTCTTCCTTGATCACTACGACCACCTTGAGAAGAGAAATTCTTATTCAAAGACTTGCCTTTTGTTGGGCAAGACAAATATTTTCACCAATGCAATACATCACTATTTTTCAATTCAAAGTTAAACAACTTCAATTGCAACTGAATGAACTCCAATTTCAAATGTGAATTATATAGATCTCTTAATTTTTGAAGTGTGTCCCAAGATAATTTACATCTATGTATGTGTCAAAACACATCTCACTTCAATTTTTGAATGAATTTATAATTTGGATTTCCTATGCTCTAATACCACTAATAGGTTTGCTGTTACACCAAAACCCACAAGTATTAGTAAACTTCCAAACCCAACTTCTTCACCTTAAGTGGGCATTTACTCCCAAATTCTCAAGGTGGCAGTTAGTCCATGAAATCAATTCCTAGAGGTGTAGTGGTTAGTCCAACACCCCCTTTTGATGTAACTTGAGAGAATCAAACCTAGGTCAAGGGATTTTATGTTGGCAGTTGTGATCCAAAGTATTGGTAACCAAGACAATGTGAACTATTGAGAGCAAGGACAATGAATGTAAGTTTTGGTATCCAAGATAATGAGAAGTTTTGGTGGCCAGATTAGTGTAACAAAGACATGAGAAGTTTAGATAGCTAGGACAGAGGAACAGTTTTGGTAACCAAGACAAGTGAAGTTTTGGTAGCCATGACAGTGAACTCTTGAGAGTGTCATACTTCAACGAGTGATTGTTTGGACTGTTGTGTTTGTCCTAGTCCAACTTTTGGTATCCCTACCTCAATAAGAAATATGATGTAATTAGGGGGTAATATAAATATTAACCAATAAGATTAATAATTACATTCCCCCCTTAATTTGAAGGTGTTATAGACCAACCAGCAAATATTTTCACCAAAGTGCTTGGATGGGAGAAGTTTGAGAAGTTCAGAAGAATGTTTGGTTTAACTAGAACCCCTTTAGATTAAGGGGGGGATTTCAATATTTATCTTACGGGTTAATATTAAGCTTTCAATTTTTGGTAGTTTTGTTTTTTCAGTTTATTTGTGGCAATTAAACTTCTCCACTGCCCTATAAATAAGTTTGTGAAGCTTCAATTTGAAATAACAAAGATATAACATCATGTCTTGCTTTTCAATTCTAGCTAGACACCAAATGCATTTAGAGATTGAGTGAAAGCCAAAGATATTCAAGGGGTAGGTATTGAAATGTTCTTGTTTAATTGTTCGACTGAACTCCTACCCTAGTATTATTACAATTCTTAATTGTACAGAAAGTTCATTTTGTTTTATAACATTTGTTCTGCCTAATATAAAACTTTAAATAAGCTGTTAGTAGTTGCATGTATGGCATTTGAGACTAACCTTTTATCATGCCACAAGGTAGTGTCTTTATAAAAAATAATGCCCTTAGTATCTTGTAAACTTAAGGGAAAGGGTGTAAAAATCATTCAAAAAAATCCACTGAGGCTGCAAGCTAGGCTCTTAATTCGCATTAAACAGTTTCAAACATTTCTTTTGAAGTCCACGGACCTACTTGATATAGGAACGATGGTTTCTTTCAAAGAGTCATCTGCTATTGATATTAGTAATTACATCACTTCGGTGGATTTTTTTTATATTTTGTTTTCTCATTTGAGTAGGAAGTAACTCACCACATGGTTGTATACTTTTAGAAAGTCCAGGGAACTGAAATTGTGGACAAAAGTTATTGGAATATTTGACACGTTGGATATGTTGAATTCATGTCTGAAGCTGGAACTATTTAGAGAATGGAGGTTCTATTTTTAAATTTTAACTCTACACAGATATGCAGTTTCTTTTTTTCAACTATATGTTTATGAAGAATTACACTTCGATGGAAATGAAGAGGAAGAGACTTACAAAACAGTTACATTGCAACTTCGAGGTTTCCTCCTTATGCCTCGGTCCCAATTCCAAACTGCTGTCAACGGTGACATATACTGCAGTGATTGTCCACATTTTATAAAAGATTAAAAACAATTTTAAGTCTTTTATATAATATGAGAGCTTTTATTTTTCAGAAATTATTTTAAGGTTTTGTTGAAAGGCAATGGGTTAGAAGCATCAGGCAATGACAGTCAACGCTCCACAAATGAAAAATAGATTTTCAAAGAAAGTTCAGATTCATAAAAATAAATTATTAAGATTAAGATAAATAATAAGAATTATCTGGCTTTCCTTCTAATGAAAAAGCTGAATATCCAAACAAAAAATTTCAGCAATCAACCTGCTTGTTTTCTAAAACTTTGTTAAAATCTTTAAAAAAATTCAAATTAAAAAGCTCTCACCAAAATCAAATGAAAAATCTCTACAATTTTCAATACCTGACTCTTTCCATATTACCAAAAATTAAAATATAAATGATGCAAACTACTTACCAAAGACCATATCCATTATTTTTGGAATATGAAGACTCTAAAAAGAAGATTCCAAATAATGTTTGGAGTCGAATATGCTATATGCCTTTTCTTTTTCTCTCTGTATTTTCCATAATTCTTATGGCCTTAAACTGTGGCATGAACAGGTGCAATTGCCCGTTTTTCTTTTCTTGGAATATTTTTCAAATCTAATGCTTTGTTGAAGATCACATTCATAGGAATAACAGCTTAGAATCTATGCTTACCGTTTAAGACAGAACCCTAAAGAAGAATAACATGTATTTGATAAGTCTGTGCTTGCTAGAATGTTAATCTTTCATTAATTCCAGTTCATAGATCATTTAAGTTCTATAATGGGCCCATGAAACAAACTTGCCTCTGGAACTACAAAAAGCAGATTTTCTTCCCAGAAAACTCGGAGAGCTTACTACTCAGTGGGGCTGAAAGCTTGCATCATCCACTTAAGAAAGTTATTGCCAAGTGGAAGCTCATATTCTTAAACACTTTACACATAATTTCCCACCAAAATAATTACTGCCATTTGTGTTTGTAAAACCCATAAGATACTGTAGCAGAGCTGTTAATTATATATCTAGTGGACCCATTTTGTTGCAAAAAGCACCTGAATTCATTCTGCAGCACCATCCAAGCGCATCTAAGAAACCTTGTAACAACCCTCCCTATTGGCATTGAGAGGTGCGTGGGGAAAGGTTGGTAATTTTTTAATGCTGCAAAGAAATATCTGCTAGTTAGGTGAATGAATGGGCTGCCTGGGAGAGAGAGAGAGAGAGAGAGAGAGAGAGAGAGAGTCGTGGCATGGTGAGGTGGATGAATTGGTTTAATGCTGCAGCCAGAAATATCTTGGTGGGAGGTGACCGAATTGATGGCCAGGTACCTGTCTTTTGCAATTTCATTAACAACGTGCTAAAAGACCCACCAAGGGCGGATATCATTTGAGTCTCCATCACGCTTTCTCAGTCATTTCTTCTTTCTAGGCTATTTCTAGCATAAGGATGTGGAAAATTCTCCTACGCCCATCTTGGCTGCGTATGCGCAATTCATACACCGTCAGACTTTGAATGATGGGGTATTCAAAGTTATGTGGCGTCTGATACAAGACATCTTGGAAGTTTTCAAAAGCAGATGCTTCTCCTGCAACAATGGGGATTCGGTTTCCTAAATAGGGGAGATTTTATTAAATTTGGGGGGGTCTTTATTGAAACGTTTTCTGGAATATCAAGGTTTCTTTTGGGTGTCTATTTCACTTCATTTTGGGCGTCTTGGAGTGGGGGATGACTGGGAACTTTCGTTCATGGTGAGAAGACAATATTTATAGTTGTTCGGAGAAATTTCAAGGTTGAGCACAGGCCGAGTGGAGTAAAAAGGAGAGAGCGCAGCATAGTGTGGCATGTGGAGAGAGAGGAGGGAGGAGAGCGGGGTGCTTAATATTTCATCGTAGTGCAGCAAGTGGGCGAGCTTAAGCTCTCAATTTGTTGTTAAGCCACGGCGACCCAGATGAGTTAAAAGAGAAAGGTATCCTTTTATTGTTAGCCCCCCACTGCACGATACCTTGAATTGGTTTTACTATGGCTGTATATATATTTGTCTTTCTGGTCCACCTGTTTAGTAATTGAGGATTTATTTCCCTCTCGCGTGCATTCTATGTTTACTTATTTAAAGGATGCAATTTCAGTGTTTTGATTTAAAGAATTTCCATGGAAAATTTGTGTTAACAAGTGCTTTAATCAAGTGTTGAAAACTTACAAAGCAACTTCTTTTTAATAAATCTGAACAGTGCATTCCATGAGACCGCATTCTTTAAGGCATTCTGTCAAACAGATCGTGCCTTGTCTATGCTTCCACTTTTTGCATACACGTATACCAGCGCACTTGCAGCTACAACATCTAACAAATCATTCCCTTCTGTTATATTTGTTAGGTGTCCATAACCTGTCCCAAAAGCTCCCATTTTGGACGAGCAAGGAGGATGCTGGACACGGCTGTGGTATTTGACCACACATCAGCCAGTGGTATTTGCTTATTTTTCTATAAAATACGCATGTTATCTACCATAGGCAACTTTATTCTACCCTCCAAATCATCTACTGTAATGTTTTGACATCGAAGTTCTCAACCTGGTTCATTATCATTTTTAATTTACTTACATTTTGGGTACTCTTTGTGCAAAATGAGCTGCTCTAATCAGATCTTTTGAATCATAGATAGAATTGGAGGTTTGTATCTTTCTGTAACTTGGAAGCTGTAGTGGTGATATGTAAGAACCAAGAAGGTATCAGTTAAAGATTCTTTTGTGCTTAGGTGTAGGGCCTCGAGTGGCTTATCATTTCTTAGGACTGCTTATCTCCCTGCATGTCGTGTTTCTGTCTTCCTGTCTAAACTGGAATAGGCTCTTGGAAGGTTATCCTGTTTGAGTTGGTCTGCATATCCTTTTATGTGTTGTGAATGCTATGTTAAAAACGGGGAAAACAAAGGTTAAATATGGTTGATAACATGTAATTTTAGGCTGTGAGTAGCCTTGCAATACCATTTGCCGTGCTCTTTCTTATGTCCGTGCACTCCTTTGTGAATCGTGACCAAATTGGGGTCACTGGAGTTATTACAAAACCGTCCTTACTGACAAAGGGCTATTTTTTATAAAATTACACTACCATCAAAAGCTTTTGTCTTGTAGATCACATTTGCAATTTTGTAATTAATATTTAAAACATATTGTGTTTTCGCTGAGTTAGATGTGGTGTCATTAGGACACGTCCCCTGCCCTCTGTGGCTATTCCAAATACTTTGGGGATGTAGATGGGACACTCACTGTGTCACCTATTTTTATTGGATTGTTTTGATTGGGTTTTGTATGCTTCATTTGGTTAAACGAGATGAGCTTAGGTCTAGGATATTGAGTTCCTCGTGCATGGTCTTGAGCGCTTGTAAAGGCTAAGGATGCATATGATAAGGCCTATCTGTCTGTGAGGCATTGATTCGGGCATGATTGAGTCTCTTCGTCTGAATGAGAAGTGTACTTGTTTCCATGTGGTGCCATTCCTTTGTGCACCCATGTTGACTCCCCATCCGATCTGCACTCTAGTGTCTAGTGCCTTGGTAGTCGTGAGTAGTACCCGACATTCTATTTGATGAGCATCTCTATGTTTTGACTTTGGCTTTATGCATTGTGTTCCGTGTCTGCTCTATGATTAATGCGAGTGTTGGCCATCATGCATACCCTTACCTTGTTACTTCTGTTTGGGCCTTGTGACTACCTCCGAGCACGGTGGGGTGGTCTCTTATGAGTCCACATGGTTGGGACGCGTTGCCACAGCTATTGGCAACCGGTGGACAGGTTATCGGAGCACCAGTTGGAGATGTTCTCTCTCTCCGTTACTCTTTCAATTATTGTCTCATATTCATGGCTATGCCATTGTTCTTGTATATTCCTTTATGTAGTTGTACTCTTTTGAGAGAATAGATGTAATCATGTAATTTAATGAGAAGAAATGAGATGTTTATATTCGGCTTACAGATTCTGGTGTGCGTATCAGATCCGCTTGTACTATGATGTTTATGGATTCATGTTTATATTTGGAAATAGGTTATAAGAACATTTGGGTTGGTGTTTAAAATGAATGTAGTTTTATAATGTTTTCATCTGGAGGGTGAATTAGTCCTCTCCTTTGGGTTGTACATTCGGCCATACTTGGCCATGAATGTTGTCGACATATCGAATCGACAACTATGTCATGGCTATGTTATCTATTTATGCCCAAAAAAATAAAAAAATCTAGTTCTCTTTTGGCCCTTACCCTTTGGGGTTGCAGGGCGGGATGTTACAAACCTCCTTAAAAAGATCATGAGGTAATAGTAAGTTTGATAGTGCCTTGTACTGATAACACAGGCACAAACCTCTATGAACCTAGGTCTGGCATTTTCCTTAGGCCCTCGGGCACATTTTTCATTGCTTTTCCAACAATTTTTCACTCCAATGGTGATGCTCTTCATTGAGCCCTTTGACCCTCTCCTTGGGCACTTTTGTCTAGGATCAATTGGCAATTTATCATCCCTACCCTAAATGTTGAAGGGGCAAAATAGCAACTGGGAGTTAACAATTGGTCACCTCTGCCCTAGATATCACCTAGGCTGTAAGCTAAAAACATCTAACCCATGAAATAACATAAGCATATTGCCAATTGATTACCCCCTACCCCAAGTATAGGCTTGTTGCATATCAATTTAATAATTAGAACTAACAAAACGGAAATGGTTGTTGCCAATTGATTGCTCGCTATCCTAAATGTCAAACAAAATCCAACAAGCAAAATTGCAACTGGGTGTTGCTATTTGATCGCCCACTATTGTAAATGTTGGACAAAATCCATCTGGCAAAATTTTAATTGGGTATTGCCAATTGATTACCCCCTACCCCAAATATAGACTTGCCTCCGCCTATGAGCTTAACAAATAGAACCAGCAAAACAGAAACCCCTTTGACCCTCTCCTTGGGCACTTTTGTCTAGAATCAATTGACAATTTATCACCCATACCCTAAATGTTGAAGGGGCAAAATAACAAACCCCTGCCTCAGATATTGCCTAGGCTGTAAGCTACAAAAATTTGACCGGCAAAATAACAGCAGCATATTGTCAATTGATTACCCCCTACCCCGGTCCCCAAGTATAGGCTTGTTGCCTATCAGTTCAATAATTAGAACTAGCAAATTGGAAAATGGTTGTTGCCAATTGATCACCCCTATCATAAATGTCAAACAAAATCCAACAAGCAAAATTGCAACCAGGTGTCGCTATTTGATCACCCCCTATTCTAAATGTTGGACAAAATCCATCTAGCAAAATTGCAATTGGGTATTTCCAATTGATTACCCCCTACCCCAAATGTAGACTTACCTATGCCTATGAGCTTAACAGATAGAACCAGCAAAATAGAAACTAGGTGTTTCTAGTTGATCAACCCCAACACTGAATATCATCTCACTTATAAGCTTAAAAATATCATCAACTTAGCAACTGGGCATTGACACCCAACCTCGGCCCTAAATGTGGACTTGCCTATAACCTAGAAAAAAATAGAACCAACAAAAGAGAAAGTGGTTGCAACCCAAAATAAATAATCTTTGCCCTGCATTATGTTACAAATGCCCTTGGAAAGCCAAGCATCACTTGATGTGCAACAGGCTTACAAATGGTCAACATGAAACCCTCCGAATAAAATTTTCTCACCATTTTCATTTATCCTCATTATCAAGTAAACCCAAAGACCAAAAAGGATTTGACTGCCCAGAGTGATGTAGAATCACCCTAACTCCATGAAAACAAGCCCTATTTTAATTTTTGTCCACTTGTTATTCGAGGAGGAAATTTTCATTTTCACCTGTGCAGTGCCCTGGATCACAACAAAACCAGCAAACCTACTTGACAAACCATAAAAACGTTAAGTTATTTGAAAAGCACTTACAATGTAGAAGAGGGCAACATCTGGGTCAAAGTCATCCTAGAAGGCAAAGGCTTCTCCTTCCAGGCTCGTTGTCCTCCATCAGCCTATCACCACCAACATTCCATTACTCCGTTACAACGTCACTGAAACCCGCACCACAATTGTCGATATTGCACAGCATCTCAAACAATAGGGACAAAAACAGAAAACCCTAATCATGGGAGCTCAAAGATGCTAAACTCAAATTTATATTATTTCTGCTCGTGGAAAAGAAAACGAAAAAACCTAGATTTTGCTCTACAATCCGAGCAATCTAACCTCCCCCATTACATTCTTTTACACAATACCCACTGTTACATTACTCCCCTTCATTCATGCAACACAAATGAAATCAAATTATAACTACAATAGACCAAATTATGCAGTGTAATATTTGGGAAGACAGGGAAGCTGAAATATACTAAAACAAACATTTACAGTACACTCCCCAAGCATTTACACATGCGATGGAGGAAGTAAATCCAACAGCACGCACAAGTGGACCATTTGAAGATGCAAACACTTAGTTTAGCCGCTAGCACAGAATTAACTGCTTGCGAATGGGGTGTCGATGCCTTGCAAAACTCAATTAGTCACTTTGTTCTTAGCATAGACGGCACCACATTAGGCTAATGTAAAGTCTAGTTGACAAGTTTTAACCCATGTACACTTCTAATTAGTCCATATGTTATCCATGATACACGCATTCGCCTTAGTATCCTCTGGTTCCATTTTACTGGCCTCACCATGCCACGAAGTCTTCACACTACATGAAAGCATAGACAAGCACATGAACTGTTTGACAGAATGCCTCAAAGGAATATGTTTTCATGGAATGCCAGGATTGTAGGATATGCATAAAATGGATTAAAACAAAAAAAAAAAAAAAAACTGTGATAAAATCTAATAAATGATGGGGAAATGTAATGTAAATGTTTGTTTTAAAATATTTCAATTTCGCTGACTTCAGTTATTGCATAATTTGGTATATTTTAGGCATAATTTGATTTCATTTGTGTTGCATGAATGGGGTGGAGTAATGTAACAGTGAGTATTGTGTAAGACAATGTAATGGGGAGGATTATATTGCTCCAATTGAAAAATCTACTTTTTCTTTTATTTTCCATGAGCAGAAATAGTGTAAATTTGGGTCCTGTATCTTTGGGCTCCCATGATTAGGGTTTGTTGTTTTTGTTAGTATTGTTGAAATAGTATAAATTTGGGTTCTGTATCTTTGGACTCCCATGATTAGGGTTTGCTGTTTTTGTCATTGTTGCAATACTCTGTAGTTAAATCCACATTTAGGGCCTAGATTAGGTGTCAATACCCCATTGCTAAGTTGATGGTATTTTAAAGCTTATAAGCAAGTTAATATTCAGAGTTGGGGTTGATCAATTAGAAACACCTAGTTTCTATTTTGGTGCTTCTATATGTTCAACTCATAGAGATAGGTGAGTCTATATTTAGAGTAGGAGGTGATCAATTGGCAATACCCAGTTTCAATTTTGCTAGATGGATTTTGTCCAACATTTAGAATAGGGGCCGATCAAATAGTAACACCTAATTTTGGGGGTGATCAATTGGCAACAACCATTTTCTATTTTGGTAGCTTTAATTTTTAAATTGCTACGCAACACGCGTATACTTGGGTAAACAATTGGCAAAATGCTGCTGTTATTTCGCTGGTTAAATTTTTTTAGCTTATAGCGTAAGAGATATCAAGGGCAGGAGTGATCAATTGTTAGCATCTTCTCTCTTTTTCTGGGTGATCAATTGTTAGCATCCACTTTCTTATTCTCTCTTTTTTTTCTTGATGAAGTTGTCAATTGATTCTAGACAAAAGTGCTCAAGCAGAGGGTCAAAGGGCTCAATGAAAATCACCACCCCTTCATTAACACTGCCCAAGACCCCAAAGTTTGAATACAAGGAAGCACTACAAGCTGCTGAGAAACATGTAATAGATATCATCAGAACACGGGGAGGGAGATAGTTCTTGACCGTATGGATCCAATATCATTACATCACGACAATATGTGCAAAATTGGTAAGACTGCATATCTATAGGAGGTTGATTCAAAGGTTGCAGAAATTCAGATTCCGAACCCAGATCATAACTCAAGTTTGATCCAAGATGTATACCTTCATCAGAAAATGTAACCAAATCCTTTACCAGCAGAGAACTAGAGTTGTCAAAGGCATTCTGCAAACCAGTGGGTTGAGGAGCAAATGTTTGATTAGTTTCCCCCGTCTCAAAAGCAGAACCCATCTTCCTATTCATCTTTTCATTAGTGAAGGGCAGTGAACAATCGTTGGCAAGTTTTCCATACGAGTGGCATCTAGCACACCGAAAAGCTATACCAGCATAATCCAATAATTGTCTATACACCCCACATTCAGACTCCAGAAGGATTTCTTCTACCAAACCTTCCTTTAAATCCAAAGCCACCAAAATTCTGGCAATCGTCCTGGCAGACTATTTTAAGTAGCTCACATCCACCTCCATGAAGATCCCCCTATTCCCAATTGCTTGTAAGATCTCATAAGTCCAGAATTCCAAAGGTGATGCCAGGATCTTAATCAACACTGGTTTAGTTGAGGCCTACTCAGATCGAGGATCAAACCTAGAAGACCACATTTTTAAGGTTAAAGGATTTGATCTCGACAACCATTCGGATGCCAATATCTTAGCAACATGCTCAGCTGATTGGAAAATAAAGCTAATCCAACCTCTAACCAATAAGTGAAAACCAGTGAGTAACCAAGTACAGGCTTCCGGCAACATGCAATCCATTGTGCTAAATTGATCTCAAATATTCTCATCCCAAAAAAAAAACCAGTCAAGACAGTGTTAGACAGTTCGACAACTTGAGATATCTGGACATCACCACCCAGGACAAGTCTGACCTCATTTTTGCGTTTTCTGATGCATTTACGTCCTTTCCTCCCAAAACCCATGAACCGCCAGATTTCACAGCAGACGAATTAAGAGAATCAGATCTATCAATAAGCAAAATTTTGGTTGGTCCTCCCCGCAAGCTGAAACTCATCCTCTAATAAATCGATTGGCATACACTATGTTTCTCACAACCACCAAAGTCTTTATGCCTAATACCAGGATCCCTAACAAATCTCTTAGCATATATATAGCCATTAGACGTCCCAGAGTTCCTTAACAGCCTAGTCACCATCAATCCCAAACCCTAACCCTATGTGTTGAGGAGAGAGTGTAGAGGGCCTGGGGTCAGCATACCAAGCAATGCTAGCTGTGCGAGAACCCCAACCACATGACTTTTTAGTCCACCGGTCCTCTGTGAAAATAATGAATCCTTCATGTGGATTCACAGAGAAATCCACTAACTCCTCTTCCCTCTCTAAAGATTCCATTAGTTTAAAACGAAGAGCTTTTGCATTATCCTCCTCCGTTAATGCAGAGTACCCATGAGCAATACTAGAACCTTCTTCCATCGCCTCAAGAAAAGGGAGAAGAACAAACTAAAACAGTAGGGACAAGTAGAAACAGATAGAAGATCTCCGGAGGGCTACTCAGAAGTAACTAATAAAAATATCGAAGGCACCAATGCAAACGTTAAAAGCACTATGAAGAAAGGAACAGAGAGCCTAAGAAAAGATAAACCGAATACTATCCCAAGGAAGACGCCAACAAACCTGGCATAACCAAATACTCTGCCATTATTGCAGATTAAACATGGATATTACCAGCAACGACCCAGCAGACAGAACCAAAGCAAAATTAACAGGAAGAAAAAACCGATGAAAAGAAAAACCAAATACTATCCCACCGAAGACACCAACAACCCTATCATAAACATATACTCCGCCAATATTGCAGATAAAACCCTGACATTAGCAGCAACCACCTATTTTTTTTTTTGCCTTCCGCCATTATTTCCATTTCACATAATCTCACTTGCTGGCTTTATTCAATAATTTAATAACGTTGGAAGTTATCCAAAATGTCGATGTAGGTTAAAAATATTTAGAAAAAGAAATAGTGTGAGAATGTGATGTAAGGATTTGCTCTCCCTCCCTCTCAAGGTCTAAATTTGATAGTCGTCTGGCCATATTTAATTATTTTAGTCATAAAATAAAATATAATTAGCATATTTTATTTTTTTTAAATCTATCTCAGATGCTTTGGATCTGCACCGCCCACATACAGAGGTGAACTGGCTTTGCCATTAAATATCTATTGGTGTAATTAGCATATTTATTTTAAAAAATCTATGTAAGATGCCTATTTCATTTAAATGACAATCCACTAAGAAATTTAATTAAATGTTTTGCTAACTAAAATTATTATGTAATATAGTAAATAGTTCAATGAATAAAAATATAATATAAATGATATAGTTTATAGTTTATAAATAAATTAGTGAGTAATACTTTTAAAATATATTTTTTTAACTTTTTTATTTAGAGTTAAAATTTCAATAGTAAAAAAATAAATAAATAATTACTTTAATTTTGATTTTATGGGTTTTATTTACCTAAAAAAAAAATTATTTTTTTCATGCCATTATACTCAATCCATATTATAGTTATGTCTCTCAACCTAATTTTGGAAAATTCAATCACTTGAAAGGGGAGACTTTTGGTAGATCCTAAAATTTTGTATTATATATAAAATAAAGTAAGCCTTAACATTTGATAATTATCATGGGAATTTAGACATGCTCCTTGTTTGTACAACACAAAAGGCAATTTATTTGTTCATATTAAATAGTTTTTAAAAGGTATGTTTTTGAATTGATTTTACAACCCCTATTAGTCTCTATAGGGATATTATAGTCTTCAATAGTGTTTTTTTCATAAAAAAACATTCAAACCTTCTCCCCCCTCTCTTCCCTCCCCTCCCCCAAAAAAGAAAAAAAAAAAATTAATGTTGCTTAAAGTTTTCTAAAGTTTTCAATTTTATTTTTTTTATTTTTTATAAAAATGTTTTAACCTTATTTTCTAATTGGTTTTTAAGAATTTAGCCCATAGGAAAAAAAATAATTTTTGATTGGTTTGAATTAATAAAAACAAACATTCAATAATAAATAAGGGAGGTAAAAATCTAATCTAATTTGTATTTTTTTCATTTTCCTACTAATAAACTTTCACTCCATGGAATGTGCACAGAGGAAAGAAACAAGTGGCAAGTATATTAAACAAGTGGTAAGTGTGTCTAACCCGTTCAATTCACATTTCCTAACATACTCCTAGCCTATATGGACATCCATCAAAGCATAAAGGATAGTACATGTTGGTGTTCCTAGCTGATTATCTGAGTTCCCCTAAAAAGTTGCCATCTTCTATCCACACAGACCTCAGGGCAGTGACCAACGAACAAGACACTGACTCTATGTCTCCTCTACACTTTAGGCTCTATAGGACCTAGGGGGTATTCCATTACTCAATACCCTTATAATAGACCTTGACTTCAACTAGGTATTGACATTTAAGCAGATAAATCCTCTATTATGTAGACCAAAACTGTGAGATAAATACAAAGCGGCTAGCTTTGGATCCTACTTCAGTTATGAATCAAAGCATTTGAAACCTAAATCCTACTCTCATAATCCTAACATTTAAGGTTTTGAGTTGATTTGATTTTATGTATTCGGCTACCAGATTAGGGATTGATTCATAATATTAATCCAAGCCTTTGATCGGCCCCTATCCTAGTGTATGGAGTCCAACTTAAAATATGTAAATGACTTTCCATAAACCAAGTAAATATACATATTTCAGAGGGTTTTTTAGTTCTTGCCTTGCAGAGAACTTCCCAAGATTAAGTATTCCTATTAACTCTACTTACAAATATCCCTGTTATCACACATACTTCCCCATATTTGACCTAAAGCATTTTAATTTGTTCCTTAAACAGAAGCAAGAAATCAAACATGCAACATAGCAAATATGCACCCCAAAACTCAGAAAACCCTTAGTTACTTTGCTCAAGAGAAAGATGCAAATAACAAATGGAGACAATTAATAGAAATACATGCACACAACATTACTCATATGATTCAATCTGAAACTGATAAATAGCTTGTGGAAAACATATACACACATTAAAATAAAACTCACAAGGCCATAAAGAGAGCAACCAATCAAAATTTTGTATTATTTCCACTCCTCAAAATCCCAACTTCCAACAACTTACAAAGTGAGGCAGCGAGTTCTTTATAGGCACAGAGCATGGCGCCCAGCATTTAATACATTTAGTTGGTTAGATGAGTCTACGTTACAAAGCACCGCTCAAGGGCATTGGAGCATTAATTACATAGAGCATGGAGAAAAGACAGAAAGTAATTTATCATGAGGAGTACAATTGATTGGAGGAGCCCGGCCACATAAATGCAGAAGAAAAGGTAGCTACTCGTTCACTTCAGGCACATTCACCTATATTTCTTTGTCCATTCGACATATGACTTCTCTGATGGCCATTGGAATGAGATCAGCTTTGATATTTTGTCATTATGTCCTATGTACCATGCATCCATCAAGATCTTTGCTTCCTTACAAAATAGTTCAAAATTTATTTCCAACTCATGTAGCTTGTCCAAAGTTGAACTCAAAATCTTCATGCTAGGGTCTCAATTAGTACAATAGGTGGATATCAACTGGCCAGTATTGCCATCAAAGTCAACTCTCCATTTGTCAAGACTTTTTATCTTCCCATCACCCTCCAATATGCTCGACATTATTTTCTTATCTATCTTTTCAAGAAATTGTTTCTTTTCACCCAACACATTGTCTAGCTTTAACTGAAAAGCTACGACCTCCTCAAGCATTAGAAGCATGTCAAGAGTCAGCTTCATCTCAAGTGGCGCCTCTGCATCAAATCTTGAGTACCTATGCAAGTCTCCCAATTCACCAATCCTTGGCAGCCATACCCTCTTTATTGTCTTTAGACTCTCCTTATCGTGTTCATGTTGATCAAGGGCTGGTCCTAGATTTGAATAAGATCTCCATGTATCATCCACCCTTGCCAGAACCTTTGTCACTCTATGATTTATCAAATTACTGACCATCTCCTTAACTAAATTTTTCTTCTCTTCCTTTAATCTTTTCACCTCCTTTTTTAATTCTCTAATCTCTGCCAGCAAGGGTTCAGTGTCAGCTGGAAATGTCTCAGCAGTTGGTATCATAGGTAGAATACTTGAAGTGCTAGCCCCTAACAACATTTACTCTTTACACTTGTTGAGCTCTGCAATAGCTTGTGCATACTATAGTAGTAGCTCATCATGATCCTTTTGCAGTTTATTGGTCATTACTTCAGTAAATTGTGTTGTCTGCACATTAAGGCTCGCATCTTGAGGAGCAGGGGTGTTAAATACTCTCTTAATTATGACATCTCTTATCAACTCCCCCAATCCAATCCTAGGTTTATTATTATTTGGGGCCAATGCCCATATTGCCAATGTCTCAAACTTAGGATTGAAGGCTGCACCAAAGAGAGCCTTCTCTACCTGTTCATCAGTCACTTTTGAATCTTCTCTAGTAATAGTGTCAAATGCAATTGCATCTGACAAGGTCCAATGAGGGAGGAGCAACACATTACTTTTGGCAACCAATGCCCTCCCCTTCTCTGGAGTCATGCCACTGATAGCGTGATTCACCTTTGTCAACACCCTTTGGGTGATGTCCTCATACTCTGATGGGTCGGCTCCACTCTTGGCTTCTTCAATTTTCTTCTGGAATTCCTCACTTCTTACTTTCAGCACATAACTCTTGAATTCAAGAGTATTAATGAATTCATCATCCTCCATGAATTTATTACAGGCCATCACCCTGATATCCTCTGTATCCACAGTTTGTCATGTCATTGTCCTCATTGATCTATTGTCAGGGGAAGAGTATGGCCTTATTCTACCAGGTGAATTCACCTGATGGGCAGCTTCCCACACTTGCTCTTCTGCTTCTCCCTCTAGGTCTACTACCTCAATCTCTTCTTCAGCCTCTAAATCAATAATCTTTGCCTATTTGGCAAGGGAAGGGTTAAGTGATTCCCTCTTTACAGCATACCCCCCTCTTGAGCTACTGGGCTAGTAAGTAGGCCTCTCTTCACCTGCTAAAGCACTGGCAATTAGTTGCTCTGCATGATCAAACATCATCTAAATTCTCTTTATTGGGTCCTGTATTTTTGCAAAGGCACTTGGGTAGGCAACATTTAAGTTTTTCCTCATCCTTTCTCCTATCATGATTGTGTCCCATTTGATTCTCAGGTCGTGGACATCATTCATTGCAAAGTAATTCCTGACAATGTCCTCATCAAAACAGACCTGATGAATGTATCTTGGTCTCTGTTTATTAACCCTCACTTTATCAATAAAGCCCTCAGGGTCAAACATCTTGGGATGCTCTACATTCATCCTATAACATTGAAGCACTAAATCAATCTGATCTAAACCTCCTTTATCAACTGTCAAGAAGTCATTGAATCTGAGGGAAGTGGGGAAGAATGAGCCCTTCTTATGTTTCCTCATATGTTCTTTATCTGACTCATTCAGTTGCCTAATAATTTCTAGGAATGCAATCATTTTTGGCACATACTTAGGCAAAATATAAGGAGGGGCCTCACACCTGTAAATTCTGATACAAGTGGTGTGTTCATGATAGAACCAGTCACCCCAGTTATGAACAATCCCTAAATCAGCCTGGGTCCTATCTAAAGGCCTCAGAATATCCAACACATATGTGTGCAGCCTTTCTCCTTCTGGCTCTAAGAAACCAAGAACTCTTCTCAGAAAATACTCCTCAAAAATTACATAATCAATGTCCACACAATGCATGTCCACTATGCATGTCGACATTTACACCGACAACATATTTCCTTGCACATCTGTCATCCTGACATGTAAATTTTGATGCCACATACCTGATAAAGCAAACAAAATCATATGACACGTCAAGGAATACCATGTGGATTCAACATGGGCATCCATAGTAAACAATTTGCTCTTAAGTGCCATCATCTATTTGTGCATTTTCTCTGCCACATAGGAAGCATAATCATATGGCTCCCTTGTCTCTAGATCTTGAATATTTACCGCCATCATCATCAAAGAGATGGGCATCCTATTGAAGCATCCCTTCCAAGTACTTGGCACAAACTATGATAGGTTTTCACAAAGTAATGCATGAATAAGGAGCATTCAAAAGGCTCCTCCTCCCTGTAAGAGATTTTCACCAGTTTTCCATCTATCCCCCTCGGTCTGTGTTTAGCTAGGTTGAAGTCCCTATATGCACGTTTGACATTCTTATAACTTTCCTTTAATGCACCAAGGTTGATCAGCTTGTTGGCTGCAAGGTTTAGGTTGAACACACTGGAGATGTATGCTTTTGTAAATTTGATTATCATAGTGTCATTGTCTGCCAAGACTGACCTTGTTTGAGGATCATACCTCTGTGCAATTGCCCTTGCTAAATAAGGGTTTGGAAATACATTAGGGCAAATTAGCTTGGCAAATCAAATCACCAAGTGTTGCAGACCGGGACCTTAAAGTCTATCCTATGATGCCAGTGTTTAAATAAAATCCAACCTAGTATAGGCAATTTGGTATCCCTACAGTTGTAGCAGAAGTCTAGGAATTTGTTATCTGGCCCGCTGGTACCATGCAGATTCAAAGCATGCCTAGCAGACCCCAAGAATTGGACCATGAGGTCCTCATCTAAACTATGTTTCGAGGTGGAAGCCTGATTGGTTTGACTCATCTTCTCAGACTATTTATATTAAACTAGGGTTTCTTATCTCAACAATTCTCTACCCTTTCAATCAAGAAATCAACTTAAAATTTACTAAGCACAGTCAAACAGAGTGAACTTATTAGTTTTTATGCCTGCGGAAACTTAGAATTCCTTCTTTTAATCACCTAAATACTTGTTGCACGTCTGGACTTTGTTCATGCTTGAGGAAATGACGTAGAAAACCCTAATCTTCTTCCTTTTGAAGCTTTGTAGCATAGGTTCTGAGGCATTAATGGAAGTAGCTTCAGCCTTAATCTCATATTCGTGTCACAGGGTGCCTACAATGTTCCTCATAAAAGATTTAAACCTGGGTCGTTGATCTGAATTTGTCCTTTTGAAATCCATGGCCACCATTCACCCGCCGGATTTGAAAATCTAAGTCTTTGTCATTGAAAAGTCTTCGACCAATAGGAGCAAGCCAAGTTAGGCATACATCCTTTGCTAACCGCATCACTTTTTGTTTGACTCATACATGTGGCACCATATCGCGGTGTCACAGTCAGAAATGGCCCACCACTTACCTACCTTACGCGAGCACGGTAAAGTCTCCACGTGTCCCCTTTTCATTTGCTTTTCATTTCTTTATTAAGATGAGGCCACATGTTACCATCTCGCGATCATGCGGTGAATATTCATTTCTAACAAGATTCCCTTGCGAGCTTGCGCAACCGTCAAATTTAAGCCTCACTGTAGATCATTTCTTAGATTGACACTTGGCAGCATATGATTCCTTGATGTAGGATTCTTTGATTAAGGGCCTATAAGCTTAGATTCCTTGACAAGTGTCACCTTGTCGTAGCCGCGCAGGGGGATGATGACGTCATCTATGATGCGCTATGACACTGTGAAATACTTTTACATAACACTTTACACCCTTACAAAGACTAAGGACATAGATTTGATTTTTTACGGGCCACATGGGGTAAACCTAGGACATGGGGCCGGTCACCTAATGAACATAAAGGCTTCAAGTTATAACTTAAGTGACTTGGGACTTACCACAAGTGGTCAATTTGAAATTAGAAGATAAAACACACAAGACTTAGGGACTTAGGCTTAACAAATTATAAAGGTAAAGGCTTGCAATTTTATGGACCTAAAACCCTAAATTAGCTCCGACTGGGGACGTGCAAGCTTTTAGGTTGCAACAAGAACCACTAGACTTCTGGGAGCAGACCAAACCAAGACCAAGAGGAATGAAGTATACAAGCATATACATTATTTACAACCTATAAACATCCTATTTTACAGTGTGCATAGAGAAGAACTTACTTAGGAAAAGTAAGGTTTCAGGAATTATCCATGCACATGCAACTCCTGAAATTCACCATCTAGTCCTTGGAGAAAATAGGAATCCTCTCCATGAGTATTACTTATCAAATAAGGGTCTAACCATAATGGTTTGAATTGGTCATGTTTACCCTTATCCTGGTTCCTGGCATTCCACACAAGAACCAATTCGTTCACCTGGAATTTTCTTTTGATAGTCCTCTTATCAAACAAATATTTCACTTTCTATTATTTCTTTATATTGGTCTTTTATGCTTCTCTCCTATTTCCATCTAGTGCAATCAATTGATTCACTCTCTTAGCCATTGGATCTTCCATATCCTCATTGCTTTCTTGTATAAACTTGTACATTGGCAGGAGGTTATTCATTGGCAACCTGGCCGAGCTACACCGTATACTAACTCAAAGGGAGACTTACCAATTGCCTTTTTTACTATTACCCTATCTGCCCACAACACCAACTTCAATTTTGAATCCCATGCTCTTTTGCTCTTATCAATTATTCTCTTAATTATCTTCATGAGACTTTTATTACTAGATTTTTCTTGACCATTTCATTGAGGATGATATGGTGATGCATGAGATAAACCAATTCTATAACTATTACAGAAATCTACAAACTCACCAGACCTGAAGCACATTGCATTGTCTGTAACCAATTTCACTGGTACTCCAAATCTGATTATTATATGTTCTAGGATAAAGTCAAGCACAACCTTACTCGTGGATTTCTTGGTTGGAATGGCCTCAATCCACTTGGTGAAATAATCTATAGCAACCAAAATCCAACTGTGTCCTCCACTTGACTTTTATGCTATTTCTCCTATAAAGTCTATTCCCCATTATTGAAATGGAGCCTCTACCATTATAGTCTTAAGTGGCAATGCACCTGCATACTTAAGTTTTCCAGAAAAATCTTTAGCAGGAATCACATTTCCTCACCATCTTATGTGCATCAGAGAAAAGTGTTGGCCACCAGTATCCTGCTCTGAGAATTTTATGGGCAGTAGTTCTAGCTATATAGTGTCCACCACACATTCCTTCATGCATATTAATTAAAATATTCATTGCTTGATTTTCATCTACACATTTGAGTAGCACACCATTAGGGTTCTTCCAATACAATTCACCTTGGATAATAACATACTTGACAGTATGTAGTTTTAATGTTCTCTTTTGGCTATCACTTAAATGGGTAGGATAATTCAGATTTTGTAAATAATGCACAATGTCTTTATACCTTTCAGATTTATGCATTTCACAAGCTTGGTCCTGAACTACATTGACTTGACATGCTTCCATATTTGATTTTGTCATCAATTTAGCTAAACCTTATCCCCTTACCAATTTGGTAATCTGAATCTCAATATTGAACTCTTGGAGTTTGTTTATCCATCTGCATCGCCTTCTAGTCACTTCCTGTTGAGTGAATATGTCTTTGACTGCTGCATGTGGCAGATATGCTACAATCTGAGCTCCAACTAGATAAGGTCTGAAATTCTTGATGGCCCTAACCAAAGCATAAGCTTGCTTCTCCATAGTATCATATTTCAATTCTGCTGCCTGTAAAGACTTGCTAAAGAAGGCAATTGGTTGTTCAAATCCATCATCATTTTTCTGTAACAAGCATGCAACAATTATATGGAATGAAGTAAATGAAAACAATTGAAAGGACTTAGAAAAATCAAGAGATTTTAAAACAGGGGCAGTCTTGATAGCTTCCTTGATGCTTTGGAATGATTGAATTGCTTCACTTCCCCATCCTATAGACTCACCCTTTTTTAACATCTTAGATACAACTTTGGTAATCTCTGCAAAATTAGGAATAAATCTTCTAACAAAGTTAATATGCCCAAAAAATGACTGGACACCCTTTATTGTCTTTTATCAATTGTTGCAACCCTCTCTAGATCAATCCTAACTCCATCCCTAGACACTATGTGCCCCAAGAGTTTTCCTTCAGTTACTCCAAAAGTACACTTCTTAGGATTTAGGGAGATGCCATATTCTGGTGCCCTAATAAAAACCTATTCTAGATGCATACAATGTTGTTCTTCCTTCTTTGAATAAGCAGTTAGATCATCTTGATACACAATGAATATAGAGTCAATTAATCCTACAAAAGTAACATCCATCGCTCTTTGAAAAGTAGCACCTGCATTTGTCAATCCAAATGGCATCCTTACACATACATAAGTCCCCCATGGAGTTGTGAAGGTAGTTTTATATTGTTCTAATTCTCTCACCTTCACCTGATTATATCCTGAAAATCCATCCATCATGGACAGGAGTTCACATCCTATCACCTTTTGCAACATAGCTTCCATGTTAGGCAATGGGTAATTATCCTTCAAAGAAGATATATTCAAATTTCTAAAGTCTACACACAATCTTATATCTCCATTCTTCTTTCTAACTGGGATAAGATTTGACACCCAAGTAGAGTGTCTTATGGGCTCAATAATTCTAGCATCCCTAAGCTTCATAAGTTCTTCCTGCATTTTTGGGGCTAAAGTGGGATTAATAGGTCTCTTCCTCTGTCTGAATGGTTTAGCTCCAGGCTTAAGGGGAATTTCATTCTAGAATAAGTCCTCTCTATATGCTTTCAAGTCTTCATCGGACCAAGCAAAGACATGTTTGTACTTTCTTAGTAAGGATATTAACATTGCCCTGATATGTGGTTTCAAGTGCTTACCCATGTAAACTTTCTTTGGAGCATTTTGTGTACCCAAGTTTATTTCCTCCAAATCTTCCATGTGAGGGGAGGAAGTCTTGGCAATCATCTGGTCTCTATTATCAAAGTCTCTTTCTAAAGCGACCAACCCCCTTGGAATCTTATTGATCTTAAGTCGTATCACCTCTTTTCCAAAAAGGGTTTCTTTCCCATCTACGACTTCCACAAAGTTCTAAAAATCTATTTCTTGATTCTCATACTCATCAATACAATGCAAAAACTTTATTAAGTTCTTATCATCCTCAAAAACCTGCCAACTATATGTGTTGCCTAGCATTGCTGGTTTGATTTTAATCTTGAAATTTGTGATATCAGACAATGTAACATCATCTGGCCCGATGGCTACATTAGCCAAGAAATCTACCATAACATTTTTTGACCTTTCTATCCAATTTATTGAGAATGCATCAAATAACTCAATAGTATCCCAAACTGCATGTTCATATTGTTGCAACCTTTTATTCTTTGAAGCATACTTATCTCTCACTTGGGAAACTATTAGTTCTGAATCTCCAAACACCCTTAACACTTTAATGTCGTACCTAAGAGCAACATTCAGTCCTAGCAATAGATTTTCATATTCTATAATATTGTTTGTGCAAGCAAATTTCAACATAAAGGAGAATTTAAGGATCTTACCAGTAGGAGACAGAAACACCACTTCTGCACCAGAACCCTCCTTTCAACAAGCACCATCAAAGTACATGGTCCACAAGTTATTATGACCTTTCTGTTCTTCAAGCTCTTCATCAATAAGCTCCTTCTTCACATCTTGATCACATGATGTAACCCTGAAATTCTCGCAATCAGTATCCACAAAGAAAATATGATCCTCTAGTTCTTGATCTTTAACTGTATCTAGTGCTCTTTCCTCTCTAACCAGCTTGACATCCTTACCATTCATGGGAATCATTGCATATGACAGATCCAATTGCATGCTTTCTCCAATCAACGATGCCCACCTCCTAGACAATAACATACCATATTATGGCTTGATATCAACTACTATCACATTCATTGTGTTGGTCTCTGAATCGGCAGAGGGTTTGCCAGTTCCAATGCATAGTCAGATTCGGCCAACGAATACAAGAGGTTGCCTGATCTACCTCCTCTTCACTTCTGGTTTTGCCGCACCAAGGGGGGTATCCCTATAGCTAAAGATGTAACACTTGACTCACCCAATGACACAAAGATATAGCTTTACAATAACAGGCAGAATACTCTCATGTGTGGACCAAGATTTGTGTGACAAGTCACAAGGTTGGCAACATTCTTGGACATATTTGTCTGGTTATGGATGAGAGTATGCAGGGGGTTCCTAATCCTACTCCTACAACTAACAGGTTGGAAATATGGACGGATTTAAATTGATGTTTTGGATGCCAAACATGGGGTTTTGGATCATAAATACTTCACAAGGGTAGACCGGTGCCTATCTCAGGGCAAGGAGTCAACTAGACGTATACACAAGAACGGATTGCACTTTGGATTCAAGTTTCAAGGGGTTAGATTGATGTTTGCCTTACAAACATCACCCAAGAATGGGTATTTAACTGTCTCAACTTACAGATATCCCAGTTGACATACAATCTCCTCCATACTCAACCTAAAACAATTTAATCCACTCCTTGAATGGAAGTCTAAAGATCAAGCATGCAATACATAAATCTATATTCTAGAATTTGAGGAACCCTTAGCAACCAAATTCAGAAGAAGAAATGCATGCAACAAATGGAGAGTGAGAGCTAGACACATGCAATAAGCATTTTTCATATAAAACAACACTGAAACTGAAAATGTCTGCAATGTACATTCAAGTGCAACTCATAAACTCCACAGAGATACAACAGATAGGAAATGCTTTGTTTTTCATTATTTTCACAAAAATGCCTAGGTCTTCAACAACCACAATGAGTAACACAGTTTGCATTTTATAGAAAAACTATGAACTCAACCAAAATTACAACGGTCAACTCAAAAATTTGCCAGATACAATGCATCTTCAGATTGGTGCTCAAAATAATGAATGCAGCTAGGATAAACAGAGGAGAGGGTAGGTGGGTTCGGGATCTGAGCCGCCGCTCAAAGATTTGCTTCAAACCGGGTAGTTTGCCTGTCCATCATCGACCCATACCACTGCAACTATGCCATTAATGCTCATCTACCCACAGCCCCTCGAAATCTGCAGTAGCGCACCTCTGGAGTTTTCTCGCTCAAAACATGACTGCAAATGCAAAGAATTCCATCGCTGCCTGGGAGTTTAAAACTGGTCGTTGATCTTTCTCCCTCAATTGAGATCCACGGCTCAAAATCCTACTGAAAAGTCAAGAACCAATGAAAATGTGCCACGTAGGCACTTCGTGCAACCATCGCTAACCTTTCCTGCCCTTCATTTTGCCCTTTTCGCCCTTGTATATGCATGTTCAAATGCATATACAACCGCCTGCTTTTTGCCTTTAACCTTTGTATATGCGAGAGCATATACATATACAATTGTTTAATATACAAGGCGGAACCCAAATCTTCATAGAACAAATCGCAATCACCATCGAGTCCGCTTTGCATCATCTTTCCTTGCATATCTTCTTTGTGCATGTGCATATGCATTCTCCTTATACATACAAGGTGCGGATTTCAAAATTTATGAATCGGATTGGAAGAACCCTTCGAAATCTGGCTTGTATGCCTGCCTTTGCATTTGTGTGCTTGCATGTTGACTTGTATATTTGCCACCTGATGTGCATCCTGTTTTGCATATCCGTGGGCCCCACCAATTGTATCTTTTCTTTGCATGTTTTCAATGTATGCGCCCAATGTACATTTTTCATTTGTATGTCGAATATACAAACGCGATCATACAAACCCTCTTACATACAAGCAAGGAATCTTTCTAGAATATGCGATATACATTCTTTCTTGTATGTCTGGAAATGCATATTTTCCTTTGTATGTTGCGTATGTATGTGCGAACATACAACACAATATACAAGCAAACCCTTGATACATCTGTAGAATATTCTAGGAATCTTCAATGCATATTCCACCCTTGTATATTTCCAATGCATCTCTTCATTGCATGTTTTCTTTTGTATCTAGCCATTGCATGTATTTACATACAACACAAATATACATGCAGACCCGGTATACATTCAAGGAATATTCCTAGAATCTAAGAAAGATTCCTGAATGCATATGCACCTTTTCAAGCTCGATATGCATTGTGAAATACATATAACTAATTTTTCAAACGCTGATTGAGATTTTGCAAGCTCGCCAATGCACATTTGACCTGCATGTATATACAAACACCCTCGTATATACAAAGTGACATGCATACAACAGATTCTTGCAACTTTTTTACTGTAAAGGCCGGAAGTGTTAGAATTTTTATCAATCTTTTGGAAGGTGCCTGCATATTTAAATGTTTGAAACCTAAATGCTTATGCAAGCACCAACACAGGCTCTATCTGGGGATGCATGCCTCTTGCAGGCATGGCGAGAATCATAGAACTTTGGGATGCAGACCAATCCCTTATCCATTGGGCACAGAGTCAAAATTGTACTAACCTGCATCACAAAACACATTTATTAAAATTTAATTGGCAGCCCAGGGCCACCAAAAAGGAAAACCAAAATTTTCCTTTGTCAAAAACCCTGTTTTCTTTTTATTTCTTCAAATGAAGCCTGAAAGCATTTAACTGTTTGTAGCACCCAGCATTGCAATTGATTGTGCTACTGCTCCTTTCCTTTTCTTTGACAAATCTACGACAAGCTTGATCAGCATGCATTATCATCAACAATAGAATGTCATCATCATATGAGTCACTGATGTTGCTTGGAAAACTAACAGACTCATATGAAACAAATGAATCCACACCAGAAATTTGCCCCTCTTCAAAATATAAGAGCTCCTTTATATTGAACAAACAATATTCAGGCACAAGCAACATCTCATAATCGAATTCATTTTTATAAGCATGTAGATATTCATCATCATTGTGCTCAGCAATCTTATCATTAATGTGCACCTGGAATGTCTCAAAAGAAGGCATAAAAAGCTCAGGATGCAGCCCTATGTCAAAAACCTCATAGTTACCCCTGTAACTAGCACTATCCCCAACTGTATGAGTACACACATCTGCAACTTGTCCATCCACCTCTGAATAGTGACCCTGTTGTTCATCTTCACCAATGCACTAATAATCAAAAGCAAATTTTTCAACCTCTGCACTGTGAAGGCGGTCAAAATCTTCAAGGAAACATTCATATTTAGCATCCATATATATTTCATCATCTGAAAGGCTCACATATGCATCTGAATGCTGACAGTCATGTTGTGATGTTCACAACACGCCCCATTATGCTCCTTAGCAAAATGGGGACCCCTGCTGATGTTTTGCTTTTTGCTTCTGCTTGTGTTTTTCTGCTTTCTGGCGCTTTGGTAAAAATGAAGGTCAGGTGCATCATCATCATGATGTTGGATGAGGTTGGTCATCATCATGAGGTTAGTTTGTCAAAGTTCATATTTTGTTTCTGTGACCTCATATTTAGAAAGAGCTTGAAATTCCATGCAGGTTTGCCTTTTACTTCACTTGAAAATTCGTTCATATGTGGAAGTTATGCACGGTCAAAGTTTTGGTCAAACCTGATAATCGCAAGTGATCATCATATTTTTTTCATGTTTACAAGGTCATCATGATCTTGGTCTATCAACCGATAAAAATCATGCAGTCGCAATATCCGGACGTCAATCTTAGGTGGTAGTGCCCTTTACCCGTCAAATGGCCTTAGGCGCATCGTGAGCATCATGATTTTTCGGAGGGTCATATTTTATAACTTGGTTTTGCTGAATGAACAACATCATCATCATATTTGAAACACCCCCCCGATAATATCCTGAGGTTCAAATATCCGGATATCATGATGACGTCAACTTTAAGTCACGGTAAGTTTCCCCCGTCGAGCGGTCTTTGTATCGCGAGCATCATCATGATATTTTTGCATCGCCTAAAAATATAATATCATGCTGATGATATAAGATCACCCTGACTCAGAGAGTCCACCATCAGTATATTTGCATGCGCATGTTATAAACCTATCGGAGGGTCATCATCATGATATTTGCTGAAATTCGAAAGATGATGATGACCTCTTCATATCCTCCTGATCTCCTTTTGCATAATCATGATCATCATCCTGATCTTTCACAAGAGGGTCATATTCGATGAAATTCGCTAAGTGATGGAGACATCATCATCATAATTCGATAAAGAGGATCATCATATTCATATCCTCCTGATCTCCTTTTTTCAATATCATGATGATCACCCTGTCTTTTAAGAAGAAGGCGATATTCCATTCCTCGACAGCATGATCATAATTTACAATATCACCCTAGCGCAAATATCATGATGACCTCAACTCATCCTTGTGCTCCGAAAATGAAATATGATGATGACATCATCATGATAATTCGATGAGGAGGATCATCATCATATTTTTTTTATCCTGTCATATTGTCAAGATCATCATGATCTTGTTTATTCACCCGACATTTCGTGAAGTCCTCCTGCCGAGAAGAACGACCTTTTCCAAATATCCTTATGATCATCATCATCACATTTTCCCTTCGGCAGGATATTTTCTAAAACATGATCCAGTTAGCGAAATATCATGATGACGTCATGTTCTAAGTTTAACGAAGGCTCCGGATATCATAATGACGTCATCTCGATCTGATAAACGAAGAAGCTAATATCCTGATGATCATCATCATCACATTTTCCCTTCGGCAGGATATTTTCCGAAGCACGATCTGGTTCACGAATATGATGATGACGTCTTATTCTAAGTTCGACAGAAGCCCCAAATATCCTGATGATCATCATCATCCTGATCTTTCGAGAGGGTTGCCTTGGCCGCAAAGGGGTCATATTACATTCATCATCCTGATCATGCTCCTTAGGTGACCCGATATCACAATTATCCCCCTGATCTTAACTGAACATCATGATGACGTCATCTTTTGCATTTTAATGAAGCCCGAATATGATGATGACGTCACCATCATATTCCTTTCCTCATGCAGCAGGATCATACTTCATATCCTCCTTTCTCCTTCAAACATGATGATGATGAAGATGATGATGATGTTGTTCTTTTCTCCAATATGCAGAGGCGAAATATCATGATGACGTCATCTGGACCTTCAAGAAGGAGAGCATCATATTTCCATAATATCATGATGATGAAGAGAATATTGACTAACATTGTTTTTTTTTGACACGCCGATAGCGATAGTCATGCCGATGGGCGGGAAATGAGGCGGTGGAATTTTAAAGTGTTTTTTTGGGCGCCTGTGGCATTTTTTCGGTCAGCGATAGTTGACCCGATGAATTTTGAGCAGTCTGAGCGCATTTTGGACGCGTTTTGAGGAGTATTCTAGATCTGATTTCCACAATCTTGCGCAGTCACCTGGGTTTAAACGGTTATTTTAATTTCATGCTGTTTATGTGATAAATGAAATACTTATTGCTTGTCTTGTCTTGCAGGCTTGCAGTTGAGGAAGCAGCTGGAAAGTCAACACAGTGACCTCATGGAGGAAGGAAATCTGATCTCAGGAGCAGGAAGATAAGGATGAAATGCGAAAAGTCAAGGCCATTCAAGTAAAGAACAAGGTTGCAGCTGAAGGTATTACTGCAACAGACAAACAGAAGTTATTACCCAGCTGCCGGAACTTCTCAGAAGGGGCAATATTTTGCCCAGATTTGACACTACTCAGAGATATTTTTGAGAGCTGGTTCACCTGTATTTATTGCTATAACCAAGGGTTTGAACCATGGGTTCAGTTAGGTTTTTGCTGTAGTGAGGACCATCAGAATGTCTTTATATTGTGCCTCTCTACACTGTAATACTTTACAACAGGGATTCTAGGAAAACACAGCAAGTTAGCTTAGCATAGTTTAGAGGTAGAAGAAGGAGGTCGCCTGTTTGTCTGCAGTAAGGTGCGCGTGGAATGTCTAGCTGCCTTACTATATCTGTAAAGCTTGTAAGTTCTCTGTAGTATGATCAATGAAACTAAGAGTCATTCCTACATTGTAAATAGTGTATGACTATTCGTTTCTAATACAATAGAATCTGGAGTTCTGCATCTATCTTCTGAGTGTTCTCCTGCCCTTCTTTGTGTTTTGAAATATTTTCTTTGAGAGCTTGCAATTTTAAATGTATGTTTGTGAAAATGCTCAGAACTTGCATTTAAGTTTTTTTTTACTGTGGATTTGATCAAATTACTGTGGAATTTACATAGTGCATAACAGAAACAATTAGATCCTTTGGTAGATTAAATGAGGTATAGATTAGATCTTTTTAACTTTTCCCAACCCATCTGAAATATTTAGCTGAAAACGTAGAAATCCAAAGGAAATTGTCTCAAATTTGAAGAAGCATGTATAACAGAGCTATAAGTAGACAGTTTTCATAAACAGATAAAGAAGAAAGCTGCAAAAATTCAAGAAAACCCTCTGAAACTTGCAGCATAGTAACACTTGTATGCAAATGAACAGAATACTTGTTGAAATCTATGACCTCTTTGCATATTCTTAGTCCAGTAAACCACCAAACAAACCTAAACTACGTAAGGCCCCTTGAACATTACAGCTTCACATTGACCAACTGAACTTGACCAACTGAACCATTGTAGACTTGGGATTAGTTGAATCTCAAATGATTCCTTCTTATCTTTCAAGTATAGTTTCAGTTCATTATATGTGAATTTTAACTTATTGTTATGATTGCATCAAAACAGTCATCAACAGTTTTCTGGCGCTAGAAGGAGGGCCTGATTTGGTTTAGGGTTAAAATTTTGAGTTTTAAATGTTATATTCTGAGATATGTTAGGTCTCATAAAATTTCAATGGCTTAAAAAGTTGAAAGAGCGTCCCATTTTTTAATGGGCTCATATAGGAACAGTTTTCAAGTTGACATTCCTTCATTTCAGAAAGCTTTGAATAACCAGCTTTATCCCAAAAATTTATATTGCTATGGATTATTTGGAAGGTGTAGGATACATAAGTCCATAGAGCATGGTGAGCTTAATTGTATAGCTTTCCTTACAAGATTAGATTTATATTTGAAAGGACTAATCTCTCTCTCAGATGTGTATAGGGCTGAAAGTTGGCAGGGAAATGAGGAGATTATTGAGCGACAGAAGGATGCAGCATCAATAGTCATTAAATGTGCAGAGGATACAAAGATCGAACCAATGCTAGGAATAAAGGATAATAAGATCTCTTGGCAGGAATCATGTGATGGTAAGAAAAAAAATCTGTCTTTTCGTCAGGATCCGGCTGTGATTAAAGTTAGTGAAAAGTATAAATATCCTAAAAAATGCAGAGAAGGAATCACAGCTCATGTCCCTTTTCTAGATAATAAGCAAAAAGGATTTAATGGAAAAGAAAAGGAAAGTGGGGTTCATCTTGATACATTTGATAAATATATAGAACTACTAAGGAATATTTGTCAAGAAGAAACCTCTGGGTCTGACCTGAAAAGTTTTAACGAACATGATTTGGCAAAGAAATGTAAACAAGCATTGGCAGAATTAAAATGCACTAAAACTGATAGGATCCCTACTGTAGAAACTAGTGAAGTCATAGAAAAGAAAGTAAATCCTAGTGTTACACCTGACTTCTTTAAACTAAATGATCAAAATCAAGATTGTTGCAGGTCAATAGAATTAGACTCTTCACTGAATGATAAATATGAGTCATCTGATGAACAATTCTTGAAAGAAGAGGATACAGAGGATCATGTAGCTGCTGTGCATAATCAGACATCACCCCCATGCCATGTTGAAAATAAAACAGGGGAGTACTCCTGTCAATCAAAAGATGTTGTCCCACCTTTACTCTCAAGTGATTTAGAAATGATTAATTTCTGTATGTCAGATTATGATGATGAGGATACTTACTTAAGTACTGATGTGCAGGAAACTAATGAGAACATTGAGAGGTTTGCTAAATTTGAGGATAAGCTGAACATCCAGAATGAAGGAACAAAGCTAGATGAAGATGAAGAAATGATACATCTAGAGTCATTCCTCTTTCAACTTGAAAAAGGACTAGACATAGAGCTGGGCAATGAAAATGCAGAGCTAAATGAAAAGCCAGCTATCAATAAACAAGTGTGTTCCACAGAGCTAAGGGCACATCAGGTTGTCTCTTTCCTTTCCTTAGTAAACAATGATAAATGCTATTTTGATTATGGAAATTCAAGAGATAGGACATGCATATGGATTAATCATAAACTTGATGAGTTGCCTCAGTTACTAGTCATTAAGAGCTATTCTAATAAACACAATGAATCTAGAATATCAGAATTTTTTTCAGAATTCAAAGATAAATCTGCTAGGATGAGGACCATAACTAGTACCCTGTTACTCCTGCACAACCTAAAGAAATATGCAAGTAGGGGTGTTTTTGGGTCTTTTTCCTGGGTTTCTAATTACCTTGTAGAGGCTTGTATATAGTCTGGTAGGGTAGTTGTTTTTGTTTTTGTGTTCTTCTTTTGCTGTTTTTCTTTTTAGGTTGGCTGTTTGTATAGCTTATCTTCTGTTTGTTTTTGCTTTTTGTTTCTTTCTGTTTGTACAGTTTTTTCTTTTGTTGTTGTGTTGTTTGTACAGCCTGTTTGTTTGGTTGGTTTGTTGTCTCCTCAGCAGGGATCTTTATTTTACTTTAGAGTATTAAGGAGCAAAACTAGCAACCATTCAAAACAGTATAAAATTTAGGATATTCAGGTTAATCATTTGCAATTTACACATAACCTGTCACTGTCATGAATGTAGAGAGTTGTTCATCTTCTGAAGTTTTGTATTCAATAAATGTGATTGAGAATTCGAAGCAGGTTTCTCACGATGACACACCTAAAATCCTTGGGTTTGTTGAACCTACCAGTGTAGATATTAGGTGAAAAATCAGAGGTCACCCTTGCTACCATTACAATTCTCAGCTTAATTTCAGCAAGTGTCCACTCCTTGCATCATGAAGTTACAAATTGCTATATCTTATGAAATCTTTCAAAATTAGAAAACAAAAAATAAATAAATAAATAAAGCGGATTATACTGAAAATCCAGATTAAGCCATCTAAGTAACTCTACCGGGGCTATGGACGCTCGCTGGCAGTGGGGCTCTACTTAGGAGAATTGTAACGATAACCTTGCCGAGGCTATAGACGCTCGCTGGCAGCAAGGCTCTATCTGGTCGGCTATGAGGGAATATCCTCACCTACGTAGGCTAATGTCAGTCACTGGTTTGTTCAACCGATCTTCAAGATGAGGATAATTAATCACATGCACACAACTAAACTGAAAATGGAAGTTCATGCATCTTTATTGAATACTTTGAGTCTCAAGCTGAATAGTAATTTGCAGGAAAGATAGTTGGAAGTTATGAGTTCATTTCATCTAGTTTCCTTGAACACTCTGAATTTAATTGTTTTGTTTTGGTTGCTAGTTGTTGTGATGTTCACAACATGCCCCATTATGCTCCTTAGCAAAATGGGGACCCCTGCTGATGTTTTGCTTTTTGCTTCTGCTTGTGTTTTTCTGCTTTCTGGCGGTTTGGTAAAAATGAAGGTCAGGTGCATCATCATCATGATGTTGGATGAGGTTGGTCATCATCATGAGGTCAGTTTGTCAAAGTTCATATTTTGTTTTTGTGACCTCATATTTAGAAAGAGCTTGAAATTCCATGCAGGTTTGCCTTTTACTTCACTTGAAAATTCGTTCATATGTGGAAGTTATGCATGGTCAAAGTTTTGGTCAAACCTGATAATCGCAAGTGATCATCATATTTTTTTCATGTTTACAAGGTCATCATGATCTTGGTCTATCAACCGATAAAAATCATGCAGTCGCAATATCCGGACGTCAATCTTAGGTGGTAGTGCCCTTTACCCGTCAAATGGCCTTAGGCGCATCGTGAGCATCATGATTTTTAGGAGGGTCATATTTTATAACTTGGTTTTGCTGAATGAACAACATCGTCATCATATTTGAAACACCCCCCCAATAATATCCTGAGGTTCAAATATCCGGATATCATGATGACGTCAACTTTAAGTCACGGTAAGTTTCCCCCGTCGAGCGGTCTTTGTATCGCGAGCATCATCATGATATTTTTGCATCGCCTAAAAATATAATATCATGCTGATGATATAAGATCACCCTGACTTAGAGAGTCCACCATCGGTATATTTGCATGTGCATGTTATAAACCTATCGGAGGGTCATCATCATGATATTTGCTGAAATTCGAAAGATGATGATGACCTCTTCATATACTCCTGATCTCCTTTTGCATAATCATGATCATCATCCTGATCTTTCACAACAGGGTCATATTCGCTGAAATTCGCTAAGTGATGGAGACATCATCATCATAATTCGATAAAGAGGATCATCATATTCATATCCTCCTGATCTCCTTTTTGCAATATCATGATGATCACCCTGTCTTTTAAGAAGAAGGCGATATTCCATTCCTCGACAGCATGATCATAATTTACAATATCACCCTAGCGCAAATATCATGATGACCTCAACTGATCCTTGTGCTCCGAAAACGAAATATGATGATGACGTCATCATGATAATTCGATGAGGAGGATCATCATCATATTTTTTTATCCTGTCATATTGTCAAGATCATCATGATCTTGTTTGTTCACCCGACATTTCGTGAAGTCCTCCTGCCGAGAAGAACGACCTTTTCCAAATATCCTGATGATCATCATCATCACTTTTTCCCTTCGGCAGGATATTTTCTAAAACATGATCCGGTTAGCAAAATATCATGATGACGTCATGTTCTAAGTTTAACGAAGGCTCCGGATATCATGATGACGTCATCCCGATCTGATAAACGAAGAAGCTAATATCCTGATGATCATCATCATCACATTTTCCCTTCGGCAGGATATTTTCCAAAGCACGATCCGGTTCACGAATATGATGATGACGTCTTATTCTAAGTTCGATAGAAGCCCCAAATATCCTGATGATCATCATCATCCTGATCTTTCGAGAGGGTTGCCTTGGCTGCAAAGGGGTCATATTACATTCATCATCTTGATCATGCTCCTTAGGTGACCCGATATCACAATTATCCCCCTGATCTTAACTGAACATCATGATGACATCATCTTTTGCATTTTAATGAAGCCCGAATATGACGATGACGTCACCATCATATTCCTTTCCTCATGCAGCAGGATCATACTTCATATCCTACTTTCTCCTTCAAACATGATGATGATGAAGATGATGATGATGTTGTTCTTTTCTCCAATATGCAGAGGCGAAATATCATGATGACGTCATCTGGACCTTCAGGAAGGAGAGCATCATATTTCCAGAATATCATGATGATGAAGAGAATATCGACTAACATTGTTTTTTTTTGACACGCCGATAGCGATAGTCATGCCGATGGGCGGGAAATGAGGCGGTGGAATTTTAAAGTGTTTTTTTTGGCGCCTGTGGCATTTTTTCGGTCAGCGATAGTTGACCCGATGAATTTTGAGCAGTCTGAGCGCATTTTGGACGCGTTTTGAGGAGTATTCTAGATCTGATTTCCACAATCTTGCGCAGTCACCTGGGTTTAAACGGTTATTTTAATTTCATGCTATTTATGTGATAAATGAAATACTTATTGCTTGTCTTGTCTTGCAGGCTTGCAGTTGAGGAAGCAGCTGGAAAGTCAACACAGTGACCTCATGGAGGAAGGAAATCTGATCTCAGGAGCAGGAAGATAAGGATGAAATGCGAAAAGTCAAGTCCATTCAAGTAAAGAACAAGGTTGCAGCTGAAGGTATTACTGCAATAGACAAACAGAAGTTATTACCGAGCTGCCGGAACTTCTCAGAAGGGGCAATATTTCGCCCAGATTTGACACTGCTCAGAGATATTTTTGAGAGCTGGTTCACCTGTATTTATTGCTGTAACCGAGGGTTTGAACCAGGGGTTCAGTTAGGTTTTTGCTGTAGTGAGGACCATCAAAATGTCTTTATATTGTGCCTCTCTACACTGTAATACTTTACAACAGGGATTCTAGGAAAACACAACAAGTTAGCTTAGCATAGTTTAGAGGTAGAAGAAGGAGGTCGCCTGTTTGTCTGCAGTAAGGTGCGCGTGGAATGTATGGCTGCCTTACTGTATCTGTAAAGCTTGTAAGTTCTCTGTAGTATGATCAATGAAACTAAGAGTCATTCCTACATTGTAAATCGTGTATGACTATTCGTTTCTAATACAATAGAATCTGGAGTTCTGCATCTATCTTCTGAGTGTTCTCCTGCCCTTCTTTGTGTTTTGAAATATTTTCTTTGAGAGCTTGCAATTTTAAATGTATGTTTGTGAAAATGCTCAGAACTTGCATTTAAGTTTTTTTTTACTGTGGATTTGATCAAATTACTGTGGAATTTACATAGTGCATAATAGAAACAATTAGATCCTTTGGTAGATTAAATGAGGTATAGATTAGATCTTTCTAACTTTTCCCAACCCATCTGAAATATTTAGCTGAAAACGTAGAAATCCAAAGGAAATTGTCTCAAATTTGAAGAAGCATGTATAACAGAGCTATAAGTAGACAGTTTTCATAAACAGATAAAGAAGAAAGCTGCAAAAATTCAAGAAAACCCTCTGAAACTTGCAGCATAGTAACACTTGTATGCAAATGAACAGAATACTTGTTGAAATCTATGACCTCTTTGCATATTCTTAGTCCAGTAAACCACCAAACAAACCTAAACTACGTAAGGCCCCTTGAACATTACAGCTTCACATTGACCAACTGAACTTGACCAACCGAACCATTGTAGACTTGGGATTAGTTGAATCTCAAATGATTCCTTCTTATCTTTCAAGTATAGTTTCAGTTCATTATATGTGAATTTTAACTTGTTGTTATGATTGCATCAAAACAGTCATCAACAAGTCACTAACATATTCACTGTTGTCCCTTGAAATAGCATCTTCTATATTCAGAGTGAAGCTCTGCATATCCACCTCACATAAATAATTAGGAATAACTAGAATATGCATACTGCTACAAGACACAACCTCATGTATATCTTTCATTTCATTATTTGAAGGGCATTTTGTGTCTGCAGGCTTCTCTTTTAGAGGCTAATAACAATGTTTGTTTTCATCATCATAGGATGTGCCTACATTTTCTATAACATCTTCTTCATGTATATACATCACATCATGACTACACATGCTATTTTGAAATACATTTCCCTCCACACAATCATCTTTCAATGCACATACTGGGAGAGCTGAAATATATTCATTTTGATAACTATTTTGACAACTTGCAGCCATGAAACCCACTGGTATTCCATATTTCTCATTATTTTCAATATCCATAGCAAATTGGTAGGCCTGGTGAAGTGTGGCTGGTTCTTTATCTCTCAATAAATAACTCACTTCTTCATCAAATGCAGCCAAATAAATTGCTAACCATAATACATTATTAGGTCTCATATATTCAAGAATTTGCTTGAGCAACTTAATAAATCTAAGATTAAAGGCTGGAACCAGTTCCTCATCTTCCTTTTGGATATTCATAAAGTGCATGATCAATGAGGCCAAATCAAATCTTTCACCAAATTGCCCTAAGAATGCAATTTCTAAATTTACCCATGAAGAAACTGAACATACAGGTAGGTCTGAGAACCAAACCCTAGCATCATCTTCTAATGACTGAACAAAGAGTCTCATTACTACATCTTCATCCTCTACCTCATAATCTTCTATTAAATTACAAAATTTTTGCAGATGTTTGTTTGCTGATTTAGAATCTGATCCACTATATTTTGGCAAACATTTTCTAATCTTATTGGGAATAACATTTGGGTAACCATATATTCCTTTGAAATTCAGGGCTTTATATCTTTCAATAAAAAATGGTTTTCTTTGAGAGCACAACCAGGATTGCTGTTCTAAACTCATCATTTTTGAAAAGATGGAATACCTAGAAATATGTTGCAGCTTTGATAGGTTCAATCAACAGAGTCACCACCTCTCACAGAGAGGACATAAAATTAACAAGGCACTTTTGTTTTCTGGATTCATCACGCCAGCAGAGCACCACATGGTCATTTTTGGATCTTGCTGCAACAACTTCACTGGAAATTAGACTGTCCAGCCTTCTAATCACTTGACTCTCCCTGTCCCTAGTAGAGTCACCATCTGTTGGTCCCTGAATCAGCAGAGGGTTTGCCAGTTCCAATGGATAGTTAGATTCAGCCAACGAATACAGGAGGTTATGTGAGCTGCCTCCCCTTCACTTCTGGTTCTGCCGCACCAAGGGGGGTATCCCTATAGCTAAAGATGTAACACTTGACTCACCCAATGACACAAAGATATAGCTTTACAATAATAGGTAGAATACTCTCATGTGTGGACCAAGATTTGTGTGAGAAATCACAAGGTTGGCAACATTCTTGGACATATTTGTCTGGTTATGGATGAGAGTATGCAAGGGGTTCCTAATCCTACTCTTACAACTAATAGGTTGGAAATATGGAAGGATTTAAATTGATGTTTTGGATGCCAGACAGGGGGTTTTGGATCATAACTACTTCACAAGGGCAGACCAATGCCTATCTCAGGGCAAGGAGTCAACTAGACGTATACACAAGAACGAATTGCACTTTGGATTCAAGTTTCAAGGGGTTAGATTGATGTTTGCCTTACAAACATCACCCAAGAATGGGTATTTAACTGTCTCAACTTACAGATATCCCAGTTGACATACAATCTCCTCCATACTCAACCTAAAACAATTTAATCCACTCCTTGAATGGAAGTCTAAAGATCAAGCATGCAATACGTAAATCTGTATTCTAGAATTTGAGGAACCCTTAGCAACCAAATTCAGAAGAAGAAATGCATGCAACAAATAGAGAGTGAGAGCTAGACACATGCAATAAGCATTTTTCATATAAAACAACACTGAAACTGAAAATGTCTGTAATGTACATTCAGGTGCAACTCATAAACTCCACAGAGATACAACAGACAGGAAATGCTCTGTTTTTCATTATTTTCACAAAAATGCCCAGGTCTTCAACAACCACAATGAGTAGCATAGTTTGCATTTTATAGCAAAACTGTGAACTTAGCCAAAATTACAACGGTCAACTCAAAAATTTGCCAGATACAATGCATCTTCAGATTGGTGCTCAAAATAATGAATGCAGTCGGGGTAAACAGAGTTGAGGGTAGGTGGGTTCGGGATCTGAGCCGCCGCTCAGAGATTTTCTTCAAACTAGGTAGTTTGCCTATCCATCATCAACCCATACCACTGCAACTATGCCATTAACGCTCAGCTACCCATAGCCCCTCGAAATCTGTAGTAGCACACCTCTGGAGTTTTTCTGCTTGAAACATGACTGCAGATGCAAAGAAATCCATCACTGCCTGGGAGTTTAAAACTGGCCGTTGATCTTCCTCCCTCAACTGAGATGCGCGGTTCAAAATACTGCTGAAAAGTCAAGATCCAATGAAAATGTGCCACGTAGGCACTTCGTGCAAACATCGCTGACCTTTCCTGCCCTTCATTTTGCCCTTTTCGCCCTTGTATATGCATGTTCAAATGCATATACAACCACCTACTTTTTGCCTTTAACCTTTGTATATGCGAGAGCATATACATATACAACTATTTAATATACAAGGTGGAACCCAAATCTCCATAGAACAAATTGCAATCACCATCGGGTCTGCTTTGCATCATCTTTCCTTGCATATCTTCTTTGTACATGTGCATATGTATTCTCCTTATACATACAAGGTGCAGATTTCAAAATTTATGAATCAGATTGGAAGAACCCTTTGAAATCTAGCTTGTATGCCTACCTTTGCATTTGTATGCTTGCATGTTGACTTGTATATTTGCCACCTGATGTGCATCCTATTTTGCATATCTGCGGGCCCCACCAATTGTATCTTTTCTTTGCATGTTTTCAATGTATGCACCCAATGTACATTTTTCATTTGTATGTCGAATATACAAACGTGATCATACAAACCCCCTTACATACAAGCAAGGAATCTTTCTGGAATATGCAATATACATTCTTTCTTGTATGTCTGGAAATGCATATTTTCCTTTGTATGTTGCGTATGTATGTGCGAACATAGAACACAATATACAAGCAAACCCTTGATACATCTGTAGAATATTCTAGGAATCTTCAATGCATATTCCACCCTTGTATATTTCCAATGCATCTCTTCATTGCATGTTTTCTTTTGTATCTAGCCGTTGCATGTATTTACATACAACACAAATATACATGTAGACCCGATATACATTCAAGGAATATTCCCAGAATCTGAGAAAGATTCCTGAATGCATATGCACCTTTTCAAGCCCGATATGCATTGCGAAATACATATAACTGATTTTTCAAAGGCCAATTGAGATTTTGCAAGCCCACCAATGCACATTTGACCTGCATGTATATACAAACACCCTCGTATATACAAAGTGACATGCATACAATAGATTCTTGCAACTTTTTTACTGCAAAGGCTGGAAGTGTTAGAATTTTTATCAATCTTTTGGAAGGTGCCTGCATATTTAAATGCTTGAAACCTAAATGCTTATGCAAGCACCAACACATTGTATAATTTTTTCCTGGATAGGTTGCAAGCATGAAGTCCACATTTTTCATAATTCCTATAACTGGCACTTCCCTAGCATCCATACCATAACACTTTCCACATGCCTTATCTATATTCAATCCAACTTGTTGCATAATAGCCAAAGGCATGATATTTGTTGAAGCACCTGAATCAAGCATGCAATTCCTGATCACCTTCCCATTAACCATAAGGGATACATAGAATGGTTCTACATGGGAAGGGCATTTTGTCACTATTGTTCCAAAGTAGACTTCAGGAATTTCCTCTTCATCAACACCCACTTCCTAGATATTGTTCTGATCTTTAGCAGTGTGATCTGTTTGATGAGATACCACTGAAATTAAGGTCAATGCCTTATTTTTGTATTCTTAAATTTTCATCATTTCCATCAGTGGAACTAAGACTTTCATCTGCGACAAAGCTTGAGTTATGTCAAATGGGGCATAATTTTGTACAACAGTTGTAGCTTGGCCCACATTCTTACTCTTCTCATGAGTCTATCTAGCCTTAGCTTTTTTTTCTTGACTATCATCCATGACATGTGGACCTTTAGCCTTTTCTTCATTATGAGAAACCTTACCCTCTAATTTTTTTGTGTTTTGATTCAATTTTTCTTTTGGGTCTAGGAGCTCTTACTATTATTGCTTTGCCTTTTCTGTGATTCAGGGTCTCTTTGTTTATATTGAGTTTGCTTTACAAAGATGCTTCCTAGCGGGCCTGAGTCACCTGACTGGACTTTACTTCTGAGGTTATAGTTGCTCTTAACCTGAGCTATTGCAGCAGCTATAAGAGCACTGATCTCTTCATCAAAAGGCCTTTTTAAATTAACCAAAGGAGCATGTGAATCATGGGCATAAACATGATGATCCTCATTTTCTTCATCTGAAAAAACTTGTTGACAGATTACTTCCTTATAACACCTTGTTTCATTCACATCTGTTTCTACATCTGCCTCATCAGAGGAGGAATAGTCTCCACTTGTAGAAAGCATGTTGACATTGTCATCTTCAATACAATGAGGTTCATTACACTCATCACAAGCATTAGCATCATTATAAAAGGATTGAGAAATCATACATTGTCACTGTGAATGAGGCATTTGGCATATTATACACCATGAAGTATCTTCCACAATATTAACAGTCTTCCTCAAGGGATCAGGAGTTTCTGTAATATTCTAAGATCTTTGATCAGTTTTGTTATTTGGAATAGGCTTACCATTGTGCCAATTTGTGTTGTATGGCATGTTATGCAATTGAGGTCTCTTTTCTTGCATCTAATAAATCTGCTTCTCAGGACCAAGCCCCTTTTCATTTTTAGCAAGTTTGTAACTTAAATATTTGAAAGTAGTTGTCATCTTATCCAACTTATCTTCAAATGTGGAGCTACTAGTTTGAGTTCTATTATTTGGATTTTGCAATATTCTCACATCATCCCTTCTGTTTCCTTTATCTGATGCCTTCCTATTATTTTCTATATTAGTTGTAATTCTGAAAGCATCTCTCTGGCTGGCTGGACTTTTGTCTCTCAGTTCATATGCTATCTTGGCATCAAAGGCATTTGTGTACAAGACCATACACATTGGTTCATTTGGTCACATATGAGGTGGCAATTTAATCAAAACTCTGATAAACCTAGCATTGAAATCAAAGACTGATTCATTTGGCCGTTTAGCAATACTTGTGAACTCATTGATAATGAAAATAGGGTTAGTCTTATCTCCATATGGTTCTCTAAAGACCCTTTTAAAATCATCCCATGATGTAACACTTTGATCAGGCAAACCTCTACACGATTCTCTTACTTCATCAATCAAAGGCTGCATAAATAATTGCATGAAAACATCCTCATGCTCTATTTCAAAGTTATCCATAACACTCAGGAACTTGCCTTTAGATGGTCTTCACTAGGCACTGTATGCTCGAAATCGTGACTCTAGTTGCCTGAGGGTTGTCGAGTCAGATTTCGGCATGCACACGGACCCTTTCCCTCCTTGCCACGGGGCGATCCGCCACATCACTCTCACTCATGTGGAATTAGCCAGTCAAGAGGAGGCAAGACATGACGGGGGTCTGGCTCATTGGAGAGATAGACTTCACAGAGAGGGGTCAACACATTCTGCGGCCTTTGTTGTTGTGTGCTTTCTTGTATGTCTCATTCAATTGTTGTTGTAGTTGAAATAACCCTATGACCCAAAGGGTCACTGGTTTCTCTTCTTCTATTTGGATTTATTAAATTCCACCTTTGTGTGGGTAGACAATTATTCTCATTGATGCCCTCTTGTCTTTGTATGCGTTGTAAGAGGTCTTGTTGTATCTGTCATTGTCTAGTTTCTTCTAAGAAGACGACGAATCGGTCTCCTTGTGGTAAGAGAAATGTTTATTGTCGAGGTCTTGGATGGATCTCTTGGATCTTGTCACGGATAGCCCTCTCCCACTCTCCTCTCACTCCTAAGCACATTCGTGAATCAGAAGAGAGGAAGTCATGTGATTGTTAACCTTAACCAGATCTAGGTTTTTGACCTAGGGTTTCGTTGACCTAGGGTTTGACTTGTGTTTTGACTTTGCTTTTACCTTGTGATGAAATCAAGGGTTTTGTTTGAGATCGTGTGAACCGTGTTTACCTCGTGATGGAATTGAGGGTTTTCGATGTTGTCTATTCTATTGTTTCTATATGCATGCAAACTAAAATGATATGCAAAATGTTTTTTTTTGGTATTTTTTAGAGTATTTTGGAATAAAAGTGCTTCTAATCTATGAAAAGGAAATATGTATGCAATTCTATATGGCTTTTCAAATGCAATGTTAACCTATGTTTTTTGTGTTTTTAATGCAATCTAATCTAATGAAAAGGGAGAATACTTCTTCTAACAATGTAGATCTAGAAATATGAAAGTGTTTAATTTAACATGCAAGATCTAATCTATCAAGGAAAAAGCAATGTGTTACTATTCCCAAGGGCAAATGTGATTATCTAATTACTATGAAAGTAGTGAAAACAATGAAGGAACCTGAGAGAAATGAAGATTTGTTGACTCCACTACCCTCAACAATCCTTGTAATAGGCAACCTTGAATCCTTTTGTGGTCGTAGGTGATCCTCTTGACAACAAAATGACCCAAAGAAGCAAAAAGAAGCTTCAATGAAGTTTGTATGAGCTCGAAGAGAGCTTAGATTGAGTACAATGGCATAGATTGAAGCAGTGTGATGCTACTTGGTTGAACAATAAAAGCAAAAGGCACCTTTGTCCAGTAAGAGCATTTGAATGCTAAGTTGGAGAGCAAAATTTGGCAAGAGCTATGTGCACAATGAATTTACCTCCCTTTGTGCTTGAGGAAGGGGTGTATTTATAGGTTTAGAAGAAGGAATTTATTGGAGAGTTAACTCATATGATTGATGAGTTAACAAGAATAGATTGGGGAGTTAACAAGGTTGATTACCTAGTGAACTCAGCCAATTGGAGAGTGATGAAGCAATGATAGCTTATCACTGAAGAGGAAATGGAGGTGAGGGAATGCATGAGATTGATTGGAGAGTTAATTTGAGATCAAATAGAGCTAATCATGCATGTGTGGGTGCATGAAATAGTTAACTCTATATCAAGGATAAAAAATCATGCAAACAGAAAGAAAAATAGGCAAAAAAGAACAAAAACGAGAGAGAAACTTGAGTTTTTCAGCAGGTCCAAAAATAGCAGGGTCGCCCCTTTTACCAGTAGGGTCACCCGGGGAGATCCGGGTTGGATAGGGTCAGATACAGAAAATCAGGTTGGGAGATGGTAGAAGAGAGGAAAAGGATGGGTTCTGCATCAAGAAACAAGTCAGTCATGTGGAAGAATCCAAATCTCCACTTGCGTCTGCAGGATCTCCAAGGGAGATCTGGAAATAATAGGGGGAGATTTGGATTAGTTGGTCAAAAATGAAAACTGTCAGTGGGAGATGGATCGGGGGACCTTTAGAAGGCTTCTATGAGGTGCACTAGAGGAAAAACAAAGGGGAGAGGTGAAAACTCACCTACAAGACTCTCACAAGGCTTAGGATCAAGGTCGAAAGCTAGAAAATGCAAGTCAACAAGTGTCAAAAAGTGTCGCAAATGGGGGGCGAGAGAAATTGACAAGGAAGAAACAACACAAGACAAGAAAAGAAGACACATCATCAAGAGGCCTGCTGCCCAAAGGATTTATTTTCACGCATACATGTACATGACAAGGATTTGAATCATCATAGGGGTCCTCATGGAGGCAGTGCGTGACTTTTGTGCTTACATATTTGCCCCCTCAGGGATGATAGTCTACATGAAAGGTAGGTACCGTTCCTGAACTAGGCCTTACCTATTGTCAATTTTTCCCGTAATTTATACTTGCAATAACTAGTATTAGTCCAACATTTAAATGTATCAAAATGAATAATGAAAACTAAAATGACGAACTTACCATGAATCATTTGAGTTTGACTAGTTGCTTGCTTTTGTCAGTTCAGACCTATAGGCATGAGAGTACGCAAAACAATGCACAAAACAAATACATAAAAGCAAAGAACTAATCTAAGATGCATAAATGAAACTAAGCTAAGGGTAAACAAAGAAAGGCAAATTGTGAGATCGGTGTGAAACAGTGACGGAATCGTTCGTGTGAGCAGTCGATAGAGAGGTATCGTCGAGGAGATCGCAGAGATGGCCGCCTCTTCTTCAACTATGAAGAATCGGGTATGTAAACAGTGAAAAAATCTTCTCTAAACCCTAGGTTGTAATTTATGAAAAATCTCTTAAAATTGTCCATTTTTGGTGATTCTTCGTATTGCATTGTGTTCATCTCGTCGTTTAGAGTGAGATTGATCTTTTGTTTTCCAAAATCGGTTGAAAAATGAAGGTTTTAGAGTAGTTTTTAGTCAAGGGGCTTGCTCTTAGGGTCGCCCCTTTTACCAAGTAGGGTTGCCTAGGGAGATCCTGTTTTGACAACAGGGTCACCCGGGGGAATCCTGAAAAACACCTGGGTTGCCCGGGGGGGTCCCTGTTGGACTGATTTCTGACTTTGTTTGATGTTGTTTAACGCTTGTTTTACTATGATCTGACATGATTTGGTCACTAAATCTGCTTGTTTATTACAAATTTGAAGGTTTATACAATTTTTTTGTGTAAGGTTTTCTACAGTTTTTACGATTTTTAGGGGTTTTTGCGAGTTTAGGAGATCTAATCTAAAATTCTCTTTTGATTTTGCAGGACATGCGTATTCGATGGAATGCCTGCCGAGAGAAAGGTTGGCTCTCAGGGATGTTTTCTTCACTAAGTACAAAGGATCGTGCTATACTGAAGAGGACAAGCCTTGCTAGAGTTTGCCATGTTCCTATGATTAATCCTATATCCCATATATGTTGTGATATCTTGACTTATTGTGATGCAGATAGGAACACGTTCAGGTTCCCACAGATTTCAGGAGAGTGGACTATCACCCTTTATGATGTATACCATATACTTGGGGTTCCTGTGAGGGGACAACCTCTATCTCTTCCTATCAGCGAGTCCTATGAGGACAAAGCTTCTTGGGCCGCATTCATGGGGGTTAATCACTCGGGGGACCAAACAGGAGTTCAACTTACTTCTGTGCCACGACTCCACATCCGACTTCTGAGGAGGTTTCTGATTGGCTTGATTGCTTCGAGACTATCAGGAGACAAGGCCTCAACTCGTCTGAGATGGTACTAGGCACAAATTATTTGAGGATTAGAGGAGGGCATAGTTTATGCATGAGGATCTACAGAGACTTTTATCGGATCTCTAGATGAGGAGCCCTAGCCTTTAGCCACTCCCCTTTGATTATGACATGGATTTTTGAGCATATGAGGCCTTATCAAAAGCTCATTCCTCTTCCGGATAGGCGACTACCAAGAGCAGCGAGGTGGGCACATATTGGCCACTTTGATGCTACTCTTCCCACTATTTCTACCCTTACTGACGATGACATGATTTTTGATCCTTATCATGACATGGAGGGGGCTTGGGCTCGAGATGATGAGATGAAAGTGTACTGCTGTGAGGTTTCAGAGATCACAGACTGTAATGGTTAGGTTGAGGCTCACCAGGTGGACCATGTTTTGCAATAGTTTGGTGAGGATGTCCTTGAGGACTTACCCCCAGTGTCCACTTGTTACAGGACCGTTCAGGAGATGGAGGAGATCGGATAGAGGAACGTTGTTTGGACACCGTTGACTCCAGTCATCTTTATCACTAAGGTTTCTAGAGGAGGACAAAGGGAAGGAAGAGGGACTCCTTCCTGATCTCTGATTGTGATCGTTGATTCATAGTCCACTGATGAGGACTATGTTCCTGATAGTAAAGATTTGTCAGATGAGGTCCCTCTCGAGGATGAGAATTTTGATGACATTGGTGTTTTAGATGAGGTTCTTGATATCTCTGAGGGTCCTTCCATTGTTCCTCGACCTCTTCATTCAGATGAGGTTATGCCTCAGCTTGACCCTGACTGGCAATCTGGAGATCCACGTAAGTTTTGCCTATTTCCTTTCGCTTAACCTTGTCCTTTCTTTCCTTTTTTATGTGGCACTAACTTGGTCTTGTCTTGATTTGGCATTTCAGGCAATGTCAAAGAGTGGAGGGACTTGGTTCATGAGGTTAATGTTGGATTGACCGTTCCCTTCACTAGGATGACCGTGATCGTCTTTTGGATGATCCTGGTGTGCCCCTAGCTACAGGGTGACACACTAACATTTTTGCTCATGTCTACCATGGGTGTCAGATGATTACAGAATTGAAGACCCAGGTCAACACGCTTCAGGGTGAGAACAAAGTACTTCAGGAGATGACTCACCTTAATTTTGGGCGTTCTGATACTAGTATGGCAGGGCCTTCATAGTTGCATGCCCGCAACAAAACACCTCATTCTCACAAATCTCATGGAGTGACTAGTGGTACTCGTAGATGGAGGAGCCAAAGCCCTGAGGGTTCTGTTGGAGGGAACCGCCCTTGACTTGCCTTTTTCTTGAAATTCGTACCCCCTTGCATGGGGAGCCTCTACTTCTCGAGAGCATTTTGTCTTAGCTCTTTCATACCGTTGTACATGTAACCCTTAGATATGTATCTATGAAATTTTATCCTTTTCTATGGTTTTTCTCTTATCGAATTCTATACTCATCTCTTGTGCATGGTTGGAAGTTTTGAGGAACTTTTCGATTACAACGATGACATATTTTTGTAGTTTTGTGGGATGTATATGATATGCAGTTTACGATATGATAATGCAAGAACACAAGAAATGTTGTAAATGAAACTATCACTTCTACTGAATGTCATGAGATATGACATTTGACTTTATTGCTTTGAGACTCTTTTTCTAATTTTGGCATGAATGCAATATGGAACAAACACGGTGACTGCTCTTAAATACGATTTTCAATTTAGGGGATTGCAAGTTGTCCTAATATAAGAGACCTATTCAAGGCTGTGAGATAGGATTTAGGGAAACTCAAGTGGGGAGTGGAAATGAATATGGAGTGTTTCTGATTTCTAGACTTTGCTAAAGGCTAAACACTGATCCTTATCTAGATAAAACAAATTGATATTCTTTCAACTTTAGACAAGTAGCAAATTTTATTAGTGTTCGCTAGACTTAGATTATAAATGGAAAGCAAAGTAGACCTAGGGTAAAGGATATCTGGGAAAGAACAAGGGTCCCTAGATAGAAGATGATCCTAGAGACTACTAGACTCTTCGATTTTGCTTAGCTTAGTGCATGTGTGTGCTTAATACCTTTCTTTCCTTGTTAAAATGTCACTCTTGAGACTTTGATCTTAGACTGATCTCCCCCCAAGAGTACGGACATTCAACAATCTTCACTCTTTCACTCTTTTTTTTTGTATTTTTCCTCACTTGACTTTTCTCATTTTTTTGGATTTTCTGATTTTTCAAGAAATGAATGCTTTTTGGACTTTTGATATGCAATGCTTTGATCTCTCAAACCTCACTTTTTGACACTCTTATTTTGACCACTCATTTTTTTTATTCACTCGTATCTTAGATTGCTTCCTTCAAAGGTTTGATCTTCCTGACGTTTTTGGCCAAGAAATATAAGGGGCTGAGCGCCACCTAAACTTTTTGTAATCTGGTTGGACTTCTCTACTACTAGGGAAGAATTGGGAAGGCCTACTTGCAAGTTTCCTTTGAACACTGTAGATTTGAATACTGACTTCGTTTAGACCTAACATCTTGACTCACTAAGACTAGGATCAGTGTAAAGCTAAGACCTAGGTTTTGATTAGAATCACTGGGAATGCAGGGGGATAATGGTGGTTGTGAGAAATGGGGATCTCTAGGTCCTGAAAGGATAGCATATATCTAGACAACTTAGACTCCTTACTAAAGGGAAAATAGTACAAGAGCAAGTCACAAACAGTAATGCAGGATGAACAGAATGATGCAAAAATGCAAGAAATAAATTATTTTTTTGACATTTTTGATTTTTTTTATTTTTTTTGTATTTTTATGTTTTATGATTTTTTTGGTTTTTTAGACATAATATTTCTTGAGGTGAAAGGAATTTACTGTTTCACCAAATTCCTCTCCCTCCATTGTGCACAAGAGATGAGCATCATTTCCAACGTCTTCCTTAACCATGTAAGGACCTATCCAATTAGGTCTGAATTTTCGTCCTTCACCAGCTCTTTTGTCGATTAGGTTATTGAAAGGAAGCAAGGTACACAGAACACACTTCCTACACCAATCTAATGAGGGGAATGGAGTGCAAATTCATTTTAATCCTTACAATGCAGCAACATTAGACTAATAACATAAAGTTTACAATAGCAACACAACACAGAAAGAAGGTGACACAAGATATACTGTGGGGAAAACCTTTTCAGGTAAAAAACCCCACATTTTAAACCTGCACAATGTATTATCAAAACAACAATAGTTTACAATACACTTGCAATGTAAGTCTTCCAAGAATCTACAAATGTCGATTCTAGAGTTAATCCGATAGCATAACAGTACATGTAAAAACACTATGCAACTACAACTCCAAACTATGCAATATATAGGGATTTCAAGGCATATCTTGGAAGCATCTTGGGACAGGTGTCCACCTTGGCCACATGGCCATATTCAGCATCAAAGGACACTTGTTCTTGTTGCAATAACACCTCTTACATTTGTCATATATGACTAAATATAGTAAATACCACTTACAACATGTCATAGCCCAACTTGGGTGCCCAAAGATGCCTTTCCCTCATGCAAAGATGCCAAACGACACTTGTCATCACTTGTCATAAGAATCTCCAAATTTGGATCTTATGCATCATAGATTATATCATATGGAATATCCTCTTCCACATACCACAAGATGTTGACACATGGCAAATTAATGCCACCTCAATATGGGACACCCAAATCCATGTAGGTTTGACTTGACCATCCAAGTCACATTCCAAGTAAGCTAACATGTCACCATGCCACCTCAACTATGTGACCAAACTGAATGTGCAAGTAAATATAATATTAGGCAATAATTAAACATACAATTAAATTACCAATGCTAGGAAATTACAAAGGTTGAGACACCTTAATTCCCAACAATTATCTATTATAAGCACTAGGTGTCCCACTTGAAAGGGTCTTGGGACAACCTTTTTGTTATATTGCTTTTTCATTCTTTCTAGATAGGAATCATGTCTGTGAATGGCTCTCAAGCGTGTTTCATCCATTATTTCTAATTCGGCTAACCTTACTGCTCTATACTCTTCATTATCCAATAATCCTTTCAATGACACCATTAGGCTAGGCAATTCCACTTCCAATGGCAACACCACCTCTGATCCAAAAGTGAGGGTGTAAGGGGTGGTTCCAATTGGAGTCCTGACACTTGTTTTGTAAGCCCACAGAGTTGGGTATAGTTGTAAATGCCAATCTCTTTTAGAATCTTTTACGATCTTGAACAATATTGACTTCAAAGTTTTGTTGGTGGCCTCTACTTGTCCATTTCCTTGAGGATAATAGACTGAGGGAGAGTTGTGATTGATGTGAAATCTTTCACATAGCTCCCTCACTTGTGGATTTTTGAAGGATGAGGTATTATTTGTTACTATCACTTGAGGGATTCTGAATCGACAAATGATTTGGTTCAATATGAATTTAGCGATCACAACACCTGACACAGTGGTAAGAGGCATGGCCTCCACCCATTTTGTGAAATATTCTATCATGGTAATGATGAACAGGTGTCCATCTGTTGATGGGGGAGATATCTTCCCCACCAAATCTAATCCCCATGTGGAAAAGGGACAAGGGGTAATGATCTGTTGTAAATCTCTTATTGGTGTATGGTGAACATGAGCATAAGCTTGACATTTCAAATACCTCTTTACAAATTTAATTGCATCTCCTTGTAAACAAGGCCAAAAGTATCCTATTTTGTGTATCTTTCTTGCCGTGGGGTGACCACCAAAGTGCCCACCATAGATTCCATTGTGACATTCTTCCAATATTGTGTGTGCTTCTTCCTTGTCAACACATCGAAGCAACATTTTGTCTAGGGCCCTTCGATAGAGCACATCATCTATTAGAACATATCTCGTAGAGAGGACTCATAGTTGTCTTTTTCCCAAAGGGGTCATGTTTTTTGAGTAAGTCTTGTTTGCTAGATAGTTCACAATATCTCTGTACCAATATGAGGCTGCATACTTCTCGAGATCGACCACACAAATCTCTTCGTCAAGGAAATCTTCATTTATGGGTTCCTCTTGGGGAACTGGGTTGTCCACTAACCAATCTGCTATTATTTATCCCTTGACTACTTTTTGGTTGACGTAAGTTAGCTCAAACTCACTTAACAAGGTTATGAACTGACCAACTCCTCTTGAGAGCATGGGCTGATTCAGAAAGGTCCTCAGTTGCTCAAAACGTATCATCACTTTATTTTCTTGATTCAACATGTAGTCTCACAGTCTTCAAGTAGCGAAGATTATAGCAAGACATTCTTTCTCAGCTTGGGTATAGTTCTTCTCATATTCCAACAAGGTTTGACTTATGAAATAGATGGCTCTTTCTCTTCCACCTTCATCTTCTTGAGCTAGCATACATGCTACGGAGATATCAGTTGCTCTAAAGTATAGGATGAAGGGTTTGTAATGTTTAGGAGGCATCAGTGTGGGTGGAGTTAACAGGAATTTATTTACTTGTGACAGTCCATGGTCCACGTTATGCCAACTTGCTTTTTTAACAACTAATTGATTGGATGAATCTTAAAAGTCATATCTGGTATGAATCGTCTGATCACACCTAACTATCCTAAGAAAGCTCTTAGTGCTCTCTCACTTGTTAGCGGGGTCAAATTCAAGACTACTTTGACCTTGGCTGGGTCGACATCTATGCCTCTTCGTGAGACAATGAATCCTAACAACTTTCTTGTTGTGACTCTGAAAACACATTTTTTAGGGTTTAACCTTACTTTGTATTCTCAAAGCCTGTTGAAGATTTTACGAAGGTCCTCCAAATGTCTTGATCTTTGTTTTGATTTAGCCCGGAGGTCATCAACATAAGTTTCGACTATCTTGTGGATGTAATCATGGAATATATGCGTCATTGCCCTTTGATAGGTAGCACCTGCATTCTTCAACCTGAATGGCATGACTACGTAGCAGAAAGTTCCCTAGGGGGTAGTAAATGTTGTTTTGTTTTGATCCACTTATGTGATTCTGATCTGGTTGTACCCCAAAAATCCATCCATTAGGGAAAGGGCCTTGTATCTTGTCATTGAATCGATAATTTGATTGATGGATGACAGGGGGAAGTCATCCTTTGGGCAAGCTTGATTAATGTCTCTAAAGTCGAGACATATCTAAATTTTTCCATTTTTCTTCAGAACCGGGACAATGTTTGACACCCAATTTGAATAATCTACTGGTTTGATGAAACCAACATTTAGCAATTTTTTAATTCTTCCTTCACCATTTCAGCTACTTGTGGTTTTATGGGCCTTGGTTTTTGTTTCACGGGTTTCACATCTGGTTTTGTCACTAAGTTATGCACCACAACCTTGGGGTCTAATCTTGGCATGCTTGAATATGCCCATGTGAATATGTCTGAATACTTAATGAGGAACTCTGTGTACTCCTCTAATTCCTTGTCGCTTAGTTCTATTCCTAGTTTCAACATCCTAGGCTTTTCAGGTGTTCCAACATTGACATCGATGGTATCTCTAGTTAGGGATGGATGTCCTTCCTCAAACTTTTGAGGTGTATCTGAGTTCACTTCAATCTGAAGGATTTCTTTCTCACTCCAAAAATAGTCTTCTAGATGAGGAAGGATCATGTATCCCTTTTTGTGGTGCACTCTTGGAAGTCCATCATAAGCATGTAGATATTCCAGGATGGCTTCATCATTCTCAGCGTAATCTTGGGTTGGTTTTTCTTCCTGACCCATAGTGTAATTCAGGATGTTTGGTAATTCTTCACTCTCCAATAGCGGTTCTCCATGCACTGAGACAATATATTCTAAATTTTGTAATTGAGCATGTGGCAAAAACAATGCGACTGACGTGGCCATTGAGTCAGCCACTTGATTTTCTTCTCTGGGTATGGCTTTAATAGAGAAGAAATCAAAGAATTGAACTAACTTCCTGATGGTTTCTTTATAAGGTCGTAACTGTTCTAATTTTGTTTCATAATTTTCCACAACCTAATTAATTATCAACTACGAATCTCTGAAGGCAGAGATTTTCTTGACTCCCATTCTCATGGCTAGCATGATTCCTAGGGACAGGGCTTCATACTCAACGATATTATTGGTGTAAAAGAAATCTAGTCTGAAGGTGAAGGGGAGGACTCTTCCTTTGGGAGATGTTAAGATTATCCCCGTTCCTGCCCCTATTTTGCAACTGGCTCCGTCAAAATGTAGGGTCCATAAGCTCTCATGATTTTGTGAATGAGATGTTTCTCCAAATTCATAAGTGGAAGTTCATTTTTCTTCTTTTTCGTCTCCTTCTTCAATGATCTCAATTGTTCCAACCAAGAGGTTTTTGATATCCCATTCATTGACACACGGGATGGCTGCTAAATCAGACAATGCGTGGGATTTAGTGGTATGCGGATCAAAGGGGAATTCCGTAAGATCGTCCATTCTTTGGTAGGATATGTTGTGAGCGCTTGTACTCGCTTGAATGCCCTGAGTTTCCTCTTTCTATTTTTCTTGCATTTTCAGCTTCTTGTCTTTTTCTTCTTGTTCCTTTCTATAAACACTGAAAGGATCAGGGTCTTCATTGACTCTGATTACCTTTCCCAAATGATGGAAATGTATTTCTTGGAATAAGATAGAGGAAATGGCTTTCATGGCATGAATCCAAGGTCTTCCGAGGATCATGTTGTAGTTAGTTTCTCGGTTAATGACATAGAAGTTGGTAGAGATAGTTTTTCCCATCAGATTGAGTGGTAGGCTGATTTTTCCAATTGTTTGGATGTCATGACTATCGTAAATTCTCAATGTGGTAGTTTGTTGCTTGATCCCTATTTTGTTATATCCCATTCTTCATAGAAAGGACATTGGCAAGAGATTGGTTGTCGATCCTTCGTCCACTACCACCCTTTTTATAGTGACTTCTTCAACTTGAATTTGTATGTATAGAGGTGAATATCTTTTCTTACTTCCTTCGCTTTGGGGTAGTTTGGAAACATCAAATGTGAGAGGAGGTGATTCCTCTTGTGAGGAACACCCTACCTCCAATACTTCTAGGAATGTCTTGCGATGCGAGGGAGATGCTCTCAATAAATTTATCACTTGTGAGAAGATGTTCTCTGTTTGGTCTATTTGTTCCTCTTCATGGATCATGAGCACCTCTCAGTCTAGTGCTATGTTATTGGTATGGTTTTGGTTAGCCTTTCCTTTTTTGATTTAGGGTTCTTTCTCCTTTCTCTGGGATTGGAGAAGTTTAAGAAACTTCTTTTGTTGATCTGGCATAAGTTTGGAGATGGCTTTATTGTAATCATAATAAGTCTTTGTTTCATGACCCTTTGTCCCATGGAACCAACAATAAGTATTGGGGTCATATGAAGGTCGGTTTGATCCATGATTCCTTTTTGTCACCATTTGTCATTACTTGGATTGTTCTTTATGATATTGACATCTTTCTCCTGAGACACATTTGTTGTAGTCTTTTCTACTCCTTTGGATGTTCGACGTTTTCCATTGGTATCATAAGTCTTCTGACCACTATCGATGGCGGCTTGGTCAATTCTTAAGGCACTTTCCAATGCCTCTTCATTGGACTTATATGGTAGCTTTTGGACATCTTCTCTCATGTCTTTGTTAAGGGCATGCGAGAAGAGGTCATGCAATTCTCAATGATCCATGTTTGGAGCACTGGTTGAAGAATAGAGGACTTTCCTCCATCGAGTGACAAAATGTGCTACAGATTCGTTTGGCTCTTGTTTCATCGTAAGAAATTCTCTTATCCCTATTTTGACGAGTCTGTTCATGTCAAATGCCATGACAAACTCTCTGATTAGTTGTCTAAATGAATGGATCAAAGCTTCTGGGAGATGATAATACCAATCCAAGGCAATGCTTTCAAGCATTTTTAGGAAAAATTTTGCGACAACCCCATCCCAAGGAAGGAGCTCTCTTATGGTTGTAGTGTAGGCTTTGATGTGTGAATTTGGATCTCCTCCTTTGAACTTCGGGAGATCTGGTAATGTCTAAGGTAGTTGCACATTTATTATGTTTTGGTCTAGGGGCTCTTTAAGATATTCGAGATATGTTCCTAGGAAGGCACTCTGAGTTTGCAGGGTTGTTAATAATAACCCTGTAGGTGGGTTTTGATAACCCGTTGTAGGATTCATTGGATTGTTCTGAATAGGAGGGTTCCCATTCAGACAGGTGTCATTACTAGCATGTCGTGAATAGTAATTGAGGTAGGGGGATTTTGAGATACCCCTAGTCCTGTTCATGAGACTTGAGTCTTCTTTCTAGAGTAGCTTGCTCTGCTTCCAGGACCTGATTCTTTGCACTAGAGTTGCAATTAAATCTGTAGGAGTTGTAGCCCTAGGGGTTTCTTCATTTCTAGGGTGTTCTCTTCGACTATTTTCATAGTGATGAGCTTCCTCATTTGCAACATTTTATTTCTGTTCTTCTAAGGCAATCCTCAATGCCTCTTGAGCATCTTTGGTATCTTGTAGACGTTTTTCCAATCTTCTAACCTCTTCATCAAGGTGGGTATTTGATGTACTTGTGGAAGGTTGTTCGGGTTGATGTATTTCCAACCTCACCCTTCTTGCTATATGTGGCACATTTGGTATGTTTGGATTGTTCTGGGTTGTTGAAAGATAGAGAGCGCCTAGATTCCCTTTGATCTTGCTCATAGTCAGAATCTTCGTAATCATAATAGTTGGTGATTGGTGCGTCAGAATGTGGCGGCACATACCTATCAAATGAGGGACTTTTTGGTTCCCTTGAGGGAATGATCCCTTGGTTTAAGTTAGGTTCTGTCATATTCGGGGGTGCCATAGACACCACAGAATAAATGGAACAGATGATGTCGTAAGTGATAGAAGCTAAAGTGGCAAAAGTGGCTATGAAGAATGGTATGAAAATGTTGCGAAGGTTTTGTTAACCTAATTTTGAGATGTTTGAAATGGAAACGCAAATAGTGTAACCAAGAGGCTCTGCTCTTCACGTTAGGTTCACCAAAATATGTATGCTCAAAATCGTGACTCTGTTTGCCTGAGGGCTGTCGGGTCAAATTTTGGCACACACACAGACCATTTTCCTCCTTGCCATAGGGTGATCTGTCACGTCACTCGCTCATGTGGAATTATCCAGTTGAGAGGAGGCGAGATATGGTGGGGGTCTGGCTCATTGGAGAGCTGGACTTCACGGAGAGGGGTCGGCAAGTTCTATAGCCTTTGTTGTTGTGTGCTTTGTTGTATGTCTCATTCAATTGCTGTTGTAGTTGAGATAACCCTATGACCCGAAGGGTCATTGGTTTCTCTTCTTCTGTTTGGATTTCTTAAATTCCACCTTTGTGTGGGTAGACAATTGTTCTCATTGATGTCCTCTTGTCTTTGTATGCATTGTAAGAGGTCTTGTTGTATCTGTCGTTGTCTAGTTTCTTCTAACAACAAGAGGATGAATAGGTCTCCTTGTGGTAAGACAAATGTTTGTTGTTGAGATCTTGGATGAATCTCTTAGATCTCATCATAGATAGTCCTCTCCCACTCTCCTCTCACTCCTAAGCACATTCGTGAATCAAAAGAGAGGAAGTCGTGTGATTGCTAACCTTAACCAGATCTAGGTTTTTGACCTAGGGTTTGACTTGTGTTTTGACTTTACTTTTACCTTGTGATGAAATCAAGGGTTTTGTTTGAGATTGTGTGAACCATGTTTACCTTGTGATGGAATTGAGGGTTTTCGATGTTGTCTATTGTGTTGTTTCTATATGCATGCAAACTAAAATGATATACAAAATGTTTTTTTTTTGGTATTTTTTAGAGTATTTTGGAAATAAAAGTGCTTCTAACTTATGAAAAGGAAATATGTATGCAATTCTATATGGCTTTTAAAATACAATGTTAACCTATGTTTTTTGGGTTTTTTGTGTTTTCAATGCACTCTAACTAATGCAAAGGGAGAATGCTTCTTCTAAAAATGTAGATCTAGAAATATGAAAACATTTAATTTAACATGCAAGATCTAATCTATTAAGGAAAAAGCAATGTGTTCCTATTCCCAAGAGCAAATGTAATTATCTAATTACTATGAAAGTAGTGAAAACAATGAAGGAACCTGAGAGAAATGAAGATTTGTTGACTCCACTACCATCAACAATCCTTGTAATAGGCAACCTTGAATCCTTCTATGGTCGCAGGTGATCCTCTTGACAACAAAATGACCCGAAGAAGCAAAAGAAATCTTTGATGAAGCTTGTATGAGCTTGAAGAGAGCTTGGATTGAGTACAATGGCATAGATTGAAGCAGCGTGGTGCTACTTGGTTGAAAAATAAAAGCAAAAGGCACCTTCATCCTAAAAGAGCATTTGAATGCTAAGTTGGAGAGCAAAATTTGGCAAGAGTTGTGTGCACAATGAATTTGCCTCCCTTTGTGCTTGAGGGAGGGGTGTATTTATAGGTTTAGAAGAAGGAATTGACTGTGTAAGGAAATGAGAGCATCTTAGAACGTATTTCTAAGAACAGCGGTGTCTTTGACAGATTTAAATTCTTTTCAGTCACTTCAAAAACACGCACAACTATGCCATAAAGTAGAAATAGACATAGAACATTTCCAACATTGACCCTTAGAGGAAATACAAGCAACAAGATCTAATTTCAACAATAGAAATGTTAACATGAAAGACAGAACAAGAGACACAGATATACACAGGGAAAACCCTCACGAGTAAAAAACCCCACACTCCAAAGCATTGAACCAATGTATTAATCAGTAACAACAGACATGTTACAATACACTTGCAGGCTTAAGGCCTTAACACAGAGATTTACATCTTGCTCCTTTGAAAGAATAACTGATAGCATAACCCTGCACAAAGTTCTCCTCAGTTCTAATCACAGCACTGGGTTAGTCCTTCATACTGTTATCATGCCACAAATAGCATACAGTACAGGACATCACCGAGAGAGAGATATTCTTCTCCCTCTCTCCTGAATCCCCTCCACCTGAACTCTGTTCTCACTCACATGTTCTAGTCACATCTCACATTACAGAAATAGAACAATCGGTTACTATCTCAAACGTTACAACTTCCAAAAGGTTGACAATTCATTTTTAACCATTCGCAACCATTTGTATTCATGAGGACTAAATAGTCCCACATGCATCAGTTGACAAACACAACAGTAGTATATATCCACGAACACGTGATAATTCTATCATCAGCGCTTTTGCCACCGACGACCCCATCTAGTCAATCATCAATGAACCATTAGAGTGACCAACACTTTTGGTGTGACTTCATCCTTCTTCACCAACAAAGTTCCTTCTACCGATGCCAAACTCCATTGGACAGACCAAGCTCATCGGAGTAAGAATTCCACTGAAGGTCGATAGCGTTAGTCCTGCCGATACCAAACCTCCATTGATAAAACACATAACAGTCAGAGTGACATCTTAGAGCTTAGCCGATAGTTCAAGCTAAGCCGAGCAACTTTCTATCGGAGAGACACCAACTATCGCAGAGACTACACAAAACTTTAGTGATAGTTACAGTTACACTGATCAGTGCAGCATAGACGATCAGAGAGAGAACTTAAGACAAGGCCAACAATGGTAGTCAAGCCAATGGGCAGAACACCATCGGTGAAACATACTCCATCACTGGAACACAAACAAGTTATGCCGAAGACCCCCGTTTCACCGATAGCACATCGTAGGAACACCACCATCAGGAAGACATAAACGATCGGAGTAACAAACAAATCGCTGAGACAAAGAGCAACACAAGCCGATGCCTGTAATCTAAGTCACAAGTACTCAACATTCTCCCACTTGATGAAGGAATTACAGGAAACCATCAATGCTCCAAGTTACAGAACTAAAGTTGATACTACCTCCACTCCACTGTGCTGACAAGCTACACTGAAGCTTAATATTATCAACTTCAAAGCTTCATCCTGAACACAACCATGAAGTCATCCTCCAAAAACAAGATAGAACATCAGCTAGAACAACAATTAGAAAACTGACTGCACCCATCCAACTGAACAAAACCCACGTGACTGAAAATAGCACACACAGCAAGTGCTAATCCATCCAATCATCCATATCTTGAAGGTATTCATATCAGTAGACTCATGCCACCTACATATACACCCATCAACTGCAAATACAAGCTCCATGTGTCAACCAGTCAAAAAAGACCAAACACATCCAAGAACTCCCACTGCATGGGTAATGTAAATCTAAAAAAGATCATGGCATACAAAGTCCACGAATAGCATCACATAGAAAGTGTAAACATCATGTAGTACCAAGAAAACATCCACAATGATATGCAACACCTATAATCAAATAACAACTCCTCACCACCAATCCAGAACTCTCCCAAGTTCTCCACACCCAACAAAGGAAAGAGATAATAGAACTTCCATGTCATCACTCAAGAACATAAGTGAAAACACATGACCACAAACTAGTGATCACCTCAGCTCCAATCAAACCTCAAACCAATGTAGTGTGAAACAAACCATCCAAGAAGATAACCAGGACCATAGAGAGTAACTCTGCACATCATATACCTGTAGACAATCCTTCTACATACACCTCTGAATGCCAACTGTGTCAAGTATGATCTCCTTCAAAAAACCCCAAAGAGAACAGCATAACAACACCCAAACAAACATTCAATCTCAAGAGATCAAATTCAACATATGTAATCATGCAACTAACATGGATGTAAGCCTCTCAACCAAAGAAGATCAAACTAATCTATTTCTTGTTTTAGGAAATCAGCCCATAAAACCATCTCCTAACAATCCTCATCAATGAACGATATCTTTAAACTCAAATGCAAAAGGAGATAATCATGCTATCCATCTCTCACAATGAATCCTCCAGAACCATATATTAGCAGTTCAAGATCCATGTCTATGAAAGAAAGCATAAAACACCTGAGAGAAACAATGGGCAATACCTCTCAAGTAATAAACTGCTGAGTAGACCAAGAGTGGGGAATGAGAATGTTCTTCCAAGATATCCAAGTACCAATGACTTTCTCCAAGAACAATCTCCTCTAGATCTTTTGTTGAACTCACATTCAACCAAGGTAAAGACTCCTCAAACTTCCTACTGCAAACTCTGATTAAGCATAGCATATACAGTCTCACCTTATTCTCCATGTATCCATGAGTACCTACGAACAATCACCTCATGCTAAACTCCAACTGCATCACTACACCACTATGAAGTAATCAAGCAAATAATAAATGTACCCAAACATAGAGAAGTTACCAGACCACTGTCAAAGCTCCACAAAGCTATAAAGGGAACTTATCAAGACATCATGATCTTATCATCTCCCTTAGGAGATTCCATGCTTTAGAACTTAACCAAAGTCTCAAGAGTAACATATCATGCCAAAACTCAAATGCTTAAACAAGAGTATATCATGACATGAACCAAACAAATTCTCACCTGTCAAGCACCAATCAACACCTCAACCAAAGACTGAGTGAGTCCTTCATGACTCCAAGATGTTACCCATCCTCAAGTAGTGCCCTTGCAAATGCGAAAGAACCCTTCTGCAGCAACAGGATCTAAGAGCTCCTCTTAGTAACATCTGCAACATTAAAGAAGATCATCCATCACTAAGTGATGAATCTACAGTCATTGCTAAAGCTCCCACTAAACTGAGGCAATCAAGCTTTCCAAGCAACATGACCAAACATCTCCTAATATGAAAATCCTCCAGGTCCACACATTAACATGTCCACGTGACAATAAAACCAAGTGGCACCAAGATCTCCAAACCAAGGAAATACAACATCACTGTCAAAAGCTTACACTGAACTGTGTATCCAAGCTATACATGACATCATGATACACATGCTATAGATTACTGACTATTCAGGTACTTTACGCTATCCACCCTTTTATCCCAATGCAATCACACCAATGCACAAGTGACCACAAACAAGGCCAGCTAACAAGTCTGCATAAACACTGAACAATCTTGTGAATATAGATAGTCCACATCCAAGTCACCTCACTGTAGCTTAATAGGTGGCTAGCCCACAAAACTACATAACTCGTAGATCTAATCAATGCATCACACAAACTCACTATCGCACTAAAAACTACAAAACTGAGATCTCAAGAGATAAATAACCATGTAGACAACATGACAAAAAAACACCAAATTACTTACAATCCGATTTGCCAAACCAATCCACAACCTGAGCACCATAGTCAAGGCATCCATAAAAGCATCACCACAGAAATGCTGAGTGACATATCATGTACCAACACTCCCACAAGACTGCAACTATCTCATCCAACAACACCCCAAAAAATAGGGTCTAGAAAATATCTTAACTGCAGCTTCAACAAAACCACAAGTTTTTTTTTTGTTTGTGTAAAACCTGCAAAATCACTATGTTATACGAAACACCCATGCACATCCATATCCACTTCACATCTGGATGACTCAAAAGTTTGCAACATAAACTTCATAATAGTTAAACCAGAATAATGGATCATCATGAATATGCATAACCATAGATTTAAAGAAAAATTATAAAACCCCTCAAATCCAATAAACATGAATCTGAGTCATGCAAGTACAAAATATCCATTTAAGGAAACAACAGTTCAAGAGCTTCAGGCCCACTTGTAGACTAATTCCTCAACCACCAACATGCACATGCATCCAAGGGAGACATGCTATTTTAGAAGCTCTCAGACCATCCAATGATTAACTCCATAGCCTACATGCAATCAGGGTAACAAAAAAGTTATGCCTTCCAATACCAAGACAAAACACCCAGCATAAGCACATTTCTCCATAGTTGAAAAACAACCCAAGCTTCTCCATATCATCAAGGAGCCTCTCACACAGACACCCAATAAAGAGATTTGCTGCATCTCAACCACAGAGTAAAATATTCCACCCCATGCATCAGGATAATACACTGTCAACTAAGAGCCTGAGGCCACATCATGACCAGCTCCAGTCTCTTCATCTTCACCATCCTTTAAGCACTGCTGAAACAAAAAAAACAAGATCAACTGCCAGGCTTCACTCAAAACAAGGATCAAACATCAGATGATTCCTTCAGATTTCCTCAAGCCTGTCACACTAAGAAATCATCACAGAAGGAATACCTAGACCTTATACACTAGGAACTCTTACATGCAAACACATGTAGCACACAAACGTACATATGTGAGCAACAAAGCAGATCCCAGAAGAAGGCTCTAATACCACTTGTAAGGAAATGAGAGCATCTCATAATGTATTTCTAAGAACAGTCGTGTCTTCGACAGATTTAAATTCTTTTCAATGGCTTCAAAAACACGCACAACTATGCCACAAAGTGGAAACAAACATAGAACATTTCCAACATTGACCCTTAGAGGAAATACAAGCAACAAGATCTAATTTCAACAACAGAAACAATAACATGAAAGACAGAACAAGAGACACAGATATACATGGGGAAAACCCTTAAGGGTAAAAAACCCCACACTCCAAAGCATTGAACCAATGTATTAATTAGCAACAACAGACATGTTATAATACACTTGCAAGCTCAAGGCCTTAACATGGAGATTTACATCTTGCTCCTTTGAAAGAATAACTGACAACATAACCCTACACAAAGTTCTCCTCAGTTCTAATCACAGCACTCGGGTTAGTCCTTCATACTATTATCATGCCACAAATAGCATATAGTACAGGCCATCACCGAGAGATATTCTTCTCCCTCTCTCCTGAATCCCCTCCATCTGAACTCTGTTCTCACTCACATGTTCTAGTCACATCTCACATTACAAAATAGAACAATCGGTTACTATCTGAGACCGTTACAACTTCCAAAAGGTCGACAGTTCATTTTTAACCATTCTCAATCATTCATATTCATGAGGACTAAATAGTCCCACATGCATCAGTTGACAAACACAGTAGTAATATATATCCACGAACACGCAGAAAGTCTATCGTCGGCACTTTTGCTGTCGCCGACCCCAATCGGTCAATCATCAATGAACCATCGGAGTGACCAAGACCTTTGGTGTGAGTTCATCCTTCTTCGTCGACAAAGTTCCTTCAGCCGATGCCAAACTCCATCGGACAGACCAAGCTCATTGAAGTAAGAATTCCACCAAAGGCCGATAGTGTTAGTCACACCGATACCAAACCTCCATCAGTAACACACATAACAGTCAGAGTGACATCTTAGAGCTTAGCTGATAGTTCAAGCTAGGCCGAACACCTTTCCATCGGAGAGACACCAACTATCGCAGAGACTACACAAAACTTCACCGATAGTTACAATTACACCGATCGGTGTAGCACAAGCGATCAGAGAGAGAACTTAAGACAAGGCCGATAGTGATAGTCAAGCTGATGGATAGAACACCATCAGTGAAACATACTCCATCGTTGGAACACAAACAAGTTATGCCGAAGACCCCTGTTTCGCTGATAGCACATCGTAGGAACACAACCATCGGGAAGAAACAAATGGTCAGAGTAACAAACAGATCCCTGAGACAAAGAGCAGCACAAGCTGATGCCTGTAATCTGAGTCACAAGTACTCAACAGATTGGAGAGTTAACTCATATGATTGATGAGTTAACAAGAATAGATTGGAGAGTTAACAAGGTTGATCACCCAGAGAACTTAGCTGATTGGAGAGTGATGAAGTAATGATAGCTTATCATTGAAGAGGAAATGGAGGTGAGGGAATGCATGAGATTGATTGGAGAGTTAATTTGAGATCAAATAGAGCTAATCATGCATGTGTGGTTGTATGAGATAGTTAACTCTATATGAAGGATCGAAAATCATGCAAACAAAAAGAAAAATAGGTGAAAACAAAGCAAAAACAAGAGAGAAACTTGAGTTTTTCTGCGGGTCCAAAAATGGTAGGGTTGCCCCTTTTACCAGTAGGGTCACCTGGGGGGCGACCCTAGGTCACCCAGGGAGATCCGGGCTGGAAAGGGTCAGATGTAGAAAATCAGGTTGGGAGATGGTAGAAGAGAGGAAAAGGATGGGTTCTGCATCAAGAAATAGGTCGGTCATGTGGAAGAATCCAAATCCCCACTTGCGTCTGTAGGATCTCCAGGGGAGATCTAGAAATAATAGGGGGAGATTTGGATTGGTTGGTCGAAAATGAAAACTGTCAGTGGGAGATGGATTAGGGGACCTTTAGAAGGACTCTATGAGGTGCGCTACTGGAAAAACAAAGGGGAGAGGTGAAAACTCACCTACAAGACTCTCACAAGGCTTAGGCTCAAGGTCAAAAGCTAGAAAACGCAAGTCGACAAGTGTCGCAACAAGTATCGAAAAGTGTCGCAAACGGGGAGGGAGAGAAATCGACAAGGAAGAAACAACACAAGACAAGAAAAGAGGACATGTCATCAAGAGGCCTACTCCCAAAGGATTTATTTTCACACTTACATGCATGTGACAAGGATTTGAATCATCATAGGGGTCCTCATGGAGGCAGTGTGTGATTTTTGTTCTTACAGGCACATCATTGTTACCTGAAAATTTTGGCAATTCACCTCTGATGTAATTATCAATAGGGTTAGGGTATCTAGGAATGCCAGTGAAATCTAACTATCTAAATCTGTCTAATTGCATGGGTCTTCTACTAAATTGGTTGGCAATAGCATTCCTGTTTGCATTACCATTAATATTTTGATTTCTCATATTATTCAGTGGTACCCTATTATTATTTGTATTTTGTCTTTGATTGTTATGTGGATTCTGGTTCACATGTTGATTAAGCCCTTGATTATTCTCAAGTATGCTTTGATCATTTTGTTGATTTTGAACCTCATTTGCTTGTCGGTTTCTTAACACATTTACATTATTTAGGGTGGGAGCTAAATTTTGATGGGCACTTCTCAATGCTTCCACCTTTTGTTTCATATCATTTCTTATTTTCAAGGCTTGCAAGTAATCAAGTTCTGCCTGAGATTCCTAATCACTTCGGCTAATTCCTCTTCTCTCGTCATAGAAGAAGATGGCCTAATGGGGTTCTTAGTATCTCTTGGAGATTCTATATCTTCAAATCTATCAGGGGGATCTAGAAAAGGACACTCTTGAAACACATTAGATCCTAACCTCAACCCATCACCTTGTTGTTTTTCATAAATTTCATGAATATTAGCCTCTGCGGCTGAAAAGTGTTGCTATTGCCTAGGAGACCTAATATTATTCTGGGTATCATCATTATTCCTAGGACTTGGTGAATTTTCAGACTGGGTTGAGCAGTTCCTTTTTTCCTATACATTTTTCTTGGTAATTCTTGGAACAAAGGGTTTTGCAGGGATCTTCTCCCCTGCATACAACGTCTATTTTCACCGACTGAGAGATTTTGTTCGGAGTCACCACCCACCAATGGGATTTATGTTTAGATTCTAAGTTCTTTTTTAACTCCTCAATAGAGTCACCAATCTATTGGTGTTCCTAGCTGATTAATTGAGTTCCCCTAAAAAGTTGCCATCTTCTATCCGTAGGGACCTCAGGTCAGTGGCCAACGAATAGGAGTTGACTCTATGTCTCCTCTGCACTTTAGGCTCTGTAGGACCTAGGGGGTGTTACCTCCCGAATCGGCAGAGGGTTTGCCATCTCCAATGCACAGGCAGATTTGGTCAACAGATATGGGAGGTTGTGTGAGTTGCCTCCCATTCACTTCTAGTTTTGCCACACCAAGGGGGGTGTCCCTATTTGCTAAAGATGTAACATTGACTTGCCCTATGACAGAAAGATTTAGCTTTGTGATAACAGGCAGAATACTCTCATGTGTGGACCAAGATTTGTGTGACAAATCACAAGGTTGGCAACATTCTTGGACATATTTGTCTGGTCAGGTATGAGAGTATGCAGGGGTTCCTAATCCTACTCCTACAACTAACAGGTTAAAATTATGGAATGGTTTGAAATTATGGTTTGGATGCAAGATAGGGGTTTTGGATCATAACTACTTCACAAGAACAGACCGGTGCCTATCTCAGGGCAAGGAGTCAACTAGATGTATACATAAGAATGGCTTGCAATTGTCATTCAAGTTTCAAGGGCTTAGGACTGGTGTTTGCCTTACAAATACCACCCAAGGATGGGTATTTTAGTTGCCCATACTTATAGATATCCTGGCTGACATACATACTTCCCCATGATTGACCTAAAACAATTTAATCCACTCCTTGAATGGAAGTGAAAAGATCAAGCATGTGGTACATAAAACTATACCCTAGAATCCAAGTAACCCTTAGCAACCAGATTTAGAAGGAGGAAATGCATACAGGAAATGGAGACAGATAATTAAAACACATGCAAATAAGCATTTCTCATATAAAATTGACATGAAACTGAAAAGAATGTGCAAAATGCATTCGAAATGCAACTCATAAACTCCAGAAAGAGATACAACTGCTAGGAAATGCTCTGTTTTTCATTATTTACACAAAAATTTCCCAAGTCTTCAACAACAACAGACTGAGTAACACAGTCTACTTAATACAGCAAGAAAGTGTACTCCGCATTAATTACATGGCACATCAAAAATCTGCCAGATTCAATGCATGAGGAATGGTGCTCAGAAACATTCAACGCTGTGGGGAGACAACGAGGAATGAGTAGATGGAATCGGGATTCTCACCGCCGTTTAAGGACATTCATCTTCAATCGGGTTGTTGACCCATCCATCATCGACCCATACCACTACAATTCTACCATTAACGCTTCATCTACCCGCAGCCTCTCTAAAATGTAGCGATGACGCACCTCTAAAAATTTCCTGCTAAAAAACAGCCGCACATGCTCTAGAAAAATCCTTTGCTGCAGGCTCAAAACAAGGCCGTCGATCCACTCCTATCATTGAGATCCACAGCCTCAAAATTATGTTGACTAGGTTGCCAGCCAATTAGATCGTGCCACGTAGGCACCTTTTTCTATCACTAGGTTTTTGATCCTTCATTTTGCCTTTTTCGCCCTGTATATGCATGTTCAAATGCACATACAATCGCCACTGTTCACTTGTCAAAAACCCTTGTATATGCAAAAGCAAATGCTTATACAACTATTCATCATACAAGGTGGACCCCAAACTATTATAGAGCAAATTGGATTTTTCAATCGGGTCCACCTTGTATCCTCTTTCCTTGCATATTTCCTTGTATATGCGCATATACATTCTCCTTATACATACAAGGCGGATTTCAAATTTTATGAAGCTTGCTGAGGTTGCTTTGAAATCTTGCTTGTATCTAGCCTTTGTGTCTTTGCAATGTATATCGGCACATACATGCTGCGGACCCGAAATATTATTAACTGCATTTGATTTCTCCTTCGGGTCCGGAATGCATATTTCCTCATTGTATAACCAAATGTATATTTTGTTTGTATGCTGAATATACAAACACAAACATACAAGCAAGGAATCTATTTAGAATATTCCACATACATTCTTCCCTTGTATATTGAACATGTACAGACCTGCTTGTATAAAACTGCAGCGGGCCCCACCAAATGCATCTCTGCTGCACTGTAGCAAATGTATGCGCGCTAGCCTTTGTATATTTATCAATGTACATTTCCATTGTATGCCGAACATACAAATGGGAATCTTCCACGGAATATACCTGCAATGTATCTTTTCTTTGTATCTAACCGTTGTATGTGTGAACATACAAACCAAATCTACATGCAACCCAATATGCAAGTAGCAAATATTCCTGGAATCTACGAAAGATTCCACCTTTGTATATGCACCCGATATGCATTCCAAAATGCATAAAACTCATTTTTTCATCACTTTTTGGAGGCCGATAGAGATTTCTGACCCGCTGATGCACATTTGACTTGTATGTATATACAAACACCTTTGTATATACAAAGACACTTGCACCTTAACTAAGTTTTTATATTTTTTCAACTGAAACCAGACTGCTCATGCAGGCGGTAACAGGGGGTATTCCCTTACTGAATACCCTTATAATAGACCTTGACTTCAACTAGGTATTCACATTTAAGTAGATAAATCCTCTATTATGCAGACCAAAACTGTGAGATAAATACAAAGGGGCTAGCTTTGGATCCTACTTTAGTTATGAATTAGAGGATTTGAAACTTAAATCCAACTCCTATAATCCTAACATTTAAGGTTTTGAGTTGATTTGATTTTATGTATTTGACTGCCAGATTAGGGTTTGATTCATAAAATTAATCTAAGCCTTTGATCGGTGCCTATCCTAGGGTATGGAGTCCAACTTAAAATATGTAAATGACTTTCCATAAATCAAGTAAATATACATATTTTAGAGGGTATTTTAGTTCTTGTCTTGCAGAGAACTTCCCAAGATTAAGTATTCCTATTAACTCTACTTACAAATATCCCTACTATCACACATACTTTCCCATATTTCACCTAAAGCATTTTAATCTATTCCTTAAACAGAAGCAAGAAATCAAACATGCAATGCAGCAGATATGCACCCTAGAACTCAAAAAACCCCTAGTTACTTTGCTCAAGAGAAAGATGCAGATCACAAATGTAGACAGTTAATAGAAATACATGCACACAACATTACTCATATGATTCAATATGAAACTGATAAATAGATTATGGAAAACATATACATGTGCATTAAAATAAAACTCACAAGGCCATAGAGAGAGCAACCAGTCAAAATTTTGTATTATTTCCACTCCTCAAAATCCCAATCTTCCAACAACTTACAAAGTGAGGCAGCCAGCTCTTTATAGACATAGAGCATGGCGACCAACATTTAATACATTTGGTTGGTTAGATGAGTCTACATTACAAAGCACCACTCAAGGGAATTGGAGCATTAATTACATAGAGTGGAGAAAAGATAGAAAGTAATTTATCATGGGGAGTACAATTGATTGGAGGAGCCCGACCACATAAATGCAGAAGAGAAGGTAGCTGCTCATTCACTTTAGGCACATTCACTCATATTTCTCTATCCATTTGGCATATGACTTCTCTGATGGACATTGGAATGAGATCATCTTTGATATTTTGTCATTAATACCTGTGTACCGTGCATCCATCAGGATCTCTGCTTCCTTATAGAATAGTTCAAAATTTATTTCCAACACATGCAGCTTGTACAAAGTTGAACTCAAAATCTTCATGCTAGGGTCTCCATTAGTACAATAGGTGGATACCAACTAGCCGGTATTACCATTGAAGTCAACTCTCCATTTTGCAAGACTTTTTATCTGCCCATTGCCCTCCAATATGCTCAACATTATTTTCTTATCTATGTTTTCAAGAAATTGTTTCTTTTCACCAACACCTTGTCTAGCTTTAACTGAAAAGCTATGACATTCTCAAGTATTAGAAGCATGTCAAGAGTTAGCTTCATCTCAGGTGGCACCTCTGCATCAAATCTTGAGCACCTATGCAAGTCTCTCAATTCACCAGTCCTTGGCAGCCATACCCTCTTTATTGTCTTAAGACTCTCCTTACCTTGTTCATGCTTATCAAGGGTTGGTCCTAGATTTGAATAAGATCTCCATGTATCATCCACCCTTGCCAGAACCTTTGTCACTCTATGTTTTATCAAATTAGTGACCATCTCCTTAACTAAATTTTTCTTCTCTTCCTTTAATCTTTTCACCTCCTCTTTCAATTCTCTAATCTCTGCTAGTAGGGGCTCAGTGTTAGCTAGAAATGTCTCAGCAGTTGGTATCACAGGTGGAATACTTGAAGTGCTAGCCCCTAACAATAGCTGATATTTACATTTGTTGAGATCTACAATAGCTTGTTCATACTGTAGTAGCAGCTCATCATGATCCTTTTGCAATTTATTGGTCACTGCTTCAACAAATTGTGTTGTCTGCACATTAAGGCTCGCATCTTGAGGAGCAGGGGTGTTAGATACTCTCTTAATTATGACATCTCACGTCAACTCCCCCAATCCAATCCTAGGTTTATTAGTATTTGGGGCCAATGCCCATATTTCCAATGTCTCAAACCTAGGATTGAAGGCTGCACTAGAGAGAGCCTCTCTACCTATTCATCAATCACTTCTGAATCTTCTCTGGTAATAGTGTCAAATACAATTGCATCTAACAATGTCCAATGAGGGAGGAGAAACACATTACTTTTGGCAACCAATGCCCTCCCCTCCTTTGGAGTCATGCCAATAGCTTGATTCACCTCTATCAACACCCTTTGGGTGATGGCCTCATACTTTGATGGGTCGGCTCCACTCTTGGCTTCTTCAATTTTCTTCTAGAATTCCTCACTTCTTACTTTTCACACATAACTCCTGAATTTAGGAGTATTAATGAATTCATCATCCTCCATGAATTTATTACAGGCCATCACCTTGATATCCTCTGTATCCACAGTTTGGCATGTCATTGTCCTCATTGATCTATTGTTAGGGGAAGAGTATGGCCTTATTCTATCAAGTGAATTCACCTAATGGGCAGCTTCCTGCACTTTCTCTTCTACTTCTCCCTCCAGGTCTACTACCTCAATCTCTTCTTCAGCCTCTAAATCAATAATCTTTGTCTTTTTGGCAGGGGAAGGGTTAAGTGATTCCCTCTTTACAACATACCCCCCTCTTGAGCTATTGGGCTAGTAAGTAGGCCTCTCTTCACCTGTTGGAGCACTGGCAATTAGTTGCTCTACATGATCAAACATCATCTGAATTCTCTTTATTGGGTCTTGTATTTCTACAAAGCCACCCAGGTAGGCAACATTCAAGTTATTCCTCATCCTTTCTCCTATCATAATTGTGTCCCATTTGATTCTCAAGCCATGGACATCATTCATTGTAAAGCAATTCCTGAAAGTGTCCTCATCAAAATAGACTTGATGAATGTATCTCAGTCTTTGTTTATTAACTCAAGCACTTTATCAATAAAGCCCTCAGGGTCAAACATCCTGGGATGCTCCACATTCATCCTTTAACATTAAAGCATTGAATCAATCTGATCCAAACCTCCTTTATTAGTTGTTAAGAAGTCACTGAATCTGAGGGAAGTGGGGAAGAATGAGCCCTTCTTATGTTTCCTTAGATGTTATTTATTTGACTCATTCAGCTGCCTAATAATTTCTGGGAATGCAATCCTTTTTGGCACATACTTAGGTAGAATATAAGGAGGGGCCTCACACCCATAAATTCTGATACAAGTGGTGTGTTCATGATAGAATCAGTCACCCCAGTTATGATAAATCCCTAAATCAGGGGTCCTGTCTAAAGGCCTCAGAATATCCAACACATCTGTGTGCAACCTTTCTCCTTATGGCTTTAAGAAACCAAGAACTCTTCTCACAAAATACTCAAAAATTACATAATCAACATCCACACAATGCATGTCCACCATGCATGTCCACATTTGCACTGACAACATATTTCCTTGCACATTTGTCATCTTGACATGTAAATTTTGATGCCACATACCTGATAAAGAAAACAAAATCATATGATACATCAAGGAATACCATGTGACTTCAACATGGGCATCCACAGTAAACAATTTTCTCTTAAGTGTCATCATTTGTTTGTACATTTTCTTTGCCACATAGGAAGCATAGTGATATGGCTCCCTTGTCTCTGGATCTTGAATATTTACTGCCATCATCATCAGAGAGATGGTTTTTCTAACTAAAGCATCCCTTCCAAGTACTTGGCACAAACTGTGGTAGGTTTTCACAAAGTAATGCATGAATAAGGAGCATTCAAAAGGCTCCTCCTCCCTGTCAGATATTTTCACCAGTTTGCCATCTATACCCCTCAGTCTGTGTTTAGCTAGGTTGAAGTCCCTATATGCATGTTTGACATTCTTATAACTTTCCTTTAATGCACCAAGGTTGTTCAACTTGTTGGCTGCAAGGTTTAGGTTGAACACACTGGAGATGTATGCCTTTGTAAAGTTGATTATCATAGTGTCATTACCTACCAGGACTGACCTTGTTTGAGGATGATACCTTTGTGCAATTACCCTCACTAAATCAGGGTTTGGAAATACATTAGGGCAAATTAGCTTGGCCAAATCAAATCGCCAAGCATTGCAGACTGAGACCTTACAGTCCATCCTATGATGCCAGTGTTTAAATAAACTCCAACCCGGTACAGGCAATCGGGCATCCCTACAGTTATAGTAGAAATCTAGGAATTTGTCATCTGGTCCATCGAGACCATGTAGATTCAAAGGACGCCTAGAAAACTCCAGGAATTGGGCCATGAGGTCCTCATCTAAACTGCATTTCGAGGTGGAGGCCTAACTAGTTTGACTCATCTTCTTAGACTGTTTATATTAAACTAGGTTTCTTATCTCAACAATTCTCTACCCTTTCAATCAAGCAATCAACTTAAAATTTACTGAGCACAGTCAAACAAAGTGAACTTGCTAGTTTTTACACCTACGAAAACTTACAATTCCTTCTTTTAATTACCTGAAATGTTGTTGTGTGTTTGGACTCTATTTGTGCTTGAGAAAATGATGTAGAAAACCCTAATCTTCTTCCTTTTGAAGCTTCATAACATAGGTTATGAAGCATTAATAGAAGTAGCTTCAGCCTTAATCTCATATTTGTGTCACAGGGTGCCTACAATGTTCCTCATAAAAGATTTAAACCTGGGTTGTTGATCTGAATTTGTCCTTGTGAAAGCCACGACCACCATTCACCTACTAGATTTGAAAATCTGAGTCTTTGTCGTTGAATAGTCTTCAACCAATAGGAGAAAGCCATGTTAGGTGTACATCCTTTGTTGACTGCATCACCTTTTGTCCAACCCGAACACATGGCACCATGTCATGGTGTCGTAGCCAGAAATGGCCCACCACTTACCTACCCTGCACAGGCGCGATAAAGGCTCCACGTGTTCCCTTTTCATTTGATTTTCATTTCTTTATTAAGATGAGGCTACGTGTCACCATCTCGGGACCGCATGGCAAATATTCTTTTCTGACAAGATTCCCTTGCGAGCTTGCACAACCATTAGATTTAAGCCTCACTACAGATTATTTCTTAGATTGACACTTGGTAGCATATGATTCCTTGATGTAGGATTCTTTAATTAAGGGGCTACAAGCCTAGATTCGTTGACAAGTGTCACCTTGTCACAGCCACACAGGGGGATAATGACGTCATCTATGATGCGCTGCGATGCTACGAAATACTTTTACATAACACTTTATACCCTTATGAAGACTTAGGATATAGATTTGATTTTTCACAGACCACTTGGGGTAAACCTAGGACATGGGCCTGGTCACCTAACAAACATAAAGGCTTCAAGTTATAGCTTAAGTGATTGGGGACTTACCACAGGTGGTCAATAGGAAATTAGAAGATAAAGCGCACAAGACTTAGGGACTTAGGCTTAACAAATTATAAAGGTAAAGGCTTGTAGGTACCACCAGTACCTTTCTTGTGCTTGACATGGGCCCACCCTTCAAACGTGTGGTGTGATATTATTTACTTTACTCAATGTAACCCAAGCTCCACCTTACAGCCACATGGGATGTCTTAAACTTTGTGCACTTTTTCCTTGGTTTTTATTTGCTACATGTGCCCATCCCAACCGTCATGCTTGTGTTTTATCTATTCTTGATGGGTTTTGTTTTCTAATGAAAGGAAAATTTTGCAGCCATAAAAACATTTCCACATAACCCCGAGAGAGAAAATATGCAAAAAAGTATTTAGAATCCACCATGCAAAAGAATAGACAAATGTATTGTTGGTGTTCCCAATTGATTGTCTGATTATCCCTATAAGGTAGCTATCCCTAATGCTCGAGACTCTCAAGTCAGTGGCCACCGAATAGGAGATAATTTCTTGTTCTCCTCTACACTTTAGGCTCTGCTAGACCTAGAGGTATTCCCTTATAAAATAGTTGAATAATGGGATGTTGACTAAGCATAAATGTTCTCACAAATAAACTAAGGTCTAAAAGATCCAACTTCAGATTAGCTAAGTCCTCAATATACATCAATTTCAAAACTCTGAGAACATGAAACAACTACTACACAAAAACAAAAGGAAAGTTTTAACCTTATAACTTTGATGATTTGATATGCTTGAACTTGAAAAAACTTCTTCAGATTGGTGCCTATTTGACGTAACAGAGTCAAAACTCTATGTGCAAGTGTTTTCTTGACATCAAATGAACATCACATTCAAAGGGTAATAATACCACTACTGTCTAACAACAATGAACCCAAGGAAGAGTATTACCTATGATTCTTCTTCAATAATCTTGTGACACAATATATTTTCCCCTATATCTAATTTAGAGCAATTTTAATCTATTCCTTAAACAAATGCAGTAAACCAGATACACAATATAACAAATGTATACCGATGAATTCAGAAACCCTTAGCAACCTTATTCAAAAGAAAAACATCCATATCAAAGGAGACAACCATAAACAATACACACATTTAGTGTTTTTCATTTAACTCAATTTCTAAAATGAATACTACCATGAAAAGAATAGATAATATCACATATAGAACAAATTACCTTTATGTTGTTGCTAATGTGATCACACAACTTTTCTAATGACAAGAATTCATCCAACACCAAATTTGGAACATCTACCTTCAACTCATCATCGCTACAAACTTGAGAAACAACCCTGGACCCCACAATATTGAATTCATCCTTCCATTGGTCCAATGCTTTGGGTTGACCCTGACTATCCTTAAAATGAGACAACACTTTCATTTTTACTAGATCAATAGATGCATCCTTTTCTTTCAACTGCTTATCAAGCTTTATCATATAGGATGCCACATCATGCAAATATTCATGACTTTCGATGTGCCTTGCAACCCAATAGGCTTGTCTAGATCAAACCTCGATGTCCTAATCATTTGTTTGATGGTAGTATTTATTGGCAACCATTTGTTCATGACCTCTTGTAGACTGGAAGAGTTATTTTCATGCTTAACAAAGGCTTGATTCAAATCTACAATTCCCTTATAAGAATCATCCACCTTTCCACTAATCTCAGTTAACTGATAGTTAACTATTTTAGAAACAAATTCATTATATACTTGCAGCCTGTTCCCTTTTAACAAGTCAATAGTAATTTTCAACTCTACAATCTCTACAAGTATCTTTATCTGATGAAATAGACTCCCCTAATGAGCTTGAAATGATAGGCACCGGATCACTAGAAGATGCCAATTCATTATCCTCTAAAATTTTCAACCTGGTTAGATTATCTGTATACCTTTACTGAAGCTCATTATAATCTTTTTGCAATTTCATCACTGTAGCTTGGCTAAACATTATTCTATCCACTGCTAAAGCTTTTGCATCAATAATTGAGGTATCAACTACTCTTTTTACAATCAAATTTCATGTCAATTGGTCAAGGCTCTGCACCACATCTGGTTTGTTTGTTCCTTGTGCCAGTGTCCATATGGCTAATGTCTCATGAGATAAGCTGAAGCTAGAGCCAAAAGCCTTTCCTACTTCCTCTTTAGTGGAGAAATCAACCGCCTCCTGCCTTCTGATGGTCTTAAATGTCAAATCATCCACCATACTCCAATTAGATAGCAACAACATACCACTTTCCATGACCATTTGTCTTCCTATTTCTGGGGTAATATCATCAAACCAAAAATCAAACTCAAACAAGATTCTCTTAGCCAAGTCATTATCATCCAAAGGATTCATTTTGTTTCTCTCTTCTTCAAGCCTTTGGTGATATGCAACTTGTTTTCTTCTCAAAACCAAATCCTTGAACTCTTGTGTCTTTATGAATTGATCATTAGACAAAAAATGCTTACAAGCTAGTGCTCTCACATCTCCTATTTCATCATTGGCTACCTTCAAATAATCAAGACTCCTATTGAAAGGCATAGGAGGAATCAACATGCCTACCAATGTTTCAGTAGCTTCCATATCATCTGAGGTTTCTTCAATATCTACAATCTCCATTGGAGCTATCCCTTTATCCTGAGGAGCTACCCTATCCTCAACAATCTTTTGCATTTTGTTTACCTCTTCACTTCTTGACTCACTCCTTAGCCTAATATAAGATTATATTCTTACACCTGAATGCCTTTCCACATCAAGAGGTCTTTCTTCAACAGGAACCATAAATTTATCTACATTTTGCAAGACCTTTGCAATCCTTACAATCAAATTCTTTTATTTAAAACAAAAACTAGGAAATTTGTCATCCTTCTTCTTCTTCTTCTCATTTTTTTCAGAGATGATTCTACTCCATTTCTCTCTTTTTTCTTCAACCTTTGCAAATGTTTCATAATTCTTTATAACATCCTCAACAAAGTCTAGCTTATGTGCAAAAGCTGACTTTTTAACACTTAATCTTAATGTATTGATAAAGCCCTCTAGATCAAATTGCTCTCTAGCAGTGGTACAATAAATTTATCTACATTTTGCAAGACCTTTGCAATCCTTACAATCAAATTCTTTTCTTTAAAACAAAAACTAGGAAATTTGTCATCCTTCTTCTTCTTCTTCTCATTTTCTGCAGAGATGATTCTACTCCATTTCTCTCTTTTTTCTTCAACCTTTGCAAATGTTTCATAATTCTTTATAACATCCTCAACAAAGTCTAGCTTATGTGCAAAAGCTGACTTTTTAACACTTAATCTTAATGTATTGATAAAGCCCTCTAGATCAAATTGCTCTCTAGCAGTGGTACAATTCAACTTGTAATAGTTGATCATACCTTCTTTATTCAACACTTGAAAACCTAACTGCTTTAGGGCAGAAGGAAAAAGGGAGCCTTTCTTCTGACCCCTAAGATGCATTTTATCCACTTTGTTTTATTGCCAAACAATTTCCAAGTATGCTATTCTTTTGGGTACATAGATAGGCAATAAGTGTGGCCTCATTGTGAAACCATACACTCAAATGTATGTTGAATACTTGTTCAAGAATCAATTCCCCCAATTATATTTTACTCCAACTGTAGGAGTTTCTTCTTCAGGTCTAAGGAAATCTCTTATTTCTGAGGGTATCCTATCTATGTGTTCACCCATGCATGCCATCAATTTCCTTATGAAAAATTCCTCAAAAATTATGAAATCTGAATCAGGACAATCTCAGTCCCACAGATAAGTCCAGCATTGTACTGGAAAGGGTTGTTCTTTTTCATCAAATTGTTTCACTTTTAATTTTTGACCCCATTGATTCTTACCAAAATATAAAATCATGTAGCACACATGAGAATACCATTTGAATTCACACTTCTGACCATTCTTCAAAGCCACCATCTATTTATGCATTTCATCTGCCATGTAGGAAGCAAAAACAAATTCTACATTCACAACAGGAATGAGCTTTCACCTGCACCCTCTCCCAAAACCTAACACAATGAGTAGTAAGTCTTGTTAAAGTAATCTTCAAAAGTCTTTATACTAAGAGGCTCTCTTTTGAAAACTTCTAATCCTTTGCCACCAGGAGTCATGAGTTTGTGTCTGGGGATTTTGATAGACTGATACGAATTTTCTATGCATTTCATATGATCTCTTAAATTTATCAATGTCAATGGTCATATTTGTGGCTAGGTTGAGACCAAAGACTTCGGTAATGTAGGGTTTAGTGAAAGAGACTGTAGTACTCCCATTAATTGCCAATACCCTTTTGTGCCAACATCATATCTACTTGCAATAAGTTGGACCAGTTCTACATCAACAAATATATTTGGGACCACAATTTTGCCCAGATCCAAATTCCATGCATTACATAGTGGGGACCTGGCACTACTCTTTCTATACCAATGTAGAAAGAAAGACCACCCTGGCACAAGGATGCGCACATCTCTGACTTCTCCAAAATTAGATCCACAAAATTTTCATCTTTACTCTTTCTTGGAAGGGCTCATTTTAAGGAAGTGAATAAATCTTGCTCAAAACCTTTCTTCTCTAAAGTGCTCACCATTTTTTATAGAGTTTTACTACAAGCTAGGGCTTAAATGAAATAGAGTCAATTGAAAAATTCACTCTACTATTTTTATATATGCAACCTCTATGACCAGTTTCATAATAGAACTGACAAAATTTGCAAGCAAATGGATCAATGAACTAGCAGATTCACACTTACTTGTTGGTCGTGAGTGAAAACCCTAGTTCTTCAACTATTGCCTCGAGTTTCTCAATTTCTACAAGAATTCTAGTTACCAACAACTCAATTGATGGCAAACAATTGATTTTATGCATTTACTTCACGATTCTAGCCAATTTTTAATCAAATCATCATTAATGTGATCGTCTGTCAGCATACAAGCTAAGACTAGTCATTCTCTGTGTTTGAATATGCACTATTGATCTCAATAATTTTGCAGGAGAATCAACAGTCTTGATTTGAAATTGATGTTGTTGAATGACACTTCACACACTCTAGATGGTACAAACCAATGAGAGTTAGCCATCTCAATAAAAGACCTTCCATTGTGGACCCATATGATGGCTCATCGCAACAACGCAAGCCTAGGAGGGACCCACACTATCACTTCAGTGCTAGCGCGTTGAGCGCTAGCTTCAGTGTACCTGGACTAGATGGGGCCCATGTGACATGTGTCACTCTATTGTAGCATCGCGTAGCATATTCCTTAGTATTTCCCTACTGTGCGCCCATGTGATCCACTAAGGAGTGAGCATGACATAGGGTTCAGTGGGTGAAGCTTTGGGCATGTTTGTCTAAAAATCTACAATCAGCGCAACTCTGACGGATTTGATGAATCTGGAGCTCGCGATACCGTGATAACCATCAATGTAAACTCAAGGACCTTAAATCCACACTTAAGACATATTAGACACTATGGATTAGCTGGTAACTAGGCTCAGAGGGCCGGTTTTGAACGGGAAACAAGACATAGGTCATAACTTCAGCTCGGGGTGACTGTCAACAAGTCAACTCAAGAATAGAAAGCAAGTATACATGAGAAAGACTAAGGTTTAGGGTTTAATCCAACTATTTGGATATGCTAAAAGGAAAGCATTTTCTCTGAGCACTTGTCTAACTGCAAATGGTCCCCTCCAGAGAGAATCAAATTTCTTATGAGCCCTTTAGGCTCTCTTCTTCTATCCCACAACAATATAACATCTCCAACTGTAAACTTCCTCTACAAACTTCCACTTTCAAAAAAGAAGCACCTCAATTCGAGGTCGTATGAGAAAGTTATGAGTCTTTGAAGTTCCAAAAATGGGAACTGTGTAATGTCACTTGTGAGAAACTGCGATTTTTGGAAAATCTATGCGCCTAAACCAAAAATTATTTGCACCAGTGCAGAGAGCATGAAAAATTAGCCCAAATAAAAAATCTACCTAGGAATTGGAGCCAAAATGATCCAGAATAGGGCCTCAGAAAACCAAGATTGCCAACGGAAGGGTGTCTGTGAGCAAAGGTTAATTTCTACCAAATTTAGTGGAACTATCGCCAAGTTTATCAGTTTTCCAGATATGGGGAACTACTAGGTGGTTTTTAACTATAGCTAGAAATAGGATGTCTCCAACTAAGTTTAGTTATGGCCGATATAGCCAAACACTACCAAATGTGACTATAAGTCAAATTTGGCATAGAGGCCAAAATGTCTTGTATAGAGGTTGAGGCGCTAGAATACTCAAGGGCTGAATGAAGAGTTTGAAGGCTGAATAAAATGTTTTTAAATAGGTAGTAAGGGGCCTTAAGGCCGAAACTCAAAGGGGGGTTGGGGGTCAAGGCCACACCTGATCCCCTTGAAAGGGTGCGCAACCTTTTAAAGGTTCGTGTGGCCTGTGTAAAGGGGATCGAAGCTCATAAAAGGGCCGAGGCCCTTTAATAAAACAATGCTTAAAGAATTTATTTATAGTGCTAAGCACTAGTGCTATACACACTGATTTTTTATTTTATTTTATTTTATTTTATTGAAATTTTACAATAAAATATGCCTTGAACTGCGTGCTGGGGGTTTGAGATGGCCTTTCAACAGTTTGTTTTTGCCTTTTTGACTCCCGACACCGAAATTGGCCAAATTATACATGAAAATCCATTTGTGAAGCCTCTTAGATGCAATGGAAAGGTTTATTTGGCCTAAAAAAGCTTCGAACAAAAACTAAGTTCCAGATCCAAGCTTAAAACCCCTGTTCTACAACTATGTCAAACAATTTCTGATTTCAATGAAATAGAAGCTAGATCTGACTTTCTCGAGCCTCTTAGACACGTTGGAATAGCTAGAAATACCACAAGTATAACCAAAAATGTCATAATCACCCAGATCTCATAAAACACTTATGCGAAACCCAGAGGTTAAAATGTTTCTGTTAAACTTTTTTGATTCTCTAGATCATCTGAAGATGCAAGAGGAGAGCATACTAGGTTTTTGGGAAAACCTACAACAAAGCTTATTATCCCCCCCAAATCTCTCATATATGAAAACTATAATCTATTCTTGTGTATAGAAAAGCTCTGATACCATGTTAGAATATGAAAAGATTAATAACCCAGAAAACTAGTGTAAATGAATAGATATTAAATCATGAAAGCAAATGACACAAGATCAAAATAACATGGAGTTAGTCTCCATGAGAGTAATGTAAATGCTCTAGAAGAAAAATAACATTATGAGGAAACAACCAACATTGATCTAACTTTTAAACTTGAATCACTAAAAAGTGACATATATGTTTTAAATTTTGAAATGATGTAAACTAATAAAATATTTATTTTTTAGTATATTTTATGTTTGTATTCTTTGAAAAAATTTAAAAATTATTTGAATATAGTTTTTAATAAATTGACACTATAATTTAGTTGCTAATAAAATGTTGAAAAATGAAGTTACGTGAGACGTCAATCTTTATATAGTAAATTTTTTTTTCTTCAATTTTTTGTGTATTTATAACTTGAAACTTTAGTGCATGGATATATTTTTTTTCCAATTTTGATAAATATATATTTTTAAATAAATAATAAAATGTGTATGTATTAAAACGTAGTTGTTTCCATTCGATGTCAACTTTCATATTAACTATTTATCTAAAATAGAAAAAAAATTATACCATCTTGATAGAGATTCTTTTATCTAGTGCATCATATTTTTTTTCAATTTTTTAAAATAAGTTTTACTATTTTTCCTTGACATGGTAATCGACCTAATCTTTTGTGTTAATAACCTACTTTTAGTAAAAATAGAAATGAAAATATAAATAATAATTAAACTATTAAAATATATATATTTTTGAAAACTAAACTTATAGATCTACAAAAGGGTATTTGTATATTTTAAAAAAAATGTTATTTACATGAGTAGAATTTGTTGAAATATCAAGTTTTTCAAATAATTTAATTTTTTTTGGTAAATTGGCCTCATAGTGGTGCTACATATGCATTTAGCCAACAATTTTAGTTGGAAAAGTTGTGGACATATCTAACTTAGCTAGAATGAATCTTACAAGATCATATGTTTGACCAAAATTTATTTTTAGTTAGAAATACTTAAATTCACTTGTGCTGATAAGTTGGCTGAAAGTGTGACACAGCTATCTGCTTTTAAGCTAGGTAGCATGTTTATATAGAAAAGGGAGAGGGTGAGGTGACAAAACCAACCAATAGGAAGTAACCATCTATCAGTCTAAATATAGCAAAGTATCTTCCCAAGATAGATAATGGGTGCTCCCTTGTAGGATGGTGACACCTCATAACCCACTCACTTAATTAAAAATGCTTTATGAACCTAAGAAAGATTAATAAAAGGTGTAGGAAAAACCTAGGAATATAGGAAAATAAATAACCTAACTAGGAAATAAAAACCTACACTAACAGTTAATAGGCAATGCCTTGTAAATCTGACAACAATCCTTCAAAATCTGGTAAAAATCCTTCAATGGCAGATTTGTCACAAGAACAATGTATTGTCTACTTTGTATCAGTTGGTAGAATGTTTTTGATATAAAGGTAGTGGATATAGTTAATATTGTCATTTCTTTTGAAACAATGGGTAGTTAGGTCTTCCAATGCTACATAGCTATCAAATCTATAGTTGCATTTAGGCTAGAATACATCAAAAAAATTGAAAAGTGTATTTTCTTTTTTTAGGGTTCCATAGACATGCAAGAAACAATAAACAATATTTATTGAATCTTTGCACAAAAAATCAATTCATTTTCTTTGGTTTCAATAGGCAAAAATATACTTTAAAAATGTTATCCCTGAAGCTGACCTCTCTTGTTATAATGAAAAATGTCTAAATATATGTTAACAAAGAAAAACACTCCATTGATAAAAAATAATTTACCTAAAGCATATAATAACACAAGTGTTACAATAAAATACATTGTATTTTGTGATAAAATGTAAAAGGTTGTAATAAAGTCTTGTGATGATTTTTAAACTTAATATAAGTTGTTATTCAAGAGTTAGCAATCAGTTAGCTCAAATGTTGGTTGCAACAAGCTGTTTAGTCGGATCAAGGTTCTTTTATTATTTAATTTTCCAATATATGTTGACTGGCATGTGTGGAGCATGTTGTCCTTCATGTCCATTCACTTTGCCATGTATTTTTTTGGGACATGGATAATGCAAATTCATTTCATTGTAGCTACTCTTGCATTGTATAAAAAGGTGCACCAAATTCAGATACATTTATATAGATATTCTTTGTTCTGAAGACAGTTAGCCTTTCTTTGTGATTTGTTGAATAGATATGTTGTGTGATGGAGATTGTAAATTAACTTGGAATGAAGAGTTGATGACATTTTTTTCCCACCCTTTGTCGAACCTAGTAGCTCCATCAACAAGACATTGGAAACTTGTTTTTTTAGTGTGAGCAAACAATGCACCTATACTACCTGTTGCATATTCATTTGTGCTTGTGAGCAATTACCTCATGGTGGTGCTTGGTATGAACTTTTAGTGTTGGCAAAGATGTGACATGGTCTCCATAGTGGATGAGTTCTAAGTCATTTAATATTGTTCAAAAATTAAAGCTATGAAACATAAATCTTGTCTTTCAATCACTAATTAAATTAGCCCATCAAGTTGACCTGCTATTCTTGAATGCATGTGTCAAGTGCAATTTTACTATCTTTCCATTTCCCAAATATGCTACATTGACAAGTGCCAGATAACTAATGAAGGTGCAAACCATGTGGCAAATGATGACTGTCATTACACAATCAACGCATGAAATGCATTCTTATGAAACCAATGCAAGTCCAATGTATTGAATTTATTTGGTTGTTAAAATGACAATAATTTATCTGTTGATAAATTCATTTGCATCTTGATGCATTGTCATAGGTTGCTATGTTTTATTTTATGTCTAGACGAAATTAGATACTCAATTATTTTTGGATTATGTTTTTGTTAATTGATGGCCAATGTATTTGTTTGCAAGTTTCCTCTAAAAAAAGAATAATGATATTTAACAAAAGTTAAATGCATGGATGAAACACCCTCAATATTGATGCAAGTTAAATATGTGTTGCCTTTCGTCAAATTGCTATCATCTAATAATGATTGTTCTAAAATAAAAAAGACTTGTTTAACAACAACCTGTTAATTTATTTTCATTATAATAGTTGATTTAGACCCTTCTTATCTTCACAACTGATGTTTTTTTATAGCTAGCCTTGTTTAGCTTGAGCATGGTAACTTATGCATTGCTATATATGTTTCCAACAAGCTAAAGCTTGACTTGAAAAGTGATTTATAAATGATGGAAAGATGCTCTTGCAGCTATGATTGATGATTTGTTGTAGCTTCACAGACACAAGTGCATGTTTTCCTTTAATCTTTACACTAAACATAAAAACAAATTAATAGGGTGTTGCTAAGCAATTAGTTTTATTTTGCAATGAGCATCATTAAATGATAGCAATTTGAATAGGCTTGCTCTTAATTTAAGTTGCGTCAATATTGAGGGTGTCTCTTTGACACAAGGTTCATTGAAAAAGGGTGATTTGCATTGAACCAGAATAATATTTGTTATGCCCTTACTTCCATAGCGTATATGGTTATGAATAGTCAGCTTGTGGCTATCTTAACTATCATTAGTATATTGTTATTTAGTTGTTTAGGTCAGCCTAAGGCTTATATAGGGCTATCTAAGTTGGCCTGGGTGATATCCTAGGCATAAATAGGTATATATAGGAGGTAGTGAGTCTTATTGGATCATCATATTGAGTATTGTGTTCTTATTTAAGACTATTGGAGGTATCCCCCTCGAAGTGGATTAGGAGGTTGCCCCCTCGAAGTGGCATATTATTATCAAGTATTTGTAGCATATTTACTATTATATTAAGATATTGTGCAAGTTGTTTCATTACAAGTGGTATCAAAGCATGATCTTGGCACTGTAGAGGCAAGGTTTTTTCTCAATATTGGAGGTGATTTTGGGAAGAGTATATCTTTTAGATTTTGGCAAAAAAAATTTCTAATTTTTAAAGGGTTTTTGGAGACCATATTAAAGAAGCTATAGTCCATATTTCAAAGGAATTAGAGCAGAATTGAGTGAATTATTTCAGAATTAGGGTTTCTACACAATTTATTTGGAATCTACATATCTCTTACATCCTGCCAAATTGGAGCTTGATTTTTATTGGGTTTTGGAATACATACTAGAGGAGCCTACAGTTAAAAATTTGGTGAAATTAGAGCAGAAATAAGTGAGTTATTGCAAAATTAGGGTTTCCACAAAATTCACTCTTAAGGCTGCAAATCTGCTTATTTCTTGGAGATTTTTCTAGGTGAGAGGTATTTTGGCCCTAGTAAGTTATAGTAAAAATTTTAGAGAATTTAAGTTTTCATTTATGTGATTTATTTCAAAATTATTGGTTCTGATCATGACGGGTCTTGCAACAAAGGGCAAAAAGAATGTTGTCACACCGGGGAAGACTCCTACTAAGGATGGGGTAACAATAGAGGATAACAATAGAAGGTAACGAAGCTGAAGATATCAAGTACAGTTCCAAGTTACCTCATTATAAGGAATTATTTTCTAGTTGAACTTACCACATGGTATGATGAAGATTATATGAAGAAACTACCACAATTGTTTAGTGTTGAGGACAATGCTTTTGTAAAGGTGGGGGGCATGTTATGCCCTTACTTACATAGCATATATGGTTATGAATAATCATCTTGTGGCTATCTAACTCTTAATTAAGTCATATTATCATTAGTATATTATTATTTAGTTGTTTAGGTTGGCCTAAGGCTTATATAGGGCTATCTAAGTCGGCTTGGGTGATATCCGAGGCATAAATAGGTATATATAGGAGGTAGTGAGTCTTATTGGATCATCATATTGAGTATTGTGTTCTTATTGAAGACTATTGGAGGTATCCCCCTCGAAGTGGATTAGGAGGTTGCCCCCTTGAAGTGACATATTATTATCAAGTATTTGCAACATATAAATACTATTATATTAAGATATTGTGCAAGTTGTTTCATTACAATATCCTAATGAATGCAATTTCTATTGTGGAATAATCAACAAATCCTTTGGATAGGTACAAAGATACTGTACTACCTAGTTCTTTATTCAAAAAAACTATATCAAACAAATTAATTTGCTTGTTGGAAATATATTGTTTCTTGAAAATGCATCTTCTGCATAATTTTTGTTGTCCATATTTAAACAAATTCTTTTGTAGTGTATGGGATAATTGTGCCTCATTCTAGATTATTTTTCACATGCCTTTTTCGATATTGCTTTTCCCAATAGGATTTTAGAGGTGGTTGTTCATCGCTTGCTACTGTGTAATCTAGCTATTGTGGATGCTACATGTAATTGCTTCTCTCAAGTGGTTTGACTTGCGCACATCCCATTGCGGTAATTCCTCATCTCTCAGCCTTGAGTATATTTGCTTTTGCCAAGTGTCTATTAGAATTTGACATTGAATTAAAATGCATTGCCATCTATTAAAAAAATAGAACTTGCTAATTTACAAATGCATCTTCTGTGTGACTTAGCTCTCAATCCCAATTTTGCACTTTAGAGCTACCTTGTTCAAGTGTCTCAACTGAAAAAATTTGTTCCATGTGCTCATTTTTTGTTCTACCCCTTTTGTTAAAACCTGGTTCATTTTTAAAATCACTAATAGTGTTAGTCAAGCAAAATTCATCCACATTTTTGATCTCAAATTTTTTCAGCCCATAATGCATAGCAACAATTGTGTGCATTTGATTCGCATCATTAATTCTTGAAACAAAGTTATTAATCTAGAAATTGTCTTGCAAGCTTCCCTCATAACATGATTGCAATTGCATGATATAACCTTACACATTACAAGTTTTAGTGATTGAATTTCCTATGTTAAATTGGAGCCTTTAATCAATAATTGAAAGACAAAATTCGTGTTTCGTATGTTTGATTTCTATGTAGTTATCACTATGCCTCATTGCCAGTATTGTTCCTTGCATTATAGATCATTTCTCCTTTTTGTGGTAATACTTTTTTGTTGTATTATACTTTTCTATGATTTTACACTCTTGCTTATGTATGTTTTCTATTAGCAAAGCATTGCCTTGGGCACAATTATATTTCTTGGTATTAAATAGCTTATATTAAGATGGAGTTTAACTATGAAATTGCATTCATGTTTCTGCTATGAAAACAAACCCATGAAATTCAAAAAACATAGCTATAGGATTAGACACAATCTTTTCCCCAAAATAGCAACTCCGCATATGCCACAAAGCTAAGAGTACCTAAACAAATCAAGGTTTTTACATTGACTACCATGTTTAGGAAAACTACTTTCCAAAATAACGGTCTTCTTGATTGTATCCCTACTACACTGAAAACTGTCACCACCACCATATCATTGTTTTTCCAACAAGAAAACCTGCTTAATGCATTGATTTTGTGTTTAATTGCTCGAAATGCATAATTTAATACATTTCTTGTGTATAGTTTGCATTCTATTTTCCTCTATATTTTTTCCAATACTATTATGTTAAGAAAACATTATGTTACACATAACTACATGCCATTGACATCTCTAAACTTCACCTTAATGTGTTTCTCCTACATTCCTTCACATCCACGTAAATTAATTATGTTGGTTGCTCCGAATGAACTTACCAAATAACACATAGCTCATAGACATGCTCTTCTCAAACACATGTGTGAACTTCTTTCTTAATTGTTTTTCCCTTATTCTAACATGCTAAACAAGTACCCAAACTTAATAAAAAAAAATGACAAAACTTTTGTTTTACCTTTTGAACGTCATTATTTCTAATGTAATTTTTCTAAGCTCAACATTATGTTTTGGCAATGGAATATATACATAAGAAAAACCACAAAACCATAGAGTAGTATAAAACAACATAAGAGTATAAGCACCAAAATCCGTAAACACAAATGTTGTCTCTCAATTACTATTTAAAGGTCCTAATTCAACATAGGAGATTAGAGATGCATTTTTGAAATCGATTGATGTGTAATTCTTATGTCCACTTGGTACCTACAAGATGCATATAAAGCTAGGTGTAAGCATGCCATGTGTAAACAATTAGCCTATAGACAAGGAGAAGGTATTTTTTAGATAAACTACTAGGTAATGGAGCATCGTTGCACATGTCCATAGGAAGTGGTGACTATTTTTTAGTGTAAATTGCATTGATGGCAACATTGTTTTGGTTGAATGTGAACTATCCCTTTGCAACAAAATCTTATAACATGAAGATGATTGTTGGCTTGTCCTCAAAGTACTGCTCATAGGTGATAGTTTGTAATCCTAGCAATAATTGTTCAATAACATACTTGTCACAAGAACAATGTATTGTCTACTTGTTTTTAGTTGCTAGAATGGTCTTGATATAAATGCATTAGACATAGTTCACATTTTCATTATATTTTATACAATGAGTAGTTTGATCTTCCAATGCTTCGTGGCTATCAAATCTGTAGTTATAATTAGGACATAATGAATGAAAAGGTCTAGAAAATGCATTTTCTATTTTCAAGGTTGCATGGACGTGCAACAAACAAGAAACAATATTTATTGAATGTTTACACAAGAAATCAATTCATTTTATATGGTTTTCATAGACAAAAATATGCTTAAAGAACAACATCAATGGAGATGGGTACTCTTGCTGCAATGAAAATCTATTAATGTCTGTTTACAAAGCACAATACTTCATTGTTTAAAATCAATTTATTTAAAGCATATAAAAACCCAAGCACTATGAAAAAAACTTGTATTTTGTGATGGGATGTAAAATGCTGCAATAAAGCCTTGTGATGACTTTAAAATTGAATATAAGTTGTAATTCAAGAGCTAGTGGCCAATTACCACAAATGTTGATTGTAACAAGTTGGTAAGTCAGCCAAGGGTTCTTTTATTGTTTCCAATGTGTGTTGACTAACATGTGCAAACCACATTGTCCTTTGCATCATTTCACTTTACAATGTTTTTAAATAAAACTGCTAGAAATTAATTTCACTGCACCTGCTCTTCCATTATAAAAAAATATGTTTCAAACTCGAATGCATTTGTATCTATTTTTTTTTGTGAAGGAAGTTAGCATTTTTGCTCCATTTATTGAACAAATAAATTATACAATAGAAGCTATAAATTAACTTCAAATGAACAATTGATGATATATATTTACCTGTGCTCTGTCAATCTTAGAATCTCCATCTTTTACATCAACAAGGTATTTGAAAGTTGTTTTTTATTACCAACAACCAATGCTCCTATAGTTCTTGTGGCATAGTCATTTGTACTTGTGAGAAATTACCTAGTGGTGGTGCTTGGTATGGATTTATAGTCTTCACAAAGTCACACAATGATCTCGACAATGGATGAGCTACTCAAAACGAGTATGCAATCACAGTTGCCACAATTATAATCAGTTTTGGGTACGATCTAAAATCTTAGAATGCATATTGCTATCCCTGGAACTATTTTGTCTTCATTTTGTTAGACAAGATCACCGGTTATATTTAGACTGATTATCATTTTATCTTTTGTATCTATTATATCTAAACATAGCACCTCACAGGTTTTTTTGGTTTTATCCAATGCAGTCTTGTACATTATAGTGACATCTCCCTCAAAAATATTTCCAACCCTACGAGCATGTAGGTCTTCAATTGCTATTGTATTTAGGTTTCTTAATTCATCCTACATGAATTAAAATAGAATAAGTTAGATCTTTGAAATATGATTTAGTATGCTTCAGTATTCTATTGCCTTTTGAGCCCAACAACTACATGTAGTTCAAATGCAACAGAAGGCTATTCAACACAAACCCACAAAATAGAGACACATAGTGTTACTTCTCTCTCTAGTTAAATTGCAAACTAAACCTTCCTCTTAGCTTTCCATAACAAATGAGATTAAGCTAAAGCCTATCACATTTGGCCATATGCAATGAACAGACCTGCAACCTAATCACTTGTCATTTCCCACTGTGCTCTTGGCCTATGTGAACTTGCATCTTCATTGAAAACTATTTCAAACATTTGGAGTGTAGCCATGATAAATGTACAATATATATATATATATATATATATATATATATATATGTATATACATATGTATATACATATATATGTATATACATATGTATATACATATGTATATACATATGTATATACATGTGTATATACATGTGTATATACATGTGTATATACACATGTATATACATATGTGTATATACATATGTATATACATACATATGTATATACATATGTATATACATACATATGTATATACATACATATATACATATGTACATTTACATATATATATATATATATATTACACTTTTACAGATAGATATAGTACCATACATCTGGATATCACTGACTAATTTTTCAATCCTGATCTGTTACACTCTAAAATTAGTGCCAAAGTACTACACACCAATCACATGACTATGGAATTTTACGATTTCTATTGTGCACTGGTTATAGTCATAGGTTTATGGTTATTCATTGGCATTTTGCACATTACTTGGAATTGATTCTTGATACATATAACCTTTTATTTGATACTTAGGATTTGCCTTGCATGTGATGTTGATTTCCATCTTTGGCTTATCTTCGAACTTCAACCCACATTGTTTAAACAAAGCTTCTATCCATAGTTTACGTACATTTATGTAATGGTGTACACTCAAAAGATAGCATCCAATGCAATCACATCTTTTTAATACATTATCTAAAATAATTTACCTATACTATGTGTTCTTTGAGACTTCGTATAAATGTCAATCATGACATTTTTAATTACAACATCAAACAAAAAATCCACTTTTGATTATGCTTTGATGAAGCTCCATGTCTCATCCAAGGCTCTCATTTTTGTCTAGATTTTTACCATTCTGACAAACACTGTACAATTAGTGCATTTAATTCATTTGCTTCTTGAGATGACAGTAGTTTAACAACCAATAAATTCTTTGCATCTTGGTGCACTGTCACCCACACCATCAATTGCTATTGTCCATTGATTTTGAAATCTACTAAAATTTAAATTGTTTATTTCATTTTCACACTTGCTATTAAGAGTACCAGCTAGCCAACGAACAAGAAAATGCTATTTTGCATCTAACAGATGCATTGGTGTATCTGAACATAGTTGGGACACCTCAATAGTTAAAAGAAAAATTGACTAGCCGAAGCAGTCTATAGAAATAGTATATGGTCATCCATCAAAGCATAATGGAAATGGGATTTTCCTCAAATCTTGTAAAGGCAACAACCCTAATAGACATCCACAGAAAAGTACAAAAGTGTGCAGAAAACAATCACACTCTCTTACCAAATGCAATGAACATATCTCCAATCTAACTAATTCACATTTTCTTTTGCACTCTCATAGCCAAAAAAAATCTGAAATAATGCTATACTACAAACCAATTTTCCTAAATATGTAAACATAAAACTATATAGTTTAAGTTTCCTATTACATACCTTGTTTTTTGCTATAACATAGATACTTCAAGAAAAAGATAGAACACATGCAATGAAAACTATACACAGTCAATGCATATAATGCATTCAAACAAATGTACACAAAATAAATGCATTAAATTCATTTTCTAGTTCACATCACAATAATTCAATAGATTGCTTTGCATCTTGCCACATATTCATTTTTAGCTACATGCCATCGCTTGCCAATACAATATCTTCATCAATTTTCAAATCCACCAAAATTTAAACTATTTATCTCATTTTTGCACTTGTTGTTTACAATATTCACCAATTGATGAAAAGAAAATTGGGTTTTATTGAATTATAACATTAAAAAATAATTTTAAGCCTCTGATTATTGGCTACTTAAACCATGTCTTTTAAAGCACTCTAACATAGGAAGTGATGATATGAGAGTGTTGGTCTCTATTCTTACATGCCATAGATCCTGCATTACTAGGTTGAAAACAATAGATAACTTTGATAATAGACAACTGGCATCCCATAGCCATGTAGTGAAACAAAGCATTTGTAACATCTACCTATGATTTATTGATGCAGACAGTTAATAGTTGTTAGCCCATTTTTTATTGCATGCTTCACATAAAGATATTTATCTTGAACATGAAGTGACAAATAAGTAATTAAAATGCAGTGCAACTACCAAATGACCACCATCATTGCACAGTTGATCCAAACAAATGCAATGTTAAAAAACCACTACAAAGTCAATGCATTAAATTATTATGCTCAATGAAACCTTGATAACTCAACAAATCCCTTTGCATAATTGTTCTTTCTAAACAATAGTTAGATTTCCCTTTTTAACATTCTATTTCACTGATCCATGACATGTTTCTTTGTCACATCCCTAATTTTGATTATGTTTTACTTTTCACTTTTATGCAATTAGTGGATAATTTTGCATGGATTAATGATTTGACATTTAGAGAAAATATCAAGATAAATCAATGATTTCATGAGTTTATGATTAAATGCATAGAATTTAGACATGTGATTATATGTTATTATGATTATTTATTCATGATGTATGTGGATTAACTAATGATACACTAATCCCAGTTTGGTGATTATGAGTTGTAACTAGGAAACAAATCTCTGCCCTCCAAGAAAGAGAGGGAGAACATCATCAGAGAGAAGTGAATAGACATTTGGAAATGATAGGTTGTTGCCACCTAAGTCATGTTCTTTTAATGGCTAGTGAATCTCGACGTAAGTGGTGAGTTGTGTTAGACCTATTTGGTTAGAGTTTTGTTTTTTGAATCGATAATCTTTGATTTGATGTAAAAAATCTTTAGCATTGGTTTTGTCAAAAAATCAAGGAGAAAATGACTCTCAATGAGATAAGGTCGATAGTCGTTAGTTTCCTTGAGCTCTATGATTATATTTATGTTATTATAATTATTCTATTAGAGGTTATTTAATAGTGTTTTTATTGTCATATTTTTCTGATAAGTGATCTGCTAAGTTAACTTACCATTTCTCTATTGTTTTTGTGAGATAAAGAGGGGCAAAAATCTCGAACCCATTCTTGTATCCTTGCGGATGTATGTGACAACTTAAGTGTTGGGTGTTTTTTTCACCAATGGTTATGTTCATATATATATATATATATATATATATATATATATATATATATTCATATTTTAATAGGATTTAGGAAGTTTAACCTTTGAGTGGTCGATTAGACTTCTTATCACACAGCTAAGGTTCCATGATTTTGCTAGTAGTGTTATAGTGGCTCAACTCCCTAATTGATTAAGAGAATAAGGAGGATCTTTTAACCAACGTGAAGAGTGGTCTTTTATGACCATCACTTCCTCTTCATTTGCATGCGTATGAAGAGTCTTTATAGGCTATGAAGGAGGAGATAGGAACATGGTTATGGTGTGGTTATTAAAATACCACGGGAGTGTTTTCATAGAAAGAACACTGACAGAGTGGAGAAGTAGAGCACAAAGAGACCTATAATTTCTTGGACATTGAGAGAGAGAGGGATTCAAGCACAGAAGAACAGAGTCCGTGGTCGCTATCAAACATGTTCCTCTCTTGTTATGTTAGTTTTATGAGTAGTTTTGATTTGTATATGTTATAATCAATGCTCGATATATGTTACAGTCAAAGGTCTGATGTGAGATGATGCTTTGCATCAGTTTAGAGTTGTTACTTTGCATTTGTTATAGCCATTACTCTGTGTATATTTTGGTCGTTACTATGTATATTTTAATGCTGTAACTATGCTAGAATATAAGGCTGATACTCTTTAGATATAAGGCCAAACATTACTATGTTTTAAGGCCGGTGCAAGTAAAGTTCTCCTGTGCCTAAATGACGGTTAGCATTTGTTTATATTTGATAGATACAAGGCCATTATCTACTATATTATTGTGTAAGTTCAAGGTAGATAGTTTGTTTTAACCCATGTAAGTTCAAGGCTGATATCTTACCTTAAATCAGTGCAAACTCAATGCCAATATCTTATCTTATCTCTGTACAAAAATTCAAGGTCGATAGCTTGTTGAAACCTGTGTAATTCAAGGCCGATAGCCTATTAAAACTTGTTGGCAAGAGACACATTGGAGCTTCATGATTGTTGTCATTGATGGAAACAAAGTTCATCCCACACTTCCGCAGGACATGATGTGCTTATACCGGAAGTCAGATTGAAGAGTATTGTGGTCCGGTAAGCAAGAACAGAGCATGCAGAAGGTCCGACAGTCAAGTCTAGATCTGTTAGAGGAAGTATCTTTGGAAAGTACAGAATTGGGGAAGTCAAGAGGAGTACCTTGACTGATAGATTCTAGGAATTGAGTCTCCGGTAATGAAGGAATAAAGAGATATGAGGATTCAAGTATTAGGGTCCTGTTTGGCAGAATAGACAGAGGAAGAACTGATCAGCAGAGCATTAGACATTATTCCGAATGAGATGCTGATGGTAATAAAGATTCTTAAGGTATCACTCTTGTTTGGCTGACTTGTTAGATGACTTGCATAAGTTTCTTTTTGATCTGCATCAATTGGTAAGCAAGGATTCAGCCGATAGACTAAAGTTTAGGAAATATTGACCTTTATGGATGCCGACTAGAAAGAGTATGAAATCCCTTATGCGGATATATATACATGATGGATTTCGATGAGAAGGTGTGTGTTGTGTTGTTATAAGTATGAAGAAAAGCAGAAGTGTAGAGGGAAAGTAGTAAGGAAGGTCCGGTATGTGAAAAGACAGCAAAACAAAGGAAGAGGAAGGATGAAGTGTAGCAGATTAGTATACTGAGCCTAACCGGAACTGAACTCCAGCATGTGTGGATGCTTCACATTAGTTCAAGTATCTTATTATTCTTGTTACAACTTGTAGACAGTGAGTCTCTTGTGAGCAGTGTGCTCAGGCAGTGAGCCCTAATTGGCAAGTGCCATTTTGTATTTCTATTCTTCTAACAGAGAATACAATCTTGGGTTAATCACCCGTGGTTTTCTCCCTTAACAAGGTTTCCACGTCAAAAATATTGTGTCATGTGTATTTCCATTTTATGGTTATATTTGCTTATTTGAATTGATGCTGGATTAATTATTAAGAAAGTTCAGAAAGCTGAAATAATTAAGATAACTAATTCACCCCACCTCTCTGTTATCAACAATTGGTATCAAAGCCAGTTCCTCTCAATAGAGCCTAACAGCTTGAGGAAGACCTGGGAATTCAAATGGATGTGTAGGGTATGAAGGAGCAACTTAAGTCTGCCCTAGATGATCTTGAGCAGTTAAATTCTGAAATCAATGATTTGAAGGAAAGACTCAAACAGGCTGATGATTTCATCAATGAATTAAAAGAGAAACTAAGTTTCTCTATGAAAAAGAGAAAGGAGCTACTTCAGCAACTGGCAAGACAAAATGAAGCCAATGATACAAATGGAGATCTGAAGGAGAAAACCAAGTTATGTGAAAAGTTATCAAAAGAAATCATTATGGTAAGACATGAAATGGAATTAGGAGCTATGAAGTTTACCCAAGAGATTGAAGAGAAAAGAAAAACTGAAGATGATCTAAGACATTCTCTCAAGGAAAAATCAGAAGATTGCCACAAGATGGATAGAATTATCAGACATCTTGAATCTGATCTTGAAGATGCTAAAGATAATGAAGAAAAACTTGAGGATCAAATTGTCTCTCTTAAAAGGGATCTTCAAACAGCAAATGAATATAAAGAGAAATTCAAGATAAGTTCTGCTCAACTTGAAGTTCTTCTTGAAAGTTAAAAGAGGGTAGATGACAAGTGTGGTTTGGGATATGAGAAAGGTGAAAGCTCCGGATCTAGTCAGAAGAATTTTAGATCAGAAAATCCAAGGAACAGGCCTAGAAGACCTCCGATAAGACAGCCTAATGCTCAAAGATATCCATCCTTCAATGGATACTGCCATAACTGCAATAACTTTGGTCATAGAGCTAATCAGTGCAAAAAGAGAATGAATCAGACTAATACATCCTCCGGATAGTGTTTCAACTGTAAAAGGTATGGCCACAAATCTCATGAATGTAGAAATATGCAAATGAACAATTCATTCAATGGTAGATGCTTTGCATGCAATAGAATGGGTCACATGGCTAATCAATGCAGATCAAGAGGATATCAATCAAATATGTAAAGAAATATTGTTTACCAAATTTGCAATAGATCCGGTCATATTGGCAAATTCTGTAGAAGCAAGAATCAGGACAAAAGAGGTCTGACACATCATAATTAGAATCAAGACAAGGGAAAACAAAAAGTGAATGCGGATGAAGTTCAGAGTGAAATGAACAAGATATGGGTGAAGAAAAGTATAGAGAATGTAGGGGATGGATCCGCACTAGACTCTGGTGCTGATATTCCTTTTGGAAACTAAAAGGTGAGATCTGGCTTAGGGGGAGTCTCAAAGAAAAACATTATCCCCCAGCCAGTCAATTGGTGCCAGAATTGGTACAAGGAAGATTGCGGATTAGAGGGCTCTCAGAGAAACATCCAAGTAAATTGTGAGTAAGATATGAAAGATCTGCAAGAAGTTTTGAACAGGTAGAGGACTAATCTGGTTTCTCAGTCATCCGGTGAGAAGTAGGTCTCTCACAGTTAAACCCGACATGATTCAAACTATGGAATCTTGATCTGTGGATAGATCAAATGATTAGTGAAAGGAAGATAGATTATCACTATTCTCCAAGAATAATTCTAAAGTCTGTCTCAGTGATCCGGAAAAGTTATGTCTCCAAATAAGATAAACAAGGTAAACCAGGAAGAATTAGGTTGCACATTTATTGCAGGGGTGAAAATTAGGGCTTTCCCAAAAATAAAAGAGTTCATTCGTTCATCATTTGCACATTTGCACTCAAGAAGAAAAGAAAAAGGAGCTCTGCATCAAATTGTCTCAACTCTCAAAGATCAGCCATTGAAATTGTTTCATCCAGCTAATCAAATCCAGCTCCTTCAGTGAACCCTAGAAATGAAAAAGGTATTTTTCATTGCTGAATATCTCTCTGGAAATGGCTACTCTGAATGTTGTGAAGATCTCTGATAGACCTTGCCCTAAATTTAAGAAGCATCCATATAAATCTCTAGAAGTTGATCCCCTAGGTGCCTTTTCAAGCATTCCGCATGGGGTTCTGCATGTAGAAGATGTTAGGGTTTACATTCATGCAAGCATTGAAGAATTTGGGGAATCAAAGTTAATGGATATCTATCACAAGCAGTTAATAGATGATTCTTTTGAGATCAAACCTCAGTATAAAGCCATCCGAGAGAAGCATTTTGCACAGTGCATTCATTTCCCCTATTTTGAAGAAGATGAATGGGTCCGGTATGTATTGAGAAGAGTGCATGACAATTTCTTATGGTTGAATAGACCATTTAAAATCACCAAAGATGCAATTAGGGTAGTAACCGGTCTGCACTCATCTGGTGGGATACCTGTTCTCAAATCTGTCAAGAATCAGACAATAAGTGATGCAACCGGATCATAATTTGACAAGAGAGCTATGACAATTGAAGATATCACTGATCCAGATGTCAAATTTGCATCCATGATAATTGGTTACAAGATTTATCACTCAAGTAGGGAAAATTTAGTACCGGGAACTATAATTTATATAGCCTATCAGATGCTAAATGAAAACGCTGACTATGATCTGTGTGAACTTCTTCTAAGCCAACTTTTGGAAAACCTGCAAAAGATAAAGAAGGACAAGAAGAACTCCTTCAAGTATGGTGGCTTGATACTCTGCCTATTCTTTTATTACATGAATGAGCTTCCTGGATCCAGTGGCTGGGTATGGCAGAATGATAGACCAGTAGCTATTCAAATCAGAGATTATATACATGGGCTTGGTGATGCCAAGGCACAAAATACAACTCTCTGGGGCTATTTCAAGAATTTTTAGAGCATGATGTAAGCAAGAGAGAGAATTCCCAAATCTTTAGTTGAAAAATATAAAGATACAATATGCTTTATGGTAGAAACTAATTAGTGCCTAATGGAGGCAGTAGAGCCAAGAATAGTATGGATCATGCCAATGGGGTATGAAGTGGATGAGAAAATTGTTGAGCTACATGTTCAACATATGCTTAGTCAACCCAAGGATCCCAAGGCAGAAAGGTTTGGAACCTTTGAAGAATTGAGTGTAAAGATTTATGTGGAACTTAGACAACCGGAGACAAAAAGGAAAGTGAGAAGGGAAGTTGAAGAAGTTGCTAAGAGATTTGGAATATCCAAGGAGGCACTTGATGCAAATAGAGAAAAGATGGAAAGGGCAGAGAAAGAGAAGAAAGAAGCAGAAAGGGAAAGTGATTCGGTAAAAACTCCCTCCCAGACCAGATCCTCTAAAAGGGCTGCACCTACCTCTGATAAAAGCTCAAAGGCATCAAAACTGAAAGTCCAGACATCTAGAAAAGAAGAAAAGAGAACAAAGAAAAAGGCAACAAGGTCCTATGTTAGCCAAAAGGATGATGAAGAAACTAAATCAGATGAGGAGGTAAAGAAACTGAAGAAGAAGAAGAAATCTTCTGGTGAACCCTCTACCGGTGAAGACAAGGAAGAGATGGCAGAAGAATTCGTTGAAAGGCCCACTCTGTCTTTAGATGACGTAGTTAAAGCAATCACTATGTATGGGAACCTGCAACCAATCACAAAATTCTATGATGCATACAATGAAGCAGATAAAAAGATTCTGGAGGAAGACATAGTTAAGTATTTGAATGTATATAATAAAGCTTTCATTGAAATCATATCTCTCATTCCCAAAAGCCTAGAGAAGGAATTAGAGATAAGAAAGAATAATGCTAGGGCAAAGGATCTTGAGATCTGGGAACAGATAGCCATTCAGCTCTTTCCTTCAATCACTTTGAAGAAAATGAATATGATCTTCAAAGATTGCAAGGATGAGTTCCAGAGCAAAGCTAGAATAGATCAGCTTATGCTTGGTGAAACTGACAAAATAGCTAAAGAGACAGAAGAGATCCTCTGGAATGCATACAAAAATTCAACATTCCAACTATAGAGGACATAAGTGATAAGCCCTTTGCTATGGGCGACAAGGAAGAAACCACTGAGACAGTAGTAGAAGAGGTTAAGGAGACAGGTGAAGAAAAAGGTAAGGACTTAGACTCCTCTACTCCAGAAGAGGAAGTCCAAGGAGAAGTAAACCCAGATTCTCCTACAGTCTCCGAATCTAAAGGAGAAGTAAGAACAGAGGAGAAGGGAGAAAAAGTGAAGGGACAGGAAGAAGGTCAAACATAAAAGACCACAGATGATAGTACTAAGGTTGCAGAAGTAGAGAAAGTTCTGTCTCTGGCAAGAGGCACAACAAAAGCAGTCAAGGACTTCTTGACCAAAGAGATGATGGAATTTGATGAACTAGAGTTGCTTCAAGGTCCATTCAATTTTGATTCCCTCTCTCCGATGGAAACCATGAAGCTAGCATCCTTCACCCAAGCAAAGGCAAAAGAAAAAATTCTGAAGTCTCACCTGGTAGACTATGAGCTCAAAGAAGTTGCATCTGGTGTTTTAGAAAAGATTATGCCTTCCTTCCAAAAGGACTCTTCAGCCTCCACATCCAGAAATCTCAAAACTCTTGTTAATTTTGTTAGCACTCACTTTGAGTTGTTGGAAAAGTCAGTAGAGGCAAAAGTTCAGAAAGAGTTTTTGGATAAAAGATTTTCTGAGTTACAAGGTTTTATAAGTAATGACAGGAGAAATATGGATATTGGAATAAAGAGCTTAGAAAATGCTCTTAAAGATGGCGGAGATATCTATAAATTTTGTTTATCCTGGCCTAAAGTGACCAAGGGTATTGAGAAGAAAGTAAAGGAACAAGAGGGTAAACTGTCAAGCCTCTCTCAGATTTTTGATCCTCTCACTGTATCCATAGTAAACTAGGAATGTCAAATCATTGTAGTCATGAATGAAATTAAGAAACTTGAAAAGGAGAGGAAGAACATAATAAGTAGGATGGGTGAACTTAGAGGGATCATTATCCCTAAGTTAGAAGCCATGCATGAGGCTCTAACTGATGCTCAGACCACTGCCCAGACCAGTGATTCAACAGATCTTAAAAGGGCAGAAGCTTTTGCATTCCTGTTGAGTGGTCACATCTCAATTTCGGATAGGTTGAAACAGAGTTGGGCGACACAAGTTGTGCAGTTGAAGACAACTTTTGCAGACATACTACAGTATATGTGAGTATAACCAGTTTATATACTTATGCGGCTAAGTATAGTTGATTTGTTTTTTGGGCAATTTTGGTGTGCAGACCCTACCCTTTGCCATTGATGTCAAAGGGGGAGTGAGAAACAGTGAAAAATGTGGAATCCAGCTAAGGGGGAACTCAGGTAAAATGTATAGTAGAAGAGAGCATCAGCCAAGGGGGAGTATAGTATCACTTAGTCATTTTTCACTAAGTGTTGCCATCAATGCCAAAGGGGGAGATTGTTGGCAAGAGACACATTGGAGCTTCATGATTGTTGTCATTGATGGCAACAAAGTTCATCCCACACATCCGTAGGACATGATGTGCTTATACCGGAAGTCAGATTGAAGAGTGTTGTGGTCCGGTAAGCAAGAACAAAGCATGCAGAAGGTCTGACAGTCAGGTCTAGATCTGTTAGAGAAAGTATCTTTGGAAAGTACAGACTTGGGGAAGTTAAGAGGAGTACCTTAACTGATAGATTCCAGGAATTGAGCCTCCGGTGATGAAGGAATAAAGAGATATGAGCATTCAAGTATTAGGGTCCTATTTGGCAGAATAGATAGAGGAAGAACTGACCGGCAGAGCATCAGACATTATTCCAGATGAGGTGCTAATGGTAATAAAGATTCTTAAGGTATCACTCTTATTTGGCCAACTTGTTAGATGACTTGCATAAGTTTCTTTTTGATCCGCATCAATTGGTAAGCAAGGATTCAGCCGACAGACTAAAGTTTAGGAAATATTGACCTTTCTGGATGCCGACTAGAAAGAGTATGAAATCCCTTATGTGGATACATATACATGATGGATTTCAATGAGAAGGTGTGTGTTGTGTTGTTATAAGTGCGAAGAAAAGCAGAAATGTAGAGGGAAAGTAGTAAGGAAGGTCCAGTATGTGAAAAGACAGCAGAACAAAGGAAGAGGAAGGATGAAGTGTAGCAGATCAATATACTGAGCCTAACCGGAACTGAACTCCAGCATGTGTGGATGCTTCACATTAGTTCAATTATCTTATTATTCTTGTTACAACTTGTAGACAGTGAGTCTCTTGTGAGCAGTGTGCTCGGGCAGTGAGCCCTAATTGGCAAGTGCCATTTTGTATTTCTATTCTTCTAACAGAGAATACAATCTTGGGTTAATCACCCTGTGGTTTTCTCCCTTAATAGGGTTTCCACATCAAAAATATTGTGTCATGTGTATTTCCATTTCATGGTTATGTTTGCTTATTTGAATTGATGCTGCATTAATTATTAAGAAAGTTTAGAAAGCTGAAATAATTAAGATAACTGATTCACCCCCCCTCTCAGTTATCAACAAAGCTTATGTAACTTAAAGATGATTATTTACGTTTGTCCTTATGGAGATAGATAAATAGCTAGCTATGCTTTCTATTTGGTATAATGAGAGTAAGTTAACTATGTTATCCTATCGAAAATGGTTTTGTCTCACCTTTAAATTACCCACGATAGGGAATTCTGAGACTTCTTTTTGTAATCACTGTATATACTTATAACCAGACTGCATAGATGTATACTTATAACTAGACTGCAGAGGTGTATACTTATAACCAGACCATAGAGATGTATACTTATAACAGGGTCGAGAAGATATAAGTGGGCCAAAGAAATGCATACTTGTAACAGACCAAAGAGATGTATGTCGGTAGTAGGCCGAGTTGCTATTACTGTCTTACCTTTTTATTATAATTAAGATGTTTTTATTTGTCTGTCATCCAACTGATCCACTAGGGAACTCTAATGAGATATAGGAGATAACATCAGTGAGTAGGATAGTGATGAATCCTATTTATCTTTTTATTACATTCAAGCTATTTAGTTTTCATCCTAAGACTTAGTATAAGGTCTTTTTATTCTAAGGAAACTAGAATGATATTGAATATCCTTGGAACACCCAAGTATGACCATAGCCTTATACATGCTTTTAAAGTGAATATAAATATATTGTGCAAGGATGATATGCATATGTATTAAACCTTTCTATAACCAGAGTTAATGGATGAAAGGAGACTATTTGGTTGAATTTTGTTTATTATTCTCTATAGACTCGTAATCTATTTTGGAGAATAAATTTTGTTAATAGTATTTATGTTACGAAGCATATTTATTATTGTTACTTACGTAAACATTAGAAACCCATATTCTATGGTAAATATATGAGAAACATGAAGTTGAGTAGAGCCTAAGTGGTCTAGAGAAGACTACAGGCTAATATACTCATGTAATATTACTATCATTGTATAATGAGAGTTTTTGATAATATTTAGTATATTGGGTTAAGAAAAAGGATAAATCCCTAAGATCAACCTAGATGGGTCTAGTAAACTCTCAATATAGTTGTCATTGATTGAAGTTAGTGTATTTATGGTCGATAGCGTATGATCGAGAGTCCATAATTCAAGACAAGAATACCTTGGGAAAGGTTTAATAAGTTTTGAAGTTGGTATACAATATCAAGCACTAGAATGCTTAACTTTAGTATCAAAGAGTAGAGTGATAGGAATTCACATAATTTGATGTTTGCAAGAATGCAATGAAGGAATTTTTGAAAGATTAAGTCCTTTTAGATCTATTCATTGTATTTATATCCTAGAATCCAGGAATAAATTCTAAGTCCTGGATGGACTAGGAGTGAAACTTAGTCAAGACATTTTATGACTAGTGTTAGTCAAAATAAATCAACTGTAGGATGAGATAGTCCCCAAGTTGAGATAGACGTGTGTGAACACATGACTATATTTATTACAAATGTCTATTTATATAGAAACTTTGGCCAAAGTAATGCATTTGTGTATGCATGCATTAGTCAGTTCACAATGTCTAGATGGTGTAACCTATCAGTAGGATCATACTTATCTAGAAGATTGTCTAGAGTTGTATGGTCAATTATGTTATGTAGAACACAACACTAGGACTCAGATGACAAAACTTGTTGGTTCCTTATTTCTATACTCTTCGTGAAGGGTAGGGCCACTTCCAGGAAGGAAGGTGTGCAGGGGACTACCGGTCTATGGTTGGAGGTAAAGCACTCGGATGATGCTCTCCCTCTATAGAAAAAGACTTGCCAAGACTTAAGCGAGAAATGTCAAGATTCTAGATGTAGTATTCTTTATGTTTTGATATAAAATTATTCTCATTGCCAAGTGAAAATCTTGTATTGTAATTGTAAAGTGAAGAATATTTCTTACTAAGATTTATCTTTGAATATATTGATCTTCTAGGTTGAAGAATATTCAGAAATGATATGTATTTATTTCCTTGTAATTATGTAAATGATATTTCTTTAAAAAAAATCTCTTGTTTACCATGTTTATTTACTTTCTTGTAAATTATTGAGTTAATATGAGTAATATGAGAAGGCATGTTACATTCTTCCTAATTTCATGCATAGAAGAAACACCCTCAATATTGATCCAACTTTAGTTAATAATGGTCCTGTTCAAATTACTATGATCTAATTATGCTTCTTCAAGAATAAAAATAGTTTCTTTCTTTGTTGGCATAGTTGAGCATTGGACTTTGAAGAAAGCATATTTACATGTCAACAATCCATATCACACAACTTTCTAAGTTGTAGATTTGAATCATCATTTAGTTTTCTTATTTACATAAAGAATATTGTTGGCAAGAGACACTAATGTATAGTAGACTAGAATGTTGTCATTGATGGCAAGAAGGCAAAGATCAGCCATCACAATGGCAAAGATACATCACTCTGGTAGACAATCCTAATCTGGCAACAAGGCATCAAGCATTCTGGTCTGGAAGCCCTAAATTGACTAAGTATTGGAAGTATTCAGGTATGAGACAATAAAAGGGATCAGTACCTCTCTGCAAGTGAAGGCATGAAGATGCGGCTCAAGTATGATGTTCATAGTTATCTATTGATGTTATATTCCAATAATCAAGTCATGACTTCCTCCGAAAGTCATCTGGTGAAAAGACTAAGTCTGGGTCAACAGATGTAAGACAAAGACAGTGAACAGTGTTGAGTAAATTGGTCCGTATTCCTCCACATTAGTATATTATGTTCTGCGGTTCTAAGACAATTTAGAGATATTTCATGACTACTTGAATCCAAGTATGTAGCTTCAGAAGTGCAACATATCTTATTCTACAGGCTCTTCAATATTGGCATCCAGTATGACAGTGTTACAGTGTGTCTAGGCAACAATTCTAAGGTCTGCATTTTGGCATACATATTTATCTTGTTATGTGGAGTTGAAGACATGTTAATAGATCATTAATGATTGTTAAATATGATTCATGAAGGTGCATTTGGTCCATAACAAAAGTTGTGATGTGACAGAGGAACCTATCATATATGTTATTAAGGAACAAGCCGACAGGCTGATTAAATCCTTATGCGGAGAAGAAATATGAGTTGGATGATAAATGTAAGTGGTTGTATGATTAGAGCTGACACATATGAAGACATGTAGATGATTTTTTAGATCTGCATTGAAGATTTAACACAAGTGCAAGCTGACAAGATATAACACTTGGTATACACATTTCACAGTTTGCTTGCCGACCTGATCATGAGGAAGATTTAGTTGTGGATATAAATAGAGGTTGAATTTCAATGTTGGAAGGTAATAAAGTAGTGATGTGATGAATGGTATTCAAAACATGTGAAGATAAAGTGCCCACAACATATGAAGGGAGATCTTGAGCATATGTAAGAGCAGAGCAGAGAAATAGGGGAGACTGAAATGAAGAGTTCTGAGTCAGTGTTTATGAGCTCAATTGGAACTGTAACCATGCAAATGTAGATGCAACCACACCAGTTCATCTTTGGCAATGAGCCATCCTTCTTCTTCTTTCTTCTTCTAATTGGCAGTGAGCCTTTTCTCTTGAGCAGTGAGCTCTAGGCAGTGAGCCTCTTGTAATTCAGTATTAAGCTATAATAATAATATTGAGAGATAACACTCCGTGGTTTTTCTCTCTTTGGGTTTTCCACATAAAAATCCTGGTGTTCATGTGTTATGTCTTTATAGTTACTGTTTATTTGTTTAATTTGCTTTCACTTAATTAAATTTGGTAATTGGACAAAAGAGCAAGGACACAAATGGTTTTATAGAACATTGATTCACCCCCCTCTCAGTGTTCATTGTATTCAATAATTGGTATCTGAGCAAGGTTCCTTGGAAAAAGTCTAACGACTTAAGGAAGATCTGGGATTCTAGAGTCATGGTAGAAAGAAGACTTGGAAATTATGAAAGTAACAAGGAACTAGAAGCAACCCTTATTGATCTTGAAAAATCTAAGGCAGAAATCAGGGATCTAAAAATGAATATTCAAGAAGTTGATGAATGCATCCTAAAGCTAAGAGAACAAGTCAGGAAATTCAAAGAGAAAAACAAGGAACTAAATGATCAATTAGATGAAGCACAAGGGTTCCTAAATGGTTTGTCATTGGAAGTTGAAAAGAAGGAAGAGACTGAAAGGCATCTGAGCCAAGTTGTTAAGGATAAATTAGAGGAATGTGAAAAATTGGGCAAAGAAGTGCTACTTCTAAAATTTGATTTGGAAGCAGCTAAGAGCTATGAAGAGAAGTTCAAGATAAGTTCTGCAAAGCTTGACAAAATGATTGTTGGCCAAAAGAGTACTGATGATAAGCAAGGTTTGGGATTTGAGAAAGGAGAAGTTCAAAATCCGGTCAAGCAAATTATGAGGTAAAGCAAAACAAAGAAAACCAATTTAGAAATCAAAGAAGAAGACCTAGAAGATCCTTGGTCAGATAGCCAAATGCTCAAAGGTATCCATCTTTTAATGGTCATTGTTTTAAATGCAATAAGTATGGTCATAGGGCTACTCAGTGTAGAAGTAGAATGAATCAAAATGTTCCATCTTTCTCTAGACAATGTTTTAATTGCAAGAAGATTGGTCATATAGCAATTGAGTGCAGAAGTGTGTCAAGAAATATGCCAAACTATTCAAGGAATGGTCAATCCTTCAATGACAAGTGTTTTGCATGCAATAGATTTGGACATATGGCTAACCAGTGTAGATCAACACCAAATTCAAATGTCAGAAGAAATCAAGGTCAAAGAAATATTGTGTGCTTCAATTGCAACAAGTCTGGACATTGCTAGATTCTGCAGAACCAAAAATGTGGAAAGAGATTATCATGTAGAATAGAAGAAAACAGAACAGAGAAATGATAAAGGCGAGGAGAATGTTGATCCAGTGGAAACCAAGAAGGATATGAGTATGATCTAGATCAAAAAGGATGTGAATGAGGTTAAGGATGGATCCACACCAACATCTGGTGTAGATACTTCCTCCGGGAAGTGAATTGGGAGATCTGGCTTAGGGGGAGCTGCATTGAAAATCTAAAACCCCCAACCAAATGATTAGTGCTGGAGTCTGACACAAAGATATGATGAAGAACTTGTCAAGAAGAATCTCATGAAGAAAAAACTGGAAGGAAAAGATTAAGTGCGGCAAATTGCAGAGCAATCCTAACTTACTGAGTCTGTCAAAAAGTTAGACAACTTTTTGTGAATAAGCATTTATGGCAACTAGGTCAAGCCTTGTGGAGAATAAAAATGAGATTATTTGATTTTCAGCTCACTTTGCATTCAAGTTTTCAAATACTCAAGAGCATTGAAGTGAACTTTTAAGTGATTTCAAAAGAGATTCGAAGAACTCAGAGCATTCAAATAAGGAAACCCTAACTTCAACGTAACAAGGTATTTGCAGACCAAACCCCATTGTGTTTGTTGAATCTTTTGAGAAATGGCCACTCCACAAATCGTTGACATTACTGAGCGACCTTTCTTGAAATTCAATAAACACCCCTACAAAGCAACTGAAGTAGATCCATTAGGCACGTTCTTGGAGGTACCTTACAAAGTTCTATATTCAAAAGATGTTAGGGCATACATTCATGTGGCCATGGATGAACACAGAAATAGCAAATTCATAGATCTATATTTGAATCACTTGAGTGGAGATCATTTTGAGCTTAAGGTTGAATAAAAAGTTCTAGCAGAGAAGAAATTTTTCCAATATGTACACTTCCCCACTTTTCTTGAAGACCAATGGGTCTGATATGTACTGAGCAAAATTCATGATGAATTAATGTGGTTAGAGTAGCCTTTTAAGATCACAAAGGAGGCCATTGGTGTAGTAACAGGGTTAAGCTCCACTGGAGATGTGCCCTCGCTAAAAGCTATGAAGAATCAGGTTGTTATGGAAGCCACCGGAGCAAAATTTGACAAGAGGGCACTGACTATTAATGATATTACAGATCCAGTTGTAAGATTTTCCTCCATGGTTATTAGTTATAATATTTACTTTACAAACCAGGAGAATTCTATCTCTGATACCGCGATATACATGGCCTATCAAATGGTAAAAGAAAATGCTTATTTTGACTTGTGTGAACTTCTGTGGAGCCAATTGATGGAGAATCTGAAGAAAATCAAGGAGAGCAAGAACTACCCATTTAAATTTGGTACGTTGATCATTTGCCTATTCTTCTATTTGATGAATGAATTACCTACTATGAAGAATTTGTTTTGGTTAACTGGAAAACCTGTAGCCATACAAATTAGAGATCTCCTGAATACTATTGGGAACCATGATTCCCAAAAAAGTTGCTTTGTGGGGATACTTTAAAAATTTCCAAAGTATGATGCATTCTAGGCAAAGGATTCCAAAGAAAATAGTTAAAAAATATAAGGATACAATATGCTTCATTGTCAACAAGGATCAATGTTTGATGGAGGCCGTTGAGCCCAGAATAGTTTGGATTATGCCCATAGGATATGAAGTGGAAGAAGCAATTCTTGATAATTATGCTTAGCACATGTTGAGCAAACCAGTTGACACCAAAGAAGAAAGGTTTGGAACCTTTGAAGAACTAAATGTGAAAATCCATGTGGATCTTAGAAAACTAGAGATCTCAAGAAAAGTAAGAAGAGAAGTAGAAGAGGTTGCCTTGAGGCATGGATTCACAAAAGAATAGATTAGGGAGGCAAGGGAAAAGAAAGAAAGTGAAAGAGCTAAGGTTCTAGAAGAACCTAAAGAAAAAGAAGAAAGACCTCAAGCAACAAAGAGGTCTACTAGAAGCTCTGCCTCCTCTTCCAGTCCTACATCAGGAATCTATAAAGAAGCCAATTGACAGAGGATCAAAAAGATAGAAAACAAAAGGTAGAAGAATGTATGTAAGTATAGGTGAAAAAGATGAAGAGATTGAATCTGATGAAGATGCCAAGAAGATGAAAGATGAAACCACAAAGCCCTCTAGAAGAAACAGAAGGTCTAATGAGGAAGAGCCTCAAATAGAAAAGGCCACAATAAGACTTGAGGATGTCTTAAAAGAAGTCACAATATATGGAAATTTGAAACCTATGGCTGAATTCTATGATGAATATAATGACACAGATAAGAGGACTCATGAAGAAGCCACAACAAAAATCTATAACAAAGCTCTTATTGAGATAATTGGTGATCTTCCTGACAACCTAGGCAACATACTATCTGTAAGAAAGGAAAATGTGATGGCAAAGAACATCAAGCTCAGAGAACATACCTTGATAAAGCTATGTCTAGGGATTACCCCAAAAGAAAAAGCCCAAGTCTCCAAAGCACTTAACAAAGGGTTCAGAACTAAAATGAGGATGAATTACTGATGAAAGGAGAAATTGACAAATTGGTCAAGGAGACCAAAGAGATTACTTTGAGAATTTTAAGAGAACTTAATCTACCAACCATCTATGACAGTACAGATACAGATGCTGGTAATGACACATTTGTTTCTGAGTTGAATCTCGAGCAAGAAGCAAGAAAAGATGACCATGTGCCCAAAGAGATGGAGGCACTTGTAGTGGAAATTCAGTTAACACCTCCTCCAGAAGAACAAAATGACAAGGAGAAACTAGAAAAGAAGCACATCAAGGAAACCCCTCCACCGGAACAGAAGGAGGATGTTAATAAAGACATGAACTTAGATAATCCAGAACAAAGCCAGAAAGAAGAAGCCTCTACTGGAGAAACAGACACTGCAGAACCAACAAAAGAATTTTTGGATAAAGGAAAACACATTTTGGATGAGACTGAGTTCCTACAAGGTCCAATCAACTTGGAGGCAATGTCACCGATACAAAAACTAAAATTGGTGATAGTTATACAGGCCAAGGCTCAGGAAGAGATTCTTAAATCTCACATTGAAGACAATGAGCTTATTGGAGAGGCATCTAGTATTTTGGAAAAACTAATGCCATCCTATCAGAAGGATACCTTTGTGTCCTCCTTACACCAACTCAAAGGTCTAATAAATTCTATCAATAAACATTTTGAGTCCTTTGAAAAATCTTCCGAACTTAAAGTAAGACAAGAGTTCGATGACAAAAGGTTGAATGAGTTGCAGGCAATGATAGTAAATGATAAGACCCAGTTAGATGGTAGAATAAAAGGCATTCAAAATGCAATTAAGGAGGCATGAGACCTATACAATTTTTTTCTATCTTGGCCTGTAGTCACAAGAAAAATAGAAGATAAAATCAAAGAATTGGAGCTGCAAATGGTCAATATGTCTAAAGCATTTGATCCGGTGATGGAATCTATAGGTAGCAAAGAGATCTAAGCCATCAAAATTCATAATGAATTGAGCAATCAGATAAACCAGAAAGATCAATTGAAAAATAAAATTTGTCTGTTAAGAGGACTGATTAGTCCTAAGTTGGACTCAATGTTCAATCTAACAGCAAAGGCACAAGCAACCTCACTAGCTGACATAGCTTCTAATTTGCAAAAGGTAGAAAATATGATTTTTCTCTTGAGTGGCTATATTGAAGTTTTGGATAATGCCAAGAAGGCATGGGATGAGGAACTATCTCAAGTAAAGACCATTTTTGATGATATCCCGCAATTCATGTAAAATTAAGATGAAGATTGTACTTGTATATATGCGGCAAAGTATAGCAATTTTTGTAGCTTCAACAAGTTTTTGACTTCAGTTCATACACCTTTTCCATTGATGTCAAAGGGGGAGAAGAGAGTGAGTGAAAAGAGTGTATATAGTAAGGGGGAGCAGACAAGCATTTTTCACTAAGTGTTGCCATCAATGCCAAAGGGGGAGATTGTTGGCAAGAGACACTGATGTGTAGTAGACTAGAATGTTGTCATTGATGGCAACAAGGAAAAGATCATTCATCACAATGGAAAAGATACATCACTCCGGTAGACAATCCTAATCCGGCAACAAGGCATCAAGCATTTTGGTCTAGAAGCCCTAAATTGACTAAGTATTGGAAGTATTCAGGTATGAGACAGTAAAAGGGATCAATACCTCTCTGCAAGTGAAGGCATGAAGATGCGGATTAGGTATGATGTTCATAGTTATCTATTGATGTTATATTCCAATAATCAAGTCATGACTTCCTTCAGAAGTCATCTGGTGAAAAGACTAAGTCCAGGTCAACAGATGTAAGACAGAGATAGTGAACAGTGCTGAGGAAATTGGTCTGCATTCCTCCGCATTAGCATATTCTATTTTGCAGTTCTGAGGCAATTTAGAGATATGTCATGACTACATGAATCCAATTTTGTAGCTCTAGAAGTACAACAGATCTTATTCTACAGGCTCTTTAATATCGACATCCAGTATGACAGTGTTACAATGTGTCTGGGCAACAGTTCTAATGTCCACATTTTGGCATACAGATTTATCTTGTTCTATGGAGTTGAAGACATGTTAAGAGATCATTAATGACTATTGAATATGATTCATCAAGGCACATTTGGTCTACAGAAAAAGTTGTGATGTGAAAGAGGAACCTATCATATATGTTATTAAGGAACAAGCCGATAGACTGGTTAAATCCTTATGCGGAGAAGAAATATGAGTTGGATGATAAATGTAAGTTGTTTTATGATTAGACCCAACACATATGAAGACATGTACATGATTGTTTGGATCCGCATTGTTGATTTAACACAAGTGCAAGCTGACAGGATATAACACTTGGTATACACGTTTCACAGTTTGCTTGCCGACCTGATCATGAGAAAGATTTAGTTGTGGATATAAATAGAGGTTGGATTTTGGTGTTGGAAGGTAAGAAATTAGTGATGTGATGAATGATATGTGAAACATGTGAAGATAAAGTGCCCATAGCATATGAAGGGAGATCTTGAGCATATGTAAGAGTAGAGCAGAGAAATAGGGGAGACTGAAATGAAGAGTTCTGAGTCAGTGTTTATGAGATCAATTGGAACTATAACCATGCATATGTAGATGCAACCACCATAGTTCATCTTTGGCAGTGAGCCATCCTTCTTCTTCTTTCTTCTTCTAATTGGCATTGAGCCTTTTCTCTTGAGCAGTGAGCTCCGGGCAGTGAGCCCTAAGGCAGTGAGCCTCTTGTAATTCAGTATTGAGCTATAATAATAATATTGAGAGCTAGCACTCTCTGTGTTTTTTCCCTCTTTAGGTTTTCCATGTAAAAATCTCAGTGTTCATGTGTTATGTCTTTATGGTTGATGTTTATTTGTTTAATCTACTTTCACTTAATAAAATTTGGTAATTGGATAAAAGAGTACTTGGACATAAATGGTTTTATAGAACATGAATTCACCCCCCCTCTCAGTGTTTATTGTATTCAACGAATATAATGAGGCTTTTGTTAAGAAACTATTTTTGTTTGAGGAAAAGAATAATTCAATCATAGAGATTTTATTAGTTTTGATATTGATTAAATCTCCATGGATATTGAGGGTGTTTTTTTCCATGCAGGCTCTGCCACAAAAGTATAATTTACCTTCAACTAGAACAATAAAGAATTTTTCTCAAAGGTAACAAAATCTCTCTTCCTCCATAACAATGTCATCAAAGTTACCTTCTCTCAAAGTTTAACAAAAACATGATCCTCTCATGATTTTGGTCATCATTAATAGAAATAGAATAAAACATACTATGATCGATAATGGATTAGAGCTTAATGTTTGTGGCATTGACCTGTTACATAAGCTTAGTGTAGATACCTTTCATATCAAGCCTGATACAAGATTAATATTCATGGCTTTGATAATGTTGGTAGACAATCCCTAGGCTCAATCACACTACCTGTTGAGTTAGGACTCGTGACTTTTCCTAAATGTATTCATGTCATGTTGAGTGCTCTTTCATATAATCATCTTCTTGGTAGACCATGGATTCATGCCATGGGGGTAGTCCCATCTACTCTTCACTGTATAATAAAGTTTGTTTATAATAATAAACTCTATATAGTCGAGGCTGATCTAAATGTGGAAAGCTGCTTACAAGAAGAAGCCAAATATCAACCTCCTCTTTCTAAATCTCTCAACACTTTGATTCCTTCTTCAACAAAAGCTAACCCACTATTCTCAACTACTAACAACAATAATGTTTAGAATAATGCCTTACCTTCAAATTTATATTTCAGTGATGATTTGGGAACCTTCACTAGATTTTACACCCTCCTTTATTGGAGAGTACAAAATCTCACAATCTAAACCTGAGATCTCGAAGATGTCTTCTGTTTTGTTTACACAATCTATTTCTGTTGTGCCTTGCACACATGCCTCATTTTACCAAATGGGGACCCCCTTTTTTGCCTTGGCTTGGAGTTTCAACCTTTCCTCCTTATGATTATGAGAAAGTGAAATGGTTTTTAGAATGCAAGAATTGTTCCAAATTTGGGTATTTGGCATGTTTGAAGTTGTCTGATGCCTTTCATGATTGATTTGAAGGAGTGTTAATTGGTTTTGTGCTTAATAAATTGACATTTGTTGCCTTTTTTTTCTTTTGCTTGGGTGTTTCCCTACTTTTAGGTGGTAATGGAAAAAAGATCATGTCATGATTTAAATCTAGAGGGATAAGTCTAGGAATATCCTTTGAAAACATTCCATTGGGAAGATAATTGAAAATAGAGCAACTTTGCCTTTTGAATCATAGCAAAATTTCAAAGAAACCAAGGAGATATTCAAGGTCAAAGTCTTGGTCAACAATCATATGGATATTCACAGTTACAGTTAAGGTCCTCACATTTGCTAATATCTGGACAAATTGTCCTGACCAACAAGCTTGAGAAATACTAAGGAAAGGGTTAATGTGAGTCTTAATGTCCCGATGTCCAAATGTGCACCCGTCAAATTTACTCTACTAATATATCAAAACTGTCATAGGCATGGACATTTGTTGTCTGGATATCCAGATCTTATCTTAATGACTAGACCCTTTCAATATTTGGATGATGTGTCCTATTTGACTTTTCAAATGGACATTAGACTATGGACATTTCGCATATAAAATTAACATCTTGATCTTTGAATATGAATATCTAGATGATGTCATCATAATTTCATCTTAAGAGAATACTTTGCAATGATCTGACATCATCTAGACATTCTGGCATAGGATATTTCACAAAATGTTAATGTCCAGATATTATCTTAGCATCTAGATCTTCTTGATATCCATCCTGAGATATCCATGTCTTGATTATGTCATCATTCTTTGTCTTGAAGTAATAGGTTGGTGTGCTGGCATCATCTGCATGGATATTTCACAATTGATTAATATCCATATCCTTACGTCCTTGACATATTTGGATCTCAATGACATCATTTAAACTTCACTTATATAAATAGCTAATGTCATAGATATTAACCTTGTCGAATATCCTTACCTTTCCCAAGCATCCCAATCCTGATGACGTTATGTCATCTCAATCCATAAAGAGTTTTAACTTCGCTTATGTCATATGGATGTTGGCTCACATGGATATTAAATTTTTGAAGATCCATATCCCACTTCTAATATCCATGTCCACATGATGTCACTTCGACTAGACTCAACATAGAGGTCATATCCTGATGACGTCACATGGACATTTGTTCACTTGGATATTTCGCATCCACATGGATATCCCGACCTGTTCTAAATGGAATTAAAGCCCGATAGTATATTTTCGGTCAGCGATGGATGACTCAACCCTCTTACTGACATCATCTAGACATACCAACATGGACGTTTGAAACTAAGACCCACGCATATATCTGGATGGAGATTTCGTGCATCCTGGATATCCATATCTAGACCTCCTCTCACACGTAATGACATGCATAATTTCCTATAGGATTATCAAATGTAAATAATTAAAATCTATATGTTTATTGCAGGATATTGGAGCTAATTAAAGCTTGAAAATCTTGGAGAAGGTGTTAGAAGGAGTCTGCGCTAAACTAGGATCCAACTGCACATGTCCTCTTGCTTTAAAAATCCCTGCTAGCGAAAGGTTAAAGTGTCAGTAAAAGCTTGGTGCTAAAAGTGGTGTCAACAGGTTTGTGCTAAAAAGACCTCCAATAGGATATATGCACTTGACATTAAATTCCCCACAAATCTGGTAGACCCTCATTTCCCCACTTTTTGACTTAGCACTAAAAAGGACCTCAATCGAATCTGTGCTAAAAGGAGCTCCAATGTGATATATCTGGTGACACTAGAAATTCACGCTCATCAGGTTGATACTAGAATCTTTGCTAAAGATATTAAAGGGAATTTGTGCTAAAATCAAGCCTCATTGCATATGTCCAATTGAGTCCAAAACTCTCGCCATCCTATTGCTCTATAGACTCTCGCAAAGTGAATATTGAAGATGGTAAGAGGATTACATAAATCAGTAGGCTACATGTGCATGTTGTGAGTGCATCAAACTTCAAATATCTCCAGATTGAAAGCATCATGAACTTAAAAACATGAAAGGGAGGTATGCTCTGTTCATGTTGATTGTTGAGGAGATTAGATTGGCTCATATATGTGGTTTGAACATCAATAAATTTAAAATAATTAAGTCTTGTATGCTTAGATGGACTATGTCTATAAAAGATTATTCATTATGTGTCTTGTTTCTTGTAGATTAGGCAAGGAGGTGGGATGATGCAGTGTACAACAAACATGTCAGGAAGATTCCTAGATCAAGGAAGTTGACATGTCAGACATCAGGAGTCCAATTGGAGCCTCTCAAGATCCTGAATCCAATGATTAAATATAGAAAATTAAGATCATGTTGCTATAGAAAATTGTTGTTGGAGATGAAGAATGTACTCTATTCTGAGTGTAGTTTCAACTCTGTTTGCCCCTATTCCAGTCAACACATGAAATCCCATCACAATGCTTTAACACTTATTTTCACATGTCATATGACTCTCCTTTGACTTCCTTTTGTCTTGGAAATTTGGCTCTTCCTCCTATATAGCCAAATGGGTGTTCATTTTGTCCAGATTCAATGTATTTGAAAGCTATTTTTTATCTTTTTCTATGAAGACAAAAATAAATCCAAGAATGTAACAAACTGATGTATTAAATGCAATATAAATCTGGACCATTGGTGTTGAGTTAATCCCCGTAGTCCATGAAAAACTTGGTATGGTGCCTTGTCTATAAAAGGACCATCATTTTCTCTCATTGTAAGTAAGATTTGATAGTGAATTGCTGAGATTCTGCCAAAATTTAGTCAATACAAAGTAGGTTTTACAGGTTGTTGGAAATTTGTGTTTCTGTGTTGTCTTATTTTGAATTCATGGTTCATTTCAATCTAAAATTAGTTTATGTGCAAATTGAAATTATGCATAAATATTTAGATATGTGATGAGTGCCCTGGTTCATACTATTGGTGCTTGCTGAATGTAAGTTGCTGTGCATAGTTAGCATGAACCCCATTAATGAATTAAGTTTGGTTGCATAACACTAGTTGAATTGTGCCATTGTTGGGTATTTGATGAACTTATGCAATTTGAAAATCCTAAGATTCCTTTGAAGATAGCATCATTTTCTGCAGCATTGTGGTTAGTTAACCTGGTTAAATAGGAAATGGTTTATTGAGGGTATTTTGTCTATCTGCAACATATTATCTAGTTGTGATTTGTCACCTAGGTTTATTTACCTCCCTTAACACTTTACCTTTTGCATTTTTCTTTAGAATAACTTTGTTAGATTTAGGTTTTAAAAGCAACATTTACATTGTTTATCTGCTGGAAATTTTAGACTTAACAAGTCTGCATTATCAAAGGGTTCTTGCACACTTTATTGTCATAGTTTCATAAACCCTATCATTGCATGTAAGTCCCCTTCGTTGGTACATCTGAATACATACCCACTGAGTTATCCTGCAAGCTAAGACCTAGCTGTATACACATTGGGGAAGTCTTTTCTAGGATAAGATTCCTTTTCAAGAGAGTTTAGATATCTTATATCTTACCTACATTGTTGTGTGGTAAAACTAGAATTGGCGCTAGAAGGAGGGTGAGAACTTTTCAATGTAAGCTTTCAAGGGTTTGAATGCCAATAAGATGGGTAGTCTGTCATACCTACGTCGGGAGTCTCTCTTTAAGCTATCTGAGCTTCCTAGTCATGTATATTTATCACTTTGGAAGGAGTCAGCAGACAAAAACATAGAAAACAAATGGTCTCCATTGACACTGTGTGATATAGCTTCATCCAAGGAATGCGGGATCCATGCTACGAATCAACATGCTGAGATTGATTGTCACACCTTCATTGGGAGGCTAGACATGGCTCTACATGGGGAATTCTCTTACTCAGAAGTATATAAGTATGAAAAGAAACATTAGATGGAGGACATTAGAGGCCCACTTGTTGAACCATCTGATGCAAGTGCCAAGGAAAGCATGTTCTCTTAGCAGTTCTTCTCCAACCAAAATCAACAAGTTCACTCAGCTAAAGAATATACAGTCCCAGATTGGTTAAGATCAACTTTTCATTCAATAGATACTGATAAGTCTACCATAGGATGTGCTGTCCCAGCATGGCTAAAGCCTAGTTTTCAGTCATAGGACAAAGAACATAGAAATATACAGGGTCACACTTCTGCTACTGCAGATGTTGATAAGATAGATGTTGAATCAGACCTGATGAACAATCATGTTGAGGATCCATATCAGCAATCAGATGCTCCACAGATGTCAAGTTTTAAACCTGAGTTTGCTGATACAGAAGTAGAGAACAACAATTCATTTTAGCTTGGTGATAATTTAGGGTTTGGAACCAAGTGTGAACAACAACTTGAACAAGAAGAAATCAGTCCTCCAGATAAAGAAAAATCATTGATAGCAATGCAAGAGGTTATTTCAGTCGACATATCCACGCCACAATCAGATTGTCTAGAGGAAAGTGATCAAGTTCTTGATTGTACATCCTGTTATATCATCACGATCAGACATATCAAGCCAATGCAATTATTTCAATAGAGTCTCCACCTGAGTCAAATAGAATAAATCTAGATGATGCACCACTTCAAAGGAACATTGACATCATAAATCTAGTTATGCAGGAATAAGGAGGCATTGTTATTACTACAAACAATGGATTTTTAGTCCCATATTAGCCATTAACTCAAACAAGAGGGTTACTAAGAAACTTAGATGATCATTTTTTAGAACATATGACTAAATTTGATGAAGTAGATTTGAGTTTACCATTTGTCTGCCAAGTTTATCCTGTTTATACTTGCAATAATGAAGATTCTCACTTGGATGATGCCAACCTACTGGTGACAGATGAGAGCAGGAGTATACAATCTGAGAATAAAAATTAAACATTCATGCAGAGCGATGGCTTGGATGTTTTTTCATGTCAATCACTTGATCACATTGATCATGGAGTTGGTATCAAGAATGAGCAAGGATATGCTATTGCATGGAAATTCACCACACAAGATAGACTTTGCTTTAGTTGATTCATGCAGAGTTCATCCAAATGATCTACATCCTGAATAAAGTTTTCCAAACTTTCTATTTTCTTGGGAGGTTACTGCAACATTTAGTAACCCAGATGTATCTGATGCACAAGATATGATTCACCATGAGCTGACATTTCCTATAGGTGCAAAAGACGATGGTAGAAGGCAACAAGGTGATAAACTTACATTCCTAACTAATGATACTGTAAATCAAGTTGTATCTTCCCTCTTCTCACTTAGTTTCAATAGCTATCAATTTGATTATGGTAACATGGGTAAGACAACTTGCATCTGGATTAATCATGGCCCTAATTGAAAGGAAGCTAGGTGTGTGGAAATTGCTTCCTACACTAATCTAAAGAGGACAGAAGAGTGCAAATTCTCAATTTTATCTTTATAGTTACAGAATGTTAACAACAACAATGGTGATATTGCAGCAATACACATACACATAGAAATGAGATAGAAGAGAGAGACACAAGATATACGTGGGGAAAACCCTTATCAGGTGAAAAACCCCACACTCCAAAACCTGCACAATGTATTATCAAAACTGAAATGGTTTACAATACACTTGCAATGCAAGTTCTCAAGAGTCTTTGACACTCATATCTAGAGACAAACTGGCAACATAATAGTACCTGTCAATCACATATACCATCTCCTCTCCAAAGCACCTGTTTATATAACAAATACAAGACAAGAATGGCTCCACATTGAGATGGGTGTCCAACATGGCCTCATGGACTAAAACCCACACTTAAGGACACTTGTCCAACATTGTAGGATGCTCTTGACACTTGTCAAGTCACCCCATCCCAAGGAGGTCACCTATTTCCAAAATGGACTATGACAAATGCTCTTACGACTCTTACAACCGTCATAGAATCTGTCATAGCTGTCATAACTTACAGCTGTAAGAGAATCTGTCATACACAGGCTATAAATAGCATATTCTCTTACATGTCATAGTCCACCTTGGGGTGCCCAAAGATGCATTTTTCAAAGATGCTTCTTGACACATGTCCATACCTATCATAGGATCTTCTATTTTCGAATCTTACATGTCATAACTTTGTCATAGGAATCTGTCATGACTGTTTCGGTCAATATTCCCTTACAAACATTCCAAGATGCCGACACATGGAAAAATATTCCTACCACTAAGTGGGATGCCTATCTCCTCATGTGAGGACAAATTTATATGTGGTCATATGCCATGTAGGATGACACATCACCGTGCCAACTGCCACAATATGGCAACTTAGGATTTGCATCCAAATTATACAATAGGCAATAAATAAATAAATACAATGAAATAATACAAGGAATTACCAAGGTTGAGACACCTTAATTCCCAACATTCTCCCACTTGTCGAACACCTTGTAAGAGCCAATAGAAATAACAAGATTTAACTGCTACAGGCTGAGAGGCCCATAGAATCTGAACACCATCTAAACTTCTCTATGCCCACTGGCTTCGTCAATGCATCTGGAACATTCTTCAAAGTATCTACCTTCTCCAAATTCACCTTCCCATCCTCTACCATGTCTCGTACGAAGTGAAACTGCACATCAATATGCTTTGTTTTGGCATGGAAAGTTAGATTCTTTGCAAGGCAAATCACACTCTAACTGTCACAACAAATCGTAATCTGTCCTGTATCAACACCAATATCTAAACACAATCTCTTAAGCCAAATGGCTTCCTTGCAAGCATGAGTTGCTGCCATGTACTCAACTTTTGTCGTGGACAAAGCAACCACAGGTTGTCGCTTACTCATCCAGCTAATTGCACCACCAAACATAGTGAACACATAGGCACTGGTGGATCTCCTGCTATCAATTTCACCTGCCCAATCAGAATCCACAAATCCATGAATACAAATAGAATGCGAAGGTCCTATAGCATTACCATGATAACATATGGAATACTTGGAAGTACCCCTCAAATATCTGAACACTCGCTTAACTGCATCCCAATGTACCCGTCCAGGATTAGCCATAAATCGACTAAGGACTCCCACTACTTGGGTAATGTTTGGTCTTGTGCAGACCATAGCATACATCAAACTGCCAACAACACTAGCATAAGGTACTCGGCTTATGTCCTCCACCTCACTAGGAGATTTTAGACAATCATTAATAGACAACTTTGTTCCCAATGAAACAAGAGCACACAATGGTCTACAATCTGCCATGCTGAACCTATCCAACATGGTCTTCACATACTTACTCTGGCTTAACCAAAGTTTTTTGTTATCTCTGTCTCTTCTGATTTCTATTCCTAGAATGTACCTGGCTGCCCCAAGATTTTTCATCTCAAACTGTGTTGACAACTGAGACTTCAAATCATAAATCATATTCTTACCATTCCCAATCAACATCATATCGTCAACATACAATGCAATAATGAGAATGCGATCATTGTCAAATTTGTAATACACACAATGATCTGATTTCGATCTCAGATATCCAATTGACAACACAAAGGCATAAAAATTCAAGTACCACATCCTAGGAGACTGCTTCAAACCATACAAAGACTTCATTAACTTGTAAACCAAATTTTCTTTACCTTTCTCTATGTAATGCTCTAGCTATGACATGTAAATCTCTTCCTCCAAATCACCATGAAGGAAAGTTGTCTTCACCTCCATCTGTTCTACCTCTAAGTCATAAGAAGATACAAGAGATAATAGGAATCAAATGGATGTCATCTATGCAATGGGAGAGAAAATTTCACCATAATCAAGTCCCTCCACTTGTGAGTACCCCTTCGCAACCAATCTAACCTTGTACTTTTCAACATTGCCATCTGCACCGAATTTCTTCTTGAACACCCATTTGAATCCAACAGGTTTCCGTCCTTCAGGTAAAGTCACCAAGTCCCATGTTTTATTTTTCTCCAAAGAAGCCATCTCATCTTCCATGGCCTCCTTCCAGGAACCTGCATCTTTCATGCCTATAGCCTCTTTCACAATTCTAGGCTCATCAATGTTAGTAAGTAAAGCAAAAGTACAACTAGAATCAAGTATTGAATAACCAAGCCTATCAAGTTGCTTTCTTGTTCATGTAGACCTCCTCAAAGGCTGAGGTTGAGGTTCTACTTCTTGTTCTAAGCTTTCAGAGCTGCTAGAGCTCTCCTCATCATCAGGTCTCACAGGGCCTGTCTGTTCAGTCTTCTCAAGGGTAGAAGGAAACTGAACTGCATCCTCTTTCTTTTTTGTCTATTCTGGTTGTAGAATAATGGAAGAAGGTGTTAGCTCTCTGAAGATAACACTTCTGCTACACAACACTTTTTCAGCCACAAGATCCCAAAGCTTGTATCCTTTTACACCAACACCATAGCCAATGAAAATACATTTAACAGCCTTGTTCTCTAATTTAGACTGTTTCTCCCTAGGCACATGTGCATATGCCTCACAACCAAAAACATGAAGATGTCTAACTGAAGGCTTCTTACAAGACCACACCTCCATAGGTGTCTTACTAACAAGAACTAATGTAGGGGATCTGTTTACTAGATAGAAAGAAGTGGCTACAGCTTCAGCCCAAAACTTTTGTTCAAGGGTTGCTCCACTAAGCATACTCCTAGCCTTCTCCATCAGTGTCCTATTCATCCTCTCTGCAACTCCATTTTTTTGTAGGGTATATGGAGTTGTCTTATGTCTTTCAATCCCTTGCTCCTTACAGAACTTATCGAATTCTGCCGAACAAAACTCACCACCGTTATCAGTTCTCAAACACTTAATCTTTTTACTAGTCTAATTTTTAGCAAAGGTTTTAAACTCTTTAAACTGACTAAAGACTTCAGTCTTGCTTCTGATAAAATAAACCCATGTCCTTCTACTATAATCATCTATGAAAGATACAAAATATACAGATTTAGAAATTGAAGGAACATTAATAGGACCAAACACATCAGAATGAATAAGATCCAATACACCAGGATACTTGTGAGAACTAGAGTAAAAATGAATACAGTTTTGCTTTCCATAAATGTAATGTTCGCAAAAGTCAAACTAGAGATTACAATCATTTAACCCCTCAATGAGGTTTTTATTTTTTAGGGTACCTAGACCCTTCTCACCAATGTGGCCATATCTCAAATGCCATAACATAGTCTTTTCAGCAGGAAGCTTAACTTCCAAAGCATGTGCACTACCATTAGAACTAGTTACAACAGATTTCTTCATTGCTCGTTCAGATGGTGAGGATGAAGTGACTGCAGCTCTTTTCTTCAAGTCAAAAGAACTATTGCACTATGAATTGCATACCTCCAGTTGAAACAGAGTACCTCTTCGAGTACCCTTCACAAGCACCATAGATCCTCTAGTCATCTTGCATCCATCCTTTGAAAAGACAACCTGCACACCTGCATCATTCAACATACTTATAGAAAGCAGGTTCCATGCTAGGCCTGGGATGTGCATAACCCCAATGATCCCCTTCACTTGTCCATCAGGGAATCAGATTGAGACTCTTCCATGACCAACAATCTTCAGATGAGAATTGTCACCCAGGTACACTCTTCCACCATCAAACTCTTCATATTTCGTAAACCAGTCTTGATGTGAGGTCATGTGGAATGATGCACCAGAATCTATTAACCACACATCATCAAATGCATGGGTGGCCAGGGCTACAATGAAGGCATCACCATCATTTGTGACTTGTCAGAATCTAAATCAAGAGCATTCTCTTCTTTTTTTTCCATCTTTGCATTCCTTTCAGAAATGCCTGGTTTTCCCACAGTTCCAACAAAGAGCCTTGGACTTTCCAGGAGATTTGGATTTGCCCTTTTCACCTTTCTTGTCCTTCTTCTTCCCTTTCTCTTTGGGTCTTCCACGAATTGCAAGAGCATCTTTGGCTAACTCGGATGTCTTTCTCCACATTTCTTCAGATAACAACAAAGATACTACTTCATCCATCGTGAAGGTGGTTGTAGTGCTTCTGATAGCCATGGCAAGATGATCCCATGAATCTGGCAAAGAACAAAGTAGGGTCATACATCGATCCTCCTCCATTTTCACACCCACAGATGTCAACTGTGTGACAATCATGTTTAAAGCATTCAAATGGTCTGCAACAGATCCTCCATCTTCCATCTTTAGAGAAAACAACTTCTTTTTTAGAAAGAGCTTGTTCACCAGGGACTTGGCATGATAAATAGATCCCAACTTCTTCCAAAGTTCTTTAACAGTCTTCTCCTCATGGACATTCAACATGACATAATCAGCTAGACAGAGTCTTATGAGACCCTTAGCCTTTCAATCTTTGAGGTCCCAATCAGCTTGTGACATTGTCGTAGGTTTTGTTCCATCAACGGTTTCCCATAGGTCATGATCAACAAGTAGGTCTTCCATCTTGAGTTTCCACAACTCAAAATTTATACCATTGAACTTCTCCACCTCTACTCTTCTGGATGTGGTTGCCATATCCTTCCTGCAACAAGATTGAAAATACTCCGTATAAACTCCCACTCAACCTAAGATTAGCTCAAAAAACCCGTACCCAGCAACTAGAACCAAAACTGGCCAGGCTCTGATACCAACTGAAAGGAAGCTAGGTGTACGAAAATTGCTTCCTACACTAATCTAAAGAGGAGAGAAGAGTGCAAATTCTCAATTTTATCTTTACAGTTATAGAATGTTAACAACAACAATGGAGATATTGCAGCAATACACATACACACAGAAATGAGACAAAAGAGAGAGACACAAGATATACATGGGGAAAACCCTTATCGGGTGAAAAACCCCACACTCCAAAACCTGCACAATGTATTATCAAAACTGAAATGGTTTACAATACACTTGCAATGCAAGTTTTCAAAAATCTTCGACACTCGTATCTGGAGACAAACTGACAGCATAACAGTACTTGTCAATCACATATATCATCTCCTCTCCAAAGCACCTATTTATATAACAAATACAAGGCAAGAATGGCTCCACATTGAGATGGGCATCCAACATGGCCTCATGGCCCAAAACCCACGCCTATGGACACTTGTCCAACATTGTAGGATGCTCCTGACACTTGTCAAGTCACCCCATCCCAAGGAGGTCACCTATTTCCAAAATGGGCTATGATAGATGCTCTTACAACTCTTACAACCCTTATAGAACCTATCATAGCTGTCATAACTTACAGCTGTAAGAGAATCTATCATAATAGGCTATAAATAGCATATTCTCTTACAACATGTCATAGTCCACCTTGGGGCACCCAAAAGATGCCTTTTTCAAAGATGCTTCTTGACACATGTCCATACATGTCATATGATCTTCTATTTCTGACTCTTACATGTCATAACTTTGTCATTGGAATCTGTCATGACCGTTTCGGTCAATATTCCCTTATAAACATTCCAAGATGCCGACACATGGAAAAATATTCCTACCACTAAGTGGGATGCCTATCTCCTCATGTGAGGACAAATTTACATGTGGTCATATGCCATGTAGGATAACACATCACCGTGCCAACTCCCACAATATGACAACATAGGATTTGCATCCAAATTATACAATAGGCAAGAAATAGATAAATACAATGAAATAATACAAGGAATTACCAAGGTTGAGACACCTTAATTCCCAACACTAATGAATTGTCCTAATTGTTGATCCTACATGATTGGTACCATGAACATGAACCTAGCATGCTTATACCTTACTGTTCAGAGTACAAGGACAAATTTGCCAAACTTAGGACATTGACCTGCACCTTGTTACTTCTGCATGTCTTGAGAAATAAATCATGAGGAAGTGTAAATACTTGTTGTCCAGAGCCTTTGTACATAATTTTGCTTATTTTTAGTTGGGTTTTTGTTAGATGTTTTTTGCTTTAGTTTAGTTTCTGCTTTCTGCTTTTGCTTTTCTTTAGTCATTAGTCGTTAGTTGTTTCTTTCTCTTTTCTCTTTCGCTTTAGGTTGTTAGTTTGCTTTAGGTTTAGTTTCTTGGCTTTCCGTTTGCTTTGGGTTATCCATTTCTAGTGAAGGACAGGCTTGTTTATAGTGCATGCAGTGTCACTTTCTAGACTGCGCTTCTGTGTCTTCCTTGGAGAAACTTTGGTCATGAGTCAATGATCTAGGGTAAGTCCCATTATTAGAGTTGGATGGCTTGATGTTAGTTCTTAGGAGATGAATCCATTGTTTATCTTAACTTGAAGTTTTTTGAGATCATATACCTTTTACACTTTGATGATCCTGAAGTTTCTAAGTAAGTCTTGGTAAACATGGGTTAAGTGAAAAATTTTAAGATCTACCTTTCCCACCACTATGATTCCTAGCCTAGCGAAGTTAAACTAATGTTCATAGCCCATGTGATATTTATCATGTGCTGCAAGGGTATGCGGTACTTTCTAGTACTCATATCAAAGCTAAGTTAATTGAATCATCAAAAAGTAATTTCTCAAAGAGTTGTACTTCAGAGTACCCCTATCATTCAATTAGCTGGAGGATTCAAGCATCTCTATTTGGGCTATAGATGCTTGGTTGGTAGTAGAGCAATGTTTAAGCCGAATCATAGAGACAACCTCGTCGAGGCTATAGACACTTGAATGGCAATGGGGTAATGTCTAGGTAGTTCATGAGGTGAATACTATCATTCACGTAGCTTAATGCAAGAGAACTTGGATGATCTTGGTTGCCAAGGGATGGGAATGAACTCATATGCACACACATAGATCTTTGGGATATGGATGGTTTTGTTAAATTTCTAATTTCGATCCTTTGATCTAGATTTTCATGTTTATTTAGCCTAGTATGTGAGTGCGAAACTAAAGATTCTGGGTTCTTGATTGTTGTTTATCCTTGAAATACTTTGGAGCATTTTCCCAGTAGAGTCGCCATTTGTTGTGCCTTGCACACATGCCCCATTTTGCCAAATGGGGACCCCCTTTTTTGCCTTGGCTTGGAGTTTCAACCTTTCCTCCTTATGATGATAAGAAAGTGAAATGGTACTTAGAATGTAGGATTTGTTCCAAATTTGGGTATTTGGCATGTTTGAAGTTGTCTGATGCCTTTCATGATTGATTTGAAGGAGTCTTAATTGGTTTTGTACTTAAGAAATGGACATTTGTTGCCTTTTTTTCTACTTATGCTTGGGTGTTTCCCTACTTTTGGGTGGTAATGGCAAAAAGATCATGTCATGATTTAAATCTAGAGGGTTAAGTCCAGGAATCCCCTTACAAAGCATTCCATTGGGAAGACAATTGAAAATAGAGCAACTTTGCCTTTTGAATCATAGCAAAATTTGAAGAAATCAAGGAGATATTCAAGGTCAAAGTCTTGGTCAACAGTCATATGGATATTCAAAGTTACACTTAAGGTTCTCACATTTGCTAATATATAGGCAAATTGTCTCGACCAAAAAGATTGAGAAATACTAAGTAAAGGGTTAACACGAGTCTTAATGTCCCGATGTCCAAATGTGCACCCATCAAATTTACTCTACCGATATATCAAAACCATCATATGCATGGACATTTGTTGTCTGGATATCCGGACCTTATCTTAATGACCAGACCCTTTCAATATCTAGATGATGTGTCCTATTTGACTTTTAAAATGGACATTAGACTATGGACATTCCACATATAAACTTAACATCTCGATCTTTGAATATGAATATCTAGATGACATCATCATAATTTCATCTTAAGAGAATACTTTGTAGCAATGACATCATCTAGACATTTTGGCACAAGATATTTTGCAAAATGTTAATGTCTAGACATTATCTTAATGTCCAGATCTTCCTAATATCCATCCTGAGATATCCATGTCCTAATTACATCATTATTCCTCATATTGAAGTAATAGGTTGGATGTGCTGACATCATCTACATGGCTATTTTGCAATTGATTAATATCCATATCATTACGCCCTTGACATATTTGGATCCTGATGACGTCATTTAAACTTCACTTATAAAAATAGCTAATGTCATGCGGATATTAGTTCACATGTATATTAACCTTGTCAAATATCGTTACCTTTACCAAGCATCCCGATCCTGATGGTGTTATGTCATCTCAATCCATAAAGAGTTTTAACTTCGTTGATGTCATATGGATGTTGGTCTGCATGGATATTAACTTTTCAAAGATCCATATTCCACTTCTAATATCCATGTCCACATGACGTTACTTCAACCTGACTCAACACAGAGGCCATATCTTGATGACATCACATGGAAATTTGTTCACCTAGATATTTTGCATCCACATGGAATCCCGACCTGTTCTAAATGGAATTGAAGCCTGATGGTATATTTTCGGTCAACGATGGATGACTCGACCCTCTTGTTGACATCATCTGGACATACCCACATGGACATATCCATATGGATATTTGAAACTAAGACCCATGCATATATCTGGATGGATATTTCATGCATCCCGAATATCCTTATTCAGACTTCCTCTCACACTTAATGATAGGCATAATTTTCTGTAGGATTATCAAATGCAAATAATTAAAATCTATATGTTTGTTGTAGGATATTGGAGCTAATTAAAGCTTGGAAAGCTTGGAGAAGGCATCAGAAGGAGTCTATGCTAAAATAGGATTCAACTGCACATGTCTTGTTGCTTTAAAATCCCCGCTAGCGAAAGATTAAAGTGTCAGTAAAGGCTTGGCGCTAAAAATGGTGTCAACGGGTTTGCGCTAAAAAGACCTCCAATAGGATATATCCACTTGACATTAAATTCCTCGCAAGTCTGGTAGACCCTCATTTCCCCACTTTTGGACTTAGCACTAAAAAGAACCTCAACCGTATTTGCACTAAAAGGACCTCCACCATGATATATTCGGTGACAGTAGAAATTCGCACTCATCAGGTTGACACTAGAATCCCTGCTAAAGATATTAAAGGGAATTTACATTGAAATCAAGCCTCATTGGATATGTTTGGTTGAGTCTAAAACTCCCACCATCCTATTGCTCTATAGACTCTCGCAAAGTGAATATTAAAGGTGGTAAGAGGATTACATAAATCAGCAGGCTAGAGGTGCATGTTGCAAGTGCATCAAACTTCGAATATCTCTAGATTGAAAGCATCATGAACTTAAAAACATGAAAGGGAAGTATACTTTGTTCATGTTGATTACTAAGGAGTTTAGTTTGGCTCAAATATGTGGTTTGAACATCATTAAATTTAAAATAATTAAGTCTTGTATGCTGAAATGGACTATGTCTATAAAATATTATTCATTATGTGTCCTCTTTCTTATAGATTAAGCGAGGAGGTGGGATGATGCAGTGTGCAGCAGATGCATCAGGAAGATTCCCAGATCAAGGAAGTTGACATGTCAGACATTAGGAGTCCAGTTGGAGCCTCTCAAGATCCTGAATCCAATGATTGAATGCAGAAAATTAAGAAGATCAGGTTGCTACCAGAAATTGTTGTTGGAGATGAAAAATGTACTCTGTTCTAAGTGTAGTTTCAGCTTTGTTTGCCCCTGTTCTAGTCAGCACATGAAATCCCGTCACAATGCTTCAAGACTTATTTTCACATGTCATATGACTTTCCTTTGACTTCCTTTTTTCTTGGAAATTGGCTCTTCCTCCTATATTGCCAAATGGGTGTTCATTTTGTCTAGATTCAATGTATTTAAAAGTTGTTTTTTATCTTTTTTTGTGAAGACAAAAATAAATTTGAGAATGTAACAAATAGGGATAACTTTAAGAACCCCCCCCCCCCCTCGGAGAAGGTGTATAAACCTGATGAATCATGTATACTTCTTGAAAAAAATATTAATTTTATTGGCAAATTTTTTTATTTTTCTGAGAAAAAAATAATCTTATTTGGCAAATCTTTTGTAATCACTAGAGGTCTATGGAAAATCCTGGCGAATTGTAATTTTTTAAAAACCAATAAAATATTTTCATTGGCGATTAAAACCTATTTTCAAACCAATTAAATATTTTCATTGGTGAATTAAAACCTATTTTCAAACTAGTAAATATTTCTGTGGGCAAATTAAACCTGTTTTCAAAATAAGAAAATATTTTTGTTGGCGATTAAAATCTAATTTCAAACTAGAAAATATATTTACATTGGTGAATTAAACCAATTTTCAAAGCAATAAAAAAATATTGGCAAATTTAAATATAGTTTCAAACCAATAAAAAATTAATTGGCGAAATAAACTGCTATGCCAATAAAAAATCATACTGTGTGAATGGCATCAGACTTTAGTTGAAGTTCCATTTCGGGCTGCAGTTCTGACACACCCATCTTTCTACATAAAGTCTCTGGAATAGAGACAAGTGTCAAGTAACAAGGATTCTGATTAACGAAAATTAATAAATAATTGTTTAATTGAGCTGCATAAATTGCCTTTCCAAAAGCATGCAATTGTGCTTTTCACGACATTCCTTATTTATTATGAAAGGATAGAGGTCACTTCGAACATGGATGTCATTAAATGGAAAATATTCTAATAGATTTTGGTTGTCAAATGATCACAAATCGACGGCATAAGTTCTATTTGGGGCAAAAGTACTGACACACCCAATTTCCCAAATTTGTAGTTGTACAGTCAAGGACTTACGCTCTGCCGTGCTGCCACCTTTGCACAATAATCAATAAAATATATTATATATTTTATATATATGTCAACTGTTGATCTAATAATATCTAATGGCTGCTAGTTGATTCCGGATGATTTTGTTAGCAATGTGTAGCGTTGGAGATCTACCTTCTGGAATTGAACTACAACCATTCATCTTTCATTCTAGGGTGCATCAAATGGTCAGTGGTGGTACGATTGATTTGATTGAACACACTTAACCACATAGATTAGCCAATGCTCAATTAAGTTCATTAATGGCAAGTGAGTACTGAGTCGTGACAAACCGCACAGATTAGCTAATATGAATTAAACGGAGTTGCTTGTTATTTATTACCCATTTGTCATGGACGTACATGTAATGTATATATGATAGTCTTTAGTGTTTCAAACTTATATTGCATTACTAAGTTTCAGATAGGTCAAGAATCAATAGACTGTAAAAGTTCAAAGTAATGGCTTTCATTACAGTAACTGTGCGAAGAAAGTAAGTTACCAAGTATTTATTTTTGATCATTCATGATTTTGATTTTAACTGTGTGATAGAGTTCTCAGTTCACAGATGTAGAATAGTAATAAGAATCTAAGATGATGGAAAATTTTGTTTGTGTGTGGCTATGCAGGTTGTTATTGCTTTGCATGTCTTGGAATGAAGAAATACGAGGATTTGTCAAGTGGAATAAATCATGTCAAGAATTGACACTTTTAACATTTGCAAATGATGCATTCTATTCTAGGTGGTGGGTTGAATCTCCCACACATGCATGCATGTATGAGAAACTGGAAATTTAAATTGACGCATGGAATTGGTATTACAACTCAATTGCCAGTGACCTCGAGAAAATCAATTTAATTCTCCTTTATTGGCCTTATTGTTACCCATGCCTAGTGGTTTCTTGTACATATAAAGCAAGGTTCTATAGTGAATCATTGACTGTCATTGTGAATGAGCACATAATTAAATTTGTAATGGATCCATTGCCTATTAATAGGATAATTATGGACTACAGTGAAATATTCATTACGCGTTGTTGAAATGAGGTACCAAAAAGATTTTGGAGGATCAAAGCAGGGTTTGAAGGTTGAAGGATAGGAGTTTTGTTTAGAACTATGAGGTTGGTTAGAGGTTCATGTACGATGTAATTCCCCAATCTTTTTGAAGGGTGATGTTAAATTTTACTAAATAATATAGAAGTAATTACGGTTTGAAATTGCAATGTATACAGATCATAGATGTTTCAAAGAATGAAATTTTCAATATAAAATTATATATTATATTATATAAAATTATATATTATATTATATAAAATTATATATTATATTATATAAAATATGATATTATTATAAATTTATATATTGAATCTGTTGGCACTCATTTTGGTCTGGAATTGAACGCGGATGTTGGAGGCTTTTTTCTTTTTGAGCCCTAAGTCTTCTTGTTCATCGGAGTAATTGTCATCGGTGAATGTTTTTGTTTGAAGTGCTCCGGATGTGTCTTCGAACTTTCGGTTTGAACTTGAACCCTTTTCTCAAAGGTTCAACGGTTTCAGGTTCAATGGTTCAAAGCTTTGTGATTTTGGTCTCGACTGAAGTTTTTTGTGTATCGGGTCGACTTTGAGATGCTTGGTCGACAGTCAAGAGTCTTGCCAATGGAGTATTGTTTTTTAGGTTTGAACCTCACTGTTGAACCTTAGTGTGGAACCTCGCCATTGAACCATTGGGTTGAACCGGTTCATCGGTTCAATAGGTTCATGGGGTTACGTTTGTGTTGCCAACAAGGGATTTAAGTAGGCATCGGCGTGTGTCTTGCCAAGGAAGGTGGGGTTGACGAAGGACCATCGGTGAGACTATTGTGATCGGCAGAAGAGCTTTTTGTTTCTCTGATGGTCTTTGTCTCGGTGACAAGGAGTGTGGAGCTGGTATCGGGGTGACAGGGAAGATTGTCTTGGCAACAGCAGGACCATCGGAGAGAGTGGTGCTATCGGCAACGGCATCTTGTGGTTCGCCAATGGCTTTGGTCATACTGACGGAGGAGGAAGGTGGACTAATAATTGCTAAAGGGAATGTGGAGTTTGCGGTCGGTGAGACCATTGAGATCGGCGAGGGGGATTTGTGCTTGGCCGATGGTTCTTCTCTGGCCGATGTGGAAGTTGGAGGCTTTCAGGAGGTGTTCGTTGGTGTGACTAAGGGTGTCAGTGAGACAAATTTCATGTTGGCCGATAGTGTTGGTCTTACCAATAGGGGAATGTAATGTTGCAATCAGCCAGACTGTTGATGTCGGGGTGAGTTCCGTGGGGTTGGCCAATGGCTCAGGTCTGGGTGATGGGATTTTGGAGAAGGAGCGTGCGTCGAGCGCGGCAAAAGGTGCTCGACACTTGGTATGTATGTGACCACGCTTATAAGGTAATAGAAGGCTCTCCACACCATGCATGTGGGATTAATCTCCTTGTAATATTTTAAACCTGGGGTGAAATGCATTTTGGCGGGAAACTTCCATTTGAAAGTTGTGACAGTTTTCAAGTAGGCCGCGGGTGGTTGAGCCATCAATGGCAACTGTGTTGAGGTGTGGGTGAGTTGTTGAACAGTCATTTACCTAATTTTTGGCATGAGGACTTCCAGATGGCAGCGCAGGGCTCAAGGTTTCTCCTGCCTGCTGCATTGATGGCTTATGAACGCCATTTCTCATGGACTGTATCTGGCAGATTTTTATCAAAAATCATGTAATTAATTGCTAGTGGTACACTTTTTGGCCGATATAGGTAGACTGTGTTACCATTTTTGTGGTTGTTGAAAGTTGAACATTTTTGGCTCTGTAATGCAATACAGTTGATTTGGTTGCTCTGTGCAGCAAAACTTGTGAGTTTATGCATCTCCTGTTGTATGTTTTTGCATGAATCCACTAATTTCATGGTTAATCCTATATGAGTAATGCTATGTTTGCATGTGTTTTGTTAATTCTCTCTCCAGTATTGCATGTATCTTTCTTCTAAGTCTAGATATTTAAGGAATGTCTAAGATTCTAGAACATAGAATTCCTATGTTGAATGTTTGACCTCTTAACTTCTACTCAAGGGGTAGATTAAATTGTTCTCAAATTGAATATTGGGAAGGATATACTGCAATAGGGATGCCATAAGTATAGATAGCTTAACACTTTGTATTGGGAGATATCAGTAAGGTAGGTATCATATGTATCCCCCTAAAATCCAGTTTTAGTTGTTCATACATATCATTCACAGGTGTATGTCTACTGACTCCAAGCCCTGGATAGGAACCAATCTTGCTTTGTGTTGGTGTTATATACCATGTCCAGCTTTGCATCCAAATATAAAATCAAAATCAAAACTCCAAAACAACCATTAGGACAGTAGAATTAGTTTTAGGATCCAAGTCCTCTGTCTACACCTGCAAATAGGCCCAAAGCGAGCCCCTTTGCTCTTATCTTACAGTTTTGGTCTACTTACAGGAGGACTTATCTGCTTTCTATCAGCATCCCAGCCTTTATATGCATATCCTCACGGATGTTGAGTAGGGAATACCCCCCTAGGTTTTGCAGAGCCTGAAGAAGAAGAGGAGATAAAATATAGAGTCTATCTCCTACACTGTTGGCCCCTGGCCCAGAGATCCTGTTGATCATTGATGGCTACCTTGTAGGGAAATCTGGGAGTAAGCATCTAGTCTGGGAAAAAACCAACAGAAATTGGTGACTCTGCTGGGGAATTTGTGAAAGAACCCTGATTTACAAAAGAAAATAGTTCCTAGTAATAAGTGGCGACTCCAAAGTAATCTCCAAACCGGTCAAAGTAAAATTTATATGCAGGGGAGAAGATCCCAACAGAATCCTTTATTTGAAGAGTTACCAGTAACAAGAAGAATGATGTATAGAAGGAAGGGAGCTGTCTCAGTCAGTCATGAGGGTTCCCCCAGAAAAAATGATGATATGCAAGATAACCCTATGCCATTAGGACAACATGTGCCTTACTTTTCAAATGCAGAAGCTGATATTTAGGGTACATATGAGAGGCAACAGGGTGGTAGCGTGAGAATGAGGTCAGAGGTGTTCCAAGAATGCCCATTTCTAGACCCTAGTGAAAGGTTTGAAGAGGCAGAGTCTCTGAGGGATGATGAGGATGATGACTAGAATGGTATGAAACCATCTACCTCTATGCATAAAGAAGAACAGTTAGCTAAAGAAATCAGAAATCTGAGAGCATAACTAGAATATCTACAAGCCATGAAAATCAGAGATGACATGAGGCAGAAAGTGCAAGCTTTAAGGATTGCCCAAAATGATTCAATTCCTACCCTTGAGAATGCAAATGTGCAAAGACATCAGTAAAGAAATGAAGTGCAACATCAGCATAATGATCAAAGACAAAATGTGAATGATGCTAGGATACCACTGAACAATGTAAGAAACCAGAATGAAAATAGAAACATTAATGCTAATTAGTTTGACAGATAGCCCATGCAGCTAGATAGATTCAGATAGCTGGTATTTGATGGTATTCCTGGGTATCCTAACCCCATTGACAAGCATCTAAGGTTGCAAGTGCCTAAATTTTCAAGAAACAACACTGTGTCAGGAGAAGATCATCTAAAGGCTTTTCAAAATGTCATGGATAACTTTGAGGTTGAACATGAGGATGTTTTCATGAAGTCACTCATGCAATCTTTAGTAGATGAGGCAAGAGAATTGTACAAGAATTTGCCTGACCGGAGTATTTCATCATGGGATGATTTTAAAAGGGTGTTCAAGGAGCAATATGGTGACAAAATTGACCCTAGCTTTTTTGTAAATGAGTTTACCAGTATCACTAAAGGGTCAAATGAGCAGGTTGCAGATTTTAATGCAAGATTTACTAAAGTGTTAAACAAATTGCCACATCACATGAGGCCAAATGAACCAATGTGCATAATATTGTATATCAATGCCTTTGATGCAAAAACTGCATATGGATTAAGAGATAAAGGTCCTGCTACTATCAGGGATGCTTTCAGAATTGCAGTGAACATTGAGAACAATAGGAAAGCATCAGGTAAGACAAACAGAACGGATGACGTGAAAATTCTGCAGAATCCAAACAAGCCTCAGAACACTCAAGGTAATACATTTGCCCCTGAAGATAAGATAGACAAATTGGCAAATGTTGTTAAGGACCTAAGCTATAGACTAGCTAGAGTGAAAAAGGGATGGGTCCTGATAGGCAAGTCTACCAAAGGCAGGAAAAGAGACCATCATTGCATGATATGCCATATAATACCAATTGGCATAATGGTAAGCCTATATTCCCACATAACAACACAAATCAGAGAACTCAACATGTCAAAGAAACTCCTGATCCTTTAAAGAAAGCTATAAATATTGTTGATGATACTCCATGGTGTATAATTTGTTAGATGCCACATTCACAGTCACAGTGTATGATTGCTCAGTCCTTGTACGATAATGCTACATCTTGTAATGAATGCAATGAACCACATTCTGTGCAAGATGATGATGTTAACATGATGTCCATAAGCAATGGATACCCTCTTTATGATGCTGATGAGAGTACAGATGATGGAATTAAGGCCTGTCAACAAGATTCTTATGATGAAGGTAATGAAGAGAGCTATGTGTATGCTCAGAGCTCACACAATTTTCTGAGTAACTTACAACGACCTTCTGATGAGGAAATTAGGGCCCTCACAGCTGCAGCAGTGGCCCAAGTCAAGAGTAACTACAATCTCAGAGGTAAAACTCAGATAAGCAGCCCACATCAGCCAGAAGGTATTTTTGCAAGTCAGCCAGTGCATGGTCATAAGGGGATGGAATTACAAAAAAGGTAGTGGGGCAATAATAAACAGAATTTTAGACATAGAACAGGTCATGAATCTCAAGGACCAGAAAATAGAATCCCCCAGGCTGAAGATCAAAGTAAAGGTTCCCAAGACAAGAATGATGATCAGGGAACTATGAAGGTAAAAGCTAAATCAGTTCAGGATAAAAATAAGATTGTGGAGCAAGCTACAACTGTTATACAAAATTATGGTCCATTTGATATAGCTCAAGTCCTCTCCCAGGTAAAGGTTTCTGTTCCACTTATGGAACTGATGAAGGTTGAAGAAATCAAGAATAGGACAGTATCCCTAATCTTAGGTGTACCTTGTCAAGCTAAGCAAAATGTTCAGATCCAGGGTGAAAAGCATGTCTTATGTAATGAAGAAGATGAGGCTCTTGAGGTTTATTTAGGAGTGACTATGACAAAGTGCCCTTCACAAGTGGAACCATTTTATGTATCCTTGGTTATAAATGGAAAAATAATCAGAAATTGTATGCTTGACTCTGGAGCATCTACAAATATCACGCCTTTAGCCATCATGCAACAAGTTGGATTGAAAATTGACAAGGCATGTGGAAAATGTTATGCTATGGATGCCAGAGAGGTACCAGTTATTGGAATCATGAAGGATGTAGATTTCAAACTAGCAGCATTTCCTGAAAAGAGATATAAAATGAATATAACAGTGGTTGACATCAAGCCACAGTATGGTATGTTGTTGTCAAGAAGATGGGCAGCACTAATTGGTGGAAGTATGCAGCTGGACCTGTCATATGCCATGATTCCAATGAATGGCAGGGATGTTAAGCTAATCAAAGAAGAAAGATCATCAGAGACAGTGGAAGACCAAGAAGCAGAGGAACAGATATGCTTTGTGAACACTGACTGTGATAACTTCAGGGTTGTCTCAGATGATAGAGAAGATAAAGAGAAAAATGTCTGCATTAAAGAGCTAGACCAGCAAGGCTTATGGACCATGTATTTTGATGGAGCTTGTGCAAAAGAAGGCTCTGGAGGTGGAGTTGTTTTCTTGTCTCCAAATGGTAAGCTCCTTAAATTCTCTTTCTTGCTGTGGTTTGTTTGCACAAACAACATTGTAGAATATGAGGCTTTACTCTTAGGCCTAAATATAGCTCTCAAACATGGAATCAAAATGCTAAGAGTATTTAGTGATTCTGAGTTGATTGTATCCCAAATTAGAGATAGGTATGCTTCAAAAAACAAAATATTGAAACAATACAAGCATGCTGTTTGGGATACCATTGAACTCTTTGATGCATTTTCAATAGGCTGGGTAGAGAGATCAAAGAATTTTATGGATGATTTCTTAGCTAATGTTGCAATAAGGCCAGATAACATCACTTTGTTAGATGTTACAAATGTAGAAGTTAAAATCAGGTCTGCAGTACCAGAGAACATATGCAGTTGGCAAGTGTTTAATGATGATAGGGATTTGTTAAAATTTTTGCACTGCATAGATGAATATGAGAATCAAGAAATTGATTTCCAAGCTTTTGTAGAGACTATAGATGGAAAAGAAACTCTTGTGGGAAAAGAGATAATTCAATTGAAGACTAATAAAATCCCTAGAGGGTTAGTAGCTTTGGAAAGAGCTTTTGACAATAGAGACCAATTGGTTAGAAAGACATCTCCCACAAACAAGGAAGATTTAGAAGAGATAAATTTGGGGACATCTCAGGCCCCCAAGAAGGTATACATTGGTAAGCAGCTCAAACCACACATCAGGAGTATGCTGATTGCATTACTGAAAAGGTATAAACATGTTTTTGCTTGGTCATATGAGGACCTAAAAGCCTATAGGGAAGATCTATTCCAGCATGAGATCCCATTGAAGCCTAGAGCTAAGCCATTTAGACAAAGGCAAAGACCTATTATCCTACCTTAGCTCCGAAGATGCAAGAAGAACTCAAAAAGCTTAGGGACGCTGGAATAATTGTGCCAATCAGACATTCAACTTGGGTGTCTAACCTTGTCCCAGTAAGAAAAAAGAATGGTGATATTAGGCTTTGTGTTGACTTTAGGAACTTGAATGTATCCTCTTTAAAGGATAATTATCCACTGCCTAATATGGAAGCTATGTTGCAAAAAGTGATTGGTTGTGAACTCTTATCCATGATGGATGGATTTTCAGGTTATAATCAGGTGAAGGTAAAGGAATCAGAACAGTAAAAAAATGCCTTCACCACTCTATGGGGAACTTATGTGTATGTTAGAATGTCATTTGGGCTAACAAATGCATGTGCTACATTTCAAAGAGCAATGGATGTTGCCTTTGCAGGGTTGATTGACTCAATTTTGGCTGTATACTAGGATGATCTGACTACCTATTCAAAGAAGGAAGAGCAGCATTGTTTGCATTTAGAGTAGATTTTCATAAGAGCACTAGAATATGGCATTTCTTTAAATCCAAAGAAGTGTGCTTTTGGGGTAGTTGAAGGAAAGCTTCTGGGGCACATTGTTTCCAAGGATGGAATAAGGATAGATCCTAACAGAGTGGCTACCATTGACAGAATTCAAATGCCAAAAACTGTAAAAGGAGTTCAGTCCTTCTTTGGACAGATAAATTTAGTTAGGAGATCTATTCCCAACTTTGCAGAAACCACAAAGAACATTTCCAAGATGATGAAGAAGGGTGCAACTATCCATTGGGAAAGTGAAGCAATTGAATCATTCCAAAACATCAAAGAGGCAATCAAGATGGCCCTTGTTCTTAAATCTCCTAATTTTTCTAGGCCATTCCAATTGTTTTCATTTGCTTCCTTTCACACTGTTGCTGCATGTTTTCTACATAAAAATGAGGATGGATTTGAGCAACCCAAAGCTTTCTTCAGTATGTCCTTGCAGGCTTCTGAATTGAAATATGATATCATGGAAAAATAGGCATATGCACTAGTCAGAGCCATCAAAAGTTTCAGGCCATACCTGGTAGGATCACATATAATTGCATATGTACCCCATGCAGCAGTCAAAGACATATTCACTCAACAGGAGGTGACTGGAAGAAGGTGCAGATGGATAAACAAACTACAAGAGTTCAACATAGACATACAAGTTACCAAGTTGGTAAGAGGACAAGGATTAGTCAAGATGATGGCACAGTCAAATTTGGAAGCATGCCAAGTTAATGCAGTCCAAACTGAGAATGTAAATGTATCAAGATCTGAATGGTACAAGGATATTATATACCACTTGCAAAATCTGAATTGTCCTTCCCATTTTAGTGACAGTCAAAAGAGGACTTTAAAGTTACATGCAATCAGGTATGTTATTGTTCAAGGTGAGCTATACTGGAAAAACCCTGATGGTGTGCTGCTGAGGTGTGTGGATGAAGATGTGGCTAACAATGTTTTGAATGACATGCATAAGGGATTGTGTGGTGGACATTATACTACCCAAACAACAGCTCATAAGATTCTCAGAGCAGGATATTGGTGGCCCAGTCTCTTTTCAGATGCACAAAGGTTAGTGAGGAAGTGTGACCCTTGCCAAAGATTCTCAGGAAAGTTGACATATGATGGTGCTTTACCCCTCAGAATTGTAACTATGGATGCTCCATTTCAGCAATGGGGAATTGACTTCATAGGGGAAATTGCAGACAAGTCAAGTGGGGGACACAGTTGGATTTTGGTGGCAACTGATTACTTTACCAAATGGATTGAGGCCATTCCAACTAAGAGAGCTACAAGTAAGGTGGTGATGGATTTCATACTGGAAAATGTTATCATCAGGTTTGGAGTACCATTCAAGATAGTCACTGATAATGCTATGTGCTTCAGATCAGATGAATTTGTTGATTTTTGCACTAAATATTGGATAAATCTATCATATGCATCACCATACCACCCACAAGGAAATGGTCAAGCAGAATCAAGCAATAAGAGCATCATGAAAACTATCAAGAGGATACTAGACAAGAACAAGAGAGCTTGGGACCCAAAATTAAAGTTAGCAATATGGGCTGACAGGGTGACAGTAAAAAAGGCTATTGGGATGTCACCCTCTGAGCTAGTATATGGTGCATCGGCCAGATTGCCCATAAACAATCTCCTGCTAGTTTACAAATTTATCCAAGATAATGATGAGGAGATTGAAGATTCCATGACAAAGAGAGTGAACCAGCTGGTTGCACTGGATGAGAATAGAAGGAAAGCACACCAGATCAACCTCAAGAGACAACAAGATGTGAAATATCTGTTTGACAGGAGAGCTACTAAAAGGAAGTTTCAAATCAATGATCTGGTGCTCATCTGGAATGCAAAAAATTAGGACAAGGGTAAACATGGTAAGTTTGAACCCTTATGGATGGGCCCATATCAAATTTGCGGCACTCATGGGGAAGACTCTTATTTCCTCCAGGCCCTAGATGGTGAAGCTTTGGAATTTCCTATGCATGGTCAGTTCCTCAAGTTTTATTTTGCATGATGGCCCATCTCTGTGCACATGTGTAAAAATATGTATATATTGTAAATGCCTTGTATAGTTCATACTTTTTGGTTTTTGCCTGGTCTTCCTGGAGATCTGGTTCTCACTGCAGTTTTGCACCTACACGTCCCCATTCGGAGCTAGTGTTGGCACTCATTTTGGTTTGGAATTAAATGCGGATGTTGGAGGGTTTTTTCTTTTTAAGCCCTAAGTCTTCTTGTTCATCGAAGTAATTGTCATCGGCGAATGTTTTTGTTTGAAGTGCTCCAGTTGTGTCTTCAAACTTTCAGTTTGAACTTGAACCCTTTTCTCAAAGGTTCAACGGTTCAAGGTTCAATGGTTCAAGGTTCGATGGTTCAAAGCTTTGTGATTTTGGTCTTAGCCAAAGTTTTTTGTGTATCGGGTCGACTTTGAGATGCTTGGCCAATAGTCAGGAGTCTTGCCGATGGAGTATTGTTTTTGAGGTTTGAACCTTGCCGGTGAACCTCAGTGTGGAACCTCACCATTGAACCATCAGGTTGAACCAGTTCATCAGTTCAATGGGTTCATGGGGTTACGTTTGTCTTGCCGACAAGGGATTTGAGTAGGCATCGACGTGTGTCTTGTCGAGGAAGGTGGGGTTGATGAAGGACCATCGGTGAGACAATTGTGATCGGTAGAAGAGCTTTTTGTTGCTCCGATGGTCTTTGTCTCGGCGACAAGGGGTGTGGAGCTGGTATCGGGGTGATGGGGAAGATTGTCTTGGCGACAGCAGGACCATCAGAGAGAGTGGTGCTATCGGCGAGGGCATTTTGTGGTTCACCGATGGCTTTGGTCATACCGACGGAGGAGGAAGGTGGACTGATAACCACTAAAGGGAATGTGGAGTTTGCGGTCTACGAGACCATTAAGATCGGCGAGGGGGATTTGTGCTTGGCCGATGGTTCTTCTCTGGCCGATGTGGAAGTTGGAGGCTTTCGGGAGGTGTTCGTTGGTGTGACTAAGGGTGTCGGCGGGAGGAATTTCATGTTGGCCGATAGTGTTGGTCTTACCGACAGGGGAATGTAATGTTACGATCGGCTAGACTGTTGATGTCAGGGTGAGTTCCGTGGGGTTGGCTGATGGCTCAGGTCTGCGCGATGGGCTTTTGGAGAAGGAGCATGTGTCGAGCGCAGCAAAAGGCGCTCGACACTTGGTATGTATGCGACCATGCTTATAAGGTAATAGAAGGCTCTCCGCACCATGCATGTGGGATTAATCTCCCTGTAATATTTTAAACCTAGGGTGAAATGCATTTTGGCAGGAAACTTCCATTTGAAAGTTGCGACAGTTTTCAAGTAGGCCGCGGGTGGTTGAGCCATCAATGGCGACTGTGCTGAGGTGTGGGCGAGTTGTTGAACAGTCATGTACCCAATTTTTGGCATGAGGACTTCCAGATGGCAGCGCAGGGCTCGAGGTTTCTCCTGCCTGCTGCATTGATGGCTTATGAATGCCATTTCTCATGGACTGTATCTGGCAGATTTTTGTCAAAAATCATGTAATTAATTGCTAGAGGTACATTTTCTGGCCGATATAGGTAGACTATGTTACCATTTTTGTGGTTGTTGAAAGTTGAACATTTTTGGCTCTGTAATGCAATACAGCTGATTTGGTTGCTCTATGCAGCAAAACTTGTGAGTTTATGTATCTCCTGTTGTATGTTTTTGCATGAATCCACTGATTCCATGGTTAATCCTATATGAGTAATGCTATGTTTGCATGTGTTTTGTTAATTCTGTCTCCAGTATTGCATGTATCTTTCTTCTAAGTTTGGATATTTAAGGAATGTCTAAGATTCTAGAACATAGAATTCCTATGTTGAATGTTTGATCTCTTAACTTCTGCTCAAGGGGTAGATTAAATTGTTCTCAGATTGAATATTGGGAAGGATATACTGCAATAGGGATGCCATAAGTATAGATAGCTTAACACTTTGTATTGGGAGATATCTGTAAGGCAGGTATCATATGTATCCCCCTGAAATCTAGTTTTAGTTGTTCATACATATCATTCACAGGTGTATGTCTACTGACTCCAGGCCTTGGATAGGTACCAATCTTGCTTTGTGTTGGTGTTATATACCATGTCCAGCTTTGCATCCAAATATAAAATCAAAATCAAAACTCCAAAACAACCATTAGGACAGTAGAATTAGTTTTAGGATCCAAGTCCTCTATCTACAACTGCAAATAGGCCCAAAGCTAGCCCCTTTGCTCTTATCTTACAGTTTTGGTCTACTTACAGGAGGACTTATCTGCTTTCTATCAGCATCCCAGCCTTTATATGCATATCCTCATGGATGTTGAGTAGGGAATACCCCCTAGGTTTTGCAGAGCCTGAAGAAGAAGAGGAGATAAAATATAGAGTCTATCTCCTACACTGTTGGCCCCTGGCCCAGAGATCTTGTTGATCATTGATGGCTACCTTGTAGGGAAATCTGGGAGTAAGTATCCAGTCTAGGAAAAAACCAACAGAATCATTGATATCAATTTCATTTGGTGGCCTACAAAATACTTTTCCCAAGCATTGATTTTTAATTTATCAATTAGTTCTCACAAGTTATTAAATAGATTTTGGTAATGGTCGATCCTTACATGAGTTGAAGATTGATGCTACAAAAAAATTGGACAACGAATAAATGCATGTTAGTTGAAGTGTGTGTTCATTAACGATCTTCCTTTAAATCTTGGAGGTCTCCAACAAAATGACACTCGACTGGCTTGCTCAAAATATAGCATGGAGACTCCCATAAGGCTCCGCTGTAATAAGCGCTAGGTCACCTTTCTAGGCTGTATCAGAGATGGCAGATTGATGAACATTTGTAACCAGCAAAACCTATTCTTCCTTGAGGGAGTGAAGATGGTCCTCGGTAAAGACTTCTTGGTCTCCGAGGATAGATATAGGGTAAATTTAGATATTTCCTCACGCTTTTTGGCTTCTTTGTTGGACCTAGGAGAGGCAAAGGTAGATGCACTGATGATTCTATGGGGAGTATTTATGCCAGATATTCTTTTGGATGATGTAGACGTGTTGATTGATGTAGAATTGGGGGTCCATATCCTGTGGCTGAGAGACCTGGAGAAGCTGCGGGAGGGATAGGAGGGCGTAGCTAGCCAGTTGTTCCTCCTAAACATGAATGAGCAACAACTCAGAAGGCATAGGCTTTGGGCGGCTCATGGGAGACACTTTCTTCGGCGGGCAATTGGAATGGACACAGACGATACTCTGGTATGGTTTCAATACTTCGTAGCCATTATGAATGCGGGGGGATTCTACTCGCAGTGGTCGTAGGAGTGGTCAGGCTCCCAGGGCCACTTTTTTGGTGATTTCCGTGCTGGGGTGGTAGGGTGGCAAGTTTTCAAGGAGTTGCTCAGTCAAGGGGCTAGGGATTTCTATGGTACTATGGTAGCCTCTCTGGTACTTTGTGTTTTTTGGAGCCTGGACTAGCTGCTGGAGTAGTTTTTGTATTGATATAATTTCCTGAGTGTAAATGTTTTTTTAATAATATAATTACCCAAGTGTAAATATTTTTGTATTAATATAATTACCCGTGTAAATCTTTTTGTATTAATATAATTACCCAAGTGTAAATCTTTTTTGTATTAATATAATTTCTACTTTTTTGTATTAATATAATTTGGTCTCTGTTATGGTTAGAGGTTTCTAATGTTGCTTCTTATATGTTTTCTTTAATTTATATATGTTGACATGGATTTGGTGATGGTCTCTATTATGGTTAGAGGTTTCTAATGTTGCTTGGCATTTGTTTGCTTTTTGACTCTTGAGACAGCTAAGAGAGCTATAATATATGTGAACTCTCAATCTTTTTGGATTTAATTTGATTTCAATTTGGTTGTTTTTAGATAGAATTAATCACAAAATTTTATATGCAGAAGTAAAATTACACTTTCTATTGATAGTGTAGTTTGTCTACATGCATGATGCTTAAAATATTTACATAATGAGGTTTTGATACTTGAACCGTTAGATTTCCAAATATCAATGATTGACATTTCATATGAGAAACCCTCTGCGTAATCTTATGTTGACTTGCTACCTCTGGTTGCCAGTTGTCTAAGTTGAAACCTGAGCCATCAAAACCGTGTTGTTTACCGGCCCCTTATACCTAATCTTGTCGGTCACCGCTTGGTGGGGAACAGGTTAACCTAGCAGGCTAGCAAGGTCTACTTTTTAATTGTTTAAGAAGTTAATATGCGAGTAGGTTGTCGGTCAGTGAAGTCATGACTTCATGTCCTAATATTCGTAAGTTGACCAGCCCCTTAATCTAGGATTGTAGAGGTTACCCGCTGTCATCGGTTGGAGGAAGGGAGAAATCTAATGGCTACATAAGGGCGCAAGAGGAATCTGTCAAGAGAGAATATTCACTGCGCAGATCCAACATAATGACACATGTCAAAAAATCAAAGCTGGCATCCTATCCTACTAAAGACTTGATCCAATAGTTGCAGGAAGGGTGAAATCTAATGGTCATGCAAGGGAGCATGAGGAATCTATTAGGAGAGAATATTTGCTGCGCGGCTGCGACAGAATGACACATGTCAAAAAATCTAAGCTGGCAAAAGACTTGATCCAACGGTTGCGCATCGTTGCAAGGAGAACCTCATAGGATAGAATCTGTACTGCACGGTCACGACATCATGACATGTGGCATTCTCTTTTTTGAGAAGTGAGGCACGCTGACGCAGGGTAGGTAAGAGGTGGGCCATCATAGGCTGTTACGCTGCGAGGTGCTGCCACGTATCCGACCCGTACATATTCTGAATGGTGACAAAGATTGTCAAATCTAGTTAGCCAATCAGGACTGTGGATTTCAGAATGTAAGGAAAAGATCAATGGCCCAAATTCAAAGTTTCAAAAGAGAGATTTGAATTGCTTGCAGCATGAAGTGCATTAATACAGAGAATTGTGTAGGAATTCTTGCGGCACAAAGTTCATTAATACAAAGAATTGTGTAGGAATTCAAGGAATAAGGTATTCTCAAGAGCGCGACTGCATTCAGAAGAAATCATTAGAATGAGTAGGAAAAAGTAATCTCAAGCTTCTGCAAGTGCAGAAAACCAGTAAGTAATTGTTCCTCCTCTGTGCCTAGTTTTTCCAACTGTAGGTTAATTCTAAAGCTTTTAGGGCCGTTGTCAACCATAAAAACCCTAAGCTACCTTCATAAAACAAAAATGAGTCAGTTAGGCTAGCCTTCCACTTCAAAACAAAGCTTAGGTGAGGAGCTTATGATCCAACTCCTTGGTTCCACTAGAACAATTTTGAAATTGCATGGCCCAGGCGGACCCCAGGATAAATTTCTTGACTACTGCTATAATTGCTGGGACACCAAATTACCTGTCCCAAGTTGGATCCTCTTTAAGCATTGGCATAAGAGGATGGACTATAAGGCCCCTATCTATCATGCCTGGAGATATGATTTAACCAAGCTCATTTGTTCCAATGTTTTCCCCAACCCTGACTTAATTAGGTCAACAACATTAAGGTATAATCCAGCCACTAGGACAGTAATAGATGGAAATGGTTCAACATTGGTCAAGCTTACCAAAGAATACATTGCCACTGTATTCAACTTGGAGCAAACAAATTGACCTCATGGCTTTCAAGAAAAAATACCAGACTGTGAAATGCCATTACATGGAATATAACTTACCAAAGTACAGACCAAGGGGTGTTGGTGGGAAATTAGTAAAGATTTTAGATGATGAGGAGGAGCCTTTTCATTGCAGTATGTTTAATGAATATTTTGTCAGAACCTATCATAGTCTGTGCCAAGTATTAGGCAGAGATGCTTCAGATAGAATGCCTATTTCTTTGATGATGATGGTTGTTGATATTCAGAACCCAAGTGTTAAGGAACCATATGATTATGCCACTTTCATAGCTGACCATATGCATGATCAAATGAAAAAGATCAAAAATAATTTGTCTAAACTGGATGTCCATGTTGAATTCACATGGTACTCCTTGTTGTACCATATGTACTTATTTGCTTTATTAGCCCGATGTGGCACCAAAATCTACATGTCAAGGATTCAGATACTCAAGGGAACAAGCTGCCAGTGCAAGTATGGACATGTATGCTAGATATACACTGTGTCACAACAGATTTTGTCATCTTTGAAGAATATTTTGTGAGGAGAATCCTTGGATTTTTGGAGCTAGAGGGTGAAAGGTTGCATCCTGATGTAATGGATTTCTTACGACCTCTAGATAGGACTCCCCACCTTGGAATTGATCACAATTGGGGTGATTGGTTCTATCATGAGCATACTACTTGTATAAGGGTCTATGGATGCCAGACTGTACCTCACATACTGCCAAATATGTGCCAAAGAGGGTGGCATTTTTAGAAGTTATAAGGCAGTTAAATGATTCTAACAAAGAGCACTTTAGGAACTGCAAGAAAGGTTCATTCTTCCCTTCTTCCATCAATTTTTGTGATTTCTTGATCCCTGATAAGAGTGGGTTGGACCAAATTTATTTAGTTATGCAATGTTTTGGAATGTATTTGGAACAACCAAGGTCTTTTGACCATGAGGGCTTCATCAACAAAACTAGATTCAGAGTCAACAACTACAAGGGAAGGCTCAAGTACTTTCATCAAGTGGATTACGATGAGGACATTGCCAAGAATTGTTTTACAATGAATGAAGTCCACCACTTGAGGATCAAGTGGGCTACTATCATGGCCAATGAGAATATGAAGAGAAACATGAATCCTGCATATCCAGGTGCATTTGCAGAAGTACAAGACCCAATCAAGAGAATTGAGAAAATGCTGGATAATGTAGAACAATTGATTGCCTCTGCCCCTACAAGAGAATAGAGATATGCTTATGAGCTTGACAACTCAAGTGGAGAGAATGATGTAAAGAGGGAATCAATTGGCCCCTCCCCTGCCAAAAGGGCCAAGATTATTGATTTGGAGAACCCAGAGTAGATAGAGGTAGTTGACCTAGAGGGGGAGGAGGAACATGCACAAGAAACTGACCCACGTTCACCCGATAGACTAAGACCTTATTCATCCCTAGAGAATAAGGCGGTGAGAGTAATGAGAATCCCTATTGTTGATATTGAAGATGTTAGGGTGATGGCCCGTGACAAGTTTATGGAGGATGATGAATTTGTCAACACTCCTGAATTTAGGAGCTATGTTTTGAAAGTGAGGAGTGAGGAATTTTAGAAGAAAATTGAAGATGCCATCACTGGAGCAGACCCAAAGGAGTATGATGTTATTACTCAGAGGGTCCTAAAAGAAGTACAACAGTCTATAAGTGCAATGACTCCAGAGGAAGGGAGAGCACTGGTGGCAAAAAGTAATATTCTGCTTCTACCTCACTGGACTCTATCATATGCCATTGCATTTGATACAATCACCAGAGATGATTCAGATGTGATAGGGGAAGAGATTGAAAAGGCCCTCTCTGGTGCAACCTTTAACCCTAAATTCAAAACATTGGAAATATGGGCTCTAGCCCCAAACAACAAAAAGCCTAGGGTTTAATTAGGAGAGCTGATAGGGGATGTAATAATAAAAAGAGTATTTGATACCCCTGCTCCTCAGGTTGCAAGCCTAAATGTACAGACTGCACAATTTGCAGAAGCAACTGCTAACAAATTGTAAAAGGATTACAATCAGATACAACTTGATTATTCTCAGGCAGTTGCAAAGATAAACATGTTGAAGCAGCAACTATCATTGGTAGCCAGTACTTCAGCCCCTCCTCCAGTGATCCCAACTGTAGAATCTCTTCCAGTGGATACAGAGCCTCTCCTTGCAGAGATTAGAGAGTTGAAGGAGGATAACAGGAGATTGAAGGAGGAAAAGGATAACAAGGTTAAAGAGGTGGTGACCAACTTGATCAAGAACAAGGTGACAAAAATTTTGACCAGAGTTGATGAGACTTGGAAATCCTACTCACAATTGAGACCAGCCTATGAAAAGCATGAGTCTGACAAACATAGACTATTGAGCTTAAAAAAATGGTTCCATAGAATTGAAAAAGTCAAAGAATTTCTGAGGTGTGCCAGGTATGATTCCAATGCACCTCCTGACATACATAAGGTGTTTAACATGTTGAAGTGTTTTCAGGATGTGGCCAGTTTTTAGTTGAAATTTGATTCAATTGTGAAAGAGAGGTTGCAGGGTTTTGAAAGGTTGGACACTAAGTGGTCACCTCCCATCTTGGAGGGTGATGGAAAAACAAAAGACTTGGACAAGTGGAGCAAGGAGATTGTAGACAATTTTTATCGATCAATTCCCACTTGTTGTGATGTAATTGCAAGTGATCCAACTATGAGTATGCAAGTACTAAGCTTAACATTGGACAATCTAAACACTCTTGAAAGGAATTTTTCTATGTTCTGTAACCATGTAAAAAGTATGTTGGATGCTAGGTATGTCAGGCATAATTGCTAGATTGAAGAAATACTTTCATTCCCTTGGTTGACAGAAGAGACATACGATGAGTGGAATGACAATTATTGAACTGAGGATTGACAAGCTTTTGTTCTCTGTATCTGTAACAATTTGAAGTACAATGTATTCAATGTTGAGAGCACATTCCTGATCTATAAAGGAACTATCTTTCTCATTGAGTCATTTCATAGGGTTGGTTGTTGAAGACTTGACAAATTTTGAAGGAATAATAAGATACAGTCTTGTTGGGTGGCATAAATTTACCAGTTTCATGTTGTTTTTAAATGAGTAATGCTTTGTTGCATGTATATGGTTATCTGTCTCCAAGTTGTGTGTGTTTTTCTTCTGAATCTAAATAGCTCAAGGTTATTCAGGATTTTGGAACATGGGCTCTTTGTGTTGAATGTTTAATTTTGATGTAATATATTATATTATCATGGGAAAGAATATGTATGGGAATTTTTTGTAACATAATGATATGCCAGGGGCGTAGGCACATAGCTATCCCCCAACTCTAACAATTTCTTTGAATTAATATCAATGAATGAATGAATGAAAGTTGACATCCACAAGACCAAAAAACTATGATTTTTTTTTATTAATATTAAATAGAATGTAATTAAATGAAAAGTGTGACTATAATTAAATGAATGAAGAAATGCAGATTATGTTTATTGTTTATGTCATAAAATACTCGCCGTGCGATGAACATTTGATGGATGGTTCTAGTTGCATTCCGGAATGAAATGCACAGAACGCTAGGCTTGCAAACTTAAATCTCTGGAATCACCCTAAACCCTTAGATTTGCAAAGATCAACAGTTTAGAGATTGTTGTGAGCTATCAATGTAGGACAGCTATCAGACATGTACTAATAGCGACACATTGAAACTTGACTTGACATTTCATTCACTAAAAAAGTCACTTCATAAAAAAACAAACTTTCTAGTTTCTACTTTTTACTGCTAAGTGATTTTATTTTTAAGTGAGAGCTGAGAGGGTCAGCACACGGGGCGTCGGGGAGATTTCATATTGCTTGTTGTAGTGCACCAGGAAGATTTCAGATTGCTCATTGTTGTGCCATTTCCAACAAAGCCGGTAAGACAAAACATAGAATCCCTAGGTTATGTTTCATCGTTTCTTAAAATCTTATTTTGTCAAACTTTTTTCTTAAAATCTTATTTTGTCAAACTTTGCGTTTAGGGTTGAGAGACTTAAGAAAAATTTCACACTGTATAAGCATGTCTACCACCACTAGCAGACCAGACAAAGTTTTTGGGAAAGGTAGAGCAAGTACAGATAAAAAAATAGATTATTCTGAATTGCTTAAAACCTCAGGTTTGACTGATGAATACCATGATATTTATGATCCTAACATGTATGGTAGATTTACCTCAGAACTCATATTTTCATGTGAAATAAGGCTGCCAAGAAAAAGAATGTTGATAGTATCAATGCACCATGGGTAACTATAGAAATTATGGCATTGCACCAGGTCCAAATTACAGGAGCACCAACAGAGAATGAAATCAAGAGGCACAACAATTTTTATAGAAAAAGTGATAAACCATCTATTAGAGAAAAAAATGCCAGATTTTCAAGATGAGTCTGTTACAAAAAAATCTTGGACACGATAAAAAATTTCTGCATTTTGGTCTATGAGGAAGGATCTAGGTGAACCGAGAACTGATGCAGACTATGGAGAAATCGATGAAGATGAAGAGTTTAGAAAATTGTGGAATATAGAGCATCCCAATGAATGTGAAGATGAAGAAACTAAAAGTGATAGAGATGATGAACTTGATGATGATAGGGATGAACAAAGCATTTACAAACCTGGTTTAAGTCAAGACACAAAAAAATCATATAATTCAGGAGCAGTCATAGCTGAAAAGTTGGGTTATCGAGGTGGTGGTTTGGGGTCCCAAGGACAAGGCATTTGGAATCTAATAGATGTAGTCACCACTACTACAAAACCATTTGATAAATGAGGCCTTGGAGCTGAATTAGCTGATAAAATACACCAAGGTCATACAAGTAGAACTGGAAGAATTGAATTTGTTATAGATTCAAATCCTAATCCTCATGGTCAGATGCAATCACAACTTGGACATGCCCATGGTGGAGAGCCTAGTGCGACTGACACTGCCACTGGTGGAGAACTTAGTCAACATGTGCTACAACAACAGGACTAACAACAAATTACACACAAGAGGACACCAATACAAGATACCACATAAACACTCAGTGATCAAGGAACACAGAAGAGACAAAAGATTATGACAGGTCCAAGTCCAACTACCAGTTCCACTACAAAGGAATTATTTTTAGGCACTCCCCCAATTAGTGTGGCTATAATAGAAATTGCAAGTACTCCTATTCCTTCACCATTCAAGCATTCCCTTATTCCTACTTCCTCCGGTTTTGATTACATTCAAGAGTTTAAAAAGAAATCAGAATTGTATAAAAAGGAAAAGAAGCAACTTATGGAGAGTGTGTCTGCTGTAACTTCAGATCCTGCAACAACCATGATATTACCCACATTTGACACAAATACAGAAATCATGGAGTACACAATTGTTGTTCCCACAGTTCAAAATAAACCAGAAAATCAGATGGATCGATCTAAATTTTAGGTGAGTAGTTTGCAATTTGATTTTTTTGGATTAAAAAATACTGACAAAATTAATATATCAAAGAAGAATAATGAATTGGTGTACACATCATTGCTAAAGCATGATAGAGAGAAAAAAAAGTTGCAAAATCAAATAGAAAAATTATAGGCAGATTTAGCAAATGAGAAAGCAAAGAGGAAAGCAACAGATAACAAGAGCAATGAATTAGAAAAAAAGAATAAAAAAATCTACCTCTACATCAACAAGCAAAGAGGATAAACAAATAAAGGTGGAATTGAATGGACTGAAGCAAGAGTTAGATGAGATAAAAAAGAAATATAATGAGGAAAAATCCAATTCAGTAAAATTAAGACAAAGCATTGGGAAAGCAAATGAACAGTGGGAACAAAAATTTGAGAAAGAGAGGCAAAAAAATGAGACATTGGCCGTAGAGCATATGGAAGCAAAAAATGAAATAAAATCTTGTCAAAAAAAGTTAACTGAATTTTGTAGACAAACAATCAGGCACATGAAACAAAAGATCTGGGAAGAAATAATGTATAGGTTTGATCAATTGTGTGAATTCTTTCAATTCATTGATGCCATGAGATTACATCTTGATAAGCTGAGCAAATATTTAATGGACAACACATATCTGCAATTGCAAGCAGATGAGAAATCTGCAAATCAAGTTCTAAAAATAGTCTACAAAGCCAGTGACAATGAATTGATTTCAAAAGGCATTACTAATCGGATTGAAGCCGTAATGAAGGTGACATCTATCATTAAAAAGTGTTCAAGAATGCGCAAAACAACATAATTTGTGATTGAGGTTGCAACAAAGATTAAGGAGGATGAAAAGGTAAGGAACTTGACAAAGCTTGGTTTGCCACATGGTTTTGACACAAATGACCGATTCATTGGAAAGGATAATTTCAGAAAGAAAATGGAGGATGCAAGGAAGATTGATTTGGACCAGTTTCTTGGGAACCCAAATGAGGCAAATGTTTTGGATTTCATCAAACAACTGATACTCTTGAATGTATCTTTGACTAAAACATTCAAGTCAGACCCAAGATCCAAATTGAAATTCGATCATACATTGTTAACAGAAATTCAAGTCAGACAACATCAGCTAGAAGAAATGACAATTCCACCACCTGAACAGTGGAATTTGTTAAAAAAAATTGTTAGAATGATTTGATATTGATATTATGAGTTTCAACTTTCTGAGTTCCAACTCAGCTATGTGCAAAGTTGTCTTTGACTCTTGAGCAAGATTTTTCATTGCCTCTATGTACTCTTTCATTTGAAAATCAATAGAAAATTCAAATTCAGTAATGTGTTGATGTTTAATTATCTGTATTATTTATTTTATCAATTGAAAATAAACTTTGGTTTAAACTACTAATACACATTCAATGATTGTTGATGTTCATTGTTCTATATCTTACTATTGTTAATATGTTAAACTAATTTTATTTACCATATCAAATCAAAAACCAAAATTTTATGTTTTATGCACAAATCAACTTTAGCAAGGAAATATTAAGCATTGAGTTGAATGATGAATCACTGAGTACATGTAAAACTTATTCGTATGACACAATTAAAATATGAAATAATTAATAATATGTTAATGTATTCAATTTGATTCACAATTTCAAGGAATACAAATTTAAAATATCATCAACTACAGTTTTGGAATATAATTCATGAAATGTAGTATAAATACCTAAAAACTGCGAATTCACTTCCATTTCCCAAATCGAGTCAGGGTCCTCAAACTGACATTCAGATAAAGAAAAAGAGTTGTCTTGATTCTAAGTCTGGTCATCATTTTCTTCATCTTGATTTTGAGTCCCAAAGTCAAATTCATCCGTCATTCTGTCACTATCATTTGTCCCACCACTACCAACATTTGAACTTGAAGTGTTGCACAACCCTCTTATTTCACATATGGACTTCTAGATTGTAAGTGCCCTTTCACAAGGAAATTTTTTGACATTATACGTACTTCCTAACACCCTCAAGCAATTTTCCAAATTCTTGTCTAGTTTGTTTCTTATCTTTGATTTCAAAAACCCCAATGCACTGAAAACTCTCTCATCTTCCACCGAACCCAATATCATTGTTTGGAATAAATCAACAAGTTTGAAATATTCTGATATCGAATCATGCAATATTTCACTCTGACCCAAGTTTTTCTAGGCCTTTGTTATTGATCCTATTTCGAAGGGATTCTCCATGGCATTAAACTGGTCTATCATACTTCTTGCAAACCGACTACATTGTCCTTTAAGCTTATTTCCATTTATAATTCCTTCTATTTGCTGTCCATTGCATTCTACACTTTTTGAAAAGTATACGGTCAACGTAGTTACGTTTTGATGAAAATAGCTTGGGTTATCTCGGTGGCCTTGAAACCAAAATTGAGGATACACAATAGACATGGCATCAAGTATTTCATCTCAAGGGAATCGATTATAAATCTATGTTGAAAGATTGCTTGCAATTCCTTCAAATTACTACTAATAGTTTTAACAATGCCATCAAAAGCATCCCTTCTAACAGGTACTTCTCTAATAGAGCGCCTGACTGTCTTACAATGGTGCATTGGTAACTCAAATCCATGTACAAAGACACATAACTCCCCGCTTGCATTAAACTATAAATAATTTTCATGATGATTCAAATCTGTAATTATCTGCCACCTATAAAAATTTGGACTTTGAGAAGTTAGATCTAGATATAGATTATCGAGGGCCATGCATGTCATTCTACGTAGTTTTCTATACTCATAGATATACATAGTTCTGTCTTGGGCTTTCTTCACAAGATTGTTCATTTCATCCAGCATGGGGAAAAGACTAGCTAAAGTTAAGAGTGTCTCTATATCGCTTAACCTATGTAAGAGGTCAGGAGCTTTGTCTACTGTGTTGTGATGCTCATACATTGTTCCAATTAGGGATGGATATTCTGAAAGAACTCATTGAGCTGGTCCATGCAAGGAGATCCATTTGGTATCAACATCCTTAAGAAGCTTGTTTCCTGCTATTATTCCCTTAGCAAAATTTTGAAATTTTGCAAAACGTTTGGGACTTTGGCAAAAGTATGTGTGGAGCTCACGGACTAGATTTTCAACTTTTGATACTGTAGGAAACTTGCTTACAATTTTAAATGCTAAATTCATTCTATGGGCCATGCAGTGAATGGCAAGCATGTATGGTGCACAAGTACTTTGTAATTTTGTGCAATGACCAGTCCTATGACCTTGCATTACTACAGCTCCATCAACTCCTACACACACCAACTTTTTGGCAATTGTCAAGTCAGCCATACCTGCAATTTCATTCAAAGACTTCTTGACTAGTTCAAATATATTTTGTGATATTGAATTGTCCTTCATTTTATGAACACAGAGTAGATGAGCTTGGTGTACATGTTCTTTTACAGTATACACATGCATACAGACCTAAGAAGTATTATCTACCGTAGTAACTTCATCTAAAGATAATGCAATGAAGTTTGACTCTTTTACATTCTCCTTTAAATCTTACTTTTCCACCGCAGCGAGACAATTTGCCCATTCCCATCCAACGTTTATTGACCAATGTGTGCTAGGATAGTGAAGAACACTCAAAAAAGATAATAAATTACTATACTTTGGGTAGTCTGTCATAGGATGCCTTCTGGACAAAATATGAAGAACAACACTCATCTGAATAATTTTTGCCAGTTGTGCTCCTTCCATTGCTTTTCCAAATTGAGCCTTGATTGTACCTCCACTTGCAGCAAGCTTCGCCATTCTTTTCTTATGCTCATCATATTCTGTGGCATACTTCACATGAAGACATTCTTCCTTTGATTTCCATCTTACTACTGATGTTTCCTTTCCATCTATGATTTGTTTTTCATAAACTTTACCTATATGCTTTTCTATAGTGTCAAGCTTTAGCTACAATTTCTTATCTCTTTTACATTTCCAACTACAAATCACACACTTGCATTCTGTTGGTTGTTCATCTTTGTTTGCTTTCTCCACTAGTTCAATGAATGGGTACTTTGACACCCAATCAAGCTAAAAATTCCTTGACATTTCCCACTCGTGCCCTAGTTTTGAATCTTTTGATTCACCTTTTCTTTTCTTCTTGCCAACATCATCTACAGCTCCAACATTTTCTTTTTCATCCAAGTCAATTATCTCAATTTGGCTAACCAGGGTATCCCTTGGAACATCTTCTGCGGTATTGCCATCCTCATTCTGGCTAACCAGGGTATCCCTTGGAACATCTTTTGCGGTATTGTCATCCTCAGTTTGGCTAACCAAGGTATCCATTGGAACATCTTCCACAGTATTGCCATCCTCATTCTGGCTAACCAGGGTATCCCTTGGAACATCTTCTGCGGTATTGCCATCCTCATTTTGGCTAACCAGGGTATCCCTTGGAACATCTTCTACGATATTGCCATCCTCATTCTAGCTAACCAGGGTATCCCTTGGAATATCTTCTGCGGTATTTCCATCCTCATTTAACTCAATGGCAATCCCACCTTCTGGTGGTGGTGAGGTATTGCGAATGGCTTCTTCATTATTATTTGGTACAAGAGTTGATGGTGTAGCTCCATCTTGATTTGATGGATAAGAAACATTGCCAGTTCCAAAGTAAAACTGTATACTAACTCCACCTTTTCTACATTTTGATGGCCTCCCAGTCCCTTCACCACCTTGAGGAGTCTTACCCTTATCGCACTTGCGGCTCGACATCTTTATCTCCCACTTCGAATAAAAGATGGAAAAAATGTCTTCTTGTTTAAGGACATACTCATAGAGTATAGATCCCATTCCCTACTAAATATCTTCTTTAAGATTGAATTAAGAATGGAAGAGAGATAAAGAAATCTTAAAACACTAATACTATGAAGAAATGATTACTCATCTTTAAGTTTAGGTTTTTATTGGCTTGCTATTCGTTAATGCAGGAATGCCTGTGTTGTAAGTTTGTAACTTTGCCTACAATCAACTTCAAGGTGCCAACTCCAACTTCTAAAATCTGAATCAAGAGCTCACAAGTTCATAACTAAACAAAATGTGTAAGAATAAATCAGAGTTTCAATTGTATTTATATTAATCCATATTTGGCAAATCCTGCGTGATTATATAAGGAATACATTTAAGTGTCGACGAATCAAACCTCGACAGATTACATACATTGAAATTTCCAAGGCAAATATGGCCCTAAGATTAGCGCGTAGGTGTCATGGAAATTGGCGAAATGGCCCCTCATAATCAACTACTTGTAAATTTTAATTGGCGAAATGGGTCCTCATGTGCAGTGACCATGCAATGGGTTTGGTGAAATGGGTCCTCATGCGCAACGACCATTTAATGGAGTTGGCAAAACGTGTCCCGATACACAATGTTGTTTTAATAGTATTAGAGAATATATAGGTGATTTAATACTTGCTTCCGAAATTCCAGGCAAAAATATTAGTCAGCCCATTTGAAACGCGTAGTTTGTTATGGCGAAAATCTTACTTCATTGATTCTCATAAAATAAATCGATGGTGAATGGATATGGATTCAATTGATAATACATAAAAACTAGGTGATTTGACCACCCTGTTGGATGCGATTTATTCGCCAATTCTAAGTTGGTGGATCGGCGATATTCGCCAATTGGTGAATATTCACCACTAAAAAATCTCTAGTAACAAACTGATGTATTTCATTAAATGCAATATAAATCTGGACCATTGGTGTTGAGTTAATCTCCACCGTCCCTGAAAAACTTGGTATGGTGCCTTGTCTATAAAAGGACCATCATTTTCTCTCATTGTAAGTAATATTTGATAGTGAATTGCTAAGACTGCCAAAATTTAATCAATACAAAGCAATTTTTGCAGGTTGCTAGAAATTTGTGTTTCTGTGTTGTCTTATTTTGGATTCATGGTTCATTTCAATCTAAAATTAGTTTATGTGTAAATTGCAATGATGGATAAATGTTTAGATATGTGATGAGTGCCCTGGTTCATACTATTGGTGCTTGCTGAATGCAAGTTGTTGTGCATAGTTTGCCTAAACCCCATTAATGAATTAAGTTCGGTTGCATAACACTAGTTGAATTGCGCCATTCTTGGGTATTTGATGAATTCATTTAATTTGAAAATCCTAAGATTCCTTTGAAGATAGCATCATTTTCTACAACATTGTGGTTAGTTAACCTGGTTAAATAGGAAATGGTTTATTGAGTGTATTTTGTCTATCTGCAACATATTATCCAGTTGTGATTTATCACCTAGGTTTCAATATCTCCCTTAACCCTTTACCCTTTGCATTTTTTTTAGAATAACTTTGTTAGAGTTAGGTTTTAAAAGCAACATTTACATTGTTCATCTACTAGAAATTTTAGACTTAACAAGTTTGCATTATCAAAGAGTTCTTACACACTTTGCTATATAGTTTCATAAACCCTATCATTGCATGTAAGTCCCCTTCGTTGGTACAGTTGAATACATACCCACTGAGTTATCCTGCAAGCTAAGAGCTAGTTGTATAAACATTGGGGAAGTCTTTTCTAGGATAAGATTCCTTTTCAGGAGAGGTTAGATATCATGTATCTTACCTGCATTGCTATGTGCTAAAACCACCATCAACAATTTCTTCTAAGTAGCTTAAATCTACTATTATAACTTCTTCTACTTCAAAAAAATCACAAACACCATCACCACCGTCTATCCATGATGATGTGCCTTCTTCTACTAATGCATGTCCTAGTGATGATTAGGGCTCTTTAGATTTCACCCCCCATGGACATGTTGAATATAAGATTAACTCTCCTTACCCTGACATCTCAACACTCAACAAGGACATGCATACTTGCAAAAGGATCGATCCTTCTTCTCATGACAATTCTACTACTGATTCTTTTTCAACACATGATTACACTCTTCACTTCGATAAAGCTTGTAATATGGCATCTCCTCCTCTATCTGATTTGGAGACACCTTACAAGGTTGGATTCAAAATTCTTTCTAAACTTGGATACAATGGAAATGGTTTAGAATGCATGGAATAAAGAGTTAAGGTTCTTGTGATACTGACACCGCATCTTTCTATTGCATGGGTTTAGGTTTTTGACCTTCTCCTCTATCTACATCATCTCTGCCATTGTCTAGGGTTTCTGTGGCTTCTTCTTTTCAGAAATCAAACTTCTCCCCACAACAAAAAGGGTTGCTTCCTACTCCACCTGCTTCTTCTCCTATATCTGAACAAGAATGTATTTTGCTAAGTTTACTCAAAGACTGCTTGATCACTCTTCCTCCTCTGACATGCAAATTTTTTTCACAAAACAGTTAATCAAAACTCCCTTTCTATACATAACATCAAACTTTTGGTCATTCCACTAATGAATGCCGAGCCTTGCATGAAAAAAATCAACACCTTTGTGACATGTGTGCTTACACTTTCTCTTCTGTTGTAGTACCTCCTCTTTCTTTAAATAATAAGCCACCATGAGAATCACCCTTGTCCATTCCATTTTTTATAATAAACATTCTTTTCTCTACATCATGATTGAGTCTCCTTTGTTATGGCATCGATCCACCTCTATCATTACATTGCAATAGATTCCAACATTTTACAAAATCAATTTGATCATTGTCCTCACTTCTATTTTGGGGGACAATGACAAATTGTTCTGGAAATGGACATCCTATAGGTGTCCTTCCTATGAGCACTCTTTCTTTCTCTAAATCCCTCACTTACCTTAAAATCAATTGCATACATTACTTTACACAATTATTTTAAGGGGGGGCATATATACTACTCACATATACATCCATACATGCACCTTGCTTCATTCACAACCCCTAAGGTATAGCTTATTAATTTGCCCCCTAAGTCTTTGTTTATTTTTACACTCCCTGAAGAGTTAATCCCCTGTGGTGTTGATATTTGATGCTCTCCTTGAGGCGTTAACAACAAATGGTCACCTAGCATAACATAGCTTGCTAGCCTATGGTCCTTGTAGTCTATGAACCACCTAGCATAACACAACTTGCTGGCCCATGTGCTTCATACAACTTTTTTACAATCATGGTCACCTAGCATAACACAACTTTCTAGCCCATGATCCATGAACATGTTTTGATTTACATGACCCCTAGCCATAGAGCAAGCTAGTGCCTGAGTCATGTACTCCTCTCCATTCGTATTGATCACCTCCCTGTTTGTTTGTATGCATTCTCTCTTTGAAGCAATCAATTGACTCATTACATTCTTCTATCTCCTTTTTAGAATTCTTCTATTTTTGGTTTTCGTTATATTTTGGGGATGATGCATGGTATTGAGACATCCTTTCATAATGAGGTATCTTTACCTTGCTAACTCAAAATCTTTCTTTTGTTTGCTTATGTGTTTCTCTTACCGACTTTTTTACTGTATTCTTCGTGCTTTCCAATGTATGCTTCATGTTTTCCAGGTATGTTTCATGCATGCTCCATGTATGATTTGTATGTATGTGCATGACTCATATTCTATGTCTTGTGCATGTGTAACCTCTTTATCTGAGTATTGTAGACTGGTAGAATCCTAAGCTTGGGGGCTAGCGCATCTCTCAACCTAGTCATATTCTACATCTTCAACGTTTTGTCAAAGAGACTTGGATTGTCCATACTTTAGTGTGTGTATGAATGTAAGTTCATACCCCCGCTAAAGTGGGGGCTAAATGTAGTGTCGAAAACTATCGCTGCTTATAATTTCACACTACGTTTGGTGCTCATTTTAGCATGTATGTTTTATATCTCTACTTAATATGTGCACATTCCACTACTTTTTGAGAAACAAGGTTAAGTCCCTTGTCAATTGGAACTTCAAGAATAAATTCCACCAGGACACTAGCGCTAGGCGCTAGTGTCTTGATAGTTTGGATCTAAAAGATATTATTGAATGCCATCCTTGTTTCCTTAAGTGATGTACCTTGTCGGCCTCAACCTAATTGGGCCCTCGAAAAGTACTTGGGATTCATAAATAAACAACCCTCTCTCCCTCATTTGGACACAATACTTCTCTCTAACAATCTTTATCTCTCTCTCTATCTCTCTACAAGCTCTTTATTTGTGAAGATTATTGTTGTATGCACTAAATCTTACAGGTATTTGAGGAAGCTTCTTCCTCCATAGCCTCCTTGAAGGTAATTCATGTCACGACATCAATCTAACAAAGGTTTTACACTCATGGTAACTCTATTTCATGGTATTTGTTTATTGCAATCTTTATCATTTATTTTGCCTCTATTCATTGTGAACACACACTCTCTATCATCATCATAAATGTTGTTGTGGAGGTGGGAACACCAACACAGAGTTTGACTGAGGTAGGACCCCATATAGCACAACCATTTTCCCTCTTTTGTGTGTGCAGATTGCAACGGGAGTTTCTGACAACAAGGAGTGACAGAAAGATAGAAAGATCTATGATAGAGATCGGTAACAAAAATTCAAACAAAACCCTCAAGACACTAGCACCCATCGCTAGTGTCCTACCCTCTTTGATCTTTCTTTTCATAGTAGTTTCTTCTCCCTCCTGCTCTTCCAGATCTACTCTCGATTTCTATACATTGCTCATCTAGACACTAGCACCTAGCTCCAGTGTCCTCAATATTTTGCTCTTGTTTTCGGTGCTAGGTTCCTCTCTCTGTTATCTTCCCAAATCTACTTTCTATTTCTATACATTTGTTTTGTAACATCTGTATCCTGTTAACTTAGTCCAATTGATCACTTTTAACCCTAGATCTTGTTATTGTTAATATTTGTAATCACAACAAAGGAACAAAGCCCAAATAGCTTGGCTCTCCCTTGAGGATCAATTGTAGCCAAGCATAAAAGTCTTCGTCAGCTTGTGTTCGAATGCTTGATTAGGAAGATTGACCTCATAATAAATATTAGATCTCTTTTCCCATCTTACAACTATTTCCAACTCAAGATAATGGTTAGGATAATTTGTCTCATGGTCCTTGAGCTTCCATGATTTGTAATCAATCGCACAATCCTCTTGTATAAGAATAGATTCTAACCCATAAAATGAAGAATCAATGCAAACCATAAAATCTACTACATGATTGGACACTACAAGGATTGGTACACTAGTGAATTTCTCCTTGAGAACCTAAAAGGATATTTCACATTGATCTGACCACACAAACTTGATCCCTTTCTACTAAGGAGTAATGGCATGTGCCACTCTTGAGAAATCCATGATGATTCAATAGTAGTAACCCACCAATTCCATTAAACTATGAACCTCTAAAATACTTGTGGGCATAGGCCAATCCACAATAAACTATATATTTGAGGGATATACTAAGATAACCTCTCAAAATATAACTTGAACCAAATACTTCACCTTAGATTGAAAGAAATCACACTTTGTCATGTTACCATAAAGTTGATTCTCTCATAAACACTACCGAATCTAATGCAAGTAGTTCTTATTCTCCTCCATCAAACAAAATAATATATCATCAAAGAACAAAACATGAAAAACTAATTTAGGTAGGTGTGGAATACCCTTTTTAGGAGACTCATAAACACTAATTTAGCATTCATCAGTCCAAATGAAACTATGATGAAATTATAGTGTCCATAACGAGTATGAAATATTATTTGGTGAATATTTGCCTCTTGAATGTAAAAGTGATGATGCCTAAATTTTAGACCAATCTTAGAGAACACCTTTCTCCCCTCATTTGATTGAACAAATTGTCAATCCTTAACAAGAGATATCAGTTCTTCACCATCACCTTGTCAATTGATGCATAAATGAAGAGATCCATCATTTTTCATGAAGATGAGAGCTACACCCAATGAGATACACTAGATGAAACTCTTCCTTCTCTAACAACTCTTCAAACTGCAACCCTAACCCATTGAGCTCCTGAGCAGTCATTTTTTATGGTGCATGTGAAATGAGCTTAGCTCCAAGAATGAGGTCAATATAGACTTCCACATCCCACTTTGGCAACATAATAGGGATGATACTAGGAAGGACATAAACAAGCTCCTTCAAGAGTGGGTGATCCTTAAAAGAAGCCTCATCATGGAATTAACTCTTAAAAAGATCAATAATTATGATAGCAAACATTTGGCACACCTTTTGCATGCACCACTTCAACTACATGGTAAAATCTTATGGAGAGATATGGGTCTTTGCACTCTAGCTATCACAACATGATAACCAAGAACATTAATGTACTCTATTACCTTATGGAAATAATTGATGCTAGCTTGATGAGAATCAAGCCAATCCATGCCAATGATGAGCTCATAAGATCACAATGGTAGTATATTCAAATGTATAGTGGTGGTGAACATTCTAAGATCCAACACACAACTACACAAAAGTGAGTCCACTACCACCTTAGCACTTGTGTATAACTCAACTTGCCAACTACTATCCTACCTTGCTACTACTAGCCTATGTTGCTCAACCAAAGATGGGGAAATAAAGGAATTAAAAGCCATTCAATCAAATATAATAGAAACCCATATACCACCAAGAATACTTGAGGTCTCTTCTTGATTGTGCCTTGATGATTGGTCTAGTGGTTATCCACTATTACAAACAATTGGTGAGACCTATCAACATTTCCCATCATATGCTCTGATACAATGGAACCATAACCATTAGTTACAACTAATCCTTGTAGACAAAACCTCACAAGGTGACCCTCTTGATCACAAGTAAAACATGATCTAATGACTTGAGGATGTGTGGACTATGGTCTACTTAACTGCTAATAGATCATGACACTAGTGTTGGGTTGACTACCTATAGCTTATTGGTGAGACATGTAATCCCTTTGGCATTGCCTTCATTTCTCAAAATGATAATCCACCACTAGATAAATACTTTATAGTTCCTACTAAGGGTTCTACCTCTTGTGTTATTGTTACTTCTATGGATGAAGATCCTAGGGGGTGTATAAGAAGTCTTGGAACTCCCTTTGGGTTGGGGATAAGAGCCATAAAAGCCAAACCTTACCTAATAAAGAAACAACTACTTGATTCCACAATGATGTATAAATTCTTAGGTGCCAATAGATTCAAAGCATCCACAATGCAACAGTTCATGCCTCTAATAAATTTCCTAACAATGAAGTTATCATCCTTAATGAAGCCTACATATTACTTTAGCCTAATGAAGTGATTATCATATTGAGCACTAATCATGCTAAGCTGGTGAAGTTTGTGAAACTCATTAGCACAATGTCTCTTGAAGTGGATCAAAAGGTAGTGTGCACATATAACACCTCTCAAAAATTATCCTAGAAGATAGAAGATATGTCTAGATTAAGCTTTTGCTCCTACTAGTCCCACTAGGTAGAAGCAAAACCATGAATTTATATAAACGAAAAGTGATCCTTCATGTTACTCTCATAGGGACACATAATGAAACACTAATCAAGTGCCATACTCAACATTTACCTTGGCCTCCTCCTTGGAACCTTTAAAAATCAATGGATGAAGTTGAATAATATCCCCTATGTGAACTACTAACACACTTTGATCAGCAACCACTTTTCTAGCCTCTTGATGAGATTGTTCCTACTTGAGCCACTCCTCCACCTTGGACTAGTGTGGAATCTTGGAAGGCTATCTCTGAACTAGTTCTCACCCTTCTTTTGAGATGATTGAGAACTAACTACCTATGTTTCCTCCAACCTAGGGGGAAGCCTTGGTAACACCTCATGCAACAACCACACTACTTATTACAAACCAACTCCTTCTTTAGGCTAAATATGCCTCACCATAGGAGATCCCACACTTTAAATTTCTAAAAAATCTTGATAAGAGTTATCATGACCTCCTCAATAAGTATGATAGTACTTAGGAGGCATCCTCATTGACAAGCAAGTTGCATGTTTTAAAACTCACACATTAGTCCAATCATGTAATAGCTTAAGTACATGTCAGAAACACAACCTAGATCTTATAATGCTAAAACATAGGCTTTGATGCCCCAATATTTCATCCAAGACATCAATATTCAAAGAATAGAGGAACATTTTTTCATGATATAAATGTGAAACCAATGTGCCATAATGCACACCTATGCACTAGATATGTCATGGCATAACACAAAAACGCTCAAAGTGTGTGATGTCAATGCACAAAGCATGATGATACAATAAAAATTATTAACCTTATCCCATGACAACCTCACTACAATGATCATATGAGAGGGTAGAATTGCCTAAACCATGGTGATTAGGTACAAGACCACAATCCCCTTATCTCATAAATGGAAAGATTAGGATGAGAGCAACGTAAAGTCTCATCTCCCCAAATAAACAAGACATAACCAACATCTGTAATAGAGTGGAAATGACATCCAAAATTTAGGATGTAGGACAATCAGGAGAACTAATCTCTCATTGAGTCATACATGAGACTAGTTAGTCTATCTCAAGGGTACAAATTTCAACATAAAATAATGAATAATGTAAAACTTGTATAATAAACTTGGCCAACCAAGTGGGTAGGAAGTCAAGGTAGACCCCAAGGATTAATTTTCCTTTAGGAAACTTTTATGAAAAAGGCTCCCAACTATTTACTATTTTACTAGGAACTTTTGGGAAGCCTTTATTCCTTTACCAGTAACATGTTCTCTCTAGGGTAGATGCCTATTGCCCCTTTCTAACAATCTAGCTGAACTATACAAGGGAAGAGTGAAACATGCCCCATAGGATCTTGTTTCACTCCAAACTTGATCTTGAGCATGGATAAAGGGTCCTAAAGATTTGAACACCTAATTAACTATCTAAAAATAAGTTCCAACCTTCAAAACCTAACAAGAGTCACAAAATCCAAGACAAGTGGACGGCTAAGCCTAGACAAGCCTTAAGCTACCTAACACTAAACTAAGCATAACTTCTCTAATTTGAGTACTATTTTAGAATGGTTTCAACTAAAATTTTCTATGTGCTTAAGGTTCAATTAACCATGTTTGAAAACCAAAAAATCATAATTCATTTCAATCCCAAAAGATACCATTCGTAAGAAATTACAACTTGAAGCACAGAGTGACAAATGTCGTCAATTATACATTTATCAACAATGTATCAATGAAGTTATACAACATCACAATAACCAAGATAAGTCTACATGCTTTCCAAAGCAATGTTGTTGATACAACTAGCCCCAATGGTGATCAACACCACCCAACCATGTGGAACCCTATGGACTACCCCTTTGCACTTAATGTTTTTCACTATCATTCATGAACCCTTTCATGGATGTTTGCTACTAGAAATGGATTATATCTTTATTATGGTTATTTATGTTTGAACCCCATTCAATCTTATCTTTTTACATTTTATCCCCTTCATGGTCTTCACATGGTTTTCATACCAATTTTGAATGGTGAATGGGGTCCGCACACACCATCAAAAACATCAGTTTCTTTGTGGAAATTGAAGTTATTTCCATACCACAAGCCTCTTAGCATAACTCTCGACCTAATAATAAAAAAACATAATTTATATATATAGTGAATAATTAATTTAAATTATATATATATATATATATATATATATATATATATATATATATATATATATATATATATATATATATATATATATATATAATTTAAAAATTTATTATTATATCATATATAAAATTATCTAAATTTGATATAAAACCCTCCATCTAAAAAACTAAATTTTTAATATATTAATTATTTATGTAATGTAAACACATTCAATAATGAACATGATATGTCTTTTCAAAATATAAATCTTAGAAATCTGTAAGTATGCTTTCTTTAGGAATATTAAATTGAGGAAAAATATAGTTTTATGAATTATAGAGTCTTGCTATTTTCTATTGTATTAAAACAATTAAAATATGTAACCATTCAACCCACATGACTATTAGTGTGACTTTGAGAATTCTGAATCAATAATCATGCATTTTTATTTATTTTTCTTAATTCTTACTTTTCAAAAGGTTACTTGAGCCTACTAGTCTTCCCTCAAACACAATGAATTATTAAAAAAGATTTTACAAAGAAGGGTTGTTAAAAAGCTAAATTGATAATTGTTAATCTTTCTCATTTTTTGACATCTTTCTACGCTCAAAACTACAACTTACAATTACTTATTGTTTTTGTCTCAATATATAATTACATTACAACATTCTTTCAAAATAAACACAAAAATAAATGAAAATTCCCAATGTATATGCAAATTTTACCATTGCAAATATATAAAACCAATATGGAAACAATAAAATATGACGAACATTTTAACCACAACTGAAAACAAAAAAAAATTAGAGTCGTCAAAACCCTGTTTACTTTTGGTAGAGAATATATGTGTGGGGCTCATGTGTAAGGGGGGAATATTGACTTTCTGCCCCATTTACACGACACGAAGAGAGGGGTGGTGGCCTCTAACGAGAAATTTGCACCGAGTTATGGAATAAAAATATATACGGTCGGGGCTCATACAATTCAAAATTTGTGATTTTACCTTAACTAGCTTCGAGAGTCATGGAACATGAAATAATCTCACTGAAATTTTGGTTATAAGTAATGTGATTGAGAGATGAGAAGCTGCTGTCTTCGACGGTGCGTGAGGATCACGTAACAGAGAGATTAAAAATTAGATAAAATGAGCATCTTCTGACAGGCTTTTCATGTGGTTTCATTACTATGATTAAAGGACTAGTTTTTTTTTTTAACCATAATATTTTTTCATTTGATATGTTGTAAGAGAAAATAAATTTTTTTAAGTTTAATTAAGTATATGAATAATTGATTTTTTTAATTTATTTAAGTATGGTCTGTACAAATAATTTTTTTAATTTAATTAAGGATTGAAGGGTGTACAAATAATTCAATCATAACATGATCATAGCTTCATCTATTATAATAGACCTTACACTCAAGATTTAACTGGATGGATGATAAACCTTTTATGATCCATCCAAATTCACCAATAAATGAAAAATTATTTGAAAAAACAATTAACATTTGAAATTTTTTTAAAGAAACAATAAAATTATATGAATTAAAAAATAGAAAACCATGGTAAAAGCTGACACCAACTATTCTTTTATACGCGTCATCCTCTGAGTCCTTGCTCTTGGATAGACTTTGCCCTTGGCTGTTTCTCTGCCAAATTCCAGCTTCACAATTTTTCTTAGCCTCAAAAGTCCTTATCCTATCTTACAGATGGCTAGCCCTTCCATATCTATATCCATAGATTGATAACTCTGAAAGAGAAGTTAACGTTCCAAATATCCCACTTTCCATGTGTTTAAATCTTTGAAGGCTTTTTGCTAAGCAGAGGGCTTTGTAGCTCTTTGAGGGATGATATGAAGATAACATGGAGCCCTTTTCTTCTCCTCCACTTTACCCATTTCAGTGTTTTGGCACTGGATTTACTATGGTTGCAACTACAGTCACCTTATCAAGTCGTCTTTTTATCTTTTTATTAACTAATTTGTTAATAGTCGCAATTACAATTTCATCTCTATTTTACTCTATTTTACGATGCTCTTCTTAATTTTTTTAAAATGTTTTGTCCTTCTCACCCAGATGGCACTTGACTAGTTAGGGGAAAAGACCCAATAGGTGAGATAGTTCCAATAGCTGAGATAGTATATGTGCATTTAAGGCTTAATATTTTTAAAACTTTAGTACTAGTAGTTGTGAATTTAAGGTTGTTAGTGTTACTATAAGTACTAATAACTGAATGAAATGTACCCTTTAGATTTAAAAAGCAAACAATCATATGATGCCACATCAGCACACCAACAAAACATGACTTAATGCACACCTATTGGTCCACCCTTTTTTAGGGAACTATTTGACATCTCAACAAAAAACATGCTGATGTGGCATCATATTTGATGATGTGGCCCTAAAACCTTAGTTATAATAAACTACTGTAAATTTTTTGGAGTGATTTGAAATTACCACGTGGAGTTAGGGTGCTCCACTACTAGGTCCTCTCCCCTAGTCAAAAAAGTGTTTCACCGTTTTACCGGCCGGAGGTTGAACCCTGACAGGTCGACAGCACTTGCTGAACCAGAAATGGGTGGTTTCAGCCTCGGAGTACCTTTGTTAGCCGTGGGATGCATTTGTTCCCTCCAGCTGTACGAATTGTCTATCCCACCCTCTGGATACACATTTGACCGTATTTATTAATTAATTGAAATTCACAATACAACAATCAGAATTTTAGTGTTCGTTTGTACCTTTATCAGCCATGGGATGCATTTGTTCTCTCCAGCTGTACGAATTGTCTATCCAACCCTCTAGATGCACATTTGACCGTATTTATTAATTAATTGAAATTTGTATTGTGAATTTCAATTAATTAATAAATACGGTCAAATGTGCATCCAAGGGTGGGATAGAAGGTGGTTCCAGTAATTTCTATTCCGAAGTCCTCTTATACTCGTGATGGAGATTCTATCTATCCAAACAATGATCGAAAAAACAAACAACTGGGACGAGTAGTTTCAATCTGAATATTTAACAAGGATTTGCAGGGAACTGGACTGAAATCAAATCACCCCTGTTCCTTTTCGGCATAGAATTTACTGGAACCACCTTCCGAGAATCGAGAATTCAGTAAACTCCAATCATTCCATAGGTAAAATGGAACTTCTCTACCTATGTATTGAAGCCCTCTTAAAGGAATTATAAATACCAGATCGATTTTTTAAAAATTGTTCGCATATTACTTAACGACATGCAAACTACTAAAGTTTAGGAAAACAAGTCTACTAAAATTGTCACGCGAGGATTAAAAAATAAACCGTCTAGAACATTGTCATATAAAAAGTTATGCAGCATCAAAAGTGGCAGGACAGTATGAGTCATCAAGTTTGGAATCTGGTCTTCACTTTTAAGAATGAGACCCCAATTTGTATTAACATTGTTTTTTCATTATGTTTTTTTGGAAACATATTCTATTAGTCACTCTCTTAACAATAACTTATCTTACTTATCTCTTTGAGCCTAAGACTTCATTACTCAAATGATGTGAGCTAGTGGAGAAGATCAACCATCACAAATGTTATTATATTATTACTTATCTTAAATGGCTAGAGCGTGTGAAGAAACTTATCTTATCTCTTTGAGCCTAAGACTTCATTACTCAAATGATGGGAGCTAGTGGAGAAGATCAACCATCACAAATGTTATTAGGTTGGCAAGAGATGTTGGTGTCCTTACTTTTGACCCTTGTAGATGGAAGGGGTACTAGATTGAGCATGAGGTGGCAAGGAAGGAGGCACCTGAACAATAGTGCAAGGTGGATTGCCCTAAAGATCCAATTAATTTTAGAGATGAGCTACCTCCAAGCCACTTTGTTTGCTTGCACTTAAATCTATAAAAATACATTACAGATCATCATGGCTTTGTTGTTAGTAAAAAAATTCTTGTCAACAATTGAATTAACATATATAGCTAGTCAAAATTTCAACAAATGAAATTAGTGTTGATGTATTGTGCCTCATGGTCAATATCCTCAATATAGTCAAAATTTGATGTGGCTTGTCCAAAAAGGGACTATTGTGTGCAACACTCATTATCAATATGAGAGTTGATGTGATGATAATGGCACCACACTTCACCTTGTTGAGATTTCTTACCCTTGTCTTGGCTTGGAGAAGTTGGTGGAGATGCTCTAGGACTTCAAGAAATTGTTTTGGAGTATCATAGTTGCCTTTACATAGAAGAGTTTTGTCTTTGCTCAAAACATTTGTAGTTAGTTGTTAGTGTGGATTTGTAGTAAGTTTGTAGTATCAGTCTTGGAAGAATTATGGAGTTCCCAAGGTGTCTAAGGTTAATAGTTCTCCATTTTAGGATAGATGGAAGGTGACAATCCGTTGATGAACTCAAGCACTCAATTTTTCTCAAAAAATTCTCATGTAAGCACATGAAAAAGTCATGGTGTACATTGGAGTATTCTTCCATAGATCGATCCTTTCATTGGTGTAGTTGTTGGAACTTCATGTATTCATCCTAAAAATTATTGAGGGGGTAAAATTCCTCCTCTAGAGTGATAACAAAGTCATTAGAGCCTAGAATTGGCTAGTTTTCTTTGTCACATTGTTCATTGAGTGCTTGCCACTATTTTGTCATTGAAATGGACATTTCTAATGCTTTGAAGGAGATCTTCTCAGCATTAGAGAAGTTGTTTATCAAGAAGTATGCTTTGAGCTATCAAATCTAGATATCTAGTGTTGAGTGATTAATTTTGCCTCTAATCATAGGGATATCTAGATTGACTTGAACTATGAAGGGATTTTAATGTTGCACAAGTTGTGTAGGGTTTTTTGGTGTTAGTCCAAGGTGGTTTAAAAAGTTTTGGAACTATCTAAAGAGTTCTTGGTACCATGTCTCCAAAGGAGCATTGAACATTCATTGAATTTCATCTAAGATTTTGAGAGTGGATTCACTAACCATTTTTCTTTAATGTTCATTTGCACTTTCATGATTTGAACTATGTGTGCTAAGTTCCTTTATTTTTGTGCATTTGTTTGTGTTGGCATGAAAGGAGAGATTTAGCTCTTATATAAGTGATCTGATTCCTAGGGTGAACTAGGGAATTATCTAAAAAATAGTGAGTAGAGCAACAAGGTCATATAATGCAATAAGGAAAGCATATATGCAAGCCAAAATATATTCATATGTAAAAGGCTAATGGAAGATGTGTGACTTTTATTCAAGAATGATAATGATAAATTTATAGAGAGGTAAGATAAGAATCTATTATGCCTCTTCTACTTTGTAGAATATACTAAGTAGGTATTTATACAAGCAGGTCATCAAATAGGCTCCACAAATATGTTGTCAAGTGTCACACACCTATGGTACACTAATTCTGTGGTTGGGGTAATGACAAATGTTAAAATTATATGGCTCCATTTGTATTGTAGGAACATGTGGCATAAATGATGCCATTTGTTAGATAGATATGGTGCTAGTTGACTTATCATGTTTTGTGGCATAGAGGCTACCATGTGGACTACATATATGGTAGCATACCATGTGAATGAGAATGCTCCATGTGTCATAAAGATATGGTCTAATATCTAGTCTAATTAGACACTGACATTTGTAGCCATGTGTAGGTTTGCAGTATGTGTCTAAATAGTAATGCATGATGATGCATGAGAAATACACCTAGATGCATGGATATTTTATTGCATGTCGATGCATGAGTACTATATTGCACCTATTACTAAAGTGGAGTACCTAGATGATGCTATTGAAGAGGATGCATGAGTTAAACTTTGATCAAGATGGAAACTTGATCACAATAAGATGTTCAAGAGAAGAAATATGGATCATTTTTTAGGGAAACAACTTCCTTTGGTGATATTCCTACAGTTTCCCTATGTGTTGAAGGAGAGAAGAGGATATTGATTTTTCTATTTTTGGCATAACATAAGATAGTGAGTGATTGAAGGAAAGAATCAACTTATATATGAATCCTTACTAAATTTTTGGGTGAGTGACCATAAAAAACGTATGAAGAATTAGGAAAAAAAGTAGGAAGTTTAAATTTTTATAAATTTAATATGGCCACATGCATGGGGGGCATAAATGACCTAGGTGCACCTATACCCATTAGTGTAGGTTACCTTTCATTCAATAGAGCTCCAACATTTCATGTGTTTTGGGCTATGTTTGATGACTAGTAGAGGTAAGGAAATACTATGGGGATGAATAATAGTAGTGAAATGGGCAGTGGCCGTAGATGGATCAATGGTTGAAGATGAATAATGGTTGGTGAAGGAATCTTAGAAATTATTGTTTGCAAAACCTTTAACCTTTATTGTTTATTAATGGAATCTAATTTGCTAATTGTGTATGACACTCTACATGAGCAAAACTAGCAAGTTCATTAGAAAACCCTTGTTGTACGACATGAGCATCATGACCATAGTCTTGGTTATCCTCTAAATTATTCTCAACATAGAATTGGAATAAATCTTAGGCTCATTAGATTGGGCATCCATGTTAGGTTTTAACAAGCACTCCTTCTCAATGGAACATTAGGATCACAAGTAGCTCATGGAATTAAAGAAAAGGAAAATAAATCTCCAAAAGTTACTTTTAGATTGAAAAATTAGAGATATAAGTGGTATTTTATATCTAAAAGTGAAACACTAATGGGGTAGTTAGATTGGCTAAAAAGAGATAAAAAAATAATGAAGCTTAAACCCTAAAAGAGAATGTAGAATAATAATAATAATAATAATAATAATAAGATGATACGATAAAAAAATGTAGACATGAAACCTTAAATCCATGAAGGTATAAACCATAAATAAAAACCAAGTAAGGTGGTGTAGGATTCGAGGTGTTCACCAAATTTTGTAGGAAAATATACTTTCCCTAACTAACTAATCTAGGATAATAAAATGAAATGCATACAAATCAACATAAATTAACTTAGATTAATCATTGAGAACCCTAGGTGTAATAATTTAATATTAAATGCTAGTTTAGGAAAGTAAATGTAAATAAGGTTAATGGCACTTAGATATAGACCTAATGATGTATAACTCTAATGAAAACTCTATTATGTCTAAAAGTAAATCCTCTTTGTCTATGTTTTGCCTTGGTTTCTATGTAACATTTTTGCCCTATTCTAGGTCAATTACATCCTTACAGATCATTTTTATATATCTATAGATCTATCCTCTATTATGCAATTATGATCCCACCAGTTGTGCACTTTTGCATTCAAATTTACCAAATTCCATGACACTTTCTCTACTCTAAAGACCAATAGTATTTATGAATACCTTTAGAAGGTTTCTAGATTTTTAATAAACAAGTTTCCCTAGGCCAACCCTTGTAAAATGTCTAACTTTACTATCATACCAATGATTGAAGACAATAATCTTCAATTGTGCAAATGGTCCTATGATGAATATGCATATTCTTCTATGTTTTAGTGCACTAATTCGAAAGATTCTTATAGTAAATTCTCCTTGAATGTTTAGGGTGAGAGACAATATTCATATATGAGAGGATGTGAAACAAATCCAATTGAATTCTAAGATAAAAAAATTTGTGCAACTGTGTGTTTACTCGACTCACAACAACTAGTGAAATGAGTGGGAGTTGGCTAAATTTGAATTTAAATTTTGGAAAGAGGTGAAATCCATAGTTGTGGGATTGATTGTACTTGTGTGAATGACCTATGATAATGGAATAGTGAAGTTCGTGTATGGAATAACTAGCTACTCATGGATGAATCAATAAACATGAACAATATGGGAAATCATATCTAGATAAAATATGAGTAGATGTATTGGAATGTACATATAAATGGAAATAGGTGAAGGCTAGGATAATGAGACCAACTCCACAGATGTTTGCACCATTTATTGATATGTAAATATATTGTGATTCTTTCAAAATAAGTACAAAACTAAATGGAAATTGACATGAGTATGCAAATTTCACCATTATAATATTTTAAAGCTAAATGCAAAAAATAATAATAATGATAGCTAGAAACATAACTATGTTGACTAATCTAATACTTTTCATAAGCACCTCAAAAGCCAAGAGTTTAACCTTCTACCTATTTATTCAATTAATAAATATCTTTTTCTTTTGTTAGATGACATGTGGATGATTTGAAAACCTCAAACTTTAGACTGAAATTCTTAAACATTCCTAATGAAACTCTAAATACTATGATTGATATTGGAAAGTATGATTGTAAAAATATGAGTATTTAATTTCATAGTCGAGGCTTTCAATATAAACAATACTAGCAAGGATGACTCAATTAATGACATCAAGACTAGCGTCACAAACTTCTTATAGGAACTACAGAATCACAGAGATGATAAAACAAGCATGGAAGATTGCAAAACAATATACAATGGAATCAAATGAAGTTGGCACTGTATAATGGCCAAGAGGTGAATATAAATAACATAGATGGGAAGAAACTGTTAAACATGTATTGAGGATAGGACTCCTCAATCAATGAGTGGAGTCGAGTTGCCTTCCACGAAATCATCTTGAGGTGGCTAGTGTGATACAACTATGCGACACCTCTCCAAGTATGCGACACCTCAAAGCACCATGTGTAAAATATGCCTAACTAGGCTTAGTACCTAAGTGTATGAAATATATACACTAACACCCCCCTTAAGCATAGCTTAGGTGGGCATAATAAAAGTAGGTCCTGACTACGAGGCCTAGTGAGGTACCCATGTACAATGTAAAGATAAACTTGGGTCCGGACAACTAGGCCTGATGAGGTACCCAAGTACAATGCAATCTCTCATAAACAGAGAACGGTAGAAAACCCAATGGGAAAAAAACTACCCTCCAAAAGAGAGATAAGAAAGTGAAGAAGGCTAGAAAGCTCCCCCTTGAAGATGATGCTGCTACTGATGTAGACCACACCCCAAGAAGAGCTCGTAGATGAATAAACTTGCTCTCAGTAAATGGTTTGGTGAAAATGTCAACAACCTACTCTGAAGACTGGCAAAAGACAAAGTCAATGATCTGACCATGAATAAGCTCTTGAACATAATGCATATGAATCTCTATGTTTTTGGTTCACTAATGTTGAACTAGATTCTTGTATATCTAAATGGTGCTCTGGTTGTCACAATAGATGACTGCAGGTTGGCAGAAAGAAATACCAAACTCAGTAAGAACGCCCATAAAGCCATATAGACTCAGTAGTTGCATTAACAAATCCCATGTACTCAGCCTCTATAGATGATAAAAGTAATAGCATTCTACTTCTTGCTAGACCAACTGATAGGGCTTGAACCAAGTGAAAAACTGTAACCTGAAGTGGACTTGCGATTCTCAGTATCACCAGCCCAATTTGAATCTGTAAAAACAACCAAGTCAACCTCTCAACCAACTCTGTAATGAATCCCAAACCCAAGAGGACCCTAAAGGTAGTGAAGGATCCTCTTAGCTACTTTCTAGTGCAGCTCATGAGGTTCCTGCATGAATCTCGAAACCATGCCAACTGCATATGAAATATTTAGCCTGGTATGGGTCAAATATATGAAACTGCCAACAAGTTGTCGATACAAAGTAGCATTGACCAATGATGTAGCACACGAAGCCTCAAGCTTGACTCCAGATAGAATGGGAGTCAGAGATGGTTTATAGGTAGTCATGTAAAACTGTGCAAGTAAATCAAGAGTATACTTAGGTTGTGCAAGAGTGATCCTTGAATCAAACTATGAAATCTCAATGCTAAGGAAGTATTGCAATAAACCCAAGTCAGTCATGTCAAATCTATCCTAAAGTGCTAACTTCACTATTCCAATGGCAGATGAAGTACTCCTGGTGATCATTCTTTCAAAATAAGTACAAAACAAAATGGAAATTGACATGAGTATGCAAATTTCACCATTATAATATTTTAAAGCTAAATGCAAAAATAATAAATAATGATAGCTTGAAACATAACTATGTTGACTAATCTAATACTTTTCATAAGCACCTTAAAAGCCAACAGTTTAACCTTCTACCCATTTATTCAGTTAATAAATATCTTTTTCTTTTGTTAGATGACATGTGGATGATTTGAAAACCTCAAACTTTAGACTGAAATTTTTAAACATTCCTAATGAAAATCTAAATAATACGATTGATATTGGAAAGTATGATTGTAAAAATTTGAGTATTTAATTTCATAGTCGAGGCTTTCAATATAAATAATACTAGCAAGGATGACTCAATTAATGACTTGAAGACTAGCGTCACGACCTTCTCATAGGAACTACAGAATCATAGAGATGATAAAACAAGCATGGAAGATTGCAAAACAATATACACTGGAATCAAATGAAGTTGGCATTATATAATGGCCAAGAGGCAAATATAAATAACATAGATGGGAAGAAACCGTTAAACATGTATTGAGGATAGGACTCCTCAATCAATGAGTGGTGGCGAGTTGCCTTCCACAAAATCAACTTGAGGTGGCTAGTGTGATACAACTACATGAAACCTCTCCAAGTATGCGACACCTCAAAGCACCATGTGTAAAATATGCCTAACTAGGCTTAGTACCTAAGTGTATGAAATATATACACTAACACCCCCTTAAGCATAGCTTAGGTGGGCATAATAGAAATGGGTCTCGGTTATGAGGCCTGGTGAGGTACCCATGTACAATGCAAAGATAAACTTGGGTCCTGACAACTAGGCCTAATGAGGTACCCAAGTAAAATGCAATCTCTCATAAACAGAGAAAGGTAGAAAACCCAATGGGAAAAAACTACCCTCCAAAAGAGAGATAAGAAAGTGAAGAAAGCTAGAAAGCTCCCCCTCGAAGATGATGTTGCTACTGATGTACAACACATCCCAAGAAGAGCTCGTAGATGAATCAACTTGCTCTTAGTAAATGGTTTGGTGAAAATGTCAGCAACCTGCTCTAGAAACTAGCAACAGACTAAGTCAATGATCTGACCATGAATAAGCTCTTGAACATAATGCATATGAATTTCTATGTGTTTGGTTCACTAATGTGGAACCGGATTCCTATATATCTGAATGGTGCTTTGGTTGTCATGATAGATCACTGTGAGTTGGCGAAAAGAAATACCAAACTTAGTAAGAATGCCCCTGAAGCCATATAGCCTTAGTAGTTGTGTTAATAACTCCCTTACACTTTGCCTTTGTAGATGATAAAGAAATAGCATTCTGCTTCTTGGTAGACCAACTGATAGAACCTAAACCAAGTGAAAAACTATAACCTGAAGTGGACTTGCGATTCTCAGTATCACCAGCGTAATTTGAATTTGTAAAACCAACCAAGTCAACCTCTGAACTAACTTTGTATTGAATCCCAAACCCAAGAGTACCCTGAAGGTAGTGAAGGATCCTCTTAGTTGCTTTCCAACACATCTCATGAGGTTCCTGCATGAATCTTGAAACCATGCCATCTGCATATGAAATGAACTGGCCTGGTATGGGTAAAATATATGAGACTAGCAACAAGTTATAAATACAAAGTAGCATCGACCAATGATGTAGCACAAGAAGCCTCAAGCTTGACTCCAGATAGAAAGGGAGTCAAAGATGGTTTACAGGTAGCCATGTAAAACCATGCAAGTAAATCAAGAGTATACTTAGGTTGTGCAAAAGTGATCCCTGAATCAGACTATGAAATCTCAATGCCAAGGAAGTATTGCAATAAACCCAAGTCAGTCATGTCAAATCTATTTTGAAGTGCTGACTTCACAATTGCAATGGTAGATGAAGTACTCCCAGTGATCAAAAGATAATCAACATATAGAACCAGTATCAAAAGTGAATCATCTTGTTGTAATAGATACACATTAGTATCTGAATGGCATCTAGTAAAACTTGAAGCTAGAAGGTAGGAATCCATCTTGGCATACCAAGCCCTAGGGGCTTGTTTGAGGCCATAGAGAGATTTCCTTAGTCTACAAACTAAGGATGAATCCTGAACAAACCCTGGTGGCTGTTCCATGTAGATTTCCTCCTCAAGGTCTTCATGAAGAAATGCACTCTTCATATCCATCTGATGCACTTCCCATCCATGTGATGTGGCTATAGAAAGTGTGAGTCGAATCGAAGTCATCTTGGCAATAGGTGCAAAGGTCTTTGTATAGTCAATTCCTACAACTTGTGAAAATCCTTTGGCAATCAATCTTGCTTTGTTCTTACTAACTGAGCCATATGCTACAAACTTAGTTCGATATATCCATCCACATCAAACTGTCTTCCTTTCCTTAGGAAGAGAAGTCAAATCTCAAGTGTGATTTCGTATTAAGGAATCATATTCCCCATCCATAGCAGTATCCCACTCAGGAATATCTAATGCCTCTCTAAATGTTTGTGGATCAGAAGCTGAGGCAAAGAAGGCATGTGGCCCCCTGAAAATATGACTGAATCTATCTGTCATCTGTTGAATCCTATACCCATGTATCTGCCCTATGAAGTGACCGTAAGGCCCAAGATGTGGGAGAGTCAAGGGCAGAAATATAAACCTCCAAGGCAATCCTAGAACTGGATGAAGATGAACCCTAATCACTGTCATCACTATCATAACTAGAAGAATACTCTGCCTCAGGAATCTGCTGTGAATGATCTGAATCATCAGGGGTCTGATGAGTCCACAATATGAGGAGAAATGTTAAGTATAGTTTGAAGAGGACTTTCTTGAAACATAATACTTCTCTCAATAAACAACTCATGTGTGGTCAGGTGGAGTACGCAATAACCTTTCACACCATCTAGATGTATATGTGCCATGGCAGAAGATCCAAAGACCCTGAAATGATCAACTGTTGGTTTATTTCCTTTCCAAGCTTCAAAGGGAGTGATACCCTTCAAACATTTGTGAGGAACTTTGTTCTAAATATAACATCCATAGTTGACTGCTTCTGTCCAATACTATGGTGTTAGGCCCTTAGAGTGAATCATACAATTAGCCATCTCTTTTAAGGATCTATTCTTATGTTTGGCAACACCATTTTGTTGGGGAGTATAACGAACTGTGCACTACAAATCTATCTCCTTTGCTCAAAATGGTTGTTGACATACTCAACCCCATTATCAATTCGAAGAACTTTGATGACCTACCCTGACTGTTTCTCGGCAAGAGATTTGAAGTCTTGAAAGAAATCGAAGACTTCAAATTTCTACCTAAGGAAATAGACCTATGTCAATCTGGAGAAATCATCTATAAAGGTGAGAACATATTTATCCTTTGTAAAAGATGGATGGGGAAAAGCCCCTAAAACATCACTGTGTACAAGTTCTAAGACTTGTGTTGCCCTCCATGATTTGCCTTTGTCAAATTTTTCTTTAGGATGCTTCCCAAGGGCACAACCCTCACAAAGACCTTTAGAAAATTTAACTCTAGGCAACCCCATGACATATTATGCTTACATAGTTGCTCAAGGTAGAAGTAGTTAAGGTGGCCAAATTGCTCATGCCATAATTTGCTAACTCCATCTGAATGAGTTAGCAATGCTTTGGGAGAAATATCTAGTGCAAAATTAGAGAAAGTATATAATCTAGATTGGTGATTTGCCTTCCCTACAACTACCAACTTGTTTCTTTGTAATTCTCTAATCTCAACTAAATTTGGAGAGAAATGTGCTCTCATGCCCTTACCTAGATGAGTTATTTGATACACTAAAAGGAGATTAGTTGAGAGTGAAAGAACACTTAGAACATTTGAAAATGTTCCTCCTTCAACTTCAATAGACCCTCTCCCTTTGACCAAAGCTGGAGTATCATCACCCAAGGTGATTGTGGACATACTAGATTGCTCTAAGGATGAAAAAACAACTTGTGAAGAGCCCATATGGTGTGAGGCACTCGAGTCTATTATCCATGATGGAGATGAAGATGATGAAGCAACTAAGGCTTTGCCTTTTGATTTCTCTTTTGCCTTAGTATTTTCTTGGTTTGATGAAGATGCTTTGATGGAATCAGGTAGCCCTATGTTATTCTTCTTGAGAATATGATAGAGGTGCTCTATTTATTTCCTCATGCATTGATGTTCTTCGTGCCTGAATTTTTTACAAAAGGCACACTTAACTTTCTCTGTAGTAGGTTTCCCTTGTTGAGAAAAGTTGTCATTTTTGGAGTTGTCAGATTTGCGTTCTTTCTTAGCTTCCTTGTCCTTCTTATTGTTCTTTTTCTTCCCTTTTGAAGTTTGTTATTTATCATTCCCAACAATTAGGGCTTGAGGTTTTGTAGACTTCAATGTGCCCATTTGGAGTAACTTGTCTTGCTCCCTTGTGAGATTGGCAATAAAGCTATCAAGTGTGGGCATTGACCATGAGGCTCCAAGAGTCCGTTTGGTAGAATAGAAAGTTGAGACAAACACTAAAAATTCTTAAACTAATTTGGAAAGTACAGAGAGAACTAACTGATCCTCTTTCTTGTCTATTCCACAATCTTTTAATTGCAACTTTAAGGATTTAAATTTGGTGAAGTAGTCCTCTAGAGTTGTGAAATTCCTAGGATTAAGACCTATGAGTTCAATTTCCAACTCATGACTCTTAAGTTCATCAACTTTCCCAAATAGCTTGTTGAGGGCTTCCCAAACTTTGTTGGGTGTTTTCAAGGCCTCAACATGGAATAGCAATTCAGGAGACAAGTTTAAACATAAAAAGCCAAAGGCTTCGTCACACTTATTGAAAAACTTTTCTTTGTCCTTAGCTGCATTAGGTTCCTTTTTTGTTCCCAGAGTTACCCTAAACAACCCTTTGTTCTTAAGTACAAGTGTTACTTTTAACTTCCAATCTTGATAGTTGAAAGTTGTAGAAATGCAGAAATTGAAGAACTTAGAAGTGCAGAAGTGAAAAATAGCAACACAACATGCATGCACTTCTCGAGGAATTGTGAAAGATAACACACACAACACCCCCTTGATTATTCCCCCCCCCCCCAAAAAAAAAAAAAATGTGGCAATTTATCGAGTTAGTGCTTTAAACTAGCCCAATTGGCACATAAAATGGCACTTTATAATTTTAATGCAGAAATGTGACCAGTGGATTTGTGGTGACAAATAAAGCACTTTAAAAAAAAACGACACTCGAATCTGAGTTACCAAGCAAAAGTTATTGTGTTTTGAAATTTTCAGCCTTGCTAAAAAAAACACATACAAAACTACCTTCACAAAAATAAATTTGCAAGAAATATTTAGAAATATTAAGGGAAAAAATTGGAAAAATTTATGCCCCCTTGGGCTGGCCACGACGGGAAGCAACCGCCAGACATATATTGAGGATAGGACTTTAAAGTGGCTAGCGTTATACAATTACGCGACACCTCTCCATGTATGGGACACCTCAAAGCACCATGTGTAAAATACGCCTAACAAGGCTTCGTACTTTTAAATGTATGAAATATATACACTAACACTTCTTGGGTTGCAGAAATTGTTGCAAAATGTTGTTCGATTCCATGAGCGACATTTTTAGTGCCCAAAATTTATTTGTCATATTAAAAAATTCTTGCTTCACTATTTGAAAGTAATAAAAAGTAATTAACAATGAACCATTAGATCTATGGTATAATTAATTTATTTTGTAGGTTTAAACTAAATAAAAACATTGGAAAATGTAAATATTACGCACTTTTTGTGAAGACTCTTGTATGAAGATGAAAGATGTCAATGATTATGTTGGATGATTTTGATAGGTACTGGTTTGCAGCTGCAATGCAGACTCAACTTGAGAAGACTGGTAAGAGTATACAAGATATTACATCTTCTCTCACTCTCACCACTGTTGTAGACATTAAAAGGCAAGTTACTTGGCGTCTGGAGCAATCTCCGCTCAAGTTACTCGACTTCAAGCCAGGTGCACACTATGATCATCATTCATAGCTTTTGTTTGTTTTGGAAGTTATATTATCACATTAGAAGACTTTTTATTTGTCTCAGATATATTGTCATGTTATCTTCTTATTCTCTTTTGTTTAACATATGCAGAAGGTATAGAGGAGAAAGTAGCACAAGTGAAAGATATGGTGGATTTGGAAGGCAGTGAAGCAGCTGTAGCTGTTATATTATGGGGTTTTGGAGGTATTGGTAAGAGCATTTTGGCATTGACAGTCATTCAGGAGTTGAATTGGGATTCCGTAGATTTCAAATTTTGTAGGGTGATAATTGACGAGAAAACGCCAGACAAGACATCTCACATCAAGCAGCTACAAAAAGATATATTTAATGATTTTGGTGGAGGCAAATTAGATTTGCGAAATACAGAGGAAGGGCGACAACAAGTGCAACAAGTTGTGAGGAACAAACGTTGTTTTTTATTTATTGACAACGTGGTTGACTCTTATTATATCAAAGAACTCTTACCAAGACATTTTCTGCAATCAGAGGAAAATACTGGTTCAGTGCAGGTAACAAAAGAAGCGAGGTTAAGGATACTTATAACCTCTCGACTAAACAATTTCCAACACCTGCTAGGTATCAAAAAGCTGAATGAATACCACGTAAATGCCCTATCTGAGCGTGCGGCCAAAATCATTGTGGATTCAAGTAACCTTGAAGCTCTCCAGAAGAGAATGTTGGTAAAGATAGATGAATCAGACAAGGTGATTGTTCATGATATCCTTCGGTTGATGGGAAGTAAAGTGGCAAAGGAAACTAGGATTACAAATTATAGTGGGTTCTCAGCTGTGGTGGAAGATGGGTATAAGCTAAAAAATATGAAAGGCGTATCCCTTACAGATAATACATGTTTAACTACAATTGAATCCACACATTTAAATGCCATGCGTCATTATTTGAGAGTCCTAATGCTAGGAGATTGGGTGGTCGTAAACGGTCTATGCGATGGAGCATTTACAAATCTCCGATATCTGGAAGTTGGGGACATGACTGCTTTACCGTTTACAGATGCTTCCAAACTGGAGAAGCTCACATATTTCGGGAATAAATCGAACCCAGGCATGGGTTTATCTGAGGTAAGTATACAATTTAAAGCTGCAGACTCTTTTAAGTTTATTTTTCATTCCGAAATATAAGAACTTTAGAATGCTTTATTCTTACTTGTATACACGGGAGATCTTATAGCATCTATAGCGCTGAGTACAAATATTTTACAATATTTTTAATAAATGTTTTAATTTTATAGTTTCCCATTTATCTTGTAGGTTAGTTTTCTAGTTGAGGTATTTTCCTTCAATTTATGCACTGTTTAGATTTGTTTAGATTTAATCACTCATATTAAGATAATATGATGAAACTTGCACTTGAATCGAGCTCGTTTGAAATAGAAATGAAGATACACAATTGACGGCTGTTTGCTTAGACAAATAATAGAATTCTGAAAAGTCTATTTACATATAGTAGTATATTTACCTTCTTGAATTCTGTAAAGTCTCTTTACATGCAAAAAGATACATTTATACAGAGCTTTATTCTTAATATTTTCAATAACTTTCTATCAAATGGTTATGATCGACAGCTTGTCTCGAAATTCTTAAATTTCTGAATTTACAAAGTACCATATCCGGATTGTGATGAGTTTGAAACACTTCCACTCGAAAATGTGAAAAATTTGAAATTTTTTCAAGTGGAATCCAGCAAATCGGTAAAATTTCCAGAAGGATTCAAGCTTCCTGCATCACTAGAAGACCTATGGTTAACCGGATGCAGAAAATTACCAGAAACATTCAGCCATTTAACTAATGTGGAGTCTCTTCATCTGCGTAAATGTGATTTCGAATATTTGCCTGAAGGATTCGGACGACTTTCTAGATTGAAATATTTAAATATGGAGTACTGCTCCAATCTGAAAAATCTCTCAGAAGGATTTGGCTCATTATGTTCATTGACTGATTTGAATGTAGAGGGATGCACCTGTTTGGAAAGTTTACCTGCTGATTTTGGAAGGTTGACTGCACTGCAAGGCCTTAGGATGGGAAAATGCGAGAGTTTGAGGACTCTCCCTGAAGGCTTTGGCGGCTTACTTTCTCTCCAAGAGTTGGATATAAGAGAATGTATCAGCTTGCAGCGATTGCCAGAAAGTTTTTCGAGGCTTTCCATGAAGTCCTTAGCTCTGGAATCGTTGCTTAATTTAGATGAACTTCCGCAAAGTATTGGAAACATGCCATCTCTGACTGGATTCATAGTAAAATCTTGCAACTTATTAACTACTTTTCCCAATAGCTTTGTGGCAATTGAAAATTATGGATCTTCAAAGCTTCAGTTTTAAAGGAGTTTGGATTCCTCTACCAAGCAATGAAAATTATGGATTTGGTACTTATATAAGGACATGTGGGTACATGACTTGGATAGGTCTGCTCAATCCTATGTTAATTCATCAAAGAAACTAATGCACATTTCATTCTTCTTGACAAAGAAGGAAAGATAATTAGTAGAGCCCATTATCACTTGTGATGTCATGGGGCATAAAAGCATATCCATTTAGAGAATTTGAAGTAAAAGAAGTTATCTCCAAGCTATATGATAAATCAACTCTAGAATTTCTTCTAGACCATGAAGGGGGTAAAGTAAGTTACCTTTCAACATTTAATAATTTATTAATTTGTCAAAATTTTAATATTTTAATTTATATTAATTTCATCTCTTTTCTTTTTTTATGTTTGTAGGTGGACACACAGCTAATTAATAACACACTTATCTTTTTGTATGCTGAACTTCCAAGTTAAAAGCTTAAAATGAAGTCCAAATTTGACCAATTACTACAATTACATAAGGATTTCAAAATTTTATATATAGGGCATTTCTCTAGCATAAAGCAAACAGATATAGAAACATACAAAAAGGTTTATGAAGATGCTACACAAAAAATACATTGGCTCAAACTTTCATTTTGGGATATGGTAAAGTTTTGGTATAGGTGTAGCTACTTATCAAGTAATTTTGCTAAGAAACTAAATGTACCTTTCACACTTCCAAATCTTGTGAAGCAATTATATGTTGAAAAAAGATGGTTAGTTTTCTTAGATGGTGATGGAATTGTCACAGGAAGTGGAAAAGATGTGGTGGATATTATATGCAAATCAAGTGAGGCAAATGAAGATGACATAAACATTATGATCAAGGACGAATTGATAAAATCTAGTTTAAAAAGTGGAAAATGTACAAGAATAGTGCGAACTTATTTTAGTGATGAAATATAAAATCATCTACAACATCCACAACATCCTTTGTCATTTGCAACAATACAAGGTTATATTTTTTGTGATGTTTGCTACTCAGAAGTGTGCAAGAATGCATCCTTGGATCACCAAAGGATATATAGGTGTAAGGATTGTGTATGGGACTTATGCAAAGATTGTTGGGAGCTATTTGCCAAAAAACAAGTAGAATGTATGTTGGAGTTGTAAAACTTGTGCCTTATCAAGTCTATAGAGTTACAAGTATTTGTGGTATACCTTAGAATTTTTTCTTCCTAAATTTATAAAAATTGAGGTCACCTTTAATACATCACATATAGATTTCAAAATTTTAATATCATGAATTATTGTTTTATTTACAAAGCTCCGAGCTTAATTCTCTTTAATTAATTGATTCAAGTGTGCTCATAAAATGAGTGCAACACAATATAGATTGACCACAATCCTTAAAAATCCTTGGTCTTTCATTATTTCTCATTTTAATTTTTAAGAAACATGAAAAATTCCAAATATCATTTTCTAATTAAAGGTCAAGGTGCCAAGAACATTAAAATGTTAGATTGACTAAAGAAATGAATGAAAGGCATACATAAGTTATGTTGAACATTCTCCTCCATTCATATTAATATACTTTCTTCCTCTAAACAAATATTATATATAACTAATGGCTTGTGTTGGATATGTTATTGAGCATGTTGATTAAATGAAGATGCAAAAATCTAAATTGCTTATGAGTTTCATAGTTAATCAAATTCCGTTAAGTATTATGTGTTTTCTTTTATCACATTGAATTTGTACCTATAGTCATCTTCATTAAGGTCCAATCACACTAAGTTCCCGAAAGACTTTTGGCCAGCTAAGTTCCTTAATGCACATGACTATGAAAAATTGCCCTGTTTTGAAGGAGTTGCCTGATGGATTTCAAGCACTTTCCACGTTGAAAATACTAAATTTGAAAAGATGCAGAAATTTAGTCAACTTTCCGCATGCTTCGGGGAGCTCAACTATTTGGAACACTTGTACATTCACAGCTTGCTCTTGTCGTGTCTTCCGAAAGGATTTGGGAATGTGAAAAGATTAGGGGAATTAAGTATATGGAGCGCATTCAAATTGGAAACATTGCCGGATGATATAGAAAATTTGGCGTCTTTGAGGACACTAACTCTGGCGTTATGTCCCATGTTGGACAAGGCAACCATGGAGGGAATAGTGAAATTGCAACATTGTTTTTGGGCATATATTTCAAGCAGTGCTAAATTGATTGAAAGTTGGGAAGAAATGCATAACAAGGAAGAATATTATATGGTAGTGTGGACCATGAAGATGAAGGTGTGAATTACGGTCAACGTCTATCAAATTCAAAATCATGTTATATTCTAAATTTCAATTAATTAATAAATATGATCAAATTCAAAATCATGTTATATTCTAAATTTCAATTAATTAATAAATACAATCAAATGTGTATCCAAATGCTGGATAGACAATACGTGAAATACATTCTTTGCAATGTGTCATATTTAGCGCCGCAAGAGTGGTTTACATTTTTAATTCGTGTCATACTATTTTGGTTCAGGTTGAGGATTCTGCGGATTGGCAAAGGGCTGCAAGAGTAGCCTTGTTGAGGTGGCAAGGAGAAGATCAAGGACGGCTTGTTGAGGGCAACTTCAGATTATTATTAGTCTCACAAGAGCTGAATTGGATGAGCAAAGAGTAAGTGAAGAGGAAGAGGAAGAGAGCATTAGAAAAGTTCTCAACTGGCTCCCAGAAGGATCATGTGCCATTCCTATCACCGAAATCAGACGCTGTTTCTTAGTAAAGGAACTTTTCTTTCAGTCTTTTTTGGAAGAAAGTGAACTTGCATGTTTCATGTGCTATCCAGAGATAGAAAACTTAAAACAGGCGCACAACAGAGAATTTGCTACAGTAAAAAATAATTCTTTTTATTTTTCTCATCGAATAAATATTTACAAAACACCTCAAGATATAGAGGTTATGAGATTACAAGAATTTTCTAGAATCTAACATGCAAGTATCATGCAAATTAAAAAACTCTCTAAAAATAGTTGACATGCAAAACTATTTTATTCTCTTCTAAACTAAGACTTTTAAGTTTTATTTTGGGAGAAATTATTATTTTAACACTCCTCCTTAATTTCTACCACTAAATGCTTCAACATTTACAATGTCCAAATTCTCTTTTAGATGCTTAAAATTATCCTTTGCTAATGCCTTTGTAAATATATCTACCAACTGGTCTTCATCTCTAAAAAATTCCAAATGGATTTCTCCATTTTTCACTAATTCTCTCATGAAATGATATCTTGTATTAGTGTGCTTTCTCCTCTTGTGAAAAACATGATTTTTTGACAATGCAATTGTTGATTGGTTGTCACAAAAGATTGGTGTTGACTTCTCCTGTGCTTGCAATCAATCTGTCAATACTCTCCGCATCCAAATTGCTTGACATGCTACTAATGTGGCTACTACATACTCTACTTCAGCTGATGAAAGTGTCACTATGGGTTGCTTCTTTGATGCCCATGACACCACACTCGTTCCAAAATGAAAGACATATCCAGAAGTACTCTTTCTATCATCAATGCTACCTGTAAAATCTCTGTCAGTATAACCAATCAACCCAAAATCATTAGTTGTGGAATCTAAAACTCCATATCCTATTGATCCTACCACATATCTCAATATCCTCTTTCCAAATTGCCAATGTGGGTCTTTTGCTGACTCCATGAATCTTTAGATTAGACTAACCCCATACATTATATTTGATCTTATAGCTATGAGGTACATCAATCTTCCATTTAGTCTTTTGAATGTTGTAGAATCTGTATATGGTAGAAATCAGAATATAGACAAGAACAAAAGAGACCCTATTCCAATGTCTACATAACTCAAGAAATAATCACAATAGTTAATAATGAAATCCAAAGCAAACAATAATGCAAATTACCACATTATGATATTTATTCCTTAGTGTATTGATATGTAAATTGCTCTAAATGTAGCATTACCATGATTACAAGTGGATGGATGATAGCTCAATGGATGCGAGGTGCTTCAACGAATGCTCAAAGCACGGGAAGATATGGATGCCAATACTCAAAAAATCATGAAGGGCTTGTAAAGAGGTGAATGGGTGTATTTATAGCTCTTAAAGAAGATCGATCAACGATGGAGGAAATTCAATGAAAACAATGGATGAGATAAATTGAGGAATCATGAAAGAATGTGCACACAACAAGTGTCCATGCAAAAAGTTGATTTATTGAGTTAATTGTTGTGTTGACTAAATATAGGATTGATTTTCATAAAAATAGAATACTTTTTCCATTTAATGAATTGATTGATAAAAACAATGATTTTAAAGCCAATTAACTCAACTTTTACAAACCCATCCTGAGGAACCATGAAGTTATTCTCCTGGAATGTTAGGGGCTTAAATGCCCCTAAAAAAGAGTCTGGTTCGATGCCAACTAGAGGTGTCCCAGGATGATATATTTCTTATCTAGGAAACAAAATTAACGTAGACAGAGGTGAAGAGTTTTTGTGATAAACTGAAGTTATGGCAAAATTTGACAGTACATGCGAATGGCCCCTTGGGTGGGCTCATAACACTTTGGAGACCACAAAGAGTCCTTGTGGAGGAGCTAGCTGTGAGCAGACACTGGATCACTAGCAAGGTTAGGAGCTTAACTTCTGATTTAAATTTTCTTCTAGTTAATGTTTATGGTCCAAATTCCCGTTTCCAAAAGAGAGAGGTTTGGAGGGAAATAGAATTAGTATGTAGTGACTTAGTCTCTGAGTTTTGTATTTTGGGAGGGGATTTCAATGCTATCCTAAGAACAAAGGATAAATTGGGGGGTGTGAGCAGAAAACTTTAGTCACAAATTAATTTTGAAAACTTTGTAGAAAGAAACATGCTTATGGAAATCCAGATGGGCAATGGGATCTACACCTGGACAAATAGGCAAAAAGGGTTCTGCAACATAGTAGAACATCTGGACAGATTCTTGTTTAAGGGCGATTTGGGGAAATTTCCCTTCTCCCTGATAAGAAACATAGTAACCTTCTCAGGCTTAGATCATTTCCTAACTAATCTAGAAATTCTAGGAGACATAAAATCAACTAGATGTCTATTCAAGTTTGAAAACATTTGGTTCAAAGATCCTCTTTTCTTAGACTTGATCAAGAGTTAGTGGGAAGAGGTTCACCTAGGGGGATCCAAGATGTTCAACATAGTCACCAAGCTGAAAGTGATTAAGCAACAATATAAATTGTGGAACAGGAATAGATTTAAAAACATTTTTGAGGAAAAAAGAAGGATAGAAGAAAGTCTGCAAGCAGTGAATGAAATAGTAATAAATAGGAAAATGACCTGTTGCAAGTATGTGCAGTTAGTGTTGTCATTGATGTCAACAAGCTTGTGTTGTCATTGGTGTCAACTGTATGAGCAAGAGATTATTGCAAGAGTGTGAGAAGTTGGTAAATTGAGTTGATGTTGTCTCTGATAATGAGGAAGTGCTAAAGATGTTTATATATTTTTGGTGCTTGATTTCCAAGTACTTTTGAGAAAACTTGAATATTAGAGGAAACAGTGTGTTGTAAAGGTGTCCTGGCATACAGAGTGGCATTTTGGTTTTGCTCCGCATTTCTTCTATGTTGAAGATCTGCTTGTGTGGTTTAGGTATGTTGATTAGAGGTGTTTAGAGGTGCTTCATTTAGACTTTGGCATGTTGGATCATTGTGCAGAGGAAGATGTGTTCACCAGTGTGTGAACTATATATTGCAGAGGTGTTTGGGAGAAAGGTTTTTGCTCTGCATTTCTCCGTAGAATGGTTTCAGGTCTTGCGGTTTTGCAAGTGTGTTTACAAGGTTCATATCTAACTTCAGTTGAAGTTGTTCATGGTTTGGTACTTCGCAAGTCAATTTCTTGAGTTGTAGTGTATGACAGAGATGTTTGAATAAACTAGGTGTGTACTTTCTTTAGGTGAAAGTTGTTGTGGAGGAATTTGTTGGATTTCAGGATGTTTGTGGGATGTTTTAGATTTTATTAAAGCATGGTGTGTGGTCTGCGAGTTGTATTTGGTTTTGAGGAAGCGTGTACTTAAACATTTATGGTGTTAACATAGGTTCAACGGACCTTGGGTGTTTACACTAATTGTGGACTTGCTTCAATGATTGTGGAAGTGTGGCGTGGAGTGCATGAATGGATTTAGGTCCAAGCTAAGGTGTGTTGTGGTCCACCTTCATTCCTTTTCACCGCGGGAATATTTTGGTGCCGACCTAATTTGAATTTACATGGTGAAGGTGTATTGCCGACCTTGGAAAATGTTTTCAAGGTTGAGGATGGTAGAAATAAGTGTTGAGTTGTTGAGGTAGAAGTGTGTGTGTGCGTGTGAAATGCGAATTGCAGAATAAGAGAGTGCAAATTTGTGAAGTGCAGTACAAGCTTTCATGTGTTAGATTATTGGATGTAGTGAGTAGAAGGTGTCTACAATTCTTCAGTATGACTGGGAAGGTGTTGGTGATATTGTGGTGGACTTCTTTGTTGCATTGAGATGGTTTTCTCATTGTAACATTCTTCTCTATCTTCTTTTCTATTTTGGCAGTGAGCCTTTCTTTTGGGCAGTGAGCCCTCCGATAGTGAGCCCTATTGTACTTGGTGTTGATATTACTTTGTATTGTGAGCTAATCCTCACCGTGGTTTTTCCCTTCTTGGGTTTTCCACGTAAATCTGGTGTTCTCTTGTGTATGATGCTAATTTGATTTAGTTTCTTTTATTTGTTTCCATGCTTAATCATCTTAACAGTTTAAGGGTTAATTGAATTAATGTGGATCTGAATATGTGTGAGGGTTTTCGAATTATAAGTTACAATTGATTCATCCCCCCCTCTCAGTTGTATTGTACAATCAACATGACCAATGAAAGCTACATAGAGGAGAGGAATTGCTTAGCAAATTAGAAGATATTATGTCAAAAGAAGATTTTTTCTAGAGACAGAAGTCTAGAGAGCTCTGGCTTAATTCTAGGGACAAAAATACAAAATATTTTCATAATGCCACTAGAGACAAAAGGGAATCAAATAGAATCACATGTATCAAGTCTTCAAATGGTAGAACTCTTGAAAAACGAGAGGAAATCATTTCAGAAACCATAGACTTCTTTCAAAACCTACTGAATAATTGGAATGGGTCAAGATGGAAAGAACACAACAAATTTTGTCAAATATTCCTAGACTGGTTATGGAGGCCCAAAATGAGATGCTAATAGAAAAGTTCACTGAAGATGAGATCAAGGCAGCCCTTTTCCAACTTCACCTTGACAAAGCCCCCATCCCTGATGGATTTTCTGTAGCTTTCTTTCAAAAATGTTGGGATATCATAGGTGGTGAAGTGGTTGAGGTGATTGAAGATTCAAGAATCTCTGGCAAGGTTTTAAAGGAGATTAAAAATACATTTATAGAGCTCATTCCAAAAAAGGAAAAGCCTGATTCACTAGAGGAATTCAGGCCTATTGTGCTCTACAATACTTTATATAAGATTCTAGCTAAGGTAGCTGCAAATAGGATAAAAAGAGTCCTCTCGGATATAATTTTAGAAGAACAAACCAATTTTGTGCCTGGGAGATCAATCTTGGATGGAGTAATAATATCCCAAGAGGCTATTCATTCAACTCAAGTGGTCAAGAAACAAAATATGCTGATAAAGTTAGACATCAAAAAAGCTTATGACAGAGTAGATTGGCGCATCCTTTTCAAGGTGTTTGAAGATTGTGGGTTTCAGAGAGAACGGTTGGATTGGATCTTCAACTGTGTAGCAAGCCCAAGATATTCTATTCTCATAAATGGTTCTCTAGAAGGATATTTTAGTGCCTTGAGAGGTCTAAGGCATGGGGTACCCTTTGTCCCCAGGTGAACCCACAATACTGGGTTACAATTGCATTGACGAAGGAAAAATGCCCGTGCACCAAAAAATGTTTTGGAAGGGTTCGGTCAAATGGGGGTGTTCGAACGAACCCAAAAATGGGTTCATTCAAACCCCCCCATTCAAACGAACCCACTTTATGTTAGGCTTTTTTTAATAAAATAGGGGGTTCGATCGAACCCCGTTTAATTTTGAAATAAAATGTTTTGGAGGGGTTTGGTCGAATGGGGGTGTTCGAACAAACCCAAAAATGGGTTCATTAGAACCCCCCCATTCAAACGAACCCACTTTATGTCAGGCTTTTTTTAATAAAATAGGGGGTTCGATCGAACCCCCTCAAAATAACATTAAAATTTTGAAATAAAATAGGGGGTTCGATCGAACCCCCTATTTTATTTCAAAATTTTAATGTTATTTTGAGGGGGTTCTAATGAAAGGGGGTTTGATCAAACCCCCTTTCATTCAAACCATCTCTCTACGGGTTCATTTGAATCCCTTTTGCTCGAACCCCCTTATTTTGCCCTTGCCCCTCTCCAACTGTAATTTTATGCAGATTTTTGGGTTTCGAGGCCTAGGTTGAGGATCAAAATGGAATCAACTTGACAAACCCATCTAGAGGATTATAGTCCTCAAAACGAGCTTTCTATCAAGTATAATTTTAATATATTTTGGTTTTATTATACATTTTTTTAGTTTAATTAAACATAGCTTTTTCACCGAAAATCAAGCTCTTTGTTCTGCACATGTGGAAAAGTAGTATATTACCAAAACAAAATTATGAAAAATATCTATCCTTTTGGTATTCATGTCCTTGACCCAATAGAAATTTTTTTTTTGAATTTTGATACATACAAAAAAAGTTATGCTTTACACAGTACACCTATGTCTAAATTGTAATTGGTTTGACTTCAAAAGTTAATTAGAAGAAAAATATTCAATAAAACATTATGCAACTAAATGCATCCTCTAGATATCATAGTTAAAAATCTAAATTCAAAAAAATTAGAGTTTTATCCTTCATAGAAAAAAAGTTATGGTTTACACAGTTCACATCACTCTTTAAAAATGGTGTTTACTATTAAAAACTAGTTATTGAAGGAGATGGAAAAATAAATGCAATTTGATTCCAAAAAATTTTAAATAAATATATTTAGAATTTATAGACAAAATGTGACAAATCACTAGTTTACATCATCTCCAAATTCCTCATGGTTTAGAAACTATAGGTGTCTGAAAGTGAAGATATTTTTCTAAAATGTTCATTTCAATGTCAACTTTGGCCAAAAAGTGTAACCCATTATTGTGGGATCACCCCCCCATTTTTATTTATCATCATGATAGAGGCCCTAGGAAGGACCTTGAACAAGGCTTTATATGATGGGAGAATAATAGGGATTCAAATAACTAGGGAGCATTCGGCCATCTCACACCAACAGTTTACTGATGACACAATGATGTTTGGAGAAGCTAAGGTGAGAGTAGCTAGAATCTTCAAGGAAATCTTTGAAAAGTACTTGGTTGCCTCTGGTTAGGAAGTAAGCAGAGAGAAATCATAATTCTTCTTCTTTACTAATCCAAGGCAGGAGAATCAGATTTTAAGGGTATTAGATTTCAAGAAGGGTTCTCTCCCAAGCAAGTACCTAAGGCTACCCTTAGCAGCAGGCCTCCAATTAGGTAAACTTTGGGATCTGCTAGTCTCGAAGGCAGAAAAAAAATTGGCCTCATGGAAAGGTAGGTGGCTCTCTTGGGTAGGCAAAACTATGATGTTAAAGGCTATAATTTCTGCCATTCATATATATATGATGTTAAGTCTCTCGCTTCCAGTTAGTGCATATCAGAAAATCAATCAGAGAATGAAGAAGTTTTTTTTGGCAAGGGAACTCTGAGAAAAAGAAATTTCCTCTCATCAGCTGGGATAAGATTTGCAAATCAAAGTCACCAGATGGTGTGGGGCTGAGAAACCTTCCTCTTCAAAATAAAGCTCTTGGATCAAAACTCGTTTGGAGAATGTATACAGATCAGGATCTCAAATGGGTCAAGATTAGAAGGACAAATATTTAGATGAAGGGGCTACTTGTATATTCACTTCTCGATCTCTCCCAGCCAGCTCTAGAATTTGGAATTTCATGAGGAACTATCATGATCTAATTGTGGACTATTTGACTTGGGATATAAGGGATGGGAGAACAACCCTCTTTTGGGAAGACTCCTGGGGAGGCTTCCCCAAGTTGGAAAATAGACTGTCCAACTGAACCCAATCAAGGAAAAAACAAAATAGGTTTGGGGAGATCATGTGAGGGACTATCTTCAATCTTCCTAGGACAATGGATGTTACAAGGGGCAGTGGAAAGATGTGAGAGCATTAGGCTTTCCTAATGATGTAGCTAAATTATACGAAGTTACCATCAAAGAAAGAGTGGTATTTGTAAGAGAAGGCGGTGATATTTTAAGGTGGCATGGTTAAAAATATCAGTGAAAAACTCAGAGGCAACCTCATAATTAACCATCAATCTTTGTTGGAATAAAAACTGTATCCCCAAGGTTGGGATCTTCACTTGGGCAATGTTGCAAAATAAAGCTCTGACTGCAGACAGGTTTGCTAAGATGGGCTACTCAGGTCCTTCAAGATGTGTTTTATGCAAACAAGATGAGGAAATAGGTAACCATTTGTTTTTGAACTGCCCCTTCACCCTCAAATGTTGGCAGTGGCTCTATGCAAACTTGAATTGGAAGAGTGCTTTCCCCAATGACATTCTTAGTCTTTTCAAGGCATGGCCACTTCTTAACAAATCAACAATGTTCTCAAATCTATGGATAATTTGCCCTTCTCTTTTGGTATGGGAGATCTGGAAAGAAAGGAACAAGAGGCTATTTCAAGACAAGGAGATGCCCTTGATATCTTTGCTCAAAAATGGAGGCTTCTATTGTGGAAGTGGTCAATAGTAGGGTTGGGGAGCAGATCCAGAAGAATTCAAATTTCTCAGAATGGGATGCAGCAATGAGGAAGCATTGTCATGGTGTCAAGATTCCCCCTTTCATAGGGGAAGGAGGAAAGAAAACACTAGAAGACAGAAGTAGAGTAACATGGCATCCTCCAAATCATGGATGGCACAAGATGAATTTTGATGGTGCTACCAGAGGTAACCCTGGCATCTCAGGGGTTGGTTGTGTCATCAGGGATTGGCAAGGAAGGACGATGGGCAGAATGGCTATGCCACTCTTGAAAGACACGAACAATACTACCGAGATGCAAGCCTTAATTTTGGGCTTGAATCTATGCCTTGAGCTTAAGCTAAAAAAGTGGTGATAGAAAGGGACTCTGCTTTGGTTATAAACACTTTGAGGCTTGGAAAAATGCTAAATTGGAAGCTAGGGGCAATGTTAGAAATATCATCTCAACTTTTGAAAGAATTGGAGCAAAGCATGATAAATCACACATTCAGTGAAGGTAACAAGGAGGCCAATGACCTGGCAAACAAAAGGGTTGATGGGATTTCTATTAAAGAATTAGAAACTTTATCGTAAGTGGCTATTTGGATTCAAGGAATCTAGTGTGCTTGGATAAGAAGTGTCTAATCTACACCACTCTTGTTCTAGGAAAGGCAAGCCTCAATTTTCTTTTTTTCAAGCATGTTGTTCAGGTGACTATGACAAACACATGTAGCCATAAAGCTCCATGACAGCACCTCCGTGGCCCCTCTTGGACCTTCCTCGGCCCTCCTACTATTACAATGATTAGTCGAGATACAACCACATCACTTCAAATTACTCAAATTAAATGATGAATCTTAATGGCCCGAGATGAAAGATAATGTGAACTGGTAGAAGGTAAGGTTTTGGAAATGAAAGGTTAGACATTCTAGGGAAGCGTTTAGTAAGGAGAAGACTCTTCACATGTGGGAAACCTAATCAGAACAAGGGCCGCCTAAAATTTGGCTAAGAAATGAGGATAAGGGTCTATAAAATTCTGAGCATATCACTCCTAATCACCACTTGTAAGACTCCTTTGCCTCTGTATATGGCAGAACTCTCTAAGTTTGCAGTACGCATGTCTGCTGATTGCTTAGTGTGCGGGGGAATGGATACGCTGATCAGACTCACCAGAGCAATGCAACAAATGACTTTTTTAGGGGAAGTGACCGATCTTCGTTTGAAGCACATTCTGTTGGAAGAGGATTTTCTAACCCTCGGAGTGGTGAAACTGATGTTGGGGAAGGACTTTGTAGCAAGTGGAGAGAGATATAGGGTGGATTTATACGTCTTTAGATTCCTTGCGGTGTTGCTGGACTTGAAAACTCTGAAGCCTGAAGCGGTGATGATAATGCACAAATTGTTCAAAGCAGAGCTTCTTTGGGGCCTTGATGAGATAATGGAAGCTGCTTCCTTGGGGCTGGGGTAATTAGGGGTTTTGTCTTTTGCCCTAATATTTTGGCAGCGTCAGTAATGTATGCAAAAAGGCATGTGGGTATATGCTTCGTAAATCTTTATTATATCAATACAAATATCATTACATAGCAAAAAAAAACAAATAGAACTAGCAAAATAGAAATTAGGTGTTTCTTCGCTCTTCATTCAGGCCTTTGACCCTATCCTTGAGCACTTTTGTCCAGAATCAATTGACAATTTATCACCCATACCCTAAATGTTTAAGGGGCAAAATAGCGAACCCCTACCCCAGTTATCACCTAGTCTATAAGCTAAAAAATCTAACCAACAAAAGAACAACAACATATTGCCAATTGATTACCCCCTACCCCAAGTATAGGCTTGTTGCCTATCATAATTGGAACTAGCAAAATGGAAAATGGTTGTTTCCTATTGATCACCCCTACATTAAATGTCAAACAAAATCCAACAAGCAAAATTGCAACTGGGTGTTGCTATTTGACTGCCCCGTAATCTAAATGTTGGGCAAAATCCATCTAGCAAAATTGCAATTGGGTATTTCCAATTGATTACCCCCTACCCCAAATATAGACTTACCTATGCCTATGAGCTTAACAAACAGAACCAACAAAAGATAAACTAGGTGTTTCTAGTTAATCAACCCTAACACTAAATATTATCACACAAGTATAAGCTTAAAAATATCACCAACTTAGCAACTGGGCATTGACACACAACCTTGGCCCTAACCTAGAAATGTGGACTTGCCTATAACCTAGAAGAAAATAGAACCAACAAAACCAAAAGTGGTTGCAACCCAAATAAATGATCTTTTCTCTGCATTATGTCACAAATGCCCTTGGAAAGCCAAGCATCACTTGACATGCAACGGGCTTACAAATGGTCAACATGAAACCCTCCAAATAAAAATTTCTCACCATTTTCATATATCGTCATTATCAAGTAAACCCAAATACCAAAATGGATTCGACTGCCCAGAGTGATGTAGAATCACCCTAACTCCATGAAAACAAGCCCTGTTATAATTTTTGCCCACTTGTTATTCGAGGAAGAAATTTTCATTTTCACATGTGTAATGCCCTAGATTACAAAAAAACCAACAAGCCTAATTGATAAACTATAAAAACATAAAAACATAAAATTATTTGAAAAGCACTTACAATGTAGAAGAGGGCAACATCTGGGTCAAAGTCATCCTAGAAGGCCAAGGCTTCTCCTTCCTCACACTTGTCCTCCATCAGCCCATCACCACCAACGCCCCATTACTCTGTTACGACATTATCAAAGCCCGCACGATATTACAAAGCATCTCAACAACATTGAAAAAAATAGAAAGCCTTAACATGGGAGCTTAGAGATACTAAACAAAAATTTATACTATTTCTACTCCTGGAAAAGAAAAAGAAAAAATCTAGCTTTTGCTCTACAATCGAAGTAGTCTAATCTACACCATTACATTCTCTTACATAATACCCAACGTTATATTACCCCCCTTCATCCATGCAATACAAATGTGTTATGTAGAAAAAAAGGGGGAAGACGGTTTAGTTAAGGGTTTGATTAGATCCTCTTTTCACTACATACATTCAAGGACATAGAACCGAGCCAAGTCTCAATTTTTGCAAGAGGACACAACTATTAGGTTTTTCTGTCACTTGGAATGATAAGGAAATTTGGAAATTTATTATTGATGTGTTAATTTAAGCCCAATTATGCTCAAAACCCTAATTATGCAAAATTGTAAACAAACAGACGAATCCTGACAAAAGCTCGCACATAGAGATGCTAAATGAAGAGTAGGTACACACTAGATTTTGAAGTTCGAGATCCTAAAATGTCAGAGGCAAAAGGACTCGTGCCCAAGCCCAAGATGGTTTTTTCTTTGGGGGTTTCTAGACTCCTACCACTGATCACCGTTGTTGCAGAGATTTCAAGCTCTGCAAACCTAAAGGGCAAAGGGACTAGCGCCCAAGCCCTAAAAGTGCTCTTCTCTGCCTTTTTCCACTAGATCCAGAATCCTTATGCCCTGCAACACTCCTCTGCAACTCCACTCTGTCAGATCCTGCACGTATCACCTGCAATCACAAGAGAGGGGTTGGGTGTTGTGCTGTTTAGGAACTTGCCTCAGTCAAGCCCCGAAATGGTATTCAAGCCTTCCAACACCGTTGTTAGATAAAGAGTGTGTGTCCTTGGTGGATAGAGGCAAAAACAATGATGAAACAGATTGATAAAAACACAAATAGATATCACCTCAAAGGTGTATCTTTCAAGGAGATGAAGAGTCTTCACACCATGAGAAGATGAAGCCAAATCTGCAATAACACAAATACAACACAAATCTACTCTACAATACAATGAATGCCTTAAATGCTCTTTGCTCAATGATCCTAAATTTGCCTAAAGTTCACAATCATCTTCTAGTTTACAAATGAAGTCCTAAACATGTTTATATATGCATTCCCACTAAGATTTAGAAATTCAAACTTAAGATATCGACAAGGAACACCTTATAATGGTCATAAACAATCATAAAAGTTTGGGACCCCGCCAAAATAGGGCAGGATGAGGGCGCGAGCGCCCAACCCCTGGGACCTATTTTGGGGCAGGGGTAAGCTCTGCAATGTCCCTTAAGTCCATTTTGACATGGGTTTTAGGGCATTTGTTGCGGGAGTTAAATTAAGCATGCAAGACCAAAAATAAGAGACCCAGGAGCTAAACTTAGGAGGTAAAAGTCCTAGGGGGACATTTTACGATGTTACAAAATGAAATCAAATTATAACTAAAATAGACCTCAAATATACTAAAACAAGCATTTACGTTACATTCCCCAAGCATTTACTCGTGCGATGGAGGGAGTAAATCTGACATCGTGTGCATAGTGGACCATTTGAACATGCAAACACTTCTTTTAGCCGCTAGCACAGAATTAACCACTTGCAAATGGGGTGTTGATTCCTTGCAAAACTCAACTAGTAACTTTGATCTTAGCATAAGCGACACTGCCTTAGGCTAATATAATGTCTAGTCGACAAGTTTTAACCTGTGCACACTTCTAATTAGTCCATATGTTATCCATGATACATACATTGGCCTTAGTATCCTGTGGTTCCATTTTACTGGCCTCACCATGCCATGAAGTCTTCACACTACATCAAAGCATAGACAAGCACACGAACTATTTGACAGAATGCCTCAAAGAAATATGTTTTCATGGAATGCCAGGATTGTAAGATATGCACAAAATGGATTTTTTAAAAAGGATTTACAAAATTTCAAGCAAATGCAATTAGCAGGTGTAAATCCAAAGTCATAACCTTTGCCAACATCCTCCCTCCATATGCAAACTGTTTTAGCAAGGCTGTGAGCACGCAAGCAAATCTGAATTGATCGAGTTGAGACTTGTTCTTTGCATTTGACTACTTCCGTAGTTGGTAGCGATGTTCATGCACTCCAAGCTCTCTAAAATGGATCTACACAAATGGATCTACACCTTACACATTTGGAAATTTGAGCCACTTTGGTGAATGCCATAGGAAACTACAAGGAACTTCAAAACTACAAAGAAAATAAATCACAATTTGAAGTGATTCAAGAGAGAATTTCTAGATAAATTCTTCTTTAATGAGTTTTGTACATAAAATCTTGTGAAGGATGTGGTGATCGGAAGTGGCACTTGTAATTACAAAAAAAAAGGTATATACCCTGAATCCTTGTATGCTCGATGCTTGGATGCCTGCATACAACCATAGCCCAAGACCTAACATTAATCCTACATGCTACAGGTATGCAAAACAAATAACTTGCCCACAGTTAACTACTATACCCCATGAATGAGAGTAATCAATTCAAAGACATACCTTTTATACTATCCAATATTAACTTCCAACATTAGAAAAAACATTCAATGTTGACTCATCACTCTTTAGAAAGGATTTGTTACAACTGAGAGACAATTTGCATTTATTTTAAAAACATGTCAAATGACACAAACCTCTTGGTCAAATAAAATGTAAAATCACCATGCCGTAAAAAACAAACACCATAAAACAAAAACAAAAAAAACTATCAAAAACCAATGTAATAATATAGATAAAATTAAATAAATTATGGGGGAATGTAATGTAAATGCTTGTTTTAGAATATTTTAGTTTCCTTGACTTCTAGTTATTACACTACATAATTTGGTCTATTTTAGCCATAATTTGATTTCATTTGTGTTGCATGAATGGAGGGGAGTAATGTAACAATGGGTATTGTGTAAGACAATGTAATGGGGAGGATTATACTACTCCAATTGCAGAGAAAAGTCTACTTTTTCTTTTCTTTTCCATGAGCAGAAAAAATATAAATTTGGGTTTTGTATCTTTGGGCTCCCATGATTAGGGTTTGTTGTTTTTGTTAGCATTGTTGAGCAGAAATAGTATAAATTTGGGTCCTGTATCTTTGGGCTCCCATGACTAGAGTTTGTTGTTTTTGTCATTGTTGGGATACTGTGTAGTTAAATCCACGTTTAGGGCTTAGGTAAGGTGTCAATACCCAATTGCTAAGTTGGATGATATTTAAAGCTTATAAGCAAGTTAATATTTAGAGTTGGGGTTGATCAATTAGAAACACCTAGTTTCTATTTTGGTGGTTCTATATGTTTAGCTCATAGAGATAGGTAAGTCTATATTTGGGGTAGGAGGTAATCAATTAGCAATCCCCATTTGCAATTTTTCTTGTTGGATTTTGTTTGACGTTTAGAATAGGAGGTGATCAATTAGCAACAATCATTTTCTATTTTTCTAGTTTTAATTTTTAAACTACTAGGAAACATGCCTATACTTGGGGTAAGGGGGTAATCAATTGGCAATATGTTGCTGTTATTTTGCTAGTTAATTTTTTTTAGCTTATACCCTAAGATATCTAGGATAGGGGTGATTAATCGTTAGCATCCAGTTGGTATTTTACCCCTTCAACATTTATGGTAGGTGTGATAAATTGTCAATTGATTCTAGACAAAAGTGCTCAAGGAGAGGGTTAAAGGGCTCAATGAAAATCACCACCCCTTCTTTTAACACTACCCAAGACATGACATTACCCCAAAGTTGGAATACAAGGAAGCACTACAAGATGATGGGAAACATGTAGGAGATATCATCAGAACACAGAGAGGGAGATAGTTCTTGAATGTATGGATCCAACATCATTACATCATGACAATATGTGCAAAATTGGTAAGACTGAATATCTATAGGAGGTTGATTCAAAGATTGCAAAAATTTAGATTCCGAGCCCAGATCTTAACTCAAGTTTGATCCAAGATGTGACACAATACCTTAAAAGAAAATATAACCAAATCCTTTACCAGCAGAGAACTAGAGTTGTCAAAGGCATTCTGCAAACCAGTGGGTTGAGTAGCAAATGTTTGATTAGTTTCCCCTGTCTCAAAAGCAGAACCCATCTTCCTATTCATCTTTTTATTAGTGAAGGGCAGTGAAAAATCATTGGCAAGTTGTCCATACAAGTGGCATATAGCACACCAAAAAGCTATACCAACATAATCCAATAATTATCTATACACCTCACATTCAAACTCCAGAAGGATTTCTTCTACTAAGCCTTCCTTTAAATCCAAAGCCACCAAAATTCTGGCAATCGTACTAAACCTTCCTTTAAATCCAAAGCCACCAAAATTTTGGCAATCGTGCTGGCAGACTATTTTAAGTAGCTCACATCCACCTCCATGAAGGTCCCCCTATTCCCATTGCTTGTAAGATCTCATAAGTCTAGAATTCCAAAGGTGATGCTAGGATCTTTATCAACACTGGTTTAGTTGAGGCCTACTCAGAGTGAGGATCACATCTAGGAGACCACATTTCAAGGTCAAAGGATTTGACCTCGACAAGCATTCGGATGCCAATATCTTAGCAACATCCTCATTCTGATCAAGTCTGGTGGTACATTCCTTCTTCAATTCATTTGCCTTCTCCTTGATGAATGACAGGGTATCCCAATTTGACAATGAGGTTTGGATGACCTCCTCTCCATCCTTAATGAACTTATGGAGCCAACCTTGGAGTACCTTTGCTTGATTTTTCTTGGCTTCCAGATCATTTATCTCCTCCTATGTCACCAGCATTAGATTAGATGGGACTTCTGTGACCTGCATTGCCGGAGATACAATCCCTTGACAAATCCTTAGAGCTGGGAAATGCACCCATTTAGCTCCTTCTTCTTCAGCTTGTCCTTTCAGATCCTAGCTACTACAACTTTGGCACTGCCTAAGATATCCTCAAGTTCCTACTCTACATTGGCATGCCCTAAATCTAGGATGGTGATTTGATATTCATCCATAGTAATCTCACCCTTTGCTTTCTCGACTGTAGGCACAACCAAATGTGATGTCCTATGTCATGTAGTATCCCTCTTAATAGCATATACTACCCTAGCCTTGCGCTTGAGATTTATTCCCTCTGTAGAAAACAATGCCTTAAAATCAAAAGGAATTAAATTTATGGGAGGCTCAGTTACCTCTGACGCTAGCCATTCTGGAATGTCTGGCTCTAGCCCTTCTTGACCCAGTTGCTCAATGTGAGCATCTTTTATTATCAACTCTTCATTGTCCTTATCAAGACCTTCTTCTTGTAGCATTTCTTCTTACGGATTTTCTTGCTATGGCATCTCTTCTTGATCACCCTCTTGAGCAAACTCTACCTAAGAATTTCTTGTTGAGGCCCTTCGGACTGGGGAACTTCCTATTGAGGTGCCTATGTATCCACCTCCATCTCTTCATGTTCTGGACCTCCTACTTCCGTGTCCTCCTCATCTCTTTGATCTTAGTGGTCATGTTTTTCCACATGTTTTATTCCTTCCTCCTTAGATGATGTAACATGCCATCACACATTAACCAAAAAAATAACCAGAATTAACCATTTTAACTAAGAGTAAGAATACATCATGATTAACATAATCACATTTAAACAAGAATGAGTTAATATCATCATGATAATTAAGCATGTTATTCCTTTCTAGAACATAACAGAACTTAGATTTACAATATTCAAGGATAACTCATTAATGAAAGATCTTCACTATACATGTACAAATCTATTCTCAAGGCATCAAATAAAGAAATATGCATAATAAATGACTATCAAGTCATATAAAGAAAAGTACTGTATCTAGAACTTTTACATTGGTTTTCATAAGCCTCAGCTTGTCTTCTGCTTGGGAAGGAGAGAATCATTCGAGTGCTTTTCCTCCAACCACAGACCAGCGGTCCCCGCACAACTTCCTACCTAGAAGTGGCCCTACCCTTCACGAAGGATATAGATAAAAGGTACCATTAGGTTTGCCATCTGAGTATTTGGTGTTGCGTCCTTCATAATTTTTTATGGTCATACAACTATAGATCAACTCTAACTATGTATGATGCTACTAAAAACATTATGCCATCTGGATCACTATGGACCAACAATGCACGTAGAGACAGATGCATTACTTTGGCCAAAGATTTACATACATTTCGTAGTGAACATAGTTGTAGGTCCACCACCTTGACTTGACTTAGAAGTTGTCTCATCCTACAGTATTCATAGTTCAACCCTCATTTAGGTGTAGGATAAATAAGTTCGGTTCATTCTTGGTCCAAATCTTGGACAATCAACTCCTATCATGGGAGTACATTCAAATATGTTATGTTGCTTTCGTAATTGGGAAATTGTGACTCCTCATCACTCTATTCCATCTTTCAAAATGGAAATAGCCAAATCAAGTTTTCCAACTTATGACTTTCCTAGGTTAATAGTTTCATGTTGAGCTATCACAAGGTTCACATTCAAGTTCATATCATCAAAGACTTATATCACATTAGTCTAATAAGATGGTCTTACCAAAAATACCCCAACTCAAATACTCACATGAGTTCATAATATTTTATACCCCATTCGTGGAGTTTGGTCATTAGAAAGGAAATGGTTTTCATTTACATTACAATGTAAGAGATTCATACTAAACTTAGTTTTCAATCTCATAAGGAATAAATTATCAATAACAGTAATCTCTCACATAAACCTGACATGCATTTAATGCTGCCTTGAAATAATAATAGTATTTATCATTTATCAAACCTCCTTCTTTAACAAGGAGTCGATACATATATTCTTTTAAATTCAAGGACTGCACCACGGTTATCATAATAACCTTCATTAACAATCGAACACTTTGATTGTAGTCCTCAAGATTGGTTGCTTAGTGCTTAATGCACAATCACTGGTGTAAAGATTCATGATAAATGTTATCATGGCTCGAGGAAAGGCTCTCGACCTACTCCCAAGATGGCTTTCCAATGCACATACTCTATCATAATAGTTCTTTATACTTTAAGTATTGAGCATAGTTGGCTCGAGAACAATAATGAAGGCTTTGGGGGTATTACTAAATAGTTTTAATTCCATGCCATATAGGCACACAAACATATTTGCATGCTACAACAAAGCACAAGCTTAGCCCTATGACCTCGAATGATTTATTTATCAACAGTGATTATAAGCTTAGCATTATAGATTCACATACGTCCTCAAGTGCCTGAAGGATTACACATAGTGTATGAGAAAACAAATTTATTCAAACAAAGTTTATGACCTCGAGGGTCTTAAAACAATACTCATAGCAAGTGCTTCAGCCTAAAGGGCCTTCAACAATAATCACAACAAGCTTTACTATTATAGTTCGACACAGTCGACCTCATACACAACATTAGTAACATTTATTTAACATGCCAAGTGATAAGAGTCTTTCAAAGACTACGAATCATACTTGAAGGTTTCATAGATGTATAATGGAGTCGGCCTATTGAGGAACACCCCCAAATCTTGTCGATAGCTCTAAAATTGAGTGCTATTGTATTCCCAGCTTGTTGCTATGACAACAATTTCTTTTCACATAGAAACTTGGTTTACCAACCCTTTTCTCCTCTCTCAAATGCCAAAAGATAGACTACCAAAAATAAAGGTATTATCCTTTCTTTTGCATGCCTTACATGCAATAAGGCTCACCACCTTTCGAGCTCCACGATGAGAAAAAATAGTTAACCCCACTCCACCACCCTGCGACCTTTTTGGATTTCATAGTCCATTATTTGCTATCATGAAGTAGACAATGAGGGTGTGGATCTAAATGGGTCTGAAATGGCCTCCACTCATCCCACTCACCATGGGTGGTGGTCGGCCTAATAACTTATGACATATACATTAATGATAGTAAGGTACCTGATCACAAGGCTAAAATGATTATATCATATTAAGTTTCCCTTGCATCTACATGATGTATAAGGGTAAATATAACAATCCAAGATGTCATCAAATGACATCGTCGTCAGTAGGGTAGCATAAATAAAATGCGATTTAGGGGTCGAGTACCGCTCCCCCTTCTTCACTATAAACCATAAGTAATATAGAAAAAGAAATAATAGATTCAAAACCCTGATACAGAAATAAATAAAGAAACAAGGAAGTACTCAACTACCTGGCGAGATTATCTCTCAACTTACGTTGATGTTCTAGGAACATTATTTATTTGAATTGATGTAGATGATGTCAAGATAACCTAAAGTGTCATGACAACACAAAAAGGAAACAACTAGCAAGGAAAAGATGTAAACTCACTCTACCTTGCAAGGTTTCATAAAGACTTAATCTGATACTTAGATGGCAATCTGACTCTTTCCCAAATCTATCTCCTCGTCCCAGATGATACTCTCCTTTTGTTTTTGAAGGAAGATTTATTTCCCGATCACACTCGCAACTATATAACCATGATTAGTGTATCATCATTTGATTCACAAATCATAATAATTAAATAATCATAACATGTAATCTCATGTCTAACTAACATTAGTCAGTTTTCACATAATCAAGATTAAACCTAATATTTTCCACAAACATCTAATCATTAAACTATGATTAATCATCCTGATTACCACACAAAAGAAAGATTAATCTTAACCATAAGTTGGGGATGTAAGATATCTCCCCCCATAAGAATCATTGTCCCCAATGATTAAATAATTTTCAGAATCAACCAGCATAATAAGAAAAGTGTTGTGTGGGCATAATAAAAAATATTTTTCAAAAGAGATGGGGAAATCTCGCATAAATATCCTCATGTAGTTTTCCTAGGTGGTATTTTTCTCTGCATACTGGCCCACTTGACCTTGCATTGAGTTATCTCTTTGTTACGTAAGTGTAGCTTACGCGTTTCGAGCACCTTGATGGGCTCAATCGCTACCACCCCTGAGTTCTTCACCTGTATAGCATTCCAGTCAAGAATAGGAATATGATTATCTCCTACATTAAAATTTTTCAAATAGGAAAAATAAAAAATATTATGCATCAAGGCAAGGGCTAGTAGTAGAGCAATTCTGTATGCGACTGGGTTGATCTCTTCGAGAACTTTGAAGGGACCCACGTATCTAGGAGCTAGTTTGGATGTCTTCCCAAATTTAATGGAGCTCTTTTGAGGTTTTACCCTTAGGACTTTTTCTACCACTGAGAAATGTCTTTCGGTGCTTTTAGCATCTGCATAACTTTTCTGCCTATCATTGGCTTCTGCTAACCTTTTCTTGATCAAATGAACTTGCTCTTCCATTTCTGACAGCATGTCTGGACCAAGACTAACCCTATCTTCTAACTTGTCCTAGCTTATAGGGGTTCGACACTTTCTTCCATATAATGCTTCAAATGGAGCCATCTTAATTATAGAATGATAGGAATTATTATAGGCAAATTCTACCAAAGGAAGATAATCTTCCCATTTGTATTGCTGGTCCATGCAATACATGCTCAATAAATCCTCCAGCACTTGGTTTACCCTTTCAGTTTGGCCATTCGTTTAAGGATGATAAGCATAGCTTATATTTAACTAGGTTCCAAGTGAGGAAAACAAGGTTTTCCAAAACATCAATGTCATTCTAGCATCCCTATCTGAGATAATCTTCTCAGGAATGCCAAGTAATATGAAGATTTCCTGCACAAATTTGCAGGCTATGATAGGTGCCCCATCCGTCAAGTTATTAGGTATAAAATGAGCCGCTTTGGTGAGTCTATCTAGCACAACCAAAATAGCATTGTCGCTACTCCTTAACATAGGAAGTCGAGTCATCCCACAATAATGGGTTACACTTTTTGGCCAAACTTGACATTAAAATTAACATTTTGAACAAAATCTTCTCTTTCTGACACCTATAGCCACTAAACCATTAGGAATTTGAAGATAATGCAAACTAGTGATTTGTGAGATTTTGTGTGTGTATTATAAATATATATTTAAAAAAAAAAATTGGAGTTAAATTGTAATTTTTTTTGCGTCTCCTTTGATAACTAGCTTTTAATAGTAAATAACATTTTTTTAAAGTGATGTGTATTCTGTCGCACATAACTTTCTTTCTACAAGGGATAAAATTCTGATTCTTTTGAATTTAGATTGGTAACACTGATATCTAGAGGATGCATTTGGTTTCATAATGTTTTGTTGAATATTTTTTTTAATTAAGTTTTGAAGTCAAACCAATTATAATTTAGACATAGGCGTATTATGTCCAACATAACTTTTTTTGTATGTATCAGAATTCAATTTTTTTTTGTTGGAATAAGGACATCAATACCTAGAGGAAATGTATTTTTTAGAATTTTTTTTCTCTATTTTCCTATTTTTTTGTATGTGTGAAACAAAGACCTTGTTGTTCATTGAAAAACCTACATTCACAAGAAATGAAAAATAAATATAATAATCAAATTAAATATATTTAAAATTATACTTTTTGGGAAGCTTATAATAAGGACTACATGCTTACAAAACATAAATTTTAAATGAATTCATTTGATCCCTGAAAAGGTAAATCAAAGTGGCTTTTTATCAACATTTTGATAGGTGTAGAGGAGACTCCATTATAGGTATGGTTTAAAACTAGTTGGGTTCTATCCAAGGGGGTTTGAATCTAAGGGGGTTTGATCAAACTCTCTTCAACTAAAATCCTTTAAATGGAACCTTTCAATGCTTAAATCATTATATTTTACAGCTAGAATGGGCAATACCTTGTTTGTTCTTGTATCATTTGTGCATACTTGCTTGCTTGATTGTGTGTGTTATCATTTTATCTTGCATCACGTGTCATTCAACTCTTTCATTCCATCCCTTCTCTTATGTCAACCAATTTCTTCACCCTAACTTGTCATCACCCTATCTCATCATGAGATTGTCAGTCATCCTATTGTCACATTCCTCCCATCCAATCTCTTGAGGGCATCCCATCATCATTTAACTTGTACCATGGACAAACTGGGGCATGTTTGAATCATAGAAAATTTTTATTCTTTGAAACAACATGATAAAACACATTGCATCAAAGAGGGGCAAAATGTATACACCTAAAATTGGCTCGTGTCAAACTAAATAAATATTTTAATATTTATTTTAAATTCTTATTCTTCTATGAATTAAATAAATATTCTAATTTATTTGATTGGTTCATTATCCTAATAATTAAATAAAAATCATTTTATTTAATTAAATCCCCTAATTCTTCTATAGTCTCATCCAATTAAATAATCCTAAATTATTTAATTAATCCTAAATTCCTCTATTCTAAGTCCTAATTTCATAAATTCACATCACCTTTCCACCTCACCTTTCCACCTCACCTTGTTGCACACATAATTAAATATTTTAATATTTAATTAGCTAATATTCCCTCACCCACATATCATATTTATCCTCCACTCAAATTACTTAACTCATCAATCAAATCTGTTAACTAATTAGTCAATTGAGTTCACTGGTCAATCTATTTTGTTGACTCCCCAATCAACCTAGTTAACTAATCAATCATCTTAGTTAACTCCTCAATCTATTCTGTTAACTCCCATAACTCATGAAGAAGGCTTGGACACTTGTCCTCTCCTTATTCGTGTACATTCTCTCAAACTTTCTCAACTGTACACCTCACAGGTAATTCCTCCAATCATGGATCTATTGACACTTGGATTTGGTCTTCCCTCAGGCTATATAAGCAAGGTCCTCATACCCATTTCATATCTATCTAAGCTTAAGCAATCTTACTCTGTAGGAATTATTATAGTGTGCCTTTGGAAAAGTTATCATCCACTTGCATTCACACAACCTCATTATCACAATCCCCATCCAATCATGTCTCCATTAATCCATATCCATTAGTATTGCATTTGTAGTGTCATCTCCATTGCATAATCCACCCATAGCCGTTCTACTCTTGTCATCTTCAACAGGAAGGAAGTGCAAACTTCTGAGAGCTCCATTACCATCAAGATCAAGAGGAGATAGGTGAACAATGGAAGCATAGAGGTAAAATGGTCTTGAAAGGTATATTCTTGGTTTACTTGTGTTTACATCAATTTCCATTGAGTTATTGGATGATTAGTTGCTTTAAACTGTTATTCACATTTTCCACTAACATTTATGGCACCCATTGTGGGGTTTACCCTATTTTTAACTTTGATTTGAGTGTTTTGTGAAGGTTCTATCATGACAGGTCATTCTTGCGCATACAACTTCCAGTTCTATGCATTCAATCTTTCCTACACCGCATTCAATCTTTCTGCGCATCTAACTTGGTTTGCTGCACTTCTGATCTTTTTGTGCATACAAAGCGCAGTCCTGCACATTTAATCATTATTTCTACACTTTTGTAAATCTACACATATGAATCACAGTATTGCTCATATGACTTGCAGATCTGTGCATATGATTTGTCAGAGAAAGTTGTAATGTTTTTATCAGATCTTCCTTACTAACTCTCATTTGCAGGTGTTAGGAGCTAGACTTAGTCATTTTAGCTACATTATTAAGCCACATAGAACTAATTAGGAGAGAGAGTAACTTAATATGTTCATGCAAATCATCACATAGACATAACTAGGAGGAAAGTAAATCATTTTGTTGCATCACAACTTGCATCTAGTCCCAACCTAGGGGTTATAACTAAATAATTTATTTATGTTTTTACTATCTTGCACTACAATCCATCACATAGCTTAATAGGGGAAAGTAACACTTGTTTATTTCTTCAAGCAACAATCTACACCTAGATTTGTTAGAAGGTTAAAATAAACAATCTTTTCCAAGTTATTGCTATCTTGTTACAAGTTTCTGTGCTTGGTAGATTTAACACATTTAGTTATTTTTCTTTTAACTAGGAAGATAAAGAACCACTGTTCTCCGTGCTTGGAAATGATAATAGGCCTATGTTCTCCCCTTTCTTGGGTGACTAGAATGCCAAACTTATCATTTTACATGTGTAACCTTTAGAGAGGCATGCCCTTGGAATTCCTTCCTTCCAGGTGGGATGACCTTAAGTGATAATGGGCTGAAGCCAAGCCACCTCCAAGTCACTATAAATAAATTGGGTTTGTGATGAAAATTGTAAACCATGAGTGTCATTGTGTTATACCAATAAATGTTTCCCCTGAAACCCTATAGAGCGTAACTTTTGCAGGCTGGGAAGCCTCCTTATCAGAGTGAATTGCCGCACGTGTAACCACCCGAACAGATGTCCATACTAAAAAGCCATTGTTTCTAGAATGCGAAAAACCCCTATTTGGTGACACAGGAGGAAGAACCTCTAGAGCCATCCAACATCATACACTCATTTAGTGTGGAGATAGAAAAGTTCAATTCTTCAGAGGAACTGTAACTTGGTATACATGAGAAGTGAGTGCCGTGGAGGGGATCTGGTGCTACCAAGTTACTATCTGTCATGTCTTTATGCAAGTGGGTAGTGTAAAAACCAAGTTGGAACTCATCAAATACTATCCTTGCCAACCTTAGGATTGTGCTTGCTTTTTGGTCAAAAAATTGTAAAAACATGGAATCTTCTTATTTGACGTGTTTTGTTGCAACTAATTGATACAAATCATTAGCAAAAATACTAGACTTGTATCAAGAAACATTATGAAAACAAGCCAAGATCGAGAAAATTGAAACAAAAAAACAACACTACCTGCTGTTCTGTGCATTTTAACCATCCTGCTATGCATATGAGAAGTTCTGCTACACATTTAATCCTATTGCACAATTGACCCATTTTGCTAGGTATTTGAGATATTTTGTTGCACATACAATACTTCTGTGCATTTGATGCATAGAGCGGCGCATGCGACCTATAGTATTGTGCATTCAAAAATTAGAGCATTTCAACCAGACCTGCGCACTTGACATACATAGCTGCACATTTGACCATTCTTCCTATGCATCTGAAGCTACGCATGCAAAATAGAGAGCTATTCCATACACTTTTGAGAAAACTTTGAACCGGTTCTAGATACCTATTATTGCATATACCTCATCTATGATCTCAGAAAAACCATACAAATTAGTTTCACATCTATTTTCCAAACCGTTTCCATTTTCCATATCATCCCTAGTAAAAACATCAAACAAAGCAAACCAAGTTTCCTACTAAGGTGTCATTAAGATCTTCCAAAATTCAAAACAAAAATCTAGTTAGTTTCATAACAGGATATATCATCCTTCATCTCGGAAATACGCTAGTGTAATCTTGATAAAAGTAGTCCATATCAATAGCGGTGATCAACTCTCCCTACTTTGACTATCTTTTACCTCAAGAGCACATTTGTTTGAGCAAATAGTAGATCAAAATTTGAACCTTAGGAAAAATCTTGTCATCTCAAATTCACCAAAAACGTCCATTCACAAGCATTTTCATCCAAAATTCACGCCCAAGAAACAACTTTTATGGTTGCAACTAGATCAAAATCCAAAGAAAAGCAAGATATGGATCCTTTAAACAAAGACATACCATCTCCATCTCATAGTGATGGAGAGGAAGAAATCTCATATGAGGAAGTAATGGGTGCTATACAAGACTCAAAATTTCAAAAGATGATGGACAAGGTCCTAAACATGGACCTTCAAAAGTATTTCCTTATGCTAGCACAGCAAGGGACCAAACTTCCATCAGATTTTGACACTTCCACCTTAAAAGACACCACCTCTACAAATGACATGGAAACTCCCAAGATCACTCAAGAGGTTCCCAAAATAGACAAGACTAAGGATACCACAAATCCTCTAGACTTATTGACTCAAAAAATCCAAGTCTCGTAGCAATAGCTCTTGGACATTCAAACTAGAGCATCCTCAAAGCACTACTCTCTAGAGGATATTTCACCATATCCTTTTGATAAAGGCTTGATCATGATACCTTTCCCCTCAAAATTTGAGGTACCAAAATTTGACAAATATTAAGGAAAGGGTGATCCAAGAGACCACATCAGAGAATTTAGTTCAACATGTCTCAAAGTCGCCCACAATGACACCTATCTCATGCGACTATTCCCAAGGAACTTGGGAGGACAAGCTATGGAATGGTTCTCTCACTTACCTCCTGGCATCTAAACTTTCAACGAGCTAGTGGATAAGTTTGTCACTCATTTCTCCTATAACATTGAGCATGAAATCTCAATGTTAGATCTTTGTAACACCAAACGGAAGGGTGGAGAATCCTTCACCGCTTTCTTACAAAGATGGAGACAACTAACCAGCAAATATCCATATCATATGCTAGAAAAATAAATGCTTGAGATGTTTATACACAACCTAAATGCTGATCTTAGCTACCAAATACAAATCCAATGTCCTACTTCATTTAGTAAGGTCATTGAAATGGGGTTACTCATTGAAAAAGCTTTGATAGCCAAAGGACAAGTCAAAATATACAAGGGAACCCAGAGCTCCAATCATAACACGGACAAGCTGAGGTTTTGGACCAAGAATAAAAACATTGTCAACGACGGTGTCATGGATGTAAAACAAGTGATCCCAAAACAACTGATCTTCAACTTGTCCAATCCACAAAACAACACACTGCAAAACAAGCCCCAAAACAATGCATCACAACCCACCAACTTTCAGCCTTGACAAAAGTTCACACCTTTGGGAGAATCACTGGAATCAGCCCTATGGAAGCTCATATCAAATAATGTCAGAACGCTTCCAACGGCACGTGATTACGAACCTAAATTCAAACCTCCTTGGTGGAAAGACTCAAATTTTTGTGAGTATCATTGAAGCAAGGGACACAAGACCAATGATTGCCAAAGCCTCAAAAACTTACTTCAAGACTTGGTAGATCAAAAAGTGGTCAAAGTTAAGGGACAAGAATCCAATGAGGACCATTTGGCATACAAGAATCCACTCCCTAACTATGAAGAGGGAGGTTCTTCAAACCAAAACAATAATAGGAGTAACAACACCAACTATACAAATGTGTCTTATGATTATGTTGTTAACCACATTTCTGAAAGTGATGCGCATATCAATGTCATCACTATAAACAAAAACCTTCATTGTAACGTAACCACCCACGGTGGAAAAGTTACTCTTCAAGGGGTTCCATCCCAAACTCCATCCATGTCTAACTAGTACAATGTCTTAGAGAAACTCCACAAAACACCAGCACACATTTCCATTTTGGAGATCTTGCGTCTATCCCCATCCCACAAGACCAACCTCGACCAATCTCTCTCAGAAACCATAGTCCCAACTAATCTAGCAGAAGAGCAATTCCAAGCCATGGTGGGCCACCTAACCACACCTCAATTTTTGACCTTCACTGAAAAGGATGACATGTCAATCACCCAACTACATAATGCATCTCTCCACATCGAAACCTTCATCCACAAGCATAAAATAAAAAGGGTTCTAATCGATGAAGGAGCGGGTTTAAATATTTGCACCTTAAAGCTACTCCTTGCATTGGGGTTTTCAAAGAATTCTATCGATCCTTAAAGGAAAATCACCATCAAAGCTTATGATGAAGAGGAAAGAACTTCAAAGGGAACCATTGTTTTGCCTATTAGAGTGGGATCTGTAGTAATGGATGTGGTGTGTCAAGTGCTTGACATGGAGCTTGTATATAATATTCTCCTTGGTAGACCTTGGATACACGCAATGAAGGTGGTGCCATCAACCTATCGCTAGTGTATCAAATTCCCCCATGATGGCCAAGATATCACCATCCAAGGCAATCCCAATCCATTTCAATATTGAAACTCCATACAATCTAAACCTAATGTTGTAATTCCCAATAACTGTGGCTCTGTTTCATCCTCATCCCGTGTTGACCCAAAATCACTACCTTCTTCCTCCAAGGCATCTGAACTCAAAGTCAATCTCAAAGACAAGGGTGTCGGAGAGTATACCATTGCACAATCCTTTTGCCTAGCACAGTTACCACTCTCTCCAAAATCCTATGGAAAACCTTCCATAAATAAACCCAAGACTTTGGAACCTCCCAAAGGTCATTTTGTTAAATGGGGAAGCTTAACAGATGCGAGTGATGAAAAGGATATCCTACAGTGGCTATACAATGATGAAGATAGTCAAACCAACTCACATGAACCACAAGGCCAAATGTAAACCGAACAGTATGGTCAAGGGTTCTCTATCTTGCAAAGGATAGGGTATGACATACATGGTCCCTTCGGTTTGAGAAAAGATGGTATCATTGAGCCTATCCAACCTCCTTTACTAGCCCGAGACACTACAGGGCTAGGCTACACAGGCAAAGCAAAAGAACACAAGAAAGGAGAAGAATAAAGGAAAACAAAAAGAAATAGCTTCTACTAACCTAGTAGAATAAATCCATAGGCTACAAGCATGGAGTGAGACAGACTCCAATGAATATGAGTGGGATAGTCTCTTTGAACTATCTTGTGATGAAAAAGACATTGATGTAGTCCAACAATATACCTCAACCCAAACAACTCATGAGGGTCAAGGCTCACCATCTAGACCTTTAGAGTTCAATCCGCATAATAACAATAGTGAATTTTGCAAGGAACGAATGATGTACCCCTTGACAGATCAACTAGTGGAGAGTACCATCACAGGCATTGTCAATGATTACAATAACCATACCAATTCCTCCATCTTAACCATCACTAGCCACGAACCAAACCAACTTGATGACCTATTACCATTGTTACATCCTAAACTCATAGATTGGGATTTACAAGAGTCCACCCCTTAGCTAGATACCTTTCAAAATGATGAAGCCATCATTGACTATCTAGAACTTAGAGAGCATATACCTGCAGGGGACCACAGAGCTGGCTATGCCATAGAACTCAATGACAAGGCTTATTTTGGTGAGAGTGCCAAGCCTTTTAGTCTCAAAAATGTAAAAATGAAAGATAGATCTAATGGTGAAAACATCTCTGCAGTAGTGTTAGATCATGAAAATAGTAAAAAGATGAAAGACGTATCCAATGGTGAAAACTTCTCTGAAGCGACGAAAGACGAAAGGATTGACACTCTTCCCAATCTAACACATCAGGAGAGATCTGCAATCTTGATTGAACTAGCAGAACCGGTCAGCATCGGTATAGAGGAAAATCCAAGGATAATCGACATGGCAAAATCATTATCAGCACAAGAAAAGCCAGAATTCATCAAATTCTTCAAAAGGAAACAAATCAACTTTGCTTGGTCATATGCATATATGCTAGGGCTAGATCCAAATCTCATAATGCATCACTTATCAATAGCTCCAGAAGCTAAGCCAGTAAAACAAAAACTTAAAAAAATGCATCCGCATATCGTCCTCATGGTAAAAGAATAAATGAAGAAGCTGTTGGATGTGGGGTTTATCTGTCCCATAGATTATCCAGAATGGATTTCAAACATTGTGCCTATCTCCAAACCAAATGGAAGGATTCACCTATGCAATAACTTCAGAGACCTGAATAAAGCTTGTCCAAAAGATGATTTCCCTTTGGCCAACATTGACATTATTGTAGATCTCATGGCAGGGCACACTATGCTGTCCCTAATGGATGGTTTCTCTGGATATAACCAAATCAAAATTGCACTAGAGGACCAGCACAAAACAACATTCACATACCCATGGGGTACCTACTATTGGTGCGTCATGCCATTCGGACTAAAGAATGTGGGGGCAACATACCAACGGGCAATGACTATGATCTTTCATGACATGATGCACACAATCATGGAAGATTATGTAGATGATATATTAGCGAAATCACTCACAAGAGAAGGACACCTAGCAGTATTGGACAAGATCTTCACAAGATTGCAGCAGTTTAATGTGCGTCTCAACCCAAAGAAGTGCATATTTAGAGTCACATCTGGTAAGCTTCTCGGATACATAGTGTCTGCTAATGGAATCAAAGTAGACCCAACTAAGGTAAGCCATCATGGAAATGCCGCCTCCCAAAAATCTCAGTCAGTTGCAGTCTCTACAAGGAAAGCTACAATCTATCAGAAGGTTCATCTCTCAACTGGTAGATAAGTGTCATCCATTCATGCATCTCCTCCATAAGAACATTCCCTTCAAGTGGGATGACTCATGTGAACAATCTTTTCAACATTTAAAGAAGTATCTAATGAAACCACCTATATTGATGCCACTGATCTAGGGCAAGCCATTGCTACTTTACATCTCAGCTACACCAACAACTCTACGAGCTCTACTTGCACAACAAAATAATGAAGGAAAGGAACAAGTGATCTCCTACATCAAAAGAACACTAGTAGGTTATGAGCTACAATATACACCAACTAAAAGAGCATGTCTTGCTAGTGTATCTACTTCACAAAAATGGAGACATTACATGCTCTCCCACTCCATCAAGCTCGTAGCAAAGATTGACCCATTAAAATACTTGCTCAACAAAGCTACCCTAATAGGTAGAATATCAAAATGGGTCATGATACTCAGTGAATTTCACAATGAATATGTAGATAGACGAGTAATAAAGGGGAACGTGATTGTAGATCAGCTGGCGGATGCACCTTTAACAAGTGACAACCCATTAAAATTTGAATTTCTAGATGAGTATATCTTTAGCATCACAACAACAGCCTTGAAACTATACTTTGATGGATCATACACTCAACATGGGTCTAGAGAAGGTATCTTGTTGATCACATCAAATGGAGACACCATACCAAAGTCGTACATGTTACTCTTTCCATGCACTAATAATGTGGCCGAGTATGAAGCCATGCTCATCGGCATCAAGCTAGTAGTGGAATGGAATGTGACATAACTTCATGTGTATGGCGACTCACAACTCATCATTAACTAGGTGAATGATGAATACCAAACAAAGGACAAGAAGTTAATACCATACAAGCGTATGCTAGATGACTTTAAGGAATACTTTGTTGTCATCTCTTTTGAGCAGATACCAAGGTTGGAGAACAAAACAATAGATGCCATGGCAATGATTGCATCTCTCCTAGATATCCCTGAAAATCAATCACATTATGAGTTCTTGGTAGAGCCAGTGTCCCATCTTGCATATGACACCCCCGAATCCCACATCATTTGCCACATTATAGGATCAGATTCTCCCCTATATGGAAAAGTATTTGCCTATCTAAAAAAGAATACCCTACCACCTGATCTCTCAAGTAACCAAAAGCTAACCTTCATTCGCCAAGCATCCCGTTATGCCATTATTTCCAACACCCTGTATTGATGAGGTCTAGATGGTACTCTCCTTAGGTGTCTCAATAGCGAGGAATATAAAACTACCCTGAGCGAAGTACACAAAGGTATATGCGGGACCCACTCTAGTGGTCCTATGTTGGCTAAGAAACAAATTCGTATGGGATACTACTGGCCTACTATGGAAAAAGACTCATATCATTTTGTAAAAAGATGCAACAAATGCTAGATCCATGGGAACCTGATACATGCACCTGTGTAGGAGCTACAACCGTTAACGATTCCTTGGGCTTTATGTCAATGGGGACTCAACTTAGTGGGAAAGATACATCCACCATCATCCAGTGGCCATAAATTCATCATAACCGCCACTGAGTACTTTACAAAGTGGATTGAAGCTGTACCCCTTGCCAATGTCATAGGCTAACAAATCACCTCTTTCATCTTGAATTACATCATTTGCCACTATGGTATCCCTGTATCCATTATCACTGACAATGGAAGACCATTTAAAAACCAAGATGTCAAAGAGCTATGTGACAAATTCCACATCCAACACCGCTTTTCCACCCCATATTACCCCCAAGGAAACGACCAGGCAGAAGTATCAAATAAAGCCATCTTAAAAATCTTGAAAAAGACTGTCAATGATGCCAGTCGTGATTGGCACATCCAATTGAATCTTACGCTATGGGCCTACTGCATAAGTATCCACACACTGACAGGTGTAATGCCATATTCCCTCGTTTATGGCTCTAAATCCATCTTGCCCATTGAAGTCAAGATCCCATCCTTGCGAGTTTTGTTAAAAGGCCTCATATCTGATGAAGAGTATAGAGTTTCCAGACTTCAAGTGTTGAGCTGCTCAAATAAAGAAGGCAACATGCTTTTAACCATCTCAAGGCTTATCAACAAAGGATGTCTAGGAACTACAATCACAGAGTCAAACCCTCAGTATTTCAAGTTGGTGACCTAGTCCTCAGAGAGAATCCCAGGAATTAGCAGGACAGAGAGAAGAAAGATAAGTTTGAATCAAATTGGCTAGGTCCTTATGTCATCACTGGTGCCTATGGATTAGGTGCTTATCAATTGGATACATCAGAAGGTGACTTGATTGATGATCCCATCAACAACATGCATCTTGGCAAGTTCTACACCTAAACCCCAATGCAAGGGATCAAAATCACAAAAAAAAAATTTAGAAAATGACAAAAATAGAAAAAAAAGATCAAAAACATGGAAAAATAGCAAAAAAAAAATCATCCTTTGATGAAAACCTGGTAAACAGGCACCTTGGATAGATACCATGTTGAAAACCTAGTAAACATGCGTCATGTGTATTTTAGCTATCGTGCAAATAAAAGCAAGTGGTGAAAACCTGGTAAACAGGCACTCCTTCTGATAAACCACGTACTCCATCTTTTTAGGCCTTGTTCCTCATTCATCCCTCCTAACTGTACCCACCCAATCACATCGAGGTACCTACCATGGCTTGTTGTTCGCTCATCCTTACTGCCTTCTCCCATCAGGTTGTCGATCTAAGCTTGCGTCCACCTTATCATCCATCCTATGCCAATCCATTAAACCATTGTCAAACTACATCACCTCTGAGCTATCACGTAGGCAAGGCCATCATTAATGCACCCTCGATGCTCCTTTCACATCTATTCCATCCCATATCACCCATCCTTTGGTCCATCCGAATCCGCACCATTTCCCATCGCTTAGGTCCTAGGTCCACAAAGTCCACACCCTGAACTAAGTTGCGTCTGCATCGTCACATAGGCAAGGCCATTTACAATGAGCCCTCGAGGCAATAGGTCAGTCCCTTAGGGCCCATTTCTTTATGTTTATTGTCAGTTCATCCTCAATAAGTCAATCCTTTACTTGACTGGGGGAAAATCCTTGACCTAGTTGGAGAATTGAATTCTTGAATGTCACGCACCTCAGAGGATAACAATAAGGATCGTGATACTATCAGCAGACAACATGCAACATTACAAACACACTTTTTCAACAAAACGCTTGATGCAAGAAATAGACCTATAAATAAGACACAATGGGCCTCAACCACCATGATGATTGTATCTGCTTTAGTTGCAAGAAAACATAACTATGGCAAGAAAATTTGTGCTTATTAAAAAGGTTTAAGTCATTGAGTCTTGATTTTTGTTATTATGTATTTCTATGCTACTCAAGGATGTCAAAAACTAGAGGAGCTATGATGGGGGCAAAATTATCTTATTTGTTTGTTATTTGTGGATCAATCTTTAGTAATGTGATGACTTTGTCTAACGACATGATCGGCAAAAGATCATCAAGGACATCAGAGGCTGAAACATTAAATAGGTGTAATCCTTGTCTATTGACATGCAAGGTATTCTCAGGTCATCTAGATTCAATTTTGACTAGATGCTTGTATTAGCTTGCTAAATCAAAATCCATGTAAGAGATACTCAGGTCATCTCAGTTTAATTATACCTAGATGCTTGTATTTTCTTACAACATTTTAAAAGCTCAATGATGAAACAAAGTACTTCAAAAACTTGTATATGAAGATGACATAATCCACATCCATACATACCAAATTTGTATTTCACCTCATTTATAAGCATTCCATAAATACCATTTATCCAAGTGTCTTAAGATCCAAAGTCTTTTCTTTCATTTGTCCAAGTTTATTCTTCTAATCAATTCTTCCATCAATTCGTTCAAACCCTTATCTAATCAATCCAAGCAATGATCCAAATGCAAGTCCATCCTTAATCCATACCAATCAAGTAAAGTCAATCTTGTTAAATTATCCAATCGCAATCAGTGGTCTTGATCCTAATCCTCTCGTAAACCAAGTCAATCAATCATAATTATTAGTGGGATATATCTTTCCCGCGTCTTTGTGTTGATCTAGGGATATATCATTCCCCACAATGAAAAACACTATCGTTGATCATTATCAATTAATCATTGGTTTACAGCTAGATAGGGGCAATACCTTGTTTGTTCTTGTATCATTTGTACATACTTTCTTTCTTGCTTGTGTGTGTTATCATTTTATCTTCCATCACATGTCATTCAACTCTTTCATTCCATCCCTTCTCTTACGTCAACCAATTTCTTCAACCTAACCTGTCATCACCCTATCTCATCATGAGATTGTCAGTCATCCTGTCGTCACATTCTTCCCATCCAATCTCCTGAGGGGTCATCCTATCGTCATTTAACCTGTACAAGGGGCAAACTGGGGCATGTATCAAGCACATAAATTTTTTATTCTTTGAAACAACGTGATAAAACACATTGCATCAAAGAGGGGCAAAATGTATACATCTAAAATTGGCTCATGTCGAACTAAATAAATATTTTAATATTTATTTTAAATTCTTATTCTTCTATCAATTAAATAAATATTCTAATTTATTTGATTGGTTCGTTATCCCAATAATTAAATAGAAATCATTTTATTTAATTAAATCCCCTAATTCTTCTATAGTCTCATCTAATTAAATAATCCTAAATTCCTCTATTCTAAGTCCTAATTTCATAAATCCACATCACCTTGTTGCACACATAATTAAATATTTTAATATTTAATTAGCTAATATTCCCTCACCCACATGTCCTATTTATCCTCCAGTCAAATTAGTTAACTCATCAATCAAATCTGTTAACTAATTAGTCAATTGAGTTCACTGGTCAATATATTCTGTTGACTCCCTAATCAACCTAGTTAACTGATCAATCATCTCAGTTAACTCCTCAATCTATTCTGTTAACTCCCATAACTCATGAAGAAGGCTTGGACACTTATCCTCTTCTGATTCGTGCACATTCTCTCAAGCTTTCTCAACAGTACATCTCACAGGTAATTCCTCCAATCATGGATCTATTGACACATGGATTTGGTCTTCCCTCAGCCTATATAAGCAAGGTCCTCATACCCATTTCATATCCATCTAAGCTTAAGCAATCTTACGCTGCAGGAATCATTATAGCGTGCCTTTGGAAAAGTTATCATCCACTTGCATTCATACAACCTCATTATCACAATCCCCATCCAATCATGTCTCCATCAATCCATGTACATTAGTATTGCATTTGTAGTGTCATCTCCATTGAATAATTTACCCATAGCCATTCTACTCTTGTCATCTTCAACATCAAGGAAGTGCACACTTTTGAGAGCTCCATTACCATCAAGATCAAGAGGAGATAAGCGAACAATAGAAGCATAGAGGTAAAACTGTCTTCGAACGTATATTCTTGGTTTACTTGTGTTTACATCAATTTCCATTGAGTTATTGGATGATTAGTTGATTTAAACTGTTATTCACATTTTCCGCTAACAGACCTATATAAATCAATTTCAATTGTTGACAAAACATTCTAGATGATTGGAAAAATGAATTGATTAAATAGAAATAGCCTTAAAATGAAAAACCACCTAGTAGTAAATCTGTCATAACTTTCTTATTTCTTAGTGTAATTATAAAATTCAAGATGTTTTGGAAACGTAAGAATAAGGGGAATAAAACCTAGGAAACAATTAGAAAATTTCTATAAGATGAGGAGGTAGTGTTTAATGCAATCATCCCTTTCCCTCAAATCTTGATTTACCCCAAACTTGATTATAAATTGAGAATGAATTGATTACTCAAAAGTATTCCCTATATTATAATAAATGATAGAAGTACTAAAAGATTAAAGATCTTTTATTTTCTTTAATTTTGACATTTCAAATAACTATGCAATATATATATGTCTGATCTAACAATTGTTTTTATAAACTAATCAACATAAGGATTTAATTTGTCCTTCTTGCACTACAAGAATATTCTTGATTCAATCTAATTTTTGGATACAATTAAATATATGAAAGATTATCTAATCATACCCATTCCAAGAAAGAAAATATGAGAATTCATCTAACACACTTATATAATGAGAATAATTCATTTCCAACAAAGTAAACTACCAACAAAACCCTAGATTTTCAATCTTTTCTACAAGAGTGGTAAAAATGCGATAACTTTCAAAATACTTAACAAATTTTAAAAACATAAAATGTTTCAGAAATATGAAAACATGATTCTCAAAACCCAGAAACATTTTTATAAACTAATTCATATGATAAGATTAATTTCATGAGACAACAACACGTTTTCTTAAAAGAATTTTCAGAATAACTTTAACATAAATAATGGGAAGTTTTCAGGGAAATATCTCAAGGATTTAATTAATGAAGAATACCTCCAAACACATTTGAAGAAAGACTCCAAGATTCCTTAATGTGAGAGCTTCCATATTATTCAGTTGAGCACTTCCTTTCTTCTACGTAGGATTCTATTGCCCTCCTCATGAAATTCAGAAATTTTCATCTAACAAGTTACCGTGGATGTATGTTTTCCTTGCCTCATCGAAATGGATGTAATTTCCTTCAAGAATTCTTCAAAATCAGCTATGAATGTCCTTTTGATGACCTGTAAAAATAAGAAATAAACCCGGGCTCTTCTCTTGATTTCCTCCACTTGAAGCCAAACTTCCATCTCCTTATAATATCTCCTTTTGCCAAGTTTCATAATCTGCTTTTGGGCTCCAATGACTCCTTGTATTCCTCTTCTTGCTTGTGGCATTCATTTATTTTTTAAGAAATGTGATTCTTGGATTTCCTTTATTTCTTTTCTTCATGACTTGAATGCTCTAAGATTCTTCGAGAGAAGAAGACTCTACAACTTCCAATTTCGTCACCCATTTTCTTGTGCACTAAAAATGCATTAAAATAACTCTAAAACATAATTTTTATGAATAAACAAGTACCCTACCCATAGGTCATTGACCTATGGTCTTAATTTTACCAAAAATAATCATAAAAGAGCTCTTATTCCCCACAACACACAATAATAATTAATTCAAATCAATTAACTAAACCATATCAAGACCTTACTGCTAAGTTCTATTCTCTTTATAACTTATATCATAATTTCATAAAAAATCTAAAATTAGCTCCACTAACTTGAAACTATAAATAAATATTAATTTATTCTCAATAAAATATCATAATTAATAAATAAGTTTCAAGTATGTTCTGATACCTCTCCGTTGAGAGTGTATTCCTGTCACTGACATGAGTCAAAATTAGTCAACGATTGTTAAAATAGTAATATTAAATTGAAAATTAATTTTTGAAAATAGTGTGACAAACTCAAGCCTAAATCCATCTTTTTGTTCATCCACCATGTGGATGCTTCACCCACCAACTAGTATGCTCCCCATATCTCTTTAGTCGAATCGACGTAGACGACGTTGAGATAACCTAAAGTGTCATGACGACACAAAAAGGAAACAACTAGCAAGGAAAAGACGTAAACTCACTCTACCTTGCAAGGTTTCACAAAGACTTAATCTGATACTCAGATGGCAATCTGACTCTTTCCCAAATCTATCTCCTCCTCCCAGATGATACTCTCCTTCCATTTTTGAAGGAAGATTCATTTCCCGATCACACTCGCAACCATATAACCATGATTAGTGTATCATCATTTGGTTCACAAATCATAATAATTAAATAATCATAACAACTTGTAATCTCATGTCTAAGTAACATTAGTCAGTTTTCACATAATCAATGATTAAATCTGATATTTTCTACAAACATCTAATCATTAAACTATGATTAATCATCCTGATTACCACACAAAAGCAAGATTAAGCTTAACCATAAGTTGGGGATGTAACATATCTCCCCCATAAGAATCATCATCCTCGATGATTAAATGTTTTCAGAATCAACCAACATAATAAGAAAAGTGTTGTGTGAGCATAATAAAAAACATTTTTCAAAAGAGATGGGGAAATCTCACATAAATATCCTCATAGTTTTCCCAGGTGGCATTTTCCTCTGCATTTTGGTCCCACTCGACCTTGTATTGAGTTATCTTATTGTTACATAAGCGTAGCTTATGCATTTCGAGCACCTTGATGGGCTCAATCACTACCACCCCTGGGTCCTTCACCTGTATAGCATTCCAATCAAGAATAGGAATATTGTTATCTCCTGCATGAAACTTTTTTGAATAGGAAACATGAAAAAAATTATGCATCATGGTAAGGGCTGGTGGTAGAGCAATTCTATATGCGACTGGGTTGATCTCTTCAAGAACTTCGAAGGGACCCATGTATCTAGGAGCTAGTTTGGATGTCTTCCCAAACTTAGTGGAGCTCTTTTGAGGTTTTACCCTTAGAAGGACTTTTTCTCCCACTGAGAAATGCCTTTCAGTGTGTTTAGCATACGCATAACATTTCTGCCTATCATTGGCTTTTGCTAATCTTTTCTTGATCAGATGGACTTGCTCTTCCATTTTTGACAGCATATATGGACCAAGGCTAACCTTATCTTCTAGCTTGTCCCAACTTATAGGGGTTTGACACTTTCTTCCATATAATGCTTCAAATGGAGCCATCTTAATTACAGAGTGATAGGAATTATTATAGGTAAATTCCACCAGAGGAAGATAATCTACCCATTTGTATTGTTGGTCCATGCAATACATCCTTAATAAATCCTCTAGCACTTGGTTTACCCTTTCAGTTTGGCCATCCGTTTTAGGATGATAAGTAGAGCTTATATTTAACTAGGTTCCAAGTGAGGAAAACAAGGTTTGCAAAAACCTTGATCTTAGTCGAGCATCCCTATCTAAGATAATCTTCTAAGGAATTCCATGTAATATGAAGATTTCCTGCACAAATTTGTGGGCTATAATGCATGCCCCATCCGTCAAGTTCTCAAGTATAAAATGAGCCACTTTGGTGAGTCTATCCACCACAACCAAAATAACATTATGCCTAGATTCCTTGACATAGGAAGTCCTTACACAAAGTCCATGCTTATAATTTTCCATTTCCATTCTAAAATTTCATGAGGGTATAAAATTCCTTCTGGGTGATGGTGTTCTGACTTCACCCTCTGGCATTCTATACATGTAGCCACAAAACTTGTAGCATCCCTCTTCGTACCTTTCAAGAAATATAAGGGTTTGACATTGGCAAGTAACTTTTTTTCTCTAGGATGTCTTGAATATAGTGTAGAATGAACCTCCTTCCACACCATATTCCTTAACTCCATGGAGTTAGGTACATATATCCTTCCTTTATACCTTAATAACCCATTTGGTTCAAGGTTAAATCCATCATATTTTAGATTTTGGGGATTCTCCAAAAGGGCCTGTTTTACTTGCTCGTAAAACTCATCTCCCTTAGACTTTTGTAGTACCTGATTCTTAAAATCAGAATGTATGGAGATCATTAAGGAGATATGTCTTCTCCTACTCAAGGCATTTGCCACCCAATTTTCCTTTCCTTGAATATATTTAATCTCGAAATCATAATCCAAGATGAATTCCAATCATCTTCTTTGGTCAGTATTTAGACGTGGTTGAGTGAATAGATATTTGAGCCCTTGATGGTCTGTTTTAAGTTCAAAGGGTTTCCCAAGAAAGTAATGTCTCCACATTTGCAGAGCATGAATGAATGTTTCTAGCTCCAAATCATGAGGGGCATAGTTTTTTTCATATGTTTTCAGTTTTCGGGATTCATATGCAATGACTTGTCCATCCCGGACTAGTACACCACCTAAGCCTTCCCTTGATGTATCGGTAATGACTACAAATTGACCTTCTGGGTCAGGTACTTTCAAGATTGGTGCTGAAGTCAATCTTTCCTTTAGTTGGTCAAATGCTTCCTAGCACTTATCTGACCATTCAAACCTCTTGCCTTTTCTCTCCAAAGAAGTTATATGATAAGAAAAATTTGAAAAGTTTTTTTCAAATTTCCTGTAGTATCCTACAAGGCCCATGAAACTTCAAACCTCATATACATTCCTTGGTATCGACCATTCTAAAATGGCTTTAATTTTAGTTGGGTCCACAGCTATTCCCATAGTTGAAATTAAGTGTCCCAAATATTGTACGTCCCTTTGAAAGAAAGTACACTTAGAGAGCTTATCATACGATTTATGCTCTCTCAACCTCTAGAGAACAATCCTTAAATGTTGAAGGTGTTCTTCCTCATTCTTAGAGTAGATTAGGATGTCGTCAAGAAAAACTAGGACGAACTTGTCCAAACAGTCCTTGAACACACTGTTCATTAGGTTCATAAATGTTGTAGGTGCGTTTGTTAATCCAAAAGGTAGGACAATGAACTCATAATACCCATACCTTGTTCTGAATGCTATTTTATGGATGTCCTCATCCTTCAACCTTAATTAATGGTACCCAGACTGAAGATTGATCTTGGAAAACATAGTTGCTCCTCTCATTTGATCAAATATATCATCAATACGGGGCAATGGATATTTATTCTTAATTGTTTCTTTATTTAACATGCGGTAATCTATGCATAACCACAAGGTACCATCTTTCTTTTCCACAAATATTATTGGTACTCCCTAGGGTGACACACTAGGTTTTATCAGTCCTTTATCCAATAATTCTTGCAATTGAGCCTTTAAATCCATTAATTCTGTAGTAGTCATTATGTATAGAGCTTTAGATATAGGTTTCGATCCTGGAATTATATCTATGGAGAAATCAAAGCTCTTTTAGGAGGTAATCTTGGTAGTTCATCTAGAAACATGTCCTCAAAATCTCTAACAAAAGGGTACTTGTCCATATCTGATCTCTCTCGATCTATGGACTCCTTCCCAACTCCATTAAGTTTCTAAGATTCATAAAACATTAAATTGTCTTGAAAATTGGTTTACTGAAAACCATTTAGTTTTTCCATTTTGATAGCAAAAAGCTGGCATCCTTTTCTTTGAGCTCATTTCATTTGTAGGGAAAAAATTTGTCTTAGTTTTACTTCCCTAGGGTTCCCTTGTAGAAAGACTTTGTTTCCTAAGTCATCAAGACATTCTACTATTTTGGCATAATAGTCCACTTTGGCTCGATGTCTCCATAACCAATTTATCCCAAGGATAACATCGAATGAGCCAAGTGGGGCTACATAAAGGTTCACTTCAGTGGAGAAACTTGGAAGTTCAACCTTAGCCTCAAACAAGCATTTCTCTACTTGAGCCTTGGTTTGATTTGCATATTCTACTAACCAAGTATTTTCTATGTATCCATCCTTTCTAGAAATTTTGTTTAAAAATTTTGGGGAAACAAAACGTTTGGTAGCACCACTGGTATCAATCAAAACTGAAATTGGGAGACCAAATAAAATACTTGTAGTTTCAATGGGAGTAATTTGATATTCGACCTGCCTATTGTCTAAGGCTGCATGAATACGTTGCTGGAATGCCGCCTACTGAAAGGGTAGAGGGTTTCCTCGTGACTGTGCTCCCTACGTCTTGTTAGGACATTGGTTGGCATAATGATCTCCGCCACATGTATAGCCCCCTCCCAGGGGTCCTCTCCTTTCATGAGGTTTCCCAGAATTGTCTCCATTTTTCTTGGAGTGGTTATTGCCCTTCTTCTCCCCCTTGGACTCAATTTTCTTATTCTTGGCCCCTTTATCATTTTCTCAGTAAAATATTTGCTTTTTCCCCTTTTTCTTAGAAGATTGGGAGGATTGGGACCACTTATACCTCTTTCGGTTCCTTTCCCTGTAAGAAGACACAGCTTTCAATTTTTGTTCCTATTTGATGGCCTTCTCATAGAACTGGTCCATTGAAGTCAGACCATGCATGTCAACCTCACCCCCAATCTGGGTGTTCAATCCTATTATAAACTTTTGGATGTGAAATCTCTCATCCTGTTGGTATTGTGACACATACTTAAGTAGGCGAGTGAACTTTGCCCAGTATTCATTCACAGCTAGATCTCCCTATCTCAGATTCTAGAAATCTATAATCTTTTGATCATAGAACAACTAAGGCAACCATCCTATTAGCTACCGTTGCACCAAAAGATTGACCTTTTAATGCCTGATACAACCACTTGACTTAACAAGCACGGGAGGCGGTTAAGCACTTGTCGCAAACCACCACAGTGCAGCGCTGAATAAGGAGACCAAGGGTCACACCTTGCAACAATCCCCCCCTTAGTGCAAGCACGGGGTTTGAACCCGTGACCTCGGCTCTGATACCAATTGTTAGCTATCGTTGCACCAAAAGATTGACCTTTTAATGCCCGATACAACCACTTGACTTAACAAGCACGGGAGGCGATTAAGCACTTGTTGCAAACCACCGTAGTGCAGGGCTGAACAAGGAGACCAAGGGTCACACCTTACAACACATCCTTGCCTAAAAAGTTCCACGAACCTGTCCCAGGTTAGACTTGTAGACCTCAAGCCTAACTCCATCTTTTTGTTCATCCACCACGTGGATGCTTCACCCACCAACTGGTATGCTCCCTATACTGCTTTAGTCATCTCCATGTAATTTCTTATTTTGAAATACTTTTCCACCTCTGTAAGCCATGCCTCTACAACATCTTTGCTTAAAGACCCATCAAACTTGGGAGGCATAACCTTTTTCATGTCTCGGGATAATTCCAAAACCAAATGGCATCTTTTATCCTTTTCTTGTCTAGCCACAGAGTTATTCTCTTCGTGCTCACTTTGGGTAGTGTCATTATGACGTGCCTTGTCATCACTCCCATAATAGGCTTCCTGCCTGGGTCCATGCCAACCCCTGATCTCCTGCTTGAGAGTTCCAACTCTCGCTCTCATCTCTTGAAGCATACTGAGGATTTGGTTGAGTTTAGATTCGGAGTGCCCTGAAGGTTGTCCTTCATCTTGGCTATCTCCCATCTTGGTTCTTATCTGAACCTTGCTGTAGTCTACTTCTTCTAAAGTTTGCAGATTAATCATGGATTAGTTTTCCATATCATTGAATCCATTCATAATATAAATCTATTCTCATTCATGTAATCTTTAACAAGAAAGGAAAGATTTGCCAGAATTTTTCAATTGCATTTTAATTTTCCATGGATTACATATAATCCTTCCAAAATTTCAAAATTTTATTTACATCTTCCTACTGCAAGTCATTATCAGATTGGGATACTTTTCCATGTTCATTTGTCAACCTTGATATTTATCACATCAATTTTTAGGAGGTGGACATACTCACAGGTACTCATCCACAACCTCCTTATTAACATTAGGATCCATAGGATTAATTTCCATTATCGGTCCTTTAGGTCTAGATGGTTCTCCTGACTCATTTTCAAAGTTAGGAGCAACAATCCTAACTGCTTTCCTCAACTCCTGCTTGATGTGTTTAACAACATCAGTGAAGGTCTCATCATTAGCCAACCACGCGCTTGCGAAGCAACCAATTTGTTTAAGGCGTTTCATTATTGAGGCTTGCTCCCTCAAGGCCTTAAGGTAACATAGGTAACGTCCATTTTCTGTTACCTTCTTTCTGGGTGTTGTTCTTATTCTTACCATTCTGGCATAAGAATATCCAAGCATTAGCAACCGTTAATGTTGGATAAAAAAAATCATTAGGTAGTGAGCTCATAGGTCCATGTTTTGAACCTGACTTTGATACCATATGTAACATGCCATCACATATTACCCAAAAAAACCATAATTAACCATTTTAACTAAGAGTAAGAATACATCATGATTACCATAATCACAATTAAGAAAGAATGAGTTAATACCATCGTGATAATCAAGCATGTTATTCCTTTCTAGAACATAACAGAACTTAGATTTACAATATTCAAGGATAACTCATTAGTGAAAGATCATCACTATACATGTACAAAGCTATGCTCAAGGCATCAAATAATGAAATATGTATAATAACTAACTATCAAATCATATAAAGAAAAGCACTGTATCTAGAACTTTGACATCTATCTTCATAAGCCTCATCTTGTCTTCTGCTTGGGAAGGAGAGCATCATCTGAGTGCTTTTCCTCATGTTGGTTCTTTCTCTCTGAATCGGCAAAGGGTTTGCCAGTTCCAATGCACAGGCATATTCGACCAACAAATACAGGAGGTTATGTGAGTTGCCTCCCCTTCACTTCTAGTTCTGCCGCACCAAGGGGGGTATCCCTATAGCTAAAGATTTAACTTTGACTCACCCAATAGAAAGATTTAGCTTTACAACAATAGGTAGAATACTCTCATGTTTGGACCAAGATTTGTGTGATAAATCACAAGGTTGGCAGTGTTCTTGGACATATCTAACTGATTAGGAATGAGAGTATGCAGGGGTCCTATTTCTACTCCTACAAACTAATGGGTTGGAAATATGAAATGATTTGTTTTAATGTTTTGGATGCAAGACAGGGGGTTTTGGATCATAACTACTACACAAAGGTAGACCGGTGCCTATCTCAGGGCAAGGAGTCAACTAGATGTATACAAGAGAATGATTTGCACTGGCATTCAAGTTTCAAGGGGTCAGATAGGTATTTGCCTTACAAACACCACCCAAGAATGGGTATTTAGCAGTTTCTATTTACAAACATCCTTGCTGCCATACAATCTTCTTCATACTTAACCTAAAATAGTTTAATCCACTCCTTGAATGGAGATCAAAAGTTAAGCATGCAATACAACAAATCTGTATCCTAGAATCTTAGTAACCCTTAGCAACCAGATTCAAAAGAAGGCATGCATACAACAAATGGAGACAAACAACTAAACACATGCAAAGAAGCATATTTCATATAAACACAACATGAAACTGAACATATGTGCAAGGTGCATTCAAATGCAACTCATAAACTCACAAAAAGAGATAGAATAGCCAAGAAATGCTTCGTTCTTCGTTATTTCTCCAAAAAAATGCCCAAGTCTTCAACAACCAAAAAATGAGTGACACAGTCCTCTTATACCCAAAACGTGTACTCAGCAATTAATTACATGGTCTTTTCAAGAAGCTGCTAGATACAGTGCACCATCTGAATGGCGCCCAAAACATTCAATGTCTAGGCAGAAGAAGAAGAAGGGAGAGTAGGTGAAATTGGGGAATGTGCAGCCGACTGGAGATTTTCTCCTTTAAGATGGTAGTTGGCCTGTCAATCAAGACCCATACCCCTGCAAATTTGCCATTAATGGCCAACCTACCTGCGAGATGCAGCAATTTTGCATGCTCAGGAATTTTTCCCGCCTGGAATGCATCTGCGAACACAGGAAATCCCTTGCTCTTGAAAGTTTGAACAATGACCGTCGATTCATTCCTCTTCTCGCTGAGATCTACAGCTTCACTTTGAAAAGTCACCAGCCAATTAAATTGTGCCACACAAGTGATTTTTGCTCTTTTGACTTTTCGCAACGCGAAAATACCTTTTACCTTTTTCGCCCATTGTATATTCAAATTTTTGTATATGCAAAAGCATATACATACAACTGCCCTTGGACACATGGCAGCCTGCCATTGGATCACTATCGCTGTGTATTTGCATCTTCATCGGCAATCCATTGTATCTTTTCTTGCATCTGTGGTTGTATATGAGAATGTATATACAATCACCATACATACAAGCGCGGACCCCAAATCTTTATAAAATAAACTAAAATCGCATTCAGGTCCAGCTTGTATCTCCTTCCTTGTACATCGCTTTGTATATCGCATGTACAACATGCAATATACATACAACCGCGGACTCCAGCCACTTATCCATGACAATCAAACTCTCCTTTCATGTCTGGATTGTATATGTACGTTATATTTTGTATTGTATATGCACATACATACAATCGCAGGACATACAACCGCACGGGCCCCACCATGCTTTTGAAACTTTGACTTTGACCATACCCGCTTTGTATATTTCATTGTATCTATTGTTGCATGTCCGATTGTACATTGGGTACATATAACCCCAATATACAATTGTGGATTTCACTTGCTTCACAAATGCTGTTTACTTTTTGGCTATGTCCACTTTTGCACCTATCCGCTTGTATATTGCTTTAGGACCACATACATATCCCTTTACATATCGGCTTTGCATAATGCCTTTGCATCTTTTCTTCTTTGCACATTGGCTTGTATGTGCGCTTTGTATATCTGATATACATTCACCTTTGCGTCTGCATCAGCTGTCGGGGAGACCTCAAACTGAGCCGCCGATGGATGCCATCACGTCGAAAAAACCTTTGTATGTCTAAACATACAATGTGAATGTACAAACAAAAGATGCATACAAACATGCCAGCCTTTATCAATTAAACTGCATATCTTTTCGAGTCCGGGCCTTGTATATAACTCCTTTGTATATGCAGTTGCATGTCACAAGATACAAAGGAAACTGCTTTGACTTTTCAACTCTGCACTTGTATGCATCTGCCAGGCCTGATTTGAAACTCTTTGAAGTTTGCCACTTGTATATACCCGTTGTATATCGAATATACAACACAATATACATGCAATGCTTTACATACAAGCACAGAATCTACGATGGAATATGCGATGCACCACCACCTTTTCACACTCAGAAATGAACCCGAATGCCACATACAAACCCGATATGCATACAACTGATTTTTTATTTTCAAAGGCCGATTGAAATTTTCTCTCGGGTCCGTTCTTGTATATATTTGCACTTGTACATACAAACGACCATGTATATAGAAAGATACATACATACAACTCTAAAGGCCAAAGAACTTAGAAATTTTTTGGATTTTTTTTGAAAATGCCTACGGATGTAAATGCTCAAAACCTAAACCAGCAGCAGGCACCAACACCTCCAATAACAGACTGATGGTCCCCTGCACAACTTCCTACCTGGAAGCAGCCCTACCCTTCATGGAGGGTATAGATAAAAGGAATCGTTAGGTTTTCCATCTGAGTATCTGGTGTTGTGTTCTTCATAATGTTTCATGGTCATACAACTATAGATCAACTCTAACTATGTAAGACGCTACTGGAAACATTATGTCATCTAGATCACTGTGGACTGACAATGCACATAGAGATGGATGCATTAGTTTGGCCAAATATTTACATACATATACATTTCACAGTGAACATAGTCGTATGTCCACCACCTCGACTTGACTTAGAAGTTGTCTCGTCCTATAGTATTCATAGTTCAACCCTCATTTAGGTCTAGGATAAATAAGTTTAGTTCATTCTTGGTTCAAATATTGGACAAACAACTCCTATCATGCGATTACATTCAAATATGTTATGTTGCTTTCACAATTGGGAAACTGTGACTCCTCGTCACTCTATTCCATCTTTCAAAATGGCAATAGCTAAATCAAGTTTTCCAACTTATGACCTTCCTAGGTTCACAGTTTCATGTTGACCTATCACAAGGTTCACATTCAAGTTTATATCATCAAAGACTCATATCACATTAGTCTAATAAGACGGTCTTAACAAAAAGACCCCAACTCAAATACTCACATGAGTTCATAATATTTTATACCCCATTCGTGGAGTTTGGTCATTAGAAAGGAAATGGTTTTTACAATGTAAGAGATTCATACTAAACTTAGTTTTCAATCTCATAAGGAATTAATTATCAAGAAGAGTAATCTCTCCAATAAACCTGGCATGCATTTAATGCTGCCTTGAAATAATAATACTATTTATCATTTATCAAACCTTCTTGTTTAACAAGGAGTCAATACATATATTCTTTTAAATTCAAGGACTGCACCATGGTTATTGTTAGACGAAATATGACCAATAGTATTAAACTACTAAATATCCAATAGTTCAATGGAAATGATGCAAATACAATAAACAATGATTATACCTTCGTAGACCGATTCACCTCATAGCTTTCATTGTTGCCTATCTCATATCGATCTTATGAATGAGTTGAGCTCTCAGAAGTGTGTACTTCCTTACTATTTGAAGATGACAATAGGAGAATGGCTGTAGATGGATAATGCAATGAAGATTAAACTAACAATGCAACTCTAGGATGATGGATAATGGAGATATGAAGACATGGTTGGATAATTGTGATGATAATGAGATTATGCAAATGCAATGAGGATACTTTGCCAAAGGCACACTGATATAATTTCTGCAGAGTAAGTTTACAAAAGCTCTTGGATTGTTGAAATGAGGGAATGAGGGTTCCTTTTATAAGCCAAGGATGGGCCAATTCCAAGTGTCACGATCTCAATGGTGGAGAAGAAGTCTTGTGATGTGTACGATGAAGATTGAATTGGTTGGGATGAGGGAGAGAAATATGGAAGATGTCACTCTCACCTTGACAAGGTGGAGAGAAAGGTGTGACATGAGGCCACATGTCACAAGGCTCACCAAGATCATAGAATGAAGGTCAAAGAAGGAGACCTTGTTTGTAGGATGGTTGGAAGGAATATAGGGACTTATGGGACAAGTGTCTCAAGGTGTATTTTGACCAATATGACATGGAGAGACCATGCTCATGAGAATAGGGATGGTTGGAGAAATAATAGAACATGTGGGTGAGGATAAATTAGATAATTAAATATTAAAATATTTAATTATGTGTGCTACATGATGAGGTGGATTGGATGATTTGGAATTAGAGGATGTGGGATTATGGACTTTTGACTTTGGGATAAGATGATTGATTAAATAATTTAGAATTATTTAATTATGGATGACATTAGAAGAATTGATGAATTGATTTGTTGTAGAATTATGATGATGTGAATCATATAAATAAATTAGTGAATTTATTCATTAATAGAGGAATGAGAATAAAATAAATATTAAATATTTATTTAATTCAACTTAGCTATTTTTAGGTGTATACATTTTTCCCCTCTTTGAGACAATGTGTTTTATCAGGTTGTTTCAAAGAATAATTTTTTTTTACGTGATTTTGATACATGCCCCAGTTTCCCCTAGTTTAGGTTAAAAGATGATAGGATGTCCCCTTGGGATATTGGTCAGGTTGGATGGTTTTGGCAAAAAGATGACGACCAATCTCACGATGAACAAGAATGATAAAGGATGGCTAAGAAAATGGAGGATGCAAGATAAGAGATGGATGAAAGAGTTGAATGACATGTTATGCAAGATAAAATGATAACACACACAAGCAAGCAAGCAAGTATGCACAAATGATACAAGAACAAACAAGGTACTGCCCCTGTCAATCTATAAACCAATGATTAATTGATAATGATTGATGATAGTGTTTTTTATTACAGGGAACGATATTTCCCTAGATCAACACAAAGATGCAGGAAAGACATAACTCACTGATGATGATGATTGATTGATTAATTGAGTTGGTTTGTGAGAAGATTAGGATCAAGATCATTGATTGTGATTGGATAATTTGACAAGATTGATTCACTCAATTGGTATGGATTAAGGATGGACTTGCATTTGGATCATTGCTTGGATTGATTTAATGATCAGATTGACACTTGGATTGATGATTGGTGAGGCCCCAATCACTCAAGAGTGAGGGTGACAAGGAAAGATAATGGTAAGTTAGAAAATAAGATGAATGATGATGATGATGGCCCCTCGGGAGGACAATTGGTGTGCTCTCAAAATAAAAAGAGAGAAAGGGTGAGTAGATAAAGAGATGTAGATAAAGAATGGAGTTGGATCTTAAGCCACTTGGAAAATGATATGTATGAAATGCTTATAGATGAAATGAAATGCAATTTGGTATGTATGATAGTGGATTTTTTCATCTTCTTGTACAAGTTTTTTAAGTACTTTGTTTCATCATTGAGCTTTTAAAATGCTGTAAGAAAATACAAGCATCTAGGTTTAATTAAACCATGATGACATGAGTATTACTTACATGGATTTTAATTTAGCAAGTTAATACAAGCATCTAAGTATAATTGAACCAAGATGACCTGAGTATTGCTTGTGTATATCAACAGACAAGGATTGCACTTTTCATGTTTAGACTCATAACGTTCTCAATGATCTTTTGCTGATCATGTCCTTAGACAAGCCTTCACATTACTAAAGGTTGATCCACAGACAACAAACAAATGAAAATGATCATGCCCCCATCATAGCTGCTCTAGTTTTTAGACATCCTCGAGTATCCTAGGAAAACATGATAACAAAAATCAAGACCTACTTGACTTCAAGCATCAAAACTTCTTGCCATAGATATGTTCTCTTGCAATAAAATAGATAGAGTCATCTTGATATTATAGGCGCATTGTTTGTTTGATATAGGCTAATGTCTTGCGTCAAAGTTTTGTTGAAAAAGGTCTATTTGTAGTGTTGCATGTGGTCCTGGTGATAGTATCATGATCCTAATTGTTATCCTCTAAGCATATGACACTCAAAAATCTAATTCTCCAACTAGGTCAAGGATTGTGCCCTCAGTCAAGTAAAGGATTGATTTTTTATGGATGAAACATAGGGATTAACTGATGGTAGATGCGATGTGACGGGCTCTAAGGGATTGACCTAGTGCCTCGGGGGCTCATCGATGACGGCCTTGCCTACGTGACAAGGTAGAGGCAACATAGTTCAGGGCATGGACCATGTGGCCCTAAGACCTAGAGGGTGAGAAGTGGGTGGAATTGGATGGACAAAAGGATGGGTGATAAGGGATGGAATGGATGGGAAGCCTCATGGGCTCACCAATGATGGCCTTGCCTATGTGATAGCGCAGAGGCGACATAGTTCGACCTTAAAGGCTGACACTGGAAAATGGATGAATGAAAGATATGCAAAGGTTTACAATAGGATTATGGATATAGATGGAAGGGAAAGCCTTGGGGGCCCATCAATGATGGCCTTGCCTACGTGATAATGTAGAGACAACATAGTTCGGGTAACTAGTGATATTGACAATAAACTTGGGATAGACAACATGATGGATGATAGGATTTGATGACCTCATTGAATGAGGTGATAAGGGTGACAAAGCACCAATCTATGATAGGTTACCATTAGGTGGTTGTTAATGAGTGTAGTTACTTGATGGATATGGTAGGAAAGACTGATGGAAGTTGGGATTGCTAAAAGATGGAGAAAGCAGTTTATCGCAAATAGTGCCTATTTCCAGGTTTTCACCACTTGCTTTTTATTGCACCCTCAAAAATAGCACCTATTTTCTAGGTTTTCACTACTTGCTGTGTTGTTTTTATATATCCCTTGCATTGGGGTTATTTAGGTGTAGAACCTTCGAAGATGATGCTTGAAAGGTCATCCATTATCCTTGACAATGGATAATGGAATACCATATCTGCATATGAGGTAGTTGAGGATGAAAGAGGATATCTATTTCCCTATGATGTTGGTTAATGGAACGACCTCAATCCACTTCATAAAATACTTAATGGCTGTTATAATGAATTTGTGGTCATTGGAGGATGAAGGGTGGATCTTGCCTACTAGATCAAGTCCCCATTGGCAGAAGGGACAAGGTGTTGTTAAGGGTTGCAACTCTTGAGTGGGTGCATGTATTAGGTTACCATGAATTTGGCATTTCTTGCACCATTTGACAAAATGATAGGAGTTAGATTCCATGCTTGGCCAATAGTACCCAAGACGCACGAGCTTCTTCGCTAAGGTAGGACCACTAGAGTGCATCCTGCATATTCCTTCATGTACTTCACTCAGAGAAGTTTGATATTCCTCACTATCCAAACACCTAAGGAGAGTATCATCTAAACCTCGTCGATACAAGGTGTCTGCAATGATGGTATATCGAGATGCTTGGCGTATGAATGTTCATTTCTGGTTGCTAGATAAGTTAGGTGGTAGGATATTCTCTTTTAGATAGGTGTAAACATTTCCATATAAGGGAGAATCAGATCCTACAATGTGGTAAATGGTGCTAGTTTCTGGGATTTCATAAGCCAGATGGGAGACTGGCTCCACCAAGAACTCATAATGAGAATGATTTTCAGGTATGTCCAGGAGGGATGCAATAGTAGCCATAGCATCTGTTGCCTTGTTTTCCAATCTTGGTATCAGCTCGAAGGATATCACAACAAAATATTCCTTGAAGTCATCCACCATACATTTGTATGGTATCAACTTCTCATCCTTAGTTTGATAATCATTATTTACTTGATTAATGACGAGTTGTGAGTCCCCGTACACATGAAGTTCCCTAACCTTCCAATCTACTGCCATCTTAATGCCAATAACTAAAGCTTCATACTCGACCACATTGTTGGTGCATGGAAATAGAAGTGTGTATGACTTAGGGATAGTATCTCCATGTGGTGTTATCAGCAAGATTCCTGCTCTAGATCCATGTTGAGTATATGATCCATCAAAGTAGAGTTTCAAGGCTGTAGTTGTGATGTTGAAGATAGACTCATCTAGAAATTCAAAGCTTAATGGGTTGTTATCTGTCAAAGGTACATCCGCTAGCTGATCTGCAATGACTTGCCCCTTTATTTCTCTTCTATCTACATACTTAATATCAAATACACTGAGTATCATGATCTATTTAGATATTCTACCTGTTAGGGTAGCTTTGATGAGTAGGTATTTTAATGGATCAATCTTCACCACTAGCTTGATAGAATGTGAGAGCATGTAGTGTCACCACTTTTGTGAAGCAAAGACAACTACAAGACATGCTCTTTCAATTGTTGTATACTGCAGCTTGTAACCTACTAGTGTCTTGCTGATGTAGTAGATTGCTTGCTCTTTTCCTTTGTGGTTTTGTTGTGCTAGCAGAGCTCCAAGAGCTGTTGGTGTAGCTGAGATATAGAGTAGCAGTGGCTTGCCCTGAATTGACGGCATCAAGACTGGTGGGTTCATTAAATATTCCTTTAGATGTTGAAAATCTTGCTCACACATGTCATCCCATTTGAATGGAATGTTTTTGTGTAAGAGATGGGTGAATGGATGGCACTTATCTGCCAGTTGAGAGATAAACCTTCTAATGGACTGAAACTTTCCTTGTAGAGACTGCAACTGACTCAAATTCTTAGGTGGCAGCATTTCCATGTGTAACGTCGAAAAATGTTCCCTTGGGGGCTTTTCCCTCATAAGGTTTAGCTCCTAGGTCTTTTGCATGCATTTAGGACATCTTAGTTCATAATTTGGCATCCCAATGGAATGAACCCTAGGTAACATGACAAATGGGACCTAGGAGGACCCCTTGAGCTGTACCCTACCCAAAATAGGGGGGAGGACTTGCGCACCTGCACCCTAGTCCTGCCCTATGTTGGGGCAGCCCCAATTTCTAGGTGTTGGTTTATGACCGTTATTTGGGTCCTTTGCCAACATGGTAAGTTTGAATTACGAAAATCTTGGCGGGAGTGTTTGTAGTTGCATATAAAAGCATGCTTAGGCATTCATTTAGAAATTAGATGGCAATTGTGATGTTCATGCATTCTAAAGGTGATTCAAGGCTTTCATTATGTTACAAGAGTAGACTTGTGTGGTTTGTGTGTTTGTATTTGTAGATTTGAGCATCAATTTCCTCATGGAGTGAAGAGTATCTTCCTCCCATGAGATCTTCACTACAAGGTGACATTATATTGTGTTTTTATCATCATTTCCTTTGGTTTTTGCCTCTGCGTTACAAGGGAATACACTCTCTATTTGACAATGATGTTCAGAGACTTAAGTGTGCTCTGAGGCTTGTTTTAGTCAAGCCTCTAAACACCACAACCCCCTCCCAAAGTCTTGTGATTGCAGGTTACAGGTGTTGCATTTCAGAAAAGTGAAGTTGCAGGAAGGATTAGCAGACATCAAGGATTTAGGATCCGAAGAGAAGTAAGACACTGGAGCCTTTTCGGGACTAAGGCGCTCGCTCTAGTGTCCTCCGTAGCTGAATTTCCTGAAACAGGAGTTACAGTGCTGATCAGTGTTAGAAGGAGGTCAGGATCCCACAAAGAAACTGATACCTTAGACTTGGGCGCCTGCTCTTGTGTCCCTAACTTTTCCGCCTCAGATCCTTGAAAATAGGTACTCTGTGATTCGACATTTTACTTCCCTCTGGAAGAGCTTTTTCTGTTATTCATCAATTTATTGCCGTATTTGCATAATTAGGGTTTTAAGGGTCAATTGAGCATAAGAGAAGGAAAATTGATAATTAAATTCCCCAATCCAAGTTTCCCTACATCTCACAGCGATCTAGGGTATGATAGTGAATTGCCACTCGACCCTAGATCCTTGGATGTAATGGGTGAACGGAGGATTCAAACACCTAAAACATTAAGCAATCCAAATTTTACCCTAAACACCATGATTGCTTTTACCTTGGCTGGGTCCACCTCTATTCCATTAGCTGATACGATATATCCAAGGAGTTTACCGGATGTGACTCCAAAAACACACTTTTTTGGATTTAACCGTACATTAAATTGCTCTAGTCTCATGAAGATCTTGTCCAAGACTTGAAGATGCCCCTCTCTGGTGAGTGACTTACCTAGGATATCATCGACATAATCTTCCATGATGGTGTACACCATGTCATGACAGATCGTAGTCATTGCTCGTTGATATGTTGCCCCTACATTCTTTAGTTTGAATGGCATGATGCACCAGCAATAGGTACCCCACAGACATGTGAATGCCATTTTGTACTGATCCTCTAGTGCTATTTTGATTTGGTTATAGCTGGAGAACCCATCCATTAATGACAACATGGTGTGCCCTACTGTTAGATCAATAATGATATCTATTTTTGGTAGACAAAAGTCATCTTTTGGACAAGCCTTGTTTAGATCTCTAAAGTCATTACACAATCTGATCCACTTATCAGGCTTGGAAATAGGTATAATGTTAGAAACCCATTTCGGATAATCGATGGCTCTGATGAACCCCACATCTAACAGTTTCTTTAGTTCCTCTTTGACCATTAATGCTATATGTGGGTGCATTTTTCTTAGTTTCTGCTTAACTGGCTTAGCTCCTGGAGCTAGTGAAAGATGATGCATGATAAGATCGGTATCCAGCCCAGGCATGTCAGTGTAAGACCAAGCAAAGTTTATCTACTTTCTTTTGAAGAATTCCACAAATTCTATTCTCTCTTGTTTAGATAATGACTCAGCTAGGTGTATGATCCTTGGGTTCTCTTCTATGCCGATGTTTACTAGTTGAGCTAGTTCAATCAATACTGAAGATCTCTCCTGATGTGCATGGTAGGGGATAGTGTCAATCCCTCCATCTGCTAGCACCTCAGAGAGGTTTTCACCATCAGATACGTCTTTTATTTTTCCTTTTTCATGATCTAACACTGCCATGGAGTAGTTTTCACCATTAGATCTACTTTTTATTTTTATATTTTTGTGACTAAAAGGATTGGCACTCTCTCCAAAGTATGCCACGTCGTTAAGTTCAATGGCGAAGCTAGCCTTGTGGTCCCCTATGGGTAAATGGTCCCTAAGCTCTAGATAATCGATGATAGCATCATCATTTTGGAATGTATCTAGGTCAGGGGTGTTTGTTGTTGGGATAAGGTGACATTAACCTTGTAAATCCCAATATTGTATTTATTCTATTTATTATATGTAATTTGTAATTATTCATGAGGAGATGTACTAGTTTCACTGGTAGGGGTAATTTCAGAGTCACCAGAAGTTATTATAGAGTGACTTTTACTATTGGCAAATGTAAAAACTCATGGTAAATGAGGATAGGCATGCTCCCTTGAGGAATATACTAATTTTGGCATGTATGACAACTGTCATAATGTTTGGTGAGTGAATCTATGACAGCTGCAAGTTGTCATAAGATTTTGTGATTCTATGACACATATGACGGATATGTTAATTATATATTTACTATATTTAGCCCAATGTTCCTATCTTGGAAAGATACTCTTTTGCTGGAATCTATGGCGGTTATGACACATCATAAGATGCTGTAAGAGGCCAGATTTAGTCTTGGGCACTTGCATGGCTATTTTTGGACAAGTGGAAGGTGCTTGTAAGATGGGATTTAATATTTGTATGTCGGGGAATCTCATGAGAGAGAAGGTGAATGCCTAAGATGAGTTAGAAAATGTTTCTATAAGTATTTTCCATGTATTAGTTGCTGCAATATAGATTTTAGGTACTCAGGTGTTGCCAGAATGCTGTTGGATTGAAGACTGGTGGAGAGAGTTGAAGTGTTGTTGTATTGTAAATCATTTTCAGATTAATACAAACATTGGGCCCCTTTCCTATGTGGAGTTTTTTTACTTGAAAGGGTTTTCTCCATGTTAAACATTGTGTTATGTGTTTATATTTCTGATTTTGCATTTCTATAAAGAATAGTTTTGTTTCTGTGTTACAATCTCTATTAATAACACACAGTTAAAGATTGCCAAAATTTATATTGAATCAGATTTCCATTGAAGTAGTGTTGCTTTCATTTCTAACATTTGGTATTAGAGCCTAGCCAGCTTTGACTCTTGGGTGGTAGTGTGGAAGTTGTAGCTACAGTGGGAGATTTGGTTGTGTTTGTTTTGCAGATCTTGTGTTGTTATTATGGCTGCATCCACCATTGCATCAACCTCTCGATTGGACATTGAGAAGTTCAACAGAATGGGGTATGACTTGTGGAAGCTGAAAATGGAAGATTTCTTGGAAGAAAGAAACCAATGCTTGGCTATTCAAAAAGAGAAGAAACCTGATGATGTCTCTCTAGATGAGTGGGCTAGACTGGATAAGAAGGCACAGGGAACCATCCATTTGTGTCTTTTAGATTCTGTGCTATTGAATGTCGCAAAGGAAGAGACTGCATACAAGTTGTTTTCTTTGAAAATGAAAGAGGGTGAGTCAGTTACAGAGCATTTAAATTCTTTTAATTTATTGGTGAGTCAGCTTGATTCAGTAGATGTTGAGGTTAGTGAGGAAGATAAATGTATCTTACTTCTTTGTTCTTTACCTAAGTCTTGGGAGAATGTTATCCTTGCTATCACTGCTAACCTTGCGGATCTAAAGTTGGATGCTCTTTTTTCAGTGCTACTATCACAGGAATTGAGGAAGAAGAGTTCAGATAGTTCAGTGGATGCTCTCAGTGTCAGGGGAAGGTCTAAGGAAAGGGGACCTAAAGGAGATCAGAAAGGGGCTAAGGACAAGTGCAAGGGCTGGTCTAAGACTCCTAGTAAAAAGAACAGAGTTAAGTGTTGGAACTATGGTAAAAGGGGACATGTGAAGAAGGAGTGCAGAAACCCCAAGAAACAGTGGGAGAGTGCTTCAGATAAGTCCTCGAATGTAGGTGAAGAAGTTTTACTTTCTACATGTAATCTTGTTTCTAATGATCACTAGTTGGTTGACTCAGGATGCTCGTTTCATATGACCCCGCATAAGGAATGGTTCTCCACATATGAAGAATATGATGGAGGTAATATCTACCTTGGTGACAGCTCTACATATCTGATTGTTAGGAAAGGAAATGTATTGTTGTGTTTTAGTGATGGGAGGATTAAAACCCTCCCTGGTGTTTTGCATGTTTCTGGATTAGCTAGAAATATGATTTCAGGTTTGAAGTTGAATGATTTAGGAATGCATGTGACATTTGACAAGCATGGCTACAGATTGGTGAGAGGGAACTTGGTGGTAGCGAAAGGGAAGAGATTCAGGAACTTGTTTAAGCTTGAAGCCACTATAGTTTGTAATGCCTCCTGTGTATCTAAGGCCACTACTGAAAATACATGTATGTTGTGGCACCGCAAATTGGGCCACACAAGTAATAATGTATTGAAAACTATTAAGAATAAAAATTTGTTGGATGGTTTCTCTTATTATGATGAGCACTTTGATTTCTGTGAGCATTGTGTGTTTGGTAAACAAAATAGAAAATCATTTCCTTCAGGAAGCAATAGAGCAAAAGAGAAGTTAAAAATTATTCATACGAATGTGTTTGGACCTGTGGATAATGAATCTATTCGAAAATCTCATTATGTTGTAACCTTCATTGATGATGTATCTAGATTTACATGGATTTATTTTATGAAACATATATATGAAGTTTTCACTAAGTTTAAGGAATTCAAAGTCTTAGTAGAGAACCAATAGGTTTAAAGATAAAAATATAAAGATCTGACAATGGAGGGGAATATTGCTCTAAGGAATTTGATGAGTTTTGCAAGCATGCAGCAATAATCAGACAAAAGACAACTCCGTATACACCACAACAGAATGGTGTTGCAGAAAGGATGAACCAAACAATTATGGAAAGGTCCAGAAGTATGCTTAGTGATTCACGATTGGATAAATGCTTTTGGGTAGAGGCTGTGTGTACTGCTTGCTACTTGATAAATAGATCTCCTTGTAAGGCTCTTGATTTGACACCTTATGAAGTGTGGACAGGTAAGAAATCTTCTATTTCACATTTAAGGGTTTTTGGTTGTGAGGCTTTTGTTCATGTGTCTAAGGAAAATCGATCTAAGTTGGATCCAAAGGCTGAAAAGTGTACATTCATTGGATATAGTGATAATGTCAAAGGTTATAATCTTTGGAATCCACTAACCCGCAAGATTATCTTTTCTAGAGATGTTATTTTCAAAGAACTTAGAGCTATTTCTGAACCTGACCAACCAAAAGAGAAAGAAGAAAAGGTAAAGAAGGTGCACTTTGATTTAGAGCAGCAAGATGCACCTCAGGAAGAATAGAATGATGGATTAGGGGGTGAAGAAGAAGAAGATTCAAGTAGTTCTAATGAAGATGAATCTGTTGTGACAAAAGAAGTTGGTATAGATGATCATGCAGAAGAACGAGTAGAGTCTCTTACTCCACCCTTGAGGAGATCCACAAGACAATAGAATCTAGTTGACAGGTATAGCCCACCAGATTTCTATTGTGTATATGCTTTGTTGAGTACTAACAATGAACCTAGATCCTACAGGGAAGCTATTTCTGCAGATGATAGTGAGTCTTGGTAGTTAGCCATGCAGGAGGAGATGATGGCTTTAGACTCTTGTAATACCTGGGATCTTGTTCGTTTACCCAAAGGAAGAAAGTGTTGTAAGTATGATGTTAACCAGTGTTGTCATTGATGCCAACATACTCATATTGCATTGGTAAGAAGGTTTGGATGAGCTGTGTGTTGAGGATATTGAGAAAAGTAGTCTCAATCAGGAACAATGAAGAACAGTGATAAGAAGAAGGCAAATGTACTCAATAGGTTGAGAATCAGAGGATGCAGATTAAAGGGTTTGTAGATATGAGTCTTGAGATGACCTAGTTAAGATTTCAGAGGTCCGCATGAAGATATGAAAAAGTTGTGATCGATCAAGTAGAACCGGTTCTGGGAGATGCTTTGGAGGAATAGAGTGTCACAAAAAGGTCTGGTGAGATCCAGAGGTGCATTATTAGACTCTGTGGATTGGACAAAGTGTTTGGGATGTCCTTGTGATGTGTCATCTCAGTTTGTACAAAGTTTGGAGGTCTGGAAGAACCTTTTTTAGTATGACAGTGACGACAGACTGTGTTCTTAAAGTTCCAGATGAAGAGCAGAAGAGGTTCCAATGAGTAGAGGAAGTGCGGATGTACCTGGTCAATCAGGCAAGCTTGTGAAGTTTCTTGGATCATGTTGAGGTTATGTTGTTGGTCCGCATTGGCGGTAGAGCCCAGAATTGAAGATATTCTTCCGGATGAAGTTCTTGTTCAGACTAACCTACTGGATGAAGTTGTTCATCTTGCGAATGTTCTTGTGGTGGCCGACCAGATGTATTAATCATCTTGCAAATGTCCTTATGGTTGATTACCGACATAGATGATTGTTCCTAAGTCGATGTCTTGTATAAATGAAGGTTTGTGAGTTCATTTTAAAGTGTGTTGAGTAGCGGATGGGAGTGGTATAGTGAAAGAGCGAAGGGCAGAGCAAAAGTATCTCGGGCTTAAATGGAACTGATCCAGACATGGTAAAGATGTCAATCTCCAGTTCAAGTTTGTGATTCTTATCACTTTGTAGACAGTGTGTCCCCTTGTAGGCAGTGTGCCTCCTTTGTGAGCAGTGTGTTCGGGTAGTGAGCCCTAATTGGCATGTGCCATTAATTTTTCTTATTCTTCTAATAGAGAATAATCCTTGGTTTAATCACCCCGTGGTTTTTCCCTTAACCAGGTTTTCCACGTCAAAATCTTGGTGTTCAATGTGTTGATATTTATCTGCTCTTGTGTTTATGCATTATGCTTTCATGGATGGTTAATTGATATGCTATTAACTAACAAAGAAGAATCAAGTGTTTGAAGTAGAAGCAAGTTTTGTACAACTGATTCACCCCCCCTCTTAGTTGTGTGCCCTAGATCTAACAATTGGTATCAGAGCTAAGTTCCTTTGAAAGGAGCTTAACCGCTTGAGGAGATCCAGGATGTCATCATACAAGAAGGATAGTCTAAAGTTCGATGGAACCAACTTCACTCTCTGGAATGGTCGCATGAAATGTCACTTGGAGTGTATGGGAAAAGCATACTTGGCCATGGTCTCAAAACCATATGTTCCTCCACAGGGTGGTCTGACGACTCTGAATAAAATCACAGATGCTGAAAACAATCTATGGACCAAGGAAGCTCTTCTAAGCACATTGAATGACTCAGATCTCTGAAATGTTATTGACCTACCAACTGTATATGAGATTTGGACTAAACTAGAACTTCTGTATGAAGGAGATGAGTTTGTCAAGAGTGCAAGGTTGCAAAGTCTGAAAGGGAAATTTGAAAGATTGAAGATGAGAGATGATGAAAATATCACTACCTTTATGCCAAGAGTGAATGAGCTAGTATGTGGAATTAGAAATGCTGGTGGAACTCTGGATGAAAATGAGATTGTTTGCAAAATTCTCAGATCCCTTCCTACTGCCTACAAAATCAAGGTTGCTGCCATTGATGAATTTAGAGCCCATACAACTGTCACAAGAGAGCAACTGGCTGGCAAACTGGCTGCATTTGAAATGACTAAGTTTGGAGATGATCCCCCCAAGACTGAATCTACATTCAAAGCCAGTGCCTATGTGAAAGGCAAACAAAGATTTGATCCTGGTGAGAACTCTTCAAGGAAGCTGTCATGGTATGATCAAGCAAGGAAAGACATGGAAGAGGAAGAAGCAGAAACAACTCAACTTGAAGCCCTCATTGCAAAGAGACTACCAAGAGGATCCGGTAAGTATGAAGGAAAACTACCCTTCAAGTGCTTCAACTGCAATAAGATTGGTCATTTTGCTTCAAGATGTCTGGAAAGATCTGCAAGGTCAAATACTAACAGACAAAGGTTTCAAAAGAACTGCTATTATGTTCATGAAGAAGATGATAATGAAGGAGTGACAGATGATGAATCAGAAATAGGAAGCAAATCTAGAAATGAATGGGTGTTTATTGCCATCAAGGAAGAAGATTCAATATCCTCTGAATCTGTCAATCATAAAGTTGTAGAAAGAGCTTTGGCTGCCCAAATTGAAGAAAAGGATGATTGGGTTATTGACAGTGGATGCTCTCACCATACGACTGGTGACAAGAACAAGTTCTTAGATTTGGAAAAGTATGAAGGAGGAATGGTAAAATTTGGTGACAATTCTGTTAGCAGAATCAGAGGTAGGGGAACTATTTCTTTTGATGGAAAGAGCAAAACCAGTAATGTACTATATGTTGAAGGATTGAAGCACAATCTTCTCAGTATTGGTCAGTTAGTGGACAAAGGCTATGATCTCCGGTTCAAGAATGGAAGATGTAGAATCTTTACAAGCTCTGTAATTGAAATTGCATCTGGTACTCAAACAAAAGGTAATATCTTCCATCTAGTTGGTTCTAATAAAAGTTGTCTGTTTGTTCAAGTTGATCAGAGTTGGTTATGGCATAGAAGGATGTGCCATGTGCATTTTGATAACATCATCAAGATAAGCAATACTCGAGCTGTAAGAGATCTTCCTAAATTGGTGAAACCTACAAATAGTTTATACAAAGAATGTTAGCTAGGCAAACAGAGCAGAGTCTCTTTCAAAAGCAAGGATCAGTCCACTACCAGATTGTTGGAATTAGTACATACTGATCTCTATGGTCTGACAAGAATCAAGAGTATGCAAGGTGATAGATATTTCATGTTGCTAATTGATGACCATTCCCGGATGATGTGGGTTACCTTCCTAAAAGAGAAATCAGAAGCCCTTGAGAAGTTCAAAATCTTCAAAGCTATGGTAGAGAATCAAATCGGATTGAAACTGAAGTGTCTAAGGTCTGATAGAGGTGGTGAATTCACATCCGGTGAATTCATAGACTTTTGTGAGAAGCATGGCATAAAGAGACAGCTGTCTGCTCCTAGGACTCCACAGCAGAATGGAGTAGTTGATAGAAAGAACCAGACCATCCAGGAAGCTTCTAGGACAATGATGATGGAAGCAAATGTTCCTCAGATGTTTTGGAGAGAAGCTGTCAGCACTGCAGTCTACACTCTTAACCGAGTTCAAATCAGAAGCAACACCGGTAAGACTCCTTATGAACTTTGGTTTGGTGTAACTCCTACTATGAGATACTTCAGAGTATTTGGTAGCAAATGTTATATCAAAAGAGATGAAGATTTAGGAAAGTTTGATGCTAGAAATGATGAAGGAATTTTCTTGGGTTACTCCACTCAAAGCAAAGCATACCGGTGTTACAACAAGAGATTGAGAAAGATGATAGAAAGTACAAATGTGAAGGTTGATGAAGGAATGGAGAAGCCCTCAATATTCTATGAATGTGATGAAGATGATCAGAATGATCCTCTGGTGCAAGGAGCTCCATCCTCCTCTGAAATTCAGATCCAGACTGATCCGGTAAATCAGGAAGAAGAAGTTTGTCTGAATGAGCCTGATCAAGAATTAGTAGTGCAAGAAACTCCCAAAGTTCCAAGGTATGTAACTCTAAATCACTCTAAAGATCAGATCATAGGTGACAAAAGTAAAGGGGTACAAACAAGGAGAAGAATTTCTCAAAATTTAGATGAATGTTGTCTGATTTCAAAGATTGAACCTAAGACAGTTAATGAAGCTTGCAATGATGAAAATTGGACCAAAGCAATGAAGGAAGAACTGATGCAAATTGAGAAAAATCATACTTGGGATCTTGTTCCCAGACCTAGAGACAAGAATGTGATTGGAACCAAATGGGTCTTCTGGAACAAACTGAATGAAGTTGGTGAAGTAATCAGAAACAAAGCTAGATTGGTTTGCAAAGGCTACTCTCAAATAGAAGGAATTGATTTTGAAGAGACCTTTGCTCTGGTGGCAAGAATTGAAGCAGTTATATTATTTCTTGCATTTGCTGCCTTCAAAGACTTCAAGGTATATCAGATGGATGTCAAGTCTGCCTTCCTAAATGGTGATCTGGAAGAAGAAGTTTACATTGAACAACCGGATGGATTTCAATTGTCTAATAATGATGATATGGTCTGCAAGTTGAAGAAAGCATTGTATGGATTGAAGCAAGCCCCAAGAGCATGGTATGAAAGGTTGGATAAGCATCTTGTGCAGATTGGATTCAACAAAGGTACTGCTGACAGTAACTTATATTTCAAAATTGATCATGAAAACATTTTGATTGTTGAAGTGTTTGTGGATGATATCATTTTTGGAGGAAGAGATAGTATGTGCAAAACTTTTGCAAATCAGATGAAAAGTGAGTTTGAAATGTCTATGCTTGGTGAAATGAATTTCATGCTTACATAGATGCAGATTGGGAAGGAGATGTGGATGACCGGAAGAGCACCAGTGGTGGAGCATTCTTTTTGGGAAAGAGATTGGTTTCTTGGCTAAGCAAGAAACAAGATGCAATATCTCTGTCTACAACTGAAGCAAAATACATTGCAGCAGTAGGTAGTTGCACTCAAATCTTATGGATGAAGCAGATGCTAAGAGACATTAAAGTTGAATATGAGGAGCCTATCACAATTTTCTGTGACAATTCAAGTGCAATTAATATTTCTAAGAATCTGGTATTGCATTCTAAGACTAAGTACATATCTATCAAGTTTCACTTTTTGAGAGAACAAGGGAACAAGGAAGAAGTCAGATTGGAGTATGTACCCTCCAAGGATCAGATTGCAGATATATTTACTAAACCTCTTCCCAAGGACTCTTTTGAGTATCTCCGGGAGAAGTTAGGGGTCATGGCCCCTCTGGTGATGAACTAGGATGCACTGATGTGCATCAGTCCGGTGGATATCACAGTCATATCTTGTGATCTGGATTGATGATGGGGAGCTGCTACTAAGGGGGAGCAGCTGGTATGATTCTGATGTGTTAGAATTGCAAGTATGAGCCCTTTGCTATTGATGTCAAAGGGGGAGAGAAGACATGTGAAAAACAAGTGGTTGATGATCAAAGGGGGAGCAGTAAAGGAAGAGAAGACATGTGAAGAGTTGTTGTTGATAGGGGGAGCTATGACAGAAAGGAGAAGTTCTTGTCTTGATGGTTTTTCACATCATATGTTGCCATCAATGACAAAGGGGGAGATTGTTGCAAGTATGAGGTTAACCAGTGTTGTCATTAATGTCAACATACTCATATTGCATTGGTAAGAAGGTTTGGATGAGCTGTGTGTTGAGGATATTGAGAAAAGTAGTCTCAATCAGGAACAGTGAAGAACAGTGATAAGAAGAAGGCAAATGTACTCAATAGGTTGAGAATCAGAGGATGCGGATTAAAGGGTTTGTAGATATGAGTCTTGAGATGATCCAGTTAAGATTTCAGAGGTCCGCATGAAGATATGAAAAAGTTGTGATCGGTCAAGCAGAACTGGTTCCGGGAGATGCTCCGGAGGAACAGAGTGTCACAAAAAGGTCCGGTGAGATCCGGAGGTGCATTATCAGACTCTGCGGATTGGATAAAGTCTTTGGGATGTCCTTGTGATGTCTCATCTCGGTTTGTACAAAGTTTGGAGGTCCGGAAGAACCTTTTTCAATATGACAGTGACGACAGACTGTGTTCTTGAAGTTTCAGATGAAGAGGAGAAGAGATTCCAGTGAGTAGAGGAAGTGCAGATGTACCTAGTCAATCAGGCAAGCTTGTGAAGGTTCTTGGATCATGTTGAGGTTATGTTGTCGGTCCACATTGGCGGTAGAGAACAGAATTGAAGATATTCTTCTGGATGAAGTTCTTGTTCAGACTAACCTACCGGATGAAGTTGTTCATCTTGCAAATGTTCTTGTGGTGGCCAACCGGATGTATTAATCATCTTGCGAATGTCCTTATGGTTGATTGCCGACTTAGATGATTGTTCCTAAGTCGATGTCTTGTATAAATGAAGGTTTGTGAGTTCATTTCAAAGTGTGTTGAGTAGCGGATGAGAGTGGTATAGCGAAAGAGCGAAGGGCAGAGCAGAAGTATCTTGGGCTTAAATGGAACTGATCCAGACATGGTAAAGATGTCAATCTCCAGTTCAAGTTTGTGATTCTTATCACTTTATAGACAGTGTGTCTCCTTGTAGGTAGTGTGCCTCCTTTGTGAGCAGTGTGCTCGGGCAGTGAGCCCTAATTGGCATGTGCCATTAATTTTTCTTATTCTTCTAATAGAGAATAATCATTGGGTTAATCACCCCATGGTTTTTCCCTTAACTGGGTTTTCCACGTCAAAATCTTGGTGTTCAATGTGTTGATGTTTATCTGCTCTTGTGTTTATGCATTATGCTTTCATGGATGGTTAATTGATATGCTATTAACTAACAAAGAAGAATCAAGTGTTTGAAGTAGAAGCAAGTTTTGTCTAACTGATTCACCCCCCCTCTCAGTTGTGTGCCCTAGATCTAACAGAAAGGCCATAGGTTGTAAGTGGGTCTTCAAGAAGAAATTTGGAGCAAACGGGTCATTGGAGAAGTACAAGGCTAGACTGGTAGCCAAGGGCTACTTCCAAAGAGAGGGAGTTGATTTTGGTGAGATATTCTCTCCTATTGCTAAATTGACTTCTATTAGATTTCTCTTATCCATTGCTACAACTTATGATTGGGAGATTGAGCAAATGGATGTTAAGACTGTATTCTTACATGGAGATCTTGAAGAAGAAATTTATATGCAACAACCTACAGGTTTTGAGGTAAAAAGAAAAGAACATTGGGTTTGTAGGTTAAAGAGGTCTCTTTATGGTCTTAAACAGTCCCCCAGAATGTGGTATCAAAAGTTTGACTCATTTGTTTTGAAATTGGGTTTTGTTAGAAGCGAGGAGGATCACTGTGTTTACATTCATTGTGTTGATGATTCTATACTGGTTATTACTTTGTATGTTGATGACATGTTTTTATGCAATACTAAGGGTATGACCAGTGAGCTTAAAGCCCAACTTTCAGGTGCATTTGAGATGAAGGATCTTGGTACTACAAGGTATATTTTGGGAATAAAGATCAAAAGGGACAGAGTTAATAGAAAGCTTTGGTTGTCACAAAGTAAGTATGTGAATACTATTTTACAGAGGTTTAGTTTGTAGGACTGTAACCTAGTTAGAGTTCCTTTACCCATTGGTACTAAGATTTCATTAGATATGTGTCCAAAGACTGAGGATGATCTTGAGGATATGTCTAATGTGCCATATGCTAGTGCTGTAGGGAGTTTGATGTATGCAATGGTTTGCACTAGACTAGATATTGCCCAAGCAGTGGGAGTTTTGAGGATATTTATGTCTAACCCTGGTAGACAACATTGAAACTATGCGAAGAGGGTGTTTAAATATCTTGCAGGTACTCTTGATCATTGTTTGGTTTATTCTGGTACTAATAGTGCTGGTAAATCTTTGGACATACAGGGTTTTGTTGATGCAGATTGGGCAGGTGACTTGGATAGTCGAAGGTCCACTAGTGTCTATGTGTTTACTTTGTCTGGAGGTGCAGTGAGTTGGATGAGTAAGAGGTAGCCCACAGTTGCTTTGTCCACTATAGAAGCAGAGTATATGGCTGCTACTCATGTCTCTAAGGAGGTAGTTTGGTTGAGGAGACTGTGTACAGGTATTGGTTTTGATTGCAGGATCATTCAAATTGGTTGTGATAGCCAGAGTGCTATCTATTTGGCCAAGAATCCCATGTATCATGCTCAGACTAAGCATGTTGATGTTCAATATCACTTTGTTGGAGAGTTAGTTGCAAATGGAGAGATTGAGCTAAAGAAGATAGACACTTCGAAGAATGTTGTAGATTCATTGACTAAGCCTGTGAGCACAGAGAAGTTCATATGGTGCAGAGAGGCCATGGGCCTTGTTTCTAGTGCTTGATTATTTTCATTTGATTTCCTATGGGTTGATTTACAATGTATAATGTCAAGTGGGAGAATGTTGGGATAAGGTGCCACTAACCTTGTAAATCCCAATATTGTATTTATTCTATTTATTATATGTAATTTGTAATTATCCATGAGGAGATGTACTAGTTTAACTGGCAGGGGTAATTTCGGAGTCACTAGAAGTTATTATGGAGTGACTTTTACTATTGCCAAATGTAAAAATTCATGGTAAATGAGGATAGGCGTGATCCCTTGAGGAGTATACTATTTTTGGCATGTATGACAATTGTCATAATGTTTGGTGAGTGAATATATGACAACTACAAGTTGTTATAAGATTATGTGATTCTATGACGCATATGACGGATATGTTAGTAGTATATTTTATATATTTAGCCCAAGGTTCTTATCTTGGAAAGATACTCTTTTTTTGGAATCTATGATGGTTATGACGCATCATAAGATGCTGTAAGAGGCCATATTTAGTCTTGGGCACCCAACCTTTGCATGGCTATTTTTGGACAAGTGGAAGGTGCTTGTAAGATGAGATTTAATATTTGTATGTTGGGGAATCTCATGAGAGAGAAGGTGAATGCTTAAGATGAGTTAGAAAATGTTTCTATAAGTATTTTCCATGTATTAGTTGCTGCAATATAAATTTTAGGTACTTAGGTGTTGCCGGAATGCTGTCGAATTGAAGACTGGTGGAGAGAGTTGAAGTGTTGTTGAATTGTAAATCATTTTCAGATTAATACAAACATTGGGCCTCTTTCCTGTGTGGAGTTTTTTACCTAAAAGAGTTTTCTCCACGTTAAACATTGTGTTATATGTTCATATTTCTGATTTTGCATTTCTGTGAAGCATAGTTTTGTTTCTATGTTACAATCTCCATTAATAACACACAGTTAAAGATTGCAAAAATTTATATTGAATCAGATTTCTATTGAAGTAGTGTTGTTTTCATTTCTAACATTTGGTAGATCCCAGTCTATCAATTCAGGATGCACTAGGGGTAATGGATCATCTGGTTGATCCAATTCAAGGGTGGTGATGGTTAGAATAGAGGAGTCATTTGAATAGGTAGAGGTATTGACAAGGTCTATTATGGTATTCTCCTCAAGTTGGTTCGTCAAGTGTGACATCATACTCTCCTCATGAAGTTCACTTTCGTAACATTACAGATCGAACTCTAGCAATCTAGCCCTAGAGCTTTGTCCCTCATGTGTCATATGAGTAGAGCTATACTGTTGAACCATGTCAACCCCTTTATCTTCACAAGACATTTCTGAGAGGCTGTCCCATTCATACTCATTGGAATCTGTTTCACTAACTTCTTGTAACTGGTGAATTTATTCCACTAGGTTAGTGGTAGATGTTTCTCTATCTTTTTCTTTGAGTTTCTCCTTGCCTTTGATCTTCTCTTTACCCTTATATCCCAACCCAGTAGTGTCTCGAGTTGTGGAGGTAGAGGGTTGAATTGGTTCTATGAGACCATCTTTCCTTAATCCTATGGGACCATGTCCTTCATATCCCATCCTTTGTAAAATAGAAAACCCTTGACCATATTTTTCAGTGGGTAGCTTAGGTTGATGGCCATTTGGTGTCGTTTCACTATCTTCTTCTTTGTAGAGCCACTGTAAGACATCTTTTTCATCACTCTCATCCGATAAGTTTCCCCATCTAATGAAAGGACCCTTAGAAGTCTCTAATGTCTTGGCCTTGTTCAATAATGGCTTTCCATAGGATTTTGGTGATATAGGCAGTTGTGCTAGATAGAAAGTTTGCTCAATGACATACTCTCCAACACCCTTGTCTTTGACTTTGACTTTAAGCTCTGATGTTTTGGAGGTAGAAGCTAGAGAACTTGAATCCACATGGTTTGAAGAAGAGGAAGCTGCTCGATTGGTGGGGATTACAACTTCTAGTTTTGATTGGATGGTGTTGCAATACTGGAATGGATCAGGGTCAGCTTGTGCGATAATTTCTTGGCCATTGTGTGGGAACTTGATACATTGATGGTATGGTGATGGAACAACCTTCATTGCATTGATCCAAGGTCTACCTAGAAGTATGTTATATGTGAGCTCCATGTCTAGAACTTGGCACACAACATCTCTCTCTATTGGTCCAACTTGTATTGGTAAGACCACAGTTCCTTTGGAAGTTCTCTCTTCTTTGTCATATGCCTTGATAGTTATTTTCTTTTTAGGATCAATGACATTTTTAAAAAAACCCTAATGCAAGGATTAAATTTAAAATGCATATGTTTAAACAAGCACCTCCATCTATTAGGACCCTTTTTATTTAGTGTTTGTTGATATGGGCCTCAATGTGGAGGGATGCATTGTGTGGTTGGTTGATGGACTTATCATCTTTCTCTGTGAAAGATAAGAAATGTGGTGTGGTTAGATGACCCACCATAGATTGGAATTGCTCTTGAGTAAGGTTTGTAGGAATAGTTGTTTCCAAGAGGGCTTTCGCTAAGATGGCTTTGTGAGATGGGGATAGACGCAATAACTCCAAAATGTATATGTGTGCAGGTGTTTTATGGAGTTGGTCAAGGATGCTGTATTGGTTCAATGTGGATGATGACTTGGGTGGAGCTCCTTGTAGAGTAATGTTTCCATGATGAGTGGTCAGATTATAGTTGGACTTATTATTGATAGTGATTACATTGATGTGTGAATCACTTTGTGAGATATGATTAATGGTGTACTCGTAAGAAACGTTATTATAGTTTGCTTTGTCAGCATTGTTGTTGTTTTGATTGGATGATCCTCCTTTCTCATAGTGGGGAAGATGATTTTTGAATTCTATATGCTCTTCATTAGTGGCATGCCCTTCAATTGATATCCATTTTTGATCTAGCAAATCTTGGACAACATGTTTTAGCGCTTGACAATCATTTGTTTTATGTCCTTTGTTTCTATGATACTCACAAAAGTCGGCATCATTCCACCAAGAGGGTTTAAATTTTGGTTCATACTTATGCACCGGTGGAAGTGTTATGAGGTTACCCCCAATTAAATTCCTAAGGGTGGATTCAAAAGACTCTCCTAGTGGTGTGAACTTTCTCCTAGGAGGAAAGTTGGTAGGTCTTTGCTCATTGCTTTGAGGCTTGTTGGATGGTGTATTATTTTGTAGTTTTGATAGATTTAAGATTGGATGCTTTTCTACCAAATTTTTAGCATCCACCACACCATTATTTACAATGGGTTTGTTCTTGGTCCAAAATCGTGACTTGTCCGCATTGTTGTTAGAACTAAGGGTGTCTTTGTATAGCTTAATTTGCCCCTTTGTTATTAAGGCTTTCTCAATGAGTAGCCCCATTTCAATGACCTTACTAAAAGTAGTTGGGCACTATATTTGGATTTGATAACTCAATTATGTGGTTAGGTTGTGAACAAACATTTCTATCATTTGTTTCTCCGGTATGTGGTAGGGACACTTGCTTGCAAGCTTTCTCCATCTTTGTAGGAAAGAGACGAAGGATTCTTCCCCCTTTTGCTTGTTATTACAAAGGTCCAACATGGAGATTTCGTGTTCGATATTGTATGAGAAATTGTGTTACAAATTTATCCACTATCTCATCAAAAGTACGGATACCGGGAGGTAGGCAGGAGAACCATTCCATTTCTTGGCCTCCTAAGATTCGTGCGAATAGTCGCATAAGATATGTTTCATTGTGTGCAACTTCTAGGCATGCTGCGCTAAATTCCCCTATATGATCTCTTGGATCACCTTTTCCTCTATACTTGTCAAATTTTGGAACCTCAAATCTTGAGGGAAAAGTTATCATGAGCAAAGACTTATCAAAGGGATATGGTGAAATATCCTCAAGGGAGTAGTGTTTTGTGGTTGTCCCACTTTGGATATCTTCCGACTATTTTTGCAAGGCTTGGATTTGTGTCGTTAATGTGTCCAAAGGATTGGGTGTATCCTTAGCCTTTTCTAATTTAGAAGCATCTTTGTCAATTTTGGATCCATCATTGTCAATTTTGGAGCCATCTTTTGAAGACTCCGCTTCATTTGAGGAGTCGGTTTCTCTTAGATTTGACACATCAAAACCTGCGGGCAATTTAGCTCCTTATTGAGCTAACATGAGAAAATATTTATGAGGGTCTGTGGCAACAACCCTATCCATTACCTTTTGAAATTTTGGATCTTGAAGTTGTTTAAGGATTTCCTCTTGACTAATCTCCTCATCATCAGAATTGTTCCCACTACTGTGTCTAGAATCCATCTTTTGCTTTTGTTTAAATTAGGATCTAGTTTGAACCATGCAATCTTTGGATGTGAGTGAAGTTGGATTGTGAAACTTGGTGAAATTAGTTTGGTGTGCTGATACGATGTGATCTAGGTGAATTAGATTGGATAAACTAGATTTTGCTAAGGTTTTCTATTGATTCTATTTGTCCAAACAAGGTAGTCTTGAGCTATAATGGTAATAGCTATCGAAGTGTCGATATAAAAGGTAGTCAAAATAGGGATAGATGATCACCACTATTGATATAGACTATTATTTTATCAAGATACTCAAGTATAGTTTCGATGTGAAGGATGATTGAAATTCTAATATGAAACTAACTAGGTATTGTTTGAATTTGGTAGAGTATCAACTATGCCTTGGTACGAATCTTGGTTTTTGGTTTGACGACCTTTTGGATAGGAAGACAATGGTATGCAAAGGTAATGTTTGAAAATGGCGCGAAGGTAGGACTACAAGGTTGGAATTATTTTCCAAGTATTAACTAGAGAAAAAAGGGTATCCAGAAATGGTTTCAGTTTTGCCTCAAAATGGACGGAACAACTTTTTGTTGTGAATGCACATCATTAGATGCACATGAATAAATGGCAAATACACAGCTCTGTACTATGTATGCACATCTCTGTATGTGCAGGGATATTTTTCAAATGCATAGTACTATGTTTTGAATGTATAAAAAGGTATATGTGCATCAAGACGGTGTAAATGCACAGCAATACTGTTTAAATGCACAACGGTAGTGAATGCGCAACAAGATTTGGTAAATGCACAACAAAGTAGTGTAAATACATACGACTACAAAAGTTTTTCCTTTTGTTTCAGTTTGTCAATCTTGGCTTGTTTGCACATTTTTCTAGGATGCTCTAAAGTTTGTGGTACTGTTTTTGACTCAAGTTATTGCCAGAAAACATAGTAAACAAGAAGTTGTCATGATTATTTGATACAATTTTTGATAAATGTAAAACAAACAAGTATAATCCTAAGGATGGCAAGGACAATATTTGTTGAATTCCAACTTGGATTTTACTCCAGCCACTTACATAAAGGCAGATAGTTAGGAACTTGGCAGCACTGGCTCCCCCTTACAATGCACTCACTTCTCATGCATACTAAGTTACAATCCCTCCGAAGAGTTGGATTTTCTGTCTCCACACTAGATGAGTGTATGACGTTGGATGGCTTTAGAGGACTTCCTCCTATGTTAAAAAATAGGGGTTTTTGGCTTTCTAAAATAATTAGCTTTTTAGTTTGGGCATCCGTTTGGGTGGTTATACGTGCGGTAATTCTCTCCATTATGGAGGCTTCCCAGTCTAAAGAGGTTAGGCTCAATAGAGTTAAATGCACCACAAGGGTACTATGGGAAACATTTGTTGGTATAACACAACAACATCTGTTGTTTGTGCCTTACGACACAAACACAATTTATTTAAAGTGGCTTGGTTTTAGCCCATTACCACTCGAGGTCATCACACTTGGAAGAAACACAATCCCAAGGGCATGTCTCTTCTAAAGGTTACACAAATAAAATGATGAGTTTGGCATTTTGGTCAGCCAAGAAGGGGAGAGAATAGTCCTATCATCATTTTCAAGTATAGTAGACACTGGTTCTTTATCCTCCTAGAGTTAAAAACCAAAAATTAGATGTGTTTTACTTACCAAGTACACTTCATTGACAAGATAGCAAAAACTTGGAAAAGATAGTTAACTTTACCCTCCTAAACAAATCTATGTGAAGATTGTTGTTGAAGAATCAAACAAGTTACTCTTCCCTATTTAAGCTAGATGAGAGATTTGTAAATGCAAGATTGATTTGAAAGATTTTTTCAATTTTATCCACCTAGGTTGGGACTATGTGCAAGTTGTAATGCAACAATATCATTTACTTTCTCCTAATTAGATCTAGGTGAAAATTTGCATGAAGATGTCAAATTACTTCTCCACTAATTAAATCTAGATGAAGTTATGATGCAACTAAATGCCTAAATAAATCTCCTACACTTGCAAGAGGAGCTAGTACGGAAATCTTTGCAAAAAACCAATACAAATTTTCTGTCAAAATGTAAATGCACAGGAACAAGAAGTAAATGCATATCACTACTCAGTAAAAGCGCAGAAACGTGAATGCACAGAAAGAAGCCATGGATGCGCAGGGATGTTTAGTGAATGCATAGAAATGTAAATGCATAGTGAAATGTGGTGAATGCTCAGAAAGACGGTGTGAATGCGCAGAAAGATGAATGCACAACAGGGAGCTGTGAATGTGCAGGACTAGAATGTGAATGCACTGAAATGACCTATCACGATAGTAGCTTCACAAAAAACTCAAATAGAGGTTAAAATGGGGCTAGGCCCCATTGTGGGTGCCAAAAATGTTAGAGGAAATATGAACAACAATATTAAACTACTAAATATCCAATAACTCAATGGAAATGATGCAAAGCCAATAAACAAAGATTATACCTTCGTAGACTGATTCACCTTGTAGCTTCCATTATTGCCTATCTCGTATTGATCTTATGAATGAGTTGAGCTCTCAGAAGTGTGTACTTCCTTGCTATTTAAAGATGACAATAGGAGAATGGCTGTAGATGGATAATGCAATGAAGATTAAACTAACAATGCAACTCTAGGATGATGGATAATGGAGATATGAAGACATGGTTGGATAATTGTGATGATAATGAGATTATGCAAATGCAATGAGGATTCTTTGCCAAAGGCTGCTGGTAGAATTTCTATAGAGTAAGTTTACAAAAGCTCTTGGATTGTTGAAATGAGAGAATGAGGGTTCCTTTTATAAGCCAAGGATGGGCCAATTCCAAGTGTCACGATCTCAATTGTGGAGAAGAAGTCTTATGATGTGTATAGTGGAGATCGAATTGGTTGGGATGAGGGAGAGAAATATGGAAGATGTCCCTCTCACCTTGACAAGGTGGAGAGAAAGGTGTGACATGAGGCCACATGTCACAAGGCTCACCAAGACCATAGAGTGAAGGTCAAAGAAGGAGACCTTATTTGTAGGATGGTTGGAAGGAATATATGGACTTATGGGACAAGTGTCTCAAGGTATCTTTTGACCAACATGACATGGAGAGACCATGCTCATGAGAATAGGGATGGTTGGAGAAATAATAGGACATGTGGGTGAGGATAAATTAGATAATTAAGTATTAAAATATTTAATTATGTGTGCAACATGATGAGGTGGATTGTGAGGTGGATTGGATGATGTGGAATTAGAGGATGTGGGATTATGTACCTTTGACTTTGGGATAAGATGATTGATTAAATAATTTAGAATTATTTAATTATGGATGACATTAGAAGAATTGATAAATTGATTTGTTGTAGAATTATGATGATGTGAATCATATAAATAAATTAGTGAATTTATTCATTGATAGAGGAATGAGAATAAAATAAATATTAAATATTTATTTAATTCAACTTAGCCATTTTTAGGTGTATACAGTTATCATAATGACCTTCATTAACAGTCGAACACTGTGATTGTAGTCCTCAAGATCGGCTGCTAAGTGCTTCATGCACAATCATTGGTTTAAAGATTCATGATAAATGTTATTATGGATCGAGGAAAGACTCTCAGCCTACTCCCAAGCTAGCTTTCCAATGCACATACTCTATCATAATAGTTCTTTATACTTTAATTATTGAGCACAATAATGAAAGCTTCAAGGGTATTACTAAATAGTTTTAAATCCATGCCATATAGGCACACACACATATTTGCATGCTACAACAAAGCACAAGCTTGGCCCTGTGGCCTCGAGTGACTTAGTTATCAACAATGATTATAAGCTTAGCATTATAGATTCACATATGACCTCGAGGGCCTGAAGGATTACACATAGTGTATGAGATAACAAATTTATTCAAACAAAGGTTATGACCTAGAGGGTGTTAAAACAATATTCACAACAAGTACTTTGGCCTCAAGATCCTTCAACAATAATCACAACAAGCTTTACTATTATACATCGACACAACCGACCTCATACACAGCAGTAGTAACATTTATTTAACATGCCAAGTGATAAGAGTCTTTCAAAGACTATGAATCATACCTAAAGGTTTTATATATGTATAATGGAGTCAGCCTATCGAGGGACACTCCCGAAGCCTGTCGACAACTCTAAAATGTGAGTGCTATCGTACTCCTAGCTCGCTTCTATGACAACAATTTCTTTTCACAGGAAACTTGGGTTACTGACCTCTTTTCTCCTCCCCCGAGTGCCAAAAGATAGACTAGCAAAAACAAAGGTATTGAATCCTTTCTTTTGCATGCCTTGCATTCAATAAGGCTTGCCACCTTTTGAGCTCCATGATGACAAAAAATAGTTAACCCCACTCCGCCACCCCATGGCCTTTTTAGATTTCACAGTCCATTATTTTCTATCATGAAGTGGACAATGAGGGTGGGGATCTAAATGGGTCTGAAATGGCCTCCACTCATCCCACTCACCATAGGTTTTGGTCAGCCTAATACCTTATGACATAGACATTAATGATAGTAAGGTGCCTGATCACCAAGGCTAAAATGATTATATCATATTAAGTTTCCCTTACATCTACATGATGTATAAGGGTAAACATAACAATCCAAGATGTCATCAAATGACATCGTCATCAATAGGGTAGCACAAATAAAATGCGATTTAGGGGTCGAGAACCACTCCCCCTTCTTCGCTATAAACCATAAGTAATATATAAAAAAGAATAATAGATTCAAAACCCTGATAGGGAAATAAATAAAGAAACAAGGAAGTACTCGACTACCTAGTGAGATTATCTCTCAACTTACATTGATGTTCTAGGAATATCATTTAGTCAAATTGACGTAGACGAAGTCAAGATAACCCAAAGTGTCATGACAACACAAAGAGGAAATGACTAGCAAGGAAAAGACATAAATCACTCTACCTTGCATGGTTTCATAAAGAGTTAATCCGATACTCAGATGGCAATCTGACTCTTTCCCAAATCTATCTCCTCCTCCCAGATGATACTCTCCTTCCATTTTTTGAAGGAAGATTCTTTTCCTGATCACACTCGCAACCATATAACCATGATTAGTGTATCATAATTTGATTCACAAATCATAATAATTAAATAATCATAACAACATGTAATCTCATGTCTAACTAACATTAGTCAGTTTTCACATAATCAATGATTAAATCTAATATTTTCCACAAACATCTAATCATTAAACTATGATTAGTCATCTTGATTACCACACAAAAGCAAGATTAACCTTAACCATAAGTTGGGGATGTAACAGATAAATCTTGAAGATCCTCTCCATGAATTTATGAAGGGATGATGTCAATAGCCGATTTATCTATCACCTTTTTTGCAACTTTCTCAACAATCACTTCCTCTTGAGGTCACTTTGGTTCTTTCAGTACCAAGTCCTCTACATTAATTGGCTAGTTCCCTGGTACATTAGGTGATCTAGACCCTTTTGAGTCTGATATTTCTTCCACTTCTGGACCTGTTGCCACCTCAGGGACTCTTATTATTTCATTTTCCATTTCCTCCTACTGAGGCTGATCTTGTGACAACTGGTGTGCCAATAATGAAGTGATTGGATTGTTGGTCACCACGTAAGTGATCTCATCATCAGTCAAATCTACCACTTTACTCAGTGGCAATTGTAACTCTTCTACCTTGGCTTGCTCCTATTCTTTTGTCTCTTCTACCATTTCTCATTTCACTTTAATTATTTGAGCAACCAACTGGTCCCTTTGCAGTTGCATGACTTGCCCTCCAAAATGGGTCTGGTAAGCCGCTATCTGTTGTGCCAAATGTGCTTGGAGTGCGACAGCTAGTAACGAGGATGTCTCTCCTTGGGATTGACCTGATGCAAACATGAGTTCCATTTTAGTTGGCTCTAAGGCCTTGGCTTAGACATCTACAGGATTTGAGGTTGCACCCCTCATCAGTATCATCGGGGTTTTCCTCTTTTGCATGGGAATCACTACCCCCTTTAGTATATTTGTTTGATGTTGTTCTTCAGGAGTAGTGTCAGATATAGTGATTGCCCTTAAGGGTTGGTATCGTGGAGGTGAAGGCATAGTGGTGACAATGATCCCCTCTGCTATCAATTCTTTGCCAGATACAGAAGTCCTTGCCTCCGCTAGCTTAGTTTCCATAATTCTCCTCTTTTTGACAAGGAAATCATCATAATCAGCATCTCCCCATTATTTTCTCTCTTCTTGTCATATGTAAAGGCTATGCCCTTAGATTTCAGCTCATTCACCTTCTCATCCACCCACTTTTGAGTGATGACCATGACTCTTCTGGTGATGACATTGATTGATGTCTCATCTAGCTGAGTCCAATTAGGGAGAGGCAAGGTCTCATTATATATTTGCTTTCATCATACTCTGAATCAAGGACCTTTTCATCATTAGACTTTATCTAGGATGAGACCTCTAGACATCCCAATGTCCTTATCTAGTTCAAAGTTAACCTCTGATATCCCCTTTTCCTGACTTCCTATTCATCTAGACAATCCACCCAGTAATCTTCTAGGTGCGGGACATGCTATAACTTCTTATTAACGAACTTCTCCATCCTATGATATGGATCATAAGTTCTTATCAGGGGAAAAGTGGGAGGTTCAGCATTTGAAGTTTAGACTCAGATAATTTGCAGTCTTTGAAGTCTGCACATCTATACCAATGGATATCTAGAGGGAACTTAATAGTTCCCCATTTGTTCTTTGGGATATATGCTTCATAAGAAGGTATTATTTGTCAAGTGATCTCAAGCAGTAGGACATTGTCTGTCGGATATCTGGGCAACATGAAAGGGTGTCCTTCAAAGCCTTCCATCCTAATGTATGTAAATGTAGGGAAATGGATGAACTAGGACCCATGAGCCATGATTAAGGCTTGAGCTTCCCTCGAGATCCTTTTGGCTCGATCACCTTCCATCAGCCAAACCAACCACATTATGAAGCAATCATTTACCCTTTAGTAATGCTACATCGATTGCTTCCTTTCGAGCTGTGGGTAGTATTCCCACATTGATTGCTCTATTTTCTTACTACCCAACTTACGAACAATGGTTAACCCATAAAATTATGCTATGTAAGCACATGAATATACTACGTAGGATGTCATCCTAAACATATGTTTATTCTTCTTCCATCTGACCATCCCATCATGTAAGGAATCATTGATCAACTTCACCCAGTGCACTATTTCTCTTGTTTCCTTCACATGCCTGATGAGGCTGAACATTCACAACTCTAACACTCTAGAGTCCTCCTTCCCAACCATCCTACTCAAAAGGGTTATCATATACTGCACCTTGGGGTAGAAATCATACTTATATAGGTTTTGAGGCATCTCAGAGACCACCTTTGGTCTAGTGTTAAGATCCATCCATGAAGTATGCATGATCTTCCTGCATCCTGAGACATTATAATTATATACTATTGACAGAGCATTGAGGTCTATTTAAAAAACCTCTTGACTTCTAAGCAGCTTGAATGTTTCCATGATGCCCTTCTCCAAGAAGTCTGCATACATGTGCCCCTATTTCTCTACTCTCTTGAGCATTTCTAGGGTTATAGTTCCGAGTGCATTCAATGACCAATTCTAGGGCCTCTGCAGCATATGGAAAACTAACTACGTGATACATTCCACTCTTCACAATGTTGTCCAAGGTAGCATCCCCTTCTTGGGCTTGAATCCATGCCTTGAAGACTTCTAAATCTATACTCCCACAATGGGTGTCCAATGTGTTCCCATATTTACTCCAGATGCCGTAAGAACATGAAACATAGGCATCTTGAATTCATCTTCCCTCCTTTGTTGTCTTTTTTGCATCTTGACCTGCAAGATGCAAACATCTGAAATTAGATTCTCCATTGGTCTAGACCCCCTAGGTTGTACATAAATTTGCAGAAGTAACTTGCAAGCATTATAAGGTAGGGTACAATCTACATTTACCCTAATAAATTACCTTAATTAATGACAAGATAAACCTTCTGCATGAAAATGACTTACTGTAACCAATCAGGAAAGAGGAGTTTGTCATATTCATACTTGTCAATTGAAGAAATCACCTTGGTTAGCTTGTGGGATGAAATCTGTTCACTATTACACTCTTTGTTCACCTTGCTACTATCCTGCATTAATCTCTGTAATTCTGCTTGTTCAACGGGAATTTGCACTAATCTCTTTGAATTTAGTAAAGGCTTTATGATCACAAATGCATCAGAAATGACCTTTTAATCTTATTGGAATTTACTAAGTGTGGGTGCAGTGAATGTTAGGTGGAGTTTGGTGAACAATTAATGACAAGGTGCAAGTAAATGGACAGTTGGAGAAATGTTTAGATTTAAAATTTAAATTCAACAACTATAAGCACTACGTGGTATGGGAAGTGAATGTAAGGTCTGGATGGACATTTATTCTTAATGTTTAGTCCCAATGTCCAATGGGAATATCTAGTGTTAAAGGTCCCATTGACCTTGACTAGACTAAGTGGATGTTTGGATGTTAATTGATCATGTGGATCCAGATACTTACCAAAATATCCTTTGCGAAATGTCCTAATACCTATGTCCTGTTGAAAAGTCAACGATTTGAGTGTTGGTTTATAAAGCAATGGATAGGACATTAATAAGGGCATGGATATTTTAGCGTAAATGTCTGGTGTGAAAATATTCAGTCCATTGGGAGGTATGTAGCTCAGGATAAAATTGATAGCTTGCAATGGATAAGACATTTACTCAATTGATCATGTCATGTCCAAAATATTCGGTCCAGTGGACGTGCTCGGGACTTGATGAAGTAAATTTGACGGCTATGACTTAGATATGGATATGGATATATGGGATTTGGATCTTTTGATATCCGGTCTGGGTGAATAGTGATTAATCTCTACTTAAGTATGTTTTCAGGTCCGGATGTCATTTCAATGGATTTGGAACCCGAACTTGAACTAGATAGGACATTAGTGTTTCGCCCCCTATTTCTGTACATACACTTCACACAACGTAAACATCAAAGTATTTTTGTATGTACATAGACACAATGAATGCCAAATTTCATTCACACACACAGTGAATGTCAAAGTTAATTTTCAAACCCAAACATGCATAGTGAAAGCCAAAGTTAATTCAAAGATGTGTATACAAAAAGTGAACATCATTGAACTTTGAAAGTATTTTTGTACACACTTCACATAAAGTGAACATCAAAGTATTTTTATACACACATAAAGACACACAATGAATTCTAAAGTTCATTCACATACACATGCATGATACACTAAGTGAATGACAAAGTTCATTCACATACACATGTACACATACACTATAGCCAAAGCTAACTTTTAAACCTACCTACCCACATACAATGAAAGCCAAAGTTCATTCACACACACACACACATGCACACACAATTCACATAAAGTGAACATCAATGTTTTTGTACACACATAGACTGAGTATCAAAGCTCATTCACACACACATGTACATGTGCATAGAGTGAATGCCAAAGTTTATTCACGCACACATATGTGCACACACTATAAATGCTAAAACTAACTTTCAAACCCACCGACACACATAGTGAAAGCCAAAGTCCATTCAAACACACAAAGTGAATGCCAAAGTTGATTCCCATACACATGTATAAATAATCAATGCTAAAGCTAACTTTCAAACCCACCAAAACACACAAAATAAAAGAAAAAGTTCATTCAAACACATACACTTCACACATAGTGAATTTCAAAGTATTTTGTACACTCGCAAAGTGAATGCCAAAGTTTATTCACACACATAGTGAAAGCTAAATTTCATTCCCATACACACACACACTCCACACAAAGTGAACTTCAAATTACTTTTGTACACACAAAGTGAATGTCAAATTTCATTCACACACACGTGTGCACACACAAAGTATATTCCAAAGTTTATTGACACACACATGTGCACACATAATGAATACCAAAGCTAACTTTCAAACCCGCCTAGACATACACACACAAAGTGAATGCTAAAGTTTATTCAAGAACACATGCACACACACAATGACTGTCAAATTTAACTTTCAACCTCCCTCCCCATCCCACTCCCCTCCATGCGCACACATCAAAATCCAAGGTTGATTCAAATGCACACATGAAGAAAGTGAACATCATTAAAGTTTGAAAGTATTTGTGTACATACACTCCACACAATATAATTATTGAAGTACATTCATACTAAAAAATGATTGCTAAAGTTAATTCAATTACACAGGGACACACTTCACACAAATTGAATGACAAAGTCAACTTTCACACACAAACACACATGAAGTGAATGCTAAAGTTAAATTTCAAACATGTGCACATTGAATGCCAAAATTAATTTACACACACATATACATGCACACATGCACACACACACAATGAATGAATGCCAAAGTTCATTCACACATACACACTATGAATGCCAAGTTATTTCAAACACTGTCACATGTCATTTTTATGGACTATATTATTATTCTAGATTAGTGAACATCTACTATGATTGTTTTTACTTTGAGTAAGTTCTACGTGTGTAAAGGGAATTATCATAAAGTTATATTTGTGTGAATTGGAAAGTTGATTTAATATTAAATATTATTGATGTGATTATAATGTTTTGATTCGGCTATGTTTTGGGGAACTAACCTATTGACGTCGAGTTGAGTGCGAATGAATGTAGGTACTCGTTGAAAATGAGAACATGGTTGAGGTAGAGATGTTCTAGCCACTTGGAAAGAACTGTTTGGGATGGATAACACTGATGCACTCACACACTCACATAGTCTCATATTGCATTTTCAAATGGCTTATTATGGATTATTGTATGGATAATAAAATGTGATTGATAGTTAGATACTTAGAAAAATAGTGTTTTAATTGCTATAGTAAGATTGTTTCGAGTGTATGATTAATCATGAATATTAATGTTCTTTCGATTTATATTTAAATGGTGTATTTTATATTATTTAATAATAAATAATAATGTTTTCCTGTTTTTATAAATATTATTTTTTGGAAGACAATATCTAAATTAGACATAAAACAATTATAATTAAACTACAATATATATATATATATATACTTCTTGTTTTGATTTAAGTGATTATGTTATTTTGAAAATAAATAAATTATATTAATAATACTTATTATATTTAGAAATCTAAATAAAGGAATTAAAAGAATAATAATTCTGTAATGCAACGATAGGAATAAATAAGTTTATTCTATTTTAACTTGGAGGCTTTTGAACAAGCTAAATCTCATGCAAACTTAAACAAAAAGTTTAGTTATAAAAAGAAGCCAAAACCTAAATATTGGACGCCAAAAATAAGAGAAAATTTTTGATAAAAAGAAGTCATGATAGAGAAAAAGAGACCACGTTTGGCAATAGTAGAAAGGAGACGTTATTATTTTTTGAAGCAATGACATGAAGCAGACATGACCAGCAATAGGAGAGAAGCAAGATCAGTGACTGCAACAAAGATTTGACCCTGTTTAGCAAGCGAAGAAATGGGTATTTTACTTGTTATGTTAACAATAAATTAATGGTGAAATAATACTGTATGGTTTGGTTATTTTTGCCTACAAATAATCTATTCTGTCATGGTCTACATTCTTTTCCTTTCTATCAATTAGAATCAACATTGTTTTGAAGGCGTTCGCCTGTTAAATCTCTTTCAACCTATTTGCATATATCTTGACCTGCATTCTTTTCTTCTGTTTTATGCTTTTGGGATCGATCTCCTTACCTTGCATTGGCCTATTCTTGTCTTGGTGGTCTATTTGGAGCAGCCTGGCTATAGCTAATGACTTGCTATATGACTGCCTAAAAAATTAGATTTCTGAACTTATAAATTTATTCCTGGGTTGCTGAAATTAATAGCTTTTGCCTGTTGTATTGTCCCTCTATGTTTTGATTGAAGATCGACCTTTAAAACCATGATGGCTAGTATATTGATTCACCTATTCTTCTTGTTGACCAATGGCCTACCAAATTTTAGCTTGCAAATAAAGAACATTACCCGTAGCTTGATCACTGTTCCTGAAGCTTATTAGCTATCTTTCTACCTATTTTTATCACTATCACCTTTTTATTAGATCCTGTAGCAGAGATACATTGCTTTCTGTAGCTTGATATAAGATCATGTAGCTTGAATGATTTGCTTCTTTAGCTTCATTTAAACACTCTTTAAAATAGTTATATGAATCCTCAAAATATAGACATTTTGATTTCTGATTATTACCTATGTTTATTTGATGCAAAAACTATTCTAAACTCATATTATGTCTTTATTTTAAACTATATGCTTGAACCTAAATGACAATGGACAGGATATAGTTAACATTAGTTTTCTACAAACTATTAAACAAAAAAATGAGATTAGAGAATAAAACTAGATTATAGAAAATATAATTATATTTGTTTGAATGAATAATGTTCTTCTTTATTATTGCTCAAAAGTGTGTTTTCTGAACTGTGATGCTTTGGAAAGGGAATTAAAGATGGTCTATAGGTGAATATGGATCGTCATTTTCTTTTTATTTTCTTTTTTTCTTATTTTACTTATTTATTAGGGAAGGAAAGTAGATTTTTATCTAGGAGTGTGTGAGGCCTAATTAACATTATAGACATTAGATATAACATTTTGAGTTGTGTGAGAATGTAATAGGTTTGGTTATGATGAGTTCATGGACTATGAGTGATATTATTATTTTTCTATTACTATTAATATTAATATTTTGACTATGGAGACTAAATGTTTATGATTTTGAATAGTATTTAATTATTTATTTGTTTTGAAATAATGAGATGATTTAATGATTAAATGATTATAGTTTAATTTGTTGATTATATGTTTGAATCTTGTAAAAGAATGTTATTATTTATCATATGGATTATTGGAAGATAGAAATGAATTAGTTATATTTTGCTTCGGCTATCAATTTCTAAACGTACTAATATTCTAATAAGTTTTTGTGCAGGAGGAGTGGCCTAGGTTCTTAAAGAAAGAAAACAATACCCCAATGCTCAAATATTTAATTATTTATTTTTTTGGGAAGGGTTGTGTTAAAATATGTATTTTCTTTTATTTTTATTTTAGGGAAGGAAAGTGAAGAGTTTGTGAAAAAGTCTTTTAAAGACTTGGTATTGGGAATCATTTTGATATCTCAATCTTCTCTAAAAAGAAAAGTAGAAAAGTATGAGCTATGGTTTCTTGTAACGTGCATTTCTTTGGAGTGGAAATTTGAAGAAGGGTGTGTGTGTGGCTAGAAAAATGGGATATTTTTGCTTCTTCTTGGGAACCTAATGGGCTGATCCTAACTTGGACAGCCAAGGTATGGTTGATTTAGTGTTTTGTTCTCCAATATATTGTTGTTTGCTAAACTGTTTGATTGTATTATGTGAATACTTGTGCTTGTATGTGAGGGTTTGGTTTTTAGAAATCATTGTGTGGGGATTAGAAATGGTGGATTCCTCTTTGGGGTTACTCATGGTGATTAGTGTTGGTGATTGGTGATTGTGATGGTGTTGGTGTATGGGAGATTGGAGGATTGGTGTTGTGGTGGTTTGTGTTTTCTAGGAGCTACATGTGTTTTCTAGGAGCTACAAGTGTTATTTGTTTTGGAAGCTACATTCAAGGGAGCTACAGGGACCTTAACCCCAAAGAGGATCCTCATTCTTTTTCCCTTATTGGAAATCCAAAATGGGTTTCATTGTGCATACTTACTCTATGAGTTTAATCTGTCTTTTAAGTTTCTGGATCATTTGAGAAAAGGGGTTCTATTTCTGACCTCGGGGGTGGAGTTGACTTTGTCGATCCTATTGTTGGGAGGTGAGTAGAACTGGGCTGCTCTACTTTATTGCTATTGTATGTAGGTTCTTAAAAAGAAAATCACTATTGAATGTTGATGATAGTAGGTGACCGTGCGAATTCTTGTCCATGATTGCTGATTTGAAAATTCAGTTTGTAAACAAATAGAGGCAATTGTTCTGAAGAAAATTGGAATTATAGAGTTCATCCATAATTATCAATGTAATTTCCTCTTTTATTTACTAAAAGTATCATTTCAATAATTATAGCATAAATTTGATATTTGGGGAGTTGTAATGATATTTACTTAGATCCTAGCTCACTGATTACTTTGGTAAAAAGAACAATTTTGATGTTATCATTCATTCCTTGTAACGATTTGAAGGAAGAATATTATCAGAATAAATATTATAGCCTTCAAGATTTGTTTATAATACTAGGTTATGTTTTGTTTCATACGCCCGCATGTTATGCCAAACATTTAAAAAAAAGAAGATATTAGTATTGCAGTTATTAAGAACCAAGATAATATTATATTTTCATCCACGATATACTAAAACTTGAGTCAACTGTGAACAGTCACAACTCAGCAAGTTTAATATTGATATTATCATTAAAAAAGTAACGCTTGTTTTAAGTAGCAGTTAGATATAATTCTTGCATCCATTACTATTGTTTTAATTCTATTCTTTAAGAGAAGCTTAGCTTATATTTTATCTAGTTCATGCATCGCCCAACAATAGGAGCTAATAATGTTAATACTGATATGTTTTAAGTTAGATAGCTTATATTTTCTTGATTGTATTCGGTAGTGCACTGCCATAGCAAAACTATGGGTGCCGTGGTAGCCACGACACCCACGTTATGGAATAGATAGCTGTGCTGACCAAGGCCAACAGAGGCCAGTCCATCCCCTCTCACCACAGTGGAAAAAAAAAACTACACTTACTTTTATATCTATATGTATGTTTAGTCAATATATCAAATCATCTAATCTAATTATTTCGTCAAAAATGACTTCTTAAGAGCAGCACTTATATTAAATTCATTGTCTTAATGAAAGGATTTGTAGTTATCAAGTAAAATGAATAGTATTGTTGCACAATATATAAATATAGTTGTTTGGATTGCATATCTAACAGAATCGACAACTACTTAATATCTATATGCATTTTCAATACTCCTATGTTAATATTGATTCATTTGACAGATATAGGTATAACTACATGTATTTCATTCTGTTATCTATTGCACCTCTGTTTGTATACTGTTCGATCGATAACAATAAGATTTAGATAATATCTCAATAAATAAACATATAAACGTATTTCCTTTCTTATTTATATGATGGTTAAGTATTAAATCTATTGTCTCATTAGTTAAGAAGTATAATGCGAACTATAGTATTTACTTCTATCTTGGATTATTCTTATCAATTTGAAATAGAAGGTTTTTCCTAACATGTTTTAATGTAGCTTTGGCAGTCACCAATTACAAAACTTAAATTAGTATTACTATAGTTTTTGAGCTAGATAGGAATTTCCATTAGAATGAGTAAGTTGTTTACATTTAATTTATGTTTTATGTTTTAGCTCGACTTAAGTACTACATATTAATTACATTATTTGTATTCAGATTTTGGCTGACAAGTTGAATAACATTTCTTATACTATCTTTATAAGATTATTTGATTAAATGTAAGTAGTTTATTCTTCATATTATTGTTATTTGTCTTAAATATTTAATAATTTTATTTAAATAGGTTATATTTTTTTGAGTGGGCATTATAGAGTGTTTTGGGTTACTTTTGGGCTAGGATGCCGAATGTGGATTATTAGAGATGGCTTTTCCTCTTTTTGTGAATTAAATTGGTAACTATTTGATTTAAATGTTTAGATCTAAACAAGCTATCATTGAAAAAGATGAATATTTGTCTAGAAAACTTTATTGATATATATCTCTGCCACATCCTCTTGTGAGACAATCTACATTTCATTATTTAGAATTGCACATTAGACATTAGGTTGCATCAGGTGTTCCCTCTTGCTAGTTGTTTCCAGGTACCTAGACATTTCATGCAGGGCTGGGTTTCCTTTGTGTCATGAAGGGATCCGAGGAAGTGTAATTGCTTCATGGTTGGGTGGAAAAGTGCCTGAACCATGTTCCCATCTCTCGTCTTGCAGAAGAACCATTTGGGTTTGTGGTGACTGGAGAGTGTTTTGATTTATTATACTTGTTGTACACGATTATTGTAACTTATGATTGGATGTATTATGGCATGAGAGACAATGGACTTTATATATTATTTTATAGTGCTATCACTTGGACTGAGCACGTGATTTTTGGAAGATTTAATGACTTTTATTGATTCATATTTATGAGATTTTACTTTTACTTGAGATGTTGTATTTAAATGGATTATTTACTTCATTTTATTTTTATGATGGTTTGAGTACTTTACATTTGGTATCAGAACTCTAGGTTGAACACTAGGGCCTCTTTTTGGGACTATTATGCTATGTAGCAAACTTGATACAGATTATTCATCATGAATACTAGAAAAAACTGATCATAGTGGAGGATCAAGAAGTGGTCAAAATAGAAGAAACTGTGGAGGTGCAAGTATCAACGTCAAAATGAAAGGGATCGTGGAGATGCTAATAATGATCAAGATGGAAGATTGGACCATATTCTTGCTCTCTTGACCCAACATGATGTATGAGGATGAATTCTCTTGAGCAAGAGATCAGAGGGAATCTTAGAGAGCAGAATGCGAATGAAAACCAAGGGCTGAGGCACAGAATGAGAATCCAAGGATAGAATTCCAAGTTCCTAAGGTTGGAGTTAATGCTAATAATCAAGTAAGGATTGCAGAGGAGTTCAGGAAAGACCTCAAGATGGTCTCACCACCTAAATTTGATGGAAAAGACAATTGGAGATGGAGCTGAAGCGTGGATCATAGAAATGGAGAAATAATTTGGGCTCTAAAACCTTTTAGATCACACAAAGGCAATGTGGGTCCATCATATCAGTTGACTAGTGAAGTAGCAACATGGTGGGATAATGAGAAGGCAAATAAGAAACTATTACCTAGTGAAATAACAAGAAATTTTCCTGTAACTTTTCAAGAAAAGATGGTTACCACAACTCTTTTTCGACAATAAGATGACCAAGTTTTAGAATTTGGTACAAGGAGGTATGTCCATAACTAGTTATTGGGAAAGGTTCTCGCATCTACTTAAGTATGTTCCACAGTACTGGATAGATGAGATATTTCAGATCGGGAAGTTTATATTAGGCTTAAGGTCTTAGATTGGAACTGAGGTAGACATTCATAATCCACTCAGTATGGATGCCATTTTTGAGAAAGCCATTAAACAAGAGCAGAAGCTACAACAAGTAGCCAGTTATTGTAAGCAGAGAGATGCAAAGTTTGCCAATAAGAGACCTTAGAATAATCAACATAACTACCAACATAATTATATAATCAAAATAAAAATCAAGGTAATGGAAATCGACAGATCAGGAATTTGAAGAGAGGTAATAACTCTCGGAATGGAAATGGTGGAAACTAGCATGGAGGCAACAAAAGAGGTGGCTATAACAACCGAAACAACAAACAACAAGAAAGGACTAAAGGATCGAGAGCACCTAAGGGTGGAGGCTATGTTTGTGGAGGAGAGAATTATGCTAATTCATGTCCATAGAGATCAACAGGAAGAGGAAACAAAAATCAGCAAGGAGCACCTCAACATTAGATACATGTCACAGTGGACAATCAACAAGCAAACTTTCAGGCAGCACCTATTGTAACGCCCCGCCATGAATACCTTAGAGAACATCACATTTATGCTATATGCAATAGGAAATTTTTTTTTTAAATACAAGAAAGAAATAACAAAGTAATATTAACACATCATTTAAACTAATGACTTGTCCTCTAAGATATCATGGTTGCATTACTTGACAAAACAATTAACATAATCTAACACATATCATGAATTAACATCAGTAACTCATTGTAAACCTAATGCACTAAATCAATAAACATTTACATCTACATAACATCATATAAGTATTCATCAAGATCTAGTACATAGTTACAATTTCTCCCGACATATGAATACAACATTACATTGTTACATTATCATCTTCTGAATACATATGAATACATACATTATGAATATTCTGATACACAGGATAGCACATGAGCATAATAATTGTCTCCATAAATAGGTACACGATCTGAATCTACTACAGGAGTTACCACCTTCTTGCACATGAACAAAGGCAAGGAGAGACCAATGGATAAAAGCTCTTCCACCCGACCATGTGGAACCCTGAGGTCCACCCCCCGAGCTAGGAGATAACATAAGGTCCCAAAACATCATACAATCAGGTAGACAATTGACTAACATGAACAAAGACTGAACAAGACTCCATTACAACACATGACAATGCCACAAGCAACTCAAAATCACTTCCAGAGGCAACACACGACGAATGGGGAGAGTACAACTAGGGAATGCTAGGCTGCAGTAGGAAGAGTGTCATCGCATGGTCCTGATATGGGTTATCCTGACAGCCTCTCACTAGGCGCCGGCCACCATCTATGGTTATCCTGACAGCCTCTCACTAGGCGCCGGCCCCATAGGGTGACACATGCAGAATCAACCTTCCTTTCGTGAGGACAAGGAAGTTGATCTTGCCAACCAGGCCTTCTCTACCCATCCTTAGTCTAAACAAGCACTACAGGCATGGGAGAGGAAATCAAATTATCTTGTTAATGTGTAATTTACCCTTTTCCCCCCTGTTCATTTTTAGGTTTTCACTTAATTAACAACTTTCAATGGGTTATCCTGACAGCCACTTTGGGCGCTGGCCCCACATTGAAAGCCACTCCCCTACCTGCATCTAGAAACCCTAACCATCAAGCAAGACAATTCTATCATACTGATAAGTATATATAAACAATGCAAGGCATTTACCTTCTTGCATACAAAACATAATCACAATGACCAACCTGTACATCATTGTCCCAAATCTTTCAATTAACCAATCGCAATAACCATAACAACACATATCCAGAGCAAGGTATGGGTCATCTTGCTCACAAATCTCAACCATGAACAAAATAGTTTCTCATTACGAATACCAAGATCTCCCCATTGCAATACTACACACAAACTCGACGTCAACACTTCCTTGAAGGAGATTTAAACCCATCATAATATATTCACAACACAGTATGTACACCATCTCACATTATCATTTACTAAGACGCACATACATAGACAAGAGACATCATGTTTTTACAACATCTTCATTTCAAGACACCTATGAACAAAATACATGCCATCGAATCATATTACCTTATGCCTCTGGAACATAAACTTGACAATTTACACATAGACCAACTCACATGAAAATTTTGCTTGCAATAAGCAATTTCAACTAATCAACTCATTGACAACATAAATTCTTCTTACTAAAGCGATTCTATTTAATCAAATTAGCAACTGGATTCAAGTTATATCTCCACCAAGAATTTCATAAAACTTAGGTCTAGTTTAATTAATATTAATTCTATCTATTATAATAATCAATCATCAATTACATATAACCGTCAAGCTAAACAATGCATAGATAATATTAATTACAAATACTTATAACTTAAATGCTAATTACAACATTTATAATCCAAACCCATATATCATATTTCTACTAACAAAACTATTATAATTATGTTTAAGAAACCATCATTCAATAACCAATAAATGCATAATTTATAAACATGCCTATCTTAACCGAAAGCCCAATTGATAGTTGTTAGTAAGATATTCCACAATATGCATTTTATCTTTAACACACACACATAAACCCCTTCTTGTCACCTTACTAATGCATTAAAACATAAGGCCAACTATCAATCCAACTAAAACACATTTTCCATACAAACGATAGGGTCACTGCTAACCCAAAATCAAGTAAAACATTACCTCATTTCACTAGTTTTCTTATGTAATAATTTATCTGATGAAGTTCTATACCATTTACTTACATAAATAGTGAATTAACAACTTAGCTCATTAAAGAGGATACATTATATATAATGCATTCATGTTATTGACAAACGAAAACATAATATATTTAATTCCAATTAAAGCATTTCTTATACTACAACCCTAATATAATATATATATGATATTATCCACTGAGACACATTCTTTATGTAGTCACAAAGCACATAAAGGTATATAATTAATTATTTAATTTATAAAACTAATTATCAATATATATAAAATAACGTCAAGCTAATAAATTAATATAAAAGTGTAATATAATGTCTATAAAAATTACATATCTATTTGAAATAATCAAATCACTTTAGTTTAACTAACTACTTATAATAAGGATATAAGATCATAATACATATAAGGGTTTACTACAATTCCCATAAGATGCAAGCCTAAAAGAACAAGTTTCCATCTAAGTTTAACGTAAGCATATTGATATATTTAATATTTTCCTTGCTTATGCAATAAGTAATGATAAATCATCCAATGGTGATCTTTACCATTATGGCATAATATTAATCCACTAATCAAGAGAAAAGTTTTAACCTTGGTTAACTTTTCTTAAATAAAATACCTCAAGAAAGTTGTCTTCATAAATCCTAAACATGAATCATACTAGAATTATTATTAAGGACCTAAGAACGTATAGGAGCTCTTTCTTCATAGAGTAAAACATGAAATTCACTTATGCCTTAAAGTTTAAACTACATCTTTCCATCAATAACAAGTGTAAAAATAAGCAGAGATAGGGAGATAACACCTAAGAGATATACTATATTTTGCATTAGATTCAAGACCTAATCTCGTAACTCATCTCTACCTATTAAACGACTTTGTAAGGAATGAACATATATGAAGCTCTCAAGTTGTTATCATGAAAAACAATGATTGTAGGATACACTCAAAATTGGTACATGGAGAGGGCTTTAAGAACTTTCAAGAAAAAAACTTTTGGAAAGTGTATGACCAGACTTTGTAACATTTGCTAGCATCCTATGCACAAATGGAGCTTTGGAACAACGTATCAATCTCCAAAGAGGATAAATGATAGAGGCATTTTGTCAGATGTCTAGCTGCAACTACCCTAGCAGACATGCATGCGAAATTTGGAAGCATAGACAATGCACGTGACTGTTTGATAGATTACTGTGAAGATTTGAACAACCAAGGAACAAGACACCCAAAATATAAATTGACTAAATGAAGAGCTAATAAGATGTTTAATACAATCTACTATAAGAATTGGATCCTGAAGAATCTACGCAAAAGTGGGCAGTTTTATATGATCCAAAGTCCATATTTATTTGAGACCTTAATGCACATAAGAAAAATATTTCCATCTAGATCTAATAGAAGGCAAAAGTAAGGAATACTCTAATGGACAAGGTACTTGAACTGTTTGACAAGGTTCAAAGATATTTACGTACACAAAGAACATCATTAGTTTATCTATTAGAGGATATGAACAAACTAACAGATCCTTAGCAAGATGACTTCGTAACCCCTTTTAAAAAACAGATAAAAACCATCGTTTCTAAGATCTAACACCAATATTTAGCAATTATAAGATTATATAGAAATCTTAATACTAATATATAGATAACATATGATCGTATGCAAACCTTAATGCCAATATATATGGTGATTACTATCTTATAATTATAGGAAGATCTAATGTAAAAATCAAAAATATAATTCATGCTATGATGATCTAGGTTTATGACATGCAAATAAGGCAACAAATATGCTTCTTTCAAGATTTACATTGAAATATTTGCTTTTCCAATTTCACAAGCAACAGCCCTTAGAAAAACAACCTTTACATTTAATAAATAAAGGATACATATAATATTTAAAACACATAATATTTACATTTAACCAATAATTATTTGAACTAGGTAATTATCAATTACCAATTTAATCTTATTAAATAATAAGAATATTATATGACCTTATTAAATATTAAAGTATGACTATATAATGAAATATAGGCATACAACATAACCCACTAAGTAGGACAGCCATCAATACCCAAATCAAACATGTTCTCAAAAAGACCAAATCAAACATATTCTCAAGTTAGGCCAAAATGCACTTATCCAACAAGCTCCATCAAATATAAATCAATTGCAAGACCGACATACTAACATAACTGACAGGTTGACTAGACATGTCATGCATCCTAATTGATGATAATGACTTGGGATGTGGGACCTTAAGTTATCTCTGAAAAAATGTATCCATTGGGTTCAAGGCATGCTCGGACCTATTAATTCAGGTGGAGTCGATGCCTGGTGCCTGCATCCTGCAACAAATGTCACGGTCAAGCATGTATAGATGCATATAAGCTAGCACTAGGTGGAAAAAGGAATCGCAACATCGCAGGGCGCTCACAAGTGAGTGATGCGACATCATCCCTTCCATGTCATATCAATCTAGATTAGCTCAACACATAATCATAACCAAATCAAATCTATCTCTTAATCTGAATAGAACCCTACACTTAACATACAAGTGCATGAAATCATAAGTGTCAGAAGTACCATCATAACAAATAAATCTAACAGAATCAGTCACATGAGATACATTCAATATATAACAATTGTAGTAAGATCGACATCTTAAACATTGGAATGCAAAACAATATCAAAGCCTGCATCATCAGTGCCGCAATAGAGGTTATCAATAAAAACACATTATCTTTTATATGAAACCACACATGGATGAAGCATCTACCTATATTGTACAACATCAATTGTTTACCTTACCTTAATTATTCCTGTTATTATACCTTCATATTCATGTGCCTTGATCAGTTCACCTGTACGTCCAAGGTGCGAACTGAGGGGCACTACACCTATTCAGTTCCAAGGTAAGTTCTTTGGACTACCTGTCTCTATTTTGATTAATACTGGTGCCATAGAATGTTTTTATAGATCCTAGAGTAGTATCTAAGTTATCTATTAGACCTGGCCATATGGAAAACTCTTGGATGGTACAATATGGCAATAGAGAAAAAAAAAGAGTAGACTCATGTCTAGCATGCAGTGAGTTAGAGCTTCCAAGTTTTTAGATGCAAGTTAATCTATATGTAGCACCTTTAGGTTCTTATGATGTAATTCTAGGAATCAACTAGTTAGCTGAACATAAGTCTCTAGTAAATTGTGAAGACAAACTTGTTAGATATTTGGATGACCTAGGAAATCAATTAGAAATTATTGGATCTAAGAGACCTTTAGAGCTTAGAAAAATCTTAGCTATGCAATTGAAAAAGCCAAGAGGAAAGGGTGTACCATTTATGTCATCCAAGTAAAGGACCTTGACAAGGAAGAACCATCATTCAATGACTACCCAATCCTAAGAGATTTCTGAGATGTATTCCCTGTGGAGTTGACAGAGTTACCATCGAAGAGAGAATTTGACTTCTCAATTAATTTGCTACCAAGGATTGCACCTCAATCTAAGGCACCCTATAGGATGACTACTATAGAATTGTATGAGCTTAAAGCACAATTACATGAGTTGCTAAATCAAGGGTTCATTAGACCTAGTGTGTCACCATGGGGCACACCAATTATCTTTGTAAAGAAGAAGGATGGTACTTTGAGGTTATGCATTGATTATAGGATGCTTAAAAAAGATACTATAAAGAATAAGTAGCCACTCCCAAGAATAGATGAGCTCTTCGATCATATCAAAGGAGCTACGGTGTTCTCGAAGATAGACCTTAGATATGGCTATCACCAATTGTAGATTAAGGATGAGGACATCTCTAAAACAACTTTTTGGACTCGATATGGTCACTACGAGTTCACAGTGGTACCATTTGGGTTGACTAATGCTCCAACAACCTTCATGAATTTGATGAATAACATATCTAGTGATTGTTTAGATGATTTTGTGTTGATCTTCCTTGATGACATATTGATATACTCTAAATCAGTGGAAGAGCATGAAAGGCATTTGAGGATAGTCTTATAATGCTTGAGACAATAGAAGCTTTATGGTAAACTATCTAAGTGTACATTCTTTCAAGATAAAGTGCACTATCTTGGTCATGTGATGTCGACAGAAGGGATTGCAATTGATCTTGAGAAGATTAAAGCGATAACGGAATGGCCTGCACCTCAGAGTGTGACAGAAGTCATAAGTTTTATGGGACTTGCAGGTTATTATAGAAAGTTTGTGGAAGGTTTCTCAACTATAGAAGCACTGATTACCTCACTACAAAAGAAGGGTAAGAAGTTTGAATGGACAGAAAGGTGTGAGCAAGCTTTCCAAGTGCTAAAGGAAAAGCTCACAACTGCTCCTATCTTGACCATACCAGATCCTAATGGTCACTTTATAGTTATAATTGATGCTTTGGGAGAAGGAGTAGGAGGAGTGTTGATGCAGAATGACCAAGTGGTTGCATATGAGTCAAGAAAGCTAAAGAAATATGAGTTAAACTATGCACCACATGACCTTGAGTTAGCCTCCATAGTTCATGTACTTCAGATGTGGATGCATTATCTTCTACATAAGCCCTTGAGTTAAAGACATATTATTTAGGGCTCAAGTATATATTTACTCAACCTAACCTTAATGCACGATAGGGAAGGTGGTTAGAATTCCTTAGTGAGTATGACTTTGGAATTGAGTATATAAAAGGAAAGGAGAATAGAGTAGCAGATGCTCTTAGTAGAAGAAGACATATGGCTGCCATCGTTAGAACGAGATCTAATTTGAAGCAAAAAGTAATTTAGAATCTTCAAGGGGATGAGCATTATGAAAGAATGAAGCAAGCTTTGGAAGTAGACCCCTTAGACCACAAGTTTGATGGTTATGTGATTGAGCCAGATGGAGTTTTGAGATATCAGGGAATGATGTATATTCCTAACTCAGGAGAGTTGAGAAAGTTAGTGCTTGAGTAGATCCACAACGCACCTTATTCGGGGCACCCTAGAGTTACCAAAATGGTTGAAGGTTTAAGACCCTTATACTTTTGGCCTAGAATTTTAAGAGGGATGTGACAGAATTTATGGCTCAATGTTTGGAATGCCAATGAGTCAAAGTCGAGCATGTACATCCAACAGGATTGTTATATCCGGACAGTGTTTCTGACCATAAGTGGCAAGTGATAAGTATGGATTTTATTTAGGGGTTGCCCATGTCTAAGAATTGACATGATGCCATCTTAGTGGTTGTGGACAAGTTAACAAAGGTAGCACATTTCATTCCAGGACATATTTTAGATGGTTCTTTGGTTTTAGCTAAGAAGTTTGTTTAGGAGATTTTTTGATTGCATGGAGTGCCTGAGACAATCATTTGAGATCGAGACACTCGCATGACATCCAGATTTTAGACAACTCTTAATGCAGCTTTGGATACAAAGTTGAATTTCAGTTTGGCATATTATCCTCAAATGGATGGTTAGATAAAAAGAGTCAAACAGATTGTTGAAGACCTTCTAAGGATGTATTGTATGGATCAACAGTATAAATGGGAGGAGTACCTTCCATTTGTAGAGTTTTCATACAACAATTCATACCATCCATCTTTGGGAATGACACCATTTGAAGCTCTTTATGGGCATAGGCGTCGAACACCTATTAGTTGGGATAAGGTGGAGGACATAATAATGATTAGTCCTGATATGTTAAGGGAAATGGATGATCAGATGAGATTGATCAAAGAGAAATTCAAGCAAGCTTTGTATCGTTAGAAGAGTTATGTAGATAGAAATAGGACACCTAGACAGTTCTCAGTTGGTGACAAAGTCTTCTTAAGGGTCAAACCTCAAAAGAGTTTAGTTTCATTTGGTAAAGCGTCCAAACTTGCTCCTCGATTTGTAGGACCATTTGATGTCTTGGAAGTGATCAATCCTATAGCTTATAGACTTGCTCTACCACCTGCACTTGCCAGAATCAATAATGTTTTTCATGTGTCCATACTTAAGCTTTATCATCCTGACATGTCACATATTCTTGATTGGCGTGCTTTACAGGTTTAGGATCCATGAGTGGTGTTGGTGGAGCCCACTTGAATTTTGGAGAGGCACAACATTAAGTTGCGTAGCAGGGATGTGGTGCAATATAAGGTCCAATGGGACCAATATTTAGAGAATAGTGCCACATGGGAGGATGCAGAGGAGATTGATAGATCTTTTCCTCATTTGAGGATATAGCATAGATTTCTTATTCATGCATGGATTATGATACTTTGAGTACTTTACAAACACACACACAATGAAAGCCAAAGTTCATTCAAACACACAAAGACACACAATAAACATCATTAAAATTTGTTTGTACATACATTCCACAAAAGTAAAAATCAAAGTTCATTTATACACCACACAAAAAGATAGACAAAATTCATTTGTGCACGTGCACACACACACAAAAGAATGTTAGTTTTTTCAAGCACATTCCAAATAAGGTGAACATCAAAGTTCATTTATAAACTCCATTCAAAATGACAGCCAAGGTTCATTTGTACACACACAAAAAAAAGAATGTAAAATCTTTCAATTGTATGAACATCAAAGTTTTTTCATACACTCCACAAAAAGTGATAGCTAAAGTTCATTCATAGAGAAAAATAAATAAATGTCAAAGTTTTTTCAAGATCATAATCTCTCTCTCACACACACACACACACACACAGAGAGACACACACACACAACAACAACAACAACAACAACAAATACCAAAGTTATTTCAAACACACATAACACAAAAATTGAATACCAAATTTAATTTTTAAACACACACATACCACACAAAGTGAATTTTTAAATTAACTCCCCACCCGCTCATGTACACAATTTACATTAAAAAAAAGTGAATATGCCAATGTCCAAACATAATTCATTCACACAAAGTTAGTATAAACATGGATGAACACTTAAATACATGCCAAAATACAAACGTACACATAAAGTGAGTGCCAAAGTTATAAACCATGGTAAAGTGAAAACACACAACACACAAAGTGACTGCCAAAATTTGTTGGAAATCATGTTAGTGTTCACATGTTTAATTATTTGTAACAGATATTATAGTGTGGGTAGTTGTTTGTGATAATAATAATGTGAGTTGTTAATACAACTCACGTAGAGAATTTGTAAGGATTTGAGTTGTTAAAACAACTCATTATATTTAGAAGAGTTGTTATAGGAGGTTTCCTATAAAATAGGATAGTAGAATCCTATAAATATGTAATATGAATTGATTTAAAATCAATAGAAGCTCATATTATTTTGTGTTTGATTGAAATAAAAAAGTAAGAAGGAAGTACCATATTATTTGTATTAAATTTATTTGTAACTTCTCCGTCTCTGCCCATATTTTCTAACAAAATTAAATTTCAGACACACAATTCACATTAAATGAATGTCAAAGTTAAAACACACACTTTACACATAAAAAGTGAACATGCACCAAAGTTCAAGCATGCTTCATACACAAAGTTAGTTCAACTACATGAAGTAAATGCTCGAGTTTAAATATGCCAAAGTACAAACACACATAAAGTGAATGCCAAAGTTAAAACACACTCTTCACAAAAAGTTAGTTCAATAACTGCACACATAGTTTGTCCAAATACACATTTCATGTACATATACAAAGTAAACGATAAAGTTTAAACATACCAAAGTTCAAATAGACACTTAAAGTGAATAACAATGTTAGTAACTTATTACACTCTTCACACAAGGTGAATGTGAAAATTCACACACACAAAGTGATTGCCAATTTTAAAACACATTCTTCACACAAAGTTAGTTCAATTATTTCACATGTAGTTTGTTAAAAAATACACACTTCATACATATATTTAAGGTAAACACTAAATTTCAAACATAGCAAAGTTCAAGCATGCAGTGAATGACAAAGTTAGTACACTCTTTACATAGTGAATGTGAAAGTTCACACACACACACAACAAAATGATCAAATCTAAGTGAAAGGTAAAATTCAAACACACTTCATATAAAGTGAATGCCAAAGTTAGTTCAAACACCCACACACACACACACACAAAGTGAATGCTAAAGTTCAAACACACACTTCACACACACAAAAGTAAACATAATTCAACATGCCAATTTTTAATTCACACTAAGTGAATGTGTAAGTTCAAACTTACTTAAACACACAAATAGTAAATAGGTCAAATAATTGAATGACAAATGTAGTTCACTCACATTTCACACAAAAAATGAATCCATAATTAACAAACAAATTATGCCAAAATTTAAACATATGCTTCACATAAGTAAAGTGGATGCCAATACACAAAACAATAAGTGGCTCAAATCCAAGTGAATGTTAATTTTAGTTCTCTCTCACACACAAAGTGAATGTGAAATGTTCACACGTACAAAGTGAATGCCAAAGGCTCACTGAAATAATAAAGGGATGTTAAAGTTCGAACACACACTTCACACAAACAATAAATGGATGCCAAAGTGTACACACTAAACAAAGTGAAATCCAAAGTTCAAATAAATAAGTGGATGTCAAAGTTTAGACACACACAGAAAGTGAATGCCAAAAGTTCAAATAATAAGTGCACACAAAATAATGCCTAAAGTTCAAACACACTTCAAACAAACAATTAGCAGATGCCAAAGTGAAACACACTAAACAAAGTTCAAAAACACTTCAAACAAGCAATCAATGGATGTCAAAATTTAAACACACATAACAAGTAAATGCCAAAGCACAAACACACACTTGAAACAAACAGTAAATGCAAACAAAGTGAATTCAGTTTTAAACATACAAAGTGAAACACATATAAGTCAATACCAAAGTTTAAACCCATGCTCCACACAAACAATAACTATATAAAATTAGAGTGACACAGTGAATTTAATTTTAAACATACAAAGTGAAACAAATATAAGTCAATGCCAAAGTTCGAACCCACACTTCACAGAAACAATAAGTATATCAAATTAGAGTGACAAAGTGATTTCAATTTTAAACATACAAAGTCAAACAAATATAAGTCAATACCAAAGTTTAAACCCATATTTGACACAAATAGTAAGTATATCAAATTAAAGTGAATGCCAAAGTTGACAATTTACTAATAGTACAACATTAATTATGACAATGCTAATAGATTGTATTGTGGTTAAGGAATATTGTGATACTTCCATAATTAGAGTGCACCATTTAAAATTCATGTCATTAAACACAATGAAATTAAAAAAAACACTAAAAACTAAAAAGAAAGATAGTAAATTTTATGGGATAAGAATTAACATTAAAACTCCACAAGAATGAACACAAACAAAGATGAAATAAAAAAATTAAAAACTAAAAACAAAAGATGTGAAACTTTATACAATAAAAAAAAATATATAAAAATTCAAAAAGAACAAACACAGAAAAATTTTAGGAATGACCATATTCCTCACAGCCTTAAGAAGGGAGCCAATTCTACCCTTTCCATAAAAACCATTTGTATTAAACAATAAATTAGTTTACATATTACATATTATATTCATTAAAGTCATCTAATTTAGCTACCCATTCAACTTTCTAAATATTTATAAACCCTCAAACAAACATGAACCATGGTTTAAATTCATATCGTTTTCTTTGTCAATAAACTAATAAAAGCACCTAAAGGTGCTATTAAATGGCCGATACATGTGCAGTGCTTGGCTGATCCAACTATTTCTATTTACGTCCCTGTCAATCATTTGATAACACCTTCACCTACTAATTAAAAATAAACTGTCACATATTTACTGCGCACATGCATATATCAACTTGCGTACAAATTTCACGGCGAAGTACCGGTACGGATAATCTTAATAGTGAACACAATGGGTCACTTCGTATATGCAATCACCCATCAATCTCTTTAATAAGTTAATTTGAGCCATTCAATCTCTTTTCTTCTCCTATAAATGCCGCAGAAATTAGGTGTCTAATAATACCTTGTATAAAGAAACTAAAGTAATTTTGGATCTGGTCTGCAAGAGATGATCTATATATCTTCCTTTGTTTTGGCCTTCATAAGCATAAAATTTGGTTGCTATCTTGGTGTTACAAGGTTTTGTTTCATGGACCACAGTAATGGGTGCGAGGTGGTTAGTCCCTACGGTCAGATATTCAGCACTTCGTTACTTTCATTATGCGTCCAGGCGATATTTGAGCTGGAAGAACCCATGGATGTCTGTAGCGCGAAGAAAGCCATAAAGAATATTCTTTTGCCCCGCAACCCCCATTTTTGTTCTACGATGGTATGTAGCTTCTGCTTGTGCTGTTACAGAACATTTCTATGCAATTTATTTGAAATTCTGTCATGATTTATATCAACCCATACTTCGACTGATTTAATGAATTTTCTTTTAATAATTATCAATGGTTTTGATGTTGTTATGTTTTATAACTTGTGAATATGGCTTAAATATAATAAATCTTTATCTAAATTAAGATAAGCTTTTGTAAATTCGTATTTATAAAATATAAAATGATAAAATAATTTTAATTTTTGATTAATAATTAAATAATTATTATATTTTGTTCAATAAAATTTAAGATGTTTTTGTTTAATCTATATTGAAGACAGACATGGAGGGCTGCATTGGGTGAAAACTGAAGTGAACGTGGAGGATCATGTATTTGTTCCCAAATTTCCTTTGGGTCAAAGTGAATATGATGAGTTTGTGAATGATTATATTGGTAATATACACCTAACCCCTCTTCCCAAGTGTAGGCCTTTGTGGGCATTCCACTTTCTGAACTACAATACAAGCAAGGCGAGAGCCACATTGGTTATAAACATGCACCATTCCTTAGGAGATGGTGCCTCCCTCATGTCCTTGCTGCTTTGTTGTGTCACTAGAGCAGATGATTCCAATCTTCCTATTACCTTCCCTTCTTTTAAATCTCCACCTTACAACACTATTCCATATTATTCATGGATTTCTATTGAGTTTATGTATTACATGTTCCAGAGGCTATCTATGCTTGTGCTTGTAATGTGGTACACTATTTCTGATCTCATTACGAGTGTCCTAAAAGTTATATGGATGGAGGATAGCAAGTTGCCTATTCGAGGACCCCCTGGTGTTGAGATGCTACCTAAAGTCATGTCCTCTGTTACCTTTCTTTTGGAGGATGTCAAAAGAATAAAGAATTTTGCCAAAGGAGTAACTTCTTTATCCCAGTCCCATTTTTATATCTTATGATGTATATTTATTATTTCTAACTTGTTCATCATGTTTGGCTTATTTCAGTAAAATATTTTTGCAGACAGTAAATGATGTGGTAATGGGTGTAATATTCCATGGTTTTCAACGATACCTACAAATTATTCTTTCTCATGGTGCGAGCCGAAAAAATTAATATTCATAATTTCAATTGTAATTTTGACTCATTATAGCTCATGGTATAATATCTTCAATGATGGATAGTGAGTAATTATCTTTGCAGGAGAAAAGGTGGATGCAAGGAAGGAAATGGCAAAGTCAAGAGTAACAGGGATTGTATTCATGAACATAAGAGCTATGTCGGGATTGATGGTACCACACAATCTATCTCTATTTTTTTAGTGTAGAAATGTGTACAAGAGTTGTTCAAGGCACAACATTACTTTAGCATCTAGCATTTACATTCTATTTTACTTGTAACAAATATAGAACTCCTTATATTTCTTGTCACTATTAAATATTATAATATTATTGTGAATTTTTTGCAGGATATAGAAGAAATGTTGAAACATAATAGTGGAGCACCTTGGGGCAATCACACTGGGATGTTACACATCCCCGTGCCGATAGCTAACGCAGAGAGTCCATTAGACTTTGTGCAAAGAGCAAAACAAATTATAGATAGAAAGAAAATGTCGCTTGAAATCTTCTTTACTACAAGACTATTTGGTTATTTAAAAAAAAAAGTATGTAAATTCATGATAAAATATAAATTGTCAATACGTCGAGACTTTTTATATTGAAGATAGACCCATATTATTTAATAAAAATAGACCCCACATAAATAATTGGAACGTTTACTACAACATCCAACAATTCACACTGAACCCAATTTCATTACTTTTATATGGTAAGAAGTATTAGTTTGAAATTAAAGCTTGCATTTTTAAATATTGTAGGCCTCTGCTACTGTTATATATAACACTGTGGCAAACACAACAATGGCAATATCGAATATGATTGGGCCGACGGAGAAGATAGCAATCAATCAAGTTCCAGTTAAGAGCATCCGTTTCTCGGCATCCGGGCTTCCTCAGGCAAGTAAATTAGCTTTCAGAAAAATGAAAACGATACCTAGCTGAAAAAACTATAATACGAATGTGTACCTCCTTTATCGTGATTGTAAATGTAATGTGACCTGAAACTCGATGTAAAATATCTATCAGACTTTTGAGGTAATGTTTCAGCTTTCACATTATGAATATGGTAATGCTAAACTCTTTTAAAGGATGTTATTTGATGTAAAAAATTGTTGGTTTTGCAGACGCTTCTTTTGACGGTAGTGAGCTACATGGGAAGAGTGAGGTTGGAAGTGATCGGCACCAAAGGTTATGTAAATACCGATACTCTGGCCAAGTGTTTTACTGCGTGCTTTGAGGAGATGAAGGCGGCCACCAAGGGACTATGAAGATAACACAATTGATGCCTGGATTTTAAGCTTCATTCTCCCACTATGTTTTAAATAAGAGCTTATCCATTTATTTACTGCCCAAATAAATGGAGTTTCTTACCTCAGGGCTTAAACATGTTGGCTTTCGCTGTGTTTATGATCCAAAAGCCTTTCCATTTGAGTACTAATATTACAGTATGTCTGTTAATGTTATGTAATAGAGTAAGTGGTAGTTTGGAAATTGTTCCATAGTAGTTATTTAAATGTGATTTATAGAAGTTAACGTATTCGGAGCAGTTTCAAAGTTTTTATCTGTAATTATTATTATTATTTTTTTTTTTGGGGTTGAAAAGAAGTCAAAGGATTATAAAGGTTTTTTTTTTTTAAATGTATTTTGTTTGTTTTTCCAAATATATGTTTTTAAATTTATAGATTTTGGAATTTTTTTTTTTCTTCTATATTTTTTTATATAAAATGTATGGTTAAAAAAAATTTGTGGGGCATTGTGTCAAGTTATGTCGTATTAAAAAATTTAAGTTTTGCAACATAGAAAATTGCGTACCCTCGTAATTTCACGGTACGTTTCACTCGTTTTAGTGTTCACACTCGTAGTATGTTCTTAGGGTCACCGAATATGGCCTTTTAGCCTATTTTCCCTCATCACCAGCTATTTGCCAAAAATGTACTTTAGATATTTACTTATTATACTTGGGTGCTTCCACAATAATGGGTTACATTTTCTGGGACATCCCGATTTTTGATGAAATCACATATTTTTAGAAAATATAATGATTTAAGCATTGAAAGGTTTCATTTAAAGGATTTTAATTGAAGATGGTTTGATCAAACACCCTTAGATTCAAACCCCCTTGGATAGAACTCCGCTAGTTTTAAACCATACCTATAATAGAGTCTCCTCTACACCTATCAAAATGCTGATAAAAAACCACTTGTGATTTACCTTTTGGGGGATCAAATGAATTCATTTAAAATTTATGTTTTGTAAGTATGTAGTCCTTATTATAATCTTCCCAAAAAGTATAATTTTAAATTGATTATTATATTTATTTTTTATTTCTTGTGATATAGTTTTTTCACCGAACATCAAGTTCTCTGTTCTACACACATGGAAAATTAGTAAATTAATGAAAAAATATTTTAAAAAATATTTATGCCCTAGGTATTGATGTCCTTTTTAAAAAAATAAATAAATTGAATTTCGATACATACAAAAAAAGTTATGTTTTATGGAATATGCCTATGTCTAAATTATAATTGGTTTGACTTCAAAAGTTAATTTAAAAAAATATTCAAATTCAATTTTATCTTTTGTATAAAAAAAGTTATGTGCTACAGAATACACATCACTTTAAAAAAATGTTGTTTACTATTAAAAACTAGTTATCAAAGAAGATGCAAAAATTTTTACAATTTAACTCTAAATTTTTTTAAAAATATATATTTAGAATCTACAAACAAAATCTCACAAATCATTAGTTTGCATCATCTTCAAATTCCTAACAGTTTAGCGGCTATAGGTGTCAAAAAGTGAAGATTTAGTTCAAAATGTCAATTTTAATGTCAAGTTTAGCAAAAAAGTGTAACCCATTATTATGGGATGACCCACTTTTTAGACAACATGTGCGAAGTTTGGAGGAATATTCTTAGGACGCAAGCACCGCATGTGAACCTCCCCGTGTCACACTAGCGTCCCAAATATGCCAAAATCTCCCACCCATTTCTAGAATCTCCAAGAAAGGTAACGCTCACGTGACCCCAGAACGGTCCCTGTAGCATACTCGATTCGGCAGATTCAGCCTCTTGCATCTAAAAAAGAGAATTTTTGACAAAAAGAAGAGCTTCTTGAACATTTTGAGGACTCTGGACTATTGATCTCTCTCTTGGATTTGGAAAACACACATAAATCTTTGAAGCATTCTCATGGATAGACTTTGTAGATTGGGATGCTCGTCGCATTGTAGCATCTCTTTCATGGTTGATTTTGTGAGCTTTTGATCAAGTTTTGGAGTTGAGAAGAGGCTCTCTTGTGCAAGGGTTTTAGCCATCCTCCATTGGATTGCACTATCAAGGAGCTTGCAGCCTCCTCTACAACACCGAAATATGGTAACATTGTTCTATTATTATAGATTAGTGTTATATTGTTGTTGCTTTCATATAGTATCATTTTGACAAATGCTTGTTATGTAGACCACCACCCATTTTCTAAAAACATACACTAGGGTATTTTCCCCTAAGACCAGGGATAAATACTATAGATTAGTATTTTTATTGCTCTTAGCTCCTAGATGCACTTAGGATAAGAGCTTGCACACGCTTGTGTTTTTATTTCCCTTGTAGCATTGGATGTTCCGTGGAGGTTAGAAAACCAAAATGGGGGCTTGACCAAGGCAAGCCCCTAAACAACCCCAATAGATTTTCCTTTGTCTTTGTGTTGTATAGGTTGTGGAAGAAAGCCAAATACGCGAGAGTTTGTTTTCTTTATCCCATTTGTTTTCATCTGTCTCATTTATGTTAGATGTATTATTCAAGTGATTTAGTTTCAAACATCTTTTCTGGGAGGTTATTTAATTTCATAATGCAAACTAGATGATATTATAAGTTTTTGATTTTACTATACAACACAGATTCCTAGTTTTTGTTGTTGTCAGGATGACAACGCCACACGCCGATGTCCTCAAAACACACTGGTGTTTGAGGCTGAGGCTTTCAGACTTTAGTCCTAGGTTCCTCTATGTACCTTCATTCTCACCCTGGTATCATCTTCTTAAAATAATTTTTTATATCTCTGTTTATTCATGATTTTCTATTTATTTTTATAGTTTTTCATTAGTCGATTTGCTAGTAGATAACTGAATTAGACCTAGTAGAGTTGATCTGCTTGTCCCAAGTGGATAAAGGCATATTATACTTCCTAAAGGCTAACTAGGTCCTAAGTGCAAGTGATTAGAATTGAATACTAGTTAGAATAACTTAGTAGTTTTAGTTTTTATCAACTACATTTTTGGTGAACCCAAACTATGTTCACTAGCATATCCTTGCTTCTCCTTTTTATACTTGTTTAGTAAAAAGTAATATTCGATGATGTTAGATTTCTTTCTTCAAACCTTTATTGCATTCAATGAACCATTTAGTAGTGAAAATTTTGATATGCTTGATGAAGCCCTTGATGACATTGTCCATGACAAATCTTCCTCTTTTAAAAAAAAATAACTTTCTTCTCCAAACATGATTAACACAATCTATATTTTTTATTCTACTCAAGAACCTATGAAACCAAAGATTGTAGTTCATCTTTGATCTAAAATAAAAAAAAAACTTCTAAATTGGTTATGACTATTTAAGGTGCTTCAAACACATTCCTAATTGATGATTATATGTCACAAGTTGCTAAAAATATCAAACTATATATTTTAGGGGCTCCTCATTATCATGTGGTAGCCCACATATATAATACTAGGTGAAACAAACAACCTGATCCTATCCTTGTTTCCCTTCTTGCTTCTTCTCCTATGTTATCTCCATCTCCCTGTCTGACTCAAAAGTCCTTCACATAGTATGATCTTGTCGAGAAGCTTCAAGCTACTCCTGTTAAGATCTCTCTTTCATAACTCATTTAGACCTCTCCTCAGTATCATAGTATGCAAGCTAGGAAGCCCTAGAAAAGATCCCTACTAGATCTTCTACTAGGCCAAATGATGTAGTTGTTTTACTTGGTTGCATTTATATGAACACTACCAATACTGTGTTTCAACAATTTGAACTACCTTCCTTAGAGGTACAAAGGCAGAATGATCCTTTACTTATCATTGTTGGAATTAACAATTTTGGTTTGAAACATACCCTTATTGATAATGGTTCTAGTCTTAACGTTTGTGGTATAGACCTGTTGAACTGTATTAATATTGACACATCTTTGATCTCTCCTAATACTCTTAATATTCATGGTTTTGACAATGTTGGTAGACAAGCACTAGAAACGATCACACTTCTGATTGAATTGGGCCCAATCACTTTACCTGCGCTAGTCCATGTCACGCCTAGTGCATTGCCTTACAATATCCTACTTGGTAGAATATGGAAATGTTGACATATTTTCCTCTCCCCAGAGACAAATAGTTCACCTTGAAAATCTTGTTGAAATTCCTTGAAACTTACCTCTACATGCCTAAAATCTTTCAAACTCTAGTGTTTTGCCTTTTAAAAATCCCTAAAAATTTATTAAGAGAATCCTTGCAAAAAAGTAGAAAAACCTAGAAAATTTGAGGCTTTTACCTTAATTTTTTTCCCCCTTTTGGTCTTTATCGGCTAAATTTTAGTTTTCTAAACTAGCAAAAATGACTAAGGCATAGGAATGTTGTGAGCTAATGTCATTCTACAGAATGTTGTGGCATCCAGATTGTTTCACGCAACTAGTTTTCCCCATTCTGCGGAAGCTTTTGATATCGTAGTGGAATGTACATTAAACTATGATTTCAACACTAAGAGGGTGGACAAACAACATAGGCTATATGCTGATCTTTTAGTGGATGGTATTGCAAAGGTATTTCATTTACTAATGACACAGAACAAGTATGTACCTAATCTAGATGCTCTAGTCAAAGAGTATGAGGCTAGAGATAAAGATTACAAAAAGGTCATTTATCAAGGGTGGAAAAGCCTGACTAATACAGCTGCAGCCACTGCTAAAATGACAATACATTTGTATAAATTTGACTTCAATGAGGAAGTCCAATACATTATGAGCATGCTTAGTCGGATGAGAGGTTTAGCTAACAATGGAACATTCAAACCATGGATGTTCAAGTTGATCAGGTTGGTGGTAGAATACAAGCCAGAAAATGCAAAGGTCCAATGGGCCAAGATCATCAATGACACTTTGCATGATCAAATGGTTGGGTGGAAAGAGAATAAGATCACCATTTTCAGGATGACCTCATATCTTGTATACGCTTATGTAGGAAAAGGCATGTTTGATGCATTATAGCTAGTGGGGAAGTTAGGAAAATTGCTCAATGAAAAGACTCCTTTTGAGTATTACCCTCAATTGGAAAGAAGATTATTTGTACAAAATTACAAGCTGGTGAATGATGCTTTCATAATACACATAGTAAGGTTGATGGATGATGATAGGGACAAGAGATTTTCGGTAGGAGCTACAGAAGCAATCAATGGATATGGTTCTTGGTTTATTCAAGCTAAGACATATTCATATATTCATATGGAAGGTTTCAATGGGAAACCATATATTCTCCACAGGTACCCCTATGATAGAGTAGTATTGATGGAGATGATGAGACACTAGCTGCCAATACTAGAATTATCCAAGGGCAAGGAGGGGCGTCCTTACAAAAAATTCCCTCTTGGTATTAATTGGTTCTTTGTTGGATCTATGGAACATGCAAAGAAGGTTGAGTCAGACTTGAAGAATTTGTGAGGCCTACCTTTTTCATTCCCGTACATTTGACTATTTACTTACTATTGTTGATACATTTAGACTTTTGAGACTGTTGATCCTGAATTCTCAAACTATTAGACTTTATGATGTTATGGGAAAACTAATTAGGTGATATTAGATAGATGCTTTATATTATGATGTTATGGGAAAACTAATTGGGTGATGTTAGATAGATGCTTTATATTATGATATTATGGGAAAACTAATTGGGTGATGCTAGATAGAAAATTGTTTTGTGATTCAATCTTGGGAATGGATGTTTGAAATGCAGTATTTAGGATCTAATTGTAAGGTGACTTCCTTTATGCTTATGTGAACTTGTGATATTTTATGTGAGTGAATGTTTTAATTTACTTCGGCTATTATATATATATATATGGAATTAACTTTGCAGTTGAGTGCGTAGGTATTTCTAACAAGCCACAGATATTATAGATCATCCCACACACGATGTTGTTCTCCCCTGTGAAGCCGATCTAGTTCCATGAGGAACCAAGATCAACTCTGTGTATAATGAAATTTTGTAATGTTGATTTGCATGTTGTTAATCGGGCTAAGTCTACCCCTCTTTTAATTTGAATTATAATTGGTGTTGTAAGAATTTTGTCTTTGAATTTCATTTTTTTTTAAATTTTAAATTTGGAGACCCTTTTCATGTGCTTTAACTTGACCTTGGGTGCTCAAACTAGGCTAAACTTGACCCTGGGTTGTAACCCTTGGGTCTAGGGACCTTTTTAACTTGGGTAACCCTTGGTAAACCTCCATATGGTCACCTTAACTTCACCCTGAAGTTAAGTGACGAAATTGGAGACATGGGAGGGAGAGGATGAGTGGTCCCAACACTCAACCCCATCCCTTTCCACTTCCCAAGGTTGGAGATGTCTCCAAGACCCACCAATTGTGGAGGACTTGACTCCACGTCTCTCTCACAATTGGTGAGGGTACCCTTGGAGTTGTGTGGTCCCTCTTGAGAGGAAAGGAAGGGGACACATGTGTCACCGATTCCCTCTTAAGCTCCTCTTTTCTCTCTCACATGTTGGAGAGAGGACAAGTGGAAGGGGTGAGAGAGACTTGGGGATGTGTGAGTGACATGTGTCAACACCCATCCCGTGGGTCTTTCTTGTAGTGGGGAGGAAGAGTGAGGAGGTGACAAGTGTCACATCCCTATTTCTCAAAGCTCATGGGTTGGGCTTATTTTAATCCCACTTGGAGAAGGTTATGGGTTGTTGAATTTTTGAAAATTTTTAATTGTTTTGAATTTTACTTTGGGGAAAAAGATAGAGAGAGTTTTGTGGCTTATGTTGGAGGAGGATTTAGAGAAGCTTTACATCAACCATCTTCCATACTTGGGCTTTTAAAGGTTGGCTTCAAAGCTAAGGCCTTCCCTTTGTATTTTAGTTTGCTTGCATGATGCATATGTGTGAGAATTATTTTCTTGAGTTTTTATTGTTATTGTGGAGAAAATTTGTAGGGTGTTGTAAGATCCTCTCCCACTTGGGAGAAAATGCTCAACAAGTGTGGGGTAGGGGAGGAGTGAACCTCCTCGAGGTCATTACCTTGTTTTTGTGGTGTTGTAAGCCTTGAGGGCAATATATGAGATTTTGAGCAATATGAAAAATGGCTTGAGAGCCAAGATGGAAACTTGTGGAAATTATGTTTAAATGTGATGACTAGAGGCCTTATGAGGTATTTGTTTTGGGATATTTGTAGGAGTGGCACTCTTGAGTTGAGTGTGTCCACTCCCTTACACCTTTGAACTCACCTTGGTTGAGTTCTTGTGTTGTGATTATCCATGGGTGTAAAATTATGTATTGTTGTTTGAGTACCTTGTGATGTGGAATGAGTTCCTAAGTGTGTGGATGACCTCCCTAACTTGGGGTGACCCTCTTGCGGGTCTATGGTAGGGAGGAGAGCAAGATGTGTGGTTTTCTTTCCCCTTATTGTGATATGCAAGTTCATTGGAGCTAAGTTGTGAATTTAGAGAAAACTCCTTGTTCTTGGAGTTGATATTTTATTTTCCTTTACTCTTTTAGCTCTTAAGAAAGATCTTGGACTATTTACGAGATACATCTTTTGTGGGTTTTCAAAGAGGACTTTGTCCTCTCTCTTATTGTAAAATTATATTTTCTTAAGGTGTGTGTAAGCCATTGTCTTGTATTGAAAGTTATAATTTGTTGAATTTACTCTTATCATTCAAGAAAATTTATTTTTAAAGCTATTACATTTGTATGTTATATTAAATTATCAATTAGCAAATTTAGGATTTTTATTTTGTGACAAACAAGAAAATTGTATGTTGTTATTGTGAAAAAGAGAAAATTTAGATGATGTTAAGTTTTGGAAGAATTTACTAATTGTATTTGTTTCTTCCTTTACAAAAATATGAATATTAATTTTGCAAAGAATATATTTTGTTTTAAAAAAAAAAATTGAGTTCTTGCCTTGTAGAAAAAAAGAAAAAATTTGACAAAAGAAAATAGATATATATATCTTTGTGTAATTGTTTTAAATTGAAAATTTGAATGTGCTTGGAAGGAAAAGAAAATTAAAGTTGCATATATATATATATATATATATATATATATATATATATATATATATATATATATATATATATATATATATATATATATACTATGATTACAGAATGAATGTATTCTTATGTATTTAAAAGTTAAATTGTTTTTAATATTTTGCTAAAAAAAATAAAAATACATTATATATATATATATAGAGTTATATTTTATATTCATTAAAAACTGTGAATGGAATGAAATGCTGCTTTACTATATATATATATACACACACACAAATGCCATCATATGCATTTCATATGTGGCTATCAAATCTGTAATCAAAACCAAGAAATCACAAAATGAGGGAGAGAAAGAGAAAGAAAGATAAAAGTGAAAACAAAGAGGATAAAAAGCATGAGTTCAAAATTAGGGCTAGGGTTTTTACCACATAAAGAAAATCATATTTTATTGTTAGAAGAAATTAGGGCAAGGTGGAAATAAATTCCTTTTTAAAAAAATTTAAATACCCCTCTTGTTATTATTTTGTTCATGGTTTTAAGTTTGGAAATTATATAGGGAAATTGAGATAATTAATTAAATGGTAAAACTTTATTCTTTTTAAAATATTATTATTTTTATTTGTTAGTGGATGTAATTAAATCGATTAAATCATGATAGAAGGATTTATTTGATTCAATTCATTTTATACAATTAAAATATTGGGAGGTGTTATTTTAAACAATTGGGTTAAGGAACCTAACTCCGTGAGAACGATGTAAACCACAACGTTATTAATTAAAAATTTAATATTCCTGTAATCATGTTGAGGCAATTTAATTAACAAAATTAAATTAGACGTTGATTTAAACCTAGATCAGAAACCTAGCAAACCTATTCAAAAGAAGTTAGTAAATCCGTTTCTGAGATCTGGTCTACCAAGAAATTAGGAATAATGTAAAGGATGCAGAGATAACTCTAATTGATCGAAAACGTGAAGAAGAATAAATTGATCAAGCTTTTTTGAAAAATAACTTAAATTATAGAAAATGTGAAGTAGAACAGATTGATCGAGCTTTGTTGAAAAAGTTTTAAATTATAGAAAACGTGAAGGAGAACAGATTGATCAGACTTTGTGGAAAAATGATCAATTAACTTAATCATCTGATTTACCTATTCAATTAGTGCGACGTAAGTAATTTAAACCAAATCAGTAAACCTTTTGATTAAAATTAGTTTTAGTACAATAAACCCTATTCACGCTCGTGAGGCGTTATGCTGCCAGATTTTTCTGGGATTTAGGGTTTATCTAGGTTAGTGAAGTTTAACCTTGTTAGAAAATATAATATTTTTTTTGCCGAGTATCATCATTTGAATTCTGTATTTTATCATCCTCTCATGCATTTGGCTTTTGGTTATTGATTTTGACTTATGTCAAAATCCCTTCATTCACATAGGTTAACTTAGGGTTTCAATCGTTGATCTTAACCCTATTGGCAACGTTAACCGCATCGCGATGACCCCCTAGTTGGCCTTCATTGTGATTGGTAAGTGCACATAAACGCATTAACCGACATTCAACTATAATATTTACGCCTTAAGCATAACGCCACCAAGCACGTTTATGCTTACGAGGGAGTTTCTAGGGAAGCGTGAATTTTTTTTGATATTTCGTGTCATGACCACATGACAAATGTGGACATGACATGTGTGATGCGTGTCATGACCGCATGGGAAATGTGGGCATGACAGAATTTAAATCTAAAGTTATTCCCTCTAGCTAGGGATTATGATCCATATCATAGAGTAGAAAATAGATTCAATAAGAAATATCATCAGAGTGTCCACCTTGAAGATTACTGGACAGACTATGATGATGACCATGAACCAAGGAAAAGAGAATACAAAAGATTAACCTTGGACCAGATAAGGACCATAGGAAAGCCTGAGGTGTGTCCCCAAATAAGGAAAGATGATGATGATTTTATAGACCCCAAGTATGAAGAACAAAAAGTATATAATGATACAATATCAGTTATGGATCTAAAGCAAAAGGAGGAAACATCCATTGATGCTCTTATGACCAAAGTCATGGCTACGACTAAAAGCTGGGTTGAAAAGAAGATTAATGAATTGAAAAGGAAAGGCATTGCAATTACTTCTGAGAAGAAGATCAAGGAAAGAGAAGAGCCTAGATTTGATGATTTCTTAATAAAGAAGAGGAAAGATCATGAAGCAAAAATATTAGAGACAAGTTCATCCGGAGCTGTAGAATAGCTCACTACTGAAGGAGTTTCACTAGCATACGTACCACCCTCACCCCGAAGGATATTCCCCTAAAAGCAATTGCTATATCAACATCCGAAGTAGCTACCGCACAAGGGGAAACTTCCAAGGATGTAGAGTAAAGTCTGGTAAGGGATGTTATGGATGAAGAAGATAAAGAAGATGAAGGAGGAGAGGAACCACTCCAAACATTGAAAAGGAAAAAATATGATATACTGCAAGGAGTGAAGGCTCCAAGACATTCTAGATATCAGAGCCCACGCATGAGAGGTGCTCTGTCACCAGCATAGATGGTAGCATCAAGATCAACCGATCCAGCTGAATAGATAGTTAAGGAGTTGCAACATAATGTTCCTGCTGAAGCCATCATAAATTTTAAGAGTGAAATGATAGAAGAAATAACAGATAAAATCCAATAGGAACAAGCCACTAAGGCTCTTTCATTGAGCCAGATCGTTGATTTGACAGAGAGAGATGAATTGGTCAAGGAGATCACTAACCATCCCATTGAGACCCTATTGCAACATATAGAAGTAGGAGATACAAGTAAAACACACAATGAAAGAGATGAAAGAGAGAAAACCCCTAAGGTGGAGGTGCACATGGAATCTCTAGATAATTTGATTGAAAATGTCACTAGCCTAGTTGTGGTAGACTTGGCTTCTGTACCCAAAGAAGGAGATAAGAAAGAAGAAACCATCTAGATGGACCAGTCTCAAGGGGAGAGTATTCCAATGGAAGAAGATAATAAAGGTGGTGATGAACAGGTGCAAATAGTACAAGAGAATGTCATGATAAACAAACTTGAACATGAGAAGCTTCGTACACTGCCTATAGCCACCAAGGAAAAGGATGATGAACATAGGGAAGCTGATCATCTAGTTAAAAAAGAGGATAAAGGCCAAAGGCCTAAATTTGATAACATTCCAGAAAAGCATGAAGATTCAGCATTGGATAAACAACCACCTCCAAAACAGAGACAAGAGGAGGTACATGAAGAAGAAATACATGAAGAGGGAGATCTAGATGCCAGGAATAAATCATAAGAAAATGTATAGGATCTGGGTGATCAAGATAAAGGAAAAGATATAGATACTCAAATGGAACAGCTGAATCAAGACAAAGGATCACAACTAGATGTTCTGAATTTGATTGCTATAGAAATAAATCAAGGGGATGTACAACAAGTACCATTTGATTTTAAATCTTTGTTTGTAATTGATTCTACAAAAGCAAAGTGGAGAGCTAGGACAGTCTCCAACATCAGGAGAGAACCAATAACAGGGAGAAGGACAACCCAAGTTGCTATACCTATAGTAGACAAAGCTAAGGGTGAAATTAGGCCAGATGAGTATCAGGTGACACAAATTGACCTAGGCCATATAACCACTGAGCAAGAAGCCTAGGAGCATCTTCAAAGTGCTGAAGCTGTAGTAGCCAAAGTTTGAAAGCTTAAGGCAAGGAAGAAGGAGTGAAAAGAACAAAATGCCCAACTACATCAATTTATAAAAGGATTGATAAAGCTTGATAGCTTGGCATCTACCATGCTGATCACAGAGAAATCAATTACACTCACTCTAATAAGTGATGAAGATATAGCTCACTTGGATGTATAGAAACATCAAGCCCAGACTATGGATAAGTGGTTCATGAACTTCATGATGTCTGGAGAGGAGGTAATAAAGATTTCTATGTCTTTAACTGGGACACATTGTTTGAATTGAAAGAAAGTATTGATTCTTTGAAGGGTGAATTCACCCAGCGGATCCAAAAATGCAACTATACAATGGCTAGGCTCAAGAGGGCCAAAGATATGATAGATAGTGAGATGTTAAAAGGTAAAACTATTACTAACGAAACCCTGCCACTCATGGGCACATGGATGACTGAAATGGGTTATGAACTTAGTGTACTAAAGGCTAACATGGACAGAGTAAATGATATCTAGACTAAAGTGCATGATTTGTTAGCTGAGGAATTACAAATAATGGAAGAGTTACTAGATGAGGCCATAACAGAAGAAGAAATGCTAGAATTAGATGAAGCAATGCAAATGTTTAAGGATAAGTTCAAAGAAGTAGCTGAAGATCCTAAAGAACTTTTCACTATGGAGGTCATGGATGAAATGGTTGAATTGAATGTGAAGGTGAAAACATTCAAGAAAGAGGCTGATAAAAGGATGACAATGGTAGAACCTTTAGATGAACAAATATAGGCATTGAAGTATGCCAAATTAAGGGCTACCACAATAAGTAAGTTTCAGGTAGACACTTTTGTGTAGGATTATGATAACTATAAGAAGACAGATGCAGGGATGCAGACATATGAAGAAGATCTTGCTACATAAAAGAAGATTGCACAAATTGGAGATCACTGAAGGAACAAAGATGATAGCTGTACTCACCAGAGGATTGCCAACTAGCAATCTATGCCATGTATCCTATACAATTGACTTGGTCAAAGGAATGTTATGGATTGTTGATCCTAATAGGCAAATCCTGATTGTAGGATCTTTTGTAACTGCCTCCTCTTCTTGTCCTATAAAAGGAGATGAAGTGCAGTTTGTACTTGATATTCAAAACTTAATTGAGATTAGATTTCTAAAACACTAGGACTAATTCTCAAGGCTAATTATGAATGTACATCTCTTTTGCATACTTAATGAAGAATAAGCTTCCGTGATTACATACAGTCGTATACTTTGAGTAATCTGTGAATGGATTCTAGATATGTGCTTTGATTTGGTACGTCCCTTGGAGTGCATTTCATGTTGTGCATATTGTTTTCATTCCTTTCAATCAAAGTTAGCATCAATCATATCTAGTTGTGGAACATCCTAGTGAACATATGGTTTGATTTCCTTCTCTTCATGATAGTGTCAAGAATGTATATGGATCAATGGCTAAAGATTCACTCATTTTAGTAAAATTAAAAAAAGTCATTCAAATTTCTTCAATTTCATTTGATCATTATCACAATTACAATTACCTAGAAAATCCTAAGCAAATACAAAAAAATGCTGATATCTAGTAAATAACTGAACATCAGTAGCATATTTGAGCGAATAGCATGTTGAAATGATAAATATCATGCAAATGAACATGAATAATGACAATAATCATGGAAATACATACCTGTAGGCATATCATTTGAATAGATTTATAGTGCAAAGGTAAAATCCAATTAGTATAAGTTGATATGCAAAAGAATTGATCAAACTTACATAATATCTGCATCATCTCTAGGTTAAATACAGTAGGAATTAACCTTGCTTGTTAATAAATTTATAGAAAGTAGGTGAAATTGAGATCATCTAGACATGAATTTATTGGAATCAGAAACGTAAGGCCCCTGAATGGAAATAACAAGGCACATCAAACCACTAAGTAATGCCAGGTGATTATGAACTAATCCACGGAGACTTGGGATCATGAATTATGTGAATTCATCATATCTTTCAATATGATAAAGGTTTGATTTACATTTCTTTATCTATGTTTTTTTTATGACTAACACCATGATCAACAGGATGCTAGACGAAAAAGAATTTGGTTGACTCTAGATTCATAGGTTCACTCCAAGATCTACTCAAAAACCCCTCTTAGATAGGCTACATCTCCCCCAGTTCTGATTTTTTCTAAGCATTTGAAGAAGAATGTTTAAGACGGCAAATAATTTTTCATCTCTAATGGTTTCATTTGCCAATTCAATTGATTATGCAAAAACTTTGATATCTATATGATTGGATCACAGTTGCCTGGCAATCCATGCTCAAAGGGAAGGTGGAAGTTTACCAGTGTGCACAGGGTTTTTTATTGTTGTGTTTGATTGCAAACAAGATCGGGATGCCATCCTCTAGGAGCATTGGTGTTGGGGGAAAAATCTGCTTCTCCTTAAACCTTGGTATCCTGAATTTAATCCTCTCTCTGAGTTTTTTTTCAGTGAAGTTGGTTTGGGTTGGCCTTCCAAATATGCCATTGCAGTACTAGTTTGAGGACTGTTTTGAAGCTATTGGAGATTCTTTGGGCAATTTTTTGGCTATTGATCTACTAACACCTCCAATTTTTCCCACACAACTTTCGTCTGCATCCTTGTGGACTTGGATATCTCAAGAGATCTCCTTGTGGAAATCATCTTCAAGATTGATGATCGCAGCTCGTCACAACCTTTGGACTATAGAGCTTTACCCTTCTGCTGCAAAAGATGTTTTGAGACTAGACATATGGCTAACAATTGTTCCAGGTATAGAAACAATGCTGAGCACCAATCTTGATGGATGGATGTTCTTCTACATAATTATTCTATAAATACACCTTCAAAGCATCTTAGGAAGGATTCAGTCTCTTCCCACAATGCTCCTTCATCACATGATATTGATTTACAGTGTGGGGGCAATGTGAATACTTTCAAGGCTACTCCATTCTAGTTTTTTGTAGCATGAGAAATTCCTAAAGAGATAGATTTTGAGGCTCGCCCTTGAGCCTCTCCTTCTGAGTTTTGGAAGAGATTCAAGGGAATTGATGCTACTAAGTTTTTGGACCCTTCAACCACCTCGGGTACTCCAAAATTGGATGGTTTCAGTCCCAACGCAACCATTCTATCCATTCTGGATAAGACAGGAGATTTGGGGGAGAAGAGCCCTCTTGGGGAAGTAGACCAAAACTCTCTGGCTGATTCTTTTTCTGAGCATGGGTGGACTAAGGTCAAAAGGAATAAATCTCCTCTTGGTAAACACCAAATGCAACTCAGATTTTCCATGAAAGGAGGAATTGGTGGTTAGGAGGGAAGTCTCTAGAGAAGAGGCTTATAGGGAACACAACAATTTATTGGTTGTTGTATTTTAGCACGGCAATTTTAGAAGGATATTTTGACAACTTAGCTTTGTACTGTCTTTTCTGTAGCACCCCTTGAGACAAGGTCTTGCATTTAGGTACTTGCTTTTTTAATTTAATACAACTCCTCGCAACCTCAGTTGCATCTTACTAAGCAAAAAAAAAATTCTAACATTAGCCTTCAACACCCTAGGTCAATTAAATAAAACCCCTTTTTATTTAATTACCTATCACCCTCTAACTTTACCCTCCATGGTTAATTAAATAAAAACCTATTTAATTAACCCAAATCCGCTTCTAATCACCATCTTCCAACTAATCAAATCCTCTTACAATAAATCTAAATTTTTAATTCCTCTCACTAGAGGACAAAATCTAAACGTCAACTCTCTAATCAATCCACACCCTCCATTTTGAAAGATGCTCTAAGGTTCAATCCAAACCCTCCATTCCACCTCTATTTCTCATTGGTCTATGTCACCTCCCTCTCCTATTTGACCTCCTCACCACAAGATCTCAGCCTTCCATTTTGAGGCAAAATCATAGACCTCCATCCCAAGTAAACTTCGATCTATAAATACAAGTCCACCTCAAGGCTTTACTTACACCATGCTTTTTTACCTTAGCCTTATGCTATCCATTTATCCACTTAGCTCAATTTCTGCACTGTTATGTTGGTAAAATATTGAGCAATCCACATAATATTTTATCTCTGCAAGGACATAGCTAAGTGAGTTGGGTGCATCACTCTCATCCTATCAAGGAGTAGGCATGGTTGAGGACATGAAGGTATAGCATTCCATTGTTTTCCTTTATGTTTATGGTCCTTTTCCATTTCCTTGTCTTCACTAATAAGCATGTAATCAATCTTGATATAAAAGGGGCAGAGGTGCTAGTGTCCCCATCGCATCTGCTAAATCCATCTCAATATCATCAATGGGAAGATCATTAGTGAAAAAGACCCGCTCCAAAGCCTCCTCACAAGTAGTCAGGTCATACTCAACCAGTTCTCCATAAATAGGGATCCGTAGGATCCTCCACACATCCTCTAGGGTGATGGTCATCTCTCTTGTCGATAACAGGAAAGTAGTCCTCTTACTTTGCCATCTATCCACCAAGGCCCTCATTGTCATTCAATGTGTATGGATCTCCAGCATGTAGGTGATATCCCATAGTCTGATCACCCCCAAGAACTCCTTATCCATCTCTGAAAGCTATGGCCTCAACCTCATAGTCATAGGCCTCTATTCTCATGACTGTATAGGCTCTATCTACTCCTACATCCATCCACAACATGTTGTCAGTCTTCTGCAAACCAGATTCTAAGAATGTATTTTGAATAGCAATGCAAAAGTGCTATGTTATTCTATGTAAATGCCATTTTTGGAAAATGTGCTACCCTAACCTGCGCAAGTACCATCTTTGGAAAATGCACTATCCTACCCCATGCAAGTGCTATTTCTAGAAAATGCACTACCTTGTCCTATGCAAGCAATATTTTCTAGCAAAAGCACCCTTTTATCTAGCTCAAAAGTGTGACTTTGTTGCACAAGCACCTCAATCCCCCGCATAAGTTCCATTTTAGGTGAAAGCACTAACCCTAGCTACATAGGTGCTTCTTTGTAAAAGTGCACCTTTGCCCAACAAAAGCACTGAAGCGCACCATTAGCACTCACGCGCTTCAAAAGTGCTAGTTCCATGACAAAAGCACCACGATCCTAAGCATAAGTGCCAATCCTAATGTGAAAAAACATCATTTTAGCATATATTATCACTTCAACTTTATCTTACTTCTACCCACCCCCTAAACTACCCCTAGGGACCCAAGATGAGGTACATATGTTGGCTCTTATGTCGGATGGTCACTAATAAATCCAAACTCTCTCTCCACGATGCCTATGTCATGGAATTTGCACCATCTTTCTTGGGCACTCTTGCATTCCTGCTAGCTCTAATCTCTACTAGGTGTGAATGCAAATGAGCCTAAACAGGCCCCTCTTCCCCTATTTATAGGTCCCTATTTTTCCACTCTTTGAGATGGTGTTGCAAAGTAACATCACACCCAAGTCCGAATTTCACCCCTAGCTCTAGGTTTCTTCCATGTTTCTCCATTCTTCCATATTCCTTCCCCAAATTTTCTTCATCCCCTATCCGTTTATCTCCATCTTTTTCTTCTTTTTGAAAGTTCAACTGAAAAATTTATTTTCCAGCTGATCTCTCGAGGGGGCATCACTACTCCATCATTCCTTTGGTTGACTGGGGTATAATGTATTCTTTGACATGATGCCACTTTGTTTTAGTCACGATGCTATATCAAAGAGGGGCAAAATGTAGACAATAAAAATTGACCACACCTCCACCATTACTTGCGACATCATCCTAACATTACCTTGTGAAAAATTCATCTTTAGATCCCCTTCATGTCCTCACTCATCTTTTAAATTAATTAAATAAATTGTATTTATTTAATTCATTTATCTAATTCCAATTTTCTCCATCACCCAGATTAATTAAATAAATCATATTTAATTAATTAATTAATCCATGTTCTCCCTTAACCAAATTAATTAAATAAATTTTATTTATTTAATTAATTTTATCCTCACACATGACCCCTCTCCAATAATTAATTAAATAATTTTATTATTTAATTAATTCAATTTTTCCACTTGTCTTCATCCTTATCCATTTTCCACAAATAAATATAAATAAACTAAAAAATTCCAACTAGTTCTTCTCATTCAATCTTAGCCATTTGTTTTATATTGCACCTCTTGATCCTAAACCTCCATTACACCTCTTAATCTCAACCATCAATTGCACCTCTTAATCCTAGCCCTCCTTTCCTCATATCATGAATCTATAAATTGATGATCCATTCATCCATCAACATGACATCTTTTGCTATCAAGTACATAATACCATTTTGCTATCATACTATCCTCCATTATACCAAGATTATGTTGGTTTAATGGGCAATCCACTTATATTCAAGAAAGAATCTCAAAGAGCATAGCTAGTGGAGCTAGGATGCACTCCATTCCTGCTCTATTGGAGGAGAAAGAATGATTTTATATTTGCATTTATCTTTATGTTTTTTACCTTTGATTATTCTCTTGTCTTTAGTTCTACTTTTCCTCCTATTTTGAGTTTAGTTTATTTTCTGCAGTGAGAGCCAATTAGTAGTCCTCCTTAACTATCTAGATATTCCACATATCCAACTCCCCTTGGATGATTTCCTCAATCCATTGATGTAATTGGCCACTTTCTCAGCCCCTTCGTCATGATGTCTTGACCTAATTGTCATTTGATAGTATTCTTTAGTTTATTCCTTTATAGTTATTTCCCCTACCATAGATTATGTAGCTCCTTCAACAACTCCAACTAATAATTCATTAGAATGAACTTAGATTTTAACTTTTTTGCCATTTGGTCCTATTTTGTAATGCAATAATTCCCTCTTCTATTCCCCTCTGTATAGACTTCCTTCCACTAGATCACCACATGACCTTTCATCTTGGTCTTGGCAAATTTTACCCTATTCATGTCTACAATATCCTCATATTCAAAATGCTCCTCCAAATCAATGATCTAATCAATCAGTTCCTTAGGATCCAAGTTCCCAAAATAGTTCAATGCTTCCACTCCGGTCCTCTTACTAATGCCTGCTATGGCCTTTAGCATCCTTTCTACCTTGTCCTCTTTGCTTCCACTCATTTCCACAAGATTTTTCTCGTACTCCTCACCATTTTCCTTAGTTCCAAGCTTAGGGTTTCTTTGATAGTCCCTCTCTAGTGTGTCCATCCTACTCTATATAGCTTTCAACATCTCATACATCTCCTCCACTTTACTTGCAACATTGAGCATACCTCACCTTCTCCTTAGTGGTATCTTGGTTTAGCAATCTATCCACACTTGCACCTTTGTAAATTGCCTCACAGTTGGTGTTTTGTCTACAACCCCATGGACTGTCACAATCTAAACTTTGTTTAATCCCTACAAAATCCCAAATTCATGTGCCTCAATGGATTACACTTCGATTACCTATCACCACCACAACATAGGTTTTTCTCAAACTCATTCTTAATAAACCACATCAATCAAGTGTGCTCACCCCTTTCCATGTAGCCAAATGAGTTGGCTTAAGAATGAAAAATTAAAATTTGTGTTAGGGTGTTGTATAAAAGGATAAACCCTAATTCATTATTGTCATATAGGAAGCATTGACCACATCTAGAATCTAGATCAAGGAGCTTCAATAAATAATGTTTGGACATCATATTTTGCGCATTGCATCAATATGATTTCAATAGTCTAGGCATATTACATGATTTCTTGATGCAGTCATGGTAGGAGGGTCCAATAAGGATTGTCCAACCAAGAAACCCATAACAAATATTTATTCAAAAATTACCACAACATAAAAGAATACACAAATTTAATAGATAGCTTGCAAGATTATCACCAAATCATTATCACAAAGTTTTCTATAATGGGCCATCTTACATGGCAAGACACAACCACTTCATTACATTAAGATTGTCCAAGATTATACAAATGCCACTTTCTTTGGAACACCACTTCCAAACCTATTATGAGTGACCACCTAATCATCACTAGCCCAACTATCTTAAGACTTACCGCATAATTTCTACAAGGCTACAACGTAACTTAACAAAAGTAATTAATATCCACACCTCCCAACTACATGAACTAATTGGTACCTTCATATTGTATCCCACATCATACTATCAATAGCCACACTTTGAGTCTTAGGTTTGACTTTCTTTCTGCTAAACTTTTGTTTTATGCCACTACTTCTTTCTGGTCTTCTTCGCTTACTTTCTTCTAATTCAAAACTTCTTATTTTTACTTCCCTTAGGCTTCACACATGATGTGCATTGGCATCAAGTTGGCACAAAACTTGAAACCACATGAAATGTGTTGTTGAATAGAAAATATAATAGTCCAATGATGGAGACTCTCCACACGGCACACCTCAAGCCTTTACAATGGTCACCAGAATGTCCCTCAAATACTTTCTCTTGGTGCAAACCCAAAATAACCTTCCGCAAATAGAAATAGTTTCCACAACTCACGCTATCAATCACAAACAACTTACAAACCAACTTACAATCATCCATTTATCCAATCAACCTCAAATTTTAACTAAAGACAAACATAACACTTTCCAAACTACCATCATAATCGCATAAGCTAATCCCTCAATGTGGTAGTGAAATGTGCTCACTTTTACCACCACAAACTGCTAACAACTAACTTGGAAATACAAAATAAACCACCAATTATACTTCCTTAGATATGATACCTTGTTCTCATGATGCCCACGGATCCACCTACATCATTTTCTGGGCATGTCTTCAATCATCATTCAAAAACATTAAATTTTTTCCATGGATTTGACATAAGGAGAAAACTTTCACCTCGTAACATCCCAAGGTGTTCGTCAATGCCACTATACATTTATTGTAGGTCTAGACATTAAGACAAGTGCAAGTCTAAAATCTAAAATTTGTTAGATCAAATCCATGTAAAAGGATATATTTTGCACATAAGGGATGGAACCCATGATCATGGAGATCATCTCTATAAATGTAGAAATGATCCAAAGTAATAGACACAAAGTTTATTAGGTTATTGCTAGTTGCCTAATAAGATCCAAGGTTTTGACACTTAGACAAATCACTTAACAACCTTTATCATAATCAAATCAACATTCAATATAAAACTAAGTACATTTATTTATTTAATTAATTTCAATACACATTTATTAACATATTGAATTACTTCACATATCTCATCTCATAAGCCTAAAATAATTTGTTTATAATAATTAATGAATTTACCCTAAATTATTTATATAGGATAGTTTATATAGAGTAATTCAATTTCTATTTTTTATAATAACTAAGTCATTTATTAAAAATATATTATGAAACTATCAACGAATTCAAATTGGAGGCAAGATGCTCTACCCTATGATAGAACCTATTGTAATGTTGCACTCACACAACTATTTTCCCCTAAACTTGTGCAAATAATTGATATGACAAATGATTATAATTTTATTCCAAATAATTGGAAATATATCTACACAATTGGCACACCAATCACTTGAACCTCTCTAAAGAGGTGTACGATGATCTCAATGGTCAATTAATAAAATCAAAGGACATTGATAAAAAGATATACCTAATTTTCTCCCCACATAAGATTATACTTAAGGCATTCCAAGAAATCATTACTACAAAAGAGTTGTGATCTAGTCATTTATCATCCTTAACATAACTTGACAAAATCAAAAGTGTTGCTTAGATTCTTAAAATTAAACTCTAAATAAACAGTCTCTTTAATGAAGCTGCTAGGTTCATAGAAAGTTTATTAACGATCAAATTTTGTTTAGCGTAAATATTTCTCAATTGGCAACAAAATTTATTAAAGGGTTTCACTCGCTAAACTAAACTATAGGGGGGGCTTGGGCCCCCCCACCATGAAGGGCTTTCGAAAGAACTTTAGTGGCCTGAATGTTATATATAGAATCTAACGTACCGGTCAACAACTATAGGTACGACAAACAGTTCTAGCCCAGATGGCGAGTATAGAATCAACTATAGATGTGAAAGTATAGTGGTTTACTTGGCATAAGCAAAGGCAGAGACATTGGAAAGGATAGCTAAGGCAAGCACGGGTTAAGTTGAATCGCCACCATCTACGGCCTTATGGTTTAATAGCCATAGCCTATTCCAGAACCCATTGTAGTTCCATCCATAATTAAAAAATTTCATTATTTTTACGTTTAAATTTGAATAGTAGTTTCATATCCATTAACACACTCTCTTTAAACACTATGATTTTAATGGTCAAACAATCAATAGCAAATTGACACCTCATCTATATCAGAAAGTAATAAATATTTGTACAATTTTTATCGGTCGAAATTAACATTTAACTATTGAAATGGATAATATTTAAAAATAGCCCCACTACAATAACCTCAAAGCTACCTAGAAGTTAAGAGTAGAACGTTGCACTGTCACATAATTACTGTGCACATGCAGATATCAACTTTCTTACAAATTTCACGGCGAATTTCAGGGACGGATATCTTTAGAATTATCACAATTGGACAATTCGTAAATGCAATCACCAATAGACTTCCACTTTGAGTAAAAACTTAATTTAAGCCATTCAATCTCTTTGTCTTCTCCTATAAATGCTTCAGAAATTGGGTGTCTAATAATGCCTTATATAAAGAAACTAAAGTAATTTTAGATCTGTTTAGGTGCAAGAGATGATCTATATATCTTCCTTTATTTTGGCCTTCATAAGCATAAAATTTGGTCGCTATCTTGGTGTTACAAGGTTTTGTTTCATGGACCTTAGTAATGGGTGCGAGGTGGTTAGTCCCTTCGGTCACATATTCAGTACTTCGTTACTTTCAGTATGCGTTCAAGCGATATTTGAGCTGGAAGAACCCATCGATGTCTGTAGCGCGAAGAAAGCCATAAAGAATAAGCTTTTGCCCCGCAACCCCCGTTTTTGTTCTACAATGGTATGTAGTTTCTCCTTGTGCTGTTACAGAACATTTCTATGCAGTTTATTTGAAATTCTGTCATGATATATATCAACTCATACTTTGACTGATTCATATGAATTTTCTTTTAATAATTATCAATGGTTTTGATGATGTTATGTTTTATAACTTGTGAATATGGATTAAATATAATAAATCTTTATCTAAACTAAGGTAGGTTTTTGTAAATTAGTATTTATAAAATATAAAAAGATAAAATAATTTAAATTTTTGATTAATAATTAAATAATTATTATATTTTGTTCAATAAAATTTAAGATGTTTTTGTTTTATCTAGATTGAAGATAGACACGGAGGGCTGCATTGGGTGAAAACTGAAGTGAACGTGGAGGATCATATATTTGTTCCAGAGTTTCCTTCAGGTTAAAGTGAATATGATGAGTTTGTGAATGATTATATTGGTAATATACACCTAACCCCTCTTCCCAAGTGTAGGCCTTTGTGGGCATTCCACTTTCTGAACTACAATACAAGCAAGGCGAGAGCCACATTGGTTATAAACATGCACCATTCCTTAGGTGACGGTACTTCCCTCATGTCCTTACTGCTTTGTTGTGTCACCAGAGCAGATGATTCCAGTCTTCCTATTACCTTCCCTTCTTTTAAATCTCCACTTTGCAACACTATTCCATGTTATTCATGGGTTTCTACTGAGTTTATGTATTACATGTTCCAAAAGCTATTTATGCTTGTGCTTGTAATGTGGTACACTATTTCTGATTTCATTAGCAGCTTCCTAAAAGTTATATGGATGGAGGCTAGCAAGTTGCCCATTCGAGGACCCCCTGGTGTTGAGATGCTACCTAAAGTCATGTCCTCTGTCACCTTTCTTATGGAAGATGTCAAAAGAATAAAGAATTTTGCCAAAGGAGTAACTTCTTTATCTTAGTCCCATTTATATCGTTATGATGTATATTTATTATTTCTAACCTGTTCATTATGTTGGCTTATTTAGGTGAAATATTTTTGCAGATGGTAAATGATGTGGTAATGGGTGTAATATTCTATGGTTTTCAATGATACCTACAAATTACTCTTTCTCATGGTGCGAGCCCCAAACATGAATATTCATAATTTCAATTGTAATTTTGATTCATTATAATCTTCAATGATGGATAGCGAGTAATTTTCAATATTTTTGTAGGAGAAAAGGTGGATGCAAGGAAGGAAACAGAAAAGTCAAGAGTGACATGGATTGTATTCATGAATATAAGAGCTATGTCAGGATTGAAGGTACTACACAATCTATCTCTATTTTTTTAGTGTAGAAATGTGTACAAGGGTTGTTCAAGGCACAACATTATTCTAGCATCTAGCATTCACACTCTATTTTACTTGCAACAAATATAGAACTCCCTATATTTCTTGTCACTATTAAATATTATAATATTACTGTGAATTTTTGCAGGATATAGAAGAAATGTTGAAACATAATAGTGGAGCACCTTGGGGCAATCACACTGGGATGTTACACATCCCCATGCCCTTAGCTAATGCAGAGAGTCCATTAGACTTTGTACAAAGAGCAAAACAAATTATAAATAGAAAGAAAATATCACTTGAAGTCTTCTTTATTACAAGAATATTCAGTTATTTAAAAAAACAAGTATGTAAATTTATGATAAAATATAAATTGTCAATATATTGCAGTCAATACGTCTAGACTTTTTATATTGAAATAGACCCATATAAATATAAATAATTAGAACATTGACTACACCATATCAACAATTCACAGTCAACCCAATTTCATTACTACAATATATCAACAATTCACACTCAACCCAATTTCATTACTTTTATACGGTAAGAAGTAGTTTGGAATTAAAGCTTGTATTATTAAATATTGTCGGCCTCTACTACTGTTATATATAACACTCTGGGAAACTCAACCATGGCAATATCGAATATGATTGGGCCGGGAGAAGATAGCAATGAATCAAGTTCCGGTTAAGAGCATCCGTTTCTCGGCATCCGGGCTTCCTCAGGCAAGTAAATTAGCTTTCAGAAAAAAGAAAACGATACCTAGCTGAAAACTGTTTCCCAAAAATTATAATACGAATGTGTATCTCCTTTATTGTGATTATGAATGAAATGTCCCCTGAAATTCGATGTAAAATATCTATCAGACATTTAAGGTAATATGGTAGCTTAAAGACTTTGCCACTTAAAGTTTCATCTTTCACATTGTGAATATGATAATGCTAAACTGTGTCTTCCTGGACGGATGTTATTTGATGTGAAAAATTGTTGGTTTTGCAGACGCTTCTTTTGACGGTAGTGAGCTACATGGGAAGAGTGAGGTTGGAAGTGATCCTCTGGCCAAGTGTTTTACTGAGTGCTTTGAGGAGATGATGGAGGCCACCAAGGGACTATGAAGATAACACAATTGATGCCTGGATTTTAAGCTTCATTCTCCCACTATGTTTTAAATAAGAGCTTATCCATTTATTTACTGCCCAAATAAATGGAGTTTCTTACCCCAGGGCTTAAACATGTTGGCTTTCGCTGTGTTTATGATCCAATAGCCTTTCCATTTTAGTACTAATATTACAGTATGTCTGTTAATGTTATGTAATAGAGTACGTGGTAGTTTGGAAAATTTTCCATAGTAGTTATTTAAATGTGATTTATAGAAGTTAATGTATTCGGAGCAGTTTCAAAGTTTTTATCTGTAATTATTATTATTATTATTATTATTGGGTTGAAAAGAAGTCAAAGGATTATAAAGGTTTTTTTTTTTTTTTTAAATGTATTTTGTTTGTTTTTTCCAAATATATGTTTTTAAAGTTATAGATTTTGGAATTTTTTTCTTCTTCTATATTTTTTTATATAAAATGTATGGTTAAAAAAAATTTGTGGGGCATTGTGTCGAGTTATATCGTATTCAAAAATTTAAGTTTTGTAACGTAGAAAATTGTGTACCCTCATAATTTCACAGTACGTTACACTCGTTTTAGTGTTCACACCCATAGTATGTTCTTAGGGTCAGCAAATATGACCTTTTAGCCTATTTTCCCTCATCACCAGCTATTTGAAAAAAATGTACTTCAGATATTTACTTATTATACTTGGGTGTTTCCACAATAATGGGTTATATTTTTTGGGACATCTTATTTTTGTTGAAATCACATATTTTTAGAAAATATAATGATTTAAGCATTAAAGGTTTCATTTAAAGGATTTTAATTGAAGAGGGTTTGATCAAACACCCTTAGATTCAAACCCCCTTGGATAGAACCCCGCTAGTTTTAAACCATACCTATAATGGAGTCTCCTCTACACTTATCAAAATGTTGATAAAAAACCACTTTTGATTTACCTTTTGGGGGATCAGATGAATTTATTTAAAATTTATGTTTTGTAAGTATGTAGTCCTTATTATAATCTTCCCAAAAAGTATAATTTTAAATTGATTATTATATTTATTTTTTATTTCTTATAAATGTAGGTTTTTCACCGAACATCAAGTTCTCTGTTCTACATACATGGAAAATTAGTAAATTAGTGAAAAAAATTCTGAAAAATATTTATGCCCTAGGTATTGATGTCCTTGTTTCAAAAAAAAAAAAAAAAATTTGATACATACAAAAAAGTTATGTTTTATGGAATACACCTATGTCTAAATTATAATTGGTTTGACTTCAAAACTTAATTAAAACAAATATTCAAATTCAATTTTATCCTTTGTATAAAAAAGTTATGTGCTACAGAATACATATCACTTTAAAAAAATGTTGTTTACTATTAAAACTAGTTATCAAAGGAGACGCACAAAATTTTACAATTTAACTCCGAATTTTAAAAAAATATATATTTAGAATCTACAAACAAAATCTCACAAATCACTAGTTCGCATCATCTTCAAATTTCTAACGGTTTAGCAGCCATAGGTGTCAGAAAGTGAAGATTTAGTTCAAAATAATGATTTCAATGTCAAGTTTAGCAAAAAAGTGTAACCAATTATTATGAGATGACCCACTTTTTAGAGAACATGTGCGAAGTTTGGAGGAGTATTCTTAGGACGCAAGCACCGCCTGTGAACCTCCCTGTGTCACACTAGTGTCCCGAATATGCCAAAATCTCCCGCTCATTTCTGGAATCTCCAAGAAAGGTAACACTCACGTGACCCCAGAACAGTCCCTGTAGCATACTCGATTCGGCAGATTCCCCTCTTGCATCTAAAAAAGAGAATGTTTGACAAAAAGAAGAGCTTCTTGAACATTTTGAGGACTCTGGACTATTGATCTCTCTCTTGGATTTGGAAAACACACATAAATCTTTCAAGCATTCTCATGGATATACTTTGTAGATTGGGATGCTCGTCGCATTGTGGCATCTCTTTCATGTGGTTGATTTTGTGAGCTTTTGATCAAGTTTTGGAGTTGAGAAGAGGCTCTCTTGTGTAAGGGTTTTAGACATCCTCCATTGGATTGCACCGTCAAGGAGCTTGCAGCCTCCTCTACAACACCGAAATATGGTAACATTGTTTTATTATTATAGATTAGTGTTATATTGTTGTTGCTTTCATATAGCATCATTTTGACAAATGCTTGTTGTGTAGACCACCACCCATTTTCTAAAAACACGCACTAGGGTATTTTCCCCAAAGACTAGGGATAAATACTATAGATTGGTATTTTTATTACTCTTAGCTCCTAGATGCACTTAGGATAAGAGCTTACACACACTTGTGTTTTTATTTCCCTTGTAGCATTGGATGTTCCGTGGAGGTTAGAAAACCAAAATGGGGGCTTGATCAAGGCAAGACCCTAAATAACCCCAATAGATTTTCCTTTGTTTTTGTGTTGTATAGGTTGTGGAAGAAAATCAAACACGCGAGAGTTTGTTTTCTTTATCCCATTTATTTTTATCTGTCTCATTTATGTTAGATATGTTATTCAAGTGATTTAGTTTCAAACATCTTTTTTGGGAAGTTATTTAATTTCCTAATGCAAACTAGATGATATTATAAGTTTGTGATTTTACTGTACAACACAGATTCCTAGTTTTTGTTGTTGTTAGGATGACAACGCCACACGCTGACGTCCCCGAAACATGCTGGTGTTTGAGGCTGAGGCTTTCAAACTTCAGTCCCAGGTTCCTTTATGTACCTTCATTCTCACCTTGGTATCGTCTTCTTAAAATAATTTTTTATATCTATGTTTATTCATGATTTTCTATTTATTTTTATAGTTTTTCATTAGTCGATTTGCTAGTAGATAACTGAATCAGACCTAGTAGAGTTGATCTGCTTGTCCCAAGTGGATAAAGGCAGATTATCCTTCCTAAAGGCTAACTAGGTCCTAAGTGCAATTGATTAGAATTGAATACTAGTTAGAATAACTTAGTAGTTTGAGTTTTTATCAACTACATTTTTGGTGAACCCAAACGACGTTCACTAGCATATCCTTGCTTCTCCTTTTTTTTATACTTGTTTAGTAAAAAGTAATATTCGATGATGTCAGATTTCTTTCTTCAAACCTTTATCGCATTCAATGAACCATTTAGTAGTGAAAATTTTTATATGCTTGATGAAGCCCTTGATGACTTTGTCCATGACAAATCTTCCTCTTTTATACAAAAATAACTTTCTTCTCCAAACATGATTAACACAATCTACATTTTTGATTCTACTCATGAACTTGTGAAACCAAAGATTGTAGTTCATCTTTAATCTAAAACAAAAACAACTTCTAAATTGGTAATGACTATTTAAGGTGCTTCAAACACATTCCTAATTGATGATTATATGTCACAAGTTGCTAAAAATATCAAACTATATATTTTAGGGGATCCTCATTATCATGTGGTAGCCCACATATATAATACTAGGTGAAACAAACAGCCTGATCCTATCCTTGTTTCCCTTCTTGCTTCTTCTCCTATGTTATCTCCATCTCCCTGTCTGACTCAAAAGTCCTTCACATAGTATGATCTTGTCGAGAAGCTTCAAGCTATTCCTGCTAAGATCTCTCTTTTAGGACTCATTTAGACCTCTCCTCAGTATCATAGTATGCAAGCTAGGAATCCCTGGAAAAGACCCCTACTAGATCTTCTACTAGGCCAAATGATGTAGTTGTTTTACTTGATTGCATTTATACGAACACTACCAATACTGTGTTTCAACAATTTGAACTACCTTCCTTAGAGGTACAGAGGCAGAATGATCCTCTACTTATCATTGTTGGAATTAACAATTTTGGTTTGAAACATACCCTTATTGATAATGTTTCTAGTCTTAACGTTTGCGGTATAGACCTGTTGAACTGTATTAATATTGACACATCTTTGATTCTCCTAATACTCTTAATATTCATGGTTTTGACAATGTTGGTAGACAAGCACTAGAAATGATCACACTTCTGATTGAATTGGGTCCAATCACTTTACCTGCGCTAGTCTATGTCACGCTTAGTGCACTGCCTTACAATATCCTACTTGGTAGAATATAGAAATGTTGACATATTTTCCTCTCCCCAGAGACAAATAGTTCACCTTGAAAATCTTGTTGAAATTCCTTGAAACTTATCTCTACGTGCCTAAAATCCTTCAAACTCTAGTGTTCTGCCTTGTAAAAATCCTTGAAAATTCATCAGGAGAATCCTTCCAAAAAACTGGAAAAACCCATAAAATTTGAGGCTTTTACCTTAATTTTTGTCCCCCTTTTGGCCTTTATCGGCTAAATTTTAGTTTCCTAAAGTAGCAAAAATGACTAAGGCATAGGAATGTTGTGAGCTAATATCATTCTATAGAATGTTATGCCATCCAGATTGTTTCACACAGCTAGTTTTCCCCATTCTACGGAAGCTTTTGATCTCGTAGTGGAATGTACATTAAACTATGATGTCAACACTAAGAGCGTGGACAAATAATAGGGGCTATATGTTGATCTTTTATTGGATGGTATTGCAGAGGTATTTGATTTACCAATGACACAGAACATGTATGTACCTAATCTTGATGCTCTAGCCAAAGAGTATGTTACATCCCTCCTTTTGAAAACAATTATACTATTTACTTTCTTGCAAATTTCAGTAAATTACTATTTTGAGAACGACATGAAAACTAACATTATATCTTACAAAGTTGTTATATGAAATTGTGGAATCTATTGATTACGATCAACATATGTAGACTAAATGTCTTTATTATAAATGCAATGATGTTTGAATATATTATATTTGGATCATAAGATGCTTTGACCACAAAATTGTATGCGAGTCTGTCGATGCAGGAACAGGTGGACCATGTTCGACGGAAGAGAAAGTATCTTCGAGAGAGAGTCTAGACTCTAGAAACTAACCAAAGGTGTTTGTCACTGAGATCGCCAAATAGATAGATAAACCTGGGAACCAACAAGTAAGTCTTGTTTGTCGGTTTGGGTAGTAAATTTGATGTCGACGTCAAAGGAAAAGTATAACATCCTAGTCGAAAGTCGTCTTGTAGAATCTTGGAGTCGTCGAAGGCGTCTTAAGGCCATAATAGTAAGTCGACTTAGTTAGATGTATACTACTTTGGTTTATAAGTATTTAATGAACCACCTTGTGGCAAAATTGTAAAACTTGTCTCGTAGTCGAAAGACGCGAGAAGTCGGCCTTGTTCGTCTAACGTTGTAAGAACTTGTTCGCGTTACAATCAATCCGTCGTGATTGACGTAAAACGCGTCGAACTAGTGAATTTATTCCAATCTTTTAGATCGACGAATGTCGATTTGAAACCATAGCGTGAAATATTTTATTGACGTTGTTTTAACGTGAGTCTTTTCTTCCAACTTTGACCGCGAGTTGTTACCAATCTGACCTTGAGTTTTCTTAATAATGGTCTTCGTCTCTCTTTCCTTCTCGACCCCCAACGATGCACAAACCATTTCGTAACCATCGTCGTGTCAAACTTTAACTCCTCAATTTAAATGTTAAGTTGGTTTTGGAGAGTTGATACCTTTATGTTCTAGTAAGGACGGAGTCTTTATGTCCTTTGGTATGCCACACCATCGAAGGAACTTTAGTCTTCTTGTGGTAGTAGTAAGTTTTTGAAGTCGTTTTACTCGTTTAATCAAACCCCATGTGTATAGGCTGTTTCGGTGGTCGTTCTAATGTCTAAACCACTCTCATCATAGCGCGAGGGGGAGAGAAGGTTGGGCGGCTAAGTTGTGAGAAGCTGCCGATGTTGGCAGATGCCCCATCACAAAGTTAAGTGCGTAAACTTCATGGGGAGTGGTCGTGAGAAACCGCAGGGAGTTTCCCACGCAGTAGGGTAGTTAGTAGTGGTGTGAACTAGTGGAAACACCGTCGGCAGATGGTAGTTTGTTGCTACGAAAAAGGCAGTGTGGGAGTAAAGGCTGTCAGGCGAAGTTAGAAGTGGAGAGAATTTTTACTTCAACGAAGAGGGAATATAGGAGTCGGCATTAAGGTCGAAGGGAGTTAGAGGAGATCGGGGATAGTTAGACAGGAATGGCTGTGAATAATGGAGAGAGGAGGTCATTTTTGCAGGTAGTGGGCAGTGAGGATAACAGATCTTTGAGAGATATCCACGGGAAGTGAAGGGAGATTCGGCGGGGGGATGTAAAGGAGAGTTCGGGAAGTTGTAAAGGGGAGGTGGAAAGGAGGATAGTGGGTGCTAAGAGAACAGAGTGAAGGGAGGAGGAAGTGCTGAGTTAATGCAGTGAAGGGGAGACTAAGTGGTAAACACTGTAAAAGATGGGGAGAACGTGGTGAAAGGGGAGAATATAGCCGTGGGAAGAGGAGGTAGCTGGGATAGTTTTAGAGGCTGCGGAGTAGAGAAAGGACGGGGGAAACGCAGCAAGGACTGCAGTTAAGAATCGGGATTACCGATCAACAGGTAAGTCCATTCCTGTAAATATGTTTTGAATAAACCATCTGGCTATCAAATAGTTCTGTTGGTATCGGCTGAGAAGAAAGAATTGAATTGTAGCTGTAATGCAATGGAACTGTCTTTATATATTACAAATGTGGTTTATGCATTATATATATCCTCCACAGAGAAATACTACTATTTGTAATACATTACTATATCCTAGAACGAGGAATAGAATGAATAGTTTGTTGATTGTAAATCTCAAACGTAGCCGATGCTTAAATGTTTTGAACAAGTCTAATACTTCTGTGTAGGAAGCCTTGCGGCCATGCCTGAGATGATATATATCTTTTCTTAGATAGAAAAGTGGGAATTACTTCGCTAGTATAAAGTAAGACTGGGTATCGGTGTTTTAACAAAGGCATTGGTATTACAACCAAGCTCCTGTATTACGGAGTTTCATAGTGTTACATATATGTGCAGCTCACTGTGATATAGTAATAATAGAGCTCGCTGTGTTCTATATGTAAGCTTACCCTGTTTTACACTAAGATCAATGTGTTAATATTTAAGTTTACTGTATTATATTATGGCCGGCAGAATCCTGCCCGACAGGCCAATTATATGGCTGAATGTGTTGTTCTTATTAGGCCAAGCATGACCAAATGTATTATCAATTGCAGCCAAAGCAATAACGGAGATGTACATTGTTGAGTAGAAAGCCTAATCATGTCTAGGAGTTTACAACCCTAGATGGAGGTGGCTCTAATACAGCTGGCATTAACATCAATGCTGGGGTGACGTCAAGGCAGTAGACTATTTTTTTTTCTACTAGTTATTACTAGGTATTTTTCTAGTAATAACTATTGACACAGCTATAAGTGCCTTAAACAATGATGTTCTAAAGCCTTTTTCAAGGAATGAAGCCTCAAGTCAACCAAGGTCTTATCTTTTTTGTGGTGCCCAAGTAATTAGGAAGGGTTCAAAATAGAACATAAGAGAATTCCAGCTTTCAGTACCTCAGGGTCCAAATTATTTTCGTTTAGCAAATTCATCAAGTATACTGCATAACCCTTTGAAAGAACAGAAGAACCATTGCTAACATTATAGTTGTCACGAGACAATAAATTAATAAATGAAAAAGTATTTATGATTAGACAGCTGAGCTTGTGGTGCCAAAATGGCCCAAACATGGGAATCGAGTAAACGGTTATGAAACAACTTAGGAGTGGGCGTTTAAAAATAATGTTTTTACAGAAACGGGTTTTGAAACTATGAACTCGGGAATAGAGTAAACGTTGCGCAATGCGCTATTATAGGAGGATATCCTAAGCCCTTGAGGTCATCAAGGTCGTCAAAATAGTTCAAACTATACAAATAGGAAACTGTAGGATTTCGACCAGTTCAAGTCAAGTAGGGTGGGTGAACCAAGATCATGCGTTTTTAGAATGCTAACTAAATACAAATCCTTTGGCCAAGTTGGTGTACTATCCTCAAGTGCGTCAAACCTTCACTGTAACTGGATGGCGTTTCTTGTGGAGTGTCGTGCATGACTAGAGGGTATCTAGGGATCTGTACGATAATAAGACACGTAGGTTACAACACCAGAGCTCAGATGGCAAACACCGATGGTTATCCTAAGTCTATCCTCTTGAGTAGGGTAGGGCCACTTCCGGTTAGGAAGGAGTGCGGGAGACCGACGGTCTGTGGTTGGAGGTTAAGCTCCTTGAAGATACTTTCTCTTCCAAATACTGAGGAATTGTCGAGTTTTGAACGTGATGGGTTGACAATCGAGATGCATGGTAACGGTATGTTTCTGATATTTGTGGTTTCAAGAAAATTTCATTGGTTAAGAAAATAAAGAGTTTAATGTATATCATTTCTTTCAGTTTTTATGAAAATGCAATCATGTTATGATAAAATGAAAAATGTTGTAATGGATTACAGATAAGTTTATTTTGTATTTGACTACCTGGTAAAAAAAAATTACCGTTGTGAAAACTTAGTTACTTTTTGTCTTTTCGGATTGGATGTTACATATGGTATCAAAACCAACCAGGTTCAACACTAGGGCTGATGAGTCCACTAACCTGATTAGGAAATCATCATTATGTGGGTAGCTAATGATTTGGTTTATTGTGCCAGGATGGCATACACCAAGAGAACCACAAGAAAATCCTTTGCAGGTAAGAAGCGTTATCTGCAAACGAAGCAGAAACGACTTGCGATGGTCAAGACCATAGAGAAAACTAATGACGAGAACGACATTTGGCTTGATGATGTGGAAACCTTAGCCAATGCAATGTCATGACTTAAGTGAGTGAGGAGAGAACTCCTAGAGGGAGCAGTGATGGCGGTTCGAACCATGATCAACCGTTGCTCCTGGATTGAAACTGTTAGAGTACCTGAGATTGTACCTAGTAGTATACCCATGATCACTAGAGATCCACGTGTAATGCCTAGAGTTGAGATTATTGAGTTATCTTCTGATAGTGAGTCTGAGGGGTATACACCTCGTGATTATGTGTCGGACAATGAATCCGAAGATTACACTCCACTAGATAACACTATGTAGAAACATGAGATTTGTCTATCTCTAATGATGTAGAAACGATTTTGCAAAATGAATAAAGACAAAATTTTGGTTTGAGAACAATTATGATTATGATCAAATGTTGTGTTCTTTTGATGGTGTTTAATTTAATAAGCGTGAAACTGATTAGTATATGTTTAAACAGGTGTGAGATTAAACTAGCATGGACCAATTAGGGTTTAACGAGGGGGAGGATCGGGAAGGTCATAACTCTCGGGAAAACTCCACTGACAAGTTGGATAGGATCCTCAACATGCTCAATGAAACCAAGGAAAGGTTGAACAAACTAGAGAAGAAAATAGACGAAACTGGTAACACAGAGGGTGGAAACGAGAACTCACACTTCACAAGCAAGAGTAAGCATTGGGAAAATGGCACGTCAAGTGAACATCCTGATGACAGTGAAACCCAAAGAAGAACCAAGGATAAACTTGCCTTAGAGTTATCTAAGGATATGAAGAAGGTTAACCCTCCAAAGTTTGATGGAACGAAAACTGGAGATGCAGCTGAAGCATGGTTGACTGAAATGGAGAAATATTTTGAGATCAGAAACTACTCTGAGGTTACTAAAGCTGTGTGGGGAGCCTATCAGCTGTCTGGGGAAGCATCCACTTGGTGGGTGAATAAGAAAATGGAGTTGGAATTAAGTCCCTTGAAGGTAACATGGGATGAGTTCGTGGAACTATTCTGAAAATGGTGGTTACCACAGTTGTATTTTGATCAGAAGCTAACAGATTTTCAAAACCTCAGGCAAGGTGAACTATCTGTAGTCAAGTACGTAGAAAAATTCACTAGGCTACTGAAGTATGTTCCCCAATACCAGAAGGACGAAAGGTTCCGAATCAGAAAGTTCATCATGGGACTCAATCCTCAGATCGGCGGTGAGGTGGAGGTACATGGTCCAAGCACAATGGATCAAGTTTATGAAAAGGCAATAAAACAGGAGCAGAAGATTAAGTCTATCTCTGCTTACCGTGACAAGAAATGCAAGAAGTTTGATAAGAACTTCAATGACTAGTCTTTTAAAAGGAAAAATGATAAGGGATATGGAAACAGGAGGTTTGATAAGGGAAATCGAAAGAATCAAGGAGGATTTGGTAATGAGCGCAGAGGTGAAGATTTTAAGAGAAATGCAAATTTTAAGAAGAATGGTGATTCTGCAAGTAGGCCATCTGAGAAACGAGGACCTATAGGAGGATGTTTCTCTTGTGGAGGAGATCATTATGCCAACCATTGCCCCAACAAGAAGCCGAATGGGAAGCCTAGGAACATGGAGCTTCCTTCACAACAGGAAGCCTTTCAGCAAAGGATCCATGCCGCTCTTGACAATCGGCAAGCAGAGTATCAGATCACTCCTATTGAGATGACAGGTACCTTATTTGGAGTTCCTGTTTCTATTCTATTCGATACTGGTGCAACAGAAAATTTTGTGTCACCTAGAGTTCTAAGTAAATTTTCTAGAAAAGCTGGCTTTATGTCAAAACCTTGGACAATAGAGTATGCCAATAATTTAAAGGCTCAGGTAGAGCAATGTTTGTTCGAAGCCAGGATTGATGTTTCTAACTTCACCACTGAGGCAAACTTATACGTAGTGCCTTTAGGGTCCTACGATGTCATCCTAGGAATGAGCTGGTTGTGGAAACATCAAGCCAAAGTAGATTGTTTTCATAAAACCATTGAGTGTCTGGATGAGATGGGCAAAACTGTAAATCTCCAAGGAATTCAGAGGGAAATAAAGGTTAGATCCATTTCATCAAAACAACTTAAGTGGGCTAGGCGAAAGGGGTGTCAACTTTTTGCAGTTAAGATGGACCTGGTAGAGGAAACCTTAGAGAAGCAATCTTTTGAGGAAAGATATCCATTTCTGTGCAACTTCAGAGACGTATTTCCCGAGGAGTTACCTGGCTTGCCTCCGAAGAGAACATTTGACTTTGGTATAGATATTAAACCAGGATCGGAGCCAATCTCTAAAGCTCCGTATCGTATGACTACCACAGAACTTATGGAATTAAAAGCTCAGTTGTAGGAGCTTTTGTCTAAGAATTTGATTAGGCCAAGTGTATCACCGTGGGGAGCCCCGGTTATCTTTGTCAAAAAGAAAGATGGAACTCTCAGGCTGTGTATAGACTATAGGATGCTTAACAAGGCAACTATAAAGAACAAGTATCCCTTGCCACGAATTGATGATCTATTTGACCAAATGCGTGGCGCATCAGTCTTTTCCAAGATAGATCTGAGATCTAGATACCATCAGTTAAGGTTGAAAGATGAAGACATTCCCAAAATAGCTTTTAGAACAAGGTATGGTCATTATGAGTTTACGGTGCTACCCTTTGGATTAACCAACGCACCTGCTGCTTTCATGAATCTCATGAATAGTGTATTCAGAGACTGTCTCGATAAGTTTGTACTAGTCTTCATTGATGATATTCTGATCTATTCCAAGGATGAAGAGGAGCATGCACGACATCTTCAAATAGTGTTGCAACGATTAAGAGAACATAAGCTATATGCGAAACTCTCCAAGTGCACTTTCTTTCAGAAAGAGGTACAGTATTTAGGGCACATAATATCAGCCGATGGGATATCAGGTGTCCCGGCCAAAATAAAAGCTATTATGGAGTGGCCTGAACCTACCAATGTGTCTGAGGTATGAAGTTTCATGGGTTTGGCAGGGTATTACCGAAAATTTGTGTTGAATTTCTCAAGCATTGCTAGTCCTATTACCTCTTTGCAGAGGAAAGGAAAAAGGTTTGTGTGGACGGATGATTGTCAAAAGGCTTTTGATTTGTTGAAAGAGAAATTAACAACCGCTCCAATTCTGAAAATTCCTAACCCTGAGGGAGAGTTTGAGGTTATCACTGATGCCTCGGGGGAAGGATTGGGAGGCGTACTTATGCAAGATGGTAGAGTAGTAGCCTATGAGTCAAGGAAGCTGAAAAATTATGAGCAGAACTACGCTCCTCATGACCTTGAGATGGCAGCAGTGGTTCACGCCCTTCAGATGTGGTGACATTACTTGTTGGGAAGGACCTTTATTTTAAAATCTGATCACCAAAGCCTTCGCTACATATTCACACAACCTAATCTCAATGCAAGGCAAAGGAGATGGCTGGAACTAATATCAGATTATGACTTTGAAATTTCTTATATCAAGGGCAAGGAAAACCGAGTAGCAGATGCCTTAAGTAGAAGAAGGCACATAGCCTCTATAATCTCCATACATGCTAACTTTAAAGATTTAGTATTGCAAAACTTATCTGGGGATGAGTATTATGAACAAGTGAAACAGGCTCTGCACCTCAACCCTAAGGACCCTAGATATGACGGATTCAGTTTTGAATCTGATGGATTGCTGAGATTCAAGGGAAGAATTTATGTCCCTGATTCAGTCGAACTTAGAAACCTTGTGTGGAAGGAAGTTCACTGTGCTCCTTACTCTAGACACCCTGGTGTAACAAAACTATTAGCGGATGTCAAGCCGTTATATTTCTGGAAGGGAATGAAAAGTGATGCTGCAAAGTTTGTAGCCAGTTGTTTGGAGTGTCAGAGAGTTAAGGTAGAACACCAACATCCTACTGGGTTGTTGTACCCACATGATATTCCAGAATGGAAATGGTAAGTTATTAGTATGGATTTTGTCCAGGGGTTGCCAATGTCTAAGAATAGGCATGATGCAATATTGGTTGTTGTGGATAAACTAACCAAGGTTGCACACTTTATACCGGGAAATTTGACAGATGGAGCACATCTTTTGGCTCGAAAATTTGTGCAAGAAATTTTCAGATTGCATGGGGTACCTGAAAAGATAATATTTGATAGAGATGCTCGGATAACTTCACAGTTTTGGCAAACCTTATTTTCTGCATTAGGGACTAAACTAAATGTAAGTACTGCTTATCATCCTGAAACTGATGGTCAGACAGAAAGAGTGAATCAGGTATTGGAAGACCTTTTGAGAATGTATTGCATGGATTAGCAATACAGATGGGAGGAATATCTACCTCTTGTCGAATTTGCCTATAACAACTCCTATCATTCTGCCATTAAGATGGCGCCATTTGAAGCATTATACGCAAGGAAATGTAGAACTCCTATAAGTTGGGATAAGCTGGAAGATAGGATAAGCATTGGACCTAAAATGCTTGCTGATATGGAAGAAAAAGTTAAAGTGATTAGGAAGAGGTTGGCAGAAGCCAATGACATGCAAAAGAGTTATGTAGATCACAAGCGAGTGCCTAGACACTTCTCTGTTGGTGAGAAGGTGCTTTTGTGGGTGAAACCCCAAAAGAGTTCTATAAAATTTGGTAAATCTTTGAAATTGGCTCCTCATTATGTCGGACCTTTCGAAGTTCTTCAGATTATCAATCCGGTTGCCTACAAAGTTGCTCTACCTCCAGCCTTGTCTAAGATGCATAATGTTTTTCATGTTTCATATTTAAAGAAATATTTTGTAGGTAATAACCACATCCTTAACTAGAATTCCTTACAGATGCAAGAACCCGGGGTGGTTGTGATCAAGCCACTCAAGGTGCTCGAAATGCATAAACTTCATTTATGTAATCGAGAAGTTTTGCAATGCAAAATACAGTGGGACCAATATGGCGAGGATAGCGCCACTTGGGAAGACTACAAAGACATTTATCAAAGATTTCCAAAACTCTTTAAAGACATTAATGTTGCATTATAGAAAGTTTGTTTTAAGTTTAAGTTTTTGCTTGATAAACTTAATCATCGGGGACGATGATTTTTAAAGGGGAAGGATATGTTACATCCCTCCTTTTGAAAACAATTATACTATTTACTTTCTTGCAAATTTCAGTAAATTACTATGTTGAGAATGACATGAAAACTGACATTATATCTTACAAAGTTGTTATATGAAATTGCGGAATCTATTGATTACGATCAAGATATGTAGACTAAATGTCTTTATTATAAATGCAATGATGTTTGAATATATTATATTTGGATCATAAGATGCTTTGACCACAAAATTGTATGCGAGTCTGTCGATGCAGGAACAGGTGGACCGTGTCCGATGGAAGAGAAAGTATCTTCGAGAGAGAGTATAGACTCTGGAAACTAACCAAAGGTGTTTGTCACTGAGATCGCCAAACAGATAGATAAACCTGGGAACCAACAAGTAAGTCTTGTTTGTCGGTTTGGGTAGTAAATTTGATGTTGACGTCAAAGGAAAAGTATAACATCCTAGTCGAAAGTCGTCTTGTAGAATCTTGGAGTCGTCGAAGGCGTCTTAAGGCCATAATAGTAAGTCGACTTAGTTAGACGTATACTACTTTGGTTTATAAGTATTTAATGAACCACCTTGTGGTGAAATTGTAAAACTTGTCTCGTAGTCGAAAGACGCGAGAAGTCGGCCTTGTTTGTCTAACGTTGTAAGAACTTGTTCGCGTTACGATCAATCCGTCGTGATTGACGTAAAACGCGTCGAACTAGTGAATTTGTTCTAATCTTGTAGATCGACGAATGTCGATTTGAAACCATAGCGTGAAATATTTTATTGACGTTGTTTTAACATGAGTCTTTTCTTCCAACTTTGACCGCGAGTTGTTACCAATCTGACCTTGAGTTTTCTTAATAATGGTCTTCGTCTCTCTTTCCTTCTCGACCCCCAACGATGCACAAACCATTTCGTAACCATCGCCGTGTCGAACTTTAACTCCTTAATTTAAATGTTAAGTTGGTTTTGGCGAGTTGATACCTTTATGTTCTAGTAAGGACGGAGTCTTTATGTCCTTTGGTACGCCACACCATCGAAGGAACTTTAGTCTTCTTGTGGTAGTAGTAAGTTTTTGAAGTCTTTTTACTCGTTTAATCAAACCCCATGTGTATAGGCTGTTTCGATGGTCGTTCTAATGTCTAAACCACTCTCATCATAGCGCGAGAGGGAGAGAAGGTTGGGCGGCTGAGTTGTGAGAAGCCGTCGATGTTGGCAGATGCCCCATCATAAAGTTGAGTGCTTAAACTGCATGGGGAGTGGTCGTGAGAAACCGCAAGGAGTTTCCCACGCGGTAGGGTAGTTAGTAGTGGTGTGAACTAGTGGAAACACCGTCGGCAGATGGTAGTTTGTTGCTACGAAAAAGGCAGTGTGGGAGTAAAGGCTGTCGGGTGAAGTTAGAAGTGGAGAGAATTTTTACTTCAACGAAGAGGGAATATAGGAGTTGGCATTAAGGTCGAAGGGAGTTAGAGGAGATCGGGGGCAGTTAGATAGGAATGGCTGCGAAGTATGGAGAGAGGAGGTCATTTTTGCAGGTAGTGGGCAGTGAGGATAACGGATCTTTGAGAGATATCCATGGGAAGTGAAGGGAGATTCGGCAGGGGGATGTAAAGGAGAGTTTGGGAAGTTGTAAAGGGGAGGTGGAAAGGAGGATAGAGGGTGCTGAGAGAACGAAGTGAAGGGAGGAGGAAGTGCTGAGATAACAAAGGGCTGAGTTAATGCAGTGAAGGGAAGACTTAGTGGTAAATGCTGTAAAAGATGGGGAGAATGCGGTGAAAGGGGAGAATATAGCCGTGGGAAGAGGAGGTAGCTGGGATAGTTTTAGAGGCTGCAGAGTAGAGAAAGGATGGGGGAAATGCAGCAAGGACTGCAGTTAAGAATCAGGATTACCGATCAACAGGTAAGTCCATTCCTGTAAATATGTTTTGAATAAACCATCTGGCTATCAAATAGTTCTGTTGGTATCGGCTGAGAAGAAAGAATTGAATTGTAGCTGTAGTGCAATGGAACTGTCTTTATATATTGCGAATGTGGTTTATGCATTATATATATCCTCCACAGAGGAATACTACTATTTGTAATACATTACTATATCCTAGAACGAGGAATAGAATGAATAGTTTGTTGATTGTAAATCTCAAACATAGCCGATGCTTAAATGTTTTGAACAAGTCTAATACTTCTGTGTAGGAAGCCTTGCGGCCATGCCTGAGATGATATATATCTTTTCTTAGATAGAAAAGTGGGAATTACTTCGCTAGTATAAAGTAAGACTAGGTATCGGTGTTTTAACAAAGGCATTGGTATTACAACCAAGCTCCTGTATTACAGAGTTTCATAGTGTTACATATATGTGCAGCTCACTGTGATATAGTAATAATAGAGCTCGTCGTGTTCTATATGTAAGCTTACCCTATTTTACACTAAGATCAATGTGTTAATATTTAAGTTTACTGTATTATATTATGGCCGGCAGAATCTTGCCCGACAGGCCAATTATATGGCCGAATGTGTTGTTCTTATCAGGCCAAGCATGACCGAATGTATTATCAATTGCAGCCAAAGCAATAACGGAGATGTACATTGTTGAGTAGAAAGCCTAATCATGTCTAGGAGTTTACAACCCCAGATGGAGGTGGCTCTAATATAGCTGGCATTAACATCAATGCTGGGGTGACGTCAAGGCAGTAGACTATTTTTTTTTCTACTAGTTATTACTAGGTATTTTTCTAGTAATAACTATTGACACAGCTATAAGTGCCTTAAACAATGATGTTCTAAAGCCTTTTTCAAGGAATGAAGCCTCAAGTCAACCAAGGTCTTATCTTTTTTGTGGTGCCCAAGTAATTAGGAAGGGTTCAAAATAGAACATAAGAGAATTCCAGCTTTCAGTACCTCAGGGTCCAAATTGTTTTCGTTTAGCAAATTCATCAAGTATACTGCATAACCCTTTGAAAGAACAGAAGAACCATTGCTAATATTATAGTTGTCACGAGACAATAAATTAATAAATGAAAAAGTATTTATGATTAGACAGCTGAGCTTGTGGTGCCAAAATGGCCCAAACATGGGAATCGAGTAAACGGTTATGAAACCACTTAGGAGTGGGCGTTTAAAAACAATGTTTTTACAGAAACGGGTTTTGAAACTATGAACTCAGGAATAGAGTAAACGTTGCACAATGCGCTATTATAGGAGGATATCCTAAGCCCTTGAGGTCATCAAGGTCGTCAAAATAGTTCAAACTATACAAATAGGAAACTGTAGGATTTCGACCAGTTCAAGTCGAGTAGGGTGGGTGAACCAAGATCATGCATTTTTAGAATGCTAACTAAATACAAATCCTTTGACCAAGGTGGTGTACTATCCTCAAGTGCATCAAACGTTCACCGTAACTGGATGGTGTTTCTTGTGGAGTGTCGTGCATGACTAGAGGGTATCTAGGGATCTGTACAATAACAAGACACGTAGGTTACAACACCAGAGCTCAGATGGCAAACACTGATGGTTATCCTAAGTCTATCCTCTTGAGTAGGGTAGGGCCACTTCCAGTTAGGAAGGAGTGCGGGAGACCGACGGTCTGTGGTTGGAGGTTAAGCTCCTTGAAGATACTTTCTCTTCCAAATACTGAGGAATTGCTGAGTCTTGAACGTGATGGGTTGACAATCGAGATGCATGGTAACGGTATGTTTCTGATATTTGTGGTTTCAAGAAAATTTCATTGGTTAAGAAAATAAAGAGTTTAATGTATATCATTTCTTTCAGTTTTTATGAAAATGCAATCATGTTATGATAAAATGAAAAATGTTGTAATGGATTACAGATAAGTTTATTTTGTATTTGACTACCTGGTAAAAAAAAATTACCGTTGTGAAAACTTAGTTACTTTTTGTCTTTTCGGATTGGATGTTACAGAGTATGAGGCTAGAGATAAAGATTGCAAAAAGGTCATTTATCAAGGGTGGAAACGCCCGACTAATATAGCTGCAGCCACTGCTAAAATGGCAATACATTTGTATAAATTCAACTTCAATGAGGAAGTCCAATACATTATGAGCATGCTTAGTTGGATGAGAGGTTTAGCCAACAATGGAAAATTTGAACCCTAGATGTTCAAGTTGATCAGGTTGGTGATAGAATACAAGCCAGAAAATGCAAAGGTCCAATGGGCCAAGATCATCAATGACACTTTGCATGATCAAATGGTTGGGTTGAAAGAGAATAAGATCACCATTTTGATGATGACCTCGTATGTTGTATATGCTTGTGTAGAAAAAGGCACATTTGATGCATTACAGATAGTGGGGAAGTTAGGAAAATTGCTCAATGAAAAGACTCCTTTTGAGTGTTACCCTCAATTGGAAAGAAGATTATCTATACAAAATTACAGGCTGGTGAGTGATGTTTTCATAATGCACATAGTAAGGTTGATGGATGGCGATAGGGCCAAGAGATTTTCGGTAGGAGCTACAGAAGCAATCAATGGATATGGTTCTTGGTTTATTCAAGCTAAGACATATTCATATATTTATATGGAAGGTTTCAATGGGAAACCATATATTCTCCACAGGTACCCCTATGATAGATTAGTATTGATGGAGATGATGAGAAACTAGCTGCCAATACTAGAATTATCCAAGGTCAAGGAGGGGCGTCCTTATAGAAAATTCTCTCTTGGTATTAACTGGTTCTTTGTTGGATCTATGGAACATGCAAAGAAGGCTGAGTCAGACTTGAAGAATTTAAATCTAAAGTTATTCCCTCTAGCTAGGGATTATGATCCATATCATAGAGTAGGAAATAGATTCAATAAGAAATATCATCACAGTGTCCACCTTGAATATTACTAGGCAGACTATGATGATGGCCATGAAGCAAGGAAAAGAGAATACAAAAGATTAACCTTGGACCAGATAAGGCCCATAGGAAAGCCTGAGGTGCCTTAGATAAGGAAATATGATGATGATCTTATAGACCCTGAGTATGAAGAAAAAAAAGTATAAAATGATACAATATCAGGTCTGGATTTCAAGCAAAAGGAGGAAGCATCCATTGATACTCTTATGACCAAAGTTATGGCTAGGACTAAAAGCTAGGTTGAAAAGAAGATTAATGAATTGAAAAGGAAAGGCATTGCAATTACTTCTGAGAAGAAGAAGATGATTGAAAGAGAAGATCCTAGATTTGATGATTTCTTAATAAAGAAGAGGCAAGATCATGAAGCAAAAATATTAGAGACAAGTTCCTCTGGAGCTATAGAACAGGTCACTACTGAAGGAATTTCACTAGCATACGTACCACCCTCATCCCCCAAGGATATTCCCCTAAAAGCCATTACTATATCAACATCTGGAGCAGCTACCACACAAGGGGAAACTTCCAAGGATGTAGAGCAAAGTCTGGTAAGGGATGTTATGGATGAAGAAGATAAAGAAGATGGAGGAGAGGAACCACTCCAAACATTGAAAAGAAAAAAATATGATATACTACAAGGAGTGAAGGCTCCAAGACATTCTAGATATCAGAGCCCACGCATGAGAGGTGCTCTGTCACTAGCACAAATGGTAGCATCAAGATCAACTAATCCAGCTGAACAGATAGTTAAGGAGTTGCAACATAATGTCCCTACCGAAGCCATCATAAATTTTAAGAGTGAAATGACAAAAGAAATAATGGATAAAATCCAACAAGAACAAGCCACTGAGGCTCTTTCATTGAGCCAGATCATTGATTTGAGAGAGAGAGATGAATTTGTCAAGGAGATCACTAACCATCCCATTGAGACCCTATTGCAACATACAGAAGCATGAGATACAAGTAAAACACATAATGAAAGAGATGAAAGAGAGAAAACCGCTGAGGTGGAGGTGCACATGGAATCTCTGGATAATTTGATTAAAAATGTCACTAGCCTAGTTGTGGTAGACTTGGCTTCTATACCCAAAGAAGGAGATAAGAAAGAAGAAGCCATCCAAATGGACCAGTCTCAAGGGGAGAGTATTCCAATGGAAGAAGATAATAAAGATGGTGATGAACAGGTGCAAATAGAACAAGAGAATATCATGATAAATAAACCTGAACATGAGAAGCTTGGTACACCACCTATAGCCACCGAGGAAAAGGATGATGAACATAGGGAAGATGATCATCCAGTTAAAGAAGAGGATAAAGGCCAAAGGCCTAAATCTAATAACATTCTAGAAAAGCATGAAGATTTAGCACTGGGCAAACAACCAGCTCCAGAACAGAGACAAGATGAGGTGCACAAAGAAGAAATACATGAAGAGGGAGATCTAGATGCCAGGAATAAATCATAAGAAAATGTATAGGATATGGGTGATCAAGATAAAGGAAAAGATACAGATACTCAAATGGAGCAACTGAATCAAGACAAAGGATCACAACCAGATGTTCTAAATCTGATTGCTACAAAAATAAATCAAGGGGATGTACAATAGGTACCATTTGATTTTAAATCTTTGTTTGTAATTGATTCTACAAAAGCAAAACGAAGAGCTAGGACAGTCTCTAACATCAGGGGATGACAAGTTCTGTGGCCTTTATTGTTGTGTTTTGTTGTATATTTCACTCAATTGTTGTTGTAGTTGAAATAACCCTATGACCTGAAGGGTCACTGGTTTCTCTTCTTCTTTTTGGATTCCTTAAATTCCACCTTTGCATGGGTAGAAAATTGTTTTCATTGACATCCTCTTGTATTTGTATGCATTGTAAGAGGTCTTGTTGTATCTGTCATTGTCTAGTTTCTTCTAACAACAAGAGGACAAATGGGTCTCCTTGTGGTAGGACAAATGTTTGTTGTTGAGGTCTTGAATGGATCTCCTCGATTTCGTCATGTATAGCTTTTACCCATTCTCCTCTTACTCCTAAACACATTCGTGAATCAGAAGAGAGAAAGTTGTGTGATTACTAGCCTTAACCAGATCTAGGGTTTTGACCTAGGGTTTTGTTGACCTAGGGTTTAACTTTGTTTAACTGTGGTTGCCTCGTGATGGAATCGAGGGTTTGCAATGTTGTCTAATCCAATGTTTCTATATGAATGCAAGCTAAATGATATGTAAAACGTCTTTTTTTGGTGTTTTTTAGAGTATTTTGGAAATGGAAATGCTTCTAATCTATGAAAAGGAAATATGCATGCAATCCTATATGATCTTTCAAATGCAAAGTCTATCTATGTTTTTTTGGTTTTTGGTGTTTTTATTGCAATCTAATCTAATGAAAAGGGAAAATACTTCTTCTAACAATGTAGATCTAAAAATATGAAAGCATTTAATCTAACATGCAAGATCTAATCTATCAAGGAAAAAAACAATGTGTTACTATTCCTAAGAGCAAATGTGATTATCTAATTACTATGAAGGCAATGAAAACAATGAAGGAACCTAAGAGAAATGAAGATTTGTTGACTCCACTACCCTCAGTAATCCTTGTGTAGGCAACCTCGAATCCTTTTGTGACAGTAGGTGATCCTCTTGACAACAAAATGACCCAAAGAAGCAAAAGAATCTTTTGATGAAGCTTGTATGAGCTCAGTGATAGCTTGGATTGAGTATAATGACATAGAGTGAAGCAGCCTGATGCTACTTGGTTGAACAATAAAAAGTAAAAGGCACCTTCATCCTGTAAGAGCATTCGAATGCTAAGTTGGAGAGCAAAATTGGCAAGAGCTATGTGCACAATGAATTTGCCTCCCTTTGTGCTTGAGTGAGGGGGTATTTATAGGTTCAGAGGAAGGGATTGATTGAAGAGTTAAGTCATTTGATTGATGAGTTAACAAGAATAGATTGGGGAGTTAACAAGGTTGATTAACCAATGAACTCAGCTAATTAGAGAGTGATGAAGCAATGATAGCTTATGACTGAAGAAAAAATGGAGGTGAGGGAATGCATGAGATTGATTAGAGAGTTAATTTGAGATCAAATAGAGCTAATTATGCATGTGTGGGTGCATGAAATAGTTAACTCTATATCAAGGATCAAAAATCATGCAAAGAGAGAAAAATGGGCAAAAACGAAGCAAAAATGAGAGAAACTCGAGTATTTCTGTAGGTCCAAAAATGGTAGGGTCGCCCCTTTTACCAGTAGGGTCACCCCTGGGTGACCCTAGGTCACCTAAGGAGATTTGGGCTGGATAGGGTCAGATGCAGTAAAGCAGGTTGGGAGATGGTTGAAGAGAGGAAAAGGACAGGTTCTACATCAAGAAATAGGTCAGTCATGTGGAAGAATCCAAATCTCCACTTGCATCTGCAGGATCTCTAGGGGAGATCTGGAAATAATAGGGGGAGATTTGGATTACTTGGTCAAAAATGAAAATTGTCAGTGGGAGATGGATTAGGGGACCATTAGAAGGCTTCTATGAGGTGCACTAGAGGAAAAATAAAGGGGAGAGGTGAAAACTCACCTACAAGATAGTCACAAGGCTTAGGATCAAGGTTGAAAGCCAGAAAACACAAGTCGACAAGTGTTGTAGCAAGTGTCAAAAAGTGTCACAAATGGGAAGGAGAGAAATCGATAAAGAAGAAACAACACAAGACAAGAAAAGAGGACATGTCATCAAGAGGCCTGCTACCCAAAGGATTTATTTTCATGCTTACATGTACGTGACAAGGATTTGAATCATCATAGGGGTCCTCGTGGAGGTAGTGCATGATTTTTGTGCTTACATATTTGCCCCCTTAGGGATGGTAGTCTACATGAAAGGTAGGTACCATTCCTGAACTAGGCCTTACCTGTTGTCAATTTTTCCCATAATTTGTACCTGCAATAACTAGTATTAGTCTGACATTTAAATATATCAAAGTAAATGATGAAAACTAAAATGACAAACTTACCATGGATCGTTTGAGTTCTACTAGTTGCTTGCTTTTGTCGGTTCAGACCTGTAGGGTTGAGAGCACGTAAAACAATGCATGAAACAACTGCATAAAAGCAAAGAACTAATCTAAAATACATAAATGAAACTAAGGTAAGGGCAAACAAAGAGAGCCAGATTGTGAGATCGGTGTGAAACAGCGATGGAATTGTTCATGTGAGCAGTTGATAGAGAGGTATCATTGAGGAGATCACATAGATGGACATCTCTTCTTCAGCTGTGGAGAATCAGGTATGCAATCAGTGAAAAACACTTCTGTAAACCCTAGTTTGAATTTTGCGAAAAATCTCTTAAAATTGTTTGTTTTTTGTGATTTTTCCTGTTGCATTGTGTTCGTCTCATCATTTAGAGTGAGATTGATCTTTTATTTTTTGAAATTGGCTGAGAAACGAGGTTTTTAGAGTGATTTTTGCTTGAAGGGCTTGCTCCTAGGGTCGACCCTTTTGTTAGACAGGGTCGTCCATGGAGATCCTATTTGACAACAGGGTTGCCCAGGGAGATTCTGTTTGACAACAGGGTTGCTCAGGGAGATCCTGAAAAACACCTGGGTTGCCCAGGGGCGACCTTGTTGGACTGATTTTTGACCTCATTTGAAGTTGTTTAATGCTTGTTTTGCTTAGATCTGACATGATTTGGTCACTAAATCTACTTGTTTATTACAATTTTGAAGGATTATATGATTTTTTTGTGTAAGGTTTTCTACAATTTTATGAGTTTTAGGGGTTTTTGCAAGTTTACGATATCTAATGTAAAGTTCTCTTTTGATTTTGTAGGAGATGCGTATTCGATGGAATAGCTGCCAAGAGCAAGGGTGGCTCTTAGGGATGTTTTCTTCACTGAGTACAAAGGATCATACAATACTGAAGAGGGTAACTCTTGCTAGAGTTTTCCATATTCCCATGATCCATCATGTATCTCGTATATACTGTGATATCTTGACTTACTGGAATGTAGACAGGAACACATTCAGGTTCCCACAAATTTTAGGAGAGTGGACTATCACTATGTATGATGTATACTATAAACTTGGGTTTCCTGTGAGGGGACAACCTCTATTTCTTCTTGTTAGTGAGTCCTATGAGGACAAGGCTTCCTGGGCTGCATTTATGGGGGTTAATCACCCAGGGGACTAGACATGAGTTTAGCTTACTTCTGAGCCATGACTCCACATCCCACTTCTAAGGAGGTTTCTGATTGGCTTGATCACTTCGAGGCTATTAGGAGACAAGGCCTCGACTCATCTGAGATGGTGCTAGGTACTCATCATTCGAGGATTGCAGGAAGGCACAGTTTATGCATGGGGTCCTGATATCCTAGCGATGGTCCACAGAGATTTTTATTGGATCTCTAGGCAAGGTGCTCTAGCCTTTAGCCACTCCCCTCTAATTATGACATGGATTTTTGAACATATGAGGCCTTCTTAGAAGCTCATTCCTCTTCTAAACAGGCAACTATCGAGAGCGGCGAGGTGGGCACATATTGGTCAATTTGATGCTACTCTTCCCACCATTTCTACCCTTACTGATGATGACTTATTTCTGATTCTTATCATGCCGTGGAGGGGGCTTGGGCCCATGATGACGAGATGAAAATATATTGTTGTGAGGTTTCAGAGATCACAGATTGTAATGGTCAGGTTGAGTCTTATCAGGTGGATCATGTTTTGTAGCAGTTCAATGAAGATGTCCTTGGGGACTTGCCCCTAGTGTCTACTTGTTACAGGACCGTTCAAGAGATGGGGGAGATTGGACAGAGGAATGTTGTTTGGACACCTTTGACTCCAGGCATCTTTATCACTAGGGTTTCTAGAGGAGGATAGAGGGGAGGGATAGGGACTCCTTCCTGATCTCTGATTGTGACTATTGATTCAGAGTCCATTGACGAGGTCTATGTTCCTGATAGTGATGATTCGTCAGATGAGGCCCCTCTCGAGGATGAGGATTTTGATGACATTGGTTCTTCACATGAGGTTCCTGACATCCCCAAGGGTCCTCCTATTATTCCTCAACCTCCTCATTTAGATGAGGTGATGCACCAGCTTGACCCTAACTAGCAATCTAGAGATCCACATAAGTTTTGTCTATTTGTGTTCACTTAACTTTGTCCTTTCTTTTTTTATGTTGCACTGACTTGGTCTTGTCTTGATTTGGCATTTTAGGCAATGTCAAAGAGTGGAGGGACTTGGTTCGTGAGGTTAATGTTGGATTGACCTTTCGCTTTACTAGGATGACCCATGATCATCTTTTGGATGATCCTGGTGTGCCCCCAGTTGCAGGGTGACACACTGGCATTTTTGTTCCTCTCTACCATGGGTGTTAGATGATTATAGAGTTGAAGAACTAGGTCGACATGCTTCAGGGTGAGAACAAAGTACTTCAAGAGATGACTTGCCTTAGTACTTCAAGAGATGACTTGCCTTACTTTTGGGTGTTCTGATACTAGTATGGTGGGGCCTTCATAGTCACATGCCCACAACTAATTACATCATTCTCACAGATCTCATGGAGCGACTAGTGTTACTCGTAGATGAAGGCGCTGAAGTCCCGAGGGTTTTGTCAAAGGGAACCATCCTTGATTTGCCTTTCTTGAAATTTGTTCCCCCTTGCATGGGGAGCCTCTACTTCTCTTGAGAGCATTTTCTCTTAGCTCTTTGATACTATCATACATGTAAACTTCAGATGTATCTATTAAAGGTTATCTTTTTCTATGGTTTTTCTCTTATCAAATTTTGTAGTCATCTCTTGTGCATGTTTGGAAGTTTTTAGGAACTTTTTGATTATGTTTGACCTTTTCAACTCTTTTAACAAATGCAAGTATAACAACGATGACATATTTTTTTAGTTTTGTGGGACATATATATGATATGCATTTTACGATTTGATAATGCAAGAACACAAGAAATGTTGTAAATGAAACTATAACACTTACTGAATGTCATGAGATATGACACTTGACGTTATTGCTTTGAGACTCCTTTTCTGATTTTTGGCATGAATGCATCATGGAACAAACACAGTGACTGCTCTTAAATATGATTTTTGATTTAGGGGATTGCGAGTTGGCCTGATATAAGAGATCTATTCAAGGCTGTGAGATAGGATTTTAAGGAAACTCAAGTGGGGAGTGAAATGAATCATGGAATTTTTTTGATTTCTACACTTTACTAAAGGCTAAACACTAATCGTTATCTAGATAAGACAATTTGATAAGCTTTCAACCTTAGACAAGTATCAAGTTTTATAGGTGTTCACTAGACTTAGATCATAGATGGCAAGCAAAGTAGACCTGGGGTAAAGGATATCTGGGAAAGAACAAGGGTCCCTATATAGAAGATGATCCTAGAGACTACTAGACTTTTCAGTTTTGCTCAGCTAGTGCGTGTGTGTGCTTAGTACCTTTCTTTGTCTGTTAGAATGTCACCCTTAAGGCTTCGAGCTTTGACTGATCTCCACCCAAGAGTATGGATATTCATCAATCATCTTTCTTTCACTGTCCTTTTTGTATCTCTCTTTTTTTGCTTTTTTTTTGTATTTTCCTCACTTAATTTTTCTCATTTTTTGGATTTTTTTATTTTTCAAGAAATGAATGCTTTTTGGAACTTTGATATGCAATTCTTTGATCTCTCACTTTTTGATAATCTTATTTTGATCACTCATTTTTTTATTCACTCGTATCTTAGATTGCTTCCTTCAAAGTTATGCTCTTCCTAACATTTTTGGCCAAGAAAGATAAGGGGCTGAGCACGACCTAAAGCTTTTGTAATCTGGTTGGACTTCCCTACTACTAAGGAAGAATTGGGAAGGTCTACTTGTAAGCTTCCTTTGAACACTGTAGATTTGAATACTAACTTTTTTTAGACCTAACACCTTGACTCATTAAGACTAGGATCAGTGTAAAGCTAGGAGCTAGGTTTCGATTAGTATCACTGGGAATGTAGGGGGATAATAGCGGTTGAGAAAAATGGGGATCTCTAGGTCCTGAAGGATAACGTATATCTAGGCAACATTAGACTCCTTACTAAAGGGAAAATAGTACAAGAGCAAGTCACAAACTATAATGCAAGATGAACAGAATGATGCAGAAATGCAAGAAACAAATTGTTTTTGACATTTTTTATTTTTTTATTATTTTTTTTGTATTTTTATGTTTTATGATTTTTTTTGGTCTTTTAGACATAATATTTCTTGAGGTGAAAGGCATTAACTATTTTGCCAAATTCCTCTCCCTCCATTGTGCACAAGAGATAGGCACTATTTCTGATATCTTCTTTAACCATATAAGGGCCTATCCAGCTATTTCTGAATTTTTGTTCTTCACCAGCTCTCTTGTCGATTAGATTGTCTATCCTAAGCACTAGGTCTCCCACTTGAAAGGGCCTTGGGACAACCTTTTTTTTATATTGCTTTTTCATTCTTTCTAGATAGGAATCATGTCTTTGAACAACTCTCAAGCGTGTCTCATCCATCATTTCTAACTCGGCTAACCTTACTGCTCTGTACTCTTCGTTGGCCAATAATCCTTGTAATGACACTCTTAGGCTAGGCAATTCCACTTCCAATGGTAATACCACCTCTGACCCAAAGGTGAGGTTATAATGGGTGGTTCCGATTGGAGTCCTAACACTTGTTCTGTAAGCCCACAGAGTTGGATATAGTTGTAAATGCTAGTCTCTCTTAGAATCTTTTACGATTTTGACCAATATGGACTTCAAAGTCTTATTGGTAGCCTCTACTTGCCCATTTCCTTGAGGGTAATAGACTGAGGGAGAGTTGTTATTGATGTGAAATCTCTTGCATAGCTCCCTCACATGTGGATTTTTGAAGGATGAGGCGTTATCTGTAACTATGACTTGAGGGATCCCAAACTAACAAATGATTTGGTTCAATATAAATTTAGCGATTACAACATCTGATACTGTGGTATGAGGCATGGCCTCTACCCATTTTGTGAAATATTCTGTCGCAGTGATGATGAATAGGTGTCCATCTATTGATGGGGGAGATATCTTCCCCACCAGATCTAATCGCCACGTGGAGAAGGGCCAAGGGGTGACGATTGGTTGCAAATCTCTTGTTGGTGTATGGTGAACATGCACATAAACTTGACATTTTGGGTACCTTTTAACAAATTTAATTGCATCTCCTTGTAAAAAAGGCCAAAAGTATCCCATTTTTTGTATCTTTCTTGCCATGGTGTGGCCACCAAAGTGTCCACCATAGATTTTGCTATGACATTCTTCTAATATCGTGCATGCTTCTTCCTTGTTAGCACTTCATTTATCAAAACATATCTCGCAATAAGGACTCATAGTCATATTTTCCCCAAAGGGGTTATGTTTTCTGGGTAAGTCTTGTTCGCAAGATAGTTTACAATGTCTCGGTACCAATACAAGGTGGCATATTTCTCAAGATCTACTGTGTAAATCTCATTGTCAGGGAAATCTTCATTCACAGGTTCCTCCTAGGGAATCAGGTTGCCTGCTAACCAATCTACTATTATTTGTCCTTTAACTACCTTTTGGTTGACATAAATTAGCTTGAATTCTCTTAACAAGGTTATGAATTGGCCAGCTCTCCTTAAGAGCATAGGCTGATTTAGAAAGGTCCTCAATTGCTCGGATCATATCATGACTTTAGTTTCTTGATTTAGCATGTAGTTTCATAGCCTTTGGGTTGAAAAGACTATGGCTAGACACTCTTTTTCATCTTGAGTGTAATTCTTTTCATATTCCAATAAGGTTTGACTTATGAAATAGATGGCACTTTCTCTTCCACCTTCATCTACTTGAGCCAGTATGCATGCTACGGAGATATCGGTTGCTCTGAAGTATAAGATGAAGGGTTTGTCATGTTTAGGTGGCATTAACATGGGCGGCGTTAACAAGAATTTCTTTACTTCCTCAAATGCATTTTGACAGTCCACAGTCCAAGTTATGCCAACTTGTTTCTTTAATAGTTGATTGATCGGATGGATTTTGAAAGTCATATCTGGTATGAATCGTCTGATTGTGCTCAACTGTCCTAAGAAAGTTCTTACTACTCTCTCATTCATTGGTGGGGTTGTATTCAAGACCACTTTGACCTTGGCCGGGTTGACATCTATGCCTCTTCGTGAGACAATGAATCCTAACAACTTTCCTACAGTGACTCCGAAAACACATTTCTCAAAATTTAACCTTACTTTATATTCTCGAAGCTTGTTGAAGATCTTGCAGAGGTCCTCCACATGTTTTGATCTTTGTTCTAATTTTGTTAGGAGGTCATCAATGTAAGTTTCAACTATCTTGTAAGTGTAATCGTGAAATATATGTGTCATTGCCCTTTTATAAGTAGCTCCTACGTTCTTCAACTCGAGTGGCATGACCATGTAGTACAAGGTCCCCCAGTGGGTAGTAAATTTTATTTTGTTTTGATCAACTTATGCAATTCTGATTTGGTTGTATCCTAAAAATCCATCCATTACGGAATGGGCTTCGTATCCCGCCATTGAATTGATAATTTGATTGATGGATGGTAAAGGAAAACTGTCTTTTGGGCAAGCTTGATTGATGTCTCTAAAGTCGAGACATCTGAATTTTTCCATTTTTCTTCAGGACTGGGACAATGTTTGACACCCAATTGCAATAATCAGCTAGTTTGATGAATCCAACATTCAATTTAATTTTTTTAGTTCTTCTTTCACCATTTTGGCTACTTGTGGTTTTATGGGCATTGGTTTTTGTTTTATAGGTTTGGCATCTGATTTCGTTACTAGATTGTGCACCACAACCTTTGGATCTAACCTTGGCATATCTGAGTATGCCCATGCAAATATGTCAGAGTATTCAATGAGGAACTCTATGTATTCTTGCAATTCTTCATCATTTAGCTCTCCTCCTAGTTTTAACATCCTTGCTTTTTCAGGTATACCAATGTTAATGTCAATTGTATCTCCTGTCTGGGACGAGTGTCCTTCAAATTTTTGAGGAGTAGGTGGTAAATTTGAGTTTGCCTCGATCTGAAGGATTTCTTCTTCATTTCTGAAATAGTCCTTAGGACGAGGGAGGAGTAGGTATCTTTTTTTATGGTGGACTATTGGAAGCCCATCGTATGCGTGTAGATACTCCAGGATGGCTTCATCATTCTTGGCGTATTCCTGAGTTGGTTTTTCTTCTTGAACCATGGCATAATTTAGGATATTTGGTAATTCTTCACTATCTAACAATGGCTCTCCGTGTACCAAAATAATGTATTGTAAGTTTTGTAATTAAGCATGTGGAGAGAACAATGCAGCTATTGTAGCCATTGAGTCTGCTACCTGATTTTCTTCTCTAGGTATGGCTTTGATGCAGAAGAAATTGAAGAATTGAAATAATTTCCTGATGGTCTCTTTATAAGGTAGTAATTGCTCAGATTTTGTTTCATAATTTTTTGCAACCTGATTGATTATTAGTTGAGAGTCTCCAAAGGTAGAGATTTTCTTGACTCCTATTCTCATGGATAGCATGCTTCCTAGGGATAGGGCTTCGTACTCAACAATGTTGGTGCAAAAGAAGTCTAGTCTAAAGGCGAAGGGGAGGACTTTTCCTTCGAGAGATGTTAAAATTATCCCCATTCATGCCCCCGTCTTACAACTAGCCCCATCAAAATGTAGGGTCCATAAACTTTCATGGTTCTGTGAATGAGATACCTCTCCAAATTCATAAGGGAAGTTCATTTTTCTTCTTTTTCATCTCCTTCTTAGATGATCTTGATTGTTCTAACCAAAAGGTTTTTGATATCCCATTAATTGACACATGGAATTGCTGCTAAGCTAAATGGTGCGCAAGATTTAGTTCTATGCGAATCAAAGGGAAATTCCATAAGATCATCCATTCTTTGGTAGGATATGTTGTGAGCGCTTGTATTTATATCAACACTACCAATACTGTGTTTCAACAATTTGAACTACCTTCCTTAGAGGTACAAAGGCAGAATGATCCTCTACTTATCATTGTTGGAATTAACAATTTTGGTTTGAAACATACCCTTATTGATAATGGTTCTAGTCTTAATGTTTGTGGTATAGACATGTTGAACTGTATTAATATTGACACATCTTTGATTCTCCTAATACTCTTAATATTCATGGTTTTGACAATGTTGGTAGACAAGCACTAGAAACGATCACACTTCTGATTGAATTGGGTCCAATCACTTTACCTATGCTAGTCCATGTCACGCCTAGTGCACTGCCTTACAATATCCTACTTGGTAGAATATGGAAATGTTGACATATTTTCCTCTCCCCAGAGACAAATAGTTCACCTTGAAAATCTTGTTGAAATTCCTTGAAACTTATCTCTACATGCCTAAAATCCTTCAAACTCTAGTGTTCTGCCTTGTAAAAATCCTTGAAAATTCATCAAGAGAATCCTTGCAAAAAACTAGAAAAACCCAGAAAATTTGAGGCTTTTACCTTAATCTTTGTCCCCCTTTTGGCCTTTATCGGCTAAATTTTAGTTTCCTAAACTAGTAAAAATGACTAAGGCATAGGAATGTTGTGAGCTAATGTCATTCTATAGAATGTTATGTCATCCAGATTGTTTCACATAGCTAGTTTTCCCCATTCTACGGAAGCTTTTGATCTCGTAGTGGAATGTACATTAAACTATGATGTCAACATTAAGAGGGTGGACAAACAATAGGGGCTATATGCTGATCTTTTACTGGATGGTATTGCAGAGGTATTTCATTTACCAATGACAAGAAACATGTATGTACCTAATCTTGATGCTCTAGCCAAAGAGTATGAGGCTAGAGATAAAGATTACAAAAAGGTCATTTATCAAGGGTGGAAAAGCCCGACTAATATAGCTGCAACCACTGCTAAAATGGCAATACATTTGTATAAATTCAACTTCAATGAGGAAGTCCAATACATTATGAGCATGCTTAGTTAGATGAGAGGTTTACCCAACAATGGAACATTCGAACCCTGGATGTTCGAGTTGATCAGGTTGGTGATAGAATACAAGCCAGAAAATACAAAGGTCCAATGGGCCAAGACCATCAATGACACTTTGCATGATCAAATGGGTGGGTGGAAAGAGAATAAGATCACCATTTTCATGATGACCTCATATGTTATATATGCTTGTGTAGAAAAAGGCACATTTGATGCATTACAGATAGTGGGGAAGTTAGGAAAATTGTTCAATAAAAAGACTCCTTTTGAGTATTACCCTCAATTGGAAAGAAGATTATCTATACAAAATTACAAGCTGGTGAATGATGCTTTCATAATGCACATAGTAAGGTTGATGGATGGCGACAGGGCCAAGAGATTTTCGGTAGGAGCTACAGAAGCAATCAATGGATATGGTTCTCAGTTTATTCAAGCTAAGACATATTCATATATTTATATGGAAGGTTTCAATGGGAAACCATATATTCTCCACAGGTACCCCTATGATAGATTAGTATTGATGGAGATGATGAGACACTAGCTACCAATACTAGAATTTATACAAGGATTGATAAAGCTTGATAGCTTGGCATCCACCATGCTGATCACAAAGAAATTGACTACACTCACTCTAAGAAGTGAAGAAGATATAGCTCACTTGGATGTATAGAAACATCAAGCCCAGACTATGGATAAGTGGTTCATGAATGGTGCAGGAGCACCCCTTCAACAAGCCAACTATACATCTGAGGGAGAAGACTAAGGTCTTGATATGTTGTTATGTTTTATGCATTTCTATGTTTGTTCATGTTGTCATGTAGTTCTTGTTGTTGTGATTTCATGTTTGTAATAAAGACCCCACCATATGAACCAGTGTCACAAATTTGGCATCCTGATAAGCCAATTTAGACATCTTGGGCAATTGGGGTATGTGGATAATCAAATCAAGTGTGTTTTGTTGTTTTTAGGTGTTTTGTTGATGTTCAAGGGTGTTTAAATCATGTCTTATAATAAACATGTGTCTTGTGATTAGTTAGTTTTTGGCTTACACCCTTGGTTAAGCCGAAAAATAAACATGGAAGTTGTAACGACCCCAACCTCTGGTATTCCAGTTGGAACTGAATGGGAAGAGGCCATAAACACCTTAAGGACTGGGATCCCAAGGAAGAGGAGATTTTTGATGAAGTTTGGAGAGAATAGAAGATTGAAGAAAAATAATACATTCTGTGGAGACATCGAAGTTTAATTTATTTTGTGTTTGCACATTATGTGTTCTGTGTATATTCTCTATATTTAATTGTTTTAGTTTTCTGTTGTCAAAAATGCAAGACTAAGACCATTCCACCGGTGGATTTCTTTGAAATCAATGGAATGGACCCTGTAGATAATTTTCTGTTTTATTTTCTTCTTGTCCGTGGTCATGACAGAATGGAAGAGAGGATCCAGTAGAGAACCTAGCATCTCATTGTGCTAGGGTTCGATAGAATAGAGACTGTGAGATTTGTTGCAGAGGAGGTTATCAATGTAAGATCCGAATATGCATTTTATGTGTATACTGCAATTGTATGATGATAACATTGTGTGTGTATATCACAATTGTTTCTCAGTATATTGTGTGTGTATCGCACAGTCGTATGTCGCAGTTGTATGTTAGAAACATACATTTCATATGATACAAAGGATGACCGGCTGGAGTGGTAACATAGAATGCATATTGGAAGTTCACCTTTCTGTGGATACAATGAGTGACCGGTAGAAACAGTAGAAAGAAACGAAATAACTAGTCAAGTCTGGTATATGAAATTTAGTTGTATAGGCATAACAGGGAGACATACAAAGTTGTTGCCAAAGAGTCAAGTCACACCGAAGATAGGTGGTCCCTGCCAAATGCATACCCCGAATGCATGTTGAGAGTGCATCTTCGAAATGCACATTAACAATGTACATTGAGAATAAACAATCATCGGATACAAGGAGTGACTGGAAGGAGTGGTAAGGGGAACCGGTGATAACAGGTCGTGTCTTGCACATACAACAGTGAATGCATATTGGCATATTGGAACAATAGAGTTTGAACTGACCGATAGTATGTATCTTGCCGACAGAGAATAATGAATGTTTTTGGCATCGTTAGACCTCGTGATGGGTTTTATTATGGGTTGATGGGTATTTTCACCTTGTTTTAAGTGTTTACGTATGCGCTCTACATCAATGAACTTCATGACGTCTGGAGAGGAGGTAATAAAGATTTCTATGTCTTTAACTAGGACACATTGTCTAAATTGAAAGAAAGTATTGATTCTTTGAAGGGTGAATTCACCCAACAGATCCAAAAATGCAACTATACAATGGCTAGGCTTAAGAGGGCCAAAGATACGATAGATAATGAGTTGTTAAAAGGTAAAATTGTTACTAACGCAACCTTTCCACTCATGGGCACATGGATGAATGAAATGGGTTATGAACTTAGTGTACTGAAGGCTAACATGGACAGAGTAAATGATATCTAGACTAAAGTACATGATTTGTTAGCTGAGGAATTACAAATAATGGAAGAGTTACTAGATGAGGCCATAACAAAAGAAGAAATGCTAGAATTGGATGAAGCAATGCAAATGTTTAAGGATAAGTTCAAATAAGTAGCTGAATATCCTGAAGAACTTTTTACTGTCGAGGTCATGGATGAAATGGTTGAATTGAATGTGAAGGTGAAGACATTCAAGAAAGAGGCTGATAAAAGGATGACAATGGTAGAACCTTTAGATGAACAAATATAGGCATTGAAGTATGCCAAATTAAGGGCTACCACAATAAGTAACTTTCAGGTACACACTTTTGTGTGGGATTATGATAACTATAAGAAGACAGATGTAGGGATGCAGACATATGAAGAAGATCCTGCTACATAAAAGAAGATTGCACAAATTGGAGATCACTAAAGGAATAGAGATGATAGCTGTACTCACCAGAGGATTGCCAACTGGCAATCTACGCCATGTATCCTATATGATTGACTTGGTAAAAGGAATGTTATGGACTGTTAATCCTAATAGGAAAATCTTGATTGTAGGATCTTTTGTAACCGCCTCCTCTTCTTGTCCTATAAAAGGAGATGAAGTGCACTTTGTACTTGATATTCAAAACTTAATTGAGATTAGATTGCTGAAACATCAGGACTAATTCTCAAGGCTAATTATGAATGTACATCTCTTTTGCATACTTAAGAAGAATAAGCTCCCGTGATTACATACAATCGTAGAATTTGAGTAATTTGTGAATGGATTCTGGATATGTGCTTTGATTTGCTACGTCCCTTGGAGTGCATTTCATGTTGTGCATATTGTTTTCATTCCTTTCAATCGAAGTTAGAATTAATCATATCTAGTTGTGGAACATCTTGGGGAACATATGGTTTGATTTCCTTCTCTTCACGATAGTGTCAAGAATGTATATGGATCAATGGCTAAAGATTCACTCATTTTAGTAAAATTAAAAAAAGTCATTCAAATTTCTTCAATTTCATTTGATCATTATCACAATTACAAATACCTAGAAAATCCTAAGCAAATAGAGAAAATATGCTGATATCTATTAAATAATTGAACATCAGTAGCATATTTGAGTGAATAGCATGTTGAAATGATAAATATCATGCAAATGAACATGAATAATGACAATAACCATGGAAATACATACCTGTAGGCATATCATTTGAATAGATTTATAGTGCAAAGGTAAAATCCAATTAGTATAAGTTGATATGCAAAAGAATTGATCAAACTTACATAATATCTGCATCATCTCCAAGTTAAATACAGTAGGAATTAACTTTGCTTGTTAAGAAATTTATAGAAAGTAGGTGAAATTGAGATCATCTAGACATGAATTTATTGGAATCAGAAATGTAAGGCTCCTGAATGAAAATAACAAGGCACATCAAACCACTGAGTAATGCCAGATGATTATGAACTAATTCCACGGAGACCTGGCATCATGAATTCTGTGAATTCATCATATCTTTCAATATGATAAAGGTTTGATTTACATTTCTTTATCTATGTTTTTTTATGACTAACATCATGATTACAGGATGCTAGACCAAAAAGAAGTGGGTTGACTCTAGATTCATAGGTTCACTCCAAGATCCACTCAAAAACCCCTCTCAGACAAGCTACATCTCCCCCAGTTCTAATTTTTTCTAAGCATTTGAAGAAGGATGTTTATGATGGCGAACAATTTTCATCTCCAATTGTTTCATTTGCCAATTCAATCGATTATGGAAAAAACTTTGATATCTATATAACTGGATCATAGTTTCCTGGAAATCCATGCTCAAAGGTAAGGTGGAAGTTTACCTATGTGCACAGGGTTTTTTTATTATTGTGTTTGATTGCAAACAGGATCGGGACGCCATCCTCTAGGAACATTGGTGTTGGGGGAAAAATCTACTTCTCCTTAAACCTTGGTATCTTGAATTCAATCCTCTCTCTGATTCTTTTTCAGTGAAGTCAGTTTGGGTTGGCCTTCCAAATATATCACTGCAGTACTAGTTTGAGGACTGTTTTGAAGCTATTGGAGATTCTTTGGGCAATTTTTTGGCTATTGATCTACTAACACCTCCAATTTCTCCCACACAACTTTCACCTGCATCCTTCTGGACTTGGATATCTCAAGAGATCTCCTTGTGGAAATCACCTTCAAGATTGATGATCACAGCTGGTCACAATCTTTGGACTATAGAGCTTTACCCTTCCATTGTAGAAGATGTTTCGAGACTAGACATATGGCTAACAATTGTTCCAGGTATAGAAACAATGTTGAGCACCAATCTTGATGGATGGATGTTCTTCTACATAATTATTCTATAAATACACCTTCAAAGCATCTCAGGAAGGATTTAGACTCTTCCCATGATGCTCCTTCATTGCATGATATTGATTTGTAGTTTTTTGTAACTTCAGAAATTCCTAAAGAGACAGATTTTGAGGCTCACCCTTGAGCCTCTCCTTCTAAGTTTTGGAAGATATTCAAGGGAAGTGATGCTACTAAGTTTTTGGACTCTTCAACCACCTCGGGTACTCCAAAATTGGATGGTTTCAATCCCAGCGTAACCATTCTGTTTGTTCTGGATAAGGCAGGAGATTTGGGGGAGAAGAGCCCTCTTGGGGAAGTAGACCAAAACTCTCTGGCTGATTCTTTATCTGAGCATGGGTGGACTAAGGTCAAAATGAATAAATCTCCTGTTGGTAAACACCAGATGCAACTCAGATTTTCCATGAAAGGAGGAATAGGTGGTCAGGAGGGAAGTCTGTAGAGAAGAGGCTTATAGGGAACACAACAATTTATTAGTTGTTGTATTTTAGCATGGCAATTTTAGAAGGATATGCTGATAACTTAGCTTTGTGCTGTGTTTTCTGTAGCACCCCTTGAGACAAGGTCTTGCATTTATGTACTTTCTTTTTTAATTTAATACAACTCCTCGCAACCTCAGTTGCGTCTTACTAAGCAAAAAAAATTCTTACATTGGCCTTCAACACCCTAGGTCAATTAAATAAAACCCCTTTTTATTTAATTACCTATCACCCTCTAACTTTACCCTCCATGGTTAATTAAATAAAACCTATTTAATTAACCCAAATCCCCTTCTAATCACCATCTTCCAACTAATCAAATCCTCTTATAATAAATCTAAATTTTTAATTCCTCTCACTAGAGGACAAAATCTAAACGTCAACTCTCTAATCAATCCACACCCTCCATTTTGAAAGATACTCTAGGGTTCAATACAAACCCTCCATTCCACCTCTATTTCTCATTGGTCCATGTCACCTCCTTCTCCTATTTGACCTCCTCGCCACAAGATCTTAGCCCTCCATTTTGAGGCAAAATCATAGACCTCCATCCCAAGTAAACCTCCATCTATAAATACAAGTCCACCTCAAGGCTTTACTTACACCATGCTTTTTTACCATAGCCTTATGCTATCCATTTATCCACTTAGCTAGATTTATGCACTGTTATGTTAGTAAAATATTGAGCAATCCACATAATATTTGATCTCTGCAAGGACATAGCTGAGTGAGTTGGGTGCATTACTCTAATCCTATCAAGGAGTAGGCATGGTTGAGGACATGAAGATATAGTATTTTGTTGTTTTCCTTTATGTTTATGGTCCTTTTCCATTTCCTTGTCTTCACTAATAACCATGCAATCAATCTTGATATAAAAGGGGCAGAGGTGCTAGTGTCCCCATTGCATCTGCTAAATCCATCTCAATATCATCAATGGGAAGATCATTAGTGAAAAAACCCACTCCAAAGACTCCTCACAAGTAGTCAGGTCATACTCGACCAGTTCTCCATAAATAGGGATCCATAGGATCCTCCACACATCCTCTAGGGTGATGGTCATCTCTCTTGTCGATAATAGGAAAGTGCTCCTCTCACTCTGCCATCTATCGACCAAGGTGTTCATCATCATTCGATGTGTGTGGATCTCCAGCATGTAGGTGATATCCCATAGTCTGATCACCCCCAAGAACTCCTTCTCCATCTCTGAAAGATATGGCCTCAACCTCATAGTCATAGGCCTCTGCTCTCATGACTGTATAGGCTCTATCTACTCCTGCATCCATCCACAACATGTTGTCAGTCTTCTGTAAACTAGATTCTAAGAATGTATTTTGAATAGCAACACAAAAGCGCTATATTATTCTATGCAAATGCCATTTCTGGAAAATGTGCTACCCTAACCTGTGCAAGTACCATCTCTGGAAAATGCACTATCCTACCCCATGCAAGTGCTATTTCTAGAAAATGCACTACCTTGTCCTATGCAAGCAATATTTTCTAGCAAAAGCACCCTTTTATCTAGCTCAAAAGTGTGACTTTGTTGCACAAGTGCCTTAATCCCCCGCGTAAGTTCCATTTTAGGTGAAAGCACTAACCCTAGCTACATAGGCGCTTCTTTGCAAAAGTGCACCTTTTCCCAACAAAAGCACTGAAGCACACCATTAGCACTAACACGCTTCAAAAGTGCTAGTTCCATGACAAAAGCACCATGATCCTAAGCATAAGCACCAATCCTAACGTGCAAAAGCATCATTTTAGCATATATTATCACTTCTACTTTATCCTACTTCTACCCACATTTATGACCCCTAAACTACCCCTAGGGACCCAAGATGAGGTGCATATGTTGGCTCTTATGTCGGATGGTCACTAATAAATCCAAACTCTCTCTCCACGATGCCTACGTCATGGAATTTGCACCATCATTCCTGGGCACTCTTGCGCTCCTACTAGCTCTAATCTCTACTAGGTGTGAATGCAAATGAGCCTAAATGGGCCCCTCTTCCCCTATTTATAGGTCCCTATTTTCCCCCTCTTTGAGATGGTGTTTCGAAGTAACATCACACCCAAGTTCTAATTTCACCCCTAGCCCTAGGTTTCTTCCATGTTTCTTCATTCTTCCATATTTCTTCCCCAATTTTTCTTCATCTGAGTTATTTCTTCATCCTCTATTCGTTTATCACCACCCTTTTCTTCTTTTTGAAAGTTCAACTGAAAAAATTATTTTCCAGCTGATCTCTCGAGGGGGCATCACTACTCCATCATTCCTTTAGTTGACTGGGGTATAATGTATTCTTTGACATGATGCCACTTCATTTTAGTCGTGATGCTATATCAAAGAGGGGCAAAATGTAGACAATAAAAATTGACCACACCTCCACCGTCACTTGCGACATCATCCTAACATTACCTTGTGAAAAATTCATCTTTAGGTCCCCTTCATGTCCTCACTCATCTTTTAAATTAATTAAATAAATTGTATTTATTTAATTCATTTATCTAATTCCATTTTTCTCCATCACCCAGATTAATTAAATAAATTATATTTATTTATTTAATTAATCCATGTTCTCCCTTAACTAAATTAATTAAATAAATTTTATCCTCACACATGACCCCTCTCCAATAATTAAGTAAATAATTTTATTATTTAATTAATTAAATTTTTCCACTTGTCTTCATCCTTATTCATTTTCCACAAATAAATAAATTAAAAAATTTCAACTAGTCACATGACTAACTAATCTTTTCTAGATCCATCTTTATAGAAAGCCCTAGAAGCTTCCATCCTTATCCCTAGTTCTTCTCATTCAATCTTAGCCATTCATTTTATATTGCACCTCTTAATCCTAACCCTCCATTACACCTCTTAATCTCAACCATCAATTGCACCTCTTAATCCTAGCCCTCCTTTCCTCATATCATGAATCTATAAATTGATGATCCATTCATCCATCAACATGACATCTTTTGCTATCAAGTACATACTACCATTTTGCTATCATACTATCCTGCGTTATACCAAGATTATGTTGGTTTATTGGGCAATCCACTTATGTTTAAGAAAGAATCTCAAAGAGCATAGCTAGTGGAGCTAGGGTGCACTCCATTCCTGCTCTATTGGAGGAGAAAGAATGATTTTATATTTGCATTTATCTTTATGTTTTTTACCTCTGATTATTTTCTTGTCTTCAGTTCTACTTTTCCTCCTATTTTGAGTTTAGTTTCTTTTCTACAGTGAGAGCCAATTAGTAGTCCTCCTCAACTATATAGATATTCCACATATCCAACTCCTCTTGGATGATTTCCTCAATCCATTGATGTAATTGGCCACTTTCTCAGCCCCTTCGTCATGATGTCTTGACCTAATTGTCATCTGATTGTATTCTTTAGTGTATTCCTTTATAGTTATTTCCCCTACCATAGATTATTGGTGCAGGAGCACCTTCACATCAGGGTTTACTTGATCTTCAAGATGTTTGATTTGTTTAATGAGGTCCTTAAGACCATATTCAATGTTGTAATGAGGCTTGGAAGCCATGTATGTTTGTAATGGACTATGTTCAAATAACTTGAGTCTTCTATGAAGGATAGTCTTGTAGTTATAGGTTAGTCATTTATTTTTTAATGTTTGTCTTTGGTAGTCATTTAATGCCATCATGTTGCAAGCCTTTTAAGGCATGTCTTGGGTTTGGAATTTTGTCCAAGATTAATCCAAATATTAAAAATAGCAAGATCAAACCAAAACAACCAGTGGAAGAAGTCAGTTTCTAAAACAGTTACTAAAAAGATAGTTTTGGGAATTTGAAAGGTTATTTTTGTGTCTTGATCGTTGGAAGGAAGTGGAAACTAGAGAGACATGTTGAAATTCCTTTATTAAGGCCTTGTATCATCAAAATACCTCAGAGGTGATGGGAGATTTGAGTTGAAATAGTAAAAAGTAATGTTTTCTGTGTTTTTCCTCTAGAATTGTTGTCTTCTTGCATTGTACGGCTCTATACGGACTGAAGTACACTTCTAACTAATTTTTCATGAAAGGTCTATCTATCACCTTCCATTTGCATTTGATTGCATGTATTTTGGTTTTGTTTTAAGGAAGATATTGAATTTTTTGTCTAAACTCTCATAACCCTGATTAGGGTAAGCAGTGACATGAAAACCCTGTGTTTCTTCTAATTTGTTCATTGCATGTTGCAAGTTCCTTGGTGAAAAGGACTGTGGTGATGTGTGTGTTCAAGTTCTAGAGACCCCTAACCAAATCTCTAAGGCTAGGGTGAAGGAAATCAAGTTTTTATGACTATTTTTCTGTGATAGTCCAGAAAACAGTGTTTTTTAGGACATTGAAGAGGTATAAGTGTTGGGTATGGTAAAGTGTTGATGGGGACAGAATTTTTATGGATCAATGAACATGTGCAGACCTGGTGTGAAGTGTCCCAAGCACATGCAAGGTTTGGGGGTTCGTGGAGTGCCTACTTTCAATAAGACACTATGCATGCAAAACCAATTAGGCCTAATTTGCTCAGCGACAGTCCTGTTTTAGGTAGTTTTTTTCAAAACAACACACGTTGATCTTTTGGTATGTTGAAGATAAGGATAATGGGTATCTAAAAAGTCTTAGATAGTCTTAAATGGAGGTCTACATCAATAGTTATGAGTGACTGTCCTTCGGTGAAGGGCTGCAAGGTTTGACAACCTACTAGTGGTATAGAGGGAGTTTGAGTAGTACAGACCTTGGGAACAGATGAAGATCATTGTGTTGGAGTTAATGAGGGGTAAGAAGGCCTTTGATAACCTTGTTTAGGGTAGAAGAGTTAGAAACCCCTATTGGTGCCTTTGTGGAGATCCTTGTCTTGTGAAGTTCTCTTGTGAACTTGGAGATCCTATGGATTTGAAATCCATTGTTATTGAATAACCTAATAAGGAGTTGAATTCTGATATTTATCCTTTGCATCAGATTGGTATCAGAGCTTAGAAGATTCTAATTGTGTAGATAGAGTGCCGAAGGAGACAATCTACACCAGGATTTTGGGGTAAGCATTGGTTTTTGCTACCTGATTCTTGTTGTGAAGTTTTATGGTTGTAGGTGCAAGTTCACTCACTGCAGTAGGCAGACAAGAAGGTCTGTCAAGAGGGCCAGAGGAGATGGTCCATTGGTTATCACCAAAAGTCTTAGGGAGAGAGGCAAGAGAGGACTCCCAGGTGAGGGATAGGAGTGTTGTTGTAGCAAGAAGGAGTGGACTTCTGATGCACCTTGGAGGCAGCCAGTCAAACTCCATTTATAGGAGTCACAGTTGGAAGGTAAAGAGGAAGTAGAGGAGGCATCAAATCAAGGTTGAAGATATAAAGAGACAAAAGTCATTTGAAGCAGACAACACAACTCTTGGGACAAGAGTTTTCTTCATGCCGGGGAGTATGGTGCAGGAGCACCTTCACATCAAGGTTTACTTGATCTTCAAGATGTTTGATTTGTTTAATGAGGTCCTTGAGACCATATTCAATGTTGTAATGAGGCTTGGAAGCCATGTTTGTAATGGACTATGTCCAAATAACTTGAGTCTTCTATGAAGGACAGTCTTGTAGTTCTAGGTTAGTGATTTATTTTTTAATGTTTTTCTTTGGTAGTCATTTAATGCCATCATGTTGCAAGCCTTTTAAGGCATGTCTTGGGTTTGGAATTTTGTCCAAGATTAATCCAAATATTACAAATAGCAAGATCAAACCAAAACAACCAGTGGAAGAAGTCAGTTTCTAAAACAGTTACTAAAAAGATAGTTTTGGGAATTTGAAAGGTTATTTTTGTGTCTTGGTCGTTGGAAGGAAGTGGAAACTGGAGAGACATGTTGAAATGCCTTTATTAAGGCCTTGTATCATCAAAATACCTCAGAGGTGATGGGAGATTTGAGTTCAAATAGTAAAAAGTAGTGTTTTCTATGTTTTTCCTCTAGAATTGTTGTCTTCTTGCATTGTATGGCTCTGTACGGACTGGAGTACACTTCTAACTAATTTTTCATGTAAGGTATATCTATCACCTTCTATTTGCATTTGGTTGCATGTATTTTGGTTTTGTTTTAAGGAAGATATTGAATTTTTTGTCTAAACTGTCATAACCCTGATTAGGGTAAGCAGTGACATGAAAACCCTGTGTTTCTTCTAATTTTTTCATTACATGTTGCAAGTTCCTTGGTGAAAAGGACTATGGTGATGTGTGCCTTCAAGCTCTAGAGACCCCTGACCAAATCTCTAAGGTTGGGGTGAAGGAAATCAAGTTTTTATGACTATTTTTTGTGACAGTCCAGAAAACAGTGTTTTTAAGGACAGTGAAGAGGTATAAGTGTTGGGTATGGTAAAGTGTTGATGGGAATGGGCTTTTTATGGATCAATGAACATGTGCAAACCTGGTGTGAAGTGTCCCAAGCACATGCAAGGTGTGGGGGGTCGTGGAGTGCCTACTTTCAATAAGACACTATGCATGCAAAACTAATTAGGCCTAATTTGCTCAGCGACAATCCTGTTTTAAGTAGTTTTTTTCAAAACAACACATGTTGATCTTTTGGTATGTTGAAGATAAGGATAATGGGTATCTAAAAAGTCTTAGACAGTCTTAAATGGAGGTCTACATCAATAGTTATGAGTGACTGTCCTTCGGTGAAGGGCTACAAGGTTTGATAGCCTACTAGTGGTATAGATGGAGTTTGAGTAGTACAGACCTTGGGAATGGATGAAGATCATTGTGTTGGAGTTAATGAGGGGTAAGAAGGCCTTTGATAACCTTGTTTAGGGCAGAAGAGTTAGAAACCCCTATTGGTGCCTTTGTGGAGATCCTTGTCTTGTGAAGTTCTCTTGTGAACTTGGAGATCCTATGGATTTGAAATCCATTGTTATTGAATAAGCTAATAAGGAGTTGAATTCAAATCTTTATCCTTTGCATCAATTATGCAGCTCCTTCAACAACTCCAACTAATAGTTCATTAGAATGAACTTGGATTTTAACTTTTTTGCCATTTGGTCCCATTTTGTAATGCAATAATTCCCTCTTCTATTCCCCTCTATCTAGACTTCCTTCCACTAGATCGCCACATGACCTTTCATCTTGGTCTTGGAAAATTTAAACCTATTCATGTCTACAATATCCTCATATTCAAAATGCTCCTCCAAATCAATGATCTAATCAATCAGTTCCATTATCCGTGACAATGGATAATGGAATACCATATCTGCATATGATGTAGTTGAAGATGAAAGAGGATATCTATTTCCCTATGACATTGTTTAATGGAACGACCTCAATCCACTTTCTAAAATACTCAATGGCTGTTATAATGAATTTGTGGTCATTGGAGGATGAAGGGTGGATCTTGCCTACTAGATCAAGTCCCCATTGGCAGAAGGGACAAGGTGTTGTTAAAGGTTGCAACTCTTGAGCGGGTGCATGTATCAGGTTACCATGAATCTGGCATTTCTTGCACCATTTGACAAAATGATAGGAGTCAGATTCCATGCTCAGCCAATAGTACCCAAGACGCACAAGCTTCTTCGCTAAGGTAGGACCACTAGAGTGCATCCCGCATATTCCTTCATGTACTTCACTCAAAGAAGTTTGATATTCCTCACTATCCAAACACCTAAGGAGAGTATCATCTAAACCTCATCGATATAGGGTGTCTGCGATGATGGTATATCAGGGTGCTTGGCGTATGAATGTTCATTTCTGGTTGCTAGATAAGTCAGGTGGTAGGATATTCTCTTTTAGATAGGTGTAAACATTTCCGTATAAGGGAGAATCAGACCCTACAATGTGGTAAATGGTGCTGGTTTCTGGGATTTCATAAGCCAGATGGGAGACTGGCTCCACCAAGAACTCATAATGAGAATGATTTTTAGGTATGTCTAGGAGGGATGCAATAGTAGCCATAGCATCTGTTGCCTTGTTTTCCAATCTTGGTATCTGCTCGAACGATATCACAACAAAATATTCCTTGATGTCATCCACCATACATTTGTATGGTATCAACTTCTCATCCTTTGTTTGATAATCATCATTTACTTGATTAATGATGAGTTGTGAGTCCCCGTACACATGAAGTTCCCTGACCTTCTAATCTACTGCCATCTTAATGCCAATAACTAAAGCTTCATACCCGACCACATTGTTGGTGCATGGAAATAGAAGTTTGTATGACTTAGGGATAGTATCTCCGTGTGGTGTTATCAGCAAGATTCCTGCTCTAGATCCATGTTGAGTATATGATCCATCAAAGTAGAGTTTCCAGGCTGTAGTTGTGATGTTGAAGATAGACTCATCTAGAAATTCAAAGCTTAATGGGTTGTTATCTGTCAAAGGTGCATCCGCTAGCTGATCTGCAATGACTTGCCCCTTTATTTCTCTTCTATCTACATACTCAATATCAAATACACTGAGTATCATGATCCATTTAGATATTCTACCTGTTAGGGTAGCTTTGATGAGTAGGTATTTCATGTAGTGTCGCCACTTTTGTGAAGCAAAAACAATTGCCAGACATGCTCTTTCAATTGCTGTATATTGCAGCTCGTAACCTACTAGTGTCCTGCTGATGTAGTAGATTGCTTGCTCTTTTCCTTTGTGGTTTTGTTGTGCTAGCAGAGCTCCAAGAGCTGTTAGTGTAGCTGACATATAGAGTAGTAGTGGCTTGCCCTGAATTGGTGGCATCAAGACTGGTGGGTTCATTAAATATTCCTTTAGATGTTGAAAATCTTGCTCACACATATCATCTCATTTGAATGGAATGTTTTTGTGTAAGAGATGGGTGAATGGATGGCACTTATCTGCCAGTTGAGAGATAAACCTTCTAATGGACTAAAACTTTCCTTGTAGAGACCGCAACTGACTCAGATTCTTAGGTGGCGGCATTTCCATGTGTAATGTCGAAAAATGTTCCCTTGGGGGCTTTTCCCTCATAAGGTTTAGCTCCTCGATCTTTTGCATGCATTTAGGACATCTTAGTTCATAATTTGGCATCTTGATGGAATGAGCCCTAGGTAACATGACAAATGGGACCTAGGAGGACCCCTTGAGCTGTACCCTACCCAAAATAGGGGGGAAGGACTTGGGCACCTGTGCCCTAGTCTTGCTCTATTTTGGGGCAGCCCCAATTTTTGGGTGTCAGTTTATGACCGTTATTTGGGTCCTTTGCCAACATGGTAAGTTTGAATTATGAAAATCTTGGTGAGAGTGTTTGTAGTTGCATATAAAAGCATGCTTACGCATTCATTTAGAAATTAGATGGTAATTGTGATGTTCATGCATTCTAAAGGTGATTCAAGGCTTTCATTATGTTGCAAGAGCAGACTTGTGTGGTTTGTGTGTTTGTATTTATAGATTTGAGCATCAATTTCCTCATGGAGTGAAGAGTATCCTCCTCCCATGAGATCTTCACTACAAGGTGACATTATATTGTGTTTTTATCATCATTTCCTTTAGTTTTTACCTCTGCCTCACAAGGGAACGCACTCTCTATTTGACAACGATGTTCAGAGACTTAAGTGTCCTCCGAGGCTTGTTTAAGTTAAGCCTCTAAACACCACAACCCCCTCCCAAAGTCTTGTGATTGCAGGTTACAGGTGTTGCATTTCTGAAAAGTGAAGTTGCAGGAAGGATTAGCAGACATCAAGGATTCAAGATCCAAAGAGAAGTAAGACACCGGAGCCTTTTCAGGACTAAGGAGCTCGCTCTAGTGTCCTCTGCAGCTGAATTTCCTGAAACAGGAGTTACAGTGCTAATCAGTGTCGGAAGGAGGTCAAGATCCTGCAAAGAAATTGATACCTTAGACTTGGGTGCTCACTCCTGTGTCCCTGACTTTTCCGCCTCAAATCCTTGTAAATAGGTACTCTGTGATTCGACATTTTACTTCCCTCTGCAAGAGCTTTTTTTGTTATTCATCAATTTATTGCCGTATTTGCATAATTAGGGTTTTAAGGGTCAATTGAGCATAAGAGAAGGAAAATTGATAATTAAATTCCCCAATCCAAGTTTCCCTACATCTCACAGCGATCTAGGGTATGATAGTGAATTGCCACTCAACCCTAGATCCTTAGATGTAAAGGGTGAAAGGAGGATTCAAACACCTAAAACATTAAGCAATCCAAATTTTACCCTAAACACCATGATTGCTTTTACCTTGTCCAGGTCCACCTCTATTCAATTAGCTGATATGATATATACAAGGAGTTTACTGGATGTGACTCCAAAAACACACTTTTTTTGATTTAACCATACATTAAATTGCTCTAGTCTTGTGAAGATCTTGTCCAAGACTTGAAGATGCCCCTCTCTGGTGAGTGACTTACCTAGGATATCATGACGCAATCTTCCATGATGGTGTGCATCATGTCATGAAAGATCGTAGTCATTGCCCGTTGATATGTTGCCTCTGCATTCTTTAGTCTGAATGGCATGATGCACCAACAATAGGTACCCCACAGACATGTGAATGCTATTTTGTACTAATCCTCTAGTGCTATTTTGATTTGGTTATAGCTGGAGAACCCATCCATTAATGACAACATGGTGTGCCCTGCTATTAGATCAATAATGATATCTATTTTTGGTAGATGAAAGTCATCTTTTGGACAAGCCTTGTTTAGATCTCTGAAGTCATTACACAATCTAATCCACTTATCAGGCTTGGAAATAGGTACAATGTTATAAACCCATTTCGGATAATCGATGGCTCTGATGAACCCCACATCTAACAGTTTCTTTAGTTCCTCTTTGACCATTAATGCTATATGTGGGTGCATTTTTCTCAGTTTCTGCTTAACTGGCTTCGCTCCTGGAGTTAGTGAAAGATGATGCATGATAAGATCGGTATCCAGCCCAGGCATGTTAGTGTAAGACCAAACAAAGTTTATCTGCTTTCTTTTAAAGAATTCTACAAATTCTATTCTCTCTTGTTCAGATAATGACTTAGCTAGGTGTATGATCCTTGGGTTCTCTTCTATGCCAATGTTTACTGGTTGAGCTGGTTTGATCAATACTGAAGATATCTCCTGATGTGCATGGTAGGGGACAATGTCAATCCCTTCATCTGCTAGCACCTCAGAGAGGTTTTCACCATCAGATACGTCTTTTCTTTTTCCTTTTTCATGATCTAACACTGCCGTGGAGTAGTTTTCACCATTAGATCTACTTTTTATTTTTATATTTTTGTGACTAAAAGGATTGGCACTCTCTCCAAAGTATGCCATGTCGTTAAGTTCAATGGCGAAGACAGCCTTGTGGATCCCTACAGGTAAATGGTCCCTAAGCTCTAGATAATTGATGATAGCATCATCATTTTGGAAAGTATCTAGGTCGGGGGTGTTTGTTGTTGGGATAAGGTGACATTAACCTTGTAAATCCCAATATTGTATTTATTCTATTTATTATATGTAATTTGTAATTATTCATAAGGAGATGTACTAGTTTCACTGGCAGGGGTAATTTCAAAGTCACTAGAAGTTATTATGGAGTGACTTTTACTATTGGTAAATGTAAAAACTCATGGTAAATGAGGATAGGCATGTTCCCTTGAGGAATATACTATTTTTGGCATGTATGACAACTGTCATAATGTTTGGTGAGTGAATCTATGACAGCTACAAGTTGTCATAAGATTTTGTGATTCTATGACACATATGACAGATATGTTAGTTGTATATTTACTATATTTAGCCCAAGGTTCCTATCTTGGAAAGATACTCTTTTGCTGGAATCTATGATGGTCATGACGCATCATAAGATGCTGTAAGAGGCTAGATTTAGTCTTGGGCACCTAACCTTTGCATGGCTATTTTTGGACAAGTGGAAGGTGCTTGTAAGATGGCATTTAATATTTGTATGTTGGGGAATCTTATGAGAGAGAAGGTGAACGCCTAAGATGAGTTGGAAAATGTTTATATAAGTATTTTCCATGTATTAGTTGCTGTAATATAGATTTTAGGTACTCAGGTGTTGCCAAAATGTTGTTGGATTAAAGACTAGTGGAGAGAGTTAAAGTGTTGTTGTATTGTAAATCATTTTCAAATTAATACAAACATTGGGCCTCTTTCCCGTGTGGAGTTTTTTTACCTAAAAGGGTTTTCTCCATGTTAAACATTGTGTCATGTGTTCATATTTCTGATTTTGCATTTCTACAAAGCATAGTTTTGTTTCTATGTTACAATCTCCATTAATAACACACAATTAAAGATTGCAGAAATTTATATTGAATCAGATTTCCATTGAAGTAGTGTTGCTTTCATTTCTAACATTTAGTATTAGAGCCTAGCCAGCTTTGACTCTTGGGTGGTAGTGTGGAAGCTGTAGCTATAGTGGGAGATTTGGTTGTGTTTGTTTTGCAGATCTTGTGTTGTTATTATGGCTGCATCCACCGTTGCATCAACCTCTTGATTGGACATTGAGAAGTTCAACGGAACTGGGTATGAGTTGTGGAAGCTAAAAATGAAAGATTTGTTGGAAGAAAGAAACCAATGGTTGGCTGTTCAAAAAGAGAAGAAACCTAATGATGTCTCTCTAGATGAGTGGGCTAGACTGGATAAGAAGGCACACAAAACCATTCGTTTGTGTCTTTCAGATTCTATGCTATTGAATGTCGCAAAGGAAGAGACCGCATACAAATTGTGGAATTGGTTGAGTGAGATCTACCAAGCCAAGAGTATGGTAAATAAACTTTATTTAAAAAGGAAGTTGTTTTCTTTGAAAATGAAAGAGGGTGAGTCAATTACAGAGCATTTAAATTATTTTAATTTATTGGTGAGTTAGCTTGATTCAGTAGATGTTGAGGTTAGTGAGGAAGATAAATGTATCTTACTTCTTTGTTCTTTACCTCAGTCTTGGGAGAATATTATCCTTGCTATTATTGCTAACCTTGTGGATCTAAAGATGGATGCTCTTGTTTTAGTGCTACTGTCACAGGAATTGAGGAAGAAGAGTTCGGATAGTTCAGGGGATGCTCTCAGTGTCAGGGGAAGGTCTAAGGAAAGGGGACCTAAAGGACATCAGAAAGGGGCTAAGGACAAGTGCAAGGGCCAGTCTAAGACTCCTAGTAAAAAGGATAGAGTTAAGTGTTGGAACTGTGGTAAAAGGGGACATGTGAAGAAGGAGTGCAGAAACCCCAAGAAACAGTGGGAGAGTGCTTCGGATAAGTCCTCAAATGTAGGTGAAGAAGTTTTACTTTCTGCATGTAATCTTGTTTTTAATTATCACTAGTTGGTTGACTCAGGATGCTCGTTTCATATGACCCCGCATAAGGAATGGTTCTCTACATATGAAGAATATTATGGAGGTAATATCTACCTTGGTGACAACTCTACATATCTGATTGTCAGGAAAGGAAATGTATTGTTGTGTTTTAGTGATGGGAGGATTAAAACCCTCCCTGGTGTTTTGCATGTTCCTGGATTAGCTAGAAATATGATTTCAGGTTTGAAGTTGAATGATTTAGGAATGCATGTGACATTTGACAAGCATGGCTACAGATTGGTGACATGGAACTTGGTGGTAGCGAAAGGGAAGAGATTCAGGAACTTGTTTAAGCTTGAAGCCACTATAGTTTGTAATGCCTCCTATGTATCTGAGGCCACTACTAAAAATACATGTATGTTGTGGCACTGCAAATTGGGCCACACAAGTAATAATGTATTGAAAACTATTAAGAATAAAAATTTGTTGGATGGTTTCTCCTATTCTGATGAAAACTTTGATTTCTATGAGCATTGTGTGTTTGGTAAACAAAATAGAAAATCATTTCCTTCAGGAAGCAATAGAGCAAAAGAGAAGTTAGAAATTATTCATATGGATGTGTTTGGACCTATGGATAATGAATCTATTGGAAAATCTCATTATTTTGTAACCTTCATTGATGATGTATCCAGATTTACATGGATTTATTTTATGAAACATAAATATGAAGTTTTCACTAAGTTTAAGGAATTCAAAGTCTTAGTAGAGAACCAATCAGGTTTAAAGATAAAAATATTAAGATCTGACAATGGAGGGGAATATTGCTCTAAGGAATTTGATGAGTTTTGCAAGCATGCAGGTATAATCATACAAAAGACAACTCTGTATACATTAAGATCTGACAATGGAGGGGAATATTGCTCTAAGGAATTTGATGAGTTTTGCAAGCATGCAGGTATAATCAGACAAAAGACAACTCTGTATACACCACAACAGAATGGTGTTGCAGAAAGGATGAACCAAATAATTATGGAAAGGTCCAGAAGTATGCTTAGTGATGTATGGTTGGATAAATGCTTTTGGGTAGAGGCTGTGTGTACTACTTGCTACTTGATAAATAGATCTCCTTGTAAGGCTCTTGATTCAACACCTTATGAAGTGTGGACAGGTAAGAAACCTTCTATTTCACATTTAAGGGTTTTTTGTTGTGAGGCTTCTATTTATCTGTCTAAGGAAAATCGATCTAAGTTGGATCCAAAGGCTGAAAAGTGTACATTCATTGGATATAGTGATAATGTCAAAGGTTATAATCTTTGGAATCCACTAACCCGCAATATTATCTTTTCTAGAGATGTTATTTTCAAAGAACTTAGAGCTATTTCTAAACTTGAACAGCCAAAAGAGAAAGAAGAAAAGGTAAAGAAGGTGCACTTTGATTTAGAACAGCAAGATGCACCTCAAGAAGAATAGAATGATGGATTAGGGGGTGAAGAAGAAGAAGATTCGAGTAGTTCTGATGAAGATGAATCTGTTGTGACAAAAAAAGTTGGTATAGATGATCATGCAAAGGAATGAGTAGAGTCTCTTACTCCACCCTTGAGGAGATCCACAAGACAACAAAATCCAGTTGACAGGTATAGCCCACCAGATTTTCGTTGTGTATATGCTTTATTGAGTACTAACGATGAACCTAGATCCTACAGGGAAGCTATTTCTGTAGATGATAGTGAGTCTTCGTAGTTAGCCATGCAGGAGGAGATGATGGCTTTAGACTCTTGTAATACCTGGGATCTTGTTCATTTACCCAAAGGAAGAAAGGCCATAGGTTGTAAGTGGGTCTTCAAGAAGAAATTTGGAGCAGATGGGTCATTGGAGAAGTACAAGGCTAGACTGGTAGCCAAGGGCTACTCCTAAAGAGAGGGAGTTGATTTTGGTGAGATATTATCTCCTGTTGCTAAATTGTCTTCTATTAGATTTCTCTTATCCATTGCTATAGCTTATGATTGGGAGTTTGAGCAAATGGATGTTAAGACTGCGTTCTTACATGGAGATCTTGAAGAAGAAATTTATATGCAACAACCTACAAGTTTTAAGGTAAAAGGAAAAGAACATTTGGGTTTGCAGGTTAAAGAGGTCTCTTTATGGTCTGAAATAGTCCCCCAGAATGTGGTATCAAAAGTTTGACTCATTTGTTTTGAAATTGGGCTTTGTTAGAAGTGAGGAGGATCATTGTGTTTACATTCATTGTATTGATGATTCTATACTGGTTATTGCTTTGTATGTTGATGACATGTTTTTATGCAATACTAAGGGTATGATTAGTGAGCTTAAAGCCCAACTTTCAGGTGCATTTGAGATGAAGGATCTTGGTGTTGCAAGGTATATTTTGGGAATGGAGATCAAAAGGGACAGAGTTAATAGAAAGCTTTGGTTGTCACAAAGTAAGTATGTGAATACTATTTTACAGAGGTTTAGTTTGCAGGATTGTAACCCAGTTAGAGTTCCTTTACCCATTTGTACTAGGATTTCATTAGATATGTGTCCAAAGACTGAGGATGATCTTGAGGATATGTCTAATGTGCCATATCCTAGTGCTGTAGGGAGTTTGATGTATGCAATGGTTTGCACTAGACCAGATATTGCCCAAGCAGTGGGAGTTTTGAGCAGATTTATGTCTAACCCTGGTAGACAACATTGGAACTATGCGAAGAGGGTGTTTAAATATCTTGCAGGTACTCTTGATCATTGTTTGGTTTATTTTGGAACTGATAGTGCTGGTAAATCTTTGGACATACAAGGTTTTGTTGATGCAAATTGGGTAGGTGACTTGGATAGTCAAAGGTCCACTAGTGTCTGTGTTTACTCTGTCTAGAGGTAGCCCACAGTTGCTTTGTCCACTATAGAAGCATAGTATATGACTGCTACTCATGTCTCTAAGGAGGTAGTTTTGTTGATGAGACTGTGTATAGGTATTGGTTTTGATTGCAGGATCATTCAGATTGGTTGTGATAGCCAGAGTGCTATCTGTTTGGCCAAGAATCCCATGTATCATGCTCATACTAAGCATGTTGATGTTCGATATCACTTTGTTGGAGAGTTGGTTGCAAATGGAGAGATTGAGATAAAGAAGATAGACACTCAGGAGAATGTTGCAGATTCATTGACTAAGCCTGTGAGCACAGAGAAGTTCATGTGGTGTAGACAGGGCATGGGCCTTGTTTCTAGTGCTTGATTATTTTTATTTGATTTCCTATGGGTTGATTTACAATGTATAATGTCAAGTGGGAAAATGTTCGGATAAGGTGCCATTAACCTTGTAAATCCCAATATTGTATTTATTCTATTTATTATATGTAATTTGTAATTATCCATGTGGAGATGTACTAGTTTCACTGGCAGGGGTAATTTCGGAGTCACCAGAAGTTATTATGGAGTGACTTTTACTATTGCTAAATGTAAAAATTCATGGTAAATGAGGATAGGCGTGATCCCTTGAGGAATATACTACTTTTGGCATGTATGACAATTGTCATAATGTTTGGTGAATGAATATATGACAACTACAAGTTGTCATAAGATTCTGTGATTCTATGACGCATATGACGGATATGTTAGTAGTATATTTTATATATTTAGCCCAAGGTTCCTATCTTAGAAATATACTCTTTTGTTGGAATCTATGATGGTTATGACGCATCATAAGATGCTATAAGAGGCCAAATTTAGTCTTGGGCACCCAACCTTTGCATGGCTATTTTTGGACAAGTGGAAGGTGCTTGTAAGATGGCATTTAATATTTGTATGTTGGGGAATCTCATGAGAGAGAAGGTGAATGCTTAAGATGAGTTAGAAAATGTTTCTATAAGTATTTTCCATGTATTAGTTACTGCAATATAAATTTTAGGTACTCAGGTGCTGTTGGAATGTTGTCGGATTGAAGACTGGTGGAGAGAGTTGAAGTGTTGTTGTATTGTAAATCATTTTCAGATTAATACAAACATTGGGCCTCTTCCTATGTGGAGTTTTTTACCCGAAAGGGTTTTCTCCACGTTAAACATTGTGTTATGTGTTCATATTTCTGATTTTGCATTTTTGTGAAGCATAGTTTTGTTTCTATGTTACAATCTCCATTAATAACACACAGTTAAAGATTGCAGAAATTTATATTGAATCAGATTTCTATTGAAGTAGTGTTGCTTTCATTTCTAACATTTGCTAGATCCCAGTTTATCAATTCAGGATGCACTAGGGGTAATGGATCATCTGGTTGATCTGATTCAAGGGTGGTGATGGTTAGAATAGAGGAGTCATTTGAATAGGTAGAGGTATTGACAAGGTCTATTATGGTATTCTCCTCAAGTTGGTTTGCCAAGTGTGACATCATACTCTCCTCATGAAGTTCACTTTCGTAACATTGTGGATTGAACTCTAGTGATCTATCCCTAGAGCTTTGTCCCTCATGTGTCATATGAGTAGAGCTATACTGTTGAACCATGTCAACCCCTTTATCTTCACAAGACATTTCTGAGAGGCTGTCCCATTCATACTGATTGGAATCTATTTCACTGACTTCTTGTAACTGGTGAATTTGTTCCACTAGGTTATTGGTAGATGTTTCTCTATCTTTTTCTTTGAGTTTCTCCTTGCCTTTGATCTTCTCTTTACCCTTATATCCCAACCCAGTAGTGTCTCGAGTTGTGGTGGTAGAGGGTTGAATTGGTTCTATGAGACCATCTTTCCTTAATCCTATGGGACCATGTCCTTCATATCCCATCCTTTGTAAAATAGAAAACCCTTGACCATATTTTTCAGTGGGTAGCTTAGGTTGATGGTCATTTGGTGTGGTTTCACTATCTTCTTCTTTGTAGAGCCACTGTAAGACATCTTTTTCATCATTCTCATCCGATAAGTTTCCACATCTAATGAAAAGACCCTTAGAAGTCTCTAATGTCTTGGCCTTGTTTAATAATGGCTTTCCATAGGATTTTGGTGATATAGGCAGCTATGCTAGACAAAAATTTTGCTCAATGACATACTCTCCAACACCCTTGTCTTTGACTTTGACTTTAAGCTTTGATGTTTTGGAGGTAGAAGCTAGAGAACTTGGATCCACATGGTTTGAAGAAGAGGAAGCTGCTTGATTGGTGGGGATTACAACTTCTAGTTTTGATTGGATGGTGTTGCAATACTGGAATGGATCAGGGTCACCTTGTGCGATAATTTCTTGGCCATTGTGTGGGAACTTGATACATTGATGGTATGGTGATGGAACAACCTTCATCGCATGGATCCAAGGTCTACCTAGAAGTATGTTATATGTGAGCTCCATGTCTAAAACTTGGCACACAACATCTCTCTCTACTGGTCCAACTTGTATTGGTAAGACCATAGTTCCTTTGGAAGTTCTCTCTTCTTTGTCATATGCCTTGATAGTTATTTTCTTTTTAGGATCAATGACATTTTCTAAAAAACCCTAATGCAAGGATTAACTTTAACATGCATATGTTTAAACAAGCACCTCCATCTATTAGGACCCTTTTTATTCAGTGTTTGTTGATTTGGGCCTCAATGTGGAGGGATGCATTGTGTGGTTGGTTGATGGATTTATCATCTTTCTCTATGAAAGATAAGAAATGTGGTGTGGTTAGATGACCCACCATAGATTAGAATTGCTCTTGAGTAAGGTTTGTAGGAATAGTTGTTTCCAAAAGGGCTTTCTCTAAGATGGCTTTGTGAGACAGGGATAGACGCAATAACTCCAAAATGTATATGTGTGTAGGTGTTTTATGGAGTTGGTCAAGGATACTGTATTGGTTCAATGTGGATGATGACTTGGGTGGAGCTCCTTGTAGAGTAATGTTTCCACGATGAGTGGTCACATTATAGTTGGGCTTATTATTGATAGTCATTACATTGATGTGTGAATCACTTTGTGAGATATGAATAATGGTGTACTCATAAGAAATGTTATTATAGTTTGCTTTGTTAGCACTGTTGTTGTTTTGATTGGATGATCCTCCTTTCTCATAGTGGGGAAGATGATTTTTGAATTCTATATGCTCTTTATTAGTGGTATACCCTTCAATTGATATCCATTTTTGATCTAGCAAGTCTTGGACGACATGTTTTAGCACTTGAAAATCATTTGTTTTATGTCCTTTGTTTCTGTGATACTCACAAAAGTCGGCATCATTCCACCAAGAGGGTTTAAATTTTGGTTCATACTTACGCACCAGTGGAAGTGTTATGAGGTTACCCCCAATTAACTTCCTAAGGGTGGATTCAAAAGACTTTCCTAGTGGTGTGAACTTTCTCCTAGGAGGAAAGTTGGTAGGTCTTTGCTCATTGCTTTGAGGCTTGTTGGATGGTGTATTATTTTGTAGTTTTGATAGATTGAAGATTGGTTGCTTTTGTACCACATTTTTAGCATCCACCACACCATCATTTACAATGGGTTTGTTCTTGGTCCAAAATCGTGACTTGTCCGCATTGTTGTTAGAACTAGGGGTGTCTTTGTATAGCTTAATTTGCCCCTTTGTTATCAAGGCTTTCTCAATGAGTAGCCCCATTTCAATGACCTTACTAAAAGTAGTTGGGCACTGTATTTGGATTTGATAACTCAATTATGTGGTTAGGTTGTGAACAAACATTTCTATCATTTGTTTCTCCGGTATGTGGTAGGGACACTTGCTTGCAAGTTTTCTCCATCTTTGTAGGAAAGAGACTAAGGATTCTTCCCCCTTTTGCTTGTTATTACAAAGGTCCAACATGGAGATTTCGTGTTCGATATTGTATGAGAAATTGTGTTACAAATTTATCCACTAGCTCTTCAAAAGTGCGGATGCCAGGAGGTAGGTGGGAGAACCATTCCATCGGTTGGCCTCCTAAGATTCATGGGAATAGTCGCATAAGATATGTTTCATTGTGTGTGACTTCTAGGCATGCTGCGCTAAATTCCCTTATATGATCGCTTGGATCACCTTTTCCTCTATACTTATCAAATTTTGGAACCTCAAATCTTGAGGGAAAAGGTATCATGAGCAAAGAATTATCAAAGGGATATGGTGAAATATCCTCAAGGGAGTAGTGTTTTGTGGTTTTCCCACTTTGGATATCTACCAACTATTTTTGCAAGGCTTGGATTTGTGTCGTTAATGTGTCCAAAGGATTGGGTGTATCCTTAGCCTTTTCTAATTTAGAAGCATCTTTGTCAATTTTGGATCCATCATTGTCAATTTTGGAGCCATCTTTTGAAGACTCTGCTTCATTTGAGGAGTTGGTTTCTCTTAGATTTGAGACATCAAAACCTGCGAGCAATTTAGCTCCTTGTTGAGCTAACATGAGAAAATATTTATGAGGATTTGTGGCAACAACCCTATCCATTACCTTTTGAAATTTTGGATCTTGAAGTTGTTTAAGGATTTCCTCTTGACTAATCTCCTCATCATAAGAATTGTTCCCACTACTGTGTCCGGAATCCATCTTTTGCTTTTGTTTAAATTAGGATCTAGTTTGAACCATGCAATCTTTGGATGTGAGTGAAGTTGGATTGTGAAACTTGGTGAAATTGGTTTGGTGTTCTGATACGATGTGATCTAGGTGAATTAGATTGGATAATCTAGATTTTTCTAAGGTTTTCTATTGATTCTATTTGTCCAAACAAGGTGGTCTTGAGCTATAATGGTAATAGCTATCGAAGTGTCAATATAAAAGGTAGTCAAAATAGGGATAGATGATCACTACTATTGATATAGACTATTATTTTATCAAGATACTCAAGTATAGTTTCGATGTGAAGGATGATTGAAATTCTGATATGAAACTAACTAGGTATTGTTTGAATTTGGTAGAGTATCAACTATGCCTTGGTACAAATCTTGGTTTTTGGTTTGATGACCTTTTGGATAGCAAGACAATGGTATGCAAAGGTAATGTTTGAAAATGGCGTGAAGGTAGGACTACAAGGTTGGAATTATTTTCCAAGTATTAGCTAGAGCAAAAAGGGTATCCAAAAATGGTTTCAGTTTTGCCTCAAAATGGATGGAACAACTTTTTGTTGTGAATGTGCATCATTAGATGCGCATGAATAAATGGCAAATACATAGCTCTGTACTGTGTATGCACATCTCTGTATGCGCAGGGATATGTTTCAAATGCGTAGTACTATGTTTTGAATTTGCAAAAAGGTATATGTGCATCAAGACAGTGTAAATATGCAGCAGTACTGTTTAAAAGCACAATAGTAGTGAATGCACAACAAGATTTGGTAAATGCACAACAAAGTAGAGTAAATACATAGGACAAAAAAAGTTTTTCCTTTTGTTTCAGTTTGTCAATATTGGCTTGTTTGCACATTTTTCTACGATGCTCTAAAGTTTGTGGTAGTATTTTTGACTCAAGTTATTGCCAGAAAACACAGTAAACAAGAAGTTGTCATGATTATTTGATACAATTTTTGATAAATGTAAAACAAACAAGTACAATCCTAAGGATGGAAAGGACAATATTTGTTGAATTCCAACTTGGATTTTACTCTAGCCACTTACATAAAGGCGGATAGTTAGCAACTTGGTAGCACTTGCTCCCCCTTACAGTGCACTCACTTCTCATGCATACCAAGTTACAATCCCTTCGAAGAGTTGGATTTTCTATCTCCACACTAGATGAGTGTATGACGTTGGATGGCTTCAGAGGACTTCCTCTTGTGTTAAAAAATAGGGGTTTTTGTCTTTCTAAAATAACTAGCTTTTTAGTTTGGGCATCCGTTCGAGTGGTTATAGGTGTGGTAATTCTCTCCGTTATGGAGGCTTCCCAGTCTAAAGAGGTTAGGCTCAATAGAGTTAAATGCACCACAATGGTAGTATGGGAAACATTTGTTGGTATAACACAACAACACCCGTTGTTTGTACCTTTTGACACAAACACATTTTATTTAAAGTGGCTTGGCTTTAGCCTGTTACTGCTCGAGGTCGTCACACTTGGAAGAAACACAATCCCAAGGGTAGGCCTCTTCTAAAGGTTACACAAATAAAATGATGAGTTTGGCATTTTGGTCAGCCAAGAAGGGGAGAGCATAGTCCTATCATCATTTTCAAGCATAGTAAACACCTGGTCTTTATCCTCCTAGAGTTAAAAACCAAAAACCAGGTGTGTTTTACTCTACCAAGTACACTCCATTGACAAGATAGCAAAAACTTGGAAAATATAGTTAATTTTACCCTCCTACACAAATCTATGTGAAGATTGTTGTTGAAGAATCAAACAAGTTACTCTCCCCTATTTAAGCTAGATGAGAGATTTGTAAATGCAAGATTGATTTGAAAGATTTGTTCAATTTTATCCACCTAGGTTGGGACTATGTGCAATTTGTAATGCAACAATATCATTTACTTTCTCCTAATTAGATCTAGGTGAAAATTTACACGAAGATGTCAAATTACTTCCCCACTAATTAAATCTAGATGAAGTTATGATGCAACTAAATGCCTAAACAAAGCTCCTACACTTGCAAGAAGAGTTAGTACGGAAATCTTTGCAAAAAACCAATACAACTTTTCTGTCAGAATGTAAATGCGCAGGAACATGAAGTAAATGCACATCACTACTCAATAAAAGTGCAGAAACGTGAATGCACAGAAAGAAGCCATGGATGTGTAGGGCTGTTTAGTGAATGCATAGAAATGTAAATGCATAGTGAAATGTGGTGAATGCTCAGAAAGATGGTGTGAATGCGCAGAAAGATGAATGCACAACAGGGAGCCATGAATGCGCAGGATTGGAATGTGAATGCACTGAAATGACCTATCACGATAGTAGCTTCACAAAAAACTCAAATGGAGGTTAAAACGGGGCTAGGGCCCACAGTGGGTACCAAAAATGTTAGAGGAATTATGAACAACAATATTAAACTACTAAATATCTAGTAACTCAATGGAAATGATGCAAAGCCAATAAACAAAGATTATACCTTCGTAGACTGATTCACCTTGTAGCTTCCATTATTGCCTATCTCGTATTGATCTTATGAATGAGTTGAGCTCTCAGAAGTGTGTACTTCCTTGCTGTTTAAAGATGACAATAGGAGAATGGTTGTAGATGGATAATGCAATGAATGAACAACAATATTAAACTACTAAATATCTAGTAACTCAATGGAAATGATGCAAAGCCAATAAACAAAGATTATACCTTCGTAGACTGATTCACCTTGTAGCTTCCATTATTGCCTATCTCGTATTGATCTTATGAATGAGTTGAGCTCTCAGAAGTGTGTACTTCCTTGCTGTTTAAAGATGACAATAGGAGAATGGCTGTAGATGGATAATGCAATGAAGATTAAACTAACAATGCAACTCTAGGATGATGGATAATGGAGATATGAAGACATTGTTGGATAATTGTTATGATAATGAGATTATGAAAATGCAATGAGGATTCTTTTCCAAAGGCACACTGGTAGAATTTCTACAGAGTAAGTTTACAAAAGCTCTTGGATTGTTGAAATTAGAGAATGAGGGTTCCTTTTATAAGCCAAGGATGGGCCAATTCCAAGTGTCATGATCTCAATGGTGGAGAAGAAGTCTTGTGATGTGTATGGTGGAGATCAAATTGGTTGGGATGAGGGAGAGAAATATGGAAGATGTCCCTCTCACCTTGACAAGGTGGAGAGAAAGGTGTGACATGAGGCCACATTTCACAAGGCTCACCAAGACCATAGAGTGAAGGTCAAAGAAGGAGACCTTGTTTGTAGGATGGTTGGAAGGAATATATGGACTTATGGGACAAGTGTCTCAAGGTGCCTTTTGACCAAGATGACATGGAGAGACCATGCTCATGAGAATAGGGATGGTTGGAGAAATAATAGGACATGTGGGTGAGGATAAATTAGATAATTAAATATTAAAATATTTAATTATGTGTGCAACATGATGAGGTGGATTGTGAGGTGGATTAGATGATGTGGAATTAGAGGATGTGGGATTATGGACTTTTGACCTTGGGATAAGATGATTGATTAAATAATTTAGAATTATTTAGTTATGGATTACATTACAAGAATTGATAAATTGATTTGTTGTAGAATTATGATGATGTGAATCATATAAATAAATTAGTGAATTTATTCATTGATAGAGGAATGAGAATAAAATAAATATTAAATATTTATTTAATTCAACTTAGCCATTTTTAGGTGTATACAGTTATCATAATGACCTTCATTAACAGTCGAACACTGTGATTGTAGTCCTCAAGATCGACTGCTAAGTGCTTCATGCACAATCATTGGTTTAAAGGTTCATGATAAATGTTATTATGGCTCGAGGAAAGACTCTCGACCTACTCCCAAGCCAGCTTTCTAATGCACATACTCTATCATAATAGTTCTTTATACTTTAATTATTGAGCACAATAATGAAAGCTTCAAGGGTATTACTAAATAGTTTTGAATCCATGCCATATAGGCACACACACATATTTGCATGCTACAACAAAGCACAAGCTCAGCCCTGTGGCCTTGAGTGACTTAGTTATCAACAGTGATTATAAGCTTAGCATTATAGATTCACATACGACCTCGAGGGCCTAAAGGATTACACATAGTGTATGAGATAACAAATTTATTCAAACAAAGTTTATGACCTTGAGGGTGTTAAAAGAATATTCACAACAAGTACTTTGGCCTCAAGATCCTTCAACAATAATCACAACAAGCTTTACTATTATACATCGACATAGCCGGCCTCATACACAACAGTAGTAACATTTATTTAACATGCCAAGTGATAAGAGTCTTTCTAAGACTATGAATCATACCTAAAGGTTTTATATATGTATAATGGAGTCAGCCTATCGAGGGACACTCCTGAAGCCTGTCAACAACTCTAAAACCTGAGTGCTATTGTACTCCTAGCTCGCTTCTATGACAACAATTTATTTTCATAGGAAACTTGGGTTACGAACCTCTTTTCTCCTCTCTCGAGTGCCAAAAGATAGACTAGCAAAAATAAAGGTATTGAATCCTTTCTTTTGCATGCCTTGCATTCAATAAGGCTTGCCACATTTTGAGCTCCATGATGAAAACAAATAGTTAACCCCACTCCGCCACCCCGTGGCCTTTTTAGATTTCACAGTCTATTATTTTCTATCATGAAGTGGACAATGAGGGTGGGGATCTAAATGGGTTCGAAATGGCCTCCACTCATCCCACTCACCATGGGTTTTGGTTGGCCTAATAACTTATGACATATACATTAATGATAGTAAGGTGCCCAATCACAAGGCTAAAATGATTATATCATATTAAGTTTGCCTTACATCTACATGATGTATAAGGGTAAACATAACAATCCAAGATGTCATCAAATGACATCGTCATCAATAGGGTAGCACAAACAAAATGTGATTTAGGGTTGAGAACCACTCTCCGTTCTTCGCTATAAACCATAAGTAATATATAAAAAGGAATAATAAATTCAAAACCATGATAGGGAAATAAATAAAGAAACAAGGAAGTACTAGACTACCTGGCGAGATTATCTCTCAACTTACATTGACGTTCTAGGAACATCATTTAGTCAAATTGACGTAGACGAAGTCAAGATAACCCAAAGTGTCATGACGACACAAAGAGGAAATGACTAGCTAGGAAAAGACATAAATCACTCTACCTTGCATGGTTTCATAAAGAGTTAATCCGATACTTAGATGGCAATTTGACTCTTTCCCAAATCTATCTCCTCCTCCCAGATGATACTCTCCTTCCATTTTTTGAAGGAAGATTCTTTTCCTGATCACACTCGTAACCATATAACCATGATTAGTGTATCATAATTTGATTCACAAATCATAATAATTAAATAATCATAACAACATGTAATCTCATGTCTAACTAACATTAGTCAGTTTTCACATAATCAATGATTAAATCTAATATTTTCCACAAACATCTAATCATTAAACTATGATTAGTCATCTTGATTACCACACAAAAGCAAGATTAACCTTAATCATAAGTCAGGGATGTAACAGATAAATCTTGAAGATCCTCTCCATGAATTTATGAAGGGATGATGTCAATAGCTGATTTATCTATCACCTTTTTTGCAACTTTCTCAACAATCACTTCCTCTTGAGGTCACTCTGGTTCTTTCAGTACCAAGTCCTCTACATTAATTAGCTGGTTCCCTGGTACATTAGGTGATCTAGACCCTTCTGAGTCTGATATTTCTTCCACTTCTGGACCTGTTGCCACCTCAGGGACTCTTATTATTTCATTTTCCATTTCCTCCTATTGAGGCTGATCTTGTGGCAATTGGTGTGCCAACAATGAAGCGACTGGATTGTTGGTCACCGTGTAAGTGACCTCATCATCATTCAAATCTACCACTTTACTCAGTTGCAATTGTAACTCTTCTGCCTTGGCTTGCTCCTATTCGTTTGTCTCTTCTACCATTTCTAATTTCACTTTAATTATCTAAGCAACCAACTGGTCCCTTTGTAGTTGCATGACTTGCCCTCCAAAATGGGTCTGGTAAGCTGCTATCTATTTTGCCAAATGTGCTTGGAGTGCGGTAGCTAGTAATGAGGATGTCTCTCCTTGGGCTTGACCTGATGCAAACATGAGTTCCATTTTAGTTGGCTATGAGGCCTTGGCTTAGACATCTACAGGATTTGAGGTTGCACCCCTCATCAGTATCATCAGGGTTTTCCTCTTTTGCATGGGAATCACTACCCCCTTCAGTATATTCATTTTATGTTGTTCTTCAGGAGCAGTGTCAGATATAGTGATTGCCCTTAAGGGTTGGTATCGTGGAGGTAAAGGCATAGTGGCGACAATGGTCCCCTCTGCTATCAATTCTTTGCCAGATATAGAAGTCCTTGCCTCTGCTAGCTTAGTTTCCATAATTCTCCTCTTTTTGACAAGGAAATCATCATAATCAGCATCTCCCCATTATTTTCTCTCTTCTTGTCATATGTAAAGGCTATGCCCTTAGATTTCAGCTCATTCACCTTCTCATCCACCCACTTCTGAGTGATGACCATGACTCTTCTGGTGATGACATTGATTGATGTCTCATCTAGCTGAGTCCAATTAGGGAGAGGCAAGGTCTCATTATATATTTGCTTCTCATCATACTCTAAATCAAGGACCTTTTTATCATTAGACTTTATCTAGGATGAGACCTCTAGACATCCTAATGTCCTTATCTAGTTCAAAGTTAACCTCTGATATCCCCTTTTCCTGACTTCCTATTCATCCAGACAATCCACCCAGTAATCTTCTAGGTGCGGGACATGCTATAACTTCTTATTAACAAACTTCTCCATCCTATGATATGGATCATAAGTTCTTATCAGGGGAAAAGTGGGAGGTTCAGCATTTGAAGTTTAGACTCAAATAATTTGCAGTCTTTGAAGTTTACACATCTATACCAATGGATATCCAGAGGGAACTTAACAGTTCCCCATTTGTTCTTTGGGATATATGCTTCATAAGAAGGTATTATTTGTCAAGTGATCTCAAGCAGTAGAACATTGTCTATCAGATATCTGGGCAACATGAAAGGGTGTCCTTCAAAGCCTTCCATCCTAATGTATGTAAATGTAGGGAAATGGATGAACTGGAACCCATGAGCCATGATTAAGGCTTGAGCTTCCCTTGAGATCCTTTTGGCTCAATCACCTTCCATCAGCCAAACCAACCACATTATGAAGCAATCATTTACCCTTCAGTAATGCTACATCGATTACTTCCTTTTGAGCTGTGGGTAGTATTCCCACATTGATCGCTCTATTTTCTTACTACCCAACTTACGAATAGTGGTTAACCCATAAAATTATGCTATGTAAGCACATGAATATACTACATAGGATGTCATCCTAAACATATTTTTATTCTTCTTCCATCTGACCATCCCATCATGTAAGGAATCACTGATCAACTTCACCCAGTGCACTATTTCTCTTGTTTCCTTCACATGTCTGATGAGGCCGAACATTCACAACTCTAGCACTCTAGAGTCCTCCTTCCCAACCATCCTTCTCAAAAGGGTTATCATATACTGCACCTCAAGGTAGAAATCATACTTATATAGGTTTTGAGGCATCTAGATACCACCTTTGGTCTGGTGTTAGGATCCATCCATGAAGTATGCATGATCTTCCTGCATCCTGAGACATTATAATTATATACTATTGATAGAGCATTGAGGTCTATTTAAAAAACCTCCTAACTTCTAGGCAGCTTGAATGTTTCCATGATGCCCTTCTCTAATAAGTCTGCATACACGTGCCCCTATTTCTCTACTCTCTTGTTTCTAGGGTTATAGTTCCGAGTGCATTCATGACCAATTCTAGGGCCTCTACAGCATATGGAAAACCAACTACATGATACATTCCACTCTTCACAATGTTGTCCAAGGTAGCATCCCCTCCTTGGGCTTGAATCCGTGCCCTGAAGACTTCTAAATCTATACTCCCACAATGGGTGTCCAATGTGTTCCCATATTTACTCCATACGCCGTAAGAACATGAAACATAGGGATCTTGAATATCCTTTGCAAAATGTCCTAATGCCTATGTCTTGTTGAAAAGTCAACAATTTGAGTGCTAGTTTATAAAGCAATGGATAGGACATTAATAAGGGCATGGATATTTTAGCATAAATGTTTGGTGTGAAAATATTCAGTCCATTGGGAGGTATGTAGCTCAGGATAAAATTGACAGCTTGCAATGGACAAGACATTTACTCGATTGATCATGTCATGTCCAAAATATTCGGTCCAGTGGACGTGCTCAGGACTCGCTCACCTCCTGACCCTAGATATTTTCCTTCTATCATAAACAAACTCACCCACCATTTTCAAGAGCCATTGTCCATTACTTGTTTGCTATGACATACATAATAATAGTTTTCTATACATTGACGAACTATTCAATAAGTAAATCTAATTTATTTAATGTTTGTGAACAAGTCGACAATCTCTCAATTGGGTTGCAAGCCAAACTCCATGGAGAGTAGATAGTTAGACCAATTACAAGGTGCTGACACTGAAATGGCTGGCCTTTGTTTTGGCCCCAATTATTGTCTGATTTGAAAATTAAATTTCATCACATTTGAAGAAAAGAATAAGGTCATGCATCAAGCATTCCTTGATCATTTAAAATATATAAGATAGTTCACATAAATTTTAATAAAATGGTAGTTTATAGTATTCGATTTCAAAACTAAGAAATTACATGCTACAAGGAATAGGAATTTTAGACATCACACTTTTAATACTTAAAGGAAATAATCAATATTAGACAATATAACACATATTTAAAAATTAGATAAAGAGAAGAAATATATGAATTCACAGTTACAGTTCCCATATTTGAAACCACGACATAACATCGACAACCAATATAGCCACATAAAGAGATTAATAGAAACCATGACTAAATACCTAAAGAAGACATACTTGTAAACCACATACAACCATAAGATAATCGAGACATTACCATAGGGTAACTGGAAGGTAAACACATATCATAGAAACACTTCACTAACAGGGTACAGTGGGCTAGTCTAGGGTATAGGTCTTGTGATTATCTCTAGTAACCACCATCGGGGATAATAAGAGTATGCTCAAGCCTATGAATCCATGCGGAGTTGATACTCAGTACCTATAACATTCCAAGCACACATCAAAGTACCTATGCATATAACATATCTCATATAGCCAAAGCAACATCAATCATCAGGAAGAGGGTCAGGACATCGTAAGCCTCTCGGATACGAGTGTTACGAGATCATCCTTTTCCTGTCCATAATCATGCAAAATTGACAATAACAACATCTAATCATGTAAGCATAAAATCTAGCATAAACAATAATCATGTCAACATCATAATAGTATCACGATTGCAAATCACCGGTGCCAATACAAAATAATAATAGGATGCATAATCCAATATAAAATATACAGTTATCCGAATCCATCAAGGATAAGCAAAAGAAAAATGTGAACACGAGGGTTGTTACAGTGAGTGAAGAATAAAAGAAAACATTCATACTCTAGCAGATGTATCTAATTCACTATAAAAGGCTTTAAAGGAGAAATATATGTGTGAAAAATTGAAATCCGATGTGTGAGAGTAGTCATGTGAAAATCAAAACAGAAGATTATATTTCTTGTGTGGGCATTAAAGTGACAACATACATCACAAAGAAGGATAAGGTATGAAGCAAAGAGCAGATCAGATTTGAAGATCTCATTCTACATTTAAATATTTAGTCATTCACAAGAGGTTGGTGCCTCAAGTTTGCCAAGGTTAGTTCCTTAGAAGAGGGAGTTGGTGCTCCTTGTAGGATGGTGCCTACAAAATAGTTTAAGAGGTTGGTGCCTCTTGTAGGTTGGTGCCTACAATCATTGTAAACTTACATAAATATAAAGTACATTATTTGTACCATGGTTTTCTCATGTAAGGGTTTCCACATAAAATCTTTGTTTCAACTTGTTCATATTGTTATATTCCTACATAGTTTCCATTTTGATGAAAAATTTAAATTGGCAAAAATTGTAATATACTGATTCACTCCCCCTCTCAGTATATTTGTGTTCATCAATTGGTATTAGATTGAAAGGTTATGGGTTTGAATTCCCCTAGATAACATTGGGGGATTTTGTTGGAAAATGGTCAGCGCTGCCCATGGGATTCGTGACATGGACTAATTACCTCCAGTGGATTCATTAACTCTGGAACTTGTATTAGAAATTGATATGTTGACCTTTTGGTTTAATATCAATTGTGGGCCAACAATTGGTATTAGAGCAGGCCCTTAGAATAAGTCTAACAAACTTGAAGGGAGATCCATATATCACACATCATGAGTGGAGAAGGATTCTCTTCCAACAAGACTCTATTGTTTGATGGAAGAAATTATGCATATAAGGGACAACATACAAATCTCTTATTCAAGTCCTCATAAAAAATAGTGAATAGAATTATTTGTTGAAAGTATTCCTTGTGTTTTCTACATATAAATATGCCATGACAAACATCTAGTACAGTGCATTAAGTATTAGGCTTTCCATATATCAAGTGCCATTTTTGAGAGGTCTTTGGTCTCTTCTATGGTAATAACTATTGGGTCAAATCTAGCGGGCAAACTTCTAAGGATTTTCTCTATAATCCTTTGCTCATCCATGGTTTCTCTATTTATCCTTAATTGATTAACCAAGGTAGAAACCCTTGTGTGAAAATCTGAAATGGACTCATTGTCCTTCATTGCAGGGTCTCAAAATCTCTCCTAAGTAGCTAGAGTTTTATTGATCTCACCTTGTCAGTTCCCTTGTAACTGTTTTGCAATATTTCCCATACTTCTTTTGCATAGTTGGCTATTTCTATTCTAGGGAAATAGCCTCTGTCAAGACTGCCTCAATTAAACTAAGGGATTTTGCATCTTTCCTTCTTGTCTCCTTCAATTGGGTTTCCTTCAGCTTGGTCTTCTGGTTGTTTGTGAGGGCTGCATATGCAGCTGGGTTAGTTACATCATTGAACCCATTGATCACAAACTCCCATAAATCATTTGCAACCATTATGGTCTTCATTTCTTTACCCAAACATCATAGTTTTGTCCATTGAATTGTAGTGGTTGCTGCCAACTCTTACTTTCTTCTCCAGCCATGTCTCCTACCAAACAAAATTTAAACACCCATAGAATAAATGCCCAACTCACTCAAGACTTAGGGCCTTCTAGCTTTGATACCAATCTGATGGATATTTGAATTCCAAACACAAATAAAATGTGCAATATCAAAATAGATTGCAAAGGAGACACACAATTGAGACTTGCAAACTTTTGTTTGTTCTATTAAATTAGAAAAAATAACATTTACAAATGATTTCTAAACATGAAACTACAAGATTACAAACATGATTTGCAGCAATCTGTAGCTACACAACAAACTAGAGCTATCTGCTACTCTTTGCACACACACTAAAATGCTCAGAACTATTTTTCATGGACACAAAGAACATTCTCTGTTGCTACTGCTTTTGCAACTTCCTCTTCTGCCTCTTTGCTTCTTTTTCTGTCTTACATTTTAAAACATTCCCTTCTTTTTGTCTCTTCTCTAACCTGCAAAAAAATTCTACCGCTCAAAACAAATTTAAAAATACTTACCAACAATAATAAAAATGGCCACCAATGAATTCTGTATGTTGTGCCAATTGGATGGCATTAACTCCTTGGTCAATGTGGTGGGAGAGAGATCCCAAAGAAATCTCTGACGGGGTAGCGGGTAGGTGGAGTACGTACTCTAGATTTGAATTTCCAACAATTCCTTTATAGTTCTGAACATATCTAGGATACTAGCAACAACTTCAGATTTATTTTTAGACCAGAGATGATTTTTAAGTTTAGTGTGATATGCAGAAAATATAATATATAGCACAAATGAACCTCTAGCCATTTGAAGACCATTTTCATGAAGGGTATTATTGACTTTATTTGGCAAAGAAGTAGTTAGTGATGATGCACCCAAAGATGAACCATGCCCTTTAACAATTGCAAGTGGATGTTGGGAATAGTTGCCCCTGCAATAAGCCGTCTACCAGGAAGCTTGCTACCAATGAATCCTTGCTCAACTCTTAATTGAAGTTAGCAAGTGTTATAGTCAAAGTACATAAGGAAGCAAAACAATTTCTAGACAGAGATATTATTTTAGTTGGGATAGACAAGAATTGTCAGGAGGATATTATGATGCACAGCCACAATGCTATCATGGAGTGTTTTGGAGTTTGGTGGATTCATTGGCAGTGAGCTCTCCAATCCAAAGATGGCCATTCTATGGGACACAAATTATCTTTTCAAAGCTACTGCTAATCCGGTCACCGTATATGTTGAGGTTAGTATGTGTATAAATTTTTTTTTTCAATCATGATGTTACAACAGAATAATTTTAGTCATGATGTTTTATTTCCTGGGTTTATAAATTCATATAATTATTTAGGCTTGTTTGATAATTATGTAGGTAAGAAACCCTAACAATGACTACAAATGTTAGGAGAGGCTAGAAGATTATTACATTTAAAATAGATAACCGAAACCCTACAACAACTGTGGCACTTGGAGCTATATCCATTTTGTTTCCCAAGTCAGACCCTTTCTATTCCAAGAAACTCATTCATGCTTCCATACTAAATTTTTTAGCACTAGAGTAATAGTAGCAACTTAAAATATTTATAATGGTTAGAGTTTAGGAGATGATGAATCATACAATACATTTGGGTGGGACAATAAACATGTTGGAGCCTGAGTGCTTTGATCGAAGGTATAGTAACTTAGAGTGTGACTCCTTATATTACTTCACTTTTTTCATTGAATCAGCAATATTTTTAACTTTTTGTGGATTCAATTAGTATAAGTAGTTACACTCAAAGTTATACCTTCGATAAAAGTACTCAGGTTCCAACATGTTTATTGTCCCACCCATGTAATGTCTGATTTATCAGCTCCTAAACTCTAATCATTACCTAGTTTTTAAATAGCTTCTATTACTCTAGTGCTAAAAAATTTAACATCATGGAAGCATGAATGAGTCTCTTGAAATAGGAAGGGTCTTACTTTTGAAACAAGGGATGCAACTACAAGTGCTACAAGCATTTCAAGGTTTTGGTTATCTACTTTATACGCAATTTAGTTGTGTCCATGTCTTTTGCCCTTTCCCAGCATTTGTGGTCACTGTTAGGTTCCCCTACCTACATAATTTTCAGAGAAAGCCTCAATAATTATTAGAATTTATAAAACTGGGAGATACAACATCATGACTAAAATTGTTCTATTCTTACATATGACTGTAATTATCATGTTCTTATGCACATACTAACTTGAATTGGATTAGTAGTATCTTTGAGAAGATAATATGTGGTCCATCGAATGATCATGTTTGCATTGGAGACCTCGCTGCCCTTGAATCCACCTAACTCCAAAACACTCCATGACATCATTGTGGTTGTGAAGCTCTTTGGAAATCTAAACTTGACATTGTCTACTCCGTTATGTCAATATCCTCCTATCAACTCCAGCTAATAAATTGTCCAACTACCCACAATTCCCAAATCTCAAAAATAGCCATGTAACTACCTCATACCTCTTGCAATACTAAGTTAAATATTTAGACATCATAACCTACTACAATTTCTAGAACATTAATCTTCATTTGGTTCTGGTGATTGATTGTTTTGTTTTTTGGCTTTTTTTTTATTCACTAGGGCAGGCTGGGTGACCCTTTGGTGGCTTGGTAGCTGAGGTTTTTGTTTTCTTTAGTATTATTGATAGTTACTTCCTCTATCTCCTTCATGTTGTTACTTCCACTGCCATGGTTTTCAGAGATTCTACATGCTAATTTTTGTTCTTCGGTTTCCATCCTAACTTCAATTATATAGCTTTAAATACCTACAAAGCATTTTTCTATTGAACTGAGTTAAAAAGATATAAAATAAAATTATATTATATTAAATTTGGCTCTTCAGTTCTTTAGGATTTCAATCTGGAATACAATAGCACATATTGCAGCAACAAATCTAACTTAAAATTTATATATTACTGCAATAAATATAATTTATTTTTTAACTAAAAACTAATAAAAATAATATTTTTTGCTTAAAAAAATTATTTCAAATTAAGTTGTTTAAATAGATTTTATAGGATGCACTCATTATTTCAAAAGATTATTATACAAACATATGCATATACTTATGATAATATAGTTTCATGACCAGCATTTTATGAGATTGTTGTATAAACTTTATAATATAAAAAATATATAAGGAATCATATTATCAAATTAGCCTACAAACTTAAAAAATAACATTGAGTGAAAAATAGCCAATAAAAGACCCACTTCCAAAACACTACTTATATTATAGTATGACACACAATATCTTATAAATAAAATAATTTAACGTGTCATAATCAATTGATAAATATTCAAAGAGTTAACAAAAATCAAAGGAAAAGCATAGAAAGTTCTTACCAGAATAGCCCTTGTTACACTATGACAATGGTACTTTTACTCTAATACTTTTTATAATGATTTAATTGTTGGTTGGTCACTTTGGTAACATAACATTACCTTCAAAGCTCTTGATTATGGCTTGATTGAGGCTTGATTTATAGATTTTGGGATGATAGGATGAATGACTAAGATTTGATTAGATAGATGGCTAAGATTTGATGAGATAAATTTAGGGAAAAAAAGAAGGCTTCTAAGTTGTATCCTAGGGCTTCTAAGATTGAGTGAGAGGAAACTAAGGCTTATCCTTATGTGAATGGATAGGATTAAGAGATGTAGTATGAAATGGGTAGTGGAGATGTAAAGTCAGTTTGACTTTTGTGCAAGTTTCTAGGTTTAATGAATCTGGCTAACTAACGAGGATTAGAACAAGTGGAAAATAATTAATCAAATAATAAATTTATTTTATTAACTAGCTTACCTATATTAAGAAACATCTCTCTAAATTAGGCCAAGGCATATTGAATCAAAATAAAATAACAATAAAATATTTCCTTTACAAAGAATGCATATTTTTATTTGTGTGAAGAACCCTAACCCTATTTTTGCATTCCATTTGTCCATTGTTTGCAATACTTGTTTTCTTACAAGTTGAGCATGATCTTATTTGTCTCGAGTGGCTAGATTCAATGCTTGCATTTACTCAATGTTCTTGATTTCTACAACCTTGGTACTGAGAACAAGTATGTGAACATTAATACCTAACAATCATGGATCATGATCACTTACGTATCTATCTCCTTCATATGATCTCTTTTACCACCATTATAGAGTAAATTAGGGCTCCTACTATCACCTATATAAAGGGGTGCAGGGGCTAGAAAAAAGGATTTTAACCTAGGTGGTGTGTGAGAAAAATAATCAATTGTTCCCCACTCTAGAATGGTTGGGGCCTCCCTACAAATTATGTTATTGCATCATTTGTCTCTCCATCCATTGATATGGTTCTAATGTTGTATACTTCATTATTGGTGGTGTGAAGTTCTTAGTCTTAGTGGTTGGTTCTCAATTCTATATTTTATGTTGTAAATAATAGAAATAGGAAAATGACCCTGTGTGGATGGTCACGAATCAAAATAAATGGAATGTAGGTCTCAATCTAGAATGTTTGACCTTATTTTCTAGGGCCTCAAATATAGGAGGGAACCTAATCATCATGCTAGGTTATTTATTTTCGATGTATGAACAAACAATTAAATACACTTGATTTAGTAATGCCCTATATAGGTACATGTGTGAGGTCAAAGAAATTGCTTGATGGAACTAACAATGAAGCTAGCATTGAGGTGGATGAACTAGTGAATGTGGCAATTCATATGCACCAAATAAGTATCTACATGCCAAATCAAAAGAAGTGTGGGAGAAATTGGAAATTGGTTGACTTGCCATTTCACATCAATGACAAGAAAATAGGACATCATGAACTAGTATGGTGTGATAGATGGCTTGCCTGATGGGAGAGCAGGATGGCTCAAAGGAGATGCTAACATTTATGATGACAACTATACAGGTAGTACTATAACAAACAATATATATGCTAATCAGAATGCCATTTGCAGTGAAGTTGACAATATAAATTCAACAATATGTCTCAAAGAAAAAAGGAGGCAAATTGATTTCATGGGACATGTCTTAGATCTTAGGTTGAGAGAGATCTTCAAATCATGGTCAGTTATTATTTTGTACACAATCTAAATGGTGCTTGGAGACACTTTCATCTCCACTTCTCATTAATACAGGGTGAATACTGATATACCCTCTATAAATGTTGTTGTGCTATTAGATTTGGGGGAGCCGAAAGATGGTATTTGGGTGGTGTCAAAAACACTAATTTAACCACACTGGCCAAGGGACTAAAGAAGACATTGGACAATGTTGTTCTCGACTTGGGGTTCTTTCTCAATAATGGCACATGGCATGTGATTCCCTAGCTATGTAATGGATCATGAGTAACTTTTGTGATTACATTGGTGGGATAAAATGAGGAGAGAAAATAGAAGGACAAGTAGTGTGCAAAATTCCTCAAGGTTCTCTGGAGAGAAGTAGATGTCCATGGCACATACTGGTTCTTCACTATCAACTCTGGTATCTCAAACTCTAGCACGAATGTGTCACAGATGGGAGAAACAGTTGATGACAATCAAATGTAGAAAATATTTTATAGAAAAATGCACATATGTTAGGAATACATTATAATGTTGATATGCAATTATCTACAATATGCATAGTGAAGACATAAGTATATGGTTCTCTGTATCAGATTTTCTTTTTTAGAAAACCAAGAATGTAAGGGTAATGTTAACATGCAATCTTGGGATAGAAGCAAGTCTTGTAAATGGAGCTCCAATTATGTTTGAAAAATACTAATATACAAACCTAGAAGTGCACAACTACAACCACCAACATATGTTATGGTTGAATTTGACAGTTATTCAGGCATACCATTAGAAGATCAAACTCCACTAATAATACCAATTACGCCAATACAAAGGTACCACACAAACCAAATACCCTTAAGATTAGCTTGGGTATTGACAATACATAAATCAAAAGGTCTCACTCTTTTAAAAGCTACTATTGACATAAGAAAAATAATGAATATGATTAACATTTGTGGCTATATTTCATATAAATTCATTACAAGGTCTAAGAATAATTTCACAATTTAAATATGACCATTATATGAAAAGATGAAAAAGGGAAAACAACTTGCCAACTGAAAATAACGAATCAAATTATTAGAAGATAAATGATGTGACTTACTTCTTACAAATCTATTTGAATTAATATGAGGTAATGAACTATTTTTCACAATCTCTTAGCTCTATTTCACATTTTACAATTACGAAAATATGATAAATGAATGCATGTACTTACAAATATGTTATGTTCTCTAAATGTACTACACTATTATTACTCAAACAAAACTGTGTCAATTCTTAAAATAGTGTTTTTAACATGTTCAAACTGTAGATGCTACTAGTGTACCTATTTTTAGATTTTGTCATATATAAGTTGAATATTTCTAGACACTTAAATATTACCATATCCTTATGACACTTCTAACATCATGTTTCAACAACTCCTAGGCCTCATCTTGCACCACTTTCAACATATCTTAAAGCTCAACCTTTCCATTAGTCAACTTATTTAATTCATAGGATAGTCCCTTTTACCGAATTAATCAAATAAATAAATTTATTTATTTTATTTTAATCCATTATCCTTTTTAATTAGATTCATTAAATAAATTTTATTTATTTAATCAATTTAATTTTCATACATAATCCTTGATTATTTTTTCAAATTATGAAGTAATTATTTTAAATTTAAAATATATAACAGACATACTTTTATTAAAAAATGCCCATTAAATTAAATTTAAAATATATAATGGACATATTTTTATTAAATAAATTCACATTACAATAAAGAGACATGAAGTAAATAATCTATATAAATACAAGTAATACCAAAATATAAATAAAAAAATATCAATTCAAATTAAAAAACAAAAGAATAGTGAGAAGCATAGAAGTTATTTGAGTTGTAAGTTCAATTAATTTTCTTTTGTTTTCTACATAATAAAATTCAATTTATTGGTTTCTTTTCACTATTGTGTTTTTTCAAAAAATATTAGAATTATTTTGGGAAAAGATTTGTAACTCATTGAAGCACATTTTCTATATTTTTTTGTAATTTTTTATTGAATATTTTTTTTATTAATTTTTTATTGGCCATTTTTGGGTTTTTAAAAAATCATCGTGTACATCACGCATAAGATGACCTAAACTTAACAGTTTTTGAATTTTTTTTTAAAATTGAAAAGAATTGTCTATAGTACGTTTTCGTACAATTTTTTACAAAAAAATATTTTAATAAAAAGTTATTAAAATACTGAAAAACTCTGATAATTCAAGTTTATGGACCTATTTCATCAGAAATTGATTAAAAAATAGAAAAAATAATCTAATTGTAAAAAAAATTACATATTTGGAATCTACATTGTCTCATCTATAATGGGTTTGAATTTTGTCAAAACATTCTACAAAATAGACCTTCAGATATATGCCCAAAGTCACCATTTTTATGTGACATTGACATGACCTTCAAGTTGCAGGTTAAACCAAGTCTAGAGGTCAGGTTCGGGTCCCCAAAGCATTTCCCAAATAGGGTTACAAAGCAAAACCTGAGCTTAAAATTCAAATTTGCAGCATTCTCTACCATATTTTTTCTTCTATAGGTCCATCAACTTGGAATATTGTTTGAATTTTGATAGAAGCCATCATTGAGACACTGTTTGAGTGAAATTTTGATGAATTGCTACTTGTTTGAAGGACTTGAACAAAGAAGGAAGGCTTTCAAGTTTTTGACATTCATTTGTACATACTTCATAAATTTTTTAATCATGGGATCACAAAGTCATAATAAGAGGAAACATAGGAAGTTATTAACCCCTAAAGAAATTGAAGTAAAGAGAGAGGAGGCAAAAAGACAAAGAGATAGAAGAATAAAAATTCAATCAATGCATAATGCTGAAACATCTAATTCCACAACTATTGAAGATAAAAATATTGAGGAGACCATGGATGTAGACAATGCAAATTTGCAAGAGGTGAATGTGGAAACTAATACAATTATACAAACTAATCTTGGTATGTCTTCAAATCCCTTTGTAATTGCTATGGAGAATGTTTCAATAGGCACAAATCTAGGTACTTCTTCAAATCCACCTTTGAATGAAATAGAAATGGTGTTTATAGGAGATTTAAAGCATGCTGGATATAACAATGTTGAGATTGATAATATTCGTAGAGATCAAAATTTGAAACAAATTGTTGTTGAAAATGAAAATAATTTTTTTTTTGTTGAAAATGAAAATAATTTTTTTTTTGTTGAAAATGAAAATGAAAACCGTTTTATTGTTGAAAATGAAAAGGAAAATCCTTTTGTTGAAAATGAAAATGAAAACCATTTTGTTGTTGAAAATGAAAATGAAAATCCTTTTGTTGAAAATGAAAATGAAAACCATTTTGTTGTTGAAAATGAAAACGAAAATCCTTGTGTTGAAAATGAAAATGAAAACTATTTTGTTGTTGAAAATGAAAACGAAAATCCTTTTGTTGAAAATAAAAATCATTTTGAAGTTGAAAATGCAAATGAAAATCTAGGATGTGATGTTGAAAATGAGAATTTTTTTTTCAAAATTGAAAGAAATGTTTTGGATAATCTTCCTGGTAAAATTTGTTGGAGACAAATAAGAACACATGCCAATAGATTATAGAAGGAATTTTTTTATCGTAAAAAACTATCATTTCAATGTCAACTAATGATGCAATTAATGAGAATGTGGAAAATGAGAAAAGTAATGAAAATGTTAGGCATTTTTGTTAAACCAAGAAGAAAAGATCAATCACTAAAACATGCTATGTCTACTGTTACTAGTGCCATTGAGTCTATTGGAAATAATAGTTGATCCAAAGATAAGAATGCAGCAAGACGAGCTATAACAAACTACTATAGTGAATAAAACAACTTTGAATAGAAGAATAGTAAGCAATATTAGTGGAATTCTAAAAATACATCCTAAAACATTGGTAAGAGTGGAAAAGAAGAGAAAGTATAGAAAATGATCAAATTAACCAATGCTGGAGTTTTAGTGGTCGACTCCTGAGATCTGACATGAAACTGAATGTTGAAATCAAATCTTGGATCGAAAAATATTGGCATGATAATACTAGGATATCATCTAATGCTAGAGATGTTTTAAAATTAAGAGTGGGGTCCAAAGTTTGTGATCCTCATCCAAAACACCTATTAGATACAACGCAAACTAAATTTTATAGAAAATTTTGTGGTGAATTAGTGTTACTTGGTAATATTAGAATAAGTCAAAGATCTTTTGAAAAATGCAAACCATGGTATGTAAAGATTATAAGAAACAAATATCTTGTTGTTGTAAAATACATGTTCAATTTCGTTATTATTATGATGTGTTTCGATAAATACGTTGTACTTTACATAGTAACATGATTATATAGGAATGTGATATTAATATGCCACCTGAAACAATAAAAGAGTTTATATCAAGTTTGTTCTGTGAAAGATCTAATGAAAAATTATTTTATTTAAGTTCATGTATTTCTGGACAATGCACTAGTTGTGGCAATCTTTCTTTGTTAAGAGTTTGTATGCATGAAAGTGTTGAAAATGATTTTGGAAAACAATTAGTGGATGTTAAAAGATTTAAGAATGTTGAATATTCTTTAAAAGATGAAAATTTTGGAAAGCGTTGTGATTTAATTACAAAAAAGGTTAGTGTGCATGCATTCATATCAGAATTTAAGAGTAAAATTGTACCAAAATATGTCAAGCACTCTCAACAAGCTCGATGGCTTGATGGACAGTTTCGTGAATGTAGAAACATATTTCCAGTTGGTACTATACTATAAGTGGTTAATTTTGTGGAAAACTATAATTTAGCTTCGCAAGAGAAAATTCAATCACAATATTACAATTTAGTGCAGGTTGCTATGTTTGTTCATATTATTTATAGACATGCAGATGATAGCACAAAGAATGATAGAAAAGTTATGAGGGAGTATCATTTCTATTTGAGTGACAACTGGTTACACTCATCAGAGTTTGTTCAATATTGTTTCAATATATTTTATACAAATTTAAGAGAAAGAGGAATCCAGATGAATGAACATCTTATATGGTTAGATAATTGTACGGGGCAGTTCAAGAATGCTTGAATGTTCTGTTAGTTAAGTAGGGTTCACAAGAAGAATAATTTCCAACATATGTGAAATTTTTTTGAAGCTGGACATGGCAAAAGAGAACATGATGGAGCTGGTGCGTGTGTTAAAAGAATTCTTGCTATACAACAATTAAAATTTGAGGTGTAGTAAAATTTAAAGATGGATGTGGGATTGTAGATTGGTGCAATTAAAGATTATGTACACCTAGATCAAGCGAGTACTCTACAGTTTATAGACTCTTTTAGCTGGTTGAAGAAGAAAACATTCTACCTAGACTTGATTTCTGGACAATTAGTGGATCTACTAAATCGCATTCATTTAGGAGTTCAAATGCAAGTACATGAACTATCTAGACAAGGGAGCTTGCATGGTTTTGTCAGTTTTGTATTTTAGTAGATTGGGAAGCATGTGAGAATACAGAATGGGTTGAAGAGTGGAAGCAAAGGCCGTTGACACTTGTACAAGCACACGATCAAAGTGAAACAACAATTAAAGACAATGATCAACTGTTTGCATCAAACGATTATGACTGTGTTTCAGACCTTGTAAAAGAAGGTAATTTAATTCAAATTATTTCACTTCATTACTAATTTGTAGTGCTTTTATTTATTTATGTGTACATATGAATGCATGTATGTTGATTGGTCAAATTTTATGGACATGTGCAAGTTATTGAATCAAAATTTGTTTGCAGGACATGTGTATGTTGTTATTGCACCAAAGAAGAATGAAGAGGAAATAGAATATTGGTTGGATCATTATGTGGAGACTAAACATAAGTTAACAAAACCTTGAGAAGATGATGATGGCTTTCCTTATCCAATAGGTTTGGTGATCTCCTTAAGAAATCCCCTTAAGCAAATTTTGATAACAAGTCTTTGATCCCCTTAAGCAAATTTTAAGAACTTCTTTGATCCCCTTAAGCAAATTTGAAGAATTTATTTGATGATGGCTATCATTATCCAATAGGTTCAGTGGTGGTTGTTGGCACTTGGATATGGAAATACCTAATAAGGAAGAATGGTTTGCCTGCATTCAAAGATTATGAAACACATAAGAAGATTATACACTACTCACATTTGGTGTTGGCAACAAATATAAAACTGGAGAGGTATTGTGGAAAACTTGCAAATAAAGAGCTATGGATAATTTCAATGGAAGACCATGAGACAATCATTAATGTGTTGGAAAAAAGAGAGGATGGAGATGGTACAATAGAATAAGTAAATACAAGTAAATATAGTTAAATAGTTTTATATTGTTCTTTTAAATGTATTAAATACATGTTTTGATATTTCTTGTGCGTTATTAGTTGAAATTGATTTAAATTGTCCTTTTATATTCTTAGGCCATGATCACAAATTCATCACATACTTTGAAACAAAAACTTGAGAGGATGCAGATTAAACCTATATCTACACATGTGTGAGGCACTTGTAAATACAGGTACAAATTGTGTATATCTAGATAGTTTTATATAAATTAAAATACATGTTTTGATGATATATTTATAAATTGCTTGTATTATTTTTATATCAAGTGGTGTGAAGACCTACTACATTCCCCACAAGTTTTAGATTTTCTTGAGATGGCATAACCACATTTTGTAAACATTGTTTTGAGTTGGCATATATGTACATACACAATTACATTATTGCACATTTTGTACACAAATTTGTATGCATGTGTATGTACACAATTATACTCTACACTTTTATATATCAAAATTATTATTCTATATATTTTATTTGTTAAATGCGCATGTTTTTCTACTTCAAATTTACTTTAAATTTGATTTTATTATATTGTTAAATTTGATTGCCTTGGGCAACTTCACCAAATTTTGAGAACTTAAGACGTCCCATTAAGACATCGTATTAGGACCCCTTAAGACATCTAAAAAGTTAGCATCTTTGTAGGTTAATTAATGGCCAATTTGAAGTTGTTAATGGACCACAGTATCCTACATAGTTATGTTACTTCTATGCTTCAATAACCATATATCTCTCTCTTTATTCTCAACAAACTAGCATTAGAGTCCTCTCTCAATCCAACCATTACACTATCATCTTCATTCTATCCTTAAAATTTCTTCTTTATTTTACATGCTCAATAATGAAGATGAACTAGTACTTAGCATTATAGATTAGGTTAGTAATTTTCAATACATAGATACAACTCCATGCATTAATGTTATCTCTTTGGAATTTGTAATTTCTCCCTTCTAGATTCTAGTTAATGGTTCATTGCATGGATGTTTTAGATCTATTGAATGGGTTTGCATCAACGAGGCTTGGAATCTTGCTTTATCTAAAACTATGGAAATGTATGGTGGAGATGTAAGATTAGTTTGAATTTTTCCTTTTAGCTAGTCATGTGAGTTTTTGAATTTATTTATTTGTGAGTTCAAGACATGATTTAAGATTTGATTTATTTTATTAGTGGAGATTAGAAGTTAATTAATCGAATAGTAAGATTATTCAATTAATTAGTGGGGAAGGTGTAGGAAATTAGTTTAATTAAATAAATATGATTTATTTAATTAATTTGATAATGGAAGGCATGCAAAAGGCTAATCCTAATTAATTAAATAAATATAATGTATCTAATTAAAGTATGAAAATGTGAGGTAGATTAAAGTATATAAATACCATGGATCTAAGAACATGTATAGAAATGTCGTATCTATCAAACTACATGAACTACTCAAAATACATCATAATATGGGTGAATCCTATCTCCTTTATAAGTGACCCTCAAAGTGACAACTATTGTGCTAAGAATGATGAATGGATCCCTACAAAAATATACACATACATTAGAACATGAGCATTATAATAGAATTAGAACACATAGTTAATCTAATGTAACAATATACATAACTTATCACCTGATCACTACCATGATGTGAATCATGCATGTATATGTCCTCTTTATGTTAGTAATGATATGAAATTAACATATGTCACTACATCTAAGAGAAGGACTTAAAACTACATGGATATCACCTAATATACCTTCATCAAGTCTAACAATATACATCATATCTAGAATGATGTAATTGATTAGTATCGGTCCTCAATTCCTTTCCTTTGGTAAGAAATAACCACAATGTCACCAATATACTTAAAACTTGGGGTAAATGTATGCATCCTTTCACCAATAAAATATCTAGGTTGAGGAAAATATCATCCTCAATGATGATCATATGTGTCTCTATCACATACCCTACCATGCACTTTTCCCACATAGCTTGGTAGATATACATTATTTATGTTGAGACCCAAGTGCACCTTGACATACAAATTTTGTTGTGATTCAAATTACACATTTGAGATTTTGTTGTGATTCAAATTACAAGAGTGGGTTAGCTAGTTGTCACAAGTATTGTACATGTGACAGATGCTAGGAGTAGCTAGTTATCACCAAAAACACTGAGGTGATAGGTGCCGAGAGCTACCCTTTGTATGATAAGGTCTAGCTGGCCTTCACTATTTCCATGTAGGTGATAGTGCTAGGTGCTAAACCATACTAGGATGGTTAGACTCTACTAATGGTAAGGAGGTGAAAGATGTTTGGATCCTTTGACTCAAAAGGTTTAATGAATTGTGAAGTTCTTTGTTGTTTTCTGATTGTACATTTGCCCCAACTAGTGATGGTGGTAAGTATTATGGGATGCTTTCTAGCCATCCTAACTAGTAGTAATCTAGGAAAAGTATGGACCCTTGATGGAGTATGGAATGCATGGTCCTCATTTCCTTCCAATTGGGTTGTATTTAAGGATGGGTAAGTGTTTGCAAGCTCGGTATTAGGATGAGATATGCTAAAGAAATGAGTTCAATTCTATTAATCAATGGGAGCTATAACTAATTAGTCTAACCATATTGATACATCTCTCTCTTTGGTATGTATAAGTGGATATCCCTAGGTAAAAGTGTTGTAGGATGAGTCGACATTCATGTGTTACCCCTTAAGGGGTGAATAATAGCAACCACACTAACTTAATATACCTAGGCACCATGGACCCTTAGCATTAAAATACTCAAAATACATCATAATATGGGTGAATCCTATCTCCTTGCTAAGTGACCCTCAAAGTGACAACTATTGTGCTAAGAATGATGAATGGATCCCTAGAAAAATATACACATGCATTAGAACATGAGCATTATAATAAAATTAGAACACATAGTTAATCTAATGTAACAATATACATAAATTATCACCTGATCACTACCATGATGTGAATCATGCATGTATATGTCCTCTCTATGTTAGCAATGATATGAAATTAACATATGTCACTACATCTAAGAGAGGGACTCAAAACTACATGGATATCACCTAATATACCTTCATCAAGTCTAATAATATACATCATATCTAGAATGATGTAATTGATTAGTATCATTCCTCAATTGCTTTCCTTTGGTAAGAAATAACCACAATGTCACCAATATACTTAAAACCTGGGGTAAATGTATGCATCCTTTCACCAATAAAATATCTAGGTTGAGGAAAATATCATCCTCAATGATGATCATATGTGTCTGTATCACATACCCTAACATGCACTTTTCCCCACATGGCTTGGTAAATATACATTATTTATGTTGAGACCCAAGTGCACCTTGACATACAAATTTTGTTGTGATTCAAATTACACATTTGAGATTTGGTTTTTATTTGGATAATGATTATGGGTAGCTACAAATCTAGGATATAACAATGGTTTCATATAGATTAAGAGTAAATGATTGGTCTAGATGTTTAGTTAATAGATTCCAAAGTTTCATTATGTTGTTTGAATCTTTGGGTAGATCTATGATTTATGCTAGGGTTCAACATGATGTTGAGGGTGTTAGTATCACTCCTCGGTCTAGATCCTGTGACCCATCTACCCTACACTTCATGAGCCTTTCTAAAATCAAAGTGAGGCATCCCTTTAGGATATTAAGTGCTTACCTAATAATATAGTGATGGAAATTAACACTCTCCAAGTTCACTCTTTCTTATGGAAGGGTAATGCTTTCACAATAATACTTGATATATTTTAATTATAACATTGTAATAGGGAAAACTATACATACCTATGTCATTTTACCTTATGTCATTTACCTTATGTTTTGGGCCTAGGGAAAGCTCTTTTATGAATGAGATCTCAAAAGGACTATAATTTATATAGTGTGATCAAGTCTTAAAAACATTCCTAAAAAAACATCATGATCACACATCGCAAGTTTTTACTCCATTCCATAAATAGTTTATAAATTCCCTCTTTAGGTCAAACACACAAGTGTGAACCTAATCTTGATTAGGTCTATGACTATGGATCTGAACAAAGGCATCTACAAGTGCTCTAGTGAAGGTTGTGAGATTGATTCCAAAGCCTAAGAAAATCTTATCTACACAAACTCAAAATAGAAAATTTAAAGATAAACTTAATGAAAGCATGTCAAAGGAATTGAGTCTTGCTAAATTATATTATTGTGTTGTACAATGATCAACTTTCAAGGCAAGTTGTATGCTAAGTATCACTTATCTCGATAGTTACTCATAAATTTGTTACCATTAAATGTCCTACCATAGAATTGTAACATCAAAGAAAATTGTAACATCAACCATTTGAAATTGATAGACATTTTATTTTCTAAGTGTGGTTCTCAAAGAAAGGGTCTTTTGGATTCATTCTTTGTCATCTTGATTAAAATGTAATATGTTATCCTCATACTAGTTTTCCCATGTCATATAATGACTTATGCATATGAATTAGTTAAGGAATGTTTTGTATAATAGTGGCAGATCATATAGGAAGATAATTTGTTTCATTTGAATAAACCTAGCAAAAATGCTAAATTTTCGACTAGACCATGAAGTATAGGACTACTAATATGTCTAAGAATGCTATGCATGGCCTTTTATGAGAAAAGTATTAGTTATCTTTATCATCTGATAAACCCTTTATGTATGATTATTATGATCCTAATAATATCAAACATTTTTTTTGTAAAAGTGATTTTGATAATATCAATCAATTGTATTTTTTCAAAGCTTTACCATTCCATGTACTAATATTAGTTGAAGACTGACCTGATATTATATTTTTTTGTCAAATATGTAAAGCTTTCATATACTATTCATTGGGACTCAACCCCAAACTTAACTCTTAGGGTGTTGGGCCTTGTACTCAACAAAAAATGATTTCTAATAACTTTTCTTGTGAACGTAGTAACTTCACCAATAGACCAACTGACTCTTGACAAAAAAATATTATTATGAATCTCACTATTAAAGTCACTTTTGAGTTATAGTGTTGTACCCTTGTTAATTTTAAATTTAGAGCTTGCTATTACCATTTTAGCACAATTTTAATACTAGTGGAATATATAAGTTCAAAGTCATGTTGTGCTTTTTTATATAGTTAAAGTACTTGCATGTTTGAAGTGTAAAACACATAAAACAATGAAATAAAGTTTTGTATTCTAGAGACCATAAAATAGTAAAATAAAATAAAGTATGTCCATGTTCAAAAAATATATATAGTCCATGACAATACACCCCATGTTCAAAATATAAAGTCCATGTTCAACAATATATATAAAGTCCATGACAAACAATATATAACATAGTCCATGAAATAGTCAAATTATGTAGCCCATGAAATAACCTATCACATACTAACTCTGTAATCAAGAGTCCTCTTCAGACCATGTGAACTACTCAGATGACCTAAATTACTCTGTAGAAGAGAAAGATTTAGATGAAATCAGATGTAAGATGATTAAAAATGATGTAATGACAATTTTTAAATTTATAATTTATCATAAAATTAAATTACCGTGTGATACTGAGAGGTATGCTCTAGTGCACCTGGACCTGTCTCTACATGCTCTGAATCATTCTATTTAATACAAGAGAAAGTTCGAGTTGCAATTAGATGTAAGACGATTTTAAAAATGATTTAATTCAATTTAATTTATAATTTATCATATTTAAATTATTATACCGTAAGAGGTTGTTGTGCATCCTCTATTCCAAGACTTGTCTCTATAGGATTAGCTACATGACATGTCTCAAGCTATAAAAGAAAAAGAATTTTGAACACATGCCAACATATATATCTATCAAGAAATTTACTTTAACTTGACAATGTATATTTTAATTGACTTTAAATATAATCTAAATTTTAAATTATATCGTATTAGGCTTCCCATCTCCTCTGTCCTCTTGCTCTACATGTGTTGTGTGTTGATGAAACGTGTCACTAACAAGCTCCTACAAGGTCATTTATAACTTAGTACATGTGTGTACAAATTAGGTTAAAACATATATATATTGACTTGTGTACATAGGTACTCAATTTTTGTTTTAATCTATTTAAAAGACTTGTACATATATTACACGTAGACATAGATATACATTTTTGAACAACCTGAAATGTAGTCAACTCCTGATATAAACTTGGATTATCCAAGTGTGTTACAATGCCCATCCTCATTGTTGTGTCAACCTGCATAGACATATATTTTTAATATATATTAAATAGTACATGAACGTTTAAATCAAAATAGAAAAATCTAAGTATATATAGTTTTGTAAAACAATATACATACTATAAAAGTGTTATGTGAGATGCCCAATGATGGAGGAGCACTCGAGACACCATCAGATGGAGGATTCAATGTGGAAGAACCTTGAACCAACATAAATATTTAATGTACATGTTCAAGATTGGATTACAAATTAAAATCAAGTAAATAAAATTATTTAAAATATAAATAATTCAAAATACCCCAAATGGGTGCCTAAGATGAACAAGTGTCGATGGAAAATTCGATTGTTAAAATATTACAATTTAATTGATCTATATGTTGATTAAAAACACGTGCTTAAAATTGTTATAAATTCAACATGTGTGTAACCTATATATACCTGTGTCAAATGATCAGTGGGATGATCCTTAGCAAATATATAATCAATAAATGATTCTGTTGATAACTGAGAGGGGGGGGTGAATCAGTTATCCTAATTATTTCCCTTTTTGAACTTTCTTATTAATTAATGCAGCATTGAATCAAACACAAAAACATTACCATGAAATAAGAAACACATGACACAGTATTTTTGACGTGGAAACCCTGTTAAGGGAGAAAACCACGGGGTGATTAACCCAAAAATTATTCTCTGTTAGAAGAATAGGAAATTACAAAAATGGCACTTGCCAATTAGGGCTCACTGCCCGAGCACACTGCTCACAAAGAGGCCCACTGCCTACAAGGAGACACACTGTCTACAAAGTGATAAGAATCACAGTCTTGAACTGATTGGAAGCATCTGCATATGCTGGAGTTCAGTTCCGGTTAGGCTCAGTACACTGATCTGCTGTACTTCATCTTTCCTCTGTTCTTTATTCTGCTATCCTTTCACATACCGGGTCTTTCTTGCTACTTCTGCTCTGTTCTGCACTTATTCACATATATCTTCCCACAATCACACACTTCACAACTAAATCAATCCTCTATATATATCCGCACAAGTAATTTCATCACCTTTCTAGTCGGCATCTGGAATAGTCTAGTTTCTTACAAACTCTATTCTGTTGGCTGAATCCTTGCTCACCAAGCAATGCGGATCAAGCATATACTTGTAGATATCATTAATCATGTCGGCCAAACATGATTCATGCCTTCACAACCTTTACTATCAACAGTAACACATCCGGAAAATAGTCTGATACTCTGTCAGTCAGTTCTTCCTTTGTTTTCACCGTCTCTCAGGAATCCGGTACTCAACTATTCATATCTTTTTCCTTGTCCATCACCGGAGGCTAAATCCTTGGAATATACCACTCAAGGTAGTCCTCTTGACTTCCCCAAATCTGCACTGCACCAAGACACTTCCTCTGAGAGATCCGGACCAATCTGTCAGACCTTGCCATATGCTCTGTTCTTGTTTACCGGACCACAACAACCTTCATACTGACTTCCGGTAGGGACACATCATGACTTGCGGATATGTGGGATGACCTTTGTTGCCATCAATGACAACAACCATGAATCCATATAGTGTCTCTTGCCAACAATCTCCCCCTTTGGCATTGATGGCAACACTTAGTGAAAAATGACTAAGTGTTTACACTATGGTCCCCCTTGGCTGATGCTCTATCTTTATATACAATTTCCGGAACTCCCCCTTAGTTAGATTCCTCATTTTTCACTGCTTCTCACTCCCCCTTTGACATCAATGGCAAAGGGTAGGGTCCGCACACCAAAATTTTCAAAAATTTTCTATACATAGCCGCATATTTACATACTCACATATACTGAAGAATGTCTGCAAAGGATGTCTTCAATTGGATCAGTTCTGTAGCCCAACTTTGCTTCATTCTATCCAAAATTGAAATGTGACCACTCAACAAAAATGCAAAAGCTTCTACCCTCTTGAGATCTGTCGAATCATTTGTTTGGGCGGTGGTCTGAGCATCACTGATGGCCTCATGCATAGTTTCTAACTTAGGGATTATAATCCTTCTAAGTTCTCCCATCCGGGTGGTGATATTCTTCCTTTCCTTCTCAAGGTTCTTTATTTCATTCAAGACTGCAATAGTCTGACATTCTTGATTTATTATGGAGGAAGAGAGAGGATCAAAACTTTGAGATAAACTTTGTAGTTTGTCCTGTTCCTCTTTTATTTTCTTATCAATTTGTGCTGTTGCCTTTGACCAAGATATACAAAATTTGTAAATGTCACCGCCATCCTTAAGAGCATTTTCTAAGCTCTTTATTCCAATACTCATAATTTTCCTATCGGTAGAGATTAATCCTAATACTTCTGAAAATCTTTTATCCAAAAATTCCTTCCGGACCTTTTCTTCAGCTGATTTTTCTAGAGAATCAAAATGTGTATCAACACTGCTGACTAAGGTTTTTAGATTACCGGAAGAGGAGGCTGTCGGATCTATCTGGATTGATGGCATAATCTTCTTAAGCACTCCGGAGGTAGCCTCTATCAACTCACAGTCTTCCATATGAGACTTTAGTAGTTTCTCTTTGACTTTTTCATTTGCAAATGAGGCTATTTTCATTGTTTGCACCGGTGACAAAGAGTCAAAATCTAATGGTCCTTTTAGCAGGTCCGGTTCATCAATTTCTATAGTGGCTTTTGTCAAGAATTCTTGAACAGTTTGTGCTGTGTCTCTTGTTGGAGACAGATGTTTCTCTGTTGGGGTCTTCTCTTTCTCAGCATCCTTGGTGCTGTCAACCTCTTTTTCTTTGACTGCTGCTTCTTTCTCCTGTAGTTTCTCTTCTTCTTGGGATCCGGAGACTGTAGGGGAAACCGGAGGAGAGATGTTAGTCTGTTCAAGGCCCACTTCTTTCGGAGCAGATGATTCCAAGTCCACAGCTGTTTCTGCACCTAAGTCCTCCACAACAGGAAGATTGAACCTTTTGAAGGCCTTCCGGAGGATCTCTTCTGTCTCTTTGGCCACCTTGTCAGTCTCACCAAGCATGAGTTGATTCATCCTGGCTTTACTTCTGAACTCATCTTTGCAGTCTTTGAAGATTATGTTCATTGTCTTGGGATCAATTTGAGGATATAGCTGAATAGCTATCTGCTCCCGGATCTCAAGATCTTTTGCATGAGCATTATTCTTTCTTATTTCTAATTCCTTTTCTAGGCTTTTAGGAATTAGAGATATGATCTCAATGAAAGCCTTATTGTATATGTTCAGATACTTGACTGTGGCTTCCTGCAGAATCTTTTGGTCAGCCTCATTGTAGTCATCATAAAATTCAGTCATTGGTTGAAGGTTTCCATCCACCGTAACTGACTTGATTACACTCTCTAGTGATAGAGTGGGCTTTTCAACAGATACCTCTGCCATTTCATCCTTGTCTTGGCCTGTGGAGGGTTTACCGGATCCTTTCTTCTTCTGCTTCTTTATCTCTTTTACTCCCTCATCTGACTCTGTTTCCTCTTCATCCTTTTGGCTTTCATAAGCCCTTGTGGCTTTTGTCTTAGATCTTTTACCGGATGCCTGGACTTCCGGTTTTGAGCTTTTGGTTGTGGGAGGTGCAGATCTTTTTGATGATCTGGTCCGGGTGGAAGTTTCAACCGGAACACTTTCTTTACTTTTCTTTTCTTCCTCAGCCTTCCTTCTCTTTTCCCGGCTGGCATCAACTGCCTCTTTTGAGATGCCTAGGCCTTGAGCAATATGCTCTACTTCTTTTCTCACCTTTCTCTTTATCTCAGGTTCCCTGAGTTCTACATGGATCTTTACACTCAGCTCCTCAAAGGTTCCAAACCTTTCTGCCTTTGGATCTTTGGGCTGACTTAGCATGTGTTGAACATGCAGCTCCACTATCTGTTCATCCACTTCATACCCCATGGGCATGATCCAGACAGTCCTTGGCTCCACTGCCTCCATTAGGCACTGATCAGTGTCCACCATAAAGCACACTGAGTCTTTGTATTTTTCAACAAGAGACTAGGGAATTCTTTCTCTTGTTTGCATCATGCTTTGGAAGTTTTTGAAGTATCCCCATAGGGCTGTATTTCTTGCTTTGGCATCCCCAAGCCCATGTAGATAGTCTCTTATTTGGACTGCAACAGGTTTGTCATTTTGCCATACCCATCCACTTGATCCGGGCAGCTCATTCATGAAGTAGAAGAATAGACATACAATAAAGTACCATACTTAAAGGAATTCTTCTTGTCCTTCTTGATTTTCTATATATTTTCCATTAATTGGCTTAAGAGCAGTTCACAGAGATCATATTCTGCATTCTTCCTTAGCATCTCATAGGTAGTATATACTGTAGTTCCGGATAGAGAATTCTCCCTGCTGGAGTGATAGATCTTGTATCCTATTATCATGGACACATACTTGATATCCGGATCAGAAATATCTTCAATGGTCATTGCCCTCTTATCAAATTTTGATCCGGTGGCCTCAGTTACAATGTTGTTCTTGACAGATTTGAGGATAGGTATCCCTCCGGAAGAGTATAGACCAGTTACTGCTCTAATTGCCTCTTTTGTGATCTTGCAGGGTCTATCCAGCCATAGGAAGTTGTCATGCATCCTGCTCAGTACATACCAGACCCATTCATCTTCTTCAAAGCAGGGGAAATGAATAAATTGCTCAAATTGTTTCTTCTGGATACCCTTATACTCTGGTTTAAGCTCAAAAGCATTGTCTATCAGTTGCTTGTGATAGAGATCTCTTAATTTGAATTCCCCAAATTCCTCAATGCTTGCATGTATGTAAACCCTAATGTCTTCTGTATGTAAAACTCCGTGAGGAACACTGGAAAATGCTCCTAAGGGATCTACCTCCAATGACTTGTATGGATGTTTCTTAAATTCAGGTCGGGGCCTATCTGAGATTTTCACTATATTTGGAGTAGCCATTTCTTCAAAGATTTGCAGTGAGATATTGAAAACGGAGAATACCTTATGCGCCTTTGGTTTGCATGGAGTGGTTGGATTGATTTCTTTATGCAATGACTTCGGCAGGAGATCTTTGGTGTGCTTGATGAATCTTATTGCAGAGCTCCACTTTTCGCTTCTTCTTGAGTGCAGAATGAGCAAATGCTTTTTGAGAAATCCCTTATATTGCTTCGCAAACCCTAATATCTGATGGCAATAAATGCTCGACCTATATTATTCCGGTTTGCCTTATCCGGATAGCTTGGAGTATCCCGGATCAGTCCTGATCTGTGAACATCATCCGAATCTTTCAATCATGAATAAATCGAGGTGACACATTACAAGAACATCCCAAACACTCTGTCCAATCCGCAGAATAAGACAATGCACTTCCGGATCTCTCCGGACCTTTTTGTAATCCTCTGTCATACCGGAGCATCTCCCAGAATAGGTCTTACTTGATCGATCACAGCTTCTTCATAACTCCATGTGGACCTCTGAAATCTTATCTGGATCATCTCAAGACTTATATCTTTAAACCCTTTACTCCGCATCTTGTGCCACATCCGGCACCACTTGATTGGCTGGGGGAACAGGATTTTCTTTGAGTCTCCCCCTGAGCCAGAGCTCACTTTTTAATTTCTGGAAGAATTATCAGCACCAGAGTCTGGTGCGGATCCAACCTCTACATTCTCTGAACTTTTCTTCACCCAAATCTTGCTCATCTGATTCCTAACTTCATCCGCATTCATCTTTTGTTTACCCTTGTCTTGATTCTGATTATACACCAGACCTCTTTTGTCCTGATTCTTGCTTCTGCAGACTTTAGCATTATGACCGGACCTATTACAAATTTGGCAAATAACATTTCTTTGCATGTTTGACTGATAACCTCTTGATTTGCATTGATTAGCCATATGACCTACTCTATTGCATGTAAAGCATCTACCTTTGAATGAATTGTTTACTTGCATATTTCTGCATTCATGGGATTTGTGTCCATATCTTTTGCAGTTAAAGCACTGTCCAGAGAAGGATGAATTAATCTGATTCATTCTTTTTTTGCACTGATTAGATTTGTGACCAAAGTGGTTGCAGCTGTGGCAGTATCCATTGAAAGATGGATATCTTTGAGCATTGGGCTGTCTTACCGGAGGTCTTCTAGGCCTGTTCCTTGGATTTTCTGATCCAAAATTCTTTTGATCGGATCCGGAGCTTTCTCCTTTCTCATATCCCAAACCATACTTGTCATCTGTCCTCTTTTGACTTCCAAGAAGTACTTCAAGTTGGGCATAACTTATCTTGAATTTTTCTTTATATTCATTTGCTGTTTGAAGATCTCTTTTGAGAGAGGCAATTTGATCCTCAAGTTTTTCTTCATTATCTTTGGCATCTTCAAGATCAGATTCAAGATGTCTGATAATCCTGTCCATCTGGTGGCATTCTTATGATTTTTCTTTAAGAGATTGTCTTAGATTGTCTTCAGCCTTTCTTTTTTCTTCAATCTCTTGAGTAAACTTTATAGTTCCTGATTCCATTTCATGTCTTAACATAATGACTTCTTTTGATAACTTTTCACATAACTTGGTTTGCTCAGTCAATTCTTCATTTGTATTGCTTTCTTCACTTTGTCTTGCCAATTGTTGGAGCAGCTCCTTTCTCTTTTTCATAGAGAGACTTAATTTGTCTTTTAATTCTCTCATGAATTCATCAGCCTGTTTGAGTCTTTCCTTTAATTCATTGACTTTAGAATTTGACTGTTCAAGATCCTCAAGGGTAGTCTTGAGTTGCTCCCTTAAACCATATGCATCCATTTGAACTCCCAGATCTTCCTCAAGCTGTTAGGCTCTATTAGGAGGAACTTAGCTCTGATACCAATTGTTGATAACTGAGAGGGGGGGTGAATCAGTTATCCTAATTATTTCCCTTTTTGAACTTTCTTATTAATTAATGCAGCATTGAATCAAACACAAAAACATTACCATGAAATAAGAAACACATGACACAGTATTTTTGATGTGGAAACCCTGTTAAGGGAGAAAACCATGGGGTGATTAACCCAAAAATTATTCTCTGTTAGAAGAATAGGAAATTACAAAAATGGCACTTGCCAATTAGGGCTCACTGCCTCAGCACACTGCTCACAAAGAGGCCCACTGCCTACAAGGAGACACACTGTCTACAAAGTGATAAGAATCACAGTCTTGAATTGATTGGAAGCATCTGCATATGCTGGAGTTCAGTTCCAGTTAGGCTCAGTACACTGATCTGCTGCACTTCATCTTTCCTCTGTTCTTTATTCTGCTATCCTTTCACATATCGGGTCTTTCTTGCTACTTCTGCTCTGTTCTGCACTTATTCGCATATATCTTCCCACAATCACACACTTCACAACTAAATCAATCCTCTATATATATCCGCACAAGTAATTTCATCACCTTTCTAGTCGGCATCCGGAACAGTCTAGTTTCTTACAAACTCTGTTCTGTCGGCTGAATCCTTGCTCACCAAGCAATGCGGATCAAGCATATACTTGTAGATATCATTAATCATGTCGGCCAAACATGATTCATGCCTTCACAACCTTTACTATCAACAGTAACACATCCGGAAAATAGTCTGATACTCTGTCAGTCAGTTCTTCCTCTGTTTTCACTGTCTCTCAGGAATCCGGTACTCAACTATTCATATCTTTTTCCTTGTCCATCACCGGAGGCTAAATCCTTGGAATATACCACTCAAGGTAGTCCTCTTGACTTCCCCAAATCCGCACTGCACCAAGACACTTCCTCTGAGAGATCCAGACCAATCTGTCAGACCTTGCCATATGCTCTGTTCTTGTTTACCGGACCACAACAACCTTCATACTGACTTCCGGTAGGGACACATCATGACTTGCAGATATGTGGGATGACCTTTGTTGCCATCAATGACAACAACCATGAATCCATATAGTGTCTCTTGCCAATAGATTCACCCAAATTATCAGATGATGCATGTGTAGCTAAAGTGGGTACAGCTACCTGATAAGGTCCATAACACAACTGATTGCAACTCGTACATGTATGAGGCATCGACACATGTGGAGTGGTACTAGGACCACTTCCATCATCAACTCCTCCATGGTCTCTAACTTGAGCTACCATAATAGAAGTCTACTCATCTAGGCTACTTGAGAGTGCACTCAATGTGCCTAGTGTGGAAACCACTGCACGATGCTGGAAGAGTGAAGGAATGGAAGAAATAGGAGGGTCAATAAGAGGTTGAATAGGCATGGGTCATTGGGGATCAACCCGTACCCCCAACCTCTATTGTGGCATGCCACCACCAATACCCTAGAATGATCTAAAATCAAAGTAGTTGGGTTTCTTATTCATAACAAACTCTGCATATAATTTTCTCAAAAAATATAAAGGAACCTCACAATTAGCATGAGGTGGATAATTAAACACCATCCACCATCTATCCCAAAAATTGGTAGACATTCCTTCATGCCTACACCACCTGATTGATATTCTTTTCTTATTTGTAGGAATAGGTTCATTTGTAATGGGATGTCTAAATATTGCGCTAAATGACCTTTTGTGATTTTAAGATCCAAAATATCCTTATAGGAGAGGCCATCAGCATAAAATTGGCGCCTCTCCTCTCTCCATTTCTGGAATCCATCAAAGTCTGAGTCAATAGACCTCACAGAATCTACAATGTTTTGCATCAAAGCTGCAAAATGTACCATGTGAGGTGGCATGAATTGTTCATTGCAAATGGAATTCAATTTTTCTTGTATGGAATCCACATTTTTATTAATTATGGCTTGCAAGCGAGCCTGGTTAGTTCCAGGTGGGGCATCTGGAGGTGGGGCATCTGAGGGTGGGGTGGGTACTGGGGGTGGTGCCCGATCATCTTGTGCATTGAGGAAGTCCTCAACATCAAAGTGAATATCATCCAGATTCATGATATATATAAAAACTATATGAACCTGCATATATACATATAAACATACAAACTTGAGTACAAATTTAATTAATTCAAGAATATATATATATATATATATAATGTACCTATTAAAAAATTATAAATTATAAATATAAACTAGATAAATTATATGTATGTTTCAAGAAATTACACTTGAAATAAATTTAAATTAAACATACAGATACATGTGCATGTACAAATTTCAAAATGTAAGAGCTATTATAGTGAACTAGATGTAATTTTCAAATTGAAGTCAAGGGATTTTCATTCGAGACCTAAATTTTGATTCTTATAGTGAGGGAGATGGAAAGATCAATTTAATACTATATAGGCAATCATGTTAGGTTCAATCAAATACTAGGACAGTCATGGGCATAAACTTGGGCATCTTTGTTTCAAGACTAGAGGTTTGTAAAAAAGGATTTGCATGCATATATATTATCAAGGTCACATGTTATGCTTATGAGATATCCTCTCATTCATCTTACATCACAACCCTCTCAATAGGACTGGACCCTATAATTGATTTTGTTATATACGACTATCATTATGGTGTTGGATCATAGGGTGTTTGGTATCAAGATTATATTTCAATATGCATGACTATCATATCAAAAGATGCCTCTTAAGGACTCAGAGAGATCATTCTAGCCAAGCATTGTATTGTCATAGTAGTTAGAGTATAGTAGTAGGGCTATTAGGACTACCATAATGAATTTGTTGTCAAGGTTTGTTATCATATGTTAGGTCCAAGGTTTCAATTTTGTTAATTTTTCTATGGAGTTGGCTATTGCTTTGATGTTAAGTACTCATTCTAGGAGATCCAACATTTCCTATGGCAAAGATACAAATAGTTTGTAATGGTTTTGGATGAATTTCTCTAACTTTATGACTATCAATAAGCTTGGTCAACAAACAATAGTCATGCTTGCATTGGTTTGAGCATTGGATCAATCATGAATTCATAAATTGGATATGTGTTTGAGTATGTGAAAATTTGAGTGAATCCTTACCATTTGATAGGAAAGAGGAAATCATCATGTGAACTTTAGTATCTTGTATAATGTTGTCATGACCATTAAGGACTCAACATTAATTGTTATTAAATTCCTAGATTGTTATATGGACCTTTAAGATAGCCTTAAACCAATAATAGACTTGTCATGAGGGACAATGAACTACAAAGGGACAATGAAATTGTTGTTAAGAAGTAAGACTCCTCTAGAGATTCAATTGCATTATCTAGATAATCAAAGAGACATAACCATGTGGTAATGATTAAATCTTCCACTTTTAAGATAGATGATGAGGTAAGAAGGTTAGGATGCTTTGTTTAACTTGTGATTGTAGGGATGATCTAGCTAGAAAAAGGATATTAGTTGATGGTAAACTAGCTTGATTTTGTTTCCTATTTCCTATTTGTAATTGTTGTTTTCTATTTAGTTGTTAGTCACTTGACTCTTATGTGTATTATTTAGATTCAGACTAAGCCCATTTAATTAGTCTAAATAGTCTTGATTTGCACTATCTTAACACTAGATGATTGTCCCAAAACTTAAGAACAATTTAAAACTCTATTTTACTATCAATATATATTAATGAAGGGTGAATGTTTAGATGCATCTATGCTATTGAATGATGTCATAGAAACCAATGGACTATCATACCACCTAGGTAGAATCATAATGAACATCTGCAAGACTATAACTAGACTTGGAAAACTACCTTGAGGTGGATATCTTATGCATTCCACATCATCTGAAAACCTAAATTTGGTGAAGTTGACTATGGCAACCAAATTTGATAATGGAGATAGGATTGACTACTAGTTACCTAGGACTAATCTAAGTATGAAGATGAATATATTCTGATGATTTGTGATTTAAATTTAATGAAGAATTTGATACTTTGTTTAACTTGTGATTGTAGGGATGATCTAGCTAGAAAAAGGATATTAGTTGATGGTGAACTAGCTTGATTTTGTTTCCTATTTCCTATTTGCAATTGTTGTTTTCTATTTAGTTGTTTTTGATAATATAAGGCGGCTAACAAGGGGCCAAACCCTTACAAAAAATAGAGAGGCCCAAAGGCAGCAAGCATCAACAGTGCCATACCCAAACAAACAAGAGGCCCGAAGGCAGCAAGTATCAACAGTGCCTTAATCCCGAAACAGCATATACAAACATAACAAAATACCAGCAAAACCAGCAAAACTAGCTGCTAAGATGAAAGTCCAAACACTGAGAAACAGAGTATCAACAGTAAAACAACAAAGACTAAGGAGACAATAGCTCTCCTTTCTAGACCATATATTCAATATTCTCATCCAATTTTGTAGCCAGATCATCACTGTCAGTATTAACAGTAACCCCCAGATTCTTCAACATAGAGAGGTTGAGGAGTATAGAGGTCCTAAGCACAATGGAGAAATTCTGCTCCAGCATTGCAATGCGAGTGCGCAGACCTACAAGATCAGCCCCCATACTCGCATCAGTCTCCATAGCATCCTCAGCCTCTTCCACAAACGTAGCATCCGCAGTGTCAGCATTGCCAGTAGAGTCAACAGCATCCTCTGTGGTAGCTCCTGTATCATGCATCTCTTGCTTGTCATCATCATCACCAGAAATGTCCTGAACCTCCACATCCTTGTCGTCCTCTCCCCAAGTGGATTCATGCGAGCCGCTCTTAGAATAGTGAATGAGCCTAGCTGAAGGAGCTGGTTTTCCTACAATATGCCCCGACCGCCGAACACCAAAGGAAAGCCCCTCCCTACAAGTCTTCACCGAAGAATCTGTTCTCTGCCCCACTGGGGTCCTACTAAGGGTTTTGGGGGTCCCAACCACTACCTTCCCAGTGCTCAAATCACCAGCAACCTTCCGCTTTTTACCCTTCTTAGAGGCAGTAGGGCCCGGGGTATCAACAGGATTTTCCGTAGGAGTGCAAGAGGAGATTTCAACAGGTTTGATAGAAATAGGGGAGGGCCCGGGTTCAGCAACATCAAGAATATTCTTAGGGTTTGAGGAGGGCTCCCCATCCCCACTATTAGTGGGAAGGGTTTTAGAGGGTTCGAGGGCAAGATGATGATTATACAAACAGAGAATGAGGCCTTGGTGAAGAGGGATAGGCTTCATAGCAGTGTTTTTAGCCAATTTCGCCTGAACCCTAAGGACGAAATGTTCCAGGGAGGAAAACAAATAAAACAGAAAACTAATTTTAGCATTGCGGCGGAAATGATTTAACAGGGGGAGGTGGTAGTTATAAAACCTGGTAAAACACCCCTCGAGGGTGAAATACTTCATGAGGATGAAACACATAGCGTCCCACGGCTCTGGCAACTTGGCTCTGTCAAAACCACCCTGGTAAGGGACTAATTCTTCTCCAACCCCAAGGAAAAGCTGCTGATTGGAGAGGTCTGCAATTTTAGTTTTCTGTTGCAGCTTCAAGCCCTAAGTAGGCATACCAGTGGCCAAAGTAATCACGTGTTTCAAAACTTCAAATCTGATTCCACCCATCGAAACCCATCTGTTCTGCCAAGACCACGCAAATTGTTCAGACAGAGCTTCATTGTACCCATTAAGCCTCTCCAGATAGGGGCTAATCCCACCCTCTTTGCAGTAATGCCAAGCAACCGGATTGTCTTTGAATTCACAGCACGAGACAGGCTCAGTTCAAATTCTGTCTCCTCCCATGGCAGAATTACAATGCATGCCACAGAAACCCTTAGTCTCCTCAGTCGTCTTAATAGGAGAGTTACTAACAATAACAAGGCTAATAATAACATCGCACACAAACTCATAATAATGGGAAGCCTTACAAACCCCAAGCTCATGCTTAACCATAATTACCCAGCACAGGCCATGATGATCTGGCCATCCACTAGCCTTATGAGAAAAATAAGCAGATTTGACAGTAGAGAAAGTACGAGAGGGCTCATACTTCAAAAGACACGTCAGCCCCCTCCCAAGGAGCGGACAGTATGAGCTGGCTTTCGGACACATCAGACTCATCCAGACCCGGCCACGTCTTTAAGAATGAGATTCTTAAGATGTGAAGGAATATGCTCAAATTGGCACCAAACCCTCCAATTTGAATATCACTGCCCTAGTTCAGCATAGGCGTCTGCAACTCCATTACCCTCACGGTAAATATGTGAGATCTGCACATTAGAAATCCTCTGCAAGAGAAATTGAATATCCCTAATAACATCTTTCAACTGAATGCCAACATTCGACACTTTAGTAACGACATCAATAACCATTTTAGAATCTCCCTGAATCTCCAAATTCCTAATACCAAGTGAAATGGCCAATTTAAGCCCCCAAAGAAGAGCCATCACTTCCGCATAGTTATTACTGTGACAGCCCAGACCTCCAGTATAGACAGCAAACATCCTCCCTTTATCATCAAAAATGATCCCGCCCCCGCTAGCAGTACCATCAAGCTTAGAAGCCCCATCAAAATTGAGCCTCATCTAGTTAGAAATCGGAGGCTTCCATCTAGTGTTGAGTCTCTGTAATAATTTAGTATTGTTATAAGCAGGAATATGAGTGAGAATCCTCCAATTAACAACAATTTGTTCTTCCTCCTGGGTCAGAGGTTTCACAGCAGGGCGGATATGTGCTGTAGAAACACTCTCCAAAAGAGTCTTCATGAAAGTATGAGAGACCTGAGAGGCATCTCTAGCAATATCCCTAAAAATTTGATGGTTGTGCTCTTTCCACAAAGTCCAGCTCAGGCATGGCAGAGTTTGGTCCCATAACTCAACAAGCTAGGGATGGGAGAAGGGAGGATACCAATTGTTAATAACTTCCTGAATGTCAGAATTGCAAGCCCACTGAATACCAAAATTACTAAGGATGAGGCTCCAAATGTCCCTAGCAAATTCACAGTGGAAGAATAAATGAGAAATTGTTTCCTCCTTTTCACAGCATAGACAGCATCTGTTGGCCAGAGTGAAACCTCTCTTCTGCAAATTATCTTGGGTCAGAATTTTGTTATGAACAGAGGCCCACCAGAACATGTTAATTTTCGGGATCAGTTTGTGATTCCACACTTTTTTCCATATATCCTTTTTATGAATCCCAGGGACCAATAAGTGATAGGCAGACTTAACAGAGAAATGGCCATTCTTATCTGGCCACCAAAATTGCTCATCTTCACGAGGGAAGAGAGGAATTCTAACTTCCTAAATCAACTTTTGAACCATCTGAGCTTTAGGGGCAAGATCAGGGCAATGGGGACAGCAATCCAACAAAGTTCTCCATCTCCTGTGACCATTATTGTTTGACATATAATCACTGACCTTATTGCCAAAGAACTGAGTAGCAATGCCAACAATCTCACCCAAATCCTTTTGGGAGATGAGAGCCTTATCTTTTAGCCAAATATCAGTCCAAAACTTGATCCCCATACCATTACCCAACTTCCATCTGATCCCTTGCATGAGCAGATTTCTAGATTTCAACATTTTGTTCCAGATGACCGATCCCTTAGGAAGACCTTCTTGCTAGAGGAAGTTAGACCAATTAGTGTCATGCAAATATTTAGCTTGCATGATGTCTCCCCAATCTTTATGGTGATAAAGCAGGTTCCAATTAATTTTAGAGAGTAGGGCTTTATTCATACTCCGTATAGTTCTAATATTGAGACCTCCATGGAATTTAGGAAGACACACTTTATCCCAGCTGACCAGGGATATCCACTGTTTATCTTCAGCTCCCGTCCATAAAAATTTTCTTTGAATCTATTCCAACTTGGCAGCAAAAGAAGCAGGAATTTTAAAAAGAGAGAGGAAATAGGTGGGTATACCTTGCAAGGAGGCTCGAAGAAGCTGCAATTTACCAGCACTACTGAGGACTTTTCCTTTCCAACCAATCAGTTTCCATTGAGTTCTTTCCAAAAGGTTATTCCAGAAATTTGGAGAAACTTCTTTAACCTTAAAGGGGAGACCCAGATAGACAACAGGAGGAATATCTTTAGCACAATCCAGAATATGAATGATTTTTTGCCGGAGAGTAGTGGGAGTATTGAAAAAATACACATTACTCTTTTGGAAATTGATGTTTTGCCCAAAGGCAATGGCATAAAGGTGTAAAATATTCTTCCATCTCCGGGCTTCAATCACCGAAGAGATGCCAAAAAAGAAGGGTATCATCAACAAATTGCTGCACAGACATAGGGGCAAGGGAGGAAGTAGGTTTAATGCCCACAAGATGCTTAGAGACCACGTTAGCTTGAATGAATCTCCCAAGAGCCTCAGCCATGATGATAAACAAGTAAGGAGAAAGGGGATCCCCCTGCCGGAGTCCTCACGAGGAGGAGAAGAAACCCCTAGGAATCCCATTAACCAAGAGAGAAAATTTGGCAGAAGAGACAGTCGTCCAGATGAGGAGATGAATTTTTTCATTAAACCTAAATTTTCTAAGAACTTGAAACAGAAAATCCCATGAGACCCTATCATAGGTTTTAGAGATATCTAGCTTAAGGGCCTTACCCAGAATTCTGCTCTTCTCCATGGAATGAATAGTTTCATGGTTGGAGATCACAACATCCAAAATTTGACGCCCTGGGACGAAACCTTTTTGAGAAGGAGAGATAATTTTATCAAGAAAAGGTTGAATTCTCATGACAAGGGCTTTGGTGCAAAGCTTGTAGACAGTATTACACAGGCTAATAGGTCTGAAATCAAAAAGGTTGGTGGGTTTCAGCTTTTTAGGGACAAGGACAATAAAGGTGTTGTTGAGCTACTTTAAGATCTTACCAGTTTTGAAAAAATCATGAACCACAGCCATGAGGTCAGCCCCCACAATATTCCAATACTCCTGAAAGAAGATAGGAGGAAAGCCATTCGGACCCGAAGCTTTAAAGGGACCCATAGAGAATAAAACAGCACGAACCTCCTCCTTAGAAATAGGCCTCAGCATTTCTAGATTATCTTCCTCAGTGAGGAGATAGGGGATCTTGTTAATAAACTGCTTAGTAGCCCTGTCGTTATCATCACCAGTGGCTTGTTCTGTCAACAAGTTCTGAAAAAATAAAATAGCTTGTTCCCCAATCTCATTGTCCTCAGTGATAACATCACCATTGTCCAAGCACAATTTTGTGATGGAGTTAGCCTTCCTATGTTTCATAGCAGAAATATGGAAAAAAGCAGTATTACGATCGCCCTCCTTAAGCCACTAAACCCTAGATTTTTGCTTCCAAAAGACCTCTTCACAGCCCATAAGATTCTTCCATGCCGAAATCAGATCTTGTTCTTTCGTAGAAGTATCTTCGAAAACATCCCCTTGAGCAATCCGCTGCTGAATATCCTCAAGTTGCCCAGCTAAAGTTTTCTTCTGCCAAAACACATGACCAAAACTGAGTCTATTCCAGCCACGAACCTCCTGTTTGATATTGAGGAGTCTATTTAGTTGTTAGTCACTTGAATCTTATGTGTTTTATTTAGCTTCAGACTAAGCCCATTTAATTAGTCTAAATAGTCTTAATTTGCACTATCTTAACACTAGATGATTGTCCCAAACCTTAAGAACAATTTAAAACTCTATTTTACTATCAATATATCAATGAAGAGTGAATGTTCAGATGCATCTATGCTATTGAATGATGTCATAGAAACCAATGAACTATCATACCACCTAGGTAGAATCATAATGAACATCTGCAAGACTATAACTAGACTTGGAAAACTACCTTCAGGTGGATATCTTGTGCATGCCACATGATCTGAAAACCTAAATTTGGTGAAGTTGCCTCTGGCAACCAAATTTGATAATGGAGATCTAGGATTGACTACTAGTTGCCTAGGACTAATCTAAGTATGAAGATGAATATATTCTGATGATTTGTGGTTTAAATTTAATGAAGAATGTGATGCTTTGTTTAACTTGTGATTGTAGGGATTCAATCTAGATAGAAAAAGATATTAGTTGATGGTGAACTAGATTGATTTTGTTTCCTATTTCGTATTTGCAAAATTATTGTTTTCTATTTAGTTGTTAGTCCCAACTCTTGTCTGTGTTATTTAGCTTCAGACTAAGCACATTTAATTAGTCTAAATAGTCTTAATTTGCACTATCTTAACACTATGATTGTCCCAAACCTTAAGAACAATTTAAAACTCTATTTTACTATCAATATATATCAATGAAGGGTGAATGTTCAGATGCATCTATGCTATTGAATGATGTCATAGAAACCAATGGACTATCATACCACCTAGGTATAATCATAATGAACATCTGCAAGACTATAACTAGACTTGGAAAACTACCTTGAGGTGGATATCTTGTGCATGCCACATGATCTGAAAACCTAAATTTGGTGAAGTTGCCTATGGCAACCAAATTTGATAATGGAGATAGGATTGACTACTAGTTGCCTACCTGACTAATCTGAGTATGAAGATAAATATATTTTGATGATTTGTGATTTAAATTTAATAAAGAATTTGATGCTTTTTTTTAACTTGTGATTGTAGGGATTCAATCTAGCTAGAAAAAGATATTAGTCAAGATGGTTCTAGCTCCATTTTGTTTCCTATTTCCTATTTACAAAATTATTTTTTTCTATTTAGTTGTTAGTCCCAACTCTTTCCTTAAGAAGTATATCAAATCTAATTATATGTACAAAATTTTAAAGTTAATTCAATGCATTTTCATCAACACTCAAGTATCAACAAATTCAAGAGTACATATGGATCATAGTGTTGGAGATCACAACAAGTGTTATTATCCTAGAGGATCTTATGTAGTAGTCTACTTCTACATATACAAGTTTTTGTTAGGAGAAAATATCTTTTGCCAAATTTGTATAGAGTTGTCTATAGTGTGTTCCAGGGTAATCAAATGATGTAAGTCACAATTTAGAGGGTTGAGGGATAAGTTTGTGTTGAGTCTACAGGAGGTGTTTTCTTATATAGATCTCTCCATAATCTAGGCATCTCCATGTCTAACTCAAATGTTTCAAGGGATATTATATGTGTCTTTAAAGTTACATTTGTTGGCTTGATTTCATTCTTGATTAGTTGGCTATCACAAAAACTATAAAATCTTTTCAATTCTTGATTAGTTGGTTGTCTCTAAAGGTTTGATTATGAAGGAAATGATTAAGGTTTTATTATGGTTTGTTGTAATTTTTTTACATGACAGTTACCTATTCAATAATGCCTTTAAAATACAATGACATACATTAATATAAGTAAATTTTATAAAATCCAAATATATATATATCATTCCAATGCTATATAAATTTTGATAGTTTGTTCAAAATCTCTCCTTTCATACGATACAGTCGTTTCAAAATTTCAATTGTATTTTACAACTAAAATGTCTAAATACAACTATTCAACACTAAAATTGAAATCAAAATTTGACAGTTTGTTCAAAATCTCTCCTTTCATATGATATAGTATTTTCAAAATTTCAATTGTATTTTACAGCTAAAATGTCTAAATACAGCTATTCAATTCTCAAATTTAAACAAAATTTTGACAGTTTGTTCAAATTCTATCCTTTTATATAATATAGTCTTTCAAAATTTCAATTATATTTTACAACTAAACGTCAAAATATAGCTATTGAATTCATAAATAGAAACCCTAAATAATAGTCTACATTTTAAATTTTGATTGTATTTTACACCAAAAAAAGAAAGGAAAACTTCAAAAGATTCATTGGCAAATTGTAAAAGTTGAAAAATCCACTTACCTAATCTTTTGATGCTAAAAATCCTCTTCCTCAACTCGGGATCCCGTTCTCAACTATTGCCTATCATTGGAAAAAATGGGGTTGCAGCGAGTTTTTAAAAAAAATTATATTTTCACAAAACGGGATCCCATTCTAAATAGGATCACGTTTTGTGAAACGGGATCCCATTCTAGATTTTAGGCTTGGGATCCTGATCTAAAACAAGATCCCATTTTGTAGAAATAGGATCACATTTTTAGTTACATGATTTCAGATTTTTTTCCAACTCTGAAACTTCCACCATAAGTGGACACAACTTCTTGCATTTACCTAATATCTCTAGCCTATTTTAAGTGGATTTTTCTAAATATAGATATGCTAGTTTATAGTCAATAAAATATTTTAGTGTTATTTTATTTTAAGAAACTAGATTATTTTTAGGATTTAAATTTTATTTACTCAGGGCATTTAAAATCTCTCCATGCTGCATCTTGTGAATATTTGCATTCCAAAGTTTAGAAAGAATATGTAGGTGGACTTTATAAAATAGATTACACAAGCTTACTTTATAAATAATTGGATATCTGCCTTACAGTTGTGCCGTATAAAGGAATGAGCCTTGGAATGAGTCCAAGAAGTAGCTTGTATCTTAAAGAACCTGATCAATGATTTTATCTTGGTCAATACATCTAAGGTGATTTGACTAATCCAGAAATAAACTCCATCTTAACTTCTTTTTCCACCTCAGAGAAGCCTAACAATATGGATCTAACCTTAATGAATATAATGAAGATGATTTTGATTAGTTTTATATTCCATAATCTTGTCTAAGGCTATATATCCAACCGCAATGCCTTTCATTCTATTGTAAGGCTAATATCCAATACTTTATAAAGTATGCCTATGTAATTGATTTTATAATGTCCACCTGCATATCCTCTCATAACTTTGAAATGCAAAAGTCCACAAGATGCAACATTCAAAACAATCCCCCAAAAAGTAAAGCCTATAAACCTTTTAAATGTTGACTAGATTTACACTAAGCCATTGTCCCTTAACTCTTATAAGATAACAAAACTCAAGACTAAAGAATAATAAACTTGTAACATACCTCTAGCCATTTGAGGAGCATTTTCAATAAGGGTAGTGTTGACTTTATTTGGTAAAGTAGTCAATGGTGATGCACCCAAAGATGAACCATGCCCTTTAAGCATTGCATGTGGATGTTGGGAACAACAGCCCCTGCATTAAGTCGTCTACTAGGAACCCTGCTACTAATGAATCCTTGCTCAACTCTAAACTGAGAGCTACCAAGCACTACAGTCAAAGCACATAAGGACGTAGAACATTGTCTATATAGGGATATTATTTCAGTTGGGATAGATAAGAATTGACAGGAGGATATTATGATGCACAACCATAATGTTGTCATCGAGTGTTTTGGAGTTCAACGGATTCATGGGCAGCGATCTCTCCAATACAAAGATGGTCATTAGATGGGCCACCAATTATCTTCTCAAAGCTACTGCTCATCTAGGCACCATATATTTTGAGGTTAGTATGTACATAATAACAAAATAATTTCAATCATGATGTTACAAAAGAATCATTTTAGTCATGATGTTGTATCTCCTAGGTTTATAAATTCTAATAATTATTTAGGCTTGTCTGATAATTATGTAGGTAGGAGACCCTAATAATGACTACAAATGCTAGGAGAGGCCACAAGATAAATGCCTAGGTAATCATTAATCTTCATTTCCTTCTAGTGATTGATTGTTGTGTTTTTTGTCTTATTTTTTGATTCACTAGGGTAGGCTGAGTGACGCTATGGTGGTTTGGTAGCTGAGGTTTTTCTTTGCTTTGAGTATTATTGATATTTACTTCCTCTATCTCCTTCTTGATGTTACTTCTGTTGCCATGGTTTCTAGAGATTCCACATACCAATTTTGTTGTTTAGTTTTCATCCCAACTTCATCATCTAGTGTCTTACTCAAAATGAGAATATCATCGAAATAAACTATCACAAACCTTCCAAGAAACTCTTTCAAAAACTCATTGATGAGTCTCATAAAAGTACTGGGTGCATTGGTTAGCCCAAATGGCATGACCAACCACTCATACAAACCTCCTTTTGTCTTGAATGTAGTCTTCCACTCATCCCCTTCTCATATCCTTATGTGTGTGTATGCCGTGTTTGTTCCCAAGTAAAGTTTCAAGACTGGTGGTGATGAGCTCCTCCTTGTTGGCATAATAATAGTACTACATTGTTAGTTAAATAAATATAAGTAAATAATTAGTTGGTTAGTTTCTGGGAAGTTACTTTCCTATAAGAAGTTATATACAGGAATAACAAAGCTTTAAAAAGCCAATTCCCTGCATTGTAATAGAAATTAGAAAATCATCAATATTCTATTATCTACTTTTGTTATTTTCTGTGCAATAATGTAATATGTAGGTGCTCACCATATTTCAATATGGTATCAGGGCAATCTGATCATGTGCCTATGATATTAGCAAATGGCAATTCATACATGCTATGAGAGTATCATATGCATGTTGCTACTTGATCAGCGAAGAGAATACGCCACTTGACTAGTGAAGAGAACAACGTCATCTTTGAGGAGGATATCTTAAGGCATGAGTTTATTTTTTCTTGCCTTGGGTGCAGAAAGGATATCTATGGAGAAATCAGCCAAGAGTAACCATTGCGCATGAAGCTGAATTAGAAAGTGAAAAGAAATTTTTACCGAGGCTATGAAAAGTGAATTTTTACCCAGGCCGTGAAAAGCGAGAAAGTTTTTTTTTTTTCATTGTTGCATCCAGTGTGTAAAAGACAAGGCCTGCCACTATTGCCTGCCATTTGGAGACCCGCTACTATTGATTTGGTTCCCGCCATACATTGCTTTAAATTTTTGGATGAAGATTAATATAAGAGGCAGTAAACTCACTTTGATACATTTGTAGCCACTTGTATTAGTCTATCATATCACAATGGGATCTCTTTGTGAAGAAATTGCTGATTGAAAGAACAAAGACACAAAAGAAATTGGTTCTCTTGGTATACACGACCCTCAACAATAGTATAGGGGGCTGGAATGACCCATTCGTAAGTTAAAGTTTTTGCAATATTTTTGTGTTTGTTTGTAGAGGAACAGTTTGGCATTTCTGTTCATTGAATCATTGTTGATAGTTTGCAATTTTGAGGAGTTAGTTGTACATATTGTTGTGCGATCAAAAGGGCACACATTATTTTCACTCTATACAGCGGTCAGTATTTCTATAATTGCATTTCCCTCTGTTGTTATTAACTACCCTCTATAGCTTCCATCATTTGGATATTTAGAACATCCATTTTCATCAGAAGAAATAACGAGTGGCTATTCTGTGGAGTATAAAAAAGGGGCTCAAACATTGTAAAATAATCATGGACGGTATGCTCATTAACAGAAAAGTAGATCTGGATGCATTGTCAATGGTGTGTGGCAAACAACAACAAAAGATAGAAAATTACTTGCCCATCGATGTTTCAGTTGACGAAGGCATCTTTTCTATTTTTGAGGAGGCCTCCAAAGACTCATCAAAGATATCAATTGGTTAAAGTGTAACACTGTCATATTGGAGGCTAGCGGCATCGGAGGATGGAGGATTTTCCATCATCTCAAGTTAGCTTCTCGCTTTGAGATGATGTTTTGCATGAGAAGCATTTTTGGTTTTGGTTGTTTTGTTTTTCTTTGTTGATGCCGATAGAGCTAACAGATTTGAAGATTGTATGTTTTGTGAAGATTTTGTTTTGGAGACAGGTTTGGGGTTTGGTGTTGAACTCAATATGGATTGTTGTCCAACGAGCTTCAAAGAGTATATGATCTTGAATTATACCCTTTCGCAGTCACTAGACAACATGGTAGAGATCTGTCATATCTCTTAGGGGCCATTGTCAAATAATTCAAGACTCTGTGATTTGAGAGCTTGGGACTAAAGAGCTCAAGAACACAGCTCGAAGCTACGCCTTTCTAAGGGTAGACGAGATAGCATGATGGAGCCTCGCTTGGTTTAGGATTTGTTCTTTGGGGGAAGATCTTCTACAAAATATATATTCATATTATGTAATTAGCTTTATTGAGTATTTTAGCATTAAGGGGGGGTACCTTGGTACTATTATAGGAACAACGTAATAAGGGGGGAATGTTGGCATAATAATAGTACTACATTGTTAGTTAAATAAATATAAGTAAATAATTAGTTGGTTAGTTTCTGGGAAGTTACTTTCCTGTAAGAAGTTATATACAAGAATAACAAAGCTTTAAAAAGCCAATTCCCTGCATTGTAATAGAAATCAGAAAATCATCAATATTCTATTATCTACTTTTGTTACTTCTGTGCAATAATGTAATATGTAGGTGCTCACCACATTTCAATACTCCTATGCTTTGGGATTTGTATGTAATATTTTTTCTCAAGTGTAGTTTTAAGACTGGTGCCGATGAGCTCCTCCTACCCTTTGGGATTTATTTAGCATCTATGTTGCCCCTTATGCAGCTTCAAGACTAGTGGTGATGAGCTTCTCCTGCATTTGGGTTGTGTGTTTACTTTCCTTGTACTTGTATTTGCATTTCATATATGAGAAAATGAAAAAGAAAATAATCTCTAATTCATTGTATTCACTATGTTCTGTGTGTCTTCAATGTTGTCGTCTCCATGTTTTGCGTTACTATAACTATCTTCTCCTTGTTTTGTATGCTTGTTACTGTCTTCAATGTGTTTGGCATGTCTTCACGGTGCTTGGTGTGTTTGCTGTGTTTATTGACCTTACTTTAATGCATGTATTGGCCTTGTGTTTATACATACATTAATGTGGGGACTAAATGTTATGTCAAAAAATGTCCCCTTGGGGGCTTTTCCATCTTAACGTTTAGCTCCCGGGTCTTCAAAATGCATTTGGAGCATGTTGTATGCTAATTATGAATTTTGATAAGAAAACCCTGAAGTCTTATGGCAAATAGGACCTAAGGGGTGCAATTTTGATGATCCCTAAACAAAAATGAGGGAGTGGACTTAATATTACGCTATTTTGGGTCTATCCTAAATTTGAATGTCAGTTTTATGACTGTTATTTGGGTCCTATGCCAACATCTCAAGTTTGAATTATGAAATTCTTAGCGTGAATCTTTGTAGTTGCATATATAAGCATGTTTAGGTTTTCATTTGCAACCAGAAGAAGATGATTGCGAACTTTATGCATATTTGTGATTTCAAGATATTCATTGTTGCAAGAGCAAAGCTTTGTTATTGTGTTTGTGATTGCATATTTGACTTCATCATCTCATGTGATTGAAAAGCCTTCATTTATGTGAGATCTACGCTTCAAGGTGATATCTATTATGTTTTTAATCATTTATCATTTGGATTTTGCCTCTATCCTGCTAGGATATGCACTCTGATCTAACAACAGTGTTTGGAAGACTTGAATGTCTCTCTGGGGCTTGACTAAGGCAAGCCTCTAAACACCACAACCCTCTCCCACACTCCTTTGTGATTGTAGATTATAGGTACCGAGTTTTGTGGAGTGGAGTTGTAGAAGAAGGTTGCAAACAACAATGATTTGGGATCTGAAAGAAAGTGGATAGAGTTCAAGATTTTGGGACAAGGGTGCTAGTCCTAGTATCCCCCACCTTTTATAGAGTAGAAACAAAAGATACAATGTAGATCAGTGTTGAAAGGAGAGTAATATTCTGTGCAAAATATAGTACATTGGACTAGGGTGCTAGTCCAAATGTCCCTAACTATTCTGCATTCTGAACTTCAAAAAATAGTGAGTTAATAATCTCTGTCCTTCACCTTAGTTTGAAAGGATATGTTGTACAATTCATCAATTTACTTATTGTTTTGTTTATTTAGGGCTTTAAGAGTAATTGAGCATTAAATTGAGATATTGTTTGATACATCCAAGCTTTTGCATTTTTCCAAGAGGCAACCCAACTTGATAGGTAAATGCTCTCGCTTAGTGGAGATTCAACTTGGTTGATATGCCCTTGAATGTTTGGTGAGAAGGGAGGATTTGCCTTTAAAACCTAAACCAACCCATTCCATTTTCAACCCTAAACAATATGATGTAATCTTTGCACTTTGATGTTACTGACTATCTTGAGACCCTACATCAATTCCATGGCAATGTGATTGATCTATAGTATTTAACTTGGTATTGTCATCTATGAGATGCTTGTTGTGATGCAGACCTAACCAAGACCTTTTGACATTAAATTTAACTTATGATTATATGGAATCCTTTCAAATTAAGTTATGTAGAGACTCTGTTCTATAACAATACCATTGTGATGTTAGTTAGCATCTTGCTTCGTGTTGTACTATCATGTGAAAAACATTGGTTCAATTCTGTATGGAATTTATGGACATAGAAGCTTGTAAACTAGCTCTAGACTAGAATGAATGTAGTTATAGGGCCTTGGTATAATGTATTAATACATGAGTTTGTCAAACTTGTATAGGTTATGACTGTGCTACTCATTATTATGTATCAAATTTGTTATGGTAGGCCATGAGTACATCTATCTTTATGATTGTGTGTTTTGCACTTTAATCGAGGATTGTGACCTCACTATAATTGTTGTTAGATATGTCTTAATGCAAGATGAGGTGGATAAAATCAGTGGGTATGTCATTAAGGACTCTTGTGCTTATTATATTTCAAAATTTGTAAGCGTTATTGGTAGTTGATGCTGTTGGAATTAGGGTTGACAACTGAGAGGGGGGGTGAATTAGTTGTCTTAAAACTTTAATACTTGCTGCAGTTAATTCTTCTTTACAAATTCTTAACAAATTAATGATATAATCATGAAAAGCAAGAATCAATAACACATGAGCAGAAATATAAATAACACACTTGAAACCAAGATTTTTGATGTGGAAACCCAGTTAAGGGAAAAACCACCGTGGGGGTTAACCCACAAAGATTAGACTCTATTAAAAGTATTACAAAAGGGGAAGGGACATGCCTTCAGGCTCACTGCCTAGAGCTCACTACTCAAGAGAGGCTCACTTCCTAGAAGAATGATTACAAAATGATTATAGATAGTTTGAACTAATGAATAGCATCTGCTGATGCAAGAATTTAGTTCCGGTTAAGCACAAAATATTGATCTTATACACTTCATCTTTATTCTGCCCTGTTTCCTGCTCTGCCATAATCCAGACCTTAGATCTCTTCTCTTTCACACCTTAATCTACCTTTTACACACCTAATCCATCATCACATAACACACACACACACACACCAAAACACTTGAATCTATTGTCTATATATATCCATATCAACAAATTCAATCAATTGTAGTCAGCTTCAATAAAACTTAGAACATTTATTAAACATTTTGCTCTGTCGGCTGAATCTATGCACAAATATCAACGTGGACCAAAAACTTGTGTTTCCATATCATCAATCATGTCGGCCAATATCGTTGATTATCACCAATTGCTTATCCAACAACTTTTTTGCATTCAGACCAACATCAAATACTAGGTTGCCCTATTCTTCTTCTAACTATGCTAACTGATTGGAACCTGATACTCAAATCCCTATAACTTTTCAATCCTTTATCATCGGAGGCTAAGATTTTGGATTTAGATAGTCTTGACACTCCTTATCACTTCTTTAGATCCATAGTACACTGTGAATTACCACTAGAGAGTTTCAGACTAAGAGACCTGACCCTATCTCATGCTCTATTTCTGACATCCAGACTTAGACAAATCTTCACTCTGACTTCCGGTATGAATAGATTATATAATACGGATGTGCAAGGTAGACTTAGTTGCCATCAATGACAATACCTATCATGCGTAGAAGTGTCTCTTTCCAGTAATCTCCCCCTTTGGCATTGATGGCAACACTTAGTGAAAAATGACTAAGTGTCAGAACATTCCTTCTTACTAGGTACACTTGTGCTTTTCACTAATCACCAATGCTCCCCCTTTGTTGGATTCCTCATTTTCACTGCTCTTCACTCCCCCTTTGACATCAATTGCAAAGGGTAGGATCCACAAACCAAAACTTACACAAATATACCAAGCCGCCTATGTACAAACAGTCTTTGAGTCTTATTTAGATATGCTTAAGTACATCAACAAAAATGTTCTTCAAATGTGCCAGATCACTATCTCAACTCTTCTTTATAGTGTTCAATATTGAGATGTGGCCATTGAAATTGAATGCTTGTGACTCTGATGTCCGTAGATCAATGGGATCACTTGACTGAGTTGCAGCTTGGGCTTCAGTTAGAGGATTGAACATGGCTTCCATTTTGGGGGAAAGTAGTCCCCTGAGCTTGCTCATCCTTGCCTCTATGTTCTCCTTTACTTTTGTTAATTTCTTTATATCTTCTATCAAGTTGATCACCTGACCCTCTTTGCTTGCCACTGATGATGTCACAGGATCAAAGGACTTGGATACACTAGATAGTTTCTGCTTAGAGACTTTTATTTGATCTTCATTATCCTCTATAATTTTAAGACAAGATAAGCAAAATTTATATACATTTCCTCCTTCTATAAGAGCATTTTGAATACTCTTTATATTGGCATCCAACACCATTCTATCTACTCCAATCAACCCCTTTAGAGCATAAAATCTCTTATCATTGAATTCCTTTGGAACCTTGACCTCTATAGACTTCTCTAGAGATTCAAAATGAGATCTTACCGAGTTTATTAGATTTTTTAATTGGCCAGATGGAGATGTCGAAGAATCCTTCTGAAATGTGGGTATGATCTTCTCCAAAATTTCTGATGCCAGGCCAAGTATCTCACTGTCTTCTATGTGAGACTTCAAGATGTCTTCTCTAGCTTTAGCTTGAGCAATGGAGGCCAACGTTATCTTTTGCACCAGAGATAAGGTATCAAAGTTTATTAGACCTTGTATAATGTCCTTATCTTCTTCAATCTATTTGTCTCTTTCTAGAATTTCCTTCACTACTTTTGTAGTGTCTCTTGCCCAAAATGATGATGTATCTATTTGATCCTTATTGGTACTATTAATTGGATTGACCTTCTCGGGCTCTTCATCAACCTTTGCAATTTCTTATTCTTTTTCATTTCTCTCCTTGGCCTTTTCTACTTCTTGGTCTTCTCCTTCTTTTATTTCATGCTCCTTATTCTTCAATGAATCATCTTTAATTTGATCATCTGCTTCAACATTCATTTCTATATCTTCTTGGCAGGATTGATCAGGAGGAGTTTGAACACCTCCTGTATCATCAGTTTCATCTATCATCTTTACATCTTCCTTGTTTATTGCTTCCTCTTCTGGAACAGAGGAGTCATCTAACTCAGTTTGCTTTTCATTGATCTTCAATTCTTCAACATCCAAAATTGAGGAGTCAATCCCATCAAATCTTGTTTTCAATAATAGGAAGATTATGTCTTTTCAGTGCATTCAAAAGAATCTCTTGATTATCTTTGACTATCTCATCTGTTTCACCAAGCATGAGTTTATTCATTCTCTTCTTACTCCTAAAGTCATCCTTCACTTCTTTGAATATTATGTTCACTTGATCTGGAGTAATCTGAGGGCACAAATTTATCAATACATGCTCCCTAATCTCTATGTATTTACCTTTTGCATTATATTTTCTTAACTCCAGAATATCTACAAGAATTTTTAGAATTTCAGAAGTTATTTCAATCAAAGCCTTATTGTAGATATTCAAATATTTGATTGTTGCTTCTTCTAGAACCCTCTTATCAACATCACTGTAATGATCAAGGAATTTAGTCATTGGCATTATGTTACCATCTACAGTGATTGATTTGATGATGTCATCCATAGAGAGAGCAAGTTTTTCAACATATGTTTCAATCTTTTGCCTCTTGCTTGCTCTTTTGCTTTTGAAGAGCTTCTCCTTAGACACTTTGGCTACTTTTGTACCTGATGCCTTTAACTCTTTGACTTCAATATCAAAGGTAGTTTCCTCTTCATCATTCCTCATGCTTTTATATGTCCGGGAGGCCTTAGTTTTCACCATTTTCTCTTCTTTTCTAGATGATTTTCCTTCCAGTTTCTCAGGTTTGGCAGGTTTGGGGGGAACAGAGGTAGTAGAAGAGCTTTTGGTTTTTCTAGGCTGGATGGAGGAGGCATCCAAAGAACTTCCTTGTTTCTTATCCTACTTCTCCTTCTCAGGTTTTTCTATTCTTTCTCTGTTCTACCTCATAGCTTCCTTAGTTATGCCAATACTTTCAACATACATCTCCACTTGCTTCTGAGCTTTCCTTTTGATTTCTGGTTTTCTGAGCTCAACATGCAATTTCAAACTTAGCTCCTTATATGTTCCAAATCTTTCAATTGCTGTATCCTTTGACTTGCTCAAAATATGTTGAGCATACATATTTAATATTTGCTCATCAACTTCATAACCCATAGGCATACTCCATACTGTTCTTGGTTTAATAGCTTCCATTAAGCACTAATCTGTATCTACCATAAAACATATTGTATCCTTGTATTTTTTAACTATATAAGATTGAATTCTCTCCCTTGAATGCATCATGTTCTGAAAGTTCTTAAAAAATCCCCAAAGAGCTATCCTTTGAGCATTGGCATCTCCAATACTGTTCAATTTCTCTCTTATCTGAATAGCAACAGGTTTGTCACTGGTCCAACACATGCTTTTCTTGTGAGGTAACTCATTCATGAAATGGAGTAATAGACATAAGACCAATGTACCATACTTGAAGGTGTTCTTCTTATCCTTCTTTACCTTATTCAGATTTTCCATCAGCTGGTTCTGCAATAGTTCGCATAAGTCATAGTCAACATTTTTTCTCAACATCTGATAAGCTGCATAGATAGTTGTACTAGATATAGAATTTTCCCTACTAGAATCATAAATCTTCTATCCAATCACCATTGAGGCAAACTTAATATCTGGATCAATAATATCATTGATAGTCATTGCCCTTTTGTCAAATCTTTATTTGGTAGCATCAGTCATAGTTTGATTCTTTATAGCCTTCAACATTGGTAGTCCCCCGGATGAGTTTAACCCTATCACAGCCTTGATGGCGTCCTTGGTGATTTTGAAAGGTTTCATTATCCACATAAACTCATCATGCATATGGCTTAAGACATACCAGACCCATTCATCTTCAATGATGCATGAAAACCCTATAATTTGAATGAAATGTTTATTGTATAGTGCCTTATACTCAAGTTTAAGACCGTGAATTTCATCCTTCAGATGATTCTTAAACAAATCTACAAGCTTTGAGTCTCCAAATTCATCTATGCTGGCATGAATGTAGGCCCTAATATCTTCGACATGTAATACACCATACATAACACTTGAAAAGGCACCTAATGAGTCGACTTCTACTGATTTGTATGGATGCTTCTTAAATTTGGGTTCAGGCCTTTAAATATCAACAACCAATGGTGTAGCCATTGTAGAAGATCACAAGTTTAAAGTTTCATGGTAATATCTTTTTCTTCACGGAGTTAGGCTTAGCAGATGAATTCTTCGGTTGCACTTCAGATCCTTGAAATCTTGGCTTAGGTGCTCTTCTGCTTGCTCTCTTCAAATGCAAAGTAATTCAAATGCTCAAATTAATGACTTTTCATCCTCCACAAAACCTAATTCTTCATTGTAATAAATGCTCTGCTCTAACACATCTTGTTACACTGTTTTGCAGATAATTGATCTTCAATTTCTCTGCAATAAGTCAAATTAGCTTATTTTATTCTAGAATTAGCTTCAATAGATCTGTAATAGCCTTCTTTAACTTTAGTCATTATGCCAGATATAGGTACTCACTTATTGGCTGGGGGAATTAGATTTTCAAAGCAGCTCCTCTTGAGCTAGAGATCCTAATTCAATTCCTAGAGGAATTATCAGCACCAGATTCTGGTGCAGATCCATTGTCAACATTCATTTCACCTTTATTTACCCATGTTTTGCTCATTTCATTATGAAACTCATTCACATCAATTTTACCCTTGCCTTTGTCTTGTTTCTGCATGTTTTGGTTTCTGATTACTAGACCTTTTCCATTATTCTTGCTTCTGTAGAATCTTACAATATGACCAGATCTATTGCAATTAAAGTACACAACATTTCTTTGTTTATTTACCTGATTCCTTCTTGATTTGCACTAATTTGCCATGTGTCCGAATCCATTACATGCAAAATAGTATCCATTAAAGGAGTTGGCATTTCCTCTATTGTTAGAGTTATTCATCATCATACTTCTGTATTCATTAGATCTATGACCATACCTCTTAAAATTGAAGCATTGACCAGAGAAGGATGGACTACTTTAATTTGCTCTACTTCTGCATTAAGTAGCTCTATGACCAAATTTATTGTACTTGAAACAATTTCCATTGAAAGATGGATACCTTTGAGCATTGGGTTGTCTTATTGGAGGTCATCTAGGATTCCTTCTTTGATTTCTTGCATTAGGATTTCTTTGACCAGATGTAGAGCTTTCACCTTTCTCAAATACTAGACCATGCTTATCATCTGCCTTCTTCTGACTGTCAAGCAGCACCTCAAGTTTAGCTAAACTTATCTTGAATTTCTCTTTATATTCATTTGCAACTTCTAGGTCATGTTTGAGAATGACAATTTGCCTTTCAAGTTCTTTTTCATTGTCTTTACTTTCATGTAGATCAGACTCTAGATGGCTAACAATTCCATCTAATTTGAAGTGTTCTTATGTTCTTTCTTTTAGAGTTTGTTTCAGGTCTTCTTCAGTCTTCTTTCTTTCCTCAATTTCTTTGGTTAACCTCATCACCCTAGATTCCATTTCATGTTTTAGAACATAAACTTCTTTTTCTAGCTTCTCACATTCCTTTGTCTTCTTCTTTAGAGCCTCATCCATGTCATTGTCTACATTCTGATTTCCTAGTTGATGAAGTAGCTCCTTCCTTTTTTAATTATATTTGCCTAATTTCTCTTTTAAGGTCTCAATAAAGTATTCAACATCTTTAAGGTTTTCTTGTAGTTCTTTGACATATGTTCTAGACCAATCAAGATCTTCTAAAGCAAGTTTATGTTGTTCCTAAAGATTGTATGAATCTATTTTGATACCTTCCCAGATCTTTCTTAAGTTGTTAAACTTCTTCCAAGGAACTTAGCTCTGATACCAATTGTTGGAATTAGGGCTAACAACTAAGAGGGGGGGGTGAATCAGTTGTCTTAAAACTTTAATGCTTGCTATAGATAATTCTTCTTTACAACTTCTTAATAGATTAATGATATAATCATGAAAAGTAGGAATTAATAACACATGAGAAGAAATATAAATAACACACTTGACACCAAGATTATTGACGTGGAAACCCGGTTAAGGAAAAAACCATGGTGGGGGTTAACCCACAAAGATTATACTCTATTAAAAGTATTACAAAAGGGGAAGGCACATGCCTTTGGGCTCATTGCCCAAAGCTCACTGCTCAAGAGAGGCTCACTGCCTACAAGAATGATTACAAAAGGATTACAGATAGTTTGAACTAAAGAATAACATCTGCCAATGCAAGAATTTAGTTTTGGTTAAGTACAGAATACTGATCTTACACACTTAATCTTTATTTTGCCCTATTTACTGCTCTGTCATAATCCAGATCTTAGATCTCTTCTCTTTTGCACCTTAATCTACCTTTTGCACACTTACTCCATTATCGCATAATACACACACACCAGAACACTTGAATCTATCAACTATATATATCCACATCAACAAATTCAATCAACTATAGTCAACTTCAATAAAACTTAGAACAGTTATTAAACATTCTTCTCTATCGGTTGAATCTATGAACAAATATCAACGCGGACAAAAAACTTGTGTTTCTAGATCATCAATTATGTTGGCCAATTTCGCTGCTTATCACCAATTGCTTATCCAACAACTTTTTTGCATCCGGACCAAGATCAAATACTAGGTTGCCTTGTTCCTCTTCTGACTGTGCCGACTGACTGGAACCTGATACTTAGATCCTTATAACTTTTGATTCATCTATCATTGGAGGCTTAGATTCTAGATTTAGATAGTCTTGACACTCCTTATCATTTCTTTAGATCTGCAGGACATTATGAAGTACCACCAGAGAGATCCAGACTAAGATACCAGACCCCGCCTCATGCTCTGTTTCTAACATCCGATCTTAAACAAATGTTCACTCTGACTTCCAGTATGAACAAATTATGCAATGCAGACATGTGCAAGGTAGACTTAGTTTCCATCAATGAAAATACCTGTCGTGTAGCAGTGTCTCTTACCAAAAGATGCATCTAATAGGGTGTTCTCAATCCCTTAAATGGATCAAGGTGATTGGGTGTAATTGGGTTTTAATTGTAGAGACTCTAGAGTTCTATTTTTTACTAAATTGATGTCCTTCCTTTATCCATTTGTGTAAGTAACTTGTATCTTTCTATTGTAGAAATCTTGCCTATTATTGCTTGTAAAATCTTAATATAACCTAGAATTGATTCTTGTTTGTTTAAGACAATATAATTTGGGATATGATTATTCTGATTGGATTTCCGATGCCCAATCATATGGTAGAGATAGTTTGGTCTTGAAAATTTGTTCATTGGTTTGCTATTTTAATTTATATTGCTTAACATTTGTAAATCAAGGTTATGCCTAATAAGACTAATTGTAGTAGTAGTGTACCCTGCTATCAAAGGTTAATTGTATTTTTCCTTAAATACTTAGGGGTAAATACATTACCATGAACTGATTGAACATAGTCTACTATAAGAACATACCATAGTGCTAGATCTCTACATAATAGTTAGGTTGATGTCACTAATTTATATTAGTCTAATGAAAAGATGGAACTAATAGTAGTAAGGAAAATTTGTATGACAAACCATAGTGAAAAGTGAACCTAGCACTTATATTTCAGAGTCAGGGCATAATGTTATGATCATTATAACTAGACTAGGATTTGCAAGAACTAAATTTGTGGGTGATAATGGTTAAACTATCTCAACTATTATATTATAACTATATATAGTCTTGTAAACTCTTAACAGTGATAAAAAAGCACATAATAGTCTTGAGAATGTGAACCATGATTGTGTTAATCAAGAAAGAATGATGAGAGAGCAAAAATAAAATTATCTATATCACGATGAGTGAGGCTCTTTGGTCTGACACTTCAATAGAAATTGTTACCAATTTTTCACTTACAGCTTAAATTGACAGAGCTGAAATAATTATTCCATTTTAAGATGAAAGATTCTTAACATTTTCTGCTATGTTGGTTTTGCATAGTTTAAGATGCTTGAAAAGAGAAGGCTCAGTTTTATCATGCTTTTATTATGATAGAAGAGAGAAATTCAGTTCATCATTCATTGCTTTGTAGAGTTTTTATGAGAGGTAGAAGTTATTTCATTTCACATTACAATGTTCATTCATTTTGACAAATGAGATATATAAAAACTGAGTAAGCATTGCATTGAATGAAAGCAAGAAAGATCAAATGTCCCACATAAGTCATGGGAATAGCTGAACTAGTACAAACATAGGAAATACACTATGAATCCAAAGATAAGAAGGGAAAAGAGCATATCCATCATTACCTGTTTCAAGTCTTGGTTGATCTTCATAGCAGCTGGCTCATCCTCACTCTTGATCTTTGAATGAACCTGTACCATGAGAAGAAGGATTGTTAGAGCTCCAGATATGGTTTCCTATGTGCCTATCAATAGGAACATAACATATTACCTATGATGTACTATATCAGATATTAAATCATCCATAGGTAAGAGAGATTGAAGAAATGAAACAATCATTGAGCTTCACTATTTTAAATTAACATGTTTGTTTCCTATACAGGTATAGAAGAAGTTAAGTTGCTGGTTTGAAGACATTTTAGCATCTAGTGCAAACTGGGCTCCCACAAGGTTAGAGCCCAGCATGCTGCAACTAAATCTCAAGGGGAATGGAATAGGAATACATATTCACATTGTGCAAATAGAAACATTTCAACTAAAGGAGTAATTTATAAAGTGTTTATAGGAGCGTCAAGATTAGTGCTCATTCATGATTGTCAGCTCAAACATGATGAGATGAGAATCATAAATGAGTAGTGAGCTCATTCAAGGCTGCCCAATGAGGTGTGAAACTGAGTAGAAGGTATTTTCAACATCAGAATATCTATTACTACATCTATTTATCGTTACAATATCATATATTGCCTTTTGTATGCATTCAAATCACTATATTGGAACAATAAAAGCCATGGAAGACATAGAACAACTAAAAGAATAAAATCAGTGACCAGATGCCTCTGCAGTATACAAGATGGAGCTATGGAGTACAAGTATTAAATGAAAGGGAAGCTCATGCCACATTAAGCATATTTCTGAATCTTAAAAAGATACAATATAATTGAACAGAAAGTGAAAGAGCCTATAGTAGGCATATGAAGTTATTGTTCAAATGCATTTGGAACAGAAATGAATCATAATCTTTCTCATATCTCATCAAATATTATTTTTTGTAACCAGAAAGATGAATGAAATGTTAAGACCTGAGATATCTTGCATCTACAATGAAAATAAAATGGAGGTATTGTTCATCATGCATTATTATTCCTGTGGTATCCCTTATGCTGCTACATAGACAAAATTTTGAGCACCAAGAGCTATAGTCTAAGACATTGTCCATAAACAAATAGTTTTTAGAATGAGAGACTATAGTCATGTTTTACAGGAATTGCATTATTGTGTTGTGGCTTATGCTCGAACCTATTGTTTTTACTCAGAACAAAATGGATCAAGTTCTCTACACACAGATACAAAGGAGAGAGAGGGTTCGAACCCACAAGGGTTTGATGAAGTTTAGAAATGATAAAGAATCAGATATATCAGGCCACGACCCAGTATAAGGCTTGTATTTCTGCATTTTTTGAAAACAAAGAATAGTATAATTCCATTATCTTTTACATATAAAAATGGAGAGAAATCTAGTCCATGCTGTTGCTTGAAAGCCATTTTTTACAAACCCTTATCATTAAATGGAGAGATCATAAAATTCATTGAAGATAGTAAGTTCGAACACATGAGGGTTTGATAAACACTCAGAGCAATGAAGAATATCAAATACAAAAGTGCAAGCACATTCATAGTAGAGTCAAAGTGTAAGGAATGAGATCCAAACTATGAGGTAGAGTCGCAGGTCATACTAATAGAGTGAATCTTTTTCTTCATAGCAGGTAAAACCCATTTGGGGTTTCAAGGAAAATAACAGATACAGAATAATGGAAAGTTTCAAACTCATATAAACAAAGAAATGCAAAAATACAAATATGGCCACGGCCTCTAATGAAGAAAATATACAAAAGATTTTCCCATAAACCTTTCACAGAATATGAGATGTAAGCATGCTCGACCAAGAAATCTACAAGAAATGGAGAAGCATCCAAGACAAAGAAAATTACCTTTCATTTTCTATAGGAATATATATCGAATACATAGAGAATAGCTTCATGGATGGTTCTTCATGGCGGCCTCAAAATAGAGATGAGGAATATCCATAGAAAGAAATAAATGCATCAGAGAAATACATGAGATCCATGGCTTTAAGGCTGAGTTTTGATTTTAGAAAGAAGAAAATGGATCAAATATGTGTAGCGGAGTCTTACCTTTTATTTTTCATTCAAAATCTTCAAAAGAATCCATGGAAATCCATCAGAAATAGTAAAGGAATCAAAGTTTTCCTGTTCAAACCCTAACCTTATAGTGGTAGCAGAGAGTCATCTCCAAAAAATGCAATGTGAAATGAGCCCTAAAAGTTAGGAAATGGCTTGTTTTGTGTTAGGGTTACTTTGGAGCCCTAGTTTGATTGTGATTTTTATCACATCAAATTTATTTTTAAATGCCTTAAGTTAATACCCCTCATGGTATTCTGTTTACTTTGCATTTACCTAGTTCTCATGACTTAGGATGTCATATGCCTTAGGTCCCTTTTCTACATAGGCCCATATGACTTAGGATTTTATTTACAGATCAAATGGAGGACAAGGCCTAGAAGCTTTTAATTTTTTAACCATTTAATATGCTTTTAGATTTTGTGATTTTAATCGAAAATCAAATGTCCATAGAATGTAATATACTTGGCAAGATAAAACCAAAGGCCTTGTATTATTATTTTTTACAAAAATCAAATCAAGATAAAGTAGGAGATAAAACTGTGAATGTTATAAAATAATAGTTAAAGCAATAACTTATAAATTACTTTTAAATATTTGTTATTTATATGCAGTTGAAGAAGAGAAAAATTAGACAATCTTTCTTTTGGATTTGATTTTTCTTCTGGGCAAGATTAGACAAATATGGGCAATTTGGAGCTTTTTCTGGTCAGGTAAAGCCTAATTTTGAGGGGGGTATGGTGGGACCACTTGGGGCAGCATTTTGGCAGGCTTTATTTTCAATTTGGAGGCATTTTAGTGTTCTTTTTGGCAGCTTTTTAGTGGATTTTGAAAATGACTTGGAGGCTAGCTTTTAGAGAGATTTTTGTAGTTTTTCTATTTTTCCATTTTTGGAAAATTACAGGCATATATTGGAGAAAAAATTTAGTTTTTCTAAGTTCAGATATAGTTTCTTTCTCTCTTGTACACCTATAGAGAGCTTGTAAACACTTTTTGTGCTTAGATTCTCATTTTTATACTCCTTTTAGTTTTAATAGACAACAGAGCTTTCATTTCCCATCTTTTGTCTAATTTTACATTAATATTTAGATGTTATCATTGTGATTCTATCTTTCGAATCCTTTTTATGTCCTATTATTGCAAGTGCAGAAAACTTTCATATGATGCGGGTTTCATGTTGTGTTTGATTTAAAACATTCATGCAAATTATTTCTGTGTTGTATGCACATGAGAGATTGTGAAATTCATTGTCCTAAGAAATCGATTGTTAGTAAAAACATCAAAATAAGTTAAAATTTTGGTAAAATATCCTTAGGTTTTAGAATTCAATTTTTAGTTAACTTCTTAACCCTTTTCTTAGGAAGTGTTTTAGATTAGGTGATTTACTAGGGGAACCAGCCCGCTCTGGAGGTTCACTCCAAGTTTTAGGCAACCCACAGGCCTAGGAGTGTTCCCATGTCTCAACAGGTAGCTAAGTTGATAGCTTAGAATTTGGGTGCATACTTTGATTGACAATAGAGACACCATCTGCAAGAAGATAATACTAAGTTATTATTAAGGAAAGACATGAATGATGAAATCATCTTAAAATTTTGGAGGGATGAATTTGTAGAGAAGGTAAATTCAATTGTAGAAGTGTATAATAGATGATGATATGATAGCATGGAGACAATCAATGATGGATAAGATTATTGCCGGAGAGAAGATCCATGTTGAAGTATATGTGAGGCATGAAGTATACGTGTAAGATATAATATACTGAGTACACATGAGTTGTGTAAGTCCCTATCATTCACAATATGGTAGGAAGACTGCTCTTATACCACTTGTAATGTTCCCTTTTTGAATGTTGTTGATTTCCTAACCTGCACACAAGAATAACTACTAGAAGGGGAAATTAGCACTATTAAAGATCAATTTAGTAATGAAATCAAGGCATCATAATCATAGTCAATAACAATGAACAAGAATGTAATGTCACTTGTGCGTACATATACTCAAATCCTACAATCAAAGGCATTGAAAACATATACAAATACATATATCCATTTATAACCATTAGGTTTAGCAATATCATAATCATAATCAAGGATAGTGAACAAGTACATGTATTTAAACGTATTTCCTCATACTTACAATTTAACCATGTTTAGGCCTCATGATATACTTTGGGAATGGCGACGTCGAGCTTGGTTGTTAATCTAGTCCAATCATCTACCCTAGCAGAGGAGGGGAAAATATTACGTTTAGAGCATTGGATAATCATACTCTATTGTCATAGGCCCAAGGATTTCATGAATGTCCATCAATACCACCACTTGGCCCAAAGGTTTCACCAATGCACGTCAATACCACCATTTGGGAGTCACCTACCATGTGAGCCATTTCAAAAATAATAATAATAATAACAAACCATACATCCCTAACAACCCAAACTTCCTCATAGGGGTAAAGGTGAAAGATTAAAAACATGGCAAGTTCACACTCATCCCTCATATATAATGAGTTAGGTAAGTATAACTATTTAAGGATAATCATATGAGTTAGAGAGATCGTACCAATATGAGATTTATCTTTTTAGATGATTTGAGATGCTCAAGTGATCCTATGGATCACTAAGATAATACTTCCTTGTGTAAGACTGTTCCTTTAAGAGGAACTAGGTAATATACCACCACTGTTGGATGGATATATACGGCAATATGTTGCCTCTTTTATATCATATGTATCTATATATATCTATATATATATGCATTCCTTGCATTAATTGTTGTTGCAGATTGATATTTATGCTTAGTTAATAATGTTATTGAATGATGGTCAATGCTAATCTGAATGCTATCTAGTTAGATTTCAGCATGCACATGGACCCTTCCCTCCTTGCCATGCGGCGAACCACCACGTCACTCTCACTCTTGTGGAAGTAGCCAGTCGAGAGGAGGCATGACATGGTGGTGGTCTAGCTCATTACAGAGCTGGCATTCACAGAGAGGGGTTAGAACATCCTTGGGCCTTTGTTGTTGTGTGCTAATGTGGATGGTTCATTCAATGATTATTGTTATAGAGATAACTTTATGACCCAAATGGTCACTAGTTACTCTTCTTCTATTAGGTTTTCTACTATTCCACCTCTGTGTGGGTAAGATGTTACTTTCGTTGACAGCTTATTATCTTTCAATTCATTGGATGATTGCTCATTGTATTTGAAGTTGTCTAAATGCTTATAGTTGTTATAAGACAAATGGATCTTGTTGTGGCCTCAGATAGATTTCCTCTATTTCATCAAGGATCTACCTCACCAACTCACCTCTTAATCCCAGGCACATTCATGAGTCAAGACAAGAGATAGGTGTATGTGGACTAACCTTGACTAGACTTAGGGTTTTAACTTAGGGTTTTGAGTTGACCTAAGGTTTAGTTATGTGATGAATTTTGTTGACCTTTGATAGTATCAAGGGTTTGAACAAATAGTTGATCTTGGTTAACCTTGTGCTGGTATCAAGGGTTGCAAGTTATCTATGTGGCTAATGTTTTTGTTCTTTTTTTGATATTTATGAATGCAACTATATGAAATGCAAAAACTTGTTCTTGTGCTTTTTTGTATTTTGGAAATAAAAGATGCCTTTTACTCTAAGAAAGGAAATATGAATGCAACTAGAATGAATTTTACCTAATGCAAATATTCTATGTTTTTAGGATTTTTGAATGTTTTAAAATGATTTAATCTAGAAAAGGAAATTGCAAGTAAATGAAGTAAACAATGAATGCAAATTACTTCTAGAATACGAGATCTAACTATTCTATCAAGGAAAAAAGAAATAAATTACTAATCCCAAGAGCCATTTCAATTTTCTAATTACTACCAATTGCCAAAAAGCATAGAGGAACCTAAAATAAAGAATATTTGTGAGCCTCCACTACCCTCAGAAATCCTTGATGGCAACCTTGTATCCTCTTGAAGTAGTGGGAAGACCTCTTGGCAACAAGACAACACAAAGAAGCGAAAGAAGCTTTAAAAGATTTGCAAAGAGAGCTCAATGAGAGTTGTTGATGAGTGTGATGGCTTGATTGAAGCAGCGTAAGGATTCTTGAGGAGATTTATGTGAAAGCTTGATGAACAATGAACAAGTAAAAGGCACCTTCATCCTATGGGAGAGAAAAAGCTTAGCAAGAGTTGTGTTCACAATGAATTTGTCTTCATTTGTGCTTGAGGGAGTGGGGTATTTATAGGTTAGAAGAAGGATAAGAGGTGGAAATGATTGAGAAGTTAACTCAATTGATTGAAGAGTTAACAAGGATTGATTGGGGAGTGAAATAGATTGATTACCTAGTGAACTCAGCTAACTAGGGAGTGATAAAGCAATAATAGCTTATCATTGAAGAAGAAATGGAGTTAGAAGAATGCAAAGGAGAGAATGAGTTGTTAATTTCAGATCAAATAGAGCTAATTATGCATGTGTGGGTACATGAAATAGTCAACTCCATATTAGGCATCAAAAATCATGCAAACTGAAAGAAAAAAGGTGAAAATAGAACTATTTCAAGTTAGACACTTGAGTTTTTCCATGGCTAGAAACATGACAGGATCGGGCCCATGGGTCTCCCCTTTCACCAGTAGGGTCACCCATGGGTCACTCGGGGGCGATGCTAGGTCGCCTGAGGGAGATCCTGATTTATGAGGGTCACCCAATGACAGATACAGAAAGAAAGGGGTCTAGGTGAAAATGCATGATGGGACATGGTAGAGGTGATAAAAAGGAGGGATTCTGCCTCTGAAAATAGGTTAGTCATGTGTAAGAATCCAAATCTCCACTTGCAAAGTAGGATCTCCCAGTGGGGGATCTGGATTGCTTGATTGAAAATAAAAATTGAAATAGGGAGATGGCTCTAAGGGACCTCTAGAAGGCTTCTAGAGGGTGGAGAGGATGAAAAACATATGGGAAAGGTGAAAACTCACCTACAAGGTGAAAACTTTAGTCTTGTTTTGTAGTGCCTCTCCATTTTCACCGTGGATGTGCAGTTAACGATTGTGGACTAAGTCTAACTTAGGTGTGGAATACATCCTCCATAGAGAGCTATCCAGCATATTTGAAAATTACTTAGTAATTATGATATTTATTTAAAGGAATAATTAATCAATTTGCATTGATCTACTTATATATTTAAGAAAGATTCTTTATTTAATTATTATTATTTTCATTATTGTATTTTGGGTACATGCTATTAAGTGGTAGATGTTTTGCAAAGTGGGAATCTTGAATCATTATTCCTTTTCAATTTCAAATCAAAGAAGGTTAATTTTAGTTAAGAATAGAAAGTGCGATAGTGGTATTTTAAAAATGCATTTTTCAGGGGATGCATCTCTAGCTCAGAAAATGTTATTTAAGCGGGGAAGAATATTTTTGGGTATAGCCTTGTCTTTGCTTTCAAAAATCGCATGCAAGGCTACCTATGCACTACCATCTAGTTTGGCACACCATTTTAGGAAGAAAATAATAATCTTTGTTTAGGATTTGATTTCAACACTAGGAGAATATATCTGTTCAAAACCACAATTGGGTTCAAAAACCTTTTTGGCATGGTCTTTATTTGAGTTTGGGCAGGGATGGAGGAAGGGAGAGATTTGGAGAACTCTATCAAGAAGGAGGTTACAATCTTCACCCAAATTTTGTTACATTTGTCTAAGCAAGAAAAGAGGTACAACTTTGCACAAATTGGTATGATAGGAAAGAATATTTTATTTTCTCAATCCTAGAATTTGATCATGCTTGTGAGTATTTAGTAATTATCTGATTAAGAACTTCTTGGTCTGTGCAAATTTTTTTTTTAGGATTATTGCAATGGATGCAAACCGGCCCCTCCCCTTATTGAATGCAGTCCCAAATGTTATAGTTTCTTATTGATGTAATCCTGTTTTAGATGGGTTGTACTTGAAGGTTGTAGCCTGATGATGGTGGTGACTGATACAACTACTAGTAATGCGGTGAGAAACATGTGTATCACAATAACCTTTGGTTCACTTATACCCAAGTCACAAAACTAGTTTAGAGTAGGCTCTATGGCATGTAGATCCACTCGAATGGTGATAAGACTGCTGCGATTTTCCCTCTAGGGTTTGTTGATCACAATGAGTGTCCATTGTCGTAGGTTGTGACCCACACAAATGATACTTGCTATCAATTATACACTCAAATCTGAAAACCCTTGTACCCTTCCTGATCACAGTGATCTGCTAAATGTTTGCTCCATCGAAGTCCTGTACATGCATAAATTGATTCCTCACTAATTATTTCAATTGGAATATTCAAATGGGATTATTATCTATTTTGGACATATTTTGCAATAATGACACTTTGTGAATGATTTCTCTCTAAGGTTTTCTTTTTTGAATGGTAGAATTTATGTCTCCCAGAGTATTTTGTAACAGTTCATTATGAAATATACCTACACTATGGAATGTAACGTATTAACTAATCTATTCGAAGTATTTTTGCTAAAGATAGATTGTTTTAAGAAACTTCCCAGATTTTCTTTCATCTGTTAGAGTAGTATGCCAACGTGCAAGTCTGTAGGGTAGTCTTTAGGGTGATTTAGACAAAAATCAGAGGAACAATGCATACTCATGGGTTTTTTTCGTGATTGTTTTGATGCAATCATAACAATAAGTTAAAATTCACATATAATGAACTGAAACTATACTTGAAAGATAAGAAGGAATCGTTTAAGATTCACTTAATCCCAAGTCTACAATGGTCAGGTCTTGACCTATTGGTCAAATTTAGTTGGTCAATGTGAAGCTGTAATGTTCAAGGGGCCTTACATAGTTTAGGGTTTCTTTTTGGTTTACTGGACTCAAACTATGCAAAAAGATCATGAGATATGTCAATACTTTTTCATTCCTTTGCATAAAAGTGTTACTGTGCTGCAAAGCTTTAGATTATTGCAGCCTTCCTCTTTATATATTTATGAAAACTTGTCTACTTTTAACTCTATTGTTCATACTTCTTCAAATATGAGACAAATTTCCTTCAAATTTCTATGTTTTCAGCTAAATATTTCAGATGGATTGGGAAAAGTTAGAAAGATCTAATCTAAACCTCATTTACTCTACTGAAGGATCTAATTGTTCTGTTATGCACTATGTAAATCATACAGCAATTTGATCAAATCCACAGTAAAAACCTTAAATGTAAGTTCTGAGCATTTTCACAAACATACATTTAAAATTGCAAGCTCTCAAAGAAAATATTTCAAAACACAAAGAAGAGTAGGAGAACACTCAGAAGATAGATGCAGAACTCCAGATTCTATTGTATTAGAAACAAACAATCATACATGATTTACAATGTTGGAATGACTCTTAGTTTCATTGATCAAATTACAGAAAACTTACAAGCTTTACAGATACAATAAGGAAGCCAGATGTTCCACGCACTCCTTACTGCAGACAACAGGTGACCTCCTCTAAACTAAACTATGCCCAGAAAGAATCTACAATTCTAGCAAAATGCTAAAATCCCTGTGTTCCTAAAAAATCCCTGTGTTCCTAAAAATCCCTGTGTAAGTATTACAATATATTAAGGCACAATATATAGACTTTCTGATTGTCCTTAATACATCCCAAAACCCTAATGGTTAAGTAATGTTTCAAACCCTAGGTTACAACATTAAATGGTGCAGAACCATTTTCCCAAAAATATCTCCAAATATGTGTCAAATCTGGGCGAAAATATGCCTCTTTCTGAAACCCTAGTAGTTCAGAAGTAAATTCTGCAACCTACTGTCATTATGTTTTATCTACATTTTGGGTCTTCTCATTGATGTCCCTTGACTTTCTGCACTTCATCCTCATCTTCTTTTTACTTCTAAAATCGGATTCTCCTTCTAGGACGTCACTGCCATTAAGTTTCAGCTCCCTCCTCAGCTGCAAACCTGCAAAAATAGATCAGCAATAAGTGTCATCATTATTAAACAATGAGAAACAAAATACCTGTTAGACCCAAGTGGGGCTGAGCAAAATCATGGCTATCGGGTCAAAATCCACAAAAAACACGTTCATACTATGCATACCGTGTCAAAAACAACCGGGTCAACCATCGCAGACCAGAAATGATGCATACGCAGGATCAAAGTGTCTCAAAAAAACCCTAAAAAAAACTTATCACTAAATGTTTCCCGCCTATCGGTGCCCAAAAACCACATTGGCCGGCCCTAAAGATTGCCCACCAACGTCCTGTGTCTAGCTGAAAAATGGCCCCTTTATCTGCCTCTTTACAGAAACGGTGCCCACAGAGAGAGACACGTGGCGCGTTCTGCCGGCGTTTGAAGCTATCTCAAAACTTATTGAAACTCTTTAGACTCATGCGGAAGAAGACACGTGTCACCTTCCGCATCGTTGTTAAGGGCTACTAAGAAACCTTCGGAAGCTCTCCTGAAACCTTTTGATACTCTCGCGGAAAGTGACACTTGTCACTCTCCACACGACTGTTGTGACCTTTAGAAACTATCAGGGCACTTTTTGAAACCGTCACAAAAGGTGCCACGTGGCATCTTCCGCACAACCTTTGAAACTGCTTTGAAACTTTTGTGGAAGGCACCACGTGGCGTCTTCTGCACAATCCTTGAAACTGCCTTGAGACCTTTACGGAACCAGCAGAGAGTGACAAGTGGCACGCTCTGCACTACTGTTGCAACATTTAGAAACTTTATGGAAACTTTTGGAGGGACCCATGGAGAGTGACACATGGCAGGATCCACGCAACTCTTGAAACTTTAAGGGACTATCGCAGAAGGCGCCACGTGGCGTCTTCCATGCAACTTTTGAAACTATTAAGAAACTATAAGGGGCCCTGCGGAGAGTGACACATGGCACGCTCCGCGCTGCCCTTGTAACTTTCAGAAACCTTCGCAAAAGGCGCCACATGGCGTCTTTCGCGCAACCTTTGAAACTTTAAAGAAACTATCGCAGAAGGTGCCACGTGGCGTCTTCTGCACAATTTTTGAAACTCTTAGGGGCTACGGCGGAAGGTGACAAGTGGCAGCTTCCGCACGACTTTGAGACTGTTAAGAAACTTTTAAGGGAACCCGTGGAAAGTGACACTTGGCACGTTCTGCGCGAGCATTAGAAACTATTAAGAGACTTAAGAGGGACCCGTGAAGAGTGACACATGGCACGATCCACACAACTCTTGAAACTTTAAGGGACTATCGTGGAAGGCGCCACGTGGCATCTTCTGTGCAACTTTTGAAACTATTAAGAAACCATAAGGGGCCCTGCGGAGAGTGACACATGGCATGCTCCGCGCTACCCTTGCAACTTTTGGAAACCTTTGCCGAAGGTGCCACGTGGTGTCTTCCGCGTAACTTATGAAACTTAAAGAAACTTTATGGAACTCTGTGGAGAGTGACACATGGCACGCTCTGCGTGACTCAGGAAATTGTTTAGAAACTATTGAGGGAACCTGCAGAAAGCAACACTTGGCGCACTCCGTATGACTATTGAAACATTTAGAAACTGTTTAGAAAATTTAGTGGCCCGCGGATGGTTTTAAGTCTTTAAAGGGGCTTGCCGCGGAAGGTGACAAGTGGCACCTTCCGAGCTACCTTGAAACTGTTAAGAAACTACTGAAGCCCCGCGGGTGGTTTTTTGCAATGCTATGAGACTCATGCAGAGTGTGACATGTGGCACGCTCTATGTAGCTGTTTGAAACTTTAAGGAACATTTAATGAAATATTTAAAACTTTGCATTATTTAAACCCTTGTAGTGCATTTTACCAAAATGGGGATAACTTGCAAAATATGGCAAATTTTAGATGATTCAAAAAGCAACCCTAGCTCATTTTTTACAAGGAATCCAACCATACCATGCACTAGCACTCAAAATACATTTTCTCCCTAATTTTATCAAAGTTTATAAATTTCACTCTCTTTTCCCTTACCACCAAGGATAGACCCACAAAAGCAGAAGCAAAAAAGCCAAGCCACAGTAGGGGTCCCTATTTTGCTAAGGAGTAAAATGGGGCGTGTTGTGAACATCACAACAGGTTCTTACCTAATTTATTTTAGTTGTTCCGTGGGTGTGGATAGTAAAGCAATACAACTGCCAACTCTTACCTTTGCAGTAGAAAAAAAATACATTTTCCTATTCATCCTTAGCAATTGGTAAATCTCTTAAATATGGTATGTGTTGTGCTTTCCTTTTTCTTAGCCAATCTCTCCAACTATGTATCGGCCTTCTACACTATCAAGAGATTTGGTTTTGACCTGCCATTTGCATTCATTTTTAAACCTATTATTGTGCAACATTCTATTGCAATGTGGTAGAGTTCCTTAATTAGAGAATATCTCACTACTTGTTCATAGAATGAGATCCTTTTTTTGAAGGTTACGGGAATTTTACAAATTCTATTTAATAGTTTAGAAAGTAGAGGCACAAAATTAGGGGGTTGTGGCTCTTTAATAAGAATATTGTATTCTTCTCTTAATTATTCTCTTGTATTCTAAGGGCATCAATGAGTTCTCTTGATATATTTAGACAATTGATTCCATACAGACAATTGCCTAAATTAAGCTAACAGTATACCCAACATGAGTAGGAGCAGTCCATATATAATTAGTAGTAAATTAGGTTGATTCATTTTGTCTAATAGAGTTCTACTTATATTTTTTCTTAAATTGTTCAAGCTTGTTTTCGGATAGTGAATTAATTTTTGATTATGGAGTATAACTTTTGTTCAAAGAGAAATCATCGAAGAGAAGTGGAAGATATCATGGTGGAATCAACAACACCATTAGTTTCAGTTTCACATTCTCTCTTCCATCTTATCTTCTTTATTTCTATTTGACAATTTAGGGGTTTGCCTTTCAGATGATAGCCCTTCTTATTAGCTTTGTTTCTGACTTTTTTTTAGGCACATAGGGCAAGCTGTCTAGCTGATGATTTATCATGTGGAAGTTTTACCATGGAAAATGTTGTCATAGTCATGCTTTGGTGTCTTTTGGTTATAACTGAGAGCCCAGTGGATCGAAATGTACAACATGGACAGCTCTATTTGCCAAGACCGCTTTTATGGATGTCAATAGGTTTACATCTAGGAAATGCGATTGTCAATCCTCAAAACGTAGATTTAGAACGTTACATATCACTTGTAATGGAGGCCATAATTATCCTTATTGGGAAGGCTAGCAGTTGTAATAGGAGGTATGATTATTCAGACAGCACAGAATTATAAGAATTTCTTCTTTCCACTCTTCTGAGTTGAGATTTGAGAAAAGAAATAATGATTACAACAATTGACGAGATATTTGATGAATTGTGAATTTATTGGCAAAATTATTTCTAGCAAGAATAGTTTACTTGTTAGTTGGTTCATTTGAAGTAAAAAATTGTTTCTTGTCATTATGACTACCATGATGATTGGGAGTATGGGACAACAAACAGATTTTGAAAACCTTCCTAACTAGATTCATTGTGTTCGAATAGTGTTTGAGAACGAGAAGCTTATGATTGGAAACATGATTAATGTTGGTCAAGAGTAGAGTTAGGAGCTTGAGCAAGTCAATCTAGTAAGGTAGGGACCCATTTATTGTTAAACCCATTACCATTTGTACAAATATTGTTTTAATAGAGATGTCCTTATATTTGATTAGAGTTTGTATTAACTCATATTTTGTAAGGGAATGTGATATATCTTTCATTGGAAAGTAGATCCAAATATTGACAATATGCTTGCTTCTAAGTTAAAACATAGTGCTATATGAAGTAACATGTTTGTCAGTTTGTAATGTTAGTGTGAGTTAGATCATTCTCCTATTACGATATATGAATCCTTGTAAGATCTCTTAGACTTCTATCTCAGGTCAGAGTGTGGAGTGAAGTCGAGAAACTAAAATTTTATATTTAATTTTTGTTAATAGAGCTTGTATTACTTTCTTGAATAATGTGTTATTGTGCATTTATCTATTCTATCATAATGGGTTAAATAGGATTCTAGCGATAGATTAGATGTTGAATATTCTTTTTTGTAATATAGAAAAGAGTAGATATTCTTTGTAAATTGATAAATAATGCTGAAAGAAATTGTATTCATTAATACAATAATTATAGTGTGAATTTTCTGTATGGAGGATATTATATCAAAATAAGTTCAAGAAATGAAGTTGTGGGCTATATCAAAATAAGATCTTAATGTCATAGTTATGTTATTTAAGATGTAGATTATGATATGAGGTTGAACCTCCTCAATGGATTTGAGGGTAGGAAAGATGAAAATATAGCTAGATCAAACATGAATGTTTTGTCTTTTGTGCATATATTGCTATTGACAAGGATTAATATGTACTTGATATGGTATACTAGTGTGTACTAGACTTCTTAATTTAGTTACATTAAATCTTGCATGATAAATATGGAATTGTTTCAAGAAAATTAAGCTTTAGATCATGTTGTCGTGACAAATTTTATGAGAATGTTGCGGAATAGGTAAGCATTAATCTCCTACTATCCTCAAGGAATGGATTGTAATGTGAATGTGTATTTAAGAATTAGAAGATGTTGATAGCATTGTAGAGGTTTTGATTTGTATAATACCATCTTGTGGTTGTAAACACAGGTCCAAACTACGATGTCTCTACACTACGCGTATGTAGGCAAGGCCATATTAGATGAGCCCCTGAGATATTAGGTTGGCCCCTTAGGGCCTTAGGCTTGTCATTTTATGCAATTGATATTTGTTTTGAAATTAATAATCATGCAGAACTAATGTCTCTTTAGATGTGCAGTTTGAGATTATAAGCCATGCAGGACATAGAAGGTAAGGAGGTACCTTTCCACTTAGCGAATAGATGACTATCTAGTAGTATTGGTAAAGGTGTATAAATGTGTATAAACTCATTGAAACGTTTGTATCTTACATTACATTTTTATGAATGTTGGTTATGAAGACAAACTTGTAAATTAATATTTTATCATCCTAATGAGTTCATTAATACTATTTTCTTGGGTAGGCATTACAATTTGTGTGTGTGTGTGTATTGCTTTGGTACTTTTAGATTCAGAACAAACCATGGCTGTTAGTTAGATCATGTTAGTAATTAGTAAGGTAATCATGTAACTAAACATCATTTGAATGAGTTTTGTATGTCGTTGAAAATTGCTAGTTATTATAATGCATTCATGTTATCCCTAGAGATGTTTTTTAACTTGTTGTATTAGATTGTGTTATATTTTCTTATCGTCATCTCTATTTAAAAAAAAAAATCCCACCTTGTATTTGATTTAGTTGACTTATCTCTAGGGTTGCATGGCGGGGCATTACATTTGGTATCAAAGCCAGGTATTAGCACTGGGATCTTTGGTTAATGTTGTTGCCCATGTTTAGTAATTCTTATTATGCATGTGATAGGAACTCTTGTGTTGGATAACATACTTTGATCTAAACACCTAGAATGATGTATTGGATAGATGATCATGATATTAACATTTAGCATTGTGTGATACGTAGAAAAGTAGAGTGGAAGAAAAATGGAAAAGGGAAGGGGATAGCAAGCAATGTTATGATTTTGTAAAGGGAATCACATTGGTTATGGAAATAAATGTACTTATGGTAGTAATGAAACTTGTGTATGTAAATGTAAATCTTCCTCTATAAATGTGAGAAACCAATAACTGTGCATTGGTTGAGTGTTGTGAATACCCCGTACTTGCTTTGTGTGCCTATGGGATGGTGATACTGGGTACCCATCTATGGGGAATATGTATATTTTAGGTGTGGAATTAATCATACCATTATGTGTGTTTGTATGTTTGTTACCTAATTGAGGGCCAACCATTGAGTGGTTGAAATTATATATATAAAAGAGTAACCAAAAGTTAGATTCATAGATTCTCTTCTTTTGGTTCTCTAGTCCCTTAGTCTGTGAAGGGGTAGTGGCAGCCACAAAGTTCCCTAGGTAGAGTGTATAGCGTATGCTTATGATGGTGCAGAGCGGTCTCTTGCTCAACTAAACTTGAGGAAACGTACTCACTACTTTCCCTTATGATGGATCAAGGTACTTTATCCATATGTGCTAGACTAATCCCCACAGTTTCTAAGCATCTGGATGGTATTTCTTGGAGGATCATTTACTTTGTCCTCATGAGAGGTTGATATGCCACATGAGTTGTCAGTTGGGGACCGGGGTCTAGGACCTACATGGACAACCCAACTGGGACTATGCGATGACATGAATCGTCACTTGGGGGCTGGGGTCTAGGACCTACATGGATAACTCAAGTGAGACCATGTGCCCCATGTATATTTTGAGGTCCAGCATGTGGAGAGAGATTTGTTACCCATGCTGAGATAGATTCCGTATCTGCACATGTTCTGACATGATGCAATAGGTATGATGCCACACCCCACTAATATTCTGACACAGTGCTAGTGATGATGTTGTGTTGCTAATGGTAGCGAGCTAGGCTCGAGGACATGATGCCACGTGCTTAGACACGTAAACGTGCACTATGAGATTGTGTTATAGCCTACTTGTGTGATGAGCGTAATGAGGCCTTGCACACTTGTAGAGGGATACTCATGTTTTCTTTTGACATTGTTTGGGTCAGTTAGCATATGGGTACATGTCCTAGCCATGTATACCTCTGGCTACGATGAGTACATATGTGTGCCTTTTCCACGAGGTGTCTCTATGCGGGGTGTGTTCTGTTCATGCCTACTTTTGCAGAGCCACAAGCACACTGCCATACGGTATATGACCAGTACGTGCCTTCTCCAGTTGGCTTATGACCATGCCATGCTAAGACATGATGCAGGATGTGGCTGAGGCGTACATTCCATGCGGGCAGCCAAGGAGTGTGTGGGCCACTTGGTTAGTCCATGCTGCGTGACGACGCGATGTAGGGTGTAGTCGAGGGGTTCACCTTGAACCATGTGGATGACGTACTCACTCCGTACCACATGAGGGCTACTGCTATAGCTTGACATTGTTCCCTCTTTCCTCATTTGGTGGCTAGTATCTAGTCACACAGTGTTGTACAGTGCACTTTCAAAGATTGAGGATTTTCTTTATGGTTATTGATGATTTTCTATTGTTTGTGAAGGTTGACACTTTGTCTCTATTTAATTGTGATGGTTTAGCCATACTTGTGATCCTATTTGTAGTAACCCTCATGGTTACATTTGATTTAGTGTTGAAATTTAGCATATTTCTTTCCTTATTGTTGAAATTGAATTTTATTTAATCTTTCTTTATGATTTTTGTGGCTAAACTAGTTATCCTTATTGTTTTTGATGTTGGCCACGTGTCATATTGTGATTCCTCTCCAAGGACATATGAGGCAGACTTGGTGAGTGTATACGAGGAAGCAGACGCAGGGAACTTTGAGGATGGGGGTATGTGAGGTTGATTATACAACTAGGACTCAGTACCCACCTATGTGTGATGACTATCTCTTGGAGGCTAACAACCTTATACAACAAGAGAAAGGTCATCATGGCTTGCTTGGATGGTCTCACCCTGTGAGTGTGGCCTAACACCAACAGGTCACTAAGTGTGAGGTATGGATTATGTGAGATGGATTTTGGCTTTTGGCTCATGGATTAAGTATCATGGATTAGTATGCTACTTTTCGGTATCCAGATGGACCCCTGTGTAGCCTTGTGAGGTCATTCTCGGTGATGTGAATTTGGGTGTATGTGAGAATATTTGGTAAATTAAGAAAATTGTACTTATGAAATGATAAATTGTGTTTGCGTGCTTCAAAAGAAAGGTGAAAAGAAATTGTGATCTTTTTTTTGTTGAATATGTTTTGAGATCTTGTGGAAAGTGTGTACTTTACATGCATAATTATGTTGTTATTATGTGAAAATTTAGCATTCTGACGTGTTGATTGCTTAATAGCCAATTGGAAAAGGAATTGTAATGGAGATACATTTGAAACTGAATAGTTTACATGTTTATGATATGAGAATTTCTACTAGTTAAGACTAAAAGGGTACAATGTTTTCCTAGTTCAAAAAGAAATTGATGGGTGTTAATGCTAATATGTAAGGAGTTTGAGTGGTTATGTACTATGGAATCATATTTGAAATGCAAGTTTTGATTGTGTTACTATTGAGACATTGAAAACTAGAAGGGTAGATTTGTTTGAAATGGAGTACAAAAGTTTATATTTTATAAATTCTTTCCATAGGCAAACCAGTGTATATTATTTCTATGAAATGAATCAACTTTGATGATTGGTACTAACGTGTTATATTTTTACCCTAGGTTACAACTTCCAGGAGGAAGTCAAGTTTTAGAGGGGGAGGATGTAGTGCCTCTCCATTTTCACCGTGGATGTGCAGTTAACGATTGTGGACTAAGTTTGACTCAGGTGTGGAATACATCCTCCATTGAGAGGTATAGACCATACTTGAGAATTACTTAGTAATTATGATATGTATTTAAAGGAATAATTAATCAATTTGCATTGATCTACTTATATATTTAAGAAAGATTTTTTATTTTATTAATATTATTTTCATTATTATATTTTGGGTACATGTTATTAAGTGGCAGATGTTTTGCAAAGTGGGAATCTTGAATCATTATTGATTTTCAGTTTCAAATCAAAAAAGGCTAATTTAGTTAAAAATAGACAGTGCAATAGTGGTATTTTAAAAATACGTTTTTCAGGGATGCGGCTCTAGCTCAGAAAATGTTATTTAAGGGGGGGAGGAATATTTTTGGGGATAGCCTCGTCTTTGCTTTAAAAAATCACATGCAAGGCTACCTATGCACTACCATCTAGTTTGGCACACCATTTCAGGAAGAAAATAATAATCTTTGTTCAGGATTTGATTTTGACACTAGGAGAATATATCTGTTCAAAACCACAATTGGGTTCAAAAACCTTTTTGGCATGGTCTTTATCTGAGTTTGGGCAGGGATGGAGGAAGGGGGAGGTTTGGAGAACTCTATCAAGCAGGAGGTTACAATCTTCACCCAAATTTTGTTGCATTTGTCTGAGCAAGAAAAGCTGTACAACTTTTGCACAAATCGGTATGATAGGAAAGAATATTTTGTTTTCTCAATCCTGGAATTTGATCATGCTTGTGAGTATTTAGTAATTATCTGATTAAGAACTTCTTGGTCTGTGCAAAATTTGTTTTCAGGATAATTGCAATGGATGCAAACCGGCCCCTCCCCTTATTGAATGCAGTCCCAAATGTTATAGTTTCGTATTGATGTAATCCTATTTTAGATGGGTTGTAATCAAAGGTTGTAGCCTGATGGTGGTGGTGACTGATACAACTACCAGTAATGCGGTGAGAAACATGTGTATCACAATAACGTTTGGTTCACTTATATCCAAGTCACAAAACCCGTTTAGAGTAGGCTCTATGGCATGCAGATCCACTCGAATGGTGATAAGACTGCTGTGACTTTCCCTCTAGGGTTTGTTGATCACAATGAGCGTCCACTATTGTAGGTTGTGATCCGCACAAATGATACTCGCTATCAATTATACGCTCAGATCTAAAAACCCTTGCACCCTTCCTAATCACTGTGATCTGCTAAATGTTTTCTCCGTCGAAGTCCTGTACATGCATAAACTGATTCCTCACTAATTATTTCAGTTGGAATCTTCAAATGGGATTATTATCTATTTTGGACATATTTTTCAATCATGACACTTTGTGAATGATTTCTTTTCAAGGTTTTCTTTTTTGAATGGTAGCATTTATGTCTCCCAGAGTATTTTGTAATGGTTCATTGTATAATACACCTACACTATGGAATGTAACGTATTAACTAATCTATTCAAAGTATTTTCGCTGAAGCCAGATTGCTTTAAAAAACTTCCCAGATATTCTTTCGTCTCTTAGAGTAGTATGCCAGCGTGCAAGTCCATAGGGTAGTCTTTAGGGTGATTTAGACGAAAATCAGAGGAACAACGCATACTCATGGGTTCTTAGCTAATTTATTTTAGTTGTTCCATTGGCGTCGTTAGTAAAGCAATGCAACTACCAACTCTTACCTTGGCAGTAGAAAAAAAAGATGCATTTTCCTATTCATCGTTAGCAATTGGTAAATTTCTTAAATATGGTATGTGTTGTGCTTTCCTTTTTCTTAGCCAATCTCTCCAACTATGTATCGACCTTCTATACTGTCAAGAGATTTGGTTTTGACCTGCCATTTGCATTCATTTTTAAACCTATAATTGTGAAACATTCTATTGCAGTGTGGTAGAGTTCCTTAATTAGAGAATACCTCACTACTCGTTCATAGAATGAGATCCTTTTTTTGAAGGTTGCGGGAATTTTACGAATTCTATTTAATAGTTTAGAAAGTAGAGGATTGAAATTAGGGCATCGTGGCTAATTAATAAGAATATTTTATTCTTGTCTTAATTCTTCTCTTGAATTCTAAGGGCATCATTGATTTCTCCTGATATATTTAGACAATTGATTCCATATAGACAATTACCTAAATTAAGCTAAATGTATAACCAACATTAGTAGGAGCAGTCCATATATAATTAGTAGTAAATTGGGTTGATTCATTTTGTCTAATAGAGTTCTACTTATATATTTTCTTAAATTGTTCAGGCTTGTTTTGGGATAGTGAATGCTCCATCCATAATTAATTTTCAATTATGGAGTACAACATTTGTTCAAAGAGAAATCGTCGAAGAGAAGTGGAAGATATAATGGTGGAATCAACAACACCATTAGTTTCAGTTTCACATTCGCTCTTCCACCGTATCTCCTTTATTTCTATTTGACAATTTGGGGGTTTACCTTTCAGATGATAGCCCTTCTTATTAGCTTTGTTTCTGACTTTTTTTTAGGCACATAGGGCAAGCTGTCTAGCTAATGATTTATCATGTGCAAGTTTTACCATGGAAAATGTTGTCACAGTCATGCTCTGGTGTCTTTTGGTTATAACTAAAAGCCCAGTGGATCAAAATGTACAACATGGACAGCTCTATTTTCCAAGACCGCCCTTATGGATGTCAATAGGTTTACATCTAGGAAATGCGATTGTCAATCCTCAAAATGTAGATTTAGAACGTTACATATCACTTGTAATGGAGGCTGTAATTATTCTTATTGGGAAGGCTAGTAGTTGTAATAGGAGGTATGATTATTCGGACAGCACAGAATTATAAGGATTTCTTCTTTCCACTCTTCTGAGTTGAGATTTGAGAAAAGAAATAATGATTACAACAATTGATGAGATATTTGATGAATTGGGAATTTATTGGCAAAATTATTTCTAGCAAGAATAGTTTACTTGTTAGTTGGTTCATTTGAAGTAAATAATTGTTTCTTGTCATTATGACTATCACGATGATTGGGAGTATGGGACACCAAACAGATTTTGACAACCTTCCTAACTAGATTCATTGTGTTCGAATAGTGTTTGAGAATGAGAAGGTTATGATTGGAAACATGATTAATGTTGGTCAAGAGTAGAGTTAGGAACTTGAGCAAGTCAATTTAGTAAGGTAGGGACCCATTTATTGTTAAACCCATTACCATTGATACAAATATTGTAATAATAGCGATGTCCTTATATTTGATTAGAGTTTGTATTAACTCATATTTCGTAAGGGAATGTGATGTTTCTTTCATTGGAAAGTAGATCCAAATATTGACAATATGCTTGCTTCTAAGTTAAAACATAGTGCTAAATGAAGTAACACATTTGTCCGTTTGTAATGTTAGTTTGAGTTAGATCATTCTCCTATTAAGATATATAATCCTTGTAAGATCTGTTAGACTTCTATCTTAGGTCAGAGTGTGGAGTGAAGTTGAGAAACTAAAATTTTATATTTCATTTTTGTTAATAGAGCTTGTATTACTTTCTTGAATAATGTGTTATTGTGCATTTATCTGTTCTATCATAATGGGTTAAATAGGATTCTAGCAATAGAGTAGACATTGAATATTATTTTTTGTAATATAGAAAAGACTAGATATTCTTTGTAAATTGATAAATAATGCTGAAAGAAATTGTATTCATTAATACAATGATTATAGTGTGAATTTTCTTCATGGAGGATACTATATCAAAATAAGTTCAAGAAATGAAGTTGTGGGCTATATCAAAATAAGATCTTAATGTCACAGTTATGTTATTTAAGATGTAGATTATGATATGAGGTTGAACCTCCTCAATGGATTTGAGGGTAGGAAAGATGAAAATATAGCTAGATCAAACATGAATGTTTTGTCTTTTGTGCATATATTGCTATTGACAAGGATTAGTATGTACTTTGTATAGTATACTAGTGCGTGCTAGACTTCTTAATTTAGTTACATTAAATCTTGGGTTTTAAATATGAAATTGTTTCAATAAAATTAAGCTTTAGATCATGTTGTCCTAAGAAATTTTATGAGAATGTTGTGGAATCTCCTACTATCCTCAAGGAATGGATTGTAATGTGAATGTGTATTTAAGAATTAGAAGATGATATCATTGTAGAGGTTTTGATTTGTATAATACCATCTTGTGGTTGTAAATACAGGTCCGAACTACGATGTCTCTGTGTTACGCAAACGTAGGCAAGGCCATCTTAGATGAGCCCCCGAGACATTAGGTCAGCCCCTTAGGGCCTTAGGCTTGTCATTTTATGCAATTGATATTTGTTTTAAAATTAATAATCATGCAAAACTAATGTCTCTTTAGATGTGCAGTTTGAGATTATAAGCCATGTAGGACTTAGAAGCCTAGGACTTAGAAGCCAAGGAGGTACCTTTCCACTTGGTGAATAAATGACTATCTTGTAGTATTGGTAAAGGTGTATAAATGTGTATAAACTCATTGAAACGTTTGTATCTTACATTACATTTTTATGAATGTTGGTTACTAAGATAAACTTGTAAATTAATATTTCATCATCCTAAAGAGTTCATTAATGCTATTTTCTTGGGTAACTTTCAAATTTAAAACAAAACATGGCTGTTAGTTAGATCATGTTAGTAATTAGTAAGGTAATCATATAACTAAACATCATTTGAATGAGTTTTGTATGTTGTTGAAAATTGCTAGTTATTATAATGCACTCATGTTATTCCTAGAGATGTTTGTTAACTTGTTGGATCAAATTGTGTCATATTTTGTTTTCATTATCTCTATTTAAAAAAAAATTTAAAAATTCCACCTTGTATTTGATTTAGTTGACTTATCTCTAGGGTTATTTACTGAAGACATTTCAAATCTATCTAGACCCAAAGAGGGTCAGGTCCTTCACATCAATAAAAATATGCATGCTTTGTAAAGAAAATATTTGAGTGTTATTTTATTTTATCAAATTAGGTTATTTTTGGGATTTCAATTTTTTACTCAAGAGTTAAAAATATAGAGAATCATGGAAAATATTTTTAGTTTTGGGATTTGAATTTTATTTATGAAGTTAAAAATCTAGAGTATCATGGAAAATATTTAAATGAAGTGACACCATGTTTTGCATTTTTATTTCATTCTTCAAAGTTTAATTTTATAGTTAATGAAATATTTTAATGTGATTTTATTTTATTAGATAATTTTTGGGATTTCAATTTTATTTACTCAAGACATTTCAAATCTCAACACACCCAAATAGAGTTAGGTTCTTCGCATAAATAAAAATATGCATGCTTTGTAAGGGAAATTTTTTATTGTTATTTTGTTTTAAGAAACTAGATTATTTTGTAAAGATAGGTATTCTAGTTTATAATAAATGAAATATTTTAGTGTTATCTTATTTTAAGAAACTAGATTATTTTTGGGATTTAAATTTTATTTACTTGGGTTATTTCAAATCTCTCCACACACAAATAGGGTTAGGGTTCTTCACATAAATAAAAAATGCATGCTTTACAAAGGAAATTTTTTATTGTTATTTTATTTTGATTCAATACATGGCGTAATTTAGGTAGATTTTTCCTAAGATAGGTATGCCAGTTAATTAGGTAATTTTATTATTTGATTAATTATTTTCCACCTTGTTCTAATCCTCATCCACTTGCCACAAATAATAAATAAGAGTCACATGTCGAGCACAAAAGCCAAACTAACTTTACAGCTCCACCACCCATTTCATACTACACCTAGTAATCCTAGCCATTCACATAAGGATAAACACCTCTTAATCCTAGTCATTCACATAAGGATAAGCCTCAGTTTCCTATCACTTGAAATATTGTCCATCCCTTCATCAGCATAAGGAAATGACTTAGGAGACTCCTTTCTTGCCGTAAAGTCATCTCATCAAATCTTAGCCATCCATCTAATAAAATCTTAGCCATTCATCCTATCATCCAAAAATCTATAAATTAAGACTCTATCAATCAAGAGCTTTGAAGGTAATGTTATGTTGTCAAAATGAGCAACTGAGAATCAAATCATTATCAAAAATCATTGTAGCAAAACCACCATTGTCATAGTAAAACAAGGGCTAATTTGGTAATATCTTTCTATGTTTTTGGTTTGATTTTTTGTTAGCTCTTTAAATATTTTATTTATAAGATATTATGTGTCATAATATAACATAATTAGTGTTTTGGAAATTGGGGTTTTATTGGCTATTTTTTCACTCAACATTATTTTTTGAATTTCTAGGTTATGTTGGTAATATGATATCTTAAATGTTTTATATTATAAAGTTTATACAGCAATCCCATAAAAAATTGATCATGGAACTACTTTATCATAAATATATGCATATGTGCACATAATAATTTTTTGATATAATAATTCCATCCTATAAATGAACAACTTAATTTGAAACAATTTTTTTTTTTAAGTAAAGAATATTATTTTTATTAGTTTTTAATAAAAAAATAAATTATATTTATTGCAACAATATATACTTTAAGTTTAATATTTGTTCCTGCAAAAAAAAAAAAAAAAGGTGATAACATGAACATGACAAAGGACGTAACTATCTGTAATACTTAAAGCAAAGAAGAAACCTCAGCTGGCAAGCTACCAAAGGGTCGCCCTAGCCACCCTAATGACTCAAAAAATAAGCCAAAAAATACAAGAATCAATAACCATAAGGCAATGAAGAGTAATGTTGCCAAGCTACCAAAGGGTCACCCAGGCTGCCTTAGTGACTAAAAAAATAAGCCAAAAAATAAAACAATCAATCACCATAAGCCAATGAAGATTAATGTTCTGGAAATTGTAGCAGGTTATGATGTCTAAATGTTTGACTCGTTATTGCAAGAGGTATGACATAGTTGTGGCTGTTTTTGAAGCTTCGTGAATGGTGGCCAGTTCGACAATTTATTAGCTGCACATGATGGGAGGATATGGACTTGACACGGTAGACAATGTTAAGTTTGGATTTCCAAAGGCCTTCACAACCACAATGCTTTTATTGAGTGTTTTCGAGTTCGGCTAATTCATCGGCAGCGATATCTCCAATACAAAGATGGCCATTTGATAGGCCGCATATTATCTTCTCAAAGCTACTACTCATCTGGGACCATATATTCTCAGGTTAATATGTGCATAACAATAGAATAATTTCATTCATAACAAAAAAATAATTTCAGGGGTTTATAAATTCTAATAATTATTGAGGCTCATCTGAAAATTATGTAGATAGGGACCCTAACAATGACCACAAATATTGGGAGAGGCCAGAAGACATGGACACTTCCAGAACTACATATAAATAACCAAAACCCTGAAACGGTTGAAGCACTTGCAGCTGCATCCGTTTTTCACAAGTAAGCCCATCTCTATTCCAAGAGACTCATTCATGCTTCCATAATGCTAAATTTTTTAGCACTAGATTAATAGCGGCATCTTAAAAACTTGGTAATGATAGAGTTTAGGAGCTGATGAATCAGAGAATACATTTGGGAGGGACAGTAAACATGTTGGAGCCCGAGTGTGGCTACTTATATAACTTCTTACTTATTCGATTAGCATATGTAGTCACAGTCTAAGTTACTATACCTGGGATAAAAACACTCGGGCTCCAACATGTTTATTGTCGAATGCAAATGTATTGTCTGATTCATCAGCTCCTAAACTCTGAATGTTATCATACTTTTAAGATGCTATTACTCTAGTGCTTAAAAATTTACCATCATGAAAGGATGAATGAGTGTATTAGAATAGGAAGGGTCTGATTTGCGAAACACAAGGGATGCAGCTGCAAGTGATATAGGCATTTCATGATATTGGTTATCTATTTTATACGTAGTTCTGGTAGTGTCAATGTCTTCTAGCCTCTCCCACTATTTGTAGGGTCTCCTACCTATATAATTATCAGACAACCCTAAATAATTATTATAATTTAGAAATCCAAGAGATACAATATCATGACTGAAAAAATTTCGTTGTAACATCATGACTAAAATTGTTCTATTGTTATGAATTTACTAACCTGAACATATATGGTGCCCGGATGAGCAGTAGCTTTAAAAAGACAATCTGTGGCCCATTGAATGACCATATTTGCATTGGAGAGCTCGTTGCCCATGAATCCGCCGAACTCCAAAACATTCCATGACAGAATTGTGGTTGTGAAGGCCATTGGAAATCCAAACTTAACATTATCTACTACATCATAATATCCTCCCGTCAATTCTTGTTATCCCAACCGAAATAATATCTGTCTGGACACTGTTCTACTTCCTTATGTGCTTTAACTGTAATGCTTGGTATCTCTCAGTTCAGAGTTGAGCAAGGATTCATTGGTAGGAGGCTTCTTGGTTGTCGGCTTATTGCAGGGGCTAATGTTTATGTTACTGTTGCCCCGTTATGTTAATGTATACTATCATAAGATTAATTATAATGGTGAAGATGAAAATAAGATGCCTTCATAACTGCTAAGGTATAATGACTTAGTGTATATCTAGTCAACATTTAAATGGTTTATAGGCTTAGTGTAAATCGAGTCATCATTTAGAAGGTTAATAGACTTTGCATTTTGGTGGATTATTCTATATGCTGCTTCTTGTGGATTATTGCATTCTAGAGTTTTGAAAGAATATGCGGGTGGACTTTATAAAATATTAGATATCCACCTTGTGGTTGTCATATAAATGGATGAGCCTTGGTGTGAGTCCAAGAAGTAGTTTGTATCTTAAAGAACCTGATCAATGATTTTATCATGGTCAATACACCTAAGGTGGTATGACTGATTCTTGAGCTACTGTCAATTTTAGATCTGACCTTAATGAATATGATGAAGATTATTTTGATTAGTTTCATATTCCATAAGATGGGCTTCAAATCTACAGAATATCCTAATTTTAGTTCATTTGTGCTATCTGTTATGGTTTCTACATATCATGTTGAATTGAAAAAACCATCTCAGGACTAACAATAAAGATGAAGTTGTTGTTGCTAGTATCTTAGATATGTTCAGAACTATAAAGGAATGAGGCTTGATGAGAGGCTAAATAATAGATTTTTACCTTATGAAACAAATGATAGATGAATCTATTTATAATATTTTTTTAACTTACAAATCTAAAAGATCAAGATATAATATATATTGCCGATGATGGCATGGTTTGGTGGTTAAGTCGCTCGGTTGTAGTGGCGGCCACCAGAGTTCAAACCCCCACTAGGCCAACGAGCTCACAAGGCTTTACGCCTTCGCTGGGCCAATGAGCTCACAGGTTGGGCCAATGAGCTCGCAGGTTTGAAGTGTTCTTGTTAGGGGATGAGGTCCCCCATGTTGTGGCCTCACCAGTTCATTGCTCCTAGGCGCATTTTAAAAAAGCATTCTAAATAGATTCATCTGTCATGTGTTTTTTAAGATCTACTATTTAGCCTCTCATTGGGCCTCATATCTGATGGATAGTTGAATCCGAAACACAAATAAAATGTGGAATAACAAAACAGATTGCAAAGGAGACACACAATAAAAAAAAAAATAGCATTTACAAATGATTTCTAACCATGAAACTACAAGATTACAAACATGATTTACAGCAATCTGGAGTTGCACACAAACCCACAACAAATTGGAGCTATCTGCTGCTCTCTGTACACACACTGTAATGCTTGGAACTGTTGTTCATGCACACAAAGAACATTCTCTGTTGCTGTTGCTACTACTTCTGTAACTTCCTCTTCTGCCTCTCTACTTCTTTTTTTGTCTTACATTTTAAAACATTCCCTTCTTTTTGTCTCTTCTCTAACCTTCAAAAAAAATTATGCCGCTCAAAACAAATTTAAAATTACCTACTAGCAATAATGAAATTGGCCACCAATGAATTCTATTTGCAATGCCAATTGTATGGCATTAACTCCTTGGTCAATGTGGTAGGAGAGAGATCCCAAAGAAATCTATGACGAGGTAGTGGGTAGGTGGAGTACGTACTTTAGATTTGAATTTCCAACACTCCCCCTAAATCTTGAGCCACAAACCTCTTTCATTCTATGTCTCAGGAGCTATCTATAGTTGTCTGGAGCTATCTGGATCTTTCTTTCTAGAACTGAAACTAGAGTTGTTCACAATGTCTAAGCTATCTTTGAGATGTTCAAAGTTCTCCTTGCTTAATGGTTTGGTAAAAAATGTCTGCAAGTTGCTGCTCAAACCTACAAAATTTTATTTTGATTTCACCATTTTCAACTAATTCTCTTATGAAATGATACCTGACTTCAATGTGTTTGCTTCTTCCATGAAAAACTGGATTCTTTGTCAAAGTAATTGTAGAGATATTGTCAGAAAATATAGTTGTTCCATCCTTTTGTTCTTCCTTCAAATCTATTAAGATCCTCCTTAGCCAAATAGATTTACATGCTCTGCATTTGCTGCTATATACTCAGCCTCAGCTATAGATAAGGAAACTATGGGTTGTTTCTTGGAAGCCCATGAAATGACTCCTAATCCCAAGTGAAACACATATCCAGATGTGCTCTTCATATGATCTACACTCCCTATCCAATCACTATCTGTGTAACCAACTAACCCAAAAACATTTGTTGCACTATACAAAATGCCATATCATTTGGTTCCATTCACATATCTTAGGATTCTTTTACCTGCTTGCCAATGTGACTCTTTCAGAGTCTCCATAAATCAGGAAATCAAACTTACACTATGCATTATATTAGGCCTAGTAGTAGTCAAATACATCAGACTTCTAACCATAATCTTGTAGAGGGTTGGGTTCATTTTATTGCTATGGTCCTCCTTGCTCAACTTCATACCTATAGCTATTGGTGTGGGGGCAGACTTGCTATCTTGCATCCTAAACCTCTTCAAAATCTCTGCTGCATACTTTGCTTGAGAGATAAATATACCATCATGCATTTGTTTTACTTCTATGCCTAGAAAATACCTCATTAGACCTAAGTTTGTCATTTCAAACTCTCTTTTCATGGCCTCTTTAAGATCAGCAATGAGGAAATCATCATCCCCAGTAAAAACAAAATCATCAACATACAAGACAACAATTAAATTCTTATCATCAACTATCTTGATGTAAAGAGTGGGCTCACCATCACTTTTTCTAAAGCTATTATTCAACAAATATGTGTCAATCCTACTATACCATGCCCATGGTACTTGCTTCAACCCATAAAGAGCTTTCTTCAGCCTATATACCTTGTTTTCTTGACCTACAACTTCATAACTAGGTGGCTGCTCCACATACACTTCCTCTTTCAACACTCCATTCAAGAAGGCGGACTTCAAGTCTATTTGATACACCTTCCATTTATGTTGTGCTGAGATTGCTATAACTATCCACATGGTTTACATCCTTGCAACTAGAGCATATTGTTCATCATAATCTCTCCCAAACTATTGTTTGTACCCCTTGACAACTAATCTTGCCTTATGCCTTTCTATTCTTCCATCGGCATTGCTCTTGGTCTTATAGATCCATTTCACTCCAATGACTTGTTTGTTGGGAGGCAAATTAGTTATCTCCCATGTTCTATTCCTCTCTATTGCATGTATCTCCTCATCCATGGCTTCACACCATTTCTTTTCTTTCACAACATCCTCAAAATAAATTGGATCACTATGAGAAAATAATACAAAATTCATATTTTCATCAAACTCTTCATCATACCTTTCATTTTTGTAGATCTCCCTTAGACTCTTGGTCTTTCTTGGCATTAAGGAGGCAAGAGTGGGGTTTGAACTCTCACTATTACTATTGCTATGTTATGCAGACCTTGTCTGGAGCTATCTAGAGCTCTCTGTCTGTGTCTAGAGCGGTCTAGAGCTATTTAGAGCTATGTGTACAGAACTTTGCACCTATCTATGGTCTATGTTGGAAGCTCTCTAGAGTTGTCTAGGAGGCTCCATAACATCATCTTGCTGGACTTCATACTCCTTTTCTTCATCAATCAGTGTTGTCGGGAGTTGTCCAGAGCTGTCAGTATCTATCAAGCCATCCCATGACTCATTCTCTAAGAACTCCACATCTTTGCTAATAACTATTTTCTTGGTGACTAGGTTATACAAGCTATAGGCTTTTGACTCCTCACAATAGCCAATGAAGATACACTTCTGACCCTTGTCATCCAATTTTTTCCTCTTTTCTTTTGGCACAAGTGCATATGCTACACACCCAAACACTCTCAAGTGCTCAAACATCCCCTTATATTTTGTCTATGCCTCTTGTGGAATCTTGTCATGAAGTACCTTTGTAGGACTTCTATTTATCAAATATATTGATGTTGCTATAGCTTCACCTGAATATTCATTTGGGAGTCTCTTGGCTTTAAGCATACTTCTTGCCATCTCCCCAATGGTTCTATTTTTCCTCCATCCACTCCATTTTGCTTCAAAGTATAGGCTGTTGTTAGATCCTTCTTAACGCCATGTTGCTTGCAAAAATTCACACACTGATTGGAGGTATACTCTCCTCCTCTATCTAACATTAGGACCTTGATGAAATGTACACTCTCCTTTTTAGCATGGGCCTTAAAAACTTTAATCTTGTCAAATGCTTCAGATTTATGTTGTAATAAATAAACCCATGTCTTATGGATGTAGTCATCTATGAAGGTCATAAAATATTGGCTCTTACCAATAGAAATTATTTTCATAGGGCCACACAAGTCACTGTGCACTAGCTCCAATGGTGTTCTTGCCCTTCTAGAGTTGCCTGATTGAAAAGGCTGCCTACGTTGTTTGCCTAAAATGCAGGCTTCACATTTACCACTAGGCTCTACAATCATTGGTAAACCTCTAACCATACCCTTCTTTGACAAAAGATTCAAACCAGCATAACCTATGTATCCATACCTAAAATGCCAAAGATTGGAGGGGTCTTGAATGACTATCTTGAAGGCTGCTTGTTGTGCCACTGCTGAAGACACAAAATGGTTGACTTCAGAGCCGTCTGGAGCCATCTAGAACTTGACAGGTACAGTTGCGGACTGGGCTGAGAATCACGTTTCTATCCTCAAGGGAAATATTCTATTCTTTGTCATTGGCACTGCTGCAAGTATTTTCTTGCTTCCATCCCTCTCATAAATGATGCATTCACCCTTTTCCATCAACACTTTGTAGCCTTTTTGGATCAGTTGTCCAATACTCATGAGATTGTGCTTTTTTCTAGGGGTAAAATATACATTTTCAATCTCCTTCTCACCTTGACTAGTACCAAACATAATAGACCCCTTTCCCACAATTGGAACTATTTCATTATTTCCCATTTTTATCTTAGACTTAACATTTTTATCAATGAAAGAAAATAAACTCTCATTACCACTCATGTGGTTGCTACATCCACTATGTAAAAACCATACCTCATCACTACCTTTCTTAGCAATTTTGCACATGATAAAGGCCTTTGACTGATTACCTTTAGCCACATTTTAATCAGCCACATTTGTACTTTGGTTAGACTAGTCACATTGCTTTTTCCAGCACTCACTTGCATAATGACCAAACTTATGACAATAATAGCATTCAACATTGCTCTTGTCAAACTTCTGACTTGAGTTGTTGTTCTTCTTGGTTTGTCTAGAGCTGGACTAAGAACTACTTGCTCCCTCTTGGTTGTGTGCTCATCCTGAGCTATCTTCTCCAACACTTCCATGTCTAGATCTGCCTCTACCTCTACCTCTTGAGCTTCATTCGGAGCTATTTCTACCTCTCTCCCTGCCTCTTGAGTTGGCTTGAACTTTGAAAGCTTGCTCATGGGAAGGATTTGTTGAGCTATTTACGCACTGCTCATGGGTTAGTAGGGAACCCATCATCTCATCAAGTGCCATTTTAAAGAGGCCTTTAGTCTCTTCTATGGTAATAACTATTGGGTCAAATCTAGCAAGCAAACTTCTAAGGATTTTCTCTATAATCCTTTGTTCATCCATGGTTTCTCTAGTTATCCTTAATTGATTAACCAAGGTGGAAACCCTTGTGTGAAAATCTGAAATAGACTCATTGTCCTTCATTTGCAAGGTCTCAAAATCTCTCCTAAGTAGCTGGAGTTTCATTGATCTCACCTTGTCAGTTCCCTTGTAGCTATTTTGTAATATTTCCCATGCTTCTTTTGCATAGTTGGCTACGACTATTCTAGAGAAAATAGCCTCTGTCAAGGTTACCTCAATTAAACAAAGGGCTTTTGCATCTTTCCTTCTTGGCTCCTTCAACTGGGTCTCCTTTAGGTGGGTCTTCTGGTTGTTTGTGAGGGTTGCATATGCAGCTGGTTGCCAACTCTTACTCTCTTCTCTAGCCATGTCTCCTACCAAACAAACTTTAAACACCCAGAGAATAAATGCCCAATTCACTCAAGACTTAGGGCCTTCTGGGTCTGATACCAATCTGATGGATATTTGAATCCCAAACACAAATAAAATGTGGAATAGCAAAATAGATTGCAAAGGAGACACACAATTGAGACTTGCAAACTTTTGTTTGTTCTATTAAATCAGAAAAAATAACATTTACAAATGATTTCTAAACATAAAACTACAAGATTACAAACATGATTTGCAGCAATCTAGAGCTATACACAAACCCACAACAAACTGGAGCTATTTGCTACTCTCTGCACACACACTGAAATGCTCAGAACTATTGTTCATGGACACAAAGAACATTCTGTGTTGCTATTACTTCTACAACTTCCTCTTCTGCCTCTTTGCTTATTTTTCTGTCTTACATTTTAAAACATTCCCTCCTTTTGTCTCTTCTCTAACCTGCAAAAAAATTCTGCTGTTCAAAACAAATTTAAAAATACCTACCAACAATAATGAAACTGGCCACCAATGAATTCTGTCTTCAGTTCCAATTGGATAGCATTAACTCCTTGGCCAATGTGGTGGGAGAGAGATCCCAAAGAAATCTTTGACGGGGTAGTGGGTAGGTGGAGTACGTACTCCATATTTGAATTTCCAAAAATTCCTTTATAGTTCTAAACATATCTAAGATACTAGCAACAACAACTTCAGAGTTAGTCTTACACCTGAAATGATTTTTCAGTTCAACGTGATATGCATAAAATATAACATATAGCACAAATGAACCTCTAGCCATTTGAAGACCATTTTCATGAGGGGTATTATTGACTTTATTTGGCAAAGAAGTAGTTAGTGGTGATGCACCCAAAGATGAACCATGCCCTTTAACCATTGCACGTGGACATTGGGAATAGTTGCCCCTACAATAAGCCGTCTACCAGGAAGCTTGCTACCAACGAATCCTTGCTCAACTTTGAATTGAAGTTACCAAGCATTATAGTCAAAGTACATAAGGAAGCGGAATAGTGTCTAGACAGAGATATTATTTTAGTTGGTATAGACAGGAATTGTCAGGAGGATATTATGATGCACAGCCACAATGCTATATCATGGAGTGTTTTGGAGTTTGGTGGATTCATTGGCGGTGAGCTCTCCAATCCAAAGATGGCCATTCTATGGGCCATAAATTATCTTTTCAAAGCTACTGCTAATCCGGTCACCATATATGTTGAGGTTAGTATGTGCATAACAACAAAATAATTTCAATCATGATGTTACAACAGAATAATTTTAGTAATGATGTTTTATCTCCTGGGTTTATAAATTCTAATAATTATTTAGGCTTGTTTGATAATTATGTAGGTAAGAGACACTAACAATGACTACAAATTCTAGGAGAGGGCAAAAGATTACTGCATTTAAAATAGATAACCAAAACCCTACAACAACTGTAGCACTTGGAGCTACATCCATTTTTTTTCCCAAGTCAGACCCTTTCTATTCCAAGAAACTCATTCATGCTTCCATACTAATTTTTTTAGCACTAGAATAATAGTAGCAACTTAAAACAGAGCTGGTGAATCATACAATACATTTGGGTGGGACAATAAACATGTTGGAGCCTGAGTGCTTTTATCCAAGGTAGAGTAACTTAGAGTGTGACTCCTTATATTACTTCACTTTTTTCATTGAATCAGCAATATTTTTAACTTTCTGCTTATTCAATTAGTATAATTAGTCACACTCAAAGTTATACCTTCGATAAAAGTATTTAGGTTCCAACATGTTTATTGTCCCACCCATGTAATGTCTAATTTATCAGCTCCTAAACTCTAATCATTACCTAGTTTTTAAACAACTTCTATTACTCTAGTGCTAAAAAATTTAACATCATGGAAGCATGAATGAGTCTCTTGAAATAGGAAGGGTCTTACTTGTGATACAAGGGATGCAACTACAAGTGCTACAGCCGTTTCAAGGTTTTGGTTATCTACTTTATACACAGTTCTAGTTGTGTCCATGTCTTCTGCCCTTTCTCAGCATTTGTGGTCACTGTTAGGTTCCCCTACCTACATAATTTTCAAACAATCCTTAATAATTATTAGAATTTATAAAACTAGGAGATACAACATCATGACTAAAATTATTCTATTGTTACATCATGACTGTAATTATCCTGTTCTTAAGCACATACTAACCTGAATTGGATGAGTAGTATCTTTGAGAAGATAATATGTGGCCCATCGAATGGCCATCTTTGCATTGGACAGTTCATTGCCCTTGAATCCACCTAACTCCAAAACACTCTATGATAGCATTGTGGTTGTGAAGGCCTTTGGAAATCTAAACTTCGACATTGTCTACTCCGTTAAATCAATATCCTCCTATCAAGTCTAGCTACTAAATTGTCCAACTACCCACAATTCCCAAAGCTCAAAAACAGCCATGTAACTACATCATACCTCTTGCAATACTAAGTTAAATATTTAGACATCATAACCTACTACAATTTCTAGAACATTAATCTTCATTTCGTTCTAGTGATTGATTGTTGTGTTTTTTTGCTTATTTTTTTATTCACTAGGGCAGGCTGGGTGACCCTTTGGTGGCTTGGCACCTGAGGTTTTTCTTTGCTTCAAGTATTATTGATAGTTACTTTGTCTCCTTCAAGCTATTACTTCCACTGCCATGGTTCCCAGAGATTCTACATGCTAATTTTTCTTCTTCATTTTCCATCCTAACTTCAATTATATAGCTATAAATACCTACAAAGCATTTTTCTATTGCACTGAGTTAAAAATATATAAAATAAAATTATATTATATTAAATTTGGGTCTTCAGTTCTCTAGGATTTCAATATGGAACCTCTAGGATTTCAATCTAGAATACAATAGTACATATTGCAGCAACAAGTCTACCTTAAAATTTATATATTGCTGCAATAAATATAATTTATTTTTTAACTAAAAATTAATAAAAATAATATTTTTTGGAAAAAAAAAATTATATCAAATTAAGTTGTTTAAAGAGATTTTATAGGATGCACTCATTATTTCAAAATATTATTATGCAAACATATGCATATACTTATTATAGTTTCATAACCAGCATTTTATGAGATTGTTGTATAAACATTATAATATAAAAAATATATAAGGAATCATATTACCAAATTAACCTACAAACTTAAAAAATAACATTGAGTGAAAAATAGTCAATAAAAGACCCACTTCCAAAACACTACTTATTTTATAGTATGACACACAATATCTTATAAATAAAATAATTTAATGTGTCATAATCAATTCATAAATATTTAAAGAGTTAACAAAAATCAAAGGAAAAGCATAGAAAGCTCTTACAAGAATAGCCCTTGTTACACTATGACAATGGTACTTTTGCTCAAATACTTTTTATAATGATTTAATTGTTGGTTGGTCACTTTGGAAACATAAGGCGCTCTGCAACTAGGTGTTTGAATTTTAAATTCGTGTTGGGTGGGAATGGAAGGATACAGTTCAGGGGGGACGTGATTCAGTCCCCTCCCTTGACTCTAGGGGGTGCAGCTAATGGCACGGGCGGTCGGAGGGATCACATGGCCTCAGCTTCGAAGTCAAACCTCAAGAAGTGGATGGAAGCTCTTGTAGGTAATGTCAATGGTACTGCCAAGACTTCGAGCAGTCAACTGGTGGTTTCAGAAGTGGATGGTGCTAATGCACTTAAACTACTGGTGCAGACAGTGCTGCGGGTTGTGGCATCTATGGATAACACCCTGGTGGGGAAGTTTTTTGGCTTCAAGCCCAATATTGACTTGGTTCATCACTGGATGACGACCAAGTGGTCTCTCAAGAGGAGAGTATCAGCTAGTACTATGGCAGGAGGTATGTTTTTGTTTAAATTTACCTCTCAGGAAGACATGCTATCAGTTTTAGCTGGTGGTCCATGGCTATATAGGAAGCATTTCCTCTCCCTGTGCAAATAGAAACCTGGTTTTGACCCCAAGGCTAACCTCAATCAGTTGGCACCTGTATGGGTTCTCTTGCCAGTTCATCCTCTAGAATTTTGGGATGAGGAAATTTTTGCTTGGATAGGCAACTCCTTCGATAACTATGTCACTGTTGATAAGGTTATGAAGGCAAAGGCAAGACCGGTATATGTTAGATTTTGTGTCAATGTGGACATTTTGAAGGCCCTCCCCACTTCCATTATACTGGAATCCTAGTTTGGTAAGTGGACGTAGAGTATTCAGTATCAAAATGCTAGGATGTTCTGCCAAAATTGCATTAAAGTTGGTCATGTCTTTACCCAGTGCCAAACCCCAAAGTGTAACCCTCCCTTGAAGTCAAAACAAGTGATGGAGGATACCAAAGAATACCCCTTCAAGTAGGATATCTTGAAGATTGTTCACTCTCCCCTGGCTTCTCCGGAGAAGGAAACCATTATGGAAACTCCAGTGGAAGACACCCAAATAGTTCAACCGGAGCCTCAAGCTTCTCCATTGCTGATGGAGGAGAAATTGGCTGTAGAACTGACAATTGTTGGGGAGGAGCAGAGCCAAAAGTTGATGGATACAGAGATGGAAAATCCACCTGAGTTTCAGGAATCAGCTGTAACTGAGGAGGGCCATGGAAACATGGAAGAAGGAGAGATAGGAGTGGATCTCAGCCCACAGAAAAGTGCTCTATCTTTATAGAGTAGGGTTAATGGAGTTGACAATCCTCGGGACCCTCTAAGGTTCCTCAAAACTAATACGAGGGCACTGTTGAAGAATATATCACTTTTCCCAGGAGCAAGTTCAAGTGGGAAGTTGGAGGATAAGGGAGGATGGACTATTGTGAAGAAGAAACAGAAAAGTAGTAGTTGTAAGATAGCCGACGTGGGGGAAGATAGTAAGGTCGGAAGGCCAACCCATATGAAGACTAGACAAAAGGATATGGAGTAGGAGATTGCTAGTGGGTAGTAGTCCACCTTGGTGGCCCCCTAGAAAGATCAAGAAATGAAGATAATCTCTTGGAACATAAGAGGGCTAAACAACCCTCATAAGCAATTGTTAGTTAGGAACTGTGTTTTTGATAATAAAGTGGATATTCTTCTTTTGCAAGACATAAAAATGTCAGAGGAAAGCTTCAAATCTATCCTTAATTATATTTGGCCTAATGCGATGTATGCTATAAGTGAGGCTACTAGGGCCTTTGGAGGAATTGTTACTCTTTGGAGGCAAGACATTACTGGTAAACTCATATCTTGTTCTAAGAATCATGTGGAGGTTGCCTTTTGCTCTCATCTTGAACGGTGGATGTTGATTAATGTTTATGCCCCCAATACTTGTAGCAGTCGAAAGGAAGTTTGGGAGAGTCTGGTGGACAAAATTAGGAAAAATAGAAGAGTCAATTGGATGGTGGTGGGAGACCTTAACTCCCCTCTTTTCCCTTCTAAAAAAATGGGGGTTAACTGACTACTCGGATAGCATGATGTATCTTGCTGATTTTCTTGGAAATACAGGCCTTATGGATGTGGAACTATCAGGGCAGGCCTTCACCTGGTCTAATATAAGATAAGGGAATAACCTGATTAAGGTTAAATTGGATAGATTTTTAATCTCTTCCTACTTGACTATTATGAATAGTCTTCATCTATCTACTCTCCCCAGGATTGGTTCAGACCATAGTCCTCTCTTACTTAACTGGAGTGGGAAGGGCAAAAAAATGTCCTTTTCTGTTCAGATTTGAAATGACGTGGGCCCTCCATCCTGATTTTAGAGATTGCTTGTTAAGCTGGTGGATAATTCTGGTTCAAGAGCTGGCTATGTTCAGGCTAGCTAAGAGATTGGCCAATGTGAGAAACAAGGTGAAGGGCTGGAATAGATTTACTTTTGGAAATGTTCTAAGTAGGAAGAAAAGCATTATAGAAAAATTGAAAGACATTCAAAGTAAAATTGATCAGGGAGACATATCTGAGGATCTGCACTTGATGGAGAAGAATCTCTCCAAGGAATGGACCCACACTATTAAGGAGGAAGAGGTCTACTAGAAACAGAAAGCTAGGGTTCAGTGGCTTAGAGAAGGGGACAGGAACACCTCTTTTTTCCATTAATCTACATTACGACATAGTAAGAAAAATACCATCAGTGCACTTAGAGATGAACAAGGGCAATTGGTGGAGGAAGAGGAAGAGATTGACAACATGGTGACGGAGTACTTCAAAACTTTGTTGGTAGAACAACAATTAAGTGTGCTGGAGGAGGATATGAACCCTCTCCTGGAGGTGATTCCTAATATTCTCTCTAAGGAGGATAATTACCTGTTGACCAAACCCATTACCCTGGAGGAGGTTAGAGTGGCTGTATTCTCCATGGGAGCTTACAAAGCCTCGGGCCTAGATGGTTTTCCCCTGGTGTTCTTTCAAAAGTTTTGGGAGATTATTGGTAATGACGTCCTTCTGGCGACACAAGATTTTTTCAGGATAGGGAGACTCTTATGACAATTGAACAACACTTTTATAGGCCTTATCCTAAAGAAGTCTGAAGTTCTGACCATGGTGGATTTTCGACCAATCAGCCTTTGTAGTATGATATACAAGGTCTTCACTAAACTTTTGGTGTTTAAATTATAGCACCTGCTGGATAAACTCATTGCTCCTACCCAAAAAGGCTTCATCCCGGGGAGACAAATCCTAGATGCGGCAATCACCACTCATCAAATAATTCACTCTATCCAAAAAAGCAACACCCTAAGTATGATTTTCAAACTGGATATCTTGAAAGCTTACGACAGGGTCAGCTGTGACTTTCTTTTGAGAATTCTCAGGAAATTTGGATTTAATGAAAAAATTAGTAACATAATCAAAGAATGTATATCTACAGCCAGATTCTTGGTACTTGTTAATGGATCCCCAAAAGGGTTCTTCCCCTCTGGGAGAGGCATTAGACAAGGTGACCCTCTTTCACCATACTTGTTTATCCTACTTACTGAAGTTCTAGGAAGGAACGCTTGTAATCTGTTAATGCAGGGGACTCTTCACAGGATAAAACCTACTTCAACAACCCAAAAATTGGTGATTCAGCAATTTGTGGATGAAACTATATTGTTTGGGTCAGCTTCGGTGGTGGAACCTGGAAGATGGAAGGGACTTTTAAAGAACTATGAGGCAGTTTCAGGTTAGAGTATCAATTTTGAAAAAAAATCGTATCTACTTCTTGAATACTTTGCCAAACCTCCAACAGAAGATTACTAGAATTTTGGGTTGTTCGAGTGAAAGTCTCCCAGCTACATATTTGGGCCTCCCCCTAACCATTAACAAAGTCTCTTTGGAGTTCTGGAAGGTGTTGGTGGAAAGAATTTAGAGGAAATTGGCAAGGTGGAAGGGTGCCCTCCTGAGCCAAGCTGGAAAGTTTTAGCTTCTCAAAGCTTCTTTACAGGGGATGCCTAACTATGCTCTAAGCCTCTTCATAATTCCTAAAAATATGGCAGATAAGATTGAACAGATCTAGAAGAAGTTTCTTTGGATAGGGGTTGAAGAGAAGAAAAGAATTATTGTGGTGAGCTGGGAGAAAGTTTGTGTTCCTAGAAGTCAAGAGGGTCTGGGCATTAGAAGAATTCATTTGATGAACAAGGCTTTGCTGGCCAAGATAGGGTGGAACCTTATCAAGAACAGTACTGATTGGGGGGATATCATGAGAGCCAAATATCTCAATGGAGACCAAGGTAGAAGTCTTATTGTGAAGGAGAGCCTTCCCAAGGGCTCGATTATTTGGAATGGGACTATTAAAACTAGAGGCCTCATCCGTCAAGGTCTGAGATGGAGGATTGGGGATGGTAAAGAGGTCGACTTCTGGAAAGACCGGTGGTTGAAGGATAAACCCTTAATAGAGCTGGAATATGGCAGGATTGTGGGGAGGACTAGCGAGGTGCTTAGCACTAAAGTGGCTGACTACATAAGAACCTATGAAGGTCTCCAGAGTTGGAAAGAGATATGAGGTTATGCCCGAGATGAAGGTGAGAAGGAAAAGATGGTTCAATTTCAAAAATCTTTGGAAGATTACAGATTATCTTTTTTTTCTAAGAGGGACAAGATGGTCTAGGATAAGGATAAGAGAGGTTTATTTACTATCAAAAGTGCATATAATCTATTGTTAAACAATGGTGACGAAGGAGTTTGGAGTAAAATCTGGTCCCCTAAACTCATTTTGAAAATTAACTTCTTTTGGTGGACTCTAATGCACAATAAGGTCTTGACCCTGGATAATCTGAAAAGGAGAGGATTTTGTATGCCAACTAGATGTATTCTATGTGAATCTAAGGAGGAATCCTTGACTCACCTCTTCCTTCATTGCAATTTTTCTTGGGAGGTCTGGGGTCTCAATCTCCAAAAGCTAAATGTTAATTGGATTTTGAATGCCAAACTCGAATTGTTGGTGGGAGAATTGAAGCACCCATATAATCTAGTTCTTCCAATTTTGAAAGAACTCTAGAACCAAATACCTCCCCATTTAGTTTGGAGTTTTTGGAAGAAACGTAATAATAGAATCTTCAGGGAAAAGAGCAAAACCCCTCTTGAGGTCTTTCAAAGTTTTTTCAAGTTGTTAGATAATAACATCAATTCATCTTAGTTTAAAGCTGTGGATAGAAACCCGAGGAGAGAAGAACTAAACATGATAAAGAACTAGGACCTGAACTCATACAAGGTGGACATGACCAAGAAGTTAGCCTGAGCTAGAACCAAATGGATTTCACTGCAACAAGGGTGGGCTAAGTTGAATTTTGATGGTGTGGCTAAAGGGAATCCAGGTAATGCTAGTGGTGGTGGTATCTTAAGAATGGATGCTGGAGAGGTTGTTGTTGCTTATGCTGGTGAGATTGGCATTAAAAGAAATAATGAAGTGGAAGACATGGCTATGCTATGGGGTATCAAGCTAGCTATCTCCATGAATATCAAAAGACTTCATATCGAAGGTGACTCTCAGCTAATTGTGAATGCCGCCCTTGGTCATTCTCAGGTAGGATGGAACCTGGAGGATATCATGGGGAATATCAAGATACTTCTGAATGGTCTAGAGGACTATAAGATTTCTCATATCTATAGAGAAGGAAACACCGTAGTGGATGCCTTGGCTAATGTTGGAAGTGCGAAGGATGGATGGAAATGTTGGAGAAGTGTCTCAAGAAATTTGTAACCTCATTGAGCAAGATGGCAGGAGACGGGAAATATAAGTGATGGGTGATGGTGGTTGCTTTGTGGTATCATCAAGGTGTGAGATGGGTGGAAGTTCCTGATCTTGGGGAAAGCGGGACCGACAATTCAAAATTTCAAATTAATTTTGGTGGGATTATCAAGAATCGCCTGCAGAATGAGGTGGGTGGGTTGTGGTTGAGTCAACTGGGTCTAATTAACAGAAGTTGGAGTAAAGGGGTCCATGAGGATATAGGGGACAACCTTGATAATAGTACTACGAGGAGCTTGATGGGAAATTCTGGTTGGTGTGCCAAAAGGCATAAGGACTTCGGTATTGGCAGAGATCCGGAGTATAGATTTCACAATTCTAAAAGGATGAGAAGTGGACAGGTGGTTGGGAGATGGAGGACGGATGTGATGGCTAAATTCATCATCCATCGTGGTTTATTTAAGATGGAGGCTGGAGTCACATATCTTCACACGAGGTGGTGGCTAAATCCTTCTCCCGATGAGACGTATCTTGGCGGCAATTTTAAGGCTTGTAATAATAATAATGGCACCGTCATCATTATTACAACTCAGTACAATTGCTATTTTAGCGGTACCTTTCTGAATTTCAAGGCTGCGAATTGTGTTTGTTTCCACTATGATCAAAACTAGTTTAGTTTCCTTAGCCATTCTCAGACCAATAAGATGGGAGGAGATATTGTGAAAATTGAACCCAACTCGGCCGAGGAATTTAAGTAGGAACCTATAGTTTGGCATATTATCCAGGAGGGGGAGGTGGTGCCATTCCTCAAAGGGATGATGGGACATGATGAAAATCTATCAAAATAGTTTGCCATGTCGTGGGATGAGGAAACCAGAGAAGTCAGGATTGGGAAGATTGGTTTCCAAATCACTGAGGAGGTCATCGATCAAGCCACTGGGTTACCCATGAAAGCCAAAAAGCACTTGAGGCATAGCAAAGTGGCTGACCCTGAGCACATGAATCTCTTCTTCCATGAGGGGGAGGCTCCTGTGAAACTTCATGGTGGTTTTGTGAGAGAGGAGTTACCGAAGCCATGGAGACAAATCTGTCTCATGATAATGAAGTTTTTCACGCTTGAAAGGTGATTTTTGGTATACTACAACTATCACTTTTCTCTCTTAAATCATTTTAGGAATAAGGTTGAGATTAGTTTTCCCTTCTTTTTACTTTCTTCACTAGAAAATTCTATTAAGTCTGTTAGGGAGCTTAGGGCCAAGAATGCCAATTATCCTCTCATTTTGATTCATCAAGGCCTTATTTTGAAATTGTATCATTTCCACCTTGCCCTTTGTCTGCTTGAACCTATTCAAGTTAAGATTCTGGAGGACCCTCATCCAGGGAGTTCCCACAGAGGTAAGGGTAAGTAAAAACTTGCATTGGGCCTCCCATGATTAATGTTGACCCTAGTGTGGTGGAAGAGATTCTGTCTAAGACCCCTGCTTCTGCTAAAAATATGAAATAGAAGCATGTTACTCCGATGTAGGGAAGGAAGTCTGGCAAGAGAGACAGGGTGGAGGAATTGGAGGGAATTCTAGTGAAGAAGCAAAAGGAAGGGAAAGGTGCTTCCATGGAGGATGCTCCTATGAAAATTGTTGAATTGGACACTATTCTGGAAACTAAGGTTAATATTGAAGGTGGGGAGACTGCTCTTCTAAGTATCCGCCATTCCAAAAGGATTGATTGGAAACCACTGATCAGTTCTCTAGGGGTGGAAGGTTCTAAGGACTTTAAATTTGTGGAGGAGACTATGGATGAAGAAGGGGAGGAGACTCCGACTGATTCTGTGCATGAAGTTAAGGGCACTAGCCACTTTGCCTCGATTAATAAAAGCAGCTCGAATAGCTTGGAAGGTAAGAAGAAGGCCACTATTGGTAAGAAGCATGCGAGGGAGACTATTCATCAAGCCAACAAGGGGTATTGCACTCTATGCGGCAAACATATAGAGGATATCCAGATCCTCTAGAAAAGAATGGACTCAATGCAGAACAAACGGAAGCTCATGGTACAGTTTGCGGCTAAAGATTTACACTGGGCAACTTCCATCTTTGTTGTGATGAAGGATATGGATGACAATGTTAAACAAGTGGGCATTGATAGCTTAGGTGACTACAAGGAGATGGTGGAGTTCTTGGCCAAGTTTGGGGTGACTGATAGCCCATAGTTTCTTGTTTCTCCTGCTTTTTATTTTTTCTATCATTTTGTTGTTTTGGTCTGTTGTTTTAGTGCTGTCAAGCTACTATTTCTGCCATGTTAATGGCCTGATGCCCTAGTGGCTGCTTTGTTAAAGGGACATGGACACTAGTTTCTAGCTGAACTTATCAAAAACATAACATTACCTTCAAAGCTCTTGATTATGGCTTGATTGAGGCTTGATTTATAGATTTTTGGACGATAGGATGAATGACTAAGATTTGATTAGATAGATGGCTAAGATTTGATGAGACAAATTTAGGGAAAAAAGGAGGCTTCTAATTTGTATCTTAGGGCTTCTAAGATTGAGTGAGAGGAAACTAAGGCTTATCGTTATGTGAATGGCTAGGATTAAGAGGTGTAGTATGAAATGGGTGGTGGAGATGTAAAGTTAGTTTGACTTTTGTGCAAGTTTCTAGGTTTAATGAATTTGGATAACTGACAAGGATTAGAACAAGTGGAAAATAATTAATCAAATAATAAATTTATTTTATTAACTAGCTTACCTATATTAAGAAACATTTCTCTAAATTAGGCCAAGGCATATTGAATCAAAATAAAATAACAATAAAATATTTGCTTTACAAAGTGCATATTTTTATTTGTGTGAAGAACCCTAACCTTATTTTTGCATTCCATTTGTCCATTGTTTTCAATACTTGTTTTCTTACAAGTTGAGCATGCTCTTATTCGTCTTGAGTGGCTAGATTTGGTGCTTGCATTCACTCAATGTTCTTGATTTCTACAACCTTGGTACTAAGAACAAGTATGTGAACATTAATACCTAACATTCATGGATCATGATCACTTACATATCTATCTCCTTCATATGATCTCTTTTACCACCATTATAGAGTAAATTAGGGCTCCTACTATCACCTATATAAAGGGGTGCAGGGGCTAGAAAAAGGATTTTAACCTAGGTGGTGTGTGAGAAAAATAATTAATTGTTCCCCACTCTAGAATGGTTGGGGCCTCCCTAAAAATTATGTTATTGCATCATTTGTCTCTCCATCCATGGATATGGTTCTAATGTTGTATACTCCATTATTGGTGGTGTGACATTCTTAGTCTTAGTGGTTGGTTCCTCAATTCTATATTTTATGTTTTAAATAATAGAAATAGAAAAATGACCCTATGTGAATGGTCATGAATCAAATTAAATGAAATGTAGGTCTCAATCTAGAATGTTTGAGCTTATTTTCTAGGGCCTCAAATATAGGAGGACACCTAATCATTATACTAGGTTATTTATTTTCCATGTATGAATAAACAATTGAATACACTTGATTTAGTAATGCCCTATATAGGTATCTGTCTGAGGTCAATGAAATGGTAGCATTAATGGCAAAGAAATTGCTAGATGGAACTAACAATGAAGCTAGCATTAAGGTGGACAAATAGTGAATGTGGCAATTCATATGCACCAAATAAATATCTGCATGCCAAATCAAAGGAAGTATGGGAGAAATTGGAAATTGGTTGACTTGCCATTTTGCATCAATGACAAGAAAATATGACATCATGAACTAGTATGGTGTGATAGATGGCTTGCCTGATGGGAGAGCAGGATGGCTCAGAGGAGATGCTAACATTTATGATGACAACTATACAGTTAGTACTATAACAAACAATATATATGCTAATCAGAATGCAATTTGCATTGAAGTTGACTATAAATTCAACAATATGTCTCAAAAAAGAGAGGAGGGAAATTGATTTTATGGGACATGTCTTAGATATTAGGTTGAGAGAAATCTTCAAATCATGGTCAGTTATTATTTTGTACACAATCTACATGGTGCTTGGGGACACTTTCATCTCCACTTCTCATTAATACAGGGTGAATACTGATATATCCTCTATAAAGGTTGTTGTGCTATTAGATTTGGGGGAGCCGAAAGATGGTATTTGGGTGGTGGCAAAAACACTAATTTAACCACACTGGCCAGGGGACTGAAGAAGACCTTGGACAATGTTGTTCTTGACTTGGGGTTCTTTCTCAATAATGGCACATGACATGTGATTCCCTAGCCATATAATGGATCATGGGTAACTTTTGTGATTACATTCGTGGGATAAAATGAGGAGCAAAAATAGAAGGACAAGTATTGTGCAAAATTCCTCAAGGTTTTCTCGAGAGAAGTAGATGTCCATGGCACATACCGGTTCTTCACTATCAACTCTAGTATGTCAAACTCTAGTACGAATGGGTCACAGATGGGAGAAATAGTTGATGACAATCAAGTGTAGAAAATATTTTATAGAAAAATGCACAAAGGTTAGGAATACATTATAATGTTGATATGTAATTATCTACAATATGCATAGGGAAGACATAAGTATATGGTTCTCTGTATCATATTTTCTTTTTTAGAAAACCAAGAATGTAAGGGTAATGTTAACTTCCAATCTTGGGATAGAAGCAAGTCTTGTAAATGGAGCTCCAATTATGTTCGAGAAATACTAATATACAAACATAGAAGTGCACAACTACAACTACCAACATATGTTATGGTTGAATTTTGACAGTTATTTAGGCATACCATTAGAAGATCAAACTCCACTAATAATACCAATTACACCAATACAAAGGTACCACACAACCCAAATACCCTTAAGATTAGCTTGGGTATTGACAATACATAAATCACAAGGTCTCACTCTTTTAAAAGCTACTATTGACATAAGAAAAATAATGAATATGAATAACATTTGTGGCTATATTTCATATAAATTCATTACAAGGTCTAAGAATAATTTCACAATTTAAATATGACCATTATATGAAAAGATGAAAAAGGGAAAACAACTTGAATAAAGAATCAAATTATTAGACGATAAATGATGTGACTTACTTCTTACAAATCTATTTGAATTAATATGAGGTAATGAACTATTTTTCACAATCTCTTAGCTCTATTTCAAATTTTAGAATTATGAAAATATCATAAATGAATGCATGTACTTACAAATATGTTATGTTCTCTAAATGTACTACACTATTATTACTCAAACAAAACTGTGTCAATTGTTAAAATAGTGTTTTAACATGTTCAAACCGTAGATGCTACTAGTGTACCTATTTTTAGATTTTGTCATATATAAGTTGAATAAGTACCTCAAGAAGGATATGTCAACTATTTTAGATAGTTTTCTCTAAAGATAAGTACACTAGTTCTAGACACTTAAATATTACCATATCCTTATGACACTTCTAACATCATCTTTCAACAACTCCTAGGCCTCATCTTGCACCACTTTCAACATATCTTAAACCTCCACCTTTCCATTAGTCAACTTATTTAATTCATAGGATAGTCACTTTTACCAAATTAATCACATAAATAAATTTATTTATTTTATTTTAATCCATTATCCTTTATAGTTAGATTCATTAAATAAATTTTATTTATTTAATTAATTTAATATTCATACATAATCCTTGATTATTTTTTCAAATTATGAAGTAATTATTTTAAATTTTAAATATATAACAGACATACTTTTATTAAAAAATGTCTATTGAATTAAATTTAAAATATATAACTGACTTATTTTTATTAAATAAATTCACATTACAATAAATAGACATTAAGTAAATATGTATATAAATACAAGTAATACCAAAATATAAATAAAAAAAAAGAATAATGAGAAGCATAGAAGTTATTTGAGTTGTAAGTTAAATTAATTTTCTTTTGTTTTCTACATAATTAAATTCAATTTATTGGTTTCTTTTCACTATTGTGTTATTTAAAAAAATATTAGAATTTAAATTTGTTTTATAAGTATTCTTTAGGGTTCTACAGATAAATAAAAATCTCTCCCCCACCCAACTAGGGTTAGGGTTATACTCAAAATATGCACGATTATTTTATTGTTTTTTTTAGGAAATTAGATTCTTTTTGGGATTTAAATTTTATTTACTCAAGACATTTGAAATCTCTCTAGACCCAAAGAGGGTCAGGTCCTTCACATCAATAAAAATATGCATGCTTTGTAAAGAAAATATTTTAGTGTTATTTTGTTTTACCAAATTAGGTTATTTTTGGGATTTCAATTTTTTTATTCAAGAGTTAAAAATATAGAGTATCATGGAAAATATTTTTATTTTTGGGATTTCAATTTTATTTAAGAAGTTAAAATCTAGAGTATGTGGAAAATATTTAAATGAAGTGACACCATGTTGCTGCATTTTTATTTTAATCTTCAAAGTTTAATTTTATAGTTAATGAAATATTTTAGTGTTATTTTATTTTACGAAATTAAATTACTTTTGGGATTTCAATTTTATTTACTCAAGGTGTTTCAAATCTCTCCACACACAAATAGAGTTAGGTTCTTCACATAAATAAAAATATGCATGGTTTGTAAAGGAAATATTTTAGTGTTATTTTATTTTGATTCAATGCATGCGTATGATATCTCTAACCTATTTCAAGTGGATTTTTCTAGAGATAGATATGCTAGTTTATAGTCAATAAAATATTTTAGTGTTATTTTATTTTAAGAAACTAGATTATTTTTAGGATTTAAATTTTATTTAAATAGGGCATTTCAAATCTCTTCATGCTGCAGCTTGTGAGTTTTTGTATTCCAAAGTTTAGAAAGAATACGCAGGTGGACTTTATAAAATAGATTGCATAGGCTTACTTTATAAAATATTGGATATCTACCTTGTGGTTATGTCGTATAAAGGAATGAGCCTTGGTGTGAGTCCAAGAAGTTGCTTGTATCTTCAAGAACTCGATCAATGATTTTATCTTGGTCAATACATCTAAGGTGGTTTGACTAATCCAGAAAGAAACTCCATCTTAACTTCTTTTCCCACCTCACAGAAGCCTAACAATATGGATCTGACCTTAATGAATATAATGAAGACGATTTTGATTAATTTGATATTCCATAACCTTGTTTAAGGCTATATATCCAACCACAGTGCCTTTTGTTCTATTGTAAGGTTAATATCCAATATTTTATAAAGTATGCCTATGTAATTGATTTTATAATGTCCACCTGCATATCCTCTCATAACTTTGAAATGCAAAAATCCACAAGATGCAACATTCAAAACAATCCCCAAAAAGTAAAGCCTATAAACCTTCTAAATGTTGACTAGATTTATAGTAAGCCATTGTCCCTTAACTCTTATAAGATAAAAAAACTCAAGACTAAAGAATAATAAATTTTAACATACCTCTAGCCATTTGAGGACGATTTTCAAGAAGGGTAATGTTACTATATTTGGCAAAGTAGTCACTGGTGATGCAACCAAAGATGAACTATGCCCTTTAACCATTGCATGTGGAGATGAGATTATGTTTTATTATGGGTAGGTACTACGCATTGGGGATTAAGAAAAAGGGGATGTATGCGACAAGCTATTTTGTATTTTAAGCATCCCTAAATTGCTACGCCCCCTCTCAACACTCCTTTCCCCACTCTTACATTTTATAATACTTACCAAAGTTGGGAAATACAAGAAGGTTCGGTTCAATATTTTAAACTAGGTAAGTTTTCCAAGGCAGTAAAAATTCATCCTACATTTTATAAAAGTCAGGTATAAATACTAAGGTGAATTTTTTTTTTTTTTTTTTAAGGGGAGACCATCGCAATAGCCAAGGAGAATTGATGGGAAGTATAACGATCCTTCAAATATTATAACCACATTATAAGAGTTACTAATTTTGCAACAGTTGATAAGAATCCACGATCGCATGAGAATCCTTTAATAAAAGAGAAGAGAGGTGTTTGAAATTTACATTTAATTTGGAATAGGAATTTAATATTATTTTATTTCATCATTATATAAATATATATATATCTTGCCCATAGTTTACCTAATATTTGTGTAAAGTAATTTTTTCTTTCTTTGTAATTTTTTTTTTGTGTAAAGTAATTTTTACTAGAGCTACGACAGGTTGGAAATAAGATATATGTTTAGTTGTTTTCATTTTAATTTTGCAAATTTTACATTTTATAAGTATGTTGGAGAAAAATGTTTAGAAGGAAATTATGAATATATTTATATTTATCTATTTAGAAAAATATGCATGTTAAAAAAAAAGTAATTGGTGATCGAGTTATTTGTTGTATTAATAGAAAAAAATTAGAAAGGTGAATAATCATTTTTATCAAGTAAAATATTATTATTGAGATAGCTGAATATTTGTTTTTATGGTTGCATTGTATATTTTGGTGTGTTTTCTTTTAGAAAATAAAATGTATCTTTAATGATGTCTTGTTTTCTTATAAATTCATTTTATTATAGAGTTCCCTTATGATATTTAACTTATAGTAGTTGCTTACAATAAAATGTTTAGATATTTCTTCCTTGCGTGAATGTGACACCAGTATAAATGTAATAGGTGTGCTGCTAGTATAAATGTAATAAGGGAGAATAGTAAGTAAAGACTTTTAATTAGTGATGGCTATTTATTTTTAAGTGCATGCATAAGAAAAAAAAATGAAATAATAGATAATAATAATGAGAGGCCCATCCCATCTAGTAGAGGAGATTTCTTTTATGAGAATAAGACAAATTGCTTTAAAAGGGGAAAAATTAACTCTAGTCTATATGTTTAAGATGTATTAATTCCCTAGAAATTTTCTTGTGATTATTAGTAGAATTTGGCATTCCTTTTGTAGACGAGTTAAATATGACATTAAGTATTAAATATTAAATATTAAATTATTGTTAGTTGAAATATTAAATTATTGTTAGTTGAAACCTTAATTTTACTTGGGTACGAGATTCATGGATTAAAACATATGTTTATTTTATTTTCTTGTGAATTAGGAGATCAACTTAATTACCTTAGATTAAATGAGTTAGAGAATTACCCTACTTTCCCGTGCTATGGTTTTTCTCTATTAATAATTAATATTTTATTTATTTTAAGGTTATTCTTGCAAATAGTCAGGGTTATTATGAGGGGATGAATTAATAACTAGTTGAGGATTGATATATTGTAGAAAGGACTTTTATTATTTTAAAAAAATTATAAGCAACCTAAAATAAGAAGTGTTGATGAGATCCTTAAAATTTAACTAAGCCCATGAAATTAGTTAAAATGTGTTGTCAACTAAATTTATCTATCTTTTAGGTACATCTTATTATTAAAAGAGATGTGTTATGATTCTTTATAGTTGACATAATTTTCATGTGATCTTGTTGAGAACATGAATTAAAAAAAAGGTTATGTTTAGAATAAAATACTTATATATTTATATAAGGATTGCTTGCTTCATGAGGTAAACAAGAAAAAAAAAAATTGTCCTTGCGATCATGTTTTAGGTGCAGACGTTACAGGAACAGTAGCCCCTGCATTAATTCGTTTACCAAGAACACTGCTACCAATGAATCCTTGCTCAACTCTGAACTGAGAGCTACCAAGCATTACATTCAAAGCACATAAGGAAGTAGAACAGTGTCTAGACAGGGATATTATTTTAGTTGGGATAGACAAGAATTGACAGGAGGATATTATGATGCACAACCACAATGCTGTCATGGAGTGTTTTGGAGTTCAACAGATTCATGGGCAGCGAGCTCTCCAATGCAAAGATGGCCATTAGATGGGCCACAAATTATCTTCTCAAAGCTACTGCTCAACCAGGCACCATATATGTTGAGGTCAGTATGTGCATAATAACAGAATAATTTCAATCATGATGTTACAAAAGAATCATTTTAGTCACGATGTTGTATCTCCTGGGTTTATAAATTCTAATAATTATTTAGGCTTGTCTTATAATCATGTAGGTAGGAGACCCTAACAATGACTACAAATGCTAGGAGAGGCCACAAGACAAATGCCTAGGTAATCATTAATCTTCATTTCCTTCTACTAATTGATTGTTGTGTTTTTTGTCTTATTTTTTGATTCACTAGGGTAGGCTGAGTGATCCTTTGGTGGCTTGGTAGCTGAGGTTTTTCTTTTCTTTGAGTATTATTGATATTTACTTCCTCTATTTCCTTCATGCTGTTACTTCCGCTGCCATGGTTTCTAGAGATTCCACATGCCAATTTTGTTGTTCAGTTTTCATCCTAACTTCATCTTCTAGTCTCTTACTGAAAATGATAATATCATCTAAATAAACTATCACAAACCTTCCAAGAAACTCTTTCAAAAATTCATTGATGAGTCTCATAAAGGTACTGGGTGCATTGGTTAGCCCAAATGGCATGACCAACCACTCATACAAACCTTCTTTCATCTTGAATGTAGTCTTCCACTCATCCCCTTCTCGTATCCTTATGTGTGTGTGTGTGGCATATTTTTTCCCAATTACAGTTTCGAGACTGGTGGTGATGCGCTCCTCCTATGCTTTGGGATTTGTATGTAATATTTTCTCTCAAGTGTAGTTTCAAGACTAGTGGTGATGAGCTCCTCCTACACTTCGGTATTTATTTGGCATCTATGTTGCCTCTTATGTGGTGATGAGCTCCTCTTGCATTCGGTTGTGTGTTTACTTTCCTTGTACTTGCATTTGCATTTCATATATGAGAAAATGAAAAAGAAATAATCACTACATTCATTGTATTCACTATGTTTTGTGTGTCTTCAATGTTGTCTTCTCCATCTTTTGCGTTACTATAACTATCTTCCCCTTGTTTTGTGTGCTTGTTCCTATCTTCAATGTGTTTGGCATGTCTTCACGGTGCTTGGTGTGTTTGCTGTATTTGTTGACCTTATTTTAATTCATGTATTGGTCTTGTGTTTATACATACATTAAAGTGGGGGCTAAATGTTATGTCAAAAAATGTCCCCTTGGGGGCTTTTCCATCTTAACGTTTAGCTCCTGGGTCTTTAGAATGCATTTAGAGCATCTTGTATGTTAATTATGATTTTTGATGAGAAAACCCTAAAGTGTTATGGCAAATAGGACCTAAGGGGTGCAATTTTGATGATCCCTAAAAAAAATGAGGGGGTGGACTTAATCTTGCCCTATTTTAGGTCTGCCCTAAATTTAAATGTTAGTTTTATGACTGTTATTTGGGTCCTATGCAGACATCTCAAGTTTGAATTATGAAATTCTTAGCAGGAATCTTTGTAGTTGCATATATAAGTGTGTTTAGGTTTTCATTTGCAACTAGAAGAAGATGATTGTGAACTTTATGCATATTTGTGATTTCAAGATATTCATTATTGCAAGAGCAGATCTTTGTTATTGTGTTTGTGATTGTAGATTTGAATTCATCATCTCATTTGATTGAAAAGCCTTCATTTATGTGAGATCTATGCTTCAAGGTGATATCTATTGTGTTTTTGATCATCTATCATTTGGATTTTGCCTCTATCCCGCTAGCATACGCACTCTCATCTACCAACAGTGTTTAGAAGACTTGAATGTCTCTCTGGGTCTTGACTGAGGCAAGCCTCTAAACACCACAACCCTCTCCCACACTCCTTTATGATTGCAGATTATAGGTATTGAGTTTTGTGGAGTGGAGTTATAGAAGAAGGTTGCAGACAACAATGATTCAAGATTTGAAAGAAAGTGGATAGAGTTCAAGATTTTGGGACAAGGGTGCTAGTCCCAGTGTCCTCCACCTTTTCTGAAGTAGAAACGAAAGATATAGTTTAGATCAGTGTCAAAAGGAGAGTAAGATTCCATGCAAAAAATAGTACATTGGACTAGGGTGCTAGTCCCAATGTCCCTGACTATTCTGTATTCTGAACATAAAAAAATAGTGAGTTAATAATCACTGTCCTTCACCTTAGTCTGAAAGGATATGTCGTAATTCATCAATTTACTTACTATTTTGTTTATTTAGGGTTTTAGGAGTAATTGAGCATTAAATTGAGATATTGTTTGATACATCCAAGCTTCTACATCGTTCAAAGAGGCAACCCAACCTGACAAGTGAATGCTCTCACTTAGTGGAGATTCAACTTGGTTGATATGCCCTTGAATGTTTGGTGAGAAGGGAGGATTTGCCTTTGAAACCTAAAGCAACCCATTCCACCTCTTCAACCCTAAACAATATGATGTAATCTTTGCACTTTGATGTTTCTGACTATCTTGAGACCCTACATCAATTCTATGGCAATGTGATTGATCTATAGTATTTAACTTGGTATTGTCATCTATGGGATGCTTGTTGTGATGCAGACCTAACCAACACCTTTTGACATTAAATTTACCTTATGATTGTATGGAATCCTTTCAAATTAAGTTATGTAGAGACTTTGTTCTATAACAGTACCATTGTGATGTTAGTTAGCATCTTGCTTCATGTTGGACTATCATGTGAAAAACATTGGCTCAATTCTGTATGGAATTTATGGACATAGAAGCTTGTAAACTAGCTCTAGCCTAGAATAAATATAGTTGTAGGGCCTTGGTATAATGTATTAAGACATGAGTTTGTTAGACTTGTATAGGTTATGACTATGCTACTCATTATTCTGTATCAAATTTGTTATGGTAGGCCATGAGTGCATCTATATTTATGATGTGTATTTTGCACTTTAATCGAGGATTGTGACCTCACTATAATTGTTGTTAGATATATCTTAATGCAAGATGAGGTGCATAAAATCAATCGGTATGCCATTAAGGACTCTTGTGCTTATTATATTTCAGAATTTGTAAGCCTTAGTGGGGGTTGATGATATTGGAATTAGGATTGACAACTGAGAGGGAGGGGTGAATCAGTTGTCTTAAAAATTTAATGCTTGCTATAGTTAATTCTTCTTTACAACTTCTTAATAGATTAATGATATAATCATGAAAAGAAGGAATCAATAACACACGAGTAAAAATATAAATAACACACTTGACACTAAGATTTTTGATGTAGAAACTATGTTAAGGGAAAAACCACGGTGGGGGTTAACCCACAAAGATTATACTCTGTTAAAAGTATTACAAAAGGGGAAGGCACATGCCTTCGATCTCACTGCCCAGAGTTCACTACTCAAGAGAGGCCCATTGCCTACAAGAATGATTACAAAAGGATTACAAATAGTTTGAATTGATGAATAGCATCTGGCGATGCAAGAATTCAATTCCGATTAAACAAAGAATACTGATCTTACACACTTCATCTTTATTCTACCCTATTTATTGCTCTGCCATAATCTGGACCTTAGATCTCTTCTCTTTTCCACCTTAATCTACCTTTTGGACACTTAATCCATCATCACATAACACACACACACACACCAAGACACTTGAATCTATTGGATATAAATATCTGCATCAACAAATTCAATCAACTGTAGTCGGCTTCAATAAAACTTAGAACATTTATTAAACATTTTTCTTTGTCGGCTGAATCTATACACAAATATCAATGCAGACCAAAAACTTGTGTTTCCATATCATCAATCATGTTAGCCAATATCATTGATTATCACTAATTTCTTATCCAACAACTTTTCTGCACTCGGACCAAGATCAAATACTAGGTTGCCCTATTTTTCTTCTGGCTGTGCTGACTGATTGGAACACGATACTCAAATGCTTATAACTTTTGTGTCCTTTATCAATAGATGCTAAGATTTTGGATTTAGATAGTCTTGATACTCCTTCACTTCTTTGGATCCGCACCACACTGTGAATTACCACCAGAGAGATCCGGACTAAGATACCAGACCCTATCTCATGCTCTATTTCTGACATCTGGACTTAGACAAATCTTCACTCTAACTTCTGGTATGAACAGATTATATAATACAGATGTGCAAGGTAGACTTAGTTGCCATCAATGACAACACCTGTAATGCATAGCAGTGTCTTGCCAACAATCTCCCCCTTTGGCATTGATGGCAACACTTAGTGAAAAATGACTAAGTGTCAGAACATTCCTTCTTACTATGTACACTTGTGCTTTTCACTAATCACCAATGCTCCCCCTTTGTTGGATTTCTTATTTTTTACTACTCTTAACTCCCCCTTTGACACCAATGGCAAAGGGTGGGATCAACAAACCAAAACTTACACAAAAATACCAGGCCACCTATGTATAATTAGTCTTTGAGTTTTATTTACATATGCTTAAGTACATCAGCAAAAATGTTCTTCAAATGTGCCAGATCACTATCCCAACTCTTCTTTATGGTGTTCAATATTGAGATGTGGCCACTAAAAAGGAATTCTTGTGACTCTAATTTCCATAGATCAATGGGATCACTTGACTGAGATGCAGCTTGGGCTTCAGTCAAAGCATTGAACATGGCTTCCATTTTGGGGGAAAGTAGTTTGTTGAGCTCGCTCATCCTTGCCTCTATGTTCTCCTTTTCTTTTGTTAATTTCTTTCTATCTTCTATCAAGTTGATCACTTGACCCTCTTTGCTTGCCACTGATGATGTCACAAGATCAAAGTACTTGGATACACTAGATAGTTTCTGCTTAGACACTTTTATTTTATCTTCATTATCCTCTATAGCTTTAGGATAGGATAAGAAAAATTTATATACATTTCCTCCTTCTGTATGAGCATTTTGAATACTCTTTATACTGGCATCCAACACCATTCTATCTACTCCAATCAACCCCTTTAGAGCATAAAATGTCTTATCATTGAATTCCTTTTGAACCTTGACCTCTACAAATTTCTCTAGAGATTCAAAATGAGAGCTTACCGAGTTTATTAGATTTTTCAATTGGCCAAATGGAGATGCCGAAGAATCTTTCTAAAACGTGGGCATGATCTTCTACAAAATTTCTAATGCTAGGCTAAGTAGCTCACTGTCTTCTATGTGAGACTTCAAGATGTCTTCTGTAGCTTTAGATTGAGCAATGGAGGCCAACTTTATCTTTTGCACTAAAGATAAGGTATCAAGGTTTATTAGACCTTGTATAATGTCCTTATCTTCTTCAATATGTTTGTCTCTTTCTAGAATTTCTTGCACTACTTCTGTAGTGTCTCTTGCCCAAAATGATGATGTATCTATTTGATCCTTACCGATACTATTAACTGCATTGACCTGCTTGGGCTCTTCATCAACCTTTGCAATTTCTTATTCTTTTTTATTTCTCTCCTTGGTCTTTTCTGCTTCTTGGTCTTCTCCTTCTTTTACTTCATGCTCTTTATTCTTCAATGAATCATCTTTAATTTGATCATCTGCTTCAACATTCATTTCTGTATCTTCTTTGCATGATTGATCTAGAGGAGTTTGAACACCTCCTATATCATCATTTTCATCTGTCATCTTTACATCTTCTTTATTTATTGCTTCCTCTTCTAGAACAGAGGAGTCATCTTAGTTTGATTTTCATTGATCTTCAATTCTTCAACATCCAGAATTGAGGAGTCAATCCCATCACCAATCTACTTTTCAATAATAGGAAGATTATGTCTTTTCAGTGCATTTAGAAGAATCTCCTAAGTATCTTTGACTATCTTGTCTATTTCACCAAGCATGAGTTCATTCATTCTCTTCTTACTCCTAAAGTCCTCCTTCACTTCTTTGAATATCATGTTCATCTGATTTGGAGTAATCTGAGGGCACAAATTTATCAATACATGCTCCCTAATCTCGATGTCTTTACCTTTTGCATTATCTTTTCTTAACGCTAGAATATTTGCAAGACTTTTTGGAATTTCAAATTTTATTTCAATCAAAACCTTATTGTAGATGTTCAAATATTTGACTATTGCTTCTTCTAGAACCCTCTTATCTGCATCACTATAATGATCAAAGAATTTAGTCATTGGCCTTAAGTTACCATCTACAATGACTGATTTGATGATGTCATCCACATAGAGAGTAGGTTTTCAACATATATTTTAGTCTTTTGCCTCTTGCTTGCTCTTTTGCTTTCAGATAGCATCTCCTTAGACACTTTGGCTACTTTTGTACCAGATACCTTTAACTCTTTGACTTGAATATCATAGTCAGTTTCCTCTTCGTCATTCCTCATGCTTTTATATGCCCGGGAGGCCTTAGTTTTCACCCTTTTCTCTTCTTTTCTAGATGATTTGCCTTCCAGTTTCTTACATTTGGTAGGTTTGGGGGGAATAGGGGGAGCAATAGAGCTTCTAGTTTTTCTAGGCTGGCTAGAGGAGGCATCTAGAGTACTTCCTTGTTTCTTATCCTACTTCTTCTTCTCATCTTTTTCTATTCTTTGTTTGTTCTGCCTCATAGCTTCCTTGGTTTGCCAATACTTTCAGCATACATCTCCACTTGCTTATGAGCTTTCCTTTTGATTTCTGGTTTTCTAAGCTCAACATGCAATTTCAAACTTAGCTCCTTATATGTTCTAAATATTTCAACTATGGTAGCCTGTGACTTGCTCAAAATATGTTGAGCATACATATCTAATAATTGCTCATCAACTTCATAACCCATAGGCATAATCCATACTATTCTTGGTTCAATAGCTTCCATTAAGCACTAATCTGTATCTACCATAAAACATATTGTATCCTTGTATTTTTCAACTATAGAAGATGGAATTCTCTCCCTTGAATGCATCATGTTCTGAAAGTTATTAAAAATTCCAAGAGAGATGTCCTTTGATCATTGGCATCTCTAATGTTCAATTTCTCTCTTATCTGGATAGAAGCAAGTTTTTCACTAGTCCAACACATGCTTTTCTTGCTAGGTAACTTGTTCATGAAATGGAAGAATAGACATAAGACTAGTGTACCATACTTGAAGCTATTATTCTTATCCTTCTTTACCTTATTCATATTTTCCATCAGCTGATTTTGTAACAGCTCGCATAAGTCATAGTCAACATTTTCTCTCAACATTTGATAAGCTGCATAGATAGTTGTGCTAGATATAGAAATTTCCCTATTGGAATGATAAATCTTGTATCTAATCACCTTTGAGGAAAACTTAATAGCCGGATGAATAATAACATTAATAGTCATTGGCCTTTTGTCAAATCTTGAACCGGTAGCATCAGTCACAGTTTGGTTCTTTATAGCCTTCAACATTGGCAATCCCCGAGATGAGTTTAACCCTATCATAGCCTTGATGGTGCGCTTGGTGATTTTGAAAGGTTTTATTATCCACATAAACTCATCATGCATACTGCTTAAGACATACCTGACCCATTCATCTTCAACAATGCATGAAAACCATATAATTTGAATGAAATGTTTATCATGCAGTGCCTTATACTTAGGTTTAAGACATTGAATTTCATCCCTCAGATGATTCTTAAAAAAATTTACAAGCTTTGAGTCTCCAAATTCATCTATGCTGGCATGAATGTAGGCCCTAATATCTTCGACATGTAATACACCATATAGAACACTTGAAAATGCACCTAATGAGTCCACTTCTATTGATTTGTATGGATGCTTCTTAAATTTGGGTCGGGGCCTTTCAATAATATCAACAACCAATGGTGTAGCCATCGCAGAAGATCACAAGTTGAAAGTTTTGTGATAATACATTTTTCTTCACAGAGTTAGGGTTAGCAAATCAATTCTTCGGTTGCACTTTAGATCCTTGAAATCTTGGCTCAGGTGCTCTTTTGCTTGCTCTCTTCAAATGCAAAGTGATTCAAATGCTCAAATGAATGACTTTTTATCCTCCGCAAAACCTAATTCTTCATTGTAATAAAAGCTCTACCCTAACACATCTGGTTACACTATTTTGCATATAGTTGATCTTCAATTGCTCCGCAATCAGTCAAATTAGCTTCTTTTCTTCCGGAGTTAGCTTCAATAGATCTGAAATAGCCTTCTTTAACTTTAGTCATTGTGCCAGATTCAGGCACTCACTTACTGGCTCGGGGAATTAGATTTTTAAAGAAGCTCCCCCTGAGCCAGAGCTCCTAATTCAATTCACAGAGGAATTATCAGCCCTAGATTCCGGTGTGGATCCATTGTCAACATTCATTTCACCTTTCTTTACCCATGTTTTGCTCATTTCATTCTGGACCTCATTCATATCAATTTTACCCTTCCTTTTTCTTGTTTTTGCATGTTTTGGTTTCTGATTACTGGAACTTTTCCATTATTCCTACTTCTGTAGAATCTTGAAATATGACAAGATCTATTACAGTTGAAGCACACAACATTTCTTTATTTATTTACTTGATTCCTTCTTGATCTATACTGATTTGCCATGTGTCCAAATCCATTGCATGTAAAATAGTATCCATTAAAGGAATTGCCATTTCCTCTATTGTTAGAGTTATTCATCATCATACTTCTGCATTCTTTAGATCTATGACCATACCTCTTACAATTGAAGCATTGACCGAAGAAGGATGGACTACTTTGATTTACTCTAATTCTGCATTGAGTAGCTCTATGACCAAATTTATTGCACTTGAAATAATTTCCATTGAAAGATGGATACCTTTGAGCATTGGGTTGTCTTATTGGAGGTCTTCTAGGATTCCTTCTTTGATTTCTTACATTAGGATTTATTTGACCAGATCTAGAACTTTCACCTTTCTCAAATCCCAGACCATGCTTATCATCTGCCTTCTTCTAACTGTCAAGCAGCACCTCAAGTTTAGCTGAACTTATCTTGAATTTCTCTTTATATTCATTTGCATCTTCTAGGTCATGTTTGAGAATGACAATTTGCCTTTCAAGTTCTTTTTTGTTGTCTCTTCTTTCATGTAGATCAGACTCTAGATAGCCATTAATTCCATCCAATTTGCAATATTCTTATGTTCTTTCTTTCAGAGTTTGTTTTAGGTCTTGTTCAGTCTTCTTTCTTTCCTCAATTTCTTTGGTTAACCTCATCACCCCAGATTCCATTTCATGTTTTAGAACAGAAACTTCTTTTGCCAGCTTCTCACATTCCTTTTTCTTCTTCTTTAGAGCCTCATCCATGTCATTATCTACATTCTGATTTCCTAGTTGATGAAGTAACTCCTTCCTCTTTTTATTATATTTGGTTAATTTCTCTTTTAAGGTCTCAATGAAGTCTTCAGCATCTTTAATGTTTTCTTGTAGTTCTTTGACATATGCTCTGGACTGATCAAGATCTTCTAAAGAAAGTTTAAGTTGTTCCTAAAGATTGTATGAATCTATTTTGATACCTTCCCAGATCTTCCTTAAGCTGTTAAACTTCTTTCAAGGAACTTAGCTCTGATACCAATTGTTGGAATTTGGGCTAACAACTAAGAGAGGGGGTGAATTAGTTGTCTTAAAATATTAATGCTTGCTACAGTTAATTCTTCTTTACAACTTCTTAATAGATTAATAATATAATCATGAAAAGTAGGAATCAATAACACATGAGCAGAAATATAAATAATGCACTTGACACCAAAAAATTTGATGTGAAAACCCAGTTAAAGGGAAAACCACGGTGGGGGTTAACCCACAAAGATTATACTATGTAAAAAGTATTACAAAAGGGGAAGGCACATGCCTTTGGGCTCACTACCCAGAGCTCACTTCTCAAGAGAGGTGCACTGCCTACAAGAATGATTACAAAAGGATTTTATAAAGTTTGAATTGATGAATAGCATCTGCCATTGCAAGAATTCATTTCTGATTAAGCATAGAATATTGATCTTACACACTTCATCTTTATTCTGCCCTATTTACTACTTTGCCATAATCCAGACCTTAGATCTCTTCTCTTTCACACCTTAATCTACCTTTTGAACACTTACTCCATCATCGCATAATACACACACACCAAAACACTTGAATCTATCAGCTATATATATCCACATCAACAAATTCAATCAATTGTAGTTGGCTTCAATAAAACTTAGAACATTTATTAAACATTCTACTATGTCAGTTGAATCTATGCACAAATATCAATGCAGACCAAAAAATTGTGTTTTCAGATCATCAATCATGTTGTCCAATATCGCTGATTATCACTAATTGCTTATCCAACAACTTTTCCGCATCTGGACCAAGATCAAATACTAGGTTGCCTTGTTCTTCATCTGACTGTGCTGACTGATTGCAACTTGATACTCAGATCCTTATAATTTTTGATTCCTCTATCATCGGAGGCTTAGGTTCTAGATTTAGATAGTCTTGACACTCCTTATCACTTCGTCAGATCCACAGTACACTGTGAATTACCACCGGAGAGATCCAGACTAAGATACTGGAGCATGTCTCATGCTCTATTTCTAACATCCAGACTTAGACAAATCTTCACTCTGACTTCTAGTATGAATAGATTATGCAATGCAGATGTGCAAGGTAGACTTAGTTGCCATCAATGAAAAAACTTGTCATGCATAGTAGTGTCTCTTGCCAACATATGCATCTAATACGGTGTTCTCAATCCCTTAAATGGATCAGGGTGATTGGGTGTAATTGGGTTTTAATTGTAGAGACTCTAGAGTTCTATTTTTTACTAGATTGATGTCCTTCCTTTGTCCATTTGTGTAAGTAACTTGTATCTTTCTATTCTACAACATCTTGCCTATTATTGCTTGTAAAATCTTAATATAACCTAGAATTGATTCTTGTTTGTTTAAGACAATATATTTTGGGATATGATTATTTTGGTTGGATTGCCGATGCCCAATCCTATGGTAGAGATAGTTTGGTCTTGAAACTTTGTGCATTGTTTCGCTAGTGTAATTGATATTGCTTAACATTTGTAAATCAAGGTTATACCTAATAAGACTAAGGGTATTAGTAGAGTACCTTGCTATCAAAGGTTAATTGTATTTTTCCTTAAATACTTAGGGGTAAATACATTACCATGAATTGATTGAACATAGTCTACTATAAGAACATAGCATAGTGCTAGATCTCTACATAATAGTTAGGTTGATGTCACTAATTTGTATCAGTCCAATGAAAAGATGGAAGTAATAGTAGTAAGGAAAAATTGTATGACAAACCCTAGTGAAAATGTAACATCTAGATTCTATAGACATAGTAAAATTGAAAAATTTGCCATGAAGTAATTTTAACAAGGTAAAACAAAATGAGATAGAGAAATTTTTTCTTTTATTCAACATATAATCAAGTAACTACAATTAAAAGATTTCTCAATACAAATACAATAAACTATATTGTTCATCTCAAGTACAATTGTTTACAAAAGTATATCAATTACAATATAAAAACTTTGGAATATTTACTGCCTCTAAATATCTGACATCTTTATCACAAGTCCTGGCATGTTTCCTACTTGGATAGAGAGCATCTTTCCAGTGATTTACCTCCATCCACAAACAGGCAGTCTCCCACACATCTTCCACATAGGAAGTGGCCCTACCCTTCACAAGGAATATAGACCATAGGTGACCAGTGGTTATTTGCCTTTTCTGAGTACATAGTGTTGTATTCTAGTCAACTCTATCAATCATACAACCCTAGATACCCTCTAGCCAAGTATGATTTCTGATATGTTGAGTAATCCGAATACAGTGAACCAACAATGCATGCGGAAAACAAATGCATTACTTTGGCCAAAGTTTTTAACTATAAATAATGTTCATATGAATGTAATCGTTGTGTTCACCCACCCCTACTCGTCTTGGATAATGTCATATTCATGCAGTTATTCACTCTGACTATCTATACATAATTGGTTTAATCATCATGACCTAATAATAGTCTATTTAGACTTAGTTAAGTCTAAATGACATTAACCCTCATTTGGTCCTAATCGACTCTAGGGTTTTAAACAACCATTGAGTACTATAATATTTCTACTTTATCATTCCTCATAAAAGACTAGAAAAGACCTTTGGTTTAACCCAACCATAAATAGGTTTACACTAATTCTTGCTAAGGTATTATCCTCTACTCAACAAGAATATGAATACCTATTCAATTCAACCACATGTGATGCCAATGCTCATCACTACATATTTGTACCCTTATATGCTTTATACAATTTTATTTCTATATAGACTTGGTCTATTTTTGCAAATTGGTTTACTATTGATGAACTCATCATGGTTCTAGTTTAGATAGGAGAACAACTTTGACTCATTATCCTATTCTACTAACTATTAGTAGTTAGTCTATCGTTTCAAAGGATACCTCATAGTCACCATAGTTCTCCATGAATCTAAGTTTCTTAGATAAGATACCATTTAGACAAAGCAAAAAAAAGAAAACAAGATTGGTTTCAATACCATTGACTTCACTAAATACTCTATTCCGTATTAGTCTTGATTGGAGAGTTTACTAATGAAAACTCTTTACACTATTCTCATAAGAATTCAATACATATTTCACCTATGATAAGAATAGTCGACTTATTCCTAAAGATTACTCTTCTCACTGTGTGACTGGTTTTCTAATCGATAGAAGACTATAATTGTTTCTACGAAAATTTGTTTATATGAAACTAAACAATAGAAGAGTCTACCTATCGGTTAAAGATAGATCTATTATCGACTCACTATGATTATTCAAAACTGAATACATTGCCAGAATTAGTATTGACCCATAACAGGCTAAATGACACTTCTCAGATATACTAAAACTCACCTTTACCATTGACTTAGACAAATAAGTCACAACGATAGTATTAAAGTTGACACAAACAGCTTATTACATAGCATAGCTTACATTTAACACTGATAGGATAACCAAACTTAGTTAACGATTGCTTATAACAACTATACAATATGTTTATATTTATCTGATAAAACAAACATACAGGAATATCTACCTGATAACATCGGCTTACTGAGCATATGGATCGGTGATAAGCTACTATGTTCATCTCTGACGACCACACTCTTCCACATAACTTTACCAGCTTCCTCACTACCTGCCGCGAACTCTCTTCTATTTCATAACCAGACCTCCCTCTCCCAAAACTTTAGCACTTACTAGATATATGCCATCGACCATCCAAGCCATGGCTTTTAAGATCTCAAAATAGACTCATAAATAGTCATCCTTTCTATTTGCTCCCACTCCAAAATAGTCCTCAAAACTCATTAAAATCAAACGGTAATGATCAATGGTTCGACTTTAACTTAGCTAAAAATGAGTAGACATTGACAAATGTTAATGATGGATACACCATTTGAGGAGATCAGTGATGGTGGTGGAGTCATCTGCCACTCCTCCTCTACGAGGCCGCCAACTTCTAAAAACTAACCCAAGTAATCAGTTACTCTTAATGAGTAAGTTCGAGCCATCATGCTTTTATCATTTAAAGCATTCCTCAAAAGATGCCTTTGGCTGCTCAACTTATAACCATACTATTATATCATGAGGTATTTCCTCATTCAACTCATTCATTTATATATATATTTTAATCAAATCAAATATTATTTATATAACATTATCTCTATTTGATTTCATGATTTAATCAATAAGAGAATAATACTAAAATAAAAGTTACGGATAATGTGATTGAGTTGAGCTAGTCTCCTCATCACGATCGGTTGACAAAGCAAGTCATCTTAACTCAACGATAAAGTCTTAACGTTAAGAATGGGTTTAAACACCTCCAATGACTTAGTAATAATATGACAACCTTTTTATGACAATAACGTCGTAATATTTATGTTAAACATAAATAGTCGTAAATCAAACTTAATGACATCGTTAATGTATTTAATGACTAAGATGACTTAATATGACTAAGAATGATTGTAAAACAATATCGACTACCTGTCGATTAGGTTCAAAAGTGAACTGACAAAACAAAGCTTACCTCTTACGACACATTGGTTCACATTTTCATTAAACACTTTTAACTCAGTTTGGCAAATAAACCATTCGTACCCCAAGGTCTATATCTCTCTCCAGGAAAGATACTCTCTCTCTTCTCTGAGAGTCATCTGATAGCTTGTAATCTGGTTTCGCTTGTCATCAAACAATACATGTGATCAATGCATCATTATTCAATTGATTCAACTAATAAATCAAATCTCATAAAATAATTATTAAATTGATATTAACATAATCATTCTTATAATTTCAATAAATGACATTCAATATAATCCATATTTTTTCCTTGTCATTAATCTAAATATCATAATGAATTTACTTATGTCCAAGTAAAAAGTAAAAGTAAAGCAAAGCCAAAATTGGCAATGTAATAGAAAAGAGAACCTAGCACTTATATTTTAGAGTCAGGGCATAATGTTATGATCATTATATCTAGACTAGGATTTGCAAGAACTAAATTTGTGGGTGATAATGGTTAAACTATCTCAGCTATTATATTATAATTATATATAGTCTTGTAAACTCTTAACATTGATAAAAAAGGACATAATAGTCTTGAGAATGTGAACCATAATTGTGTTAATCAAGAAAGAATGATGAGAGAGAAAAATTATAGTTATCTATATCACGATGAGTGAGGCTCTTTGGTCTGACACTTCAAATAGAAATTGTTACCAATTTTTCACTTACAGCTTAAATTGGTAGAGCTGAAATAATTATTCCATTTTAAGATGAAAGATTCTTAACATTTTCTGCTATGTTGTTTTTGCATAGTGTAAGATGCTTGAAAAGAGAAGGTTCAGTTTTATCATGCTTTTGTTATGACAGAAGAGAGAAATTTAGTTCATCACTCATTGCTTTGCAGAGTTTTTATGAGAAGTAGAAGTTATTTCATTTCATATTACAATGTTCATTCATTTTGACAAAATGAGATATATACAAACTAAGTAAGCATTGCATTGAATGAAAGCAAGAAAGATCAAACTTCCCACACAAGTCATGGGAATAGCTGAACTAGTACAAACATAGGAAATACACTATGCATCCAAAGATAAGAAGGGAAAAGAGCATATCCATCATTGTCTGTTTCGGGTCTTGGTTGATCTTCATTGCAGCTAGCTCATCCTCACTCCTGATCTTTGAATGAACTTGTACCATGACAAGAAAGATTGTTAGAGCTCTGGGTATAGTTTCTTATGTGTTTATCAACAAGAACATAATATATTACCTATGATGTACTATATTAGATATTAAATCATCCATAGAAAAGAGAGATTGAAGAAATGAAACAATCATTGAGCTTCACTATTTTAAATTAACATGTTTGTTTCCTATCCAGGTATAGAAGAAGTTATGTTGCTGGTTTGAAGACATTTCAGCATGTGGTGCAAAGTGGGCTCCCACAAGGTTAGAGCCTAGCATGTTGCCTCTGAATCTCAAGGGGAATGGAATAGGAATACATATTCATGTTGTGCAAATAGAAACATTTCAATCGAAGGAGTAATTTATAAAGTGTTTATAGGAGCCTCAAGATTAGTGTTCATTCATGACTATCAGCACAAAAATGATTAGATGAGAATCACAAATGAGTAGTGAGCTCATCAAGGCTACCAAATGAGGTGTGAAACTAAGTAGAAGGTATTTTCAACATCATAATAGCTATTACTACATCTATTTGTCATTACAATATTGAGTATATTGTCTTTTGTATGCATTTAAATCACTATATTGGAATAGTACAATCTATGGAACACATAAAACAACTATAAGAATAAAATCATTCACCAGATGCCTTTGCAGTATACAAGATGGAGCCATGGACTACAAGTATTAAATGAAAGGGCAGCTCATGCCACATTAAGCATGTTTCTAAATCTTGAAAAGATACAATATAATTGAACAGAAAGTGAAAGAGCCTATAGAAGGCATATGAAGTTATTGTTCAAATGCATTTGGAACATAAATGAATCATAATCTTTCTCAGATCTCATCAAATATTATTTTTTGCAACCAGAAATATAAATGAAATGTTAAGAACTGAGATATCTTGCAGCTACGGTGAAAAGAAAATGGAGGTATTGTTCATCATGCATTATTATTCCTATAGCATCCCTTATGCTACTACACAAACAAAATTTTGAACACCAAGAGCCACAGTCTAAGACATTGTCCATAAACAAATAGTTTTTAGAATGAGAGACTATAGTCATGTTTTAGAGGAATTGCATTATTGTGTTGTGGCTTATGCTCGAACCTATTATTTTTACTTAGAACAAATTGGATCAAGTTCTCTATACACAGATACAAAGGAGATAGAGGGTTCGAACCCACAAGGGTTTGGTGAAGTTTAGAAATGATAAAGAATTAGATATATCAGGCCATGACCCAGTATAAGGCTTGCATTTTTGTATTTTTGAAAATAAAGAATAGTATAATTCCATTATCTTTTACATATAAAAATTGAGATAAACCTAGTTCATGTTGCTACATGAAAATCATTTTTTACAAACCCTTATCATTAAATGGAGAGATCATAAAATTCATTGAAGATAGTAAGTTCGAACACATGAGGGTTTGATAGACACTCGGAGTAGTGAAGAATATCAAATACAAAAGTGCAAGCACAGTCATAGTAGAGTCAAAGTGTAAGGAATGAGATCCAAACTATGAGGTAGAGTCATGGGTCATAGTGACAGAGTGAATCTTTTTCTTCGTAGCAGGTTAAACCCATTTGGGGTTTCAAGGAAAATAACAAATACAGAATAGTGGAAAGGTTCAAACTCATATAAACAAAGAAATGCAAAAATACAAATATGACCATGACCTCTAATGAATAAAATATATAGAAGATTTTCCCATAAACCTTTCATAGAATATGAGATGTAAGCATGCTCGACCAAGAAATCTACAGAAAATGGAGAAGCATCCAAGACAAAGAAAATTACCTTTCATTCTCTATAGGAATATATGTCGAATACATAGAGAATAGCTTCATAGATGGTTCTTCATGGCAACCTCAAAATAGAGATGAGGAATATCCATAGAAAGAAATAAATGCATCAGAGAAATACATGAGATCCATGGCTTTAAGGCTGAGTTTTGATTTTAGAAAGATAAAAATGGATTGAATATGTGCAGAGGAGTCTTACCTTTTATTTTTCATTCAAAATCTTCAAAAGAACCCATGGAAAGCCATTAGAAATAGCAGAGGAATCAAATTTTTCTTGTTCAAACCCTAACCTGAAAGTGACAGCAGAGACTCATCTCCAAAAAATGCAAAGTGAAATGAGCCTGAAAAGTTAGGGCATGGCTTGTTTTGCATTAGGGTTACTTTGGAGCCCTAGTTCAATTGTGATTTTATCACATCAAATTTATTCTCAAATGCCTTAAGTTAATACCCCTCATGGTATTGTGTTTACTTTGCATTTACCTAGTTCTCATGACTTACGATGTCATATGCCTTAGGTCCCTTTTCTACATAGGCCCATATGACTTAGGATTTTATTTGCAGATCAAATGGAGGACAAGCCCTAGAGGTGTTTTTTTTAAACCATTTAATATGATTTCATATTTTATGATTTTTATAGAAAATCAAAGGTCCATAGAATGTAATATACTTGGCAAGATAAAACCAAAGGCCTTGCATTATTATTTTTTAAAAAAATCAAATCAAGATAAAGTAGGAGATAAAACTGCAAATCTTGTAAAAAAATATTTAAAGGAATAACTTATAAATTGCTTTTAAATATTTGTTATTTATATGCAGTTAAAGCAGAGAAAAAGTAGACAGAATCTTTCTTTTGGATTTGATTTTTCTTCTGGGCAAGATTAGACAAATATGGGCAATTTGGAGTTTTTTTTAATTAGGTAAAGCCTAATTTTGAGGGGGCTTTGGTGGGACCACTTGGGGCAGCAATTTGGAAGCTTTTATTTTCAATTTAGAGGCATTTCAGTGTGCTTTTTGGCAGCTTTTTAGTGGATTTCGAAAATGACTTGGAGGCTAGCTTTCAGAGAGATTTTTGTAGTTTTTCTATTTTTCCATTTTTGGAAAATTAAAGGCATATATTGGAGAAAAGTTTTAGTTTTTCTGAGTTTGGATATAGTTTATTTCTCTCTTGTCCACCTACAGAGAGCTTGTAAAAACTTTTTGTGCTCAGATTCTTATTTTTATACTCCTTTCAGTTTTAATAGACAACAGAGCTTTCATTTCCCTTCTTTTGTCTCATTTTACATTAATAGTTAGATGTTATCATTGTGATTCTGTCTTTTGAATCCTTTTTATGTCCTATTAATGCAAGTACAAAAAGTTCATATGATACAGGTTTCATGTTATGTTTGATTTCAAACCTTCATGCAAATTATTTTTGTGTTGTATGCACATGAGAGATTGTGAAATTCATTGTCCGGAGAAATTGATTGTTATTAAAAACATCAAAATAAGTTAAAATTTTGTTCCTTTTCTCAGGAAGTCTTTTAGATTAGGTGATTTACCAGGGGAACCAGCCCTCTCTGGAGGTTCATTCCAAGTTTTAGGCTACCCACAGGCCTAGGAGTATTCCCATGTGTCAATAGGTAGCTAAGTTGATAGCTTAGAATTTGGGTGCATACTTTGATTAACAATAGAAACACCATCTGCAAGAAGACAATACTAAGTTATTAGTGAGGAAAGACATGAATGATGAAATCATATTAAAATTTTGGAGGGATGAATTTATAGAGAAGGTAAATTCAATCGTAGAAGTGTATAATAGATAATGATATGATGGCATGGAGATAATCAATGATGAATAAGATTATTGCCAGAGAGAAGATCCATGTTGAAGTATACGTGAGGCATGAAGTATACGTGTAAGATATAATATACCAAGTACACATGAGTCATGTAAGTCCCTATCATTCACAAGATGGTAGGAAGAATGCTCTTATACCACTTGTAATCTCTCCTTTTTGAATGTTCTTGGTTTCCTAACTTGCACACAAGAATAACTACTAGAAAGGGAAATTAGCACTATTAAAGATCAATTTAGTAATGAAATCAATGCATCATAATCATAGTCAATAACAATGAACAAGAATGTAATGTAAATTGTGGATACATATACTCAAATCCTACAATCAAAGACATTGAGAACATATACAAATACATATATCCATTTATAATCATTAGGTTTAGCAATATCATAATCATAATCAAGGATAGTGAACAAGTACATGTATTAAGATGTATTTCCTCATACTTATAATTTAACCATGTTTAGACCTCATGATATACTTTGGGAATGGCGACATCGAGCTTGGTCGTTAATCTAGTCCAATCATCTACCCTAGAAGAGGAAGGGAAAATATTATGTTTAGAGCATAAGATAATCATACTCCATTGTTGCAGGCCCAAGGATTTCATGAACGTCCATCAATACCACCACTTGGCCCAAAGGTTTCACCAACACCCATCATTACCACCATTTGGGAGTCACCTACCATGTGAGCCATTTCAATAATAATAATAATAACAACAAACCATACGTCCCTAACAACCCAAACTTCCTCATAGGGGCAAAGGTGAAAGATTAAAAACATGGCAAGTTTGCACTCATCCCTCATATATAATGAGTTAGGTAAGTATAACTATTTTAGGATAATTATATGAGTTAGAGAGATTGTACCAATATGAGATTCATCTTCTTGGATGATTTGAGATGCTCAAGTGATCCTATGGATCACTAAGATAATACTTCCTTGTGTAAGACTGTTCCTTTAAGAGGAACTAAGTAATATACCACCACTGTTGGATGGATATATATGGCAATATGATGCCTCTTATATATATATATATATATATATATATATATATATATATATATATATGCATTCCTTGCATTAATTGTTGTTGAAGATTGATATTTATGCTTAATTAATAATGTTATTGAATGATGATCAATTCTAATCTGAATGCTGTCCAGTTGGATTTCGGCATGCACTTTCATGGAAGTATCCAGTCAAGAGGAGGCATGACACAGTGGTGGTCTAGCTCATTAGAGAGCTGGAGTTCACAGAGAGGGGTCAGAACATCCTTGGGCCTTTGTTGTTGTGTGTTAATGTGGATGGTTCATTTAGTGATTATTGTTATAGAGATAACTTTATGACCCAAACGGTGACTAGTTACTCTTCTTCTATTAGGGTTTCTACTATTCCACCTCTGTGTGGGTAAGCTATTACTTTCATTGATGGCTTATTATATTTCAATTCATTGGATGATTGGTCATTGTATTTGAAGTTGTCTAAATGCTTATAGTTGTTATAAGACAAATGGATCTTGTTGTAGCCTTGGATGGATTTCCTCTATTTCATTGAGGATCTCCCTCACCAACTCACCTCTTAATCCTAAGCACATTCATGAGTCAAGACAAGAGATAGGTGTATGTGGACTAACCTTGACTAGACTTAGGGTTTTAACTTAGGGTTGCGAGTTGACCTAAGGTTTAGTTATGTGTTGAATTTTGTTGACCTTTGATAGTATCAAGTGTTTGACCAAACAGTTGATCGTAGTTAACCTTGTGATGGTATCAAGGGTTTGCAAGTTATCTATGTGACTAATGTTTCTATTCTTTTCTTGATATTTTATGAATCCAACTATATGAAATGTAAAAACTTGTTTTTGTGCTTTTTTGTACTTTGGAAATAAAAATGTTTTTTACTCTAAGAAAGGAAATATGAATGCAACTAGAATGAATTTTACCTAATGCAAATATTCTATGTTTTTGGGATTTTTGAATGTTTTAAAATGATTTAATCTAGAAAAGGAAATTGCAAGTAAATGAAGTAAACAATGAATGCAAATTAGTTCTAGAATACGAGATCTAACTATTCTATCAAGGAAAAAAGCAATAAATTACTAATGCCATGAGCAACTTCAATTTTCTAATTACTACCAATTGACAAAAAGCATAGAGGAACCTAAAATAAAGAATACTTTTGAGCCTCCACTACCCTCAGAAATCCTTGATGGCAACCTTGTATCCTCTTGAAGTAGCGGGAAGACCTCTCGGCAACAAGACAACACAAAGAAGTGAAAGAAGCTTTAAAATCTTTGCAAAGAGAGCTCAATGAGAGTTGTTGATGAGTGCAATGGATTGATTGAAGTAGCGTAAGGATTCTTGAAGAGATTTATGTGAAAGATTTATGAACAATGAACAAGTAAAAGGCACCTTCATCCAAGGGGAGAGAAAAAGCTTAGCAAGCATTGTGTGCACAATGAATTTGCCTCCATTTGTGCCTGAGGGAGGGGGTATTTATTGGTTAGAAGAAGGATAAGAGGTCGAATTGATTGAGAAGTTAACTCAATTGATTGAAGAGTTTACAAGGATTGATTGGGGAGTGAACTAGATTGATTACCTAGTGAACTGATGAGGACTAGTCAGACAACGAAAAGTCGGTATGACTTTCTCAAGTCTTACCATTGGTCAATCTTACACCAATATCTCAACTAAATTTATCATCAGTGAGATACATCAGGACTCACACCGAGTCGATCTACTCTCCATCGTTGGTGAGATGTGACTCTATCGGGAAATTCCTTTTATGTGTTTCTGATATGCCGATGGCATTTGTCTTCGGTGAGACTCTTCACTATCAGCAAACTTTGGAAATGTTTTTCCAAACACCAAGTCTGTCCAATACCTCCTATCGGTGAGACTTCTTCATTCGACTGATAGTTAGTTCAACAGTAACCAATCTCTCATCGCTGTGACCCTTATCATCGGTGAACACTTATCAACTTAAGCTGATGCACCAATGGACCAACCCCCTCTTCGGCATGACTTGACCTATCAGTGGGACTTACTCCAAAGTTGCTGATAAACTGATTCCTCCTGATGGATCTCCGTAGGTGTAAGTTATCCCTTATCACTCCGATACCCTCGAATCGGTAAGACCAACACTGTCGATCCAACACCAAGTTGTCTACCCGATGTGCCAATAAACTTGACTCCATTTGACTTCGGTGGAAACTTGGTTCTGAGTCCCAGTGATATGCCAATAGGGTTGTCACTCTCACATAGTCTAATCTATGCTCTACGCCTAGCACATAGCGATGCTAGGGCATGCTACTGTGCACACTCCTCAGTCTGGAACATCTACCCCTCCAAATAGGTAAATGAAAATAAAAACAAACAAAATATGTATAGACCAATGTCATTCCACTAATTTCTTTGGAAATCCACCAGTGGAATGGTTATCTATCCATCTTCGACAATTTAGACTAACTATTTCAATTTCAAAGAACAGAGAGCTATTATGAATAGTTAGGAAATATTTATGACATAGATCAAACACAGAAGATGATGGACAAAAGTTATTATTACTCAGTTGATTTTTGAATCACAATCTTTGATCTATAGAACCCCCTTCTCGGTTGCTCCTTGTGCTATTATTAAGCCAGAGTTGGAAGATCAATGGTTGCTCAATAGTTAGGGAAGACCAACTGCCCTGAATCCCAATTGACTCCTATTGATCTTTTTCAGATTCTATTAGATACAAAATGTGTCCATTATTTGCCAAATGGAATACAAAGACTTCTAGGTTTTTAGAAAACAAAACATGAACAATATGACATGGCCAAATAGGCCTTATTTCAACATAGTAGATTTTACTATGGTACCCCTGCACCATACTCCCCAGAAGAAAAATGTCTCAAGTCCTCTTAGAGACCAATTCTTGTACATCTCCACCTTGCTTAAGAATGTCTTCCTCTTGCATCCATGTAGCTTCTGAATCTAGAAGCCCTCGCCACTTAACCAGATGTTCAAAGTATGTTTTGTGCCTTGTCTTCTTGGCTTCACTTCTTTCCAAAATGTACTCCATTTTTGGCGGCTCCCTAGAAGGTAAGTGCTTCAGCCAGTCTTCATTTTATTGGACAATGTCTTCTGTATTCTCCCCTGTATTAGGACTTCTATACAATGTCAAATCAGCAATGTTGAATATGGGTGAAATGGCAATATCATTAGGAAGCTCAATCTTGTAAGCATTTGGACCATACTTCTCCATAATCTGACAGTGTCCAATCTTCCTCATCATCAGTTTGATGTGGCCTCCTTTTGGCAACCTATTTTTGTTCAGATGAACCATGACCAAGTCACGTACCTAATACTGCACATCCCTCCTCCTTTGATCCATTCGATCCTTTGTCTTTTGACTATTCTGGTGTAAAGTATCTCTGACCTGTTGGTGTATTTCTTTCATGGCTTTTTCTAATGCATCATCATGACCACTCCTTTTGTCCGACCCATGGATGTCTCTCAATTCAAAAATACCCCTAGGGTGACTACCATATACAATTTCAAGGGACTCAAACCTGTGCTTCTGTTTGTCGAATCATTATAAACATATTCTGCTTGTGGGAGTATCACATCCCAACTACTACCATATTCTTTTGTTAAGCATCTAAGGAAATTGCCCAAAGATCTATTGACCACCTCAGTTTGCCCATCAGTCTGAGGATGATAGGCTAAACTGAAAGACAAATTTGTTTCCAATCTTTTCCACAAAGTCCTCCAAAAATGTCCTACAAATTTGCTATCCCTATCAGACACAATACTCAAGGGTAACCCATGAATCCTAACAATTTCTTTAAAGAACAAACCTACAATGTAGCTAGCATCATTAGTGGTCCTGCAAGGAATGAAAAGAGCCATCTTGCTGAATTGGTCTACTACTACAAACACACTGTCACAACCTACCCTTGTTTTGGGTAACCCCATCACAAAATCCGTACTCAGACATTCCAAAGGCCTGTTGGGTATTGGAAAAGGTTGATACAATCCTACATTGGTCGAGACTCCTTTTGCTCTTTGGCATACTATGCAGCTTTCAACAAATTTTCTGATGTCAAACTGCATTCTTGGCCAAAAATAAAATCTCCTTACCAGATCTAAAGTCTTATTCAACCCAAAATGTCCACCCAGTCCACCACTATGTTTTTCCTTCACAATATTATCCCTCATTGAGCATTTAGGGATACACAACTGACATCCTTTGAACAATAGTCCATTCTACAATGTAATATCTAAAAACTCACTATGAAAAGTATTAGCAAATTCATTGCATACCTTGTAGATTTCTCTAAAATCCTGATCTTCTTCATACAATTCCTTGAGTGACTCAACACCCATGCTTTGCAACTACACTTCTTGGACTGTCAACACCCTCCTACTAAGAGCATCTGCCACCTTGTTTGTGACTCCTTTCTTATGCTTAATGGTGAAAGTGTATGCTTGCAGACTTTCCACCCATTTCACATGTTTGTGGCTGAGTTTGTCCTACCCATTTAGAAAATTGAGAGCATGGTCATCTGTCTACACAATAAATTCCTTGGGAAGTAGGTAAAGTCTCCACTTTTTCAGAGCTTGTACCATAGCAAACAACTCTAAATCATAAGAGGAGTACTTCCTCTTAGCTTCATTCAATTTTTCACTGAAGAAGGCCACTGGTCTCCCTTCTTGGCTCAACACTGCTCCAATGGCTAGCCACTTGTATCACATTCAATTGTGAAAACCTTATTAAAATTAGGTAACACTAAGACAAGGAATTTATCAACTTTCTATTTCAGACTCTCAAAAGTCCTATCTACTTCTCTTGTCCACACAAACTTCACCTTGCAACCACCCTGGATGGTTTCCAACATAGGTGCACAGATGTCAATGTAATTCTTGATGAATTTCCTATAGAATGTGGCCAAACCATGGAAACTCCTTACCTCCCCTACTGTCTTAGGTGTGGGCCAATTTAGAATAGCCTCTACCTTGGAAGGATCCATTTTCAAGTCACCCATAGAGATGGCAAAACCTAGGTACACCAATTCTTGTTTCATGAAGTCACACTTTTCCAAGTTTATCAGTAACTTCTGATCTTGTAGTCTCTTCACAACTATTGCCAAATGTTTCAAGTGTTCCTCCTTGCTCTTGTTGAACACCAAGATATCATCAAGGTAGACTACCACAAACTTCCCTATGAACTCCTGTAACACCTCATTCATTAGTCTCATAAAGGTGCTAGGGGCATTTGAAAGACCGAAAGGCATCACAAGCCACTCATACAACCCTTCATTGGTTTTAAATGATATCTTCCACTCATCCCCTTCTCTTATCCTTATTTGATGGTACCCACTCTTCAAGTCTATCTTAGAAAAATAGGTAGCACCCCCCAAATAGTCTATTAGGTCTTCAATTCTAGGAATACGAAACCTGTATCTGATGGTTATCTTATTTATTGCCCTAGAATCAGTACACAGTCTCCATTTCCCATCTTTCTTTGGTGCCAAAATAGTGGGGACTGCACACAGACTCAAACTCTTTCTTATTAACCCCTTATCTAAAAGTTCTCAAACCCACCTAGCTATTTCCTCATTCTGCTGAGGGGTCATCTTATAGGCTACCTTATTAGGAAGTATAGTTTTAGGTATGGGGTCTATCTAATGGCTAATGTCTCTGACAGGTGGTAGGGAATCAGGTATATCTTTTGCAATCACTCCTTTGTAACTCTCAAGCAAATCTCTAACCTCCTTCGGCCCTACTTTTCTCACATTTTCCTTCTTTTCCCCCTTAGGCTTCATAATCAAAGAAAAACCTACTCCACCACCTTCCTTTAGTGTATCCATGAATTCTTTTTCTCCTACCAGCATTACACTAGATCCTATAGATTGTGGATCCCCTTCTACCAATGATTGTATCCTATAAGTTACACCATTCTTTTGGAATGAGTAAACATTCTTTTCCCCATGATGATGAGCCTTTTTGTCAAACTGCCATGGTCTACCTAGCAAAAGATGGCAAGCATCCATTGGAAGGATGTCACACAAAATCTTGTCTCTATACCCCCCAATACTGAATTCTACCCATGCTTGTTCATTGATGACTATATATTGTCCCTTGTTTAACCAACTGACCCTATATGGATAGCTATGGTGTATCTTTTCTAATTTCAATTTATCTACTGCTTCCAAAGATATAATATTATCAGTAGAACTACAGTCAATAATAACTTTACAAACCTTACCTTGGATCTTGCAGTTGACTCTAAACAAAGGTCTTCTTTGTGATGGTTTAGTGTGCACTGGTTCTTTGAGCAGCGTCCTCTTGATCATCAGATTTTCTCCCATCTTTGATGTCAAATTCACTTCAGGAGATGTCACACACCCTGTATCGTCTTGAGTCAATGTGGTTCTTCTCTCATTACCATGAGAAGTTGAGGCCTTCTGTGGACACTTGTAGGCCGGGTGCCCTATCTGATTGCAGTTATAACATCTCATATTGGAGAACTTGGATCCCCTACCTAATCCATTTGTCCCACCTCTTCCATTAGGCCTTCTTCCTCAGTAGACTCCTCTGCTACTTGAGTCCCCAACATGCTCTCCTTGGCTAGACTCACCATTAGGCTTCTGGTTAGGACTTCTTCCTCCAAAATTGCCTTTGCCTCTAAAATTTCTACCACCTCTTCCTCTACCTTGCTGCTCACCTTTCCTCTGTAGCTTCTCTTCAACTCTTAATGCTACTTGAAAGCATTTTTCCACTATTTCAGGGGTTAATAAACTTATCTCATCTTGAATATTGAACCTCAGTCCATTTAGATACCTGGCCACCTTATCTTTTTCCTCCTCCATGTACCCACAACGAAGAGTGTATTTGTGAAACTCCTCGGTGTAAGTAGCTACATCCATATATTTTTGCTTGAGGTTCTACATTTTCCTGTAAATCTGCACCTCGTAGTCAGATGGAAGGAACTGGGACTTGATCTTCTCCAGCATTCTTCTCCACAAAGAGACCATACTCTTCCCATTCTTTACCCTTTCTCCTTGGGTGTAATTCCACCATGTAAGGGCAGCACCTTTGAGTTTAGTTTTTGCAAACTTAACTCTCTTACTTTCAGGAACTTCTTTGTACTCAAAATAGTTGTTTAGAGCCTCAATCCACTCCATGACTTCATCAGCATTCATCTTTCCACTGAACATGGGGATATCTATCTGAGACTCCGAAGAGTCCTTGCCAATAGCCTCAATGGATTCTAGGAAATGCTTTTGATCAGCTGGTATCTCTGTCTCTTCTTGTTCTTCTTCTTCTTCCTCTCCATCAGATTCATCATCTGATTTCTTTCCTATCTTCAGTGCCTTCAACTCAGCCTGGAGTGTTTCCTTGACTCCAATCTTGATCATCTCTTCCATCTCTTGGAACTTCTTAAGCACTTTTACTGTCATCCCCTTTGGAGGCATGATGCTAGCCTCTCCTTCACTCTCCTCTGCTGACATATACTAGAACAACAACAGAACCTTTTATGGGTCTGATACCAATATGATGAGGACCGGTCAAGCAACGAAGAGTCGGTATGGCTTTCTCAAGTCTTACCATTGATCAATCTTACACTGATAGCTCAACTAAATTTATCATCCGTGAGATACATCAGGACTCACACTAAGTTGATCTACTCTCCATCGTCGATGAGACATGACTCTATCAAGAAACTCCTTTGATGTGTTTCTGATATGCTGATGGCATTTGTCTTCGGTGAGACTCTTCACTATTGGTGAACTTTGGAAATGTTTTGCCAAACACCTAGTCTGTTTGATACCTCCTATCGGTGAAAATTCTTCTTCATTCAACTGATAGTTAGTTCAACAGTAACCAATCTCTCATCGTTGTGACCCTTATCATTGGTGAACACTTATCAACTTAAGCCGATGCACCGATGGACCAACCCCCTCTTTGGTGTGACTTGACCTATCAGTGGGACTTACTCCGGAGTTGCTGATACACTGATTCCTCCTGATGGATCTTCGTCAGTGTAAGTTATCCCTTATCACTCCGATACCCTCGAATCGATAAGGCCAACACTGTCGGTCCAATGCCAAGTTATCTACCTGATGCGCTGATAAACTTGACTCCATTTGACTTCGGCGAAACCTCAATTCTGAGTCCCAGCGATATACTAATAGGGTTGTCACTCTCACACAGTCTAATCTATGCTCTACGCCTAGCACATAGAGATGCTAGGGCATGCTACTCTGCACACTCCTCAGTCTGGAACATGTGCCCCTCCAAATAGGTAAATGAAAATAAAATCAAACAAAAATATGTACAGACTGATGCCATTCCACTGATTTCTTTGGAAATCCACCAGTGGAATGGTTATCTATCCATCTTCGATAATTTAGACTAACTATTTCAGTTTTAGAGAACAGAGAGCTATTATGAATAGTTAGGAAATATTTATGACACAGATCAAACATAGAAGATGATGGACAGAAGTTATTATTACTCAGTTGATTTTTGAATCATAATCTTTGATCTATAGAACCCCCTTCTCAGTTGCTCCTTTGTTCTTTTATTAAGCCAGAGTTGGAAGATAAATAGTTGCTCAACAGTTAGGGAAGGCCAACTACCCTGAATCCCAACCGACTCCTGTTGATGTTTTTTGAATTCTATTAGATACAAAATGTGTCCATTATTTGCCAAATGGAATACAAAGACTTCTAGGATTTTAGAAAACAAAACATGAACAAAATGACATGGTCAAATAGGCCTTATTTCAACATAGTAGATTTTACTATGGTGCCCCTACACCATGAACTCAGCTAACTAGGGAGTGATAAAGCAATAATAGCTTATCATTGAAGAAGAAATGGATTTAGAAGAATGCATGGGAGAGAATGAGTAGTTAATTTCAGATCAAATGGAGCTAATTATGCATGTGTGGGTGCATGAAATAGTCAACTCCATATTAGGCAAAAAATATCATGCGAACTGAAAGAAAAAAAAGGTGAAAATAGAACTATTTCAATTTAGAAACTTGAGTTTTTCCATGGCTAGAAACATGACAGGGTCACCCATGGGTTTCCACTTTCACCAGTAGGGTCACCCATGGGTCACCCAGGGGGCAATGCTGGGTTGTATGGGGGAGATCTTGATTTATGAAGGTCGCCTGACGATAGATCCAGAAAGAAAGGGGTCTGGGTGAAAATGCATGATGGGAGATGGTAGAGGTGATGTAAAGGAGGGATTCTTCCTTTGAAAATAGGGTAGTCATGTGTAAGAATTCAAATCTCCACTTGCAAAGTAGGATCTCGCGGTAGGAGATTTGGAAATAATAGGGGGAGATTTGGATTGCTTGAGTGAAAATAAAAACTAAAAGAGGGAGATGGCTCCGAGGGACCTCTAGAAGGCTTCTTCTAGAGGGTGGAGAGGATGAAAAACATATGGGAAAGGTGAAAACTCACCTACAGGTGAAAACTTTAGTGTTGTTTTTTTAGGAAATTAGATTATTTTTGGGATTTCAATTTTATTTACACAAGATAGTTCAAATCTCTCTAGACCCAAAGAGGGTCAGGTCCTTTACATCAATAAAAATATGCATGCTTTGAAAAGAAAATATTTTAGTGTTATTTTATTTTATCAAATTAGGTTATTTTTGGGATTTCAAATTTTTACTCAAGAGTTAAAAATATAGAGTATTATGGAAAATATTTTTATTTTTGGGATTTCAATTTTATTTCTGAAGTTGAAAATCTAGAGTATCATGGAAAATATTTAAATGAAGTGACACCATGCTTTGCATTTTTATTTTATTCTTCAAAGTTTAATTTTATAGCTAATGAAATATTTTAGTGTTATTTTATTTTATTAGATAATTTTTAGAATTTCAATTTTATTTACTCAAGACATTTCAAATCTCAACACATCCAAATAGAGTTAGGTTCTTCACATAAATAAAAATATGCATGCTTTGTAAAGGAAAATTTTCATTGTTATCTTATTTTAAAAAACTACATTATTTTTGGGATTTAAATTTTATTTACTTGGGTGATTTCAAATATCTCCACACATAAATAGGGTTAGGGTTCTTCACATAAATAAAAATATGCAAGCTTTGCAAAGGAAATTTTTCATTGTTATTTTATTTTGATTCAATACGTGGCCTAATTTAGGTAGATTTTTATTAAGATAGGTATGCCAGTTAATTAGGTAATTTTATTATTTGATTAATTATTTTCCACCTTGTTCTAATCCACATCCACTTGCCACAAATAATAAATAAGAGTCACATGTTGAGCACAAAAGCTAGACTAACTTTACAACTCCACCACCCATTTCATACTACACCTCGTAATCCTAGCCATTCACATAAGGGTAAATACCTCTTAATCCTAGCCATTCACATAAGGATAAGCCTTAGTTTCCTGTCACTTGAAATCTTGTCCATCCCTTCATCAGCATAACGATATGACTTAGGAGGCTCCTTTCTTTCCCTAAAGTCATCTCATCAAATCTTATCCATCCATCTAATCAAATCTTAGCCATTCATCCTATCATCCAAAAATCTATAAATTAAGCCTCTATCAATCAAGAGCTTTGAAGGTAATGTTATGTTGTGAAAGTGAGCAACCAACAATCAAATCATTAGCAAAAATCATTGTAGCAAAACCACCATTGTCATAGTAAAACAAGGGCTAATTTGGTAGTATCTTTCTATGTTTTTCCTTTGATTTTTGTTAGCTCTTTAAATATTTTATTTATAAGATATTGTGTGTCATAATATAATATAATTAGTGTTTAGGAAGTTGGGGTTTTATTGGCTATTTTTTAACTAAACATTATTTTTTGAATTTCTAGGTTATGTTGGTAATATGATTTCTTATATATTTTATATTATAAAGTTTATACAACAATCCCATAAAATACTGATCATGGAACTACTTTATCATAAATATATACATATGTGCATATAATAATTTTTTGATATAATAATTCCATCCTATAAAAACTCTTTGAAAAACTTAATTTCAAACAAGTTTTTTTTTCAAGCAAAGAATATTATTTTTATTAGTTTTTAATTAAAAAATAAATTATATTTATTGCAACAATATATACTTTAAGTTAGATATTTGTTCCTACAATATATGCTAATGTCTTACAGATTGAAATCCCAGAGCACTCACCTTTAGACCCAAATTTAATAAATATAATTTTATTTTAATTTTATTTTATATCTAACTGAGTGGAGTAGAAAACTACTTTTCAGGTATTTAAGGCTATAATTGAAGTTAGTATGCAAACTGAACAACATAAATTTGTGTGGAATCTCCGGAAACCATGGCAGTGGAAGTAACAACATGAACAAGACAAAGGAAGTAACTATCTATAATATTTAAAGCAAAGAAGAAACCTCCGATGGCTAGCTACCAAAGGGTCGCCCTAGCCACCCTAATGACTCAAAAAATAACCCAAAAAATACAACAATCAATAACGATAAGGCAATGAAGAGTAATATTGCCAAGCTACCAAAGGGTCGCCTAGGCTACCTTAGTGACTCAAAAAAAATAAGCCAAAAAATACAACAATCAATCACCATAAGCCAATGAAGATTAATGTTCTGGAAATTGTAGCAGGTTATAATGTCTAAATGTTTAACTCAGTATTGCAAGAGGTATGACATAGTTGTGGCTATTTTTGAAGCTTCGTCAATGGTGGGTAGTTGGACAATTTATTAGCTGCACTCGACGGGAGGATATGGACTTGACATGGTAGACAATGTTAAGTTTGGATTTCCAAAGGCCTTCACAACCACAATGCTTTTATTGAGTGTTTTCAAGTTCAAAGAATTCATGGTCAGCGATATCTCCAATACAAAGATGGCCATTTGATAGGCCACATATTATCTTCTCAAAGCTACTACTCATCTGGGACCATATATGTTCAGGTTAATATGTGCATAACAATAGAATAATTTCATTCAAGATGTAACAAATAAATAATTTCAGGGGTTTATAAATTCTAATAATTATTGAGGCTCATCTGAAAATTATGCAGATAGGGGATGCTAACAATGACCACAAATATTTGGAGAGGCCAGAAGACATGGACACTTCTTGAACTGCATATAAATAACCAAAACCCTGAAACGGTTGTATCACGTGTAGTTGCATCCCTTTTTCACAAGTAAGACCGTGTCTATTCCAAGAGACTCATTCATGCTTCCATAATTCTAATTTTTTTAGCACTAGATTAATAGCAGCATCTTAAAAACTTGTTAATGATAGAGTTTAGGAGCTGATGAATCAGATAATACATTTGGGAGGGACAATAAACATGTTGGAGCCCGAGTGTGGATATTTATATAACTTCTTACTGATTCGATTAGCATATGTAGTCACACTCTAACTTACTATACCTAGGATAAAAGCACTCGAGCTCCAACATGTTTATTGTCCAATCCAAATGTATTGTCTGATTCATCAGCTCTGAAACTCTGAATGTTATCATGCTTTTAAGATGCTATTACTCTAGTGCTTAAAAATTTACCATCATGGAAGCATGAATGAGTCTATTGGAATAGGAAGGGTCTGATTTGGGAAACACAAGGGATGTAGCTACAAGTGACGCAGCCATTTCATGGTATTCGTTATCTATTTTATACATAGTTTTGATAGTGTCCATGTCTTCTAGCCTCTCCCACTATTTTTAAGGTCTCCTACCTATATAATTATTAGACAAGCCTAAATAATTATTAGAATTTAGAAACCCAAGAGATACAACATCATGATTAAAAAAATTTGATTGTAACATCATGACTAAAATTGTTCTATTGTTATGCATTTACTAACCTGAACTTATATGGTGCCCGGATGAGCAGTAGCTTTAAGAAGACAATCTGTGGCCCATTGAATGACCATATTTGCATTGGAGAGCTCGTTGCCCATGAATCCACCGAACTCCAAAACATTCCATGATAGAATTGTGGTTGTGAAGGCCATTGGAAATCCAAACTTAACATTATCTACTACATCATAATATCCTCCCGTCAATTCTTGTTATCCCAACTGAAATAATATCTGTGTCTGGAAACTGTTCTACTTCCTTATGTGCTTTGACTGTAATGCTTGGTATCTCTCAGTTCAGAGTTGAGCAAGGATTCATTGGTAGGAGGCTTCTTGGTTGCCAGCTTATTACAGGGGCTAATGTTTATGTTACTGTTGCCCCATTATGTTAATGTATACTAGATCATAAGATTAATTATAATGGTGAAGATGAAAGTAGCCATAGCATTGTCTATACTTCTTCTCATCCTCGTCATTCCCAACATCGACGTGCAATGGTTAAAGGTCATGGTTCATCTTTGGGTGCATCACCAGTTAGTACTTCTTTACCAAATGCAGTCAATACTACCATCCTTGATAATGTTCCTCAAATGGCTAGAGGTATGTTTCAAGTTTATTATTTTTTTAGTTTTGGGTTTTTTTATCTTATAAGATACCTTCATAACTGCTAAGGGATAATGACTTGGTGTATATCTAGTCAACATTTAAATGGTTTATAGCCTTAGTGTAAATCAAGTCAACATTTAGAAGGTTAATAGGCTTTACATTTTAGTGGATTGTTCTATATGCTGCTTCTTGTGGATTTTTGCATTCTAGAGTTCTGAAAGAATATGTAGGTGGACTTTATAAAATAGATTACATAGGCATACTTTATAAAATATTGGATATCCACCTTGTGGTTGTCATATAAACTGATGAGCCTTGGTGTGAGTCCAAGAAGTAGCTTGTATCTTAAAGAACCTGATCAATGATTTTATCATGGTCAATACACCTAAGGTGGTTTGACTAATCCTTGAGCCATTGTTAAGTTTGGATCTGACCTTAATTAATATAATGAAGATGATTTTGATTAGTTTCATATTCCATAAGATGGGCTTCAAATCTACACAAATATCCCAATTTTGGTTCATTTGTGTTGTTTGTAATGGTTTGTACATATCATGTTGAATTGAAAAAATCATCTGAGGACTAACAATAACATTGAAGTTGTTGTTGCTAGTATCTTAGATATGTTCATAACTATAAAGGAATGAGGCTTGATGAGAGGCTAAACAAGAGATTTTTACCTTATGAAACAAATGATAGATGAATCTATTTAGAATGATTTTTTAACTTGTAAATCGAAAAGATCAAGATATAATATATATTGATAGAGCATTGATTGTACAGAAAAAAATTGAAATGACCAAACTTGAACTAATATTGTTGGATAGCATCAAGTAGTATGTAGCTATTTTCTAAATTCCTATCAAACTTATATGAATCTATGGTTCATATAGAGTTTAACTACACACTTTTTAAAATTAATGAAAATGTTCTAAATAGATTCATCTGTCATGTGTTTTTTAAGATATACTATTTAGCCTCTCATCGGGCCTCATATCTGATGGATATTTGAATCCCAAACACAAATAAAATGTGGAATAACAAAATAGATTGCAAAGGAGACACACAACTGAGACTTGCAAACTTTTGTTTGTTCTATTAAATTAAAAAAAAGCATTTACAAATGATTTCTAAACATGAAACTACAAGATTACAAACATGATTTGCAGCAATCTAGAGTTGCACACAAACCCACAACAAACTAGAGCTATTTGCTGCTCTTTGCACACATACTGAAATGCTTAGAACTGTTGTTCATGCAAACAAAGAACATTCTTTGTTGCTACCACTTCTGCAACTTCCTCTTCTGCCTCTCTACTTCTTTTTCTGTCTTACATTTTAAAACATTCCCTCCTTTTTGTCTCTTCTCTAACCTCCAAAAAATTTCTGCCGCTGAAAACAAATCTAAAATTACCTACCAGCAATAATGAAACTGGCCACCAATGAATTATGTCTGCAATGCCAATTGTATGGCATTAACTCCTTGGTCAGTGTGGTAGGAGAGAGATCCCAAAGAAATCTATGATGGGGTAATGGGTAGGTGGAGTACGTACTCTTGATTTGAATTTCCAACACTCCCCCTAAATCTTGAGCCACAAACCTCTTTCATTCTATGTCTCGGGAGCTGTCTATAGTTGTCTAGAGCTATCTGGATCTTTCTTTCTAGAACTAAAACTAGAGTTGTCCACAATACCTAAGCTATCTCTGAGATGTTCAAAGTTCTCTTTGCTTAATGGTTTAGTAAAAATGTCTGCAAGCTGCTGCTCAAAACTATAAAATTTTATTTTGATTTCACCATTTTCAACTAATTCTCTTATGAAATGATACTTGATTTCAATGTGTTTGCTTCTTCCATGAAAAATTGGATTCTTTGTCAAAGCAATTGTGGAAATATTGTCAGAAAATATAGTTGTTCCATCCTTTTGTTCTTCATTCAAATCTATTAAGATCCTCCTTAGCCAAATAGCTTTACATGCTCTACATTTGCTGCTATATACTCAGCCTTAGCTGTAGATAAGGAAACTATGGGTTGTTTCTTGGAATCCCATGAAGTGACTCACAATCCCAAGTGAAAGACATATCCAAATGTGCTCTTCTTATGATCTACACTCCCTATCCAATCACTATCTATGTAACCAACTAACCGAAAAACATTTGTTGCACTATACAAAATGCCATATCGTTTGGTTCCATTCACATATCTTAGGATTCGTTTACCTCCTTTCCAATGTGACTCTTTTGGAGTCTCCATAAATCTAGAAATTAGACTTACACTATCCATTATATCAGGCCTAGTAGCAATCAAATACATCAGAATTCCAACCACACTCTTGTATAAGGTTGGGTTCACTTTATTGCTATTGTCCTCCTTGCTCAACTTCATATCTGTAACTATTGGTGTGGGGGCACACTTGCTATCTTGCATCTTAAACTTCTTCAAAATCTCTGCTGCATACTTTTCTTGAGAGATAAATATACCATCATGCAATTGTTTTACTTCTATGCCTAGAAAATACCTCAAGAGACCTAAGTCTGTCATTTCAAACTCTCTTTTCATGGCCTCTTTAAGATCAGCAATGAGGAAATCATCATCCCCAATAAAAACTAAATCATCAACATACAAGACAACAATTAAAATCTTACCATCAGTTGTCTTGATGTAAAGAGTGGGCTCACCATTTCTTTTGCTAAAGGTATTTTTCAACAAATATGTGTCAATCTTTCTATACCATGGCTATGGTACTTGCTTCAACCCATAAAGAGCTTTCTTCAACCTGTATACCTTGTTTTATTGACCTAGAACTTCATCACTAGGTGGCTGCTCCACATACAGTTCCTCTTTCAACACTCCATTCAAGAAGGTGGACTTCACGTCTATTTATGTTGCACTGCGATTGCTATAACTGCCCGCATGGTTTACATCCTTGTAACTAGAGCATATGTTTCATCATAATTTCTCCAAAACTACTGTTTGTACCCCTTGACAACTAATCATGCCTTATGCCTTTCAATTCTTCCATCGGCATTGCTCTAGGTCTTATAGACCCATTTCACTCCAATGACTTGTTTGTTGGGAGGCAAATCTGTTAGCTCCCATGTTCTATTCCTCTCTATTGCATCTATCTCCTCATCCATGGCTTCACACCATTTCTTTTCTTTCACAACATCCTCAAAATAAATTGGATCACTATGAGAAAATAATACAAAATTCATACTTTCATCAAACTCTTCATCATACCTTTCATTTTGGTAGATCTCCCTTAGACTCTTAGTCTTTCTTAGCATTAGGGAGGCGAGAGTGGGGTCTAAACTCTCACTATTGCTGTTGCTATGCTATGCAGACCTTGTCTGGAGCTATCTAGACTTCTCTGTATGTGTCTGGAGCGGTCTGGAGCTATTTGGAGCTCTGTGTACAGAACTCTGCACCTATCTATGGTCTGTGTTAGAAGCTCTCTGGATTTGTCTATGAGGCTCCATAACATCATCTTGCTGCACTTCATACTCCTTTTCTTCATCAATCAGTGTTGTCGGGAGTTCTCCAGAGCTGTCAATATCTATCAAGCCATCCCATGACTCATTCTCTAAGAACTCCACATCTTTACTAATAAATATTTTCTTGGTGATTGGGTTATACAACCTATAGGCTTTGGACTCTTCACAATAGCCCATGAAGATACACTTCTAACCCTTGTCATCCAACTTTTTCCTCTTTTCTTTTGGCACAAGTGCATATACTACACACCCAAACACTCTCAAGTGCTCAACCATCCACTTATATTTTGTCCATGCCTCTTGTGGAATCTTGTCATGATCTGCCTTTGTAGGACTTCTATTTATCAAATATACCGATGTTGCTACAGCTTCACTCCAATATTCATTTGGGAGTCTCTTGGCTTTGAGCATACTTCTTGCCATCTCCACAATGGTTCTATTTTTCCTCTCAGCCACTCTGTTTTGCTCCAAAGTATAGGTTGTTGTTAGATCCTTCTTAATGCCATGTTGCTTGTAAAAATTCAGAAACTAATTGGAGGTATACTCTCCTCCTCTATCTTACCTTAGGACCTTGATGAAATGCACACTCTCCTTTTTAGCATGGACCTTAAACACTTAAAACTTGCTAAATGCTTCAGATTTATGTTGTAAGAAATAAACCCATGTCTTACGGCTGTAGTCATCTATGAAGGTCATAAAATATTGGCTCTTACCAATAGAAATTGTTTTCATAGGGCCACACAAGTCAGTGTACACCAGCTCCAATGGTGCTCTTTACCTTCTAGAGTTGTGTGATTGAAAAGGCTGCCTATGTTGTTTGCCTAAAATGCAGGCTTCACATTTACCACTAGGCTCTACAATGGTTGGTAAACCTCTAACCATACCCTTCTTTGACAAAAGATTCAAACTAGCATAACCTAAGTGTCCATACTTGAGATGCCAAAGATTGGAGGGGTCTTGAATGACTATCTTGAAGGCTGCTTGTTGTGCCACTGTTGTAGACGCCATCTGGTTGACTTCGAAGTCATTCAGAACAATCTAGAATTTGACAGGTATAGTTGCGGACTAGACTAAGAATCACATTTCTATCCTCAAGGGAAATATTCTATTTTTGTTCATTGGCACTGCTGCAAGTATTTTCTTGCTTCCATCCCTCTCATCAATGATGCATTCACCCTTTTCCATCAACACTTTGTAGCCTTTTTGGACCAGTTGTCCAATACTCATGAGATTGTGCTTTATTCCAAGGGGAAAATATACATTTTCAATCTCCTTCTTCTCACCTTGACTAGTACCAAACATAATAGACCCCTTTCCCACAATTGGAACTATTTCATTGTTTCCCATTTTTATCTTAGACTTAACATTTTTATTAATGAAAGAAAATAAACTCTCATTACCACTCATGTGGTTGCTACATCCACTATCTAAAAACCATACCTCATCACTACCTTTCTCAACAATGTTGCATATGATAAAGGCCTTTGACTTATTACTTTTAGCCACATTTTCATCAGACACATTTGCCCTTTGCTTAGACTAGTCACATTGCTTTTTCCAGTACTCACATAATGACCAAACTTATGACAATAATAACATTCAACATTGCTCTTGTCAAACTTCTGACTTGAGTTGTTCTTCTTGACTTGTCTAGAGCTGGACTGAGAACTACTTACTCCCTCTTGGCTGTGTGCTCATCCTAAGCTATCTCCTCCAACATTTCCACATCCAGATCTACCTCTACCTCTACCTCTTGAGCTTCATCTGGAGCTGTTTTTATCTATCCCCCTGCCTCTTGAGTTGGCTTGAGCTTTGAAAGCTTGCTCATGGGAAGGATTTGCTGACCTATTTAGGCACTGCTCATGGGTTAGTAGGGAACCCATCATCTCATCAAGTGCCATTTTTGAGAGGTCTTTGGTCTCTTATATGGTTCTAGGCACCAATTATATAGGTTCTTGAGCAGGGTAAAGTCTACGCTTGGGGGCCAGACATTTTGGCCATGGTATACAGAGATTTCTACCATATTGCACGATGAGGGGCTCTTGCTTTTAGCCACTCTTCTTTGGTTATGACTTGGATCTTTGAGCACATTAGGCCTTATCATAGGCTAGTTCTAATTCATGATAGATGTCTTCCAAGAGAAGCTAGATGGATTCAGGTTGGTTACTTTGATACTTCTCACAAGTTGTACCTACTCTCATAGATGAGGATATGAGTTTTGATCCTAATGTGGACTGGGAGGGATCATGGTCACGTGATGGTGAGATCAAAGAGTACTATCATGGAGTATCGAAGCTTTTAGATCGTAATGGCCTAGTCGATGCTCATCACATGGAGCACATCTTGTAGTAGTTTAGTAAGGACTTCCTTGAGGATTTGCCCCCAGTGCTAACCTGCTATAGATCTCTCTAGGAGATGGGCAAGGTTAGCTAGAGGACAGTTACTTGGACTCCTTTGACTCTTGGAGTCTTCATTACAAGAGTTCCTAAATCTTTTCAAGGACAAAGGGGAGGGAGAGGGACTCCTTCCAGAGCAATCATTGTGGTTGAGGACTCAGATTCTACTGACGAGGACTATTTTCCTAATGGGGATGATTCAACAAATGAGGTCCCACCATAGGATACACAAGATGATGTTTCTAATGATGCTAATGATGTGGATGATGTTCATGATGTTCCAAAGGGTTCACCTATAGTTCCTAGACCTCCTCACTCTAATGAGGTGATATGACAACTTGACCCTGACTGGTATCTTGGTGACCCACATATGTCTTCATTTGCTTTACTATTTTTGCACTTTTGTCCTTTCTCTTTCCTTTCTTTCCATGAAGAACTAATACATTTTTCTCTTTTCTTGGTTCAATTCACAAGTAATGTTAAAGAGTGGAGGGCCTTCATTTATGAGATTAATTTTAGCTTGGCTTCTCCCTTAACTAGGTTGTGTAGAGAGAATCTTTTGGTTGACTTAGGTATGCCCCTGCTACTGGGTGACACAATGAGATTTTTTCTCCTGCCTATCATGGGTGTCAAGTGAGTGTAGATTTGAAGGCTGAGAATCACATCCTTAATGGTGAGAATTAGGTGCTTCATGAGATGGCTCATCTTGGATTTGGATGATGAGATGCTAGTGCAGTGGGGCCTTCACAACCACATGCTCATAGCAGGATGCCTCACTCCCATAGATATCATGGAGAGACTAGTGGCACACATAGGTAAAGGAGCAGGAGTCATAGGGGTTTTGTTGGAGGGAACCATCCTTGATTTTACTTTTCTTTTCCTATGAAATAGTTCCCCCTTGCATGGGGAGCCTTTACATCCCTTGAGAGAATTTTGGTCTTAGATCTTTGGTATTCTTGTACAAGTAAACTTTAGATATATCAATGAAAGTTAGAATGTACAAGTAAACTTAGAATATGCATGGGGCCCCATATTGTACCTTTCTCTTTTATTTTCTTTGCTAGAAAGTCACCTTTAAAGCTTCGAGCTTAGACTGATCTCCACCCAAGGGTACAAACATGTAGTAATCTTCTCTCTCACTCTTTTTTTGTATCTCTCTCTTTTTTGTTGTTTTTTCTTTTTTTTTTTGGAATTTTTACTTTTATGAAAATGAATTCTTTTGGAACTTGGGATATGCAATAGCTTGATCTCTCAATACTCACTTTTCTCAACACTCTTATTTTTTTCAATCAATTTTTTAATTCACTTAGATTTTAGATTGCTTCCTTCATAGTTTTGATCCTCCTGACATTTTTGGCCAGGAAAGATAAGGGGCTGAGCACCACCTAAAATTTTTGTAATATGGTTGGACTTCTCTTCTACTATGGAAGAATTGGGAAGGTCTTCTTCATTGTAGGTTTGAATACTGACTTTGTTTAGACCTAACATCTTGGCTGATTAAGACTGGGATTGGTGTTAGGCTAAGAGCTCGTCTTGATTAGAATCACTGGGAATGAAAAAGGGATAATGGTGATTATGAAAATGGGGAATCTCTAGGTCCTGAAAGCATCACATATACCTAGGCAACCTTAGACTCCTTATTGAAATGAAAATAATATAAGAGAGAGTCATTAATTGTAATGCAAGATGAATAGAATGATATTGAAATACAAGAAACAATACTCTTTGTCATTTTTGATTTTGGTGATTTTTTTTATTTTTGGAATATTTGATTTTTTTGTGTTTTATGTTTTATGATGTTTTGAGATGCTAAATTCTTCTCCTTCCATAATGCACATGAGGTAGTGTCATTTTTTATGTCTTCCTTAACTACAAGTAGATCTATCTAGTTTGGTCTAAACTTCGCTTGAAAGTCTTTACAAGGAGACTCGAAGACTTGGTGTAAAAATGATGCAGGAGCATCCCGGGTGAATGAGTAATTGGCATCACCCAAAAAGATTTCCAATTTTTTTCTTTTAATTTTGGTTTTCTTTGGGTTTATTTTGGCACCTCTTAGCCTTAGGGTGTAGGTAAAATAATCAAATTTGATCAAATTGAGTTTTTCCCCACTTTGACTTTGACACTCTGGGGACAGTTTTGTGAAATTTATTCCCAAAGATCCCTAAGAGATAGAGAAGAATCCTTTTGTAGGGGTATTCTTGGAGGTACTTTCTCGAAAGTGAAAAAAGAATTGAAGTAATATCTCTCACAATTTGAGAGAAATTAATGTCAGAAATTGGTGTTTTAATGTTGAAAGTGTTTCGTCGATTTACGAAAAGTTAAATGTCTCCTAATTCTGGAAGTTTGGATCAAAATCCTTTTGCAGGGGACCTTGGTACATCATTCTGAGCCTACTTGCCAATTTTTGTTCAATTCCTAGAAGTTTGAATTTTTTCACCTACAGCACCTGATTACGGAGTTGAAATTTCTCAAAATTGATTTATAGTTCCATGAGGTATTTAAAAAACATAGGTAATTCTATATATTTAAAATACCAATGGTTTGGGAGAAATGACTAAAGTCAAATAAATGTGAATGCTCAATTTGAAGTAGAGGAAGCTACTATGCATAGAAGAAAATGAAACAAATAAAATAATATCTAAATACCTCTAAATCGGCGTATGTTGTTTTAGAACAGTCCAAACAAACTTTGCAAAAGAATTTGAAAATCCATAAGGCTGCATGGTAGAGAGGAGTACATTGGGGAAGAAAGAAAAAAATGTTTTTTTTTCTAGAAAAGGCATATAAAAACAGGTGGATGACACTCCAGAAAGGGTTGGCTGCCGGAGGAAAATAGTGCCAAGATAGATGAAGTGGTTTGGGAGGCATTGAACAGGATAAAAGTACCATAAAACATTAAAATGCAGTAGTCAAGATGCCAATTAGGAGGGTATTCACTACCAAAGAAATTATTGTATGAAACAAAGAAAAATTAATGTATGAAATAAATGAATTGTTGTATGAAATAAATATATTTGTTGCCACAGACTGGAATAAAAAGAAGAATTTGAGGTTTTGTCTACCAAATGGGAAAAGTGCTGTTTAGAAATTGTTGAAACAACAAGTTGACATGGATAAAGAGTTTGATGTCCAAACAAAGAGAACAATATAAAACAGAGAGGAAGATTTTTGTAGAAGAAGAGTGGAGAGGAAATTGTCATGTCTAGCTGAGAAGGCCACAGTAGGCTAGATTGTAAATTTTGTATTGTATTTTTATTATTGAAGTAAAATATCAAATAAATGATGTCATCAATTGTGCTACAATTTACATTGTGTAGTTATGTTGTATTAAAATTTGGGTAGGGAAATGCCCATGTGAAGGTGTGATTGCCTGTGTTTATTTGATTGGTGAGTTTTTGTGAATTGTTTGTGTTTTTTGTGAAGAGGGGAGTACCCTCTTGCACCAAAAAATGTCTTTGTATTCAATGAGGAGTTTCGTGTACTCACATGTTTCATTGTTTGATGATTTCCCCCCTAGCTTTATCATTTTCTGATCTTGTATAGTTTCATTGTTTGTTTTGAAATTTTGAGGGGCAAATGAGGTTGGTGCTGACTCTCCTAGTTTCTGTGAGGGTTTTGGTTCTTCTTCTTTAGTCATGATTTCCATCATATGAATGTTTTTGTTTGAATCAATTGGAATGGCCACTAAGTTCAATATAGCATAAGACTTTGTTGTGTTGTGATCAAAGAGGAATTTTCATGTTGCCCCCTTCCATATACATTTTGAGGTGTTGTCTATGTTTGCAATTTGTTCTGATGGCTCTCCTTTTTCAAAAGTGTTGATTTTGGGTCACTAGTTGTTTCCATGGTCTTTCGCTTATTTTTGACTTGTTCAACTCTATAATGGTTGAAAGGATCAGGATCTCCTTTGATGACGTGGGTTTGTCCCATGTGTGAGAAGTGGATTTCTTGAAATAGTGTGGAGGGAATAGCCCTCATCCTATGAATCCAAGGCCTTCCTAGGATCATGTTGCAAGTAGTTTCTTCATTGATGACATAAAATTTAATTGGGAGGGTTTTGGGACCTGATGTGATTTGAAGATTGACCTTACCCATGGTTTGAGTGTTTGGATTATCATGAATTCTAAGGATGGATTTTTTTTTATGATTTGTGTTTCATCGTAACACATTATTTGAAGAAACCAAAAGGAGACTATGTTGATTGCAGACCCATCATCAATCATTACACGTTTGATGGAATAGTCTTACACTTGTACTATCAGATGGAGGGGGAGATCACCCTATTTAGCCATGTCGTTGTCTGAGGGTAACTTTTCAAAGGTAAATGTTGAAGAAGAACACTTTTCACTTGGAGTATTTTGAACTATATGGCCTAGATCTAAGGCTTTGAGGAGAGCATTCTTGTGCGTAGGAGAACTTTTGATAAGCTCTAGTATGTGAGAAAAATTTGAATTGGTGGACGTGTCATCTAGTCATTTTGGTCCTTGTATGACACAAATTTCTTGATCTTTATCTAATTCCGCAAGGCCTAAGGTGTTTTGATCAAAAGTGTTGGGACCAAGTTCTTAATCTTGTGAGAATGTGTCCACGAATGTTTTTTGTTGATATTTTGGGAGGTTTGATATGAAGTGACGGTACCCCCGACATGACTTGATATCATGCCCCCTTCTCTTGTGAAATGAGCAATATTTATCATGATTGTGTTCTTGAGGTTTATGATGATTATTGTAAGACTTCTTGCTAATTCTCAGGGGATAGTTGTTGGCATTTTCATTTCCCAAATTTGTATGACTATTGTAGTCACAATTGTAGTTCCCTGATGGTGAAGTATTTGTTGACCCATTTACATCTTGATCATTTTTCAAGGATTTGTTATTTGTATTATGGTTTATGAACCTTCCATTGGATTCATACTCCCTTCTTCTGCTATCAATAGCAGCTTGGTCAATTCTAAGGGCACTTTCGAGTGCCTCTTCATATGATTTGTAAGGGAGTTTTTGGACTTGTTCTCATATGTCATTGTTGAGAGCATGTAAGAAGAGACCATAAAGTTCTCTATGATCCATGTTTGATGCACTAGTTGAAGAATAGAGAACTTTCCTCCATCGTGTGATAAAATGTGCAATTGACTCATTGGCTTCTTGTTTGATTGTTAAAAATTATCATATTCCTATCTTGACTAGTTTGTCTATATCAAATGCAACCACAAATTGATTGATGAGTTATCTAAAAGAGTGGATTGATGCTTCTAGAAGCCAATAGTACTAATCTAGAGTGATACCCTCCAAAGTCTTTGGAAAAATCTTTGCTACCACCCCATCCCAAGGAAGGAGTTCTCTTACTACCATGATGTAAGCCTTGATATGACAGTTGGGATCACCCTCTCATTTACATTTCGGAAGCTCAGGGAGAGGACGTGGTAGCAATACTTGACAAATGTTGTAGTCAAGAGGATCTTTTAAATACTCAAGTTATGTTCCTAACAGGGAGTTATGTGTAGAGGGGTTTGTTCCTCCAAACATTAGTCCTTCAGGTGGAGCTTGATGCATTTGCTAAAAGGGTATGCTAGATTGTTGATATCCTTAAAAATTTGGATGACTAGATGGTGTCATGTTTGTGTTTTGAAGATTGGGTGGGATTGTTTGTGGTTGATTTTGCATTATAGGAATCCCACCTATTTGATTGATACTTGTTGTGTTGGATGGTGAGGGCAAGGGAGGCCTGAATGTTTTGTGGAAGTTTGGATGAGGGCAATTTTGTGTTGCCCCCTAGTTTGATTCAATCTTATCAATGAAATGATTTCCTTGTGCCTTAGGTTTTTCTTGAATTTTTCTTTGGCAACCATTTCTAGCTTCAAGGGTCTTGATTTGTTGGACCAATTTTTCCATAAGGCCTATGAGTGAGGCTTCTTCCATTCTTTGAGTTTTACAACCTTGAGATGGATTGCTTTGTGTTGGGGTTTGACTGACCCTACTTGTTCCTTTTGATGACACTTCACATGTCATGGACTTTTTATCTTGATGTATTACATGGGGAGGTTTTTATGTCTCCTAGGCTTCTTGTAAGATTTTCTTTATAACTCACCTCATTGTCTATTAGGGTGACTATTTCCCTTTGGATTGTTACGAGTTGGTCACGTTGATAGAGTTTGCATTCTTCACAAGTTTTGATTTTGTCAAGTTGAATGACCATGTCTTCATATGCAGGGTTGTTAAAAACTAAGAAGTTGTGGCACGTCTGTTGGATGTCCCTTGAATTTGAATCCATCCCAAATTGATTTAATTGTTGCCATTTTTTATCACAGCTAAAAATTGGCAGATCTGATTTGTTTTCAATTTGTTTTAAGGATGAAAGATTCATAATGTTATACCAGTTTGCATAGTTTGAAGTCATTTAAGTGGAACGTTTAGTTTAGTAGTTTATCATTTCCTTATTGCTTGTAAAGAGACAAAAAGTATTGTATGCTAGTTAACATTCATTGTGTTACAGAAAGTTGTCTCATTTCATACTACAATGTTTCATTCATTTGATCAAATGAGATAGAAAAAATATTACAGTGTTTCATGCATTGAATGAGAACAAAAGAGAAATTAATGGCTCCACACAAGCCATGAGAGTAGTTAGATCTAAATATCTAATACAATATGTTATGCAACTGTAAAGCAACTAACAAAGAATATGAAGGAGAGGGTGCCAATCATTGGCTGAATCCAAAGTTAGTTGATCATATGGCAGCTTCTCCATTCATTGCCAAGCTCCAAAACCATCATAACCTACATTAGAGGAGAGAAAAGGGGGGTTTAGTGCTCATGAAATCATCTCATCCATACTCTATATTAGTACGAACTGAATACATAACAGATTGTATGAGATAGTCAAGATCAGAAATTAAAATATTCATCAGTTATAGGGAAGAAAAGAGACATCATCATCAAAGCACCATCATTTTTGGACTAACATGTTTCCTTCCTGTGCAGGTATAGGATAAGTCATGTAGTTGTGAAGACCTATCAACACGTGGTTCTAAATGGGCTCCCATAAGGGTTGAGCTCAGCGTGCTACTCTGATCCTCAAAGGAGATGGAACAAAGATTATCCTATTTATTGCTCAAATTGAATAACTAAACTGAGGGTACAATGGTTTTAGGTTCAGTACACTTTCATGATTCCAATTCAAAGAATGAACTGTAACTGTAAAGGTGAACTAAACTCTCAAGTACAACATTTAATATCTATCAATAGCTATCATTACTGCTACATTATGTCAAATACAGAAAGAGGTGTTGTTTAAAATAACATGATATATAGTGCCAAGTGTATTTTCTATACCACAGAAAGAGCCACACAAAAGTTTCATTTGCTGACAATGACATGAACAGCCATACATAATTTATCCTTACCATGGTCCTTCAATAAATGCTTGTGATATCATGTTACATCAGTAAATGGCAACATGTATGTTTAGTACCACAGGAGAGAGGAAGAATATTACATGCCAACATGATAGAGAGAACATGATCATCAAATGCAGAATGGGACAACCACATCATGTTGCTTTTTGGCATACAAGATCACATGAAGATGCAGTTACAACAATAACTTAGGAATAATACTAATGGTATCAAGCAGGGCTCTGTGTATATCAAGTTGTAATTACAATCTCAATGCTATAGTAAGGTTGAATGTAGTCATGCTGCTACAAGATTAACGCCAGCTCCAGTAAACAAACATAACCTCATAACATCAGAAGCCATGGATGCAGTCATATTTGCATAATGCATTTCATAAAGGAATAAACATAGAAAGTTAAGTGTGAGATGATACAATCAATTGAATGCAGTAGTAACCTTATCATATAGCCATCAAAGACCACACATGTTATCAGTAAGTTCAACTAGAGGTATTCATGTCATGGTGCCAAGATACATGATCAGTTGCTAGATATACATAGAGTGCATGGCTCAAGCCAAATTAAGTGTGAGGAGAAGCAGGCTCATATACATGTATGCAAAAGAAATGTTTTTGTCTTGCAATATTCCAATTGTCTATGGGTATCAATAGGAGATGCCAAGTAGTAATAGCATATATTTCAGTTCATTCTTTCATTTCAGATGTAAAGTTGTATGAATTTGAGTATCAAGATATCCTTGTCATTATCATAAGAATTATGTTTTGCAAACCAAGGAAGAGCAGTAATGTTAATGATGTCTTATAGTGACAAGTGGAATAGCAACCAAGCATTAGAGCATTCATGCCAATGATATGATATAGTCAGAAAGAAAGAAAACATTTCAAAATACATATTTGAGTAAGAATGAAGCTTATTTGATCATTGATCAATCATTTGCTGCGGGGAAAAGCATCATGTAATATAACTTCAAAAAACACAAGTGTTTCTCTACAGTGTCAAACTTGTAAACTCATGAAATGGAATAGCCAATGTGGAATACATCAGAGAAGGATCAAATGAATCATATGGGCAGGGGTGTTATATAGATTTCATGATACTTTTAGAATAGCATACATGATACCTTTAACCTCACCTCAAACTAAAAAAGGAAAAGAAGCTATTGTATATAACATGCAGAGGGTTCATAATAGTTTTTGAGCTATGAGTATTAGCTTGAAACAGTTCTTAAAGAAGCCATGGAGACCATAGAACAACATATAACAGCATATATGATACTTTCTATCTCAGAGCACACTTAGAACAATAATGTATCAAAGGCATCTCTATGTATATATTTATTTTCAAGAAAATGCTACAGGTGTAATAGATAGAATATAGTGAGCATGCTTATACAGGTCAGAACATGCCAATGATATGAAAAAGGAAAAGCACACGGTGCAAATAGAAGTAACATACAGAAATATATAAGGGTTCACCTTTAACATTACTCCTTCACAGATTGATTATGAGAATAGAAACAAGGAGGTGGATATATTCAGAAAGTGAGTAAAATAACATCATGCTACAGATAATAAGCCAAAATATCACTAACTTTAGCATGAAAATGAAATCAAATCTGGATAGAAAGTGCTTACCAATTTAAGTCATTAAGAAACCTCTCAGATTGGTGTACAAGGCGGCCCAAAAATTAGTCATTTTCATCACTAAATCCAACTCCATGAATGCCATATAAATTACACAACAAAAAATGCATAGAGAATATAAGAATATGACAAAAGGGTGTGGCCACAATAAGAAAAACCCTCAGATTTCCTCAAAAATGGCTCGAAATAGAGCTATAACAGTAAGAATGCTTTCTACTTACCAGTTTGTGAGGGATGTGTGAAGAATCATGTTGAAACAGTGAAAAAAATGATGGATTCACAGGCAGAAATCCCTACAGTGGCCGCCATGCACAACGCTCTCCAAAAATCAAAATTCAAAATGATGAACTAGGGTTTGAATGAGGGCTTTTTGGGGCTTTTTTCTCTAATGAGAGAATTGCAATTTTGTGGCATTTGCTTTTTTTTTTGCATTATGTCTAATGCCACCATGGATGGGGGCCTTTGAGGTCATATGTACTTGAGGTTAGGCTTATTAATCTTTTGAAATATTTTTGTTGGATAATTTTGAAGAAAAGCTAATGTTATGCTATAGTGGAGAGGGCTATTATGCCTTGGAGAATATTATTTTCACTTCAGCACCACCATAGGAGGTCTTATATGCCAAATGGAGGACTTTTACCATGTCATATGCCTTGGTGTCACATATTGGAGGATCCCATGACCTTGAAGGCTTGAATGCCTTAGTATATTCCTTGCAGCACCCTCATAGTCCTTATGTTTGTCAAAATTACATATGATGCCTTAATATTTTTATGATTTTTATTGGAAAAATTGAACATTGTAATGCAAAAATGGCAAAATTATAAGCCATGACAATTTGTTTGGTTTTCAAATCAAATAGGAGATAGGGTTAAAACTGCCATGTCATGTAAAGTTAACTTTAAAGCAATGCAGTTATAAATTGGTTATAAAGTTGAACTATTTTTAGGCAGTTAAAGAATTTTGATTCCCTTGGGTGAAATTGAGCATAATAGGACCAAAAAATTTCTTTTATGAGGCAACTTGGATAGATTTGGATGCAAATTTGGTGGGGACCACCTAGAGGATCAAGTTGGCAACCTTTATTTGTAGTTTGGAGGCAATTTGAGGGGATTTTTAGAGGCTTTTTTATGGATTCCAAGAATGGATTTGCATATCTATTTTTAGGAGTTTTTTCAGCTTTCTTCTGAGGAGATCATTTGGAGACATTTATAGGAGAAAAACATAGTTTTTCCTTAGTCAGTTAGCATTAGTTTCTTCTTTCTTGTTCATAGGTAGAGTTGTATACAGGCAGTTGGCTCACACATTTTATTTTTCATGCATTGTACTTCTTCCAGTTCTAATAGGAAATCATCCTGTTTCACATATTTTGCAGTCTTGATCTAATTTTATATTGTGACTTTTTCTATCCTTTATTATGTCTCAATGTTGTTAAAAATTAGTTTATTTCCTAGTTTTAGTCTATGTTTGATCCAAACCTTGATGCAAATTACTTATGGAATAAGCTATCTGTGAAATTGTGAGGATTCAGGTTAGAGGATTTGTTTGTGAGTGATAGAATTTCATCTAGTTTAGATTCCAAAAATAGTTTGCATTTTAATTACATCCTTCTATCCTTTTTCCCCTCAAGTCAGTAATTTAGGAATTATAAGAGAACCAACTCACTTTAGAGATTCGTTCTCATGAAACGAGACCCACATCTGAGAATGATGCCATGTTTCAACAAGTAGTTACGTTTTTGCAAAGCTTAACAAGGGTGCATACTTGAATTGACAACAGTTTTTGGCACGCCCAGTCAGACAAGTTGGATTGTTTTAGTCCATAGTTTGCTCATTTATCACTAATATTTGGTGTGTGTATCAATGAATCCAGCCTTTGGAGGCAAGCAACTAGCATACCTGGTGACTCTACATGTTTTTCTTCTGGTTTGAAGATGATCAATTCATATCATCCACCATATCATGATGGTGTTACCAATCCAACATATTATCAGTTGTATTAGAGCAACCATGTAGATGGTTTCACTCCAAATAGCCATGCAACAACAACATCCTAGCATGCACAACATGTTTACCACCCACCCACCCCTGCTCAATCTTCCAATCAGCCAACATTGAGGGAGGATGAAAGCATAAAAGATACTTTGGCACTCATCATGGAGCAGATAGATGAGATCAAGAGAGAATGAGAGTATAAACAACACTAGGAGGAACTAGCCTATCAAGCATATCTTCATGAGTAGAAGTTGGGGGCACAAAGAGCACATTTTGAACAAGAAATAGCTGCTAACGAACAACAAATGAGGTTTTTGCTTCATCAAATGCATGTACAGTGAATTCAAGCTCCTCCTATCAGTCAAAATTAGCCTTTTTAGGATGAGGTATATAGGTATAATTTTGCATGTTTCAATCAAAGTGAATCTATAATCCCCGCCGAGGTCAAGATTCCTAGTTTCAAGAACCCTATACACTTGCAAGAACCTAGGTTGGTACATCCTGAATATATTATGCTTCAAAATCAGCCACCTGAAGAATCTTTTTCCCACCAAGAGATTGGTTTTGAATGCAAACAGACTCCCAAGAAGAGGTCAAGATTCCTAGTTTCAAGAACCCTATACACTTGCAAGAACCTAGGTTGGTACAGCCTGAATATATTATGCTTCAAAATCAGCCACCTGAAGAATCTTTTTCCCACCAAGAGATTGGTTTTGAATGCAAACAGACTCCCAAGAAAATCAAAATCCTAAGATTTGATTTTACTCAGGAGCTTGTTTGCGTCCAAGATCAGCCAGTGAATCTTTAGGTTTCGCAGATAGATGAATCTGACTGTCCTTTCACCATTCACCTTCATGAAGATGGAACTATTACCTTTCAAAATAACTCACTCACCATGGAAGAAACTAGGAATGTGAATTTATTTCATATGGCTATGGAGCAGTATAGATCAGAACAGAAAAGAATTGAGCAAGCAAAGGTTTCTCCTAATGAATCTTTCAGTGTTTTCACTAATGACCCTCCTTGTTATGTGAAAGATGACCAACAAAATAGGTCAAAAGAAAAGTAGGAATTTGTTGTCATTAATGTTGTTTTTATAGCTAATTATAAGCATTGTACATTTGGAAAGGTTGCTATTTCGGACCCAGTACCAAACCCTCTAGATTTTGTTTCATTTGAAAACTTTTCTAACACTGTTCAAAAGCTACAAAAAGGTAGGAGACAAAAAATTCAGCATGAAGTGGAGGACTGAGTTTCTTTATTCAATCAGTTACCTAATTTTGTTCAACCAGATGAGGAATCCACAATCATATCAAGGACACTGATTTTAGAATAGCAGAGAGATAGCAGTGAGTTGTTGAGTGAAGCTAAGAAATCTAATAGTAACTTAGTGATTCAAGGACAGTCTGGTGAAAATAGTCCCCCATTTTGGATAATCAGAAGCTGGAGGAAGATCTTTTATAGGTTGAAATTAAGCTTTTCTACTCATATTTGGCTAACCCTTTGGAGGAAAGTTACTTGGGACAACAAGGACAAGAGGAAGAAATCACGACATTTCTGAGTAAATCACTAGAGCAGTCTGATCTAGACTACTTTGAGGGGTTGTCTTACTATTGCACAAAGGAGCTTGAAGCTGATTTTATACTAATTGATACTATATTGCAAGAGGTTAGTTCATCATTTCCTTCAGTAACTGAAGAGGCTTTTGTCTCATATTGTGTCTCCTCATGTTATGATGAACTTTTTGAAACTAATATAGCTTTTGTTAAGGAGCTCTGAAGTTTTGATGGTTTAGATGAGCTATTAGCCACTTTGATTGAGGAGAGTGATCCATTGACTATGGAGGAAGAGCTTACATGGTAGGCCATCATGTAGAATGAAGATGATACTGCTGCCCCTAACCACGTAAAATGTTTTCTATATGACCCAATACCTTCTAGAGGGTGTCCTATCAGATATCTAGCTGAATTGGCAGCTGATGGGAGGGTACAGCCTCATAATGATATTGATCCACATCGGCAGGGAAGGTATCAAGTTGAGCCTCATCAATTTCCTTGTTCTTTTAATTAGTTTACCAAATAGGTGAAATGGGTAAGTACCTTCATGTTCCTATTCAGACAAGTGTTACAGTTGTCTGCTGCCTGTTTGTCCTTATTTAACCTCTTTGGGTCTAGTCACAAGCTGATGAAGTATTACAGATTGTGGAGGAGGGGGAGTTATTTTATCGAACCAGTAAATGGTTTTGTTTGATCATCTTTCTCAGCTGCTTAGAGTGGGTTAGTTTAGGTTCCAGTCAATAAGTGCTCATGCACATTTGTTTTCAGCATTTTGTTTTGGCCATTAGGGCATGTTAGATTGCTTTTAGTTTAGTTTGTTTTTAGTTTTTAGTTTTTGTTTGAATAGGTTGGAGAGCCAGTTTGAAGTGTTTTCTGAGTTTGGAATGAGCAGATTCGACTCTATGCCCAATGGATTTTCAAGGCAACTGGTCAAATCGTTAGCAGGCAAGCATATAGCAGAAGTCACCAGAAATGTTACCATTTTTTATCATAGCTAAAAATTGGCAAAACTGATTTGTTTTCAATTTGTTTTAAGGTTGAAAGATTCATAATGTTATACCCATTTGCATAGTTTGAAGTCATTTAAGTGGAAGGTTCAGTTTATCAATTTATCACTTGCTTATTGCTTGTAAAGAGATAGAAAGTATCGTATGCCAGTTAACATTCATTGTGTTGTAGAAAGTTGTCTCATTTCATACTATAATGTTTCATTCATTTGATCAAATGAGATAGACAGAATATTATAGTGTTTAATGCCTTGAATGAGAATAAAATAGAAATTAATGGTCCCACACAAGTTGTGGGAGTAGCTAGGTCTGAATATCTGATAATATGTATGCAACTGTAAAGGTACTGACAAAGCATATGAAGAAGAGGGTGCCAATCATTGCCTGAATTTGGAATTGGTTGATCATATGGCAGCTACTCCATTTGTTGCCAAGCTCTGAAACCATCATAACCTACATTAGAGGAGAGAAAATGGGGATTTAGCTCTCATGACATCATCTCATCCATACTCTATATCAATACGAACAGAATACATAACAGATTGTATGAGATAGTCAAGATCGAAAAGTAAAATATTAATAAGTTACAGGAAAGAAAAGAGACATCATCATCAAAGCACCATCATTTTAGGACTAACATGTTTTCTTCCTGTGTAGGTATAGGATAAGTCATGTAGCTATGAAGACCTATCAGCACGTGGTTCTAAATGGACTCCTATAAGGGTTGAGCTCAACGTGCTACCTTGATCCTCAAAGGAGATGGAACAAAGATTATCTTGTTTATTGCTCAAATTAAATAATTGAACTGAGGGTACAATGGTTTAGGTTCAGTACACATTCATGATTCCAATTAAAAGAATGAACTATAACCATAAAGATGAACTGAACTCCCAACTACAACATTTAATATCTATCAATAGCTATCATTGCTGCTACATTATGTCAAATACAGAAAGAGGTGTTGCTGTTAAAAATAGCATGATATATAGTGCCAAGTGTATTTGCTATTCCATGGAAAGAGCCACACAAAAGTTTAATTCACTGACAATGAAAGGAATAGCCATACATAATTTATCCTTACAATGGTCCTTTAATAAATGCTTGTGATATCATGTTACAGCAGTAAATAGCAACATGTATGTTTAGTACCACATGAGAGAGGGAGAATATTACATGCCAACATGACAGAAAGAGCATGCTCATCAAATGTAGAATGGGACAGCTAGATCATGTTGTTTTTTGCCATACAAGATCACATGAAGATGCAGTTACAATAATAACTCGGGAATAATACTAAAGGTATAAAGTAGGGCTCTATTTATATCAAGTGGTAATTACAATCTCAATGCTATAGTAAGGTTGAATGTAGTCATGCTACTACAAGATCAATGCTAGCTCTAGTAAACAAACATAACCTCATAACATCAAAAGCCATGGATGCAGTCATATTTGCATAATACATTTCATAAAGGAATAAAAATAGAAAGTTAAGTGTGAGATGATACGATCAATCAAATGCAATAGTGAATTTATCATACAGCCATCAAAGACCACACATGCTATCAGTAAGTTCAACTAGAGGTCTTCATGTCATGGTGCCAAGATACATGATCAGCTGCTAGATATACACAGAATGCATGGCTCAAGCCAAATGAAGTGTGAGGAGCAGCAAGCTCATATACAGGTATGCAAAAGAAATGTTTTTGCCTTGCAAGATTCCAAGTGTCCATGGGTATCAATAGGAGATGCCAAGTAGTAACAACATATATTTCAGTTCATTCCTTTGTTTCAGATGTAAAGTTGTATGGGTTTAAGTATCAAGATATCCTTGTCATTATCATAAGAATTATGTTTTGCAAACCAAAGAAGAGCAGTAATGTCAATGACGTCTTATAGTGACAAGTGGAACAACAACCAAGCATGAGAGCATTCATGCCAATGATATGATACAGTCAGAAAGAAAGAAAATATTTGAAGATACATATATGAGTAAGAATGCAAGCTTATTTGAGCATTGATCAATCATTTGTTGTGGGGAAAGCATCATGTAATATAACTTCAAAAAACACAAGTGTTTCTCTACAGTGCCAAACTTGTAAACTCGTGAAATGGAATAGCCAATGTGGAATACATTAGAGAAGGATCAAATGAATCATATGGATAGTGGTGTTATATAGATTTCATGATACCTATATAATAGCATACATGATACCTTTAACCTCACCTCAGACTGAAAAAGGAAAAGAAGTTGCTTTATATAACATGGAGAGGGTTCAGAACAGTTTTGGAGCTACATGTCTCAACTTGAAATAGCTATTAAAGAAGCCATGGAGACCATAGAACAGCATATTACAGCATATATGATGCTTTCTATCTCAGAGCACACTTAGAACAATAATGTATCAAAGGCATCTCTATGTATATATTCATTTTCAGGAAAATGCTATAGGTGTAATAGATAGAATACAGTGAGCATACTTATATAGGTTAGAACATGCCAATGATATGAACAAGGAAAAGCACACAATGCAAATAGAAGTAACATACAAAAAAATATAAGGGTTCACCTTCAACATTGCTCCTTCACAGATTGAGTATCAGAATAGAAACAAGGAGGTGGATATATTCAAAAAGTGAGTAAAATAACATCATGTCGTGGCTAATAAGCCAAAATGTCATTGACTTTGGCATGAAAATGAAATCAAATCTAGATAGAGAGTGCTTACTAGTTTAAGTCATTAAGAAACCTCTCAGATTGGTGTGCAAAGAGGCCCAAAAATTAGTCATTTTCATCACTAAATCCAACTCCATGAATGCCATAGGAATTACACAACAAAAAATGCATAGAGAATATGAGAATATGACAAAAAGGGTGAGGCCAGAGCAAGAAAAACCCTCAGATTTCCTCAAAAATGGCTCGAAATAGAGCTATAACAGCAAGAATGCTTTCTACTTACTAATTTTTGAGGGAGGTGTGAAGAATCATGCTAAAATGGTGAAAAAAATGATGGATTTGTAAGCAGAAAGCCCTACAGTGGCCGCCACGCACAGCGCTCTCCAAAAATCAAAATGTAAAATGATGAACAATGGTTCAAATGAGGGCTTTTGGGGGCTTTTTGCTCTAATGAGAGAATTGCAATTTTGTGGCATTTGTTTATTTTTTTTGCATTATATCTAATGCCACCATGGGATGGGGGTGTTTGAGGTCATATGTACTTGAGGTTAGGCTTATTAAGCCTTTGAAATATTTTTGTTGAAACATTTTGAAGAAAGGCTAATGTTATGCTATACTGAAGAGGGCTATTATGCCTTAGAGATTATTCTTTTCACTTCAGCACCACCATAGGAGGTCTTATAGGCCAAATGGAGGACTTTTTCCACATCATATGCCTTGGTGTCACATATTGGAGGATCCCATGACCTTGAAGGCTTGAATGCCTTAGTATATTCCTTGCAGCATCCTCATAGTCCTTATTTTTGCCAAAATTACATATGATGCCTTAATATTTTTATGATTTTTATTGGAAAAATTGAACATTGTAATGCAAAAATGGTGAAATTATAATCCATGAAGATTTGTTTTGTTTTCAAATCAAATAGGAGATAGGATTAAAATTGCCATGTCATGTAAAGTTAACTGTAAAGCAATGCAGGTATAAATTGCTTTTAAAGTTGAACTATTTTTAGGCAGTTAAAGCATTTCGATTCCCTTGGGAGAAATTGAGCATAATAGGACAAAAATTTTGCTTTTATGAGGTAGATTGGATAGATTTGGAAGCAAATTTGGTGGGGACCACCTAGAGGATCAAGTTGGCAGCCTTTATTTGTAGTTTGGAGGTAGTTTGAAGGAATTTTTAGAGGCTTTTTTATGGATTCTGAGAATGGATTTGCATATCTATTTTTAGGATCTTTTTCAGCTTTCTTCTGAGGAGATCATTTGGAGACATTTATAGGAGAAAAACTTAGTTTTTTCTTAGTCAATTAGCATCAGTTTCTTCTCTCATATTCATAGGCAGAGTTGTATGCAGGTAGTTGGTTCACACATTTTATTTTTCATACATTGTACTCCTTCCAGTTCTAATAGCAAATCATCTTGTTTCACATATTTTGCAATCTTGATCTGATGTTATATTGTGACTTTTTCTATCCTTTATTATGTCTCAATGTTGTTAAAACTTAGTTTTTTTCCTTGTTGCAGTCTATGTTTGATCCAAACCTTGATGCAAATTACTTATGGAATAAGATATTAGTGAAATTGTGAGGATTTAGGTTAGAGGATCTGTTTGTGAGTGATATAATTTCATCCAGTTTAGATTCCAAAAATAGTTTGCATTTTAATTACATCCTTCTATCTTTTCTCCTCTCAAGTTAGTAATTTAGGAATTGTAAGAGAACCAGCTCACTCTGGAGTTCTCATAAATGGAGACCCACATCCGAGAATGATTCCATGTTTCAACAAGTAGTTAAGTTTTCGCAAAGCTTAACAAGGGTGCATACTTGAATTGACAACATTAATGATGCAACAAAAATGTGATGAGACTCTCCCAAAAGTTTTTCTTGTTGACATTAGGTTCACCAAAATATGTACGCTCAAAATCGTGACCTCAGTTTCCTAGGGCTGTCGAGTCAGATTTCAGCACACACACAAACTCTTCCCCACCACATCACTCTCACTCTTGTGGAAGTAGCCAGTCAAGAGGAGGTGAGACAAAGTGGTGGTCTATCTCATTAGAGAGCTGGACTTCATAGAGAGGGGTTGGCATATCCTGGGGCCTTTGTTGTTGTGTGCTAATGTGGATGTTTTGTTTGATGATTGTTGTAGACATAACTGTATGACCTAAAGGGTCACTAGTTACTCTTCTTCTATTAGGGTTTCTACTATTCCACTTCTATGTGGGTAAGCTGTTACATTCATTAATGGCTTGTTGTCTTTCAATTTGTTGGATGATTGCTCATTGTATTTGAAGTTATCTAAATGCTTCTAGTTGTTGTAAGATAAATGGATCTTGTTGTGGTCTCGGATGGATTTCCTCTATTTCATCAAGGATTCCCATCACCTACTCACCTCTTAATCTTGGGCACATTCGTGAGCCAAGACAAGAGATATGTGTATGTGGACTAACCTTGAGTAGACTTAGGGCTTCAAGTTGACTTAAGGTTTAGTTATGTGTTGAATTTTGTTGACCTCAAGTGATAGTATCAAAGGTCTAACCAAATAGTTAATTGTGGTTAACCTTATGATGGTATCAAGGGTTTGCAAGTTATCTATGTGGCTAATGTTTTTGTTCTTTTCTTGATATTTTATGAATGCAACTATATGAAATGCAAAAACTTGTTTTTGTACTTTTATGGTATTTTAGAAATAAAAGATGCTTTTTACTCTAAGAAAGGACATATGAATGCAACTAGAATGAATTTTACCTAATGCAATTATTCTATGTTCTTGGAATTTTCAAATTTTTAGAAATGATTTAATCTAGAAAAGGAAATTGCAAGTAAATGAATTAAACTATGAATACAAATTCCTTCTAGAATACTAGATCTAACTATTCAATCAAGGAAAAAAGAAATAAATTAATAATCCCAAGAGCAATTTAAATTTTCTAATTACTACCAATTGACAAAAAGCATAGAGGAACCTGAAATAAAGAAGACTTGTGAGCCTCCACTACCCTCAAAAATCCTTGATGGCAACGTCGTATCCTCTTGAAATAGCGGGAAAACCTCTTGGCAACAAGACAACACATAGAAGCGAAAGAAGCTATAAAAGCTTTGTAAAGAGAGCTCAATGAGAGTTCTTGATGAGTGTGATGGCTTGATTGAAGCAGCGTAAGGATGCTTGAAGAGCTCTATGTGAGAGATTGATGAACAATGAACAAATAAAAGGAACATTCGTCCTATGTGAGCATGAGCATGTTGATTGGAGAGCAAAAACTTAGCAAGATCTATGTGCACAATGAATTTGCCTCCCTTTGTGCTTGAGGGAGGGGGGTATTTATAGGTTAGAAGAAGGATGAGAGGTGGAATTGGCTGAGAAGTTAACTCAATTGATTGAAGAGTTAACAAGGATTGATTGGGGAGTGAACTAGATTGATTACCTAGTGAACTTAGCTAACTAAGGAGTGATAAGCATTAATAGCTTATAACTGAAGAAGAAATGGAGTTAGAAGAATGCATGGGAGAGAATGAGTTGTTAATTCTAAATTAAATGGAGCTAATTATGCATGTGTGGGTGCATGAAATAGTCAACTCTGTATTAGGCATAAAAAATCATGTGAACTAGAAGAAAAATGAGTGAAAACAGAGCTATTTTGAGTTATAAACTCGAGTTTTTCTGTCGATGAAAATGTGACAGGGTCACCCATGGGTCACCTAGGGGTTGACTCTAGGTCGCCCGGGGGGAGATCGTAAATTATGAGGGTCACCCAGTGGGAGATCTAGAAAGAAAAGGGTCTAGGTGAAAATGCATGATGGGAGATGGTAGAGGAGATGAAAAGGAGGGGATCTGCCTCCAGAAATAGGTCAGGCATGGGTAAGAATCCAAATCTTCACTTGAAAAGTAGGATCCCCTAGTGGGAGATCTGGAAATAATAGGGGGAGATTTGGATTGGTTGAGTGAAACTAAAAGCCGAAAGAGGAAGATGGCTTCGAGAGACCTCTAGAAGGCTTCTAGGGAGTGGAGAGGATGAAAAACATAGGGAAAAGCTTAAAAATCACCTACAAGATGCATATAATGCTTAGGAATAGGCTTGAAAGCTTAGAAAACACAAATTTACAAGTGTCACAAAGTGTCGAAAAGCATTGACATGACAAAGAGAGGTAAAACGACGAAGAGGAAACAACAAAATATGAAAGAAATGACATGTCACCAAGAGGATTCTTGGTTAGAGGACATTATTTCATGCTTCCATGTACATGACAAGGATCATATATCATCATAGGGGTCCTCGTGGAAGTTGTGCATGATTTTTGTGCTTACATATTTGCCCCTCAGTGATGGTAGTCTACATGAAAGGTATGTACCATTCCTAAACTAGGCCTTACATGTTGTCAATTTTCTGCAATTGTACTTGCAATAACTAGTGTTATCTTGACATCTAAATATATCAAGATAAATAATAAAAACTAAATATGATGAACTTACCATAGATCGTGAGAGTTCGACTAGTTGTTTGCCTTTGTGGTGAGACCTATAGGAATGAATCAATGCAAAACAATGCACAAAAGATGCATGAAAGCAAAAACTAATCTAAGAATACAAAAAAGAAACTAAGCTAAGAACAAGAAAAGAAATCAAATTAGTGAGATTTCAGTGAATCGGTGACAAATTGATTGTGTCAATAGTCATTGGGTAGATATTGTCAGGGAGGTCATGAAGATGGTTGCCTCTTCTTCAGCCACTAAGAATCAGGTACGCAAAGAATGAAATCCCTTCTCTAAACCCTAGGTTAAAATTTGTGAAAAATCTCTTGAAATTGTCTATTTTGGTGATTTTCTCTATTGCATTGTCTTTATTTTGTCATTTAGAGTAGAATTGGTCTTTTGTTTACTGAAATTAGCTAAGAAAAGGGGATTTTAGAGCACTTTCTATTCATGGGATCTCCACATAGGGTCACCCCTTTTGTTAGGCAGGTCACACGGGGGAAATCTGGCTGACAACAGGGTCACCTGGGAGGAGATCCTATTGATAACAAGGTCACCGGAGGGCAGATGCTATTGATATCTAGGTCACCCGAGGGTGACCCTGGTGGGGTGTGTTGGTGATTGTCTTGAGATAGTCATAACAATAGTTAAAATTCACATAAAATGAACCACAACTGACTTGAAATATATGAAGGAATCGGTTAAGATTCGCTTAATCCCAAGTTTAATATGGTCAGGTCTTGACCTATTGGGCAAATTCAGTTGGTCGATGTGAAGCTATAATGTTCAAGGGGCCTTACGTAGTTTAGGGTTTCTTGTTGATTTACTGGGCTCAAACTTATGCAAAAAGATTATAAATATCAGTGTGTTTGTTCATTCTTTTGCATAAAAGTGTTACTGTGCTGCAAAGCTTTTAAATGGTCTTCTTGAATTATTGCAGCCTTCTCCTCTTAAATATTTATGAAAACTGTCTACTTTTAACTCTGTTATGCATGCCTTTTTAAATATGAGACAAATTTTCTACAAATTTCTACATTTTAAGATAAGTATTTTTAGATGGGTTGGGAAAAGTTAGGAAGATCTAATCTAAACATCATTCATTCTACCAAAGGATCTAATTGTTCTGTTATCCACTATATAAGTATTGCAGCAAATTGATCAAATCCACAGACAAAACCCTGAGTGTAAGTTCTGAGCATTTTCACAAACATACACCTAAAATTGCAAGCTCTAAGAGAAAATGTTTCAAACATAATGAAGAGAAAGAAAACACTCAGAAGATAGATGCAAAATTCCAGATTCAGTTGTATTAGAAACAGATAGTCATATATGATTTACAATGTCTGAATTACTCTTAGCTTCATTGATCAATTTACAAAAAAGCTTACAAGCTTTACAGATACAACAAGGAGGCAGGATGTTCCACATGCTCCTTGTTGCAGACATAGGCGACCTCCTTCTTCTATTTTTCTAAACTAAGAGGTCCCTCTATTCTAAATGTTGAGATAAATTACAACTGCTAGTTATTCTCTAAAATTTCCTATGTAGCCCCTGTGTAAAGTTTTACAGTGTATAGAGGCACAATATATAGACTTTGATTATCCTCAATACAACTCAAAACCTCAGTTAAGCACTACTTCAAACCTCCAGTTACAGTAATAAATGCTGGAGAACAAGTCTCCCAAAATATCTCTGAGCATACATCAAATCTGGATGAAAAATGCCCTTCTGGAAACCCTAGCAGCTTAATATTAACTTCTATGGTCTACTGTAATAATGTCCCCATCTGCATTTTACCTTTATCAATAAAGACCCTTGACTTCCTCGTCCTTCATCCTTATCTTCCTCTGCTCCTGAGATCAGATTTCCTCCCCCGTGATGTCACCGCCATTAAGCTTAAGCTTCCTCTTCAACTGCAAACCTGTAAAAATGGATAAGCAATACGTATCATCATTTAATAAACTTGCAGGAAGAAAAATAGCTACTAAATCTAGTCGTGACTGTGTGAATGCATCAATCAGGCCCCGAATCCATGAAAATCGCGTCCAAAAAATACATATACAACGCTTAGAAAAGTCGGATCAACTATCGTTGACCAAAAATATTCATTCGGGCCTTAAAAAAGGCTTAAAAAACCTATCGCTTCGCTTTCCCGCCCTTCCTCCTGTTTAAAATTTTGTATATCCACTATACAAGCCGGATGTGATACATCCATTTAATCAGATTCCAATCCTTTACAGTTTCATGGCTTGTATATCACAATGTATATCAGTTTGTATATCGCAATATACAAACGCAAAATATACAAGCACTTAACTTCTATTTATAATTTTTCAATTCTGCCATATAAAACAATGCATTGTATGTTTTAGATATTCGATTCGGACGTGATACAAGTATTTAAATCCGATTTCAAATTCATTTGGATTCTCGCATGTATGTGTAAGTTGTAATGTATGTTTCAAAATATACAAGCCAGAATCTATACAACGAATTAACATTCTTTGATAACTCCTTTAAGTCCGTGTTGTATGTAGCACTTGTATATTGTACTTGTATCTTTTGATATACAAGATGAAAACATACAAGGATTTAAGCTGTTTTAATAGACTTTTCAGGTCTGGCGATTGTACATAACGAGCCTTGTATCTTTTAACTTGTATGTTCTGCTTGTATGTAAAAACATACAAGCGCCAAATATACAACCATTTAACTCTTCTTCACGATGCTTTCGGGTCCGCCCTGTATGTATACATAACATATTAGCAAATGCATATAAAAAAGAACATACAAGCAACTTTGTATGTAAACTCGATATACAAGACCCATTTCGTGACTTTATATGTGAGCGACATACAAGAGACTTTGTATACGCATGATGCGATATACAAACTACTTTGTATGTGCAACATACAACGGCCTAACATACAAAATTAAATGCATATGCAACCTAATTGCAAAAGGTAAATGTGACTAAGTACAAAAACAAAACCCTTTGCATATACAAACGACCCTGTATATGCAAAGCGATATACAAACCATAATGTACATTTTACCAAAATGATCATAACTTGCAAAATATGGCAAATTTTAAGATGGTTCAAAAAGCAACCCTAGCTCATTTTTCACAAGGAATCCAACCATATCATGCCCTAGTACTGAAAATGCATTTTTTCTCTATTTTATCAAAGTTTGCAATTTTTAACCCTCTTTTCCCTTTACCACCAAACAGACCCACAGAAACAAAAGCAAAAAGCAACAGCTACAGCAGGGATCCTCATTTTGCTGAGTAAAATGGGGCATGTTGTGAACATCACAACAACTAGTAACCAAACAAAACAATTAAATTCAAAGCATTCAAGAAAACTAAATGAAATAAATCCATAATTTCTAATTGTCTTTTCTGCAAATTATTATTCAACTTGAGGCCTAAGGTATTCAATAAGGGTGCATAAATTTTTATTTTTAGTTCAAGTGTGTGCATGTAATTAATTATCCTCATCTTGAAGATCGGTTGAACAAACCAGTGACTGATATTAGCCTACGTAGTTGAGGATGTTCCCTCATAGCCAACCGGATAGAGCCTTGCTGCCAGCAAGCGTATATAGCCCCGGCAAGGTTATCGTTACAATTCTCCTAAGTAGAGCCCCACTGCCAGCAAGCGTCCATAGCCCCGGTAGAGTTACTTAGATGGCTATATCTGGATTTTCAATATAATCCACTTTATTATATTTTTATACTTTATTGATTTTTATGCTTGATAGACATTTTACAAGATATAGCAATTTGTAACTTTATGATGCAAGGAGTGAGCACTTGTTGAAATTAAACTAAGAATTGTAATGGTACCAAGGGTGACCTCAGATTTTTCACCTAATATCAACACTAGTAAGTTTAACAAATTCAAGGATTTTAGGTGTGTCATCGTGAGAAACCTCCTTTGAATTCTCAATCACTATTATTGAATACTAAATTTAAAAAGCTAAATAACTCTCTACATTCATGACAATCACAACAAGTTATGCATAAATTGCAAATGATTAGCCTAAATATTCTAAATTTTATACTATTTTCAATGGTTGTTAGCTTGCTCCTTAATACTCTAAAGAAAAACAAAGGTCCCTGCTGAGTTGAAGACAAACAACCAAACAAATAGACTGTACAAGGAAAACAAAACAAAGCAAAAGAAAACTGTACAAACAGCAAAACAAAAACAAAACAACAAATAGAAAGAAACAAAAAGAAACAAAACAAAACTATACAAACAACTAACCTACAACAGTAAACAAATAAAGAAAACTGTACACTACTTACACTATTTTACACAAAGAATGGACTGCTCATTACCTCAAGCCTGGAAGTAGTGTTTCAAATGTTGGCCATTAACTGGTAATGGCACATCTTCCCTTGTCAAGGTCTTGAGTCTAAATGTGTTGTCTCCTATTTTTTCTGAGACTTGCAATGGGCCTAACCATAGTTTGTCAAATTTTCTATGACTCCCCTTCTTTTCATGTGCTTTGTCACAGCACAGCACTAAGTTAGATATCCTAAATGTTTTGACTCTTGCCCTCTTATCAAACCACCTCTTAACTACTGCTTGGTTTTTTACAAATTTATCGATGGCTTGACCTCTTTTCTCATCTAATTGTAGCATTTGTACTATTCTGGCTTCCCTTTGGTTATCAAAGCCTAAATACTCATTGGCAAACTTCCAGATTGGTATTCTCAAATTTACTGGAAGTATGGGATCAGTCCCATAAACTAAATGATAAGGTGTGCTGCCTAAAGATATTTTAAGCTTGGTCCTATCTACCCACAATGCATATTTTAACAAGGTATTCCAATCTCTAGGACTCTTTGCAATCAGCTTCTTGATTATATCTAATAAAATTTTGTTCGTAGACTCAGCTAATCCATTACCTTGAGGGTAATAATTTGAAGAAAACTTTAAAACAATCCTGTATTCAAATGCCCATTTAGAAAACTTTAAAGAAGAGAAAGCAGGGTTGTCACATACCAATGAATAGGGAGTTCCAAACCTAGTGATGATGTTTTCTTCAAGAAACTTGATAACTACCTCGGTTGTGGAGAATTTGCAGCATCTGGCCTTAGTCCACCTTGTACAATAGTCAGTCACCATCAGTATGAACTTGTGTCCTACAGAAGATGGAGGATTGATGACTCCAATGAAATCCAAGCCCCGTTGTGCAAATGGTCTTGATTCAATCACAGGTTGTAATGGGTTGGCCTGATTTCTTCCCTTATCTGCTGTAGTCTGACAGGTGTGGCAACTCTTGATGTGATGCTCTGTATCCTTGAACATCGTGGGCCAGTAGTAGCCTGCCCTCAATATTTTGTGTGTTGTAGCTAGATGGGAACCATGACCTGTTCTGTACTTGTCATGTAGTTCTGTTAACACCTTATCCGCCTCAGCTCTGTTTAGACATCTCAAATAAATTCCATCATGGTTCTTCCTGAATAGAAGACTTCTTTGTACCATATATTTTTGTACTTTAATCTTCAAAGCTCTCCTCTGATAAGCTTTCATCCTATTAGGGTACTTTCCAGATATTAGAAAAGAGTTTAAATCACCATACCAGTCTAATGCATCCTGAGAATTCAGTACATATTGCTATTTTATCAAATCTAGGTCTATATTTGCTATTGTTTGCACTAATGCCTACCCTCTGACTAGCTTCATGGGAATGATTTCCATGTCGAACTCTTGCAGCGTGGTGATCCACTTGGCTCTCTTTTCTCCAGGTTTGTTATGCATCAGCAACATCTTTACTGCTGCGTCTGGCACTATGGCTTTGACTTGGCTATGCAAAATATAATGTCTGAATTTCTTTATAGCCCTCATTAATGCAAATGCTTGTCTTTCGGTATCTAGATATCTCAGTTGTGTATCCTTCAGAGGCGTGCCCATAAATGCAATGGGCTTTTCTTCATTGTCTTCACCCTTCTACGTCAAGGCAGCCGCGACTGAATGGGAGGATGCGAAGGAGTAGATATAAAACAGCTTTGTGTAGTCTGGGCTCGTTAGTACAGGGGCGTTAGAAATGGCCCTCTTGATATCTTCGAATGCAGCCCTAGCCATAGGCGCCCACTCTATCTGCAAATCTTTCTTCAACATGGCATTTAGCGGCTACACAATTTCTGCAAAACCCATAATAAACTTCCGAACAAAGTTAATCTTACCAAAAAATGATTTTAATTCTTTCCTACTGTTTGGTATTTGCAAATTTTTTATTGATTCTATTCTATCTAGGTTAATCGATATTCCATCTTCAGAAATGACATGCCCTAGTAATTTACCTTTGGTTAGTCCAAATGAACATTTTTTAGGGTTGAGAGAAATTCTGTACCTCACATCGCTTAAGTATTTTTCTGAGATCTTCAGCATGAGTGGATGCATCCTTGGAATACATAGTCAGATCGTCCATATACACAACAATGCACTTACCTGATAATCCACAAAATGCAATGTCCATGGCTCTCTGAAAAGTGGCACCTGCATTGATCAGACCGAAAGGCATTCTCCTATATGCATAATTACCCCATTTACAAGTGAAGGTAGTTTTTAATCTGTCATCTCTATTTATTACAACTTGGTTATAGCTTGAGAAACCATCTAAGAAAGACATCATCTTTGTCCCGTTTACTGCTTGCAACATTTCGTCTATTGGAGGTAGAGGATAATTATCCTTTTCAGATGCTTTGTTCAAGTTCCTAAAATCTACGCACAACTGAATGTCTCCATTTTTCTTCCTTACTGGTACTTGGTTAGCTACCCAGACTGAATGTCTAACTGGAAAAATTATTCCAGCAGACAGCAATTTTTTAACTTCCTCAAAGATTAAAGGCTCTAGAATGGCATTCATAGGCCTTTGTTTCTGCCTAAATGGTTTAACCTTTGGCCTCAATGGTATTACGTGAGTTATGATGGATGTATCATAGGTTTTCAAGTCTTCATATGTCCATGCTATTACATGTTTTTAATATTTCAGAGCATCTAAATTTTTTTTTCTAATTTTCTCAGAGCAAGCCCTCCCGATCCGCACATTTTGTGGATTTTGCTCTGTCCCTAAATTGTGTAAATCACACTTACCCCCTTCTGTTTTGGGCAAGTCCTTCTGTCTTATTACTCCATTGAAGTCAAAAATATGTTCTAATTCAATTACTCCTTTGGGTAAGAAGTTGCTCTTTAATTTGATTATATCCTCTTCATCCCATGTTATCTCAGGCCTCTCTTGCTTATCAATGATTTGAGCCTCAAACACCTCATTACAAGTTAGAAAATCAATGATTTGTTGATCCCCTCCAAATACTTGAAAGTGTGTAATATTGTCTGGGATACTGTGAACATTAACTAATTCTATAGAAAATCGTCTCAAACCTGACAGTGTCAAGGGTTCTAATGTGCTAGCAGCAACTGCTAGCGCATCCGGCTTGTGGTTCAGCTCCCTAGGGATATGCTCTATGTTGAAAGCATCAAATGAATCTATTAAACCCCATACTCTATGTCTGTAAAAAATTATTTTCTTGTAATTTCAAGCATATAGTTTCCTTACTTATCTGACCACTAGCTTAGAGTCTGAAAATACCTTAATCATTTTTACCTTTTTCTGAATGGCCATGACAAGTCCCAAAATTAAGGCTTCATATTCAGCAATATTGTTAGTACAGGAAAACTACAGCGTATATGCTGCTAGATATGATTTACCTCGAGGATCTATGAGTTCAATACCTGCACCCTATTTTGAATTGGACCCGTCACATTTTAGTGTCCACATGCCATCTTTACCTTTCTGACCTTTTATTTTAGCATGCTTTGTCTTTTCTATTACTTGTGGGGTGCTGGCCTATTTATTCATGGGTATTTTTGTTTGGTCAACTTGCATATGTGTATTTTCAGCTTGAAAATCAGAAAGACAACTACCCTTGTCCTTCATTCCTTCTCCTAAATTTGAAATCAAAGCATCTAAATTACTCTTAAAGTATCTCTGTGGTTGATCAGGATTCACATTTTCTTCTTGTAATTCTACCCTCTTCGTGCATTTTTTGTATTCATATTCAATAATGTCTTTGCACATTCCACAACTCTCCTCAGAATGTGGCCTATCATGAACTCTACATCTGTCCTTATATAGTTTACATTGGATTGGCAGATTCTGTTTAATGCACTCTTCCACCTCTTGTCTAATGGCATGACCAAATTTGTCCATTGCACTATTTTCTTCATCTGAAGAATTTCCATCAGACTCAATGAATAATGTTGTCTCCTTGCTGACACGTTTTTCTCTAATGTTTAACATCATGATCTCTTCAATTTGTACCCCATTATTAGTAATCCTATAAACACCAGGTTCAATCGCAGCATATAATATTTCATTCATTTGATTATACTCTGTTATCATGTGTTTCATCCTGGGTTCTGCCTCTATTCTAATCTAGTTTGGGACACCTCTCCAAGGTAGCCACATATGCAAAAAATTAGTGGCCATATATCCGTTTAATGTCTTGGACGAATCCCTACTCAGCAACATTCCATAATTCACGGGTATGTCCACTATTTGAATGTCAATGAATTGGCTTACCCTGGGTTCTGAAGCTAATTGCATCTGAATGTTCATTAGTTCTCCTATCACACTAACCTCAGTTTTATCTAACTGTGTGACAACCTTAGCAAATTTGGTGGGAGTCAGCCCCAGAGTTTTACATATTCCTAAGGGCATTACATTGGCTAATGCACCAAAGTCTACCATGCAATTGTGTATGTTCTTCCCACACAATCTAACAGTTAATAAGAAATGAGGAGCATCCTTCTTATCAACATACATTACTACATTTGTATTGGAAGGCTACTCAACTTTCTCACTCTTCTCTTTAGGTGGTGAGTCTCTATTAGGAACAGCTATGTTAGCAACAACCTCATCTGTCATGGATACATCCAGAGATTTTATAAAAGCATTTCTGATCCCTAGAGTTTTCAATAATTCATTCAGAGGTATACTGACCTTAATTTTCTTTATTTCTTCTAACAAGTAGCTCATTAATCTTGTTGTCCCTACTATTTCAATTTTACTTGTTCAGGCCTTTTCTACTGTTGTTACACTGTTTGTATGATGATTAGCTTTAAGTATGGCAGGATTGTTGCTAGCATTCTAATCTGGGGGTGTATTGAAGTTGTTAGGAGGAATGGAAGTGGTGAAAAGTCCTCCTGGCCTAGTGTTGTTTCTTAAATTGTAGGTGTGGTTCTTATTTGTCTGTTGAAAGGCCTACACCTCTTCTGTTTCAGTTAGTACCTCATTTTTAGTTTCAAAAGGAAACTAAAAAGTGTTTAACACAAAGGCTGATTCAGGATAAAGATTTTCATAGAAGTATGGTTCATCTTCTAACAATTCATCCTCTTTCTCTTCTGTAGTTGCAAAGGTAAAGGTTTCTAAAACTAAAGCTGTAGCGTACCCTGAGGGTACTACCTCATTACCCTTGGGAATGAGAAACTCAGAAGTAGGAGGTTGCACGTCTATATTAAATATGCTGGCTGCTAAATGGAACTATGGACAGTCAAGCTCAGCATGGGCATTGGTATTGTGAAATCTGCACCAATTTTTTAGTGATGTATTGGTCATTTGGATGCCAGTTGTTTGTTTTGCATCATGATTATCTGTATTCTTAAAAGGAGAAGCTAGAGTACCGTTGTTTGATCTAGTGTTCCATGTTTTGGGTGGCCTAGGCTGATTCTAATTTATGTTATTGTTACCCTAGGTCCTATTGTCTACCACTGGTCCTCTATTTTGCATTGGTTGCCCTTGGTTATGACCTTGATGCTGATTATAGTTTTGATTCTGATTTGAACATTGGCCTTGGCTATTATTTTGGTTATGGCTCTGATTGTAGTTCTAATTTAGATTTGAATTATAGTTTCTGATTTTGATTGTATCCTTGGTTACCTCTTCCATTGAGAACTAGTTGTGTCACTTTAGTGGTTAATCTTTTCAAATGTGCACTGATCTCTTTAATTTCTTCCCTTTCCTCCTGTGCCTTTGCTACAGTTGTATCTCTAGGAGGTTGAAAGAAAGGCTAACCATTATCTTGATTGTTATTAGCAGTGTTATTTGTGTAAGGAGCTATGGCTTGGATTGGGGTAGGACTATACACAAGTGTGTAAGAAGGAACTGGATTTAATAATGGAGTGTGATGCACAAGGACTCCATTCCAAGGTTGTACCTAATTCTACATCACAAAATTTCCTCCATTAGCAAATGGGCTATAAGTTGTAGGCCTCATCTCTTGATTTACTGAGGTTGCCTCTTTATAGGCTTTGGATATTGAATCTATGTCAGGTTTTCTCTTGACAAACACGGTAGTTAAAGGATCCAAGGTAGCATAGTACATGGCTAACAAGGTATCATCATCCATGGTGTAAGGGGCTACCAACCTAGAGTAGGCTTTTTGAAATCTGTCATTGAAATTATCAATTAGCTCTCCCTCTCCTCTTTTTATAGTGGCTAATTTATGATACAAGATACAAGGGTCAATGGGTCCTCTAAATCTAGACAGAAATTCTTCTTCCATAAGTGACCAGGAAGAAATGTAACCATTGGGTAAGTTTACGTACCATTTAGAGGCTTGTTCATTAAAGGTGTAGGGAAACAATCTACACACCATGTCCTTGTGTTCTAATCTAGCCCTAAAGGATGCTTCCTTGAATATTCTATTGTGGTCTTCTGGGTCTTGGTGTAACTGATATTTGGGACATATCTTTTCCGGATTTTTGGGCATCTCATTGTAATCATTGAAGTGTAGGGGAGAGTTGGTATTAAAATAAGCCATCAAGGGTATTTGTGCTTGACTTGGACTTGTAGGAATACCTAGATTTCCTAGAGGATTAGGATCTTTAGGGGGACTAGGACCACTAGGAGTACCTGAACCAAGATTTAAAGATCTGTCAGGACTCACAAAGTTATGAATGGTATAAGGTGATCTAGGTGGTGTTCCAGATGAACTTCCTGCTTGTAATATTTTAAGATTCCAAATCAGAGGACTCCTACTTCATCTTATATTAGGTAATTGTAAAATATATCCCCTAAACTGGATCTAGATCTAGTCACTCTATCACTATTATGAGCTAGTTCTATTTAAAACAAAACCCTAACTCAAATGGCCCTCCTTCTAGCACCAAGAAACTGTTGGTGATTGTCTTGAGACAGTCATAACAATAGTTAAAATTCACATAAAATGAACCAAAACTGACTTGAAAGATATGAAGGAATCAGTTAAGATTCGTTTAATCCCAAGTTTAATATGGTCAGGTTTTGACCTGTTGGGCAAATTCAGTTAGTCGATGTGAAGCTGTAATGTTCAAGGGGCCTTATGTAGTTTAGGGTTTCTTGTTGGTTTACTGGGCTCAAACTTATGCAAAAAGATTATAAATATCAGTGTGTTTGTTCATTCTTTTGTATAAAAGTGTTACTATGCTGCAAAGCTTTTAAATGGTCTTCTTGAATTATTGCAGCCTTCTCCTCTTAAATATTTATGAAAACTATCTACTTTTAACTCTGTTATGCATGCCTTTTTAAACATGAGACAAATTTTCTTCAAATTTCTACATTTTAAGCTAAGTATTTTCAGATGGGTTGGGAAAAGTTAGGAAGATCTAATCTAAACATCATTCATTCTACCAAAGGATCTAATTGTTTTGTTATCCACTATATAAGTATTGCAGCAAATTGATCAAATCCACAGACAAAACCCTAAGTGTAAGTTCTGAGCATTTTCACAAACATACACCTAAAATTGCAAGCTCTAAGAGAAAATGTTTCAAACACAATGAAGAGAAAGAAAACACTTAGAAGATAGATGCAGAATTCTAGATTCAGTTGTATTAGAAATAGACAGTCATATATGATTTACAATGTCTGAATGACTCTTAGCTTCATTCATCAATTTACAAAAAAACTTACAAGCTTTACAGATACATCAAGGAGGCAGGATGTTCCACATGCTCCTTGTTGCAGACACAGGTGACCTCCTTCTTCTATTTTTCTAAACTAAGAGGTCCCTCTATTCTAAATGCTGAGATAAATTACAACTGCTAGTTATTCTCTAAAATTTCCTATGCAGCCCTTGTGTAAAGTTTTATAGTGTATAGAGGCACAATATATAGACTTTGATTATCCTCAATACAACTCAAAACCTTAGTTAAGCACTGGTTCAAACCTCTGGTTATAGTAATAAATGTTGGAGAACAAGTCTCCCAAAATATCTTTGAGCATACATCAAATCTGGACGAAAAATGCCCTTCTAGAAACCCTAGCAGCTTAATATTAACTTCTGTGGTCTGCTGCAATAATGTCCCCATCTGCATTTTGCCTTTATCAATAAAGACCCTTGACTTCCTCATCCTTCATCCTTATCTTCCTCTACTCCTGAGATCAGATTTCCTCCTCCGTGATGTCACCGCCATTAAGCTTCAACTTCCTCTTCAACTGCAAACCTGCAAAAATGGATAAGCAATAAGTATCATCATTTAATAAACCTGCAAGAAGAAAAACAGCTCCTAAATCTAGTCGTGACTATGTGAACGCATCAATCGGGCCCTGAATCCATGAAAATCACGTCCAAAAAATGCATATACAGCGCTTAGAAAAGTCAGGTCAACTATCGTTGACCAAAAATATGCATTCGGGCCTAAAAAAGATGCTTAAAAAACCTATCGCTTTGCTTTCCTGCCCGTCCTCTTGTTTAAAATTTTGTATATCCGCTATACAAGCCGGACATGATACATCCATTTAATCGGATTCCAATCCCTTTGAGTTGTGCAGCTTGTCTATCGCAATGTATATCAATTTGTATATCACAATATACAAATGCAAAATATACAAGCACTTAACTTCTATTTATAATTTTTCAATTCCACCATATAAAACAATACATTGTATGTTTTAGATATTCAATTCGGACGTGATACAAGCATTTAAATCCGATTTCAAATTCATTTGGATTCTGGCGTGTATGTGTAAGGTGTAATGTATGTTTCAAAATATACAAGCCGAAATCTATACAATGAATTAACATTGTTTGATAACTCCTTTAAGTCCACATTGTATGTAGTGCTTGTATATTGTACTTGTATCTTTCAATATACAAGCCGAAAACATACAAGGATTTAAGTTGTTTTAATAGACTTTTCAGGTCCGGTGCTTGTACATAACGAGCCTATTATCTTTTCACTTGTATGTTCTTCTTGTATGTAAAAACATACAAGCGCCAAATATACAACCATTTCACTCTTCTTCAGGATGCTTTTGGGTCCGCCCTGTATGTATACATAACATATTAGCAAATGCATATAAAAAAGAACATACAAGCAACTTTGTATGTAAACCCAATATACAAGACCCATTTCATGACTTTGTATGTGAGTGACATACAAGAGACTTTGTATACGCATGACGTGATATACAAACTACTTTGTATGTGCAACATACAACAGCCTAACATACAAAATCAAATGCATATGCACCCCGATTGCAAAAGGCAAATGCAACTAAGTACAAAAACAAAACCCTTTGCGTATACAAACGACCTTGTATATGCAAAGCGATATACAAACCTGAATGTATATTTTACCAAAATGATCATAACTTGCAAAATATGGCAAATTTTAAGATGGTTCAAAAAGCAACCCTAGCTCATTTTTCACAAGGAATCCAACCATATCATGCCCTGGTATTGAAAATACATTTTTTCTCTATTTTGTCAAAGTTTTCAATTTTTAACCCTCTTTTCCCTTTACCACCAAACAGACCCACAGAAACAAAAGCAAAAAGCAACAGCCACAGCAGGGGTCCTCATTTTGCTAAGGAGTAAAATGGGGCATGTTGTGAACATCACAACAGGGTGAATTCTATCTAAAATTTGATATTTTCTAGCATTTGTTTCACTTTGTTTCAACCTAATTTGACTACTGCATCTTTCTGTTTATTGCAATTTTGATGGTTTATATGCTTTTTGTGAGATTTCTGCAAGTTTTACATTTTTTAGGATTTTTACAAGTTGACAAGATCTAATCTAAAGCTCTTTTCTGATTTGCAAGACATGTGCATTCAATGGAATGCTTGCAGAGAGGAGTTGTGGCTCTTAGAGATGTTTACTTCACTGAGTGATGATAATCATTCTATTTTGAGGAAAGTGGGCTTAGCCAGAGTCTTTCATGTGCCAATCATTCATCCTATGGCAATCATTTGCTATGATATCTTGACATACTGGGATGTAGATATGAACACATTCAAGTTTCTAGGTTTCAAGAGAGAGGACTACCACTCATTTTGATGCTTACCATATACTTGGAGTTCCTGTGAGAGGACATCCTGTTGTCTTGCCTGCTAGTGAGTCCTTTGAGGACAAGGTGTCTTGGGCACAGTTTATGGGGGTTAGTTTCCTTGAGGATTAGACAAGAGTTCATCTCAATTCTATGCCATGACTTCACATTCATCACTTGAGGAAGTTCCTGATTGTCTTGATTGCATTGAGTTTCTCTAGAGACAAGGCCTTAGCTCGCTGGAGATGGTGTTGGGCACCAATTATATAGGGTCTTGAGTAGGGGAAAGTCTATGCTTGGGGACTAGACATTTTGGCCATCATATACAAAGATTTCTACCATATTGGATGATGAGGGTCTTTTGCTTTTAGCCACTCTTCTTTATTTATGACTTGGATCTTTAAGCACAGTAGGCCTTATCAGAGGCTAGTTCTGATTCCTGATAGACATCTTCTGAGAGAAGCTAGATGGATTCAGGTGGGTCACTTTGATGCTTCTCTACAAGATGTAGCTACTCTCATAGATGAGGATATGATTTTTTATCCTTATTGGACTTGGAGAGATCATGGTCACATGATGGAGAGATCAGAGAGGACTGTCGTGGGATATCAGAGCTTTTAGACCATAATGGTCTAGTCAACCATCATCACATTGAGCGCATCTTGCAGCAATTTGGCAAGGACTTCCCTAAGGATTTGCCCTGAGTGACGACCTACGATAGATCTGTCCAGGAGATGGGTGAGGTTAGCTAGAGGACGGTTACTTGGACTCCTTTGACTCATGCAGTCTTCATTACTAGAGTTTCTACATCTTCAAGAGGTGGACAGAGGGGAGGGAGAGGTACTCCTTCCTAAGCACTCATTGTTGTTGAGGACTCAGATTCTAGTAATGAGGACTATATTCCTGATGGGGATGATTCGACAGATGAGGGCTCACCAGAGGATGTATAGGATGATGTTTATGATGATGCTAATGATGTGGATGATGTTCATAATGTTCCAAAGGGTTCACATATAGTTCCCAGACATCCTCACTCGGATGAGATGATGTGGCAACTTGACCCTAAGTGGCAACCTGGTGACCCACATATGTCTTCATTTGCTTTATTATTTTCAAACTTTTGTCCTTTGTCTTTCCTTTCTTTAGATGAAGAACTAACACATTTTTCGCTTTTCTTGGTTCAATTCATAGGTAATGCTAAAGTGTGGAGGATTTTTGTTCACAAGATCAATGTTGGCTTGGCTTCTCCCTTCACTAGGTTGTCTAGAGAGAGAGTCTTTTGGTTGACCCAAGTATGCACCATGTTATTGGGCGACACACTAAAATTTTTGCTCCTACCTATCATGGATGTCAAGTGATTACAGATTTGAAGGCTGAGAATCTCATCCTTAGGGGTGAGAATTAGGGGCTTCATGAGATGGCTCATCTCATATTTGGATGGTGAGATGCTACTACAATAGGGCCTTTATAATCACATGGGTCATAACAGGATGCCTCACTCCCATAGATCTTATGGAGAAACTAGTGGCACACATAGATAGAGGAGTAGGAGTCCTGAGGGTTCTGTTGGAGGTAACCATCCTTGACTTTACTTTTCTTTTCCTATGAGATTGTGCCCTGTTGCATGGGGAGCCTTTACTTCCCTTGAGAGCATTTTGGTCTTAGCTCTTTGGTACTCTCGTGTGCATGTAACTTTGGATATATCAATGAAAGTTTATCTTTTTATGGTTTTGCCTATCGAATGGGTACTCATCTCTTTTGCATTATGTTAGTTTAAGAACATTTTCGTTATATTTTTTACCTTCAACTCTAACCATGCAAATATGATGACGATGACATGTTTTTTGTAATTTTTTTGGCATATCTATGAGATACAGTTTACGATATGCCGATGCAAGAACACAAGAAATGCTAAAATGAAACATTCACTTCTATTGAATGTCATCAATTATGACATTGACTTTATTGCTTTGAGACTCTTTTTCTGATTTTGGTATGAGTGTAATATGGAACAAACAATATGACTACTCTTGATAATGGTTTTCAATCCAGTGGATTGCAAGTTATTTTGGTATAAGAGACCTAATAAAGTCTGTGAGATAGGGATTTTAGAACTCAAGTGGGGAGTAGGAGTGAAAATGGAGTGCTTCTAATTTTGGGCTTTGCTAAAGGCTAAACACTGATTCTTATCTAGATAAGACAATCTGACAAGCTTTCACCTTAGGCAAGTAACAATTTTTATTGATGTTCGCTAGACTTAGATCATAGATGATAAGCAAGATAGACCTAAGGTAAAGGATAAATGGGGGAGAACCAGGGTCCCTAGATAGAAGATGATCCTAAAGACTACTAGACTCTCATCTTTCCTCAGCTAGTGTGTGTGTGTGTGCTTTGTACCTTTCTCTTTTATTTTCTCTATTAGAATGTCACATTTGAGGCTTCAAGCTTAGACTGATCTCCACCCAAGGGTACAGACATTAAACAATCTTCTCTCTTTAAGTCTTTTTTTTGTATCTCTCTCTTTTTTGTTGTTTTTTTCTCTTTTTTGGATTTTTGACTTTTATGAAAATGAATGCTTTTTGAACTTTGGATATGCAATACCTTTATCTCTCAATACTCACTTTTCTCAACACTCTTATTTTGATCACTCATTTTTTTTAATTAACTTAGATTTTAGAATTTTTCCTTCAGAGTTTTGATCCTCTTGACATTTTTGGCTAGGAAAGATAAGGGGCTGAGCACCACCTAAAGTTCTTGTAATCTAGTTGGACTTCTCTTCTACTAGGGAAGAATTGTGAAGGTCTGCTTGCAAGATTCCTTTCAACATTGTATGTTTGAATACTGACTTTTTTTAGACCTAACATCTTGGCTCATTAAGACTGGGATTAGTGTAAGGCTAAGATCTAGGCTTTGATTAGAATCACTGGGAAAGAAAAAGGGATAATGGTGATAACTAAAATGGGGAATCTCTAGGTTCTAAAAGGATCATATATACCTTGGCAAAGTTACACTCCTTACTGAAATGAAAATAATATAAGAGTGAGTCATTCACTGTAATGCAAGATGAATAGAATGATACTAAAATGCAAGAAACAAAACTCTTTTTGACATTTTTTTATTTTTGTAATATTTTTGTTTTTGGAATATTTGATTTTTTTTTTGTTTTTATGTTTTATGATGTTTTGAGATGCTAAAATCTTCTCCTTCCATAATGCGTAAGAGGTAGCATCATTTTTTATGTCTCCTTAACTACATGTGGACCTATTCAATTTGGTCTAAACTTCACTTGAAAGTCCTTGCAACGAGACTCGAAGACTTGGTATAAAAATGTCTTTGTATTCAGTTAGGAGTTTCATGTACTCACATGTTTCATTGTTTGATGATTTTCCCCCTGGCTTTATCATTTTCTGATCTTGTATAGTTTCATTGTTTTTTTTTGTCATGTGCAAGAATCTAAATCTCCACTTGCAAAGTAGGATCTCCTGGTGGGAGATCTGGAAATAATAGGGAGAGATTTGGATTGGTTGAGTGAAACTAAAAACTAAAAGAGGGAGATAACTCCGGTGGACCTCTAGAAGGCTTCCAGGGGGTGGAGAGGATGAAAAACATAGGGGAAAGGTGAAAACTCACCTACAAGATGCATACAAGGCTTAGGAATAGGGTCGAAAGATTAGAAAATGCAAATCAACAAGTGTCACAAAGTGTCAAAAAGCGTCAATGACAAAGAGAGGGAAAATGACAAAGAGGAAACAAGACAAGATGAAAGAAATGACATGTCACCAAGAGGATTGCTTCTTAGAGGATATTATTTCATGCTTACATGTACATGATAAGGATCATATATAATCATAGGGGTCCTTGTGGATGTTGTGCATGATTTTTATGCTTATAGGGTGATGCAGAGTAGGGTGGAGATTATCAACTCAAACTCAAATGAAAAAGCTTCACAATTTTGAAACCCTAACTTGGTGACCTCACAAAAACCTTGATTTCTCCTAGTAGTACTCGGAATAGGGGTTTTCAACCGTAGATTTCAAAAGATACTTCAAACCCATAAACTAATCACCATTTCATATACCCTTTTTGCCTCTGTTCAACATACCAAATTTGTAGATAGTATTTTTTTGGAACAAAGCCCTCAAATTTTGACTGCTACGTTGCAATTAGGTCAGATTAGGCCTATTTTCCAAACAAATTATGTGATTTCCTCACTCCAAGTTTTGAAACTTCAATTCAGAGCTTTCCTCATGTCACATGGTGTCTGAATATGCAATTTTTATCAAATAAAATAATTACCTACTCATACATTTACAAAACCTTAAGTCTACCTACTTCTCTAAGCCTAATACATGGAAATATTAGGCTAGGGCTGCATCAAACATGACCCTAACTCCATTTCTTGCTCTTGCAAACACCAAAAACATTGAAAACATCCTATCTACCTCCATTCCACTAATTCTTAGATTTTTCCACCAATGGAATGGGTCAAAAACTCATTTTTTCAATCAAAACCCACCCTAAACTAGGGTTTCTAACTTTTTCTAGAAAAACTACTCTAAAACACTTCAACCCTGATTAAAATTAATCAAACCAAAACCAAATGGAAGCTAACTCACTCTTCTAATAATTCCAACCAAATTTTATTTAGTTCCTTTCCATATTGGGACGTACCATTCGTTGTAATAGTAGAAATTCAGTGTAAACTGTAGAAAAATAGAGTTATTTTATTGTTTGAACATCAAAAACCATCACCAAAGTATTCTTACAACCAAAACAAGTCATATGCAACTATTTTCAACCATATCCAACCATTTCCAACTGACCTTTCAACTACTTGACTGTTCAACTTCCACAAAAGACAAAAAGTTGCTTGGTAACTTTACAACTTTTACAAAAAAATTACAATTTTCCACAAAACTGACCCCACATGACTAAAAACATGAACCAATGTTCTAAATAGACCTTATTACAATGAAAATAAAAACATGACTCAACATAAAATACTAACATTAGATCCTTATTTACAATATATAAACATTAGACCCTTATTTGAAGTCTATTTTGGTCAATAGGTGGAAAAGGTTGAAGTTTGAAAAAATACAAAGATGCCTCCTAAAAGTAATCCAATAGCCTGAGAAGTGCAAGAGTTGAAAGAAAAGCATGCCAAGGAGTTAAGTAATCAAAGAAGAGGTGTGGTCACTAGAGATGAAAGTGAGGAAGAGGAAGAGGAAGGGGTGAGAATAAAAACCCTCAAGAAGGAGTCCAAGAGGAAGAGTTAGACCCTGATGAATTGAGAATGGCAAAGTTGCTAAAGTCTATGAGGGGAGATACTCCTAAGGTGAAGATAGAATTGCCCATATATGGTGGGAAGTTGGATAGTGAAGAAGTGCTAGGTAGGATTGATGCACTTGATAACTATTTTGACTATGAGGAGGTGGCAGAAAATTAAAAGGTAAAACTAGCTAAAATAATGTTCAAAGGTCATGCCCTAATTTGGTGGAATTATGTGCAGGAAGAGAGGCTGAAGAAGGGGAAGGCAAAAACAATTCATGGGACAGAATGGTGGCTAAGGTTAAGAGTCAATTTCTACATGCTGATTGTGGAATTCAAACATGTAGGAAGTTGCAAAACCTAAAACAAAAAGAGTTGGATGTCATGGCTTATATAGAGGAGTTCCATAAGTTAAGCATTAGAGCAGGCCATATTGAGGATGAAGTAGAGAAGGTAGCAAGGTACCTAAATGGACTGAACTTCAATATACAAGATGAGATAAGCCTCAACACACCTAGGATGGTGGAAGAATGTTTTCAATTGGTAGTCAAGGTAGAAGAAAGGTTAAAGTGAAGGTAGGAGAAACAAAGTAGGGATAGAGGAAAAAGTTTCAGAGGTAGAGGAATATTTGGAGGAAGAGAATAGTCCACAAAGCCACAAGGAGAGTCAAGTAGCAGTCAAGACCAAGGGGCAGATCAGAGAGGTGGATTCAAGGGAAGAAGACCAAAGAATAGAGGTAGATTTGGTGGTCAAGGTAGAGGCTCAAATACATTTTCAGGAAGATGCTATCAATGCAATCAATTTATCCATCAAGCATGGAAATGTCCGGATAAACAACCTTCAACTTCACATGGTGAAAAAAGGAGAACTCAATTTGTGCAAGAGGAAGTTAATGAGAGTGTCAACTCTCCATCTCAACTTGTTGTTCCAGAAATTGGATAAATTCTAATGATGAGGAGAACATTGCTCAAAGTTCTTGTGGTAAAAGAGCCTCCACAAAGAAAATCCTTGTTTAGAACCACATGCAAATCTCAAGGTAAGGTGTGTAAAGTTGTTGATTCTGGTTCCATGGATAATTTAGTTTCTTTAGAGATGGTTGAAAAGTTAAAAATGAAAAGAATCCCACATCCTACTCCCTACAAGGTCTCCTAGTTGAATAAGGGTTAGCATGTCCTAGTTAATGAGCAAACATGGGTGGAATTCAACATAGGAGGGTATAGAGACAAAATATTGTGTGACATCATCCTAATGGATTTTTGTCATATACTTTTAGGGAGACCCTAGCAGTATGACAGAAAGCCTAATCATGATGGGCAAAAGAACACCATTGTGATTGAAAAGGATGGGGTCTCATTCACTCTTGTTCCATTGAAAGATGAAGATGTAGATACACAAGTTGGGTTTAGTGTAATGTTGGTTGGGGAAAAAGAGTTTTTGAAAACCATGAAAGAGGAAGGTGGAGAAGGTTATGCCATTCTAATCAGACCAAAGTCTATCATGACAACAACAACAAAGGTTGAAGATGTATCTAAAGAAGTCCAATCCTTGTTGAACAAGTATAAGGACATAGTGGTAGATGAGCTCCCTAGTTCTTTGCCACCCATAAGAGATGTGAGCCACCATATATATTTTATACCAGGGGCAAACCTACCTGACAAAGATCCATACAAAATGACCCCTCAATAGAATGAAGAGATTTAGAAGCAAATCCAAGAGTTACTTGACAAAGGCCTAATAAGGGAGAGTCTTAGCCCATGTGATGTCCCCACTATTTTCGCACCAAAGAAAAGGGGAGATTGGAGAATGTGCACTGAATCAAGGGCAATTAACAAGATTACCATAAGGTATAGGTTTCCCATACCAAGAATGGAAGATTTGATGGATTGTTTAGGAGGGGCATGTTATTTTTCTAAGATAGACCTAAAAAGTGGCTACCACCAAATCAGAATTAGAGAGGGGGATGAGTGGAAAACTACCTTCAAAACAAATGAGGGGTTATATGAATGGCTTGTCATGCCATTTGGTCTTTCAAATGCACCAAGCACCTTTATGAGATTAATGAATGAAGTTCTAAAACCCTTGATAGGTAAGTTTGTAGTTGTCTATATGGATGATATCCTTGTTTTTAGTAAGACTAAAGAGGAACACTTATAGCATCTAGACTTGGTTTTGAAGAGGCTAAATGAAGAAAAGTTGATGATCAAATTGAAAAAGTGTGAATTCATGAACAAAGAGTTAGTCTATCTTAGATTTGTGATCTCCAAAGGCTCTTTGAAGATGGACCCTAGCAAAGTGGAAGCAATTCTCAATTGGCCTACTCCAACATCAGCAAGTGAGGTAAAAAAATTTCATGGTTTAGATAGTTTTTTATAGAAAATGTATTAAGAATTTTAGTCACATATGTGCTCCCATCATTGACACAATCAAAGGAAATAAAAGAAAAAGGTTTGTATGGACTGATGTGGTAGAAAAAAGATTTCAATATCTGAAAAATAGAATAGCACAACAACCTATCTTGGCATTACCTGACTTTAACAAAGTTTTCACAATTGAGTGTGATGCAAATGGGTATGCAATTGGGGCAATATTGAAACAAGAGGGTGGGCCTATTGCATTTTTTAGTGAGAAGCTCAATGAGGCAAAGAAAAAGTATTCCTCTTATGACTTGGAGTTATATGCCATGGTGCAGTCATTGAAGAAGTGGAGACAATATCTTCTTCCTAAGGAATTCATTGTTTTCACTAACAATCATGCTTTGCAATTCTTAAACAGCCAAGACAAGCTCAGCCATAGACATGTGAAGTGGGTGGAGTACCTACAAAGCTTCACCTTTACTATCAAACACAAAAAGGGGCAGTCAAACAAGGTGTCAGATGCTTTGAGCAGAAGATCATTATTGGTTCAATAAGTTCAACTCCAAAGTGTGGGAATCGATGCTTTGAAAGGTATGTATGAAGGGGATGATGATTTCAAAGAAATTTATGATGTTTGTAATCAGATCAATGGCACTTTTCATGAAGAACACTCTAATTTTTTGGTACAAGATGGCTTATTGTTTAAAGGGGGTCAGTTATGGATTCCCAAATGTTCTATGTGGACTAATCTAATTAAGGAAAAGCATTGTGGTAGCTTAGGGGGTCATTTTGTTATGGACAAAACCTTGGAATAGGTAAGGAGATATTATTATTGGCCAAAGATGCAAAGTGATATCAGAAAATTTGTTAAAAAGTGTGTTATTTGTCAAAGGGCCAAGGGTTGTAGCACAAATGCAATTCTTTACCAGCCATTACCAATCCCAAGTAGACCATGGGAGTCCATCATCATGGATTTTGTGTTGGGGTTGCCCAAAACATAGAGAGGCTATGATAGTGTGTTTATTGTTGTAGACATGTTTAGTAAAATGACACATTTTATACCACGTAGAAGCACAAATGATGCCTCACACATTGCAGGATTGTTTTTCAAGGAGGTGATCAGGATTCATGGATTGCCATTAACAATTGTTTCAAACAAGGACAGTAAAATTGTGGGTCACTTTTGGAGAACTCTTTGGAAGAAGTTAGGTACAAATTTGACCTTTAGCTCTGCCTATCACCCACAAATAGATGAGTAGACTAAAGTAGTCAATAGAACTCTTAGAAATCTTCTTAGATGCCTCACAAAGGAGCATGCACAACAATGGGATCTGATTCTTCCATAGGCTGAATATGCATATAATGATTCTATCAACAGAAGTGTTGGAAAAAGCCCATTTGAAATTGTGTATGGATTGAAGCCTAGGGGAGTGTTTGAACTCAGAGATTTGAGTGGAATGGAGAGGAGTGCTAAAGGAGAAGAGTTTGTTGTTGCCATGAAGGAAATACATCAGCAAGTTAGAGAAAACCTCCAAAAGAGTGTTGAGAAATACAATTAACATGCAAATTTGAAAGGAAGAGAGGTCCATTTCAAGGTGGGAGATTTAGTTTTAGCTCATTTGAGGAAGGAAAGGCTACCAAAGGGGAAGTATTCAAAGCCGTAGATGAAAAAGAATAGGCCATGTAGGGTGGTCCACAAATTTGGAGCAAATGCCTATGAGATAGAACTCCCTCTTGGAGTTGCTATCTCCCCAATATTTAATGTTTCTGACCTTTACCCTTTCAAAGGGATTGTGATTGTAGGTATGGATGTAAGTATAGAGGTTGCAGATGAAGATTGGATCAAGGACTTACCACCAAGTCAACCATTGAAACTTGAATGCATCTTAGATACCAAGGAAGCTAAAAGAACAAGGCACAAGGTGTATTATGAGTACCTGGTGAAGTGGAAAGGCCTTTCTATGGAGGATGCCACCTGGATGATAGAGGAAGACATCATGAAACATGTATTCATAGTTAAATATCTAATCTCAAGTGGAGCTTGAGATTTTGTTCCCCCCGGGAGTATGGTGCAGGAGCACCTAGTTCACATGTTGTAAATAAGGATCTAATGTTAGTATTTTTTGTTGATCCATATTTTTTTTTGTTGTAATAAGTTCTATTTAGACCATTGGTTAATGTTTTTAGTCATGTGGGGTCAGTTTTGTGGAAAATTGTAAATTTTTTGTAAAAGCTACAAAGTTACCAAGTAACTTTTTATCTTTTGTGGAAGTTGGATAGTCAAGTAGTTGAAAGGTCAGTTGGAAACAGTTCGACAGGGTTGGAAATAGTTGCATATGACTTGTTTTGGTTGGAAGAATACATTGGTGATGGTTTTGGATGTTCAAACAATAAAATAACTCTATTTTCTATAGTTTACACTGAATTTCTGCTATTACAATGAATTGTACGACCTAGTACGGCTAGGAACTGAACAAAACTTGATTGGAATCTTTAGAAGAGTGATTTAACTTCAATTTTGTTTTGTTTTTATCAATTTTCATTAGGGTTGAAGTGTTTTAGAGCAGTTTTTCTAGAAAAAGTAAAAAACCCTAGTTTAGGGTGGGTTTTGATTGAAAAAATGAGTTTTTGATCCATTCCACCGATGGAAAAATCTAAGAATCAGTGGAATGGAGGTAGATAGGATGTTTTCAATGGTTTTGGTGTTTGTAGGAGTAGGGAATGGAGTTAGGGTCATGTTTGATGCAGCCCTAGCCTAATATCTTCATGTATTAGGCTTAGAGAAGGAGGTAGACATAAGGTTTTGTAAAAGGGTCAGTGGGTGATTGTTCTAGTTGATAAAAATTGCATATTCAGACCCCATGTGACATGAGGAAAGCTTTGAATTAATGTTTTGAAACTTGGATTGAGGAAATCACATAATTGCTTTAGAAAATAGGCCTAATTTGACCTAATTGCAGCGTAGCAATCAAAATTTGAGGGCTCTGTTCCAAAACAACCCTATCTACAAATTGGGTATGTTGAAAAGAGGCATAAAGGGTATCCGAAATGGTGATTAGTTTTTGGGTTTGATGTATCTTTTGAAAGTTATGGTTGAAAACCCCTATTCCGAGTACTACTAGGAGAAATGAAGATTTTTGTGAGAAATTCACCAAGTTAGGGTTTCAAAATTGTGAATCTTTTTCATTTGATTTTGAGTTGATAATCTCCACCCCGCTCTTCATCATAGGGTCATATAGTGACTGTTGCACTTGAAATAAATATTGTTAATCGGTGATATGAGATTGCACTACTGATTCGATGGATGATGAGATGATGAGATGATTGAATGAATTGCTTGATGAACTCCATTGATCCCTTTTTATATCCTTGGAAGGCTGCCTTTTTGTATTGGGTGTCTCCTTTTAAGGGAATCATCAGTCTATGAGGAGACGTCAACTCAACCTCTTTAATATATTATCGCTACTATTAACAATTAGTTATTACCAACTATTGGATCCTCACAAACTTTTGTCTTCATTGCTTCATGAGATCGCCGCTGTAGAGGAGTTGATTACTTTGTCTCAGCATATTATTCTTAAGAAATAAGTTGGCCTCCTTAATCAAATGCATTGCCTTTAATTAAGGCTTTTCCCTTTGTAAAGTGTCTCTCACCATAAATGGGAATCGGTCCCCTCTTATAATATTTAATAAGGCAGAAAGGCTCATGCGAACATTGTTCATAGAAAATCTTCTGGTCGGGTTGAAGGACACAATTAAGGCAACTTCTTTGGGAGTGGGCATTCTGCGGCCTGGAGACTTCCATCTCCTTCAGGATGCAGATGAGGTGGTTCGTTTTTTCCCTTTTCTTCTCGATTTGAAAGGTATGGCTCTGGTTTCTCATAGGGAACAAGTGGAAGTTGGGATGGGTTTCCTGCAAAAGATTCTCTATTTGGAACCACACGGTGGTAATTTTGAATGGGTTGCAGATTTTAGTGCCCTGGCCGCATCTTTGGGCTTTATGTGATGGTCGTTCTCTCTGCTCTGTTGTTTCTGTCAATAGGTTTTAGCTTTTAGTATAGTCAAAAGCATACAGGGGAAGGGTTTCTGGTCCTGCGTGACCTCCTCATTTTGGTCTTGACCCTGCGCGGTCCCAGGAGTAGTAGCTATTTCTCAGTTTGGGCGTTTTTTTATCAGCCCTGGACACTTTTTCCTACGCCAGAAGGGCAAAAATCTATATATTTCATCTCTGTGTAATATAAATATGAATATTACGAATCAAAAAAAATATAATATATATTATTTAATTTATAATATTTGATTAATTAATTTATAATATTTATTTATATTTAAATAATATAATAATATATATTAGAATAAAACTATTAATATTAATATTTATATTAATAATATAATTTAAATAAATATATTATATTTTATTTGATTAATAATCCATTCAATATATGGACATGATAATTTATTGCATTTAAGTAGCATATATTAGATTTAGGTACATGTATAGACTTATCTCTTTTATCTAGTTTAATTTAATTATTGCTTGCTTTATTGCATTTTAGGGCATGTCTTCTTACCATTCAATTATATTTCCATTAAGACAATAATGTTTATAGTAGGACTCCACAGCTACCACAATATAAGTGTATTTATTTAACTTACACATTACAAAAGAAGTTTAATGATTAGTGATTAATGTAAAGTATGGAGTATTAGGTTGAAGTTATATGACATAGTAGGGTATTTTTTGTTTAATATACTATATTCTAGCTTGTTTTAAACATCTTTTATTCATTATCATTATTTATGTATTATTTATTGAGAATTTTAAGAGTAAAATGAGCTAGAGGAAAGAGGCTTTATAAACAATTTTGGATATAACGTGTAGCCTATTAATATTCAAATATCAATTAGGTTTTCAATGTCCTCCATTATAATAGATTACATTGTAAGAGGAAGAAGATAAAGCTTGTGCAGCATTGGAGACCTTGCATCATAATGTTAGATATGTTGTGTAGCTTTGAAACTTTCCAATAGAAATAAAAATGAGTCCTTTGAATCCTAATAAACTATATTATAAGAGGAAGAATGAGGCATACACCCTTATCATTGGATGTGCCATGCACTACATCACGATGTTGTAAATAGGGCTTTGATGCCATGTAGGTAATATATATCCCTAGTCTTCCCTTTAAGTATTATTTGGCTATATGAGGAGACTTAATAAGTTGTACCTTAACTTTTATTTCATTAATTCTTTTTCTCTTATATTTTTCAATTTTATCTATTATTTTTCCCAAGATAATTTAAAAGTAAAGTGAGATTTTTGGCACACATAATTAAAGGTGATCATATTATTAAATATTTTCCATTAAGTTTATCATCTTTAGTGGGACTTCATAACTACGTCAATATATAGATCAATATATAGATGATCATGTTTTTGTAATATTTACATTAAGTGTTTATTTTTTAAATATAAGACATCATCATTTTAAAATATAAACTATTACAAAGTAACATACAAGTATACAATATTTACTACACTTTTCAAAGTAAAAAATAAAACAAAAGAATTGCCCAAATAATGAATGGTGGCTTTTCCAAAAGTAAAATTAAAATTTTAAGCATTGTAGATAATTTAAAATTAAAATCTCTGTCCATGTGTGTATGTAGTAAAAAATAATTCTAAAGAAAAATAATAATAATAATAATAAGTAAATAAAATAGCTCTAGAGTGGTACCTCTATGTGTTTTTTAGATAATGTATTTAAAATATCTATACTAGTTATGGTTGGGCTTCACAACTACCCTAATATAAGTGTATGTATTTATCTTTCACTTTACAAAAAAAATTAATGATTAATGTAGTGGCTAGTTTTGATCTTGTAAAAGTATAAACCATTTAAGTTGAAGGTATATGAAGCACTATGGTTTTTTTTTCTTTTTTGGTATAACGAGCTTATTTTCATTGATTTCATTATTAATGTATTCTTGCTTGAGAAGTTAAAGAGAGTAGGATAAGTTAGAGGATGAAGGCTCTATAAATAATTATTAGTATGATGTGTAGTTAATGAAAAGTTCACAATAGAAATTAGGGTTTTGAGATCTCATTATAATAGCTTTATATTATAATTTTAGAGAGGTCATCCACAAATTCGTTTTTACCATGATTGGGGAGCATGAGCCTTAGGCTGAACCTCTACAACTGAGAGTCAAGGACTGAGGGGTATTCATTTTGTGAAATTCACCTCCCAATCTCATCCCTTGATAGGATGTGTAGCTTATAAAAAATTCACAATAGAAATTAGGGTTTTGAGATCCCATTATAATAGCTTTGAATTATAATGGATGTGATATCTTGTCTCACATCATAAGGTTGCACACTATTGGAGACCCTGCACCATATGTGAGATGCAGTTTAGGAGGAATGAAATGTGGCATTATAATGTTGGATATGTTATGCAACACATCACGATGTTGGGTGTCGTTCGTCATCTATAAGAAACCCTAAAGATAAATAGGGTTTTTAGGCTCTCGTTTATAAGAAGGAAGCCAACAACATAATGTTTGATGTATTGTATGGTTTAGAGTTCACAGTATAAATACATGTTTAAGAGTGTATATTACACTAGCCAAAACTGTAAAAGAATGCAGATTTGTTATCACAATATATGATGTAATGTTCATGCATCATAATAACTTGTATAGAGAAGGTGTTGCAAGTATGAGGTGAGCCATTGTTGTCATTGATGTCAACATACTCACACTGCATTGACAAGAAGGATTTGATGAGCTTTGTGCTGAGGATATTGAGAAAATTAGCCTCAGTCAGGAACAGTGAAGAACAGTGATGAGAAGAAGGTAAATATACTGTATAGGATGAGAACCGGAGGATGCGGATTAAAGGGTTAGTAGATATGAGTCTTAAGATGCTACAGTTAAGATTTCAGAGGTCCGCATGAAGATCTGAAGGAGTTATGGCTGCCGGTATAGAACCGGGTCCGGCAAGTATCCGGAGGTGACAGAGGATCACAAAAAGGTCCGGTGAGGTCCGGAATTGTATTATCATAATCTGCGGATTGGAAGGAGTGTTTTATATGTCCTTGTGATGTGTCATCCTGATTTGTGTGTAATTTGGAGGTCCGGATGTACCTCCTGCATTATGACAGTGGCGACAGACTGTGTTCTTGAAGTTCCGGATGAGGAAGACAAGAGATCCCAGTAAGCAGAGAAAGTGCGGATGTATCCGGACATTCAGACAGACTTGTGAAGGTTCTTGAATCATGTTTAGGTTGTGTTGTTGGTCCGCATTGATGGTAGAGCCCGGAATTGAAGTTATTCTTCCGGATGAAGTTATTGCTCTGTTTAGCCGACCGGATGAGTTGTTCATCCTGCGAATGTTCTTGTGATAGCCGACCGGATGTGTTATTCATCTTACGGATACTCCTATGGTTGTTTGCCGACTTAGATGCTTGTTCCTAAGTCGATGTCTTGTATAAATAATGATTTGTGAATTCATTTCAGGTAGTGGCATGTGGATGAGCATGGTGTAGCGAAGAAAGGTGCGAAAGGCAGAGCAGAGATTGTTGGGCTTAATTGGAACTGATCCGGACATGGTAGAGATGTCATTCTCCAGTTCAAGACTGTGATTTTTATCACTCTGTAGACAGTGTGTCTCCTTGTAGGCAGTGGGCCTCTTTGTGAGCAGTGTGCTCGGGCAGTGAGCCCTTATTGGCATGTGCCATTCATTTTTTTTTATTCTTCTAACAGAGAATAATTCTTGGGTTAATCACCCCGTGGTTTTTCCCTTAACCGGGTTTTCCACGTCAAAATCTTGGTGTTCAATGTGTTGATGCTTATCTACTCTTGTGTTTATGTATTGTGCTTCCATGAATGATTATTTGATATGCTGCTAACTAACAACAGAGAATAAAGTGTTTGAAATAGAACAAGTTCTATACAACTGATTCACCCCCCCCCTCTCAGTTGTATGCCCTAGATCCAACAATTGGTATCAGAGCTGAGTTCCTCTGATAGGAGCTTAACCGCTTGAGGTGATCCAGGATGTCGTCATACAAGAAGGATAGTCCGAAGTTCGATGGAACCAACTTCACTCTCTGGAAAGGTCGCATGAAGTGTCATTTGGAATGTATGGGAAAAACATACTTGGCTATGATTTCAAAACCATATATACCCCCACAAGGTGGTCCGACAACTCCTGATGAAACCACAGAAGCTGAAAACAATCTGCGGACCAAGGAAGCTCTTCTAAGCGCATTGAATGACTCAGATCTCTCGAATGTCATTGACCTACCAACTGCATATGAGATCCTAACTAAACTGGAACTTCTGTATGAAGGAGATGAGTTTGTCAAAAGTGCAAGGTTGCAACGTCTGAAAGGGAAATTTGAAAGATTGAAAATGAGAGATGATGAAAACATTACTACCTTTATGCCAAGAGTAAATGAGCTGGTATGTGGAATCAGAAATGCTGGTGGAACTCTAGATGAAAATGAGATTGTCTGCAAAATCCTAAGATCCCTTCCTGCTGCCTACAAAATCAAAGTTGCTGCCATTGATGAATTCAGAGCCCACACAACTGTCACAAGAGAACAATTGGCTGGCAAACTAGCTGCATTTGAAATGACCGAGTTTGGAGATGATCCACCCAAGACTGAGTCTGCTTTTAAAGCCAGTGCCTATGTGAAAGGCAAACAGAGATTTGATCCGGGTGAAAACTCATCAAGGAAAATGTCATGGTATGATCAAGCAAGAAGAGACATGGAAGAAGAAGAAGCAGAAACAGCTCAACTTGAAGCCCTCATTGCAAAGAGACTGCCAAGAGGATCCGGTAAGTATGAAGGAAAACTACCCTTTAAGTGTTTTAACTGCAATAAGATTGGTCATTTTGCCTCAAGATGTCCGGAGAGATCTGCAAGATCTAATACTCACAGACAAAGGTTTCAAAAGAATTGCTATTATGTTCATGAAGAAGATGACAATGAAGGAGTAACAGATGATGAATCAGATCCAGGAAGCAAATCCGGAAATGAGTGGGTGTTTATAGCCATCAAGGAAGAAGATTCCTTGCTCTCTGAATCTGTCAATCACAAAGTTGTTGAAAAAGCCTTGGCTGCTCAAGTGGAAGAAAAGGATGATTGGGTTATTGACAGTGGATGCTCTCACCATATGACTGGTGACAAGAATAAGTTCTTAGACTTGGAAAGATATGAAGGAGGAATGGTAAAGTTTGGTGACAATTCCGCTGGCAGAATCAGAGGTAGGGGAACTATTTCCTTTGATGGTAAGAGCAAAACAGGTAATGTACTATATGTTGAAGGATTGAAGCACAATCTTCTCAGTGTTGGTCAGTTAGTGGACAAAGGCTATGATCTCTGGTTCAAGAATGGAAAATGCAGAATCTTTACAAGCTCCGGAACTGAAATTGCATCCGGTACTCAGACAAGAGGTAACATCTTTCATCTGGTTGGTTCAAATAAAAGTTGTTTGTTTGTTCAAATTGATCAGAGTTGGTTATGGCATAGAAGAATGTGTCATGTAAATTTTGATAACATCATCAAAATAAGCAATACTCAGGCTGTGAGAGATCTTCCAAAGTTGATAAAACCTACAAACAGTGTGTGTAAAGAATGTCAGTTAGGCAAACAAAGCAGAGTCTCTTTTAAAAGCAAAGATCAGTCTTCTACCGGATTGTTGGAATTAGTACATACTGATCTATGTGGTCCGACAAGAATCAAGAGTCTGCAAGGTGATAGATACTTCATGTTGTTAATTGATGATCATTCCCGGATGATGTGGGTTACCTTTCTGAAAGAAAAATCAGAAGCTTTTGAGAAGTTCAAAATCTTCAAAGCTATGGTGGAGAATCAAACCGGATTGAAACTAAAGTGTCTAAGGTCTGATAGAGGTGGTGAATTTACATCTGGTGAATTCATTGACTTTTGTGAGAAACAGGGTATAAGGAGACAGTTGTCTGCTCCTAAGACTCCACAGCAGAATGGAGTAGTTGAGAGAAAGAACCGGACCATCCAGGAAGCTGCTAGGACAATGATGTTGGAAGCAAATGTTCCTCAAATGTTTTGGAAAGAAGCTATCAGCACTGCAGTCTACACTCTCAATCGAGTTCAAATCAGAAACAACACCGGTAAGACCCCCTATGAACTTTGGTTTGGCATCACTCCTACTGTGAAATATTTCAGGGTATTTGGTAGCAAGTGTTATATTAAAAGAGATGAAGATCTAGGAAAGTTTGATGCTAGAAGTGATGAAGGAATTTTCTTGGGCTACTCCACTCAAAGCAAAGCATATCGGTGTTACAATAAGAGATTGAGGAAGATGATAGAAAGTACCAATGTAAAGGTTGATGAAGGAATTGAGAAGCCTTCAAGATTTTATGAATTTGATGAAGATGACCAAGATAGTGTTCAAGGAACTCAATCCTCTCCGGTGAAACAGAGTCAGCCTGATCCGGTAAATCAGGAAGAAGAGTTAGGTTTAAATGAGCCTGATCAAGAAACAGCAGTACTGGATACTCCCAAAATTCCAAGGTATGTAAAACTGAATCACTCTGAAGATCAGATCATAGGTGACAGAAGCAAAGGTGTACAAACTAGAAGGAATATTGCTCAAGATCAGAATGAATGTTGTCTGATTTCAAGGATTGAACCTAAAACAATAAATGAAGCCTGCAATGATGAAAATTGGACCAAAGCAATGGAAGATGAACTGATGCAAATTGAGAAAAATCATACTTGGGATCTTGTTCCCAGACCTAGAGACAGGAATGTAATTGGAACCAAGTGGGTCTTCCGGAACAAACTAAATGAAGCTGGTGAAGTAATCAGAAACAAAGCTAGATTGGTCTGCAAAGGCTACTCTCAAATAGAAGGAATTGACTTTGAAGAGACTTTTGCTCCGGTAGCAAGAATTGAAGCAGTCAGATTACTTCTTGCATTTGCTGCCTTCAAAGATTTCAAGGTATATCAGATGGATGTCAAGTCTGCCTTCTTAAATGGTGATCTGGAAGAAGAAGTCTACATTGAACAACCGGATGGATTTCAATTGTCTGATAATAATGATATGGTCTGCAAGTTGAAGAAAGCTTTGTATGGATTGAAGCAAGCCCCAAGAGCATGGTATGAAAGGTTGGATAAGCATCTTGTGCAGATTGGATTCAACAAAGGTACTGCTGACAGCAACTTATATTTCAAAATTGATCATGAAAACATTCTGATTGTTGAAGTGTTTGTGGATGATATCATTTTTGGAGGAAGAGATAGTATGTGTAAAACTTTTGCAAATCAGATGAAAAGTGAGTTTGAAATGTCTATGCTTGGTGAAATGAATTTCTTCTTGGGTCTGCAAATTACTCAAACAAAAGAAGGGATCTTCATTTCTCAGACCAAATATGTGAAAGAATTGTTAAAGAAATTTGGTATGGAAGACTCAAAGCCTATGAACACTCCTATGGCAACCGGATGTAAGTTAAGCAAAGATGATGATTCTCCAAAGGCAGATCAGACAAAGTATAGATCAATGATTGGTGGATTGTTGTATCTCACTCAAACTAGACCAGATATAATGCAAGCTGTTGGTCTTGTGGCAAGATTCCAGGCTGATCCTAGAGAATCTCATGTTATGGCAATCAAAAGAATTTTTAGATACTTGAAAGGGACAGTTGAGTATGGTCTATGGTATCCTAGAGATCCGGATTTTTCTCTTCATGCTTACACAGATGCAGATTGGGCAGGAGATGTGGATGACCGGAAGAGCACTAGTGGTGGAGCATTCTTTTTGGGGAAGAGATTGGTTTCTTGGCTAAGCAAGAAACAAGATGCAATATCTCTGTCTACAACTGAAGCAGAATACATTGCAGCAGCAGGTAGTTGCACTCAAATCTTGTGGATGAAGCAGATGCTAAGAGACATCAAAGTTGAATATGAGGAGCCTATCACAATTTTCTGTGATAATTCAAGTGCAATTAATATTTCCAAGAATCCGGTATTGCATTCTAAGACTAAGCACATATCTATCAAATTTCACTTTTTGAGAGAACAAGTAAACAAGGAAGAAGTCAGATTGGAGTATGTTCCCTCCAAGGATCAGATTGCAGATATCCTTACAAAACCTCTTCCCAAGGACTCTTTTGAATATCTCCGGGAGAAGTTAGGGGTCATGGCCCCTCCGGTGATGAACTAAGATGCACAGATGTGCATCAGTCCGGTGGCAATCACAGTCATATCTTGTGATCCGGACTAATGGGGAGCTGCAACTAAGGGGGAGCAGCTGGTATTATTCTGATGCATGAGAGTTGCAAGTATGAGCCCTTTGCCATTGATGTCAAAGGGGGAGAGAAGACATGTGAAAAACAAGTGGTTGATGATCAAAGGGGGAGCAGCAAAGGAAGACATGTGAAGAGTTGATTGTTGATAGGGGGAGCTGTGACAGAAAAGAGAAGTTCTTGTCTTGATGGTTTTTTTCACATCATATGTTGCCATCAATGACAAAGGGGGAGATTGTTGCAAGTATGAGGTGAGCCATTGTTGTCATTGATGTCAACATACTCACACTGCATTGACAAGAAGGATTTGATGAGCTTTGTGCTGAGGATATTGAGAAAATTAGCCTCAGTCAGGAACAGTGAAGAACAGTGATGAGAAGAAGGTAAATATACTGTATAGGATGAGAACCGGAGGATGCGGATTAAAGGGTTAGTAGATATGAGTCTTAAGATGCTACAGTTAAGATTTCAGAGGTCCGCATGAAGATCTGAAGGAGTTATGGCTGCCGGTATAGAACCGGGTCCGGCAAGTATCCGGAGGTGACAGAGGATCACAAAAAGGTCCGGTGAGGTCCGGAATTGTATTATCATAATCTGCGGATTGGAAGGAGTGTTTTATATGTCCTTGTGATGTGTCATCCTGATTTGTGTGTAATTTGGAGGTCCGGATGTACCTCCTGCATTATGACAGTGGCGACAGACTGTGTTCTTGAAGTTCCGGATGAGGAAGACAAGAGATCCCAGTAAGCAGAGAAAGTGCGGATGTATCCGGACATTCAGACAGACTTGTGAAGGTTCTTGAATCATGTTTAGGTTGTGTTGTTGGTCCGCATTGATGGTAGAGCCCGGAATTGAAGTTATTCTTCCGGATGAAGTTATTGCTCTGTTTAGCCGACCGGATGAGTTGTTCATCCTGCGAATGTTCTTGTGATAGCCGACCGGATGTGTTATTCATCTTGCGGATACTCCTATGGTTGTTTGCCGACTTAGATGCTTGTTCCTAAGTCGATGTCTTGTATAAATAATGATTTGTGAATTCATTTCAGGTAGTGGCATGTGGATGAGCATGGTGTAGCGAAGAAAGGTGCGAAAGGCAGAGCAGAGATTGTTGGGCTTAATTGGAACTGATCCGGACATGGTAGAGATGTCATTCTCCAGTTCAAGACTATGATTTTTATCACTCTGTAGACAGTGTGTCTCCTTGTAGGCAGTGGGCCTCTTTGTGAGCAGTGTGCTCGGGCAGTGAGCCCTTATTGGCATGTGCCATTCATTTTTTTTTATTCTTCTAACAGAGAATAATTCTTGGGTTAATCACCCCGTGGTTTTTCCCTTAACCGGGTTTTCCACGTCAAAATCTTGGTGTTCAATGTGTTGATGCTTATCTACTCTTGTGTTTATGTATTGTGCTTCCATGAATGATTATTTGATATGCTGCTAACTAACAACAGAGAATAAAGTGTTTGAAATAGAACAAGTTCTATACAACTGATTCACCCCCCCCCCTCTCAGTTGTATGCCCTAGATCCAACAGAAGGGAGGCTCAACATCACAATAGATGGTTTATTTAAACAAGGCTTTGAAAAAGAGTTTAGAGTATTTCATCTGAACATACGAAAAAAGGTATGATATAGATCTTCTCTAACCTTATTTCTCTTTCATAATAAATTTTAATTTGATAGGCTTTCTTATTAAAATTTATATTCATTCACAATAATAGAATTTATAGTTGATAGGATTATCTTTACTCTCTAGTTATTTATATTCATGCAAATATGTAATCTAGTTGATAGAGTGGTGAGTTAGACTTCTCTCTGGTTATTTGTAATCTAGTTGAAATCAAATTCTTCTTCTATGCAGAAAGTTGGAGTAGTTAGCAGAAGAAGTTGACTTTTTGATGTCTGGTCTAGATGAATATCTTTGTTGGCATCGGAAACATTAGGTGGAAGTAAAGGAAAGGGCGGAGCTCTTGCAAAGAGTGGTGAGTTAGACTTCTCTCTAGTTATTTATAATCTAGTTGAAACCAAATTCTTCAAATGTTTGGATTGGTTTTGAGGAGTTCTTGTCTTCTTCAAGATACATTTGAAATCAGTCCTAAGATTTATGAGTCAATCCTCCATTTGAGTCTAGATCTACTAGCAAACCCATGAGTCTATTGCACAGTTAGAGTCTGGTGGTAAGTGACTGAATTACAAACCCATATGGGATCTTTGAAACACGGAAATAGAGAAAATGGTCCAACCTTCCAGATGGCCTGTTGTGAGTTTGTCAACTCTTTTTTGAATAATGGTAAACTGTTCTCTCACGATTCCTATATGTAGCCTGCATTTCATCTTGCATTGGAATGCATCATTCTCGTTAATGATTGGTTGAATATGGTTGATATTTAGAAAGGTCTTTTTCCTATTTCATTGTACTTCATCTGTTTGGTATTTTTTCTTTATAGCATGCAAGTAAGATTGGCATCCTAATTCCATGTATGTATCTTATATTCAAGGAGGTTAGGTACGTATTTGCGCAGAAATTAATATCACAAATTCCAAGACATGCTCACTTTTGTTTGTTAAGTGTAACCGTGAATATGACCTCCCGGGGCTGGAATAGGTTCCAATTCTGGGCATATTATTACATGCTCATATGGCTTCCAAGTTAAGGTCTGCTGGATGTGGTGGTTTTGAATTTGAGCCACTTCTCTTATGAATCTATTTTTTTTAACATTTCCACCACAACACTTTGTACATTACTAAGCATAGTCATGATTAAATCTAGTTTTTTTAAATTCCAGGTTAGCTGCCATGTAACAACATTTGCATTGCTACAGCTTTTTTTTTTTGCTCAAGTGGCACATTCAAGGTGTCTTTATCATGTTTAAGTGATTAGTGAAAGTCACCTACATCAAATGATTGGCTGTGTTTTTTCTAGCTTTACTAAAGTTCCAATTTTTTTTGTCCTTAAAAATATGCTAGTTGAATGGGATTCTACTAACAACTGCTTATATTGTGGAGAAATCATGTAATTGCTAACATTCATGAATCACCATGATGGGGACTGCTTGCTCTCAATTTACAATGATAGTGCTGATTATATCCTTAAAAGATTCTATTATTTTGCAATTTTATTTTGTAAATAGTTGGTGCTCTAAAATTCTATAAAAAGATCAAATTATTTACAATTTTGGGATTCAACAAATTGCATGGACTACTTGAAGAATAAGAATAAAAGTAGGGACCGCTGCCTTTGTAAAATTCTAAAGTCACTCAAAAAGACATACTAAGACATTAGGCATAATCCCCAATACCTCTTGCCAGGCATCTTTTATGTTGTTAAGGATTGCCTCTTGTGGTTCTAATTGTCTAGAGTCTTTGCCCTCTTCTTATTTACAACTAATGTTCATTTATTAAGAGCTCATTAAACTCATGCCCAGAGGCTATGATTGGAGGATGACAACATATTACAGTCCTTAATGTCTTGTACATAATTTAAGCAAAATATCTGGCTCGTAGAATTAAACATCTCATTTCCTAAATGGTTGAAGAGGGCATACTAAGTATATAAAAAGGCAGATTTACTTCTTGTAGTCTTATCAAATCTTGGGAAGGCTTCAAATGGGTTCACTAGTTTTGTTTAAAGGATACCTTTTTAGAAATATAATTTAAAAAAGCTTATGAAAGGATTGAATGTGATCTGAATTAGATCATGAAAACATATTAAATTTGATTTACTAAACTAATATTCTTAGCCACTAGTCAAACTAAGCATGTAACTTTCAAACACTCCTAAAGTGATAATATTTTGTAAGAATAAAGTATGCATGCACAAGGTTGTAGATGGTTATGAGGTGATTGAAATAGTTTGAAGTTAAACATTGCTGATGCAAGTTATTGAGATGTGTTTTGGTTGGTTACTACCAACTCCATTTAATGTTGTAATGGGATAGCCACAAAGGGTGCAAGAAGTGGATTCAGAAATCCACCAAACTGAAAAATTATTGAAAGAACATGAAATATATGTCTCTAAGAGAAATAGATTAGAGGAATCTCAAGCTAAGTAGGAAGCAAGACATGATTAGCATATAGTCAAGTTCCAAGTTGGGGATATATGATATCTTTACTTAGAAAAAGATAAGTCTTGAGGTATAGCAATGAAGTTAAAACCAATTAGATTTAGTCCATCTAAGATCCTTAGAAAACTAAATTCTAATACTTTTATACTAGATCTTCATCGATACATGAATTTGTATTCCATTACGAATGTTGAAAACTTGCATGTCTCTTTGATCATATCAACTAATGTACATCCCTTCAAGGAGCCTTATTCTCATCCTCTACTTATGTACCAAACATTAATAGAGGTTTTTCTCATCATATTACTTTCTAAATATTCAACCACGAACTAGTTGAGGAAGAAGAATCTTTCTGGAGGACATATTGACCTCTTCATAGAATGCTCAAGTACAATATTCAAGACTAGTCATAGAAGCAACTCCTCATGTTTCGAAGGAAGATATAAGGAGTTTTGTACATCATGCCAAGAATATAGTTATAAGACCCCATTTCGTAGCCAAAAAGGAGAATGGTTGTTACTAGAAAATGGACATGCCCCCCATCTTCTTTAACATGGATGATATGGAAGATCAGCTCTAAATATTGAAGGAATGATCCCTAATCTATAAATTTATGTGGGCTTTTCCAAGATCCAAAACACTTAGTGGGCTCATGAAAAGTAGAAGCCACCTATATTAGTTTAGATGTTGAGGGTTCCCAAAGGCTACTTTCTAGATATTTTCTTTCCCAAATAAAATAAAGTTTTTTTATATTAAGGAGCACCATGGTTCATGAAGAGATATGGGCTCTTGAAGAAACACTTGTTACTAGATTTCAACCTAACATAGAATCTACCAAGCACAATTCCAAGATAGGTAATATTTACCTATGTTCCTTAGTCAAAACTAATTACATTTCTCTATAAAATTCCTTGATTCGCAATTAGATAATGCATAGTTGCTTCAAAATTTGCAAAAAAATTGAGGTTGTGATTTATGAATTTTTTGCATTGATCTAGACTATGAAAAGCATTATGATTTTAGATATGGGAGGTGTTGTTTGTAGCAAACCCATATATTATGATAATACATATGTTGTTTAAATATCAAATGTGTAATGAGAACAATAATCTTTTCCATGTTTCTCCAAATCAAGAAATGATGGAGTTGGACCAAGCATATGATTTTAGATATGGGAGGTGTTGTATATAAAAAACCCATATATTATGATAATACATATGTTTAAATATCAAATGTGTAATGAGAACAATCATCTTTTCCATGTTTCTCCAAACCAAGAAATGATGGAGTTGGACCAAGCATGTCCACAAGATGCAATGGAACAACCACCAACAATAATACCTTCTAAGCCTAAAATACAACAGATAAATACTCAAAGCTACCAACCAGATGAGAACAAATTCAGATGAGATTACACAAGAAAAGGTAAGGAAACAAGAGATAATTTACATCTTTGTGAGATCAACAGAGTAACTAAAAGGTAGATGGTAGAAATACTTAAGAAAACAACCTAAATTAAGAGATATCACACGTAGAATTAGTATATCTAAAAGAAAAGGTTAGAATTAGGACCTACTTCATCTTCCAGCACAAACATACTCCACACATTCCAATACTAAAAGTAAAATAACACATAGGTAGGTGATATGTCGGCAAATCTAATCCCCAAAAAATTGCAACTTTGAGAACCAAAAGTCATAATGGAGCAAAATAGAAAGAGAAAACATCCAATGCTAAAATTGAATCAGAGGTGAAGAGAAACCTAGAAATAACAATCACAATGTTCAAATCGGTTCAACTTGACACACATCCTATACAACTCTTCAATTCAAATGGGTGTATAAATGGAACAAACTCCCATCTCTAATCAGCCACTAGAGGAAGATATTTTGGAGGTTCTCAAATCTATTTAATATAGACTTTACCAAAGAATGCCAAGGGATTAGGTGTGCCCAAAAAAGGCCAATACCTGCATAACATATTGCAAATTGAAGGAATAGATGAAGTTCTTCTAAAAGAAGTCATAAGAATAAACTCCAAACACCAAAGAAAATATTAAGTACAAAGGTATATAAGGAAGCAAGAAGATAAAAATTTATCATAATTCTCACAGTTTAGTCCAGTGGCATCTAGTGAGGTATGATAACAATTTTAATCAATATAAGAGACACAACTCAGCCAAGATAAGAGACACAACTCTTTCAAACCATTGGGCAATAATCATATCAATTTTAAATAAATATAATAGGCAATGACAACAAGGATTCAAATTTCAAAAAAAATTATTAGCACATCTAGATTTCGAGTAAGTGGGAAAATGGGTAAGGATATGCAATGTAAAAATTTATGGGTTAACTTCATTACCTCAAAATTTGACGTAATAGTGGCATTCATAGAAAAGTCTTGCAAATTAAGAAGAAATTGACAATAGTTCAAAACAAAATCAAAGAGATTGGGTTTGACTAGGATTTTCATCAAATTGTTTACCCACAATCTATTGGGTCTACAAAATCAGAAAGAATAATGACGAAGACAACATGCAAGAAATCAATGAGTAAACAAGGTGATATTAACAAAAAATTCTGAAGATAAATAGGGTTTTTAGGCCCGTTTTATAAGAAGGAAGCCCAACATCATAATGCTTGATGCATTGTATGGTTTAGAGTTCACAATATAAATACGGATTTAAGAGTGTACATTATACTTGTCCTCATTGTAAAAGGATGGAGATTTGTTATCACATTATATGATGTAATGTTCATGCATCATAATAACTTGTACACAGAAGAGAGGCTCAACATCACAATAGATGGTTTATTTAAACAAGGTTTTGAAAAAGAGTTCAGAGTATTTGATCTAAACATAAAAAAAAGGTTTGACATAAATCTTCTCTAAGCTTATTTTTCTTTAAAAACAATTTATTTATAACTATGTTCATAATAAATTTTAATTTTATATGATTTCTTATTAAAATTTATATTGATTCGCAATAATCAATTAAATTTTATAGTAATAAAATTATGCAAATATGTTTTAGCGGTTGATAGGATTATCTTTACTCTTCAACATTGAAAATTAGTTTCATGGTACTTATTATCTTTACAGTTGCTTGTGTCTGTTCTGAATATTGAAACATAAAAACACACGGATTATATTTACCATCCTTTCATTTTACCCAAAATCATTGTTTCAATTACTGGGTTTAACTCTGTTGTAATTCCGCTACCCCGTGCACACTAAATTGGATTACTGTGTTTAAGACATCTGCCATGGTTTGTAAATTGTTCTGCTTTGTAAATAGGACAAACAAATTAAATTGACTTACTTGCAGCTTCTTCTTATTTGGGAAAAAGAAATCCCACAATCGTTGCTGCAAAATCAAGACCCATCACTGCAAATTGTTTCCTTTCTTTAGATCTGCCAATATTGCTATTTTTGCCAGGTCTGATTTTCATAATATTTTTCTGTACCATCCTTTGCCTTGTACCTTCCATCTCTACCTGATGCACAATTGGTTCTAGCAATATCCAAATACACTATCACTTCTATGCTGAAATGCCTGTTGGCCATATTTTTTTCCTATTCAAGTAGAGCTGGGAAACAAATAGTCTAGTTGGTAGCACTTAACATTTCAATTACCAAGACCTTAGCCAACTCATATTACATTAATGCTGTTGATGTTCCATCATAATGTCTAGAATGCAATACAAATCCTTTCTAGATAGCAGAGTTAGTGGAATTAGTTTTTATGAGGACAAAACATTTAAAATACATCTATGTCCTAGAATTTTTACATGAATTGTTTATTCTATCCAGAAAGTTGGAGCAGGTAGCAGAAGAAGTTGACTTTTTGAAGTTTAGTCTAGATGAATATATTTCTCGGCGTCACAAACGTCAAATGGAAGCAAAGGAAAAGGCAGAGCTTTTGCAAAGAGTGGTGAGTTCTTCTCTGTGGTTATTTGTAATCTAGTCGAAACAAAATTCTTCTGATGCTTGGATTGGTTTTGAGGAGTTCTTGTCTGCTTCAAAATACAATTGAAATCAGTTCTAAGATTTCTGAGTCCATCCTCCATTTGAGTCTAGATCTACTAGCAAACCTGTGAGTCTGTTGGACAGTGATAATCTGATGGTAGGTGACTGAATTACAAACCCATATGAGATCTTTGAAACATGGAAATAGAGAAAATGGTCCAACTTTCCAGATGGCTTGTTGTGAGTTTGCCAGCCCCTTTTTGAATAATGGTAATCTGTTATCTCCTTTTGGTTTTGTAGCTATTATAATCTCACGATTCCATCCTACATTGGAATTCAACATTCTCGTTAATGATTGGTTGAATGTGGTTGATGTTTAGGAATGTACTTTTCCTATTTCATTGTACCACATCTGTATATTTGGTTCACAAAGGGGTTTTTAACATTAAGAGTTAGGGACAATGGTAGCCTGCGATGGAGTATTTTCTATAAAGAATATTCGCTTGACATTTTTTCTTTATAGCATGCAAGTAAGATTGGCATCCTGATTCCATGTAGGTATCTTATATTCACAGAGATTAGGTTTTCATTTGCTGAGAAATTAAAACCACAAATTCTTAGGCATGCTCACTTTCGTTTGTTAATTCTAACTGTGAATATCACCTCCTGGGCCTAGAATAGGTTCCAGTTCTAGGCATGTTATTACATATTCCAACTCTAGGCATGTTATTACATGCGCATATGGCTTTCAAGTTAAGGCCAGTCTTATTGTAATGTGGTGAATTTGAAGTTGAGTCACTTCTCTTATGAATCCACTTTTTTAACCTTTACACCATGACCCTTTGTACATTACCAAGCATAGTCATGATTACTAGTTCTAAGCATGTTATTACATGCGTATATGGCTTCCAAGTTAAGGCCTGCCATATTGAAATGTGGTGGTTTTGAAGTTGATTCACTTCTCTTATGAATCCACTTTTTTAACCTTTACACCATGACCCTTTGTACATTACCAAGCATAGTCATGATTAAATCTAGTTTTTAAATTCCAATGTCAGCTGCAATGTAGTAACATTTGCATTGCTATAGCCTTATTTTTTCCCTCAAGTGGCACACTGAAGGTGTCTATCATGTTTAAGTGATTAGTGAAAGCAATCTGCATCAAATGGCTGGCTATGTTTTCTCCAGCTGATTTGGTTATTATTCAGATTGTAAAGTTGTGGCATGGACCAAAAAATTGCTTTACTAAAGTTCCAATTTCTTTTGTGCTTAAAAATATGCTAGTTGAATGGGAAATATTGGTTTCTCCTAAGAGTGAGAAAAAAAAAAGAAACCAAAAACAAGAATCAAAGATGAACTATGCCAACTGTTTATATTGTGGAGAAATCATGTAATTGCTAATGTACATGACTCACAATGATGGGGACTGCCTGCTAGGAATTCCCAATAACAGTGCTGATTATAGCCTTAAAAGATTCCAATATTTTACAATTTTATTTTGTAAATAGTTGCTGCTCTAAAATTCTATAAAAATATCAATTATTTACAATTTTGGGATTCAACAGATTTGATGGGACTACTTGGATACTAAGAATAAAAGTGGGGACCACTACCTATGTAAAATTCTAAAGTTACTCCAAAAGACACATTAGAACATTAGGCATAATCCCCAATACCTCTTTTCATGTGTTTTTTATGTTGTAAGGATCACCTCTTGTGGTTCTAATTGCCTAGAGTCTTTGCCCTCTTCTTATTTGCAATTAATGCTCATTTATTAAGAGCTCATTAAACTCATGCTTAAAGGCTGTGATTGGAGAATGACAACATATTACAGTCCTTAATGTCTTTACATGATTTAAGAAAAATATCTTGCAAGTATAATTAAATTTCTTGTTTCCCGAATGGCTGAAGAGGGCATACAAAGTATATAAATAGGCAGATTTACTTCTTGTAGTCTTATCAAATCTTGGGAAGGATTCAAATGGGTTCACTAGTTTTGTTGAAAGGATATCATTTTAGAAATAAAATTTAAAAAGGCTTGTGAAACAATTGAATGTGATCTAAATTAGATCATGAAAAGATATGAAATTTGATTTACTAAACTAGTATTCTTAGCCACTAGTCAAAATAACTAAGCATGTAACTTTCAAACACTCCTAACGTGATAATATTTTGTAAAAATAAAGTATGCAAGTTTGTACACGGTTGTAGATGGTTATGAGGTGATCCAAATAGTTTGAAATTAAACATTGTTGACACAAGATCTTGAGACATGTTTTGGTTACTTACTACCTACTCCATCTAATGTTGTGATTGGATAGGCACAAAGGGCGCAAGAAGTGCATTCATAAATCCACTAAGCTGAAAATTTATTGAAAGAACAAGAAATATATGTCTAATAGAAAGAAGTTGGAGGAATATCAAGCTAAGTAGGAAGCAAGACATGATTAGCATAGAGTCGAGTTCTAGGTTGGGGACATATGATATCTGTACTTAGAAAAAGACATGTCTCGAGGTATAGCAACAAAGTTAAAACCAATTAGATGTAGTCCATCTAAGATTATTAACAAACTAAATTCTTGTACTTTTATACTAGATCTACAACTAAATTCGTGTACCTTTATACTAGATCTACATCCATACATGAATTTGTATTCCATTGTGAATGTTGAAAACTTGTGCATCCCTTTGATCATATAAACTAATGTACATCCCTTCAAGGAGCCCTATTCTTTCCCTCTACTTATGCACCAGATATTAGTAGAAGTTTTTCTCATCATATTACTCTCTAAATAGTCAAGCAAGCACTAGTTGAGGAAGAAGAATCTTTCTGGAGGATGTATTGGCCTCTTACATAGAATGCTCAAGCACAATACCCAAGACTAGTCAAAGAAGCAACACCTTGTGTTTAGAAGGAAGATATAAGTTGTTTTGTACATCATTCCAAGAAAATAGTTGTTGTTGTATACATCATTCCAAGAAAATAGTTATAAGAACCCATTTCGTAGCCAAAAAGGAGAATGCTTGTTACTAGAAAATGGACATGCTCCCCATATTCTTTAACATCGATGGTATGGAAGATCAGGTTTAAGTATTGAAGGAAAGATCCCTAATATATAGATTTATGTGGTATTTTCCAAGATCCAAAACACTTGGTTTTTGGGCTCATGAAAAGTGGAAACCATCTAGATTAGTTTAGATATTGAGGGTTCCCAAAGGCTACTTTGTAGAAATTGGTTGAGTAGAGGGGGCTACACACTTGCTCAGTGAAATAATGCTTTTCTAGGTTAATTGAGAAATAAAAACAGAACCCCTTAGTCTCAGGGTATCCTCCTTTAGGGTTATCAAATTTTAAAAGAATTTCAAGAGGTTACCTTCATGAGGAGCATATATGAAGAGAATGACAAAAGGATCTTTGATGGTATGAAGTAGGGTCCTTTTTCGATTCCTTTTTATTGGAAAGATTGGAGTAGTACATTTACTAGGCCCTAAAAAGTTGTGGACTTGACAGCCTGAAGAGTGTATTAGTGTTGATTTTATTACTTCATTCAAAGACTTTGTAAATTGAATTCAAAGAATTTAAAGATCGTGTATGAAGATTTTAAAGTTCAATTCTAAAGAATTTCCTTCAATGGGTCAAGTTTCTTTACCGCCTGGGTTCCACTTCCACCCCACTAATGAAGAGATTGTCAAGTATTATTTGAAGTGAAAACTATGTGGGTGGCTAGTTCGAGTTGATGCTGTTACAGTGATTGATTTATAGAAGTATGAGCAATAGGATTTGCTAGGTAAGACGTTAATCTTTCTTAGCTGACTCTTAATTTTTACATCAGAAATAAAGAAATGAAATGAATTATATTGATGTAAATAAATAAACATAGTAGGTCAATGAAACTACGAAGTACATTTAGCTAGAAATGATATGTATCCGTGTAAATCAAAATTAGTTAAACCCTAAACTTTAAGATTGAAATATACATGTATATAACCATGTGTGAAATATGAATGAACAAATGCCGTGTTTTAAAATTATATGATTACTTGAGTAAGATTGAAAATAGAATTACAGTTAGATGATGAATGTGGGTTAGGAATTTAAAAAAGTAATCATCATCTAACTATAATTCTATTTTCAAGACCTTAATCAAGTAATCGTATCAACTATTTCTCTCAATTAATTAAAAAATTTTCAAAAACATAATATTTTAGTAAATAACTTTTAGAAAAACAAGTTAGAAGATTTTATTTTTTAAATCTTTCATGGACTATGAAAACGTTATATTTTTAAAACATAGTATTTGTTGATTCAACTTTCTAACATGACTATATATATGTATATTTTGATCTTAAGGTTTAGAGTTTAACTTCTTTTGATTTAATCCAATACATCTCATTTGTAACTGAATGTACTTTCCAGTTCCTTTGACCTACTATGGTTATTTATGTACATCAATTTAATTCATTTTATTTCTTTCTTTCTAATGTAAAAATTTAGAGTCATCTAAGAAAGATTAATGCCAAACCTGGTAAATCCCAAGGCTAATGCTTGTATAGATCAATATCTCTAATGGAATCCGCTCGAAGTGGCCACCCACATAGTTTTCTCTTCAAATATTACTTGACGAGCTCTTCATCGGTCGGGTGCAAGTAGAACCCAGGCGGTAAAGAAACTTGACCCATTCAAGAAACTTCTTCAGAATTGAAATTTAAATTCTTCGGAATTGAACTTTAAATTCTTCGAAGTAAGTTTGTGGAGTCTTTGAATGAATTAATAAAATCAACACTAATACACTCTTCAGGTTGTCAAGTCTGGAACTTTTTAGTTCCTGGTAAATGCACTACTCTAATATTTCCAATACAAAAGAATTGAGAAACAACCATGCTTGATACCACCAAGGATTCTTTTGTTATTCTCCCCATATATTTTCCTGATGAAGGTAATCTCTTGAAATTCCTATGAGCTTTGATAATCTTCAGGGCGGATACCCTGAGATTGAGGGATGCATGTCTTTGCTTGCTCCCTGCTTTTTGTATGTGTCGTGCGCTCAAGGCTTCCCTTGCACTCTTCCGCATTTATTTCTCAATGAACCTAGAAAATCATTATTTCACTAAGCAGGTGTGCATAACTCCCTCTATGGAAACAATTCTTTCATAGATACGTCAAGAAACTAGCAAGTAAGATAGTGATGGTGGTCGATGATCAGCATTCAACACAATGAAGCTTCAGACACTCCCAGAGTTGTAGTATTTCCATATAATATTTGCAAGCTCATGCGAAAAGTGGGAGAATGTTGAGTCTACTTGAAGAATGCTCCTGAGGATTCCAAAGATAAACACAAGTTAAGAAACCAGAATCTCTACTTACACCCACACACTCGACCAAATAAACATGAAAACATGATCAAGGAATCAAAATCAAAAGCTAGCAAAACCATCCATATTCCAAAGCCCTAAGTGTGTGTGCATACGTATTCATTCCCATCCTTTGTGAACTAAGGTCATCTAGTTTCACTTACATTTAGCTACATGAATGATTCTCACCTCATGAACTATTAAATTTAGCAATCAGACTAACGGTAAGGAACAAGAAAACACAAATGCACACATGACATGCATATACCCTGGGAAAACCTCTCTCTTAGAGGTGAAAAAACCCAACAAGAAAAATCTTAGATCCAATTATATTAATGGTGGAGGCAGATTACAACTTTGCCCACCTAGGGCACAAAACATAGGCACAACTTATCAGAACTTAAGTTCAACCTTTGAACCTATCAAACGGTTGAATCGTTGAACCAGTTCAACTATCTGCGGAACCCTTGCATAGTTGAACCTTTGAACCTGTTGAACCATTGAACTAGTTCAACTATCTGCGGAACCCTTGCACAGTTGAACCTCTGAACCCGTTGAACTGTTGAACCAGTTCAACTATCTATGAAAACCTTACACAGTTGAACCTTTGAACCCATTGAACCATTGAACCAATTCAACTATCGGCACCCTTGCACTGTCGAACCTTTGAACCCGTTGAACCATTGAACCAGTTCAACTATTGGCGCCCTTGCACTGTCAAACATTTGAACCTGTGGAACCTGTTGAACTGTTGAACCAGTTCAACTATCGGCGCCCTTCCACTGTCGAACCTTTGAAGCTGTGGAACCCGTTGAACTGTTGAACCAGTTCAACTATTGGCGCAGCTTCTTGCTAATTGTAGGTGAATAGAGAAGAACTTGAAGTAGATCACCAATGGAGAATTTTTGCAGAGTAGAATTCGGTGAGTGATGTTGTGTATTGTGAATGCTAATCATTTTACATTTATATGAGATCGTACAAACAATTTGTCGCCAAATTACATATATGTTACATTTCAAATAGGTCCTGACCTATTTGTAATTTCAAGATATATAGAATAACGAGTTTGCCCAATTGGGGCCTACCTTAATTGGATAACACAACTGAGTTCTCAAAATGCTAAGGCCGATAGGCCATTCAGCATTTTATGTTTAGGTCGGTCTCTAGGAGGGATCCGACCTAGCTACCAAAATCAACACTCCCTCTTAGCTAGGGAGGATTCCTTCATAAGGATCAAGTCACATAGTGACTACCACCATGGCTACTCCCATAGATGAAAACATAAGTGCTTATTGTCATCTTCACATGACATTTACCATAGATACTTCCAGAGGGTGAACAAGCACATCATGGAATTTCTTCCATGATATCCACCATACCTACTTGCAGAGGGTGGATCCACCATGCCTACTCACAGAGGGTAGAAGAGGCATTTCACCTTAGACTTCTCCCAGAGAAGAGTGCATTACCACCATGCCTACTTGCAGAGGGTGGAGGATACAGTATAATGTATCACTGATGCTGAGACTCCCTCTCAGCTAGAGCTTTATTCTCCACAACTCCAAGCTTGTCTCAAAAATATGCAAGCTTCACTCAAGCAAGAGGTTTGGTGAGAACATCCGTTGTTTGCTCATTAGTGCTGATGTACTTTAGCTGAATAGCATTCCTTTGCACCATATCTCAGATATAGTGATACTGAGTTTCCACATGCTTTGATCTGTCATCAACCACAGGTTTGGCAGAGAGCTTCACACAGCTCTGGTTATCACTATGAATAACTGTAGGCTCCCAAGGTTGTCCAAACAATCCTGTAAGAAGTTTACGAAGCCACACTGCTTCTCAAGATGCCACACAAGCTGCAATATATTATGCTTCAGCAGTACTCAATGGTACTGAAGACTATTTCCTGCTGCACCAGGATATCATGGTGGATCCCAAGCTGAAGCAAACTCCAGAAGTGCTCTTTCTATCAGTGACACTTCCTGCCCAATCAGAATCAGAATAGCCTTCCAAGGTAATGACTGTATTGGAAGAGTACTTCAATCCATATCCAACTATACCATGCAAATATCTTAGGATATGCTTGGCTGCAACAAGATGAATCTGCCTTGTTTCACACATGAACTGGCTGGGGCACTCACTGCATAGCAAATGTTAGGTCTAGTGTTAACTACATACATCAAGGATCCAATCAGCTGTCTGTATTCAGTAGGATCCACAAGATCAGACCTAGCTATAGATTCACTTAGCTTCTTTAAGTTAGTTTCCATAGGAGTAGGCATAGGTTTACAATCTAACATTCCAAATCTCTTCAAAATATCAATGGTATATTTTCCTTGACTTAGAATAATTTCATTGGGTCTTTGCCATACTTCTAATCCTAGAAAGAAATGCATGAGACCTAGATCTTTCATTTCAAATTCTGAAGTCAATTCTTCCTTACATCTAAGAATGAGATGATCTTCTCCAGTTAGGAATAAGTCATCAACATATAAAACCAAAATCAACATTTCACCATTGAATACCTTGAAGTAAAGGTTAGGATCAACATCATTCTTACAAAATCCTAGGCTTACCAAGTACTTGTCAAATCTTTCATACCAAGCACGGGGGGCCTGCTTAAGGCCATATAATGCTTTCTTCAATCTGCATACATGAGATTCTTTCTTATGGATCACAAAGCCTTCAGGTTGCTCAATGTAGACTTCTTCTTCAATAACACCATTGAGGAAGGTTGTTTTTACATCCATCTGATGCAACTTCCATCCCTTAGCTGCAGCAATAGCAATGATAGTCCTGATGGAAGTATATCAAGCAACAGGGGCAAAGGTTTCCTCATAATCTATGCCTTCTTTATGAGAGAAGCCATGAGCCACAAATCTAGCTTTGTATTTCTCAATACTTCCATCAGTAGCATGTTTAATTTTAAACAACCATTTGGAAGATACGATAGACTTACCTTTGGGTCTAGGCATAATATCCCAAACATCATTCTTGATGATAGACTAATATTCTTCATCCATAGCATTCTTCCATGCTAGTTGTTTCATGGCCTCTTCAACGCTGAAAGGTTCAGTCTCAATGAGATTGCACATCAATGCAACATAGTTAGAGAATCTCTAAGGCCTCCTACTTTTTCTGAATGTGCCACTTGGAGCTGAAAACTTTTCTACCTCTTGAATCCAGAGAGGTCTTCTTACTCATGGTAATGTCCCTAGGCCCATCAGTAGGATCCAAAGGTTCACTTGGATCATCATGATTTTCAGATTCTGTAGACTCTCTCTGAATCTTAGTATCATGCTCAATATCCATGTCTTGAGGGTTATCATGGGCTTCATTGTCAATCTCTATACTTGAGCCTTTAGATCTTTTGAGTGCAATATTTTCTTCAAAAGTGACATCTCTACTAACCTCAATAATCTTCTGACCTAGAATGTAAATTTTGAATGCTTTGGATGTTTCGTTGTAGTCCACAAGAATGCCTCTTTTGCCAGAAGGTTCCAACTTGGTTCTCTTCTCTTTGGGTAAATGGATATATACTAGACTCCCGAAGATCCTCAAGTGACTGATATCAGGTTTGATCCTTGAAAATGCTTCTTCTGGAGTCATATCTTTCAATACACGATGAGGGCATCTATTCTGTATGTGGATAGCGGTGCTAGATGCTTCAGCCCATAGAAAAGTCTGCAGATCCTGATCATGAATCATAGCTTTTCCTGCCTCAACTATGGATCTGTTCTTTCTTTCTACAACCCCATTTTGCTGAGGGTTGTAGGGAACACAAAACTCCCTCTTGATCCCTGCCTCAACACAAAAATCATGAAAACTACCCGAGGTGTATTCACCTCCATTGTTAGACATTAAAATTTTAATTCTTTTCCCAGATATATTTTTAGCTAAAGATTTAAATTCTTTGAATCTACTTAGAACTTCATCAGATTCTTTTGATTTGAGAAAGTAAATCCAAGTTTTCCTAGAGTAGTCATCAATAAAGATTACATAATACAAGAATCCATTTGGGGAAGCAACAGACATAGGTCCACATAAATCAGAATGCACATGAGCTAATTTCTCTTTAGACCTACTTTCACTTTGATGAAATGGACTCTTAGTGTTTTTACCCACAGCACAACCTTTGCATGTATCATCATGAATATGACTAAGTTTAGGCATACCTTTAACTATCTTCTCAAGTATAGGGAGGGCTCAGAAATGAAGATGTCCAAGTCTTCTATGCCATATCTCGCTTGACTCAGGAGCTTCATGAATGAGAGCTTGAACTGGATGTGCTGAAAGCTTATATAGGCTCTCATACCTATTCCCAATGACACGAGCTGATTTAATGCTGGACTTCTTAGGCCATTCAAGCGCTCTTCCCTCAGAAAATGCAATTTGATAACCTTTATCTTCTAGTGCTGATATGGAGATAAGGTTTCTTTTGCTTCCTGGCACAAACAAAATATCACTGAGGTGAAGAGAAATTCCAGAATCTAAATTAAGTGAAGTAGTACCAAAACCTCTCAAAGAATAGCAAGCATCATCACCAATGACTACATGAAGATTAGACTCTCTCTCCACTAAATCTGAGAGGTGCTCTCAATAGCCGGTGATTTGTCTAGCCACTATCAATCATCCAAGTATCACTGTCTGAGGGTACATTGCTTGATAGAGCAGAAATGAAAAGGAAGTCTTCAGTATTAGATTGATGTGAGACTTCATTTAAGTTTGTTCCTTGTTGCTTAGTCTGGGATAAACAGTCCCTTGCATAGTGACCAAATTTGTCACACCTAAAGCACTTGATGTGAGACAAGTCCTTTTTTTGTTTCTTTGAATCATGAGGTGGATTAGACCTTTGGTCTCTATTCCTCTTGAAATTGTTCTTCCAATAGCCTGCTTTCTTTTTGAAAGACTGGGCAGCAAGGACATGATTGTCTTCATGAGTGTTTTTGATAACTCCTCTAGCAGCCAGTCGAGACTCTTCTTCAATACAGTCAGCCCTTAATCTGTCAAACTTGGGCAGATTAACTCTTGCACTAATTCCTTGAATGTAGGATTCCCAAGATGTTGGAAGACCATTGAGTGCTAGCATAGTTAAATCATTTTCATCAACCATCTTTCCAATAGATGAGAGCTGATCTCTCAATTCAGAAATCTTCATGAAGTAAGCCATGATGGATTCACCTTTAGCCATCTTGATGTGATGAAGTTGCTGCTTCAAAGCTAGAATACGACTAGTGTTGTTGATTTCATACATCTCCTCCAAGGTTCTAAACATTGTTCTTGTTGTCTTCAGCTTGGAGATGATGAGAACAATGTGGTCCTTTACTGAATCAATTAAGATCTTCTAAGCTTGAAGATCTTTCTTCCTCCATTGGGTCTGTTCTCCTTCTGCCTCAGGCTCGGAAGATTCTTTGGTCACAAAGTCTGCAAGATCATTTTCATTCAATGCAAGCATGATGCGGACTCTCCATGATGTGAAATCGGAAGACCCATCCAATCTATCTTCCACCCTGAGAACCATCTTGAAGAAGTGATAAGAGCATAAGTAGATAATTGGTTATCGCAAATCCGATTATACTAATTCAAACTTGGCTTTGATACCATGTTAAATTTAGCAATCAGATTAATAGTAAGGAACAAGAAAACACAAATACACACATAACACGCATATACCCTGGGAAAACCTCTCTCTTAGAGGTGAAAAAACCCAACAAGAAAAATCTCAGATCCAATTATATTAATGGTGGAGGCATATTACAACTTTGCCCAGCTAGGGCACAAAACATAGGCACAACTTATCAAAACTTAAGTTCAACCTTTGAACTTGTCAAACGGTTGAACCATTGAACTAGTTCAACTATCTACAGAACCCTTGCATAGTTGAACCTTTGAACCCATTGAACCATTGAACTAGTTCAACTATCTGCGGAAGCCTTGCATAGTTGAACCTTTGAACTTGTTGAACCGTTGAACCAGTTCAACTATCTGTGGAACCCTAGCACAGTTGAACCTTTGAACCCATTGAATTGTTGAACTAGTTCAACTATCGGTGCCCGTGCACTGTTGAACCTTTGAACCTGTTGAACCGTTGAACCGGTTCAACTATCGGTGCCCTTGCACTGTCGAACCTTTGAACCTGTGGAACCTGTTGAATTGTTGAACCAATTCAACTATCGGTACCCTTGCACTGTTGAACCTTTGAACTTGTGTAACCCGTTGAACTATTGAACCTGTGTAACCCGTTGAACTGTTGAACCAGTTCAACTATCGACGCAGCTTCTTGCTAATTGTAGGTGAATAGAGAAGAACTTGAAGTAGATCGCCAATGGAGAATTTTCACAGAGTAGAATTCAATGAGTGATCCTGTGTATTGTGAATACCAATCGTTTTACATTTATATGAGATCGCACAAATAATTTGGCACCAAATTACATATACATTACATTTCAAATAGGTCCCGACCTATTTGTAATTTCAAGATATATAGAATAACGAGTTCGCCCAATTGGAGCCTGCCTTAATCGAATAATACAACTGGGTTCTCGAAATGCTAAGGCCAATAGGCCATTTAGCATTTTATGTTTAGGTCAGTCTCTAGGAGGGATCCGACCTAGCTACCAAAATCAACATGAACTACCTACACATTGCCTCACTACCAATCAAGTGTCTATAGCCTTGATGAGGTTGTCTCTATGATTCCACTCTTATAAGATAAAAAAACTCAAGACTAAAGAATAATAAACTTGTAACATACCTCCAATCATTTAAGGAGCATTTTCAAGAAGGGTAGTATTAACTTTCTTTGGCAAAGTACTCATTGGTGATGCACCCAAACATGAACCATGCCTTTTACCATTGCACATGGATGTTGGGAACAATAGCTCCTACAATAAGCCATCTACCAGGAAGCTTGCTACCAACAAATGCTTGTTCAACTCTAAACTAAGAGATACCTAGCATTACAGTCAAAGTACATAAGGTAGTAGAATAGTGCCCAGACTGGGATATTATTTCAATTGGGATAGACAAGAAGTGACATGAAAATATTATGATGCACAACCTTAATGCTATCATGGAGTGTTTTGGAGTTCACCGGATTCATGGGCAGCAAGATCTCTAATGGAAAGATGGCCATTCGATGGGCCACAAATTATCTTCTCAAAGCTACTAGCACCATATATGTTTAGGTCAGTATGTGCATAATAGTAGAATAATTTCAATCATGTTGTTACAATAGAATAATTTCAGTCATGATGTTGTATCTCCTCGGTTTATAAATTCTAATAATTATTTAGGCATGTCTAATAATTATGTAGGTAGGAGACCCTAACAATGACTACAAAGGTTGGGAGAGGCCAGAAGAGAACTATGTATAAAATAGATAACCAAAACCCTAAAACAACTGCAACACTTGGAGCTACATCCTTTTTGTTTCCCAAGTCACACCCTTCATATTCCAAGAAACTCATTCATTCTTCCATTGTAAATTTTTTAGTACTAGAGTAATAGTAGTAGCTTAAAAGCTTGATAATAGTCAGAGTTTAGTAGTTGATGAGTTAGACAATAGATTTGGGTGGGACAATAAACATGTTGGAGCTTGAGTTCTTTTATCCAAGGTATAGTAACTTAGAGTGTGACTACTTATATTACTTCACTTTTATCATTAAATCTGTAATTTTTTTAACTTCTTGTTGATTTGATTAGTATAAGAAGTCACACTTGAAGTTATTATACCTTCGATAAAAGTACTCGAGTTCAAACATGTTTATTGTCCTAGGGAAATGTATTGTCCAATTCATCAGATCCTAAACTCTAATCGTTACCAGGTTTTTAAGCCACTTCTATTACTCTAGTGCTAAAAAATTTACCATCATGGAAGCATAATGAGTCTCTTGAAATAGGAAGGGTCTTACTTGTGAAACAAGGGATGCAACTGCAAGTGCTGCAATCGTTCCAAGGTTTTTGTTATCTATTTTATACGAAGTTCTAGCTATATCCATGTCTTCTGGCCTCTCCCAACATTTGTGATCACTGTTAGGTTCCCCTACCTACATAATTTTTAGATAAGATTTAATAATTATTAGAATTTATAAACCCGAGAGATACAACATCATGACTGAAATTATTCTGTTGTTACATCATGAGTGGAATTGTCATGTTCTTATGCACATACTAACCTAAACATATATGGGTCCTGGATGAGTAGTAGCTCTGAGAAGATAATCCATGGCCCATCGAATGGCCATCTTTGCATTGGAGAGCTTGCTGCCCATGAATCCGCCTAACTCCAAAACACTCCATGACAACATTTTGGTTGTGAAGGCCTTTGGAAATCCAAAGTTGATATTGTCTACTTCCAAAAGTTAGACTTGATAGATTGTTCATTTGCCGACAATTCTCAAAGCTTAAAAACAACCATGTAACTAAATAATACCTCTTGGAATACTGATTTGAACATTTAGACATCATAACTTGCTACAATTTTTAGAACATTAATCTTCATTTCCTTCTGGTGATTGATTGTTGTGTTTTTTGGCTTATTTTTTGATTCATAGAGCTGGCTAGGTGACCCTTTGGTGGCTTGGTAGCTGAGGTTTTCCTTTGCTTTGAGTATTATTGATAGTTAATTCCTCTGTCTCCTTCATGTTGTTACTTCCACTACAATGGTTTCCATAGATTTCACATGCCAAATTCTGTTCTTCAGTTTCCATCCTAACTTCAATTACATCCTTAAATACCTACAAAGTATTTTTCTATTACACTTAGTTAAAAAGATACAAAATAAAATTATATTATATTAAAATTGGGTCTAAAGGTGAGTCCTCTAGGATTTCAATCTGGAACACAATAGCACATATTGCAGCAACAAATCTAACTTAAAATTTGTATATTGCTGCAATAAATATAATTTATTTTTCTAATTAAAAACTAATAAAAATAATATTTTTCACTTAAAAAAATTATTTCAAATTAAGTTGTTGAAAGAGCTTTTATAGGATACACTCATTATTTCAAAAGATTATTATGTAAACATATGCATATACTTATGATAAAGTAGTTTCGTGGTTAGTATTGTATAACTGGTAATCCTCTTGGTGCATTCAAGAAATAATCATCTATGCCATACATTATATCCTTTCTATTGGAATGTTGATGAGCCGTTGCATCAAGATATTCAGCTTGAGGTAAAACTACCCAAGGCATTTGCTCTTCTTTGACTACATCAAGGGAAACATGCATCTTTCCTAAACATAGTAAAAGTGGAGGAGTACTTGTGCTCGGTGTTAATGGATGAACTTTTTTGTATTATTGTATATGGCTCGCCCAACTACAACAATTGAGGCAAAGGTATCATCAGTGAACACCATATCAGAAGTGCTCTTTGCAACAGAAGTGCTTGATCCCATTGCTATTCCAATATCTGCCTTTTTAAGAGGAGGACCATCATTTATTCCATCACCAAACATTGTAGAGCTAATGCCCATTGTATGGGTACAATAACTCATCAAACTCTGATGCGGTATATGAACGCCCAGCTAAGTCATCCAATGGATCAAATGCTCCAAACTGGCGACACAGAGACTCCGCTGTCGACTCCTCTCTTGGTGGATCAAGCATTCCAACCTATGTAACCTTTCTTCCAACTCTAATCAAATTCAGATCTTCGATTTGACTTCTCAACCACATTCTGATGGTTCATTGTGTGCAGTGTATACAAGGCCATTTTCATATTATTCATGTTCTCAATATATTTTATGACCACACTATTTGCATACATATCTATCTAAGCATTCAAACTGTAATTATCTGATAAAAATACTCCTTCCATTACACTTTGATTGATGTCCACACCCGATTTCAATGCTCCCATCTTTGTGGAGTTTGGCTTTATATTTGTTAGCTACATCTAGAGATTCGAATGCTCTTGTAAGTTGTAACTAGTCTTCATGTTATCGCTATATTTGATTTCCCATGATCACCACACAGAGGTTATAAGAGATTCAACAAACCAATCAGGTTATGATGATTTCATTGATTAGGCCTTGCTAGAGACATATCACCGAGGCTATCATAATTTTCAGTAATGTTTCTCAAAACAACTTGGAGTCATATGCATTTTTGGGAACTCAATACTTAAACCATCACCAGAAGTCCCTACAAGATCAACTAAAATATGCACTTCACGGCCCGTCAGTAGTGGCCATTCTTTCTGAATCTAATTCTTTGAGAAGAACACATCTCAATCATTGCCAAATATCTCCCACTTCAGCACGGACCAAGAGGATGCATAGAAAACAACTATACCAAAGTATATGAAACCCTTGGCTATAATGATTGAGATTAGATAGTACATAGTAGCATATACTATAATTTGCTGGTTATCCACTTTAGATACATTATTAATTTCTCTCACTACTCAACAAACTTTGTAAAAAGGAGAACAAATATTTATTATAACTTGAATCTGGAATGAATTGCAACTACTCTACCAGCAAGGTTCTCATACTAAAGTTTCTCAAAGCCTGGCTCCTTAATCATTGCACCAAATTTCTCCTGAGATGGAAACTGGCGAATGCTCTCAAATAAATACTGGCATGACATCTGCTAACTACGCTCACTGTAATCCATGAGATTACACTTCTATTTGAAGCATTTTGCAAATAGATCGCAGTCTTGCCTATACTTCCACATTTTGCATCAATGTCTTTCTTCTGGAGAAGTTACAAATACAATCTCTGGATAGAGCAAACTACATTCCATAGATTACATCTCTTTGAGCCATTCTATCAAGCAATGTATTAACTATGCTTCCACATTTATCATCTTTCATTTCAGAGCTAGAGTCATTGGTTTCCTTGACTATTTTACTAGGAATTTTTCTAGGTCTAATAGCTTTCTCACTACTAGAGCTCGACCAAGAATCTGAATTACCATATGAGAGATCATGTGGTGAAATTGTAGGAATAAAGGGAGGAAGTGGCTCCAATTTATGTAGCAGTGATGCAATGGAGGGAGAGGAGTATTTTCTATTGTCAATTGACATTGCGCAACTTCCTCAAGATATTTAGCACTACGAACCTTCAATACTTTACCTCAAGAAAATTCCTTAGTTGACATTGAAGATGCTATAGCTCTGAGAGTCATCAATCATTGAGAGGAGATCTGGAATGCCTAAGGGGGAGCACACATACACCACAAATAGGGAGAAACCCTAAATCTCTAGCAAACATATGAGCTTGTCGGGTGGTCGACCTATTTTTGAACTTTTGAACCCTTTTAATGAAGTTCATTTTTTTCATGAAAGACTGACATCAAGGAGTTGAGAGGTCGAGGCTTTCTAGAACTCTAGAACCAATGAGTTGGGGGTTCAAAAATTTTCAAAACCTCTGACCATAAAGGGAGCCAGGTAGTCGAGCTATTTTGGAGTTTAAAACTTTTCAAAGCCCAAAGTCCTTAGTAAATAAAGTCACCAAAGTACTTTTGATGAAATCTTTTATTCTTTTAAACCACGTGACATCATAATGCATTTTGCTAACCTTATAACTTTGAGAAAATATAAATGCTCCACCAAAACTTTATCTTGTGAATAAACATGGGACCTCTGGACATAAAACTTCATAACTTTGACTTTATTTGTGAATTACAAATGAGAAAAAGTGAAGTTAAAAATCTTGCACATGGTAAAGTAATTTGGCATGAAACTAGACAGATTGGGTATATTGCAATTATAATCAATCCCATAAGAAGAATTTGCACCAGCTCAGGTAGGTTTTCAATATTAATCATTTTTGTGTTTTGGCAAGTTTCGGGGTGTGGGTACTCCAAAAATTTGAAAATTTTGAAGTTCAAATTTTGGGGCAACAACGGGGTTTGGTTGGAGACAAGGACTAAGAAGGATGAAGGAAGGGACCCAAAATATCAAGCATGTACCAGTTCTTAAATCTATTGGGCAATAGAGTCAGAGAGCATAGGGGAAAAACAGGTGAGAGAAAGCAAAAAACAAGATGCAACAAGAAAGGACACTAAACTACCAACACACCAAAAACTCCTAATATGTACATGGTAGGAAGACCCTACCTTAGGTAACTCCAAGACGGTCATGTGAATCCATTAATAGGCTGGGAGAAATAAATACCAGAGTGGAAAAGAAAAGTGTACCTGTGGAGCATTTGTAAGCTCAAAATCCATCTGCTGATTATAAGCAGAAATCTAAAATTCATATGGAAAAATAACCTCCTAAGTGATATGTTAGATCCAAACAACCACTTTGCATCATAAACTTCTAAAATCTCTTCAACATGCTCTTGTGTATAACCACCCATTTCTGTGGTAGATGAATTAATGTCCCATGCCTGAAAATAACCATGACTACTTAACCCATAAGAAAGCCAATCATTAGCCACATATGACTCATGTAAAACTGGAAGTGAATTAAGTTTAGTTGGAGAAGACTGAGAATCTACATCATCCGTAAAACCCTCATGTTATGAAAATCACCCTCAACTGGAATAATATTCTCTTTTTGTGCTAGAACTGATATATGTGTTATGTGACCCACTTCATCATGTAAAACTGGAAGTGAATTAAGTTTAGTTGGAGAAGAATGAGAACCTACATCATCAACAAAACCCTTATGTGGATAAAAACACCCTCAACTAGAGTAATATTCTCTTTCTGTGTTGGAACTGATATATGTGTTATGTGATCCACTTCATCATTCCCACCTATAAGCTGTAGATCACATAAAATAGCCTCTTCTCCACACAAAAATACATCTTTAGATGCATTAAGACACTAATTCGGAATGTAAACAATATGTGGTTCATCACATTTATCCATTTGATCACTTATATCAGAACTATCATGGCTACTTTTAACCTCATCTTTCAAATGTTGTTTAAAAATTTCAGCATTCAGATTTTCAAAATGAAAAGATTCATAGATAAGATCATTTCTGACCTCTTCTTGCAGCCATGTTTCTATTTCATCTTGCTCAGGGAATGTGAAGGCCTCATATTCAGTGTCCATGCAATTAGGAGAAAAGACATTTGACATCTCATCTATGTGTTGTGTATGCTCAAATTGGTCTTCATTATCGGTAAATGTAAATACCTCTATTTCTGCAGTATATAAGGATGAAAAAATGACACCTTTTGCATTCTCATCTTTAAAATCTGCATCACATTTAAAGATTGTTATCCTACTACCTCACATGGGAAACTTACAGATTTATTAATGTCTTCCTCATAATGGAAATAATAAGCTTCAACTCTCCTATCTACATGAGGTTCCACTTCTACATTGCTTGCCTTATCTCTACCAAAGTGTTTGGAATAAAAAACAGAGAGGTTGAAGTATTCAAGAGATGGAGGTTGTGTATTATAGAAACTTATAGGCTAAAAGTTTTGTTTGCATATGACAATCTTCCTCATATTTTCAATAGTCAAATAATTCATAACCTGAATTGTTTTTCATAAATCACTTGTAACCATATCATCCTCAATTTTTACATCCTCTTGTTGTGCAACTTCAATGTCATTTACTTTACTTCTTTTTAACTCAAATTGAACATCTGGATGCAATGCAGAAATAAAAGTGCATAGTTTAATTTGCTTACTCAGTTGAATGGGTGCAGGAAATTTTCTGAGTAGCTAGTTGTATATGTCTACGAAATCTCTGATGGATTCACCATTTTGTTTTTGAATTTTGAAAAACTGATTCAGCAAAGTAGCTTCATCAACAGGACTTTTATACCTTTCCAAGAACTTTCTCTTCAGTGAATCCAAATTAGTTATGCACTTCTCTTCTAAATAACAAAACCAATCTATTGCAGGCTCAATAAAAGATTCAATAAATAATTTGACAAAAACATCTTCTTCACTTACCCCCAAAAAGCCACATGCAACCGTGAATGCCAGAATGTGTTCTTTAGTATCTTGAGAGCTTTCCCCACTGAACTTTGGAAAATGTTTTCATGATCCTTCACGCAATGGCAAATATATAGGCACAGAAAGAGGCCCAAAGTAATTTTCCCATGGTTGGGAAGAAGTCAAGGCCATATTGCAAATCTGAAAATTAAATCAGTAGTAGTCTTCTTTGGAACAGAGTATTTCTAAGTACATTTCACTTCAAAGAGTTGTGAGCCTCCGTCCTCATGGAGGCACCTTTAGATTTCTGGGAAAACAAGAGCACTGATCTTTCAATTTCAAATCCCTAGTACAGTCGCCAAAAACATGTTAGTGAATAGATTTGTCCTTTTAAAATAGCTATGGAAAATGACTCAAAATTCCCGGGAAGAAGGACTAACTAGACTAACAGTTGGAGAAGCTGCCATTGAATTGCCAACCTTCCTCTAAATTTTAGAGGTACAACTCCCCCTTATGAGACACAATAAATGGAAACACAGGGTATGCTTTTAACTAGAAAGCAGAAAAGGGAGCCTAACACTTGTTCATAGCCATGACATAGGTGCGATATGTTAATTTAAATGATGAGGATGCAGGTTAAATGACTCATAGTTCACATATCCCACAACCCCAATTGGTAAACAAGAAAAGATAAATAGCAGATCAATTTTAAAACATGATTTAATCTTGAATTTATAGTTTTAGAAATAAAACATCAACACAATCTGACATAACAATTATAATATTGAAGAACAATTATGGAGACACAAAGGACATTGGCAATCAAAGAGAATATTAATAAATGCAAAGATTCAAAAATAATCCCCTTATTTATCCAATATGTAAGTTCAAAGACTCCACATCTGATACAACAAACTGTGCTTGAAAAGAAAATCTGCTTCCTCCTTCCTTGTTTCTGAGCTGAAAAAAAAGATCCCTTTAACATGATAATAAACAACATATTTATAAGTCTCTTAGGAAACTTTTCCATTTTCGTATATACCTCTTGAAAGGTTAAGAAATATTTTATCTTCTCCCATAACTGATCTTTTGAAATTCCACCGAATAAATAAAATTTATTCACTCATCTTCTTGTGGAATAATTGCCTTTTAAAAGCTATCTTTAAATTAATTTAATAATTTACTTTTAAGAGTGACATTTTGACTTCCCTAAGTCCTTCCCAATGCATATAATTGCTACAATTACTTTTTACCTCCCTTTCAACTTCACTGTCTTCAAGAAGTTCCTTTTGAGGTTCATGGTTTCCAATGTTAGGGTTAGCCGGCAAAAGATATCAATTAAATGTAAATAAAGATTAAACAGAGAAATGGAAATACATAGAATTAATAACAGCGAGAGACAAGATTTAACGTGGTTCACCCAAACTCGGGCTACATCCACCAAACAGAGAGTCCAATATTATTATCCAGTAAATCAAACCGATTACAATCAGCAATCCCTGCAACTCAATACCGCTGCAAATGCTACAATACAATACACAAACCCTAACCCTTGGCCGCTTTTTATCAAGCCTTTTTGTCGGTTACAAAAATTAAGGTTTTCTTATGTCGGTCATAAAAAATAGGATTTTTTAAGTCGGCCCTAAAAAAATCTCCCATGGCGAGGATACATGGCTAGTGTACAGTACTTTCCTGATCAGTCGCCACCTACCAACAATCTCCTACTTGGAGACTGATTAGGCTCCACACCAAACAATCTCCCACTTGGAGACTGAGCCTGGACGACACCGCTGCGCATGCAGCTCCCACTAGAATTAAGCACCGGACTCTACTGTTCTATTTTTGTTGTTGTCAGTCTAGAAGACCAACTGAAGCTGAAGAGGAGCTCAGCTTCTCCCTGGTCACTGCCTTTGTAAACATATCCGCTAGATTTTCATCTGTATGGATCTTTTCCAGCCTTAACTGTCCATTATCCAACACTAACCGAATGAAGTGATACCTCAACTGTATGTGTTTGGTCTTTGAATGCAAAGCAAAATTCTTTGCAAGATGTATGGCACTCTGACTGTCTGTATACAAAGAACTGTTAGCCTATTGTTGACCCAATTCTTCCATGAAAGATTGCAGCTATATCATCTCCTTGCTTACCTCTGTTGCAGCTACATATTCTGCCTCTGTGGTGGATAAAGCAACCACCTTTTGCAACCTAGAAATTCAACTCACCGATGTTCCTCCTACAGTAAAGACATAACCTATAGTACTCTGCCTGGTATCAATATCTCCAACCAAATCTGAGTCTACATAGCCTGCTAAATCAGTATTAGAGCCCCTAAAACATAAGTGTTTATTGGATGTACCTCTCAAATATCTGAGAATCCATTTGACCGCATTCCAATGCTCAAATCCGAGATGACTCATATACCTGCTAACAACTCCGACAGCATGTGCAATATCCGGTCTCGTGCATACCATGGCATACATTAAACTTCCTACAGCTGAAGCATAGGGTACCTTGGACATTTTTTCTTCCTCCTCTTGTGTCTTTGGACACATCTACTTAGTCAATTTCAAATGACTAGGCAAAGGTGTGCTGACAACTTTTGCATTCTCCATATGGAATCTCTGCAACACCTTTTCAACATAAGCAGCCTGAGATAGAGTCAATTTTCTGTTCTTCCTATCTCTGCAAATTTTCATACCAAGGATTTGTTTTGCTGCCCCCAAATCCTTCATATCAAATGATTGTGCTAACTGATATTTTAACTCTCTGATGTGATCCATGTTAGACCCAGCTACAAGCATGTCATCAACATATAAACATAAAATAATGTAGCTGTCATTATCCAACCTCTTAAAATAAACACAATGGTCAGAATTACACCTACTATAGCCTTGCTCAGCCATAAAACTATCAAATTTCAAATACCATTGCCGAGGTGCTTGTTTTAGGCCATACAAACTCTTCTTCAATCTGCACACTTGTTTATCCTTACCTTTGACCTCAAATCCCTGTGGCTGTGCCATGTATATCTCCCCCTCCAAATCACCATGGAGAAAGGCAGTTTTCACATCTAGCTGTTCCAAATGCAAATCTTCAGCAGCCACAATACTTAAAACAGTACGAATAGAAGTCATCTTGACAACCGGAGAAAATATCTCATCAAAATCAATGCTCTGTTTCTATGCAAATCCTTTTACAACTAACCTAGCCTTAAATCTTTTCTAACCTCCATCTTCCTCTTTCAACTTGTAAACCCATTTGTTTGGTAAAGCCTTTTTACCTGTAGGTAACTTACATAATTCCCAAGTCTGATTTTTCAGCAAGGAGTCCATTTCTTCTTTCATGGCAAGCTCCCACTGAACTTGTGTATTCACCTGCATAGCTTCATCATACCCTTCTGGTTCACCAGCATCTATTAACAAAATAGAATACAAAGAGGGAGAAAATCTTTCAGGAGGTCTACTTATCCTTGTTGACCGTCTAACATTCACTGGAGTTTGTGGTATTTCTGGTTGCTATTGCGGAGCATGAGGAGCCACTGGAACATCACTATTTGGAGTATCATCCAGCACCACATAATCCTTTTATTTCTTCTCATGCTGCTGCAACTAATCTTTGTACAACACCTTCTCATTGAATATAACATCCCTGCTTCTCACAATTTTCTGATTTTCAAAATCCCAAAGCCTATAACCAAATTCATCAATGCCATATCCAACGAAGGTACATTTTTTTGATTTCGCATCCAGCTTGGTTCTATTTTCAGAATCTATATGTGTAAATGCTTCACAGCTGAAGGTTTTAAGAAAAGAATAACTCACCTTCTTGCCAGTCCATGCTTCCTCTGGAATACCACAACCCAAAGGAACTGAAGGACCTCTGTTAATTAAATATACAGTAGTGTTGACAGCCTCTGCCCACATGTTTAAAGGCAATCCAGCATGCAATTTCATGGTCCTTGCACGCTCCATTATTGTCCTATTCATGTGTTCAGCCACTCCATTTTCCTGTGGAGTCCCTAGAATCATTTTCTGCCTATGAATTCCATTAAAGGAACAATAATCTTCAAATTCTTTGCTGCAATACTCACCGCCATTATCAGATCTGAGACATTTTAATCTTTTACCTGTCTCATTTTCAACCAAGCTTCTCCATTTCTTAAATGTTTCAAATACATCAGATTTCTGTCTAAGGAAATAAATCTAGACCTTCCTAGTTGCATCATCTATGAATGTAACATAATACCGAGAGCCACCGAAAGAAGATACCTGAGCTAGTCCCCATACATATGTATGCACAAGCTCGAACTTTTCATTTTACTTTTGCTTCCCATCTCTGAGAAAATTGACTCTCTTTTGTTTTCCATACACAACTTTCACAAAAATCCATATTAATACATTTCAGACCTGGTAAAACTTTCTTAAAATGAAGTACCTTCATACCTTTTTCACTCATATGCCCAAGTCTGTTATGCCACAGTGTTGTTTCAGAACTTGCAGCAACTTTTCCAGTCTCTTCCTGCAAACCTGCAGCAACTGTTCCTAAACCTGTTTGTTTTTTCTCTGTAATAGCTAAAGTAGAAGGAATAGTATGACCTGTACAAAGATATAAGGTGCCTACTTTCACACCTTTTGCTACTACTAAGGCACCTTTTGAAACCTTCCAATTTTTATCAGTAAATGTAACAGCGCAACCTTGTTCAGTTAGCTGCCCTACTAAAATTAGATTCCTACTGAGCCTTGGAACATGCCTCACCTCTTGTAGTAGCCAATGATTCCCATTCTGCAACTTAATCTTAATTCTTCCCTTTCCAACAATCTGACAGGGTTCGTTATCTCCCAAATAAACCAGCCCAAAATCCCCTTGGACATAATCAAGAAAATAACTTCTATGGGGCGTAGCATGAAATGAGGCCCCTAAATCTAAAACCCATGAATCATCAGCATTATCTAGGGAAAGAATCAAAGCATCATCTTTAGATTTATTACTTACCACATTTGCTTCCTTATTGCCTTCTTGTTTGTCTCCTTCTTTGTTCTTCTGAGACCAGCAATCTTTCTTCAGATGACCTGGGTTTCCACAGTACCAGCAATCCTTCTGTCCTCTGGTTTGGGATCTTTTGTCCTTTGATTTTCCTCGTGACTTCCCATGACCTCCAGAACCTTTTCCTCTCTCCTTTGATCTGCCCCTGCTTTCTGTGTTCAAAACACTGCTTGATTTGGATCCACCTGAGCTTTTCTTACGAATTTCCTCACTCAGAATAACACCAACAACATCATCAAATTTTAGGGTATTTGAACCAGAAACAGAGTTACTAACCGCCATTACCAAACTATCCGAGCTTTCAAGCAATGAACATAATATCAAGAGAGCTCTAACTTCTTCATCAAATTTTACATTTATAGAAGTCAATTGACTGACAATCGTATTAAATTCATTTAAATGACCTGTCACAGATCCACCTTCAACTATTTTCAAATTAAACAACTGCTTCATGAGAAATACCTTATTTGAGGCTGAGGGTTTTTCATACAATTTAGCCAAAGCTTTCATTAGACCATCTATTGTCTTCGCTTCTGTTATATTGAATGCCACCGACGGTGCCAGGCACAACCGAATGGTTCCCAGTGCCTTTCTGTCAAGAAGATTCCAATCCTCATCAGACATTGTTGCCTGTTTCTTGGCTACTCCTTCCAACGGCCTCCATAAATCCTTTTGATAGAGGTAATCCTCCATTTGCATCTTCCATAACTGATAGTTCTGCCCATTGAATTTATCAACCTTCGTTTTACCCTCGTCCGCCATTGCTCCCACTCAACTGTGAGACTTTCCTGCAGACGATAATCGAACACAACCCACTCTGATACCACTTGTTAGGGTTAGCCAGCAGAAGATATCAATTAAATGCAAATAAAGATTAAACAGAGAAATGGTAATACACAGAATTAATAACAGCGAGAGACAAGATTTAACGTGGTTCACCCAAACTCGGGCTACATCCACCAAACAGAGAGTCCAATATTATTATCCAGTAAATCAAACCGATTACAATCAGTAATCCCTGCAACTCAATACCGCTGCAAATGCTATAATACAATACACAAACCCTAACCCTTGGCCACTTTTTATCAAGCCTTTTTGTCGGTTACAAAAATTAGGGTTTTCTTATGTCGGTCATAAAAAATAGGATACATGGCTAGTGTACAGTACTTTCCTGATCAGTCACCACCTACCAACATCTAATGCAACCATAATAAGCAAGGCTAGACATCAAATTCCTAGCTTCAACAATCTCTTGACGAGATTCAGATTCATTGCCTCCAATTCGACCACATTTAGAGAGATCAGACATGGGACTCTCAGCTTTAAAAGACCCTTGGTGAGCCTAGATCTCAAGAAACTCATTACATAAAAGAGACTCCATCTCTTGAGAGTCTTCAATAAAATAGGATTCACCTGCACACAATAATTGGTAATCCTTTGGTGCATTCAAGAAATAATCATCTGTGCCATATGTTATATCCTTGCTCTTAGAATGTTGATGACCCATTACATTGAGATATTTAGCTTGAGATAAAACTGCCCAAGGCATTTTCTCTTCTTTGAGTACATCAAGGCAAACATGCATCTTTCTTGAACGTAGTAAAAGGGGAGGAGTACTTGTGCTTAGTGTTACTAGATGAACTATTTTGTATTATTGTATATGGCTTGCCTAGCAGCAACAATTGACGCAAAGGTATCATCAGTCAACACCATTTCAAAAGTACTCCTTGCAACAACAGTGCATGATCCCATTGCTATTCCAATATCTACCTTTATAAGAGAAGGAACATTGTTTATTCCATCACCAAACATTGTAGAGCTAATGGCCGTTGTATGGGTGATAACTCCTCAAACTCTGATGCGGTATATGAATTCCCAACTAAGTCATCCAATGGATCAAATGCTCCAAACTGGTGACAGAGAGACTGCTGTCGACTCCTCTCTTGGTTGATCAAGCATTCCAACCTGTGTAACCTTTCTTCCAACTCTAATCAAATTTAGATCTTTGATTGGACTTCTCAACCAAAATAACACCTTCAAAACCATTCAGACCTTCATTGCGCACATCATTTTTCTAACAAAATCGAACACTCGTCTGCAATCCAAAAACTCATATAATCGGCTGAGAACAGGAATTAGGACAGCGGAATCCACTTCAGGCATGGAAAAAAATCTTGAAATGTCCTTTTCTTTTTCGTAAAAAATTGTGGGGACGGGCCTTGGTCGTACGCCGTACGGCCTTGGTCGTACGACATACGGCCTAGTCGTACGACGTACGATCTGGTCGTACGACGTACGATCTGGTCGTACGACCTGGTCGTACGACATACATCGTACGGTTTGGTCGTACATCGTACGGCCTGGCCGTACGTCGTACTCTTTTTTTTTCAATTTTTTCAAAATTTTTCCGACATTTTTTTTTTTCCGTCTTTTCCAATTTTTCATCCCTGTCAACCTGAACCAGATTTTTCTATTTTTCTCCGACTGGGTCCACGTTCGATCTATAACTCCGACTTTAGAACTTTCTTGTCGCGTAATCTGTCGCGTAATATTTTTCCCTTTTCTAGAATTTCGCTGTGGGGGTGATTTGCCAGTACGACAAGTAGCCATATCCTCCAAATTAAATATTTTAACTTCATTCTTCGTACCTTTATTGATTTTGTAATCGTCGGTAGGATCGGGTGCCTTTATTGGGACCGGAACTGTTGTCTTCAAAAAAATTAAACTATCTGACTTTTGAACATCATTTTTTCTTTGTTGATTGTCACCGATCGCCAAAACATTGCAAGTCGCCGGAAATACTCTATAGTCCTTATTCCTTCTGTATGGTCTCTTTTTGGCCGATATTTTCAATGTTGTCTTCCCTTCGTTAGTTTCATCATCCCTAATCACCTTGCTTGTCAATGACTCTTCATACCTAATAACCTTATCTAGTTCAAATGTATGTGCAAGTGTATCATCTATCTTGGCATTACCCTCTGTATATTCTTTCTGTGCCTCTCCTGGTCGATTTGTCTGTTTTGGTCGACATGTCTCTGCCACTAGTTGCTCTGTTACTTCTGACTGATTATTACCTTCCTCCCCTTTGTCACTCATTACCGGTTCCCTCTTACCAAGTGGTCGAGTGTTTGTCAATCCATCCAATGCTTTATTTATCAACAATGTTTCACTGGGCCCAATATTGCCGATATTGCCAAGTGGTTCACTAGTCGCCCGAGAGCATTCGCCACTTTCTCTTATTGAAATCATGTTACACTCTGGCTTGAAGAACTCATAGTCTTCCATTTGCCAGTGGAAGAGCCCACTAAAGGAATTAGTTTCATCCTCAGAACATTCTTGCAGTTTTAATACTCCTTCCTCATCAGGTTCTATTGGTCCTCTGCCAACTGACTCCCCTCCGTCTGAATCAGAATCTGATGCCAACTCTTCACTCACAACCTGTGTTCTCAGATCTATGACGATCTTCTTACCTTTGTTCTCTATTGACAATGTGTTTCTTTTCCAGTTATGGTTGGCCTTGGCGGCTATCAGCCACCCTCGGCCGAGTAATGCGTCGTACGACGCATTTTGTGCTGTTATGACTACGAAGTTTAATCGAAAAAGTTGGGTGCCAATCCTTACTTTCTGAGCCATTAGCACTCCCAACGCTTTAATTCCGTGCTGGTCTGCTCCCACTAACTGGAAATTTTGTGGCCATAGTGTAGGTTTCCCCAAGCACTTCCACGTATCTTCTGTCAGAACATTCACTCCCGATCCCCCGTCGATTATTGTGTTTGTTAGATGATATCCACCGATTTCCATGTGTATGATGGCTGGGTTCTTGCCACTGTTTACTGCCAACAGTCTCGGGTCGATGACTTGTTCTCCCTCGAGTGGTGGCTCCACTATGATGTCTTCCTCCTTTGTTTGCCTGTTTGGTTCCCCTTCCATCACCTTCGAGATTACCATTCTTAATTGCGGCATGCTCTGTAAAAGATCTGCTATCTTAACCGATACAGTGGTTTGTAGCACCTGGTTCACGATGCTCTTTTCTGACTCTGGTCGTACGGTAGTTGTTTTTCTGTTCTTTTCTTCTGTTTCCATTGCCATCTCTACTTCCTTCCTAGCCTCCCGAAGTCTCTCCTTCTCGGTCCGGGGATCTGGATACATCGCTTTTTTTCCTTGTGCTCGGGTAACCGCTAGGATCTCTTCATCCTTCTCCTTGAAACTGATCATATTCACCCCTTTTTGCTTCGGGCAATCTTTTTCTTCGTGATCTCCAGGGCCGCACCACTTGCATAATGCATTTATTGTGTTCTGATTGTTGTTCGGGCATTCTCTTGCAAAGTGTCCCCACTCATTGCATTGCCGACACTGTATCATAGGTCGCCCCTTGCTGTCATACTGCAATCTGTTTCTTGGACTTCTATTGCTTTGGTAACCTCCAGGGGATGCATGGCTATTGTACTGGGGCTTTGGTGGTGTGTTCGGTGGGGTTGACGGTTCTCCTTGAGTGAACAGTACTTGCTTACCCCTTGCTTTCAGATTGTATAGGCATTCCTTGATGGAATGTCCCATCACTTGGCAGATATCACAAAACAATTTTTTCGGACAATTTGTCTTTGTATGACCTTCCCCCTTGCAATCTGTACACCACAGTTCTCTGGCTTCCCTCATACTCTTCTTGTCGACCTTCAGTTCTTTCATCATTCTCATCATGTCCTTCCTAAGTGCTTGCACAGTCTTGGACTCACTGTCGCTGTTGTCATCCGTACTCTCCTCGTCGTCCGTCTTCCTTTTCCCTCAGAAGGACATTTTATTTTCACTCTCTATATCCATCGCTCGATTGTAGGCTTCATTGTATGATGACGGAGGCACGACTTTCATTTTCTTTCTCAGCGATGGACGCAACCCTTCGATGAACCATCGCTTCTTCAGCCCGTCGGCCGGCTGAGTCTCCAGTTTTCCCAACAATTCTTTCAGTCTCTGGTTGTAGCTTCGCACGTTCTCGTGCTTCCCTTGCTTTGTATTGTAGATCTCCGCTACAATTTCACTATCATCCCTCAGAAGTTTGAATTCGTCTTGGAATGCCTTCTTAAGTAATCTCCATGATACCCTGTGTGCTTGGGCCAACTCTGTGTACCAGTCAATGGCACTATCTCTCAGTGTCGCTGGAAATGCTTTCAGCCAGTAGTCCACATCATCTTGCCCATTGGCTATCCAAATCGTCTCGCACGTCTTACAGTGTCGTACTGGATCTTCTGACCCATCCCCCGTAAATTTTGGCAGCTTCTGCCTCTCAGCTGGCAGAGTCACCATCCTTTCCCGATGCCCTCCCTGTGCGTTGGACCTGACTGGACTGGTTCTCTCGCAACGTCCTAGTGCGTCACTTGCACTCTCGACCACGTTCGAGTCTTCCCCGCGTCCTCTGTCAGCGTCCTCTACACCTTGAGTCTCCTCGGGTTTGTTCTGATACTCCCTCTGCCCTGGGGTCTTAGGCTCAGATCTTCCAACTCTCGGCCCTTCGTCGTCCGATATGGATAACTCTCCGATGCGGCATATGCCTTTCTCAGTTGTACGGCGTGCGACGGCGATCAGCGTCACGTTCCTCCTCTTGTTTTAGACGTTCTTCATACCTTCTGAGAATTTGTTGTCGTCGCACTTCCCTGTCTCTCTCTTCTCGAAGATCTTGAAAGGCTATCAGGTTCCTTGCCAGAAGTCGAGGAATGAGGTTCAAAAGGTTATCCACTTCGCTATTGACATGCAGGTTCTCTGAAATAACCTCCTCTGGAACCTCTCTGCGGATAGATTCGTCTCGCACGTATTGTCCGACTGATAATAACCACAGTTTGACTAATTCCTGAGTTACTTCATCTTCTCGACTTCTGGGTTCATTCTCTTCTCTATCGCTTCCCTCGCGCTCTTCCTGAATTTCTTGTATTATTTCTTCTACGTGCTTTCTGTCTTGTACTTCCTCGTCGGTGTCAATTGGTTGCCCCATTACGCTGCCATTTTCTTGATGCTAGATACACCCGACGGCTTGTTCGGACGATGTCACTTGTCTGATGGTATCGGACGTCTCAACTTGTCATCTCCTTGTCACCCGATGGCATTGGACGACTCCACTTGTCATCAACTTGTCACCCTCGACCCGTTTTCGAACTGGCAACGGCGCCAAATGTTTACCGCAATATGGTGTGTTTCACAGAATATGAAGTAAACAGAATTAAGTAGTATAGTGCATAACACAGAGCATGAAATTATAACAGCATTGCACAGAATAAAGCATTGTTCCCATTCATTGAATATATCAGTATTACACTACAATGTTACAATGCCGTGGGGTCGCCCCGACTACAAAGTATTAAGCCAATATATAACTTGGCCAAGGTTGGTTGAAATACCAACCGTTGGCAACGACTCTATAACTATCCAACCGTCGGGGTTAATTCCCGATAACACTCCTACATAACAACACTAATTAATTTATGATTATTTACTTGGCTGACTACGACCGACTACAATTATGACCGACTACACGCCTAGGCTTAGAGCTTGAGAAATCATCATGGCTAATGATAAATCTATGCTTGGAGTCACCTTTAAGGTTCAAACCTAGTCAAAAATACTCCAAGGAGGGCAAGGCACCAATTTGCACTTGAAGAGACTCAAATATGTGCCTAGAGAGGAAGATGATTAGAAGTTGTAAATGAAGCTTGTGCCTTGAAAGGATTGAGTCTTCCCAAAGACACCTTCATTTTCTCAAGTCAAAGAATCCATTCACCCAACATAAGGCGCCCTACATGAGAGTGATGTTTTGACCTTCAAAATGCCTTGGACATTGAATAATTTTGCGAAAAAATGGACTAAGTGGTCTAGGCGCACATCCCCATCTGAAGAACCACCAAGGTGCGCCCAGGATTGTTGGAGGAAAATATATCATGTAGAGACCCTATATGGCACCTAGTCATGAGATAAGATCAACATGAAGTGTTTTACTTGAAATTTTTTTGAAAGCCAACAAGAGAATTCAAGGTGCAAATCCACTCCTATATAGGTCAGGAAGTGTGTCTAAGGTAAGAACATGGGGAGTTATCATTTAACAATGACAAGTTGGTGTTAGGAGACATTTTGAGGGTTTAAACTTAGTCAAATTTTCTTCAAGGAGTGAAGGTGTATTTCATCACTTGTTGGGTCACAAAAGTGCACCTAGAGTTAGTCAAAGTTGCTTCAAGGAAGATAAGGCACTCAATTTCATCTGTAAGATCGTCAACTAGCGCCTTGAGAAAGAAAGGTTAGGAGTTTCAAGAGGAAAGTGGCACCTTGAAAGAGTAAACCTCCCAGAGACACCTTCAATCACCCAATTCTAAAATGAATTCAAGAGACTAAGGCACACTTTCACACCTCTATGAACCAATTTTGGTGCCTTGACATAAAAGTGTCTAAATTTGTGAAGAATTGCGCCTAAAGAAGTATAACTCTCCTAAAGTCCATGAGATTGATCACAACTTGAAGAATTCACCCTTCAAACAGAGGTGCATTTTATCTACTGTAGAACCCCAAAGGTGTGCCTAAGTGAAATATGCTTGATTCCATGAGTTTTGAGAGTATTTAAGTATCAAGGCTTTTCTTTGAGTCTACACAAAATCTTGAATCCATGAAAGAGAAGAGATCACTCATTCATATTGGGGCATAATTTCACACTTCAACCATCATCAATGTGCGCCTTACAAGGAGAAAGACTTGAACTCTAAAATTTGGTCACCATAAAGCAAAAAGTCTTCTAGGCACTTATTGCATTAGATTGAAATATTTGATTGAAACATGTTATCACCTAGGAAAGCTAGGCACATTTCACTCCTTTAGAGGTCAAAATGTGTGCCTAGAAAGCATAAAGTTTGAAATCAAAATGTGCACCTAGAAAGCATAAAGTTTGAAATCAAGATGTATGCCTAACTAATGGAGAGTCTCTAGAGAGTTTGGACAAGTATTGGAGATTGTTGAAATGCCAAGAAATAGCTCAAGATGCTAGGTGCATCTTCCTATCTATACAAACCCAAAATTGCACCTCAAGAAAAGAGCATGAATTCACATCTAAAAGTGAGTGCTTGAGAAAAGAGAATCATTCCAGGACATGCCCAATCGTTTGATATCATAAGAAATATCAATATAAGGTCAGGCACACTTTTACATCATCATAGACCTAGATTTGCACCTCAAAAGAATGCATAAATCCACACCTTTGAGTGGGCGTCTTGAGGAAGATAAACATTTTAAGTCATTTCCAATTGTTTGAAACATTAAAATGACAAGTATAAGGCAAGATAATCAAAGGTGCACTTTCCCTTCTCCACAACTCCAAATGTGCGCCTAGGTTTGAAAAGGCAAGAAAATGCTTAGAATGATTCTTATGTGTTATAAAATGAATATAAATGGTTTAATACGCTGCTTTCTTTGTGTTACAGGAGAATTGATGGAGCTAAGGAGTCATATAAGGTGCCAGGGGCTTGAAACCACCTTCATGCAAGGGGTAAAGTCAAGAGGCAGTCACTACAAGGGAGACATCATGCTACTGTACCAAGAGGTCACTTCAAGTTCATCATGTTGGTACACTTTATCATTGGCATCATAGAGGACATTCATCTTTCAAACTTCAATCTCTTCCTAAATTTTCAAGTCTCCTACTCCATGATATGAAACAAGCATCATTAGCTACGCTATTCTCTATGAAAAGGCATTCAAAGAAGATCAACATAACATCTTCTCGCATCATCCAGAGTTGAAGTCTATCCACGTACAAGTCAAGACCTGACATTAAAGGAACCTTGGAGCATTCTTGTTTGATCATATAATTTAGCATTCAGAAAGCTTTGATCAAGAGAGGATAGGATACTGTTGTGTTGTCACAAAAACATCATCAACAGGACAATTTATCAGCTGGACTTGACGGGAGGATATGGACTTGACGGAGTAGACAATGTAAAGTTTGGATTTCCAAAGGCCTTCACAACCACAATGCTATCATGGAGTGTTTTGGAGTTTGGCGGATTCATGGGAAGTGAGATGTCCAATGCAAAGATGACCATTGGATGGGCCACAGATTATCTTCTTAGAGCTACTACTAGTCCAGGCACCATATATGTTCAGGTTAGAGTGTGTATAAGAACATGATAATATCACTCATGATTTAAAAATAGAATAATTTCAGTCATGATGTTGTATCTCCCGAATATTTAAATTCTAATACTTACTGAGGCTTGTCTGAAAATTATGTAGGTAGGGGAACCTAATAGTGAACCAAATGCTGGGAGAGGTGAAAAGACATGGACACAGCTAGAACTGGGTATAAATAGATAACAAAAAACTTGGAATGGCTGCAGCACTTGCAGTTGCATCCCTTGTTTCACAAGTAAGACCTTTCCTATTTCAAGAGACTCATTCATTCTTCCATGATGGTAAGGTTTTTAGCACTAGAGTAATAGCAGCTGCTTAAAAAATTGGTAATGATCAGAGTTTAGGAGCTGATGAATAGGACAATACATTTGGCTTGGACAATAAACATGTTGGAGCACAAGTACTTTTATGGAAGGTATAATAACTTCAAGTGTGAGTACTTATACCAATCGAATCAGAAAGAAGTTAAAAATATCACAGATTCAATGATAAAAGTGAAGTAATATAAGTAGTCACACTCTAAGTTACTATACCTTGGATAAAAGCATTTGGGCTCCAACATGTTTATTGTCCCACCCAAATGTATTGTATAATTGATCAGCTCCTAAACTCTGACCGTTATCAATCTTTTAAGATACTACTATTACTCTAGTGCTAAAAAATTTACCATGGAAGCATGAATGAGTTTCTTGGAATAGGAAGGTTCTTACTTGGAAAACAAAAAGGCTGCAACTCCAAGTACTGCAGTTGTTTCAAGGTTTTAGTTATCTATTTCATACGCAATTCTCTTCTGGCCTCTCCTAGCATTTGTAGTCATTGTTAGGGTCTCGTACCTACATAATTATCAGACAAGCCTAAATAATTATTAGAATTTATAAACCCAGGAGATACAACATCATGACTCTAATTATTCTGTTGTAACATCATGATTGAAATTATTCTGTTGTTATGCACATACTGACCTCAACATATATGGTGCCCGGATGAGCAGTAGCTTTGAGAAGATAATTGTGGCCTATTGAATGGCCATCTTTGCATTGGAGAGCTCGCTGCCCATGAATCCGTCGAACTCCAAAACACTCCATGACAGCATTGTGGTTGTGCATCATAATATCCTCCCGTCAATTCTTGTCTATCCCAACTAAAATAATATCCATGTCTAGACACTTTTCTACTTTCTTATGTGCTTTGACTGCAATGCTTGGTAACTCTCAGTTCAGAGTTGAGCAAGGATTCGTTGGTAGCAGGCTTCCTGGTAAATGGCTTATTGCAGGGACTACTATTCCCAACATCCACGTGCAATGGTTAAAGGGCATGGTTCATCTTTGGGTGCATCACCAGTGACTACTTCTTTGCCAAATAAAGTCAATACCACCCTTCTTGAAAATTTTCCTCAAATGGCTAGAGGTATGTTACAAGTTTATTATTATTTGGTTCTAAGTTTTTTATCCTATAAGAGTTAAGGTATAATAGCTTAGTGTAAATCTAGTCAACACTTAAATGGTTTATAGGCTTATAGGCTTAGTGTAAATCTAGTCAAAATTTAAAAGGTTTATAGGCTTTACTTTTGGAGGGATTGTTCTGTATGCTGCTATCTTGTGGATTTTTACATTTCAAAGTTATGAATGGATATGCAAGTGGACATTATAAAATAGATTATAGAGGCATACATTATAAAATATTGGATATCAACAGTACAATAGAACGAAAGGCATTGTGGTTGTGTCATATAAAGGGATGAGCCTTGGTGTGAGTCCAAGAAGTAGCTTGTATCTTAAAGCTACTTCTTGGACTCACACCGAGACTCATCCCTTTATATGAGACAACCACAAGGCCAATATCCAATATTTTATAAAGTATGCCTGTGTAATCTAGTTTATAAAGTCCACCTACATATTCTTTCAGAACTTTGGAATGCAAAAATCTACAAGATGTAGCATACAGAACAATCCCCCAAAATGTAAAGCCTATAAACCTTTTAAATGTTGACTAGATTTACACTAAGCCTATAAACCTTTTAAATGTTGACTAGATATTCACTAATTCATTATCCCTTATCAATTATGAAGGTATCTTATAAGATAAAAAAACTCAAAACTAAAAAATAATAAACTTGTAACATACCTCCAACCATTTGAGGAACATTTTCAAGGAGGGTAGTATTGACTACATTTGGCAAAGAAGTACTAATTGGTGATGGACCCAAAGATGAACGATGACCTTTAACCATTGCACTTAGTTGTTGGGAATGAGGAGGACAAGAATAAGTATAGACAATGATATTTCTACTTTCATCTTCACCATTATTATTAATCTTATAATAGTATACATTAACATAAGGGGGCAGCAGTAACATAAACATTAGACCCTGCAATAAGCTAGCGACCAGGAAGCCTGCTACCAATGAATTCTTGCTCAACTCTGAACTAAGAGCTACCAACTATTACAGTCAAAGCACATAAGGAAGCAGAACAGTATCTAGACACAGATATTATTTCAGTTGGCATAGACATGAATTGACGGTAGGATATTAAGATGCAGGAGATAATGTTACGTTTGGATTTCCAATGGCCTTCACAACCACAATGTTGTCATGGAATGTTTTGGAGTTCGGTGGATTCATGGGAAATGAACTCTCCAATGCAAAATGATCATTCGATGGGCCACAAATTATGTTCTTAAAGCTATTGCTCATTCTGGCGCCATATATGTTCAAGTTAGTATGTGCATAACAACAGAACAATTTAAGTCATGATGTTACAACCAAACATTGTGGTTGTGATAACAAATCTCCATTTTTTTACAGTGAGGGCTAGCAATATACTCGTAAACCCGTATTTATATTCAGAAATCTAAACCATACAACGCATCAAGCATTATGATGTTGGGCTTCCTTCTTATAAAACAGACCTACAAAACCTATTTATCTTCAAACAAAAATTATAGATCACAAACCACACCGAACATCATGATGTGTTGCATAACATATCCAACATTATAATGCCACACTTCAATCCTTGTATAATGTAGTTTATCAAGATGCAAATGTCTACAAGCATTATTTCTATTATGAACTTTTCAAAACTGCACCTCACATCTAGTGCAGGGTCTCCAATAGTGCACAACCTTATGATGCCAGACAACATATCACATCCATCATAATTCAAAGCTATTATAATGGGGTCTCAAAACCCTAATTTCTATTGTAAACTTTTTATAAGCTACACATCATATCAAGGGATGAGACCGGGATGGCTCCTGCCTGAATTTGGTGAAATAGATACACCTCAGTCCTTGGCTCTCAATGCAAGAGGTTCAGCTTAAGGCTCGTACTCCTAAATCCGGTAGAAAAAATGAATTTGTGGATGACCTCCATATAAAAAATATATTTAGAGTCTCTAATAGTGCACATCAGGTTATGATGCAAGGGCACACATCACATCCATTATAATAGAAACCTATTATAATGAGATCTTGAAACCCTAATTTCTATTGAGAACTTTTTGTTAACTACACATCATATATAAAATTATTTATAGCTCCTTCATCCTCTAACTTATCCTACTCTCATTAAATTCTTAAGAAAGAATACATTAATAATGAAAATCAATGAAAATAAGCTCCTTATACAAAAAAAAAAAAAACCCTAGTGCTTCATATACCTTCAAATTAAATAATTTGTACTTTTACAAGATCAAAACTAGCCACTATATTAATCATTAATTTTTTTTTGAAAAGTGGAAGTTAAATACATACACAGTTTATATTAGGGTAGTTGTGAAGTCCAACTATAACTAGTATAGATATCTTAAATATATCTATCTTAAAAACACATAGAGGCACCACTACAACTAGAGCTATTTTATTCACTTCTTCTTCTTATGATTATTATTATTATTTTATTTTAAAATTATTCTTTACTACATACAAACATGGACATATAAATTTTAATTTTAATTATCTACAATGCTTAAAATTTTAATTTTAATTAGCTACAATGCCTAAAATGGGCATGTTGAGGAAACTGTGAAGCTGTTTATGCAGATGGAGATCCATATCTATGTCATAAAAAATGATTATGAGTTGAATGATTTCATGGGAAGCGTCCTTGTGGACATGTATACCAAATGATATGCTCAGCATGTACACAAGATAAGGAGGCCGCGAAAGAGTTTGTTGTGTACATGATCGATGCTGGGTGAGATATGTTCTTACAGATAAAGGAAGATGATGATGAAAAGAAGAGAACACACTTCAGTACTGTTGTAAAGTGTATTCTTGTGTCCCTTAAAAACTCGCATCATTAAGAGCGACTATGATGAAGTGGCAATATTTTTTGTAATACTAGAGAGAAAAGAAATTTGCAGGAATCTGAGGGTGTCTATGTTATTAATGTTCGCTAAGGAGAAGACCTTGATCGCCCAAAACGAGATTGATTAAAGACTTAGCCACATTGAGGATAATTTTGAAAAGGAAATTGGAAGTCAAAGTGGAATTATTCCTAGATCAAGAGAAAACCCCTTATACAGCGCACTTTCGGTTTCTCAGGAACTCCTACATAAAGTATCCACCAGGAATGTTGATAAACGCATACTACTATTCACAAATAATGATGATCCATTTGGAAATGCACCCCAGACATGAGAAGGACAACAATTCAGAGGGCCAAGGATACACAAGATTTGGGTATTTCAATTGAGCTTTTCCCTCTGAGTAGATCGGATGAAGAATTCAATGTTTCCATTTTTAATGCTGATATGCTTCAGTTGGAAAATGAGGAATTATCTCAGTTCATGCCAGACCTATGGTGTGATCCCTCCTGATGAGAACCCTAAAAGTTTGAAAAAAAAAACTCTAGTACCCCTCATGCTGTTCGCCTTTATTCCATTGCCTCTACAAGATATGGAGAATCGAGATTCGTTTGATGGCAAAACAGCAAGCTTGTATGTTAGAAGAGCTGTTTACTATGACCAGGAGACTGGGAAGGAGAATCCGTACAAGATTACAGGTCCATCTGATAAAGTGATGCTGCTACCCGAAGATGACCCCAGTGCAACAGATACAATAATAGCCACTAGTACCGGAATAGCTACATTTAGGGGATACCTACGGAGAATGTTTATGGGAGAGGTCTTGCATGGCTTTTCTTAGGGGTTGCCAACACTGATAGTCTTACCATGACGAGTTTACAGAGTATATGAAGCCTTGATGTATATGAACTCTTTATTTTAATACACTATGGGTTTGTGCTTGCACGCTTTTTAAAAAAAAAAAACAATATTTTATAGATCTTTTATCCCTTCTCATTGTGGTTGGGGGAAGATTTCCATCTTTTTTAAGTCTTGTTTTAGGATTCCTGGGCATCTAACCATTCCATTCTCTGTTTTGTTTTGTTAAACAACATTACTATGTTGTTGGTTCAAAAATAATTTATAAAAATATTTTGTGTTAATATCACCTTGTTTACTCATTGATTTCATACATGTTGTTTTCGTCATTATTCTTCCTGATTTTGTAGACCCAATAGATTGTGGGTAAATAATTTGATGAAAATCGGAGTCAAATCCAATCTCTTTGATTTTCTTTTCAACTATTGTCAATTTCTTCTTAATTTATAGGACTTTTCTATGACTGTCGCTATTACCTCAAATTTTGAGGTAATGAAGTTTACCCATGAATTTTTACATTGCATAGCTTTACCCATTTTCCCACTTGCTCCTTGAAATCTAGATGTGCTAGCAAAAACTTTTGAAATTTGAAACCTTGTTGTCATTGCCTATTATATTTATTTAAAATTGATAAGATTATTGCCCAATGATTTGAAAGAGTTGTGTCTCTTATCTTGGCTGAGATTTCCTTTTTAGATGTGATCCATTGATCAGTGATGTAAGTGACTAGTGTAGAAGGCTGTGACTAGGATGAGATTGTTGGTATTTGTTACTAAGATCCAATCCACCATATGTACTTAATATTTTCTTTGGTGTTTGGAGTTTATTATCATCACTTCTTGTAGGAGGACTGCATCTATTCCTTCAATTTGCAATATGTTATGCATGTATTGGCCTTTTTTGGGCACACCTATTCTCTTGGCATTCCATGGTAAAGCCTGTATTAAATAGATTTGAGAACCTCCAAAATATCTTCCTCTAGTGGCTGATTAGAGATGGGAGTTTGTTCCATTTATACACTCATTTGAATTGAAGAGTTGTAAGGATGTGTGTGAAGTTGAACCGATTTGAACATTGTGATTGTTATTTCTAGTTTGCTCTTCACTTCTGACTCAATTTTAGCATTGGATGATTTTCTCTTTCTATTTTGCTCTATTATGAGTTTTCAATTTTTTTGGGATTAGATTTGCTGACATATCACCTACCTATGTGCTATTTTACTTTTAGATATACTGATTCTAGGTGTGATATCTCTTAATTTAGGCTATTTTCTTAAGTATTTCTCCCATCTACTTTTTTGTTACTCTGTTGATCTCACAAAGATGTAAATTATCTCTTGTTTCCTTACCTTTTCTTGTGTAATCTCATCTGAATTTGTTCTCATCTGGTTGGTAGCTTTGAGTATTTATCTGTTGTATTTTAGGCTTAGAAGGTATTATTGTTGGTGGTTGTTCCATTGCATCTTGTAAACATGCTTGGTCCAACTCCATCATTTCTTGGTTTGGAGAAACATGGAAAAGATGATTGTTCTCATTACACATTTGATATTTAAACAACATATTATCATAATATATGGGTTTGTTATATACAACACCTCCCATTTGTAAAATCATTAAACTTGATAATGTTTTCCATAGTTTAGATTGATGCAAAAAATTTCATAAATCACAACCTCAGATTTTTTTTAAATTTTGAACCAGCTATGTATTATGTAATTGCAAATCAAAGAAGTTATAGAGAAATGTAATTAGTTTTGACTAAGGAGCACAGGTAAATATTATCTATCTTGGGATTGTGCTTGGTAGATTATATTTTAGGTTGAAATCTAGTAACAAGTGTTTCTTAAAGAGCCCATATCTCTTCATGAACCATGGTGCTCCTTAATATAAAAGATCTTTATTTTGTTTGGGAAAGAAAATTTCTAGAAAGTATCCTTTGGGAACCCTCAACATCTAAACTAATAGAGATGGCTTCTACTTTTCATGAGCCCACTAAGTGTTTTGGCTATTGGAAAAGCCCACATAAATCTATAGATTAGGTATCTTTCCTTCAATATTTAGAGCTGATCTTCCATATCATCCATGTTAAAGAAGATGGGGGGTGTGTCCATTTTCTAGTAACAACCATTCTCCTTTTTGGCTATGAAATGGGGTCTTATAACTATTTTCTTGGCATGATGTACAAAACTCCTTATATCTTCCTTTGAAACATGAGGTGTTGCTTATGTGACTAGTCTTGAGTATTTTGCATGATCATTCTATGAAGAGGCCAATACATCCTCCAAAATTCTTCTTCCTCAACTAGTTCTTGCTTGACTATTTAGAGAGTAATATGATGAGAAAAACCTCTACTAATGTTTAGTACATAAGTAGAGGGTGAGAATAGGGCTCCTTGAAGGGATGTACATTAGTTGATATAATCAAAGAGACATGTCAGTGTTCAACATTCACAATGGAATACAAATTCATGTATCGATGAAGATCTAGTATAAAAGTATTAGAATTTAGTTTTTTAAGAATCTTAGATGGACTCTATCTAATTGGTTTTAACTTCATTGCAATACCTCGAGACTTATCTTTTTCTAAGTAAAGATATTATATATCCCCCTTTTTCTAAGTAAAGATATTATATATCCCCGACTTGGAAATTGACTCTATGCTAATCATGTCTTTCTTCCTACTTTCAATAATTTTTCAGTTTAGTGGATTTCTGAATCCACTTCTTGCACCCTTTGTGGCTATCCCATCACAACATTAAATGGAGTAGGTAGTAACCAACCAAAACATGTGTCAATAACTTGCATCAAAAATGTTTAACTTCAAACTATTTGGATCACCTCATAACCATCTACAACCTTGTACATGCATACTTTATTCTTACAAAATATTATCACGTTAGGAGTGTTTGAATGTTACATGCTTAGTTAGTTTGACTAGTGGCTAAGAATAGTAGTTTAGAAAATCAAATTTAATATATTTTCATGATCTAATTCAAACCACATTCAATCCTTTCATAAGCCTTTTTAAATTCTATTTCTAATGAGATATCCTTTCAACAAAACTAGTGAACCCATTTGAAGCCTTTCGAAGATTTGATAAGACTACAAGTAAATCTGCCTATTTATATACATAGTATGCCCTCTTCAACCATTTAGAAAACCAGATGTTTAATTCTACTAGCAAGATGTTTTTCTTAAATTATGAACAAGACATTAAGGTCTGTAATATGTTGTCATCCTCCAGTCACAGCCTTTAGGCATGAGTTTAATGAGATCTTAATAAATGAACATTAGTTGCAAATAAGAAGAGGGCAAAGACTCTAGGCAATTAGAATAACAAGAGGCGATCCTTAACAACATAAAAAATGCATGTCAAGAGGTATTGGGGATTATGCCTAATGTCCTAATGTGTCTTTTTGAGTGACTTTAGAATTTTACAAAGACAGTGGTCCCCACTTTTATTCTTATTTTCCAAGTAGTCCCATGCAATTTGTTGAATCCCAAAATTGTAAATAATTGTATCTTTGTATAGAATTTTAGAGCAGCATCTGTTTACAAAATCAAATTGCAAAATAATGGAATCTTTTCCAAGCAGGCAGTCCCCATCATGGTGATTGGTGATTCATGAGCATTAGCAATTACATGATTTGTCCACAATATAAACAGTTGACATCGTTCATCTTTGATGCTTGTTTTTTATTTTTTATTTCTTTCTTAGCAGAAACCATTATTTCTCATTCAACTAGCGTATTTTTAAGGAAAAAAAAATTGCAAATTTTTGGTCCATGCCACAACTTTACAATCTGAATAATAATCAAATCAGTTGGAAAAAACATAGCCAATCATTTAATGTAGGTGTGTTTCACTAATCACTAAAACATAATAAAGACTCAACTGGAGGATGGACTTATAAATCTCAAAACTGATTTCAAATGTATCTAGAAGAAGACAAGAACTCCTCAAAACCAATCCAAACTTTAGAAGAATTTGGTTTCAACTAGATTACAAATAACCAGAGAGAAGTCTAACTCACCACTCTTTGCAAAAGCTCCGCCCTTTCCTTTGCTTCTACCTGACGTTTGTGATGCCGAGAAAGATATCATCTAGACTAGACTAGACATCAAAAGTCAACTTCTTCTGCTAACTGCTCCAACTTTCTGCATAGAAGAAACAATTCATCTGAAAAGTCTACATGTCTAGGGCATAGCTGTGTTTTAAATGTTTTGTGCTCATAAAAACTAATTCAAATAACTCTGCTATCAAGAACGGATTTGTATTGCATTCTAGACATTGTGATGACATATCAACAGCATTAATATATGGCAAACCGGCATTTCAACATAGAAGTGATACAATTTGAAGTAGAAGTGATACCATTTGAAGTGGAACCAGTTGTGCATCAGGTAGAGATGGAAGGTACAGAAAAACATTATGAAAATCAGACCTGGCAAAAACAGCAATATTGGCAGATCTAAAGAAAGGAACAATTTGCAGCAAAGTTTGTGGGATTTCTTTTTCCCAAATAAAAAGAAGCTGCAAGTCAATTTAATTTGTTTGTCCTATTTACAGAGCAGAACAATTTAGAAACCGTGGCGGACGTCTCAGATTTGGGCAACTGAAATTTTTTAAACAGTAAGCCAATTTAGTGTGGACGGGTTAGCGGAGTTACAACAGTGTTTAACCCCGTAATTGAAACAATGATTTTGAGTAAAATGAAAGGACGGTAAATATAATCCGTGTGTTTTTATGTTTCAATATTCAGAACAAACACAAGCAACTGTAAAGATAATCCGTACCATGAAACTAATTTTCAATGTTGAAGAGTAAAGATAATCCTATCAACCGCTAAAACATATTTGCATATTTTTATTATTATAAATTTTAATTGATTATTGTGAATCAATATACATTTTAATAAGAAAACCTATCAAATTAAAATTTATTATGAAAGAGAAATAAGGTTAAAGAAGATTTATGTCACACTTTTTTTTTTATGTTTAGATCAAATATTCTGAACTTTGTCTTTGTTTAAATAAACCATCTATTGTGATGTTGAGCCTCCCTTCTCTGTACAAGTTATTATGATGCATGAACATTACATTATATATGGTGATAACAAATCTGCATTCTTTTACAGTGCCGGCTAGCATAATATACACTCTTAAACCTGTATTTATATTGTGAACTCTAAACCATACAATACATCAAGCATTATGATCTTGGCTTCCTTCTTATAAAACAGAGCCTAAAAACCCTATTTATCTTTAGAGTTTCTTATAGATGACAAACCACACCCAACATCGCAATGTGTTGCATAACAAATCCAACATTATAATGCCACACTTCACTCCTCCTAAACTGCACCTCACATCTGGTGTAGGGTCTCCAATAGTGTGCAACCTTATGATGCGAGACAACATATCACATCCATTATAATTCAAAGCTATTATAATGAGATCTCAAAACCCTAATTTCTATTGTGAACTTTTTATAAGCTACACATCATATCAAGGTGAATTTCGCAGAATGAATACCCCTCGGTCCTTGTCTCTCAGTAGAAGAGGTTCAACCTAAGGCTCGTGCCCTAAGCCTCATGCTCCCATTGTAGAAAAAACAAATTTGTGGATGACCTCTATAAAATTATAATATAAAGCTATTATAATAAGATTTCAAAACCCTAATTTCTATTGTGAACTTTTCACTAACTACACAACATACCTATAATTAGTTATAGAGCCTTCATCCTTGAACTTATCCTACTCTCTTTAACTTCTCAAGAAAGAATACATTAATAATGAAAATCAATGAAAATAAGTTCGTTATACCAAAGAAAAAAAAAAAAAAAAAAACCTTAGTACTTCATACACGTTCAACTTAAATAGTTTGTACTTTTACAAGATCTAAATTTATATTAGGGTAGTTGTAAAGCCCAACCATAACTACTATAGATATCTGAAGTACATTATCTAAAAAACAAATAGAGGTACCACTCTAGAGCTATTTTATTTACTTATTATTATTATTATTATTATTATTATTATACTTTCAAATTATCTTTTACTACATATGTGCACATGGACACATAGATTTTAATTTTAATTTATCTACAATGCATAAAATTTTAATTTTACTTTTGGAAAAGCCACCATTCATTATTTGGGCAATTCTTTTGTTTTGTTTTTTACTTTGAAAAGTGTAGTAAATATTGTACACATAGATTTTAATTTTAATTTATCTACAATGCATAAAATTTAAATTCAACTTTTCCAAAAGCCACCATTCATTATTTGGGCAATTCTTTTGTTTTATTTTTTACTTTGAAAAGTGTAGTAAATATTGTATACTTGTATGTTACTTTTAATAGTTTATATTTTAAAATTATGATAGTTTATATTTTAAAATTATGATGTCTTATATTAAAAAATAAATAATTAATGTAAATAGTACAAAAACATGATCATCTATATACTAATCTATATATTGAGGTAGTTATGAAGTCCCACTACAAAGATGATAAACTTAATGGAAAATATTTTAAAATATGATCACCTTTAATTATGTGTTGCAAAAAGCTCACATTCTTTTAAATTATCTTGGGAAAAATAATAGATAAAATTGAAAAATATAAGAGAAAAATAATTAATGAAATAAAAGTTAAGGTACAACTTATTAAGTCTCCTCATATACCCAAATAGTACTTAAAAGGAAGACTAGGGATATGTAGTAGTGCATGGCACATCCAATGATAAGGGTGTATGTCTCATTCTTCCTCTTATAATATAGTTTATTAGGATTCAAAGGCCTCAAGATTCATCGGTTTCTTGGCCAAGGATGATCTGAGAGATGATATTCTAGTGGCAGGGTAGCATACCAACCCAAATCCTAGGAACGGTCTTATTGGGGGGATCTTTGATGCAGATGTAGTAAGGAAGAAAGGAAAGGTGGTGGAGGAACTAGAAATTTTCAGGGAGGGACTAGAAAAATGCAACATGGAAGTTTTTGCTAATTTCATAAGTGTAAATGGTGATCTCATGTCTGCCTAGCAGCTAGAGAGAGCCAATGATCTGGTTGATGGCATTAATGCCATTTCCAATGCTATGTAACATTTTTTGTTTTTTCTATATAATATAGGGAGCTACCCCTCTAATAGAACTTATCAAAAAAAAATAGTCTTTCTCCTAATTCCTTCGTCTATTTTAAAACTTAAAAGCATAAACCTATCCTTTCTTTCTTGTAGGTTCTTTCAACGAATCGTGCTTTAATTATCCTTCTTACCTCATGTTTAGGGAATGTGATGATTTTTAAATGCATTATTTGACATCCTATTGAGATCCTACAAGTTAATGTTTGACAAAATTCTTATATTATTGCAAACCATGTCATTATTTATACCCTTTTCTCTTGATGCATTTATCATGTTTTTTTTGGGAAAGAGAGTCCAATAGATTAATAGAATCCATAGGCACTCATTATTATCCGATATGTTCATTCATATTTTCTCACCTTCTTCTAGGTGTCTTCAAATTGGAGGTTCATTCATACTCTATAATGATGTCTTAGTATCCTTCTTCCTCAATAGACCTTGTATTGATAAGAATGGTAACCACCTTCCATGTAGGTATATTGGACTTGTGTGTATATGAACATCTTAAATCACTTAACCTTTTCCCTTTGAGTAGATCGGATGAAGAATTCAATGTTTCCATTTTCTATGCTGATACGCTTGAGTTGGAGAATGAGGAATTATCTCAGTTCATGCTCTATTGGGAAGACCAGAGCTATGGTGTGATTCCCCATGGTGAGAACCCTAAAAGTTAAAAAAAACCCTGGTACCTCTCGTGTTGTTCACCTTTATTCCATTGCCTTCTACAAGATATGGAGATTTGTTTCATGGGAAAACAACAAGCTTGTATGTTAGAAGAGTTTTTTACTATGACCCAGAGACAGGGAAGGAGGAACCCTCCAAGAAATGCGTTTACAATTATTATCTCTGTGATAGCAAACTTGGAGACAAGCTCTAGATTACAGGTCCATTTGATAAAGTGATGCTGCTACCCAAAGATGATCCCAGTGCAACACATATAAGAATAGCTCCATTATGGGACCTACGGAGAATGTTTAGGGGAGAAGTTTCCTCCTCCAACTTTAGACGTCGGCCTTGGCTTTTCTTATGGGTTTCCAACACTGATAGTCTTCTCTACCATGATGAGTTTACAGAGTACATTAAGTAGTACCCTGACAACTTTAGATATGATACTACATTGAGTAGGAAACATAAGAACAAGAAAGGTGGCAAGATGTATGTGCAAGATAAGATTGAAGAGTACAGTTTATTCCCTCCATTTCTTCAGCTAACTAAACCAAACAAACAAAAATTATTTGAATTCTTTTGAAATGGTGAGGGTTTGAGCATAAAACAGAAGATCAGTTTTATTTGAAGTTAAAAATCGCAGGCCTAGTTGTCAAGCATGCACCAAACGGAGCAGGAGAAAGTTTTATGTTTCAAAAATTCAATGAGTATGTAAAAGTGCGTGCTATTGGTGTATGGAACATTTTTTTTTTTCAAAATTGCACGGCACAATCAACAAATGTGCATGTTGTAGTGGTAATCAATAAATATGACAAGGCAAATACTTACAAATCTTGTAGAATGTCAAAGACACACTAGTCAATTTTAAGTTAGAACATATCACCTTATTATAAAATTTATTTAATAATGTTTTAGTTAAATGTTGTTTGTACCTAAAGGGAAAGGTTTTTTCTTTATTGTTACTTATTTTCAAGAATCCGTTACATTTTAGTAATAAAAGAAAAAAACTCTATAACTATGTAAGGAGAAGGTAAAGAGTGGATATTTTTCCAACTTCTCGTGAGGAGAGCTTCTTGAGAGCATTTTTTCTTATGTAGATTTCTAGTGGAAATTGGTTAGCTTTCCAATATAGTCATTGTATAGGGATTTTTGAAAAACTATGTGTTTTTATTTCATTGAAGAATTAAGGGAGGAAAATGAACTCTGTGTCAGATATTTCTTCATGGATTGCAAGTTTTTCTTATTTTAATTTGTAATTCTCGGTTATGTTTAGTTGCACTTGAGTTTAATACAGAAACCTTGTGTTCTGAATTAGTTGCATATTCTTCGTATGTTCAATGTGTGACCTTTTGAGTAATTTCCTATCTTATTAGTTATTGTTTGTGAGTTTGAAACTTTTAAATTTTGTGTCATTAAATATCTTTGTGCTCACTTTTATTCTAATTCTTTTCTTGAGAAGTCTAGGTGATATTCTTATATCTCTCATCTAGGGTTTCTATCTTTTCCATTCCTTGTAGTTTCCTTTCCTACTTTCCAGTCATAAGCATATCCTAGAAAATTCAAATTGAGTCATAAGTTGCCCCTCTCAAAATTAGAGGAAGATCATCATCCCTTTGATGATCTCTCCAACTGTTGTAGGCATTTTTGTCATGATTCCTTGAGCAAGTCATAGTTTTCTTAACTATTTCAAAGTGATAAATCTATTTACTAACACCATTGAAACCAAAACCATTATGGATTGAGTATGTAGATGTGTACATTCCAATGGGTTTCTTGTCCTTGGTGGAAATAGAACCATTAGCCTAATGATTTTTGGCCATATGTTAAGCATTTGGCTCATAAATTATTTCCTAAAGTAGATGTTTAGTTGGTCTTAAGGAAAGATCCATTCAAGATTTTCGAAGCTAAACCATTAAAAGTAATTATTATGCATTAATTGTACTATATAATCATCCCAATTCTTAATATAGAGTTTAATTGTAAAATAAATTATCAAGTACATGTACCTGATTTTCATGATTTCCTTTTTTGTTGCAAACCATGTAAATTCTAGAATTTTACTTGTTGATTGCTTATAGTATAGCCTCATGGGCAATTTTTTACTCTTTATGGATGCTACCTTGAGTTCTCTAATTTTTATCACTATTGGTAGTGTGTTTGGACATACTAGGGTAGGTCCTATGATTGTGATTAGGAGTGTATTGATGCATTCAAGAGATTCCATTAGTGGGGATAGAACTAGATATGGCTTGACCAATGGGTGAACATACATCTTTTATAATGGAGATGGGAGGATATGTGCATTGTGTTCAATGGAAGGGAATGCATATTTCTATCACCTAGAGTGTATACTTAAATGAGTTGGAAGGGATGCTGGAGGTACGAAAAGAAAATGTAAGAGTACCAACAATTTGGAGTGGATGGGTAGAAATTCTAATCTCATGATTTCCTTGGTAAGCTAGTCTTAGGTTTACTTGAAGCTCCTTGAAGAGTGATAGAATGACCAAAAAAAATGTCCTCATCATTTCTTATCAAATATTTATTATTTATAGGCTTCCATCTCATCTAAATACTCATCATCAATGTATTAACATGCATCATTTTCAAATCCCATGTTTCCCTTTTATAAACTCTAAGTTGCCTAATATGCTCAAAGAAACACTTGCATGTATAGAAAAGTGTCCATCTATTTATAAACATATTTAACAACCTATTGTTTCTTTCAACTCTCATAACTTATGTAACTAGTATAGATTTTTAGAAAATCTTAATGTGATATGCTCCTAGTGGCAATCTTGGGATTTTCACATCAACAATCATGCATGTCTATTGCTCATTATTATTTATTTTTTTTTTTAAATTTCATTTCCAATGGTTTGTGTTGCTTATTTGACACATATGGCTCTTAGGATAAATCTTATTCTTTCATTAGGTTTATTTGATACAAAGAATCTGTATATCATTCCCATCTAAAATAAGGGGCATCTTGTCAACCACAATGTGCCACATTAATCTCTTCATAGTGGTGTTGTAGCTCTTCTTTGAATATTCAATTACTTCCATTAAATCCTTCTTGAGAATATTCCTAATTTGTTGATAGAATAGGGCACAAAAACCATTTGAACCTAGAGTGTTGTCTAGTTGAAAAGTGAAGGTGCTTGTCTAAGTTGTTCTTTAGTCTCATAATGTAATATATTTAGATTACATTCACCACAAATTAGTTTTGGAATTTTATCAACAATGTTTTATGGATCTTGAAAAGTGTCTAAGTTGTTCTTTAGTCATAGTGCAACATATTTAGATTACATTCTCCATGAATTAGTTTGGGAATTTTATCGACTATGTCAAGGAGGTCTTCAAAGCAATATGCCTCCTTCGCCTCCATGCTCCTGACACGGCACCAAGAGCATCGAGAATCCATGAACCCCTCACATTCGCTTATTTTTACCATTGGATGCAATTTCGGGCATGGTTGTTCCCAGCACTGAGACTATTGATGGGCAAGCCTCAGATGCTTAATTTAGGTGATTATGTGTAGATAACATGGAATATGATGATTATAGGACTTGCCTGAAAAGGGCATGTTGAGAATTAGACTGGTAAAAAGATTAAGTGTTTGAGAAGTGATAATGATGGTGAGTTTTGTTCCACAGAGTTCGATAAGTTTTGTAAAGAACATGGGATTGAAAGACATAAAACAACTCCATAAACCCCTCAGTAAAATGGAGTTGCAAAGAGGATGAACAGAACGTTGGAGAGGTCTAGGAGTATGCTTAGTGGAGCTAGCCTCAAATAGAAGTTTTGAGATGAAGCTATAGCAACTACTTGCTACCTGATTAACATGTCTCCTACTTCAACACTCATTGATAAGACACCCATGGAGGTGTTGTCTAGTAAGAAGCCTTTATTAAGACATCTTCATGTTTTTAGTTGTAAGGCATATGCACATGTGCCTAAGGAGAAGAGGTTAAAATTGGAGAACAAGGCAGTTAAGTGTATCTTCATTGGCTATGGTGTCAGTGTTAAAGGGTACAAGCTTTGGGATCTTGTGGCTGAGAAAGTCTTGTATAGAAAAAGTGTTATTTTCAAAGAGGTAACTCCTTCTCCTATTGTTTTACATCCAGATGAAAAAGAAAAGAAAGAGGATGTGGTTCAATTTCCTACTACCCCTGAGAAGACTGAACCGAAAGACCCTATTCGACCTGATGATGAGGAAAGCTCTAGCAGCTCTAAAAGTATAGAAGAAGAAGAAGAACCTCCACCTCATCTTGTGAGGAGGTCCACATGAACCAAGAAGCAACTTAACAAGTTTGGTTATTCATTGCTTGATTTTAGTTGTGCGTTTGCCTTGATTTCTAAGACTGATAAGCCTAGAACTGTGAAAGAGGCTATGGGTATGAAAGATACAAGTTCCTGGAAGGAGGCCATGGAAGAGGAGATGGCTTCTTTGGAAAAGAATAAAACTTGGGACTTGGTACTTTTGCCTGAAGGATAGAAACCTATTGGATGTAAATGGGTGTTCAAGAAAAAATTTGGTACAGATGTCAGTGTTGAGAAGTATAAGGCTAGATTGGTTGCAAAGGGGTATTCATAAGTGGAGGGAATTGATTATGGTGAAATTTTCTCTCCCATTGCAAAACTGACATCTATTCAGTTACTATTATCTCTTGTAGTAGCTTATGATTTAGAAGTGGAACAAATGGATGTGAAGACAACTTTCCTTCATGGTGATTTGGAGGAAGAAATCTACATGTCATAGATAGAGTACTACATGGTAAAAGGTAAAGAAAATATGGGTTACAAGTCAAAGAAGTCTTTGTATGGTTTGAAATAGTCTCCTAGGATGTGGCACCAAAAGTGTGATGCAATTGTGTTGAGTATTTGATTTTTAAGATCAAAATCAAATCATTGTGTTTGTTTCAAATTTGACAATGATCGCATTCTCATTATAGCGTTGTATGTTGATGATATGTTACTAATTGGGAATGGTAAAGGTTTGATTTCTAATTTGAAGTCTTAGTTGTTAGCATAGTTTGAAATAAAAAATTTAGGGGCAACCAGGTACATTCTAGGGATGGAGATCAGAAGAGATAGGACAAATAGAAAACTTTGGTAAGGCTAGAGTAAGTATGTTAACACTATGTTGGAGAGATTCAATATGGTGGATTGTAGACCATTGATTGTTCATGTCACGATGGGGACAAAGCTATCTGTTGATGATTGTCTAAAGTCTCCTTCTAAGATGGGGGATATGAGTAGAGTACCTTATGCTAGTGTGGTTGGCAGCTTGATGTATGATATGGTCTATACAAGACCAGACATTGCCTAAGCAGTGGGAGTCCTTAGTCTATTTATGGATAATCCTAGATGGGTGCATTGGGATGCAGTGAAGAGAGTGTTTAGATATTTGAGGGGTACTTCTGAGTATTCCTTATGTTATCATGGATCTCTTATTGTCAATGTCACCTGCCCAATTAGAATCCACAAATCCTTGAATACTCACAAAATGTTGAGCAGTTCTTATGTGTTTACCATGTTTGGTGGAGCTATTAGTTGGATGAGTAAGTGACAACTTGTGGTTGCTTTGTCCATGACATAAGCAAAGTACATGGCAGCAACTCATGCTTGTAACAAAGCCATGTGGCTTAAAAGGTTGTGTTTAGATGTTGGTTTTGATGCAGGACAGATTACTATTTGTTGTGACAATTAGAATGCCATTTGCTTAGCAAAGAATCCTACTTTCCATGCAAGAACAAAGCACATTGATGTTCAATATCATTTTGTTCATGATATGGTAGAAGATGGGAAGGTGATATTGAAAAACCTATTGACACTTTGAAGAATGTTGCAGATGCATTGGTGAAACCTGTGGGCAGAGATAAGTTCAGATGGTGTTTGGAGTCTATGGGACTCTTGGCTCCTAGAAATCAAATCTTGTCACTCTATTGGCTCTTGCAAGGTGTTTGACAAGTGGGATAATATTGGGAATTAAGGTGTCTCAACCTTACAATTCCTAGCATTAATTACTTGATTATTTGTTTATTTATTTGCCTATGATCTAATTTATGTTGTACATCTCATTTTGGCATTTAGTTTCAAGTGGCATGGTGAGTTGTCACTCAACTTGTAAGGTGACTAGGATGGTCAACTCATCCCATGTGGATATAGGTGTCCCATTTGAGGTGGCACTAATATGTTATGTGTTGACATCTTGTGGTATGATAGAGGAGTTATTTTGTATGACAAAATCTATGACACGTAAGAGCCAAATATAGAGATTCCTATGACAAGTGAAGACAAGTGTCGAAGAGCATATTTGCATGTGGAGAAGGCATCTTTGGGTGCCCAAGTTGGATTATGACATGTTGTAAGAGGAATATGCTATTTTTAGTTGTGTATGATAGATTCTCTTACAACATTAAGTGTTGTTATGCTGCAGAATTTTATTACAGCTGTAAGATGCATAAGAGCATCTGTCATTGCATATTTTTAACCTAGAGCGCTCTATTCTTGGGAAGTCAAATGTTCCATGTATGAAAGATGTAAATGAGATGTATGCATATTGGACAAGTGTCCTTGGGTGTGAGAAACGGGCCATGTGGCCAAGATGGATGCCCATCTCTAGAAGCTTCTATATATTGAGGTGTTTTGGAGTAGTAGTTGTATAGTGTTTGTACAAGTACTGTTATGCTTTCGAAATTACTCCATAAATGACATTTGCAGACTCCTGGAAGAATTTGTATTGCAACTGTGTTGTAAACAATCTTGTTTTGATAATACATTGTGCACGTTTTGGAGTGTGGAGTTTTTCACGTAAAAAGGTTTTTTCCCCATGATATATCTTGTGTCTCTCTTGCATTCTTGTGTTGTGTTTTCTATTGTAATCTATATGTTAAACACATAACATAACTGTAATTGTAAGGATTTAAAAGAATTTGCATACTATTCTCCTCATTAGATTGGTGTAGGAAGTGTGTTCTGTGTACCTTGCTTCCTTTTAATAATCATTCTAATTCTTGATATAGAGTTTAATTGTAAAATAAATTCTCAAGTATATGTACTTGATTTTTATGATTTCATTTTTTGTTGGAAACCATGTAAATTCTAGAATTTTACTTGTTGATTTCTTATAGTATATCCTCATGGGCCATTTTTTTCCTCTTTATGGATGCTACCTTGAGTTTTCTAATTTTTATCACTATTGGTAGTGTTTGGACATGCTAGGGTAGGTCCTATGATTGTGATTAGGAGTGTATTGATGTATTCAAGAGATTCCATTAGTGGAGATAGAACTAGATATGGCATGACCAATGGGTGAACATTCATCTTTTATAATGGAGATGGGAGGATATGTGCATTGTGTTCAATAGAAGGGGATGCAAATTTCTATCAACTAGAGTGTATACTTAAATGAGTTGGAAGGGAGGCTGGAGCTACCAAAAGAAAATGTAAGAGTACCAACAATTTGGAGTAGATGGGTAAAAATTGTAATCTCATGATTTCCTTGGTAAACTAGTAGTAGGTTTACTTGAAGCTCCTTGAAGAGTGATAGAATGACCAATAAAAATATCCTCATCAATTCTTATCAAATATATATTATTTGTAGGCTTCCATCTCATCTAAATACTCATCACCAATGTAATAACATGCATCATTTTCAAATCCCATGTGTGATGATCCCATTTTTTTAAGTAACTTAAAAAGGTTCTAATTATAATTTAATTTCATAAAGTATTTTAATTACTTTATATAATTATATTTTTATTAATTTACTTAAATCAATTTAAAAACACTTTATTAAATAAAGTGTTATTGTGTACACAAAAACAAGCATTTAAAAAGTTCAAGTGTGATCGTGTACACCAAAACATTTCATTTAATAAAATTAGGTCTGTCCTAATTTGTGAAAGTTTTAAAAGGATGCCTGGGATTTATTTGATATCATCAATTGAGTTTATGTGTTTTTTTGATTGAAGACAAGTCCTTGGTTTCAGCTTGAGTTTAAGGAGATGTTCCCTTGCATTCATGGATCAAGGTGATGATCCATTGGTAATTAATGGTTTGGAGATGATCACTTACCATTGATGAGGTGAAATCACTTTAGATTTCACTACTGAGCTTCAAAGCATTGCTCTACATCTTTTATATTGGGTTTATAGATTGAAAGTAGTTATTTGGTCGAAGACCATTGATTGGCAATTTGAAGATTGATAATCATTGTATATCATTGAAGACATTGTTGAAGAGTTTGAATATATATATATATATATATATAATTTAGATTTTGGCATTTGATTTGTGTTTGTTACAAGAAAACTCATTTATCAATTTTATAAGATTTGCTATGCAAGTAAAAAATTGGGGTTTGCAGAGATTTATGCATTCTAGATTGAATATATGATTCATATTTGAAATATATCTCTGTTTCTATTTGATTACTGGAATATTGGAGACAATAACTAACAAATACCAAATTAATAAAGAATCCTTTAGATACTTTTGTAGTGGATCATGGGCCCCATGTTGTATGAAGGTTTTGAATGTTTTAAGGAAAGCTGAAGAAGATTAGTGGAAAGTGGGTCCCTCGTAGATTCCCTCAATACATACATATTTGTGGATGCATCTTTTATAATAATTGAAGATTTTAATTGCTTTGCTGTTGAAATCGTGGTAAGTGGGAAGCATTTTTCTTGTGTTAAGAATCCATTCCCCTTCAATATCTAGCCACCACTTTATATATAATACATTTGTGATGATAGAGGATGGCGTGTGAAGTATAAGGTGTGACTTGTCAGCGCATGGTATGGAATATATAAGGTGACACAACAGGGATATTAACATTTTATTGAAGACTTTGAAATTTATTGAGGACGCCACAATTGTACGAGGAATTCATGATATCGCTGCATGTCTAAAAGCTGAATGGAGCCTATGTTTTGTAAAGCAATTTTAATTCATTGAATTAGCTATTCAAATAGATATAGCATGGAATCGTGAGGAAGGTTCATTTGGTGAATAGCAATCATGAAAATCATATAAAGTCTGCCATTCCTTGTGAATGCTTAAGACATATGAGCTGCATATTTATCAAAGGAGAGAGTTCGCAGTATAACAAGTGGAGTTGATCGTATTTGCAGTTATCTGAAGTACAGAACAAAGCACGAACTCTTCTAGGGTGATGATACCTAGTGGTGATCGTCCCAGCTTGGGTTGGGTGACTTTGCACAAGGAAGCATCATACAGCTGTTCCAATTCAGTGTATAAAAGTTTTTAAGCCAACAGTAACATTGGGATATCATTGAGTCTGAGTTGCTTGCAACGATCAGCTACAGAATTTCAGCACCTAGAGTTATTGTTTACCAGTAATTTGATAGTTGTCAATTAGAATTATTTGAATCAATGGCAGGAGTCCAGTTTGGCGTTGAATTTGCAAAAGAGACATAACAGTTGTTGGTCAAGAAAACGATACAAATGGTATGTTTGTTTATGTAATTTCTGATACAACTTCTGGTATATGCTATTGAGATACTGCAACTCAGATTTCTCCATACAGATTCTTAAACATTTGAAATATAATCAATGTTGTCAGTCTAATTTGTAACAGCAGGTTTATGACAGTCATACAACTGTGGAATTGAAAGGTCTGAGTTGTAACAGTGAGATCTGAGATAGTTTTATTTCCATTGTCATTTGCATTCATATGTTGGCATAGCTATATTGTATATGTGTAAGTAGGAAATCATATCAGACTTTAGAATATCAGAATATTAGCATATATTCTAAGAGGGATATTTCAGTGGTATCAGAGCCTTGATCTTGCCAGCATGTTTGGGTGTGTGATTCAGCAAATTTCAGAGTATGGCAACACACATAAATGATGATATAATGGTAAGAAGGTTAGAGGTAAGCAAGAAATTATGAATGATTTCAAAAAATCATATGCAATCCCAACAACAAATAAAGACAATTGAACAGAACTTGCAATGGTGGAAAGACTACCTAATTGAACAGAACTTACAATGGTGGAAAGACTACCTATCAAGGCAATCTAATTTAAGCTCATTTTTCTATGATAAGTTGGACAGGTGTAATGATTGGGAGAATGGTACATCAGTTGTCATTGATCAGTCTATAGGTGAACAAGATTCTAGATCAATCATTGAAGAAAAACAGGTTGTAGAAGAGTCTACTCTCTATTGTGATGATGATTCCTTGCTTGAACATGATCTTGACTTAGCTTCACAACATGAAGATGGTTTAAAGGTAGTTGATATTGAGATGGTAAATTGTGAAGATACATCACAAAGGTATGAAAGCAATTCTGATTTTTGGAAGAGCACTCCTATTTCCTCCCATAATCATGAGATAGTAGCCAAATCTATGATTGCTATAGGTCATGAATTGTCTCATGAGGACATATATGAAGCACTTGGAGAGAATTGTATTGAATTAGCATTTGATGGTAAGCATTTGAATTTTTAGTTGGATGACAATTCTATTGAATGACAAGACATCATACATGATTTGTTTGAGGACAGCAGTCCTATGACTTTGTATTTTCATGAGATAGATATGGTAACACCTTTGGATGATAGTTATTTGTGGTCTACTAATGATGGCATACAAAATTGGAGTGTTGGATATGATAATTTTGTTGAAAAAAAGAGCACTACACATCTGATTTTGTACATCAGACATTTGAAGAGGTGAATAAGACACAAGAACAATGTGACATTTGGCTAGAAAGAGAAAGGAAGCTAAGCTAGTTGCTGGTCAAGCAAAATAGCACCTTGAAATGGTCAATGGAATGAGGTAATCAGCCTTATTTACTTATTTTGGATCAGCCATTGATGATTTGCTTGAGTGTGACAATGAGAATTCAGGTTTGCATAATACATTAATTTCCATTGGAGAGGATCAACCTACTCTTGAAGAGACACAACATCATTTTGATGATGTTTTCTTATTGGCACATGTGGATGGTTATTCTTCATTGTTGAGTAGTGAAGTAGGTGATTTCAGTTTTAGCACAACAAGAATGTATACATTTGTGTTTAGCATCCTTCATCTATTCATGTTACTATTTAGTGGTAGAAGGATTTTCAGCTTCATTGGTTCATTGTTTGGCATCTATATTGGTATGGATGTGTCTATATCATTGTGCGATAGTGGAAGCGGTCCCAAGATCTTCTACACCAGCAGCTTTGAGATGATGTGTTTAATCATGATTGAGGAGCCTTGATTGATTTGGGGTCTAGGGAATGTTTGGGTGCAAATTTTCTTCTGGGACAAGCAATGTCAGGAAGGGAGGGTTGTGATTTCCCCATTTTTTAAAGTAATTTAAAAAAGTTTTAATTGTAATTTAATTTTATAAAGTATTTTAATTCTTTATATAATTATATTTGTATTAAGTTACTTAAATCAATTTAAAAACGTTTTATGAAATAAAATGCTATTGTGTACACAAAAACAAACATCATTTAAAAAGTTCAAGTGTGATCGTGTACACAAAAACTTTTATTTAATAAAAGTATGTCTATCATAATTTGTGAAAGTTTTAAAAGAATGGTTGGGAATCATTTGAGATCATTAATTCAGTTTATGTGTTTTTTGGATTGAAAACAAGTTCTTCATTTCAACTTGAGTTCAAGGAGATGTTCCCTTGCATTCATGGTATCAAGGAGATGATCCCTTTGTAATTAATGGTTTGAAGATGATCCCTTACCATTCATGAGGTGAAATTACTTCAAATTTCACTACTGAGCTTCAAAGCATTGTTTTACATCTTTTGTATTGGGTTTCTAGATTGAAAGTAATTATTTGGTTAGAGACCACTAGTTGGCAATTTGAAGATTGATAATCATTGTATATCATTGAAGACATTGTTGAAGACTTTGAATATATATATATATCTTCAAATTGCCAACCAATGGTCTCTAACAATATATATATATATATATATATATATATATATATATATATATATATATATATATATATATATATATATATATATAGATATATAGTTTGCAGATTTAGATTTTGGTGTTTGGTTTTTGTTGTCCTTTTGATTTTGTTTTCTCTTACCCTTTGAAGATTGAGCTTTCTCATTTCCTGCAATGAGTGCTTGAGATTTTCTAGTTTTTAAATTCCTCATTTGAATCAACTTGTCTTGCTCCCTTGTTAGGTTAGCAATGAAGTCATCAAGAGAAGGCATTACCCATGGGGCTCCAAGAGCCCTCTTTGTTGAGTAGAAGGTAGATACAAACATAGAATACTCATGACCTAACTTGGACAATACAGAAAGTACTAACTAGTCCTCTTTTTGTCAATCCTACATTCTTCTAGTTGCAACCTTAAGAACCTGAACTTAGTAAAAAAGTCTTGTAGAGATGTATAGTCTTTGGGACGTAGACCTATGAGTTCATTCTCCAACTCATGACTCCTAAATTGATCTATCTTTCCAAATAGCTTGTTAAGACCTTCCCAAACTTTGTTGGGTGTTTTCAAGGACTCAATATGAAATAGTAATTCATGTGAAATATTAAGACACAAAAATCCAAAAGCTTGATCTCTTTTGTTTAACCATTTTTCCTTATCCGTAGCAGTTGTGGGTTCTTTTTCAATATTAATTGTAATCCTATATAAGCCTTTATTCATTAGTGAGAGAAATTTTGGACTTCCATTCATGATAATTGAACGGTGTTGAGGCTGAAATAGAGAATACTAGAATCCATGCTTGTAGCTTGCAAACAAAAATGCGGAAAGAGATGCTAAAGGAAGAAGTACACAACCAAGATGCACTTCTCAAGGAAGTGAAAGACACAAGACACCCCCCCTGATTAAATTTGATGAACCCCCAAGATTTTTGTACTTTAAAAATAGTGTGTGAAGTGAGACAAAATGGATTTCAAATAGACACTTTATAACAATAGTGTGATTTTGAATCCAAAAGATGTGTGTCAAAAAATCATGCACATTTGCAAAAAAAAGAACTCCATTTCGAGTTACTGTTTGCAAAATATGTAATTTTTACTTTTTCATCTTCATACATTTAAATGCCTTTAATTTTGCAAAAAAGAAGAGTGGAACATCTAATTTGCAAAAAAATAGTTAAACACTTGGAGAGATTGCAAAAAAAAAGGGGGCTCAAGGGAGCAAAAAAATAAACTCCAGGTACTGGCGAGTTCAGACTCACGGTGGTAGGCAAGTTAACTCCACCTGCACAGTCACAGAGGATGACACCTTAAAGAGGCCTGAAGTGGCGGGCTAGATAGAACGCATGTTGTAAACAAAGATGGAAAGGCAGTCAATGAGGCCAGCAGGGGCCAGATTTGTAGCAACCACAAGTATGAAAAAGGACTCTAAGTCCAGGATGCAGGATCCATACAACCTGGAACAAAGTAAACAACAAATGACCCTTCCTAGTGTCCATAGCTAGCTCTCCATAGCCTTTTAGCATCCACGCCCAGCCACAAAAAAATGTTGGGCTTGCAAATGAAGGAATTTTAAAAACTTGCAAATGAAGGACACAGATTCAATAGATTCATTCTTCACTCATGCAATGGCAATAGAAAATCAGATTAGATCATATGGAGAAACCATTGGGGATCAAAAAGTTGTAGAGAAAATACTTAGAAGCTTACCCACAAAGTTTGATCCAGTTGTAGCAGCCATTGAGGAGTCCAAAGATCTTACTCAGCTATCAGTAGATGAATTAATGGGATCATTCTTGGCACATGAACAAAGATTAAATTGATTAGGGACATCATCATTTGAGAATGCACTCAAGGCTCAGCTTTCATTTGGCAGAACAAGAGGGAGATCAAATAACAACAGAGGTAGAGGATGTTTTACACCAAGAGGAGGAAGAGAAAATACACAATTTGAAAGCAGAAGACCAACATCAAGCCCACATGCTCATTCTACACCAACAAGAGGAAGGGGCAGCAGCCATTCTCACAGCCATCATCAAGGAGAAAGGTATGATAAATCCAACATCCAACATCATTATTACAATAAATTTGGGCATTTTGCATCTGAATGTAAAAAAAAGGCAATATGATATGAATAAACAAAAGGCACACTTTACAAATGAAAATCAGCCCAACACTAGTGAATAAAACACCATATTGATAACATGCAATGTAGCACAAGAGAGTTCTAAAGAAGTATGGTTCCTAGATAGTGGATGTAGCAACCATATGAGTGGGAGTAAGGAGATGTTTGTAACAATGGATGATTCGGTAAAGTCAGAAGTAAAATTGGGGAATGATCACCAAGTTTTAGTCATGGGCAAAGGGTCAATTAATATAAGAACTAAGCAAGGTGAGGAAAAGCATATTCTTCATGTATACTATGTTCCTGGATTGCAACACAATCTCATAAGCATTGGGCAACTAGTGCAAAAAGGATATAGAATATACTTTGAAAATGGTGAATATGTGATTTTAGATAAGAAACCAAGCAATACGCTGATTGCAAAAGTTGAAATGATGAAAGATAGGATGTTTCCACTTAGAATCCAAAGTGAACTATTCTTAGAGCCAAAAGGATTGCAAAAGGTTACAGAATTAGCTTTCAAAGCTTCATACAAAAATAAATCTTGGCTATGGCATTTAAGATTTGGGCATTTAAACTTCAAACGGTTACAGCTGTTATACAAGAAAATAATGGTATATGGATTGCCACCAATAGAGCCACTTAAGACAACATGTGAGAGTTACATATTGGCAAAGTAACATAGGAAAAAAATTCTAGTTGGGGAGTCTTATAGGGGAAAGCATCTACTTGAGATAGTGCATTCAGACCTTTGTGGACCTATGCAAACACCATCCATAAGTGGGAGACTTTATTGGTTGACATTTATTGATGATTTCAGCAGGAAAGTATGGATTTATTTCTTGAAAGACAAATCAGATGCATTTGCTGTTTTTAAGGAGTTCAAGGCAAAAGTTGAGAAAAAAAGTGGTTACTATATCAAAACATTGAGAACCAATCAAGGTGGTGAGTGCATATCAAATGATTTTCAAAATTTTTACAAAGAAAATGGCATAAGGAAACAATTTACAGCAAGGTATACTCCTCAACAAAATGGAGTAGCTGAGAGAAAGAATAGAACAATCATGGAAATGGCACAAAGTATGATAAAAGCAAAACATCTACCAAATGAGTATTGGGCTGAAGTGGTTGCATGTTCAGTATACATATTAAATAGATGTCCAACAAAAGCAGTGATAAATAAAACACCAGAAGAAGCTTGGAGTAAAAGGAAGCATAATATAGCACATTTGAGAGTCTTTGGATGTGTGGCATACTCATTGATACCTCAAGAGTTGAGAAAGAAACTATATGATAGAGGAGAGAAGTGCATATTTCTGGGATATAGTGAACAGTCCAAGGGACATAAGCTATACACTCCTATCACAAAGAAGCTGATAATAAGTCATGATGTTGAGTTTCTTGAAGAAGAAGCATGGGATGGCAGCATAGACAAAACAACTACAATTGCACCTAGTGTTCCACAAGAGAATGAAGAGAATGAAACTCAAGTTGTGAATCTTACTACACAAGAAAATGTTCCTACAACACCTTTTAGGGCGCCTACCACTCCAAATCCTACTCCAGCAAGTAATAACAGCAGCAAGTCTTCTAATCCAACACTTGCATCACTAAGATCAAGGTCTATAAACACTTCAAAGAAGACTCATAGTCTAAGGGAGATATATGATGAAATACAAGAGGCAGAAAATGATGATTTATGCTCTAATTTTGCATTTTTAACACAAGCTGATCCAATTTATTTTGAGGATGCCATTAAAGATGACAATTGGATTGCAGCCATGGATGAAGAAATTCAGTCAATTGAAAAGAATCAAACTTGGGATCTAGTAGAGCTTCCTAAAGGCAAGGATGTGATTGGAGTTAAATGGGTTTACAAGACAAAGTATAATGCTAATGGAAAAGTAGAGAAACACAAGGCAAGACTAGTAGATAAAGGCTTCATACAATAGCTAGGCATAGATTACAATGAAACATTCACACCTGTGGCAAGATTGGATACCATTAGAATGGTCTTATCTATAGCAGCTCAAAATAATTGGAAAGTTTACCAAATGGACATCAAATCAGCATTCTTGAATGATATTTTAGAAGAAGTGTATATAAAGCAGCCACCCGGTTATGAAGTTTTGGAAGAAGAACATAAAGTATACAAACTGAGAAAGACACTATATGGTTTAAAACAAGCTCCTAGAGCTTAGTACAGCAGGATATATTCTTATTTTGTGAACAATGGGTTTTGCAAGTGCGGCAATGAACCAACTTTGTATGTCAAAGTGAATGATGGAGGAGAAATATTGATAGTGTGCTTGTATGTAGATGATTGGATATTCACAAGTAACATGTCAATTAACTCATTCAAGGCAGCCATGGAAAGAGAATTTTATATGACTGATTTGGGGCTCATGAGATATATTCTTGGGAGGTAAGTCAAAATGATCAAGGCTTTTTAATATGTCAAAGCAAGTATGCTAATGATTTCTTGAAGAGATTTCAGGTGACAAATGCGAACCCAGCTCCTACACCTATTGTATTGGGCTTAAAACTTAGCAAGAATGACAAAAGTCCCAATGTTGATGCAACCTTATTCAAAAGATTAGTTGGCAGCCTCATGTATCTAACCGCCACCAGACCGGATATCATGTATGGGGTTAGTCTCATTTCTAGATTCCTGGACAAACCAAAGGAATCACATTGGAAAGCTGGAAAAAGAGTTTTAAGGTATATAGTTGGAACAAAGAGCTTTGAAATTTTGTATACATCTTCAGATGATTACAAACTGATTGGATATATGGCTAGTGATTGGGGAGGTAGCATCGATGATAGAAAAAACACTTCAGGGTATATCTTTCATCTAGGGTCGGGTTCTATATCTTGGGCATCAAAGAAACAACCAATTGTGACACTCTCGTCAGCTGAAGCAGAATATGTTGCAGCCACATCAGCAGCTTACCAAGCAGTATGGATGAGGAGAGTACTTTCAGATTTGAGGCATCCACAAGAAGAGCCTAAAAAAATTTATTGTGATAATAATTCTCCAATTGCTTTATCTAAAAATCATGTCTTTCATAAATGGAGCAAGCATATTGATACATGATGTCATTTCATTCGAGAATTGGTAAACAATGGTGACATATATCTTGAGTTTTACAGGTCCAAAGAACAACTAGTAGACATTTTCACAAAGCCACTTGCAAAGAGTGTTTTTGAGCATCTCCGAGAAGGAATTGGAATAGCATACATATATGGTAGTGAAGATTAAGGGGGAGTGTTGGCAGACGTTGACTTCCAACCACCGCATTTATCTCTTCTTTCTTCTTCTATTCTCTTCGATGTATCTAGACACTTCTCCTGTGCCTATTCTGGAAGTTTCTCCTGTAGATTGGTAATAAGCTCTGTTTTGTAAAAAAGGGGTTTTTTTTGATACTCAGCTTTGTATGGACGTATGAATGTATAAACAAAAGAGCACCGGCAGCTCTCTTTTTGAAACGGAATTAATAAAGTTCAATTCTGTTCATAATATTTTTGTTGTAAGCTGGCTGTGTTTGTGTTTGTGTTTCATAATTTGTGTTTAGTCCTCTCTGCATTCCAACGTGTTGCTTATTTGACTCATAGACTCTTAGGATAAATCTTATTCTTTCATCCAAGTTTATTTGATACAAAGAATGTATATATCATTCCCATCTAAAATAAGGAGCATCTAGTCAACCACAATGTAAAATAGGATAAATCTTATTCCTTCGCTTCCATGCTCCTGACATGGCACCAAGACCACCGAGAATCAGTGAACCCCTCGCGTCAGCTTCTTCTTTGTCATTGGATACAACTTTGGGCATGGTCGTTCCCAGCACTAAGACTATTGATGGTTATTTCAAGTGATTACGTGATAACATGGAATATGATGATTATAGGACTTGCCTAAAATGGGCATGTTGAGGAAACTGTGAAGCTTTTATGCAGATGGAGATCCATATCTATGTCATAAAAAATGATTATGAGTTGAATGTTTTCATGGGAAGCGCCGTTGTGGACATGTTTACCAAATGATATGCTAAGCATGTACATAGGATAAAGAGGCCGCGAAAGAGTTTGTTGTGTACATGATCGATGCTGGGCGAGATATGTTCTTACACACTTCAGTACTGTTGTAAAGTGTATTCTTGTGTCCCTAAAAACTCGCATCATTAACAGCGACTATGATGAAGTGGCAATATTTTTTTTTTATACTAGAGAGAAAAGAAATTTGCAGGAATCTGAGGTTGTCTATGTTATTAATGTTCGCCAAGGAGAAGACCTTGATCGCCCAAAACGAGATTGGTTAAAATTTTACCCACATAGTGTATAATTTTGAAAAGGAAATTGGAAGTCAAAGTGGAATTATTCCTAGATCAAGAGAAAACCCCTTATACAGTGCACTTTGGGTTGCTCAGGGACTCCTACATAAAGTATCCACCAGGAATGTTGATAAATGTATACTGCTATTCACAAATAATGATGATCCATAGTGAAATGCTGATCCTAGGGTCGAAGCAGACATGAGAAGGACCACAGTTCAGAGGGCCAAGGATGCACAAGATTTGGGTATTTCAATTGAGCCTTTCCCTTTGAGTAGATCGGATGAAGAATTTAATGTTTCCATTTTTTATGCTGATATGCTTGAGTTGGAGAATGAGGAATTGTCTCAGTTCATGCCCTATTGGGAAGGCCAGAGCTATGGTGTGATCGCTCCTGGTGAGAACCCTAAAAGTTTGAAAAAGAAAACCCTAGTACCCCTCATGTTGTTCGCCTTTATTCCATTGCCTCTACAAGACATGGAGAATCGAGATTCGTTTGATGGCAAAACAGCAAGTTTGCATGTTAGAAGAGCTGTTTACTATGACCCGGAGACTGGGAAGGAGGATCCGTCCAAGAAAGGTGGCGTTTGCAACGATTATCTTTGTGATAGTAAACTGGGAGACAAGGTCCAGATTATAGCTACATTTAGTGGATACCTACGAAGAATGTCTATGTGAGATGTTTCTTCCTTCAAATTTAGAGGTCTTGCATGGCTTTCCTTAGGGTTTGCCAACACTGATAGTCTTCTCTACCATGAGGAGTTTACAGAGTATATGAAGCCCTGATGTATATGAACTCTTTATTTTAATACAGTATGGGTTTGTGCTTGCACGCTTTTAAGAAAAAAAAAAACAATATTTTATAGATCTTTTATCCCTTCTCATTGTGGTTGGGAAAAAATTTCCATCTTTTTTATTTCTTGTTTTAGGATTCTTGGACATCTAATTATTCCATTCTCTGTTTTTTTTTGTTAAACAACATTATTATGTTGTTGGTCCAAAGCCAATTTATAAAAATATTTTGTATTAATATCACCTTGTTTACTCATTGATTTCTTGCATGTTGTCTTTGTCATTAGTCTTCCTAATTTTGTAGACCCAATAGATTGTGGGTAAACAATTTGATGAAAATCCTAGTCAAATCCAATCTCTTTGATTTTCTTTTGAACTATTGTCAATTTCTTCTTAATTTGTAGGACTTTTCTATGAATGTCACTATTGTGTCAAATTTTGATGTAATGAAGTTTACCCATAAATGTTTACATTGCATATCCTTACCCATTTTCCCGCCTGCTCTTTGAAATCTAGATGTGCTAACAAAAACTTTTGAAATTTGAATCCTTGTTGTCATTGCCTATTATATTTATTTAAAATTGATATTGGTTATTGCCCAATGATTTGAAAGAGTTGTCTCTTATCTTGGCTGAGATTTCCTTTTCAGATGTGATCCATTGATCAGTGATGTAAGTGACTAGTGTAGAAGGGTATGACTTGGATGAGATTGTTGGTATTTGTTACTAAGATCCGATCCACCATATGTTCTATTAGAATTATATATTTTTTGCCATGTGTTAGTTTTATAAATTTCCTAAAAAGGAATATAGCTCAAATTCTTGAGTGATAATAAATATAGATCGTCATAGGATAGATTGATTAAATTTGTAATCATACCTCACTAGATGCCACTGGACTAAAGTGTGAGAGTTATAATAAATTTTTATGTACTTGCTTCCTCATATACTTTTGTACTTAATATTTTCCTTGGTGTTTGGAGTTTATTCTCATGACTTCTTGTAGGAGGACTGCATCTATTCCCTCAATTTGCAATATGTTATGTAGGTATTGACCTTTTTTGGGCACACCTATTCCCTTGGCATTCTTTGGTAAAGTCTGTATTAAATAGATTTGAGAACCTCCAAAATATCTTCCTCTAGTGGCTGATTAGAGATGGGAGTTTGTTCCATTTATAGACCCATTTGAATTGAAGAGTTGTATGGGATGTGTGTGAAGTTGAACCGATTTGAACATTGTGATTGTTATTCCTAGGTTGCTCTTCACTTCTGATTCAATTTTAGCATTGGATGATTTTCTCTTTCTATTTTACTCCATTATGACTTTTGGTTCTCAAAGTTGCAATTTTTTGGGGGTTAGATTTGCTGACATATCACCTACCTATGTGTTATTTTACTTTTAGTACTGGAATGTGTGGAGTATGTTTGTGCTGAAAAATGAAATAGCTCCTAATTCTCATCTTTTCTTTTAGATAGACTAATTCTAGGTGTGATATCTCTTAATTTGGGTTGTTTTCTTAAGTATTTATACCATCTACTTTTTTGTTACTCTGTTGATCTCACAAAGATGTGAACTATCTCTTGTTTCCTTAGCTTTTCTTGTGTAATCTCATTTGAATTTGTTCTCATCTGGTTGGTAGCTTTGAGTATTTATCTGTCATATTTTAGGCTTAGAAAGTGTTATTGTTGGTGGTTGTTCCATTGCATCTTGTGAACATGCTTGGTCCAACTCCATCATTTCTTGGTTTGGAGAAACATGGAAAAGATGATTGTTCTCATTACACATTTAATATTTAAACAACATATTATCATAATATATGGGTTTGTTTTATACACCTCCCATATCTAAAATCATACAACTTGATAGTGTTTTTCATAGTCTAGATCCACTCAAAAAAATTCATAAATCACAACCTCAAATTTTTTGCAAATTCTAAAGCAGCTATGTATTATGTAATTGCAAATCAAAGAATTTATAGAAAAATGTAATTAGTTTTGACTAAGGAGCATACATAAATATTACCTATCTTGGAATTGTGCTTGGTAGATTCTATGTTAAGTTGAAATCTAGTAACAAGTGTTTCTTAAAGAGCCCATATCTCTTCATGAACCATGGTGATCCTAAATATAAAAGATCTTTATTTTGTTTGGGAAAGAAAATTTCTAGAAAGTAGCCTTTGGAAACCCTCAACATCTAGACTAATATAAATGGCTTCTACTTTTCATGAGCCCACTAAGTGTTTTGGATCTTGGAAAAGCCCACATAAATCTATAGATTAGGGATCTTTCCTTCAATATTCAGAGTTGATCTTCCATATCATCCATGTTAAAGAAGATGGGGGGCGTGTCCATTTTCTAGTAACAACCATTCTCCTTTTTGGCTACGAAATGGGTTCTTATAGCTATTTTCTTGGCATGATGTACAAAACTACTTATATCTTCCTTCCAAACATGAGGTGTTGCTTCTGTGACTAGTCTTGAGAATTGTGCTTGAGCATTCTATGAAGAGGCCAATACGCCCTCTAGAAAGATTCTTCTTCATCAACTAGTTCTTGCTTGACTATTTAGAGAGTAATATGATGAGAAAAACCTCTACTATTTTTTGGTACATAAGTAGAGGGTGAGAATAGTGCTCCTTGAAGGGATGTACATTAGTTGATATGATCAAAGAGACATGCAAGTTTTCAACATTCACAATGGATTACAAATTCATGTATAGATGAAGATTTAGTATGAAAGTATTAGAATTTAGTTTTTTGAGAATCTTAGATGGACTATATCTAATTGGTTTTAACTTTGTTGCTACACCTGAGACTTATCTTTTTCTAAGTAAAGATATTATATATCCCCAACTTGGAACTCGACTCTATGCTAATCATGTCTTTCTTTCTACTTAGCTTGAGATTCCTCTAAACTATTTCTCTTAGAGACATATACTTCTTGTTCTTTCAACAATTTTTCAGTTTAGTGGATTTCTAAATCCATTTCTTGCACCCTTTGTGGCTATCCCATCAAAACATTAAATGGAGTAGGTAGTAACCAACAAAAACATGTCTCAATAACTTGCATCAACAATGTTTAACTTCAAACTATTTGGATCACCTCATAACCATCTACAACCTTGTACGTGCATACTTTATTCTTACAAAATATTAACACGTTAGGAGTGTTTGAAACTTATATGCTTAGTTAGTTTGACAAGTGGCTAAGAATAGTAGTTTAGTCAAATTTAATATCTTTTCATGATCTAATTCAGATCACATTCAATCCTTTCATAAGCCTTTTAAAATTCTATTTCTAAAAATATATCCTTTCAATTAAACTAGTGAACCCATTTGAAGCCTTCCAAAGATTTGATAAGACTGCAAGAAGTAAATCTGCCTATTTATATACTTAGTATGCCCTCTTCAACCATTTAGGAAAGGAGATGTTTGATTCTACCATAAAGATATTTTGCTTAAATTATGTACAAGACATTAAGGACTGTAATATGTTGTCATCCTCCAATCACAGCCTTTAGGCATGAGTTTAATGAGCCCTTAATAAATGAACATTAGTTGCAAATAAGAAGAGGGCAAAGACTCTAGGCAATTAGAACCACAAGAGGAAATTGTTAGCAACATAAAAAATGCATGACAAGAGGTATTGGGGATTTTGCCTAATGTCCTAATGTGTCTTTTTGAGTGACTTTAGAATTTTACAAAGGCAATGGTCCCCACTTTTATTCTTATTCTCCAAGTAGTCCCATGCAATTTGTTGAATCCCAAAATTGTAAATAATTGATCTTTTTATAGAATTTTAGAGCAGGAACTGTTTACAAAATTGTGAGAGGAACCAGGAAACTCAATAGAATGTCAATATCAAATAAGACAAGAAAATGCAAGAGACACAAGAGATGATTAATTACATAATCACATAATGGGTAATTAATTATGAACAAGTGTGGTGTACAAATAGTGTTGAGAGTTTGAGTTAATGGGAGTCAATCCCATAACTTAAGGAGATCTCAAGTAGATGTGGAAAGCTAAGTGGAGTGAAAGAGTTTGAAGGACTCTTTGTAACTGCCACACACCCAGCTGAGGTGTCTTATGCCATGTGGGAAATATACACATAATTACTTATTTAAATATAAGTAATAGTGTTAATATTCCTACACTAACACCCCCCTTTAAGCACAACTTAGGTGGGCACAATAAGGATGGGTCCCAGCAACTAGGCCTGCTCAAGTACCCACGTACAAATGTTTCTCTCATAAAGCGGAGAAAGAAAGGAAACCCTGTGGGAAAAAAACCTTTCCTCCAAAAAAAGAAAAAATGAGAAAGTGTTCTATACACGACTCGATGGAAGTGCACTTGACACAATACAACTGAAAGTGATAGTCTTGCAAAAAGATTCTGTGGAAGAATTCTATGAAACAACTCTAAAATCTGTAGAAGCAAATGAACCAATATCAATCTTCTACTATGATGAATCTCTGGAAGTCTTTGAAGAATCAACTCTGGATGTACATGTAGCATTAGGTGATAGTGATGTTGTAGTGGAAATGCTTGTGACACATCTCAATACAATGCAGGAAAAATGTTGAAGAATGATAAAGTAGTGGTGGAAGTGTACTTAACATATCTTTGTGGAAGTGCTCTTGGCACAACTCTGAAATCCACTTGACACAACTCTATGAACCCCCCCATAATTCAATATTTTTATCCCAATATTATTTTGTGGCACTTTATAAATTAGTGCATGAATAACCCCCATAACTAAAAAAATGGAAAGAAAGTGTAGAAGTGTTCTAGACATGACTCAATCAAGTGCTCTTGACATGATTCTATGGAAGTGCTCTTTGACACCCCCCAATTCAGTATTAGGTGGCGTCCCCTTGTTTGTGGCACTTTATAACTTAGTGCGTTATTACAATATAAATAGATTAGATGCGTGGGAAATGTGAAAACATTCACTTTTGCAAAAAACAGTGCTCAATTTCTAGCTACAGAGCAAAAGTTATCACAAAAACAAGTTGCCGCAAAATAGACCTATTTTAATAAACTGGCACTAATTAGCAAAAGAATGCCTATGCCGAGAGGGAAACTAGCCTTCCAATCACTCGACACGGGCCTCACACTTCATCTTCAATAGATGAAGATACAAGGTTTACATAATGAGTAATTCCTTCAAATTAATTTTGCCCCAATTTTTAAAATTCCTTCCCTATTGGATTTATTTTTGCCCCAAATATGAGTGTCCCTTTCCTATGTTTGTTGTTAAATTTATAGTGCTTTGAACTTGCAAAATAAAAAAAAACAAAAAAAAGAAAAAGACATTTACAAAGCCCACGAATTAGGGCAAGAAGTGCAGATATAGGGTAAATATTCCCAAACTACAGAGGTATGGCGGCCAAAAGAAACAATGGCGGCCTCCTTGCATGAATGCTGAGTGTGGATGCTGAGAATCCCTGCGTGCATTGTATCCAATGTGAATACAATGAATAGAGGTGCCAACAATAACCCTATTGGACCGGATGGAGGACCAAATTTGAGGGCAGAGGAGCAAAAATAAGCAGCCAGATAATGGCATACAGGAGCGGATTAGAGCATAGAATGCCAAAAAAATGGAGGGGAAAAATGGGGCGGTCAAAAAAGGAAGCCAAAAGAAATTATAGGGGCGAATGTGCACGCAGGCTGGATTCCAGGGCGTCGACCAGCCTCTTTTCCTCTTTGCAGGCCTTCTTTCTCTATGAATCCTCTTTCCTTCTGCATTGCATGACCGCTTGAATGCGTAGTGCATGGGAGAATGTGTGAAGATGGCGCAGGTTTCTTCCACTCGGAATGTCCGCCGAACAAGGAGTTGGTTCTAGGCCGAGGAGGGGCGTAGCTCTAAGCCTGCGTGGGTGCATGGGAAAAGGTGCCTGCGTGAGGCAGCGCGAGCCAGTCAAGGCCGTACTTCCAATGCCCTCTCTGCGTGAGCTAAATCAAGCCGTGAGCAGGGTAGAAACCCTCAAACTGCCTTCCATCTACCTTTACATTAGCCCTCCAATCCGCCTTCACTCCACTCGTGGCCTCTATTCTGGCCTTGCAGCTAAACGTTTTGCACCAGAAGATTAATTATATGCCTCTGCCTCAGCCAAACAGAGGTCTTTACCTTGCCTTTCTCACGCCAAAGATACTAACCAACAATCTTTCAACCAGCAAGGCTCTGATACCATGTGAGAGGAACCGGGAAACTGGAAAGAATGTCAATATCAAATAAGCCAAGAAAATGCAAGAGAGACTAAAGATGATTAATTACATAATCATATAATGGGTAATGAATTATGAATAAGTGTGGTGTACAAATAGTGTTGAGAGTTTGAGTTAATGAGAGTCAGTCTGAAATCTGGTGAATCCTCCAAATTCTATATTTTGCATCTTAAATCCGGTGGATTCGGGACCTATCTCAAACATCCTGAAAGGTATATTGAAAACTATTTAAAGTATAAAATACTTAAATATATTTTTCAATATACCTTTACCCTCGCGATCTTGAAAAACGCCTGACTTTTCCAGAGGATTCAAAAAGTTGATCTAGTGCGACGGGATGTAAGGAGATCTCAAGTAGATGTGGAAAGCTAAGTGGAGTGAAAGAGTTTGAAGGACTCTTCCTAACTGCTACACACCCAACTGTGGTGTCTTATGTCATATGGGGAATATACACATAATTACTTATTTAAATATAAGTAATAGTGTTAATATTCCTACACTAATAAAAATAAAATTGCAAAATAATGAAATCTTTTAAGGCTACAATCAGCACTGTTATTGGAAATGGCCAGCAGGCACTCCCCATCATGGTGATTCATGAACATTAGCAGTTACATGATTTCTCCACAATATAAACAGTTGGTAGTAGAAACCAATATTTATCATTCAACTAGCATAGTTTTAATGAAAACAAATTTGGAATTTTAGTAAAGCAATTTTTTGGTCCATGCCACAACTTTACAATCTGAATAATAACCAAAGCAGTTGGAAAAAATATAGCCAGTAATTTGATGTAGGTGACTTTCACTAATCACTTAAACATGATAAAGACACCTTGAGTGTGTCACTTGAGGGAAAAAATAAAGCTGTAGCAATTCAAATGTTGCTACATGGCAGCTGACACTGGAATTTAAAAAACTAGATTCAATCATGACTATGCTTAGTAATGTACAAAGGGTTGCGTAAATGTTAAAAAATGGATTCATAAGAGAAATGGCTCAAGTTCAAAACCACCACAGTAATAAGCTTGGAAGCTATATGGGCATGTAATAACATGTCCAGAACTGGAACCTATTCTAAGCGCAGGTGGTGATTCACAGTTACACTTAACAAACAAAAGTGAGCATGCCTGAGAATTTGTGATATTAATTTCTGCACAAATGAGCACCTAATCTCCTTGAATATAAGATATGTACATAGAGTCAGGATGCCAATCTTACTTGCATGCTATAAAGAAAAAATGCCAAGAGGATATTCTTTATAGAAAACACTCCATCATAGACTACCATTATCCCTTACTCTATGAAATAAACAGATGAAGTATAATGAAATAGGAAAAAGACCTTCCTAAACATCAACCACATTCAACCAATCATTAACTAGAATGCTGTAATCCAATGCAAGATGAAATGCAGACTACATATAGGAATCGTGAGAGAACAGATTACCATTATTCAAAAAGAGCTGACAAACTCACAACAGGCCATCTGGAAGGTTGGACCATTTTCTCTATTTCCATGTTTCAAAGATCCTATATGGGTTTGTAATTCAGTCACCTACCACCAGACTCTCACTGTCCAACAGACTCACGGGTTTGCTAGTAGATCTAGACTCAAATGGAGGATGGACTCACAAATCTTAGAATTGATTTCAAAATGTATCTTGAAGAAGACAAGAACTCCTCGAAACCAATCCAAAGAGAAGAGTTTGGTTTCAACTAGATTACAAATAACCAGAGTGAAGTCTAACTCACCACTCTTTGCAAAGGCATCAAAAAATCAACTTCTTCTGCTAACTGCTCCAACTTTCTGCATAGAAGAAACAATTCATGTAAAAAGTCTACATGTATAGGGCATAGCTGTGTTTTAAATGTTTTGTCCTCATAAAAACTAATTCAACTAACTCTGCTATCCAGAACAGATTTGTATTGCATTCTAGACATTATAATGAAATATCAACAGCATTAATATATGGCAAACAGGCATTTCAACATAGAAGTGATACAATTTGAAGTAGAAGTGATACCATTTGAAGTGGAACCAGTTGTGCATCAGGTAGAGATGGAAGGTACAAGGCAAAGGATGGTACAGAAAAACATTATGAAAATCAGACCGGGCAAAAACAGCAATATTGGCAGATCTAAAGAAAGGAAGCAATTTGCAGTGATGGGTTTTGATTTTGCAGCAAAGATTGTGGGATTTCTTTTTCCCAAATAAAAAGAAGCTGCAAGTCAATTTAATTTGTTTGTCGTATTTACAGAGCAGAACAATTTAGAAAAAGTGGCGGATGTCTTAGATTTGGGCAACTGAAATTTCTTAAACAGTAAGCCAATTTAGTGTGGACGGGGTAGCGGAGTTACAACAGAGTTAAACCCCGTAACTGAAACAATGATTTTGGGTAAAATGAAACGACGGTAAATATAATCCGTGTGTTTTTATGGTTCAATATTCAGAACAGACACAAGCAACTGTAAAGATATCCGTACCATGAAACTGATTTTCAATGTTGAAGTGTAAAGATAATCCTATCAACCGCTAAAACATATTTGCATATTTTTATTACTATAAATTTTAATTGATTATTATAAATTATAATTGATTATTGTGAATCAATATACATTTTAATAAGAAAGTCTATCAAATTAAAATTTATCATGAAAGAGAAATAAGGTTAGAGAAGATCTATGTCATACCTTTTTTTTAATGTTTAGATCAAATACTCTGAACTCTTTCTCAAAGCCTTGTTTAAATAAACCATCTATTGTGATGTTAAGCCTCCCTTCTCTGTACAAGTTATTATGATGCATGACCATTACATCATATATTGTGATAACAAATCTGCTTTCTTTTACAGTGCCCGCTAGCATAATATACACTCTTAAACCCGTATTTATATTGTGAACTCTAAACCATACAATGCATCAAGCATTATGATGTTGGCTTCCTTCTTATAAAATAGAGCCTAAAAACCCTATTTACCTTTAGGGTTTCTTATAGATGACGAACCTCACCCAACATCATGATGTGTTGCATAACAAATCCAACATTATAATGCTACACTGCATTCCTCCTAAACTGCACCTCACATCTGGTGTAGGGTCTCCAATAGTGTGCAACCTTATGATGTGAGACAACATATCACATCCATTATAATTCAAAGCTATTATAATGGGATCTCAAAACCCTAATTTCTATTGTGAACTTTTTATAAGCTACACATCATATCAAGGGATTAGAATGAATACCCCTCCTTCCTTGTCTCTCAGCCGAAGAGGTTCAGACTAAGGCTCGTGCCCCCCTCCATCCTTGGCTCTCAGTCGAAGAGGTTCAGACTAAGGCTCGTGCCCCCCTCCATCCTTGGCTCTCAGTCAAAGAGGTTCAGACTAAGGCTCTGCTCCCGAATCGTAGCGAAAATGAATTTGTGGATGACCTCTATAAAATTATAATATAAAGCTATTATAATGAGATCTCAAAACCCTAATTTCTATTGTGAACTTTTCATTAACTACACATCATACCTATAATTATTTATAGAGCCTTCATCCTCGACCTTATCCACTCTCTTTAACTTCTCAAGAAAGAATACATTAATAATGAAAATCAATGAAAATAAGTTCGTTATACCAAAGAAAAAAAAAAAAAACCTGAGTGCTTCATACACCTTCAACTTAAATAGTTTGTACTTTTACAAGATGGAAACTAGCCACTACATTAAACATTTTTTTTTTGTAAAGTGAAAGTTAAATACATACACTTATATTAGGGTAGTTGTGAAACCCAACCATAACTAGTATAGATATCTGAAAGACATTATCTAAAAAACACATAAAGGTACCTCTCTAGAGCTATTTTATTTACTTATTATCATTATTATTTTACTTTAGAATTATTTTTTACTACATACGTGCACATGGACACATAGATTTTAATTTTAATTTATCTACAATGCATAAAATTTTAATTTTACTTTTGGAAAAGCCACGATTCAGGGCAATTCTTTTGTTTTGTTTTTTACTTTGAAAAGTGTAGTAAATATTGTATACTTGTATGTTACTTTTAATAGTTTATATTTTAAAATTATGATGTCTTATATTTAAAAAATAAATAATTAATTTAAATAGTACAAAAACATGATCATCTATATATTGATCTATATATTGAGGTAGTTATGAAGTCCCACTACAAAAATGATGAACTTAATGGAAAATATTTAAAAATATGATCACCTTTAATTATGTGTTCTAAAAAGCTCACTTACTTTTAAATTATTTTGGGAAAAATAATAGATAAAATTGAAAAATATAAGAGAAAAATTAATGAAATAAAAGTTAAGGTACAACTTATTAAGTCTCCTTATATAGCCAAATAGTACTTAAAGGGAAGACTAGGGATATGTATTACCTACATGGCATCAAAGCCCTATTTACAGCATTGTGATGTAGTGCATGGCATATCCAATGATAAGGGTGTATTTCCCATTCTTCCTTTTATAATATAGTTTATTAGGATTCAAAGGCATCATTTTTATTTCTATTGGAAACTTTTCAAAGCTACCCAACGTATCTAACATTATGATGCAAGGTCTCCATTAATAATATTATTTTATTTTTTAATAATAAAAAGAGATTAAAAACTTTATTGATCCAAGAAAACAGCACAAAGCCAGAAATTACAAAACACTTGCTAGGGGTCAGAAACCAATAACAAAGCCATCAAGCAACACCCAAAACACATCTCATGTCTTCCATAACCAAGTCCTCAAGCTCCCAAGAAAGATCCTTAGGGAGGTAGCTCCAGTCATCCACTTTCCAACTTCCCATCTGCTCAGAGGCCCACTTAGCCAAACCATCAGCCACCTTATTCCATTCCCTAGGGATATGGCAGAAGGTGATATAACCCAGTACCTCACCTAGAGAGATTATTTATCTAACCACCATAGCCAACTGCCAATTAACATCCTCCAACTGCTACTTATTCAGCAAATCAACCACAATCTAAGAATCTAACTCAAATTATTCTTCTCCAACCTAAGGTACAAGCCCTTTTTAGAGCCAAGAGAATAGCCAAGGCCTCCATGAAGTTGTTGGAGTGTTGGCCACGATACTCCGAGAAAAAGAACACAACCACTCATGAGCAGTACCTATCAATGCCCCCAACACTAGTGTGACCCGGTTTGCCTCTAGGGGAACCATCAGTGTTAATCTTTAGAACCTCCAAGGGTGGAGGAATCCAATGACCATCTCTTTGAACCTTTCCTCTATCACCCCGACCCAAACTAGGCCTCTTCCCACCCTTGACACTAATAGAAAGCCCCAAACTCTGAACAATTCCCATATCTCTAGGGTCCACATGGGCCGAGAGATCACATGTAGCCACCAAAGTCTCCTCAAGAATTCCTAAAATCCTCATCCAAACTTAATGGACTTGAATCTTCTTATCCAACAAAATCCTACGATTACACTCTAACCAGATATGCCAAATGATGAAGCTAGGACCAATTGTCCAAGAAGTGTGGAGGAGGGAAGTCATAGCTGGAGAACTCCCCAACCTACTCTAGAAGTCCTTTAAAGATGAGACATGCCTACATGGCTGATTTCAGAATTCCCACCAAAAATGCTAGATCACCCTAACAAAGGAGCACTGGAAGAAGAGATGAGAAATGTTCTCATCGCTATTAGAGTACATAACACACATAGAGGGGCCTTAAAATCCTCACTTCCAAAGATTCTCCCAGGTCAAACATCTATTATAAATCACCAACCGAGAAAAGAGTTGCACTTGGGCCAAGAGAATTTATTCCATATCTGCTTCCACTAGGGGACCCCCGTGCACCTAAACTTTTTCTCATCTAGAGCATGGTAACCTGAGGCAATAGTGATTTTTCATTTCTGGTTGTTTCCCTAGTCCAGAACATCCCTCTCTAGTAGAGAGTTGCAAACCCTAATAACCAATATACCAACCAGCTCTTGACGGTCCTGCACCATTCCCCCAGGTGGCCATTCATGCAGATCCTTCCACCTATACACTGTAGCCTAATCTAGAACCTGAGGTGATTTGAAATCCATCACATAAGTCTAGCCAACTTCCAAAAATGCCTACAAAGGTCTTGTAAGTGAGGGTGTGTAGCCATAATCGGAGGATGTCCATCCCAGGAATCAAACCAGAAGAGAGCCTCTAATCCCCTATTGCAAAACCAAAACAAACCTTTCTTAATCAGCTAGGCTCCCCACTTAAGGGTGGTCCAAATCATAGATCCCTTACCCACTAGGCTATATCAAGGCACATCCACACTATCCACATCCCCAAGATATTTTGAGGTGAGGATCCTAGCCCAAGTTTGGTGTTGTTGAGAACACCATCTCCAATAAAGTTTAGCAACCAAAGCTTGCCCATTCAAATCAGCTTGATGCAACCCAAGACCTCCCTCCTGCTTTGGCTAACAAACAACATCCCACTTGACCAAACTCTGCTTCCTCAAAAGAAGATTACTAGACTAGAGGAACTACCGACATAGACACTCAAAGTTGTTCACAAAGCTAGCAGGGGCAGATAACACAAAGCACTTTTACAATGGGAGAGCATGAACCATAGACTTTAAAAGGGTCACTCTTCCTACAGTAGAAAGCCACTTGCAAGTCCAATGACTAACCTTTTTACGAAACTTCTCAATGACATCTGGCCAGAACACTTAGGGTAATGAACAAACCATGAGAGGAATGCCAAGGTAAACAAAAGGAAGCAAGCCAATATGGAACCTAAGGATGCCCACAATTCTCTGCTGAATAAGATTAGGAGTATTAAAGAAGTAAATAAAAGACATACCTTCATTGATGCTTTGCCTTGATGAATCCAAATAATAGTTGAGGGCCTTCCTAAGATTGACTATTTCATCCACTCTGGTGAGACCCATTAACGTAATGTCATCCACAAACTGAAGATGGGACTTGGGGGAATGTTATTACCCCATTGCCAACCCTAAATAAGACCAAGCTCCACACAAGATTTCAAAAATCTCCCAAGCCCTTCAGCCATCAAAATAAATAAATATGGGGCTAAAGGATCCCCTTGGCGAAGGCCCCTAGAAGCCCCAAAATGTTCAGAAGGCTCTCCATTGACTAGCACAGAAAAGGAGGTAGACATAACACAACACATAACCCATTCAATCCAGGCACTATCGAACCCAAAGACTCTCAAAATCTTGGTTAGAAAATCCCATTTGACATGGTCATAATTCTTGGCCATATCCAGGTTAATGAACATAACCTTCTCCTTGGAGGAGGCCATAGAGTGCACAGTCTTAGAAACAATAACCACACCATCTAGAATCTGCCTGCCAACCACAAATTCACCTTGTTTCTTAGAAACCAATCTATCTAACCATGACTTCAAGCATTCAACAGTCAGCTTTGTACTTTGTGTATCAAGTCTATGCTATGTGTTTCATGTACTACATGCATATACTTGTGTATTACATACTATGTTCATGCTTCGTGATTCATATACTTTTGTGTATCATGTATTAAGTGTATAAGCTTTGTGTATGCTTCATGTATGTGTATTTATGCTTTGCGTTTCATATATAATTGTGTGCATATACTTCAACATGGATCTTCTCTTCAATGGTGTTCTCTATTTAGAGTCAAACCAAAGAGCCTCTTTCATCATGAAATATAAAAATGTAATTTTGATCTCTCATCATTCTTTCTTGATTAACACAATCATGGTTCACGTTCCATTATGTCCTTTATTATCAATGTCAAGAGTTTACAACACTATATATAGTTACAACATAGCAGCTAAGATAGTTTAACCATTATCACCCACAAATGTAGTTTTGCCAATCTTAGTTTACATATAATGATCAAATGTTATGCCTTGATACAAGTGCTAGGTTCAATTTTCACTAGGGGGTTGTCATACAATTTTTTCCTTAGTACTATTGCTTTCATCTTTTCATTGGACTGATACAATGTAGTGACCTCAGCCTATCTATTATGTAGAAATCTAGTACTATGCTATGCCCTTATAAGAGACTATGTTCAATCAAGTATCTAAGGTAAAATACAATTAACCTTTGGTAGCAAGGAAGACCTATAGGATTTAGTGTCTCTTCATAGTTGTCCTTACTGTTATCTTGATTGGTAGTAGAAATTTGGTTTTGGGACTGTTACTTCCAAATAATTATAACAACCTTCATTATAATCAGAATTAGGATCTTAACTAGATGTTGTTTTAGTTCCATAAGAACCTTTATCACTCAGAATTTAGTGAGTTACCTTGAGGGCAACCAAATTTGAGATTCATTAAGGCCCAGATGTCACAAAACATGCATTGAAAGTGAGAGAATACTTTAAAACCATTGTAAAGATGCATTGAGAATTATGTGATTGTGAGGACTTCTTATGGCAGTCTTCATGAACTTGAATAAATCTAGTCTTAAGTAATCACTGGGGTAACTGTACCTTCATCATCTAAATCCCATATAATGTAAAATAGTGGTAACAGTCATTGACAACAATTTTTCACATAGGAGCATTCACACATTTTCAATATTTTATAAGTTAGATCAAGATGAAGAAGGTAACTCTAATGGTGATCCCTCAAAAGGACAGCCCAATAGGCCTGAGTGCATAATAACAGTCATATGAATCATGAAGAATCTAACATGCTTAAAATGAGCCTATGGCTGCTCGTGAAAATGAAAAGATAAGTGCAAAGGTGTAAGAAGAGCAGAGCAGAGGAGTTATACTGTGCTTCAATGGAATTAAACCCAAGCATGGAGTAGATTCTATCAAATCAGTTCACCAACCCTTGGCAGTGAGCCACCCCTTGGCAGTGAGCCACCTCTTGGTAGTGAGTTGATCTTGGTAGTGAGCCTTAACATTTGCAATGAGCATTTTGGGCAGTGAACCTCTATTTTTTAGTATTGCTATAACATATTTATATCTATGGCCTAACACCCACCGTGGTTTTTCCCTTATAGGGTTTTCCATGTAAAAAAATGGTGTCTCATGTGTTGAATTTGTTATTGTGTTGAGCTCCTTGTTTCATGTTTTTATGGTTAAATCTTAATAACAGTAATTGAGCATTTGATGTATTGATATGTGATTAAAGCTTTAGAGACAACTAATTCACCCCCCCCCCCCTCTCAGTTGTCTGGTGTATTTCAACAGGGCACTATTTCGAAGACAATTTAATATGAGTAGGAAATGGAGTTCTAACTGGTTGTGCATTTTGAATATTGAATTGCTGTAAAATCTTCTCCACATAAGTCTTTTGTGATAACCGATTTTTCTTGTTTTTAACCCGGTGATTTTATGCATGTTGGGACCTGCAACCAACAAATCATTTACATACAAAAGAAAAATAATGAAACAACCATCTTCATACCTTTTAAAGTAGGCACAATGATCAGCATCACATCTGCTAAAACCCAAACTCATCATAAAGGAATCAAATCTCTTGTACCAACACCTTGGCACATGTTTCAAACCATATAATGATTTGTTCAACCTACATGCTAGATTCTCCTTATCTTTGTCATCAGAACCTTTTAGTTGCTACATATAAATTTCCTCATCAAGATCACCATGCAAAAAAGCTATTTTAACATCTAACTATTGTAACTCCAAATCAAGACTACCAACAAGAGCCAAAATAACTCTAACTATACTTAATCGCACCACAGGTAAAAAGATTTCATCAAAATCAATACCAAAATTTTGTGCATACCCCTTTGCCACCAACTGAGTATTATATTGCTCCACATTATCATTTATATCCCTTTTCAGTTTGAAGACCCACTTGTTGCCAATAGTTGTTCACCCCTTAGGCAATTACACAATCTCCCATGTTTTCTTTTTATGTAGAGCTATCATCTCCTCATCCATGGCTTCTCTCCATTTATTTGCTTCTTCATCTTTATAGGCCTCTTGATATGAGCTAGGCTCACCAACAGAAGTAAGTAAAGCATAAGCTAAATTACAATTAAGAGAATACCTTGTTGGTGGTTTGATAAATTTAGTGGATCTCCTTAGAAGGGGTAATGTATTGCCTTGTATCTCAATTGGTTGTTGTTCAACCTCATCATATAACTGATTTTGATTATTATCTTTCTAATTTTCATGAATAGGTGGGTGATTTTCATCTAGCACCTCCATATTAGCATCATAGTTTTCCACCTCTACTAGAATAGTTTCTATACTTTGTTGTTCCTTACTTCTATTCACTAACTTTTTGTTAAAATAAAAATTTTGACTAATAATAATCTTGTCAGAAGTAGTAGCCCACAACCTATACCCCTTTGTACCTTCAGCATAGCTAAGAAAAATACATTTCTGATTTTCATCTAGCACCACCACATTAGCATCATAATTTTCCACCTCTACTAGAATATTTTCTGTACTTTGTTGTTCTTTACTTCTTTGTACTGACTTTTCATTAAAATAAACATCTTGGCTAATAATAATCTAATGGGAAACAATATCCCACAATCTGTACCCCTTGTTGGCAACATAAGCATGATGATATAGAGAACGATAAGCATGAAAATAAGCAATGTTGTCATTGATGGCAACAAAGGGTAAAGACATAGTTGTATTGGTCTAGAGATATTAAGTAAGGGATATAGATACAGTTAGGCTCAAGTTTCTATGAGTTCCCAAGAAGGTGCTAAGTGTGATATCAAGTTTACTAAGTGTGATGTGGATAAGGATAACAAAGAATAAATATGTAGTCATGTTGATTCTATTATCAATCAGATATGCACCCTATGCTAAGCTATTCAACTTAACTATCTATTGACACATGGGAACACTCCTAGGCCTGTGGGTTGCCTAAACTTGGAGTGACCTCCAGAGTGAGCTAGTTCTCCTCATGATTTTTTCTAATCTAAAAGTTTTGCCAAGGAAAAAGGTGAGAGGATGAACTGAAATAGAACTTAAATTCTAACAGATAATACCTCTAATCTCTAAAAAAATTGAACGCTTTCACCCACAAACAACCCTTCAAACATAACCTTTCACAACCTCACCTAGAGCACATGATTCAAAATAATTTACATGAAGGTTCAATTTGAACACAACATATAACCATTACCACATGAATTATCTACATATAGTTTTATAGTAATGAGACATAACAAAGGACATAGTATTGGTCACAATGAAACATCAGATCAAAAGCTACAAATATAAAGCAAAAAAATGAAATAGGAAAGATATGCTACATTGAACTGCAAGGAGAAAAAAAAAATCTAAAACTGAGTCAAAGTCTATTTACAAACTCTCTTCTTGTGCTCAAGAGAGAAGAAACAATGATATCAACTGTTGTGATGTGGTCCAACATCGCCCCATCAGGCGTGGGGACCCCTAAATTTGGTGTTTTTGTCTATGGTCTTGGTCGAAGTTTCTTGTCTGGGCAAGGTAGTTTGTAGGTGTCATTGGGGTACATTGTAATCCATTTATTGGTTGGTAAAAGACTTGCAACGCATAGATACCCTAACTTCACATGGAGCGCACTCATTTCAAATGCTCACACTGGCAAACATTTTCAATCACCCTACAGCACATTGAGATGTTCTTTTATTGCACAGCATGCTCGCTTCCCCCTAGATCTCTGCCTAAGAAGACTTCATTTACCTTCCGGCACTGCTGTTGATTTCCTATTCTCTTAGCAAGCTAAATGACCGCTTGAGCGGATTTTCATGATTTGTTGGGAACTCTACATGTTTTGAGTTAGTCCTCGATGGGCTTGAGTGACCGTTCGCCCAGGGTGTCTGTTGCATAGCGTGGTTATTAATGCCCCTTTGGCGGATCTTCTAGGCATCACGTAAACATTCTATTCTCAGCATCAAGTCTGGTGTGAAGCATAACGTCCGCTCCAGGTTGATCCTTTGGGCTCTTGGCAACGGTTAAATGCTTGGTGAGCATTTCTCAAATCGTACAAGACACCCTCGTAAATACATGGAGGGACAAACTTTTAAGAGTCCACTGCAAATCCTGCATTGTGTACGTTGAAACAAAAAGACCGCTAGGATGGAGCTAAATCTTAAGTTTGCAATATGCTTTTTGGCCAAGTGTGGTAGGATCTCAAACATTTGCTTTGACCCGCTGTAATACCGTTGCCTCTCTGGTAATCATGAAGATTCTGATCGAAGGTATCATTCAATGATCTTGTGCAGGACAACTATGTTCTATTCTTAGCATACAATTAAATAGGCACTGCACTCCTAATAACGCATGGATAGCAAATTAATTAGGATTCCTGGCAGGTGTTTTGAGCCACATAGCTCTTTTGAGTATTAGCTTGTCCTATTATTAGACCCACGATTAATTCAGGTAATATCATTTATTGTGTAGAAGAAGTGGAACGCATTGTTTGTGCTGGAAAAATCTTTTGGATATTTATCAAGCGACAATGCCAACTTTCTAAGCATGCGTAGTATGCATTGTCCTCCAGAGAAAACAATATCGCTGTGTGGGACGATATGGATTTGAGGGTGTTTTATCATTTGTTCCAACGGCGAGCTTCATCGGTATTTAGAAACTTGACTACGTTCATGAGTTTTATCTATAGGAGGGGATCCTTATGAGGTCTTTCTGAATAGGTGCTTGGACGTTGAACTAGTTAATATTGCATAATCTGCCCGGTGTTCTCAAAGCTTCCTGAGTGCAGGTTTAAGAGTGTCTTCCTTGGTTGAGGTCTTTGAAAGTTTAAGAAAGATCACCTTCTATTGCTTGGAAATCGACCTCCCCTCCATTAAAGCACATAAGGGATTACAGCACACGATTATTGCAGGTCCATTAGGAGATCAGATTTGACAGGGGCAAATAGGAACTAAGTGTGTTGGTGAGACATTTGGACATTTTGTTCTCACGGGAGTCGCATTATTATTTTTTCTTTAGTGGAGGGGTGAGATAAATTGAAATCTTGCATTCAAATAATCCTGCATGTACTAAATGTAGGTTTTGTTACTATTATGTTGTTACTAAATGTCATTTTTGAGATTTTGACATAAGGCGGTTGTGCAAGTGAAGGATGAGTGCGAAGGACAGACAAGCATTGATGAGGAGTGACATGAAGGGAACGTGGCCAGAAACAAAGATCACTTCAAAGTGGTGACACCTCTGTGACACTAATCTGGGAAGACCAATATGGAAGAGATTCAGCAAAGTTTGCACAAACCCAATCCATCGGATCTAATCAGGTGAATGTTGAAGAATGGGATTGTGCAAGCTGCTTGTTTCCCACCAACAATGCTGTGTCCAGAACTGATGTTAGAATGCGCCAAGCATTATAATCATGAAAAGAGATTTATTATGACTAGAGAGGGCAAAGTACTTGCTTATCTGAGAAAGGAGGCGATCGCAGAAGCTTTTGACATCCCCTCATACAAAACTACTACATTCTGTGACAAGGAGTCTGCTTTGCAACTTTATTTGGCTGGACCTGAGAAATGTATGGAGGTGATAAACAATAGCTGGTTGGTGCAACCAAGGCCACATGTGAGTAAGGTGCCTAAAAAGCTTCACAAGTCTAACTTTCATCAAGAAATCAACTATATGGTTGTGTTTTTGAACCGCATCATGGGCTACCCACAATCGGCAAATTTCGAGCCCTGGATGTTCTTCTTCATTGAAGAAATTATAAGTGGAAAAAGAATGATAAATTGGGCTGAAATGATCAGCAGCAACATCAATGATCACTTAAGGGTTTACAAGAAATGAAAACATTTTACATGAGCTCATATATTATATATATGCTTGCCAGAAGCGAGAGGCATCTAGGATTGAACTGCAAGGGGAGAGTTGGAAATGGAGAAGGACAGTTCAAGGTTTATGATTGCTATCCTCAGCTACACTTGTAGGCAATATCCCATTACAAAAGGTTTAATGATGCCTTTTCCATGCACATTGTTAGATTGTTACAAGGCAGCGCATGCAGGAGATTGTCGAAGGAGGCCATGAACTTCATCACAAAATACGGAAAGTGGTTTATTCAGTTTCCAAGATTCACATACATCCGTGTGGAGGGCTTCTCATCATTGCCTTACAGATTGCCTAGATACCCCACTGACAGAATGGTGTTGTTGGAAGTAACACGACAGCTAGTTGCATTCGACAAAGTCCAGAGAAAGAGGAAGAAGACCACAACAAAGTTTGCAATCAGCATCGGGAGGCTTGAGGCTTGCATGTCATTACAAGCTGCTGAAAATTCAGAGATAGAGTTGCAGGCTTACAACTTAGTGTACCACAATAATGCACACAGTAACTTTGATCCATTTGGCACAGTCAGACAGAATTTGGGAGCAAATACGAGTACAAACCGTAGCTCGAGGATCACTAAATAGATACATATGATGACATAGAAATAAGAAAGAAAAGTTGCTACCGATTGTCTTTGGATCTAGTCAGATCAACAAGAGTGATCAACATTCCAGATCAGCTTGACGAGAATCACAAAAGACTTTCACAAAGTTCGTATGAAGAGAAAAGGGATAGGCCCTTCACCATCAATTGGTCAGAGCAGGAGGCCACACACAATGATGATTTGATGATGCCAATTGTATCGCATACAAGAAAGTATGTAGACTTCCAGATTCGTAGGCTTCAGGAGAAGAATGTCCAATTGACTTACAACTTGATGGGAGTTATTAGTGCACATCAATCCAAGGATACTTCAGGTAGTGGGTGATCCAATAATTCCAATGGTTCAGAGGGTGAAGGTGATGATCCGCATGAGGATATTCAGCCACGTAAGAAGGTAAAGACTAATGATCAGCAGGCAGTTAGTGCATTTTCAAGATAGGAGGGTAATAATATAATAAATATTGATGAAGATGAAGAGACATGATGAGCAGACAGGTTTGAAAATCCAAGATGATCAGGGAAACAAACAAGGTAATCAAATTGGTGAAGTAGTGTCAAAATCAGCTAAGGAACAAGAAGTGGTCATGATAGAAACAGAAGCTGAAAATCAAGATGACAAAAAGTTGTATGAGTTTGATGAGGAGGCTCTTCCCACTGTTCAGCATAAGGGAGTTCAAGAAGAAAGTCAAGAGGACTTGTCTGATCTGCCTGAGTGGTTAAGAGATCGAGTCAAGAAAAAGTCTGTTATTGAAAGGGAACCCATACTAAGTTTGGAAGACTTGCTGAGCAGGGCCAAAACTGACAATGGAAAGTAGAAAATTACTAAATTCTTGAAGATCAAAAGAGGCAGCTCGGGGTCAAGGCAAGTGCATATTGCTGTCCCAAAAATCAGCAAAGAGGCAGATGATGGCATTCTGAGTGCATATGACATCAATACTTTTGATTTGGGACCAGCCACAGTAGAACAGGAGATAGAAGAGTTGGAAGATTCAGTTGCTGTCATCAAAGAAAGGCTACGGAAGGAACAAGAATAGAGGATTCAATTAGAGAAGGATAACTTGGCATTTCGGCATTATATTCAGTAGTTAATGAGGCCACTAAGCCAAGCTGAAGAGATGGTTGCACCACCGGCATTGCTCTCACAGGAGTCTGTGGTTCATTTGGAAGAAATGAGGTCCTCTTCTGAAGTATTGTAGGACTGGGCAGCAAATTTCAAGATCAAGGCTGATAGGTTCGTGGATGAGATTGTGAAGTTGTACAAGGAGGCCGCTTCAACATTTGACAAAGTTTCGAATATTCGAATTACTTGTGCAGAATTCAGAAATGTAAGGGAAGAAGTTATGCCTCAGTTGAAAAGGCTGATTTATACTCCAAGTGCCACATTGTTGGATGAAGGGGTGATTGAACATGGTCCAACATATAATTTCCATTCTTGGTATTGTGCACTCAGCATAAAGGAGCAAGTTCTGGGAAAGGTTGAGAGTGACTGCACTCGAACAAGAGAGGTACTTCAGGAAATACAAAACAAAATACTTGTTTTCATAAACAGGGTAGTTGATTCCAATGGAGAGATTGATGAATACTTGCTGAAAGACAAGATGCATGCAAAGTATTTTCGGCATACACAGGCTATTTCGAGGGAGTTGTTGGATGAAATTTGCACACTTTCCACTTTCATGGGCACGTTTCAGACATCCATGGCTGGTTGGGAAATGACAGTTGTCAAATGTACAGAGGAGTTGCAAATCGTAGAGGGCACCATTCAGACTCTGCCAAGTGTCCCTATGGAAGAGGATACATGTGTCATTGCTAGATTTGTGGAGTTTACCGCAAAAAGGAAAGGTCATAAATGAGGGTATTCCACTTAGTTGGTGTATCATTAATGCAAGGTCCAATTTTAGTAATTTTTGTAACCACTTGCTTGTGTGGCATAATACGGGCCCTCGATTTAAAGTTTTAATCTTGGCCATCCATTGAATTTTGGGGCCTATATAAACCCATTTTTCTCTCATTTGTAAAGGGGGGAATGCTCTGAGAAATTGTTGCTCAAGACTCTGCTGAAATAAATACAAATTCATTGCTGAAATTTTCATGGTGATTTGTGTTGTTTCAAATGAATGCATGGTTTCTAAGTGTTCACTCATAGAATAAGATCCGTTTAGTTTGTTTTCAGCAATTTAGTTTTATGTTTTATGGAAGTTGTTGTTGCTGATTCATGTTTGGTGTCTCCATAGTTCATACCATTTATAATTTATCGATGGCAGATTGTAGTGCATGGTTAGTCTGAACAGCATCTGAGCTTAACTTCAATTACTTTGTGTATGGAAGTAATCTGAAAATCTTACTTTACCCTTAGAAGATAGCACCACTTTTGTGTAGTTGTTACCTTATGGCGAAGCAAAGTGTGGTTGAGATTCCGGTGAATCAGTGGTGATTGCTTGCATTTAGATTAGAGCCTTCTAAACTCATTTCCTTTTGCATTTTCTTTAAAATCTTGTTAGATTTAGATTCAAGAGCTTCCATTGTCATATCTTAAGTTATCAAATTGGTAGACCTTCAAAGAAGCTGTGTTACATGTTATCCAAGAGAAACAAGTTTCCTATTGTTGAGCATTTACGTAAGTCCCTTTGTGTCAAATAGTAATTCACATCCTACTGCTAAGTTATCCAAAGTCGCAACACAAAAAGTAACTAATCAAGAACCTTGGAGTCTACTCATCTAATCACTTAGCTTAGCATTTGAGGGATTTTGTTCAAGAGAGGATAGAGTACACCGGTATTTTATTCTGCGTTGTATGTGCAAGGAAAACACATCAATAGAATTGGCGCTAGAAGGAGGGCCTCTCTTGGAATACAAAGTTAGACACACTGGAGCGCATTGTTTCTTTTTCACCTGAAAAACACCAGAGGATTCTAAGGTCTACACCACAAACTTCAAAGGAGTTGATTGAGTTGGATTTTAATTCCAAAGCCAAGCGCAATAAGAAGATAAATTCATCAAGTGAAGTATCACCTAGCGTAAGGGTCATCGTAGATTTGTTTCAAACTCCACCACAAAATACAAGAATCACTCAACCAAGTAATACACAAGGAGTTATGCAAACAGTTCTGGCGCAACAAGCAAACTTTCCAATGGCTTGGCTTCCGGCAAATGCTTCTCCCCTTGCTGCTTTCACAAATTACCATGAAATGCCCAAGAGTCCTAAACAATTCTGCTCTAAATTTCAGGTCAGTGATGTGAACAGGACAGCGGAGGAACATATTAAGATTTTTGAGGATACTCTTCGAAACAGAAGAATTGAGCATGAGGATGTAGCATGTAGATTGTTTCCTTATTCACTGGGTGAAGATGCATACTTTTGGTACATTCATCTACGTGCAGGTTCCATTAATAGTTGGCAAATGCTGAAAAACACCTTTCTAGAAAAGTTTAGGATTCCCATCACTCCGTCAGAGCTCTACAAACAGTTTGTTGATGTCAAGAGGCAAGAACATGAACCTATCAGTTCTTTCAATAATTGTTTTCATAAGGCTTATACAAGGTTGCAAGCTCAGTATAATGTTGATGATGCAATGGCGAGGGAAGTATATTATGCAGCACTAGACCACCTTACTTCCATGTTTGTGAAGAGAGCAACTGTACCTCCAACTACTCTGATAGAAGCCTATGCCGAGGCTATCAAAGTGAATACTGACTTGGGCATGAACACTCAAGGGCCACTTAATCATATAGGCCATCCAGCTATGCCAAATCAGATTCAAGGAATCAACCAAGCTTTGACACAGCATACTCCTGTAATGAATCCAATTTTGGCACCTAGCAATCAGATGGTGTTGCATCCAGGAACACCCATTTCACAAGCTTCACCAGTGCAACCTGTGTACTTACAAGGGTCTTCATTCTCTACAAGGAGTCAAGAAGAGAAGGATGAAATGAAAGAGTTAATCGATCAAGTGAAGAGATTATCCACTGAAGTTACCCATCTAAGAAATCAAAATAATCATTTACAAAATATGCAAAGGAGTTTTCAAGGAAATCAGAGGGATCAGGGAAATCACAATGGATATCAAGGAAATCAGAGAGACCAAGGAAATTATCAAGGTTATAATCAAGGATTCTGAGGAACAAATCAAGGATTCCAAAGACAAAACAAAACATGGAATACATCTCCAAACAATGGGAATGTTCCCTCTCTGTTGGAAAACAATTCAAATTTAGATTCTAGACCAGCAAACAAGGTGTTCTTAGCTGAGGCAGCTTTATCAAGTTGGTGTCGATTGCATAACACAAATCAGCATTTTGAGTTGCAGTGTACAGAGTTTAGAATAGCTGCTGATATATTTCAAAAGAAGATGCAAAACACGCAAGCTCAAGATGCTCCTCAAGCAACGACATGATATGAGATTGTTCCTACAACAAGGTATGATCAAGCCTTGATCATTGAAGACTTCACATTTCCTCCTGTGATGGATTATGATGCAATGGAATACAATGGAAGGTTCCCTCCAGCATCTGCAAATGGACCAATTGAAAATTCAGCTTATTACTCTCCATTCGGTAATGACTTTCAAGCTGAAGCAGTAGGGGAAGTACAAGCATTTCAACAATCAGTTGGGAATCCACCCCTAAAAGTCTATCAAAGAAATCATCGAGTACAGGATCCATTAACCTCTTCAGTTCCTCCAAACAATTTTCAAACTCCACCAAATCCAAATGCTAGTAATAATCCAAATTTTCCAAAGGATTCACTAGAGTATAGACAAAGGGATGTTGTTCAAAGAACCACTCCAACATGAGAAGTTCAGCCACGAGACAATCCACAAGGAGCCAATCTTTCACGAGATGGCCCTGCGACAAACAATGGATTGAAACGTCTAAGTTTAATTGTTACTGAAGAATTTAAGAAAGTGAAAGTGAGCATGCCTTTGGTTGAAATGATGAGAATCCCTGAGATTAGAAACACAGTTTTAAACATCTTAAATGATACATCTATTCCAAGGAATGCTATGGCAGGCCCTTCTAACCCATCCCATGTTCAGAATGCACATGTTGTGGAAAGTGTGCCAGAGGGTGTTTCTCCATATATGAACTTAGTATGTATAGCCCAAGACCCTACAAAGGATATAAAAGAAGGAAGTATTGTTAAAAGTGAAAAGATCATCAAAAATGAAAGGATTGCAAAAGATCAAATCTCATGGTCAAATGATGTGGAAAAGAACGCACATTCCAAGTTACCAAATGAAAAGTCTATAGTTTTCTATCAAGGAAGAGATGAGCCTGCCCCATTCCTATTATCAATCCATATTTTCAGGAAAATGTTACATAATTGTTTGATGGATTCAGGGGCATCAAGCAACATAATGCCACTCACCATATGTAAAAGATTGGGTTTGATTCCTACTCCGACCACAAAGAAAGTTACACAATTGGATAAGACAGAAGTGCCCATGGTTGGAGAATTGAATAATGTACACATGCAATTGTCATCTGATCCAAGAATCCAAAGCTACATTGATATATCAGTTGTTGATATCCTAGGCGGATATGGCATGCTCCTAAGCAGAGATTGGTCAAGAAGATTGAATGGGTATGTAGCTACCGATTTCTCACACATGTGGCTACCATGGAAAGGAATTCCAAATCAAATCAGGACTGATAGTACTCCAAGATTGAAATTGATGATCACAGAATATGGTGAAGACAATGAGGTCATGTTCCTAGAAATTGGTCTTGGAAATTACAGGCCAAATACAGAAGAAGTCCTCATTCTACAAGGTTCAAGAATGAAAGAAGATGAAGGTCAGAAATCTTTCGATGAAACTGAAATTTTGCTTGATCACAATTATGAGTCCGCTTCTGATGAAGGAGAAGGTACATTTGAAAATTTTCAAAATTTCGTACTCAATAATGTTCAGCAAGCAACAGAGTTGGGTCAGCAAGCAAATGTCAAAGATCTATTATTACCTAATTGGTGCCGGATACACAGTGCTTTTTATTCTAAGTTTTCCTGTGCTATGTTTAAAGTGGCCTTAGAACAAGTATACAGGAGAGTCTGGTGCAGGAGCACATTCTCTATAGTGCAGGGTCATCTTTTCTTTTGTTTTCTCATAAGGCTCTTAAGCCATTTCCTTTTGTAATAAGGGTCAATTTGGTCCCATGGATGTACATGTGTAAGGCAAACAAGTGATTTGCTTGTATGAAGGGTAACCCAACGGCTAACTAATTTGAAAATCAGTTTGCACGGTTGGAGGGGATAACTGCTGTCTCTACATCTTCTTTAGAGGTAGGTTGTATGTCACACGGAGCAGGAAAGAGAAGTGTGTATTACAACAAGTTCTTTTTGATAACTGAATAAAGAGAGTTCTGGGTATGATCTGTGTAGATTTTCTTGGTTGTTCTTAGTGATTTGATATCTTTATCCTGATTTTGTAAATGGAACCCTAACCGGATGCTATCTGTCAATCCATAGTGACTCTGTAGTGTGCAGATGGTGTAAAACCCACGATTCCACAGTGGCTGGTTTGTAGCCTAGGAATAGGGTTTTGATTCATACATGGAGGCCCTTTCCTCTGTCCACTGAAGCCCTGTGTAGTATCAGTGTGATGGGGGAAAGACTTTTCACGTTTGTTGTTGTTAACTTCTTGCCCAGGAAGCCAGAGAACTCAGTCAGATTCAACTAGACATCGTCATGTGGCTAGTCGGGAAATCAGAGTGAAATTGGATAGTTTTGATGTGGGATCAGATTGCTACAAGTGATCGAGGGTTTGATATATGAAACCACCAAATTCCATTGTTCGGTCGAAAGGAATTCTAGTTCGGCGCCTCAGAACAGTTGGAGATCCATCGGCGTGAAAGGCTCTCCGTCTTGTCGAAGATTGGTATAGTGTCGGAGACACATACCATTGTTGGTTGCATCGGTGAGAGAAACGATATCGGGCTAAGGAAAATACACTTAGCCGACGGTAGATAGTTTCGCCGATTGGTGAGACATCCTCGAAGTATCGCCGATAAAGAGTATCGGTGTGAGGAACCTTGTCGGGGGAAGTCGAAGAAGTCACGGCAACCGTTAGAGTCCCGCCGATAGGAGCTCATCGGAAGGAGTTCAAGAAGTCCCACCGATAAAAACTCATCGGAATGAGATAAACCATTGGGGCCGTGAACTGGAGTCTCACCGAAGTGGAGGATCTGGCCGATGTGTTTGACGATATCGGCGAGAAACAAGGTATCGGTGTAGGTGAAGGAAGCTTCGCCGAAGGAGGAAGTTTGGCCGACGAAGATTGGTCATCGGAGTGACAGAGTATATCGGCCTAAGAAATTTCTCATGGTCCGATAGTATGAGGTGTTGCCGATAGGCAACGAACCACTACGGAGATATCGGTGAGAACTTGGCCATCGGGATAAAAGAATAAGGAACGGCCGATAGTTCATGTCTTTCCGATAGCGAAGACAACCTTGACTTCGGCAAAACACTGGAGGACCTCTTGCCGATAGTGAAGATATAGTCAAATCTTCAATCGCTTCTGCTGGCTCTCTGCATCAAATTGGTATCAGAGCCAATATTCTGAATCACAGCCGTGTATGTCAGACGAAGAATTGGAGATAGAAACAGAGGCTAGCACAATGCCTCCCAAGACGATGAGTAAAGCAGCCATCTAGAAGATGGTGGAAGAAATGCTCGAAGAGAGACTAAAGGAAGAAAGATCCAAAGAGAAAGATGGAAGCACTTCTGAGTCAGAGGAGGACGAAGAAGGAGAAACTAGGGAGAATCCTCAGGGAGAAGGTATGACTGCTGATCAAAAGGCATTTCTGAACGCACTCAAGGGTCATGGAGATAGTGGTGATCCGAAAATTGATTTCCCACGTTCAATGGGAAACTGGATGGAGATACTCTTGTGGACTGGATTGAAGCCATAAGTAATTACTTTGACTTCAATGAGTATAGTGACAGTAAGAAAGTGAAGTTTGCAAAGACCAGACTGAGAGGTTCTACATTGGTTTGGTGGAACTACACTCAATGTGAAAGGGAGAAGGTTGGAAAGGGTCCAATCACCAAGTGGAGCAGAATGGTGGCCATGCTGAGAGCCAAATTTCTACCATGTGATTATGATCTGCAGACTATTAGAAAGTTTAATCATCTTAGGCAGAAAGATATGGACGTGGCTACATACACTGAAGAATTCCACAGATTGAGCATGAGAGCCAATCATAGAGAAGAAGAGAAAGAGATGGTGGCCAGATACCTGGATGGACTGAGGTACAATATACAGGATGAGTTCAGTATGGTGGTTCCCAAGACTGTGGATGAATGTTTTCAGTTAGCCTCTAGGGCAGAGGATAAACTGAAAAGGAGAGGTGATCAAAATAACAGAGGAAGAGGTGGCAGGAACAATAGAGGAAGAGGTAATTTTGGCAGAGGACAGCCAAACAAAGGTGAAAGTTCAAGTCAACAAGAATCACGTTCTGATACAGAACAAAAAGGTGGTGGTTTTGGAGGTTGGAGAAGACCTAATGGCAGAGGAAGAGGTGGTGGTGCAGGCAGAGGGCATGGAGTCTTCACTGGAAGATGTTACAACTGCAATCAAGTAGGCCACACTGCAAGTAAGTGCCCTGAGAAGGCATCTAGCTCTCATGATGGTGGGAGAAGGAACCAACTATTGCAGGAGGATGATTGTCAAAGTGTAAACTCACCAATTGGTAGTGCTGCACCAGTACTTGAAGGAGAGAATATGATGATTAAGAGGACCCTCATGAAGATGCCATTGAAGCAGGAGCCCCCACAAAGGAAGAATCTCTTTAGAACCCAAGGAATAGCATATGGTAAGCTCTATAAAATCATTGTTGATTCAAGTTCTACTGAAAATGTAGTGTCTACTGAAATGGTAGAAAAGTGTAGACTGAAAAGATTACCCCATCTTAATCCTCACAAAATATCTTGGTTGAATAAGAATCAGAACTATTTGGTGGAAGAACAAACTTGGGTAGAGTTTGAACTAGGTGATTATAGGGATAAGGTGCTATGTGAAATTATTCCTATGGATGCTTGTCACCTTCTTCTTGGATGACCTTGGCAGTATGATGTGAAGGCACATCATGATGGTGAAAAGAATACATATATGATCACCAAGAATGGTAAGAAGTTTCAGATGGATCCCTTACCAGAGTAGGTTGGAGAGAAGAGAAATGACAACAGTGTCATGTTAGTGAGTGGCAAAGAGTTCCTACAACTCATGAAGGAGAAGGATACCCAAGGGTATGCACTGATGATGAAGCCTGTATCCAATCAGCAAAGCAAACAGCAGAAGGAGATTCCATTGGAAGTGCAACAATTACTGGATAAGTACCAAGATCTTGTGGTAGAGGATACTCCTAGCTCCTTACCACCTATGAGGGACATAAGTCATCAGATTGACTTGATTCCTGGAGCCACATTACCCAATAAAGCTGCCTATAAGTTGACACCACAGCAGAGTGAAGAAGTAGGTAGACAGATTCAAGAACTTTTGGAGAAAGGTTTGATTAGGAAAAGTCTTAGTCCATGTGCAGTCCCTAGTGTACTTGCTCCTAAGAAAGATGGCAAATGGAGATTATGCACAGATTCAAGGGCTATCAATAAGATCACCATAAGGTATAGATATCCTATGCCAAGAATTGAGGATCTGTTGGACTATCTTGGTGGTTCATGTTACTATTCCAAGATTGATTTGAAATCTGGTTATCACCAGATCAGAATAAGGCAGGGAGATGAATGGAAGACTGCCTTCAAAACAAATGAAGGTCTCTATGAGTGGCTTGTCATGCCATTTGGACTCAGTAATGCTCCAAGCACATTCATGCGGTTGATGAATGAGGTACTTGTAGAATTTATTGGCAAATTTGTTATTGTTTATCTTGATGACATATTGATTTTTAGCAGGACCAAAGAAGAGCATGTGAAGCATCTTGGACAGGTGTTAAAGAAATTGCATGAGAGTAAGTTGATGATCAACTTAGATAAATGTGATTTTATGAAAACTGAACTAGTGTATCTTGGCTTTGTGATTTCCAATGGCTGTTTGAAAATGGATCCTACAAAAGTTGAGGCTATTCTCAATTGGCCTACTCCTAAGACAGTAGGAGATGTAAGAAGTTTTCATGGTTTGGCAACTTTTTACAGGAAGTTCATTAAAGGGTTCAGTCACATAAGTGCTCCTATTCTCAATACCATCAAGGGAGGAGTGAAGTGTAAATTTCAATGGACAAAACAAGCAGATGATAGTTTTGAACTGTTGAAACAGAAAGTGGCTGAGTTACCTACGTTGGTACTCCCTAATTTTGACAAAGTATTTGTTGTGGAATGTGATGCAAGCCAACAGGCTATAGGTGCTGTTCTTAGTCAGGAAGGACATCCAGTAGCATTCTTTTCAGAGAAGTTGAATGAGGCCAAACAGAGGTATTCTACCTATGACCTAGAGTTGTATGCAATGGTGCAAGCTCTGAAAAAATGGAGACATTATTTACTGCCAAAAGAGTTCATTGTTTTTACTAACAACCATGCTCTTAGCTTCCTAAGTAGTCAAGAAAAATTGAATCATAGGCACGTCAAGTGGATGGAACAATTGCAGGCCTATACCTTCACTATTAAGCATAAGAAAGGTGTTGCCAACAAAGTGGTAGATGCTTTGAGTAGAAGGATACTGGTCATACAAGAAGTACAAATGGAACATATGGGTCTAGAATGTCTGAAGGAGTTGTACAAGGATGATGCAGATTTCAAGGCTGCCTATGAAGTGTGTGCAAGTTTGGCTAACACTTTTCATGGTGAGTATTCTGATTTTGTGCTGCAAGAAGGGCTCCTATTTAAAGGTAGTTTGTTGTGTGTTCCTAAATGTTCAATGAGGGACAATATCATCAAGGAGAAGCACAATGGAGCCTTAGGAGGACATTTTGGGTTGGACAAGACTTTGGAACAAGTCACCAGGTTCTATTATTGGCCCAAGGTACAGACAGATGTAAGGAGATATGTTGCAAGCTGTACCATATGTCAAAAGGCCAAAGGTATGTCTTCTAATGCTGGTTTGTACCAACCACTGCCCATTCCCACCAGACCTTGGGAAAGCATTAGTATGGACTTTGTGCTTGGTCTTCCTAGGACAGAAAGGGGTGTAGACAGTGTTTTTGTCATTGTGGATAGATTCAATAAGATGGCTCATTTTGTGCCATGCAAATGCACAAATGATGCATCTCATATTGCTGGTCTCTTTTTCAGAGAGGTGGTCAGAATTCATGGTTTACCCCTATCAATTGTTACTGATAGAGACTCCAAATTTGTTGGTCATTTTTGGAGGACCCTATGGAGAAAATTGGGCACTCAGTTGTCTTTTTCATCAGCCTACCATCCCCAGACTGATGGTCAGACTGAGGTTGTTAATAGGTCCTTGGGAAACCTTTTGAGATGCCTTACCAAACAGCATGGATTGGCATGGGATTTAGTGATCAGTCAAGCTAAATATGCTTATAATGATTCAAGAAACAGAAGTACTGGGAAAAGCCCTTTTGAAATAGTTTATGGTTTCCACCCAAGAGGACCACTTGAACTCAAAGACCTCCAAGGATGGGATAAAAGGAGTGCTCTAGGAGAAGACTTTGCTGCTACCATGAAAACAGTACATGATCAGGTCAAGCTTCAGTTGGAGAAAACTGTCTCCAAGTACAAGGATAGGGCAGATCTAAAGCGAAGGGAGGTATAGTTCAAGGTAGGAGATTTGGTGATGGCCTACCTCAGAAAGGAAAGATTACCTAAGGGGCAACCAACCAAATTGTTGATGAAGAAGATAGGACCTTGTAAGGTAGTGCATAAATTTGGTCCAAATGCGTATGAGATAGAATTGCCATCTGGCCTTGGTATCTCTCCCATTTTCAATGTTGCAGACCTGTTCCCTTTTAAACCTCCATTACATGCTGAAGATGGCTCAGATACTGTGATTGAAGATGAAGACTGGATCAGAGATTTACCTCCAAGTAAGCCTTTGCAATTGGAATGCATTTTGGATTCCAAAATTGTCAAGAAGACAAGAAAGGGTGTATACAAAGACTACTTGGTCAAGTGGCAGGATCTTCCTGATTCAGAGGCAACCTGGATGAGTGAAGCAGATATTCTAAAGCATGGGAACACACTTCAGCAGTTAGCAACTCAAGGGACTTGAGTTTTTTTTTTTGCAGGGGGAGTATGGTGCAGGAGCACATTCTCTGTAGTGCAGGGTCATCTTTTCTTTTGTTTTCTCATAAGGCTCTTAAGCCATTTCCTTTTATAATAAGGGTCAATTTGGTCCCATGGATGTACATGTGTAAGGCAAACAAGTGATTTGCTTGTATGAAGGGTAACCCAATGGCTAACTGATTTGAAAATCAGTTTGCACGGTTGGAGGGGATAACTGCTGTCTCTACATCTTCTTTAGAGGCAGGTTGTATGTCACACAGAGCAGGAGAGAGAAGTGTGTATTACAACAAGTTCTTTTTGATAACTGAATAAAGAGAGTTCTGGGTATGATCTGTGTAGATTTTCTTGGTTGTTCTTAGTGATTTGATATCTTTATCCTGATTTTGTAAATGGAACCCTAACCAGATGCTATCTGTCAATCCATAGTGACTCTGTAGTGTGCAGATGGTGTAAAACCCACGGTTCCACAATGGCTGGTTTGTAGTCTAGGAATAGGGTTTTGATTCATACATGGAGGCCCTTTCCTCTGTCCACTGAAGCCCTGTGTAGTATCAGTGTGATGGGGGAAAGACTTTTCACGTTTGTTGTTGTTAACTTCTTGCCCAGGAAGCCAGAGAACTCAGTCAGATTTGACTAGACATCGTCATGTGGCTAGTCGGGAAATCGAAGTGAAATTGGATAGTTTTGATGTGGGATCAGATTGCTATAAGTGATCGAGGGTTTGATATATGAAACGGCCAAATTCCATTGTTCGGTCGAAAGGAATTCTAGTTCGGCGCCTCAGAACAGTTGGAGGTCCATCAGCGTGAAAGGCTCTCCGTCTTGTCGAAGATTGGTATAGTGTCGGAGACACATACCATTGTTGGTTGCATCGGTGAGAGAAACGATATCGGGCTAAGGAAAATACACTTAGCCGACGATAGATAGTTTCACCGATCGGTGAGACATCCTCGGAGTATCGCCGATAAAGAGTATGAGCGTGAGGAACCTTGTCGGGGGAAGCCGAAGAAGTCATGACGACCGTTAGAGTCCCGCCGATAGGAGCTCATCGGAAGGAGTTCAAGAAGTCCCGCCGATAAAAACTCATTGGAATGAGATGAACCATTGGGACCGCGAACTGGAGTCTCACCGAAGTGGAGGATTTGGCCAATGTGTTTGACGATATCGGCGAGAAACAAGGTATCGGTGTAGGTGAAGGAAGCTTCGCCGAAGGAGGAAGTCTGGCCGACGAAGATTGGTCATCGGAGTGACGGAGTATATCGGCCTAAGAAATTTCTCATGGTCCGATAGTATGAGGTGTTGCCGATAGGCAACAAACCACTACGGAGATATCGGTGAGAACTTGGCCATCGGGATAAAAGAATAAGGAACGGCTGATAGTTCATGTCTTTCCGATAGCAAAGACAACCTTGACTTCGGCGAAACACTGGAGGACCTCTTGCCGATAGTGAAGATATAGTCAAATCTTCAATCGCTTCTACTGGCTCTCTGCATCAGAGTCCCTCAAGCTATAAAACCAAAAATTTTGGAAGTAAGGAAGGAAGATAACCTTGTCAAATTACCCACCATAACTGAAATAATTAAAAAATCTGAAAAAAGTGTTGATCAATTGAAGAAGAATCCAATTTCACCGAGGACTCCCAAGAGTGGTAAGGGAAAAGAAAATCCAAACAAAGTTTCAATTGATCAAGAAGGAAATCAAGTATGGACTTTGCATTTTGATGGGTCCAAGTCAAAACAAGGAGCTGGTGCTGGGTTCGAGTTAATCAATCCATCAGGCAAATCATTCTTGGCTATGCATAGACTACAATTTCCATGTACAAATAATGTCGCAGAGTATGAATCATTAGTTCATGGGTTATTGATGGCTATCAAGAAAGGAGCTATGATTCTACATGTTTATGGAGATTTTGAGGTAATTGTCAAGCAAATAAGAAAGAAGTATGTTTGTCATGATAAGAGATTAAAGAGGTATAGAAATCGTGTTTGGGATTTGATTGAAAGTTTTGATGCATTCAACATCAAATCAGTTTACTAATCAAAGAATCAAGTTGCTAATTCCCTAGCACAGGTTGCGAGTTCACTTACACCACTTGCCATGAATGGGTTAAAAAAGTTCACTGTAGAGTTAGTCTCAGTACCATCAGTCCCTGATAATGTTACAAATTTTTAGGTGTTCAATGATGATAAACACATATTGGATTTCATAAAAAATTTTGGGGTTTTTGAGGCTCAAATCATAGATGAAGAAGATTTGGAACAAGCAGAATTTGATGCAGAGGGTATCTTGAACCTAAAAAATAACACAATACCATGAGGGATGGTTGAGTTAGAAAGACTCTTTGATTTAGATCAATTGAGTGCATTGAGAGATAATAAGATTCAAGGAGATAAATGTGAACCTATCAATATGGGAACAGGTAATGAAGAGAAGAATGTGTTAATAGGAAAGGTGTGTAGACCTGAAGAAATAGAAGGTATACTCAAATGCATGAAAGAATTTTTAGACATCATAGCATGGAGTTATGATGATTTAAAGACTTATGATACCTCAATCATTACACACACCATTCCTCTGAAACCCAACAGCAAGCCGTTCAGACAAAGGCAGAGGCCTGTCAATCCACTTTTAGAACCATTGATATATAAAGAGGTAAAGAAGCTGTTGAACGCAAGGATAATATTTCCAGTAAGGCACTCAACGTGGGTCGCCAATCTTGTTCCTGTTTGTAAGAAAAATGGGGAGATAAGGTTGTGTGTGGATTTCAGGAATTTGAATAGAGCATCTGAAAAGGACAATTATCCACTACCTTCATTAGATGAAGTTTTACAAATTATAAATGGTTCCCAGATGATGTCTTTCCTAGACGGATATTCAGGGTACAACCAAGTGATGGTGGAACCAGAAGACAGATTGAAGACTACTTTCACTTGCAAGTGGGGAAATTATGCATACAGGTGAATGCCATTTGGACTAATTAACGCTGGAGCAACCTTTCAAAGAGCTATGGACATTGCTTTTCATGATTTGATTGGAAAATGTATCATCATATGCATGGATCATCTCACAGTTTTCTCTCGCAGAAGGGAAGATCACATAGAGGATTTGAGGAAAGTATTTCAAAGATGTAGAAAACACAGAATCTCACTAAATCCAAAAAAGTGTATGTTTGGAGTAACAGAAGGCAAATTATTGGGACATGTGATTTTAGAGAAGGGAATTTCAATAGATCCAAGCAGAATAGAGGCTATTTCCAAGATTGACATGCCTGCAAGTAAGAAGGAGCTGACGTCATTCTTCGAGAAGATAAACTTCGTCAGAAAGTTCATTATAGGATTTGCAAAGATCATTAAGCCATTGAATGACATGTTGAAGAAAGATGCGAAGATAGAGTGGACAATTTCTGCAAGAAAGGCATTTGAAGAAATCAAACAAGCTATTGTTGATGCTCTTGTTTTGATAAGCCCAGACTATACAAGGCCATTTTATCTATATTCGTTTGCTTCAGAGCGTACTTGTGTAGCAACTCTCACCCAGAGAAATAAAGAAAAAGACGAACACCCAATAGCTTTCATGAGCACACCATTGAAAGATGCTGAACTGAGATATCCCAATGTGGAAAAGCAAGCTTATGCACTAGTCAAAGCAATTAAGAAATTTAGACATTACATTTTGAGAAGTAAAATATATGCTATTGTTCCAGATGTGGTAGTCAAGACCCTGCTTATGCAGAATGAGTTGGGAGAAAGAAGAGGCAAGTGGGTAGCCACCATTCAAGAATATGATATTGAAATACAACCAATGAAGCTTGTTCAAGGACAAGGACTCACTCAAATGATTGCAAATGATGGACCAGGGTTGGTGCAACAAGTTTATACTCTTGAGGATGTATCACCTGATGAGTGGTATGATGACATTATATATTGTCTGCTAAATCAGAAGTGTCCGGCACATATGAATTCAACCCAGAAGAGAGCTTTGAGAATAAAAAGTCAGCATTTTATGCTCCAAGGATCAGTCTTATTCTGAAAGAATCATGAAGGGATATATTTGAGATACCTAGGAAAGGATGAAGCAGGTCAGATAATGGAACACTTCCACAGCAAATTTGGAACATGTCATGGGGGTGGTTTAGCTACAACACACCAAATTCTGAGGGCAGGCTATTATTGGCCCACTTTGTTTCATGATGCATATGACCATGTCAAGAGATGTCACACGTGCCAGGTAGCTGCTTTGAGGGAAAGAAATCCAGCCATGCCACTTCAACCGGTGATCGAAGTAAGACCTTTTGCTCAATGGGGTTTGGACTTTATTGGTATGATTAACCCACCTTCCTCGGCACAACACAGGTATATTCTGACCACTACTGATTACTGTACCAGGTGGTCTGAGGCTCATGCTTTAAAATTTTGTACTTCTGATGTTGTGATTAAATTTCTTGAAGAAAATATTATCACTAGGTTTGGATGTCCACATGCACTTGTTTGTGATAATGGTCCTGCTTTTACTTCACTAAAAATTTCTAACTAGGCTTTTGAATATGGCATTACACTGAAATTTTCATCAAACTATTACCTACAGGGAAATGGCCTAGCAGAATCCACCAACAAAAACTTGCTAGGTGCAATTAAGAAACTATTGGACAAAAACCCAAGAGATTGGCATACGCAACTTAAGTTTGCTCTTTGGGCAGACAGGACAAGAATAAAGAGTTCCCTGGGTACATCCCCATATCATCTAGTTTATGGCCAAGATCCTATATTCCCAATCCAACTGAGAATTCCTACATTACAATTTATGCAAGATTACATGGAAGAAAATGACAGAGTCCAAACTAGGTTGTCACAACTGCTCCACTTAGAAGAAAAACGAGACATGGCACTTGAAAATTTTGCAAAACAGCAAGGAGTTGTGAAGAGATGGTTTGATAGAAAAGCAAAGATCAAGTCTTTTCATATTTCTGATTTGGTTCTATACTAGGACAAAGCTAAAGAGAGAAAGGGTGGACATGATAAATTTGATAATCTTTGGAAGGGCCCTTACCAGATTGCCGAAATTTTGGGAGAAAATGCTTTCAAACTGAAAACACTCACTAGAGAATTTGTTCCATTTCCCGTCAATGGACAATTCTTAAAGCATTATTTCCAACCCTAAGTTCCTTTGAGGACCTATTTGTACATAGTTAGGATAGTTGTTTCTTTCTTTTGTAGGTTGGTTTTAGGGTAGGTTTGCTTCATTTTGGGCTTGTCTGCTTTTCCTGCGGTTTTTGGCTTTCCCCGGGGTCCCATTTTTGGGTGGTTTTTACAATAAGAGCACTTCTGGTTGACTTTATGAGGTAATGCTAAGTATATTTTGAGAATAAATATTCATGAGATTCTTTGAGTCAGAAGGTAATTCTCTTTAGTCTATCTTTTCGTTAAGATCTGTACTTGACTCGAGAAGGGAATCATGCATTGTATTTTGACATGAAGGTCTTTGATTATATGTTTAAAATGTTTAATCTTTAAATGAATACTTTTTGTTTTCTTTTGATAAGCTTGCGTCAGATGGATAGATTCATTGCGGACTCCATTGTTGGCGTTCGATAGCATGTTTCTTACTCTGGGAGGATAAATTGACTGTTTAGTGCGACTTGAATTATTTTGAGATCTTATATCTTTTCACTTTTAAAATCTAGAAGTACCTAAGTAAATCTTTGTGATCTCACATTAAGTGAAAAATCTAAAGGTCCATCTTTGCCACCATCATAAGTCCACACCTAGCTAGCTGAGTTATCACGTAGCGGTACTACATTGTACTCTACCTAGCAAAAGCATGTTGAAAATCAAAAGAAAAGAAAAGAAATGAAAGAAAATCACAAATCACACACCATAACTTAGTTAGATGGACGATCGAGTAATCTTTACCAGGGCTATGGACACCTGACCGGCAGTAGGGCTCTGCTCGAGTGGAATTATGAGACAAACCCATCAGGGCTATAGACACTCGCTGGTAGTGGGGCCATGTTCAGGTAGTTCATGAGGTGTGCACTAATCACATAGCTTAATGCAGAGGAAATAAGGTGATCTTAAGTGCTAATGGATGGAAATGAACCCAATTGCACACACTTGGATCTTTCAGGATGAAAATGGTTGTCCTAAGCTTTTGATTTTGATGCCTTGATTAAGTTTTCATGTTTATCTAACCTAATATGTGGGTGCACGCAGGGATTTTGAAGTTTTGATTCTTGCTTATCTCTAGAACACTTGAAGAAGTTTTAAATGAAATTCTTACCCTAAGAAATAGCAGAGATGAAATGTCGTGATACAATTTTTGACTCTTTTCTCCTTTTGAGTGCATCTCTTAACTATTAGATGGACTTGACGAGGTTATTTGATGATTTAGGGTTTTGAATGAGTCTTTATTCCTTAAATGTTCAAGAACATTTCTCTTGTGGAGTCACTAGATGTTGTGCCATGGTCCAACATCGCCCCATCAGGCATGGGGACCCCTGAATTTGGTGTTTTTGTCTATGGTCTTGGTCGGAGTTTCTTGTCTAGGCAAGGTAGTTTGTAGGTGTCATTGGGGTACATTGTAATCCATTTATTGGTTGGTAAAAGACTTGCAACGCATAGATACCCTAACTTCACATGGAGCGCACTCATTTCAAATGCTCAAACTGGCGGATGTTTTCAATCACCCTGCACCACACTGAGATGTTCTTTTATTGCACATCATGCCCGCTTCCCCTAGATCTCCGCCTAAGCGGACTTCATTTACCTTCCGGCATTGCTGTTGATTTCCTATTCTCTTAGCAAGCTAAATGACCACTTGAGCAGATTTTCATGATTTGTTGGGAACTCTACATGTTTTGAGTTAGTCCTCAATGGGCTTGAGTGACCGTTCGCCCAGGGTGTCTGTTGCATAGCGTGGTTATTAATGCCCCTTTGGCAGATCTTCTAGGCATCACGTAAACGTTCTATTCTCAGCATCAAGTCTAGTGTGAAGCATAACGTCCGCTCCAGGTTGATCGTTTGGGTTCTTGGCAACAGTTAAATGCTTGGTGAGCATTTATCAAATCATACAAGACACCTTCGTAAATACATGGAGGGACGGACTTTTAAGAGTCCACTACAAATTTTGCATTGTGCATGTTGAAACAAAAAGACCGCCAGGACGGAGCTAAATCTTAAGTTTGCAATATGCTTTTTGGCCAAGTGTGGTAGGATCTCAAACATTTGCTCTAACCCCTGTAATACCATTGCCTCTCTGGTAATCATGAAGATTCTGATCGAAGGTATCATTCAATGATCTTGTGCAGGACGACTATGTTCTATTCTTAGCATACAATTAAATAGGCACTGCACTCCTAATAACGCATGGATAGCAAATTAATTGGGATTCTTGGCAGGTGTTTTGAGACACGTAGCTCTTTTGAGTATAAGCTTGTCCTATTCTTAGACCCATGATTAATTTAGGTAATATCATTTATTGTGTAGAAGAAGTGGAACGTATTGTTTGTGCTGGAAAAATCTTTTGGATATTTATCAAGCGACAGTGCCAACTTTCTGAGCATGCATGGTATGCACTGTCCTCCAGAGAAAACAATATTGCTGTGTGGGATGATAGGGATTTCAGGGTGTTTTATCTTTTGTTCTAATAGCGAGCTTCATCGGTATTTAGAAACCTGACTACGTTCATAAGTTTTGTCTGCAGGAGGGGATCGTTATGAGGTCTTTCTGAATAGGTGCTTGGATGTTGAACTAGTTAATATTGCATAATCTGCCCGGTGTTCTCAAAGCTTCCTGAGTGCAGGTTTAAGTGTGTCTTCCTTGGATGAGGTCTTTGAAAGTTTTAGAAAGATCACCTTCTATTGCTTGGAAATCAACCTCCCCTCCATTAAAGCACATAAGGGATTACAGCACATGATTATTGTAGGTCCATTAGGAGATCAGATTTGATAGGGGCAAATAGGAACTAAGTGTGTTGGTGAGACATTTGGACATTTTGTTCTCACGAGAGTTGCATTATTGTTTTTTCTTTAGCGGAGGGGTGAGATAAATTGAAATCTTGCATTCAAATAATCCCACATGTATTAAATGTAGGTTTTGTTACTATTATGTTGTTACTAAATGTCATTTTTGAGATTTTGACATAAGGCGGTTGTGCAGGTGAAGGATGAGTGCGAAGGACAGACAAGCATTGATGAGGAGTGACATGAAGGGAACGTGGCCAGAAACAAAGATCACTTCGAAGTGGTGAAACCTCTGTGACACTAATCTGGGGAAGACCAATATGGAAGAGATTCAACAAAGTTTGCACAAACCCAATCCATCGGATCTAATCAGGCGAATGTTGAAGAACGAGATTGTGCAAGCTGCTTGTTTCCCAGCAACAATGCTGTGTCCAGAACTGATGTTAGAATGCGCCAAGCATTATAATCATGAAAAGAGATGTATTATGACTAGAGAGGGCAAAGTACTTGCTTATCTGAGAAAGGAGGCGATCGCGGAAGCTTTTGACATCCCCTCATACAAAACTACTACATTCTGCAACAGGGAGTATGCTTTGCAACTTTATTTGGCTCGACCTGAGAAATGTATGGAGGTGATAAACAACAGTTGGTTGGTACAACCAAGGCCACATGTGAGTAAGGTGCCTAAAAAGCTTCACAAGTCTTACTTTCATCAAGAAATCAACTATATGGTTGTGTTTTTGAACTGCATCATGGGCTGCCCACAATCAGCAAATTTCGAGCCCTGGATGTTCTTCTTCATTGAAGAAATTATAAGTGGAAAAAGAATGATAGATTGGGCTGAAATGATCAGCAACAACATCGATGATCAATTGAAGGGTTTATAGGAAACGAAAACATTTTACATGAGCTCATATATTATATATATGCTTGCCAGAAGTGAGAGGTATCTAGGATTGAACTGCAAGGGGAGAGTTGGAAATGGAGAAGGACAGTTCAAGGTTTATGATTGCTATCCTCAGCTACACTTGCAGGTAATATCCCATTACAGAAGGTTTAATGATGCCTTATCCATGCACATTGTTAGATTGTTACAAGGCAGCGCATGTAGGAGATTGTCAAAGGAGGCCATGAACTTCATCGCAAAATACGGAAAGTGGTTTATTCAGTTTCCAAGATTCACATACATCTGTGTGGAGGGCTTCTCATCATTGCCTTACAGATTGCCTAGATACCCCACTGACAGAATGGTGTTGTTGGAAGTAACACGACAGCTGGTTGCATTCGACAGAGTCCAGAGAAAGAGGAAGAAGACCACAACAAAGTTTCCAATCAGCATCGGGAGGCTTGAGGCTTGCATGTCATTACAAGCTGCTGAAAATTCAGAGATAGAGTTGCAGGCTTACAACTTGGTGTGCCACAATGATGCATGCTGTAACTTTGATCCATTTGGCACAGTCAGACAGAAATTTGGGAGCAAATACGAGCACAAACTGTAGCTCGAGGATCACTGGATAGATACATATGATGACATAGAAATAAGAAATAAAAGTTGCTACCGATTGTCTTTGGATCTGGTCAGATCAACAAGAGTGATCAACATTCCAGATCAGCTTGAGGAGAATCACAAAAGACTTTCACAAAGTTCGTATGAAGAGAAAAGGGATAGGCCCTTCACCATCAATTGGTCAGAGCAGGAGGCCACACGTAATGATGATTTGATGATACCAATTTTATCGCATACAAGAAAGTATGTAGACTTCCAAATTCGTAGGCTTCAGGAGAAGAATGTCCAATTGACTTACAACTTGAGGAGAGGAGTTAGTGTACATCAATCCAAGGATACTTCAGGTAGTGGGTAATCCAATAATTCCAATGGTTCAGAGGGTGAAGGTGATGATCCGCATGAGGATATTCAGCCAAGTAAGAAGGTAAAGACTAATGATCAGCAGGCAGTTAGTGCATTTTCAAGACAGGAGGGTAATAATATAATAAATATTGATGAAGATGAAGTGAGACATGATGAGCAGACAGCTTTGAAAATCCAAGATGATTAGGGAAACAATCAAGGTAATCAAATTGGTGAAGTAGTGTCAAAATCAGCTAAGGAACAAGAAGTGGTCATGATAGAACAGAAGCTGAAAATCAAGATGACAAAGAGTTGTATGAGTTTGATGAGGAGGCTCTTCCCACTATTCAGCATAAGGGAGTTCAAGAAGAAAGTCAGGAGGACTTGTCTAATCTACCTGAGTGGTTAAGAGATCGAGTCAAGAAAAAGTCTGTTATTGAAAGGGAACCCATACTAAGTTTGGAAGACTTGCTGAGTAGGGCCAAAACTAACAATGGAAAACAGAAAATTACTAAATTCTCGAAGATCACAAGAGGCAGCTCGGGGTCAAGGCAAGTGCATATTTCTGTCCCAAAAATCAGCAAAGAGGCAGATGATGGCATTCTGAGTGCATATGACATCAATACTTTTGATTTGGGACCAGCCACAGTAGAACAAGAGATAGAAGAGTTGGAAGATTCAGTTGCTGTCATCAAAGAAAGGCTACGGAAGGAACAAGAATAGAGGATTCAATTAGAGAAGGATAAATTGGCATTTCGGCATTATATTCAGTAGTTAATGAGGCCACTAAGCCAAGCTGAAGAGATGGTTGCACCACCGGCATTGCTCTCGCAGGAGTCTATGGTTCATTTGGAAGAAATGAGGTCCTCTTCTGAAGTATTGTAGGACTGGGCAGCAAATTTCAAGATCAAGGCTGATAGGTTCGTGGATGAGATTGTGAAGTTGTACAAGGAGGCTGCTTCAACATTTGACAAAGTTTCGAATATTCGAATTACTTGTGCAGAATTTAGAAATGTAAGGGAAGAAGTTATGCCTCAATTGAAAAGGCTGATTTATACTCCAAGTGCCACATTGTTGGATGAAGGGGTGATTGAACAGGGTCCAACATATAATTTCCATTCTTGGTATTGTGCACTCAACATAAAGGAGCAAGTTCTAGGAAAGGTTGAGAGTGACTGCACTCGAACAAGAGAGGTACTTCAGGAAATGCAAAACAAAATACTTGTTTTCGTAAACAGGGTAGTTGATTCCAATGGAGAGATTGATGAATACTTGCTGAAAGACAAGATGCATGCAAAGTATTTTCGGCATACACAGGCTATTTCGAGGGAGTTGTTGGATGAAATTTGCACACTTTCCACTTTCATGGGAACGTTTCAGACATCCATGGCTGGTTGGGAAATGACAGTTGTCAAATGTACAGAGGAGTTGCAAATCGTAGAGGGCACCATTCAGACTCTGCCAAGTGTCCCTATGGAGGAGGTTACACGTGTCATCGCTAGATTTGTGGAGTTTACTGCAAAAAGGAAAGGTCATAAATGAGGGTATTCCACTTAGTTGGTGTATCATTAATGCAAGGTCCAATTTTAGTAAATTTTGTAACCACTTACCTGTGTGGCATAATACGGGCCCTCGATTTAAAGTTTTAATCTTGGCCATCCATTGAATTTTGGGGCCTATATAAACCCATTTTGCTCTCATTTGTAAAGGGGGGAATGCTCTGAGAAATTGTTGCTCAAGACTCTGCTGAAATAAATACAAATTCATTGCTGAAATTTTCATGGTGATTTGTGTTGTTTCAAATGAATGCATGGTTTCTAAGTGTTCACTCATAGAATAAGATCCATTTAGTTTGTTTTCAGCAATTTAGTTTTATGTTTTATGGAAGTTGTTGTTGTTGATTCATGTTTGGTGTCTCCATAGTTCATACCATTTATAATTTGTTGATGGCAGATTGTAGTGCATGGTTAGTCTGAACATCATCTAAGCTTAACTTCAATTACTTTGTGTATGGAAGTAATCTGAAAATCTTACTTTACCCTTAGAAGATAGCACCACTTTTGTGTAGTTGTTACCTTATGGCGAAGCAAAGTGTGGTTGAGATTCCGGTGAATCAGTGGTGATTGCTTGCATTTAGATTAGAGCCTTCTAAACTCATTTCCTTTTGCATTTTCTTTAAAATCTTGTTAGATTTAGATTCAAGAGCTTCCATTGTCATATCTTAAGTTATCGAATTGGTAGACCTTCAAAGAAGCTGTGTTACATGTTATCCAAGAGAAACAAGTTTCCTATTGTTGAGCATTTACATAAGTCCCTTTGTGTCAAACAGTAATTCGCATCCTACTGCTAAGTTATCCAAAGTCGCAACACAAAAAAGTAACTAATCAAGAACCTTGGAGTCTACTCATCTGATCACTTAGCTTAGCATTTGAGAGATTTTGTTCAAGAGAGGATAGAGTACACCAGTATTTTATTCTGCGTTGTATGTGCAAGGAAAACACATCAACATCAACTCCTTAGAAAGAGCTAGCTTTCTCCAATATATGCCTGCAGAATGATCTGTCTGGAAAATCTAGGAAAAAGCTCCTAAAAATAGTTATATTGATCCATTTTCGAGCTCAATAAAAGAGCCTTGAAAACTATGCCAAACTATCTCCCAAACTGAAGAAAGAAACTGCTGAAAAGCCCTCCAAGGCGGTCCCACAAAAAAAAATGCTTTATCTGCCTAAAAGAAAGCAAACTCAAAAAAACAAGATATTGTTTGCTTTACTTGTTTTTACTGCATAAATAATGAATATTTTAAAGCAATTTATAGACACATTGCTTTAAATATCATTTTACAATGGTTTGTAGTTTTATCTATTGTCTCGACTTGACTTTTTACAAAAATATTAAAATGCTTTTGATTTACTATGCCAAGTATACTATATCTCATTTGGCTTATGATTTTCTATAAAAATAATTAAAAATGAAGGCATAATATATGGTCTACAAAAATAAAAGCCTATAAGGCTTATTCTCCATCTGATTTGCAAAAATATCTTAACGGCATGTTGGCTTTACCACTAAGGGACCTAGGGCATATGGTATGTGCACTATCTTCAAAGGGGACTAAAGTGTTTTTAAGGCATCAAGTCTTAGCATAGAATATGCAAAGGGATCTAAGGTTTTTGACACCATTCTAAGTCTTGAGACTTGGGCATAAGGAGAACAAGATACCACGATGGGTATTAGTTTGCCATTTTAAATTAATTCAAATGTGATAAAAATATCACAATAGAATTAGGGCATTTGGAACCCTAAAGAAAAAGAGATTTTGTCCTATTTTCTCGGGCTCATTTTGACTTGAAATTTTTTGATGAAGGATCTCTACTCCAGCCGCCATAGGGTTAGGGTTTGGAGCTCGGCCCTTCAATTTCTCTGTGTCTATACATGATTTCTTGAAGATTATCAACAAGAAATAAAAGGTAAACTTCCCTGTGATGCTCGTGGTATCCATCTCTTTCATTTATCATCGATTTTCTCTAGTTCTGTAGTTCTCTTGGTCACAACTATGACTCCCTTCCTGACACATTTTGTTGTTCTCTGTTTCTCTGGTTATCATTTTCCTGTTTGAGCCACCATGAATGGTATCTCTGAACTCATTGCAACAAGCAAAACTCTCGGCCTTTACATATACAACTTGCTTAGAACAAAAGGTAAGCTTTTGATGATAACATATGGTCAATACTCTGTATATCTTTATCATTAGATGCCACAGCTATAAACTGCATATTCACTTATTTTTTTGAGGTGGCTCCCATAAGTTTGAAGTCTATATTTTCTTTCTATGTTTGTAACTTCCTTCAAAACTGAGGCTTCCTTGTCACAGGCAGTGACTTTTTTTGGCATCTCTGAGTATGAAATAAGTTCAAAAAATCTTCATTTTCTTTTATACATCTCCAACTTTCCTTTCCTTGTAGAGGCAATGGAATAAAGGCGAACAGCATGAGGGGTACTAGGGTTTTTTTTTTTTGAACTTTTAGGGTTCTCACCAGGAGGGATCACACCATAGGTCTGGCATGAACTGAGATAATTCCTCATTTTCCAACTGAAGCATATCAGCATTAAAAATGGAAACATTGAATTCTTCATCCGATCTACTCAGAGGGAAAAGCTCAATTGAAATACCCAAATCTTGTGCATCCTTGGCCCTTTGAATTGTTGTCCTTCTCATGTCTGCTTTGACCCCAGGATCAGCATTCCAAATGGATCATCATTATTTGTGAATAGTAGTATGCGTTTATCAACATTCCTGGTGGATACTTTATGTAGGAGTTCCTGAGCAACCGAAAGTGCGCTTTATAAGGGGTTTTCTCTTGATCTAGGAATAATTCCACTTTGACTTCCAATTTCCTTTTCAAAATTATCCTCCATGTAGCTAAAGTCTTTAATCAATCTCGTTTTGGGCGATCAAGGTCTTCTCCTTAGCGAACATTAATAACATAGACACCCTCAGATTCCTGCAAATTTCTTTTCTCTCTAGTATTACAAAAAATATTGCCACTTCATCATAGTCGCTCTTAATGATGCGAGTTTTTAAGGGACACAAGAATACACTTTACAACAGTACTGAAGTGTGTTCTCTTCTTTTCATCATCTTCTTCCTTTATCTGTAAGAACATATCTCGCCCAGCATCGATCATGTACACAACAAACTCTTTCGCGGCCTCCTTATCTTGTGTACATGCTGAGCATATCATTTGGTATACATGTTCACAAGGACGCTTCCCATGAAATCATTATAATGTTGGATATATTATGCAACACATCATGATGTTGGGTGTGGTTTGTGATCTATAATTTTTTTTTGAAGATAAATAGGTTTTGTAAGTCTGTTTTATAAGAAGGAAGCCCAACATCATAATGCTTGATGCATTGTATGGTTTAGAGTTCTCAATATAAATAGGGGTTTAAGAGTGTATTGCTAGCCCTCACTGTAAAAGAATGGAGATTTGTTATCACAACCACAATGTTTGGTTGTAACATCATGACTTAAATTGTTCTGTTGTTATGCGCATACTATCTTGAACATATATGACGCCCGAATGAAAAATAGCTTTAAGAAGATAATTTGTGGCCCATCGAATGATCATCTTTGCATTGGAGAGCTCATTTCCCATGAATCCACCGAACTCCAAAACATTCCATGACAACATTGTGGTTGTGAAGGCCATTGGAAATCCAAACGTAACATTATCTCCTGCATCTTAATATCATACCGTCAATTCATGTCTATGCCAACTGAAATAATATCCGTGTCTAGATACTGTTCTGCTTCCTTATGTGCTTTGACTGTAATAGTTGGTAGCTCTTAGTTCAGAGTTGAGCAAGAATTCATTGGTAGCAGGCTTCCTGGTTGCTAGCTTATTGCAGGGTCTAATGTTTATGTTACTGCTGCCCCCTTATGTTAATGTATACTATTATAAGATTAATAATAATGGTGAAGATGAAAGTAGAAATATCATTGTCTATACTTATTCTTGTCCTCCTCATTCCCAACAACTAAGTGCAATGGTTAAAGGTCATCGTTCATCTTTGGGTGCATCACCAATTAGTACTTCTTTGCCAAATGTAGTCAATACTACCCTCCTTCAAAATGTTCCTCAAATGGTTGGAGGTATGTTACAAGTTTATTATTTTTTAGTTTTGAGTTTTTTTATCTTATAAGATACCTTCTTCATAATTGTTAAGGGATAATGACTTAGTGTATATCTAGTCAACATTTAAAAGGTTTGTAGGCTTTACATTTTGGGGGATTGTTCTATATGCTACATCTTGTGGATTTTTGCATTCCAAAGTTTTGAAAGAATATGTAGGTGGACTTTATAAACTAGATTACACAGGCATACTTTATAAAATATTGGATATTGGCGTTGTGGTTGTCTCATATTGTAAGGACCCGACTCATCCTAAATCAAATAACATTAAATTCTGATTTCAAAAATACCAATGAATAAAAATTTTGATCTGGAAGATGTAGGAAATGTGAAATTCTTCCAGAAGTGCTTAATGTATACTATAGCAATGCAATAAAACTTGAAATTTAGTTTCCTAGAATCATCAGGTTCTTAAAAGATCACCAATTTTAAATCTAGTAAAGAGAGCGTACATTACGAGAGAAGGTACATTATGTAAGATAACCTAGAAGAACAACAGATTAGTTCATACCTTAAGTCATGCATTACATCCTACATTCATTTTCGATAGCTTGCTTCTCCTCTATCCTTATCGTCTGCAAAAAATTAACTTAACAATCTCAGGTTAACACAACTCAATAACCATTACTCAGAGAATTAAGATCATGATGCTAATTGTAGGACTCCCTACATCCAGGGGACCTGAGTACTGGGGGCATCCTTCGCCGTCCAGACTGCCTATATACCCTGTATCCACGGGATCAAGGCCCCCTCCTTCGGATGTGACTAATGTGGGGAATGCAAACATGTAGTTCTATTTTGTACTATGTTTGATGCAACTGTGAGCGGGTACCCAGCTCTTTCTAGGGTTATTTCCTACCCCAGACAGTTCTTCGTTAGCTGCCACCCACTCGATGAAACAGGGATGGAAGTTAGTCTAATACCACAAACACCTAAAGTCCTAGTGTGGAGGAATCCCTATAAGGTGTCTACCCATGAAATCTAGGTTACTTCCCCAAGCCAAATTAGATAATTATCGTGACTAAGTCTGTTCCTAATCCCCTAGTACTTTCACTACAATCTGCGAGGGCGAGGTGAGAGCACATGATAGACAACGTTTCTAGATCAGCCTAGTTGCCCTATCTAACAATTCACATGTCCTCCCCGATATATACTAACATGTCAGTAAGCCTCGTTTTCTATTAGTATGCTTGAAGTATTTTCCAAATGAGCATCATGATAATCATTATTTAAATCATCATCTATATTTACCAACTTAATACACTAAAACATGATTAATCTTAATTCTACTTAGAACATGCATTATTACCTAATAAGTAACCCAATTCCATTATATTGTTACAAGCCCTCATAGTGATCAAAGAAGCATACTTCATTCACCTATTTAGCTACTCACGTTTACAAGGTAGTTTTCGCTATTTTCTTAAGATGACACTGAGCTCACATAGGTTATTTGTAAAACTATTTAGTTAGTGCATATAAAGTCATTTGCTTAATAAGTTACTAGCATGGTACTCTTACCATAGTTGAGTATGTAGTTGTTTCTGTCTAGGTCTCTAATGCTCCACAACCGACACTCATTGGATTAGTCATATGCATGTATGTACATATCTAGAACTATCATAATGCACAGGAAATCACATCGAGTTCTACAATTCACTATCTTAAGAGCATAACCCATACCTGATATTATCTAAGATACTATGGAGGACACAAATAGATTCCATGGTCGTAAGTATGATTTACAACTTAATTTAAAGGGTCTTTGAAGTAGCACACTAACTGAAATATTTATGCAAAATGGACTAATTAGAGAAGATCATTTGGATTTATCTATATTAAATAGACATAGAGATCAATAACTTTCTCCTTACCAAACAATTCACTAATCTTTAAAAGAAAATGACCATCCTTAATATGCCTAATAATCCTGAAGGCTATACTACCTTTCATTCAAATTCAGAATCCTGTTCTGTTTGTGAGTTTGAACTATCTAAAGCTGCAACCCTACAAGACCTTCTGAGGTAACTGTAGGTATCTTTGCATTTTTATCTAGGAGAGTACAATTGGTGTGAGTGAAAACAAATCAAATGTTAGATTTTGTAAAGTCATTCCTTGTCTCATCTGATAGGGTAACCAAGTTGGAACAGCAGCAAAGGCATGAACAATTATGTTTGGGTAAAAGCATTGCTGTTTTACCTGGACATGGTTATTATTTGGTGTCTTCATTATGGATTGCAAAATGGAAGGCCTACTTGACAGCAAGTGGCAAGAATGCTTCTAAGGATTAATAAAAATTTGTAAAATAAGATAGATGTCTCCACAAGTTTATACTGTAACAAAATTGATTAATTTCCATTATTAATAAACTTTGATTAATTTCCATTATTAATAAACTTTTGTATATACTCGATCAATGGTAACTATGTTTCATAATACATAAGAAATGATAATTAGTTGTTCCAAGGTAAACTTGGGTGTCTACTATTTTTGTATGTACATTCATGAATGTTTCATAGTTGTTGCACGATCAAACTCACTTCTAGATAGTAATTAATAGTTCTAAGATAGAGCAAACATTAAAAATATGGTGATTCTTAGTTTTGGTTAATTCAATTCTCTAATTATGTAGTTGTTGTTGATTCCTTGATTTACATATGGGGTAGAAGATATGATATTTCCATGCAAGTAGGAATCCATAAGAAGCCACTAGATCATAGTAGCAATGAGCTATATGGGTTTCTAGTAGAGCAAGTCTATAATGTGATGGACATATTTTTATGTGACCTATTTTCACTCTAAAATCTTGTAAGATTTACTTAAGAATGCACAATATAATTATTTCTATCCTTAATGTTTGTTTGTTAGATTACAAAATGATTTATATATGATTAAATATATGCCATTTACATAGCTTAGGCTTCACGTTTCTAACATAACTTGAGTTTTAAGTTTTTAACATTTGACTTAATCTCCAAATTTTCTAACTTGACGTGAGCTCTAATGAGGAAATCCAATGCTTAAGTTCTGTATAATAACCGATTTACTTGTCTTGAATTTGAAAATAGTCTCTAACACCATACAATCTATGAAGAAACACTTAACCTTGTGACATGTTTCTCACTCAAATAAAAGCTTAATTTTGATTAAGGTTCAGTGCCAGCGTGGCAGTCTTCTAAACAAGGTATGGACTTACATCAAGCATATTGAAAGGGGAATTTTTGTCAGATGTTAGAGTTGCAAGTGCGTTGGTGGACATGTATGCAAAACTGAGTGTAAAACCAAATTTCTCAACCTTTGCGAACGTCCTCCCTGCCTGTGCCTACATGGGCTCTGCAACAGGGTATGGACAACCGTCCAAGCATAAAAAGGAGATTTTTGTCAGATAATATAACTGGAAATGTTTTGGCAGACAAGATGCAAAACATGGAAGAATCGACAAGGTATGTGAACTGTTGACAAAATGTCATCTTGTGGAATGCATGATCGCAGGATTACACAAAATGGAGTCGTTAAAAGGGCTTTAGAAACTTTCAGGCAAATGCAATCATCAGCTGTAAATCAAAAATTCCACAACCTCTACCAGCGTCCTTTCTGCCAGTGCCAGCGTGGCAATTGGCAGCGGTAATTCTAAATTCCACAACCTCTGCCAGCGTCCTCCCTACCTGTCAGCGTGGGAGTTTTGGAGCAGGGCATCCAGAAGGGCGATCTGTGTGAATGTTATTTTACCCAGAATGAATAACGTAAAACATGAAAAGATGCAATGGAGGTTCCCAAAATGTAAATTTGAGATTTGTTGAGATAGCTTTAGAAACTTTCTAAGATTTTGATACAAGAAGACCAATTTCCCAAAAAAATTGCATTACACTTATAGTTGATCATTATGTATTTAAGGTTGACTAGTTATACCCATGGTGTTTATATGGATGTGTTTCTCTTGGTGTCTGTATCTACAATGCCACTGTTTGAATAAGTGACAGATCAAATCAGCTTGGAAGATGAAGGCAGTAGGGTATTTTCTAGATTCAAGACATTTACTCAATACGGTAGATGAATCAATATGCAGCACATAATTGTTTAACATTATGTCTCAAAGGAAAAGCATGCTAAGTGTAGTATCAAAGATGAACTCATCTGGTGGACAATATACAAAAGAGAATTCAAAACAAAATAGTGCAAACATAATTGCAGTTAAAACCTTTGTTGCAGACTATAGTAGCTAACGTTCTAGGAGAATACATACATTCGGAGGTAAGATTGAATTAAAACATTTTTAAAATATAAGAAACTTACCTGCAGACATCGATGGAATACTGAATATGAACATTACTTTAGAAGAGGATCCTTTCTTCCTGATCATGAATCGTAAATTTCTCTAGATACATACATTCCCAAACCAGAAATCTGTCCCTTCTTCCTTACAATTCAAGGCATTTTATAGAAAAGTCCATGATCCTCCACTCTCTTTGTTTAATGGTAATCTCATCCTCCATTTTCATTGTTTAATGATAATGCATCCTCCACCTTCTTTGTTTAATGATAATGCTTCATCCACTCTTGTTATTTTAATAATAATCTTATCCTCAATTAAAATAATTTTATCCTCAATTTTTTTAATGGTGTCCATATTATTTGTATTTTTTTAATTTTCAAATTAGAATGCAAAAATTGAGTTGTGACACATATAAAGGGATGAGCCTCGGTGTGAGTCCAAGAAGTAGCTTTAAGATACAAGCTACTTCTTGGACTCACACCAAAGCTCATCCTTTTATATGACACAACCACAATGCCTTTGGTTCTAAAAATCCACAAGATAGCAGCATACAGAACAATCCCTCCAAAAGTAAAGCCTATAAACCTTTTAAATTTTGACTAGATTTACACTAAGCCTATAAACCATTTAAGTGTTGACTAGATTTACACTAAGCTATTATACCTTAGCCATTGTGTCAAGAAATGCATTAACTATGCTTCCACATTTACCATCTTTTATTTTAAAGCTAGAGTCACTAGTTTCCTTGACTAAATTTACTAGGAATTTTGCTAGGTCTAATATCCTTCTCACTACTAGAGCTCAACAAGGAATCTAAATTACCATATGAGAGATCATGTCGTGAAATTTTAGGAATAAAGGGAGGAAGTGGCTCCAATTTATGCAGCATTGATGCGATGGAGGGAGAGGAGTATTTTTTATTGTCCATTGACATTGCACAACTTGCTCGAGATGTTTAGCACTGCAAACCTTCAATACTTTACGTCAAGAAAATTCCTTAGTTGACATTAAAGATGCCATAGATCTGGGAGTCATCAATCATTGAGAGGAGATCTGGAATGCCTAGGGGGGAGCACACTTACACCATGAACAGGGAGAAACCCTAAATCTCTAGCAAACATATGAGCTTGTCGGGTGGTCAGCCTATTTTTGAACTTTTGAACCTTTTTAATGAAGTTCATTTTTTTGTGAAATACTGATAACAAGGAGTTGAGAGGTCGAGGCTTTCTAGAACTCTAGAACCAATGAGTTGGGGGTTCAAAAATTTTCAAAACATCCAACCATAAAGGTAGACAGGTAGTCGGGCTATTTTGGAGTTTAAAACTTTTCAAAGCCCAAAATCCTTAGTAAATAAAGTCACCAAAGTACTTTTGATGAAATCTTTTATTCTTTTAAACCATGTGACTTCATAATGAATTTTTCTAACTTTATAACTTTGAGAAAATATAAATGCTCCACTAAAAATTTATCTTGTGAATAAACATGGGACCTCTGGACAGAAAACTTCATAGTTTTCACATAAAAGTTCCATTTTACATGAAATTTTGATAGGATAATGATCAGGCCCCTATAGACAAAACCCAAAAAATATTTTTGCTCCAGTAACCAGAATCTTAGACTTTGACTTTATTTGTGAATTGCAGAGGGAAAATGTGAAGTTAAAAATCTTGCACAGGGTAAAGTAATTTGGCATGAAAACTAGACAGGTTGGGTATATTGCAGTTATAATCAATCCCATAAGAGAAATTTGTACCAGCTCAGGTAGGTTTTAAAATTTAATCATTTTTGTGTTTTGACAAGTTTCGGGGTGTGGGTACTCCAAAAAATTGAAAATTTTCAAGTTAAAATTTTGGGGCAACAAGGGCTCTGATTGGAGACAAGGTCTAAGAAGGATGAAGCAAGGGACCCAAAATCCCAAGTGTGGACCAGTGCTTAAATCCATTGGGCAATAGGGTCAGAGAGCAGAGAGGAAAAAGGGGCGAGAGCAAGCCAAAAACAAGATGCAACAAGAAAGGACATTACACTACCAACACACCAAAAACTCCTAATATGTACATGGTAGGAAGACCCTACCTTAGGTAACTCTAAGATGGTCATGTGAATCCATTAACAGGCTAGGAGAAATAAATACTAGAGTGGAAAAGAAAAGTGTACCTGTGGAGCATTTGTAAGCTCAAAATCCATCTACTGATTATAAACATAAATCTGAAATTCATATGGCAAAAGAACCTCCTAAGTGATATGTTGGAGCCAAACAAACACTTTACATCATAAACTTCTAAAATCTCTTCAACATGCTCTTGTGTATAACCACCCATTTCTGTGGTAGATGAATTAATGTCCCATGCCTGAAAAATAACCATGACTACTCAACCCATCAGAAAGCCAATCGTTAGCCACATATGACTCATGTAAAAATGGAAGCGAATTAAGTTTAGTTGGAGAAGAATCAAAATCTAAATCATCAACAAAACTATCATGCGGATTAAAATCAACCTCAACTGGAATAATATTCTCTTTCTGTGCTGGAACTGATTCATGTGTTATGTGACCCACTTCATCATTCTCACCCATAAGTTATAGATCACATAAAATAGCCTCTTCTCCACACAAAAATGAATCTTCAGATACATTAAGACACCAATTCGGGATGTAAACAATATGTGGTTCATCACATTTATCCATTTGATCACTTATATCAGAACTATCATGGCTACTTTTAACCTCATATTTCAAATATTGTTTAAAAATTTCAGCATTCATATTTTCAAAATGAAAAGATTCATAGATAAGATCATTTCTGACCTCTTCTTGCAGCCATGTTTCCATTTCATCTTGCTCAGGGAATGTGAAGGCCTCATATTCAGTTTGCATGCAAATAGGAGAAAAGACATTTGACATCTCATCTATGTGCTATGTATTCTCAAATTGGTCTTCATTATCGGTAATCGTAAGTACCTCTATTTATGTAGTATATAAGGATGACAAAATGACACCCTTTGCATTCTCATCTTTACAATTTGCATCACATTTAAAGATTAACTTATAGATTTATTGTTGTCTTCCTCATAATGCAAATAATAAGCTTCAACTTATCCTATCTACATGAGGTTTCACATCTACATGGCTTGCCTTATCTCTATCAAAGTGTTTGGAATAAAAAATAGAGAGGTTGAAGCATTCCAAAGATGGAGGATGTGTATTATAGAAACTTATAGGCTGAAAATTTTGTTTGCATATGACAAGCTTCCTCATATTTTCAATATTCAAATTATTCATAACCTGACTTATTTTTCATAAACCACTTGTAACCATATCATCCTCAATTTTTACAGCCTCTTGTTGTGCAACTTCAATCTCATTTACTTTACTTCCTTTTAACTCAAATTGAACATCTAGATGCAATGCAGAAATAAAAGTGCAGAGTTTAAGTTGCTTACTTGGTTGAATGGGTGTAGGAATTTTTCTGAGTAGCTGGTTGTATCTGTCTATGAAATCTCTGATGGATTCACCATATTGTTTTTGAATATTGAAAAACTGATTCAACAAAATAGCTCCATTAACAGGACTTTTATACCTTGCCAAGAACTTCCTCTTCAATGAATCCTAATTAGTTATTCACTTCTCTTCTAAATAACAAAACCAATCTGCTGTAGGTCTAGTAAGAGACTCAAAAAACAATTTGAAAAAAACATCTTCTTCGCTTACCCCCAAAATGCCACATGCAACCATGAATGCTAGAATGTGTTATTTAGCATCTCGAGAGCTTTCCCCATTGAACTTTGGAAAAAAATTTCATGATCCTTCACGCAATGTTGAATATATAGGCACAGAAAAATGCCCAAAGTGATTTCCCCATGGTTGGGAAGAAGTCAAGGCCATATTGCAAATCTGAAAATTAAATCAGCAACAATCTTCTTTGGAACAGAGTATTTTTTAGTACATTTAACTTCATCGAGTCGTGAGCCTCTGTGCTCATGGAGGTACCTTTATATTTCTGGCAAAACAAGAGCACTAATCTTTCTATTTCGAATCCCTCGTAGAGTCGCCAAAAACATGTTAGTGAACAGATTTTTTCTTTGAAAATAGCTATGCAAAATGACTCAAAATTCCCAGGAAGAAGGGCTAACTGAACTAATAGTTGGAGAAGTTGTCATTGAATTGACAACCTTTCTCTAAATTTTAGAGGTACAACTCCCCCTTATGATACACAATAAATGGAAACACAAGGTATGCTTTTAACTAGAAACCAGAAAAGGGAGACTAACACTTGTTCATAGCCATAACATAGGTGCGATATGTTAATTTAAATGATGAGGATGTAGGTTAAATGACTCACAGTTCACATATCCCACAACCCCAATCGGTAAACAAGAAAAGATAAATAGCAGATCATTTTCAAAAGATGATTTAATCTTGAATTCACAGTTTTAGAAATAAAACATCAACACAATCTGACATAACAAATATAATATTGAAGAATAATTATGGAGACACAAATAACATTGGCAATCAAAGAGAATATTAATAAATGCAAAGATTCAAAAATAATCCCTTTATTTCTCCAATATGTAAGTTCAAAGACTCCACATCTGATACAACAAACTATGCTTGAAAAGAAAATATGTTTCCTCCTTCCTTGTTTATGAGCTGAAAAAAAAGATCCCTTTTACATGATAATAAATAGCATATTTATAAGTCTCTTAGGAAACTTTTCCATTTTCGTAATTGCCTCTTGAAAGGTTAAGAAATATGTTATCTTCTCCCATAACTGATCTTTTGAAATTCCACTAAACAAATAATTTTTTTTCTCTCATCTTCTCGTGGAATAATTGTCTTTTAAAAGCTATCTTTAGATTAATTTAATAATTCACTTTTTAGAGTGACATTTTGACTTCCCTAAGTCCTTCCCAATGCATATAATTCCTACAATTACTTTTTACCTCCCTTTCAACTTCACTGTCTTCAATAGTTCCTTTTGATGTTCATGGTTTCAAATGCAACCATAATAAGCAAGGCTAGACATCAAATTCCTAGCTTCAACAATCTCCTAATGAGATTTAGATTCATTGTCTCCAATTCGACCACATTCAGAGAGATTAGGCATGGGACTCTTATCTTTAAAAGACCCTTGGTGAGCATAGATCTCAAGAAACTCATTACATAAAAGAGACTCCAGCTCTTGAGAGTCTTCAATAAACTGGGATTCACTTGAACACAATAATCGGTAATCCTTTGGTGCATTCAAGAAATAATCATCTATGCCGTGCATTATATCCTTGCTCTTAGAATGTTGATGACCCATTAAATCAAGATATTTAGCTTGAGGTAAAATTACCCAAGGCATTTTCTCTTCTTTGACTACATCAAGGCAAACATGCATCTTTCCTGAACATAGTAAAAGGGGAGGAGTACTTGTGCTTGGTGTTACCAAATCAACTATTTTGTATTATTGTATATGGCTTGCCCAACTGTAACAATTGAGGCAAAGGTCTCATCAGTCAACACGATTTCAGAATCACTCCTTGCAACAATAATGCCTAATCCCATTGCTATTCCAATATCTACCTTTTTAAGAGAAGGAGTGTCATTTATTCCATCACCAAACATTTTAGAGATAATGCCCGTTGTATGGGTGATAACTCCTCAAACTCTGATGCAGTATATGAATGCCCAACTAAGTCATCCAGTGGATCAAATGCTCCAAAATGGTGACACAGAGACTCCACTATCGGCTCCTCTCTTGGTTGATCAAGCATTCAAACCTGTGTAACCTTTCTTCCAACTCTAATCAAATTTAGATCTTTGATTTGACTTCTCAACCATGTTCTGATGGTTCATTGTGTGCAGTGTATACAAGGCCATTTTCATATTATTCATGTTCTCAATATCTTTTATGATCACACTATTTGTATACATGTCTCTTAAAGCGTTCGAACTATAATTATCTGATAAAAATACTCCTTCCATTACACCTTGATTGATGTCCACACCCAATTTCAATGCTCCCATCTTGGTGGAGTCTGGCTTTATATATTTTTAGCTGTATCTAGAGCTTCGAATGCTCTTGTAACTATTCTTCATGTTATCACTATATTCGATTTCCCATGATCATCACACACCAATCAGGTTATGATGATTTGATTGATTAGGCTTTGCCAGAGACATATCACTGAGGCTATCATAATTTTCAGCAATGTTTCTCAAAACAACTCAGAGACAGATGCATTTTCGAGAACTCAATACTTAAACCATCACCAGAAGTCTCTATAGGATCAACTAAATATGCTCTTCACAGCCCGTTAGTAGAGGCCATTCTTTCTGAATCTGATTCTTTGAGCATAACACATCTCAATAATTGCCAAATATCTCCCACTTCGACACGAACCAAGAGGATGCATAGAAAACAACTCTATCAAAGTATATGAAAACCTTGTGTCTAATGATTGAGATTAGATAGTACACAACAATGTATACTATAATTTGCTAGTTATCCACTTTAGATACATTATTAATTTCTCCTAATGCTCAACAAACTTTGTAAAAAGGACAATGAATATTTATTATAACTTGAATCTAGAATGAGTTTGGAGAGAATTTGCAGGATCCTAAGGAAATTACAAAAGAAGCTAAAGACATGCTTTACAAATAAGTCTTAGATCCTAACAGTATCACTAGTGAGTCACTGGGTAAAATGGGCCTTATGCAAGTCTACCTTAATGGTTTTAAAAAGAGAGATGCTGATATTCAAGAAGATATGGCAAAGATAGGTAAGACTTTAGCGAGATTCATAACTGTTGGCTAACAGATTTGTCCTTATTCTAAAAATATTTTATTCTGACTCTATACCCCTCTTTTGAAGAACAAATGAGTTAAGGAACAAATGGGTGAACTTTTTAAATTAGTTCCCCTCTGAATTTAGTTACAGCTCCCTTTAAGATTTTCAATGAATTTAATCTATTCAACTATCCAAATGCACTTTTAACCAGAAAATGCTTAAGGCAGATTGACATTCATACATAACTATGTTATGAATGAGATAAATTTATATAGTAACATTGAGCAATAGAATGCACAGATTCTACTTTTGGTACATTCAAATACATGAACACATACATATGAACTTGCTGAATCAATAAATGATAGAACACATATGACAAGTTGTCCAAATAAAGAGTAATTACTAGATGAAAGGAGATTTCACATAGAAAATCTAATTCCAAACACTCAGACGCACAGATCCAAGCAAGTAGTAATTGTTTCTTCTTCTCATTCACAGATGAAAAATTTCTCAGACAATCATCACATAATGTAAAACTATGAACAGTTTAGCTAAAATTCCCTTCTTCTTTTCTTTTCCTAAACTTCTATATCTCCTCTCAAAGATTTAAAAACCTATATATATGAATGTCTTAATCATGTCTTTGAGTAAATCAAACCTAGAGTTAACATCACTTTGACCTGCACGGGATTTAGTTTATAACAACTGATTTTAAAGATCAAGATTGCTGAAAATAACATAAAAGAGGAATTGAAATAAAGAAAATGAGCCAATGAGGTCATGACTGGGACAACGGATTTGCATCTCCAGATTTGTTATCGGTGGCCTGGGAAGCACGTTGGGTCTTCCACTCCTGAAAAGCTACAACGAACTCCTGAATATTAGGAAAGTTGGGAATACCTATATGTTTCATTCTTGACCTCCAAACTTCTTTTTCCCTTCACATTTTCCCAAATTTTTATTTGTATTCTGGAAGTACGTCTATACAGAGATAAAGTAATGACTCAACTTTATAAATCCGAGAGAAATCCTCAATTAAAACATTGTCATTTTCTCTGACAAAGCTGATTTTATCTTTGAAAGACTGGACCATTGCGTCGACATCTTCCACTGGTTTTCCATCATCTTTTATGTATTGAACATCAATGCATTGCAAGTCACGTTGCAGCGATTGAGTGAATTCTGTTATCTCCTTAATTAACTTTGTAAGTTCAAAGCATCCTTGCCGGGATATGGAATTCCTCCATTCAATATTTTTCTTGTTCACATATAGCAAATCTTCGTCCAAACCAGTTAGGCTTTTTTCTATCAAAAACTTTGCCAGCCCATATTTCTGAACTTCTTCTATTTGGTTTATTACATTCACCTACTTACCTTCATCTTTCGCCCAAATAGTAACCTGTGCTTTAAGATCCTCAATGGTGGCAGCAGTCAGGTCATATATGCTCTTGAGTTCACGAATGTATTCGATTCCTTTCTGCTCAATGCTATCCAACCAACTATCAAATGTTTTTGTCACCATTTTGCTTCTATGAACTTGATCCAATAACTTCTGGTTAACAGGTGATTTCAGGTTGAAAGACTGGGGGAGCTGTGAGATTGGCTGCGGGTTAGGGTTGTGAATAGCATCAATGTACTCTGCCATTGAACGCAGAGTTTGCTTCAACTCCCTTTTGTCCTTTTCATCTTTCCATGTTCGACTAACCATCCTCTTAGTAGATGCTTCAAGGTGGTGGACATCTGCGGCTCTAGAAGCAGCACCGAGATCCACTTTCTCCGTAGTGAAATCATGCACAGTTGGATCTTGAACCTCTTCCTCAGTCACTGGCTTAGCTATTTCAGCACTCCAGTTACCAGTGTTTGGATCAATGTTTATTCTGGATGTCGTCTTGAGTTTCTTGGACTTGAGAGTTTTTCCCCAAACATTTGCTTACCATGTCCTCTAAAGGGACAACAAAAGGAATCACTTTTTTCTTGTCGGAGATAGAACTCTCTAGCCACTTTGGTGCAGGGGCTGAGGTTGTCTTCTCGGGGTTTAATCCATCAGAGGATTCATTTGAAATCATTAATATTTCAGGGGTCTCCAGAATGGCCCCTGACTGTGGCCCAGTGTCAACTTCCTCCGTTCTGTGTGGACTTAGCTCCTTGTCACCCATAGGTTCTTCTGAATCTTCCTCTGAATTCAAATCAACAACTATTGTTTCAGAAACCTGTTTCTTTCTTTTCCCTTTAGTCCTCAACCTGATAACACAAGAGGGTAGAATATCTGTGAGGACTCTTCTAGATCTCTTAGTGGCAGGGCTTCTTTTAGTTGATGGCTTGGAAGCACCTGCACCATAGATAGCAATAGGTTGATAAGAAGAGCTTATGGGAAGTGATGATCCAATCATTGAGGGGAATTGTTGGGCATTTTTATCTTGAAGCCCTTCCTGTCTCTTTTCCCTCAACCATTTTTTGGTTCTCCTTATCACTGGAAGGGTTTTAATTTCAATTCTATCTTCCTCCTTTTTCCTCCAGTCAACCTCTAGAATAGGTAATTGTTCTACTCTTTCAAACTGTGGGTCAACCACCTGTTCCTCATCATCAGAAATTCTAGAAATATCCATGTTTAAATTGAGAGTAATTATCTACCCCAAAGAAAACCTACACCACAGCCTTCTCCTGACCTCAAATTCATCTAGATAGTCTTCCCAGTAATCCTCTAGTTTAGGAAGGTGTGAATGCCCTGTTCCAGGATCTAGGTTCTCTCTGACAAATCTTTTACTGTCAAATTGAGACCTAAAAATTGAACCTTTTAAGGTTCACCTCCAAATTCAAAGCATCAGATTTTGACTGGCATGAATAATGCCCAAGTTCAATAGGAAAAGAAATACCAAAACCCTTTTTTTTGTTGAAAATTTCTTATCTACATGTGCTAATTGTCTACATACCTCCATCAGCACGAAACGGTCAAACACATATCTAGGTAACTTCACAGGTTCACAATCAAATCCTCCAACTCTGATGTAAGTGAACTCAGAAAATTGAATGAAGAAGCTACCATAGATGCTGATCAGTTGCATTGCTTCACTGGACATTCTCTTACCCAGATTGCTTGCCAGTTCATAGGTCATTTTCCCAGTGAAGACATCATTAACCCTTTTATAATTTTCATAGCAATTCCTTCTCTGCAACTGTGAATAATATTCATAGACCTTACTATTCTCAGCTAAGGGTGCATGAGGTGGGTCAAACCACTCTCTTGTAGATGCTAGACAATAGAATAGGTACGAAGATATATAGAAATCTCTGTCGCCCAGACAATTACTCAAACCCTGATGTAGACAGTCAGCCACTATTTCGGCCCAATCTAAATATTGTTCCCCTTGAAGGATGACTTGTATGAAAAAGTACATCCAATCCTCCCAATAATAGGCATGCTGACTGCCCTTCAGTCGGTGTAACAATACCACAATATCCCTTACTTCTTTTATCAAATGATCTCTAGTAAGTGGCCTGGGCAACCTTGAACCACCCTTCTGAAATTTCAGCAGCTAGTTTCTCACTATTACACTTTTATAAGTCAATTTCTTCTCTAAGAAATACCCATAGGAGGAAGTAATATCAAGGCTAGAATATGCCTCTTTAGGCGGTATCTTCATCACAGACATGAGGGTTTGTCAGTTGACATGAAATAACACATCACCGCTTGCATTTCTGATACATCTGTCCTGGGGGTCATACCTATTCATACACTCCTGAACCAATTCTGGGCACTGTATGGCCTAGGGAAAAGCTCCAACTTCAACTAAACCGTTGTCTACAATTTTCTTCATTGTAGGGGTTTGAACAGGGTTTCTAGTTCTTTCTCTAAATTCTTCCAAATCATATTGAACCAGCGCAGTATCTCCAAATTCTGAGTGAGAATAAGTAAGACCAGGACCATGTTCATTCCCCAAACATGCAGATTTCAAAGCCATACTTGGAGGATTACAATAAAACACTTCAAATTTTGAAAACAACAGAAATTCCAGAGATTCTTCTTTCTAGTATAAGAACTAGGAATAGCACATGGGAAGAACAAAACTCACCTTCAAGATGTCTAAACTCACTGCAAAAATTTGAATAACAAGAGCCTTACACTTCCGGCGTTATCCTCGTCTATGTTGCACAGTATGTTTACTTGCTAAACTTGGCTTGTTCTTAGTTAATAATGGCACTAACCAGATTGAATAATTATTGCTCGGAACAATATGTGCCAAAAATATTTGAAAAGACATGAACTCTGATTTCTTTATTAATAGCAAGTATTATTCACGCGTCATCATGATGTATAATGATTATCCGTAGCCTCCGCCAAATTAGAACTCTCAGTTTCACAATGAGTTTCTGACATATTTTCCTCCAACTTTCTGGCTAAATTTGACTTGGGAAGCCGCAGGAATAAATGAGACCAAAATCACCAAGTCTTTGAACTATTAAACCATTGAACCTTTAGGACATGGTTCAATGCGGTGGTTCAATGTGGTGGTTCAAACATACAAATTGGACCATATAGATGAGCAAAGGATTCACTTACGGAAATATGGAACTTAAGCTCACGAACCGTTGAACTTGTAAAGATATGGTTCAATACGAAGGTTCAAAGACACAAGGGCTACAGAGACCAATAGATGGTCACGTGATTTTTACAAAAGGGATTCCAACCATGAAACAATGAACCGTTGAACCTTGAACCATTGAACTTCGCTAAAGAGTATGGGCGGAGGGTTCAATGATACTTTAATTACACAAGGTAACTGCGTGACCACACTATAAAGAAGGCAATGAGTGTTGAACCTTAGACCGTTGAACCATTGAACTTTTAACAAAAGAGTTCAAGTTCAACCCGAAAACTTGAAGATGTTTAAAATACACAGAACAACAACTTGCTGCTTGAGACGTTTTAGGCATATCGAACCATTTGAACCTTGAACTTTTAGAAGAGTTCAAGTTCAAAGGTTCAAACCTTAAAGTACTTTAATTCACAAAAACAGCAAACGGGTAAAAATTGAAGGACCGAGAGTCGGTTTAAGAAGCAAAAGTATGATAAAAAATACAATACAGTAAACCGACTCTTGTTCAAGAAATATTATCAATAAATAAATAAGGGCAACTCCAAAGGTAACAAGAAACAGGTTGCAGATTACTACAACTCTAGGAAGAAAAGCATCACTGTTGTTGTAACCAAGTATTGAGAATACAAGTTAAAGATGAAGGTGTGAGAAAAGATGGTAAAAGATCAAGGCCGGGAAAGCGTTGAAGACCTAAAGGAAGGTGAAGGGGTGGCGAATTAGCTTTCATTTCTTTTATGCATTACTTAATATTTCTCTCAAACACTTTTTTAAAACTTTATTATTATTTTAAAAATGGTTGTCTTCAAGAAACCATTCTATTTCAAAAGGACAGTTAATATGTGGACATATAAATATATGTAGAGGGACATAGTATGGATCTTCTATTTGGGGAACTTTGTTTTACTCATTAAGTTAGATACTTTTGATATGTTTTAATTTCAGTTTGGCTTTAATATAGAAAGAGAAATACTGTTTGGTGATCGAGCAAATATAGTCTTTGTGCTATGGTGTTTGAAATATCATTCTTCTTATGTTGAGTGTGTTGCCGGTGGTTATATTTATTTATATTGGAGAATTGGATGTTCATTAATTCCATTACTATAAATGTTTATCTTTGAATGAATATGTCATGGTGATGAAAATTTAAATTCTATCCTCAGTCAGAAAAATCTATTAGTGAATAGATTTTTGACAACTCTACTGGGGATTTGAAATTGAAAGATCAATGCTCTTGTTTTCCTAGAAATCTAAATGTGCCTCCACAAAGATGGAGGCTAGCGACTTTGTGAAGTGAACAGTACTTAGAAATATTATGTTCCAGCGAAGACTGCTGCTGATTTAATTTTCAGATTTGCACTATGGCCTTGACTTCTTCCCAACCATGGGGAAATCACTTTGGGCCTCTTTCTTTGCCTATGTATTCACCATTTCTTGAAGGATCATGGAAATATTTTCCAAAGTTTAGTGGGGAAAGCTCTCAAGATGCTGAAGAACACATTCTAGTGTTCATGGTCGCATGTGTCATTTTGGGGGTAAGTGAAGAAGATGTTTTCATCAGATTATTTATTGAATCTCTTACTGGGCCTGCAATAGATTAGTTTTGTTATTTAAAAGATAAGTGCATAACTAATTGGGATTCATTGAAGAAGAAGTTCTTAACAAGGGATAAAATTCCTATTGATGAAGATGCTTTGCTAAATCAGTTTTTCAATATTCAAAAATAAAATGGTGAATCCATCAGAGATTTCATAGATAGATACAACCGGCTGCTCAGAAAAATTACTACACCGATTCAACCAAGTAAACAACTTAAACTGTGCACTTTTATTTCTACATTGCATCCAGATCTTCAATTTGAGTTAAAAATAAGTAAAGTAAATGACATTGAAGTTGCACAACAAGAGGCTATAAAAATTGAGGATGATATGGTTACAAGTGGTTAATGGAAAACAAGTTAGGTTATGAATAATTTGAATATTGAAAATATGAGGAAGCCTGTCATACGTAAACAAAATTTTCAAACTATAAGTTTCCATAATACATAACCTCTGTCTCTTGAATGCTTCAACCTCTCTTTTTTTGATTCCAAACACTTTGGTAGAGATAAAGCAAGCAAGGTAGAAGTGAAACCTCATGTGGATAGGAGAGTTGAAGCTTATTATTTGCATTATGAGAAAGACAATGATAATTCTGTAAGTTTCCCATGTGAGGTAGTAGGTGAACAATCTTTATGTGATGCAAATTGTAAAGATGAGAATGTAAAAGGTGTTGTTTTTTCATCCTTATATACTGCAGAAATAGAGGTATTTACTTTTATCGACAATGAAGACCAATTTGAGCATACACAACACACAGATGAGATGTCAAATGTCTTTTCTCCTAATTGCATGCAAACTGAGTATGAGGCCTTCACATTCCCTGAGCAAGATGAAATGGAAACATGGCTGCAAGAAGAGGTCATAAATGATCTTATCTATGAATCTTTTCATTTTGAAAATCTGAATGCTGAAATTTTTGAACAAGATTTGAAAGATGAGGTTAAATGTATCCATGATAGTTCTAATATAAGTGATCAAATGGATAAATGTGATGAACCATATATTGTTTACATTCGAAATTGGTGTCTTAATGCATCTGAAGATGAAATTTTTGTTTGGAGAAGAGGCTATTTTATGTGATCTACAGCTTATGGGTGGGAATGATGAATTGGGTCACATAACACATGAATCAATTCCACCATAGAAAGAGAATATTATTCTAGTTGAAGGAGATTTTCAGCCACATGAGGGTTTTCTTGATGATGTAGATTCTTATTCTTCTCCAACTACACTTAATTCACTTCCAGTTTTACATGAGTCATATGTGGCTAATGATTGGCTTTCTGATGGGTTGAGTAATCATGTTTATGTTCAAGCATGGGACATTAATTCATCTATTGCAGAAATGGGTGGTTATACACAAGAGCATGTTGAAGAGATTCCAGAAGTTTATGATGCAAAGTGGTTGTTTGGCTCTTACATATCACTCAGGAGGTTCTTTTGCCATATGAATTTCAGATTTATGCTTATAATCAGCATATGGCTTTTGAGCTTACAAATGCTCCATGGGTACACTTTTCTTTTCCACTTTGGTATTTATTTCTCACAACCTGTTAATGGATTCACATGACCATCTTGGAGTTATCAAAAGTAGAGTCTTCGTACCATGTACATATTAGGAGTTTTTGGTGTGTTGGTAGTGTAATGTCCTTTCTTGTTTCATCTTGTTTTTGGCTTGCTCTCACCCCTTGTTCTCCTATGCTCTCTGACTCTATTGCCCAATAGATTTAAGCACTGGTCCACACTTGAGATTCTAGGTCCCTTGCTTCATCCTTCTTAGTCTTTATCCCCAATCAGATCCTGTTGTTGTCCAAAAATTTGAACTTGAAAATTTTCAAATTTTTTGAGTACCCACACCTTGAAACCTAACGAAACACAAAAATAATTAAATTTTAAAACCTACCTGAGATGGTGCAAATTCCTCTTATGGGCTTGATTATAACTTAAATATACCCAATTCATCCATTTTCATGCCAAATTACTTTACCATGGGCAAGATTTTTAACTTCACTTTTTCTCGTCTGTAATTCACAAATAAAGTCAAAGTCAGAGATTCTCGTTAGTAGAGAAAAAATGTTTTCTAGGTTTTGTTCATAGGGGCCTGATCATCAATCTTTCCAAATTTTGGTTAAAATGGAGCTTTTACGTGAAAATTATGAAGTTTTCTATCTAGAGGTCCCAACTTTATCCACGTAATAAATTTGGGTGGAGCATTTATATCTTCTCAAATTTATAAAGTTAGAAAAATGCATTATGAAGTCATGTGGTTTAAAAGAATAAAATATTTCATCAAAAGTACTTTAGTGACTTTATTTACTAAGGACTCTAGGTTTTGAAAAGTTTTAAACTCCAAAATAGCTTGACTACCTGGCTCCCTTTATGGTCGGAGGTTTTGAAAATTTTTGAACCCCTAACTCATTGGTTCTAGAGTTCTAGAAAACCCCGACCTCCCGACTTGTTGTTGTCTGGCTTTCATGAAAAAAACAAACTTCATTAAAAAGGTCGAAAAGTTCAAAAATAGGCCGACAACCTGTCAAGCTCATATGTTTGCTAGAGATTTAGGGTTTCTCCTTGTTCATGGTGTAAGTGCATTCCTCCTTATGCATTTTGGATCTCCTCTCAGTGATTGATGACTCCTAGATCCATGGCATCTTGAATATCAACTAAGGAATTTTCTTGAGGTAAAGTATTGAAGGTTCACAGTGCTAAACATCTTGAGGAAGTTGCATAATATCAATGGACAATAGAAAATATTCCTTTCCCTCCACCGCATCACTGCTGCATAAACTGGAGCCACTTCCTCCCTTTATTCCTGCAATTTCACCACATGATCACTTAGATGATAATTTAGATTCCTGGTTGAGCTCTAGTGGTGAGAAGGATATTAGACCTAGCAAAATTCTTGGTAAAATAGTCAAGGAAACTAGTGACTCTAGCTCTGAAATAAAATATGATAAATGTGGAAGCATAGTTGATGCACTGCTTGGCAGAATGGCTAAAAGAGATGTAATCTATGGAATGTAATTCACTCTTGCCTGAGATTGTATTTCTAACTACACTGGAAGAAAGACATCGATGCAAAATGTGGAAGTATAGGCATGACCATGATCTATTTGAAAAATGCTTCAAATAGAAGTGTAATCTCATGGATTACAATGAGCGCAGTTAGTAGATGTCATGCTAGTATTTAGTCGAGAGCATCTGCTAGTTTCCATCTCAAGAGAAATTTTCTACAATGATTAAGGAGATAGGCTTTGAGAAAGTTGAGTATGAGAACCTTGTAGGTAGAGTAGTTGCAATTCATTCTGGATTCAAGTTATAATATATATTCGTTGTCCTTTCTACAAAGTTTGTTGAGCATTGAGAGTAATTAATAATGTATCTGAAGTGGATAACCAACAAATTACAGTATATGTTGTTGTGTACTATCTAATCTCAATCATTAGAGCCAAGGTTTCCATATACTTTGGTAGAGTTGTTTTCTATGCATCCTCTTGGTTCGAGCCGAAGTGGGAGATATTTGGCAATGATTGAGATGTGTTCTACTCAAAGAATCAGATTCATAAAGAATGGCCGCTACTGATGGGCTATGAAGAGCATATTTTAGTTGATCTTGTAGGGACTTCTAGTAATGGTTTAAGTATTGAATTCCCAAAAATGCATCCGTCTCTGAGTTGTTTTGAGAAACATTACCAAAAATTATGATAGCCTCAGTGATATGTCTCTAGCAATGCCTAATCAATCAAATCATCATAACCTGATTGGTATGTTGAAGCTCTTATAAACTCTACGTGATGATCATGGGAAATCGAATATAGTGATAACATGAAGACCAGTTACAAGAGCATTCGAAGCTCTAGCTGCAACTAACAAATATAAAGCCAAACTCCACCAAGATGGGAGCATTGAAATTAGGTGTGAAGATCAATCAAGGCATAATGGAAGGAGTATTTTTATCAGATAATTACAGCTTGAATGCTCTGATAGACATGTATGCAAATAGTGTGGTCATAAAAGATATTGAGAACAAGAATAATATGAAAATGCCCTTGTATACACTACCCACAATGAACCATCAGAACATGGTTGAGAAGTTGAATCAAAGATCTGAATTTGATTAGAGTTGGAAGAAAGGTTACACATGTCGGAATGTTTGATCCACCAAGAGAGGAGTCAATAGTGGAGTCTTTGTGTTGCCCATTTGGAGCATTTGATCCATTGCATGACTTAGTTGGGTGTTCATATGCCACATTAGGGTTTGAGGAGTTATCACCCATACAAAAGGCATTAGTTCTACAACATTTGGTGATGGAATAAATGACACTCCTACTCTTAAAAAGGTAGATATTGGAATAACAATGGGATCAAGCACTGCTATTGCAAAGAGTACTTTTGATATGGTGTTGACTGATGATAACTTTGCCCCAATTGTTGCAGCTAGGTGAGCCAAATACAATAATACCAAATAGTTCATCCAGTAACACCAAGCACAAGTACTCCTCCCCTTTTACTAGGTTCAGGAAAGATGCAGTCAAAGAAGAGCAAATGCCTTGGATAGTTTTACCTCAAGATGAATATCTTGATGCAATGGCTCATCAACAATCCAAGAGAAAGGATATAACGTATGGCACAGCTGATTATTTCTTGAATACACCAGAGGATTACCAATTATTGTGTGCAAGTGAATCCCAGTTTATTGAAGACTCTCAAGAGCTGGAGTCTCTTTTATGTAATGAGTTTCTTGAGAGCTAAGCTTGCCAAGGGACATTTAAAGCTTAGAGTCCCTTGGTTGATCTCTCTAAATGTGGTTGAATTGGAGGCAATGAATCTGAATCTTGTCGGGATATTGTTGATGTTGGGAATTTGATGTCTGGCCTTCCTGATTATGGTTGCATTGGAAACCATGAACCTCAAAAGGAACTTATTAAGAACACTGAAGTTGAAAGGGAGGTAAGAAATAATTGTAGCAATTATATGTGTTGGGAAGGACTTAGGGAAGTCAAAATGTAACTCTTAAAAGTGAGTTATTAAATTAATTTGAAGATAGATTTTAAATGACAATTATTCCATGAGAAGATGAAAGAATAAGTTTTATTTGTTTGGTTGAATTTCAAAAGATCAGTTGCGGGAGAAGATAAAATATTTCTTAACCTTTCAAGAGGTAGTTATGAAAATAGAAAAGTTTCCTGAGAGACTTTTAAATATGCTATTTATTATCATGTAAAAGGGATCTTTTTTTTTTCATCTCAGAAACAAGGAAGGAGGAAGCAGATTTCTTTTCAAGCATAGTTTGTTGTATCAGATGTGGAGTCTTTGAACTTACATATTGGATAGACAAGGGGATTATTTCTGAATCTTTGCATTTATTAATATTCTCTTTGATTGCCAATGTCCTTTGTGTCCTTGTAATTGTTCTTCAATATCAACGCAAATATAATATTGAAGAACAATTATGGAGACACAAAGGACATTGGCAATCAAAGAGAATATTAATAAATGCAAAGATTAAGAAATAATCCCCTTATTTCTCCAATATTTAAGTTCAAAGATTCCACATCTAATACAACAAACTGTGCTTGAAAAGAAAATTTGCTTCCTCCTTCCCTATTTCTAAGATGAAAAAAAGATCCCATTTACATGATCATAAACAACATATTTATAAGTCTCTCAACAAACTTTTCTGTTTTCATAACTACCTCTTGAAATGTTAAGAAATCTTTTATCTTCTCTTATAACTGATCTTTTGAAATTCCACCAAACAAATAAAATTTATTCTTTCATCTTCTCATGGAATAACTGCCTTTCAAAAGCTATCTTCAGATTAATTTAATAACTCACTTTTAAGAGTGGCATTTTGACTTCCCTAGAGTCCTTCCCAATGCATATAATTGCTACAATTACTTTTTACCTCCCTTTCAACTTCACTATTTTCAATAAGTTCCTTTTGAGGTTGATCATTTCCAATGCAACCATAATCAAGAAGGCTAGACATCAAATTCCTAGCTTCAACCATCTCCTGACGAGATTCAGATTCATTGCCTCCAATTTGACCACATTCAGAGAGATCAGGCATGGGACTCTTAGCTTTAAAAGTACCTTGGCTAACCTAGCTCTCAAGAAACTCATTCAATAAAAGAGACTCAAGCTCCTAAGAGTCTTTAATAAACTAGGATTCACCTGTACACAATAATTGGTAATCCTCTAGTGCATTCAAGAAATAATCATCTATGTCATACATTATATCCTTGCTCTTGGAATGTTGATGAGCTGTTGCATCAAGATATTCAGCTTGAGGTAAAACTACCCAAGGCATTTTCTCTTCGTTGACTACATCAAGGTAAACTTGTATCTTTCCTAAACATAGTAAAAGGGGAGGAGTACTTGTGCTCGGTGTTATCAGATGAACTGTATTGTATTATTGTATATGGCTCACCCAACTACAATAATTGAGGACAAGTTATCATTAGTCAACACCATATCAGAAGTGCTCTTTACAACAGTAGTGCTTGATCCCATTGCTATTCCAATATCTTCCCTTTTAAGAGTAGTAGTGTCATTTATTCCATCACCAAACATTGTAGAGCTAATGCCTATTGTAAGGGTGATAACTCCTCAAAATCTGATGTAGTATATGAATGCCCAACTAAGTCATCCAATGGATCAAATGCTCCAAACAGGTGACATAGAGACTCCACTATCGACTCCTCTCTTGGTGGATCAAGCATTCCAACCTATGTAACCTTTCTTCCAGCTCTAATCAAATTCAGATCTTCAATTCAACTTCTCAACCACATTCTGATGGTTCAATTTGTGTAGTGTATACAAGGCCATTTTCATATTATTCATGTTCTCAATATCTTTTAGGACCATACTATTTGCATACATGTTTATTAGAGAATTCAAACTATAATTATTTGATAAGAATACTCCTTCCATTACGCCTTAATTGATGTCCACACCCAATTTCAATGCTGCCATCTTGGTGGAGTCTGGCTTTATATTTCCTAGTTGCATGTAGAGCTTCAAATGCTCTTATAACTGGTCTTCATGTTATCACTATATTCGATTTCCCATGATCATCACACAAAGGTTATTAGATCTTCAACAAACCAATCAGGTTATGATGATTTGATTGATTAGGCCTTGCTAGAGACATATCATTGAGGCTATCATAATTTTTGATAATGTTTCTCAAAACAACTTGGAAACGGATGCAGTTTTGGGAACTCAATACTTAAACCATCACCAGAAGTCCCTACAAGATCAACTAAAATATGCTCTTCACTGCCCATCAATAACAGGCATTCTTTCTGAATCTGATTCTTTGAGAAGAACACATCTCAATCATTACCAAATATCTCCCTCTTTGGCATGAACCAAGAGGATGCATAGAAAACAACTCTACCAAAGTATATGAAAACCTTGGCTCTAATGATTGAGATTAGATAGTACACAACAACATATACTGTAATTTATTGGTTATCCACTTTAGATATATTATTGATTGCTCTCAATGCTTAACAAACTTCGTAAAAAGGACAATGAATATTTATCATAACTTGAATCCATAATGAACTACAACTACTCTGCACGCAAGGTTCTCATACTCAACTTTCTCAAAGCCTGCCTCCTTAATCATTGCATAAAAATTCTCCTGAGATGGAAACTGGTGGATGTTCTCAACTAAAGACTCGCATGACATCTACTAACTGCACTCACTGTAATCCATGAGATCATAGTTCTATTTGAAGTATTTTGTACAAAGATCACAGTCTTGCCTATTGATGTAGGAGCATCCAGTGGTGTAAGGGCAATCTTGCATCACCCAAAAAGAAGTTAATTCAAAATCATTGTAGTTTTTTTCATTTCTTTCCATAATTTGTGTTTCTGGTTCCATAATATCTAGAATAATAATGTAGGACTTTTAGTTTTTCCAAAACTACTAAAAATAGCGACTTGCCTATTTTGGAAAGTGTACCTGCTATTTTTAGAAAGTTTGCATTTGGGCACATAATGAAGCAAAAACTTCTAGAAAGTTACATAACAGAAATATAAGACCTTTGGTGAAGGAATTAGGCAAAGATTATTCGTGAGCTGAAAGATGTTAAAGTTTTTATTTTCTGAAAAACCCTTGAAAATTTCTAGAACGAGATATGAGGCACTAAAACATCCCATAATATTCCAAAAAGTTGACAGAAATCCATTTATAGATTTCTGGCATGATAGTTCACATCGCGATCTTTTCGGTGCTTAAAATAGTTCGTCAATCGAACACCCGGATCAAAAGTTATGCTTCTCAGAAGTTGACCTACTTTGGAGGGAGTTGCAAATTTCAAAATTTAGCTGGAGGCTGCACAAAAATGCTATTTATGACTATTTTGGGAACACTGGATGGTAGTAGAGAAAAGGGGGCTAGTGTAGTGTCAAGAATAGGTGGGAAAATAGAAACCCTAGCTGATTTGGGGTTAAAGAAGGCTGAAGATTCTAGAGTGTTGAGGTTGGGAAAGTTGTAATGTGTTGCAGCCAGTAGAGGATTCATCCTCTGATTGTAATTGAGCTTCTATAATGTAATGAGTTGCACAGTTCAATAAAAGAAAGTTCTATTTGCTATGTTCAATATCTGTTATTGTGTGTTTTATGATTTACCCCCTTCATCACCTATACTTCCATATTTTACATCGATGTCTTTCTTCCAGGGTAGTTGCAAATACAATCTCTAGCAAGAGCGAAATGCATTCCATAGATTACATCTTTTTGAGCCATTCTATCAAGCAGTGCATCAACTATGCTTCCACATTTATCATCTTTTATTTCAAAGATAGAGCCACTTGTTTTCTTGACTATATTTACTAGGAATTTTGCTAGGTCTAATATCCTTCTCACTACTAAAGATCGGCCAGGAATTTGAATTATCATCTGAGTGATTGTGTGGTGAAATTTTAGGAATAAATGGAGGAAGTGGCTCCAATTTATGTAGCAGTGATGCAGTGGAGGGAAAGGAGTATTTTCTATTGTCCATTGACATTGTATAACTTCCTCAAGATGTTTAGCACTGCGAACCTTCAATACTTTACCTCAAGAAAATTCCTTAGTTGACATTCAAGACACCATGGATCTGAGAGTCATCAATCAGTAAGAGGAGATCTAGAATGCTTAAGGGGGAGCACACTTACACCACAAACAGGGAGAAACACTAAATCCCTGGTAGAGTCACCAAAAACTTATTAGTGCTATTAGTCCTTCCCAGGCATTTTGTGTAATTTTCCATAGCTATTTTTGAGGGACAAATCTGTTCACTAACAAATCTATACTAGCAAGATGGGTCTCCAACCAATCGATGCCTAAGACAATCCCATAGGATCCCAAAGGCGACACATGAAGATCCACTGTGGTAGTGAAGGTGTCCAAACTCAACACACAACCATGAACAAGGGACACTATAGCCACCCTATCCCTCACAACAACTGCACTCGAATGACCTAGACTATGGGAATGCTCATGCTTACCTCTAGCATCTTGACCATCTTGATGAGAAGGATGTGACTCCTCCTCATGAGATACCTCCTGACGAGGTCCTAATCAATCCATAATCTACTATAAAAGAGCTAAAACCTAAGCACTTCCAAGACCTTTAGCTTGGTTCTCAGCATTCTATTCCTCCTGATGCTCAACCTGATTACCCTGATCGGCATTACGCTGGGTGCTACATCAAAGAACAGTGGATATACCTCTAACTCTACCTTTGGCTCTACCCCTAGGAGGAATCCTAAAGGAGACAAAGAACACATCAAAATAGATCATCCCAAGGATGACCTATACACCAAACTAAGGTATGAAAGCATAACAACAAGACTATAAAACAATATAACAAGCTCACACCACACATGCCAAGCACAACAAAACATAGACGGCTCAAGTACGCCAGAGCTCCCAGTGTGTGAACATGGGATTTGATACCAGATGTAACATCCTGCTATGTAACCCTCAAAGGGTAAGAGCTAAAAGAGGACAAGATAATTTTATTTTTGACATAAATAGATAACATACACATAAGACGATTGTCAAATCGATATGTCAACAACATTCATGGCTAAGTATGGCCAGATGTACAACCCACAGGAGAGGACTAAATCACTCTCTAGAGGAAACATTGTTACAACTACATTCATTTTAAACACCAACTCAAATTTCCCTAATACCCATTCCAAATAAAAACATGAATACATAATTGTCATAGTACAAGTGGATCTAATACTCACACTGGAATCCATAAGTCAAATAAGAAACATCTTATTTCTTCTCATTAAATTACATTTTTACATCTTCTCTCTTAAGAGAGTACAATTACATAAAAGAATATACAGTACAATGGCATAGTCATGATCATGATATAATGACTAAATAAGTACAACTGATAAAGTAATGGAGAGAGAACACATCTCCAACTGATGCTTCAATAACTTGTTCACTGGTCCCTAATGGTGGTGGCAATGGCTCCCAACCATGTGGACTCATAAGAGACCACCCCATCATGCTCAAAGGTAGTCACAAGGCCCAAACAGAAGTAACAAATTAAGGGTATACATGATGGCCAACACTCACATCAATCACAGAGTAGACACAGTAAACAACCAATAAAGCCAGTGTCATAACATAGAGATTCTCATCCAATCATAGTTTGGGTACTACTCAAGACTACTAAGGTACTAGATACTAGAGTGCAGAACGGATGGAGTGTCATCATGCATGCTCGAAGGTATGACACCACACAGAACAAAGTACACCTCTCATACAGACGAGGAGACTCAATCATGCCTGAATCAACGCCCTACAAATGGATAACTCAACTCCCCATAGATGGATAGGCTTTCTCATTGCATCCTTATCCTTTACAAGCCCTCAAGGCCATACACAAGGACTCATTATCATACTAGTGTTTTTACCCCAATATACTTATTTAGTTATCACTTATTACTCTAACTCTGCTACTAGTTCCCCTGGCAGCCACTTGTGGGCCCCAGGCCCGTAGAGAGCCACTCCAAACAACCACTCTAATGTCTAGACCTAGTTCATCTCGTTTAACCAAATGAGGAATCCAAAATTGACTAAAATACTGAATAATAAATTTGAAATTGAAAAATGTGATCTACAAGACAAAAGCTTTTGAGGATAGTGTAATTTTATTGAAAATAGCCCTTTATTAGTTGGGTCAATTTTGTAATAACTCCAGTGAATCCAATTTGATCACTCTTCATATAGAAATGCACATATATTATAAGAAAAGAATGACATATGGTATTGCATGTCTACTCACAGCCTGAATTTTACATATTGTCTACCATATTTAACATAACAAAATAAAATTTTTAAAAGACTTACAAAATCAAAATCTTAATTGTTTTTCCTCCTATAGTAGTTCCCTTAGATCCTTGTGTTGCAGGACAGATTTTAGTAATTCGAAATTATGTGACCAAATTTCAATGCACAAAGATAGATGGATGAATCTAAGTTATTTTAGTGCCATGTCATTCTTTAACTCGAGGGCAACAGTTTCCACAAGGATGGTGATTCAGTAGAACTGACCATAATGACCAAAACAAAAGGCCGTTCAGTTATCTTAAGAAGAGTTGCAATGAAAATCCTTTCAGAGAAGGCATCGTATAACAAAAAGGTTTCATGGAACTTAGATCTCTTCAATCTCTATCATGGCATCCTAGTTTTCTTTATGGCTACCTTCATTATATTCTCTATAAAATCAAACCCTCAGTTTGCCTAAAAATTATAAACAAAAACCACATACCCTTTCATTAAAAACCCTTTGATCTACAGGATAAGGAAATAGTTCTGCATGGTAACAAAATAAATTCAAGGAAAGAAGTGAAGAAAAAATCTTGGATTGAAATAAATTTCTGCAATATTAAAAAGGTTGATTCAAGGAAAGAGGTGATGTAAATTTCTTGCATTGAAATAAATTTTTTCACGAGTTTTAAAACATAGCCAAGGGGTTTCTTTTTTCCTGTGGTTAATAGAATTGCAACAAACAAAGTTTAGGTTTTGTGCTAAAAAAATAAGGAATTGATGCATATACCTTTTAATCACACTCCCTCTCCTCACCTCAAATCTTGCAACAAAGATGCTAGCCTGAGTGATCACTGCCCCCTATTTTCTATTTTGTGTCTTTTTTGTTTTGTTTTAGAGGCTCTCCAAAGAGGCATTGCCTCTACTTCTTTTCCCTACATGCCACCGATTGCAAGATTCCTCCTCCCAAAAACATCCATTCGCTCACCTTAACCTACAGTGTAGATGATGAATTCCTAGAGCTTTTCAGTTGAATGCTAAAAGTTTACAATGAACAAGGTCCAAGGATTGACTCCCTCCTTAGCTTGATTGCTTTCTTTCCAAAACGTCTCACCCCAAAAACATCAATTTATTTACCTCTCTCTCCCAAATATATATTTTTTTGTGACATCCTCCACCAAACTCTACATAATCTGCCCCATTCCCTACCAGAACAAAAGTTGCTCACCTCCTGACCCAAGATATTTTCCTTCTATCATAAGCAAACTCACCCACCATTTTCAAGAGCCATCGTTGATTAATTGTTTTCTATGACATACATAATAATAGTTTTCTATACATTGACAAACTATTCAATAAGTAAATCTAATTTATTTAATGTTTGTGAACAAGTCGACAAGCTCTCAATTGGGTTGCAAGCCTAACTCGATGGAGAGTAGATAGTTAGACCAATTACAAGGTGCTGACACTGAAATGGCTGGCCTCTGTTTTGGCCCCAATTATTGTTTGATTTGAAAATTAAATTTCATCACATTTGAAGAAAAGAATAAGGTCATGCATCAAGCATTCGTTGATCATTTAAAATATATAAGATAGTTCACATAAATTTTAATAAAATGGTAGTTTATAGTATTTGATTTCAAAACTAAGAAATTACATGCTACAAGCAATAGGAATTTTAGACATCACACTTTTAATACTTCAAGGAAATAATCAATATTAGACATTATAACACAAATTTTAAAATTAGATAAAGAGACAAAATATATAAATTCATAGTTACAGTTCCCATATTTGAAACCACGACATAACACTGACAACCAATATAGCCACATAAAGAGATTAACGGAAAACCATGACTAAATCCCTGAACAAGACATACTCATAAACCACATAGGACCATAAGATAATGAAGACATTACCATAGGGTAAAAAGAAGGTAAACACATATCACAGAAACACTACACTAACAGGGTACAGTGGGCTAGTCTAGGGTATATGTCTTGTGATTATCTCCAGTAACCACCATCGGGGATAATTAGAGTATGCTCAAGCCTATGAATCCATACGGAGTCGATACTCAGTAACTATAACATTCCAAGCACACATCAAAGTACCTGTGCATATAACATATCTCATATAGCCGAAGCAACATCAATCATCAGGAAGAGGGTCATGACATCGTAAGCCTCTCGGATATGAGTTTTATGAGATCATCCCTTTCCTATCCATAATCATGCAAAATTGACAATAACAACATCTAATCATGTAAGCATAAAATCTAGCATAAACAATAATCATGTCAACATCATAATAGTATCAAGATTGCAAATCAACGGTGCCAATACAAAATAATAATAGGATGCATAATCCAATACAAAATATACAGTTATCTGAATCCATCAAGGATAAGAAAAAGAAAAATGTGAACACGAGGGTTGTTATAGTGAGTGAAGAATAAAAGAAAACATTCATACTCTAGCAGATGTATCTGATTTACTATAAAAGGCTTTAAAGGAGAAATATATGTGTGAAAAATTGAAATCTGATGTGTGAGAATAGTCATGTGAAAATCAAAACAGAAGATTATATTTCTTGTGTGGGCATTAAAGTGACAACATACATCACAAAGAAGTATAAGGTATGAAGCAAAGAGCAGATCAGATTTGAAGATCTCATTCTACATTTAAATATTTAATCATTCACAAGAGGTTGGTGCCTCAAGTTTGCCAAGGATGGTTCCTTAGAGGAGGGAGTTGGTGCTCCTTGTAGGATGGTGCCTACAAAATAGTTTAAGAGGTTGGTGCCTACAATCATTGTAAACTTACATAAATATAAAGTACATTATTTGTACCATGGTTTTCTCCTGTAAGGGTTTCCACATAAAATATTTGTTTCAACTTGTTCATATTATTATATCCCTACATAGTTTCCATTTTGATGAAAAAGTTAAATTGGCAAAAATTGTAATATATTGATTGACTCCCCCTCTCAGTATATTTGTGTGTTCATAAATTGGTATTAGAGTGAAAGGTTATGGGTTTGAATTCCCCTAGATAACATTGGGGGGAGTTTGTTGGCAAATGGTCAGCACTGCCCATGGGATTCGTGAAATGGACTAATTACCTCCAGTGGATTCATTAACTCTGGTGCTTGTATTAGAAATTGATATGTCGACCTTTTGGTTTAATGACAATTGTTTGCCAACAATTGGTATCATAGCAGGCCCTTAAGATAAGTCTAACAAACTTGAAGGGAGATCCATCTATCACACATCATGAGTGGAGAAGGATTCTCTTCCAACAAGACTCTATTGTTTGATGGAAGAAATTATGCATTTTGGAGTATGAGAATGGAGGCCTATATAAATGCTATAGGATATGACGTTTGACAATCAGTGGTGAATGGATATAAATATCCTTCAACACCTGCAATGGATTCATCAGGAAAGAAGGTAAGTGAAAATAATGTTAGAGCCAAGAATGCAATCCTATGTGGATTAAATGAATCTAAAATTGTGAAGATAATACATTACAAATCAGCCAAAGAGATTTGGGACAAGTTGAAGCACACTTATGAAGGAGACAAGAAAGTGAAGGGAGCCAAATTACAAACACATAGAAACAATTTTTAAAGTCTTAAAATGGGTGAAGAGGAAAATATTGGTGGATTTTTCTTGCGTGTGGATGAAGTTGCCAACACCATTCGAGGCCTTGGAGAAGAAGTAAAAGAACCAATCGTAGTGTAAAAAGTGTTGAGATCACTTCCACCAAGATTTGACTCTAAAGTTTTGGCAATAAAAGAAATGAAGGACTTGGATACCCTAACCATGGATGAACTACATGGAATCCTAACTGCTTATGAGATGAGGATAGAAACATATACATCAATACAAAAGGAGGCTGCATTCAAAGCATCTAAGAATTCAAAAGGGAAGGAAGTGGAAGATAATAATTCAATAGATGAGGAAGAGCAAATGCCTTGGGTAGTTTTACCTCAAGCTGAATATCTTGATGCAATGGCTCATCAACAATCCAAAAGAAAGGATATAACGTATGGCACAACTGATTATTTCTTGAATACACCAGAGGATTACCAATTATTCTGTGCAAGTGAATCCCAATTTATTGAAGACTCTCAAGAGCTGGAGTCTCTTTTATGTAATGAGTTTCTTGAGAGGTAAGCTCGCCAAGGGACATTTAAAGCTTAGAGTCCCTTGCCTAATCTCTCTAAATGTGGTTGAATTGGAGGCAATAAATTTGAATCTTGTCGAGATATTGTTGATGTTGGTAATTTGATGTCTGGCCTTCCTGATTATGGTTGCATTAGAAACCATGAACCTCAAAAGGAACTTATTAAAAACAGTGAAGTTGAAAGGGAGGTAAGAAATAATTGTAGCAATTATATGTGTTGGGAAGGACTTAGGGAAGTCAAAATGTCACTCTTAAAAGTGAGTTATTAAATTAATTTGAAGATAGATTTTAAATGACAGTTATTCCATCAGAAGATGAAAGAATAAGTTTTATTTGTTTGGTTGAATTTCAAAAGATCAGTTGTGGGAGAAGATAAAACATTTCTTAACCTTTCAAGAGGAAGTTATGAAAATAGAAAAGTTTCCTGAGAGACTTTTAAATATGCTATTTATTATCATGTAAAAGGGATCTTTTTTTTTTATCCCAGAAACAAGGAAGGAGGAAGCAGATTTCTTTTCAAGCACAGTTTGTTGTATCAGATGTGGAGTCTTTGAACTTACATATTGGATAGACAAGGGGATTATTTCTGAATCTTTGCATTTATTAATATTCTCTTTGATTGCCAATGTCCTTTGTGTCCTTGTAATTGTTCTTCAATATCAATAGAAATATATTATTGAAGAACAATTATGGAGACACAAAGGACATTGGCAATCAAAGAGAATATTAATAAATGCAAAGATTAAGAAATAATCCCCTTATTTCTCCAATATGTAAGTTCAAAGATTCCACGTCTGATACAACAAACTGTGCTTGAAAAGAAAATTTGCTTCTTCCTTCCCTGTTTTTGAGATGAAAAAAAAGATCCCTTTTACATGATAATAAACAACATATTTATAAGTCTCTCAGGAAACTTTTCTATTTTTGTAACTACCTCTTGAAATATTAAGAAATCTTTTATCTTCTCTTATAACCGATCTTTTGAAATTCCACCAAACAAATAAAATTTATTCTTTCATCTTCTCATGGAATAACTACCTTTCAAAAGCTATCTTCAGATTAATTTGATAACTCACTTTTAAGAGTGACATTTTGACTTCCCTAGAGTCCTTCCCAATGCATATAATTGCTACAATTACTTTTTACCTCCCTTTCAACTTCACTATTTTCAATAAGTTCCTTTTGAGGTTGATCATTTCCAATGCAACCATAATCAAGAAGGCTAGACATCAAATTCCTAGCTTCAACCATCTCTTGACAAGATTCAGATTCATTGCCTCCAATTTGACCACATTCAGAGAGATTAGGCATGGGACTCTCAGCTTTAAAAGTACCTTGGCGAACCTAGCTCTCAAGTAACTCATTACATAGAAGAGACTCGAGCTCCTAAGAGTCTTTAATAAACTGGGATTCACCTACACACAATAATTGGTAATCCTCTAGTGCATTCAAGAAATAATCATCTATGTCATACATTATATCCTTGCTCTTGGAATGTTGATGAGCCGTTGCATCAAGATATTCAGCTTGAGGTAAAACTACCCAAGGCATTTGCTCTTCTTTGACTACATCAAGGTAAACTTGCATCTTTCCTAAACATAGTAAAAGGGGAGGAGTACTTGTGCTCGGTGTTATCAGATGAACTGTATCGTATTATTGTATATGGCTCACCCAACTGCAATAATTGCGGCAAAGTTATCATTAGTCAACACCATATTAGAAGTGCTCTTTACAGCAGTAGTGCTTGATCCCACTGCTATTCCAATATCTTCCCTTTTAAGAACAGGAGTGTCATTTATTCCATCACCAAACATTGTAGAGCTAATGCCCATTGTATGGGTGATAACTCCTCAAAATCTGATGCGGTATATGAATGCCCAACTAAGTCATCCAATGGATCAAATGCTCCAAACAGGCGACATAGAGACTTCGCTATCGACTCCACTCTTGGTGGATCAAGCATTCCAACCTGTGTAACCTTTCTTCCAACTCTAATCAAATTCAGATCTTCGATTCAACTTCTCAACCACATTCTAATGGTTCAATTTGTGTAGTCTATACAAGGCCATTTTCATATTATTCATGTTCTCAATATCTTTTACGACCATACTATTTGCATACATGTTTATTAGAGAATTCAAACTATAATTATTTGATAAGATTACTCCTTCCGTTATGCCTTAATTGATGTCCACACCCGATTTCAATGCTCTTATCTTGGTGGAGTCTAGCTTTATATTTCTTAGTTGCATGTAGAGCTTCAAATGCTCTTATAATTGGTCTTCATGTTATCACTGTATTCGATTTCCCACGATCATCACACAGAGGTTATTAGATCTTCAACAAACCAATCAGGTTATGATGATTTGATTGATTAGGCCTTGCTAGAGACATATCACCGAGGCTATCATAATTTTTGATAATGTTTCTCAAAACAACTTGGAGACGGATGCAATTTTGGGAACTCAATACTTAAACCATCACCAGAAGTCCCTACAAGACCAACTAAAATATGCTCTTCATGGCCCATCAATAACGGGCATTCTTTCTAAATCTCATTCTTTGAGAAGAACACATCTCAATCATTGCCAAATATCTCCCTCTTTGGCATGAACCAAGAGGATGCATAGAAAACAACTCTACCAAAGTATATGAAAACCTTGGCTCTAATGATTGAGATTAGATAGTACACAACAACATATACTATAATTTATTGGTTATCCACTTTAGATATATTATTGATTGCTCTCAATGCTTAACAAACTTCATAAAAAGGACAATGAATATTTATTATAACTTGAATCCATAATGAACTACAACTACTCTGCACGCAAGGTTCTCATACTCAACTTTCTCAAAGCCTGCCTCCTTAATCATTACATAAAATTTCTCCTGAGATGGAAACTGGTGGATGCTCTCAACTAAAGACTGGCATGACATCTACTAACTGCACTCACTGTAATACATGAGATCACAGTTCTATTTGAAGTATTTTGTAAAAAGATCACAGTCTTGTCTATTGATGCAGGAGCATCCAGTGGTGTAAGGGCAATCTTGCATCACCCAAAAAGAAGTTAATTCAAAATCATTGTAGTTGTTTTCATTTCTTTCCATAATTAGTGTTTCTGGTTCCATAATATCTAGAATAATAATGTAGGACTTTCAGTTTTTCCAAAACTGCTAAAAATAGCGACTTGCCTGTTCTGGAAAGTGTACCTGCTATTTTTAGAAAGTTTTCCTTTGGGCACATAATGCAGCAAAAACTTCTAGAAAGTTACATAACAGAAATATAAGACCTTTGGTGAAGGAATCAGGCAAAGATCATTTGTGATCTGAAAGATATTAAAGTTTTTATTTTCTAAAAAGCCCTTGAAAATTTTTGGAACGAGATATGAGGCACTAAAACATCCCATAATATTCCAAAAAATTTATAGAAATCCATTTATAGATTTTTGACATGATATTTCACATCATGATCTTTTCGGTGCTTCAAACGGTTCGTCAATCAGACACCCAGATCAAAAGTTATGCTTCCCGGAAGTTGACCTACTTTGGAGGGAGTTGCAAATTTTGAAATTTAGCTGGAGGCTGCCACAAAATGCTATTTATGACTATTTTGGGAACCTTGGACGGTAGTAGAGAAAAGGGGGCCAGTGTAGAGTTAAGAATAGGTGGGAAAATAGAAACCCTAGCTGATTTGGGGTTATAGAAGGCTGAAGATTCTAGAGTCTTGAGGTTGTGAAACCTGTAATGTGTTGCAGCCAGTAAAGGATTCATCCTCTGATTGTAATTGAGCTTCTATAATGTAATGAGTTGCATAGTTCAATAAAAGAAAGTTCTATTTACTGTGTTCAATATCTATTATTGTGTGTTTTATGATTTACCCCTTTCATCACCTATACTTCCATATTTTACATCGATGTCTCTCTTCCAGGGTAGTTGCAAATACAATCTCTAGCAAGAGTGAAATGCATTCCATAGATTACATCTTTTTGAGCCATTCTATCAAGCAGTGCATCAACTATGCTTCCACATTTATCATCTTTTATTTCAAAGATAGAGCCACTTGTTTTCTTGACTATATTTACTAGGAATTTTGCTAGGTCTAATATCCTTCTCACTACTAAAGATCAGCTAGGAATTTGAATTATCATCTGAGTGATTGTGTGGTGAAATTTTAGGAATAAATGGAGGAAGTGGCTCCAGTTTATGTAGCAATGACACAGTGGAGGGAAAGGAGTATTTTCTATTGTCCATTGACATTGTATAACTTCCTCAAGATGTTTAGTACTGTGAACCTTCAATACTTTGCCTCAAGAAAATTCCTTCACTGACATTCAAGACGCCATGGATCCAGGAGTCATCAATCAGTAAGAGGAGATCCAGAATGCTTAAGGGGGAGTACACATACACCACAAACAGGGAGAAACCCTAAATCCTTGGTAGAGTCACCAAAAATCTATTAGTGCTATTAGTCCTTCCCGGGCATTTTGTGTAATTTTCCATAGCTATTTTTGAAGGACAAATCTGTTCACTAACAAATATATACTAGCAAGATGGGTCTCCAACCAATCGATGCCTAAGACAATCCCATAGGATCCCAAAGGCAACACACGAAGATCCACTGTGGTAGTGAAGGTGCCCAAACTCAACACACAACCATGAACAAGGGACTCTATAGCCACCCTATCCCTCACAACAACTGCGCTTGAATGACCTAGACTATGGGAATGCTCATGCTTAGCTCTAGCATCCTGACCATCTTGTTGAGAAGGATGTGACTCCTCCTCATGATATACCTCCTGATGAGGTCCTAATCGATCCATAATCTACTATAAAAGAGCTAAAACCTAAGCACTCCCAAGCCCTTTGGCTTGGTTCTCAGCATGCTATTCCTCCTGATGCTCAACCTGATTACCCTTATCAGCATTACGCTGGGTGCTACATCAAAGAACAGTGGATATACCTCTAACTCTACCTTTGGCTCTATTCCTAGGAGGAGTCCTAAAGGAGACAAAGAACACATCAAAATAGATCATCCCAAGGATGACCTATACACCAAACTAAGGTATGAAAGCATAACAACAAGACTATAAAACAATATAACAAGCTCACACCACACATGCCAAACACAACAAAACATAGACGGCTCAAGTACGCCAGAGCTCCCAATATGTGAACATGGGATTTCATACCAGATCTAACATCCTGCTATGTAACCATCGAAGGGTAAGAGCTAAAAGAGGACAACATAATTTTTTTTTTGACATAAATAGATAACATACACATAAGATGATTGTCAATTCAATATGTCAACAACATTCATGGCTAAGTATGGCTGGATGTACAACCCACAGGAGAGGACTAAATCACTCTCCAGAGGAAACATTGTTACAACTACATTCATTTTAAACACCAACTCAAATTTCCCTAATACCCATTCCAAATAAAAACATGAATCCATAATTGTCATAGTACAAGTGGATCTAATACCCACACTGGAATCTGTAAGTCAAATAAGAAATATCTTATTTCTTCTCATTAAATTACATGTTTACATCTTCTCTCTTAAGAGAGTACAATTACATAAAAGAATATACAGTACAATGGCATAGTCATGAATATGATACAATGACTAAATAAGTATAACTGATAAAGTAATGGAGAGAGAGAACATCTCCAACTGGTGCTTCAATAACTTGGTCACTGGTCCCTAATGGTGGTGGCAACGCCTCCCAACCATGTGGACTCATAAGAGACCACCCCATCGAGCTCAAAGGTAGTCACAATGCCCAAATAGAAGTAACAAATTAAGGGTATACATGATGGCCAACACTCACATCAATCATAGAGTAGACACATAAAATAAAGCATAAAGCTAGTGTCATAACATAGAGATGCTCATCCAATCATAGTTTGGGTACTACTCACGACTACTAAGGTACTAGATACTAGAGTGTAGATCGGAAGGAGTGTCATCATGCATGCTCGAAGGTACGACACCACACAGAACAAAGTACACCTCTCATACAGACGAGGAGACTCAATCATGCCTAAATCAACGCCCTACAAATGGATAACTTGACTCCCCATAGATGGAGAGGCCTTCTCATTGCATCCTTATCCTTTACAAGCCCTCAAGGCCATACACAAGGACTCATTATCATACTAGTGTTTTTACCCCAATATTTTTATTTAGTTATCACTTATTACTCTAACTCTGCTACTAGTTCCCCTGGCAGCCACTTGTGGGCCCCAGGCCCATAGAGAGCCACTCCAAACAACCAATCTAATGCCTAGACCTAGTTCATCTCGTTTAACCAAATGAGCAATCCAAAATTGACTAAAATACTGAATAATAAATTTGAAATTGAAAAATGTGATCTACAAGACAAAAGCTTTCGAGGATAGTGTAATTTTATTGAAAATAGCCCTTTGTCAGTTGGGTCAGTTTTGTAATAACTCCAGTGAACCCAATTTGATCACTCTTCATATAGAAATGCACATATATTATAAGAAAAGAATGACAAATGGTATTGCAAGTCTACTCACAGCCTGAATTTTACATATTGTCTACCATATTTAACATAACAAGATAAAATGTTTAAAAGGCTTACAAAATCAAAATCTTAATTGTTTTTCCTCCTATAGTAGTTCCCTTAGATCCTTGTATTGCGGGACATATTTTAATAATTAGAAATTATGTGACCAAATTTCAATGCACAAAGACAGATGGATGAATCTAAGTTATTTTAGTGCCATGTCATTCTTTAACTCTAGGGCGATAGTTTCCACAAGGATGGTGATTCAGTAGAATTGACCATAATGACCAAAACAAAATGCCGCTTAGTTATCTTAAGAAGAGTTGTAATGAAAATCCTTTCAGAGAAGGCATTGTATAACAAAAGGGTTTCATGGGACTTAGATCTCTTCAATCTCTATCATGGCATCCCAATTTTTTATATGGCTACCTTCATTATATTCTCTATAAAATCAAACCCTCAGTTTTCCTAAAAATTATAAACAAAAACCACATAATCTTTCATTAAAAACCCTTTGATCTACATAATAAGGAAATAGTTCTGCATGGTAACAAAGTAAATTCAAGGAAAGAGGTGACGAAAAAATCTTGCATTGAAATAAATTTCTGCACTATTAAAAAAGTCAATTCAAGGAAAGAGGTGATGTAAATTTCTTGCATTGAAATAAATTTTGGCATGAGTTTTAAAACATAGCCAAGGGGTTTCTTTTTTCCTGTGGTTAATAGAATTGCAACAAACAAAGTTTAGGTTTTGTGCTAAAAAAATAAGGAATTGATGCATATACCTTTTAATCACACTCCCTCTCCTCACCTCAAATCTTGCAACTGATATGCTAGCCTGAGTGATCACTGCCCCCTATTTTCTGTTCTGTTTCTTTTTTTTGTTTGTTTTAGAGCCTCTCCAAAGAGGCATTGCCTCTACTTCTTTTCCCTACATGCCACTGATTGCAAGATTCCTCCTCCCAAAAACATCCATTTGGTCACCTTAACCTATAGTGTAGATGATGAATTCCTAGAGCTTTTCAGTTGAATGCTAAAAGTTTACAAAGAACAAGGTCCAGGGATTGACTCCCTCTTTAGCTTGCTTGCTTTCTTTCCAAAACGTCTCACCCCAAAAACATCAATTCATTTACCTCTCTCTCCCAAATATTTTTTTTTTTGTGACATCCTCCACCAAACTCTACATAATCTGCCCCATTCCTTGCCAGAACAGAAATTGCTCACCTCCTGACCCAAGATATTTTCCTTCTATCATAAACAAACTCACCCACCATTTTCAAGAGCCATCGTCCATTACTTGTTTTCTATGACATACATAATAATAGTTTTCTATACATTGACGAACTATTCAATAAGTAAATCTAATTTATTTGATGTTTGTGAACAAGTCGACAAGCTCTCAATTGGGTTGCAAGCCAAACTCGATGGAGAGTAGATAGTTAGACCAATTACAAGGTGCTAACACTGAAATGGATGGCCTCTGTTTTGGCCCCAATTATTGTCTGATTTGAAAATTAAATTTCATCACATTTGAAGAAAAGAATAAGGTCATGCATCAAGCATTCGTTGATCATTTAAAATATATAAGATAGTTCACATAAATTTTAATAAAATGGTAGTTTATAGTATTTGATTTCCAAACTAAGAAATTACATGCTACAAGGAATAGGAATTTTAGACACCACACTTTTAATACTTCAAGGAAATTATCAATATTAGACAATATAACACAAATTTTAAAATTAGATAAAGAGACGAAATATATGAATTCACAGTTATAGTTCCCATATTTGAAACCACAACATAACACCGACAACCAATATAGCCACATAAAGAGATTAACGGCAAACCATGACTAAATACCCAAACAAGATATACTCGTAAACCACATACGACCATAAGATAATCGATACATTACCATAGGTTAACTGGAAGGTAAACACATATCACAAAAACACTACACTAACAGGGTATAGTGGGCTAGTCTAGGGTATAGATCTTGTGATTATCTCCAGTAACCACCATCGGGGATAATAAGAGTATGCTCAAGCCTATGAATCCATGCAGAGTTGATACTCAGTACCTATAACATTCCAAGCACACATCAAAGTACCTATGCATATAACATATCTCATATAGCCGAAGCAACATCAATCATCAGGAAGAGGGTCATGACATTGTAAGCCTCTCGGATACGAGTGTTACGAGATCATCCCTTTCCTGTCCATAATCATGCAAAATTGACAATAAAAACATCTAATCATGTAAGCATAAAATCTAGCATAAACAATAATCGTGTCAACATCATAATAGTATCAAGATTGCAAATCACCAGTGCCAATACAAAATAATAATAGGATGCATAATCCAATACAAAATATACAGTTATCCGAATCCATTAAGGATAAGAAAAAGAAAAATGTGAACACGAGGGTTGTTACAGTGAGTGAAGAATAAAAGAAAACATTCATACTGTAGTAGATGTATCTGATTTACTATAAAAGGCTTTAAAGGAGAAATATGTGTGAAAAATTGAAATCTGATGTGTGAGAATAGTCATGTGAAAATCAAAACAGAAGATTATATTTCTTGTGTGGGCATTAAAGTGACAACATACATCACAAAGAAGGATAAGGTATGAAGCAAAGAGCAGATCAGATTTGAAGATCTCATTCTACATTTAAATATTTAATCATTCACAAGATGTTGGTGCCTCAAGTTTGCCAAGGTTGGTTCCTTAGAAGAGGGAGTTGGTGCTCCTTGTAGGATGGTGCCTACAAAATAGTTTAAGAGGTTGGTGCCTACAATCATTGTAAACATACATAAATATAAAGTACATTATTTGTACCATGGGTTTCTCCTGTAAGGGTTTCCACATAAAATATTTGTTTCAACTTGTTCATATTGTTATATTCCTACATAGTTTCCATTTGATGAAAAAGTTAAATTGGCAAAAATTGTAATATATTGATTGACTCCCCCTCTCAGTATATTTGTGTGTTCATAAATTGGTATTAGAGTGAAAGGTTATGGGTTTGAATTCCCCTAGATAACATTGGGGGGAGTTTGTTGACAAATGGTCAGTACTGCCCATGGGATTCATGACATGGACTAATTACCTCCAGTGGATTCATTAACTCTGGTGCTTGTATTAGAAATTGATATGTCGACCTTTTGGCTTAATGTCAATTGTGGGCCAACAATTGGTATCATAACAGGCCCTTAAAATAAGTCAAACAAACTTGAAGGGAGATCCATATATCACACATCATGAGTGGAGAAGGATTCTCTTCCAACAAGACTCTATTGTTTGATGGAAGAAATTATGCATTTTGGAGTATGAGAATGGAGGCCTGTATAAATGCTATAGGATATGACATTTGATGATCAGTGGTGAATGGATATAAATATCCTTCAACACCTCCAATGGATTCATCAGGAAAGAAGGTAAGTGAAAATAATGTTAGAGCCAAGAATGCAATCCTATGTGGATTAAATGAATCTGAACTTGTGAAGATAATACATTGCAAATCAGCCAAAGAGATTTGGGACAAGTTGAAGCACACTTATGAAGGAGACAAGAAAGTGAAGGGAGCCAAATTGCAAACACATAGAAACAATTTTTAAAGTCTTAAAATGGGTGAAGAGGAAAATATTGGTGGATTTTTCTTGCGTGTGGATGAAGTTGCCAACACCATTCGAGGCCTTGGAGAAGAAGTAAAAGAACCAATCATAGAGTAAAACATGTTGAGATCACTTCCACCAAGATTTGACTCTAAAGTTTAGGCAATAAAAGAAATGAAGGACTTGGATACCCTAACCATGGATGAACTACATGGAATCCTAACTGCTTATGAGATGAGGACAGAAATATATACATTAATACAAAAGGAGGCTGCATTCAAAGCATCTAAGAATTCAAAAGGGAAGGAAGTGGAAGATAATAATTCAATAGATGAGGAAGAGCAAATGCCTGGGGTAGTTTTACCTTAAGCTGAATATCTTGATGCAATGACTCATCAACAATCCAAGAGAAAGGATATAACGTATGGCACAGCCGATTATTTCTTGAATACACTAGAGGATTACCAATTATTGTGTGCAAGTGAATCCTATTTTATTGAAGACTCTCAAGAGCTGGAGTCTCTTTTATGTAATGAGTTTCTTGAGAGCTAATCTCGCCAAGGGACATTTAAAGCTTAGAGTCCCTTGCCTGATCTCTCTAAATGTGGTTGAATTGGAGGCAATGAATCTGAATCTTGTCGGGATATTGTTGATGTTGGGAATTTGATGTCTGGCCTTCCTAATTATGGTTGCATTGGAAACCATGAACCTCAAAAGGAACTTATTAAGAACAGTGAAGTTGAAAGGGAGGTAAGAAATAATTGTAGCAATTATATGTGTTGGAAAGGACTTAGGGAAGTCAAAATGTCACTCTTAAAAGTGAGTTATTTAATTAATTTGAAGATAGATTTTAAATGACAGTTATTCCATGAGAAGATGAAAGAATAAGTTTTATTTGTTTGGTTGAATTTCAAAAGATCAGTTATGGGAGAAGATAAAATATTTCTTAACCTTTCAAGAGGCAGTTATGAAAATTGAAAAGTTTCCTGAGAGACTTTTAAATATGCTATTTATTATCATGTAAAAGGGATCTTTTTTTTTATCTCAGAAACAAGGAAGCAGGAAGCAGATTTCTTTTCAAGCACAGTTTGTTGTATCAGATGTGGAGTCTTTGAACTTACATATTGGATAGACAAGCAGATTATGTCTGAATCTTTGCATTTATTAATATTCTCTTTGATTGCCAATGTCCTTTGTGTCCTTGTAATTGTTCTTCAATATCAACACAAATATAATATTGAAGAACAATTATGGAGACACAAAGGACATTGGCAATCAAAGAGAATATTAATAAATGCAAAGATTAAGAAATAATCCCCTTATTTCTCCAATATTTAAGTTCAAAGATTCCACATCTAATACAACAAACTGTGCTTGAAATGAAAATTTGCTTCCTCCTTCCCTATTTCTAAGATGAAAAAAAGATCCCATTTACATGATCATAAACAACATATTTATAAGTCTCTCAACAAACTTTTCTGTTTTCATAACTACCTCTTGAAATGTTAAGAAATCTTTTATCTTCTCTTATAACTGATCTTTTGAAATTCCACCGAACAAATAAAATTTATTCTTTCATCTTCTCATGGAATAACTGCCTTTCAAAAGCTATCTTCAGATTAATTTAATAACTCACTTTTAAGAGTGACATTTTGACTTCCCTAGAGTCCTTCCCAATGCATATAATTGCTACAATTACTTTTTACCTCCCTTTCAACTTCACTATTTTCAATAAGTTCCTTTTGAGGTTGATCATTTCCAATGCAACCATAATCAAGAAGGCTAGACATCAAATTCCTAGCTTCAACCATCTCTTGACGAGATTCAGATTCATTGCCTCCAATTTGACCACATTCAGAGAGATCAGGCATGGGACTCTTAGCTTTGAAAGTACCTTGGCTAACCTAACTCTCAAGAAACTCATTCAATAAAAGAGACTCGAGCTCCGAAGAGTCTTTAATAAACTGGGATTCACCTACACATAATAAATGGTAATCCTCTAGTGCATTCAAGAAATAATCATCTATGTCATACATTATATCCTTGCTCTTGGAATGTTGATGAGCCGTTGCATCAAGATATTTAGCTTGAGGTAAAACTACCCAAGGCATTTGCTCTTCTTTGACTACATCAAGGTAAACTTGCATCTTTCCTGAACATAGTAAAAGGGGAGGACTACTTGTGCTCAGTGTTATCAGATGAACTGTATTGTATTATTGTATATGGCTCACCCAACTGCAATAATTGAGGCAAAGTTATCATTAGTCAACACCATATCAGAAGTGCTTTTTACAACAGCAGTGCTTGATCCCACTGCTATTCCAATATCTTCCCTTTTAAGAGCAGGAGTGTCATTTATTCCATCACCAAACATTGTAGAGCTAATGCCCATTGTATGGGTGATAACTCCTCTAAATCTAATGCAGTATATGAATGCCCAACTAAGTCATCCAATGGATCAAATGCTCCAAACAGGCGACATAGAGACTCTGCTGTTGACTCCTCTCTTGGTGGATCAAGCATTGCAACCTATGTAACCTTTCTTCCAACTCTAATCAAATTCAGATCTTCAATTTGACTTCTCAACCACATTCTGATGGTTCAATTTGTGTAGTGTATACAAGGCCATTTTCATATTATTCATGTTCTCAATATCTTTTACGACCATACTATTTGCATACATGTTTATTAGAGAATTCGAACTATAATTATTTGATAAGAATACTCCTTCCATTACGCATTAATTGATGTCCACACCCGATTTCAATGCTCCCATCTTGGTGGAGTCTAGCTTTATATTTCTTAGTTGCATGTAGAGCTTCAAATGCTCTTATAACTGGTCTTCATGTTATCACTATATTCGATTTCCCACGATCATCACACAGAGGTTATTAGACCTTCAACAAACCAATCAGGTTATGATGATTTGATTGATTAGGCCTTGCTAGAGACATATCACTGACGCTATCATAATTTTTGATAATGTTTCTCAAAACAACTTGGAGATGGATGCAATTTTGGGAACTCAATACTTAAACCATCACCAGAAGTCCCTACAAGATCAACTAAAATATGCTCTTCACGGCCCGTCAATAACGGGCATTCTTTCTAAATCTGATTCTTTGAGAAGAACACATCTGAATCATTGCCAAATATCTCCCTCTTTGGCATGAACCAAGAGGATGCATAGAAAACAACTCTACCAAAGTATATGAAAACCTTGGCTCTAATGATTGAGATTAGATAGTACACAACAACATATACTGTAATTTATTGGTTATCCACTTTAGATATATTATTGATTGCTCTCAATGCTTAACAAACTTCATAAAAAGGAAAATGAATATTTATTATAACTTGAATCCATAATGAACTACAACTACTCTGCACGCAAGGTTCTCATACTCAACTTTCTCAAAGCCTGCCTCCTTAATCATTGCATAAAATTTCTCCTGAGATGGAAACTGGTGGATGCTCTCAGCTAAAGACTAGCATGACATCTACTAACTGCACTCACTGTAATCCATGAGATCACAGTTCTATTTGAAGTATTTTGTAAAAAGATCACAGTCCTACCTATTGATGCAGGAGCATCCAGTGGTGTAAGGGCAATCTTGCATCACCCAAAAAGAAGTTAATTCAAAATCATTGTAGTTGTTTTCATTTCTTTCCATAATTAGTGTTTCTGGTTCCATAATATCTAGAATAATAATGTAGGACTTTTAGTTTTTCCAAAACTACTAAAAATAGCGACTTGCCTATTTTGGAAAGTGTACCTGCTATTTTTAGAAAGTTTGCATTTGGGCATGTAATGAAGCAAAAACTTCTAGAAAGTTACATAACAAAAATATAAGACCTTTGGTGAAGGAATCAGGCAAAGATCATTTGTGAGATGAAAGATGTTAAAGTTTTTATTTTCTGAAAAGCCCTTGAAAATTTCTGGAATGAGATATGAGGCACTAAAACAGCCCATAATATTCCAAAAAGTTGACAGAAATCCATTTATAGATTTCCAGCATGATAATTCACATCGCGATCTTTTTGTTGCTTAAAACGGTTCGTCAATCGGACACCCGGATCAAAAGTTATGCTTCCCGGAAGTTGACCTACTTTGGAGGGAGTTGCAAATTTTGAAATTTAGCTAGAGGCTGCCAAAAAGTGCTATTTATGACTATTTTGGGAACACTGTATGGTAGTAGAGAAAAGGGGGCCAGTGTAGAGTCAATAATAGGTGGGAAAATAGAAACCCTAGCTGATTTGGGGTTACAGAAGGCTGAAGATTCTAGAGTCTTGAGGTAGACAATCCCATAGGATCCCAAAGGCAACACACGAAGATCCACTGTGGTAGTGAAGGTGCCCAAACTCAACACACAACCATGAACAAGGGACTCTATAGCCACCCTATCCCTCACAACAACTGCACTCGAATGACCTAGACTATGGGAATGCTCACGCTTAGCTCTAGCATCCTGACCATCTTGATGAGAAGGATGTGACTCCTCCTCATGAGATACCTCATGACGAGGTCCTAATCGATCCATAATCTACTATAAAAGAGCTAAAACCTAAGCACTCCCAAGCCCTTTGGCTTGATTCTCAGCATTCTATTCCTCCTGATGCTCAACCTGATTACCCTAATTGGCATTACACTTGGTGCTACATCAAAGAACAGTGGATATACCTCTAACTCTACCTTTGGCTCTATCCCTAGGAGGAATCCTAAAGGAGACAAAGAACGCATCAAAATAGATCATCCCAAGGATGACCTATACACCAAACTAAGGTATGCAAGCATAACAACAAGACTATAAAACAATATAACAAGCTCATGCCACACACAACAAAACATAGACGGCTCAAGTACGCTAGACCTCCCAGTGTGTGAACATGGGATTTCATACCAGATGTAACATCCTGCTATGTAACCCTCAAAGGGTAAGAGCTAAAAGAGGACAAGATAATTTTATTTTTGACATAAATAGATAACATACACATAAGATGATTTTCAATTCGATATGTCAACAGCATTCATGGCTAAGTATGGCCGGATGTACAACCCATAGGAGAGGACTAAATCACTCTCTAGAGGAAACATTGTTACAACTACATTCATTTTAAACACCAACTCAAATTTCCCTAATACCCATTCCAAATAAAAACATGAATACATAATTGTCATAGTACAAGTGGATCTAATACTCACACTAGAATCCGTAAGTCAAATAAGAAACATCTTATTTCTTCTCATTAAATGACATGGTTACATCTTCTCTCTTAAGAGAGTACAATTACATAAAAGAATATACAGTACAATGGCATAGTCATGAATATGATACAATGACTAAATAGGTACAACTGATAAAGTAATGGAGAGAGACAACATCTCCAACTGGTGCTTCAATAACTTGTTCACTGGTGCCTAATGGTGGTGGCAATGCCTCCCAACCATGTGGACTCATAAGAGACCACCCCATCATGCTCGAAGGTAGTCACAAGGCTCAAACAGAAGTAACAAATTAAGGGTATACACGTGTTGGTTTTTTCCCAGACTGGATGCTTATTCCCAGATTTCCCTACAAGGTAGCCATCAGTGATCAACAGGATCTCTGGGCCAAGGGCCAACAGTGTAGGAGATAGACTCTATATTTTATCTCCTCTTCTTCTTCAGGCTCTGCAAGACCTAGGGGGGTATTCCCTACTCAACATCCATGAGATACGCATACAAGGATTGAGATGCTGTCAGAAAGCAGATAAGTCCTCCTGTAAGTAGACCAAAACTGAAAGATAAGAGCAAAGGGGCTAGCTTTGGGCCTATTTGCAGTTGTAGACAGAGGACTGAGGATCCTAAAACTAATTCTAATGTCCTAATGGTTGTTTTAGAGTTTGATTATGATTTTAAGTTTGGATGCAAAGCTGGACATGGTTGTAACACAAACACAAAGCAAGATTGGTGCCTATCCAGAGCCTGGAGTCAATAGACATACACCTGTGAATGATCAGCATGAACAGCTAAAACTAGATTTCAGGGGGATATATGTGATACCTGCCTTACAGATATCTCCCAATACAGAGTGTTAAGTTATCTCTACTTATGGCATCCCTACTACAGTATACCCTTCCCAATGTTCAACCTGAAAATAGTTTAATCTACCCCTTGAGCAGAAGTTAAGAGATCATACATTCAACGCAGGAATTCTATGTTCTAGAGTCTCAAATATTGCTTAAATATCCAGACTCAGAAGAAAGATACATGCAATACTGGAGAAAGAATTAACAAAACACATGCTAAGATAGCATTTCTCATATAAGATTAATCATGAAATCAGTGGGTTCATGCCAAAACATACAACAAGAGATACATAGACTCACAGGTTTAGCTGTACAAAGCAACCAGATCAGCTTGTTTTGAATTACAGAGCCAAAAATCTTCAACTTTCAACAACCTCAAAATGAGCACCAACAACACGATGGCCAACACTCACATCAATCACAGAGTAGACACAGAAAACAATGCATAAAGCTAGTGTCATAACATAGAGATTCTCATCCAATCATATTTTGGGTACTACTCATGACTACTAAGGTACTAGATACTAGAGTGCAGATCGGATGGAGTGTCATCATGCATGCTCGAAGGTACGACACCACACAGAATAAAGTACACCTCTCATACAGACGAGGAGACTCAATCATGCCTGAATCAATGCCCTACAAATGGATAACTTGACTCCCGATAGATGGATAGGCCTTCTCGTTGCATCCTTATCCTTTACAAGCCCTCAAGGCCATACACAAGGACTCATTATCATACTAGTGTTTTTACCCTAATATTTTTGTTTAGTTATCACTTATTACTCTAACTCTGCTACTAGTTCCCCTGGCAGCCACTTGTGGGCCCTGGGCCCATAGAGAGCCACTCCAAACAACCACTCTAATGCCTAGACCTAGTTCATCTCGTTTAACCAAATGAGGAATCCAAAATTGACTAAAATACTGAATAATAAATTTGAAATTGAAAAATGTGATCTACAAGACAAAAGCTTTCGAGGATAGTGTAATTTTATTGAAAATAGCCCTTTGTCAGTTGGGTCAGTTTTGTAATAACTCCAGTGAACCCAATTTGATCACTCTTCATATAGAAATGCACATATATTATAAGAAAAGAATGACAAATGGTATTGCAAGTCTACTCATAGCCTAAATTTTACATATTGTCTACCATATTTAACATAACAAAATAAAATGTTTAAAAGACTTACAAAATCAAAATCTTAATTGTTTTTCCTCCTATAGTAGTTCCCTTAGATCCTTCTGTTGCGGGACAGATTTTACTAATTAGAAATTGTGTATTCATAAATTGGTATTAGAGTGAAAGGTTATGGGTTTGAATTCCCTTAGATAACATTGGGGGGAGTTTGTTGGCAAATGGTCATCGCTGCCCATGGGATTCGTGACATGGACTAATTACCTCCAGTGGATTCATTAACTCTGGTGCTTGTATTAGAAATTGATATGTCGACCTTTTGGTTTAATGTCAATTGTGGGCCAACAATTGGTATCAGAGCAGGCCCTTAAAATAAGTCTAACAAACTTGAAGGGAGATCCATATATCACACATCATGAGTGGAGAAGGATTCTCTTCCAACAAGACTCTATTGTTTGATGGAAGAAATTATGCATTTTGGAGTATGAGAATGGAGGCCTGTATAAATGCTATAGGATGTGACGTTTGACAATCAGTGGTGAATGGATATAAATATCCTTCAACACCTCCAATGGATTCATTAGGAAAGAAGGTAAGTGAAAATAATGTTAGAGCCAAGAATGCAATCCTATGTGGATTAAATGAATCTGAACTTGTGAAGATAATACATTGCAAATCGGCCAAAGAGATTTGGGACAAGTTGAAGCACACTTATGAAGGAGACAAGAAAGTGAAGGGAGCAAAATTGCAAACACATAGAAACAATTTTTAAAGTCTTAAAATGGGTGAAGAGGAAAATATTGGTGGATTTTTCTTGCGTGTGGATGAAGTTGCCAACACCATTCGAGGCCTTGGAGAAGAAGTAAGAGAACCAATCGTAGTGTAAAAAGTGTTGAGATCACTTCCACCAAGATTTGACTCTAAAGTTTCAGCAATAAAAGAAATGAAGGACTTGGATACCCTAACCATGGATGAACTACATGGAATCCTAACTACTTATGAGATGAGGACAGAAATATATACATCAATACAATAGGAGGCTACATTCAAAGCATCTAAGAATTCAAAAGGGAAGGAAGTGGAAGATAATAATTCAATAGATGAGGAAGAAGCAAATTTTGTAAGAAAGATAAAGAAAGGATCAAGAAAATACAAGGGTAAACTACCCTTCAAATGCTTTACATGTGGTAAAATTGGACATTATGCAAAAACATGTCCTTATTCTTATAGTAGTGATAGTGAAGAAGAAGTTTACAAGCCAAAGAAAGGAAGCAAAAATAATAAGTATCAAAAAAAAAACAAAAGGGAAAACTTCAAGAAGAGATTATACTCTTATAGAGATAAAGATTCTTCAAGTGACTATTATGTGGAAAGTTGTGAAGATGAAATGTTATTCATGGCTGAAATAATAAAGGAAATTGAAGACAAAGATGAAAATCACAAGAAAGAGGTAGTTCACATAATCTAGAAGCTTTGGAAGAAGAGTTGGAATTTGCTATAAGTGAAATTGAGAGGGCGAAAAGAAGGAATCAAAGAAGAAAGGTTAGATTTGAAAAGGAAAGGAAGGAAATTATAGAAACTAAAAAATTAACTTCAAATCTAAAGCTTCAATTTGAAGAAAGTAAAAGGATAGAAGATTTAACTAAAACCCGATTGGAAGAACAAGAAAAAGAATGTGAGAAGTTGGAATGTGAAATTGTCACATTGAGGAAAGAGCTAGAAAAGACATCAAACAAACTAAACAGTAACCTAAAAAATGAGAAAAGTATGGGGATATTGGATAACATTATCAATTCTAAAAAGCCAATATTTGATAACAGTGGTATTGGCTTGTGAAGAAGGCCAAAGTTCTAAGGCAATTCAATCATTGAAGAAGATAAATAATGTAAAGCTGAATGCTCTCAAAATCTTCATTAGTAATAACAACAAGAAGGAAAATTATGCTCAGCAGAAAACCAACACTTCTCTCAAGGACAACAAAGGTAAATTCAAAAGATCCTTTCCTCCAAGGCAAATATAAGTAACAAGGTTATATCATTCTTTCTATGGTTATTGTTATTCTTGTAGTAACTTTGGACGCAAAGCAAGAGATTGTAGAAATCAAGCAAGACATGTCGGTTGGATCAAGAATAGGAGCTCTTATGGGTTCACAAGAAGGAACTATAACTCCTTTGCACCATTGGTAAATGATAATGTCATATTCTACAATTGCAATAACTATGGGCATAAAGCAAGATTTTGTAGAAGCACTTTTGTGAAACCATCTAGACAACACAAGCATGAGTTCAGGGGGAGATAACCATTGCACTATCCTTTAGCACCATAGAGAAGACAATTCAAGGAAAGATTAGTTAAAGCATATTCTATATGAGCATTCTGTTGTCATTGATCAAAGGGCGAGAACTATTAGAGAAAGAGAAGACATGCTTAAAGAAAAGAAGAGAGACTGAAGAAAGGCTAGGCATATGACAAGACTATAGATCTATGTTCTTGAGATGATTGAGGTTAATGACACGATGGTTGACAAATGATGCTAGAAAAAAATTAAAGGACAAAGAACAATGAGTATGGTGACAAATATAGTCATCACAAGCATAAGAAGTATGACACATTGAGAAAGGTGATAGTCTTCAAGTCAGAAATTACAATCTCCAGTGATAAAGAGATAATGTACTTCTCATAGAACATTAAAGAGGAAGAATCATATCATGAAGGAATGTAGTATTAATACCAAATTTTCATCTACAACTCAAATTTGTAGAGCTGATTCATTAAGCTTATGTTAAGATGAAATGTTCTTAAAATTTCTTTGTTATGTTAGTTTGCATAGTTGGTTTATATGCTTGAAAAGAGAAGGTTCAATTTTATCAAGCTTTTATTATGACAGAAGAGAAAAATTCAGTTCATCATTCATTGCTTTGCAAAGTTTTTATGAGAGATAGAAGTTATTTCATTTCACATTACAATGTTCATTTATTTTACAAATGAGATATACCAAACTAAATAAACTTGCATTGAATGAAAGAAAGAAAGATCAAATGTCCCACACAAGCCATGGGAATAGCTGAACTAATACATCAGAAGGAATATAGTATGCATCTATGGAAAGGTAAGGTAATGAAGCAGATGAGATAAGGCATATCTATCATTGCCTATTGAAGTCTTGAGTTGACCCTCATTGTAGCTAATTCCCATTTGCTCCTGACCTTTAAATGAACCTGCTGTGATGGAGAGAGATATGTTAGAGCTCTAGATATGATTTATACTATGTACTTCATCAAATAGAGACATACTACATTCTTTATGATGCACTAAGCCAGAAGATCAAATCACTCATATGCAAGAGAGCTTGAAAAATGAAACATCAATGAGCTTCACTATTTTAATCTAATATGTTTGTTTCCTATGTAGGTATAGAAGAACTTATGTTTCTGGTTTGAAGACATTTCAGCATGTGGTGGAAAAATAGGCTCCCACAAGGGTTGAGCCCAGCATGTCGTATAATGGAATCAAATTCAAAGTGCGAGGTGCAATCTCAATTGTACTAGAACAACTATATAATGGAGCAACCATGAAGAAAGCATAATGAACATAATGATTAAACCAACCAAGTGCCCAAGAGTCAAATATAATGTAGGTAAAGCCATCGATGACTGGACTAGCCTTGTGAATGCAATCATTAATGACTGTACATACAAAGAATCATCATGGAGCAATAATACGTATTTATCACTATTTGTTGTTAATAAAATAAATAGCTACTATTGAATGCATAAAACAGTCATAAAGGGCAAAATCAATCATAAAGCATATTATCAGCCAGAAGTAGGACAATGACAACATGACAGGACACAATTATTTCATTATGCATTTTGTCAAGAAAGTGAGTGTAAGCCATGTATGGAACATGCAAAGTCATCATCAGCAATGTAGTGCAATCTTGGGTAAGAAAAGACAAAGCGTTTTCTCAATAGTCACTATATTCGATAGTAGAAGCATCAGCAATACAAGAGTACTTCACTTGATACATCAAGGTAGATTTCCAATGATAATTGCATATAAGCGACAACATACAAATCTCTTATTCAAGTCCTCATCAAAAATAGTGAATAGCATTATTTATTGGAAGTATTTCTTGTGTTTTCTACATATAAATATGCCATGATAAACATCTACTACAGTGCATTAAGTATTAGGCATTCCATATACAATACACCCATGGGCAGATTTAATGTAGCTTGCATGATGACATTAAGCTATAGGAGTCATGAAAAGAAGAATGTAATCATAGCATTTAGAAAATATAGTGAGTTTGATATCAAATGGAGAAAATCCCAAATGCATACATAATCATATGAGCATAGAACCTCAAGCAATGATGTATATATTAGTTCACAGAAATATGAAGGAGAGAGTTAAGTCTCAATTTTCAAAAATGCCTTATAAGAGAGAGGAGCCATGAAAGGTAGCTACATCATCTAGAAAGTTTAGTAAGAATTGAGAACATGTGAATGAGTCACTATCACAGTAAGCAAAAGATGAGCAATCAAAACTATTTAGATGGTTATATATACATATCAGCTTCTACAGCTACAAATGGTAGTGTCATGTCATCATAAGGACAAGATAGTCATGGATGAACAAATCAGTTGAATAGATAAATGAAAGTGCCACAATGATCAATAATGTATGTATTATGTTGCAGTCATCAAATGAAGGAAGTATTTGTTCACAGCAGTTTAATCCCACTTAGGGTTTCAAGTTCATATAAACAAGAAAATACTCAACAAATGAGGGAGAAATGAAATGTTATACCTATGATCTCCAATCAAGAAACCACCCAGGAATGAGCACATATAGCATATGGCCGTGGCTGAAGAAGACTTTTGTTCTTGACAGGGTAAACCCACTTGAGTTTTGAAGAAGAATCTTGTATACAGAAGAAGTATAGAGCTTTCAAGCTATGAAAACACAAGAAAATGCTTAGAAATATAATCCCAGCCATGACTTTCATGAAGGAAACTACTTAAATGAGCACACATATAGTACATGGCTGTGGTCTTCAAAGTAGAAAAGGGTTCTGTAATGATTTTAATAGAATGCAAGAAAAATGCCTTTCATTTTATGACTTCCTATGGTCATGTTGAACTTCATATAAATAGAAATTAGAGAAATGGTGTAAGGATCAAAAGAGGAGATTTTACCTTATTCCTGAGTGAAGATACATGCATGTAAGACATGGGTTTACCCATAGGGAAAGCTCCCAAGATTCAAGACCAGTCAGCCATGATGGCCTCACAATGAAAGACAAACAAATCATATTCCAAAGGTACAAAGAAAATATGTAAAAAGATTTATTATGGCCACAAATATAAAGCCGGAAACCTATGTTAAATGAAAATTGGTCCAAATCTGTGATAGAAGTATTTACCTTTCTATTTCCTATCGAAATCTTCAAGAGAATCCATTAAAATCCTTTAGGTACAACAGAGAGTTGGAGGAAAACAACCCAAACCCTAGCTCAGTGTTGGCAAAAGTAGAGCCTCTTTTCATTAAAAGTTACAAAGTGCAATTAGCCTAAAAAGTTAGGGCTCTGAATGTTTTGTCTTAGGATTTCATATGCCCTAATTTGATTGTGATATTTTTATCACATCGAATTATTTTTCATTGCCTTAGCTAATACCCTCGAGGGCATCATTTGTCCCTTTTACATGTTTCATTGCCTAGGCTTTATGCCTTAGAGGTTATTTAGCCACTTTTGAAAGGTAGATAAACCTTCCATAATGCCTTAGATTATTTGCAAAACCAATGGGGGTAGACCCTAGAGGTCTTTTATTTTTCCATTTTTTAAGGTTTTTTATAGAAAATCAATATGCTCAAATGATATATTATACTTGGCAAAATGAGACATGTCAAGCCTTGTATTATTTTTGCAAAAATCAAATCAAGTTTAATTGAGAAAATAAAACTACAAATCTTTGTAAAATGATTTTTAAAGCATTTTCTCTATAAATTGCTTTTAACTATTTGTTATTTATATGCAGTTAAAGCAAAGTAAAGCATAGTAAATCTTTCTTTTTGAGTTTGCTTTCTTTTGGGCAAATATGGATGAAATGGAGCCTTTATTGAGTAGATAAAGCCTATTTTTTGGGTGTGACCACCTTGGGGAGATTTTGGTAGCTTTTGTAATTAGTTTGGGCTAGTTTTAGTTTTTTTTTTGGTGGCTTTTTTTGGGAGCTCGAAAATGGATCAGGATGACTATTTTGAGGATCTTTTCTCAGCTTTTTCCTTGGGAGTTTTTTTGGAGACATATATTGGAGGAAAATTTACTTTTCCTTAGTTAGTTGAGATCATTGTTTCTTCTCTCTTGTTCATCTACAGAGAGCTTGTAAACACTTTTTCACTCAGATTTTTGTTTTCATGTACTCCTTTCAGTTCAATATAGCAGAGCATTCCTACCTCATTTATTTTTCCTCATACTCACAATATTGATTTGATATTTCATTGTGATAATAAATATTTTATCCTTTGTCATTTCTCTTTATTGTGAAACTATATGGAAATATTTCATATGATTCTGGTTGTGTGTTGTGTTCAGATCGAGCCTTCATGCAAATTACTTTTGAGTTGTATGTTCTAGGTGAGGTTGTGAAAGTTTATGTTTAAGGAGCTATTTGTGAGAGAGATCATTAGAGCAAATTATAGTTTTGGAGATTAGATTTTAGAATTTAAATTTCAGTTATCTTCTCACCCTTTTCTTGGGTAAATCATTTAGATTACAAGAGTTCATCTATAGAGCCAGCTCACTTTGGAGATTCACTCCAAGTTTTAGGTAACCCAGAGGCCTAGGAGTGTTCCCATGTGTCAATAGATAGCTAAGTTGATTGCTTAGCATTGGGTGCATACTTTGATTGACAATAGTTTTTGTTGAGTACTTGTGACTCAGATTACAGGCATCGGCAAAACCTTGAACTATCGGTGTGATTTGAGAGACTATTATTGATGGTGTTGTGATACTCTGACAGTTGGACATTTGCGTGACACACCGATTATTGGTGTGCTGTGGATATCTCCTTCTGATGTGTTGGGTCACTCCGATGGTGGTTTTCTCCTGCAATGTTCTATTGGCAAAACGGAGGTCTTCAGCATAACCTGTTTATGTTCCAGTGATGGAGCTGTGCTACACCGATTGGTGTAACTGTCACTGTTCATGAAGTTTGGTGTAGTCTCAACGATAGTTGGTGTCTCTTCGATGGATTAGTTATCAGTATGAAGATCATTGTCGGCCCAGTTTTGATATGTCATTCCGATGCAAGATCTCTTTGATCGGTTCAATGTCGAGATGTTACTCCAATGAGCTTGGGCTACTTCGATGAAGTCTAGACTGGCGTCATCAAGAACAAAATTGCTGACGATAGTCTTACTATGTGGTCCTGTCTATAAAGCGATCAAAGGATCAATGTCTGATGCATGTGGGACTAATGAGTTCTTACGAATGCGAATAATCAGATGGTGGTTTGGATGGTTGGGCTGAGTGTAACTGAATTGATTGGTTGCTCAGATGGTTAGACAAGTTTGGAGAGAGATAGTCTTGGATCGATTGAGTCTGATTGAGAGTTCATTCTGGTAAGCTCTGTATTCTTTAGGGAAGTCCTATGCTGTATGTTGTACGCAACATGATAACAGTATGTGAAGAGACTGAACCAAGAAAAGGAGAAATAGAGGTTGAGACAGAGTGAGCCTAATCCTGCCATGTTACTATTGAGATTCTCCAAATGAAGAACAAGATGTAAATCTCCATGAAAGGCTTGAGAGTCTGATATTGTATTGTAACTGTGTATTTTTTGTTTATGATTAATACAATGATCTCTGGCTTTTTGGAGTGTGGGGTTTTTTACCCGAAAGTGTTTTCCCCACGTAAATCTATGTGTTCTTATTTATTGTTCTTTCATGGTTGTGATTTTGTAAGTTGAATCTATTGTCTATTGTTGAAACTGTAAAGATGCATCAGTCTTTTCTCTAAAGGTTCAATGATGGGGAAATAAACTATGTATGTTTCCGCCTTGTGACATAGTAGATAGTGTTTTTGAGGTAACCCAATAAAATTTAAAGTTACCGAAGACACTATTGATCCTGAATGTACGTTCTTGGTTTCTCTTATTTCCTTACAAGTGGTCTTAGAGCCTTCTTCTGGGATCTGCTTTGTTGCTCACATAAGTGCATTTGTGTGCTGGATGTGTTTACATGTAAGAGTTTCTGGTGTATAAGGTCTGGGTATTCCTCCTGTGATGATTTCTTAGTGTGATAGGCTTGAGGAAATATGAAGGAATCGTCTGATTATTGATCCTTGTTTGAGTGAAGTCTAGCAGTTGATCTTGTTTTCATGTTATAGCAGGCGCTTGAAGGATGGTGAAGATGGAGAAATTGGAGCTGGTCATATTGAAATGGTGTGGTCTAAGGCTCCTAGTTGGCAGCAGTAAGATGTTCCTATTGCATGGGGTAGAATTGTGCTTTGTGGTTGTGTTGCTATAGTAACTTTCATATTGGGTGTCTATGTGAGAGGCTCTCTGATGATATGAAGAACTTTGTGTTGTTGCTCAACCATGGAGTACTGTGCTTATGCTGGGATTTGTTCCTAGTATTGGAAGGTGTTGTTAATGTGATGCCCCGGTTGCATTTTGGTTATGGAGTTGATCTTTGAGGTCTGGAAGCTTCTGATATAACCTGACTTTCTCTCTCGGATGCTTATACATGATGATGGTCTTGGAATTGGTCTGAATGAGGCTTGTAATTCTTGGATTTTCTTAATCCTTATGGTTGTTTTGTACTTGCATTGGAAGGGTTTAATAGATTTTTCTTAAAATCTATGATGCTCATCTATGTTAATCCATTTTCTAGTTTGACCATTATGATGTTTCTTGATTCATATTCTTGGTCTTCTAGATGTGAAGTGGGTATGGATGTGCATGGGTGTTTTTCAAACAGAGTGGTTTTGCAGGTTTTACATAGTCAAGAGAAAAACTTGTGGTTTTGTGAAGCTACAGTTAAGCTATTTCTAGACCCTGGCATTTCGGGTGTTGCTAGATGATATAGTTGCAATTTTACATGCATGCTTTGTGCATGGTGTGAGGAGGCGAAATTCTTTCCCTACATAGGAATGCTGGTATGTGATATGTCACTTAGTATTTTTGTGGAATGCTTGTTGGTTTCCTATACTATGGTGCTCAGGTTGTGGACATGTTTGGTGAATCAGATTTGTAAGTAATCTGATGTTTGAGTCATGTTGTCTACATTGTTATCTATTCCTTGAGATCTCATTTTTGTAGTTTCCAGTGTGATAGTGAGTTTGCATGATACATTGGTTGGATCTACGAGTTATGTAGTTTTGTGAACTGATCACCTATTAAGCTACAGTGAGATGACTCGGATGTGGACTGTCTTTATCCACCAGATTGTTTCAATGTTTATGCAGATTTGTTAGCTGACTTGGTCTTTGGTCACTTGTGCATTGGTGTGACTACTTCAGGATGAGAGGATGGATGTTATAGAGTACCTGAATAGTTGGTTATGGAGACATGTAGCATGTGTTTTATATTTCCTTGGTTTGGAGATCTTGGTGCCACTTGGTTTTATTGTCACATGGACATATTAATGTGTGGACCTGGAGGATTTTCAGATTAGGAGATGTTTGGTCATGATACTTGAAAAGCTCAGTTGTTACAGTTCAGTGGGAGCTTTAGCATTGACTGTGTGTTCATCACTTAGTGGTGAATGATCTTCTTTAGTGTCACAGATGTTACTAGGAGGAGCTCTTTGATCCTGTTGCTGCAGAAGGGTTCTTTCACATTTGTAGGGGCACTATTTGAGGATGTGTAACATCTTCGAGTCATGGAGGATTCATGAAATCCTTGGCTGAGGTGTTGGTGGTGCTTGACAGGTGATGTTGGTTTAGAGTTTGGTTTGTTTCATGTCATGGTGTTTTCTTGAATTCTGCTTTTGAGTTTTGGCATGATACATTGTTCTTGAGGCCATGGTTATGTTCACCTGAAGCATGGAATCTCCTAAAGGGGGATGGTAAGATCATGATGTCATCATAAGTTCCTAATTCAGATGATTGGAGCTTTGACAGTGGTCTGGTAACTTCTCTATGTTTGGGTACATTTATAATGTGCTTGATAACTTCATAGTGGTGTAGTGATGCAATTGGAGTTAAGCATGAGGTGATTGTTTGTAGGTACTCATGGATACATGGAGAATAAGGTGAGACTGTATATGTTGTGCTTATTTAGATTTTGTAGCAGGAAGTTCGAGGAGTCTTTACCTTGGTTGGACATGAGTTCAACAGAGACCAATGAGGAGATTGCTCTTGGAGAAGTCTTGTAGACTTGGTTACCCTGGAGGAGCATTCTCATTCCCCACTCTTGGTCTTCTTGGCAGATAATCATCTAAGAGGTATTTCCCATTGTTTCTCTCAAGTGTTTTATGTTTTCTTTCATAGACATGGATCTTGAACTGCTGATATATGGTTCTAGAGGATTCATTGTGAGAGATGGATAGCATGATTATCTCTTTTTGCATTTGAGTTTAAGATATTGTTCATTGATGAGGCCCGTTAGGAGATGGTTTATGGGCTGATTTCCTGAAATGGGAAATGGATTAGTTTGATCTTCTTTGGTTTGAGAAGCTTACATACATATTTTATAATTACATGATATATATGTTGTATTTGATCTTGGAGATTGAATGGGTGGGTGTTGTTATGCTGTTCTCTTTGGGGTTTTTTGAAGGAGATCATATGTGACATAGTTGGCATTTAGAGGTGTATGTAGAAAGATTGTCTATAGGTATATGATGTGTAGAGTTTCTCTCTATGGTCCTGGTAATCTTCCTGTATGGTTTGTTTCACACTATATTGGTTTGAGGTTTGTTTGGAGCTGAGGTGATCACTAGTTTGTGGTCATGTGTTTTTCATTTATATTCTTGAGTGATGACATGGAAGTTCTTTTATCTCTTTCTTTTGTTGGGTGTGGAGAACTTGGGAGAGTTCTAGACTAGTGGTGAGGAGTTGTTATCTGATTTATAGATTTTGCATATCATAGTGGATGTTTCCTTGGTACTACATGATGTTTACACTTTCTATGTGATGCTACTGGTGGACTTAGTATGCCTTGATCTTTTTCAGATCTGCATTACCCTTGCAGTGGGAGTTCTTGGATGTGTTTGGTCTTATTCGACTGGTTGACACATGGGGCTTGTATTTGCAGTTGATGGGTGTATATGTAGGTGGCATGAGTCTACTTATGTTAATACCTTCAAGGTATGAGTGATTGGATGTTTTAGCACTGGCTGTGTGTGCTATTTTCAGTCAAGTGGGTTTTTTGTTCAGTTGGATGGGTGCAGTCAATTTTTTGATTGTTGTTCTAGCTGATGTTCTATCTTCTTTCTGGAGAATGGTTTCATGGCTGTGTTCTGAAAGCTTTGAAGTTGGTTTTGTTAAAGCTTCTGTGTAGCTTGTGAGCATAGTGGAGTGAAGGCAGTATTAACTTTGGTTCTGAGATTTGATGGTTTCCTATAATTCCTTCGTCAAGTGGGAGAATGTTGAGTGCTTGTGACTCAAATTATAGGCATTGGAAAAATGTTGAACTATCGGTGTGATCTAAGAGACTATTACTAATGGTGTTGTGATACTCCGATAGTTGGACATCGGCATGACAAACCTTATCGGCATGCTGTGGATATCTCCTTCCGATGTGTTGGGTCACTCCGATGGTGGTTTGCTCCTGCGGTGTGCTATTGGTGAAATGGGGGTCTTCGATGTAACCTATTTATGTTCCAATGATGGAGCTGTGCTACACCGATCGGTCTAACTGTCACTGTCGGTGAAGTTTGGTGTAGTCTCAATGATAGTTGGTGTCTCTCTGATGGATCAGTTATCGGTATGAAGATCACTGTCGGCCCAGTTTTGATATGTCATTCTGATGGTGTGTGTCGCTCCAATGGAGGTTGGTGTTGGTAAGATCTCTTTGATTGGTGCAATGTTGAGATGTTACTCTTATGAAGTCTAGACTAGCGTCATCAAGAACAAAATTGCTGACGATAGTCTTACTGTGTGGTCCTGTATATAAAAGCAATCAAAGGATCACTGTCTGATGCATGTGGGACTAATGAGTTCTCGCAAATGTGAATAGTCAGACGGTGGTTTGGATGGTTGGGCTGAGCATAACTGAATTGATTGGTTGCTCAGATGGTTAGACAAGTTTGGAGAGAGATAGTCTTGGATCGATTGAGTCTGATTGAGAGTTCATTCTGGTAAGCTTTGTATTCTTTGGGGAAGTCCTATGCTATATGTTGTACAAAGCATGATAACAATATGTGAAGGGACTGAACCAAGAAAAGGAGAAACAGAGGTCGAGAGAGAGTGAGCCTGATCTTGCCATGTTACTATTGAGATTCTCCAAATGAAGAACAAGATGTAAATCTCCATGAAAGGCTTGAGAGTCATCAGTCTTTTCTCTAAAGGTTCAATGATGGGGAAATAAACTATGTCTGTTTCCACCTTGTGACATAGTAGATAGTGTATTTGAGGTAACCCAATAAAATTTAAAGTTACCGAAGACACTATTGATCTTGAATGTATGTTCTTGGATGCTCTTATTTCCTTAGAGCTTTTGGCATGCCCGGTGGGACAATTTAAACTCTCATAGTTCAAAGTTCATCATTTCATTGATGTTTCTTTGTGTCTACACCAGTAATCTCAACCTTTGGAGGCAATTTCTGCAAACACATCTGGCGACTCTGAATCAAGATCTAATGGTTTTAATAGATCAAGTGCTAGTACGTTTTAAAAAATTAATCTTTTTCCAGCTCTTCATATGAGTAGAAATGTGGAGTTTTCATAGTCAATATGTATACCCACCCCAATACTATGAAAATACTCTCAACAAGCCTTCTTACCAACCATACCTAAGTAGCCACAATGTTGTTTTTAGTCCAAATAACCCTATTACAACAGGCTACCAGCTTACTCAAGATTCTTACCACTCACCCACCCTTACTCATCCTCCATATCAGCCTTCATATAATCAAAGCTAGCTCAAAGAGAATGTAAAGAAGGAGATTACAAGCATAAAGGGTATATTGTTTGACTTCATGCATCAGTTAGAAGAGATCAGGACGTAGCATGAGTATAATCAGAAATGGAAAGAGATGGCTTAATAGGCCTATCTCTATGAGCAAGGGTCATAAACACAAAAGTACAAAGCCCAAGCAGCTCCTACCGTTCCAGAACAACCTATTCGAGAGGAGTTTCGTAAGTACAAGTTTCCAAGTTTTAGATAGAATGAGCCTCTTAGTTTTCCTAAAGTTGAGATTCTAAGTTTTAGGTAGAATAAAGTACTTGATTCCTCAAGCCACCATCTTAATCTTGAAATACCAAGTATTAGAAGCCTTCATCCCTTGGAAGTTGGGGAAAATAATCATATTTAGCCTAGTATAGTTGTAGATCAACCCCTTGAGCAACATTTTTTCCTACAAGAAATCTAAGAACCTCCCCATGTTTCCCCACTCAAGGAATCTAAGGGTGAACATTTTGATCAGAATACCTTACTCTTCATCAAGGAGCTTAGAAAGGTAAATCCATTGCATTTAGCTTTGGAAGTTCACTATTTGCAGTAGCAAAAGATCAAACAAGAAAAGACTTCTCCTCATGAATCTTCCAATGTTTCCACTAATGAGATTGCTTGTTTTGTGGAAGATGATGAATTTTTTTTAGGAGATCAACCAGTGCAACAAGATATAAAGCAAGAGGCTGCTGCTAATTGTACCATTTTATTAGCTGAACACAAGATTGTTGCATGTGTGGAAAGGTTTGGTTCGTTGGAATAGTAGGATATTGATAACTATTGTGAGGTATCCAACTGGGACAATGATGAGGAGGATGAAGAGTAGAAAGATGTCAAATATTATGGTGAGTTATTGAGTGAAGATCATCAATATAATAATAAAACCTTGGATCAAGAGGAAGAGGATAAAGATGAACCTATTTTGGAGCCCAATAGGCTTAGTGAAAGCTGTCATGAGGTAAAAGACATCCCCTTTTCATAAAAAAACTAGGAAAATTGTGAAGAAAATTTGCTTTTGAATGATCTTAAGGTATCTATTACAAACTTAGATAATGTGCAAGAAATTGGTGTTGAACCTCAATTTCTGGTTAATCTGTTTGATGAGCTTCCTAACTTTGAGTATGAAAGTGAAAATGGCAAGGCTATGCCAAGTTCTGATCACCACAGTGATGAGGACCATTTATATAAGGTGTTGATCCAAGAATAGATATGTGAAAGCAGTCCTAATTTGAATGAGCACCGGAAGAGGATCTATTTCAAGCTAAAATTGAGCTTTTCTACTCACACTTAGAGGTTATGCCAGCATCCTTGGAGGAGGGTTATCTTGAACAACTAAAGCAAGAGATGAAAGTGGCTATATTCTTGAATGAGTCACTGGTTATGGAGTAGCCTAACTAGTAGCCTGATCTTGACTAGTTGGAGGAGCTTGCTTTCTTTTGTACAAAGGAGCTTGAAGCTGATGATCAAATTGATGGTTTGTTGAGAGAGGCTAGCTCATTATTTGAACACTTGCCTTCATTCACTAAAGAAGGGACTCCTATTTTGGAGTGTACTTCCTTGAGTAATAATGAGTATTTTGAGCATAGTCCAACTCTTATTAAGAGCCTTTTAAGAATTGATAGCTTTAATAAGGTATTAGCTACCCTAATAAAGGAGGATGGCTCATTGACTATGGAGGAGGAAGCAACCTTGTAAGCTATCATGCAAAGCGAAGGTGATGCTGTTGTTTCCAATCATTCAAATCACTTTCTCTCTAGTCTAAATCTTTTGAGGGGATGTCCTATTAGGCATCTAGCTGGGTTAGAAGTCAACAAAAAGGAGCAGCCTCAGAGGGACACTAAACCGGATCATCAAGAAGGGTATCAAGCTAAGCATAATTAGTCTACTTGCTCACTTAATTAGTTCGCCAAACAAGTTAGGTGGGTAAGTGATTCCATTTTCCTTCTCAGAAAGGTGTTGTAACAATTTGCTGGCATTTTAATTTTTCTCCACATCTTTTGGTTGGTTCACAAACTTATGGAGTATTGTAAATTGCAAAGGAGGGGTAGTTACTTTACCCAACCAGTGAATGGGTTTGATTGACCAATTTTTTTGGTTGGTTAGAGTAGGTTAGATTTCTTGTTTTTAGTTAATAAGTTCTCAAGGCACATTTGTTTTAGTTTTTTTTCTTTTCCCTAAGTGTTGTTGCACATTTTTTCTAGCCACCAATGCCTTTTAGTTTGCTTTTAGTTTGGTTCTGTTTTGTTTTTTGCTGCCGTTTGGAGTAATTTGTAATACAGTTTCATGGTTTTCTAAGTTTGAGATGAGTAGAGTTTGACTCCATGCCTAATGGATAGTTAAGGCAGCTAATCTTGATGCTTAGCATGCAAGCATTTAGCAGAACTCACCAGAAATGTTACCAATTTTTCATCTACAACTCAAATTGGTAGAGCTGATTCATTAAGTTCATTTTAAGATGAAAAGTTCTTAAGATTTGTCTGCTATGTTAGTATACATAGTTGGTTTAGATGCCTAAAAAGAGAAGGTTCAATTTTATCATGCTTTTGTTATGATAGAAGAGAGAAATAAAATTCATCATTCATTGCTTTGTAGAGTTTTTATGAGAGATAGAAGTTATTTCATTTCACATTACAATGTTCATTCATTTTACAAATGAGATATGCCAAACTAAATAAACATTACATTAAATTAAAGCAAGAAATATCAAATGTCCAACACAAGCCATGGGAATAGCTAAACCAATACATCAGAAGGAATATACTATGCATTTGTGGAAAGCTAACGTAATGAAGCAGATAAGATAAGGCATATCTATCATTGCCAGTTGAAGTCTTGAGTTGGCCCTCGTTGTAGCTAATTCCCCTTTACTCCCGACCTTTGAACGAACCTGCAATAATGGAGAGAGATATGTTAGAGCTCCAGATATGATTTATCTTATGTACTTCATCAAACAAAGACATAATACATTATTTATGATGCACTGAGTGAAAAGATCAAATCATTCATATGCAAGAGAGATTGAAAAATGAAACATCAATGAGATTCACTATTTTAATCTAATATGTTTGTTTCTTGTGCAGGTATAGAAGAAGTTATGTTTCTAGTTTGAAGACATTTCAACATGTGGTGGAAAAATGGGCTCCCACAAGGGTTGAGCCCAACATGTCGTATAATGGAATGAAATTCAAAGTATGAGGTGCAATCTCAATTGTACTAAAAAAGTTGTATAATGGAGCATCCATGAAGAAATCATAGTGAACATAATGATTAAACCAACCAAGTGCCCAAGAGTCAAATACAATGTAGGTAAAGCCATCTATGACTGGACTAGCCTCATGAATGTAGTCATTAATGACTATAAATACAAAGAATCATCATGGAGCAATAAAAAATAGGTATTTATCACTATTTGTTGTCAATGAAGTAAATAGTTGCTATTGAATGCATAAAATAGTCATAAAGGGCAAAATCAGTCATAAAGCATATTATCAGCCAGAAGCAGGATAGTGACAACATGATAGGACACAAGAATTTCATTATGCATTTTTTCAAGACAGTGAGTATATGCCAAGTATGGAAAATGCAAAGTCACCGTCAGCAATGCAGTGCAATCTTGGGTAAGAAAAGACAAAGCATTTTCTCAATAGTCACTATATTTGATAACAGAAGCATCAACAATACAAGAGTACTTCACTTGATACATCAAGGTACCTTTCCAATGATAATTGCATATAAGGGACAACACACAAATCTCTTATTCAAGTCCTCATAAAAAATAGTGAATAGAATTATTTGTTGGAAGTATTCCTTGTGTTTTCTACATATAAATATGCCATGACAAACATCCAGTACAGTGCATTAAGTATTAGGCATTCCATGTATCAAGTGCCATTTTTGAGAGGTCTTTGGTCTCTTCTATGGTAATAACTATTGGGTCAAATCTAGCAGGCAAACTTCTAAGGATTTTCTCTATAATCCTTTGCTCATCCATGGTTTCTCTATTTATCCTTAATTGATTAACCAAGGTGGAAACCCTTGTGTGAAAATCTGAAATGTACTCATTGTCCTTCATTGCAGGGTCTCAAAATCTCTCCTAAGTAGCTAGAGTTTTATTGATCTCACCTTGTCAGTTCCCTTGTAATTGTTTTGCAATATTTTCCATGCTTCTTTTGCATAGTTGGCTATTGCTATTCTAGCAAAAATAGCCTCTGTCAAGGCTGCCTCAATTAAACTAAGGGATTTTGCATCTTTCCTTCTTGTCTCCTTCAACTGGGTTTCCTTTAGCTGGGTCTTCTGGTTGTTTGTGAGGGCTGCATATGCAGCTGGGTTAGTTACATCATTGAACCCATTGATCACAAACTCCCATAAATCATTTGCAACCATTATGGTCTTCATTTCTTTGCCCAAACATCATAGTTTTGTCCATTGAATTGTAGTGGTTGCTTCCAACTCATACTCTCTTCTCCAGCCATGTCTCCTACCAAACAAAATTTAAACACCCAAAGAATAAATGCCAAACTCACTCAAGACTTAGGGCCTTCTAACTCTGATAACAATCTGATGGATATTTGAATTCCAAACACAAATAAAATGTGCAATAACAAAATAGATTGCAAAGGAGACACACAATTAAGACTTGCAAACTTTTGTTTGTTCTATTAAGTTAGAAAAAATAACATTTACAAATGATTTCTAAACATGAAACTACAAGATTACAAACATGATTTGCAGCAATCTAGAGCTACACACAAACCCACAACAAACTAGAGCTATCTGCTACTCTCTACACACACACTGAAATGCTCAGAACTTTTTTTCATGGACACAAAGAACATTCTCTGTTGCTACTGCTTTTGCATCTTCCTCTTCTGCCTCTTTGCTTCTTTTTCTGTCTTACATTTTAAAATATTCCCTTCTTTTTGTCTCTTCTCTAACCTGTAAAAAAATTCTACCGCTCAAAACAAATTTAAAAATACCTACCAACAATAATGAAAATGGCCACCAATGAATTCTGTATGCTATGCCAATTGGATGGCATTAACTCCTTGGTCAATGTGGTGGGAGAGAGATCCCAAAGAAATCTCTAATGGGGTAGTGCGTAGGTGGAGTACGTACTCTAGATTTGAATTTCCAACAATTCCTTTATAGTTCTGAACATATCTAGGATACTAGCAACAACAACTTCAGATTTATTTTTAGACCAGAGATGATTTTTCAGTTCAGTGTGATATGTAGAAAATATAATATATAGCACAAATGAACCTCTAGCCATTTGAAGACCATTTTCATGAAGGGTATTATTGACTTTATTTGGCAAAGAAGTAGTTAGTGATGATGCACCCAAAGATGAACCATGCCCTTTAACAATTGCAAGTGGATGTTGGGAATAGTCGCCCCTGCAATAAGCTGTCTACCAGGAAGCTTACTACCAACGAATCCTTGCTCAACTCTTAATTGAAGTTACCAAGTGTTATAGTTAAAGTACATAAGGAAGCAGAATAGTGTCTAGACAGAGATATTATTTTAGTTGGGATAGACAAGAATTGTCGGGAGGATATTATGATGCACAGCCACAATGCTATCATGGAGCGTTTTGGAGTTTGGTGGATTCATTGGCGGTGAGCTCTCCAATCCAAAGATGGCCATTCTATGGGCCACGAATTATCTTTTCAAAGCTACTACTAATCTGGTCACCATGTATGTTGAGGTTAGTATGTGCATAACAAAAAATAATAATTTCAATCATGATGTTACAACAGAATAATTTTTGTCATGATGTTTTATCTCCTGGGTTTATAAATTCATATAATTATTTAGGCTTGTTTGATAATTATGTAGGTAAGAGACCCTAACAATGACTACAAATGCTAGGAGAGGCTAGAAGATTATTGCATTTAAAATAGATAACCGAAACCCTACAACAACTGTGGCACTTGGAGCTATATCCATTTTGTTTCCCAAGTTAGACCCTTTCTATTCCAAGAAATTCATTCATGCTTCCATACTAAATTTTTTAGCACTAGAGTAATAGTAGCAACTTAAAATATTTATAATGGTTGGAGTTTAGGAGATGATGAATCATACAATACATTTGGGTGGGACAATAAACATGTTGGAGCCTGAGTGCTTTTATCGAAGGTATAGTAACTTAGAGTGTGACTCCTTATATTACTTCACTTTTTTCATTCAATCAGCAATATTTTTAACTTTTTGTGGATTCAATTAGTATAAGTAGTTACACTCGAAGTTATACCTTCCATAAAAGTACTTAGGTTCCAACATGTTTATTGTCCCACCCATGTAATGTCTGATTTATCAGCTCCTAAACTCTAATCATTACCTAGTTTTTAAATAACTTCTATTACTCTAGTGCTAAAAAATTTAGCATCATGGAAGCATGAATGAGTCTCTTGAAATAGGAAGGGTCTTACTTGTGAAACAAGGGATGCAACTACAAGTGCTACAATCATTTCAAGGTTTTGGTTATCTACTTTATACGCAATTTAGTTGTGTCCATGTCTTCTGCCCTTTCCCAGCATTTGTGGTCACTGTTAGGTTCCCCTACCTACATAATTTTCAGACAAGCCTCAATAATTATTAGAATTTATAAAACTGGGAGATACAACATCATGACTAAAATTGTTCTATTCTTACATCATGACTGTAATTATCCTGTTCTTATGCACATACTAACCTAAATTGGATGAGTAGTATCTTTGAGAAGATAATATGTGGCCCATCGAATGACCATCTTTGCATTGGAGACCTCGCTGCCCTTGAATCCACCTAACTCCAAAACACTCCATGACATCATTGTGGTTGTGAAGGTCTTTGGAAATCTAAACTTGACATTGTCTACTCCGTTAAGTCAATATCCTCCTATCAAGTCCAACTAATAAATTGTCCAACTACCCACAATTCCCAAAGCTCAAAAACAGCCATGTAACTACCTCATACCTCTTGCAATACTAAGTTAAATATTTAGACATCATAACCTACTACAATTTCTAGAACATTAATCTTCATTTGGTTCTGGTGATTGATTGTTGTGTTTTTTGGCTTTTTTTTATTCACTAGGGAAGGCTGGGTGACCCTTTGGTGGCTTGGTAGCTGAGGTTTTTGTTTGCTTGAGTATTATTGATAGTTACTTCCTCTGTCTCCTTCATGTTGTTACTTCCACTGCCACGGTTTGTAGAGATTCTACATGCTAATTTTTGTTCTTCAGTTTCCATCCTAACTTCAATTATATAGCTTTAAATACCTACAAAGCATTTTTCTATTGCACTGAGTTAAAAAGATATAAAATAAAATTACATTATATTAAATTTGGCTCTTCAGTTTTGTAGGATTTCAATCTGGAATACAATAGCACATATTGCAGCAACAAATCTAACTTAAAATTTATATATTGCTGCAATAAATATAATTTATTTTTTAACTAAAAACTAATAAAAATAATATTTTTTTCTTTAAAAAAATTATTTCAAATTAAGTTGTTTAAAGAGATTTTTTAGGATGCACTCATTATTTCAAAAGATTATTATGCAAACATATGCATATACTTATGATAATATAGTTTCATGACCAGCATTTTATGAGATTGTTGTATACACTTTATAATATAAAAAATATATAAGGAATCATATTACCAAATTAGCCTACAAACTTAAAAAATAACATTGAGTGAAAAATATCCAATAAAAGACCCACTTCCAAAACACTACTTATATTATAGTATGACACACAATATCTTCTAAATAAAATAATTTAATGTGTCATAATCAATTGATAAATATTTAAAGAGTTAACAAAAATCAAAGGAAAAGCATAGAAAGTTCTTACCAGAATAGCCCTTGTTACACTATGACAATGGTACTTTTGCTCAAATACTTTTTATAATGATTTAATTGTTGGTTTGTCACTTTGGTAACATAACATTACCTTCAAAGCTCTTGATTATGGCTTGATTGAGGCTTGATTTATAGATTTTGGGATGATAGGATGAATGACTAAGATTTGATTAGATAGATGGCTAAGATTTGATGAGATAAATTTAGGGGAAAAAAGGAGGCTTCTAAGTTGTATCCTAGGGCTTCTAAGATTCAGTGAGAGGAAACTAAGGCTTATCCTTATGTGAATGGATAGGATTAAGAGGTGTAGTATGAAATGGGTGGTGGAGATGTAAAGTTAGTTTGACTTTTGTGCAAGTTTCTAGGTTTAATGAATCTAGTTAACTGACGAGGATTAGAACAAGTGGAAAATAATTAATCAAATAATAAATTTATTTTATTAACTAGCTTACCTATATTAAGAAACATCTCTCTAAATTAGGCCAGGGCATATTGAATCAAAATAAAATAACAATAAAATATTTCCTTTACAAAGAATGCATATTTTTATTTGTGTGAAGAACCCTAACCCTATTTTTGCATTCCATTTGTCCATTGTTTGCAATACTTGTTTTCTTGCAAGTTGAGCATGCTCTTATTTGTCTTGAGTGGCTAGATTCGGTGCTTGCATTCACTCAATGTTCTTGATTTCTACAACCTTGGTACTGAGAACAAGTATGTGAACATTAATACCTAACAATCGTGGATCATGATCACTTATGTATCTATCTCCTTCATATGATCTCTTTTACCACCATTATAGAGTAAATTAGGGTTCCTACTATCACCTATATAAAGGGGTACAGGGGCTAGAAAAAAGGATTTTAACCTAGGTGGTGTGTGAGAAAAATAATCAATTGTTCCCCACTCTAGAATGGTTGGGGCCTCCCTACAAATTATGTTATTGCATCATTTGTCTCTCCATCCATCGATATGGTTCTAATGTTGTATACTTCATTATTGGTGGTGTGATGTTCTTAGTCTTAGTGGTTGGTTCCTCAATTCTATACTTTATGTTGTAAATAATAGAAATAGGAAAATGACCCTGTGTGGATGGTCATGAATCAAAATAAATGGAATGTAGGTCTCAATCTAGAATGTTTGAGCTTGTTTTCTAGGGCCTCAAATATAGGAGGGAACCTAATCATCACGCTAGGTTATTTATTTTCCATGTATGAACAAACAATTAAATACACTTGATTTAGTAATGCCCTATATAGGTACATCTGTGAGGTCAAAGAAATGGTAGCATCAATGGCAAAGAAATTGCTTGATGGAACTAACAATGAAGCTAGCATTGAGGTGCATAAACTAGTGAATGTGGCAATTCATATGCACCAAATAAGTATCTACATGCCAAATCAAAGGAAGTGTGGGAGAAATTGGAAATTGGTTGACTTGCCATTTCACATCAATGACAAGAAAATAGGACATCATGAACTAGTATGGTGTGATAGATGGCTTGCCTGATGGGAGAGCAGGATGGCTCAAAGGAGATGCTAACATTTATGATGACAACTACACAGGTAGTACTATAACAAACAATATATATGCTAATCAGAATGCCATTTGCAGTGAAGTTGACAATATAAATTCAACAATATGTCTCAAAGAAAAGAGGAGGCAAATTGATTTCATGGGACATGTCTTAGATCTTAGGTTGAGAGAGATCTTCAAATCATGGTCAGTTATTATTTTGTACACAATCTACATGGTGCTTGGAGACAGTTTCATCTCCACTTCTCATTAATACAGGGTGAATACTGATATATCCTCTATAAATGTTGTTGTGCTATTAGATTTCGGGGAGCCAAAAGATGGTATTTGGGTGGTGTCAGAAACACTAATTTAACCACACTGGCCAGGGGAATAAAGAAGACCTTGGACAATGTTGTTCTCAACTTGGGGCTCTTTCTCAATAATGGCACATGGCATGTGATTCCCTAGCTGTGTAATGGATCATGAGTAACTTTTGTGATTACATTGGTGGGATAAAATGAGGAGAGAAAATAGAAGGACAAGTAGTGTGCAAAATTCCTCAAGGTTATCTGGAGAGAAGTAGATGTCCATGGCACATACTTGGTTCTTCACTATCAAATCTAGTATCTCAAACTCTAGCACAAATGGGTCACAGATGGGAGAAACAGTTGATGACAATCAAATGTAGAAAATATTTTATAGAAAATGCACATAGGTTAGGAATACATTATAATGTTGATATGCAATTATCTACAATATGCATAGGGAAGACATAAGTATATGGTTCTTTGTATCAGATTTTCTTTTTTAGAAAACCAAGAATGTAAGGGTAATGTTAACTTACAATCTTGGGATAGAAGCAAGTCTTGTAAATGGAGCTCCAATTATGTTCGAGAAATACTAATATACAAACCTAGAAGTGCACAACTACAACCACCAACATATGTTATGGTTGAATTTGACAGTTATTCAGGCATACCATTAGAAGATCAAACTCCACTAATAATACCAATTACGCCAATACAAAGGTACCACACAACCCAAATACCCTTAAGATTAGCTTGGGTATTGACAATACATAAATCATAAGGTCTCACTCTTTTAAAAGCTACTATTGACATAAGAAAAATAATGAATATGATTAACATTTGTGGCTATATTTCATATAAATTCATTACAAGGTCTAAGAATAATTTCACAATTTAAATATGACCATTATATGAAAAGATGAAAAAGGGAAAACAACTTGCCAACCAAAAATAACGAATGAAATTATTAGAAGATAAATGATGTGACTTACTTCTTACAAATCTATTTGAATTAATATGAGGTAATGAACTATTTTTCACAATCTCTTAGCTCTATTTCACATTTTACAATTACGAAAATATGATAAATGAATGCATGTACTTACAAATATGTTATGTTCTCTAAATGTACTACACTATTATTACTCAAACAAAACTGTGTCAATTCTTAAAATAGTTTTTTTAACATGTTCAAACCGTAGATGCTACTAGCGTACCTATTTTTAGATTTTGTCATATATAAGTTTAATATGTGACTCGAGAAGGATATGTCTCAACTATTTTAGATAGTTTTCTCTAAAGATAAGTACGCTAGTTCTAGACACTTAAATATTACCATACCTATTTTTAGATTTTGTCATGTATGTCTCAACTATTTTAGATAGTTTTCTCTAAAGATAAGGACGCTAGTTCTAGACACTTAAATATTACCATATCCTTATGACACTTCTAACATCATGTTTCAACAACTCCTAGGCCTCATCTTGCACCACTTTCAACATATCTTAAACCTCCACCTTTCCATTAGTCAACTTATTTATTTAATAGGATAGTCCCTTTTACCAAATTAATCAAATAAATAAATTTATTTATTTTATTTTAATCCATTATCCTTTTTAATTAGATTCATTAAATAAATTTCATTTATTTAATTAGTTTAATTTTCATACATAATCATTGATTATTTTTTTAAATTATGAAGTAATTATTTTAAATTTAAAATATATAACAGACATACTTTTATTAAAAAATGCCCATTAAATTAAATTTAAAATATATAATGGACATATTCTTATTAAATAAATTCACATTACAATAAAGAGACATTAAGTAAATAATCTATATAAATAAAAGTAATACCAAAATATAAATAAAAAAATATCAATTCAAATAAAAAACCAAAAGAATAGTGAGAAGAATATAAGTTATTTGAGTTGTAAGTTCAATTAATTTTCTTTTGTTTTCTACATAATGAAATTCAATTTATTGGTTTCTTTTCACTATTGTGGTATTTCAAAAACTATTAGAATTTAAATTTGTTTTATAAGTATTCTTTAGGTTTTACACAAATAAAAATCTCTCCACACCCAACTAGGGTTAGGGTTATACACAAAATATGCATGATTATTTTAGTGCTTTTTTTAGGAAATTAGATTCTTTTTAGGATTTAAATTTTATTTACTCGAGACATTTGAAATCTCTCTAGACCCAAAGAAGGTCAGGTCCTTCACATCAATAAAAATATGCATGGTTTGTAAAAGAAAATATTTTAGTGTTATTTTGTTTTACCAAATTAGGTTATTTTTGGGATTTCAATTTTTTTATTCGAGAGTTAAAAATAAAGAGTATCATGGAAAATATTTTTATTTTTGGGATTTTAATTTTATTTAAGAAGTTAAAATCTAGAGTATGTGGAAAATATTTAAATGAAGTGACACCAGCTACATTTTTATTTATTCTTCAAAGTTTAAGTTTATAGTTAATGAAATATTTTAGTGTTATTTTATTTTACAAAATTAGATAATTTTTGGGATTTCAATTTGATTTACTCAAGGTGTTTCAAATCTCTCCACACACAAATAGAGTTAGGTTCTTCACATAAATAAAAATATGCATGGTTTGTAAAGGAAATATTTGTGTTATTTTATTTTGATTCAATACATGCCTCTGATAGGGTGTGTGCAAGAAGTTGAGTCCACTTTTTGGCCAAAAAGTGGAAGTGTTTTCCCTGATTTTTAGAATTTGTCACATTTGACCTAAAAATTTGAAGCACTTAAATGTGGAATCTTGGAAAAAGTCACTAAATGTGAAATGTAGTATTTAGAGTCTAGTTTCCAAATATGTTATTTTTTTCAATACCCAGATGATAGAAATTGATTTTGAATAGACGCTTCTAAAAACCACTATTTAAAAGTCACTTTTTTTTACTATACCGTGTACATGTACGTCATCCATATTTTGACCTAAATAATCATATTTTTCTAAATTCTTTTGGAAAAAGATTTGTAACTCACTGAACCACGTTTTCCATATTCTTTTGTAATTTTTTATTGAATATTTTTTTTATTAATTTTTTATTGGCCATTTTTGAGTTTTTAAAAAATCATCATGTACATCATGCATAAGATGACCTAAACGTAACATTTTTTAAATTTTTTTTTTTAAATTGAAAAGAATTGTGTAAAGTACATTTTTGTACAATTTTTTACAAAAAAAATATTTTAATTAAAAGTTATTAAAATACTAAAAAACTCTGATAATTCAAGTTTATGGACCTATTTCATCAGAAATTGATTAAAAATAGAAAAAATAATCTAATTGTAAAAAAAATTACATATTTGGAATCTACACTGTCTCAACTATAATGGGTTTGAATTTTGTCAAAACATTCTACAAAATAGACCTTCAGATATATGCCCAAAGTCACTATTTTGTTGTGACATTGATAGGACCTTCAAGTTGCAGGTCAAACTAGGTCCAGAGGTCAGGTTCAGGTCCCCAAAGCATTTCTCGAACAGGGTTACAAAGAAAAACTCGAGCTTAAAATTCAAATTTGCAACATTCTCTACCATCTTTTTTCTTCTGCAGGTCCATCAAGAATATTGTTTGAATTTTGATAGAAGCCATCATTGAGACACTGTTTGAGTGAAATTTTGTTGAATTGCTAATTGTTTGAAGGACTTGAATAAAGAAGGAAGGCTTTCAAGTTTTTGACATTCATTTGTACATACTTCATAGATTTTTTAATCATGGGATCACAAAATCGTAATAAGAGGAAAGATAGGAAGCTAGTAACCCCTAAAGAAATTGAAGTAAAGAGAGAGGAGGCAAAAAGACAAAGAGATAGAAGAATAAAGATTCAATCAATGAATAATTCTGAAGCTTCTAATTCCACAACTATTGAAGATAAAAACATTGAGGAGACCATAGATGTAGACAATGCAAATTTGCAAGAGGTGAATGTGGAAACTAATATGATTATACAAACTACTCCTGGTATGTCTTCAAATCCCTTTGTCAATGCTATGGAGAATGTTTCAATAGGCACAAATCTAGGTACTTCTTCAAATCCACCTTTGAATGAAATGGAAATGGTGTTGATAGGAGATTTAAAACATGCTGGATATAACGATGTTGAGATTGATAATATTTGTAGAGATCAAAATTTGAAACAAATTGTTGTTGAAAATGAGAATGAAAACTGTTTTGTTGTTGAAAATGAAAAGGAAAATCCTTTTGTTGAAAATGAAAATGAAAACCATTTTGTTGTTGAAAATGAAAATGAAAATCCTTTTGTTGAAAATGAAAATGAAAATTGTTTTGTTGTTGAAAATGAAAATGAAAATCCTTTTGTTGAAAATGAAAATGAAAACCGTTTTGTTGTTGAAAATGAAAATGAAAATCCTTTTGTTGAAAATGAAAATGAAAACTATTTTGTTGTTGAAAATGAAAATGAAAACCCTTTTTTTGAAAATAAAAATCGTTTTGAAGTTGAAAATGAAAATGAAAATCCAAGATGTGATGTTGAAAATGAGAAAAAAAAAATCAAAATTGAAAGAGATGTTTTGGATAATCTTCCTGGTAAAATTTCTTGGAGACAAATAAGAACACATGCCAATAGATTATACAAGGAATTTTTTTATCATAAAAAACTATCATTTCAATGTCAACTAATGATGCAATTAATGAGAATGTGGAAAATGAGAAAAGTAATAAAAATGTTAGGCATTTTTGTTAAACCAAGAAGAAAAGATCAATCACTAAAACATGCTATGTCTACTGTTGCTAGTGCCATTGAGTCTATTGGAAATAATAGTTGATCCAAAGATAAAAATGCAGCAAGACGAGCTATAACAAACTGCTATAGTGAATAAAACAACTTTGAATAGAAAAATAGTAAGCAATATTAGTGGAATTCTAAAAATACATCCTAAAACATTGGTAAGAGTGGCAAAAAGAAGAGAAAGTATAGAAAATGATCAAATTAACCAATGTTGGAGTTTTAGTGGTCAACTCCTGAGATCTGACATGAAACTGAATGTTGAAATCAAATCTTGGATCAAAAAATATTGGCATGATAATACTAGGGTACCATCTAATGCTAGAGATGTTTTAAAATTAAGAGTGGGGTCCAAAGTTTGTGATCCTCATCCAAAACACCTATTAGATACAATGCAAACTAAATTTTATAGAAAATTTTGTGGTGAATTAGTGTTACCTGGTAATATTAGAATAAGTCAAAGATCTTTTAAAAAATGCAAACCATGGTATGTAAAGATTAATAAGCAACAAATATCTTGTTGTTGTAAAATGCATGTTTAATTTCGTTATTATTATGATGTGTTTCGATAAATACTTTGTACTTTACATAGTGACATGATTATACAAGAATGTGATATTAATATGCCACCTGAAGCAATAAAAGAGTTTATATCAAGTTTGTTCTATGAAAGATCTAATGAAAAATCATTTTATTTAAGTTCATGTATTTATGGACAATGCACTAGTTGTGGCAATCTTTCTTTGTTAAGAGTTTGTATGCATGAAAGTGTTGAAAATGATTTTGAAAAACAATTAGTGGATGTTAAAAGATTTAAGAATGTTGAATATTCTTTAAAAGATGAAAATTTTGGAAAGCATTGTGATTTAATTACAGAAAAGGTTAGTGTGCATGTATTCATATCAGAATTGAAGAGTAAAATTGTACCAAAATATGTCAAGCACTCTCAACAAGATCGATGGCTTGATGGACAGTTTCATGAATGTAGAAACATATTTCTAGTTGGTACTATACTATAAGTGGTTAATTTTGTGGAAAACTATAATTTAGCTCCGTAAGAGGAAATTCAATCACAATATTACAATTTAGTACAGGTTGCTATGTTTGTTCATATTGTTTATAAACATGCAGATGACAGCACAAAGAATGATAGAAAATTTTTGAGGAAGTATCATTTCTATTTGAGTGACAACCGGTTACACTCATCAGAGTTTGTTCAATATTGTTTCAATATATTTTATACAAATTTAAGAGAAAGAGGAATCCAGATGACTAAACATCTTATATGGTTAGATCATTGTATGGGGCAGTTCAAGAATGCTTGAATGTTCTGTTGGTTAAGTAGGGTTCACAAGAAGAATAATTTCCAACATATGTAGAATTTTTTTGAAGCTGGACATGGCAAAGGAGAACATGATGGAGCTGGTGCGTGTGTTAAAAGAATTCCTGCTACACAACAATTGAAATTTGAGGTGTAGTAATATTTAAAGGTGCACGTGGGATTGTAGATTGGTGCAATACAAGATTATGTACACCTAGATCAAGCGAATACTCTACAGTTTGTAGATTCTTTTAGTTGGTTGAAGAAGAAAACATTCTACCTAGACTTGATTTCTAGACAATTAGTGGATCTACTAAATCACATTCATTTAGGAGTTCGAATGCAAGTACATGGACTATCTAGACAAGGGAGCTTGCATGTTTTTGTCAGTTTTGTATTTCAGTAGATTGGGAAGCATGTGAGAATACAGAATGGGTTGAAGAGTGGAAGAAAAGGCTATTGACACTTATACAAGCACATGATCAAAGTGAAACAACAATTGAAGACAATGATCAACTGTTTGCATCAAACGATTATGACCATGTTTCAGACCTTGTCCAAGAAGGTAATTTAATTCAAATTATTTCATTTTATTTCACTTCATTACTAATTTGTAGTGCTTTTATTTATTTATGTGTACATATGAATGCATGTATGTTGATTGGTAAAATTTTATGGACATGTGGAAGTTATTGAATCAAAATTTGTTTGCAGGACATGTGTATGTTGTTATTACACCAAAGAAGAATGAAGAGGAAACAAAATATTGGTTGGCTCGTTGTGTGGAGACTAAACATAAGTTAACAACACCTCGAGAAGATGATGATGGCTTTCCTTATCCAACAGGTTTGGTGATCCCCTTAAGACATCCCCTTAAGAAAATTTTGATAACAAGTCTTTGATCCCCTTAAGCAAATTTTAAGAACTTTGATCCCCTTAAGCAAATTTTAGGAATTTCTTTGATGATGGCTATCATTATCCAATAGGTTCGGTGGTGGTTGTTGGCACTTGGATATGGAAATACCTAATAAGGAAGAATAGTTTGCCTACATTCAAAGATTATGAAACACATAAGAAGATTATACACTACTCACATTTGGTGTTGGCAACAAATATAAAACTGGAGAGGTATCGTGGAAAACTTGCAAATAAAGAGTTATGGATAATTTCTATGGAAGACCATGAGACAATCATCAATGTGTTGAAAAAAAGAGAGGATGGAGATGGTACAATGGAATAAGTAAATACAGGTAAATATAGTTAAATAGTTTTATATTGTTCTTTTAAATACATTAAATACATGTTTTGATATTTCTTGTGCGTTATTAGTTGAAATTGATTTAAATTGTCCTGTTATATCCTTAGGCCATCATCACAAATTCATCACATACTTTAAAACAAAAACTTGAGAGGATGCAGATTAAACCTATATCTACACATGTGTGAGGCACTTGTAAATACAGGTACAAATTGTGTATATCTAGATAGTTTTATATAAATTAAAATACATGTTTTGATGATATATTTATAAATTGCTTGTATTATTTTTATATCAGGTGGTGTGAAGACCTACTACATTCCCCACAAGTTTTAGATTTTCTTGAGATGGCATAACCACATTTTGTAAACATTATTTTGAGTTGGCATATATGTACATACACAATTACATTATTACACATTTTGTACACAAATTTGTATACATGTGTATGTACACAATTATACTCTACACTTTTATATATCAAAATTATTATTCTATATATTTTATTTGTTAAATGCGCATGTTTTTCTACTTTGAATTTACTTTAAGTTTGATTTTATTATATTGTTAAATTTGATTACCTTGGGCATCTTCACCAAATTTTGATAACTTAAGACGTCCCATTAAGACATCGTATTAGGACCCCTTAAGACATCTAAAAAGTTAGCATCTTTGTAGGTTAATTAATGGCCAATTTGAAGTTGTTAATGGACCACAGTATCCTACATAGTTATGTTGCTTCTATGCTTCAATAACCATATATCTCTCTCTTTATTCTCAACAAACTAGCATTAGAGTCCTCTCTCAATCCAACCATTACACTATCATCTTCATTCTATCCTTAAAATTTCTTCTTTATTTTACATGCTCAATAATGAAGATGAACTAGTACTTAGCATTATAGATTAGGTTAGTAATTTTCAATACATAGATACAACTCCATGCCTTAATGTTATCTCTTTGGAATTTGTAATTTCTCCCTTCTAGATTCTAGTTAATGGTCCATTGTGTGGATGTTTTAGATCTATTGAATGGGTTTGCATCAACGAGGCCTAGAATCTTGCTTTATCTAAACTATGGAAATGTATGGTGGAGATGTAAGATTAGTTTGAATTTTTTCTTTTAGCTAGTCATGTGAGTTTTTGAATTTATTTATTTGTGAGTTCAAGATATGATTTAAGATTTGATTTATTTTATTAGTGGAGATTAGAAGTTAATTAATCGAATAGTAAGATTATTCAATTAATTAGTGGGGAAGGTGTAGGAAATTAGTTTAATTAAATAAATATAATTTATTTAATTAATTTGATGATGGAAGGCATGCAAAAGGCTAATCCTAATTAATTAAATAAATATAATGTATCTAATTAAAGTATGCAAATGTGAGGTAGATTAAAGTATATCTATACCATGGATCTAAGAACATGTATACAAATGTCGTATCTATCAAAGTACATGAACTACTCAAAATACATCATAATATGCGTGAATCCTATCTCCTTTCTAAGTGACCCTCAAAGTGACAACTATTTTTCTAAGAATTATGAATGGATCCCTACAAAAATATACAAATACATTAGAAATTGAGCATTATAATAAAATTAGAACACATAGTTAATCTAATGTAACAATATACATAACTTATCACCTGATCACTACCATGATGTGAATCATGCATGTATATGTCCTCTTTTTGTTAGCAATGATATGAAATTAACATATGTCACTACATCTAAGAGAGGGACTCAAAACTACATGGATATCACCTAATATACCTTCATCAAGTCTAATAATATACATCATATCTAGAATGATGTAATTGATTAGTATCGGTCCTCAATTCCTTTCCTTTGGTAAGAAATAACCACAATGTCACCAATATACTTAAAACCTGGGGTAAATGTATGCATCCTTTCACCAATAAAATATCTAGGTTGAGGAAAATATCATCCTCAATGATGATCATATGTGTCTCTATCACATACCCTACCATGCACTTTTCCCACATGGCTTGGTAAATATACATTATTTATGTTGAGACCCAAGTGCACATTGACATACAAATTTTGTTGTGATTCAAATTACACATTTGAGATTTTGTTGTGATTCAAATTACAAGAGTGGGTTAGCTAGTTGTCACAAGTATCATACATGTGACAAATGCTAAGAGTAGCTGGTTGTCACCAAAAACACCGAGGTGATAGGTGCCAAGAGCTACCCTTTGTATGATAAGGTCTAGCTGGCCTTCACTATTTCCATGCAGGTGATAGTGCTAGGTGCTAAACCATACTAGGATGGTTAGACTCCACTAATGGTAAGGAGGTGAAAGATGTTTGGATCCTTTGACTCAAAAGGTTTAATGAATTGTGAAGTTCTTTTTTGCCAATAGTTTTCTGATTGTACAATTTCCCCAACTAGTGATGGTGGTAAGTATTATGGGATGCTTTCTAGCCATCCTAACTAGTAGTAATCTAGGAAAAGTATGGACCCTTGATGGAGTATGGAATGCATGGTACTCATTTCCTTCCAATTGGGTTGTATTTAAGGATGGGTAAGTGTTTGCAAGATTGGTATTAAGATGAGATATTCTAAAGAAACGAGTTCAATTCTATTAATCAATGGGAGCTATAACTAATTAGTCTAACCATATTGATACATCTCTCTCTTTGGTATGTATAAGTGGATATCCCTAGGTAAAAGTGTTGTAGGATGAGTCGACCTTCATGTGTTACCCCTTAAGGGGTGAATAATAGCAACCACACTAACTTAATATACCTAGGCACCATGGACCCTTGGCATTGAAATACTCAAAATACATCATAATATGGGTGAATCCTATCTCCTTGCTAAGTGACCCTCAAAGTGACAACTATTGTGCTAAGAATGATGAATGGATCCCTACAAAAATATACACATGCATTAGAACATGAGAATTATAATAAAATTAGAACACATAGTTAATCTAATGTAACAATATACATAAATTATCTCCTGATCACTACCATGATGTGAATCATGCATGTATATGTCCTCTCTATGTTAGCAATGATATGAAATTAACGTATGTCACTACATCAAAGAGAGGGACTCAAAACTACATGGATATCACCTAATATATGTTCATCAAGTCTAATAATATACATCATATCTAGAATGATGTAATTGATTAGTATCATTCCTCAATTACTTTCCTTTGGTAAGAAATAACCACAATGTCACCAATATACTTAAAAACTGGGGTAAATGTATGCATCCTCTCACCAATAAAATATCTAGGTTGAGGACAATATCATCATCAATGATGATCATATGTGTCTGTATCACATACCCTACCATGCACTTTTCCCCACATGGCTTGGTAAATATACATTATTTATGTTGAGACCCAATTGCACCTTGACATACAAATTTTGTTGTGATTCAAATTACACATTTGAGATTTGGTTTTTATTTGGATAATGATTATGGGTAGCTACAAACCTAGGATATAACAATGGTTTCATATAGATTAAGAGTAAATGATTGGTCTAGATGTTTAGTTAATAGATTCCAAAGTTTCATTATATTGGTTGAATCTTTGGGTAGATCTATGATTTATGCTAGGGTTCAACATGATGTTGAGGGTGTTAGTATCACTCCTCAGTCTAGATCCTTTGACCCATCTACCCTACACTTCATGAGCCTTTCTAAAATCAAAATGAGGCATCCCTTTAGAATATTAAGTGCTTACCTAATGATATAGTGATGGAAATTAACATTCTCCAAGTTCACTCTTTCTTATGGAAGGGTAATGCTTTCACAATAATACTTGATATATTTTAATTATAACATTGTAATAGGGAAAACTATACATACCTATGTCATTTTACCTTATGTTTTGGGCCTAGGGAAAACTCTTTTATGAATGAGATCTCAAAAGGACTATAATTTATATAGTGTGATCAAGTCTTAAAAACATTCCTAAAAAAACATCATGATCACACATCTCAAGTTTTTACTCCATTCCACAAATAGTTTATAAATTCCCTTTTTAGGTCAAACACACAAGTGTGAACCTAATCTTGATTAGGTCTGTGACTGTGGATCTAAACAAAGGCATCTACAAGTGCTCTAGTGAAGGTTGTGAGATTGATTCCCAAGCCTAAGAAAATCTTATCTACACAAACTCAAAATAGAAAATTTAAAGATAAACTTAATGAAAGCATGTCAAAGGAATTGGGTCTTGCTAAATTATATTATTGTGTTGTGCAATGATCAACTTTCAAGGCATGTTGTATGCTAAGTATCACTTATCTCAATAGTTACTCATAAATTTGATACCATTAAATGTCCTACCATAGAATTGTAACATCAAAGAAAATTGTAACATCAACCATTTGAAATTGATAGACATTTTATTTTCTAAGTGTGGTTCTCAAAGAAAGGGTCTTTTGGATTCATTCTTTGTCATCTTGATTAAAATGTAATATATTATCCTCATACTAGTTTTCCCATGTCATATAATGACTTATGCATATTAATTAGTTAAGGAATGTTTTTGTATAATAGTGGTGGATCATATAGGAAGATAATTTGTTTCATTTGAATAAACCTAGAAAAAATGTTAAATTTTCCACTAGACCATGAAGTATAGGACTACTAATATGTCTAAGAATGCTATGCATGGCCTTTTATGAGCAGAGTATTAGTTATCTTTATCATCCAATAAACCCTTTATGTATGATTATTATGATCCTAATAATATCAAACATTTGTTTTGTAAAAGTGATTTTGATAATATCAATCAATTGTATTTTTTCAAAGCTTTACCAATCCATGTACTAATATTAGTTGAAGACTGACATGATATTATATTTTTTTGTCAAATATGTAAAGCTTTCATAGACTATTCATTGGGACTCAACTCCAAACTTAACTCTTAGGGTGTTGGGCCTTGTACTCAACAAAAATTGATTTCTAATAGCTTTTTTTGTGAATGTAGTAACTTCACCAATAGACCAACTGACTCTTGACAAAAAAATATTATTATGAATCTCACTATTAAAGTCACTTTTGAGTTATAGTGTTTTACCCTTGTTAATTTTAAATTTAGAGCTTGCTATTACCATTTTAGCACATTTTTAATACTAGTGGAATATATAAGTTCAAAGTCATGTTGTGAATTTTTATATAGTTAAAGTACTTGCATGTTTGAAGTGTAAAACACATAAAACAATGAAATAAAGTTTTGTATTCTAGAGACCATAAAATAGTGAAATAAAATAAAGTATGTCCATGTTCAAAAAATATATAAAGTCCATGTTCAACAATATATATAAAGTCCATGACAAATAATATATAACATAGTCCATGAAATAGTCAAATTATGTAGCCCATGAAATAACCTATCACATACTATCTCTGTAATCAAGAGTCCTCTTCACACCATGTGAACTACTCAGATGACCTGAATTACTCTGTAGAAGAGAAAGATTTAGATGAAATCAGATGTAAGATGATTAAAAATGATTTAATGACAATTTTTAAATTTATAATTTATCATAAAATTAAATTACCATGTGAGGATGAGAGGTATGCTCTGGTGCACCTAGACATGTCTCTACATGTTCTAAATCAATCTATTTAATACAAGAGAAAGTTCAAGTTGAAATTAGATGTAAGACAATTTTAAAAATGATTTAATTCAATTTAATTTATAATTTATTATATTTAAATTATTATACCATAAGAGGTTGTTGTGCATCGTCTATTCCAAGACCTATCTCTGTAGGCCTAGCTACATGACATGTCTCAAGCTATAAAAGAAAAAGAATTTTCAACACATGTCAACATATATATCTATCAAGAAATTTACTTTAAGTTCACAATGTATATTTTAATTGACTTTAAATATAATCTAAATTTTAAATTATATCGTATTAGGCTGCCCATCTCCTCTGTCCTCTTGCTCTACATGTGTTGTGTGTTGATGAAACATGTCATTGACAAGCTCCTACAAGGTCATTTATAACTTAGCACATGTGTGTACAAATTAGGTTAAAACATATATATATATTGACTTGTGTACATATGTACTCAATTTTTGTTTTAATCTATTTAAAAGACTTGTACATATATTACACGTAGACATAGATATACATTTTTGAACAACCTGAAATGCAATAGACTCCTCATATAAACTTGGATTATCCAAGTGTGCTACAATGCCCATCCTCCTTGTTGTGTCAACTTGCATAGACATATTTTTAATATATATTAAATAGTACATGCACATTTTCAGATATAGTGAAATCAAAATAGAAAAATCAAAGTATATATAGTTTTTTAAAACAATATAAATACTGTAAAAGTGTTATGTGAGATGCCCAATGATGGAGGAGCACTCGAGACACCATCAAATGGAGGATTCAATGTGGAAGAATGCTGAACCAACATAAATATTTAATGTACATGTTCAAGATTGAATTACAAATTAAAATCAAGTAAATAAAATTATTTAAAATATAAATAATTCAAAATACCCCAAATGGGTGCCTAAGATGAACAAGTGTCGATGAAAAATTAAATCAATCAATGGTCCATGTTGCCATCATCTACACCAAACAATTCGATTGTTAAAATATTACAATTTAATTGATCTATATGTTGATTAAAAACACATGCTTAAAATTGTTATAAATTCAACATGTGTGTAACCTATATATACCTGTGTCAAATGATCAGTGGGATGATCCTTAGCAAATAGATAATCAATAAATGATTCACCCATATTATCAGATGATGCATGTGTAGCTAAAGTGGGTACAGCTACCTGATAAGGTCCATAACACAACTGATTGCAACTCGTACATGTATGAGGCATCGACACATGTGGAGTGGTACTAGGACCACTTCCATCATCAACTCCTCCATGGTCTCTAACCTGAGCTACCATCATAGAAGTCTACTCATCTAGGCTACTTGAGAGTGCACTCAATGTGCCTAGTGTGGATACCACTACACGATGCTGGAAGAGCGAAGGAATGGAAGCAACAGGAGGGTCAATAAGAGGTTGAATAGGCACGGGTCGTTGGGGATCAACCCGTACCCCCAACCTCTATTGTGGCATGCCACCACCAATACCCTAGAATTATCTAAAATCAAAGTAGTTGGGTTTCTTATTCATAACAAACTCTACATATAATTTTCTCAAAAAATATAAAGGAACCTCACAATTATCATGAGGTGGATAATCAAACACCATCCACCATTTGTCCCAAAAATTGGTAGACATTCCTTCATGCCTACACCACCTGATTGATATTCTTTTCTTATTTGTAGGAATAGGTTCATTTGTAATGGGATGTCTAAAATATTGTGCTAAATGACCTTTTGTGATTTTAAGATCCAAAATATCCTTATAGGAGAGGCCATCAGCATAAAATTGGTGCCTCTCCTCTCTCCATTTCTAGAATCCATCAAAGTCTGAGTTAATAAACCTCATAGAATCTACAATGTTTTGCATCAAAGCTGCAAAACGTACCACATGAGGTGGCATGAATTGTTCATTGCAAATGGAATTCAATTTTTCTTGTATGGAATCCACATTTTTATTAATTATGGCTTGCAAGCGAGCTTGGTTAGTTCCAAGTGGGGGTCTAGGTGGGGCATCTGGGGGTGGGGGTGGGGGTGGTGCCCGATCATCTTGTGCATTGAGGAAGTCCTCAACATCAAAGTGAATATCATCCAGATTCATGATATATATAAAAACTATATGAACCTGCATATATACATATAAACATACAAACTTGAGTACAAATTTAATTAAATCAAGAATAAATATATATATATATATATATATATATATATATATATATATATATATATATATATAATGTACATGTTAAAAAATATATAAATTATAAATATAAACTAGATAAATTATATGTATGTTTCAAGAAATTACACTTGAAATAAATTTAAATTAAACATACAGATACATGTGCATGTACAAATTTTAAAATGTAAGAGCTATTATAGTGAACTAGATGCAATTTTCAAATTGAAGTCAAGGGATTTTCATTCGAGACCTAAATTTTGATTCTTATAGTGAGGGAGATAGGACATATCAATTTAATACTATATAGACAATCATGTTAGGTTCAATCAAATACTAGTACAGTCATGGGCATAAACTTGGGCATCTTTGTTTCAAGACTAGAGGTTTGTAAACAAGGATTTGCATGCATATATATTATCAAGGTCACATGTTATGCTTATGAGATATCCTCTCATTCATCTTACATCACAACCCTCTCAATAGGACTGGACTCTATAATTGATTTTGTTATATACGACTATCATTATGGTGTTTGGTATCAAGATTATATTTCAATATGCATGACTTTCATATCAAAAGATGCCTCTTAAGGACTCAGAGAGATCATTCTAGCCAAGCATTGTATTGTCACAGTAGTTAGAGTATAGTAGTAGGGCTATTAGGACTGCCATAATGAATTTATTGTCAAGGTTTTTTTTATCATATGTTAGGTCCAAGGTTTCAATTTTGTTAATTTTTCTATGGAGTTGGATATTGGTTTGATGTTAAGTACTCATTCTAGGAGATCCAACATTTCCTATGGCAAAGATACAAATAGTTTGTAATGGTTTTGAATGAATTTCTCTAACTTTATGACTATCAATAAGCTTGGTCAACAAACAATAGTCATGCTTGCATTGGTTTGAGCATTGGAACAATCATGAATTCATAAATTGGATATGTGTTTGAGTATGTGAAAATTTGAGTGAATCCTTACCATTTGATAGGAAAGAGGAAATCATCATGTGAACTTTAGTATCTTGTATAATGTTGTCATGACCATTAAGGACTCAACATTAATTGTTATTAAATTCCTAGATTGTTATATGGACCTTTAAGATAGCCTTAAACCAATAATAGACTTGTCATGAGGGACAATGAACTACAAAGGGACAATGAAATTGTTGTTAAGAAGTAAGACTCCTCTAGAGATTCAATTGCATTATCTAGATAATCAAAGAGACATAACCATGTGGTAATGATTAAATCTTCCACTTTTAAGATAGATGATGAGGTAAGAAGGTTAGGATGCTTTGTTTAACTTGTGATTGTAGGGATGATCTAGCTAGAAAAAAGATATTAGTTGATGGTGAACTAGCTTGATTTTGTTTCCTATTTCCTATTTGCAATTGTTGTTTTCTATTTAGTTGTTAGTCACTTGACTCTTATGTGTGTAATTTAGATTTAGACTAAGCCCATTTAATTAGTCTAAATAGTCTTAATTTGTACTATCTTAACATTAGATTATTGTCCCAAACCTTAAGAACAATTTAAAACTCTATTTTACTACCAATATATATTAATGAAGGGTGAATGTTCAGATGCATCTATGCTATTGAATGATGTCATAGAAACCAATGGACTATCATACCACCTAGGTAGAATCATAATGAACATCTACAAGACTATAACTAGACTTGGAAAACTACCTTGAGGTGGATATCTTGTGCATTCCACATCATCTGAAAACCTAAATTTGGTGAAGTTGACTATGGCAACCAAATTTGATAATGGAGATAGGATTGACTACTAGTTACCTAGGACTAATCTAAGTATGAAGATGAATATATTCTGATGATTTATGATTTAAATTTAATGAAGAGTTTGATTCTTTGTTTAACTTGTGATTGTAGGGATGATCTAGCTAGAAAAAGGATATTAGTTGATGGTGAACTAGCTTGATTTTGTTTCCTATTTCCTATTTGCAATTGTTGTTTTCTATTTAGTTGTTAGTCACTTGAATCTTATGTGTTTTATTTATCTTTAGACTAAGCCCATTTAATTAGTCTAAATAGTCTTAATTTGCACTATCTTAACACTAGATGATTGTCCCAAACCTTAAGAACAATTTAAAACTCTATTTTACTATCAATGAAGGGTGAATGTTCAGATGCATCTATGCTATTGAATGATGTCATAGAAACCAATGAACTATCATACCACCTAGGTAGAATCATAATGAACATCTGCAAGACTATAACTAGACTTGGAAAACTACCTTCAGGTGGATATCATGTCCATGCCACATGATCTGAAAACCTAAATTTGGTGAAGTTGCCTCTAGCAACCAAATTTGATAATGGAGATCTAGGATTGACTACTAGTTGCCTAGGACTAATCTAAGTATGAAGATGAATATATTCTGATGATCTGTGATTTAAATTTAATGATGAATTTGATGCTTTGTTTAACTTGTGATTGTAGGGATTCAATCTAGCTAGAAAAAGATATTAGTTGATGGTGAACTAGCTTGATTTTGTTTCCTATTTCGTATTTGCAAAATTATTGTTTTCTATTTAGTTGTTAGTCCCAACTCTTATCTGTGTTATTTAGCTTCAGACTAAGCACATTTAATTAGTCTAAATAGTCTTAATTTGTACTATCTTAACACTATGATTGTCCCAAACCTTAATAAAAATTTAAAACTCTATTTTACTATCAATATATATCAATGAAGGGTGAATGTTCAGATGCATCTATGCTATTGAATGATGTCATAGAAACAAATGGACTATCATACCACCTAGGTAGAATCATAATGAATGTCTGCAAGACTATAAATAGACTTGGAAAACTACCTTGAGGTGGATATCTTGTGCATGACACATGATTTGAAAACCTAAATTTGGTGAAGTTGCCTATGGCAACCAAATTTTATAATGGAGATAGGATTGACTACTAGTTGCCTACCTGACTAATCTGAGTATGAAGATGAATATATTCTGATGATTTGTGATTTAAATTTAATAAAGAATTTGATGCTTTTTTTTAAACTTGTGATTGTAGGGATTCAATCTAGCTAGAAAAAGATATTAGTCAAGATGGTTCTAGCTCGATTTTGTTTCCTATTTCCTATTTGCAAAATTATTTTTTTTCTATTTAGTTGTTAGTCCCAATTCTTTCCTTAAGAAGTATATCAAATCTAATTATATGCACAAAATTTTGAAGTTAATTCAATGCATTTTCATCATAGTTTTGGAGATCACAACAAGTGTTATTATCCTAGAGGATCTTATGTAGTAGTCTACTTCTACATATACAAGTTTTTGTTAGGAGAAAATATCTTTTGCCAAATTTGTATAGAGTTGTCTATAGTGTGTTCCAGGGTAATCAAATGATGTAAGTCACAATTTAGAGGGTTGAGGGATAAGTTTGTGTTGAGTCTATAGGAGGTGTTTTCTTACATAGATCTCTCCATAATCTAGGCGTCTCCATGTCTAACTCAAATGTTTCAAGGGATATTATATGTGTCTCTAAAGTTACATTTGTTGGCTTGATTTCATTCTTGATTAGTTGGCTATCATAAAAACTATAAAATCTTCTCAATTCTTGATTAGTTGGTTGTCTCTAAAGGTTTGATTATGAAAGAAGTGATTAAGGTTTTATTATGGTTTGTTGTAATTTTTTTACATGACAGTTACCTATTCAATAATGCCTTTAAAACACAATGACATACATTAATATAAGTAAATTTTTTAAAAACCAAATTTATATATATGTCATCCCAATGCTATATAAATTTTGATAGTTTGTTCAAAATCTCTCCTTTCATATGATACAGTCGTTTCAAAATTTCAATTGTATTTTACAGCTAAAATGTCTAAATACAGCTATTCAACACTAAAATTGAAATCAAATTTTGACAGTTTGTTCAAAATCTCTCCTTTCATATGAGATAGTATTTTCAAAATTTCAATTGTATTTTACAGCTAAAATGTCTAAATACAGCTATTCAATTCTCAAATTTAAACAAAATTTTGACAGTTTGTTCAAATTCTATCCTTTTATATGATATAGTCTTTCAAAATTTCAATTGTATTTTACAACTAAAATGTCAAAATATAGCTATTGAATTCATAAATAGAAACCCTAAATAACAGTCTACATTTTAAATTTTGATTGTATTTTACACCAAAAAAAGAAAGGAAAACTTCAAAAGATTCATTGGCAAATTGTAAAAGTTGAAAAATCCACTTACCTGATCTTTTGAAGATGAAAATCCTCTTCCTCAACTCAGGATCCCATTTTCAACTATTCCTGTCATTGGAAAAAATGGGGTTGCAACTAGTTTTTTTAAAAAATTATATTTTCACAAAACGGGATCCCGTTCTAAATGGGATCGCGTTTTGTGAAATGGATCCCGTGTTTTGGTCCTAGGTTTGGGATCCCGCTAAGAAATGGGATCTCGTTCTAGATTTTAGGCTTGGGATCCTAATCTAAAACAAGATCTCGTTTTGTAGAAATAGGATCACATTTTTAGTTATCTGATTTCAGATTTTTTTCTAACTCCGAAACTTCCACAGTAAGTGGACACAACTTCTTGCATTTACCTGATATGTCTAGCCTATTTTAAGTGGATTTTTTTAAATATACATATGCTAGTTTATAGTCAATAAAATATTTTAGTGTTATTTTATTTTAAGAAACTAGATTATTTTTAGGATTTAAATTTTATTTAATCAGTGCATTTCAAATCTCTCCATGTTGCATCTTGTGAATTTTTGCATTCCAACGTTTAGAAAGAATATATAGGTGGACTTTATAAAATAGATTACACAAGCTTACTTTATGAATAATTGATATCTGCCTTGTGGTTGTGTCATATAAAGGAATGAGCCTTGGTGTGAGTCCAAGAAGTAGCTTATATCTTAAAGAACTCGATCAATGATTTTATCTTGGTCAATACATCTAAGGTGGTTTGACTAATCTAGAAATAAACTCCATCTTAACTTCTTTTTCCGCCTCAGAGAAGCCTGACAATATGGATCTAACCTTAATGAATATAATGAAGATGATTTTGATTAGTTTCATATTCCATAATCTTGTCTAAGGCTATATATCCAACCGCAATGCCTTTCATTCTATTGTAAGGCTAATATCCAATACTTTATAAAGTATGCCGATGTAATTGATTTTATAATGTCCACCTACATATCCTCTCATAACTTTGAAATGCAAAAATCCACAAGATTCAACATTCAAAACAATCCCCCAAAAAGTAAAGCCTATAAACCTTTTAAATGTTGACTAGATTTACACTAAGCCATTGTCCCTTAACTCTTATAAGATAAAAAAACTCAAGACTAAAGAATAATAAACTTGTAACATACCTCCAGCCATTTGAGGAGCATTTTCAATAAGGGTAGTGTTGAATTTATTTGGTAAAGTAGTAAATGGTGATGCACCCAAAGATGAACCATACCCTTTAACCATTGCATGTGGATGTTAGGAACAACAGCCCCTGCATTAAGTCATCTACTAGGAACCCTGCTACCAATGAATCCTTGCTCAACTTTGAACTGAGAGCTACTGAGCACTACAGTCAAAGCACATAAGGAAGTACAACAGTGTCTAGACAGGGATATTATTTCAGTTAGGATAGATAAGAATTGACAGGAGGATATTATGATGCACAACCATAATGTTGTCATGGAGTGTTTTGGAGTTCAGCGGATTCATGGGCAGCGAGATCTCCAATACAAAGATGGTCATTAGATGGGCCACAAATTATCTTCTCAAAGCTACTACTCATCTAGGCACCATATATGTTGAGGTCAGTATGTACATAATAACAAAGTAATTTCAATCATGATGTTACAAAAGAATCATTTTAGTCATGATGTTGTATCTCCTGGGTTTATAAATTCTAATAATTATTTAGGCTTGTCTGATAATTATGTAGGTCGGAGACCCTAACAATGACTACAAATGCTGGGAGAGGCCACAAGATAAATGCCTAGGTAATCATTAATCTTCATTTCCTTCTAGTGATTGATTGTTGTGTTTTTTGTCTTGTTTTTTGATTCACTAGGGTAGGCTGAGTGATGCTTTGGTGGTTTGGTAGCTGAGGTTTTTCTTTGCTTTGAGTATTATTGATATTTACTTTCTCTATCTCCTTCATGATGTTACTTCCACTGCCATGGTTTCTAGAGATTCCACATGCCAATTTTGTTGTTTAGTTTTCATCCCAATTTCATCATCTAGTGTCTTACTCAAAATGAGAATATCATCTAAATAAACTATCACAAACCTTCCGAGAAACTCTTTCAAAAACTCATTGATGAGTCTCATAAAAGTACTGGGTGCATTGGTTAGCCCAAATGGCATGACTAACCACTCATACAAACCTTCTTCATCTTGAATTTAGTCTTCCACTCATCCCCTTCTCGTATCCTTATGTGTGTGTATGGCATGTTTGTTCCCAAGTAAAGTTTCAAGACTGGTGGTGATGAGCTCCTCCTATGCTTTGGGATTTGTATGTAATGTTTTTTCTCAAGTGTACTTTCAAGACTGGTGCTGATGAGCTCCTCCTACCCTTTGGGATTTATTTGGCATCTATGTTGCCCCTTATGCAGTTTCAAGACTGGTGGTGATGAGCTCCTCCTGCATTTGGGTTGTGTGTTTACTTTCCTTGTACTTGTATTTGCATTTCATAAATGAGAAAATGAAAAAGAAAATAATCACTGTATTCATTGTATTCACTATGTTTTGTGTGTCTTCAATGTTGTCGTCTCCATGTTTTGCGTTACTATAACTATCTTCTCCTTGTTTTGTATGCTTGTTACTGTCTTCAATGTGTTTGGCATGTCTTCATGGTGCTTGGTGTGTTTGCTGTGTTTTTTGACCTTACTTTAATGCATGTATTGGCCTTGTGTTTATACATACATTAAAATGGGGGCTAAATGTTATGTCAAAAAATGTCCCCTTGGGGGATTTTCCATCTTAACGTTTAGCTCCTAGGTCTTTAGAATGCATTTAGAGCATCTTGTATGTTAATTATGAATTTTGATGAGAAAACCCTGAAGTCTTATGGCAAATAGGACCTAAGGGGTGCAATTTTGATGATCCCTGAACAAAAATGAGGGAGTGGACTTAATATTGTGCTATTTTGGGTCTATCCTAAATTTGAATGTCAGTTTTATGACTGTTATTTGGGTCCTATGCCAACATCTCAAGTTTGAATTATGAAATTCTTAGCGTGAATCTTTGTAGTTGCATATATAAGCATGTTTAGGTTTTCATTTGCAACCAGAAGAAGATGATTGCAAACTTTATGCATATTTGTGATTTCAAGATATTCATTGTTGCAAGAGCAGAGCTTTGTTATTGTGTTTGTGATTGCAGATTTGACTTCATCATCTCATGTGATTGAAAAGCCTTCATTTATGTGAGATCTATGCTTCAAGGTGATATCTATTGTAATTTTGATCATTTATCATTTGGATTTTACCTCTATTCCGCTAGGATATGCACTCTGATCTAACAATAGTGTTTGGAAGACTTGAATGTCTCTCTGGGGCTTGACTGAGGCAAGCCTCTAAACACCACAACCCTCTCCCACACTCATTTATGATTACAGATTATAGGTACCGAGTTTTGTGGAGCGGAGTTGTAGAAGAAGGTTTCAAACAACAATAATTCAGGATCTAAAAGAAAGTGGATAGAGTTCAAGATTTCGGGACAAGGGTGCTAGTCCTAGTGTCCCCTGCCTTTTATGGAGCAAAAACAAAAGAAACAATGTAGATCAGTGTCGAAAGGAGAGTAAGATTCTGTGCAAAATATAGTACATTGGACTAGGGTGCTAGTCCAAATGTCCCTGACTATTCTGCATTCTGAACTTCAAAAAATAGTGAGTTAATAATCTCTGTCCTTCACCTTAGTTTGAAAGGATATGTTGTAATTCATCAATTTACTTATTATTTTGTTTATTTAGGGTTTTAAGAGTAATTGAGCGTTAAATTGAGATATTGTTTGATACATCCAAGCTTTTGCATTGTTCCAAGAGGCAACCCAACTTGACAGGTAAATGCTCTCGCTTAGTGGAGATTCAACTTGGTTGATATGCCCTTGAATGTTTGGTGAGAAGGGAGGATTTACCTTTAAAACCTAAACCAACTCATTCCATTTTCAACCCTAAACAATATGATGTAATCTTTGGGCTTTGATGTTACTGACTATCTTGAGACCCTACATCAATTCCATGGCAATGTGATTAATCTATAGTATTTAACTTGGTATTGTCATCTATGTGATGCTTGTTGTGATGCAAACCTAACCAAGACCTTTTGACATTAAATTTAACTTATGATTGTATGGAATCCTTTCAAATTAAGTTATGTAGGGACTCTGTTCTATAACAATACCATTGTGATGTTAGTTAGCATCTTGCTTCATGTTGTACTATCATGTGAAAAACATTGGTTCAATTCTGTATGGAATTTATGGACATAGAAGCTTGTAAACTAGCTCTAGCCTAGAATGAAGGTAGTTATAGGGCCTTGGTATAATGTATTAAGACATGAGTTTGTCAAACTTGTATAGGTTATGACTGTGCTACTCATTATTATGTATCAAATTTGTTATGGTAGGCCATGAGTACATCTATCTTTATGATTGTGTGTTTTGCACTTTAATCAAGGATTGTGACCTCACTATAATTATTATTAAATATGTTTTAATGCAAGATGAGGTGGATAAAATTGGTGGGTATGTCATTAAGGACTCTTGTTCTTATTATATTTCAAAATTTGTAAGCCTTATTGGCAGTTGATGCTATTGGAATTAGGGTTGACAACTGAGAGGGGGGGGTGAATCAGTTATCTTAAAACTTTAATGCTTGCTACAGTTAATTCTTCTTTACAAATTCTTAACAAATTAATGATATAATCATGAAAAGCAAGAATCAATAACACATGAGCAGAAATATAAATAACACACTTGAAACCAAGATTTTTGATGTGGAAACCCAGTTAAGGGAAAAACCACCGTGGGGATTAACTCACAAAAATTATACTCTGTTAAAAGTATTACAAAAGGGGAAGGCACATGCCTTCAGGATCACTGCCTAGAGCTCACTACTCAAGAGAGGCTCATTGCCTAGAAGAATGATTACAAAATGATTATAGATAGTTTGAACTGATGAATAGCATCTACTAATGCAAGAATTTAGTTCCGGTCAAGCACAAAATATTGATCTTACACACTTCATCTTTATTCTGCCCTGTTTCCTGCTCTGCCATAATCCAGACCTTAGATCTCTTCTCTTTCACACCTTAATCTACCTTTTGCACACCTAATCCATCATCGCATAACACACACACACACACACACACACACACACACACACACACACACACACACACACACACACACACACACACCAAAACACTCAAATCTATTGGCTATATATATCCCTATCAACAAATTTAATCAATTGTAGTCAGCTTCAATAAAACTTAGAACATTTATTAAACATTCTGCTCTGTTGGCTAAATCTATGCACAAATATCAACGTGGACCAAAAACTTGTGTTTCCATATCATCAATCATGTTGGCCAATATCGTTTATTATCACCAATTGCTTATCCAACAACTTTTTTGCATTCAGACCAACATCAAATACTAGGTTGCCATGTTCTTCTTCTAACTATGCTAACTGATTGGAACCTAATACTCAAATCCTTATAAATTTTCAATCCTTTATCATCGGAGGCTAAGATTTTGGATTTAGATAGTCTTGACACTCCTTATCACTTCTTCAGATCCATAGCACACTGTTAATTACCACCAGAGAGATCTGAACTAAGAGACCAGACCCTGGCTCATGCTCTATTTCTAACATCTAGACTTAGACAAATCTTCACTCTAACTTCTGGTATGAATAGATTATATAATACGGATATGCAAGGTAGACTTAGTTGCCATCAATGACAACACCTGTCATGCGTAGAAGTGTCTCTTTCCAGTAATTTCCCCCTTTGGCATTGATGGCAACACTTAGTGAAAAATGACTAAGTGTCAAAAGATTCTTTCTTACTATGTACACTTGTGCTTTTCACTGATCACCAATGCTCCCCCTTTGTTGGATTCCTCATTTTCACTGATCACCAATGCTCCCCCTTTGTTGGATTCCTCATTTTCATTGCTCTTCACTCCCCCTTTGACATCAATTGCAAAGGGTGGGATCCACAAGCCAAAACTTACACAAATATACCAGGTCGCCTATGTACAAATAGTCTTTGAGTCTTATTTACATATGCTTAAGTACATTAGAAAAAATGTTCTTCAAATGTGCTAGATCACTATCTCAACTCTTCTTTATAGTGTTCAATATTGAGATGTGGCCACTGAAAATGAATGCTTGTGACTCTGATGTCCACAGATCAATGGGATCACTTGACTAAGCTGCAACTTGGGCTTCAGTTAGAGGATTGAACATGGCTTCCATTTTGGGGGAAAGTAGTCCCCTGAGCTTTCTCATCCTTGATTCTATGTTCTCCTTTACTTTTGTTAATTTCTTTATATCTTCTATCAAGCTGATCACCTGACCCTCTTTTCTTGCCACTGATGATGTCACAGGATCAAAGGACTTGGATACACTAGATAGTTTCTGCTTAGAGACTTTTATTTTATCTTCATTATCCTCTATAACTTTAGGACAAGATAAGCAAAATTTATATACATTTCCTCCTTCTGTAAGAGCATTTTGAATACTCTTTATACTGGCATCCAACACCATTCTATCTAGTCCAATCAACCCCTTTAGAGCATAAAATCTCTTATCATTGAATTCCTTTGGAACCTTGACCTGTACAGACTTCTCTAGAGATTCAAAATGAGATCTTACTAAGTTTATTAGATTTTTTAATTGGCCAAATGGAGATGTCAAAGAATCCTTCTGAAACGTGGGCATGATCTTCTCCAAAATTTCTGATGCCAGGCCAAGTAGCTCACTATCTTCTATGTGAGACTTCAAGATGTGTTCTCTAGCTTTAGCTTCAGTAATGGAGGCCAACTTTATCTTTTGCACCAGAGATAAGGTATCAAAGTTTATTAGACCTTGTACAATGTCCTTATCTTCTTCAATCTATTTGTCTCTTTCTAGAATTTCCTTCACTACTTTTGCAGTGTCTCTTGCCCAAAATGATTATGTATCTATTTAATCCTTATCGGTACTATTAATTAGATTGACCTGCTCAGGCTCTTCATCAACCTTTGCAATTTCTTATTCTTTTTCATTTTTCTCCTTGGCCTTTTCTACTTCTTGGTCTTCTCCTTCTTTTATTTCATGCTCCTTATTCTTCAATGAATCATCTTTAATTTGATCATCTGCTTCAACATTCATTTCTGTATCTTCTTGGTAGGATTGATCAGGAGTTTGAACACCTCATGTATCATCAGTTTCATCTGTCATGTTTACATCTTCCTTGTTTATTGCTTCCTCTTCTAGAATAGAGGAGTCATCTAACTCAGTTTGCTTTTCATTGATCTTCAATTCTTCAACATCCAAAATTGAGGAGTCAATCCCATCATCAATCTCCTTTTCAATAATAGGAAGATTATGTCTTTTTAGTGCATTCAAAAGAATCTCCTGAGTATATTTGACTATCTCATCTGTTTCACCAAGCATGAGTTTATTCATTCTCTTCTTACTCTTGAAGTCATCCTTCACTTCTTTGAATATCATGTTCACCTAATCTGGAGTAATCTAAGGGCACAAATTTATCAATACATGCTCCCTAATCTCTATGTATTTACCTTTTGCATTATATTTTCTTAACTCCAGAATATCTGCAAGACATTTTGGAATTTTAGAAGTTATTTCAATCAAAGACTTATTGTAGATGTTCAAATATTTGATTGTTGCTTCTTCTAGAACCCTTTTATCAACATCACTGTAATGATCAAAGAATTTAGTCATTGGCATTATGTTACCATCTACAGTGACTAATTTGATGATGTCATCCATAGAGAGAGTAGGCTTTTCAACATATGTTTCAATCTTTTGCCTCTTGCTTGCTCTTTTGCTTTTGAAGAGCTTCTCTTTAGACACTTTGGCTGCTTTTGTACCTGATGCCTTTAACTCTTTGACTTCAATATCAAGGTAGTTTCCTCTTCATCATTCCTCATGCTTTTATATGTCTAGAAGGCCTTAGTTTTCACCATTTTCTCTTCTTTTCGAGATGATTTTCCTTCTAGTTTCTCAGGTTTGGCAAGTTTGGGGGGAACAGAGGTAGTAGCAGAGCTTTGGTTTTTCTAGGCTGGCTGGAGGAGGCATCCAAAGCACTTCCTTGTTTCTTATCCTGCTTCTCCTTGTCAGCTTTTTCTATTCTTTCTTTGTTCTGCCTCATTGCTTCCTTAGTTATGCCAATACTTTCAGCATACATCTCCACTTGCTTCTAAGCTTTCCTTTTGATTTCTAGTTTTCTGAGCTCAACATGCAATTTCAAACTTAGCTCCTTATATGTTCCAAATATTTCAACTATGGTATCCTGTGACTTGCTCAAAATAGGTTGAGCATACATATCTAATACTTGCTCATCAACTTCATAACCCATAGGCATAATCCATACTGTTCTTGGTTTAATAGCTTCCATTAAGCACTAATCTGTATCTAACATAAAACATATTGTATCCTTGTATTTTTCAACTATAGAAGATTGAATTCTCTCCCTTGAATGCATCATGTTCTGAAAGTTCTTAAAAAATCCCCAAAGAGCTATCCTTTGAGCATTGGCATCTCCAATACTATTCAATTTCTCTCTTATCTAAATAGCAACAGGTTTGTCACTGGTCCAACACATGCTTTTCTTGCGAGGTAACTCATTCATGAAATGGAAGAATAGACATAAGACTAGTGTACCATATTTGAAGGTGTTCTTCTTATCCTTCTTTACCTTATTCAGATTTTCCATCAGCTGGTTCTGCAATAGCTCACATAAGTCATAGTCAACATTTTTTCTCAACATCTAATAAGCTGCATAGATAGTTGTACTAGATATAGAATTTTCCCTAATAGAATGATAAATCTTCTATCCAATCACCATTGAGGCAAGCCTAATATCCGGATCAATAATATCATTGATAGTCATTTCCCTTTTGTCAAATCTTGAATCAGTAGCATCAGTCATAGTTTGATTCATTATAGCCTTCAACATTGACAGTTCCCCGGATGAGTTTAACCCTATCACAGCCTTGATGGCATCCTTGGTGATTTTGAAAGTTTTCATTATCCACATAAACTCATCATGCATATGGCTTAAGACATACCAGACCCATTCATCTTCAACGATGCATGAAAACCCTATAATTTGAATGAAATGTTTATTGTATAGTGCTTTATACTCAAGTTTAAGACTATGAATTTCATCCTTCAGATGATTCTTAAACAAATTTACAAGCTTTGAGTCTCCAAATTCATCTATGCTGGCATGAATGTAGGCCCTAATATCTTCGACATGTAATACACCATACATAACACTTGAAAATGCACCTAATGATTCGACTTCTACTAATTTGTATGGATGCTTCTTAAATTTGGGTTTGGGGCTTTCAGTAATACCAACAACCAATGGTGTAGCCATCGTAGAAGATCACAAGTTTAAAGTTTCATGGTAATACCTTTTTCTTCACAGAGTTAGGCTTAGCAGATGAATTCTTTGGTTGCACTTCAAATCCTTGAGATCTTGGCTTAGGTGCTCTTCTACTTGCTCTCTTCGAATGCAAAGTGATTCAAATGCTCAAATTAATGATTTTTTATCCTCCGCAAAACCTAATTCTTTATTGTAATAAATGCTCTACCCTAACACATCCAGTTACACTGTTTTGCATACAAACGATCTTCAATTTCTCTGTAATCAGTAAAATTAGCTTCTTTTCTTCTAGAATTAGCTTCAATAGATCTGTAATAGCCTTCTTTAACTTCATTCGTTGTGCAAGATAGAGGTACTCACTTACTGGCTGGGCGAATTAGATTTTCAAAGCAACTCCCCCTGAGCCAGAGCTCCTAATTCAATTCCTAGAGGAATTATCAGCACTGGATTCTGGTGCAGATCCATTGTCAACATTCATTTCACCTTTCTTTACCCATATTTTGCTCATTTCATTATAGAACTCATTCACATCAATTTTACCCTTGCCTTTGTCTTGTTTCTGCATGTTTTGGTTTCTGATTACTAGACCTTTTCCATTATTCTTGCTTCTATAGAATCTTACAATATGACCAGATCTATTATAATTAAAGCACACAACATTTCTTTGTTTATTTACTTGATTCCCTCTTGATTTGCACTAATTTTCCATGTGCCTGAATCCATTGCATGCAAAATAGTATCCATTAAAGGAGTTGACATTTCCTCTATTGTTAGAGTTATTCATCATCATACTTCTGTATTCATTAGATCTATGATTTACTCTACTTCTACATTAAGTAGCTCTATGACCAAATTTATTGCACTTGAAACAATTTCCATTGAAAGATGGATACCTTTGAGCATTGGGTTGTCTTATTGGAGGTCTTCTAGGATTCCTTCTTTGATTTCCTGCATTAGGATTTCTTTGACCAGATCTAGAGCTTTCACCTTTCTCAAATACTAGACCATGCTTATCATCTGCCTTCTTCTGACTATCAAGCAGCACCTCAAGTTTAGCTAAACTTATCTTGAATTTCTCTTTATATTCATTTGCAACTTCTAGGTCATGTTTGAGAATGACAATTTGCCTTTCAAGTTCTTTTTCATTGTCTTTGCTTTCATGTAGATCAGACTCTAGATGGCTAACAATTCCATCCAATTTGTAGTATTCTTATGTTCTTTCTTTCAGAGTTTGTTTTAGGTCTTCTTCAGTCTTCTTTCTTTCTTCAATTTCTTTGGTTAACCTCATCACCGTAGATTCCATTTCATGTTTTAGAACATAAACTTCTTTTGCTAGCTTCTCACATTCCTTTGTCTTCTTGTTTAGAGCCTCATCCATGTCATTGTCTACATTCTGATTTCCTAGTTGATGAAGTAGCTCCTTCCTCTATTAATTGTATTTGCTTAATTTCTCTTTTAAGGTCTCAATGAAGTATTCAACATCTTTAAGGTTTTCTTGTAGTTCTTTGACATATGTTCTAGACCGATCAAGATCTTCTAAAGCAAGTTTATGTTATTCCTAAAGATTGTATGAATCCATTTTGATACCTTCCCAAATCTTTCTTAAGTTGTTAAACTTCTTCCAAGGAACTTAGCTCTGATACCAATTGTTGGAATTAGGGCTAACAACTAAGAGGGGGGTGAATCAGTTGTCTTAAAAATTTAATGCTTGCTATAGATAATTCTTCTTTACAACTTCTTAATAGATTAATGATATAATCATGAAAAGTAGGAATCAATAACACATGAGAAGAAATATAAATAACACACTTGACACCAAGATTATTGATGTGGAAACCCGGTTAAGGGAAAAACCATGGTGGGGATTAACCCACAAAGATTATACTCTATTAAAAGTATTACAAAAGGGGAAGGTACATTCCTTTGGGCTCACTGCCCAAAGCTCACTACTCAAGAGAGGCTCAATGCCTACAAGAATGATTACAAAAGGATTACAGATAGTTTGAACTAATGAATAACATCTGCCAATGCAAGAATTTAGTTTTGGTTAAGCACAGAATACTGATCTTACACACTTAATCTTTATTATGCCCTTTTTACTGCTCTATCATAATCCAGACCTTAGATCTCTACTATTTCGCACCTTCATCTACCTTTTGTGCACTTACTCCATCATCACATAATACACACACACAAGAACACTTGAATCTATCAACTATATATATCCACATCAGCAAATTCAATCAACTATAGTCAGCTTCAATAAAACTTAGAACATTTATTAAACATTCTTCTCTGTCGGTTGAATCTATGAACAAATATCAACGTGGACCAAAAACTTGCGTTTCCAGATCATCAATTATGTTGGCCAATTTCACTGCTTATCACCAATTGCTTATCCAATAACTTTTCTGCATCTGGACCAAGATCAAATACTAAGTTGCCTTGTTCCTCTTCTGACCGTGCGGACTGATTGGAATTTGATACTTAGATCCTTATAACTTTTAATTCATCTATCATCAGAGGCTTAGATTATGGATTTAGATAGTCTCGACACTCCTTATCACTTCTTCAGATCTGCAAGACACTGTGAAGTACCACCAGAGAGATCCAGACTAAGATACTGGACCCTACCTCATGCTCTGTTTCTGACATCTGATCTTAAACAAATGTTCACTCTGACTTCCAGTATGAATAGATTATGCAATGCGGATGTGCAAGGTAGACTTAGTTTCCATCAATGACAATACCTGTCATGTGTAGCAATGTCTCTTTCCAACAGATGCATCTAATAGGGTGTTCTCAATCCCTTAAATGGATTAGGGTGATTGGGTGTAATTGGGTTTTAATTGTAGAGACTCTAGAGTTCTATTTTTTACTAGATTGATGTCCTTCCTTTGTCCATTTGTGTAAGTAACTTGTATCTTTCTATTGTAGAAATCTTGCCTATTATTGCTTGTAAAATCTTAATATAACCTAGAATTGATTCTTGTTTGTTTAAGACAATATAATTTGGGATATGATTATTTTGGTTGGATTTCTGATGCCCAATCCTATGGTAGAGATAGTTTGGTCTTGAAAATTTGTGCTTTGGTTTGCTAGTGCAATTTATATTGCTTGACATTTGTAAATCAAGGTTATGCCTAATAAGACTAAGGGTAGTAGTAGAGTACCCTTCTATCAAAGGTTAATTGTATTTTTCCTTAAATACTTAGGGGTAAATACATTACCATGAACTGATTGAACATAGTCTACTATAAGAACATAGCATAGTGCTAGATCTCTACATAATAGTTAGGTTGATGTCACTAATTTGTATCAGTCTAATGAAAAGATGGAACTAATAGTAGTAAGGAAAAATTGTATGACAAACCATAGTGAAAAGTGAACCTAGCACTTATATTTCAGAGTCAGGGCATAATGTTATGATCATTATATCTAGACTAGGATTTGCAAGAACTAAATTTGTGGGTGATAATGGTTAAACTATCTCAAGTATTATATTCAAACTATATATAGTCTTGTAAACTCTTAACATTGATAAAAAAGCACATAATAGTCTTGAGAATGTGAACCACAATTGTGTTAATCAAGAAAGAATGATGAGAGAGCAAAAATACAATTATCTATATCACAATGAGTGAGGGTCTTTGGTCTGACACTTCAAATAGAAATTGTTACCAATTTTTCACTTACAGCTTAAATTGGTAGAGCTGAAATAATTATTCCATTTTAAGATGAAAGATTCTTAACATTTTCTGCTATGTTGGTTTTGCATAGTTTAAGATGCTTGAAAAGAGAAGGTTTAGTTTTATCATGCTTTTGTTATGATAGAAGAGAGAAATTTAGTTCATCATTCATTGCTTTGTAGAGTTTTTATGAGAGGTAGAATTTATTTCATTTCACATTACAATGTTCATTCATTTTGACAAATGAGATATATAAAAACTGAGTAAGCATTGCATTGAATGAAAGCAAGAAAGATCAAATGTCCCACACAAGTCATGGGAATAGCTGAACTAGTACAAACATAGGAAATACACAATGAATCCGAAGATAAGAAGGGAAAAGAGCATATCCATCATTGCCTGTTTCAAGTCTTGGTTGATCTTCATAGCAGCTAGCTCATCCTCACTCTTGATCTTTGAATGAACCTGTACCATGACAAGAAGGATTGTTAGAGCTCCGGATATGGTTTCCTATGTGCCTATCAACATGAACATAACATTTTTTTTTTTGATAATATAAGGCGGCTAAACAAGGGGCCAAACCCTTAAAAAAAATAGAGAGGCCCGAAGGCAGCAAGCATCAACAATGTCTTAAACTAGAAGCAGCAGATACATCAATTACAGATTTCCAGCATAACCAGCAAAACCAGCTGCTAAAACTTAATGTCATAAAAATAGAGAGACAAAGTATCAGCAGTATAACAACAAAAACTAAGGAGGCAACACCTCTCCTTTCTAGACCATGGATTTAATAATATCATCCACTTTCTTAGCCAGATCGTGATTGTCAGCATTGTCATGAACCCCTAGATTCTTCAGCACAGAGAGGTTGAGGAGAATAGAGGTCCTAAGCACAATGGAGATATTCTGTTCCAGCTTTGCAATGCAACCACGCAGACCTGCAAGAACAGCCCCCAGACCATCATCAGTCTCCATAGCATCCTCAGGCTCTTCCACGAACATATCCCCCTCTTTGTCAGCATTTCCCGCCGTGTCAGCAACATCCTCAGTGGTAGCCTCCAGATCATGAGTCCCCTGCTTGTCTTCATCATCACCAGATATGTCATGAATCTCCATATCCCTGTCATCCTCCTTCTGGGTGGATTCATCTGAACCGCTCTCAGAATAGTCAATGAGCTTTGCTGGAGGAGCTGGTTTACCAACAATACGCCCTGACCGCCGAACTCCAAAGGAAAACCCCTCCCTACATATCTTCACAGAAAAATCACTTTTCTGACCCACCGGGGTCCTACCAAGAGTTTTAGGGGTCCCAATCACTACCTTCCCAGTGCTTATATCACCAGCAACCTTTCGCTTTTTACCCTTCACAGTAGGGCCCAGAGTATCAACAGGAATTTCCGCAGGAGTTGAAACATCAAATATTAAATCATGAACATAACATATTACCTATGATGTACTATATCAGATATTAAATCATCCATAGGCAAGAGAGATTGAAGAAATGAAACAATCATTGAGCTTCACTATTTTAAATTAACATATTTGTTTCTTGTACAGGTATAGAAGAAGTTAAGTTGTTGGTTTGAAGACATTTCAGCATCTAGTACAAAGTGGGCTCCCACAAGGTTAGAGCCCAGCATGCTGCCCCTAAATCTCAAGGGGAATAGAATAGGAATACATATTCATATTGTGCAAATAGAAACATTTCAACTAAAGGAGTAATTTATAAAGTGTTTATAGGAGCCTCAAGATCTGTGCTCATTCATGACTGTCAGGTCAAACATGATGAGATGAGAATCATAAATGAGTAGTGAACTCATTCAAGGCTGCCCAATGAGGTGTGAAACTGAGTAGAAGGTATTTTCAACATCAAAATATCTATTACTACATCTATTTATTGTTACAATATCATATATTGCCTCTTGTATGCATTCAAATCACTATATTGGAACAATAAAAGCCATGGAACACATAGAACAACTATAAGAATAAAATCAGTCACCAGATGCCTCTACAGTATACAAGATGGAGCTATGGAGTACAAATATTAAATGAAAGGGCAGTTCATGCCACATTAAGCATATTTCCGAATCTTGAAAAGATACAATATAATTGAATAGAAATTGAAAGAGCCTACAGTAGGCATATGAAGTTATTGTTCAAATGCATTTGGAATAGAAATGAATCATAATCTTTCTCAGATCTCATCAAATATTATTTTTTGTAACCAGAAAGATAAATGAAATGTTAAGAGCTGAGATATCTTGCAACTACAATGAAAAGAAAATAGAGGTATTGTTCATCATGCATTATTATTCCTATAGTATCCCTTATGCTGCTACATAGACAAAATTTTGAGCACCAAGAGCCATAGTCTAAGACATTGTCCATAAACAAATAGTTTTTAGAATGAGAGACTATAGTCATGTTTTACAGGAATTGCATTATTGTGTTGTGGCTTATGCTCGAACCTATTGTTTTTACTCAGAACAAAATGGATCAAGTTCTCTATACACAAATACAAAGGAGAGAGACAGTTTGAACCCACAAGGGTTTGGTGAAGTTCAGAAATGATAAAGTATCAGATATATCAGGCCATGACCCAGTATAAGGCTTGTATTTCTGCATTTTTTGAAAATAAAGAATACTATAATTCCATTATCTTTTACATATAAAAATGGAGAGAAACCTAGTTAATGATGCTGCCTAAAAGTCATTTTTTACAAACCCTTATCATTAAATGGAGATATCATAAAATTCATTGAAGATAGTAAGTTCGAACACATGAGGGTTTGATAAACACTCAGAGTAGTGAAGAATATCAAATACAAAAGTGCAAGCACAGTCATAGTAGAGTCAAAGTGTAAGGAATGAGATCCAAACTATGAGGTAGAGTCGTGGGTCATACTAATAGAATGAATCTTTTTCTTCATAGCAGGTTAAACCCATTTAGGGTTTCAAGGAAAATAATAGATATAGAATAATAGAAAGTTTCAAACTCATATAAACAAAGAAATACAAAAATACAAATATGGCCACGACCTCTAATGAAGAAAATATACAGAAGATTTTCCCATAAACCTTTCACAGAATATGAGATGTAAGCATGCTTGACCAAGAAATCTACAGGAAATGGAGAAGCATCTAAGACAAAGAAAATTACCTTTCATTTTCTATAGGAATATATGTCGAATACATAGAGAATAGCTTCATAGATGGTTCTTCATGGCGGCCTCAAAATAGAGGTGAGGAATATCCATAGAAAGAAATAAATGCATCAGAGAAATGCGTGAGATCCATGGCTTTAAGGCCGAGTTTTGATTTCAGAAAGAAGAAAATGGATCAAATATGTGCAGAGGAGTCTTACATTTTATTTTTCATTCAAAATATTCAAAAGAATCCATGGAAATCCATCAGAAATAGCAAAGGAATCAAAGTTTTCTTGTTCAAACCCTAACCCCATAGTGGTCGCAGAGACTCATCTCCAAAAAATGCAATATGAAATGAGCCCAAAAAGTTAGGACATGGCTTGTTTTGTGTTAGGGTTACTTTGGAGCCCTAGTTTGATTGTGATTTTTATCACATCAAATTTATTTTTAAATGCCTTAAGTTAATACCCCTCATGGTATTGTGTTTACTTTGCATTTACCTAGTTCTCATGACTTAGGATGTCATATGCCTTAGGTCCCTTTTCTACATAGGCCCATATGACTTAGGATTTTATTTGCAGATCAAATGGAGGACAAGACCTAGAGGCTTTTAATTTTTTAACCATTTAATATGCTTTCATATTTTTGTGATTTTAATAGAAAATCAAAGGTCCATATAATATAATATACTTGGCAAGATAAAACCAAAGGCCTTGTATTATTATTTTTTACAAAAATCAAATCAAGATAAAGTAGGAGATAAAACTATGAATCTTATAAAATAATAGTTAAAGAAATAACTTATAAATTGCTTTTAAATATTTGTTATTTATATGCAGTTAAAGCAGAGAAAAATTAGACATAATCTTTCTTTTGGATTTGATTTTTCTTCTGGGCAAGATTAGACAAATATGGGCAATTTGGAGCTTTTTCTGGTCAGGTAAAGCCTAATTTTGAGGGGGGTTTGGTGGGACCACTTGGGGCAGCATTTTGGCAGGCTTTATTTTCAATTTGGAGGCATTTTAGTGTGCTTTTTGGCAGCTTTTTAGTGGATTTTGAAAATGACTTGGAGGCTAGCTTTCAGAGAGATTTTTGTAGTTTTTCTATTTTTCCATTTTTAGAAAATTAGAGGCATATATTGGAGAAAAAAATTAGTTTTTCTGAGTTCAGATATAGTTTCTTTCTCTCTTGTACACCTATAGAGAGCTTGTAAACACTTTTTGTGCTCAGATTCTCATTTTTATACTCCTTTCAGTTTTAATAGACAACAGAGCTTTCATTTCCCATCTTTTGTCTAATTTTGCATTAATATTTAGATGTTATCATTGTGATACCATATTTCGAATCCTTTTTATGTCCTATTATTGCAAGTACAGAAAACTTTCATATGATGCAGGTTTCATGTTGTGTTTGATTTCAAACCTTCATGCAAATTATTTTTGTGTTGTATGCACATGAGAGATTGTGAAATTCATTGTCCTAAGAAATCGATTGTTAGTAGAAACATCAAAATAAGTTAAAATTTTGGTAAAATATCCTTAGGTTTTAGAATTTAATTTTTAGTTATCTTCTTAACCCTTTTCTCAGGAAGTCTTTTAGATTAAGTGATTTACTAGGGGAATCAGCCCGCTCTGGAGGTTCACTCCAAATTTTAGGCAACCCACAGGCCTAGGAGTGTTCCCATGTCTCAATAGGTAGCTAAGTTGATAGCTTAGAATTTGGGTGCATACTTTGATTGACAATAGAAACACCATCTGCAAGAAGACAATACTAAGTTATTATTGAGGAAAGACATGAATGATGAAATCATCTTAAAATTTTGGAGGGATGAATTTGTAGAGAAGGTAAATTCAATCGTAGAAGTGTATAATAGATGATGATATGATAGCATGGAGACAATCAATGATGAATAAGATTATTGCCGGAGAGAAGATCCATGTTGAAGAATATGTGAGGCCTGAAGTATACATGTAAGATATAATATACTGAGTACACATGAGTTGTGTAAGTCCCTATCATTCACAATATGGCAGGAAGACTGCTCCTATACCACTTGTAATGTTCCCTTTTTGAATGTTGTTGATTTCCTAACCTACACACAAGAATAACTACTAGAAGGGGAAATTAGCACTATTAAAGATCAATTTAGTAATGAAATCAATGCATCATAATCATAGTCAATAACAATGAACAAGAATGTAATGTCACTTGTGCGTACATATACTCAAATCCTACAATCAAAGGCATTGAAAACATATACAAATACATATATCCATTTCTAATCATTAGGTTTAGCAATATCATAATCATAATCAAGGATAGTGAACAAGTACATGTATTTAAACGTATTTCCTCATACTTATAATTTAACCATGTTTAGGCCTCATGATATACTTTGGGAATGGCGACGTCGAGCTTGGTCATTAATCTAGTCCAATCATCTACCCTAGCAGAGGAGGGGAAAATATTATGTTTAGAGCGTTGGATAATCATACTTCACTGTCGTCGGCCCAAGGATTTCATGAATGTCCATCAATACCACCACTTGGCCCAAAGGTTTCACCAACGCACGTCAATACCACCATTTGGGAGTCACCTACCGTGTGATCCATTTCAATAATAATAATAATAACAAACCATACGTCCCTAACAACCCAAACTTCCTCATAGGGGTAAAGTTAAAAGATTAAAAACATGGCAAGTTCACACTCATTCCTCATATATAATGAGTTAGGTAAGTATAACTATTTAAGGATAATCATATGAGTTAGAGAGATCGTACCAATATGAGATTCATCTTTTTACATGATTTGAGATGCTCAAGTGATCCTATGGATCACTAAGATAATATTTCCTTGTGTAAGACTATTTCTTTAAGAGGAACTAGGTAATATACCACCACTGTTGGATGGATATATACGAAAATATGTTGCCTCTTTTATATCATATGTATCTATATATATCTATATATATATGCATTCCTTGCATTAATTGTTGTTGAAGATTGATATTTATGCTTAGTTAATAATGTTATTGAATGATGATCAATGCTAATCTGAATGTTGTCTAGTTAGATTTCAGCATGCACATGGACCCTTCCCTCCTTGCCATGCGGTGAACCACCATGTCACTCTCACTCTTGTGGAAGTAGCTAGTCAAGAGGAGGCATGACACGGTGGTGGTCTAGCTTGTTACAGAGCTAGCATTCACAGAGAGAGGTTAGAACATCCTTGGGCCTTTGTTGTTGTGTGCTAATGTGGATGGTTCATTCAATGATTATTGTTATAGAGATAACTTTATGACCCAAATGGTCACTAGTTACTCTTCTTCTATTAGGGTTTCTACTAATCCACCTCTGTGTGGGTAAGATGTTACTTTTGTTAGTAGCTTATTATCTTTCAATTCATTAGATGATTGCTCATTGTATTTGAAGTTGTCTAAATGCTTATAGTTGTTATAAGACAAAAGGATCTTGTTGTGGCCTTGGATAGATTTCCTCTATTTCATCGAGGAGCTCCCTCACCAACTCACCTCTTAATCCTAGGCACATTCATGAGTTGAGACAAGAGATAGGTGTATGTGGACTAACCTTGACTAGACTTAGGGTTTTAACTTAGGGTTTTGAGTTGACCTAAGGTTTAGTTATGTGATGAATTTTATTGACCTTTGATAGTATCAAGGGTTTGAACAAATAGTTGATCTTGGTTAACCTTGTACTGGTATCAAGGGTTTGCAAGTTATCTATGTGGCTAATGTTTTTGTTCTTTTCTTGATATTTATAAATGTAACTATATGAAATGCAAAAACTTGTTTTTGTGCTTTTTTGTATTTTGGAAATAAAAAATGCCTTTTACTCTAAGAAAGGAAATATGAACGCAACTAGAATGAATTTTACCTAATGCAAATATTCTAATTTTTTAGGATTTTTGAATGTTTTAAAATGATTTAATCTAGAAAAGGAAATTGCGAGTAAATGAAGTAAACAATGAATGCAAATTACTTCTAGAATACGAGATCTAACTATTCTATCAAGGAAAAAAGCAATAAATTACTAATCCCAAGAGCCATTTCAATTTTCTAATTACTACCAATTGACAAAAAGCATAGAGGAACCTAAAATAAAGAATATTTGTGAGCCTCCACTACCCTCAGAAATCCTTGATGGCAACCTTGTATCCTCTTGAAGTAGCGGGAAGACCTCTTGGCAACAAGACAACACAAAGAAGCAAAAGAAGCTTTAAAAGATTTCCAAAGAGAGCTCAATGAGAGTTGTTGATGAGTGTGATGGCTTGATTGAAGTAGCGTAAGGATTCTTGAGGAGATTTATGTGAAAGCTTGATGAACAATGAACAAGTAAAAGGCACCTTCATCCTATGGGAGAGAAAAAGCTTAGCAAGAGTTGTGTGCACAATGAATTTGCCTTCATTTGTGCTTGAGGGAGGGGGGTATTTATATGTTAGAAGAAGGATAAGAGGTGGAAATGATTGAGAAGTTAACTCAATTGATTGAAGAGTTAACAAGGATTGATTGGGGAGTGAACTAGATTGATTACCTATTGAACTCAGCTAAATAGGGAGTGATAAAGCAATAATAGCTTATCATTGAAGAAGAAATGGAGTTAGAAGAATGCATGGGAGAGAATGAGTTGTTAATTTCAGATCAAATAGAGCTAATTATGCATGTGTGGGTACTTGAAATAGTCAACTCCATATTAGGCATGAAAAATCATGCGAACTGAAAGAAAAAAGGTGAAAATAGAACTATTTTGAGTTAGACACTTGAGTTTTTCCATGGCTAGAAACAAGACAGGGTCACCCATGGGTCTCCCCTTTCACCAGTAGGGTCACCCATGGGTCACCCGGGGGGTGACACTAGGTCCCCTGGGGGAGATCCTGATTTATGAGGGTCGCCCGATGATAGATCCAGAAAGAAAGGGGTTTGGGTGAAAATGCATGATGGGACATGGTAGAGGTGATAAAAAGGAGGGATTATGCCTCTGAAAATAGGTTAGTCATGTGTAAGAATCCAAATCTCCACTTACAAAGTAGGATCTTTCGGCAGGGGATCTGGAAATAATAGGGGGAGATCTGGATTGCTTGAGTGAAAATAAAAACTGAAAGAGGGAGATGGCTCTAAGAGACCTCTAGAAGGCTTCTAGAGGGTGGAGAGGATGAAAAACATATGGGAAAGGTGAAAACTCACCTACAAGGTGAAAACTTTAGTCTTGTTTTGTAGTACCTTTCTATTTTCACTGTGGATGTGTAGTTAACGATTGTGGATTAAGTCTGACTCAGGTGTGGAATACATCCCCCACTAAGAGGCATAGAGCATATTTGAAAATTACGTAGTAATTATGATATTTATTGAAAGGAATAATTAATCAATTTGTATTGATCTACTTATATATTTAAGAAAGATTCTTTATTTAATTATTATTATTTTCATTATTATATATTGGGTACATGTTATTAAGTGGTAGATGTTTTACAAAGTGGGAATCTTGAATCATTATTCCTTTTCAATTTCAAATCAAAGAAGGTTAATTTTAGTTAAGAATAGAAAGTGCGATAGTGGTATTTTAAAAATGCATTTTTTAGGGGATGTGGCTCTAGCTCAGAAAATGTTATTTACGGGGGCGAAGAATATTTTTGGGGATAGCCTCGTCTTTGCTTTCAAAAATCGCATGCAAGGCTACCTATGCACTACCATCTAGTTTGGCACACCATTTTAGGAAGAAAATAATAATCTTTGTTTAGGATTTGATTTCGACACTAGGAGAGTATATCTGTTCAAAACCACAATTGGGTTCAAAAACCCTTTTGGCATGGTCTTTGTCTAAGTTTGGGTAGGGATGGAGGAAGGGAGAGATTTGGAGAACTCTATCAAGCAGGAGGTTACAATCTTCACCCAAATTTTGTTGCATTTGTCTAAGCAAGAAAAGAGATACAACTTTTGCACAAACTGGTATGATAGGAAAGAATATTTTATTTTCTTAATCCTGGAATTTGATCATGCTTGTGAGTATTTAGTAATTATTTGATTAAGAACTTCTTGGTCTGTGTAAAATTTGTTTTTAGGATAATTGCAATGGATGCAAACCGGCCCCTCCCCTTATTGAATGCAGTCCCAAATGTTATAGTTTCTTATTGACGTAATCCTGTTTTAGATGGGTTGTACTTGAAGGTTGTAGCCTGATGATGGTGGTGACTGATACAACTACTAGTAATGTAGTGAGAAACATGTGTATCACAATAACCTTTGGTTCACTTATATCGAAGTCACAAAACTGGTTTAGAGTAGGCTCTATGGCATGCAGGTCCGCTCGAATGGTGATAAGACTGCTGCGATTTTCCCTCTAGGGTTTGTTGATCACAATGAGCGTCCACTATTGTAGGTTGTGACCCGCACAAATGATACTTGTTATCAATTATACACTCAAATCTGAAAACCCTTACACCCTTCCTGATCACAGTGATCTGCTAAATGTTTGCTCTGTCAAAGTCCTGTACATGCATAAACTGATTCCTCACTAATTATTTCAATTGGAATCTTCAAATGGGATTATTATCTATTTTGGACATATTTTGCAATCATGACACTTTGTGAATGATTTCTCTCCAATGTTTTCTTTTTTGAATGGTAGCATTTATGTCTCCCAGAGTATTTTGTAACGGTTCATTATGAAATATACCTACACTATGGAATGTAACGTATTAACTAATCTATTCGAAGTATTTTTGCTAAAGCTAGATTGTTTTAAGAAACTTCCCAGATTTTCTTTCATCTCTTAGAGTAGTATGCCAGCGTGCAAGTCCGTAGGGTAGTCTTTAGGGTGATTTAGATGAAAATCAGAGGAACAACGCATACTCATGGGTTCTTACCTAATTTATTTTAGTTGTTCCGTGGGCGTAGTTAGTAAAGCAATGCAACTACCAACTCTTACCTTGGCAGTAGAAAAAAAAGATGCATTTTCCTATTCATCCTTAGCAATTGGTAAATTTCTTAAATATGGTATGTGTTGTGCTTTCCTTTTTCTTAGCCAATCTCTCCAACTATGTATCGGCCTTCTACACTATCAAGAGATTTGGTTTTGACCTGCCATTTGCATTCATTTTTAAACTTATTATTGTGCAACATTCTATTGCAGTGTGGTAGAGTTCCTTAATTAGATAATATCTCACTACTTGTTCATAGAATGAGATCCTTTTTTTGAAGGTTGCAGGAATTTTACAAATTCTATTTAATAGTTTAGAAAGTAGAGGCTTGAAATTAGGGGGTTGTGGCTCTTCAATAAGAATATTTTATTCTTCTCTTAATTATTCTCTTGAATTCTAAGGGCATCATTGAGTTCTCTTGATATATTTAGACAATTGATTCCATACAGACAATTGCCTAAATTAAGCTAACAGTATACCCAACATTAGTAGGAGCAGTCCATAAATAATTAGTAGTAAATTTGGGTTGATTCATTTTGTCTAATAGAGTTCTACTTATATATTTTCTTAAATTGTTCAAGCTTGTTTTCGGATAGTGAATTAATTTTTAATTATGGAGTACAACATTTGTTCAAAGAGAAATCATCGAAGAGAAGTGGAAGATATCATGGTGGAATCAACAACACCATTAGTTTCAGTTTCACATTCTCTCTTCCATATTATCTCCTTTATTTCTATTTGACAATTTAGGGGTTTACCTTTCAGATGATAGGCCTTCCTATTAGCTTTGTTTTTTGATTTTTTTTAGGCACATAGGGCAAGCTGTCTAGCTGATGATTTATCATGTGCAAGTTTTACCATGGAAAATGTTGTCACAGTCATGCTCTGGTGTCTTTTGGTTATAACTGAGAGCCCAGTGGATCGAAATGTACAACATGGACAGCTCTGCTTGCCAAGACCGCTTTTATGGATGTCAATAGGTTTACATCTAGGAAATGCAATTGTCAATCCTCAAAACGTAGATTTAGAACGTTACATATCACTTGTAATGGAGGCCGTAATTATCCTTATTAGGAAGGCTAGCAGTTGTAATAGGACGTATGATTATTTGGACAACACAGAATTATATGCATTTCTTCTTTCCACTCTTCTAAGTTGAGATTTGAGAAAAGAAATAATGATTACAACAATCGACGAGATATTTGATGAATTGGGAATTTATTGGCAAAATTATTTCTAGCAAGAATAGTTTACTTGTTAGTTGGTTCATTTGAAGTAAATAATTGTTTGTTGTCATTATGACTATCACGATGATTGGGAGTATGGGACAACAAACAGATTTTGACAACCTTCCTAACTAGATTCATTGTGTTCAAATAGTGTTTGAGAATGAGAAACTTATGTTTGGAAACATGATTAATGTTGGTCAAGAGTAGAGTTAGGAACTTGAGCAAGTCAATCTAGTAAGGTAGGGACCCATTTATTGTTAAACCCATTACCATTGATATAAATATTGTTTTAATAGCGATGTCCTTATATTTGATTAGAGTTTGTATTAACTCATATTTCGTAAGGGAATGTGATATATCTTTCATTGGAAAGTAGATCCAAATATTGACAATATGCTTGCTTCTAAGTTAAAACATAGTGCTATATGAAGTAACATGTTTGTCAGTTTGTAATGTTAGTGTGAGTTAGATCATTCTCCTATTAAGATATATGAATCCTTGTAAGATCTCTTAGACTTCTATCTCAGGTCTAAGTGTGGAGTGAAGTCGAGAAACTAATTTTATATTTAATTTTTGTTAATAGAGCTTGTATTACTTTCTTGAATAATGTGTTATTGTGCATTTATCTATTCTATCATAATGGGTTAAATAGGATTCTAGCAATAGATTAGATGTTGAATATTATTTTTTGTAATATAGAAAAGAGTAGATATTCTTTGTAAATTGATAAATAATGCTAAAAGAAATTGTATTCATTAATACAATAATTATAGTGTGAATTTTCTTCATGGAGGATATTATATCAAAATAAGTTCAAGAAATGAAGTTGTGGGCTATATCAAAATAAGATCTTAATGTCATAGTTATATTATTTAAGATGTAGATTATGATATGAGGTTGAACCTCCTCAATGGATTTGAGGGTAGGAAAGATGAAAACATAGCTAGATCAAACATGAATGTTTTGTCTTTTGTGCATATATTGCTATTGACAAGGATTAATATGTACTTGATATGGTATACTGGTGTGTTCTAGACTTCTTAGTTTAGTTACTTTAAATCTTGCATGATAAATATGGAATTGTTTCAAGAAAATTAAGCTTTAGATCATGTTGTCCTGATAAATTTTATGAGAATGTTGTGGAATAGGTAAGCATTAATCTCCTACTATCCTCAAGGAACGGATTGTAATGTGAATGTGTATTTAAGAATTAGAAGATGTTAATAGCATTGTAGAGGTTTTGATTTGTATAATACCATCTTGTGGTTGTAAATACAGGTCCGAACTATGATGTCTTTGCACTACACGTATGTAGGCAAGGCCATATTAGATGAGCCCCCGAGACATTAGGTTGGCCCCTTAGGGCCTTAGGCTTGTCATTTTATGCAATTGATATTTGTTTTGAAATTAATAATCATGCAGAACTAATGTCTCTTTAGATGTGCAGTTTGAGATTATAAGCCATGCAGGGCTTAGAAGCTAAGGAGGTACCTTTCCACTTAGCGAATAGATGACTATCTGGTAGTATTGGTAAAGGTGTATAAATGTGTATAAACTCATTGAAATGTTTGTATCTTACATTACATTTTTATGTATGTTGGTTACTAAGATAAACTTGTAAATTAATATTTTATCATCCTAATGAGTTCGTTAATGCTCTTTTCTTGGGTAGGCATTACAATTTATGCGTGTGTGTGTATTCCTTTGGTACTTTCAGATTTAGAACAAACCATGGCTTATAGTTAGATCATGTTAGTAATTAGTAAGGTAATCATGTAACTAAACATCATTTGAATGAGTTTTGTATGTTGTTGAAAATTGCTAGTTATTATAATGCAGTCATGTTATCCCTAGAGATGTTTGTTAACTTGTTGTATCAGATTGTGTTATATTTTCTTATCATTATCTCTATTTTAAAAAAAAAATCCCGCCTTGTATTTGATTTAGTTGACTTATCTCTAGGGTTGCATGGCAGGGCATTACATTTGGTATTAGAGCCAGGTTTCAGCACTGGGATCTTTGGTTAATGTTGTTACCCATGTTTAGTAATTCTTATTATGCATGTGATAGGAACTCTTGTATTGGATAACATACTTTAATCTAAACACCTAGATTGATGTATTGGATAGATGATCTCGATATTGACATTTAGCATTGTGTGATATGTAGAAAAGTAGAGTGGGAGAAAAATGGAAAAGGGAAAGGGATAGCAAGAAATGTTATGATTTTGAAAAGGCAATCACATTGGTTATGGAAATAAATGTACTTATGGTAGTAATGAAACTTGTGTATGTAAATGTAAATCTTCCTCTGTAAATGTGAGAAACCAATAACTGTGCATTGGTTGAGTGTTGTGAATACCCCGTACTTGCTTTGTGTGCCTATGGGATGGTGATATTGGGTACCCATCTATGGGAAATATGTGTATTTTAGGTGTGGAATTAACCATACCATTATGTGTGTTTGTATGTTTGTTACCTAATTGAGGGCCAACCCTTGAGTGGTTGAAATTATATATATAAAAGAGTAACCAAAAGTTAGATTCATAGATTCTCTTCTTTTGGTTCTCTAGTCCCTCAGTCTATGAAGGGGTAGTAGCAGCCACAAAGTTCCTTGGGCAGAGTGTATAGTGTATGCTTATGATGGTGTAAAGTGGTCCCTCGCTCAACCGAACCTGAGGAAACGTACTCACTACTTTCCCTTATGATGGACCGAGGTACTTGATCCATATGTGCTAGACTAATCCCCATAGTTTCTGAGCATATGGATGGTATTTCTTGGAGGATCATTTACCTTGTCATCACGAGAGGTATGATATGCCACGTGAGTTGTCAGTTGGGGGCCGGGGTCTAGGACTTGCATGGACAACCCAACTAGAACTATGTGACGACATGAATCATCACTTGGGCACTGGCGTCTAGGACCTACATGGATAACCCAAGTAAGACCATGTGCCCCATGTATATTTTAAGGTCTAGCATGTGGAGAGAGATTTGTTACCCATGCTGAGACAAATTCTGTATCTACACATGTTTTGACATGATGCAATAGGTATGATGCCACACCCCACTGATGTTCTAACACAGTGCTGGTGATGATGCCGTGTTGCTGATGGTAGCGAGCTAGGCTAGAGGACACGATGCCACGTGCTTAGACACGTGAAGGTGCACTATGAGGTTGTGTTATAGACTACTTGTGTGATGAGCATAATGGGGCCTCGCACAATTGTAGAGGGATACTCATGTTTTCTTTCGACAGTGTTTGGGTCAGTTAGCATATGGGTACATGTCCTAGCCATGTATACCTCTGGCTACGATGAGTACATACGTGTGCCTTTTCCACGAGGTGTTGCTATGCGGGGTGTGTTCTGCTCATGCCTACTTTTGCAGAGCCACAAACACACTACCATGCGGTATATGACCAGTACGTGCCTTCTCTGGTTGGTTTATGACCATGCCGTGCTAAGACATGATGCGAGATGTGGCCAAGGTGTACATTCCATGCGGGTAGCCAAGGAGTGTGTGGGCCACTTGGTTAGTCCATGCCGCGTGACGACACGATGTAGGATGTAGTCGAGCACACCTTGAACCATGTGGACGACGTGCTCACTCTACACCACATGAGGGCTACTGCTATAGCTTGACGTTGTTCCCTCCTTCCTTGTTTGGTGGCCAGTATCTAGTCACACAGTGTTGTACAGTGCACTTTCAAAGATTGAGGATTTTCTTTATGGTTATTGATGATTTTCTATTGTTTGTGAAGGTCGACACTTTGTCTCTATTTAATTGTGATGGTTTAGCCATACTTGTGATCCTATTTGCAGTAACCCTTATGGTTACATTTGATTTAGTGTTGAAATTGTGCACATTTCTTGCCTTATTGTTGAAATTGAATTTTATTTAATCTTTCTTTATGATTTTGGTGGCTAAACTAGTTATCCTTATTGTTTTTGATGTCGGCCATGTGTCGTATTGTGATTCCTCTCCAAGGACATATGAGGCAGACTTGGTGAGTGTATACAAGGAAGCAGACGCAGGGAACCTTGAGGATGGGGGTATGTGAGGTTGATTATATAGTTAGGACTCAGTACCCACCTATATGTGATGACTATCTCTTGGAGGCTAACAACCTTATACAACAAGAGAGAGGTCATCATGGCTTGCTTGGATGGTCTCACCCTATGAGTGTGGCCTAACACTAGCAGGTCACTAAATGTGAGGTATGGATTATGTGAGATGGATTTTGGCTCTTGGCTCATGGATTAGTATGCTGCTTTTTGGTATCCAGATGGACCCCGGTGATTTGAATTTGGGTGTATGTGAGAATATTTGGTAAATTAAGAAAATTGTACTTATGAAATGATAAATTGTGTTTGCGTGCTTCAAAAGAAAGGTGAAAAAAAATTGTGATCTTTTTTTTGTTGAATATGTTTTGAGATCTCGTGGAAAGTGTGTACTTTACGTGCATAATTATGTTGTTATTATGTGAAAATTTAGCATTCTAACGTGTTGATTGCTTAATAGCCAATTGGAAAAGGAATTGCAATGGAGATACATTCAAAACTGAATACTTTACATGTTTATGATATGAGAATTTCTACTAGTTAAGACTAAAAGGGTACAATGTTTTCCTAGTTCAAAAAGAAATTGATGGGTGTTAATGCTAATATGTAAGGAGTTTGAGTGGTTATGTACTATGGAATCAAATTTGAAATGCAATTTTTGATTGTGTTACTATTGAGACATTGAAAACTAGAAGGGTAGATTATGTTTGAAATGGAGTACATAAGTTTATATTTTATAAATTCTTTCCATAGGCAAACCACTGTATATTATTTCTATGAAATGAATTAGCTTTGATGATTGGTACTAACATGTTATATTTTCACCCTAGTTTACGACTTCCAGGAAGAAGTCAAGTTTTAGAGGGGGAGGATGTAGTGCCTCTCCATTTTCACCGTGGATGTGCAGTTAACGATTGTGGACTAAGTCTGACTCAGGTGTGGAATACATCCTCCACTGAGAGGTATAGAGAACACTTGAAAATTACTTAGTAATTATGATATGTATTTAAAGGAATAATTAATCAATTTGCATTGATCTACTTATATATTTAAGAAAGATTCTTTATTTTATTATTATTATTTTCATTATTATATTTTGGGTACATGTTATTAAGTGGCAGATGTTTTGCAAAGTGGGAATCTTGAATCATTATTCCTTTTCAATTTCAAATCAAAGAAGGTTAATTTTAGTTAAAAATAGAGAGTGTGATAGTGGTATTTTAAAAATGCATTTTTCAGGGGATGCGGCTCTGGCTCAGAAAATGTTATTTAAGGGGGGGAGGAATATTTTTGGGGATAGCCTCGTCTTTGCTTTAAAAAATCACATGCAAGGCTACCTATGCACTACCATCGAGTTTGGCACACCATTTCAGGAAGAAAATAATAATCTTTCTTCAGGATTTGATTTCGACACTAGGAGAATATATCTGTTCAAAACCACAATTGGGTTCAAAAACCTTTTTGGCATGGTCTTTATCTGAGTTTGGGCAGGGATGGAGGAAAGGGGAGGTTTGCAGAACTCTATCAAGCAGGAGGTTACAATCTTCACCTGAATTTTGTTGCATTTGTCTGAGAAAGAAAAGTTGTACAACTTTTGCACAAATTGGTATGATAGGAAAGAATATTTTATTTTCTCAATCCTGGAATTTGATCATGCTTGTGAGTATTTAGTAATTATCTGATTAAGAACTTCTTGGTCTGTGCAAAATTTGTTTTCAAGATAATTGCAATGGATGCAAACCGGCCCCTCCCCTTATTGAATGCAGTCCCAAATGTTATAGTTTCTTATTGACGTAATCCTATTTTAGATGGGTTGTAATCGAAGGTTGTAGCCTGATGGTGGTGGTGACTGATACAACTACCAGTAATGTGGTGAGAAACATGTGTATCACAATAACCTTTGGTTCACTTATATCCAAGTCAAAAAACTAGTTTAGAGTAGGCTCTAGGCATGCAGATCCACTCGAATGGTGATAAGACTGCTGCGACTTTCCCTCTAGGGTTTGTTGATCACAATGAGCGTCCACTATTGTAGGTTGTGCCCCACACAAGTGATACTCGCTATCAATTATACGCTCAGATCTAAAAACCCTTGCACCCTTCCTAATCACAGTGATCTGCTAAATGTTTGCTCCGTCGAAGTCCTGTACATGCATAAATTGATTCCTCACTAATTATTTCAGTTGGAATCTTCAAATGGAATTATTATCTATTTTGAACATATTTTTCAATCATGACACTTTGTGAATGATTTCTCTCCAAGGTTTTCTTTTTTGAACGGTAACATTTATGTCTCCTAGAGTATTTTGTAACGGTTCATTGTATAATATACCTACACTATGCAATGTAACGTATTAACTAATCTATTCAAAGTATTTTCGCTGAAGCCAGATTGCTTTAAGAATATTCCTAGATATTCTTTCATCTCTTAGAGTAGTATGCTAGCGTGCAAGTCCGTAGGGTAGTCTTTAGGGTGATTTAGATGAAAATCAGAGGAACAACGCATACTCATGGGTTCTTACCTAATTTATTTTAGTTGTTCCATGGGCGTGGTTAGTAAAGCAATGTAACTGCCAACTCTTACCTTGGCAGTAGAAAAAAAAGATGCATTTTCCTATTCATCGTTAGCAATTGGTAAATTTCTTAAATATGGTATGTGTTGTACTTTGCTTTTTCTTAGCCAATCTCTCCAACTATGTATCGACCTTCTATACTGTCAAGAGATTTGGTTTTGACCTGCCATTTGCATTCATTTTTAAACCTATAATTGTGAAACATTCTATTGCAGTGTGGTAGATTTCCTTAATTAGAGAATACCTCACTACTCGTTCATAGAATGAGATCCTTTTTCTGAAGGTTGCGGGAATTTTACAAATTCTATTTAATAGTTTAGAAAGTAGAGGCTTGAAATTAGGGTGTCGTGGCTCTTTAATAAGAATATTTTATTCTTCTCCTAATTCTTCTCTTGAATTCTAAGGGCATCATTGAGTTCTCCTGATATATTTAGACAATTGATTCCATATAGACAATTACCTAAATTAAGCTAAATGTATACCCAACATTAGTAGGATCAGTCCATATATAATTAGTAGTAAATTGGGTTGATTCATTTTGTCTAATAGAGTTCTACTTATATATTTTCTTAAATTGTTCAAGCTTGTTTTGGGATAGTGAATGCTCCATCCATAATTAATTTTCAATTATGGAGTACAACATTTGTTCAAAGAGAAATCGTCGAAGAGAAGTGGAAGATATAATGGTGTAATCAACAACACCATTAGTTTCAGTTTCACATTCGCTCTTCCATCATATCTCCTTTATTTCTATTTGACAATTTGGGGGTTTACCTTTCAGATGATAGCCCTTTTTATTAGCTTTGTTTCTGATTTTTTTAGGCACATAGGGCAAGCTGTCTAGCTGATGATTTATCATGTGCAAGTTTTACCATGGAAAATGTTCACAGTCATGCTCTGGTGTCTTTTGGTTATAACTAAGAGCCCAGTGGATCAAAATGTACAACATGGACAGCTCTATTTTCCAAGACCGCCTTTATGGATGTCAATAGGTTTACATCTAGGAAATGTGATTGTCAATCCTCAAAATGTAGATTTAGAACGTTACATATCACTTGTAATGGAGGCTGTAATTATTCTTATTGGGAAGGCTAGCAGTTGTAATAGGAGGTATGATTATTCGGACAACACAGAATTATATGGATTTCTTCTTTCCACTCTTCTGAGTTGAGATTTGAGAAAAAAAATAATGATTACAACAATCGATGAGATATTTGATGAATTGGGAATTTATTGGAAAAATTATTTCTAGCAAGAATAGTTTACTTGTTAGTTGGTTCATTTGAAGTAAATAATTGTTTGTTGTTATTATGACTATCACGATGATTGGGAGTATGGGACACCAAACAGATTTTGACAACCTTCCTAACTAGATTCATTGTGTTCGAATAGTGTTTGAGAACGAGAAGCTTATGATTGGAAAAATGATTAATGTTGGTCAAGAGTAGAGTTAGGAACTTGAGCAAGTCAATCTAGTAAGGTAGGGACCCATTTATCGTTAAACCCATTACCATTGATACAAATATTGTTTTAATAGCGATGTCCTTATATTTGATTAGAGTTTGTATTAACTCATATTCCGTAAGGGAATGTGATATTTCTTTCATTGGAAAGTAGATCGAAATATTGACAATATGCTTGCTTCTAAGCTAAAACATAGTGCTAAATGAAGTAACACGTTTGTCAGTTTGTAATGTTAGTGTGAGTTAGATCATTCTCCTATTAAGATATATGAATCCTTGTAAGATCTCTTAGACTTCTATCTCAAGTCAGAGTGTGGAGTGAAGTGGAGAAACTAAAATTTTATATTTCATTTTTGTTAATAGAGCTTGTATTACTTTCTTGAATAATGTGTTGTTGTGCATTTATCTGTTCTATCATAATGGGTTAAATAGGATTCTAGCGATAGAGTAGACGTTGAATATTATTTTTTGTAATATAGAAAAGACTACATATTCTTTGTAAATTGATAAATAATGCTAAAAGAAATTGTATTAATTAATACAATAATTATAGTGTGAATTTTCTTCATGGAGGATATTATATCATAATAAGTTCAAGAAATGAAGTTGTGGGCTATATCAAAATAAGATCTTAATGTCATAGTTATGTTATTTAAGATGTAGATTATGATATGAGGTTGAACCTCCTCAATGGATTTGAGGGTAGGAAAGATGAAAATATAGCTAGATCAAACATGAATGTTTTGTCTTTTGTGCATATATTGCTATTGACAAGGATTAGTATGTACTTGATATGGTATACTGGTGTGTGCTAGACTTCTTAATTTAGTTACATTAAATCTTGCGTGATAAATATGGAATTGTTTCAAGAAAATTAAGCTTTAGATCATGTTGTCCTGAGAAATTTTATGAGAATGTTGCAGAATAGGTAAGCATTAATCTCCTACTATCCTCAAGGAATGGATTGTAATGTGAATGTGTATTTAAGAATTAGAAGATGTTGATATCATTGTAGAGGTTTTGATTTGTATAATACCATCTTGTGGTTGTAAATACAGGTCCAAACTACAATGTCTCTACGCTATGCAAATGTAGGCAAGGCCATCTTAGATGAGCCCCCGAGACATTAGGTCAGCCCCTTAGGGCCTTAGGCTTGTCATTTTATGCAAATGATATTTGTTTTGAAATTAATAATCATGCAGAACTAATGTCTCTTTAGATGTGCAATTTGAGATTATAGGACTTAGAAGCTAAGGAGGTACCTTTCCACTTGGTGAATAAATGACTATCTGGTAGTGTTGGTAAAGGTGTATAAATGTGTATAAACTCATTGAAACATTTATATCTTACTGAATGTTGGTTACTAAGATAAACTTGTAAATTAATATTTTATCATCCTAATGAGTTCATTAATGCTATTTTTGGGTAACTTTCAAATTCAGAACAAACCATGGCTGTTAGTTAGATCATGTTAGTAATTAGTAAGGTAATCATGTAACTAAACATCATTTGAATGAGTTTTGTATGTTGTTGAAAATAGTTATTATAATGCAGTCATGTTATTCCTAGAGATGTTTGTTAAATTGTGTTATATTTTGTTATCATTATCTCTATTTAAAAAAAATTAAAAAATTCTGCCTTGTATTTGATTTAGTTGACTTATCTCTAGGGTTATTTACTGAAGACATTTCAAATCTATCTAGACCCAAAGAGGGTCAGGTCCTTCACATCAGTAAACATATGCATGCCAAATTAGTTTATTTTTGGGATTTCAATTTTTTACTCAAGAGTTAAAAATATAGAGTATCATGGAAAATATTTTTATTTTTGGGATTTAAATTTTATTTATGAAGTTAAAAATCTAGAGTATCATGGAAAATATTTAAATGAAGTGACACCATATTTTGCATTTTTATTTCATTCTTCAAAGTTTAATTTTATAGTTAATGAAATATTTTAATGTGATTTTATTTTATTAGATAATTTTTAGGATTTGAATTTTATTTACTCAAGACATTTCAAATCTCTACACACCCAAATAGAGTTAGGTTCTTCACATAAATAAAAATATGCATGCTTTATAAAGGAAATTTTTTGTTGTTATTTTATTTTATGAAACTAGATTATTTTGTAAAGATAGGTATGCTAGTTTATAATAAATGAAATATTTTAGTGTTATCTTATTTTAAGAAACTAGATTATTTTGGGGATATAAATTTTATTTACTTGGGTTATTTCAAATCTATCCACACACAAATAGGGTTAGGGTTCTTCACATAAATTAAAAAATGCATGCTTTACAAAGGAAATTTTTATTGTTATTTTATTTTGATTTAATACATGGCCTAATTTAGGTAGATTTTTCCTAAGATAGGTATGCCGGTTAATTAGGTAATTTTATTATTTGATTAATTATTTTCCACCTTGTTCTAATCCTATTCCACTTGCCACAAATAATAAATAAGAGTCACATGTCAAGCACAAAAGCCAAACTAACTTTACAGCTCCACCACCCATTTCATACTACACCTCGTAATCCTAGCCATTCACATAACGATAAAAACCTCTTAATCCTAGTCATTCACATAAGGATAAGCCTCAGTTTCCTATCACTTAAATCTTGTCCATCCCTTCATCAGCATAAGGATATGACTTAGGAGCCTCCTTTCTTGTCGTAAAGTCATCTCATCAAATCTTAGCCATCCATCTAATAAAATCTTAGCCATTCATCCTATCATCCAAAAATCTATAAATTAAGCCTCTATCAATGAAGAGCTTTGAAGGTAATATTGTGTTGTCAAAATGAGCAACTGACAACCAAATCATTATCAAAAATCATTGTAGGAAAACCACCATTGTCATAGTAAAACAAGGGCTAATTTGGTAATATCTTTCTATGTTTTTGGTTTGATTTTTTGTTAGCTCTTTAAATATTTTATTTATAAGATATTGTGTGTCATAATATAACATAATTAGTGTTTTGGAAATTGGGGTTTTATTGGCTATTTTTTCACTCAACATTATTTTTTGAATTTCTAGGTTATGTTGGTAATATGATTTCTTAAATATTTTATATTATAAAGTTTATACAGCAATCCCATAAAATATTGATCATGGAACTACTTTATCATAAATATATGCATATGTGCACATAATAACTTTTTGATATAATAATTCCATCCTATAAATGAACAACTTAATTTGAAACAAATTTTTTTTTTCAAGTAAAGAATATTATTTTTATTAGTTTTTAATAAAAAAATAAATTATATTTATTGCAACAATATATACTTTAAGTTTAATATTTGTTCCTGCAAAAAAAAAAGAAGTAATAACATGAACAAAACAAAGGAAGTAACTATCTGTAATACATAAAGCAAAGAAGAAACCTCAGCTGGCAAGCTACCAAAGGGTCGCCCTAGCCACCCTAATGACTCAAAAAATAAGCCAAAAAATACAACAATCAATAACCATAAGGCAATGAAGAGTAATGTTGCCAAGCTACCAAAGGGTCACCCAGGTTGCCTTAGTGACTCAAAAAAATAAGTCAAAAAATAAAACAATCAATCACCATAAGCCAATGAAGATTAATGTTCTGGAAATTGTAGCAGGTTATGATGTCTAAATGTTTGACTCATTATTGCAAGAGGTATGACATAGTTGTGGCTGTTTTTGAAGCTTCGTGAATGTTGGGAAGTTGGACAATTTATTAGCTGCACTTGATGGGAGGATATGGACTTGACACGGTAGACAATGTTAAGATCACATGGCCTACCGAACAACTCTCTTGCATCAGAGTTTCCCTGGATCTTCCTCAAGATGGACGGATGGGTTCCAAGGACAACGGCGAGATTTTCGTTCTATTTTAAAAAAACCAGGTCAGCAGGATCATGGACGACAGCCGTCAGGTAGGAAGGTTTGGTTCCAAGATGGGTTTTCAAAAAATGGATATTCTCGGACTTATCAATGGAAAGAAGCCTCTTTCACTTTTAGGGCACCATTGGAGTCTCAGCATGCTGCTTTCAAGGATTACCAAGCAAAGCAAGATGAAATCAGGGCTAGACGAAAGGATGATCAGTTGTTGGCAAGCCCTCACTCAAAAGGGTACCGAAGGATGGAATCCCAGAAGAGAAAAGATCCCCGGTTTTCTCATTTTAATAGACACCAGGATAAGAACAGACTTGCCCCAAAGCATAAGAAGATTTGGATCCCCATCATAAAGAATGTCACAAGGCGCAGTGAGTTCAAGGAAATACCCCTCCCCCAGATGGAAAAAAAGCTCCGTGATAAAGCCCAACTCCTGACGGAGACAGCCGTTATAGGTAAAGTGATGTCCCCTCATTTCTCAGTTTAAGATCTTATAGAATGGCAGCAAGCTCGGTGGGGAAATCTGGTTTACTTCTGTGAACTGGGCAATGGTTTTTTTTGCTTTGTGCTTCCGGATAAGGAGGAGAGAGATAAAATTCTTCTGAAGAGAATATGGAAGTTTAATCAAACAATTATTTGGTGTCAAAAGTGGCGCCCAAATTTTCATGTTGGGAAAGAACAAATCCCTTTGATCCCTCTCTGGGTTCATCTTCCCTATTTGCCAATGGAGTATATGGATGTTGAAGTCCTGACATGTCTTGGTAACTCCATGGGGGTGTGTCAAGAAGTGGACATCCCCACAGTAAATCTCACCTCTTCTTTAGTAAGACTTCGAATTCTTACAGAGGCTAAGGAGTTATTGCCCAAAAGAATCAAACTGGATTCTATACATGGAATTTGGCTACAAGAGATTATAATACAAGATGGTGTAAATTCAGAGGATCTGGAAAGGCTCCAAGATTTCCTTACAACAGTAGATAACCTATCTAATCAAGGAAGAGGGTTGGAACAAGAGAAGGAAGCCTCCAACCCAGCATCTTTGGCAGAAGTGTTCTTAGAGGAGCACGGATTAAGTAGCAGTACTGCCATTATGTTGGGTTCCCAGTTGGAAAATATTTCTGTCTCAGCTCGGATGAGTGAATCTCCACAAGATCTACAAGTGGTGCTTGGGATTTCAGAGGGAAAAGATCAGTCAGCAAATGTGGATTTACCCCTTGGAGATAATATTGAGGAACGCCAACCTTTGCCAGAGGACCTAGAGGACCTTGAGGATTTGATTTTCGCTTCCCAGGAAGGTATCTGCCTTGAAGATGCGACCAAAGAGACTTCTACTCATGGCCCTAGTTGTTTCTCTCTGCTAAGGGAGGAAGAGGATTTTTTAAATGGGGAGGAGGACACCCCCCTGCGGGATATGATTCCAACTACCTTAAAGGACCAGCACACCTCCAGGGAAATAGCAGCCGAGCAAAATGATTTCTCCAAGGACTTGATTCAGGATAATGAAACATTGAAGGAACTGTTAGACCAGGTGGTGTCAAAAGTGGCTTTAAATGTGATGGAGGAAATTGCAGATGAGGTTCTTTAGGAAGATCTAGAGAAGGAGGAGAACAGGCCACTCGGTCTACTTCGAACAAGTTTGAAAAGCCCTCTGACTAAAGGCACCCCTACCCCCCTCAGGAAAAGTTCCAGATAGAAGAAGTTGAGGCACAACAAAGACAAGCCCAGTGGTCTCCATTCTCAAGTATCTTGAAGTCCAAACAGTAGGAGGAGAGTTAGCTACTCTCCTCAAGAGGTATGAGGATCCTCACGTGGAATGTTAGGGGCATTAACGCCCCTAACAAAAGGAACCTCATCAAATATCAAATTGATGAGGAATGAGTAGAAATAATCATGCTTCAGGAAACTAAATTGTCCTCAGAGTTTTTTTATTCTTTCTCTAAGAGTTGGAGGGATTGGAGCTTTGAAAAGGTGGATGCTTGTGGGGCTGCTGGAGGGTTAGTTACAGGCTGGAGGAATCATATTCAAGCCTTGGAAGTAGTGGAGAAGACTGACAACTTTATAATTGGTAAGTTCCCTGAACTTTTTAACAGAGCTGAATTATGGTTTGTGAATGTATATGCGCCTGTAGATTTATCATAGAAGAAATTAGTTTGGGATAATCTGTCTATTTGGCTGAGGAAGCTGAAATGGAGCCCTTTCATTTTAGGGGGTGATTTTAATTCAATATTAGATGACAAGGAAAAGTCAGGGGGTATCACGCATCCGCCTAGATCTCAGAAGGACTTCAAGGTTTTTGTTAATAATAATTTTCTAACAGACTGCATTCCTAATAACGGTACTTTTACCTGGACAAACAGAAGAAAAGGATTTCTACAAATAGCAGAAAGATTGGACAGATTCCTTCTGTCTCCAAAATGTTTTAACTTTCCATTCAGTTTTGAAGCAGATATTCGGCCCTTGGTAGGCTCAGATCACTTTCCAGTCAGGCTCTCCTTAGGAGGACAAAATTTTTCCAGCAAGAAGCGTTTCAGGTTTCAGTCTATGTGGTTCAGGGATATGACTTTTGTGGATAATATTCAGCTCTGGTGGAAATCCATTCCTTTCGTGGAAGGATCACAAATGTTTCAATTAGCAAGCAAATTAAAATTTCTAAGGCATAGGGTAATGGAATGGAACAAAAATCATTTTCGAAATGTTTTTGCTGAGAAAGCTAGAATATTACAAGAATTAAAAGCACTGGCTGATTTCATAATCACTAGAGGCATGGATTTATCCTCCTTTCAGAAGGAGAAATAGTTGACATCAGATCTAGAAGAGATCTTGAAAAGGGAAGAACTTTATTGGAGGTAGCGTTCCAAGGAACTATGGTTGAAAGACGGCGACAAAAATACCTCTTATTTTCATTTGTCAGTCAAGGTGAGAGCTGGGGTCAATTCTATTAAATCCATTCAATTGAGAAATGGGCAGACATGCATTGAACAATCAGATATCCTTGCCGCAGCACAAATTTTTTTTGCAAATCTTCTTTCCAGCCCGCCTTACCATCGGAACAAAGCTTTAGAGGTGTGCAATTTCATTCCAAAGTTAATCAAAGAGCATCACAATAAGGAACTTTTGAAACCATTTTCCTTAGAAAAAGTAAAGTCTGCGGTGTTCTCTTTGGTGGGAGAGAAAGCGCCGGGCCCGGATGGATGGACCAGAATTTTCTTTCAGAAGTGCAAGGCCACGGTTGGGAGGGATGTTTTCCTGGCTGTAGAAGAATCCAGAAAAGCTAAGAATGTGCTAAAGGAACTTAAATCGACATGCTTAATGCTTATTCCCAAATCAAAATTTCCCCAAACTTTTGAAGACTTCCAGCCTATCTCTCTGTGTAACTTCATCTATAAGATAATTTCAAAGGCCATAGCGCTTAGATTGTCACCCCTGATGAAGGAGTTGATTTCTAGTGAACAAGGGGGTTTTGTACCAGGAAAAGAGACCATGGAGGGCGCCATCCTTACTCATGAAATCTTGCATTCAGTGAACAAGGAAAAGAAGAAATCTATGGTTGTGAAACTTGATATGTCTAAGGCTTATGACAGAGTGAATTGGAGCTTCCTGCTTGATATCATGATGCAAATGGGGTTCTCCAAAGAAGTGGTTAAATGGATTAATTCATGTATCTCAGGGTTCTGAGCTTCAGTTTTAATAAATAGAAAGGAGTCTGGCTTCTTTGAACCTTCGCATGGCTTAAAACAAGGAGACCCTCTTTCTCCTTACCTCTTCATAATCATGACAGAAGCACTCACTTGGTCCATAAAGGAGGCAAAGAGAAGGTCAGAATGGCAAGGTATCAAACTAAAAGGTATTCAAGAGCCCTTCACTCATGCTTTGTTTGCTGATGATACATTACTTTTTGGTCAAGCATCAATACGGGAAGCCAGATCAATGATGAATACAGTCAATTCTTATTGCTGTGTCTCAGGACAAGAAGTGAATTTTAATAAATCTATGGTCTTTTTCCAAAATGTTCCCTTGTTTCTCCAAAAGTTGATACAAGTTACCCTTAACCTCGAATCCCAAGTTCTCCCAGGAAGCTATCTCGGTCTGCCCCTATTCATGGGCAGATACAAGAATAATTTATGGGGTAAGGTTTTACAAAATTTGAACACAAAGCTGGCTAAATGGAAAGGTCACCATCCATCCTTAGCTGGGCGAATAGTTTTGATTAAAGCTGTGTTGTCTGTGGTGCCAGTATACATGATGTCGATTTTCCATGTCCCTAAAGGAATTATTGCTAAAATTGATGGTCTCTGCAGAAAATTTCTCTGGCAATGCTCTCTTGAAGAAAAGAAAATACACCTATTGGCTTGGGATAAAGTGTGCAAACCCAAGGCGGAAGGAGGGTCGGGAATTCTGAATATCCAATCTCAAAACCAAGCACTCGGGGCCAAATTGGCGTGGAACATGTACTTCAAACCTAACGCCATGTGGGTAAAATTAATGAAAGCTAAGTATCTTGATTCGCTGGATAATGAGCGAATCTTCACAGTGCAAAACCCTCCCAAGGGGTCCGCTATCTAGAATTTCTTAATAAGAAGTAGGGACCTCCTTCAGCCCAACCTCACTTGGATCATACATAATGGTGAAAAGGCAGACTTCTGGTTTGACTCTTGGGGCGGGGAAGCGCCACTGTCTACATATTCTGAGCTTTCTGAGGCATGTTCCTTTCTCCAATCACATTGGGGGCACAAAGTTAAAGACTACTGGCAGGTGGTTAGGGAGGGGACATCAGTTACAGTTGCCTGGAAAGGATTCCTAGACTGCAATTTTCCTATCTCCCAAAAAGCACTCCTCAGTCATCTCCTTAGTAGGAGGTCAGTGTTTGTCTCCAGCATGGAGGATGAAGTGGTTTGGACAGCGGCTATTTCAGGATGTTATTCAGTTAAAGATGGATATAAACTAGGCGTGCAGAAAGCGCTGTCAAACTGGCCCTCGAAGCTGTCCTGGGACACGTCAACTCTCCCTAGGGCTAGAGCTTTCGCTTGGTGTGTGCTTCATAATAAAATTCTCACAGGTGACCGAATCAAAAGACTAGGATTGGGCTCTAATTTCCTTTGTGTGCTCTGTGGATTGGAGGAAGAATCTTTAGCTCACATCTTGCTTCACTGCCCTTTTAGTAGAGCATGCTGGACTTGGTTTTTCAGGAAGTTAAAATGGACAAGCCCTTTCTCCAAATCCTTATATCTTATGTTTAAAAACTGGCCCCATTCGTTTGCTACCTCAACATTAGCATGCCTTTGGGAGTTGGGTCCTTCCATGATTATTTGGCACATCTGGTGGGAAAGGAATCTGCTTATTTTTAGGAAGGAAGCTCAATCAGTGTTTCAGGTCTGTGTTAAACTTGATGTTGCCATAGCGGATTAGGCAGTGGCTTATCTTAGATCTTTTAATTCCTCTAAGCTGGTTTGGTCTAAATGGGATGCGGAAGTTATATCACTCTGGCCCTCAGTTAGATGTTTGGGGATTGGCATCAATACAGGAACTCCCAAGCTCTCCACAATCAGAGATAAAGTTAAATGGACTCCACCCTCTTCTCCCTTCTGTAAGCTAAACATTGACGGGGCATGCCGAGGGAACCCTGGCCTCTCTGGAACGGGATGTGTCATTAGGGATATACATGGAGAGTTGATCGCAGCCAAGTCATCCAAATTACCCCTAGGCACCAACAATGAGGCAGAAGCTTGGGCTCTGGTGCATGGACTTAACCTGGCGCTTGAAAAAGATTTAAGGAACATGTGGATTGAGGACGATTCCTTGCTAGTAATAAATGCAATTAAGGGGAAAGGCTTAGATAATTAGAAGTTGACCTATATCCTCTCTCAGGCCAAAGCTCTTCTGAACAGACTAGACAATTTTTTCATATCCCACATGCTACGGGAAGGTAACAGGGTGGCGGACTTCCTAGCTAATGTAGCAATTGATAGTGATAAAGACACTGTTTTCTTCCATCATGGTGCACTCCAATTGCCATGTCAATTGACCTCTCTCCTATCTGCTGATATGGCAGATGAGTAAGTTATATTCCTTGACTGGTTCCAAGATGTCGACAAGCCTTAAGTACGGTCGGATGTTCTTTCACTGGTTTTGCCTTGGATTAGGAAGCTGTCTCATTTATTTCCACATTTATACTCCTTGAAGGATCTCTGACATTCTCCAGGAGCACTTTCCCAAGTTTTTATTGGGATGAATGTATTAAGACGGATGTAGGTTTGTCAGATGTCCCGCCTGTAAGGGGAAGATAGCGTATCTGCTCTCGCCTTATGTTCATTTATAGATATTGCCATGCTAGGACTGCTTGTCTATCTTTTGACAGCGTAACGGCTTATTTCTTCTGCCTCCTCCTACCTGCTGTGGACACGTTGTCACCTATACTCGCTCTCAAATGGGCTGGCAGAGTACTATTCTCTTCAGTTGTGTAGCTGACGCTAGCGCTTTTACTTCTCCGCCAACTCTCATTTCCTTATTGTTTTCTTTCAGGCTCCTTTCAAGTTTGTGTTTCTGAGGGCTCTCTCCTATGTGGTTTTCTTGCTCTACCACTTTACTACTCTTTCCATGTTGCTCCCTCCTTTCAATTGCTATCTTTCATCTATAGTTGATGATGGCGGATAAGTGACTGAACCAAAGGTTGTTTTTCCCTGCCCTTGATTGGGAACTGGAGATATGAGGGCGAGTGAAGGTGATTGATCTCATGACCCTTATCGACTCTGACTGCACTCTTATTCAGTTTGTAGTTTGGAATATCGTGGGCCATGCCTGGATCAGAGGCTTTGATGGTCGTGTGTTAAACTTTTCAGATATAGTCTCACAACTTCTTTCCAACATAATGGATCTTGTTGTGGATGGAGACTATGTGTACTCCCTGGCGGCAGGCTTGTTCTTTAAGAATATTTACACAGTGGAATGTCGGGAGGTGACAGTGTCTAATTATCGCATGGAGCAAGGCGACGCCCTTATTGGTGGGCTTTTTAATCTTACAACTCTATGGAATTCTCCTCCACAGCAGGTAATCTACAGAGCTCTGCAGTCTAGTATCAAATCCTTATGTAGTGAGGATTTAGATGATGCCCTACGAGCATACTATTTTCTTTTTTCCAAGAAAAGATGCGAGTGAATTAGGGACGTGTTCACGGCTATTCGTTTCCTTAGAGTTCACACGTCTGACATGGCCCCGGGGATGCCTTATTATGCCTTGGCGGATTTGGAGGAAGGGGGTCAGTCAGCGGCCATAGTGGATATGGAGGCAAGGGACCTGCCAGTGGCCTAAGCTTCGTTAGCGGCCTACTGTTTCTCCTAGTGCCTGTGAACAGGTTGGCGGTGGTCTATGTTTTTTTTCTGATTTTCTCTCTGTGGGTGGTCCCATGGCTTCGTTGTTCCTGTCTCTATGTTCTTCTTGTGGGCTCTACGTGGACGGGTGTCTGTTTTGTTCGAGGGCTTCCCTACGGTGGTGTTGTAGTTGGCTTGGTGGGGGTGTTTGTTTTGGGCAGTGTCTGCGACGTGATGCGCTTGACAGGGTGGCGGGCTCCTGTGCTCCTCTGCAAGGTTTTACTGATGGTGATGGGGCCTCGTCTTCCATGTTTTGGTCTTTCCTTTTGATCTAGGCTGGCAGTTTGGTCTTTTTTCCATGCTGGTTTAAATTATGTTTTATTAGGTCTTTTAAGGGCCGTGTTGATTTGTTTTAAATTGTTATATCAGGTCGTTTCAGGACCTTATCATGTAATTATTTTGGGATGGACTTCTAGGCGTGAAGCCCTTGTTCTTTCTGTTTAAACGTTTCTATTAATTTTATGGGTGCTCCGCCACCTTTTTCTGTTCAAAAAAAAAAAGGCCTTCATAACCACAATGCTTTTATTGAGTGTTTTCGAGTTCGCCGAATTCATGGGCAGCGATATCTCCAATACAAAGATGGCCATTTGATAGGCCACATATTATCTTCTCAAAGCTACTACCCATCTGGGACCATATATGCTCAGGTTAATATGTGCATAACAATAGAATAATTTCATTCATGATGTAACAAAAAAATAATTTTAGGGGTTTATAAATTCTAATAATTATTGAGGCTCATCTGAAAATTATGTAGATAGGGGACCCTAACAATGACCACAACTATTGGGAGAGGCCAGAAGACATGGACACTTCCAGAACTACATATAAATAACCAAAACCTTGAAATGGTTGTAACACTTGTAGCTGCATCCCTTTTTCACAAGTAAGCCCATCTCTATTCTAAGAGACTCATTCATGCTTCCATAATGCTAAATTTTTTAGCACTAGATTAATAGTGGCATCTTAAAAACTTGGTAATGATAGAGTTTAGGAGCTAATGAATCGGAGAATACATTTGGGAGGGACAATAAACATGTTGGAGCCCGAGTGTGGCTACTTATATAACTTCTTACTCATTCGATTAGCATATGTAGTCACACTCTAAGTTACTATACCTGGGATAAAAGCACTCGGACTCCAACATGTTTATTGTCCAATGCAAATGTATTGTCTGATTCATCAGCTCCTAAACTCTGAATGTTATCATGCTTTTAAGATGTTATTACTCTAGTGCTTAAAAATTTACCATCATGGAAGCATGAATGAGTGTATTAGAATAGGAAGGGTCCGATTTGAGAAACACAAGGGATGCAGCTGTAAGTGATGTAGGCATTTCATGGTATTGGTTATCTATTTTATATGTAGTTCTGGTAGTGTCCATGTCTTCTAGCCTCTCCCACTATTTGTAGGGTCTCCTACCTATATAGTTATCAGAGAACCCTAAATAATTATTATAATTTAGAAACCCAAGAGATACAATATCATGACTGAAAAAATTTCGTTGTAACATCATGACTAAAATTGTTCTATTGTTATGAATTTACTAACCTAAACATATATGGTGCCCGGATGAGCAGTAGCTTTAAAAAGACAATCTGTGGCCCATTGAATGACCATATTTGCATTGGAGAGCTCATTGCCCATGAATCCATTGAACTCCAAAACACTCCATGACAGAATTGTGGTTCTAAAGGCCATTGGAAATCCAAACTTAACATTATCTACTACATCATAATATCCTCCCGTCAATTCTTGTTATCCCAACCGAAATAATCTCTGTGTCTGGACATTGTTCTACTTCCTTATGTGCTTTAACTGTAATGCTTGGTATCTCTCAGTTCAGAGTTGAGCAAGGATTCATTGGTAGGAGGCTTCTTGGTTGTCGGCTTATTGCAGGGGCTAATGTTTATGTTACTGTTGCCCCGTTATGTTAATGTATACTATCATAAGATTAATTATAATGGTGAAGATGAAAGTAGCACTAGCATTGTCTATACTTCTTCTCGTCCACCTCATTCCCAACATTGACATGCAATGGTTAAAGGTCATGGTTCATCTTTGGGTGCATCACCAGTTAGTACTTCTTTGCCAAATGCAGTCAATACTACCATCCTTGATAATGTTCCTCAAATGGATGGAGGTATGTTTCAAGTTCATTATTTTTTTAGTTTTGGGTTTTTTAATCTTATAAGATGCCTTCATAACTGCTAAGGGATAATGACTTAGTGTATATCTAGTCAACATTTAAATGGTTTATAGGCTTAGTGTAAATCGAGTCATCATTTAGAAGGTTAATAGACTTCGCATTTTGGTGGATTGTTCTATATGCTGCTTCTTGTGGATTTTTGTATTCTAGAGTTCTGAAAGAATATGCAGGTGGACTTTATAAAATAGATTACATAGGAATACTTTAAAAAATATTAGATATCCACCTTGTGGTTGTCATATAAATGGATGAGCCTTGGTGTGAGTCCAAGAAGTAGCTTGTATCTTAAAGAACCTGATCAATGATTTTATCATGGTCAATACACCTAAGGTGGTATGACTGATTCTCGAGCTACTATCAATTTTGGATCTGACCTTAATGAATATAATGAAGATGATTTTGATTAGTTTCATATTCCATAAGATGGGCTTCAAATCTACACAATATCCTAATTTTAGTTCATTTGTGCTGTCTGTTATGGTTGCTACATATCATGTTGAATTGAAAAAATCATCTTAGGACTAACAATAAAGTTGAAGTTGTTGTTGCCAGTATCTTAGATATGTTCAGAACTATAAAGGAATGAGGCCTGATGAGAGGCTAAAAAATAGATTTTTACCTTATGAAACAAATGATAGATGAATCTATTTAGAATATTTTTTTAAGTTACAAATCTAAAAGATCAAGATATAATATATATTGATAGAGCATTGATTGTACAAAAAAAAATTGAAATAACCAAACTTGAACTAATATTGTTGGATAGCATCAAGTAGTATGTAGCTATTTTCTAAATTCCTATCAAACTTATATGGATCTATGGTTCATATAGAGTTTAACTGCACACTTTTTAAGTTTAAAAAAAAAGCGTTCTAAATAGATTCATCTGTCATGTGTTTTTTAAGATAAAAATCTACTATTTAGCCTCTCATCAGGCCTCATATCTGATGGATATTTGAATCCCAAACACAAATAAAATGCGGAATAACAAAACAGATTGCAAAGGAGACAGACAACTGAGACTTGCAAACTTTTGTTTGTTCTATTAAATAAAAAAAATAGCATTTACAAATGATTTCTAACCATGAAACTACAAGATTACAAACATGATTTGCAGCAATCTAGAGTTGCACACAAACCCACAACAAATTGGAGCTATCTGTTTCTCTCTGTACACACACTGTAATGCTCAGAATTGTTGTTCATGCACACAAAGAACATTCTCTGTTGCTACTACTTCTATAACTTCCTCTTCTGCCTCTCTACTTTTTTTGTCCTACATTTTAAAACATTCCCTTCTTTTTGTCTCTTCTCTAACCTCCAAAAAAAATTATGCCACTCAAAACAATTTAAAAATTACCTACCAGCAATAATGAAATTGGCCACCAATGAATTTTGTCTGCAATGCCAATTGTATGGCATTAACTCCTTGGTCAATGTGGTAGGAGAGAGATCCCAAAGAAATCTATGATGGGATAGTGGGTAGGTGGAGTACGTACTCTAGATCTGAATTTCTAACACTCCCCCTAAATCTTGAGCCACAAACCTCTTTCATTCTATGTCTCGGGAGCTGTCTATAGTTGTCTGGAGCTATCTGGATCTTTCTTTCCAGAACTGAAACTGGAGTTGTCCACAATGTCTAAGCTATCTTTGAGATGTTCAAAGTTCTCCTTGCTTAATGGTTTGGTAAAAATGTCTGGAAGTTGCTGCTCAAACCTACAAAATTTCATTTTGATTTCACCATTTTCAACTAATTCTCTTATGAAATGATACCTCACTTCAATGTGTTTGCTTCTTTCATGAAAAACTAGATTCTTTGACAAAGCAATTGTGGAAATATTGTCAGAAAATATAGTTGTTCCATCCATTTGCTGCTATATACTCAGCCTCAGTTGTAGATAAGGAAACTATGGGTTGTTTCTTGGAAGCCCATGAAATGACTCCCGATCCCAAGTGAAACACATATCCAGATGTGCTCTTCATATGATCTACACTCCCTATCCAATCACTATCTATGTAACCAACTAACCCAAAAACATTTGTTGCACTATACAAAATGCCATATCATTTGGTTCCATTCACATATCTTAGGATTCTTTTACCTACTTGCCAATGTGACTCTTTTGGAGTCTCCATAAATCAGGAAGTCAGACTTACACTATGCATTATATCAGGCCTAGTAGTAGTCAAATACATCAGACTTCCAACCATAATCTTGTAGAGGGTTGGGTTCACTTTATTGCTATGGTCCTCCTTGCTCAACTTCATACCTATAGCTATTAGTGTGGGGGCAGACTTTCTATCTTGCATCCTAAACCTCTTCAAAATCTCTGCTGCATACTTTGCTTGAGAGATAAATATACCATCATGCATTTGTTTTACTTCTATGCCTAGAAAATATCTCAAGAGACCTAAGTCTGTCATTTCAAACTCTCTTTTCATGGCCTCTTTAAGATCAGCAATTAGGAAATCATCATCCCCAATAAAAACAAAATCATCAACATACAAGACAACAATTAAATTCTTATCATCAGTTGTCTTGATGTAAAGAGTGGGCTCACCATCACTTTTTCTAAATCTATTATTCAACAAATATGTGTCAATCCTACTATACCATGCCCATGGTACTTGCTTCAACCCATAAAGAGCTTTCTTCAGCCTATATACCTTGTTTTCTTGACCTACAACTTCATAACTAGGTGGCTGCTCCACATACACTTCCTCTTTCAACACTCCATTCAAGAAGGCGGACTTCAAGTCCATTTGATACACCTTCCATTTGTGTTGCACTGTGATTGCTATAACTATCCACATGGTTTACATCCTTGCAACTAGAGCATATGTTTCATCATAATCTCTCCCAAACTACTATTTGTACCCCTTGACAACTAATCTTGCCTTATGCCTTTCTATTCTTCCATCGGCATTGCTCTTGGTCTTATAGATCCATTTCACTCCAATGACTTGTTTGTTGGGTGGCAAATTAGTTATCTCCCATGTTCTATTCCTCTCTATTGCATCTATCTCCTCATCCATGGCTTCACATCATTTCTTTTCTTTCATGACATCCTTAAAATAAATTGAATCACTATGAGAAAATAATACAAAATTCATACTTTCATCAAACTCTTCATCATACCTTTCATTTTGGTAGATCTCCCTTAGATTCTTGGTCTTTCTTGACATTAAGGAGGTGAGAGTGGGGTTTGAACTCTCACTATTACTGTTGCTATGTTATCAGACCTTGTCTGGAGCTATCTAGAGCTCTCTGTCTATGTCTGGAGCAGTCTGGAGCTATTTGGAGCTATGTGTACAGAACTCTGCACCTATCTATGGTCTATGTTAGAAGCTCTCTGGAGTTGTCTAGGAGGCTCCATAACATCATCTTACTAGACTTCATACTCCTTTTCTTCATCAATCAGTGTTGTTGGGAGTTGTCCAGAGTTGTCAGTATCTATCAAGCCATCCCATGACTCATTCTCTAAGAACTCCACGTCTTTGCTAATAACTATTTTCTTGGTGACGAGGTTATACAAGCTATAGGCTTTTGACTCTTCACAATAGCCAATGAAGATACACTTCTAACACTTGTCATCCATTTTCTTCCTCTTTTCTTTTGGCTTAAGTGCATATGCTACACACCCAAACACTCTCAAGTGCTCAAACATCCCCTTATATTTTGTCTATGCCTCTTGTGGAATCTTGTCATGAAGTACCTTTGTAGGACTTCTATTTATCAAATATACTGATGTTGCTATAGCCTCACCTGAATATTCATTTGGGAGCCTCTTGGCTTTAAGCATACTTCTTGTCATCTCCACAATGGTTCTATTTTTCCTCCCATTCACTCCATTTTGCTACAAAGTATAGGCTGTTGTTAGATCCTTCTTAATGCCATGTTACTTGCAAAAATTCACACACTGATTGGAGGTATACTCTCCTCCTCTATCTAACATTAGGACCTTGATGAAATGTACACTCTCCTTTTTAGCATGGGCCTTAAACACTTTAAACTTGTCAAATGCTTCAGATTTATGTTGTAATAAATAAACCCATGTCTTATGGATGTAGTCATCTATGAAGGTCATAAAATATTGGCTCTTACCAATAGAAATTATTTTCATAGGGCCACACAAGTTAGTGTGCACTAGCTCCAATGGTGCTCTTGCCCTTCTAGAGTTGCCTGATTGAAAAGGCTGGCTACGTTGTTTGCCTAAAATGCAGGCTTCACATTTACCACTAGGCTCTACAATGGTTGGTAAACCTCTAACCATACCCTTCTTTGACAAAAGATTCAAACCAGCATAATGTAAGTATCCATACCTAAGATGCCAAAGATTGGAGGGGTCTTGAACGACTGTCTTGAAGGCTGCTTGTTGTGCCACTGTTGAAGACACAAAATGGTTGACTTCGGAGCCGTCTGGAGCCATCTAGAACTTGACAGGTATAGTTGCGGACTGGGCTGAGAATCACGTTTCTATCCTCAAGGGAAATATTCTATTCTTTGTCCTTAGCACTGCTGCAAGTATTTTCTTGCTTCCATCCCTCTCATAAATTATTTATTCACCCTTTTCCATCAACACTTTGTAGCCTTTTTGGATCAGTTGTCCAATACTCATGACATTGTGCTTTTTTCCAGGGGTAAAATATACATTTTCAATCTCCTTCTCACCTTGACTAGTACCAAACATAATAGACCCCTTTCCCACAATTGCAACTATTTCATTGTTTCCCATTTTTATCTTAGACTTATCATTTTTATCAATGAAAGAAGATAAACTCTCATTACCACTCATGTGGTTGCTACATCCACTATCTAAAAACCATACCTCATCACTACCTTTCTCAGCAATTTTGCACATGATAAAGGCCTTTGACTAATTACCTTTAGCCACATTTTCATCAGCCACATTTGTACTTTGCTTAGACTAGTCACATTGCTTTTTCCAGCACTCACTGGCATAATGACCAAACTTATGACAATAATAGCATTCAACATTGCTCTTGTCAAATTTCTAACTTGAGTTGTTGTTCTTCTTGGCTTGTCTAGAGCTGGACTAAGAACTACTTTCTCCCTCTTGGCTATGTGCTCATCTTGAGCTATCTTCTCCAACACTTCCACATCTAGATCTGCCTCTACCTCTACCTCTTGAGCTTCATCCGGAGCTATTTCTACCTCTCTCCCTGCCTCTTGAGTTAGCTTGAGCTTTGAAAGCTTTCTCATGGGAAGGATTTGTTGAGCTATTTAGGCACTGTTTATGGGTTAGTAGGAAACCCATCATCTCATCAAGTGCCATTTTAAAGAGGTCTTTGGTCTCTTCTATGGTAATAACTATTGGGGCAAATCTAGCAAGCAAACTTCTAAGGATTTTCTCTATAATCCTTTGTTCATCCATGGTTTCTCTATTTATCCTTAATTGATTAACCAAGGTGGAAACCCTTGTGTGAAAATCTGAAATGGACTCATTGTCCTTCATTTGTAGGGTCTCAAAATCTCTCCTAAGTAACTGGAGTTTCATTGATCTCACCTTGTCAGTTCCCTTGTAACTATTTTGCAATATTCCCTATGCTTCTTTTGCATAGTTGGCTACTGCTATTCTAGGGAAAATAGCCTCTGTCAAGTCTACCAAAATTAAACAAAGGGCTTTTGCATCTTTCCTTCTTGTCTCCTTCAACTAGGTCTCCTTCAGGTGGGTCTTCTGGTTGTTTGTGAGGGTTGCATATGCAGCTGGGTCAGTCACATCATTGAACCCGTTGATCACAAATTCCCATAAATCATTTGCAACTATTATGGTCTTCATTTCTTTGTGCAAACATCATAGTTTTGTCCATCGAATTGTGGTGGCTACTGCCAACTCTTACTCTCTTCTCTAGCCATGTCTCCTACCAAACAAACTTTAAACACCTAGAGAATAAATGCCCAACTCACTCAAGACTTAGGGCCTTCTGGGTCTGATACTAATCTGATGGATATTTGAATCCCAAACACAAATAAAATGTGGAATAGCAAAATAGATTGCAAAGGAGACACACAATTGAGACTTGCAAGCTTTTGTTTGTTCTATTAAATCAGAAAAAATAACATTTACAAATGATTTCTAAACATGAAACTACAAGATTACAAACATGATTTGCAGCAATCTAGAGCTATACACAAACCCACAACAAACTAGAGCTATCTGCTATTCTCTGCACATACACTAAAATGCTCAGAACTGTTGTTCATGGACACAAAGAACATTCTATGTTGCTACTGCTTCTACAACTTCCTCTTCTGCCTCTTTGCTTATTTTTCTGTCTTACATTTTAAAACATTCCCTCCTTTTTGTCTCTTCTCTAACCTGCAAAAAAATTCTACCGCTCAAAACAAATTTAAAAATACCTACCAACAATAATGAAACTGGCCGCCAATGAATTCTGTCTGCAGTCCCAATTGGATAGCATTAACTCCTTGGTCAATGTGGTGGGAGAGAGATCCCAAAGAAATCTTTGATGGGGTAGTGGGTAGGTGGAGTACGTACTTCAGATTTGAATTTCCAAAAATTCCTTTATAGTATGATTTTTCAGTTCAGCGTGATATGCATAAAATATAACATATAGCACAAATGAACCTCTAGCCATTTGAAGACCATTTTCATGAAGGGTATTATTGACTTTATTTGGCAAAGAAGTAGTTAGTGGTGATGCACCCAAAGATGAACCATGCCCTTTAACCATTGCACGTGGACATTGGGAATAGTTGCCCCTACAATAAGCCGTCTACCAGGAAGCTTGCTACCAACGAATCCTTGCTCAACTCTGAATTGAAGTTACCAAGCATTATAGTCAAATTACATAAGGAAGCGGAATAGTGTCTAGACAAAGATATTATTTTAGTTGGTATAGACAAGAATTGTCAGGTGGATATTATGATGCACAGCCACAATGCTATATCATGGAGTGTTTTGGAGTTTGGTGGATTTATTGGTGGTGAGCTCTCCAATCCAAAGATGACCATTCTATGGGCCACAAATTATCTTTTCAAAGCTACTGCTAATCCGGTCACCATATATGTTGAGGTTAGTATGTGCATAACAACAAAATAATTTCAATCATGATGTTACAATAGAATAATTTTAGTAATGATGTTTTATCTCCTGGGTTTATAAATTCTAATAATTATTTAGGCTTGTTTGATAATTATGTAGGTAAGAGACGCTAACAATGACTACAAATTTTAGGAGATGCCAAAAGATTACTGCATTTAAAATAGATAACGAAAACCCTACAACAACTGCAGCACTTGGAGCTACATCCATTTTGTTTCCCAAGTCAGACCCTTTCTATTCCAAGAAACTCATTCATGCTTCCATACTAAATTTTTTAGCACTAGAGTAATAGTAGCAACTTAAAAGATTTATAATGGTCAGCATTTAGGAGCTGGTGAATCATACAATACATTTGGGTGGGACAATAAAAATGTTGGAGCCTAAGTGCTTTTATCCAAGGTAGAGTAACTTAGAGTGTGACTCCTTATATTACTTCACTTTTTTCATTGAATCAGCAATATTTTTAACTTTCTACAGATTCAATTAGTATAATTAGTCACACTCAAAGTTATACCTTTGATAAAAGTATTCAAGTTCCAACATGTTTATTGTCCCACCCATGTAATGTCTAATTTATCAGCTCCTAAACTCTAATCATTACTTAGTTTTTAAACAACTTCTATTACTCTAGTGCTAAAAAATTTAACATCATGGAAGCATGAATGAGTCTCTTGAAATAGGAAGGGTCTGACTTGTGATACAAGGGATGCAACTACAAGTGCTACAGCCGTTTCAAAGTTTTGGTTATCTACTTTATACACAGTTCTAGTTGTGTCCATGTCTTCTACCCTTTCCCAACATTTGTGGTCACTGTTAGGTTCCCCTACCTACATAATTTTCAAACAATCCTCAATAATTATTAGAATTTATAAAACTAGGATATACAACATCATGACTAAAATTATTCTATTGTTACATCATGACCGTAATTATCCCATTCTTAAGAACATACTAACCTGAATTGGATGAGTAGTATCTTTGAGAAGATAATATGTGGCCCATCGAATGGCCATCTTTGCATTGGACAGCTTGTTGCCCTTGAATCCACCTAACTCCAAAACACTCCATGACAGCATTGTGGTTGTGAAGGCCTTTGGAAATCTAAACTTCGACATTGTCTACTCCGTTAAATCAATATCCTCCTATCAAGTCCAGCTACTAAATTGTCCAACTACCCACAATTCCCAAAGCTCAAAAACAGCCATGTAACTACATCATACCTCTTGCAATACTAATTTAAATATTTAGACATCATAACCTACTACAATTTCTAGAACATTAATCTTCATTTCGTTCTGGTGATTGATTGTTGTGTTTTTTGGCTTATTTTTTTATTCACTAGGGCAGGCTGGGTGACCCTTTGGTGGCTTGGCACCTAAGGTTTTTCTTTGCTTCGAGTATTATTGATAGTTACTTTGTCTCCTTCATGTTGTTACTTCCACTGCCATGGTTTCCAGAGATTCTACATGCTAATTTTTCTTCTTCATTTTCCATCCTAACTTCAATAATATAGCTTTAAATACCTACAAAGCATTTTTCTATTGCACTGAGTTAAAAATATATAAAATAAAATTATATTATATTAAATTTGGGTCTTCAGTTATCTAGGATTTCAATATGGAACCTCTAGGATTTCAATCTAGAATACAACAGCACATATTGCAGCAACAAATCTACCTTAAAATTTATATATTGCTGCAATAAATATAATTTATTTTTTAACTAAAAATTAATAAAAAAAATATTTTTTGGTTAAAAAAAATTATTTCAAATTAAGTTGTTTAAAGAGATTTTATAGGATGCACTCATTATTTCAAAAGATTATTATGCAAACATATGCATATACTTATGATAATATAGTTTCATGACCAGTATTTTATGAGATTGTTGTATAAACTTTATAATATAAAAAATATATAAGGAATCATATTACCAAATTAACCTACAAACTTAAAAAATAACATTGAGTGAAAAATAGTCAATAAAAGACCCACTTCCAAAACACTACTTATATTACAGTATGACACACAATATCTTATAAATCAAATAATTTCATGTGTCATAATCAATTCATAAATATTTAAAGAGTTAACAAAAATCAAAGGAAAAGCATAGAAAGCTCTTACCAGAATAGCCTTTGTTACACTATGACAATGGTACTTTTGCTCAAATACTTTTTATAATGATTTAATTGTCTGTTGGTCACTTTGGAAACATAAGGCGCTCTGCAACTAGCTGTTTGAATTTTAAATTCGTGTTGGGCGGGAATGGAAGGAGGCAGTTCAAGGGGGGCGTGATTCAGTCCCCTCCCTTGACTCTAGGGGGTGCAGCTAATGGTACGGGCGGTCAGAGGGATCATGTGGCCTCAGCTTCGAAGTCAAACCCCAAGAAGTGGATGAAAGCTCTTGTGGGTAATGTTAATGGTACTGCCAAGACTTCGAGCAGTCAACTGGTGGTTTCAGAGGTGGATGGTACTAACGCACTTAAACTACCGGTGCAGATAGTGCTGCGGGTTGTGGCATCTATGGATAACACCCTGGTGGGGAAGTTTTTTGGCTTCAAGCCCAATATTGACTTGGTTCAACACTGGATGACGACCAAGTGGTCTCTCAAGGGGAGAGTATCAGCTAGTACTATGGCAGGAGGTATGTTCTTGTTTAAATTTACCTCTTAGGAAGACATGCTGTTAGTTTTAGCTGGTAGTCCATGGCTATACAGGAAGCATTCCCTCTCCCTGTGCAAATGGAAACCTAGTTTTGACCCCAAGGCTGACCTCAATCAGTTGGCACCTGTATGGGTTCACTTGCTAGGTCATCCTCTAGAATTTTGGGATGAGAAAATTTTTACTTGGATAGGCAACTCCTTCGGTAACTATGTCACTATTGATAAGGTTACAAAGGCAAAGGCAAGACTAGTATATGTCAAATTTTGTGTCATTGTGGACATTTTGAAGGCCCTCCCCACTTCCATTATACTAGAATCTCAGTTTGGTAAGTGGACGCAGAGTATTCAGTATCAAAATGCTAGGATGTTCTGCCAAAATTGGATTAAAGTTGGTCATGTCTTTACCCAGTGCCAAACCCCAAAGTGTAACCCTCCCTTGAAGTCAAAACAAGTGACAGAGGAATACCCCTTCAAGGAGAATATCTTGAATATTGTTGACTCTCCCCTGGCTTCTCCGGAGAAGGAAACCATTATGGAAACTCCAGTGGAAGACACCCAGATAGTTCAGCTAGAGCCTCAAGCTTCTCCATTGCTGGTGGAGGAGAAATTGGTTGTAGAACTAACAATTGTTAGGGAGGAGCAGAGCCAAAAGTTGATAGATACAGAGATGGAAAATCCACCCGAGCTTCAGGAATCAGCTGTAACTGAGGAGGGCTAGGGAAACATGGAAGAAGGAGAGATAGGAGTGGATCTCAGCCCATAGAAAAGTGCTCTATTTTTACAGAATAGGGTTAATGGAATTGATAGTCCTGGGGACCCTCTGAGGTTCCTCAAAACTAATACGAGGGCACTGTTGAAGAAAATATCACTTTTCCCAGGAGCAAGTTCAAGTGGGAAGTTGGAGGATAAGGGAGGATGGACTATTGTGAAGAAGAAGCGGAAAAGTAGCAGTCGTAAGACAGCTGACGTGGGGGGAGATAGTAAGGTCGGAAGGCCAACCCATATGAAGACCAGACAAAAGGAGATGGAGTAGGAGATTGCTAGTGGGAAGTAGTCCACCTTGGTGGCCCCCTAGAAAGATCAAGAAATGAAGATAATCTCTTGGAACATAAGAGGGTTAAACAACCCTCATAAGCAGTTGCTAGTTAGGAACCATGTTTTTGATAATAAAGTGGATATTCTTCTTTTGTAGGACATAAAAATGTCAGAGGAAAGCTTCAAATCTATCCTTAATTATATTTGGCCCAATGCGATGCATGCTATAAGTGAGGCTACTAGGGCCTCTGGAGGAATTGTTACTCTTTAGAGGCAAGACATTACTGGTAAACTCATATCTTGTTCTAAGAATCATGTGAAGGTTGCCTTTTGCTCTCGTCTTGAACGGTGGATGTTAATTAATGTTTATGCCCCCAATACTTGTAGCAGTAGAAAGGAAGTTTGGGAGAGTCTGGCAGACAAAATTAGGAAAAATAGAAGAGTTAATTGGATGGTGGCGGGAAACCTTAACTCCCCTCTTTTCCCTTCTGAAAAAATTGGGGGTTAACTAACTACTCTGATAGCATGATGGATCTTGCTGATTTTCTTGGAAATGCAGGCCTTATGGATGTGGAACTGTCAGGGCTAGTCTAACAGAAGACAAGGGAATAACCTGATTGAGGTTAAATTGGACAAATTTTTAATCTCTTCCTATTGGACTATTATGAATAGTCTTCATCTATCTACTCTCCCCAGGATTGGTTCAGACCATAGTCCTCTCTTACTTAACTAGAGTGGGAAGGGCAACAAAGGTCCTTTTCTGTTTAGATTTGAAATGATGTGGGCCCTCCATCCTGATTTTAGAGATTGCTTGTTAAGCTGGTGGATAATTCTGGTTCAAGGGCTGGCTATGTTTAGGCTGGCTAAGAGATTGGCCAATGTGAGAAACAAGGTGAAGGGCTGGAATAGATTTACTTTTGGAATTGTTCTAAGTAGGAAGAAAAGCATTATGGAAAAATTGAAAAACATTCAAAGTAAAATTGATCAGGGAGACATATCTGAGGATTTGCACTTGATGGAGAAGAATCTCTCCAAGGAATGGACCCACACTATTAAGGAGGAAGAGGTCTATTGGAAATAGAAATCTAGGGTTCAGTGGCTTAGAGAAGGGGACAGGAACACCTCTTTTTTCCATCAATCAACATTACGACATAGTAAGAGAAATACCATAAGAGCACTTAGAGATGAACAAGGGCAATTGGTGGAGGAAGAGGAAGAGATCGACAACTGTCACGTCTCATTTTTATGGACTATATTATTATTCTAGATTAGTGAACATTTACCATGATTGTTTTACTTCGATTAAGTTACACATGTGTAAAGGTAATTATCATGATGATATATTTACATAAATTAGAAAGTTGATTTAAATATTAAATATTATTGGTATGATTATGATATTTTTCTTTGGCTATATTTTTGATATACTAACCTATTGACATCAAGATTCAGTGCAATTGGATGCAGATACTCGTCGAAGACGAGAGCATGGCTAAAGTAGAAATGTTCTAGCCACTTGGCAAGAACTATTTGGGATGGTTAACCCTGATGCAATCACACACTCACGTAGTTGCATATGCATTTTTTGAATGGCTTATTTTATGCATTGATGCGTGATTATTAATCGTGAATGATGATTAGATGTTAGAAAATTAGTGTGTTAAAAATTCCTTTCGAATGCATGATGTGATTACTTAAATTTAAATGTCTTTTTGAATTATATTTAAATGGTGTATTGTATTTTAAATAAGGAAATATATATGTTTGTAATTTATTAAATAAATAATAAATAATATTTTCTATTTACATGATTATAGATATTTGGAAGACAATATGTTAAATAGATTTAAATAATTATATTAACTTATAATAGATATATATGTATTATTGTATTATATTTACTTCTTGTTTTTTTTAAAGTAATTGTGTTATAGTAAAAATAGTTAACTTATGTTAATAATAATATTATTATATTTAGAATTTTAACTAAAAAGAATTAAAATCAAGTTACTGTCATGCATGCGACAGCAAGCTAATTAAAAGATATTATTATTATTATCATTATCATCATTATTATTATTATAATCATCATCATCATCATCATTATTATTATTATTATTATTATTATTATCATATCTTGAGTTCATTGGAGTGCTTATGTTATTTAAAATAGATAAATAGTATTAATAATAGCATTATTTTATTTAGAGAGCTAAAGAGAATTAAATAAATTACTGTCATGCATGTGACAGAAAGATAAATTAAGTTATTTTGTTTTAATTTAAATAGAAAATTGAGCATTTTTAAATTAAAATTCTCATGCAAACAAAAAAAAAATCTTCAGTTGAAATGAGTTAAAAACTTAAAATTTGGACACCAAAAACAAGAAAAAAAGGGAATTGTTAAAAAAAAGGCATTTTAAAAGCTAGTCAGGAATAGCGATAAAAAAAAATGGTAACTTTCTTATATCAAAATAAAATTTGAAACCAAAAAATGTTCTGGAAAGATGGAGAAGAGAAGAACAAAACCCAGAAATCCTTTCAAGAAATTCATAGTTTTGGTTAAGTGTTTTTACAGAGGAATATGATGTGTTTGGATGGGGCAGCGAATGGAGCAAAACGTGAGCAACCAAGGCAGAATCGCCATCTTCTTTTAGGAATAAACTCCAGGTATTTTTCTTATGCTTACATTGCTTAATAGATTGTTAAATGACTGATAAAATGATTCAACTCATATATCTTCTCTGTATGATGGCTGAGATCAAACTTAGACAAAATTGTAGGTTCCTGTAGCATGATCTTATTACTATATTTTATTATCATGCTGGCCGGAATGAGAGAAAAACTAAGTAAATCAACCTTCTTTGTGTTAGTTAAATCAAACCTCTGGAATAGAGCTTGATGTTGTTCTGGTAAACTTACATTATGACTGTATTTTGATTTCATGTTAGCTGAAATGAACATTAGCTTACATATATCAATCCTCTGTGTAAAGACATGACTGTAGTTTATGTGTTTTCCCTAGATCTAGACTTTTAATCTAGTTAAAAACTTATGAAAACTCTATATTTCTGTTAGTAAATGACTGGTAATTAGGATATATCTGCTTTCCTTCTCTGTATGCTGGCTGAATCGGTGACAGAAAGGTAGGAAATTGAAATTTGTTCTGATTGAACAGTAGATCTCTAAATTTTAGATCAAAATATAAACTTCCTGTAGCTTCTATGCAAATGATTATTGTTGTTGTCAATTTCCTTAGTTCAACTGGAAAACCCTTGTCTTGTTGTAGCTAAAAAGAATGGTAATGAAACTATTTAACTGATAATCAGGACATCGACAAAGTCTGAGGCCATAGTTTAATAAGACTTATTTACTTAGAATGTTGTTATTAAGTTATTTTTGATCTCATTTTCACTGTTTCTCTTCCTAAAGCACCGTATAATGATTGTAGCAAGTATGATGAAAACACAATACCGAAGATATTAGACGACTGTTTAATTATGTTGAATGATTATACCTATTATCATTATGACTAAAAGGCTGAATATAACTTGTTTTTTGATCTGTTTTAAGCCATTATCTTGAATGATAAATGTCTATTTTCATAACTCTGTTGTTAATCATTTTACCAATCTGCAATAGTTCCTGTCGCAGTTGCGATAGGAGGACTGTAATCTTTAAGTTGAAGTTCCTGTCGCAATTTAGATAGTACAAATATTTCTAATTCAAACTTAGAAAATAACTAAATAGCTCGTGTCACTAAAATGATAGTAAGGTAGAAACTATAATTTAAATAACTTCTTTGAATGAATTAAAAGATTTGAAACTATATACTTTGTTTAAACCTTTGAATGCAATTGTATGTAAAAGTTAGATTATTGGTTATTGAAAGTGAATATCTTTTCCTTATTTGATACCTTGGAAAAGGGATGGGTTTTGATTTATTATAAATCTTGAATTGGTGATTCTTAATTTATTTCATTTCTTGCTTCTTGGGAAAAGAAGTAGATTTTCATAGGAATGTATTGGGTTACTTTCTGGTCTTCGATGCCAATGTGGATATATCAGAGATGGCTTTTCCTCTTTTCGGGAATTGTCCAGGCTATTTGAAATGACTAGATCTAATTGGAATGCCATTGAAAAAGATGTTTATTTTGTTTAACAAAACTTATTATACATATCTCTGTCACATCCTCTTGTGTGTCAATTTGCTTTTCATTTTAGAATTGCACTTTTAGACATCAGGCTTGCATTGGGTATTCCCTCCTACAATTGTTACCAGGTAGCTAAACATTTCATGTAGGGCTAGGTTTCCTTCATTTTATGGAGGGATCCGGGGAAGTGTAAATACTTCATGGTTGGGTGGAAAAGCACCTGAGCCATGTTCTCGTCTCTCAGTTTGCATGTGGTGGACCACTTGGTTCGTGCAGTTGGAGAGTGTATTGATTTGTTATTTATTGATGTACTTGTTATTGTACCTATTTGGATGTATTATGGCATGTTTCCAAAGGATTTATGTATATTGATTCATAGTGCTTATTACCTGGATTTAGCACGTGAATATGGAAGATTTAAAGACTTATTTGTTTTATATCAATGAGATTTTCTTTGTGAAGATTTATTGACTCTATTGATTCTTATTGATGAAGTTATTATTTATGATTAAATATTGTATCTAAGTAGATTATTTACATTTTTTGATTTTGGTTATTGTGATGTTGTATTTAAGTGAATTATTACTTCATTTGACTTTTTTTTTTTACTTTTGTGATGGATTTGAGGGCTTTTACAACAACATGGCGACAGAGTACTTCAAAACTTTGTTGGTAGAAAAACAATCAAGTGTGCTAGAGGAGGATATGAACCCTCTCTTGGAGGTGATTCCTAATATTCTCTCTGAGGAGGATAATTACCTGTTGACCAAACCCATTACCCTGGAGGAGGTTAGAGTGGTTGTATTCTCCATGGGAGCTTACAAAGCCTCGGGCCTAGATGGTTTTCCCCTGGTGTTCTTTCAGAAGTTTTGGGAGATTATTGGTAATGACGTCCTTCTAGCAGTGCAGGATTTTTTCAAGACAGGGAGACTCTTACGACAACTGAACAACACTTTTATAGGCCTTATCCTAAAGAAGTCTGAAGTTTAGACCATGGTGGATTTTCGACCAATTACCCTTTGTAATACGATATATAAGGTCTTCACTAAATTTTTGTTGTTCAAATTGCAGTACCTGCTGGATAAACTCATTGCTTCCACCCAGAAAGGCTTCATCTCGGGGAGACAGATCCTGGATGCGGCAATCACCACTCATGAAATAATTCACTCTATCCAAAAAAATAGCACCCCAAGTATGATTTTCAAACTAGATATCTTGAAAGCTTATGACAGGGACAGCTGGGACTTTCTTTTGAGAATTCTCAGGAAATTTGGATTTAATGAAAAAATTAGTAACATAATCAAACAATGTATATCTACAGCCAGATTCTCGGTACTTGTTAAGGGATCCCCAAAAGGGTTCTTCCCCTTTGGGAGAGGCATTAGACAAGGTGACCCTCTTTCACCATACTTATTTATCCTGCTTACTGAAGTTTTGGGAAGGAACACTTGTAATCTGTTAATGCAGGGGACTCTTCACAGGATAAAACCTGCTTCAACAACCCAAAATTTGGTGATTCAGCAATTTGTGGATGAAACTATATTGTTTGGGTCAGCATCGGTGGTGGAACCTAGAAGATGGAAGGGACTTTTAAAGAACTATGAGGCGGTTTCAGGTTAGAGTATCAATTTTGAAAAAAAAATCATATCTACTTCTTGAATACTCTACCAAACGTCCAACAAAAGATTACTGGAATTTTGGGTTGTTCAAGTGAAAGTCTCCCAACTACATATTTGGGCCTCCCCCTAACCATTAACAAAGTCTCTTTGGAGTTCTAGAAGGTGCTGGTGGAAAACATTTAGAGGAAATTGGCAGGGTGGAAGGGTTCCCTCCTGAGCCAAGCTGGAAAGTTTTAGTTTCTCAAATCTTCTTTATAGGGGATGCCTAACTATGCACTAAGCCTCTTCAAAATTCCTAAAAATATGGTAGATAAGATTGAACAAATCTAGAAGAAGTTTCTTTTGATGGGGGTTGAAGAGAAGAAAAGAATTGCCCTGGTGAGCTGGGACAAAGTTTGTGTTCCTAGAAGTCAAGATGGTCTGGGCATTAGAATAATTCATTTGATGAACAAGGCTTTGCTGGCCAAGATAGGGTGGAACCTTATCAAGAACAGTACTAATTGAAGGGATATCATGAGAGCCAAATATCTCAATGGAGACCAAGGTAGAAGTCTTATGTGAAGGAGAGTCTTCCCAAGGGCTCGATTATTTGGAATGGGACTATTAAAACTAGAGGCCTCATCCGTCAATGTCTGAGATTGAGGATTGGGGATGGTAAAGAGGTCAACTTTTGGAAAGACCGGTGGTTGAAGGATAAACCCTTGATAGAGCTGAAATATGGTAGGATTGTGGGGAGGACTAGCGAGGTGCTTGGCACTAAAGTGGCTGACTACATAAGAACCTATGAAGGTCTCCAGAGTTGGAAAGAGATCTGAGGTTATGCCCGGGATGAAGGTGAGAAGGAAAAGATGGTTCAACTTCAAAAATCTTTGGAAGATTACAGATTATCTTTTTTTTCCAAGAGGGACAAGATGGTCTAGGATAAGGATAAGAGAGGTCTATTTACTATCAAAAGTGCATATAATATGTTTTTAAACAATGGTGATGAAGGAGTTTGGAGTAAAACCTGGTCCCCTAAACTCATTCTGAAAATTAACTTCTTTTGGTGGACTCTAATGCACAATAAGGTCTTGACCCTGGATAATCTGAAAAGGAGAGGATTCTGTATGCCAACCAGATGTATTCTATGTGAATCTGAGGAGGAATCCTTGACTCACTTCTTCCTTCATTGCAGTTTTTCTTGGGAGGTCTGGGGTCTCAATCTCCAAAAGCTAAATGTTAATTGGATTCTAAATGCCAAACTAGAATTGTTGGTGGGAGAATTGAAGCACCCATATAATCTAGTTCTTCCAATTTCGAAAGAACTCTAGAACCAAATACCTCCCCATTTAGTCTAGAGTTTGTGGAAGAAACGTAATAATAGAATCTTTAGGGAAAAGAGCAGAACCCCTCTTGAGGTCTTTCAAAGTTTTTTCAAGTTGTTAGCTAATAACATCAATTCCTCTTAGTTTAAAGTTGTGGATAGGCACCCGAGGAGAGAAGAACTAAACACGATAAAGAACTGGGACCTGAACTCATACAAGGTGGACATGACCAAGAAGTTAGCTTGAGCTAGAACCAAATGGATTTCACTGCAACAAGGGTGGGTTAAGTTGAATTTTGATGGTGCAGCTAAAGGGAATCCAGGTAATGCTAGTGGTGGTGGTATCTTAAGAACAGATGCTAGAGAGGTTATTGCTGCTTATGCTGGCGCAATTGGCATTAAAAGAAATAATGAAGTGGAAGCCATGGCTATGCTATGGGGTATCAAGCTAGCTATCTCCATGAATATCAAAAGACTTCATATCAAAGGTGACTCTTAGCTAATTGTGAATGCCGCCCTTGGTCATTCTCAGGTAGGATGGAACCTAGAGGATATCATGGGGAATATCAAGATACTTCTCAATGGTCTAGAGGACTATAAGATTTCTCTTATCTATAGAGAAGGAAACACTATGGCGGATGCCTTGGCTAATGTTGGAAGTGGGAAGGATGGATGGAAATGTTGGAGAAGTGTCTCAAGAAATTTGTAACCTCATTGAGCAAGATGGTAGGAGACAAGAAATATAAGTGGTGGGTGATGATGGTTGCTTTGTGGTATCATCAAGGTGTGAGATGGGTGGAAGTTCCTGATCTTGGGGAAAGCAGGACTGACAATTCAAAGTTTCAAATTAATTTTGGTAGGATTATAAAGAATCCCCTGCAGAATGAGGTGGTTGGGTTGTGGTTGAGTCAACCGGGTCCAATTAACAGAAGTTGGGGTAAAGGGGTCCATGAGGATATAGGGGACAACCTTGATAATAGTATTACAAGGAGCTTGATGGGAAATTCTGGCTGGCGTGCCAAAAGGCATAAGGACTTCGGTATTGGCAGAGATCCAGAGTATAGATTTCACAATTCTAAAAGGATGAGAAGTGGACAGGTGGTTGGGAGATGGAGGATGGATGTGACAGCTAAATTCGTGATCCATCGTGGTTTATTTAAGATGGAGGCTGGAGTCGCATATCTTCACATGAGGTGGTGGCTAAATCCTTCTCCCGATGAGACGTATCTTAGCGGCAATTTTAAGGCTTGTAATAATAATAATGGCATCGTCATCATTATTACAACTCAGTACAATTGCTATTTTAGCGGTACCTTTCTGAATTTCAAGGCTATGAATTGTGTTTGTTTCCATATTGATCAAAACCAGTTTAGTTTCCTTAGCCATTCTCAAACCAGTAAGATGGGAGGAGATATCATGAAAATTGAACCCAACTCGGCCGAGGAATTTAAGCAGGAACCTATAGTTTGGCATATTATCCAGGAGGGGGAGGTGGTACCATTCCTCCAAGGGATGACGGGACACGATGAAAATCTGTCAAAACAGTTTGCCGAGTCATGGGATGAGGAAACCATAGAAGTCAGGATTGGGAAGATTGGTTTCCAAATCTCTGAGGAGGTCATCGGTCAAGCCACTGGGTTACCCATGAAAGCCAAAAAGCACTTGAGGCATAGCAATGTGGCTGACCCTGAGCACATGAATCTCTTCTTCCATGAGGGGGAGGCTCCTGTGAAACTTCATGGTGGTTTTGCGAGAGAGGAGTTACCGGAGCCATGGAGACAAATTTGTCTCATGATAATGAAGTTTTTCACGCTTGAAAGGTTATTTTGGATATACTACAACTATCACTTTGCTCTCTTAAATCATTTTAGGAACAAGGTTGAGATTAGTTTTCTCTTCTTTTTACTTTCTTCACTAGAAAATTCTATTAAGTCTGCTAGGGAGCTTAGGGCCAAGAATGCCAATTATCCTCTCATTTTGATTCATCAAGGCCTTATTTTGAAACTGTATCATTTCCACCTTGCCCTTTGTCTGCCTGAACCTATTCAAGTTAAGATTTTGGAGGACCCTCATCCGGGGAGTTCCCACAGAGGTAAGGGTAAAGTGAAAACTTGCATTGGGCCTCCCATGATTAAGGGTGACCCTAGTGTGGTGGAAGAGATTCTATCTGAAACCCCTGCTTCTGCTAAAAATATGAAACAGAAGCATGTTACTCTGATGCAGGGAAGGAAGTTTGGCAAGAGAGATAGGGTGGAGGAATTGGAGGGAATTCTAGTGAAGAAGAAAAAGGAAGGGAAGGGTGCTTCCATGGAGGATGCTCCTATGAAAATTGTTGAATTGGACACTATTCTTGAAACTAAGGGTAGTATTGAAGGTGGGGAGACTGCTCTTCTAAGTATCTGCCATTCCAAAAGGATTGATTGGAAACCACTGATCAGTTCTCTAGGGGTGGAAGGTTCTAAGGACTCTGAATTTGTGGAGGAGACTATGGATGAAGAAGGGGAGGAGACTTCGACTGATTCTGTGCATGAAGTTGAGGGCACTAGCCACTTTGCCTCGATTAATAAAAGCAGCTCGAATAGCTTGGAAGGTAAGAAGAAGGCCACTATTGGTAAGAAGCATGCGAGGGAGACTGTTCATCAAGCCAACAAGGGGGATTGCACTTTGTGTGGCAAACATGCAGAGGATATCCAGAACCTCCAGAAAAGAATGGACTCAATGCTGATCAAACGGAAGGTCATGGCGGAGTTCGCGGCTAAAGATTTACACTGGACAGCCTCCATCTTCGTTGCAATGAAGGATATGGATGACAATGTTAAACAAGTGGGCATTAATAGCTTAGGTGACTACAAGGAGATGGTGGAGTTCTTGGCCAAGTTTAGGGAGACTGATAGCCCATAGTTTCTTGTTTCTCCTGCTTTTTATTTTTTCTGTCATTTTGTTATTTTTGTTCTGTTGTTTTGGTTTGTTGTTTTGGTCTGTTGTTTTAGTGCTATCAAGCTACTATTTCTACCATGTTAATGGCCTGATGCCCTAGTGGCTGCTTTGTTCAAGGGATATGGACCCTAGTTTCTAGTTGAACTTATCAAAAACATAACATTACCTTCAAAGCTCTTGATTATGGCTTGATTGAGGCTTGATTTATAGATTTTTGGATGATAGGATGAATGACTAAGATTTGATTAGATAGATGGCTAAGATTTGATGAGACAAATTTAGGGAAAAAAGGAGGCTTCTAATTTGTATCTTAGGGCTTCTAAGATTGAGTGAGAGGAAACTAAGGCTTATCCTTATGTGAATGGCTAGGATTAAGAGGTGTAGTATGAATTGGGTGGTGGAGATGTAAAGTTAGTTTGACTTTTGTACAAGTTTCTAGGTTTAATGAATCTGGATAACTGACAAGGATTAGAACAAGTGGAAAATAATTAATCAAATAATAAATTTATTTTATTAACTAGCTTACCTATATTAAGAAACATTTCTCTAAATTAGGCCAAGGCATATTGAATCAAAATAAAATAACAATAAAATATTTCCTTTACAAAGTTCATATTTTTATTTGTGTGAAGAACCCTAACCCTATTTTTGCATTCCATTTGTCCATTGTTTGCAATACTTGTTTTCTTACAAGTTGAGGATGCTCTTAGTCGTCTTGAGTGGCTAGATTTGGTGCTTGCATTCACTCAATGTTCTTGATTTCTACAACCTTGGTACTGAGAACAAGTATGTGAACATTAATACCTAACATTCGTGGATCATGATCGCTTACATATCTATCTCCTTCATATGATCTCTTTTACCACCATTATAGAGTAAATTAGGGCTCCTACTATCACCTATATAAAGGGGTGCAGGGGCTAGAAAAAGGATTTTAACCTAGGTGGTGTGTGAGAAAAATAATTAATTATTCCCCACTCTAGAATGGTTGGGGCCTCCTTAAAAATTATGTTATTGCATCATTTGTCTCTCCATCCATGGATATGGTTCTAATGTTGTATACTCCAGTATTGGTGGTGTGACATTCTTAGTCTTAGTGGTTGGTTCCTCAATTCTATATTTTATGTTGTATATAATAGAAATAGAAAAATGACCCTGTGTGGATGGTCATGAATCAAATTAAATCAAATGTAGGTCTCAATCTAGAATGTTTGAGCTTATTTTCTAGGGCCTCAAATATAGGAGGGCACCTAATCATCATACTAGGTTATTTATTTTCCATGTGTGAATAAACAATTGAATACACTTGATTTAGTAATGCCCTATATAGGTACCTATGTGAGGTCAATGAAATGGTAGCATTAATGGCAAAGAAATTGCTAGATGGAACTAACAATGAAGCTAGCATTAAGGTGGACAAATAGTGAATGTGGCAATTCATATGCACCAAATAAATATCTGCATGCCAAATCAAAGGAAGTATGAGAGAAATTGGAAATTGGTTGACTTGTCATTTCACATCAATGACAAGAAAATATGACATCATGAACTAGTATGGTGTGATAGATGGCTTGCCTGATGGGAGAGTAGGATGGCTCAGAGGAGATGCTAACATTTATGATGACAACTATATAGTTAGTACTATAACAAACAATATATATGCTAATCAGAATGCCATTTGCATTGAAGTTGACAATATAAATTCAACAATATGTCTCAAAAAAAAGAGGAGGGAAATTGATTTCATGGGACATGTCCTAGATCTTAGGTCGAGAGAGATCTTCAAATCATGGTCAGTTATTATTTTGTACACAATCTACATGGTGCTTGGGGACACTTTCATCTCCACTTCTCATTAATACAGGGTGAATACTGATATATCCTCTATAAAGGTTGTTGTGCTATTAGATTTGGGGGAGCCGAAAGATGGTATTTGGGTGGTGGAAAAAACACTAATTTAACCACACTGGCTAGGGGACTGAAGAAGACCTTGGACAATGTTGTTCTTGACTTGGGGTTCTTTTTCAATAATGGCACATGGCATGTGATTCCCTAGCCATATAATGGATCATGGGTAACTTTTGTGATTACATTGGTGGGATAAAATGAGGAGAGAAAAAAGAAGGACAAGTAGTGTGCAAAATTCCTCAAGGTTTCTCGAGAGAAGTAGATGTCCATGGCACATACCGGTTCTTCACTATCAACTCTGGTATCTCAAACTCTAGCACGAATGGGTCACAGATGGGAGAAACAGTTGATGACAATCAAGTGTAGAAAATATTTTATACAAAAATGCACATAGGTTAGGAATACATTATAATGTTGATATGTAATTATCTACAATATGCATTGGGAAGACATAAGTATATGGTTCTCTGTATCATATTTTCTTTTTTAGAAAACCAAGAATGTAAGGGTAATGTTAACTTCCAATCTTGGGATAGAAGCAAGTCTTGTAAATGGAGCTCCAATTATGTTCAAGAAATACTAATATACAAACCTAGAAGTGCACAACTACAACTACCAACATATGTTATGGTTGAATTTTGACAGTTATTCAGGCATACCATTAGAAGATCAAACTCCACTAATAATACCAATTACACCAATACAAAGATACCACACAACCCAAATACCCTTAAGATTAGCTTGGGTATTGACAATACATAAATCACAAGGTCTCACTCTTTTAAAAGCTACTATTGACATAAGAAAAATAATGAATATGATTAACATTTGTGGCTATATTTCATATAAATTCATTACAAGGTCTAAGAATAATTTCACAATTTAAATATGACCATTATATGAAAAGATGAAAAAGGGAAAACAACTTGCCAACAGAAAATAAAGAATCAAATTATTAGAAGATAAATGATGTGACTTACTTCTTACAAATCTATTTGAATTAATATGAGGTAATGAACTATTTTTTACAATCTCTTAGCTCTATTTCACATTTTAGAATTATGAAAATATGATAAATGAATGCATGTACTTACAAATATGTTATGTTCTCTAAATGTACTACACTATTATTACTCAAACAAAACTGTGTCAATTGTTAAAATAGTGTTTTAACATGTTCAAACCGTAAATGCTACTAGCGTACCTATTTTTAGATTTTGTCATATATAAGTTGAATATGTGCCTCAAGAAGGATATGTCTCAACTATTTTAGATAGTTTTCTCTAAAGATAAGTACACTAGTTCTAGACACTTAAATATTACCATATCCTTATGAAACTTCTAACATCATCTTTCAACAACTCCTAGGCCTCATCTTGCATCACTTTCAACATATCTTAAACCTCCACCTTTCCATTAGTCAACTTATTCAATTCATAGGATAGTCACTTTTACCAAATTAATCAAATAAATAAATAAATTTATTTTATTTTAATCCATTATCCTTTTTAGTTAGATTCATTAAATAAATTTTATTTATTTAATTAATTAAATTTTCATACATAATCCTTGATTATTTTTTCAAATTATGAAGTAATTATTTTAAATTTAAAATATATAACAAACATACTTTTATTAAAACATGTCTATTGAATTAAATTTAAAATATATAACTGACATATTTTTATTAAATAAATTCACATTACAATAAATAGACATTAAGTAAATAATCTATATAAATACAAGTAATACCAAAATATAAATAAAAAAATATCAATTGAAATAAAATAAAATAAAAGAATAGTGAGAAGCATAGAAGTTATTTGAGTTGTAAGTTAAATTAATTTTGTTTTGTTTTCTACTTAATGAAATTCAATTTATTGGTTTCTTTTCACTATTGTGTTATTTAAAAAAATATTAGAATTTAAATTTGTTTTATAAGTATTCTTTCGGGTTCTACACATAAATAAAAATCTCTCCACACCCAACTAGGGTTAGGGTTATACACAAAATATGCACGATTATTTTATTGTTTTTTTTAGGAAATTAGATTCTTTTTGGGATTTAGATTTTATTTACTCAAGACATTTGAAATCTCTCTAGACCCAAAGAGGGTCAGGTTCTTCACATCAATAAAAATATGCATGCTTTGTAAAGAAAATATTTTAGTGTTATTTTGTTTTACCAAATTAGGTTATTTTTGGGATTTCAATTTTTTTATTCAAGAGTTAAAAATATAGAGTATCATGGAAAATATTTTTATTTTTGGCATTTCAATTTTATTTAAGAAGTTAAAATCTAGAGTATGTGGAAAATATTTAAATGAAGTGACACCATGTTGCTGCATTTTTATTTTATTCTTCAAAGTTTAATTTTATAGTTAATGAAATATTTTAGTGTTATTTTATTTTATGAAATTAGATTATTTTTGGGATTTCAATTTTATTTACTCAAGTTGTTTCAAATCTCTCCACACACAAATAGAGTTAGGTTCTTCACATAAATAAAAATATGCATGGTTTTTAAAGGAAATATTTTAGTGTTATTTTATTTTGATTCAATACATGCCTATGATATCTCTAACCTATTTCAAGTGGATTTTTCTAAAGATAGATATGCTAGTTTATAGTCAATAAAATATTTTAGTGTTATTTTATTTTAAGAAACTAGATTATTTTTAGGATTTAAATTTTATTTACTTAGGGCATTTCAAATCTCTTCATGCTGCATCTTGTGAATTTTTGTATTCCAAAGTTTAAAAAGAATATGGAAGTGGACTTTATAAAATAGATTGCATAGGCTTACTTTATAAAATATTGGATATCTACCTTGTGGTTATGTCATATAAAGGAATGAGCCTTGGTGTGAGTCCAAGAAGTAACTTGTATCTTAAAGAACCCGATCAATGATTTTATCTTGGTCAATACATCTAAGGTGGTTTGACTAATCCAGAAATAAACTCCATCTTAACTTCTTTTCCTACCTCACAGAAGCCTAACAATATGGATCTGACCTTAATGAATATAATGAAGACAATTTTGATTAATTTGATATTCCATAACCTTGTTTAAGGCTATATATCCAACCACAGTGCCTTTCGTTCTATTGTAAGGCTAATATCCAATATTTTATAATGTCCACCTACATATCCTCTCATAACTTTGAAATGCAAAAATCCACAAGCTGCAACATTCAAAACAATCCCCCAAAAAGTAAAGCCTATAAACCTTCTAAATGTTGACTAGATTTACACTAAGCCATTGTCCCTTAACTCTTATAAGATAAAAAAAACTCAAGACCAAAGAATAATAAATTTTAACATACATCCAGCCATTTGAGGACCATTTTCAAGAAGGGTAATGTTGACTATATTTGGCAAAGTAGTCACTGGTGATGCACCCAAAGATGAACTATGCCCTTTAACCATTGCATGTGGATATGAGATTATGTTTTATTATGGGGAGGTGCTACGCATTGGGGATTAAGAAAGAGGGGATGTATGCGACAAGCTATTTTGTTTTTTAAGCATCCCTAAATTGCTACGCCCCCTCTCAACACTCCTTTCACCACTCTTACATTTTATAATACTTACCAAAGTTGGGAAATACAAGAAGGTTCGGTTCAATATTTTAAACTAGGTAAGTTTTCCAAGGCAGTAAAAATTCATCCTACATTTTATAAAAGTCAGGTATAAATACTAAGGTGAAAACCTTTTTTTCTTAAGGGGAGACCATCACAATAGCCAAGGAGAATTGATGGGAAGTATAACGATCCTTCAAATATTATAACCACATTATAAGAGTTACTAATTTTGCAACAGTTGATAAGAATCCACGATCGCATGAGAATCCTTTAATAAAAGAGAAGAGAGGTGTTTGAAATTACACTTAATTTGGAATAGGAATTTAATATTATTTTATTTCATCATTATATAAATATATATATCTTGCCCATAGTTTACCTAATATTTGTGTAAAGTAATTTTTTCTTTCTTTGTAATTTTTTTTTTGTGTAAAGTAATTTTTACTAGAGCTACGACAGGTTGGAAATAAGATATATGTTTAGTTGTTTTCATTTTAATTTTGCAAATTTTACATTTTATAAGTTTGTTGGAGAAAAATGTTTAGAAGGAAATTATGAATATATTTATATTTATCTATTTAGAAAAATATGCATGTTAAAAAAAAAGTAATTGGTGATCGAGTTATTTGTTGTATTAATAGAAAAAAATTAGAAAGGTGAATAATCATTTTTATCAAGTAAAATATTATTATTGAGATAGGTGAATATTTGTTTTTATGGTTGCATTGTATATTTTGGTGTGTTTTCTTTTAGAAAACAAAATGTATCTTTAATGATGTCTTGTTTTCTTATAAATTCATTTTATTATAGAGTTCCCTTATGATATTTAACTTATAGTCATTGCACAGCAATAGTTAAGACAAAGGTAAATATTAATAGTGAAATGTTTAGATATTTCTTCCTTGCATGAATGTGATGCCAGTATAAATGTAATAGGTGTGCTGCTAGTATAAATGTAATAAGGGAGAATAGTAAGTAAAGACTTTTAATTAGTGATGGCTATTTATTTTTAAGTGTATGCATAAGAAAAAAAATGAATTAATAGATAATAATAATAAGAGGCCCATCCCATCTAGTAGAGGAGATTTCTTTTATGAGAATAAGACAAATTGCTTTAAAAGGGGAAAAATTAACTCTAGTCTATATGGTTAAGATGTATTAATTCCCTAGAAATTTTCTTGTGATTATTAGTAGAATTTGGCATTCCTTTTGTAGACGAGTTAAATATGACATTAAGTATTAAATATTAAATTATTGTTAGTTGAAACCTTAATTTTACTTGGGTACGAGATTCATGGATTAAAACATATGTTTATTTTATTTTCTTGTGAATTAGGAGATCAACTTAATTACCTTAGATTAAATGAGTTAGAGAATTACCCTACTTTCCCATGCTATGGTTTTTCTATATTAATAATTAATATTTTATTTATTTTAAGGTTATTCTTGCAAATAGTCAGGGTTAGTATGAGGGGATGAATTAATAACTAGTTGAGGATTGATATATTGTAGAAAGGACTTTTATTATTTTAAAAAAATTATAAGCAACCTGAAGTAAGAAGTATTGATGAGATCCTTAGAATTTAACTAAGCCCATGAAATTAGTTAAAATGTGTTGTCAACTAAATTTAACTATCTATTAGGTACATCTTGTTATTAAAAGAAATGTGTTATGATTCTTTATAGTTGACATAATTTTCATGTGGTCTTGTTGAGAAAGGCTATGTTTAGATTAAAATACTTAGATATTTATATAAAGATTGTTTGTTTCATGAGGTAAACAAGAAAAAAAAAATTCTTTGTCCTTGCGATCATGTTTTAGGTGCAGACGTTACAGGAACAGTAGCCCCTGCATTAAGTCGTCTACCAAGAACACTGCTACCAAGCATTACATTCAAAGCACATAAGGAAGTAGAACAATGTCTAGACAGGGATATTATTTTAGTTGGGATAGACAAGAATTGACAGGAGGATATTATGATGCACAACCACAATGCTGTCATGGAGTGTTTTGGAGTTCAACAGATTCATGGGCAGCGAGCTCTCCAATGCAAAGATGGCCATTAGATCGGCCACAAATTATCTTCTCAAAGCTACTGCTCAACCAGGCAACATATATGTTGAGGTCAGTATGTGCATAATAACAGAATAATTTCAATCATGATGTTACAAAAGAATCATTTTAGTCACGATGTTGTATCTCCTGGGTTTATAAATTCTAATAATTATTTAGGCTTGTCTGATAATTATGTAGGTAGGAGACCCTAACAATGACTACAAATGCTAGGAGAGGCCACAAGACAAATGCCTAGGTAATCATTAATCTTCATTTCCTTCTAGTGATTGATTGTTGTGTTTTTTGTCTTATTTTTTGATTCACTAGGGTAGGCTGAGTGACCCTTTGGTGGCTTGGTAGCTAAGGTTTTTCTTTTCTTTGAGTATTATTGATATTTACTTCCTCTATCTCCTTCATGCTATTACTTCCGCTGCCATGGTTTCTAGAGATTCCACATGCCAATTTTGTTGTTCAGTTTTCATCCTAACTTCATCTAGTGTCTTACAAAAAATGATAATATCATCTAAATAAACTATCACAAACCTTCCAAGAAACTCTTTCAAAAATTCATTGATGAGTCTCATAAAAGTACTGGGTGCATTGGTTAGCCCAAATGGCATGACCAACCACTCATACAAACCTTCTTTCATCTCAAATGTAGTCTTCCACTCATCCCCTTCTCGTATCCTTATGTGTGTGTGTATGGCATGTTTTTTCCCAAGTACAGTTTCAAGACTGGTGGTGATGAGCTCCTCCTATGCTTTGGGATTTGTATGTAATGTTTTCTCTCAAGTGTAGTTTCAAGACTAGTGGTGATGAGCTCCTCCTACACTTTGGTATTTATTTGGCATCTATGTTGCCCCTTATGCAGTTTCAAGACTGGTGGTGATGAGCTCCTCTTGCATTTCGGTTGTGTGTTTACTTTCCTTGTACTTGCATTTGCATTTCATATATGAGAAAATGAAAAAGAAATAATCACTACATTCATTGTATTCACTATGTTTTGTGTGTCTTCAATGTTGTCTTCTCCATCTTTTGCGTTACTATAATTGTCTTCCCCTTGTTTTGTGTGCTTGTTACTGTCTTCAATGTGTTTAGCATGTCTTCACGGTGCTTGGTGTGTTTGCTGTGTTTGTTGACCTTGTTTTAATGCATGTATTGGCCTTGTGTTTATACATACATTAAAGTAGGGGCTAAATGTTATGTCAAAAAATGTCCCCTTGGGGGCTTTTCCATCTTAACGTTTAGCTCATGGGTCTTTAGAATGCATTTAGAGCATCTTGTATGTTAATTATGAATTTTGATGAGGAAACCCTAAAGTCTTATGGCAAATAGGACATAAGGGGTGCAATTTTGATGATCCCTGAAAAAAATGAGGGGGTGGACTTAATCTTGCCCTATTTAAGGTTTGCCCTAAATTTAAATGTCAGTTTTATGACTGTTATTTGGGTCCTATGCAGACATCTCAAGTTTGAATTATGAAATTCTTAGCAGGGATCTTTGTAGTTGCATATATAAGTGTGTTTAGGTTTTCATTTGCAACTAGAAGAAGATGATTGTGAACTTTATGCATATCTGTGATTTCAAGATATTCATTGTTGCAAGAGTAGATCTTTGTTATTGTGTTTGTGATTGCAGATTTTAATTCATCATCTCGTTTGATTGAAAAGCCTTCATTTATGTGAGATCTACGCTTCAAGGTGATATCTATTGTGTTTTTTATCATCTATCATTTAGATTTTGGCTCTATCCCGCTAGCATATGCACTCTCATCTACCAACAGTGTTTGGAAGACTTGAATGTCTCTCTGGGTCTTGACTAAGGCAAGCCTCTAAACACCACAACCCTCTCCCACACTCATTTACGATTGCAGATTATAGGTATCAAGTTTTGTGGAGTGGCGTTGTAGAAGAAGGTTGCAAACAACAATGATTCAGGATCTGAAAGAAAGTGGATAGAGTTCAAGAGTTTGGGGCAAGGGTGCTAGTCCCAGTGTCCTCCACCTTTTCCGAAGTAGAAACAAAAGATACAGTTTAGATCAATGTTGGAAGGAGAGTAAGATTCTGTGCAAAAAATAGTACATTGGACTAGGGTGGTAGTCCCAATGTGCCTGACTATTCTGTATTCTGAACATAAAAAAAGTGAGTTAATAATCTCTGTCCTTCACCTTAGTCTGAAAGGATATGTTGTAATTCATCAATTTACTTACTATTTTGTTTATTTAGGGTTTTAGGAGTAATTGAGCATTAAATTGAGATATTGTTTGATACATCCAAGCTTCTACATCGTTCCAAGAGGCAACCCAACCTGACAAGTGAATGCTCTCGCTTAGTGGAGATTCAACTTGGTTGATATGCCCTTGAACATTTGGTGAGAAGGGAGGATTTGCCTTTAAAACCTAAAGCAACCCATTCCTCCTCTTCAACCCTAAACAATATGATGTAATCTTTGCACTTTGATGTTTCTGACTATCTTGAGACCCTACATCAATTGTATGGCAATGTGATTGATCTATAGTATTTAACTTGGTATTGTCATCTATGGGATGCTTGTTGTGATGCAGACCTAACCAACACCTTTTGACATTAAATTTACCTTATGATTGTGTGGAATCCTTTCAAATTAAGTTATGTAGAGACTTTTTTCTATAAAAATACCATTTTGATGTTAGTTAGCATCTTGCTTCATGTTGGACTATCATGTGAAAAACATTGCCTCAATTCTGTATGGAATTTATGGACAAAAAAGCTTGTAAACTAGCTCTAGCCTAGAATGAATGTAGTTGTAGGGCCTTGGTATAATGTATTACGACATGAGTTTGTTAGACTTGTATAGGTTATGACTGTGTTACTCATTATTATGTATCAAATTTGTTATGGTAGGCCATGAGTGCATCTATATTTATGATTGTGTATTTTGCACTTTAATCGAGGATTGTGACCTCACTATAATTGTTGTTAGATATATCTTAATGCAAGATGAGGTGCATAAAATCAATGGGTATGCCATTAAGGACTCTTGTACTTATTATATTTCAGAATTTGTAAGCCTTATTGGGGGTTGATGATGTTGGAATTAGGGATGACAACTGAGAGGGAGGGGTGAATCAATTGTCTTAAAACTTTAATGCTTTCTATAGTTAATTCTTCTTTACAACTTCTTAACAGATTAATGATATAATCATGAAAAGAAGGAATCAATAACACATGCACAAAAATATAGATAACACACTTGACACCAAGATTTTTGATGTGGAAACCGGGTTAAGTGAAAAACCACAGTGGGGGTTAACCCACAAAGATTATACTCTGTTAAAAGTATTACAAAAGGGGAAGGCACATGCCTTCAGGCTCACTACCTAGAGCTCACTACTTAAGAAAGGCTCATTGCCTACAAGAATGATTACAAAAGGATTACAAATAGTTTGAACTGATGAATAGCATCTGGCGATGCAAGAATTCAGTTTTGATTAAGCAAAGAATACTGATCTTACACACTTCATCTTTATTCTACCCTATTTATTGCTCTGTCATAATCTGGACCTTAGATCTCTTCTCTTTTCCACCTTAATCTACCTTTTGGACACTTACTCCATCATCGTATAACACACACACACACTGAGACACTCGAATCTATTGGATATATATATCTGCATCAACAAATTCAATCAACTGTAGTCGGCTTCAATAAAACTTAGAACATTTATTAAACATTTTACTTTGTCGGCTGAATCTATACACAAATATCAATGCAGACCAAAAATTTGTGTTTCCATATCATCAATCATGTCAGCCAATATCATTGATTATCACCAATTGCTTATCCAACAACTTTTCTGCACTCAGACCAAGATCAAATACTAGGTTGCCCTATTTTTCTTCTGGCTATGCTGACTGATTGGAACCTGATACTCAAATCCTTATAACTTTTGTGTCCTTTATCATCAGATGCTAAGATTTTGGATTTAGATAGTCTTGACACTCCTTATCACTTCTTTAGATCCGCACCACACTGTGAATTACCACCAGAGAGATCTAGACTAAGATACTAGACCCTATCTCATGCTCTATTTTTGACATCCGGACTTAGACAAATCTTCACTCTGACTTCCAGTATGAACAGATTATATAATACAAATGTGCAAGGTAGACTTAGTTGCCATCAATGACAACACCTGTAATGCATAGCAGTGTCTCTTGCCAACAATCTCCCCCTTTGGCATTGATGGCAACACTTAGTGAAAAATGACTAAGTGTCAGAACATTCCTTCTTATATAGAGTCTGTCAAAATCTACAGAACAGTATTCACTGCCATTGTTTAGTCCTCAAACATTTAATTTTCTTTCCAGACTGAGTTTCTACCATAGCCTTGAACTCCTTAAAATGACTAAAAACTTCAGATTTACTCTTTAAAAAATATACCCTTATTCTCCTACTAAAATCATCAATGAAAGTAACATAATAAACTGATTTACCAATAGAAGCAACATCAACAGGACCAAATACATCTAAATGGATTAGATCCAAAATACATTAAGACTTATGAGAAGACGAGTAAAACTAAACGCGATTCTATTTGCCATAAATACAGTTTTCATAGAAATCAAACTCTAGATTGCAATCATTCAAACCTTCAACAAGGTTCTTATTTTTCAGGGCTTTCAAACCCTTCTCTCCAATGTGGCGAAGTCTTTGGTGCCATAACATGGTCTTCTCTACTAGCAACTTTCATTCGGTAGATAGACCACCCTTGGGTACCTAGAAGCCATGACCATCTACAGAAGAGGAAACCATCTCTCTTTTTAGCGAAGTAGTTTCTGGCTTGATTTTATCAGAAGTGCTATTGCACTCAACCGTGCATGCATCAAGCTGGTACAATGTACCCAATCTACTTCCTTTTACTATCACCATAGCACCTCTCACCATTTTCACACTTGCTTCAGAAAACTATACATGCACACCCACATCTATTAGCTTGCTAACAAATAATAAAATTTCTTGGCAGTCCTAGGATATGCAAGACACCATCAAATCTTCTAACTCTACCATCAGAAAATTTCACATGAATACTACCACGGCCAACAATGTCAAGGAAAGAATTATCACCCAAATACACCTTACCACCATCATAGTTTTCATACTCACTAAACTAGTTTATGTTAGGAGTCATGTGGAAAGATACACCTGAGTCTATCAACCATGCATTATCACCTGCATGAGTGGCCAACGCTGCAATAAAGGCATCTCCATCTTCTTTCTCAGACTCAGAATCAGAATCTTGCTTCTTCGTCTTCTTTTTCTTCTCTTCTTTACATTCCTTTTGGAAGTGTCCGGATTTGCCACAGTTCCAGCATATTACCTTGGACTTACCAGGAGATTTTAATCTCCCCTTATTCTTGGACTTAGAATGGCCACGCTGCTTCTCATCTTTGCCTTGTTCTTTTGGTCTTCCTCAAATACTCAAAGCCTCTTTGGCATTCAAGGAGGCCTTCCTTCTCATCTCTTCAGAGAGTAGAGAACCAACAACATCCTCCATCTTTAGAGTGATTGAAGTGCTCCCAATGGCAATGACTAGGCTGTCCCATGAGTCTGGCAGTGAACACAGCAAAGTTTGGCACCTTTCTTCTTAATCCATTTTCACCTCAACTGAGGTCAACTAAGTCACCAACATATTGAATGTTTTCAGATGCTCAGAAATTTGTCCACCATCTTCCATTCTCAAGGAATACAACTTCTTCCTCAAAATAAATTTATTTATTAAAGATTTACCTTGGTATATCTCACCCAACTTCTTCCAAAGCTTCTTCGAAGTGGATTCTTCATGGACATTTATCAAAATCAAGTCTGCAAGACACAGTCTTATGAGACCTTTAGCTTTTCTATCCATTACATCATATTTTGCAGCCAAAGTTGGATCTGTAGGCCTCTGGACATTTTCATCCACTGCATCCCATAGACCCCGATCAATTAACAGATCTTCCATCTTCAGCTTCCACATTTCAATGTTTGTGCCAGAAAATTTTTCAACCTCTATTCTCCCAGATGTGCTCACCATCTAAAAAAGCTAGCAACAAGATCACAAAGTATCCTCTACACAAGCTCCCACTCAAACCTTGATTAGCACAAAAAACCCAACAACCCACAACTGAAACCAAAGGTGATCAGGCTCTGATACCACTAAGGAAGTTAAAGTAGCGGAAACTACTTCCTACGCCAATCTTGAGGAGATTCCAGTAACACATTCAAAGCATGAAATAAACAATAAAACACAAAACCCCAGATATACGTGTGAAAAACCCTTTCAGGTGAAAAAACCCCACACACCAAAAGCTTGCTCAGTGTATTCCAAATCCAATAACAAGATTACATACACTTGCAGAACAAGTTTATTATAGGAGTATCACCAGTAAACAATTCTGAAAGAATTCTGGTAGCATTCCAGCAGCATAAGAATACCTACAAACTCACACTATGCAAACTACTCCTCAAGCCTGCAATTTATAAACTTCTGGCTATACAAGAAACCATTTGTTGTTTTACAAAACCATGTGTGAAGCTTCTCATCCAAGATTCTAGTCTAAAAATAAGCTCTCACATCCAAAATGAAATCCCGTATTTTTGACCTTTACATATGTCATAGAATCTGTCATAATATCCCTAAAAAAGGCCTTCCATAATATACTATCATGTGGGCATCTTTTGACACCTAGAAAACCAATTTTCAAAGCACCTAACAATGTGTAACAGCTGTAGGAAAATATTAAATAAAAATAACTATAACGGGAAATGTGCAGAGACACCTGTTGAATCAAAACAAAATAACAATAAAATATTTCCTTTGCATGCATATTTTTATTTATGTGAAGAACCCTAACCCTATTTGGGTATGGAGAGATTTGAATTCCCTGAGTAAATAAAATTTAAATCCCAAAAATAATCTAGTTTCTTAAAATAAAATAACACTAAAATATTTCATTGACTATAAACTAGCATACTATCTTTAGAAAAATCTGCTTAAAATGCGCTAGAGATATCCTAGGCTCCAAGGAAACTATAGGCAAGCCCTGTTCTTAACTAGTTATTAATAATTCTTTTTGCAACCAAACTGAAATAGTTTTTCTATTTAAAAAATATTTAGCTTTTGTTATTATATTGATGCAAATATTATAACAAAACATATTTGAAAATTAATTTTTCTTTAATCTAATTGGCAGAAAACTTTTAATGTGCATCCATTACAATAATGGCAGTAATATTAGCCTATAGAAAGGGAGTAGCAGATAATAACGGCATGCTACTATCATTATATTTGTTTTGTATCTTACTTTTGGCAGAGAACAATTAATAATAAGAAAACACCCCCAAAGTATCATTTCTTGCATTTTATTACAGTTTTGTTTGAATTAGTTTTAAGAAAATGGCCCCAAAGACTGTGAAACAGATCTATAAATTTGCTCAGAAGGGACAACTTGTTGATGAGAGACTTGACTTGAAGCTGAACTAGTTGTTTGACAAAATCTCTCGCTCAGATGTGGATCGCTCCTTTGCTAGGCTTGTTGATAAGCCTCGGAGATTGTAGCATGTTCTGTATGCCAAATACAGCAACCTTTTGCAATCAATCCTTCCTGAGAACGCCAAAATGGGTGCTTTTGAACACGGCATGGGAGATCCGTAAAAAAATATTGCCAGGCATCATATTGACATTGCTTTCCCTAATCTTTGAAAACTGCATAAATCAGACGTGGAAATGCAATCAGGTGATAGGTGTGGAGCCAAACTCAGACGCCAAAGTGGGATCTTTGGAACAGGGTGTGCGTATCCCTCAAAATAACAAGTAGATTGTTGTCGTATGTTGTATACTATTTTGAATTAGGAGGGCTATGGTTGGAAATCCCTGGCAAACAGCAGCCTCATCGCTGAATGCTTTGTGGAATGCCAGGATAGTAACGCTTGCTGCCTGCTCGAAAAAATCCCTTACCCTTTGGATGGCTGCTACCTCATTCTGAATCACATCCTCGAGGGAATGGCCATTGTCGCTCCAGCACGGGCAACAAGACATTTCACAATAGTTTTTTCTAGAGTTTCAACTTAGAGGACTATGTTGTCTATATGTTCTTTAGGGTTTTAACGCTTCAATATGTTGTTCAGTGGGTTATTTGCTTTTCGTACCAAAAAAAAATAATGCAAATACTACTTTTACGTTCAATATATGGATTTTATCCTAGATCAAATTCGTACATTGAATTATTTTCATTTTTAGTGTGAACTACTTAAGTAGTCTGCTATAGATGCCACGTTTTGAGACCACAGAAAATTATATTAAATTTAATAATTGAAATGGGAATTGATGCTTGCAGTATATTTATGTCAAATTTTAGGGCAAACTTTTTTTTTCTGTGGATTTTAATTTCCTGTCATTTATGGCAAGATTTATGGGCCTCGGATTTGTAATTTTGCATTTCTAGTGCTGTAATAGCTTGAGATATTCAGAGCATAGGTTTTAGGACTAGCTGGGTTTTATGTGAATTTCAAAAGTTAAAATTGTATAAAGCTTTTAGCAGCTGGAGCTGTAGCTATATTTTATAACTTTTGGTTAAAGTTATTGGAAATGGGGAGAGTCTTAAAATGTACTTGTTGAAGTGGTAAGCTCAAGATTTATCACCAACAAGACAGCAAAAAGTGAGTCCTTGAGAAGTGTTATGTTTAAGGTGTTTTGGCAACATGACAAATATTAGGTTATGAGTTTTAAAAATTACATTTAATTTTTTTCTTTTGTTTTCCTTTATTAAAAATTTGGAGACTTTGGAGACTTTGGACAGTGCTAATAAACAAAAGCGTGGATTGTTGTTTTACTTTCCTTGGCTTGATTATGCATTGATCACTACCAGGGCCTAAATGTGATGGTCGTATGGCCATATTTAGTCATTTTAGTCGTAAAATACAGTTAAAATTTTAGAAAGACTATCACTTGAAAGGTGAGATTTCAAGTAAACTGTCAAAATTTCTATGTAAGTATTCCTATATATATATTTTTCCTAAAATAAGTAGGCTTTAATAGTTGAAAGGCAACTTCAAATAGATGACCGTGACAAAAAAATTACTTGACAAACAGGATCGACTGTCAAATTTAGGCCCTGATCACTAGAGCATACCAAATTTTGGTGAGACTCCTACCTGGATGGTTTTGCAACTTCCAACCTGAGTTGTTTGCCACTTGGCTGCATGTTGAACCTCCAAGTTTTCCTGCATTGCTTCAGCAACCACCCTTCTAATAAGATTAGAAATTTAGAAGCTTTTCCATTTGCTAATTCACTCTCCAACATAGGGATTTGGGCATCATGATCTCCAAAATTTTGACACGGGTATTTAATGCTATCCTCCAGGGTATGAATGGTTTTCAGTTTCGCCTTGGCTGTATGGACTTGTATCATATTGAGAGGAAGGGACTTGCTATTCGTCCTTTGGCTTCAGAATGACTAGAATTTCCATTGGAGGAGTAATATCTCTAGAAACATTACTGCTTCGAGGATCCCTTCTCACAGAATGAGAGTTTCATTGTAGGTTACAACATCTTGTTTTCCATTGGTATTATATCCATTCCGTGGACTATTATGCCTGAGATATATTCTAAGGTTTTTAGCTCTAAAACAAAATCAAATCTACAAAGCAATTGAATTGGAGAAGTACAATATTCTGATAATTTGCTAAATTTCTTCTCCATTGTATTCTTGGTGGAGATGATCTAAGAATTTAAAACTGTTTTGGTTGACTTATTTCTTCCCACTTAAAATTCTTCCTGTTTTGGTTGACTTATTTCTTCCCACTTAAAATTCTTCCTGTCAATGTCAAAGGTCTTGCTAGCAATGTAGCAACTTTGGCAAATTGGTTGGCATCTTGGGGTGTGACCATGGCAATCAATATGCTTTTAAAGTGGATCTCTGTAGGTATTGTTTTCTCTATAAAATAAACATGAAATAAACAGTATATCATTTTCTTGTGCCTGTGCCCTGGATGATGAAATCTGAAAACATAGGACATTCTGTTGCAGGAACATTTCTGCCTCATGCTTTCATTTCATGCTGGTCTTTGTTGCATTGTGTGTACCTCAAACTGGGGGAAAAACATTGGAGGAAATTAAGGCTTCATTCAAATAAGGTCAAGATAGTATGATATGCCCTTGCATTCACAAACATATGCAAGTCTTGTAGTTTATGAATACCAGTTCTTTGGAGTGTACACGATTAGTTTTTTTTATCTTCACTGTATACTGGCATCTTGCCAGCTACCTTCCTTGAACTTCATAAGCTTGATATTTTGAAAAATCTCATTTGCTAAATCACAAAGATGTGGAAAAAAAAAACTTCAGCAATTGATTTGTATGAATTGGTATGACATCTTTATGCTACGTGTAATAGTTATTTTAAAATCACCCTTTTCGTCTAGCATGTTGCTACTTGCTATAACAAGTGGACTTCATTTCATTAAACTAGTTGTAGTAGTTCTTAAATCCTACTTATTATTGAGCATGCTACTATAACAAGTGGTATTGACTCAACATATAGATCTTGTTCTTCTTAGACATAAATTTTGGTCTCTGTATTACCTTGAAAAAACTTAAAATATGATCTCTGAAACAATAGAAACATCTCCATGTTGTTTTTGCTATGGAATGCGCATGGTATTGTAGTAGTACCATGCAGCTTCTCAAAATTAATGGATGTATTGGATGTAATGGGTCCTTGTTCATGAGGAGAAAACAGTGCAGGGCAGTCATTAGAAGCACTTATTTCTCTCATATATGTGAGAAAATGAATGAATTGTTTCCATAATACAACATTCATATTTCTTTTTCATTTGTAAAGTTATTATATTATCAATATTGTTGCTAAAATTAAGCAAACACAACAAATTAGAACACGACTATTCATGAACATTTTAGTAGAAACTTCGCTGCTCTGTAGCTCTTGTTATTTATGTGAAGAACCTAACTCTATTTGGGTGTGCAGAGATTTGAAATGCCTTGATTAAATAAAATTGAAATCCCAAAAATTATCTAATTTCGTAAAATAAAATAACACTAAAATATTTCACTAACTATAAAATTAAACTTTGAAGAATAAAATAAAAATGCAGCAACATGGTGTCACTTCATTTAAATATTTTCCAGATACTCTAAATTTTTAACTTTGTAAAAAAAATTAAAATCCCAAAAATTATCTAATTTCGTAAAATAAAATAAAACTAAAATAATCCATGAACTATAAAATTAAAACTTTAACCCTAACTGGGTGTGGAGAGATTTTTATTTATGTGTAGAACCCTACAGTATACTTATAAAACAAAATTTAATTCCTAATGTTTTTTTAATAAGACAACAGAGAAAAGGAACTAATAAATTGAATTTTATTATGTAGAAAACAAAAGAAAATTGTCTGATAACTTCTATGCTTCTCACTATTCTTTTTTTTAATTTCAATTGATATTTTGTGATTTATGTTTCAGTATTACTTGTATTTATATACATTATTTATTTAATGTCTATTTTATTGTTATGTGAATTTATTTAATAAAAATATTTTGGTTATATATTTTAAATTTAATTGAATGCACATTCATTTAATAAAAGTATGTCAGTAAGATATTTTAAATTTAAAACAATTACTTCATAATTTAAAAAAATAATCAAGGATGATGTAGAAAAATTAAATTAATTAAATAAATAAAATTTATTTAATTAATCTCACTAAAAATAAAAATGGATTAAAATTAAATACATAAATTTATTTATTTGATTAATTTGGTAAAAGGGACTATCCTATGAATTAAATAAGTTGACTAATGGAATGGTGGTTGTTTAGGATATGTTGAAAGTGGTGCAAGATGAGGCCGAGGAGTTGTTGAAAGATGATGTTAGAAGTGTTATAAGGATATGGTAGTAATTAAGTGTCTAGAACTAGCATACCTATATTTAGAAAAATCTATCTAAAATAGCTGAGACATATCCTTCTCAAGGCACCTATTCAACTTATATATAACAAAGTCTAAAAATAGGTACGCTAGTAGCATCAACAGTTTGGACATGTAAAAAATGCTATTTTAATGATTGACACATTTTTGTTTGAGTAATAATAGTGTAGTACATTTAGAGAACATAACATTAAAAATATTGAAAATATGCAATAGAGCATAATGTGAGAAAGAGTGCATTATTTCATATTTATTGAAACAAATTTGTAAGTACATGCATTCATTTATCATATTTTTATGACTATAAAATCTCTTCATATTCATTCAAAAATATTTGTAAGAAGTATGTCACATCATTTATCTTCTAATACTCTTCAAATTTTTGGTTTGCATGTTGTTTTCCCTTTTTCATCTTTTCATAATGGTCATATTTAAATTGTGGAATTATTTCTAGACCTTGAATTATTTGTAGACCTTGTAATTAATTTACATGAAATATAGCCACAAATACCTTGTGATTTATGTATTTTCAATACCCAAGCTAATCTTAAGGGTATTTGGGTTGTGTGGTATGCCTGAATAACTTTCGAATTCAACTATAACATATATTGGTGGTTGTAGTTGTGCACTTCTAGGTTTGTATATTATGTTTGAACATATATTGGAGCTCCATTTAAAAGACTTGCTTGTATCCCAAGATTGGAACTTAACATTACCCCTACATCCTTATAAATTAATAACTCCACCTAAGACTTTTCATTTTCTCCTCATGCATTAAAGTACCCACTTTTGTTGCAATGCTATGTGCTACTTTTCTTCTATTATGATTATGCACATTATCATTTGTGACAAATAAATGAATAATATTATCAAATTATTCATGTGTCTATGTCAATATTAGATGAGATTGTTGTATAAATTTTATAATATAAAATATATAAGAAAACATATTACCAAATTTGTTGGTGTTGGAAATAAGCCACACCTAGACCGACGATGGACTGGTCCAAGAGGGGCTGGTAGCTCAGTGGTAGAGCATTCCAGCAGTGTATGGAAGGTCCTAGGTTCGAATCCTAGCTGGTCCTAGGTTCGAATCCTAGCTGGTCCATGTCTCAACATGGTATCAGAGCCAGGCCCTAGACCAACGATGGACTGGTCCAAGAGGGGCCAGTAGCTCAGTGGTAGCAAAATTCAAAATATAATATCCAATGAAAAATAGCCAATAAAAGACCCACTTTCAAAAACACTAATTAAATTATAGTATGACACACAATGTCTTATAAATAAAATAATTTAATGTGTCATAGACTTTTACAATATTTAAATATAATGAAATGATAATTTTAAAAATTTTAAACTAACTATTTTTTTTTTGATAAGTGAATTACGGCCACTCCTAATAAATCAAGATTAGAAAATTAGAAATGACTACTCCAAAAGAAGGCCTTAAGAAAAAACCTTAAATGAGTAATTATATTCAAAACAAATCTGATACAGATAACCATATACTTATGTCTTCCCTATGCATATTGTAGATAATTACATATCAACAATATAATGTATTCCTAAACTATGTGCACTTTTCTATAAAATATTTTCTACACTTGATCATCATCGACTGCTTCCCCCATCTCTGACCCATTCGTGCTAGAGTTCGAGCCACCAGAGTTGATAGCAAAGAACCAGTCTGTGCCATTGACATCTACTTCTCTCGAGAGAACCTTGAGGAATTTCGCACACTACATGTCCTATTTTCACTCCTCATTTTATCCCACTAATGTAATAAAAAAAATTACCCATGATCGATTATATGGCCAGGGGATCACATGCCAAGTGTCATTATTGGGCAAGAACCCCAAGCTGAGAACAACATTGTCCAAGGTCTTCTTCAGTCCCCCGGCCGATGTGGTTTTAATTAGTGTTTCTACCACCACCCCAATACCATCTTTCGTCTCCCCCAGATCTAGTAGCACAACAACAATTATAGAGGATATATCAGTATTCACCCTGTATTAATGAGAAGTGGAGATGAAAGTGTCCCCAAGCTCCATGTAGATTGTGTGCAAAATAATAACTGACCATGATTTGAAGATGTTTCTGAACCTAAGATCTAAGATATGTCTCATGAAATCAATTTGCCTACTCTTTGCTTTGAGACATGTTGCTGAATCTATATTGTCAACTTCACTGCAAATGGCATTTTGATTAGCATATATATTGTTTGTTACAGTACTACCTACATAGTTGTCATCATAAATGTTAGCATCTCCTCTGAGCCATCCTCCTCTCCCATCAGGCAAACCATCTATCACACCATACTAGTTCATGATGTCCTGTTTTCTTGTCATTCATGTGAAATGAGAAGTCGACCAATTTCCAATTTCTCCCACACTTCCTTTGATTTGGCACGCAGATACTTATTTGGTGCATATGAATTGCCACATTCACTAGTTTGTCCACCTCAATGTTAGCTTCATTGTTAGTTCCATCTAGCAATTTCTTTGCCATTGATTGCTACCATTTCTTTGACCTCGCACAGGTACCTATATAGGGCATTACTAAATCAAGTGTATTGAATTGTTTGTTCATACATGAAACATAAATAACCTAGTATGACGATTAGGCTCACTTCTATATTTGAGGCCCTAGAAAATAAGCTCAAACATTACAGATTGAGACTTACGTTCCATTTATTTTGATACATGACCATCCACACAGAGTCATTTTTCTATTTCTATTATTTAGAGCATGAAATATAGAATTGAGGAATCAACCAATAAGACTAAGAAGGTCACACCACCAATAATGAAGTATACAACATTAGAACCATATCCATGGATGGAGAGACAAATGATGCAATAACAGAATTTGTAGGGAGGCCCCAACCATTCTAGAGTGGGAACCAATTGATCATTTTTCTCATACACCACCTAGGGTAATATCCTTTTTCTAGCCCCCGCACCTCTGTATATAGTTTATAGTAGGAGCCCTCGTTTAGTCTATAATGGTGGAAAAAGAGATCGTTTGAAGGAAATAGATAGGAGATCATGATCTCCGAATGTTAGGTATTAATGTTCACATACTTGTTTTTAGTATCAGGGTTGCAGAAATAAGGAACATTGAGTGAATGCAAGCACCGAATCTAGCCACTTGAGACAAACAGGAGCATGCTCAACCTACAATAAAACAAGTATTGCAAACAATGGGCAATTAGAATACAAAAGTAGGGTTAGGGTTATTCACACAAATAAAAATATGCATGCTTTGTAAAGGAAATATTTTATTGTTATTTTATTTTGATTCAATATGCCTTGGCCTAATTTGGAGAGATTTTTCTTAATATAGGTATGCTAGTTAATTAAATAATTTTATTATTTGATTAATTATTTTCCACTTGTTTTAATCCTCAACTAGATTCATTAAACCTAGATATTTGCACAAAAGTCAAACTAACTTTACATCTCCACCACCCATTTCATACTACACCTTTTAGTCCTAGCCATTCACAAAAGGATAGGATACGACTTAGAAGCCTCCTTTTTTGCCCTAAAGTTATCTCATCAAATCTTAGCCATCCATCAAATCAAATCTTAGCCATTCATCCTATCATCCAAAATTTTATAAATCAAGCTTCAATCAAGCCATAATCAAGAGCTTTGAAGGTAACATTATATTGTCAGAGTGACCAACCAACAATTAAATCATTATAAAAAATTCTTGGAGAAAAAGAACCATTGTCAGAGTGCAACAAGGGCTATTCTGGTAAGAACTTTCTATGCTTTTCCTTTGATTTTTATTAGTTCTTTAAATATTTATGAATTGATAAAATGTATAATGACACAAGTTTATGACACATTAAATTATTTTATTTATAAGATATTGTGTGTCATACTATGATATAGTATAAGTAGTGTTTTGGAAGTGAGTCTTTTATTGGCTATTTTTCACTCAATATTATTTTTTAAGTTTCTAGGTTAATTTGGTAACATGATTTCTTATATATTTTTCTATTATAAAGTTTATACAACAATCTCATAAAATACTGACCATAAAACTACTTTATCATAAGCATATGCATATGTTTACATAATAATCTTTTGAAATAATGAATGTATCCTATAAAATCTCTTTGAACAACTTAATTTCAAATAATTTTTTTAAGTGAAAAAATATTAGTTTTATTAGTTTTTAATTAAAAATAAATTATATTTATTGCAATAATATATAAATTTTAAGTTAGATTTGTTGCTGCAATATGTGCTATTGTGTTCTAGATTGAAATCTTAGAGGACTGACCTTTACACCCAAATTTGATATAATATAAATTTATTTTATATCTTTTTAACTGAGTGCAATAGAAAAATACTTTGCAGGTATTTAAGGCTGTAATTGAAGTTAGGACGGAAACTCAACTATAGAAATTGGCATGTGGAATCTCTGGAAACCATGGCTGTGGAAGTAACAGCATGCAGGAGAAAGAGGAAGTAACTATCAATAATACTCAAAGGAAAGGAAAACCTCAGCTGCCAAGCCACCAAAGGGTCGCCCAGCCCACCCTAGTGAATCAAAAAATAAGCCAAAAAACACAACAATCAATCACCAGAAGGAAATGAAGATTAATGTTTCTGAAAATTGCAGCAGGTTATGATGTCCAAATGTTTAACTCAGTAATGCAAGAGGTATGCCATAGTTACATTGCTAGTTTTGAGCTTCGGGAATTGTGGGCAGATGGACAATTTATCAGTTGGACTTGACGAGAGGATATGGACTTGACGGAGTAGACAATGTCAAGTTTGGATTTCCAAAGGCCTTCACAACCACAATGCTGTCATGGAGTGTTTTGGAATTTGAATGATTCATGGGCAGCGAGCTGTCCAGTGCAAAGATGGCCATTGGATGGGTCACAGATTATCTTCTCAGAGCTACTACTCATCCAGGCACTATATATGTTCAGGTTAGTATGTGCATAAGAACATGACAATTTCACTCATGATGTAACAACAGAATAATTTCAGTCATTATGTTGTATCTCCCAGGTTTATAAATTCTAATAATTATTGAGGCTTGTCTTAAAATTATGCAGGTAGGGGAACCTAATAGTGACCACAAATGCTGGGAGAGGCTAGAAGACATGGACATGTAACTAGACTACTTTGCCAAAAAAAGTCAATACTACCCTTCTTGAAAATGTTCCTCAAATGGCTGGAGGTATGTTACAATTTTATTATTCTTTAGTCGTGAGTTTTTTTATCTTATAAGAGTTAAGGAATAATGGCTTAGTGTAAATCTAGTCAACATTTAAAAGGTTTATAAACTTTATTTTGGGGGGATTGTTCTGTATACTGCATCTTGTCAATTTTTGCATTTCAAAGTTATAAATGGATATGCATGTGGACATTATAAAATAGATTACACAGGCATACTTTATAAAATATTGGATATCAGCCTTACAGTAGAACGGAAGGCATTGTGGTTGTGTCATATAAAGGGATGAGCCTTGGTGTGAGTCCAAGAAGTATCTTGTATCGTAAAGAACCTGATCAATGATTTTATCTTGGTGAATACATCTAAGGTAGTTTGACTAATCCAGAAATAAACTCCATCTTAAATTCTTTTCCCGCCTCAGAAGAAGCCTGACAATATGGATCTAACCTTAATGAATATAATGAAGATGATTTTGATTAGTTTCATATTCCATAACCTTGGATGTAAAAAACTATTAAGTGATAAGGTGGGCTTCAAATCTACACAATATTCAAAATGTTTATTGATGCAATTTTAGTTCATTTGTGCTTAATGTTATAGTTTCTACATATCATGCTAAACTGAAAAATCATCTCAAGTGTAACAATAACTTTGAAGGTGTTGTTGCTAGTATCTTAGATATGTTCAGATCCATATAGATATGTTCAAAACTATAAAGGAATGAGGCTCGGTGAGAGGCTAAACAGTAGATTTTTATCTTAAAAAACAAATGATAGATGAATCTATTTAGAATGCTATTTTAATTTTAAAAACTGTGCAGCTGAACTCTATACGAACCATAGATACATGTATATAAGTTTGATAGGAATTTAAAAATAGCTACATACTACTTGATGCTATCCACCAATTTTAGTTCAAATTTGGTCATTTCAAATTTTTTCTGCACAATCAATGCTCTATAAATATATATTATATCTTGATCTTTTACATTTATAAATTAAAAAAAAAACATTTTAGATAGATTCATCTATCATTTGTTTTTTAACGTAAAAATCTACTATTTAGCCTCTCACCGGGCGTCATTCCTTTATAGTTCTGAACATATCTAAGATACTAGCAACAACAACTTCAGAGTTATTGTTAGTCCTGAGATGATTTTTTCAGTTTAACATGATTTGTAGAAACCATAAAAGATGGCACAAATTAACCAAAATTGCGTTAATAGACATTTTGAATATTGTGTAGATTTGAAGCCCATCTTATGGAATATGAAACTAATCAAAATCATCTTCATTATATTCATTAAGGTCAGATCCAAACTTATAATTGGCTGGTCAAACCACCTTAGATGTATTGACCAAAAAAAAAATCATTGATTAGGTTCTTTAAGATACAAGTTACTTCTTGGACTCACACCAAGGCTCATCCCTTTATATGAGACAACCACAAGGTGGATATCCAATATTTTATAAAGTATGTCTATGTAATCTATTTTATAAATTCTACTGCGTATTCTTTCAGAACTTTGGAATGCAAAAATCTACAAGCTGCAGCATATAGAACAACCCCAAAAAGTAAAGCCTATTAACCTTTTAAATGTTGACTAGATTTACACTAAGCCTATAAACCTTTTAAATGTTGACTACATATACACTAAGTCATTATCCCTTAACAGTTATGAAGGCATCTTATAAGATTAAAAAACTCAAAACTAAAAAATAATAAACTTGTAACATACCTCCAACCATTTGAGGAACATTTTCAAGGAGGTAGTATTGACTGCATTTGGCAAAGAAGTACTAACTGGTGATGCACCCAAAGATGAACCATGACCTTTGACCATTGCATGTAGATGTAGATGTTCGGAATGAGGAGGACGAGAATAAGTATAGACAATGCTATTGCTACTTTCATCTTCACCATTATAATTAATCTTATGATAGTATACATTAACATAAGGAGGCAACAATAACATAAACATTAGACCCTACAATAAGCCAGAAACTAGGAAGCTTACGACCAATGAATCCTTCCTCAACTCTGAACTGAGAGCTACCAAGCATTATAGTCAAAGCACATAAGGAAGCAGAACAGTGTCTAGACATGGATATTATTTCAGTTGGCATAGACAGGAATTGACGGGAGGATATTATGATGCAAGAGATAATGTTAAGTTTGGATTTCCAATGGCCTTCACAACCACAATGCTATCATGAAATGTCTTGGAGTTCGGCGGATTCATGGGCAACGAACTCTCCAATGCAAAGATGGTCATTCAATGGGCCACAGATTATCTTCTTAAAGCTATTGCTCATTCGGGAACCATATATGTTCAAGTTAGTATGTGCATAACAGCAGAACAATTTCAGTCATGATGTTACAACCAAATTTTTTAGTCATGATGTTGTATCTCCTGGGTTTATAAATTCTAATAATTATTTAGGCTTGTCTGATAATTATGGAGGTAGGAGACCCTACAAATGCTGGGAGAGGCTAGAAGACATGGACACTACTAGAACTGCGTATAAAATAGATAACCAAAACCATGAAATGACTGTAGCACTTGCAGCTGCATCCCTTGTATTTCACAAATCAGACCTTTCCTATTCCAAGAGACTCATTGATGCTTCCATGATGGTAAACTTTTCAGTACTAGAGTAATAGCAGCTTTAAACCATGATAACGGTCAGAGTTTAGGAGCTCATGAATTAGACAATACATTTGGATTGGACAATAAAGACGTTAAAGCCCGAGTGCTTTTATCCCAGGTATAGTAACTTAGAGTGTGACAACATATATTAATCGAATCAGTAAGAAGTTATATAAGTAGCCATTTGGATTGGACAATAGACATGTTAAATCCTTAGTGCTTTTATCCCAGGTATAGTAACTTAGAGTGTGACTACATATATTAATCGAAGAAGTTATATAAGTAGCTACACTCAAAGTTGCTATACCTCGGATAAAAGCACTCGGGCTCCAATATGTTTATTGTCCGACCCAAATGTATTCTTTGATTCATCAGCTCCTAAACTCTATCATTACCAAAATTTTAAGATGTTGCTATTAATCTAGTGCTAAAACATTTAGCATTATGGAAGCATGAATGAGTCTCTTGGAATAGGGAGGGTCTTACTTGTGAAACAAGGGATTCAGCTACAAGTGCTGCAACCGTTTCAGGGTTTTGGTTATTTATACGCAGTTTTGGAAGTGTCCATGTCTTCTAGCCTCTCCCAACATTTGTTCTCATTGTTAGGGTCCCTATCTGCATAATTTTCAGACGAGCCTCAATAAATATTAGAATTCATAAACCCTTGAAATTACTAAACCCCTGAAATTATTTTGTTGTTACATCATGACTGAAATTATTCTGTTGTTATGCACATTTTAACCCGAACATATATGGTCCCAGATGAGCAGTAGCTTTGAGAAGATAATATGTGGCCCATCGAATGGCCATCTTTGCATTGGAGCCGTCACTGCCCATGAATTCGCTGAACTTGAAAACACTCCATGACAACATTGTGGTTGTGAAGGCCTTTGGAAATCCAAACTTAACATTGTCTACTGTGTCAAGTCCATATCCTCCAGTCAAGTGCAGCTGATAAATTGTCCAACTGCCCACCATTCCTAAGATCCAAAAATAGCCACAACTACCTCACACCTCTCGCACTTAGAAGCCTCCTTTTTTTCCCTAAAGTTGTCTCATCAAATCTTAGCCATTCATCCTATCATTCAAAAATCTACGAATCAAGCCATAATCAAGAGCTTTGAAGGTAATGTTATGTTTTCAGAGTGACCAACCAACAATTAAATCATTATAAAAAATTATTGGAGCAAAAGAACCATTGTTATAGTGCAACAAGGGCTATTCTGGTAAGAACTTTCTATGCTTTTCCTTTGATTTTTTTGAGCTCTTTAAATATTTATGCATTGATAAAATGTATAATGACACAAGTCTATGACACATTAAATTATTTTATTTATAAGATATTCTGTATCATACTATAATATAATATAAGTAGTGTTTTGAAAGTGGGCATTTTATTTGCTATTTTTCACTCAATATTATTTTTTAATTTTCTACATTAATTTGGTAATATGATTTCTACAACAATCTGGTAAAATACTAACCATGAAACTACTTTATCATAAGTATATGCATATGTTTACATAATAATATTTTGAAATAATGAGTGTATCCTATAAAATCTCTTTGAACAACTTAATTTCAAATAATTTTTGAAGTGAAAAAATATTATTTTTATTAATTTTTAATAAAAAAATAAATTATATTTATTGCAACAATATATAAATTTTAAGTTAGATTTGTTGCTGCAATATGTGCTATTGTGTTCCATATTGAAATCCTAGAGGACTGACCTTTAGACCCAAATTTGATATAATATAATTTTATTTTATATCTTTTTAACTGAGTGCAATAGAAAAATACTTTTCAGGTATTTAAGGCTGTAATTGAAATTAGGATAGAAACTGAACAACAGAAATTGGCATGTGGAATCTCTAGAAACCATGGCTGTGGAAGTAACAGCATGAAGGAGACAAAAGAAGTAACTATCAATAATACTCAAAGCAAAGGAAAACCTCAGCTGCCAAGCCACCAAAGGGTCGCCCAGCCCACCCTAGTGAATCAAAAAATAAGCCAAAAAACACAACAATCAATAACCAAAGGAAATGAAGATTAATGTTCTGAAAATTGCAGCAGGTTATGATGTCTAAATGTTTAACTCAGTATTGCAAGAGGTATGACGTAGTTACATGGCTGTTTTTGAGCTTCGAGAATTGTGGGCAGATGGACAATTTATCAGCTGGACTTGACGGAGTAGACAATGTGAAGTTTGGATTTCCAAAGTCCTTCACAACCACAATGCTGTTATTCTTAGGATAAATGTTATTCTTTCATCAAGTTTATTTAATCGAATGATTGTATATATAATTCTCATCTAAAAAGGGGCATCTAGAGTTAACCATAACATGCCACATTAATCTCTTCATAGTGGTGTTGTAGTTCTTCTTAGAATATTCAATTACTTCGATTGAATCCTTCTTAAGAATATTCCTAACCATAACATGCTACATTAATCTCTTCATAGTGGTGTTGTAGTTTTTTTTTTTTAAACCAGAAAAAGGGGAGTGAACACCCATATATTAAGAAATAATAAAAGTATTACAGAAAACATGGCCGAAGTCCAGTCCAGAGGAATAAAACCAAAAACACCCCAAGCCATCACAGAAACTAACAAAAGAAAAACGAATGAGAAAAAGTCACCCATTCGATCACCACTTAGGCCGCCACTACGCAGACGGGCAAAGAGAAAACACCGAGGAAAACAACCCACAGCACCCGAAGTCACCACCAAGGCAAGAGCAGAAAAAATGAAACCAGCCATCCACCCACGCCAGACGCAGCCGAAGAAACCGCCAAAGCCACCCCCACACCGACACCAAATGAACAGACACGGAGACCACCAACAACCCATGCACTCCCAACCACAAAAAAGGAAACCCACCACCCCCGCAGCATGCCACAGCCAACACGGGACCACCAGTAGCAAAAACATCTGAACACAGACCACGAACCCCACGAGAGACATCACGCCGCTGGTGGAGCAGCCGGTAGAGCTTGTGCGTCCATCTCCATAGAAGGCTCAGACTGGCCACCCTCCTCCACCTTAGACAGTGTGTAAAAAGGCATTCCCGGGGCCAGGTCCGAAGCATGGATCCTGAGAAAGCGAATTGCTATGAAAACATCCTTGATTCGCTCGGACCGTTTCTTGGAGAAAAGAAAGTAATAGGACCGAAGCGCATCATCCAATTCCGCACTACACAGAGATTTAAGACTAGATTGCATTGCCCTATAAATCACCTGCTGAGGAGGGGAATTCCACAGGGAAGTGAGGTTAAAAATCCCACCGATGAGGGCGTCTCCTTGGTCCATCTTATAATTAGCTACTGCCACCTCCCATCGTTCCATCGTATAAATGTTCTTGAAGAACAAACCTGCCGCAAGAGAGTGGACATAGACACCATCCATCACTAGATCCATTATGTTGGAGAGGAGCTACGAAATGACATCTGAATAGTTTAGGACGCGACCCTCATATCCCCTGATCCAGGCATGCCCCACAATGTTCTGGACAGCAAATTGAATAAGAGTGCAATCCGAATCAATCAAAGTCATAAAGTCGATTACCTTCACGCGCCCCCTTATCTCTGGTTCGCAGTCCAAAGAAGGAAAAAATAACCTCTGGTTTAGCCGCGTATCCGCCATCACCAAGCGCCAGAAGACCAAGCCTTGGAAGAAGTTGGAGTGACAGAGACTGAGAAAAGCTAGCCAAATGAAACTGAGGGCTGGCGAAGAATAATAAAATCGTTTGCTTCAGCCACACATGAAGATAGGGAAGTACGCAGCCAGCTAATAGAAAAACCAGAACCGGTAGCCACGTGTCCTGTAAAATACGGAGCAATCGGGAAGGAGAGGCCGTTGCGCCGTCAAAGAATAATATCAAACCAGGGAGGGCTGCCACTGCAAAAGATGTTAATGAACATACAATGAAGACAGATTTGCAATCTTTCTCATGCGAGCAGGACAAGTGAGAAAACTGGAACTGTCTAAATACACTCAAACTCACTATTAAAACCCGATCCAACGTCCCTGCAGAGTGTCAGATGTCCTTCCCTCATAGTAAATGCAAAAATAAATGAGGCGGTCCCCCAACTTAACGCAAAACAACACCGGTAGCCTGGGAAGGGACACCTCAACCTTACATGTGGACAGTCGAGATTAAGGCCTGATAGTGGCGCAAAGCTTACTCGGCTTCCATGTTAGCGCACAGGATAGAGTTCAAGCAACTAGTCAGGAGGTGATCATCAGAGGGGAAGATAACGTGTGCATTCTCATTGTCCAATGCTACATTGGCTAAGAAGTCCGCCACCCTGTTACCTTCACGTAGCGTGTGGGAAATAATGAAATTATCAAGTCTAGACAGAAGAGATTTGGCCAGGCTGAGGATGTAATTCAGCTTCCAATTGTCTAAGCCTCTACCTTTGATGGCGTTTATAACAATGAGGGAATCCCCCTCTATCCACACAGTTCTTAGACCCTTTGCCAAAGCCAGATTGAGTCCATGCACCAGAGCCCATGCTTCTGCCTCATTGTTAGTGCCTGGGGCTAACTTGGTTGCCTTAGCTGCAATCAGATCACCATTTGAATCCCTAATGACACATCCCATTCCGGAGGGACCAGGATTGCCATGACATGCCCCGTCAAAATTAATCTTATAGAAAGGAGAAGAAGGTGGCGTCCATTTAACCTGATCTCTACATGTGGCCATCTTAGCAGGTCCTGTGATAGAACCAAGCCCCATAAATCTGATAGTGGTGTTGTAGTTCTTCTTAGAATATTCAATTACTTCCATTAAATCCTTCTTAAGAATATTCCTAATTTGTTGATAGAATAGGGCATAGAAACCATTCAAACCTAGAGCATTGTCTAGTTGAAAAGATAAGTTGCTTTTCTAAGTTTTTCTTTAGTCTCATAATGTAATATATTTATATTACATTCCCCACAAATTAGTTTGGGAATTTTATCAACAATATTTCATCGATCTTGAAAAGATAAGTTTCTTGTCTAAGTTGTTCTTTAGTCTCATAATACAACATAAATTAGTTTAGGAATTTTATCAATGTCAAGGTGGTCTTCAAAGCCATACACCTCCTTTGCCTCCACACTCCCGACGTGGCACCAAGACCACCAAGAATCCGTGAACTTCTCGCGTCAGCTTCTTCTGTGCCATTGGCTAGAACTTCAGGTATGGTTGTTCCCAGCAGTGAGACTATTTATGGGTGACCCCTAGATGGTTAAGTTAGGTGTTTAGTTTACTCTATTTTTTGGCTTTTTGGTTGAATGCCCACTTGCCACTACGTTGGTTGAACTCGTTTATATTTGTTTTCTATTGCTACTTCCTCACTCTGATGTATATGAACTCTTTATTTTAATATACTATAGGTTTGTGCTTGCAGGCTTTTAAGAAAAAAAATATAGATCTTTTATCCCTTCTCATCGTAGTTGGGGAAAAATTTCCATCTTTTTCATTTCTTGTTTTAGGATTCCTGGACATCTAAGCATTCCATTTTCTGTTTTCTTTTATTAAACAACATTATTATGTTGTTGGTTCAAAACTAATTTATAAAAATATTTTGTGTTAATATCACCTTGTTTACTCATTGATTTCTTGCATGTTGTCTTGGTTATTATTCTTATTGATTTTGTAGACCCAATAGATTGTGGGCAACAATTTGATGAAAATCCTAGTCAAATCCAATCTCTTTGATTTTCTTTTGAACTAGAAAAAAAATTTGAAATTTGAATAATTGTTGTCATTGCCTATTATATGTATTTAAAATTGATATGATTATTGGCCAATGATTTGAAAGAGTTGTCTCTTATCTTGGCTGAGATTTACTTTTATATGTGATCCATTGATCGGTGATGTAAGTGACTAGTGTAGAAGGTTGTGACTGAGATGAGATTGCTGGTATTTGTTACTAAGATAGAATCCACCATATGTTTTATTAGAATTATATATTTGTTGCCATGTTTTAGTTTTATAAGTTTCCTAAAAAGAAATATAGCTCAAATTCTTGAGTGATAATAAATATAGATCATCATGAGATAGATTGATTAAATTTATATACATACCTCACTAGATGCCACTGGACTAATGTGCCAGAGTTGTGATAAATGTTTATCTAATTTCTTCCCCATATACTATTGTACTTAATATTTTCTTTGGTGTTTGGAGTTTATTCTCATCACTTCTTGTAGGAGGACTACATCTATTCCTTCAATTTACACTATGTTATGCAGGTATTGGCCTTTTTTGGGCACACCAATTCCCTTGGCATTCCTTGGTAAAGTCTGTATTAAATAGATTTGAGAACCTCCAAAATATCTTCCTCTAGTGGCTGATTAGAGATGGTAGTTTGTTCCATTTATACACCCATTTGAATTGAAGATTTGTACAAGATGTGTGTGAAGTTGAACCGATTTTAACATTGTGGTTGATCTTTCTAGGATGCTCTTCACTTCTGATTCAATTCTAGTATTTGATAATTTTTTCTTTCTATTTTTCTCCATTATGACTTATTCTCAAAGTTACATTTTTTGGGATTAAATTTGCTCACATATCACCTACCTATGTGTTCATTTACTTTTAGTATTGGAATGTGTGGAGTATGTTTGTCCTGAAAGATGAAGTAGCTCCTAATTCTCACCTTTTCTTTTTGATATACTAATTCTAGGTGTGATATCTCTTAATTTAAGCTATTTTCTTAAGTATTTCTACCATCTACATTTTTGTTACTCTATTGATCTCACAAAGATGTAAATTATCTCTTGTTTCCATACCTTTTCTTGTGTAATCTCATTTGAATTTGTTCTCATCTGATTGGTAGCTTTGATTAATTATTTGTTGTATTTTAGGCTTAAAAGGTATTATTGTTGGTGGTTGTTCCATTGCATCTTGTGAACATGCTTGGTCCAACTCCATCATTTCTTGGATTGGAGAAACATGGAAAAGATGATTGTTCTCATTACACATTTGACATCTAAACAAATTATTCCCATAATATATGGGTTTGTTATATACAACACCTCCCATATCTAGAATCATACAACTTGATAATGTTTTTCATAGTCTAGATCGATGCAAAAAATTTCATAAATCACAACCTCATATTTTTTGCAAATTCTGAAGAAACTATGTACTATGTAATTGCAAATCAAAGAATTTATAGAGAAATGTAATTAGTTTTGACTAAGGAGCATAGGTAAATATTACCTATCTTGGAATTGTGCTTAGTAGATTCTATGTTAGATTTAAATTGGGTATTATAACTATTTTATTGGCATGATGTACAAAACTCCTTATATCTTCCTTCGAAACATGAGGTGTTGCTTCTGTTACTAGTCTTGAGTATTATGCTTGAGCATTCTCTGAAGAGGCCAATACGTCCTCCATAAGGATTTTTCTTCCTCAACTAGTTCTTGCTTGACTATTTAGAGAGTAATATGATGAGAAAAACCTCTACTAATGTTTGGTGCATAAGTAGAGGGGGAAAATAGGGCTCCTTGAAGGTATGTATATTAGTTGATATGATCAAAGAGACATGCAAGTTTTCAACATTCACAATGGAATATAAATACATATATGGATGTAGATCTAGTATAAAAGTATTAGAATTTAGTTTTTCAAGAATCTTAGATGGACTATATCTAATTGGTTTTAACTTCATTGCTATACCTCGAGACTTATCTTTTTGTAAGTATAGATATTATGTATCCCCAACATGGAACTCAACTCTATGCTAATCATTTCTTGCTTCCTAATTAGTTTGAGATTCCTGCAACCTCTTTCTTTTAGAGAAATATATTTCTTGTTCTTTCAATAATTTTTCATCTTAGTGGATTTCTCAATCCACTTCTTCCACCCTTCGTGGCTATTTCATCACAACATTAAATGGAGTAGGTAGTAAGTAACCAAAACATGTCTCAATAACTTGCATTAGCAATGTTTAACTTCAAACTATTTGGATCATGTCATAACCATCTACAACCTTGTACTTACTTGCATACTTTATTCTTACAAAATATTATCACGTTAGGAGTGTTTGAAAGTTACATGCTTAGTTAGTTTGACTAGTGGCTAAGAATAGTAAATCAAATTTAATATCTTTTCATGATATAATTCAGATCACATTCAATCCTTTCATAAGCCTTTTTAAATTCTATTTCTAAAAAGATATCCTTTCAACAAAACTAGTGAACCCATTTGAAGCCTTCTCAAGATTTGATAAGGCTACAACAAGTAAATCTGCCTATTTATATAATTAGTATGCCCTCTTCAACCATTTAAGAAACAAGATGTTTAATTATACTAGTATGATATTTTGCTTAAATTATGTACAAGACATTAAGGACTGTAATATGTTGTCATCCTCCAATCACAGCCTTTAGGCGTGAGTTTAATGAGCTCTTAATAAATGAACATTAGTTGCAAATAAGAAGAGGGAAAAGATTCTAGGCAATTAGAACCACAAGAGGCAATCCTAAACAACATAAAAAACCCATGACAATAGGTATTGGAGATTATGCCTAATGTTCTAATGTGTCTTTTTGAGTGACTTTAGAATTTTACAAAGGCAGTGGTCCCCACTTTTATTCTTATTCTCCACGTAGTCCCATGCAATTTGTTGAATCCCAAAATTGTAAATAATTGATCTTTTAATGGAATTTTAGAGCAGCAACTGTTTATAAAATAAAATTGCAAAATAATGGAATCTTTTAAGGCTATAATCAGCACTATTATGGAAAATTGTGAGTAGGCAGTCCCCATCGTTGTGAGTCATGAACATTAGCAATTACAAGATTTCTCCGCAATATAAAAAGTTGGCATTGTTCATCTTTTATGCTTATTTTTGGTTTCTTTTTTTTACCTTTTAGCATAAACAAATATTTTCCATTCAACTAGCATATTTTTAAGAATAAAAAAATTTGGAACTTTAGTAAAGCAATTTTTGGGTCCATGCCACAACTTTACAATCTGAATAATAACCAAATCAGCTGGAGAAAACATAGCCAACAATTTGATGTAGGGACTTTCACTAATCACTTAAACATGATAAAAAGACACCTTGAGTGTGCCACTTGAGGGGAAAAATAAAGCCGTAGCAATGCAAATGTTGCTAAATGGAAGCTGACACTAGAATTTAAAAAACTAGATTTAATCATCACTATGCTTGGTAGTGTACAAAGGGTTGTGATGTAAAGATTAAAAAAATGGATTCATAAGAGAAGTGGCTGAAGTTCAAAACCACCACATCATAATAAGGCAGATGTTAACTTGGAAGCCATATGGGCATGTAATAATATGCGCAGAACTGGAACCTATTCCAGGCCCAGTAGGTGATATTCACAATTACACTTAACAAACAAACAAAAGTGAGCATACCTGGGAATTTGTGATATTAATTTCTACACAAATGTGCACCTAATCTTCTTGAATATAAGATACCTACATGGAGTCAAAATGCCAATCTTACTTGGATGCTATAAAGAAAAAATGTCAAGCAAATATTCTTTATAGAAAACACTCCATCATAGACTACTATTATCCCTTACTCTATGAATGTTAAGACCCCTTTGTGAACCAAATAAACAGATGAAGTACAATTAAATAGGAAAAGGACATTCTTAAACATCAACCACATTCAACCAATCATTAACGAGAATGCTGCATTCCAATGCAAGATGAAATGCAGACTACATATAGGAATCGTGAGATTATAATAGCCACAAAACCAAAAGGAGAGAACATATTACCATTATTCAAAAAGGAGCTGACAAAATCACAACAAGCCATATGGAAGGTTGGACCATTTTCTCTATTTCCATGTTTCAAAGATCCCATATGGGTTTGTAATTCAGTCACCTACCATCAGACTGTGACTGTGACTGTGACTGTAGATCTAGACTCAAATGGAGGATGGACTCAGAAATCTTAGAACTGATTTCAAATGTATCTTGAAGACAAGAACTCCTCAAAACCAATACAAACTTTAGAAGAATTTGGTTTCAGCTAGATTACAAATAACCAGAGAGAAGTCTAACTCACCATTCTTTGCAAAAGCTCCGCCCTTTCCTTTGCTTCCATCTGACGTTTGTGACGCTGAGACCAATCCAAACTTTAGAAGAATTTGGTTTCAACTAGATTACAAATAACCAGAGAGAAGTCTAAATCACCATTCTTTGCAAGAGCTCCGCCCTTTCCTTTGCTTTCATCTGACGTTTGTGACGCTGAGAAAGATATTCATCTAGACCAGACATCAAAAACTCAACTTCTTCTCCTAACTGCTCCAACTTTCTGCATAGAAGAAACAATTCATGTAAAAAGTCTACATGTCTAGGGCATAGCTGTGTTTTAAATGTTCTGTCCTCATAAAAACTAATTCAACTAACTCTGATATCAAGAACGGATTTCTATTGCATTCTAGACATTGTGATGAACTATCAACAGCATTAATATATGGAAAACAGGCATTTCAACATAGAAGTGATACAATTTGAAGTAGAAGTGATACCATTTTAAGTAGGCTGGAACCAGTTGTGCATCAGGTAGAGATGGAAGGTACAAGGCAAAGGATGGTACAGAAAAACATTATGAAACTCAGACCTGGCAAAAATAGCAATATTGGCAGATCTAAAGAAAGGAAACAATTTGCAGTGATGGGTATTGATTTTGCAGCAAAGATTGTGGGATTTATTCTTCCCAAATAAAAAAAAGCTGCAAGTCAATTTAATTTGTTTGTCCTATTTACAGAGCAGAACAATTTAGAAACCGTGGCGGATGTCTTAGATTTGGGCAACTGAAATTTCTTAAACAGTAAGCCAATTTAGTCTGGACAGGGTAGCGGAGTTACAACAGAGTTAAACCCCGTAATTGAAACAATGATTTTGGGCAAAATGAAAGGACGTTAAATATAATCCGTGTGTTTTTATGTTTCAATATTCAGAACAGACACAAGCAACTGTAAGGATAATCCGTACCATGAAACTAATTTTCAATGTTGAAGAGTAAAGATAATCCTATTAACCGCTAAAACATATTTGCATATTTTTATTACTATAAATTTTAATTGATTATTGTGAATCAATATAAATTTTAATAAGAAAGCCTATCAAATTAAAATTTATTATGAAAGAGAAATAAGGTTAGAGAAGATCTCTGTCATACCTTTTTTTTTATGTTTAGATCAAATACTCTGAACTCTTTCTCAAAGTCATGTTTAAATAAACCATCTATTGTGATGTTGAGCCTCCCTTCTCTGAACTCTTTCTCAAAGCCATGTTTAAATAAACCATCTATTGTGATGTTGAGCCTCCCTTCTCTGTACAAGTTATTATGATGCATGAACATTACATCATATATTGTGATAACAAATCTGCATTCTTTTACAGTGCCGGCTAGGTTTTATAGTGCCGGCTAGCACAATATACACTATAAAACCCGTATTTATATTGTGAACTCTAAACCATGCAATACATCAAGCATTATGATGTTAGCTTCCTTCTTATAAAATAGAGCCTAAAAACCCTATTTATCTTTAGGGTTTCTTATAGATGACAAACCACACCCAACATCGTGATGTGTTGCATAACATATCCAACATTATAATGCCACACTTCATTCCTCCTAAACTGCACCTCACATCTGGTGCAGGGTCTCCAATAGTGTACAACCTTATGATGCGAGACAACATATCACATCCATTATAATTCAAAGCTATTATAATGGGGTCTCAAAACCCTAATTTCTTGAAATGAACTTTTTATAAGCTACACATCATCTTAAGGGATGAGACTGGTATCGTGCCCCAGGTGAATTTCACAGAATGAATACCCCTCAGTCCTTGACTCTTAGTAGAAGAGGTTCAGCATAAGGCTCATGCCCTAAGGTTCATGCTCCTATTCGTAGCAAAAACAAATTTGTGGATGACCTCTATAAAATTATAATATAAAGCTATAATAATGAGATCTCATAGCCCTAATTTCTATTGTGAACATTCCATTAACTACACATCATACCTAAAATTATTTATAGAGCCTTCATCCTCGAACTTATTCTAGTCTCTTTAACTTCTCAAGAAAGAATACATTAATAATGAAAATCAATGAAAATAAGTGCGTTATAAAAACAAAAACAAAAACCCTAGTGCTTCATATACCTTAAACTTAAATAGTTTGTAGATCAAAACTAGCCACTACATTAATCATTGATTTTTTTTTTAAAGTGAAAGTTAAATACATACACTTATATTAGGGTAGTTGTGGAGCCCAACTATAACTAGTATAGATATTTTAAATATATTATTAAAAAACACATAGAGGTACCACTCTAAAGCTATTTTATTTACTTATTATAATAATAATTATTATTATTACTTTAATTTAGAATTATTTTTTACTACATACACACATAGATTTTAATTTTAATTTATCTACAATGCTTAAAATTTTAATTGTACTTTTTGAAAAGCCACCATTCATTATTTGGGCAACTCTTTTGTTTTGCTTTTTACTTTGAAAAGTGTAGTAAATATTGTATACTTGTATGTTACTTTTTAATAGTTCATATTTTAAAATTTTGATGTCCTATGTTTAAAAAATAAATATTTAATGTAAATTATTAAAAAACATGATCATCTATTTATTGAGTTGGTTATGAAGTCCCACTACAAAGATGATAAACTTAATGGAAAATATTTAAAAAATATGATCAACTTTAATTATGTGTGCCAAGAATCTCACTTTACTTTTAAATTATCTTCGGAAAAATAATAGATATAATTGAAAAATATAAGAGAAAAATAACTAATGAAATAAAAGTTAACGTACAACTTATTAATGTTGGGAATTAAGGTGTAATTCCGATTGAATTTATTTAATTAGTGCATAATGTTGTATTTGATTGCACATTTAGTTTGGTCACATAGTTGAGATGGCATGGTGACATGTCAGCTTACTTGGAATGTGACTTGGATGATCAAGTCAATCCTACATGGATTTGGGCGTCCCATATTGAGGTGGCATTAATTTTCCATGTGTCGGCATCTTTGAATTGTGGAAGGCAATATTCCATATGACAGAATCTATAACGCGTAATGGCCAAGTTTGGAGATTCCTATGACGAGTGTGACAAGTGTCAGTTGGCATCTTTGCATGAAGGAAAGGCATCTTTGGGCGCCCAAGTTGGGCTATGACATGTTGTAAATAGAATATGCTATATTTAGCATTGTATGACGGATTCTCTTACAACCATCAAGATTTCTATTGTGGGCAGATTTTAGATTTTACGACAGTTGTAAGTCACGTAAGAGAATCTGTCATAGTCTATTTTTAGCCTGGAGCGCTCTACATTGGGAAAATCAAATCTACCATGTATGACAGATGTAAGGGATGTAAGGACAGCAAGGACAAGTGTCCTTTGATGCTAAAAATGGCCATGAGGACAAGGTGGACGCCTATCTGAAGATGCTCTCAAGATATGCCTTGTAATCTCTATAAAATGCATAGTTTGAAGTTGTAGTTCCATAGTGTTTTTACAGGTACTGTTATGCTACCGAAATAACTCTAGAATCGACATTTGTGAACTCTTGGAAGACTTACATTGCAAGTGTATTGTAAACTGTTGTTGTTTTGATAATACATTGTGCAGGTTTTAGAGTGTGGAGTTTTTTACTTGAAAAGGTTTTCCCCATGGTATATCTTGTGTCACCTTCTTTCTGTGTTGTGTTACTGCTATAATCTTTATGTTATTATTTTAATGTTGCTACAATTGTAAGGATTAAAACAAATTTTTACTTCATTCACCTCATTAGATTAGTGTAGGAAGTGTGTTCCGCTTACCTTGCTTCCTTTCAATTGGTATCAGAGCTTGATCACCTATGGTCCTAGTTGTTGGGTAGGGGTTTCTTGAGCTAATCTTTGATTGAGTGGGAGTCTATGTAGAGTATTCTGTGATCTTGTTGTAGAGAGAAGATGGCAAGCACATCCAGAAGAATAGAGGTGGAGAAATTTGATGGGACTAATTTCAAGCTATGGAAGCTCAAGATGGAAGACAAGCTTGTTGACAGAGATTTATGGGAAACCATTTCTGGCACAAAATCAACTGCAATGTCACAAGATGATCGGGATCTCAAAGATCGAAAGGCTAAGGGTCTCATAAGACTTAGTCTTGATGATTCTGTCTTGTTAAATGTCCATGAGGAGAAAACTGCAAACTTGCTTTGGAAGAGGTTGGGAGATGTGTATCGAGCCAAATCCCTAGTTAACAAACTTTTTCTGAGAAAGAAGTTGTACTCTCTTCGAATGGAGGATGGAGGATCTGTTGTAGATTAGCTAAATGCTTTTAATATGTTGGTTGCACAATTAACATCCATTGGTGTGAAGATGGAGGAGGAGGATCAGTGTATTACCCTGCTTTGTTCTCTACCAGATTCGTGGGATCATCTTGTCATGGCTATTGGGCGCACCACATCCACTTTCAAAATGAATGAAGTGGTATCTTCCCTGTTATCTGAAGAGATGTGGAGAAAGTCTTCTGAGGCAGCCAAAGAGGCTCTTGCGGTTCGTGGAAGACCCAAGGAGAAAGGGAAGAAGAAGGACAAGAAAGCTGAGAAGGGTAGATCCAAATCCTGTGGAAGATCCAAATCTCCTAGAAAGTCCAAGGCTCTCTGTTGGAACTATGGTAAATCTGGACATTTCTAAAAGGAATGCAAAGAGGAAAAGAAGAAAAAGAAGAACCCAGATTCAGATTCTGACAAGTCACAAGATGATTGTGATGCCTTCATCACAGCCCTGGCAACCCATGCATCTAATGATGTGTGGCTAATTGATTTTGGTACATCATTCCACATGACCTCGCATCGAGACTAGTTTACTAAGTATGAGGAGTTGAATGGTGGAAAGGTGTACCTAGGTGACGATTCTCATCTTAAGATTGTTGGTCATGGAAGAGTTTCTATCCGATTCCCTGATGGACGAGTGAAGGGCATCTCTGGGGTTATGCACATCCCAGGCTTAGCATGGAACCTGCTTTATGTAAGTATTATGAATGATGCAGGTGTGTAGGTTGTCTTTTAAAAAGAAGGATGCAAGATGACTAAAGGAGCTATGGTGCTTGCTAAGGGTACTGGGAGAGGTACTTTGTTTCAGCTAGAGGCATGCATTTCACAATGCAATATTTCTTTTGACTCAAGAAAGAGGATGGCAGTCACTTCATCTTCACCATCTGAATAAGCAATGAAGAAATCTATTGTTTCTAGTCCTAATGGTTGTATTCATGCCTTAGAAGTTAAGCTTCCTCCTGAAAAGACAATGTTATGGCATAAGAGATTTGGCTACATTGGTGAGAAGGGTCTGCGTACCCTAAAAAATAAAAACCTTGTTGAGGGGTTAGATGATTGTAATCTTGAGTTTGACTTTTACGAACATTGCATATATGGAAAATAAAACTGTGATCAGTTTTATTCTAGTTCTCATAAGTCTTCTGGTGTGTTGGACCTTATTCATTCTGATGTATTTGGTCCTATTAATGTTCCTTCGTTATCAAAATTTGTATATTTTGTATCTTTCATAGATGAGTACAGTAGAGGGACATTGATTTATTTTCTCAGAAGAAAATCTGAAGTCTATAGTAAGTTTAAGGAGTTTAAAGCCTTTGCTGAAAAATTGACTGGTAAAATGATTAAATGTTTGAGAACTAACAATGATGGTGAGTTTTGTTCTACATAATTCTACATTGCTTGATTCTACATTGCTTGATTCTACATTGTGAGAGGTTTGGTTATACATTGCTTGATTCTAGTTGTGCTTTTGCTTTACTTACTAATAGTGAGGAACCTAGAACTATATCAGAGGGTATGGCTATGAAAGACGTAGGTTCCTGGAAGGAGGCCATGGAGGATGAGATGGCTTCTTTGGAAAAGAATCAAACTTGGGACTTGGTGCCTTTGCCTGCTGGATGGAAACCTGTTGGATGCAAATGGGTGTTCAAGATGAAATTTGGTGTAGATGGCAGTGTTGAGAAGTATAAGGCCATATTGGTTGCGAAGGGATATTCACAAGTGGATGGTATAGATTATGGCGAGATCTTCTCTCCCGTTGCAAAGCTGATATCCATTCGATTCCTATTATGTCTTGCAGCAACTTATGACTTAGAGGTAGAACAGACGGATGTGAAGACAGCTTTCCTTCATGGTGATTTGGAGGAAGAAATCTACATGTCACAGCTAGAGCATTACATGGTGAAAGGTAAATAAAATTTGGTTTGCAAGTTAAAGAAGTCTTTGTATGGATTGAAATAGTCTCCTAAGATGTGGTACTTGAAGTTTAATGCCTTTGTGTTGTCAATTTGATATTTGAGATCGAAATTAGATCATTGTGTGTATTACAAGTTTGACAATGATAGTATTCTCATTGTTGCAGTATATGTTGATGATATTTTGCTCATTGGGAAGGGTAAGAATATGATTTCTAATTTTAAATCTCAGTTGTCAACACAGTTTGAGATGAAAAACTTAGGGGCAGCCAAGTACATTCTTGGGATGGAGATCCGAAGAGATAGAGATAACAGAAATCTTTGGTTAAGTTAGAGTAAGTATGTGAAGACCGTGTTGGATAGGTTTAGTATGACAGATTGTAGACCATTGTGTGTTCCTGTTTCTTTGGGGACAAAGTTGTCTGTTGAGGATTATCCAAAATCTCCTAGTGAGGTGGAGGACATGAGCAGAGTACCTTATGCTAGTGCTGTTGGCAGTTTGATGTATGCCATGGTCTGCACAAGACCAGACATTGCCCAAGTAGTGGGAGTTCTTAGTTAGTTTATGGCGAGTGTTTAGATATTTGAGGGGTACTTCTGAGTATTCCATATGCTATCATGGTAATGTTACAGGACCTTTACATTCTGTTGATATTCATGGATTTGTGGATTCAGATTGGGCAGGTGACATTGATAGCAGGGGATCCAACAGTGCTTATGTGTTCACACTATTTGGTGGTTCTATTAGTTGGATGAGTAAATGACAACCTGTGGTTGCTTTGTCCATGACAAAAGCTAAGTATATGGCAGCAACTCATGCTTGTAAAGAAGCCATTTGGCTTAAGAGATTGTCTTTAGATATTGATGTTGATGCAGGTTAGATTACGATCAGTTGTGACAGTCAGAGTGCGATTTGCCTTGCGAAGAATCCAACTTTCCATGCCAGAACAAAGAATATTGATGTAGAGTTTCACTTTGTATGAGACATGGTAGAGGATGGGAAGGTAAATTTGGAGAAGGTAGATACTTTGAAGAATGTTGTAGATGCATTGACGAAGCCATTGGGTATAGAGAAGTTTAGATGGTGTTCGGAGTCTATGGGCCTCTTGGCCTATAGCAGTTAAATCCTATTATTCTATTGGATCTTACAAGTTGTTCAACAAGTGGGAGAATGTTGGGAATTAAGGTATCTCAACCTTGGTAATTCCTTGCATTATTTATGATTGTATTTATTTAATTATTGCCTAATGTTTTATTTGATTGCACATTTAGTTTGGTCACATAGTTGAGATGACATGGTGACATGTCTGCTTACTTCGAATGTGACTTGGATGGTCAAGTCAATCTTACATGGATTTGGGCATCCCATATTGCGGTGGCATTAATTTTCCATGTGTTGGTATCTTTGGTATGTGGAAGGCAATATTCCATATGACAAAATCTATGATGTGTAAGGGCCAAGTTTGGAGATTCCTATGATGAGTGGTGATAAGTGTCGGTTGGCATCTTTGCATCAGGGAAAGGCATCTTTGGGTGCCCAAGTTGGGCTATGACATGTTGTAACTAGAATATGCTATATTTAACATTGTATGACAGATTTTCTTACAACTTTCAAGATTGCTATTGTGGACAGATTTTATGACAGTTGTAAGTCATGTAAGAGAATCTGTCATAGTCTATTTTTAGCCTAGAGCGCTCTACATTGGGAAAGTCAAATCTGCCATGTATGACAGATGTAAAGGATGTAAGGATGGTAAGGACAAGTGTCCTTTGATGCTGAAAATGGACATGAGGCCAAGGTGGATGCCTATCCCAAAATGCCCTCAAGATATGCCTTGTAATCTCTATAAAATGCATAGTTTGGAGTTGTAGTTGCATAGTGTTTTTACAGGTACTGTTATGCTACCGGAATAACTCCAGAATCAACATTTGTGAACTCTTGGAAGACATGCATTGCAAGTGTATTGTAAAATGTTGTTGTTTCGATAATACATTGTGTAGGTTTTAGAGTGTGGGGTTTTTTACCTGAAAAGGTTTTCGCCACAGTATATCTTGTATCACCTTCTTTTCGTGTTGAGTTGCTACTATAATCTTTATGTTATGAGTTTAATGTTGCTGCAATTATAAGGATTAAAATGAATTTACACTTCATTCCCCTCATTAGATTGGTGTAGGAAGTGTGTTCCGCTTACCTTGCTTCCTTTCAATTGAAGTGTGTTCCGCTTACCTTGCTTCCTTTCAATTAAGTCTCCTCATATAGCCAAATAGTACTTAAAGGGAAGATTAGGGATATGTATTACTTACATGGCATCAAAGCCCTATTTACAACATTGTGATGTAGTGCATGGCACATCCAATGATATGGTTGTTTGCCTCATTATTCCTCTTATAATATAGTTTATTAGGATTCAAAGGCCTCGTTTTTATTTCTATTGGAAACTTTTCAAAGCTACCCAACATACCTAACATTATGATGTAAGGTCTCCAATGGTACACAAGATTTATCTTCTTACTCTTACAATGTAATCCATTATAATGGAGGGCATCAAAACCCTAATTAATATGTGAATATTAATAGGCTACACATTATATCTAGAATTGTTTATAGAGCCTCTTTCCTCTATCTCATTTTACTCTTAAAATTCTTAATAAATAATACATAAATAATGATAATTAATAAATGATGTTTAAAATAAGCTAGAATATATTATATTAAACAAAAAATACCCTACTATGTCACATAACTTCAAATTAATAGCACATACTTTACATTAATCATTAATTATTATACTTCTTTTGTAAAGTGGAAGTTAAATAAATACACTTATATTGTGGTAATTGTGGAATCCTACTATAAACATTATTGTCTTAATGGAAATATAATTGAATGGTAAGAAGACATACCCTTAAATGCAATAAAGCAAGCAATAATCAAATTAATCTAGATAAAAGAGATAAGTCTATACATGTAGCTAAATCTAATATATGCTACTTAAATTCAATAAATCAAGCAATAATCCAATTAATCTAGATAAAAAAGCTAAGTCTATACATGTACCTAAATCTAATAAATTAGAAACAAAAACAAAGATAAATGAATTAATAATGTATGTAGAATTTAGAGAGAAGACTAATTTTGACTATGACACAAGACATATATCTAGAATCTAAGACCAAATAAAAAAACTAAAGGATGTAATGAATGCACTCTATGGATATTATAATTACATAGATACATGGATTGAGGTCATGATGGTAGCCTTGATTCCCTCAAGGGTTGCCATGAACTTCTAGTGTAGACCTAACTTCTAAATCTTTAGAACATTGGTTCACATAGAAAAATTTCTATGTTTGTATCTAGAAATCAAAGACTTGGTGGTGTTGCAAAGTATCATTAAAACTTGCCAAAAAAATAGGAAATCCTTGAGACTTCTTGGAATGCGATCAAGCCTTGTTGATTGATGTTACCATAAAACTCCATGTTGAAGACTAGTTTTTTTATTCTTTTTATGTTATACTTCAATGTGATATCGTAGAGAAAATGAAATTATGTAAATAATAAAATACCAAATCAAAAGAAACAACACACATGTATCAATAATACCAAGTAATAAGGATCATATATAGATATTTCTTTAATGTCTTATATAGTCTTTTAACCATTCTTCATCCTCTTACATAGATATTTCTTCAATGTCTTATAAGGTCTTTTGTATATTATTTCTTTTGATATTGTCTATAAAGTGACTAAACATTTTGTTAATGTCCATTGAGATCATTGTTTGGATTGTAGGTGTTAGACATATTTATAAATTATTAGTTGAAAGCATCCAAGTATTACTTTTATTTGTGGTGGTAGTTGGCCAACTAAATGTGTATTCACAGAGGGTTCTAGCATTACTGTATCACTCCTCCAAATTCCTCATTTCTATTCCTCATTTCTATGGTCATTTCACTCATTTTTTTCTACCAAGTTATTCTACATAGTTTGGATTTGTCTATTATCAAACTCATAGATTGTTCACTACCTTATTTGTGTTTGTTTGATTTATAGATGTTGTACTTACATTAACAGCCATTGTATTATCCGTTCTATCAATTTTATGGAACTAATTGTGGGGTATGCTAATAATTGTAGTTGTGCCTTGATTAGTTTTGTAAAAATCTTATCTATTCCTTCTAATTTAATATATTTGTGCATCCAATATTGCTTGGAACTTATTGCACTAGCATATCTATTAGTCCATACTTATGTGACTTCCCTAAATCAACTTGGGATCCTTGAACTATAATAGGAATTATAACAGGTGTAATGGTCACCATAAGGTTCTGTTATTTCAGCTTTGCTGGAAATTATTTGATCTTTCTCAATGGATCCCATGTAGATGGTAGTGACCTTCCAACCATAATCTGTTTACCTTCTACACTAGTTTACTTTCTATCCTAATCTTATTCATCTCCATTTCCTTCTATTGGTTTCTCCTCTATTTGTATTTATTTCTTTGTATTTTCTCCATAGGGTTGGTCTTATTTTAATTGCTCTACCATTTCTTCATCTTGACCTCCTATTTTCATAAAAGCATTTTATTGCTTCTCTGAGGATTTTCTTGGTTCATTTATGATTTCTTGTTTTATCATCTTTGCTTCCTCCATATGTTTTTCCTTTCCTTCTTTTTCAACTACCTATATATGAGTTTTTCTCTTTGGTTTCTCTTCTTACTCCACTTCTATTTATTCTTTATATGATGTTTCAATAATTGATAGAGCTTCTTGTGTTGTAGTGATAACTGTAAATGTTATATTTTCTTATATTTTAATATTTTATACCTTTCATACAACCCTTTCATCCAAAATATTTTGATAGTAAAACCTTGTTGCCAGTATAACTTCTTCTTTTAGTCTATTGGTAACTACATCATACTCTTTATGTGGCACCTACACAAGAGTGCCAACTCTTTGTGCTCTAAGTTCTTTATCTTGGAATGTTCTTATATCTTCCTAATCTAAAGGAGAGATTGCACTTCTTTTACAAGTCCATCTACGGCTATTTGCCTTATGGATGCTTCTATCTTCAATTCAACATCTGTCTCCTTTTTATTTCCTTTGATCCTTTTACATAATTATTCTACAAAATTTTTAGTTAGCAAACTTCTACAAAATATGGTGAGCATTACTATAGTTAGTAAATTTTAGTTAGTTCATCAAAATTACTATTGTATACTAGGTGTATCCAATTTTGACTTAGTTCTTTTCTATGGAAGTGGTGGGATATGTTTTCACTACCTCGAGTGGTTTTCTATTTTTTCCATTTTTTTTGTTTTTTTTTTCATTCCTTGGTCACTTCTTTCTAGATATTTCCTTCTTTTTACACTACTTGTTCTTTATTTGTGGTTATTTTCTTACTTTTTATACCTTTTATATTTTTTTAATCCTAATTTATCTTGTTCAAAGGATTCACTATTAATATATTGTACCAAACCTCTCCTCACCTTGAATTTATTTCTCTTAATCCTTTGTGGTTGGTTTTCTTTTGCCTTTCTATTTTGTCTACAATTCATTTTCAATAGGGTCATTGTCACTAATTTATGGATGAGTTGGCTGGTGAAGGTGTTTTATTTTCTAGTCTTCTAGCCATTTTCTCTTTCTTAGATGTTTTGGACTCCTCTTTTCACTTTTCCTTACTCCTCATATCATATTGCAATGATTTATTTTGTAGTTCCTCTATAGTCAATGTCTCCTTTTTAAATCTCTTATCTCAAATTGTGAGGAGTATTATGGTATTCCTAAAATTCAAGAACTTAATCTAATTGACCTTCTAGGTGTTTTCCTTTTCATCTCTTTTCCTTTCCTTGTTTTGAGAGTATCCACAATAGAAATAACTATTAGTTTAGCTAGAATTTCCAATTCTTTGTTTTCCAAGTCTCTATCTTAACTTTCTATTTACTTTAACTTACTTTGTCTCTTTCCTCTATATTTCTCCCATCCTACTATTCTTTCCATGTCCCAAATCTAGGTATCTTGGGTTTCTTTAGGTGGTGCAACAAATTCTTCTAAATCTTTGTAGGGTAGGGGTAGTTCAAATACAATCCTAAATAGCCTTTTTTAAATAAAAAAGGTACAAAAGCACCCATACCAAATATATTAATGATCAAAAGAGAATTACAAGAGGGGACCAAAAATGAGAAATAGAGGCTTCATGGCCATCAAAACCCAAGGGGTCAAATATACTCACTCTGTTTGGAAGTTCTACGGATATCATCACCTGTTACACTCTCATATGATGAACATCAAATTAGAAGTAAATGAATCTAGAAGTAATAGTTAGTTCTATGAGAGAGTGTCTATAGTGGCCGTTAGAGGTGAAGAGAGGCAATTAAGACTTCTAAAAAAATTAAAGCCCTCATACTTGAATGAAAGATTTGAAGTTGTATTGGTTTGAAAAGGATCATTGGTCTCCCAACAGTGTCAAGGATCTCTGCCAAAACCATTTGAAATTTGAATGTTGCATTTGTAGAGTGAAGATTGGAAACCACATGTTGAAATGTGAAATCAGTTTTACTTATTCCAGTAGTGACGAGCAGTCAACAATGAGATCTAGCTAGTTCCACATGTACACCATGCAAAATTGCATGTCGAAGTGCCACTCACACTTTTATGCATGAAAATATATCTTTAGATTTTCTTTATTTTTTAAATGTGCTTTTTTTTTATTATTTAAGTTAGTCGAGATTAAATGCCAAGGCATGAGAAAAAGTTTTGTAAATCCAAATTTTCTTTTGAGAATAAAATTGAGAGATCTTTGCCCATGGTTTTTTCCTCGTACATTACCAGGTTTTCCACATAAATATATGTTGTCTATTTTGTTCTCTTATTTCTAATTCACTATTATTTCAATTTTGTACTGCTTATTTTTCTAAGGGTTGGTATCAAAACACACGGTTCTATGCAGAAATTGTTTTGTGGGTTTTTCATTTTTGTGAAAAGCAATGACAAGAAGCATGGTTACCAGATTTGAGGCTCAAAAATTTGATGGTTCCACTTTTTCTTTGTGGAAACTAAAGGTTCAAACCTTATTGGTGAATGATGGATGCGCCTTGGCTTTCAAGGGGACAATATCAAAACCTGTAGCCATGAAGCAAGAGGATTGGGTTGAACAAGATAGCATGGCTAGAGCTACAATTCAGTTATCTCTAGCTGATTCAATTTTATTCAATGTTGCAGAGGAGAAAATGACACATGACTTGTGAACTAAGCTAGAGAAGTTATATGAGACCAAGTCATTGTCAAATAAAATTCTGTTATGATGGCAGGTGTATAATTTGAGGATGCATGACAGTTCTTCAATCATATATCATTTCAAATATTTTAACACACTAATTAGAAAGTTGGCTTAAGTGGGGATGAAAATTGAAGAAGAGGATAAAGCGGCTATACTATTGTGCTCTTTCCTTGAAACTTGGGATCAACTAGTTATGTCTCTCAATAACTCAATACCGAAGGGAAAACTTATCTTTGAAGATGTGGTAGCCACAATAATGTCTTAAGATTCAAAGCGAAAGACATCTCAAGGGACTTCTTCTTTTGATGCCCTTTTTGTAAGGGGCAGAACTATAGAAAGAGAGAAAGCTGATCGTGAACAAGCTAGGTTGAAATCTAAGGGGCAGAAAAGAGTAAATGTTGGAACTATGGAAAAGCACGGCATGTCAAAAAGAGCTGCAGGTTGCTAAAAGAAAACAAATAAAATCCTAGCTAGCAGCTATCGAAGGCAAACACAGCAGAAGTTGAAGCACCATTAGAAGATGGAGAGGTTTTGTCTACAAATCTGAGAGGTTCATTTCATCATGTTTGGATCATTGATTTTGGTTCCTCTTTTCACATGACTCCTCACAAGGAGTAGTTTTCTTCTTACTAGTCATGTGATGGAGGTACGGTTTACATGGCTAATGACAACCCATGTGAAGCTATTGGTGAAGGAGAGGTCAAGATCAAAATTTTTGATGGGATTGTAAGGACTCTTCAACATGTAAGACATGTACTAGGATTGAAGAAAAATCTGCTATCACATGGAGTATTTGATGAGCCAAGTTACTGATTTAGTGGATAAAATAGCTGTCTCAAGGTAACAAAGGGAGTGTTGGTTGTGCGAAAGGGAGAAAAGGTTGGCATTTTCTATAAGTTACTTGGAGAAACTTGCAGTGGAGAGACTATAGTGGTATCAGATGTAGAAATGAATTCATCATCTACTTGGTATCAAAGGCTAGGCCACATGAGCGAATGTGGTCTCAAGGTACTGCTAGATAGAAATCTTCTCTAGGTGCTAAATCTAGATATTTGAATTTTTGTGAGCATTGTTTGTTTGGAAAGTAGAATAGGTCAATTTTTTCTAGTTGCACTACTAAAAGTAAAGAAATTCATCATATTTTGTTTCAATTATAGATGATTATTCTTGTAAGGTGTGGATTTATCTATTGAAGAAGAAATCTGATGTATTTTCTTATTTTAAGAAGTTTAAATCTTTGGTAGAGAATAAAAAGGCAAAATAATTAAGTTTCTTAGAATAGATAATGGAGGGGAATTTTGTTCAGGTGAGTTTAATTAGTTTTATAGTGAGCATGGTATTGCAAGGCATTTGACGGTTTTTAAAACACCACAATAAAATGGTGTTGCTGAAAGGATGAACCATACAATTATGGAAAGAGCTAGATATGTGCTGAGAACTATTGGATTGGAGAAGAAATTTTGGGATGAGGGTATTAATATAGCTTGTTTCTTGATTAATAGATCAACCACTACAACTCTAGATCATTAAATTCCTGAAGAAGTTTGGAAAGGTAAAATTGTTGATTATTCCTTTCTTCATATTTTTGGTTCTGATGCTTATGCTCATATTCCCAAAGAGAATAGGAATAAGCTGGATGTGAAGTCCACGAAATGTATTTTTCATGGCTATGCAAAAGGTACAAAGGGGTGTTGAACACCCAGAATACTGAGAGGGGGGGTGAATCAATATTCTTTGAAACCACTTAATCATTTAAACATTCATTTCACAAAGCATGTTTAACTTGCATTAAGATAGGAAAGTATGAAATCAACCACTAAAGAATATCACACATGAACACTAGATTTCAATGTGGAAAACCCAAACAGGGAAAACCACGGTGAGGATTATCTCATAATATATATTAATAAAGCAACCGATTAAGGTTGATACAATTGGTGGACTCACTGTCCAAGAATGCTCACTGCAACTGGGTCACTGCCAAAGGAATCATTGTCTTGAAAAGAAAGAGATAGAAGAAGGGGATGGCTCATTGCCAAAATGAACTATTAACAATGCATCTGACTAATGCTGAAGATGCATTTCCACTAAAGGTCAGAATACTAACTTTACACACTTGATCTTCACCACAAACTCAACTTGTCTCTCTCTGCATTAGACTTCACTTACCTCCACACACTATATATCTTCACAATTCATATATATTTATATCTCCACACAAGAATTCAACCGTGTATATATAATGCATTAAATAATAACATTAATTAGGTCGACACAATATATGTACCGTGAAACTTCCTCTCTTGTCAGTCTAAAACACAATCCCATATGCTTTGCGGAGAGAACCAAAGCATGTAACACATTTATATAGTTTGGCACAACCTATAAATACTCCCATGACATCATTTCATACATTTCATAGCTCCACACAATATTAACATCTTCAAGTCGACTTCACTGGTGAAGCAACAATAGTATGAACTAACTATTAGTTCAAAAATTGACATGCAGACCTCCAAACTACCTATCACTTGGATCATACATACTTCAAACATCCGTAACCTTATCCTCAACTCCACAAAGTGGGATATTCATCTATGGTGGAATGCGGAGCATTTCAATTTGTCACTAACACTATCATTATATTGCCCGTATAGAGTCTGGTACTCTGTCAGCTCTTCCTTTGACTCTGAAGGACTTCAAGAGTTGAAAATTTGATTTGGAATCTATGAATATGTACCAACAATACCTTACAACCACACAACAAAATGTTTCATAGTGGAGGAATGTGGACCAAAAAGCTGGTTCCCTAAACATTGAAAATAGTACACTGGTACTTAGACAAATTTGTAGAGTGATTGGTACAATGGTCTTCTCTGGATCAACATGACTATATCTTTATTATTTGTTATCCTTATCCACATCACACTTATAAAAATTTATATCACACTTAGCACCTTCTCCAAAACACTTAGCAACTCCAGCCTAACTATATCTATACCCCTTATTGAATCTCTCCGGACCAATACAACTATGTCTTTACCCTTTGTTGTCATCAATGACAACACTGCTTATTACCATGCTTATCATTCTCTACATCATTATGCTTATGTTTCCAACAATCTCCCCCTTTGTGATTGATGGAAACATAGCTAAAACTTCTCCCTCCTTGTCATCAATGACAAAGTAACTACTTGTACACCTATAAGTGAAAAGTTCACCCCTTATCAAAACTAATCTTGTTTTATTACATAAATAATCCCCCTTACTATTTTATTTCTATTCATCAAAAATATCAAAATTTGTTTCCTTCTAACCTTCCGCCTATGTACAAATTATTAGAAATAAGAAACTTACTGACTGGTAGGAAAGATATCCTTGTAAATGTTCTTCAATTGTATTACTGTAGAATCCCAGTGTACCTTGGTAAATTTTAGTGTTTGTATTTTTCCATTGACCTGTAAGAGCAATTCTTTTTCTTTTTCCACTATTTCAGGAGTAGCTGTCATCTTGCCAATCTTATCATCTTCCCTTAATAATGTTGTCAGTGCAGCCATTTTAAAGTTGACTATATCTCTTAGCTGACCCGTTTTAAGGATGACTATATCTCTAGGCCATCAATCTTATCTTTTATTTCTTTAGTAGATATGGGCCATGATAAACAAAATTGGTACATTACATTGGCATCTTTTAGATAATTTTGAATACTCTTTACACTATTGTTTAGAAAAATGTTTGCCTTGGAGCACTTCTCAATCAAATCTGATAGTCTCTTTTTTCTCAATTCTCCTTTGTCTTCTTGTCAACTACTTTTTCTAATGACTCAAAGTGTTTGTTAAATGACTCCATTAGTTTCTTCATTTGCTAAGCAGGAGTTAGAGAGGCATCCCTCTTAGTTTCTAGAAGCATTTTCTCAAAAACTTTCATTACAAAATTGGTACATTACATTGGCATCTTTTAGATAATTTTGAATTCTCTTTACACTATTGTTTAGAAAAATGTGTGCCTTGGAGCACTTCTCCATCAAATCTGATAGTCTCTTTTTCCTCAATTCTTCCTTTGTCTTCTTCTCAGCTACCTTTTCTAATGACTCAAAGTGGTTGTTAAATGACTCGATTAGTTTCTTCATTTGCTAAGCAGGAGTTAGAGAGGCATCCCTCTTAGTTTGTAGAAGCATTTTCTCAAAAACTTTCATTGCTTCTTCTAGAAGCTCATTTCCTTCTACATCTGACTGTAGAATCTCCTCTTGAGCTAGGGCTTGAAAATTTGTTCCAAGTTGTAGTTTCTTCAGTGGAGAGATACTAGACAAATTGATTTTCCCATCCAAGGATTGTAACTAAAGTAACTGTGGTGAGGACACAATTTGAATTTGTCTTTGTTGTGCCAGAAACTCTCTAATGGAGTCAATATTAAGAAATGGTGAGCAAACATACACAAAATTAAACCATTATAGAATAATATAGTATTGTCTTCAGATGATTTTACAATGCAGTACATTGTCTTTTTAAAGCCTTGTTATTCTCGTATATAACTTCTTACAGGAAAGTAACTTCCCAAAACCTAACTTATAAACTAACATTTATTTAATATGCATAAACTAACAATGTAATATTATATACTATTATGCCAACATTCCCCCCCTTATTACATTGTTCCCGCAAAAGTACCAGGGACCCCCCCTGAATGCTAACATACTCAACAAAGCTGATTACATAATATGAATACATATTTTATATAAGATCTTCTCCCAAAGAACAAATCCTAAACCAAGAGAGGCTCCATCATGCTATCTCGTCTACCCTTGGAAAGGTGTAGCTTTGAGCTATGTTCTTGAGCTCTTTAGTCCCAAGCTCTCAAATCACAGAGTCTTGAATTACTCGACAATGGACCCTAAGAGATATGACAGGTCTATGCCATGTTGTCTAGTGACCGCGAAAGGGTATAATTCAAGATCATATACTCTTTGAAGCTCGCTGAACAACAATCCATATTGAGCTCAACACCAAACCCCAAACTTGTCTTTGAAAAAAAATCTTCACAAAACATACATTCTTCAAATTTGTTAGCTCTGTCAGCATCAACAAAGAAAAACAAAATAACCAAAACCAAAAATGCTTCTCATGCAAAGCATCATCTCAAAGTGAGAAGCTAACTTGAGATGATGGAAAATCCTCCATCCTCCGATGCCGCCTGCCTCCAATTTGATGTGGTTACACTTTATCCAACTAATGTTACATATAAGCCTTTGAAAACTCTATCAGGTGTATTATAAATGGCCCCAAGAGCACAAGCAATGTTTGATGTAGCCATGATAAAATAACTCCAATGTTTTCCACCGTATTACTCCAAAGGCAAAAAATAAATTATTTAAATATTTTAAATGCCCTTAAAAAAAGGAAACTACTTATGTCTCCCTTTCATAAAATTAAATATCTTCATAAAAATTCTACTACTTATGTCTCCCCACTTTTCTTTCTTTTTAAAATAATACTCTTTAAAAGATGAAAAATCTCTCCCTTTTTAAAAATTTTTCTTTTTAACTTTCTCCCAAGAAAGGTAAAAAATTTTCAATGTTTGTTTTAAACTTCATGAAACATAAACTTATTTTACTTCTCACGTATGTCTTTTACCCATCAACACATCTTTTTTCTTTTCACATTGGCTCACATTTCATAAAGTATAACATTAATAAATTTCAGTCAATTTTTAAACTCACCCGAGGAATGCTGCAATAATATATTCACAAGATGTTTCATTCTTTCATATGGGCAAACGCTTTAACCACTTTCACCAAACTTCTGCTTGGCATTCATGTAAATAAACTTGTTTTAACTCCCTGCGTAGTCTTTCAAAATGCCTCATAATGAATGCCAGATGCCTTTGACAAATGCCTCATCAAATCTTCAAGGATTCAGAGGAATGTTCAATGCTTGACAACAGTTAATGCAGCAATTAAAAAAAAATGCTTAAATCTAAAAATTGTAGCGGCCAGCATCAAAATTCAATACTCCATCATTTAAAAATAATGGCACAACTCAGTCAAATTTACTCTTCCAAACATTGCACATCCTTTCAAAAATTCCAATCCTTTAATAGTGTGTAGCACTTAGAAGTTCAACACCAAAATAAAATAGCAAACAAAGAGGATAATACTCTCCCCATAAGCAGCCTTCACTTCAATAGTTCTCCTAGTAGACACATCATCTGCAGCAAACATCTCTCTATGTTGCAGACATAACTGTCTTCTTCAAGACCATTTTTCAATCATAGGCACAGAGATATAATCAATGCTTTGATACCATATTAAGAAATGGTGAGCAAACATACACAAAATTAAACCATTATAGAATAATATAGTATTGTCTTCAGATGATTTTACAATGCAGTACATTGCCTTTTTAAAGCCTTGTTATTCCCGTATATAACTTCTTAAGGGAAAGTAACTTCCCAAAACCTAACTTATAAACTAACATTTATTTAATATGCATAAACTAACAATGTAATATTATATACTATTATGCCAACAATCAGTTGGGGAAACTCCAGAGCTCTCACCATTATTATTCCTTTTCTCCTCTTCTAAGATGGATATCATATGAGAGCTAGGGGTTTCTAGAGAAAAATTGTCCTCATGTATCTCTTCTTCTTCATTCTCATGAGGAGCAGAGACATTATCCTCAGCCTCACTCTATTCTCCTTTCTCTTCATCTTTCTTCTCCTCTGGTATCTCCTTTATTTCTTCAATATTCTCTATATTTTCTAGAGGGCTTACAATATTCTAATCCCCAAAGTGCAGCATTTTGGGCCTCTAAATTTCCAATCTTTTTTAGATGATATTTGATCTTGACTGCAACCGGTACGTGTGCCAACCATACAATGTTTTGTGCACCCAATACTTCTCTAAGGAAATAAATGAGCAAATAGATAACTAAAGAACCAAATTTGAAAGGGTATTTTGAGTCCTTTGTCTTCTAAAGATTTTCAAGCAATTATTGCCTTAGCAACTCACACAAATCATAATCTATACCCTTCTTGACCATTTCATATGCAATATATATGGGAGTTACAAAGACAAAGTTTTCTCTATTTATGAAATAGATCTTGTACCCTATCATCACTATAGAATATTCAATATCATTCATAGTCAAGGCTCTTTTATCAAGTTTTACTGTAGTGAGCTTCATTACAACATCATTTTTGACAGATTTGAGTACCAGAATAGCTTTGGTGGAGCACAACCCTATTACAACCCTAATGGCTTCCTTTCTTATCATGTGTGGAAGGTCCAGCCACATGAATTTGTCATGGATGCAGCTCAGTACATACTTCATCCAAGCATCTTCATAGTACAAAATGGGAAAATCATTCCAAACATCCAACTCTTTCATAGTTAGGGCACTATATTCATGCTTTAGATCAAAGTTTTCATATGTTAACTCATTAACCCAAAATTCTCTTAGTTTTGCATGGTTGTATTCTTCCATCTTTGTATGGATATACATTCTCACATGCTCTGTGTGCAAGACACCATATGGTATATCTAAAAAAGCACCATTCAGATCTGTCTCCATTGACTAGAAGGGATGTTTCTTAAATTTAGGTCGGGGATGGTCCACTACTTCTACCACTTGTGGAGTAAACATATTTAAAGTTCTACTAAAAACCCTTTAAAGAAAGATAGAGCTGTAAAATACCTTTAAATCACCTCTAGTTAGGGTTTCGTGCTTAGGATATCTGAATTCACTTCTTCTTGCAACTTTACAACTCTTTTCTCTTGGATTGATTGTTTGCAAATGATGCTTTCGTCTAGTGACATTCATTTATACCCTTTTTACTCTTAACCTAATTTCTCTTCAATACCATATTTGATAAAGTTGTCAAAGCTTCTACTATGATTCACAGTTATCTTCTATTGCTCCATAATCTTCATAAATAAGACATTTTTCACTAGTGTTTTCTTCAAAAGGTTAAGAATATCAATCTTCATCTCACATCCTTGTGCTAAAGCATCAACACCATTTCTCTAGCAGGGGATGAAAGATTTCCATTAAAACTCCCCCTAAGTCAAAGCTCTCAACCTAGTTCTCAGAGGAGGTATCAGTGCAAGAGACTAGCATTGCCCCATCATTAACCTTAGTTTCTTCTTTCTTCTTCCAGAGCTTGTCCATTTCTTTCTTTATCTCTACTGGATCCATGTTCTTCAATGTATTATTCTTCTTTACTAGATCGACCTTCACATTCTTATTTCTGCAAAAGTTACTAATATGACCAAATTTGTTGCATTCATAACATCTGACATTTTGAACAAGCTTACTTCCATTTATTCTGGATCTACATTGATTATCTTTATGCCCAAATCTACAGCATGTATAACAATAGCCATAGAAGGATGGAATCATCATACCCTTATTGTAACCATTCATCATTTGATTTTTGCATTCATTAGCCTTATGACCAATCCTTTGACATGTAAAACATTGACTAGATAATGATCGAACATTTTTATTCATCCTTCTTCTACATTCCATAGCCTTATGTCCATACTTGCAAGAGTAATAGTAGCTAGAGTACCTTTGCGTAGCTGGTTGTCTGATAGGTACCCTATTAAAGTTTTTCTTCTTGGTCTAGACCTATCTATTATTACCTTTCTTGAATGCAGCCTTCTTTTGGTAGTTTTTCTTCTTTCTAACATTGTTTGAAGTCTGATTTATCTTTGAACTTTAACCCTTTTCAAAACCTAATCCTTCTTTATCCTCTGTAGCCTTCTGATTTGTAATCATTTCATCAAATAGGGAGGAACTTTTCTTGAATTTGTCTTCTTGAGTATTTGCCTTCTCCAACTCTATTTTTAGGACCACTATTTCTTGTTCAAGCTTTGTACATTCTTCAGATTTGCCTTTTAGTTTTTCATTTAGGCATTCTTCAATTCTTTTCCCTTCCTGAATTTGTATTTTTAGTCTAGTGATTGTCACAATTGATTGATTGATCTATTCATTTACATCCTTATATCTCTCCTTGAATCTCTTGTTTTGTTCCCTCAACTCTTTGATGCATTAATCTAATTCCTTAATATTTTCATCCAGATCTCTATTCTTGCATTGAACTTTTTCCAGATCTTCAAGAGCTGATTCAAGTTCTCCATTCATGTCAACTATGTAGTCTTCTTCAGTAAATTTAACAGTAGGGATTTCTTTAGGAGGAGTAGGATATCTTTTAAGATCCATGTGTTCATACCTCAAGAACTTCCTCAACTGGTTAAGCTTCTTCCAAGGAACCAGGCTCTGATACCAATTGTTGAACACCTAGAATATTGAGAGGGGGGGTGAATCAGTATTCTTTGAAACCACTTAATCATTTAAACATTCATTTTGTAGAGCATGTTTAACTTCCTTTAAGGAAGGAAAGCATGAAATCAACCATTGAAGCATATCACACATGAACACCATATTTTTATATGGAAAACCCCAAAAGGGAAAAACCATGGTGAGGATTAGCTCACAATATATATTAATAAAATAACCAATTAAGGTTGATACAATTGGTGGAATCACTGTCCATGAATGCTCACTACAGGTGGTCACTGCCAAACAACTCACTATCCTAAATAGAAAGTGATAGAAGAAGGGGATGGCTCACTACCAAAATAAACTACTTACAATGCATCTGACTAATGCTGAAGAAGTAGTTCCACTAAATCTTAGAATACTGACATTACACACTCCATCTTTACCACAAACTCAACTTGTATCTCTCTGCATCATACTTCACTTACCTCCACACACTATATCTCTTCACAATCCATATACATTTATATCTCTGCACAAGTATTTAGCCTTGTATATATACTGCATTAAAGAAGAACATCAATTAGGTTGACACAATATATGTACCGTGAGACTTCCCATTTTGTCAGCTCAAAACTCAATCCCATATGCTTTGCAAAGAGAAACAAAGCATGTGACACATTTATATAGGTTAGAACAACCTATAAATACTCCCATGACATCATTTCATACATTTCATAGCTTCATACAACATTAACATCTTCAAGTTGGCTTCACTGGTGAAGTAGCAATAGTATGAACTAAGTGTTAGTTCACAAATTGACATGTCGACCTCCAAATTAGGTATCACTTGGATCATACATAGTTTAGACATCCATAAACTTATCATCAACTCAACAAAGTAGGATATTCATCTGCGGTGAAATGCAGAGCATCCCAATTTTTCACCAAAACTGTCATTGTATTGTCAGTACAGAGTCCGGTACTCTATAAACTCTTCCTTTGATTCTGGAGGACTTCAAGACATGAAACTTTGGATTTGGACTCTATGAATATGTACCAACAATACCTTACAACCACATAGTAAAATGTTTCATAGTAGAGGAATACAAACCAAAAAGTTGGTTCCCTAAGCATTGAAAACAATACATCAGTACTTCAACAAATTTGCAGAGTGATTGGTGTAATGGTCTTCTCTGGATCTGTTACCAATTTTCTCCATAGCTCACATTGGTAGAGCTGAAGTACATTTAGTTCATTTTATATGATAAAGTTTTTAAAATTTTTCCTATTATCTTGTTTGCAAAGTTGGAATGTTTGAAAGATTTAGTTATGATGCATTGTTATAATAGAGGAAAGGGATTTAGTTCATCATTTAACGCTTTGTTGAGTATTCATCAGAGATACAAGTTATTTCATTTCATTACAATGATCATTCAATTTATAAATGAGATATATACAAATGGAATAAACATTGCATTGAATGAAAACATGATAGATCAAATGTCCCACACAAGCCGTGGAAATAGCTGAACTAGTAGAAACATAGGAAATATACTATACATCTGGAAATAAGAAAGAGAAAGAACATAGCCATCATTTCCTATTCAATGCCTTTGGTATCTGAGGTTGCTTTTCGTTCCTTACTCTTGATTTTCATAAGAACCTACAGGATTGGAAGAGATTTGTTAGAGCTCTGGCTATGAGTTTCCTATATGCCTATCAACAGAGGCATAATACATTGCCTATAGTGCACTAAATAAGATACAAATCATTCACATGCAAGAGAAACTGAAAAGAGAAACAATCAATGAGCTTCACTAATTTTATCTAACATGTTTGTTTCTTACGCAAGTATAGGTGAAATCATGTTGATGTTTTTGAAGATCATTTCAGCATGTGTTGCAAAGTGGGCTCCCACAAGGGTCGAGCCCAGTATGCTGCCCCTCGTTCTTAGGAGGGGATGGAATGCATATCCATATTGTTCAAACAGAGTATATTCAGTTGAAGAGTGTCTCATCAAGTGAGTGCATAAACTCCAAGTTCATTGCCCCATCTATGATCATCAGTTCAAGAGATGAAGTGACAACCACGTATGTGTAGTGAACATGTCCAAGACAAATCAATAGTGTATGGAACTAATCTTGCATATGAAGAAATATTGAAAATAAAGATAGTGATAGAATAGAGTTTGCAAGTGTTTATATGAAGAAGACAACACTCTTATACTGATCAAGAAGTATAGTTTTCAATGTCCAACATGACAGGTACATTATAACCATTTTCATCCAAAGTATCTTTCATAATGTTTGCATACAGCCGAGGTAGATGCAAAAAAAATTATCATATGCATAGTGGAACAGCCAAAACATCAGAGGTTATAGGTACAATCATAACATTTGTATGCCAAACATAGTTGCAAATGAACAACGTCATCCAATGATGTATAAGTGTTTTAGTCATAGTATGTGAATATCATCAGTTGTAAGAATGAGTATCATTTTATGCATGATTGAACAAACTGATGAGTACAGATGGACAAAAATAATACATCATGTCATAGAGAATAAATGAAAGTGCCACATTTGAATGACAGTTATAAGAGAATGTTTGAGAACACATTTGAAATGGTATAGTAAACTAGATAGAAAGTATGCCGAAGCATCACATGTATAATTGTATGAGCATCAGGATACAATTTACCATTGAAAAAAGATAGAATCTTAATATCCATATTCATCTACAGGAGATGTAAAAGAGACTGAATATAGCCAGTGAATGTAGAGTAGAATAAAAGTGCATATTCAATCAAATGGAGCATATACAAGCATACAACCATATCAAATGCTCTATATCATGGTAAATAGTGCAATCTGAGTGTTTGTATTCATCTACAAAAGGATTCAGGAAAAAGAGAACATCTACATGTTTATCTCATTTTGTAATGAACATCATTAGTATATATGCTACTACAATACAATCAGGGAAGTGATTAAAAGAACCAGTTCATATCTATAGCCTGAGATTATATTTTCTTCTCATGGAAAGCACCCAATTCAAGTTCAAGGAAGTTGTAGTCAAGGAATACTTTTCTTTACAAATAATAAACCATTGTTATCATGTGTGCGTAGAGTTTTGTATACAGACACAACCGTGGGCTTATAGTGGGGTTTCTCATAGTATGATATGAACCCACTTGTTTTTTTAAATAATAAGCTCATATGCAGAAGAAAGTGAGGATTCTAAGTTCATTCAAGCAAAAAATGCTCAGAATGTCAAGATAGTTGTGACCTCATAAGAACAAACCCATAGATATATATTTATATTTGAATACATTTGTCACAAAAATTAAAACCCTTGTCAATTTAAATAGATAAAGCTTCAGATACAGATAGAAGAGAAGATTTTGAAACTATTCCGCTAAGGGATGCCAAGAAATGCATATCCTAGCCGTAGTCTGTGACAAGGAAATGCATTGTTTTCTTAAAGGTTTGAATCCATCTAGCATTTTAAAAAGAAGGAAAGTTGGAGATATATAAAAGAAAATGAAGATTTTTTGAACTTATTTCATACTCAGAGATGCCAAAATAAGTCACGGTCTATGACAAGGAAGCCTCTATTTTGAAGGAAGTTACAGACATAGAAAGAAAATATAGACTTTCAAACTCATGGGAGCCACATTGAAAAAATAAGTGAACATGCAGTTTATAGCCATGGCATCTAATGATAAGGATATACAAAGTATTGACCATATGTTATCATCAAAAGCTTACCTTTTGTTCTGAGCAAGTTGTATATGTAAAGGCCGAGAGTTTTGCTTGTTGCAATGAGTTTAGAGATACCATTCGTGGCAGCTTGAACAAGAAAATGATAACCAGAGAAATAGAGAACAACAAAATGTGTCAAGAAGGGAGTCATAGTTGTGACCAAGAGAACTACAGAACAAGGGAAAATCGATGATAAATTAAAGAGATGGATACCATGAGCATCACAGGGAAGTTTACCTTTTATTTCCTATTGATAATCTTCAAGAAATCATGTACAGACACAGAGAAATCGAAGGGCTGAGCTCCAAACCCTAATCCTATGGTGGCTGGAGCAGAGAGCCTTCATCAAAAAATTGCAAGTCAAAATGAGCCTGAGAAAATAGGACAAAATCTCTTTTTCTTTAGGGTTCCAAATGCCCTAATTCTATTGTGATATTTTTATCACATTTGAATAAATTTAAAATGGCAAACTAATACCCATCATTGTATCTTGTCCTCCTTATGCCAAAGTCTCAAGACTTAGAATGGTGTTGAAAACCTTAGGTCCCTTTGCATATTCTATGCTAAAACTTGATGCCTTAAAAAACAGTTTAGTCCCCTTTGAAGATAATGCACATACCATATACCCTAGGTCCCTTAGAGGTAAAGCTCACATGCCCTTAGGATATTTTTGCAAATCAGATGGAGAATAAGCCTTATAGGATTTTATTTTTGTAGGCCATATATTATGCCTTCATTTTTAATTATTTTTATAGAAAATCATAAGCCAAATGAGATATAGTATACTTGGCATAGTAAATCAAAAGTATTTTAATATTTTTGTAAAAATTCAAGTCGAGATAGGAGATAAAACTACAAACCATTGTAAAATGATATTTAAAGCAATGTGTCTATAAATTGCTTTAAAATATTCATTATTTATGTAGTTAAAACAAGTAATGCAAACAATATCTTGTTTTTTTGAGTTTGCTTTCTTTTAGGCAGATAAAGCATTTTTTCTGGTGGGACCACCGTGGAGGGCTTTTTGGCAATTTCTTTCTTCAGTTTGGGAGATAGTTTTGCATAGTTTTTGAGGCTCTTTTATTGAGCTCAAAAATGGATCAATATAACTATTTTTAGGAACTTTTCCCTAGATTTTCCAGAGAGATCATTCTGCAAGCATATATTGGAGAAAGCTAGCTCTTTCTAAGGAGTTGATATCATTGTTTCTTCTCTCTAGAGCATAGGAAGAGAGTTTGTAAATAGACTTTGACTCAGTTTTAGATTTTTCTTGTACTCCTTGCAGTTCAATATAGTAGATCTTTCCTATTTCATCTTTTTGCTTTATATTTGTAGCTTTTGATCTGATGTTTCATTGTGACCAATACTATGTCATTTGTTATGTCTCATTACTATAAAACTATATGTAGATAATTCATCTGGTCATGGTTAGATGTTGTGTTCAAATTGAACATTCATCTAAATTATTTTGAATCATGTGCTCTAGGTGAGGTTGTGAGAGGTTATGTTTGAAGGGTTGTTTGTGGATGAAAGTGTTCAGTTAGATTAAAGATTAGAGGTATTGTTTGTTAGAATTTAAGTTCCATTTCAGGTCGTCCTCTCACCTTTTTCCTCGGCAAAACTTTTAGATTAGAAAAAATCATGAGGAGAACCAGCTCACTCTAGAGGTTCACTCCAAGTTTAGGCAACCCACAGGCCTAGGAGTGTTCCCATGTGTCAATAGATAGTTAAGTTGAATAGCTTAGCATATGATGCATATCTAATTGATAATAGTTTTTGGCACGCCCGGTGGGACTCTGAAATTATATTCAGAGAAGTTTTTCAACTCTTAAAGCTGCTGTTCTGATATATGCAGTAGTGTTCCAGCCTTTGGAGGTTTCATATAATATACATGGTGACTCTATTCTTTATGGTCTTACATGCAGAACTATTGCATTCAACTTATGAAAACCAGATCGGGATGAAAGTTGTACTTTTTCAGTCCAAAATTTGATCATTTATCACTGATATTTGGTGTGTATGTCAGTGATCTCTGCCTTTGGAGGCAAGAAAACAACACATTTGGAGACTCCGAGCTCAAATTTACTAGTTTCGGTATGATCAAGTGCTGGTATGTTATGAAAATAATCAATTCACTCCATTTTCCAACTTTTATATGAGTAAAAATTTCAAGTTTTCATAGACAATATGAATATCGACCACCATACTATGAAAACGCCACTTATTCGTCTCCATGTCAGCCATATCAGACCAATTATGTTGTTGTTTCTAATTCCATTACTTTTCAAAATCAACATGCCCAACATAATTACCACCCACCCATCCCTGCTCAGCCTCTTTACTAGTGGTACACAAGTAGCCATAATGCCAATTTTAGTCCAAATACTCAGGATTCTTACTACATACCCATTCCTACCCAATCTTCTAATCAGCCAAAACATTCTTAAATGATAGAGCTTAAAGACATGATTAAAGATATTTTATTAGACTACAACAAGCAAATGAATGAGATTAAGATGCAACTTGAATATAATCAGCAATAGGAAGAGATGGCTTATCAAGCCTATCTTCATGAACAGGAGATGGCGGCTCAAATGAGACAATTTGAGGAGAATCTTGTTCAACAGCTAGCTACAAAAGAGGAGAAGATGAGACTTTGCTTTCTCAAACACATAGGCATCAAGTTCAAGCAGCTCCTGTCATTCCAAATTAGTCTTTTCAAGAAGAGGTTCATAATCATAAGTTTTCAAATTTCAACCATGGTGAATCTCTTAACCCTCACAAGGTCAAAATTCCTAGTTTCAGAAATCCTTTACCCTTGCAAGAACCTACGTTGGTATAGTCTGAACTTGTTATGCTTCAAAACCAGCCACTTGAAGAATCATTTTCCCTCCAAGAGATTGGTTTTGAATGCAAACAAACTCCCCAGAAAGTTAAAATCCCAAGTTTTAGAAGTTCTAATTTCACTCAGGAGCCTGTTTACATTCAAGACCAGCCCATTAATCCTTAGTTTCAACCATATCAAGAACCTGAACCAAGTCATCAAACTTTTGAACAATCCTGGCAGCCTTCTTGGACTAGGTATTGTGGTTACAAAATGTCAAATCTTGTTAAGTCTTCCCCTCCCAAACCAATCCAAAATCAAGAAGCATAAGAGGTATTAAATTTTGAACCAATCAAGATTCCAAATTGGTCTGGTGAACGAGAGCAAAAGGTTGTAGAGCCCAAACCAATTAGAATTCCAAGTTTTAGTTACGCTTCTTGCAATCCTTTGTATACCACTGAATCAGACAAACCAAATGTGAAGCAAGAGGTTACTATTGTTTATGCTGCATCCCCAGCTGAATATGAGCATAATACATGTGTAGAGGAAGTTGATTCAAACTTGACCCTGAATCCTTTGCATTTTAATTCCTTTGACAATTTTTCTAATGCCTTTTATAAGATGAATCAAAGTAGGGTACAGAGATTGGAAGGTGAAAGTCTTCAATTGCAAAGACAAAATGCCCAAGTTTCTTTGGAGAAAGCACCCTATAAAAAGGAAGAAGAACCAGCTTCTTTGTTTGATCAGTTACCTAGTTTTGTTGAGCCAAATGAGGAAAGCATGCTCATACCAAGGAAAATAGTTTTAGAGTAGCAAGAGGATCCTCAACAATATGATAATGTGTTGATCCAAGAGCATATATGTGAAAGCAGCCCAGATTTGAATGATTGAGAGCTTAAGGAGGATCTATTTCAAGATGAAATTAAACTTTTCTGCTTACATTTAGATGTTATGCCAGCATCTTCGGAGGGGGTTATCTTGAATAGCAAAAGCAAGAGGTGGAAGTGGCTATATTCCCGAATAAGTCACTGGTTAAGGAGCAGCCTAACTTGTAGCAGAATCTTGACTAGTTGGAGGAGCTACCTTTCTGTCACACAGAGGAACTTGAAGCTGATGTGCAAGTTGATGGCTTGTTGAAAGAGGCTAGTTCATTATTTAAACACTTGCCTTCATTCATTGAAGAAGAGACTCCTGCTTCGGAGTGTACCTCCTTGAGAAAAAATGAGTACTTTGAGCCTAGTCTAACTCTTGATAGCTTTGATGAACTATTAGAAACCTTGACAGAGGAGGATGGCCCATTGACTATGGAGGAAGAAGTAATGTGGCAGGCTATCATGTAGAGTGAAGGTAATGTTGTTGTTCCCAATCTTTCAAATGACTTTCTCTCTAGTCCAAAGTTTAGGAGGGGATGTCCTATTAGGCATCTAGCTGGGTTGGAAGTCAACAAAAAGGAGCAGCCTCATAGTGACATTGATCCAGATCATCAAGGATGATATCAAGTTGATCCGTTCACAGAGCAAGTTAGGTGGGTGAGTGATTGCATTTTCCTTCTTAGAGAGGTGTTGTAACAGTTTGTTGGAGATTTGATTGTTCTCCACCTCGTTTAGTTGTCTGACAAGATTATGGAGTGTCACAGATTGCAAAGGAAGGGCAGTTATTTTCTTGAGCCAGTGAATAGTTTTGTTTGATCAGTTAGAGTAGGTTAGAGTTAGTGTTTTCAGTCAATAAGTGCTTCATGCACATTTCCTTTCATTTATTTTTGTTTCCCTAAGTGTTGCTGCACATGTTTTCTAGCCACCAGGGCCTTTTAGTTTGCTTTCAATTTGGTTTGGTTTAGTTTTCTGCTACTGTTTGGAGTAGTTTGAAGTGCTGATTTTTATTTTTTTAAGTTTGAGATGAGCAGAGTATGAGTCAATGCCCAATGAATAGTTTAAGGCAATTGGTCATGATGCTTAGCAGGCAAGCATGTAGTAGAAGTCACCAAAAATGTTACCAATTTTCTCCATGGCTCAAATTGGTAGAGCTGAAGTACATTCAGTTCATTTTAGATGAGAAAGTTTTTAACATTTGCCTATTATCTTGTTTGCATAGTTGGAATGTTTCAAAAATTTAGTTATGATGCATTGTTATAACAACGGAAAGGGATTTAGTTCATCATTTAATACTTTGTTGAGTATTCATCAAAGATACAAGTTATTTCATTTCATTACAATGATCATTTGATTTAGAAATGAGATATATACAAATGGAATAAACATTGCATTGAATGAAAGCATGATAGATCAAATGTCCCAAACTGCAGAAAAATAGAGAAGATATCTTTTATTTGATGGACAACAGAACATTTATACAATGATAAAAACAGTTCTAAAACTACATAACTATAGCGTAATAACTGGTAACCGCTGACTACATAACTGTAATAACTGGTAACCACTGATAACTAGTAACCGCTGTCCTATTGTCTGAGTAGATAAACAATGTAATATTACTATTATGCTAACATTCCCCCCTTTATTACATTGTTCCTACAATAGTACCCCCCCTTGAATGTTAAAAAACTCAACACAACTGATTACATAATATGAATACATATTTTATAGAAGATCTTCTCCCAAAGAACAAATCTTGAACCAAGCGAGGCTCCATCATGCTGTCTCATCTACCCTCGGAATGGCGTCACTTCGAGCTGTGTTCTTGAGCTCTTTAGTCCCAAGCTCTCAAATCACAGAGTCTTGAATTATTCGATAATGACCCCTAAGAGATACGACAGATCTCTACCATGTTGTTTAGTGACCACGAAAGGGTATAATTCAAGATCATATACTCTTTGAAGCTCGCTGGACAACAATCCATATTGAGCTCAACACCAAACCCCAAACCTTTCTCCGAAACAAAATCTTCACAAAACATACATTCTTCAAATCTGTCAGCTCCATCAGCATCAATAAAGAAAAACAAAACAACCAAAACCAAAAATGCTTCTCATGCAAAGCATCATCTCAAAGTGAGAAGCTAACTTGAGATGATGGAAAATCCTCCATCCTCCGATGCCGCCTGCCTCCAATATGACCTTACTTAAAGGGCATATCCACAGAAATTAATAGCACCATCTGGTGGATCCTCATCCTCAATATCTGGTGGGTCTTTATCATCTTCAATGCAAGCAAGATTTCCTTCATTTTTGAGCTTTCCTTTAAGAACATCATTCGCTCGAGTTCTACAATCCCAAGCTATGTGACCGTTTTTCTTACAATAAAAACATTTGATTCTCTCTAATCTCTTGTAATTGCTTCTTGAAAATAATGCTTTCTCCTGAGGATCATCTTCTGAATCTTCTATTGTTCTCTTCTCTTCTGATAGAAGAGCAGAAATCATACCTTCTAGAGTTTGTGAAGATATTTGACTGAGAGTAAAAATAACATTGTTGTATTTTGAAGGCAAGCTATTTAATAGGATGGCCCTAGCATCATCATCATCTACTGTAACCTTAACCTCTGCTAGCTGTCTAATGAGAGACTGCAAGTTACTTATATGATTTGACATTGTGATTCCATCTTCCATCTTAAATCAAAATAATTGAAGTTTTAGAGAAAACTTTGCATTAACGGCTTTTGCTCCAAACAATTTATTCAAATTTTCCCAAATTTTGGCTGATGATTTATCCAAATCAATATGGTGCAATTCAGTGTTAGAACGAGCAAGACCAATTATAGCTTTGGCTTTATTATCTCTACTACTCCAATCTAATAACTTATTTGCATCTGTAGGTGCTTTTTCCTTTCCACTGACTATTGCCCATAAATTTTTATTCATTAGTTGCATTTGAATTTTTATTCTCCAAGTATGAAAATTGGAACCAGAATATTTGTCTAATGGAATCTCCATTTAGATAATACTCAAAAGATTGACTTTAGACTTAAATATATTTGCTTATAAAATTTGCATTGACAAACACACTTCAATACATACCAATAATGGACATCCACTTTTGTTTGATTGCCAGGTTTTGTTGACTATATCTTCCTCTTTCAGTTGCACTGTGCCTTTGTTATGAATCATAGATGAACTTTCCACATGATTTCCATGAGAATCTGATGGATAAGATTAACAGTAAATCTTCTATTAATACATTCAACTCCCCACGCATAGCAATGCACACCCATAGATATTTCTTTTGATGCTTGCTCACATTGTGACTCCCCAAGCACAACAATGAATAAAAAAACCCATGGCAAATTACTGCGCAGGTGTGAACTGTGAAGACGTTGGCATCTGCGGCCACAACAACAACTAACAACAGCGTGTGTGGTCTCCAATCTCCACGTCCCTTCAAATAGAAACCAAAAACAAAGATTGAAAGTTAATGCTAACGTTCCCTATCGCCATGCTCTAATACCATTTGCAGAAAAATAGAGAAGATATCTTTTATTCGATGGACAATAGAACATTTATACAATGATAAAAACGGTTCTAAAACTACATAACTATAGCGTAATAACTGGTAACCGCTAACTACATAACTATAATAACTGGTAACCACTGATAACTAGTAACCGCTATCCTATTGTCTGAGTAGATAAACAATGTAATATTACTATTATTCTAACACAAACAAGCCGTGGGAATAGTTGAACTAGTATAAACATAGGAAATATACTATGCATTTAGAAATAAAAAAGGGAAAGAACATAGCCATCATTGCCTATTCATAGCCTTTTGTATCCGAGGTTACTTTTCATTCCTTACTCTCGATCTTCATAAGAACCTACAAGATTGGAAGAAATAAGTTAGAGCTCTGGCTCTGAGTTTCCAATATGCCTATCAACAAAGGAATAATACATTGTCTATAGTGCACTAAATCAGATACAAATCATTCACATGCAAGATAGACTGAAAGAGAAACAAACATTGAGCTTCACTGATTTTATCTAACATGTTTATTTCTTGTGCAGGTATAGGTGAAATCATGTTCCTATTTTTGAAGATCATTTCGGCATGTGGTGCAAAGTGGGCTCCCACAAGGGTTAAGCCCATCATTTTGCCCCTAATTCTTAGGAGGTGCTAGAATGCATATCCATATTTTTCAAATAGAGTATATTGAGTTGAAGATTGTCTAAGATCAAGTGAGTGCATAAACTCCAAGTTTATTGCCCCATCTATGATCATTAGTTCAATAGATGAAGTGACAACCATGTATGTGCAGTGAACTTCTGCAAGACAGATCAATAGTGTGTGGAACTGATCTTGCATATGAAGAAATAGTACAAATAAAGATAGTGACAGAATGTAGCCTGCAAGTGTTTATATGAAGAGGACAACATTCTTATACTGATCAAGAAGTATATTATTCAATGTCTAACATGACAGGTACATTATAACCATTTTCATCCAAAGTATCTTTCATAATGTTTGCATACAACTGAGGTAGATGCAAAAAGAATTATCATATGCATAGTGGAATAGCCAAAACATTAGAGGTTACAGGTACAATCATAACATTTGTATGCCAAACATAGTTGCAAATGAACAACATCATCCAATGATGCATAAGTGTTTTAGTCATAGCATGTGAATATCATCAGTTGTAAGAATGAATATCATTTTATGCATGATTGAACAAACTGATGAGTACAGATTGACAACAATAATATGTCTTGTCATACAGAATAAATGAAAGTGCCATGTTTGAATGACAGTTATAAGAGAATGTCTTAGAACACATTTGAAATGGTACAATAAACCAGACAGCAAGTATGCCGAAGCAACACATGTATAATTGTATGAGCATCAGGATACAATTTACCATTGCAAAAAGATAGAATCTCAATATCCATATTCATCTACAGGATATGTAAAAGAGACTGAATATAGCAAGTGAATGCAGAGTAGAAAAAAAGTGCATATTCAATCAAATGGAGCATATAGAAGTATACATCCATATCAAATGCACTATATCATGGCAAATAGTACAATCTGAGCATTTGTATTCAAGTATAGAAGGATTCAGGAAAAAGGGGACATCTACATGTTTATCTCATTTTGTAATGAACATTATAAGTATATATGCTGCTACAATACAACGAGGAAAGTGATTAAAAGAACCAATTCATATCTACAGCTTGAGATTATATTTTCTTCTCATGGAGAGCACCCAGTTCAAGTTCAAGAAAGTTGCAATCAAGGAATACTTTTCTTTACAATATAATAACCCCTTGTCATCATGTCTGCGTGGAGTTTCATATACAGATGTAGCTGTGGACTTATAGTGGGGTTTCTCACAGTATGTTATGAACCCACTTGTTTTTTTTTTAAATAATAAGCTCATATGCAGAAGAAAATGAGGATTTTGAGTTCATTCAAGCAAAAAATGCTCAAAATGTCAAGATAGTTGCGACCTCATAAGAGCAAACCCATAGAAATATATTTATATTTCAATACATTTGTTCACAAAAATTAAAACCCTTGTCAATTTAAATAGAGAAAGCTTCAAATACAGATAGAAGAGAAGATTTTGAAACTATTCAGCCAAGGGATGCCAAGAAATGCATATACCAGCCGTAGTCTGTGACAAGGAAATGCATTGTTTTCTTAAAGGTTTGAATCCATCTAGGGTTTTAAAAAGAAGGAAAGTTGGAGATATATAAAAGAAAATGAAGATTTTTTGAACTTATTTCATACTCAGAGATGCCAAAAAAATTCACGGCCTGTGATAAGGAAGCCTCTATTTTGAAGGAAGTTACAAACATAGAAAGAAAATATAGACTTTCAAACTCATGGGAGCCACATCAAAAAAATAAGTGAATATGCAGTTTATAGCCGTGGCATCTAATGATAAAGATATACAGAGTATTGACCATATGTTATCATCAAAAGCTTACCTTTTGTTCTGAGCAAGTTGTATATGTAAAGGCCAAGAGTTTTGCTTGTTGCAATGAGTTCAGAGATACCATTCATGGTGGCTTGAATAGGAAAATGACAACCAAAGAAATAGAGAACAACAAAATGTGTCAGGAAGGGAGTCATAGTTGTGACCAAGAGAACTACAAAACTAGAGAAAATCGATGATAAATGAAAGAGATGGATACCACAAGCATCATAGGGAAGTTTACTTTTTATTTCTTGTTGATAATCTTCAAGAAATCATGTATAGACACAGATAAATCGAAGGTCCAAGCTCCAAACCCTAACCCTATGGCGGCTAGAGTAGAGATCCTTCATCAAAAAATTGCAAGTCAAAATGAGCCTGAGAAAGTAGGAGAAAATCTCTTTTTCTTTAGGGTTCCAAATGCCCTAATTCTATTGTGATATTTTTATCACATTTGAATTAATTTAAAATGGCAAACTAATACCCATCGTGGTATCTTGTTCTCCTTATGCCCAAGTCTCAAGACTTAGAATGGTGTCGAAAACCTTAGATTCCTTAGCATATTCTATGCTAAAACTTGATGCCTTAAAAAACACTTTAGTCTCCTTTGAAGATAGTGCACATACCATATGCCCTAGGTCCCTTAGTGGTAAAGCCAACATGTCGTTAAGATATTTTTGCAAATCAGATGGAGAATAAGCCTTATAGGCTTTTATTTTTGTAGACCATATATTATGCCTTCATTTTTAATTATTTTTATAGAAAATCATAAACCAAATGAGATATAGTATACTTGGCATAGTAAATCAAAAACATTTTAATATTTTTGTAAAAAGTTAAGTCGAGACAACAGATAAAACTGCAAACCATTGTAAAATGATATTTAAAGCAATGTGTCTATAAATTGCTTTAAAATATTCATTATTTATGTAGTTAAAACAAGTAAAGCAAACAATATCTTGTTTTTTTGAGTTTGCTTTCTTTTAGGCAGATAAAACATTTTTTTTGGTGGGACCGCCTTGGAGGGCTTTTTGGCAGTTTCTTTCTTCAATTTGGGAGATAGTTTGGCATAGTTTTTGAGGCTCTTTTATTGAGCTCAAAAATGGATCAGTATAACTATTGTTAGGAGCTTTTTCCCAGCTTTTCCAGAGAGATCATTCTGCAGGTATATATTGGAGAAAGCTAGCTCTTTCTAAGGAGTTGATATCATTGTTTCTTCTCTCTTGAGCACAGGAAAAGAGTTTGTAAATAGACTTTGACTCAGTTTTAGATTTTTTTTGTACTCCTTGCAGTTCAATGTAGCAGATCTTTCCTATTTCATCTTTTTGCTTTATATTTGTAGCTTTTGATATGATGTTTCTTTGTGACCAATACTATGTCCTTTGTTATGTCTCATTACTATAAAACTTTATGTAGATAATTCATGTGGTTAGTTATATGTGGTGTTCAAATTAAACCTTTATGTAAATTATTTTGAATCATGTGCTCTAGGTGAGGTTGTGAAAGGTTATGTTTGAAGGGTTGTTTGTGGGTGAAAGCGTTCAGTTAGATTAAATATTAGAGGTATTGTCTATTAGAATTTAAGTTCCATTTCAGTTCATGCTCTCACCTTTTTTCTTGGTAAAACTTTTAGATTAGAAAAAATCATGAGGAGAACCAGCTCACTCTGGAGGTTCACTCCAAGTTTAGGCAACCCACAGGCCTAGGAGTGTTCCCATGTGTCAACAGATAGTTAAGTTGAATAGCTTAGCATATGGTGCATATCTGATTGATAATAGGATCAACATGACTACATATTTATTCTTTGTTATCCTTATCCACATCACACTTAGTAAACTTGATATCACACTTAGCACCTTCTCGGGAACTCATAGCAACTCGAGCCTAATTGTATCTATATCCCTTAATTAGTATCTCTAGACCAATACAACTATGTCTTTACCCTTTGTTTCCATCAATGACAACATTGCTTATTTTCATGCTTATCATTCTCTATATCATCATGCTTATGTTACCAACAAGGGGTACAGGTTGTGGGATACTGTTTCCCATAAGATTATTATTAGCCAAGATGTTTATTTTAATGAAAAGTCAGTGCAAAGAAGTAAAGAACAACAAAGTACAGAAACTATTCCAGTAGAGGTGGAAAATTATGACGCTAATGTGGAGGTGCTAGATGAAAATCAGAAATGTTTTTTTCTTAGCTATGTTGAAGGTACAAAGGGGTACAGGTTGTGGAGTACTACTTCCGACAAGATTATTATTAGTCAAAATGTTTATTTTAACGAAAATTTAGTGAATAGAAGTAAAGAACAACAAAGTATAGAAACTATTCTAGTAGAGGTGGAAAACTATGATGCTAATATGGAGGTGCTAGATGAAAATCACCCACCTATTCATGAAAATTAGAAAGATAATAATCAAAATCAGTTATATGATGAGGTTGAACAACAACCAATTGAGATACAAGGCAACACATTACCCCTTCTAAGGAGATCCACTAAACTTATAAAATCACCAAAAAGGTATTCTCTTAATTGTAATTTAGCTTATGCTTTACTTACATCTGTTGGTGAGCCTATCTCATATCAAGAGGCCTGTAAAGATGAAGAAGCAAATAAATGGAGAGAAGCCATGGATGAGGAGATGAGAGCTCTACATAAAAAGAAAACATGGGAGATTGTGTAATTGCCTAAGGGGTGAACAACTATTGGCAACAAGTGGGTCTTCAAACTGAAAAGAGATATAAATGATAACATGGAGCGATATAATGCTCGGTTGGTGGCAAAGGGGTATGCACAAAAAATTGGTATTGATTTTGATGAAATCTTTTTACCTATGGTGCGATTAAGTACAGTTAGAGTTATTTTGGCTCTTGTTGGTAGTCTTGATTTGGAGTTACAATAGTTAGATGTTAAAATAGCTTTTTTGCATGGTGATCTTTATGAGGAAATTTATATGTAGCAACTGAAAGGTTTTGAGGAAAAAGATAAGGAGAATCTAGCATGTATGTTGAACAAATCGTTATATGGTTTGAGACATGTGCCAAGGTGTTGGTACAAGAGATTTGATTCCTTTATGATGAGTTTGGGTTTTAGTAGATGTGAGGCTGATCATTGTGCCTACTTTAAAAGGTATGAAGATGGTTTTTTCATTATTTTTCTTTTGTATGTAAATGATTTGTTGGTTGCAGGTCCCAACATGCATAAAATCACCAGGTTAAAAACTCAGCTTGCTAGGGATTTTCAAATGAAGGACTTAGCAAGTGCAAATTAGATTCTTAGAATGAGGATACATAGAGACAAAAAGAAGAAAAAAAATTGGTTATCACAAAAGACTTATGTGGAGAAGATTTTACAGAAATTCAATATTCAAAATGCACAACCAGTTAGAATTCCATTTCCTACTCATATTAAATTGTCTTCGAAATAGTGCCTTGTTGAAATACACCAGACAACTGAGAAGGGGGGGGTGAATTAGTTGTCTCTAAAGCTTTAATGACATATCAATACATCAAATGCTCAATTCCTGTTATGAAGATTTAACCGTAAAAACATGAAACAAGGAGCTCAACACAATAACACATGAGACACATGAGACACCAATTTTTTACATGGAAAACCCTATAAGGGAAAAACCACATTGGGTGTTAACCCATAGATATAAATATGTTATAGCAATACTGAAAAATAGAGGCTCACTACCTTAGGGCTCACTGCCCAAAATGCTCACTACAAATGTTAAGGCTCACTACCAAGATCGACTCACTACCAAGAGGTGGCTCACTGCCAAGAGGTGGCTCACTGCCAAGGGTTGGTGAATTGATTTGATAGAATCTACTCCATGCTTGGGTTTAGTTCCATTGAAGCACAATATAACTCCTCTGCTCTGCTCTTCTTACACCTTTGCACTTATCTTTTCATTTTCATGAGCAGCCATAGGCTCATTTTAAACATGTTAGATTCTTCATGATTCTTATGACTGTTATTATGCACTCGGGCCTATTGGGCTGTCCTTTTGAGGGATCACCATTAGAGTTACCTTCTTCATCTTGATCTAACTTATAAAATATTGAAAATGTGGGAATGCTCCTATGTGAAAAATTGTTGTCAAAGATTGTTACCACTATTTTACATTATATGGGATTTAGATGATGAAGGTATAGTTACCCCAGTGATTACTTAAGACTAGATTTATTCAAGTTCATGAAGACTACCATAAGAAGTCCTCACAATCACATAATTCTCAACGCATCTTTACAATGGTTTTAAAGTATTCTCTCACTTTCAATGCATGTTTTGTGACATATGGGCATTAATGAATCTCAAATTTAGTTGTCCTCAAGGTAACTCACTAAATTCTAAGTGATAAAGGTTGTTATGGAACTGAAACAACATCTAGTTAAGATCCTAATTCTGATTATAATGAAGGTTGTTATAATTATTTGGAAGTAACAATCCCAAAACCAAATTTCTACTACCAATCAAGATAATAGTAAGGACAACTTGAAGAGACACTAAATCCTATAGGTCTTCCTTGCTACCAAAGGTTAATTGTATTTTACCTTAGATACTTGATTGAACATAGTCTCTTATAAGGGCATAGCATAGTACTAGATTTCTACATAATAGATAGGCCGAGGTCACTACATTGTATCAATCGAATGAAAAGATGAAAGTAATAGTACTAAGGAAAAAATTGTATGACAATCCCCTAGTGAAAATTGAACCTAGCACTTGTATCAAGGCATAACATTTGATCATTATATCTAGACTAAGATTGGCAAAACTACATTTGTGGGTGATAATGGTTAAACTATCTCAGCTGCTATGTTGTAACTATATATAGTGTTGTAAACTCTTAACATTGATAATAAAGGACATAATGGAACATGAACCATGATTGTGTTAATCAAGAAAGAATGATGAGAGATCAAAATTACATTTTTTATATTTCATGATGAAAGAGGCTCTTTGGTTTGACTCTAAATAGAGAACACCATTGGAGAGAAGATCCATGTTGAAGTATATGCACACAATTATATATGAAACACAAAACATAAATACACGTAATACATGAAGAATACACAAAGCTTATACACTTAATACATGATACACAAAAGTATATGAAGCATGAAGCATGAACATAGTATGTAATACACAAGTATACACATGTAGTACATGAAACACATAGCATACACTTGATACACAAAGTACAAAGCTGACTGTTGAACGCTTGAAGTCATGGTTAGATAGACTGGTTTCTAAGAAATAGGGTGAATTTGTGGCCGGTAGGCAGATTCTAGATGGTGTGGTTATTGTTTCTAAGACTATGCACTCTATGGCCTCCTCCAAGGAGAAGGTTATGTTCATTTAGCTAGATATGGCCAAGAATTATGACCGTGTCAAATGGGATTTACTAACCAAGATTTTGAGAGCCTTTGGGTTCAACAGTGCCTGGATTGAATGGGTTATGTGTTGTGTTACGTCTACCTCCTTTTCTGTGCTAGTCAATGGAGAGCCTTCTGAACATTTTGGGGCTTCTAGGGGCCTTCGCCAAGGGGATCCTTTAGCCCCATATTTATTTATTTTGATGGCTGAAGGGCTTGGGAGATTTTTGAAATCTCGTGTGGAGCTTGGTCTTGTTTAGGGTTGGCAATGGGGTAATAACATTCCCCCAAGTCCCATCTTCAGTTTGTGGATGGCATTACGTTAATGGGTCTCACCAGAGTGGATGAAACAGTCAATCTTAGGAAGGCCCTTGACTGTTATTTGGCTACATCAAGGCAAAGCATCAATGAAGGTATGTCTTTTATTTACTTCTTTAATACTCCTAATCTTATTCAATAGAGAATTGTGGGCATCCTCAGGTTCCATATTGGCTTGCTTCCTTTTGTTTACCTTGGCATTCCTCTCACGGTTTGTTCATTACACTAAATGTTCTGGACAAATGTCATTGAGAAGTTTTGTAAAAAGGTTAGTCATTGGACTTGCAAGTGACTTTCTACTATAGGAAAAGTGACCCTTTTGAAGTCTATGGTTCATGCTCTCCCATTGTAAAAGTGCTTTGTGTTATCTGCCCCTGCTAGCTTTGTGAACAACTTTGAGTGTCTTTGTCGGTAGTTCCTCTAGTCTGGTAATCTTCTTTTGAGGAAGCGGAGTTTGGTCAAGTGGGATGTTGTTTGTCAGCCAAAGGAGGAGGGAGATCTTGGTCTGCGTCAAGCTGATTTGAATGGGCAAGCTTTGGTTGCTAAAATTTATTGGAGATGGTGTTCTCAACAACACCAAACTTGGGCTAGGATCCTCACCTCAAAATATCTCGGGGATGTGGATAGTGTGGATGTGCCTTGATATAGCCTAGTGGGTAAGGGATCTATGGTTTGGACCACCCTTAAGTGGGGAGCCTAGATGATTAAGAAAGGTTTGTTTTGGTTTTACAATAGGGGATTAGAGGCTCTCTTCTGGTTTGATTCCTGGGATGGGCATCCTCAGATTATGGCTACACACCCTCACTTACAAGACCTTTGTAGGCATTTTTGGAAGTTGGCTAGACTTATGTGATGGATTTCAAATCAAATCAGGTTCTAGATTAGGCTACAATGTACAGGTGGAAGAATCTGCATGAATGGCCACCTGGGGGAATGGTGCAGGACCGTCAGGAGCTGACTGGTATATTGGTTAGTAGGGTTTGCAACTCTCTACTAGAGAGGGATGTTCTGGACTAGGGAGACAACCAGAAAGGAAAATTCACTATTGCCTTAGGTTACTAGGCTCTAGATGAGCAAAAGTTTAGGTGCACGGGGGTCCCCTAGTGGAAGCAGATATGGAATAAATTCTCTTGGCCCAAGTGCAACTTTTTTCTTGGTTGGTGATTTATAATAGATGTTTGACCTGGGAGAATCTTTGGAAGTGAGGATTTTAAGGCCCCTCTATGTGTGTTATGTACTTTAATAGCGATGAGAACATTTCTCTTCTCTTCTTCCAGTGCTCCTTTGTTAGGGTGATCTGGCATTTTTGGTGGGAATTCTGAAATCAGCCATGTAGGCATGTCTCATCTTTAGAGGACTTCTAGAGTAGGCTGGGGAGTTCTCCAGCTATGACTTCCCTCCTCCACACTTCTTGGACAATTGGTCCTAGCTTCATCATTTGGCATATCTGGTTAGAGTGTAATCGCAAGATTTTGTTGGATAAGAAGATTCAAGTCCATTAAGTTTGGATGAGGATTTTAGGAGTTCTTCAGGAGACTTTGGTGGCTACATGTGATCTCTCGGCCCATGTGGACCCTAGAGATATGGGAATTGTTCAGAGTTTGGGGCTTTTTATTAGTGTCAAGGGTGGGATGAGGCCTAGTTTGGGTCGGGGTGATAGAGGAAAGGTTCAAAGAGATGGTCATTGGATTCCTCCACCCTTGGAGGTTCTAAAGATTAACACTGATGGTTCCCCTAGAGGTAAACTGGGTCACGTTGGTGTTGGGGGCATTGATAGGTACTGCTCATGAGTGGTTGTGTTCTTTTTCTCAAAGTATCATGGCCAACAATCCAGTAACTTCATGGAGGCCTTGGCTATTCTCTTGGCTCTGAAAAGGGCTTGTACCTTAGGTTGGAGAAGAATAATTTGAGTTAGATTCTTAGATTGTGGTTGATTTGCTGAATAAGTAGAAGTTGGAGGATGTTAATTGGCAGTTGGCTATGGTGGTTAGATAAATAATCTCTCTAGGTGAGGTACTGGGTTATATCACCTTCTGCCATATCCCTAGGGAGTGGAATAAGGTGGCTGATGGTTTGGCTAAGTGAGCCTCTGAGCGGATGGGAAGTTGGAAAGTGGATGACTGGAGCTACCTCCCTGAGGATCTTTCTTGGGAGCTTGAGGACTTGGTTATGGAAGACATGAGATGTGTTTTGGGTGTTGCTTGATGGCTCTATTATTGGTTTCTAACCCCTAGCAAGTGGTTTGTAATTTATGGCTTTGTGCTGTTTTCTTGGATCAATAAAGTTTTTATTCTCTTTTTATTATTAAAAAATAAAATAAGATTACATTGTATGAGGAAGAATATAAGATTGTGCACTAATGGAGACCTTGCATCATAATGTTAGATATGTTGTGTAGCTTTAAAAAGTTTCCAATAGAAATAAAAATGATGCCTTTGAATCCTAATAAACTATATTATAAAAGGAAGAATGAGACATACACCCTTATCATTGGATATGCCATGCACTACATCACAATGCTGTAAATAGGGCTTTGATGCCATGTAGGTAATACATATCCCTAGTCTTCCCTTTAAGTACTTTTTGGCTATATAAGGAGACTTAATAAGTTGTACCTTAACTTTTATTTCATTAATTATTTTTCTCTTATATTTTTCAATTTTATCTATTATTTTTCCCAAAATAATTTAAAAGTAAGTGAGCTTTTTAGAACACATAATTAAAGGTGATCATATTTTTAAATATTTGCCATTAAGTTTATCATTTTTGTAGTGGGACTTCATAACTACCTCAATATATAGATCAATATATAGATGATCATGTTTTTTACTATTTACATTAATTATTTATTTTTTAAATATAAGACATCATAATTTTAAAATATAAACTATTAAAAGTAACATACAAGTATACAATATTTACTACACTTTTCAAAGTAAAAAACAAAACAAAACAATTGCCCAAATAATGAATGGTGACTTTTCCAAAATTAAAATTAAAATTTTATGCATTGTAGATAAATTAAAATTAAAATCTATGTGTACAATATTTACTACACTTTTCAAAGTAAAAAACAAAACAAAAGAATTGCCCTAAATGGTGGCTTTTCCAAAAGTAAAATTAAAATTTTATCCATTGTAGACAAATTAAAATTAAAATCTATGTGTCCATGTGCACGTATGTAGTAAAAAATAATTCTAAAGTAAAATAATAATAATAATAAGTAAATAAAATAGCTCTAGAGAGGTATCTCTATGTGTTTTTTAGATAATGTATTTCAGATATCTATACTAGTTATGGTTGGGCTTCACAACTACCCTAGTATAAGTGTATGTATTTAACTTTCACTTTACAAAAAAAATAATGATTAATGTAGTGGCTAGTTTCCATCTTGTAAAAGTACAAACTATTTAAGTTGAAGTTGTATGAAGCACTCAGGTTTTTTTTTCTTTGGTATAACGAACTTATTTTCATTGATTTTCATTATTAATGTATTCTTTCTTGAGAAGTCAAAGAGAGTGGATAAGGTCGAGGATGAAGGCTCTATAAATAATTATAGGTATGATGTGTAGTTAATGAAAAGTTCACAATAGAAATTAGGGTTTTGAGATCTCATTATAATAGCTTTATATTATAATTTTTTAGAGGTCATCCACAAATTCATTTTCGCTACGATTCGGGAGCACGAGCCTTAGTTTGAACCTTTTCGACTGAGAGCCAAGGACAGAGGGGGGCACAAGTCTTAGGGCACAAGCCTTAGTCTGAACTTCTTCGGCTAAGAAACAAGGAAGGAGTGGTATTCATTCTGCGAAATTTGCCAGGGGCACGATCCCAGTCTAATCCCTTGATATGACGTGTAGCTTATAAAAAGTTCACAATAGAAATTATGGTTTTGAGATCCCATTATAATAGCTTTGAATTATAATGGATGTGATATGTTGTCACATCATAAGGTTGCCCACTATTGGAGACCCTACACCAGATGTGAGGTGCAGTCTAGGAGGAATGCAGTGTAGCATTATAATGTTGGATTTGTTATGCAACACATCATGATGTTGGATGTGGTTCGTCATCTATAAGAAACCCTAAAGGTAAATAGGGTTTTTAGGCTCTGTTTTATAAGAAGGAAGCCAACATCATAATGCTTGATGCATTGTATGGTTTAGAGTTCACAATATAAATACGGGTTTAAGAGTGTATATTATGCTAGCGGGCACTGTTAAAGAATGCAGATTTGTTATCACAATATATGATGTAATATTCATGCATCATAATAACTTGTACAGAGAAGCGAGGCTCAACATCACAATAGATGGTTTATTTAAACAAGGCTTTGAGAAAGAGTTCAGAGTATTTGATCTAAACATAGAAAAAAGGGTATGACATAGATCTTCTCTAACCTTATTTCTCTTTCATAATAAATTTTAATTTGATAGGCTTTCTTATTAAAATGTATATTGATTCACAATAATCAATTAAAATTTATAGTAATAAAAATATGCAAATATGTTTTAGCGGTTGATAGGATTATCTTTACTCTTCAACATTGAAAATCAGTTTCATGGTACGGATATCTTTACAGTTGCTTGTGTCTGTTCTGAATATGAACCATAAAAACACATGGATTATATTTACCGTCGTTTCATTTTACCCAAAATCATTGTTTCAATTACGGGGTTTAACTCTGTTGTAACTCCGCTACCCCGTCCACACTAAATTGGCTTACCCAACAGTAGGCGACAACATTCCATGGGCAATATGTCACACAGAATTCTATCATGATAATCTCCAATCTGAAAATCCACATATACATGTTCATATACCAAAAGTGATTGACTATCACTCACCCAAGATGCTTTGTAAGGGTTTTGATGTGGAATTCTTTATAAATTCAGTTTATCCACCATTCCCTGAGATACCATATTATCTGTTGAGCCAGAATCAATTACAGCCTTACATATTTTACCTTTGCTCTTGCATGTGGTCTTGAAAAGAGCTCTTCTTTGCATCATATCCTTTGATGTCTTCAAGATTGTCCTTCTTAACATCAGTGCTTTTTAACATCAGTTGCCCAAATCTAAGACATCCGCCACTTTTTCTGAATTGTTCTCCTCTGTAAATAGGACAAACAAATTAAATTGACTTGCATCTTCTTTTTATTTGGGAAAAAGAAATCCCACAATCTTTGCTGCAAAATCAAAACCCATCACTGCAAATTGCTTCCTTTCTTTAGATCTGCCAATATTGCTGTTTTTGCCCGGTCTGATTTTCATAATGTTTTTCTGTACCATCCTTTGCCTTGTACCTTCCATCTCTACCTGATGAACAATTGGTTCCACTTCAAATGGTATCACTTCTACTTCAAATTGTATCACTTCTATGTTGAAATGCCTATTTGCCATATATTAATGCTGTTGATATTTCATTACAATGTCTAGAATGCAATACAAATCCGTTCTTGATAACAGAGTTAGTTGAATTAGTTTTTATGAGGACAAAACATTTAAAACACAGCTATGCCCTATACATGTAGACTTTTTACATGAATTGTTTCTTCTATGCAGAAAGTTGGAGCAGTTAGCAGAAGAAGTTGACTTTTTGATGCCTTTGCAAAGAGTGGTGAGTTAGACTTCTCTCTGGTTATTTGTAATCTAGTTGAAACCAAATTCTTCTATTTGGATTGGTTTCGAGGAGTTCTTGTCTTCTTCAAGATACATTTTTAAATCAGTTCTAAGATTTATGAGTCCATCCTCCATTTGAGTCTAGATCTACTAGCAAACCCGTGAGTCTGTTGGACAGTCAGAGTCTGGTGGTAGGTGACTGAATTACAAACCCGTATGGAATCTTTGAAACATGGAAATAGAGAAAATGGTCCAACCTTCCAGATGGCCTGTTGTGAGTTTGTCAGCTCTTTTTGAATAATGGTAATCTGTTCTCTCACGATTCCTATATGTAGTCTGCATTTCATCTTGCATTGGATTGTAGCATTCTCGTTAATGATTGGTTGAATGTGGTTGATGTTTAGGAAGGTCTTTTTCCTATTTCATTATACTTCATCTATTTATTTCATAGAGTAAGGGATAATGGTAGTCTATGATGGAGTCTTTTCTATAAAGAATATCCTCTTGGCATTTTTTCTTTATAGCATGCAAGTAAGATTGGCATCCTGACGCTATGTACGTATCTTATATTCAAGGAGATTAGGTGCTCATTTGTGCAGAAATTAATATCACAAATTCCCAGGCATGCTCACTTTTGTTTGTTTTATTGAAAGGATATATTTTTAGAAATAGAATTTAAAAAGGCTTATGAAAGGATTGAATGTGATCTGAATTAGATCATGAAAAGATATTAAATTTGACTAAACTACTATTCTTAGCCACTTGTCAAACTAACTAAGCATATAAGTTTCAAACACTCCTAACGTGTTAATATTTTGTAAGAATAAAGTATGCATGTACAAGGTTGTAGATGGTTATGAGGTGATCCAAATAGTTTGAAGTTAAACATTGTTGATGCAAGTTATTGAGACATGTTTTTGTTGGTTACTACCTACTCCATTTAATGTTTTGATGGGATAGCGACAAAAGGTGCAAGAAATGGATTTAGAAATCCACTAAACTGAAAAATTGTTGAAAGAACAAGAAGTATATGTCTCTAAGAGAAATAGTTTAGAGGAATCTCAAGCTAAGTAGGAAGCAAGACATGATTAGCATAGAGTTGAGTTCCAAGTTAGGGATATATAACATCTTTACTTAGAAAAAGATAAGTCTCAGGTGTAGCAACGAAGTTAAAACCAATTAGATATAGTCCATCTAAGATTCTCAAAAAACTAAATTCTAATACTTTCATACTATATCTTCATCTATACATGAATTTGTATTCCATTGTGAATGTTGAAAACTTGCATGTCTCTTTGATCATATCAACTAATGTACATCCCTTCAAGGAGCCCTATTCTCACCCTCTACTTATGTACCAAAAATTAGTAGAGGTTTTTCTCATCATATTACTCTCTAAATAGTCAAGCAAGAACTAGTTGAGGAAGAAGAATCTTTCTGGAGGGCGTATTGGCCTCTTCATAGAATGCTCAAGCACAATACTCAAGACTAGTCACAGAAGCAACACCTCATGTTTGGAAGGAAGATATAAGTAGTTTTGTACATCATGCCAAGAAAATAGCTATAAGAACCCATTTTGTAGCCAAAAAGGAGAATGGTTGTTACTAGAAAATGGACACGCCCCCCATCTTCTTTAACATGGATGATATGGAAGATCAACTCTGAAAGTTGAAGGAAAGATCCCTAATCTATAGATTTATGTGGGCTTTTCCAAGATCCAAAACACTTAGTGGGCTCATGAAAAGTAGAAGCCTTTTATATTAGTCTAGATGCTGAGGGTTTCCAAAGGCTACTTTCTAGAAATTTTCTTTCCCAAACAAAATAAAGATCTTTTATATTTAGGATCACCATGGTTCATGAAGAGATATGGGCTCTTTAAGAAACACTTGTTACTAGATTTCAACTTAACATAGAATCTACCAAGCACAATTCCAAGATAGGTAATATTTATGTATGCTCCTCAGTCAAAACTAATTACATTTTTCTATAAATTCTTTGATTTGCAATTACATAATACATAGCTGCTCCAGAATTTGCAAAAAAATTGAGCTTGTGATTTATGAATTTTTTTGAGTGGATCTAGACTATGAAAAACACTATCAAGTTGTATGATTTTAGATATGGGAGGTGTATAAAACAAACCCATATATTATGATAATATGTTGTTTAAATATTAAATGTGTAATGAGAACAATCATCTTTTCCATGTCTCTCCAAACCAAGAAATGATGGAGTTGGACCAAGCATGTTCACAAGATGCAATGGAACAACCACCAACAATAACACTTTCTAAGCCTAAAATATGACAGATAAATACTTAAAACTACCAACCATATGAGAATAAATTCAGGTGAGATTACACAAGAAAAGTTAAGGAAACAAGAGATAATTCACATCTTTGTGAGATCAACAGAGTAACAAAAAAGTAGATGGTAGAAATTCTTAAGAAAACAGCCCAAATTAAGAGATATCACACCTAGAATTAGTATATCTAAAAGAAAAGATGAGAATTAGGAGCTATTTCATTTTTCAGCACAAACATACTCGACACATTCCAATACTAAAAGTAAAATAACACATAGGTAAGTGATATGTCAGCAAATTTAACCCCAAAAAAATTGCAACTATGAGAACCAAAAGTCATAATGGAGTAAAATAGAAAGAGAAAATCATCCAATGCTAAAATTGAATCAGAAGTGAAGAGCAACCTGGGAATAACAATCACAATGTTCAAATCGGTTCAACTTCACACACATCCTATACAACTCTTCAATTCAAATGGGTCTATAAATGGAACAAACTCCCATCTCTAATCAGCCACTAGAGGAAGATATTTTGGAGGTTCTCAAATCTATTTAATACAGACTTTACCAAAGAATGCCAAGGGAATAGGTGTGCCCAAAAAAGGTCAATACCTACATAACATATTGCAAATTGAGGGAATAGATGCAGTCCTCCTACAAGAAGTCATGAGAATAAACTCCAAACACCAAGGAAAATATTAAGTACAAAAGTATATGAGGAAGCAAGTACATCAAAATTTATTATAACTCTCACACTTTAGTCCAGTGGCATCTAGTGAGGTATGATTACAAATTTAATCAATCTATCCTATGACGATCTATATTTATTATCACTCAAGAATTTGAGCTATATTCCTTTTTAGGAAATTTATAAAACTAACACATGGCAAAAAATATATAATTCTAATAGAACATATGGTGGATCGGATCTTAGTAACAAATACCAACAATCTCATCCAAGCCATACCCTTCTACACTAGTCACTTACATCACTAATCAATGGATCACATCTGAAAAGGAAATCTCAGCCAAGATAAGAGACAACTCTTTCAAATAATTGGACAATAATCAATATCAATTTTAAATAAATATAATAGGCAATGACAACAAGGATTCAAATTTCAAAAGTTTTTGTTACCACTTCTAGATTTCAAAGAGCAGGCGGGAAAATGGGTAAGGATATGCAATGTAAACATTCATGGGTAAACTTCATTACCTCAAAATTTGACACAATAGTGACATTCATAGAAAAGTCCTACAAATTAAGAAGAAATTGACAATAGTTCAAAATAAAATCAAAGAGATTGGATTTGACTAGGATTTTCATCAAATTGTTTACCCACAATCTATTGGGTCTACAAAATCAGGAAGACTAATGACAAAGACAACATGCAAGAAATCAATGAGTAAACAAGGTGATATTAATACAAAATATTTTTATAAATTGGTTTTGGACCAACAACATAGTAATGTTGTTTAACAAAAGAAAACAGAGAATGGAATGATTAGATGTCCAGGAATCCTAAAACAAGAAATAAAAAAGATGGAAATTTTTTCCCAACCACAATGAGAAGGGATAAAAGATCTATAAATTTTTTTTTTTTTTCTTAAAAGCGTACAAGCACAAACCCATACTGTATTAAAATAAAGAGTTCATATACATCAGGGCTTCATATACTCTGTAAACTCGTCATGGTAGAGAAAACTATCAGTGTTGGCAAACCCTAAGAAAAGTCATGCAAGACCTCTAAATTTGAAGGAAGAAACATCTCACATAAACATTCTTCGTAGGTATCCACTAAATGTAGCTATAATCTGGACCTTGTCTCCCAGTTTACTATCACAAAGATAATCGTTGCAAACGCCACCTTTCTTGGACGGATCCTCCTTCCCAGTCTCCGGGTCATAGTAAACAGCTCTTCTAACATGCAAACTTGCTGTTTTGCCATCAAACGAATCTCGATTCTCCATGTCTTGTAGAGGCAATGGAATAAAGGCGAACAACATGAGGGGTACTAGGGTTTTCTTTTTCAAACTTTTAGGGTTCTCACCAGGAGGGGTCACACCATAGCTCTGGCCTTCCCAATACGACATGAACTGAGATAATTTCTCATTCTCCAACTCAAGCATATCAGCATAAAAATGGAAACATTTAATTCTTCATCTGATCTACTCAAAGGGAAAAATTCAATTGAAATACCCAAATCTTGTGCATCCTTGGCCCTCTGAATTGTGGTCCTTCTCATGTCTGCTTCGACCCTAGGATCAACATTTCCCTATGGATCATCATTATTTGTGAATAGCAGTATGCATTTATCAACATTCCTGGTGGATACTTTATGTAGGAGTCCCTGAGCAACCCAAAGTGCACTGTATAAGGGGTTTTCTCTTGATCTACGAATAATTCCACTTTGACTTCCAATTTCCTTTTCAAAATTATCCACTATATGGGTAAAATTTTAACCAATCTCATTTTGGGCGATCAAAGTCTTCTCCTTGGCGAACATTAATCACATAGACACCCCCTTAGATTCCTGCAAATTTCTTTTCTCTCTAGTATAAAAAAATATTGCCACTTCATCATAGTCGCTATTAATGATGCGAGTTTTTAGGGACACAAGAATACACTTTACAACAGTACTGAAGTGTGTAAGAACATATCTCGCCCAGAATCGATCATGTACACAACAAACTCTTTCGCGGCCTCTTTATCCTATGTACATGCTTAGAATATCATTTAGTATACATGTCCACAACGGCGCTTCCCATGAAAACATTCAACTCATAATCATTTTTTATGACATAGATATGGATCTCCATCTGCATAAAAGCTTCACAGTTTCCTCAATATGCCCATTTTAGGCAAGTCCTATAATCATCATATTCCATGTTATCACGTAATCACTTGAAATAACCATCAATAGTCTCAGTGCTGGGAACGACCATGCCCAAAGTGTATCCAATGACAAAGAAGAAGCTGACGCGAGGGGTTCACTGATTCTCGGTGGTCTTGGTGCCATGCCAGGAGCATGGAAGCGAAGGAATAAGATTTATCCTATTTTACATTGTGGTTGACTAGATGCTCCTTATTTTAGATGGGAATGATATATACATTCTTTGTATCAAATAAACTTGGATGAAAGAATAAGATTTATCCTAAGAGTCTATGAGTCAAATAAGCAACACGTTGGAATGCAGAGAGGACTAAACATAAATTATGAAACACAAACACAAACACAGCCAGCTTACAACAAAAATATTATGAACAGAATTGAACTTTATTAATGTCGTTTCAAAAAGAGAGCTGCCGGTGCTCTTTTGTTTATACATTGATACGTCCATACAAAGCTGAGTATCAAAAACCCCCTTTTTTACAAAACAGAGCTCATTACCAAGCTACGGGAGAAACATCCAGAATAGGCACAGGAGAAGTGCCTAGATACATCGAAGAGAATAGAAGAAGAAAGAAGAGATAAATGCGGTGGTTGGAAGTCAACGTCCGCCAACACTCCCCCTTAATCTTCACTACCATATATGTATGCTATTCCAATTCCTTCCCAGAGATGCTCAAAAACACTCTTTGCAAGTGGCTTTGTGAAAATGTCTACTAATTGTTCTTTGGACCTGTAAAACTCAAGATATATGTCACCATTGTTCACCAATTTTCAAATGAAATGATATCGTGTATCAATATGCTTGCTCTGTTTATGAAAGACATGATTTTTAGATAAAACAATTGCAGAATTATTATCACAATAAATTTTTTTAGGTTCTTCTTGTGGATGCCTCAAATCTGAAAGTACTCTCCTCATCCATACTGCTTGGTAAGCTGCTGATGTGGCTGCAACATATTCTGCTTCAGCTGACGAGAGTGTCACAATTGGTTGTTTCTTTGATGCCCAAGAGATAGAACCCGACCCTAGATGAAAGATATACCCTGAAGTGTTTTTTCTGTCATCCATGCTACCTCCCCAATCACTAGCCATATATCCAATTAGTTTGTAATCATCTGAAGATGTATACAAAATTTCAAAGCTCTTTGTTCAAACTATATACCTTAATACTCTTTTTCTAGCTTTCCAATGTGATTCCTTTGGTTTGTCTAGGAATCTAGAAATGAGACTAACCCCATACATGATATCCGGTCTTGTGGCAGTTAGATACATGAGGCTGCCAACTAATCTTTTGAATAAGGTTGCATCACTATTAGGACTTTTGTCATTCTTGCTAAGTTTTAAGCCCAATGCAATAGGTGTAGGAGCTGGATTCGCATTTGTCATCTGAAATCTCTTCAAGAAATCATTAGCATACTTGCTTTGACATATAAAAAAGCCTTGATCATTTTGACTTACCTCTATCCCAAGAAAATATCTCATGAGCCCCAAATCAGTCATATAAAATTCTCTTTCCATGGCTGCCTTGAATGAGTTAATTGATATGTTACTTGTGAATATCCAATCATCTACATACAAGCACACTATCAATATTTCTCCTCCATCATTCACTTTGACATACAAAGTTGGTTCATTGCGACAATTGCAAAACCCATTATTCACAAAATAAGAATATATCCTGCTGTACCAAGCTCTAGGAGCTTGTTTTAAACCATATAGTGTCTTTTTCAGTTTGTATACTTTATGTTCTTCCAAAACTTCATAACCGGGTGGCTGCTTTATATACACTTCTTCTAAAATATCATTCAAGAATGCTGATTTGACGTCCATTTGGTAAACTTTCCAATTACTTTGAGCTGCTATAGATAAGACATTCTAATGGTATCCAATCTTGCCACAGGTGCGAATGTTTCATTGTAATCTATGCCCGGCTATTGTGTGAAGCCTTTATCTACTAGTCTTGCCTTGTGTTTCTCTACTTTTCCATTAGCATTATACTTTGTCTTGTAAACCCATTTAACTCCAATCACATCCTTGCCTTTAGGAAGCTCTACTAGATCCCAAGTTTGATTCTTTTCAATTGACTGAATTTCTTCATCCATGGCTGCAATCCAATTGTTATCTTTAATGGCATCCTCAAAATAAATTGGATCAGCTTGTGTTAAAAATGCAAAATTAGAGCATAAATCATCATTTTCTGCCTCTTGTATTTCATCATATATCTCCCTTAGACTACACATCTTCTTTGAAGTGTTTATAGACCTTGATCTTAGTGATGCAAGTGTTGGATTAGAAGACTTGCTGCTGTTATTACTTGCTGGAGTAGTAGGATTTGGAGTGGTAGGCGCCCTAGAAGGTGTTGTAGGAACATTTGCTTGTGAAGTAGGATTCACAACTTGAGTTTCATTCTCTTCATTCTCTTGTGGAACACTAGCTGCAATTGTAGTTGTTTTGTCTATGCTGCCATCCCATGCTTCTTCAACAAACTCAACATCATGACTTATTATCAGCTTCTTTGTGATAGGATTGTATAGCTTATATGCCTTGGACTATTCACTATATCCCACAAATATGCACTTCTCTCCTCTATCATATAGTTTCTTTCTCAACTCTTGAGGTATTAATGAGTATGCCACACATCCAAAGACTCTCAAATGTGCTATATTATGCTTCCTTTTACTCCAAGCTTCTTCTGGTGTTTTATTTATCACTGCTTTTGTTGGACATCTATTTAATATGTATACTAAACATGCAACCGCTTCAGCCCAATACTCATTTGGTAGATGTTTTTCTTTTATCATACTTCATGCCATTTCCATGATTGTTCTATTCTTTCTCTCAGCTACTCCATTTTGTTGAGGAGTATACCTTGCTGCAAATTGTTTCCTTATGCCATTTTCTTTGTAAAAATTTTGAAAATCATTTGATATGCACTCACCACCTTGATTGGTTCTCAATGTTTTGATATAGTAACCACTTTCTTTCTCAACTTTTGCCTTGAACTCCTTAAAAACAGCAAATGCATCTGATTTGTCTTTCAAGAAATAAACCCATACTTTCCTGCTGAAATCATCAATAAATGTCAACAAATAAAGTCTCCCACTTATGGATGGTGTTTGCATAGGTCCACAAAGGTCTGAATGCACTATCTCAAGTGGATGCTTTTCCCTATAAGACTCCCCAACTAGAATTTTTTTCCTATGTTACTTTGCCAATATGCAACTCTCACATGTTGTCTTAAGTGGCTCTATTGGTGGCAATCCATATACCATTCTTTTCTTGTATAATAGCTGTAACCCTTTGAAGTTTAAATGCCCAAATCTTAAATGCCATAGCCAAGATTTATTTTTGTATGAAGCTTTGAAAGCTAATTCAGTAACCTTTTGCAATCCTTTTGGCTCTAAGAATAGTTCACTTTGGATTCTAAGTGGAAACATCCTATCTTTTGTCATTTCAACTTTTGCAATCAGCCTATTGCTTGGTTTCTTATCTAAAATCACACATTCACCATTTTCAAAGTATATTCTATATCTTTTTTGCACTAGTTGCCCAATGCTTATGAGATTGTGTTGCAATCCAGGAACATAGTATACATCAAGAATATGTTTTTCCTCACCTTGCTTAGTTCTTATATTAATTGACCCTTTGCCCATGACTAAAACTCGGTGATCATTCCCCAACTTTACTTCTGACTTTACTGAATCATCCATTGTTGCAAACATCTCCTTACTCCCACTCATATGATGGCTACATCCATTATCTAGGAACCATACTTCTTTAGAACTCTCTTGTGCTACATTGCATGTTATCAATATGGTGTTTTGTTCACTAGTGTTGGGCTGATTTTTATTTGTAAAGTGCGCCTTTTGTTTATTCATATCATGTTGCCCTTTTTTTACATTCAGATGCAAATGCCCAAATTTGTTGTAATAATGACATTGGATGTTGGATTTATCATACCTTTCTCCTTGATGATGGCTGTTAGAATGGTTGCTGCCCCTTCTTCTTGTTGGTGTAGAATGAGCATGTGGGCTTTATGTTGGTCTTCTACTTTCAAATTGTGTATTTTCTCTTCCTCCTCTTGGTGTAAAACATCCTCTACCTCTGTTGTTATTTGATCTCCCTCTTGTTCTGCCAAATGAAAGCTGAGCCTTGAATGCATTCTCAAATGATGATGTCCCTGATCAATTTAATCTTTGTTCATGTGCCAAGAATGATCCCATTAATTCATCTACTGATACCTGAGTAAGATCTTTGGACTCCTCAATGGCTACTACAACTAGATCAAACTTTGTGGATAAGCTTCTAAGTATTTTATCTACAACTTTTTGATCCCCAATGGTTTCTCCATATGATCTAATCTGATTTTCTATTGCCATTGCATGAGTTAAGAATGAATCTATTGAATCTATGTCCTTCATTTGCAAGTTTTCAAAATTCCTTCTAAGAATTTGTAATTTTGCTATTTTCACCTTGCCTGTGCCTTGGTATGCTGTTTGCAAACTTTCCCATGCCTATTTTGATCTTGTAGCAGCTGCTACTTTTGGAAAAATTGATTCCTCCATTGCTTGCTAAATAAAATACAATGCTTTAGTATCCTTCTTCTTATTTTGTTTCAACAAATCCTTCTTAGCTTGTGAAAGAGCTTGATAAGCTTGCTGGTCTGCTGGTTCAGGAAATCCATTCTCCACCAAGTCCCAAACATCCTGGGAGAAAAACAAGGTTTTCATTTTTATACTCCAAAAATCATAGTTTTTGCCATTAAAGATTGGAACCTGGGGTTGTTAAATACTTCCACTTGTTCTTGCCATGATTTTTCAAAATTAAAAAACTTGTCTCTCCTTACTACTATTCCTCTATTTCCTTTTCCAATCTCTTCCTTTAGCTGGACTCCTTGCTTGGACAGACTACTTTCTCCATGGACTGTAGCTTAGAATTCCAATCTCTATATATCTGCGATCCACTTTAATATGGAAATCCTCCTTGCTTTGGCGGGTACACAAAACAACAACCAATATATATGCCAGTGCTTCTTTTATCTTTGCTTCAGTTTTTGGTCGGCTCTCCTTTCACTTTCACCAACAGCAATTAAACATCTTATCTCTATAGATCTTCTTTGGCTTTTGCATTGGCAGTTACAGTTGACAACTTCAATGCCCTGAAACATCAACACACCATCGAATTCTTCTACTCTCTAGGGTCCAATGGATATGGGCTTCAAACTTCACCTTTGACAATTGGGAATACCCTTCTACTCTGATACCAGTTTGTTGGAATGCAGAGAGGACTAATCACAAATTATGAAACACAAACACAAACACACAGCCAACTTACAACAAAAATATTATGAACTAAACTGAACTTTAATAATGCCATTTCAAAAAGAGAGCTGCCGGTGCTCTTTTGTTGATACATTCATACGTCCATACAAAACAGAGTATCAAAAAACCCCTTTTTTTACAAAATAGAGCTCATTACCAAGCTACTAGTGAAACTTTCAAAATACACACAAGAGAAGTGTCTAGGTACATCGAGGAAAATAGAAGAAGAAAGAAGAGATAAATGCGGTGGTTGGAGAGTAGTTAAGCTATGGTGGCAGGGGAGATTACTGATGTCTAGCTGGAAGTCCATGTCTGCCAACAACACAAACCCTTAGAAATGAAATCTCAAAAAAAACTAAATAATAATGAGCAATAGATATGCATGATTGTTGATGTGAAGACCTTACAACAAAGACCTTACAACAAAGAATGGTTTACAATCTCAAGATTGCCACTGGGTGCATATCACATTAATATTTTCTAACAATCTATACTAGTTACATAATGTAGAAAACCAAGGTCATGAAAAAGATTAACAAAAGCACAAATTGCAATGGAATCAACCAGTTTGTATTATCAAATGAGGCAAGTATAAATAGAGAAGTGTAGGTACCCGAATCTCCATGAAAAGAGGATAGGACTCCTCTACATGGAGTTTTGGTGAGTAACCTCCCACAAACATAGCATGAGGTGTCGATGCAAGTTGACACCTCTCAAAATGTCTCAACAACTTTGACAAGTTCAAAAGAACATGTGTCAATATGCCTAAGTATGATTAATTACAAATGTGTACGCCTATAGATTAAAGGTATACACCAGCACCCCCCTTAAGCATAGCTTAGGAGAGTATTATGAAAAATGGGTCTCGACTATAAGCCTGGTGAGGTACCCATGCACAATACAAAAAGAAAATGAATCCTAGCCATGAAGCTTGATAAGGTATGCAAGTACAATGCAAACTATAAAAAATGAAGTAAGATAGAAAACCCAGTGGGAAAAAAACTATCCTCCAAAAAGAGAGATTAAATAGGTGAAAAAGTACTACTTTCAATGAGTATAATATACAATTCCCCCCATAGGAGAGCAAATAAGAGAAGGTCTATGAGACCCCCCCATTATACATGTTCTACTGTAGTGATGTTGGATAGTCGACAAAGGATGCAAATGTAGATCCAAGAACGTCAAACAATGTTCCTTCCCTTAGGAAGAAATGAAACCACCTGAAGATGTAGGATATCTTCCCATGCGAGAAGATGTATGCATGATCTTGAATCATGCTGAAGCTGATCCAAGGATGATGGTGCTCATGTTGATGCCTTTGAAGAGTGCTCAGGTGTCCCCATGTCGATGCCATAATCAAATTAGGTGCATGCGCAATAGATGAAGATGATGACCATCTAGAACCATGTGTAGGACAATGTAGAGCATGTATATCTGAAGTGGACAATGTAGATACAGCTTCATTGAAATTGTCATCGAAGAGAATACTGATGTCCTCAATGTGTGCTTCCATGTCAGCAATACAGAATTCTATAAATAGACAAGTGATGTCAGGTAGAAATATGTCCCAATAAGCAATGCTAGGACAACTAATATCCTATTGCAAAGAAGCACTGGAAGCTTTTAGAGAAGCAACTCTGGAATTTAATGAAGCAATAGTAGGAGTGATGATTTCTTCTATGTCACTGGAACATTTTGTTTTTGTATAATGATTAGGGATGTGAGTTGTGATCAAATCAGGATCATGTGGGAATGGAGAAACATTCGAGTCTCCATATATCTCCCAAATTGTGATCCACAATGCATGTGGACAATCAATATCGATGATGGCATACAAAATGGCATCTGATATATGTAAACTAATCAATCCAACAATGTGATCATGATGATTAAACCACTTAGCCTTCTGAAATTGTTTACCAGGTTCAGGGACAAGTCCATACAGATGGGGTATGAGATTATCGAACCTAAAGTGTTTCAAGATGCCTTCACACCAGGACTTATAATTTCCCTTGTTTAGGGCTTATAGGATGCAATTACAGGTAGCGTCTCTAGCTACTTTATACTGGCTTGTGTATGGGCGTTGTGGGGCATTCGACCAAACCCTTGTGAGGGTGTTCATAAGAATAGGTGAAGATGCCTTTCCCTAGCTCAAGTCGTCGTGTCTAGCGTGGGAAATGGTACGCCAAGCATGTGGTGGAGTGGCCTTTATTGAGGGCAGGGCGACATTTAGATGGGGACGTGGGTCGGCCTTTGTGCAGACCCAGGTTCCAATACAAGTGCCAGGCCATCTCAATAGGCGTCTTCTGTCCTCTTCGAAGCCCCAGCAAAAAACTCACACAGTTAATAAAAAATAATCAAACCAAGCATAAAACCATGCCTCACAGTATGAAGCTCGGCATGAATGGGGGTGAATAGCACAACAAGTAGATGATGGCATGAAAACTAATCCACAAAGCTCTGATACCATGTAGAAAACCAAGATCATGGAGGAAGATTAACAAGCACATGAATTGCAATGGAACTGACCAGTTTGTATTATCAAATGAGACGAGTCTAAATAGAGAAGTGTAGGTACCCGAATCTCCATGAAAAGAGGATAGGACTCCTCTACATGGAGTTGTTGCGAGTAACCTCCCACAAACATAGCGCGAGGTGTCGATGCAAGTCGAAACCTCTCAAAACATCTCAACTACTTTGACAAGTTCACAAGAATATGTGTCAATACGCCTAAGTATGATTAATTACATATGTGTATGCCTATAGACTAAAGGTATACATCAACACATAAGTTATGAGAGTTGAGAGAAAAAATAGGTTGTTAAAAGATGTTTATAAATGGATACACACTTTTCTATACATGCAAGTGTTTCTTTGAGGATATTAGGCCACTTAGAGTTTTTAAAAGGGAAACATGGTGAAATATCCCTCTTAGGATATCTGCTAATATTCTGATATTCTAAAGTCTGATATGATTTCTTACTTGCACATATACAATATAGCTATACCAACATATGAATACAAATGACAATGGAAATAAAAATATCTCAGATCTCACTGTTACAATTCAGACCTTTCAATTCGACAGTTGTATGACTGTCATAAACCTGCTATTTCAAATTAGACTGACAGCATTGATTATATTTGAAACGTTTAAGAATCTGTATGGAGAAATCTGAGTTGCAGTAGCTCAATAGCATATACCAGAAGTTGTATCAGAAATTGCATAAACAAACATACCATTTATATCGTTTTCCTGACCAACAACCATTATGTCTCTTTTGCAAATTCAACGCCAAACTGGACTCTTGCCATTGATTCAAATAATTCTAATTGACAACTAGCAAATTACTGGTAAACAATAACTCTATGCGCTGAAATTCTGTAGCTGATCGTTGTCAAGGAACTTAGACTTAATGATATCTCAATGATACTGCTGCCTTCAAAACTTTTATACACTGAATTGGAACAGATGTATGATGCTTCCTTGTGCAAAGTCACCCAAGATGGGATGATCACCACTAGGTATCATCACCATAGAAGAGTTTGTGCTTTGTTCTGTACTTCATATAATTGCAAATACGAACAGCTCCACTTGTTATACTGCGAACTCTCTCCTTTGATAAATACGCAGCTCACATGTCTTAAGGATTCACAAGGAATGGCAGACTTTGTACATGATTTCCATGATTGCTATTCACCAAATGAACCTTCCTCAGGATTCCACACTATATCTACTTGAATAGCTAATTCAATGAATTAAAATTGCTTGACAAAACATAGGCTCCATTCAGCTTTTAGACATGCAGCGATATCACGAATTCCTCATACAATTGTGGCGTCCTTAATAAATTTCAAATTCTTCATTAAAATGTTAATATCCCTGCTGTGTCACCTTATATATTCCATACCATGCGCTGACAAGTCACACCTTATACTTCACACGCCTTCCTCTATCATCACAAATGTATTATATATAAAGTGGCGGCTAGATATTGAAGAGGAACGGATTCCTAACACAAGACAAATGCTTCCCACTTACCATGATTTCAACAACAAAGCACTTAAAATCTTCAATTATTATAAAAGATGCATCAACAATTATGTATTGAGGGATTTAACCATCTATGAGGGACCCACTTTCCACTAATCTTCTTCAGCTTTCCTTAAAACATTCACAACCTTCATACAACATGGGGCCCATGATCCACTACAAAAGCATCTAAAGGATTCTTTATTAATTTTCTTCTGGTATTTGTCAGATATTGTCTCCAATATGCCAGCAATCAAATATAAACAGAGATATATTTCAAATCTGAATCATATATTCAATCAATAATGCATAAATTTCTGCAAACCCCTATATTATACTTGCATAGCGAATCTCATAAAATTGGTAAATGAGTTTTCTTATAACAAACTATTAGTGTATACATTTCATTTGGCTTCATTTGGCTTTCATTTGGCAACATTTGGAATCCTCATATAATGCACATGGTATAAGACACCTCATCTGGGTGTGTGGCAGTTAGGAAGAGTTCTTCACTCCACTTAGCTTGCCACATCTACTTTAGATGTCAAGTTATGGATTGACACCCATTAACTCAAGGTTACTCAAGCTTATATGTACTCGCCTTCTTTGCTATTGATTCGTGCATTGGGTGACCGTCCATTCTCTCTGATTCATGCGTTGTTTGATGTGCTTTTTTTTATCTCTTTGATTCTAGCATGTTTTATGGTATCGGAGCTTACGGATATAGTTTCAGGCCGGAATGCATAATGCTGCCCTGAGAGTTTGAAATGGATCGCAAAAGAGACTTTGGAAGATGCCACACCCCTCACAGTCATGCCAACAACCGCCAACTCGGATGTCCAGGCTATCCAACTCCATTCTCTAACTCTGGTAGGCGGTTGTCAAACTATATGTTGTTCAACTTCTTTGCGTGTACCAATCGGTCTTTATTTTCTGAGGTGATGAAGTAGTTTGTATCTCCTCTCACAGTAAGAGGCTGATTGTGTTCTGATTTTCTTTGTGCCACGAGATAGGAAGGGTTTGTGACTGTAGGTTTTGAAATCGCCAGACAAGGAAGGGAGCGCTGCCCTACTGAGAAACGACGCCCAGCCAAGTTGGTCGAGGCATTTATTTTTCTACCATGAGGTCGTGGTTTCAAACATCATTTGAAGGAGCATGATATCACAATCCATAGTCACAATTTGACAAATCTGGAGGTTGCAGTTTGTAGATCTCTTCAACGGCCTTCAGCAAGCGACTCCTAATCTCTACAAGCATTGAAGTTGTTCTTGCGTGTGAAGTTGTTCTAATCTCCTGAGCACTCACAACCTGTTAACTAGGCACACGGCCTCCCCAAACTCACCTGTAGGTTTTGTTTGTTTACCTTTCCTACAGGGCCGTCGCTTTTTTTGCAAGCCCAACATTTTTTTTGTGGCTAGGCGTGGATGCTAAAAGGCTGTGGAGAGCTGGCTATGGACGTTGGGAAGGGTCATTTGTTGTTTACTTTGTTCCAGGTTGTATGGATCCTGCATCCTGGACTTAGAGTCTTTTTTCAGACTCGTGGTTGCTACAAATCTGGCCCCTACTGGCCTCATTGACCGCCTTTCCATCATTGTTTACAACATGCATTCTGTCTGGCCCCCCACTTTAGGCCTCTTTAAGGTGTCATCCTCTGTGACTATGCAGGTGGAGTTAACTTGCCTACCACCATGAGTCTGAACTCGCCAGTACCTGGAGTTTGTTTTTTTGCTCCCTTGAGCCCCCTTTTTTTTTGCAATCTCTCCAAGTGTTTAACTATTTTTTTGCAAATTAGATGTTCCACTCTTTTTTTTTGCAAAATTAAAGGCATTTAAATGTATGAAGTTGAAAAAGTAAAAATTACATATTTTGCAAACAGTAACTCGAAATGGAGTTCTTTTTTTTGCAAATGTGCATGATTTTTCGACACACATCTTTTGGATTCAAAATTGCACTATTGTTATAAAGTGCCTATTTGAAACCCATTTTGTCTCACTTCACACACTATTTTTAAAGTACAAAAATCTTGGGGGTTCTTCAAATTTAATCAGGGCGGGTGTCTTGTGTCTTTCACTTCCTTGAGAAGTGCATCTTGGTTGTGTACTTCTTCCTTCAGCGTCTCTTTCCGCATTTTTGTTTGGAAGCTACAAGCATGGATTCTAGTATTTCTATTTCAGCCTCAGTACCCTTCAATTATCACAAATGGAAGTCTAAAATTTCTCACTCATGAATAAAGGCTTATATAGGATTACAATGAATATTGAAAAAGAACCCACAACTGCTAAGGAAAAGAAAAAATGGTTAAACAAAAGAGATCAAGCTTTTGGATTTTTGTGTCTTAATATTTCACATGAATTACTATTTCATATTGAGTCCTTGAAAACACCCAACGAAGTTTGGGAAGGTCTTAACAAGCTATTTGGAAAGATAGATGAATTTAGGAGTCATGAGTTGGAGAATGAACTCATAGGTCTACATCCAAAAGACTATACATCTCTACAAGACTTTTTTACTAAGTTCAAGTCCTTAAGGTTGCAACTAGAAGAATGTAGGATTGACAAAAAAAGGACTAGTTAGTACTTTCTGTATTATCCAAGTTAGGTAATGAGTATTCTGTGTTTGTATCTACCTTCTACTCAACAAAGAGGGATCTTGGAGCCCCATGGGTAATGCCTTCTCTTGATGACTTCATTGCTAACCTAACAAGGGAGCAAGACAAGTTGATTCAAATGAGGAATTTGAAAACTAGTAAATCTCAAGCACTCATTGCAGGAAATGAGAAAGCTCAATCTTCAAAGGGTAAGAAACAACAAAATCTAAAGGACAACAAAAACTAAACACCAAAATCTAAATCTGCAAGCTATATATATATATATATATATATATATATATATATATATTGTTAGAGACCATTGGTTGGCAATTTGAAGATTGATAATCATTGTATATCATTGAAGATATTGTTGAAGAGTTTGAATATATATATATATATATATTCAAACTCTTCAACAATATCTTCAATGATATATAATGATTATCAATCTTCAAATTGCCAACCAATGGTCTCTAACCAAATAATTACTTTCAATCTAGAAACCCAATACAAAAGATGTAAAACAATGCTTTGAAGCTCAGAAGTGAAATTTGAAGTAATTTCACCTCATGAATGGTAAGGGATCATTTCCAAACCATTAATTATAGAGGGATCATCTCCTTGATACCATGAATGCAAGGGAACATCTCCTTGAACTCAAGTTGAAACGAAGAACTTGTCTTCAATCCAAAAAACACATAAACTGAATTAATGATCTCAAATGACTCCCAACCATTCTTTTAAAACTTTCACAAATCAGGGCAGACATACTTTTATTAAATAAAAGTTTTTGTGTACATGATCACACTTGAACTTTTTAAATGATGTTTGTTTTTGTGTACACAATAGCATTTTATTTCATAAAATGTTTTTAAATTGATTTAAGTAACTTAATACAAATATAATTATATAAAGTAATTAAAATACTTTTTAAAATTAAACTACAATTAAAACCTTTTTAAATTACTTAAAAAAATGAGGAAATCACAACCCTCCCTTTCCAACATTACTTGTCCCAGAAGAAAATTTGCACCCAAACAATTCCTAGACCCCAAATCAATCAAGGCTCCTCAATCATGATTAAACACATCATCTCAAAGCTGCTGGTGTAGAAGATCTTGGGACTGCTTCCACTATCGCACAATGATACAAACACATCCATACCAATATAGATGCCAATCATGAAGGTATAGATGCCAAGCAATGAACCAATGAAGCTGAAAATCCTTCTACCACTGAATAGTAACATGAATAGATGAAGGATGCTAAACACAAATGTATACATTCCTATTGTGCTAAAACTGAAATCACCTACTTCACTACTCAACAATGAAGAATAACCATCCACATGTGCCAGTAAGAAAACATCATCAAAATGATGTTGTGTCTCCTCAAGAGTAGGTTGATCTTCTCCAATGGAAATTAATGTATTATGCAAACCTGAATTCTCATTGTCACACTCATGCAAATCATCAATGGCTGATCCAAAATAAGTAAACAAGGCTGATTGCCTCATTCCATTGACCATTTCAAGGTGCTATTTTGCTTGACCAGCAACTAGCTTAGCTTCCTTTGCTCTTTCTAGCCAAATGTCACACTGTTCTTGTGTCTTATTCACCTTTTCAAATGTCTGATGTACAAAATCAGATGTGTAGTGCCCTTTTTTTCAACAAAATTATCATATCCAACACTCCAATTTTGTATGCCATCATTAGTAGACCACAAATAACTATCATCCAAAGGTGTTAGCATATCTATCTCATGAAAATACAAAGTCATAGGACTGCTGTCCTCAAACAAATCACGTATGATGTCTTGTCATTCAATAGAATTGTCATCCAACTCAAAATTTAAATGCTTACCATCAAATGCCAATTCAATACAATTCTCTCCAAGTGCTTCATTTATGTCCTCATGAGACAATTTATGACCTATAGCAATCATAGATTTGGCTATTATCTAATGATTATGGGAGAAAATAGGAGTGCTCTTCCAAAAATCAGAATTGCTTTCATACCTTTGTGATGTATCTTCACAATTTACCATCTCAATATCAACTACCTTTAAACCATCTTCATGTTGTGAAGCTAAGTCAAGATCATGCTCAAGCAAGGAATCATCATCACAATAGAAAGTAGACTCTTCTACAACCTGTTTTTCTTCAATGATTGATCTAGAATCTTGTTCACCTATAGACTGATCAATGACAACTGATGTACCATTCTCCCAATCATTACACCTATCCAACTTATCATAGAAAAATGAGCTTAAATTAGATTGCGTTGATAGGTAGTCTTTCCACCATTGCAAGTTCTATTCAATTGTCTTCATTCATTGTTGGGATTGCATATGATTTTTTGAAATTATTCATAATTTCTTGCATACCTCTAACCTTCTTTGTGCTTTGTTCCTGTCTTTGCTTCTTTTTGTCCATTTGATACTCCATATATTGATCGAAAGACAACTTATCTCTAACATGTTGTAGAAGATTACAATACTTCTCATAAGAAACCATTATATCATCATTTATGTGTTGCCATACTCTGAAATTTGCTAAATCACACACCCAAACATGCTGGCAAGATCAAGGCTCTGATACCACTGAAATATCCCTCTTAGAATATATGCTAATATTCTGATATTCTAAAGTCTGATATGATTTCCTACTTGCACATATACAATATAACTATGCCAACATATGAATGCAAATGACAATGGAAATAAAACTATCTCAGATCTCACTGTTACAACTCAGACCTTTCAATTCCACAGTTGTATGACTGTCATAAACCTGCTGTTACAAATTAGACTGACAACATTGATTATATTTCAAATGTTTAAGAATCTGTATGGAGAAATCTGAGTTGCAGTATCTCAATAGCATATACCAGAAGTTGTATCAGAAATTACATAAACAAACATACCATTTGTATCGTTTTCCTGACCAATAACCGTTATGTCTCTTTTGCAAATTCAACGCCAAACTGGATTCCTGCCATTGATTCAAATAATTCTAATTGACAACTATCAAATTACTGGTAAACAATAACTCTAGGTGCTGAAATTCTGTAGCTGATCGTTGTCAAGCAACTCAGACTCAATGATATCTCAATGCTACTGTTGCCTTCAAAACTTTTATACACTGAATTGGAACAGCTGTATGATGCTTCCTTGTGCAAAGTCACCCAAGCTGGAATGATCACCACTAGGTATCATCACCCTAGAAGAGTTCGTGCTTTGTTCTGTACTTCAGATAACTGCAAATACGATGAACTGCACTTGTTATACTGCGAACTCTCTCCTTTGATAAATATGCAACTCATATGTCTTAGGCATTCACAAGGAATGGCAGACTTTATATGATTTTCATGATTGCTATTCACCAAATGAACCTTCCTCACGATTCCATGCTATATCTACTTGAATAGCTAATTCAATGAATTAAAATTGCTTTACAAAACGTAGGCTCCATTCAGCTTTTAGACATGCAGCGATATCATGAATTCCTCATACAATTGTGGCGTCCTCAATAAATTTCATAGTCTTCAATAAAATGTTAATATCCCTGTTGTGTCACCTTATATATTCCATACCATGCGCTGACAAGTCACACCTTATACTTCACACGCCATCCTCTATCATCACAAATGTATTATATATAAAGTGGTGGCTAGATATTGAAGGGGAATGGATTCTTAACACAAGACAAATGCTTCCCACTTACCACGATTTCAACAGCAAAGCAATTAAAATATTCAATTATTATAAAAGATGCATCCACAAATATGTATGTATTGAGGGAATCTACGAGGGACCCACTTTCCACTAATCATCTTCAGCTTTCCTTAAAACATTCAAAACCTTCATACAACATGGGGCCCATGATCCACTACAAAAGTATCTAAAGGATTCTTTATTAACTTGGTATTTGTTAGATATTGTTTCCAATATTCCAGTGATCAAATAGAAATTACCAAATACCAAAATCTAAATCTACAAACTATATATATATATATATTCAAACTCTTCAACAATGTCTTCAATGATATACAATGATTATCAATCTTCAAATTGCCAATCAATGGTCTTCGACCAAATAACTACTTTCAATCTATAAACCCAATATAAGAGATGTACATCAATGCTTTGAAGCTCAGTAGTGAAATCTAAAGTGATTTCACCTCATCAATGGTAAGTGATCGTCTCCAAACCATTAATTACCAATGGATCATCACCTTGATACCATGAATGCAAGGGAACATCTCCTTAAACTCAAGCTGAAACCAAGGACTTGTCTTCAATCAAAAAAAACACATAAACTCAATTGATTATATCAAATGAATCCCAGGCATCCTTTTAAAACTTTCACAAATTAGGACAGACCTAATTTTATTAAATGAAATTTTTTTGTGTACACGATCACACTTAAACTTTCTAAATGCCTATTTTTGTGTACACAATAACACTTTATTTAATAAAGTGTTTTTAAATTGATTTAAGTAACTTAATAAAAATATAATTTTATAAAGTAATTAAAATACTTTATAAAATTAAATTATAATTAGAACCTTTTTAAGTTACTTAAAAAAATGGGATCATCACACATGGGATTTGAAAATGATGCATGTTATTACATTGGTGATGAGTATTTAGATGAGATGGAAGCCTACAAATAATATATATTTGATAAGAATTGATGAGGATATTTTTATTGGTCATTCTATCACTCTTCAAGGAGCTTCAAGTAAACCTACAACTAGTTTACCAAGGAAATCATGAGATTACAATTTCTACCCATCTACTCCAAATTGTTGATACTCTTACATTTTCTTGTGGTAGCTCCAGCCTCCCTTCCAACTCATTTAAGTATACACTCTAGTTGATAGAAATTTGCATCCCCTTCTATTGAACACGATGCACATATCCTCCCATCTCCATTATAAAAGATGAATGTTCACCCATTGGTCACGCCATATCTAGTTCTATCCCCACTAATGGAATCTCTTGAATACATCAATACACTCCTAATCACAATCATAGGACCTACCCTAGCATGTCCAAACACTACCAATAGTGATAAAAATTAGAGAACTCAAGGTAGCATCCATAAAGAGGAAAAAAATGGCCCATGAGGCTATACTATAAGCAATCAACAAGTAAAATTCTAGAATTTACATGGTTTCCAACAAAAAATGAAATCATAAAAATCAAGTACATATACTTGGGAATTTATTTTACAATTAAACTCTATATCAAGAATTAGAATGATTATTAAAAGGAAGTAAGGTACACGGAACACACTTCCTACACCAATCTAATGAGGAGAATAGTATGTAAATTCTTTTAAATCCTTACAATTACAGTTATGTCATGTGTTTAACATACAGATTACAATAGCAAACACAACATAAGAATGCAAGAGAGACACAAGATATATCATGGGGAAACAACCTTTTTAGGTAAAAACCCCACACTCCAAAACGTGCACAATGTATTATCAAAACAAGATTGTTTACAACACACTTGCAATGCAAGCTCTTCCAGGAGTCTGCAAATGTCGTTTATGGAGTAATTTCGGTAGCATAACAGTACCTATATTAACACTATACAACTACTACTCCAAAACACCTCAATATATAGAGTTACAAAGCACAAATAGGAAGCTTCTAGAGATGGGCGTCCATCTTGGCCACATGGCCCGTTTGTCACACCCAAGGACACTTGTCCAACATGTATACATCTCATTTACATCTTTCATACATGGAACATTTGACTTCCCAAGAATAAAGCGCTCCAGGTTAAAAATATGCAATGACAGATGCTCTTATGCATCTTACAGCTGTAATAAAATTCTACAACAAAACAACACTTAATGTTGTAAGAGAATCTATCATACACAACTAAAAATAGCATATTCCTCTTACAACATGTCATAATCCAACTTGGGCACTTAAAGATGCCTTCTCCACATGCAAAGATGCTTTCCGACACTTGTCTTCACTTGTCATAGGAATCTCTATATTTGGCTCTTACGTGTCATAGATTCTGTCATACAAAATAACTCCTCTATCATACCACAAGATGTCAACACATGGCATATTAGTGCCACCTCAAATGGGACACCTATATCCACATGGGATGAGTTGACCATCCTAGTCACCTTACAAGTTGAGTGACAACTCACCATGCCACTTGACACTAAATGCCAAAACAAGATGTGCAACATAAATTAGATCATAGGCAAATAATATAAACAAATAATCAAGTAATTAATGCTAGGAATTGCAAGGTTGAGACACGTTAATTCCCAATATTCTCCCACTTGTCAAACACCTTACAATAGCCAATAGAGTGACAAGATTTGATTTCTAGGAGCCAAGAGTCCCATAGACTCTGAACACCATCTGAACTTATCTCTACCCACAGGTTTCACCAATGCATCTGCAACATTCTTCAAAGTGTCAACAGATTTTTTAATATCACCTTCCCATCTTCTACCATATCATGAACAAAATGATATTGAATATCAATGTGCTTTGTTCTTGCATGGAAAGTAGGATTATTTGCCAAGTAAATGGCATTGTAATTGTCACAACAGATAGTAATCTATCCTACATCAAAACCAACATCTGAACACAACCTTTTAAGCCACATGGCTTTGTTACAAGCATGAGTTGCTGCCATGTACTTTGCTTCTGTCATGGACAAAGCAACCACAAGTTGTCGCTTACTCATCCAACTAATAGCTCCACCAAACATGGTAAACACATAAGAACTACTCAACATTCTGTGAGTATTCAAGGATTTGTGGATTCTAATTGGGCAAGTGACATTGACAATAGGAGATCCATGATAACATAAGGAATACTCAGAAGTACCCCTCAAATATCTGAACACTCTCTTCACTGCATCCCAATGTACCCATCTAGGATTATCCATAAATAGACTAAGGACTCCCACTGCTTGGGCTATGTATGGTCTTGTATAGACCATATCATACATCATGCTGCCAACCACACTAGCATAAGGTACTCTACTCGTATCCTCCATCTCAGAAGGAAACTTTAGACAATCATCAACATATAGCTTTGTCCCCATCGTGACATGAACAATCAATGGTCTGCAATCCACCATATTGAATCTCTCCAACATAGTGTTAACATACTTACTCTGGCCTAACCAAAGTTTTCTATTTGCTCTGTCTCTTCTGATCTCCATCCCTAGAATGTACCTGGTTGCCCCTAAATTTTTTATTTCAAACTGTGCTGACAACTAAGACTTCAAATTAGAAATCAAACTTTTACCATTCCCAATTAGTAACATATCATCAACATACAACGCTATAATGAGAATGCGATCATTGTCAAATTTGAAATAAACACAATGATTTGATTTTGATCTTAGAAATCAAATACTCAACACAATTGCATCACACTTTTGGTGCCACATCCTAGGAGACTATTTCAAACCATACAAAGACTTCTTTAACTTGTAACCCAGATTTTCTTTACCTTTTACCATGTAGTACTCTATCTATGACATGTAGATTTCTTCCTCCAAATCACCATGAAGGAAAGTTGTCTTCACATCCATTTGTTCCACTTCTAAATCATAAGCTACTACAAGAAATAATAGTAACCGAATAGATGTCATTTTTGCAATGGGAGAGAAAATTTCACCATAATTAATTCCCTCCACTTGTGAATACCCCTTTGCAACTAATCTAGCCTTATACTTCTCAACACTAACATCTGTACCAAATATTTTCTTGAACACCCATTTACATCCAATAGGTTTCTGTCCTTCAGGCAAAAGCACCAAGTCCCAAGTTTTATTCTTTTCCAAAGAAGCCATCTCCTCTTCTATGGCCTCCTTCCAGGAACTTGTATCTTTCATACCCATAGCCTCTTTCACAGTTCTAGGCTTATCAGTCTTAGAAATCAAGGCAAAAGCACAACCAGAATCAAGAAATGAAAACCCAAACCTGTTAAGTTGCTTCTTGGTTTGTGTGGACCTCCTCACAAGATGAGGTGGAGGTTCTTCTTATTCTATACTTTTAAAGCTGCTAGAGCTTTCCTCATCATCAGGTTGAACAGGGTCTTTCGGTTCAGTCTTCTCAGGGGTAGTAGGAAACTGAACCACATCCTCTTTCTTTTCTTTTTCATCTGGATGCAAAACAATAGGACAAGGACTTACCTCTTTGAAAATAACACTTTTTCTATACAAGACTTTCTTAGCCACAGGATCCCAAAGCTTGTACCCTTTCACACCGACACCATAGCCAATGAAGATACACTTAACTGCCTTGTTCTCCAATTTTAACCTCTTCTCCTTAGGCACATGTGCATATGCCTTACAACTAAAAACACGAAGATGTCTTAATAAAGGCTTCTTACTAAACAACACCTCCATGGGTGTCTTATCAAAGAGTGTTGAAGTAGGAGACATGTTAATCAGGTAGCAAGTAGTTGCTATAGCTTCATCTCAAAACTTCTATTTGAGGCTAGCTCCACTAAGCATACTCCTAGACCTATCCAACGTTCTGTTCATCCTCTCTGCAACTGCATTTTACTGAGGGGTTTATGGAGTTGTCTTATGTCTTTCAATCCCATGTTCTTTACAAAACTTATCGAACTTTGTGGAACAAAACTCACCACCGTTATCAGTTCTCAAACACTTAATCTTTTTACCACTCTAATTCTCAACATGCCCTTTTCAAGCAAGTCCTATAATCATCATATTCCACGTTATCTACACGTAATCACCTAAATTAACCATCTGAGGCTTGCCCATCAATAGTCTCAGTGCTAGGAACAACCATGCCTGAAGTTGCGTCCAATGGTAAAAATAAGTGGATGTGAGGGGTTCATGGATTCTCGGTGCTCTTGGTGCCATGTCAAGAGCATGCAGGCGAAGGAGGCATATTGCTTTGAAGACCTCCTTGACATAGTTGATAAAATTCCCAAACTAATTCATGGAGAATGTAATCTAAATATGTTGCATTATGACTAAAGAACAACTTAGACACTTTTCAAGATCCAAAAAACATTGTTGATAAAATTTCAAAACTAATTTGTGGTGAATGTAATCTAAATATATTACATTATGAGACTAAATAACAACTTAGACAAGCACCTTAGCTTTTCAACTAGACAACACTCTAGGTTTGAATGGTTTTTGTGCCCTATTATATCAACAAATTAGGAATATTCTCAAGAAGGATTTAATGGAAGTAATTGAATATTCAAAGAAGAACTACAACACCACTATGAAGAGATTAATGTGCCACATTGTGGTTGACAAGATGCCCCTTATTTTAGATGGGAATGATATATAGATTCTTTGTATCAAATAAACCTAATGAAAGAATAAGATTTATCCTAAGAGCCATATATGTCAAATAAGCAACACAAACCATTGGAAATGAAATTTTAAAAAAAAAACTAAATAATAATGAGCAATAGACATGCATGATTGTTGATGTGAAAATCTCAAGATTGCCACTGGGTGCATATCACATTAAGATTTTCTAAAAATCTATACTAGTTACATAAGTTATGAGAGTTGAAAGAAACAATAGGTTGTTAAATATGTTTATAAATAGATGGACATTTTTCTATACATGCAAGTGTTTCTTTGAGCATATTAGGCAACTTAGAGTTTATAAAAGGGAAACATGGGAGTTGAAAATGATGCATGTTAATACATTGATGATGAGTATTTAGATGAGATGGAAGCCTACAAATAATAAATATTTGATAAGAAATGATGAGGACATTTTTGTTGGTCATTCTATCACTCTTCAAGGAGCTTCAAGTAAACCTAAGACTAGTTTACCAAGGAAATCATGAGATTAGAATTTCTACCCACCTACTCCAAATTGTTGGTACTCTTACATTTTCTTTTGGTAGCTCCAGCATCCCTTCCAACTCATTTAAGTATACACTCTAGGTGATAGAAATATGCATTCCCTTCCATTGAACACAATGCACATATCCTCCCATCTCCATTATAAAAGATGAAAGTTCACCCATTGGTCAAGCCATATCTAGTTCTATCCCCACTAATGGAATCTCTTGAATGCATCAATACACTCCTAATCACAATCATAGGACCTACCCTAGTATGTCCAAACACACTACCAATAGTGATAAAAATTAGAGAACTCAAGGTAGCATCCATAAAGAGTAAAAAATTGCCCATGAGGCTATACTATAAGCAATCAACAAGTAAAATTCTAGAATTTACATGGTTTGCAACAAAAAAGGAAATCATGAAAATCAGGTACATGTACTTGATAATTTATTTTACAATTAAAGTCTATATTAAGAATTGGGATGATTATATAGTACAATTAATGCATAATAATTACTTTTAATGGTTTAGCTTCGAAAATCTTGAATGGATCTTTCCTTAAGATCCAACTAAACATCTACTTTAGGAAATAATTTATGAGCCAAATGCTTAACATATGGCCAAAAATCATTAGGCTAATGGTTCTATTTCCACCAAGGACAAGAAACCCGTTGGAATGTACACATCTACATACTCAATCCATAATGGTTTTGGTTTCAATGGTGTTAGTAAATAGATTTATCACTTTGAAATAGTTAAGAAAACTATGACTTGCTCAAGGAATCGTGACAAAAATGCCTACAACAGTTGGAGAGATCATCAAAGGGATGATGATCTTCCTCTGATTTTGAGAGGGGCAACTTATGACTCAATTTGAATTTTCTAGGATATGCCTTTGATTGGAAAGTAGGAAAGGAAACTACAAGGATGGAAAAGATAGAAACCCTAGATGAGAGACATAAGAATATCACCTAAACTTCTCAAGAAAAGAATTAGAATAAAAGTGAGCACAAAGATATTTAGTGACACAAAATTTAAAAGTTTCAAACTCACAAACAATAACTAATAAGATAGGAAATTACTCAAAAGGTCACACATTGAACATACAAAGAATATGCAACTAATTCAGAATACAAGGTTTCTGTATTAAACTCAAGTGCAACTAAACATAACCAGAATTACAAATTAAAATAACAAAAACTTGCAATCCATGAAGAAATATATGACACAGAGTTCATTTTCCTCCCTTAATTCTTCAATGAAATAAAAACGCACAGTTTTTCAAAAATCCCTATACAATGGCTATATTGGAAAGCTAACCAATTTCCACTAGAAATCTACAGAAGAAAAAATTCTCTCAAGAAGCTCTCCTCACGAGAAGTTGGAAAAATATCTACTCTTTACCTTTTCTTTACATAGTTATAGAGTTTTTTTCTGTTCTTAATAAAATGTAACGGATTCTTGAAAATAAGTAACAATAAAGAAAAAACCTTTCCCTTCAGGTACAAACAACATTTAACTAAAACATTATTAAATAAATTTTATAATAAGGTGATATGTTCTAACTTAAAATTGACTAGTGTGTCTTTGACATTCTACAAGATTTGTAAGTATTTGCCTTGTCATATTTATTGATTACCACTACAACATGCACATTTGTTGATTGTGCCGTGCAATTTTGACAGACAAAAATGTTCCATACACCAATAGCACGCACTTTTACATACTCATTGAATTTTTGAAACATAAAACTTTCTCCTGCTCCGTTTGGTGCATGCTTGACAACTAGGCCTGCGATTTTTAACTTAAAATAAAACTGATCTTCTGTTTTATGCTCGAACCCTCACCATTTCGAAAGAATTCAAATAATTTTTGTTTGTTTGGTTTAGTTAGCTGAAGAAATGGAGGGAATAAACTGTACTCTTCAATCTTATCTTGCACATACATCTTGCCACCTTTCTTGTTCTTATGTTTCCTACTCAATGTAGTATCATATCTAAAGTTGTCAGGGTACTACTTAATGTACTCTGTAAACTCATCATGGTAGAGAAGACTATCAGTGTTGGAAACCCATAAGAAAAGCCAAGGCCGACGTCTAAAGTTGAAGGAGGAAACTTCTCCCCTAAACATTCTCCGTAGGTCCCATAATGGAGCTATTCCGGTACTAGTGGCTATTATTATATGTGTTGCACTGGGATCATCTTTGGGTAGCAGCATCACTTTATCAAATGGACCTGTAATCTAGAGCTTGTCTCCAAGTTTTCTATCACAGAGATAATAATTGTAAACGCATTTCTTGGAGGGTTCCTCCTTCCCTGTCTCTGGGTCATAGTAAAAAACTCTTCTAACATACAAGCTTCGTGTTTTCCCATAAAACAAATCTCCATATCTTGTAGAGGCAATGGAATAAAGGTGAACAACACGAGAGGTACCAGGGTTTTTTTTTAACTTTTAGGGTCACCATGGGGAATCACACCATAGCTCTGGTCTTCCCAATAGAGCATGAACTGAGATAATTCCTCATTCTCCAACTCAAGCATATCAGCATAGAAAATGGAAACATTGAATTCTTCATCCGATCTACTCAAAGGGAAAAGGTTAAGTGATTTAAGATGTTCATATACACACAAGTCCAATATACCTACATGGAAGGTGGTTACCATTCTTATCAATACAGGGTCTATTGAGGAAGAAGGATACTAAGACATCATTATAGAGTATGAAGGAACCTTCAATTTGAAGACACCTAGAAGAAGGTGAGAAAATATGAATGAACATATCGGATAATAATGAGTGCCTATGGATTCTATTAATCTATTGGACTCTCTTTCCCAAAAAAACATGATAAATGCATCAAGAGAAAAGGGTATAAATAATGACATGGTTTGCAATAATATAAGAATTTTGTCAAACATTAACTTGTAGGATCTCAATAAGATGTCAAATTATGCATTAAAAAAGATGAAAGAAATCATCACATTCCCTAAACATGAGGTAAGAAGGATAATTAAAGCACGATTCGTTGAAAGAACCTACAAGAAAGAAAGGATAGGTTTATGCTTTTAAGTTTTAAAATAGACGAAGGAATTAGGAGAAAGAATAATTTTTTTTGATAAGTTCTATTAGAGAGGTAGCTCCCTATATTATATAGAAAAAACAAAAAATGTTACATAGCATTGAAAATGGCATTAATGCCATCAACCAGATCATTGGCTCTCTCTAGCTGCTAGGCAGACATGAGATCACCATTTACACTTATGAAATTAGCAAAAGCTTCCATGTTGCAATTTTCCAGTCCCTCCCTGAAAATATCTATTTCCTCCACCACCTTTCCTTTCTTCCTTACTACATCTGCATCAAAGATCCCCCCAATAAGACCGTTCCTAGGATTTGGGTTGGTATGCTGCCCTACCACTAGAATATCATCTCTCAGATCATCCTTGGCCAAGAAACCGATGAATCTTGAGGCCTTTGAATCCTAATAAACTATATTATAAGAGGAAGAATGAGACATACACCCTTATCATTGGATGTGCCATGCACTAATACATATCCCTAGTCTTCCTTTTAAGTACTATTTGGCTATATGAGGAGACTTAATAAGTTGTACCTTAACTTTTATTTCATTAATTATTTTTCTCTTATATTTTTCAATTTTATCTATTGTTTTTCCCAAGATAATTTAAAAGAATGTGAGCTTTTTGCAACACATAATTAAAGGTGATCATATTTTTAAATATTTTCCATTAAGTTTATCATCTTTGTAGTGGGACTTCATAACTACCTCAATATATAGATCAATATATAGATGATCATGTTTTTGTACTATTTACATTAATTATTTATTTTTTAAATATAAGACATCATAATTTTAAAATATAAACTATTAAAAGTAACATACAAGTATACAATATTTACTACACTTTTCAAAGTAAAAAACAAAACAAAAGAATTGCCCAAATAATGAATGGTGGCTTTTGCAAAAGTTAAATTTAAATTTTATGCATTGTAGATAAATTAGAATTAAAATCTATGTATACAATATTTACTACACTTTTCAAAGTAAAAAACAAAACAAAAGAATTGCCCAAATAATGAATGGTGGCTTTTCCAAAAGTAAAATTAAAATTTTATGCATAGATAAATTAAAATTAAAATCTATGTGTCCATGTGCACATATGTAGTAAAAGATAATTCTAAAGTAAAATAATAATAATAATAATAATAATAATAAGTAAATAAAATAGCTCTAGAGTGGTACCTCTATTTGTTTTTTAGATAATGTACTTTAGATATCTATAGTAGTTATGGTTGGGCTTCACAACTACCCTAATATAAGTTTAGATCTTGTAAAATTACAAACTATTTAAGTTGAACATGTATGAAGCACTAAGGTTTTTTTTTTTTTTTCTTTGGTATAACGAACTTATTTTCATTATTAATGTATTCTTTCTTGAGAAGTTAAAGAGAGTAGGATAAGTTCAAGGATGAAGGCTCTATAAATAATTATAAGTATGTTGTGTAGTTAATGAAAAGTTCACAATAGAAATTGGGGTTTTGAAATCTCATTATAATAGTTTTATATTATAATTTTATAGAGGTCATCCACAAATTTGTTTTTTCTACAATGGGAGCATGAGGCTTAGGGCACGAGCCTTAGGCTGAACCTCTTCTGTTGAGAGACAAGGACTGAGGAGTATTCATTCTGCGAGCTTTGAATTATAATGGATGTGACATGTTGTCTCGCATCCTAAGGTTGCACACTATTGGAGACCCTACACCAGATGTGAGGTGCAGTTTAGGAGGATGAAGTGTGACATTATAATGTTGGGTGTGGTTTGTCATCTATAAGAAACTCTAAAGATAAATAGGGTTTTTAGGCTCTATTTTATAAGAAGGAAGCCAAGATCATAATGCTTGATGTATTGTATGGTTTAGAGTTCACAATATAAATATAGGTTTAAGAGTGTATATTATGCTAGCGGGCACTGTAAAAGAATGCAGATTTGTTATCACCATATTTAATGTAATGTTCATTCATCATAATAACTTGTACAGAGAAGGTTATGGTGTCAGATTGTCGTTGATGTCGAAAAGGTTGAGTTGATATTAGTGAACATCTAAAGAACACTAATGAGGAGGTAAGTGCAAGAGGTTGATGCTTGGTCATATCACAGCTTGTTCAGTATGCTTGTTCAGTGTTCACAATTTGTCATGATCTTCATTGATGTGGTCTTCAATTAGTTGAAATGATAAGATTCTATCAGGGGTCAGTATGGTTGCATGAAGATTGTTCATCAAATGAAAGGTTTGTTCATATTATTCTTTTGATCAGGAGCAGTTGCTACTATGCCTAAGATGTTGTAGTAGTGAGTAATCAGATGTGTCAGATGTGTTGTTTGGAGTTGTTTTCTTTGTATGAGACTTCATGCAAGTGAGAGATTATGAGCCCTTCTTATAGTTTGGTGGACTTCCTTGGAAGGAACAGCATGTTGACTTCATGCTAACTCCACCTTTATCAGGATATATTGATGCTTCATAGCAATAATAGTTTGAAATGAACTTTTGCTATTGGTGTTGAAAAGGAATGGTTCATGACAAAGTATGTTTGTGTTTCAAGGTTAGTACTCAGAAAATTACAAGGATCTCAGAGAATTATGGTGGTAACCCTTGTTCAAATTATGATAATTGAAATTTGCATAAAAGCCTAAGTGCATTCTTAAAATCCTAAAACCTAGCTAGAATCTTATAAGCTAAGTTTATTTTTTTTGTGACTTCTTATCATAAGTCACTCACTTATGTTTACGGGCTAGAGTGTCTAATATTCATGTGAAAACCGGCCCTCTCACTGATAACACAAGTCTCATGCGATGGCAGCATAAAGCAAAGGGGTGGTGTTGTTTAATTGATGCTAATACCAAGAGTTTGCATTAAAGAAAAGACTGATGATCTTCATTTTATTTAAGGCATCGAATTGCCTTTTTAGGGGGAACATAGTTTTTATTTCTTAAAAGGAGGATGATACCGATCACTAAGCTTTAGTCTATTTTTTAGAAACCTTTCTTAAAACCACTATGTGGTTAGCCATATACATGATTTAAGGAAAAAGGCATCCTTTATTAATACATACGAGTGGGCATGAATTTGAGGCTATGTAATTAAAGTTTAGAAATTATTTTAATTTCTATTTTTAAAAGAATGCATGAATTCATTATAGAATGTATATTGAGTTTTTCAAGGAGCCTTTAAAGGAGATGGTTTTGGAAAACTATTTCTAAATTCTATTCTATGCCATTGAAGAATTTAGTGAAGGTGAAAGGTTTTCATGAGGAAGATTGACAGGATTGAATGATGTGAGAAAATCAAGGATTTTATTTTTTGTGAAAAATTGCAAAGAGAATATGAATTGTTTTTTTTTTTTAAAGAGATTGTTTATACACAGATGTTTGCAGATTGAAGAGTCTTGTTGAAAAGAAAATGAAGAATGTGAAGGAGAAGATGAAGGGTTTGAGAAGATAAAAAGTTCTCAGAGATTATTTACAGAGCATTGATTAGATTTTATTGAAGATGTTTATTAATATTTTATGGTGGATTTTTTTTATGATTTTATTTATGCAGGGCAGATGAGTGAATGAAGATTTTTGGAAGAGATTTTATTTTCTCTTATAAGGGCAGAATGAAAAATAAATTGTTGAAGACTTTCAATTTGATAAAGATGAAAATTGAAGAGAAGATGAAAGGTTTTGAAAAGAGGATTGGAGAAATAATTTATTTTCTTTGCAGATTGGAGAATACAAAAAGAATATTTAAGATGAAAATGAAAAGACTAAATATTCAGTTTGAAAGAAATTTTATTTTCTCCTACAGGACACTGATGGTCATAAAAAGATGAAATTGATTTTACAGAGAAGAGGAACATCAAGAGTCTTTTCATTTACAATATTTCTTCAGGTGCACTGATGCAACTTTATAAATAGACAGAGATGAAACATACAAAATGTGTAGGGTTGTTGAGTGGATTAGGATACAGGATTGATTTTGAATATCTGAGTTTGTACATGATTTGGGTTGATGAAAATAATGGCCATTTGATAGACACATGTGAGAGAAGAAATGTTTTGTATTGAAACAGAGAAACCCTCTGAGTTTTTGTTTTCAGTTTGTTCTATATTAGGGGTTGGTGCTCCTTGAAGTTGTTGCTTCTAAACATTGTTGCCAGTGAGGCACAGTATGCCAGTGAGGCTTTGTAAGAAGTTTTTAAAGTTAAGCCAGTGAGGCACTTCATGAGTGCTTTTTCTACCCCTGAGGGTTTTCCACTTGGTAAAAAGCTTGTATCATGCTTCTCATTATTTCTTCTGTGTGTGTGCAATTAATGGTTTGATCATATTTTTGTTTACATCTGTTATTGCAAATCTTGTGCATATAAACTCAACAAATCATTAATGTATTCCTTTCTATTTGTTCTGAAAGAGAAAGCTTGCAAAAAGTTGTAAAATGTTTGAAAACTAATACAACACTGATTCACCCCCCCCTCTCAGTGTTGTCTTGGACTCTTACAGAAGGGAGGTTCAACATCACAATAGATGGTTTATTTAAACAAAGACAGAGTTCAGAATATTTGATCTAAACATAAAAAAAAGGTGTGACATAGATCTTCTTTAACCTTATTTCTCTTTCATAATAAATTTTAATTTGATAGGTTTTCTTATTAAAATGTATATTGATTCACAATAATCAATTTAAATTTATAATAATAAAAGTATGTAAATATGTTTTAGCGGTTGATAGGATTATCTTTACTCTTCAACATTGAAAATTAGTTTAATGGTACGGATTATCTTTACAGTTGCTTGTGTCTGTTCTTATTATTGAAACATAAAAACACACAGATTATATTTACCGTCCTTTCATTTTACTCAAAATCATTGTTTCAATTACGGGGTTTAACACTGTTGTAACTCCGCTAACCCGTCCACACTAAATTGGCTTACTGTTTAAGAAATTTCAGTTGCCCAAATCTGAGACATCCGCCACGGTTTCTAAATTGTTCTGCTCTCTAAATAGGAAAAACAAATTAAATTGACTTGCAGCTTCTTTTTATTTGGGAAAAAGAAATTCCACAAACTTTGCTGCAAATTGTTTCCTTTCTTTAGATCTGCCAATATTGCTGTTTTTGCCAGGTCTGATTTTCATAATGTTTTTCTGTACCTTCCATCTCTACCTGATGCACAACTGGTTCCACTTCAAATGGTATCACTTCTACTTCGAATTGTATCACTTCTATGTTGAAATGGCTGTTTGGCATATATTAATGCTGTTGATATGTCATCACAATGTCTAGAATGCAATACAAATCCATTCTTGATAGCAGAGTTAGTTGAATTAGTTTTTATGAGCACAAAACATTTAGAACACAGCTATGCTCTAGACATGTATACTTTTCACATGAATTGTTTCTTCTATGCAGAAAGTTGGAGCAGTTAGCAGAAGAAGTTGACTTTTTGATGTCTAGTCTAGATGATATCTTTCTCGGTGTCACAAATGTCAGGTAGAAGCAAAGGAAAGGGCGGAGCTTTTGCAAAGAGTGGTGAGTTAGACTTCTCTCTGGTTATTTGTAATCTAGTTGAAACCAAATTCTTCTAAAGTTTGGATTGGTTTTGAGGAGTTCTTGTCTTCTTCTAGATACATTTGAAATCAGTTCTGAGATTTATAAGTCCATCCTCCATTTGAGTCTTTATTATGTTTTAGTGATTAGTGAAACTCACCTACATCAAATGATTGGCTATGTTTTTTCCAACTGATTTGGTTATTATTCAGATTGTAAAGTTGTGGCATGGACCAAAAATTTGCAATTTTTTTTTCCTTAAAAATATGCTAGTTGAATGAGAAATATTGGCTTCTGCTAAGAGAGAAAAAAAAAAAAAAAACAAGCATCAAAGATGAACAATGTCAACTGTTTATATTGTGGACAAATCATGTAATTGCTAATGCTCATGAATCACCATGATGGGGACTGCCTGCTTGGAAAAGATTCCATTATTTTGCAATTTGATTTTGTAAACAGATGCTGCTCTAAAATTCTATACAAAGATACAATTATTTACAATTTTGGGATTCAACAAATTGCATGGGACTACTTGGAGAATAAGAATAAAAGTGGGGAGCACTGTCTTTGTAAAATTCTAATGTCACTCAAAAAGACACATTAGGACATTAGGCATAATCCCCAATACCACTTGACATGCATTTTTTATGTTGTTAAGGATCGCCTCTTGTTATTCTAATTGCCTAGAGTCTTTGCCCTCTTCTTATTTGAAACTAATGTTCATTTATTAAGAGCTCATTAAACTCATGCCTAAAGGCTGTGATTGGAGGATGACAACATATTACAGACCTTAATGTCTTGTACATAATTTAAGAAAAACATCTTGCTAGTAGAATTAAACATCTGGTTTTCTAAATGGTTGAAGAGGGCATACTATGTATATAAATAGGCAGATTTACTTGTAGTCTTATCAAATCTTCGGAAGGCTTCAAATGGGTTCACTAGTTTTGTTGAAAGGATATCTCTTTAGAAATAGAATTTAAAAAGGATTATGAAAGGATTGAATGTGGCTTGAATTAGATCATGAAAATATATTAAATTTGATGTTCTAAACTACTATTCTTAGCCACTAGTCAAACTAACTAAGCATGTAACTTTCAAACACTCCTAACGTGATAATATTTTGTAAGAATAAAGTATGCATGTACAAGGTTGTAGATGGTTATGAGGTGATCCAAATAGTTTGAAGTTAAACATTTCTGATGCAAGTTATTGAGACATGTTTTGGTTGGTTACTACCTACTCCATTTAATGTTGTGATGGGATAGCCACAAAGGGTGCAAGAAGTGGATTCAGAAATCCACTAAACTGAAAAATTATTGAAAGTAGGAAGCAAGACATGATTAGCATAGAGTCAAGTTCCAAGTCGGGGATATATAATATCTTTACTTAGAAAAAGAGGGATATATAATATCTTTACTTAGAAAAAGATAAGTCTCGAGGTATTGCAATGAAGTTAAAACCAATTAGATAGAGTCCATCTAAAATTCTTAAAAAACTAAATTCTAATACTTTTATACTAGATCTTCATCGATACATGAATTTGTATTCCATTGTGAATGTTGAAAACTGGCATGTCTCTTTGATTATATCAACTAATGTACATCCCTTCAAGGAGCCCTATACTCACCCTCTACTTATGTACTAAACATTAGTAGAGGTTTTTCTCATCATATTACTCTCTAAATAGTCAATCAAGAACTAGTTGAGGAAGAAGAATTTTGGAGGATGTATTGGCATCTTCATAGAATGATCATGCAAAATACTCAAGACTAGTCACAGAAGCAACACCTCATGTTTCGAAGGAAGATATAAGGAGTTTTGTACATCATGCCAAGAAAATAGTTATAAGACCCCATTCATAGCCAAAAAGGAGAATGGTTGTTACTAGAAAATGGACACACCCCCCATCTTCTTTAACATGGATGATATGGAAGATCAGCTCTAAATATTGAAGGAAAGATACCTAATCTATAGATTTATGTGGGCTTTTCCAATATCCAAAACACTTAGTGGGCTCATGAAAAGTAGAGGCCATCTATATTAGTTTAGATGTTGAGGGTTCCCAAAGGCTACTTTCTAGAAATTTTCTTTCCCAAACAAAATAAAGATCTTTTATATTAAGGAGCACCATGGTTCATGAAGAGATATGGGCTCTTTAAGAAACACTTGTTACTAGATTTCAACCTAAAATATAATCTACCAAGCACAATCCCAAGATAGGTAATATTTACCTGTGCTCCTTAGTCAAAACTAATTACATTTCTCTATAAATTCTTTGATTTGTAATTACATAATACATAGCTGGTTCAAAATTTTAAAAAAATCTGAGGTTGTGATTTATGAATTTTTTTGCGTCAATCTAAACTATGGAAAACATTATCAAGTTGTATGATTTTACATATGGGAGGTGTTGTATATAAAAAACCCATATATTATGATAATATGTTGTTTAAATATCAAATGTGTAATGAGAACAATCATCTTTTCCATGTTTCTCCAAACCAAGAAATGATGGAGTTGGACCAAGCATGTTCACAAGATGCAATGGAACAACCACCAACAATAATGCCTTCTAAGCCTAAAATACAACAGATAAATACTCAAAGCTACCAACCAGATGAGAACAAATTCAAATGAGATTACACAAGAAAAGGTAAGGAAACAAGAGATAATTTACATATTTGTGAGATCAACAGAGTAACAAAAAAGTAGATGGTAAAAATACTTAAGAAAACAGCCTAAATTAAGAGATATCACACCTAGAATCAGTATATCTAAAAGTAAAATAGCATGTAGGTAGGTGATATGTCAGCAAATCTAATCCCAAAAAAATTGCAACTTTGAGAACCGAAACTCATAATGGAGCAAAATAGAAAGAGGAAATCATCCAATGCTAAAATTGAATCAGAAGTGAAGAGCAAACTAGAAATAACAATCACAATGTTCAAATTGGTTCAACTTCACACACATCCTTACAACTCTTCAATTCAAATGAGTGTATAAATGGAACAAACTCCCATCTCTAATCAGCCACTAGAGGAAGATATTTTGGAGGTTCTCAAATCTATTTAATATAGGCTTTACCAAGGAATGCCAAGGGAATAGGTGTGCCCAAAAAAAAGCCAATACATGCATAACATATTGCAAATTGAAGGAATAGATGCAGTCCTCCTACAAGAAGTGATGATAATAAACTCCAAATACCAAAGAAAATATTAAGTACAAAAGTATATGGGGAAGCAAGTAGATAAAAATTTATCATAACTCTTGCACTTTAGTTCAGTAGCATCTAGTGAGGTATGTATACAAATTTAATCAATCTATCCCATGATGATCTATATTTATTATCACTCAAGAATTTGAGCTATATTCCTTTTTAAGAAATTTATAAAAATAACACATGGCAACAAATATACAATTCTAATAGAGCATATGGTGGATTGGATCTTAGTAACAAATACCAACAATCTCATCCTAGTCACAGTCTTCTACACTAGTCACTTATATCACTGATCAATGGATCACATCTAAAAAGGAAATCTCAGCCAAGATAAGAGACACAACTCTTTCAAATCATTGGGCAATAATCTTATCAATTTTAAATAAATATAATAGGCAATGACAACAAGGATTCAAATTTCAAAAGTTTTTGCTAGCACATCTAGATTTCAAGGAGCAAGTGGGAAAATGGGTAAAGCTATGCAATCTAAAAATTCATGGGTAAACTTCATTACCTCAAAATTTTAGGTAATAGCGACATTCATAGAAAAGTCCTACAAATTAAGAAGAAATTGACAATAGTTCAAAAGAAAATCAAAGAGATTGGATTTGACTTCGATTTTCATCAAATTATTTACCCACAATCTATTGGGTCTACAAAATCAGGAAGAATAATGACGAAGACAACATGTATGAAATCAATGAGTAAACAAGGTGATATTAACACAAAATATTTTTATAAATTAGTTTTTAACCAACAACATAGTAATGTTGTTTAACAAAACAGAACAGGGAATGGAATGGTTAGATGCCCAGGAATCCTAAAACAAGATTTAAAAAAGATGGAAATCTTCCCCCAACCACAATGAGAAGGGATAAAAGATCTATAAAATATATATATATATATATATATTTGGGTTAAAAGTGTGCAAGCACAAACCCATACTGTATTAAAATAAAGAGTTCATATACATCAGGGCTTCATATACTCTGTAAACTCGTCATGGTAGAGAAGACTATCAGTGTTGGCAACCCCTAAGAAAAGCCATGCAAGACCTCTCCCATAAACATTCTCCGTAGGTATCCCCTAAATGTAGCTATTCCGGTACTAGTGGCTATTATTATATCTGTTGCACTGGGGTCATCTTCGGGTAGCAGCATCAGTTTATCAGATGGACCTGTAATCTTGGACGGATCCTCCTTCCCAGTCTCCTGGTCATAGTAAACAGCTCTTCTAACATACAAGCTTGCTGTTTTGCCATCAAACGAATCTCGATTCTCCATATCTTGTAGAGGCAATGGAATAAAGGCGAACAGCATGAGGGGTACTAGGGTTTTTTTTTCAAACTTTTAGGGTTCTCACCAGGAGGGATCACACCATAGGTCTGGCATGAACTGAGATAATTCCTCATTTTCCAACTGAAGCATATCAGCATTAAAAATGGAAACATTGAATTCTTCATCCGATCTACTCAGAGGGAAAAGCTCAATTGAAATACCCAAATCTTGTGCATCCTTGGCCCTCTGAATTGTTGTCCTTCTCATGTCTGCTTTGACCCCAGGATCAGCATTCCAAATGGATCATCATTATTTGTGAATAGTAGTATGCGTTTATCAACATTCCTGGTGGATACTTTATGTAGGAGTTCCTGAGCAACCGAAAGTGCGCTGTATAAGGGGTTTTCTCTTGATCTAGGAATAATTCCACTTTGACTTCCAATTTCCTTTTCAAAATTATCCTCCATGTGGCTAAAGTCTTTAATCAATCTCGTTTTGGGCGATCAAGGTCTTCTCCTTAGCGAACATTAATAACATAGACACCCTCAGATTCCTGCAAATTTCTTTTCTCTCTAGTATTACAAAAAATATTGCCACTTCATCATAGTCCTTCTTAATGATGCGAGTTTTTAAGGGACACAAGAATACACTTTACAACAGTACTGAAGTGTGTTCTCTTCTTTTCATCATCTTCTTCCTTTATCTGTAAGAACATATCTCGCCCAGCATCGATCATGTACACAACAAACTCTTTCGCGGCCTCCTTATCTTGTGTACATGCTGAGCATATCATTTGGTATACATGTCCACAAGGACGCTTTCCATGAAATCATTCAACTCATAATCATTTTTTATGACATAGATATGGATCTCCATCTGCATAAACAGCTTCACAGTTTCCTCAACATGCCCATTTTAGGCATTGTAGCTAATTAAAATTTTAAGCATGGTAGATAATTAAAATTAAAATTTATATGTCCATGTTTGTATGTAGTAAAAAATAATTCTAAAATAAAATAATAATAATAATAATCATAAGAAGAAGAAGTAAATAAAATAGTTCTAGTTGTAGTGGTGCCTCTATGTGTTTTTAAGATAGATATATTTAAGATATCTATACTAGTTATAGTTGGACTTCACAACTACCCTAATATAAACTGTGTATGTATTTAACTTCCACTTTTCAAAAAAAAATTAATGATTAATATAGTGGCTAGTTTTGATCTTGTAAAAGTACAAATTATTTAATTTGAAGGTATATGAAGCACTAGGGTTTTTTTTTTTTGGTATAAGGAGCTTATTTTCATTGATTTTCATTATTAATGTATTCTTTCTTGAGAATTTAATGAGAGTAGGATAAGTTAGAGGATGAAGGAGCTATAAATAATTTTATATATGATGTGTAGTTAACAAAAAGTTCTCAATAGAAATTAGGGTTTCGAGATCTCATTATAATAGGTTTCTATTATAATGGATGTGATGTGTGCCCTTGCATCATAACCTGATGTGCACTATTAGAGACTCTAAATATATTTTTTTTATGGAGGTCATCCACAAATTCATTTTTTCTACTGGATTCAGGAGTACGAGCCTTAAGCTAAACCTCTTGTATTGAGAGCCAAGGACTGAGGTGTATCTATTTCACCAAATTCAGGCAGGAGTCATCCTGGTCTCATCCCTTGATATGATGTGTAGCTTATAAAAAGTTGACAATAGAAATTAGGGTTTTGAGACCCCATTATAATAACTTTGAATTATGATGGATGTGATATGTTGTCTGGCATCATAAGGTTGTACACTATTGGAGACCCTGCACTAGATGTGAGGTGCAGTTTTGAAAAGTTCATAATAGAAATAATGCTTGTAGACATTTGCATCTTGATAAACTACATTATACAAGGATTGAAGTGTGGCATTATAATGTTGGATATATTATGCAACACATCATGATGTTGGGTGTGGTTTGTGATCTATAATTTTTTTTTGAAGATAAATAGGTTTTGTAAGTTTGTTTTATAAGAAGGAAGCCCAACATCATAATGCTTGATGCATTGTATAGTTTAGAGTTCTCAATATAAATAGGGGTTTAAGAGTGTATTGCTAGCCCTCACTGTAAAAGAATGGAGATTTGTTATCACAACCACAATGTTTGGTTGTAATATCATGACTTAAATTGTTCTGTTGTTATGCACATACTAACTTGAATATATATGGCGCCCGAATGAGCAATAGCTTTAAGAAGATAATTTGTGGCCCATCGAATGATCATATTTGCATTGGAGAGCTCATTTCCCATGAATCCACCGAACTCCAAAACATTCCATGACAACATTGTGGTTGTGAAGGCCATTGGAAATCCAAACGTAACATTATCTCCTGCATCTTAATTTCCTACCGTCAATTCATGTCTATGCCAACTGAAATAATATCCGTGTCTAGATACTGTTCTGCTTCCTTATGTGCTTTGACTGTAATAGTTGGTAGCTCTTAGTTCAGAGTTGAGCAAGAATTCATTGGTAGCAGGCTTCCTGGCTGCTAGCTTATTGCAGGGTCTAATGTCTATGTTACTGCTGCCCCCTTATGTTAATGTATACTATTATAAGATTAATAATAATGGTGAAGATGAAAGTAGAAATATCATTGTCTATACTTATTCTTGTCCTCCTCATTCCCAACAACTAAGTGCAATGGTTAAAGGTCATCGTTCATCTTTGGCTGCATCACCAATTAGTACTTTTTTGCCAAATGTAGTCAATACTACCCTCCTTGAAAATGTTCCTCAAATGGTTGGAGGTATGTTACAAGTTTATTATTTTTTAGTTTTTAGTTTTTTATCTTATAAGATACCTTCATAATTGTTAAGGGATAATGACTTAGTGTATATCTAGTCAACATTTAAAAGGTTTATAGGCTTAGTGTAAATCTAGTCAACATTTAAAAGGTTTATAGGCTTTACATTTTGGGGGATTGGGGGATTGTTCTGTATGCTACATCTTGTGGATTTTTGCATTCCAAAGTTCTGAAAGAATATGTAGGTGGACTTTATAAACTAGATTACACAGGCATACTTTATAAAATATTGGATATTGGCCTTGTGGTTGTCCCATATAAAGGGATGAGCCTCGGTGTGAGTCCAAGAAGTAGCTTTAAGATACAAGCTACTTCTTGGACTCACACCAAGGCTCATCCTTTTATATGACACAACCACAATACCTTTGGTTCTATTATACTGTTGATATCCAATATTTTATAATGTATGCTTCTATAATCTATTTTATAATGTCCACTTGCATATCCATTCATAACTTTGAAATGTAAAAATCCACAAGATAGCAGCATACAGAACAATCCCTCCAAAAGTAAAGCCTATAAACCTTTTAAATTTTGACTAGATTTACACTAAGCCTATAAACCATTTAAGTGTTGACTAGATTTACACTAAGCTATTATACCTTAGCCATTGTGTCAAGAAATGCATTAACTATGCTTCCACATTTACCATCTTTTATTTTAAAGCTAGAGTCACTGGTTTCCTTGACTAAATTTACTAGGAATTTTACTAGGTCTAATATCCTTCTCACTACTAGAGCTCAACCAGGAATCTAAATTACCATCTGAGAGATCATGTCGTGAAATTTCAGGAATAAAGGGAGGAAGTGGCTCCGATTTATGCAGCAGTGATGCGATGGAGGGAGAGGAGTATTTTTTATTGTCCATTGACATTGCGCAACTTCCTCGAGATGTTTAGCATTGCAAACCTTCAATACTTTACGTCAAGAAAATTCCTTAGTTGACATTAAAGATGCCATAGATCTGGGAGTCATCAATCATTGAGAGGAGATCTAGAATGCCTAAGGGGGAGCACACTTACACCATGAACAGGGAGAAACCCTAAATCTCTAGCAAACATATGAGTTTGTCGGGTGGTCAGCCTATTTTTGAACTTTTGAACCTTTTTAATGAAGTTCATTTTTTCGTGAAATACTGACCACAAGGAGTTGAGAGGTCGAGGCTTTCTAGAACTCTAGAACCAATGAGTTGGGGGTTCAAAATTTTTCAAAACCTCCGACCATAAAGGTAGACTGGTAGTCGGGCTTTTTGGAGTTTAAAACTTTTCAAAGCCCAAAATCCTTAGTAAATAAAGTCACCAAAGTGCTTTTGATGAAATCTTTTATTCTTTTAAACCATGTGACTTCATAATGATTTTTTCTAACTTTATAACTTTGAGAAAATATAAATGCTCCACTAAAAATTTATCTTGTGAATAAACATGGGACCTCTGGACAGAAAACTTCATAGTTTTCACATAAAAGCTCCATTTTACATGAAATTTTGATATCCATTTTACATGAAATTTTGATAGGATGATGATCAGGCCCTTATAGACAAAACCCAGAAAACATTTTGCTCCAGTAACCAGAATCTCAGACTTTGACTTTATTTGTGAATTGCAGACGGGAAAAAGTAAAGTTAAAAATCTTGCACATGGTAAAGTAATTTGGCATGAAAACTAGACAGATTGGGTATATTGCAGTTATAATCAATCCCATAAGAGAAATTTACACCAGCTCAGGTAGGTTTTAAAATTTAATCATTTTTGTGTTTTGATAAGTTTCGGGGTGTGGGTACTCCAAAAAATTGAAAATTTTCAAGTTAAAATTTTGGAGCAACAACGGGCTCTGATTAGAGACAAAGACTAAGAAGGATGAAGCAAGGGACCCAAAATCCCAAGTGTGGACCAGTGCTTAAATCCATTGGCCAATAGAGTCAGAGAGCACAGAGGAAAAAGGGGTGAGAGCAAGCCAAAAACAAGATGCAACAAGAAAGGACACTACACTACCAACACACCAAAAACTCCTAATATGTACATGGTAGGAAGACCCTACCTTAGGTAACTCCAAGATGGTCATGTGAATCCATTAACAGGCTAGGAGAAATAAATACTAGAGTGGAAAAGAAAAGTGTACCTATGGTGTAAGCTCAAAATCCATCTACTGATTATAAACATAAATTTGAAATTCATATGGCAAAAGAACCTCCTAAGTGATATGTTGGAGCCAAACAAACACTTTACATCATAAACTTTTAAAATCTCTTCAACATGCTCTTGTGTATAACCACCCATTTCTGCGGTAGATGAATTAATGTCCCATGCCTGAAAAATAACCATGACTACTCAACCCATCAGAAAGTCAATCGTTAGCCACATATGACTCATGTAAAAATGGAAGCGAATTAAGTTTAGTTGGAGAAGAATCAAAATCTACATCATCAACAAAACCCTCATGCAGATTAAAATCACCCTCAACTGGAATAATATTCTCTTTCTGTGCTGGAACTGATTCATGTGTTATGTGACCCACTTCATCATTCTCACCCATAAGCTATAGATCACATAAAATAGCCTCTTCTCCACACAAAAATGAATCTTTAGATACATTAAGACACCAATTTGGAATGTAAACAATATGTGGTTCATCACATTTGTCGATTTGATCACTTATATCAGAACTATCATGGCTACTTTTAACCTCATATTTCAAATCTTGTTTAAAAATTTGAGTATTCATATTTTCAAAATGAAAAGATTCATAGATAAGATCATTTCTGACCTCTTCTTGCAGCCATGTTTCCATTTCATCTTGCTCAGGGAATGTGAAGGCCTCATATTCAGTTTGCATGCAAATAGGAGAAAAGACATTTGACATCTCATCTATGTGCTATGTATTCTCAAATTGGTCTTCATTATTGGTAATCATAAATAACTCTATTTCTGTAGTATATAAGGATGACAAAATGACACCCTTTGCATTCTCATCTTTACAATTTGCATCACATTTAACGATTAACTTATAGATTTATCGTTGTCTTCCTCATAATGCAAATAATAAGCTTCAACTTATCCTATCTACATGAGGTTTCACATCTACATTGCTTGCCTTATCTCTACCAAAGTGTTTGGAATAAAAAATAGAGAGGTTGAAGCATTCCAGAGATGGAGGATGTGTATTATAGAAACTTATAGGCTGAAAATTTTGTTTGCATATGACAAGCTTCCTCATATTTTCAATATTCAAATTATTCATAACCTGACTTATTTTTCATAAACCACTTGTAACCATATCATCCTCAATTTTTACAGCCTCTTGTTGTGCAACTTCAATCTCATTTACTTTACTTCCTTTTAACCCAAATTGAACATCTAGATGCAATGCAGAAATAAAAGTGCAGAGTTTAAGTTGCTTACTTGGTTGAATGGGTGTAGGAATTTTTCTGAGCAGCTGGTTGTATCTATCTACGAAATCTCTGATGGATTCACCATTTTGTTTTTGAATATTGAAAAACTGATTCAGCAAAATAGCTCCATCAACAGGACTTTTATACCTTGCCAAGAACTTCCTCTTCAATGAATCCCAATTAGTTATTCACTTCTCTTCTAAATAACAAAACCAATCTGCTGTAGGTCCAGTAAGAGACTTAAAATTTTTTTGACAAAAACATCTTCTTCACTTACCCCCAAAATGCCACATGCAACCATGAATGCCAGAATGTGTTATTTAGCATCTAGAGAGCTTTCCCCACTGAACTTTGGAAAAAAATTTCATGATCCTTCACGCAATGGTGAATATATAGGCATAGAAAGATGCCCAAAGTGATTTCCCCATGGCTGGGAAGAAGTCAAGGCCATATTGCAAATCTGAAAATTAAATCAGCAGCAGTCTTCTTTGGAACAGAGTATTTTTTTGTACATTTAACTTCATCAAGTCGCTAGCCTCCGTGCTCATGGAGGTACCTTTATATTTCTTGCAAAACAAGAGCACTGATCTTTCTATTTCGAATCCCTAGTAGAGTCGCCAAAAACATGTTAGTGAACAGATTTTTTCTTTGAAAATAGCTATGCAAAATGACTCAAAATTCCTGGGAAGAAGGACTAACTGCACTAATAGTTGGAGAAGTTGTCATTGAATTGACAACCTTTCTCTAAATTTTAGAGGTACAGCTCCCCCTTATGATACACAATAAATGGAAACATAGGGTATGCTTTTAACTAGAAACCAGAAAAGGGAGACTAACACTTGTTCATAGCCATAACATAGGTGCGATATGTTAATTTAAATGACAAGAATGCAGGTTAAATGACTCATAGTTCACATATCCCACAACCCCAATCGGTAAACAAGAAAAGATAAATAGAAGATCATTTTCAAAAGATGATTTAATCTTGAGTTCACAGTTTTAGAAATAAAACATCAACACAATCTGACATAACAAATATAATATTGAAGAATAATTATGGAGACACAAAGAACATTGTTAATCAAAGAGAATATTAATAAATGCAAAGATTAAAAAATAATCCCCTTATTTCTCCAATATGTAAGTTCAAAGACTCCACATCTGATACATCAAACTATGCTTGAAAAGAAAACATGTTTCCTCCTTCCCTGTTTATGAGCTGAAAAAAAAAGATCCCTTCTACATGATAATAAACAACATATTTATAAGTCTCTCAGGAAACTTTTCCATTTTCGTAACTGCCTCTTGAAAGGTTAAGAAATCTGTTATCTTCTCCCGTAACTGATCTTTTGAAATTCCACTAAACAAATAAATTTTTTTCTCTCATCTTCTCATGGAATAATTGTCTTTTAAAAGCTATCTTTAGATTAATTTAATAATTCACTTTTCAGAGTGACATTTTGACTTCCCTAAGTCCTTCCCAATGCATATAATTCCTACAATTACTTTTTACCTCCCTTTCAACTTCACTGTCTTCAATAGTTCCTTTTGATGTTCATGGTTTCAAATGCAACCATAATAAGCAAGGCTAGACATCAAATTCCTAGCTTCAACAATCTCCTAATGAGATTTAGATTCATTGCCTCCAATTCGACCACATTCAGAGAGATCAGGCATGGGACTCTTATCTTTAAAAGTCCCTTGGTGAGCATAGATCTCAAGAAACTCATTACATAAAAGAGACTCCAGCTCTTGAGAGTCTTCAATAAACTTGGATTCACTTGAACACAATAATCGGTAATCCTTTGGTGTATTCAAGAAATAATCATCTATGCCATACATTATATCCTTGCTCTCAGAATGTTGATGACCCATTAAATCAAGATATTTAGCTTGAGGTAAAATTACCCAAGGCATTTTCTCTTCTTTGACTACATAAAGGCAAACATGCATCTTTCCTGAACATAGTAAAAGGGGAGGAGTACTTGTGCTTGGTGTTACCAAATCAAATGTTTTGTATTATTGTATATGGCTTGCCCAACTATAACAATTGAGGCAAAGGTCTATTCATTCAACACCATTTCAGAAGCACTCCTTGCAACAACAATGCCTGATCCCATTGCTATTCTAATATCTACCTTTTTAAGAGAAGGAGTGTCATTTATTCCATCACCAAACATTTTAGAGATAATACAAAACTGAATGCCAAAAAAGAAGGTCAATAAAATTCGATTCGAATGCCCATTGTATGGGTGATAACTCCTCAAACTCTGATGCAGTATATGAATGCCCAACTAAGTCATCCAATGGATCAAATGCTCCAAAATGGTGACACAGAGACTCCACTATCGACTCCTCTCTTGGTCGATCAAGCATTCAAACCTGTGTAACCTTTCTTCCAGCTCTAATCAAATTTAGATCTTTGATTTGACTTCTCAACCACGTTCTGATGGTTCATTGTGTGTAGTGTATACAAGGCCATTTTCATATTATTCATGTTCTCAATATCTTTTATGACCACACTATTTGTATACATGTCTCTTAGAGTGTTTGAACTATAATTATCTGATAAAAATACTCCTTCCATTACACCTTGATTGATGTCCACACCCAATTTCAATGCTCCCATCTTGGTGGAGTCTGGCTTTATATTTGTTAGCTATATCTAGAGCTTTGAATGCTCTTGTAACTATTCTTCATGTTATCACTATATTTGATTTCTCATGATCATCACACACTAATCAGGTTGTGATGATTTGATTGATTAGGCCTTGCTAGAGCCATATCATTGAGGCTATCATAATTTTCAGCAATGTTTCTAAAAACAACTCAGAGATAGATGCATTTTCTAGAACTCAATACTTAAACCATCACTAGAAGTCTCTATAGGATCAACTAAATATGCTCTTCATGGCCTGTTAGTAGAGGCCATTCTTTCTAAATCTGATTCTTTGAGCATAACACATCTCAATAATTGCCAAATATCTCCCACTTCGACACAAACCAAGAGGATGCATAGAAAACAACTCTATCAAAGTATATGAAAACCTTGTCTCTAATGATTGAGATTAGATAGTACACAACAATGTATACTATAATTTGCTAGTTATCCACTTTAGATACATTATTAATTTCTCCTAATGCTCAATAAACTTTGTAAAAAGGACAATGAATATTTATTATAACTTGAATCTAGAATGAGTTTGGAGAGAATTTGTGGGATCCTAAGGAAATTACAAAAGAAGCTAAAGACATGCTTTAAAAATAAGTCTTAGATCCTGATAGTATCACTAGTGAGTCACTGGGTAAAATGGGCCTTATGCAAGTCTACCTTAATGGTTTTAAAAAGAGAGATGCTGATATTCAAGAAGATATGGCAAAGATAGGTAAGACTTTAGCGAGATACAGAACCAGGTTGCAGATTACTACAACTCTAGGAAGAAAAGGCATCACTGTTGTTGTAACCAAGTATCGAGAATACAAGTTAAAGATGAAGGTGTGAGAAAAGATGGCAGAAGATCAAGGCCGGGAAAGTGTTGAAGACCTGAAGGAAGGCGAAAGGGTGGCAAATTAGCTTTCATTTATTTTATGCATTTCTTAATATTTCTCTCAAACACTTTTTTAAAACTTTATTATTATTTTAAAAATGGTTGTCTTCAAGAAACCATTCTATTTTAAAAGGACAGTTAATATGTGGACATATAAATATATGTAGAGGGACATAGTATGGATCTTCTATTTGGGGAAACTTTGTTTTACTCATTAAGTTAGATACTTTTGATATGTTTTAATTTCAGTTTGGCTTCAATATAGAAAGAGAAATACTATTTGGTGATTGAGCAAATATAGTCTTTGTGCGATGGTTTTTGAAATATCATTCTTCTTATGTTGAGTGTGTTGCCAGTGGTTATATTTATTTATATTGGAGAATTGGATGTTCATTAATTCCATTACTATGAATGTTTATCTTTGAATGAATATGTCATGGTGATGAAAATTTAAATTCTATCCTCAGTCAGAAAAATCTATTAGTGAATAGATTTTTGACAACTCTACTGGGGATTTGAAATTGAAAGATCAATGCTCTTGTTTTCCTAGAAATCTAAATGTGCCTCCACAAAGATGGAGGCTGGCGGCTTTGTGAAGTGAATAGTACTTAGAAATATTATGTTCCAGTGAAGACTGCTACTGATTTAATTTTCAGATTTGCACTATGGCCTTGACTTCTTCCCAACCATGGGGAAATCACTTTGGGCCTCTTTCTTTGCCTATGTATTCACCATTTCCTAAAGGATCATGGAAACATTTTCCAAAGTTCAGTGGGGAAAGCTCTCAAGATGCTGAAGAACACATTCTGGTGTTCACGGTCGCATGTGTCATTTTGGGGGTAAGCGAAGAAGATGTTTTCATCAGATTATTTATTAAATCTCATACTGGGCCTGCAATAGATTAGTTTTGTGATTTAAAACATAAGTGCATAACTGATTGGGATTCATTGAAGAAGAAGTTCTTAACAAGGTATAAAAGTCCTATTGATGAAGATGCTTTGCTAAATCAGTTTTTCAATATTCAAAAATAAAATGGTGAATCCATCAGAGATTTCGTAGATAGATACAACCGGCTGCTCAGAAAAATTACTGCACCCATTCAACCGAGTAAACAACTTAAACTGTGCACTTTTATTTCTACATTGCATCCAGATCTTCAATTTGAGTTAAAAAAAAGTAAAGTAAATGACATTGAAGTTTCACAACAAGAGGCTATAAAAATTGAGGATGATATGGTTACAAGTGGTTTATGGAAAACAAGTCAGGTTATGAATAATTTGAATATTGAAAATATGAGGAAGCCTGTCATACGTAAACAAAATTTTTAAACTATAAGTTTCCATAATACATAACCTCTATCTCTTGAATGCTTCAACCTCTCTTTTTTTGATTCCAAACACTTTGGTAGAGATAAAGCAAGCAAGGTAGAAGTGAAACCTCATGTGGATAGGAGAGTTGAAGCTTATTATTTGCATTATGAGAAAGACAACGATAATTTTGTAAGTTTCCCATGTGAGGTAGTAGGTGAACAATCTTTATGTGATGCAAATTGTAAAGATGAGAATGCAAAAGGTGTTGTTTTTTCATCCTTATATACTGCAGAAATAGAGGTATTTACTTTTACCGACAATGAAGACCAATTTGAGCATACACAACACACATATGTGATGTCAAATGTCTTTTCTCCTAATTGCATGCAAACTGAGTATGAGTCCTTCACATTCCTTGAGCAAGATGAAATGGAAACATGGCTGCAAGAAGAGGTCATAAATGATCTTATCTATGAATCTTTTCATTTTTAAAATCTAAATGCTGAAATTTTTGAACAAGATTTGAAAGATGAGGTTAAATGTACCCATGATAGTTCTGATATAAGCGATCAAACAGATAAATGTGATGAACTATATATTGTTTACATTCCAAATTGGTGTCTTAATGCATCTAAAGATGAAATTTTTGTTTGGAGAAGAGGCTATTTTATGTGATCTACAGCTTATGGGTGGGAATGATGAATTGGGTCACATAACACATGAATTAGTTCCACCATAGAAAGAGAATATTATTCTAGTTGAGGGTGATTTTCAGCCACATGAGGGTTTTCTTGATGATGTAGATTCTTATTCTTCTCCAACTACACTTAATTCACTTCCAGTTTTACATGAGTCATATGTGGCTAATGATTGGCTTTCTGATGGGTTGAGTAATAATGGTTATTTTCAAGCATGGGACATTAATTCATCTATTGCAGAAATGGGTGGTTATACACAAGAGCATGTTGAAGAGATTCTAGAAGTTTATGATGCAAAGTGGTTGTTTGGCTCTGACATATCACTCAGGAGGTTCTTTTGCCATATAAATTTCAGATTTATGCTTATAATCAGCATATGGCTTTTGAGCTTACAAATGCTCCATGGGTACACTTTTCTTTTCCACTTTGGTATTTATTTCTCACAACCTGTTAATGGATTCGCATGACCATCTTGGAGTTATCAAAGGTAGAGTCTTCATACCATGTACATATTAGGAGTTTTTGGTGTGTTGGTAGTGTAGTGTCCTTTCTTGTTCCATCTTATTTTTGGCTTGCTCTCACCCCTTGTTCTCCTATGCTCTCTGACTCTATTGCCCAATGGATTTAAGCACTGGTCCACACTTGAGATTCTAGGTCCCTTGTTTCATCCTTCTTAGTCTTTATCCCCAATCAGATCCTGTTGTTGTCCAAAAATTTGAACTTGAAAATTTTCATATTTTTCGAGTACCCACACCTTGAAACCTAACAAAACACAAAAATGATTAAATTTTAAAACCTACCTGAGATGGTGCAAATTCCTCTTATGGGCTTGATTATAACTTAAATATACCCAATTCATCCATTTTCATGCCAAATTACTTTACCATGTGCAAGATTTTTAACTTCACTTTTTCCTGTCTTCAATTCACAAATAAAGTCAAAGTCAGAGATTCTCGTTAGTGGAGAAAAAAATGTTTTCTGGGTTTTGTTCGTAGGGGCTTGATCATCATTCTTTCCAAATTTTGGTTAAAATGGAGCTTTTATGTGAAAATTATGAAGTTTTCTATCCAGAGGTCCCAACTTTATCCACGTGATAAATTTGGGTGGAGCATTTATATCTTCTCAAATTTATAAAGTTAGAAAAATGCATTATGAAGTCACGTGGTTTAAAAGAATTAAATATTTCATCAAAAGTACTTTAGTGACTTTATTTACTAAGGACTCTTGGTTTTGAAAAGTTTTAAACTCCAAAATAGCCTGATTACCTGGCTCCCTTTATGGTTGGAGGTTTTGAAAATTTTTGAACCCCTAACTCATTGGTTCTAAAGTTCTAGAAAGCCCCGACCTCCAGACTTGTTGTTGTATGGCTTTCATGAAAAAAAAAACTTCATTAAAAAGGTTCAAAAGTTCAAAAATAGGCAGACAACCTGTCAAGCTCATATGTTTGCTAGAGATTTAGGGTTTCTCCTTGTTCATGGTGTAAGTGCGTTCCCCCTTAGGCATTTTGGATCTCCTCTTAGTGATTGATGACTCCTGGATCCATGGCATCTTGAATATCAATTAAGGAGTTTTCTTGAGGTAAAGTATTGAAGGTTCACAGTGCTAAACATCTTGAGGAAGTTGCATAATGTTAATGGACAATAGAAAATATTCCTTTCCCTCCACCGCATCACTGCTGCATAAACTGGAGCCACTTCCTCCCTTTATTCCTACAATTTCACCACACGATCACTTAGATGATAATTCAGATTCCTGGTTGAGCTCTAGTAGTGAGAAGGATATTAGACCTAGCAAAATTCCTGGTAAAATAGTCAAGGAAACTAGTGACTCTAGCTTTGAAATAAAGTATGATAAATGTGGAAGCATAGTTGATGCACTGCTTGGCAGAATGGCTAAAAGAGATGTAATCTATGGAATATAGTTCACTCTTGCCTGAGATTGTATTTGTAACTACCCTGGAAGAAAGACATCAATGCAAAATGTGGAAGTATAGGCAGGACCATGATCTATTTGAAAAACACTTCAAATAGAAGTGTAATCTCATGGATTACAATGAGCACAGTTAGTAGATGTCATGCCAGTATTTAGTTCAGAGCATCTACCGGTTTCCATCTTAGGAGAAATTTTCTGCAATGATTAAGGAGGCAGGCTTTGAGAAAGTTGAGTATGAGAACCTTGTAGGCAAAGTAGTTGCAATTCATTCTGGATTCAAGTTATAATATATATTCATTGTCCTTTCTACAAAGTTTGTTGAGCATTGAGAGAAATTAATAATGTATTTGAAGTGGATAACCAACAAATTACAGTATATGTTGTTGTGTACTATCTAATCTCAATCATTAGAGCCAAGGTTTCCATATACTTTGGTAGAGTTGTTTTCTATGCATCCTCTTGGTTTGAGCTGAAGTGGGAGATATTTGGCAATGATTGAGATGTGTTCTACTCAAAGAATTAGATTCATAAAGAATGGCTGCTACTGACGGGCTGTGAAGAGCATATTTTAGTTGATCTTGTAGGGACTTCTAGTGATGGTTTAAGTATTGAATTCCAAAAAATGCATCCGTCTCTAAGTTGTTTTGAGAAATATTACCAAAAATTATGATAGCCTCAGTGATATATCTCTAGCAAGGCCTAATCAATCAAATCATCATAACCTGATTGGTATGTTGAAGCTCTTATAAACTCCGCATGATGATCATGGGAAATCGAATATAGTGATAACATGAAGACCAGTTACAAGAACATTCGAAGCTCTAGCTGCAACTAACAAATATAAAGCCAGACTCCACCAAGATGGGAGCATTGAAATTAGGTGTGAACATCAATCAAGGCATAACGGAAGGAGTATTTTTATCAGATAATTACAGCTCGAATGCTCTAATAGACATGTATGCAAATAGTGTGGTCATAAAAGATATTGAGAACAAGAATAATATGAAAATGCCCTTGTATACACTACACACAATGAACCATCAGAACATGGTTGAGAAGTCGAATCAAAGATCTAAATTTGATTAGAGTTGGAAGAAAGGTTACACATGTTGGAATGCTTGATCCACCAAGAGAGGAGTCAATAGCGGAGTCTTTGTGTTGCCCAATTGTAACATTTGATCCATTGGATGACTTAGTTGGGTGTTCATATGCCACATCAGAGTTTGAGGAGTTATCACCCATACAAAAGGCATTAGTTCTACAACATTTGGTGATGGAATAAATGACACTCCTGCTCTTAAAAAGGTAGATATTGGAATAACAATGGGATCAAGTACTGCTATTGCAAAGAGTGCTTCTGATATGGTGTTGACTAATGATAACTTTGCCCCAATTGTTCCAGCTAGGTGAGCCATATACAATAATACCAAACAGTTCATCCAGTAACACCAAGCACAAGTACTCCTCCCCTTTTACTACGTTTAGGAAAGATGCAAGTTTGCCTTGATGTAGTCAAAGAAGAGCAAATGCCTTGGGTAGTTTTACCTCAAGTTGAATATCTTGATGCAATGGCTCATCAACAATCCAAGAGCAAGGATATAAAGTATGGCACAACTGATTATTTCTTGAATGCACCAGAGGATTACCAATTATTATGTGCAAGTGAATCCCAGTTTATTGAAGACTCTCAAGAGCTAGAGTCTCTTTATGTAATGAGTTTCTTGAGAGCTAAGCTCGCCAAGGGACATTTAAAGCTTAGAGTCCCTTGCCTAATCTCTCTAAATGTGGTTGAATTGGACGCAATGAATCTGAATCTTGTTGGGATATTGTTGATGTTGGGAATTTGATGTCTGGCCTTCCTGATTATGGTTGCATTGGAAACCATGAACCTCAAAAGGAACTTATTAAGAATAGTGAAGTTGAAAGGGAGGTAAGAAATAATTGTAGCAATTATATGTGTTGGGAAGGACTTAGGGAAGTCAAAATGTCACTCTTAAAAGCGAGTTATTAAATTAATTTGAAGATAGATTTTAAATGATAGTTATTCCACGAGAAGATGAAAGAATAAGTTTTATTTGTTTGGTTGAATTTCAAAAGATCAGTTGTGGGAGAAGATAAAACATTTCTTAACCTTTCAAGAGGCAATTATGAAAATAGAAAAGTTTCCTGAGAGACTTTTAAATATGCTATTTATTATCATGTAAAAGGGATCTTTTTTTTTATCTCAGAAACAAGGAAGGAGGAAGCAGATTTCTTTTCAAGCACAGTTTGTTGTATCAGATGTGGAGTCTTTGAACTTACATATTGGATAGACAAGGGGATTATTTCTGAATCTTTGCATTTATTAATATTCTCTTTGATTGCCAATGTCCTTTGTGTCCTTGTAATTGTTCTTCAATATCAACAGAAATATATTATTAAAGAACAATTATGGAGACACAAAGGACATTGGCAATCAAAGAGAATATTAATAAATGCAAAGATTAAGAAATAATCCCCTTATTTCTCCAATATGTAAGTTCAAAGATTCCACATCTGATACAACAAACTGTGCTTGAAAAGAAAATTTGCTTCCTCCTTCCCTGTTTTTGAGATGAAAAAAAAGATCCCTTTACATGATAATAAACAACATATTTATAAGTCTCTCAGGAAACTTTTCTATTTTCGTAACTACCTCTTGAAATGTTAAGAAATCTTTTATCTTCTCTTATAACTGATCTTTTGAAATTCCACCAAACAAATAAAATTTATTCTTTCATCTTCTCATGGAATAACTACCTTTCAAAAGCTATCTTCAGATTAATTTGATAACTCACTTTTAAGAGTGACATTTTGACTTCCCTAGAGTCCTTCCCAATGCATATAATTGCTACAATTACTTTTTACCTCCCTTTCAACTTCACTATTTTCAATAAGTTCCTTTTGAGGTTGATCATTTCCAATTCAACCATAATCAAGAAGGCTAGACATCAAATTCCTAGCTTCAACCATCTCTTGACAAGATTCAGATTCATTGCCTCCAATTTGACCACATTCAGAGAGATCAGGCATGGGACTCTCAGCTTTAAAAGTACCTTGGCGAACCTAGCTCTCAAGAAACTCATTACATAAAAGAGACTCGAGCTCCTAAGAGTCTTTAATAAACTAGGATTCACCTACACACAATAATTGGTAATCCTCTAGAGCATTCAAGAAATAATCATCTATGTCATACATTATATCCTTGCTCTTGGAATGTTGATGAGCCGTTGCATCAAGATATTCAGCTTGGGGTAAAACTACCCAAGGCATTTGCTCTTCTTTGACTACATCAAGGTAAACTTGCATCTTTCCTAAATGTAGTAAAAAGGGAGGAGTACTTGTGCTCGGTGTTATCAGATGAACTGTATTGTATTATTGTATATGGCTCACCCAACTGCAATAATTGAGGCAAAGTTATCATTAGTCAACACCATATTAGAAGTGCTCTTTACAACAGCAGTGCTTGATCCCACTACTATTCCAATATCTTCCCTTTTAAGAGCAGGAGTGTCATATTTATCCATCACCAAACATTGTAGAGCTAATGCCTATTGTATGGGTGATAACTCCTCAAAATCTGATGCGGTATATGAATGCCCAACTAAGTCATCCAATGGATCAAATGCTCCAAACAGGCAACATAAAGACTCCGCTGTGAACTCCTCTCTTGGTGGATCAAGCATTCCAACCTATGTAACCTTTCTTCCAACTCTAATCAAATTCAGATCTTTGATTTGACTTCTCAACCACATTCTGATGGTTCAATTTGTGTAGTGTATACAAGGCCATTTTCATATTATTCATGTTCTCAATATCTTTTAGGACCATACTATTTGCATACATGTTTATTAGAGAATTTGAACTATAATTATTTGATAAGAATACTCCTTCCATTATGCCTTAATTGATGTCCACACCCAATTTCAATGCTCCCATCTTGGTGGAGTCTGGCTTTATATTTGTTAGTTGCATGTAGAGCTTCAAATGCTCTTATAACTGGTCTTCATGTTATCACTATATTTGATTTCCCATGATCATCACACAGAGGTTATTAGATCTTCAACAAACCAATCAGGTTATGATGATTTGATTGATTAGGCCTTGCTAGAGACATATCACTGAGGCTATCATAATTTTTGATAATGTTTCTCAAAACAACTTGGAGACGGATGCAATTTTGGGAACTCAATACTTAAACCATCACCAGAAGTCCCTACAAGATCAACTAAAATATGCTCTTCACCGCCCATCAATAATGGGCATTCTTTCTGAATCTGATTCTTTGAGTAGAACACATCTCAATCATTGCCAAATATCTCCCTCTTTGGCATGAACCAAGAGGACGCATAGAAAACAACTCTACCAAAGTATATGAAAACCTTGGCTCTAATGATTGAGATTAGATAGTACACAACAACATATATTGTAATTTATTTGCTATCCACTTTAGATATATTATTGATTGCTCTCAATGCTTAACAAACTTCGTAAAAAGGACAATGAATATTTATTATAACTTGAATCCATAATGAACTACAACTACTCTGCACGCAAGGTTTTCATACTCAACTTTCTCAAAGCTTGCCTCCTTAATCATTGCATAAACTTTCTCCTGAGATGGAAACTGGTGGATGCTCTCAACTAAAGACTAGCATGACATCTACTAATTACACTCACTATAATCCATGAGATCACAGTTCTATTTGAATTATTTTGCAAAAAGATCATAGTGTTGCCTATTGATGCAGGAGCATCCAATGGTGTAAGGGCAATCTTGTATCACCCAAAAAGAAGTTAATTCAAAATCATTGTAGTTATTTTCATTTCTTTCCATAATTAGTGTTTCTGGTTCCATAATATCTAGAATAATAATGTAGGACTTTCAGTTTTTCCAAAACTGCTAAAAATAGCGACCTGCCTGTTTTGGAAACTGTACCTGCTATTTTTAGAAAGTTTGCATTTGGGCACGTAATGAAGCAAAAACTTCTAGAAAGTTACATAATAGAAATATAAGTCCTTTGGTGAAGGAATCAGGCAAAGATCATTTGTGACTTGAAAGATATTAAAGTTTTTATTTTCTGAAAAGCCCTTGAAAATTTCTGGAACGAGATATGAGGCACTAAAACATCCCATAATGTTCCAAAAAGTTGATAAGAATCCATTTATAGATTTTTGGCATGATAGTTCACATCGCGATCTTTTCGGTGCTTAAAACGGTTCATCAATCAGACACCCGGATCAAAAGTTATGCTTCCCAGAAGTTGACCTACTTTGGAGGGAGTTGCAAATTTCAAAATTTAGCTGGAGGCCACCAAAAAGTGCTATTTATGACTATTTTGGGAACCCTGGATGGTAGTAGAGAAAAGGGGGCTAGTGTAGAGTCAAGAATAGGTGGGAAAATAGAAACCCTAGCTGATTTGGGGTTACAGAAGGCTGATGATTCTAGAGTCTTGAGGTTGGGAAACCTGTAATGTGTTGCAGCCAGTAGAGGATTCATCTTCTGATTGTAATTGAGCTTCTATAATGTAATGAGTTGAACAGTTCAATAAAAGAAAGTTCTATTTACTGTGTTCAATATCTATTATTATGTGTTTTATGATTTACCCCCTTCATCACCTATACTTCCATATTTTACATCGATGTCTTTCTTCCAGGGTAGTTGCAAATACAATCTCTAGCAAGAGTGAAATGCATTCCATAGATTACATCTTTTTGAGCCATTCTATCAAGCAGTGCATCAACTATGCTTCCACATTATATCAAGATAGAGCCACTTGTTTTCTTGACTATATTTACTAGGAATTTTGCTAGGTCTAATATCCTTCTCACTACTAAAGATCGGCTAGGAATTTGAATTATCATCTGAGTGATTGTGTGGTGAAATTTTAGGAATAAATGGAGGAAGTGGCTCCAGTTTATGTAGCAGTGACACAGTGGAGGGAAAGGAGTATTTTCTATTGTCCATTGACATTGTATAACTTCCTCAAGATGTTTAGTACTGCGAACCTTCAATACTTTGCCTCAAGAAAATTCCTTAGCTGACATTCAAGATGCCATGGATCCAGGAGTCATCAATCAGTAAGAGGAGATCCAGAATGCTTAAGGGGGAGTACACATACACCACAAATAGGGAGAAACCCTAAATCCTTGGTAGAGTCACCAAAAATCTATTAGTGCTATTAGTCCTTCTCAGGCATTTTGTGTAATTTTCCATAGCTATTTTTGAAGGACAAATCTGTTCACTAACAAATATATACTAGCAAGATGGGTCTCCAACCAATCGATGCCTAAGACAATCCCATAGGATCCCAAAGGCAACACACAAAGATCCATTGTGGCAGTGAAGGTGCCCAAACTCAACACAGAACCATGAATAAGGGACTCTATAGCCACCCTATCCCTCACAACAACTGCGCTTGAATGACCTAGACTATGGGAATGCTCATGCTTAGCTCTAGCATCCTGACCATCTTGTTGAGAAGGATGTGACTCCTCCTCATGAGATACCTCCTGACGAGGTCCTAATCAATCCATAATCTACTATAAAAGAGCTAAAACCTAAGCACTCCCAAACCCTTTGGCTTGGTTCTCAGCATGCTATTCCTCCTGATGCTCAACCTGATTACCCTTATCAGCATTGCGCTGGGTGCTACATCAAAGAACAATGGATATACCTCTAACTCTACCTTTGGCTCTACCCCTAGGAGGAGTCCTAAAAGAGACAAAGAACACATCAAAATAGATCATCCCAAGGATGACCTATACACCAAACTAAGGTATGAAAGCATAGCAACAAGACTATAAAACAATATAACAAGCTCACACCACACATGCCAAACACAACAAAACATAGATGGCTCAAGTACGCCAGAGCTCCCAGTGTGTGAACATGGGATTTGATACCAGATGTAACATCCTGCTATGTAACCATCGAAGGGTAAGAGCTAAAAGAGGACAAGATAATTTTATTTTTGACATAAATAGATAACATACACATAAGAAGATTATCAATTCAATATGTCAACAACATTCATGGCTGAGTATGGCCAGATGTACAACCCACAAGAGAGGACTAAATCACTCTCCAGAGGAAACATTGTTACAACTACATTCATTTTAAACACCAACTCAAATTTCCCTAATACCCATTCCAAATAAAAACATGAATCCATAATTGTCATAGTACAAGTGGATCTAATACCCACATTGGAATATGTAAGTCAAATAAGAAACATCTTATTTCTTCTCATTAAATTACATGGTTACATCTTCTCTCTTAAGAGAGTACAATTACATAAAAGAATATACAGTACAATGGCATAGTCATGAATATGATACAATGACTAAATAAGTATAACTGATATAGTAATGGAGAGAGAGAACATCTCCAAACTGGTGCTTCAATAACTTGTTCACTGGTCCCTAATGGTGGTGGCAATGCCTCCCAACCATGTGGACTCATAAGAGACCACCCCATCATGCTCAAAGTTAGTCATAATGTCCAAACGGAAGTAACAAATTAAGGGTATACATGATGGCCAACACTCACATCAATCATAGAGTAGACATAGAAAATAACGCATAAAGCTAGTGTCATAACATAGAGATGCTCATCCAATCATAGTTTGGGTACTACTCACGACTACTAAGGTACTAGATATTAGAGTGTAGATCGGATGGAGTGTCATCATGCATGCTCGAAGTTATGACACCACACAGAACAAAGTACACCTCTCATATAGACGAGGAGACTCAATCATGCCTAAATCAATGCCCTACAAATGGATAACTTGACTCCCCATAGATGGAGAGGCCTTCTCATTGCATCCTTATCCTTTACAAGCCCTCAAGGCCATACACAAGGACTCATTATCATACTAGTGTTTTTACCCCAATATTTTTATTTAGTTATCACTTATTACTCTAACTCTGCTACTAGTTCCCCTGGCAGCCACTTGTGGGCCCCAGGCCCATAGAGAGCCACTCCAAACAACCACTCTAATGCCTAGACCTAGTTCATCTCGTTTAACCAAATGAGCAATCCAAAATTGACTAAAATACTGAATAATAAATTTGAAATTGAAAAATGTGATCTACAAGACAAAAGCTTTCGAGGATAGTGTAATTTTATTGAAAATAGCCCTTTGTCAGTTGGGTCAGTTTTGTAATAACTCTAGTGAACCCAATTTGATCACTCTTCATATAGAAATGCACATATATTATAAGAGAAGAATGACAAATGGTATTGCAAGTCTACTCACAGCCTGAATTTTACATATTGTCTACCATATTTAACATAACAAGATAAAATGTTTAAAAGGCTTACAAAATCAAAATCTTAATTATTTTTCCTCCTATAGTAGTTCCCTTAGATCCTTGTATTGCGGGACATATTTTACTAATTAGAAATTATGTGACCAAATTTCAATGCACAAAGACAGATGGATGAATCTAAGTTATTTTAGTGCCATGTCATTCTTTAACTCTAGGGCGATAGTTTCCACAAGGATGGTGATTCAGTAGAACTAACCATAATGACCAAAACAAAAGGTCGCTTAGTTATCTTAAGAAGAGTTGCAATGAAAATCCTTTCAGAGAAGGCATCGTATAACAAAAAGGTTTCATGGGACTTAGATCTCTTCAATCTCTATCATGGCATCCCAGTTTTCTGTATGGCTACCTTCATTATATTCTCTATAAAATCAAACCCTCAGTTTGCCTAAAAATTATAAACAAAAACCACATAATCTTTCATTAAAAACCCTTTGATCTACATAATAAGGAAATAGTTCTACATGGTAACAAAGTAAATTCAAGGAAAGAGGTGACGAAAAAATCTTGCATTGAAATAAATTTCTGCACTATTAAAAAAGTCAATTCAAGGAAAGAGGTGATGTAAATTTCTTGCATTGAAATAAATTTTGGCATGAGTTTTAAAACATAGCCAAGGGGTTTCTTTTTTCCTGTGGTTAATAGAATTGCAACAAACAAAGTTTAGGTTTTGTGCTAAAAAAATAAGGAATTGATGCATATACCTTTTAATCACACTCCCTCTCCTCACCTCAAATCTTGCAACTGATATGCTAGCTTGAGTGATCACTACCCCCTATTTTCTGTTCTGTTTCTTTTTTTTTTTTGTTTTAGAGCCTCTCCAAAGAGGCATTGCCTCTACTTCTTTTCCCTACATGCCACCGATTGCAAGATTCCTCCTCTCAAAAACATCCATTCGGTCACCTTAACCTATAGTGTAGATGATGAATTCCTAGAGCTTTTCAGTTGAATGCTAAAAGTTTACAAAGAACAAGGTCCAAGGATTGACTCCCTCCTTAGCTTGCTTGCTTTCTTTCCAAAACGTCTCACCCCAAAAACATCAATTCATTTACCTCTCTCTCCCAAATATATATTTTTTTGTGACATCCTCCACCAAACTCTACATAATCTGCCCCATTCCCTGCCAGAATAGAAATTGCTCACCTCCTGACCCTAGATATTTTCCTTCTATCATAAACAAACTCACCCACCATTTTCAAGAGCCATTGTCCATTACTTGTTTGCTATGACATACATAATAATAGTTTTCTATACATTGACGAACTATTCAATAAGTAAATCTAATTTATTTAATGTTTGTGAACAAGTCGACAATCTCTCAATTGGGTTGCAAGCCAAACTCCATGGAGAGTAGATAGTTAGACCAATTACAAGGTGCTGACACTGAAATGGCTGGCCTTTGTTTTGGCCCCAATTATTGTCTGATTTGAAAATTAAATTTCATCACATTTGAAGAAAAGAATAAGGTCATGCATCAAGCATTCCTTGATCATTTAAAATATATAAGATAGTTCACATAAATTTTAATAAAATGGTAGTTTATAGTATTTGATTTCAAAACTAAGAAATTACATGCTACAAGGAATAGGAATTTTAGACATCACACTTTTAATACTTAAAGGAAATAATCAATATTAGACAATATAACACAAATTTTAAAATTAGATAAAGAGAAGAAATATATGAATTCACAGTTACAGTTCCCATATTTGAAACCATGACATAACACCAACAACCAATATAGCCACATAAAGAGATTAATGGCAAACCATGACTAAATACCTGAACAAGACATACTCATAAACCACATACGACCATAAGATAATCGAGACATTACCATAGGGTAACTGGAAGGTAAACACATATCACAGAAACACTACATTAACAGGGTACAGTGGGCTAGTCTAGGGTATAGGTCTTGTGATTATCTCCAGTAACCACCATCAGGGATAATAAGAGTATGCTCAAGCCTATGAATCCATGCGGAGTTGATACTCAGTACCTGTAACATTCCAAGCACACATCAAAGTACCTGTGCATATAACATATCTTATATAGCCAAAGCAACATCAATCATCAGGAAGAGGGTCATGACATCGTAAGCCTCTCGGATACGAGTGTTATGAGATCATCCCTTTTCTGTCCATAATCATGCAAAATTGACAATAAAAACATCTAATCATGTAAGCATAAAATCTAGCATAAACAATAATCATGTCAACATCATAATAGTATCAAGATTGCAAATCACCGGTGCCAATACAAAATAATAATAGGATGCATAATCCAATACAAAATATACAGTTATCCAAATCCATCAAGGATAAGAAAAAGAAAAATGCGAACACGAGGGTTGTTATAGTGAGTGAAGAATAAAAGAAAACATTCATACTCTAGCAGATGTATCTAATTTACTATAAAAGGTTTTAAAGGAGAAATATATGTGTGAAAAATTGAAATCTGATGTGTGAAAATAGTCATGCGAAAATCAAAACAGAAGATTGTATTTCTTTTGTGGGCATTAAAGTGACAACATACATCACAGAGAAGGATAAGGTATGAAGCAAAGAGCAGATCAGATTTGAAGATCTCATTCTACATTTAAATATTTAGTCATTCACAAGAGGTTGGTGCCTCAAGTTTGCCAAGGTTGGTTCCTTAGAAGAGGGAGTTGGTGCTCCTTGTAGGATGGTGCCTACAAAATAGTTTAAGAGGTTGGTTCCTCTTGTAGGTTGGTGCCTACAATCATTGTAAACTTACATAAATATAAAGTACATTATTTGTACCATAGTTTTCTCCTGTAAGGGTTTCCACATAAAATATTTGTTTCAACTTGTTCATATTGTTATATTCCTACATAGTTTCCATTTTGATGAAAAAGTTAAATTGGCAAAAATTGTAATATACTAATTCACTGCCCCTCTCAGTATATTTGTGTGTTCATAAATTGGTATTAGAGTGAAAGGCTATGGGTTTTAATTCCCCTAGATAACATTGGGGGGAGTTTGTTGGAAAATGGTCAGCGCTGCCCATGGGATTCGTGACATGGACTAATTACCTCCAGTGGATTCATTAACTCTAGTGCTTGTATCAAAAATTGATATGTCGACCTTTTGGTTTAATGTCAATTGTGGGCCAACAATTGGTATCAGAGCAGGCCCTTAAAATAAGTCTAACAAACTTGAAGGGAGATCCATATATCACACATCATGAGTGGAGAAGGATTCTCTTCCAACAAGACTCTATTGTTTGATGGAAGAAATTATGCATTTTGGAGTATGAGAATGGAGGCCTATATAAATGCTATAGGATATGACGTTTGACAATCAATGGTGAATGGATATAAATATCCTTCAACACCTCCAATGGATTCATCAGGAAAGAAGGTAAGTGAAAATAATGTTAGAGCCAAGAATGCAATCCTATGTGGATTAAATGAATCTAAACTTGTGAAGATAATACATTACAAATTTGCCAAAGAGATTTGGGACAAGTTGAAGCACACTTATGAAGGACACAAGAAAGTGAAGGGAGCCAAATTGCAAACACATAGAAACAATTTTTAAAGTCTTAAAATGGGTGAAGAGGAAAATATTGGTGGATTTTTCTTGCATGTGGATGAAGTTGCCAACACCATTTGAGGCCTTGGAGAAGAAGTATAAGAACCAATCGTAGTGTAAAAAGTGTTGAGATAACTTCCACCAAGAGTTGACTCTAAAGTATCGGCAATAAAAGAAATGAAGGACTTGGACACCCTAACCATGGATGAACTACATGGAATCCTAACTGCTTATGAGATGAGGACAGAAATATATACATCAATACAAAAGGAGGCTGCATTAAAAGCATCTAAGAATTCAAAAGAGAAGGAAGTGGAAGATAATAATTCAATAGATGAGGAAGAAGTAAATTTTGTAAGAAAGATAAAGAAAGGATCAAGAAAATACAAGGGTAAACTACCCTTCAAATGCTTTACATGTGGTAAAATTGGACATTATGCAAAATCATGTCCTTATTCTTATAGTAGTGATAGTGAAGAAGAAGTTTACAAGCCAAAGAAAGGAAGCAAAAATAATAAGTATCACAAAAAGAACAAAAGGGAAAACTTCAAGAAGAGATTATACTCTTATAGAGATAAAGATTCTTCAAGTGACTATTATGTGGAAAGTTGTGAAGATGAAATGTTATTCATGGCTGAAATAATAAAGGAAATTGAAGACAAAGATGAAAATCACAAGAAAGAGGTAGTTCACATAATCTAGAAGCTTTGGAAGAAGAGTTAGAATTTGCTATAAGTGAAATTGAGAGGGTGAAAAGAAGGAATCAAAGAAGAAAGGCTAGATTTGAAGAGGAAAGGAAGGAGATTATAGAAACTAAAAAATTAATTTCAAATCTAAAGCTTCAATTTGAAGAAAGTAAAAGGATAGAAGATTTAACTAAAACCCAATTGGAAGAACAAGAAAAAGAATGTGAGAAGTTGGAATGTGAAATTGTCACATTAAGGAAAGAGCTAGAAAAGACATCAAACAAACTAAACAGTAACCTAAAAAATGAGAAAAGTATGGGGATATTGGATAACATTATCAATTCTCAAAAGCCAATATTTGATAAGAGTGGTATTGGCTTGTGAAGAAGGCCAAAGTTCTAAGGCAATTCAATCATTGAAGAAGATAAATAATGTAAAGCTGAATGCTCTCAAAATCTTCATTAGTAATAACAACAAGAAGGAAAATTATGCTCAGCAGAAAACCAACACTTCTCTCAAGGACAACAAAGGTAAATTCAAAAGATCCTTTCCTCCAAGGCAAATACAAGTAACAAGGTTATATCATTCTTTCTATGGTTATTGTTATTCTTGTAGTAACTTTGGACACAAAGCAAGACATTGTAGAAATCAAGCAAGACATGTCGATTGGATCGAGAATAGGAGTTCTTATGGGTTCACAAGAAGGAACTATAACTCCTTTGCACCATTGGTAAATGATAATGTCATATGCTACAATTGCAATAACTATGGGCATAAAGCAAGATTTTGTAGAAGTACTTTTGTGAAACCATCTAGACAACACAAGATGGAGAATACCATAACCAAACAAGAAGAAAAATCTACAAAAATATAGAGAAGGAAATAGGAACAAAATAATGAGAAGAAGGAACAACCTACACATCATGGGAGGTATTACTATGTTTGTGTGAAGAAGCACGAGTTCAGGGGGAGATAACCATTGCACTATCCTATAGCACCATAGAGAAGACAATTCAAGGAAAGATTAGTTAAAGCATATTCTATATGAGCATTCTATTGTCATTGATCAAAGGGCGAGAATTATTAGAGAAAGAGAAGACATGCTTAAAGAAAAGAAGAGAGACTGAAGAAACGCTAGGCATATGACAAGACTATAGATCTATGTTCTTGAGATGATGGAGGTTAATGACACAATCGTTGACAAATGATGCTGGAAAAAATTTAAAGGACAAAGAACAATGGGTATGGTGACAATATAGTCATCACAAGCATAAGAAGTATGACACATTGAGAATGGTGATAGTCTTCAAGTTAGAAATTACAATCTCCACTGATAAAGAGATAATGTACTTCTCATAGAACATTAAAGAGGAAGAATCATATCATGAAGGAATGTAGTATTAATACCAAATTTTCATCTACAACTCAAATTTGTAGAGCTGATTCATTAAGCTTATTTTAAGATGAAATGTTCTTAAAATTTGTCTGTTATGTTAGTTTGCATAGTTGGTTTATATGCTTGAAAAGAGAAGGTTCAATTTTATCAAGCTTTTGTTATGACAAAAGAGAAAAATTCAGTTCATCATTCATTGCTTTGCAAAGTTTTTATGAGAGATAGAAGTTATTTTATTTCACATTACAATGTTCATTCATTTTACAAATGAGATATGCCAAACTAAATAAACTTGCATTGATGAAAGAAAGAAAGATCAAATGTCCCACACTAGCCATGGGAATAGCTGAAACAATACATCAGAAGGAATATAGTATGCATCTGTGGAAAGGTAAAGTAATGAAGCAAATGAGATAAGGCACATCTATCATTGCCTATTGAAGTCTTGAGTTGACCCTCATTGCAGCTAATTCCCATTTGCTCCTAACCTTTGAATGAACCTGCAGTGATGGAGAGAGATATGTAAGAGCTCTAGATATGATTTATACTATGTACTTCATCAAATAGAGACATACTACATTCTTTATGATGCACTGAGCCAGAAGATCAAATCACTCATATGCAAGAGAGCTTGAAAAATGAAACATCAATGAGCTTCACTATTTCAATCTAATATGTTTGTTTCCTGTGCAGGTATAGAAGAACTTATGTTTCTAGTTTGAAGACATTTCAGCATGTAGTGGAAAAATGGGCTCCCACAAGGGTTGAGCCCAGCATGTCGTATAATGGAATCAAATTCAAAGTGCGAGGTGCAGTCTCAATTGTACTAGAACAACTATATAATGGAGCAGCCATGAAGAAAGTATAATGAACATAATGATTAAACCAACCAAGTGCCCAAGAGTCAAATATAATGTAGGTAAAGCCATCGATGACTGGACTAGCCTTGTGAATGCAGTCATTAATGACTGTACATACAAAGAATCATCATGGAGCAATAATAAATAGGTATTTATCACTATTTGTTGTTAATAAAATAAATAGCTACTACTGAATGCATAAAATAGTCATAAAGGGAAAAATCAATCATAAAGCATATTATTAGCCAGAAGCAGGACAATGACAACATGATAGGACACAATAATTTCATTATGCATTTTGTCAAGAAAGTGAGTGTAAGCCATGCATGGAACATGCAAAGTCACCATCAGCAATGTAGTGCAATCTTGGGTAAGAAAAGACAAAGTGTTTTCTCAATAGTCACTATATTCGATAGTAGAAGCATTAGCAATACAAGAGTACTTCACTTGATACATCAAGGTAGATTTCTAATGATAATTGCATATAAGGGACAACATACAAATCTCTTATTCAAGTCCTCATAAAAAATAGTGAATAGAATTATTTGTTGGAAGTATTTCTTGTGTTTTCTGCATATAAATATGCCATGACAAACATCTAGTACAGTGCATTAAGTATTAGGCATTCTATATACAATACACCCATGGACAGATTTAATGTAGCCTGCATGATGACATTAAGCTATAGGAGTCATGAAAAGAAGAATGTAATCATAGCATTTAGAGAATATAGTGAGTTTGATATCAAATGGAGAAAATCCCAAATGCATACATAATCATATGAGCATAGAACCTCAAGCAATGATGTATATATTAGTTCACAGAAATATAAAGGAGAGAGTTAAGTCTCAATTTTCAAAAATGCCTTATAAGAGAGAGGAGCCATGAAAGGTAGCTACATCATCTAGAAAGTTTAGTAAGAATTGAGAACATGTGAATGAGTCACTATCATAGTAAGCAAAAGATGAGCAATCAAGACTATTCAGATGGTTATATATACATATCAGCTTCTACAGCTACAAATGGTAGTGTCGTGTCATCATAAGGACAAGACAGTCATGGATGAACATATCAGTTGAATAGATAAATGAAAGTGCCACAATGATCAATAATGTATGTATTATATTGCAGTCATCAAATGAAGGAAGTATTTGTTCACAGTAGTTTAAGCCCACTTAGGGTTTCAAGTTCATATAAACAAGAAAATACTCAACAAATGAGGGAGAAATGAAATGTTATACCTATGACCTCCAATCAAGAAACCACCCAGGAATGAGCACATATAGCATATGGCTGTGGCTGAAGAAGACTTTTTTTCTTGACAGGGTAAACCCACTTGAGTTTTGAAGAAGAATCTTGTATACAGAAGAAGTATAGAGCTTTCAAGCTATGAAAACACAAGAAAATGCTTAGAAATATAATCCCAGCCATGACTTTCATGAAGGAAACTACTAAAATGAGCACACATATAGTACATGGTTGTGGTCTTCAAAGTAGAAAAGGGTTCTGTAACGATTTTAACAGAATGCAAGAAAAATGCTTTTCATTTTATGACTTCCTAAGGTCATGTCGAACTTCATATAAATAGAAATCAGAGAAATGGTGTAAGGATCAAAAGAGGAGCTTTTACCTTATTCTTGAGTGAAGATACATGCATGTAAGATATGGGTTTACCCATAGGGAAAGCTCCCAAGATTCAAGACCAGTCGGCCATGATGGCCTCACAATGAAAGACAAACAAATCATGTACCAAAGGTACAAAGAAAATATGTCAAAAGATTTATTATGGCCACAAATATAAAGCCAGAAACCTATGTTAAATGAAAATTGGTCCAAATTTGTGATAGAAGTATTTACCTTGCTATTTCCTGTCAAAATCTTCAAGAGAATCCATTAAAATCCTTTAGGTACAACAGAGAGATGGAGGAAAACAACCCAAACCCTTGCTCGGTGGTGGCAAAAGTAGAGCCTCTTTTCATTAAAAGTTACAAAGTGAAATTAGCCTAAAAAGTTAGGGCTCTAAATGTTTTGTCTTAGGATTTCATATGCCCTAATTCGATTGTGATATTTTTATCACATCGAATTATTTTTCATTGCCTTAGCTAATACCCTCGAGGGCATCATTTGTCCCTTTTACATGTTTCATTGCCTAGGATTTATGCCTTAGAGGTTATTTAGCCACTTTTGAAAGGTAGATAAACCTTCCATAATGCCTTAGATTATTTGCAAAATAAAACTGCAAATCTTTGTAAAATGATTTTTAAAGCATTTTCTCTATCAATTGCTTTTAAATATTTGTTATTTATAGCAGTTAAAGAAAAGTAAAGCATAGTAAATCTTTCTTTTTGAGTTTGCTTTCTTTTGGGCAAATATCGATGAAATGGAGCCTTTATTGAGTAGATAAAGCCTATTTTTTGGCTGTGACCACCTTGGGGGAGATTTTGGTAGCTTTTGTAATTAGTTTGGGCTAGTTTTAGTTTTTTTTTTGTGGCTTTTTCTGGGAGCTCGAAAATGGATTAGGATGACTATTTTGAGGATCTTTTCTCGGCTTTTTCCTTGGGAGTTTTTTTTGGAGACATATATTGGAGGAAAATTTAGTTTTCCTTACTTAGTTGAGATCATTGTTTCTTCTCTCTTGTTCATCTACAGAGAGCTTGTAAACACTTTTTGACTCAGATTTTTGTTTTCATGTACTCCTTTCAGTTCAATATAGCAGAGCATTCCTACCTCATTTATTTTGCCTCATAGTCACAATATTGATTTGATGTTTCATTGTGATAATAAATATTTTATCCTTTGTCATTTCTCTTTATTGTGAAACTATATGCAAATATTTCATATGATTCTGGTTGTGTGTTGTGTTCAGATCGAGCCTTCATGCAAATTACTTTTGAGTTGTATGTTCTAGGTGAGGTTGTGAAAGTTTATGTTTAAGGAGCTATTTGTGAGAGAGATCATTAGAACAAATTATAGTTTTGGAGATTAGATTTTAGAATTTAAATTTCAGTTATCTTGTCACCCTTTTCTTGGGTAAATCATTTAGATTAGAAGAGTTCATCAATAGAACCAGCTCACTCTAGAGGTTCACTCCAAGTTTTAGGCAACCCAGAGGCCTAGGAGTGTTCCCATGTGTCAATAGATAGCTAAGTTGATAGCTTAGCATTGGGTGCATACTTTGATTGATAATAGTTTTTGTTGAGTACTTGTGACTCAGATTACAGGCATCGGCAAAACCTTGAACTATCGGTGTGATCTAAGAGACTATTACTGATGGTGTTGTGATACTCTGACAGTTGGACATCAGCATGACAAACCTTATCAGCGTGCTGTGGATATCTCCTTCCGATGTGTTGGGTCACTCCGATGGTGGTTTTCTCCTGCGGTGTTCTATCAGTGGAATGGAGGTCTTCGGCATAACCTATTTATGTTCCAACGATGGAGCTGTGCTACACCAATCGGTGTAACTGTCACTGTTCGTGAAGTTTGGTGTAGTCTCAATGATAGTTGGTGTCTCTCCGATGGATCAGTTATCGGTATGAAGATCACTGTCGGCCCGGTTTTGATATGTCATTCCGATGCAAGATCTCTTTGATTAGTTCAGTGTTGAGATGTTACTCCAATGAGCTTGGGCTACATTGATGAAGTCTAGACTGGCGTCGTCGGGAACAAAATTGCCGATGATAGTCTTACTATGTGGTCCTGTATATAAAGTGATCAAAGGATCAATGTCTGATGCATGTGGGACTAATGAGTTCTTACGAATGCAAATAGTCAGATGGAGGTTTGGATGGTTGGGCTGAGCGTAACTGAATTGATTGGTTGCTCAGATGATTAGACAAGTTTGGAGAGAGATAGTCTTGGATTGATTAGTCTGATTGAGTGTTCATTCTGGTAAGCTCTGTATTCTTCGGGGAAGTCCTATGCTGTATGTTGTACGCAACATGATAACAGTATGTGAAGGGACTAAACCAAGAAAAGGAGAAATAGAGGTTGAGATAGAGTGAGCCTAATCCTACCATGTTACTATTGAGATTCTCTAAATGAAGAACAAGATGTAAATCTCCATGAAAGGCTTGAGAGTCTGATATTGTATTGTAACTGTGTATTTTTTGTTTCTGATTAATACAATGATCTCTGGCTTTTTGGAGTGTGGGGTTTTTTACCTGAAAGTGTTTTCCCCATGTAAATCTATGTGTTCTTATTTATTGTTCTTTCATGGTTGTGATTTTGTAAGTTGAATCTATTGTCTATTGTTGAAACTATAAAGATACATCAGTCTTTTCTCTAAAGGTTCAATGATGGGGAAATAAACTATGTATGTTTCTGCCTTGTGACATAGTAGATAGTGTTTTTGAGGTAACCCAATAAAATTTAAAGTTACCAAAGACACTATTGATCCTGAATGTATGTTCTTGGATTCTCTTATTTCCTTACAAGTGGTCTCAAAGCCTTCTTCTGGGATCTTCTTTGTTGCTCACATAAGTGCATTTGTGTGCTGGATGTGTTTACATGTAAGAGTTTCTAGTGTATAAGGTCTGGGTATTCCTTCTGTGATGATTTCTTAGTGTGACAGGCTTGAGGAAATATGAAGGAATCGTCTGATTATTGATCCTTGTTTGAGTGAAGTCTAGCAGTTGATCTTGTTTTCATGTTACAGTAGGCGCTTGAAGGATGGTGAAGATGGAGAACCTGGAGCTGGTCATATTGAAATGGTGTGGTCTGAGGCTCCTAGTTGGCAGCGGTAAGATGTTCCTATTGCATGGGGTAGAATTGTGCTTTGTGGTTGTGTTGTTGTAGTAACTTTCATATTGGGTGTCTATATGAGAGGCTCTCTGATGATATGAAGAAGTTTGTGTTGTTGCTCAACCATGGAGTACTATGCTTATGCTGGGATTTGTTCCTGGTATTGGAAGGTACTATTTATGTGATGCCCCGATTGTATTTTGGTTATGGAGTTGATCTTTGAGGTCTGGAAGCTTCTGATATAACCTAACTTTCTCTCTCGGATGCTTGTACATGATGATGGTCTTGGAATTGGTCTGAATGAGGCCTACAGTTCTTGGATTTTCTTAATCCTTGTGGTTATTTTGTACTTGCATTGGAAGGGTTTAATAGATTTTTCTTAAAATCTATGATGCTCATCTATGTTAATCCATTTTCTAGTTTGACCATTATGGTGTTTCTTGATTCATATTCTTGGTCTTCCAGATGTGAAGTGGGTATGGATGTGCATGGGTGTTTTTCAAACACATTGGTTTTGCAGGTTTTACACAGTCAAGAGAAAAACTTGTGGTTTTGTGAAGCTACAGTTAAGCTATTTCTAGACCTTGGCATTTGGGGTGTTATTGGATGATATAGTTACAGTTTTACATGCATGCTCTGTGCATGGTGTGAGGAGGTGAAATTCTTTCTCTACACAGGAATGCTGGTATGTGATATGTCACTTAGTATTTCTATGGAAATGCTTGTTGGTTTCCTATACTATGGTGCTCAGGTTGTGGACATGTTCGGCAAATCAGATTTGTAAGTAATCTAATGTTTGAGTCATGTTGTCTACATTGTTATCTATTCCTTGAGATCTCATTTTTGTAGTTTCCAGTGTGATAGTGAGTTTGCATGATACATTGGTTGGATCTACGAGTTATGTAGTTTTGTGGACTGATCACCTATTAAGCTACAATGAGATGACTTGGATGTGGACTATCTTTATCCACCAGATTGTTTCAGTGTTTATGCATATTTGTTAGCTGACTTGGTCTTTGCTCACTTGTGCATTGGTGTGACTGCTTCAGGATGAGAGGATGGATGTTATAGAGTGCCTGAATAGTTGGTTATGGAGACCTGTAGCATGTGTTTTATATTTCCTTGGTTTAGAGATCTTGGTGCCACTTGGCTTTATTGTCACATGGACATATTAATGTGTGGACCTAGACGATTTTTAGATTAGGAGATGTTTGGTCATGATGCTTGAAAAGCTCAATTGTTACAATTTAGTGGGAGCTTTAGCATTGACTGTGTGTTCATCACTTAGTGGTGAATGATCTTCTTTAGTGTCGCAGATGTTACTAGGAGGAGCTCTTTGATCCTATTGCTATAGAAGGGTTCTTTTGCATTTGCAGGGGCACTATTTGAGGATGTGTAACATCTTGGAGTCATGGAGGATTCATGAAATCCTTGGCTGAGGTGTTGGTGGTGCTTGACAGGTGATGTTGGTTTAGAGTTTGGTTTGTTTCATGTCATGGTGTTTTCTTGAATTCTACTTTTGAGTTTTGGCATGATACATTGCTCTTGAGGCCATGGTTATGTTCACCTGAAGCATGGAATCTCCTAAGGGGGATGGTAAGATCATGATGTCATCATAAGTTCCTGATTCAGATGATTGGAGCTTTGACAGTGGTTTGGTAACTTCTCTATGTTTGGGTACATTTATTATGTGCTTGATAACTTCATAGTGGTGTCGTGATGCAGTTGGAGTTTAGCATGAGGTGATTGTTTGTAGGTACTCATGGATACATGGAGAATAAGGTAAGACTGTATATGCTGTGCTTATTTAGATTTTGTAGCAGGAAGTCCGAGGAGTCTTTACCTTGGTTGGACATGAGTTCAACAGAGACCAATGAGGAGATTGCTCTTGGAGAAGTCTTGTAGACTTGGTTACCCTGGAGGAGCATTCTCATTCGCCACTCTTGGTCTTCTTGGCAGATAATCATCTGAGAGGTATTTCCCATTGTTTCTCTTAGGTGTTTTATGTTTTCTTTCATAGACATGGATCTTGAACTGCTGATATATGGTTCTGGGGGATTCGTTGTGAGAGATGGATAGCATGATTATCTCCTTTTGCATTTGAGTTTAAGATATTGTTCATTGATGAGGCCAATTAGGAGATGGTTTATGGGCTGATTTCCTGAAATGGGAAATGGATTAGTTTCATCTACTTTGGTTTGAGAAGCTTACATCCATATTTTATAATTACATGATATATATGTTGTATTTGATCTTGGAGATTGAATGGGTGGGTGTCGTTATGCTATTCTCTTTGGGGTTTTTTGAAGGAGATCATACTTGACATAGTTGGCATTTAAAGGTGTATGTAGAAAGATTGTCTATAGGTATATGATGTGTAGAGTTACTCTTTATGGTCCTGGTAATCTTCCTAGATGGTTTGTTTCACACTACATTGGTTTGAGGTTTGTTTGGAGTTGACGTGATCAGTAGTTTGTGGTCATGTGTTTTTCGTTTATATTCTTGAGTGATGACATGGAAGTTCTATTATCTCTTTCTTTTGTTGTGTGTGGAGAATTTGGGAGAGTTCTAGACTGGTGGTGAGGAGTTGTTATCTGATTTACAGATTTTGCATATCATAGTGGATGTTTCCTTGGCACTACATGATGTTTACACTTTCTATGTGATGCTACTGGTGGACTTAGTATGCCTTGATCTTTTTTAGATCTGCATTACCCTTGCAGTGGGAGTTCTTGGATGTGTTTGGTCTTCTTCGACTGGTTGACACATGGGGCTTGTATTTGCAGTTGATGGGTGCATATGTAGGTGGCATGAGTCTACTGATGTTAATACCTTCAAGGTATGAGTGATTGGATGTTTTAGCACTGGCTGTGTGTGTTATTTTCAGTCAAGTGGGTTTTTTGTTTAGTTGGATGGGTGCAATTAGTTTTCTGATTGTTGTTCTAGCTGATGTTCTATCTTGTTTCTGGAGAATGGTTTCATGGTTGTGTTCTGAAAGCTTTGAAGTTGGTTTTTTTAAAGCTTCTGTGTAGCTTGTGAGCATAGTGGAGTGAAGGCAGTATTAACTTTGGTTCTGAGCATTGATGGTTTCCTATAATTCCTTCTTCAAGTGGGAGAATGTTGAGTATTTGTGACTCAGATTATAGGCATCGACAAAATGTTGAACTATCGGTGTGATCTAAGAGACTATTACTGATGGTGTTGTGATACTCTGATAGTTGGACATCGGCATGACAAACCTTATCGACGTGCTGTGGATATCTCCTTCCGATGTGTTGGGTCACTCCAATGGTGGTTTGCTCCTGCAGTGTGCTATTGGCGAAATGGGGGTCTTCGACGTAACCTGTTTATGTTCTGGTGATGGAGCTGTGCTACACCGATCGGTGTCAGTGAAGTTTGGTGTAGTCTCAATGATAGTTGGTATCTCTCCGATGGATTGGTTATCAGAATGAAGATCACTGTCGGCCGAGTTTTGATATGTCATTCTGATGGTGTGTGTCACTCTGATGGAGGTTGGTGTTGGCAAGATCTCTTTGATCAGTGCAATGTCAAGATGTTATTCCGATGAAGTCTAGATTAGCGTCGTTAAGAACAAAATTGCTGACGATAGTCTTACTGTGTGGTCCTGTATATAAAGCGATCAAAGGATCACTGTCTGATGCATGTGGGACTAATGAGTTCTCACGAATGCGAACAGTCAGACGGTGGTTTGGATGGTTGGGCTAAGCATAACTGAATCGATTGGTTGCTCAAATGGTTAGACAAGTTTGGAGAGAGATAGTCTTTGATCGATTGAGTCTAATTGAGAGTTCATTTTGGTAAGCTCTATATTCTTTGGGGAAGTCCTATGCTGTATGTTGTACACAGCATGATAATAGTATGTGAAGGGACTAAACTGAGAAAAGGAGAAATAAAGGTCAAGAGAGAGTGAGCCTGATCTTGCCATGTTACTATTGAGATTCTCTAAATGAAGAACAAGATGTAAATCTCCATGAAAGGCTTGAGAGTCTGATATTGTATTGTAACCATGCATTTTTTGTTGCTGATTAATACAATGATCTCTGGCTTTTTGGAGTGTGGGGTTTTTTACCCGAAAGGGTTTTCCCCACGTAAATCTATGTGTTCTTATTTATTATTCTTTCATGGTTGTGATTCTATAAGTTGAATCTGTTGTCTGTTGTTGAAACTGTAAATATGCATGTCTTTTCTCTAAAGGTTCAATGATGGGGAAATAAACTATGTCTGTTTCCACCTTGTGACATAGTAGATAGTGTTTTTGAGGTAACCCAATAAAATTTAAAGTTACCGAAGACACTATTGATCCTAAATGTATGTTCTTGGATGCTCTTATTTCCTTACAGTTTTTGGCATGCCCGGTGGGACAATTTAAACTCTCACAGTTCAAAGTTCATCATTTCATTGATGTTTCTTGGTGTGTGCACTAGTAATCTCAACCTTTGGAGGCAATTTCTGCAAACACATCTGGTGACTCTGAATCAAGATCTATTGGTTTTAATAGATCAATTGCTGGTACGTTTAAAAAAATTAAGCTTTTTCCAGCTCTTCATATGAGTAGGAATGTGGATTTTTCATAGTCAATATGTATACCCACCCCAATACTATGAAAATACTCTCAACAAGCCTTCTTACCAACCATACCCAAGTAGCCACAATGTTGTTTTTAGTCCAAATAACCCTATTACAACAAGCTACCAGCTTACTCAAGATTCTTACCACTCACCCACCCCTACTCATCCTCCATATCAGCCTTCATATAATCAAAGCTAGCTTGAAGAGAATGAAAAGGAGGAGATTACAAGCATAAAGGGTATATTGTTTGACTTCATGCATCAGTTAGAAGAGATCAGGAGGTAGCATGAGTATAATCAGCAATGGAAAGAGATGGCTTAATAGGCCTATCTCTATGAGCAAGGGTCATAAACACAAAAGTACAAAGCCCAAGCAGCTCCTACCATTCTAGAACAACCTATTCGAGAGGAGTTTCATAAGTACAATTTTCCAAGTTTTAGATAGAATGACCCTCTTAGTTTTCCTAAAGTTGAGATTCTAAGTTTTAGGTAGAATAAAGTACTTGATTCCTCAAGCCACCATCTTAATCTTGAAATACCAAGTATTAGAAGCCTTCATCCCTTGGAAGTTGAGGAAAATAATCATATTTAGCCTAGTATAGTTGTAGATCAACCCCTTGAGCAACATTTTTTCCTACAAGAAATCCAAGAAGCTCCCCATGTTTCCCCACCTGAGGAATCTAAGGGTGAACCTTTTGATACGAATACCTTACTCTTCATCAAGGAGCTTAGAAAGGTAAATCCATTGCATTTAGCTTTGGAAGTTCACTATTTGCAGTAGCAGAAGATCGAACAAGAAAAGACTTCTCCTCATGAATCTTCCAATGTTTTCACTAATGAGATTGCTTGTTTTGTGGAAGATGATGAAATTTTTTTAGGAGATCAACCAGTGCAATAAGATATAAAGCAAGAGGATGCTGCTAATTGTACCATTTTATTAGCTAAACACAAGATTGTTGCATGTGCGGAAAGGTTTGGTTCATTGGAATAGTAGGATATTGATAACTATTGTGAGGTATCTAGCTGGTACAATGATGAGGGGGATGAAGAGTAGAAAGATGTCAAATATTATGGTGAGTTATTGAGTGAAGATCATCAATATAATAATAAAACCTTGGATCAAGAGGAAGAGGATAAATATGAACCTATTTTGCAGCCCAATAGGCTTAGTGAAAGCTGCCACGAGGTAAAAGACATCCCCTTTTCATCAAAAAACTAGGAAAATTGTGAAGAAAATTTGCTTTTGAATGATCTTAAGGTATCTATTACAAACTTAGATAATGTGCAAGAAATTGGTGTTGAACCTCAATTTCTGGTTAATCTGTTTGATGAGCTTCCTAACTTTGAGTATGAAAGTGAAAATGGCAAGGCTACACCAAGTTCTGATCACCATAGTGATGAGGACCATTTATATAAGGTGTTGATCCAAGAATAGATATGTGAAAGTAGTCCTAATTTGAATGAACACTCGAAGAGGATCTATTTCAAGGTTAAATTGAGCTTTTCTGCTCACACTTAGAGGTTATGCTAGCATCCTTGGAGGAGGGTTATCTTGAACAACTAAAGCAAGAGATGGAAGTGGCTGTATTCTTGAATGAGTCACTGGTTATGGAGTAGCCTAACCAGCAGCCTGATCTTGACTGGTTGGAGGAGCTTGCTTTCTTTTGTACAGAGGAGCTTGAAGCTGATGCTCAAATTGATGGTTTGTTGAGAGAGGCTAGCTCATTATTTGAACACTTGCCTTCATTCACTGAAGAAGGGACTCCTATTTTGGAGTGTACTTCCTCAAGTAATAATGAGTATTTTGAGCATAGTCCAACTCTTATTAAGAGCCTTTCAAGAATTGATAGCTTTAATAAGCTATTAGCTACCCTAATAAAGGAGGATGGCTCATTGACGATGGAGGAGGAAGCAACCTTGTAAGCTATCATACAAAGCGAAGGTGATGATGTTGTTTCCAATCATTCAAATCACTTTCTCTCTAGTCTAAATCTTTTAAGGGGATGTCCTATTAGGCATCTAGCTGGGTTGGAAGTCAACAAAAAGGAGCAGCCTCATAGGGACACTGAAGCGGATCATCAAGAAGGGTATCAAGCTAAGCATAATTAGTCTACTTGCTCACTTGATTAGTTCACCAAACAAGTTAGGTGGGTAAGTGATTCCATTTTCCTTCTTAGAAAGGTGTTGTAACAATTTGCTGGCATTTTGATTTTTCTCCACATCTTTTGGTTGGTTCACAAACTTATGGAGTATTGTAAATTGCAAAGGAGGGGTAGTTACTTTACCCAACCAGTGAATGGGTTTGATTGACTAGTTTTTTTGGTTGGTTAGAGTAGGTTAGAGTTATTGTTTTTAGTTAATAAGTTCTCAAGGCACATTTATTTTAGTTTTTTTCTTTTCCCTAAGTGTTGTTTCACATTTTTTCTGGCCACCAAGGCCTTTTAGTTTGCTTTCAGTTTGGTTCTGTTTTGTTTTTTGCTGTTGTTTGGAGTAATTTGTAATACAATTTCATGGTTTTCTGAGTTTGAGATGAGTAGAGTTTGACTCCATGCCTAATGGATAGTTAAGGCAGCTGATCTTGATGCTTAGCATGCAAGCTTTTAGCAGAAGTCACCAGAAATGTTACCAATTTTTCATTCACAACTCAAATTGGTAGAGCTGATTCATTAAGTTCATTTTAAGATGAAAAGTTCTTAAGATTTGTCTGCTATGTTAGTATACATAGTTGGTTTAGATGCCTGAAAAGAGAAGGTTCAATTTTATAATGCTTTTGTTATGATAGAAGAGAGAAATTCAATTCATCTTTCATTGCTTTGTAGAGTTTTTATGAGAGATAGAAGTTATTTCATTTCACATTACAATGTTCATTCATTTTACAAATGAGATATGCCAGACTAAATAAATATTAAATTAAATTAAAGCAAGAAATACCAAATGTCCCACACAAGCCGTGGGAATAGCTAAACCAATACATCAGAAGGAATATACTATGCATTTGTGGAAAGCTAACTATTGTGACATACTCCAACATCACCCCATTGAGCGTGGGGACCCCTTGATTCTGAGTTTTTTGGCTATGGTCTTGTTCAGAGATTCTTGTATGGGCAAAGCAGTTTGTGGGTGTCAATGGGATATATTGTAATCCATTTATTGTTTGAGGGATGCCGATGGTCTTCTCCTGCATTAAGTCATACCTAGGGCATATATAGCTGGAAAATTGCCCAAGTCTAAATTTTGATGGTGCCAATGCCTTCAAGGGTGTGATCACAAGTGCTCAGCTTCATGAGCGGAGCTTGATCAGAATTTTGTCATGAGGAGTGAGTTAAGCGAAGAAGCTTGTTGCAGCATTGATCAAATTTCAAACATCATGTGAGTTTAACGAACACTCGAGGACCCCTTTTGGCGCAAATTTGTTGTCCTCTTGCAAAGTCATGCATGAGCTATCTAAAAGTCCGCTCAAAGCTTAAAATGCCAAGTCAATCAATGAAAATGGAAATTCAAAGAGCCCCTGCCCATGCGCATCATTTAAAACTTTTGTGGTTTGAATTTTGGTGATTAGAGCATCCAAAAGCCTGCTCCAACTCATGTAAGATTGGTTGGTAGAAGACTTGCAATGCATAGAATGCCCTGACTTTACATGGAGTGCACTCATTTCACGCTGGTGGACATTTTCAATCACCCTGCACCACATTGAGATGTTCTTTTATTGCACAGCATGCCTGCTTCCCCCTAGATCTCCGCCTAAGTGGACTTTATTTACTTGGTGGCATTGCTTTCGATTTCCTATTCTTTTAATAATCTAAATGACTGCTTGAGTGGATCTTCATGACTCATCGAGAACTCTTCTTGTTTGGGTTAGTCTTTGATGGGCTTAAGTGACCATTTGAGCGGGGTATCTATGGGTGGCGTGGTTATTAATGGACCTTTGGCGGTTATTCAAGACATCACATAAACATTCTATTCTCAACATCATGTCGAGTGTGAAGTATAGCATTCACTCCATGTTGATCACTTGAGTCTTGGTGAAGGTTAAGTGCATGGTGAGGTTTTCTTGGAACTTATGGCACATCCGTGTAAATTCATGGAGGGATGGACTTTTGAGAGTCCACTGCAATTCCTCCATTGTGCACGTTGAAATGAAAAGACCGTTGGGATGGAGTTAAGTCTTAAGTTTGCAAAACACTTTTTGGCCAAATGTGGTGGGATCTAAAACTTTCACTCAGACCCGCTGTAATACCGTTACCTCTCTGGCAATCATGAAGATTCTGATCGAGGGTATCATTCAATGATTTTGTGTAGAATGACTCTATTCTATTCTTAGCATTCAATTAAATAGGCACTGCACTCTTCAAAAAAAAAATGCATGGGTAGTGAGTTAATTTGGATTTGTGGCAGGAGTATTGGGGCACGTAGCTCTTGAGTATTAATTTGTCCTATTCTTAGCCCCATGACTGATTCAAGTAGTGTCATTTATGATGTAGAAGAGGTGGAGCACACTGTTTATGTTGGCAAAATCTTTTGAACATTATTGAATGACAGTGCCAACTTTTTGAGCATGCATGGTATGCACTGTCCTCCAGAAAAGGTGATTTCACTGTGTGAGATGATAGGGATTTGAGGGCGTTTTATCATTTGTTGTAATAGTGAGCTTCGCCTCTTGCATCAGTATTTAGAAACCCGACTACATTCATGAGTTTTGTCTGCAGGAGGGGATCCTTATGAGGTCTTTCTGAATAAGTGCTTGGACGTTAAGCTAGTTAATATTGCATAATCTACCTGGTGTTCTCAAAGCTTCCTCAGTACAGGTTTAAGAGTGTCTTCCTTGGCTGGAGTCTTCGAAAGTTTAAGAAAGATCACCTTCTATTACTTGGAAATTAACCTCTGCTCCATTAAACACATACGGGATTACAACGCAAGATTATTGCAGGTCCATTAGGAGATCAGATTCGACAGGGGCAAATAGGAACCAAATGTGTCAGTGAGACATTTGGACATTTTATTCTCATAGGGTTCATGTTATTATTATTTTTTTTTTAACAGAGGGGTGAGGTAAATTGGAATCTGGCATTCAAATAATCCCACATGTATTAAATGTAGGTTTTTCTTCTATTATCTTGTTACTAAATGGCATTTTCAAGATTCTGACATAAAGTAGTTGTGCAGGTGAAGGATGAGTGTGAAGGATAGACAAGCACTGATGAGGAGTGACATGAAGGGAACGTGGCTAGAAACAAAGATCACTTCAAAGTGGCGAAACCTCTGTGACACTAATCTGGGGAAGACCAATATGGAAGACATTCGGCAAAATTTGCACAAACCCAATCCTTCGGATCTAATCAGGTGAATGTTGAAGAACGGGATCATGCAAGCTGCTTCTTTCCCACCAGCAATGCTATGTCCAGAACTGATGTTAGAATGCGTCAAGCATTATAATCATGAAAAGAGATGTATTATGACTAGGAGGGCAAAGTACTTGCTTATCTGAGAAAGGAGGCGATCGTGGAAGCTTTTGACATTCCCTCATACAAAACTACTACATTCTGTGACAAGGAGTCTGCTTTGCAACTTTATTTGGCTAGACCTGAGAAATGTATGGAGGTGATAAACAACAACTGGTTGGTGCAACCAAGGCCGCATGTGAGTAAGGTGCCTAAAAAACTTCACAAGTCTGACTTTCATCAAGAAATCAACTATATGGTTGTGTTTTTGAACTGCATCATGGGCTGCCCACAATTGGCAAATTTTGAGCCCTGGATGTTCTTCTTCATTGAGGAAATTATAAGTGGAAAAAGAATGATAGATTGGGCTGAAATGATCAGCAGTAACATCGATGATCAATTGAAGGGTTTGCAAGAAATGAAAACATTTTACATGAGCTCATATATCATATATATGCTTTCCAGAAATGAGAAATATCCAGGATTGAACTGCAAGGGGAGAGTTGGAAACAGGGAAGGACATTTCAAGGTTTATGATTGCTATCCTCAGCTACACTTGTAGGCTATATCCCATTACAGAAGGTTTAATGATGCCTTTTCTGCATATTGTTAGATTGTTACAAGGTAGCACATGCAGGAGATTGTCGAAGGAGGCCATGAAGTTCGTGGAAAAATACAGAAAGTGGTTTATTCAACTTCCAAGATTCACATACATCTATGTGGAGGGCTTCTCATCATTGCCTTATAGGTTGCCTAGATACCCTACTGACAAAATGGTGTTGTTGGAAGTAACACGACAGCTGGTTGCATTCAACAAAGTCCAGAGAAAGAGGAAAAAGACCACAACAAAGTTTCCAATCAGCATCGGGAGGCTTGAGGCTTGCATGTCATTACAAGTTTCTAATCAACATATAATTTCCATTCCTGGTATTGTGTACTCAGCATAAAGGAGCAAGTTCTAGGAAGGATTGAGAGTGACATCACTCAAACAAGAGAAGTACTTTGGGAAATGCAAGGCAAAATACTTGTTTTCGTAAACAAGGTGGTTGATTCTAATGGGGAGATTGATGAGTACTTTCTGAAAGACAAGATGCGTACAAAGTATTTTCAGCATTCACAGGCTATTTCCAGAGAGTTGTTGGATGATATTTGTGCACTTTCCACTTTCATGGGCATGTTTCAGACACCCATGGCTGGTTGGGAGATGACAGTTGCCAAATGCACAGAGGAGCTAAAAATCATAGAGGGCACCATTCAAACTCTGCCAAGTGTCCCTATGGAGGAGGTTACACATGTCATGACTCAATTTGTGGAGTTCACCACAAAAGGGAGAGGTCATAAATGAGGGTACTCCATTTAGTGGGTACATCATAAATGCAAGATCCAATTTTAGTAAATTTTGTAACCACTTGCCTGTGTGGCACAATACGGGCCCTCGATTTCAAGTTTTAATCTTGGCCATCCATTGAATTTTGAGGCATATTTAAGCCCATTTTGCTCTCATTTGTAAAAAAGGGAATGCTCTGAGAAATTGTTGCTCAAGACTCTGCTGAAATAAATACAAGTTCATTGCTGAAATTTTCATGGTGATTTGTGTTGTTTCAAATGATTGCATGGTTTCTAAGTGTTCACTCATAGAATAAGATCAGTTTAGTTTGTTTTCAATAATTTAGTTTTATGTTTTATGGAAGTTGTTGTTGTTGATTCATGTTTGGTGTCTCCATAGTTCATACCATTTATAATTTGTTGATGGCAGATTGTAGTGCATGGTTAGTCTGAACATCATTTGAGCTTAACTTCAATTACTTTGTGTATAGAAGTGATCTAAAAATCCTACTTTCCCCTTAGAAGATAGGATCACTTTTGTGTATTTGTTACCTTATGGCGAAGCAAAGTGTGGTTGAGATTCTGGTGAATCAGTGGTGATTGCTTGCATTTAGATTAGAGTCTTCTAAAGCCATTTCCTTTTGCATTTTCTTTAGAAATCTTGTTAGATTTAGATTCAAGAGCTTCCATTGTCATATCTTAAGTTATCGAATTGGTAGACCTTCAAAAAAGCTGTGTTACATGTTATCCAAGAGAAACAAGTTTCGTATTGTTGAGCATTTACGTAAGTCCCTTTGTGTCAAACAATAATTCGCATCCTACTGCTAAGTTATCCCAAGTCGTAACACCAAAAGTAAATAATCAAGAACCTTGGAGTCTACTCATCTTATCACTCAACTTAGCATTTGAGGGATTTTGTTCAAGAGAGGATAGAGTACACCAGTATTTTATTTTGTGTTGTATGTGCAAGGAAACACATCAACAGAATTGGCGCTAGAAGGAGGGCCTCTCTTGGAATACAAAGTTAGACACACTAGAGCGCATTGTTTCTTTTTCACCTGAAAAACACTAGAGGATTCTAAGGTCTACACTGCAAGCTTTGAAGGAGTTGGTTGAATTGGATTTCAATTCTAAAGCCAAGCGCAATAAGAAGACAAATTCATCAAGTGAAGGATCACCTAGCGTAAGGGTCATCGTAGATTTGTTTCAAACTCCACCACCAAATACAAGAATTGCTCAACCATGTAATACACAAGGAGTTGCTCAAATAGTTCCATCGCAACAAGAAAACATTCCAATGGCTTGGCTTCCGGCAAATGCTTCTCCTCTTGCTGCTTTCGCAAATTACCATGAAATGCCCAAGAGTCCTGAACAATTCTTCTCCAAATTTCAGGTCAGTGATGTGAATAGGATAGCAGAGGAACATATTAAGATTTTTGAGGATACTTTTCGAAACAGAAGAATTGAGCATGAGGATGTAGCATGTAGATTATTTCCTTATTCACTAGGTGAAGATGCATACTTTTGGTACATTCATCTACCTGCAGGTTCCATCAATAGTTGGTAAATACTGAAAAACACCTTTCTGGAAAAGTTTAGGATTCCCATCACTCCGTCAGAGCTCTACAAACAGTTTGTTGATGTCAAGAGGCAAGAACATGAACCTATCAGTTCTTTCAATAATCATTTTCATAAGGCTTATACAAGGTTGCAAGCTCCGTATAATGTTGATGATGCAATGGCAAGGGAAGTATATTATGCAGCACTAGACCGCCTTACTTCCATGTTTGTGAAGAGAGCAACTGCACCTCCAACTACTTTAATGGAGGCCTATGCCGAGGCTATCAAAGTGAATACTGACTTGGGCATGAACACTCAAGGGCCACTTAATCATACAGGCCATCCAACTATGCCAAATCAGATTCAAGGAATCAACCAAGCTTTGACACAACATACTCCTATAATGAATCCAATTATGGCACCTAGCAATCAGATGGTGTTGCATCTAGGAGCACCCATTTCACAAGCCTCACCAGCGCAACCTGTGTACTTACAAGGGTCTTCATCCTCTACAAGGACTCAAGAAGAGAAGGATGAAATGAAAGAGTTAATTGATTAGGTGAAGAGATTATCCACTGAAGTTACCCATCTAAGAAATCAAAATAACCATTTACAAAATATGCAAAGGAGTTTTCAAGGAAATCAGAGGGATCAGGGAAATCAAAATGGTTATCAAGGAAATTAGAGAGACCAAGGAAATTATCAAGGCTATAATCAAGGATTTCGAGGAACAAATCAAGGATTCCAAAGACAAAACAAAACATGGAATACATCTCCAAACAATGGGAATGTTCCCTCTCCGTTGGAAAACAATTCAAATTCAGATTCTAGACCAGAAAAGAAGGTGTTCTTAGCTAAGGCAGCTTTATCAAGTTGGTGTCAATTGCATAACACAAATCAACATTCTGAGTTGCAGTGTACAGAGTTTAGAATAGCTATTGATATATTTCAAAAGGAGATGCAAAACACACAAGCTCAAGATGCTCCTCAAGCAACGACAGGATATGAGATTGTTCCTACAACAAGGTATGATCAAGCCTTGATCATTGAAGACTTCACATTTCCTCCTGTGATGGATTATGATGCAATGGAATACAATGGAGGGTTCCCTCCAGCATCTGCAAATGGACCAATTGAAAATTTAGATTATTACTCTCCATTTAGTAATGACTTTCAAGCTGAAGCAACAGGGGAAGTACAAGCATTTCAACAATTAGCTGGGAATCCACCCCTAAAAGTTTATCAAAGAAATCATCAGGTACAGGATCCATTAACCACTTCAGTTCCTTGAAACAATTTTCAAACTCCACCAAATCCAAATGCTAGTAATAATCCAAATTTTCCAAAGGATTCACTAGAATATAGACAAAGGGATGCTGCTCAAAGAGTCACTCCAACGTGAGAAGTTCAGTCACGAGACAATCCACAAGGAGCCAATCTTTCGTGAGATGGCACCGCAATAAATGATGGACTGAAATGTTTAAGTTTAAAAGTTACTGAAGAATTCAAGAAAGTGAAGGTGAGCATGCCTTTGGTTGAAATGATGAGAATCCCATAAATTAGAAACACTATTGTAAACAACTTAAATGATACATCTTCTCCAAGGAATGTTATAGCGGGCCCTTCTAACTCATCCAATGTTCAGAATGCACATGTTGTGGAAAGTGTGCCAAAGGGCACTTCTCCATTTATGAACTCAGTGTGTATAGCCCAAGACTCTACAAAGGATATAAAAGAAGGAAGTATTGTTAAAAATGAAAAGATCATAAAAAATGAAAGGATTGCAAAAGATCAAATTACACGGTCAAATGATGTGGCAAAGAATGAACATTCCAAGTTACCAAATGAAAAGTCTGTAGTTTTCTATCAAGGAAGAGATGAGCCTGCCCCATTCCTATTATCAGTCCATATTTTTGGGAAAATGTTACATAATTGTTTGATGGATTGAGGAGCATCAAGCAACGTAATGCCACTCACCATATGTAAAAGATTGTGTTTGATTCCTACCCCAACCACAAAGAAAGTTACACAACTGGATAAGACAAAGGTGCCCGTGGTTGGAGAATTGAATAATATACATATGCAGTTGTCATCTAATCCAAGAATCCAAAGCTACATTGATATATCAGTTGTTGATATCCCAGGTAGATATGGCATGCTTCTGAGTAGAGATTGGTCAAGAAGATTGAATGGGTATGTAACTACTGATTTCTCACACATGTGGCTACCATGGAAAGGAATTCCAAATCAAATTAGAATTGATAGTACTCCAAGATTGAAACTGATGTTCACAGAATATGGTAAAGACAATGAGGTCCTGTTCCTAGAAACTGATCTTGGAAATTATAGGCCAAATATGAAAGAAGTCCTCATGCTACAAGGTTCAAGAATGAAAGAAGATGAAGGTCAGAAATCTTTCAATGAAACTAAAATTTTGATAGATCACAATTATGAGTCTTCTTCTGATGAAGGAGATGGCACATTTGAAAATTTCCAAAATTTTGTACTTAAGAATGTTCAGCAAGCAGCAGAGTTGGGTCAGCAAGCAAATGTCAAAGATCTATTATTACCTAACTGGTGCCGGATACACAATGCTTTTCATTCTGAGTTTTCCTGTGCTATGTGTAATGTTGCCTTAGAACAAGTATACAGGAGAGTTCCGCAGGCCACAAAACCAAAAATTCTAGAAGTAAAGAAAGAAGATAACCCTGTTGAACTACCGACCAAAACTAAAATAATTGAAAAATCTGAAAAAAGTGATGATCAACTGAAGAAGGATCCAATTTCACCAAGGACTCCCAAGAAGGGTAAGAAAAGAGAAAATCCAAATGAAGTTTCAATTGATTAAGAAGGAAATCAAGTATGGACTTTGCGTTTTGATGGGTCCAAGTCGAATCAAGGAGTTGGTGCTGGGTTCGAGTTGATTAATCCATCAGGCAAATCATTCTTGGCTATGTATAGACTGCAATTTCCATGTACAAATAATGTTGCAGAATATGAATCCTTAGTTCATGGGTTATTGATGGCTATCAAGAAAGGAGCTAAGATTCTACATGTTTATGGAGATTCCAAGGTAATTATCAAGCAAATAAGAAAGAAGTATGTTTGTCATGATAAGAGATTAAAGACATATAGAAATCGTGTTTGGGATTTGATTGAAAGTTTTGATGCATTCAACATCAAATCAGTTTATAGATCGAAGAATCAAGTTGCTAATTCCCTAGCACAGGCTGCGAGTTCACTTACACCACTTGCCATGAATGGGTTAAAAAGTTCACTGTAGAGTTGGTCTCAGTACCATCAGTCCCTGATAATGTTACAAATTTTCAGGTGTTCAATGATGATAAACACATATTGGATTTCATCACAAATTCTGGGGTTTTTGAAGCTCAAATTATAGATGAAGAAGATTTGGAACAAGTAGAATTTGATGCATAGGGTATCTTAAACCTAAAAAATAACACAGTACCACGAGGGATGGTTGAGTTAGAAAGACTCTTTGATTCAGATCAATTGAGCGCATTGAGAGATTATAAGATTCAAGGAGATAAATGTGAACCTATCAATATGGGAACAGGTAATGAAGAGAAGAATGTGTTAATAGGAAAGGTGTGTAGACCTGAAGAAAAAGAAGGTATACTCAAATGCATGAAAGAATTTTTAGACATTATAGCATGGAGCTATGATGATTTAAAGACTTATGATACCTCAATCATTACACACACCATTCCTCTGAGACCCAATAGCAAGCCGTTTAGACAAAGGCAGAGACCTGTCAATCCACTTTTAGAACCACTGATATACAAAGAGGTAAAGAAGTTGTTGAATGCGAGGATAATATTTCCAGTAAGACACTCAATGTGGGTTGCCAATCTTGTTCCTGTTCGTAAAAAAAATGGAGAAATAAGATTGTGCGTGGATTTTAGGAATTTGAATAGAGCATTAGAAAAGGACAATTATCCACTACCATCATTGGATGAAGTGTTGTAAATCATAAATGGTTCCCAGATGATGTCTTTCCTAGATGGATATTCAGGGTACAACCAAGTGATGGTGGAACCAGAAGACAGATTGAAGACTACTTTCACTTGCAAGTGGGGAAACTATGCATATAGGCGAATGCCATTTGGACTGATTAATGCTTGAGTAACCTTTCAAAGAGCTATGGACATTGCTTTTCATGATTTGATCAGAAAATGTATAATCATATACATGGATGATCTCACAGTTTTCTCTCGCAGAAGGGAAGATCACATAGAGGATTTGAGGAGAGTATTTCAAAGATGTAGAAAATATGGAATCTCACTGAATCCAAAAAAGTGTATGTTTGGAGTAATAGAAGGCAAATTATTGGGGCATGTGATTTCAGAGAAGGGAATTTCAATAGATCCAAGTAGAATAGAGGCTATTTCCAAGATTGATATGCCTGCAAGTAAGAAGGAGCTGAAGTCATTCTTCGGGAAAATAAACTTCGTCAAGAAGTTCATTACAGGATTTGCAGAGATCGTTAAGCCATTGAATGACATGTTGAAGAAAGATGCAAAGATAGAGTGGACAATTTCTGCAAGAAAGGCATTTGATGAAATCAAACAAGCTATTGCTGATGCTCTTGTTTTGATAAGCCCATACTACACAAGGCCATTATATATATATTGATTTGCTTTAGAGCATACTTGTGCAGCAACTCTCACCCAGAGAAATGAAGAAAAAGATGAACACCCAATAGCTTTCATGAGCACACCATTCAAAGATACTGAACTGAGATATCCTAATGTGGAAAAGTAGGCTTATACACTGGTCAAAGCAATTAAAAAATTTAGACATTACATTTTGAGAAGTAACATATATGCTATTGTTCCAGATGTGGAAGTCATGACCCTGCTTATGTAGAATGAATTGAGAGAAAGAAGAGGCAAGTGGGTCACCACTATTCAAGAATATGATATTGAAATACAGCCAATGAAGCTTGTTTGAGGACAAGGACTCACTCAAATGATTGCAACTGATGGACCAGGGTTGGTGCAACAAGTTTATACTCTTGAGGATGTATCACCTAACCAGTGGTACAATGACATTATATATTATCTGCTAAATCATAAGTGTCCAGCACATATGAATTCAACCCACAAGAGAGCTTTGAGAATAAAAAGTCAACATTTTATGCTCCAAGGATCAGTCCTGTTTCGAAAGAATCATGAAGGGATATATTTGAGATGCCTAGGAAAGGATGAAGTAGGTCAGATAATGGAACACTTCTACAACAAATTTGGAACATGTCATGGGGGTGGTTTAGCTACAGCACACCAAATTCTAAGGGTAGGCTATTATTGGCCCACTTTGTTTCATGATGCATATGACCATGTCAAGAGATGTCACACATGCCAGGTAGCTGCTTCAAGGGAAAGAAATCCAGCCATGCCACTTCAACTGGTGATCGAAGTAAGACCTTTTGCTCAATGGGGTTTGGACTTTATTAGTATGATTAACCCACCTTCCTCGGCACAACACAGTTATATTCTGATAGCTACTGATTATTGCACCAGATGGTCAGAGGCCCATGCTTTAACATTTTGTACTTCTGATGTTGTGATTAAATTTCTTGAAGAAAATATCATCACTAGGTTTGGATGTCCACATGCACTTGTTTGTGATAATGGTCCTGCTTTTACTTCACTAAAATTTTCTAACTAGGCTTTTGAATATGGCATTACACTAAAATTTTCATCAAACTATTACCCACAGGGAAATGGCCTAGCAGAATTCACCAACAAAAACTTGCTAGGTTCAATTAAGAAACTATTGGACAAAAACCTGAGAGATTGGCATACGCAACTTAAGTTTGCTCTTTGGGCAGACAGGACAAGAATAAAGAGTTCCCTGGGTACATCCCCTTATCATCTAGTTTATGGCCAAGATCCTATATTCCCAATCCAACTAATAATTCCTACATTACAATTTATGCAAGATTACATGGAAGAAAATGACAGAGTCCAAACTAGGTTGTCACAACTGCTCCACTTGCAAGAAAAACGAGACATGGCACTTGAAAAATTTGCAAAACATCAAGGAGTTGTGAAGAGATGGTTTGATAGACAAGCAAAGATCAAGTCTTTTCATATTTCTAATTTGGTTCTATACTGGGTCAAAGCTAAAGAGAGAAAGGGTGGACATGATAAATTTGATAATCTTTGGAAAGGCCCTTACCAGATTGCTGAAATTTTGGGAGAAAATGCTTTCAAATTGAAAACACTCACTGGAGAATCTGTTCCATTGCCCGTCAATGGACAATTCTTAAAGCATTATTTCCAACCCTAAGTTCCTTCGGGGACCTTTTTGTGCATAGTTAGGATAGTTGTTTCCTACTTTCATAGGTTAGTTTTAGGGTAGGTTTGCTGTATTTTGGGCTTGTTTGCTTTTGTTGTAGTTTTTGGTTTTCCCTGGGGTCCCATTTTTGGGGTGGTATTTTCAATAAGAGAACTTCTGGTTGACTTTATGAGGTAATGCTAGGTATATTTTAAGAATGAATATTCATGAGATTCTTTGAGTCAGAAGGTAATTCTCTTTAGTCTATCTATTTGTTAAGATCTGTACTTGACTCGAGAAGGGAATCATGCATTGTATTTTGACATGAAGGTATTTAATTATATGTTTAAAATGTTTAATCTTTAAATGAATACTTTTTGTTTTCTTTTGATAAGCTTGCGTCAGATGGATAGATTCATTGCGGACTCCATTGTTGGCGTTCGGTAGCATGTTTCTTACTCTAGGAGGATAAATTGACTATTTAGGGTGACTTGAATTATTTTGAGATCTTATATCTTTTCACTTTTAAAATCTAGAAGTACCTAAGTAAATCTTTGTGATCTCGCATTAAGTGAAAAATCTAAATGTTCACCTTTGCCACCATCGTAAGTCCACACCCAGCTAGCCAAGTTATCACGTAGCGGTACTGCATTGTACTCTACCAAGCAGAAAGCATATTGAAAATCAAAAGAAAAGAAAAGAAAAGGAAATGAAAAGAAAATCACAAATCACACACCATAACTCAGTTAGATGGACGATCGAGTAATCTTTACCGGGGCTATGGACGCCTAGCCTGCACTAGGGCTCTGCTCGAGTGGAATTACGAGAGAAACCCGTCGGGGCTATAGACGCTCGCTGGTAGCGGGGCCATGTCTAGGTAGTTCATGAGGTGTGTACTAATCACGTAGCTTAATGTGGAGGAACTAAGGTGATCTTGAGTATTGATGGATGGTAATGAACCCAATTGCACACACTTGGATCCTCAGGATGAAAATGGTTGTCCTAAGCTTTTGATTTTGACACCTTGATTAAGTTTTCAATTTTATCTAACCTAATATGTGGGTGTATGCAGGTATTTTGAAGTTTTGATTCTTGCTTATCTCTATAACACTTGAAGAAGTTTTAAATGAAATTTTTACCCTAAGAAATAGCGGAGATGAAATGTCCTGATACAATTTTTGACTCTTTTCTCCTTTTGAGTGCATCTCTTAACTATTGGACGGACTTGACGAGGTTATTTAATGATTTATGGTTTTGAATGAGTCTTTATTCCTAAAATGTTTAAGAACATTTCTCTTGTGGAGTCACCAAATGTTGTGACATAGTCCAACAACTCCCCATTGAGCATGGGGACCCCTTGATTCTGAGTTTTTTGGCTATGGTCTTGTTCAAAGATTCTTGTATGGGCAAAGTAGTTTGCGGGTGTCAATGGGATATATTGTAATCCATTTATTGTTTGAGGGATGCTGATGGTCTTCTCCTGCATTAAGTCATACCTGGGGCATATATAGCTGGAAAATTGCCCAAGTCTGAATTTTGATGGTGCCAATGCCTTCAAGGGTGTGATCACGAGTGGTTAGTGTCATGAGCGGAGCTTGATCAGAATTTTGTCATGAGTGAGTTAAGCGAAGAAGCTTGTTTCAGCATTGATTGAATTTCAAACATCATGTGAGTTTAACAAACAATCGAGGACCCCTTTTGGCGCAAATTTGTTGTCCTCTTGCAAAGTCATGCATGAGCTATCTAAAAGTCTACTCAAAGCTTAAAATGCCATGTCAATCAATGAAAATGGAAATTCAAAGAGCCCTTGCCCATGTACATCCTTTAAAACTTTTGTGGTTTGAATTTTGGTGGTTAGAGCATCCAAAAGCCCGCTCCAACTCATGTAAGATTGGTTGGTAGAAGACTTGCAACGCATAGAATGCCCTAACTTTACATGGAGCGCACTCATTTCATGCTGGTAGACATTTTCAATCACCCTGCACCACATTGAGATGTTCTTTTATTGCACAACATGCCCACTTCCCCCTAGATCTCCACCTAAGCGGACTTTATTTACTTGGTGGCATTGCTTTTGATTTCCTATTCTCTTAACAATCTAAATGACCGCTTGAGCGGATCTTCATGACTCATCGAGAACTCTTCATGTTTGGGTTAGTCTTCGGTGGGCTTAAGTGACCGTTTGAGCGGGGTATCTGTGGGTGGCGTGGTTATTAATGGACCTTTAGCAGTTATTCAAGACATCACATAAACATTCTATTCTCAGCATCACGTCAAGTGTGAAGTATAGCATTCACTCCATGTTGATCACTTGAGTCTTGGCGAAGGTTAAGTGCATGGTGAAGTTTTCTTTGAACTTATGGCACATCCGCATAAATTCATGGAGGGACAGACTTTTGAGAGTCCACTGCAATTCCTGCATTGTGCATGTTGAAATGAAAAGACCGCTGGGATGGAGTTAAGTCTTAAGTTTCCAAAACACTTTTTGGCCAAATGCGGTTGGATCTAAAACTTACACTTAGACCCGCTATAATATCGTTACCTCTTTGGTAATCATGAAGATTTTGATTGAGGTATCAGTCAACGATTTTGTGCAAAACGACTCTATTCTATTCTTAGCATTCAATTAAATAGGCACTGCACTCTTCAGAAAAAAAATGCATGGGTAGTGAGTTAATTTGGATTTGTGGCAAGAGTATTGGGGCACGCAGCTCTTGAGTATTAATTTGTCCTATTCTTAGCCCTACGACTGATTCAAGTAGTGTCATTTATGATGTAGAAGAGGTGGAGCGCACTATTTATGCTGGCAAAATCTTTTAAACATTATTGAATGACAGTGCCAACTTTCTGAGCATGCATGGCATGCACCGTCCTCTAGAAAAGGTGATTTCACTATGTGAGATGATAGGGATTTGAGGGTGTTTTATCATTTGTTGTAACAGTGAGCTTTGCCTCCTGCATCAGTATTTAGAAACCCGACTACGTTCATGAGTTTTGTCTGTAGGAGGGGATCCTTATGAGGTCTTTCTGAATAGGTGCTTGGATGTTAAGCTAGTTAATATTGCATAATCTACCTAATGTTCTCAAAGCTTCCTGAGTGCAGGTTTAAGAGTGTCTTCCTTGGCTGGAGTCTTCAAAATTTTAAGAAAGATCACCTTCTATTACTTGGAAATTGACCTCCCCTCTATTAAACACATACGGGATTACAACGCAAGATTATTGCAGGTCCATTAGGAGATCAAATTTGACAGGGGCAAATCGGAACTAAATGTGTCAGTGAGACATTTGTACATTTTATTCTCACAGGGTTCACGTTATTGTTTTTTCTTTTTAACAGAGGGGTGAGGTAAATTGGAATCTGGCACTCAAATAATCCCACATGTATTAAATGTAGGTTTTTCTTCTATTATCTTGTTACTAAATGGCATTTTCAAGATTTTGACATAAAGTAGTTGTGCAGGTGAAGGATGAGTGTGAAGGACAGACAAGCACTGATGAGGAGTGACATGAAGGGAACGTGGCCAGAAATGAAGATCACTTTGAAGTGGCAAAACGTCTATGACACTAATTTGGGAAAGACCAATATGGAAGACATTCGGCAAAATTTGCACAAACCCAATCCTTTAGATCTAATCAGGTGAATGTTGAAGAATGGGATTGTGCAAGCTGCTTGTTTCCCGCTAGCAATGTTGTGTCCAGAACTGATGTTAGAATGCGCCAAGCATTATAATCATGAAAAGAGATGTATTATGACTAGAGAGGGCAAAGTACTTGCTTATCTGAGAAAGGAGGTGATCGTGGAAGCTTTTGACATTCCCTCATACAAAACTACTACATTCTGTGACAAGGAGTCTGCTTTGCAACTTTATTTGGCTAGACCTGAGAAATGTATGGAGGTGATAAACAACAATTGGTTGGTGCAACCAAGGCCGCATGTGAGTAAGGTGCCTAAAAAACTTCACAAGTCTGACTTTCATCAAGAAATCAACTTTATGGTTGTGTTTTTGAACCACATCATGGGCTGCCCACAATCGGCAAATTTTGAGCCCTGGATGTTCTTCTTCATTGAAGAAATTATAAGTGGAAAAAGAATGATAGATTGGGCTGAAATGATAAGCAGCAACATCGATGATTAATTGAAGGGTTTGCAAGAAATAAAAACATTTACATGAGCTCATATATCATATATATGCTTGCCAGAAACGAGAAATATCCAGGATTGAACTGTAAGGGGAGAGTTGGAAATGGAGAAGGACAGTTCAAGGTTTATGATTGCTATCCTCAACTGCACTTATAGGCTATATCCCATTACGGAAGGTTTAATGATGCCTTTTCGATGCATATTGTTAGATTGTTATAAGGCAGCACATGCAGGAGATTATCGAAGGAGGCCATGAACTTCGTGGCAAAATACAGAAAGTGGTTTATTTAGTTTCCAAGATTCACATACATTCGTGTGGAGGGCTTCTCATCATTGCCTTACAGGTTGCCTAGATACCCCACTAACAGAATAGTGTTGTTGGAAGTAACACAATAGCTAGTTGCATTCAACAAAGTCTAGAGAAAGAGGAAAAAAGACCACAACAAAGTTTCCAATCAGCATCGGGAGGCTTGAGGCTTGCATGTCATTACAAGCTGCTGAAAATTCAGAGATAGAGTTGCAGGCTTACAACTTGGTGTGCCACAATGATGCATGCAGTAACTTTGATCCATTTGGCACAGTTAGACAGAAATTTGGGAGCAAATATGAGCACAAACCATAGCTCGAGGATCACTGGATAGATGCATATGATGATGTAGAAATAAGAAAGAAAAGTTGCTACCGATTGTATTTGGATCTGGTCAGATCAACAAGAGTGATCAACATTCCAGATCAGCTTGAGGAGAATTACAAAAGACTTTCACAAAGTTCGTATGAAGAGAAGAGGGACAGGCCCTTCACCGTCAATTGGTCAGAGCAGGAGGCCACATGCAATGATGATTTGATGATGCCAATTGTATCACATACAAGAAAGTATGTAGACTTCCAAATTCGTAGACTTCAAAAAAAAATGTCCAACTGTCTTACAACTTGATGGGAGGAGTTAGTGTGCATCAGTCCAAGGATACTTTAGATAGTGGGTCATCCGATAATTCCAATGGTTTAGAGGGTGAAGATGATGATCCGCATGAGGATATTCAACCAAGTGAGAAGACAAAGACTAATGATCAGAAGGCAGCTAGTGCATTTTCAAGACAGGAGGGTAATAATATAATAAATATTAATGAAGATGAAGCAAGACATGATGAGCAGACAGCTTTGGGAGTCCAAGATGATTAGGGAAACAAACAAGGTAATCAAATTGGTGAAGTGGTGTCAAAATCATCTAAGGAGCAAGAAGTTGTCATGATAGAAATAGAAGCTAAAAATCAAAATGACAAAGAGTTGTATAAGTTTGAGGAGGAGTCTCTTCCCACTGTTCAACATAAGGGAGGTCAAGAAGAAAGTCAGGAGGACTTGTCCGATCTGCCTGAGTGGTTAAGAGATCGAGTCAAGGAGAGGTCTGTTATTGAAAGGGAACCCACCCTAAGTTTGGAAGACTTGCTGAGCAGGGCCAAAACTAAGAATGGAAAGCAGAAAATTACTAAATTCTCAAAGATCACAAGAGACAGCTCAGGGTCAAGGCAAGTGCATATTGCTGTCCCAAAAATCAGCAAAGAGGTAGATGATGGTGTTCCAAGTGCATATGACATCAATACTTTTGATTTGGGACCAGCCACAGCAGAACAAGAGATAGAAGAGTTGGAAGATTCGGTTGCAGTCATCAAAGAAAGGCTACGAAAGGAACAAGAACAGAGGATTCAGTTAGAGAGGGATAACTTGGCATTTCGGTATTATATTCAGTAGTTAATGAGGCTACTAAGCCAAGCTGAAGAGATGGTTGCACCACCGGCATTGCTCTCATAGGAGTCTATGGTTCATTTGGAAGAAATGAGGTCCTCTTCTCAAGTATTGTAGGACTGGGCAGTACATTTCAAGATCAAGGCTGATAGGTTCATTGACGAAATTGTGAAGTTGTATAAGGAGGCTGCTCAAATATCTGACAAAGTTTAGAATATTCTAGTTACTTGTGTAAAATTCAGAAATGTAAGGGAAGAAGTTATGCCTCAGTTGAAAAGGCTGATTTATACTCCAAGTACCACATTGTGGGATGAGGGAGTGATTGATCGAGGATCAACATATAATTTCCATTCCTGGTATTGTGCACTCAGCATAAGGAGCAAGTTCTAGGAAGGATTGAGAGTGACATCACTCAAACAAGAGAAGTACTTCGGGAAATGCAAGGCAAAATACTTGTTTTCGTAAACAAGGTGGTTGATTCTAATGGGGAGATTGATGAGTACTTGCTGAAAGACAAGATGCATGCAAAGTATTTTCAGCATACATAGGCTATTTCCAGGGAGTTGTTGGATGATATTTGTGCACTTTCCACTTTCATGGGCATGTTTCAGACACCCATGGTTGGTTGAGAGATGACAGTTGCCAAATGCACAGAGGAGCTACAAATCATAGAGGGCACCATTCAAACTCTACCAAGTGTCCCTATGGAGGAGGTTACACATGTCATGACTCGATTTGTGGAGTTCACCACAAAAGGGAGAGGTCATAAATTAGGGTACTCCACTTAGTGGGTACATCATAAATGCAAGGTCCAATTTTAGTAAATTTTGTAACCACTTGCCTGTGTGGCACAATACAGGCCCTTGATTTCAAGTTTTAATCTTGGCCATCCATTGAATTTTGAGGCTTATTTAAGCCCATTTTGCTCTCATTTGTAAAAAGGGGAATGCTCTACGAAATTGTTTCTCAAGACTCTGCTAAAATAAATACAAGTTCATTGCTGAAATTTTCATGGTGATTTGTGTTGTTTCAAATGATTGCATGGTTTCTAAGTGTTCACTCATAGAATAAGATCAGTTTAGTTTGTTTTCAGCAATTTAGTTTTATGTTTTATGGAAGTTGTTGTTGCTGATTCATGTTTGGTGTCTCCATAGTTCATACCATTTATAATGTGTCGATGGAAGATTGTAGTGCATGGTTAGTCTGAACATCATTTGAGCTTAACTTCAATTACTTTGTGTATAGAAGTAATCTAAAAATCCTACTTTCCCCTTAGAAGATAGCACCACTTTTGTGTAGTTGTTACCTTATGGCAAAGCAAAGTGTGGTTGAGATTCTGGTGAATCAGTGGTGATTGCTTGCATTTAGATTAGAGTCTTCTAAAGCCATTTCCTTTTGCATTTTCTTTAGAAATCCTGTTAGATTTAGATTCAAGAGCTTCCATTGTCATATCTTAAGTTATCGAATTGGTAGACCTTCAAAGAAGCTGTGTTACATGTTATCCAAGAGAAACAAGTTTCCTATTGTTGAATATTTATGTAAGTCCCTTTGTGTCAAACAATAATTCGCATCCTACTGCTAAGCTATCCCAAGTCGCAACACCAAAAGTAACTAATCAAGAACCTTGGAGTCTACTCATCTGATCACTCAGCTTAGCATTTGAGGGATTTTGTTCAAGAGAGGATAGAGTACACCAGTATTTTATTCTGTGTTGTATGTGCAAGGAAAACACATCAACACTAACGTAATGAAGCAGATAAGATAAGGCATATCTATCATTGCCAGTTGAAGTCTTGAGTTGGCCCTCATTGTAGCTAATTCCCCTTTACTCCCGACCTTGAATGAACCTGCAGCAATGGAGAGAGATATGTTAGAGCTCTAGATATGATTTATCTTATGTACTTCATCAAACAAAGACATAATACATTATTTATGATGCACTGAGTGAAAAGATCAAATAATTCATGTGCAAGAGAGATTGAAAAATGAAACATCAATGAGCTTCACTATTTTAATCTAATATGTTTGTTTCCTGTGCAGGTATAGAAGAAGTTATGTTTCTAGTTTGAAGACATTTCAGCATGTGGTGGAAAAATGGGCTCCCACAAGGGTTGAGCCCAGCATGCCGTATAATGGAATCAAATTCAAAGTGTGAGGTGCAATCTCAATTGTACTAAAAAAGTTGTATAATGGAGCATCCATGAAGAAATCATAATGAACATAATGATTAAACCAACCAAGTGCCCAAGAGTCAAATACAATGTAGGTAAAGCCATCTATGACTGGACTAGCCTCGTGAATGTAGTCATTAATGACTATAAATACAAAGAATCATCATGGAGCAATAATAAATAGGTATTTATCACTATTTGTTGTCAATGAAGTAAATAGTTGCTATTCAATGCATAAAATAGTCATAAAGGGAAAAATCAGTCATAAATCATATTATCAGCCAGAAGCAAGACAATGACAACATGATAGGACACAAGAATTTCATTATGCATTTTTTCAAGACAGTGAGTATATGCTAAGTATGGAAAATGCAAAGTCACCATCAGCAATGCAGTGCAATCTTGGGTAAGAAAAGACAAAGCATTTTCTCAATAGTCACTATATTCAACAACAGAAGCATCAGCAATACAAGAGTACTTCACTTGATACATCAAGGTACCTTTCCAATGATAGTTGCATATAAGGGACAACATACAAATCTCTTATTCAAGTCCTCATAAAAAATAGTGAATAGAATTATTTGTTGGAAGTATTCCTTGAGTTTTCTACATATAAATATGCCATGACAAACATCTAGTACAGTGCATTAAGTATTAGGCATTCCATATATCAAGTGCCATTTTTGAGAGGTCTTTGGTCTCTTCTATGGTAATAACTATTGGGTCAAATCTAGCAGGCAAACTTCTAAGGATTTTCTCTATAATCCTTTGCTCATCCATGGTTTCTCTATTTATCCTTAATTGATTAACCAAGGTGGAAACCCTTGTGTGAAAATCTGAAATGGACTCATTGTCCTTCATTGCAGGGTCTCAAAATCTCTCCTAAGTAGCTAGAGTTTTATTGATCTCACCTTGTCAGTTCCCTTGTAACTATTTTGCAATATTTCCCATGCTTCTTTTGCATAGTTGTCTATTGCTATTCTAGGGAAAATAGCCTCTATCAAGGCTACCTCAATTAAACTAAGGGAGTTTGCATCTTTCCTTCTTGTCTCCTTCAACTGGGTTTCCTTCAGCTGAGTCTTCTGGTTGTTTGTGAGGGCTACATATGTAGCTGGGTTAGTTACATCATTGAACCCATTGATCACAAACTCCCATAAATCATTTGCAACCATTATGGTCTTCATTTCTTTGCCCAAACATCATAGTTTTGTCCATTGAATTGTAGTGGTTGCTGCCAACTCTTACTCTCTTCTCCAGCCATGTCTCCTACCAAACAAAATTTAAACACCCAGAGAATAAATGCCCAACTCACTCAAGACTTAGGGCCTTCTGGCTCTGATACCAATCTGATGGATATTTGAATTCCAAACATAAATAAAATGTGCAATAACAAAATAGATTACAAAGGAGACACACAATTGAGACTTGCAAACTTTTGTTTGTTCTATTAAATTAGAAAAAATAACATTTACAAATGATTTCTAAACATGAAACTACAAGATTACAAACATGATTTGTGGCAATCTGGAGCTACACACAAACCCACAACAAACTATAGCTATCTGCTACTCTCTACACACACACTGAAATGCTCAGAACTATTTTTCATGAACACAAAGAACATTCTCTGTTGCTACTGCTTTTGCAACTTCCTCTTCTGCCTCTTTGCTTCTTTTTTTGTCTTACATTTTAAAACATTCCCTTCTTTTTGTCTCTTCTCTAACCTGCAAAAAAATTCTACCACTCAAAAGAAATTTAAAAATACCTACCAACAATAATGAAAATGGCCACCAATGAATTCTGTATGCTGTGCCAATTGGATGGCATTAACTCCTTGGTCAATGTGGTGGGAGAGAGATCCCAAAGAAATCTTTGACGGGGTAGTGCGTAGGTGGAGTACGTACTCCAGATTTGAATTTTCAACAATTCCTTTATAGTTCTGAACATATCTAGGATACTAGCAACAACAACTTCAGATTTATTTTTAGACCAGAGATGATTTTTCAGTTTAGTGTGATATGCAGAAAATATAATATATAGCACAAATGAACCTCTAGCCATTTGAAGACCATTTTCATGAAGGGTATTATTGACTTTATTTGGCAAAGAAGTAGTTAGTGATGATGCACCCAAAGATGAACCATGCCCTTTAACAATTTCAAGTGGATGTTGGGAATAGTCACCCCTGCAATAAGCCATCTACCAGGAAGCTTACTACCAACGAATCCTTGCTCAACTCTTAATTGAAGTTACCAAGTGTTATAGTCAAAGTACATAAGGAAGTGAAACAGTGTCTAGACAGAGATATTATTTTAGTTGGGATAGACAAGAATTGTCAGGAGGATATTATGATGCATAGCCACAATGCTATCATGGAGTGTTTTGGAGTTTGGTGGATTCATTGGCAGTGAGCTCTCCAATCCAAAGATGGCCATTCTATGGGCCACAAATTATCTTTTCAAAGCTACTGCTAATCCAGTCACCATATATGTTGAGGTTAGTATGTGCATAACAAAAAAAAAATTTCAATCATGATGTTACAACAGAATAATTTTAGTCATGATGTTTTATCTCCTGGGTTTATAAATTCATATAATTATTTAGGCTTGTTTGATAATTATGTAGGTAAGAGACCCTAATAATGACTACAAATGCTAGGAGAGGCTAGAAGATTATTGCATTTAAAATAGATAACTAAAACCCTACAACAACTGTGGCACTTGGAGCTATATCCATTTTGTTTCCCAAGTCAGACCCTTTCTATTCCAAGAAAATCATTCATGCTTCCATACTAAATTTTTTAGCACTAGAGTAATAGTAGCAACTTAAAATATTTATAATGGTTAGAGTTTAGGAGATGATGAATCATACAATACATTTGGGTGAGACAATAAACATGTTGGAGCCTGAGTGCTTTTATCGAAGGTATAGTAACTTAGAGTGTGACTCCTTATATTACTTCACTTTTTTTCATTGAATCAACAATATTTTTAACTTTTTGTGGATTCAATTAGTATAAGTAGTTACACTCGAAGTTATACCTTCCATAAAAGTACTCAGGTTCCAACATGTTTATTGTCCCACCCATGTAATGTCTGATTTATTAGCTCCTAAACTCTAATCATTACCTAGTTTTGAAATAACTTATATTACTCTAGTGCTAAAAAATTTAACATAATGGAAGCATGAATGAGTCTCTTGAAATAGGAAGGGTCTTACTTGTGAAACAAGGGATGCAACTACAAGTGCTACAACCATTTCAAGGTTTTGGTTATCTACTTTATATGCAATTTAGTTGTGTCCATGTCTTCTGCCCTTTCCCAGCATTTGTGGTCACTGTTAGGTTCCCCTACCTACATAATTTTCAGACAAGCCTCAATAATTATTAGAATTTATAAAACTGGGAGATACAACATCATGACTAAAATTGTTCTATTCTTACATCATGACTATAATTATCCTGTTCTTATGCACATACTAACCTGAATTGGATGAGTAGTATCTTTGAGAAGATAATATGTGGCCCATCAAATGACCATCTTTGCATTGCAGACCTCACTGCCCTTGAATCCACCTAACTCCAAAACACTCCATGACATCATTGTGGTTGTGAAGGTCTTTGGAAATCTAAACTTGACATTGTCTACTCCGTTAAGTCAATATCCTCCTATCAAGTCCAGCTAATAAATTGTCCAACTACCCACAATTCCCAAAGCTCAAAAATAGCCTTGTAACTACCTCATACCTCTTGCAATACTAAGTTAAATATTTAGACATCTTAACCTACTACAATTTCTAGAACATTAATCTTCATTTGGTTCTGATGATTGATTGTTGTGTTTTTTGGCTTTTTTTTTGTTCACTAGGGCAGGCTAGGTGACCCTTTGGTGGCTTGGTAGCTAAGGTTTTTGTTTGCTTGAGTATTATTGATAGTTACTTCATCTGTCTCCTTCATGTTGTTACTTCCACTGCCAAGGTTTGCAGAGATTCTACATGCTAATTTTTGTTCTTCAGTTTCCATCCTAACTTCAATTATATAGCTTTAAATACCTACAAAGCATTTTTCTATTGCACTGAGTTAAAAAGATATAAAATAAAATTATATTATATTAAATTTGGCTCTTTAGTTCTATAGGATTTCAATCTGGAATACAATAGCACATATTGCAGCAACAAATCTAACTTAAAATTTATATATTGCTGCAATAAATATAATTTATTTTTTAACTAAAAACTAATAAAAATAATATTTTTTGCTTAAAAAAAATTATTTCAAATTAAGTTGTTTAAAGAGATTTTATAGGATGGACTCATTATTTCAAAAGATTACTATGCAAACATATGCATATACTTATGATAATATAGTTTCATGACCAGCATTTTATGAGATTGTTGTATAAACTTTATAATATAAAAGATATATAAGGAATCATATTACCAAATTAGCCTACAAACTTAAAAAATAACATTGAGTGAAAAATAGCCAATAAAAGACCCACTTCCAAAACACTACTTATATTATAGTATGACACACAATATCTTATAAATAAAATAATTTAATGTGTCATAATCAATTGATAAATATTTAAAGAGTTAACAAAAATCAAAGGCAAAGCATAGAAAGTTCTTACCAGAATAGCCCTTGTTACACTATGACAATGGTATTTTTGCTCAAATACTTTTTATAATGATTTAATTGTTGGTTGGTCACTTTGGTAATATAACATTACATTTAAAGCTCTTGATTATGGCTTGATTGAAGCTTGATTTATAGATTTTGGGATGATAGGATGAATGACTAAGATTTGATTAGATAGATGGCTAAGATTTGATGAGATAAATTTAGGGAAAAAAAGGAGGCTTCTAAGTTGTATCCTAAGGCTTCTAAGATTTAGTGAGAGGAAACTAAGGCTTATCCTTATGTGAATGGATAGGATTAAGAGGTGTAGTATGAAATGGGTGGTGGAGATGTAAAGTCAGTTTGACTTTTGTGCAAGTTTCTAGGTTTAATGAATTTGGCTAACTGACGAGGATTAGAACAAGTGGAAAATAATTAATCAAACAATAAATTTATTTTATTAACTAGCTTACCTATATTAAGAAACATCTCTCTAAATTAGGCCAAGGCATATTGAATCAAAATAAAATATTTCCTTTACAAAGAATGCATATTTTTATTTGTGTGAAGAACCCTAACCCTATTTTTGCATTCCATTTGTCCATTCTTTGCAATACTTGTTTTCTTGCAAGTTGAGCATGCTCGTATTTGTCTCAAGTGGCTAGATTCGGTGCTTGCATTCACTCAATGTTCTTGATTTCTACAACCTTGGTACTAAGAACAAGTATGTAAACATTAATACCTAACAATTGTGGATCATGATCACTTATGTATCTATCTCCTTCATATGATCTCTTTTACCACCATTATAGAGTAAATTAGGGCTCCTACTATCACCTATATGAAGGGGTGCAGGGGCTAGAAAAATGGATTTTAACCTAGGTGGTGTGTGAGAAAAATAATCAATTGTTCCCCACTCTAGAATGGTTGGGGCCTCCCTACAAATTATGTTATTGCATCATTTGTCTCTCCATCCATCAATATGGTTCTAATGTTGTATACCTCATTATTGGTGGTGTGAAGTTATTAGTCTTAGTGGTTGGTTCCTCAATTCTATACTTTATGTTGTAAATAATAGAAATACGAAAATGACCCTGTGTGGATGGTCATGAATCAAAATAAATGGAATGTAGGTCTCAATCTAGAATGTTTGAGCTTATTTTATAGGGCCTCAAATATAGGAGGGAACCTAATCATCATGCTAGGTTATTTATTTTCCATGTATGAACAAACAATTAAATACACTTGATTTAGTAATGCCCTATATAGGTACATGTGTGAGGTCAAAGAAATGGAAGCATCTATGGCAAAGAAATTGCTTGATGGAACTAACAATGAAGCTAGCATTGAGGTGGATAAACTAGTGAATGTGGCAATTCATATGCACTAAATAAGTATCTACATGCCAAATCAAAGGAAGTGTGGGAGAAATTGGAAATTGGTTGACTTGCCATTTCACATCAATGACAAGAAAATAGGACATCATGAACTAGCATGGTGTGATAGATGGCTTTCCTGATGGGAGAACAGGATGGTTCAAAGGAGATGCTAACATTTATGATGACAACTATATAGGTAGTACTATAACAAACAATATATATGCTAATCAAAATGCCATTTGCAGTGAAGTTGACAATATAAATTCAATAATATGTCTCAAAGAAATGAGGAGGCAAATTGATTTCATGGGACATGTCTTAGATCTTAGGTTGAGAGAGATCTTCAAATCATGGTTAGTTATTATTTTGTACACAATCTACATGGTGCTTGGAGACACTTTCATCTCCACTTCTCATTAATACAGGGTGAATACTAATATATCCTCTATAAATGTTGTTGTGCTATTAGATTTGGGGGAGCCGAAAGATGGTATTTGGGTGGTGTCAAAAACACTAATTTTAACCACACTGGCTAGGGGACTAAAGAAGACCTTGGACAATGTTGTTCTCGACTTGGGGCTCTTTCTCAATAATGGCACATGGCATGTGATTCCCTAGTTGTGTAATGGATCATGAGTAACTTTTGTGATTACATTGGTGGGATAAAATGAGGAGAGAAAATAGAAGGACAAGTAGTGTGCAAAATTCGTCAAGGTTCTTTGGAGAGAAGTAGATGTCCATGGCACATACTGGTTCTTCACTATCAACTCTGGTATCTCAAACTCTAGCATGAATGGGTCACAGATGGGAGAAACAGTTGATGACAATCAAATGTAGAAAATATTTTATAGAAAAATGCACATAGGTTAGGAATATATTATAATGTTGATATGCAATTATCTACAATATGCATAGGGAAGACATAAGTATATGGTTCTTTGTATGAGATTTTCTTTTTTAGAAAACCAAGAATGTAAGGGTAATGTTAACTTGCAATCTTGGGATAGAAGCAAGTCTTGTAAATGGAGCTCCAATTATGTTTGAGAAATACTAATATACAAACCTAGAAGTGCACAACTACAACCACCAACATACGTTATGGTTGAATTTGATAGTTATTCAGGCATACCATTAGAAGATCAAACTCCACTAATAATACCAATTACGCCAATACAAAGGTACCACACAACCCAAATACCCTTAAGATTAGCTTGGGTATTGACAATACATAAATCACAAGGTCTCACTCTTTTAAAAGCTACTATTGAAATAAGAAAAATAATGAATATGATTAACATTTGTGGCTATATTTCATATAAATTCATTACAAGGTCTAAGAATAATTTCACAATTTAAATATGACCATTATATGAAAAGATGAAAAAGGGAAAACAACTTGCCAACCGAAAATAACGAATGAAATTATTAGAAGATAAATGATGTGACTTACTTCTTACAAATCTATTTGAATTAATATGAGGTAATGAACTATTTTTCACAATCTCTTAGCTCTATTTCACATTTTACAATTACGAAAATATGATACATGAATGCATGTACTTACAAATATGTTATGTTCTCTAAATGTACTACACTATTATTACTCAAACAAAACTATGTCAGTTCTTAAAATAGTGTTTCTAACATGTTCAAACCGTAGATGCTACTAGCATACCTATTTTTAGATTTTGTCATATATAAGTTGAATATGTGACTCAAGAAGGATATATCTCAACTATTTTAGATAGTTTTCTCTAAAGATAAGTATGCTAGTTCTAGACACTTAAATATTACCATACCTATTTTTAGATTTTGTCATGTATGTCTCAACTATTTTAGATAGTTTTCTCTAAAGATAAGGATGCTAGTTCTAGACACTTAAATATTACCATATCCTTATGACACTTCTAACATCATGTTTCAACAACTCCTAGGCTTCATCTTGCACCACTTTCAACATATCTTAAACCTCCACCTTTCCATTAGTCAACTTATTTAATTCATAGGATAGTCCCTTTTACCAAATTAATCAAATAAATAAATTTATTTATTTTATTTTAATCCATTATCCTTTTTAATTAGATTCATTAAATAAATTTTATTTATTTAATTAATTTAATTTTCATACATAATCATTGATTATTTTTTCAAATTATGAAGTAATTATTTTAAATTTAAAATATATAAAGACATACTTTTATTAAAAAATGCCCATTAAATTAAATTTAAAATATATAATGGACATATTTTTATTAAATAAATTCACATTACAATAAAGAGACATTAAGTAAATAATCTATATAAATACAAGTAATACCAAAATATAAATAAAAAAATATCAATTCAAATAAAAAAACAAAAGAATAGTGAGAAGCATATAAGTTATTTGAGTTGTAAGTTCAATTAATTTTCTTTTGTTTTCTACATAATGAAATTCAATTTATTGGTTTCTTTTCACTATTGTGTTATTTCAAAAACTATTAGAATTTAAATTTGTTTTAAAAGTATTCTTTAGGTTTTACACAAATAAAAATCTCTCCACACCCAACTAGGGTTAGGGTTATACACAAAATATGCATGATTATTTTAGTGTTTTTTTAGGAAATTAGATTCTTTTTAGGATTTAAATTTTATTTACTCAAGACATTTGAAATCTCTCTAGACCCAAAGAAGGTCAGGTCCTTCACATCAATAAAAATATGCATGCTTTGTAAAAGAAAATATTTTAGAGTTATTTTGTTTTACCAAATTAGGTTTTTTTGGGATTTCAATTTTTTTATTCAAGAGTTAAAAATATAGAGTATCATGGAAAATATTTTTATTTTTGGGATTTTAATTTTATTTAAGAAGTAAAAAACTAGAGTATGTGGAAAATATTTCAATGAAGTGACACCAGTTACATTTTTATTTATTCTTCAATGTTTAAGTTTATAGTTAATGAAATATTTTAGTGTTATTTTATTTTACGAAATTAGATAATTTTTGGGATTTCAATTTTATTTACTCAAGGTGTTTCAAATCTCTCCACACACAAATAGAGTTAGGTTCTTCACATAAATAAAAATATGCATGGTTTGTAAAGGAAATATTTTAGTGTTACTTTGTTTTGATTCAATACATGCCTATGATAGGGTGTCTGCAAGAAGTTGAGTCCACTTTTTGGCCAAAAAGTGGAATTGTTTTCCCTGATTTTTAGAATTTGTCACATTTGACCTAAAAATTTGAAGCACTTAAAGGTGGAATCTTGGAAAAAGTCACTAAATATGAAATGTATTACTCAGAGTCTAGTTTCCAAATATGTTATTTTTTTCAATACCCAGATGATAGAAATTGATTTTGAATAGGCATTTCTAAAAACCACTGTTTAAAAGTCCCTTTTTTTTACTATACCGTGTACATGTATGTCATCCATATTTTGACCTAAATGATCATATTTTTCTAAATTATTTTGGAAAAAGATTTGTAACTCACTGAAGCACATTTTCCATATTTTTTTGTAATTTTTTATTGAATATTTTTTTTATTAATTTTTTATTGGCCATTTTTGAGTTTTTAAAAAATCATCATGTACATCACGCATAAGATGACCTAAACTTAATATTTTTTGAATTTTTTTTTGAAATTGAAAAGAATTGTCTAAAGTACGTTTTTGTACAATTTTTTACAAAAAATATTTTAATAAAAAGTTATTAAAATACTGAAAAACTCTGATAATTCAAGTTTATGGACCTATTTCATCAAAAGTTGATTAAAAAATACAAAAAATAATCTAATTGTAAAAAAAATTATATATTTGGAACCTACAGTCTCATCTATAATGGGTTTGAATTTTGTCAAAACATTCTACAAAATAGACCTTCAGATATATGCCCAAAGTCACTATTTTGTTGTGACATTGACATGACCTTCAAGTTGTAGGTCAAACTAGGTCCAGAGGTCAGGTTCGGGTCGCCAAAGCATTTCCCGAATAGGGTTACAAAGCAAAACCTGAGCTTAAAATTCAAATTTGCAACATTCTCTACCATCTTTTTTCTTCTGCAGGCCCATCAACTTGGAATATTGTTTGAATTTTGATAGAAGCCATCATTGAGACACTGTTTGAGTGAAATTTTGTTGAATTACTAATAGTTTGAAGGACTTGAACAAAGAAGGAAGACTTTCAATTTTTTGACATTCATTTGTCATAATTCATAAATTTTTTAATCATGGGATCACAAAGTCATAATAAGAGGAAAGATAGGAAGCTATTAACCCCTAAAGAAATTGAAGTAAAGAGAGAGGAGACAAAAAGACAAAGAGATAGAAGAATAAAGATTCAATCAATGAATAATGTTGAATCATCTAATTCCACAACTATTGAAGATAAAAACATTGAGGAGACCATGGATGTAGACAATGCAAATTTGCAAGAGGTGAATGTGGAAACTAATATGATTATACAAACTACTCCTGGTATGTCTTCAAATCCCTTTGTCAATACTATGGAGAATGTTTCAATAGGCACAAATCTAGGTACTTCTTCAAATCCACCTTTGAATGAAATGGAAAGGGTGTTGATAGGAGATTTAAAACATGCTGGATATAACAATGTTGAGATTGATAATATTCATAGAGATCAAAATTTGAAACAAATTGTTGTTGAAAATGAAAAGGAAAATCCTTTTGTTGAAAATGAAAATGAAAACCATTTTGTTGTTGAAAATGAAAATGAAAATAAAAATCCTTTTGTTGAAAATGAAAATGAAAACTGTTTTGTTGTTGAAAATGAAAACGAAAATCTTTTTGTTGAAAATGAAAATGAAAACCGTTTTGTTGTTGAAAATGAAAACAAAAATCCTTTTGTTGAAAATGAAAATGAAATCCATTTTGTTGTTGAAAATGAAAATGAAAATGAAAATCCTTTTGTTGAAAATGAAAATGAAAATTGTTTTGTTGTTGAAAATGAAAACAAAAATCCTTTTGTTGAAAATGAAAATGAAAACCGTTTTGTTGTTGAAAATGAAAATGAAAATCCTTTTGTTGAAAATGAAAATGAAAACCATTTTGTTGTTGAAAATGAAAACAAAAATCTTTTTGTTGAAAATGAAAATCTAGGATGTGATGTTGAAAATGAGAATTTTTTTTCCAAAATTGAAAGCTATGTTTTGGATAATCTTCCTGGTAATATTTCTTGGAGACAAATAAGAACACATGCCAATAGATTATAGAAGGAATTTTTTTATCGTAAAAAACTATCATTTCAATGTCAACTAATGATGCAATTAATGAGAATGTGGAAAATGAGAAAAGTAATGAAAATGTTAGGCATTTTTATTAAACCAAGAAGAAAAGATTAATCACTAAAACATGCTATGTCTACTGTTGCTAGTGCCATTGAGTCTATTGGAAATAATAGTTGATCCAAAGATAAGAATGCAGTAAGACGATCTATAACAAACTACTGTAGTAAATAAAATAGCTTTGAATAGAAGAATAGTAAGCAATATTAGTGGAATTCTAAAAATACATCCTAAAACATTGGTAAGAGTGGCAAAAAGAAGAGAAAGTATAGAAAATGATCAAATTAATCAATGTTGGAGTTTTAGTGGTCGACTCCTGAGATCTGACATGAAACTAAATGTTGAAATCAAATCTTGGATCAAAAAATATTGGCATGATAATACTAGGGTATCATCTAATGCTAGAGATGTTTTAAAATTAAGAGTGGGGTCCAAAGTTTGTGATCCTCATCCAAAACACCTATTAGATACAATGCAAACTAAATTTTATAAAAAATTTTTTGGTGAATTAGTGTCACTTGGTAATATTAGAATAAGTCAAAGATCTTTTGAAAAATGTAAACCATGGTATGTAAAGATTAATAAGCAAGAAATATCTTGTTGTTGTAAAATGCATGTTCAATTACATTATTATTATGATGTGTTTCGATAAATACGTTGTACTTTACATAGTGACATGATTATATAGGAATGTGATATTAATGTTGGCAAGAGACACTATATGGAGTCATGATTGTTGTCATTGATGGTAACAAAGTTCATCCCACACATCCGCAGGACATGGTGTGTCTCCACCAAAAGTTAGATTGAAGAATGTTATGGTCCGGTAAACAAGAACAGAGCATGTGGCAAGGTCCGACAGACAGGTCCGTATCTCTCAGAGGAAGTATCTTGGTGTAGTGTGGATTTGGGGACATCAAGAGGACTACCTTGAGTGATAGATTCCAAGGATTTAGCCTCTGGTGATAGAGGAGGAAAAAGATATGAATACTTGAGTACCTGGTTCCTGAGTGACAGTATCAACAGAGGAAGAACTGACTGGCAGAACATCAAACATTATTCTGGATGTGTTACTGATGGTAGTAAAGGTTATGAAGGCATGAATTATGTTTGGCCAACATGATTAATGATTTTCACAAGTATATCCATGATCCGCATTGCTTGGTAAGCAAGGATTCAACCGATAGATTAGAGTTTGTGAAAAGATTGACTATTCCGGGTGCCAACTAGAAAAGTGATGAAATCACTTTTGCGGATATATATACATGATGGATTTAGTTGTGAAGGTTGTTGTTGTTGTTGTGGATGTGCGAAGAAAAGTAGAAGAGCAGAGCTGAAGCAGTAAGAAAGGTCCAGTATGTGAAAGGAAAGCAACATAAGTGAAAAGGAAAGATGAAGTGCAGCAGATCAGTGTACTGAGCCTAACCAGAACTAAACTCCAGCATATGTGGATGCTTCCAATCAGTTCAAGTATTGTATAACATTCTTTTTGTAGACAGTGTGTCTCTTTGTAGGCAGTGTGCCTCCTTTGTGAGCAGTGTGCTCGGGCAGTGAGCCCTAATTGGCAAGTGCCATTTTGTATTTCCATTCTTCTAACAGAGAATACAATCTTGGGTTAATCACCCTGTGGTTTTCTCCCTTAACAGTGTTTCCACGTCAAAAATATTGTGTCATGTGTATTTCTATTTCATGATTATGATTGCTTGTTTGAATTGATACAGCACTAATTATTAACTAAGTTCAAAAAGTAGAAATATTTAAGATAATTGATTCACCCCCCCTCTCAGTTATCAACAATTGGTATCAGAGCTAAGTTCCTCCTAACAGAATCTAACAGCTTGAGGAAGATCTGGGAATTCAAATGGATGCATATGGTTTAAGAGAGCAACTCAAGACTACCCTTAATGATCTTGAATAGTCAAACTCTGAAGTCAATGAATTAAAGGAAAGACTCAAACAGGCTGATGAGTTCATGAGAGAACTAAAAGACAAATTAAGTCTCTCTATGTAAAAGAGAAAGGAGCTACTTCAGCAATTGGGAAGACAAGGTGAAGAAAATAATGCAAATGAAGAGCTGGAGGAGAAAACTGAGTTGTGTGAAAAGTTATCAAAATAAATCATTATGGTAAGACATGAAATGGAATCAGGAGTTATGAAGTTTACCCAAGAAGTTGAAGAGAAAAGAAAAAATGAAGATAATCTAAGACAATCTCTCAAAGAGAAATCAGAAGATTGCCACAAGATGGATAGAATTATCAGACATCTTGAATCTAATCTTGAAGATGCTAAAGATAATGAAGAAAAACTTGAGGATCAAATTGTCTCTCTCAAAAGGGATCTTCAAACAGCAAATGAATATAAAGAGAAATTCAAGATAAGTTCTGCTCAACTTGAAGTTCTTCTTAGAAGTCAAAAGAGGGCAGATGACATGTATGGTTTGGGATATGAGAAAGGAGAAAGCTCTAGATCTGGTCAGAAGAATTTTGGATCAGAAAATCCAAGGAATAGATTTAGAAGACCTCCTTGCTTCAATGGATACTGCCACAACTGCAATACCTTTGGTCATAAAGCTAATTAGTGCAGAAAGAGAATGAATTAGACTAATTCATCCTTCTCCGGACAATGTTTTAACTGCAAAAGGTATGGTCACAAGTCTCATGAATGCAGAAATATGCAAATGAACAAATCATTCAATGGTAGATGCTTTACATGCAATAGAATAGGTCATATGGCTAATCAATGCAGATCAAGAGGGTATCAATCAAATATGCAAAGAAATGTTGTTTGCCAAATCTACAATAGATCCGGTCATATTGCAAAATTCTGAAGAAGCAAGAATCAGGACAAAAGAGGTTCAGTATATCATAATCAAAATCAAGATAAGGGTAGACAAAAGGTGAATGTGGACGAAGTTAAGAGTGAGATGGACAAGATTTGGGTGAAGAAGAAAAGTATAGAGAATGTAGAGGTTGGATCCACACCAGACTCTGGTGCTGATATTCCTTCCAAAAATTAAAAGGTGAGCTCTGGCTCAGGGGGAGACACAAATAAAACCTTGTTCCCCCAGCCAATTAATTGGTGTCTGAAATTGGCACATGAGAAGCTGCGGATCAAAGGGTTTCTAGAGAAACATCTAAAGAAGGTCTGGTAAAAATTTGAGAGATCTGCAAAAAGATTTGAAGAGCCTTCTGGTGAAACAAGTGTTTTCACAAGACTGGTCTAGGAAAACAAAGCAATCAAAATAACTTAGGTCAAGCATTTATTGCAACTTGGCATTAGGGTTTACGGAGCAATATAAGGGTTTTCTCATTAATCACTTGTTCATTCTACATTCAAGAAGAAATGAAAAGGAGCTCTGCAACTAATTTTTCAAAGATCAAGATGATTCTTCATACAGCTCAATCTGGATTTCATCATGTGCCATAAATTGCGTAAAAGGTATTTTTCATTCTTGATATTCTTCAGTAAGATTCCTTGATGATGGCTACTCCGAATATAGTAAAGATCTCTGATAGACCTCGCCCCACTTTTAAGAAACATCCATACAAATCCTTGGAGGTAGATCCCCTAGGAGCATTTTCTAGTATTCCACATGGCATTTTGCACAGTAAAGATACTAGGGTTTATATACATGCAAACATTGAAGAGTTTGGGGAATTCAAATTAAGAGACATATACCACAAGTAGTTAATAGATGATTCTTTTGAGATCAAACCTCAGTATAAGGGCATCTAGGAAAAACACTTTGATCAGTTCATTCATTTCCCCTGCTTTGAAGAAGATGAATGGGTCCGGTATGTATTGAGTAGGGTACATGACAACTTTCTATGGCTGAATAGACCTTGCAAAATCACCAAGGAGGCAATTAGGGTAGTAACTAGTTTACAGTCCTCCAGAGGAATACCTATCCTCAAATCTGTCAAAAATAACATTGTAACTGAGGCCACCAGATCAAAATTTGATAAGAGGGCAATGACCATTGAAGATATTACTAACCCGGATATCAAGTTTGCGTCTATGATAATAGGATATAAGATATATCACTCCAGTAGGGAGAATTCAGTATCTGGAACTGCAGTATATACTGCCTATGAGATGTTAAGAAAGAATACAGATTATGATCTCTGTGAACTTCTCTTGAGCCAATTGATAGAAAACATACAAAAGATCAAAAAGTATAAGAAGAACTCCTTTAAATATGGTGGACTGATACTATGTTTATTTTTCTACTTCATGAATGAGCTGCCCGGATCAAATGGATGGGCATGGTAAAATGACAAACATGTAGCAATTCAGATTAGGGATTACTTGCATGAATTTGGGGATGCTAAGGCAAGGAATATAGCTCTGTGGGGTTACTTCAAGCAATTTCAAAATACAATGCAAATCAGAGAAAGAATCCCTAAATCAGTGGTTGAGAAATACAAGGATACAATGTGCTTCATGGTAGACACTGATCAATGCCTAATGGAGGTAGTAGAGCCAAGGACAGTCTGGATCATTCCTATGGGGTATGAAGTAGATGAACAAATTGTTGAGCTGCATGTTCAACACATGCTCAGACAGCCATAGGACCCTAAACCAGAAAGATTTGGAACTTTTGATGAACTAAGTATAAAAATTCATACAGAGCTAAGGCAGCTAGAGATCAAGAGGAAAGTGAGAAAAGAAGTAGAAGATGTGGCCAAAGGCTTTGGCATCTCAATGGAGGCACTTGATGCTCACAGGAAGAAGAGGGAAAAGGCTGAGGAAGAGAAGAAGAAGGCAGAAAAGAAAAGTGAGGAAAGTGTTCCGGTAGAAACCTCCACCCAGACCAGATCTTCAAAGAGATCTGCACCTACCACTACCAAAAGCTCAAGGGCATCTAAACTGGAAGCACAATCATCTGACAAAGGAGAGAAGAGAACAAAGACAAAAGTTGCAAGAGCTTATGTCAGTCAAAGGGATGAAGAGGAGACTGAATCTGATGAAGAAATCAAGAAAATGAAGAAATAGAAGAAATCATCCGGTGAACACTCTACCGATAAAGGAGAAGAAGAGAAGGAAGAGCAATTTGCTGAAAAACCCACTCTCTCCTTAGATGTTATAGTGAAAGCAGTCACTGTGGATGGGAACCTGCAACCCCTAATAGAATTTTATGATGATTATAATGAAGCAGATAAAAGGATTCTGGAGGAAGCCACAGTTTAGTTTTTGAACACTTACAACAAAGCATTTATTGAAATTATCTCTCTAATTCCCAAAAGCTTAGAAGAAAGGCTTGAAATGAGGAAGAGTAATGCTTGAGCAAAAGATCTCGAGATCCAGGAATAGATAGCAATTTAGCTATTTCCTTCAATCGATCCCAAGACAATGAATATGGTATTCAAAGATTGCAAGGATGAGTTTCGGAGCAAAGCCAAGATGAATCAGTTAATGCTTGGTGAAACAGACAAAGTGGCAAGAGAGACTAAAGAGATCCTCTAGAATGCTTTTAAGAAATTCAACATTCCTATTATAGAGGACTTGGGTGCAGAAACAACTATGGACTTGGAATCCTCTACTCCAGAAGAAGTGGCCCTTGAATAGACTAACATCTCTCCTCCAGTTTCGCCCACAGTCTCTGGATCTAAAAGAGAAGAAAGAGTATAGAAGAAAGAAGTAAAAGTGAAAGAAAAAGAAGATGACAGTACTAAGAATGCTGAAGGAGAGAAAGCTTCAAGAAATAAGAGTGCAGAAGAGAAGAAACATCTGTCTCCAGCAAGAGACACTGCAAAATCTATCAAGGACTTCTTGACAAAAGAGAGCATGGAGATTGATGAACCAGAATGGCTAAAAGGACCATTTGATTTTGATTCTCTTTCTCTGGTACAAACAATGAAGATAGCTTCATTTGCAAATGCCAAGGCCAATGAGAAACTACTAAAATCTCACATGAAAGACTGTGAGCTTATAGCAGCTACATCCGGAGTGCTTGAAAAGATTATGCCATTGTTTCAGAAGGATCCCATAGCCTCCGCATCTGGTAATCTCAATACTCTAGTCAATAGTGTTAGCACACATTTTGATTCACTAGAGAAGTCAGTAGAAGATAAGGTCCGGAAGGAATTTCTTGCAAAAAGGTTATCAGAGGTACAAGGGTTGATAAGTAATGATAGGAGAAATATGAATATTGGGATAAAGAGCTTAGAAAATGCTCCTAAAGATGGCAGAGAAATGTACAAATTTTACTTATCATGGTCCAAAACAACAGTGGAGATTGAGAAGAAAATGAAAGAACAAGAGGATAAACTGACAAATCTTTCTCAAAATTTTGATCCACTTATTGCTTCCATAATAAACCAAGAATATCAAATGGTTGTAGTCCTGAAAGAGATTAAGAAGCTTGAAAAAGAGAAGAAAAATAGAATCAGTAGATTGAGTGAGCTCAGAGGGTTAATTGTCCCTAAATTAGAGGCCATGCATGAGGCCATAAAAGAAGCTAAAATCACTGCCCAGACAAATGATCCAATAGACATAAAAAGGGCAGATGCGTTTACATTTCTATTGAGCAGTCATATATCAATTTTGGACAGGATGAAGCAGAGTTGGGCGACCAAAGTTGTACAGTTGAAGAATACTTTTACATATATACTTCAGTATATGTGAGTACAACTTGTATATATACCTATGCGAATATGTATAGACTATTTTTGGAAATTTTGGAGTACGGACCCTACCCTTTGCCATTGATGTCAAAGGGGGAGTGAGGAGCAGTGAAAAATGAGGAATCCAACTAAGGGGGAGTTCCAAAAAATGTATATAAAAATAGAGCATCAGCCAAGGGGGAGCATAGTGTATACACTTAGTCATTTTTCACTAAGTGTTGCCATCAATGCCAAAGGGGGAGATTGTTGGCAATAGACACTATATGGAGTCATGATTATTATCATTGATGGCAAAAAAGTTTATCCCACACATCTGTAGGACATGGTGTGTCTCCACCAGAAGTTAGATTGAAGAATGTTATGGTCCGGTAAACAAGAACAGAGCATGTGGCAAGGTCTGACAGACAGGTCCGGATCTCTTAGAGGAAGTATCTTGGTGTAGTGTGGATTTAGGGATGTCAAGAGGACTACCTTGAGTGATAGATTCCAAGGATTTAGCCTCTGGTGATAGAGGAGGAAAAAGATATGAATACTTGAGTACCGGGTTCCTGAGTGACAGTATGAACAGAGGAAGAACTGACTGGCAGAACATCAGACATTATTCTAGATGTGTTACTGATGGTAGTAAAGGTTATGAAGGCATGAATTATGTTTGGCCGACATGATTAATGATTTTCACAAGTATATCCATGATCCACATTGCTTGGTAAGCAAGGATTCAGCGGACAGATCAGAGTTTGTGAAAAGATTGACTATTCTGGGTGCCGACTAGAAAAGTGATGAAATCACTTTTGCGGATAGATATACATGATGGATTTAGTTGTGAAGGTTGTTGTTGTTGTTGTGGATGTGTAAAGAAAAGTAGAAGAGCAGAGCTGAAGTAATAAGAAAGGTCTAGTATGTGAAAGGAAAGCAGCATAAGTGAAAAGGAAAGATGAAGTGCAGCAGATCAGTGTACTGAGCCTAACCAGAACTGAACTCCAGCATATGTGGATGCTTCTAATCAGTTCAAGTATTGTATAATATTATTTTTGTAGATAGTGTGTCTCTTTGTAGGCAGTGTGCCTCCTTTGTGAGCAGTGTGCTCGGGTAGTGAGCCCTAATTGGCAAGTGCCATTTTGTACTTCCATTCTTCTAATAGAGAATACAATCTTGGGTTAATCACCCTGTGGTTTTCTCCCTTAACAGGGTTTCCACATCAAAAATATTGTCATGTGTATTTCTGTTTCATGATTATGATTGCTTGTTTGAATTGATACAGCACTAATTATTAACTAAGTTCAAAAAGAAGAAATATTTAAGATAACTGATTCACCCCCCCTCTTAGTTATCAACAATTAATATGCCACCTGGAGCAATAAAAGAGTTTATATCAAGTTTGTTTTGTGAAAGATCTAATGAAAATTATTTTATTTAAGTTCATGTATTTCTGGACAATGCACTAGTTGTGGCAATCTTTCTTTGTCAAGAGTTTGTATGCATGAAAGTGTTGAAAATGATTTTGGAAAATAATTAGTGGATGTTAAAAGATTTAAGAATGTTGAATATTCTTTAAAAGATGAAAATTTTGGAAAGCATTGTGATTTAATTATAGAAAAGGTTAGTGTGCATGCATTCATATCAGAATTTAAGAGTAAAATTGTACCAAAATATGTCAAGCACTCTCAACAAGCTCGATGGCTTGGTGGACAGTTTCGTGAATGTAGAAACATATTTCCAGTTGGTACTATATTATAAGTGGTTAATTTTGTGGAAAACTATAATTTAGCTCTACAAGAGGAAATTCAATCACAATATTACAATTTAGTGCAGGTTGCTATGTTTGTTCATATTGTTTATAGACTTGCAGATGATAGCACAAAGAATGATAGAAAAATTTTGAGGGAGTATCATTTTTATTTGAGTGACAACCGGTTACACTCATCAGAGTTTGTTCAATATTGTTTCAATATATTTTATACAAATTTAAGAGAAAGAGGTATCCAGATGACTAAACATCTTATATGGTTAGATAATTGTACGGGGTAGTTCAAAAATGCTTAAATGTTCTGTTGGTTAAGTAGGGTTCACAAGAAGAATAATTTCCAACATATGTGGAATTTTTTTGAAGCTGGACATGGCAAAGGAGAACATGATGGAGCTGGTGCATGTGTTAAAAGAATTCTTGCTATACAACAATTGAAATTTGAGGTGCAATAAAATTTAAAGATGCATGTGGGATTGTAGATTGGTGTAATACAAGATTATGTACACCTGGATCAATTGAGTACTCTACAGTTTGTAGATTCTTTTAGTTGGTTGAAGAAGAAAATATTCTACCTAGACTTGATTTCTAGACAATTAGTGGATCTACTAAATCACATTTATTTAGGAGTTCGAATGCAAGTACATGGACTATCTAGACAAGGGAGCTTGCATGTTTTTGTTAGTTTTGTATTTCAGTAGATTGGGAAGCATGTAAGAATATAGAATGGGTTGAAGAGTGGAAGAAAAGGCCGTTGACACTTGTACAAGTACATGATCAAAGTGAAACAACAATTGAAGACAATGATCAACTATTTGCATCAAATGATTATGACCGTGTTTCAGACCTTGTACAAGAAGGTAATTTAATTCAAATTATTTCATTTTATTTCACTTCATTACTAATTTGTAGTGATTTTATTTATTTATGTGTACATATGAATGCGTGTATGTTGATTGGTCAAATTTTATGGACATGTGCAAGTTATTGAATCAAAATTTGTTTGCAGGACATGTGTATGTTGTTATTGCACCAAAGAAGAATGAAGAGGAAACAGAATATTGGTTGGCTCGTTGTGTGGAGACTAAACATAAGTTAACAACACCTCGAGAAGATGATGATGGCTTTCCTTATCCAATAGGCTTGGTGATCCCCTTAAGACATCCCCTTAAGCAAATTTTGATAACAAGTCTTTGATCCCCTTAAGCAAATTTTAAGAACTTCTTTGATCCCCTTAAGCAAATTTTAAGAATTTCTTTGATAATGGCTATCATTATCCAATAGGTTTAGTGGTGGTGGTTGGCACTTGGATATGGAAATACCTAATAATTAAGAATGGTTTGCCTACATTCAAAGATTATGAAACACATAAGAAGATTATACACTACTCACATTTGGTGTTGGCAACAAATATAAAACTGGAGAGGTATCATGGAAAACCTACAAATAAATAGTTATGGATAATTTCTATGGAAGACCATGAGACAATCATCAATGTGTTGAAAAAAAGAGAGGATGGAGATGGTACAATGGAATAAGTAAATATAGGTAAATATAGTTAAATAGTTTTATATTGTTCTTTTAAATACATTAAATACATGTTTTGATATTTCTTGTGCATTATTAATTGAAATTGATTTAAATTTTCCTTTTATATCCTTAGGCCATCATCACAAATTCATCACATACTTTGAAACAAAAACTTGAGAGGATGCATATTAAACCTATATCTACACGTGTGAGGCACTTGTAAATACAGGTACAAATTGTGTATATCTAGATAGTTTTATATAAATTAAAATACATGTTTTGATGATATATTTATAAATTGCTTATATTATTGTTATATTAGGTGGTGTGAAGACCTACTACATTCCCCACAAGTGTTAGATTTTTTTGAGATGGCATAACCACATTTTGTAAACATTATTTTGAGTTGACATATATGTACATACACAATTACATTATTACACATTTTGTACACAAATTTGTATACATGTGTATGTACACAATTATAGTCTACACTTTTATATATCAAAATTATTATTCTATATATTTTATTTGTTAAATGTACATGTTTTTCTACTTTGAATTTACTTTAAATTTGATTTTATTATATTGTTAAATTTGATTGCCTTGGGCAACTTCACCAAATTTTGAGAACTTAAGATGTCCCATTAAGACATCATATTAGGACCCCTTAAGACATCTAAAAAGTTAGCATCTTTGTAGGTTAGTTAATGGCCAATTTGAAGTTGTTAATGGACCACAATATCCTACATAGTTATGTTACTTATATGCTTCAATAACCATATATCTCTCTCTTTATTCTCAAAAAACTAGCATAGAGTCCTCTCTCAATCCAACCATTACACTATCATCTTCATTCTATCCTTAAAATTTCTTCTTTATTTTACATGCTCAATAATGAAGATGAACTACTACTTAGCATTATAGATTAGGTTAGTAATTTTCAATACATAGATACAACTCCATGCCTTAATGTTATCTCTTTGGAATTTGTAATTTCTCCCTTCTAGATTCTAGTTAATGGTTCATTGTGTGGATCTTTTAGATCTATTGAATGGGTTTGCATCAACGAGGCCTGGAATCTTGCTTTATCTAAAACTATGGAAATGTATGGTGGAGATGTAAGATTAGTTTGAATTTTTCCTTTTAGCTAGTCATGTGAGTTTTTGAATTTATTTATTTGTGAGTTCAAGACATGATTTAAGATTTGATTTATTTTATTAGTGGAGATTAGAAGTTAATTAATCGAATAGTAAGATTATTAGTGGGGAAGGTGTAGGAAATTAGTTTAATTAAATAAATATGATTTATTTAATTAATTTGATGATGGAAGGCATGCAAAAGGCTAATCCTAATTAATTAAATAAATATAATGTATCTAATTAAAGTATGCAAATGTGAGGTAGATTAAAGTATATAAATACCATGGATCTAAGAACATGTATACGAATTTCGTATCTATCAAAGTACATGAACTACTCAAAATACATCATAATATGCGTGAATCCTATCTCCTTTCTAAGTGACCCTCAAAGTGACAACTATTTTGCTAAGAATGATGAATGGATCCCTACAAAAATATACACATACATTAGAACATGAGCATTATAATAAAATTAGAACACATAGTTAATCTAATGTAACAATATACATAACTTATCACCTGATCACTACCATGATGTGAATCATGCATGTATATGTCCTCTTTATGTTAGCAATGATACAAAATTAACATATGTCACTACATCTAAGAGAGGGACTCAAAACTACATGGATATCACCTAATATACCTTCATCAAGTCTAATAATATACATCATATCTAGAATGATGTAATTGATTAGTATCGGTCCTCAATTCCTTTCCTTTGGTAAGAAATAACCACAATGTCACCAATATACTTAAAACCTGGGGTAAATGTATGCATCCTTTCACCAATAAAATATCTAGGTTGAGGAAAATATCATCCTCAATGATGATCATATGTGTCTCTATCACATACCCTACCATGCACTTTTCCCACATGGCTTGGTAAATATACATTATTTATGTTGAGACCCAAGTGCACCTTGACATACAAATTTTGTTGTGATTCAAATTACACATTTGAGATTTTGTTGTGATTAAAATTACAAGAGTGGGTTAGCTAGTTGTCACAAGTATCGTACATGTGACAGATGCTAGGAGTAGCCGGTTGTCACCAAAAACACCGAGGTGATAGGTGCCAAGAGCTACCCTTTGTATGATAAGGTCTAGCTGGCCTTCACTATTTCCATGCAGGTGATAGTGCTAGGTGCTAAACCATACTAGGATGGTTAGACTTTTCTAATGGTAAGGAGGTGAAAGATGTTTGGATCCTTTGACTCAAAAGGTTTAATTAATTGTGAAGTTCTTTTTTGCCAATAGTTTTCTGATTGTACAATTTCCCCAACTAGTGATGGTGGTAAGTATTATGGGATACGTTCTAGCCATCCTAACTAGTAGTAATCTAGGAAAAGTATGGACCTTTGATGGAGTATGGAATGCATGGTACTCATTTTGATGCAGAGTGGCACAAGGGAAGCAACACACAAGGGTTTACTCTATTGTCCTTTGCCCACTCACCCACTTCAAACAGCCTTCAACCAAGCAACCAAAGGCACATTCAAGGGTGTATGAAGGATTTGGTATCCTAGTGATGGCTCCACCTTCTAGGCTTCTCCAACACCTCCGGACAGATCAACAAACACCTTCTATGCAGTTGGTTTGGTCTCCAACTTCCCAAAACTCTTCAACCTATACCTTGACTAGTAAGGCTACTAGCCCTCCAAACTAGGTTTTCTCAACAAAACTTGACAAAATCCCATATGACCAGGCAAGAAAATGATGGTTTTAGATACACTCTATGGAACCCTAACAAACCTCCAAGTCTCCTGTTCCAACTCTGCTCCAGCAATCCAGAACACTCATTTGGTCTTCTAGGCCTAATTGATCAATTTAGGCTAGGTTACAAAGCAAGTGCTCAAAATTGGGGTCATAAACCTGGGGTAGGAACTTGGATCTCTTCAATGACCTACAAACAACTCACAAACCAACTTTCATTCGCCCACCTATCAGGCTTTGTCATCTACATCAATAAATTGCACAATTCTGGCCAAATACATAGGAATACTTGACCTAGGGCATCAAATTAAAAATAGAAGACTGCATTTTCAAACAAAAAGATTTTGGAATATTATAGTACATACCCCTAGCCTGCATTTCACCAGTTTTTGTGAATTTTCAATGGTGGGAATGCATTCTAGGGCCGGATTTCTATGGCTGCCCTAGAAAACAGGGTTTCTAGACCTGTTTTGAAAGAAAAATCTATAGCTTTTGATCCCGACCACTTCAGGACCTCAAACCAGTTGTATTGGAACTCTAACTCCAAGATCTTTCAGAAAAATGTCATTTTCACACGTGAAAAATCCATACAGTCCGTACACAGCAAGAAAAATAGCAAAAAATAGTTAGTTTTCTTGATTTTTGTGCCCAAATTCCATACAAAAACTTCCTCCTCCGTACTGGAGTCAGATATCCACCATATTAACCCATCCAAGTTGGTTTCCAACTTCTACAACAACATTTAACTACCCAAAGTGGTTTTTGAACCGACCCAACACATAACACCTTTGACAACTATGGTGTTTTGCATTAACACAAGGAGGTTGATTTGTTTGGCTTGTCCAATGGAGTCCAAATGATCAACACACTCCTTCCAACATACTAGAACATTAAAACAACCAAAAAAACTCGAAAGCCAATCCTTAGACCTTCTAGGCCTAATTAGCACAACAAGGGTCCAAATGGACTAAGAAGGATTTAAGGTTTATATAGTCACCCCAAAACTCTTGACCATACAAAATGGACCAAACAACAATGGCTAAAAGCCTTATTACAAAACACATTGAACAAAAAACATAACTTCTCAAAATGCATCAAAATGCCTTTAGGAACCAAGGTGCTCCTAGGTGCCCTGCACCACATTTCCTTCCAATTGGGTTCTATTTAAGGATGGTTAAGTATTTGCAAGATCGGTATTAGGATGAGATATTCTAAAGAAATGAGTCCAATTCTATTAATCAATGGGAGCTATAACTAATTAGTCTAACCATATTGATACATCTCTCTCTTTGGTATGTATAAGTGGATATCCCTAGGTAAAAGTGTTGTAGGATGAGTCGACCTTCATGTGTTACCCCTTAAGGGGTGAATAATAGCAACCACACTAACTTAATATACCTAGGCACCATGGACCCTTGGCATTGAAATACTCAAAATACATCATAATATGAGTGAATCCTATCTCCTTGCTAAGTGACCCTCAAAGTGACAACTATTGTGCTAAGAATGATGAATGGATCCCTACAAAAATATACACATGCATTAGAACATGAGCATTATAATAAAATTAGAACACATAGTTAATCTAATGTAACAATATACATAAATTATCACCTGATCACTACCATGATGTGAATCATGCATGTATATGTCCTCTCTATGTTAGCAATCATATGAAATTAACATATGTCACTACATCTAAGAGAGGGACTCAAAACTACATGGATATCACCTAATATATGTTCATCAAGTCTAATAATATACATCATATCTAGAATGATGTAATTGACTAGTATCATTCCTCAATTGCTTTCCTTTGGTAATAAATAACCACAATGTCACCAATATACTTAAAACCTGAGGTAAATGTATGCATCCTTTCACCAATAAAATATCTAGGTTGAGGAAAATATCATTGTCAATGATGATCATATGTGTCTATATCACATACCCTACCATGCACTTTTCCCCACATGGCTTGGTAAATATACATTATTTATGTTGAGACCCAAGTGCACCTTGACATACAAATTTTGTTGTGATTCAAATTACACATTTGAGATTTGGTTTTTATTTGGATAATGATTATGGGTAGCTACAAACCTAGGATATAACAATGGTTTCATATAGATTAAGAGTAAATGATTGGTCTAGACATTTAGTTAATAGATTCCAAAGTTTCATTATATTGGTTGAATCTTTGGGTAGATCTATGATTTATGCTAGGGTTCAACATGATGTTGAGGGTGTTAGTGTCACTCCTCGGTCTAGATCCTTTGACCCATCTACCCTATACTTCATGAGCCTTTCTAAAATCAAAGTGAGGCATCCCTTTAGGATATTAAGTGCTTACCTAATGATATAGTGATGGAAATTAACACTCTCCAAGTTCACTCTTTCTTATGGAAGGGTAATGCTTTCACAATAATACTTGATATATTTTAATTATAACATTGTAATAGGGAAAGCTATACATACCTATGTCATTTTACCTTATGTTTTGGGCCTAGGGAAAACTCTTTTATGAATGAGATCTCAAAAGGACTATAATTTATATAGTGTGATCAAGTCTTAAAAACATTCCTAAAAAAACGTCATGATCACACATCTCAAGCTTTTACTCCATTCCATAAATAGTTTATAAATTCCCTCTTTAGGTCAAACACACAAGTGTGAACCTAATCTTGATTAGGTCTGTGACGGTGGATCTGAACAAAGGCATCTACAAGTGCTCTAGTGAAGGTTGTGAGATTGATTCCCAAGCCTAAGAAAATCTTATCTACACAAACTCAAAATAGAAAATTTAAAGATAAACTTAATGAAAGCATGTCAAAGGAATTGGGTTTTGCTAAATTATATTATTGTGTTGTGTAATGATCAACTTTCAAGGCAAGTTGTATGCTAAGTATCACTTATCTCAATAGTTACTCATAAATTTGTTACCATTAAATGTCCTAGCATAGAATTGTAACATCAACCATTTGAAATTGATAGACATTTTATTTTCTAAGTGTGGTTCTCAAAGAAAAGGTCTTTTGGATTCATTCTTTGTCATCTTGATTAAAATGTAATATATTATCCTCATACTAGTTTTCCTATGTCATATAATGACTTATGCATATGAATTAGTTAAGGAATGTTTTGTATAATAGTAGGGGATCATATAGGAAGATAATTTGTTTCATTTGAATAAACCTAGCAAAAATGTTAAATTTTCCACTAGACCATGAAGTATAGGACTACTAATATGTCTAAGAATGCTATGCATGGCCTTTTATGAGTAGAGTATTAGTTATCTTTATCATCTGATAAACCCTTTATGTATGATTATTATGATCCTAATAATATCAAACATTTTTTTTGTAAAAGTGATTTTGATAATATCAATCAATTGTATTTTTTCAAAGCTTTACCAATCCATGTACTAATATTAGTTGAAGACTGACATGATATTATATTTTTTTGTCAAATATGTAAAGCTTTCATAGACTATTCATTGGGACTCAACCCCAAACTTAACTCTTAGGGTGTTGGGCCTTGTACTCAACAAAAATTGATTTCTAATAGCTTTTTTTGTGAACGTAGTAACTTCACCAATAGACCAACTGACTCTTAACAAAAAAATATTATTATGAATCTCACTATTAAAGTCACTTTTGAGTTATAGTGTTTTACCCTTGTTAATTTTAAATTTAGAGCTTGCTATTACCATTTTAGCACATTTTTAATACTAGTGGAATATATAAGTTCAAAGTCATGTTGTGCATTTTTATATAGTTAAAGTACTTGCATGTTTGAAGTGTAAAACACATAAAACAATGAAATAAAGTTTTGTATTCTAGAGACCATAAGATAGTGAAATGAAATAAAGTATGTCCATGTTCAAAAAATATATAAAGTCCATGACAAACAATATATAACATAGTCCATGAAATAGTCAAATTATGTAGCCCATGAATTAACCTATCACATACTATCTCTGTAATCAAGAGTCCTCTTCACACCATGTGAACTACTCAGATGACCTGAATTACTCTGTAGAAGAGAAAGATTTAGATGAAATCAGATGTAAGATGATTAAAAATGATTTAATGACAATTTTTAAATTTATAATTTATCATATTATTAAATTACTGTGTGAGGCTGAGAGGTATGCTCTGGTGCACCTGGACCTGTCTCTATATGCTCTAAATCAATCTATTTAATACAAGAGAAAGTTCAAGTTGAAATTAGATGTAAGACGATTTTAAAAATGATTTAATTCAATTTAATTTATAATTTATCATATTTAAATTATTATACCGTAAGAGGTTGTTGTGCATCCTCTATTCCAAGACCTGTCTCTACAGGCTTAGCTACATGACATGTCTCAAGCTATAAAAGAAAAAGAATTTTGAACACATGTCAACATATATATCTATCAAGAAATTTACTTTAAGTTCACAATGTATATTTTAATTAACTTTAAATATAATCTAAATTTTAAATTATATCGTATTAGGCTGCCCATCTCCTCTGTCCTCTTGCTCTACATGTGTTCTGTGTTGATGAAACATGTCACTAACAAGCTCCTACAAGGTCATTTATAACTTAGCACATGTGTGTACAAATTAGGTTAAAACATATATATATTGACTTGTGTACATATGTACTCAGTTTTTGTTTTAATCTATTTAAAAGACTTGTACATATATTACACGTAGACATAGATATACATTTTTGAACAACCTAAAATGCAGTAGACTCCTAATATAAACTTGGATTATCCAAGTGTGCTGCAATACCCATCCTCATTGTTGTGTCAACCTGCATAGGCATATATTTTTGATATATATTAAATAGTACATGCACGTTTTCAGATATAGTGAAATCAAAATGCAAAAATCTAAGTATATATAGTTTTTTAAAACAACATACATACTATAAAAGTGTTATGTGAGATGCCCAATGATGGAGGAGCACTCGAGACACCATCAGATGGAGGATTCAATGTGAAAGAACCCTGAACCAACATAAATATTTAATGTACATGTTCAAGACTGAATTACAAATTAAAATCAAGTAAATAAAATTATTTAAAATATAAATAATTCAAAATACCCCAAATGGGTGCCTAAGATGAACAAGTGTCGATGAAAAATTAAATCGATCAATGGTCCCTGTTCCCATCATCTACACCAAACAATTCGATTGTTAAAATATTACAATTTAATTGATCTATATGTTGATTAAAAACACGTGCTTAAAATTGTTATAAATTCAACATGTGTGTAACCTATATATACCTATGTCAAATGATTAGTGGGATGATCCTTAGCAAATAGATAATCAATAAATGATTCACCCATATTATCAGATGATGCATGTGTAGCTAAAGTGGGTACAACTGCCTGATAAGGTCCATAACACAACTGATTGCAACTCATACATGTATGAGGCATTGACACATGTGGAGTGGTACTAGGACCACTTCCATCATCAACTCCTCCATGGTCTCTAACCTGAGATACCATCATAGAAGTCTACTCATCTAGGCTACTTGAGAGTGCACTCAATGTGCCTAGTGTGGATACCACTACATGATGTTGGAAGAGCGGAGGAATGGAAGCAATAGGAGGGTCAATAAGAGGCTGAATAGGCATGGGTCATTGGGGATCAACCCATACCCCCAACGTCTATTGTGGCATGCCACCACCAATACCCTAGAATGATCTAAAATCAAAGTAGTTGGGTTTCTTATTCATAACAAATTTTGCATATAATTTTCTCAAAAAATATAAAGGAACCTCACAATTAGCATGAGGTGGATAATCAAACACCATCCACCATCTGTCCCAAAAATTGGTAGACATTCCTTCATGACTACACCACCTGATTGATATTCTTTTCTTATTTGTAGGAATAGGTTCATTTGTAATGGGAAGCCTAAAATATTGTGCTAAATGACCTTTTGTGATTTTAAGATCCAAAATATCCTTATAGGAGAGGCCATCAGCATAAAATTGGTGTCTCTCCTCTCTCCATTTCTAGAATCCATCAAAGTCTGAGTCAATAAACCTCACAGAATCTACAATGTTTTGCATCAAAGCTGCAAAATGTACCACGTGAGGTGGCATGAATTGTTCATTGCAAATGGAATTCAATTTTTCTTGTATGGAATCCACATTTTTATTAATTATGGCTTACAAGCAAGCCTGGTCAGTTCCAGGTAGGGGTCCAGGTGGGGCATCTAGGGGTGGGGGTGGAGGAGGTGCCCGATCATCTTGTGCATTGAGGAAGTCCTCAACATCAAAGTGAATATCATCCAGATTCATGATATATATAAAAACTATATGAACCTACATATATACATATAAACATACAAACTTGAGTACAAATTTAATTAAATCAAGAATATATATATATAATGTACATGTTAAAAAATTATAAATTATAAATATAAACTAGATAAATTATATGTATGTTTCAAGAAATTACACTTGAAATAAATTTAAATTAAACATACAAATACATGTGCATGTACAAATTTCAAAATGTAAGAGCTATTATAGTGAACTAGATGTAATTTTCAAATTGAAGTCAAGGGATTTTCATTCGAGACCTAAATTTTGATTCTTATAGTGAGGGAGATAGGAAAGATCAATTTAATACTATATAGACAATCATGTTAGGTTCAATCAAATACTAGGACAGTCATGGGCATAAACTTGGGCATCTTTGTTTCAAGACTAGAGCTTTGTAAAAAAGGATTTGCATGCATATATATTATCAAGGTCACATGTTATGCTTATGAGATATCCTCTCATTCATCTTACATCACAACCCTCTCAATAGGACTAGACCCTATAATTGATTTTGTTATATACGACTATCATTATGGTGTTTGATCATAGGGTGTTTGGTATCAAGATTATATTTCAATATGCATGACTGTCATATCAAAATATGCCTCTTAAGGACTCAGAGAGATCATTCTAGCCAAGCATTGTATTGTCATAGTAGTTAGAGTATAGTAGTAGAGCTATTAGGACTACCATAATGAATTTGTTGTCAAGGTTTTTTATCATATGTTAGGTCCAAGGTTTCAATTTTGTTAATTTTTCTATGGAGTTGGCTATTGGTTTGATGTTAAGTACTCATTCAAGGAGATCCAACATTTCCTATGGCAAAGATACAAATAGTTTGTAATGGTTTTGGATGAATTTCTCTAACTTTATGACTATCAATAAGCTTGGTCAACAAACAATAGTCATGCTTGCATTGGTTTGAGCATTGGATCAATCGTGAATTCATAAATTGGATATGTGTTTGAGTATGTGAAAATTTGAGTGAATCCTTACCATTTGATAGGAAAGAGGAAATCATCATGTGAACTTTAGTATCTTGTATAATGTTGTCATGACCATTAAGGACTCAACATTAATTGTTATTGAATTCTTATATTGTTATATGGACCTTTAAGATAGCCTTAAACCAATAATAGACTTGTCATGAGGGACAATGAACTACAAAGGGACAATGAAATTGTTGTTAAGAAGTAAGACTCCTCTAGAGATTCAATTGCATTATCTAGATAATCAAAGAGGCATAACCATGTGGTAATGATTAAATCTTCCACTTTTAAGATAGATGATGAGGTAAGAAGGTTTGGATGCTTTGTTTAACTTGTGATTGTAGGGATGATCTAGCTAGAAAAAAGATATTAGTTGATGGTGAACTAGCTTGATTTTGTTTCCTATTTCCTATTTGCAATTGTTGTTTTCTATTTAGTTGTTAGTCACTTGACTCTTATGTGTGTTATTTAGATTCAGACTAAGCCCATTTAATTAGTCTAAATAGTCTTAATTTGTACTATCTTAACACTAGATGATTGTCCCAAACCTTAAGAACAATTTAAAACTCTATTTTACTATCAATATATATTAATGAAGGGTGAATGTTCAGATGCATCTATGCTATTGAATGATGTCATAGAAACCAATGGACTATCATACCACCTAGGTAGAATCATAATGAACATCTACAAGACTATAACTAGACTTGGAAAACTACCTTGAGGTGGATATCTTGTGCATTCCACATCATCTGAAAACCTAAATTTGGTGAAGTTGACTATGGCAACCAAATTTGATAATGGAGATAGAATTGACTACTAGTTACCTAGGACTAATCTAAGTATGAAGATGAATATATTCTGATGATTTGTGATTTAAATTTAATGAAGAATTTGAATCTTTGTTTAACTTGTGATTGTAGGGATGATCTAGCTAGAAAAAGGATATTAGTTGATGGTGAACTAGCTTAATTTTGTTTCCTATTTCCTATTTGCAATTGTTGTTTTCTATTTAGTTGTTAGTCACTTGAATCTTATGTGTTTTATTTAGCTTTAGACTAAGCCCATTTAATTAGTCTAAATAGTCTTAATTTGCACTATCTTAACACTAGATGATTGTCCCAAACCTTAAGAACAATTTAAAACTCTATTTTACTATCAATGAACGGTAAATGTTCAGATGCATCTATGCTATTGAATGATGTCATAGAAACCAATGAACTATCATACCACCTAGGTAGAATCATAATGAACATCTGCAAGACTATAACTAGACTTGGAAAACTACCTTCAGGTGGATATCTTGTCCATGCTACATGATCTGAAAACCTAAATTTGGTGAAGTTGCCTCTGGCAACCAAATTTGATAATGGAGATCTAGGATTGACTACTAGTTTTCTAGGACTAATCTGAGTATGAAGATGAATATATTTTGATGATCTGTGATTTAAATTTAATGAATAATTTGATGCTTTGTTTAACTTGTGATTGTAGGGATTCAATCTAGCTAGAAAAAGATATTAGTTGATGGTGAACTAGCTTGATTTTGTTTCCTATTTCGTATTTACAAAATTATTGTTTTCCATTTAGTTGTTAGTCCCAACTCTTATCTGTGTTATTTAGCTTCAGACTAAGCACATTTAATTAGTCTAAATAGTCTTAATTTGCACTATCTTAACACTATGATTGTCCCAAACCTTAAGAACAATTTAAAACTCTATTTTACTATCAATATATATCAATGAAGGGTGAATGTTCAAATGCATCTATGCTAATGAATGATGTCATAGAAACCAATGGACTATCATACCACCTAGGTAGAATCATAATGAATGTCTGCAAGACTATAAATAGACTTGGAAAACTACCTTGAGGTGGATATCTTGTGCATGCCACATGATTTGAAAACCTAAATTTGGTGAAGTTGCCTATGGCAACCAAATTTGATAATGGAGATAGGATTGACTACTAGTTGCCTACCTGACTAATCTGAGTATGAAGATGAATATATTCTGATGATTTGTGATTTAAATTTAATAAAGAATTTGATGCTTTTTTTTTAACTTGTGATTGTAGGGATTCAATCTAGCTAGAAAAAGATATTAGTCCAGACGATTCTAGCTCGATTTTGTTTCCTATTTCCTATTTACAAAATTATTTTTTTCTATTTAGTTGTTAGTCCCAACTCTTTCCTTAAGAAGTATATCAAATCTAATTATATGCACAAAATTTTGAAGTTAATTCAATGCATTTTCATCAAGACTCAAGTATCAACAAATTCAAGAGTACATATGGATCATAGTGTTGGAGATCACAACAAGTGTTATTATCCTAGAGGATCTTATGTAGTAGTCTACTTCTACATATACAAGTTTCTATTAGGAGAAAATATCTTTTGCCAAATTTGTATAGAGTTGTCTATAGTGTGTTCCAAGGTAATCAAATGATGTAACTCACAATTTAGAGGGTTGAGGGATAAGTTTGTGTTGAGTCTATAGGAGGTGTTATCTTACATAGATCTCTCCATAATCTAGGCATCTCCATGTCTAACTCAAATGTTTCAAGGGATATTATATGTGTCTCTAAAGTTACATTTGTTGGCTTGATTTTATTCTTGATTAGTTGGCTATCACAAAAACTATAAAATCTTCTCAATTCTTGATTAGTTGGTTGTCTCTAAAGGTTTGATTATGAAAGAAGTGATTAAGGTTTTATTATGGTTTGTTGTAATTTTTTTACATGACAGTTACCTATTCAATAATGCCTTTAAAATATAATGGCATACATTAATATAAGTAAATTTTCTAAAAACCAAATTTATATATATATCATTCCAATGCTATATAAATTTTGATAGTTTGTTCAAAATCTCTCCTTTCATATGATACAGTCGTTTCAAAATTTCAATTGTATTTTATAGCTAAAATGTCTAAATACAGATATTCAACACTAAAATTGAAATCAAATTTTGACAATTTGTTCAAAATATCTCATTTCATATGATACAGTATTTTCAAAATTTCAATTGTATTTTACAGCTAAAATGTCTAAATACAACTATTCAATTCTCAAATTTAAACAGAATTTTGACATTTTGTTCAAATTTGATCCTTTTATATGATATAGTCTTTCAAAATTTCAATTGTATTTTACAACTAAAATGTCAAAATATAGCTATTGAATTCATAAATAGAAACCCTAAATAACAGTCTACATTTTAAAATTTGATTGTATTTTACACCAAAAAAAGAAAGGAAAACTTCAAAAGATTCATTGGTAAATTGTAAAAGTTGAAAAATCCACTTACCTAGTCTTTTGAAGATGAAAATCCTCTTCCTCAACTTGGGATCCCGTTCTCAACTATTACCTGTCATTGGACAAAATGGGGTTGCAACCAGTTTTTTTAAAAATTTATATTTTCACAAAACGGGATCCCATTCTAAACGGGATCGCATTTTGTGAAATGGGATCCTGTGTTTTGGTCCCAGGTTCAGGATCCCACTAAGAAACGGGATCCCGTTCTAGATTTTAGGCTTGGAATCCTAATCTAAAACAGGATCCCATTTTGTAGAAATAGGATCACATTTTTAGTTACCTGATTTCAAATTTTTTTCTAACTCTGAAACTTCCACCATAAGTGGACACAACTTCTTGCATTTACCTGATATCTCTAACCTATTTTAAGCGGATTTTTCTAAATATAGATATGCTAGTTTATAGTCAATAAAATATTTTAGTGTTATTTTATTTTAAGAAACTAGATTATTTTTAGGATTTAAATTTTATTTACTCAGGGCATTTCAAATCTCTCCATGTTGCATCTTGTGAATTTTTGCATTCCAAAGTTTAGAAAGAATATGTAGGTGGACTTTATAAAATAGATTACACAAGCTTACTTTATAAATAATTGGATATCTGCCTTGTGGTTGTGTCATATAAAGGAATGAGCCTTGGTGTGAGTCCAAGAAGTAGCTTGTATCTTAAAGAACCTGATCAATGATTTTATCTTGGTCAATACATCTAAGGTGGTTTGACTAATCCAGAAATAAACTCTGTCTTAACTTCTTTTTCCACCTCAGAGAAGCCTGACAATATGGATCTAACCTTAATGAATATAATGAAGATGATTTTGATTAGTTTCATATTCCATAATCTTGTCTAAGGCTATATATCCAACCGCAATGCCTTTCATTCTATTGTAAGGCTAATATCCAATACTTTATAAAGTATGCCTATGTAATTGATTTTATAATGTCCACCTGCATATCCTCTCATAACTTTGAAATGCAAAAATCCACAAGATGCAACATTCAAAACAATCCCCCAAAAAGTAAAGCCTATAAACCTTTTAAATGTTGATTAGATTTACACTAAGCCATTGTCCCTTAACTCTTATAAGATAAAAAAACTCAAGACTAAAGAATAATAAAATTGTAACATACCTCCAGCCATTTGAGGAGCATTTTCAATAAGGGTAGTGTTGACTTTATTTGGTAAAGTAGTCGATGGTGATGCACCCAAAGATGAACCATGCCCTTTAACCATTGCATGTGGATGTTGGGAACAACAGCCCCTACATTAAGTCATCTACTAGGAACCCTGCTACCAATGAATCCTTGCTCAACTCTGAACTAAGAGCTACCAAGCACTACAGTCAAAGCACATAAGGAAGTAGAACAGTGTCTAGACAGAGATATTATTTCAGTTGGGATAGATAAGAATTGACAGGAGGATATTATGATGCACAACCATAATGTTGTCATGGAGTGTTTTGGAGTTCAGCGGATTCATGGGCAGCGAGATCTCCAATACAAAGATGGTCATTAGATGGGCCACAAATTATCTTCTCAAAGCTACTGCTCATCTAGGCACCATATATGTTGAGGTCAGTATGTACATAATAACAAAATAATTTCAATCATGATGTTACAAAAGAATCATTTTAGTCATGATGTTGTATCTCCTGGGTTTATAAATTCTAATAATTATTTAGGCTTGTCTGATAATTCTGTAGGTAGGAGACCCTAACAATGACTACAAATGTTGGGAGAGGCCACAAGATAAATGCCTAGGTAATCATCAATCTTTATTTCCTTCTAGTGATTGATTGTTGTGTTTTTTGTCTTATTTTTTGATTCACTAGGGTAGGTTGAGTGATGCTTTGGTGGTTTGGTAGCTGAGGTTTTTCTTTGCTTTGAGTATTATTGATATTTACTTCTTCTATCTCCTTCATGATGTTACTTCCGCTACCATGGTTTCTAGAGATTCCACATGCCAATTTTTTTGTTTAGTTTTCATCCCAACTTCATCATTTAGTGTCTTACTCAAAGTGAGAATATCATCTAAATAAACTATCACAAACCTTCCAAGAAACTCTTTCAAAAACACATTGATGAGTCTCATAAAAGTACTGGGTGCATTGGTTAGCCCAAATGGCATGACCAACCACTCATACAAACTTTCTTTCGTCTTGAATGTAGTCTTCCACTCATCCCCTTCTTGTATCCTTATGTGTGTGTATGGCATGTTTGTTCCCAAGTAAAGTTTTAAGACTAGTGGTGATGAGCTCCTCCTACACTTTGGTATTTATTTGGCATCTATGTTGCCCCTTATGCAGTTTCAAGACTGGTGGTGATGAGCTCCTCTTGTATTTCGGTTGTGTGTTTACTTTCCTTGTACTTGCATTTGCATTTCATATATGAGAAAATGAAAAAGAAATAATCACTACATTCATCGTATTCACTATGTTTTGTGTGTCTTCAATGTTGTCTTCTCCATCTTTTGCATTACTATAACTGTCTTCCCCTTGTTTTGTGTGCTTGTTACTGTCTTCAATGTGTTTGGCATGTCTTCACGGTGCTTGGTGTGTTTGCTGTGTTGTTGACCTTACTTTAATGCATGTATTGGCCTTGTGTTTATACATACATTAAAATGGGGGCTAAATGTTATGTCAAAAAATGTCCCCTTGGGGGCTTTTCCATCTTAACGTTTAGCTCTCGGGACTTTAGAATGTATTTAGAGCATCTTGTATGTTAATTATGAATTTTGATGAGAAAACCCTGAAGTCTTATGGCAAATAGGACCTAAGGGGTGCAATTTTGATGATCCCTGAACAAAAATGAGGGAGTGGACTTAATATTGCGCTATTTTGGGTCTATCCTAAATTTGAATGCCAGTTTTATGACCGTTATTTGGGTCCTATGCCAACATCTCAAGTTTGAATTATGAAATTCTTAGCGTGAATCTTTGTAGTTGCATATATAAGTGTGTTTAGGTTTTCATTTGCAACCAGAAGAAGATGATTGCAAACTTTATGCATATTTGTGATTTCAAGATATTCATTGTTGCAAGAGTAGAGCTTTGTTATTGTGTTTGTGATTGTCGATTTGACTTCATCATCTCATGTGATTGAAAAGCCTTCATTTATGTGAGATCTACGCTTCAAGGTGATATCTATTGTGTTTTTCATCATTTATCATTTGAATTTTGCCTCTATTCCACTAGGATATGCACTCTAATCTAACAATAGTGTTTGGAAGACTTGAATGTCTCTTTGGGGCTTGACTGAGGCAAGCCTCTAAACACCACAACCCTCTCCCACACTCCTTTGTGATTGTAGATTATAGGTACCGAGTTTTATGGAGTGGAGTTGTAGAAGAAGGTTGCAAACAACAATGATTCGGGATCTGAAAGAAAGTGGATAGAGTTCAAGATTTTGGGACAAGGGTGCTAGTCCTAGTGTCCCCTGCCTTTTATGGAGCAGAAACAAAAGATACAATGTAGATCAGTGTCGAAAGGAGAGTAAGATTCTGTGCAAAATATAGTACATTGGACTAGGGTGCTAGTCCAAATGTCCCTGACTATTCTGCATTCTGAACTTCAAAAAATAGTGAGTTAATAATCTATGTCCTTCACCTTAGTTTGAAAGGATATGTTGTAATTCATCAATTTACTTATTATTTTGTTTATTTAGGGTTTTAAGAGTAATTGAGCGTTAAATTGAGATATTGTTTGATACATCCAAGCTTTTGCACTGTTCCAAGAGGCAACCCAACTTGACAGGTAAATGCTTTCGCTTAGTGGATATTCAACTTGGTTGATATGCCCTTGAATGTTTGGTGAGAAGGGAGGATTTACCTTTAAAACCTAAACCAACCCATTCCATTTTCAACCCTAAACAATATGATGTAATCTTTGGACCTTGATGTTACTGACTATCTTGAGACCCTACATCAATTCCATGGCAATGTGATTAATCTATAGTATTTAACTTGGTATTGTCATCTATGGGATGCTTGTTGTGATGCAGACCTAACCAAGACCTTTTGACATTAAATTTAACTTATGATTGTATGGAATCCTTTCAAATTAAGTTATGTAGAGACTCTGTTCTATAACAATACCATTGTGATGTTAATTAGCATCTTGCTTCATGTTGTACTATCATGTGAAAAACATTGGTTCAATTCTGTATGGAATTTATGGACATAGAATCTTGTAAACTAGCTCTAGCCTAGAATGAATGTAGTTATAGGGCCTTGGTATAATGTATTAAGACATGAGTTTGTCAAACTTGTATAGGTTATGACTGTGCTACTCATTATTATGTATCAAATTTGTTATGGTAGGCCATGAGTACATCTATCTTTATGATTGTGTGTTTTGCACTTTAATCGAGGATTGTGACCTCACTATAATTGTTGTTAGATATGTCTTAATGCAAGATGAGGTGGATAAAATTGGTGGGTATGTCATTAAGGACTCTTGTGCTTATTATATTTCAAAATTTGTAAACCTTATTGGCGGTTGATGCTATTGGAATTAGGGTTGACAACTGAGAGGGGGGGTGAATCAGTTGTCTTAAAACTTTAATGCTTGCTGTAGTTAATTCTTCTTTACAAATTCTTAACAAATTAATGATATAATCATGAAAAGCAAGAATCAATAACACATGAGCAGAAATATAAATAACACACTTGAAACCATGATTTTTGATGTGGAAACCCAGTTAAGGGAAAAACCACCGTAGGAGTTAACCCACAAAGATTATGCTCTATTAAAAGTATTACAAAAGGGGAAGGCACATGCCTTCAGGATCACTACCTAGAGCTCACTACTCAAGAGAGGCTCATTACCTAGAAGAATGATTACAAAATGATTACAGATAGTTTGAACTAATGAATAGCATTTGCTGATGCAAGAATTCAGTTCCGGTTAAGCACAAAATATTGATCTTACACACTTCATCTTTATTCTGCCCTGTTTCCTGCTCTGCCATAATCTGGACCTTAGATCTCTTCTCTTTCACTCCTTAATCTACCTTTTGCACACCTAATCCATCATCGCATAACACACACACACCAAAACACTCAAATCTATTGGATATATATATCCATATCAACAAATTCAATCAATTGTAGTCAGCATCAATAAAACTTAGAACATTTATTAAACATTCTGCTCTGTCAGCTGAATCTATGCACAAATATCAACGTGGACCAAAAAATTGTGTTTCCATATCATCAATCATGTCGGCTAATATCATTTATTATCACCAATTGCTTATCCAACAACTTTTTTGCATTCAGACCAACATCAAATACTAGGTTACCCCGTTCTTCTTCTAACTATGCTAACTGATTGGAACCTGATACTCAAATCCTTATAACTTTTCAATCCTTTATCATCGGAGGCTAAGATTTTGGATTTAGATAGTATTAACACTCCTTATCACTTCTTTAGATCCATAGCACACTGTGAATTACCACCAGAGAGATCCGGACTAAGAGACCAGACCCTGGCTCATGCTCTATTTCTGACATCTAGACTTAGACAAATCTTCACTCTGACTTCTGGTATGAATAGATTATATAATACAGATGTGCAAGGTAGACTTAGTTGCCATCAATGACAACACCTATCATGCATAGAAGTGTCTCTTTCTAGTAATCTCCCTCTTTGGCATTGATGGCAACACTTAGTGAAAAATGACTAAGTGGCAGAACATTCCTTCTTACTATGTACACTTGTGCTTTTCACTGATCACCAATGCTCCCCCTTTGTTGGATTCCTCATTTTCACTGCTCTTCACTCCCCTTTTGACATCAATTGCAAAGGGTGGGATCCATAAACCAAAACTTACACAAATATACCAGGCCGCCTATGTACAAATAGTCTTTGAATCTTATTTAGATATGCTTAAGTGCATCAGCAAAAATGTTCTTCAAATGTGCCTAATCACTATCTCAACTCTTCTATATAGTGTTCAATATTGAGATGTGGCCACTAAAAATGAATGCTTGTGACTCTGATGTCCACAGATCAATGGGATCACTTGACTAAGCTGCAGCTTGGGCTTCAGTTAGAGGATTGAACATGGCTTCCATTTTGGGGGAAAGTAGTCCCCTGAGCATGCTCATCATTGCCTCTATGTTCTCCTTTACTTTTGTTAATTTCTTTATATCTTCTATCAAGCTGATCACCTGACCCTCTTTGCTTGCCACTGATGATGTCACAGGATCAAAGGACTTGGATACACTAGATAGTTTCTGCTTAGAGACTTTTATTTTATCTTCATTATCCTCTATAACTTTAGGACAAGATAAGCAAAATTTATATACATTTCCTCCTTCTGTAAGAGCATTTTGAATACTCTTTATACTAGCATCCAACACCATTCTATCTACTCTAATCAACCCCTTTAGAGCATAAAATCTCTTATCATTGAATTCCTTTGGAACCTTGACCTGTACAGACTTCTCTAGAGATTCAAAATGAGATCTTACCGAGTTTATTAGATTTTTTAATTGGCGAGATGGAGATGTCAAAGAATCCTTCTGAAACGTGGGCATGATCTTCTCCAAAATTTCTGATGCCAGGCCAAGTAGCTCACTGTCTTCTATGTTAGACTTCAAGATGGCTTCTCTGGCTTTAGCTTGAGTAATGGAGGCCAACTTTATCTTTTGCACCAGAGATAAGGTATCAAAGTTTATTAGACCTTGTATAATGTCCTTATATTCTTCAATCTATTTGTCTCTTTCTAGAATTTCCTTCACTACTTTTGCAGTGTCTCTTGCCCAAAATGATGATGTATCTATTTGATCCTTATCGGTACTATTAATTGGATTGACATGCTCGGGCTCTTCATCAACCTTTGCAATTTCTTATTCTTTTTCATTTCTCTCCTTGGCCTTTTCTACTTCTTGGTCTTCTCCTTCTTTTATTTCATGCTCCTTATTCTTCAATGAATCATCTTTAATTTGATCATCTGCTTCAACATTCATTTCTGTATCTTCTTGGCAGGATTGACCAGGAGGAGTTTGAACACCTCATGTATCATCAGTTTCATCTATCATCTTTACATCTTCCTTGTTTATTGCTTCCTCTTCTAGAATAGAGGAGTCATCTAACTCAGTTTGCTTTTCATTGATCTTCAATTCTTCAACATCCAAAATTGAGGAGTCAATCCCATCATCAATCTCCTTTTCAATAATAGGAAGATTATGTCTTTTTAGTGCATTCAAAAGAATCTCCTGAGTATCTTTGACTATCTCATCTGTTTCACCAAGCATGAGTTTATTCATTCTCTTCTTACTCCTGAAGTCATCCTTCACTTCTTTGAATATCATGTTCACCTGATCTGGACAAATCTGAGGGCACAAATTTATCAATACATGCTCCATAATCTCTATGTATTTACCTTTTGCATTATATTTTCTTAACTCTAGAATATCTGCAAGACTTTTTGGAATTTCAGAAGTTATTTCAATCAAAGCCTTATTGTAGATGTTCAAATATTTGATTGTTGCTTCTTCTAGAACCCTCTTATCAACATCACTATAATGATCAAAGAATTTTGTCATTGGCCTTATGTTACCATCTACAGTGATTGATTTGATGATGTCATCCATAGAGAGAGTAGGCTTTTCAACATATGTTTCAATCTTTTGCCTCTTGCTTGCTCTTTTGCTTTTGAAGAGCTTCTCCTTAGACTTTGGCTACTTTTGTACCTGATGCCTTTAACTCTTTGACTTCAATATCAAAGGTAGTTTCCTCTTCATCATTCCTCATGCTTTTATATGTCTGGGAGGCCTTAGTTTTCACCATTTTCTCTTCTTTTCTGGATGATTTTCCTTCCAATTTCTCAGTTTTGGCAGGTTTGGGGGAACAGAGGTAGCAACAGAGCTTTTGGTTTTTCTAGGCTGGCTGGAGGAGGCATCCAAAGCACTTCCTTGTTTCTTATCCTGCTTCTCCTTCTCAGCTCTTTCTATTCTTTCTTTGTTCTGCCTCATAGCTTCCTTAGTTATGCCAATACTTTTAGCATACATCTCCACTTGCTTCTAAGCTTTCCTTTTGATTTTTGGTTTTCTGAGCTCAACATGCAATTTCAAACTTAGCTCCTTATATGTTCCAAATATTTAAACTATGGTATCCTATGACTTGCTCAAAATAGGTTGAGCATATATATCTAATACTTGCTCATCAACTTCATAACCCATAGGCATAATCCATACTATTCTTGGTTTAATAGCTTCCATTAAGCACTAATCTGTATCTACCATAAAACATATTGTATCCTTGTATTTTTCAACTATAGAAGATTGAATTCTCTCCCTTGAATGCATCATGTTCTAAAAGTTCTTAAAAAAACCCCAGAGAGCTATCCTTTGAGCATTGGCATCTCCAATACTATTCAATTTCTCTCTTATCTGAATAGCAACAGGTTTGTCACTGGTCCAACACATGCTTTTCTTTTGAGGTAACTCATTCGTGAAATGGAAGAATAGACATAAGACTAGTGTACCATACTTGAAGGTGTTCTTCTTATCCTTCTTTACCTTATTTAGATTTTCCATCAGCTGGTTCTGCAATATCTCGCATAAGTCATAGTCAACATTTTTTTCTCAACATTTGATAAGCTGCATAGATAGTTGTACTAGATATAGAATTTTCCCTACTAGAATGATAAATCTTCTATCCAATCACCATTGAGGCAAACTTAATATCCAGATCAATAATATCATTGATAGTCATTGCCCTTTTGTCAAATCTTGAATCGGTAGCATCAGTCATAGTTTGTTTCTTTATAGCCTTCAACATTGGCAGTCCCCCGAATGAGTTTAACCCTATCACAGCCTTGATGGCGTCCTTGGTGATTTTGAAAGGTTTCATTATCCACACAAACTCATCATGCATATGGCTTAAGACATACCAGACCCATTCATCTTCAACGATGCATGAAAACCCTATAATTTGAATGAAATGTTTATTGTACAATGCCTTATACTCAAGTTTAAGACCATGAATTTCATCCTTCAGATGATTCTTAAACAAATCTACAAGCTTTGAGTCTCCAAATTCATCTATGCTGGCATGAATGTAGGCCCTAACATCTTCGACATGTAATACACCATACATAACACTTGAAAATGCACCTAATGAGTTGATTTCTACTCATTTGTATGGGTGCTTCTTAAATTTGGGTTTGGGCCTTTCAGTAATATCAACAACCAATGGTGTAGACATCGTAGAAGATCACAAGTTTAAAGTTTCATGGTAATACCTTTTTCTTCACAGAGTTAGGCTTAGCAGATGAATTCTTTGGTTGCACTTCAAATCCTTGAAATCTTGGCTTAGGTGCTCTTCTGCTTTCTCTCTTCAAATGCAAAGTGATTCAAATGCTCAAATTAATGACTTTTTATCCTCCGCAAAACCTAATTCTTCATTGTAATAAATGCTCTACCCTAACACATCCTGTTACACTGTTTTGCATACAATTGATCTTCAATTTCTCTGCAATCAGTCAAATTAGCTTATTTTCTTCCAGAATTAGCTTCAATAGATCTGTAATAGCCTTCTTTAACTTCATTCATTGTGACAGATAGAGGTACTCACTTACTGGCTGGGGGAATTAGATTTTCAAAGTAGCTCCCCCTGAGCCAGAGCTCCTAATTCAATTCCTAGAGGAATTATCAGCACTGGATTCTGGTGCAGATCCATTGTCAACATTCATTTCACCTTTCTTTACCCATTTTTTCCTCATTTCATTATAGAACTCATTCACATCAATTTTACCCTTGCCTTTGTCTTGTTTCTGCATGTTTTGGTTTCTAATTACTAGACCTTTTCCATTATTCTTGCTTCTGTAGAATCTTACAATATGACCAGATCTATTGCAATTAAAGCACAAAACATTTCTTTGTTTATTTACTTGATTCCCTCTTGATTTGCACTAATTTGCCATGTGTCCGAATCCATTGCATGCAAAATAGTATCCATTAATGGAGTTGACATTTCCTCTATTGTTAGAGTTATTCATCATCATACTTCTACATTCATTAGATCTATGACCATACCTCTTACAATTGAAGCATTGACCAGAGAAGGATGCACTAATTTGATTTACTCTATTTCTACATTAAGTAGCTCTATGACCAAATTTATTGCACTTGAAACAATTTCCATTGAAAGATGGATACCTTTGAGCATTGGGTTGTCTTATTGGAGGTCTTCTAGGATTCCTTCTTTGATTTCCTGCATTAGGATTTCTTTGACCAGATCTAGAGCTTTCACCTTTCTCAAATACTAGACCATGCTTATCATCTACCTTCTTCTGACTATCAAGCAGCACCTCAAGTTTAGCTAAACTTATCTTGAATTTCTCTTTATACTCATTTGCAACTTCTAGGTCATGTTTGAGAATGACAATTTGCCTTTCAAGTTCTTTTTCATTGTCTTTACTTTCATGTATATCAGACTCTAGATGGCTAACAATTCCATCCAATTTGCAGTATTCTTATGTTCTTTCTTTCAGAGTTTGTTTCAGGTCTTCTTCAGTCTTCTTTCTTTCCTCAATTTCTTTGGTTAACCTCATCACCGTAGATTCCATTTCATGTTTTAGAACATAAACTTCTTTTGCTAGCTTCTCACATTCCTTTGTCTTCTTCTTTAGAGCCTCATCCATGTCATTGTCTACATTCTGATTTCCTAGTTGATGAAGTAGCTCCTTCCTCTTTTAATTGTATTTGCTTAATTTCTCTTTTAAGGTCTCAATGAAGTATTCAACATCTTTAAGGTTTTCTTGTAGTTCTTTGACATATGTTCTAGACTGATCAAGATCTTCTAAAGTAAGTTTATGTTGTTCCTAAAGATTGTATGAATCCATTTTGATACCTTCCCGGATCTTTCTTAAGTTGTTAAACTTCTTCCAAAGAACTTAGCTCTGATACCAATTGTTGGAATTAGGGCTAACAACTGAGAGGGGGGGTGAATCAGTTGTCTTAAAACTTTAATGCTTGCTATAGATAATTCTTCTTTACAAATTCTTAATAGATTAATGATATAATCATGAAAAGTAGGAATCAATAACACATGAGAAGAAATATAAATAACACACTTGACACTAAGATTATTGACATGGAAACCCGGTTAAGGGAAAAACCATGGTGGGGGTTAACCCACAAATATTATACTCTATTAAAAGTATTACAAAAGGGGAAGGTACATGCCTTTGGGCTCACTGCCCAAAGCTCACTGCTCAAGAGGGGCTCACTGCCTACAAGAATGATTACAAAAGGATTACAGATAGTTTGAACTGATGAATAACATTTGCCAATGCAAGAATTTAGTTTTGGTTAAGCACAGAATACTGATCTTACACACTTAATCTTTATTCTGCCCTATTTACTACTCTGTCATAATCCAGACCTTAGATCTCTTCTCTTTCGCACCTTAATCTACCTTTTGTGCACTTACTCCATCATAGCATAATACACACACACTAGAACACTTGAATCTATCAACTATATATATCCACATCGACAAATTCAATCAACTATAGTTAGCTTCAATAAAACTTAGAACATTTATTAAACATTCTTCTCTGTCAGTTGAATCTATGAACAAATATCAACGCGGACCAAAAACTTGTGTTTCTAGATAATCAATTATGTTGGCCAATTTCGCTGCTTATCACCAATTGCTTATCCAACAACTTTTCTGCATCCGGACCAAGATCAAATACTAGGTTGCCTTGTTCCTCTTCTGACTGTGCTGACTGATTGGAACCCGATACTCAGATCCTTATAACTTTTTATTCATCTATCATCAGAGGCTTAGATTGTGGATTTAGATAGTCTTGACACTCCTTATCACTTCTTCAGATCTACAAGACATTGTGAAGTACCACCAGAGAGATCCAGACTAAGATATCAGACCCTACCTCATGCTCTGTTTCTGACATCCGATCTTAAACAAATGTTCACTTTGACTTCCAGTATGAATAGATTATGCAATGCAGATGTGCAAGGTAGACTTAGTTTCCATCAATGATAATACCTATCATGTGTAGCAGTGTCTCTTGCCAACAGATGCATCTAATAGGGTGTTCTCAATCCCTTCAATGGATCAGGGTGATTGGGTGTAATTGGGTTTTAATTGTAGAGATTCTAGAGTTCTATTTTTTACTAGATTGATGTCCTTCCTTTGTCCATTTGTGTAAGTAACTTGTATCTTTCTATTTTAGAAATCTTGCCTATTATTGCTTGTAAAATCTTAATATAACCTAGAATTGATTCTTGTTTGTTTAAGACAATATAATTTGGGATATGATTATTTTGGTTGGATTTCCGATGCCCAATCCTATAGTAGATCTTTTGCTGGGCTCTGATACCAATATGATGAGGAGCCTAAAACCCTAACATGCATTTCCCTTTGTATGTCTTTGTTTTACTTACCATACATTCTCTGATGTATATACATGCACCTCTTGCCTATCGGCAAAACATTCTTATCAGCCAACTTACAAATGATCACCCCGATGTATGTCTTCAACGCTTGTATCTACCGCAAGATATATTACCCAATGTACATTCAGAATATACATTTGCAATATGCAATCACAATATACTTCAGTTGAGCTGTGATTGCCGGGTTCCTTCACCACTGCTGCCAGTCACGTTTGCACCCGACTCAATGTATCTTTGAAATGTATATGTTAAATATACATTCGAAATATACAATCCGAATATGCATTTGGTAAGTTTGACCACTTACTTCTCTTGTATCTAATCCAATGTATGTTTGAACATACAACTGGAAGATACATTCCCAACATGCTTCGCCAAATGTACATTTGACCGAATTGTTGACTTCTTTGTATGTCGATACACTTGCACTTTCACAATCTATGTTTACTGCATACAATCTCAATAACCATTTGCGAGATACTCACGACTTACAACTGCAAGATACGTAGGAGATGAACCCAACATACATTATCCATATACGCACATAATGTATATTTGCAATGTATATTTACTAATCTTGACATACAATGCCTCAATGCTTCCCGATATGCTTTGAGACATACACACAGAACAGACCCTTGCGATATACACATGGAATGTATATCTGACATGTAAATGTGATATACACACAAATTGTATATCTGATGGAATAACGCAGAATTTCACTAATTCAAACCACTGCAAACCCTGCAACTTCACAGATTTGTTTCCTTAACAATCTAACACAGATTTTAGACTTTCCCAACCTAGCACATGAGGATGCTAGGATCTTTCAATGCATCCCGTACTCGATCCTGCAAGCATGAAATTGAACAAATAGAAAAATAAAACAAAAACACTGTATGGCCATTCCACTGATTTCAAAGAAATCTAAGCGATGGAATGGATTAACGATCCATCTTGATCCAAAAAAACAAATCGATTATTACAGAGGAAAACCTAATGAGATCGAATAAGAGAAAGTTTTACGACACAAAACAAGACCTTGTTATTTATGCTTTCAGAAATGTATACAGATGCTCTGTTCTCACAATTGCACAACTCAATTTCACACTACTACTATCATGATCACAATCGATCTAATCCTGGGGTATTTATTCACTTACCCTCGGTAGTACTGAATTGGCTCCAAGCGGCTGGGAGATTAATCCAAATGACTGGGAGATTACAACCGACTAACAACCTCTAACTGTCTAACAGCGTTCGAGATTACAGCTCGACAAATGTCCTTGGGACTTACAACATAAACCTAAATACAAACTAAAATAACATGATTGGTCAAACAGACCTTATTACATTGAATGGTCAGCTTAGGACCTTATTGGAAACATCAAAATGAACTGTAAATAGTTAATGCCTTATGGAGGCCACTGTGGATTGGGTGCCCCTGCACCAATATGTGTATTATTATCTTTCATTAATATAGATATATTGGTCGCCTATTCATCAAAAAAAATTGCATCAATAAATATTTTGAATATTGTGTAGATTGGAAGCCCATCTTATGGAATATGAAACTAATCAAAATCATCTTCATTATATTCAATAAGGTCAGATCCAAACTTAACATTGGTTGGGGGATTAGTCAAACCTCCTGAGATGTGTTGACAAAGATAAAATAATTGATCAGGTTCTTTAAGATGCAAGCTACTTCTTGAACTCACACCAAGGCTCATCCCTTTATGTAACACAACCCCAAGGTGGATATCCAATATTTTATAAAGTCCACTTATATATTCTTTAGAACTTTGGAATGCAGAAATCCACAAGATGCAGTATACGGAACAATCCCTTAAAAAGTAAAGCCTATTAACCTTTTAAATGTTGACTAGATTTACACTAATCCTATAAACCTTTTAAATGTTGACTAGATTTACACTAAGTCATTATCCCTTAACATTTATGAAGGCATCTTAAAAGATTAAAAAAAACACAAAACTAAAAAATAATAAACTTGTAACATACTTCCAGCCATTTGAGGATCATTTCCAAGGAGGGTAGTATAGACTACATTTGGCAAAGAAGTGCTAATTGGTGATGCACCTAAAGATGAACCATGACCTTTAACCATTGCACGTCAATGTTGGGAATGAGGAGGATGAGAAGAAGTATAGACAATGCTATTGTTCCTTTCATCTTCCCCATTATAATTAATCTTATGATAGTATACATTAACATAAGGGGGCAACAGTAACATAAATAGTAGCCCCTAAAATTAGCCGACAACCAGGAAGCCTGCTACCAATGAATCCTTTCCCAACTCTACACTCCTCGAGCTACCAAGCATTACAGTCAAAGCACATAAGGAAGTAGAACAATGTCGAGACACGGATATTATTTCAGTTGGGATAGACAAGAATTGACGGGAGGATATTATGATGCAGGAGATAATGTTAAGTTTGGATTTCCAATGGCCTTCACAACCACAATGTTGTCATGGAATGTTTTGGAGTTCAGAGGATTCGTGGGTAATGATCTCTCCAATGTAAATATGGTCATTCGATGTGCCACAAATTATCTTTTTAAAGATACCGCTCATCTAGGCACCATATATGTTCAGGTTAGTATATGCATAACAACAAAACAAATTTAGTCATGATGTTACAACCAAATAGTTTCAGTCATGATGTTGTATCTCCTGGGTTCATAAATTCTAATAATTATTTAGGCTTTTCTGATAATTATGCAGCTAGGAAACGCTACAAATGCTGGGAAAGGCTAGAAGACATGGACACTACCATAACTGCATATAAAATAGATAACCAAAGCCATGAAATGACTATAGCACTTGCAGCTGCATCCCTTGTGTTTCACAAATCAGACCCTTCCTATTCCAAGAGACTCATTCATGCTTCCATGATGGTAAATTTTTCAGCACTAGAGTAATATCAGCTTAAAAGCATGATAACAATAGGAGTTTAGGAGCTGATAAATCAGAAAATAAATTTGGATTGAACAATAAACACATTGTAGCCCCGAGTGCTTTTATCCCAAGTATAATAACTTAGATTGTGACTACATATATTAATCAAATCAGTAAGAAGTTATATAAGTAGCCACACTCAAAATTTCTATACCTTAGATAAAAGCACTTTGGCTTCAACATGTTTATTGTCCCACCCAAACATATTCTCTGATTCATTAGCTCCTAAACTCTATCATTACCATGTTTTGAAGATGTTGCTATTTATCTAGTGCTAAATAAATTAGCATTAAGGAAGCATGAATGAGTCTCTTGGAGTGAAACAAGGGATGCAGCTACAAGTGCTACAACTATTTTAGGGTTTCGGTTATTTATACGCGGTTTTGGAAGTGTCCATATCTTCTAGCCTCTCCCAGCATTTGTGGTCATTATTAAGGTCCCCTACCTGTATAATTTTCAGACGAGCCTCAATAATTATTAGAATTTATAAACCCGTAAAATTATTTCATTGTTACATCAAGACTGGAATTATTCTATTGTTATGCACATATTAACCTAAACATATATGGTCCCTAGATGAGCAATAGCTTTGAGAAGATAATATGTGCCCCAATGAATGCCCATCTTTGCATTGGAGACATCTCTACCCATGAATCCGCCGAACTCGAAAATAGTCGATCACAACATTGTGGTTGTGAAGGCCTTTGGAAATCCAAACTTGACATTGTCTACTGTGTCAAGTCCATATCCTCCTGTCAAGTCCAGCTGATAAATTGTCCAACTGCTCACCATTCACGAAGCTCAAAAAATAGCCACAACTATGTCATACCTCCTGCAATACTGAGTTAAACATTCAGACATTATAACCTGCTGCAATTTCTAGAACGTTAATCTTCATTGCCTTATGGCGATTGATTGTTGTATTTTTTGGCTTATGTTTTTTTATTCACTAGGGCAGCCTAGGTAACTCTTTGGTGGCTTTGCAGGTGAGGCTTCTTCTTTTCTTTATGTATTACAGATAGTTACTTCCTTTGTCTCGTTCATGTTGTTACTTTCACTTCCATGGTTCCAGAGATTCCACACAAATTTATGTTGTTCAATTTCCATCCTAACTTCAATTATAGCCTTAAATACCTGAAAAGCATTTTTCTACTGCACTTAGTTAAGATGATATAAAATAAAATTATATTATATTAAATTTGGGTTTAAAGTTGAGTGTTCTTGGATTTCAATATGTAAGACATTAGCATATATTACAGCAACAAATATCTAACTTATTTATTTTTTAATTAAAAACTGATAAAAATAATATACTTTACTTGAAAAAAAAATTATTCAAATTAAGTTATTCAAAGAGTTTTTATAGGATGCAATTATTATATCAAAAAAAATATTATGTGAACATATGAAAATATTTATGATAAAGTAGTTCCATGATCAGTACTTTATAGGATTATTGTATAAACCTTATAATATAAAATATAAAACAACCACTTCCAAAACACTAATTATACTATAGTATGACACACAATATCTTATAAATAAAATAATTTAATGTCTCATAGACTTGTGTCATTAGACATAAATATTTAAATATCTAACAAAAATCAAAGGAAAAACATAGAAAGATCTTACCAAAATAGCCCTTGTTGCACTATGACAATGGTGGTTTTGCTACAATGATTTTTTATAATGATTTGATTGTTGGTTGCTCACTTTGACAACATAACATTACATTACATTGGAAGCTCCATATTATGGCTTGATAGAGGCTTAATTTATAGATTTTTGGATGATAGGATGAATGGCTAAGATTTAATTAGATGGATGGCCAAGATTTGATGAGATGACTTTAAGGAAAAAAGGAGGCTTCTAAGTCATATCCATATGTTGATGAAGGGATGGACAAGATTGAATCAAATGAAACTAGGGCTTATTCTTATGTGAATGGCTAGGATTAAGAGGTAGTATGAAATGAGTGGTGGAGATGTAAAGTTAGTTTGGCTTTTGTGGTCAACATGTGACTCTTATTTATTATTTGTGGCAAGTCGATGACGATTATTAGAACAAGGTGAAATCAAATAATAAAATTATTTAATTAACCAGCATACCTATCTTTAGAAAAATTTACCTAAATTATGAAAGGAAGTTAAAGTTGCGGAAACAACTTCCTAAGCCAATCTTGAGGAGAGATATTATGCAAAACTTTTAAAAGCTGATCTAACAGTTACAAAAATTCCAGCAACACATTCAAAGTATGAAATAAACAATAAAACACAAAACACCAGATATACATGGGAAAACCCTTTCGGGTGAAAAACCCCACACTCCAAAAGCCTGCTCAATGTATTCCAAATCTAATAACAAGATTACATACACTTGTAGAGCAAGTATAACAAGATTACATACACTTGTAGAGCAAGTTTATTACAAGAGTATCACCAGTAAACAATTCTGGAAGAATTCCAGTAGCATTCTAGCAGCATAATAATACTTGCAAACTCACACTATGCAAACTACAAGCCTCCAATTTATAGACTTCTGGCTATACAAGAAACCATCTGTCATTTTACAAAACTAATTGTGAAGCTTCTCAGCCAAAATGAAATCCCCTATTTTTACCCTTACAGATGTCATAGAATCTATCATAATATGTCTAAAAACAGGCCTTCCATAATATACTATCATGTGGGCATCTTTTGACACCTAAAAAACCAATTTTCAAAGCACCGACAATGCGTAAGAGATGTAAGAAAATATTAAATAAAAATAACTATAACAGCAAATGTGCAGAGACACCTCATTTTCCAACAAATTATGCCGGCCTCTTGAATCAAAACAAAATAACAATAAAATACTTCCTTTACAAAGCATGCATATTTTTATTTATGTGAAGAACCCTAACCCTATTTGGGTATGGGGAGATTTGAATTCCCTGAGTAAATAAAATTTAAAATCCCAAAAATAATCTAGTTTCTTAAAATAAAATAACACTAAAATATTTCATTGACTATAAACTACCATACTATCTTTAGAAAAATCTACTTAAAATACGCTAGAGATATCCTAAGCTTGTATTGAATCAAAATAAAATAACACTAAAATATTTTCTTTACAACAAAGCATGCATATTTTTAGTTTCTGTCAAAGAAACTATAGGCAAGGCATGTTCTTAACTAGTGATTAATAATTCGTTTTGCAACCAAATTGAAATAGTTTTTCTATTTAAAAAATATTTAGCTATTGTTATTGTATCGATGCAAATATTATAACAAAACATATTTGAAAATTAATTTTTCTTTAATCTAATTGACAGAAAACTTTTAATATGCATCCATTACAATAATGACGGTAATATTAGCCTATAGAAAGGGAGTAGCAGATAATAAGAGCATGTTACTATCATTATATTTGTTTTATATCTTTCTTTTGGCAGAGAACAATTAATAATAAGAAAACACCCCCAAAGTATCATTTCTTGCATTTTATTACAGTTTTGTTTGAATTAATTTTAAGAAAATGGCCCCAAAGACTGTGAAGCAGATCTATAAATTTGCTCAAAAGGGACAACTTGTTGATGAGAGACTTGACTTGAAGCTGAACTAGTTGTTTGACAAAATCTCTCGCTCAGATGTGGATCGCTCCTTTGCTAGGCTTGTTGATAAGCCTCGGAGATTGTAGCATGTTCTCTTATGCCAAATACAGCAACCTTTTACAATCAATCCTTCCTGAGGGTGCTTTTGAACAGGGCATGGGAGATCTGTCAAAAATTATTGCCAGGCATGGTATTGACATTGCTTTCCCTAATCATTGAAAACTGCATAAATCAGACGTGGAAATGCAATCAGGTGATAGGTGTAGAGCCAAACTCAGACGCCAAAGTGGGATCTTTGGAACAGGGTGTGCGTATCCCTGAAAATAACAAGAAGTAGATTATTGTCGTATGTTGTATACTATTTTGAATTAGGAGGGCTATGGTTGGAAACCCCTGGCAAACACCAGCCTCATCGCTGAATGCTTTTGAAGGCTTGGTGCAAAAAGCACAACAAGTACAGAATATTACAACACACAACTTAATCAAACATCCAATGCTTGGTGATCGAGGCAATTGCAATTGCCTGATGATTAAACCATTACATTTGCCTCTATTTATAGAGGGCTTTAGAACAACCTAGACTCTAGGAATACAGTCAAAACACATGTTTCTCCATTAAACGCACATGGTCTTTCTGCAGGTCTGTGGTTGGTGAGAGTAGGTGAGAAGTCGGTGGGAGCAGGTGAGAAGCTTCTACATTAGTGGGTGAAATTAATGCCAACATTCTCCCCCTTAATTTCGACCACAAATTTCAATTACTTTCTTGACTTTTTTCATTGATGCTTCAGCATCTGCAATCTTCAAATTTTATGGATCGAACCTAGGAAATCCCATTTTGCTGTAGGGATGCTCTATCCACGAGCTCTGGCCTTCTTGTCACCAGTCCATCATAGGTTCAGGTGTGATTACCTTGCTTTCCTCAACATCTCCCATAGAGTCACACTGCTGGTGCTCAGGGATCCTAACTTCAATTGCTTCTTCTGACTTCATACATGGCTTACACAAATATAGAATGCTGCGGCATTCAACCATCTTATTTCCTTATACATTGACAATTTCACTCAACTTGTTTTACAACTTTAGACACCTATCCTTCTCTATCCTCCTCTGACCTTCCGATCTTTTATCAAGACTTCTTACTTTGTTCTACAGATTTTAAGAATGTTTTTCTACATAATACTTCATTCTCTGAATCAAGAGACTTATACAAACTCTTCAAACTTTTTATGATCTACAGAACCAACTTCAAGATGGACAATAGAGACAACAAACTTTGACATTTTAGCTTGACTTTAATCTACCCTTGGACGAATTCTGCAAACTCCTTATTGGGCTGACGGCTCACTTCATTGGCTATTTTCTACTCTGAAATTTTCTGCAAACTTTTGACTTGGCTGATCTCCTTTCAGCAGCTTTAGGCGACGACAACTTCCTTATCAGACAACTCCCAGCTCTTCTCTCGGCAGATCTGCAATCCTTCCTTTGACCTTCATAACACCAACATTCCCTCTCTCGCTCACAAGACTATGCTTCGGCGGCCTTTTTCTCAACAATTTCCTTTCGTGGATTTAAACTTTCAACTTCCACGATATCTAACCTCTTGGATGGCTGCGGCATCTTTGAACAGCGATCCTCCTCTTTTGATCGCTATTGGACAGGCTGCGGCCTATATTCTTTTTCTACAAACCCTTTCTTGTATGCTGCGACTCCCTTGGCTGAGCAATTTTCAATCTTGGGCGATGGCCTCCTCTTGGTAATAACAGCAGATTCAGCTGCAGAAATATTAACACAGGGACCTCTTCTCCCTTGGCACTGGCTTGTCTTCAAACAACCTTGCAAACTAATTCGACTTTTTGACTTTCCTTATCAGCGGATTGATTTCTGCAATCTCATTTCCTTTAGGGCAGCTATAACAAATTTATGCGTTCTTTCTTTCACTTCCTGTGGCGCCACAGCAATCAGATCTGGGCGATTGACTTCCTCAAGAGCTGCGGCTCCTTGTTGTAGCGGACTCCCTTTTGATTGGCTTTAACGGCTTTTTATTTAATTTTTCATTCAACAACTCCAGTGATCTGCCAATTTCTTTCACAGCTTTAGCTGGACGGCGTCACCACAATTTCTTTAACCTGATTTCTCTTCAGAGATGAACCTGCAAACACAAGACACAATCCAGCGCATCTCCAATAACCCTAGCTCTGTTATTAAGCTGGCTCTGATACCAAATGAAGGTTTGGTGCAAACAACACAACAAGCACAGAATATTACAACACACAACTTAACCAAACATCCAATGCTTGGTGATCGAGGCAATTGCAATTGCCTGATGATTAAACCATTACATTTGCCTCTATTTATAGAGGGCTTTAGAACAACCTAGACTCTAGGAATACAGTCAAAACACATGTTTCTCCATTCAACGCACATGGTCTTTCTGCAGGTCTGTGGTTGGTGGGAGTAGGTGAGAAGTCGGTGGGAGCAGGTGATAAGCTTCTACATTAGTGGGTGAAATTAATGCCAACAGCTTTGTGGAATGCGAGGATAGTAACGCTTGCTGCCTGCTCGAAAAAATTCCTTACCCTTTGGATGGCTGCAACCTCATTCCGAATCACATCCTCGAGGGAATGGCCATTGTCGCTCCTGAGCACGGGCAACAAGACATTTCAAAATAGTTTTTTCTAGAGTTTCAACTTAGAGGACTATGTTGTCTATGTGTTCTTTAGGGTTTTAACGCTTCAATATGTTGTTCAGTGGGTTATTTGCTTTTCGTACCCAAAAAAAATAATGCAAATACTACTTTTACGTTCAATATATGGATTTTATCCTAGATCAAATTCGTACATTGAATTATTTTCATTTTTAGTGTGAACTACTTAAGTAGTCTCCTATAGATGCCACGTTTTGAGACCCCAGAAAATTACATTAAATTTAATAATTGAAATGGGAATTGATGCTTGCAGTATATTTATGTCAAATTTTAGGGCAAACTTTTTTTTTCTATGGATTTTAGTTTCCTGTTATTTATGGCAAGATTTATGGGCCTCGGATTTGTAATTTTGCATTTCTAGTGCTGTAATAGCTTGAGATATTCGGAGCATAGGATTTAGGGCTAGCTGGGTTTTATGTGAATTTCAAAAGTTAAAATTGTATAAAGCTTTTGGCTGCTGGAGCTGTAGCTATATTTTATAGCTTTCGGATAAAGTTATTGGAAATAGGGAGTCTTAAAATGTATTTGTTGAAGTGGTAAGCTCAAGATTTATCACCAACAAGACAGCAAAAAGTGAGTCCTTGAGAAGTGTTATGTTTAAGGTGTTTTGGCAACATGACAAATATTAGGTTATGAGTTTTAAAAATTACATTTAATTTTTTTCTTTTGTTTTCTTTTATTAGAAATTTGGAGACTTTGGACAGTGCTAATAAACAAAAGTGTGGATTGTTGTTTTGCTTTCCTTGGCTTGATTATGCATTGATCACTACCAGGGCGTAATGTGATGGCCGTATGGCCATATTTAGTCATTTTAGTCGTAAAATACAGTTAAAATTTTAGAAAGACTGTATCACTTGAAAGGTGAGATTTCAAGTAAACTGTCAAAATTTCTATGTAAGTATTCCTATATATATATTTTTTCTAAAATAGGTAGGCTTTACTATTTGAAAGGCAACTTCAAATAGATGACCGTCACAAAAAAATTACTTGACAGGCAGGGTCGACTGTCAAATTTAAGCCCTGATCACTAGAGCATACCAAATTTTGGTGAGACTCCTACCAATATGAACCTTACAACTAATAAACAGAATCAGTCCTGACTCTAATATGTACAACTACGGATTAATTTTTTCTAAAATAATGTACAATCATCTTTTTCCCTATCACCTTGGAATTAGAATTTTTAATATTACAAAAATGGGATTCTTTCATTCGTATGCATTAGAGCCATGCCTAAAAATTTCAGATGGAATAGGAGAGCCCTCAAGAGGGCCTTTCAACTGGATCCTTCTGTTTTGGATCCTGCAGATCAGCTTTCTACATTGGTTCGGCATGGGACCAAATGACTGAGGTAGTGTGCTTAACTCTGGGTTTGGACAGGATGGCTCGCGAACTTCTAGCATAGGCCTGGATGATTTTGCAACTTCCAACCTGAGTTGTTTGCCACTTGGTTGCATGTTGAACCTCCAAGTTTTCCTGCATTGCTTCAGCAACCAACCTTCTAATAAGATTAGAAATTTAGAATCTTTTCAATTTGCTAATTCACTCTCCAACATAGGGATTTGGGCATCATGATCTCCAAAATTTTGACACAGGTATTTAATGCTATCCTCCAGGGTATGAATGGTTTTCAGTTTCGCCTTGGCTGTATGGACTTGTATCATATTTGAGAGGAAGGGACTTGCTATTCGTCCTTTGGCTTCAGAATGACTAGAATTTCCATTCGAGGAGTCATATCTCTAGAAAGATAACTGCTTCGAGGATCCCTTCTCACAGAATGAGAGTTTCATTGTAGGTTACAACATCTTGTTTTCCATTGGTATTATATCCATTCCATGGACTATTATGCCTGAGATATTTTTCCTTCTTTACTAAGCATATATTCTAAGGTTTTTAGCCCTAAAACAAAATCAAATCTACAAAGCAATTGAATTGGAGAAGTACAATATTCTGATAATTTGCTAAATTTCTTCTCCATTGTATTCTTGGTGGAGGTGATCTAAGAATTTAAAACTGTTTTGGTTGACTTATTTCTTCCCACTTAAAATTCTTCCTGTCAATGTCAAAGGTCTTGCTAGCAATGTAGCAACTTTGGCAAATTGGTTGGCATCTTGGGGTGTGACCATGACAATCAATATGCTTTTAGAGTGTATCTCTGTAGGTATTGTTTTCTCTATAAAATAATCATGAAATAAACAGTATATCATTTTCTTGTGCCTGTGCCCTGGATGATGAAATCTGAAAACATTGGGCATTCTGTTGCAGGAACATTTCTGCCTCATGCTTTCATTTCATGCTGGTCTTCGTTGCATTGTGTGTACCTCAAACTGGGGGAAAAACATTGGAGGAAATTAAGGCTTCATTCAAATAAGGTCAAGATAGTATGATATGCCCTTGCATTCACAAACATATGCAAGTCTTGTAGTTTATGAATACCAGTTCTTTGGAGTGTACACGATTAGTTTCTTTTATCTTCACTGTATCCTGTCATCTTGCCAGCTACCTTCCTTGAACTTCATAATCTTCATATTTTGAAAAATCTCATTTGCTAAATCACAAAGATGTGGAAAAAAAAAAACTTCAGCAATTGATTTGTATGAATTGGTATGACATCTTTATGCTACGTGTAATAGTTAGTTTAAAATCACCCTTTTCGTCTAGCATATTGCTACTTGCTATAACAAGTGGACTTCATTTCATTAAACTAGTTGTAGTAGTTCTTAAATCACACTTTTTGTTGAGCATGCTACTATAACAAGTGATATTGACTCCACATATAGATCTTGTTCTTCTTAGACATAAATTTTGGTCTCTGTATTACCTGAAAAAATTTAAAATATGAAAAACCTTAAAATATGAAAAAACTTAAAATATGATCTCTGAAACAATAGAAACATCTCCATGTTGTTTTTGCTATGGAATGCGCATGGTATTGTAGTAGTACCATGCAGCTTCTCAAAATTAATGGATGTATTAGATGCAATGGGTCCTTGTTCGTGAGGAGAAAATAGTGCAGGGAAGTCATTAGAAGCACTTATTTCTCTCGTATATGTGAGAAAACGAATGAATTGTTTCCATAATACAACATTCATTATTTCTTTTTCATTTGTAAAGTTATTATATTATCAACATTGTTGTTAAAATTAAGCAAACACAACAAATTAAAACATGACTATTCATGAACATTTTGGTAGAAACTTCGCAGCTCTGCAGCTCTTGTTATTTATGTGAAGAACCTAACTCTATTTGGGTGTGCAGAGATTTGAAACGCCTTGAGTAAATAAAATTGAAATCCCAAAAATTATCTAATTTTGTAAAATAAAATAACACTAAAATATTTCATTAACTATAAAATTAAACTTTGAAGAATAAAATAAAAATGCAGCAACAGGGTGTCACTTCATTTAAATATTTTCCAGATACTCTACATTTTTAACTTCGTAAATAAAATTGAAATCCCAAAAATTATCTAATTTCCTAAAATAAATAAAACTAAAATAATCCATGAACTATAAAATTAAAACTCTAACCTTAGTTGGGTGTGGAGAGATTTTTATTTACGTGTAGAACCCTACAGTATACTTATAAAACAAATTTAAATCCTAATATTTTTTTAAAAAGACAACAGAGAAAAGAAACCAGTAAATTGAATTTCATTCTCTAGAAAACAAAAGAAAATTAATTGATAACTTCTATGCTTCTCACTATTCTTTTGTTTTTTTTATTTCAATTGATATTTTGTGATTTATGTTTCAGTATTACTTGTATTTATATAGATTATTCATTTAATGTCGGTTTTATTGTTATGTGAATTTATTTAATAAAAATATGTTGGTTATATATTTTAAATTTAATTGAATGCACATTCATTTAATAAAAGTATGTCCGTTATATATTTTAAATTTAAAACAATTACTTCATAATTTAAAAAAATAATCAAGGATGATGTAGAAAAATTAAATTAATTAAAGAAATAAAATTTATTTAATTAATCTGACTAAAAAGAAAAATGGATTAAAATTAAATACATAAATTTATTTATTTGATTAATTTGGTAAAAGGGACTATCCTATGAATTAAATAAATTGACTAATGGAATGGTGGATGTTTAGGATATGTTGAAAGTGGTGCAAGATGAAACCTAGGAGTTGTTGAAAGATGATGTTAGAAGTGTCATAAGGATATGGTAGTAATTAAGTGTCTAGAACTAGCATACTTATATTTAGAAAAATCTTTCTAAAATAGTTGAGACATATCCTTCTCAAGGCACCTATTCAACTTATATATGACAAAGTCTAAAAATAGGTACGCTAGGAGCATCTATAGTTTGAACATGTAAAAAATGCTATTTTAATGATTGACACATTTTTGTTTGAGTAATAATAGTGTAGTACATTTAGAGAACATAACATTAAAAATATTGAAAATATGCAATAGAGCTAATAAGATAATGTTTGAAAGAGTGCATTATTTCATATTTATTGAAACAAATTTGTAAGTACATGCATTCATTTATCATATTTTTATGACTATAAAATGTCTCCATATTCATTCAAATAGATTTGTAAGAAGTACGTCGCATCATTTATCTTCTAATACTCTTCACATTTTAGGTTGGCATGTTGTTTTCCCTTTTTCATCTTTTCAGTCATATTTAAATTGTGGAATTATTTCTAGACCTTGTAATTAATTTACATGAAATATAGCCACAAATACCTTGTGATTTATGTATTTTCAATACCCAGGCTAATCTTAAGGGTATTTGGGTTGTGTGGTACCTTTGTATTGGTGTAATTGGTATTATTTGTGTAGTTTGATCTTCAAATGGTATGCCTGAATAACTTTCAAATTCAACTATAACATATGTTGGTGGTTGTAGTTGTGCACTTCTAGGTTTGTATATTATTTTTGAACATACATTGGAGCTCCATTTAAAAGACTTGCTTATATCCCAAGATTGGAACTTAACATTACCCCTACATCCTTATAAATTAATAACTCCACCTAAGACTTTTCATTTTCTCCTCCTTCTCGTGCATTAACAGCACCCACTTTTGTTGCAATGCTATGTGCTACTTTTCTTCTATTATAATTATGCACATTATCATTTGTGACAAATAAATGAATAATATTATCAAATTATTCATGTGTCTATGTCAACATTAGTCCTTGTCATTGATCAATAATTAGATTTGTAACGCTATGCTTCAATGAGTATTTTATGGGATTGTTGTATAAACTTTATAATATAAAATATATAAGAAAACATATTACCAAATTAACCTATAATATTTTTTGCAAAATTCAAAATATAATATTCAATGAAAGATAGCCAATAAAAGACCCACTTTCAAAAACACTAATTAAATTATAGTATGACACACAATATCTTATAAATAAAATAATTTAATGTGTCATAGACTTTTATAATCCATAAAAATTTAAATATAATGAAATGATAATTTTTAAAATTTTAAACTATTTATTTTTTTTGATAAGTGAATTGTTGCGATGCCAGCCACTCCTGATAAATCAAGATTAGAAAATTAGAAATGACTACTCCAAAGGAAGGCCTTAAAAAAAAAACGCTAAATGGGTGATTATATTCAAAACAAATCTGATACAGATAACCATATACTTATGTCTTCCCTAAGCATATTGTAGATAATTACATATCAACATTATAATGTATTCCTAACCTATGTGCACTTTTCTATAAAATATTTTCTACACTTGATCATCATCGACTGCTTCCCCATCTCTGACCCATTCGTGCTAGAGTCCGAGCCACCAGAGTTGATAGAGAAGAACCAGTCTGTGTCGTTGACATCTACTTCTCTCGAAAGAACCTTGAGGAATTTCGCACACTACATGTCGTCCTATTTTGACTCCTCATTTTATCCCACTAATGTAATAAAAAAAATTACCCATGATCCATTACATGGCCAGGGGATCACATGCCGAGTGTCATTATTGGGCAAGAACCCCAAGCCGAGATCAACATTGTCCAAGGTCTTCTTCAGTCCCCCGGCCGATGTGGTTTTAATTAGTGTTTCTACCACCACCCCAATACCATCTTTCGGCTCCCCCAGATCTAGTAGCACAACAACAATTATAGAGGACATATCAGTATTCACCCTGTATTAATGAGAAGTGGAGATGAAAGTGTCCCCAAGCACCATGTAGATTGTGTGCAAAATAATAACTGACCATGATTTGAAGATCTTTCTCAACCTAAGATCTAAGATATGTCCTATGAAATCAATTTGCCTCCTCTTTGCTTTGAGACATGTTGCTGAATCTATATTATCAACTTCACTGCAAATGGCATTTTGATTAGCATATATATTGTTTGTTACAGTACTACCTGCATAGTTGTCATCATAAATGTTAGCATCTCCTCTGAGCCATCCTCCTCTCCCATCAGGCAAACCATCTATCACACCATACTAGTTCATGATGTCCTGTTTTCTTGTCATTCATGTGAAATGACAAGTCGACCAATTTCCAATTTCTCCCACACTTCCTTTGATTTGGCATGCACATACTTATTTGGTGCATATGAATTGCCACATTCACTAGTTTGTCCACCTCAATTCTAGCAATTTCTTTGCCATTGATTGCTACCATTTCTTTGACCTCGCACATGTACCTATATAGGGCATTACTAAATCAAGTGCATTCAATTGTTTGTTCATACATGAAACATAAATAACCTAGTATGATGATTAGGCTCCCTCCTATATTTGAGGCCCTAGAAAATAAGCTCAAACATTACAGATTGAGACCTACGTTCCATTTATTTTGATCCATGACCATCCACACAGAGTCATTTTTCTATTTCTACTATTTAGAGCATGAAATATAGAATTGAGGAACCAACCAATAAGACTAAGAAGGTCACACCACCAATAATGGAGTATACAACATTAGAACCATATCCATGGATGGAGAGACAAATGATGCAATAACAGAATTTGTAGGGAGGCCCCAACCATTCTAGAGTGGGAACCAATTGATCATTTTTCTCATACACCACCTAGGTTAATATCCTTTTTCTGGCCCCCGCACCTCTTTATATAGTTTATAGTAGGAGCCCTCGTTTAGTCTATAATGGTGGAAAAAGAGATCGTTTGAAGGAAATAGATACGTAGGAGATCATGATCCCCGAATGTTAGGTATTAATGTTCACATACTCGTTTTCAGTACCAGGGTTGTAGAAATAAGGAACATTGAGTGAATGTAAGAACTGAATCTAGCTACTTGAGATAAACAGGAGCATGCTCAACCTGCAATAAAACAAGTATTGCAAACAATGGGTAATTGGAATGCAAAAATAGGGTTAGGGTTATTCACACAAATAAAAATATGCATGCTTTGTAACGGAAATATTTTATTGTTATTTTATTTTGATTCAATATGCCTTGGCCTAATTTGGAGAGACTTTTCTTAATATAGGTATGCTAGTTAATTAAATAATTTTATTATTTGATTAATTATTTTCCACTTGTTTTAATCCTCAGCTACATTCATTAAATCTAGATACTTGCACAAAAGTCAAACTAACTTTACATCTCCACCACCCATTTCATACTACACCTTTTAGTCCTAGCCATTCACATAAGGATAAACCTTAGTTTCCTCTCACTCAGTCTTAGAAGCCCTAGGATACGAGTTAGAAGCCTCCTTTTTTGTCCTAAAGTTATCTCATCAAATCTTAGCCATCCATCAAATCAAATCTTAGCCATTCATCCTATCATCGAAAATTCTATAAATCAAGCTTCAATCAAGCCATAATCAAGAGCTTTGAAGGTAACTTTATATTGTCAGAGTGACCAACCAACAATTAAATCATTATAAAAAATTCTTGGAACAAAAGAACCATTGTCAGAGTGCAACAAGGGCTATTCTGGTAAGAACTTTCTATGCTTTTCCTTTGATTTTTGTTAGCTATTTAAATATTTATGGATTGGTAAAATGTATAATAACACAAGTCTATGACACATTAAATTATTTTATTTATAAGATATTGTGTGTCATACTATTATATAATATAAGTAGTGTTTTTGAAGTGGGTCTTTTATTGGCTATTTTTCACTCAATATTATTTTTTAAGTTTCTAGGTTAATTTGGTAACATGATTTCTTATATAGTTTTTCTATTTAAAAGTTTATACAACAATCTCATAAAATACTGACCATAAAACTACTTTATCATAAGCATATGCATATGTTTACATAATAATCTTTTGAAATAATGAGTGTATCCTAGAAAATCTCTTTGAACAACTTAATTTCAAATAAATTTTTTAAGTGAAAAAATATTAGTTTTATTAGTTTTTAATTAAAAATAAATTATATTTATTGCAATAATATATAAATTTTAAGTTAGATTTGTTGCTGCAATATGTGCTATTGTGTTCCAGATTGAAATCTTAGAGGACTGACCTTTACACCCAAATTTTGGTATAATATAAATTCATTTTATATCTTTTTAACTGACTGCAATAGAAAAATACTTTGCAGGTATTTAAGGCTGTAATTGAAGTTAGGACGGAAACTGAACTATAGAAATTGGCATGTGGAATCTCTGGAAACCATGGCTGTGGAAGTAACAGCATGCAGGAGAAAGATGAAGTAACTATCAATAATACTCAAAGGAAAGGAAAAGCTCAGCTGCCAAGCCACCAAAGGGTCGCCCAGCCCACCCTAGTGAATCAAAAAATAAGCCAAAAAACACAACAATCAATCACCAGAAGGAAATGAAGATTAATGTTTCTGAAAATTGCAGCAGGTTATGATGTCTAAATGTTTAACTCAGTAATGCAAGAGGTATGACATAGTTACATTGCTAGTTTTGAGCTTCGGGAATTGTGGGCAGATGGACAATTTATCAGTTGGACTTGACGAGAGGATATGGACTTGACGGAGTAGACAATGTCAAGTTTGGATTTCCAAAGGCCTTCACAACCACAATGCTGTCATGGAGTGTTTTGGAGTTTGGCTGATTCATGGGCAGCGAGCTGTCCAGTGCAAAGATGGCCATTGGATGGGTCACAGATTATCTTCTCAGAGCTACTACTCATCCAGGTACTATATATGTTCAGGTTAGTATGTGCATAAGAACATGACAATTTCATTAATGATGTAACAACAGAATAATCAGTCATTATGTTGTATCTCCGAGGTTTATAAATTCTAATAATTATTGAGGCTTGTCTTAAAATTATGCAGGTAGGGGAACCTAACAGTGACCACAAATGCTGGGAGAGGCCAGAAGACATGGACATGTAACTAGAACTGCGTATAAAATAGATAACAAAAACCTTGGAACGACTGCAGCACTTGCAGTTGCATCCCTTGTTTCACAAGTAAGACCCTTCCTATTTCAAGAGAATCATTCATGCTTCCATGATGGTAAACTTTTTAGCACTAGAGTAATAGCAGCTGCTTAAAAACTTGATAATGATCAGAGTTTAGGAGCTTATGAATCAGACAATACATTTGGCTGGGACAATAAACATATTGCAACCCAAGTACTTTTATGGAATATATAATAACTTCAATTGTGACTACTTATACTAATCGAAACAGCAAGAAGTTAAAAATATTGCAGATTCAATGATAAAAGTGAAGTAATATAAATAGTCACACTCTAAGTTACTATACCTTGGATAAAAGCATTCATGCTCCAACATGTTTATTGTCCCACCCAAATGTATTGTATGATTCATCACCTCCTAAACTCTGACCGTTATCAAGCTTTTAAACTACCACTATACTCTAGTGCTAGAAATTTTTCCATTGAAGTATGAATGAGTTTTTTGGAATAGAAAGGGTCTGACTTGGGAAACAAAAAGGCTGCAGCTCCAAGCCCTGCAGTTGTTTCAGGGTTTTGGTTATCTATTCTATATGCAGTTCTCTTCTAGCCTCTCCTAGCATTTGTAGTCATTGTTAGGGTCTCCTACCTACATAATTATCAGACAAGCCTAAATAATTATTAGAATTTATAAACCCAGGAGATAAAGCATCATGACTGAAATTATTATGTTGTAACATCATGATTGAAATTATTCTATTGTTATGCACATACTGACCTCAACATATATGCTGCCCGGATGAGCAGTAGCTTTGAGAAGATAATTTGTGGCCCATCAAATGGCCATCTTTGCATTGGAGAGCTGGCTGCCCATGAATCCACCGAACTCCAAAACACTCCATGATAGCATTGTGGTTGTGCATCATAATATCCTCTCATCAATTCTTCTCTATCCCAACTGAAATAATATCCCTATCTAGACACTGTTTTACTTCCTTATGTGCTTTGACTATAATGCTTTGTAACTCTCAGCTCAGAGTTGAGGAAGGATTTGTTGGTAGTAGGCTTCCTGGTAGATGACTTATTGAAAGGGCTACAATTCCCAACGTCCAACGGTTAAAGGGCATGGTTCATCTTTGGGTGAATCACCAATGACTACTTCTTTGCCAAATAAAGTCAATACTACCCTTCTTGAAAATGTTCTTCGAATGGCTGGAGGTATGTTACAAGTTTATTATTCTTTAGTCTTGAGTTTTTTTTATCTTATAAGAGTTAAGGAATAATGGCTTAGTATAAATCTAGTCAACATTTAAATGGTTTATAGACTTAGTGTAAATCTAGTCAACATTCAAAAGGTTTATAAATTTTACTTTTGGGGGGATTGTTCTGCATACTGCATCTTGTGGATTTTTGCATTTCAAAGTTATGAATGGATATGCACGTGGACATTATAAAATAGATTACACAGACATACTTTATAAAATATTGGATATCAGCCTTACAGTAGAATGGAAGGCATTGTGGTTGTGTCATATAAAGGGATGAGCCTTGGTGTGAGTCCAAGAAGTAGCTTGTATCTTAAAGAACCTGATCAATGCTTTTATCTTGGTGAATACATCTAAGGTAGTTTGACTAATCCAGAAATAAACTCCATCTTAAATTATTTTCCCGCCTCAGAGAAGCCTGACAATACGGATCTAACCTTAATGAATATAATGAAGATGATTTTGATTAGTTTCGTATTCCATAACCTTGGATGTAAAAAACTTTTAAGTGATAAGGTGGGCTTCAAATCTACACAATATTCAAAATGTTTATTGATGCAATTTTAGTTCATTTGTGCTTTATGTTATAGTTTCTACATATCATGCTAAACTGAAAAATCATCTCAAGTGTAACAACAACTCTGAAGGTGTTGTTGCTAGTATCTTAGATATGTTCAGAACCATATAGACATGTTCAAAAGTATAAAGGAATGAGGCTCGGCGAGAGGCTAAACGGTAGATTTTTATCTTAAAAAACAATTGATAGATGAATCTATTTAGAACGCTTTTTTAATTTTAAAAACTGTGCAGCTGAACTCTATACGAACCATAGATACATGTATATAAGTTTGATAGGAATTTAGAAATAGCTACATACTACTTGATGCTATCCACCAATTTTAGTTCAAATTTGGTCATTTCAATTTTTTTCTGCACAATCAATGCTCTATCAATATATATTATATCTTGATCTTTTACATTTATAAATTAAAAAAAAACCATTTTAAATAGATTCATCTATCATTTTTTTAAGGTAAAAATCTACTATTTAGCCTCTCACGGGGCCTCATTCCTTTATAGTTCTGAACATATCTAAGATACTAGCAACAACAACTTTAGAGTTATTGTTAGTCCTGAGATGATTTTTTCAGTTCAACATGATTTGTAGAAACCATAAAAGATGGCACAAATTAATCAAAATTAAGTCAATAGACATTTTGAATATTGTGTAGTTTCGAAGCTCATCTTATGGAATATGAAACTAATCAAAATCATCTTCATGATATTCATTAAGGTCAGATCCAAACTTATAATTGGCTAGGGAATTAGTCAAACCTGTTAGGGTTAGCCGGCAGAAGATATCAATTAAATGCAAATAAAGATTAAACAGAGAAATGGAAATACACAGAAATAATAATAGCGAGAGACAATTTTTAACGTGGTTCACCCAAACTCGGGCTACATCCACCAAACAGAGAGTCCAATATTATTATCCAGTAAATCAAACCGATTACAATCAGCAATCCCTGCAACTCAATACCGCTGCAAAATGCTACAATACAATATCAAAACCCTAACCCTTAGCCACTTTTTATCAAGCCCCTTGACCCCGTAGGAATTTGGGGGGAAACCGCGCCGATAAAAGTGGGGTAAATATAACCTCCGAGTCTGATTAGGCTCCATATAACAACAAAACCACCTTAGATGTATTGACCAAGATAAAATTATTGATCAGGTTCTTTAAGATACAAGCTACTTCTTGGACTCACACGAAGGCTCATCCCTTTATATGACACAACCACAAGGCGGATATCCAATATTTTATAAAGTATGCCTTTGTAATCTATTTTATAAAGTCCACCTGCATATTCTTTCAGAACTTTGGAATGCAAAAATCGACAAGCTGCAGCATACAGAATAATCCCCCAAAAAGTAAAGCCTATTAACCTTTTAAATGTTGACTAGATTTACACTAAGCCTATAAACCTTTTAAATTTTGACTACATATACACTAAGTCATTAGCCCTTAATAGTTATGAAGGCATCTTATAAGATCAAAAAACTCAAAACTAAAAAATAATAAACTTGTAACATACCTCCGACCATTTGAGGAACATTTACAAGGAGGGTAGTATTGACTGCATTTGGTAAAAGTACTAAGTGGTGATGCACCCAAAGATGAACCATGACCTTTGACGATTGCATGTAGATGTTGGGAATGAGGAGGATGAGAATAAGTATAGACAATGCTATTGCTACTTTCATCTTCACCATTATAATTAATCTTATGATAGTATACATTAACATAAGCGGGCAACAATAACATAAACAATAGACCCTACAATAAGCCGGACACTAGGAAGCTTGCGACCAATGAATCCTTCATCAAGTTTGAACTGAGAGCTACCAAGAATTATAATCAAAGCACATAAGGAAGTAGAAAAGTGTCTAGACATGGATATTATTTCAGTTGGCATAGACAGGAATTGACGGGAGGATATTATGATGCAAGAGATAATGTTAAGTTTGGATTTCCAATGGCCTTCACAACCACAATGCTGTCATGAAATGTTCTAGAGTTCGGCGGATTCATGGGCAACGAACTCTCCAATGCAAAGATGGTCATTCAATGGGTCACAGATTATCTTCTTAAAGCTATTGCTCATTCGGGAACCATATATGTTCAAGTTAGTATGTGCATAACAACAGAACAATTTCAGTCATGATGTTACAACCAAATTTTTTAGTCATGATGTTGTATCTCCTGGGTTTATAAATTCTAATAATTATTTAGGCTTGTCTTATAATTATGGAGGTAGGAGACCCTACAAATGCTGGGAGAGGCTAGAAGACATGGACACTACTAGAACTGCCTATAAAATAGATAACCAAAACCATGAAACGATTGTAGCACTTGCAGCTGCATCCCTTGTATTTCACAAATCAGACCCTTCCTATTCCAAGAGACTCATTCATGCTTCCATGATGTTAAATTTTTCAGCACCAGAGTAATAGGAGCTTAAAACCATGATAATGGTCAGAATTTAGGAGCTCATGAATCAGACAATACATTTGGATTGGACAATAAACATGTTAAAGCCCGAGTGCTTTTATCCCAGGTATAGTAACTTAGAGTGTGACAACATATATTAATCGAATCAGTAAGAAGTTATATAAGTAGCCATTTGACTTGGACAATAGACACGTTAAAGCCTTAGTGCTTTTATCCCAGGTATAGTAACACTCAAAGTTGCTATACCTTGGATAAAAGCAATCGGGCTCCAATATGTTTATTGTCCGACCCAAATGTATTCTTTGATTCATCAGCTCCTAAACTCTATCATTACCAAGTTTTTAAGATATTGCAATTAATCTAGTCCTAAAACATTTAGCATTATGGAAGCATGAATGAATCTCTTGGAATAGGGAGGGTCTTACTTGTGAAACAAGGGATTCAGCTACAAGTGCTGCAACCTTTTCAGGGTTTTGGTTATTTATACGCAGTTTTGGAAGTGTCCATGTCTTCTGGCCTCTTCCAGCATTTGTGGTCATTGTTAGGGTTCCCTATCTGCATAATTTTCAGATGATCCTCAATAAATATTAGAATTTATAAACCCTTGAAATTACTAAACCCCTGAAATTATTTTGTTGTTACATCATGACTGAAATTATTCTGTTGTTATGCACATATTAACCTGAACATATATGGTCCCAGATGAGTAACAGCTTTGAGAAGATAATATGTGGCCCATCGAATGGCCATATTTGCATTGGAGACATCACTGCCCATGAATTCGCTGAACTTGAAAACACTCCATGACAACATTGTGGTTGTGAAGGCCTTTGGAAATCCAAACTTAACATTGTCTACTGTGTCAAGTCCATATCCTCCAGTCAAGTGCAGCTGATAAATTGTCCAACTGCCCACCGTTCCTAAGCTCCAAAATAGCCACAACTACCTCACACCTCTTAGAAGCCTCCTTTTTCGCCCTAAAGTTGTCTCATCAAATCTTAGCCATTCATCCTATCATTCAAAAATCTACAAATCAAGCCATAATCAAGAGCTTTGAAGGTAATGTTATGGTTTCAGAGTGACCAACCAACAATTAAATCATTATAAAAAATTATTGGAGCAAAAGAACCATTGTTATAGTGCAACAAGGGCTATTCTGGTAAGAACTTTCTATGCTTTTCCTTTGATTTTTTTGAGCTCTTTAAATATGTATGCATTGATAAAATGTATAATGACACAAGTCTATGACACATTAAATTATTTTATTTATAAGATATTGTGTGTCATACTATAATATAATATAAGTAGTGTTTTGTAAGTGGGTGTTTTATTGACTATTTTTCACTCTATATTATTTTTTAATTTTCTACGTTAATTTGGTAATATGATTTCTACAACAATCCCGTAAAATACTAACCATGAAACTACTTTATCATAAGTATATGCCTATGTTTACATAATAATCTTTTGAAATAATGAGTGTATCCTATAAAATCTCTTTGAACAACTTAATTTCAAATAATTTTTGAAGTGAAAAAATATTATTTTATTAATTTTTAATAAAAAAATAAATTATATTTATTGCAACAATATATAAATTTTAAGTTAGATTTGTTGCTGCAATATGTGCTATTGTGTTCCGTATTGAAATCCTAGAGGACTGACCTTTAGACCCAAATTTGATATAATATAATTTTATTTTATATCTTTTTAACTGAGTGCAATAGAAAAATACTTTGCAGATATTTAAGGCTGTAATTGAAGTTAGGATGGAAACTGAACAACAGAAATTGGCATGTGGAATCTCTGGAAACCATGGCTGTGGAAGTAACAGCATGAAGGAGACAAAGGAAGTAACTATCAATAATACTCAAAGCAAAAGAAAACCTCAGCTGCCAAGCCACCAAAGGGTCGCCCAGCCCACCCTAGTGAATAAAAAAGAAGCCAAAAAACATAACAATCAATCACCAAAGGAAATGAAGATTAATGTTGTGAAAATTGCAGCAGGTTATGATGTCTAAATGTTTAACTCAGTATTGCAAGAGGTATGACATAGTTACATGGCTGTTTTTGAGCTTCGAGAATTGTGGGGAGATGGACAATTTATCAGCTGGACTTGACGGAGTAGACAATGTCAAGTTTGGATTTCCAAAGGCCTTCACAACCACAATGCTGTTATTCTTAGGATAAATGTTATTCTTTCATCAAGTTTATTTAATCGAATTTGTTGATAGAATAGGGCATAGAAACCATTCAAACCTAGAGCATTGTCTAGTTGAAAAGATAAGTTGCTTGTCTAAGTTTTTCTTTAATCTCATAATGTAATAAATTTAGATTACATTCCCCACAAATTAGATTGGGAATTTTATCAACAATATTTCATGGATCTTGAAAAGATAAGTTTCTTGTCTAAGTTGTTCTTTAGTCTCAAAATACGACATAAATTAGTTTGAGAATTTTATCAATGTCAAGGTGGTCTTCAAAGCCATACACCTCCTTTGCCTCCACACTCCCGACGTGGCACCAAGACCACCAAGAATCCGTGAACTTCTCGCGTCAGCTTCTTCTGTGCCATTGGCTAGCACTTCAGGTATGGTTGTTCCCAGCAGTGAGACTATTTATGGGTGACCCCTAGATGGTTAATTTAGGTGTTTAGTTTACTCTATTTTTTGGCTTTTTGGTTGAATGCCCACTTGCCACTACGTTGGTTGAACTCGTTTATATTTTTTTTCTATTGCTACTTCCTTACTCTGATGTATATGAACTCTTTATTTTAATACAGTATAGGTTTGTGCTTGCAGGCTTTTAAGAAAAAAAAAATTATAGATCTTTTATCCCTTCTCATTGTAGTTGCGGAAAAATTTCCATCTTTTTTATTTCTTGTTTTAGGATTTCTGGACATCTAAGCATTCCATTCTCTGTTTTCTTTTGTTAAACAACATTATTATGTTGTTGGTTCAAAACTAATTTATAAAAATATTTTGTGTTAATATCACCTTGTTTACTCATTGATTTCTTGCATGTTGTCTTGGTTATTATTCTTATTGATTTTGTAGACCCAATAGATTGTGGGCAACAATTTGATGAAAATCCTAGTCAAATCCAATCTCTTTGATTTTGTTTTGAACTATTGTCAATTTCTTCTTAATTTGTAGGACTTTTTTAGGAATGTCACTATTGCGTCAAATTTTGAGGTAATGAAGTTTACCCATGAATTTTTACATTGCACATCCTTACATATTGTTGGTCCCTTTCATCCATTTTCCTACTTGCTCCTTGAAATCTAGATGTACTAGAAAAAATAATTGAAATTTGAATAATTGTTGTCATTTCCTATTATATGTATTTAAAATTGATATGATTATTGGCCAATGATTTGAAAGAGTTGTGTCTCTTATCTTGGCTGAGATTTTCTTTTTCTATGTGATCCATTGATCAACGATGTAAGTGACTAGTGTAGAAGGTTGTGACTAGGATGAGATTGCTGGTATTTGTTACCAAAATAGAATCTACAATATGTTTTATTAGACTTATATATTTGTTGCCATGTTTTAGTTTTATAAGTTTCCTAAAAAGAAATATAGCTCAAATTCTTGAGTGCTAATAAATATAGATCATCATGGGATAGATTGATTAAATTTGTATACATACCTCACTAGATGCCACTGGACTAATGTACGAGAGTTGTGATAAATGTTTATCTACTTTCTTCCCCATATACTATTGTACTTAATATTTTCTTTGGTGTTTGGAGTTTATTCTCATCACTTCTTGTAGGAGGACTGCATCTATTCCTTCATATTGCACTATGTTATGCAGGTATTGGCCTTTTTTGGGCACACCTATTCCCTTGGCATTCCTTGGTAAAGTCTGTATTAAATAGATTTGAGAACCTCCAAAATATCTTCCTCTAGTGGCTGATTAGAGATGGGAGTTTGTTATATTTATACATCCATTTGAATTGAAGAGTTGTACAGGATGTGTGTGAAGTTGAACCCATTTGAACATTGTGATTGTTGTTTCTAGGTTGCTCTTCACTTTTGATTCAATTTTTTGGATGATTTTCTCTTTCTATTTTGCTCCATTATGACATTTGGTTCTCAAAGTTACAATTTTGTTTGGGATTAGATTTGCTGACATATCACCTACCTATGTGTTATTTTACTTTTAGTATTAGAATATGTGGAGTATGTTTGTGCTGAAAGATGAAGTAGCTTTTAATTCTCACCTTTTCTTTTAGATGTACTAATTCTAGGTATGATATCTCTTAATTTGGGCTGTTTTCTTAAGTATTTCTATCATCTACATTTTTGTTACTCTGTTGACCTCACAAAGATGTAAATTATCTCTTGTTTCCATACCTTTTCTTGTGTAATCTCATTTGAATTTGTTCTCATCTGATTGGTAGCTTTGACTATTTATTTGTTGTATTTTAGGCTTAAAAGGTATTATTGTTGGTGGTTGTTCCATTGCATCTTGTGAACATGCTTGGTCCAACTCCATCATTTCTTGGATTGGAGAAACATTGGAAAAGATGATTGTTCTCATTACACATTTGACATCTAAACAAATTATTCCCATGATATATGGGTTTGTTATATACAACACCTCTCATATCTAGAATCATACAACTTGATAATGTTTTTCATAGTCTAGATCGTTGCAAAAAATTTCATAAATCACAACCTCAGATTTTTTGTAAATTCTGAAGAAGCTATGTACTATGTAATTGCAAATCAAAGAACTTATAGAGAAAAGTAATTAGTCTTGACTAAGGAGCATAGGTAAATATTACCTATCTTGGAATTGTGCTTAGTAGATTCTATGTTAGGTTGAAATCTAGTAACAAGTGTTTCTTAAAGAGCCCATATCTCTTCATGAACCATGGTGCTCTTTAATATACAAGATCTTTATTTTGTTTGGGAAAGAAAATTTCTAGAAAGTAGACTTTGGGAACCCTCAATATCTAAACTAATATAGATGACGTCTACTTTTCATGAGCCCAAAGCCTAAGTGTTTTGGATCCTGGAAAATCCCACATAAATCTATAGATTAGGGATCTTTCCTTCAATATTCAGAGCTGATCTTCCATATATAAACTGTGTTAAAGAATATGGGGGGTGTTTCCATTTTAAAGTAACAACCATTCTCCTTTTTGGCTATGAAATCGGGTATTATAACTATTTTCTTGGCATGATGTACAAAACTCCTTATATCTTCCTTCGAAACATGAGGTGTTGCTTTTGTGACTAGTCTTGAGTATTGTGCTTGAGCATTCTCTGAAGAGGCCCATAAGGATTCTTCTTCCTCAACTAGTTCTTGCTTGACTATTTAGAGAGTAATATGATGAGAAAAACCTCTACTAATGTTTGGTGCATAAGTAGATGGGGGAGAATAGGGCTCCTTGAAGGTATGTACATTAGTTGATATGATCAAAGAGACATGCAAGTTTTCAACATTCACAATGGAATACAAATACATATATGGATGTAGATCTAGTATAAAAGTATTAGAATTTAGTTTTTCAAGAATCTTAGATGGAGTATATCTAATTGGTTTTAACTTCATTGCTATACCTCGAGACTTATCTTTTTGTAAGTAAAGATATTATGTATCCCCAACATGGAACTCGACTCTATGCTAATCATTTCTTGCTTCCTAATTAGTTTGAGATTGCTGCAACCTCTTTCTTTTAGAGAAATATATTTCTTGTTCTTTCAATAATTTTTTATCTTAGTGGATTTCTCAATCCACTTTTTGCACCCTTTGTGGCTATTTCATCACAACATTAAATGGAGTAGGTAGTAAGTAACCAAAACATGTCTCAATAACTTGCATCAGCAATGTTTAACTTCAAACTATTTGGATCACGTCATAACCATCTACAACCTTGTACATACTTGCATACTTTATTCTTACAAAATATTATCATGTTAGGAGTGTTTGAAAGTTACATGCTTAGTTAGTTTGACTAGTGGCTAAGAATAGTAAATCAAATTTAATATCTTTTCATGATATAATTCAGATCACATTCAATCCTTTCATAAGCCTTTTTAAATTCTATTTCTAAAAAGATATCCTTTCAACAAAACTAGTGAACCCATTTGAAGCCTTCCCAAGATTTGATAAGGCTACAACAAGTAAATCTGCCTATTTATATACTTAGTATGCCCTCTTCAACCATTTAGGAAACAAGATGTTTAATTCTACTAGCAAGATATTTTTCTTAAATTATGTAAAAGACATTGAGGACTGTAATATGTTGTCATCCTCCAATCACAGCCTTTAGGCGTGAGTTTAATGAGCTCTTAATAAATGAACATTAGTTGCAAATAAGAAGAGGGAAAATACTCTAGGCAATTAGAACCACAAGAGGCAATCCTAAACAACATAAAAAACCCATGACACTAGGTATTGAGGATTATGCCTAGTGTTCTAATGTGTCTTTTTTAGTGACTTTAGAATTTTACAAAGGCAGTGGTCCCCACTTTTATTCTTATTCTCCACGTAGTCCCATGCAATTTGTTGAATCCCAAAATTGTAAGTAATTGATCTTTTTATAGAATTTTAGAGTAGCAACTGTTTATAAAATAAAATTGCAAAATAATGGAATCTTTTAAGGCTATAATCAGCACTATTATGGGAAATTGCCAGTAGGCATTCCCCATCATTGTGAGTCATGAACATTAGCAATTACATGATTTCTCCACAATATAAACAGTTGGCATTGTTCATCTTTTATGATTGTTTTTGGTTTCTTTTTTCTAGCTTTTAGCAGAAACAAATATTTCCCATTCAACTAGCATATTTTTAAGGACAAAAAAATTTGGAATTTTAGTAAAGCAATTTTTGGGTCCATGCCACAACTTTACAATCTGAATAATAACCAAATCAACTGGAGAAAACATAGCCAACAATTTAATGTAGGGACTTTCACTAATCACTTAAACATGATAAAAAGACACCTTGAGTGTGCCACTTAAGGGGAAAAATAAAGGTGTAGCAATGCAAATGTTGCTACATGGCAGCTGACACTAGAATTTAAAAAACTAGATTTAATCATGACTATGCTTGGTAGTGTACAAAGGGTTGTGTTGTAAAGGTTAAAAAAATGGATTCATAAGAGAAGTGGCTGAAGTTCAAAACCACCACATCGCAATAAGGCAGACGTTAACTTGGAAGCCATATGGGCATGTAATAATATGCGCAGGACTGGAACCTATTCCAAGCCCAGGAGGTGATATTCACAGTTACACTTTAACAAACAAACAAAAGTGAGCATACCTGGGAATTTGTGATATTAATTTCTGCACAAATGTGCACCTAATCTCCTTGAATATAAGATACCTACATGGAGTCAAGATGCCAATCTTACTTGCATGCTATAAAGAAAAAATGTCAAGCAGATATTCTTTATAGAAAACACTCCATCATAGACTATTATTACCCCTTACTCTATGAATGTTAAGACCCCTTTGTAAACCAAATAAACAGATGAAGTACAATCAAATAGGAAAAAGACATTCTTAAACATCAACCACATTCAACCAATCATTAACGAGAACGCTGCATTCCAATGCAAGATGAAATGCGGACTACATATAGGAATCTTCAGATTATAATAGCCACAAAACCAAAAGGAGAGAACATATTACCATTATTCAAAAAGGAGCTGACAAACTCACAACAAGCCATATGGAAGGTTGGACCATTTTCTCTATTTCCATGTTTCAAAGATCCCATATGGGTTTGTAGTTTAGTCACCTACCATTAGACTGTGACTGTGACTGTGATTGTAGATCTAGACTCAAATGGAGTATGGACTCAGAAATCTTAGAACTGATTTCAAATATATCTTGAAGAAGACAAGAACTCCTCAAAACCAATCCAAACTTTAGAAGAATTTGGTTTCAACTAGATTACAAATAACCAGAGAGAAGTCTAACTCACCATTCTTTGCAAGAGCTCTGCCCTTTCCTTTCCTTCCATCTGACGTTTGTGACGCCGAGAAAGATATTCATCTAGACCAGACATCAAAAAGTCAACTTCTTCTCCTAACTGCTCCAACTTTCTGCATAGAAGAAACAATTCATGTAAAAAGTCTACATGTCTAGGGCATAGCTGTGTTTTAAATGTTTTGTCCTCATAAAAACTAATTCAACTAACTCTGCTATCAAGAATGGATTTCTATTGCAGTCTAGACATTGTGATGAAATATCAACAGCATTAATATATGGCAAAAAGGCATTTCAACATAGAAGTGATACAATTTGAAGTAGAAGTGATACCATTTTAAGTAGGCTGGAACCAGTTGTGCATCAGGTAGAGATGGAAGGTACAAGGAAAAGGATGGTACAGAAAAACATTATGAAAATCAGACCTGGCAAAAATAGCAATATTGGCAGATCTAAAGAAAGGAAACAATTTGCAGTGATGGGTCTTGATTTTGCAGCAAAGATTGTGGGATTTATTCTTCCCAAATAAAAAGAAGCTGCAAGTCAATTTAATTTGTGTGTCCTATTTAGAAACCGTGGCGGATGTCTTAGATTTGGGCAACTGAAATTTCTTAAACAGTAAACCAATTTAGTGTGGACGGGGTAGCGGAGTTACAACAGAGTTAAACCCCGTAATTGAAACAATGATTTTGGGCAAAATGAAAGGACGGTAAATATAATCCGTGTGTTTTTATGTTTCAATATTCAGAACAGACACGAGCAACTGTAAAGATAATCTGTACCATGAAACTAATTTTCAATGTTGAAGAGTAAAGATAATCCTATCAACCGCTAAAACATATTTGCATATTTTTATTATTATAAATTTTAATTGATTATTGTGAATCAATATAAATTTTAATAAGAAAGCCTATCAAATTAAAATTTATTACGAAAGAGAAATAAGGTTAGAGAAGATCTGTGTCATACCTTTTTTTTTTATGTTTAGATCAAATACTCTGAACTCTTTCTCAAAGCCATGTTTAAATAAACCATCTATTGTGATGTTGAGCCTCCATTCTCTGTACAAGTTATTATGATGCATGAACATTACATCATATATTGTGATAACAAATCTGCATTCTTTTACAGTGCCGGCTAGGTTTCATAGTGCTGGCTAGCATAATATACACTCTTAAACCCATATTTATATTGTGAACTCTAAACCATACAATGCATCAAGCATTATGATGTTGGCTTCCTTCTTATAAAACAGAGCCTAAAAACCCTATTTATCTTTAGGGTTTCTTATAGATGACAAACCACACCCAACATCGTGATGTGTTGCATAACATATCCAACATTATAATGCCACACTTCATTCCTCCTAAACTACAGCTCACATCTGGTGCAGGGTCTCCAATAGTGTGCAACCTTATGATGCGAGACAACATATCACATCCATTATAATTCGAAGCTATTATAATGGGATCTCAAAACCCTAATTTCTAGAAATGAACTTTTTATAAGCTACACATCATATCAAGGGATGAGATTGGGATCATGCCCGAGGCGAATTTCACAGAATGAATACCCCTCAGTCCTTGACTCTTAGCCAAAGAGGTTCAGCCTAAGGCTCATGCCCTAAGGCTTGTGCTCCCATTAGTAGAAAAAACGAATTTGTGGATGACCTCTATAAAATTATAATCTAAAGCTATAATAATGAAATCTCATAACCCTAATTTATATTGTGAACATTCCATTAACTACACATCATCCCTAAAATTATTTATGGAGCCTTCATCCTCAAACTTATTCGAGTCTCTTTAACTTCTCAAGAAAGAATACATTAATAATGAAAATCAATGAAAATAAATTCGTTACATTAAAAAAAAAAAAACCCTAGTGCTTCATATACCTTCAACTTAAATAGTTTGTACTTTTTACAAGATCAAAACTAGCCACTACATTAATCATTAATTTTTTTTGTAAAGTGAAAGTTATATACATACACTTATATTAGGGTAGTTGTGAAGCCCAACTATAACTAGTATAGATATTTTAATTACATTATCTAAAAAACACATAGAGGTACCACTCTAGAGCTATTATTATTATTATTATTATTATTATTATTATTATTATTATTATTATTATTATTACTACTTTAATTTAGAATTTTTTTTTACTACATACACACATGGACATATAGATTTTAATTTTAATTTATCTACAATGCTTAAAATTTTTATTTTACTTTTCGAAAAGTCACCATTCATTATTTGGGCAACTCTTTTGTTTTGCTTTTTACTTTGAAAAGTGTAGTAAATATTGTATACTTGTATGTTACTTTTTAATAGTTTATATTTTAAAATTTTGATGTCTTATATTTAAAAAATAAATATTTAATGTAAATTATTACAAAACATGATCATCTATATATTGAGGTAGTTATGAAGTCCCACTACAAAGATGATAAACTTAATCAAAAATATTTTAAAAATATGATCAAATTTAATTATGTCTGCCAATAATCTCACTTTACTTTTAAATTATCTTGAGAAAAATAATAGATATAACTGAAAAATATAAGAGAAAAATAACTAATGAAATAAAAGTTAACGTACAACTTATGAATGTTGGGAATTAAGGTGTAATTCCGATTGAATTTATTTAATTATTGCCTAATGTTGTATTTGATTGCACATTCAGTTTGGTCACATAGTTGAGATGGCATGGTGACATGTCAGCTTACTTGGAATGTGACTTGGATGGTCAAGTCAATCCTACATGGATTTGGGCATCCCATATTGAGGTGGCATTAATTTTCCATGTGTCAACATCTTTGGTATGTGGAAGACAATATTCCATATGACAGAATCTATGACGCATAAGGGCCAAGTTTGGAGATTCCTATGACGAGTGGTGACAAGTGTCGGTTGGCATCTTTGCATGAGGGAAAGGCATCTTTGGGTGCCCAAGTTGGGCTATGACATGTTGTAAGTAGAATATGCTATATTTAGCATTGTATGACGGATTCTCTTACAACTTTCAAGATTGCTATTGTGGGCAGATTTTAGATTTTAGGATGGTTGTAAGTCACATAAGAGAATTTGTCATAGTCTATTTTTAGCCTGGAGCACTCTACATTGGGAAAGTCAAATCTGCCATGTATGATAGATGTAAGGGATGTAAGGATAGCAAGGACAAGTGTCCTTTGATTTTGAAAATGGCCATGAGGCCAAGGTGGACACCTATCCCAAGATGCTCTCAAGATATATCTTGTAATCTCTATAAAATGTATAGTTTGGAGTTGTAGTTGCATAGTGTTTTTATAGGTACTGTTATGTTGCCGGAATAACTCCAGAATCGGCATTCGTGAACTCTTGGAAGACTTGCATTGCAAGTGTATTTTAAATTGTTGTTGTTTTGATAATACATTGTGTAGGTTTTAGAGTGTGGGGTTTTTTACCTAAATTTATGATTTCTTGTTTTATCATCTTTGCTTCATCCATATGTTTTTCCTTTCCTTCTTTTTCAACTACCTATATATGAGTTTTTCTCTTTGGTTTCTCTTCTTACTCCACTTCTATTTATTCCTTATATGATGTTTCAATCATTGATAGAGCTTCTTGTGTTGTAGTGATAACTATAAATGTTATATTTTCTTATATTTTAATATTTTATACCTTTCATGCAACCCTTTCATCCAAAATATTTTGATAGTAAAACCTTGTTGCCAGTATAACTTCTTCTTTTAGTCTATTGGTAACTGCATCATACTCTTTATGTGGCACCTACACAAGAGTGCCAACTCTTTGTGCTCTAAGTTCTTTATCTTGGAATGTTCTTATATCTTCCTAATCTAAAGGAGAGATTGTACTTCTTTTACGAGTCCATCTACGGCTATTTGTCTTATGGATGCTTCTATCTTCAATTCAACATCTCTCTCCTTTTTCTTTCCTTTGATCCTTTTACATAATTCTTCTACAAAATTTTTAGTTAGCAAACTTCTACAAAATATGGTGACCATTACTATAGTTAGTAAATTTTAGTTAGTTCATCAAAATTACTATCGTATACTAGGTGTATCCAATTTTGAGTTAGTTCTTTTCTATGGAAGTGGTGGGATATTTTTTGGCTACGTCGAGTGGTTTTCTATTTTTTCCATTTTTTTTTGTTTTTGTTTTCATTCCTTGGTCACTTCTTTCTAGATATTTCCTTCTTTTGACACTACTTGTTCTTTATTTGTGGTTATTTTCTTACTTTTTATACCTTTTAGATTTTTTTCATCCTAATTTATCTTGTTCAAAGGATTCACTATTTATATATTGTACCAAACCTCTCCTCACCTTGAATTTATTTCTCCTAATCCTTTGTGGTTGGTTTTCTTTTGCCTTTCTATTTTGTGTACAATTCATTTTCAATAGGGTCATTGTCACTAATTTATGCATGAGTTCGCCGGTGAAGGTGTTTTATTTTCTAGTCTTCTAGCCATTTTCTCTTTCTTCGATGTTTTGGTCTCCTCTTTTCACTTTTCCTTACTCCTAATATCATATTGCAATGATTTATTTTGTAGTTCCTCTATAGTCAATGTCTCTTTTTTAAATCTCTTATCTCAAATTGTGAGGAGTATTATGGTATCCCTAAAATTAAAGAACTTAATCTAATCGACCTTCTAGGTGTTTTCCTTTTCATCTCTTTTCCTTTCCTTGTTTTGAGAGTATCCACAATAGAAATAACTATTAGTTTAGCTAGAATTTCCAATTCTTTGTTTTCCAAGTCTCTATCTTAACTTTCTATCTACTTTAACCTACCTTGTCTCTTTCCTTTGTATATCTCCTATCCTACTATTCTTTCCATGTCCCAAATCTAGGTATCTTGGGTTTCTTTAGGTGGTGCAACAAATTCTTCTAAATCTTTATAGGGTAGGGGTAGTTCAAATGCTATCCTAAATAGCTTTTTTAAAATAAAAAAGGTTCAAAAGCACACATACCAGATATATTAATGATCAAAAGAGAATTACAAGAGGGGCCCAAAAACGAGAAATAGAGGCTTCATGGCCATTAGAACCCAAGGGGTCAAATATACTCACACTGTTCAGAAGTTCTACGGATATCATCACCCGTTCAAACAACCATCTTTAGAGTAGTTACACTCTCATATGATGAACATCAAATCATAAGTAAATGAAGCTAGAAGTAATAGTTAGTTCTATGAGAGAGTGTCTGTAATGGCCATTAGAGGTGAAGAGATGCATCCTCTTGGCCTTAGAGAGGCAATTAAGACTTCTAAAAAAATTAAAGCCTCTCATACTAGAATGAAAGATTTGAAGTTGTCTTGGTTTGAAAAGGATTGTTGGTCTCCCAATGGTGTCAAGGATCTCTACCAAAACCATTTGAAATTTGAATGTTACATTTGTAGAAGGAAGATCGTAAACCACGTGTTGAAATGTGAAATTAGTTTTACTTATTCCAATAGTGACGAGCAGTCAACAATGAGATCTGGCTAGTTCCATGTGTACACCATGCAAAATTGCATGCAGAAGTGCCACTCACACTTTTATGCGTGAAAATATATCTTTAGATTTTCTTTATTTTTTGCATGTGCTTTTTTGTGATTATTTAGGTTAGTCGAGATTAAATGCCAAGGCATGAGAAAAAGTTTTGTAAATCTAAATTTTCTTTTGAGAATAAAATTGAGAGATCTTTGCCCATGGTTTTTTCCTGGTACATTACTAGGTTTTCCACATAAATATATGTTGTCTATTTTGTTCTCTTATTGTTAATTCACTATTATTTCAATTTTGTACTGCTTATTTTTCTAAGGGTTGGTATCAGAGCACACGGTTCTATGCAGAAATTATTTTGTGGGTTTTTCATTTTTGTGAAAAGCAATGACAAGAAGCATGGTTACCAAATTTGAGGCTCAAAATTTTGATGGTTCCAATTTTTCTCTGTGGAAACTAAAGGTTCAAGCCTTATTGGTGAAGGATGGATGCGCCTTGGCTTTAAAGGGGACAATGTCAAAACCTGTAGCCATGGAGCAAGAGGATTGGGTTGAACAAGATAGCATGGCTAGAGCTACAATTCAGTTATCTCTGGCTGATTTAGTTTTATTCAATGTTGCATAGGAGAAAATGAGCAAGGTTACTAATTCAGTGGATAAAATAGTTGTCTCAAGGTAACAAAGGGAGTGTTGGTGGTGCTAAAGGGAGAAAAGGTTGGCATTTTCTACAGGCTAGTTGGAGAAACTTGCAATGGAGAGACTACAATGGTATCAGATGTAGAAATCGATTCATCATCTACTTGGTATCAAAGGTTAGGCCACATGAGTGAATGTGGTCTCAAGGTACTGCTAGATAGAAATCTTCTCCAGGTGCTAAATCTAGATATTTGAATTTTTGTGAGCATTGTTTGTTTGGAAAGCAGAATAGGTTGAATTTTTCTAGTTGCACTACCTAAAGTAAAGAAATTCTAGATTTAATCCATTCATATACTTGGGAAGCACCTATTACATCACTTGGGTGTTCGTCATATTTTGTTTCATTTATAGATGATTATTCTTGTAAGGTGTAGATTTATCTGTAGATGATTTTTTAGTGATACGATCAAGCTCCTCCTAAGGTGTCCTCTTAAGGAAGGAAAGACAAAAATATAATATGGATTGTGTTGCAATGAAGATGCTGGATGTGATGTAGAGGAGTTGTGTGGATACCTCAACAAGTACTCACCCACCTCCTTTGAAAAGATTGCCTAAGCCTAAATGAAAACCTTAACAAGGTCCTCAATTGCTTTCCTTTGGTAAGAAATAACCACAATGTCACCAATATACTTAAAACCCGGGGTAAATGTATGCATCCTTTCACCAATAAAATATCTAGGTTGAGGAAAATATCATCCTCAATGATGATATGTGTCTCTATCACATACCCTACCATGCACTTTTCCCACATAGCTTAGTAAATATACATTATTTATGTTGAGACCCAAGTGCACCTTGACATACAAATTTTTTTGTGATTCAAATTACAATGAGGTTTTGTTTTTATTTGGATAATGATCATGGGTAGCCACATCATGGGTAGCCACAAACCTAGGATATAACAATGGTTTCATATAGATTAAGAATAAATGATAATGATCCTTTGACCCATCTACCCTACACTTCATGAGCCTTTGTTGTTTAGTGAGGCATCCCTCTAGGATATTAAGTGCTTGCCTAATGATATAGTGATGGAAATTAACACTCTCCAAGTTCACTCTTTCTTGTGGAAGGGTAATGCTTTCACAATAATACAATATATTTTAATTATAACATTGTAATAGGGAAAACTGTATACCTATGTCATTTTACCTTATGTTTTGGGCCTAGGAAAAACTATTTTATGAAGGAGAACTCAAAAGGACTATAATTTATATAGTGTGATCAAGTCTAAAAAACATTCCTAAAAAAACATCATCACACATCTTAAGATTTTACTCCATTCCATAAATAGTTCATTTTCCCTCTTTATGTCAAACACACAAGTGTGGACCTAATCTCGATTAGGTCTATGATTATGGATTTGAACCCTGAAGTTTGAATATTTAATTCAAATTCAAACTTTTCCCACCCCTTTACTAGCCATTATGAGCTAACTAAAGTGTGAATTGTGTGAAATTACTCATTAGGATGTTGTATTTAACAAATAACCCTAAGTGAAAATGGATCATCTAGGGGTTATGAGGAGGAGGATGCTAGAGTTTTATTAATAGAACAAATTTATTCTAAAGCATCATATTATTATAAAAATTATTAGAGCACGTCATTTTAGGTCTACTTTTACTCTTGTTTTCCACCTTCGAATCTTCTCTCAAAGACATAAAGTCATCTTACTTTTACACTTGTTTTCTACCTTCCAATCTTTGCTCAAAGTCATAAAGTCATATTTACTAATGATTTATATAGAAAACCTCAACTTTATTATCAAAGTTAATTATTACTTCAATAATTGTATTTATTTAATTACTTATTTAATTACAGTTAAAATAGTGGAAGTCTTTCATATTGACCATTACTTTTTAATATAAAAAATGTGGTACATTTCCATAACCAAAACAACATGATATTAAGATAAAAGCCAACTTCTCTTTTTATCTATACATTAGTTAGCTCATTCTATTAATACAAAATTTTGATCTAATGTTCATTATTTAATTTCTAAAGACATGATATATAAGAATTGCCAACAATTTAATAAATGAAGTAAAAATTTTCCCATAACCTTGATGAGACATATTACTATTTAATACTTGAAATAAAATACTATAAAAAATTGAAATGAAATAAAGTTCCATAAAATAGTGAAATGAAATAAAGTCTGGATGTTCAAAAAATATATAAAGTCCATGACAAATAATATATAACATAGTCCATGAAATAGTCAAATTATGTAGCCCATGAAATAACCTATCACATACTATCTCTGTAATCAAGATTCCTCTTCACACCATGCGAACTACTCAGATGACCTGAATCACTCTGTAGAAGAGAAAGATTTAGATGAAATCAAATGTAAGATGATTAAAAATGATTTAATAACAATTTTTAAATTTATAATTTATCATAAAATAAAATTACCGTGTGACGCTGAGAGGCATGCTCTGGTCCACCTGGACCTATCTCTACATGCTCTGAATCAATCTATTTAACACAAGAGAAATTTCAAGTTGAAATTAGATGTAAGACGATCTTAAAAATGATTTAATTCAATTTAATTTATAATTTATCATATTTAAATTTTTATATCGTAAAAGGTTGTTGTGCATCCTCTATTCCAGGACCTGTCTCTACAGGCTTAGCTACATGACATGTCTCAAGCTATAAAAGAAAAAGAATTTTTAACACATGTCAACATATATATCTATTGAAATTTAATTTAAGTTCACAATGTATATTTTAATTGACTTTAAATATAATCTAAATTTTAAATTGCACCGTATCAGGCTGCCCATCTCCTCTGTCCTCCTGCTCTGCATGTGTTGTGTGTTGATGAAACGTGTCACTGACAAGCTCCTACAAGGTTATTTATAACTTAGCACATGTTACACGTAGACATAGATATACGTTTTTGAACAACCTGAAATGCAGTCGACTCCTGATATAAACTTGGATCATCCAAGTGTGCTGCAATGCCCATCCTCATTGTTGTGTCAACCTACATAGACATATTTTTAATATATATTAAATAGTACATGCACGTTTTTAGATGTAGTGAAATGAAAATAGAAAAATCTAAGTATATATAGTTTTTTTAAATAATATACATACTGTAAAAGTGTCATGTGAGAAACCCAATGATGGAGGAGCGCTCGAGACACCCTCAAATGAAGGATTCAATGTGGAAGAATTCTGAACCAACATAAATATTTAATGTACATGTTCAAGACTGAATTACAAATTAAAATCAAGTAAATAAAATTATTTAAAATATAAATCATTCAAAATACCCCAATTTGGTGCCCGAGATGAATAGGTGTTGATGAAAAATTAAATCGATCAATGGTCCCTATTGCCATCATCTACACTAAACAATTCGATTGTTAAAATATTACAATTTAATTTATCTATATGTTCATTAAAAACACGTGCTTAAAATTGTTATAAATTCAACATGTGTGTAACCTATATATACATATGTCGAATGATCAGTAGGATGATCCTCAACAAATAGATAATCAACAAATGATTCACCCATATTATCAGATGATGCATGTGTAGCTAAAGTGAGTGCAGCTGCCTGATAAGATCCATAACACAACTGATTGCAACTCATACATGTATGAGGCATCGACACATGTGGAGTGGTACTAGGACCACTTCCATCATCAACTCCTCCATGGTCTCTAACCCGAGTTACCATCATAGAATCCTGCTCATCTAGGCTACCTGAGATTGCACTCAATGTGCCTAGTGTGGATACCGCAATAGGAGGGTCAATAAGAGGTTGAACAAGCACAGGTTGTTGGGGATCAACCCGTGCCCCCAACCTCTATTGTGGCATGCTGCCACCAATACCCTGGAATGATCTAAAATCAAAGTAGTTGGGTTTCTGATTCATAACAAACTCTACATATAATTTTCTCAAAAAACATAAAGGAACCTCACAATTAACATGAGGTGGATAATCAAACACCATCCACCATCTATCCCAAAAATTGGTAGACATTCTTCATGCCTACACCACCTGATTGATATTCTTTTCTTATTTGCAGTAATAGGTTTATTTGTAATGGGATGTCTAAAATATAGTGCTAAATGACCTTTTGTGATTTTAAGATCCAAAATATCCTTATAGGAGAGGCCATCAGCATAAAATTGGCACCTCTCCTCTCTCTATATATGGAATCCATCAAAGTCTGAGTCAATAGACCTCACAGAATCTACAATGGTTTGCATCAAAGTTGCAAAATGTACCACAAGGCTTAGGACAAGGTCGAAAGCTCAGGAAATGCAAATTGACAAGTGTCACGTAAAGTGTCAAAAGGCATCGAAATTAGAGAGAGAGAGAGAGAGAGAGAGAGAGGAAACAACACAAGATAAGAAAGAAGACTCGTCATCAAGAGGTTTGGTGTGTAGAGGACATTATTCATGCTTACATGTATGTGACAAGGATTTAAAATGATCATAGGGGTCCTCATCGATGTTGTGCATGATTTTTGTACTTGCAGTCCCGTGTTTGGATTTGGCAATTTCACCTCACCGTGAAGATCAAAATACAGAAATATAAAAACATGACAATGGTTGGGCTCTTCCTGACATCATCCTAGACCCTACTGCTATATGGGGAAACCTAGATGAGAAGGATCCTCCATCCTCTTGCACTGCTCTAGCCGGTTGATGGCCTTTTTTCATTGTTTTTGTAATGTTTTCTAGATTTTGGGCATGGCCCATAACTATATGACTTTCTAGGATCTGCCCATGTGACTTTTGGGAGTGTTCATTTTAACCACCCATCCTTTTTTGTGATATGTGATGAGGAGCCTAAAACCCTAACATGCATTTCCCTTTGTATGTCTTTGTTTTACTTAACATACATTCTCCGATGTATATAAATGCACCTCTCGCCTATCGGCAAAACATTCTTATCGGCCACCTTACAAACTATCACCCCATTGTATGTCTTCAATGCTTGTATCTGCCGCAAGATACATTACCCAATGTACATTCAGAATATACATTTGCGATATACAATCCCAATATACTTTAGTTGACCTGTGATCGTTGATTTCCTTCACCACTGCTGTTGGTCACGCTTTGCACCCGACTCAATGTATCTATGAAATGTATATGTTCAATACACATTCAAAATATACGATCCCAATATGCATTCGGTAAGTTTGACCACTGACTTCTCTTGTATCTAATCCAATGTATGTTTCAACATACAACCGGAAGATACATTCCCAACATGCTTCGCCAAATGTACATTTGACCGAATTGTTGACTTCTTTGTATGCCGATACACTTGCACATTCACAATGTATGTTTACTGCATACAATCTCGATAACCATTTGCGAGATACTCATGACTTAAAACTGCGGGATACACAGGAGATGAACCCGACATACATTAACAATATAGATACAGAATGTATATTCACAATGTATGTTTACTAATCTTGACATACAATGCCTCAATGTTTCCCGATATGCTTTACGACATACACACAGAACAGACCCTTGTGATATACACACGGAATGTATATCCGACATGCAAATGCGATATACACACAAATTATATATCTGATGGAATAACGTGGAATTTCACCGATTCAAACTGCTGCAAACCCTACAACTTCACAGATCCATTTCCTTAACAATCTAATAGAGATTTTAGACTTTCCCAACCTAGCACATGAGGATGCTAGGATCTTTCAATGCATCCCGTACCTGATCCTACAAGCATGAAATCGAACAAACAGAAAAACAAAATGAAAACACTGTACAGCCATTCCACTGATTTCGAAGAAATCTAACCAGTGGAATGGATTAATGATCCATCTCAATCCCAAAACAATAAATCGATTATTACAGAGGAAAACCTAATGAGATAGAATAATAGAAAGTTGCAAGACACAAAATAGGACCTTGTTATTTATGCTTTCAGAAATGTATACAGATGCTCTGTTCTCACAATTGCACAACTCAACTTCACACTACTACTATGATGATCACAATTGATCTAATCTTGGGGTATTTATTCACTTACCCTCGGTAGTACTGAATTGGCTCCAAGCGGCTAGGAGATTAATCCAAACGGCCAGGAGATTAATCCAAATGACTGGGAGATTACAACCGACTAACAACCTCTAACTATCTAACAACCTTCGAGATTACAGCTCGACAAATGTCCTTGGGACTTACAACATAAACCTAAATACAAACTAAAATAACATGCATTGGTCAAACAGACCTTATTACATTGAATGGTCAGCTTAGGACCTTATTGGAAACATCAAAATGAACTGTAAATAGTTAATGCCTTATGGAGGCCACTGTGGTTGGGTGCCCCTGCACCATGCACCCCACCACGAAAAGAAATCATGCCCCATGAGTTAATGCTTGGGTGTATTCCACCTTTAATCTTTCCTATCTCATGGCTTCCCCATGATCTCTGAACTGCAACCTGCTTTGATGGAATCAAAAACTCATGCCTAGCATTGTAGGCTCTACTCACACCTTTCTTTCTTACTGTCATCTCTGTCTGAACACCTGTATTCTAAACCTTGGGTAATGCGTCTTGTACTGCTGCTATGATAGAATCTGTTTGTCTTTCAACTCTTGTTGGCTCTAGAGGACAAACAATTGTCCCTACTATGATAACATCCTTGTCTTTCCAATCAACTTGTGGCTGCTTGTAAACCTGCTCTTTGACCTTCTGCTGATCCATCTGATCTCCACCCGTCAGAACTAAAATCATCTTCAAACTGTGATCTCCAGCAATCCCATTCCTTGAGATATCATCAACTTTCATTGTCTCTGCTTCATGTATCTTCACAAACACTTTCTTTCCTACCAAAATGATTTTGGCTGCCTTCTTTGCTTCAGCATCCTCCTGCAATGGTGTCATCACAAAAATTCTCCCTTCCTTCTTGAAGGTGTAGGTGTTAGCATATCCATCATACAATGCTCTCCTATCAAATTGCCATGGCCTACCCAAAAGTAGGTGACAACATTCCATGGGCAATATGTCACACAAAACCCTATCCTGATATTCCCCAATCTGGAAATCAACATATGCTTGTTCATATACCAAAAGTGATTGACTATCACTTACCCAAGATGCTTTGTAAGGATTTTGATGAGGAATCCTTTCCAATTTCAACTTATCCACCATTTCCTGAGATACCATATTATCTGTTGAACCAGAATCTATTACTATTTTGCATACCTTACCTCTACATTTGCATGTAGTCTTGAACAAGTTTCTCCTTTGGCTCAAATCTATCTACTTAGATGTTTGCAACATGGTCCTTCTGATCATCAAACTTTCTCCCATTTCTGATTCCAAATTTACTTCAGGAGATGTCATACTCCCCTCATTCTCTTGCACAATTTAAACTCTCTTTTCACTTCTTCTTTCATTACCACTTGAAGTAGCACCAAACTTTGCAGGACACTTGAAGGATGGATGACCAAACTCACCACAAGTGTACCACTTTCCTGAAAATGTATTAAAACCTCTGCCACCTCCAAATCTGTCTCTTGTGCCTTTCCATCCACCTCTGAAATCAGACTACTCCTGTCCTTTACCAGTCTCTTCTTGATTCTCACTGGTTTGTTTTGGTGTAGGGGTCGATCCTCTTCCCCTTATATTGCTGCCTCTTCCCCTCATGGACTTATCCTGTCTCCTTTTCATCTTCTCCTCAATCCTGATTGTCATTTGATAACAGTCTTCTACACTCCTAGGATTAGCTAGAACTAATTCATCATGTATGTTCAATCTCAAACCAACTAGGTATCTAGCAACCTTTTCAATCTCATTCTCATGATGACTAGACCTCATACTCAATTTATGAAATTCCTCCATATATGCTTTCACATCCATTTCTTTTTGCCTTAAAAATTGAAGTTTCTTAAACATTTGAACTTCATAATCCTTGGGTAAAAATTTACCCTTGATCCTTGCTACCATCTTGTCCCATGAAGAAATCTTTGACTTACCTTGCTTTCTCCTCTTTGATTGGACATAATCCCACCATACCAAAGCATGACCTCCCAATTTGGTCTTTGCAATCTTTACCTTCTGCTTCTCAGGAACTTCCTCACATTCAAAGTGATTATCTAATGCAGCAATCCAATCAAGTAACTCTTCCTCATTCAAATTTCCAGTGTACCTTGGAACATCAATCTTTTCCTTAGGTTTGTCATTCTAAACTACCCTTAACAGTTTTGTAAATCTCTGATCTTTAGGATTCAAATCTTCATCTACCTCTTCAAATTCTTCACCATCATCTTCTTTTTCTAATTCATTGTCTTCCATTTCTCTTTTTTTGTTTGTCTCAAAGGCTGCAAGCCTAGCTTGAAGTGCTTTTGCAAGCTATTTCATCTTCCTCATCTCTTTAGCATGTTTTTCCTTCGTCTCCTGCAACTCTCTGGCAATACCATTACCTTTCAGAGGCATCTTGTCAACCTCTCAATCCTTCTACTTCTGCCTTCTCAGTGACAGAATCAACACACAATAGCCCAGACCTTTTGCTAGGCTCTGATACCAATATGATGAGGAGCCTAAAACCCTAACATGCATTTCCCTTTGTATGTCTTTGTTTTACTTACCATACATTCTCTGATGTATATACATGCACCTCTTGCCTATCGGCAAAACATTCTTATCGGCCAACTTACAAACGATCATCCCGATGTATGTCTTCAACGCTTGTATCTACCGCAAGATATATTACCCAATGTACATTCAGAATATACATTTGCAATATGCAATCGCAATATACTTCAGTTGACCTGTGATTGCCGGGTTCCTTCACCACTGCTGCCAGTCACGCTTTGCACCCGACTCAATGTATCTTTGAAATGTATATGTTCAATATACATTCGAAATATACAATCCGAATATGCATTTGGTAAGTTTGACCGCTTACTTCTCTTGTATCTAATCCAATGTATGTTTCAACATACAACTGGAAGATACATTCCCAACATGCTTCGCCAAATGTACATTTGACCAAATTGTTGACTTCTTTGTATGTCGATACACTTGCACTTTCACAATGTATGTTTACTGCATACAATCTCAATAACCATTTGCGAGATACTCACGACTTACAACTGCAGGATACACAGGAGATGAACCCAACATACATTATCCATATACGCACATAATGTATATTTGCAATGTATGTTTACTAATCTTGACATACAATGCCTCATTGCTTCCCGATATGCTTTGAGACATACACACAGAACAGACCCTTGCGATATACACACGGAATGTATATCTGACATTTAAATGTGATATACACACAAATTGTATATCTGATGGAATAACGCAGAATTTCACTAATTCAAACCACTGCAAACCCTGCAACTTCACAGATTTGTTTCCTTAACAATCTAACACAGATTTTAGACTTTCCCAACCTAGCACATGAGGATGCTAGGATCTTTCAATGCATCCCGTACTCGATCCTGCAAGCATGAAATTGAACAAACAGAAAAATAAAACAAAAACACTGTATAGCCATTCCACTGATTTCAAAGAAATCTAAGCGATGGAATGGATTAACGATCCATCTCGATCCAAAAAAAATAAATTGATTATTACAGAGGAAAACCTAATGAGATCGAATAGCAGAAAGTTGCACGACACAAAACAAGACCTTGTTATTTATGCTTTCAGAAATGTATACAGATGCTCTGTTCTCACAATTGCACAACTCAATTTCACACTACTACTATCATGATCACAATCGATCTAATCCTGGGGTATTTATTCACTTACCCTCGGTAGTACTGAATTGGCTCCAAGTGGTTGGGAGATTAATCCAAACGACTGGGAGATTACAACCGACTAACAACCTCTAACTGTCTAACAGCGTTCGAGATTACAGCTTGACAAATGTCCTTGGGACTTACAACATAAACCTAAATACAAACTAAAATAACATGATTGGTCAAACAGACCTTATTACATTGAATGGTCAGCTTAGGACCTTATTGGAAACATCAAAATGAACTGTAAATAGTTAATGCCTTATGGAGGCCACTGTGGATTGGGTGCCCCTGCACCAATATGTGTATTATTATCTTTCATTAATATAGATATATTGGTCGCCTATTCATCAAAAAAAATTGCATCAATAAATATTTTGAATATTGTGTAGATTGGAAGCCCATCATGAAACTAATCAAAATCATCTTCATTATATTCAATAAGGTCAGATCCAAACTTAAGTCATATCCATATGTTGATGAAGGGATGGACAAGATTGAATCAAATGAAACTAGGGCTTATTCTTATGTGAATGGCTAGGATTAAGAGGTAGTATGAAATGGGTGGTGGAGATGTTAAGTTAGTTTGGCTTTTGTGGTCAACATGTGACTCTTATTTATTATTTGTGGCAAGTGGATGAGGATTATTAGAACAAGGTGAAATCAAATAATAAAATTATTTAATTAACCAGCATACCTATCTTTAGAAAAATTTACCTAAATTATGAAAGGAAGTTAAAGTTGCGGAAACAACTTCCTAAGCCAATCTTGAGAAGAGATATTATGCAAAACTTTTAAAAGCTGATCTAACAGTTACAGAAATTCTAGCAACACATTTAAAGCATGAAATAAACAATAAAACACAAAACACCAGATATACATGGGAAAACCCTTTCGGGTGAAAAACCCCACACTCCAAAAGCCTGGTCAATGTATTCTAAATCCAATAACAAGATTACATACACTTGTAGAGCAAGTATAACAAGATTACATACACTTGTAGAGCAAGTTTATTACAAGAGTATCACCAGTAAACAATTCTGGAAGAATTCCAGTAGCATTCTAGCAGCATAATAATACTTGCAAACTCACACTATGCAAACTACAAGCCTCCAATTTATAGACTTCTGGCTATACAAGAAACCATCTGTCATTTTACAAAACCAATTGTGAAGCTTCTCAGCCAAAATGAAATCCCCTATTTTTACCCTGTCATAGAATCTGTCATAATATGTCTAAAAGCAGGCCTTCAATAATATACTGTCATGTGGGCATTTTTGACACCTAAAAAATTAATTTTCAAAGCACCGACAATGCGTAACAGATGTAAGAAAATATTAAATAAAAATAACTATAACAGAAAATGTGCAGAGACACCTCATTTTCCAACAAATTATGCCGGCCTCTTGAATCAAAACAAAATAACAATAAAATACTTCCTTTACAAAGCATGCATATTTTTATTTATGTGAAGAACCCTAACCCTATTTGGGTATGGGGAGATTTGAATTCCCTGAATAAATAAAATTTAAAATCCCAAAAATAATCTAGTTTCTTAAAATAAAATAACACTAAAATATTTCATTGACTATAAACTACCATACTATCTTTAGAAAAATCTACTTAAAATACGCTAGAGATATCCTAAGCTTGTATTGAATCAAAATAAAATAACACTAAAATATTTCCTTTACAACAAAGCATGCATATTTTTAGTTTCTGCCAAAGAAACTATAGGCAAGGCCTGTTCTTAACTAGTGATTAATAATTCGTTTTGCAACCAAATTGAAATAGTTTTTCTATTTAAAAAATATTTAGCTATTGTTATTGTATCGATGCAAATATTATAACAAAACATATTTGAAAATTAATTTTTCTTTAATCTAATTGACAGAAAACTTTTAATATGCATCCATTACAATAATGACGGTAATATTAGCCTATAGAAAGGGAGTAGCAGATAATAAGAGCATGTTACTATCATTATATTTGTTTTATATCTTTCTTTTGGCAGAGAACAATTAATAATAAGAAAACACCCCCAAAGTATCATTTCTTGTATTTTATTACAGTTTTGTTTGAATTAATTTTAAGAAAATGGCCCCAAAGACTGTGAAGCAGATCTATCAATTTGCTCAGAAGGGACAACTTGTTGATGAGAGACTTGACTTGAAGCTGAACTAGTTGTTTGACAAAATCTCTCGCTCAGATGTGGATCGCTCCTTTGCTAGGCTTGTTGATAAGCCTCGGAGATTGTAGCATGTTCTCTTATGCCAAATACAGCAAACTTTTACAATTAATCCTTCCTGAGGGTGCTTTTGAACAGGGCATGGGAGATCTGTCAAAAATTATTGCCAGGCATGGTATTGACATTGCTTTCCCTAATCATTGAAAACTGCATAAATCAGACGTGGAAATGCAATCAGGTGATAGGTGTAGAGCCAAACTCAGACGCCAAAGTGGGATCTTTGGAACAGGGTGTGCGTATCCCTGAAAATAACAAGAAGTAGATTATTGTCGTATGTTGTATACTATTTTGAATTAGGAGGGCTATGGTTGGAAACCCCTGGCAAACACCAGCCTCATCGCTGAATGCTTTTGAAGGCTTGGTGCAAAAAGCACAACAAGTACAGAATATTACAACACACAACTTAATCAAACATCCAATGCTTGGTGATCGAGGCAATTGCAATTGCCTGATGATTAAACCATTACATTTGCCTCTATTTATAGAGGGCTTTAGAACAACCTAGACTCTAGGAATACAGTCAAAACACATGTTTCTCCATTAAACGCACATGGTCTTTCTGCAGGTCTGTGGTTGGTGAGAGTAGGTGAGAAGTCGGTGGGAGCAGGTGAGAAGCTTCTACATTAGTGGGTGAAATTAATGCCAACATTCTCCCCCTTAATTTCGACCACAAATTTCAATTACTTTCTTGACTTTTTTCATTGATGCTTCAGCATCTGCAATCTTCAAATTTTATGGATCGAACCTAGGAAATCCCATTTTGCTGTAGGGATGCTCTATCCACGAGCTCTGGCCTTCTTGTCACCAGTCCATCATAGGTTCAGGTGTGATTACCTTGCTTTCCTCAACATCTCCCATAGAGTCACACTGCTGGTGCTCAGGGATCCTAACTTCAATTGCTTCTTCTGACTTCATACATGGCTTACACAAATATAGAATGCTGCGGCATTCAACCATCTTATTTCCTTATACATTGACAATTTCACTCAACTTGTTTTACAACTTTAGACACCTATCCTTCTCTATCCTCCTCTGACCTTCCGATCTTTTATCAAGACTTCTTACTTTGTTCTACAGATTTTAAGAATGTTTTTCTACATAATACTTCATTCTCTGAATCAAGAGACTTATACAAACTCTTCAAACTTTTTATGATCTACAGAACCAACTTCAAGATGGACAATAGAGACAACAAACTTTGACATTTTAGCTTGACTTTAATCTACCTTGGACGAATTCTGCAAACTCCTTATTGGGCTGACGGCTCACTTCATTGGCTATTTTCTACTCTGAAATTTTCTGCAAACTTTTGACTTGGCTGATCTCCTTTCAGCAGCTTTAGGCGACGACAACTTCCTTATCAGACAACTCCCAGCTCTTCTCTCGGCAGATCTGCAATCCTTCCTTTGACCTTCATAACACCAACATTCCCTCTCTCGCTCACAAGACTATGCTTCGGCGGCCTTTTTCTCAACAATTTCCTTTCGTGGATTTAAACTTTCAACTTCCACGATATCTAACCTCTTGGATGGCTGCGGCATCTTTGAACAGCGATCCTCCTCTTTTGATCGCTATTGGACAGGCTGCGGCCTATATTCTTTTTCTACAAACCCTTTCTTGTATGCTGCGACTCCCTTGGCTGAGCAATTTTCAATCTTGGGCGATGGCCTCCTCTTGGTAATAACAGCAGATTCAGCTGCAGAAATATTAACACAGGGACCTCTTCTCCCTTGGCACTGGCTTGTCTTCAAACAACCTTGCAAACTAATTCAACTTTTTGACTTTCCTTATCAGCGGATTGATTTCTGCAATCTCATTTCCTTTAGGGCAGCTATAACAAATTTATGCGTTCTTTCTTTCACTTCCTGTGGCGCCACAGCAATCAGATCTGGGCGATTGACTTCCTCAAGAGCTGCGGCTCCTTGTTGTAGCGGACTCCCTTTTGATTGGCTTTAACGGCTTTTTATTTAATTTTTCATTCAACAACTCCAGTGATCTGCCAATTTCTTTCACAGCTTTAGCTGGACGGCGTCACCACAATTTCTTTAACCTGATTTCTCTTCAGAGATGAACCTGCAAACACAAGACACAATCCAGCGCATCTCCAATAACCCTAGCTCTGTTATTAAGCTGGCTCTGATACCAAATGAAGGTTTGGTGCAAACAACACAACAAGCACAGAATATTACAACACACAACTTAACCAAACATCCAATGCTTGGTGATCGAGGCAATTGCAATTGCCTGATGATTAAACCATTACATTTGCCTCTATTTATAGAGGGCTTTAGAACAACCTAGACTCTAGGAATACAGTCAAAACACATGTTTCTCCATTCAACGCACATGGTCTTTCTGCAGGTCTGTGGTTGGTGGGAGTAGGTGAGAAGTCGGTGGGAGCAGGTGAGAAGCTTCTACATTAGTGGGTGAAATTAATGCCAACAGCTTTGTGGAATGCGAGGATAGTAACGCTTGCTGCCTGCTCGAAAAAATTCCTTACCCTTTGGATGGCTGCAACCTCATTCCGAATCACATCCTCGAGTGAATGGCCATTGTCGCTCCTGAGCACGGGCAACAAGACATTTCAAAATAGTTTTTTCTAGAGTTTCAACTTAGAGGACTATGTTGTCTATGTGTTCTTTAGGGTTTTAACGCTTCAATATGTTGTTCAGTGGGTTATTTGCTTTTCGTACCCAAAAAAAATAATGCAAATACTACTTTTACGTTCAATATATGGATTTTATCCTAGATCAAATTCGTACATTGAATTATTTTCATTTTTAGTGTGAACTACTTAAGTAGTCTCCTATAGATGCCACGTTTTGAGACCCCAGAAAATTACATTAAATTTAATAATTGAAATGGGAATTGATGCTTGCAGTATATTTATGTCAAATTTTAGGGCAAACTTTTTTTTTCTATGGATTTTAGTTTCCTGTTATTTATGGCAAGATTTATGGGCCTCGGATTTGTAATTTTGCATTTCTAGTGCTGTAATAGCTTGAGATATTCGGAGCATAGGATTTAGGGCTAGCTGGGTTTTATGTGAATTTCAAAAGTTAAAATTGTATAAAGCTTTTGGCTGCTGGAGCTGTAGCTATATTTTATAGCTTTCGGATAAAGTTATTGGAAATAGGGAGTCTTAAAATGTATTTGTTGAAGTGGTAAGCTCAAGATTTATCACCAACAAGACAGCAAAAAGTGAGTCCTTGAGAAGTGTTATGTTTAAGGTGTTTTGGCAACATGACAAATATTAGGTTATGAGTTTTAAAAATTACATTTAATTTTTTTCTTTTGTTTTCTTTTATTAGAAATTTGGAGACTTTGGACAGTGCTAATAAACAAAAGTGTGGATTGTTGTTTTGCTTTCCTTGGCTTGATTATGCATTGATCACTACCAGGGCGTAATGTGATGGCCGTATGGCCATATTTAGTCATTTTAGTCGTAAAATACAGTTAAAATTTTAGAAAGACTGTATCACTTGAAAGGTGAGATTTCAAGTAAACTGTCAAAATTTCTATGTAAGTATTCCTATATATATATTTTTTCTAAAATAGGTAGGCTTTACTATTTGAAAGGCAACTTCAAATAGATGACCGTCACAAAAAAATTACTTGACAGGCAGGGTCGACTGTCAAATTTAAGCCCTGATCACTAGAGCATACCAAATTTTGGTGAGACTCCTACCAATATGAACCTTACAACTAATAAACAGAATCAGTCCTGACTCTAATATGTACAACTACGGATTAATTTTTTCTAAAATAATGTACAATCATCTTTTTCCCTATCACCTTGGAATTAGAATTTTTAATATTACAAAAATGGGATTCTTTCATTCGTATGCATTAGAGCCATGCCTAAAAATTTCAGATGGAATAGGAGAGCCCTCAAGAGGGCCTTTCAACTGGATCCTTCTGTTTTGGATCCTGCAGATCAGCTTTCTACATTGGTTCGGCATGGGACCAAATGACTGAGGTAGTGTGCTTAACTCTGGGTTTGGACAGGATGGCTCGCGAACTTCTAGCATAGGCCTGGATGATTTTGCAACTTCCAACCTGAGTTGTTTGCCACTTGGTTGCATGTTGAACCTCCAAGTTTTCCTGCATTGCTTCAGCAACCAACCTTCTAATAAGATTAGAAATTTAGAATCTTTTCAATTTGCTAATTCACTCTCCAACATAGGGATTTGGGCATCATGATCTCCAAAATTTTGACACAGGTATTTAATGCTATCCTCCAGGGTATGAATGGTTTTCAGTTTCGCCTTGGCTGTATGGACTTGTATCATATTTGAGAGGAAGGGACTTGCTATTCGTCCTTTGGCTTCAGAATGACTAGAATTTCCATTCGAGGAGTCATATCTCTAGAAAGATAACTGCTTCGAGGATCCCTTCTCACAGAATGAGAGTTTCATTGTAGGTTACAACATCTTGTTTTCCATTGGTATTATATCCATTCCATGGACTATTATGCCTGAGATATTTTTCCTTCTTTACTAAGCATATATTCTAAGGTTTTTAGCCCTAAAACAAAATCAAATCTACAAAGCAATTGAATTGGAGAAGTACAATATTCTGATAATTTGCTAAATTTCTTCTCCATTGTATTCTTGGTGGAGGTGATCTAAGAATTTAAAACTGTTTTGGTTGACTTATTTCTTCCCACTTAAAATTCTTCCTGTCAATGTCAAAGGTCTTGCTAGCAATGTAGCAACTTTGGCAAATTGGTTGGCATCTTGGGGTGTGACCATGACAATCAATATGCTTTTAGAGTGTATCTCTGTAGGTATTGTTTTCTCTATAAAATAATCATGAAATAAACAGTATATCATTTTCTTGTGCCTGTGCCCTGGATGATGAAATCTGAAAACATTGGGCATTCTGTTGCAGGAACATTTCTGCCTCATGCTTTCATTTCATGCTGGTCTTCGTTGCATTGTGTGTACCTCAAACTGGGGGAAAAACATTGGAGGAAATTAAGGCTTCATTCAAATAAGGTCAAGATAGTATGATATGCCCTTGCATTCACAAACATATGCAAGTCTTGTAGTTTATGAATACCAGTTCTTTGGAGTGTACACGATTAGTTTCTTTTATCTTCACTGTATCCTGTCATCTTGCCAGCTACCTTCCTTGAACTTCATAATCTTCATATTTTGAAAAATCTCATTTGCTAAATCACAAAGATGTGGAAAAAAAAAAACTTCAGCAATTGATTTGTATGAATTGGTATGACATCTTTATGCTACGTGTAATAGTTAGTTTAAAATCACCCTTTTCGTCTAGCATATTGCTACTTGCTATAACAAGTGGACTTCATTTCATTAAACTAGTTGTAGTAGTTCTTAAATCACACTTTTTGTTGAGCATGCTACTATAACAAGTGATATTGACTCCACATATAGATCTTGTTCTTCTTAGACATAAATTTTGGTCTCTGTATTACCTGAAAAAATTTAAAATATGAAAAACCTTAAAATATGAAAAAACTTAAAATATGATCTCTGAAACAATAGAAACATCTCCATGTTGTTTTTGCTATGGAATGCGCATGGTATTGTAGTAGTACCATGCAGCTTCTCAAAATTAATGGATGTATTAGATGCAATGGGTCCTTGTTCGTGAGGAGAAAATAGTGCAGGGAAGTCATTAGAAGCACTTATTTCTCTCGTATATGTGAGAAAACGAATGAATTGTTTCCATAATACAACATTCATTATTTCTTTTTCATTTGTAAAGTTATTATATTATCAACATTGTTGTTAAAATTAAGCAAACACAACAAATTAAAACATGACTATTCATGAACATTTTGGTAGAAACTTCGCAGCTCTGCAGCTCTTGTTATTTATGTGAAGAACCTAACTCTATTTGGGTGTGCAGAGATTTGAAACGCCTTGAGTAAATAAAATTGAAATCCCAAAAATTATCTAATTTTGTAAAATAAAATAACACTAAAATATTTCATTAACTATAAAATTAAACTTTGAAGAATAAAATAAAAATGCAGCAACAGGGTGTCACTTCATTTAAATATTTTCCAGATACTCTACATTTTTAACTTCGTAAATAAAATTGAAATCCCAAAAATTATCTAATTTCCTAAAATAAATAAAACTAAAATAATCCATGAACTATAAAATTAAAACTCTAACCTTAGTTGGGTGTGGAGAGATTTTTATTTACGTGTAGAACCCTACAGTATACTTATAAAACAAATTTAAATCCTAATATTTTTTTAAAAAGACAACAGAGAAAAGAAACCAGTAAATTGAATTTCATTCTCTAGAAAACAAAAGAAAATTAATTGATAACTTCTATGCTTCTCACTATTCTTTTGTTTTTTTTATTTCAATTGATATTTTGTGATTTATGTTTCAGTATTACTTGTATTTATATAGATTATTCATTTAATGTCGGTTTTATTGTTATGTGAATTTATTTAATAAAAATATGTTGGTTATATATTTTAAATTTAATTGAATGCACATTCATTTAATAAAAGTATGTCCGTTATATATTTTAAATTTAAAACAATTACTTCATAATTTAAAAAAATAATCAAGGATGATGTAGAAAAATTAAATTAATTAAAGAAATAAAATTTATTTAATTAATCTGACTAAAAAGAAAAATGGATTAAAATTAAATACATAAATTTATTTATTTGATTAATTTGGTAAAAGGGACTATCCTATGAATTAAATAAGTTGACTAATGGAATGGTGGATGTTTAGGATATGTTGAAAGTGGTGCAAGATGAAGCCTAGGAGTTGTTGAAAGATGATGTTAGAAGTGTCATAAGGCTATGGTAGTAATTAAGTGTCTAGAACTAGCATACTTATATTTAGAAAAATCTTTCTAAAATAGTTGAGACATATCCTTCTCAAGGCACCTATTCAACTTATATATGACAAAGTCTAAAAATAGGTACGCTAGGAGCATCTATAGTTTGAACATGTAAAAAATGCTATTTTAATGATTGACACATTTTTGTTTGAGTAATAATAGTGTAGTACATTTAGAGAACATAACATTAAAAATATTGAAAATATGCAATAGAGCTAATAAGATAATGTTTGAAAGAGTGCATTATTTCATATTTATTGAAACAAATTTGTAAGTACATGCATTCATTTATCATATTTTTATGACTATAAAATGTCTCCATATTCATTCAAATAGATTTGTAAGAAGTACGTCGCATCATTTATCTTCTAATACTCTTCACATTTTAGGTTGGCATGTTGTTTTCCCTTTTTCATCTTTTCAGTCATATTTAAATTGTGGAATTATTTCTAGACCTTGTAATTAATTTACATGAAATATAGCCACAAATACCTTGTGATTTATGTATTTTCAATACCCAGGCTAATCTTAAGGGTATTTGGGTTGTGTGGTACCTTTGTATTGGTGTAATTGGTATTATTTGTGTAGTTTGATCTTCAAATGTATGCCTGAATAACTTTCAAATTCAACTATAACATATGTTGGTGGTTGTAGTTGTGCACTTCTAGGTTTGTATATTATTTTTGAACATACATTGGAGCTCCATTTAAAAGACTTGCTTATATCCCAAGATTGGAACTTAACATTACCCCTACATCCTTATAAATTAATAACTCCACCTAAGACTTTTCATTTTCTCCTCCTTCTCGTGCATTAACAGCACCCACTTTTGTTGCAATGCTATGTGCTACTTTTCTTCTATTATAATTATGCACATTATCATTTGTGACAAATAAATGAATAATATTATCAAATTATTCATGTGTCTATGTCAACATTAGTCCTTGTCATTGATCAATAATTAGATTTGTAACGCTATGCTTCAATGAGTATTTTATGGGATTGTTGTATAAACTTTATAATATAAAATATATAAGAAAACATATTACCAAATTAACCTATAATATTTTTTGCAAAATTCAAAATATAATATTCAATGAAAGATAGCCAATAAAAGACCCACTTTCAAAAACACTAATTAAATTATAGTATGACACAAAATATCTTATAAATAAAATAATTTAATGTGTCATAGACTTTTATAATCCATAAAAATTTAAATATAATGAAATGATAATTTTTAAAATTTTAAACTATTTATTTTTTTTGATAAGTGAATTGTTGCGATGCCAGCCACTCCTGATAAATCAAGATTAGAAAATTAGAAATGACTACTCCAAAGGAAGGCCTTAAAAAAAAAACGCTAAATGGGTGATTATATTCAAAACAAATCTGATACAGATAACCATATACTTATGTCTTCCCTAAGCATATTGTAGATAATTACATATCAACATTATAATGTATTCCTAACCTATGTGCACTTTTCTATAAAATATTTTCTACACTTGATCATCATCGACTGCTTCCCCATCTCTGACCCATTCGTGCTAGAGTCCGAGCCACCAGAGTTGATAGAGAAGAACCAGTCTGTGTCGTTGACATCTACTTCTCTCGAAAGAACCTTGAGGAATTTCGCACACTACATGTCGTCCTATTTTGACTCCTCATTTTATCCCACTAATGTAATAAAAAAAATTACCCATGATCCATTACATGGCCAGGGGATCACATGCCGAGTGTCATTATTGGGCAAGAACCCCAAGCCGAGATCAACATTGTCCAAGGTCTTCTTCAGTCCCCCGGCCGATGTGGTTTTAATTAGTGTTTCTACCACCACCCCAATACCATCTTTCGGCTCCCCCAGATCTAGTAGCACAACAACAATTATAGAGGACATATCAGTATTCACCCTGTATTAATGAGAAGTGGAGATGAAAGTGTCCCCAAGCACCATGTAGATTGTGTGCAAAATAATAACTGACCATGATTTGAAGATCTTTCTCAACCTAAGATCTAAGATATGTCCTATGAAATCAATTTGCCTCCTCTTTGCTTTGAGACATGTTGCTGAATCTATATTATCAACTTCACTGCAAATGGCATTTTGATTAGCATATATATTGTTTGTTACAGTACTACCTGCATAGTTGTCATCATAAATGTTAGCATCTCCTCTGAGCCATCCTCCTCTCCCATCAGGCAAACCATCTATCACACCATACTAGTTCATGATGTCCTGTTTTCTTGTCATTCATGTGAAATGACAAGTCGACCAATTTCCAATTTCTCCCACACTTCCTTTGATTTGGCATGCACATACTTATTTGGTGCATATGAATTGCCACATTCACTAGTTTGTCCACCTCAATTCTAGCAATTTCTTTGCCATTGATTGCTACCATTTCTTTGACCTCGCACATGTACCTATATAGGGCATTACTAAATCAAGTGCATTCAATTGTTTGTTCATACATGAAACATAAATAACCTAGTATGATGATTAGGCTCCCTCCTATATTTGAGGCCCTAGAAAATAAGCTCAAACATTACAGATTGAGACCTACGTTCCATTTATTTTGATCCATGACCATCCACACAGAGTCATTTTTCTATTTCTACTATTTAGAGCATGAAATATAGAATTGAGGAACCAACCAATAAGACTAAGAAGGTCACACCACCAATAATGGAGTATACAACATTAGAACCATATCCATGGATGGAGAGACAAATGATGCAATAACAGAATTTGTAGGGAGGCCCCAACCATTCTAGAGTGGGAACCAATTGATCATTTTTCTCATACACCACCTAGGTTAATATCCTTTTTCTGGCCCCCGCACCTCTTTATATAGTTTATAGTAGGAGCCCTCGTTTAGTCTATAATGGTGGAAAAAGAGATCGTTTGAAGGAAATAGATACGTAGGAGATCATGATCCCCGAATGTTAGGTATTAATGTTCACATACTCGTTTTCAGTACCAGGGTTGTAGAAATAAGGAACATTGAGTGAATGTAAGAACTGAATCTAGCTACTTGAGATAAACAGGAGCATGCTCAACCTGCAATAAAACAAGTATTGCAAACAATGGGTAATTGGAATGCAAAAATAGGGTTAGGGTTATTCACACAAATAAAAATATGCATGCTTTGTAACGGAAATATTTTATTGTTATTTATTTTGATTCAATATGCCTTGGCCTAATTTGGAGAGACTTTTCTTAATATAGGTATGCTAGTTAATTAAATAATTTTATTATTTGATTAATTATTTTCCACTTGTTTTAATCCTCAGCTACATTCATTAAATCTAGATACTTGCACAAAAGTCAAACTAACTTTACATCTCCACCACCCATTTCATACTACACCTTTTAGTCCTAGCCATTCACATAAGGATAAACCTTAGTTTCCTCTCACTCAGTCTTAGAAGCCCTAGGATACGAGTTAGAAGCCTCCTTTTTTGTCCTAAAGTTATCTCATCAAATCTTAGCCATCCATCAAATCAAATCTTAGCCATTCATCCTATCATCCAAAATTCTATAAATCAAGCTTCAATCAAGCCATAATCAAGAGCTTTGAAGGTAACTTTATATTGTCAGAGTGACCAACCAACAATTAAATCATTATAAAAAATTCTTGGAACAAAAGAACCATTGTCAGAGTGCAACAAGGGCTATTCTGGTAAGAACTTTCTATGCTTTTCCTTTGATTTTTGTTAGCTATTTAAATATTTATGGATTGGTAAAATGTATAATAACACAAGTCTATGACACATTAAATTATTTTATTTATAAGATATTGTGTGTCATACTATTATATAATATAAGTAGTGTTTTTGAAGTGGGTCTTTTATTGGCTATTTTTCACTCAATATTATTTTTTAAGTTTCTAGGTTAATTTGGTAACATGATTTCTTATATAGTTTTTCTATTATAAAGTTTATACAACAATCTCATAAAATACTGACCATAAAACTACTTTATCATAAGCATATGCATATGTTTACATAATAATCTTTTGAAATAATGAGTGTATCCTAGAAAATCTCTTTGAACAACTTAATTTCAAATAAATTTTTTAAGTGAAAAAATATTAGTTTTATTAGTTTTTAATTAAAAATAAATTATATTTATTGCAATAATATATAAATTTTAAGTTAGATTTGTTGCTGCAATATGTGCTATTGTGTTCCAGATTGAAATCTTAGAGGACTGACCTTTACACCCAAATTTTGGTATAATATAAATTCATTTTATATCTTTTTAACTGACTGCAATAGAAAAATACTTTGCAGGTATTTAAGGCTGTAATTGAAGTTAGGACGGAAACTGAACTATAGAAATTGGCATGTGGAATCTCTGGAAACCATGGCTGTGGAAGTAACAGCATGCAGGAGAAAGATGAAGTAACTATCAATAATACTCAAAGGAAAGGAAAAGCTCAGCTGCCAAGCCACCAAAGGGTCGCCCAGCCCACCCTAGTGAATCAAAAAATAAGCCAAAAAACACAACAATCAATCACCAGAAGGAAATGAAGATTAATGTTTCTGAAAATTGCAGCAGGTTATGATGTCTAAATGTTTAACTCAGTAATGCAAGAGGTATGACATAGTTACATTGCTAGTTTTGAGCTTCGGGAATTGTGGGCAGATGGACAATTTATCAGTTGGACTTGACGAGAGGATATGGACTTGACGGAGTAGACAATGTCAAGTTTGGATTTCCAAAGGCCTTCACAACCACAATGCTGTCATGGAGTGTTTTGGAGTTTGGCTGATTCATGGGCAGCGAGCTGTCCAGTGCAAAGATGGCCATTGGATGGGTCACAGATTATCTTCTCAGAGCTACTACTCATCCAGGTACTATATATGTTCAGGTTAGTATGTGCATAAGAACATGACAATTTCATTAATGATGTAACAACAGAATAATCAGTCATTATGTTGTATCTCCGAGGTTTATAAATTCTAATAATTATTGAGGCTTGTCTTAAAATTATGCAGGTAGGGGAACCTAACAGTGACCACAAATGCTGGGAGAGGCCAGAAGACATGGACATGTAACTAGAACTGCGTATAAAATAGATAACAAAAACCTTGGAACGACTGCAGCACTTGCAGTTGCATCCCTTGTTTCACAAGTAAGACCCTTCCTATTTCAAGAGAATCATTCATGCTTCCATGATGGTAAACTTTTTAGCACTAGAGTAATAGCAGCTGCTTAAAAACTTGATAATGATCAGAGTTTAGGAGCTTATGAATCAGACAATACATTTGGCTGGGACAATAAACATATTGCAACCCAAGTACTTTTATGGAATATATAATAACTTCAATTGTGACTACTTATACTAATCGAAACAGCAAGAAGTTAAAAATATTGCAGATTCAATGATAAAAGTGAAGTAATATAAATAGTCACACTCTAAGTTACTATACCTTGGATAAAAGCATTCATGCTCCAACATGTTTATTGTCCCACCCAAATGTATTGTATGATTCATCACCTCCTAAACTCTGACCGTTATCAAGCTTTTAAACTACCACTATACTCTAGTGCTAGAAATTTTTCCATTGAAGTATGAATGAGTTTTTTGGAATAGAAAGGGTCTGACTTGGGAAACAAAAAGGCTGCAGCTCCAAGCCCTGCAGTTGTTTCAGGGTTTTGGTTATCTATTCTATATGCAGTTCTCTTCTAGCCTCTCCTAGCATTTGTAGTCATTGTTAGGGTCTCCTACCTACATAATTATCAGACAAGCCTAAATAATTATTAGAATTTATAAACCCAGGAGATAAAGCATCATGACTGAAATTATTATGTTGTAACATCATGATTGAAATTATTCTATTGTTATGCACATACTGACCTCAACATATATGCTGCCCGGATGAGCAGTAGCTTTGAGAAGATAATTTGTGGCCCATCAAATGGCCATCTTTGCATTGGAGAGCTGGCTGCCCATGAATCCACCGAACTCCAAAACACTCCATGATAGCATTGTGGTTGTGCATCATAATATCCTCTCATCAATTCTTCTCTATCCCAACTGAAATAATATCCCTATCTAGACACTGTTTTACTTCCTTATGTGCTTTGACTATAATGCTTTGTAACTCTCAGCTCAGAGTTGAGGAAGGATTTGTTGGTAGTAGGCTTCCTGGTAGATGACTTATTGAAAGGGCTACAATTCCCAACGTCCAACGGTTAAAGGGCATGGTTCATCTTTGGGTGAATCACCAATGACTACTTCTTTGCCAAATAAAGTCAATACTACCCTTCTTGAAAATGTTCTTCGAATGGCTGGAGGTATGTTACAAGTTTATTATTCTTTAGTCTTGAGTTTTTTTTATCTTATAAGAGTTAAGGAATAATGGCTTAGTATAAATCTAGTCAACATTTAAATGGTTTATAGACTTAGTGTAAATCTAGTCAACATTCAAAAGGTTTATAAATTTTACTTTTGGGGGGATTGTTCTGTATACTGCATCTTGTGGATTTTTGCATTTCAAAGTTATGAATGGATATGCACGTGGACATTATAAAATAGATTACACAGACATACTTTATAAAATATTGGATATCAGCCTTACAGTAGAATGGAAGGCATTGTGGTTGTGTCATATAAAGGGATGAGCCTTGGTGTGAGTCCAAGAAGTAGCTTGTATCTTAAAGAACCTGATCAATGCTTTTATCTTGGTGAATACATCTAAGGTAGTTTGACTAATCCAGAAATAAACTCCATCTTAAATTATTTTCCCGCCTCAGAGAAGCCTGACAATACGGATCTAACCTTAATGAATATAATGAAGATGATTTTGATTAGTTTCGTATTCCATAACCTTGGATGTAAAAAACTTTTAAGTGATAAGGTGGGCTTCAAATCTACACAATATTCAAAATGTTTATTGATGCAATTTTAGTTCATTTGTGCTTTATGTTATAGTTTCTACATATCATGCTAAACTGAAAAATCATCTCAAGTGTAACAACAACTCTGAAGGTGTTGTTGCTAGTATCTTAGATATGTTCAGAACCATATAGACATGTTCAAAAGTATAAAGGAATGAGGCTCGGCGAGAGGCTAAACGGTAGATTTTTATCTTAAAAAACAATTGATAGATGAATCTATTTAGAACGCTTTTTTAATTTTAAAAACTGTGCAGCTGAACTCTATACGAACCATAGATACATGTATATAAGTTTGATAGGAATTTAGAAATAGCTACATACTACTTGATGCTATCCACCAATTTTAGTTCAAATTTGGTCATTTCAATTTTTTTCTGCACAATCAATGCTCTATCAATATATATTATATCTTGATCTTTTACATTTATAAATTAAAAAAAAACCATTTTAAATAGATTCATCTATCATTTTTTTAAAGGTAAAAATCTACTATTTAGCCTCTCACGGGGCCTCATTCCTTTATAGTTCTGAACATATCTAAGATACTAGCAACAACAACTTTAGAGTTATTGTTAGTCCTGAGATGATTTTTTCAGTTCAACATGATTTGTAGAAACCATAAAAGATGGCACAAATTAATCAAAATTAAGTCAATAGACATTTTGAATATTGTGTAGTTTCGAAGCTCATCTTATGGAATATGAAACTAATCAAAATCATCTTCATGATATTCATTAAGGTCAGATCCAAACTTATAATTGGCTAGGGAATTAGTCAAACCTGTTAGGGTTAGCCGGCAGAAGATATCAATTAAATGCAAATAAAGATTAAACAGAGAAATGGAAATACACAGAAATAATAATAGCGAGAGACAATTTTTAACGTGGTTCACCCAAACTCGGGCTACATCCACCAAACAGAGAGTCCAATATTATTATCCAGTAAATCAAACCGATTACAATCAGCAATCCCTGCAACTCAATACCGCTGCAAAATGCTACAATACAATATCAAAACCCTAACCCTTAGCCACTTTTTATCAAGCCCCTTGACCCCGTAGGAATTTGGGGGGAAACCGCGCCGATAAAAGTGGGGTAAATATAACCTCCGAGTCTGATTAGGCTCCATATAACAACAAAACCACCTTAGATGTATTGACCAAGATAAAATTATTGATCAGGTTCTTTAAGATACAAGCTACTTCTTGGACTCACACGAAGGCTCATCCCTTTATATGACACAACCACAAGGCGGATATCCAATATTTTATAAAGTATGCCTTTGTAATCTATTTTATAAAGTCCACCTGCATATTCTTTCAGAACTTTGGAATGCAAAAATCGACAAGCTGCAGCATACAGAATAATCCCCCAAAAAGTAAAGCCTATTAACCTTTTAAATGTTGACTAGATTTACACTAAGCCTATAAACCTTTTAAATTTTGACTACATATACACTAAGTCATTAGCCCTTAATAGTTATGAAGCATCTTATAAGATCAAAAAACTCAAAACTAAAAAATAATAAACTTGTAACATACCTCCGACCATTTGAGGAACATTTACAAGGAGGGTAGTATTGACTGCATTTAGTAAAAGTACTAAGTGGTGATGCACCCAAAGATGAACCATGACCTTTGACGATTGCATGTAGATGTTGGGAATGAGGAGGATGAGAATAAGTATAGACAATGCTATTGCTACTTTCATCTTCACCATTATAATTAATCTTATGATAGTATACATTAACATAAGCGGGCAACAATAACATAAACAATAGACCCTACAATAAGCCGGACACTAGGAAGCTTGCGACCAATGAATCCTTCATCAAGTTTGAACTGAGAGCTACCAAGAATTATAATCAAAGCACATAAGGAAGTAGAAAAGTGTCTAGACATGGATATTATTTCAGTTGGCATAGACAGGAATTGACGGGAGGATATTATGATGCAAGAGATAATGTTAAGTTTGGATTTCCAATGGCCTTCACAACCACAATGCTGTCATGAAATGTTCTGGAGTTCGGCGGATTCATGGGCAACGAACTCTCCAATGCAAAGATGGTCATTCAATGGGTCACAGATTATCTTCTTAAAGCTATTGCTCATTCGGGAACCATATATGTTCAAGTTAGTATGTGCATAACAACAGAACAATTTCAGTCATGATGTTACAACCAAATTTTTTAGTCATGATGTTGTATCTCCTGGGTTTATAAATTCTAATAATTATTTAGGATTGTCTTATAATTATGGAGGTAGGAGACCCTACAAATGCTGGGAGAGGCTAGAAGACATGGACACTACTAGAACTGCCTATAAAATAGATAACCAAAACCATGAAACGATTGTAGCACTTGCAGCTGCATCCCTTGTATTTCACAAATCAGACCCTTCCTATTCCAAGAGACTCATTCATGCTTCCATGATGTTAAATTTTTCAGCACCAGAGTAATAGGAGCTTAAAACCATGATAATGGTCAGAATTTAGGAGCTCATGAATCAGACAATACATTTGGATTGGACAATAAACATGTTAAAGCCCGAGTGCTTTTATCCCAGGTATAGTAACTTAGAGTGTGACAACATATATTAATCGAATCAGTAAGAAGTTATATAAGTAGCCATTTGACTTGGACAATAGACACGTTAAAGCCTTAGTGCTTTTATCCCAGGTATAGTAACACTCAAAGTTGCTATACCTTGGATAAAAGCAATCGGGCTCCAATATGTTTATTGTCCGACCCAAATGTATTCTTTGATTCATCAGCTCCTAAACTCTATCATTACCAAGTTTTTAAGATATTGCTATTAATCTAGTCCTAAAACATTTAGCATTATGGAAGCATGAATGAGTCTCTTGGAATAGGGAGGGTCTTACTTGTGAAACAAGGGATTCAGCTACAAGTGCTGCAACCTTTTCAGGGTTTTGGTTATTTATACGCAGTTTTGGAAGTGTCCATGTCTTCTGGCCTCTTCCAGCATTTGTGGTCATTGTTAGGGTTCCCTATCTGCATAATTTTCAGATGATCCTCAATAAATATTAGAATTTATAAACCCTTGAAATTACTAAACCCCTGAAATTATTTTGTTGTTACATCATGACTGAAATTATTCTGTTGTTATGCACATATTAACCTGAACATATATGGTCCCAGATGAGTAACAGCTTTGAGAAGATAATATGTGGCCCATCGAATGGCCATATTTGCATTGGAGACATCACTGCCCATGAATTCGCTGAACTTGAAAACACTCCATGACAACATTGTGGTTGTGAAGGCCTTTGGAAATCCAAACTTAACATTGTCTACTGTGTCAAGTCCATATCCTCCAGTCAAGTGCAGCTGATAAATTGTCCAACTGCCCACCGTTCCTAAGCTCCAAAATAGCCACAACTACCTCACACCTCTTAGAAGCCTCCTTTTTCGCCCTAAAGTTGTCTCATCAAATCTTAGCCATTCATCCTATCATTCAAAAATCTACAAATCAAGCCATAATCAAGAGCTTTGAAGGTAATGTTATGGTTTCAGAGTGACCAACCAACAATTAAATCATTATAAAAAATTATTGGAGCAAAAGAACCATTGTTATAGTGCAACAAGGGCTATTCTGGTAAGAACTTTCTATGCTTTTCCTTTGATTTTTTTGAGCTCTTTAAATATGTATGCATTGATAAAATGTATAATGACACAAGTCTATGACACATTAAATTATTTTATTTATAAGATATTGTGTGTCATACTATAATATAATATAAGTAGTGTTTTGTAAGTGGGTGTTTTATTGACTATTTTTCACTCTATATTATTTTTTAATTTTCTACGTTAATTTGGTAATATGATTTCTACAACAATCCCGTAAAATACTAACCATGAAACTACTTTATCATAAGTATATGCCTATGTTTACATAATAATCTTTTGAAATAATGAGTGTATCCTATAAAATCTCTTTGAACAACTTAATTTCAAATAATTTTTGAAGTGAAAAAATATTATTTTATTAATTTTTAATAAAAAAATAAATTATATTTATTGCAACAATATATAAATTTTAAGTTAGATTTGTTGCTGCAATATGTGCTATTGTGTTCCGTATTGAAATCCTAGAGGACTGACCTTTAGACCCAAATTTGATATAATATAATTTTATTTTATATCTTTTTAACTGAGTGCAATAGAAAAATACTTTGCAGATATTTAAGGCTGTAATTGAAGTTAGGATGGAAACTGAACAACAGAAATTGGCATGTGGAATCTCTGGAAACCATGGCTGTGGAAGTAACAGCATGAAGGAGACAAAGGAAGTAACTATCAATAATACTCAAAGCAAAAGAAAACCTCAGCTGCCAAGCCACCAAAGGGTCGCCCAGCCCACCCTAGTGAATAAAAAAGAAGCCAAAAAACATAACAATCAATCACCAAAGGAAATGAAGATTAATGTTGTGAAAATTGCAGCAGGTTATGATGTCTAAATGTTTAACTCAGTATTGCAAGAGGTATGACATAGTTACATGGCTGTTTTTGAGCTTCGAGAATTGTGGGGAGATGGACAATTTATCAGCTGGACTTGACGGAGTAGACAATGTCAAGTTTGGATTTCCAAAGGCCTTCACAACCACAATGCTGTTATTCTTAGGATAAATGTTATTCTTTCATCAAGTTTATTTAATCGAATTTGTTGATAGAATAGGGCATAGAAACCATTCAAACCTAGAGCATTGTCTAGTTGAAAAGATAAGTTGCTTGTCTAAGTTTTTCTTTAATCTCATAATGTAATAAATTTAGATTACATTCCCCACAAATTAGATTGGGAATTTTATCAACAATATTTCATGGATCTTGAAAAGATAAGTTTCTTGTCTAAGTTGTTCTTTAGTCTCAAAATACGACATAAATTAGTTTGAGAATTTTATCAATGTCAAGGTGGTCTTCAAAGCCATACACCTCCTTTGCCTCCACACTCCCGACGTGGCACCAAGACCACCAAGAATCCGTGAACTTCTCGCGTCAGCTTCTTCTGTGCCATTGGCTAGCACTTCAGGTATGGTTGTTCCCAGCAGTGAGACTATTTATGGGTGACCCCTAGATGGTTAATTTAGGTGTTTAGTTTACTCTATTTTTTGGCTTTTTGGTTGAATGCCCACTTGCCACTACGTTGGTTGAACTCGTTTATATTTTTTTTCTATTGCTACTTCCTTACTCTGATGTATATGAACTCTTTATTTTAATACAGTATAGGTTTGTGCTTGCAGGCTTTTAAGAAAAAAAAAATTATAGATCTTTTATCCCTTCTCATTGTAGTTGCGGAAAAATTTCCATCTTTTTTATTTCTTGTTTTAGGATTTCTGGACATCTAAGCATTCCATTCTCTGTTTTCTTTTGTTAAACAACATTATTATGTTGTTGGTTCAAAACTAATTTATAAAAATATTTTGTGTTAATATCACCTTGTTTACTCATTGATTTCTTGCATGTTGTCTTGGTTATTATTCTTATTGATTTTGTAGACCCAATAGATTGTGGGCAACAATTTGATGAAAATCCTAGTCAAATCCAATCTCTTTGATTTTGTTTTGAACTATTGTCAATTTCTTCTTAATTTGTAGGACTTTTTTAGGAATGTCACTATTGCGTCAAATTTTGAGGTAATGAAGTTTACCCATGAATTTTTACATTGCACATCCTTACATATTGTTGGTCCCTTTCATCCATTTTCCTACTTGCTCCTTGAAATCTAGATGTACTAGAAAAAATAATTGAAATTTGAATAATTGTTGTCATTTCCTATTATATGTATTTAAAATTGATATGATTATTGGCCAATGATTTGAAAGAGTTGTGTCTCTTATCTTGGCTGAGATTTGCTTTTTCTATGTGATCCATTGATCAACGATGTAAGTGACTAGTGTAGAAGGTTGTGACTAGGATGAGATTGCTGGTATTTGTTACCAAAATAGAATCTACAATATGTTTTATTAGACTTATATATTTGTTGCCATGTTTTAGTTTTATAAGTTTCCTAAAAAGAAATATAGCTCAAATTCTTGAGTGCTAATAAATATAGATCATCATGGGATAGATTGATTAAATTTGTATACATACCTCACTAGATGCCACTGGACTAATGTACGAGAGTTGTGATAAATGTTTATCTACTTTCTTCCCCATATACTATTGTACTTAATATTTTCTTTGGTGTTTGGAGTTTATTCTCATCACTTCTTGTAGGAGGACTGCATCTATTCCTTCATATTGCACTATGTTATGCAGGTATTGGCCTTTTTTGGGCACACCTATTCCCTTGGCATTCCTTGGTAAAGTCTGTATTAAATAGATTTGAGAACCTCCAAAATATCTTCCTCTAGTGGCTGATTAGAGATGGGAGTTTGTTATATTTATACATCCATTTGAATTGAAGAGTTGTACAGGATGTGTGTGAAGTTGAACCCATTTGAACATTGTGATTGTTGTTTCTAGGTTGCTCTTCACTTTTGATTCAATTTTTTGGATGATTTTCTCTTTCTATTTTGCTCCATTATGACATTTGGTTCTCAAAGTTACAATTTTGTTTGGGATTAGATTTGCTGACATATCACCTACCTATGTGTTATTTTACTTTTAGTATTAGAATATGTGGAGTATGTTTGTGCTGAAAGATGAAGTAGCTTTTAATTCTCACCTTTTCTTTTAGATGTACTAATTCTAGGTATGATATCTCTTAATTTGGGCTGTTTTCTTAAGTATTTCTATCATCTACATTTTTGTTACTCTGTTGACCTCACAAAGATGTAAATTATCTCTTGTTTCCATACCTTTTCTTGTGTAATCTCATTTGAATTTGTTCTCATCTGATTGGTAGCTTTGACTATTTATTTGTTGTATTTTAGGCTTAAAAGGTATTATTGTTGGTGGTTGTTCCATTGCATCTTGTGAACATGCTTGGTCCAACTCCATCATTTCTTGGATTGGAGAAACATTGGAAAAGATGATTGTTCTCATTACACATTTGACATCTAAACAAATTATTCCCATGATATATGGGTTTGTTATATACAACACCTCTCATATCTAGAATCATACAACTTGATAATGTTTTTCATAGTCTAGATCGTTGCAAAAAATTTCATAAATCACAACCTCAGATTTTTTGTAAATTCTGAAGAAGCTATGTACTATGTAATTGCAAATCAAAGAATTTATAGAGAAAAGTAATTAGTCTTGACTAAGGAGCATAGGTAAATATTACCTATCTTGGAATTGTGCTTAGTAGATTCTATGTTAGGTTGAAATCTAGTAACAAGTGTTTCTTAAAGAGCCCATATCTCTTCATGAACCATGGTGCTCTTTAATATACAAGATCTTTATTTTGTTTGGGAAAGAAAATTTCTAGAAAGTAGACTTTGGGAACCCTCAATATCTAAACTAATATAGATGACGTCTACTTTTCATGAGCCCAAAGCCTAAGTGTTTTGGATCCTGGAAAATCCCACATAAATCTATAGATTAGGGATCTTTCCTTCAATATTCAGAGCTGATCTTCCATATATAAACTGTGTTAAAGAATATGGGGGGTGTTTCCATTTTAAAGTAACAACCATTCTCCTTTTTGGCTATGAAATCGGGTATTATAACTATTTTCTTGGCATGATGTACAAAACTCCTTATATCTTCCTTCGAAACATGAGGTGTTGCTTTTGTGACTAGTCTTGAGTATTGTGCTTGAGCATTCTCTGAAGAGGCCCATAAGGATTCTTCTTCCTCAACTAGTTCTTGCTTGACTATTTAGAGAGTAATATGATGAGAAAAACCTCTACTAATGTTTGGTGCATAAGTAGATGGGGGAGAATAGGGCTCCTTGAAGGTATGTACATTAGTTGATATGATCAAAGAGACATGCAAGTTTTCAACATTCACAATGGAATACAAATACATATATGGATGTAGATCTAGTATAAAAGTATTAGAATTTAGTTTTTCAAGAATCTTAGATGGAGTATATCTAATTGGTTTTAACTTCATTGCTATACCTCGAGACTTATCTTTTTGTAAGTAAAGATATTATGTATCCCCAACATGGAACTCGACTCTATGCTAATCATTTCTTGCTTCCTAATTAGTTTGAGATTGCTGCAACCTCTTTCTTTTAGAGAAATATATTTCTTGTTCTTTCAATAATTTTTTATCTTAGTGGATTTCTCAATCCACTTTTTGCACCCTTTGTGGCTATTTCATCACAACATTAAATGGAGTAGGTAGTAAGTAACCAAAACATGTCTCAATAACTTGCATCAGCAATGTTTAACTTCAAACTATTTGGATCACGTCATAACCATCTACAACCTTGTACATACTTGCATACTTTATTCTTACAAAATATTATCATGTTAGGAGTGTTTGAAAGTTACATGCTTAGTTAGTTTGACTAGTGGCTAAGAATAGTAAATCAAATTTAATATCTTTTCATGATATAATTCAGATCACATTCAATCCTTTCATAAGCCTTTTTAAATTCTATTTCTAAAAAGATATCCTTTCAACAAAACTAGTGAACCCATTTGAAGCCTTCCCAAGATTTGATAAGGCTACAACAAGTAAATCTGCCTATTTATATACTTAGTATGCCCTCTTCAACCATTTAGGAAACAAGATGTTTAATTCTACTAGCAAGATATTTTTCTTAAATTATGTAAAAGACATTGAGGACTGTAATATGTTGTCATCCTCCAATCACAGCCTTTAGGCGTGAGTTTAATGAGCTCTTAATAAATGAACATTAGTTGCAAATAAGAAGAGGGAAAATACTCTAGGCAATTAGAACCACAAGAGGCAATCCTAAACAACATAAAAAACCCATGACACTAGGTATTGAGGATTATGCCTAGTGTTCTAATGTGTCTTTTTTAGTGACTTTAGAATTTTACAAAGGCAGTGGTCCCCACTTTTATTCTTATTCTCCACGTAGTCCCATGCAATTTGTTGAATCCCAAAATTGTAAGTAATTGATCTTTTTATAGAATTTTAGAGCAGCAACTGTTTATAAAATAAAATTGCAAAATAATGGAATCTTTTAAGGCTATAATCAGCACTATTATGGGAAATTGCCAGTAGGCATTCCCCATCATTGTGAGTCATGAACATTAGCAATTACATGATTTCTCCACAATATAAACAGTTGGCATTGTTCATCTTTTATGATTGTTTTTGGTTTCTTTTTTCTAGCTTTTAGCAGAAACAAATATTTCCCATTCAACTAGCATATTTTTAAGGACAAAAAAATTTGGAATTTTAGTAAAGCAATTTTTGGGTCCATGCCACAACTTTACAATCTGAATAATAACCAAATCAACTGGAGAAAACATAGCCAACAATTTAATGTAGGGACTTTCACTAATCACTTAAACATGATAAAAAGACACCTTGAGTGTGCCACTTAAGGGGAAAAATAAAGGTGTAGCAATGCAAATGTTGCTACATGGCAGCTGACACTAGAATTTAAAAAACTAGATTTAATCATGACTATGCTTGGTAGTGTACAAAGGGTTGTGTTGTAAAGGTTAAAAAAATGGATTCATAAGAGAAGTGGCTGAAGTTCAAAACCACCACATCGCAATAAGGCAGACGTTAACTTGGAAGCCATATGGGCATGTAATAATATGCGCAGGACTGGAACCTATTCCAAGCCCAGGAGGTGATATTCACAGTTACACTTTAACAAACAAACAAAAGTGAGCATACCTGGGAATTTGTGATATTAATTTCTGCACAAATGTGCACCTAATCTCCTTGAATATAAGATACCTACATGGAGTCAAGATGCCAATCTTACTTGCATGCTATAAAGAAAAAATGTCAAGCAGATATTCTTTATAGAAAACACTCCATCATAGACTACTATTACCCCTTACTCTATGAATGTTAAGACCCCTTTGTAAACCAAATAAACAGATGAAGTACAATCAAATAGGAAAAAGACATTCTTAAACATCAACCACATTCAACCAATCATTAACGAGAACGCTGCATTCCAATGCAAGATGAAATGCGGACTACATATAGGAATCTTCAGATTATAATAGCCACAAAACCAAAAGGAGAGAACATATTACCATTATTCAAAAAGGAGCTGACAAACTCACAACAAGCCATATGGAAGGTTGGACCATTTTCTCTATTTCCATGTTTCAAATATCCCATATGGGTTTGTAGTTCAGTCACCTACCATTAGACTGTGACTGTGACTGTGATTGTAGATCTAGACTCAAATGGAGTATGGACTCAGAAATCTTAGAACTGATTTCAAATATATCTTGAAGAAGACAAGAACTCCTCAAAACCAATCCAAACTTTAGAAGAATTTGGTTTCAACTAGATTACAAATAACCAGAGAGAAGTCTAACTCACCATTCTTTGCAAGAGCTCTGCCCTTTCCTTTCCTTCCATCTGACGTTTGTGACGCCGAGAAAGATATTCATCTAGACCAGACATCAAAAAGTCAACTTCTTCTCCTAACTGCTCCAACTTTCTGCATAGAAGAAACAATTCATGTAAAAAGTCTACATGTCTAGGGCATAGCTGTGTTTTAAATGTTTTGTCCTCATAAAAACTAATTCAACTAACTCTGCTATCAAAAACGGATTTCTATTGCAGTCTAGACATTGTGATGAAATATCAACAGCATTAATATATGGCAAAAAGGCATTTCAACATAGAAGTGATACAATTTGAAGTAGAAGTGATACCATTTTAAGTAGGCTGGAACCAGTTGTGCATCAGGTAGAGATGGAAGGTACAAGGAAAAGGATGGTACAGAAAAACATTATGAAAATCAGACCTGGCAAAAATAGCAATATTGGCAGATCTAAAGAAAGGAAACAATTTGCAGTGATGGGTCTTGATTTTGCAGCAAAGATTGTGGGATTTATTCTTCCCAAATAAAAAGAAGCTGCAAGTCAATTTAATTTGTGTGTCCTATTTAGAAACCGTGGCGGATGTCTTAGATTTGGGCAACTGAAATTTCTTAAACAGTAAACCAATTTAGTGTGGACGGGGTAGCGGAGTTACAACAGAGTTAAACCCCGTAATTGAAACAATGATTTTGGGCAAAATGAAAGGACCGTAAATATAATCCGTGTGTTTTTATGTTTCAATATTCAGAACAGACACGAGCAACTGTAAAGATAATCTGTACCATGAAACTAATTTTCAATGTTGAAGAGTAAAGATAATCCTATCAACCGCTAAAACATATTTGCATATTTTTATTATTATAAATTTTAATTGATTATTGTGAATCAATATAAATTTTAATAAGAAAGCCTATCAAATTAAAATTTATTACGAAAGAGAAATAAGGTTAGAGAAGATCTGTGTCATACCTTTTTTTTTTATGTTTAGATCAAATACTCTGAACTCTTTCTCAAAGCCATGTTTAAATAAACCATCTATTGTGATGTTGAGCCTCCATTCTCTGTACAAGTTATTATGATGCATGAACATTACATCATATATTGTGATAACAAATCTGCATTCTTTTACAGTGCCGGCTAGGTTTCATAGTGCTGGCTAGCATAATATACACTCTTAAACCCATATTTATATTGTGAACTCTAAACCATACAATGCATCAAGCATTATGATGTTGGCTTCCTTCTTATAAAACAGAGCCTAAAAACCCTATTTATCTTTAGGGTTTCTTATAGATGACAAACCACACCCAACATCATGATGTGTTGCATAACATATCCAACATTATAATGCCACACTTCATTCCTCCTAAACTACAGCTCACATCTGGTGCAGGGTCTCCAATAGTGTGCAACCTTATGATGCGAGACAACATATCACATCCATTATAATTCCAAGCTATTATAATGGGATCTCAAAACCCTAATTTCTAGAAATGAACTTTTTATAAGCTACACATCATATCAAGGGATGAGATTGGGATCATGCCCGAGGCGAATTTCACAGAATGAATACCCCTCAGTCCTTGACTCTTAGCCAAAGAGGTTCAGCCTAAGGCTCATGCCCTAAGGCTTGTGCTCCCATTAGTAGCAAAAACGAATTTGTGGATGACCTCTATAAAATTATAATCTAAAGCTATAATAATGAAATCTCATAACCCTAATTTATATTGTGAACATTCCATTAACTACACATCATCCCTAAAATTATTTATGGAGCCTTCATCCTCAAACTTATTCGAGTCTCTTTAACTTCTCAAGAAAGAATACATTAATAATGAAAATCAATGAAAATAAATTCGTTACATTAAAAAAAAAAAAACCCTAGTGCTTCATATACCTTCAACTTAAATAGTTTGTACTTTTTACAAGATCAAAACTAGCCACTACATTAATCATTAATTTTTTTTGTAAAGTGAAAGTTATATACATACACTTATATTAGGGTAGTTGTGAAGCCCAACTATAACTAGTATAGATATTTTAAATACATTATCTAAAAAACACATAGAGGTACCACTCTAGAGCTATTATTATTATTATTATTATTATTATTATTATTATTATTATTATTATTATTACTACTTTAATTTAGAATTTTTTTTTACTACATACACACATGGACATATAGATTTTAATTTTAATTTATCTACAATGCTTAAAATTTTTATTTTACTTTTCGAAAAGTCACCATTCATTATTTGGGCAACTCTTTTGTTTTGCTTTTTACTTTGAAAAGTGTAGTAAATATTGTATACTTGTATGTTACTTTTTAATAGTTTATATTTTAAAATTTTGATGTCTTATATTTAAAAAATAAATATTTAATGTAAATTATTACAAAACATGATCATCTATATATTGAGGTAGTTATGAAGTCCCACTACAAAGATGATAAACTTAATCAAAAATATTTTAAAAATATGATCAAATTTAATTATGTCTGCCAAGAATCTCACTTTACTTTTAAATTATCTTGAGAAAAATAATAGATATAACTCAAAAATATAAGAGAAAAATAACTAATGAAATAAAAGTTAACGTACAACTTATGAATGTTGGGAATTAAGGTGTAATTCCGATTGAATTTATTTAATTATTGCCTAATGTTGTATTTGATTGCACATTCAGTTTGGTCACATAGTTGAGATGGCATGGTGACATGTCAGCTTACTTGGAATGTGACTTGGATGGTCAAGTCAATCCTACATGGATTTGGGCATCCCATATTGAGGTGGCATTAATTTTCCATGTGTCAACATCTTTGGTATGTGGAAGACAATATTCCATATGACAGAATCTATGACGCATAAGGGCCAAGTTTGGAGATTCCTATGACGAGTGGTGACAAGTGTCGGTTGGCATCTTTGCATGAGGGAAAGGCATCTTTGGGTGCCCAAGTTGGGCTATGACATGTTGTAAGTAGAATATGCTATATTTAGCATTGTATGACGGATTCTCTTACAACTTTCAAGATTGCTATTGTGGGCAGATTTTAGATTTTAGGATGGTTGTAAGTCACATAAGAGAATTTGTCATAGTCTATTTTTAGCCTGGAGCACTCTACATTGGGAAAGTCAAATCTGCCATGTATGATAGATGTAAGGGATGTAAGGATAGCAAGGACAAGTGTCCTTTGATTTTGAAAATGGCCATGAGGCCAAGGTGGACACCTATCCCAAGATGCTCTCAAGATATATCTTGTAATCTCTATAAAATGTATAGTTTGGAGTTGTAGTTGCATAGTGTTTTTATAGGTACTGTTATGTTGCCGGAATAACTCCAGAATCGGCATTCGTGAACTCTTGGAAGACTTGCATTGCAAGTGTATTTTAAATTGTTGTTGTTTTGATAATACATTGTGCAGGTTTTAGAGTGTGGGGTTTTTTACCTAAATTTATGATTTCTTGTTTTATCATCTTTGCTTCATCCATATGTTTTTCCTTTCCTTCTTTTTCAACTACCTATATATGAGTTTTTCTCTTTGGTTTCTCTTCTTACTCCACTTCTATTTATTCCTTATATGATGTTTCAATCATTGATAGAGCTTCTTGTGTTGTAGTGATAACTATAAATGTTATATTTTCTTATATTTTAATATTTTATACCTTTCATGCAACCCTTTCATCCAAAATATTTTGATAGTAAAACCTTGTTGCCAGTATAACTTCTTCTTTTAGTCTATTGGTAACTGCATCATACTCTTTATGTGGCACCTACACAAGAGTGCCAACTCTTTGTGCTCTAAGTTCTTTATCTTGGAATGTTCTTATATCTTCCTAATCTAAAGGAGAGATTGTACTTCTTTTACGAGTCCATCTACGTCTATTTGTCTTATGGATGCTTCTATCTTCAATTCAACATCTCTCTCCTTTTTCTTTCCTTTGATCCTTTTACATAATTCTTCTACAAAATTTTTAGTTAGCAAACTTCTACAAAATATGGTGACCATTACTATAGTTAGTAAATTTTAGTTAGTTCATCAAAATTACTATCGTATACTAGGTGTATCCAATTTTGAGTTAGTTCTTTTCTATGGAAGTGGTGGGATATTTTTTGGCTACGTCGAGTGGTTTTCTATTTTTTCCATTTTTTTTTGTTTTTGTTTTCATTCCTTGGTCACTTCTTTCTAGATATTTCCTTCTTTTGACACTACTTGTTCTTTATTTGTGGTTATTTTCTTACTTTTTATACCTTTTAGATTTTTTTCATCCTAATTTATCTTGTTCAAAGGATTCACTATTTATATATTGTACCAAACCTCTCCTCACCTTGAATTTATTTCTCCTAATCCTTTGTGGTTGGTTTTCTTTTGCCTTTCTATTTTGTGTACAATTCATTTTCAATAGGGTCATTGTCACTAATTTATGCATGAGTTCGCCGGTGAAGGTGTTTTATTTTCTAGTCTTCTAGCCATTTTCTCTTTCTTCGATGTTTTGGTCTCCTCTTTTCACTTTTCCTTACTCCTAATATCATATTGCAATGATTTATTTTGTAGTTCCTCTATAGTCAATGTCTCCTTTTTAAATCTCTTATCTCAAATTGTGAGGAGTATTATGGTATCCCTAAAATTAAAGAACTTAATCTAATCGACCTTCTAGGTGTTTTCCTTTTCATCTCTTTTCCTTTCCTTGTTTTGAGAGTATCCACAATAGAAATAACTATTAGTTTAGCTAGAATTTCCAATTCTTTGTTTTCCAAGTCTCTATCTTAACTTTCTATCTACTTTAACCTACCTTGTCTCTTTCCTTTGTATATCTCCTATCCTACTATTCTTTCCATGTCCCAAATCTAAGTATCTTGGGTTTCTTTAGGTGGTGCAACAAATTCTTCTAAATCTTTATAGGGTAGGGGTAGTTCAAATGCTATCCTAAATAGCTTTTTTAAAATAAAAAAGGTTCAAAAGCACTCATATCAGATATATTAATGATCAAAAGAGAATTACAAGAGGGGCCCAAAAATGAGAAATAGAGGCTTCATGGCCATTAGAACCCAAGGGGTCAAATATACTCACACTGTTCAGAAGTTCTACGGATATCATCACCCATTCAAACAACCATCTTTAGAGTAGTTACACTCTCATATGATGAACATCAAATCATAAGTAAATGAAGCTAGAAGTAATAGTTAGTTCTATGAGAGAGTGTCTGTAATGGCCATTAGAGGTGAAGAGATGCATCCTCTTGGCCTTAGAGAGGCAATTAAGACTTCTAAAAAAATTAAAGCCTCTCATACTAGAATGAAAGATTTGAAGTTGTCTTGGTTTGAAAAGGATTGTTGGTCTCCCAATGGTGTCAAGGATCTCTACCAAAACCATTTGAAATTTGAATGTTACATTTGTAGAAGGAAGATCGTAAACCACATGTTGAAATGTGAAATCAGTTTTACTTATTCCAACAGTGACGAGCAGTCAACAATGAGATCTGGCTAGTTCCACGTGTACACCATGCAAAATTGCATGCAGAAGTGCCACTCACACTTTTATGCGTGAAAATATATCTTTAGATTTTCTTTATTCTTTGCATGTGCTTTTTTGTGATTATTTAGGTTAGTCGAGATTAAATGCCAAGGCATGAGAAAAAGTTTTGTAAATCTAAATTTTCTTTTGAGAATAAAATTGAGAGATCTTTGCCCATGGTTTTTTCCTGGTACATTACTAGGTTTTCCACATAAATATATGTTGTCTATTTTGTTCTCTTATTGTCAATTCACTATTATTTCAATTTTGTACTGCTTATTTTTCTAAGGGTTGGTATCAGAGCACACGGTTCTATGCAGAAATTATTTTGTGGGTTTTTCATTTTTGTGAAAAGCAATGACAAGAAGCATGGTTACCAAATTTGAGGCTCAAAATTTTGATGGTTCCAATTTTTCTCTGTGGAAACTAAAGGTTCAAGCCTTATTGGTGAAGGATGGATGCGCCTTGGCTTTAAAGGGGACAATGTCAAAACCTGTAGCCATGGAGCAAGAGGATTGGGTTGAACAAGATAGCATGGCTAGAGCTACAATTCAGTTATCTCTGGCTGATTTAGTTTTATTCAATGTTGCATAGGAGAAAATGAGCAAGGTTACTGATTCAGTGGATAAAATAGCTGTCTCAAGGTAACAAAGGGAGTGTTGGTGGTGCTAAAGGGAGAAAAGGTTGGCATTTTCTACAGGCTAGTTGGAGAAACTTGCAGTGGAGAGGCTACAATGGTATCAGATGTAGAAATCGATTCATCATCTACTTGGTATCAAAGGTTAGGCCACATGAGTGAATGTGGTCTCAAGGTACTGCTAGATAGAAATCTTCTCCAGGTGCTAAATCTAGATATTTGAATTTTTGTGAGCATTGTTTGTTTGGAAAGCAGAATAGGTTGAATTTTTCTAGTTGCACTACCTAAAGTAAAGAAATTCTAGATTTAATCCATTCATATACTTGGGAAGCACCTATTACATCACTTGGGTGTTCATCATATTTTGTTTCATTTATAGATGATTATTCTTGTAAGGTGTAGATTTATCTGTAGATGATTTTTCAGTGATACGATCAAGCTCCTCCTAAGGTGTCCTCTTAAGGAAGGAAAGACAAAAATATAATATGGATTGTGTTGCAATGAAGATGTTGGATGTGATGTAGAGGAGTTGTGTGGATACCTCAACAAGTACTCACCCACCTCCTTTGAAAAGATTGCCAAAGCCTAAATGAAAACCTTAACAAGGTCCTCAATTGCTTTCCTTTGGTAAGAAATAACCACAATGTCACCAATATACTTAAAACCCGGGGTAAATGTATGCATCCTTTCACCAATAAAATATCTAGGTTGAGGAAAATATCATCCTCAATGATGATATGTGTCTCTATCACATACCCTACCATGCACTTTTCCCACATAGCTTAGTAAATATACATTATTTATGTTGAGACCCAAGTGCACCTTGACATACAAATTTTTTTGTGATTCAAATTACAATGAGGTTTTGTTTTTATTTGGATAATGATCATGGGTAGCCACATCATGGGTAGCCACAAACCTAGGATATAACAATGGTTTCATATAGATTAAGAATAAATGATTGGTCTAGATGTTTAGTTAATAGATTCCAAAGTTTCATTATATTGGTTGAAGTTTTGGGTAGATCTATGATTTATGCTAGGGTTCAACATGATGTTGAGGGTGTTAGTATCACTCCTAGGTCTAGATCCTTTGACCCATCTACCCTACACTTCATGAGCCTTTGTTGTTTAGTGAGGCATCCCTCTAGGATATTAAGTGCTTGCCTAATGATATAGTGATGGAAATTAACACTCTCCAAGTTCACTCTTTCTTGTGGAAGGGTAATGCTTTCACAATAATACAATATATTTTAATTATAACATTGTAATAGGGAAAATTGTATACCTATGTCATTTTACCTTATGTTTTGGGCCTAGGAAAAACTATTTTATGAAGGAGAACTCAAAAGGACTATAATTTATATAGTGTGATCAAGTCTAAAAAACATTCCTAAAAAAACATCATCACACATCTTAAGATTTTACTCCATTCCATAAATAGTTCATTTTCCCTCTTTATGTCAAACACACAAGTGTGGACCTAATCTCGATTAGGTCTATGATTATGGATTTGAACCCTGAAGTTTGAAGATTTAATTCAAATTCAAACTTTTCCCACCCCTTTACTAGCCATTATGAGCTAACTAAAGTGTGAATTGTGTGAAATTACTCATTAGGATGTTGTATTTAACAAATAAGCCTAAGTGAAAATGGATCATCTAGGGGTTATGAGGAGGAGGATGCTAGAGTTTTATTAATAGAACAAATTTATTCTAAAGCATCATATTATTATAAAAATTATTAGAGCACGTCATTTTAGGTCTACTTTTACTCTTGTTTTCCACCTTCGAATCTTCTCTCAAAGACATAAAGTCATCTTACTTTTACTCTTGTTTTCTACCTTCCAATCTTTGCTCAAAGTCATAAAGTCATATTTACTAATGATTTATATAGAAAACCTCAACTTTATTATCAAAGTTAATTATTACTTCAATAATTGTATTTATTTAATTACTTATTTAATTACAGTTAAAATAGTGGAAGTCTTTCATATTGACCATTACTTTTTAATATAAAAAGTGTGGTACATTTCCATAACCAAAACAACATGATATTAAGATAAAAGCCAACTTCTCTTTTTATCTATACATTAGTTAGCTCATTCTATTAATACAAAATTTTGATCTAATGTTCATTATTTAATTTCTAAAGACATGATATATAAGAATTGCCAACAATTTAATAAATGAAGTAAAAATTTTCCCATAACCTTGATGAGACATATTACTATTTAATACTTGAAATAAAATACTATAAAAAAATTGAAATGAAATGAAGTTCCATAAAAAAGTGAAATGAAATAAAGTCTGGATGTTCAAAAAATATATAAAGTCCATGACAAATAATATATAAAATAGTCCATGAAATAGTCAAATTATGTAGCCCATGAAATAACCTATCACATACTATCTCTGTAATCAAGATTCCTCTTCACACCATGCGGACTACTCAGATGACCTGAATCACTCTGTAGAAGAGAAAGATTTAGATGAAATCAAATGTAAGATGATTAAAAATGATTTAATAACAATTTTTAAATTTATAATTTATCATAAAATAAAATTACCATGTGACGCTGAGAGGCATGCTCTGGTCCACCTGGACCTATCTCTACATGCTCTGAATCAATCTATTTAACACAAGAGAAAGTTCAAGTTGAAATTAGATGTAAGACGATCTTAAAAATGATTTAATTCAATTTAATTTATAATTTATCATATTTAAATTTTTATATCGTAAAAGGTTGTTGTGCATCCTCTATTCCAGGACCTGTCTCTACAGTCTTAGCTACATGACATGTCTCAAGCTATAAAAGAAAAAGAATTTTTAACACATGTCAACATATATATCTATTGAAATTTAATTTAAGTTCACAATGTATATTTTAATTGACCTTAAATATAATCTAAATTTTAAATTACACCGTATCAGGCTGCCCATCTCCTCTGTCCTCCTGCTCTGCATGTGTTGTGTGTTGATGAAACGTGTCACTGACAAGCTCCTACAAGGTTATTTATAACTTAGCACATGTTACACGTAGACATAGATATACGTTTTTGAACAACCTGAAATGCAGTCGACTCCTGATATAAACTTGGATCATCCAAGTGTGCTGCAATGCCCATCCTCATTGTTGTGTCAACCTACATAGACATATTTTTAATATATATTAAATAGTACATGCACGTTTTTAGATGTAGTGAAATGAAAATAGAAAAATCTAAGTATATATAGTTTTTTTAAATAATATACATACTGTAAAAGTGTCATGTGAGAAACCCAATGATGGAGGAGTGCTCGAGACACCCTCAAATGAAGGATTCAATGTGGAAGAATTCTAAACCAACATAAATATTTAATGTACATGTTCAAGACTGAATTACAAATTAAAATCAAGTAAATAAAATTATTTAAAATATAAATCATTCAAAATACCCCAATTTGGTGCCCGAGATGAATAGGTGTTGATGAAAAATTAAATCGATCAATGGTCCCTATTGCCATCATCTACACTAAACAATTCGATTGTTAAAATATTACAATTTAATTTATCTATATGTTCATTAAAAACACGTGCTTAAAATTGTTATAAATTCAACATGTGTGTAACCTATATATACATATGTCAAATGATCAGTAGGATGATCCTCAACAAATAGATAATCAACAAATGATTCACCCATATTATCAGATGATGCATGTGTAGCTAAAGTGAGTGCAGCTGCCTGATAAGATCCATAACACAACTGATTGCAACTCATACATGTATGTGGCATTGACACATGTGGAGTGGTACTAGGACCACTTCCATCATCAACTCCTCCATGGTCTCTAACCCAAGTTACCATCATAGAAGCCTGCTCATCTAGGCTACCTGAGATTGCACTCAATGTGCCTAGTGTGGATACCGCAATAGGAGGGTCAATAAGAGGTTGAACAAGCACAGGTTGTTGGGGATCAACCCATGCCCCCAACCTCTATTGTGGCATGCTGCCACCAATACCCTGGAATGATCTAAAATCAAAGTAGTTGGGTTTCTTATTCATAACAAACTCTACATATAATTTTCTCAAAAAATATAAAGGAACCTCACAATTAACATGAGGTGGATAATCAAACACCATCCACCATCTATCCCAAAAATTGGTAGACATTCCTTCATGCCTACACCACCTGATTGATATTCTTTTCTTATTTGCAGTAATAGGTTTATTTGTAATGGGATGTCTAAAATATAGCGCTAAATGACCTTTTGTGATTTTAAGATCCAAAATATCCTTATAGGAGAGGCCATCAGCATAAAATTGGCACCTCTCCTCTCTCTATATATGGAATCCATCAAAGTCTGAGTCAATAGACCTCACAGAATCTACAATGGTTCGCATCAAAGTTGCAAAATGTACCACAAGGCTTAGGACAAGGTCGAAAGCTTAGGAAATGCGAATTGACAAGTGTCACGTAAAGTGTCAAAAGGCATCGAAATTAGAGAGAGAGAGAGAGAGAGAGGAAACAACACAAGATAAGAAAGAAGACTCGTCATCAAGAGGTTTGTTGTGTAGAGGACATTATTCATGCTTACATGTATGTGACAAGGATTTAAAATGATCATAGGGGTCCTCATCGATGTTGTGCATGATTTTTGTACTTGCAGTCCCGTGTTTGGATTTGGCAATTTCACCTCACCGTGAAGATCAAAATACAGAAATATAAAAACATGACAATGGTTGGGCTCTTCCTGACATCATCCTAGACCCTACTACTATATGGGGAAACCTAGATGAGAAGGATCCTCCATCCTCTTGCACTGCTCTAGCCGGTTGATGGCCTTTTTTCATTGTTTTTGTAATGTTTTCTAGATTTTGGGCATGGCCCATAACTATGTGACTTTCTAGGATCTGCCCATGTGACTGTGATTGTAGATCTAGACTCAAATGGAGTATGGACTCAGAAATCTTAGAACTGATTTCAAATATATCTTGAAGAAGACAAGAACTCCTCAAAACCAATCTAAACTTTAGAAGAATTTGGTTTCAACTAGATTACAAATAACCAGAGAGAAGTCTAACTCACCATTCTTTGCAAGAGCTCTGCCCTTTCCTTTCCTTCCATCTGACGTTTGTGACGCCGAGAAAGATATTCATCTAGACCAGACATCAAAAAGTCAACTTCTTCTCCTAACTGCTCCAACTTTCTGCATAGAAGAAACAATTCATGTAAAAAGTCTACATGTCTAGGGCATAGCTGTGTTTTAAATGTTTTGTCCTCATAAAAACTAATTCAACTAACTCTGCTATCAAGAATGGATTTCTATTGCATTCTAGACATTGTGATGAAATATAAACAGCATTAATATATGGCAAAAAGGCATTTCAACATAGAAGTGATACAATTTGAAGTAGAAGTGATACCATTTTAAGTAGGCTGGAACCAGTTGTGCATCAGGTAGAGATGGAAGGTACAAGGAAAAGGATGGTACAGAAAAACATTATGAAAATCAGACCTGGCAAAAATAGCAATATTGGCAGATCTAAAGAAAGGAAACAATTTGCAGTGATGGGTCTTGATTTTGCAGCAAAGATTGTGGGATTTATTCTTCCCAAATAAAAAGAAGCTGCAAGTCAATTTAATTTGTGTGTCCTATTTAGAAACCGTGGCGGATGTCTTAGATTTGGGCAACTGAAATTTCTTAAACAGTAAGCCAATTTAGTGTGGACGGGGTAGCGGAGTTACAACAGAGTTAAACCCCGTAATTGAAACAATGATTTTGGGCAAAATGAAAGGACGGTAAATATAATCCGTGTGTTTTTATGTTTCAATACTCAGAACAGACACAAGCAACTGTAAAGATAATCTGTACCATGAAACTAATTTTCAATGTTGAAGAGTAAAGATAATCCTATCAACCGCTAAAACATATTTGCATATTTTTATTATTATAAATTTTAATTGATTATTGTGAATCAATATAAATTTTAATAAGAAAGCCTATCAAATTAAAATTTATTACGAAAGAGATATAAGGTTAGAGAAGATCTGTGTCATACCTTTTTTTTTATGTTTAGATAAAATACTCTGAACTCTTTCTCAAAGCCATGTTTAAATAAACCATCTATCGTGATGTTGAGCCTCCCTTCTCTGTACAAGTTATTATGATGCATGAACATTACATCATATATTGTGATAACAAATCTGCATTCTTTTACAGTGCCGGCTAGGTTTTATAGTGCTGGCTAGCATAATATACACTTTTAAACACATATTTATATTGTGAACTCTAAACCATACAATACATCAAGCATTATGATGTTGGCTTCCTTCTTATAAAACAGAGCCTAAAAACCCTATTTATCTTTAGGGTTTCTTATAGATGACAAACCACACCCAACATCGTGATGTGTTGCATAACATATCCAACATTATAATGCCACACTTCATTCCTCCTAAACTGCAGCTCACATCTGGTGCAGGGTCTCCAATAGTGTGGAACCTTACGATGCAAGACAACATATCACATCCATTATAATTCAAAGCTATTATAATGGGATCTCAAAACCCTAATTTCTAGAAATGAACTTTTTATAAGCTACACATCATATCAAGGGATGAGATTGGGATCATGCCCGAGGCTAATTTCACAGAATGAATACCCCCCTTGAGTCTTAGCCAAAGAGGTTCAGCCTAAGGCTCGTGCTCCCATTTGTACGAAAAACGAATTTGTGGATGACCTCTATAAAATTATAATCTAAAGCTATAATAATGAAATCTCATAACCCTAATTTCTATTGTGAACATTCCATTAACTACACATCATCCCTAAAATTATTTATAGAGCCTTCATCCTCAAACTTATTCGAGTCTCTTTAACTTCTCAAGAAAGTATACATTAATAATGAAAATCAATGAAAATAAATTGTTATATTAAAAAAAAAAAAAACCCTAGTGCTTCATATACCTTCAACTTAAATAGTTTGTACTTTTTACAAGATCAAAACTAGCCACTACATTAATCATTAATTTTTTTTGTAAAGTGAAAGTTATATACATACACTTATATTAGGGTAGTTGTGAAGCCCAACTATAACTAGTATAGATATTTTAAATACATTATCTAAAAAACACATAGAGGTACCACTCTAGAGCTATTATTATTATTATTATTATTATTATTACTTTAATTTAGAATTTTTTTTTACTACATACACACATGGACATATAGATTTTAATTTTAATTTATCTACAATGCTTAAAATTTTAATTTTACTTTTCGAAAAGTCACCATTCATTATTTGGGCAACTCTTTTGTTTTGCTTTTTACTTTGAAAAGTGTAGTAAATATTGTATACTTGTATGTTACTTTTTAATAGTTTATATTTTAAAATTTTGATGTCTTATATTTAAAAAATAAATATTTAATGTAAATTATTACAAAAACATGATCATCTATATATTGAGGTAGTTATGAAGTCCCACTACAAAGATGATAAACTTAATTGAAAATATTTTAAAAATATGATCAAATTTAATTATGTCTGCCAAGAATCTCACTTTACTTTTAAATTATCTTGAGAAAAATAATAGATATAACTGAAAAATATAAGAGAAAAATAACTAATGAAATAAAAGTTAACGTACAACTTATGAATGTTGGGAATTAAGGTGTAATTCCGATTGAATTTATTTAATTATTGCCTAATGTTGTATTTGATTACACATTCAGTTTTGTCACATAGTTGAGATGGCATGGCGACATGTCAGCTTACTTGGAATGTGACTTGGATGGTCAAGTCAATCCTACATGGATTTGGGCATCCCATATTGAGGTGGCATTAATTTTTTATGTGTCAACATCTTTTGTATGTGGAAGACAATATTCCATATGACAGAATCTGTGACGCATAAGGGCCAAGTTTGTAGATTCCTATGACAAGTGGTGACAAGTGTCGGTTGGCATCTTTGCATGAGGGAATGTCATCTTTGCATGAGGGAAAGGCATCTTTGGGCGCCCAAGATGGGCTATGACATGTTGTAAGTAGAATATGCTATATTTAGCATTGTATGATGGATTCTCTTACAACTTTCAAGATCGCTATTGTGGGTAGATTTTGGATTTTATGATGGTTGTAAGTCGCATAAGAGAATTTGTCATAGTCTATTTTTAGCCTGGAGCACTCTACATTGGGAAAGTCAAATCTGCCATGTATGATAGATGTAAGGGATTTAAGGATAGCAAGGACAAGTGTCCTTTGATTTTGAAAATGGCCATGAGGCCAAGGTGGACACCTATCCCAAGATGCTCTCAAGATATATCTTGTAATCTCTATAAAATGCATAGTTTGGAGTTGTAGTTGCATAGTGTTTTTATAGGTACTGTTATGCTGCCGAAATAACTCCAGAATCGACATTCATGAACTCTTGGAAGACCTGCATTGCAAGTGTATTTTAAATTGTTGTTGTTTTGATAATACATTGTGCAGATTTTAGAGTGGGGTTTTTTACCTAAATTTTTTTTGTCCCATGGTATATCTTGTGTCACCTTCTTTCTGTGTTGTGTTTCTACTATAATCTTTATGTTATTTTTTAATGTTGCTGCAATTGTAAGGATTAAAAAAAATTTGCACTTCATTCCCCTCATTAGATTAATGTAGTAAGTGTGTTCCACTTACCTTGCTTCCTTTCAGTTGGTATCAGAGCTTGATCACCTGTGGTCCTAGTTGTTGGGTAGGGGTTTCTTGAGCTAATCCTCAATTGAGTGGGAGTCTGTGCAAAGCATTCTATGATCTTGTTGCAGAGAGAAGATGGCAAGCACATCTGGAAGAATAGAGGTGGGGAAATTCAATGGCACTAATTTTGAGCAATGGAAGCTCAAGATGGAAGACATGCTTGTTGACAGAGATTTATGGGAAACCATTTCTGGCACAAAAAAGCTGGAATGTCACAAGCTGATTGGGATCTCAAAGATCAGAAGGCTAAGGGTCTCATAGGACTTAGTCTTGATGATTATGTCTTGCTAAATGTCCATGAGGAGAAAACTACAAAATTGCTTTGGAAGAAGTTGGGAGATGTGTATCAAGCTAAATCCCTGGTTAACAAACTTTTTCTAAGAAAGAAGTTGTCCTCTCTTCGAACGGAGGATGGAGGATCTATTGCAGATCACCTAAATGCTTTTAACATGTTGGTTGCACAATTAACATCCGTTGGTGTGAAGATGGAGGAGGAGGATCGGTGTATGACCCTGCTTTGTTCTCTGCCAGATTCGTGGGATCATCTTGTCATGGCTGTTGAGCGCACCACATCCACTTTCAGAATGGATGAAGTGGTATCTTTGCTATTATCTGAAGAGATGTAGAGAAAGTCTTCTGAGGCAGCCAAAGAGGCTCTTGTGGTTCTTGGAAGACCCATGGAGAAAGGAAAGAAGAAGGACAAGAAAGCTGAGAAGGGTAGATCCAAATCCTATGGAAGATCCAAATCTCCTGGAAAGTTCAAGGCTCTCTGCTGGAACTATGGTAAATCTAGATATTTCTGAAAGGAATGCAAAGAGGAAAAGAAGAAAAAGAAGAAGAACCTAGATTCAGATTCCAACAAGTCACAAGATGATTATGATGCCTTCATCGTAGCCTTGGCAACCCATGCATCTGATGATGTGTGGCTGATTGATTCTAGTGCATCATTCCACATGACCTGGCATCAAGACTGGTTTACTAAGTATGAGGAGTTCGATGGTGGAAAGGTGTACCTGGGTGACGACTCTCATCTGAAGATTGTTGGTCATGGAAGAGTCTCTATCCAATTCCCTAATGGATGAGTGAAGGGAATCTCTGGAGTTATGCACATCCTAGGCTTAGCACGGAACCTGCTTTCTATAAGTATGTTGAATGATGTAGGTATGTAGGTTGTCTTTTTGAAAGAAGGATGCAAGATGACTAGAGGAGCTATGGTGCTTGCTAAGGGTACTAGGAGAGGTACTTTGTTTCAGCTGGAGGCATGTATTTCACAATGCAATAGTTCTTTTGACTCAAGAAAGAGGGTAGTAGTCACTTCAGCTCCACCATCTAAGTGAACAATGAAGAAATCTGTTGTTGCTAGCCCTAATGGTTGTATTCATGTCTTGGAAGTTAAGTTTCCTGCTGAAAAGACAATGTTATGGAATAAGAGATTTGGCTACATTGGTGAGAAGGGTCTGCGTACCCTAAAAAATAAAAACCTTGTTGAGGGGTTAGATGATTGTAATCTTGAGTTTGACTTTTGTGAACATTGCATATATGGAAAACAAAACTGTGTTTAGTTTTATTCGAGTTCTCATTAGTCTTTTGGTGTGTTGGACCTTGTTCATTCTGATGTATTTGGTCTTGTTAATGTTCCTTCATTATCAAAATCTATATATTTTGTATCTTTCATAGATGACTATAGTAGAGGGACATGAATTTATTTTCTCAGAAGCAAATCTGAAGTCTATAGTAAGTTTAAGGAGTTTAAAGCCTTTGCTGAAAATTAGACTGGTGAAAAGATTAAATGTTTGAGAACTGACAACGGTGGTGAGCTTTGTTCTACATAATTTGATAAATATTGTAAGGAACTTGGGATTGAAAGACATAAGACAACTCCATATACCCCATAGCAAAATGGAGTTGCAGAGAGGATGAACAAGACACTGATGGAGAAGGCTAGGAGTATGCTTAGTGGAGCTGGCCTAGAACAAAAGTTTTGGGCTGAAGCTGTTACCACTGCTTGCTATCTTGTAAATAGATCTCCTACATCAGCTCTTGTTGGAAAGACACCCATGGAGGTGTGGTTTTGTAGAAAGCCTTCAATAAGGCATCTTCGTGTTTTTGGTTGTGAGACACATGCACATGTGCCTAGGGAGAAGCAGTCAAAATTGGAGAACAAGGCTGTTAAGTGTATCTTCACTGGCTATGGTGTCAGTGTTAAAGGGTACAAGATTTGGGACCCTGTGGCTGAAAAAGTGTTGTATAGCAGAAGTGCCATCTTCAGAGAGATAACACCTTCTTCCACTATTTTACAGCCAGAAGAAAAATAAAAGAAAGAGGATGTCGTTTAGTTTCCTTTTACGCCTGAGAAGACTTAACAAAAAGCTCTAGCAGCTCTGAAAGCTTAGAAGAAGAAGAAGTTGAACCTCAACCTTAGCCTTTGAGGAGGTCTACACAAACAAGAAAGCAACCTGAGAGGTTTGGTTATACATTGCTTGATTCTAGTTGTGGAGATGGCAGTGTTGAGAAGTATAAGGCCAGAGTGGTTGCGAAAGGGTATTCACAAGTGGAGGGTATAGATTATGGAGAGATCTTCTCTCCCATTGCCAAGCTGACATCCATTTGATTCCTGTTATCTCTTGCAGTAGCTTATGACTTAGAGGTAGAATAGATGGATGTGAAGATACCTTTCCTTCATGGTGATTTGGAGGAAGAAATCTACATGTCACAGCCAAAGCATTACATGGTGAAAGGTAAAGAAAATTTGGTTTGCAAGTTAAAGAAGTCTTTGTATGGATTGAAACAGTCTCCTAGGATGTGGTACTTGAAGTTTGATGCCTTTGTGTTATCAATTGGATATCTAAGATTGAAATCAGATCATTGTGTGTATTACAAGTTTGACAATGATCGTATTCTCATTGTTGCACTATATGTTGATGATATGTTGTTCATTAGGAAGGGTAAGAATATGATTTCTGATTTTAAATCTCAGTTGTCAGCAGAGTTTGAGATGAAAAACTTAGGGGCAGCCAGGTACATTCTTGGGATGGAGATCCAAAGAGATATCTAAGCTAATAGAAAACTTTGGTTAAGCCAGAGTAAGTATGTGAAGATCATGTTGGATAGGTTCAGCATGGCAGATTGTAGACCATTGTGTGTTCTTGATTCTTTGGGGACAAAGTTGTCTATTGAGGATTATCCAAAATCTCCTAGTGAGGTGGAGGACATGAGCAGAGTACCTTATGTTAGTGCTGTTGGTAGTTTGATGTATGCCATGGTCTGGACAAGACCAAACATTGCCCAAACAATGGGAGTCCTTAGTTGGTTTATGGCTAATCCTGGACAGGTACATTGGGATGCAGTTAAGCGAGTGTTCAGATATTTGAGGGGTACTTCCAAGTATATCATATGCTATCATGGTAATGTTATAGGACCTTCTCATTCTATTAATATTCATGGATTTGTGGATTCAGATTGGGCAGGTGACATTGACAGCAGGAGATCCACCAGTGCTTATCTGTTTACACTATTTGGTGGTGCTATTAGTTGGATGAGTAAATGACAACCCGTGGTTTCTTTGTCCATGACAAAAGCTGAATATATGGCAGAAACTCATGCTTGTAAAGAAGCCATTTGGCTTAAGAGATTGTGTTTAGATATTGGTGTTGATGCTGGTCAGATTACGATCAGTTGTGACAGTCAGAGTGTGATTTGCCTTGCGAAGAATCCAACTTTCCATGCCAGAACAAAGCATATTGATGTATAGTTTCACTTCATGCGAGACATTGTAGAGGATGGGAAGGTAAATTTGGAGAAGGTAGATACTTTGAAGTATGTTGCAGATGGATTGACGAAGCCAGTGGGCACAGAGAAGTTTAGATGGTATTCGAAGTCTATGGGCCTCTCGGCCTATAGCAATTAAATCCTGTTATTCTATTGGCTCTTACAAGGTGTTCGACAAGTGGGAGAATGTTGGGAATTTAGGTGTCTCAATGTTGGTAATTCCTTACATTATTTATGATTGTATTTATTTAATTATTGCCTAATGTTGTATTTGATTACACATTGAGTTTGGTCACATAGTTGAGATGGCATGGTGACATGTCTGCTTACTTCGAATGTGACTTGGATGGTCAAGTCAATCCTACATGGATTTGGACGTTCCATATTGAGGTGGCATTAATTTTCCATGTGTCGGCATCTTTGGTATGTGGAAGGCAATATTCCATATGACAGAATCTATGATGCGTAAGGGCCAAGTTTGAAGATTCCTATGACGAGTGGTGACAAGTGTCGGTTGGCATCTTTGCATGAGGGAAAGGCATCTTTGGTTGTCCAAGTTGGGCTATGACATGTTGTAAGTAGAATATGCTATATTTAGCATTGTATGACAGATTCTCTTACAACTTTCAAGATAGCTATTGTGGGCAGATTTTAGATTTTATGATGGTTGTAAGTCACGTAAGAGAATCTGTCATAGTCTATTTTTAGCCTGGAGCGCTCTACATTGGGAAAATCAAATCTGGCATGTATGACAGATGTAAGGGTTATAAGGATAGTAAGGACAAGTGTCCTTTGATGCTGAAAATGGCCATGAGGCCAAGATGGATGCCTATCCCAAGATGCTCTCAAGATATGCCTTGTAATATCTATAAAATGTATAGTTTGGAGTTGTAGTTGCATAGTGTTTGTATAGGTACTGTTATGCTACCGAAATAACTCCAGAATCGACATTTGTGAACTCTTGGAAGACTTGTATTGCAAGTGTATTGTAAACTGTTACTGTTTTGATAATACATTGTGCAGGTTTTAGAGTGTGGGGTTTTTTACCTGAAAAGGTTTTCCCCACGGTATATCTTGTGTCACCTTGTTTCTGTGTTGTGTTGCTGCTGTAATCTTTATGTTATTAGTTTAATGTTGCTGTGATTGTAAGGATTAAAATAAATTTACACTTCATTCCCCTCATTAGATTGGTGTAGGAATTGTGTTCCGCTTACCTTGCTTCTTTTCAATTAAGTCTCCTCATATAGCCAAATAGTACTTAAAGGGAAGACTAGGGATATGTATTACCTACATGGCATCAAAGCCCTATTTACAACATCATGATGTAGTGCATGGCATATCTAATGATATGGTTGTCTACCTCATTCTTCATCTTATAATATAGTTTATTAGGATTCAAAGGCCTCATTTTTATTTTTATTGGAAACTTTTCAAAGCTACACAACATACCTAACATTATGATGTAAGGTCTCCAATGGTACACAAGCTTTATCTTCTTCCTCTTACAATGTAATCCATTATAATGGAGGGCATCAAAACCCTAGTTGATATGTGAATATTAATAGGCTACACATTATATCCAGAATTTTTTATAGAGCCTCTTTCCTCTAGCTCATTTTACTCTTAAAACTCTTAATAAATAATACATAAATAATGATAATTAATAAAACATGTTTAAAATAAGCTATAATATATTATATTAAACAAAAAATACCCTACTATGTCACATAAATTCAACCTAATACTCCATACTTTACATTAATCATTAATCATTATACTTCTTTTGTAAAGTTGATGTTAAATAAATACACTTATACTGTGGTAGTTGTGGAATCCTACTATAAATATTATTGTCTTAATGGAAATATAATTGAATGGTAAGAAGACATGCCCTTAAATGCAATAAAGCAAGCAATAATCAAATTAATCTAGATAAAAGAGATAAGTCTATACATGTAGCTAAATCTAATATATGCTACTTAAATTCAATAAATCAAGCAATAATCCAATTAATCTAGATGAAAAAGATAAGTCTATACATGTACCTAAATCTAATAAATTTGAAACTAAAACAAAGATAAATGAATTAATAATGTATGTAGAATTTAGAGAGGAGACTAATTTTGACTATGACACAAGACATATACCTAGAATCTAAGACCAAATTAAAAAACTAAAGGATGTAATGAATGCACTCTATGGATATCAGAATTACATAGATACATGGATTGAGGTCATGATGGTGGCCTTGATTCTCTCAAGGGTTGCCATGAACTTTTAGTGTAGACCTAACTTCTAAATCTTTAGAACATTAGGTCCCATAGAAAAATGTCTATGTTTGTATCTAGAAATCAAAGACTTGGTGGTGTTGCAAAGTATCATTAAAACTTGCCAAAAAAATAGGGAATCCTTCAGACTTCTTGTAATGCAATCAAGCCTTGTTGATTGATGTTACCATAAAACTCCATGTTGAACACTAGTTTTTTATTATTTTTATGTTGTACTTCAATGTGATATGTAGAGAAATGAAATTATGTAAGTAATAAAATACCAAATCAAAAGAAACTACACACATGTATCAATAATACCAAGTAATAAGGATCATATATAGATATTTCTTTAATGTCTTATATAGTCTTTTAACCATTCTTCATCCTCTTACTTAGATATTTCTTCAATGTCTTATAAGGTATTTTGTATATTATTTCTTTTGATATTGTTTATAAAGTGACTAAACATTTTGCTAATGTCCATTGAGATCATTGTTTGGATTGTAGATGTTAGACATATTTATAAATTATTGATTGAAGGCATCCAAGTATTACTTTTCTTTGTGGTGGTAGTTGGATAACTAAATGTGTATTGATAGAGGGTTCTAGCATTACTGTATCGATCCTCCAAATTCCTCATTTCTATGGTCATTTCACTCATTTTTTTCTACCAAGTTATTCTACATAGTTTGGATTTGTCTATTATCAAACTCATAGATTGTTCACTACCTTATTTGCGTTTGTTTGGTTTCTAGATGTTGTACTTACATTAATAGCCACTGTATTATCTGTTCTATCAATTTTATGGAACTAATTGTGGGGTATTCTACTAATTGTAGTTGTGCCTTTATTAGTTTTGTAAAAATCTTATCTATTCCTTCTAATTTAATATATTTGTGCATCCAATATTACTTGGAACTTATTGCACTAGCATATCTATTAGTCCATACTTATGTAGAGGGGTGGACTTACCTAAATCAATTTGGGATCCTTGAACAATAATAGGAATTATAACAGGTGTAATGGTCACCATAAGGTTCTGTTATTTCAGCTTTGCTGGAAATTATTTGATCTTTCTCAATGGATCCCATGTAGATGGTAGTGACGTTCCAACCATAATCTATTTACCTTCTACACTAGTTTAATTTCTATCCTAATCTTGTTCATCTCCATTTCCTTCTATTGGTTCCTCCTCTATTTGTATTTATTTCTTTGTATTTTCTCCATAAGGTTGGTCTTCTTTTTATTGCTCTACCATTTCTTCATCTTGACCTCCTATTTTCATAAAAGCATTTTATTTCTTCTCTGAGGATTTAATTGGTTCATTTATGATTTCTTGTTTTATCATCTTTGCTTCATCCATATGTTTTTCCTTTCCTTCTTTTTCAACTACCTATATATGAGTTTTTCTCTTTGGTTTCTCTTCTTACTCCACTTCTATTTATTCCTTATATGATGTTTCAATCATTGATAGAGCTTCTTGTGTTGTAGTGATAACTATAAATGTTATATTTTCTTATATTTTAATATTTTATACCTTTCATACAACCCTTTCATCCAAAATATTTTGATAGTAAAACCTTGTTGCCAGTATAACTTCTTCTTTTAGTCTATTGGTAACTGCATCATACTCTTTATGTGGCACCTACACAAGAGTGCCAACTCTTTGTGCTCTAAGTTCTTTATCTTGGAATGTTCTTATATCTTCCTAATCTAAAGGAGAGATTGTACTTCTTTTACAAGTCCATCTACGGCTATTTGTCTTATGGATGCTTCTATCTTCAATTCAACATCTCTCTCCTTTTTCTTTCCTTTGATCCTTTTACATAATTCTTCTACAAAATTTTTAGTTAGTAAACTTCTACAAAATATGGTGACCATTACTATAGTTAGTTCATCAAAATTACTATCGTATACTAGGTGTATCCAATTTTGAGTTAGTTATTTTCTATGGAAGTGGTGGGATATTTTTTGGCTACCTTGAGTGGTTTTCTATTTTTTCCATTTTTTTTGTTTTTGTTTTCATTCCTTGGCAAATTCTTTCTAGATATTTCCTTCTTTTGACACTACTTCTTTATTTGTGGTTATTTTCTTACTTTTTATACCTTTTAGATTTTTTTCATCCTAATGTATCTTGTTCAAAGGATTCACTATTTATATATTGTACCAAACCTCTCCTCACCTTGAATTTATTTCTCCTAATCATTTGTGGTTGGTTTTCTTTTGCCTTTCTATTTTGTGTACAATTCGTTTTCAATAGGGTCATTGTCACTAATTTATGGATGAGTTCGCCGGTGAAGGTGTTTTATTTTCTAGTCTTCTAGCCATTTTCTCTTTCTTCAATGTTTTGGTCTCCTCTTTTCCCCTTTCCTTACTCCTAATATCATATTGCAATGATTTATTTTGTAGTTCCTCTATAGTCAATGTCTCCTTTTTAAATCTCTTATCTCAAATTGTGAGGAGTATTATGGTATCCCTAAAATTAAAGAACTTAATCTAATCGACCTTCTAGGTGTTTTCCTTTTCATCTCTTTTCCTTTCCTTGTTTTGAGAGTATCCACAATAGAAATAACTATTAGTTTAGCTAGAATTTCCAATTCTTTGTTTTCCAAGTCTCTATCTTAACTTTCTATCTACTTTAACCTACCTTGTCTCTTTCCTCTGTATATCTCCTATCCTACTATTCTTTCCATGTCCCAAATCTAGGTATCTTGGGTTTCTTTAGGTGGTGCAACAAATTCTTCCAAATCTTTGTAGGGTAGGGGTAGTTCAAATGCTATCCTAAATAGCTTTTTTAAAGTAAAAAAGGTTCAAAAGCACTCATACCAGATATATTAATGATCAAAAGAGAATTACAAGAGGGGCCCAAAAATGAGAAATAGAGGCTTCATGGCCCTCAGAACCCAAGGGGTCAAATATACTCACACTTTTCAGAAGTTCTATGGATATCATCACCCATTCAAACAACCATCTTTAGAGTAGTTACACACTCATATGATGAACATCAAATCAGAACTAAATGAAGCTAGAAGTAATAGTTAGTTCTATGAGAGAGTGTCTGTAATGGCCATTAGAGGTGAAGAGATGCATCCTCTTGGCCTTAGAGAGGAAATTAAGACTTCTAAAAAAATTAAAGCCTCTCATACTAGAATGAAAGATTTGAAGTTGTCTTGGTTTGAAAAGGATTGTTGGTCTCCCAATGGTGTCAAGGATCTCTACCAAAACCATTTGAAATTTGAATGTTGCATTTGTAGAAGGAAGATTATAAACCATGTGTTGAAATGTGAAATCAGTTTTACTTATTCCAACAGTGACGAGCAGTCAACAATGAGATTTGGCTAGTTCCACGTGTACACCATGCAAAATTGCATGCAGAAGTGCCACTCACACTTTTATGCGTGAAAATATATCTTTAGATTTTCTTTATTTTTTGCATGTGCTTTTTTGTGATTATTTAGGTTAGTCGAGATTAAATGCCAAGGCATGAGAAAAAGTTTTGTAAATCTAAATTTTCTTTTGAGAATAAAATTGAGAGATCTTTGCCCATGGTTTTTTCCTGGTACATTACTAGGTTTTCCACATAAATATATGTTTTCTATTTTGTTCTCTTATTGTTAATTCACCATTATTTCAATTTTGTACTACTTATTTTTCTAAGGGTTGGTATCAGAGCACACGCTTCTATGCAGAAATTATTTTGTGGGTTTTTCATTTTTGTGAAAAGCAATGACAAGAAGCATGGTTACCAAATTTGAGGCTCAAAATTTTGATGGTTCCAATTTTTCTTTGTGGAAACTAAAGGTTCAAGCCTTATTGGTGAAGGATGGATGCACCTTGGCTTTCAAGGGGACAATGTCAAAACCTGTAGCCATGAAGCAAGAGGATTAGGTTGAACAAGATAGCATGGCTAGAGCTACAATTCAGTTATCTCTGGCTGATTTAGTTTTATTCAATGTTGCATAGGAGAAAATGAGCAAGGTTACTGATTCAGTGGATAAAATAGTTGTCTCAAGGTAACAAAGGGAGTGTTGGTGGTGCTAAAGGGAGAAAAGGTTGGCATTTTCTACAGGCTAGTTGGAGAAACTTGCAGTGGAGAGGCTACAGTGGTATTAGATGTAGAAATCGTTTCATCATCTACTTGGTATCAAAGGTTAGGCCACATGAGTGAATGTGGTCTCAAGGTACTGCTAGATAGAAATCTTCTCCAGGGGCTAAATCTAGATATTTGAATTTTTGTGAGCATTGTTTGTTTGGAAAGTAGAATAGGTTGAATTTTTCTAGTTGCACTACTAAAAGTAAAGAAATTCTAGATTTAATCCATTCATATACTTGGGAAGCACCTATTACATCACTTGGGTGTTCGTCATATTTTGTTTAATTTATAGATGATTATTCTTGTAAGGTGTAGATTTATCTGTTGAAGAAGAAATCTGATGTATTTTCTTATTTTAAGAAGTTTAAAGCTTTAGTAGAGAATCAAAAAGGAAAAATAATTAAGTGTCTTAGAAAAAATAATGGACGGGAATTTTGTTCAAGTGAGTTTAATCAGTTTTAGAGTGAGCATGGTATTGCAAGGCATTTGACAGTTTCTAAAACACCACAATAAAATGGTGTTGCTAAAAGGATGAACCATACATTTATGGAAAGAGCTAGATGCGTATTGAGAACTATTGGATTGGAGAAGAAATTTTGGGATGAGGCTATTAATATAGCTTGTTTCTTGATTAATAGATCAACCACTACAAATCTAGATCATTAAATTTCTGAAGAAGTTTGGATAGGTAAAATTGTTGATTATTCCTTTCTTCATATTTTTGGTTCTGATGCTTATACTCATATTCCCAAAGAGCATAGGAATAAGCTGGATGTGAGAATACTGAGAGGGAGGCGGGGTGAATCAATATTCTTTGAAACCACTTAATCATTTAAATATTCATTTCACAAAGCATGTTTAACTTGCATTAAGATAGGAAAGTATGAAATCAACCACTAAAGAATATCACAAATGAACACCAGATTTCAATGTGGAAAACCCAAAAAGGGAAAACCATGGTGAGGATTATCTCATAATATATATTAATAAAGTAACTGATTAAGGTTGATACAATTGGTGGACTCACTATCCAAGAATGTTCACTGCAACTGGGTCAAGTTGCCAAAGGAATCACTATCTTGAAAAGAAAGAGATAGAAGAAGGGGATGGCTCACTGCCAAAATGAACTACTAACAATGCATCTAACTAATGCTGAAGATGTAGTTCCACTAAAGCTTAGAATACTAACTTTACACACTTGATCTTCACCACAAACTCAACTTGTCTCTCTCTACATCAGACTTCACTTACCTCCACACACTATATCTCTTCACAATCTATATACATTTATATCTCCACACAAGAATTCAACCTTGTATATATACTGCATTAAAGAAGCACATCAATTAGGTCGACACAATATATGTACTATGAGACTTCCTATCCTGTCAACCTAAAACACAATCCCATATGCTTTGCGGAGAGAACCAAAGCATGTAACACATTTATATATTTTGGTACAACCTATAAATACTCCCATGACATCATTTCATACATTTCATAGCTCCACACAATATTAACATCTTTAGGTTGACTTCACTGGTGAAGCAGTAATAGTATGAACTAACTATTAGTTCAAAAATTGACATGCAGACCTCCAAATTGCCTATCACTTGGATCATACATACTTCAAACATCCATAACCTTATCTCAACTCTAAAAAGTGGGATATTCATCTATGGTGGAATGCGGAGCATCCCAATTTGTCACTAGCACTATCATTGTACTATCAGTATAGAGTCTGGTACTCTGTCATCTCGTCCTTTGACTCTGAAGGACTTCAAGAGTTGAAACTTTGATTTGGAATATGTGAATATGTGCCAACCACAATAGCATAAGGTACTCTACTCATATCCTCCATCTCAAAAGGAGACTTTTGACAATCATCAACAGATAGCTTTGTCCCCATCGTGACATGAACAATCCATGGTCTGCAATCCACCATATTGAATCTCTCCAACATAGTGTTAACATACTTACTTTGGCCTAACCAAAGTTTTTTATTTGCTTTGCAATCCACCATATTGAATCTCTCCAACATAGTGTTAACATACTTACTCTAGCCTAACCAAAGTTTTTTATTTGCTTTGTCTCTTCTGATCTCCATCCCTAGAATGTACCTGGTTGCCCCTAAATTTTTTATTTCAAACTGTGTTGACAACTAAGACTTCAAATTAGAAATCAAACCTTTACCATTCCCAATTAGTAACATATCATCAACATACAATGCTATAATGAGAATGCGATCATTGTCAAATTTGAAATAAATACAATGATCTGATTTCAATCTTAGAAATCCAATACTCAACACAAAGGCATCACACTTTTGGTGCCACATCCTAGGAGACTATTTCAAAGCATACGAAGACTTCTTTAACTTGCAAACCAGATTTTTTTTACCTTTTACCATGTAGTACTGTCTATGACATGTAGATTTCTTCCTCCAAATCACCATGAAGGAAAGTTGTCTTCACATCCATTTGTTCCACTTCTAAATCATAAGCTACTACAAGAGATAATAGTAACTGAATAGATGTCAGCTTTGCAATGGGAGAGAAAATTTCACCATAATCAATTCCCTCTACTTGTGAATACCCCTTCGCAACCAATCTGGCCTTATACTTCTCAATACTACCATTTGCACCAAATTTTTTCTTGAACACCCATTTACATCCAATAGGTTTCTATCCTTCAGGAAAAAGCACCAAGTCCCAAGTTTTATTCTTTTCCAAAGAAGCCATCTCCTCTTCCATGGCCTCCTTCTAGGAACTTGTATCTTTCATACCCATATCCTCTTTCACAGTTCTAGGCTTATTAGTGTTAGAAATCAAGGTAAAAGCACAACCAGAATCAAGCAATGAATAACCAAACCTATTAAGTTGTTTCTTGGTTCGTGTGGACCTCCTCACAAGATGAGGTGGAGGTTATTCTTCTTCTTCTATACTTTTAGAGCTGCTAGATCTCTCCTCATCATCAGGTCAAATAGGGTCTTTCGGTTCAATCTTCTCAGGGCTAGTAGGAAACTGAACCACATCCTCTTTCTTTTCTTTTTCATCTGGATGTAAAACAATAGGAGAATGAGTTACCTCTTTGAAAATAACACTTTTTCTATACAAGACTTTCTTAGCCATAGGATCCCAAAGCTTGTACCCTTTCACACCGACACCATAGCCAATGAAGATACACTTAACTGCCTTGTTCTCCAATTTTAACCTCTTCTCCTTAGGCAAATGTACATATGCCTTACAACTAAAAACATGAAGATATCTCAATAAAGGCTTCTTACTAGACAACACCTCCATGGGTGTCTTATCAACGAGTGTTGAAGTAGGAGACATGTTAATTAGGTAGCCAGCATACTCCTAGACCTCTCCAATGTTTTGTTCATCCTCTTTGCAACTCCATTTTATTGAGGGGTTTATGGAGTTGTCTTATGTCTTTGAATCCCCTGTTCTTTACAAAACTTATCGAACTCTGTGGAACAAAACTCACCACCGTTATCAGTTCTCAAACACTTAATCTTTTTACCAGTCTAATTCTCAACATGCCCTTTTTGGGTAAGTCCTATAATCATCATATTCCATGTTATCTGTACGTAATCACCTGAATTAACCATGTGGGGCTTTCCCATCAATAGTTTCAGTGCTGGGAACAACCATGTCCAAAGTTGCATCCAATGGTAAAAAATAAGCGGATGTGAGGGGTTCACGGATTCTCAGTGCTCTTGGTGCCATGTCAGGAGCGTGGAGGTGAAGGAGGCATATGGCTTTGAAGACCTTCTTGACATAGTTGATAAAATTCCCAAACTAATTCATGGAGAATGTAATCTAAATATGTTGCATTATGACTAAAGAACAACTTAGTCACTTTTCAAGATCCATAAAACATTGTTGATAAAATTCCCAAACTAATTTGTGGTGAATGTAATCTAAATATATTACATTATGAGACTAAAGAACAACTTAGACAAGTACCTTAGCTTTTCAACTAGACAACACTCTAGGTTTGAATGGTTTTTCTGCCCTATTCTATCAACAAATTAGGAATATTCTCAAGAAGGATTTAATGGAAGTAATTGAATATTCAAAGAACTACAACACCACTATTAAAAAATTAATGTGGCATATTGTGGTTGACAAGATGCCCCTTATTTTAGATGGGAATGATATATAGATTCTTTGTAACAAATAAACCTAATGAAAGAATAAGATTTATCCTAAGAGCCATATGTGTCAAATAAGAAACACAAACCATTGGAAATGAAATTTAAAAAAAAACTAAATAATAATGAGCAATATACATGCATGATTGTTGATGTGAAAATCTCAAGATTGCCATTGGGTGCATATCACATTAAGATTTTCTAAAAATCTATACTTGTTACATAAGTTATGAGACTTGAAAGAAACAATAGGTTGTTAAATATGTTTATAAATAGATGGACACTTTTCTATACATGCAAGTGTTTCTTTGAGCATATTAGGCAACTTAGAGTTTATAAAAGGGAAACATGGGATTTGAAAATGATGCATGTTAATATATTGATGATGAGTATTTAGATGAGATGGAAGCCTACAAATAATAAATATTTGATAAGAAATGATGAGGACATTTTTATTGGTCATTCTATCACTCTTTAAGGAGCTTCAAGTAAACCTAAGACTAGTTTACCAAGGAAATCATGAGATTAGAATTTCTACCCATCTACTCCAAATTGTTGGTACTCTTACATTTTCTTTTCGTAGCTCCAACATCCCTTCCAACTCGTTTAGGTATACACTCTAGGTGATAGAAATATGCATTCCCTTCCATTGACCACAATGCACATATCCTGCCATCTCCATTATAAAAGATGAATGTTCACCCATTGGTCAAGCCATATCTAGTTCTATCCGCACTAACAGAATCTCTTGAATGCATCAATACACTCCTAATCACAATCATAGGACCTACCCTAGTATGTCCAAACACACTACCAATAGTGATAAAAATTAGAGAACTCAAGGTAGCATCCATAAAGAGTTAAAAATGGCCCATGAGGCTATACTATAAGCAATCAACAAGTAAAATTCTAGAATTTACATGGTTTGCAACAAAAAAGGAAATCATGAAAATTAGGTACATGTACTTGATAATTTATTTTACAATTAAACTCTATATTAAGAATTGGGATGATTATATAGTACAATTAATGCATAATAATTACTTGTAATGGTTTAGCTTCGAAAATCTTGAATGGATCTTTCCTTAAGATCCAACTAAACATCTACTTTAGGAAATAATTTATGAGCCAAATGCTTAACATATGGTCAAAAATCATTAGGCTAATGGTTCTATTTCCACCAAGGACAAGAAACCCGTTGGAATGTACACATCTACCTACTCAATCCATAATGGTTTTGGTTTCAATGGTGTTAGTAAATAGATTTGTCAATTTGAAATAGTTAAGAAAACTATGACTTGCTTAAGGAATCATGACAAAAATGCCTATAACAGTTGGAGAGATCATCAAAGGGATGATGATCTTCCTCTGATTTTGAGAGGAGCAACTTATGACTCAATTTGAATTTTCTAGGATATGCTTTTGAATGGAAAGTAGGAAAGGAAACTACAAGGAATGGAAAAGATAGAAATCCTAGATGAGAGACATAAGAATATCACCTAGACTTCTCAAGAAAAGACTTAGAATAAAAGTGAGCACAAAGTTATTTAATGACACAAAATTTAAAAGTTTCAAACTCACAAACAATAACTAATAAGATAGGAAATTATTCAAAAGGCCACACATTGAACATATGAAGAATATGCAACTAATTCAGAACACAAGGTTTTTGTATTTAACTCAAGTGCAACTAAACATAACTGAGAATTACAAATTAAAATAAGAAAAACTTGCAATCCATGAAGAAATATCTGACACAAAGTTCATTTTGCTCCCTTAATTCTTCAATGAAATAAAAACACATAGTTTTTCAAAAATCCCCATACAATGGCTATATTGGAAAGCTAACCAATTTCCACTAGAAATCTATAGAAGAAAAAATGCTCTCAAGAAGCTCTCCTCATGAGAAGTTGGAAAAATATCCACTCTTCACCTTCTCCTTACATAGTTACCGAGTTTTTTTCTTTTCTTACTAAAATGTAACGGATTCTTGAAAATAAGTAACAATAAAGAAAAAACCTTTCCCTTCATGTACAAACAACATTTAACTAAAACATTATTAAATAAATTTTATAGTAAGGTGATATGTTCTAACTTAAAGATGAATAGTGTGTCTTTGACATTCTACAAGATTTGTAAATATTTGCCTTGTCATATTTATTGATTACCACTACAACATGCACATTTGATGATTGTGCCGTGCAATTTTGACAAACAAAAATGTTCCATACACCAATAGCACGCACTTTTACATACTCATTGAATTTTTGAAACATAAAACTTTCTCCTGCTCCGTTTGGTGCATGCTTGACAACTAGGCCTGAAATTTTTAACTTAAAATAAAACTGATCTTCTGTTTTATGCTCGAACCCTTACCATTTCAAAAGAATTCAAATAATTTTTGTTTGTTTGGTTTAGTTAGCTGAAGAAATGGAGGGAATAAACTATACTCTTCAATCTTATCTTCCACATACATCTTGCCACCTTTCTTGTTCTTATGTTTCCTACTCAATGTAGTATCATATCTAAAGTTGTCAGGGTACTACTTAATGTACTCTGTAAACTCATCATGGTAGAGAAGACTATCAGTGTTGGAAACCCATAAGAAAAGCCAAGGCCGACGTCTAAAGTTGAAGGAGGAAACATCTCCCCTAAACATTCTCCGTAGGTCCCATAATGGAGCTATTCCGGTACTAGTGGCTATTATTAAATGTGTTGCACTGGGATCATCTTCGGGTAGTAGCATCACTTTATCAAATGGACCTATAATCTAGAGCTTGTCTCCAAGTTTGCTATCAGAGAGATAATAATTGTAAATGCATTTCTTGGAGGGTTCCTCCTTCCCTGTCTCTGGGTCATAGTAAAAAACTCTTCTAACATACAATCTTGTTGTTTTCCCATGAAACAAATCTCCATATCTTGTAGAGACAATGGAATAAAGGTGAACAACATGAGAGGTACCAGGGTTTTTTTTAACTTTTAGGGTTCTCACCATGGGGAATCACACCATAGCTTTGGTCTTCCCAATAGAGCAAGAACTGAGATAATTCCTCATTCTCCAACTCAAGCATATCAGCATAGAAAATGGAAACATTGAATTCTTCATCTGATCTACTCAAAGGGAAAAGGTCAAGTGATTTAAGATGTCCATATACACACAAGCCCAATATACCTACATGGAAGGTGGTTACCATTCTTATCAATACAAGGTCTATTGAGGAAGAAGGATACTAAGACATCATTATAGAGTATGAAGGAACCTCCAATTTGAAGAGACATCTAGAAGAAGGTGAGAAAATATGAATGAACATATCGGATAATAATGAGTGCCTATGGATTCTATTAATCTATTGGACTCTCTTTCCCAAAAAAACATGATAAATGTATCAAGAGAAAAGGGTATAAATAATGACATGGTTTGCAATAATATAAGAATTTTGTCAAACATTAACTTGTAGGATCTCAATAGGATGTCAAATAATGCATTAAAAAAGATGAAAGAAACCATCACATTCCCTAAACATGAGGTAAGAAGGACAATTAAAGCACTATTCGTTGAAAGAACCTACAAGAAAGAAAGGATAGGTTTATGCTTTTAAAACAGACGAAGGAATTAGGAGAAAGAATTTTTTTTTTTTAATAAGTTCTATTAGAGGGGGTATCTCCCTATATTATATATAAAAAACAAAAAATGTTACATAGCATTGGAAATGGCATTAATGCCATCAACCAGATCATTGGCTCTCTCTAGCTGCTAGGCAGACATGAGATCACTATTTACACTTATGAAATTAACAAAAGCTTCCATGTTGCAATATTCCAGTCCCTCTGTGAAAATATCTAGTTCCTCCACCACCTTTCCTTTCTTCCTTACTACATCTGCATCAAAGATCCCCCCAATAAGACCGTTCCTAGGATTTGTTCAAGGATGAAGGCTCTATAAATAATTATAGGTATGTTGTGTAGTTAATGAAAAGTTCACAATAGAAATTAGGGTTTTGAAATCTCATTATAATATATTTATATTATAATTTTATAGAGGTCATCCACAAATTTGTTTTTCTACAATGGAAGCATGAGGCTTAGGGCATGAGCCTTAGGATGAACCTCTTCTGCTAAGAGCCAAGGACTGAGGGGTATTCATTCTATGAAATTTGCCTTGATATGATGTGTAGCTTATAAAAAGTTCACAATAGAAATTAGGGTTTTGAGATCTCATTATAATAGCTTTGAATTATAATGGATGTGATATGTTGTCTTGCATCATAAGGTTGCACACTATTGGAAACCCTGCACCAAATGTGAGGTGCAGTTTAGGAGGAGTGAAGTGTGGCATTATAATGTTGGATTTGTTATGCAACACATCATGATGTTGGGTGTGGTTTGTCATCTATAAGAAACCCTAAAGATAAATAGGGGTTTTAGGCTCTGTTTTATAAGAAGGAAGCCAAGATCATAATGATTGATGTATTGTATGGTTTAGAGTTCACAATATAAATACAGGTTTAAGAGTGTATATTATGCTAGCCGGCACTATAAAAGAATGCAGATTTGTTATCACCATATATGATGTAATGTTCATGCATCATAATAACTTGTACAGAGAAGGGAGGCTCAACATCACAATAGATAGTTTATTTAAACAAAGCCAGAGTTTAGAATATTTGATCTAAACATAAAAAAAAGGTGTGACATAGATCTTCTCTAACCTTATTTCTCTTTCATAATAAATTTTAATTTGATAGGTTTTCTTATTAAAATGTATATTGATTCACAATAATCAATTAAAATTTATAATAATAAAAATATGCAAATATGTTTTAGCGGTTGATAGGATTATATTTACTCTTCAACATTGAAAATTAGTTTCATGGTGTTGCAAGTATGGGTCTAACCGGTGTTGTCATTGATGTCAACATACTTTTGTTACATTAATGATAAGGATTGGATGAGCTGTATGCTGAGGATATTGAGAAAATTAGTTCTAATCAGGAATAAGAAGAACCTGCCATTTGAAACCACTGGAACTGAATCCATCTTGACAAAAGACGCCACTTGTTTGATCAAATTGCTTAGCAGATCCACATTGCGTAGCACCAAGGGTAAATTATATAGCCTAATCTAGATAGGAATAAGAGTGATCTTGGAAGTGGTAAGATAAAAAAATGGAGACCAAGGAGAAATAAAGAGGCCAAAGTGCCTGAAAAACCAAGGCCCACTTTGCAAAACAAAGTTACAATCCTCCACAGAACAAAAGGTTATCAGGAAGAAACCAAAATCTAGAGATTCTACAACAGGGAGAGACAGATTATTCTAGGTACATTTGATCCAATCGAGAACTGAATCCATTGAAGGGCGCCTATGCATGCATCTCACGATCACAAAACGGGCACCGCAGTCCTCAGCTATTGCATCAATACATTCATTAGAAATAATGAAATCTGTCGTTTCATCAGAAAAGGAAACAACCAAATCCCCAAAAGAAAAGTGAGTGCCTCCAGATTGAGAGCCGCTATCCATATTCGAAGGAGGGGGGAGATCAACAAAGACTAGACAGATGGACGGAATATGGTTAACTGGATTAGCACTAGGCATGCTCACTTTTGTTTGTTAACTATAACTGTGAATATCACCTCCTAGGCTTGGAATAGGTTCCAATTCTAGGCATCTTCTTACATGTGTATATGGCTTCAAAGTTAAGCTCTGCCCTATTACTATGTGGTGGTTTTGAACTTGAGTCACTTCTCTTATGAATTCACTTTTTTAACTTTTACACCATGACCCTTTGTACATTACCAAGCATAGTCATGATTAAATCTCATTTTTTAAATTCCAGTGTCAGTTGCCATGCACCAACATTTCAATTGCTACAGCTTTATTTTTTCCCTCAAGTGGCACACTCAAGGTGTCTTTATCATGTTTAAGTGATTAGTGAAAGTCACCTACATCAAATGGTTGGCTATGTTTTCTCTAGCTGATTTGGTTATTATTCAGATTGTAATGTTTTGGCATGGACCAAAAAATTGCTTTACTAAAGTTTCAATTTTTTTTGTGCTTAAAAATATGCTAGTTCAATGGGAAATATTGGTTTCTCCTAAGAGTGAGAAAAAGGCAACCAAAAACAAGCATCAAAGATGAACTGTGCCAATTGTTTATATTGTGGAGAAATCATGTAATTGCTAATGTAAATGAATCACAATGATGGGGACTGCCTGCTTGGAATTTACAATAATAGTGCTGATTATAGCCTTAAAAGATTCCATTATTTTGCAGTTTTATTTTGTAAATAGTTGCTGCTATAAATGCAACATCCCGCTACGTAACCCCGAAGGGTAAGAGCCAAAAGGGGATGAGATAAATTTTTTTTGACATAAGTAAACAACATACATAGGTTCAGCTGTCAATTCGATAGATTGATACCATTCATTTTACACACCAAAGAAAATGTTCCTAATCCCATCTAATAAAAAACATGAATCCATAAGCATAAAATATAGACAGATCTGATACCCACACCGGAATCCATAAAGAAATAAAGGAACATCACATTTCTTCTCATTAAATACAATGATTACAACCTCTCTCCTAATAGAGTTCAATTACATAACTGCATATACAATTACAATGATGTATTCCAGAATATGATACAAGTATAATAACATAGTCCTGAGTATGATACAAGGACTGAATGGTTACAATAACTGAATGGAGTAATGGAAAGAGAGATCATCTCCAAATGGTGCTCCAAAACCTATTCGCCGGTCCCCAATGGCGGTGGCAATGCCTCCCAACCATGTAGACTCCTAAGAGACCACCCCACCATCCTCAGAGATAGTCACAATGTCCAAATAGATGAACAACAATGAGGGGATACAAGATGGCCAACACTCACATCAGACACAGAGCAGACACAGAGAACAGTGATTACAGTCAAAGTCATAATATAGGTGTACTCATCTAAGTCATAAGTCAGGTACTACTCACAACTCCTAAGATGCTAGATACTAGAGTGTAATCATATGGAGTGTCATCATATGTGCTTGAAGGGATGGCACAAATGGGACCAAGTACACCTCTCATACAGACGAGGAAACTCAATCGTACCCAAATCCACACCCCGTAGACAGATAGGTCTTCTCGTTGCATCCTTAGCCTTTATAAGTGCTCAAGGCCATGCACAAGGACTAATTATCTTATTAATGTTTTTATCCCAATGTTTTCATTTAGTTATCACTTATTAATGAAACTCTGCTACTAGTTCCCCTGGCAACCACTTGCGGGCCCCGGGCCCATAGAGAGCCACTCTAGACAACCACTCTAATGCCTAGACCTTGTTCATCTCGTTTGACTAAACAAGGCATAAAAAAAAAGACTAAAAACACTGAGTTATAAATTTAAAATAGTAAAGGTGAAAAATATGATCTACAAGATCCAAATTCTCGTGGACAGTGTAATTTGTTGAAAATGGCCTTTTGCCAGTGACCCCAATTGGTCACTCTTCACACATAAATGCATGGACATAATAAGAAAAGTACGACAAATGGTATTGTGAGTCTTCTCACAACTAAAGTTTTGTATATTGGTTACCATATTTAGCATAATAGGAAAGAAAATGTAAAAGACTAACAAAATTGTGATCTTAATTTTCCCTAAATTTCAATGCACACACATAGATCGATGAATCTAAGGTGTTTTAGTGCCATGACATTCCTTAACTCAAGGAGAACGTTTCCCCCAAGGTTGGCAATGAGCCATAAATAACCGAATGACCAAAACAAAAGACCACTCAGATTTTCTAAGGAGAGTTGTAATGAAAATTGCATCAGAGGAGTCATCATATAACAAAAGGTTTCATGTGCCTTAGATCTCTTCATTTTCTATCATTACGTTCTAGTTTTCTAGATATGGTTGACCTCAATATTTTGTCTATACAAACAAAACCCTCTGTTTTTATTTCAATAAAATTATAACTCAGAAACCATATTACCTCTCTTTAGAAACCCATTTATCAATGAATAAGAACATTGGTCTGCAGATTTAGAAAAATAAATTCAAGAAATAGTGGCAATATAAATATCTTCATCGGATAAATTTTGGCATACATTCTTTGGACAAAAGTAATGGAGTTTTGGTTTCTCTGAGCTTAATGAAATCGCACCATACATATTTTAGTTTTCGATTGAAAGATAGTAATGGGGTTTCATTTTTTTTTCTATGCTAAATGAAATAGCAATCAATTCTTGCACACAGAATTTTATGATTGAAAATTGTCTATGCCAGTGAGGCACAGTGTGCCAGTGAGGCTTGTAGGTCAGTGAGACCTTAACATTTGTTAGTGAGACACATATTGTAGCCAGTGAGGCTTCTTTGTAGCCAGTGAGGTAGTTTAGAGTGGTTTTTCTACCCCTGGAGGGTTTTCCACTCATGTAATTCTTGTGTCATAATCTTCTTTGTGTGTGTATGATTTACTTATGAAGTTTTGTTCTCTTTCTGTACTCACAGTCATGTGCATATGTATTTGACAAATCAATGCTATCTTTCTCTCCTTGTGCTTTGAAAGTTAAAGTGTGTAAAAAGATTTGAAAATTCACACAACACTGATTCACCCCCCTCTCAGTGTTGATTGTACTCTTACAATCTTATCACATCTTGGGAAGGCTTCAAATGGGTTCACAAGTTTTGTTGAAAGAACATCTTTTTAGAAATAAAATTTAAAAAGGCTTATGAAAGAATTGAATGTGATCTAAATTAGATTATGAAAAGATATGAAATTTGATTTACTAAACTACTATTCTTAATCACTAGTCAAACTAACTAAGCATGTAACTTTCAAACACTCCTAACATGATAATATTTTGTGAGAATAAAGTATGCAAGTCTGTATATGGCTGTAGATGGTTATGAGGTGATCCAACTAGTTTGAAGTTAAACATTGTTGATGTAAGTTCTTGAGACATGTTTTGGTTACTTACTACCTAGTCCATCTAATGTTGTGATTCGATAGGGAGAAGGTGTGCAAGAAGTTCATTCAGAAATCCACTAAGATGAAAAATTATTACAAGAAATATATGTCTTTAAGAGAAAAAGGTTGGAGGAATCTCAAGCTAAGTAGGAAGCAAGACATGATTATCATAGAGTCGAGTTCCAAGTTGGGGACATATAATATCTTTACTTAGAAAAATATAAGTCTCAAGGTATAGTAACGAACTTAAAACCAATGAGATATAGTCCATCTAAGATTATTAAAAAAACTAAATTCTAATACTTTTATACTAGATCTACATCCATACATGAATTTGTATTCCATTTTGAATGTTGAAAACTTGCATGTCCCTTTGATCATATAAACTAATGTACATCCCTTCAAGGAACCCTATTCTCTCCCTCTACTTATGCACCATATATTAGTAGAAGTTTTTCTCATCATATTACTCTCTAAATAGTCATGAAAGCACTAGTTGAGGAAGAAGAATCTTTCTGGAGGTTGTATTGGCCTCTTCATAGAATGCTCAAGCACAATACCCAAGACTAGTGAAAGAAGTAACACTCATGTTCAGAAGGAAGATATAAGGAGTTTTATACAACATTCCAAGAAAATAGTTATAAGAACCCATTTCGTTGCCAAAAAGGAGAATGGTTGTTACTAGAAAATGGACATGCCCCCCGTATTCTTTAACATGGATGGTATGGAATATCAGGTCTGAATATTGAAGGAAAGATCCCTAATCTATAGATTTTGTATGGGATTTTCCAAGATCCAAAACACTTATGTTCTGGGCTCATGAAAAGTGGAAGCCATCTAGATTAGTTTAGATATTTACAGTTCCCAAAGGCTACTTTCTAGAAATTTTGTATATTAAGGAGTACCATGATTCATGAAGAGATATAAGTTCTTTAAGAAACACTTGTTACTAGATTTCAACCCAACATAGAATCTACCAAGCACAATTCCAATATAGGTAATATTTACCTATGCTCCTTCGTCAAAACTAATTACATTTCTCTATTAAAATCTTGGGTTTGCAATTACATAATACATAGCTGCTTTGGAATTTGCAAAACAAATGACATTATAATTTATGAAATTTTTTGCATCAATCTATACTATGAAAAACATTATCAAGTTGTATGATTCTAGATATGGGAGGTGTTGTATATAACAAACCCATTTATTATGAGAATATGTTGTTTAGATGTTAAATGTGTATTGAGAACAAGCATGTTTTCCTTGTTTATCGAAACCAAGAAATGATGGAGTTGGACGAAGAATGTTCAGAAGATGCAATTCAACAACCACCAACAATAATACCTTCTAATCCTAAAATAAAATAGATAAATACTCAGAACTACCAACCACATGAGAACAAATTTAGATGAGATTACACAAGAAAAGATAAGGAAACAAGAGACAATTTAAATCTTTGTTAGATCAACATAGTAATGAAATAGTAGATGGTAGAAATACTTAAGAAAACAACCTAAATTAAGAGATATCAAACCTAGAATTAGTATATCTAGAAGAAAAGTTTAGAATTAGGACCTACTTCATCTTTCAGCACAAACATACTCCACACATTCCAATACTAATAGTAAATGAACACATAGGTAGGTGATATGTCAGCAAATTTAGTCCCAAAAAATATAACTTTGAGAACCAAAAGTCATAATGGAGAAAAATAGAAAGATAAAATCATCAAATGCTAGAATTGAATCAAAAGTGAAGAGCATCCTAGAAAGATCAATCACAATGTTAAAATAGGTTCAGCTTCACACACATCTTGTACAAATATTTAATTCAAATGGGTGTACAAATGGAACAAACTCCCATCTCTAATCAGCCACTAGAGGAAGATACTTTGGATGTTCTGAAAACTATTTAATATGGATATTACATTGAATGCTATGGAAATAGGTGTGCCCAAAAAAGGCCAATCCCTGCATAACATAGTGCAAATTGAAGGAATAGATGCAGTCCTCCTACAAGAAGTGATGAGAATAAACTTCAAACACCAAAGAAAATATTAAGTAAAAAGGTATATGGAGAAACAAGTAGATAAAAAATTGTCATAACTCTCGTACTTTAGTCCAGTGGCATCTAGTGAGGTATGTATATAAATTTAATCAATCTATCCCATGACAATCTATATTTATTATCACTCAAGTATTTGAGCTATATATATTTTTAGAAAATTTATAAAACTAACACATGGTAACAAATATATAATTCTAATAGAACATATGGTGGATTGGATCTTAGTAACAAATACCAACAATCTCATCCTAGTCACAACCTTCTACACTAGAGTCACTTACTGATCAATGGATCACATCTAAAAAGCAAATCTCAGCCAAGATAAGAGACACAACTCTTTCAAATCATTGGCAAATAGTCATATCAATTTTAAATACATATAATAGGCAATGACAACAATGATTCAAATTTCAAAAGCTTTTGCTAGCACATCTAGATTTCAAGGAGCAAGTGGGAAAGTGGCAGAAAGGGACCAACCATATGTAGGATATTACATTATGAGACTAAAAAACAACTTAGACAAGCAACTTAGCTTTTCAACTAGACAACGCTTTAGGTTTGAATAGTTTTTGTGCCCTATTCTATCAACAAATTAGGAATATTCTCAAGAAGGATTTAATGGAAATTTAATATTCCAAGAAGAAATACAACACCACTATGAAGAGATTAATGAGGCACATTGTGGTTCACAAGATGCCCCTTATTTTAGATGGGAATGATATATACATTCTTTGTATCAAATAAACTTGATGAAAGAATAATATTTTTCCTAAGAGTCATATGGTTCAAATAAGCAACACAAACCCTTGGAAATGAAATCTAAAAAAAATAAAAATAATAGTGAGCAATAGATATGCATGATTGTTGATGTGAAGACCTTACAACAAAGAAAGGTTTATAATCTCAAGATTGTCATTGGGTGCATATCACATTAATATTTTCTAAAAATCTATATTAGTTACATAACTTATGAGAGTTGAGAGAAACAATAGGTTTTTAAAGATGTTAAATAGATGCACACTTTTCTATACCTGCAAGTGTTTCTTTCAGGATATTAGGCCACTTAGAGGTTTTAAAAGGGAAACATGGTATTTGAAAATGATGCATGTTAGTACATTGATGATGAATATTTAGATGAGATGGAAGCCTACAAATAATACATATTTGATAAGAATTGATGAGGACATTTTTATTGGTCATTCTATCACTCTTCAAGGAGCTTCAAGTAGACCTAAGACTAGTTTACCAAGGAAATCATGAAATTAGAATTTCTACCCATCTACTCCAAATTGTTGGTACTCTTACATTTTCTTTTGGCAGCTCGAGTCTCCTTTTCAACTAATTTAAGTATACACTCTAGGTGATAGAAATATGTGTTCCCTTCCATTAAACACAATGCACATATCCTCCCATCTCCATTATAAAAGATGAATGTTCACCCATTGGTCAAGCCATATCTAGTTCTATCTCCACTAATGGAATCTCTTGAATGCATCAATACACTCCTAATCACAATCGTAGGACCTACCCTAGCATGTCCAAACACACTACTAATAGTGATAAAAATAAGAAAACTCAAGGTAGCATCCATAAAGAGGAAAAAAATGGCCCATGAGGCTATACTATAAGCAATCAACAAGTAAAATTCTAGAATTTACATGGTTTTCAACAAAAATGAAAACATGACAATCAACTACATATACTTGAGAATTTATTTTAGAATTAAACTCTATATCAAGAATTAGAATGATTATTGAAAGGAAGCAAGGTACACGGAACACATGTCCTACACCAATCTAATGAGGGGAAGAGTATGCAAATTCTTTTAAATGCTTACAACTACAATTAAGTCATGTGTTTAACATATAGATTACAACATCAATCACAACACAAGAATGCAAGAGAGACAAGATATATCATGGGGAAAACCTTTTCAGGTGAAAAACCCCACACTCCAAAACCTACACAATGTATTATCCAAACAAGATTGTTTACAACACACTTGCAATTCAATTTCTTCTAGGAGTCTACAAATGTCATTTATGGAGTAATTTTGGCAGCATAATAGTATGTGTACAAACACTATTCAACTACTACTCCAAAACACCTCAATATATAGAGTTACAAGGCATAAACAGGAAGCTTCTAGAGATGGGCGTCTATCTTGGCCACATGACCCATTTCTCACACAACAAGGACACTTGTCCAACATGCATACATCTCATTTACATCTTTCATACATGAAACATTTGACTGCCCAAGAATGGAGCGCTCCAGGCTAAAAATAGGCAATGGCATATGCTCTTATGCATCTTATAGCTATAAAAAAAATCTGCAGCATAACAACACTTAATGGTGTAAGAGAATCCGTCATACATGACTAAAAATAACATATTCCTCTTACAACATGTCATAACCCAACTTGGGTGCCCAAAGATGCCTTCTCCACATGCAAAGATGCTCTCTGGCACTTGTCTTCACTTGTCATAGGAATCTCTATATTTGGCTCTTACATGTCATAGATTCTGTCATACAAAATAACTCCTCTGTCATACCACAAGATGTCGACACATGGCATATTAGTGCCACCTCAAATGGGATGCCTATATCCACATTGGATGAGTTGACCATCTTAGTCACCTTACAATTTGAGTGACAACTCACCATGACACTTGACACTAAATGACAAAACAAGATGTGCAACATAAATTACATCATAGGCAAATAAATAAACAAATAATCAAGTAATCAATGCTAGGAATTGCAAGGTTGAGACACCTTAATTCCCAATATTCTCCCACTTGTCAAACACCTTGCAAGAGCCAATAGAGTGACAAGATTTAACTACTAGGAGCCAAAAGGCCCATAGATTATGGAGCACCATCTGAACTTATCTTTGCCCGCAGGTTTCATCAATGCATTTGCAACATTCTTCAAAGTGTCAACCTTTTCCAATATCACCTTCCCATCTTCTACCATATCATGAACAAAATGATATTGAAAACCAATGTGCCTTGTTCTTGCATGAGAAGTAGGATTCTTTGCTAAGCAAATCGTACTCTGATGGTCACAACAGATAGTAATCTATCTTACATCAAAACCAACATCTGAACACAACCTTTTAAGCCAAATGGCTTCGTTACAAGCATGAGTTGCTGCCATGCACTTTGCTTCTGTCATGGACAAAGCAACCACATGTTGTCGCTTACTCATCGAACTAATAGCTCCACCAAACATGGTAAACACATAAGCACTGCTGGATCTCTTGTTGTCAATATCACATGCCCAATCATAATCCACAAATCCTTGAATACTCATAGAATGATGAGGTCCTATAGGATAACCCTGATAACATAAGGAATCCTCAGAAGTACTCCTCAAATATCTGAACACTCTCTTCACTTCATCCCAATGTACTTGTCTAGGATCTTGTATGTAGCATGAGAAGGAGATAATGGCCGTGGCCAGTTGAGATAATACCTATTATAGAACGATAGTATGCTTAAATTTCATTATAGTCAAACTATGGGTTGTTTATTAACCTAGTCTCATAGATATAAGTTTCAGATAATTTGAAATGTCATTTTATTCAAGGGTTATTATGAGAAACCTAGAGTCAAATTTGGGAACAAATGACTAGATAAGACATATAGATTTGTCTAAAGTCTAGAAAAACTATTATCATGTTAAAATGATTTAACTATTCTATAAACATAGTTGATAAAGATAAACTGTAGGAATACAATAGTATCCAAGTCGAGTAGGGGTGGGTGAACACAACAATGATGTTCATTATGAATGATATTGATATTAAAAACTTTGGCCAAAGTAATGCATTTGTTTTCTACACGCATTGTCAGTTCACTGTATCTAGATTGAACATCCTATCGGAAATCATACTTATCTAGAGGGTATCTATGGTTGTATGGTTGATAGAGTTGAGTAGGATACAACACTATGTACTCAGGAAAGGAAAATTACCACTGGTAACCTTTGGTCTATATTCCTTGTGAAGGGTAGGGCCACTTCCTATGTGGAAGATGTGTGGGAGACCGCTGGTCTATGGATGGAGGTAAATCACTAGAAAGATACTCTCTCTCCAAGCAGGAAACATGCTAGGACTTGTGATAAAGATGTCAGATATTCAGAAATAGAAATTATTCCAAAATTTGTACATGTAACTGATTTACATTTGTAAAGATTGTAATTGAGAAAGACAATATGATTTATTTTATTTTGTAATGAGAAATCTTGTAATTGTAGTTACTTGATTATATGTTGAATAAAAGAAAAAATTTCTATCTCATTTTTACCTTGTTGAATTACTCCATGGTAAATTATTCTAGTTTTACTATGTTTTAAGAACGTGGATGTTACATATGGTGTTAGAGCTATCGGGTTCCGCACTAGGGCTTATGAGACCACTATGCTTACATGTAGCCAACATTATGCAGTTAGCTAATGTTTGAAAAATTTATGTGCCAAAATGGTACGTCTTAAAAAGACAGCAAGAAAGTCTGTTAATACAAGGTAATGTTTCCTTAAAGCAAAGAGAGAACATGAGGCCATTATCAAAACCTTTGAGGGAACCAATGATTAGAGTGACATTTAGTTAAGTGATACTGAAACTCTGGTGACTGCCCTAACTTGAATCAAGTGAGTGAGAAGGGAGTACGTGGAAAGAGTTAAAGATGAGGAAACAATTATGGTTAGGCAAGATCCCCGCATACCCCCAACTGTTGAGATCATAGAAGTTAGGTCCGATAGTGAGTCAGAGGGTTATATACCTCGAGATTATGTATCAAAAAATGAGTATGAAGCATATACTCCTCTTGAGAATGACTTTTGAAGTCATTTCTTGTAAAAATCAAGAATACTCTTTACTTTTGAAATGAAATAAATAAAAAAAAGAGTTGTTTTTGTGCCAAACTATTGTTTAAATTGAGTTTATTATGTTTAGATTTAATGGGAGGCATTATAATCTTGAACTAATTGACAACTCAATATTCTCAGGTGTGAGAAATCGATAAACATAGTTTGGACAAGGACTAACCAAGGAGAAAGTGAAGATGAAAACCACCCACCAAATAATAAGCTAGACCCAATCATTACCATGCTTGAGGAAACCAAGAAAAGACTGGGTGATTTGGAAAAGAAGGTGGATGATAAAGGGAATACTAAATGAGGAGGTGAAAACTCTCATGGTGAAAGTGGATAAAATCATGAAGAGTGTAGTAAGAGTACAGAACCTAATAAAGGGGCAAGAGATAGATTGACCTTAGAGCTCTCTAAAAACATGAATAAGGTCACTCCACGAAAGTTTGATGGGACAGTAACTGGAGATGATGCAGAAGCTTGGTTAAGGGAAATGGAAAAATATTCTGACATAAGAAAGTACTCGAAAGTGGCCAAAGCATTATGGGGAGCATTCCAACTGGTAGGAGAAGCATCCACTTGGTAGATGAATAAGAAGATAGAATTGAATTTAAGCTCTCTAAGGGTAACTTGGGATGAGTTTGTGGAACTCTTTCACAAGAGATGGTTACCACAACTCTATTTTGATCAGAAACTGACTGATTTACAGAATCTTTGACAAGGAGATATGACAATGGTGGAATATGGAGAAAAATTCATCTGACTCCTGAAATATGTTCCACAATATTAAGAAATTCATCATGGGTCATAGGAATTTGTCATGACCGTTATGGTCAATATTCCCTTACACAACATCCAAGATGCCGATACATGGCAGAATATTCCTACCACTAAGTGGGACACCTATCTCCTCATGTGAGGAGAAAATTACATGTGGTCATATGCCATGTAGGATGACACTTCATCATGCCAACTCCCACAATATGACAACTTAGGATTTGCATCCAATTAATACAATAGGCAATTAATAAATAAATACAATGTAAAAATACAAGGAATTACCAAGGTTGAGACACCTTAATTCCCAACAATTTTGAGAAAATGTGAAGCCCAAAGAATAAGGCTTGAGCCTCAACTTCATTGTTCATTCCATCTAGCACTTTATTTTCCATTAATGCTACCATTTATTTGACCTCACACCTACCTATATAGGTCATTACTAAATCATGGGTATTCAACTGTTTGTTCATACATGAAACATAAATAACCTAGTATGATGATTAGGCTCCCTCTTAGATTTGAGACCCTAGAAAACAAGTTCAAACATTCCAGATTTAGACCTATGTTCCATTTATTTTGATCCATGACATCCACACTAGGTCATTTTTCTATTCGTATTATTTACAACACAAAATCTAGATTTGAGGAACCAACCACTCAGACTAAGAAGGTCACACCACTAATAATGGATTATACAACATTAGAAGCATATACATGGATGGAGAGACAAATTATGCAATAATAGAATTTGTAGGGAGGCCCCAACCATTCTAGAGTGGGGAACAACTAATCATTTGTCTCCGACACCACCTAGGTTAAGATCCTTTTTTCTAGCCTTGCACCCCTTTCTATAGTTGCTAGTAGGAGCCCTCATTTACTCTATAATGGTGGATAAAGAGATCATTTGAAGGAGATAGATCCATAGGAGATCATGATCCATGAATTTTATGGATTAAGGTTCACATACTTGTTCTCAGTAGTAGGCTTCCACATGTGGAAAATGATTAATGATTAACAATCACTTAGGTCCTAGTTTGATCAAGGAGTAATCAATAGTCCCTAGGGCCTATCTATAGTAGGGAAATTATATTGTCGATGTGGAATCATATAAATTTTTCCCCTTGGGGCCTGACCAAGCCAAACCTCCTACCATTCAACCTCACCCAAGGGTAGGGAGATACCAAATATAGTTCTTAAAGGGGCCTTCTCTCACTAAAAATTAAACCACTAAATCAGATGATGAAGTTGTTTGCCTAATTAGAAGTGTTTCTCCTAAATCAAGAAGTGCTTCAAAAACACTAGTCGATCATTATTTTTATCTGATAACATCTCACTCCAACAATTAAGTTTTTATCATCATCACTTCAAAATGAGGAATAAATCATGAATGAGACTCCAAATTCTTGATTATCTATTGAGTTAGTGAAAAATCACATGTTGAAATAGGATGTGAAAAAATATTCATTTACTGAACTAACAAGAAGCACTCACACTTGAACATTAATTATACATGTAGGGGCACCTTTAGTGGTCACTAATCATCTAAAATTGAAACCATTGTGATTCCCTTTATATAATAGGGAGAACCATTTCTTTATTTATTTGACTATGCCTTGATTTTTGAATAATCTGCATGTCAACCCTAATGTTAATCTAGGATAATTCAATAAATATAATAAATTAAGCATAATCAACCTAAATTAAATCAATAATAGTCTACGGGAGTGATAACTATAATTAATTCTAAGCTAGGAAATTAAATACAATGGATAGGGGTTATTAGCTCTCTTTTTAACACAAAGGCAAAAAAAATTTAAACAACAACTAATTAAAAATTAGGTCTTCAAGTCTTAAAAAAATCTTGGCACATGAATTCCAAAAATTAAGAAAAATCAAAGAGGACTAAAAATAGACAATCCATAAAAGAGGAGGAGCCATCCAAACCCCATAGATAGGGCATAAACACTTGTTCCCATAATGATTGTACATGCTATGAGTATTAAAGTAATGTTTTCCAAACTAGACCAATAGGAAAACTAATTTTAAAAGTAATAATAAGGTTATCCATATGGGAATAAACTAGAAGAACACCCCATGAACCTACACACCAACAAGAAGCACATCAGTAGGAATTGAGAATCTACAGGGGCATTATAGTTAGCATTCATGAAATCAGTAAAGCTTTTGTTCAAATCCCATATAGGGAAATCTTGATAATTTCATGTATCAACCTTGATGTCATTCCAATTAGAAGCTAATTTAGCCAAAACCAGCAACCTGATTTCCTTTCCTTCTAGTATGGTTCCACTTAACAAAAATGAAACAATGAATGAGAATATTGATGTCTTTGTTACATTCATTCAGTTGCCACTATTGGAAGTGAGAGGAAGACTTATTTTTGGAATGATCAACCAAGATTTTAGAGTCAGATTCTAAATGATATTGGTAAAACTTTAGCTTAGCATCAAAAAAAGATTTGTGAATGGCCATAGCCGAGAAATAAAGTTATTAGAAACAAAACCAAGACTATTGGAAAACTAGAACATAACCTTTCCAATATGGTCACAAAAAATAGCTCATATGCCAAGATTTCTAGGATTAACTTTTGAGGCTTCATCAACATTAATTTTAGCCAAGCCTCGAGGAGGCCATACCCATCTAGTAAGTTGATAATTTTGAGGAATGTTATTGGAAGAGGAAAAAGAGGGAGAAGCCAAAAGAATACCATGTCTCATTAGAACTTTGAATTCCCACCAAAAACCCACTTGATAATCTTGAATCCAAACATGACAAGTTTCTTTTGAATTTTAAAATCTTTGTAGTACAGTTTTAAAATATTTGCATCTACAACTCTTGGACAAGTTGTTGTAGTAAGACAAATATTACTAAAAAATACATAAGAAAATGTGGAAAGTCATTTCCTCCATCATGGGTCGATGTAGCTATGTATTTTCCATGTGCAAGCAATAGTATCCAACTGTAGGTGACCAAATCTCCATCCTTCATACTTCACGATTTCTCAATTTTTCCATATCAAAGCTCCATCTCAGACCTGAAAGAGAAATATGGGCAGCTGTGGTAGGTTAAATTTGTCATGAACATGCCTTCAAATTAGGTACAAGGAGGCATAATCCATCTTCCAATAGCTGCATGGTATTGTTTTCATCATTTTCCACTATTTTGGGCTCTAAATGTGCATATACAATAGTAGCTTAGGTCTATTTTTTATGTTTCTATAGCTCATCATCCTTGACATCATATTGACTTCATTTTATAGGTGCAACAGTGATCTAGGCATGAAAATCACATTTTTCCATGGTTGGGATAGCAAGGTTTCTCTAGGTTTTCATCTCTCCATGATGGCTCTAGTTGATCCCTTCATGTTTTAGCCTCTTAATCCTACAACCAACTAATCAAAGCATCAAATTCCTAAAAATAAAATCATTTTAAGTCAATACATATCAAATCATATCCATTTTTTATGCAGGAGCATCTAGTAGTGTAAGGACAATCTTGCATCACCCAAAAAAAGATGTGTTTCAAAATTGTTGATGTTCTTTCCATTTCTTTTCAAAATTTGTGGTTCTGGTTCCATAATCGCTTGAATAATGATGTAGAACTTTTAGTTTTTCCAAACTGCTAAAAATAGCAACCTGCTATTTTTAGAAACTTTGTATTTGGGCACGAAATGAAGTGAAAATTTACAGGAAGCTTCATAACTGAAAAATAAGACCTTTGGTGAAGGAATCACACAAAGATCATTTGCAAGTTGAAAGATATTAAAGTTTTTGTTTCCTGAAAAATGCCTAAAAATTATTCAAACTCAGGATTGAGGCACTAAACAGCCCCGTACGGGCCCAGAAATGGGGAGAACTGACAAACCAGGTTCTTAGCGTGTAGAGCACTTCACGAGACTTTTGACACAAAATAGTTCATCAATCAGAGAACCAAATCAAAAGTTATGGCTCCCAGAAGTTGACCTATTTTTGGAGGGAGATGCAAATTTTGAAATTAGGTTGTTAGCTGCCAAAAAGGCTACTAATAACCATTTTTGGGAACTCTGGGCATTAGTAGAGTTAAGGGGGAAAGTGTAGAGTCAAGAATAGGTAGGAAAATAGAAACCCTGGCTGATTTGGGGTTGCAGAAGGCTGAAGATTCTAAAGCCTAGTGAGGGTAGCTGTAATGTGTTGCAGCCTATGGGGAATTGATTCCTCTGATTGTAATTGAGCTTCTGTAATGTAATGAATTGTCCAAATCAATAAAGAAATATTCTATTTTCTATGTGCCATTTTTTTTTGTTGTGTGTTTTATGATTTACCCCCTTCATCAAGTGGTATCAAAGAAAGGGTTCTTGAGTGTGTAGATAGATCGCCAATCGTGAGGCAGTTTGCACCAGGACCTGAGGTTGTGGGTTTTCTGCGGAGATCAAGATGCCTCCATGAAGAAATCATATTGGGAGGAATGCTTTGATGGAAGAGGGTTCTAGAGCCATGTAAAGACAAATCGATGCATTGCAAGAGGAGCTGCGAAGAGGGTTTGATCCAAGAATAAGAGAAGAAAGTAATGATGAAGCTGAAGAAGAGCTATTTGAGGAAGAACAAGAAGCTACAGAAGATTTTGTAGAAGTTAGGTTGTTAAGGGCCATTTCTAAGATTGGAAAGAGGCCCAAAATCAAAGTTTCTACATATTCTAGAGATTTGAATCCAGAACATCTTATTGATTGGATCAATGACATGGAGGAATATTTCAAGTATGAAGATGTGGAAGACCTAGATCGGGTCAAGTTTGCAAAAACAAAATTGAAGGGCCATGCCAATATTTGGTGGAAGGAAGTCCAATTAGACAGGAATAGAAGAGGAAAAGGAAAGATCACTAGATGGCATCAGATGGTGGAGAAACTGAAGAAGCAGTTCATTTCTGTGGACTATGACATGGAGTTGCTAAAGAAGTTGCAAGGACTGAAGCAAGGTAACAAGTCTATTAAGGAGTATACAAAAGAGTTTTATAAAATTACTATTGAGACAAGCCATGCAGAGCCCAACAAGGAGAAGGTATCCCATTACATTAATAGGTTGAGGCTGAGTATTCAAAAGGAGATGAGCCTGGTCAGAATGACCACCATAGAAGATGCGTACCAGTTTTCCCTAAAAGTGGAAGAGAAGTTGAATAAAATATTCGATAGCAAGCAAAGGGGAAGAGGTCAAAGTGGAAGGACTGGTGGAAGACCCTATGGAGGCCATAATGAAGATCAAAAGAAAACTAAAGAAGCAAGCACTAGTCAAAATTAGAGAGAGGATAATGCCTATCACCCTCATGACCAGAACAATGGTGAGCAAAGAGGAAGAGGAAGAGGCAGACCTGGGCAAGGACTCAGAAGAGGAGGTTTTAGAGGAACATGTTTCTAATGTGGAGAAGAAGGACATTGAGCATACGAGTGTCTGCAACATCAAGGAAGAACAAATAGAAGATCTGAAGGTAATGCACGAGTTGCACATGCAGATGAACATGCACAATCTGAGGATTCTGAAGATGCTAAAAGGGGAGAAACCCTAGTTGTCAGAAGAACTTTGCTGAATGAGGAGAAAGAACCCAATCAAAGGAAGAGTTTATTGCACAGAAGGTGCAAATGTGAAGGTAAGTGTTGTGATATTATTATTGATAGTGGAAGCACTAATAATCTTGTTTCAGAGGAGATGGTTGACAAGTTGAAGTTGACAAGAAGAAAGCATTCACATCCGTATCAGATTGCATGGTTGCAGAAGGACCATAGAGCTTTGGTCAATGAGCAGTGTTTAGTTAAGTTCAAGATTGGTGACTACCATGATGAGGTACTGTGTGACATCATACCGATGGATGCATGTCATATGTTATTGGGGAGGTCATGGCAGTATGATAGGAGTGTTGTCCATGATGGCTGTACAAACACATACTCCCTAACAAAGGATGGAGTTCGTCATAATTTAAAGCCCTTGAAGGAGATGGAAGAAAACATATGTAGTACTGCCAGAATTTGCTTGGTAGATGGTAGAAATTTTTTGGAGGGTATGAAACATGAGCATCATTGCTTTGCATTGATTCCTAAAATTACTCAAGAGAAATGTGAAAATGTACTAGCAGAAGTGTCAGATATGTTAGAAGAATTTCAAGACATTATCTCTAATAATGTACCAGAAGGTTTACCACTAGTAAGGAAGATGAGTTATCAAATGGATTTGATACCAAGAGCCAGCTTGCCAAATAAGGCAGCCCATAGAATGACTCTAGCCAAGAGTGAAGAATTGAACAGACAAGTTCAAAAGTTGTTGAGGAATGGATTGATAAGAGAGAGCCTAAGTCCCTGTGCGGTACCTACAGTACTAGCACCAAAGAAAGATGGAGAGTGGAGAATGTGTACAGACTTTCGAGCCATCAATAAGATCATGATCAAGTATAGATTTCTATTGCCTAGAATGGATGACATAATGGACTGTTTGAGTGGAGCCAAGTACTTCACGAAGATTGACCTAAAGAGTGGGTATCACTAGATCCGTATCAGAGAAAGAGACAAGTGGAAGACAACCTTCAAAACCAAAGAAGGTTTGTATGAGTGGTTAGTCATGTGATTTGGGCTAACCAATGCACCGAGTACATTCATGCGGCTCATGAACAAGGTACTGAAAGAATTTTTGGGAAGTTTTGTTATTGTTTATTTGGATGATATTTTGATTTTAAGTAAGACTTGGAATGAGCATCTGATGCATATCAGAAGAGTTTTAGAGAAGTTGCTAATTAATCTGAAGAAATTTAGTTTTACAAAGAAGGAGTTGGTATACCTGGGATTTGTTGTCTCAGAGGAAGGTCTTAAGATAGACCCAGAAAAAGTAAGGGCTATCATTGAATGGCCTATGCCAAGGAGTGCAACGGAGGTACACTCTTTTCATGGTTTGGCAAGTTTTTACAGAAAGTTTATCAAGAATTTTAGTAGCATTTGTGCACCCCTAACTAAGACAATGAGAGGAGATAGAAAAGAGTTTAAATGGACTAAAGGAGTAGACAAAATCTTTGATACATTAAAGCAAAAAGTCACAAAGCAACCTGTTTTGGCACTTCCAGATTTCAATAAGGTGTTTTAGGTAGATTGTGATGCTAGTGGTAGTGTTATAGGAGCTGTTTTAAGTCAAGAAGGTAAGTCCATTATCTATTTTAGTGAGAAGCTTAATGATGCCAAGAAAAAGTATTTTGTTCATGATCAGGAATTTTATGCAATAGTTCAAGATTTGAAGAAATGGAGACATTATTTGTTGCCAAAAGAGTTTATTTTATATATTGATCATCAGGCTTTACAATATCTTAATAGTCAAGGAAAGTTGAATCAAAGGCACTTAAAATGGGTTGAGTTTTTGTAGAGTTATACTTTTGCTTTGAACAACAGGAGTGGGAAGTCCAACAGAGTTGCAGATGCCTTAAGCAGAAGGTAAAATTTGCTGATAGAAATGAAGATAGAGGTTGTTGGGTTCGATGAGCTAAAAAGTTTGTATCCTAAAGATCTAGATTTTGTAGAGGCCTGGAAAGCTTGTTTGGAACCTATTACTTTGGACAGGACAAAATGGTTGGATTTCATAATCCAAGATGGCATGTTGTTTAGAGGAAGCCAGTTGTGCATTCCAAGGAGTTACATGAGAGAGATCCTGATTAAGGAGAAGCATAGTGGAGGATTGGTTGGACACTTTGGTCAAAATAAGACCATTGCTATTGTTGGTGAAAATGATTATTAGCCATAGTTGCAGCAGGATGTGAGGAAATTTGTGTAGAGTTGTAGAGTGTGTCAGATGGTAAAAGGAACAAGTTAGAATATAGGGCTATATTAGCCATTACCTGTACTAGAGAAGCCATGGGATGATATTAGTATGGATTTTGTTCTTGGTTTACCAAGGACACAGAGAGGACATGATTCTATTTTTGTGGTGGTGGATATATTCTTGAAGATGGCACATTTTATTCCTTGCAAGAAGACTAATGATGCGGTTCATATTGTAGAGTTATTTTTTAGGGAGGTGGTGAGATTACACGGCCTACCAAAGAGCATAGTTTCAGACCAAGATACCAAGTTTGTTAGTTATTTCTGGAGGATATTGTGAAAAAAGTTGAAGACAAATTTAAAGTTCAGTTTTGCACACCATCCATAGAATGATGGACAGACCGAAGTAGTGAATAGGAGTTTGGGTAACCTGTTACAATTCTTAGTAGGAGATAAGCCCAAGGGATGGGATTTGATTTTACCACAGGTAGAATTTTCTTACAACAATTCTGTCAATAGAAGTACTGGTAAATCACCATTCCAGATTGTATATGGGAATAGTCTAAGAAATGCTTTAGAGTTAAGGATTCTGGACAAAGGAGAAAAGACAAGTGCCAAGGATGAAGACTTTGTAGAACATATGAAGAATTTGCATGAAGAGGTGAGAAAGCATATTAATAAGATGAATATTTAGTACAAGGCTAAAGCAGGTTAGAAGAGTAGATATAAGGAGTTCCAGGTAGGAGATGAAGTCATGGTTCACTTGAGAAAAGAAAGGTTTCCAATTGGAACATACAATAAGCTGAAAATGAAGAAATTTGGACCATGCAGAATTTTGAAGAAACATGATTCAAGAAATGCATATAAGTTAGAGCTACCGAGTGGGATCAACATTTCCCCTATTCTCAACATTGTTGATTTATTAGAATATCATGAAGGAGGAACAAAGGATGGACCAACAGAAGCATAATGGATTATTCTGGTATCTACTTCAACAGAGGAGATAGAAGAGATCTTAAACAGCCTTGTGGGAAGAAGTACTTAGAACAGGCAATATGAAGAATACCTGGTGAAATGGAAAGGTAGGTCCGTTGAAGATTATTCTTGGTTGTCTTAGGCAGAGGTTGATTGTTTGGGTTTTCCTCACACAAACCCCTGAGACGTGACAGGGTCACTTCTCAAATTACCCTGGGTATCTAATGCAAGACCATCCAGTGGTGTAAGGGCAATCTTGCATCACCCAAAAAATGACATTTTTCAAAATTGTTGATGTTCTTTCCATTTCTTTTCAAAATTTGTGGTTCTGGTTCCATAATCACCTGAATAATGATGTAGAACTTTCAGTTTTTCTAAACTACTAAAAATAGCAACCTGCTATTTTTAGAAAGTTTGCATTTCGGCATAGAATGAAGTGAAAATTTACAGGAAGCTTCATAACTAAAAAATAAGACCTTTGGCAAAGGAATCACGCAAAGATCATTTGTGAGCTAAAAGATATTAAAGTTTTTGTTTCTCGAAAAAATGCCTGAAAATTATTCAAACTCAGGTTTGAGGCACTAAACAGCCCTGTACAGGCCCAAAAATGGCTAAAACTAGTAGAGCAGGTTCTTAGGGTGTAGAGTACTCTACAGTCTTTCTGACGCATAAAATGGTTCATCAATCAGACACCCGGATCAAAAGTTATGGCTCCCGAAAGTTGACCTATTTTTGGAGGGAGATGCAAATTTTGAAATTAGGTTGTTGGCCACCAAAAAGGCTATTAATAACTATTTTTCAGAACCATGGGCATTAGTAGAGTTAAGGAGGAATGTGTAGAGTCAAGAATAGGTGGGAAAACATAAACCCTAGCTGATTTGGGGTTGCAGAAGGCTGAAGACTCCAGAACCTAGTGAGGGTAGTTGTAATGTGTTGCAGCCTGTGGGGAATGTATTCCTCTGATTGTAATTGAGCTTTTGTAATGTAATGAATTGTTCAAATCAATAAAGAAATATTCTATTTTCTGTGTGCCATTTTTTGTTGTTGTGTGTTTTATGATTTACCCCCTTCATCAATTTTCATGATGGATCAGTTATGTGCTAGTTGACAAATGATGATTAAAATTTGTTTTCTTTTAAAAAAATACTGGTAAACATGTCATGAGAAAAAATAGTATGTTGCAGCATCCATAAATTTAATTTTAGGATCTAAGTTTTTCTAAGATTTTTAGGGAAGTTGTGGAATTTAGTTTTTTATATCCTCATAAGAAATTAGCCATACCAGATTGTAGATCCTAAGATATGATTGAGTTACTAACTGTCTATCTCTACTGGTAATTAATTGAGATTATATTGTCATTAACTTTGTGGTTTCCCCTTGATCCCTTTGGTTTCTTGATGCATCCTCTTGACCTTTACATCTTCTCTACATATTCAAGTCTTCCATCAATTTAAAATATCTTTTGAGCCCATTATTGAGGCCAAAATGTAATAAAAAATTCAACTTCTTCATGGTTGTCCTAGGGTTTTTGGGTTGTCAAAATTCAGTTTTAGGACTATTTTTGACCATTTAAGGTGAAAAATGATTGGATTTTGCATTTAGGATACTTAGAAAAAATTCTCCTTCAAGTCCTTAATGAAATAAGACTTGGAATAAATAACCCTCACATCTATTTTCACATACACAAATAGAAATTAAACTTGCAACAATTATTTGTAAATCTGGTTTGCAACTTGCAACCAATTTTCATACATTCATCCAACTTTCATAGAAGGAAATTACATCAGTCCAAAAAGGACAATGGGGCTATATAAGCCCTTAGAAATCTGAAATAATCAATTACAAAATGGTTTTCTACAACAAACCACAGTTTCACAAAACTTCTCCTTCCAGCTCTTACAAAATCACAACAAACAACAATGTAACTATAACTGATTCTCCTCGAATCTCAAAGGCTATGGAATCAGCCTCAAATCTACAACAATACAATAAAAAACCACTCTTGGAGGTATGCCAAGCCTTCTCTTTGTCTCTCCTGCAATCTAGAAAAACTAAACTTCAAAACGAATTCCCCTTTCTTTTTTTATCTCCTCCTTTTTGGAATGAAATGTAATTTCTATTAATTTATTTGCATTTTAATACATTTCCAGCCCACTCTCCAAAATGCAATGCCCACCTCCAAGAAAAGCCAATTTCATTTATTTTAATCAATTAAATTGACTAAGATAAGTCATTCAAACTTCGTGACTTGCCATGCTTTGTGGTGGTGCTTTTTTTGGCTTTCTTGCTTTTATGCATTAAAGCAAAAAACTACTTTCCTTATCCTAGGCGCCCACTCTCTCCATCCCTATTATTAGGGATTTTGGAATCTTAAAAATGATATTTTAAATGAAATGAAAAGCCTCCAAAAACCCACACTCCTTTTTGCTTGTTCTAGATTTTGTGTTTTCAAAGCACGATTCCCACTATCTCCACTTTTACCAAATTTAATTCCAAATTGCAAATTTAATTTCAAAACATGACATAACATCCAAATGTGCATCAAAATGAATTTCACAAGACAAAATATGGAATTCAAACCAACACCAAAAATGCAACAGAAAATTAAACATATTTTGGTTGACACAGGATTGCCACTATGCCATGGATGCTCCTGCATTAGACACTCACAGTAGAAGAAAAGTGATCTGATCACTTCTCAAGAGGATATCCAAGATGAGAAATCTTAGCCTTAGATAAATATGAAGAATCCTCTATAGGTCTCCCAAACCAGTTCACCAAATACTCCATGTATTGCCTTCTTCTAGTGTTTCTTTTCACCCTGCTATCAAGAATTGCTCCAATCTTTTCATTTTCTGAAGTAGGTGTGAGTGCTTGTGGCTGCCTAAGCACTGCAACTTCATCATTTTCACCTTCATTAATTGTTAAAAATTGGAGAAATATTAAACTCATTGGGCAATTCTACCTCATATACATTACCAGAATCATGCCTTTTCACAATCTTGTACGGTCCAAAATTCTTCATTTTGAGCTTGTTCTATGTACCCATTGGAAATCTCTCCTTTCTGAGATGTACCATCACTTCATATCCAACCTAAAACTATTTATGTCTCCTCTTCAAATCAATATTAGTTTTATAATAAAAAATCATTTTGCTGATATGTTTTCTCGCCTCATCATGTAGGACTTTCATATGCTCTGCAAAATCCTCTCCATATGCACTCTTTTTCACATCTTTACCAATCTGATTTAAGTCTGAAACAACTCTTGGGTTGCTGCCATAAATAATCTGAAATGGTGATTTACCTGTGTTTCTTTTGATTGAGTTGTTGTAGGTAAACTCAGCTTGTGGTAGGATCAAATACCACCTTTTCAGTTTGTCTCCAACCAAGCATCTTAGCAAGTTTCCCAAACTCCTATACACCACCTCTGTTTGTCCATCTATTTGAGGATGGTATGCTAAGAAAAAATTTAGTTCAATGTTGAGTTTCTTGCACAAAGTCCTCCAAGAGTAGCCAACAAACTTGGTATCCCTATCAGAAACAATGCTCTTTGGAAGTCCATGAAGTCTCACAACTTCCTTGAAAAACAAATCTGCAAAATTCAAAGTATCATTAGTCTTATGACAAGGGATAAAATGTGTCATCTTAGAGAATCTATCTATCAAAACAAAGATGGAACCATGTCCTCTTTGTGTTCTTGGAAAACCAAGAACAAAATCCATACTTATGTCCTCCCATGGCCTCTCAGGTACAGGTAATGGCTGATACAAACTAGTGTTTTGACTCACACCCTTTGTCATTTGACAAACCCTGCAACCTTGCACATATTTCCTCACATCTTGTTGCAATTAAGACCAAAAATATTTCTCACCTACAAGTGCAATAGTCTTATCCATCCCAAAATAACCTGCAAGGCCTCCACTATGCTTCTCCTTGATTAGATTCAATCTCATAGAACTCCTTGGAATGCATAATTTCTTACCTTGGAATAACATGCCATCTTGGATAAGATAATCCAACCATTTTGTCCTATCTACTGAAATAGGATTCTTGCAAGCTCTCCAAGATTCTTCAAAATCTGGATCCTCCTCATACAAATCCTTCAACTCCTCAAATCCTACAACTTCCACCTGCATTTCAACCAACAAATTTTGCCTCCTACTCAAAGCATCTGCAACTCTATTAGACTTCCCACTCCTATGCTTCAAAATAGAAGTGTAACTTTGTAAAAAATCAACCCATTTCATGTTCCTTTGACTTAGCTTACCTTGGCTGCTCAAATATTTTAAAGCTTGATTATCAGTATATAAAACAAACTCCTTTGGCAAAAGATAGTGCCTACACTTCTTCAATGCTTGCATGATAGCATAAAACTCCTGATCATACACAGAATACTTCTTTTTAGAATCATTTAAATTCTCAGTAAAATAAGCAATGGGTTTACCTTCTTGACTCAAAATAGCTCCAATGGCACTATCACTTGCATCACAGTCTACTTGAAAAACCTTGTTGAAATCTGGACGTGCCAAGATAGGTTGCTCTGTAACTTTTGCCTTCAACACATTAAATTTTTTTCTGCCCCTGAAGTCCACTTGAAATCCTTCTTACAACCTCTTATAGTTTCTATTAGTGGGCTGCATATGCTACTAAATCCTCTAATAAACTTTTTCTAGAAACTGGCTAAACCATGAAAAGATCTCACCTTGGTTATCGTTCTCGGTGTAGGCCATTCTAGAATTTCTTTCACCTTCTCTGGATCCATCTTAATGCCTTCACTTGACACAACAAAACCCAAATACACCAATTCCCTCTTCACAAAGCTACATTTCTTATGGTTAATCAGTAATTTCTCTTCTCTAAGCTTCTCAAACACACACCTAATATGCATCAAATGCTCCTCTAGTGTCTTATTGAAAATGAGAATATCATCTAAATAAATTATCACAAACCTTCCAAGAAACTCTTTCAAAACTTCATTCATGAGTCTCATAAAAGTGCTGGGTGCATTGGTTAGACCAAATGGAATGACCAACCACTCACACAAACCTTCCTTCATCCTGAATGCAATCTTTGACTCATCCCCTTCTCGTATCCTTATCTGGTGATACCCACTCTTCAAATCAATCTTGGTGAAGTATTCTTCTCCACTCAAGCAATCCATTATGTCATCCATTCTGGGTAATGGAAATTTGTACTTTATTGTGATCTTGTTTATAGATTTGGAGTTCGTGCACATTCTCCACTCTCCTTCCTTCTTAGGTGCCAATACTACATGTACTACAAAGGGACTCAAACTATCCCGAATCAATCCCTTCTTCAACAACTCTACTACTTGTCTATTTAGCTCTTCACTCTCTATTGGTGACATCCTACGGGTTTCCTTGTTGGGTAAACTTGCTCCTGGAACCAAATCAATTTGATGACTGATTTTTCTCATTGGTGCGAGTCCTTCTAGTGCATTATCAGACACAATGTCTTGGAACTCCTACAACAAATCTGCAACTTCTATAGGAACATATTCAACAACTTCATTGTTAGTTTTAGGAATAAGAGAAAAACAAACCTTCTCATGCTTCATACCATCAATAAATTTCCTTGCATCAACTAAGCAAACTCTAGCATTACCATAAACTTGAACATTTTCCTCCTTCAAAGTCTTCAACTTATGCTTCAGTCCATCTTTTACAATTGTGTAGGTGTTGGTGCACCCATCATGAATGACCTTTCTGTCATATTGCTGCGGCCTTCCAAGAAAAATATGACAAGCATCCATAGGGATGATATCACATAGAATATCATCATGATAATTCCCAACCTTAAACTTCACATTGCATTGTTCATTCACTAACAACTTCTGATTATCTTGCACCCAAGCAATCTAGTATGGATGTGGGTGTTTCCTCCTCTCAAGATTCAACTTCCTCACCATTTCATCAGATGCAAGATTGTTTGTGCTTCCACTATATATTATGATGCTTCACACTTTTCCTTCACACTTGTACCTTGATTTGAATAACTTCTTTCTTTGCATAGGCTCACTATCTTCATTCAAGAGTGCTCTCCTTGTCACCAAGACATCTCCTTCTTCTACATCTTGATATTCTGAGGAAGGTGCCTCTTCCTCATTGACATTTGCTGCTCTTCCTTAGTATTCTTGTCTCCTTCTTGACTTCTCCTCTACTTGTGGGCAATCATAGTCTCAGTGCCCTTGCTCTCCACATTTGAAACAAGTACCTCTGAATGGGCCTCCACCATAACCACAACCTCTACCTTTTCCTCTAAAATTTTGGTCTCTTGAACTTTGTCCTTCTTCATATTTTGCTTCTCTATTGCTGCCCTCTTTATTGTTGGATCTCTTTTCCTGGTTGTCTTCATTCTTGTAAGTTCTTCCTCCTACCTTACCTCCACGTCCTCCTCCTTTCTTCTTGTTTTCAAACCTCTTATTGATCCTCTCTTCTATTTTCAATGTTGTTTGGTAAGCATCCTCCATTGTCACAACTCTGACAAGTGTCATTTCTTTTTGAATGCTTGATCTTAACCCATTTATGTATCTTGCAACCTTTTCCTTGGTTGCCTCTAAATGTCTAGTCCTAATAAGAAGTCTATGGAATTCTTCAGTGTATTCTTTAACAGTCTTGCTTCCTTGCATCAAACCTTGCATCTTCTTGAGCAAATCTAATTCATAGTCTACAGATTTGAATTACCTTATCATTTTTTCCACCATTTTGTCCCATTTGGTAATTCTATCTTTTCCTCTTCTTCCTCTTTCTAAATGAACCTCGCTCCACTATATTAAACCATGTCCTTTCAACCTTGTCTTGACAAATTTCACTTTATCAGGATCTTCTATCTCTTCAAATTTGAAATATTCTTCCATATCATTAAGCCAATCTACTAATTCCTCTAGATTCAAACTTCCACTGAATGCAGGAACATCCATCTTAGGCCTTTTTCCTATCCTTGATAATTAAATTACCAAATGATCATGAGCACTTGATGTTGTTGCTTATGCACCTTGGCTTCCTTGGCTTCTAGCTTGACTAGCATTCTCGGTGCTCTCATCATCACTTCTTGGGTGTATTATTCTTGTAAACCCTCTCCTTATATCATCTTGTAAAGTATGTACTTGCCTTATCAAGGCTCTAAAATCATCATCTATCAAAAAATTATCTCCTCTTCCTCTTCCTCTACCCCTACCTTGTGGGGCTCCTCTAGCAAACATCTCTGCAACACCAGAACTCACAAGTCCTGGTGTAAACTGCCTCTCTTCAGCGGTCTGTCTACACACTCAAGATAAAACATACTCTGATACCACTGACTAAATGAGAGATGGAATAAACATCCCTCACATCTATTTTCCCACACACACAAACATAAATTAAACTTGCAACAATTATTTGCAAATCTAGTTTGCAACTTGCAACCAATTTTCATACATTCATCCAGCATTCATAAAAGGAAATTACATTAGTCAAACAAGGACAATGGGGCTGCAAGAAGCCCTTACAAAGGTGCAAAAATCAATTACAAAATGGTTTGCTATAGAAAACCAAAGTTTGACAAAACTTCTCCTTCCAGCTCTTGCAAAACCACAACAAACAACTATGCAACTGTAACTGATTTTCCTCAAAACTCAATGGCTGTACAATCAGCCTCCAATCTACAAAAACACAATCCAAAACCACTCTTGGAGATATGCCATGCCTCCCCTTTGTCTCTCCTTCAATCTGGAAAAACTAAACTTCAAAATGAATTCCCCTTCCTTTTTGTATCTCCTCCTTTTTTGAATGAAATGTAATTTCTATTAATTTATTTGCATTTCAATACATTTCCAACCCACTCTCCAAAATGCAATGCCCACCTCCTATAAAATCTAATTCATTTATTTTAATCAATCAAATTGACTAAGATAAGCCATTCAAACTTCGTGACTTGTCATGCTTTGTGGTGGTGCTATTTTTGGCTTTCTTTCTTTTATGCATTAAAGAAACAATCTAATTTCCTTATCTTGGATGCCCACTCTCTCCATCCCTATTTTTTAGGGATTTTAGAATTTTAAAAAGGATATTTTAAATTAAATGGAAAGCCTCCAAAATCCCATGCCCTTTTTTACTTTTTTTGGATTTTGTGCTTTCAAAGCACGATTCCCACTATCTCTATTTTTACCAAATTTAATTCCAAATTGCAAATTTAATTTTAAAACATGACATAATATCCAAATATTCATCAAAATGAATTTCACATGACAAAATATGAAATTCAAACCACCACAAAAAATGTAATAGAAAATTAAATATATTTTGGTTCACACAGGATTGCCACTATGCCATGGATGCTCCTGCATCAGTCCTTTGGTCAATTATAAGATTTTTCTCAAGTTTTTGTTGTTTTTATGTCCATTTATACACTATTGTTTGAATATGATAGCAGTAGGCAATTTTGGAACATTGTATGAATTGTGCTCTTTTCACCCTTGCTTGGATTGTTTTTTCACTTCCAGCTAATGGTTTCACTTTATGAGTATGTCATGATCTTCATCAAGCCCTTGGTCTTATAATAAACCCAATACTAATGATAATGACATGATAAGATCTAAGCATACCACATGAATGCATTCATACATTTTTCATCTTGACACCTCCTATGACTTTAGAAATATGAAGGATTATACTCTTAACTTTATATATGAAGATGAAGCAATAAATACACTTGAATGGATAATCAAAATCAACCCCATCTTTTAAAACAATAAATGTCCTCCCTTTTTAAGAGTCCACAAGGCCTCAAAATACAATCAATCAACCATGAAGGACTTGTCAATATGACTATGAGCATGATAAAATGAGACAATACTATTCACCACAACTCCATGCAAACTAAAAAACAAATGAAACAATGAATAAAATACTTGATCAAGACTCATCAAACCCAAAACATGCCAAAACCAACCCTATCAAAGCATATGAAAACTCATAAAAGTAGAAATATCATCAAACTACATCTAAAACTAGGTGAGACAACTCAGACCCAAGAAATTGTCAAAATATGTCAACATAATGCAATGGATCATGAACTTTTACAATCCATATGTTGACATATTTTGACTATTTCTTGGGTCTTATTTGTCTCACATAGTTTTAGATGCACTTTGATTATCTATCTATTTTTATGAGTTTTGATATGCTTTGGTTGGGTTGGTTTTGGCATGTTTTGGGTTTGATAATTCTTGATCAAGTATGTGCTTCATTGTTTGATTTGGTTTTAGTATGCATGGAATTGTGGTGAATGGTCTTGTCTCATTTTATCATGCTCATAGCCATATTGACAAGTCCTTGATGGTTGATTGAGTACATTTTGAGGCCTTGTGGACTCTTGAAAAGTAAGGGAATTTATTGTTTTAGATGATGGGGTTGATTCTGATGATCTGTTCAAGTTTATTTATTGCTTCATCTTCATATATAAAGTTAAGAGTATTATTCTTCATATTTGTTGAGTCTTAAGAGGTGTCAAGATGACTAAATGTATGAATGCATTAATGTGGTAAGCTTAGATCTTATCAGATCATTATTATTATTCTTAGGTTTTGATGAAGGTCATGACATACTAATAAAGTGAAACCATTAGCTACAAGTGAAGAAAACAATCCATGTAAATGTGAAAAGACCACAATTCATACAATGTTCCCAAACTGTCTACTGCTGTCATAATCAAACAACAATGTATACATGGTCATAAAATCCATAAAAACTTGAGAGAAACCTTATAATTGGAAAAAGGAATAGAAAGAGAATGTTTTCTTAGTGTCATAAATGCAAAATTCAATCATTGTTTCACCTAAAATGGTAAAAAATAGTCGTAAAACTGAATTTTGATAACCCAGAAACCCTAGGACAGCCATAAAGAAGTTGACTAAAAAGATATTTTTAAATTAATGGGAGGATTTATTAGGTAGGGAAGATCGAAAGGTCAAGAGGATGCATCAACAAACCAAAGGAATCAAGGGGAAACCATAAATTTAATGATAGTATAATCCCAATTAAATCTCAGCAGAGATAGATAGTCAGTAATTCGATAATATCTCAACATCTACAATCTGGGTTTTGCTAAAGTCATTTGGGGTTATATAAAACTAAATTCCATAGCTTTCCTAAATTTTTTAGAAAAATCCAAACTGGAAAATAAAAGTTATGGAGGTTGCAACAGACTATTTTTTATCATCACAGGTTTAAGCATTTTTTTAAACAAACAAGTTTTAATCATTATTTGTCAACTTGCACATGATTGATCCATGATGAAAAAAGATATGATTTGACATGTATTGACTTAAAATGATTTGTTTTATGAAATGTATATTTGTCTTTGTTGGTTGCAGGTTTAAGAGGCTGAAACATGAAGTGATCAGCTGGAGCCATCATGGAGAGATGAAGAGTATTCCAAAAAACCCAACGAAAAGTCTACTACATCTTGGTAGTAGAATCCTTAATAATTGGGATTATTCCCTATAAGGTCTATTGATCAAGAAGCCATTATGAGGATGGAAAATGAGTAGTGCTTAAGGTATTTGGGGTAAAGGAATTATGCTTTCCTTCATACTCAGAGAAAGGCCTGTCATAAGCCTAGGACTGTCAGATTCATGATTAGACCTATGAGCAATTCTTAAATTTGCCAAGGTACTATGTGAACTGCACAAGAAGTCATAGGCTCATCTTAAGCATGTTAGATTCTTCATGATTCTTATGACTGTTATCATGCACTTGGGCCTATTGGGCTATCCATTTGACGGATCACCATTAGATTTACCTTCTTCATCTTGATCTGACTTATAAAATATTGAAAATGTGGCAATGCTCCTATGTGAAAGATTATTGTCAAAGATTGTTGCCACTATTTTACATTGTCTGGGATTTAGATGATGAAGGTACAATTACCCGAATGATTGCTTAAGACTAGATTTGTTCAAGTTCATGAAAATTGACATAAGAATTCTTCACAATCACATAATTGTCAATGCATCTTTACAATGGTTTTAAAGTATTCTATCTCACTATCAATGCATGTTTTGTGGCATCAAGGCCTTAATGAATCTCAAATTTGGTTGCCCTCAAGGTAACTCACTAAATTCTGAGTGATAAAGGTTGTTATGGAATTGAAACAACAACTAGTTAAGATCCTAATTTTTTATTATAATGAAGGTTGTCATAATTATTTAGAAGTAACAGTCCCAAAACCAAATTTTTGCTGCCAATAAAGATAACAATAAGGACAACTATGAAGAGACTCTGAATCCTATAGGTCTTCTTTGCTACCAAAGGTTAATTGTATTTTACCTTAGATACTTGATTGACCATAGTCTCTTATAAGGGCATAGCATAGTACTAGATTTCTACATAATATCTAGGTTGAGGTCACTACATTGTATTAGTCCAATGAAAAGACAAAAGGAATAGTAGTAAGGCAAAAATTGTATGACAACCTGCTAGTGAAAATTGAACCTAGCACTTATATCAAGGCATAACGTTTGATCATTATATCTAGACTAAGATTGGTAGAACTACATTTGTGGGTAATAATGGTTAAACTATCCTAGCTGCTATGTTGTAACTATATATAGTGTTGTAAACTCTTAACATTGATTATAAATGACATAATAGAACGTGAACCATGATTGTGTTAATCAAGAAAGAATGATGAGAGATTAAAATTACAATTTTCTATTTCATGATGAAAGAGGCTCTTTGGTTTGAAACTCTAAATAGAGAACACCATTGGAGAGAAGATCCATGTTGAAGTATATGCACACAATTATATATGAAATGCAAAGTATAAATACATGTAATACATAAAACATACACAAAGCTTATACACTTAATACATGATACACACAAGTATACGAAGCATGAAGCATGAACATAGTATGTAATACACAAGTATACACACGTAGTACATGAAACACATAGCATACACTTGATACACAAAGTATGAAGCATGCAAAGTATACGCATGCAATACATAAGGTGTGAAGCATACATGTAAGACACAAGTATATGCACAAATATGAATTATACATAGGAATACAAGTAAGTCATGAAGTGTGCATTTGAACATACATAAGTCATGGAGTATACACTCGAATATACAAAGTCATAAAGTATACAATTGAATACACAAGGTCATAGAGTATACACTCAAATACGAATACAAGTCATAGAGTATACACTCAAATACAATTACAATCATAGAGTATACACTCAAATACAAATACAAGCATAATGTATACACTCAAATACTAATACAAGATCATAGAGTATACACTTGAATACAAGTACAAAGTCATAGAGTATACACTCGAATACAAATAGAGTACACACTCGAATATAAGTACACTCAAATACATAGTCATGAACTATAAATGAATACAAAGTCATAGAGTAAGCACCCAAATATAAATACAAGTCATAGAGTATACACTAAAATACAAATACAATCATAGAGGGTACACTCAAATACAAATACAAAGTCATAGAGTGTACACTTGAATACACATACAAGTCATAGAGTATACATTCCAATACAATTACAAAGTCATAGAGTACACTTGAATACATAGTCATGAAATATTTGAACACAAAGTCATAGAGTATACACTTGAATACAAATAGAGTACACACTTGAATAGAAGTACACTCAAATACATAGTCATGAAGTATTTGAATACAAAGTCATAGAGTATACTCCCAAATACAAATACAAGTCATAGAGTATACACTCAAATACAAATACAACCATAGAGTGTACACTCAAATACAAATACAAAGTCATAGAGTACACAATCAAATACAAATACAAGTCATAGAGTATACACTCAAATAAAAAGAGAGTACACACTCAAATACAAGTACACTCAAATACATAGTCATGAAGTATTTGAATACAAAGTCATAGAGTATACACCCAAATACAAATACAAGTCATAGAGTATACAATCAAATAAAAATACAATCATAGAGTATACACTCAAATAGAAAGTCATAGAGGATACACTGAAATACAAATACAAGTCATAGAGTATACACTCAAATACAAATACAATCATAGAGTATACACTCAAATACAAATACAAAGTCATAGAGTATACACTCAAATATGAGTACACTTGAATACATAGTCATGAAGTATACCATCGGACAATTGGGAAGGGGATTCAGTGCATCCCATACTATGCCATGGACCCGTCCCCCATCCCAAGGTCATCAAGTATACACATGACTATGAAGCATACATGCAAATACATGTAATACACAAAGTATTCACATGAACATATGTTAAAAACATACACATAAGTCACAAAGTAAACCAAAAAGTATACACTTGAATACATGTAAGGCATGTGTAGTATACACAAAATGGAAGGATGACTACTCTAATACCACTTGTAATGTCCCATCTTATGAAGTTGTAGATTTCTTCACCTTGCACACAAGTATAGTTTCTTAAAGAGAACATTAGTAATTAATAGATCAATAATAAAACTGATATCATTAATTAGGGTTAGTAACATCATGAACATAATCAATAACAATAAACAATTACATATATCCAATGTATATTTTCCTCATTCTTTACCCTATTGAGACCTCATGATATACTTTGGGAGTGGTGATCAACGTCCCTAGTTGTTAATCTAACCTAATCATTAGTCCCTATGGAGATGGGGTATATACTCGTTAGGACACTGGATAACAAGACTCCACTATCGTAGGCCCAAGGGCTTCATGCTACACCTGGCAATACTTCACTACTTGGTTCAAGGGGCTTCATGCTACACCCAGCAATACTTCACCCACTTGAGAGTCACCTACCATGTAAACCATTTAATAACAATTAATCTACACCACCATAGCCCCAAGGGCTTTATGGTACACCTGGCAATACTTCACCACTTGGATTAAGAGGCTTCATGCTACACCCAACAATACTTCACCCACTTAAGAGTCACCTAGATGTGAGATTTACCAATCCGCCCTTCCCTAACTATCCACACGTTCTCGTAGGGTGATAGCTAAGATTAATGACGAGGCAACCTTGCACTCATCCCTTCTATATCATGAGTAAGGTTAGGAATCATACCATTAAGTACTTTGCCTTCTTGTTCTAGTGATCACATGGATCATAAAGGTAATGTTTCTATGAATATATTCCTCTTAAAAGAATTGGACTTTATCCCATCATTCATGATGGATAATCATATGGCACTTGATGGCCACTTATATATCATCTTATAAATGCATTATTTAGATATATTGTTGAGATAATATTGATTCAAAATGCATGAGTTATACCTTATAGGTTGTTTCAGTATTGATAGGATGTGTTAGATCACTTTCCCAGAAGTTATTATTCTTTGTTTGATGCTGCACTAATTTGTATGATAGGAATATGTATTATGATTGATTGATTTCTACCCTTGTGTTTAACTTGTATTGGGATGATCAATGCACTGAAGATGAGTAATTTGTTGATGTTTTGAATTGGATCAATGAGGATATGTTGGGTGATTGAAATGCTGAGTGAATGAATTTCTTGAGTGAATGACCACAATTTACTTATATATCTTTCAACAATTGCATCCATTTGACTAGTCATGTCCCTTCTTGGGATCACCATCTTTAGTCAAACTATTATCTTAATCCCATAATTGATGCCCTTTGTTTTAGGATTAGCATTTAACAAATCTTTGTTCCTTAATATAATTGCTCTTTTGTCCTCCTGGGCGGCATCATTTTATCTTTTATTATGTTTTTGTCTTATTCATTTTGGCACTGCCTAACTAATTCTTTGTAACATATTATGCTTATCACTGATTCTAATGGTGATCCATATATATGGAGATTGGTGACATGAAGGAATTCATTCTTTGCCTCAATTCAGATTGATGCCTTATCACTATTAAGTGGTGTTGATGCATGATTAGAGTTGGCCATGTATGAAGTCTTTTGTTTTAAACTTGGCTGGGTGTGGTGTTGATTTCTCTTTACTATTCGTATTAAGGAGGGACATCACAGTCCTCCCCACTCAAGGATTGCTTGTCCTCAAGCAACTTCAAATTAGGATAATTCATAACTTCTGCTCCTTCCCATGTGGCATCATCTATTGGTAATCCTCTCCACTTGATGAGATATTTAGCAATAGTTCTATTCCTTAGTTTTCTCTCTCTCATTCTAAGTATCTCTTCAGGTTCTAGGATTAATTGTCCCTCAAGTAATTTTGGGTTTGGACGATCAGTAAGTTTTAGAAGAGCCATGTTTAGGTCAATGGAGAACGATCTTGGGTTTTGTGCATTATGGGCCCACAATATTACTTATCATAAGAATTTTCTCTAGAATTAACAACCTTTGATTATGTTATTTGACTATCCTATGGTCTTTTGGCATGAGGAAGAGTATTCCAAAAAACCCAACGAAAAGTCTACTACATCTTGGCAGTACAGTCCTTAATAATTGGGATTATTCCTTGTAAGGTCTATTGATCAAGAAGTCATTATGAGGATGGAAAATGAGTAGTGCTTAAGGTTTTTGGGTTAAATGAATTATGCTCTCCTTCATACTCAGAGAAAGGCCTCTCATAGACCTAGGACCGTCAAATTCATAATCAGACCTATGAGCAATTTTTAAATTTGGCAAGGTAGTCTATGAACTGCATGAGCAGTCATAGGCTCATCTTAAGCATGTTAGATTCTTCATGATTCTTATGACTGTTATTATGCTCTTGGGCCTGTTGGGCTATCCATTTGAGGGATCACCATTAGAGTTACCTTCTTCATCTTGATCTGATATATAAAATATTGAAAATGTGGGAATGCTCCTATGCGAAAAATTGTTGTCAAAGACTGTTACAACTATTTTACATTGTATGAGATTTAGATGATGAAGGTGCAGTTACCCTAGTGATTATTTAAGACTAGATTTGATCAAGTTCATGAAGACTTCCATAAGAAGTCCTCACAATCACATAATTCACAACACATCTTTACAATGGTTTTAAAGTATTCTATCTCATTGTCAATACATGTTTTGTGACATCAGAGCCTTAATGAATCTCAAATTTGGTTGCCCTCAAGGTAACTCACTAAATCATGAGTGATAAAGGTTGTTATGGAACTGAAACAACATCTAGTTAAGATCCTAATTTTGATTATAATGAAGGTTGTCATAATTATTTGGAAGTAACATTCCCAAAACCAAATTTCTGCTGCAAATCAAGATAATAGTAAGGACAACTATGAAGAGACATTGAATCCTATAGGTCTTCCTTGCTACCAAAGGTTAATTGTGTTTTACCTTAGATACTTGATTGAACATAGTCTCTTATAAGGGCATATCATAGTACTAGATTTATACATAATAGCTAGGTTGAGGTCACTACATTGTATCAGTCCAATAAAAAGATGAAAGTAATAGTAGTAAGGCAAAAATTGTATGACAACCCCCTAGTGAAAATTGAACCTAGCACTTATATCAAGGCATAATGTTTGATCATTATATCTAGACTGAGATTGGCAGAACTACATTTGTGGGTGATAATGGTTAAACTATCTCAACTTCTATGTTGTAACTCTATATAGTGTTGTAAAATCATAACATTGATAACAAAGAACATAATGGAACATGAACCATGATTGTCTTAATCAAGAAAAAAAATGAGAGATCAAAATGACATTTGTCTATTTCATGATGAAAGAGGTTCTTTGGTTTGACACTCTAAATAGAGAACACCATTGGAGAGAAGATCCATGTTGAAGTATATGCACACAATTATATATGAAATGCAAAGCATAAATACACATAATACATGAAGCATACACAAAGCTTATACACTTAATACATGATAGACAACAGTATACGAAGCATGAAGCATGAACATAGTATGAAACACACAAGTATATGCACGTAGTACATGAAACACATAGCATACACTTGATACACAAAGTATGAAGCTGATTGTTGAATGTTGAAGTCGTGGTTAGATAGATTGGTTTCTAAAGAACAGGGTGGATTTGTGGTTGGCAGGTAGATTCTAGATGGTGTGGTTATTATTGCTAAGACTGTGCACTCTATGGCCTCCTCCAAGGAGAAGGCTATGTTCATTAAGATGGATATGGCCAAGAATTATGACAATGTCAAATGGGATTTTCTAACCAAGATTTTGAGAACCATTGGGTTCGACAATGCCTAGATTGAATGGGTTATGTGTTGTGTTACGTCTACCTCATTTTATGTGCTAGTCAATGGAGAGCCTTCTGAACATTTTAGGGCTTCTAGGCGCCTTCTCTAAGGAGATCCTTTATCCCCATATTTATTTATTTTGATGGCTGAAGGGCTTGGGAGATTTTTGAAATCTTGTGTGGAGCTTGGTCTCATTTAGGGTTGGCAATGGGGTAATAACATTCCCCCCAGTCCCATTTTCAGTTTGTGGATGACATGATGTTAATGGGTCTCACCAAAGTGGATGAAGTAGTCAATCCTAGGAAGGCTCTCAACTACTATTTGGCTACTTCAGGGAAAAGCATCAATCAAGGCATGTCTTTTATTTACTTCTTTAATACTCCTAATCTTATTCAACAGAGAATTGTAGGCATCCTCAGGTTCTAGATTGGCTTGCTTCCTTTTGTTTACCTTGGCATTCCTCTGGCAATTCATTCATTACCCCGAGTGTTTTGGTAGGATGTCATTGAGAAGTTTCATAAAAAGGTTAGTCCTTAGACTTGCAAGTGGCTTTCTACTATAGGAAGAGTGAGCTTTTTGAAGTCTATGGTTCATGCTCTCCCGTTGTACATGTGCTTTGTGTTATCTACCCCTGCCAGCTTTGTGAACAACTTTGAGTGTCTTTGTCAGTAGTTTCTCTGGTCTGGCAATCTTCTTTTGAGGAATTGGAGTTTGGTCAAGTGGGATGTTGTTTGTCGGCCAAAGCAAGAGGGTTTTCATGGTTTGCGTTGATCTGATTTGAATGGGAAAGATTTGGTTGCTAAACTTTATTGGAGATGATGTTCTCAACAACACCAAACTTGGGCTAGGATCCTCACCTCAAAATATCTCGAGGATGTGGACAGTGTGGATGTACCCAGATAAAGCCTAGTGGGTAAGGGATCTATGGTTTGGACCACCCTTTAAAGGGGAGCCTAGTTGATTAAGCAAGGTTTGTTTTGGATTTGTAATAGGGGATCAGAGGCTCTCTTCTAGTTTGATTCTTGGGATGGGCATCCTCTAATTGTGGCTACACACCCTCACTTACAAGACCTTTGTAGGCATTTTTTAGAAGCTGGATGGACTTATGTGATGGATTTCAAATCACCTTAGGTTCTAGATCAGGTTATAGTGTACAGGTGGAAGGATCCGTATGAATGGCCACCTAGGGGAATGGTGGAGGACCATCAGGAGCTAGTTGGCATATTGGCTGGTAGGGTTTGCAACTCTCTATTGGAGAGGGATGTTCTAGCCTAGGGAGGCAACCAAAAAGGCAAATTCATTGTTGCCTCTGGTTATTAGGCTCTAGATGAGAAAAAGTTTGGGTGCACAAGGGTCACCTAGTGGAAGCAGATATAGAATAAATTCTCTTGGCCAAAGTGCAGTTCTTCTTTTCTTGGTTGGTGATTTAAAATAGATGTTTGACCAAGGAGAATCTTTGGAAGTGAGGATTTTAAGGGCCCTCTCTGTGTGTTATGTACTCTAATAGCGATGAGAACACTTCTCATCTCTTCTTCTAGTGCTCCTTTGTTAGGGTAATCTGGCATTTATGGTGGGAATTTTGGAGTCAACAATGTAGGCACGTCTCATCTTTAGAGGACTTTTGGAGTAGGCTAGGGAGTTCTCAAGCTATGAATTCCTTCCTCCACACTACTTGGACAATTGGTCCTATCTTCATCATTTGACATATCTGGTTAAAGTGTAATCGTAGGATTTTTTTGGATAAGAAGATTCAGGTGCGTCAGGTTTGAATGAGGATTTTAGGAGTTCTTCAGAAGACTTTGGCAGCTAGATGTGATCTCTCAGCCCACGTGGACCCTAGAGATAAAGGAATTGTTTGGGGTTTGGGGCTTTCTATTAGTGTTAAGGGTGGGACGATGCCTAGTTTGGGTTAGGGCGATAGAGGAAATGTTCAAAGAGATGGTCATTGGATTCCTCCACCCTTGGAAGTTCTAAAGATTAACACTGATGATTCCCATAGAGGCAAACTAGGTCACGCTGGTGTTGGGGGCATTGATAGGTGTTGTCAATTAGGTATGCACCCTACTAAGCTCACAAAAAACTTAGCTACCTATTGAAACATGGAAACCCTCCCAGATTGTGGGTGATCTATGTCGAGAGAGAATCTCTAGAGCGAGCTGGTTCTCCTTATGATTTTTCTAGTCTAATGATTTACAGGGGAAAGGGATAGAAGGATATGTTGAAATAAATAATTGAAATATAATCTAGGAGATACACAATCAGATCTTACTCATAGCTAGACACAAAACTCTGATCTTCATAACATTTCTTATTTTACCCAATTCATAAATATTTTTCATGACTTGGTTTGATTAAACATAGCATGCAACCTAAATTAAACAAAACTGCATATCATATCATAAAACAAAGACAAAAACAAAGGATAAATGCTTATCACAGTGTTATATTAGATTGGTTCTGCAAAAGAAAGGCAAAAATGAAGGAAGATTGTTGCTCTATATATGAAGGAATAATGAGTACAATGAAATAAGTATAACACTCTCGATGTAAGAGGAAGACTCTGGTATCTCTGCACTCTAATCTCTACAAAACTCTAACTGAAACTGCTGAAAAGAAAGGGATATTTGAGATATATGTTGTGAAAGATCTCCCTCTGAAAGCTAGAAAAAAGCTACTAAAAATAGACTCCAAGTCCATTTTCAAGCTACTCAAAAAAGTACAAATTAAAGCTCTCCAAAAGAGTCCAAACTATCAAATCATGATACTAAAAGACTCCTTGATGTGTCCCCACCACAAATCTACTTTCTTCTGCTCATGAGATCTCAAATTTTGTCCATATCTGCCTTTAAATAAAACAAATCAAAAAGAATATCTGATTTGTCTTATTAACCTTTTAACTGCCTAAAAATAGTTAATTTTTAAAAGCAATTTATAATTGAATTCTTTAAAACAAAAGTTTACAAGACTTGGCAGTTTTAATCTATATCACGATTAATTTGTTTTTGCAAAAATAAAACCATATGGCTTATATTTTCACCATTTTGCCATTACAATGTTTAACTTTTTTAATAAAAAATCATAAAAATAATATGAGGACCATATGATAAAAAATGAAAAATATCTTGATGACTCATCTCCATATGATTTGGCAATCTCTAAAGCACATGTGGCATATACATTTGTCTCACCAAAATGAAGGGCTTGCATACATTTCTAAGGCATGAAGCTCATCCCTATCTCCAAGGGGTATCTCATATGGCATATATCACATCATGATGGTGGCTTAACATGTTTAAGGCAAAAAATACTTAGAGGGAGCATAGCTCGACCTCTCACTAAGTCATAAGACTTAGGCACCATGGTTATAATGACTTAATACCACGAAGGTATTAATTTGAGCCACAAAAAGAATTAAATGTGACAAAATGTTAACATTCAATTTAGGGTAAAAGGAAACCCTAAAACAAAACATATCATACCCTATCTTTTCAAGCTCATTTGCAAAAAAGCAACTTTGGATGGTTTGGGCTCTGTGGCCAATAGTGAAATCCTAGGGTTTCAATCTTGAAAACTGCATATCTCCCTGGTGCTTCAAGCTTGAACTCCATGAATCTCCTACAGAAATGAAGGTAAAAAGGTTTACTAATGCATATACACTCTTTGTTCATTATTTCCTTTCATTTTGATCTGAATCTCTGAGGTGAAAAGGCTTATGGAGCTGCGGTCTGTGTGCTCTTTCTGATGAGCTTGTTTACTTTTGTTTCCTTGTCACTCTTTCTCTATATATGGCCGTCATTATTCCATTTCTGAGAGTGAAATGAAACAAAAGGAAAGACATTTCAGCCTTGCACTATCATACCTTATCTCCACACACAAGTAACATTCTTTCTATCTCTATATGTTTCATTTCTACAACATTCTATGTATTTGGGGTTCTAAACTTGCGGCCACATTTTCATTCTACTGTAGCTATGTTTAGGTTGATGAGATTGAAATGGGTTTTCTGGAGCATGTTCAGTCATGGCTGTAGCTTTGAATCTCATCTATAAACTTTTCATTTGAAATCTAATATTTTGTTTAGAGCCTCAAAATGGGTATTGTCTTGAACTATGGTTTGAAACCCTAGTATGGTTATACATTTTATCCTCTCTGTGTGTTTCATTGTATGGCCGTAATAGCATATACATTCTATCCCATGCACTTTGCGTTGGGTCTTCTTTAAATGGCTTGAAACCCTTAATGTGACCTTGCATTTGTGTGTCCATGGCTGCGGCTATAGAAATACATTCTTGTGAACATCCGGTGGTCGAGGTGGTCAATCTACAAACTGTCACTCCTTTTCTTTTGTATCCTACGGTAATACTTTATGGGCTATGATATTTTTCACAATATCCATCATTATTTGTATTAGAAGGGCCCTTTGCTACCATGACCTGCATCATTTGATCTATGTAATCACAAAAATTGTAAGGATTTCGAAATTGAAGGAAGGGTTGATGACAAAGCTCACTTAATGGCTTCGATCTATATGATACATTTTGTCAATTCTCCATTTGATTCGTTCACTATATTTGATGTCTAGTAGATGATAATCGATATTTGGATATGACAATTCATTTTACCATAGTTCTATAATCTCTTTGCATTATTGATATATTCCTTCGAAACAATATCAGATTCATTCACTGCTCATATAGATGCTCTTTATTCTGATGCATTTGAGGTCTCTCATTTGCATTGTCGTTGCTTCTCCGTGTAGCATATACTTATCTCATTTCTGTATTATTATTGGTTGTCCATGAACTTTGCATTTGTATGGTTCTGCAGTCGTGGCAAATACACTTGCTATTTATTTCACATCATTATGAATGACAATGTTTTCTTCCTTCTGTATAATGACAGATGAGATATTAAAATAGTTTGATTTGCATTTAACTTTGTGACAAGATGTTTATTTGATCTGCAACACATGATATCCTATTGATGTTTATAAACACTTGCATACTCCTGTCACTATAGCATATCATTATGGAGTAGAGGCATATACATATCTTGATATGATCACAAGATGAAAAATATATAACCTGTCTGAGTGTCTTCTTATGGATTCATCTGACATTTATCACTTGATATAACATCCTCCTGTGAATAAACATGAGAGATTAACTGCTTCATATTTTTGGCTATTCAATTTGAATTACTCCTGTAGAACTGCCTGCCAGAACTTATCTTGGTCTCTCCATGATACAAGATCATCTCATGCTTTAGAAAAATGATAGCTCTTATATGATGAATATACCTTCTTCAAACATGAAAGAGAAGTGACAGTATGTGATGTTCTATGATGGCTATCCACTTGTACTTTTAATTTATTCAAATTATACATAACTGATATCTACTTCTGATATTTCTTTGTGAGCAAACAATTATGCACTATTACATGATATGTCCATTGGCAACCTCTGACATTTAACTGATGAAATGTACTTTGATGTTCTTAATTTTTTATGTACACTATAAAAGACATAATAGTGAAATACCTGTGAATGTCATTTCTACAATGTCAGCTGAAGTAATGATGACAACTGTCATATGGATTAAATGATGTCCCTTTAGTTCAGTTCATTTTTATGGTTGCATTTCATTACTTGAACAGTAATCATGACTATGTCCTAAAACAGAACCAATGCATATGGCTGCTCTTGATATTCCTTCAGTTTGTCATGTAGATAGGAATAATGACTCTTTATTTTTCCATTCATCCCTTCTGAGATTAAGGGGAAGCAACATGCTAGGCTCAACCCTTGTGGGAGCCCACTTGACACTACATGCTGAATGTCTTCAATCAGCTACATGACTTAGCCTATACCTGCACATGAAACAAACAGATTAGAATAAAACAATGAAGTTCCATGATTGTTTCTTTCTCAGTTCCTTCTTCATATGGATGATGGTCATTGATCAATGCATTATAAACAAAGTATTATGCCTCTTCTGATAGGATATAGGGATTTCAAAACCGGAGCTCTAACAGGACCTTCCCACATTTTTGTAGGTTCATGTTGAGATCAGGAGCAAGATAGGAGGCAAATTTGAAGCTCAACAACCCCTAAGGCAACGATGGCTGTCTTTCCTATTCTCATTATTAGATGCATAGTATTTTCTTCATATCTGCATATATTCAGCTATAACCCACAGCTTGTGTGGGACATCTGATATGTCATTATTTATTTCAATGCAATTCTTATTCTTTTATGTATTTCAACTTGTAAATGGATAATCATTGTGATGAATGAAATACTTACCTCTCTTGAATGTTCTGCAATGCAATTAATGATCTGAAATATTTTCCTCCTTTTTTTGAACAACTGAACTGGATTTAACACTGAAACATAATAACTATGCAACTAACTCATAACATAAGAATTTTAAACCTCACTCAAAAAATGAATTTGTCACATCTACTTAGCTAATTTTGAGCTATGGTAAAAAATGGTAATAGTAGGTACTACTTAGGAGTGGTTGTGTTCTTTTTCTCAAAGTATCGTGGCCAACACTCTAGCAATTTCATGGAGGCCTAGGCTATTCTCTTAGCTCTTAAAAGGGCTTGTACCTTGGGTTGGAGAAGGATACTTTGTGAGTTAGATTCTCAGATTGTGGTTGATTTGTTGAATAAGTAGTAGTTGGAGGATGTTAATTGACAGTTGGCTAGGGTGGTTAGAAAAATAATCTCTTTGGGTGAGGTACTGGGTTATATCACCTTTTTCCATATCTGTAGGGAGTGGAATAAAGTGGTTGATGGTTTAACTAAATGGGCCTCTGAGCAGATGGGAAGTTGGAAATTTGATGACTGGAGCTACCTTCCTGAGGATCTTTCTTGGGAGCTTAAGGTCTTGGTTATGGAAGACGTGAAATGTGTTTTGGGTGTTGCTTGATGGCTCTGTTATTGGTTTGTGACCCTTGGTAGGTGGTTTGTAATTTTTGGCTTTGTACTGTTTTCTTGAATCAATAAAGTATTTACCCTCTTTTTATTATTAATAAAGAAAATAAGATTACATTGTAAGAGGAAGAAGATAAGATTGTGCACCATTGGAGAGCTTGCATCATAATGTTAGATATCTTGTGTAGCTTTGAAAAGTTTCCAATAGAAATAAAAATGAGGCCTTTGAATCCTAATAAACTATATTATAAGAGGAAGAATGAGACATACACCCTTATCATTGGATGTACCATGCACTACATCATGATGTTGTAAATAGGGCTTTGATGCCATGTAGTTAATACATATCCAGTAAGTAAGATAATTAAAGGTGATCATATTTTTAAATATTTTCCATTAAGTTTATCATCTTTTTAGTGGGACTTCATAACTACCTCAATATATAGATCAATATATAGATGATCATGTTTTTGCACTATTTACATTAATTATTTATTTATTAAAAATAAGACATCATAATTTTAAAATATAAACTATTAAAAGTAACATATAAGTATACAATATTTGCTACACTTTTAAAAGTAAAAAATAAAACAAAAGAATTGCCCAAATCATGAATGGTGGCTTTTCCAAAAGTAAATTTAAAATTTTGTGCATTGTAGGTAAATTAAAATTAAAATCTATGTGTACAATATTTACTACACTTTTCAAAATAAAAAACAAAACAAAAGAATTGCCCAAATAATGAATGGTGGCCTTTCCAAAAGTAAAATTAAAATTAAAATCTATGTGTCCATGTGCATGTATGTACTAAAAAATAATTCTAAAGTAAAATTGGAAATAATAATAATAATAATAATAATATAGCTTTAGAGTGGTACCTCTATGTGTTTTTTAGATAATGTATTTCAGATATCTATACTAGTTATGGTTGCGCTTCACAACTACCCTAATATAAGTGTATGTATTTAACTTTCACTTTACAAAAAAAAAACAATGATTAATGTAGTGGCTAGTTTTGATCTTGTAAAAGCACAAACTATTTAAGTTGAAGGTGTATGAAGCATTAAGATTTTTTTTTTCTTTGGTATAAGGAACTTATTTTCATTGATTTTCATTATTAATGTATTCTTTCTTGAGAAGTTAAAGAGAGTAGGATAAGTTCGAGGATGAAGGCTCTTTAAATAATTATAGGTATGATGTGTAGTTAGTAAAAAGTTCACAATAGAAATTAGGGTTTTGAGATCTCATTATAATAGCTTTATATTATAATTTTATAGAGGTCATCCACAAATTCGTTTTTGCTACGATTCAGGAGTACAAGCCTTAGGGCACGAGTCTTAGGCTGAACCTCTTCGGCTGAGAGCCAAGGACGGAGGGGTATTCATTCTGTAAAATTTGCATGGGGCACAATCCCAATCTCATCCCTTGATATGATGATAATAGCTTTGGATTATAATGGATGTGATATGCTGTCTCGCATCATAAGGTTGCACAAGGCATCATGATGTTGGGTGTGGTTCGTCATCTATAAGAAACCCTAAAGAAAAATAGGGTTTTTAGACTCTATTTTATAAGAAGGAAGCCAACATCATAATGCTTGATGCATTGTATGGTTTAGAGTTCACAATATAAATACGGGTTTAAGAGTGTATATTATGCTAGCGGGCACTGTAAAAGAATGCAGATTTGTTATCACAATATATGATGTAATGGTCATGCATCATAATAACTTGTACAGAGAAAGGAGGCCTAACATCACAATAGATGGTTTATTTAAACAAGGCTTTGAGAAAGAGTTCAGAGTATTTGATCTAAACATTAAAAAAAAGGTATGACATAGATCTTCTCTAACCTTATTTCTCTTTCATGATAAATTTTAATTTGATAGGCTTTCTTATTAAAATGTATATTGATTCACAATAATCAATTATAATTTATAGCAATAAAAATATGCAAATATGTTTTAGCGGTTGATAGGATTATCTTTACTCTTCAACATTGAAAATTAGTTTCATGGTACGGATTATCTTTACAGTTGCTTGTGTGTGTTCTGAATACTGAAACATAAAAACACACGGATTATATTTACCGTCCTTCCATTTTTCTCAAAATCATTGTTTCAATTACGGGGTTTAACTCTGTTGTAACTTCGCTACCCCGTCCACACTAAATTAGCTTACTGTTTAAGAAATTTCAGTTGCCACGGTTTCTAAATTGTTCTGCTCTGTAAATAGGACAAACAGATTAAATTGACTTACAGCTTCTTTTTATTTGGGAAAAATAAATCCCACAAACTTTGCTGCAAAATCAAGACCCATCACTGCAAATTGTTTCCTTTCTTTAGATCTGCCAATATTGCTGTTTTTGCCAGGTCTGATTTTCATAATGTTTTTCTGTACCTTCCATCCCTACCTGATGCACAACTGGTTCCACTTCAAATGGTATCACTTCTACTTCAAATTGTATCACTTCTATGTTGAAATGCCTGTTTGCCATATATTAATGCTGTTGATATTTCATCACAATGTCTAGAATGCAATACAAATCTGTTCTTGATAGCAGAGTTAATTGAATTAGTTTTTATGAGGACAAAACATTTAAAACACAGCTATGCCCTAGACATGTAGACTTTTTACATGAATTGTTTCTTCTATGCAGAAAGTTGGAGCAGTTAGTAGAAGAAGTTGACTTTTTGATGTCTTGTCTAGATGAATATCTTTCTCGGCATCACAAACGTCAGGTGGAAGCAAAGGAAAGGGCGGAGCTTTTGCAAAGAGTGGTGAGTAAGATTTCTCTCTGGTCATTTGTAATCTAGTTGAAACCAAATTCTTCTAAAGTTTGGATTGATTTTGAGGAGTTCTTGTCTTCTTCAAGATACATTTCAAATCAGTTCTAAGATTTATAAGTCTATCCTCCATTTGAGTCCACATCTACTAGCAAACCCGTGAGTCTGTTAGACAGTCAGAGTCTGGTGGTAGGTGACTGAATTACAAACCCATATGGGATCTTTAAAACATGGAAATAGAGAAAATGGTCCAACCTTCCAGATGGCCTGTTGTGAGTTTGTCAGCTCCTTTTTGAATAATGGTAATCTGTTCTCTCACAATTCCTATATGTAGTCTGCATTTCATCTTGCATTCGAATGCAGCATTCTTGTTAATGATTGGTTAAATGTGGTTGATGCTTAGGAAGGTCTTTTTCCTATTTCATTGTACTTCATCTGTTTATTTCATAGAGTAAGGAATAATGGTAGTCTATGATGGAGTGTTTTCTATAAAGAATATCCCCTTGGTATTTTTTCTTTAGAGCATGTAAGTAAGATTGGCATCTGACTCCATGTATGTATCTTGTATTCAAGGAGATTAGATGTCCATTTGTGCAGAAATTAATATAACAAATTTTTAGGCACGTTCACTTTTGTTTGTTAAGTGTAACTGTGAATATCACCTCCTGGGCCTTGAATAGGTTTCAGTTCTGGGCATGTTATTACATGCCCATATGGCTTCCAAGTTAAGATCTGCATTATTGCCATGTGGTGGTTTTGAACTTGAGCCACTTCTCTTATGAATCTAACCCTTTGTACATTACCAAGCATAGTCATGATTAAATCTAGTTTTTTTTAATTTTCGGTATCAGCAACGTTTGCATTGCTACAGCTTTATTTTTTCCCTCAAGTGGCTCCCTCGAGGTGTCTTTATCATGTTTTAGTGATTAGTGAAACTCACCTACATCAAATGATTGGCTATGTTTTTTCCAAATGATTTGGGTATTATTCAGATTGTAAAGTTGTGGCATGGACCAAAAATTTGCAAATTTTCTTTACTAAAGTTCCAATTTTTTTGTCGTTAAAAATATGCTAGTTGAATGGGAAATATTGGTTTCTGCTAAGAGACAAAAAGGGAAATAAAAAGAAAGCATAAAAGATGAACAATGCCAACTATTTATATTGTGGACAAATCATGTAATTGCTAATGCTCATGAATCACCATGATGGGGACTGCTTGCTTGGAATTTCCAATAATAGTGCTGATTAAAACCTTCAAAGATTCCATTATTTTGTAAACAGTTGCTGCTCTAACTATACAAAGATCAATTATTTACAATATTGGGATTCAACAAATTGCATGGAACTACTTGGAGAATAAGAATAAAAGTGGGGACCACTGTCTTTGTAAAATTCTAAAGTCGCTCAAAAAGACACATTAGGACATTAGGCATAATCCCCAATACCTTTTGTCATGTATTTTTTATGTTGTTAAGGATTGCCTCTTGTTGTTCTAATTGCCTAGAGTCTTTTCCCTCTTCTTATTTGCAACTAATGTTCATTTATTAACAGCTCATTAAACTCATGCCTAAAGGCTATGATTGGAGGATGACAACATATTACAGTCCTTAATGTCTTGTACATAATTTAAGCAAAATATCTTGCTAGTAGAATTAAACATTTGGTTTCCTAAATGGTTGAAGAGGGCATACTTAGTATATACATAGGCAGATTTACTTCTTGTAGTCTTATCAAATCTTGGGAAGGCTTCAAATGGGTTCACTAGTTTTATTGAAAGGATATCTTTTTAGAAATAGAATTTAAAAAGGCTTATGAAAGGATTGTATGTGGTCTGAATTAGGTCATGAAAAGATATTAAATTTGATTTACTAAACTACTATTGTTAGCCACTAGTCAAACTAACTAAGCATGTAACTTTCAAACTCTCCTAATGTGATAATACTTTTTAAGAATAAAGTATGCATGTACAAGGTTGTAGATGGTTATGAGGTGATCCAAATAGTTTGAAGTTAAACATTTCTGATGCAAGTTATTGAGACATGCTTTGGTTGGTTACTACCTACTACATTTAATGTTGTGATGGGATAGCCACAAAGGGTGCAAGAAGTGGATTCAAAACTCCACTAAACTGAAAAATTATTGAAAGAACAAGAAATATGTCTCTGAGAGAAATACGTTAGAGGAATCTCAAGCTAAGTACGAAGCAAGACATGATTAGCATAGAGTCAAGTTCCAAGATGGGGATATATAATATCTTTATTTAGAAAAAGATAAGTCTCGAGGTATAGCAATGAAGTTAAAACCAATTAGATAGAGTCCATCTAAGATTCTTAAAAAACTAAATTCTAATACTTTTATACTAGATCTTCATCGATACATGAATTTGTATTCCATAGTGAATGTTGAAAACTGGCATGTCTCTTTGATCATATCAACTAATGTACATCCCTTCAAGGAGCCCTATTCTCACCCTCTACTTATGTACTGAACATTAGTAGAGGTTTTTCTCATCATATTACTCTCTAAATAGTCAAGCAAGAACTAGTTGAGGAAGAAGAATTTTGGAGGATGTATTGGCCTCTTCATATAATGATCATGCAAAATACTCAAGACTAGTGATAGAAGCAACACCTCATGTTTTGAAGGAAGATATAAGGAGTTTTGTACATCATGCCAAGAAAATAGTTATAAGACCCCATTTCGTAGCCAAAAAGGAGAATGGTTGTTACTAGAAAATGGACATACCCCCTGTCTTCTTTAACATGGATGATATGGAAGATCAGCTCTGAATATTGAAGGAAAGATACCTAATCTATAGATTTATGTGGGATTTTCCAATATCCAAAACACTTAGTTGGCTCATGAAAAGTAGAAGCCATCTATATTAGTTTAGATGTTGAGGGTTCCCAAAGGATACTTTCTAGAAATTTTCTTTCCCAAACAAGATAAAGATCTTTTATATTAAGTAGTACCATGGTTCATGAAGAGATATGGGCTCTTTAAGAAACACTTGTAACTATATTTCAACCTAACATAGAATCTACCAAGCACAATTCCAAGATAGGTAATATTTACCTATGCTCCTTAGTCAAAACTAATTACATTTGTCTATAAATTCTTTGGTTTACAATTACACAATGCATAACTGGTTCAGACCTTGTAAAAAATCCAAGGTTGTGATTTATGAAATTTTTTGTGTCGATCTAAACTATGAAAAACATTATCAAGTTGTATGATTTTAGATATGGGAGGTGTTGTATATAACAAACCCATATATTATGATAATATGTTGTTTAAATATCAAATGTGTAATGAGAACAATCATCTTTTCCATGTTTCTCCAAACCAAGAAATGAAGGAGTTGGACCAAGCATGTTCACAAGATGCAATGGAACAACCACCAACAATAATACCTTCTAAGCCTAAAATACAACAAATAAATACTCAAAGCTACCAACTACGTGAGAACAAATTCAGATGATATTACACAAGAAAAGGTAAGGAGACAAGAGATAATTTACATCTTTGTGAGATCAACAGAGTAACAAAAAAGTAGATGGTAGAAATACTTAAGAAAACAGCCTAAATTAAGAGATATCACACCTAGAATCAGTATATCTAAAAGTAAAATAACACATAGGTAGGTGATATGTCAGCAAATCTAATCCCAAAAAAATTGCAACTTTGAGAACCAAAACTCATAATGGAGCAAAATAGAAAGAGAAAATCATCCAATGCTAAAATTGAATCAAAAGTGAAGAGCAACCAAGAAATAACAATCACAATGTTTAAATCGGTTCAACTTCACACACATCCTTACAACTCATCAATTCAAATGAGTGTATAAATGGAACAAACTCCCATCTGTAATCAGCCACTGGAGGAAGATATTTTGGAGGTTCTCAAATCTATTTAATACAGACTTTACCAAGGAATGCCAAGGGAATAGGTGTGCACAAAAAAGGCTAATACCTGCATAACATATTGCAAACTGAAGGAATAGATGCAGTCCTCCTACAAGAAGTCATGAGAACAAACTCTAAACACCAAAGAAAATATTAAGTACAAAAGTATATGGGGAAGCAAGTAGATAAAAAATTTATCATAACTCTCGCACTTTAGTCAGTGGCATCTAGTGAGCTATGTATACAAATTTAATCAATCTATCCCATGATGATCTATATTTATTATCACTCAAGAATTTGAGCTATATTCCCTTTTAGAAAATTTATAAAAATAACACATGGCAACAAATATACAATTCTAATAGAACATATGGTGGATTGGATCTTAGTAACAAATACCAACAATCTCATCCTAGTCACAGCCTTCTACACTAGTCACTTACATCACTGATCAATGGATCACATCTAAAAAGGAAATCTCAGCCAAGATAAGAGACACAACTCTTTCAAATCATTAGGCAATAATCTTATCAATTTTAAATAATATAATAGGCAATGATAGCAAGGATTCAAATTTCAAAATTTTTTGCTAGCACATCTAGATTTCAAGGAGCAAGTGGGAAAATGGGTAATGCTATGCAATGTAAAAATTCATGGGTAAACTTCATTACCTCAAAATTTGAGGTAATAGTGACATTCATAGAAAAGTCCTACAAATTAAGAAGAAATTGACAATAGTTCAAAAGAAAATCAAAGAGATTGGATTTGACTAGGATTTTCATCAAATTGTTTACCCACAATGTATTGGGTCTACAAAATTAGGAAGAATAATGAGGAAGACAACATGCATGAAATCAATGAGTAAACAAGGTGATATTAACACAAAATATTTTTATAAATTAGTTTTGAACCAACAACATAGCAATGTTGCTTAACAAAACAAAACAGAGAATGTAAAGATTAGATGTCCAGGAATCCTAAAACAAGATTTAAAAAAGATGGAAATTTTTCCCCAACCACAATGAGAAGGGATAAAAGATCTATAAAATATTGTTTTTTTTTCCTTAAAAGTATGCAAGCACAAACCCATACTGTATTATGATAAAGAGTTCATATACATCAGGGCTTCATATACTATGTAAACTCGTCAGGGTAGAGAAGACTATCAGTATTGGTAACCCGTAAGAAAAGCCATGCAAGACCTCTAAAGTTAAAGGAAGAAACATCTCCCATAAACATTCTCCGTAGGTATCCCCTAAATGTCGCTATTACGGTACTAGTGGCTATTATTATATCTGTTGCACTGGGGTCATCTTCGGGCAGCAGCATCACTTTATCAGATGGATCCTCCTTCCCGGTCTCCGGGTCATAGTAAACAGCTCTTCTAACATACAAACTTGCTGTTTTGCCATCAAACGAATCTCTTGTAGAGGCAATGGAATAAAGGCGAATAGCATGAGGGGTACTAGGGTTTTGTTTTTTAAAACTTTTAGGGTTCTCACCAGGAGGGATCACACCATAGCTCTGGCCTTCCCAATAGGGTATGAACTGAGATAATTGCTCATTCTCCAACTCAAGCATATCAGCATAAAAAATGGAAACATTGAATTCTTAAATGGAAACATTGAATTCTTCATCCGATCTATTCAAAGGGAAAAGCTCAATTGAAATACCCAAATCTTGTGCATCCTTTGACCCCAAGATCAGCATTTCCCTATGGATCATCATTATTTGTGAATAGCAGTATGCATTTATCCACATTCCTGGTGGATACTTTATGTAGGAGTCCCTGAGTAACCCAAAGTGCACTGTATAAGGGGCTTTCTCTTGATCTAGGAATAATTCCACTTTGACTTCCAATTTCCTTTTCAAAATTATCCTCTCTGTGGCTAAAGTCTTTAATTAATCTCGTTTTGGGCGATCAAGGTCTTCTCCTTGGCGAACATTAATAACATAGACACCCTCAGATTCCTGCAAATTTCGTTTCTCTCTAGTATAAAAAAAATATTGCCACTTCATCATAGTCGCCGTTAAGTTTTTAGGGACACAAGAATACACTTTACTGTTGGTATTATTGATTTCTCCCATTGAGTCAACAAACTTCAGTTGGTCATTTATGATAGAAGCTTCTCACCTGCTCCCACCGACCAATAATCAGTCCATGTGGATTGGATTTTTGACCATGTGCTTTGAATGAATTTCAGTCTGTTTTCACCATGCGTTGAATGTCTAGATTGTTCTAAGACCTCTATTAATAGAGGCAGCTGTAATCTGTTTTCTTATCAAGCAATTGAAATTGCTTTGATCATTAAAAAAAAATAAAAATGAATTGTTGAATGCTGTAACATTCTGTTGAGCATTTCTGTGTGTAATATTTTGTGTTTGTGTATTTGTTGCACCTCCATCATTTACAACACTACTGAAATGTGTTCTCTTCTTTTCATCATCTTCTTCCTTTATTTGTAAGAACGTATCTCGCCCAGCATCGATTATGTACACAACAAACTCTTTTGCGGCCTCTTTATCTTGTGTAGAAAGTTCAAGATGAGATTCTTCTTGTTGCGCTTTATGTAGATGATTTACTCATTGCTGGACCAAATATTGGGCTCATCAATGATTTAAAATCAGATCTTAAGAAGACATTTCATATGAGTGATTTGGGTGAACTAAACTATTTTCTTGGATTACAAGTTTGTAGATTACATGATGGATTGTTCATCTCACAATCAAAATATGCTTTGGACCTTATAGAAAAATTTAACATGCTTGAATGCAAGCCAGCATCTACCCCATTTTAATCTAGAGTCAAGCTTACTAAAGAATGTACTTCTAAGAGTGTAGATGCCACTTTATATAGACAGCTTGTTGGTAGTTTGGTTTATCTAACTCATACTCGACCAGATATTTGTTTTGTAGTCAATCTTGTATCCAGATTTATGCAGGCACCTAAAGAAAGTCATTGGTTGGCTGCTAAGAGAATTTACGATATATCCATGGAACCATACACTTTGGCATCTTCTATGACTATAAATCTTCAATTTCTTTGGTTGGATTTACTGATTCAGATTGGGGTGGTGATATAGATGATAGGAAATCTACTGGTGGTTATGTTTTCAATCTTGGATCAAGACCTATTACATGGAGCAGCAAGAAACAAACAACTACATCATTATCTTCATGTGAAGCAGAATATAGAGCAGCAAAAGAAGTAGGCAAGGAAGTAGTTTGGATTCGAAATCTTCTATTTGAGCTTGGTTTTCTACAAAGTTCAGCCAGCACTATGTATTGTGACAATCAAAGTACCATACAGGTTGCCAATAATCCAGTTTTTCATGCTAAAACAAAGCATATTGAAATTGATGTTCACTACATTCGGGATCTTGTTCAAGCATCTATTGTCAATCTTCAATTTTGTCCAAGTGAAGAACAAGTAGCTGATATCTTCACTAAGAGTATGACTGAAGCCAAATTCTTAGAATTCTGAGGAATGCTTGGTCTATTAGAGGTGAACATTAAGGGGGGATAGTAATATAATGTTCCCCTCTCTTTGTATTTCCCCCCTCTTTTGTATTTTCTTTGTATTATTCTAGCCAATCTTAAGGGGGGATGTTAAGGAAAGTAAGATTGTCTAGGAAATAGCAAGTTTTGTCTAGAGTTTTCCACAATAGAAAGTTAGGATTTATCTAGAGTCTTCCATAAAACTAATAGAACATTCCAGCTTTTCTAGAATTAAAATATAGAATAATCTAGAAAGATGGAAGCTTCCAGGCTTTAAGTTTTTTGTAATTATATATGATTGAACAAAGCTATTGTATACGACATGTTGGATGAAATATAATTCAAGTTAGATAGATGTTTTTCTGAGTTTATTAACTCTGTTTTGCCCTGTTTTCATTTGCTGTTATGTTTTGTTGTTTATTGGGCCTGTTCTTTCATGGTATCAGAGCCAGGTTCAGCTAGATTTTTTTTCCAGATTTAGTTGCAGGGCATATAGATTGTTGGAAGTAATATTTGTTTGCAGGGCTGCATTATTGCTGGAGTGATATTTGTTTGAAGATTGATTTTGTTTTGGCTAACATGGGCTCAACAAATGAAGTGTTGCCAATATTTGATGGAAGTGGTTTTGCAGATTGGAAGATTGCAGTCAAGAATGCTCTGAGAGAAAAGGCTCTATGGAGGATAGTGAACAAAGAAATTGGAGAACCTCAGAGTGAAAAAGAAAAGGAGCTATGGAAATGCAAGTTGGAACAAGCTAGAGGTATTATTGGTAAAGCTTTAAGCCCCAATCTCAATAGAAGATTTGTTGATATTGATAATCCAATAGAGTTGTGGGAAAGTTTGGAAAAAGATTATAAAGATGCAGATATTGCTAGCATGTTTAGTATAGAAGAAAAATTGGTGAATTTAGCTCCTTCTGATTTTGAAAAAATGACTGATTATTTCAATGAAGTTACTTTTTTAAATACCCAGCTGAAGAAAATAGGTGCTGAATATGCAAAAAAAGATTTTCAATTGATTGCAATGGTTGAAAGTAAGCTTCCCCAGCCATACAAGGTATTTAAGGAATCAAGGAAAAGGGTTCTTCAACTAAATCCCAATACCCCCCAGCAAACTTTTGATCAATTTTGTAAGTCTGTTTTAGATGAAGAGGTTCAGCTTATCAAAGAAGGACATATTAAGAAGAATCATGCATATGCAGCCAAGAGTAAATTTTCTAGATATGATGGAAAGAAGAATTGGAAAGGAAATTATAAATTTCAAAATAATGATGGTTCTAACCATTTTTCTAGAAATGATGGTACAGAAAAACAAGTTGCAAAAAAATTGATTATTTGCAGGTATTGTGGAGGTGAAAATCACATGGAAAAATTTTGTTTGAAGAAGAGGGACAATGAAAGGCAGTAATACAAGCCCAAGCAAGAAAGGTTCAAGGATGGCAAGAAGGATAGGCATAGCTTCGTAGCCATCTCTCTAAAAAGGCAAGAGAAATCAAATAAGGAGGTAATTGGTAGACCTGAAAGTAGTGTTAAAGGGGGATATTTTGCTTCAGATTCTAATAAAGAATGGATTTTAGATTCAGGGGCATCTTATCACATGACTGGGAATAGATCTTTGTTTATTGATTTTAATGAAGGGAAGAATTCAGATCAAGAAATTACCATTGGCAATAAAATGAGACTTCCAGTTTTAGGAACAGGGACTGTTAATGTAACAAATGGGTCTTTGAAAAATGTTTTGCTAGTTGAAGGATTAGGGGTGAATCTTATTTCAGTATATAAAATTGCCCAAGCTGGATATGAGTTTGTTGTCACTGCTGATCAAGTTATTGTTAGAGATAGAAAAGACCCAAGCAATATAATTGCTATTGGTAGAGTTGATCATAAAGAGAGTCTATTTAAATTTGTGGGGTTTGTTGATAATGAATACACACACTCTCATGCTTTATTGCTCAGACTGATGATATGTCAAAACTTTGGCATGCTAGACTTGGACATATAAATTATAGAAAATTACAAGACATGGTTAGAATGGATATGGTTAGAGGATTAACAAAAATTTCAGCTTCTGAAGGTGTGTGTGAAGGATGTGTGTTAGGCAAACATCATCAAGATCCTTTTGATTCAGGGAAAGCATGGAGAGCTAATTATCCGTTGCAGCTCATTCATAGTGATCTATGTGAACCAGGGTATCCTTCACTTTCAGGTGCCAGGTATCTTCTCACTTTTATTGATGATTACAGCAGGAGAGTGTGGGTTTAATTTTTGGAAAGGAAAAATGAAGTATTTGAAGTCTTTCAAAAGTTTAAGACATTAGTTGAAAATCAAAGTGGAAAAAGAATTAAGTGTTTAAGGACAGATAATGGGGGTGAATATTGCAATTATGCATTTGAGTCATTTTGTGAAAATTGTGGTATTAAGGTGCAAAGAACAGTTCCTTATACTCCTCAACAAAATGGGGTGGCTGAACAAATGAATAGAACTCTTTTAGAAATGGCTCGTTGTATGTTGCATTTTAAAAGTTTGTATAACAAATTTTGGGGTTTGGCTGTTTCTTGTGCTGCATATATTGTGAATAGAATTCCCACTAAAGCTCTCACAAATATCACCCCTGAAGAAGCATGGAGTGGTAGAAAGCCTCACATTGGGTATTTTAAAGTATTTGGGTGTACTGCTTGGGCACACATTCCTGATGAAAAGAGAGAAAAGTTAGAACCAAAGAGTCATAAGTATTTGTTTGTGGGTTATAGTGAAGAATCAAAGGCTTACAGGTTATATGATTTGACAACAAAAAAGGTCTTTGTTAGTAGAGATGTAAAGTTTGATGAGTATTCACAACTTATAGCTACTTCCTCTCACTCTACAATAGCAAATGTTTCTAATTTTTCAGATATTTTAGAAAGAAATGCAGCCAATATTGATGAGGATAGCACTACTGATGATGATAATACTATTGAAAATAAAACTACTAATGCTTGTACTCAGCCATTTTCTGTAGGTAGTGATGATGAAGAAGGTGACATTTCAGCTAGACAAAAGACAAGGAGTGTTGAAGAAATATATAGACAAGGCTCAAAGATCCAAGGAAGGAATGGTAGTGCTCTGATGGCCAAAGTCTTACAAGTAAATGACCCAATCTCATATGAGCAAGCTAGAGGAAAGAAAGAGTGGGAGAAAGCCATGAAAGAGGAATATGATGCATTGATAGAGAATAACACTTGGGAACTTGTACCCCGCCCCCAAGGTAAGAATGTTATTGGTTGCAAATGGGTTTATAAAACAAAATTTAAATCAGATGGTGCTATAGAAAAATTCAAGGCTAGATTGGTTGCTAAGGGGTTCAATCAAAAGGAGGGTGTTGATTATGAAGAAACATTTGCTCCTGTCATTAAGATGAATACAGTTAGAATTATTCTTTCTTTAGCTGCAAGTCTTGGGTGGTATTTCCATCAAATGGATGTTAAAAATGCTTTCTTAAATGGAGATTTATATGAAGAAATCTATATGGATCAACCACCAGGTTTTGTAGATCAGCAACATCCTAATCTTGTTTGCAGATTAAAGAAGTCACTTTATGGTCTTAAACAAGCACCATGAGCATGGAATGAGAAGATTGATAAGTATTTTCAGCTTCATGGATTTAAGAGATGTAAGTCAGATCCAAATCTTTATGTGAAGAAAGTTCAAGATGAGATTCTTCTTGTTGCGCTTTATGTAGATGATTTACTCATTACTGGACCAAATATTGGGCTCATCAATGATTTAAAATCAAATCTTAAGAAGACATTTCATATGAGTGATTTGGGTGAACTAAACTATTTTCTTGGATTACAAGTTTGTAGATTACATGATGGATTGTTCATCTCACAATCAAAATATGCTTTGGACCTTTTAGAAAAGTTTAACATGCTTGAATGCAAGCCAGCATCTACCCCATTTCAATTTGGAGTCAAGCTTACTAAAGAATGTACTTCTAAGAGTGTAGATGCCACTTTATATAGACAGCTTGTTGGTAGTTTGGTTTATCTAACTCATACTCGACCAGATATTTGTTTTGCAGTCAATCTTGTATCCAGATTTATGCAGGCACCTAAAGAAAGTCATTGGTTGGCTGCTAAGAGAATTTTACGATATATCCGTGGAACCATACACTTTGGCATCTTCTATGACTATAAATCTTCAATTTCTTTGGTTGGATTTACTGATTCAGATTGGGGTGGTGATATAGATGATAGGAAATCTACTGGTGGTTATGTTTTCAATCTTGGATCAGGACCTATTACATGGAGCAGCAAGAAACAAACAACTACATCATTATCTTCATGTGAAGCAGAATATAGAGCAGCAAAAGAAGCAGGCAAGGAAGTAGTTTGGATTCGAAATCTTCTATTTGAGCTTGGTTTTCTACAAAGTTCAGCCAGTACTATGTATTGTGACAATCAAAGTACCATACAGGTTGCCAATAATCTAGTTTTTCATGCTAAAACAAAGCATATTGAAATTGATGTTCACTACATTCGGGATCTTGTTCAAGCATCTATTGTCAATCTTCAATTTTGTCCAAGTGAAGAACAAGTAGCTGATATCTTCACTAAGAGTATGACTGAAGCCAAATTCTTAAAATTCTGAGGAATGCTTGGTCTATTAGAGGTGAACATTAAGGGGGGATAGTAATATAATGTTCCCCTCTCTTTGTATTTCCCCTCTCTTTTGTATTTTCTTTGTATTATTCTAGCCAATCTTAAGGGGGGATGTTAAGGAAAGTAAGATTGTCTAGGAAATAGCAAGTTTTGTCTAGAGTTTTCCACAATAGAAAGTTAGGATTTATCTAGAGTCTTCCATAAAACTAATAGAACATTCCAGCTTTTCTAGAATTAAAATATAGAATAATCTAGAAAGATGGAAGCTTCCAGGCTTCAAGTTTTTTGTAATTATATATGATTGAACAAAGCTATTGTATACGACATGTTGGATGAAATATAATTCAAGTTAGATAAATGTTTTTCTGAGTTTATTAACTCTGTTTTGCCTTGTTTTCATTTGCTGTTATGTTTTGTTGTTTATTGGGCCTGTTCTTTCAATACAAACCCTTGGAAATGAAATCGCAAAAAAAAACTAAATAATAATGAGCAATAGATATGTATGATTGTTGATGTTAAGTCCTTACAACAAAGAAAGGTTTACAATGTCACGATTGCCACTGCGCGCATATCACATTAAGATTTTCTAAAAATCTGTACTAATAACATAATGTAGAAAACTGAGATCATGGAAAAGATTAACAAGCACACGAATTGCAATGGAATCTACCAGTTTGTATTATCAAATGAGGCAAGTATAAATAGAGAAGTGTAGGTACCCGAATCTTCATGAAGAAAGGATAGGACTCCTCTACATGGAGTTGTGGCGAGTATCCTCCCACAAACATAGTGTGAGGTGTGGATGCAAGTCGACACCTCTCAAAACGTCTCAACTACTTTGACATGTTCAAAAGAACATGTGTCAATATGCCTAAGTATGATTAATTACAAATGTGTACGCCTATAGATTAAATGTATACACCAACACATAAGTTATGAGAGTTGAGAGAAACAATAGGTTGTTAAAAATGTTTATAAATAGATGCACACTTTTCTATACATGCAAGTGTTTCTTTGAGGATATTAGTCCACTTAGAGCTTTTAAAAGGGAAACATGGGATTTGAAAATGATGCATGTTAATACATTGATGATGAGTATTTAGACGAGATGGAAGCCTACAAATAATACATATTTTATAAGAATTGATGAGGACATTTTTATTGGTCATTATATCACTCTTCAACGAGCTTCAAGTAAACCTAAGACTAGTTTACCGAGGAAATCATGAGATTTGAATTTCTACTCAACTACCCCAAATTGTTGGTACTCATACATTTTCTTTTGGTAGCTCCAGCCCCCCTTCCAACTCATTTAAGTATACAATCTAGGTGATAGAAATATGCATTCCCTTCCATTGTACACAATGCACATATCCACCCATCTCCATTATAAAAGATGAATGTTCACCCATTGATCAAGCCATATCTAGTTCTATCCCCACTAATGAAATCTCTTGAATGCATCAATACACTCTTAATCACAATTATAGGACCTACCCTAGTATGTCGAAACACACTACCAATAGTGATAACAATTAGAGAACTTAAGGTAGCATCCATAAGAGGAAAAAATGGCCCATGAGGCTATACTATAAGCAATCAACAAGTAAAATTCAAGAATTTACATGGTTTCCAACAAAAAAGGAAATCGTGAAAATCAAGTACATGTACTTGAGAATTTATTTTACAATTAAACTCTATATCAAGAATTGGGATGATTATATAGTATAGTTAATGCATAATAATTACTTTAAATGGTTTAGCTTCCAAAATCTTGAATGGATCTTTCCTTAGGATCCAACCAAACATCTACATTAGGAAATAATTTATGAGCAAAATGCTTAACATATGGCTAAAAATCATTAGACAAATTTATTTTACAATTAAACTCTATATCAAGAATTGGGATGATTATATAGTATAGTTAATGCATAATAATTACTTTAAATGGTTTAGCTTCCAAAATCTTGAATGGATCTTTCCTTAGGATCCAACCAAACATCGACATTAGGAAATAATTTATGAGCCAGATGCTTAACATATGGCTAAAAATCATTAGACAAATGGTTCTATTTCCACCAAGGACAAGACACTCGTTAGAATGTACACATCTACCTACTCAATCAATAATGGTTTTGGTTTCAATGGTGTTAGTAAACAGATTTGTCACTTTGAAATAGTTAAGAAAACTATGACTTGCTCAAGGAATCCTGACAAAAATGCCTACAACAGTTGGAGAGATCCTCAAAGGGATTATGATCTTCCACTGATTTTGAGAAGGGTAACTTTTGATTTAATTTGAATTTTCTAGGATATGATTTTGACTAGAAAGCAAGAAAGGAAACTACAAGGAATGGAAAAGAGAGAAACCCTAGATGAGAGACATAAGAATATCACCTAGACTTCTCAAGAAAAGACTTAGAATAAAAGTGAGCACAAAGATATTTAATGACACAAAGTTAAAAAGTTTCGTATTCACAAACAATAACAAATAAGAGAGGAAATTACTCATTCCCAACATATAAAAAGGTCACACATTGAACATATGAAGAATATGCAACTAATTCAGAACATAAGGTTCTATATTAAACTCAAGTGCAACTAAACATAACCGAGAATTACAAATTAAAATAAGAAAAACTTGCAATCCATGAAGAAATATCTGACACAGTGTTAGTTGTGCTCCATCAATTCTTCAATGAAATAAAAACACATAGTTTTTCAAAAATCCCTCTACAATGACTATATTGGAAAGCTAACCAATTTCCACTAAAAATCTACAGAAGAAAAAATCTTCTCACGAAGCTCTCCTCACTGAGAAGTTAGAAAAAGATCCACTCTTTACCTTCTCCTTACATAGTTATAGAGTCGTTGGGACGCTCACAGGACGGTTATTCTTATGTCTTCTGGAGGGATGTTGGCAGGTAGTCTCGTTTACAGTTGATGCATATACTGGGGCTCTGTCCTATTGGTTGGTGCCGTCTTTAGCCTTGTTCATGTTAAGGCACATGCAATTTTTACTCTTGGGACTTGCAGCTGTGTCTGCCTGTGACTATACAGCAGCTTTACCCTGTTTTGCTGTTTATCTCAGTGTTTAGTCTTGGTGTATCTTTTGCTCGGTTGTTTCTCCACCGTCTGGGCAGCTTGCATGATCTCCTTTGTTCTGGGTGTGCTGCGCATCAGCAGTTGTTTCAGCTGATGTATGCAATGAATATGCTGGTAAATGTTGGCATGTATGGTAGGCATTCAAACTGTCACTACCCTTGCAAACTGTCACTACCCTTTGTTTTTATTGGGGTTATGCTAGGCTGTGCTTTGTAAATGCATGCACAGCTTCAACTGTAATTTGTTTTGTAATTTGTTTTCTGTAATCTCTTACTTGCTTTAATCCAATAAAAAAAAATATAACTGATTCTTGAAAATAAGTAACAATAAAGAAAAATCCTTTACATTCATGTACAAACAACATTTAACTAAAACATAATCAAATGAATTTTATTATAAGGTGATATGTTCTAGCTTGAAATTGACTAGTCTGTCTTTGACATTCTACAGGATTTGTAAGTATTAGCCTTGTTATATTTATTGATTACCACTACAACATGCACATTTGTTGATTGTGCCGTGCAATTTTGACAAACAAAAATGTTCCATACACCAATGGCACGCACTTTTACATACTCATTCAATTTTTGAAACCTAAAACTTGCTCCTGCTCCGTTTGGTGCATGCTTGACAACTAGACCTGCAATTTTTAACTTAAAATAAAACTGTTCTTCTGATCTTCGGTTTTATGCTCGCACCTTCACCATTTCAAAAGGATTCAAATAATTTTTGTTTGTTTGGTTTAGTCAGCTGAAGCAATGGAGGGAATAAATTGTACTCTTCAATCTTATCTTGCACATACATCTTGCCAGCTTTCTTGTTCTTATGTTCCCTACTCAATGTAGTATCATATCTAAAGTTGTCAGGGTACTACTTAATGTACTCTGTAAACTCGTCATGGTAGAGAAGACTATCAGTATTGGCAACCCATAAGAAAATCCATGGCATACGTCTAAAGTTGAAGGAGGAAACATCTCCCCTAAACATTCTCCGTAGGTCCCATAATGGAGCTATTCCGGTACTAGTGGCTATTATTAAATGTGTTGCATTGGGATCATCTTCGGGTAGCAACATCACTTTATAAAATGGACCTGTAATCTAGAGCTTGTCTCCCAGTTTACTATCACAGAGATAATAATTGCAAATGCATTTCTTGGAGGGATCCTCCTTCCCTATCTCTGGTTCACAATAAAAAACTTTTCTAACATACAAGCTTGTTGTTTTCGCATTAAACAAATCTCCATATCTTGTAGAGGAAATGGAATAAAGGTGAACAACACGAGAGGTACCAGGGTTTTTTTTTTAACTTTTAGGGTTTTCGCCATGGGGAATCACACCATAGCTCTGGTCTTCCCAATAGAGAATGAACTGAGATAATTTCTCATTCTCCAACTCAAGCTTATCAGCATAGAAAATGGAAACAGTCAATTCTTCATCCGATCTATTTAAAGGGAAAAGCTCAAGTGATGTAAGATGTTTAGATACACACAAGCCCAATATACCTACATAGAAGGTGGTTACCATTCTTATCAAGACAAGGTCTATTGAGGAAGAAGGATACTTCGACATCATTATAGAGTATGAAGGAACCTCCAATTTGAAGAGACACCTAGAAGAAGGTGAGAAAATATGAATGGAATGTATATGGGATAATAATGAGTGCCTATGGATTATATTAATCTATTGGACTCTCTTTCCCATAAAAATATGATAAATGCATCAAGAGAAAAGGGTTTAAATAATGACATGGGTTGCAATAATATAAGAATTTTGTCAAACATTAACTTGTAGGATCTAAATAGGATGTCAAACAATGATTAGAAAAGATGAATGAAATCATCACATTCCCTACACATGAAGTAAGAAGGAGAATTAAAGGATGATTCATTGAAAGAACCTAGAAGAAAGAAAGGATAGGTTTATTCTTTTAAATTTTAAAATAGATGAAAGAATTAAGAGAAAGAAAAATTTTATTTTTGGGGGAAGTGCTATGAGAGGAGGTAGCTCCCTATATTATATAGAAAAAACAAAAAATGTTACATAACATTGGAAATGGCATTAATGCCATTAGCCAGATCATTGCCTCCTCTCTCCATTTGCTAGGTAGACAGGAGATCACCATTTACAATTATGAAATTAGCAAAATATTCCATGTTGCAATTTTCCGGTCCCTCCCTAAAAATGTCCAGTGCCTCTGCCACCTTTCCTTTCTTCCTTACTGCCTCTTCATCAAAGATCCCCACAATAAGACCGTTCCTAGGATTCGGGTTGGTATGCTGCCCCGCCACCAGAATATCATCTCTCAGCTCATCCTTGGCCAAGAAACCAGAATCTTGGCCAGTGGACAGTGCCATGGCCTAGGCTACGCTGGTGACAAACCTGTCTTACCATCACCCCATCGTGCAGGCGAGAGCCGTGACCAAAATCCGAGCCAATGATACTTTTGATGGCTCGTTTGAGCTCTCGTCCTCCTTTTGAGAAAATAAAGAAATTTTAAAATTTTGGATAAGAATATATTTATGCTTTTATATATAAAACAAATACATAAATAATTTATTTAGTGTTTGCTTTAACTTTGTTTCAAAAATTTGTATGGGGAAATAGAAAAGGTTACGAGTATTATCTCTGCAACTCTGGGAGTGTCCGAAGCTTCATTGTCTTGAATGTGATCTGAATTAGATCATGAAAAGATATTAAATTTGATTTACTAAACTACTACTCTTAGCCACTAGTCAAACTAACTTAGCATATAACTTTCAAACACTGCTAACGTGATGATATTTTGTAAGAATAAAGTATGCATCTACAAGGTTGTAGATGGTTATGAGGTGATCCAAATAGTTGGAAGTTAAACATTGCTGATGCAAGTTATTGAGACATGTTTTGGTTGGTTACTACCTACTTGATTTAATGTTGTGATGGGATAGCCACAAAGGGTGCAAGAAGTGGATTCAGAAATCCACTAAACTAAAAAATTATTGAAAGAACAAATTCTCACCCTCTACTTATGTACCAAACATTAGTAGAGGTTTGTCTAATCATATTACTGTCTAAATAGTTAAGCAAGAACTAGTTGAGGAAAAAGAATCTTTCTGGAGGATGTATTGGCCTCTTCATAAGCAACACCACATGTTTTGAATGAAGATATAAGGAGTTTTGTACATCATGCCAAGAAAATAGTTATAAGACCCCATTTCGTAGCCAAAAAGAAGAATGGTTGTTACTAGAAAATGGACATGCCCCCCATCTTCTTTAACATGGATGATATGGACAACCAACTCTGAATATTGAAGGAAAGATCCCTTGTCTATAGATTTATGTGGGCTTTTCCAAGATCCAGAACACTTAGTGGGCTCATGAAAAGTAGAAGCCATCTATATTAGTTCAGATGTTGAGGGTTCCCAAAGGCTACTTTTTAGAAATTTTCTTTCCCAAACAAAATAAAGATCTTTTATATTAAGGAGCACCGTGGTTCATGAAGAGATATGGGCTTTTTAAGAAACACTTGTTACTAGATTTCAACCTAACATAGAATCTACCAAGCACAATTCCAAGATAGGTAATATATACCTATGCTCCTTAGTCAAAACTAATTACATTTCTCTATAAATTCTTTGATTTGCAATTACATAATACATAGTTGCTTCAGAATTTGCAAAAAATCTGAGGTTGTGATTTATGAAATTTATTGCGTGGATCTAGACAATGAAAAACATTATCACGTTGTATGATTTTAGATATGGGAGGTGTTGTATATAACAAACCCATATATTATGATAATTTATGTTGTTTAAATATCAAATGTGTAAGGAGAACAATCATCTTTTCCAAGTTTCTCCAAACCAAGAAATGATGGAGTTGGACCAAGCATGTTCACAAGATGCAATGGAACAACCACCAACAATAATACCTTCTAAGCCTAAAATACAACAGATAAATACTCAAAGCTACCAACCAATGAGAACAAATTCAGATGAGATTACACAAGAAAAGGTAAGGAAACAAATAATTTACATCTTTGTGAGATCAACAGAGTAACAAAAAAGTAGATGGTAGAAATACTTAAGAAAACAGCCTAAATTAAGAGATATCACAACTAGAATTAGTATATCTAAAAGAAAAGGTGAGAATTAGGAGCTATTTCATCTTTCAGCACAAACATACTCCACACATTCCAATACTAAAAGTAAAATAACACATAGGTAGGTGATATGTCAACACATCTAATCCCAAAAAAATTCAACTTTGAGAACCAAAAGTCATAATGGAGCAAAATAGAAAGAGAAAATCATCCAATGCTAAAATTGAATCAGAAGTGAAGAGCAACCTAGAAATAACAATCACAATGTTCAAATCAGTTCAACTTCACACACATCCTGCACAACTCTTCAATTCAAATGGGTGTATAAATGGAACAAACTCCCATCTCTAATCAGCCACTAGAGGAAGATATTTTGGAGGTTCTCAAATCTATTTAATACAGACTTTACCAAGGAATGCCAAGGGAATAGGTGTGCCCAAAAAATGCCAATACCTACATAACATATTGCAAATTGAAGGAATAGATGCAGTCCTCCTACAAGAAGTCATTAGAATAAATGCTAAACACCAAACAAAATATTAAGTACAAAAGTATATGAGGAAGGAAGTAGATAAAAATTTATTGTAACTCTCACACTTTAGTCTATTGGCATCTAGTGAGGTATGATTACAAATTTAATCAATCTATATCTATATTTATTATCACTCAAGAATTTGAGCTATATTCCTTTTTAGGAAATTTATAAAACTAACACATGGCAACAAATATAAAATTCTAATAGAACATATGGTGGATTAGATCTTAGTAACAAATACCAACAATGTCATCCTAGTCACAGCCTTCTACACTAGTCACTTACATCACTGATCAATGGATCACATCTAAAAAGTAAATCTCAGCCAAGATAGGAGACACAACTCTTTCAAATCATATGCCAATAATCATATCAATTTTAAATACATATAATATGCAATGACAACAATGATTCAAATTTCAAAAGTTTTTGCTAGCACGTCTAGATTTCAAGGAGCAAGTGGGAAAATGGTAGAAAGGGACCAACAATATGTAAGGATATGCAATGTAAAAATCCATGGGTAAACTTCATTACCTCAAAATTTGACACAATAGTGACATTCATAGAAAAGTCCTACAAATTAAGAAGAAAATTGACAATAGTTCAAAAGAAAATCAAAGAGATTGGATTTGACTAGGATTTTCATCAAATTATTTACCCACAATCTATTGGGTCTACAAAATCAGAAAGAATAATGACAAAAACATGCAAGAAAAAATGAGTAAACAAGGTAATATTAACACAAAATATTTTTATAAATTAATTTTGAACCAACAATGTGATAATGTTGTTTAACATAACGAAATAGAGAATGGAATGGTTAGATGTTCAGAAATCCTAAAACAAGAAATAAAAAAGATCGAAATTTTTTCCCGACCAGAAGGATAAAAGATCTATAAAATATGTTTTTTTTTTTTTTTTCTCAAAAGCGTACAGCACAAACCCATACTGTATTAAAATAAAGAGTTCATATACATCAGGGCTTCATATACTCTGTAGACTCGTCATGGTAGAGAAGACTATCAGTGTTGGCAACCCCTAATAAATGCCATGCAAGACCTCTAAAGTTGTAGGAAGAAACATCTCCCATAAACATTCTCCGTAGGTATCCCGTAATCTATTATTATATGTGTTGCACTGGGATCATCACTTTACTATCACAGAGATAATCGTTGCAAACGCGTTTCTTGGACGGATCCTCGTTCCCAGTCTCTGGGTCAAAGTAAACAGCTCTTCCAACATACAAGGTTGCTGTTTTGCCATCAAACGAATATCGATTCTCCCTATCATGTAGAGGCAATGGAATAAAGGCGAGCAGCATGAGGGGTACTAGGGTTTTCTTTTATAAACTTTTAGGGTTCTCACCAGGAGGGATCACACCATAGCTCTGGCCTTCCCAATGGGGCATGAACTGAGATAATTCCTCATTCTCCAACTGATCTCATTCTCCAACTGAAGCATATCAGCACTAAAAATAAAAAAACATTGAATTCTTCATCCGATCTACTCAAAGGGAAAAGCTCAATTGAAATACCCAAATCTTGTGCATCCTTGGCCCTCTGAATTGTTGTTGTCCTTCTCATGTCTGCTTTGACCCCAGGATCAGCATTTCCAAATGGATCATCATTATTTGTAAATAGCAGTATGCGTTTATCAACATTCCTGGTGGATACTTTATGTTGGTGTCCCTGAGCAACCCAAAGTGCACTGTATAAGGGGTTTTCTCTTGATCTAGGAATAATTCCACATTGACTTCATCATAGTCGCTCTTAATGATGCGAGTTTTTAGGGACACAAGAATACACTTTACAACAGTACTGAAGTGTGTTCTCTTCTTTTGATCATCTTCTTCCTTTATCTGTAAGAACATATCTCGCCCAGCATCGATCATGTACACAACAAACTCTTTCGCGGCCTCCTTATCTTGTGTACATGCTGAGCATATCATTTGGTATACATGTCCACAAGGATGCTTCCCATGAAATCGTTCAACTCATAATCATTTTTTATGACATAGATAGGGATCTCCATCTGCATAAACAGCTTCACAGTTTCCTCAACATGCCCATTTTAGGCATTGTAGATAATTAAAATTTATATGTCCATGTTTATATGTAATAAAAAAATTCTAAAGTAAAATAATAATAATAATAATAGTAAGAAGAAAAAGAAGAAGTAAATAAAATAGTTTTAGATGTAGTGGTACTTCTATGTGTTTTTTAGATAGATATATTTAAGATATCTATATTAGTTATAGTTGGGCTTCACAACTACCCTGTATATGTATTTAACCTCCACTTTTCAAAAAAAAATTAATGATTAATGTAGTGGCTAGTTTTGATCTTGTAAAAGTACAAATTATTTAAAGGATATTTTTTCTGGTATAAGGAGCTTATTTTCATTATTAATGTATTCTTTCCTGAGAATTTAACGAGAGTAGGATAAGTTAGAGGATGAAGGCTCTATAAATAATTTTATCTATGATGTATAGGTAACAAAAAGTTCTCAATAGAAATTAGGGTTTCGAAATCTCATTATAATAGGTTTCTATTATAATGGATGTGATGTGTGCCCTTGCATCATAATCTGATGTGCACTGTTGGAGACTCTATAAATATTTTTTTTTTTATGGAGGCCATCCACAAATTCATTTTTTCTACCTGATTCCTTTGTACGAGCCTTAAGCTGAGCCTCTTGCATTGAGAGCCAAGGACTGAGGTGTATCTATTCTGCCAAATTGGCACAGGAGCGATCCAGGTCTCATCCCTTGATATGATGTGTAGCTTATAAAAAATTCACAATAGAAATTAGGGTATTGGGACCCCATTATAATAGCTTTGAATTATAATGGATGTGATATGTTGTCTGGCATCATAAGGTTGTGCACTATTGGAGACCCTGCACTAGATGTGAGGTTCAATTTTGAAAAGTTCATAATAGAAATAATGCTTGTAGACATTTGCTTCTTGATAAACTACATTATACAAGGAATGAAGTGTGGCATTATAATGTTGGATATGTTATGCAACACATCATGATGTTGGGTGTGGTTTGTGATCTATAATTTTTTTGAAGATGAATAGGTTTTGTAGGTTTGTTTTTTAAGAAGGAAGCCCAACATTATAATGCTTTATGCATTCTATGGTTTAGAGTTCACAATATAAATACAGGTTTAAGAGTGTATATTCACTGTAAAAGGATGGAGATTTGTTATCGCAATATATGATGTAATGTTTATGCATCATAATAACTTGTACAGAGAAGGGAGGCTCAACATTACAATAGATGGTTTATTTCAACAAGATTTTGAAAAAGAGTTCAGAGTATTTGATCTAAACATAAAAAAAAAAGATATGATACTTGCAGCTTCTTTTTATTTGGGAAAAAGAAATCCCACAATCTTTGCTGCAAAATCAAAAACCCATCACTGCAAATTATTTCCTTTCTTCAGATCTGCCAGGTCTGATTTTCATAATGTTTTTATGTACCATCCATTGCCTTGCACCTTCCATCTCTACCTGATGCACAACTGGTTCCACTAATATCCAAATATGCTATCACATCTATGTTGAAATGCCTGTTGGCCATATTTTTTTGTCTATTCAAGTAGATCTGGGAAAGAAATAGTCTAGTTGGTAGCACTTAACATTTCAATTACCAAGCCCTTAGCCAACTTATAATACATTAATGCTGTTGATGTTCCATCATAATGTCTAGAATGCAATACAAATCCTTTCTTGATAGCAGAGTTAGTTGAATTAGTTTTTATGAGGACCAAACATTTAAAACACAGCTATGCCCTTGACATGTAGACTTTTTACATGAATTGTTTCTTCTATGTAGAAAGTTGGAGCAATTAGCAGAAGAAGTTGAATTTTTTAAGTCCAGTCTAGATGAATATCTTTCTCGGCATCACAGACGTTAGATGGAAGCAAAGAAAAGGGAGGAGCTTTTGCAAAGAGTGGTGAGTTCTTCTCTCTGGTTATTTGTAATCTAGTTGAAAGAAAATTCTTCTAAAGCTTAGATTGGTTTTGAGGAGTTCTTGTCTACTTCAAGATACATTTGAAATCAGCTCTAAGATTTATGAGTCCATCCACCATTTGAGTCTAGATCTACTAGCAAACCTATGAGTCTATTGGACAGACACAGTCTAGTGGTAGGTGACTGGATTATAAACCCATATGGGATCTTTGAAACATGGAAATAGAGAAAATGGTCCAACCTTCTAGATGGCCTATTGTGAGTTTCTCAGCCCCTATTTGAATAATGGTAATCTGTTCTCTCGTTTTGGTTTTGTGGCTATTATAGTCTCATGATTCCTAATATGTAGTCTGCTTTTCATCTTACAATGGAATGCAACATTCGTGTCAATGATTGGTTGAATATGGTTGATGTTTAGGAATGTCTTTTTCCTATTTCATTGTACCTCATCTATTTATTTGGTTCACAAAGGGGTCTTAACATTGATAGAGTAAGGGACAATGGTTGTCTGTGATGGAGTGTTTTCTATAAAGAATATTCGCTTGAAATTTTTTCTTTATAACATGCAAGTAAGATTGGCATCCTGACTCCATGTAAGTATCTTATATTCATGAAGATAAGGTGTCCATTTGTGCAAAAATTAATACCACAAATTCCTAGGCATGCTCACTTTTGTTTGTTAAGTGTAACTGTGAATATCAACTCCTGGGCATGGAATAGGTTCCAATTCTAGGCATCTTCTTACATGTGCATATGGCTTCAAAGTTAAGGTCTGCCCTATTGCTATGTGGTGGTTTTGAACTTGAGTCGCTTCTCTTATGAATCCACTTTTTTAGCTTTTACACCACAACCATTTGTACATTAGCAAGCATAGTCATGATTAAATCCAATTTTTTAAATTCCAGTGTCAGCGGCCATGTACCAACATTTTGCATTGCTACAACTTTATTTTTTTCCCTCAAGTGGCACACTCAAGGTGTTTTTATCATGTTTAAGTGATTAGTGAAAGTCACCTACATCAAATGGTTGGCTATGTTTTCTCTAGCTGATTTGATTATTATTCAGATTGTAAAGTTTTGGCATGGACCAAAAAATTGCTTTACTAATGTTCCAAATTTTTTTGTGCTTAAAAATATACTAGTGCAATGGGAAATATTGGTTTCTCCTAAGAGTGACAAAAAGGAAACAAAAAACAAGCATCAAAGATGAACTATGCCAACTGTTTATAATGTGGAGAAATCATGCAATTGCTAATGTAAATGAATCACAATGATGGGGACTGCCAGCTTCGAATTTCCAATAATAGTGTTGATTATAACCTTAAAATATTCCATTATTTTACAATTTTATTTTTTAAACAATTGCTGCTCTAAAATTCTATAAAAATATCAATTATTTACAATTTTGGGATTCAACAGATTTCATGGGACTACTTGGAGAATAAGAATAAAAGTGGGGACCACTGCCTTTGCAAAATTCTAAAGTCACTCCAAAAGACACATTAGGACATTAGGCATAATCCCCAATACCTCTTGTCATGTGTTTTTTATGTTGTTAAGGATTGCCTCTTGTGGTTCTAAATGCCTAGAGTCTTTGCCCTCTTCTTATTTGCAACTAATGTTCATATATTAAGAGCTCATTAAACTCATGCCTAAAGGATGTGATTGGAGAATGACAGCATATTACAGTCCTTAATGTCTAGTACATAATTTAAGCAAAATATCTTGCTAGTAGAATTAAACATCTTGTTTCCCAAATGGCTGAAGAGGGCATAATAAGTATATAAATAGGCAGATTTACTTATTGTAGTCATATCAAATCTTGGGAAGGCTTCAAATGGGTTCAAAAGTTTTGTTGAAAGGACATCTTTTTAGAAATAAAATTTAAAAAGGCTTATGAAAGAATTGAATGTGATCTAAATTAGATCATGAAAAGATATGAAATTTGATTTACTAAACTACTATTCTTAGCCACTAGTCAAACTAACTAAGCATGTAACTTTCAAACACTCCTAACATGATAATATTTTGTAAGAATAAAGTATGCAAGTCTGTACACGGTTGTAGATGGTTATGAGGTGATCCAAATAGTTTGAAGTTAAACATTGTTGATGTAAGTTCTTGAGACATGTTTTGGTTACTTACTACCTAGTCCATCTAATGTTGTGATTCCATAGGCACAAGGTGTACAAGAAGTTCATTCAAAAATCCACTACGCTGATAAATTATTACAAGAAATATATGTCTTTAAGAGAAAAAGGTTGGACGAATCTCAAGCTAAGTAGGAAGCAAGACATGATTAGCATAGAGTCGAGTTGGGGACATATAATATCTTTACTTAGAAAAATATAAGTCTCAAGGTATACCAACGAAGTTAAAACCAATTAAATATAGTCCATCTAAGATTATTAAAAAAACTAAATTCTAATACTTTTATACTAGATCTACATCATACATGAATTTGTATTCCATTTTGAATGTTGAAAAATTGTACATCCCTTTGATCATATAAACTAATGTACATCCCTTCAAAGAACCCTATTCTCTCCCTCTACTTATGCACCAGATATTAATAGAAGTTTTTCTCATCATATTACTCTCTAAATAGTCATGCAAGCACTAGTTGAGGAAGAAGAATCTTTCTGGAGGATGTATTGGTCTCTTCATAGAATGCTCAAGCACAATACCCAAGACTAGTCAAAGAAGCAACACCTCATGTTTAGAAGGTAGATATAACGAGTTTTGTACAATATCCCAAGAAAATAGTAATAAGAACCCATTTCGTTGCCAAAAAGGAGAATGGTTGAAGGAAAGATCCGTAATCTATAGATTTATATGGGATTTTACAAGATCCAAAACACTTAGGTTCTAGGCTTATGAAAAGTGGAAGCCATCTAGATTAGTTTAGATATTTACAGTTCCCAAAGGCTACTTTCTAGAAATTTTCTTTCCCAAACAAAATAAGGATTTTGTATATTAAGGAGTACCATGATTCATGAAGAGATATGGGTTCTTTAAGAAACACTTGTTACTAGATTTCAACCCAACATAGAATCTACCAAACACAATTCCAATATAGGTAATATTTACCTATGCTCCTTAGTCAAAACTAATTACATTTCTCTATTAAAATCTTGGGTTTGCAATTACATAATACATAGCTGCTTTGGAATTTGCAAAACAAATGAGGTTATGATTTATGAAATTTTTTGCATCAATCTATACTATGAAAAACATTATCAAGTTGTATGATTCTAGATATGGGAGGTGTTGTATATAACAAACCCATTTATTATGAGAATATGTTGTTTAGATGTTAAATGTGTATTGAGAACAAGCATGTTTTCCTTGTTTATCAAAACCAAGAAATGATGGAGTTGGATGGAGAATGTTCACAAGATGCAATTCAACAACCACCAACAATAATACCTTCTAATCCTAAAATAAAATAGATAAATACTCAAAACTATCAACCAGATGAGAACAAATTCAGATGAGATTACACAAGAAAAGATAAGGAAACAAGAGATAATTTAAATCTTTGTTAGATCAACATAGTATTGAAATAGTAGATGGTAGAAATACTTAAGAAAACAACCTAATTTAAGAGATATCAAACCTAGAATTAGTATATCTAAAAGAAAAGTTTAGAATTAGGACCTACTTCATCTTTCAGCACAAACATACTCCACACATTCCAATACTAATAGTAAATGAACACATAGGTAGGTGATATGTCAGCAAATTTAATTCCAAAAAATGTAACTTTGAGAACCGAAAGTCATAATGGAGAAAAATAGAAAGATAAAATCATCAAATGCTAGAATTGAATTAGAAGTGAAGAGCATCCTAGAAAGATCAATCACAATGTTAAAATCGGTTCAACTTCACACACATCTTGTACAAATATTTAATTCAAATAGGTGTATAAATGGAACAAACTCCCATCTCTAATCAGCCACTAGAGGAAGATACTTTGGACTTTCTGAAATCTATTTAATATGGACATTACCATGGAATGCTACGGAAATAGGCGTGCCCAAAAAATGCCAATACCTGCATAACATAGTGCAAATTGAAGGAATAGATGCAGTCCTCCTACAAGAAGTAATGAGAATAAACTTCAAACACCAAAGAAAATATTAAGTAAAAAGGTATATGGGGAATCAAGTAGATAAAAATTTGTCATAACTCTCGTACTTTAGTCCAGTGGCATCTAGTGAGGTATGTATACAAATTTAATTAATCTATCCCATGACAATCTATATTTATTATCAGTCAAGTATTTGAGCTATATTTCTTTTTAGAAAATGTATAAAACTAACACATGGTAACAAATATATAATTCTAATAGAACATATGGTGGATTGGATCTTAGTAACAAATACCAACAATCTCATCCTTGTCACAACCTTCTACACTAGAGTCACTTACTGATCAATGGATCACATCTGAAAAGCAAATCTCAGCCAAGATAAGAGACACAACTCTTTCAAATCATTGGTCAATAGTCATATCAATTTTAAATACATATAATAGGCAATGACAACAATGATTCAAATTTCAAAAGTTTTTTCTAGCACATCTAGATTTCAAAGAGCAAGTGGGAAAGTGGCAGAAAGGGACCAACCATATATAAGGATATTACATTATGAGACTAAAAAACAACTTAGACAAGCAACATAGCTTTTCAACTAGACAACACTGTAGGTTTGAATAGTTTTTGTTCCCTATTCTATCAACAAATTAGGAATATTCTCAAGAAGGATTTAATGGAAATTTAATATTCTAAGAAGAAATACAACAACACTATGAAGAGATTAATGAAGCACATTGTGGTTCACAAGATGCCCCTTATTTTAGATGGGAACGATATATACATTCTTTGTATCAAATAAACTTCTTGAAAGAATAAGATTCTTCCTAAGAGTCATATGGTTCAAATAAGCAACACAAACCCTTGGAAATGAAATCTAAAAAAACACTAAATAATAATGAGAAATAGATATGCATGATTGTTGATGTGAAGACCTTACAACAAAGAAAGGTTTACAATCTCAAGATTGTCATTGGGTGGATATCACATTAATATTTTCTAAAAATCTATACTAGTTATGTAACTTATGAGAGTTGAGAGAAACAATGGGTGCATATCACATTAATATTTTCTAAATAGATGCACACTTTTCTATACCTGTAAGTGTTTCTTTGACGATATTAGGCCACTTAGAGGTTTTAAAAGGGAAACATGGTATTTGAAAATGATGCATGTTAATACATTGATGATGAGTATTTAGATGAGATGGAAGCCTACAAATAATACATATTTGATAAGAATTCATGAGGACATTTTTATTGGTCATTCTATCACTCTTCAAGGAGCTTCAAGTAGAGCTAAGACTAGTTTACCAAGGAAATCATGAGATTAGAATTTCTACCCATCTACTCCAAATTGTTGGTACTCTTACATTTTCTTTTGGCAGCTCAAGTCTTCTTTCCAACTAATTTAAGTATACAATCTAGGTGATAGAAATATGTGTTCCCTTCCATTAAACACAATGCACATATCCTCCCATCTCCATTATAAAAGATGAATGGTCACCCATTGGTCAAGCCATATCTAGTTCTATCCCCACTAATGGAATCTCTTGAATGCATCAATACACTCCTAATCACAATCATAGGACCTACCTTAGCATGTCCAAACACACTACCAATAGTGATAAAAATAAGAGAACTCAAGGTAGCATCCATAAAGAGGAAAAAAATGGCCCATGAGGCTATACTATAAGCAATCAACAAGTAAAATTCTAGAATTTACATGGTTTTAAAAAAAAAATGAAATCATGAAAATCAAGTACATATACTTGATAATTTATTTTACAATTAAACTCTATATCAAGAATTAGAATGATTATTGAAAGGAAGCAAGGTACATGGAACACATGTCCTACACCAATCTAATGACGGGAAAAGTATGCAAATTCTTTTAAATGCTTACAACTACAGTTATGTCATGTGTTTAACATAGAGATTACAACATCAATCACAACACAAGAATGCAAGAGAGACACAAGATATATCATGGGAAAAACCTTTTCAGGTGAAAAACCCCACACTCCAAAACCTACACAATGTATTATCAAAACAAGATTGTTTACAACACACTTGCAATGCAATTTCTTCCAGGAGTCTGCAAATGTTGTTTATGGAGTAATTTTGGTAGCATAATAGTGCATGTACAAACACTATGCAACTACTACTACAAAACACCTCAATATATAGAGTTACAAGGCATAAATAGGAAGCTTCTAGAGATGGACGTCTATCTTGGCCACATGGCCCATTTCTCACACCCAAGGACACTTGTCCAACATGCATACATCTCATTTACATCTTTCATACATGAGACATTTGACTTCCCAAGAATGGAATGCTCCAGGCCAAAAATAGGCAATGACATATGCTCTTATGCATCTTATAGCTGTAATAGAAATCTGCAGCATAACAACACTTAATGTTGTAAGAGAATCCGTCATACATGACTAAAAATAGCATATCCCTCTTACAACATGTCATAACCCAACTTGGGCACCCAAAGATGCCTTCTCCACATGCAAAGATGCTCTCTGACACTTGTCTTCACTTGTCATATGAATCTCTATATTTTGCTCTTACATGTCATAGATTTTGTCATACAAAATAACTCCTCTATCATACCAAAAGGTGTCGACACATGTCATATTTGTGCCACCTCAAATGGGATACCTATATCCACATTGGATGAGTTGACCATCCTAGTCACCTTACAAGTTGAGTGAAAACTCACCATGCCACTTGACACTAAATGAAAAAACAAGATGTGTAATATAAATTACATCATAGGCAAATAAAGAAACAAATAATCAAGTAATCAATGTTAGGAATTGCAAGGTTGAGACACCTTAATTCCCAATATTCTCCCACTTGTCAAACACCTTGCAAGAGCCAATAGAGTGACAAGATTTAACTACTAGGAGCCAAGAGGACCATAGACTATGGAGCACCATCTGAACTTATTTGTGCCTACAGGTTTCATCAATGCATCTGCAACATTCTTCAAAGTGTCAACCTTTTCCAATATCACCTTCTCATCTTCTACCATATCATGAACAAAATGATATTGAACATCCATGTGCCTTGTTCTTGCATGGGAAGTAGGATTCTTTGCTAAGCAAATTGCACTCTGATGGTCACAATAGATAGTAATATGTCCTGCATCAAAACCAACATCTGAATAAAACCTTTTAAGACAGATGGCTTCGTTACAAGCATGAGTTGCTGCCATGTACTTTTCTTCTGTCATGGACAAAACAACCACAGGTTGTCACTTACTCATCCAACTAATAGCTCCACTAAACATGATAAACACATAAGCACTGGTGGATCTCCTATTGTCAATGTCACATGCCCAATCAAAATCCACAAATCCTCAAATACTCATAGAATGCTGAGGTCCTATAGGATAACCATGATAGCATAAGGAATACTCAGAAGTACTCCTCAAATATCTAAATACTCTCTTCACTACATCCCAATGTACTCATCTAGGATTAGCCATAAACCGACTAAGGACTCACACTGCTTGGGCAATGTCTAGTCTTATATAGACCATAGCATACATCAAGATGCCAATCGCACTAGCATAAGGTACTCTACTCATATGCTCCATCTCAGAAGGAGACTTTGGACAATCATCAAAAGATAGCTTTGTCCCCATTGTGATAGGAACAATCAAACGTCTACAATCCACCATACTGAATCTCTCCAACACAGTGTTAACATACTTACTATGGCCTAACCAAAGTTTTCTATTTGCTGTGTCTCTTCTGATCTCCATCCCCAGAATGTACATGGCTGCCCCTAAATTTTTCATTTCAATCTGTGTTGACAACTTAGACTTCAAATAAAAAATCAAACATTTGCCATTCCCAATTAGTAACATATCATCAACATACAATGCTATAATGAGAATGTGATCATTGTCAAATTTGAAATAAACATAATGATCTAATTTCAATCTAAGAAATCCAATACTCAACACAAAGGCATCACACTTTTGGTACCACATCCTAGGAGATTGTTTCAAAGCATACAAAGACTTGTTTAACTTGCAAACCAGATTTTCTTTACCTTTTAGCATGTAGTTCTCTATCTGTGATATGTAGATTTCTTCGTCCAAATCACCATGAAGGAAATTTGTGTTCACATCCATTTTTTCCACTTCTAAATCATAAGCTGCTGCAAGAGATAATAGTAATTGAATAGATGTCATCTTTGCAATGGGAGAGAAAATCTCACCATAATCAATTCCCTCAAATTGTGAATACCCATTTACATCCAACAAGTTTCTATCCTTTAGGCAAAGGCACCAAGTCCCAAGTTTTATTCTTTTCCAAAGAAGCCATCTCCTCTTCCATGGCCTTCTTCCAAGAACCTATATCTTTCACACCCCTAGCCTCTTTCACAATTCTAGGCTCATCAGTGTTAGAAATCAAGGCAAAAGTACAACTAGAATCAAGTAATGAATAACCAAACCTGTTAAGTTGTTTCCTGATTCATGTGGACCTCCTCACAAGTTGAGGTGGAGGTTATTCTTTTTCTTCTTCTTCTATACTTTCAGATCTGCTAGAGCTCTTCTCATCATCAGGTCCAACAGGGTCTTTCGGTTCAGTCTTCTTTGGGGTAGTAGGAAACTGAACCACATTCTCTTTCTTTTCTTTTTCATCTAGATGTAAAACAATAGAAGTTACCTATTCAAAAATAACACTTCTGACACCATAGCCAATGAGGATACACTTAACTGCCTTGTTCTCCAATTTTGACCTCTTCTCCTTAGGCACATGTGTGTATGCCTTACCACCAAAAACACAAAGATGTCTCAATAAAGGTATCTTACCAAACAACACCTCCATGGGTGTCCTATCAATGAGTGCTAAAGTAGGAGACATGTTAATTAGGTAGCAAGCAGTGGCTATAGCTTCAGCCCAAAACTTCTATTTGAGGCTAGCTCCACTAAGCATACTCCTAGACCTCTCCATCAATGTTCTGTTCATCCTCTCTGCAACTCCATTTTACTGAGGGGTTTATGGAGTTGTCTTATGTCTTTCAATCCCATCTTCTTTACAGAACTTATCAAACTTTGCGGAACAAAATTCACCACTGTTATCAATTCTCAAACACTTATCTTTTTATTAGTCTAATTCTCAACATGCCCTTTTTGGGCAATTCCTATAATCATCATATTCCATGTTATCTGCACGTAATCACCTGAATTAACCATTTGGGGCTTGCCCATCAATAGTCTCAGTTCTCGGAACAACCATTCCTAAAGTTGTATCCAATGGCAAAAAAGAAGCTGATGCGAGGGGTTCACGGATTCTCTGTGGTCTTGGTGCCATGTCAGGAGCGTGGAGGCGAAGGAGGCATATGACTTTGAAGACCTCCTTGACATTGTTGATAAAATTCCCAAACTAATTCATGGAGAATGTAATCTAAATATGTTGCATTATGAGACTAAAGAACAACTTAGACACAAGTTTGAAGATCCATAAAACATTGTTGATAAAATTACCAAACTAATTTGTGGTGAATGTAATCTAAATATATTATATTATGAGACTAAAGAACAACTTAGACAAGCACCTTAGGTTTTCAACTAGACAACACTCTAGGTTTGAATGGTTTTTGTGCCCTATTCTATCAACAAATTAGAAATATTCTCAAGAAGGATTTAATGGAAGTAATTGAATATTCTAAGAAGAACTACAACACCACTATGAAGAGATTAATGAGGCACATTGTGGTTGACTAGATGCCCCTTATTTTAGATGGGAATGATATATAGATTCTTTGTATCGAATAAACCTGATGAAAAATTAAGATTTATCCTAAGAGCCATATGGGTCAAAAAAGTAACATAAACCCTTGGAAATGAAATTTCAAAAAAAAAAAACTAAATAGTAATGAGCAATAGATATGCATGATTGTTGATGTGAAGACCTTACAACAAATAAAGGTTTACAATCTCAAGATTGCCACTAGGTGCATATCACATTAAGATTTTCTAGAAATCTATACTAGTTACATAAGTTATGAGAGTTGAAAGAAATAATAGGTTGTTAAATATGTTTATAAATAGATGCACACTTTTCTATACATGCAAGTGTTTCCTTGAGGATATTAGGCCACATAGAGTTTTTAAAAGGGAAACATGGGATTTGAAAATGATGCATGTTAATACATTGATGATGAGTATTTAGATGAGATGGAAGCCTAAGAATAATATATATTTGATAAGAATTGATGAGGACATTTTTATTGTTCATTCTATCACTCTTCAAGGAGCTTCAAGTAAACCTAAGACTATTTTACCAAGGAAATCATGAGATTAGAATTTCTACCCATCTACTCTAAATTGTTGGTACTCTTACATTTTCTTTTGGTAGCTCCAGCCTCCCTTCCAACTCATTTAAGTATACACTCTAGGTGATAGAAATATGCATTCCCTTCCATCTCCATTATCCACATATCCTCCCATCTCCGTTATAAAAGATGAATGTTCACCCATTGGTCAAGCCATATCTAGTTCTATCCCCACTAATGGAATCTCTTGAATGCATCAATACACTCCTAACCATAATCATAGGACCTACCCTAGTATGTCCAAACACAATAACAATAGTGATAAAAATTAGAGAACTCAAGGTAGCATCCATAAAGAGGAAAAAATGGCCCATGAGGCTATACTATAAGAAATCAACAAGTAAAATTCTAGAATTTACATGGTTTGCAAAAAAAAAGGAAAGCATGAAAATCAAGTACATGTACTTGAGAATTTATTTTACAATTAAACTCTATATCAAGAATTGGGATGATTATATAGTACAATTAATGCATAATAATTACTTTAAATGGTTTAGCTTCCAAAATATTGAATGGATCTTTCCTTAGGATCCAACCAAACATCTACTTTAGGAAATAATTTATGAACCAAATGCTTAACATATGGCCAAAAATCATTAGGCTAATGGTTCTATTTCCACCAAGGACAAGACACACGTTGGAATGTACACATCCACCTACTCAATCCATAATGGTTTTGGTTTCAATGGTGCTAGTAAATAGATTTGTCACTTTGAAATAGTTTAGAAAACTATGACTTGCTCAAGGAATTGTGACAAAAATGCCTACAACAGTTGGAGAGATCATCAAAGGGATGATGATCTTCCTTTGATTTTGAGAGGGGCAACTTATGACTCAATTTGAATTTTCTAGGATATGCTTTTGACTGGAAAGAAGGAAAGGAAACTACAAGGAATGGAAAAGAGAGAATCCCTAGATGAGAGACATAGGAATATCACCTAGAGTTCTCAAGATAAGACTTAGCATAAAAGTGAGCACAAAGATATTTAATGACACAAAGTTAAAAAATTTCAAACTCACAAAAATAACTAATAAGATAGGAAATTACTCATTCCCAACATATAAAAGGTCACACATTGAACATACAAAGAATATGCAACTAATTCAGAATAGAAGGTTTTTGTATCAAACTCAGTGCAACTAAACATAACTAAGAATTACAAATTAAAAAAAGAAAAACTTACATTCAATGAAGAAATATCTGACACAGAGTTCATTTTGCTCCCTTCATTCTTCACTGAAGTAAAAACACATAGTTTTTGAAAAATCCCTATACAAGGCTATATTGGAAAGCTAACTAATTTGCACTAAAAATCTATAGAAGAAAAATTCTCTCAAGAAGCTCTCCTAACGAGAAGTTGGGAAAATATCCACTCTTTACCTTCTCCTTACATAGTTATAGAGTTTTTCTCTTTTCTTACCAGAATGTAAATGATTCTTGAAAATAAGTAACAATAAAGAAAAAACCTTTCCCTTCATGTACAAACAATATTTAACAAAAACATTATTAAATGAATTTTTTAATAAGGTGATATGTTCTAGCTTCAAATTGACTAGTGTGTCTTTGACATTCTACAGGATATGTAAGTATTTGCCTTGTCGTATTTATTGATTACCACTACAACATGCACATTTGTTGATTGTGCCTTGCAATTTTGACAAACAAAAATGCTTCATACACCATTGGCATGCACTTTTACATACTCATTGAATTTTTGAAACATAAAACTTTCTCCTGCTCCATTTGGTGCATGCTTGACAACTAGACTTGCATTTTTTAACTTAAAATAAAACCGATCTTTTGTTTTATGCTTGCACCCTCACTATCTGAAAAGAATTCAAATAATTTTTGTTTGTTTGGTTTAGTCTAATGAAGCAATGGATGGAATAAACTATACTTTTCAATCTTATCTTGCACATACATCTTGCCACCTTTCTTGTTCTTATGTTTCCTACTCAATGTAGTATCATATCTAAAGTTATCAGGGTACTACTTAATGTACTCTGTAAACTCATCATGGTAGAGAAGACTATCAGTGTTGGAAACTCATTAGAAAAGCCAAGGTAGACGTCTAAAGTTGAAGGAGGAAACATCTCCCCTAAACATTCTCTCTAGGTCCCATAATGGAGCTATTCCAGTACTAGCGTCTATTATTATATGTGTTGCACTCGGATCATCTTTGGGTAGCAACATCGCTTTATCAAATGGACCTATAATGTAGAGCTTGTCTCCAAGTTTACTATCACAGAGATAACAATTGCAAACACATTTCTTGGAGGGATCCTCCTTCCTTGGCTCTAGGTCATGGTAAAAAACTCTTCTAACATACAAGCTTGTTGTTTTCCCAAGAAACAAATCTCCATATCTTGTAGAGGCAATAGAATAAAGGTGAAGAACATGAGAGGTACCAGGGTTTTTTAAAAACTTTTAGGGTTCTCACCATGGGGAATCACACCATATCTCTGGTCTTCCCAATAGAGCATGAACTAAGATAACTCCTCGTTCTCCAACTCAAGTGTATCAACATAGAAAATGGAAACATTGAATTCTTCATCCGATCTACTCAAAGGGAAAAGCTCAAGTGATTTAAGATGTCCATATGAAGGTGGTTACAAGCTCAAGTGATTTAAGTCTATTGAGGAAGAAGGATACTAAGACATCATTATAAAGCATGAAGGAACCTTCAATTTGAAGAGACACCTAGAAGAAGGTGAGAAAATATGAATGGACACATCGGATAATAATGAGTGCCTATGGATTCTATTAATCTATTGGACTCTCTTTCCCATAAAAACATGATAAATGCATCAAGAGAAAAGGGTATAAATAATAACATGGGTTACAATAATATAAGAATTTTGTCAAACATTAACTTGTAGGATCTAAATAGGATGTCAAATAATGCATGAGAAAAGATGAATGAAATCATCGCATTCCCTACACATGAGGTAAGAAGGATAGTTAAAGCATGATTTGTTGAAAGAATCTATAATAAAGCACGATTCCTTGAAAGAACATACAAGAAAGAAAGGATAGGTTCTATTAGAGGGGGTAGCTCCCTATATTATATAGAAAAAATAAAAAAGGTTACATAGCATTGGAAATGGCATTAATGCCATCAACCAGGTCATTGGCTCTCTCCAGCTGCTAGGTAGACAGGAGATCACCATTTATACTTATGAAATTAGCAAAAGCTTCCATGTTGCAATTTTCCAGTCCCTCCCTGAAAATCTCTACCTCCACCACCTTTCCTTTCTTCCTTACTCCCTCTGCATCAAAGATCCCCCCAATAAGACCGTTCCTAAGATTTGGGTTGGTATGCTGCCCCGCCACTAGAATATCATCTCTCAGATCATCCTTGGCGAAGAAACCGATGAATCTTGAGTCCTTGTGGACAGCGCCCATGCCCTGGGCTACGCTGGTGAAAAACCTCTTGACCATCACCCCATCGTGCAGGTGAGAGCCTTGACCAAAATCCATGCCAATGATACTTTTTATGGCTCGTTTGAGCTCATCGTCCTCCATTTGAGAAAGTAAAGAAATTTTAAAATTTTGGATAAGAATATATTTATGCTTTATTTTTAAAAAAACTGATGTGTGTATATCTATATTAAAAATAAATAAATAAATAATTTATTTAGTTTTTGCTTTAACTTTGCTTTAAAAATTTGCATGGGGAAATAGAAGAGGTTACGAGTATTATCTAGAAGTATTGCAACTCTGGGAGGGTCCGAAACTTCATTGTGTTGAATGCTGATCATCGACCACCATCGCTATCTTACCTACTAATGTTTTGATGTAGCTATGAATAAATTGTTTGCATAAAGGGGGCTACACACACTTGCTCAATGAAATAATGCTTTTCTAGGTTAATTGAAAAATAAACGCAGAAGAGTGCAAGGGAAGCTTTGAGCCCATGGCACATACAAAAAGCAGGGAGCAAGCAAAGATAGACCTCCTTCAGTCTCAGGGTATCCTCGCTTAGGGGTATCAAATCTTAAAGGAATTTCAAGAGGTTACCTTCATGAGGAGCATATACGGAGAGAATGACAAAAGGAACTTTGGTGGTATGAAGTAGGGTCCCTTCTCAATTCCTTTTTATTGGAAAGATTGGAGTAGTGCATTTACTAGGCCCTAAAAGGTTAGGGACTTGACAGCCTGAAGATTGTATTAGTGAACTGATTTTATTACTTCATTCAAAGACTCCACAAATTGAATTCAAAGAATTTAAAGATCAAGTATGAAGATTTTAAAGTTCAATTCTAAAGAATTTCTTTGAATGGGTCAAGTTTCTTTACCACCCGGGTTCCGCTTCCACCCCACTAATGAAGTGATCCTCAAGTATTATTTGATGTGAAAACTATGTGGGTGACCAGTTCGAGTTGATGCCATTACAGAGATTGATTTATACAAGTATGAGCGATAAGATTTACCAGGTAAGCCATTAATCTTTCTTAGCTGACTCTTAATTTTTACATCAGAAATAAAGAAATGAAATGAATTATATTGATGTACATAAATAAGCATGGTAGGTGAATGAAACTGGAAAGTACATTTAGCTAGAAATGATATGTATCTGAGTAAATCAAAATTAATTAAACCCTAAACCTTCAGATTGAAATATACATATATAGCCATGTGTGAAATATGAATCAACAAATGCCGTGTTTTAAGATTATAACATTTTCATAGTCCATGAAAGAAATTTAAAAAATAAAATCTTCTAACTTGTTTTTCCAAAAGACATTTACTGAAGTATTATGATTTTGAAAATTATTAAGTAATTGAAAGAAATAGCTAATACGATTACTTGATTAAGATTGAAAATAGAATTACAGTAAGATGATGATTAACTATAATTTTATTTTCAAGCTTAATCAACTAATCGAATCAACTATTTCTTTCAATTAATTAAACAATTTTCAAAAACATAATACTTCAGTAAATATCTTTTGGAAAAACAAGTTAGAAGATTTATTTTTTAAATCTTTCACGGACTACGAAAATGTTATATTTTTAAGACACAGTATTTGTAGATTCAACTTTCTGACATGGCTATATATATATATGTATATTTTGATCTTAAGGTTTAGGGTTTAATTTCTTTTGATTTACTCCAATACATCTCATTTGTAATTGAATGTACTTTCCAGTTCCAATGACCTACTACATGGTTATTTATGTACATCAATTTAACTCATTCAATTTCTTTCTTTCTGATGTAAAAATCAGAGTCATATAAGAAAGATTAATGCCTTACCTGGTAAATTCCAAGGCTCATACTTGTATAAATAAATCTTTGTAATGGAATCAACTAGAAGTGGCCACCCACACAGTTTCCTCTTCAAATAGTACTTGACGAGCTCTTCATCAGTGGGGTGGAAGTGGAACCCAGGCGGTAAAGAAACTTGACCCATTAAAGAAAATTCTTCATAATTGAACTTTAAATTCTTCGGAATTGATCTTTAAATTCTTCGAAGTAAGTTTGTGGAGTCTTTGAATGAATTAACAAAATCAACACTAATACACTCTTCAGGTTGTCAAATCTAGAACATTTTAGGGCCTGGTAAATGCACTAGTCCAATTTTTCCAATACAAAAGAATTAAGAAACAGCCATGCTTGATACCAACAAAGATCCTTTTGTCATTCTCCCCATGTATGCTCCTCATGAAAGTAATCTCTTGAAATTCCTATGAGCTTTGATAATCTTTAGGGCGAATACCCTGAGACTGAGGGAGGCATGTCTTTGCTTTCTCCCTACTTTTTGTATGTGTCGTGGGCTCAAGGTTTCCCTTGCACTCTTCCACATTCATTTCTCAATGAACCTAGAAAATCATTATTTCGCTAAGAAGGTGTGCGTAGCCCCCTCTACGGAAGCAATTATTTCATAGCTAGATCAGAAAATTAGCAAGATGGTGGTTGATGATCAGCATTCAACACAATGAAGCTTCAGAAAATCTTAAGAGTTGTAGTATTTCTAGATAATATTCATAAGCTCATATGAAAAGTGGGGCATGTGCGCAAGGCACAACAAATAGCGACTCTACTTGGAGAATTCTCCTGAGAATTCCAAAGATAAACACAAGTTAAGAACCTAGAATCTCTACTTACACCCACACACTAGGCCAAATAAACATGAAAACATGATCAAGGAATCAAAATCAAAAGCTAGAATAACCATCCATATTCCAAAGCTGTAAATGCGTGCATATGTATTCATTTCCATCCTTTGTGAACTAAGGTCATCTAGTTTCACTTACATTAAGCTACATGAATGATTCTCATCTCATGAACAACCTACATATTGCCTCACTACTAGTTAAGTGTCTATAGCCCTGATGAGGTTGTCTCTATGATTCCACTCTCATAAGATAAAAAACTCAAGACTAAAGAATAATAAACTTGTAACATACGTCTAACCATTTGAGGAGCATTTTCAAGAAGAGTAGTATTAACTTTTTTTGGCAAAGAAGTACTCACTGGTGATGCACCCAAAGATGAAACATTCCCTTTAACCATTGCACATGGATGTTGGGAACAACAGCCCCTGGAATAAGCCATCTACCAGGAAGCCTACTACCAACGAATCCTTGCTCTGAACTAAGAGCTACGAAGCATTACAGTCAAAGCACATAAGGAAGGAGAACAGTGCCCAAATAGGAATATTATTTAAGTTGGTATAGACAAGAATTGATATTATGATGTATAGCCACAATGCTTTCATGGAGTGTTTTGGAGTTCGGTGGATTCATGGGCAATGAGCTCTCCAATGTAAAGATTGGCATTCGATGGGCCACAAATTATCTTCTCAAAGCTACTTGCCCCATATATGTTGAGGTCAGTATGTGCATAACAACAGAATAATTTCAATCATGATGTTACAACAAAATAATTTTGGTCATGATGTTTTATCTCCCGGGTTTATGAATTCTAATAATTAGTTAGGTTTGTCTGATAATTATGTAGGAAGGACACCCTAACAATGACTATAAATGCTGGGAGAGGCCAGAAGAGAACTGCATATAAAATAGATAACCAAAACCCTGAAACAACTCCAACACTTGGAGTTGCATCCTTTTTGTTTCCCAAGTCAAACCCTTCCTATTCAAAGAAAATCATTCATGCTTCCATGGTAAATTTTTTAGAACTAGAGTAATAGTGGTAGATTAAAAACTTGATAACAGTTAGAGTTTAGGAGCTGATGAATCAGACAATAGATTTGGGTTGGACAATAAACATGTTGGAGCCCGAGTGCTTTTATCCAAAGTATAGTAACTTAGAGTGTGACTACTTATATTACTTCACACAATATTTTTAACTTCTTGATTTGATTAGTATAAGTAGGCACACTCGAAGTTATTATACGTTTTATAAAAGTACTTGAGTTCCAACATGTTCATTTTCCTAGGGAAATTTATTGTCTAATTCATCAGGTCCTAAACTCTGGTTTACTCTAGTGCTAAAAAATTTACCATCATGGAAGCATGAATGGGTCACTTGAAATAGGAAGGGTCTTACTTGTGAATCAAGGGATGCAACTGCAAGTGCTGCATCAGTTCCAAGGTTTTTGTTATCTATTTTATATGCAGTTCTAGCATTGTCCATGCCTTCTGGCCTCTCCCAGCATTTGTGGTCATTGTTAGGTTCCCCTACCTGCATAATTTTTAGACAAGCTTTAATAATTATTAGAATTTATAAACTTGGGAGATACAACATCATGACTTAAATTATTCTATTGTTACATCATGAGTGAAATTATCATGTTCTTATGCACATACTAACCTAAACCTATATGGTGCCTGGATGAGTAGTAGCTCTGAGAAGATAATCTGTGGCCCATCGAATGGCCAGATTTGAATTAGAGAGCTCGCTACCCATGAATCTGCCTAACTCCAAAATACTCCATGACAACATTTTGGTTGTGAAGGCACATTGTCTACTCTGTCAAGTCCATATCCTCCCATCAAGTCCAACTGATAAATTGTCCATCTGCCCACAATTCTCGAAACTCAAAAACAGCCATGTAACTATGCCATACCTGTTGCAATACTGAGTTAAACATTTAGACATCATATCCTGCTGCAAATTTTAGAACATTAATCTTCATTTCCTTCTGGTGATTAATTGTTGTGTTTTTTTGGCTTATTTTTTGATTCACTAGGGTGGGCTGGGTGACCCTTTGGTGGCTTGGCAGCTGAGGTTTTCCTTTTCTTTGAGTATTATTGATAGTTACTTCATCTGTCTCCTTCATACTACTACTTCCACTGCCATGGTTTCAATAGATTCAACATGCCAATTTCTGTTGTTCAGTTTCCATCCTAACTTCAATTACAGCCTTAAATACCTACAATTCTATTGCACTTAGTTAAAAAGATATAAAATAAAATTATATTATATTAAATTTGGGTCATAAGGTCAGCCCTCTAGGATTTCAATCTCGAACACACATATTGCATCCACAAATCTAACTTAAAATTTATATATTGCTGCAATAAATATAATTTATCTTTTGATTAAAAATTAATAAAAGTAATATTTTTCACTTGAAAAAATTATTTCAAATTAAGTTTTTCAAAGAACTTTTATAGGATACACTCATTATTTCAAAAGATTATTGTGTAAACATATGCATATATTTATGATAAAGTAGTTTCATGGTTAGTATTTTATGAGATTGTTGTATAAACTTTATAATATAAAAAATATATAAGAAATCATATTACCAAATTAACCTAGAAACTTAAAAAATAATATTGAGTGAGAAAAAACCAATAAAAGACCCACTTCCAAAATACTACTTATATTATAGTATGACACACAATATCTTATAATAAAAAAAGACTTCATACAATAGGGAATAAAAGGGAATATTACAGAATGGAGAATAATTATATATTCTAAGATAAATATATATTTTTTGGTATATTTATGAAGTGGACAGTTCCAAGTATCTAAAATCTACAACAAGGAAAAAAAAAGAGGAAGATGGAAATATACAGATTTGCATATAAGAAGATAGGAAGATCATCAATCAAAAAGAAAGATACATCTGAATATTAAGGCTGCAGTCCAGTTTACAGAAACAAGTAAGCATCTTCATATTATTCTTATCCTCTTGTCTGATTGGCTATCATACTAGCACATGTATGAACGATCTTGTATTTCTGTTTCATTCATTAATGTACCATCATAGCATTTATTTTTATACAGTCAATCACTAATAATGTGTAAACAGTCATATTCAATTGCTCATGACAATGTATCTTGTATGGTTTGAATTCATAAGTGATTTATTAACACCATATGTGGGAAAGAGTAGAAAGTGCCAAGAGGCCATTCATGGATATTTATCACATAGAAGCTTTCTCACATGAGGTATGAGGTAGCCATAGTGCAAAGATTGTGAATTAATGGCCTTGGCTACCTAGAGTACCAAGGAGTCTCACAGAGGCCTTAGCTCCAAGAGTACAAAGGTACTTCTTGAGTAAGGATGGGAGACATTAGAGCCCCATGGTGGATAACGGCAACTCTCATCTCATCTCACATAAGTTGTTAATAAATGACATATGAGAGATAACAAGTATGTAATATGTATATATAAAGATCATAGATCATGTGAAATATTATGATAGAGAATATGCAAGGCATATGGATAGTGATCATAAGAATAGCATGTGAAATATGAAAGATAGATAGGGGCCCTACTCCTCATCTCGACAATTAGATTTATAGTCATATATCATATCTTGCTACAGGATTATTCTTTATTATCTCATTGATTTGCCACTCTAGATCACATGATACACTTTAAAGGTAAGGAATTTATGTTCTTCTTATCTTTATTGAATGATTGTACTTGTCTTATGAACAACTGCTTCATATGGAAGTGTATGTTGATAATAGAAAATTACAATACTAATATGTTATGTTTTCACCCTAGTCCATGACTTCCAGGAGTAAGTCAAATTTTAGGGGGGGATGATGTAGTTCCTCTCCAATTTCACCTTGGATGTACAGGTGGTTAGACTAAGGAGTGTGAAGATGAATGCAAATAATCAGAATACTTAGGTTAGTATATTTTATCAATGAATCTTGTTGCAATACTGATAATTCACATGCTCTGACATTGCCTTGCATTCAGGTGATTATGATGTTGACTTTACTATGATTGTCATATGTTAGAATTGAGTTTTATGCGACTGATTCTGTATCATAGGAGGTTATGATGTTTTGTGTGGATCAATCATATTATGAGTATCATACGACTATCTAGTGATGGTTCTTACTTAGTCGTTCAGTAACTAATTGATATGTGTGTTGTGATTACATGTTTGATGTGTGGGTGAAAGGAACAGTGTCGCATTACTCATGCATGAGTACCCTACTACACTGTGACTTCCTTTCGCTGTGTGTATGACTACATGATTGCATATATATACATGTTTGACCGTGTTGTTTGTTGTAGGCTGTAGGTACCAGGCATTGACTCCGCTTGAATTAACAAGTTTGAGTGTGCCTTAACCAATGCAACTGTTGAATGGAGATAACATATGGTCCCCTAGCTTAGCCATCATCTTTGAAGAGGATGAGTATCTGGTTGTACACCTTATCAGTGTTGTCAGTTTGGTCATGATAGTCAGTCATTATTGTGGTGGTCTTGCTTTCTGATCTTCCATAGTAGTCAGGTATGGTTTGGCTGTTGGGTTATTTTGTTGGTATTGTTTTGGTTATTGTTGCCTTAATATAAAATAATTAGTTATGAAGCCTTTTTGTTAAATAAATAAATATATAAATGTCCTTAAGTAAATTTAGTTTATGAAAAATATATTATTATAGAAGTTAAGTTAATAAATAATAACAATAATAATAGTAATAAATGTAATTCTAACTAGAGATAAATAAATAAATTAATATAACTTAATGTTGTGTTAATGGTAATAAAATAGATAATATTTGCAAGTTGTCATATATATAAATATAGAAAATACTAAAGTAGATAAAATTAGAAATGAATCTTGTCTAGTTGTAAATGAAATAAATAGCAAATTCTAAAATAAATAGAATCATAGAGAAATTATTGTTTGGTTAAAATAGAAAATTGTAAGAAAATAATAAAGGAGAATCTTCGAGAAGAAATTGTGGGGGTGGTTATGCATGCTCAACTTTATTTTGAAATCTCAAGACATAATATGGGGAAGGAGAGTGCATTTCAAATGAAGAATATGTTTTATGTTTTGGGGATCTCTCTCTCTTAGGAAGTTTTCATTTTCTTTTGGCACAGTAAACCATAGCTTCTAGAAGAAAAGACTTGGGAAAAATGGATGTGAGCTGAGAAATTTGTGAAGATGTGATTGAAGCAATATTCCAGGTATGGATAGAGATATGAAACTGATTTATTGTTGCATTAGATTTAGTGAAATACTTTGTGAAATCTCTTCTACATTTTCTAAACCTAGTCTATTGCATCAGCTATAACTTTATTTTTATGAACTGAGTTCCTCCAAAATTTGTATATGTCGTGCATGACCTAGTTTTTTAAATCATATCCAAAAATCAGCCATACCCAATTTCTCATTGTTGAGATATGAATATTTTGTCTGTCTACCTCTCACCCATTTCGTCTCTGTTGTAACAGTCTGTTGCATTAGCAATAACTTTAATTTTATAAACTGGGTTCTCTAATTTTTTTTTTATATATGGTGTACGTCCTAGATATCTAAATCATATCTAAAAATCAGCCATACCTAGTTTGTCATTTTTGAGATATGAATATTTTGTGATTGTCTACCTCTCACCCATTTCGTCTCTGTTTTAGTAGTCTGTTGTGTTAGCCATAACTTTAATTTTATGAACTAGGTTTCTCTAATTTTTTTATATATAGTGAACGTCCTAGATATTTAAATCATATCCAAAAACTAGCCATACATAGTTTGTCATTTTTGAGATATGAATATTTTGTGACTGTTTACCTCTCACCCGTTTTGTCTCTGTTAAAACAGTTAGTTGCGTCACTAATAACTCTATATTTTTGAACTGGGTTTCTCTGAGAGTTTTCAACAAATTCATTTTGTACATATCCTACAATCATTGCTTTCCATCATATCACTCTCTTTGAGGCATTCTACTAATCAGTTTGCATGCTCTATCTATGCTTTCATATTTTGCATTGTTGGTAGCTTCTAAAGCCTTCTCAACAAATTCATTTTGTGCTGATCCTATCATATGCATGTGGTGAAAAGTGTGGTAGATTTCATGAAGATATTAGATATATAGGAATGTTTTGTTGTTCTGTATTCCTTTCCTCTCAAGCTAGCCTTAGAACAAGGTTCTTTCATTGTAGATTCAGGTTTTGTATCTAGTGATTCTAACTAGTGTAAGATATTTACAGCATTCTAATAGTATAGGCTTTTAGTCTTGCTTATATAGTTATATTTAATAGTATTACAAAATTGTCCTATTTATTAATGAAATCTACATCAGTGTAAATAGTGTAAACAATTGTTGTGTTTAATTTGTATGCCTTAGGGTTATTTGCATGTTGTTTGCAATCATTTTAATTAAATGAAATTAAAAATAAGTCTTGAGAATTATTAGTTAAAATATTGATACTCATGGATACTTATATCTTATGATCATATTATAACTGCTACTGATGATTAGAAAGTTATAGTTTTGTATTATGATGTGCTTTGAGAGTAAATGTGATGTGAAACCATTGTGTTTTTAAGGTGTCAAGTGTTGTGTCATTTGGGGAAGTTGTTTCCAGAGGCCTAGGAGGGTGTGATTGTTTGGGTTTGGCTATGTGTGCATCATGTGAGTTGAATGAAATGCATTCTTGAAATATTGTCTCCTATTCATGTTAGTATGATACATGTGCAAGATAGATAATGCCTTGCTTAGTGTACCTATTAATGTGGTTATGATGAGTATGCAAGATAGATAATGTCATGCTCCGTGTGATGTGAAATGATGTGTATTCTATGTTGTAAATGTAACATGATGAGAATGTGGTAGTTCATGCTTAGTTTATGTTTTGGGACAAGAATTGGTCCCTGTGATTATGATTTGTATGCAAGAAGGTAAATGCCTTGCATTGTATATGTTGCTTGTCATTGTGATGGTAATTGTCTTGCTTGATGGATAGGGTCTTCTAGATGCAGGTAGTGGAGTGGATTTCAATGTGGGGCCGGTGCCCAAAGAGGCTACTAGGATAACCCATTAGAAGTTTTTAATCCAGTGATAACTTAAATAATAAATTTAGAGGGTTGGGTAGTTTCCACACTAAATAAGATAATTAGATACCTCAGCCATGCCTATAGTGCTCATTCAGGCTAAGGATGGGATGAGAAGGCTATTGTTGGCAATATCAACTTCCTTGTCCTCATAAAAGGATTGTTGGTTCCCCATGTGTCACCCTATGGGGTCAGTGCCTAGAGAGAGGCTGCTAGAATAACCATAGATGGGGACCAGTTTCTACAGAGAGATAGCCTAGATAACCCATGCTAGGACCATGCGATGACACTCTTCCCTACTGCAGCCTAGCACTCCCTAATGTGTATTTTTCCCTTTCATTGTGTGATTGCCTCTGGAAGTAATGTTTGAATTACTTGTGTTGTTCATATTGACCCATATTATATTGGAGCCATGTGTACTCCTTGTACCTGTTAGTCTACTATTTTTCTTGATTGTTATCTTAGTGGGACCTTATTGTTATCTCCTAGCATGGGGGGTGGACCTTAGGGTTCCACATGGTCGGGTTGTTGTGCTTTTCTCTCCATTGGATTCCCTTGCTATTGATCGTGTGCGAGAAGGATGTACCTAGTATGATAGATTTCAGACCTTGCTCTAGATTGAGGAGACAGATACTTATGATCATGTTTCAGTCTTGTATATCAGTTGAATCATGTACTATTATCTTGATGTATGTACTCCAATGTAATCTGGATAGCAATATTGTAAACAATGTAATGTTGTACTCTCTTATAAAGGAACTTGTCTTATACTCTCTTGTAAAGGAACTTGTCTATGTACTTGTGATCCTATGTGTAGGATCCTGATGTTACTTATTTGATGATATAACATGGAATTGTATGTGTTTATTTATCTGATGCAATTAGACTCAGAATGAACTATGTTTGTTAGTTAATTCATAATGTTGGTTAGATCTTGTTTTAGTTTATTAGTAATGTAGCTGTGGAACCCTAGAGAATACAGCTTAATTTAAATGTTATGACTAAATATATGATTGTTGTTATTTCTTTCGTTTAAAAAAAAAAATTGACCTTTTTGTAAGTTTAGTTTTGTTATCCTCTAGGTTCCTTGGCGGGGCGTTACACGCTATGTCTTATTTCCTGATAGATATACATATTGAAAACATCCATAACTTTCAACATATTAATCCTTTTTTAAATCCAAAAGATGTGTCACATTCTATGATTTATTGTGTATACATCAAAAATTAAATTTTTTGAATTTCATATATTTTTTACTAAGTTAGGTTGGCTGGAAAATTATTTTTTAATGTTTTTAAAGATTAATAGTAAAAAATTTATAAATAAATATTTATTTACTAAAAAACTAAAAAAATATATTCGTCACATATGCTCATGTGTCTTTTACTTAAATCCAAATCTTAGAGGAAAAATATTATATTTATCTCGTACTTCGGTTGGCTGGAATGACACATTTTTACGTTTTTTCTAAAAACGTTAGTAGTGCCTCATTGAAATATCCAATTTTCACCAAACTAATTTTTTTTAAAGTAGTAGCCCATAAACTACATTCACTTTTTTAAAACTTTTATTGTTACCTTATTTCTAGATTGTATAGCTAACTCATTCAATTTTTGACATGGAGTTGCTTAATTCTATTTTTCACATTTACATTGCCACTTAGTGGTATAGTTTGGCCCATCATGATCCTGCAGTCACCCAGTAGCTTTAAGAAAATAATCTGTGGCCCATCGAATGATCATCTTTGCATTGGAGAGCTCGTTGCCCATGAATCCGCTAAACTCTAAAACATTCCATGACAGCTGTTACCATTTTTTGACCCCAGCTCCAAAATTGGCTAAGATGATTTATCATTTATCATTCTTAATGAGGTTTGATTTATTTTTGTTATGTGCTAGTTACATAGTTGTTATTAGATAAATCATTCATTGCATTGCAGAGCAGTAAAAGAGATAAGTATTCATTCACCATAGTGATTGTCCATTTACAATTTTGAATACATAAGAGAACAAACATTGCATTGAAGGAAACTAAGACATATCAGATGTCCCAAACAAACTATGGGTTATAGCTGAACTCATGATAATACAAATAAAATGCTATGCATCTAATGAAGAAGAGGGAAAGACATAGCCATCATTGCCTTGTTTTGGTTGATCTTCATAGAAGCCTCCAGTCCTGCTCCTGACCTCTAAAAAAAGTGGGAAGGTCCCATTAGAAGCTCTGGTTATGAAAATCCTTCATCAATCAAGAGAGACATAATACTTTAGTTGTAATGTATTGATCAAATGAGAGCATCCATATGCAGAAGGAATTGAAGAGAAGTAAACATAAGAGCATCATTATTTTATTCTAATCTGTTTGTTTCATGCGCAGGTATAGGACAAATCATGAAGCTGATTGAAGACATTCATCATGTGGTATCAAATTGGCTCTCACAAGGGTTGAGACTAGCATGCTACTGCCCCTCATCGTAGAAGGGATGAATAGAAGAAGAAGATCATTGATGATATTCACATGACAAGATGAAAGAGTAACAAGACAATCATATGCATCAGTCATGACCATGATTTTACTTCAAAGTATGAAATACAACCATGATGCATGAGCATCCAGTGGTGTAAGGGCAATCTTGCATCACCCAAAAAAAGATGTGTTTCAAAATTGTTGATGTTCTTTCCATTTCTTTTCAAAATTTATGGTTTTGGTTCCATAATCGCTTGAATAATGATGTAGAACTTTCAGTTTTTCGAAACTGTTAAAAATAGTAACCTACTATTTTTAGAAAGTTTGCATTTGGGCACGGAATGAAGTAAAATTTTATAGGAAGTTTCATAACTCAAAAATAAGACCTTTGGCAAGGGAATCATGCAAAGATCATTTGTGAGCTAAAAGATATTAAAGTTTCTGTTTCTTAAAAAATGCCTGAAAATTATTCAAACTCAGGTTTGAGGTACTAAATGGCCTCGTACGGGCCCAAAAATGGTTCTAGAACCAACAGAGCTAGTTCATAGCGCGTAGAACACTCCACGAGCTTTCTGACGCATAAAATGGTTTGTCAATCAAACACCCAGATCAAAAGTTATGGCTCTCGAAAGTTGACCTATTTTTGGAGGGAGAAGCAAATTTTGAAAGTAGGTTGTTGGTTGCCAAAAAGGCTATTAATAGGCACAAAAAATAGGCAGAAAAATAGAAACCCTAGCTGATTTTGGATTACAGAAGGTAGATGATTCTAGAGTCTAGGAATAGGAAGCTATAATGTGTTGCAGCCTATGGAGGGTTGATTCCTCTGATTGTATTTGAGCTTTTGTAATATAATAACTTGTCCAAATCAATAAAGAAAGTTCTATTTTCTATGTGTAATTTATGTTGTTGTGTGTTTTATGATTTAGCCCCTTCATCAAGTGGTATCAGAGCAAGGGTTCCTAAGTGTGTAGATAGATCGCCGACCGTGAGGTAGTTTTCACTAGGACTTGAGGTTGTGGGTTTGCTGCGGAGATCAAGATGCCTCCAGGAAGAAATCATATTGGGAGGAATACTTTGATGGAAGAAAGTTTTAGAGCCCTGTAAAGGCAAATTGATGCATTACAAGAGGACAAGCAAAGGGGGTTTGAGCTGAGAACAAGAGAAGAAAGTGAACATGAAGCTGAAGAAGAGCTATCTAAGGAAGAACAAGAAGTTGTAGGAGATCCTGCAAAAGTTAGGTTGTTAAGGGCCATTTCTAAGATTGGAAAGAGGCCCAGGATTGAAGTTTCTACATATTCTAGAGATTTTAATCTAGAATAGCTTATTAATTGGATCAATGATATGGAGGAATACTTTGAGTATGAAGATGTGGAAGACCCAGATCGGGTCTAATTTGCAAAAAAAAAAATTGAAGGGCTATGCTAGTATTTGGTGGAAGGAGGTCTAGTTAGAGGAATAGAAGAGGAAAATGAAAGATCACCAGATGGGATCAAATGGTGGAGAAAATGAAGAAACAGTTCATTCCTGTGGACTATGAGATGGAGTTGTTGAAGAAGCTGCAAGGATTGAAGCAAGGCAACAAGTCTGTTAAGGAGTATACAGAGGAATTTTATAAAATTACTATTAGGAAAGGTCATGCAGAGCCCAACAAGGAGAACGTAGCCTGTTACATTAATGGGATGAGACCGATTATTCAAGAGGAGCTAAGCCTAGTCAGAATGACCACCATAGAAGATGCATACCAATTTTCCCTAAAGGTGGAAGAGAAGCTAAATAAAAGATTTAACAGCAAGCAAAGGGGAACAGGTCAAGGCAGAAGGACTGGTGGAAGACCATATGGGGGGTGAAATGAAGATTCAAAGAAAAGTGAAGAAGCCGGCACCAGTCAAATTCAGAGAGGAGATAATGCCTACCACCCTCATGACTAGAACAATGGTGAGCAAAGAGGAAGAGGAAGAGGCAGACCTAGGCAAGGACCTAGAAGAGGAGGTTTCAGAGGAACCTATTTCCAATGTGAAGAAGAAGGGCATTGAGCATACGAGTGTCCGCAACATCAAGGAAGGAGAAATAGAAGACCTAAATATAATGCACTAGTTGCACATGTAGATGAAGATGCACAGTCTAAGCATTCTGAAGATGTTGAAAGGGGAGAAACCCTAGTGGTCAGAAGAACCTTGTTGAATGAAGAGAAAAAATCAAATCAGAGGAAGAGTTTATTTCGCACAAGGTGCAAATGTGAAGGTAAGTGTTGTGATATTATTATTGATAGTGGAAGCATTGATAATCTTGTTTCAGAGGAGATGGTTGACAAGTTGAAGTTGACAAGAAGAAAGCATCCACATCCATATCAGATTGCATGGTTAAAGGAGGACCATAGAGCTTTAGTCAATGAGAAGTGTTTAGTGAAGTTCAAGATTGGAGACTACCATGATGCGGTGTTGTGTGATATCATACCAATGGACGCATGTCATATGCTGTTGGGGAGGCCGTGGCAATATGATAGGAGCATTGTCCATGATTGTCGTGCAAACACATATTCCCTAACAAAAGATGGGGCTCGTCATAAATTGAAGCCCTTGAAAGAGGTGGAAGAAAAGGTATGTAGTACTAACAGAATTTGCTTGGTAGATGGTAGAAAATTTTTGGAGGGTATGAAGGATGAGCATGATTGTTTTGCATTGATTCCTAAGATTAGTCAAGAGAAAAGTGAAGATGTACCAACAGAAGTTTCAAATATGTTGGAAGAATTTTAGGACATTATCTCTGATAATGTACCAGAGGGTTTACCACCAGTGAGGAAGATAAGTCATCAAATGGATTTGATACTAGGAGCCAATTTGCCAAATAAGGCTGCCCGTAGAATGACTCTAGCAGAGAGTGAAGAGTTGAATAGACAAGTTCAGGAGTTATTGAGGAAGGGATTGATAAGAGAGAGCCTAAGTCCATGTGCGGTACCTGCAGTACTAGCACCAAAGAAAGATGGAGAGTGGAGAATGTGTATAGACTCTCGAGTCATCAATAAGATCACAATCAAGTATAGATTTCTATTGCCCAGAATGGATGACATAATGGACTATTTGAGTGGAGCCAAGTACTTCATGAAGATTGACCTGAAGAGTGGGTATCACTAGATCCGTATCAGAGAAGGAGATGAGTGGAACACAGCCTTCAAGACAAAGGAAGGTTTTTATGAGTGGTTAGTCATGCCATTTGGGCTAACCAATGCACCGAGCACATTCATGCGGCTCATGAACGAGGTATTGAAAGAATTTTTGGGAAGTTTTGTTATTGTTTGTTTGGGTGATATTTTGATTTTCAGTAAGACTTGGGATGAGCATTTGATGCATATCAGAAGAGTTTTAGAGAAGCTAAGAGAAGAAAAGTTGTTGATTAATTTGAAGAAATGTAGTTTTGTAAAGAAGGAGTTGGTATACCTGGGATTTGTTGTCTCAGAGGAAGGTCTTAAGATGGACCCAAAAAAAGTGAGGGCTATCATTGAATGGCCTATGCCAAGGAGTAAAACGGAGGTACGCTTTTTTCATGGTTTGACAAGTTTTTATAGAAAGCTTATCAGGAATTTTAGTAGCATTTGTGACCCCTAACTGAGACAATGAGAGGGGATAGAAAAGAGTTTAGATGGACTAAAGGAGAAGACAAGAGCTTTGATACATTGAAGCAGAAAGTCATAGAACAACCTGGTTTGGCACTTCTAGATTTCAATAAGGTATTTCAGGTAGATTGTGACGCTAGTGGTAGTGGTATAGGAGTTGTTTTGAGCCAAGAAGGTAAGCCCATTGCCTATTTTAGTGAGAAGCTTAATGATGTCAAAAAAAAATATTTTGTTTATGATCAAGAATTTTATGCAATAGTTCAGGCTTTGAAGAAATGGAGATATTATTTATTGCCAAAAGAGATTGTTTTATATACTAATCATCTGGCTTTGCAGTATCTTAATAGTCAAGGAAAATTAAATCAAAGGCATTTAAAATGGGTTGAGTTTTTGCAGAGCTATAACTTTGTTTTGAAGCACAGCAGTGGGAAGTCCAATAGAGTTGTAGATGCCTTGAGCAGAAGGCAAAATTTGTTGATAGAAATGAAGATAGAGGTTGTTGGGTTCGATGAGCTCAAAAGTTTGTATCCTGAAGATCTAGATTTTGCAGAGGCTTGGAAAGCTTGTTTGGAGCCTGTCACATTAGACAGGACAAAATGGTTAGATTTCATAATCCAAGATGGCATGTTGTTTAGAGGAAGCCAGTTGTGCATTCTAAGGAGTTCCATGAGAGAGAACCTAATTAAGGAGAAGCATAGTGGAGGATTGGCTGGACACTTTGGTCAAGATAAGACCATTGCTATTGTTGGTGAAAATTATTATTGGCCATAGTTGCAGCAGGATGTGAGGAAATTTATGTAGAGTTCTAGAGTATGTCAGATGGCGAAAGGAGCAAGTTAGAATATAGGTCTATATCAGCCACTACCTATACCAGAGAAGTCATGGGATGATATTAGTATGGATTTTGTTCTTGGTTTACCAAGGACATAGAGAGGACATGATCTTGTGGTGGTGGATAGATTCTCGAAGATGGCACATTTCATTCCTTGCAAGAAGACTAATGATGCTGTCCATATTGCTGAATTATTTTTCGAAGAGGTGGTGAGATTACATGGTCTACCAAAGAGCATAGTTTCAGATCAAGATACCAAGTTTGTTGGTTATTTCTAGAGGACATTGTGGAAGATGTTGAAGATAGATTTGAAGTTCAGTTCTACACACCATCCACAGACTGATGGATAGACGAAAGTGGTGAATAGGAGTTTGGGTAACCTGCTACGATGCTTAGTAGGAGATAAGCCCAAGGGATGGGATTTGATTTTACCACAGGCAGAATTTGCTTACAACAATTCTGATAATAGGAGTACTAGTAAATCATCTTTCAAGATAGTATATGGCACTAGTCTAAGAAATGCTTCAGAGTTAAGGAATCTGGACAAAGGAGAAAAGACAAGTGCCGAGGCTGAAGACTTTGAAGAACACATGAAGAATTTGCATGAAGAGGTGAAAAAGCACATTAATAAGATGAATATTCAGTACAAGGCTAAGGCAGATCAGAAGAGGAGATACAAGGAATTCCAGGTAGGAGATGAAGTCATGGTTCACTTGAGAAAAGAAAGGTTCCCGATTGGAACATACAATAAGCTAAAAATGAAGAAATTTGGACCATGCAAAATTTTGAAGAAACATGATTTAGGAAATGCATATGAGGTGGAACTATTGAGTGAGATCAACATTTCCCCTATTTTTAGCATTGCTGATTTATCATAATATCATGAAGGTGGAATAGAGGATGGACCAACAGAAGAACAGTGGAGTATTTCGGCATCTACTTCAGTAGAGGAGATAGAAGAGATCTTGGATAGCTGTGTGGGAAAAAGTACTCAAAACAGGCAATATGAAGAATATCTGGTGAAATGGAAAGGAAGGCATGTTGAAGATTCTTCTTGGTTGTCTAAGGCAGAGGTTGACTGCTTGGGTTTTCCTCACACAAACACTTGAGACGTGACAAGGTCAATTCTCAATTTACCCTAGGTGTCTGATGTAGAAGCATCCAGTGGTGTAAGGGCAATCTTGCATCACCCCAAAAAAGATGTGTTTCAAAATTGTTGATGTTCTTTCTATTTCTTTTCAAAATTTGTGGTTTTGGTTCCATAATCGCTAGAATAATGATGTAGAACTTTCAGTTTTTCCAAACTACTAAAAATAACAATATGCTATTTTTAGAAAGTTTGCATTTGGGCATGGAATGAAGTGAAATTTTATAGGAAGTTTCATAACTAAAAAATAAGACCTTTGGTGAAGGAATCATGCAAAGATCATTTGTGAGCTGAAAGATATTAAAGTTTTCATTTCTTGAAAAACACCTAAAAATTATTCAAAATTAGGTTTGAGGCACTAAACAACCTTGTACGGGCCCAAAAATAGTTAGAATTAGTAGAGCCAGTTATTAACATGTAGAGCACTCCACGAGCTTTCCGCCACATAAAACGGTTCGTCAATCGGACACTCGGATCAAAAGTTATGGCTCTCGGAAGTTGACCTATTTTTGGAGGGAGAAGAAAATTTCAAAATTAGGTTGTTGGCCACCAAAAAGGCTATTAATAACTATTTTTGGAAACCCTAGGTAGTAGTAGTGTTAAGGGGAGGGGGGGAAGAGTAGAGTCAAGAATAGGCGAGAAAATAGAAACCCTAGCTGATTTGGGGTTACAGAAGGCAGATGATTCTAGAGTCTAGGAATAGGAAGCTGTAATGTGTTGCAGCCTGTTGAGGTTGATTCCTCTGATTGTATTTGAGCTTCTATAATGTAATAAGTTGTCCAAAGCAATAAAGAAAGTTCTATTTTCTATGTACAATTTCTATTGTTGTGTGTTTTATGATTTAGCTCCTTCATCAAACCAAGAGCATGATTGGAGCATATAGAGGACAAAATTCAATGCATACAACAGCTTATGCACTACTCCAACTATTGTGAAAATGGCATTCTCAAGCATGATAATAATTAGGATTACACAATGCACTTGTAATCATCAGACATATAAAGGAGTAAGTGTTCACACGTATTGACTATCGGAAGATTGCTTTCTCATTCATGATCAATAGTCCAACTGGAGTGTTCATTATAAATCAATAAGTAAATTGCAACGCAGGTGAGTACCAGACTTCATATTTTCTCATTTAAGTGGAGTGGCAGAATTAGATTTAGAATTCAATTACATAAGTTGCCTTTTAAATGATGAAATATATCCAATTACGCCTCACTTTTTCTACTGAGCATCAGAACAAGTGTTATCACATGTTGCATTCATTGCATATCTATAAAAGAAACATGATAAGTATTGCTGATCTGTAGCAGAAAAAATACAAGACAGCCAATCCAGATGGCTCATTTTGTCTTTGGCAAACTCCAAGAGGATCAAAAGGAACATTTCATTACATGTGTGTAATAGAGCATCTTCATCATGTGACAAGGAGTAGTTAAACTAGTGTGATCATCATCCTTTATGCTACAGGATATCATTTTGTATCAAAATGAAATGTATAAGTGTATGGTTGCATCTGTGACTGAGTGAGTTCAAATGAAGTTTCATTATAAGAAGTGATCTACCAAAACTGGTGACAACAGATATAGTGGACCTGATCATATCCTTCAGGACATCTTATTCAATGAATTTGATATGATACAATATAGAAAGAAGAATAGAAGAGGTTCATGTGTTACAGTTTATATAGAACAAGTAAGTGTTGCCTTCATTTGTTACAATGCCTCAATACTGTGACATAGCCAAGTCATCATCCTATATGGAAGTACATTTGTACAATCCACTAAATGGACAAGAGATACAGACATGAAGGCATATTTGCTACTACAGGAAGAAGAGAAGTTCTAACTTTAAGACCAATAGTATACATTCTATGTGCAAAGTTTACTGAAAGAGTAAGTAAAGCTACAGAGATAGAAATAGTGCATGCAATCATCACTTCTTTTGAACAATAACAGTGATTATCACTAAACAGTGACAATATAAGGAAGAAAGTGATATCATATGCCATGTATGCTACAGAAGGAAGCAATTTTGTGTTCAATAGATAGAAACCCTTGCTTCAATTTTCAAATCTGAGTTTATACAATGAAGAGGAAAAATGCATAGATAATGCCTTTTGCATTCATCAACAAAATACCCATATCAACTTTCAGAATCTAATGTATTTTCACAATGTTGAAGAGAAAGGAAAATTGTAAGTAAACTGTCTAGGTAGGCCGAAAAATGAGTATATTGTTTACACAACAAAAACATGAAACCCTTGTTGGGTAAAAAGTTTTCTTTCTTTTTCACAGTTGAGCAAGGTCAAAATGAAACATTGAAGACATGGTCGTAGTGAGAAAAGAGTTTTGTGTGATAAAAATATGAAACCCTTATCGGGTTTAAAAAAGGAGTCTCTTTCTTCTTACATACAATCGAGCAAGGTAAAAGAAATTTTTGTGTAAGTATGGCCGCGAAGAGTAAAAGAAGGTTCTGTGTAATACAAATGAAACCCTCACTTCTAACACAAGATCTTCACATTTTTACATCAAAATAGAAAAGAGTGAAGCTACAGAAATGTATTACATGAAGCGGTCATGCATATGAGAAGGTATTTCACATACCCAACTAACATAAAATGAAACCCTCATCACAGTTTCATATATGTAGAGATAAAAGAAACCACAGTGGAAGTAATGATAAGGAGGAACAGTGAGCTCACCATTTGATAATGCAGCATGAGAAGGAGATAATGGCCGCAACCACTTGAGTGCCCTTGTCATTTTGCCATTTTTTCAAAGTTCAATATAGAAACCAAACAATATATATCAAATACTGAGAAGACTGAGGAAATAGTTATAATGGTCGCAGCCATTTAACAGATATAAGCCATCAAAATATAGTGAAAATCCATTGAAAAGCTCATATTCAAGCTTACCAGGAGTGGCCTACCATTTTGGCCAAAGAAGTGTCATGCTTTTGACCACTGAAGATCATCGAATGGAGCAAGAAAACACATAGAGCATGAATTCCCAAGTCGGCAGCCATAGTTATAGAGCCAACTCAACGACAACAAAAAATGAAATGAACAATGTTTTAGGGTTCCACACTTGCTTTTGTTTCGACGTCCCTTTTATTTTGACCATGCAAAATATAATCATTTTTATCCAAATGAGATCGGGTTCAACACTTTGTGTTGATGGTTTCTAGTAATCATAAGCCGAGGTGGCCGACAGCTGAATAATATGGCCTATTTTATTAAATCAAAGTGGACATTATCATTAAGTGGACAAGGCTATGCCTTTTATAATCTTGTTAAGGTCTTAACATCATTTGTGGTCAACTCACATTGGAGTCAAGGTATTATTTGATAATGCATGTGGTCGAGTGTCTTTGACCTCCCACTTATGCATTTTTTATTAGTCCTTCACATATTTCAATATATGCATAAGATCAAACAAGAATATGCTAGATGAAGATATGGTCAAAGGGGAGTCAATGCGACATGGTGGCACTATAGAGGCAATGAGTTGGCATTTTTCAAGCCATATAGTTAATGCTGAGGTGGCAGAATATCGACACATTGGAGTCCATGGTCTCAAGCCTTTTAAGGCTTTTATTTATTTTTTGCAAACATGTGTAATAGTTCATATTTTTTATGATTTTTATAGAAAATCACTAGTGATACCTTGTAAATATATTGGTGAAATTATAAACCAAATATCATTTTATTTTTGCAAAAAAAAATCATATCGATAGATATTGATTAAAATTGCCATATCATTGTAAAGTTAACTTTAAAGCAATGAAATTATGAATTTATTTTAAAGTTTAACTATCTTTAGACAATTTATAGGCTTATAAAGTAGATCAAATATTCCATTTTGATTTGTTTTATTTAGAGTCATATAGGATGATTTTGGAGCCTTCATGAGCAGAGAAAAGCAGTTTTATGGTGGGACCACATGAGAGGGTAGTTTTGCAACTTTATTTCATAGATTGGAGATAGATTTAGTACTTTATTTTTGGCTTTCATGAGTAGCTCAAAAATGGACTTAGGGTCTATTTTTAGGTGCTTTTTCATCTTTCTTCAAAGATCATTTGGAGACATTTATTGGAGAAAAACTTAGTTTTTTCTCAGTCACTTAGCATCAGTTTCTTCTCTCTTACAGAGTTGTATACAACAGTTGGCTCACACATTTTATTTTTCATGAATTGTATTCCTTTCAATTCTAATAGCAAACCATCCTGTTTCACATATTTTGCAGTCTTGATCTGATGTTATATTGTGAGTATTTCAGTCATTTATTGTGTCTCAATGCTGTTAAAATTTAGTTTCTTCCTGGTTGTAATTTGTGTTTGACACCAAACCTTGTTGCAAATTACTTAAGGAGTAACTATCAGTGGAATTGTGAGGATTTATGTTAGAGGACCTTATTATGAGTGATAGAACTTCATCTAGTTTAGATTTTAGAGTTAGTTTATATTTTAGTTACATCTTTCTACCCCTTTTCCCCTCAAGTCAGTAGTTTAGAAATTATAAGAGAACCAACTCACTCTGGAGATTTGTTCTCATGAAAGGAGACCCACATCTGAGAATGATTCCATGTTTAAGCAAGTAGTTAAGTTTTCCAAAGCTTAACAAGGGTGCATACTTGAATTGACAATAGTTTTTGGCATGCCCAGTGGGACTCTAGAAGTAATTTTAGAGAGATGATTTGACCCCTCGTAGTTGATGCTTTGGTATATATGCAACAGTTTTATCAGCCTTTGGGGGCTTTCAATATACCTAGAGACTCATTCGCTCTAGTTTGGATGCTGATTAGTACTTGCAGCTTATGAAAACTAGGTCTAATTCAGAGCCATTTGACTACTTACAGCTGTCTACACCTAAAAGGAGAGGCAGATCAACAAGCAGAACAACTGAGTCATCAACAAGATCCAAGTCTACACCTTCTTGATTCAGATCAACAAGCCCAGTCACAAGAAGTAGAAGTCCAGTGTTGATAGTCCAAATACTGATAATAGCTATGTAGTATGCATTTGGTGCTTTCAATGGAAGCAGCCCATTACAACTTGCCCAAAGAGATGATATTCCAATGACATCCTTTAAAAGTTTGCCTTATTTCACTAGAGAGGATCACACTACTACTACTGAACATATTCAAGATGTAGCAACCTTGTGTTCCATGCACAATGTCACGCAAGAAAATGTGGCAATCAGGTTTTTGGCTGCTTCATTAAAAGGAAAGACCTTACAGTGGTTCAAAGGACTTGCTGAATATTCAATAACATCCTGGAACTTACTGGGAGATGGATTACACAAACACTTCGTGGACAAGTCAGATAATCTCTCATTATTGGAGCAACTTAGCACCATCAAAAGGGCACCACACAAGCACATGACTGATTTCAACTACCAATTTTAGAGAACATGGGATAGGATTCCCACAACGGTAAAACCTTTGCCAAGGCATGCCTTTCTATTTTATCTCAAAGCTTTGAATAACGAAATTTCCATAATGATACAGTCAATGGGAGGGACCACCCTTCCAGATTCTTTTGAGACCACTATTAGACTAGAAAACTACCTTATTTAGGCATGGAAGATAGCCCGTAGGGTCCCTTTACCCATTTTTCCTGAAATCCAACCATCATTGCCTATGGCAGTGCCTCCTCTAGCTACTGTCCTACCTGTTCCAACAATAAGATATCAAACAACCCAACAAGTTGATGTCCCAATTTAAACCCAAAGTACCCCAGAGTTGGAAAATACATTGAGGACAATTGCAAATAAGCTAGTAACTATGGAGAAATGTTTGCCCTATCAAAATTAGTATCAGCCTAATCAGAAAAATACACAATATCAACCCAATCAGTAATATAGGCAACCCTTTCAGGCTAATCCTCAGGGATAGAGAAAGAACTATAACCCTCGACCTTTTCAGGCTTATAATCCAAATACTACTACTACCTCAAGAGAGCTTGTACCCACATAGAATAATCTAGTTCAGGATAGTGACTAGTGTTATCCATGTCATCAACCACATAGTCAAGATGCATGCACGAATGGAGTGAGAAATTAGGCACTCATAGTTTAGAACAACTATGCAAGTTCGGAGGGGGTTAATGGTGAAGCTTCAACTCAGCAGAATAAGGCTGATGCAACCTTAATGAATTGGGAAGAATCTAATTTTTGTGGTGTAAATTATTTCCAAGGTCAGAATCAGCAAAGTACACCTATTTCAGCCAACACAAGGTCAAAATTGAGGGCTGCAGATGTAAATTAGCAAGTTGATGTAGTACAACAGTAGGCTGTAAGGGATAAAAACTAAGTTTATCCATCACAAACTACCCCAATACCACAGCAAAAAATTTAAATTCTGCAAAGGGACCAAACAGTGCTAGTGAAAGAACAACCCAAAATGCAATAGCAGTCTTCACAAGGTTAGATTGATGTAGTTGCAGCAAGAGGACAACATAAGGTAACCCCTGTTGCTTTTAATATAGTTGATCATTTTAAGAAAGTGTTGGGTGAATATTTTGTCGTCAACTCACTGATGGAAAAATGGTTATATCAACCACAGTGTGATGAGATAAATCTCTCCTCTCAACAAGGGGAGGTTCCCTTTTTTAACTACTTTCAAACTTATCTATTCTAACACTAATCTTCAGGGTGAATCCATATCATCCATTTCTCTTTTTTTAGAAATGATGTTTACAATTTAAAATAGCAATTTCACAATACAAATCAAATATAACCAAGAAACTCATGAAAGCATAAAGTCTATCATTGCTCCTTTTACTAATTTAAAATTTAGAACCGAACAGGATAAGGTGCAGCCCAAAGTCTTCACCAAATACTATGATAAAAGTACATGATCATAAAAGATAGCAGTAGCTCAAAGTCTCTCCAATATCTTTTTCTCCAAAACATAAAATCACAAACCCAAAGATAATTATTGCAAGACAAAGTCTCCAAAATTAACTTTAGAATATCTCCCAGATTATCCAAACACACACTACAATTTGATCAAATAGATAAGATAGTATAAGGAAAAGGACATAACAACAATTTCCAATACACCACAAGTTATTCCAATACAAAGATCTATTCACTTGATAAAATATGATTTACAATTAGAACACAAAGTCTCAAAATGCTCCTTAATTTGGCAGAGTTTCACTTCAATAACAAAAAGATAAAAATACAATAGAGGTCCTCTTTATTTATAGGGAGGAGCCTAGAGCAAAAATAGGGAAATTCTAACTACTTTGACTTATTCAAACAAAAGAGTCTTATTTGACTTATGAATTCTTTTGTCTCATATGTAATTACATTTTGGAAAATTACACGTATGTCCATAACAAAATTCAAATTACATATGCAAGAATGAAAATAAACTAAGGTATTGAAATGAAACTTCAACTTCCTCCATCATTCATCTTCAAAAAGTTCTGATATATAGTTTGCACTACTATCATTTCACACACATCAGGCTTGGCTATATTCTCTGAGATAGTATGGGCCCGGAGAACTATATCTTTCACTGCCTTTATCACCTTCTCATGCTTGTCAAGGTTGTCCTTCAGATTTTAAAAAATTGAATGTTGATCATAAAGGCTATCCATCGAAACCACTGTGGGTACTTCTTCTTCAAATTTCTGTTGCACCATTTTCTCAAAAGCATCTATCATTTCCCCCACTGAAAGAAACTTTTGACCTTCACCTATCAGAGTGCATGGGAGTTCCTCCAAGATGTGTAGAAGCAAGATATTGTTGTCTTCACTATTTTCATGTGCTTGACACAAGTCATCAAGTAAACCCTTTATTACATTGATGCGGTGGACAAGAGATTCCTTAGTCTTAAGATAAGACTCTCTATTCGAGATGACACCAATTGCTATCAAATTCTTTTATTTTGATCTTCTTCATATCAATCCACTCCTCTAAGATTCCCTCCTAATCTTATAGTTCTTGAGAAAGTAAATCAATAAGATTATCAAGCTCAGCTTTCGCTTTGTCCATCTTTTCTTTTCTTTCTACAATGGTCTTCAACAAGACTCTTCCCTGTGCTAGCAGACGCTCTACAATATCTCCAACCACTCTTCCTAAGATTTTTCCACCTTCTGAATTAGAGGATCTTCTACCATTACCGCCATAGGCTCCACAATCTTAGATGATTTTACTATTTTTTGGAGAACAGTGGCAAGTTGTTCTACTTTGGCTTTATACTTCTCTTTCTCATTCTTGACATCATCATATTTCTCAAGCAAGGTGCTAGAAGTGGTTTGAAAATCTGCCTTAATACCTTCATGAGTTAGCTTACCTAGCTTAACTCTTGAGACAACATAATCATTCATATCAAAATTGTCAATAGTAGCATCCTCTGGTGGCTTGGCAATTTCTGTATATCTGATTCATTTTTCATTAATGAGTCTGGAGATAGTCTTGGGCTTCTTCTTTAGAGTCTTTAATTTAACAGGCAACAGTTTCTCAATATCAATTTCATCTGGTTAAATTGCTTTCTTCTTTCTCTTAGGAGTGTATGTAGACAACCATGGAGGAAGTATAGAAGCACCAACATTCAGAGAAAAATCCACTACCTATTTTTCCAGATCCATACTTACACCTGTCGTGGTAACAATAGGACTAGTGTTGGTTAAAACTACACCTATATCACCAACTTTTTCTGAACCATCTAGAAGATGTTCCAAAATAGATTGTTCACCAATATCAAAAGATAGGGAAGATAAACTTGGAATGGAATCAGAATAATCAAATACAGTTCCAAAACTTGTTCTCAAAGAAGGGGGGGTACTATCAAAAGAAACAACCAAAATGGGTGAAATAGGAACATTTGAAACTACAAGAAAACTATCAGAAATAGGAACATGAAGTAGTGGTGTAGAAAATTGGGATTCTGATGGGAGATTCTTTTTAGGAGACTGATGTAGATCACCAAGTTGTTCCTGCTCTACATTCTCATCCTTACCTTGTTCTATTTCGCCTTCCTCATCAAGCTTATCAGACATTTCTACTTGTTGGGCATCATTAGATTTCTCAATATTTTGCTATTCATTTTCAACATCTTCAACCTCCATCTGTTCAACATTTGTGTCTTCAGCACCTGATTCAGTGACATTAGAAGTTCCTGCAACCTCTGTCTTCTTCCCTCCCTTGGATACAAATTTGTTTTTGGCTTTTGTACTTTAGAAGAGGAGGGAATGTCACTTTTATTCTTGGTCTGGTTTTCCACTTTCTTGCTTGTTTTCTCTTGAACTTCTGTCTCTAATCCAATAAGGAATTCTTTTAGACTAATTCCTTTGCTTCCCAACCATACGTATGTATTAGCCAGAATTGGCTAAAACCTTTTCCTTATTGAATTCTCCTCTATAATTGACCATCTTACCTCTGGAAGAGGTGAGGACTCAATATTCTTAGTATTATATTTGGGATCTAAAACATTCTCATCATCCTCCATTCCTTCTAGAATGTTTGTAAGGCCCAACTATTTGATCTATCTCAAATGAAGTCTACAAAAGTCTAGTTTCCTGATCTCATTTTGTGTCCTGAGATTGGCCCAAATATCTTCAACCATTGGCATATGGAAAGTTGACTTTCTTTTGATTTTATCTTGTACAATCCTGAAATCAAAATGATCTCTTTTCTTGAAAGTCTTCATTGTGACCTATTGTATCTCTGATTCAACTGTTTTAGCCTTAGTAGCTGACTGGACTGAATACCTTCTAATTTCTACAAGAAACTTAATCCCTGACTTTTTCATCTCCATTTGTTTATTATGCACCACAATTAGTTGCCTACATAGTTCCATGAGAACAATCCTGTCACTGGGATACCATGGAAGTATATATGAATAACCAAGATAATATCCTACTATAAGGTATGTGAATGTAGGAAATTGTAAGAATAAGCAGCCAAAAGAATTCACCACTTGCCAAGCTTCATCTGATACTCTTTTCTGCACTAGTTCATTATCCCACAAACACATAAACACTAAAAATAAAGCATCATTAACCCTATGGAAATGATGGATTGATCCTTTTAGAGTGATTTGAGGATAGTACTCATAAATAGGAACTAATCTCCTATCACCAATCTGAGTCAGACCAGGAAAACTTCTCATGCTCGCAGCAGCATACACTAGATATGAGGTCATATAAAACTTTAAAGTAGTATTGACTCTCACCAATTGCTCATGCAAAGCATTACTAATCTATTCTCCCCAAAAGAATTTCTATGTACCCCAGAGAATCACCTTGATATATGTGTAGATCCATTCCTGAAACTTGGATGAAGAAGGGAGTCCTCTGATACGACTCAAAAGTGTAATCAAGTCATAGACCTCCTCAACAAAGTCAATCCTCAGGAGATCTTTCATCCATCTGGTCAAATTGCTCTGAGGAATCTTCAACCACTTACTATTTATGTATTTTCTTGAGGCTTCCACATCTTCATCATAATCTTTTTGCCCTTGAGCAAAATCAATTTGTCCAATATTTTCAATAGGAGGACACATGAAGATTTTGTCAAGAAATTCCACATCCAATCTCATAATCATATTCCCTTGGGAATCTAACACAGTCCTAGTATCCATGTTATAATGACTGGCTATCTGAAGAACAAACTTAGGGTTATGGGCAGCAACAGGAAAAGAGGCAACCAAGTGAATGTTGCTATCGCTAATCTTTTGCATGTGTCTAGAAGGATTTGTTTGTTTGGTTCTATCCACAAACTTTGCCATATCCACATGTCCTATCTCTGTATCCTTGATCTCATCACCATTAGATTACGCTAAAGTGACAGGGAAGACCCCTTCGTATTTGTACTTCATGATCTCGGCTTTGGATGGAGACAGGTCTGTCATCAGCTTTGAAGAGGAAATTGGAAAAGGTGTTTACCACAGACATTTGTTGAGAACTGGAAAAAGCCATGAACTTGCAGTTAGGGGGAAAATGGGTAAATTGGGGTTACTGTGATTCGATGATCATGAATAGGGAAATATGTGTTGAAGGGCTTGAGAGAGTGCAAATCGAAGTAAAAGGAGAAAGTGGGTCAATAGGCTTTGAAAAGAAAAATTTCATAGTGTTAGGAAAATTTTTAGAAAAATGTGCATGGGCAGTCAAATTGACCGCTCCTGCACAAGGGACCATTTACTTATCATGTAAAGTTAGTCAATTTGATTGCTATTGCATGTAGGGAAAAGTTTGTTTTTTCATGTATGTGCAAGGTTGGCGAAAAGGGCCACCATTGGATGTATTTGGGAAGATAAACATGTTTGATGTAGGGGTGGTCAATTTGACCGCTCTTACATGAGGGAATAAGCAAGTTCAATATGGTGTATGCACAAGAGGTAAATATGTCCACTAGTGCATATAAGAGAAAAAGCTTGAAGCATAGAGTTGGTCAAAAAGACCGTTATTACATATATTTGAAAATCCCTAGTTATTATGTGAAAGTAGGAATTTATACCGCTTGTGCATTTTGGGGGATACTCAAGTTTTACATCTAGGGGTGGTAGTTTTAACCGTCCTTACATGTATAGAATAGAAAAATGAAACATATGTATTGCCGACCAAAACATGACCGACTGATACATATTTAGAAAAGAAGGAAAGAAATGTAAGGGTAAAATCATGTATTGGTAGTGGAAAAGACCATCAATACATGTTAGGAAAATACTGGCAAAACCTAAGTTTCATAGATATCATCTAAAATCCACCACTTGCGTTAAGACTAGGGTATGACAAATTAGCTGACAATGAATAGAAAATGGCAAAGAGGAACACATGACCATTCTACTTAGGGTTTTTAAGATAACCTCAAGCATGCAAAATGATGACTCAAACCAAACAAAGATATTTGCATAAATCACAAACAAACATTACTATTATAAACAAACCCTAATAAAAGGAAGAAAAATAACAATGAAAGCAGGAGAAATGTCATCCTACCTAGCAATAATAGCAAATAAACCCTAGGCACAAAATCTACACAATCCATGAATTATGCGGTTCGATCAACTTTGCAGAGGATTAAATGGCTTATTTCAAGAAGTTTGAGAATAAAAACTAAAAAGAACGATGACTAAAATGCTTTAAAAAGGTTTAAAACAACATATTAATGGCAACACGATTGCCATTAACGACACTTGAGTTTAAGATTTGGTGAGATCATACTAAGATGGTAAAAATGACTGACCACACTGAGATGGGTACCTTATGCAAGAGCGGTACTTAGGACTGCCTTTACATCTTAAACAATGACAAGGAACATGCATGGGCGATGATTTTTGCCACTCATGCATGTTAATCAAAAACAAGATAAAACATGTAAAAGCAGCAATTTTGGCTGACATTACATGTAAAACAACAATATACATGTAAGAGCAGTGAATTCAACTACTATCACATGTGAAAACATAAAAAAAAAAATCTAACACCCCAAAATAGTCAAAATTGATATTTTGACAAGCTTACAACCTAGTCGTTTTTCATGATTTTCAAGGAATCATCTTAGGGGAATGTTGCAAACCATTTCAATGATGTTAGATGACTTCATGCGAGGCCAAGAGGACTTTTCTTGATTTGTGAACTTTGAGTGTAGACTACAAAATAGATAAGTTTTGTAGGCATTGTCTACAAAATTGAACACAACTAATTTTGAGAACAACAGTTGGCTCTAACTAGGGAACTTCCTTCGATCAAGCTTTGAAATGATCAAAGGGAGAAGAATCCAGTCTCTAAGGGCCTTCATCCATGTCATTGGGCCATAGAGTCAAGCTACCAAAAAGAAAAAGACACAAAAGACTAAACAAAAATTAAAAAATAAAAACACAAAAATATACAAATGTATAAATGAACTTATCTGATATTTCAAGGATTGAAGTGATTCAGATGTTGTCCACTATGAGGTAGAAAGAATGGTGTTCCATCAAGATACTCCAGCAAGAAGCTATTTTCACCACAAAGTTGATGAATGACAAATGGGCCTCTGCATAGGGAATCAAACTTCCCATGCATTCCTTTTGGTTCTCTCCTCTTGTCCCATAACAAGATTTGATCTCCAATTTGAAACTCACGAGCCTTTGCCTTCTTGTCAAAGAGCTTCTTCACCTGACTTTGATGTTCAACAATACAATCTACTACCATAGGCCACTATTCTTCAAGTTCAGTGAGGTACATTATCCTTTGTCAATAGAACTTTCAAAAGTTCTATCTTCTACTGCCTTTACCAACTTCAATGCCAACAACTCTAAAGTAATAGGTACCTCTGCATTTAGACCATATAGAAGCTGAAATGGTGACATACCTATTGCTCTTTTGGGGGTAATCCTATCTTCCCATAAAGCATCAAACAATGCTTTATGCCAAGTTCTCTGATTATCTTCAACCAGTTTCCTTATAATAGTAACTAGATTTTTGTTACTAGATTCTACCTGACCATTCCCTTGCAGATAATAGTCTGAAGAATGAGAAAGGATAATCACATGTTCATAGAAAAAACTAGTGATCTCATTAGAAGAGAAAAAAGTAGCATTGTCTGCTACAACCTTGTTTGGAACTCCAAACCAGGAAATAATATTTTCCTTAAGAAAATTACATACCACTTCAGAAGTAGCATGTTTGACTAGGATGGCCTCCACCCACTTGGTGAAGTAATTAGTTGCAGTGAGAACAAAATTGTGTCCCACACTCAATGGTGGGTTCATAAGACCAATGAAGTCGATGCCCAATTGCTGAAAAGGTTCTTCAATTACAACTGGTTTGAGTGGTAGTGCAGCCAACTTAGGCTTTCCAACAAACTGCTAACATAACTCACATCTACATACCCAGTTGTACACATCCTGAAATAATGTGGGCCAATAGTACCTAGCCTGCAGAATCTTATGAGCCGTCACAGGTGCAGAAAAATGTCCTTCACAAGAAAAATTGTGAAAAGACTCCAGAAGTCTTCTTTGTTGTGCTTTATCCACACAACAGAGAAAAACTCCATCAAGGATTCTTTTATAAAAACCATTGTCCCACAAGACATAGTTTGCAGCCTTCAATTTGATAGTTCATTTCTCTTTATAGGATAGATGGGAAGGACACTCACCATAGGTAAGAAAATGAGTAATATTAGAATATCACTCATTTGTAGTAGCAACAAAGAGAACAGTTGGCATATCCTCAACTTCTTCCTCTTCATCTCCTATTTCTTTTGGTACATTATCGGCAATCAACTGACACAAACCTTTGCCATGCACAAGCTTAGTAGGTTTGATATCAAGATCAAACTCTTGAATCTTGGCAATCCAATTACCTCTTTTGGTTCCAAACTCCTGTTGAGTCAGGATAAACTTCACTATTGTATCTGGCACCAAAACAATAGTATGTGAATTCAAAATATAAAACCGAAAATGCTTCACCACCTTGACCACAACATAAGCTTGTTTCTTCATATTTGAGTATTTCAATTCGTGAGCCTTCAAAGGACAACTCATAAATGAAATTGGAGATTCTAGACCTTCTTCATTCCGCTAAACAAGAATGGTTGAAAGTGTATGCTCAGAAGCATAACTGTATATTATGAAGTCCTTGGTATAATCAGGACAAACCAGAACTGAAGCATGAGCTATGGCCCTCTTGACATCCTCAAATGCTTCTTTACCTTCCGCACTCCAAGGGAAAGTAGTCTTACCCTTCATCATGTTAACAATGTGACGGGTTTTCTCTGCAAATTCTGGAATGAACCTTCACAGAAAATTCACCTTTCTGAAGAAAGAATAAACTGCAGTCTTACTAGCAGGTAAAGTAAGACTCTGGATAGACTTGACTCTTTCTGAGTCAAACTTAGTACCTTCTCTTGACACAACATGACCAAGAAGCTTACCCTCCGTAACCCCAAAAACTGATTTCTTAGGATTAAAAGAAATACCATTTTGGCAACATCTTTCTAGCACTTGTCACAAATGGTGGGCATGATCTTGACGTTGTTTAGAGAAAATGGTCAAGTCATCAAGATATACCACAATGAATTTTCCCATCTCATCTCTAAAAGAAAGGTCCATTGCTCTCTGTAAAGTAGCACCAGCATTGATCAAACCAAACGACATCCTCTAGTATGCAAATGTGCCCCAAGGTGTTGTGAAAGCAGTCTTGTATTGATCTACTTTGCTGACCTCTACTTGATTATAGCCTGAAAAAACCATCTAACATAGATAGCATCTCTGAACTAGTTACAGTTTGTAACATTTGGTCCATAATAGGCAAAGGGTAGTTATCTTTTAAAGAAGACTGGTTGAGGTTTCTGAAGTCAACACAAATACAGATTTTTCCATTCTTCTTTCTCACAGGAATAATATTCGCAATCCAAGTAGAATAATGGATAGGAAAGATTATCCTTGCATTCAACATTTTCTGGATTTTAGAAAGAATAGTACTTGATATTTTGGGATTATATTGTCTCTGTTTCTTCTTGTGAGGCAATGACCCAACCCTGAGAGGGATTTCATCCTGAATCTCCTTAGGTCTGAAAGACTTCAGATCATCATAAGAATATGCCAGAACATCAATGTAATGGCAAAGAAGTGTAGTGAATTTGAATTTCTCATCAGTAGTGCAATACTTCCCAATGTTAACCAGTTTGGGATCTGCTTCAAAACTCAAATTTACTTGCTCAAATTCCATAGATGAACTTGAATCAAGTTGTTGCTATTGTTTTACATATCTATCATGCTTATCAAATAAATTTTCCAAAGAAACCAAACCTTTTGGAATCTTATTCCCTTTTGGCTAAAGAAACTCCTCACCAATTTGTGAATCTATTTTAGAAACATATTCACATGGCGAAGAATCACTACCATCAAAATAGAGTTCATCAAAGTTATCTATCATCATCTATATATTGAGGTAGTTATGAAGTCCCACTACAAAGATGATAAACTTAATCAAAAATATTTTAAAAATATGATCAAATTTAATTATGTCTGCCAAGAATCTCACTTTACTTTTAAATTATCTTGAGAAAAATAATAGATATAACTGAAAAATATAAGAGAAAAATAACTAATGAAATAAAAGTTAACGTACAACTTATGAATGTTGGGAATTAAGGTGTAATTCCGATTGAATTTATTTAATTATTGCCTAATGTTGTATTTGATTGCACATTCAGTTTGGTCACATAGTTGAGATGGCATGGTGACATGTCAGCTTACTTGGAATGTGACTTGGATGGTCAAGTCAATCCTACATGGATTTGGGCATCCCATATTGAGGTGGCATTAATTTTCCATGTGTCAACATCTTTGGTATGTGGAAGACAATATTCCATATGACAGAATCTATGACGCATAAGGGCCAAGTTTGGAGATTCCTATGACGAGTGGTGACAAGTGTCGGTTGGCATCTTTGAATGAGGGAAAGGCATCTTTGGGTGCCCAAGTTGGGCTATGACATGTTGTAAGTAGAATATGCTATATTTAGCATTGTATGACGGATTCTCTTACAACTTTCAAGATTGCTATTGTGGGCAGATTTTAGATTTTAGGATGGTTGTAAGTCACATAAGAGAATTTGTCATAGTCTATTTTTAGCCTGGAGCACTCTACATTGGGAAAGTCAAATCTGCCATGTATGATAGATGTAAGGGATGTAAGGATAGCAAGGACAAGTGTCCTTTGATTTTGAAAATGGCCATGAGGCCAAGGTGGACACCTATCCCAAGATGCTCTCAAGATATATCTTGTAATCTCTATAAAATGTATAGTTTGGAGTTGTAGTTGCATAGTGTTTTTATAGGTACTGTTATGTTGCCGGAATAACTCCAGAATCGGCATTCGTGAACTCTTGGAAGACTTGCATTGCAAGTGTATTTTAAATTGTTGTTGTTTTGATAATACATTGTGCAGGTTTTAGAGTGTGGGGTTTTTTACCTAAATTTATGATTTCTTGTTTTATCATCTTTGCTTCATCCATATGTTTTTCCTTTCCTTCTTTTTCAACTACCTATATATGACTTTTTCTCTTTGGTTTCTCTTCTTACTCCACTTCTATTTATTCCTTATATGATGTTTCAATCATTGATAGAGCTTCTTGTGTTGTAGTGATTACTATAAATGTTTTATTTTCTTATATTTTAATATTTTATACCTTTCATGCAACCCTTTCATCCAAAATATTTTGATAGTAAAACCTTGTTGCCAGTATAACTTCTTCTTTTAGTCTATTGGTAACTGCATCATACTCTTTATGTGGCACCTACACAAGAGTGCCAACTCTTTGTGCTCTAAGTTCTTTATCTTGGAATGTTCTTATATCTTCCTAATCTAAAGGAGAGATTGTACTTCTTTTACGAGTCCATCTACGGCTATTTGTCTTATGGATGCTTCTATCTTCAATTCAACATCTCTCTCCTTTTTCTTTCCTTTGATCCTTTTACATAATTCTTCTACAAAATTTTTAGTTAGCAAACTTCTACAAAATATGGTGACCATTACTATAGTTAGTAAATTTTAGTTAGTTCATCAAAATTACTATCGTATACTAGGTGTATCCAATTTTGAGTTAGTTCTTTTCTATGGAAGTGGTGGGATATTTTTTGGCTACGTCGAGTGGATTTCTATTTTTTCCATTTTTTTTTGTTTTTGTTTTCATTCCTTGGTCACTTCTTTCTAGATATTTCCTTCTTTTGACACTACTTGTTCTTTATTTGTGGTTATTTTCTTACTTTTTATACCTTTTAGATTTTTTTCATCCTAATTTATCTTGTTCAAAGGATTCACTATTTATATATTGTACCAAACCTCTCCTCACCTTGAATTTATTTCTCCTAATCCTTTGTGGTTGGTTTTCTTTTGCCTTTCTATTTTGTGTACAATTCATTTTCAATAGGGTCATTGTCACTAATTTATGCATGAGTTCGCCGGTGAAGGTGTTTTATTTTCTAGTCTTCTAGCCATTTTCTCTTTCTTCAATGTTTTGGTCTCCTCTTTTCACTTTTCCTTACTCCTAATATCATATTGCAATGATTTATTTTGTAGTTCCTCTATAGTCAATGTCTCCTTTTTAAATCTCTTATCTCAAATTGTGAGGAGTATTATGGTATCCCTAAAATTAAAGAACTTAATCTAATCGACCTTCTAGGTGTTTTCCTTTTCATCTCTTTTCCTTTCCTTGTTTTGAGAGTATCCACAATAGAAATAACTATTAGTTTAGCTAGAATTTCCAATTCTTTGTTTCCCAAGTCTCTATCTTAACTTTCTATCTACTTTAACCTACCTTGTCTCTTTCCTTTGTATATCTCCTATCCTACTATTCTTTCCATGTCCCAAATCTAAGTATCTTGGGTTTCTTTAGGTGGTGCAACAAATTCTTCTAAATCTTTATAGGGTAGGGGTAGTTCAAATGCTATCCTAAATAGCTTTTTTAAAATAAAAAAGGTTCAAAAGCACTCATACCAGATATATTAATGATCAAAAGAGAATTACAAGAGGGGCCCAAAAATGAGAAATAGAGGCTTCATGGCCATTAGAACCCAAGGGGTCAAATATACTCACACTGTTCAGAAGTTCTACGGATATCATCACCCGTTCAAACAACCATCTTTAGAGTAGTTACACTCTCATATGATGAACATCAAATCATAAGTAAATGAAGCTAGAAGTAATAGTTAGTTCTATGAGAGAGTGTCTGTAATGGCCATTAGAGGTGAAGAGATGCATCCTCTTGGCCTTAGAGAGGCAATTAAGACTTCTAAAAAAATTAAAGCCTCTCATACTAGAATGAAAGATTTGAAGTTGTCTTGGTTTGAAAAGGATTGTTGGTCTCCCAATGGTGTCAAGGATCTCTACCAAAACCATTTGAAATTTGAATGTTACATTTGTAGAAGGAAGATCGTAAACCACGTGTTGAAATGTGAAATCAGTTTTACTTATTCCAACAGTGACGAGCAGTCAACAATGAGATCTGGCTAGTTCCACGTGTACACCATGCAAAATTGCATGCAGAAGTGCCACTCACACTTTTATGCGTGAAAATATATCTTTAGATTTTCTTTATTCTTTGCATGTGCTTTTTTGTGATTATTTAGGTTAGTCGAGATTAAATGCCAAGGCATGAGAAAAAGTTTTGTAAATCTAAATTTTCTTTTGAGAATAAAATTGAGAGATCTTTGCCCATGGTTTTTTCCTGGTACATTACTAGGTTTTCCACATAAATATATGTTGTCTATTTTGTTCTCTTATTGTCAATTCACTATTATTTCAATTTTGTACTGCTTATTTTTCTAAGGGTTGGTATCAGAGCACACGGATCTATGCAGAAATTATTTTGTGGGTTTTTCATTTTTGTGAAAAGCAATGACAAGAAGCATGGTTACCAAATTTGAGGCTCAAAATTTTGATGGTTCCAATTTTTCTCTGTGGAAACTAAAGGTTCAAGCCTTATTGGTGAAGGATGGATGCGCCTTGGCTTTAAAGGGGACAATTTCAAAACCTGTAGCCATGGAGCAAGAGGATTGGGTTGAACAAGATAGCATGGCTAGAGCTACAATTCAGTTATCTCTGGCTGATTTAGTTTTATTCAATGTTGCATAGGAGAAAATGAGCAAGGTTACTGATTCAGTGGATAAAATAGCTATCTCAAGGTAACAAAGGGAGTGTTGGTGGTGCTAAAGGGAGAAAAGGTTGGCATTTTCTACAGGCTAGTTGGAGAAACTTGCAGTGGAGAGGCTACAATGGTATCAGATATAGAAATTGATTCATCATCTACTTGGTATCAAAGGTTAGGCCACATGAGTGAATGTGGTCTCAAGGTACTGCTAGATAGAAATCTTCTCCAGGTGCTAAATCTAGATATTTGAATTTTTGTGAGCATTGTTTGTTTGGAAAGCAGAATAGGTTGAATTTTTCTAGTTGCACTACCTAAAGTAAAGAAATTCTAGATTTAATCCATTCATATACTTGGGAAGCACCTATTACATCACTTGGGTGTTCGTCATATTTTGTTTCATTTATAGATGATTATTCTTGTAAGGTGTAGATTTATCTGTAGATGATTTTTCAGTGATACGATCAAGCTCCTCCTAAGGTGTCCTCTTAAGGAAGGAAAGACAAAAATATAATATGGATTGTGTTGCAATGAAGATGTTGGATGTGATGTAGAGGAGTTGTGTGGATACCTCAACAAGTACTCACCCACCTCCTTTGAAAAGATTGCCAAAGCCTAAATGAAAACCTTAACAAGGTCCTCAATTGCTTTCCTTTGGTAAGAAATAACCACAATGTCACCAATATACTTAAAACCCGGGGTAAATGTATGCATCCTTTCACCAATAAAATATCTAGGCTGAGGAAAATATCATCCTCAATGATGATATGTGTCTCTATCACATACCCTACCATGCACTTTTCCCACATAGCTTAGTAAATATACATTATTTATGTTGAGACCCAAGTGCACCTTGACATACAAATTTTTTTGTGATTCAAATTACAATGAGGTTTTGTTTTTATTTGGATAATGATCATGGGTAGCCACATCATGGGTAGCCACAAACCTAGGATATAACAATGGTTTCATATAGATTAAGAATAAATGATTGGTCTAGATGTTTAGTTAATAGATTCCAAAGTTTCATTATATTGGTTGAAGCTTTGGGTAGATCTATGATTTATGCTAGGGTTCAACATGATGTTGAGGGTGTTAGTATCACTCCTAGGTCTAGATCCTTTGACCCATCTACCCTACACTTCATGAGCCTTTGTTGTTTAGTGAGGCATCCCTCTAGGATATTAAGTGCTTGCCTAATGATATAGTGATGGAAATTAACACTCTCCAAGTTCACTCTTTCTCATGGAAGGGTAATGCTTTCACAATAATACAATATATTTTAATTATAACATTGTAATAGGGAAAACTGTATACCTATGTCATTTTACCTTATGTTTTGGGCCTAGGAAAAACTATTTTATGAAGGAGAACTCAAAAGGACTATAATTTATATAGTGTGATCAAGTCTAAAAAACATTCCTAAAAAAACATCATCACACATCTTAAGATTTTACTCCATTCCATAAATAGTTCATTTTCCCTCTTTATGTCAAACACACAAGTGTGGACCTAATCTCGATTAGGTCTATGATTATGGATTTGAACCCTGAAGTTTGAAGATTTAATTCAAATTCAAACTTTTCCCACCCCTTTACTAGCCATTATGAGCTAACTAAAGTGTGAATTGTGTGAAATTACTCATTAGGATGTTGTATTTAACAAATAAGCCTAAGTGAAAATGGATCATCTAGGGGTTATGAGGAGGAGGATGCTAGAGTTTTATTAATAGAACAAATTTATTCTAAAGCATCATATTATTATAAAAATTATTAGAGCACGTCATTTTAGGTCTACTTTTACTCTTGTTTTCCACCTTCGAATCTTCTCTCAAAGACATAAAGTCATCTTACTTTTACTCTTGTTTTCTACCTTCCAATCTTTGCTCAAAGTCATAAAGTCATATTTACTAATGATTTATATAGAAAACCTCAACTTTATTATCAAAGTTAATTATTACTTCAATAATTGTATTTATTTAATTACTTATTTAATTACAGTTAAAATAGTGGAAGTCTTTCATATTGACCATTACTTTTTAATATAAAAAGTGTGGTACATTTCCATAACCAAAACAACATGATATTAAGATAAAAGCCAACTTCTCTTTTTATCTATACATTAGTTAGCTCATTCTATTAATACAAAATTTTGATCTAATGTTCATTATTTAATTTCTAAAGACATGATATATAAGAATTGCCAACAATTTAATAAATGAAGTAAAAATTTTCCCATAACCTTGATGAGACATATTACTATTTAATACTTGAAATAAAATACTATAAAAAATTGAAATGAAATGAAGTTCCATAAAATAGTGAAATGAAATAAAGTCTGGATGTTCAAAAAATATATAAAGTCCATGACAAATAATATATAAAATAGTCCATGAAATAGTCAAATTATGTAGCCCATGAAATAACCTATCACATACTATCTCTGTAATCAAGATTCCTCTTCACACCATGTGAACTACTCAGATGACCTGAATCACTCTGTAGAAGAGAAAGAATTAGATGAAATCAAATGTAAGATGATTAAAAATGATTTAATAACAATTTTTAAATTTATAATTTATCATAAAATAAAATTACCATGTGACGCTGAGAGGCATGCTCTGGTCCACCTGGACCTATCTCTACATGCTCTGAATCAATCTATTTAACACAAGAGAAAGTTCAAGTTGAAATTAGATGTAAGACGATCTTAAAAATGATTTAATTCAATTTAATTTATAATTTATCATATTTAAATTTTTATATCGTAAAAGGTTGTTGTGCATCCTCTATTCCAGGACCTGTCTCTACAGGCTTAGCTACATGACATGTCTCAAGCTATAAAAGAAAAAGAATTTTTAACACATGTCAACATATATATCTATTGAAATTTAATTTAAGTTCACAATGTATATTTTAATTGACTTTAAATATAATCTAAATTTTAAATTACACCGTATCAGGCTGCCCATCTCCTCTGTCCTCCTGCTCTGCATGTGTTGTGTGTTGATGAAACGTGTCACTGACAAGCTCCTACAAGGTTATTTATAACTTAGCACATGTTACACGTAGACATAGATATACGTTTTTGAACAACCTGAAATGTAGTCGACTCCTGATATAAACTTGGATCATCCAAGTGTGCTGCAATGCCCATCCTCATTGTTGTGTCAACCTACATAGACATATTTTTAATATATATTAAATAGTACATGCACGTTTTTAGATGTAGTGAAATGAAAATAGAAAAATCTAAGTATATATAGTTTTTTTAAATAATATACATACTGTAAAAGTGTCATGTGAGAAACCCAATGATGGAGGAGTGCTCAAGACACCCTCAAATGAAGGATTCAATGTGGAAGAATTCTGAACCAACATAAATATTTAATGTACATGTTCAAGACTGAATTACAAATTAAAATCAAGTAAATAAAATTATTTAAAATATAAATCATTCAAAATACCCCAATTTGGTGCCCGAGATGAATAGGTGTTGATGAAAAATTAAATCGATCAATGGTCCCTATTGCCATCATCTACACTAAACAATTCGATTGTTAAAATATTACAATTTAATTTATCTATATGTTCATTAAAAACACGTGCTTAAAATTGTTATAAATTCAACATGTGTGTAACCTATATATACATATGTCGAATGATCAGTAGGATGATCCTCAACAAATAGATAATCAACAAATGATTCACCCATATTATCAGATGATGCATGTGTAGCTAAAGTGAGTGCAGCTGCCTGATAAGATCCATAACACAACTGATTGCAACTCATACATGTATGAGGCATCGACACATGTGGAGTGGTACTAGGACCACTTCCATCATCAACTCCTCCATGGTCTCTAACCCAAGTTACCATCATAGAAGCCTGCTCATCTAGGCTACCTGAGATTGCACTCAATGTGCCTAGTGTGGATACCGCAATAGGAGGGTCAATAAGAGGTTGAACAAGCACAGGTTGTTGGGGATCAACCCATGCCCCCAACCTCTATTGTGGCATGCTGCCACCAATACCCTGGAATGATCTAAAATCAAAGTAGTTGGGTTTCTGATTCATAACAAACTCTACATATAATTTTCTCAAAAAATATAAAGGAACCTCACAATTAACATGAGGTGGATAATCAAACACCATCCACCATCTATCCCAAAAATTGGTAGACATTCCTTCATGCCTACACCACCTGATTGATATTCTTTTCTTATTTGCAGTAATAGGTTTATTTGTAATGGGATGTCTAAAATATAGCGCTAAATGACCTTTTGTGATTTTAAGATCCAAAATATCCTTATAGGAGAGGCCATCAGCATAAAATTGGCACCTCTCCTCTCTCTATATATGGAATCCATCAAAGTCTGAGTCAATAGACCTCACAGAATCTACAATGGTTCGCATCAAAGTTGCAAAATGTACCACAAGGCTTAGGACAAGGTCGAAAGCTCAGGAAATGCGAATTGACAAGTGTCACGTAAAGTGTCAAAAGGCATCGAAATTAGAGAGAGAGAGAGAGAGAGGAAACAACACAAGATAAGAAAGAAGACTCGTCATCAAGAGGTTTGTTGTGTAGAGGACATTATTCATGCTTACATGTATGTGACAAGGATTTAAAATGATCATAGGGGTCCTCATCGATGTTGTGCATGATTTTTGTACTTGCAGTCCCATGTTTGGATTTGGCAATTTCACCTCACCGTGAAGATCAAAATACAGAAATATAAAAACATGACAATGGTTGGGCTCTTCCTGACATCATCCTAGACCCTACTACTATATGGGGAAACCTAGATGAGAAGGATCCTCCATCCTCTTGCACTGCTCTAGCCGGTTGATGGCCTTTTTTCATTGTTTTTGTAATGTTTTCTAGATTTTGGGCATGGCCCATAACTATATGACTTTCTAGGATCTGCCCATGTGACTTTTGGGAGTGTTCATTTTAACCACCCATCCTTTTTTGTGATATGTGATGAGGAGCCTAAAACCCTAACATGCATTTCCCTTTGTATGTCTTTGTTTTACTTAACATACATTCTCCGATGTATATAAATGCACCTCTCGTCTATCGGCAAAACATTCTTATCGGCCACCTTACAAACTATCACCCCATTGTATGTCTTCAATGCTTGTATCTGCCGCAAGATACATTACCCAATGTACATTCAGAATATACATTTGCGATATACATTCCCAATATACTTTAGTTGACCTGTGATCGTCGGTTTCCTTCACCACTGCTGCTGGTCACGCTTTGCACCCGACTCAATGTATCTATGAAATGTATATGTTCAATACACATTCAAAATATACAATCCCAATATGCATTCGGTAAGTTTGACCACTGACTTCTCTTGTATCTAATCCAATGTATGTTTCAACATACAACCGGAAGATACATTCCCAACATGCTTCGCCAAATGTACATTTGACCGAATTGTTGACTTCTTTGTATGGCGATACACTTGCACATTCACAATGTATGTTTACTGCATACAATCTCGATAACCATTTGCGAGATACTCATGACTTAAAACTACGGGATACACAGGAGATGAACCCGACATACATTAACAATATAGATACAGAATGTATATTCACAATGTATGTTTACTAATCTTGACATACAATGCCTCAATGCTTCCCGATATGCTTTACGACATACACACAGAACAGACCCTTGTGATATACACACGGAATGTATATCCGACATGCAAATGCGATATACACACAAATTGTATATCTGATGGAATAACATGGAATTTCACCGATTCAAACTGCTGCAAACCCTACAACTTCACAGATCCGTTTCCTTAACAATCTAACAGAGATTTTAGACTTTCCCAACCTAGCACATGAGGATGCTAGGATCTTTCAATGCATCCCGTACCTGATCCTACAAGCATGAAATCAAACAAACAGAAAAACAAAATGAAAACACTATACAGCCATTCCACTGATTTCGAAGAAATCTAACCAGTGGAATGGATTAATGATCCATCTCAATCCCAAAACAGTAAATCGATTATTACAGAGGAAAACCTAATGAGATAGAATAACAGAAAGTTGCAAGACACAAAATAGGACCTTGTTATTTATGCTTTCAGAAATGTATACAGATGCTCTGTTCTCACAATTGCACAACTCAACTTCACACTACTACTATGATGATCACAATTGATCTAATCTTGGGGTATTTATTCACTTACCCTCGGTAGTACTGAATTGGCTCCAAGCGGCTGGGAGATTAATCCAAACGGCCAGGAGATTAATCCAAATGACTGGGAGATTACAACTGACTAACAACCTCTAACTGTCTAACAACCTTCGAGATTACAGCTCGACAAATGTCCTTGGGACTTACAACATAAACCTAAATACAAACTAAAATAACATGCATTGGTCAAACAGACCTTATTACATTGAATGGTCAGCTTAGGACCTTATTGGAAACATCAAAATGAACTGTAAATAGTTAATGCCTTATGGAGGCCACTGTGGTTGGGTGCCCCTGCACCATACACCCCACCACGAAAAGAAATCATGCCCCATGAGTTAATGCTTGGGTGTATTCCACCTTTAATCTTTCCTATCTCATGGCTTCCCCGTGATCTCTGAACTGCAACCTGCTTTGATGGAATCAAAAACTCATGCCTAGCATTGTAGGCTCTACTCACACCTTTCTTTCTTACTATCATCTCTGTCTGAACACCTGTATTCTAAACCATGGGTAATGCGTCTTGTACTACTGCTATGATAGAATCTGTTTGTCTTTCAACTCTTGTTGGCTCTAGAGGACAAACAATTGTCCCTACTATGATAACATCCTTGTCTTTCCAATCAACTTGTGGCTGCTTGTAAACCTGCTCTTTGACCTTCTGCTAATCCATCTGATCTCCACCAGTCAGAACTGAAATCATCTTCAAACTGTGATCTCCAGCAATCCCATTCCTTGAGATATCATCAACTTTCATTGTCTCTGCTTCATGTATCTTCACAAACACTTTCTTTCCTACCAAAATGATTTTGGCTGCCTTCTTTGCTTCAGCATCCTCCTGCAATGGTGTCATCACAAAAATTCTCCCTTCCTTCTTGAAGGTGTAGGTGTTAGCATATCCATCATACAATGCTCTCCTATCAAATTGCCATGGCCTACCCAAAAGTAGGTGACAACATTCCATGGGCAATATGTCACACAAAACCCTATCCTAATATTCCCCAATCTGGAAATCAACATATGCTTGTTCATATACCAAAAGTGATTGACTATCACTTACCCAAGATGCTTTGTAAGGATTTTGATGAGGAATCCTTTCCAATTTCAACTTATCCACCATTTCCTGAGATACCATATTATCTGTTGAACCAGAATCTATTACTATTTTGCATACCTTACCTCTACATTTGCATGTAGTCTTGAACAAGTTTCTCCTTTGGCTCAAATCTATCTACTTAGATGTTTGCAACATGGTCCTTCTGATCATCAAACTTTCTCCCATTTCTGATTCCAAATTTACTTCAGGAGATGTCATACTCCCCTCATTCTCTTGCACAATTTAAACTCTCTTTTCACTTCTTCTTTCATTACCACTTGAAGTAGCACCAAACTTTGCAGGACACTTGAAGGATGGATGACCAAACTCACCACAAGTGTACCACTTTCTTGAAAATGTATTAAAACCTCTGCCACCTCCAAATCTGCCTCTTGTGCCTTTCCATCCACCTCTGAAATCAGACTACTCCTGTCCTTTACCAGTCTCTTCTTGATTCTCACTGGTTTGTTTTGGTGTAGGGGTCGATCCTCTTCCCCTTATATTGCTGCCTCTTCCCCTCATGGACTTATCCTGTCTCCTTTTCATCTTCTCCTCAATCCTGATTGTCATTTGATAACAGTCTTCTACACTCCTAGGATTAGCTAGAACTAATTCATCATGTATGTTCAATCTCAAACCAACTAGGTATCTAGCAACCTTTTCAATCTCATTCTCATGATGACTAGACCTCATACTCAATTTATGAAATTCCTCCGTATATGCTTTCACATCCATTTCTTTTTGCCTTAAAAATTGAAGTTTCTTAAACATTTGAACTTCATAATCCTTGGGTAAAAATTTACCCTTGATCCTTGCTACCATCTTGTCCCATGAAGAAATCTTTGACTTACCTTGCTTTCTCCTCTCTGATTGGACATAATCCCACCATACCAAAGCATGACCTCCCAATTTGGTCTTTGCAATCTTTACCTTCTGCTTCTCAGGAACTTCCTCACATTCAAAGTGATTATCTAATGCAGCAATCCAATCAAGTAACTCTTCCTCATTCAAACTTCCAGTGTACCTTGGAACATCAATCTTTTCCTTAGGTTTGTCATTCTGAACTACCCTTAACAGTTTTGTAAATTTCTGATCTTCAGGATTCAAATCTTCATCTACCTCTTCAAATTCTTCACCATCATCTTCTTTTTCTAATTCATTGTCTTCCATTTCTCTTTTTTTGTTTGTCTCAAAGGCTGCAAGCCTAGCTTGAAGTGCTTCTGCAAGCTATTTCATCTTCCTCATCTCTTTAGCATGTTTTTCCTTCGTCTCCTGCAACTCTCTGGCAATACCATTACCTTTCAGAGGCATCTTGTCAACCTCTCAATCCTTCTACTTCTGCCTTCTCAGTGACAGAATCAACACACAATAGCCCAGACCTTTTGCTGGGCTCTGATACCAATATGATGAGGAGCCTAAAACCCTAACATGCATTTCCCTTTGTATGTCTTTGTTTTACTTACCATACATTCTCTGATGTATATACATGCACCTCTTGCCTATCGGCAAAACATTCTTATCGGCCAACTTACAAACGATCATCCTGATGTATGTCTTCAACGCTTGTATCTACCGCAAGATATATTACCCAATGTACATTCAGAATATACATTTGCAATATGCAATCGCAATATACTTCAGTTGACCTGTGATTGCCGGGTTCCTTCACCACTGCTGCCAGTCACGCTTTGCACCCGACTCAATGTATCTTTGAAATGTATATGTTTAATATACATTCGAAATATACAATCCAAATATGCATTTGGTAAGTTTGACTGCTTACTTCTCTTGTATCTAATCCAATGTATGTTTCAACATACAACTGGAAGATACATTCCCAACATGCTTCGCCAAATGTACATTTGACCGAATTGTTGACTTCTTTGTATGTCGATACACTTGCACTTTCACAATGTATGTTTACTGCATACAATCTCAATAACCATTTGCGAGATACTCACGACTTACAACTGCAGGATACACAGGAGATGAACCCAACATACATTATCCATATATGCACATAATGTATATTTGCAATGTATGTTTACTAATCTTGACATACAATGCCTCAATGCTTCCCGATATGCTTTGAGACATACACACAGAACAGACCCTTGCGATATACACACGGAATGTATATCTGACATTTAAATGTGATATACACACAAATTGTATATCTGATGGAATAACGCAAAATTTCACTAATTCAAACCACTGCAAACCCTGCAACTTCACAGATTTGTTTCCTTAACAATCTAACAGAGATTTTAGACTTTCCCAACCTAGCACATGAGGATGCTAGGATCTTTCAATGCATCCCGTACTCGATCCTGCAAGCATGAAATTGAACAAACAGAAAAATAAAACAAAAACACTGTATAGCCATTCCACTAATTTCAAAGAAATCTAAGCGATGGAATGGATTAACGATCCATCTCGATCCAAAAAAAATAAATTGATTATTACAGAGGAAAACCTAATGAGATCGAATAACAGAAAGTTGCACGACACAAAACAAGACCTTGTTATTTATGCTTTCAGAAATGTATACAGATGCTCTGTTCTCACAATTGCACAACTCAATTTCACACTACTACTATCATGATCACAATCGATCTAATCCTGGGGTATTTATTCACTTACCCTCGGTAGTACTGAATTGGCTCCAAGCGGTTGGGAGATTAATCCAAATGACTGGGAGATTACAACCGACTAACAACCTCTAACTGTCTAACAGCGTTCGAGATTACAGCTTGACAAATGTCCTTGGGACTTACAACATAAACCTAAATACAAACTAAAATAACATGATTGGTCAAACAGACCTTATTACATTGAATGGTCAGCTTAGGACCTTATTGGAAACATCAAAATGAACTGTAAATAGTTAATGCCTTATGGAGGCCACTGTGGATTGGGTGCCCCTGCACCAATATGTGTATTATTATCTTTCATTAATATAGATATATTGGTCGCCTATTCATCAAAAAAAATTGCATCAATAAATATTTTGAATATTGTGTAGATTGGAAGCCCATCTTATGGAATATGAAACTAATCAAAATCATCTTCATTATATTCAATAAGGTCAGATCCAAACTTAACATTGGTTGGGGGATTAGTCAAACCTCCTGAGATGTGTTGACAAAGATAAAATAATTGATCAGGTTCTTTAAGATGCAAGCTACTTCTTGAACTCACACCAAGGCTCATCCCTTTATGTAACACAACCCCAAGGTGGATATCCAATATTTTATAAAGTATGCCTATGTAATCTATTTTATAAAGTCCACTTATATATTCTTTAGAACTTTGGAATGCAGAAATCCACAAGATGCAGCATACGGAACAATCCCTTAAAAAGTAAAGCCTATTAACCTTTTAAATGTTGACTAGATTTACACTAATCCTATAAACCTTTTAAATGTTGACTAGATATACACTAAGTCATTATCCCTTAACATTTATGAAGGCATCTTAAAAGATTAAAAAAAACACAAAACTAAAAAATAATAAACTTGTAACATACTTCCAGCCATTTGAGGATCATTTCCAAGGAGGGTAGTATAGACTACATTTGGCAAAGAAGTGCTAATTGGTGATGCACCTAAAGATGAACCATGACCTTTAACCATTGCACGTCAATGTTGGGAATGAGGAGGATGAGAAGAAGTATAGACAATGCTATTGTTCCTTTCATCTTCCCCATTATAATTAATCTTATGATAGTATACATTAACATAAGGGGGCAACAGTAACATAAATAGTAGCCCCTAAAATTAGCCGACAACCAGGAAGCCTGCTACCAATGAATCCTTTCCCAACTCTAAATTCCTCGACCTACCAAGCATTACAGTCAAAGCACATAAGGAAGTAGAACAATGTCGAGACACGGATATTATTTCAGTTGGGATAGACAAGAATTGACGGGAGGATATTATGATGCAGGAGATAATGTTAAGTTTGGATTTCCAATGGCCTTCACAACCACAATGTTGTCATGGAATGTTTTGGAGTTCGGAGGATTCGTGGGTAATGATCTCTCCAATGTAAATATGGTCATTCGATGTGCCACAAATTATCTTTTTAAAGATACCGCTCATCTAGGCACCATATATGTTCAGGTTAGTATATGCATAACAACAAAACAAATTTAGTCATGATGTTACAACCAAATAGTTTCAGTCATGATGTTGTATCTCCTGGGTTCATAAATTCTAATAATTATTTAGGCTTTTCTGATAATTATGCAGCTAGGAGACCCTACAAATGCTGGGAAAGGCTAGAAGACATGGACACTACCATAACTGCATATAAAATAGATAACCAAAGCCATGAAATGACTATAGCACTTGCAGCTGCATCCCTTGTGTTTCACAAATCAGACCCTTCCTATTCCAAGAGAATCATTCATGCTTCCATGATGGTAAATTTTTCAGCACTAGAGTAATATCAGCTTAAAAGCATGATAACAATCGGAGTTTAGGAGCTGATAAATCAGACAATAAATTTGGATTGAACAATAAACACGTTGTAGCCCCGAGTACTTTTATCCCAAGTATAATAACTTAGATTGTGACTACATATATTAATCAAATCAGTAAGAAGTTATATAAGTAGCCACACTCGAAATTTCTATACCTTAGATAAAAGCACTTTTGCTTCAACATGTTTATTGTCCCACCCAAACATATTCTCTGATTCATTAGCTCCTAAACTCTATCATTACCATGTTTTGAAGATGTTGCTATTTATCTAGTGCTAAATAAATTAGCATTAAGGAAGCATGAATGAGTCTCTTGGAGTGAAACAAGGGATGCAGCTACAAGTGCTACAACTATTTTAGGGTTTCGGTTATTTATACGCGGTTTTGGAAGTGTCCATATCTTCTAGCCTCTCCCAGCATTTGTGGTCATTATTAAGGTCCCCTACCTGTATAATTTTCAGACGAGCCTCAATAATTATTAGAATTTATAAACCCGTAAAATTATTTCATTGTTACATCAAGACTGGAATTATTCTATTGTTATGCACATATTAACCTAAACATATATGGTCCCTAGATGAGCAATAGCTTTGAGAAGATAATATGTGCCCCAATGAATGCCCATCTTTGCATTGGAGACATCTCTACCCATGAATCCGCCGAACTCGAAAATAGTCGATCACAACATTGTGGTTGTGAAGGCCTTTGGAAATCCAAACTTAAGATTGTCTACTGTGTCAAGTCCATATCCTCCTGTCAAGTCCAGCTGATAAATTGTCCAACTGCTCACCATTCACGAAGCTCAAAAAATAGCCACAACTATGTCATACCTCCTGCAATACTAAGTTAAACATTCAGACATTATAACCTGCTGCAATTTCTAGAACGTTAATCTTCATTGCCTTATGGCGATTGATTGTTGTATTTTTTGGCTTATGTTTTTTTATTCACTAGGGCAGCCTGGGTAACTCTTTGGTGGCTTTGCAGGTGAGGCTTCTTCTTTTCTTTATGTATTACAGATAGTTACTTCCTTTGTCTCGTTCATGTTGTTACTTCCACTTCCATGGTTCCAGAGATTCCACACAAATTTATGTTGTTCAATTTCCATCCTAACTTCAATTATAGCCTTAAATACCTGAAAAGCATTTTTCTACTGCACTTAGTTAAGATGATATAAAATAAAATTATATTATATTAAATTTGGGTTTAAAGTTGAGTGTTCTTGGATTTCAATATGTAAGACATTAGCATATATTACAGCAACAAATATCTAACTTATTTATTTTTTAATTAAAAACTGATAAAAATAATATACTTTACTTGAAAAAAAAATTATTCAAATTAAGTTGTTCAAAGAGTTTTTATAGGATGCAATTATTATATCAAAAAAAATATTATGTGAACATATGAAAATATTTATGATAAAGTAGTTCCATGATCAGTACTTTATGGGATTATTGTATAAACCTTATAATATAAAATATAAAACAACCACTTCCAAAACACTAATTATATTATAGTATGACACACAATATCTTATAAATAAAATAATTTAATGTGTCATAGACTTGTGTCATTAGACATAAATATTTAAATATCTAACAAAAATCAAAGGAAAAACATAGAAAGATCTTACCAAAATAGCCCTTGTTGCACTATGACAATGGTGGTTTTGCTACAATGATTTTTTATAATGATTTGATTGTTGGTTGCTCACTTTGACAACATAACATTACATTACATTGGAAGCTCCATATTATGGTTTGATAGAGGCTTAATTTATAGATTTTTGGATGATAGGATGAATGGCTAAGATTTAATTAGATGGATGGCGAAGATTTGATGAGATGACTTTAAGGAAACAAGGAGGCTTCTAAGTCATATCCATATGTTGATGAAGGGATGGACAAGATTGAATCAAATGAAACTAGGGCTTATTCTTATGTGAATGGCTAGGATTAAGAGGTAGTATGAAATGGGTGGTGGAGATGTAAAGTTAGTTTGGCTTTTGTGGTCAACATGTGACTCTTATTTATTATTTGTGGCAAGTGGATGAGGATTATTAGAACAAGGTGAAATCAAATAATAAAATTATTTAATTAACCAGCATACCTATCTTTAGAAAAATTTAACTAAATTATGAAAGGAAGTTAAAGTTGCGGAAACAACTTCCTAAGCCAATCTTGAGAAGAGATATTATGCAAAACTTTTAAAAGCTGATCTAACAGTTACAGAAATTCCAGCAACACATTTAAAGCATGAAATAAACAATAAAACACAAAACACCAGATATACATGGGAAAACCCTTTCGGGTGAAAAACCCCACACTCCAAAAGCCTGGTCAATGTATTCCAAATCCAATAACAAGATTACATACACTTGTAGAGCAAGTATAACAAGATTACATACACTTGTAGAACAAGTTTATTACAAGAGTATCACCAGTAAACAATTCTGGAAGAATTCCAGTAGCATTCTAGCAGCATAATAATACTTGCAAACTCACACTATGCAAACTACAAGCCTCCAATTTATAGACTTCTGGCTATACAAGAAACCATCTGTCATTTTACAAAACCAATTGTGAAGCTTCTCAGCCAAAATGAAATCCCCTATTTTTACCCTTACAGATGTCATAGAATCTGTCATAATATGTCTAAAAGCAGGCCTTCCATAATATACTGTCATGTGGGCATCTTTTGACACCTAAAAAATCAATTTTCAAAGCACCGACAATGCGTAACAGATGTAAGAAAATATTAAATAAAAATAACTATAACAGCAAATGTGCAGAGACACCTCATTTTCCAACAAATTATGCCGGCCTCTTGAATCAAAACAAAATAACAATAAAATACTTCCTTTACAAAGCATGCATATTTTTATTTATGTGAAGAACCCTAACCCTATTTGGGTATGGGGAGATTTGAATTCCCTGAATAAATAAAATTTAAAATCCCAAAAATAATCTAGTTTCTTAAAATAAAATAACACTAAAATATTTTATTGACTATAAACTACCATACTATCTTTAGAAAAATCTACTTAAAATACGCTAGAGATATCCTAAGCTTGTATTGAATCAAAATAAAATAACACTAAAATATTTCCTTTACAACAAAGCATGCATATTTTTAGTTTCTGCCAAAGAAACTATAGGCAAGGCCTGTTCTTAACTAGTGATTAATAATTCGTTTTGCAACCAAATTGAAATAGTTTTTCTATTTAAAAAATATTTAGCTATTGTTATTGTATCGATGCAAATATTATAACAAAACATATTTGAAAATTAATTTTTCTTTAATCTAATTGACAGAAAACTTTTAATATGCATCCATTACAATAATGACGGTAATATTAGCCTATAGAAAGGGAGTAGCAGATAATAAGAGCATGTTACTATCATTATATTTGTTTTATATCTTTCTTTTGGCAGAGAACAATTAATAATAAGAAAACACCCCCAAAGTATCATTTCTTGCATTTTATTACAGTTTTGTTTGAATTAATTTTAAGAAAATGGCCCCAAAGACTGTGAAGCAGATCTATAAATTTGCTCAGAAGGGACAACTTGTTGATGAGAGACTTGACTTGAAGCTGAACTAGTTGTTTGACAAAATCTCTCGCTCAGATGTGGATCGCTCCTTTGCTAGGCTTGTTGATAAGCCTCGGAGATTGTAGCATGTTCTCTTATGCCAAATACAGCAACCTTTTACAATCAATCCTTCCTGAGGGTGCTTTTGAACAGGGCATGGGAGATCTGTCAAAAATTATTGCCAGGCATGGTATTGACATTGCTTTCCCTAATCATTGAAAACTGCATAAATCAGACGTGGAAATGCAATCAGGTGATAGGTGTAGAGCCAAACTCAGACGCCAAAGTGCGATCTTTGGAACAGGGTGTGCGTATCCCTGAAAATAACAAGAAGTAGATTATTGTCGTATGTTGTATACTATTTTGAATTAGGAGGGCTATGGTTGGAAACCCCTGGCAAACACCAGCCTCATCGCTGAATGCTTTTGAAGGCTTGGTGCAAAAAGCACAACAAGCACAGAATATTACAACACACAACTTAATCAAACATCCAATGCTTGGTGATCGAGGCAATTGCAATTGCCTGATGATTAAACCATTACATTTGCCTCTATTTATAGCGGGCTTTAGAACAACCTAGACTCTAGGAATACAGTCAAAACACATGTTTCTCCATTCAACGCACATGGTCTTTCTGCAGGTCTGTGGTTGGTGAGAGTAGGTGAGAAGTCGGTGGGAGCAGGTCAGAAGCTTCTACATTAGTGGGTGAAATTAATGCCAACATTCTCCCCCTTAATTTCGACCACAAATTTCAATTACTTTCTTGACTTTTTTCATTGATGCTTCAGCATCTGCAATCTTCAAATTTTATGGATCGAACCTAGGAAATCTCATTTTGCTATAGGGATGCTCTATCCACGAGCTCTGGCCTTCTTGTCACCAGTCCATCATAGGTTCAGGTGTGATTACCTTGCTTTCCTCAACATCTCCCATAGAGTCACACTGCTGGTGCTCAGGGATCCTAACTTCAATTGCTTCTTCTGACTTCATACATGGCTTACACAAATATAGAATGCTGCGGCATTCAACCATCTTATTTCCTTATACATTGACAATTTCACTCAACTTGTTTTACAACTTTAGACACCTATCCTTCTCTATCCTCCTCTGACCTTCCGATCTTTTATCAAGACTTCTTACTTTGTTCTACAGATTTTAAGAATGTTTTTCTACATAATACTTCATTCTCTGAATCAAGAGACTTATACAAACTCTTCAAACTTTTTATGATCTACAGAACCAACTTCAAGATGGACAATATAGACAACAAACTTTGACATTTTAGCTTGACTTTAATCTACCCTTGGACGAATTCTGCAAACTCCTTATTGGGCTGACGGCTCACTTCATTGGCTATTTTCTACCCTGAAATTTTCTGCAAACTTTTGACTTGGCTGATCTCCTTTCAGCAGCTTTAGGCGACGACAACTTCCTTATCAGACAACTCCCAGCTCTTCTCTCGGCAGATCTGCAATCCTTCCTTTGACCTTCATAACACCAACATTCCCTCTCTCGCTCACAAGACTATGCTTCGGCGGCCTTTTTCTCAACAATTTCCTTTCGTGGATTTAAACTTTCAACTTCCACGATATCTAACCTCTTGGATGGCTGCGGCATCTTTGAACAGCGATCCTCCTCTTTTGATCGCTATTGGACAGGCTGCGGCCTATATTCTTTTTCTACAAACCCTTTCTTGTATGCTGCGACTCCCTTGGCTGAGCAATTTTCAATCTTGGGCGATGGCCTCCTCTTGGTAATAACAGCAGATTCAGCTGCAGAAATATTAACACAGGGACCTCTTCTCCCTTGGCACTGGCTTGTCTTCAAACAACCTTGCAAACTAATTCAACTTTTTGACTTTCCTTATCAGCGGATTGATTTCTGCAATCTCATTTCCTTTAGGGCAGCTATAACAAATTTATGCGTTCTTTCTTTCACTTCCTGTGGCGCCACAGCAATCAGATCTGGGCGATTGACTTCCTCAAGAGCTGCGGCTCCTTGTTGTAGCGGACTCCCTTTTGATTGGCTTTAACGGCTTTTTATTTAATTTTTCATTCAACAACTCCAGTGATCTGCCAATTTCTTTCACAGCTTTAGCTGGACGGCGTCACCACAATTTCTTTAACCTGATTTCTCTTCAGAGATGAACCTGCAAACACAAGACACAATCCAGCGCATCTCCAATAACCCTAGCTCTGTTATTAAGCTGGCTCTGATACCAAATGAAGGTTTGGTGCAAACAACACAACAAGCACAGAATATTACAACACACAACTTAACCAAACATCCAATGCTTGGTGATCGAGACAATTGCAATTGCCTGATGATTAAACCATTACATTTGCCTCTATTTATAGAGGGCTTTAGAACAACCTAGACTCTAGGAATACAGTCAAAACACATGTTTCTCCATTCAACGCACATGGTCTTTCTGCAAGTCTGTGGTTGGTGGGAGTAGGTGAGAAGTCGGTGGGAGCAGGTGAGAAGCTTCTACATTAGTGGGTGAAATTAATGCCAACAGCTTTGTAGAATGCGAGGATAGTAACGCTTGCTGCCTGCTCGAAAAAATTCCTTACCCTTTGGATGGCTGCAACCTCATTCCGAATCACATCCTCGAGGGAATGGCCATTGTCGCTCCTGAGCACGGGCAACAAGACATTTCAAAATAGTTTTTTCTAGAGTTTCAACTTAGAGGACTATGTTGTCTATGTGTTCTTTAGGGTTTTAACGCTTCAATATGTTGTTCAGTGGGTTATTTGCTTTTCGTACCCAAAAAAAAATAATGCAAATACTACTTTTACGTTCAATATATGGATTTTATCCTAGATCAAATTCGTACATTGAATTATTTTCATTTTTAGTGTGAACTACTTAAGTAGTCTCCTATAGATGCCACGTTTTGAGACCCCAGAAAATTACATTAAATTTAATAATTGAAATGGGAATTGATGCTTGCAGTATATTTATGTCAAATTTTAGGGCAAACTTTTTTTTTCTATGGATTTTAGTTTCCTGTTATTTATGGCAAGATTTATGGGCCTCGGATTTGTAATTTTGCATTTCTAGTGCTGTAATAGCTTGAGATATTCAGAGCATAGGATTTAGGGCTAGCTGGGTTTTATGTGAATTTCAAAAGTTAAAATTGTATAAAGCTTTTGGCTGCTGGAGCTGTAGCTATATTTTATAGCTTTCGGATAAAGTTATTGGAAATAGGGAGTCTTAAAATGTATTTGTTGAAGTGGTAAGCTCAAGATTTATCACTAACAAGACAGCAAAAAGTGAGTCCTTGAGAAGTGTTATGTTTAAGGTGTTTTGGCAACATGACAAATATTAGGTTATGAGTTTTAAAAATTACATTTAATTTTTTTCTTTTGTTTTCTTTTATTAGAAATTTGGAGACTTTGGACAGTGCTAATAAACAAAAGTGTGGATTGTTGTTTTGCTTTCCTTGGCTTGATTATGCATTGATCACTACCAGGGCGTAATGTGATGGCCGTATGGCCATATTTAGTCATTTTAGTCGTAAAATACAGTTAAAATTTTAGAAAGACTGTATCACTTGAAAGGTGAGATTTCAAGTAAACTGTCAAAATTTCTATGTAAGTATTCCTATATATATATTTTTTCTAAAATAGGTAGGCTTTACTATTTGAAAGGCAACTTCAAATAGATGACCGTCACAAAAAAATTACTTGACAGGCAGGGTCGACTGTCAAATTTAAGCCCTGATCACTAGAGCATACCAAATTTTGGTGAGACTCCTACCAATATGAACCTTACAACTAATAAACAGAATCAGTCCTGACTCTAATATGTACAACTACGGATTAATTTTTTCTAAAATAATGTACAATCATCTTTTTCCCTATCACCTTGGAATTAGAATTTTTAATATTACAAAAATGGGATTCTTTCATTCGTATGCATTAGAGCCATGCCTAAAAATTTCAGATGGAATAGGAGAGCCCTCAAGAGGGCCTTTCAACTGGATCCTTCTGTTTTGGATCCTGCAGATCAGCTTTCTACATTGGTTCCGCATGGGACCAAATGACTGAGGTAGTGTGCTTAACTCTGGGTTTGGACAGGATGGCTCGCGAACTTCTAGCATAGGCCTGGATGGTTTTGCAACTTCCAACCTGAGTTGTTTGCCACTTGGTTGCATGTTGAACCTCCAAGTTTTCCTGCATTGCTTCAGCAACCAACCTTCTAATAAGATTAGAAATTTAGAATCTTTTCAATTTGCTAATTCACTCTCCAACATAGGGATTTGGGCATCATGATCTCCAAAATTTTGACACAGGTATTTAATGCTATCCTCCAGGTTATGAATGGTTTTCAGTTTCGCCTTGGCTGTATGGACTTGTATCATATTTGAGAGGAAGGGACTTGCTATTCGTCCTTTGGCTTCAGAATGACTAGAATTTCCATTCGAGGAGTCATATCTCTAGAAAGATAACTGCTTCGAGGATCCCTTCTCACAGAATGAGAGTTTCATTGTAGGTTACAACATCTTGTTTTCCATTGGTATTATATCCATTCCATGGACTATTATGCCTGAGATATTTTTCCTTCTTTACTAAGCATATATTCTAAGGTTTTTAGCCCTAAAACAAAATCAAATCTACAAAGCAATTGAATTGGAGAAGTACAATATTCTGATAATTTGCTAAATTTCTTCTCCATTGTATTCTTGGTGGAGGTGATCTAAGAATTTAAAACTGTTTTGGTTGACTTATTTCTTCCCACTTAAAATTCTTCCTGTCAATGTCAAAGGTCTTGCTAGCAATGTAGCAACTTTGGCAAATTGGTTGGCATCTTGGGGTGTGACCATGACAATCAATATGCTTTTAGAGTGTATCTCTGTAGGTATTGTTTTCTCTATAAAATAATCATGAAATAAACAGTATATCATTTTCTTGTGCCTGTGCCCTGGATGATGAAATCTGAAAACATTGGGCATTCTGTTGCAGGAACATTTCTGCCTCATGCTTTCATTTCATGCTGGTCTTCGTTGCATTGTGTGTACCTCAAACTGGGGGAAAAACATTGGAGGAAATTAAGGCTTCATTCAAATAAGGTCAAGATAGTATGATATGCCCTTGCATTCACAAACATATGCAAGTCTTGTAGTTTATGAATACCAGTTCTTTGGAGTGTACACGATTAGTTTCTTTTATCTTCACTGTATCCTGTCATCTTGCCAGCTACCTTCCTTGAACTTCATAAGCTTCATATTTTGAAAAATCTCATTTGCTAAATCACAAAGATGTGGAAAAAAAAAAACTTCAGCAATTGATTTGTATGAATTGGTATGACATCTTTATGCTACGTGTAATAGTTAGTTTAAAATCACCCTTTTCGTCTAGCATATTGCTACTTGCTATAACAAGTGGACTTCATTTCATTAAACTAGTTGTAGTAGTTCTTAAATCACACTTTTTGTTGAGCATGCTACTATAACAAGTGATATTGACTCCACATATAGATCTTGTTCTTCTTAGACATAAATTTTGGTCTCTGTATTACCTGAAAAAATTTAAAATATGAAAAACCTTAAAATATGAAAAAACTTAAAATATGATCTCTGAAACAATAGAAACATTTCCATGTTGTTTTTGCTATGGAATGCGCATGGTATTGTAGTAGTACCATGCAGCTTCTCAAAATTAATGGATGTATTAGATGCAATGGGTCCTTGTTCGTGAGGAGAAAATAGTGCAGGGAAGTCATTAGAAGCACTTATTTCTCTTGTATATGTGAGAAAACGAATGAATTGTTTCCATAATACAACATTCATTATTTCTTTTTCATTTGTAAAGTTATTATATTATCAACATTGTTGTTAAAATTAAGCAAACACAACAAATTAAAACATGACTATTCATGAACATTTTGGTAGAAACTTCGCACCACTGCAGCTCTTGTTATTTATGTGAAGAACCTAACTCTATTTGGGTGTGCAGAGATTTGAAATGCCTTGAGTAAATAAAATTGAAATCCCAAAAATTATCTAATTTTGTAAAATAAAATAACACTAAAATATTTCATTAACTATAAAATTAAACTTTGAAGAATAAAATAAAAATGCAGCAACAGGGTGTCACTTCATTTAAATATTTTCCAGATACTCTACATTTTTAACTTCGTAAATAAAATTGAAATCCCAAAAATTATCTAATTTCCTAAAATAAATAAAACTAAAATAATCCATGAACTATAAAATTAAAACTCTAACCTTAGTTGGGTGTGGAGAGATTTTTATTTACGTGTAGAACCCTACAGTATACTTATAAAACAAATTTAAATCCTAATATTTTTTTAAAAAGACAACAGAGAAAAGAAACCAGTAAATTGAATTTCATTCTCTAGAAAACAAAAGAAAATTAATTGATAACTTCTATGCTTCTCACTATTCTTTTGTTTTTTTTATTTCAATTGATATTTTGTGATTTATGTTTCAGTATTACTTGTATTTATATAGATTATTCATTTAATGTCGGTTTTATTGTTATGTGAATTTATTTAATAAAAATATGTTGGTTATATATTTTAAATTTAATTGAATGCACATTCATTTAATAAAAGTATGTCCGTTATATATTTTAAATTTAAAACAATTACTTCATAATTTAAAAAAATAATCAAGGATGATGTAGAAAAATTAAATTAATTAAAGAAATAAAATTTATTTAATTAATCTGACTAAAAAGAAAAATGGATTAAAATTAAATACATAAATTTATTTATTTGATTAATTAAGGGACTATCCTATGAATTAAATAAGTTGACTAATGGAATGGTGGATGTTTAGGATATGTTGAAAGTGGTGCAAGATGAAGCCTAGGAGTTGTTGAAAGATGATGTTAGAAGTGTCATAAGGATATGGTAGTAATTAAGTGTCTAGAACTAGCATACTTATATTTAGAAAAATCTTTCTAAAATAGTTGAGACATATCCTTCTCAAGTCACCTATTCAACTTATATATGACAAAGTCTAAAAATAGGTACGCTAGGAGCATCTATAGTTTGAACATGTAAAAAATGCTATTTTAATGATTGACACATTTTTGTTTGAGTAATAATAGTGTAGTACATTTAGAGAACATAACATTAAAAATATTGAAAATATGCAATAGAGCTAATAAGATAATGTTTGAAAGAATGCATTATTTCATATTTATTGAAACAAATTTGTAAGTACATGCATTCATTTATCATATTTTTATGACTATAAAATGTCTCCATATTCATTCAAATAGATTTGTAAGAAGTACGTCGCATCATTTATCTTCTAATACTCTTCACATTTTAGGTTGGCATGTTGTTTTCCCTTTTTCATCTTTTCAGTCATATTTAAATTGTGGAATTATTTCTAGACCTTGTAATTAATTTACATGAAATATAGCCACAAATACCTTGTGATTTATGTATTTTCAATACCCAGGCTAATCTTAAGGGTATTTGGGTTGTGTGGTACCTTTGTATTGGTGTAATTGGTATTATTTGTGTAGTTTGATCTTCAATGCCTGAATAACTTTCAAATTCAACTATAACATATGTTGGTGGTTGTAGTTGTGCACTTCTAGGTTTGTATATTATTTTTGAACATACATTGGAGCTCCATTTAAAAGACTTGCTTATATCCCAAGATTGGAACTTAACATTACCCCTACATCCTTATAAATTAATAACTCCACCTAAGACTTTTCATTTTCTCCTCCTTCTCGTGCATTAACAGCACCCACTTTTGTTGCAATGCTATGTGCTACTTTTCTTCTATTATAATTATGCACATTATCATTTGTGACAAATAAATGAATAATATTATCAAATTATTCATGTGTCTATGTCAACATTAGTCCTTGTCATTGATCAATAATTAGATTTGTAACGCTATGCTTCAATGAGTATTTTATGGGATTGTTGTATAAACTTTATAATATAAAATATATAAGAAAACATATTACCAAATTAACCTATAATATTTTTTGCAAAATTCAAAATATAATATTCAATGAAAGATAGCCAATAAAAGACCCACTTTCAAAAACACTAATTAAATTATAGTATGACACACAATATCTTATAAATAAAATAATTTAATGTGTCATAGACTTTTATAATCCATAAAAATTTAAATATAATGAAATGATAATTTTTAAAATTTTAAACTATTTATTTTTTTTGATAAGTGAATTGTTGCGATGCCAGCCACTCCTGATAAATCAAGATTAGAAAATTAGAAATGACTACTCCAAAGGAACGCCTTAAAAAAAAACGCTAAATGGGTGATTATATTCAAAACAAATCTGATACAGATAACCATATACTTATGTCTTCCCTAAGCATATTGTAGATAATTACATATCAACATTATAATGTATTCCTAACCTATGTGCACTTTTCTATAAAATATTTTCTACACTTGATCATCATCGACTGCTTCCCCATCTCTGACCCATTCGTGCTAGAGTCCGAGCCACCAGAGTTGATAGAGAAGAACCAGTCTGTGCCGTTGACATCTACTTCTCTCGAAAGAACCTTGAGGAATTTCGCACACTACATGTCGTCCTATTTTGACTCCTCATTTTATCCCACTAATGTAATAAAAAAAATTACCCATGATCCATTACATGGCCAGGGGATCACATGCCGAGTGTCATTATTGGGCAAGAACCCCAAGCCGAGATCAACATTGTCCAAGGTCTTCTTCAGTCCCCCGGCAGATGTGGTTTTAATTAGTGTTTCTACCACCACCCCAATACCATCTTTCGGCTCCCCCAGATCTAGTAGCACAACAACAATTATAGAGGACATATCAGTATTCACCCTGTATTAATGAGAAGTGGAGATGAAAGTGTCCCCAAGCACCATGTAGATTGTGTGCAAAATAATAACTGACCATGATTTGAAGATCTTTCTCAACCTAAGATCTAAGATATGTCCTATGAAATCAATTTGCCTCCTCTTTGCTTTGAGACATGTTGCTGAATCTATATTATCAACTTCACTGCAAATGGCATTTTGATTAGCATATATATTGTTTGTTACAGTACTACCTGCATAGTTGTCATCATAAATGTTAGCATCTCCTCTGAGCCATCCTCCTCTCCCATCAGGCAAACCATCTATCACACCATACTAGTTCATGATGTCCTGTTTTCTTGTCATTCATGTGAAATGACAAGTCGACCAATTTCCAATTTCTCCCACACTTCCTTTGATTTGGCATGCACATACTTATTTGGTGCATATGAATTGCCACATTCACTAGTTTGTCCACCTCAATTCTAGCAATTTCTTTGCCATTGATTGCTACCATTTCTTTGACCTCGCACATGTACCTATATAGGGCATTACTAAATCAAGTGCATTCAATTGTTTGTTCATACATGAAACATAAATAACCTAGTATGATGATTAGGCTCCCTCCTATATTTGAGGCCCTAGAAAATAAGCTCAAACATTACAGATTGAGACCTACGTTCCATTTATTTTGATCCATGACCATCCACACAGAGTCATTTTTCTATTTCTACTATTTAGAGCATGAAATATAGAATTGAGGAACCAACCAATAAGACTAAGAAGGTCACACCACCAATAATGGAGTATACAACATTAGAACCATATCCATGGATGGAGAGACAAATGATGCAATAACAGAATTTGTAGGGAGGCCCCAACCATTCTAGAGTGGGAACCAATTGATCATTTTTCTCATACACCACCTAGGTTAATATCCTTTTTCTGGCCCCCGCACCTCTTTATATAGTTTATAGTAGGAGCCCTCGTTTAGTCTATAATGGTGGAAAAAGAGATCGTTTGAAGGAAATAGATACGTAGGAGATCATGATCCCCGAATGTTAGGTATTAATGTTCACATACTCGTTTTCAGTACCAGGGTTGTAGAAATAAGGAACATTGAGTGAATGTAAGAACTGAATCTAGCTACTTGAGATAAACAGGAGCATGCTCAACCTGCAATAAAACAAGTATTGCAAACAATGGGTAATTGGAATGCAAAAATAGGGTTAGGGTTATTCACACAAATAAAAATATGCATGCTTTGTAACGGAAATCTTTTATTGTTATTTTATTTTGATTCAATATGCCTTGGCCTAATTTGGAGAGACTTTTCTTAATATAGGTATGCTAGTTAATTAAATAATATTATTATTTGATTAATTATTTTCCACTTGTTTTAATCCTCAGCTACATTCATTAAATCTAGATACTTGCACAAAAGTCAAACTAACTTTGCATCTCCACCACCCATTTCATACTACACCTTTTAGTCCTAGCCATTCACATAAGGATAAACCTTAGTTTCCTCTCACTCAGTCTTAGAAGCCCTAGGATACGAGTTAGAAGCCTCCTTTTTTGTCCTAAAGTTATCTCATCAAATCTTAGCCATCCATCAAATCAAATCTTAGCCATTCATCCTATCATCCAAAATTCTATAAATCAAGCTTCAATCAAGCCATAATCAAGAGCTTTGAAGGTAACTTTATATTGTCAGAGTGACCAACCAACAATTAAATCATTATAAAAAATTCTTGGAACAAAAGAACCATTGTCAGAGTGCAACAAGGGCTATTCTGGTAAGAACTTTCTATGCTTTTCCTTTGATTTTTGTTAGCTATTTAAATATTTATGGATTGGTAAAATGTATAATAACACAAGTCTATGACACATTAAATTATTTTATTTATAAGATATTGTGTGTCATACTATTATATAATATAAGTAGTGTTTTTGAAGTGGGTCTTTTATTGGCTATTTTTCACTCAATATTATTTTTTAAGTTTCTAGGTTAATTTGGTAACATGATTTCTTATATAGTTTTTCTATTTAAAAGTTTATACAACAATCTCATAAAATACTGACCATAAAACTACTTTATCATAAGCATATGCATATGTTTACATAATAATCTTTTGAAATAATGAGTGTATCCTAGAAAATCTCTTTGAACAACTTAATTTCAAATAAATTTTTTAAGTGAAAAAATATTAGTTTTATTAGTTTTTAATTAAAAATAAATTATATTTATTGCAATAATATATAAATTTTAAGTTAGATTTGTTGCTGCAATATGTGCTATTGTGTTCCAGATTGAAATCTTAGAGGACTGACCTTTACACCCAAATTTTGGTATAATATAAATTCATTTTATATCTTTTTAACTGACTGCAATAGAAAAATACTTTGCAGGTATTTAAGGCTGTAATTGAAGTTAGGACGGAAACTGAACTATAGAAATTGGCATGTGGAATCTCTGGAAACCATGGCTGTGGAAGTAACAGCATGCAGGAGAAAGATGAAGTAACTATCAATAATACTCAAAGGAAAGGAAAAGCTCAGCTGCCAAGCCACCAAAGGGTCGCCCAGCCCACCCTAGTGAATCAAAAAATAAGCCAAAAAACACAACAATCAATCACCAGAAGGAAATGAAGATTAATGTTTCTGAAAATTGCAGCAGGTTATGATGTCTAAATGTTTAACTCAGTAATGCAAGAGGTATGACATAGTTACATTGCTAGTTTTGAGCTTCGGGAATTGTGGGCAGATGGACAATTTATCAGTTGGACTTGACGAGAGGATATGGACTTGACGGAGTAGACAATGTCAAGTTTGGATTTCCAAAGGCCTTCACAACCACAATGCTGTCATGGAGTGTTTTGGAGTTTGGCCGATTCATGGGCAGCGAGCTGTCCAGTGCAAAGATGGCCATTGGATGGGTCACAGATTATCTTCTCAGAGCTACTACTCATCCAGGTACTATATATGTTCAGGTTAGTATGTGCATAAGAACATGACAATTTCATTAATGATGTAACAACAGAATAATCAGTCATTATGTTGTATCTCCGAGGTTTATAAATTCTAATAATTATTGAGGCTTGTCTTAAAATTATGCAGGTAGGGGAACCTAACAGTGACCACAAATGCTGGGAGAGGCCAGAAGACATGGACATGTAACTAGAACTGCGTATAAAATAGATAACAAAAACCTTGGAACGACTGCAGCACTTGCAGTTGCATCCCTTGTTTCACAAGTAAGACCCTTCCTATTTCAAGAGAATCATTCATGCTTCCATGATGGTAAACTTTTTAGCACTAGAGTAATAGCAGCTGCTTAAAAACTTGGTAATGATCAGAGTTTAGGAGCTTATGAATCAGACAATACATTTGGCTGGGACAATAAACATATTGGAACCCAAGTACTTTTATGGAATATATAATAACTTCAATTGTGACTACTTATACTAATCGAAACAGCAAGAAGTTAAAAATATTGCAGATTCAATGATAAAAGTGAAGTAATATAAATAGTCACACTCTAAGTTACTATACCTTGGATAAAAGCATTCATGCTCCAACATGTTTATTGTCCCACCCAAATGTATTGTATGATTCATCACCTCCTAAACTCTGACTGTTATCAAGCTTTTAAACTACCATTATACTCTAGTGCTAGAAATTTTTCCATGGAAGTATGAATGAGTTTTTTGGAATAGAAAGGGTCTGACTTGGGAAACAAAAAGGCTGCAGCTCCAAGCCCTGCAGTTGTTTCAGGGTTTTGGTTATCTATTCTATATGCAGTTCTCTTCTAGCCTCTCCTAGCATTTGTAGTCATTGTTAGGGTCTCCTACCTACATAATTATCAGACAAGCCTAAATAATTATTAGAATTTATAAACCCAGGAGATAAAGCATCATGACTGAAATTATTATGTTGTAACATCATGATTGAAATTATTCTATTGTTATGCACATACTGACCTCAACATATATGCTGCCCAGATGAGCAGTAGCTTTGAGAAGATAATTTGTGGCCCATCAAATGGCCATCTTTGCATTGGAGAGCTGGCTGCCCATGAATCCACCGAACTCCAAAACACTCCATGATAGCATTGTGGTTGTGCATCATAATATCCTCTCATCAATTCTTCTCTATCCCAACTGAAATAATATCCCTATCTAGACACTGTTTTACTTCCTTATGTGCTTTGACTATAATGCTTTGTAACTCTCAGCTCAGAGTTGAGGAAGGATTTGTTGGTAGTAGGCTTCCTGGTAGATGACTTATTGAAAGGGCTACAATTCCCAACGTCCAACGGTTAAAGGGCATGGTTCATCTTTGGGTGAATCACCAATGACTACTTCTTTGCCAAATAAAGTCAATACTACCCTTCTTGAAAATGTTCTTCAAATGGCTGGAGGTATGTTACAAGTTTATTATTCTTTAGTCTTGAGTTTTTTTATCTTATAAGAGTTAAGGAATAATGGCTTAGTATAAATCTAGTCAACATTTAAATGGTTTATAGACTTAGTGTAAATCTAGTCAACATTCAAAAGGTTTATAAATTTTACTTTTGGGGGGATTGTTCTGTATACTGCATCTTGTCGATTTTTGCATTTCAAAGTTATGAATGGATATGCACGTGGACATTATAAAATAGATTACACAGACATATTTATAAAATATTGGATATCAGCCTTACAGTAGAATGGAAGGCATTGTGGTTGTGTCATATAAAGGGATGAGCCTTGGTGTGAGTCCAAGAAGTAGCTTGTATCTTAAAGAACCTGATCAATGCTTTTATCTTGGTGAATACATCTAAGGTAGTTTGACTAATCCAGAAATAAACTCCATCTTAAATTATTTTCCCGCCTCAGAGAAGCCTGACAATACGGATCTAACCTTAATGAATATAATGAAGATAATTTTGATTAGTTTCTTATTCCATAACCTTGGATGTAAAAAACTTTTAAGTGATAAGGTGGGCTTCAAATCTACACAATATTCAAAATGTTTATTGATGCAATTTTAGTTCATTTGTGCTTTATGTTATAGTTTCTACATATCATGCTAAACTGAAAAATCATCTCAAGTGTAACAACAACTCTGAAGGTGTTGTTGCTAGTATCTTAGATATGTTCAGAACCATATAGACATGTTCAAAAGTATAAAGGAATGAGGCTCGGCGAGAGGCTAAACGGTAGATTTTTATCTTAAAAAACAATTGATAGATGAATCTATTTAGAACGCTTTTTTAATTTTAAAAACTATGCAGCTGAACTCTATACGAACCATAGATACATGTATATAAGTTTGATAGGAATTTAGAAATAGCTACATACTACTTGATGCTATCCACCAATTTTAGTTCAAATTTGGTCATTTCAATTTTTTTCTGCACAATCAATGCTCTATCAATATATATTATATCTTGATCTTTTACATTTATAAATTAAAAAAAAACCATTTTAAATAGATTTATCTATCATTTTTTTAAGGTAAAAATCTACTATTTAGCCTCTCACGGGGCCTCATTCCTTTATAGTTCTGAACATATCTAAGATACTAGCAACAACAACTTTAGAGTTATTGTTAGTCCTGAGATGATTTTTTCAGTTCAACATGATTTGTAGAAACCATAAAAGATGGCACAAATTAATCAGAATTAAGTCAATAGACATTTTGAATATTGTGTAGTTTCGAAGCTCATCTTATGGAATATGAAACTAATCAAAATCATCTTCATGATATTCATTAAGGTCAGATCCAAACTTATAATTGGCTAGGGAATTAGTCAAACCTGTTAGGGTTAGCCGGCAGAAGATATCAATTAAATGCAAATAAAGATTAAACAGAGAAATGGAAATACACAGAAATAATAATAGCGAGAGACAATTTTTAACGTGGTTCACCCAAACTCGGGCTACATCCACCAAACAGAGAGTCCAATATTATTATCCAGTAAATCAAACCGATTACAATCAGCAATCCCTGCAACTCAATACCGCTGCAAAATGCTACAATACAATATCAAAACCCTAACCCTTAGCCACTTTTTATCAAGCCCCTTGACCCCGTAGGAATTTGGGGGGAAACCGCGCCGATAAAAGTGGGGTAAATATAACCTCCGAGTCTGATTAGGCTCCATATAACAACAAAACCACCTTAGATGTATTGACCAAGATAAAATTATTGATCAGGTTCTTTAAGATACAAGCTACTTCTTGGACTCACACGAAGGCTCATCCCTTTATATGACACAACCACAAGGCGGATATCCAATATTTTATAAAGTATGCCTTTGTAATCTATTTTATAAAGTCCACCTGCATATTCTTTCAGAACTTTGGAATGCAAAAATCGACAAGCTGCAGCATACAGAATAATCCCCCAAAAAGTAAAGCCTATTAACCTTTTAAATGTTGACTAGATTTACACTAAGCCTATAAACCTTTTAAATTTTGACTACATATACACTAAGTCATTAGCCCTTAATAGTTATGAAGGCATCTTATAAGATCAAAAAACTCAAAACTAAAAAATAATAAACTTGTAACATACCTCCAACCATTTGAGGAACATTTACAAGGAGGGTAGCATTGACTGCATTTGGTAAAAGTACTAAGTGGTGATGCACCCAAAGATGAACCATGACCTTTGACGATTGCATGTAGATGTTGGGAATGAGGAGGATGAGAATAAGTATAGACAATGCTATTGCTACTTTCATCTTCACCATTATAATTAATCTTATGATAGTATACATTAACATAAGCGGGCAACAATAACATAAACAATAGACCCTACAATAAGCCGGACACTAGGAAGCTTGCGACCAATGAATCCTTCCTCAAGTTTGAACTGAGAGCTACCAAGAATTATAGTCAAAGCACATAAGGAAGTAGAAAAGTGTCTAGACATGGATATTATTTCAGTTGGCATAGACAGGAATTGACGGGAGGATATTATGATGCAAGAGATAATGTTAAGTTTGGATTTCCAATGGCCTTCACAACCACAATGCTGTCATGAAATGTTCTAGAGTTCGGCGGATTCATGGGCAACGAACTCTCCAATGCAAAGATGGTCATTCAATGGGTCACAGATTATCTTCTTAAAGCTATTGCTCATTCGGGAACCATATATGTTCAAGTTAGTATGTGCATAACAACAGAACAATTTCAGTCATGATGTTAACAACCAAATTTTTTAGTCATGATGTTGTATCTCCTGGGTTTATAAATTCTAATAATTATTTAGGCTTGTCTTATAATTATGGAGGTAGGAGACCCTACAAATGCTGGGAGAGGCTAGAAGACATGGACACTACTAGAACTGCCTATAAAATAGATAACCAAAACCATGAAACGATTGTAGCACTTGCAGCTGCATCCCTTGTATTTCACAAATCAGACCCTTCCTATTCCAAGAGACTCATTCATGCTTCCATGATGTTAAATTTTTCAGCACCAGAGTAATAGCAGCTTAAAACCATGATAATGGTCAGAATTTAGGAGCTCATGAATCAGACAATACATTTGGATTGGACAATAAACATGTTAAAGCCCGAGTGCTTTTATCCCAGGTATAGTAACTTAGAGTGTGACAACATATATTAATCGAATCAGTAAGAAGTTATATAAGTAGCCATTTGACTTGGACAATAGACACGTTAAAGCCTTAGTGCTTTTATCCCAGGTATAGTAACACTCAAAGTTGCTATACCTTGGATAAAAGCAATCGGGCTCCAATATGTTTATTGTCCGACCCAAATGTATTCTTTGATTCATCAGCTCCTAAACTCTATCATTACCAAGTTTTTAAGATATTGCTATTAATCTAGTCCTAAAACATTTAGCATTATGGAAGCATGAATGAGTTTCTTGGAATAGGGAGGGTCTTACTTGTGAAACAAGGGATTCAGCTACAAGTGCTGCAACCTTTTCAGGGTTTTGGTTATTTATACGCAGTTTTGGAAGTGTCCATGTCTTCTGGCCTCTTCCAGCATTTGTGGTCATTGTTAGGGTTCCCTATCTGCATAATTTTCAGATGATCCTCAATAAATATTAGAATTTATAAACCCTTGAAATTACTAAACCCCTGAAATTATTTTGTTGTTACATCATGACTGAAATTATTCTGTTGTTATGCACATATTAACCTGAACATATATGGTCCCAGATGAATAATAGCTTTGAGAAGATAATATGTGGCCCATCGAATGGCCATATTTGCATTGGAGACATCACTGCCCATGAATTCGCTGAACTTGAAAACACTCCATGACAACATTGTGGTTGTGAAGGCCTTTGGAAATCCAAACTTAACATTGTCTACTGTGTCAAGTCCATATCCTCCAGTCAAGTGCAGCTGATAAATTGTCCAACTGCCCACCGTTCCTAAGCTCCAAAATAGCCACAACTACCTCACACCTCTTAGAAGCCTCCTTTTTCGCCCTAAAGTTGTCTCATCAAATCTTAGCCATTCATCCTATCATTCAAAAATCTACAAATCAAGCCATAATCAAGAGCTTTGAAGGTAATGTTATGGTTTCAGAGTGACCAACCAACAATTAAATCATTATAAAAAATTATTGGAGCAAAAGAACCATTGTTATAGTGCAACAAGGGCTATTCTGGTAAGAACTTTCTATGCTTTTCCTTTGATTTTTTTGAGCTCTTTAAATATGTATGCATTGATAAAATGTATAATGACACAAGTCTATGACACATTAAATTATTTTATTTATAAGATATTGTGTGTCATACTATAATATAATATAAGTAGTGTTTTGTAAGTGGGTGTTTTATTGACTATTTTTCACTCTATATTATTTTTTAAGTTTCTACGTTAATTTGGTAATATGATTTCTACAACAATCTCGTAAAATACTAACCATGAAACTACTTTATCATAAGTATATGCCTATGTTTACATAATAATCTTTTGAAATAATGAGTGTATCCTATAAAATCTCTTTGAACAACTTAATTTCAAATAATTTTTGAAGTGAAAAAATATTATTTTATTAATTTTTAATAAAAAAAAAAATTATATTTATTGCAACAATATATAAATTTTAAGTTAGATTTGTTGCTGCAATATGTGCTATTGTGTTCCGTATTGAAATCCTAGAGGACTGACCTTTAGACCCAAATTTGATATAATATAATTTTATTTTATATCTTTTTAACTGAGTGCAATAGAAAAATACTTTGCAGGTATTTAAGGCTGTAATTGAAGTTAGGATGGAAACTGAACAACAGAAATTGGCATGTGGAATCTCTGGAAACCATGGCTGTGGAAGTAACAGCATGAAGGAGACAAAGGAAGTAACTATCAATAATACTCAAAGCAAAAGAAAACCTCAGCTGCCAAGCCACCAAAGGGTCGCCCAGCCCACCCTAGTGAATAAAAAAGAAGCCAAAAAACATAACAATCAATCACCAAAGGAAATGAAGATTAATGTTGTGAAAATTGCAGCAGGTTATGATGTCTAAATGTTTAACTCAGTATTGCAAGAGGTATGACATAGTTACATGGCTGTTTTTGAGCTTCGAGAATTGTGGGGAGATGGACAATTTATCAGCTGGACTTGACGGAGTAGACAATGTCAAGTTTGGATTTCCAAAGGCCTTCACAACCACAATGCTGTTATTCTTAGGATAAATGTTATTCTTTCATCAAGTTTATTTAATCGAATTTGTTGATAGAATAGGGCATAGAAACCATTCAAACCTAGAGCATTGTCTAGTTGAAAAGATAAGTTGCTTGTCTAAGTTTTTCTTTAATCTCATAATGTAATAAATTTAGATTACATTCCCCACAAATTAGATTGGGAATTTTATCAACAATATTTCATGGATCTTGAAAAGATAAGTTTCTTGTCTAAGTTGTTCTTTAGTCTCAAAATACGACATAAATTAGTTTGAGAATTTTATCAATGTCAAGGTGGTCTTCAAAGCCATACACCTCCTTTGCCTCCACACTCCCGACGTGGCACCAAGACCACCAAGAATCCGTGAACTTCTCGCGTCAGCTTCTTCTGTGCCATTGGCTAGCACTTCAGGTATGGTTGTTCCCAGCAGTGAGACTATTTATGGGTGACCCCTAGATGGTTAATTTAGGTGTTTAGTTTACTCTATTTTTTGGCTTTTTGGTTGAATGCCCACTTGCCACTACGTTGGTTGAACTCGTTTATATTTTTTTTCTATTGCTACTTCCTTACTCTGATGTATATGAACTCTTTATTTTAATACAGTATAGGTTTGTGCTTGCAGGCTTTTAAGAAAAAAAAAATTATAGATCTTTTATCCCTTCTCATTGTAGTTGCGGAAAAATTTCCATCTTTTTTATTTCTTGTTTTAGGATTTCTGGACATCTAAGCATTCCATTCTCTGTTTTCTTTTGTTAAACAACATTATTATGTTGTTGGTTCAAAACTAATTTATAAAAATATTTTGTGTTAATATCACCTTGTTTACTCATTGATTTCTTGCATGTTGTCTTGGTTATTATTCTTATTGATTTTGTAGACCCAATAGATTGTGGGCAACAATTTGATGAAAATCCTAGTCAAATCCAATCTCTTTGATTTTGTTTTGAACTATTGTCAATTTCTTCTTAATTTGTAGGACTTTTTTAGGAATGTCACTATTGCGTCAAATTTTGAGGTAATGAAGTTTACCCATGAATTTTTACATTGCACATCCTTACATATTGTTGGTCCCTTTCATCCATTTTCCTACTTGCTCCTTGAAATCTAGATGTACTAGAAAAAATAATTGAAATTTGAATAATTGTTGTCATTTCCTATTATATGTATTTAAAATTGATATGATTATTGGCCAATGATTTGAAAGAGTTGTGTCTCTTATCTTGGCTGAGATTTGCTTTTTCTATGTGATCCATTGATCAACGATGTAAGTGACTAGTGTAGAAGGTTGTGACTAGGATGAGATTGCTGGTATTTGTTACCAAAATAGAATCTACAATATGTTTTATTAGACTTATATATTTGTTGCCATGTTTTAGTTTTATAAGTTTCCTAAAAAGAAATATAGCTCAAATTCTTGAGTGCTAATAAATATAGATCATCATGGGATAGATTGATTAAATTTGTATACATACCTCACTAGATGCCACTGGACTAATGTACGAGAGTTGTGATAAATGTTTATCTACTTTCTTCCCCATATACTATTGTACTTAATATTTTCTTTGGTGTTTGGAGTTTATTCTCATCACTTCTTGTAGGAGGACTGCATCTATTCCTTCATATTGCACTATGTTATGCAGGTATTGGCCTTTTTTGGGCACACCTATTCCCTTGGCATTCCTTGGTAAAGTCTGTATTAAATAGATTTGAGAACCTCCAAAATATCTTCCTCTAGTGGCTGATTAGAGATGGGAGTTTGTTATATTTATACATCCATTTGAATTGAAGAGTTGTACAGGATGTGTGTGAAGTTGAACCCATTTGAACATTGTGATTGTTGTTTCTAGGTTGCTCTTCACTTTTGATTCAATTTTTTGGATGATTTTCTCTTTCTATTTTGCTCCATTATGACATTTGGTTCTCAAAGTTACAATTTTGTTTGGGATTAGATTTGCTGACATATCACCTACCTATGTGTTATTTTACTTTTAGTATTAGAATGTGTGGAGTATGTTTGTGCTGAAAGATGAAGTAGCTTTTAATTCTCACCTTTTCTTTTAGATGTACTAATTCTAGGTATGATATCTCTTAATTTGGGCTGTTTTCTTAAGTATTTCTATCATCTACATTTTTGTTACTCTGTTGACCTCACAAAGATGTAAATTATCTCTTGTTTCCATACCTTTTCTTGTGTAATCTCATTTGAATTTGTTCTCATCTGATTGGTAGCTTTGACTATTTATTTGTTGTATTTTAGGCTTAAAAGGTATTATTGTTGGTGGTTGTTCCATTGCATCTTGTGAACATGCTTGGTCCAACTCCATCATTTCTTGGATTGGAGAAACATTGGAAAAGATGATTGTTCTCATTACACATTTGACATCTAAACAAATTATTCGCATGATATATGGGTTTGTTATATACAACACCTCTCATATCTAGAATCATACAACTTGATAATGTTTTTCATAGTCTAGATCGTTGCAAAAAATTTCATAAATCACAACCTCAGATTTTTTGTAAATTCTGAAGAAGCTATGTACTATGTAATTGCAAATCAAAGAATTTATAGAGAAATGTAATTAGTCTTGACTAAGGAGCATAGGTAAATATTACCTATCTTGGAATTGTGCTTAGTAGATTCTATGTTAGGTTGAAATCTAGTAACAAGTGTTTCTTAAAGAGCCCATATCTCTTCATGAACCATGGTGCTCTTTAATATACAAGATCTTTATTTTGTTTGGGAAAGAAAATTTCTAGAAAGTAGACTTTGGGAACCCTCAATATCTAAACTAATATAGATGACGTCTACTTTTCATGAGCCCAAAGCCTAAGTGTTTTGGATCCTGGAAAATCCCACATAAATCTATAGATTAGGGATCTTTCCTTCAATATTCAGAGCTGATCTTCCATATATCAACTGTGTTAAAGAATATGGGGGGTGTTTCCATTTTAAAGTAACAACCATTCTCCTTTTTGGCTATGAAATCGGGTATTATAACTATTTTCTTGGCATGATGTACAAAACTCCTTATATCTTCCTTCAAAACATGAGGTGTTGCTTTTGTGACTAGTCTTGAGTATTGTGCTTGAGCATTCTCTGAAGAGGCCCATAAGGATTCTTCTTCCTCAACTAGTTCTTGCTTGACTATTTAGAGAGTAATATGATGAGAAAAACCTCTACTAATGTTTGGTGCATAAGTAGATGGGGGAGAATAGGGTTCCTTGAAGGTATGTACATTAGTTGATATGATCAAAGAGACATGCAAGTTTTCAACATTCACAATGGAATACAAATACATATATGGATGTAGATCTAGTATAAAAGTATTAGAATTTAGTTTTTCAAGAATCTTAGATGGAGTATATCTAATTGGTTTTAACTTCATTGCTATACCTCGAGACTTATCTTTTTGTAAGTAAAGATATTATGTATCCCCAACATGGAACTCGACTCTATGCTAATCATTTCTTGCTTCGTAATTAGTTTGAGATTGCTGCAACCTCTTTCTTTTAGAGAAATATATTTCTTGTTCTTTCAATAATTTTTTATCTTAGTGGATTTCTCAATCCACTTTTTGCACCCTTTGTGGCTATTTCATCACAACATTAAATGGAGTAGGTAGTAAGTAACCAAAACATGTCTCAATAACTTGCATCAGCAATGTTTAACTTCAAACTATTTGGATCACGTCATAACCATCTACAACCTTGTACATACTTGCATACTTTATTCTTACAAAATATTATCACGTTAGGAGTGTTTGAAAGTTACATGCTTAGTTAGTTTGACTAGTGGCTAAGAATAGTAAATCAAATTTAATATCTTTTCATGATATAATTCAGATCACATTCAATCCTTTCATAAGCCTTTTTAAATTCTATTTCTAAAAAGATATCCTTTCAACAAAACTAGTGAACCCATTTGAAGCCTTCCCAAGATTTGATAAGGCTACAACAAGTAAATCTGCCTATTTATATACTTAGTATGCCCTCTTCAACCATTTAGGAAACAAGATGTTTAATTCTACTAGCAAGATATTTTTCTTAAATTATGTAAAAGACATTGAGGACTGTAATATGTTGTCATCCTCCAATCACAGCCTTTAGGCGTGAGTTTAATGAGCTCTTAATAAATGAACATTAGTTGCAAATAAGAAGAGGGAAAATACTCTAGGCAATTAGAACCACAAGAGGCAATCCTAAACAACATAAAAAACCCATGACACTAGGTATTGAGGATTATGCCTAATGTTCTAATGTGTCTTTTTTAGTGACTTTAGAATTTTACAAAGGCAGTGGTCCCCACTTTTATTCTTATTCTCCACGTAGTCCCATGCAATTTGTTGAATCCCAAAATTGTAAGTAATTGATCTTTTTATAGAATTTTAGAGCAGCAACTGTTTATAAAATAAAATTGCAAAATAATGGAATCTTTTAAGGCTATAATCAGCACTATTATGGGAAATTGCCAGTAGGCATTCCCCATCATTGTGAGTCATGAACATTAGCAATTACATGATTTCTCCACAATATAAACAGTTGGCATTGTTCATCTTTTATGATTGTTTTTGGTTTCTTTTTTCTAGCTTTTAGCAGAAACAAATATTTCCCATTCAACTAGCATATTTTTAAGGACAAAAAAATTTGGAATTTTAGTAAAGCAATTTTTGGGTCCATGCCACAACTTTACAATCTGAATAATAACCAAATCAACTGGAGAAAACATAGCCAACAATTTAATGTAGGGACTTTCACTAATCACTTAAACATGATAAAAAGACACCTTGAGTGTGCCACTTGAGGGGAAAAATAAAGGTGTAGCAATGCAAATGTTGCTACATGGCAGCTGACACTAGAATTTAAAAAACTAGATTTAATCATGACTATGCTTGGTAGTGTACAAAGGGTTGTGTTGTAAAGGTTAAAAAAATGGATTCATAAGAGAAGTGGCTGAAATTCAAAACCACCACATCGCAATAAGGTAGACGTTAACTTGGAAGCCATATGGGCATGTAATAATATGCGCAGGACTAGAACCTATTCCAAGCCCAGGAGGTGATATTCACAGTTACACTTTAACAAACAAACAAAAGTGAGCATACCTGGGAATTTGTGATATTAATTTCTGCACAAATGTGCACCTAATCTCCTTGAATATAAGATACCTACATGGAGTCAAGATGCCAATCTTACTTGCATGCTATAAAGAAAAAATGTCAAGCAGATATTCTTTATAGAAAACACTCCATCATAGACTACTATTATCCCTTACTCTATGAATGTTAAGACCCCTTTGTAAACCAAATAAACAGATGAAGTACAATAAAATAGGAAAAAGACATTCTTAAACATCAACCACATTCAACCAATCATTAACGAGAACGCTGCATTCCAATGCAAGATGAAATGCGGACTACATATAGGAATCTTCAGATTATAATAGCCACAAAACCAAAAGGAGAGAACATATTACCATTATTCAAAAAGGAGCTGACAAACTCACAACAAGCCATATGGAAGGTTGGACCATTTTCTCTATTTCCATGTTTCAAAGATCCCATATGGGTTTGTAGTTCAGTCACCTACCATTAGACTGTGACTGTGACTGTGATTGTAGATCTAGACTCAAATGGAGTATGGACTCAGAAATCTTAGAACTGATTTCAAATATATCTTGAAGAAGACAAGAACTCCTCAAAACCAATCCAAACTTTAGAAGCATTTGGTTTCAACTAGATTACAAATAACCAGAGAGAAGTCTAACTCACCATTCTTTGCAAGAGCTCTGCCCTTTCCTTTCCTTCCATCTGACGTTTGTGACGCCGAGAAAGATATTCATCTAGACCAGACATCAAAAAGTCAACTTCTCCTAACTGCTCCAACTTTCTGCATAGAAGAAACAATTCATGTAAAAAGTCTACATGTCTAGGGCATAGCTGTGTTTTAAATGTTTTGTCCTCATAAAAACTAATTCAACTAACTCTGCTATCAAGAACGGATTTCTATTGCAGTCTAGACATTGTGATGAAATATCAACAGCATTAATATATGGCAAAAAGGCATTTCAACATAGAAGTGATACAATTTGAAGTAGAAGTGATACCATTTTAAGTAGGCTGGAACCAGTTGTGCATCAGGTAGAGATGGAAGGTACAAGGAAAAGGATGGTACAGAAAAACATTATGAAAATCAGACCTGGCAAAAATAGCAATATTGGCAGATCTAAAGAAAGGAAACAATTTGCAGTGATGGGTCTTGATTTTGCAGCAAAGATTGTGGGATTTATTCTTCCCAAATAAAAAGAAGCTGCAAGTCAATTTAATTTGTGTGTCCTATTTAGAAACCGTGGCGGATGTCTTAGATTTGGGCAACTGAAATTTCTTAAACAGTAAACCAATTTAGTGTGGACGGGGTAGCGGAGTTACAACAGAGTTAAACCCCGTAATTGAAACAATGATTTTGGGCAAAATGAAAGGACGGTAAATATAATCCGTGTGTTTTTATGTTTCAATATTCAGAAAAGACACGAGCAACTGTAAAGATAATCTGTACCATGAAACTAATTTTCAATGTTGAAGAGTAAAGATAATCCTATCAACCGCTAAAACATATTTGCATATTTTTATTATTATAAATTTTAATTGATTATTGTGAGTCAATATAAATTTTAATAAGAAAGCCTATCAAATTAAAATTTATTACGAAAGAGAAATAAGGTTAGAGAAGATCTGTGTCATACCTTTTTTTTTTATGTTTAGATCAAATACTCTGAACTCTTTCTCAAAGCCATGTTTAAATAAACCATCTATTGTGATGTTGAGCCTCCATTCTCTGTACAAGTTATTATGATGCATGAACATTACATCATATATTGTGATAACAAATCTGCATTCTTTTACAGTGCTGGCTAGGTTTCATAGTGCTGGCTAGCATAATATACACTCTTAAACCCATATTTATATTGTGAACTCTAAACCATACAATGCATCAAGCATTATGATGTTGGCTTCCTTCTTATAAAACAGAGCCTAAAAACCCTATTTATCTTTAGGGTTTCTTATAGATGACAAACCACACCCAACATCGTGATGTGTTGCATAACATATCCAACATTATAATGCCACACTTCATTCCTCCTAAACTACAGCTCACATCTGGTGCAGGGTCTCCAATAGTGTGCAACCTTATGATGTGAGACAACATATCACATCCATTATAATTCAAAGCTATTATAATGGGATCTCAAAACCCTAATTTCTAGAAATGAACTTTTTATAAGCTACACATCATATCAAGGGATGAGATTGGGATCATGCCCGAGGCGAATTTCACAGAATGAATACCCCTCAGTCCTTGACTCTTAGCCAAAGAGGTTCAGCCTAAGGCTCATGCCCTAAGGCTTGTGCTCCCATTAGTAGCAAAAACGAATTTGTGGATGACCTCTATAAAATTATAATCTAAAGCTATAATAATGAAATCTCATAACCCTAATTTATATTGTGAACATTCCATTAACTACACATCATCCCTAAAATTATTTATGGAGCCTTCATCCTCAAACTTATTCGAGTCTCCTTAACTTCTCAAGAAAGAATACATTAATAATGAAAATCAATGAAAATAAATTCGTTAGATTAAAAAAAAAAAACCCTAGTGCTTCATATACCTTCAACTTAAATAGTTTGTACTTTTTACAAGATCAAAACTAGCCACTACATTAATCATTAATTTTTTTTGTAAAGTGAAAGTTATATACATACACTTATATTAGGGTAGTTGTGAAGCCCAACTATAACTAGTATAGATATTTTAAATACATTATCTAAAAAACACATAGAGGTACCACTCTAGAGCTATTATTATTATTATTATTATTATTATTATTATTATTATTATTACTACTTTAATTTAGAATTTTTTTTAACTACATACACACATGGACATATAGATTTTAATTTTAATTTATCTACAATGCTTAAAATTTTTATTTTACTTTTCGAAAAGTCACCATTCATTATTTGGGCAACTCTTTTGTTTTGCTTTTTACTTTGAAAAGTGTAGTAAATATTGTATACTTGTATGTTACTTTTTAATAGTTATATTTTAAAATTTTGATGTCTTATATTTAAAAAATAAATATTTAATGTAAATTATTACAAAACATGATCATCTATATATTGAGGTAGTTATGAAGTCCCACTACAAAGATGATAAACTTAATCAAAAATATTTTAAAAATATGATCAAATTTAATTATGTCTGCCAAGAATCTCACTTTACTTTTAAATTATCTTGAGAAAAATAATAGATATAACTGAAAAATATAAGAGAAAAATAACTAATGAAATAAAAGTTAACGTACAACTTATGAATGTTGGGAATTAAGGTGTAATTCTGATTGAATTTATTTAATTATTGCCTAATGTTGTATTTGATTGCACATTCAGTTTGGTCACATAGTTGAGATGGCATGGTGACATGTCAGCTTACTTGGAATGTGACTTGGATGGTCAAGTCAATCCTACATGGATTTGGGCATCCCATATTGAGGTGGCATTAATTTTCCATGTGTCAACATCTTTGGTATGTGGAAGACAATATTCCATATGATAGAATCTATGACGCATAAGGGCCAAGTTTGGAGATTCCTATGACGAGTGGTGACAAGTGTCGGTTGGCATCTTTGCATGAGGGAAAGGCATCTTTGGGTGCCCAAGTTGGGCTATGACATGTTGTAAGTAGAATATGCTATATTTAGCATTGTATGACAGATTCTCTTACAACTTTCAAGATTGCTATTGTGGGCAAATTTTAGATTTTAGGATGGTTGTAAGTCACATAAGAGAATTTGTCATAGTCTATTTTTAGCCTGGAGCACTCTACATTGGGAAAGTCAAATCTGCCATGTATGATAGATGTAAGGGATGTAAGGATAGCAAGGACAAGTGTCCTTTGATTTTGAAAATGGCCATGAGGCCAAGGTGGACACCTATCCCAAGATGCTCTCAAGATATATCTTGTAATCTCTATAAAATGTATAGTTTGGAGTTGTAGTTGCATATTGTTTTTATAGGTACTATTATGTTGCTGGAATAACTCCAGAATCGGCATTCGTGAACTCTTGGAAGACTTGCATTGCAAGTGTATTTTAAATTGTTGTTGTTTTGATAATACATTGTGCAGGTTTTAGAGTGTGGGGTTTTTTACCTAAATTTATGATTTCTTGTTTTATCATCTTTGCTTCATCCATATGTTTTTCCTTTCCTTCTTTTTCAACTACCTATATATGAGTTTTTCTCTTTGGTTTCTCTTCTTACTCCACTTCTATTTATTCCTTATATGATGTTTCAATCATTGATAGAGCTTCTTGTGTTGTAGTGATAACTATAAATGTTATATTTTCTTATATTTTAATATTTTATACCTTTCATGCAACCCTTTCATCCAAAATATTTTGATAGTAAAACCTTGTTGCCAGTATAACTTCTTCTTTTAGTCTATTGGTAACTGCATCATACTCTTTATGTGGCACCTACACAAGAGTGCCAACTCTTTGTGCTCTAAGTTCTTTATCTTGGAATGTTCTTATATCTTCCTAATCTAAAGGAGAGATTGTACTTCTTTTACAAGTCCATCTACGGCTATTTGTCTTATGGATGCTTCTATCTTCAATTCGACATCTCTCTCCTTTTTCTTTCCTTTGATCCTTATACATAATTCTTCTACAAAATTTTTAGTTAGCAAACTTCTACAAAATATGGTGACCATTACTATAGTTAGTAAATTTTAGTTAGTTCATCAAAATTACTATCGTATACTAGGTGTATCCAATTTTGAGTTAGTTCTTTTCTATGGAAGTGGTGGGATATTTTTTGGCTACGTCGAGTGGTTTTCTATTTTTTCCATTTTTTTTTGTTTTTGTTTTCATTCCTTGGTCACTTCTTTCTAGATATTTCCTTCTTTTGACACTACTTGTTCTTTATTTGTGGTTATTTTCTTACTTTTTATACCTTTTAGATTTTTTTCATCCTAATTTATCTTGTTCAAAGGATTCACTATTTATATATTGTACCAAACCTCTCCTCACCTTGAATTTATTTCTCCTAATCCTTTGTGGTTGGTTTTCTTTTGCCTTTCTATTTTGTGTACAATTCATTTTCAATAGGGTCATTGTCACTAATTTATGCATGAGTTTGCCGGTGAAGGTGTTTTATTTTCTAGTCTTCTAGCCATTTTCTCTTTCTTCGATGTTTTGGTCTCCTCTTTTCACTTTTCCTTACTCCTAATATCATATTGCAATGATTTATTTTGTAGTTCCTCTATAGTCAATGTCTCTTTTTTAAATCTCTTATCTCAAATTGTGAGGAGTATTATGGTATCCCTAAAATTAAAGAACTTAATCTAATCGACCTTCTAGGTGTTTTCCTTTTCATCTCTTTTCCTTTCCTTGTTTTGAGAGTATCCACAATAGAAATAACTATTAGTTTAGCTAGAATTTCCAATTCTTTGTTTTCCAAGTCTCTATCTTAACTTTCTATCTACTTTAACCTACCTTGTCTCTTTCCTTTGTATATCTCCTATCCTACTATTCTTTCCATGTCCCAAATCTAGGTATCTTGGGTTTCTTTAGGTGGTGCAACAAATTCTTCTAAATCTTTATAGGGTAGGGGTAGTTCAAATGCTATCCTAAATAGCTTTTTTAAAATAAAAAAGGTTCAAAAGCACTCATACCAGATATATTAATGATCAAAAGAGAATTACAAGAGGGGCCCAAAAATGAGAAATAGAGGCTTCATGGCCATTAGAACCCAAGGGGTCAAATATACTCACACTGTTTAGAAGTTCTACGGATATCATCACCCGTTCAAACAACCATCTTTAGAGTAGTTACACTCTCATATGATGAACATCAAATCATAAGTAAATGAAGCTAGAAGTAATAGTTAGTTCTATGAGAGAGTGTCTGTAATGGCCATTAGAGGTGAAGAGATGCATCCTCTTGGCCTTAGAGAGGCAATTAAGACTTCTAAAAAAATTAAAGCCTCTCATACTAGAATGAAAGATTTGAAGTTGTCTTGGTTTGAAAAGGATTGTTGGTCTCCCAATGGTGTCAATGATCTCTACCAAAACCATTTGAAATTTGAATGTTACATTTGTAGAAGGAAGATCGTAAACCACGTGTTGAAATGTGAAATCAGTTTTACTTATTCCAACAGTGACGAGCAGTCAACAATGAGATCTGGCTAGTTCCACGTGTACACCATGCAAAATTGCATGCAGAAGTGCCACTCACACTTTTATGCGTGAAAATATATCTTTAGATTTTCTTTATTTTTTGCATGTGCTTTTTTGTGATTATTTAGGTTAGTCGAGATTAAATGCCAAGGCATGAGAAAAAGTTTTGTAAATCTAAATTTTCTTTTGAGAATAAAATTGAGAGATCTTTGCCCATGGTTTTTTCCTAGTACATTACTAGGTTTTCCACATAAATATATGTTGTCTATTTTGTTCTGTTATTGTCAATTCACTATTATTTCAATTTTGTACTGCTTATTTTTCTAAGGGTTGGTATCAGAGCACACGGTTCTATGCAGAAATTATTTTGTGGGTTTTTCATTTTTGTGAAAAGCAATGACAAGAAGCATGGTTACCAAATTTGAGGCTCAAAATTTTGATGGTTCCAATTTTTCTCTGTGGAAACTAAAGGTTCAAGCCTTATTGGTGAAGGATGGATGCGCCTTGGCTTTAAAGGGGACAATGTCAAAACCTGTAGCCATGGAGCAAGAGGATTGGGTTGAACAAGATAGCATGGCTAGAGCTACAATTCAGTTATCTTTGGCTGATTTAGTTTTATTCAATGTTGCATAGGAGAAAATGAGCAAGGTTACTGATTCAGCGGATAAAATAGCTGTCTCAAGGTAACAAAGGGAGTGTTGGTGGTGCTAAAGGGAGAAAAGGTTGGCATTTTCTACAGGCTAGTTGGAGAAACTTGCAGTGGAGAGGCTACAATGGTATCAGATGTAGAAATCAATTCATCATCTACTTGGTATCAAAGGTTAGGCCACATGAGTGAATGTGGTCTCAAGGTACTGCTAGATAGAAATCTTCTCCAGGTGCTAAATCTAGATATTTGAATTTTTGTGAGCATTGTTTGTTTGGAAAGCAGAATAGGTTGAATTTTTCTAGTTGCACTACCTAAAGTAAAGAAATTCTAGATTTAATCCATTCATATACTTGGGAAGCACCTATTACATCACTTGGGTGTTCGTCATATTTTGTTTCATTTATAGATGATTATTCTTGTAAGGTGTAGATTTATCTGTAGATGATTTTTCAGTGATACGATCAAGCTCCTCCTAAGGTGTCCTCTTAAGGAAGGAAAGACAAAAATATAATATGGATTGTGTTGCAATGAAGATGCTGGATGTGATGTAGAGGAGTTGTGTGGATACCTCAACAAGTACTCACCCACCTCCTTTGAAAAGATTGCCTAAGCCTAAATGAAAACCTTAACAAGGTCCTCAATTGCTTTCCTTTGGTAAGAAATAACCACAATGTCACCAATATACTTAAAACCCGGGGTAAATGTATGCATCCTTTCACCAATAAAATATCTAGGTTGAGGAAAATATCATCCTCAATGATGATATGTGTCTCTATCACATACCCTACCATGCACTTTTCCCACATAGCTTAGTAAATATACATTATTTATGTTGAGACCCAAGTGCACCTTGACATACAAATTTTTTTGTGATTCAAATTACAATGAGGTTTTGTTTTTATTTGGATAATGATCATGGGTAGCCACATCATGGGTAGCCACAAACCTAGGATATAACAATGGTTTCATATAGATTAAGAATAAATGATTGGTCTAGATGTTTAGTTAATAGATTCCAAAGTTTCATTATATTGGTTGAAGCTTTGGGTAGATCTATGATTTATGCTAGGGTTCAACATGATGTTGAGGGTGTTAGTATCACTCCTAGGTCTAGATCCTTTGATCCATCTACCCTACACTTCATGAGCCTTTGTTGTTTAGTGAGGCATCCCTCTAGGATATTAAGTGCTTGCCTAATGATATAGTGATGGAAATTAACACTCTCCAAGTTCACTCTTTCTTGTGGAAGGGTAATGCTTTCACAATAATACAATATATTTTAATTATAACATTGTAATAGGGAAAACTGTATACCTATGTCATTTTACCTTATGTTTTGGGCCTAGGAAAAACTATTTTATGAAGGAGAACTCAAAAGGACTATAATTTATATAGTGTGATCAAGTCTAAAAAACATTCCTAAAAAAACATCATCACACATCTTAAGATTTTACTCCATTCCATAAATAGTTCATTTTCCCTCTTTATGTCAAACACACAAGTGTGGACCTAATCTCGATTAGGTCTATGATTATGGATTTGAACCCTGAAGTTTGAAGATTTAATTCAAATTCAAACTTTTCCCACCCCTTTACTAGCCATTATGAGCTAACTAAAGTGTGAATTGTGTGAAATTACTCATTAGGATGTTGTATTTAACAAATAACCCTAAGTGAAAATGGATCATCTAGGGGTTATGAGGAGGAGGATGCTAGAGTATTATTAATAGAACAAATTTATTCTAAAGCATCATATTATTATAAAAATTATTAGAGCACGTCATTTTAGGTCTACTTTTACTCTTGTTTTCCACCTTCGAATCTTCTCTCAAAGACAAAGTCATCTTACTTTTACTCTTGTTTTCTGCCTTCCAATCTTTGCTCAAAGTCATAAAGTCATATTTACTAATGATTTATATAGAAAACCTCAACTTTATTATCAAAGTTAATTATTACTTCAATAATTGTATTTATTTAATTACTTATTTAATTACAGTTAAAATAGTGGAAGTCTTTCATATTGACCATTACTTTTTAATATAAAAAATGTGGTACATTTCCATAACCAAAACAACATGATATTAAGATAAAAGCCAACTTCTCTTTTTATCTATACATTAGTTAGCTCATTCTATTAATACAAAATTTTGATCTAATGTTCATTATTTAATTTCTAAAGACATGATATATAAGAATTGCCAACAATTTAATAAATGAAGTAAAAATTTTCCCATAACCTTGATGAGACATATTACTATTTAATACTTGAAATAAAATTCTATAAAAAATTGAAATGAAATAAAGTTCCATAAAATAGTGAAATGAAATAAAGTCTGGATGTTCAAAAAATATATAAAGTCCATGACAAATAATATATAACATAGTCCATGAAATAGTCAAATTATGTAGCCCATGAAATAACCTATCACATACTATCTCTGTAATCAAGATTCCTCTACACACCATGCGAACTACTTAGGTCATTCACACCATGCGAACTACTCAGATGACCTGAATCACTCTGTAGAAGAGAAAGATTTAGATGAAATCAAATGTAAGATGACTAAAAATGATTTAATGACAATTTTTAAATTTATAATTTATCATAAAATAAAATTACCTTGTGAGGCTGAGAGGCATGCTCTAGTCCACCTGGACCTATCTCTACATGCTCTGAATCAATCTATTTAACACAAGAGAAAATTCAAGTTGAAATTAGATGTAAGACGATCTTAAAAATGATTTAATTCAATTTAATTTATAATTTATCATATTTAAATTTTTATATCGTAAAAGGTTGTTGTGCATCCTCTATTCCAGGACCTGTCTCTACAGGCTTAGCTACATGACATGTCTCAAGCTATAAAAGAAAAAGAATTTTTAACACATGTCAACATATATATCTATTGAAATTTAATTTAAGTTCACAATGTATATTTTAATTGACTTTAAATATAATCTAAATTTTAAATTACACCGTATCAGGCTGCCCATCTCCTCTGTCCTCCTGCTCTGCATGTGTTGTGTGTTGATGAAACGTGTCACTGACAAGCTCCTACAAGGTTATTTATAACTTAGCACATGTGTGTACAAATTAGGTTATTTATCACTTGTGTACATAGATACTCAAATTTTATTTTAATCTATTTAAAAGACTTGTACATATATTACACGTAGACATAGATATACATTTTTGAACAACCTGAAATGCAGTCGACTCCTGATCTAAACTTGGATCATCCAAGTGTGCTGCAATGCCCATCCTCATTGTTGTGTCAACCTACATAGACATATTTTTAATATATATTAAATAATACATGCACGTTTTTAGATGTAGTGAAATGAAAATAGAAAAATCTAAGTATATATAGTTTTTTTAAATAATATACATACTGTAAAAGTGTCATGTGAGAAACCCAATGATGGAGGAGCACTCGAGACACCCTCAAATGAAGGATTCAATGTGGAAGAATTCTGAACCAACATAAATATTTAATGTACATGTTCAAGACTGAATTACAAATTAAAATCAAGTAAATAAAATTATTTAAAATATAAATCATTCAAAATACCCCAATTTGGTGCCCGAGATGAATAGGTGTTGATGAAAAATTAAATCAATCAATAGTCCCTATTGCCATCATCTACACTAAACAATTCGATTGTTAAAATATTACAATTTAATTTATCTATATGTTCATTAAAAACACGTGCTTAAAATTGTTATAAATTCAACATGTGTGTAACCTATATATACATATGTCGAATGATCAGTAGGATGATCCTCAACAAATAGATAATCAACAAATGATTCACCCATATTATCAGATGATGCATGTGTAGCTAAAGTGAGTGCAGCTGCTTGATAAGATCCATAACACAACTGATTGCAACTCATACATGTATGAGGCATCCACACATGTGGAGTGGTACTAGGACCACTTCCATCATCAACTCCTCCATGGTCTCTAACCCGAGTTACCATCATAGAAGCCTGCTCATCTAGGCTACCTGAGATTGCACTCAATGTGCCTAGTGTGGATACCGCAACAGGAGGGTCAATAAGAGGTTGAACAAGCATAGGTTGTTGGGGATCAACCCGTGCCCCCAACCTCTATTGTGGCATGCTACCACCAATACCCTGGAATGATCTAAAATCAAAGTAGTTGGGTTTCTGATTCATAACAAACTCTACATATATTTTTCTCAAAAAATATAAAGGAACCTCACAATTAACATGAGGTGGATAATCAAACACCATCCACCATCTATCCCAAAAATTGGTAGACATTCCTTCATGCCTACACCACCTGATTGATATTCTTTTCTTATTTGCAGTAATAGGTTTGTTTGTAATGGGATGTCTAAAATATAGCGCTAAATGACCTTTTGTGATTTTAAGATTCAAAATATCCTTATAGGAGAGGCCATCAGCATAAAATTGGCACCTCTCCTCTCTCTATTTATGGAATCCATCAAAGTCTGAGTCAACAGACCTCACAGAATCTACAATGGTTTGCATCAAAGTTGTAAAATGTACCACAAGGCTTAGGACAAGGTCGAAAGCTCAGGAAATGCAAATTGACAAGTGTCACGTAAAGTGTCAAAAGGCATCGAAATTAGAGAGAGAGAGAGAGAGAGAGAGAGAGGAAACAACACAAGATAAGAAAGAAGACTCGTCATCAAGAGGTTTGCTGTGTAGAGGACATTATTCATGCTTACATGTATGTGACAAGGATTTAAAATGATCATAGGGGTCCTCATCGATGTTGTGCATGATTTTTGTACTTGCAGTCCCATGTTTGGATTTGGCAATTTCACCTCACTGCGAAGATAAAAATACAGAAATATAAAAACATGACAATGGTTGGGCTCTTCCTGACATCATCCTAGACCCTACTGCTATATGGGGAAACCTAGATGACAAGGATCCTCCATCCTCTGGCACTGCTCTAGCCGGTTGATGGCCTTTTTTCATTGTTTTTGTAATGTTTTCTAGATTTTGGGCATGGCCCATAACTATATGACTTTCTAGGATCTGCCCATGTGACTTTTGGGAGTGTTCATTTTAACCACCCATCCTTTTTTGTGATATGTGATGAGGAGCCTAAAACCCTAACATGCATTTCCCTTTGTATGTCTTTGTTTTACTTAACATACATTCTCTGATGTATATAAATGCACCTCTCGCCTATCGGTAAAACATTCTTATCGGCCACCTTACAAACTATCACCCCGATGTATGTCTTCAATGCTTGTATCTGCCGCAAGATACATTACCCAATGTACATTCAGAATATACATTTGTGATATACAATCCCAATATACTTTAGTTGACCTGTGATCGTCGGTTTCCTTCACCACTGCTGCTGGTCACGCTTTGCACCCGACTCAATGTATCTATGAAATGTATATGTTCAATACACATTCAAAATATACAATCCCAATATGCATTCGGTAAGTTTGACCACTGACTTCTCTTGTATCTAATCCAATGTATGTTTCAACATACAACCGGAAGATACATTCCCAACATGCTTCGCCAAATGTACATTTGACCGAATTGTTGACTTCTTTGTATGCCAATACACTTGCACAATCACAATGTATGTTTACTGCATACAATCTCAATAACCATTTGCGAGATACTCATGACTTAAAACTGCAGGATACACAGGAGATGAACCCGACATACATTAACAATATATGTACAGAATGTATATTCACAATGTATGTTTACTAATCTTGACATACAATGCCTCAATGCTTCCCGATATGCTTTACGACATACACACAGAACAGACCCTTGCGATATACACACAGAATGTATATCCGACATGCAAATGCGATATACACACAAATTGTATATCTGATGGAATAATGTGGAATTTCACCGATTCAAACTGCTGCAAACCCTACAACTTCATAGATCTGCTTCCTTAACAATCTAACACAAATTTTAGACTTTCCCAACCTAGCACATGAGGATGCTAGGATCTTTCAATGCATCCCGTACCTGATCCTACAAGCATGAAATCGAACAAACAGAAAAACAAAATGAAAACACTGTACAGCCATTCCACTGATTTCAAAGAAATCTAACCAGTGGAATGGATTAATGATCCATCTCAATCCCAAAATAGTAAATCAATTATTACAGAGGAAAACCTAATGAGATAGAATAACAGAAAGTTGCAAGACACAAAATAGGACCTTGTTATTTATGCTTTTAGAAATGTATACAGATGCTCTGTTCTCACAATTGCACAACTCAACTTCACACTACTACTATGATGATCACAATTGATCTAATCTTGGGATATTTATTCACTTACCCTCGGTAGTACTGAATTGGCTCCAAGCGGCTGGGAGATTAATCCAAACGGCCAGGAGATTAATCCAAATGACTGGGAGATTACAACTGACTAACAACCTCTAACTGTCTAACAACCTTCGAGATTACAGCTCGACAAATGTCCTTGGGACTTACAACATAAACCTAAATACAAACTAAAATAACATGCATTGATCAAACAGACCTTATTACATTGAATGGTTAGCTTAGGACCTTATTGGAAACATCAAAATGAACTGTAAATAGTTAATGCCTTATGGAGGCCACTGTGGTTGGGTGCCCCTACACCATACACCCCACCACGAAAAGAAATCATGCCCCATGAGTTAATGCTTGGGTGTATTCCACCTTTAATCTTTCCTATCTCATGGCTTCCCCATGATCTCTGAACTGCAACCTGCTTTGATGGAATCAAAAACTCATGCCTAGCATTGTAGGCTCTACTCACACCTTTCTTTCTTACTGTCATCTCTGTCTGAACACCTGTATTATAAACCTTGGGTAATGCGTCTTGTACTGCTGCTATGATAGAATCTGTTTGTCTTTCAACTCTTGTTGGCTCTAGAGGACAAACAATTGTCCCTACTATGATAACATCCTTGTCTTTCCAATCAACTTGTGGCTGCTTGTAAACCTGCTCTTTGACCTTCTACTGATCCATCTGATCTCCACCAGTCAGAACTGAAATCATCTTCAAACTGTGATCTCCAGCAATCCCATTCCTTGAGATATCATCAACTTTCATTGTCTCTGCTTCATGCATCTTCACAAACACTTTCTTTCCTACCAAAATGATTTTGGCTGCCTTCTTTGCTTCAGCGTCCTCCTGCAACGGTGTCATCACAAAAATTCTCCCTTCCTTCTTGAAGGTGTAGGTGTTAGCATATCCATCATACAATGCTCTCCTATCAAATTGCCATGGCCTACCCAAAAGTAGGTGACAACATTCCATGGGCAATATGTCACACAAAACCCTATCCTGATATTCCCCAATCTGGAAATCAACATATGCTTGTTCATATACCAAAAGTGATTGACTATCACTTACCCAAGATGCTTTGTAAGGATTTTGATGAGGAATCCTTCCAATTTCAACTTATCCACCATTTCCTGAGATACCATATTATCTGTTGAACCAGAATCTATTACTATTTTGCATACCTTACCTCTACATTTGCATATAGTCTTGAACAAGTTTCTCCTTTGGCTCAAATCTATTTACTTCAAGAGATGTCATACTCCCCTCATTCTCTTGCACAATTTAAACTCTCTTTTCACTTCTTCTTTCATTACCACTTGAAGTAGCACCAAACTTTACAGGACACTTGAAGGATGGATGACCAAACTCACCACAAGTGTAGCACTTTCCTGAAAATGTATTAAAACCTCTGCCACCTCCAAATCTGCCTCTTGTGCCTTTCCATCCACCTCTGAAATCAGACTACTCCTGTCCTTTACCAGGCTCTTCTTGATTCTCACTAGTTTGTTTTGGTGTAGGGGCCGATCCTCTTCCCCTTATATTGCTGCCTCTTCCCCTCATGGACTTATCCTGTCTCCTTTACATCTTCTCCTCAATCCTGATTGTCATTTGATAACAGTCTTCTACACTCCTAGGATTAGCTAGAACTAATTCATCATGTATGTTCAATCTCAAACCAACTAGGTATCTAGCAACCTTTTCAATCTCATTCTCATGATGACTAGACCTCATACTCAATTTATGAAATTCCTCCATATATGCTTTCACATCCATTTCTTTTTGCCTTAAAAATTGAAGTTTCTTAAACATTTGAACTTCATAATCCTTGGGTAAAAATTTACCCTTGATCCTTGCTACCATCTTGTCCCATGAAGAAATCTTTGACTTACCTTGCTTTCTCCTCTCTGATTGGACATAATCCCACCATACCAAAGCATGACCTCCCAATTTGGTCTTTGCAATCTTTACCTTCTGCTTCTCAGGAACTTCCTCACATTCAAAGTGATTATCTAATGCAGCAATCCAATCAAGTAACTCTTCCTCATTCAAACTTCTAGTGTACCTTGGAACATCAATCTTTTCCTTAGGTTTGTCATTCTGAACTACCCTTAACAGTTTCGTAAATCTCTGATCTTCAGGATTCAAATCTTCATCTACCTCTTCAAATTCTTCACCATCATCTTCTTTTTCTAATTCATTGTCTTCCATTTCTCTTTTTTTGTTTGTCTCAAAGGCTGCAAGCCTAGGTTGAAGTGCTTCTACAAGCTATTTCATCTTCCTCATCTCTTTAGCATGTTTTTCCTTCCTCTCCTGCAACTCTCTGGCAATACCATTACCTTTCAGAGGCATCTTGTCAACCTCTCAATCCTTCTACTTCTGCCTTCTCAGTGACAAAATCAACACACAATAGCCCAGACCTTTTGCTGGGCTCTGATACCAATATGATGAGGAGCCTAAAACCCTAACATGCATTTCCCTTTGTATGTCTTTGTTTTACTTACCATACATTCTCTAATGTATATACATACACCTCTTGCCTATCGGCAAAACATTCTTATCGGCCAACTTACAAACGATCACCCCGATGTATGTCTTCAACGCTTGTATCTGCCGCAAGATATATTACCCAATGTACATTCAGAATATACATTTGCAATATGCAATCACAATATACTTCAGTTGACCTGTGATTGCCGGGTTCCTTCACCACTGCTGCCAGTCATGCTTTGCACCCGACTCAATGTATCTTTGAAATGTATATGTTCAATATACATTCGAAATATACAATCCGAATATGCATTTGGTAAGTTTGACTGCTTACTTCTCTTGTATCTAATCCAATGTATGTTTCAACATACAACTGGAAGATACATTCCCAACATGCTTCGCCAAATGTACATTTGACCGAATTGTTGACTTCTTTGTATGTCGATACACTTGCACTTTCACAATGTATGTTTACTGCATACAATCTCAATAACCATTTGCGAGATACTCACGACTTACAACTGCAGGATACATAGGCGATGAACCCAACATACATTATCCATATACGCACATAATGTATATTTGCAATGTATGTTTACTAATCTTGACATACAATGCCTCAATGCTTCCCGATATGCTTTGAGACATACACACAGAACAGACCCTTGCGATATACACACGGAATGTATATCTGACATGTAAATGTGATATACACACAAATTGTATATCTGATGGAATAACGCAGAATTTCACTAATTCAAACCACTGCAAACCCTGCAACTTCACAGATTTGTTTCCTTAACAATCTAACACAGATTTTAGACTTTCCCAACCTAGCACATGAGGATGCTAGGATCTTTCAATGCATCCCGTACTCGATCCTGCAAGCATGAAATTGAACAAACAGAAAAATAAAACAAAAACACTGTATAGCCATTCCACTGATTTCAAAGAAATCTAAGCGATGGAATGGATTAACGATCAATCTCGATCCAAAAAAAATAAATCAATTATTACAGAGGAAAACCTAATGAGATCGAATAACAGAAAGTTGCACGACACAAAACAAGACCTTGTTATTTATGCTTTCAGAAATGTATACAGATGCTCTGTTCTCACAATTGCACAACTCAATTTCACACTACTACTATCATGATCACAATCGATCTAATCCTGGGGTATTTATTCACTTACCCTCAGTAGTACTGAATTGGCTCCAAGCGGTTGGGAGATTCATCCAAACGACTGGGAGATTACAACCGACTAACAACCTCTAACTGTCTAACAGCGTTCGAGATTACAGCTCGACAAATGTCCTTGGGACTTACAACATAAACCTAAATACAAACTAAAATAACATGATTGGTCAAACAGACCTTATTACATTGAATGGTCAGCTTAGGACCTTATTGGAAACATCAAAATGAACTATAAATAGTTAATGCCTTATGGAGGCCACTGTGGATTGGGTGCCCCTGCACCAATATGTGTATTATTATCTTTCATTAATATAGATATATTGGTCGCCTATTCATAAAAAAAAATTGCATCAATAAATATTTTGAATATTGTGTAGATTGGAAGCCCATCTTATGGAATATGAAACTAATCAAAATCATCTTCATTATATTCAATAAGGTCAGATCCAAACTTAACATTGGTTGGGGGATTAGTCAAACCTCCTGAGATGTGTTGACAAAGATAAAATAATTGATCAGGTTCTTTCAGATGCAAGCTACTTCTTGAACTCACACCAAGGCTCATCCCTTTATGTAACACAACCCCAAGGTGGATATCCAATATTTTATAAAGTATGCCTATGTAATCTATTTTATAAAGTCCACTTATATATTCTTTAGAACTTTGGAATGCAGAAATCCACAAGATGCAGCATACGGAACAATCCCTTAAAAAGTAAAGCCTATTAACCTTTTAAATGTTGACTAGATTTACACTAATCCTATAAACCTTTTAAATGTTGACTAGATATACACTAAGTCATTATCCCTTAACATTTATGAAGGCATCTTAAAAGATTAAAAAAAACACAAAACTAAAAAATAATAAACTTGTAACATACTTCCAGCCATTTGAGGATCATTTCCAAGGAGGGTAGTATAGACTACATTTGGCAAAGAAGTGCTAATTGGTGATGCACCTAAAGATGAACCATGACCTTTAACCATTGCACGTCAATGTTGGGAATGAGGAGGATGAGAAGAAGTATAGACAATGCTATTGTTCCTTTCATCTTCCCCATTATAATTAATCTTATGATAGTATACATTAACATAAGGGGGCAACAGTAACATAAATAGTAGCCCCTAAAATTAGCCGACAACCAGGAAGCCTGCTACCAATGAATCCTTTCCCAACTCTAAACTCCTCGAGCTACCAAGCATTACAGTCAAAGCACATAAGGAAGTAGAACAATGTCGAGACACGGATATTATTTCAGTTGGGATAGACAAGAATTGACGGGAGGATATTATGATGCAGGAGATAATGTTAAGTTTGGATTTCCAATGGCCTTCACAACCACAATGTTGTCATGGAATGTTTTGGAGTTCGGAGGATTCGTGGGTAATGATCTCTCCAATGTAAATATGGTCATTCGATGTGCCACAAATTATCTTTTTAAAGATACCGCTCATCTAGACACCATATATGTTCAGGTTAGTATATGCATAACAACAAAACAAATTTAGTCATGATGTTACAACCAAATAGTTTCAGTCATGATGTTGTATCTCCTGGGTTCATAAATTCTAATAATTATTTAGGCTTTTCTGATAATTATGCAGCTAGGAGACCCTACAAATGCTGGGAAAGGCTAGAAGACATGGACACTACCATAACTGCATATAAAATAGATAACCAAAGCCATGAAATGACTATAGCACTTGCAGCTGCATCCCTTGTGTTTCACAAATCAGACCCTTCCTATTCCAAGAGACTCATTCATGCTTCCATGATGGTAAATTTTTCAGCACTAGAGTAATATCAGCTTAAAAGCATGATAACAATCGGAGTTTAGGAGCTGATAAATCAGACAATAAATTTGGATTGAACAATAAACACGTTGTAGCCCCGAGTGCTTTTATCCCAAGTATAATAACTTAGATTGTGACTACATATATTAATCAAATCAGTAAGAAGTTATATAAGTAGCCACACTCGAAATTTCTATACCTTAGATAAAAGCACTTTGGCTTCAACATGTTTATTGTCCCACCCAAACATATTCTCTGATTCATTAGCTCCTAAACTCTATCATTACCATGTTTGGAAGATGTTGCTATCTATCTAGTGCTAAATAAATTAGCATTAAGGAAGCATGAATCAGTCTCTTGGAGTGAAACAAGGGATGCAGCTACAAGTGCTACAACTATTTTAGGGTTTCGGTTATTTATACGCGGTTTTGGAAGTGTCCATATCTTCTAGCCTCTCCCAGCATTTGTGGTCATTATTAAGGTCCCCTACCTGTATAATTTTCAGACGAGCCTCAATAATTATTAGAATTTATAAACCCGTAAAATTATTTCATTGTTACATCAAGACTGGAATTATTCTATTGTTATGCACATATTAACCTAAACATATATGGTCCCTAGATGAGCAATAGTTTTGAGAAGATAATATGTGCCCCAATGAATGCCCATCTTTGCATTGGAGACATCTCTACCCATGAATCCGCCGAACTCGAAAATAGTCGATCACAACATTGTGGTTGTGAAGGCCTTTGGAAATCCAAACTTAACATTGTCTACTGTGTCAAGTCCATATCCTCCTGTCAAGTCCAGCTGGTAAATTGTCCAACTGCTCACCATTCACGAAGCTCAAAAAATAGCCACAACTATGTCATACCTCCTGCAATACTGAGTTAAACATTCAGACATTATAACCTACTGCAATTTCTAGAACGTTAATCTTCATTGCCTTATGGCGATTGATTGTTGTATTTTTTGGCTTATGTTTTTTTATTCACTAGGGCAGCCTAGGTAACTCTTTGGTGGCTTTGCAGGTGAGGCTTCTTCTTTTCTTTATGTATTACAGATAGTTACTTCCTTTGTCTCGTTCATGTTGTTACTTCCACTTCCATGGTTCTAGAGATTCCACACAAATTTATGTTGTTCAATTTCCATCCTAACTTCAATTATAGCCTTAAACACCTGAAAAGCATTTTTCTACTGCACTTAGTTAAGATGATATAAAATAAAATTATATTATATTAAATTTGGGTTTAAAGTTGAGTGTTCTTGGATTTCAATATGTAAGACATTAGCATATATTACAGCAACAAATATCTAACTTATTTATTTTTTAATTAAAAACTGATAAAAATAATATACTTTACTTGAAAAAAAAATTATTCAAATTAAGTTGTTCAAAGAGTTTTTATAGGATGCAATTATTATATCAAAAAAATATTATGTGAACATATGAAAATATTTATGATAAAGTAGTTCCATGATCAGTACTTTATAGGATTATTGTATAAACCTTATAATATAAAATATAAAACAACCACTTCCAAAACACTAATTATATTATAGTATGACACACAATATCTTATAAATAAAATAATTTAATGTGTCATAGACTTGTGTCATTAGACATAAATATTTAAATATCTAACAAAAATCAAAGGAAAAACATAGAAAGATCTTACCAAAATAGCCCTTGTTGCACTATGACAATGGTGGTTTTGCTACAATAATTTTTTATAATGATTTGATTGTTGGTTGCTCACTTTGACAACATAACATTACATTACATTGGAAGCTCCATATTATGGTTTGATAGAGGCTTAATTTATAGATTTTTGGATGATAGGATGAATGGCTAAGATTTAATTAGATGGATGGCGAAGATTTGATGAGATGACTTTAAGGAAAAAAGGAGGCTTCTAAGTCATATCCATATGTTGATGAACGGATGGACAAGATTGAATCAAATGAAACTAGGGCTTATTCTTATGTGAATGGCTAGGATTAAGACGTAGTATGAAATGGGTGGTGGAGATGTAAAGTTAGTTTGGTTTTTGTGGTCAACATGTGACTCTTATTTATTATTTGTGGCAAGTGGATGACGATTATTAGAACAAGGTGAAATCAAATAATAAAATTATTTAATTAACCAGCATACCTATCTTTAGAAAAATTTACCTAAATTATGAAAGGAAGTTAAAGTTGCGGAAACAACTTTCTAAGCCAATCTTGAGGAGAGATATTATGCAAAACTTTTAAAAGCTGATCTAACAGTTACAGAAATTCCAGCAACACATTCAAAGCATGAAATAAACAATAAAACACAAAACACCAGATATACATGGGAAAACCCTTTCGGGTGAAAAACCCCACACTCCAAAAGCCTGCTCAATGTATTCCAAATCCAATAACAAGATTACATACACTTGTAGAGCAAGTATAACAAGATTACATACACTTGTAGAGCAAGTTTATTACAAGAGTATCACCAGTAAACAATTCTGGAAGAATTCCAGTAGCATTCTAGCAACATAATAATACTTGCAAACTCACACTATGCAAACTACAAGCCTCCAATTTATAGACTTCTGGCTATACAAGAAACCGTCTGTCATTTTACAAATCCAATTGTGAAGCTTCTCAGCCAAAATGAAATCCCCTATTTTTACCCTTATAGATGTCATAGAAATCTGTCATAATATGTCTAAAAGCAGGCCTTCCATAATATACTGTCATGTGGGCATCTTTTGACACGTAAAAAACCAATTTTCAAAGCACTGACAATGCGTAACAGATGTAAGAAAATATTAAATAAAAATAACTATAACAGCAAATGTGCAGAGACACCTCATTTTCCAACAAATTATGCCGGCCTCTTGAATCAAAACAAAGTAACAATAAAATACTTCCTTTACAAAGCATGCATATTTTTATTTATGTGAAGAACCCTAACCCTATTTGAGTATGGGGAGATTTGAATTCCCTGAATAAATAAAATTTAAAATCCCAAAAATAATCTAGTTTCTTAAAATAAAATAACACTAAAATATTTCATTGACTATAAACTACCATACTATCTTTAGAAAAATCTACTTAAAATACGCTAGAGATATCCTAAGCTTGTATTGAATCAAAATAAAATAACACTAAAATATTTCCTTTACAACAAAGCATGCATATTTTTAGTTTCTGCCAAAGAAACTATAGGCAAGGCCTGTTCTTAACTAGTGATTAATAATTCGTTTTGCAACCAAATTGAAATAGTTTTTCTATTTAAAAAATATTTAGCTATTGTTATTGTATCGATGCAAATATTATAACAAAACATATTTGAAAATTAATTTTTCTTTAATCTAATTGACAGAAAACTTTTAATATGCATCCATTACAATAATGACGGTAATATTAGCCTATAGAAAGGGAGTAGCAGATAATAAGAGCATGTTACTATCATTATATTTGTTTTATATCTTTCTTTTGGCAGAGAACAATTAATAATAAGAAAACACCCCCAAAGTATCATTTCTTGCATTTTATTACAGTTTTGTTTGAATTAATTTTAAGAAAATGGCCCCAAAGACTGTGAAGCAGATCTATAAATTTGCTCAGAAGGGACAACTTGTTGATGAGAGACTTGACTTGAAGCTGAACTAGTTGTTTGACAAAATCTCTCGCTCAGATGTGGATCGCTCCTTTGCTAGGCTTGTTGATAAGCCTCGGAGATTGTAGCATGTTCTCTTATGCCAAATACAGCAACCTTTTACAATCAATCCTTCCTGAGGGTGCTTTCGAACAGGGCATGGGAGATCTGTCAAAAATTATTGCCAGGCATGGTATTGACATTGCTTTCCCTAATCTTTGAAAACTGCATAAATCAGACGTGGAAATGCAATCAGGTGATAGGTGTAGAGCCAAACTCAGACGCCAAAGTGGGATCTTTGGAACAGGGTGTGCGTATCCCTGAAAATAACAAGAAGTAGATTATTGTCGTATGTTGTATACTATTTTGAATTAGGAGGGCTATGGTTGGAAACCCCTGGCAAACAGCAGCCTCATCGCTGAATGCTTTTGAAGGCTTGGTGCAAAAAGCACAACAAGCACAGAATATTACAACACACAACTTAATCAAACATCCAATGCTTGGTGATCGAGGCAATTGCAATTGCCTGATGATTAAACCATTACATTTGCCTCTATTTATAGAGGGCTTTAGAACAACCTAGACTCAAGGAATACAGTCAAAACACATGTTTCTCCATTCAACGCACATGGTCTTTCTGCAGGTCTGTGGTTGGTGAGAGTAGGTGAGAAGTCGGTGGGAGCAGGTGAGAAGCTTCTACATTAGTGGGTGAAATTAATGCCAACATACTCCCCCTTAATTTCGACCACAAATTTCAATTACTTTCTTGACCTTTTTCATTGATGCTTCAGCATCTGCAATCTTCAAATTTTATGGATCGAACCTAGGAAATCCCATTTTGCTGTAGGGATGCTCTATCCACGAGCTCTGGCCTTCTTGTCACCAGTCCATCATAGGTTCAGGTGTGATTACCTTGCTTTCCTCAACATCTCCCATAGAGTCACACTGCTGGTGCTCAGGGATCCTAACTTCAATTGCTTCTTCTGACTTCATACATGGCTTACACAAATATAGAATGCTGCGGCATTCAACCATCTTATTTCCTTATACATTGACAATTTCACTCAACTTGTTTTACAACTTTAGACACCTATCCTTCTCTATCCTCCTCTGACCTTCTGATCTTTTATCAAGACTTCTTACTTTGTTCTACAGATTTTAAGAATGTTTTTCTACATAATACTTCATTCTCTGAATCAAGAGACTTATACAAACTCTTCAAACTTTTTATGATCTACAGAACCAACTTCAAGATGGACAATAGAGACAACAAACTTTGACATTTTAGCTTGACTTTAATCTACCCTTGGACGAATTCTGCAAACTCCTTATTGGGCTGACGGCTCACTTCATTGGCTATTTTCTACTCTGAAATTTTCTACAAACTTTTGACTTGGCTGATCTCCTTTCAGCAGCTTTAGGCGACGACAACTTCCTTATCAGACAACTCCCAGCTCTTCTCTCGGCAGATCTGCAATCCTTCCTTTGACCTTCATAACACCAACATTCCCTCTCTCGCTCACAAGACTATGCTTCGGCGGCCTTTTTCTCAACAATTTTCTTTCGTGGATTTAAACTTTCAACTTCCACGATATCTAACCTCTTGGATGGCTGCGGCATCTTTGAACAGCGATCCTCCTCTTTTGATCGCTATTGGACAGGCTGCGGCCTATATTCTTTTTCTACAAACCCTTTCTTGTATGCTGCGACTCCCTTGGCTGAGCAATTTTCAATCTTGGGCGATGGCCTCCTCTTGGTAATAACAGCAGATTCAGCTGCAGAAATATTAACACAGGGACCTCTTCTCCCTTGGCACTGGCTTGTCTTCAAACAACCTTGCAAACTAATTCAACTTTTTGACTTTCCTTATCAGCGGATTGATTTCTGCAATCTCATTTCCTTTAGGGCAGCTATAACAAATTTATGCGTTCTTTCTTTCACTTCCTGTGGCGCCACAGCAATCAGATCTGGGCGATTGACTTCCTCAAGAGCTGCGGCTCCTTGTTGTAGCGGACTCCCTTTTGATTGGCTTTAACGGCTTTTTATTTAATTTTTCATTCAACAACTCCAGTGATCTGCCAATTTCTTTCACAGCTTTAGCTGGACGGCGTCACCACAATTTCTTTAACCTGATTTCTCTTCAGAGATGAACCTGCAAACACAAGACACAATCCAGCGCATCTCCAATAACCCTAGCTCTGTTATTAAGCTGGCTCTGATACCAAATGAAGGTTTGGTGCAAACAACACAACAAGCACAAAATATTACAACACACAACTTAACCAAACATCCAATGCTTGGTGATCGAGGCAATTGCAATTGCCTGATGATTAAACCATTACATTTGCCTCTATTTATAGAGGGCTTTAGAACAACCTAGACTCTAGGAATACAGTCAAAACACATGTTTCTCCATTCAACGCACATGGTCTTTCTGCAGGTCTGTGGTTGGTGGGAGTAGGTGAGAAGTCGGTGGGAATAGGTGAGAAGCTTCTACATTAATGGGTGAAATTAATGCCAACAGCTTTGTGGAATGCGAGGATAGTAACGCTTGCTGCCTGCTCGAAAAAATTCCTTACCCTTTGGATGGCTGCAACCTCATTCTGAATCACATCCTCGAGGGAATGGCCATTGTCGCTCCTGAGCACGGGCAACAAGACATTTCAAAATAGTTTTTTCTAGAGTTTCAACTTAGAGGACTATGTTGTCTATGTGTTCTTTAGGGTTTTAACGCTTCAATATGTTGTTCAGTGGGTTATTTGCTTTTCGTACACAAAAAAAAATAATGCAAATACTACTTTTACGTTCAATATATGGATTTTATCCTAGATCAAATTCGTACATTGAATTATTTTCATTTTTAGTGTGAACTACTTAAGTAGTCTCCTATAGATGCCACGTTTTGAGACCCCAGAAAATTACATTAAATTTAATAATTGAAATGGGAATTGATGCTTGCAGTATATTTATGTCAAATTTTAGGGCAAACTTTTTTTTTCTATGGATTTTAGTTTCCTGTTATTTATGGCAAGATTTATGGGCCTCGGATTTGTAATTTTGCATTTCTAGTGCTGTAATAGCTTGAGATATTCAGAGCATAGGATTTAGGGCTAGCTGGGTTTTATGTGAATTTCAAAAGTTAAAATTGTATAAAGCTTTTGGCTGCTGGAGCTGTAGCTATATTTTATAGCTTTCGGATAAAGTTATTGGAAATGGGGAGTCTTAAAATGTATTTGTTGAAGTGGTAAGCTCAAGATTTATCACCAACAAGACAGCAAAAAGTGAGTCCTTGAGAAGTGTTATATTTAAGGTGTTTTGGCAACATGACAAATATTAGGTTATGAGTTTTAAAAATTACATTTAATTTTTTTTCTTTTGTTTTCTTTTATTAGAAATTTGGAGACTTTGGAGACTTTGGACAGTGCTAATAAACAAAAGTGTGGATTGTTGTTTTGCTTTCCTTGGCTTGATTATGCATTGATCACTACCAGGGCGTAATGTGATGGCCGTATGGCCATATTTAGTCATTTTAGTCGTAAAATACAGTTAAAATTTTAGAAAGACTGTATCACTTGAAAGGTGAGATTTCAAGTAAACTGTCAAAATTTCTATGTAAGTATTCCTATATATATATTTTTTCTAAAATAGGTAGGCTTTAATATTTGAAAGGCAACTTCAAATAGATGACCGTCACAAAAAAATTACTTGACAGGCAGGGTCGACTGTCAAATTTAAGCCCTGATCACTAGAGCATACCAAATTTTGGTGAGACTCCTACCAATATGAACCTTACAACTAATAAACAGAATCAGTCCTGACTCTAATATGTACAACTACGGATTAATTTTTTCTAAAATAATGTACAATCATCTTTTTCCCTATCACCTTGGAATTAGAATTTTTAATATTACAAAAATGGGATTCTTTCATTCGTATGCATTAGAGCCATGCCTAAAAATTTCAGATGGAATAGGAGAGCCCTCAAGAGGGCCTTTCAACTGGATCCTTCTGTTTTGGATCCTGCAGATCAGCTTTCTACATTGGTTCGGCATGGGACCAAATGACTGAGGTAGTGTGCTTAACTCTGGGTTTGGACAGGATGGCTCGCGAATTTCTAGCATAGGCCTGGATGGTTTTGCAACTTCCAACCTGAGTTGTTTGCCACTTGGTTGCATGTTGAACCTCCAAGTTTTCCTGCATTGCTTCAGCAACCAACCTTCTAATAAGATTAGAAATTTAGAATCTTTTCAATTTGCTAATTCACTCTCCAACATAGGGATTTGGGCATCATGATCTCCAAAATTTTGACACAGGTATTTAATGCTATCCTCCAGGGTATGAATGGTTTTCAGTTTCGCCTTGGCTGTATGGACTTGTATCATATTTGAGAGGAAGGGACTTGCTATTCGTCCTTTGGCTTCAGAATGACTAGAATTTCCATTCGAGGAGTAATATCTCTAGAAAGATAACTGCTTCGAGGATCCCTTCTCACAGAATGAGAGTTTCATTGTAGGTTACAACATCTTGTTTTCCATTGGTATTATATCCATTCCATGGACTATTATGCCTGAGATATTTTTCCTTCTTTACTAAGCATATATTCTGAGGTTTTTAGCCCTAAAACAAAATCAAATCTACAAAGCAATTGAATTGGAGAAGTACAATATTCTGATAATTTGCTAAATTTCTTCTCCATTGTATTCTTGGTGGAGGTGATCTAAGAATTTAAAACTGTTTTGGTTGACTTATTTCTTCCCACTTAAAATTCTTCCTGTCAATGTTAAAGGTCTTGCTAGCAATGTAGCAACTTTGGCAAATTGGTTGGCATCTTGGGGTGTGACCATGACAATCAATATGCTTTTAGAGTGTATCTCTGTAGGTATTGTTTTCTCTATAAAATAATCATGAAATAAACAGTATATCATTTTCTTGTGCCTGTGCCCTGGATGATGAAATCTGAAAACATTGGGCATTCTGTTGCAGGAACATTTCTGCCTCATGCTTTCATTTCATGCTGGTCTTCGTTGCATTGTGTGTACCTCAAACTGGGGGAAAAACATTGGAGGAAATTAAGGCTTCATTCAAATAAGGTCAAGATAGTATGATATGCCCTTGCATTCACAAACATATGCAAGTCTTGTAGTTTATGAATACCAGTTCTTTGGAGTGTACACGATTAGTTTCTTTTATCTTCACTGTATCCTGTCATCTTGCCAGCTACCTTCCTTGAACTTCATAAGCTTCATATTTTGAAAAATCTCATTTGCTAAATCACAAAGATGTGGAAAAAAAAAAACTTCAGCAATTGATTTGTATGAATTGGTATGACATCTTTATGCTACGTGTAATAGTTAGTTTAAAATCACCCTTTTCGTCTAGCATATTGCTACTTGCTATAACAAGTGGACTTCATTTCATTAAACTAGTTGTAGTAGTTCTTAAATCACACTTTTTGTTGAGCATGCTACTATAACAAGTGATATTGACTCCACATATAGATCTTGTTCTTCTTAGACATAAATTTTGGTCTCCGTATTACCTGAAAAAATTTAAAATATGAAAAACCTTAAAATATGAAAAAACTTAAAATATGATCTCTGAAACAATAGAAACATCTCCATGTTGTTTTTGCTATGGAATGCGCATGGTATTGTAGTAGTACCATGCAGCTTCTCAAAATTAATGGATGTATTAGATGCAATGGGTCCTTGTTCGTGAGGAGAAAATAGTGCAGGGAAGTCATTAGAAGCACTTATTTCTCTCGTATATGTGAGAAAACGAATGAATTGTTTCCATAATACAACATTCATTATTTCTTTTTCATTTGTAAAGTTATTATATTATCAACATTGTTGTTAAAATTAAGCAAACACAACAAATTAAAACATGACTATTCATGAACATTTTGGTAGAAACTTCGCTGCTCTGCAGCTCTTGTTATTTATGTGAAGAACCTAACTCTATTTGGGTCTGCAGAGATTTGAAACGCCTTGAGTAAATAAAATTGAAATCCCAAAAATTATCTAATTTTGTAAAATAAAATAACACTAAAATATTTCATTAACTATAAAATTAAACTTTGAAGAATAAAATAAAAATGCAGCAACAGGGTGTCACTTCATTTAAATATTTTCCAGATACTCTACATTTTTAACTTCGTAAATAAAATTGAAATCCCAAAAATTATCTAATTTTGTAAAATAAATAAAACTAAAATAATCCATGAACTATAAAATTAAAACTCTAACTTTAGTTGGGTGTGGAGAGATTTTTATTTACGTGTAGAACCCTACAGTATACTTATAAAACAAATTTAAATCCTAATATTTTTTTAAAAAGACAACAGAGAAAAGAAACCAGTAAATTGAATTTCATTCTCCAGAAAACAAAAGAAAATTAATTGATAACTTCTATGCTTCTCACTATTCTTTTGTTTTTTTTATTTCAATTGATATTTTGTGATTTATGTTTCAGTATTACTTGTATTTATATAGATTATTCATTTAATGTCGGTTTTATTGTTATGTGAATTTATTTAATAAAAATATGTTGGTTATATATTTTAAATTTAATTGAATGCACATTCATTTAATAAAAGTATGTCCGTTATATATTTTAAATTTAAAACAATTACTTCATAATTTAAAAAAATAATCAAGGATGATGTAGAAAAATTAAATTAATTAAAGAAATAAAATTTATTTAATTAATCTGACTAAAAAGAAAAATGGATTAAAATTAAATACATAAATTTATTTATTTGATTAATTTGGTAAAAGGGACTATCCTATGAATTAAATAAGTTGACTAATGGAATGGTGGATGTTTAGGATATGTTGAAAGTGGTGCAAGATGAGGCCTAGGAGTTGTTGAAAGATGATGTTAGAAGTGTCATAAGGATATGGTAGTAATTAAGTGTCTAGAACTAGCATACTTATATTTAGAAAAATCTTTCTAAAATAGTTGAGACATATCCTTCTCAGGGCACCTATTCAACTTATATATGACAAAGTCTAAAAATAGGTACGCTAGGAGCATCTATAGTTTGAACATGTAAAAAATGCTATTTTAATGATTGACACATTTTTGTTTGAGTAATAATAGTGTAGTACATTTAGAGAACATAACATTAAAAATATTGAAAATATGCAATAGAGCTAATAAGATAATGTTTGTCTATAGTTTGAACATGTAAAAAATGCTATTTTAATGATTGACACATTTTTGTTTGAGTAATAATAGTGTAGTACATTTAGAGAACATAACATTAAAAATATTGAAAATATGCAATAGAGCTAATAAGATAATGTTTGAAAGAGTGCCTTATTTCATATTTATTGAAACAAATTTGTAAGTACATGCATTCATTTATCATATTTTTATGACTATAAAATGTCTCCATATTCATTCAAATAGATTTGTAAGAAGTACGTCGCATCATTTATCTTCTAATACTCTTCACATTTTAGGTTGGCATGTTGTTTTCCCTTTTTCATCTTTTCAGTCATATTTAAATTGTGGAATTATTTCTAGACCTTGTAATTAATTTACATGAAATATAGCCACAAATACCTTGTGATTTATGTATTTTTAATACCCAGGGTATTCTTAAGGGTATTTGGGTTGTGTGGTACCTTTGTATTGGTGTAATTGGTATTATTTGTGTAGTTTGATCTTCAAATGGTATGCCTGAATAACTTTCAAATTCAACTATAACATATGTTGGTGGTTGTAGTTGTGCACTTCTAGGTTTGTATATTATTTTTGAACATACATTGGAGCTCCATTTAAAAGACTTGCTTGTATCCCAAGATTGGAACTTAACATTACCCCTACATCCTTATAAATTAATAACTCCACCTAAGACTTTTCATTTTCTCCTCCTTCTCGTGCATTAACAGCACCCACTTTTGTTGCAATGCTATGTGCTACTTTTCTTCTATTATAATTATGCACATTATCATTTGTGACAAATAAATGAATAATATTATCAAATTATTCATGTGTCTATGTCAACATTAGTCCTTGTCATTGATCAATAATTAGATTTGTAACGCTATGCTTCAATGAGTATTTTATGGGATTGTTGTATAAACTTTATAATATAAAATATATAAGAAAACATATTACCAAATTAACCTATAATATTTTTTGCAAAATTCAAAATATAATATTCAATGAAAGATAGCCAATAAAAGACCCACTTTCAAAAACACTAATTAAATTATAGTATGACACACAATATCTTATAAATAAAATAATTTAATGTGTCATAGACTTTTATAATCCATAAAAATTTAAATATAATGAAATGATAATTTTTAAAATTTTAAACTATTTATTTTTTTTGATAAGTGAATTGCTGCGATGCCAGCCACTCCTGATAAATCAAGATTAGAAAATTAGAAATGACTACTCCAAAGGAGGGCCTTAAAAAAAAAACACTAAATGGGTGATTATATTCAAAACAATTCTGATACAGATAACCATATACTTATGTCTTCCCTAAGCATATTGTAGATAATTACATATCAACATTATAATGTATTCCTAACCTATGTGCACTTTTCTATAAAATATTTTCTACACTTGATCATCATCGACTGCTTCCCCATCTCTGACCCATTCGTGCTAGAGTCCGAGCCACCAGAGTTGATAGAGAAGAACCAGTCTGTGCCGTTGACATCTACTTCTCTCGAAAGAACCTTGAGGAATTTCGCACACTACATGTCGTCCTATTTTGACTCCTCATTTTATACCACTAATGTAATAAAAAAAATTACCCATGATCCATTACATGGCCAGGGGATCACATGCCGAGTGTCATTATTGGGCAAGAACCCCAAGCCGAGAACAACATTGTCCAAGGTCTTCTTCAGTCCCCCGGCCGATGTGGTTTTAGTTAGTGTTTCTACCACCACCCCAATACCATCTTTCGGCTCCCCCAGATCTAGTAGCACAACAACAATTATAGAGGACATATCAGTATTCACCCTGTATTAATGAGAAGTGGAGATGAAAGTGTCCCCAAGCACCATGTAGATTGTGTGCAAAATAATAACTGACCATGATTTGAAGATCTTTCTCAACCTAAGATCTAAGATATGTCCTATGAAATCAATTTGCCTCCTCTTTGCTTTGAGACATGTTGCTGAATCTATATTATCAACTTCACTGCAAATGGCATTTTGATTAGCATATATATTGTTTGTTACAGTACTACCTGCATAGTTGTCATCATAAATGTTAGCATCTCCTCTGAGCCATCCTCCTCTCCCATCAGGCAAACCATCTATCACACCATACTAGTTCATGATGTCCTGTTTTCTTGTCATTCATGTGAAATGACAAGTCGACCAATTTCCAATTTCTCCCACACTTCCTTTGATTTGGCATGCACATACTTATTTGGTGCATATGAATTGCCACATTCACTAGTTTGTCCACCTCAATTCTAGCAATTTCTTTGCCATTGATTGCTACCATTTCTTTGACCTCGCACATGTACCTATATAGGGCATTACTAAATCAAGTGCATTCAATTGTTTGTTCATACATGAAACATAAATAACCTAGTATGATGATTAGGCTCCCTCCTATATTTGAGGCCCTAGAAAATAAGCTCAAACATTACAGATTGAGACCTACGTTCCATTTATTTTGATCCATGACCATCCACACAGAGTCATTTTTCTATTTCTACTATTTAGAGCATGAAATATAGAATTGAGGAACCAACCAATAAGACTAAGAAGGTCACACCACCAATAATGGAGTATACAACATTGGAACCATATCCATGGATGGAGAGACAAATGATGCAATAACAGAATTTGTAGGGAGGCCCCAACCATTCTAGAGTGGGAACCAATTGATCATTTTTCTCATACACCACCTAGGTTAATATCCCTTTTCTGGCCCCCGCACCTCTTTATATAGTTTATAGTAGGAGCCCTCGTTTAGTCTATAATGGTGGAAAAAGAGATCGTTTGAAGGAAATAGATACGTAGGAGATCATGATCCCCGAATGTTAGGTATTAATGTTCACATACTCGTTTTCAGTACCAGGGTTGTAGAAATAAGGAACATTGAGTGAATGTAAGAACTGAATCTAGCTACTTGAGATAAACAGGAGCATGCTCAACCTGCAATAAAACAAGTATTGCAAACAATGGGTAATTGGAATGCAAAAATAGGGTTAGGGTTATTCACACAAATAAAAATATGCATGCTTTGTAACGGAAATATTTTATTGTTATTTTATTTTGATTCAATATGCCTTGGCCTAATTTGGAGAGACTTTTCTTAATATAGGTATGCTAGTTAATTAAATAATTTTATTATTTGATTAATTATTTTCCACTTGTTTTAATCCTCAGCTACATTCATTAAATCTAGATACTTGCACAAAAGTCAAACTAACTTTACATCTCCACCACCCATTTCATACTACACCTTTTAGTCCTAGCCATTCACATAAGGATAAACCTTAGTTTTCTCTCACTCTGTCTTAGAAGCCCTAGGATACGACTTAGAAGCCTCCTTTTTTGTCCTAAAGTTATCTCATCAAATCTTAGCCATCCATCAAATCAAATCTTAGCCATTCATCCTATCATCCAAAATTCTATAAATCAAGCTCCAATCAAGCCATAATCAAGAGCTTTGAAGGTAACGTTATATTGTCAGAGTGACCAACCAACAATTAAATCATTATAAAAAATTCTTGGAACAAAAGAACCATTGTTAGAGTGCAACAAGGGCTATTCTGGTAAGAACTTTCTATGCTTTTCCTTTGATTTTTGTTAGCTATTTAAATATTTATGGATTGGTAAAATGTATAATAACACAAGTCTATGACACATTAAATTATTTTATTTATAAGATATTGTGTGTCATACTATTATATAATATAAGTAGTGTTTTGGAAGTGGGTCTTTTATTGGCTATTTTTCACTCAATATTATTTTTTAAGTTTCTAGGTTAATTTGGTAACATGAGTTCTTATATAGTTTTTCTATTATAAAGTTTATACAACAATCTCATAAAATACTGACCATAAAACTACTTTATCATAAGCATATGCATATGTTTACATAATAATCTTTTGAAATAATGAGTGTATCCTAGAAAATCTCTTTGAACAACTTAATTTCAAATAAATTTTTTAAGTGAAAAAATATTAGTTTTATTAGTTTTTAATTAAAAATAAATTATATTTATTGCAATAATATATAAATTTTAAGTTAGATTTGTTGCTGCAATATGTGCTATTGTGTTCCAGATTGAAATCTTAGAGGACTGACCTTTACACCCAAATTTTGGTATAATATAAATTCATTTTATATCTTTTTAACTGACTGCAATAGAAAAATACTTTGCAGGTATTTAAGGCTGTAATTGAAGTTAGGACGGAAACTGAACTATAGAAATTGGCATGTGGAATCTCTGGAAACCATGGCTGTGGAAGTAACAGCATGCAGGAGAAAGATGAAGTAACTATCAATAATACTCAAAGGAAAGGAAAACCTCAGCTGCCAAGCCACCAAAGGGTCGCCCAGCCCACCCTAGTGAATCAAAAAATAAGCCAAAAAACACAACAATCAATCACCAGAAGGAAATGAAGATTAATGTTTCTGAAAATTGCAGCAGGTTATGATGTCTAAATGTTTAACTCAGTAATGCAAGAGGTATGACATAGTTACATTGCTAGTTTTGAGCTTCGGGAATTGTGGGCAGATGGACAATTTATCAGTTGGACTTGACGAGAGGATATGGACTTGACGGAGTAGACAATGTCAAGTTTGGATTTCCAAAGGCCTTCACAACCACAATGCTGTCATGGAGTGTTTTGGAGTTTGGCTGATTCATGGGCAGCGAGCTGTCCAGTGCAAAGATGGCCATTGGATGGGTCACAGATTATCTTCTCAGAGCTACTACTCATCCAGGTACTATATATGTTCAGGTTAGTATGTGCATAAGAACATGATAATTTCATTAATGATGTAACAACAGAATAATCAGTCATTATGTTGTATCTCCGAGGTTTATAAATTCTAATAATTATTGAGGCTTGTCTTAAAATTATGCAGGTAGGGGAACCTAACAGTGACCACAAATGCTGGGAGAGGCCAGAAGACATGGACATGTAACTAGAACTGCATATAAAATAGATAACAAAAACCTTGGAACGACTGCAGCACTTGCAGTTGCATCCCTTGTTTCACAAGTAAGACCCTTCCTATTTCAAGAGAATCATTCATGCTTCCATGATGGTAAATTTTTTAGCACTAGAGTAATAGCAGCTGCTTAAAAACTTGGTAATGATCAGAGTTTAGGAGCTTATGAATCAGACAATACATTTGGCTGGGACAATAAACATATTGGAACCCAAGTACTTTTATGGAATATATAATAACTTCAATTGTGACTACTTATACTAATCGAAACAGCAAGAAGTTAAAAATATTGCAGATTCAATGATAAAAGTGAAGTAATATAAATAGTCACACTCTAAGTTACTATACCTTGGATAAAAGCATTCATGCTCCAACATGTTTATTGTCCCACCCAAATGTATTGTATGATTAATCACCTCCTAAACTCTGACCGTTATCAAGCTTTTAAACTACCACAATACTCTAGTGCTAGAAATTTTACCATGGAAGTATGAATGAGTTTTTTGGAATAGAAATGGTCTGACTTGGGAAACAAAAAGGCTGCAGCTCCAAGCCCTGCAGTTGTTTCAGGGTTTTGGTTATCTATTCTATATGCAGTTCTCTTCTAGCCTCTCCTAGCATTTGTAGTCATTGTTAGGGTCTCCTACCTACATAATTATCAGACAAGCCTAAATAATTATTAGAATTTATAAACCCAGGAGATAAAGCATCATGACTGAAATTATTATGTTGTAACATCATGATTGAAATTATTCTATTGTTATGCACATACTGACCTCAACATATATGCTGCCCGGATGAGCAGTAGGTTTGAGAAGATAATTTGTGGCCCATCAAATGGCCATCTTTGCATTGGAGAGCTGGCTGCCCATGAATCCACCGAACTCCAAAACACTCCATGATAGCATTGTGGTTGTGCATCATAATATCCTCTCATCAATTCTTCTCTATCCCAACTGAAATAATATCCCTATCTAGACACTGTTTTACTTCCTTATGTGCTTTGACTATAATGCTTTGTAACTCTCAGCTCAGAGTTGAGGAAGGATTTGTTGGTAGTAGGCTTCCTGGTAGATGACTTATTGAAAGGGCTACAATTCCCAACATCCAACGGTTAAAGGGCATGGTTCATCTTTGGGTGAATCACCAATGACTACTTCTTTGCCAAATAAAGTCAATACTACCCTTCTTGAAAATGTTCTTAAAATGGCTGGAGGTATGTTACAAGTTTATTATTCTTTAGTCTTGAGTTTTTTTATCTTATAAGAGTTAAGGAATAATGGCTTAGTATAAATCTAGTCAACATTTAAATGGTTTATAGGCTTAGTGTAAATCTAGTCAACATTCAAAAGGTTTATAAATTTTACTTTTGGGGGGATTGTTCTGTATACTGCATCTTGTGGATTTTTGCATTTCAAAGTTATGAATGGATATGCACGTGGACATTATAAAATAGATTACACAGACATACTTTATAAAATATTGGATATCAGCCTTACAGTAGAATGGAAGGCATTGTGGTTGTGTCATATAAAGGGATAAGCCTTGGTGTGAGTCCAAGAAGTAGCTTGTATCTTAAAGAACCTGATCAATGCTTTTATCTTGGTGAATACATCTAAGGTAGTTTGACTAATCCAGAAATAAACTCCATCTTAAATTATTTTCCCGCCTCAGAGAAGCCTGACAATACGGATCTAACCTTAATGAATATAATGAAGATGATTTTGATTAGTTTCGTATTCCATAACCTTGGATGTAAAAAACTTTTAAGTGATAAGGTGGGCTTCAAATCTACACAATATTCAAAATGTTTATTGATGCAATTTTAGTTCATTTGTGCTTTATGTTATAGTTTCTACATATCATGCTAAACTGAAAAATCATCTCAAGTGTAACAACAACTCTGAAGGTGTTATTGCTAGTATCTTAGATATGTTCAGAACCATATAGACATGTTCAAAAGTATAAAGGAATGAGCCTCGGCGAGAGGCTAAACAGTAGATTTTTATCTTAAAAAACAATTGACAGATGAATCTATTTAGAACGCTTTTTTAATTTTAAAAACTGTGCAGCTGAACTCTATACGAACCATAGATACATGTATATAAGTTTGATAGGAATTTAGAAATAGCTACATACTACTTGATGCTATCCACCAATTTTAGTACAAATTTGGTCATTTCAATTTTTTTCTGCACAATCAATGCTCTTTGATCTTTTACATTTATAAATTAAAAAAAAAACCATTTTAAATAGATTCATCTATCATTTTTTTAAGGTAAAAATCTACTATTTAGCCTCTCACGGGGCCTCATTCTTTTATAGTTCTGAACATATCTAAGATACTAGCAACAACAACTTTAGAGTTATTGTTAGTCCTGAGATGATTTTTTCAGATAAAATCATTGATCAGGTTCTTTAAGATACAAGCTACTTCTTGGACTCACACGAAGGCTCATCCCTTTATATGACACAACCACAAGGCGGATATCCAATATTTTATAAAGTATGCCTTTGTAATCTATTTTATAAAGTCCACCTGCATATTCTTTCAGAACTTTGGAATGCAAAAATCGACAAGCTGCAGCATACAGAATAATCCCCCAAAAAGTAAAGCCTATTAACCTTTTAAATGTTGACTAGATTTACACTAAGCCTATAAACCTTTTAAATTTTGACTACATATACACTAAGTCATTAGCCCTTAATAGTTATGAAGGCATCTTATAAGATCAAAAAACTCAAAACTAAAAAATAATAAACTTGTAACATACCTCCAACCATTTGAGGAACATTTACAAGGAGGGTAGTATTGACTGCATTTGGTAAAAGTACTAAGTGGTGATGCACCCAAAGATGAACCATGACCTTTGACGATTGCATGTAGATGTTGGGAATGAGGAGGATGAGAATAAGTATAGACAATGCTATTGCTACTTTCATCTTCACCATTATAATTAATCTTATGATAGTATACATTAACATAAGCGGGCAACAATAACATAAACAATAGACCCTACAATAAGCCGGACACTAGGAAGCTTGCGACCAATGAATCCTTCCTCAAGTTTGAACTGAGAGCTACCAAGAATTATAGTCAAAGCACATAAGGAAGTAGAACAGTGTCTAGACATGGATATTATTTCAGTTGGCATAGACAGGAATTGACGGGAGGATATTATGATGCAAGAGATAATGTTAAGTTTGGATTTCCAATGGCCTTCACAACCACAATGCTGTCATAAAATGTTTTAGAGTTCGGCGGATTCATGGGCAACGAACTCTCCAATGCAAAGATGGTCATTCAATGGGTCACAGATTATCTTCTTAAAGCTATTGCTCATTCGGGAACCATATATGTTCAAGTTAGTATGTGCATAACAACAGAACAATTTCAGTCATGATGTTACAACCAAATTTTTTAGTCATGATGTTGTATCTCCTGGGTTTATAAATTCTAATAATTATTTAGGCTTGTCTTATAATTATGGAGGTAGGAGACCCTACAAATGCTGGGAGAGGCTAGAAGACATGGACACTACTAGAACTGCCTATAAAATAGATAACCAAAACCATGAAACGATTGTAGCACTTGCAGCTGCATCCCTTGTATTTCACAAATCAGACCCTTCCTATTCCAAGAGACTCATTCATGCTTCCATGATGGTAAATTTTTCAGCACCAGAGTAATAGCAGCTTAAAACCATGATAATGGTCAGAATTTAGGAGCTCATGAATCAGACAATACATTTGGATTGGACAATAAACATGTTAAAGCCCGAGTGTTTTTATCCCAGGTATAGTAACTTAGAGTGTGACAACATATATTAATCGAATCAGTAAGAAGTTATATAAGTAGCCATTTGACTTGGACAATAGACACGTTAAAGCCTTAGTGCTTTTATCCCAGGTATAGTAACACTCAAAGTTGCTATACCTTGGATAAAAGCAATCGGGCTCCAATATGTTTATTGTTCGACCCAAATGTATTCTTTGATTCATCAGCTCCTAAACTCTATCATTACCAAGTTTTTAAGATATTGCTATTAATCTAGTCCTAAAACATTTAGCATTATGGAAGCATGAATGAGTCTCTTGGAATAGGGAGGGTCTTACTTGTGAAACAAGGGATTCAGCTACAAGTGCTGCAACCTTTTCAGTGTTTTGGTTATTTATACGCAGTTTTGGAAGTGTCCATGTCTTCTGGCCTCTTCCAGCATTTGTGGTCATTGTTAGGGTTCCCTATCTGCATGATTTTCAGACGATCCTCAATAAATATTAGAATTTATAAACCTTTGAAATTACTAAACCCCTGAAATTATTTTGTTGTTACATCATGACTGAAATTATTCTGTTGTTATGCACATATTAACCTGAACATATATGGTCCCAGATGAGTAATAGCTTTGAGAAGATAATATGTGGCCCATCGAATGGCCATAATTGCATTGGAGACATCACTGCCCATGAATTCGCTGAACTTGAAAACACTCCATGACAACATTGTGGTTGTGAAGGCCTTTGGAAATCCAAACTTAACATTGTCTACTGTGTCAAGTCCATATCCTCCAGTCAAGTGCAGCTGATAAATTGTCCAACTGCCCACCGTTCCTAAGCTCCAAAATAGCCACAACTACCTCACACCTCTTAGAAGCCTCCTTTTTTGCCCTAAAGTTGTCTCATCAAATCTTAGCCATTCATCCTATCATTCAAAAATCTACAAATCAAGCCATAATCAAGAGCTTTGAAGGTAATGTTATGGTTTCAGAGTGACCAACCAACAATTAAATCATTATAAAAAATTATTGGAGCAAAAGAACCATTGTTATAGTGCAACAAGGGCTATTCTGGTAAGAACTTTCTATGCTTTTCCTTTGATTTTTTTGAGCTCTTTAAATATGTATGCATTGATAAAATGTATAATCACACAAGTCTATGACACATTAAATTATTTTATTTATAAGATATTGTGTGTCATACTATAATATAATATAAGTAGTGTTTTGTAAGTGGGTGTTTTATTGACTATTTTTCACTCTATTATTTTTTAATTTTCTACGTTAATTTGGTAATATGATTTCTACAACAATCTCGTAAAATACTAACCATGAAACTACTTTATCATAAGTATATGCATATGTTTACATAATAATCTTTTGAAATAATGAGTGTATCCTATAAAATCTCTTTGAACAACTTAATTTCAAATAATTTTTGAAGTGAAAAAATATTATTTTATTAATTTTTAATAAAAAAATAAATTATATTTATTGCAACAATATATAAATTTTAAGTTAGATTTGTTGCTGCAATATGTGCTATTGTGTTCCGTATTGAAATCCTAGAGGACTGACCTTTAGACCCAAATTTGATATAATATAATTTTATTTTATATCTTTTTAACAGAGTGCAATAGAAAAATACTTTGCAGGTATTTAAGGCTGTAATTGAAGTTAGGATGGAAACTGAACAACAGAAATTGGCATGTGGAATCTCTGGAAACCATGGCTGTGGAAGTAACAGCATGAAGGAGACAAAGGAAGTAACTATCAATAATACTCAAAGCAAAAGAAAACCTCAGCTGCCAAGCCACCAAAGGGTCGCCCAGCCCACCCTAGTGAATAAAAAAGAAGCCAAAAAACATAACAATCAATCACCAAAGGAAATGAAGATTAATGTTCTGAAAATTGCAGCAGGTTATGATGTCTAAATGTTTAACTCAGTATTGCAAGAGGTATGACATAGTTACATGGCTGTTTTTGAGCTTCGAGAATTGTGGGGAGATGGACAATTTATCAGCTGGACTTGACGGAGTAGACAATGTCAAGTTTGGATTTCCAAAGGCCTTCACAACCACAATGCTGTTATTCTTAGGATAAATGTTATTCTTTCATCAAGTTTATTTAATCGAATTTGTTGATAGAATAGGGCATAGAAACCATTCAAACCTAGAGCATTGTCTAGTTGAAAAGATAAGTTGCTTGTCTAAGTTTTTCTTTAATCTCATAATGTAATAAATTTAGATTACATTCCCCACAAATTAGATTGGGAATTTTATCAACAATATTTCATGGATCTTGAAAAGATAAGTTTCTTGTCTAAGTTGTTCTTTAGTCTCAAAATACGACATAAATTAGTTTGAGAATTTTATCAATGTCAAGGTGGTCTTCAAAGCCATACACCTCCTTTGCCTCCACACTCCCGACGTGGCACCAAGACCACCAAGAATCCGTGAACTTCTCGCGTCAGCTTCTTCTGTGCCATTGGCTAGCACTTCAGGTATGGTTGTTCCCAGCAGTGAGACTATTTATGGGTGACCCCTAGATGGTTAATTTAGGTGTTTAGTTTACTCTATTTTTTGGCTTTTTCGTTGAATGCCCACTTGCCACTACGTTGGTTGAACTCGTTTATATTTTTTTTCTATTGCTACTTCCTTACTCTGATGTATATGAACTCTTTATTTTAATACAGTATAGGTTTGTGCTTGCAGGCTTTTAAGAAAAAAAAAATTATAGATCTTTTATCCCTTCTCATTGTAGTTGCGGAAAAATTTCCATCTTTTTTATTTCTTGTTTTAGGATTTCTGGACATCTAAGTATTCCATTCTCTATTTTCTTTTGTTAAACAACATTATTATGTTGTTGGTTCAAAACTAATTTATAAAAATATTTTGTGTTAATATCACCTTGTTTACTCATTGATTTCTTACATGTTGTCTTGGTTATTATTCTTATTGATTTTGTAGACCCAATAGATTGTGGGCAACAATTTGATGAAAATCCTAGTCAAATCCAATCTCTTTGATTTTGTTTTGAACTATTGTCAATTTCTTCTTAATTTGTAGGACTTTTTTAGGAATGTCACTATTGCGTCAAATTTTGAGGTAATGAAGTTTACCCATGAATTTTTACATTGCACATCCTTACATATTGTTGGTCCCTTTCATCCATTTTCCTACTTGCTCCTTGAAATCTAGATGTACTAGAAAAAATAATTGAAATTTGAATAATTGTTGTCATTTCCTATTATATGTATTTAAAATTGATATGATTATTGGCCAATGATTTGAAAGAGTTGTGTCTCTTATCTTGGCTGAGATTTGCTTTTTCTATGTGATCCATTGATCAATGATGTAAGTGACTAGTGTAGAAGGTTGTGACTAGGATGAGATTGCTGGTATTTGTTACCAAAATAGAATCTACAATATGTTTTATTAGACTTATATATTTGTTGCCATGTTTTAGTTTTATAAGTTTCCTAAAAAGAAATATAGCTCAAATTCTTGAGTGCTAATAAATATAGATCATCATGGGATAGATTGATTAAATTTGTATACATAACTCACTAGATGCCACTGGACTAAAGTATGAGAGTTGTGATAAATGTTTATCTACTTTCTTCCCCATATACTATTGTACTTAATATTTTCTTTGGTGTTTGGAGTTTATTCTCATCACTTCTTGTAGGAGGACTGCATCTATTCCTTCATATTGCACTATGTTATGCAGGTATTGGCCTTTTTTGGGCACACCTATTCCCTTGGCATTCCTTGGTAAAGTCTGTATTAAATAGATTTGAGAACCTCCAAAATATCTTCCTCTAGTGGCTGATTAGAGATGGGAGTTTGTTATATTTATACATCCATTTGAATTGAAGAGTTGTACAGGATGTGTGTGAAGTTGAACCCATTTGAACATTGTGATTGTTGTTTCTAGATTGCTCTTCACTTTTGATTCAATTTTTTGGATGATTTTCTCTTTCTATTTTGCTCCATTATGACATTTGGTTCTCAAAGTTACAATTTTGTTTGGGATTAGATTTGCTGACATATCACCTACCTATGTGTTATTTTACTTTTAGTATTAGAATGTGTGGAGTATGTTTGTGCTGAAAGATGAAGTAGCTTTTAATTCTCACCTTTTCTTTTAGATATACTAATTCTAGGTATGATATCTCTTAATTTTGGCTGTTTTCTTAAGTATTTCTATCATCTACATTTTTGTTACTCTGTTGATCTCACGAAGATGTAAATTATCTCTTGTTTCCATACCTTTTCTTGTGTAATCTCATTTGAATTTGTTCTCATCTGATTGGTAGCTTTGACTATTTATTTGTTGTATTTTAGGCTTAAAAGGTATTATTGTTGGTGGTTGTTCCATTGCATCTTGTGAACATGCTTGGTCCAACTCCATCATTTCTTGGATTGGAGAAACATGGAAAAGATGATTGTTCTCGTTACACATTTGACATCTAAACAAATTATTCCCATGATATATGGGTTTGTTATATACAACACCTCTCATATCTAGAATCATACAACTTGATAATGTTTTTCATAGTCTAGATCATTGCAAAAAATTTCATAAATCACAACCTCAGATTTTTTGTAAATTCTGAAGAAGCTATGTACTATGTAATTGCAAATCAAAGAATTTATAGAGAAATGTAATTAGTTTTGACTAAGGAGCATAGGTAAATATTACCTATCTTGGAATTGTGCTTAGTAGATTCTATGTTAGGTTGAAATCTAGTAACAAGTGTTTCTTAAAGAGCCCATATCTCTTCATGATCCATGGTGCTCTTTAATATACAAGATCTTTATTTTGTTTGGGAAAGAAAATTTCTAGAAAGTAGACTTTGGGAACCCTCAATATCTAAACTAATATAGATGACGTCTACTTTTCATGAGCCCAGAGCCTAAGTGTTTTGGATCCTGGAAAATCCCACATAAATCTATAGATTAGGGATCTTTCCTTCAATATTCAGAGCTGATCTTCCATATATCAACTGTGTTAAAGAAGATGGGGGGTGTTTCCATTTTAAAGTAACAACCATTCTCCTTTTTGGCTATGAAATCGGGTATTATAACTATTTTCTTGGCATGATGTACAAAACTCCTTATATCTTCCTTCGAAACATGAGGTGTTGCTTTTGTGACTAGTCTTGAGTATTGTGCTTGAGCATTCTCTGAAGAGGCCCATAAGGATTCTTCTTCCTCAACTAGTTCTTGCTTGACTATTTAGAGAGTAATATGATGAGAAAAACCTCTACTAATGTTTGGTGCATAAGTAGATGGGGGAGAATAGGGCTCCTTGAAGGTATGTACATTAGTTGATATGATCAAAGAGACATGCAAGTTTTCAACATTCACAATGGAATACAAATACATATATGGATGTAGATCTAGTATAAAAGTACTAGAATTTAGTTTTTCAAGAATCTTAGATGGAGTATATCTAATTGGTTTTAACTTCATTGCTATACCTCGAGACTTATCTTTTTGTAAGTAAAGATATTATGTATCCCCAACATGGAACTCGACTCTATGCTAATCATTTCTTGCTTCCTAATTAGTTTGAGATTGCTGCAACCTCTTTCTTTTAGAGAAATATATTTCTTGTTCTTTCAATAATTTTTTATCTTAGTGGATTTCTCAATCCACTTTTTGCACCCTTTGTGGCTATTTCATCACAACATTAAATGGAGTGGGTAGTAAGTAACCAAAACATGTCTCAATAACTTGCATCAGCAATGTTTAACTTCAAACTATTTGGATCACATCATAACCATCTACAACCTTGTACATACTTGCATACTTTATTCTTACAAAATATTATCACGTTAGGAGTGTTTGAAAGTTACATGCTTAGTTAGTTTGACTAGTGGCTAAGAATAGAAACTCAAATTTAATATCTTTTCATGATATAATTCAGATCACATTCAATCCTTTCATAAGCCTTTTTAAATTCTATTTCTAAAAAGATATCCTTTCAACAAAACTAGTGAACCCATTTGAAGCCTTCCCAAGATTTGATAAGGCTACAACAAGTAAATCTGCCTATTTATATACTTAGTATGCCCTCTTCAACCATTTAGGAAACAAGATGTTTAATTCTACTAGCAAGATATTTTTCTTAAATTATGTAAAAGACATTGAGGACTGTAATATGTTGTCATCCTCCAATCACAGCCTTTAGGCGTGAGTTTAATGAGCTCTTAATAAATGAACATTAGTTGCAAATAAGAAGAGGGAAAATACTCTAGGCAATTAGAACCACAAGAGGCAATCCTAAACAACATAAAAAACCCATGACACTAGGTATTGAGGATTATGCCTAATGTTCTAATGTGTCTTTTTTAGTGACTTTAGAATTTTACAAAGGCAGTGGTCCCCACTTTTATTCTTATTCTCCACGTAGTCCCATGCAATTTGTTGAATCCCAAAATTGTAAGTAATTGATCTTTTTATAGAATTTTAGAGCAGCAACTGTTTATAAAATAAAATTGCAAAATAATGGAATCTTTTAAGGCTATAATCAGCACTATTATGGGAAATTGCCAGTAGGCATTCCCCATCATTGTGAGTCATGAACATTAGCAATTACATGATTTCTCCACAATATAAACAGTTGGCATTGTTCATCTTTTATGATTGTTTTTGGTTTCTTTTTTCTAGCTTTTAGCAGAAACAAATATTTCCCATTCAACTAGCATATTTTTAAGGACAAAAAAATTTGGAATTTTAGTAAAGAAATTTTTGGGTCCATGCCACAACTTTACAATCTGAATAATAACCAAATCAACTGGAGAAAACATAGCCAACAATTTAATGTAGGGACTTTCACTAATCACTTAAACATGATAAAAAGACACCTTGAGTGTGCCACTTGAGGGGAAAAATAAAGCTGTAGCAATGCAAATGTTGCTACATGGCAGCTGACACTAGAATTTAAAAAACTAGATTTAATCATGACTATGCTTGGTAGTGTACAAAGGGTTGTGTTGTAAAGGTTAAAAAAATGGATTCATAAGAGAAGTGGCTGAAGTTCAAAACCACCACATCGCAATAAGGCAGACGTTAACTTGGAAGCCATATGGGCATGTAATAATATGCGCAGGACTGGAACCTATTCCAAGCCCAGGAGGTGATATTCACAGTTACACTTTAACAAACAAACAAAAGTGAGCATACCTGGGAATTTGTGATATTAATTTCTGCACAAATGTGCACCTAATCTCCTTGAATATAAGATACCTACATGGAGTCAAGATGCCAATCTTACTTGCATGCTATAAAGAAAAAATGTCAAGCAGATATTCTTTATAGAAAACACTCCATCATAGACTACTATTATCCCTTACTCTATGAATGTTAAGACCCCTTTGTAAACCAAATAAACAGATGAAGTACAATCAAATAGGAAAAAGACATTTTTAAACATCAACCACATTCAACCAATCATTAACGAGAACGCTGCATTCCAATGCAAGATGAAATGCGGACTACATATAGGAATCTTCAGATTATAATAGCCACAAAACCAAAAGGAGAGAACATATTACCATTATTCAAAAAGGAGCTGACAAACTCACAACAAGCCATATGGAAGGTTGGACCATTTTCTCTATTTCCATGTTTCAAAGATCCCATATGGGTTTGTAGTTCAGTCACCTACCATTAGACTGTGACTGTGACTGTGATTGTAGATCTAGACTCAAATGGAGTATGGACTCAGAAATCTTAGAACTGATTTCAAATATATCTTGAAGAAGACAAGAACTCCTCAAAACCAATCCAAACTTTAGAAGAATTTGGTTTCAACTAGATTACAAATAACCAGAGAGAAGTCTAACTCACCATTCTTTGCAAGAGCTCTGCCCTTTCCTTTCCTTCCATCTGACGTTTGTGACGCCGAGAAAGATATTCATCTAGACCAGACATCAAAAAGTCAACTTCTTCTCCTAACTGCTCCAACTTTCTGCATAGAAGAAACAATTTATGTAAAAAGTCTACATGTCTAGGGCATGGCTGTGTTTTAAATGTTTTGTCCTCATAAAAACTAATTCAACTAACTCTGCTATCAAGAACGGATTTCTATTGCATTCTAGACATTGTGATGAAATATCAACAGCATTAATATATGGCAAAAAGGCATTTCAACATAGAAGTGATACAATTTGAAGTAGAAGTGATACCATTTTAAGTAGGCTGGAACCAGTTGTGCATCAGGTAGAGATGGAAGGTACAAGGAAAAGGATGGTACAGAAAAACATTATGAAAATCAGACCTGGCAAAAATAGCAATATTGGCAGATCTAAAGAAAGGAAACAATTTGCAGTGATGGGTCTTGATTTTGCAGCAAAGATTGTGGGATTTATTCTTCCCAAATAAAAAGAAGCTGCAAGTCAATTTAATTTGTGTGTCCTATTTACAGAGCAGAACAATTTAGAAACCGTGGCGGATATCTTAGATTTGGGCAACTGAAATTTCTTAAACAGTAAGCCAATTTAGTGTGGACGGGGTAGCGGAGTTACAACAGAGTTAAACCCCGTAATTGAAACAATGATTTTGGGCAAAATGAAAGGACGGTAAATATAATCCGTGTGTTTTTATGTTTCAATATTCAGAACAGACACAAGCAACTGTAAAGATAATCTGTACCATGAAACTAATTTTCAATGTTGAAGAGTAAAGATAATCCTATCAACCGCTAAAACATATTTGCATATTTTTATTATTATAAATTTTAATTGATTATTGTGAATCAATATAAATTTTAATAAGAAAGCCTATCAAATTAAAATTTATTACGAAAGAGAAATAAGGTTAGAGAAGATCTGTGTCATACCTTTTTTTTTTTATGTTTAGATCAAATACTCTGAACTCTTTCTCAAAGCCATGTTTAAATAAACCATCTATTGTGATGTTGAGCCTCCCTTCTCTGTACAAGTTATTATGATGCATGAACATTACATCATATATTGTGATAACAAATCTACATTCTTTTACAGTGCCGGCTAGGTTTCATAGTGCTGGCTAGCATAATATACACTCTTAAACCCATATTTATATTGTGAACTCTAAACCATACAATGCATCAAGCATTATGATGTTGGCTTCCTTCTTATAAAACAGAGCCTAAAAACCCTATTTATCTTTAGGGTTTCTTATAGATGACAAACCACACCCAACATCGTGATGTGTTGCATAACATATCCAACATTATAATGCCACACTTCATTCCTCCTAAACTGCAGCTCACATCTGGTGCAGGGTCTCCAATAGTGTGCAACCTTATGATGCGAGACAACATATCACATCCATTATAATTCAAAGCTATTATAATGGGATCTCAAAACCTTAATTTCTAGAAATGAACTTTTTATAAGCTACACATCATATCAAGGGATGAGATTGGGATCATGCCCGAGGCGAATTTCACATAATGAATACCCCTCAGTCCTTGACTCTTAGCCAAAGAGGTTCAGCCTAAGGCTCATGCCCTAAGGCTTGTGCTCCCATTCGTAGCAAAAATGAATTTGTGGATGACCTCTATAAAATTATAATCTAAAGCTATAATAATGAAATCTCATAACCCTAATTTATATTGTGAACATTCCATTAACTACACATCATCCCTAAAATTATTTATAGAGCCTTCATCCTCAAACTTATTCGAGTCTCTTTAACTTCTCAAGAAAGAATACATTAATAATGAAAATCAATGAAAATAAATTTGTTATATTAAAAAAAAAAAGAAACCCTAGTGCTTCATATACCTTCAACTTAAATAGTTTGTACTTTTTACAAGATCAAAACTAGCCACTACATTAATCATTAATTTTTTTTGTAAAGTGAAAGTTATATACATACACTTATATTAGGGTAGTTGTGAAGCCCAACTATAACTAGTATAGATATTTTAAATACATTATCTAAAAAACACATAGAGGTACCACTTTAGAGCTATTATTATTATTATTATTATTATTACTTTAATTTAGATTTTTTTTTTACTACATACACACATGGACATATAGATTTTAATTTTAATTTATCTACAATGCTTAAAATTTTAATTTTACTTTTCGAAAAGTCACCATTCATTATTTGGGCAACTCTTTTGTTTTGCTTTTTACTTTGAAAAGTGTAGTAAATATTGTATACTTGTATGTTACTTTTTAATAGTTTATATTTTAAAATTTTGATGTCTTATATTTAAAAAATAAATATTTAATGTAAATTATTACAAAACATGATCATCTATATATTGAGGTAGTTATGAAGTCCCACTACAAAGATGATAAACTTAATCGAAAATATTTAAAAAATATGATCAAATTTAATTATGTCTGCCAAGAATCTCACTTTACTTTTAAATTATCTTGAGAAAAATAATAGATATAACTGAAAAATATAAGAGAAAAATAACTAATGAAATAAAAGTTAAGGTACAACTTATGAATGTTGGGAATTAAGGTGTAATTCTGATTGAATTTATTTAATTATTGCCTAATGTTGTATTTGATTGCACATTTAGTTTGGTCACATAGTTGAGATGGCATGGTGACATGTCAGCTTACTTGGAATGTGACTTGGATGGTCAAGTCAATCCTACATGGATTTGGGCATCCCATATTGAGGTGGCATTAATTTTTCATTTGTCAACATCTTTGGTATGTGGAAGACAATATTCCATATGACAGAATCTATGACCCATAAGGGCCAAGTTTGGAGATTCCTATGACGAGTGGTGACAAGTGTCGGTTGGCATCTTTGCATGAGGGAAAGGCATCTTTGGGTGCCCAAGTTGGGCTATGACATGTTGTAAGTAGAATATGCTATATTTAGCATTGTATGACGGATTCTCTTACAACTTTCAAGATTGCTATTGTGGGTAGATTTTAGATTTTAGGATGGTTGTAAGTCACATAAGAGAATTTGTCATAGTCTATTTTTAGCCTGGAGCACTCTACATTGGGAAAGTCAAATCTGCCATGTATGATAGATGTAAGGGATGTAAGGATAGCAAGGACAAGTGTCCTTTGATTTTGAAAATGGCCATGAGGCCAAGGTGGACACCTATCCCAAGATGCTCTCAAGATATATCTTGTAATCTCTATAAAATGCATAGTTTGGAGTTGTAGTTGCATAGTGTTTTTATAGGTACTGTTATGCTACCGGAATAACTCCAGAATCGGCATTCGTGAACTCTTGGAAGACTTGCATTGCAGGTGTATTTTAAATTGTTGTTGTTTTGATAATACATTGTGCAGGTTTTAGAGTGTGGGGTTTTTTACCTAATTTTTTTTTTTCCCCACGGTATATCTTGTGTCACCTTCTTTCTGTGTTGTGTTGCTGCTATAATCTTTATGTTATTATTTTAATGTTGCTGCAATTGTAAGGATTAAAAAAAATTTGCACTTCATTCCCCTCATTAGATTAGTGTAGTAAGTGTGTTCCACTTACCTTGCTTCCTTTCAGTTGGTATCAGAGCTTGATCACCTGTGGTCCTAGTTGTTGGGTAGGGGTTTCTTGAGCTAATTCTCAATTGAGTGGGAGTCTGTGAAAAGTATTCTATGATCTTGTTGTAGAGAGAAGATGGCAAGCACATCCGGAAGAATAGAGGTGGAGAAATTAAATGGCACTAATTTTGAGCAATGGAAGCTCAAGATGGAAGACATGCTTGTTGACAGAGATTTATGGGAAACCATTTCTAGCACAAAACCAACTGGATTGTCACAAGCTGATTGGGATCTCAAAGATCGGAAAGCTAAGGGTCTCATAGGACTTAGTCTTGATGATTATGTCTTGTTAAATGTCCATGAGGAGAAAACTTCAAACTTGCTTTGGAAGAAGTTGGGAGATGTGTATCAAGCCAAATCCCTGGTTAACAAACTTTTTCTAAGAAAGAAGTTGTACTCTCTTCGAATGAAGGATGGAGGATCTATTGCAGATCACCTAAATGCTTTTAACATGTTGGTTGCACAATTAACATCCATTGGTGTGAAGATGGAGGAGGAGGATCGGTGTATGACCTTGCTTTGTTCTCTGCTAGATTCATGGGATCATCTTGTCATGGCTGTTGGGCGCACCACATCCACTTTCAGAATGGATGAAGTGGTATCTTCGCTATTATCTAAAGAGATGCAGAGAAAGTCTTCTGAGGCAGCCAAAGAGGCTCTTGCGGTTCCTGGAAGACCCAAGGAGAAAGGAAAGAAGAAGGACAAGAAAGCTGAGAAGGGTAGATCCAAATCCTGTGGAAGATCCAAATCTCCTGGAAAGTTCAAGGCTCTCTGCTGGAACTATGGTAAATCTGGATATTTCTGAAAGGAATGCAAAGAGGAAAAGAAGAAAAAGAAGAAGAACCCAGATTCAGATTCCAACAAGTCACAAGATGATTATGATGCCTTCATCGCAGCCCTGGCAACCCATGCATCTGATGATGTGTGGCTGATTGATTCTAGTGCATCATTCCACATGACCTGGCATCAAGACTGGTTTACTAAGCATGAGGAGTTCGATGGTGGAAAGGTGTACCTAGGTGACGACTCTCATCTGAAGATTGTTGGTCATGGAAGAGTCTCTATCCAATTCCCTAATGGATGAGTGAAGGGAATCTCTGGGGTTATGCACATCCTAGGCTTAGCACGGAACCTACTTTCTATAAGTATGTTGAATGATGCAGGTATGTAGGTTGTCTTTTTGAAAGAAGGATGCAAGATGACTAGAGGAGCTATGGTGCTTGCTAAGGGTACTAGGAGAGGTACTTTGTTTTAGCTGGAGGCATGTATTTCACAATGCAATAGTTCTTTTGACTCAAGAAAGAGGGTAGTAGTCACTTCAACTCCACCATCTAAGTGAACAATGAAGAAATCTGTTGTTGCTAGCCCTGATGGTTGTATTCATATCTTGGAAGTTAAGTTTCCTACTGAAAAGACAATGTTATGGAATAAGAGATTTGGCTACATTGGTGAGAAGGGTCTGTGTACCCTAAAAAATAAAAACCTTGTTGAGGGGTTAGATGATTGTAATCTTGAGTTTGACTTTTGTGAACATTGCATATATGGAAAACAAAACTGTATTCAGTTTTATTTGAGTTCTCATAAGTCTTCTGGTGTGTTGGACCTTGTTCATTCTGATGTATTTGGTCTTGTTAATGTTCCTTCATTATCAAAATCTGTATATTTTGTATCTTTCATAGATGACTATAGTAGAAGGACATGGATTTATTTTCTTAGAAGCAAATCTGAAGTCTATAGTAAGTTTAAGGAGTTTAAAGCCTTTGCTGAAAATTAGACTGGTGAAAAGATTAAATGTTTGAGAACTGACAACGGTGGTGAGCTTTGTTCTACATAATTCGATAAATATTGTAAGGAACTTGGGATTGAAAGACATAAGACAACTCCATATACCCCATAGAAAAATGGAGTTGTAGAGAGGATGAACAAGACACTGATGGAGAAGGCTAGGAGTATGCTTAGTGGAGCTGGCCTAGAACAAAAATTTTGGGTTGAAGCTGTTGCCACTACTTGCTATCTTGTAAATAGATCTCCTACATCAACTCTTGTTGGAAAGACACCCATGGAGGTGTGGTTTTGTAGAAAGCCTTCAATAAGACATCTTCATGTTTTTGGTTGTGAGACACATGCACATGTGCCTAGGGAGAAGCAGTCAAAATTGGAGAACAAGGTTGTTAAGTGTATCTTCACTGGCTATGGTGTCAGTGTTAAAGGGTACAAGATTTGGGACCCTGTGGCTGAAAAAGTGTTGTATAGAAGAAGTACCATCTTTAGAGAGATAACACCTTCTTCCACTATTTTACAGCCAGAAGAAAAATAAAAGAAAGAGGATGTCATTTAGTTTCCTTCTATGCCTGAGAAGACTTAACAAAAAGCTCTAGCAGCTCTAAAAGCTTAGAAGAAGAAGAAGTTGAACCTCAACCTCAGCCTTTGAGGAGGTCTACACAAACAAGAAAGCAACCTGAGAGGTTTGGTTATACATTGCTTGATTCTAGTTGTGGAGATGGCAGTGTTGAGAAGTATAAGGCCAGAGTGGCTGCGAAAGGGTATTCACAAGTGGAGGGTATAGATTATGGAGAGATCTTCTCTCCCATTGCAAAGCTAACATCAATTTGATTCCTGTTATCTCTTGCAGTATCTTATGACTTAGAGGTAGAATAGATGGATGTGAAGATACCTTTTCTTCATGGTGATTTGGAGGAAGAAATCTACATGTCACAGCCAGAGCATTACATTGTGAAAGGTAAAGAAAATTTGGTTTGCAAGTTAAAGAAGTGTTTGTATGGATTGAAACAGTCTCCTAGGATGTGGTACTTGAAGTTTGATGCCTTTGTGTTATCAATTGGATATCTAAGATTGAAATCAGATCATTGTGTGTATTACAAGTTTGACAATGATCGTATTCTCATTGTTGCACTATATGTTGATGATATGTTGTTCATTGGGAAGGGTAAGAATATGATTTTTGATTTTAAATCTCAGTTGTCAGCAGAGTTTGAGATGAAAAACTTAGGGGCAGCCAGGTTCATTCTTGGGATGGAGATCCAAAGAGATATCTAAGCTAATAGAAAACTTTGGTTAAGCCAGAGTAAGTATGTGAAGATCGTGTTGGATAGGTTCAGCATGGCAAATTGTAGACCATTGTGTGTTCCTGATTCTTTGGGGACAAAGTTGTCTATTGAGGATTATCCAAAATCTCCTAGTGAGGTGGAGGACATGAGCAGAGTACCTTATGCTAGTGCTGTTGGCAGTTTGATGTATGCCATGGTCTGGACAAGACCAAACATTGCCCAAACAATGGGAGTCCTTAGTTGGTTTATGGCTAATCTTGGACAGGTACATTGGGATGCAGTTAAGCGAGTGTTCAGATATTTGAGGGGTACTTCCAAGTATTTCATATGCTATCATGGTAATGTTATAGGACCTTCTCATTCTATTGATATTCATGGATTTGTGGATTCAGATTGAGCAGGTGACATTGACAGCAGGAGATCCACCAGTGCTTACCTGTTTACACTATTTGGTGGTGCTATTAGTTGGATGAGTAAATGACAACCTGTGGTTTCTTTGTCCATGACAAAAGTTGAATATATGGCAGAAACTCATGCTTGTAAAGAAGCCATTTGGCTTAAGAGATTGTGTTTAGATATTGGTGTTGATGCTAGTCAGATTACAATTAGTTGTGACAGTCAGAGTGCGATTTGCCTTGTGAAGAATCCAACTTTCCATGCCAGAACAAAGCATATTGATGTACAGTTTCACTTCATGCGAGACATTGTAGAGGATGGGAAGGTAAATTTGGAGAAGGTAGATACTTTGAAGAATGTTGCAGATGGATTGACGAAGCTAGTGGGCACAGAGAAGTTTAGATGGTATTCGGAGTCTATGGGCCTCTCGGCCTATAGCAATTAAATTCTATTATTCTATTGGCTCTTACAAGGTGTTCGACAAGTGGGAGAATGTTGGGAATTTAGGTGTCTCAATGTTGGTAATTACTTACATTATTTATGATTGTATTTATTTAATTATTGCCTAATGTTGTATTTGATTACACATTCAGTTTGGTCACATAGTTGAGATGGCATGGTGACATGTCTGCTCACTTCGAATGTGACTTGGATGGTCAAGTCAATCCTACATGGATTTGGACGTTCCATATTGAGGTGGCATTAATTTTCCATATTGAGGTGGCATCTTTGGTATGTGGAAGGCAATATTCCAAATGATAGAATCTATGATGCGTAAGGGCCAAGTTTGGAGATTCCTATGACGAGTGGTGACAAGTGTTGGTTGGCATCTTTGCATGAGGGAAAGGCATCTTTGGGTGCCCAAGTTGGGCTATGACATGTTGTAAGTAGAATATACTATATTTAGCATTGTATGACAGATTCTCTTACAACTTTCAAGATTGCTATTGTGGGTAGATTTTAGATTTTATGATGGTTGTAAGTCACGTAAGAGAATCTGTCATAGTCTATTTTTAGCCTGGAGCGCTCTACATTGGGAAAGTCAAATCTGGCATGTATGACAGATGTAAGGGTTGTAAGGATAGTAAGGACAAGTGTCCTTTGATGCTGAAAATGGCCATGAGGCCAAGATGGATGCCTATCCCAAGATGCTCTCAAGATATGCCTTGTAATCTCTATAAAATGTATTGTTTGGAGTTGTAGTTGCATAGTGTTTGTACAGGTACTGTTATGCTACCGAAATAACTCCAGAATCGACATTCGTGAACTCTTGGAAGACTTGTATTGCAAGTGTATTGTAAACTGTTGCTGTTTTGATAATACATTGTGCAGGTTTTAGAGTGTGGGGTTTTTTCCCTGAAAAGGTTTTCCCCACGGTATATCTTATGTCACCTTGTTTCTGTGTTGTGTTGCTGCTGTAATCTTTATGTTATTAGTTTAATGTTGCTGTAATTGTAAGGATTAAAATAAATTTGCACTTCATTCTCCTCATTAGATTTGTGTAGGAACTGTGTTCCGCTACCTTACTTCTTTTCAATTAAGTCTCCTCATATAGCCAAATAGTGCTTAAAGGGAAGACTAGGGATATGTATTACCTACATGGCATCAAAGCCCTATTTACAACATCATGATGTAGTGCATGGCATATCTAATGATATGGTTGTCTACCTCATTCTTCATCTTATAATATAGTTTATTAGGATTCAAAGGCCTCATTTTTATTTTTATTGGAAACTTTTCAAAGCTACACAACATACCTAACATTATGATGCAAGGTCTCCAATGGTACACAAGCTTTATCTTCTTCCTCTTACAATGTAATCCATTATAATGGAGGGCATCACAACCCTAGTTGAAATGTGAATATTAATAGGCTGCACATTATATCCAGAATTTTTTATAGAGCCTCTTTCCTCTAGCTCATTTTACTCTTAAAACTCTTAATAAATAATACATAAATAATGATAATTAATAAAACATGTTTAAAATAAGCTATAATATATTATATTAAACAAAAAATACCCTACTATGTCACATAAATTCAACCTAATACTCCATACTTTACATTAATCATTATACTTCTTTTGTAAAGTTGATGTTAAATAAATACACTTATACTATGGTAGTTGTGGAATCCTACTATAAACATTATTGTCTTAATGGAAATATAATTGAATGGTAAGAAGACATTCCCTTAAATGCAATAAAGCAAGCAATAATCAAATTAATCTAGATAAAAGAGATAAGTCTATACATGTAGCTAAATCTAATATATGCTACTTAAATTCAATAAATCAAGCAATAATCCAATTAATCTAGATGAAAAAGATAAGTCTATACATGTACCTAAATCTAATAAATTAGAAACTAAAACAAAGATAAATGAATTAATAATGTATGTAGAATTTAGAGAGGAGACTAATTTTGACTATGACACAAGACATATACCTAGAATCTAAGACCAAATTAAAAAACTAAAGGATGTAATGAATGCGCTCTATGGATATTAGAATTACATAGATACATGGATTGAGGTCATGATGGTGGCCTTGATTCTCTCAAGGGTTGCCATGAACTTCTAGTGTAGAACTAACTTCTAAATCTTTAGAACATTAGGTCCCATAGAAAAATGTCTATGTTTGTATCTAGAAATCAAAGACTTGGTGGTGTTGCAAAGTATCATTAAAACTTGCCAAAAAAATAGGGAATCCTTGAGACTTCTTGTAATGCAATCAAGCCTTGTTGATTGATGTTACCATAAAACTCCATGTTGAACACTAGTTTTTTATTATTTTTATGCTGTACTTCAATGTGATATCGTAGAGAAAATGAAATTATGTAAGTAATAAAATACCAAATCAAAAGAAACTACACACATGTATCAATAATACCAAGTAATAAGGATCATATATAGATATTTCTTTAATGTCTTATATAGTCTTTTAACCATTCTTCATCCTCTTACATAGATATTTCTTCAATGTCTTATAAGGTATTTTGTATATTATTTCTTTTGATATTGTCTATAAAGTGACTAAACATTTTGCTAATGTCCATTGAGATCATTGTTTGGATTGTAGATGTTAGACATATTTATAAATTATTGATTGAAGGCATCCAAGTATTACTTTTCTTTGTGGTGGTAGTTGGACAACTAAATGTGTATTGATAGAGGGTTCTAGCATTACTGTATCGATCCTCCAAATTCCTCATTTCTATGGTCATTTCACTCATTTTTTTCTACCAAGTTATTCTACATAGTTTGGATTTGTCTATTATCAAACTCATAGATTGTTCACTACCTTATTTGCGTTTGTTTGGTTTCTAGATGTTGTACTTACATTAATAGCCATTGTATTATCTGTTCTATCAATTTTATGGAACTAATTGTGGGGTATTCTACTAATTGTAGTTGTGCCTTGATTAGTTTTGTAAAAATCTTATCTATTCCTTCTAATTTAATATATTTGTGCATCCAATATTGCTTGGAACTTATTGCACTAGCATATCTATTAGTCCATACTTATGTAGAGGGGTGGACTTACCTAAATCAATTTGGGATCCTTGAACTATAATAGGAATTATAACAGGTGTAATGGTTACCATAATGTTCTGTTATTTCAGCTTTGCTGGAAATTATTTGATCTTTCTCAATGGATCCCATGTAGATGGTAGTGACGTTCCAACCATAATCTATTTACCTTCTACACTAGTTTAATTTCTATCCTAATCTTGTTCATCTCCATTTCCTTCTATTGGTTCCTCCTCTATTTGTATTTATTTCTTTGTATTTTCTCCATAAGGTTGGTCTTCTTTTTATTGCTCTACCATTTCTTCATCTTGACCTCCTATTTTCATAAAAGCATTTTATTTCTTCTCTGAGGATTTACTTGGTTCATTTATGATTTCTTGTTTTATCATCTTTGCTTCATCCATATGTTTTTCCTTTCCTTCTTTTTCAACTACCTATATATGAGTTTTTCTCTTTGGTTTCTCTTCTTACTCCACTTCTATTTATTCCTTATATGATGTTTCAATCATTGATAGAGCTTCTTGTGTTGTAGTGATAACTATAAATGTTATATTTTCTTATATTTTAATATTTTATACCTTTCATACAACCCTTTCATCCAAAATATTTTGATAGTAAAACCTTTTTGCCAGTATAACTTCTTCTTTTAGTCTATTGGTAACTGCATCATACTCTTTATGTGGCACCTACACAAGAGTGCCAACTCTTTGTGCTCTAATTTCTTTATCTTGGAATGTTCTTATATCTTCCTAATCTAAAGGAGAGATTGTAGTTCTTTTACAAGTCCATCTACGGCTATTTGTCTTATGGATGCTTCTATCTTCAATTCAACATCTCTCTCGTTTTTCTTTCCTTTGATCCTTTTACATAATTCTTCTACAAAATTTTTAGTTAGCAAACTTCTACAAAATATGGTGACCATTACTATAGTTAGTAAATTTTAGTTAGTTCATCAAAATTACTATCGTATACTAGGTGTATCCAATTTTGAGTTAGTTCTTTTCTATGGAAGTGGTGGGATATTTTTTGGCTACGTCGAGTGGTTTTCTATTTCTTCCATTTTTCTTTGTTTTTGTTTTCATTCCTTGGTCACTTCTTTCTAGATATTTCCTTCTTTTGACACTACTTGTTCTTTATTTGTGCTTATTTTCTTACTTTTTATACCTTTTAGATTTTTTTCATCCTAATTTATCTTGTTCAAAGGATTCACTATTTATATATTGTACCAAACCTCTCCTCACCTTGAATTTATTTCTCCTAATCCTTTGTGGTTGGTTTTCTTTTGCCTTTCTATTTTGTGTACAATTCATTTTCAATAGGGTCATTGTCACTAATTTATGCATGAGTTCGCCGGTGAAGGTGTTTTATTTTCTAGTCTTCTAGCCATTTTCTCTTTCTTCGATGATTTGGTCTCCTCTTTTCACTTTTCCTTACTCCTAATATCATATTGCAATGATTTATTTTGTAGTTCCTCTATAGTCAATGTCTCCTTTTTAAATCTCTTATCTCAAATTGTGAGGAGTATTATGGTATCCCTAAAATTAAAGAATGTAATCTAATCGACCTTCTAGGTGTTTTCCTTTTCATCTCTTTTCCTTTCCTTGTCTTGAGAGTATCCACAATAGAAATAACTATTAGTTTAGCTAGAATTTCCAATTCTTTGTTTTCCAAGTCTCTATCTTAACTTTCTATCTACTTTAACCTACCTTGTCTCTTTCCTTTGTATATCTCCTATCCTACTATTCTTTCCATGTCCCAAATCTAGGTATCTTGGGTTTCTTTAGGTGGTGCAACAAATTCTTCTAAATCTTTGTAGGGTAGGGGTAGTTCAAATGCTATCCTAAATAGCTTTTTTAAAATAAAAAAGGTTCAAAAGCACTCATACCAGATATATTAATGATCAAAAGAGAATTACAAGAGGGGCCCAAAAATGAGAAATAGAGGCTTCATGGCCATTAGAACCCAAGGGGTCAAATATACTCACACTGTTCAAAAGTTCTACGGATATCATCACCTGTTCAAACAACCATCTTTAGAGTAGTTACACTCTCATATGATGAACATCAAATCAGAACTAAATGAAGCTAGAAGTAATAGTTAGTTCTATGAGAGAGTGTCTGTAATGGCCATTAGAGGTGAAGAGATGCATCCTCTTGGCCTTAGAGAGGCAATTAAGACTTCTAAAAAAATTAAAGCCTCTCATACTAGAATGAAAGATTTGAAGTTGTCCTGGTTTGAAAAGGATTGTTGGTCTCCCAATGGTGTCAAGGATCTCTACCAAAACCATTTGAAATTTGAATGTTACATTTGTAGAAGGAAGATCGTAAACCACGTGTTGAAATGTGAAATCAATTTTACTTATTCCAACAGTGACGAGCAGTCAACAATGAGATCTGGCTAGTTCCACGTGTACACCATGCAAAATTGCATGTAGAAGTGCCACTCACACTTTTATGCGTGAAAATATATCTTTAGATTTTCTTTATTTTTTGCATGTGCTTTTTTGTGATTATTTAGGTTAGTCGAGATTAAATGCCAAGGCATGAGAAAAAGTTTTGTAAATCTAAATTTTCTTTTGAGAATAAAATTGAAAGATCTTTGCCCATGGTTTTTTCCTGGTACATTACTAGGTTTTCCACATAAATATATGTTGTCTATTTTGTTCTCTTATTGTTAATTCACTATTATTTCAATTTTGTACTACTTATTTTTCTAAGGGTTGGTATTAGAGCACACGGTTCTATGCAGAAATTATTTTGTGGGTTTTTCATTTTTGTGAAAAGCAATGACAAGAAGCATGGTTACCAAATTTGAGGCTCAAAATTTTGATGGTTCCATTTTTTCTCTGTGGAAACTAAAGGTTCAAGTTTTATTGGTGAAGGATGGATGCACCTTGGCTTTCAAGGGGACAATGTCCAAACCTGTAGCCATGAAGCAAGAGGATTGGGTTGAACAAGATAGCATGGCTAGAGCTACAATTCAGTTATCTCTGGCTGATTTAGTTTTATTCAATGTTGCATAGGAGAAAATGAGCAAGGTTACTGATTCAGTGGATAAAATAGCTGTCTCAAGGTAACAAAGGGAGTGTGGGTGGTGCTAAAGGGAGAAAAGGTTGGCATTTTCTACAGTCTAGTTGGAGAAACTTGCAGTGGAGAGGCTATAGTGGTATCAGATGTAGAAATGGATTCATCATCTACTTGGTATCAAAGCTTAGGCCACATGAGTGAATGTGGTCTCAAGGTACTACTAGATAGAAATCTTCTCCAGGTGCTAAATCTAGATATTTGAATTTTTGTGAGCATTGTTTGTTTGGAAAGCAGAATAGGTTGAATTTTTCTAGTTGCACTACCTAAAGTAAATAAATTCTAGATTTAATCCATTCATATACTTGGGAAGCACCTATTACATCACTTGGGTGTTCGTCATATTTTGTTTCATTTATAGATGATTATTCTTGTAAGGTGTAGATTTATCTGTAGATGATTTTTCAGTGATATGATCAAGCTCCTCCTAAGGTGTCCTCTTAAGGAAGGAAAGACAAAAATATAATATGGATTGTGTTGCAATGAAGATGCTGGATGTGATGTAGAGGAGTTGTGTGGATACCTCAACAAGTACTCACCCACCTCCTTTGAAAAGATTGCCTAAGCCTAAATGAAAACCTTAACAAGGTCCTCAATTGCTTTCCTTTGGTAAGAAATACCCACAATGTCACCAATATACTTAAAACCTGGGGTAAATGTATGCATCCTTTCACCAATAAAATATCTAGGTTGAGGAAAATGTCATCCTCAATGATGATATGTGTCTCTATCACATACCCTACCATGCACTTTTCCCACATAGCTTGGTAAATATACATTATTTATGTTGAGACCCAAGTGCACCTTGACATACAAATTTTTTTGTGATTCAAATTACAATGAGGTTTTGTTTTTATTTGGATAATGATCATGGGTAGCCACAAACCTAGGATATAACAATGGTTTCATATAGATTAAGAATAAATGATTGGTCTAGATGTTTAGTTAATAGATTCCAATGTTTCATTATATTGGTTGAAGCTTTGGGTAGATCTATGATTTATGCTAGGGTTCAACATGATGTTGAGGGTGTTAGTATCACTCCTGGGTCTAGATCCTTTGACCCATCTACCCTACACTTCATGAGCCTTTGTTGTTTAGTGAGGCATCCCTCTAGGATATTAAGTGCTTGCCTAATGATATAGTGATGGAAATTAACAATCTCCAAGTTCACTCTTTCTTGTGGAAGGGTAATGCTTTCACAATAATACAATATATTTTAATTATAACATTGTAATAGGGAAAACTGTATACCTATGTCATTTTGCCTTATGTTTTAAGCCTAGGAAAAACTATTTTATGAAGGAGAACTCAAAAGGACTATAATTTATATAGTGTGATCAAGTCTAAAAAACATTCCTAAAAAAACATCATCACACATCTTAAGATTTTACTCCATTCCATAAATAGTTCATTTTCCCTCTTTATGTCAAACACACAAGTGTGGACCTAATCTCGATTAGGTCTATGACTATGGATTTGAACCCTGAAGTTTGAAGATTTAATTCAAATTCAAACTTTTCCCACCCCTTTACTAGCCATTATGAGCTAACTAAAGTGTGAATTGTGTGAAATTACTCATTAGGATGCTAGAGTTTTATTAATAGAACAAATTTATTCTAAAGCATCATATTATTATAAAAATTATTAGAGCACGTTATTTTAGGTCTACTTTTACTCTTGTTTTCCACCTTCGAATCTTCTCTCAAAGACATAAAGTCATCTTACTTTTACTCTTGTTTTCTACCTTCCAATCTTTGCTCAAAGTCATAAAGTCATATTTACTAATGATTTATATAGAAAACCTCAACTTTATTATCAAAGTTAATTATTACTTCAATAATTGTATTTATTTAATTACTAGTTAAAATAGTGGAAGTCTTTCATATTGACCATTACTTTTTAATATAAAAAATGTGGTACATTTCCATAACCAAAACAACATGATATTAAGATAAAAGCCAACTTCTCTTTTTATCTATACATTAGTTAGCTCATTCTATTAATACAAAATTTTGATCTAATGTTCGTTATTTAATTTCTAAAGACATGATATATAAGAATTGCCAACAATTTAATAAATGAAGTAAAAATTTTCCCATAACCTTGATGAGACATATTACTATTTAATAGTTGAAATAAAATACTATAAAATATTGAAATGAAATAAAGTTCCATAAAATAGTGAAATGAAATAAAGTCTGGATGTTCAAAAAATATATAAAGTCCATGACAAATAGTATATAACATAGTCCCTGAAATAGTCAAATTATATAGCCCATGAAATAACCTATCACATACTATCTCTGTAATCAAGAGTCCTCTTCACACCATGCGAACTACTCGGATGACCTGAATCACTTTGTAGAAGAGAAAGATTTAGATGAAATCAGATGTAAGATGATTAAAAATGATTTAATGACAATTTTTAAATTTATAATTTATCATAAAATAAAATTACCGTGTGAGGCTGAGAGGCATGCTCTGGTCCACCTGGACCTATCTCTACATGCTCTGAATCAATCTATTTAACACAAGAGAAAGTTCAAGTTGAAATTAGATGTAAGACGATCTTAAAAATAATTTAATTCAATTTAATTTATAATTTATCATATTTAAATTTTTATATTGTAAAAGGTTGTTGTGCATCCTCTATTCTAGGACCTGTCTCTACAGGCTTAGCTACATGACATGTCTCAAGCTATAAAAGAAAAAGAATTTTTAACACATGTCAACATATATATCTATTGAAATTTACTTTAAGTTCACAATGTATATTTTAATTGACTTTAAATATAATCTAAATTTTAAATTATACCGTATCAGGCTGCCCATCTCCTCTGTCCTCCTACTCTGCATGTGTTGTGTGTTGATGAAATGTGTCACTGACAAGCTCCTACAAGGTTATTTATAACTTAGCACATGTGTGTACAAATTAGGTTATTTATCACTTGTGTACATAGATACTCAAATTTTGTTTTAATCTATTTAAAAGACTTGTACATATATTACACGTAGACATAGATATATGTTTTTGAACAACCTGAAATGTAGTCGACTCCTGATATAAACTTGGATCATCCAAGTGTGCTGTAATGCCCATCCTCATTGTTGTGTCAACCTACATAAACATATTTTTAATATATATTAAATAGTACATGCACGTTTTTAGATATAGTGAAATCAAAATAGAAAAATCTAAGTATATATAGTTTTTTTAAATAATATACATACTGTAAAAGTGTCATGTGAGAAACCCAATGATGGAGGAGCACTCGAGACACCCTCAAATGAAGGATTCAATGTGGAAGAATTTTGAACCAACATAAATATTTAATGTACATGTTCAAGATTGAATTACAAATTAAAATCAAGTAAATAAAATTATTTAAAATATAAATCATTCAAAATACCCCAATTGGGTGCCTAAGATGAATAGGTGTCGATGAAAAATTAAATCAATCAATGGTCCCTATTGCCATCATCTACACTAAACAATTCGATTGTTAAAATATTAAAATTTAATTTATCTATATGTTCATTAAAAACACGTGCTTAAAATTGTTATAAATTCAACATGTGTGTAACCTATATATACATATGTCAAATGATCAGTAGGATGATCCTCAACAAATAGATAATCAACAAATGATTCACCCATATTATCAGATGATGCATGTGTAGCTAAAGTGAGTGCAGCTGCCTGATAAGATCCATAACACAACTGATTGCAACTCATACATGTATGAGGCATCGACACATGTGGAGTGGTACTAGGACCACTTCCATCATCAACTCCTCCATGGTCTCTAACCCGAGCTACCATCATAGAAGCCTGCTCATCTAGGCTACCTAAGATTGCACTCAATGTGCCTAGTGTGGATACCGCAACAGGAGGGTCAATAAGAGGTTGAACAAGCACAAGTTGTTGGGGATCAACCCATGCCCCCAACCTCTATTGTGGAATGCTGCCACCAATACCCTGGAATGTTCTAAAATCAAAGTAGTTGGGTTTCTGATTCATAACAAACTCTGCATATAATTTTCTCAAAAAATATAAAGGAACCTCACAATTAACATGAGGTGGATAATCAAACACCATCCACCATCTATCCCAAAAATTGGTAGACATTCCTTCATGCCTACACCACCTGATTGATATTCTTTTCTTATTTGCAGTAATAGGTTTATTTGTAATGGGATGTCTAAAATATAGCGCTAAATGACCTTTTGTGATTTTAAGATCCAAAATATCCTTATAGGAGAGGCCATCAGCATAAAATTGGCACCTCTCCTCTCTCTATTTATGGAATCCATCAAAGTTTGAGTCAATAGACCTCACAGAATCTACAATGGTTTGCATCAAAGTTGAAAAATGTACCACAAGGCTTAGGACAAGGTCGAAAGCTCAGGGAATGCAAATTGACAAGTGTCACGTAAAGTGTCAAAAGGCATCGAAATTAGAGAGAGAGAGAGAGGAAACAACACAAGATAAGAAAGAAGACTCGTCATCAAGAGGTTTGTTGTGTAGAGGATATTATTCATGCTTACATGTATGTGACAAGGATTTAAAATGATCATAGGGGTCCTCGTCGATGTTGTGCATGATTTTTATACTTGCAATCCTGTGTTTGGATTTGGCAATTTCACCTCACCGTGAAGATAAAAATACAGAAATATAAAAACATGACAATGGTTGGGCTCTTCCTGACATCATCCTAGACCTTGCTGCTATATGGGGAAACCTAGATGACAAGGATCCTCCATCCTCTGGCACTGCTCTAGCCGGTTGATGGCCTTTTTTCATTGTTTTTGTAATGTTTTCTAGATTTTGGGCATGGCCCATAACTATATGACTTTCTAGGCTCTGCCCATGTGACTTTTGGGAGTGTTCCTTTTAACCACCCATCCTTTTTTGTGATATGTGATGAGGAGTCTAAAACCCTAACATGCATTTCCCTTTGTATGTCTTTGTTTTACTTAACATACATTCTCTGATGTATATAAATGCACCTCTCGCCTATCGGCAAAACATTCTTATCGGCCACCTTACAAACTATCACCCCAATGTATGTCTTCAACGCTTGTATCTGCCACAAGATACATTACCCAATGTACATTCAGAATATACATTTACGATATACAATCCCAATATACTTCAGTTGACCTGTGATCGTCGGTTTCCTTCACCACTGCTGCTGGTCACGCTTTACACCTGACTCAATGTATCTGTGAAATGTATATGTTCAATACACATTCAAAATATACAATCAGAATATGCACTCGGCAAGTTTGACCACTGACTACTCTTGTATCTAATCCAATGTATGTTTCAACATACAACCGGAAGATACATTCCCAACATGCTTCGCCAAATGTACATTTGACCGAATTGTTGACTTCTTTGTATGCCGATACACTTGCACATTCACAATGTATGTTTACTGCATACAATCTCGATAACCATCTGTGAGATACTCATGACTTACAACTGCGGGATACACAGGAGATGAACCTAACATACATTAATGATATACGTACAAAATGTATATTCACAATGTGTGTTTCCTAATCTTGACATACAATGCCTCAATGCTTCCCGATATGCTTTGCAACATACACACAGAACAGACCCTTGCGATATACACACGGAATGTATATCCGACATGTAAATGCAATATACACACAAATTGTATATCTGATGGAATAATGTGGAATTTCACCGATTCGAACCGCTGCGAACATTCTTATCGGCCACCTTACAAACTATCACCCTGATGTATGTCTTCAACGCTTGTATCTGCCGCATGATATATTACCCAATGTACATTCAGAATATACATTTGCAATATGCAATCACAATATACTTCAGTTGACCTGTGATTGCCAAGTTCCTTCACCACTGCTGCCGGTCATGCTTTGCACCCGACTCAATGTATCTTTGAAATGTATATGTTCAATATACATTTGAAATATACAATCCGAATATGCATTTGGTAAGTTTGACCGCTTACTTCTCTTATATCTAATCCAATGTATGTTTCAACATACAACTGGAAGATACATTCCCAACATGCTTCACCAAATGTACATTTGACCGAATTGTTGACTTCTTTGTATGTCGATACACTTGCACTTTCACAATGTATGTTTACTGCATACAATCTCAATAACCATTTACGAGATACTCACGACTTACAACTGTGGGATACACAGGAGATGAACCCAACATACATTAGCCATATACGCACATAATGTATATTTGCAATGTATGTTTACTAACCTTGACATACAATGCCTCAATGCTTCCCGATATGCTTTACGACATACACACAGAGCAGACCCTTGCGATATACACACGGAATGTATATCTGACATGTAAATATGATATACACACAAATTGTATATCTGATGGAATAATGTGAAATTTCACTAATTCAAACCGCTGCAAACCCTGCAACTTCACAGATTTGTTTCCTTAACAATCTAACATAGATTTTAGACTTTCCCAACCTAGCACATGAGGATGCTAGGATCTTTCAATGCATCCCGTACTGGATACTACAAGCATGAAATTGAACAAACAGAAAAATAAAACGAAAACACTGTACAGCCATTCCACCGATTTCAAAGAAATCTAACCAGTGGAATGGATTAACGATCCATCTCGATCCAAAGAAAGCAAATCGATTATTACAGAGGAAAACCTAATGAGATCGAATAATAGAAAGTTGCACGACACAAAACAAGACCTTGTTATTTATGCTTTCAGAAATGTATACAGATGCTCTATTCTCACAATTGCACAACTCAATTTCACACTACTACTATCATGATCACAATCGATCTGATCCTGGGCTATTTATTCACTTACCCTCGGTAGTACTGAATTGGCTCCAAGCGGATGGGAGATTAATCCAACCGGCTGGGAGATTAATCCAAACGACTGGGAGATTACAACCGACTAACAACCTCTAACTGTCTAACAACCTTCGAGATTACAGCTCGACAAATGTCCTTGGGACTTACAACATAAACCTAAATACAAACTAAAATAACATGATTGGTCAAACAGACCTTATTACATTGAATGGTCAGCTTAGGACCTTATTGGAAACATCAAAATGAACTGTAAATAGTTAATGCCTTATGGAGGCCACTATGGATTGGGTGCCCCTGCACCAATATGTGTATTATTATCTTTCATTAATATAGATATATTGGTCGCCTATTCATAAAAAAAAATTGCATCAATAAATATTTTGAATATTGTGTAGATTGGAAGCCCATCTTATGGAATATGAAACTAATCAAAATCATCTTCATTATATTCAATAAGGTCAGATCCAAACTTAACATTGGTTGGGGGATTAGTCAAACCTCCTGAGATGTGTTGACAAAGATAAAATAATTGATCAGGTTCTTTAAGATGCAAGCTACTTCTTGAACTCACACCAAGGCTCATCCCTTTATGTAACACAACCCCAAGGTGGATATCCAATATTTTATAAAGTATGCCTATGTAATCTATTTTATAAAGTCCACTTGCATATTCTTTAGAACTTTGGAATGTAGAAATCCACAAGATGCAGCATACAGAACAATCCCTTAAAAAGTAAAGCCTATTAACCTTTTAAATGTTGACTAGATTTACACTAATCCTATAAACCTTTTAAATGTTGACTAGATATACACTAAGTCATTATCCCTTAACATTTATGAAGGCATTTTAAAAGATTAAAAAAAACACAAAACTAAAAAATAATAAACTTGTAACATACTTCCAGCCATTTGAGGATCATTTCCAAGGAGGGTAGTATAGAATACATTTGGCAAAGAAGTGCTAATTGGTGATGCACCTAAAGATGAACCATGACCTTTAACCATTGCACGTCAATGTTGGGAATGAGGAGGATGAGAAGAAGTGTAGACAATGCTATTGTTCCTTTCATCTTCCCCATTATAATTAATCTTATGATAGTATACATTAACATAAGGGGGCAACAGTAACATAAATAGTAGCCCCTAAAATTAGCCGACAACCAGGAAGCCTGCTACCAATGAATCCTTTCCCAACTCTAAACTCCTCGAGCTACCAAGCATTACAGTCAAAGCACATAAGGAAGTAGAACAATGTCGAGACACGGATATTATTTCAGTTGGGATAGACAAGAATTGACGGGAGGATATTATGATGCAGGAGATAATGTTAAGTTTGGATTTCCAATGGCCTTCACAACCACAATGTTGTCATGGAATGTTTTGGAGTTCGGAGGATTCATGGGTAATGATCTCTCCAATGTAAATATGGTCATTCGATGTGCCACAAATTATCTTTTTAAAGATACCGCTCATCTAGACACCATATATGTTCAGGTTAGTATATGCATAACAACAAAACAAATTTAGTCATGATGTTACAACCAAATAGTTTCAGTCATGATGTTGTATCTCCTGGGTTCATAAATTCTAATAATTATTTAGGCTTTTCTGATAATTATGCAGCTAGGAGACCCTACGAATGCTGGGAAAGGCTAGAAGACATGGACACTACCATAACTGCATATAAAATAGATAACCAAAGCCATGAAATGACTATAGCACTTGCAGCTGCATCCCTTGTGTTTCACAAATGAGACCCTTCCTATTCCAAGAGAGTCATTCATGCTTCCATGATGGTAAATTTTTCAGCACTAGAGTAATATCAGCTTAAAAGCATGATAACAATCGGAGTTTAGGAGCTGATAAATCAGACAATAAATTTGGATTGAACAATAAACACGTTGTAGCCCCGAGTGCTTTTATCCCAAGTATAATAACTTAGATTGTGACTACATATATTAATCAAATCAGTAAGAAGTTATATAATTAGCCACACTCAAAATTTCTATACCTTAGATAAAAGCACTTTGGCTTCAACATGTTTATTGTCCCACCCAAACATATTCTCTGATTCATTAACTCCTAAACTCTATCATTACCATGTTTTGAAGATGTTGCTATTTATCTAGTGCTAAATAAATTAACATTAAGGAAGCATGAATGAGTCTCTTGGAGTGAAACAAGGGATGCAGCTACAAGTGCTACAACTATTTTAGGGTTTCGGTTATTTATACGCGGTTTTGGAAGTGCCCATATCTTCTAGCCTCTCCCAGCATTTGTGGTCATTATTAAGGTCCCCTACCTGTATAATTTTCAGACGAGCCTCAATAATTATTAGAATTTATAAACCCGTAAAATTATTTCATTGTTACATCAAGACTGGAATTATTCTATTGTTATGCACATATTAACCTAAACATATATGGTCCCTAGATGAGCAATAGCTTTGAGAAGATAATATGTGCCCCAATGAATGCCCATCTTTGCATTGGAGACATCTCTACCCATGAATCCGCCGAACTCGAAAATAGTCGATCACAACATTGTGGTTGTGAAGGCCTTTGGAAATCCAAACTTAACATTGTCTACTGTGTCAAGTCCATATCCTCCTGTCAAGTCCAGCTGATAAATTATCCAACTGCTCACCATTCACGAAGCTCAAAAAATAGCCACAACTATGTCATACCTCCTGCAATACTGAGTTAAACATTTAGACATTATAACCTGCTGCAATTTCTAGAACGTTAATCTTCATTGCCTTATGGCGATTGATTGTTGTATTTTTTGGCTTATGTTTTTCTATTCACTAGGGCAGCCTGGGTAACTCTTTGGTGGCTTTGCAGGTGAGGCTTCTTCTTTCCTTTATGTATTACAGATAGTTACTTCCTTTGTCTCGTTCATGTTGTTACTTCCACTTCCATGGTTCCAGAGATTCCACACAAATTTATGTTGTTCAGTTTCCATCCTAACTTCAATTATAGCCTTAAATACCTGAAAAGCATTTTTCTACTGCACTTAGTTAAGATGATATAAAATAAAATTATATTATATTAAATTTGGGTTTAAAGTTGAGTGTTCTTGGATTTCAATATGTAAGACATTAGCATATATTACAGCAACAAATATCTAACTTATTTATTTTTTAATTAAAAACTGATAAAAATAATATACTTTACTTGAAAAAAAACTTTATTCAAATTAAGTTGTTCAAAGAGTTTTTATAGGATGCAATTATTATTTAAAAAAAAATATTATGTGAACATATGAAAATATTTATGATAAAGTAGTTCCACGATCAGTACTTTATGGGATTATTGTATAAACCTTATAATATAAAATATAAAACAACCACTTCCAAAACACTAATTATATTATAGTATGACACACAATATCTTATAAATAAAATAATTTAATGTGTCATAGACTTGTGTCATTATACATAAATATTTAAATATCTAACAAAAATTAAAGGAAAAACATAGAAAGATCTTACCAAAATAGGTCTTGTTGCACTATGACAATGGTGGTTTTGCTACAATGATTTTTTATAATGATTTGATTGTTGGTTGCTCACTTTGACAACATAACATTACATTACATTGGAAGCTCCATATTATGGTTTGATAGAGGCTTAATTTATAGATTTTTGGATGATAGGGTGAATGACTAAGATTTAATTAGATGGATGGTGAAGATTTGATGAGATGACTTTAAGGAAAAAAGGAGGCTTCTAAGTCATATCCATATGTTGATGAAGGGATGGACAAGATTGAATCAAATGAAACTAGGGCTTATTCTTATGTGAATGGCTAGGATTAAGAGGTAGTATGAAATGGGTGGTCGAGATGTAAAGTTAGTTTGGCTTTTGTGCTCATCATGTGACTCTTATTTATTATTTGTGGCAAGTGGATGATGATTATTAGAACAAGGTGAAATCAAATAATAAAATTATTTAATTAACCAGCATACCTATCTTTAGAAAAATTTACCTAAATTATGAAAGGAAGTTAAAGTTGCGGAAACAACTTCCTAAGCCAATCTTTTGAGGAGAGATATTATGCAAAACTTTTAAAAGCTGATCCCAGCAACACATTCAAAGCATGAAATAAACAATAAAACACAAAACACCAGATATACATGGGAAAACCCTTTCGGGTAAAAAACCCCACACTCCAAAAGCCTGCTCAATGTATTCCAAATCCAATAACAAGATTACATACACTTGTAGAGTAAGTATAACAAGATTACAAATCCAATAACAAGATTATTTATTACAGGTAAACAATTCTGGAAAATTCTAGTAGCATTCCAGCAGCATAATAATACTTGCAAACTCACACTATGCAAACTACTCCTTAAGCCTCCAATTTATAGACTTCTGGCTATACAAGAAACCATCTGTCATTTTACAAAACCAATTGTGAAGCTTCTCAAAGCACCGACAATGCGTAATAGATGTAGGAAAATATTAAATAAAAATAACTATAACAGCAAATGTGCAGAGACACCTCATTTTCCAACAAATTATGCCGGCCTCTTGAATCAAAACAAAATAACAATAAAATACTTCCTTTACAAAGCATGCATATTTTTAGTTTAGGAAACTATAGGCAAGGCCTATTTTTAACTAGTGATTAATAATTCGTTTTGCAACCAAATTGAAATAGTTTTTCTATTTAAAAAATATTTAGCTATTGCTATTGTATCGATGCGAATATTATAACAAAACATATTTGAAAATTAATTTTTCTTTAATCTAATTGACAGAAAACTTTTAATATGCATCCATTACAATAATGATGGTAATATTAGCCTATAGAAAGGGAGTAGCAGATAATAAGGGCATGTTACTATCATTATATTTGTTTTATATCTTTCTTTTGGCAGAGAACAATTAATAATAAGAAAACACCCCCAAAGTATCATTTCTTGCATTTTATTACAGTTTTGTTTGAATTAGTTTTAAGAAAATGGCCCCAAAGACTGTGAAGCAGATCTATAAATTTGCTCAGAACGGACAACTTGTTGATGAGAGACTTGACTTGAAGCTGAACTAGTTGTTTGACAAAATCTCTCGCTCAGATGTGGATCGCTCCTTTGCTAGGCTTGTTGATAAGCCTCGGAGATTGTAGCATGTTCTCTTATGCCAAATACAGCAACCTTTTACAATCAATCCTTCCTGAGGGTGCTTTTGAACAGGGCATGGGAGGTCTGTCAAAAATTATTGCCAGGCATGGTATTGACATTGCTTTCCCTAATCTTTGAAAACTGCATAAATCAGACGTGGAAATGCAATCAGGTGATAGGTGTAGAGCCAAACTCAGACGCCAAAGTGGGATCTTTGGAACAGGGTGTGCGTATCCCTGAAAATAACAAGAAGTAGATTATTGTCGTATGTTGTATACTATTTTGAATTAGGAGGGCTATGGTTGGAAACCCCTGGCAAACAGCAGCCTCATCGCTGAATGCTTTTGAAGGCTTGGTGCAAAAAGCACAACAAGCACAGAATATTACAACACACAACTTAACCAAACATCCAATGTTTGGTGATCGAGGCAATTATAATTGCCTGATGATTAAACCATTACATTTGCCTCTATAAAGGGCTTTAGAACAACCTAGACTCTAGGAATATAGTCAAAACACATGTTTCTCCATTCAACGCACATGGTCTTTCTGCAGGTCTGTGGTTGGTGAGAGTAGGTGAGAAGTTGGTGGGAGGAGGTGAGAAGCTTCTACATTAGTGGGTGAAATTAATGCCAACATTCTCCCCCTTAATTTCGACCACAAATTTCAATTACTTTCTTGACCTTTTTCATTGATGCTTCAGCATCTGCAATCTTCAAATTTTATGGATCGAACCTAGGAAATCCCATTTTGCTGTAGGGATGCTCTATCCATGAGCTCTGGCCTTCTTGTCACCAGTCCATCATAGGTTCAAGTGTGATTACCTTGCTTTCCTCAACATCTCCCATAGAGTCACACTGCTGGTGCTTAGGGATCCTAACTTCAATTGCTTCTTCTGACTTCATACATGGCTTACACAAATATAGAATGCTGCGGCATTCAACCATCTTATTTCCTTGTACATTGACAATTTCACTCAACTTGTTTTACAACTTTAGACACCTATCCTTCTCTATCCTCCTCTGACCTTCTGATCTTTTATCAAGACTTCTTACTTTGTTCTACAGATTTTAAGAATGTTTTTCTACATAATACTTCATTCTCTGAATTAAGAGACTTATACAAACTCTTCAAACTTTTTATGATCTACAGAACCAACTTCAAGATGGACAATAGAGACAACAAACTTTGACATTTTAGCTTGACTTTAATCTACCCTTGGACGAATTCTGCAAACTCCTTATTGGGCTGACGGCTCACTTCATTGGCTATTTTCTACTCTGAAATTTTCTACAAACTTTTGACTTGGCTGATCTCCTTTCAGCAGCTTTAGGCGACGACAACTTCCTTATCAGACAACTCCCAGCTCTTCTCTCGGCAGATCTGCAATCCTTCCTTTGACCTTCAGAACACCAACATTCCCTCTCTCGCTCACAAGACTATGCTTCGGCGGCCTTTTTCTCAACAATTTCCTTTCGTGGATTTAAACTTTCAACTTCCACGATATCTAACCTCTTGGATGGCTGCGGCATCTTTGAACAGCGATCCTCCTCTTTTGATCGCTATTGGACAGGCTGCGGCCTATTTTCTTTTTCTACAAACCCTTTCTTGTATGCTGCGACTCCCTTGGCTGAGCAATTTTCAATCTTGGGCGATGGCCTCCTCTTGGTAATAACAGCAGATTCAGCTGCAAAAATATTAACACAGGGACCTCTTCTCCCTTGGCATTGGCTTGTCTTCAAACAACCTTGCAAACTAATTCAACTTTTTGACTTTCCTTATCAGCGGATTGATTTCTGCAATCTCATTTCCTTTAGGGCAGCTATAACAAATTTATGCGTTCTTTCTTTCACTTCCTGTGGCGCCACAGCAATCAGATCTGGGCGATTGACTTCCTCAAGAGCTGCGGCTCCTTGTTGTAGCGGACTCCCTTTTGATTGGCTTTAATGGCTTTTTATTTAATTTTTCATTCAACAACTCCAGTGATCTGCCAATTTCTTTCACAGCTTCAGCTGGACGGCGTCACCACAATTTCTTTAACCTGATTTCTCTTCAGAGATGAACCTGCAAACACAAGACACAATCCAGCGCATCTCCAATAACCCTAGCTCTGTTATTAAGCTGGCTCTGATACTAAATGAAGGTTTGGTGCAAACAACACAACAAGCACAGAATATTACAACACACAACTTAACCAAACATCCAATGCTTGGTGATTGAGGCAATTGCAATTGCCTGATGATTAAACCATTACATTTGCCTCTATTTATAGAGGGCTTTAGAACAACCTACACTCTAGGAATACAGTCAAAACACATGTTTCTCCATTCAACGCACATGGTCTTTCTGCAGGTCTGTGGTTGGTGGGAGTAGGTGAGAAGTCGGTGGGAACAGATGAGAAGCTTCTACATTAGTGGGTGAAATTAATGCCAACAGCTTTGTGGAATGCGAGGATAGTAACGCTTGCTGCCTGCTCGAAAAAATTCCTTACCCTTTGGATGGCTGCAACCTCATTCTGAATCACATCCTCGAGGGAATGGCCATTGTCGCTCCTGAGCACGGGCAACAAGACATTTCACAATAGTTTTTTCTAGAGTTTCAACTTAGAGGACTATGTTGTCTATGTGTTCTTTAGGGTTTTAACGCTTCAATATGTTGTTCAGTGGGTTATTTGCTTTTCGTACCTAAAAAAAATAATGCAAATACTACTTTTACGTTCAATATATGGATTTTATCCTAGATCAAATTCGTACATTGAATTATTTTCATTTTTAGTGTGAACTACTTAAGTAGTCTCCTATAGATGCCACGTTTTGAGACCCCAGAAAATTATATAAAATTTAATAATTGAAATGGGAATTGATGCTTGCAGTATATTTGTGTCAAATTTTAGGGCAAACTTTTTTTTTCTATGGATTTTATTTTCCTGTTATTTATGGCAAGATTTATGGGCCTCGGATTTGTAATTTTGCATTTCTAGTGCTGTAATAGCTTGAGATATTCAGAGCATAGGATTTAGGGCTAGCTGGGTTTTATGTGAATTTCAAAAGTTAAAATTGTATAAAGCTTTTGGCTGCTGGAGCTGTAGCTATATTTTATAGCTTTTGGATAAAATTATTGGAAATGGGGAGTCTTAAAATGTATTTGTTGAAGTGGTAAGCTCAAGATTTATCACCAACAAGACAGCAAAAAGTGAGTCCTTGAGAAGTGTTATGTTTAAGGTGTTTTGGCAACATGACAAATATTAGGTTATGAGTTTTAAAAATTACATTTAATTTTTTTTCTTTTGTTTTCCTTTATTAGAAATTTGGAGACTTTGGACAGTGCTAATAAACAAAAGTGTGGATTGTTGTTTTGCTTTCCTTGACTTGATTATGCATTGATCACTACCAGGGCATAATGTGATGGCCGTATGGCCATATTTAGTCATTTTAGTCGTAAAATACAGTTAAAATTTTAGAAAGACTGTATCACTTGAAAGGTGAGATTTCAAGTAAACTGTCAAAATTTCTATGTAAGTATTCCTATATATATATTTTTTCTAAAATAGGTAGGCTTTAATATTTGAAAGGCAACTTCAAATAGATGACCGTGACAAAAAAATTACTTGACAGGCAGGGTCGACTGTCAAATTTAAGCCCTGATCACTAGAGCATACCAAATTTTGGTGAGACTCCTACCAATATGAACCTTACAACTAATAAACAGAATCAGTCCTGACTCTAATATGTACAACTACAGATTAAATTTTTCTAAAATAATGTACAATCATCTTTTTCCCTATCACCTTGGAATTAGAATTTTTAATATTACAAAAATGGGATTCTTTCATTGGTATGCATTAGAGCCATGCCTAAAAATTTCAGATGGAATAGGAGAGCCCTCAAGAGGGCCTTTCAACTGGATCCTTCTGTTTTGGATCCTGCAGATCAGCTTTCTACATTGGTTCGGCATGGGACCAAATGACTGAGGTAGTGTGCTTAACTCTGGGTTTGGACAGGATGGCTCGCGAATTTCTAGCATAGGCCTGGATGGTTTTGCAACTTCCAACCTGAGTTGTTTGTCACTTGGTTGCATGTTGAACCTCCAAGTTTTCCTGCATTGCTTCAGCAACCAACCTTCTAATAAGTTTAGAAATTTAGAAGCTTTTCAATTTGCTAATTCACTCTCCAACATAGGGATTTGGGCATCATGATCTCCAAAATTTTGACACAGGTATTTAATGCTATCCTCCAGGGTATGAATGGTTTTCAGTTTCGCCTTGGCTGTATGGACTTGTATCATATTTGAGAGGAAGGGACTTGCTATTCGTCCTTTGGCTTCAGAATGACTAGAATTTCCATTCGAGGAGTAATATCTCTAGAAAGATAACTGCTTCGAGGATCCCTTCTCACAGAATGAGAGTTTCATTGTAGGTTACAACATCTTGTTTTCCATTGGTATTATATCCATTCCATGGACTATTATGCCTGAGATATTTTTTCTTCTTTACTAAGCATATATTCTAAGGTTTTTAGCCCTAAAACAAAATCAAATCTACAAAGCAATTGAATTGGAGAAGTACAATATTCTGATAATTTGCTAAATTTCTTCTCCATTGTATTCTTGGTGGAGGTGATCTAAGAATTTAAAACTGTTTTGGTTGACTTATTTCTTCCCACTTAAAATTCTTCCTGTCAATGTCAAAGGTCTTGCTAGCAATGTAGCAACTTTGGCAAATTGGTTGGCATCTTGGGGTGTGACCATGACAATCAATATGCTTTTAGAGTGTATCTCTGTAGGTATTGTTTTCTCTATAAAATAATCATGAAATAAACAGTATATCATTTTCTTGTGCCTGTGCCCTGGATGATGAAATCTGAAAACATTGGGCATTCTGTTGCAGGAACATTTCTGCCTCATGCTTTCATTTCATGCTGGTTTTTGTTGCATTGTGTGTACCTCAATCTGGGGGAAAAACATTGGAGGAAATTAAGGCTTCATTCAAATAAGGTCAAGATAGTATGCTATGCCCTTGCATTCACAAACATATGCAAGTCTTGTAGTTTATGAATACCAGTTCTTTGGAGTGTACACGATTAGTTTTTTTTATCTTCACTGTATCGTGTCATCTTGCCAGCTACCTTCCTTGAACTTCATAAGCTTCATATTTTGAAAAATCTCATTTGCTAAATCACAAAGATGTGGAAAAAAAAAAACTTCAGCAATTGATTTGTATGAATTGGTATGACATCTTTATGCTACGTGTAATAGTTATTTTAAAATCACCCTTTTCGTCTAGAATATTGCTACTTGCTATAACAAGTGGACTTCATTTCATTAAACTAGTTGTAGTAGTTCTTAAATCACACTTTTTGTTGAGCATGCTACTATAACAAGTGATATTGACTCCACATATAGATCTTGTTCTTCTTAGACATAAATTTTGGTCTCTGTATTACCTGAAAAAATTTAAAATATGAAAAAACTTAAAATATGATCTCTGAAACAATAGAAACATCTCCATGTTGTTTTTGCTATGGAATGCGCATGGTATTGTAGTAGTACCATGCAGCTTCTCAAAATTAATGGATGTATTAGATGCAATGGGCCCTTGTTCGTGAGGAGAAAATAGTGCAGGGAAGTCATTAGAAGCACTTATTTCTCTCGTATATGTGAGAAAATGAATGAATTGTTTCCATAATACAACATTCATTATTCTTTTTCATTTGTAAAGTTATTATATTATCAACATTGTTGATAAAATTAAGCAAACACAACAAATTAAAACATGACTATTCATGAACGGCTGATCTTAAATGTCATCTACTTCAATATTTAATGGTAAATTCTAGCCAATGAAAAGTTTTCCTATATTTAACACTTTTTGTTGTGAATGAAATAGAAAAATGCTATTGACTGTTTGACCGGTTCAACTCTGAAAGTGGATGACATTTACATAGAGCATTCATGAACATTTTGGTAGAAACTTTGCTGCTCTACAGCTCTTGTTATTTATGTGAAGAACCTAACTCTATTTGGGTGTGCAGAGATTTGAAACGCCTTGAGTAAATAAAATTGAAATCCCAAAAATTATCTAATTTTGTAAAATAAAATAACACTAAAATATTTCATTAACTATAAAATTAAACTTTGAAGAATAAAATAAAAATGCAGCAACTTGGTGTCACTTCATTTAAATATTTTCCAGATACTCTAGATTTTTAACTTCGTAAATAAAATTGAAATCCCAAAAATTATCTAATTTCATAAAATAAATAAAACTAAAATAATCCATGAACTATAAAATTAAAACTCTAACCTTAGTTGGGTGTGGAAAGATTTTTATTTACGTGTAGAACCCTACAGTATACTTATAAAACAAATTTAAATCCTAATATTTTTTTAAAAAGACAGCAGAGAAAAGAAACCAGTAAATTGAATTTCATTCTCTAGAAAACAAAAGAAAATTAATTGATAACTTCTATGCTTCTCACTATTCTTTTGTTTTTTTATTTCAATTGATATTTTGTGATTTATGTTTCAGTATTACTTGTATTTATATAGATTATTCATTTAATGTTGGTTTTATTGTTATGTGAATTTGTTTAATAAAAATATGTTGGTTATATATTTTAAATTTAATTGAATGCACATTCATTTAATAAAAGTATGTCCGTTATATATTTTAAATTTAAAACAATTACTTCATAATTTAAAAAAAATAATCAAGGATGATGTAGAAAAATTAAATTAATTAAAGAAATAAAATTTATTTAATTAATCTGACTAAAAAGAAAAATGGATTAAAATTAAATACATAAATTTATTTATTTGATTAATTTGGTAAAAGGGACTATCCTATGAATTAAATAAGTTGACTAATGGAATGGTGGATGTTTAGGATATGTTGAAAGTGGTGCAAGATGAGGCCTAGGAGTTGTTGAAAGATGATGTTAGAAGTGTCATAAGGATATGGTAGTAATTAAGTGTCTAGAACTAGCATACCTATATTTAGAAAAATCTTTCTAAAATAGTTGAGACATATCCTTCTCAAGGCACCTATTCAACTTATATATGACAAAGTATAAAAATAGGTACGCTAGGAGCATCTATAGTTTGAACATGTAAAAAATGCTATTTTAATGTTTGACACATTTTTGTTTGAGTAATAATAGTGTAGTACATTTAGAGAACATAACATTAAAAATATTGAAAATATGCAATAGAGCTAATAAGATAATGTTTGAAAGAGTGCATTATTTCATATTTATTGAAACAAATTTGTAAGTACATGCATTCATTTATCATATTTTTATGACTATAAAATGTCTCCATATTCATTCAAATAGATTTGTAAGAAGTACGTCGCATCATTTATCTTCTAATACTCTTCACATTTTAGGTTGGCATGTTGTTTTCCCTTTTTCATCTTTTCAGTCATATTTAAATTGTGGAATTATTTCTAGACCTTGTAATTAATTTACATGAAATATAGCCACAAATACCTTGTGATTTATGTATTTTCAATACTCAGGCTAATCTTAAGGGTATTTGGGTTGTGTGGTACCTTTGTATTGGTGTAATTGGTATTATTTGTGTAGTTTGATCTTCAAATGGTATGCCTGAATAACTTTCAAATTCAACTATAACATATGTTGGTGGTTGTAGTTGTGCACTTCTAGGTTTGTATATTATTTTTGAACATACATTGGAGCTCCATTTAAAAGACTTGCTTGTATCCAAAGATTGGAACTTAACATTACCCCTACATCCTTATAAATTAATAACTCTACCTAAGACTTTTCATTTTCTCCTCCTTCTCGTGCATTAACAGCACCCACTTTTGTTGCAATACTATGTGCTACTTTTCTTCTATTATAATTATGCACATTATCATTTGTGACAAATAAAAGAATAATATTATCAAATTATTCATGTGTCTATGTCAACATTAGTCCTTATCATTGATCAATAATTATATTTGTAATGCTATGCTTCAATGAGTATTTTATGGGATTGTTGTATAAACTTTATAATATAAAATATATAAGAAAACATATTACCAAATTAACCTATAATATTTTTGCAAAATTCAAAATATAATATCCAATGAAAGATAGCCAATAAAAGACCCACTTTCAAAAACACTAATTAAATTATAGTATGACACACAATATCTTATAAATAAAATAATTTAATGTGTCATAGACTTTTATAATCCATAAATATTTAAATATAATGAAATGATAATTTTTAAAATTTTAAACTATTTATTTTTTTTGATAAGTGAATTGTTGCGATGCCAGCCACTCCTGATAAATTAAGATTAGAAAATTAGAAATGACTACTCCAAAGGAGGGCCTTAAAAAAAAACGCTAAATGGATGATTATATTCAAAACAAATCTGATACAGATAACCATATACTTATGTCTTCCCTAAGCATATTGTAGATAATTACATATCAACATTATAATGTATTCCTAACCTATGTGCACTTTGCTATAAAATATTTTCTACACTTGATCATCATCGACTGCTTCCCCATCTCTGACCCATTCATGCTAGAGTTCGAGCCACCAGAGTTGATAGAGAAGAACCAGTCTGTGCCGTTGACATCTACTTCTCTCGAAAGAACCTTGAGGAATTTCGCACACTACATGTCGTCCTATTTTGACTCCTCATTTTATCCCACTAATGTAATAAAAAAAATTACCCATGATCCATTACATGGCCAGGGGATCACATGCCAAGTGTCATTATTGGGCAAGAACCCCAAGCCGAGAACAACATTGTCCAAGGTCTTCTTCAGTCCCCCGGCCGATGTGGTTTTAATTAGTGTTTCTACCATCACCCCAATACCATCTTTCGGCTCCCCCAGATCTAGTAGCACAACAACAATTATAGAGGACATATCAGTATTCACCCTGTATTAATGAGAAGTGGAGATGAAAGTGTCCCCAAGCACCATGTAGATTGTGTGCAAAATAATAACTGACCATGATTTGAAGATCTTTCTCAACCTAAGATCTAAGATATGTCCTATGAAATCAATTTGCCTCCTCTTTGCTTTGAGACATGTTGCTGAATCTATATTATCAACTTCACTGCAAATGGCATTTTGATTAGCATATATATTGTTTGTTACAGTACTACCTGCATAGTTGTCATCATAAATGTTAGCATCTCCTCTGAGTCATCCTCCTCTCCCATCAGGCAAACCATCTATCACACCATACTAGTTCATGATGTCCTGTTTTCTTGTCATTCATGTGAAATGACAAGTCGACCAATTTCCAATTTCTCCCACACTTCCTTTGATTTGGCATGCACATACTTATTTGGTGCATATGAATTGCCACATTCACTAGTTTGTCCTCCTCAATTCTAGCAATTTCTTTGCCATTGATTGCTACCATTTCTTTGACCTCGCACATGTACCTATATAGGGCATTACTAAATCAAGTGCATTCAATTGTTTGTTCATACATGAAACATAAATAACCTAGTATGATGATTAGGCTCCCTCCTATATTTGAGGCCCTAGAAAATAAGCTCAAACATTACAGATTGAGACGTACGTTCCATTTATTTTGATCCATGACCATCCACACAGAGTCATTTTTCTATTTCTATTATTTAGAGCATGAAATATAGAATTGAGGAACCAACCAATAAGACTAAGAAGGTCACACCACCAATAATGGACTATACAACATTAGAACCATATCCATGGATGGAGAGACAAATGATGCAATAACAGAATTTGTAGGGAGGCCCCAACCATTCTAGAGTGGGAACCAATTGATCATTTTTCTCATACACCACCTAGGTTAATATCCTTTTTCTGGCCCCCGCACCTCTTTATATAGTTTATAGTAGGAGCCCTCGTTTAGTCTATAATGGTGGAAAAAGAGATCGTTTGAAGGAAATAGATACGTAGGGGATCATGATCCCCGAATGTTAGGTATTAATGTTCACATACTCGTTTTCAGTACCAGGGTTGTAGAAATAAGGAACATTGAGTGAATGTAAGAACTGAATCTAGCTACTTGAGATAAACAGGAGCATGCTCAACCTACAATTAAACAAGTATTGCAAACAATGGGTAATTGGAATGCAAAAATAGGGTTAGGGTTATTCACACAAATAAAAATATGCATGCTTTGTAACGGAAATATTTTATTGTTATTTTATTTTGATTCAATATGCCTTGGCCTAATTTGGAGAGACTTTTCTTAATATAGGTATGCTAGTTAATTAAATAATTTTATTATTTGATTAATTATTTTCCACTTGTTTTAATCCTCAGCTACATTCATTAAATCTAGATACTTGCACAAAAGTCAAACTAACTTTACATCTCCACCACCCATTTCATACTACACCTTTTAGTTCTAGCCATTCACATAAGGATAAGCGTTAGTTTCCTCTCGCTCAGTCTTAGAAGCCCTAGGATACGACTTAGAAGCCTCCTTTTTTGTCCTAAAGTTATCTCATCAAATCTTAGCCATCCATCAAATCAAATCTTAGCCATTCATCCTATCATCCAAAATTCTATAAATCAAGCTTCAATCAAGCCATAATCAAGAGCTTTGAAGGTAACGTTATATTGTCAGAGTGACCAACCAACAATTAAATCATTATAAAAAATTCTTGGAACAAAAGAACCATTGTCAGAGTGCAACAAGGGCTATTCTGGTAAGAACTTTCTATGCTTTTCCTTTGATTTTTGTTAGCTATTTAAATATTTATGGATTGGTAAAATGTATAATAACACAAGTCTATGACACATTAAATTATTTTATTTATAAGATATTGTGTGTCATACTATTATATAATATAAGTAGTGTTTTGGAAGTGGGTCTTTTATTGGCTATTTTTCACTCAATATTATTTTTTAAGTTTCTAGGTTAATTTGGTAACATGATTTCTTATATAGTTTTTCTATTATAAAGTTTATACAACAATCTCATAAAATACTGACCATAAAACTACTTTATCATAAGCATATGCATATGTTTACATAATAATCTTTTGAAATAATGAGTGTATCCTAGAAAATCTCTTTGAACAACTTAATTTCAAATAAATTTTTGAAGAGAAAAAATATTAGTTTTATTAGTTTTTAATTAAAAATAAATTATATTTATTGCAATAATATATAAATTTTAAGTTAGATTTGTTGCTGCAATATGTGCTATTATGTTCGAGATTGAAATCTTAGAGGACTGACCTTTACACCCAAATTTTGGTATAATATAAATTCATTTTATATCTTTTTAACTGACTGCAATAGAAAAATACTTTGCAGGTATTTAAGGCTGTAATTGAAGTTAGGACGGAAACTGAATTATAGAAATTGGCATGTGGAATCTCTGGAAACCATGGCTGTGGAAGTAACAGCATGCAGGAGAAAGATGAAGTAACTATCAATAATACTCAAAGGAAAGGAAAACCTCAGCTGCCAAGCCACCAAAGGGTCGCCCAGCCCACCCTAGTGAATCAAAAAAAAAGCCAAAAAACACAACAATCAATCACCAGAAGGAAATGAAGATTAATGTTTCTGAAAATTGCAGCAGGTTATGATGTCTAAATGTTTAACTCAGTAATGCAAGAGGTATGACATAGTTACATTGCTAGTTTTGAGCTTCGGGAATTGTGGGCAGATGGACAATTTATCAGTTGGACTTGACGAGAGGATATGGACTTGACGGAGTAGACAATGTCAAGTTTGGATTTCCAAAGGCCTTCACAACCACAATGCTGTCATGGAGTGTTTTGGAGTTTGGCTGATTCATGGGCAGCGAGCTGTCCAGTGCAAAGATGGCCATTGGATGGGTCACATATTATCTTCTCAGAGCTACTACTCATCCAGGTACTATATATGTTCAGGTTAGTATGTGCATAAGAACATGACAATTTCATTAATGATGTAACAACAGAATAATCAGTCATTATGTTGTATCTCCGAGGTTTATAAATTCTAATAATTATTGAGGCTTGTCTTAAAATTATGCAGGTAGGGGAACCTAACAGTGACCACAAATGCTGGGAGAGGCCAGAAGACATGGACATGTAACTAGAACGTCGTATAAAATAGATAACAAAAACCTTGGAACAACTGCAGCACTTGCAGTTGCATCCCTTGTTTCACAAGTAAGACCCTTCCTATTTCAAGAGAATCATTCATGCTTCCATGACGGTAAATTTTTTAGCACTAGAGTAATAGCAGCTGCTTAAGAACTTGGTAATGATCAGAGTTTAGGAGCTTATGAATCAGACAATACATTTAGCTGGGACAATAAACATATTGGAACCCAAATACTTTTATGGAATATATAATAACTTCAATTGTGACTACTTATACTAATCGAAACAGCAAGAAGTTAAAAATATTGCAGATTCAATTGTTAAAATAGGTAAAATCAGATTTGGTTTTGTTTGTTGGGAATGTTTCCCAAACAATTTTCTGCACTTCTTTTTCTGTTTGGGAAAGTTTCCCATCTTAGCTTTTAGTTTACTATTTAATATGTTTTATGTATATATTTCAGTTTTCTTTCAATAAAGAATGTTGAAGACATTTTGCAGCAAGTATATCAAATTTTCTCCTCTTCTCTCTCTGTTTTAAGTTATATTTATTTTTCTGGTTTATTTGCTGTGTATTGGCATTTGTTTTTAGTTTAATCTTTTCTAACATCAATGATAAAAGTGAAGTAATATAAATAGTCACACTCTAAGTTACTATACCTTGGATAAAAGCATTCATGCTCCAACATGTTTATTGTCCCACCCAAATGTATTGTATGATTCATCACCTCCTAAACTCTGACGTTATCAAGCTTTTAAACTACCACTATACTCTAGTGCTAGAAATTTTACCATGGAAGCATGAATGAGTTTTTTTTGGAATAGAAAGGGTCTGACTTGGGAAACAAAAAGGCTGCAGCTCCAAGTCCTGCAGTTGTTTCAGGGTTTTGGTTATCTATTTTATATGCAGTTCTCTTCTAGCCTCTCCTAGCATTTGTAGTCATTGTTAGGGTCTCCTACCTACATAATTATCAGACAAGCCTAAATAATTATTAGAATTTATAAACCCAGGAGATAAAGCATCATGACTGAAATTATTATGTTGTAACATCATGATTGAAATTATTCTATTGTTATGCACATACTGACCTCAACATATATGCTGCCCGGATGAACAGTAGCTTTGAGAAGATAATTTGTGGCCCATCAAATGGCCATCTTTGCATTGGAGAGCTGGCTGCCCATGAATCCACTGAACTCCAAAACACTCCATGATAGCATTGTGGTTGTGCATCATAATATCCTCTCATCAATTCTTCTCTATCCCAACTGAGATAATATCCCTATCTAGACACTGTTTTACTTCCTTATGTGCTTTGACTATAATGCTTTTTAACTCTCAGCTCAGAGTTGAGGAAGGATTTGTTGGTAGTAGGCTTCCTGGTAGATGACTTATTGAAAGGGCTACAATTCCCAACGTCCAACGGTTAAAGGGCATGGTTCATCTTTGGGTGAATCACCAATGACTACTTTTTTGCCAAATAAAGCCAATACTACCCTTCTTGAAAATGTTCTTCAAATGGCTGGAGGTATGTTACAAGTTTATTATTCGTTAGTCTTGAGTTTTTTTATCTTATAAGAGTTAAGGAATAATGGCTTAGTATAAATCTAGTCAACATTTAAATGGTTTATAGGCTTAGTGTAAATCTAGTCAACATTCAAAAGGTTTATAAATTTTACTTTTGGGGGGATTGTTCTGTATACTACATCTTGTCGATGTTTGCATTTCAAAGTTATGAATGGATATGCACGTGGACATTATAAAATAGATTACACAGACATACTTTATAAAATATTGGATATCAACCTTACAGTAGAATGGAAGGCATTGTGGTTGTGTCATATAAAGGGATGAGCCTTGGTGTGAGTCCAAGAAGTAGCTTGTATCTTAAAGAACCTGATCAATGCTTTTATCTTGGTGAATACATCTAAGGTAGTTTGACTAATCCAGAAATAAACTCCATCTTAAATTATTTTCCCGCCTCAGAGAAGCCTGACAATACGGATCTAACCTTAATGAATATAATGAAGATGATTTTGATTAGTTTCTTATTCCATAACCTTGGATGTAAAAAACTTTTAAGTGATAAGGTGGGCTTCAAATCTACACAATATTCAAAATGTTTATTGATGCAATTTTAGTTCATTTGTGCTTTATGTTATAGTTTCTACATATCATGCTAAACTAAAAAATCATCTCAAGTGTAACAATAACTCTGAAGGTGTTGTTGCTAGTATCTTAGATATGTTCAGAACCATATAGACATGTTCAAAACTATAAAGGAATGAGGCGAGAGGCTAAACAGTAGATTTTTATCTTAAAAAACAATTGATAGATGAATCTATTTAGAACCCTTTTTTAATTTTAAAAACTGTGCAGCTGAACTCTATACGAACCATAGATACATGTATATAAGTTTGATAGGAATTTAGAAATAGCTACATACTACTTGATGCTATCCACCAATTTTAGTTCAAATTTGGTCATTTCAATTTTTTTCTGCACAATCAATGCTCTATCAATATATATTATATCTTGATCTTTTACATTTATAAATTAAAAAAAAACCATTTTAAATAGATTCATCTATCATTTTTTTAAGGTAAAAATCTACTATTTAGCCTCTCACGGGGCCTCATTCCTTTATAGTTCTGAACATATCTAAGATACTAGCAACAACAACTTTAGAGTTATTGTTAGTCCTAAGATGATTTTTTCAGTTCAACATGATTTGTAGAAACCATAAAAGATGGCACAAATTAACCAAAATTAAGTCAATAGACATTTTGAATATTGTGTAGTTTCGAAGCTCATCTTATGGAATATGAAACTAATCAAAATCATCTTCATTATATTCATTAAGGTCAGATCCAAACTTATAATTGGCTGGGGAATTAGTCAAACCACCTTAGATGTATTGACCAAGATAAAATCATTGATCAGGTTCTTTAAGATACAAGCTACTTCTTGGACTCACACGAAGGCTCATCCCTTTATATGACACAACCACAAGGCGGATATCCAATATTTTATAAAGTATGCCTTTGTAATCTATTTTATAAAGTCCACCTGCATATTCTTTTAGAGCTTTGGAATGCAAAAATCGACAAGCTGCAGCATACAGAATAATCCCCCAAAAAGAAAGCCTATTAACCTTTTAAATGTTGACTAGATTAACACTAAGCCTATAAACCTTTTAAATTTTGACTACATATACACTAAGTCATTAGCCCTTAATAGTTATGAAGGCATCTTATAAGATAAAAAAACTCAAAACTAAAAAATAATAAACTTGTAACATACCTCCAACCATTTGAGGAACATTTACAAGGAGGGTAGTATTGACTGCATTTGGTAAAAGTACTAAGTAGTGATGCACCCAAAGATGAACCATGACCTTTGACGATTGCATGTAGATGTTGGGAATGAGAAGGATGAGAATAAGTATAGACAATGCTATTGCTACTTTCATCTTCACCATTATAATTAATCTTATGATAGTATACATTAACATAAGCGGGCAACAATAACATAAACAATAAACCCTACAATAAGCCGGACACTAGGAAGCTTGCGACCAATGAATCCTTCCTCAAGTTTGAACTGAGAGCTACCAAGAATTATAGTCAAAGCACATAAGGAAGTAGAACAGTGTCTAGACATGGATATTATTTCAGTTGGCATAGACAGGAATTGACGGGAGGATATTATGATGCAAGAGATAATGTTAAGTTTGGATTTCCAATGGCCTTCACAACCACAATGCTGTCATGAAATGTTTTAGAGTTCGGCGGATTCATGGGCAACGAACTCTCCAATGCAAAGATGGTCATTCAATGGGTCACAGATTATCTTCTTAAAGCTATTTCTCATTCGGGAACCATATATGTTCAAGTTAGTATGTGCATAACAACAGAACAATTTCAGTCATGATGTTACAACCAAATTTTTTAGTCATGATGTTGTATCTCTTGGGTTTATAAATTCTAATAATTATTTAGGCTTGTCTTATAATTATGGAGGTAGGAGACCCTACAAATGCTGGGAGAGGCTAGAAGACATGGACACTACTAGAACTTCCTATAAAATAGATAACCAAAACCATGGAACGATTGTAGCACTTGCAGCTGCATCCCTTGTATTTCACAAATCAGACCCTTCCTATTCCAAGAGACTCATTCATGCTTCCATGATGGTAAATTTTTCAGCACCAGAGTAATAGCAGCTTAAAACCATGATAATGGTCAGAGTTTAGGAGCTCATGAATCAGACAATACATTTGGATTGGACAATAAACATGTTAAAGCCCGAGTGCTTTTATCCCAGGTATAGTAACTTAGAGTGTGACAACATATATTAATTGAATCAGTAAGAAGTTATATAAGTAGCCATTTGAATTGGACAATAGACACGTTAAAGCCTTAGTGCTTTTATCCCAGGTATAGTAACACTCAAAGTTGCTATACCTTGGATGAAAGCAATCGGGCTCCAATATGTTTATTGTCCGACCCAAATGTATTCTTTGATTCATCAGCTCCTAAACTCTATCATTACCAAGTTTTTAAGATATTGCTATTAATCTAGTGCTAAAACATTTAGCATTATGGAAGCATGAATGAGTCTCTTGGAATAGGGAGGGTCTTACTTGTGAAACAAGGGATTCAGCTACAAGTGCTGCAACCTTTTCAGGGTTTTGGTTATTTATACGCAGTTTTGGAAGTGTCCATGTCTTCTGGCCTCTTCCAGCATTTGTGGTCATTGTTAGGGTTCCCTATCTGCATAATTTTCAGACGATCCTCAATAAATATTAGAATTTATAAACCCTTGAAATTACTAAACCCCTGAAATTATTTTGTTGTTACATCATGACTGAAATTATTCTGTTGTTATGCACATATTAACCTGAACATATATGGTCCCAGATGAGTAATAGCTTTGAGAAGATAATATGTGGCCCATCGAATGGCCATATTTGCATTGGAGACATCACTGCCCATGAATTCGCTGAACTTGAAAACACTCCATGACAACATTGTGGTTGTGAAGGCCTTTGGAAATCCAAACTTAACATTGTCTACTGTGTCAAGTCCATATCCTCCAGTCAAGTGCAGCTGATAAATTGTCCAACTGCCCACCGTTCCTAAGCTCCAAAATAGTCACAACTACCTCACACCTCTTAGAAGCCTCCTTTTTTGCCCTAAAGTTGTCTCATCAAATCTTAGCCATTCATCCTATCATTCAAAAATCTACAAATCAAGCCATAATCAAGAGCTTTGAAGGTAATGTTATGGTTTCAAAGTGACCAACCAACAATTAAATCATTATAAAAAATTATTGGAGCAAAAGAACCATTGTTATAGTGCAACAAGGGCTATTCTAGTAAGAACTTTCTATGCTTTTCCTTTGATTTTTTTGAGCTCTTTAAATATGTATGCATTGATAAAATATATAATGACACAAGTCTATGACACATTAAATTATTTTATTTATAAGATATTGTGTGTCATACTATAATATAATATAAGTAGTGTTTTGTAAGTGGGTGTTTTATTGGCTATTTTTCACTCTATATTATTTTTTAATTTTCTACGTTAATTTGGTAATATGATTTCTACAACAATCTCGTAAAATACTAACCATGAAACTACTTTATCATAAGTATATGCATATGTTTACATAATAATCTTTTGAAATAATGAGTGTATCCTATAAAATCTCTTTGAACAACTTAATTTCAAATAATTTTTGAAGTGAAAAAATATTATTTTATTAATTTAAAAAAAATATATATATATTTATTGCAACAATATATAAATTTTAAGTTAGATTTGTTGCTGCAATAAGTGCTATTGTGTTCCGTATTGAAATCCTAGAGGACTGACCTTTAGACCCAAATTTGATATAATATAATTTTATTTTATATCTTTTTAACTGAGTGCAATAGAAAAATACTTTGCAGGTATTTAAGGCTGTAATTGAAGTTAGGATGGAAACTGAACAACAGAAATTGGCATGTGGAATCTCTTGAAACCATGGCTGTGGAAGTAACAGCATGAAGGAGACAAAGGAAGTAACTATCAATAATACTCAAAGCAAAAGAAAGCCTCAGCTGCCAAGCCACCAAAGGGTCGCCCAGCCCACCCTAGTGAATAAAAAAGAAGCCAAAAAACATAACAATCAATCACCAAAGGAAATGAAGATTAATGTTCTGAAAATTGCAGCAGGTTATGATGTCTAAATGTTTAACTCAGTATTGCAAGAGGTATGACATAGTTACATGGCTGTTTTTGAGCTTCGAGAATTGTGGGGAGATGGACAATTTATTAGCTGGACTTGACGGAGTAGACAATGTCAAGTTTGGATTTCCAAAGGCCTTCACAACCACAATTCTGTTATTCTTAGGATACATGTTATTCTTTCATCAAGTTTATTTAATCGAATTTGTTGATAGAATTAGATTGGGAATTTTATCAACAATATTTCATGGATCTTGAAAAGATAAGTTTCTTGTCTAAGTTGTTCTTTAGTCTCAAAATACAACATAAATTAGTTTGAGAATTTTATCAATGTCAAGGTGGTCTTCAAAGCCATACACCTCCTTTGCCTCCACACTCCCGACGTGGCACCAAGACCACCAAGAATCCGTGAACTTCTCGCGTCAGCTTCTTCTGTGCCATTGGCTAGCACTTCAGGTATGGTTGTTCCCAGCAGTGAGACTATTTATGGGTGACCCCTAGATGGTTAATTTAGGTGTTTAGTTTACTCTATTTTTTGGCTTTTTGGTTGAATGCCCACTTGCCACTACGTTGGTTGAACTCGTTTATATTTTTTTTCTATTGCTACTTCCTTACTCTGATGTATATGAACTCTTTATTTAAGTACAGTATAGGTTTGTGCTTGCAGGCTTTTAAGAAAAAAAAAATTATAGATCTTTTATCCCTTCTCATTGTAGTTGCGGAAAAATTTCCATCTTTTTTATTTCTTGTTTTAGGATTTCTGGACATCTAAGCATTCCATTCTCTGTTTACTTTTGTTAAACAACATTATTATGTTGTTGGTTCAAAATTGATATATAAAAATATTTTGTGTTAATATCACCTTGTTTACTCATTGATTTCTTGCATGTTGTCTTGGTTATTATTCTTATTGATTTTGTAGACCCAATAGATTGTGGGCAACAATTTGATGAAAATCCTAGTCAAATCCAATCTCTTTAATTTTGTTTTGAACTATTGTCAATTTCTTCTTAATTTGTAGGACTTTTTTAGGAATGTCACTATTGCGTCAAATTTTGAGGTAATGAAGTTTACCCATGAATTTTTACATTGCACATCCTTACATATTGTTGGTCCCTTTCATCCATTTTCCTACTTGCTCCTTGAAATCTAGATGTACTAGAAAAAAAATTGAAATTTGAATAATTGTTGTCATTTCCTATTATATGTATTTAAAATTGATATGATTATTGGCCAATGATTTGAAAGAGTTGTGTCTCTTATCTTGGCTGAGATTTGCTTTTTCTATGTGATCCATTGATCAATGATGTAAGTGACTAGTGTAGAAGGTTGTGACTAGGATGAGATTGCTGGTATTTGTTACCAAAATAGAATCTACAATATGTTTTATTAGACTTATATATTTGTTGCCATGTTTTAGTTTTATAAGTTTCCTAAAAAGAAATATAGCTCAAATTCTTGAGTGCTAATAAATATAGATCATCATGGGATAGATTGATTAAATTTGTATACATAACTCACTAGATGCCACTGGACTAAAGTACGAGAGTTGTGATAAATGTTTATCTACTTTCTTCCCCATATACTATTGTACTTAATATTTTCTTTGGTGTTTGGAGTTTATTCTCATCACTTCTTGTAGGAGGACTGCATCTATTCCTTCATATTGCACTATGTTATGCAGGTATTGGCCTTTTTTGGGCACACCTATTCCCTTGGCATTCCTTGGTAAAGTCTGTATTAAATAGATTTGAGAACCTCCAAAATATCTTCCTCTAGTGGCTGATTAGAGATGGGAGTTTGTTATATTTATACATCCATTTGAATTGAAGAGTTGTACAGGATGTGTGTGAAGTTGAACCCATTTGAACATTGTGATTGTTGTTTCTAGATTGCTCTTCACTTTTGATTCAATTTTTTAGATGATTTTCTCTTTCTATTTTGCTCCATTATGACATTTGGTTCTCAAAGTTACAATTTTGTTTGGGATTAGATTTGCTGACATATCACCTACCTATGTGTTATTTTACTTTTAGTATTAGAATGTGTGGAGTATGTTTGTGCTGAAAGATGAAGTAGCTTTTAATTCTCACCTTTTCTTTTAGATATACTAATTCTAGGTATGATATCTCTTAATTTTGGCTGTTTTCTTAAGTATTTCTATCATCTACATTTTTGTTACTCTGTTGATCTCACGAAGATGTAAATTATCTCTTGTTTCCATACCTTTTCTTGTGTAATCTCATTTGAATTTGTTCTCATCTGATTGGTAGCTTTGACTATTTATTTGTTGTATTTTAGGCTTAAAAGGTATTATTGTTGGTGGTTGTTCCATTGCATCTTGTGAACATGCTTGGTCCAACTCCATCATTTCTTGGATTAGAGAAACATGGAAAAGATGATTGTTCTCGTTACACATTTGACATCTAAACAAATTATTCCCATGATATATGGGTTTGTTATATACAACACCTCTCATATCTAGAATCATACAACTTGATAATGTTTTTCATAGTCTAGATCGTTGCAAAAAATTTCATAAATCACAACCTCAGATTTTTTGTAAATTCTGAAGAAGCTATGTACTATGTAATTGCAAATCAAAGAATTTATAGAGAAATGTAGTTAGTTTTGACTAAGGAGCATAGGTAAATATTACCTATCTTGGAATTGTGCTTAGTAGATTCTATGTTAGGTTGAAATCTAGTAACAAGTGTTTCTTAAAGAGCCCATATCTCTTCATGAACCATGGTGCTCTTTAATATACAAGATCTTTATTTTGTTTGGGAAAGAAAATTTCTAGAAAGTAGCCTTTGGGAACCCTCAATATCTAAACTAATATAGATGACGTCTACTTTTCATGAGCCCAGAGCCTAAGTGTTTTGGATCCTGGAAAATCCCACATAAATCTATAGATTAGGGATCTTTCCTTCAATATTCAGAGCTGATCTTCCATATATCAACTGTGTTAAAGAAGATGGGGGGTGTTTCCATTTTAAAGTAACAACCATTCTCCTTTTTGGCTATGAAATCAGGTATTATAACTATTTTATTGGCATGATGTACAAAACTCCTTATATCTTCCTTTGAAACATGAGGTGTTGCTTTTGTGACTAGTCTTGAGTATTGTGCTTGAGCATTCTCTGAAGAGGCCCATAAGGATTCTTCTTCCTCAACTAGTTCTTGCTTGACTATTTAGAGAGTAATATGATGAGAAAAACCTCTACTAATGTTTGGTGCATAAGTAGATGGGGGAGAATAGGGCTCCTTGAAGGTATGTACATTAGTTGATATGATCAAAGAGACATGCAAGTTTTCAACATTCACAATGGAATACAAATACATATATGGATGTAGATCTAGTATAAAAGTATTAGAATTTAGTTTTTCAAGAATCTTAGATGGAGTATATCTAATTGGTTTTAACTTCATTGTTATACCTCGAGACTTATCTTTTTGTAAGTAAAGATATTATGTATCCCCAACATGGAACTCGACTCTATGCTAATCATTTCTTGCTTGTAGTGCCCCTCATCTTGTCGTCCATCAGATTGATGTTTGCTTAAACTTTATAGTGTCCTAGACTGTAGATGATGAATCTCTTGTTATCTTGTTACTTCATTGTGAACCTGATTGTTATGATAATAGTTGTTGATGTTGGATTTTATCATTTTATGTTTTAGAATTTGATAAATGAACTAGATGTTATAGATGTTGTGATGTTAATTGCGATATTGGATTGAATGTTTTATGTTGTTGATTAATATCAGATACCTTGTTCAACGTAGTTAATTGTTTATACATAAACGTGAATGGAACAGTGTTGTATTACTCGCTTTCGAGTACCCTACACCACTGCGATTTCCATTCACTATAGGACTGTATGTGGATATATATCTTGAATGTTTAACCATGCGTTGTTGTAGGAATGCAGGTACTAGGCATCGACTCCACCTGATTACAGGTCTGAGCGTGCCTTCGCCAATGGATTAGTTGTTGGAGTTAACGTGAGGTCCCATGTCAGTGTGGTCTGGTTGTCAGTTTATCCTCTTGGTCATTGTCTGTCATTCGATCATGATTTGTGGACAAGTAATATTGCACCTTGGAGTCTAACTAGGTTAGAAAGTGTCTGAATGTGTAAGGTGTCATTGTGCTTTAATTAGAATCATATTACGGAAAGTATAATGTCGATAATTGTTGATTATTGTTGTAAATAAATTATTATTTTATTAGAAGTATAGTTGTTAAATAAAGATTGTAAGAGGTTTTGTATTATTTAATATAATATTATTTATAATAAATATTTAAATAAATAAAATAGTTGTAAGTTATGTTGTATTTAGTGATTTACAACTAAATTAATAAAATAAATTAATATATAGTTGTACTATTATAGATAGTTGTAATATTATAACTTTATTAAATAAAATATGCTTGGTCGGCTATAAAGTCATTAAGTGTTGTCGGGAATTATGTGTTTTCATTTAAAAAAAGAAATACAATAAAATAAATAAAGAACTTCTTTGGGATTATTAAATTAAATAAAAATATTAGTAGAGGAGGGAGATGCACAGGATCGCGTGCCGAGTCCCTTGGAAGAAGGAAGGGGCTGTGTTATAAAAGAAAAGGCTTGTTGAGGCAAAGAGGACAGCATTGCAGGTAGAGGAAAAAGTGAAGAAGATCAGGGAAAAAGGCTTGGACTGCAGCAATTGAACTGGAATTGTCGAATCGGCATCGCAACCAGGTTCCATTAAAAGTTTAATTTACTCCTCTGCTTCTCTTTCTGAATCTGCAAATGTTGTTGGTTGTTTAATCTTCCAAATGTTTTGTTTGGGCTAAATTTATGCTTAAAGATTTGATCCAATCTGCAATCGGTTTGTATTCTGAGTTTTAGTCGTCAAATCTTAGACCCGGATGATCATGTCTGTAGGTTGCCCTCTCTACATTTAAACCATAACATCTTTTAGGGTTTTAAATCGTTTCTGCCAAGGAATTCGTTGTGTAATTGTCTACCTCCCACTCTATTTACCGGCAAACATAGTATATTTCCTTGGATCTTAGCTCGAAGGCAGTGACATCATAACATTCTGCAGAAAATACTTTACCAATTGCAATTGATAGAAGGTTCTGAACATTGTCATTGTAATCCATCCTTTGTGTATTGCAGCGAATTCTTTTTAAATTTTGCTTTAAGCATCTTACAGCTTCTGAGGAATCCGTTCTCAAGATTAGCGCATATTTCCAGTGGTATGATAAGGGCACCTCAATAGGGAAGCCGCAGATCTTTAGGGTAACCAACTTCATTCGTAACTCCAATGGGGTGATCTTCCACAAACACCTTTTATCCTCAGCTGATAATTGCATACAATAGACTCCAGCTCCATAATGCAACCCTTTTTAATGACTCTGTGCCTTTCTGTACCAATCTTTGCAATACAACAGATCCAATCGAAAATGATTGAAATTCACCGCAAAAATTTAGGGTGTTTTCAAAGCATGCATGCATTATACTTAATTTAGAGTGGACAGGATGAGCTCATGTGGAACGCGTCACCACCTTGTAGAGGAGGACTGTCTTGTGGTCTAGAGTGGAGGGGACCGCGTGGGGCTGGTTTCACAGAGCAATGACAATCTTCCGCTAACCACAGTGGAAGGATAACGAACTGCTTGTTCCTCTCCTTACCATCCTCCACTCACGCTCATCCTTGGTCCTCCGCAAGATAAAAAGAACAGATCTGGGGTGTTGTCAATATCTTCTGCGCCCTGGAAGATTATAGTTGCTCAAAATATACTGGTCTCCAGGCACACACATTGTATTAATTTTGCGATGTCTGTTTTGTTTCCAGGTAAACGAATACAATGGATGCCATGATATTTTAAGTATCCTTTGGTCTATACGCATTTTAACCTCAAGTTATTTTGAAATCTTATTAGATTTTGCAGCTATGCAGATTGTTAGCCTTCTAATCTATACCCTAGCACCTCTGTGAAGTAGGTATCTTTCTGTGAACTATCAAATTTAGAAATCACGATATACCTATTATACAAGTTATAAATATCAATCAAACAGATCAGCATAAGCAGTTTTAAAATATATATATATATATATATATATATATATATATATATATATATATTTTGCCACTTTATCATGGTCGGTGAAAGCCGAATTCAGATTATAGAAGAGTAAAATAAGGTAAGGATGTCAACCTCTCAAGAGGTTATGAGAGTTGAAATAACAATGCGTATTACTAAATCTGAACAGGTGCGAATAGTTTCATTGATCCAGTTTTGTAATTTGCTTGTTAGTTCTTGGCTTACAAGCTGTTGGAGCTTTAGAGGCCGGGTTATATCGAGTTTAGGTATGTTGAGACAGTCATGGAGGTTTCTCAGGGGTCTGTTTTAACTGGTGCAAATTTCTTGAGAAGAGAATGTCTATTTTGCACGTTGGGTGTGGTTAAGGCAGGATGATACTTCATTATGTATTGCTCAAGGAATGGCATTTGTTAGCTCGCCCCATATCATAATCTAACAATCATTCGAAGTTACAGTCATGGCCATGAAACACCTCTTATCTTTTTAAATATACAGAAAAAGATGACCTCGACCACCTTACCATACAACCAAGAAGCACCAAGCCAAAAAGAAATGGATAGCTCATAGAGTTTCTGTATGAAAATTTGTTATTTGGAATGCTTTTGATTTGAGTAGGTAATCTTTGTTTTGACCATGACATTCATCTATACTGGCAAAGCTGCACACTTAAGCTTTCAGCTCCATTCAACCGCTTTTGTCAGATATAATTGTCCATTCCTGAGTTTATTGCGTTTTGTCTTGAGCCTGATGCACAAAAAGACTTGTATTTTGGCAGTAATATTGTTTATTCATTATTATTACTTGATTGTCTTGAATGCCATGAGAGAGGCCATACCTAATTGGTTTAGTAAGGGCTATAGCCAAATCTATCGGTGGCCTATCTGCTGTAATACCAACAAAACTGGGTGCCTAACCAAAATGCTTTTCGTGTCATTTATACTAGGTATGGTTATATATGTTAGGTTACTTAACTGTACATCAGTTTGGATTGGGAAGAAATAATGTATTGCTTTGTCCACATTATTTTGTTTAATTTATGCCAATAATACTAATGATGGATAAGCCATTATTAGATTTTGTCATTAACAGTATTATTATTGTTATGATGGTCCAAGCACTATATTTTAAATAAAGCACATTCATGATACAATAAGTTGTGGTCCTAGTAAGGGCAGATCATTGCCTGATACAGTATCTCGCCGTAGCATCCACAGACCATATTCATAGTTCAGTTTGAGTTGCATCTTAGCTCAGTATATCTATTGATTGTAGCAGTTTTTGGAAGTATCAGGCAAACCAAACATTTTTATTTAGTAGGATATATGTGTAGCTCAAGATAAACATAATGTGGGCTGCCCGTTGAGAAGTTTAGAAACAAACATATATGAGGCCCAAGATCGGTTTATCTGGTTGTTATACCCTAGTTTTTGAACAATACCCATGTCTCTCACCAAACCTGTGGGCTGCAACAAACTGCGGCACTGCAATCTGATCTTCATATAGGTGGATAATTCTTATAATTGCAGTTCAACCCAATTCTGTAATTTGGTTATCAGAAGCACACAGACAATTATTATGACTGTAGTACAACAGAATTTCACAAGGTTTCCCTCAAAGAACGCCTTTGTCTTTTATGACTAATGCTGTTCAAAAGTTATATTATTAGAGAGAAGTCGATAGACAAAATAAATATTAACTTAAAGAAGAGAAGCCGACTCCCATATAACACAATAGAGGATGCGATTTTATTTATAAGGGATGTTGACTTGTGAATAAAGATTACTATTAAGACAAAGTCTTAGTTATTCAATACATACCAAGACATGATCCTTTACTCTCAATGTCACTCGACATGTAGGCTATTATTGTGCATACAACATCAGCAAGCATTTAGTTAATCCATAAATTCGTATTTCCATATGATCCCTTTTAGGAGTTGTTCTCTGTTTAGGAGTTGTGGTTTTGGTATGTCTTGGAAGCATTATTAAGGTGTTGGGATCTCAAAGAACATCCTTGGAACCTTCGAAACATTAACCCTCAAACCTATTGCCTTCGTTTTCTGTGACCTTGGACTTTCGTGAAAAATATTGTGTTAGAAAGAAGACTGTTGAAGTGTTACCGCCAATTATATCAATGGCAAGTTTGAAGGAGTTAGATGGACGCTACTAGAAGTTATTTGACTAAACTAATATCATCCATTTCAATGATTAAGCGGTCATTAACAATTTCACACCATCTCTGCGATCAGTACTTACAATTCAATAGGTTATTACACTTGAAATAGATATAGTAGAAGCTTTTACCAGAAAACTGCAATGCCTTGGGAACGAACATAGTTGATACATCTATCAGGTTTTGACGACATGAGAATGACCAGTCTCGATCATCTTCTTAGACAGATTTAAATCATCTTTGATTAAAACATTTCAGAGACGTCGTTATGACGAAGAAATCCAAGCATAGTAAACTGTTATCTGATTGAGGTCAAGAATATCTGAAGGACCGTATTAGGGTAGAACTTATAGGAAAATGAAAACATTGATGTTCATTGTTGATGGTAGGACCTTTGTCCTCATTGTATTGCTGTATAGTTATAAGGTATTATTTTAGTACTTAATCCAACGTTGGAAAGGTAAGTTAATCAGTGTAAAATTTGTTATACCTGTGTTTTATAATCCATCTTTAGAAACAAATGTAGAATATTTAGATAATTTTAGTATAATTGATGTATTTATTGTGAAATCAATTAGCTTGATTTAAAGAGATAATGTAATCCATTGTTGATTTCATTACAAAGTTATTTATGAGCCAAGAAGGAATTTTAGTGTTTAATTTCTAGAATCTGAATTGTAGTGTGCAAGTTAAGTATTTCTATTGTCTTAAAGAGTCGAATTGAGAGTGGTCATACTCGAAATTCCAGAGGCTTAGTTTGTCGTAGTGTGGATGGATGTTTTTGTATTGTAATGTTATAACGATTATGTGATTCAAATTTAGTATGAAGTATAATGGAGTATTGACTAAGTTGATTATGTGTTTTGTGATATAAAATTCTCTGGATGAGATATTTAACTAGTTGTGACTATCTTGTATCCGTTTTGTCATAATTGTTGTTTGGAGAGACCTGGTATCTGTAAAAGTGTAAAATGTTGTAATGCTATAGGCGATGGATAACAATTGGTGCTATGATTCTGTTTGTAATGCAAGAGGGTTTATGCCTTGCAATGAACAAGTATGTGTATTGCTATAATGCCTTGTATGGTGGTTAGGGTTTACTAGGTGTTAGGAAGGAGAGTGGCTTTCAACGTGGGGCCGGCGCCCAAAGTGGCAGTCAGGATAACCCGTTGGAAGTAGATTAATCAAGTGATAACCTAAAATGAACTAGGGGGTTAAAGGTAGATTTCACACTAAACAAGATTAATGGATTCCTCTCCCATGGCCTGTAGTGCTCGTTTAGACTAAGGATGGGTAGAGAAGGCCTGGTTGGCATGATTGACTTCCTTGTCCTCATGAAAGGAAGGTCGATTCCGCATGTGTCACCCTATGGGGCCGGCGCCTAGTGAGAGGCTATCAGGATAACCATAGATGGGGGTCGGCGCCTAGTGAGAGGCTGTCAGGATAACCCATGCTAGGACCATGCGATGACACTCTCCCTACTACAACCTAGCATTCCTTGTTTGGTCTCTCCACTTATGTTATGTTTCACCTCTGGAAGATAAGTTGTGTTGTATTGTTATTGCCATGTGTTGTATTGGCGTTTGGTCATCCTTTGTGCATGTTAGTTCTGTCTACCTGACTGTTATTGTTCGGGACCTCATGTTAACTCCTAGCTCGGGGGGTGGACCTTAGGGTTCCACATGGTCGGGTGGAAGAGCTATTTTATCCATTGGTTATCCCTTGTCAAGTTCATGTGCAGAAAAGATTTGTTCCAGTTGTACTTGTCCCAGTTGGTGAAGATATATGTGTATAATCTTGTACCAGATTTGTGTAACAAATCAATCTTAATGTATGTGATTCTGATGTAGTCTGAAAATGGCAATGTAATGATGTCATGATGTACTCATGTGTAATAAAAGCATTTCAGTTATGTTTTGATCATGTAGATTGTATTATCTGACAGTATGTAATGAATATGAATCAGTTATTCAATTATGCATTTGATTTAGATTAGTTACTAATGAATGTTAAATTATGTTAGTTGGTTTGTAAAGTAATGCAGCCTTGTATCCTTAGAGAATATGTCGTAGTTAGTTATGTTAACATTATTTGTTATCTTAAACATTAAAAAAAAAAATGTTCCTGTTTCATGTAGCATAAATGTGTATTTCTTTGAGGTGTACAAGGCGGGCGTTACATTGCTTCCTAATTAGTTTGAGATTGCAGCAACCTCTTTCTTTTAGAGAAATATATTTCTTGTTCTTTCAATAATTTTTTATCTTAGTGGATTTCTCAATCCACTTTTTGCACCCTTTGTGGCTATTTCATCACAACATTAAATGGAGTAGGTAGTAACCAAAACATGTCTCAATAACTTGCATCAGCAATGTTTAACTTCAAACTATTTGGATCATGTCATAACCATCTACAACCTTGTACATACTTGCATACTTTATTCTTACAAAATATTATCACGTTAGGAGTGTTTGAAAGTTACATGCTTAGTTAGTTTGACTAGTGGCGAAGAATAGTAAATCAAATTTAATATCTTTTCATGATATAATTCAGATCACATTCAATCCTTTCATAAGCCTTTTTAAATTCTATTTCTAAAAAGATATCCTTTCAACAAAACTAGTGAACCCATTTGAAGCCTTCCCAAGATTTGATAAGGCTACAACAAGTAAATCTGCCTATTTATATACTTAGTATGCCCTCTTCAACCATTTAGGAAACAAGATGTTTAATTCTACTAGCAAGATATTTTTCTTAAATTATGTAAAAGACATTCAGGACTGTAATATGTTGTCATCCTCCAATCACAGCCTTTAGGCGTGAGTTTAATGAGCTCTTAATAAATGAACATTAGTTGCAAATAAGAAGAGGGAAAATACTCTAGGCAATTAGAACCACAAGAGGCAATCCTAAACAACATAAAAAACCCATGACACTAGGTATTGAGGATTATGCCTAATGTTCTAATGTGTCTTTTTTAGTGACTTTAGAATTTTACAAAGGCAGTGGTCCCCACTTTTATTCTTATTCTCCACGTAGTCCCATGCAATTTGTTGAATCCCAAAATTGTAAGTAATTGATCTTTTTATAGAATTTTAGAGCAGCAACTGTTTATAAAATAAAATTGCAAAATAATGGAATCTTTTAAGGCTATAATCAGCACTATTATGGGAAATTGCCAGTAGGCAGTCCCCATCATTGTGAGTCATGAACATTAGCAATTACATGATTTCTCCACAATATAAACAGTTGGCATTGTTCATCTTTTATGATTGTTTTTGGTTTCTTTTTTCTAGCTTTTAGCATAAACAAATATTTCCCATTCAACTAGCATATTTTTAAGGACAAAAAAATTTGGAATTTTAGTAAAGCAATTTTTGGGTCCATGCCACAACTTTACAATCTGAATAATAACCAAATCAACTAGAGAAAACATAGCCAACAATTTAATGTAGGGACTTTCACTAATCACTTAAACATGATAAAAAGACACCTTGAGTGTGCCACTTGAGGGGAAAAATAAAGCTGTAGCAATGCAAATGTTGCTACATGGCAGCTGACACTAGAATTTAAAAAACTAGATTTAATCATGACTATGCTTGGTAGTGTACAAAGGGTTGTGTTGTAAAGGTTAAAAAAATGGATTCATAAGAGAAGTGGCTGAAGTTCAAAACCACCACATCACAATAAGGCAGACGTTAACTTGGAAGCCATATGGGCATGTAATAATATGCACAGAACTGGAACCTATTCCAAGCCTAGGAGGTGATATTCACAGTTACACTTTAACAAACAAACAAAAGTGAGCATACCTGGGAATTTGTGATATTAATTTCTGCACAAATGTGCACCTAATCTCCTTGAATATAAGATACCTACATGGAGTCAAGATGCCAATCTTACTTGCATGCTATAAAGAAAAAATGTCAAGCAGATATTCTTTATAGAAAACACTCCATCATAGACTACTATTATCCCTTACTCTATGAATGTTAAGACCCCTTTGTAAACAAAATAAACAGATGAAGTACAATCAAATAGGAAAAAGACATTCTTAAACATCAACCACATTCAACCAATCATTAACGAGAATGCTGCATTCCAATGCAAGATGAAATGCAGACTACATATAGGAATCTTCAGATTATAATAGCCACAAAACCAAAAGGAGAGAACATATTACAATTATTCAAAAAGGAGCTGACAAACTCACAACAAGTCATATGGAAGGTTGGACCATTTTCTCTATTTCCATGTTTCAAAGATCCCATATGGGTTTGTAATTCAGTCACCTACCATTAGACTGTGATTGTGACTGTGATTGTAGATCTAGACTCAAATGGAGTATGGACTCAGAAATCTTAGAACTGATTTCAAATATATCTTGAAGAAGACAAGAACTCCTCAAAACCAATCTAAACTTTAGAAGAATTTGGTTTCAACTAGATTACAAATAACCAGAGAGAAGTCTAACTCACCATTCTTTGCAAGAGCTCTGCCCTTTCCTTTCCTTCCATCTGACGTTTGTGACGCCGAGAAAGATATTCATCTAGACCAGACATCAAAAAGTCAACTTCTTCTCCTAACTGCTCCAACTTTCTGCATAGAAGAAACAATTCATGTAAAAAGTCTACATGTCTAGGGCATAGCTGTGTTTTAAATGTTTTGTCCTCATAAAAACTAATTCAACTAACTCTGCTATCAAGAATGGATTTCTATTGCATTCTAGACATTGTGATGAAATATCAACAGCATTAATATATGGCAAAAAGGCATTTCAACATAGAAGTGATACAATTTGAAGTAGAAGTGATACCATTTTAAGTAGGCTGGAACCAGTTGTGCATCAGGTAGAGATGGAAGGTACAAGGAAAAGGATGGTACAGAAAAACATTATGAAAATCAGACCTGGCAAAAATAGCAATATTGGCAGATCTAAAGAAAGGAAACAATTTGCAGTGATGGGTCTTGATTTTGCAGCAAAGATTGTGGGATTTATTCTTCCCAAATAAAAAGAAGCTGCAAGTCAATTTAATTTGTGTGTCCTATTTACAGAGCAGAACAATTTAGAAACCGTGGCGGATGTCTTAGATTTGGGCAACTGAAATTTCTTAAACAGTAAGCCAATTTAGTGTGGACGGGGTAGCGGAGTTACAACAGAGTTAAACCCCGTAATTGAAACAATGATTTTGGGCAAAATGAAAGGACGGTAAATATAATCCGTGTGTTTTTATGTTTCAATACTCAGAACAGACACAAGCAACTGTAAAGATAATCTGTACCATGAAACTAATTTTCAATGTTGAAGAGTAAAGATAATCCTATCAACCGCTAAAACATATTTGCATATTTTTATTATTATAAATTTTAATTGATTATTGTGAATCAATTTAAATTTTAATAAGAAAGCCTATCAAATTAAAATTTATTACGAAAGAGATATAAGGTTAGAGAAGATCTGTGTCATACCTTTTTTTTGATGTTTAGATAAAATACTCTGAACTCTTTCTCAAAGCCATGTTTAAATAAACCATCTATCGTGATGTTGAGCCTCCCTTCTCTGTACAAGTTATTATGATGCATGAACATTACATCATATATTGTGATAACAAATCTGCATTCTTTTACAGTGCCGGCTAGGTTTTATAGTGCTGGCTAGCATAATATACACTTTTAAACACATATTTATATTGTGAACTCTAAACCATACAATACATCAAGCATTATGATGTTGGCTTCCTTCTTATAAAACAGAGCCTAAAAACCCTATTTATCTTTAGGGTTTCTTATAGATGACAAACCACACCCAACATCGTGATGTGTTGCATAACATATCCAACATTATAATGCCACACTTCATTCCTCCTAAACTGCAGCTCACATCTGGTGCAGGGTCTCCAATAGTGTGCAACCTTACGATGCAAGACAACATATCACATCCATTATAATTCAAAGCTATTATAATGGGATCTCAAAACCCTAATTTCTAGAAATGAACTTTTTATAAGCTACACATCATATCAAGGGATGAGATTGGGATCATGCCCGAGGCTAATTTCACAGAATGAATACCCCCCTTGAGTCTTAGCCAAAGAGGTTCAGCCTAAGGCTCGTGCTCCCATTTGTACGAAAAACGAATTTGTGGATGACCTCTATAAAATTATAATCTAAAGCTATAATAATGAAATCTCATAACCCTAATTTCTATTGTGAACATTCCATTAACTACACATCATCCCTAAAATTATTTATAGAGCCTTCATCCTCAAACTTATTCGAGTCTCTTTAACTTCTCAAGAAAGTATACATTAATAATGAAAATCAATGAAAATAAATTGTTATATTAAAAAAAAAAAAAACCCTAGTGCTTCATATACCTTCAACTTAAATAGTTTGTACTTTTTACAAGATCAAAACTAGCCACTACATTAATCATTAATTTTTTTTGTAAAGTGAAAGTTATATACATACACTTATATTAGGGTAGTTGTGAAGCCCAACTATAACTAGTATAGATATTTTAAATACATTATCTAAAAAACACATAGAGGTACCACTCTAGAGCTATTATTATTATTATTATTATTATTATTACTTTAATTTAGAATTTTTTTTTACTACATACACACATGGACATATAGATTTTAATTTTAATTTATCTACAATGCTTAAAATTTTAATTTTACTTTTCGAAAAGTCACCATTCATTATTTGGGCAACTCTTTTGTTTTGCTTTTTACTTTGAAAAGTGTAGTAAATATTGTATACTTGTATGTTACTTTTTAATAGTTTATATTTTAAAATTTTGATGTCTTATATTTAAAAAATAAATATTTAATGTAAATTATTACAAAAACATGATCATCTATATATTGAGGTAGTTATGAAGTCCCACTACAAAGATGATAAACTTAATTGAAAATATTTAAAAAATATGATCAAATTTAATTATGTCTGCCAAGAATCTCACTTTACTTTTAAATTATCTTGAGAAAAATAATAGATATAACTGAAAAATATAAGAGAAAAATAACTAATGAAATAAAAGTTAACGTACAACTTATGAATGTTGGGAATTAAGGTGTAATTCCGATTGAATTTATTTAATTATTGCCTAATGTTGTATTTGATTACACATTCAGTTTTGTCACATAGTTGAGATGGCATGGCGACATGTCAGCTTACTTGGAATGTGACTTGGATGGTCAAGTCAATCCTACATGGATTTGGGCATCCCATATTGAGGTGGCATTAATTTTTTATGTGTCAACATCTTTTGTATGTGGAAGACAATATTCCATATGACAGAATCTGTGACGCATAAGGGCCAAGTTTGTAGATTCCTATGACAAGTGGTGACAAGTGTCGGTTGGCATCTTTGCATGAGGGAATGGCATCTTTGCATGAGGGAAAGGCATCTTTGGGCGCCCAAGATGGGCTATGACATGTTGTAAGTAGAATATGCTATATTTAGCATTGTATGATGGATTCTCTTACAACTTTCAAGATCGCTATTGTGGGTAGATTTTGGATTTTATGATGGTTGTAAGTCGCATAAGAGAATTTGTCATAGTCTATTTTTAGCCTGGAGCACTCTACATTGGGAAAGTCAAATCTGCCATGTATGATAGATGTAAGGGATTTAAGGATAGCAAGGACAAGTGTCCTTTGATTTTGAAAATGGCCATGAGGCCAAGGTGGACACCTATCCCAAGATGCTCTCAAGATATATCTTGTAATCTCTATAAAATGCATAGTTTGGAGTTGTAGTTGCATAGTGTTTTTATAGGTACTGTTATGCTGCCGAAATAACTCCAGAATCGACATTCATGAACTCTTGGAAGACTTGCATTGCAAGTGTATTTTAAATTGTTGTTGTTTTGATAATACATTGTGCAGATTTTAGAGTGGGGTTTTTTACCTAAATTTTTTTTGTCCCATGGTATATCTTGTGTCACCTTCTTTCTGTGTTGTGTTTCTGCTATAATCTTTATGTTATTTTTTAATGTTGCTGCAATTGTAAGGATTAAAAAAAATTTGCACTTCATTCCCCTCATTAGATTAATGTAGTAAGTGTGTTCCGCTTACCTTGCTTCCTTTCAGTTGGTATCAGAGCTTGATCACCTGTGGTCCTAGTTGTTGGGTAGGGGTTTCTTGAGCTAATCCTCAATTGAGTGGGAGTCTGTGCAAAGCATTCTATGATCTTGTTGCAGAGAGAAGATGGCAAGCACATCTGGAAGAATAGAGGTGGAGAAATTCAATGGCACTAATTTTGAGCAATGGAAGCTCAAGATGGAAGACATGCTTGTTGACAGAGATTTATGGGAAACCATTTCTGGCACAAAAAAGCTGGAATGTCACAAGCTGATTGGGATCTCAAAGATCAGAAGGCTAAGGGTCTCATAGGACTTAGTCTTGATGATTATGTCTTGTTAAATGTCCATGAGGAGAAAACTACAAAATTGCTTTGGAAGAAGTTGGGAGATGTGTATCAAGCTAAATCCCTGGTTAACAAACTTTTTCTAAGAAAGAAGTTGTCCTCTCTTCGAACGGAGGATGGAGGATCTATTGCAGATCACCTAAATGCTTTTAACATGTTGGTTGCACAATTAACATCCGTTGGTGTGAAGATGGAGGAGGAGGATCGGTGTATGACCCTGCTTTGTTCTCTGCCAGATTCGTGGGATCATCTTGTCATGGCTGTTGAGCGCACCACATCCACTTTCAGAATGGATGAAGTGGTATCTTCGCTATTATCTGAAGAGATGTAGAGAAAGTCTTCTGAGGCAGCCAAAGAGGCTCTTGTGGTTCTTGGAAGACCCATGGAGAAAGGAAAGAAGGACAAGAAAGCTGAGAAGGGTAGATCCAAATCCTATGGAAGATCCAAATCTCCTGGAAAGTTCAAGGCTCTCTGCTGGAACTATGGTAAATCTAGATATTTCTGAAAGGAATGCAAAGAGGAAAAGAAGAAAAAGAAGAAGAACCTAGATTCAGATTCCAACAAGTCACAAGATGATTATGATGCCTTCATCGTAGCCTTGGCAACCCATGCATCTGATGATGTGTGGCTGATTGATTCTAGTGCATCATTCCACATGACCTGGCATCAAGACTGGTTTACTAAGTATGAGGAGTTCGATGGTGGAAAGGTGTACCTGGGTGACGACTCTCATCTGAAGATTGTTGGTCATGGAAGAGTCTCTATCCAATTCCCTAATGGATGAGTGAAGGGAATCTCTGGAGTTATGCACATCCTAGGCTTAGCACGGAACCTGCTTTCTATAAGTATGTTGAATGATGCAGGTATGTAGGTTGTCTTTTTGAAAGAAGGATGCAAGATGACTAGAGGAGCTATGGTGCTTGCTAAGGGTACTAGGAGAGGTACTTTGTTTCAGCTGGAGGCATGTATTTCACAATGCAATAGTTCTTTTGACTCAAGAAAGAGGGTAGTAGTCACTTTAGCTCCACCATCTAAGTGAACAATGAAGAAATCTGTTGTTGCTAGCCCTAATGGTTGTATTCATGTCTTGGAAGTTAAGTTTCCTGCTGAAAAGACAATGTTATGGAATAAGAGATTTGGCTACATTGGTGAGAAGGGTCTGCGTACCCTAAAAAATAAAAACATTGTTGAGGGGTTAGATGATTGTAATCTTGAGTTTGACTTTTGTGAACATTGCATATATGGAAAACAAAACTGTGTTCAGTTTTATTCGAGTTCTCATTAGTCTTTTGGTGTGTTGGACCTTGTTCATTCTGATGTATTTGGTCCTGTTAATGTTCCTTCATTATCAAAATCTGTATATTTTGTATCTTTCATAGATGACTACAGTAGAGGGACATGGATTTATTTTCTCAGAAGCAAATCTGAAGTCTATAGTAAGTTTAAGGAGTTTAAAGCCTTTGCTGAAAATTAGACTGGTGAAAAGATTAAATGTTTGAGAACTGACAACGGTGGTGAGCTTTGTTCTACATAATTTGATAAATATTGTAAGGAACTTGGGATTGAAAGACATAAGACAACTCCATATACCCCATAGCAAAATGGAGTTGCAGAGAGGATGAACAAGACACTGATGGAGAAGGCTAGGAGTATGCTTAGTGGAGCTGGCCTAGAACAAAAGTTTTGGGCTGAAGCTGTTACCACTGCTTGCTATCTTGTAAATAGATCTCCTACATCAGCTCTTGTTGGAAAGACACCCATGGAGGTGTGGTTTTGTAGAAAGCCTTCAATAAGGCATCTTCATGTTTTTGGTTGTGAGACACATGCACATGTGCCTAGGGAGAAGCAGTCAAAATTGGAGAACAAGGCTGTTAAGTGTATCTTCACTGGCTATGGTGTCAGTGTTAAAGGGTACAAGATTTGGGACCCTGTGGCTGAAAAAGTGTTGTATAGCAGAAGTGCCATCTTCAGAGAGATAACACCTTCTTCCACTATTTTACAGCCAGAAGAAAAATAAAAGAAAGAGGATGTCGTTTAGTTTCCTTTTATGCCTGAGAAGACTTAACAAAAAGCTCTAGCAGCTCTGAAAGCTTAGAAGAAGAAGAAGTTGAACCTCAACCTTAGCCTTTGAGGAGGTCTACACGAACAAGAAAGCAACCTGAGAGGTTTGGTTATACATTGCTTGATTCTAGTTGTGGAGATGGCAGTGTTGAGAAGTATAAGGCCAGAGTGGTTGCGAAAGGGTATTCACAAGTGGAGGGTATAGATTATGGAGAGATCTTCTCTCCCATTGCCAAGGTGACATCCATTTGATTCCTGTTATCTCTTGCAGTAGCTTATGACTTAGAGGTAGAATAGATGGATGTGAAGATACCTTTCCTTCATGGTGATTTGGAGGAAGAAATCTACATGTCACAGCCAAAGCATTACATGGTGAAAGGTAAAGAAAATTTGGTTTGCAAGTTAAAGAAGTCTTTGTATGGATTGAAACAGTCTCCTAGGATGTGGTACTTGAAGTTTGATGCCTTTGTGTTATCAATTGGATATCTAAGATTGAAATCAGATCATTGTGTGTATTACAAGTTTGACAATGATCGTATTCTCATTGTTGCACTATATGTTGATGATATGTTGTTCATTGGGAAGGGTAAGAATATGATTTCTGATTTTAAATCTCAGTTGTCAGCAGAGTTTGAGATGAAAAACTTAGGGGCAGCCAGGTACATTCTTGGGATGGAGATCCAAAGAGATATCTAAGCTAATAGAAAACTTTGGTTAAGCCAAAGTAAGTATGTGAAGATCGTGTTGGATAGGTTCAGCATGGCAGATTGTAGACCATTGTGTGTTCTTGATTCTTTGGGGACAAAGTTGTCTATTGAGGATTATCCAAAATCTCCTAGTGAGGTGGAGGACATGAGCAGAGTACCTTATGCTAGTGCTGTTGGTAGTTTGATGTATGCCATGGTCTGGACAAGACCAAACATTGCCCAAACAATGGGAGTCCTTAGTTGGTTTATGGCTAATCCTGGACAGGTACATTGGGATGCAGTTAAGCGAGTGTTCAGATATTTGAGGGGTACTTCCAAGTATATCATATGCTATCATGGTAATGTTATAGGACCTTCTCATTCTATTAATATTCATGGATTTGTGGATTCAGATTGGGCAGGTGACATTGACAGCAGGAGATCCACCAGTGCTTATCTGTTTACACTATTTGGTGGTGCTATTAGTTGGATGAGTAAATGACAACCCGTGGTTTCTTTGTCCATGATAAAAGCTGAATATATGGCAGAAACTCATGCTTGTAAAGAAGCCATTTGGCTTAAGAGATTGTGTTTAGATATTGGTGTTGATGCTGGTCAGATTACGATCAGTTGTGACAGTCAGAGTGTGATTTGCCTTGCGAAGAATCCAACTTTCCATGCCAGAACAAAGCATATTGATGTATAGTTTCACTTCATGCGAGACATTGTAGAGGATGGGAAGGTAAATTTGGAGAAGGTAGATACTTTGAAGAATGTTGCAGATGGATTGACGAAGCCAGTGGGCACAGAGAAGTTTAGATGGTATTCGGAGTCTATGGGCCTCTCGGCCTATAGCAATTAAATCCTGTTATTCTATTGGCTCTTACAAGGTGTTTGACAAGTGGGAGAATGTTGGGAATTTAGGTGTCTCAATGTTGGTAATTCCTTACATTATTTATGATTGTATTTATTTAATTATTGCCTAATGTTGTATTTGATTACACATTGAGTTTGGTCACATAGTTGAGATGGCATGGTGACATGTCTGCTTACTTCGAATGTGACTTGGATGGTCAAGTCAATCCTACATGGATTTGGACGTTCCATATTGAGGTGGCATTAATTTTCCATGTGTCGGCATCTTTGGTATGTGGAAGGCAATATTCCATATGACAGAATCTATGATGCGTAAGGGCCAAGTTTGAAGATTCCTATGACGAGTGGTGACAAGTGTCGGTTGGCATCTTTGCATGAGGGAAAGGCATCTTTGGTTGTCCAAGTTGGGCTATGACATGTTGTAAGTAGAATATGCTATATTTAGCATTGTATGACAGATTCTCTTACAACTTTCAAGATAGCTATTGGGGCAGATTTTAGATTTTATGATGGTTGTAAGTCACGTAAGAGAATCTGTCATAGTCTATTTTTAGCCTGGAGCGCTCTACATTGGGAAAATCAAATCTGGCATGTATGACAGATGTAAGGGTTATAAGGATAGTAAGGACAAGTGTCCTTTGATGCTGCAAATGGCCATGAGGCCAAGATGGATGCCTATCCCAAGATGCTCTCAAGATATGCCTTGTAATATCTATAAAATGTATAGTTTGGAGTTGTAGTTGCATAGTGTTTGTATAGGTACTGTTATGCTACCGAAATAACTCCAGAATCGACATTTGTGAACTCTTGGAAGACTTGTATTGCAAGTGTATTGTAAACTGTTGCTGTTTTGATAATACATTGTGTAGGTTTTAGAGTGTGGGGTTTTTTACCTGAAAAGGTTTTCCCCACGGTATATCTTGTGTCACCTTGTTTCTGTGTTGTGTTGCTGCTGTAATCTTTATGTTATTAGTTTAATGTTGCTGTGATTGTAAGGATTAAAATAAATTTACACTTCATTCCCCTCATTAGATTGGTGTAGGAATTGTGTTCCGCTTACCTTGCTTCTTTTCAATTAAGTCTCCTCATATAGCCAAATAGTACTTAAAGGGAAGACTAGGGATATGTATTACCTACATGGCATCAAAGCCCTATTTACAACATCATGATGTAGTGCATGGCATATCTAATGATATGGTTGTCTACCTCATTCTTCATCTTATAATATAGTTTATTAGGATTCAAAGGCCTCATTTTTATTTTTATTGGAAACTTTTCAAAGCTACACAACATACCTAACATTATGATGCAAGGTCTCCAATGGTACACAAGCTTTATCTTCTTCCTCTTACAATGTAATCCATTATAATGGAGGGCATCAAAACCCTAGTTGATATGTGAATATTAATAGGCTACACATTATATCCAGAATTTTTTATAGAGCCTCTTTCCTCTAGCTCATTTTACTCTTAAAACTCTTAATAAATAATACATAAATAATGATAATTAATAAAACATGTTTAAAATAAGCTATAATATATTATATTAAACAAAAAATACCCTACTATGTCACATAAATTCAACCTAATACTCCATACTTTACATTAATCATTAATCATTATACTTCTTTTGTAAAGTTGATGTTAAATAAATACACTTATACTGTGGTAGTTGTGGAATCCTACTATAAATATTATTGTCTTAATGGAAATATAATTGAATGGTAAGAAGACATGCCCTTAAATGCAATAAAGCAAGCAATAATCAAATTAATCTAGATAAAAGAGATAAGTCTATACATGTAGCTAAATCTAATATATGCTACTTAAATTCAATAAATCAAGCAATAATCCAATTAATCTAGATGAAAAAGATAAGTCTATACATGTACCTAAATCTAATAAATTAGAAACTAAAACAAAGATAAATGAATTAATAATGTATGTAGAATTTAGAGAGGAGACTAATTTTGACTATGACACAAGACATATACCTAGAATCTAAGACCAAATTAAAAAACTAAAGGATGTAATGAATGCACTCTATGGATATCAGAATTACATAGATACATGGATTGAGGTCATGATGGTGGCCTTGATTCTCTCAAGGGTTGCCATGAACTTTTAGTGTAGACCTAACTTCTAAATCTTTAGAACATTAGGTCCCATAGAAAAATGTCTATGTTTGTATCTAGAAATCAAAGACTTGGTGGTGTTGCAAAGTATCATTAAAACTTGCCAAAAAAATAGGGAATCCTTCAGACTTCTTGTAATGCAATCAAGCCTTGTTGATTGATGTTACCATAAAACTCCATGTTGAACACTAGTTTTTTATTATTTTTATGTTGTACTTCAATGTGATATGTAGAGAAATGAAATTATGTAAGTAATAAAATACCAAATCAAAAGAAACTACACACATGTATCAATAATACCAAGTAATAAGGATCATATATAGATATTTCTTTAATGTCTTATATAGTCTTTTAACCATTCTTCATCCTCTTACATAGATATTTCTTCAATGTCTTATAAGGTATTTTGTATATTATTTCTTTTGATATTGTCTATAAAGTGACTAAACATTTTGCTAATGTCCATTGAGATCATTGTTTGGATTGTAGATGTTAGACATATTTATAAATTATTGATTGAAGGCATCCAAGTATTACTTTTCTTTGTGGTGGTAGTTGGATAACTAAATGTGTATTGATAGAGGGTTCTAGCATTACTGTATCGATCCTCCAAATTCCTCATTTCTATGGTCATTTCACTTATTTTTTTCTACCAAGTTATTCTACATAGTTTGGATTTGTCTATTATCAAACTCATAGATTGTTCACTACCTTATTTGCGTTTTTTTGGTTTCTAGATGTTGTACTTACATTAATAGCCCCTGTATTATCTGTTCTATCAATTTTATGGAACTAATTGTGGGGTATTCTACTAATTGTAGTTGTGCCTTGATTAGTTTTGTAAAAATCTTATCTATTCCTTCTAATTTAATATATTTGTGCATCCAATATTACTTGGAACTTATTGCACTAGCATATCTATTAGTCCATACTTATGTAGAGGGGTGGACTTACCTAAATCAATTTGGGATCCTTGAACTATAATAGGAATTATAACAGGTGTAATGGTCACCATAAGGTTCTGTTATTTCAGCTTTGCTGGAAATTATTTGATCTTTCTCAATGGATCCCATGTAGATGGTAGTGACGTTCCAACCATAATCTATTTACCTTCTACACTAGTTTAATTTCTATCCTAATCTTGTTCATCTCCATTTCCTTCTATTGGTTCCTCCTCTATTTGTATTTATTTCTTTGTATTTTCTCCATAAGGTTGGTCTTCTTTTTATTGCTCTACCATTTCTTCATCTTGACCTCCTATTTTCATAAAAGCATTTTATTTCTTCTCTGAGGATTTAATTGGTTCATTTATGATTTCTTGTTTTATCATCTTTGCTTCATCCATATGTTTTTCCTTTCCTTCTTTTTCAACTACCTATATATGAGTTTTTCTCTTTGGTTTCTCTTCTTACTCCACTTATATTTATTCCTTATATGATGTTTCAATCATTGATAGAGCTTCTTGTGTTGTAGTGATAACTATAAATGTTATATTTTCTTATATTTTAATATTTTATACCTTTCATACAACCCTTTCATCCAAAATATTTTGATAGTAAAACCTTGTTGCCAGTATAACTTCTTCTTTTAGTCTATTGGTAACTGCATCATACTCTTTATGTGGCACCTACACAAGAGTGCCAACTCTTTGTGCTCTAAGTTCTTTATCTTGGAATGTTCTTATATCTTCCTAATCTAAAGGAGAGATTGTACTTCTTTTACAAGTCCATCTACGGCTATTTGTCTTATGGATGCTTCTATCTTCAATTCAACATCTCTCTCCTTTTTCTTTCCTTTGATCCTTTTACATAATTCTTCTACAAAATTTTTAGTTAGCAAACTTCTACAAAATATGGTGACCATTACTATAGTTAGTTCATCAAAATTACTATCGTATACTAGGTGTATCCAATTTTGAGTTAGTTATTTTCTATGGAAGTGGTGGGATATTTTTTGGCTACCTTGAGTGGTTTTCTATTTTTTCCATTTTTTTTTGTTTTTGTTTTCATTCCTTGGCAAATTCTTTCTAGATATTTCCTTCTTTTGACACTACTTCTTTATTTGTGGTTATTTTCTTACTTTTTATACCTTTTAGATTTTTTTCATCCTAATGTATCTTGTTCAAAGGATTCACTATTTATATATTGTACCAAACCTCTCCTCACCTTGAATTTATTTCTCCTAATCATTTGTGGTTGGTTTTCTTTTGCCTTTCTATTTTGTGTACAATTCGTTTTCAATAGGGTCATTGTCACTAATTTATGGATGAGTTCGCCGGTGAAGGTGTTTTATTTTCTAGTCTTCTAGCCATTTTCTCTTTCTTCAATGTTTTGGTCTCCTCTTTTCCCCTTTCCTTACTCCTAATATCATATTGCAATGATTTATTTTGTAGTTCCTCTATAGTCAATGTCTCCTTTTTAAATCTCTTATCTCAAATTGTGAGGAGTATTATGGTATCCCTAAAATTAAAGAACTTAATCTAATCGACCTTCTAGGTGTTTTCCTTTTCATCTCTTTTCCTTTCCTTGTTTTGAGAGTATCCACAATAGAAATAACTATTAGTTTAGCTAGAATTTCCAATTCTTTGTTTTCCAAGTCTCTATCTTAACTTTCTATCTACTTTAACCTACCTTGTCTCTTTCCTCTGTATATCTCCTATCCTACTATTCTTTCCATGTCCCAAATCTAGGTATCTTGGGTTTCTTTAGGTGGTGCAACAAATTCTTCCAAATCTTTGTAGGGTAGGGGTAGTTCAAATGCTATCCTAAATAGCTTTTTTAAAGTAAAAAAGGTTCAAAAGCACTCATACCAGATATATTAATGATCAAAAGAGAATTACAAGAGGGGCCCAAAAATGAGAAATAGAGGCTTCATGGCCCTCAGAACCCAAGGGGTCAAATATACTCACACTTTTCAGAAGTTCTATGGATATCATCACCCATTCAAACAACCATCTTTAGAGTAGTTACACACTCATATGATGAACATCAAATTAGAACTAAATGAAGCTAGAAGTAATAGTTAGTTCTATGAGAGAGTGTCTGTAATGGCCATTAGAGGTGAAGAGATGCATCCTCTTGGCCTTAGAGAGGAAATTAAGACTTCTAAAAAAATTAAAGCCTCTCATACTAGAATGAAAGATTTGAAGTTGTCTTGGTTTGAAAAGGATTGTTGGTCTCCCAATGGTGTCAAGGATCTCTACCAAAACCATTTGAAATTTGAATGTTGCATTTGTAGAAGGAAGATTATAAACCATGTGTTGAAATGTGAAATCAGTTTTACTTATTCCAACAGTGACGAGCAGTCAACAATGAGATTTGGCTAGTTCCACGTGTACACCATGCAAAATTGCATGCAGAAGTGCCACTCACACTTTTATGCGTGAAAATATATCTTTAGATTTTCTTTATTTTTTGCATGTGCTTTTTTGTGATTATTTAGGTTAGTCGAGATTAAATGCCAAGGCATGAGAAAAAGTTTTGTAAATCTAAATTTTCTTTTGAGAATAAAATTGAGAGATCTTTGCCCATGGTTTTTTCCTGGTACATTACTAGGTTTTCCACATAAATATATGTTTTCTATTTTGTTCTCTTATTGTTAATTCACCATTATTTCAATTTTGTACTACTTATTTTTCTAAGGGTTGGTATCAGAGCACATGGTTCTATGCAGAAATTATTTTGTGGGTTTTTCATTTTTGTGAAAAGCAATGACAAGAAGCATGGTTACCAAATTTGAGGCTCAAAATTTTGATGGTTCCAATTTTTCTTTGTGGAAACTAAAGGTTCAACCCTTATTGGTGAAGGATGGATGCACCTTGGCTTTCAAGGGGACAATGTCAAAACCTGTAGCCATGAAGCAAGAGGATTGGGTTGAACAAGATAGCATGGCTAGAGCTACAATTCAGTTATCTCTGGTTGATTTAGTTTTATTCAATGTTGCATAGGAGAAAATGAGCAAGGTTACTGATTCAGTGGATAAAATAGTTGTCTCAAGGTAACAAAGGGAGTGTTGGTGGTGCTAAAGGGAGAAAAGGTTGGCATTTTCTACAGGCTAGTTGGAGAAACTTGCAGTGGAGAGGCTACAGTGGTATTAGATGTAGAAATGGATTCATCATCTACTTGGTATCAAAGGTTAGGCCACATGAGTGAATGTGGTCTCAAGGTACTGCTAGATAGAAATCTTCTCCAGGGGCTAAATCTAGATATTTGAATTTTTGTGAGCATTGTTTGTTTGGAAAGTAGAATAGGTTGAATTTTTCTAGTTGCACTACTAAAAGTAAAGAAATTCTAGATTTAATCCATTCATATACTTGGGAAGCACCTATTACATCACTTGGGTGTTCGTCATATTTTGTTTAATTTATAGATGATTATTCTTGTAAGGTGTAGATTTATCTGTTGAAGAAGAAATCTGATGTATTTTCTTATTTTAAGAAGTTTAAAGCTTTAGTAGAGAATCAAAAAGGAAAAATAATTAAGTGTCTTAGAAAAAATAATGGACGGGAATTTTGTTCAAGTGAGTTTAATCAGTTTTAGAGTGAGCATGGTATTGCAAGGCATTTGACAGTTTCTAAAACACCACAATAAAATGGTGTTGCTAAAAGGATGAACCATACATTTATGGAAAGAGCTAGATGCGTATTGAGAACTATTGGATTGGAGAAGAAATTTTGGGATGAGGCTATTAATATAGCTTGTTTCTTGATTAATAGATCAACCACTACAAATCTAGATCATTAAATTTCTGAAGAAGTTTGGATAGGTAAAATTGTTGATTATTCCTTTCTTCATATTTTTGGTTCTGATGCTTATACTCATATTCCCAAAGAGCATAGGAATAAGCTGGATGTGAGAATACTGAGAGGGAGGTGGGGTGAATCAATATTCTTTGAAACCACTTAATCATTTAAATATTCATTTCACAAAGCATGTTTAACTTGCATTAAGATAGGAAAGTATGAAATCAACCACTAAAGAATATCACAAATGAACACCAGATTTCAATGTGGAAAACCCAAAAAGGGAAAACCATGGTGAGGATTATCTCATAATATATATTAATAAAGTAACTGATTAAGGTTGATACAATTGGTGGACTCACTATCCAAGAATGTTCACTGCAACTGGGTCAAGTTGCCAAAGGAATCACTATCTTGAAAAGAAAGAGATAGAAGAAGGGGATGGCTCACTGCCAAAATGAACTACTAACAATGCATCTAACTAATGCTGAAGATGTAGTTCCACTAAAGCTCAGAATACTAACTTTACACACTTGATCTTCACCACAAACTCAACTTGTCTCTCTCTACATCAGACTTCACTTACCTCCACACACTATATCTCTTCACAATCTATATACATTTATATCTCCACACAAGAATTCAACCTTGTATATATACTGCATTAAAGAAGCACATCAATTAGGTCGACACAATATATGTACTATGAGACTTCCTATCCTGTCAACCTAAAACACAATCCCATATGCTTTGCGGAGAGAACCAAAGCATGTAACACATTTATATATTTTGGTACAACCTATAAATACTCCCATGACATCATTTCATACATTTCATAGCTCCACACAATATTAACATCTTTAGGTTGACTTCACTGGTGAAGCAGCAATAGTATGAACTAACTATTAGTTCAAAAATTGACATGCAGACCTCCAAATTGCCTATCACTTGGATCATACATACTTCAAACATCCATAACCTTATCTCAACTCTAAAAAGTGGGATATTCATCTATGGTGGAATGCGGAGCATCCCAATTTGTCACTAGCACTATCATTGTACTATCAGTATAGAGTCTGGTACTCTGTCATCTCGTCCTTTGACTCTGAAGGACTTCAAGAGTTGAAACTTTGATTTGGAATATGTGAATATGTGCCAACCACAATAGCATAAGGTACTCTACTCATATCCTCCATCTCAAAAGGAGACTTTTGACAATCATCAACAGATAGCTTTGTCCCCATCGTGACATGAACAATCCATGGTCTGCAATCCACCATATTGAATCTCTCCAACATAGTGTTAACATACTTACTTTGGCCTAACCAAAGTTTTTTATTTGCTTTGCAATCCACCATATTGAATCTCTCCAACATAGTGTTAACATACTTACTCTGGCCTAACCAAAGTTTTTTATTTGCTTTGTCTCTTCTGATCTCCATCCCTAGAATGTACCTGGTTGCCCCTAAATTTTTTATTTCAAACTGTGTTGACAACTAAGACTTCAAATTAGAAATCAAACCTTTACCATTCCCAATTAGTAACATATCATCAACATACAATGCTATAATGAGAATGCGATCATTGTCAAATTTGAAATAAATACAATGATCTGATTTCAATCTTAGAAATCCAATACTCAACACAAAGGCATCACACTTTTGGTGCCACATCCTAGGAGACTATTTCAAAGCATACAAAGACTTCTTTAACTTGCAAACCAGATTTTTTTTACCTTTTACCATGTAGTACTATCTATGACATGTAGATTTCTTCCTCCAAATCACCATGAAGGAAAGTTGTCTTCACATCCATTTGTTCCACTTCTAAATCATAAGCTACTACAAGAGATAATAGTAACTGAATAGATGTCAGCTTTGCAATGGGAGAGAAAATTTCACCATAATCAATTCCCTCTATTTGTGAATACCCCTTCGCAACCAATCTGGCCTTATACTTCTCAATACTACCATTTGCACCAAATTTTTTCTTGAACACCCATTTACATCCAATAGGTTTCTATCCTTCAGGCAAAAGCACCAAGTCCCAAGTTTTATTCTTTTCCAAAGAAGCCATCTCCTCTTCCATGGCCTCCTTCTAGGAACTTGTATCTTTCATACCCATATCCTCTTTCACAGTTCTAGGCTTATTAGTGTTAGAAATCAAGGTAAAAGCACAACCAGAATCAAGCAATGAATAACCAAACCTATTAAGTTGTTTCTTGGTTCGTGTGGACCTCCTCACAAGATGAGGTGGAGGTTCTTCTTCTTCTTCTATACTTTTAGAGCTGCTAGAGCTCTCCTCATCATTAGGTCAAATAGGGTCTTTCGGTTCAATCTTCTCAGGGCTAGTAGGAAACTGAACCACATCCTCTTTCTTTTCTTTTTCATCTGGATGTAAAACAATAGGAGAATGAGTTACCTCTTTGAAAATAACACTTTTTCTATACAAGACTTTCTTAGCCATAGGATCCCAAAGCTTGTACCCTTTCACACCGACACCATAGCCAATGAAGATACACTTAACTACCTTGTTCTCCAATTTTAACCTCTTCTCCTTAGGCAAATGTACATATGCCTTACAACTAAAAACATGAAGATATCTCAATAAAGGCTTCTTACTAGACAACACCTCCATGGGTGTCTTATCAACGAGTGTTGAAGTAGGAGACATGTTAATTAGGTAGCCAGCATACTCCTAGACCTCTCCAATGTTTTGTTCATCCTCTTTGCAACTCCATTTTATTGAGGGGTTTATGGAGTTGTCTTATGTCTTTGAATCCCCTGTTCTTTACAGAACTTATCGAACTCTGTGGAACAAAACTCACCACCGTTATCAGTTCTCAAACACTTAATCTTTTTACCAGTCTAATTCTCAACATGCCCTTTTCGGGTAAGTCCTATAATCATCATATTCCATGTTATCTGTACGTAATCACCTGAATTAACCATGTGGGGCTTTCCCATCAATAGTTTCAGTGCTGGGAACAACCATGTCCAAAGTTGCATCCAATGGTAAAAAATAAGCGGATGTGAGGGGTTCACGGATTCTCAGTGCTCTTGGTGCCATGTTAGGAGCGTGGAGGTGAAGGAGGCATATGGCTTTGAAGACCTTCTTGACATAGTTGATAAAATTCCCAAACTAATTCATGGAGAATGTAATCTAAATATGTTGCATTATGACTAAAGAACAACTTAGTCACTTTTCAAGATCCATAAAACATTGTTGATAAAATTCCCAAACTAATTTGTGGTGAATGTAATCTAAATATATTACATTATGAGACTAAAGAACAACTTAGACAAGTACCTTAGCTTTTCAACTAGACAACACTCTAGGTTTGAATGGTTTTTCTGCCCTATTCTATCAACAAATTAGGAATATTCTCAAGAAGGATTTAATGGAAGTAATTGAATATTCAAAGAACTACAACACCACTATTAAAAAATTAATGTGGCATATTGTGGTTGACAAGATGCCCCTTATTTTAGATGGGAATGATATATAGATTCTTTGTAACAAATAAACCTAATGAAAGAATAAGATTTATCCTAAGAGCCATATGTGTCAAATAAGAAACACAAACCATTGGAAATGAAATTTAAAAAAAAACTAAATAATAATGAGCAATATACATGCATGATTGTTGATGTGAAAATCTCAAGATTGCCATTGGGTGCATATCACATTAAGATTTTCTAAAAATCTATACTTGTTACATAAGTTATGAGACTTGAAAGAAACAATAGGTTGTTAAATATGTTTATAAATAGATGGACACTTTTCTATACATGCAAGTGTTTCTTTGAGCATATTAGGCAACTTAGAGTTTATAAAAGGGAAACATGGGATTTGAAAATGATGCATGTTAATATATTGATGATGAGTATTTAGATGAGATGGAAGCCTACAAATAATAAATATTTGATAAGAAATGATGAGGACATTTTTATTGGTCATCACTCTTTAAGGAGCTTCAAGTAAACCTAAGACTAGTTTACCAAGGAAATCATGAGATTAGAATTTCTACCCATCTACTCCAAATTGTTGGTACTCTTACATTTTCTTTTCGTAGCTCCAACATCCCTTCCAACTCGTTTAGGTATACACTCTAGGTGATAGAAATATGCATTCCCTTCCATTGACCACAATGCACATATCCTGCCATCTCCATTATAAAAGATGAATGTTCACCCATTGGTCAAGCCATATCTAGTTCTATCCGCACTAACAGAATCTCTTGAATGCATCAATACACTCCTAATCACAATCATAGGACCTACCCTAGTATGTCCAAACACACTACCAATAGTGATAAAAATTAGAGAACTCAAGGTAGCATCCATAAAGAGTTAAAAATGGCCCATGAGGCTATACTATAAGCAATCAACAAGTAAAATTCTAGAATTTACATGGTTTGCAACAAAAAAGGAAATCATGAAAATTAGGTACATGTACTTGATAATTTATTTTACAATTAAACTCTATATTAAGAATTGGGATGATTATATAGTACAATTAATGCATAATAATTACTTGTAATGGTTTAGCTTCGAAAATCTTGAATGGATCTTTCCTTAAGATCCAACTAAACATCTACTTTAGGAAATAATTTATGAGCCAAATGCTTAACATATGGTCAAAAATCATTAGGCTAATGGTTCTATTTCCACCAAGGACAAGAAACCCGTTGGAATGTACACATCTACCTACTCAATCCATAATGGTTTTGGTTTCAATGGTGTTAGTAAATAGATTTGTCAATTTGAAATAGTTAAGAAAACTATGACTTGCTTAAGGAATCATGACAAAAATGCCTATAACAGTTGGAGAGATCATCAAAGGGATGATGATCTTCCTCTGATTTTGAGAGGAGCAACTTATGACTCAATTTGAATTTTCTAGGATATGCTTTTGAATGGAAAGTAGGAAAGGAAACTACAAGGAATGGAAAAGATAGAAATCCTAGATGAGAGACATAAGAATATCACCTAGACTTCTCAAGAAAAGACTTAGAATAAAAGTGAGCACAAAGTTATTTAATGACACAAAATTTAAAAGTTTCAAACTCACAAACAATAACTAATAAGATAAGAAATTATTCAAAAGGCCACACATTGAACATATGAAGAATATGCAACTAATTCAGAACACAAGGTTTTTGTATTTAACTCAAGTGCAACTAAACATAACTGAGAATTACAAATTAAAATAAGAAAAACTTGCAATCCATGAAGAAATATCTGACACAAAGTTCATTTTGCTCCCTTAATTCTTCAATGAAATAAAAACACATAGTTTTTCAAAAATCCCCATACAATGGCTATATTGGAAAGCTAACCAATTTCCACTAGAAATCTATAGAAGAAAAAATGCTCTCAAGAAGCTCTCCTCATGAGAAGTTGGAAAAATATCCACTCTTCACCTTCTCCTTACATAGTTACCGAGTTTTTTTCTTTTCTTACTAAAATGTAACGGATTCTTGAAAATAAATAACAATAAAGAAAAAACCTTTCCCTTCATGTACAAACAACATTTAACTAAAACATTATTAAATAAATTTTATAGTAAGGTGATATGTTCTAACTTAAAGATGAATAGTGTGTCTTTGACATTCTACAAGATTTGTAAATATTTGCCTTGTCATATTTATTGATTACCACTACAACATGCACATTTGATGATTGTGCCGTGCAATTTTGACAAACAAAAATGTTCCATACACCAATAGCACGCACTTTTACATACTCATTGAATTTTTGAAACATAAAACTTTCTCCTGCTCCGTTTGGTGCATGCTTGACAACTAGGCCTGAAATTTTTAACTTAAAATAAAACTGATCTTCTGTTTTATGCTCGAACCCTTACCATTTCAAAAGAATTCAAATAATTTTTGTTTGTTTGGTTTAGTTAGCTGAAGAAATGGAGGGAATAAACTATACTCTTCAATCTTATCTTCCACATACATCTTGCCACCTTTCTTGTTCTTATGTTTCCTACTCAATGTAGTATCATATCTAAAGTTGTCAGGGTACTACTTAATGTACTCTGTAAACTCATCATGGTAGAGAAGACTATCAGTGTTGGAAACCCATAAGAAAAGCCAAGGCCGACGTCTAAAGTTGAAGGAGGAAACATCTCCCCTAAACATTCTCCGTAGGTCCCATAATGGAGCTATTCTGGTACTAGTGGCTATTATTAAATGTGTTGCACTGGGATCATCTTCGGGTAGTAGCATCACTTTATCAAATGGACCTATAATCTAGAGCTTGTCTCCAAGTTTGCTATCACAGAGATAATAATTGTAAATGCATTTCTTGGAGGGTTCCTCCTTCCCTGTCTCTGGGTCATAGTAAAAAACTCTTCTAACATACAATCTTGTTGTTTTCCCATGAAACAAATCTCCATATCTTGTAGAGACAATGGAATAAAGGTGAACAACATGAGAGGTACCAGGGTTTTTTTTAACTTTTAGGGTTCTCACCATGGGGAATCACACCATAGCTTTGGTCTTCCCAATAGAGCAAGAACTGAGATAATTCCTCATTCTCCAACTCAAGCATATCAGCATAGAAAATGGAAACATTGAATTCTTCATCTGATCTACTCAAAGGGAAAAGGTCAAGTGATTTAAGATGTCCATATACACACAAGCCCAATATACCTACATGGAAGGTGGTTACCATTCTTATCAATACAAGGTCTATTGAGGAAGAAGGATACTAAGACATCATTATAGAGTATGAAGGAACCTCCAATTTGAAGAGACATCTAGAAGAAGGTGAGAAAATATGAATGAACATATCGGATAATAATGAGTGCCTATGGATTCTATTAATCTATTGGACTCTCTTTCCCAAAAAAACATGATAAATGTATCAAGAGAAAAGGGTATAAATAATGACATGGTTTGCAATAATATAAGAATTTTGTCAAACATTAACTTGTAGGATCTCAATAGGATGTCAAATAATGCATTAAAAAAGATGAAAGAAACCATCACATTCCCTAAACATGAGGTAAGAAGGACAATTAAAGCACTATTCGTTGAAAGAACCTACAAGAAAGAAAGGATAGGTTTATGCTTTTAAAACAGACGAAGGAATTAGGAGAAAGAATTTTTTTTTTTAATAAGTTCTATTAGAGGGGGTATCTCCCTATATTATATATAAAAAACAAAAAATGTTACATAGCATTGGAAATGGCATTAATGCCATCAACCAGATCATTGGCTCTCTCTAGCTGCTAGGCAGACATGAGATCACTATTTACACTTATGAAATTAACAAAAGCTTCCATGTTGCAATATTCCAGTCCCTCTGTGAAAATATCTAGTTCCTCCACCACCTTTCCTTTCTTCCTTACTACATCTGCATCAAAGATCCCCCCAATAAGACCGTTCCTAGGATTTGTTCAAGGATGAAGGCTCTATAAATAATTATAGGTATGTTGTGTAGTTAATGAAAAGTTCACAATAGAAATTAGGGTTTTGAAATCTCATTATAATATATTTATATTATAATTTTATAGAGGTCATCCACAAATTTGTTTTTCTACAATGGAAGCATGAGGCTTAGGGCATGAGCCTTAGGATGAACCTCTTCTGCTAAGAGCCAAGGACTGAGGGGTATTCATTCTACGAAATTTGCCTTGATATGATGTGTAGCTTATAAAAAGTTCACAATAGAAATTAGGGTTTTGAGATCTCATTATAATAGCTTTGAATTATAATGGATGTGATATGTTGTCTTGCATCATAAGGTTGCACACTATTGGAAACCTTGCACCAAATGTGAGGTGCAGTTTAGGAGGAGTGAAGTGTGGCATTATAATGTTGGATTTGTTATGCAACACATCATGATGTTGGGTGTGGTTTGTCATCTATAAGAAACCCTAAAGATAAATAGGGGTTTTAGGCTCTGTTTTATAAGAAGGAAGCCAAGATCATAATGATTGATGTATTGTATGGTTTAGAGTTCACAATATAAATACAGGTTTAAGAGTGTATATTATGCTAGCCGGCACTATAAAAGAATGCAGATTTGTTATCACCATATATGATGTAATGTTCATGCATCATAATAACTTGTACAGAGAAGGGAGGCTCAACATCACAATAGATAGTTTATTTAAACAAAGCCAGAGTTTAGAATATTTGATCTAAACATAAAAAAAAGGTGTGACATAGATCTTCTCTAACCTTATTTCTCTTTCATAATAAATTTTAATTTGATAGGTTTTCTTATTAAAATGTATATTGATTCACAATAATCAATTAAAATTTATAATAATAAAAATATGCAAATATGTTTTAGCGGTTGATAGGATTATATTTACTCTTCAACATTGAAAATTAGTTTCATGGTGTTGCAAGTATGGGTCTAACCGGTGTTGTCATTGATGTCAACATACTTTTGTTACATTAATGATAAGGATTGGATGAGCTGTATGCTGAGGATATTGAGAAAATTAGTTCTAATCAGGAATAAGAAGAACCTGCCATTTGAAACCACTGGAACTGAATCCATCTTGACAAAAGACGCCACTTGTTTGATCAAATTGCTTAGCAGATCCACATTGCGTAGCACCAAGGGTAAATTATATAGCCTAATCTAGATAGGAATAAGAGTGATCTTGGAAGTGGTAAGATAAAAAAATGGAGACCAAGGAGAAATAAAGAGGCCAAAGTGCCTGAAAAACCAAGGCCCACTTTGCAAAACAAAGTTACAATCCTCCACAGAACAAAAGGTTATCAGGAAGAAACCAAAATCTAGAGATTCTACAACAGGGAGAGACAGATTATTCTAGGTACATTTGATCCAATCGAGAATTGAATCCATTGAAGGGCGCCTATGCATGCATCTCACGATCACAAAACGGGCACCGCAGTCCTCAGCTATTGCATCAATACATTCATTAGAAATAATGAAATCTGTCGTTTCATCAGAAAAGGAAACAACCAAATCCCCAAAAGAAAAGTGAGTGCCTCCAGATTGAGAGCCGCTATCCATATTCGAAGGAGGGGGGAGATCAACAAAGACTAGACAGATGGACGGAATATGGTTAACTAGATTAGCACTAGGCATGCTCACTTTTGTTTGTTAACTATAACTGTGAATATCACCTCCTAGGCTTGGAATAGGTTCCAATTCTAGGCATCTTCTTACATGTGTATATGGCTTCAAAGTTAAGCTCTGCCCTATTACTATGTAGTGGTTTTGAACTTGAGTCACTTCTCTTATGAATTCACTTTTTTAACTTTTACACCATGACCCTTTGTACATTACCAAGCATAGTCATGATTAAATCTCATTTTTTAAATTCCAGTGTCAGTTGCCATGCACCAACATTTCAATTGCTACAGCTTTATTTTTTCCCTCAAGTGGCACACTCAAGGTGTCTTTATCATGTTTAAGTGATTAGTGAAAGTCACCTACATCAAATGGTTGGCTATGTTTTCTCTAGCTGATTTGGTTATTATTCAGATTGTAATGTTTTGGCATGGACCAAAAAATTGCTTTACTAAAGTTTCAATTTTTTTTGTGCTTAAAAATATGCTAGTTCAATGGGAAATATTGGTTTCTCCTAAGAGTGAGAAAAAGGCAACCAAAAACAAGCATCAAAGATGAACTGTGCCAATTGTTTATATTGTGGAGAAATCATGTAATTGCTAATGTAAATGAATCACAATGATGGGGACTGCCTGCTTGGAATTTACAATAATAGTGCTGATTATAGCCTTAAAAGATTCCATTATTTTGCAGTTTTATTTTGTAAACAGTTGCTGCTATAAATGCAACATCCCGCTACGTAACCCCGAAGGGTAAGAGCCAAAAGGGGATGAGATAAATTTTTTTTGACATAAGTAAACAACATACATAGGTTCAGCTGTCAATTCGATAGATTGATACCATTCATTTTACACACCAAAGAAAATGTTCCTAATCCCATCTAATAAAAAACATGAATCCATAAGCATAAAATATAGACAGATCTGATACCCACACCGGAATCCATAAAGAAATAAAGGAACATCACATTTCTTCTCATTAAATACAATGATTACAACCTCTCTCCTAATAGAGTTCAATTACATAACTGCATATACAATTACAATGATGTATTCCAGAATATGATACAAGTATAATAACATAGTCCTGAGTATGATACAAGGACTGAATGGTTACAATAACTGAATGGAGTAATGGAAAGAGAGATCATCTCCAAATGGTGCTCCAAAACCTATTCGCCGGTCCCCAATGGCGGTGGCAATGCCTCCCAACCATGTAGACTCCTAAGAGACCACCCCACCATCCTCAGAGATAGTCACAATGCCCAAATAGATGAACAACAATGAGGGGATACAAGATGGCCAACACTCACATCAGACACAGAGCAGACACAGAGAACAGTGATTACAGTCAAAGTCATAATATAGGTGTACTCATCTAAGTCATAAGTCAGGTACTACTCACAACTCCTAAGATGCTAGATACTAGAGTGTAATCATATGGAGTGTCATCATATGTGCTCGAAGGGATGGCACAAATGGGACCAAGTACACCTCTCATACAGACGAGGAAACTCAATCGTACCCAAATCCACACCCCGTAGACAGATAGGTCTTCTCGTTGCATCCTTAGCCTTTATAAGTGCTCAAGGCCATGCACAAGGACTAATTATCTTATTAATGTTTTTATCCCAATGTTTTCATTTAGTTATCACTTATTAATGAAACTCTGCTACTAGTTCCCCTAGCAACCACTTGCGGGCCCCGGGCCCATAGAGAGCCACTCTAGACAACCACTCTAATGCCTAGACCTTGTTCATCTCGTTTGACTAAACAAGGCATAAAAAAAAAAGACTAAAAACACTGAGTTATAAATTTAAAATAGTAAAGGTGAAAAATATGATCTACAAGATCCAAATTCTCGTGGACAGTGTAATTTGTTGAAAATGGCCTTTTGCCAGTGACCCCAATTGGTCACTCTTCACACATAAATGCATGGACATAATAAGAAAAGTACGACAAATGGTATTGTGAGTCTTCTCACAACTAAAGTTTTGTATATTGGTTACCATATTTAGCATAATAGGAAAGAAAATGTAAAAGACTAACAAAATTGTGATCTTAATTTTCCCTAAATTTCAATGCACACACATAGATCGATGAATCTAAGGTGTTTTAGTGCCATGACATTCCTTAACTCAAGGAGAACGTTTCCCCCAAGGTTGGCAATGAGCCATAAATAACCGAATGACCAAAACAAAAGACCACTCAGATTTTCTAAGGAGAGTTGTAATGAAAATTGCATCAGAGGAGTCATCATATAACAAAAGGTTTCATGTGCCTTAGATCTCTTCATTTTCTATCATTACGTTCTAGTTTTCTAGATATGGCTGACCTCAATATTTTGTCTATACAAACAAAACCCTCTGTTTTTATTTCAATAAAATTATAACTCAGAAACCATATTACCTCTCTTTAGAAACCCATTTATCAATGAATAAGAACATTGGTCTGCAGATTTAGAAAAATAAATTCAAGAAATAGTGGCAATATAAATATCTTCATCGGATAAATTTTGGCATACATTCTTTGGACAAAAGTAATGGAGTTTTGGTTTCTCTGAGCTTAATGAAATCGCACCATACATATTTTAGTTTTCGATTGAAAGATAGTAATGGGGTTTCATTTTTTTTTCTATGCTAAATGAAATAGCGATCAATTCTTGCACACAGAATTTTATGATTGAAAATTGTCTATGCCAGTGAGGCACAGTGTGCCAGTGAGGCTTGTAGGTTAGTGAGACCTTAACATTTGTTAGTGAGACACATATTGTAGCCAGTGAGGCTTCTTTGTAGCCAGGGAGGTAGTTTAGAGTGGTTTTTCTACCCCTGGAGGGTTTTCCACTCATGTAATTCTTGTGTCATAATCTTCTTTGTGTGTGTATGATTTACTTATGAAGTTTTGTTCTCTTTCTGTACTCACAGTCATGTACATATGTATTTGACAAATCAATGCTATCTTTCTCTCCTTGTGCTTTGAAAGTTAAAGTGTGTAAAAAGATTTGAAAATTCACACAACACTGATTCACCCCCCTCTCAGTGTTGATTGTACTCTTACAATCTTATCACATCTTGGGAAGGCTTCAAATGGGTTCACAAGTTTTGTTGAAAGAACATCTTTTTAGAAATAAAATTTAAAAAGGCTTATGAAAGAATTGAATGTGATCTAAATTAGATTATGAAAAGATATGAAATTTGATTTACTAAACTACTATTCTTAATCACTAGTCAAACTAACTAAGCATGTAACTTTCAAACACTCCTAACATGATAATATTTTGTGAGAATAAAGTATGCAAGTCTGTATATGGCTGTAGATGGTTATGAGGTGATCCAACTAGTTTGAAGTTAAACATTGTTGATGTAAGTTCTTGAGACATGTTTTGGTTACTTACTACCTAGTCCATCTAATGTTGTGATTCGATAGGGAGAAGGTGTGCAAGAAGTTCATTCAGAAATCCACTAAGATGAAAAATTATTACAAGAAATATATGTCTTTAAGAGAAAAAGGTTGGAGGAATCTCAAGCTAAGTAGGAAGCAAGACATGATTATCATAGAGTCGAGTTCCAAGTTGGGGACATATAATATCTTTACTTAGAAAAATATAAGTCTCAAGGTATAGTAACGAACTTAAAACCAATTAGATATAGTCCATCTAAGATTATTAAAAAAACTAAATTCTAATACTTTTATACTAGATCTACATCCATACATGAATTTGTATTCCATTTTGAATGTTGAAAACTTGCATGTCCCTTTGATCATATAAACTAATGTACATCCCTTCAAGGAACCCTATTCTCTCCCTCTACTTATGCACCATATATTAGTAGAAGTTTTTCTCATCATATTACTCTCTAAATAGTCATGAAAGCACTAGTTGAGGAAGAAGAATCTTTCTGGAGGTTGTATTGGCCTCTTCATAGAATGCTCAAGCACAATACCCAAGACTAGTGAAAGAAGTAACACTCATGTTCAGAAGGAAGATATAAGGAGTTTTGTACAACATTCCAAGAAAATAGTTATAAGAACCCATTTCGTTGCCAAAAAGGAGAATGGTTGTTACTAGAAAATGGACATGCCCCCCGTATTCTTTAACATGGATGGTATGGAATATCAGGTCTGAATATTGAAGGAAAGATCCCTAATCTATAGATTTTGTATGGGATTTTCCAAGATCCAAAACACTTATGTTCTGGGCTCATGAAAAGTGGAAGCCATCTAGATTAGTTTAGATATTTACAGTTCCCAAAGGCTACTTTCTAGAAATTTTGTATATTAAGGAGTACCATGATTCATGAAGAGATATAAGTTCTTTAAGAAACACTTGTTACTAGATTTCAACCCAACATAGAATCTACCAAGCACAATTCCAATATAGGTAATATTTACCTATGCTCCTTCGTCAAAACTAATTACATTTCTCTATTAAAATCTTGGGTTTGCAATTACATAATACATAGCTGCTTTGGAATTTGCAAAACAAATGACATTATAATTTATGAAATTTTTTGCATCAATCTATACTATGAAAAACATTATCAAGTTGTATGATTCTAGATATGGGAGGTGTTGTATATAACAAACCCATTTATTATGAGAATATGTTGTTTAGATGTTAAATGTGTATTGAGAACAAGCATGTTTTCCTTGTTTATCGAAACCAAGAAATGATGGAGTTGGACGAAGAATGTTCAGAAGATGCAATTCAACAACCACCAACAATAATACCTTCTAATCCTAAAATAAAATAGATAAATACTCAGAACTACCAACCACATGAGAACAAATTTAGATGAGATTACACAAGAAAAGATAAGGAAACAAGAGACAATTTAAATCTTTGTTAGATCAACATAGTAATGAAATAGTAGATGGTAGAAATACTTAAGAAAACAACCTAAATTAAGAGATATCAAACCTAGAATTAGTATATCTAGAAGAAAAGTTTAGAATTAGGACCTACTTCATCTTTCAGCACAAACATACTCCACACATTCCAATACTAATAGTAAATGAACACATAGGTAGGTGATATGTCAGCAAATTTAGTCCCAAAAAATATAACTTTGAGAACCAAAAGTCATAATGGAGAAAAATAGAAAGATAAAATCATCAAATGCTAGAATTGAATCAAAAGTGAAGAGCATCCTAGAAAGATCAATCACAATGTTAAAATAGGTTCAGCTTCACACACATCTTGTACAAATATTTAATTCAAATGGGTGTACAAATGGAACAAACTCCCATCTCTAATCAGCCACTAGAGGAAGATACTTTGGATGTTCTGAAAACTATTTAATATGGATATTACATTGAATGCTATGGAAATAGGTGTGCCCAAAAAAGGCCAATCCCTGCATAACATAGTGCAAATTGAAGGAATAGATGCAGTCCTCCTACAAGAAGTGATGAGAATAAACTTCAAACACCAAAGAAAATATTAAGTAAAAAGGTATATGGAGAAACAAGTAGATAAAAAATTGTCATAACTCTCGTACTTTAGTCCAGTGGCATCTAGTGAGGTATGTATACAAATTTAATCAATCTATCCCATGACAATCTATATTTATTATCACTCAAGTATTTGAGCTATATATATTTTTAGAAAATTTATAAAACTAACACATGGTAACAAATATATAATTCTAATAGAACATATGGTGGATTGGATCTTAGTAACAAATACCAACAATCTCATCCTAGTCACAACCTTCTACACTAGAGTCACTTACTGATCAATGGATCACATCTAAAAAGCAAATCTCAGCCAAGATAAGAGACACAACTCTTTCAAATCATTGGCAAATAGTCATATCAATTTTAAATACATATAATAGGCAATGACAACAATGATTCAAATTTCAAAAGCTTTTGCTAGCACATCTAGATTTCAAGGAGCAAGTGGGAAAGTGGCAGAAAGGGACCAACCATATGTAGGATATTACATTATGAGACTAAAAAACAACTTAGACAAGCAACTTAGCTTTTCAACTAGACAACGCTTTAGGTTTGAATAGTTTTTGTGCCCTATTCTATCAACAAATTAGGAATATTCTCAAGAAGGATTTAATGGAAATTTAATATTCCAAGAAGAAATACAACACCACTATGAAGAGATTAATGAGGCACATTGTGGTTCACAAGATGCCCCTTATTTTAGATGGGAATGATATATACATTCTTTGTATCAAATAAACTTGATGAAAGAATAATATTTTTCCTAAGAGTCATATGGTTCAAATAAGCAACACAAACCCTTGGAAATGAAATCTAAAAAAAATAAAAATAATAGTGAGCAATAGATATGCATGATTGTTGATGTGAAGACCTTACAACAAAGAAAGGTTTATAATCTCAAGATTGTCATTGGGTGCATATCACATTAATATTTTCTAAAAATCTATATTAGTTACATAACTTATGAGAGTTGAGAGAAACAATAGGTTTTTAAAGATGTTAAATAGATGCACACTTTTCTATACCTGCAAGTGTTTCTTTCAGGATATTAGGCCACTTAGAGGTTTTAAAAGGGAAACATGGTATTTGAAAATGATGCATGTTAGTACATTGATGATGAATATTTAGATGAGATGGAAGCCTACAAATAATACATATTTGATAAGAATTGATGAGGACATTTTTATTGGTCATTCTATCACTCTTCAAGGAGCTTCAAGTAGACCTAAGACTAGTTTACCAAGGAAATCATGAAATTAGAATTTCTACCCATCTACTCCAAATTGTTGGTACTCTTACATTTTCTTTTGGCAGCTCGAGTCTCCTTTTCAACTAATTTAAGTATACACTCTAGGTGATAGAAATATGTGTTCCCTTCCATTAAACACAATGCACATATCCTCCCATCTCCATTATAAAAGATGAATGTTCACCCATTGGTCAAGCCATATCTAGTTCTATCTCCACTAATGGAATCTCTTGAATGCATCAATACACTCCTAATCACAATCGTAGGACCTACCCTAGCATGTCCAAACACACTACTAATAGTGATAAAAATAAGAGAACTCAAGGTAGCATCCATAAAGAGGAAAAAAATGGCCCATGAGGCTATACTATAAGCAATCAACAAGTAAAATTCTAGAATTTACATGGTTTTCAACAAAAATGAAAACATGACAATCAACTACATATACTTGAGAATTTATTTTAGAATTAAACTCTATATCAAGAATTAGAATGATTATTGAAAGGAAGCAAGGTACACGGAACACATGTCCTACACCAATCTAATGAGGGGAAGAGTATGCAAATTCTTTTAAATGCTTACAACTACAATTAAGTCATGTGTTTAACATATAGATTACAACATCAATCACAACACAAGAATGCAAGAGAGACAAGATATATCGTGGGGAAAACCTTTTCAGGTGAAAAACCCCACACTCCAAAACCTACACAATGTATTATCCAAACAAGATTGTTTACAACACACTTGCAATTCAATTTCTTCTAGGAGTCTACAAATGTCATTTATGGAGTAATTTTGGCAGCATAATAGTATGTGTACAAACACTATTCAACTACTACTCCAAAACACCTCAATATATAGAGTTACAAGGCATAAACAGGAAGCTTCTAGAGATGGGCGTCTATCTTGGCCACATGACCCATTTCTCACACAACAAGGACACTTGTCCAACATGCATACATCTCATTTACATCTTTCATACATGAAACATTTGACTGCCCAAGAATGGAGCGCTCCAGGCTAAAAATAGGCAATGGCATATGCTCTTATGCATCTTATAGCTATAAAAAAAATCTGCAGCATAACAACACTTAATGGTGTAAGAGAATCCGTCATACATGACTAAAAATAACATATTCCTCTTACAACATGTCATAACCCAACTTGGGTGCCCAAAGATGCCTTCTCCACATGCAAAGATGCTCTCTGGCACTTGTCTTCACTTGTCATAGGAATCTCTATATTTGGCTCTTACATGTCATAGATTCTGTCATACAAAATAACTCCTCTGTCATACCACAAGATGTCGACACATGGCATATTAGTGCCACCTCAAATGGGATGCCTATATCCACATTGGATGAGTTGACCATCTTAGTCACCTTACAATTTGAGTGACAACTCACCATGACACTTGACACTAAATGACAAAACAAGATGTGCAACATAAATTACATCATAGGCAAATAAATAAACAAATAATCAAGTAATCAATGCTAGGAATTGCAAGGTTGAGACACCTTAATTCCCAATATTCTCCCACTTGTCAAACACCTTGCAAGAGCCAATAGAGTGACAAGATTTAACTACTAGGAGCTAAAAGGCCCATAGATTATGGAGCACCATCTGAACTTATCTTTGCCCGCAGGTTTCATCAATGCATTTGCAACATTCTTCAAAGTGTCAACCTTTTCCAATATCACCTTCCCATCTTCTACCATATCATGAACAAAATGATATTGAAAACCAATGTGCCTTGTTCTTGCATGAGAAGTAGGATTCTTTGCTAAGCAAATCGTACTCTGATGGTCAAAACAGATAGTAATCTATCTTACATCAAAACCAACATCTGAACACAACCTTTTAAGCCAAATGGCTTCGTTACAAGCATGAGTTGCTGCCATGCACTTTGCTTCTGTCATGGACAAAGCAACCACATGTTGTCGCTTACTCATCGAACTAATAGCTCCACCAAACATGGTAAACACATAAGCACTGCTGGATCTCTTGTTGTCAATATCACATGCCCAATCATAATCCACAAATCCTTGAATACTCATAGAATGATGAGGTCCTATAGGATAACCCTGATAACATAAGGAATCCTCAGAAGTACTCCTCAAATATCTGAACACTCTCTTCACTTCATCCCAATGTACTTGTCTAGGATTATCCATAAATTGGCTAAGGACTCACACTGCTTGGGCAATGTCTGGTCTTATATAGACCATAGCATACATCAAGATGCCAATCACACTAGTATAAGATACTCTACTCATATGCTCCATCTCAGAAGGAGACTTTGAACAATCATCAAAAGATAGCTTTGTCCCCATTGTGATAAGAACAATCAAAGGTCTACAATCCACCATACTGAATCTCTCCAACATAGTGTTAGCATACTTACTCTGGCCTAACCAAAGTTTTCTATTTGCTCTGTCTCTTCTGATCTCCATCCCCAGAATGTACCTGGCTGCCCCTAAATTTTTCATTTCAAACTGTGTTGACAACTTAGACTTCAAATCAAAAATCAAACCTTTACCATTCCCAATTAGTAACATATCATCAACGTACAATGTTATAATGAGAATGCGATCATTGTCAAATTTGAAATAAACATAATGATCTGATTTCAATCTTAAAAATCCAATACTCAACACAAAGGCATCACACTTTTGGTACCACATCCTAGGAGACTGTTTCAAACCATACAAAGACTTGTTTAACTTGCAAACCAGATTTTCTTTACCTTTTACCATGTAGTGCTCTGTTTGTGACATGTAGATTTCTTCCTCCAAATCACCATGAAGGAAAGTCGTCTTCACATCCATTTGTTCCACTTCTAAATCATAACCTACTGCAAGAGATAACAATAACTAAATAGATGTCATCTTTGTAATGGGAGAGAAAATCTCACCATAATCAATTCCCTCAACTTGTGAATACCCATTTGCAACCAATCTGGCCTTATACTTCTCAACACTACCATTTGTACCAAATTTTTTCTTGAACACCCATTTACATCCAACAAGTTTCTATCCTTCAGGCAAAGACAGCAAGTCCCAAGTTTTATTCTTTTCCAAAGAAGCCATCTCCTCTTCCACGGCCTTCTTCCAAGAACCTATATCTTTCATATCCCTAGCCTCTTTCACAGTTCTAGGCTCATCAGTGTTAGAAATCAAGGCAAAAGCACAACTAGAATCAAGCAATGAATAACCAAACCTGTTAAGTTGCTTCCTGATTCATGTGGACCTCCTCACAAGTTGAGGTGGAGGTTCTTCTTCTTCTTCTATACTTTCAGATCTGCTAGAGCTGTTCTCATCATTAGGTCCAATAGGGTCTTTTGGTTCAATCTTCTCAGAGGTAGTAGGAAACTGAACCACATTCTCTTTCTTTTCTTTTTCATCTGGAAGTAAAACAATAGGAGGAGTTACCTCTTTGAAAATAACACTTCAGACACCATAGCCAATGAAGATACACTTAACTGCCTTGTTCTCCAATTTTGACCTCTTCTCCTTAGGCACATGTGCGTATGCCTTACAACAAAAAACATGAAGATGTCTCAATAAAGGTATTTTACCAAACAACACCTCCATGGGTGTCCTATCAACAAGTGCTGAAGTAGGAGACATGTTAATTAGGTAGCAAGTAGTGGCTGTAGCTTCAGCCCAAAACTTCTATTCGAGGCTAGCTCCACTAAGCATACTCCTAGACCTCTCCATCAATGTTTAGTTCATCCTCTCTGTAACTCCATTTTACTGAGGGGTTTATGGAGTTGTCTTATTTCTTTCAATCCCATGTTCTTTACAGAACTCATCAAAACCTATGGAACAAAACTCACCATTGTTATCAGTTCTCAAACACTTAATCTTTTTACTAGCCTGATTCTCAACATGCCCTTTTTGGGCAATTCCTATAATCATCATATTCCATGCTATCTACACGTAATCACCTAAATTAGCCATCTGGGGCTTGCCCATCAATAGTCTCAGTGTTCGGAACAACCATTCCCAAAGTTGTATCCAATGGCAAAAAGAAGCTCACACGAGGGGTTCACAGATTCTCTGTGGTCTTGGTACCATGTCAAGAGAGTGGAGGCAAAGGAGGCATATGACTTTGAAGACCTCCTTGACATTGTTGATAAAATTCCCAAACTAATTCATGGAAAATCTAATTGAAATATGTTGCATTATGAGACTAAAGAACAACTTAGACACAAGTTTCAAGATCCATAAAACATTGTTGATAAAATTCCCAAACTAATTTGTGGTGAATGTAATCTAAATATATTATATTATGAGACTAAAGAACAACTTAGACAAGCACCATAGGTTTTCAACTAGACAACACTCTAGGTTTGAATGGTTTTTGTGCCCTATTCTATCAACAAATTAGGAATATTCTCAAGAAGGATTTAATGGAAGTAATTGAATATTCTAAGAAGAACTACAACACCACTATGAAGAGATTAATGTGGCACATTGCGGTTGACTAGATGCCCCTTATTTTAGATGGGAATGATATATAGATCCTTTGTATCAAATAAACCTGATGAAAGAATAAGATTTATCCTAAGAGCCATATGGGTCAAACAAGCAACATAAACCCTTGGAAATGAAATTTCAAAAAAAAAAAAACTAAATAATAATGAACAATAGATATGCATGATTGTAGATGTGAAGATCTTACAACAAATAAAGGTTTACAATCTCAAGATTTCCACTAGGTGCATATCACATTAAGATTTTCTAAAAATCTATACTAGTTACATAAGTTATGAGAGTTAAAAGAAATAATAGGTTGTTAAATATGTTTATAAATAAATGCACACTTTTCTATACATGCAAGTGTTTCTTTGAGGATATTAGGCCATATAGAGTTTTTAAAAGGGAAACATGGGATTTGAAAATGATGCATGTTAATACATTGATGACGAGTATTTATATGAGATGGAAGCCTAAGAATAATAGATATTTGAGAAGAATTGATAAGGACAGTTTTATTGGACATTCTATCACTCTTCAAGGAGCTTCAAGTAAACCTAAGACTATTTTACCAAGGAAATCATGAGATTAGAATTTCTACCCATCTACTCTAAATTGTTGGTACTCTTACATTTTCTTTTGGTAGCTCCAGCCTCCCTTCCAACTCATTTAAGTATACACTCTAGGTGATAGAAATATGCATTCCCTTCCATTGAACACAATGCACATATCCTCCCATCTCCATTATAAAATATGAATGTTCACCCATTGGTCAAGCCATATCTAGTTCTATTCCCACTAATGGAATCTCCAGAATGCATCAATACACTCCTAATCAGAATCATAGGACCTACCCTAGTATGTCCAAACACACTACCAATAGTGATAAAAATTAGAGAACTCAAGGTAGCATCCATAAAGAGGAAAAAATGGCCCATGAGGCTATACTATAAGCAATCAACAAGTAAAATTCTAGAATTTACATGGTTTGCAACAAAAAAGGAAATCATGAAAATCAAGTACATGTACTTGATAATTTATTTTACAATTAAACTCTATATCAAGAATTGGGATGATTATATAGTACAATTAATGCATAATAATTACTTTAAATGGTTTAGCTTCCAAAATATTGAATGGATCTTTCCTTAAGATCCAACCAAACATCTACTTTAGGAAATAATTTATGAGCCAAATGCTTAACATATGGCCAAAAATCATTAGGCTAATGGTTCTATTTCCACCAAGGACAAGACACCTGTTGGAATGTACACATCTACCTACTCAATCCATAATGGTTTTGGTTTTAATGGTGCTAGTAAATAGATTTGTCACTTTGAAATAGTTTAGAAAACTATGACTTGCTCAAGGAATTTGGAGAGATCATCAAAGGGATGATGATCTTCCTCTGATTTTGAGAGGGGCAACTTATGACTCAATTTGAATTTTCTAGGATATGCTTTTGACTGGAAAGAAGGAAAGGAAACTACAAGGAATGGAAAAGAGAGAATCCCTAGATGAGAGACATAAGAATATCACCTAGAGTTCTCAAGATAAGACTTAGCATAAAAGTGAGCACAAAGATATTTAATGACACAAAGTTTAAAAGTTTCAAACTCACAAAAATAACTAATAAGATAGGAAATTACTCATTCCCAACATATAAAAGGTCACACATTGAACATACAAAGAATATGCAACTAATTGAGAACAGAAGGTTTTTGTACTAAACTCAAGTGCAGCTAAACATAACTGAGAATTACAAATTAAAATAAGAAAAACTTGCATTCAATGAAGAAATATCTGACACAGAGTTTGTTCTGCTCCCTTAGTTCTCATTGAAGTAAAAACACATAGTTTTTGAAAAATCCCTATACAATGGCTATATTGGAAAGCTAACCAATTTCCACTAAAAATCTACAGAAGAAAAATCCTCTCAAAAAGCTCTCCTCACGAGAAGTTGGGAAAATATCCACTCTTTACCTTCTCCTTACATAGTTATAGAGTTTTTCTCTTTTCTTACCAGAATGTAACTGATTCTTGAAAATAAGTAACAATAAAGAAAAAACCTTTCCCTTTAGGTACAAACAACATTTAACAAAAACATTATTAAATGAATTTTATAATAAAGTGATATGTTCTAGCTTAAAATTGACTAGTGTGTCTTTGACATTCTACAGGATATGTAAGTATTTGCCTTGTCATATTTATTGATTACCACTACAACATGCACATTTGTTGATTGTGCCGTGCAATTTTGACAAACAAAAATGTTTCATACACCAATGGCATGCACTTTTACATACTCATTGAATTTTTGAAACATAAAACTTTCTCCTGCTCCGTTTGGTGCATGCTTGACAACTAGACCTACGTTTTTTAACTTAAAATAAAACCGATCTTCTGTTTTATTCTGGCACCCTCACTATTTGAAAAGAATTCAAATAATTTTTGTTTGTTTGGTTTAGTCAGCTGAAGCAATGGAGGGAATACACTGTACTTTTCAATCTTATCTTGCACATACATCTTGCCACCTTTCTTGTTCTTATGTTTCCTACTCAATGTAGTATCATATCTAAAGTTGTCAGGGTCCTACTTAATGTACTCTGTAAACTCTTCATGGTAGAAAAGACTATCAGTGTTGGAAACCCATTAGAAAAGCCAAGGCAGACGTCTAAAGTTGATGGAGGAAACATCTCCCCTAAACATTCTCTGTAGGTCCCATAATGGAGCTATTCCGGTACTAGTGGCTATTATTTTATGTGTTGCACTTGGATCATCTTCGGATAGCAACATCACTTTATCAAATGGACCTGTAATGTAGAGCTTGTCTCCAAGTTTACTATCACAGAGATAATAATTGCAAACACATTTCTTGGAGGGATCCTCCTTCTCTGGCTCTGAGTAATAGTAAAAAACTCTTCTAACATACAAGCTTGTTGTTTTCCCAAGAAACAAATCTCCATATCTTGTAGAGGAAATGGAATAAAGGTGAAGAACACGAGAGGTACCAGGGTTTTTTTTTTTTTTTTAAACTTTTACGGTTCTCACCATGGGGAATCACACCATATCTCTGGTCTTCCCAATAGAGCATGAGGTGAGATAATTCCTCATTCTCCAACTCAAGCGTATCAACATAGAAAATGGAAACATTGAATTCTTCATCCGATCTACTCAAAGGGAAAAGCTCAAATGATTTAAGATGTCCATATGAAGGTGGTTACAAGCTCAAGTGATTTAAGGTCTATTGAGGAAGAAGGATACTAAGACATATTATAGAGTATGAAGGAACCTCCAATTTGAAGAGACACTTAGAAGAAGGTGAGAAAATATGAATGGACATATCGGATAATAATGAGTGCCTATGGATTCTATTAATCTATTGGACTCTCTTTCCTATAAAAACATGATAAATGCATCAAGAGAAAAGGGTATAAATAATGACATGGGTTACAATAATATAAGAATTTTGTCAAACATTAACTTGTAGATCTAAATAGGATGTCAAATAATGCATGAGAAAAGATGAAAGAAATCATTGCATTCGCTACACATGAGGTAAGAAGGATAATTAAAACACAATTTGTTGAAAGAACCTATAATAAAGCACGATTCGTTGAAAGAACATACAAGAATGAAAGGATAGGTTCTATTAGAGGGGTAGCTCCCTATATTATTTAGAAAAAATAAAAAAGGTTACATAGCATTGGAAATGGCATTAATACCATCAACCAGATCATTGGGTTTCTCCAGCTGCTAGGCAAATAGGAGATCACCATTTATACTTATGAAATTAGCAAAAGCTTCCATGTTGCAATTTTCTAGTCCCTCCCTGAAAATGTCTAGTGCCTCCACCACCTTTCCTTTCTTCCTTACTCCCTCTGCATCAAAGATTCCCCCAATAAGACTGTTCCTAGGATTTGGGTTGGTATGCTGCCCCGCCACTAGAATATCATCTCTCAGATCATCATTGGCCAAGAAACCGATGAATCATGAGTCCTTGTGGACAGCACCCATGGCCTGGGCTACGCTGGTGAAAAACCTCTTGACATCACCCCATCGTGCAGGTGAGAGCCTTGACCAAAATCCGTGCCAATGATACTTTTGATGGCTCGTCTGAGCTCATCGTCCTCCATTTGAGAAAGTAAAGAAATTTTAAAATTTTAGATAAGAATATATTTATGCTTTATATATATATATATATATATATATATATAATTTATTTAGTTTTTACTTTAACTTTGCTTTAAAAATTTGCAGGGGAAATAGAAGAGGTTACGAGTATTATCTGGAAGTACTGCTACTCTGGGAGTGTCCGAAGCTTCATTGTGTTGAATGCTGATCATCGGCCACCATCGCTATCTTACCTATTAATGTTTTGATATAGCTATGAATAAATTGTTTGCATAAAGGGGGCTACACACACTTGCTCAGTGAAATAATGCTTTTCTAGGTTAATTGAAAAAATAAACGCAGAAGAATGCAAGGGAAGCTTTGAGTCCATGGCACATACAAAAAGCAGGGAGCAAGCAAAGATAGACCTCCTTCAGTCTTAGGGTATCCTCGCTTAGGGTTATCAAATCTTAAAGGAATTTCAGGAGGTTACCTTCATGAGGAGCATATATGGAGAGAATGACAAAAGGAACTTTGGTGGTATGAAGTAGGGTCCTTTCTCAATTCCTTTTTATTGGAAAGATTGGAGTAGTGCATTTACTAGGCCCTAAAAAGTTATGGACTTGACAGCCTTAAGATTGTATTAGTGAACTGATTTTATTACTTCATTCAAAGACTCCACAAATTGAATTCAAAGAATTTAAAGATCAAGTATGAAGATTTTAAAGTTCAATTCTAAAGAATTTCTTTGAATGGGTCAAGTTTCTTTACCACCCGGGTTCCCCTTCCACCCCACTAATGAAGTGATCCTCAAGTATTATTTGATGTGAAAACTATGTGGGTGGCCATTTCGAGTCGATGCCATTACAGAGACTGATTTATACAAGTATGAGCGATAGGATTTACCAGGTAAGCCATTAATCTTTCTTAGCTGACTCCTAATTTTTACATCAGAAATAAAGAAATGAAATGAATGATATTGATGTACATAAATAAGCATAGTAGGTTAATGAAACTGGAAAGTACATTTAGCTAGAAATGATATGTATCTGAGCAAATCAAAATTAGTTAAACCCTAAACCTTCAGATTGAAATATACATATATAGCCATGTGTGAAATATGAATAAACAAATGCAGTGTTTTAAGAATATAACATTTTCATAGTCCATGAAAGAAATTTATAAAATAAAATCTTCTAAACTTATTTTTCCAAAAGACATTTACTGAAATATTATGTTTTTGAAAATTATTTAAGTAGTTGAAAGAAATAGCTGATACGATTACTTGATTAAGATTGAAAATAGAAATACAGTAAGATGATGATTAACTATAATTTTATTTTCAAGCTTAATCAACTAATCGTATCAACTATTTCTTTCAATTAATTCAACAATTTTCAAAAACATAATACTTTAGTAAATATCTTTTGGAAAAACAAGTTAGAAGATTTTATTTTTTAAATCTTTCATGGACTACGAAAATGTTATATTTTTAAGACATAGTATTTTTAGATTCAACTTTTTGACATGGCTATAAATATGTATATTTTGATCTTAAGCTTTAGGGTTTAACTTCTTTTGATTTACTCCAATACATCTCATTTGTAACTGAATGTACTTTCCAGTTCCAATGACCTACTATGGTTATTTATGTACATCAATTTAACTCATTCAATTTCTTTCTTTCTGATGTAAAAATTCAGTCATATAAGAAAGATTAATGCCTTACCTAGTAAATCCCAAGGCTCATACTTGTATAAATCAATCTCTGTAATGGAATCAACTCGAAGTGGCCACCCACACAGTTTTCTCATCAAATAGTACTTGATGAGCTCTTCATCAGTGGGGTGGAAGTGGAACCTAGGCGGTAAAGAAACTTGACCCATTAAAGAAAATTCTTCATAATTGAACTTTATATTCTTCAGAATTGATCTTTAGATTCTTCGAAGTAAGTTTGTGGAGTCTTTGAATGAATTAACAAAATCAACACTAATACACTCTTCAAGTTGTCAAATCTGGAACATTTTAGGGCCTGGTAAATGCACTACTCCAATATTTCCAATACAAAAGAATTAAGAAACAACCATGCTTGATACCAAGAAAGATCCTTTTGTCATTCTCCCCATGTATGCTCCTCATGAAAGTAATCTCTTGAAATTCCTATGAGCTTTGATAATCTTTAGGGCGGATACCCTGAGACTGAGGGAGGCATGTCTTTGCTTTCTCCCTACTTTTTGTATGTGTCGTGGGCTCAAGGTTTCCCTTGCACCTAGAAAATCATTATTTCACTAAGAAGGTGTGCATAGCCCCCTCTATGGAAGCAATTATTTCATAGCTAGATCAGAAAATTAGCAAGTAAGATAGTGATGGTGGTTGATGATCAGCATTCAACACAATGAAGCTTCAAAAAATCTTAGAGTTGTAGTATTTCCAGATAATATTCATAAGCTCATGTGAAAAGTGGGGCATGTCCGCAATAGTGACTCTACTTGGAGAATTCTCCTGAGAATTCCAAAGATAAACACAAGTTAAGAACCTAGAATCTCTACTTACATCTACACACTAGGCCAAATAAACATGAAAATATGATCAAGGAATCAAAATCAAAAGCTAGCATAATCATCCATATTCCAAAGCTGTAAGTGCGTGCATATGTATTCATTTCCATCCTTTGTGAACTAAGGTCATCTAGTTTCATTTACATTAAGCTACATGAATGATTGTCATCTCATGACCTGCCTACACATTGCCTCACTACCAATCAAGTGTCTATAGCCCTGATGAGGTTGTCTCTATGATTCCACTCTTATAAGATAAAAAAACTCAAGACTAAAGAATAATAAACTTGTAACATACCTCCAGCCATTTGAGGAGCATTTTCAAGAAGGGTAGTATTAACTTTTTTTTGGTAAAGAAGTACTCACTGGTCATGCACCCAAAGATGAACCATGCCCTTTAACCATTGCACATGGATGTTGGGAACAGTAGCCCCTGGAATAAGCCATCTACTAGGAAGTCTGCTACCAATGAATCCTCGCTCAACTCTGAATTGATAGCTACAAAGCATTACAGTCAAAGCACATAAGGAAGGAGGACAGTGCCCAAATAGGAATATTATTTAAGTTGGTATAGACAAGAATTGATATTATGATGTACAACCACAATGCTGTCATGGAGTGTTTTGGAGTTTGGTGGATTCATAGGCAATGAGCTCTCCAATGTAAAGATTGGCATTCGATGGGCCACAAATTATCTTCTCAAATCTACTTGCACTATATATGTTGAGGTCAGTATGTGCATAACAACAGAATAATTTCAATCATGATGTTACAATAGAATAATTTTGGTCATGATGTTTTATCTCCTGGGTTTATAAATTCTAATTATTAGTTAGGCTTGTCTGATAATTATGTAGGAAGGACACCCTAACAATGAATACAAATGCTAGGAGAGGCTAGAAGAGAACTGCATGTAAAATAGATAACTAAAACCTTGAAACAACTGCAACACTTGGAGCTGCATTCTTTTTGTTTCCCAAGTCAGACCCTTCCTATTCAAAGAAACTCATTCATGCTTCCATGGTAAATTTTTTAGAACTAGAGTAATAGTAGTAGATTAAAAACTTGATAACAGTCAGAGTTTAGGAGCTGATGAATCAGACAATAGATTTGGGTTGGACAATAAACATGTTGGAGCCCGAGTGCTTTTATCCAAGGTATAGTAACTTAGAGTGTGGCTTCTTATATTACTTCACTTTTATCATTGAATCTACAATATTTTTAACTTCTTGATTTGATTAGTATAAGTAGGCACACTCGAAGTTATTATACCTTTGATAAAAGTACTCGAGTTCCAACATGTTTATTGTCCCAGGGAAATTTATTGTCTGATTCATCAGGTCCTAAACTCTGATCATTACCATGTTTTTATGTAGCTGCTATTACTCTAGTGCTAAAAAATTTACCATCATGGAAGCATGAATGAGTCACTTGAAATAGGAAGGGTCTTACTTGTGAAACAAGGGATGCAACTGCAAGTGCTGCATCAGTTCCAAGGTTTTTGTTATCTATTTTATATGCAGTTCTAGCTGTGTCCATGCCTTCTGGCCTCTCCCAGCATTTGTGGTCATTGTTAGGTTCCCCTACCTGCATAATTTTCAGACAAGCTTTAATAATTATTAGAATTTATAAACCTGGGAGATACAACATCATGACTTAAATTATTCTGTTGTTACATCATCAGTGAAATTATCATGTTCTTATGCACATACTAACCTAAACCTACATGGTGCCTGGATGAGTAGTAGCTCTGAGAAGATAATTTGTGGCCCATCGAATGGCCATCTTTGAATTAGAGAGCTCGCTACCCATGAATCCGCCTAACTCCAAAATACTCCATGACAACATTTTGGTTGTGAAGGCACATTGTCTACTCCGTAAAGTCCATATCCTCCCATCAAGTCTAGCTGATAAATTTTCCATCTGCCCACAATTCCCGAAGCTCAAAAACAGCCATGTAACTACGCCATACCTCTTGCAATACTGAGTTAAACATTTAGACATCATATCCTGCTGCAAATTTTAGAATATTAATCTTCATTTCCTTCTGGTGATTGATTGTTGTGTTTTTTGGCTTATTTTTTGATTCACTAGGGCGGGCTGGGTGACCCTTTGGTGGCTTGGCAGCTGAGGTTTTCCTTTGCTTTGAGTATTATTGATAGTTACTTCATTTCTCTCTTTCATGCTACTATTTCCATTGCCATGGTTTCCATAGATTCCACATGCCAATTTCTGTTGTTCAGTTTCCATCCTAACATCAATTACAGCCTTAAATACCTACAAAGTATTTTTCTATTGCACTTAGTTAAAAAGATATTAAATAAAATTATATTATATTAAATTTGGGTCCAAAGGTCAGTCCTCTAGGATTTCAATCTCGAACACACATATTGCATCCACAAATCTAACTTAAAATTTATATATTGCTGCAATAAATATAATCTATCTTTTGATTAAAAACTAATAAAAATAATATTTTTAACTTAAAAAAAATTATTTCAAATTAAGTTGTTCAAAGAACTTTTATAGGATACACTCATTATTTCAAAAGATTATTATGTAAACATATGCATATATTTATGATAAAGTAGTTTCATGGTTAGTATTTTATGAGATTGTTGTATAAACTTTATAATATAAAAATATATAAAAAATCATATTACCAAATTAACCTAGAAACTTAAAAAATAATATTGAGTGAAAAATAGCCAATCAAAGACCCACTTCCAAAACACTACTTATATTATAGTATGACACACAATATATTATAATAAAAAAGACTTCATACAATGGGGAATAAAAGGGAATATTACAGAATAGAGAATAATTATATATTCTGACATAAATATATATTTTTTGGTCTATTTATGAAGTGGACAGTTCTAAGTATCTAAAATCTGCAACAAGGAAAAAAAAGAGGAAGATGGAAATATACAGATCTACATATAAGAAGATAGGAAAATCATCGATAAAAAAGAAAGATACATCTGAATATTAAGGCTGCAGTCCAGTTTACAGTAGCAAGTAAGCATCTTCATATTACTCTTCTCCTCTTGTCTGATTGGCTATCATACTAGCACAGGTATGAAGGATCTTGTATTTCTGTTTCATTCATAAATGTACCATCATAGCATTTATTTTTATACAGTCAATCACTAAAATGTGTAGACAGTCATATTCAATTGCTCATGATAATGTATCTTGTATGATTTGAATTCATAAGTGATTTATTAACACCATATGTGGGAAAGAGTAGAAAGTGCCAAGAGGCCATTCGTGGATATTTATCACATAGCAGCCTTGTCACATGAGATATGAGGTACCCATAGTGCAAGGATTGTGAATTAATGGCCTTGGCTACCTAGAGTACTAAGGAGTCTCACAGAGGCCTTAGCTCCAAGAGTACAAAGGTACTTCTTGAGTAAGGATGGGAGACATTAGAGCCCCATGGTGGATAACGGCAACTCTCATCACATAAGTTGTTAATAAATGACATATGAGAGATAACAAGTATGTAATATGTATAGATAAAGATCATAGATCATGTGAAATATTATGATAGAGAATATGCAAGGCATATGAATAGTGATCATAAGAATAGCATGTGAAATATGAAAGATAGATAAGGGCCCTACTTCTCATCTTGACAATTAGATTTATAGTCATATATCATATCTTGCTACATGATTATTCTTTATTATCTCATTGATTTGCCACTCTAGATCACATGATACACCTTAAAGGTAAGGAATTTATGTTCTTCTTATCTTTATTGAATGATTGTACTTGTCTTATGAACAATTGCATAATATGGAAGCATATGTTGATAATAGAAAATTGCAATACTAATATGTTATGTTTTCACCCTAGTCTGTGACTTCTAGGAGTAAGTCAAGTTTTAGAGGGGGGAGGATGTAGTTCCCCTCTAGTTTCACCTTGGATGTATAGGTGGTCAGACTAAGGAGCATGAAGATGAATGTAAATAATCAGAATACTTAGGTTAGTATATTTTATGAATGAACCTTGTTGCAATACTGATAATTCACATGCTATGACATTGCCTTGCATTCAAGTGATTATGATGTTGATTTTACTATGATTATTATATGTTAGAATTGAGTTTTATGCGACTAATTCTGTATCATAGGAGGTTATGATGTTTTGTGTGGATCAATCGTATTATGAGTATCATGTGACTATCTAATGATGGTTCTTACTTAGTCATTCAGTAACTAATTGATATGTGTGTTGTGATTACATTTTTGATGTGTGGGTGAAAGGAACAATGTCACATTACTCATGCATGAGTACCTTGCTACACTGCGACTTCCTTTCACTGTGTGTATGACTACATGATTGCATATATATACATGTTTGACCATGTTGTTTGTTGTAGGCTGCAAGTACTAGGCATTGACTCCACTTGAATTAACAGGGTTGAGCGTACCTTAACCAATGGAACTATTGAAAGGAAATAACATATGGTCCCCTAGCTTAGCCATCATCCTTGAAGAGGATGAGTATCCGATTGTGTACCCTGTCAGTGTTGTCGGTTTGGTCATGATAGTCAGTCATTATTGTGGTGGTCTTGCTTTCTGATCTTCCATAGTAGTTAGGTATGGTTTGGCAGTTGGGTTATTTTGTTGGTATTATTTTGGTTATTGTTGCCTTAAAATAAAATAATTAGTTATGAAGCCTTTTTGTTAAATAAATAAATATATAAATGTCCTTAAGTAAATTTAGTTTATGAAAAATATATTATTCTAGAAGTTAAGTTAATAAATAATAATAATAATAGTAATAAATGTAATTCTAACTAGAGATAAATAAATAAATTAATATAATTTAATGTTGTGTTAATGGTAATAAAATAGATAATATTTGCAAGTTGTCATATATATAAATATAGAAAATACTAAAGTAGATAAAATCAGAAATGAATCTTGTCTAGTTGTAAATGATATAAATAGCAAATTCTAAAATAAATAGAATGAGAGAGAAATTATTGTTTGGTTAAAACCATAACCTTAATTTTACGAACTAGGTTTCTCTATTTTTTTATATATGGTGAACGTCTTGGATATTTAAATCATATCCAAAAACCAGGCATACCCAGTTTGTCATTTTTGAGATATGAATATTTTGTGACTGTCTACCTCTCACCCATTTCATCTCTGTTAAACAGTTAGTTGCATCACCAATAACTCTATATTTTCAAACTGGGTTTCTCTGATATTTTTCAACAAATTCATTTTGTGCATATCCTACGATCATTTCTTTCCATCGCATCACTCTATTTGAGGCATTCTACCAATCAGTTTGTGTGCCCTGTCTATGCTTTCACATTTTGCATTGTTGGTAGCTTCTAAAGCCTTCTCAACAAATTCATTTTGTGTTGATCCTATCATATGCATGTGGTGAAAAATGTGGTAGATTTGATGAAGCAGTTAGATCTATAGGAATGTTTTGTTGTTCTGTATTCATTTCCTCTCAAGCTAACCTTAGAACACGGTTCTTTCATTGTAGCTTCAGGTTTTGTATCTAGTGAACACGGTTCTTTCATTGTAGCTTCAGGTTTTGTATCTAGTGATTCTAACTAGTGTAATATATTTATAGCATTCTAATATTATAGGCTTTTAGTCTTACTTATACATTTATATTTAATAGTATTTACAAAATTGTCATGTTTATTAATGAAATCTACATCAGTGTAAATAGTGTAAACAATTGTTGTGTTTAATTTGTATGCCTTAGGGTTAATTGCATGTTGTTCACAATCATTTTAATTAAATGAAATTAAAAATAAGTCTTGAGAATTATTAGTTAAAATATTTATACTCATGGATACTTATATCTTATGATCATATTATAACTGCTACTGGTGATTAGAAAGTTATAGTTTTGTATTATTGAGATAGATTCACTTTATAATTGTTAGATGATTGATCATGCTTGGATTAATGTTACATTCCTTAAAATTATTGTTGAAGGGTATTAGTTTATGATGTGCTTTGAGAGTAAATGTGATGTGAAACCATTGTGTTTTTATTGGTGTCAAGTGTTGTGTCATTTGGGGAAGTTGTTTCCAGAGACTTAGGAGGGTGTGATTGTTTAGGTTTGGCTATGTGTGCATCATGTGAGTTGAATGAAATGCATTCTTGAAATATTGTCTCCTATTCATGTTAGTATGATACATGTGCAAGATAGATAATTCCTTGCTAAGTGTACCTATTCATGTCGTTATGATGACTATGCAAGATGGATAATGTCTTGCTCTGTGTGATGTGAAATGGTGTGTATTCTATGTTGTAAATGCAACATGATGAGAATGTGGTAGTTCATGTTTGGTTTATGTTTTGGGACAAGAATTGGTCCCTGTGATTATGATTTGTATGCAAGAAGGTAAATGCCTTGCATTGTATATGTTACTTGTCATTGTGATGGTAATTGTCTTGGTTGATGGATAGGGTCTTTTAGATACATAGGGGAGTGGATTTCAATGTGGGGCCGGTGCCCAAGAGGCTGCCAGGATAACCCATTAGAAGTTTTTAATCCAGTGATAACTTAATAATAAATTTAGAGGGTTGGGTAGTTTCCACACTAAATAAGATAATTGCATGCCTCAGCCATGCCTGTAGTGCTTGTTCAGGATAAGGATGGGATGAGAAGGCTGTTGTTGGCAATATCAACTTCCTTGTCCTTACGAAATGATTCTTGGTTCTGCATGTGTCACCCTATGGGGCCGGTGCCTAGAGAGAGGCTGCTAGGATAACCATAGATGGGGCCCGGTTTCTACAGAGAGATAGTCTGGATAACCCATGCTAGGACCATGCGATGACACCGTTCCCTACTACAGCCTAGCACTCCCTAATGTGTGTTTTTCCCTTTCATTGTGTGATTACCTCTAGAAGTAATGTTTGAGTTACTTGTGTTGTTCATATTGACCCGTGTTGTATTGGAGCCATGTGTAGTCCTTGCACCTGTTAGTCTACTATCTTTCTTGATTGTTTTCTTAGTGGGACCTTATTGTTATCTCCTAGCATGGGGGGTGGACCTTAGGGTTCCACATGGTCAGGTGGTTGTGCTTTTCTCTCCATTAGTTTCCCTTGTTGTTGATCATGTGCGAGAAGGATGTACCTTATATGACAAATTTCAAATCTTACTCTAGCTTGAGGAGACAAATACTTATGATCATGTTCCAGTCTTGTATATCAGTTGAATCATGTACTATTATCTTGATGTATGTACTCCAATGTAATCTGGATAGCAATATTGTAAACAATGTAATGTTGTACTCTCTTGTAAATGATCTTGTCTATGTACTTGTGATCCTATGTGTAGGATCCTGATGTTACTTATGTGATGATATAATATGGAATTGTATGTGTTTATTTATCTAAAGCAATTAGACTCATAATGAACTATGTTTGTTAGTTAATTCATAATGTTGGTTAGATCTTATTTTAGTTCGTTAGTAATGCAACTGTGGAACCCTAGAGAATAAAGCTTAATTTAGATGTTATGAATAAATATATGATTGTTGTTATTTCTTTCATTTAAAAAAAATTGAGCTTTTTGTAAGCTTAGTTGTGTTATCCTCTGGGTTCCTTGGTGGGGCATTATATACTATGTCTTATTTCCTAATAGATATACATATTGAAAACATCCATAACTTTCAACATATTAATCCTTTTTTAAATCCAAAAGATGTGTCACATTCTAGGATTTATTGTGTATGCATAAAAAATTAAATTTTTTGAATTTGACATAATTTTGACTTAGGTTGGTAGGAAAATTATTTTTTAATGTTTTTAAAGATTAATAGGACAAAATTCATAAATAATTATCTATTTACTAAAAAATTCAAAAAATATATGCTTCACATCTGCTCATGTGTCATTTACTTAAATCCAAATCTTGGAGGAAATAAATTATATTTATCTCGTACTTAGGTTGGCCGGAATGACACCTACTTTTTATGTTTTTCTAAAAACATTAGTAGTGCTTCATTGAAATATCCAGTTTTCACCAAACTATTTTTTTTTTAAGTAGTAGCCCATAAACTACATTCACTTTTTTACAACTTTTATTACTACCTTATTTCTAGATTGTATAGTTAACTCATTCAATTTTTGACATGAAGTTGCTTAATTCTATTTTTCACATTTACATTGCCACTTAGTGGTATAGTTTGGGCCATCATGATCCTATAGTCACCCAGTAGCTTTAAGAAGATAATCTGTGGCCCATCGAATGATCATATTTACATTGGAGATCTCGTTGCCCATGAATCCACCAAACTCCAAAACATTCCATGACAACTGCTACATTTTTTGACCCCAGCTCAAAAATTGGTTGGGCAGATTTATCATTTATCATTTTGAATGAGGTTTGATTTATTTCTATTATGTGCTAGTTGTATAGTTGTTATGACAAATGCAGTTTAGTTGTTCATATGCAGAAGAGAAAAGTTTCAATCATTCATTGTACTACAGAGTAGTAAAAGAGATAAGTATTCATTCACTACAGTGATTGTCCATTTACAATTTTGAATACATAAGAGAACAAACATTGCATTGAAGGAAATTAAGACATATCAGATATCCCACACAAGCTGTGGGTTATAGCTGAACTCATGCAAATAAAAATAAAATACTATGCATCTAATGAAGAAGAGGGAATGACAACCATCATTGCCTTCCTTTGGTTGATCTTCGTAGAAGCCTCCATTCCTGCTCCCAACCTCGGCATATACCTATAAAATGTGGGAAGGTCCCATTAGAATCTCTGGTTATGAAAATATTTCATCAATCAAGAGAGACATAATACTTTAGTTGTAATGCATTGATCAAATGAGAGCATCCATATGCAGAAGGAACTGAACAGAAGCAAACATAAGAGCATTATTTTTTTATTCTAATTTGTTTGTTTCATGTGCAAGTATAGGATAAATCATGAAATTGATTGAAGACATTCATCATGTGATATCAAATGGGCTCCTACAAGCGTTGAGCCCAGCATGCTGCTGCCCCTGATCTTAGAAGGGATGAATAGAAGAAGAAGATCATTGATGACATTCACATGACAAGATGAAAGAGCAACAAGACAATCATATGCATCAGTCCCATTTCAAGACATGACCATGATTTCACTTCAAAGTATGAAATACAACCAAGAGTATGACCTAAGAAGATAGAGGACAAAATTCAATGCATATAACAGCTTATGCACTACTCCAACTATTGTGAAAATGGCAATCTCAAGCATGATAATAATCAGGAGTACACAATGCACTTGTAATCATCAGACAGATAAAGGAGTAAGTGATCACAACTATTGACTATCTAAAGATTGCTTTCTCATTCATGATCAATAGTCCAATTGGAGTGTTCATTATAAACTAATAAGCAAATTGCAAAGGCAGGTGAGTACCAGACTTCATATTTTCTCATTTAAGTGGAGTGGCAGAATTAGATTTAGAATTCAATTACATAAGCTTCCTTTTAAATGATGAATTATATCCAATTATGCCTCACTTTTGCTACTGAGTATCATGACAAGTGTTATCACATGTTGTATTCATTGCATATCTATAAAAGAAACATGATAAGTATTGCAGATTTGTAGCAGAAAAATACAAGACAATCAATCTAGATAGCTCATTTTGCCTTTGGCAAACTCCAAGAGGACCAAAAGGAACATTTGATTACATTTGTGTAATAGAGCATCATCATCATGTGACAAGGAGTAGTTAAAATGGTATGATCATCATCCTTTATGCTAAAGGATATCATTTTGTATCAAAATGGAATGTATAAGTGTATGGTTGCATCTGTGGCTGAGTGAGTTCAAATGAAGTTTCATTATAAAAAGTGATCTACCAAAACTGGTGACAACAGATATAGTGGACCTGATCATATCCTTGAAGACATCTTATTAAATGAATTTGATATGATACAATACAGAAAGAAGAATGGCAGAGGTTCATGTGTTATAGTTTATACAAAACAAGTAAGTTTTGCCTTCATTTGTTACAATGCCTCAATGCCATGACACAACCAAGTCATCATCCTATATGGAAGTACATTTGTACAGTCCACTAAATGGACAAGAGATACAGAAATGAAGACATATTTTCTGCTATAGGAAGAAGAGAAGTTCTAAGTTTAAGACCGACAGTATACATTCCATGTGCAAAGATCACTGAAAGAGTAAATAGAGCTACAAAGATAGAAATAGTGCATGCAATCATCACTTATTTTGAACAATAACATTAATTATCACTAAACAATGACAGAATAAGGAAGAAAGTGATATCATATGCCATGTATGCTAAATAAGGAAGAAATTTTATGTTCAAAAGATAGAAACCCTTCCTTTAGTTTTCAAATCTGAGTTTATACTATGAAGAGGAAAAATGCATAGATAATACCTTTTGCATTCATCTGCAAAATACCCATATCAACTTTCAGAATCCAATGTATATTTGCAATGTTGAAGAGAAAGGAATATTGTAAGTAAACTGTCCAGGCAGGCCGAAAAATGAGTATATTGTTTACACAGCAAAAACATGAAACCCTTGTCAGGTAAAATGTTTTCTTTCTTTTTCACAGTCAAGCAAGTTCAAAATGAAGCATTGAAGACATGGCCATAGTGAGAAAAGAGTTATGTGTGATAAAAACATGAAACTCTTATCGGGTTTAAAAAGGGAGTCTCTTTCTTCCTACATACAGTCGAGCAAGGTAAAAGAAATTTTTGTGTAAATATGGCTGCGAAGAGTAAAAAGAGGTTATGTGTAATACAAATCAAACCCTCACTTCTAACACAAGATCTTCACATTTTTACATCAAAATACAAAAGGGTGAAGCTACAAAAATGTATTACATGAAGCGGTCATGCATCTGAGAAGCTATTTCACATACCTAGCTAACATGAAATGAAACCCTCATAACAGTTTCATATATGTAGAGATAAAAGAAACCACAGTGGAAGTAATGATAAGGAGGAATAGTGAGCTGACCGTTTGATAATGTAGCATGAGAAGGAGATAATGGCCGTGGCCAGTTGAGATAATACCTATTATAGAACGATAGTATGCTTAAATTTCATTATAGTCAAACTATGGGTTGTTTATTAACCTAGTCTCATAGATATAAGTTTCAGATAATTTGAAATGTCATTTTATTCAAGGGTTATTATGAGAAACCTAGAGTCAAATTTGGGAACAAATGACTAGATAAGACATATAGATTTGTCTAAAGTCTAGAAAAACTATTATCATGTTAAAATGATTTAACTATTCTATAAACATAGTTGATAAAGATAAACTGCAGGAATACAATAGTATCCAAGTCGAGGAGGGGTGGGTGAACACAACAATGATGTTCATTATGAATGATATTGATATTAAAAACTTTGGCCAAAGTAATGCATTTGTTTTCTACACGCATTGTCAGTTCACTGTATCTAGATTGAACATCCTATCGGAAATCATACTTATCTAGAGGGTATCTATGGTTGTATGGTTGATAGAGTTGAGTAGGATACAACACTATGTACTCAGGAAAGGAAAATTACCACTGGTAACCTTTGGCCTATATTCCTTGTGAAGGGTAGGGCCACTTCCTATGTGGAAGATGTGTGGGAGACCGCTGGTCTATGGATGGAGGTAAATCACTAGAAAGATACTCTCTCTCCAAGCAGGAAACATGCTAGGACTTGTGATAAAGATGTCAGATATTCAGAAATAGAAATTATTCCAAAATTTGTACATGTAACTGATTTACATTTGTAAAGATTGTAATTGAGAAAGACAATATGATTTATTTTATTTTGTAATGAGAAATCTTGTAATTGTAGTTACTTGATTATATGTTGAATAAAAGAAAAAATTTCTATCTCATTTTTACCTTGTTGAATTACTCCATGGTAAATTATTCCAGTTTTACTATGTTTTAAGAACGTGGATGTTACATATGGTGTTAGAGCTATCGGGTTCCGCACTAGGGCTTATGAGACCACTATGCTTACATGTAGCCAACATTATGCAGTTAGCTAATGTTTGAAAAATTTATGTGCCAAAATGGTACGTCTTAAAAAGACAGCAAGAAAGTCTGTTAATACAAGGTAATGTTTCCTTAAAGCAAAGAGAGAACATGAGGCCATTATCAAAACCTTTGAGGGAACCAATGATTAGAGTGACATTTAGTTAAGTGATACTGAAACTCTGGTGACTGCCCTAACTTGAATCAAGTGAGTGAGAAGGGAGTACGTGGAAAGAGTTAAAGATGAGGAAACAATTATGGTTAGGCAAGATCCCCGCATACCCCCAACTGTTGAGATCATAGAAGTTAGGTCCGATAGTGAGTCAGAGGGTTATATACCTCGAGATTATGTATCAAAAAATGAGTATGAAGCATATACTCCTCTTGAGAATGACTTTTGAAGTCATTTCTTGTAAAAATCAAGAATACTCTTTACTTTTGAAATGAAATGAATAAAAAAAAGAGTTGTTTTTGTGCCAAACTATTGTTTAAATTGAGTTTATTATGTTTAGATTTAATGGGAGGCATTATAATCTTGAACTAATTGACAACTCAATATTCTCAGGTGTGAGAAATCGATAAACATAGTTTGGACAAGGACTAACCAAGGAGAAAGTGAAGATGAAAACCACCCACCAAATAATAAGCTAGACCCAATCATTACCATGCTTGAGGAAACCAAGAAAAGACTGGGTGATTTGGAAAAGAAGGTGGATGATACAGGGAATACTAAATGAGGAGGTGAAAACTCTCATGGTGAAAGTGGATAAAATCATGAAGAGTGTAGTAAGAGTACAGAACCTAATAAAGGGGCAAGAGATAGATTGACCTTAGAGCTCTCTAAAAACATGAATAAGGTCACTCCACGAAAGTTTGATGGGACAGTAACTGGAGATGATGCAGAAGCTTGGTTAAGGGAAATGGAAAAATATTCTGACATAAGAAAGTACTCGAAAGTGGCCAAAGCATTATGGGGAGCATTCCAACTGGTAGGAGAAGCATCCACTTGGTAGATGAATAAGAAGATAGAATTGAATTTAAGCTCTCTAAGGGTAACTTGGGATGAGTTTGTGGAACTCTTTCACAAGAGATGGTTACCACAACTCTATTTTGATCAGAAACTGACTGATTTACAGAATCTTTGACAAGGAGATATGACAATGGTGGAATATGGAGAAAAATTCATCTGACTCCTGAAATATGTTCCACAATATTAAGAAATTCATCATGGGTCATAGGAATTTGTCATGACCGTTATGGTCAATATTCCCTTACACAACATCCAAGATGCCGATACATGGCAGAATATTCCTACCACTAAGTGGGACACCTATCTCCTCATGTGAGGAGAAAATTACATGTGGTCATATGCCATGTAGGATGACACTTCATCATGCCAACTCCCACAATATGACAACTTAGGATTTGCATCCAATTAATACAATAGGCAATTAATAAATAAATACAATGTAAAAATACAAGGAATTACCAAGGTTGAGACACCTTAATTCCCAACAATTTTGAGAAAATGTGAAGCCCAAAGAATAAGGCTTGAGCCTCAACTTCATTGTTCATTCCATCTAGCACTTTATTTTCCATTAATGCTACCATTTATTTGACCTCACACCTACCTATATAGGTCATTACTAAATCATGGGTATTCAACTGTTTGTTCATACATGAAACATAAATAACCTAGTATGATGATTAGGCTCCCTCTTAGATTTGAGACCCTAGAAAACAAGTTCAAACATTCCAGATTTAGACCTATGTTCCATTTATTTTGATCCATGACATCCACACTAGGTCATTTTTCTATTCGTATTATTTACAACACAAAATCTAGATTTGAGGAACCAACCACTCAGACTAAGAAGGTCACACCACTAATAATGGATTATACAACATTAGAAGCATATACATGGATGGAGAGACAAATTATGCAATAATAGAATTTGTAGGGAGGCCCCAACCATTCTAGAGTGGGGAACAACTAATCATTTGTCTCCGACACCACCTAGGTTAAGATCCTTTTTTCTAGCCTTGCACCCCTTTCTATAGTTGCTAGTAGGAGCCCTCATTTACTCTATAATGGTGGATAAAGAGATCATTTGAAGGAGATAGATCCATAGGAGATCATGATCCATGAATTTTATGGATTAAGGTTCACATACTTGTTCTCAGTAGTAGGCTTCCACATGTGGAAAATGATTAATGATTAACAATCACTTAGGTCCTAGTTTGATCAAGGAGTAATCAATAGTCCCTAGGGCCTATCTATAGTAGGGAAATTATATTGTCGATGTGGAATCATATAAATTTTTCCCCTTGGGGCCTGACCAAGCCAAACCTCCTACCATTCAACCTCACCCAAGGGTAGGGAGATACCAAATATAGTTCTTAAAGGGGCCTTCTCTCACTAAAAATTAAACCACTAAATCAGATGATGAAGTTGTTTGCCTAATTAGAAGTGTTTCTCCTAAATCAAGAAGTGCTTCAAAAACACTAGTCGATAATTATTTTTATCTGATAACATCTCACTCCAACAATTAAGTTTTTATCATCATCACTTCAAAATGAGGAATAAATCATGAATGAGACTCCAAATTCTTGATTATCTATTGAGTTAGTGAAAAATCACATGTTGAAATAGGATGTGAAAAAATATTCATTTACTGAACTAACAAGAAGCACTCACACTTGAACATTAATTATACATGTAGGGGCACCTTTAGTGGTCACTAATCATCTAAAATTGAAACCATTGTGATTCCCTTTATATAATAGGGAGAACCATTTCTTTATTTATTTGACTATGCCTTGATTTTTGAATAATCTGCATGTCAACCCTAATGTTAATCTAGGATAATTCAATAAATATAATAAATTAAGCATAATCAACCTAAATTAAATCAATAATAGTCTACGGGAGTGATAACTATAATTAATTCTAAGCTAGGAAATTAAATACAATGGATAGGGGTTATTAGCTCTCTTTTTAACACAAAGGCAAAAAAAATTTAAACAACAACTAATTAAAAATTAGGTCTTCAAGTCTTAAAAAAATCTTGGCACATGAATTCCAAAAATTAAGAAAAATCAAAGAGGACTAAAAATAGACAATCCATAAAAGAGGAGGAGCCATCCAAACCCCATAGATAGGGCATAAACACTTGTTCCCATAATGATTGTACATGCTATGAGTATTAAAGTAATGTTTTCCAAACTAGACCAATAGGAAAACTAATTTTAAAAGTAATAATAAGGTTATCCATATGGGAATAAACTAGAAGAACACCCCATGAACCTACACACCAACAAGAAGCACATCAGTAGGAATTGAGAATCTACAGGGGCATTATAGTTAGCATTCATGAAATCAGTAAAGCTTTTGTTCAAATCCCATATAGGGAAATCTTGATAATTTCATGTATCAACCTTGATGTCATTCCAATTAGAAGCTAATTTAGCCAAAACCAGCAACCTGATTTCCTTTCCTTCTAGTATGGTTCCACTTAACAAAAATGAAACAATGAATGAGAATATTGATGTCTTTGTTACATTCATTCAGTTGCCACTATTGGAAGTGAGAGGAAGACTTATTTTTGGAATGATCAACCAAGATTTTAGAGTCAGATTCTAAATGATATTGGTAAAACTTTAGCTTAGCATCAAAAAAAGATTTGTGAATGGCCATAGCCGAGAAATAAAGTTATTAGAAACAAAACCAAGACTATTGGAAAACTAGAACATAACCTTTCCAATATGGTCACAAAAAATAGCTCATATGCCAAGATTTCTAGGATTAACTTTTGAGGCTTCATCAACATTAATTTTAGCCAAGCCTCGAGGAGGCCATACCCATCTAGTAAGTTGATAATTTTGAGGAATGTTATTGGAAGAGGAAAAAGAGGGAGAAGCCAAAAGAATACCATGTCTCATCAGAACTTTGAATTCCCACCAAAAACCCACTTGATAATCTTGAATCCAAACATGACAAGTTTCTTTTGAATTTTAAAATCTTTGTAGTACAGTTTTAAAATATTTGCATCTACAACTCTTGGACAAGTTGTTGTAGTAAGACAAATATTACTAAAAAATACATAAGAAAATGTGGAAAGTCATTTCCTCCATCATGGGTCGATGTAGCTATGTATTTTCCATGTGCAAGCAACAGTATCCAACTGTAGGTGACCAAATCTCCATCCTTCATACTTCACGATTTCTCAATTTTTCCATATCAAAGCTCCATCTCAGACCTGAAAGAGAAATATGGGCAGCTGTGGTAGGTTAAATTTGTCATGAACATGCCTTCAAATTAGGTACAAGGAGGCATAATCCATCTTCCAATAGCTGCATGGTATTGTTTTCATCATTTTCCACTATTTTGGGCTCTAAATGTGCATATACAATAGTAGCTTAGGTCTATTTTTTATGTTTCTATAGCTCATCATCCTTGACATCATATTGACTTCATTTTATAGGTGCAACAGTGATCTAGGCATGAAAATCACATTTTTCCATGGTTGGGATAGCAAGGTTTCTCTAGGTTTTCATCTCTCCATGATGGCTCTAGTTGATCCCTTCATGTTTTAGCCTCTTAATCCTACAACCAACTAATCAAAGCATCAAATTCCTAAAAATAAAATCATTTTAAGTCAATACATATCAAATCATATCCATTTTTTATGCAGGAGCATCTAGTAGTGTAAGGACAATCTTGCATCACCCAAAAAAAGATGTGTTTCAAAATTGTTGATGTTCTTTCCATTTCTTTTCACAATTTGTGGTTCTGGTTCCATAATCGCTTGAATAATGATGTAGAACTTTTAGTTTTTCCAAACTGCTAAAAATAGCAACCTGCTATTTTTAGAAACTTTGTATTTGGGCACAAAATGAAGTGAAAATTTACAGGAAGCTTCATAACTGAAAAATAAGACCTTTGGTGAAGGAATCACACAAAGATCATTTGCAAGTTGAAAGATATTAAAGTTTTTGTTTCCTGAAAAATGCCTAAAAATTATTCAAACTCAGGATTGAGGCACTAAACAGCCCCGTACGGGCCCAGAAATGGGGAGAACTGACAAACCAGGTTCTTAGCGTGTAGAGCACTTCATGAGACTTTTGACACAAAATAGTTCGTCAATCAGAGAACCAAATCAAAAGTTATGGCTCCCAGAAGTTGACCTATTTTTGGAGGGAGATGCAAATTTTGAAATTAGGTTGTTAGCTGCCAAAAAGGCTACTAATAACCATTTTTGGGAACTCTGGGCATTAGTAGAGTTAAGGGGGAAAGTGTAGAGTCAAGAATAGGTAGGAAAATAGAAACCCTGGCTGATTTGGGGTTGCAGAAGGCTGAAGATTCTAAAGCCTAGTGAGGGTAGCTGTAATGTGTTGCAGCCTATGGGGAATTGATTCCTCTGATTGTAATTGAGCTTCTGTAATGTAATGAATTGTCCAAATCAATAAAGAAATATTCTATTTTCTATGTGCCATTTTTTGTTGTTGTGTGTTTTATGATTTACCCCCTTCATCAAGTGGTATCAAAGAAAGGGTTCTTGAGTGTGTAGATAGATCGCCAATCGTGAGGCAGTTTGCACCAGGACCTGAGGTTGTGGGTTTTCTGCGGAGATCAAGATGCCTCCATGAAGAAATCATATTGGGAGGAATGCTTTGATGGAAGAGGGTTCTAGAGCCATGTAAAGACAAATCGATGCATTGCAAGAGGAGCTGCGAAGAGGGTTTGATCCAAGAATAAGAGAAGAAAGTAATGATGAAGCTGAAGAAGAGCTATTTGAGGAAGAACAAGAAGCTACAGAAGATTTTGTAGAAGTTAGGTTGTTAAGGGCCATTTCTAAGATTGGAAAGAGGCCCAAAATCAAAGTTTCTACATATTCTAGAGATTTGAATCCAGAACATCTTATTGATTGGATCAATGACATGGAGGAATATTTCAAGTATGAAGATGTGGAAGACCTAGATCGGGTCAAGTTTGCAAAAACAAAATTGAAGGGCCATGCCAATATTTGGTGGAAGGAAGTCCAATTAGACAGGAATAGAAGAGGAAAAGGAAAGATCACTAGATGGCATCAGATGGTGGAGAAACTGAAGAAGCAGTTCATTTCTGTGGACTATGACATGGAGTTGCTAAAGAAGTTGCAAGGACTGAAGCAAGGTAACAAGTCTATTAAGGAGTATACAAAAGAGTTTTATAAAATTACTATTGAGACAAGCCATGCAGAGCCCAACAAGGAGAAGGTATCCCATTACATTAATAGGTTGAGGCTGAGTATTCAAAAGGAGATGAGCCTGGTCAGAATGACCACCATAGAAGATGCGTACCAGTTTTCCCTAAAAGTGGAAGAGAAGTTGAATAAAATATTCGATAGCAAGCAAAGGGGAAGAGGTCAAAGCGGAAGGACTGGTGGAAGACCCTATGGAGGCCATAATGAAGATCAAAAGAAAACTAAAGAAGCAAGCACTAGTCAAAATTAGAGAGAGGATAATGCCTATCACCCTCATGACCAGAACAATGGTGAGCAAAGAGGAAGAGGAAGAGGCAGACCTGGGCAAGGACTCAGAAGAGGAGGTTTTAGAGGAACATGTTTCTAATGTGGAGAAGAAGGACATTGAGCATACGAGTGTCTGCAACATCAAGGAAGAACAAATAGAAGATCTGAAGGTAATGCACGAGTTGCACATGCAGATGAACATGCACAATCTGAGGATTCTGAAGATGCTAAAAGGGGAGAAACCCTAGTTGTCAGAAGAACTTTGCTGAATGAGGAGAAAGAACCCAATCAAAGGAAGAGTTTATTGCACAGAAGGTGCAAATGTGAAGGTAAGTGTTGTGATATTATTATTGATAGTGGAAGCACTAATAATCTTGTTTCAGAGGAGATGGTTGACAAGTTGAAGTTGACAAGAAGAAAGCATTCACATCCGTATCAGATTGCATGGTTGCAGAAGGACCATAGAGCTTTGGTCAATGAGCAGTGTTTAGTTAAGTTCAAGATTGGTGACTACCATGATGAGGTACTGTGTGACATCATACCGATGGATGCATGTCATATGTTATTGGGGAGGTCATGGCAGTATGATAGGAGTGTTGTCCATGATGGCTGTACAAACACATACTCCCTAACAAAGGATGGAGTTCGTCATAATTTAAAGCCCTTGAAGGAGATGGAAGAAAACATATGTAGTACTGCCAGAATTTGCTTGGTAGATGGTAGAAATTTTTTGGAGGGTATGAAACATGAGCATCATTGCTTTGCATTGATTCCTAAAATTACTCAAGAGAAATGTGAAAATGTACTAGCAGAAGTGTCAGATATGTTAGAAGAATTTCAAGACATTATCTCTAATAATGTACCAAAAGGTTTACCACTAGTAAGGAAGATGAGTTATCAAATGGATTTGATACCAAGAGCCAGCTTGCCAAATAAGGCAGCCCATAGAATGACTCTAGCCAAGAGTGAAGAATTGAACAGACAAGTTCAAAAGTTGTTGAGGAATGGATTGATAAGAGAGAGCCTAAGTCCCTGTGCGGTACCTACAGTACTAGCACCAAAGAAAGATGGAGAGTGGAGAATGTGTACAGACTTTCGAGCCATCAATAAGATCATGATCAAGTATAGATTTCTATTGCCTAGAATGGATGACATAATGGACTGTTTGAGTGGAGCCAAGTACTTCACGAAGATTGACCTAAAGAGTGGGTATCACTAGATCCGTATCAGAGAAAGAGACAAGTGGAAGACAACCTTCAAAACCAAAGAAGGTTTGTATGAGTGGTTAGTCATGTGATTTGGGCTAACCAATGCACCGAGTACATTCATGCGGCTCATGAACAAGGTACTGAAAGAATTTTTGGGAAGTTTTGTTATTGTTTATTTGGATGATATTTTGATTTTAAGTAAGACTTGGAATGAGCATCTGATGCATATCAGAAGAGTTTTAGAGAAGTTGCTAATTAATCTGAAGAAATTTAGTTTTACAAAGAAGGAGTTGGTATACCTGGGATTTGTTGTCTCAGAGGAAGGTCTTAAGATAGACCCAGAAAAAGTAAGGGCTATCATTGAATGGCCTATGCCAAGGAGTGCAACGGAGGTACACTCTTTTCATGGTTTGGCAAGTTTTTACAGAAAGTTTATCAAGAATTTTAGTAGCATTTGTGCACCCCTAACTAAGACAATGAGAGGAGATAGAAAAGAGTTTAAATGGACTAAAGGAGTAGACAAAATCTTTGATACATTAAAGCAAAAAGTCACAAAGCAACCTGTTTTGGCACTTCCAGATTTCAATAAGGTGTTTTAGGTAGATTGTGATGCTAGTGGTAGTGTTATAGGAGCTGTTTTAAGTCAAGAAGGTAAGTCCATTATCTATTTTAGTGAGAAGCTTAATGATGCCAAGAAAAAGTATTTTGTTCATGATCAGGAATTTTATGCAATAGTTCAAGATTTGAAGAAATGGAGACATTATTTGTTGCCAAAAGAGTTTATTTTATATATTGATCATCAGGCTTTACAATATCTTAATAGTCAAGGAAAGTTGAATCAAAGGCACTTAAAATGGGTTGAGTTTTTGTAGAGTTATACTTTTGCTTTGAACAACAGGAGTGGGAAGTCCAACAGAGTTGCAGATGCCTTAAGCAGAAGGTAAAATTTGCTGATAGAAATGAAGATAGAGGTTGTTGGGTTCGATGAGCTAAAAAGTTTGTATCCTAAAGATCTAGATTTTGTAGAGGCCTGGAAAGCTTGTTTGGAACCTATTACTTTGGACAGGACAAAATGGTTGGATTTCATAATCCAAGATGGCATGTTGTTTAGAGGAAGCCAGTTGTGCATTCCAAGGAGTTACATGAGAGAGATCCTGATTAAGGAGAAGCATAGTGGAGGATTGGTTGGACACTTTGGTCAAAATAAGACCATTGCTATTGTTGGTGAAAATGATTATTAGCCATAGTTGCAGCAGGATGTGAGGAAATTTGTGTAGAGTTGTAGAGTGTGTCAGATGGTAAAAGGAACAAGTTAGAATATAGGGCTATATTAGCCATTACCTGTACTAGAGAAGCCATGGGATGATATTAGTATGGATTTTGTTCTTGGTTTACCAAGGACACAGAGAGGACATGATTCTATTTTTGTGGTGGTGGATATATTCTTGAAGATGGCACATTTTATTCCTTGCAAGAAGACTAATGATGCGGTTCATATTGTAGAGTTATTTTTTAGGGAGGTGGTGAGATTACACGGCCTACCAAAGAGCATAGTTTCAGACCAAGATACCAAGTTTGTTAGTTATTTCTGGAGGATATTGTGAAAAAAGTTGAAGACAAATTTAAAGTTTAGTTTTGCACACCATCCATAGAATGATGGACAGACCGAAGTAGTGAATAGGAGTTTGGGTAACCTGTTACAATTCTTAGTAGGAGATAAGCCCAAGGGATGGGATTTGATTTTACCACAGGTAGAATTTTCTTACAACAATTCTGTCAATAGAAGTACTGGTAAATCACCATTCCAGATTGTATATGGGAATAGTCTAAGAAATGCTTTAGAGTTAAGGATTCTGGACAAAGGAGAAAAGACAAGTGCCAAGGATGAAGACTTTGCAGAACATATGAAGAATTTGCATGAAGAGGTGAGAAAGCATATTAATAAGATGAATATTTAGTACAAGGCTAAAGCAGGTTAGAAGAGTAGATATAAGGAGTTCCAGGTAGGAGATGAAGTCATGGTTCACTTGAGAAAAGAAAGGTTTCCAATTGGAACATACAATAAGCTGAAAATGAAGAAATTTGGACCATGCAGAATTTTGAAGAAACATGATTCAAGAAATGCATATAAGTTAGAGCTACCGAGTGGGATCAACATTTCCCCTATTCTCAACATTGTTGATTTATTAGAATATCATGAAGGAGGAACAAAGGATGGACCAACAGAAGCATAATGGAGTATTCTGGTATCTACTTCAACAGAGGAGATAGAAGAGATCTTAGACAGCCTTGTGGGAAGAAGTACTTAGAACAGGCAATATGAAGAATACCTGGTGAAATGGAAAGGCAGGTCCGTTGAAGATTATTCTTGGTTGTCTTAGGCAGAGGTTGATTGTTTGGGTTTTCCTCACACAAACCCCTGAGACGTGACAGGGTCACTTCTCAAATTACCCTGGGTATCTAATGCAAGACCATCCAGTGGTGTAAGGGCAATCTTGCATCACCCAAAAAATGACATTTTTCAAAATTGTTGATGTTCTTTCCATTTCTTTTCAAAATTTGTGGTTCTGGTTCCATAATCACCTGAATAATGATGTAGAACTTTCAGTTTTTCTAAACTACTAAAAATAGCAACCTGCTATTTTTAGAAAGTTTGCATTTCGGCATAGAATGAAGTGAAAATTTACAGGAAGCTTCATAACTAAAAAATAAGACCTTTGGCAAAGGAATCACGCAAAGATCATTTGTGAGCTAAAAGATATTAAAGTTTTTGTTTCTCGAAAAAATGCCTGAAAATTATTCAAACTCAGGTTTGAGGCACTAAACAGCCCTGTACAGGCCCAAAAATGGCTAAAACTAGTAGAGCATGTTCTTAGTGTGTAGAGTACTCTACAGTCTTTCTGACGCATAAAATGGTTCATCAATCAGACACCCGGATCAAAAGTTATGGCTCCCGAAAGTTGACCTATTTTTGGAGGGAGATGCAAATTTTGAAATTAGGTTGTTGGCCACCAAAAAGGCTATTAATAACTATTTTTCAGAACCCTGGGCATTAGTAGAGTTAAGGAGGAATGTGTAGAGTCAAGAATAGGTGGGAAAACATAAACCCTAGCTGATTTGGGGTTGCAGAAGGCTGAAGACTCCAGAACCTAGTGAGGGTAGTTGTAATGTGTTGCAGCCTGTGGGGAATGTATTCCTCTGATTGTAATTGAGCTTTTGTAATGTAATGAATTGTTCAAATCAATAAAGAAATATTCTATTTTCTGTGTGCCATTTTTTGTTGTTGTGTGTTTTATGATTTACCCGCTTCATCAATTTTCATGATGGATCAGTTACGTGCTAGTTGACAAATGATGATTAAAATTTGTTTTCTTTTAAAAAAATACTGGTAAACATGTCATGAGAAAAAATAGTATGTTGCAGCATCCATAAATTTAATTTTAGGATCTAAGTTTTTCTAAGATTTTTAGGGAAGTTGTGGAATTTAGTTTTTTATATCCTCATAAGAAATTAGCCATACCAGATTGTAGATCCTAAGATATGATTGAGTTACTAACTATCTATCTCTACTGGTAATTAATTGAGATTATATTGTCATTAACTTTGTGGTTTCCCCTTGATCCCTTTGGTTTCTTGATGCATCCTCTTGACCTTTACATCTTCTCTACATATTCAAGTCTTCCATCAATTTAAAATATCTTTTGAGCCCATTATTGAGGCCAAAATGTAATCAAAAATTCAACTTCTTCATGGTTGTCCTAGGGTTTTTGGGTTGTCAAAATTCAGTTTTAGGACTATTTTTGACCATTTAAGGTGAAAAATGATTGGATTTTGCATTTAGGATACTTAGAAAAAATTCTCCTTCAAGTCCTTAATGAAATAAGACTTGGAATAAATAACCCTCACATCTATTTTCACATACACAAATAGAAATTAAACTTGCAACAATTATTTGTAAATCTGGTTTGCAACTTGCAACCAATTTTCATACATTCATCCAACTTTCATAGAAGGAAATTACATCAGTCCAAAAAGGACAATGGGGCTATATAAGCCCTTAGAAATCTGAAATAATCAATTACAAAATGGTTTTCTACAACAAACCACAGTTTCACAAAACTTCTCCTTCCAGCTCTTACAAAATCACAACAAACAACAATGTAACTATAACTGATTCTCCTCGAATCTCAAAGGCTATGGAATCAGCCTCAAATCTACAACAATACAATAAAAAACCACTCTTGGAGGTATGCCAAGCCTTCTCTTTGTCTCTCCTGCAATCTAGAAAAACTAAACTTCAAAACGAATTCCCCTTTCTTTTTTTATCTCCTCCTTTTTGGAATGAAATGTAATTTCTATTAATTTATTTGCATTTTAATACATTTCCAGCCCACTCTCCAAAATGCAATTCCCACCTCCAAGAAAAGCCAATTTCATTTATTTTAATCAATTAAATTGACTAAGATAAGTCATTCAAACTTCGTGACTTGCCATGCTTTGTGGTGGTGCTTTTTTTGGCTTTCTTGCTTTTATGCATTAAAGCAAAAAACTACTTTCCTTATCCTAGGCGCCCACTCTCTCCATCCCTATTATTAGGGATTTTGGAATCTTAAAAATGATATTTTAAATGAAATGAAAAGCCTCCAAAAACCCACACTCCTTTTTGCTTGTTCTAGATTTTGTGTTTTCAAAGCACGATTCCCACTATCTCCACTTTTACCAAATTTAATTCCAAATTGCAAATTTAATTTCAAAACATGACATAACATCCAAATGTGCATCAAAATGAATTTCACAAGACAAAATATGGAATTCAAACCAACACCAAAAATGCAACAGAAAATTAAACATATTTTGGTTGACACAGGATTGCCACTATGCCATGGATGCTCCTGCATTAGACACTCACAGTAGAAGAAAAGTGATCTGATCACTTCTCAAGAGGATATCCAAGATGAGAAATCTTAGCCTTAGATAAATATGAAGAATCCTCTATAGGTTTCCCAAACCAGTTCACCAAATACTCCATGTATTGCCTTCTTCTAGTGTTTCTTTTCACCCTGCTATCAAGAATTGCTCCAATCTTTTCATTTTCTGAAGTAGGTGTGAGTGCTTGTGGCTGCCTAAGCACTGCAACTTCATCATTTTCACCTTCATTAATTGTTAAAAATTGGAGAAATATTAAACTCATTGGGCAATTCTACCTCATATACATTACCAGAATCATGCCTTTTCACAATCTTGTACGGTCCAAAATTCTTCATTTTGAGCTTGTTCTATGTACCCATTGGAAATCTCTCCTTTCTGAGATGTGCCATCACTTCATATCCAACCTAAAACTATTTATGTCTCCTCTTCAAATCAATATTAGTTTTATAATAAAAAATCATTTTGCTGATATGTTTTCTCGCCTCATCATGTAGGACTTTCATATGCTCTGCAAAATCCTCTCCATATGCACTCTTTTTCACATCTTTACCAATCTGATTTAAGTCTGAAACAACTCTTGGGTTGCTGCCATAAATAATCTGAAATGGTGATTTACCTGTGTTTCTTTTGATTGAGTTGTTGTAGGTAAACTCAGCTTGTGGTAGGATCAAATACCACCTTTTCAGTTTGTCTCCAACCAAGCATCTTAGCAAGTTTCCCAAACTCCTATACACCACCTCTGTTTGTCCATCTATTTGAGGATGGTATGCTAAGAAAAAATTTAGTTCAATGTTGAGTTTCTTGCACAAAGTCCTCCAAGAGTAGCCAACAAACTTGGTATCCCTATCAGAAACAATGCTCTTTGGAAGTCCATGAAGTCTCACAACTTCCTTGAAAAACAAATCTGCAAAATTCAAAGTATCATTAGTCTTATGACAAGGGATAAAATGTGTCATCTTAGAGAATCTATCTATCAAAACAAAGATGGAACCATGTCCTCTTTGTGTTCTTGGAAAACCAAGAACAAAATCCATACTTATGTCCTCCCATGGCCTCTCAGGTACAGGTAATGGCTGATACAAACTAGTGTTTTGACTCACACCCTTTGTCATTTGACAAACCCTGCAACCTTGCACATATTTCCTCACATCTTGTTGCAATTAAGACCAAAAATATTTCTCACCTACAAGTGCAATAGTCTTATCCATCCCAAAATAACCTGCAAGGCCTCCACTATGCTTCTCCTTGATTAGATTCAATCTCATAGAACTCCTTGGAATGCATAATTTCTTACCTTGGAATAACATGCCATCTTGGATAAGATAATCCAACCATTTTGTCCTATCTACTGAAATAGGATTCTTGCAAGCTCTCCAAGATTCTTCAAAATCTGGATCCTCCTCATACAAATCCTTCAACTCCTCAAATCCTACAACTTCCACCTGCATTTCAACCAGCAAATTTTGCCTCCTACTCAAAGCATCTGCAACTCTATTAGACTTCCCACTCCTATGCTTCAAAATAGAAGTGTAACTTTGTAAAAAATCAACCCATTTCATGTTCCTTTGACTTAGCTTACCTTGGCTGCTCAAATATTTTAAAGCTTGATTATCAGTATATAAAACAAACTCCTTTGGCAAAAGATAGTGCCTACACTTCTTCAATGCTTGCATGATAGCATAAAACTCCTGATCATACACAGAATACTTCTTTTTAGAATCATTTAAATTCTCAGTAAAATAAGCAATGGGTTTACCTTCTTGACTCAAAATAGCTCCAATGGCACTATCACTTGCATCACAGTCTACTTGAAAAACCTTGTTGAAATCTGGACGTGCCAAGATAGGTTGCTCTGTAACTTTTGCCTTCAACACATTAAATTTTTTTCTGCCCCTGAAGTCCACTTGAAATCCTTCTTACAACCTCTTATAGTTTCTATTAGTGGGCTGCATATGCTACTAAATCCTCTAATAAACTTTTTCTAGAAACTGGCTAAACCATGAAAAGATCTCACCTTGGTTATCGTTCTCGGTGTAGGCCATTCTAGAATTTCTTTCACTTTCTCTGGATCCATCTTAATGCCTTCACTTGACACAACAAAACCCAAATACACCAATTCCCTCTTCACAAAGCTACATTTCTTATGGTTAATCAGTAATTTCTCTTCTCTAAGCTTCTCAAACACACACCTAATATGCATCAAATGCTCCTCTAGTGTCTTATTGAAAATGAGAATATCATCTAAATAAATTATCACAAACCTTCCAAGAAACTCTTTCAAAACTTCATTCATGAGTCTCATAAAAGTGCTGGGTGCATTGGTTAGACCAAATGGAATGACCAACCACTCACACAAACCTTCCTTCATCCTGAATGCAATCTTTGACTCATCCCCTTCTCGTATCCTTATCTGGTGATACCCACTCTTCAAATCAATCTTGGTGAAGTATTCTTCTGCACTCAAGCAATCCATTATGTCATCCATTCTGGGTAATGGAAATTTGTACTTTATTGTGATCTTGTTTATAGATTTGGAGTTCGTGCACATTCTCCACTCTCCTTCCTTCTTAGGTGCCAATACTACATGTACTACAAAGGGACTCAAACTATCCCGAATCAATCCCTTCTTCAACAACTCTACTACTTGTCTATTTAGCTCTTCACTCTCTATTGGTGACATCCTACGGGTTTCCTTGTTGGGTAAACTTGCTCCTGGAACCAAATCAATTTGATGACTGATTTTTCTCATTGGTGCGAGTCCTTCTAGTGCATTATCAGACACAATGTCTTGGAACTCCTACAACAAATCTGCAACTTCTATAGGAACATATTCAACAACTTCATTGTTAGTTTTAGGAATAAGAGAAAAACAAACCTTCTCATGCTTCATACCATCAATAAATTTCCTTGCATCAACTAAGCAAACTCTAGCATTACCATAAACTTGAACATTTTCCTCCTTCAAAGTCTTCAACTTATGCTTCAGTCCATCTTTTACAATTGTGTAGGTGTTCGTGCACCCATCATGAATGACCTTTCTGTCATATTGCTGTGGCCTTCCAAGAAAAATATGACAAGCATCCATAGGGATGATATCACATAGAATATCATCATGATAATTCCCAACCTTAAACTTCACATTGCATTGTTCATTCACTAACAACTTCTGATTATCTTGCACCCAAGCAATCTAGTATGGATGTGGGTGTTTCCTCCTCTCAAGATTCAACTTCCTCACCATTTCATCAGATGCAAGATTGTTTGTGCTTCCACTATATATTATGATGCTACACACTTTTCCTTCACACTTGTACCTTGATTTGAATAACTTCTTTCTTTGCATAGGCTCACTATCTTCATTCAAGAGTGCTCTCCTTGTCACCAAGACATCTCCTTCTTCTACATCTTGATATTCTGAGGAAGGTGCCTCTTCCTCATTGACATTTGCTGCTCTTCCTTAGTATTCTTGTCTCCTTCTTGACTTCTCCTCTACTTGTGGGCAATCATAGTCTCAGTGCCCTTGCTCTCCACATTTGAAACAAGTACCTCTGAATGGGCCTCCACCATAACCACAACCTCTACCTTTTCCTCTAAAATTTTGGTCTCTTGAACTTTGTCCTTCTTCATATTTTGCTTCTCTATTGCTGCCCTCTTTATTGTTGGATCTCTTTTCCTGATTGTCTTCATTCTTGTAAGTTCTTCCTCCTACCTTACCTCCACGTCCTCCTCCTTTCTTCTTGTTTTCAAACCTCTTATTGATCCTCTCTTCTATTTTCAATGTTGTTTGGTAAGCATCCTCCATTGTCACAACTCTGACAAGTGTCATTTCTTTTTGAATGCTTGATCTTAACCCATTTATGTATCTTGCAACCTTTTCCTTGGTTGCCTCTAAATGTCTAGTCCTAATAAGAAGTCTATGGAATTCTTCAGTGTATTCTTTAACAGTCTTGCTTCCTTGCATCAAACCTTGCATCTTCTTGAGCAAATCTAATTCATAGTCTACAGATTTGAATTACCTTATCATTTTTTCCACCATTTTGTCCCATTTGGTAATTCTATCTTTTCCTCTTCTTCCTCTTTCTAAATGAACCTCGCTCCACTATATTAAACCATGTCCTTTCAACCTTGTCTTGACAAATTTCACTTTATCAGGATCTTCTATCTCTTCAAATTTGAAATATTCTTCCATATCATTAAGCCAATCTACTAATTCCTCTAGATTCAAACTTCCACTGAATGCAGGCACATCCATCTTAGGCCTTTTTCCTATCCTTGATAATTAAATTACCAAATGATCATGAGCACTTGATGTTGTTGCTTATGCACCTTGGCTTCCTTGGCTTCTAGCTTGACTAGCATTCTCGGTGCTCTCATCATCACTTCCTGGGTGTATTATTCTTGTAAACCCTCTCCTTATATCATCTTGTAAAGTATGTACTTGCCTTATCAAGGCTCTAAAATCATCATCTATCAAAAAATTATCTCCTCTTCCTCTTCCTCTACCCCTACCTTGTGGGGCTCCTCTAGCAAACATCTCTGCAACACCAGAACTCACAAGTCCTGGTGTAAACTGCCTCTCTTCAGCGGTCTGTCTACACACTCAAGATAAAACATACTCTGATACCACTGACTAAATGAGAGATGGAATAAACATCCCTCACATCTATTTTCCCACACACACAAACATAAATTAAACTTGTAACAATTATTTGCAAATCTAGTTTGCAACTTGCAACCAATTTTCATACATTCATCCAGCATTCATAAAAGGAAATTACATTAGTCAAACAAGGACAATGGGGCTGCAAGAAGCCCTTACAAAGGTGCAAAAATCAATTACAAAATGGTTTGCTACAGAAAACCAAAGTTTGACAAAACTTCTCCTTCCAGCTCTTGCAAAACCACAACAAACAACTATGCAACTGTAACTGATTTTCCTCAAAACTCAATGGCTGTACAATCAGCCTTGAATCTACAAAAACACAATCCAAAACCACTCTTGGAGATATGCCATGCCTCCCCTTTGTCTCTCCTTCAATCTGGAAAAACTAAACTTCAAAATGAATTCCCCTTCCTTTTTGTATCTCCTCCTTTTTTGAATGAAATGTAATTTCTATTAATTTATTTGCATTTCAATACATTTCCAACCCACTCTCCAAAATGCAATGCCCACCTCCTATAAAATCTAATTCATTTATTTTAATCAATCAAATTGACTAAGATAAGCCATTCAAACTTCGTGACTTGTCATGCTTTGTGGTGGTGCTATTTTTGGCTTTCTTTCTTTTATGCATTAAAGAAACAATCTAATTTCCTTATCTTGGATGCCCACTCTCTCCATCCCTATTTTTTAGGGATTTTAGAATTTTAAAAAGGATATTTTAAATTAAATGGAAAGCCTCCAAAATCCCATGCCCTTTTTTACTTTTTTTGGATTTTGTGCTTTCAAAGCACGATTCCCACTATCTCTATTTTTACCAAATTTAATTCCAAATTACAAATTTAATTTTAAAACATGACATAATATCCAAATATTCATCAAAATGAATTTCACATGACAAAATATGAAATTCAAACCACCACAAAAAATGTAATAGAAAATTAAATATATTTTGGTTCACACAGGATTGCCACTATGCCATGGATGCTCCTGCATCAGTCCTTTGGTCAATTATAAGATTTTTCTCAAGTTTTTGTTGTTTTTATGTCCATTTATACACTATTGTTTGAATATGATAGCAGTAGGCAATTTTGGAACATTGTATGAATTGTGCTCTTTTCACCCTTGCATGGATTGTTTTTTCACTTCCAGCTAATGGTTTCACTTTATGAGTATGTCATGATCTTCATCAAGCCATTGGTCTTATAATAAACCCAATACTAATGATAATGACATGATAAGATCTAAGCATACCACATGAATGCATTCATACATTTTTCATCTTGACACCTCCTATGACTTTAGAAATATGAAGGATTATACTCTTAACTTTATATATGAAGATGAAGCAATAAATAAACTTGAATGGATAATCAAAATCAACCCCATCTTTTAAAACAATAAATGTCCTCCCTTTTTAAGAGTCCACAAGGCCTCAAAATACAATCAATCAACCATGAAGGACTTGTCAATATGACTATGAGCATGATAAAATGAGACAATACTATTCACCACAACTCCATGCAAACTAAAAAACAAATGAAACAATGAATAAAATACTTGATCAAGACTCATCAAACCCAAAACATGCCAAAACCAACCCTATCAAAGCATATGAAAACTCATAAAAGTAGAAATATCATCAAACTACATCTAAAACTAGGTGAGACAACTCAGACCCAAGAAATTGTCAAAATATGTCAACATAATGCAATGGATCATGAACTTTTACAATCCATATGTTGACATATTTTGACTATTTCTTGGGTCTTATTTGTCTCACATAGTTTTAGATGCACTTTGATTATCTATCTATTTTTATGAGTTTTGATATGCTTTGGTTGGGTTGGTTTTGGCATGTTTTGGGTTTGATAATTCTTGATCAAGTATGTGCTTCATTGTTTGATTTGGTTTTAGTATGCATGGAATTGTGGTGAATGGTCTTGTCTCATTTTATCATGCTCATAGCCATATTGACAAGTCCTTGATGGTTGATTGAGTACATTTTGAGGCCTTGTGGACTCTTGAAAAGTAAGGGAATTTATTGTTTTAGATGATGGGGTTGATTCTGATGATCTGTTCAAGTTTATTTATTGCTTCATCTTCATATATAAAGTTAAGAGTATTATTCTTCATATTTGTTGAGTCTTAAGAGGTGTCAAGATGACTAAATGTATGAATGCATTAATGTGGTAAGCTTAGATCTTATCAGATCATTATTATTATTCTTAGGTTTTGATGAAGGTCATGACATACTAATAAAGTGAAACCATTAGCTACAAGTGAAGAAAACAATCCATGCAAATGTGAAAAGACCACAATTCATACAATGTTCCCAAACTGTCTACTGCTGTCATAATCAAACAACAATGTATACATGGTCATAAAATCCATAAAACCTTGAGAGAAACCTTATAATTGGAAAAAGGAATAGAAAGAGAATGTTTTCTTAGTGTCATAAATGCAAAATTCAATCATTGTTTCACCTAAAATGGTAAAAAATAGTCGTAAAACTAAATTTTGATAACCCAGAAACCCTAGGACAGCCATAAAGAAGTTGACTAAAAAGATATTTTTAAATTAATGGGAGGATTTATTAGGTAGGGAAGATCGAAAGGTCAAGAGGATGCATCAACAAACCAAAGGAATCAAGGGGAAACCATAAATTTAATGATAGTATAATCCCAATTAAATCTCAGCAGAGATAGATAGTCAGTAATTCGATAATATCTCAACATCTACAATCTGGGTTTTGCTAAAGTCATTTGGGGTTATATAAAACTAAATTCCATAGCTTTCCTAAATTTTTTAGAAAAATCCAAACTGGAAAATAAAAGTTATGGAGGTTGCAACAGACTATTTTTTATCATCACAGGTTTAAGCATTTTTTTAAACAAACAAGTTTTAATCATTATTTGTCAACTTGCACATGACTGATCCATGATGAAAAAAGATATGATTTGACATGTATTGACTTAAAATGATTTGTTTTATGAAATGTATATTTGTCTTTGTTGGTTGCAGGTTTAAGAGGCTGAAACATGAAGTGATCAGCTGGAGCCATCATGGAGAGATGAAGAGTATTCCAAAAAACCCAACGAAAAGTCTACTACATCTTGGTAGTAGAATCCTTAATAATTGGGATTATTCCCTATAAGGTCTATTGATCAAGAAGCCATTATGAGGATGGAAAATGAGTAGTGCTTAAGGTATTTGGGGTAAAGGAATTATGCTTTCCTTCATACTCAGAGAAAGGCCTGTCATAAGCCTAGGACTATCAGATTCATGATTAGACCTATGAGCAATTCTTAAATTTGCCAAGGTACTATGTGAACTGCACAAGAAGTCATAGGCTCATCTTAAGCATGTTAGATTCTTCATGATTCTTATGACTGTTATCATGCACTTGGGCCTATTGGGCTATCCATTTGACGGATCACCATTAGATTTACCTTCTTCATCTTGATCTGACTTATAAAATATTGAAAATGTGGCAATGCTCCTATGTGAAAGATTATTGTCAAAGATTGTTGCCACTATTTTACATTGTCTGGGATTTAGATGATGAAGGTACAATTACCCGAATGATTGCTTAAGACTAGATTTGTTCAAGTTCATGAAAATTGACATAAGAATTCTTCACAATCACATAATTGTCAATGCATCTTTACAATGGTTTTAAAGTATTCTATCTCACTATCAATGCATGTTTTGTGGCATCAAGGCCTTAATGAATCTCAAATTTGGTTGCCCTCAAGGTAACTCACTAAATTCTGAGTGATAAAGGTTGTTATGGAATTGAAACAACAACTAGTTAAGATCCTAATTTTTTATTATAATGAAGGTTGTCATAATTATTTAGAAGTAACAGTCCCAAAACCAAATTTTTGCTGCCAATAAAGATAACAATAAGGACAACTATGAAGAGACTCTGAATCCTATAGGTCTTCTTTGCTACCAAAGGTTAATTGTATTTTACCTTAGATACTTGATTGACCATAGTCTCTTATAAGGGCATAGCATAGTACTAGATTTCTACATAATATCTAGGTTGAGGTCACTACATTGTATTAGTCCAATGAAAAGACAAAAGGAATAGTAGTAAGGCAAAAATTGTATGACAACCTGCTAGTGAAAATTGAACCTAGCACTTATATCAAGGCATAACGTTTGATCATTATATCTAGACTAAGATTGGTAGAACTACATTTGTGGGTAATAATGGTTAAACTATCCTAGCTGCTATGTTGTAACTATATATAGTGTTGTAAACTCTTAACATTGATTATAAATGACATAATAGAATGTGAACCATGATTGTGTTAATCAAGAAAGAATGATGAGAGATTAAAATTACAATTTTCTATTTCATGATGAAAGAGGCTCTTTGGTTTGAAACTCTAAATAGAGAACACCATTGGAGAGAAGATCCATGTTGAAGTATATGCACACAATTATATATGAAATGCAAAGTATAAATACACGTAATACATAAAACATACACAAAGCTTATACACTTAATACATGATACACACAAGTATACGAAGCATGAAGCATGAACATAGTATGTAATACACAAGTATACACATGTAGCACATGAAACACATAGCATACACTTGATACACAAAGTATGAAGCATGCAAAGTATACGCATGCAATACATAAGGTGTGAAGCATACATGTAAGACACAAGTATATGCACAAATATGAATTATACATAGGAATACAAGTAAGTCATGAAGTGTGCATTTGAACATACATAAGTCATGGAGTACACACATAAATCATGTAGTATACATTTGAACACACAAAGTCATGGAGTATACACTCGAATATACAAAGTCATAAAGTATACAATTGAATACACAAGGTCATAGAGTATACACTCAAATACGAATACAAGTCATAGAGTATACACTCAAATACAATTACAATCATAGAGTATACACTCAAATACAAATACAAGCATAATGTATACACTCAAATACTAATACAAGATCATAGAGTATACACTTGAATACAAGTACAAAGTCATAGAGTATACACTCGAATACAAATAGAGTACACACTCGAATATAAGTACACTCAAATACATAGTCATGAACTATAAATGAATACAAAGTCATAGAGTAAGCACCCAAATATAAATACAAGTCATAGAGTATACACTAAAATACAAATACAATCGTAGAGGGTACACTCAAATACAAATACAAAGTCATAGAGTGTACACTTGAATACACATACAAGTCATAGAGTATACATTCCAATACAATTACAAAGTCATAGAGTACACTTGAATACATAGTCATGAAATATTTGAACACAAAGTCATAGAGTATACACTTGAATACAAATAGAGTACACACTTGAATAGAAGTACACTCAAATACATAGTCATGAAGTATTTGAATACAAAGTCATAGAGTATACTCCCAAATACAAATACAAGTCATAGAGTATACACTCAAATACAAATACAACCATAGAGTGTACACTCAAATACAAATACAAAGTCATAGAGTACACAATCAAATACAAATACAAGTCATAGAGTATACACTCAAATAAAAAGAGAGTACACACTCAAATACAAGTACACTCAAATACATAGTCATGAAGTATTTGAATACAAAGTCATAGAGTATACACCCAAATACAAATACAAGTCATAGAGTATACAATCAAATAAAAATACAATCATAGAGTATACACTCAAATAGAAAGTCATAGAGGATACACTGAAATACAAATACAAGTCATAGAGTATACACTCAAATACAAATACAATCATAGAGTATACACTCAAATACAAATACAAAGTCATAGAGTATACACTCAAATATGAGTACACTTGAATACATAGTCATGAAGTATACCATCGGACAATTGGGAAGGGGATTCAGTGCATCCCATACTATGCCATGGACCCGTCCCCCATCCCAAGGTCATCAAGTATACACATGACTATGAAGCATACATGCAAATACATGTAATACACAAAGTATTCACATGAACATATGTTAAAAACATACACATAAGTCACAAAGTAAACCAAAAAGTATACACTTGAATACATGTAAGGCATGTGTAGTATACACAAAATGGAAGGATGACTACTCTAATACCACTTGTAATGTCCCCTCTTACGAAGTTGTAGATTTCTTCACCTTGCACACAAGTATAGTTTCTTAAAGAGAACATTAGTAATTAATAGATCAATAATAAAACTGATATCATTAATTAGGGTTAGTAACATCATGAACATAATCAATAACAATGAACAATTACATATATCCAATGTATATTTTCCTCATTCTTTACCCTATTGAGACCTCATGATATACTTTGGGAGTGGTGATCAACGTCCCTAGTTGTTAATCTAACCTAATCATTAGTCCCTATGGAGATGGGGTATATACTCGTTAGGACACTGGATAACAAGACTCCACTATTGTAGGCCCAAGGGCTTCATGCTACACCTGGCAATACTTCACTACTTGGTTCAAGGGGCTTCATGCTACACCTAGCAATACTTCACCCACTTGAGAGTCACCTACCATGTAAACCATTTAATAACAATTAATCTACACCACCATAGCCCCAAGGGCTTTATGGTACACCTGGCAATACTTCACCACTTGGATTAAGAGGCTTCATGCTACACCCAACAATACTTCACCCACTTAAGAGTCACCTAGATGTGAGATTTACCAATCCGCCCTTCCCTAACTATCCACACATTCTCGTAGGGTGATAGCTAAGATTAATGACGAGGCAACCTTGCACTCATCCCTTCTATATCATGAGTAAGGTTAGGAATCATACCATTAAGTACTTTGCCTTCTTGTTCTAGTGATCACATGGATCATAAAGGTAATGTTTCTATGAATATATTCCTCTTAAAAGAATTGGACTTTATCCCATCATTCATGATGGATAATCATATGGCACTTGATGGCCACTTATATATCATCTTATAAATGCATTATTTAGATATATTGTTGAGATAATATTGATTCAAAATGCATGAGTTATACCTTATAGGTTGTTTCAGTATTGATAGGATGTGTTAGATCACTTTCCCAGAAGTTATTATTCTTTGTTTGATGCTGCACTAATTTGCATGATAGGAATATGTATTATGATTGATTGATTTCTACCCTTGTGTTTAACTTGTATTGGGATGATCAATGCACTGAAGATGAGTAATTTGTTGATGTTTTGAATTGGATCAATGAGGATATGTTGGGTGATTGAAATGCTGAGTGAATGAATTTCTTGAGTGAATGACCACAATTTACTTATATATCTTTCAACAATTGCATCCATTTGACTAGTCATGTCCCTTCTTGGGATCACCATCTTTAGTCAAACTATTATCTTAATCCCATAATTGATGCCCTTTGTTTTAGGATTAGCATTTAACAAATCTTTGTTCCTTAATATAATTGCTCTTTTGTCCTCCTGGGCGGCATCATTTTATCTTTTATTATGTTTTTGTCTTATTCATTTTGGCACTGCCTAACTAATTCTTTGTAACATATTATGCTTATCACTAATTCCAATGGTGATCCATATATATGGAGATTGGTGACATGAAGGAATTCATTCTTTGCCTCAATTCAGATTGATGCCTTATCACTATTAAGTGGTGTTGATGCATGATTAGAGTTGGCCATGTATGAAGTCTTTTGTTTTAAACTTGGCTGGGTGTGGTGTTGATTTCTCTTTACTATTCGTATTAAGGAGGTACATCACAGTCCTCCCCACTCAAGGATTGCTTGTCCTCAAGCAACTTCAAATTAGGATAATTCATAACTTCTGCTCCTTCCCATGTGGCATCATCTATTGGTAATCCTCTCCACTTGATGAGATATTTAGCAATAGTTCTATTCCTTAGTTTTCTCTCTCTCATTCTAAGTATCTCTTCAGGTTCTAGGATTAATTGTCCCTCAAGTAATTTTGGGTTTGGACGATCAGTAAGTTTTAGAAGAGCCATGTTTAGGTCAATGGAGAACGATCTTGGGTTTTGTGCATTATGGGCCCACAATATTACTTATCATAAGAATTTTCTCTAGAATTAACAACCTTTGATTATGTTATTTGACTATCCTATGGTCTTTTGGCATGAGGAAGAGTATTCCAAAAAACCCAACGAAAAGTCTACTACATCTTGGCAGTACAGTCCTTAATAATTGGGATTATTCCTTGTAAGGTCTATTGATCAAGAAGTCATTATGAGGATGGAAAATGAGTAGTGCTTAAGGTTTTTGGGTTAAATGAATTATGCTCTCCTTCATACTCAGAGAAAGGCCTCTCATAGACCTAGGACCGTCAAATTCATAATCAGACCTATGAGCAATTTTTAAATTTGGCAAGGTAGTCTATGAACTGCATGAGCAGTCATAGGCTCATCTTAAGCATGTTAGATTCTTCATGATTCTTATGACTGTTATTATGCTCTTGGGCCTATTGGGCTATCCATTTGAGGGATCACCATTAGAGTTACCTTCTTCATCTTGATCTGATATATAAAATATTGAAAATGTGGGAATGCTCCTATGCGAAAAATTGTTGTCAAAGACTGTTACAACTATTTTACATTGTATGAGATTTAGATGATGAAGGTGCAGTTACCCTAGTGATTATTTAAGACTAGATTTGATCAAGTTCATGAAGACTTCCATAAGAAGTCCTCACAATCACATAATTCACAACACATCTTTACAATGGTTTTAAAGTATTCTATCTCATTGTCAATACATGTTTTGTGACATCAGAGCCTTAATGAATCTCAAATTTGGTTGCCCTCAAGGTAACTCACTAAATCATGAGTGATAAAGGTTGTTATGGAACTGAAACAACATCTAGTTAAGATCCTAATTTTGATTATAATGAAGGTTGTCATAATTATTTGGAAGTAACATTCCCAAAACCAAATTTCTGCTGCAAATCAAGATAATAGTAAGGACAACTATGAAGAGACATTGAATCCTATAGGTCTTCCTTGCTACCAAAGGTTAATTGTGTTTTACCTTAGATACTTGATTGAACATAGTCTCTTATAAGGGCATATCATAGTACTAGATTTATACATAATAGCTAGGTTGAGGTCACTACATTGTATCAGTCCAATAAAAAGATGAAAGTAATAGTAGTAAGGCAAAAATTGTATGACAACCCCCTAGTGAAAATTGAACCTAGCACTTATATCAAGGCATAATGTTTGATCATTATATCTAGACTGAGATTGGCAGAACTACATTTGTGGGTGATAATGGTTAAACTATCTCAACTTCTATGTTGTAACTCTATATAGTGTTGTAAAATCATAACATTGATAACAAAGAACATAATGGAACATGAACCATGATTGTCTTAATCAAGAAAAAAAATGAGAGATCAAAATGACATTTGTCTATTTCATGATGAAAGAGGTTCTTTGGTTTGACACTCTAAATAGAGAACACCATTGGAGAGAAGATCCATGTTGAAGTATATGCACACAATTATATATGAAATGCAAAGCATAAATACACATAATACATGAAGCATACACAAAGCTTATACACTTAATACATGATAGACAACAGTATACGAAGCATGAAGCATGAACATAGTATGAAACACACAAGTATATGCACGTAGTACATGAAACACATAGCATACACTTGATACACAAAGTATGAAGCTGATTGTTGAATGTTGAAGTTGTGGTTAGATAGATTGGTTTCTAAAGAACAGGGTGGATTTGTGGTTGGCAGGTAGATTCTAGATGGTGTGGTTATTATTGCTAAGACTGTGCACTCTATGGCCTCCTCCAAGGAGAAGGCTATGTTCATTAAGATGGATATGGCCAAGAATTATGACAATGTCAAATGGGATTTTCTAACCAAGATTTTGAGAACCATTGGGTTCGACAATGCCTAGATTGAATGGGTTATGTGTTGTGTTACGTCTACCTCATTTTATGTGCTAGTCAATGGAGAGCCTTCTGAACATTTTAGGGCTTCTAGGCGCCTTCTCTAAGGAGATCCTTTATCCCCATATTTATTTATTTTGATGGCTGAAGGGCTTGGGAGATTTTTGAAATCTTGTGTGGAGCTTGGTCTCATTTAGGGTTGGCAATGGGGTAATAACATTCCCCCCAGTCCCATTTTCAGTTTGTGGATGACATGACGTTAATGGGTCTCACCAAAGTGGATGAAGTAGTCAATCCTAGGAAGGCTCTCAACTACTATTTGGCTACTTCAGGGAAAAGCATCAATCAAGGCATGTCTTTTATTTACTTCTTTAATACTCCTAATCTTATTCAACAGAGAATTGTAGGCATCCTCAGGTTCTAGATTGGCTTGCTTCCTTTTGTTTACCTTGGCATTCCTCTGGCAATTCATTCATTACCCCGAGTGTTTTGGTAGGATGTCATTGAGAAGTTTCATAAAAAGGTTAGTCCTTAGACTTGCAAGTGGCTTTCTACTATAGGAAGAGTGAGCTTTTTGAAGTCTATGGTTCATGCTCTCCCGTTGTACATGTGCTTTGTGTTATCTACCCCTGCCAGCTTTGTGAACAACTTTGAGTGTCTTTGTCAGTAGTTTCTCTGGTCTGGCAATCTTCTTTTGAGGAATTGGAGTTTGGTCAAGTGGGATGTTGTTTGTCGGCCAAAGCAAGAGGGTTTTCATGGTTTGCGTTGATCTGATTTGAATGGGAAAGATTTGGTTGCTAAACTTTATTGGAGATGATGTTCTCAACAACACCAAACTTGGGCTAGGATCCTCACCTCAAAATATCTCGAGGATGTGGACAGTGTGGATGTACCCAGATAAAGCCTAGTGGGTAAGGGATCTATGGTTTGGACCACCCTTTAAAGGGGACCCTAGTTGATTAAGCAAGGTTTGTTTTGGATTTGTAATAGGGGATCAGAGGCTCTCTTCTAGTTTGATTCTTGGGATGGGCATCCTCTAATTGTGGCTACACACCCTCACTTACAAGACCTTTGTAGGCATTTTTTAGAAGCTGGATGGACTTATGTGATGGATTTCAAATCACCTTAGGTTCTAGATCAGGTTATAGTGTACAGGTGGAAGGATCCGTATGAATGGCCACCTAGGGGAATGGTGGAGGACCATCAGGAGCTAGTTGGCATATTGGCTGGTAGGGTTTGCAACTCTCTATTGGAGAGGGATGTTCTAGCCTAGGGAGGCAACCAAAAAGGCAAATTCATTGTTGCCTCTGGTTATTAGGCTCTAGATGAGAAAAAGTTTGGGTGCACGAGGGTCACCTAGTGGAAGCAGATATAGAATAAATTCTCTTGGCCAAAGTGCAGTTCTTCTTTTCTTGGTTGGTGATTTAAAATAGATGTTTGACCAAGGAGAATCTTTGGAAGTGAGGATTTTAAGGGCCCTCTCTATGTGTTATGTACTCTAGTAGCGATGAGAACACTTCTCATCTCTTCTTCTAGTGCTCCTTTGTTAGGGTAATCTGGCATTTATGGTGGGAATTTTGGAGTCAACAATGTAGGCACGTCTCATCTTTAGAGGACTTCTGGAGTAGGCTAGGGAGTTCTCAAGCTATGAATTCCTTCCTCCACACTACTTGGACAATTGGTCCTATCTTCATCATTTGACATATCTGGTTAAAGTGTAATCGTAGGATTTTTTTGGATAAGAAGATTCAGGTGCGTCAGGTTTGAATGAGGATTTTAGGAGTTCTTCAGAAGACTTTGGCAGCTAGATGTGATCTCTCAGCCCACGTGGACCCTAGAGATAAAGGAATTGTTTGGGGTTTGGGGCTTTCTATTAGTGTTAAGGGTGGGACGATGCCTAGTTTGGGTTAGGGCGATAGAGGAAATGTTCAAAGAGATGGTCATTGGATTCCTCCACCCTTGGAAGTTCTAAAGATTAACACTGATGATTCCCATAGAGGCAAACTAGGTCACGCTGGTGTTGGGGGCATTGATAGGTGTTGTCAATTAGGTATGCACCCTACTAAGCTCACAAAAAACTTAGCTACCTATTGAAACATGGAAACCCTCCCAGATTGTGGGTGATCTATGTCGAGAGAGAATCTCTAGAGCGAGCTAGTTCTCCTTATGATTTTTCTAGTCTAATGATTTACAGGGGAAAGGGATAGAAGGATATGTTGAAATAAATAATTGAAATATAATCTAGGAGATACACAATCAGATCTTACTCATAGCTAGACACAAAACTCTGATCTTCATAACATTTCTTATTTTACCCAATTCATAAATATTTTTCATGACTTGGTTTGATTAAACATAGCATGCAACCTAAATTAAACAAAACTGCATATCATATCATAAAACAAAGACAAAAACAAAGGATAAATGCTTATCACAGTGTTATATTAGATTGGTTCTGCAAAAGAAAGGCAAAAATGAAGGAAGACTGTTGCTCTATATATGAAGGAATAATGAGTACAATGAAATAAGTATAACACTCTCGATGTAAGAGGAAGACTCTGGTATCTCTGCACTCTAATCTCTACAAAACTCTAACTGGAACTGCTGAAAAGAAAGGGATATTTGAAATATATGTTGTGAAAGATCTCCCTCTGAAAGCTAGAAAAAAGCTACTAAAAATAGACTCCAAGTCCATTTTCAAGCTACTCAAAAAAGTACAAATTAAAGCTCTCCAAAAGAGTCCAAACTATCAAATCATGATACTAAAAGACTCCTTGATGTGTCCCCACCACAAATCTACTTTCTTCTGCTCATGAGATCTCAAATTTTGTCCATATCTGCCTTTAAATAAAACAAATCAAAAAGAATATCTGATTTGTCTTATTAACCTTTTAACTGCCTAAAAATAGTTAATTTTTAAAAGCAATTTATAATTGAATTCTTTAAAACAAAAGTTTACAAGACTTGGCAGTTTTAATCTATATCACGATTAATTTGTTTTTGCAAAAATAAAACCATATGGCTTATATTTTCACCATTTTGCCATTACAATGTTTAACTTTTTTAATAAAAAATCATAAAAATAATATGAGGACCATATGATAAAAAATGAAAAATATCTTGATGACTCATCTCCATATGATTTGGCAATCTCTAAAGCACATGTGGCATATACATTTGTCTCACCAAAATGAAGGGCTTGCATACATTTCTAAGGCATGAAGCTCATCCCTATCTCCAAGGGGTATCTCATATGGCATATATCACATCATGATGGTGGCTTAACATGTTTAAGGCAAAAAATACTTAGAGGGAGCATAGCTCGACCTCTCACTAAGTCATAAGACTTAGGCACCATGGTTATAATGACTTAATACCACGAAGGTATTAATTTGAGCCACAAAAAGAATTAAATGTGACAAAATGTTAACATTCGATTTAGGGTAAAAGGAAACCCTAAAACAAAACATAGCATACCCTATCTTTTCAAGCTCATTTGCAAAAAAGCAACTTTGGATGGTTTGGGCTCTGTGGCCAATAGTGAAATCCTAGGGTTTCAATCTTGAAAACTGCATATCTCCCTGGTGCTTCAAGCTTGAACTCCATGAATCTCCTACAGAAATGAAGGTAAAAAGGTTTACTAATGCATATACACTCTTTGTTCATTATTTCCTTTCATTTTGATCTGAATCTCTGAGGTGAAAAGGCTTATGGAGCTGCGGTCTGTGTGCTCTTTCTGATGAGCTTGTTTACTTTTGTTTCCTTGTCACTCTTTCTCTATATATGGCCGTCATTATTCCATTTCTGAGAGTGAAATGAAACAAAAGGAAAGACATTTCAGCCTTGCACTATCATACCTTATCTCCACACACAAGTAACATTCTTTCTATCTCTATATGTTTCATTTCTACAACATTCTATGTATTTGGGGTTCTAAACTTGCGGCCACATTTTCATTCTACTGTAGCTGTGTTTAGGTTGATGAGATTGAAATGGGTTTTCTGGAGCATGTTCAGTCATGGCTGTAGCTTTGAATCTCATCTATAAACTTTTCATTTGAAATCTACATATTTTGTTTAGAGCCTCGAAATGGGTATTGTCTTGAACTATGGTTTGAAACCCTAGTATGGTTATACATTTTATCCTCTCTGTGTGTTTCATTGTATGGCCGTAATAGCATATACATTCTATCCCATGCACTTTGCGTTGGGTCTTCTTTAAATGGCTTGAAACCCTTAATGTGACCTTGCATTTGTGTGTCCATGGCTGCGGCTATAGAAATACATTCTTGTGAACATCCGGTGGTCGAGGTGGTCAATCTACAAACTGTCACTCCTTTTCTTTTGTATCCTACGGGTATACTTTATGGGCTATGATATTTTTCACAATATCCATCATTATTTGTATTAGAAGGGCCCTTTGCTACCATGACCTGCATCATTTGATCTATGTAATCACAAAAATTGTAAGGATTTCGAAATTGAAGGAAGGGTTGATGACAAAGCTCACTTAATGGCTTCGATCTATATGATACATTTTGTCAATTCTCCATTTGATTCGTTCACTATATTTGATGTCTAGTAGATGATAATCGATATTTGGATATGACAATTCATTTTACCATAGTTCTATAATCTCTTTGCATTATTGATATATTCCTTCGAAACAATATCAGATTCATTCACTGCTCATATAGATGCTCTTTATTCTGATGCATTTGAGGTCTCTCATTTGCATTGTCGTTGCTTCTCCGTGTAGCATATACTTATCTCATTTCTGTATTATTATTGGTTGTCCATGAACTTTGCATTTGTATGGTTCTGCAGTCGTGGCAAATACACTTGCTATTTATTTCACATCATTATGAATGACAATGTTTTCTTCCTTCTGTATAATGACAGATGAGATATTAAAATAGTTTGATTTGCATTTAACTTTGTGACAAGATGTTTATTTGATCTGCAACACATGATATCCTATTGATGTTTATAAACACTTGCATACTCCTGTCACTATAGCATATCATTATGGAGTAGAGGCATATACATATCTTGATATGATCACAAGATGAAAAATATATAACCTGTCTGAGTGTCTTCTTATGGATTCATCTGACATTTATCACTTGATATAACATCCTCCTGTGAATAAACATGAGAGATTAACTGCTTCATATTTTTGGCTATTCAATTTGAATTACTCCTGTAGAACTACCTGCCAGAACTTATCTTGGTCTCTCCATGATACAAGATCATCTCATGCTTTAAAAAAATGATAGCTCTTATATGATGAATATACCTTCTTCAAACATGAAAGAGAAGTGACAGTATGTGCTGTTCTATGATGGCTATCCACTTGTACTTTTAATTTATTCAAATTATACATAACTGATATCTACTTCTGATATTTCTTTGTGAGCAAACAATTATGCACTATTACATGATATGTCCATTGGCAACCTCTGACATTTAACTGATGAAATGTACTTTGATGTTCTTAATTTTTTATGTACACTATAAAAGACATAATAGTGAAATACCTGTGAATGTCATTTCTACAATGTCAGCTGAAGTAATGATGACAACTGTCATATGGATTAAATGATGTCCCTTTAGTTCAGTTCATTTTTATGGTTGCATTTCATTACTTGAACAGTAATCATGACTATGTCCTAAAACAGAACCAATGCATATGGCTGCTCTTGATATTCCTTCAGTTTGTCATGTAGATAGGAATAATGACTCTTTATTTTTCCATTCATCCCTTCTGAGATTAAGGGGAAGCAACATGCTAGGCTCAACCCTTGTGGGAGCCCACTTGACACCACATGCTGAATGTCTTCAATCAGCTACATGACTTATCCTATACCTGCACATGAAACAAACAGATTAGAATAAAACAATGAAGTTCCATGATTGTTTCTTTCTCAGTTCCTTCTTCATATGGATGATGGTCATTGATCAATGCATTATAAACAAAGTATTATGCCTCTTCTGATAGGATATAGGGATTTCAAAACCGGAGCTCTAACAGGACCTTCCCACATTTTTGTAGGTTCATGTTGAGATCAGGAGCAAGATAGGAGGCAAATTTGAAGCTCAACAACCCCTAAGGCAATGATGGCTGTCTTTCCTATTCTCATTATTAGATGCATAGTATTTTCTTCATATCTGCATATATTCAGCTATAACCCACAGCTTGTGTGGGACATCTGATATGTCATTATTTATTTCAATGCAATTCTTATTCTTTTATGTATTTCAACTTGTAAATGGATAATCATTGTGATGAATGAAATACTTACCTCTCTTGAATGTTCTGCAATGCAATTAATGATCTGAAATATTTTCCTCCTTTTTTTGAACAACTGAACTGGATTTAACACTGAAACATAATAACTATGCAACTAACTCATAACATAAGAATTTTAAACCTCACTCAAAAAATGAATTTGTCACATCTACTTAGCTAATTTTGAGCTATGGTAAAAAATGGTAATAGTAGGTACTACTTAGGAGTGGTTGTGTTCTTTTTCTCAAAGTATCGTGGCCAACACTCTAGCAATTTCATGGAGGCCTAGGCTATTCTCTTAGCTCTTAAAAGGGCTTGTACCTTGGGTTGGAGAAGGATACTTTGTGAGTTAGATTCTCAGATTGTGGTTGATTTGTTGAATAAGTAGTAGTTGGAGGATGTTAATTGACAGTTGGCTAGGGTGGTTAGAAAAATAATCTCTTTGGGTGAGGTACTGGGTTATATCACCTTTTTCCATATCTATAGGGAGTGGAATAAAGTGGTTGATGGTTTAACTAAATGGGCCTCTGAGCAGATGGGAAGTTGGAAATTTGATGACTGGAGCTACCTTCCTGAGGATCTTTCTTGGGAGCTTAAGGTCTTGGTTATGGAAGACGTGAAATGTGTTTTGGGTGTTGCTTGATGGCTCTGTTATTGGTTTGTGACCCTTGGTAGGTGGTTTGTAATTTTTGGCTTTGTACTGTTTTCTTGAATCAATAAAGTATTTACCCTCTTTTTATTATTAATAAAGAAAATAAGATTACATTGTAAGAGGAAGAAGATAAGATTGTGCACCATTGGAGAGCTTGCATCATAATGTTAGATATCTTGTGTAGCTTTGAAAAGTTTCCAATAGAAATAAAAATGAGGCCTTTGAATCCTAATAAACTATATTATAAGAGGAAGAATGAGACATACACCCTTATCATTGGATGTACCATGCACTACATCATGATGTTGTAAATAGGGCTTTGATGCCATGTAGTTAATACATATCCAGTAAGTAAGATAATTAAAGGTGATCATATTTTTAAATATTTTCCATTAAGTTTATCATCTTTTTAGTGGGACTTCATAACTACCTCAATATATAGATCAATATATAGATGATCATGTTTTTGCACTATTTACATTAATTATTTATTTATTAAAAATAAGACATCATAATTTTAAAATATAAACTATTAAAAGTAACATATAAGTATACAATATTTGCTACACTTTTAAAAGTAAAAAATAAAACAAAAGAATTGCCCAAATCATGAATGGTGGCTTTTCCAAAAGTAAATTTAAAATTTTGTGCATTGTAGGTAAATTAAAATTAAAATCTATGTGTACAATATTTACTACACTTTTCAAAATAAAAAACAAAACAAAAGAATTGCCCAAATAATGAATGGTGGCCTTTCCAAAAGTAAAATTAAAATTAAAATCTATGTGTCCATGTGCATGTATGTACTAAAAAATAATTCTAAAGTAAAATTGGAAATAATAATAATAATAATAATAATATAGCTTTAGAGTGGTACCTCTATGTGTTTTTTAGATAATGTATTTCAGATATCTATACTAGTTATGGTTGCGCTTCACAACTACCCTAATATAAGTGTATGTATTTAACTTTCACTTTACAAAAAAAAAACAATGATTAATGTAGTGGCTAGTTTTGATCTTGTAAAAGCACAAACTATTTAAGTTGAAGGTGTATGAAGCATTAAGATTTTTTTTTTCTTTGGTATAAGGAACTTATTTTCATTGATTTTCATTATTAATGTATTCTTTCTTGAGAAGTTAAAGAGAGTAGGATAAGTTCGAGGATGAAGGCTCTTTAAATAATTATAGGTATGATGTGTAGTTAGTAAAAAGTTCACAATAGAAATTAGGGTTTTGAGATCTCATTATAATAGCTTTATATTATAATTTTATAGAGGTCATCCACAAATTCGTTTTTGCTACGATTCAGGAGTACAAGCCTTAGGGCACGAGTCTTAGGCTGAACCTCTTCGGCTGAGAGCCAAGGACGGAGGGGTATTCATTCTGTAAAATTTGCATGGGGCACAATCCCAATCTCATCCCTTGATATGATGATAATAGCTTTGGATTATAATGGATGTGATATGCTGTCTCGCATCATAAGGTTGCACAAGGCATCATGATGTTGGGTGTGGTTCGTCATCTATAAGAAACCCTAAAGAAAAATAGGGTTTTTAGACTCTATTTTATAAGAAGGAAGCCAACATCATAATGCTTGATGCATTGTATGGTTTAGAGTTCACAATATAAATACGGGTTTAAGAGTGTATATTATGCTAGCGGGCACTGTAAAAGAATGCAGATTTGTTATCACAATATATGATGTAATGGTCATGCATCATAATAACTTGTACAGAGAAAGGAGGCCTAACATCACAATAGATGGTTTATTTAAACAAGGCTTTGAGAAAGAGTTCAGAGTATTTGATCTAAACATTAAAAAAAAGGTATGACATAGATCTTCTCTAACCTTATTTCTCTTTCATGATAAATTTTAATTTGATAGGCTTTCTTATTAAAATGTATATTGATTCACAATAATCAATTATAATTTATAGCAATAAAAATATGCAAATATGTTTTAGCGGTTGATAGGATTATCTTTACTCTTCAACATTGAAAATTAGTTTCATGGTACGGATTATCTTTACAGTTGCTTGTGTGTGTTCTGAATACTGAAACATAAAAACACACGGATTATATTTACCGTCCTTCCATTTTTCTCAAAATCATTGTTTCAATTACGGGGTTTAACTCTGTTGTAACTTCGCTACCCCGTCCACACTAAATTAGCTTACTGTTTAAGAAATTTCAGTTGCCACGGTTTCTAAATTGTTCTGCTCTGTAAATAGGACAAACAGATTAAATTGACTTACAGCTTCTTTTTATTTGGGAAAAATAAATCCCACAAACTTTGCTGCAAAATCAAGACCCTTTACAAACAGATTAAATTGACTTACAGCTTCTTTTTATTTGGGAAAAATAAATCCCACAAACTTTGCTGCAAAATCAAGACCCATCACTGCAAATTGTTTCCTTTCTTTAGATCTGCCAATATTGCTGTTTTTGCCAGGTCTGATTTTCATAATGTTTTTCTGTACCTTCCATCCCTACCTGATGCACAACTGGTTCCATTTCAAATGGTATCACTTCTACTTCAAATTGTATCACTTCTATGTTGAAATGCCTGTTTGCCATATATTAATGCTGTTGATATTTCATCACAATGTCTAGAATGCAATACAAATCTGTTCTTGATAGCAGAGTTAATTGAATTAGTTTTTATGAGGACAAAACATTTAAAACACAGCTATGCCCTAGACATGTAGACTTTTTACATGAATTGTTTCTTCTATGCAGAAAGTTGGAGCAGTTAGTAGAAGAAGTTGACTTTTTGATGTCTTGTCTAGATGAATATCTTTCTCGGCATCACAAACGTCAGGTGGAAGCAAAGGAAAGGGCGGAGCTTTTGCAAAGAGTGGTGAGTAAGATTTCTCTCTGGTCATTTGTAATCTAGTTGAAACCAAATTCTTCTAAAGTTTGGATTGATTTTGAGGAGTTCTTGTCTTCTTCAAGATACATTTCAAATCAGTTCTAAGATTTATAAGTCTATCCTCCATTTGAGTCCACATCTACTAGCAAACCCGTGAGTCTGTTGGACAGTCAGAGTCTGGTGGTAGGTGACTGAATTACAAACCCATATGGGATCTTTAAAACATGGAAATAGAGAAAATGGTCCAACCTTCCAGATGGCCTGTCGTGAGTTTGTCAGCTCCTTTTTGAATAATGGTAATCTGTTCTCTCACAATTCCTATATGTAGTCTGCATTTCATCTTGCATTCGAATGCAGCATTCTTGTTAATGATTGGTTAAATGTGGTTGATGCTTAGGAAGGTCTTTTTCCTATTTCATTGTACTTCATCTGTTTATTTCATAGAGTAAGGAATAATGGTAGTCTATGATGGAGTGTTTTCTATAAAGAATATCCCCTTGGTATTTTTTCTTTAGAGCATGTAAGTAAGATTGGCATCTGACTCCATGTATGTATCTTGTATTCAAGGAGATTAGATGTCCATTTGTGCAGAAATTAATATAACAAATTTTTAGGCACGTTCACTTTTGTTTGTTAAGTGTAACTGTGAATATCACCTCCTGGGCCTTGAATAGGTTTCAGTTCTGGGCATGTTATTACATGCCCATATGGCTTCCAAGTTAAGATCTGCCTTATTGCCATGTGGTGGTTTTGAACTTGAGCCACTTCTCTTATGAATCTAACCCTTTGTACATTACCAAGCATAGTCATGATTAAATCTAGTTTTTTTTAATTTTCGGTATCAGCAACGTTTGCATTGCTACAGCTTTATTTTTTCCCTCAAGTGGCTCCCTCGAGGTGTCTTTATCATGTTTTAGTGATTAGTGAAACTCACCTACATCAAATGATTGGCTATGTTTTTTCCAAATGATTTGGGTATTATTCAGATTGTAAAGTTGTGGCATGGACCAAAAATTTACAAATTTTCTTTACTAAAGTTCCAATTTTTTTGTCGTTAAAAATATGCTAGTTGAATGGGAAATATTGGTTTCTGCTAAGAGACAAAAAGGGAAATAAAAAGAAAGCATAAAAGATGAACAATGCCAACTATTTATATTGTGGACAAATCATGTAATTGCTAATGCTCATGAATCACCATGATGGGGACTGCTTGCTTGGAATTTCCAATAATAGTGCTGATTAAAACCTTCAAAGATTCCATTATTTTGTAAACAGTTGCTGCTCTAACTATACAAAGATCAATTATTTACAATATTGGGATTCAACAAATTGCATGGAACTACTTGGAGAATAAGAATAAAAGTGGGGACCACTGTCTTTGTAAAATTCTAAAGTCGCTCAAAAAGACACATTAGGACATTAGGCATAATCCCCAATACCTTTTGTCATGTATTTTTTATGTTGTTAAGGATTGCCTCTTGTTGTTCTAATTGCCTAGAGTCTTTTCCCTCTTCTTATTTGCAACTAATGTTCATTTATTAACAGCTCATTAAACTCATGCCTAAAGGCTATGATTGGAGGATGACAACATATTACAGTCCTTAATGTCTTGTACATAATTTAAGCAAAATATCTTGCTAGTAGAATTAAACATTTGGTTTCCTAAATGGTTGAAGAGGGCATACTTAGTATATACATAGGCAGATTTACTTCTTGTAGTCTTATCAAATCTTGGGAAGGCTTCAAATGGGTTCACTAGTTTTATTGAAAGGATATCTTTTTAGAAATAGAATTTAAAAAGGCTTATGAAAGGATTGTATGTGGTCTGAATTAGGTCATGAAAAGATATTAAATTTGATTTACTAAACTACTATTGTTAGCCACTAGTCAAACTAACTAAGCATGTAACTTTCAAACTCTCCTAATGTGATAATACTTTTTAAGAATAAAGTATGCATGTACAAGGTTGTAGATGGTTATGAGGTGATCCAAATAGTTTGAAGTTAAACATTTCTGATGCAAGTTATTGAGACATGCTTTGGTTGGTTACTACCTACTACATTTAATGTTGTGATGGGATAGCCACAAAGGGTGCAAGAAGTGGATTCAAAACTCCACTAAACTGAAAAATTATTGAAAGAACAAGAAATATGTCTCTGAGAGAAATACGTTAGAGGAATCTCAAGCTAAGTAGGAAGCAAGACATGATTAGCATAGAGTCAAGTTCCAAGATGGGGATATATAATATCTTTATTTAGAAAAAGATAAGTCTCGAGGTATAGCAATGAAGTTAAAACCAATTAGATAGAGTCCATCTAAGATTCTTAAAAAACTAAATTCTAATACTTTTATACTAGATCTTCATCGATACATGAATTTGTATTCCATAGTGAATGTTGAAAACTGGCATGTCTCTTTGATCATATCAACTAATGTACATCCCTTCAAGGAGCCCTATTCTCACCCTCTACTTATGTACTGAACATTAGTAGAGGTTTTTCTCATCATATTACTCTCTAAATAGTCAAGCAAGAACTAGTTGAGGAAGAAGAATTTTGGAGGATGTATTGGCCTCTTCATATAATGATCATGCAAAATACTCAAGACTAGTGATAGAAGCAACACCTCATATTTTGAAGGAAGATATAAGGAGTTTTGTACATCATGCCAAGAAAATAGTTATAAGACCCCATTTCGTAGCCAAAAAGGAGAATGGTTGTTACTAGAAAATGGACATACCCCCTGTCTTCTTTAACATGGATGATATGGAAGATCAGCTCTAAATATTGAAGGAAAGATACCTAATCTATAGATTTATGTGGGATTTTCCAATATCCAAAACACTTAGTTGGCTCATGAAAAGTAGAAGCCATCTATATTAGTTTAGATGTTGAGGGTTCCCAAAGGATACTTTCTAGAAATTTTCTTTCCCAAATAAGATAAAGATCTTTTATATTAAGTAGTACCATGGTTCATGAAGAGATATGGGCTCTTTAAGAAACACTTGTAACTATATTTCAACCTAACATAGAATCTACCAAGCACAATTCCAAGATAGGTAATATTTACCTATGCTCCTTAGTCAAAACTAATTACATTTGTCTATAAATTCTTTGGTTTACAATTACACAATGCATAACTGGTTCAGACCTTGTAAAAAATCCAAGGTTGTGATTTATGAAATTTTTTGTGTCGATCTAAACTATGAAAAACATTATCAAGTTGTATGATTTTAGATATGGGAGGTGTTGTATATAACAAACCCATATATTATGATAATATGTTGTTTAAATATCAAATGTGTAATGAGAACAATCATCTTTTCCATGTTTCTCCAAACCAAGAAATGAAGGAGTTGGACCAAGCATGTTCACAAGATGCAATGGAACAACCACCAACAATAATACCTTCTAAGCCTAAAATACAACAAATAAATACTCAAAGCTACCAACTACGTGAGAACAAATTCAGATGATATTACACAAGAAAAGGTAAGGAGACAAGAGATAATTTACATCTTTGTGAGATCAACAGAGTAACAAAAAAGTAGATGGTAGAAATACTTAAGAAAACAGCCTAAATTAAGAGATATCACACCTAGAATCAGTATATCTAAAAGTAAAATAACACATAGGTAGGTGATATGTCAGCAAATCTAATCCCAAAAAAATTGCAACTTTGAGAACCAAAACTCATAATGGAGCAAAATAGAAAGAGAAAATCATCCAATGCTAAAATTGAATCAAAAGTGAAGAGCAACCAAGAAATAACAATCACAATGTTTAAATCGGTTCAACTTCACACACATCCTTACAACTCATCAATTCAAATGAGTGTATAAATGGAACAAACTCCCATCTGTGATCAGCCACTGGAGGAAGATATTTTGGAGGTTCTCAAATCTATTTAATACAGACTTTACCAAGGAATGCCAAGGGAATAGGTGTGCACAAAAAAGGCTAATACCTGCATAACATATTGCAAACTGAAGGAATAGATGCAGTCCTCCTACAAGAAGTCATGAGAACAAACTCTAAACACCAAAGAAAATATTAAGTACAAAAGTATATGGGGAAGCAAGTAGATAAAAAATTTATCATAACTCTCGCACTTTAGTCAGTGGCATCTAGTGAGCTATGTATACAAATTTAATCAATCTATCCCATGATGATCTATATTTATTATCACTCAAGAATTTGAGCTATATTCCCTTTTAGAAAATTTATAAAAATAACACATGGCAACAAATATACAATTCTAATAGAACATATGGTGGATTGGATCTTAGTAACAAATACCAACAATCTCATCCTAGTCACAGCCTTCTACACTAGTCACTTACATCACTGATCAATGGATCACATCTAAAAAGGAAATCTCAGCCAAGATAAGAGACACAACTCTTTCAAATCATTAGGCAATAATCTTATCAATTTTAAATAATATAATAGGCAATGATAGCAAGGATTCAAATTTCAAAATTTTTTGCTAGCACATCTAGATTTCAAGGAGCAAGTGGGAAAATGGGTAATGCTATGCAATGTAAAAATTCATGGGTAAACTTCATTACCTCAAAATTTGAGGTAATAGTGACATTCATAGAAAAGTCCTACAAATTAAGAAGAAATTGACAATAGTTCAAAAGAAAATCAAAGAGATTGGATTTGACTAGGATTTTCATCAAATTGTTTACCCACAATGTATTGGGTCTACAAAATCAGGAAGAATAATGAGGAAGACAACATGCATGAAATCAATGAGTAAACAAGGTGATATTAACACAAAATATTTTTATAAATTAGTTTTGAACCAACAACATAGCAATGTTGCTTAACAAAACAAAACAGAGAATGTAAAGGTTAGATGTCCAGGAATCCTAAAACAAGATTTAAAAAAGATGGAAATTTTTCCCCAACCACAATGAGAAGGGATAAAAGATCTATAAAATATTGTTTTTTTTTCCTTAAAAGTATGCAAGCACAAACCCATACTGTATTATGATAAAGAGTTCATATACATCAGGGCTTCATATACTATGTAAACTCGTCAGGGTAGAGAAGACTATCAGTATTGGTAACCCGTAAGAAAAGCCATGCAAGACCTCTAAAGTTAAAGGAAGAAACATCTCCCATAAACATTCTCCGTAGGTATCCCCTAAATGTCGCTATTACGGTACTAGTGGCTATTATTATATCTGTTGCACTGGGGTCATCTTCGGGCAGCAGCATCACTTTATCAGATGGATCCTCCTTCCCGGTCTCCGGGTCATAGTAAACAGCTCTTCTAACATACAAACTTGCTGTTTTGCCATCAAACGAATCTCTTGTAGAGGCAATGGAATAAAGGCGAATAGCATGAGGGGTACTAGGGTTTTGTTTTTTAAAACTTTTAGGGTTCTCACCAGGAGGGATCACACCATAGCTCTGGCCTTCCCAATAGGGTATGAACTGAGATAATTGCTCATTCTCCAACTCAAGCATATCAGCATAAAAAATGGAAACATTGAATTCTTAAATGGAAACATTGAATTCTTCATCCGATCTATTCAAAGGGAAAAGCTCAATTGAAATACCCAAATCTTGTGCATCCTTTGACCCCAAGATCAGCATTTCCCTATGGATCATCATTATTTGTGAATAGCAGTATGCATTTATCCACATTCCTGGTGGATACTTTATGTAGGAGTCCCTGAGTAACCCAAAGTGCACTGTATAAGGGGCTTTCTCTTGATCTAGGAATAATTCCACTTTGACTTCCAATTTCCTTTTCAAAATTATCCTCTCTGTGGCTAAAGTCTTTAATTAATCTCGTTTTGGGCGATCAAGGTCTTCTCCTTGGCGAACATTAATAACATAGACACCCTCAGATTCCTGCAAATTTCGTTTCTCTCTAGTATAAAAAAAATATTGCCACTTCATCATAGTCGCCGTTAAGTTTTTAGGGACACAAGAATACACTTTACTGTTGGTATTATTGATTTCTCCCATTGAGTCAACAAACTTCAGTTGGTCATTTATGATAGAAGCTTCTCACCTGCTCCCACCGACCAATAATCAGTCCATGTGGATTGGATTTTTGACCATGTGCTTTGAATGAATTTCAGTCTGTTTTCACCATGCGTTGAATTTCTAGATTGTTCTAAGACCTCTATTAATAGAGGCAGCTGTAATCTGTTTTCTTATCAAGCAATTGAAATTGCTTTGATCATTAAAAAAAAAAAAAAATGAATTGTTGAATGCTGTAACATTCTGTTGAGCATTTCTGTGTGTAATATTTTGTGTTTGTGTATTTGTTGCACCTCCATCATTTACAACACTACTGAAATGTGTTCTCTTCTTTTCATCATCTTCTTCCTTTATCTGTAAGAACGTATCTCGCCTAGCATCGATTATGTACACAACAAACTCTTTTGCGGCCTCTTTATCTTGTGTAGAAAGTTCAAGATGAGATTCTTCTTGTTGCGCTTTATGTAGATGATTTACTCATTGCTGGACCAAATATTGGGCTCATCAATGATTTAAAATCAGATCTTAAGAAGACATTTCATATGAGTGATTTGGGTGAACTAAACTATTTTCTTGGATTACAAGTTTGTAGATTACATGATGGATTGTTCATCTCACAATCAAAATATGCTTTGGACCTTTTAGAAAAGTTTAACATGCTTGAATGCAAGCCAGCATCTACCCCATTTTAATCTAGAGTCAAGCTTACTAAAGAATGTACTTCTAAGAGTGTAGATGCCACTTTATATAGACAGCTTGTTGGTAGTTTGGTTTATCTAACTCATACTCGACCAGATATTTGTTTTGTAGTCAATCTTGTATCCAGATTTATGCAGGCACCTAAAGAAAGTCATTGGTTGGCTGCTAAGAGAATTTACGATATATCCGTGGAACCATACACTTTGGCATCTTCTATGACTATAAATCTTCAATTTCTTTGGTTGGATTTACTGATTCAGATTGGGGTGGTGATATAGATGATAGGAAATCTACTGGTGGTTATGTTTTCAATCTTGGATCAAGACCTATTACATGGAGCAGCAAGAAACAAACAACTACATCATTATCTTCATGTGAAGCAGAATATAGAGCAGCAAAAGAAGTAGGCAAGGAAGTAGTTTGGATTCGAAATCTTCTATTTGAGCTTGGTTTTCTACAAAGTTCAGCCAGCACTATGTATTGTGACAATCAAAGTACCATACAGGTTGCCAATAATCCAGCTTTTCATGCTAAAACAAAGCATATTGAAATTGATGTTCACTACATTCGGGATCTTGTTCAAGCATCTATTGTCAATCTTCAATTTTGTCCAAGTGAAGAACAAGTAGCTGATATCTTCACTAAGAGTATGACTGAAGCCAAATTCTTAGAATTCTGAGGAATGCTTGGTCTATTAGAGGTGAACATTAAGGGGGGATAGTAATATAATGTTCCCCTCTCTTTGTATTTCCCCCCTCTTTTGTATTTTCTTTGTATTATTCTAGCCAATCTTAAGGGGGGATGTTAAGGAAAGTAAGATTGTCTAGGAAATAGCAAGTTTTGTCTAGAGTTTTCCACAATAGAAAGTTAGGATTTATCTAGAGTCTTCCATAAAACTAATAGAACATTCCAGCTTTTCTAGAATTAAAATATAGAATAATCTAGAAAGATGGAAGCTTCCAGGCTTTAAGTTTTTTGTAATTATATATGATTGAACAAAGCTATTGTATACGACATGTTGGATGAAATATAATTCAAGTTAGATAAATGTTTTTCTGAGTTTATTAACTCTGTTTTGCCCTGTTTTCATTTGCTGTTATGTTTTGTTGTTTATTGGGCCTGTTCTTTCATGGTATCAGAGCCAGGTTCAGCTAGATTTTTTTTCCAGATTTAGTTGCAGGGCATATAGATTGTTGGAAGTAATATTTGTTTGCAGGGCTGCATTATTCCTGGAGTGATATTTGTTTGAAGATTGATTTTGTTTTGGCTAACATGGGCTCAACAAATGAAGTGTTGCCAATATTTGATGGAAGTGGTTTTGCAGATTGGAAGATTGCAGTCAAGAATGCTCTGAGAGAAAAGGCTCTATGGAGGATAGTGAACAAAGAAATTGGAGAACCTCAGAGTGAAAAAGAAAAGGAGCTATGGAAATGCAAGTTGGAACAAGCTAGAGGTATTATTGGTAAAGCTTTAAGCCCCAATCTCAATAGAAGATTTGTTGATATTGATAATCCAATAGAGTTGTGGGAAAGTTTGGAAAAAGATTATAAAGATGCAGATATTGCTAGCATGTTTAGTATAGAAGAAAAATTGGTGAATTTAGCTCCTTCTGATTTTGAAAAAATGACTGATTATTTCAATGAAGTTACTTTTTTAAATGCCCAGCTGAAGAAAATAGGGGCTGAATATGCAAAAAAAGATTTTCAATTGATTGCAATGGTTGAAAGTAAGCTTCCCCAGCCATACAAGGTATTTAAGGAATCAAGGAAAAGGGTTCTTCAACTAAATCCCAATACCCCCAGCAAACTTTTGATCAATTTTGTAAGTCTGTTTTAGATGAAGAGGTTCAGCTTATCAAAGAAGGACATATTAAGAAGAATCATGCATATGCAGCCAAGAGTAAATTTTCTAGATATGATGGAAAGAAGAATTGGAAAGGAAATTATAAATTTCAAAATAATGATGGTTCTAACCATTTTTCTAGAAATGATGGTACAGAAAAACAAGTTGCAAAAAAATTGATTATTTGCAGGTATTGTGGAGGTGAAAATCACATGGAAAAATTTTGTTTGAAGAAGAGGGACAATGAAAGGCAGCAATACAAGCCCAAGCAAGAAAGGTTCAAGGATGGCAAGAAGGATAGGCATAGCTTCGTAGCCATCTCTCTAAAAAGGCAAGAGAAATCAAATAAGGAGGTAATTGCTAGACCTGAAAGTAGTGTTAAAGGGGGATATTTTGCTTCAGATTCTAATAAAGAATGGATTTTAGATTCAGGGGCATCTTATCACATGACTGGGAATAGATCTTTGTTTATTGATTTTAATGAAGGGAAGAATTCAGATCAAGAAATTACCATTGGCAATAAAATGAGACTTCCAGTTTTAGGAACAGGGACTGTTAATGTAACAAATGGGTCTTTGAAAAATATTTTGCTAGTTGAAGGATTAGGGGTGAATCTTATTTCAGTATATAAAATTGCCCAAGCTGGATATGAGTTTGTTGTCACTGCTGATCAAGTTATTGTTAGAGATAGAAAAGACCCAAGCAATATAATTGCTATTGGTAGAGTTGATCATAAAGAGAGTCTATTTAAATTTGTGGGGTTTGTTGATAATGAATACACACACTCTCATGCTTTTATTGCTCAGACTGATGATATGTCAAAACTTTGGCATGTTAGACTTGGACATATAAATTATAGAAAATTACAAGACATGGTTAGAATGGATATGGTTAGAGGATTAACAAAAATTTCAGCTTCTGAAGGTGTGTGTGAAGGATGTGTGTTAGGCAAACATCATCAAGATCCTTTTGATTCAGGGAAAGCATGGAGAGCTAATTATCCGTTGCAGCTCATTCATAGTGATCTATGTGAACCAGGGTATCCTTCACTTTCAGGTGCCAGGTATCTTCTCACTTTTATTGATGATTACAGCAGGAGAGTGTGGGTTTAATTTTTGGAAAGGAAAAATGAAGTATTTGAAGTCTTTCAAAAGTTTAAGACATTAGTTGAAAATCAAAGTGGAAAAAGAATTAAGTGTTTAAGGACAGATAATGGGGGTGAATATTGCAATTATGCATTTGAGTCATTTTGTGAAAATTGTGGTATTAAGGTGCAAAGAACAGTTCCTTATACTCCTCAACAAAATGGGGTGGCTGAACAAATGAATAGAACTCTTTTAGAAATGGCTCGTTGTATGTTGCATTTTAAAAGTTTGTATAACAAATTTTGGGGTTTGGCTGTTTCTTGTGCTGCATATATTGTGAATAGAATTCCCACTAAAGCTCTCACAAATATCACCCCTGAAGAAGCATGGAGTGGTAGAAAGCCTCACATTGGGTATTTTAAAGTATTTGGGTGTACTGCTTGGGCACACATTCCTGATGAAAAGAGAGAAAAGTTAGAACCAAAGAGTCATAAGTATTTGTTTGTGGGTTATAGTGAAGAATCAAAGGCTTACAGGTTATATGATTTGACAACAAAAAAAGTCTTTGTTAGTAGAGATGTAAAGTTTGATGAGTATTCACAACTTATAGCTACTTCCTCTCACTCTACAACAGCAAATGTTTCTAATTTTTCAGATATTTTAGAAAGAAATGCAGCCAATATTGATGAGGATAGCACTACTGATGATGATAATACTATTGAAAATAAAACTACTAATGCTTGTACTCAGCCATTTTCTGTAGGTAGTGATGATGAAGAAGGTGACATTTCAGCTAGACAAAAGACAAGGAGTGTTGAAGAAATATATAGACAAGGCTCAAAGATCCAAGGAAGGAATGGTAGTGCTCTGATGGCCAAAGTCTTACAAGTAAATGACCCAATCTCATATGAGCAAGCTAGAGGAAAGAAAGAGTGGGAGAAAGCCATGAAAGAGGAATATGATGCATTGATAGAGAATAACACTTGGGAACTTGTACCCCGCCCCCAAGGTAAGAATGTTATTGGTTGCAAATGGGTTTATAAAACAAAATTTAAATCAGATGGTGCTATAGAAAAATTCAAGGCTAGATTGGTTGCTAAGGGGTTCAATCAAAAGGAGGGTGTTGATTATGAAGAAACATTTGCTCCTGTCATTAAGATGAATACAGTTAGAATTATTCTTTCTTTAGCTGCAAGTCTTGGGTGGTATTTCCATCAAATGGATGTTAAAAATGCTTTCTTAAATGGAGATTTATATGAAGAAATCTATATGGATCAACCACCAGGTTTTGTAGATCAGCAACATCCTAATCTTGTTTGCAGATTAAAGAAGTCACTTTATGGTCTTAAACAAGCACCATGAGCATGGAATGAGAAGATTGATAAGTATTTTCAGCTTCATGGATTTAAGAGATGTAAGTCAGATCCAAATCTTTATGTGAAGAAAGTTCAAGATGAGATTCTTCTTGTTGCGCTTTATGTAGATGATTTACTCATTACTGGACCAAATATTGGGCTCATCAATGATTTAAAATCAAATCTTAAGAAGACATTTCATATGAGTGATTTGGGTGAACTAAACTATTTTCTTGGATTACAAGTTTGTAGATTACGTGATGGATTGTTCATCTCACAATCAAAATATGCTTTGGACCTTTTAGAAAAGTTTAACATGCTTGAATGCAAGCCAGCATCTACCCCATTTCAATTTGGAGTCAAGCTTACTAAAGAATGTACTTCTAAGAGTGTAGATGCCACTTTATATAGACAGCTTGTTGGTAGTTTGGTTTATCTAACTCATACTCGACCAGATATTTGTTTTGCAGTCATTCTTGTATCCAGATTTATGCAGGCACCTAAAGAAAGTCATTGGTTGGCTGCTAAGAGAATTTTACGATATATCCGTGGAACCATACACTTTGGCATCTTCTATGACTATAAATCTTCAATTTCTTTGGTTGGATTTACTGATTCAGATTGGGGTGGTGATATAGATGATAGGAAATCTACTGGTGGTTATGTTTTCAATCTTGGATCAGGACCTATTACATGGAGCAGCAAGAAACAAACAACTACATCATTATCTTCATGTGAAGCAGAATATAGAGCAGCAAAAGAAGCAGGCAAGGAAGTAGTTTGGATTCGAAATCTTCTATTTGAGATTGGTTTTCTACAAAGTTCAGCCAGTACTATGTATTGTGACAATCAAAGTACCATACAGGTTGCCAATAATCTAGTTTTTCATGCTAAAACAAAGCATATTGAAATTGATGTTCACTACATTCGGGATCTTGTTCAAGCATCTATTGTCAATCTTTAATTTTGTCCAAGTGAAGAACAAGTAGCTGATATCTTCACTAAGAGTATGACTGAAGCCAAATTCTTAAAATTCCAAGGAATGCTTGGTCTATTAGAGGTGAACATTAAGGGGGGATAGTAATATAATGTTCCCCTCTCTTTGTATTTCCCCTCTCTTTTGTATTTTCTTTGTATTATTCTAGCCAATCTTAAGGGGGGATGTTAAGGAAAGTAAGATTGTCTAGGAAATAGCAAGTTTTGTCTAGAGTTTTCCACAATAGAAAGTTAGGATTTATCTAGAGTCTTCCATAAAACTAATAGAACATTCCAGCTTTTCTAGAATTAAAATATAGAATAATCTAGAAAGATGGAAGCTTCCAGGCTTCAAGTTTTTTGTAATTATATATGATTGAACAAAGCTATTGTATACGACATGTTGGATGAAATATAATTCAAGTTAGATAAATGTTTTTCTGAGTTTATTAACTCTGTTTTGCCTTGTTTTCATTTGCTGTTATGTTTTGTTGTTTATTGGGCCTGTTCTTTCAATACAAACCCTTGGAAATGAAATCTCAAAAAAAAAACTAAATAATAATGAGCAATAGATATGTATGATTGTTGATGTTAAGTCCTTACAACAAAGAAAGGTTTACAATGTCACGATTGCCACTGCGTGCATATCACATTAAGATTTTCTAAAAATCTGTACTAATAACATAATGTAGAAAACTGAGATCATGGAAAAGATTAACAAGCACACGAATTGCAATGGAATCTACCAGTTTGTATTATCAAATGAGGCAAGTATAAATAGAGAAGTGTAGGTACCCGAATCTTCATGAAGAAAGGATAGGACTCCTCTACATGGAGTTGTGGCGAGTATCCTCCCACAAACATAGTGTGAGGTGTGGATGCAAGTCGACACCTCTCAAAACGTCTCAACTACTTTGACATGTTCAAAAGAACATGTGTCAATATGCCTAAGTATGATTAATTACAAATGTGTACGCCTATAGATTAAATGTATACACCAACACATAAGTTATGAGAGTTGAGAGAAACAATAGGTTGTTAAAAATGTTTATAAATAGATGCACACTTTTCTATACATGCAAGTGTTTCTTTGAGGATATTAGTCCACTTAGAGCTTTTAAAAGGGAAACATGGGATTTGAAAATGATGCATGTTAATACATTGATGATGAGTATTTAGACGAGATGGAAGCCTACAAATAATACATATTTTATAAGAATTGATGAGGACATTTTTATTGGTCATTATATCACTCTTCAACGAGCTTCAAGTAAACCTAAGACTAGTTTACCAAGGAAATCATGAGATTTGAATTTCTACTCAACTACCCCAAATTGTTGGTACTCATACATTTTCTTTTGGTAGCTCCAGCCCCCCTTCCAACTCATTTAAGTATACAATCTAGGTGATAGAAATATGCATTCCCTTCCATTGTACACAATGCACATATCCACCCATCTCCATTATAAAAGATGAATGTTCACCCATTGATCAAGCCATATCTAGTTCTATCCCCACTAATGAAATCTCTTGAATGCATCAATACACTCTTAATCACAATTATAGGACCTACCCTAGTATGTCGAAACACACTACCAATAGTGATAACAATTAGAGAACTTAAGGTAGCATCCATAAGAGGAAAAAATGGCCCATGAGGCTATACTATAAGCAATCAACAAGTAAAATTCAAGAATTTACATGGTTTCCAACAAAAAAGGAAATCGTGAAAATCAAGTACATGTACTTGAGAATTTATTTTACAATTAAACTCTATATCAAGAATTGGGATGATTATATAGTATAGTTAATGCATAATAATTACTTTAAATGGTTTAGCTTCCAAAATCTTGAATGGATCTTTCCTTAGGATCCAACCAAACATCTACATTAGGAAATAATTTATGAGCAAAATGCTTAACATATGGCTAAAAATCATTAGACAAATTTATTTTACAATTAAACTCTATATCAAGAATTGGGATGATTATATAGTATAGTTAATGCATAATAATTACTTTAAATGGTTTAGCTTCCAAAATCTTGAATGGATCTTTCCTTAGGATCCAACCAAACATCGACATTAGGAAATAATTTATGAGCCAGATGCTTAACATATGGCTAAAAATCATTAGACAAATGGTTCTATTTCCACCAAGGACAAGACACTCGTTAGAATGTACACATCTACCTACTCAATCAATAATGGTTTTGGTTTCAATGGTGTTAGTAAACAGATTTGTCACTTTGAAATAGTTAAGAAAACTATGACTTGCTCAAGGAATCCTGACAAAAATGCCTACAACAGTTGGAGAGATCCTCAAAGGGATTATGATCTTCCACTGATTTTGAGAAGGGTAACTTTTGATTTAATTTGAATTTTCTAGGATATGATTTTGACTAGAAAGCAAGAAAGGAAACTACAAGGAATGGAAAAGAGAGAAACCCTAGATGAGAGACATAAGAATATCACCTAGACTTCTCAAGAAAAGACTTAGAATAAAAGTGAGCACAAAGATATTTAATGACACAAAGTTAAAAAGTTTCGTATTCACAAACAATAACAAATAAGAGAGGAAATTACTCATTCCCAACATATAAAAAGGTCACACATTGAACATATGAAGAATATGCAACTAATTCAGAACATAAGGTTTCTATATTAAACTCAAGTGCAACTAAACATAACCGAGAATTACAAATTAAAATAAGAAAAACTTGCAATCCATGAAGAAATATCTGACACAGTGTTAGTTGTGCTCCATCAATTCTTCAATGAAATAAAAACACATAGTTTTTCAAAAATCCCTCTACAATGACTATATTGGAAAGCTAACCAATTTCCACTAAAAATCTACAGAAGAAAAAATCTTCTCACGAAGCTCTCCTCACTGAGAAGTTAGAAAAAGATCCACTCTTTACCTTCTCCTTACATAGTTATAGAGTCGTTGGGACGCTCACAGGACGGTTATTCTTATGTCTTCTGGAGGGATGTTGGCAGGTAGTCTCGTTTACAGTTGATGCATATACTGGGGCTCTGTCCTATTGGTTGGTGCCGTCTTTAGCCTTGTTCATGTTAAGGCACATGCAATTTTTACTCTTGGGACTTGCAGCTGTGTCTGCCTGTGACTATACAGCAGCTTTACCCTGTTTTGCTGTTTATCTCAGTGTTTAGTCTTGGTGTATCTTTTGCTCGGTTGTTTCTCCACCGTCTGGGCAGCTTGCATGATCTCCTTTGTTCTGGGTGTGCTGCGCATCAGCAGTTGTTTCAGCTGATGTATGCAATGAATATGCTGGTAAATGTTGGCATGTATGGTAGGCATTCAAACTGTCACTACCCTTGCAAACTGTCACTACCCTTTGTTTTTATTGGGGTTATGCTAGGCTGTGCTTTGTAAATGCATGCACAGCTTCAACTGTAATTTGTTTTGTAATTTGTTTTCTGTAATCTCTTACTTGCTTTAATCCAATAAAAAAAAATATAACTGATTCTTGAAAATAAGTAACAATAAAGAAAAATCCTTTACATTCATGTACAAACAACATTTAACTAAAACATAATCAAATGAATTTTATTATAAGGTGATATGTTCTAGCTTGAAATTGACTAGTCTGTCTTTGACATTCTACAGGATTTGTAAGTATTAGCCTTGTTATATTTATTGATTACCACTACAACATGCACATTTGTTGATTGTGCCGTGCAATTTTGACAAACAAAAATGTTCCATACACCAATGGCACGCACTTTTACATACTCATTCAATTTTTGAAACCTAAAACTTGCTCCTGCTCCGTTTGGTGCATGCTTGACAACTAGACCTGCAATTTTTAACTTAAAATAAAACTGTTCTTCTGATCTTCGGTTTTATGCTCGCACCTTCACCATTTCAAAAGGATTCAAATAATTTTTGTTTGTTTGGTTTAGTCAGCTGAAGCAATGGAGGGAATAAATTGTACTCTTCAATCTTATCTTGCACATACATCTTGCCAGCTTTCTTGTTCTTATGTTCCCTACTCAATGTAGTATCATATCTAAAGTTGTCAGGGTAGTATCATATCTAAAGTTGTCAGGGTACTACTTAATGTACTCTGTAAACTCGTCATGGTAGAGAAGACTATCAGTATTGGCAACCCATAAGAAAATCCATGGCATACGTCTAAAGTTGAAGGAGGAAACATCTCCCCTAAACATTCTCCGTAGGTCCCATAATGGAGCTATTCCGGTACTAGTGGCTATTATTAAATGTGTTGCATTGGGATCATCTTCGGGTAGCAACATCACTTTATAAAATGGACCTGTAATCTAGAGCTTGTCTCCCAGTTTACTATCACAGAGATAATAATTGCAAATGCATTTCTTGGAGGGATCCTCCTTCCCTATCTCTGGTTCATAATAAAAAACTTTTCTAACATACAAGCTTGTTGTTTTCGCATTAAACAAATCTCCATATCTTGTAGAGGAAATGGAATAAAGGTGAACAACACGAGAGGTACCAGGGTTTTTTTTTTAACTTTTAGGGTTTTCGCCATGGGGAATCACACCATAGCTCTGGTCTTCCCAATAGAGAATGAACTGAGATAATTTCTCATTCTCCAACTCAAGCTTATCAGCATAGAAAATGGAAACAGTCAATTCTTCATCCGATCTATTTAAAGGGAAAAGCTCAAGTGATGTAAGATGTTTAGATACACACAAGCCCAATATACCTACATAGAAGGTGGTTACCATTCTTATCAAGACAAGGTCTATTGAGGAAGAAGGATACTTCGACATCATTATAGAGTATGAAGGAACCTCCAATTTGAAGAGACACCTAGAAGAAGGTGAGAAAATATGAATGGAATGTATATGGGATAATAATGAGTGCCTATGGATTATATTAATCTATTGGACTCTCTTTCCCATAAAAATATGATAAATGCATCAAGAGAAAAGGGTTTAAATAATGACATGGGTTGCAATAATATAAGAATTTTGTCAAACATTAACTTGTAGGATCTAAATAGGATGTCAAACAATGATTAGAAAAGATGAATGAAATCATCACATTCCCTACACATGAAGTAAGAAGGAGAATTAAAGGATGATTCATTGAAAGAACCTAGAAGAAAGAAAGGATAGGTTTATTCTTTTAAATTTTAAAATAGATGAAAGAATTAAGAGAAAGAAAAATTTTATTTTTGGGGGAAGTGCTATGAGAGGAGGTAGCTCCCTATATTATATAGAAAAAACAAAAAATGTTACATAACATTGGAAATGGCATTAATGCCATTAGCCAGATCATTGCCTCCTCTCTCCATTTGCTAGGTAGACAGGAGATCACCATTTACAATTATGAAATTAGCAAAATATTCCATGTTGCAATTTTCCGGTCCCTCCCTAAAAATGTCCAGTGCCTCTGCCACCTTTCCTTTCTTCCTTACTGCCTCTTCATCAAAGATCCCCACAATAAGACCGTTCCTAGGATTCGGGTTGGTATGCTGCCCCGCCACCAGAATATCATCTCTCAGCTCATCCTTGGCCAAGAAACCAGAATCTTGGCCAGTGGACAGTGCCATGGCCTAGGCTACGCTGGTGACAAACCTGTCTTACCATCACCCCATCGTGCAGGCGAGAGCCGTGACCAAAATCCGAGCCAATGATACTTTTGATGGCTCGTTTGAGCTCTCGTCCTCCTTTTGAGAAAATAAAGAAATTTTAAAATTTTGGATAAGAATATATTTATGCTTTTATATATAAAACAAATACATAAATAATTTATTTAGTGTTTGCTTTAACTTTGTTTCAAAAATTTGTATGGGGAAATAGAAAAGGTTACGAGTATTATCTCTGCAACTCTGGGAGTGTCCGAAGCTTCATTGTCTTGAATGTGATCTGAATTAGATCATGAAAAGATATTAAATTTGATTTACTAAACTACTACTCTTAGCCACTAGTCAAACTAACTTAGCATATAACTTTCAAACACTGCTAACGTGATGATATTTTGTAAGAATAAAGTATGCATCTACAAGGTTGTAGATGGTTATGAGGTGATCCAAATAGTTGGAAGTTAAACATTGCTGATGCAAGTTATTGAGACATGTTTTGGTTGGTTACTACCTACTTGATTTAATGTTGTGATGGGATAGCCACAAAGGGTGCAAGAAGTGGATTCAGAAATCCACTAAACTAAAAAATTATTGAAAGAACAAATTCTCACCCTCTACTTATGTACCAAACATTAGTAGAGGTTTGTCTAATCATATTACTGTCTAAATAGTTAAGCAAGAACTAGTTGAGGAAAAAGAATCTTTCTGGAGGATGTATTGGCCTCTTCATAAGCAACACCACATGTTTTGAATGAAGATATAAGGAGTTTTGTACATCATGCCAAGAAAATAGTTATAAGACCCCATTTCGTAGCCAAAAAGAAGAATGGTTGTTACTAGAAAATGGACATGCCCCCCATCTTCTTTAACATGGATGATATGGACAACCAACTCTGAATATTGAAGGAAAGATCCCTTGTCTATAGATTTATGTGGGCTTTTCCAAGATCCAGAACACTTAGTGGGCTCATGAAAAGTAGAAGCCATCTATATTAGTTCAGATGTTGAGGGTTCCCAAAGGCTACTTTTTAGAAATTTTCTTTCCCAAACAAAATAAAGATCTTTTATATTAAGGAGCACCGTGGTTCATGAAGAGATATGGGCTTTTTAAGAAACACTTGTTACTAGATTTCAACCTAACATAGAATCTACCAAGCACAATTCCAAGATAGGTAATATATACCTATGCTCCTTAGTCAAAACTAATTACATTTCTCTATAAATTCTTTGATTTGCAATTACATAATACATAGTTGCTTCAGAATTTGCAAAAAATCTGAGGTTGTGATTTATGAAATTTATTGCGTGGATCTAGACAATGAAAAACATTATCACGTTGTATGATTTTAGATATGGGAGGTGTTGTATATAACAAACCCATATATTATGATAATTTATGTTGTTTAAATATCAAATGTGTAAGGAGAACAATCATCTTTTCCAAGTTTCTCCAAACCAAGAAATGATGGAGTTGGACCAAGCATGTTCACAAGATGCAATGGAACAACCACCAACAATAATACCTTCTAAGCCTAAAATACAACAGATAAATACTCAAAGCTACCAACCAATGAGAACAAATTCAGATGAGATTACACAAGAAAAGGTAAGGAAACAAATAATTTACATCTTTGTGAGATCAACAGAGTAACAAAAAAGTAGATGGTAGAAATACTTAAGAAAACAGCCTAAATTAAGAGATATCACAACTAGAATTAGTATATCTAAAAGAAAAGGTGAGAATTAGGAGCTATTTCATCTTTCAGCACAAACATACTCCACACATTCCAATACTAAAAGTAAAATAACACATAGGTAGGTGATATGTCAACACATCTAATCCCAAAAAAATTCAACTTTGAGAACCAAAAGTCATAATGGAGCAAAATAGAAAGAGAAAATCATCCAATGCTAAAATTGAATCAGAAGTGAAGAGCAACCTAGAAATAACAATCACAATGTTCAAATCAGTTCAACTTCACACACATCCTGCACAACTCTTCAATTCAAATGGGTGTATAAATGGAACAAACTCCCATCTCTAATCAGCCACTAGAGGAAGATATTTTGGAGGTTCTCAAATCTATTTAATACAGACTTTACCAAGGAATGCCAAGGGAATAGGTGTGCCCAAAAAATGCCAATACCTACATAACATATTGCAAATTGAAGGAATAGATGCAGTCCTCCTACAAGAAGTCATTAGAATAAATGCTAAACACCAAACAAAATATTAAGTACAAAAGTATATGAGGAAGGAAGTAGATAAAAATTTATTGTAACTCTCACACTTTAGTCTATTGGCATCTAGTGAGGTATGATTACAAATTTAATCAATCTATATCTATATTTATTATCACTCAAGAATTTGAGCTATATTCCTTTTTAGGAAATTTATAAAACTAACACATGGCAACAAATATAAAATTCTAATAGAACATATGGTGGATTAGATCTTAGTAACAAATACCAACAATGTCATCCTAGTCACAGCCTTCTACACTAGTCACTTACATCACTGATCAATGGATCACATCTAAAAAGTAAATCTCAGCCAAGATAGGAGACACAACTCTTTCAAATCATATGCCAATAATCATATCAATTTTAAATACATATAATATGCAATGACAACAATGATTCAAATTTCAAAAGTTTTTGCTAGCACGTCTAGATTTCAAGGAGCAAGTGGGAAAATGGTAGAAAGGGACCAACAATATGTAAGGATATGCAATGTAAAAATCCATGGGTAAACTTCATTACCTCAAAATTTGACACAATAGTGACATTCATAGAAAAGTCCTACAAATTAAGAAGAAAATTGACAATAGTTCAAAAGAAAATCAAAGAGATTGGATTTGACTAGGATTTTCATCAAATTATTTACCCACAATCTATTGGGTCTACAAAATCAGGAAGAATAATGACAAAAACATGCAAGAAAAAATGAGTAAACAAGGTAATATTAACACAAAATATTTTTATAAATTAATTTTGAACCAACAATGTGATAATGTTGTTTAACATAACGAAATAGAGAATGGAATGGTTAGATGTTCAGAAATCCTAAAACAAGAAATAAAAAAGATCGAAATTTTTTCCCGACCAGAAGGATAAAAGATCTATAAAATATGTTTTTTTTTTTTTTTTCTCAAAAGCGTACAGCACAAACCCATACTGTATTAAAATAAAGAGTTCATATACATCAGGGCTTCATATACTCTGTAGACTCGTCATGGTAGAGAAGACTATCAGTGTTGGCAACCCCTAATAAATGCCATGCAAGACCTCTAAAGTTGTAGGAAGAAACATCTCCCATAAACATTCTCCGTAGGTATCCCGTAATCTATTATTATATGTGTTGCACTGGGATCATCACTTTACTATCACAGAGATAATCGTTGCAAACGCGTTTCTTGGACGGATCCTCGTTCCCAGTCTCTGGGTCAAAGTAAACAGCTCTTCCAACATACAAGGTTGCTGTTTTGCCATCAAACGAATATCGATTCTCCCTATCATGTAGAGGCAATGGAATAAAGGCGAGCAGCATGAGGGGTACTAGGGTTTTCTTTTATAAACTTTTAGGGTTCTCACCAGGAGGGATCACACCATAGCTCTGGCCTTCCCAATGGGGCATGAACTGAGATAATTCCTCATTCTCCAACTGATCTCATTCTCCAACTGAAGCATATCAGCACTAAAAATAAAAAAACATTGAATTCTTCATCCGATCTACTCAAAGGGAAAAGCTCAATTGAAATACCCAAATTTTGTGCATCCTTGGCCCTCTGAATTGTTGTTGTCCTTCTCATGTCTGCTTTGACCCCAGGATCAGCATTTCCAAATGGATCATCATTATTTGTAAATAGCAGTATGCGTTTATCAACATTCCTGGTGGATACTTTATGTTGGTGTCCCTGAGCAACCCAAAGTGCACTGTATAAGGGGTTTTCTCTTGATCTAGGAATAATTCCACATTGACTTCATCATAGTCGCTCTTAATGATGCGAGTTTTTAGGGACACAAGAATACACTTTACAACAGTACTGAAGTGTGTTCTCTTCTTTTGATCATCTTCTTCCTTTATCTGTAAGAACATATCTCGCCCAGCATCGATCATGTACACAACAAACTCTTTCGCGGCCTCCTTATCTTGTGTACATGCTGAGCATATCATTTGGTATACATGTCCACAAGGATGCTTCCCATGAAATCGTTCAACTCATAATCATTTTTTATGACATAGATAGGGATCTCCATCTGCATAAACAGCTTCACAGTTTCCTCAACATGCCCATTTTAGGCATTGTAGATAATTAAAATTTATATGTCCATGTTTATATGTAATAAAAAAATTCTAAAGTAAAATAATAATAATAATAATAGTAAGAAGAAAAAAAAGAAGTAAATAAAATAGTTTTAGATGTAGTGGTACTTCTATGTGTTTTTTAGATAGATATATTTAAGATATCTATATTAGTTATAGTTGGGCTTCACAACTACCCTGTATATGTATTTAACCTCCACTTTTCAAAAAAAAATTAATGATTAATGTAGTGGCTAGTTTTGATCTTGTAAAAGTACAAATTATTTAAAGGATATTTTTTCTGGTATAAGGAGCTTATTTTCATTATTAATGTATTCTTTCCTGAGAATTTAACGAGAGTAGGATAAGTTAGAGGATGAAGGCTCTATAAATAATTTTATCTATGATGTATAGGTAACAAAAAGTTCTCAATAGAAATTAGGGTTTCGAAATCTCATTATAATAGGTTTCTATTATAATGGATGTGATGTGTGCCCTTGCATCATAATCTGATGTGCACTGTTGGAGACTCTATAAATATTTTTTTTTTTTATGGAGGCCATCCACAAATTCATTTTTTCTACCTGATTCCTTTGTACGAGCCTTAAGCTGAGCCTCTTGCATTGAGAGCCAAGGACTGAGGTGTATCTATTCTGCCAAATTGGCACAGGAGCGATCCAGGTCTCATCCCTTGATATGATGTGTAGCTTATAAAAAATTCACAATAGAAATTAGGGTATTGGGACCCCATTATAATAGCTTTGAATTATAATGGATGTGATATGTTGTCTAGCATCATAAGGTTGTGCACTATTGGAGACCCTGCACTAGATGTGAGGTTCAATTTTGAAAAGTTCATAATAGAAATAATGCTTGTAGACATTTGCTTCTTGATAAACTACATTATACAAGGAATGAAGTGTGGCATTATAATGTTGGATATGTTATGCAACACATCATGATGTTGGGTGTGGTTTGTGATCTATAATTTTTTTGAAGATGAATAGGTTTTGTAGGTTTGTTTTTTAAGAAGGAAGCCCAACATTATAATGCTTTATGCATTCTATGGTTTAGAGTTCACAATATAAATACAGGTTTAAGAGTGTATATTCACTGTAAAAGGATGGAGATTTGTTATCGCAATATATGATGTAATGTTTATGCATCATAATAACTTGTACAGAGAAGGGAGGCTCAACATTACAATAGATGGTTTATTTCAACAAGATTTTGAAAAAGAGTTCAGAGTATTTGATCTAAACATAAAAAAAAAAGATATGATACTTGCAGCTTCTTTTTATTTGGGAAAAAGAAATCCCACAATCTTTGCTGCAAAATCAAAAACCCATCACTGCAAATTATTTCCTTTCTTCAGATCTGCCAGGTCTGATTTTCATAATGTTTTTATGTACCATCCATTGCCTTGCACCTTCCATCTCTACCTGATGCACAACTGGTTCCACTAATATCCAAATATGCTATCACATCTATGTTGAAATGCCTGTTGGCCATATTTTTTTGTCTATTCAAGTAGATCTGGGAAAGAAATAGTCTAGTTGGTAGCACTTAACATTTCAATTACCAAGCCCTTAGCCAACTTATAATACATTAATGCTGTTGATGTTCCATCATAATGTCTAGAATGCAATACAAATCCTTTCTTGATAGCAGAGTTAGTTGAATTAGTTTTTATGAGGACCAAACATTTAAAACACAGCTATGCCCTTGACATGTAGACTTTTTACATGAATTGTTTCTTCTATGTAGAAAGTTGGAGCAATTAGCAGAAGAAGTTGAATTTTTTAAGTCCAGTCTAGATGAATATCTTTCTCGGCATCACAGACGTTAGATGGAAGCAAAGAAAAGGGAGGAGCTTTTGCAAAGAGTGGTGAGTTCTTCTCTCTGGTTATTTGTAATCTAGTTGAAAGAAAATTCTTCTAAAGCTTAGATTGGTTTTGAGGAGTTCTTGTCTACTTCAAGATACATTTGAAATCAGCTCTAAGATTTATGAGTCCATCCACCATTTGAGTCTAGATCTACTAGCAAACCTATGAGTCTATTGGACAGACACAGTCTAGTGGTAGGTGACTGGATTATAAACCCATATGGGATCTTTGAAACATGGAAATAGAGAAAATGGTCCAACCTTCTAGATGGCCTATTGTGAGTTTCTCAGCCCCTATTTGAATAATGGTAATCTGTTCTCTCGTTTTGGTTTTGTGGCTATTATAGTCTCATGATTCCTAATATGTAGTCTGCTTTTCATCTTACAATGGAATGCAACATTCGTGTCAATGATTGGTTGAATATGGTTGATGTTTAGGAATGTCTTTTTCCTATTTCATTGTACCTCATCTATTTATTTGGTTCACAAAGGGGTCTTAACATTGATAGAGTAAGGGACAATGGTTGTCTGTGATGGAGTGTTTTCTATAAAGAATATTCGCTTGAAATTTTTTCTTTATAACATGCAAGTAAGATTGGCATCCTGACTCCATGTAAGTATCTTATATTCATGAAGATAAGGTGTCCATTTGTGCAAAAATTAATACCACAAATTCCTAGGCATGCTCACTTTTGTTTGTTAAGTGTAACTGTGAATATCAACTCCTGGGCATGGAATAGGTTCCAATTCTAGGCATCTTCTTACATGTGCATATGGCTTCAAAGTTAAGGTCTGCCCTATTGCTATGTGGTGGTTTTGAACTTGAGTCGCTTCTCTTATGAATCCACTTTTTTAGCTTTTACACCACAACCATTTGTACATTAGCAAGCATAGTCATGATTAAATCCAATTTTTTAAATTCCAGTGTCAGCGGCCATGTACCAACATTTTGCATTGCTACAACTTTATTTTTTTCCCTCAAGTGGCACACTCAAGGTGTTTTTATCATGTTTAAGTGATTAGTGAAAGTCACCTACATCAAATGGTTGGCTATGTTTTCTCTAGCTGATTTGATTATTATTCAGATTGTAAAGTTTTGGCATGGACCAAAAAATTGCTTTACTAATGTTCCAAATTTTTTTGTGCTTAAAAATATACTAGTGCAATGGGAAATATTGGTTTCTCCTAAGAGTGACAAAAAGGAAACAAAAAACAAGCATCAAAGATGAACTATGCCAACTGTTTATAATGTGGAGAAATCATGCAATTGCTAATGTAAATGAATCACAATGATGGGGACTGCCGGCTTCGAATTTCCAATAATAGTGTTGATTATAACCTTAAAATATTCCATTATTTTACAATTTTATTTTTTAAACAATTGCTGCTCTAAAATTCTATAAAAAGATCAATTATTTACAATTTTGGGATTCAACAGATTTCATGGGACTACTTGGAGAATAAGAATAAAAGTGGGGACCACTGCCTTTGCAAAATTCTAAAGTCACTCCAAAAGACACATTAGGACATTAGGCATAATCCCCAATACCTCTTGTCATGTGTTTTTTATGTTGTTAAGGATTGCCTCTTGTGGTTCTAAATGCCTAGAGTCTTTGCCCTCTTCTTATTTGCAACTAATGTTCATATATTAAGAGCTCATTAAACTCATGCCTAAAGGCTGTGATTGGAGAATGACAGCATATTACAGTCCTTAATGTCTAGTACATAATTTAAGCAAAATATCTTGCTAGTAGAATTAAACATCTTGTTTCCCAAATGGCTGAAGAGGGCATAATAAGTATATAAATAGGCAGATTTACTTATTGTAGTCATATCAAATCTTGGGAAGGCTTCAAATGGGTTCAAAAGTTTTGTTGAAAGGACATCTTTTTAGAAATAAAATTTAAAAAGGCTTATGAAAGAATTGAATGTGATCTAAATTAGATCATGAAAAGATATGAAATTTGATTTACTAAACTACTATTCTTAGCCACTAGTCAAACTAACTAAGCATGTAACTTTCAAACACTCCTAACATGATAATATTTTGTAAGAATAAAGTATGCAAGTCTGTACACGGTTGTAGATGGTTATGAGGTGATCCAAATAGTTTGAAGTTAAACATTGTTGATGTAAGTTCTTGAGACATGTTTTGGTTACTTACTACCTAGTCCATCTAATGTTGTGATTCCATAGGCACAAGGTGTACAAGAAGTTCATTCAAAAATCCACTACGCTGATAAATTATTACAAGAAATATATGTCTTTAAGAGAAAAAGGTTGGACGAATCTCAAGCTAAGTAGGAAGCAAGACATGATTAGCATAGAGTCGAGTTGGGGACATATAATATCTTTACTTAGAAAAATATAAGTCTCAAGGTATACCAACGAAGTTAAAACCAATTAAATATAGTCCATCTAAGATTATTAAAAAAACTAAATTCTAATACTTTTATACTAGATCTACATCATACATGAATTTGTATTCCATTTTGAATGTTGAAAACTTGTACATCCCTTTGATCATATAAACTAATGTACATCCCTTCAAAGAACCCTATTCTCTCCCTCTACTTATGCACCAGATATTAATAGAAGTTTTTCTCATCATATTACTCTCTAAATAGTCATGCAAGCACTAGTTGAGGAAGAAGAATCTTTCTGGAGGATGTATTGGTCTCTTCATAGAATGCTCAAGCACAATACCCAAGACTAGTCAAAGAAGCAACACCTCATGTTTAGAAGGTAGATATAAGGAGTTTTGTACAATATCCCAAGAAAATAGTAATAAGAACCCATTTCGTTGCCAAAAAGGAGAATGGTTGAAGGAAAGATCCGTAATCTATAGATTTATATGGGATTTTACAAGATCCAAAACACTTAGGTTCTAGGCTTATGAAAAGTGGAAGCCATCTAGATTAGTTTAGATATTTACAGTTCCCAAAGGCTACTTTCTAGAAATTTTCTTTCCCAAACAAAATAAGGATTTTGTATATTAAGGAGTACCATGATTCATGAAGAGATATGGGTTCTTTAAGAAACACTTGTTACTAGATTTCAACCCAACATAGAATCTACCAAACACAATTCCAATATAGGTAATATTTACCTATGCTCCTTAGTCAAAACTAATTACATTTCTCTATTAAAATCTTGGGTTTGCAATTACATAATACATAGCTGCTTTGGAATTTGCAAAACAAATGAGGTTATGATTTATGAAATTTTTTGCATCAATCTATACTATGAAAAACATTATCAAGTTGTATGATTCTAGATATGGGAGGTGTTGTATATAACAAACCCATTTATTATGAGAATATGTTGTTTAGATGTTAAATGTGTATTGAGAACAAGCATGTTTTCCTTGTTTATCACAACCAAGAAATGATGGAGGTGGATGGAGAATGTTCACAAGATGCAATTCAACAACCACCAACAATAATACCTTCTAATCCTAAAATAAAATAGATAAATACTCAAAACTATCAACCAGATGAGAACAAATTCAGATGAGATTACACAAGAAAAGATAAGGAAACAAGAGATAATTTAAATCTTTGTTAGATCAACATAGTATTGAAATAGTAGATGGTAGAAATACTTAAGAAAACAACCTAATTTAAGAGATATCAAACCTAGAATTAGTATATCTAAAAGAAAAGTTTAGAATTAGGACCTACTTCATCTTTCAGCACAAACATACTCCACACATTCCAATACTAATAGTAAATGAACACATAGGTAGGTGATATGTCAGCAAATTTAATTCCAAAAAATGTAACTTTGAGAACCGAAAGTCATAATGGAGAAAAATAGAAAGATAAAATCATCAAATGCTAGAATTGAATTAGAAGTGAAGAGCATCCTAGAAAGATCAATCACAATGTTAAAATCGGTTCAACTTCACACACATCTTGTACAAATATTTAATTCAAATAGGTGTATAAATGGAACAAACTCCCATCTCTAATCAGCCACTAGAGGAAGATACTTTGGACTTTCTGAAATCTATTTAATATGGACATTACCATGGAATGCTATGGAAATAGGCGTGCCCAAAAAATGCCAATACCTGCATAACATAGTGCAAATTGAAGGAATAGATGCAGTCCTCCTACAAGAAGTAATGAGAATAAACTTCAAACACCAAAGAAAATATTAAGTAAAAAGGTATATGGGGATTCAAGTAGATAAAAATTTGTCATAACTCTCGTACTTTAGTCCAGTGGCATCTAGTGAGGTATGTATACAAATTTAATTAATCTATCCCATGACAATCTATATTTATTATCAGTCAAGTATTTGAGCTATATTTCTTTTTAGAAAATGTATAAAACTAACACATGGTAACAAATATATAATTCTAATAGAACATATGGTGGATTGGATCTTAGTAACAAATACCAACAATCTCATCCTTGTCACAACCTTCTACACTAGAGTCACTTACTGATCAATGGATCACATTTGAAAAGCAAATCTCAGCCAAGATAAGAGACACAACTCTTTCAAATCATTGGTCAATAGTCATATCAATTTTAAATACATATAATAGGCAATGACAACAATGATTCAAATTTCAAAAGTTTTTTCTAGCACATCTAGATTTCAAAGAGCAAGTGGGAAAGTGGCAGAAAGGGACCAACCATATATAAGGATATTACATTATGAGACTAAAAAACAACTTAGACAAGCAACATAGCTTTTCAACTAGACAACACTGTAGGTTTGAATAGTTTTTGTTCCCTATTCTATCAACAAATTAGGAATATTCTCAAGAAGGATTTAATGGAAATTTAATATTCTAAGAAGAAATACAACAACACTATGAAGAGATTAATGAAGCACATTGTGGTTCACAAGATGCCCCTTATTTTAGATGGGAACGATATATACATTCTTTGTATCAAATAAACTTCTTGAAAGAATAAGATTCTTCCTAAGAGTCATATGGTTCAAATAAGCAACACAAACCCTTGGAAATGAAATCTAAAAAAACACTAAATAATAATGAGAAATAGATATGCATGATTGTTGATGTGAAGACCTTACAACAAAGAAAGGTTTACAATCTCAAGATTGTCATTGGGTGGATATCACATTAATATTTTCTAAAAATCTATACTAGTTATGTAACTTATGAGAGTTGAGAGAAACAATGGGTGCATATCACATTAATATTTTCTAAATAGATGCACACTTTTCTATACTTGCAAGTGTTTCTTTGACGATATTAGGCCACTTAGAGGTTTTAAAAGGGAAACATGGTATTTGAAAATGATGCATGTTAATACATTGATGATGAGTATTTAGATGAGATGGAAGCCTACAAATAATACATATTTGATAAGAATTCATGAGGACATTTTTATTGGTCATTCTATCACTCTTCAAGGAGCTTCAAGTAGAGCTAAGACTAGTTTACCAAGGAAATCATGAGATTAGAATTTCTACCCATCTACTCCAAATTGTTGGTACTCTTACATTTTCTTTTGGCAGCTCAAGTCTTCTTTCCAACTAATTTAAGTATACAATCTAGGTGATAGAAATATGTGTTCCCTTCCATTAAACACAATGCACATATCCTCCCATCTCCATTATAAAAGATGAATGGTCACCCATTGGTCAAGCCATATCTAGTTCTATCCCCACTAATGGAATCTCTTGAATGCATCAATACACTCCTAATCACAATCATAGGACCTACCTTAGCATGTCCAAACACACTACCAATAGTGATAAAAATAAGAGAACTCAAGGTAGCATCCATAAAGAGGAAAAAAATGGCCCATGAGGCTATACTATAAGCAATCAACAAGTAAAATTCTAGAATTTACATGGTTTTAAAAAAAAAATGAAATCATGAAAATCAAGTACATATACTTGATAATTTATTTTACAATTAAACTCTATATCAAGAATTAGAATGATTATTGAAAGGAAGCAAGGTACATGGAACACATGTCCTACACCAATCTAATGACGGGAAAAGTATGCAAATTCTTTTAAATGCTTACAACTACAGTTATGTCATGTGTTTAACATAGAGATTACAACATCAATCACAACACAAGAATGCAAGAGAGACACAAGATATATCATGGGAAAAACCTTTTCAGGTGAAAAACCCCACACTCCAAAACCTACACAATGTATTATCAAAACAAGATTGTTTACAACACACTTGCAATGCAATTTATTCCAGGAGTCTACAAATGTTGTTTATGGAGTAATTTTGGTAGCATAATAGTGCATGTACAAACACTATGCAACTACTACTACAAAACACCTCAATATATAGAGTTACAAGGCATAAACAGGAAGCTTCTAGAGATGGACGTCTATCTTGGCCACATGGCCCATTTCTCACACCCAAGGACACTTCTCCAACATGCATACATCTCATTTACATCTTTCATACATGAGACATTTGACTTCCCAAGAATGGAATGCTCCAGGCCAAAAATAGGCAATGACATATGCTCTTATGCATCTTATAGCTGTAATAGAAATCTGCAGCATAACAACACTTAATGTTGTAAGAGAATCCGTCATACATGACTAAAAATAGCATATTCCTCTTACAACATGTCATAACCCAACTTGGGCACCCAAAGATGCCTTCTCCACATGCAAAGATGCTCTCTGACACTTGTCTTCACTTGTCATATGAATCTCTATATTTTGCTCTTACATGTCATAGATTTTGTCATACAAAATAACTCCTCTATCATACCAAAAGGTGTCGACACATGTCATTTGTGCCACCTCAAATGGGATACCTATATCCACATTGGATGAGTTGACCATCCTAGTCACCTTACAAGTTGAGTGAAAACTCACCATGCCACTTGACACTAAATGAAAAAACAAGATGTGTAATATAAATTACATCATAGGCAAATAAAGAAACAAATAATCAAGTAATCAATGTTAGGAATTGCAAGGTTGAGACACCTTAATTCCCAATATTCTCCCACTTGTCAAACACCTTGCAAGAGCCAATAGAGTGACAAGATTTAACTACTAGGAGCCAAGAGGACCATAGACTATGGAGCACCATCTGAACTTATTTGTGCCTACAGGTTTCATCAATGCATCTGCAACATTCTTCAAAGTGTCAACCTTTTCCAATATCACCTTCTCATCTTCTACCATATCATGAACAAAATGATATTGAACATCCATGTGCCTTGTTCTTGCATGGGAAGTAGGATTCTTTGCTAAGCAAATTGCACTCTGATGGTCACAACAGATAGTAATATGTCCTGCATCAAAACCAACATCTGAATAAAACCTTTTAAGACAGATGGCTTCGTTACAAGCATGAGTTGCTGCCATGTACTTTTCTTCTGTCATGGACAAAACAACCACAGGTTGTCACTTACTCATCCAACTAATAGCTCCACTAAACATGATAAACACATAAGCACTGGTGGATCTCCTATTGTCAATGTCACATGCCCAATCAAAATCCACAAATCCTCAAATACTCATAGAATGCTGAGGTCCTATAGGATAACCATGATAGCATAAGGAATACTCAGAAGTACTCCTCAAATATCTAAATACTCTCTTCACTACATCCCAATGTACTCATCTAGGATTAGCCATAAACTGACTAAGGACTCACACTGCTTGGGCAATGTCTAGTCTTATATAGACCATAGCATACATCAAGATGCCAATCGCACTAGCATAAGGTACTCTACTCATATGCTCCATCTCAGAAGGAGACTTTGGACAATCATCAAAAGATAGCTTTGTCCCCATTGTGATAGGAACAATCAAACGTCTACAATCCACCATACTGAATCTCTCCAACACAGTGTTAACATACTTACTATGGCCTAACCAAAGTTTTCTATTTGCTGTGTCTCTTCTGATCTCCATCCCCAGAATGTACATGGCTGCCCCTAAATTTTTCATTTCAATCTGTGTTGACAACTTAGACTTCAAATAAAAAATCAAACATTTGCCATTCCCAATTAGTAACATATCATCAACATACAATGCTATAATGAGAATGTGATCATTGTCAAATTTGAAATAAACATAATGATCTAATTTCAATCTAAGAAATCTAATACTCAACACAAAGGCATCACACTTTTGGTACCACATCCTAGGAGATTGTTTCAAAGCATACAAAGACTTGTTTAACTTGCAAACCAGATTTTCTTTACCTTTTAGCATGTAGTTCTCTATCTGTGATATGTAGATTTCTTCGTCCAAATCACCATGAAGGAAATTTGTGTTCACATCCATTTTTTCCACTTCTAAATCATAAGCTGCTGCAAGAGATAATAGTAATTGAATAGATGTCATCTTTGCAATGGGAGAGAAAATCTCACCATAATCAATTCCCTCAAATTGTGAATACCCATTTACATCCAACAAGTTTCTATCCTTTAGGCAAAGGCACCAAGTCCCAAGTTTTATTCTTTTCCAAAGAAGCCATCTCCTCTTCCATGGCCTTCTTCCAAGAACCTATATCTTTCACACCCCTAGCCTCTTTCACAATTCTAGGCTCATCAGTGTTAGAAATCAAGGCAAAAGTACAACTAGAATCAAGTAATGAATAACCAAACCTGTTAAGTTGTTTCCTGATTCATGTGGACCTCCTCACAAGTTGAGGTGGAGGTTATTCTTTTTCTTCTTCTTCTATACTTTCAGATCTGCTAGAGCTCTTCTCATCATCAGGTCCAACAGGGTCTTTCGGTTCAGTCTTCTTTGGGGTAGTAGGAAACTGAACCACATTCTCTTTCTTTTCTTTTTCATCTAGATGTAAAACAATAGAAGTTACCTATTCGAAAATAACACTTCTGACACCATAGCCAATGAGGATACACTTAACTGCCTTGTTCTCCAATTTTGACCTCTTCTCCTTAGGCACATGTGTGTATGCCTTACCACCAAAAACACAAAGATGTCTCAATAAAGGTATCTTACCAAACAACACCTCCATGGGTGTCCTATCAATGAGTGCTAAAGTAGGAGACATGTTAATTAGGTAGCAAGCAGTGGCTATAGCTTCAGCCCAAAACTTCTATTTGAGGCTAGCTCCACTAAGCATACTCCTAGACCTCTCCATCAATGTTCTGTTCATCCTCTCTGCAACTCCATTTTACTGAGGGGTTTATGGAGTTGTCTTATGTCTTTCAATCCCATCTTCTTTACAGAACTTATCAAACTTTGCGGAACAAAATTCACCACTGTTATCAATTCTCAAACACTTATCTTTTTATTAGTCTAATTCTCAACATGCCCTTTTTGGGCAATTCCTATAATCATCATATTCCATGTTATCTGCACGTAATCACCTGAATTAACCATTTGGGGCTTGCCCATCAATAGTCTCAGTTCTCGGAACAACCATTCCTGAAGTTGTATCCAATGGCAAAAAAGAAGCTGATGCGAGGGGTTCACGGATTCTCTGTGGTCTTGGTGCCATGTCAGGAGCGTGGAGGCGAAGGAGGCATATGACTTTGAAGACCTCCTTGACATTGTTGATAAAATTCCCAAACTAATTCATGGAGAATGTAATCTAAATATGTTGCATTATGAGACTAAAGAACAACTTAGACACAAGTTTGAAGATCCATAAAACATTGTTGATAAAATTACCAAACTAATTTGTGGTGAATGTAATCTAAATATATTATATTATGAGACTAAAGAACAACTTAGACAAGCACCTTAGGTTTTCAACTAGACAACACTCTAGGTTTGAATGGTTTTTGTGCCCTATTCTATCAACAAATTAGGAATATTCTCAAGAAGGATTTAATGGAAGTAATTGAATATTCTAAGAAGAACTACAACACCACTATGAAGAGATTAATGAGGCACATTGTGGTTGACTAGATGCCCCTTATTTTAGATGGGAATGATATATAGATTCTTTGTATCGAATAAACCTGATGAAAAATTAAGATTTATCCTAAGAGCCATATGGGTCAAAAAAGTAACATAAACCCTTGGAAATGAAATTTCAAAAAAAAAAAACTAAATAGTAATGAGCAATAGATATGCATGATTGTTGATGTGAAGACCTTACAACAAATAAAGGTTTACAATCTCAAGATTGCCACTAGGTGCATATCACATTAAGATTTTCTAGAAATCTATACTAGTTACATAAGTTATGAGAGTTGAAAGAAATAATAGGTTGTTAAATATGTTTATAAATAGATGCACACTTTTCTATACATGCAAGTGTTTCCTTGAGGATATTAGGCCACATAGAGTTTTTAAAAGGGAAACATGGGATTTGAAAATGATGCATGTTAATACATTGATGATGAGTATTTAGATGAGATGGAAGCCTAAGAATAATATATATTTGATAAGAATTGATGAGGACATTTTTATTGGTCATTCTATCACTCTTCAAGGAGCTTCAAGTAAACCTAAGACTATTTTACCAAGGAAATCATGAGATTAGAATTTCTACCCATCTACTCTAAATTGTTGGTACTCTTACATTTTCTTTTGGTAGCTCCAGCCTCCCTTCCAACTCATTTAAGTATACACTCTAGGTGATAGAAATATGCATTCCCTTCCATCTCCATTATCCACATATCCTCCCATCTCCGTTAGAAAAGATGAATGTTCACCCATTGGTCAAGCCATATCTAGTTCTATCCCCACTAATGGAATCTCTTGAATGCATCAATACACTCCTAACCATAATCATAGGACCTACCCTAGTATGTCCAAACACAATAACAATAGTGATAAAAATTAGAGAACTCAAGGTAGCATCCATAAAGAGGAAAAAATGGCCCATGAGGCTATACTATAAGAAATCAACAAGTAAAATTCTAGAATTTACATGGTTTGCAAAAAAAAGGAAAGCATGAAAATCAAGTACATGTACTTGAGAATTTATTTTACAATTAAACTCTATATCAAGAATTGGGATGATTATATAGTACAATTAATGCATAATAATTACTTTAAATGGTTTAGCTTCCAAAATATTGAATGGATCTTTCCTTAGGATCCAACCAAACATCTACTTTAGGAAATAATTTATGAACCAAATGCTTAACATATGGCCAAAAATCATTAGGCTAATGGTTCTATTTCCACCAAGGACAAGACACATGTTGGAATGTACACATCCACCTACTCAATCCATAATGGTTTTGGTTTCAATGGTGCTAGTAAATAGATTTGTCACTTTGAAATAGTTTAGAAAACTATGACTTGCTCAAGGAATTGTGACAAAAATGCCTACAACAGTTGGAGAGATCATCAAAGGGATGATGATCTTCCTCTGATTTTGAGAGGGGCAACTTATGACTCAATTTGAATTTTCTAGGATATGCTTTTGACTGGAAAGAAGGAAAGGAAACTACAAGGAATGGAAAAGAGAGAATCCCTAGATGAGAGACATAGGAATATCACCTAGAGTTCTCAAGATAAGACTTAGCATAAAAGTGAGCACAAAGATATTTAATGACACAAAGTTAAAAAATTTCAAACTCACAAAAATAACTAATAAGATAGGAAATTACTCATTCCCAACATATAAAAGGTCACACATTGAACATACAAAGAATATGCAACTAATTCAGAATAGAAGGTTTTTGTATCAAACTCAGTGCAACTAAACATAACTAAGAATTACAAATTAAAAAAAGAAAAACTTACATTCAATGAAGAAATATCTGACACAGAGTTCATTTTGCTCCCTTCATTCTTCACTGAAGTAAAAACACATAGTTTTTGAAAAATCCCTATACAAGGCTATATTGGAAAGCTAACTAATTTGCACTAAAAATCTATAGAAGAAAAATTCTCTCAAGAAGCTCTCCTAACGAGAAGTTGGGAAAATATCCACTCTTTACCTTCTCCTTACATAGTTATAGAGTTTTTCTCTTTTCTTACCAGAATGTAAATGATTCTTGAAAATAAGTAACAATAAAGAAAAAACCTTTCCCTTCATGTACAAACAATATTTAACAAAAACATTATTAAATGAATTTTTTAATAAGGTGATATGTTCTAGCTTCAAATTGACTAGTGTGTCTTTGACATTCTACAGGATATGTAAGTATTTGCCTTGTCGTATTTATTGATTACCACTACAACATGCACATTTGTTGATTGTGCCTTGCAATTTTGACAAACAAAAATGCTTCATACACCATTGGCATGCACTTTTACATACTCATTGAATTTTTGAAACATAAAACTTTCTCCTGCTCCATTTGGTGCATGCTTGACAACTAGACTTGCATTTTTTAACTTAAAATAAAACCGATCTTTTGTTTTATGCTTGCACCCTCACTATCTGAAAAGAATTCAAATAATTTTTGTTTGTTTGGTTTAGTCTAATGAAGCAATGGATGGAATAAACTATACTTTTCAATCTTATCTTGCACATACATCTTGCCACCTTTCTTGTTCTTATGTTTCCTACTCAATGTAGTATCATATCTAAAGTTATCAGGGTACTACTTAATGTACTCTGTAAACTCATCATGGTAGAGAAGACTATCAGTGTTGGAAACTCATTAGAAAAGCCAAGGTAGACGTCTAAAGTTGAAGGAGGAAACATCTCCCCTAAACATTCTCTCTAGGTCCCATAATGGAGCTATTCCAGTACTAGCGTCTATTATTATATGTGTTGCACTCGGATCATCTTTGGGTAGCAACATCGCTTTATCAAATGGACCTATAATGTAGAGCTTGTCTCCAAGTTTACTATCACAGAGATAACAATTGCAAACACATTTCTTGGAGGGATCCTCCTTCCTTGGCTCTAGGTCATGGTAAAAAACTCTTCTAACATACAAGCTTGTTGTTTTCCCAAGAAACAAATCTCCATATCTTGTAGAGGCAATAGAATAAAGGTGAAGAACATGAGAGGTACCAGGGTTTTTTAAAAACTTTTAGGGTTCTCACCATGGGGAATCACACCATATCTCTGGTCTTCCCAATAGAGCATGAACTAAGATAACTCCTCGTTCTCCAACTCAAGTGTATCAACATAGAAAATGGAAACATTGAATTCTTCATCCGATCTACTCAAAGGGAAAAGCGCAAGTGATTTAAGATGTCCATATGAAGGTGGTTACAAGCTCAAGTGATTTAAGTCTATTGAGGAAGAAGGATACTAAGACATCATTATAAAGTATGAAGGAACCTTCAATTTGAAGAGACACCTAGAAGAAGGTGAGAAAATATGAATGGACACATCGGATAATAATGAGTGCCTATGGATTCTATTAATCTATTGGACTCTCTTTCCCATAAAAACATGATAAATGCATCAAGAGAAAAGGGTATAAATAATAACATGGGTTACAATAATATAAGAATTTTGTCAAACATTAACTTGTAGGATCTAAATAGGATGTCAAATAATGCATGAGAAAAGATGAATGAAATCATCGCATTCCCTACACATGAGGTAAGAAGGATAGTTAAAGCATGATTTGTTGAAAGAATCTATAATAAAGCACGATTCCTTGAAAGAACATACAAGAAAGAAAGGATAGGTTCTATTAGAGGGGGTAGCTCCCTATATTATATAGAAAAAATAAAAAAGGTTACATAGCATTGGAAATGGCATTAATGCCATCAACCAGATCATTGGCTCTCTCCAGCTGCTAGGTAGACAGGAGATCACCATTTATACTTATGAAATTAGCAAAAGCTTCCATGTTGCAATTTTCCAGTCCCTCCCTGAAAATCTCTACCTCCACCACCTTTCCTTTCTTCCTTACTCCCTCTGCATCAAAGATCCCCCCAATAAGACCGTTCCTAAGATTTGGGTTGGTATGCTGCCCCGCCACTAGAATATCATCTCTCAGATCATCCTTGGCGAAGAAACCGATGAATCTTGAGTCCTTGTGGACAGCGCCCATGCCCTGGGCTACGCTGGTGAAAAACCTCTTGACCATCACCCCATCGTGCAGGTGAGAGCCTTGACCAAAATCCATGCCAATGATACTTTTTATGGCTCGTTTGAGCTCATCGTCCTCCATTTGAGAAAGTAAAGAAATTTTAAAATTTTGGATAAGAATATATTTATGCTTTATTTTTAAAAAAACTGATGTGTGTATATCTATATTAAAAATAAATAAATAAATAATTTATTTAGTTTTTGCTTTAACTTTGCTTTAAAAATTTACATGGGGAAATAGAAGAGGTTACGAGTATTATCTAGAAGTATTGCAACTCTGGGAGGGTCCGAAACTTCATTGTGTTGAATGCTGATCATCGACCACCATCGCTATCTTACCTACTAATGTTTTGATGTAGCTATGAATAAATTGTTTGCATAAAGGGGGCTACACACACTTGCTCAATGAAATAATGCTTTTCTAGGTTAATTGAAAAATAAACGCAGAAGAGTGCAAGGGAAGCTTTGAGCCCATGGCACATACAAAAAGCAGGGAGCAAGCAAAGATAGACCTCCTTCAGTCTCAGGGTATCCTCGCTTAGGGGTATCAAATCTTAAAGGAATTTCAAGAGGTTACCTTCATGAGGAGCATATACGGAGAGAATGACAAAAGGAACTTTGGTGGTATGAAGTAGGGTCCCTTCTCAATTCCTTTTTATTGGAAAGATTGGAGTAGTGCATTTACTAGGCCCTAAAAAGTTAGGGACTTGACAGCCTGAAGATTGTATTAGTGAACTGATTTTATTACTTCATTCAAAGACTCCACAAATTGAATTCAAAGAATTTAAAGATCAAGTATGAAGATTTTAAAGTTCAATTCTAAAGAATTTCTTTGAATGGGTCAAGTTTCTTTACCACCCGGGTTCCGCTTCCACCCCACTAATGAAGTGATCCTCAAGTATTATTTGATGTGAAAACTATGTGGGTGACCAGTTCGAGTTGATGCCATTACAGAGATTGATTTATACAAGTATGAGCGATAAGATTTACCAGGTAAGCCATTAATCTTTCTTAGCTGACTCTTAATTTTTACATCAGAAATAAAGAAATGAAATGAATTATATTGATGTACATAAATAAGCATGGTAGGTGAATGAAACTGGAAAGTACATTTAGCTAGAAATGATATGTATCTGAGTAAATCAAAATTAGTTAAACCCTAAACCTTCAGATTGAAATATACATATATAGCCATGTGTGAAATATGAATCAACAAATGCCGTGTTTTAAGATTATAACATTTTCATAGTCCATGAAAGAAATTTAAAAAATAAAATCTTCTAACTTGTTTTTCCAAAAGACATTTACTGAAGTATTATGATTTTGAAAATTATTAAGTAATTGAAAGAAATAGCTAATACGATTACTTGATTAAGATTGAAAATAGAATTACAGTAAGATGATGATTAACTATAATTTTATTTTCAAGCTTAATCAACTAATCGAATCAACTATTTCTTTCAATTAATTAAACAATTTTCAAAAACATAATACTTCAGTAAATATCTTTTGGAAAAACAAGTTAGAAGATTTATTTTTTAAATCTTTCACGGACTACGAAAATGTTATATTTTTAAGACACAGTATTTGTAGATTCAACTTTCTGACATGGCTATATATATATATGTATATTTTGATCTTAAGGTTTAGGGTTTAATTTCTTTTGATTTACTCCAATACATCTCATTTGTAATTGAATGTACTTTCCAGTTCCAATGACCTACTACATGGTTATTTATGTACATCAATTTAACTCATTCAATTTCTTTCTTTCTGATGTAAAAATCAGAGTCATATAAGAAAGATTAATGCCTTACCTGGTAATTCCAAGGCTCATACTTGTATAAATAAATCTTTGTAATGGAATCAACTAGAAGTGGCCACCCACACAGTTTCCTCTTCAAATAGTACTTGACGAGCTCTTCATCAGTGGGGTGGAAGTGGAACCCAGGCGGTAAAGAAACTTGATCCATTAAAGAAAATTCTTCATAATTGAACTTTAAATTCTTCGGAATTGATCTTTAAATTCTTCGAAGTAAGTTTGTGGAGTCTTTGAATGAATTAACAAAATCAACACTAATACACTCTTCAGGTTGTCAAATCTAGAACATTTTAGGGCCTGGTAAATGCACTAGTCCAATTTTTCCAATACAAAAGAATTAAGAAACAGCCATGCTTGATACCAACAAAGATCCTTTTGTCATTCTCCCCATGTATGCTCCTCATGAAAGTAATCTCTTGAAATTCCTATGAGCTTTGATAATCTTTAGGGCGAATACCCTGAGACTGAGGGAGGCATGTCTTTGCTTTCTCCCTACTTTTTGTATGTGTCGTGGGCTCAAGGTTTCCCTTGCACTCTTCCACATTCATTTCTCAATGAACCTAGAAAATCATTATTTCGCTAAGAAGGTGTGCGTAGCCCCCTCTACGGAAGCAATTATTTCATAGCTAGATCAGAAAATTAGCAAGATGGTGGTTGATGATCAGCATTCAACACAATGAAGCTTCAGAAAATCTTAAGAGTTGTAGTATTTCTAGATAATATTCATAAGTTCATGTGAAAAGTGGGGCATGTGCGCAAGGCACAACAAATAGCGACTCTACTTGGAGAATTCTCCTGAGAATTCCAAAGATAAACACAAGTTAAGAACCTAGAATCTCTACTTACACCCACACACTAGGCCAAATAAACATGAAAACATGATCAAGGAATCAAAATCAAAAGCTAGAATAACCATCCATATTCCAAAGCTGTAAATGCGTGCATATGTATTCATTTCCATCCTTTGTGAACTAAGGTCGTCTAGTTTCACTTACATTAAGCTACATGAATGATTCTCATCTCATGAACAACCTACATATTGCCTCACTACTAGTTAAGTGTCTATAGCCCTGATGAGGTTGTCTCTATGATTCCACTCTCATAAGATAAAAAACTCAAGACTAAAGAATAATAAACTTGTAACATACGTCTAACCATTTGAGGAGCATTTTCAAGAAGAGTAGTATTAACTTTTTTTGGCAAAGAAGTACTCACTGGTGATGCACCCAAAGATGAAACATTCCCTTTAACCATTGCACATGGATGTTGGGAACAACAGCCCCTGGAATAAGCCATCTACCAGGAAGCCTACTACCAACGAATCCTTGCTCTGAACTAAGAGCTACGAAGCATTACAGTCAAAGCACATAAGGAAGGAGAACAGTGCCCAAATAGGAATATTATTTAAGTTGGTATAGACAAGAATTGATATTATGATGTATAGCCACAATGCTTTCATGGAGTGTTTTGGAGTTCGGTGGATTCATGGGCAATGAGCTCTCCAATGTAAAGATTGGCATTCGATGGGCCACAAATTATCTTCTCAAAGCTACTTGCCCCATATATGTTGAGGTCAGTATGTGCATAACAACAGAATAATTTCAATCATGATGTTACAACAAAATAATTTTGGTCATGATGTTTTATCTCCCGGGTTTATGAATTCTAATAATTAGTTAGGTTTGTCTGATAATTATGTAGGAAGGACACCCTAACAATGACTATAAATGCTGGGAGAGGCCAGAAGAGAACTGCATATAAAATAGATAACCAAAACCCTGAAACAACTCCAACACTTGGAGTTGCATCCTTTTTGTTTCCCAAGTCAAACCCTTTCTATTCAAAGAAACTCATTCATGCTTCCATGGTAAATTTTTTAGAACTAGAGTAATAGTGGTAGATTAAAAACTTGATAACAGTTAGAGTTTAGGAGCTGATGAATCAGACAATAGATTTGGGTTGGACAATAAACATGTTGGAGCCCGAGTGCTTTTATCCAAGGTATAGTAACTTAGAGTGTGACTACTTATATTACTTCACACAATATTTTTAACTTCTTGATTTGATTAGTATAAGTAGGCACACTCGAAGTTATTATACGTTTTATAAAAGTACTTGAGTTCCAACATGTTCATTTTCCTAGGGAAATTTATTGTCTAATTCATCAGGTCCTAAACTCTGGTTTATTCTAGTGCTAAAAAATTTACCATCATGGAAGCATGAATGGGTCACTTGAAATAGGAAGGGTCTTACTTGTGAATCAAGGGATGCAACTGCAAGTGCTGCATCAGTTCCAAGGTTTTTGTTATCTATTTTATATGCAGATCTAGCATTGTCCATGCCTTCTGGCCTCTCCCAGCATTTGTGGTCATTGTTAGGTTCCCCTACCTGCATAATTTTTAGACAAGCTTTAATAATTATTAGAATTTATAAACTTGGGAGATACAACATCATGACTTAAATTATTCTATTGTTACATCATGAGTGAAATTATCATGTTCTTATGCACATACTAACCTAAACCTATATGGTGCCTGGATGAGTAGTAGCTCTGAGAAGATAATCTGTGGCCCATCGAATGGCCAGATTTGAATTAGAGAGCTCGCTACCCATGAATCTGCCTAACTCCAAAATACTCCATGACAACATTTTGGTTGTGAAGGCACATTGTCTACTCTGTCAAGTCCATATCCTCCCATCAAGTCCAACTGATAAATTGTCCATCTGCCCACAATTCTCGAAACTCAAAAACAGCCATGTAACTATGCCATACCTGTTGCAATACTGAGTTAAACATTTAGACATCATATCCTGCTGCAAATTTTAGAACATTAATCTTCATTTCCTTCTGGTGATTAATTGTTGTGTTTTTTTGGCTTATTTTTTGATTCACTAGGGTGGGCTGGGTGACCCTTTGGTGGCTTGGCAGCTGAGGTTTTCCTTTTCTTTGAGTATTATTGATAGTTACTTCATCTGTCTCCTTCATACTACTACTTCCACTGCCATGGTTTCAATAGATTCAACATGCCAATTTCTGTTGTTCAGTTTCCATCCTAACTTCAATTACAGCCTTAAATACCTACAATTCTATTGCACTTAGTTAAAAAGATATAAAATAAAATTATATTATATTAAATTTGGGTCATAAGGTCAGCCCTCTAGGATTTCAATCTCGAACACACATATTGCATCCACAAATCTAACTTAAAATTTATATATTGCTGCAATAAATATAATTTATCTTTTGATTAAAAATTAATAAAAGTAATATTTTTCACTTGAAAAAATTATTTCAAATTAAGTTTTTCAAAGAACTTTTATAGGATACACTCATTATTTCAAAAGATTATTGTGTAAACATATGCATATATTTACGATAAAGTAGTTTCATGGTTAGTATTTTATGAGATTGTTGTATAAACTTTATAATATAAAAAATATATAAGAAATCATATTACCAAATTAACCTAGAAACTTAAAAAATAATATTGAGTGAGAAAAAACCAATAAAAGACCCACTTCCAAAATACTACTTATATTATAGTATGACACACAATATCTTATAATAAAAAAAGACTTCATACAATAGGGAATAAAAGGGAATATTACAGAATGGAGAATAATTATATATTCTAAGATAAATATATATTTTTTGGTATATTTATGAAGTGGACAGTTCCAAGTATCTAAAATCTACAACAAGGAAAAAAAAAGAGGAAGATGGAAATATACAGATTTGCATATAAGAAGATAGGAAGATCATCAATCAAAAAGAAAGATACATCTGAATATTAAGGCTGCAGTCCAGTTTACAGAAACAAGTAAGCATCTTCATATTATTCTTATCCTCTTGTCTGATTGGCTATCATACTAGCACATGTATGAACGATCTTGTATTTCTGTTTCATTCATTAATGTACCATCATAGCATTTATTTTTATACAGTCAATCACTAATAATGTGTAAACAGTCATATTCAATTGCTCATGACAATGTATCTTGTATGGTTTGAATTCATAAGTGATTTATTAACACCATATGTGGGAAAGAGTAGAAAGTGCCAAGAGGCCATTCATGGATATTTATCACATAGAAGCTTTCTCACATGAGGTATGAGGTAGCCATAGTGCAAAGATTGTGAATTAATGGCCTTGGCTACCTAGAGTACCAAGGAGTCTCACAGAGGCCTTAGCTCCAAGAGTACAAAGGTACTTCTTGAGTAAGGATGGGAGACATTAGAGCCCCATGGTGGATAACGGCAACTCTCATCTCATCTCACATAAGTTGTTAATAAATGACATATGAGAGATAACAAGTATGTAATATGTATATATAAAGATCATAGATCATGTGAAATATTATGATAGAGAATATGCAAGGCATATGGATAGTGATCATAAGAATAGCATGTGAAATATGAAAGATAGATAAGGGCCCTACTCCTCATCTCGACAATTAGATTTATAGTCATATATCATATCTTGCTACAGGATTATTCTTTATTATCTCATTGATTTGCCACTCTAGATCACATGATACACTTTAAAGGTAAGGAATTTATGTTCTTCTTATCTTTATTGAATGATTGTACTTGTCTTATGAACAACTGCTTAATATGGAAGTGTATGTTGATAATAGAAAATTACAATACTAATATGTTATGTTTTCACCCTAGTCCATGACTTCCAGGAGTAAGTCAAATTTTAGGGGGGGATGATGTAGTTCCTCTCCAATTTCACCTTGGATGTACAGGTGGTTAGACTAAGGAGTGTGAAGATGAATGCAAATAATCAGAATACTTAGGTTAGTATATTTTATCAATGAATCTTGTTGCAATACTGATAATTCACATGCTCTGACATTGCCTTGCATTCAGGTGATTATGATGTTGACTTTACTATGATTGTCATATGTTAGAATTGAGTTTTATGCGACTGATTCTGTATCATAGGAGGTTATGATGTTTTGTGTGGATCAATCATATTATGAGTATCATACGACTATCTAGTGATGGTTCTTACTTAGTCGTTCAGTAACTAATTGATATGTGTGTTGTGATTACATGTTTGATGTGTGGGTGAAAGGAACAGTGTCGCATTACTCATGCATGAGTACCCTACTACACTGTGACTTCCTTTCGCTGTGTGTATGACTACATGATTGCATATATATACATGTTTGACCGTGTTGTTTGTTGTAGGCTGCAGGTACCAGGCATTGACTCCGCTTGAATTAACAGGTTTGAGTGTGCCTTAACCAATGCAACTGTTGAATGGAGATAACATATGGTCCCCTAGCTTAGCCATCATCTTTGAAGAGGATGAGTATCTGGTTGTACACCTTATCAGTGTTGTCAGTTTGGTCATGATAGTCAGTCATTATTGTGGTGGTCTTGCTTTCTGATCTTCCATAGTAGTCAGGTATGGTTTGGCTGTTGGGTTATTTTGTTGGTATTGTTTTGGTTATTGTTGCCTTAATATAAAATAATTAGTTATGAAGCCTTTTTGTTAAATAAATAAATATATAAATGTCCTTAAGTAAATTTAGTTTATGAAAAATATATTATTATAGAAGTTAAGTTAATAAATAATAACAATAATAATAGTAATAAATGTAATTCTAACTAGAGATAAATAAATAAATTAATATAACTTAATGTTGTGTTAATGGTAATAAAATAGATAATATTTGCAAGTTGTCATATATATAAATATAGAAAATACTAAAGTAGATAAAATTAGAAATGAATCTTGTCTAGTTGTAAATGAAATAAATAGCAAATTCTAAAATAAATAGAATCATAGAGAAATTATTGTTTGGTTAAAATAGAAAATTGTAAGAAAATAATAAAGGCGAATCTTCGAGAAGAAATTGTGGGGGTGGTTATGCATGCTCAACTTTATTTTGAAATCTCAAGACATAATATGGGGAAGGAGAGTGCATTTCAAATGAAGAATATGTTTTATGTTTTGGGGATCTCTCTCTCTTAGGAAGTTTTCATTTTCTTTTGGCACAGTAAACCATAGCTTCTAGAAGAAAAGACTTGGGAAAAATGGATGTGAGCTGAGAAATTTGTGAAGATGTGATTGAAGCAATATTCCAGGTATGGATAGAGATATGAAACTGATTTATTGTTGCATTAGATTTAGTGAAATACTTTGTGAAATCTCTTCTACATTTTCTAAACCTAGTCTATTGCATCAGCTATAACTTTATTTTTATGAACTGAGTTCCTCCAAAATTTGTATATGTCGTGCATGACCTAGTTTTTTAAATCATATCCAAAAATCAGCCATACCCAATTTCTCATTGTTGAGATATGAATATTTTGTCTGTCTACCTCTCACCCATTTCGTCTCTGTTGTAACAGTCTGTTGCATTAGCAATAACTTTAATTTTATAAACTGGGTTCTCTAATTTTTTTTTTATATATGGTGTACGTCCTAGATATCTAAATCATATCTAAAAATCAGCCATACCTAGTTTGTCATTTTTGAGATATGAATATTTTGTGATTGTCTACCTCTCACCCATTTCGTCTCTGTTTTAGTAGTTTGTTGTGTTAGCCATAACTTTAATTTTATGAACTAGTTTTCTCTAATTTTTTTTATATATAGTGAACGTCCTAGATATTTAAATCATATCCAAAAACTAGCCATACATAGTTTGTCATTTTTGAGATATGAATATTTTGTGACTGTTTACCTCTCACCCATTTTGTCTCTGTTAAAACAGTTAGTTGCGTCACTAATAACTCTATATTTTTGAACTGGGTTTCTCTGAGAGTTTTCAACAAATTCATTTTGTACATATCCTACAATCATTGATTTCCATCATATCACTCTCTTTGAGGCATTCTACTAATCAGTTTGCATGCTCTATCTATGCTTTCATATTTTGCATTGTTGGTAGCTTCTAAAGCCTTCTCAACAAATTCATTTTGTGCTGATCCTATCATATGCATGTGGTGAAAAGTGTGGTAGATTTCATGAAGATATTAGATATATAGGAATGTTTTGTTGTTCTGTATTCCTTTCCTCTCAAGCTAGCCTTAGAACAAGGTTCTTTCATTGTAGATTCAGGTTTTGTATCTAGTGATTCTAACTAGTGTAAGATATTTACAGCATTCTAATAGTATAGGCTTTTAGTCTTGCTTATATAGTTATATTTAATAGTATTACAAAATTGTCCTATTTATTAATGAAATCTACATCAGTGTAAATAGTGTAAACAATTGTTGTGTTTAATTTGTATGCCTTAGGGTTATTTGCATGTTGTTTGCAATCATTTTAATTAAATGAAATTAAAAATAAGTCTTGAGAATTATTAGTTAAAATATTGATACTCATGGATACTTATATCTTATGATCATATTATAACTGCTACTGATGATTAGAAAGTTATAGTTTTGTATTATGATGTGCTTTGAGAGTAAATGTGATGTGAAACCATTGTGTTTTTAAGGTGTCAAGTGTTGTGTCATTTGGGGAAGTTGTTTCCAGAGGCCTAGGAGGGTGTGATTGTTTGGGTTTGGCTATGTGTGCATCATGTGAGTTGAATGAAATGCATTCTTGAAATATTGTCTCCTATTCATGTTAGTATGATACATGTGCAAGATAGATAATGCCTTGCTTAGTGTACCTATTAATGTGGTTATGATGAGTATGCAAGATAGATAATGTCATGCTCCGTGTGATGTGAAATGATGTGTATTCTATGTTGTAAATGTAACATGATGAGAATGTGGTAGTTCATGCTTAGTTTATGTTTTGGGACAAGAATTGGTCCCTGTGATTATGATTTGTATGCAAGAAGGTAAATGCCTTGCATTGTATATGTTGCTTGTCATTGTGATGGTAATTGTCTTGCTTGATGGATAGGGTCTTCTAGATGCAGGTAGTGGAGTGGATTTCAATGTGGGGCCGGTGCCCAAAGAGGCTACTAGGATAACCCATTAGAAGTTTTTAATCCAGTGATAACTTAAATAATAAATTTAGAGGGTTGGGTAGTTTCCACACTAAATAAGATAATTAGATACCTCAGCCATGCCTATAGTGCTCATTCAGGCTAAGGATGGGATGAGAAGGCTATTGTTGGCAATATCAACTTCCTTGTCCTCATAAAAGGATTGTTGGTTCCCCATGTGTCACCCTATGGGGTCAGTGCCTAGAGAGAGGCTGCCAGAATAACCATAGATGGGGACCAGTTTCTACAGAGAGATAGCCTAGATAACCCATGCTAGGACCATGCGATGACACTCTTCCCTACTGCAGCCTAGCACTCCCTAATGTGTATTTTTCCCTTTCATTGTGTGATTGCCTCTGGAAGTAATGTTTGAATTACTTGTGTTGTTCATATTGACCCATATTATATTGGAGCCATGTGTAGTCCTTGTACCTGTTAGTCTACTATTTTTCTTGATTGTTATCTTAGTGGGACCTTATTGTTATCTCCTAGCATGGGGGGTGGACCTTAGGGTTCCACATGGTCGGGTTGTTGTGCTTTTCTCTCCATTGGATTCCCTTGCTATTGAACGTGTGCGAGAAGGATGTACCTAGTATGATAGATTTCAGACCTTGCTCTAGATTGAGGAGACAGATACTTATGATCATGTTTCAGTCTTGTATATCAGTTGAATCATGTACTATTATCTTGATGTATGTACTCCAATGTAATCTGGATAGCATTATTGTAAACAATGTAATGTTGTACTCTCTTATAAAGGAACTTGTCTTATACTCTCTTGTAAAGGAACTTGTCTATGTACTCGTGATCCTATGTGTAGGATCCTGATGTTACTTATTTGATGATATAACATGGAATTGTATGTGTTTATTTATCTGATGCAATTAGACTCAGAATGAACTATGTTTGTTAGTTAATTCATAATGTTGGTTAGATCTTGTTTTAGTTTATTAGTAATGTAGCTGTGGAACCCTAGAGAATACAGCTTAATTTAAATGTTATGACTAAATATATGATTGTTGTTATTTCTTTCGTTTAAAAAAAAAAATTGACCTTTTTGTAAGTTTAGTTCTGTTATCATCTAGGTTCCTTGGCGGGGCGTTACACGCTATGTCTTATTTCCTGATAGATATACATATTGAAAACATCCATAACTTTCAACATATTAATCCTTTTTTAAATCCAAAAGATGTGTCACATTCTATGATTTATTGTGTATACATCAAAAATTAAATTTTTTGAATTTCATATATTTTTTACTAAGTTAGGTTGGCTGGAAAATTATTTATTAATGTTTTTAAAGATTAATAGTAAAAAATTTATAAATAAATATTTATTTACTAAAAAACTAAAAAAATATATTCGTCACATATGCTCATGTGTCTTTTACTTAAATCCAAATCTTAGAGGAAAAATATTATATTTATCTCGTACTTCGGTTGGCTGGAATGACACATTTTTACGTTTTTTCTAAAAACGTTAGTAGTGCCTCATTGAAATATCCAATTTTCACCAAACTAATTTTTTTTAAAGTAGTAGCCCATAAACTACATTCACTTTTTTAAAACTTTTATTGTTACCTTATTTCTAGATTGTATAGCTAACTCATTCAATTTTTGACATGGAGTTGCTTAATTCTATTTTTCACATTTACATTGCCACTTAGTGGTATAGTTTGGCCCATCATGATCCTGCAGTCACCCAGTAGCTTTAAGAAAATAATCTGTGGCCCATCGAATGATCATCTTTGCATTGGAGAGCTCGTTGCCCATGAATCCGCTAAACTCTAAAACATTCCATGACAGCTGTTACCATTTTTTGACCCCAGCTCCAAAATTGGCTAAGATGATTTATCATTTATCATTCTTAATGAGGTTTGATTTATTTTTGTTATGTGCTAGTTACATAGTTGTTATTAGATAAATCATTCATTGCATTGCAGAGCAGTAAAAGAGATAAGTATTCATTCACCATAGTGATTGTCCATTTACAATTTTGAATACATAAGAGAACAAACATTGCATTGAAGGAAACTAAGACATATCAGATGTCCCAAACAAACTATGGGTTATAGCTGAACTCATGATAATACAAATAAAATGCTATGCATCTAATGAAGAAGAGGGAAAGACATAGCCATCATTGCCTTGTTTTGGTTGATCTTCATAGAAGCCTCCAGTCCTGCTCCTGACCTCTAAAAAAAGTGGGAAGGTCCCATTAGAAGCTCTGGTTATGAAAATCCTTCATCAATCAAGAGAGACATAATACTTTAGTTGTAATGTATTGATCAAATGAGAGCATCCATATGCAGAAGGAATTGAAGAGAAGTAAACATAAGAGCATCATTATTTTATTCTAATCTGTTTGTTTCATGCGCAGGTATAGGACAAATCATGAAGCTGATTGAAGACATTCATCATGTGGTATCAAATTGGCTCTCACAAGGGTTGAGACCAGCATGCTACTGCCCCTCATCGTAGAAGGGATGAATAGAAGAAGAAGATCATTGATGATATTCACGTGACAAGATGAAAGAGTAACAAGACAATCATATGCATCAGTCATGACCATGATTTTACTTCAAAGTATGAAATACAACCATGATGCATGAGCATCCAGTGGTGTAAGGGCAATCTTGCATCACCCAAAAAAAGATGTGTTTCAAAATTGTTGATGTTCTTTCCATTTCTTTTCAAAATTTATGGTTTTGGTTCCATAATCGCTTGAATAATGATGTAGAACTTTCAGTTTTTTGAAACTGTTAAAAATAGTAACCTACTATTTTTAGAAAGTTTGCATTTGGGCACGGAATGAAGTAAAATTTTATAGGAAGTTTCATAACTCAAAAATAAGACCTTTGGCAAGGGAATCATGCAAAGATCATTTGTGAGCTAAAAGATATTAAAGTTTCTGTTTCTTAAAAAATGCCTGAAAATTATTCAAACTCAGGTTTGAGGTACTAAATGGCCTCGTACGGGCCCAAAAATGGTTCTAGAACCAACAGAGCTAGTTCATAGCGCGTAGAACACTCCACGAGCTTTCTGACGCATAAAATGGTTTGTCAATCAAACACCCAGATCAAAAGTTATGGCTCTCGAAAGTTGACCTATTTTTGGAGGGAGAAGCAAATTTTGAAATTAGGTTGTTGGTTGCCAAAAAGGCTATTAATAGGCACAAAAAATAGGCAGAAAAATAGAAACCCTAGCTGATTTTGGATTACAGAAGGTAGATGATTCTAGAGTCTAGGAATAGGAAGCTATAATGTGTTGCAGCCTATGGAGGGTTGATTCCTCTGATTGTATTTGAGCTTTTGTAATATAATAACTTGTCCAAATCAATAAAGAAAGTTCTATTTTCTATGTGTAATTTATGTTGTTGTGTGTTTTATGATTTAGCCCCTTCATCAAGTGGTATCAGAGCAAGGGTTCCTAAGTGTGTAGATAGATCGCCGACCGTGAGGTAGTTTTCACTAGGACTTGAGGTTGTGGGTTTGCTGCGGAGATCAAGATGCCTCCAGGAAGAAATCATATTGGGAGGAATACTTTGATGGAAGAAAGTTTTAGAGCCCTGTAAAGGCAAATTGATGCATTACAAGAGGACAAGCAAAGGGGGTTTGAGCTGAGAACAAGAGAAGAAAGTGAACATGAAGCTGAAGAAGAGCTATCTAAGGAAGAACAAGAAGTTGTAGGAGATCCTGCAAAAGTTAGGTTGTTAAGGGCCATTTCTAAGATTGGAAAGAGGCCCAGGATTGAAGTTTCTACATATTCTAGAGATTTTAATCTAGAATAGCTTATTAATTGGATCAATGATATGGAGGAATACTTTGAGTATGAAGATGTGGAAGACCCAGATCGGGTCTAATTTGCAAAAAAAAAATTGAAGGGCTATGCTAGTATTTGGTGGAAGGAGGTCTAGTTAGAGGAATAGAAGAGGAAAATGAAAGATCACCAGATGGGATCAAATGGTGGAGAAAATGAAGAAACAGTTCATTCCTGTGGACTATGAGATGGAGTTGTTGAAGAAGCTGCAAGGATTGAAGCAAGGCAACAAGTCTGTTAAGGAGTATACAGAGGAATTTTATAAAATTACTATTAGGAAAGGTCATGCAGAGCCCAACAAGGAGAACGTAGCCTGTTACATTAATGGGATGAGACTGATTATTCAAGAGGAGCTAAGCCTAGTCAGAATGACCACCATAGAAGATGCATACCAATTTTCCCTAAAGGTGGAAGAGAAGCTAAATAAAAGATTTAACAGCAAGCAAAGGGGAACAGGTCAAGGCAGAAGGACTGGTGGAAGACCATATGGGGGGTGAAATGAAGATTCAAAGAAAAGTGAAGAAGCCGGCACCAGTCAAATTCAGAGAGGAGATAATGCCTACCACCCTCATGACTAGAACAATGGTGAGCAAAGAGGAAGAGGAAGAGGCAGACCTAGGCAAGGACCTAGAAGAGGAGGTTTCAGAGGAACCTATTTCCAATGTGGAGAAGAAGGGCATTGAGCATACGAGTGTCCGCAACATCAAGGAAGGAGAAATAGAAGACCTAAATATAATGCACTAGTTGCACATGTAGATGAAGATGCATAGTCTAAGCATTCTGAAGATGTTGAAAGGGGAGAAACCCTAGTGGTCAGAAGAACCTTGTTGAATGAAGAGAAAAAATCAAATCAGAGGAAGAGTTTATTTCGCACAAGGTGCAAATGTGAAGGTAAGTGTTGTGATATTATTATTGATAGTGGAAGCATTGATAATCTTGTTTCAGAGGAGATGGTTGACAAGTTGAAGTTGACAAGAAGAAAGCATCCACATCCATATCAGATTGCATGGTTAAAGGAGGACCATAGAGCTTTAGTCAATGAGAAGTGTTTAGTGAAGTTCAAGATTGGAGACTACCATGATGCGGTGTTGTGTGATATCATACCAATGGACGCATGTCATATGCTGTTGGGGAGGCCGTGGCAATATGATAGGAGCATTGTCCATGATTGTCGTGCAAACACATATTCCCTAACAAAAGATGGGGCTCGTCATAAATTGAAGCCCTTGAAAGAGGTGGAAGAAAAGGTATGTAGTACTACCAGAATTTGCTTGGTAGATGGTAGAAAATTTTTGGAGGGTATGAAGGATGAGCATGATTGTTTTGCATTGATTCCTAAGATTAGTCAAGAGAAATGTGAAGATGTACCAACAGAAGTTTCAAATATGTTGGAAGAATTTTAGGACATTATCTCTGATATTGTACCAGAGGGTTTACCACCAGTGAGGAAGATAAGTCATCAAATGGATTTGATACTAGGAGCCAATTTGCCAAATAAGGCTGCCCGTAGAATGACTCTAGCAGAGAGTGAAGAGTTGAATAGACAAGTTCAGGAGTTATTGAGGAAAGGATTGATAAGAGAGAGCCTAAGTCCATGTGCGGTACCTGCAGTACTAGCACCAAAGAAAGATGGAGAGTGGAGAATGTGTATAGACTCTCGAGTCATCAATAAGATCACAATCAAGTATAGATTTCTATTGCCCAGAATGGATGACATAATGGACTATTTGAGTGGAGCCAAGTACTTCATGAAGATTGACCTGAAGAGTGGGTATCACTAGATCCGTATCAGAGAAGGAGATGAGTGGAACACAGCCTTCAAGACAAAGGAAGGTTTTTATGAGTGGTTAGTCATGCCATTTGGGCTAACCAATGCACCGAGCACATTCATGCGGCTCATGAACGAGGTATTGAAAGAATTTTTGGGAAGTTTTGTTATTGTTTGTTTGGGTGATATTTTGATTTTTAGTAAGACTTGGGATGAGCATTTGATGCATATCAGAAGAGTTTTAGAGAAGCTAAGAGAAGAAAAGTTGTTGATTAATTTGAAGAAATGTAGTTTTGTAAAGAAGGAGTTGGTATACCTGGGATTTGTTGTCTCAGAGGAAGGTCTTAAGATGGACCCAAAAAAAGTGAGGGCTATCATTGAATGGCCTATGCCAAGGAGTAAAACGGAGGTACGCTTTTTTCATGGTTTGACAAGTTTTTATAGAAAGCTTATCAGGAATTTTAGTAGCATTTGTGACCCCAAACTGAGACAATGAGAGGGGATAGAAAAGAGTTTAGATGGACTAAAGGAGAAGACAAGAGCTTTGATACATTGAAGCAGAAAGTCATAGAACAACCTGGTTTGGCACTTCTAGATTTCAATAAGGTATTTCAGGTAGATTGTGACGCTAGTGGTAGTGGTATAGGAGTTGTTTTGAGCCAAGAAGGTAAGCCCATTGCCTATTTTAGTGAGAAGCTTAATGATGTCAAAAAAAATATTTTGTTTATGATCAAGAATTTTATGCAATAGTTCAGGCTTTGAAGAAATGGAGATATTATTTATTGCCAAAAGAGATTGTTTTATATACTAATCATCTGGCTTTGCAGTATCTTAATAGTCAAGGAAAATTAAATCAAAGGCATTTAAAATGGGTTGAGTTTTTGCAGAGCTATAACTTTGTTTTGAAGCACAGCAGTGGGAAGTCCAATAGAGTTGTAGATGCCTTGAGCAGAAGGCAAAATTTGTTGATAGAAATGAAGATAGAGGTTGTTGGGTTCGATGAGCTCAAAAGTTTGTATCCTGAAGATCTAGATTTTGCAGAGGCTTGGAAAGCTTGTTTGGAGCCTGTCACATTAGACAGGACAAAATGGTTGGATTTCATAATCCAAGATGGCATGTTGTTTAGAGGAAGCCAGTTGTGCATTCTAAGGAGTTCCATGAGAGAGAACCTAATTAAGGAGAAGCATAGTGGAGGATTGGCTGGACACTTTGGTCAAGATAAGACCATTGCTATTGTTGGTGAAAATTATTATTGGCCATAGTTGCAGCAGGATGTGAGGAAATTTATGTAGAGTTCTAGAGTATGTCAGATGGCGAAAGGAGCAAGTTAGAATATAGGTCTATATCAGCCACTACCTATACCAGAGAAGTCATGGGATGATATTAGTATGGATTTTGTTCTTGGTTTACCAAGGACATAGAGAGGACATGATCTTGTGGTGGTGGATAGATTCTCGAAGATGGCACATTTCATTCCTTGCAAGAAGACTAATGATGCTGTCCATATTGCTGAATTATTTTTCGAAGAGGTGGTGAGATTACATGGTCTACCAAAGAGCATAGTTTCAGATCAAGATACCAAGTTTGTTGGTTATTTCTAGAGGACATTGTGGAAGATGTTGAAGATAGATTTGAAGTTCAGTTCTACACACCATCCACAGACTGATGGATAGATGAAAGTGGTGAATAGGAGTTTGGGTAACCTGCTACGATGCTTAGTAGGAGATAAGCCCAAGGGATGGGATTTGATTTTACCACAGGCAGAATTTGCTTACAACAATTCTGATAATAGGAGTACTAGTAAATCATCTTTCAAGATAGTATATGGCACTAGTCTAAGAAATGCTTCAGAGTTAAGGAATCTGGACAAAGGAGAAAAGACAAGTGCCGAGGCCGAAGACTTTGAAGAACACATGAAGAATTTGCATGAAGAGGTGAAAAAGCACATTAATAAGATGAATATTCAGTACAAGGCTAAGGCAGATCAGAAGAGGAGATACAAGGAATTCCAGGTAGGAGATGAAGTCATGGTTCACTTGAGAAAAGAAAGGTTCCCGATTGGAACATACAATAAGCTAAAAATGAAGAAATTTGGACCATGCAAAATTTTGAAGAAACATGATTTAGGAAATGCATATGAGGTGGAACTATTGAGTGAGATCAACATTTCCCCTATTTTTAGCATTGCTGATTTATCATAATATCATGAAGGTGGAATAGAGGATGGACCAACAGAAGAACAGTGGAGTATTTCGGCATCTACTTCAGTAGAGGAGATAGAAGAGATCTTGGATAGCTGTGTGGGAAAAAGTACTCAAAACAGGCAATATGAAGAATATCTGGTGAAATGGAAAGGAAGGCATGTTGAAGATTCTTCTTGGTTGTCTAAGGCAGAGGTTGACTGCTTGGGTTTTCCTCACACAAACACTTGAGACGTGACAAGGTCAATTCTCAATTTACCCTAGGTGTCTGATGTAGAAGCATCCAGTGGTGTAAGGGCAATCTTGCATCACCCCAAAAAAGATGTGTTTCAAAATTGTTGATGTTCTTTCTATTTCTTTTCAAAATTTGTGGTTTTGGTTCCATAATCGCTAGAATAATGATGTAGAACTTTCAGTTTTTCCAAACTACTAAAAATAACAATATGCTATTTTTAGAAAGTTTGCATTTGGGCATGGAATGAAGTGAAATTTTATAGGAAGTTTCATAACTAAAAAATAAGACCTTTGGTGAAGGAATCATGCAAAGATCATTTGTGAGCTGAAAGATATTAAAGTTTTCATTTCTTGAAAAACACCTAAAAATTATTCAAAATTAGGTTTGAGGCACTAAACAACCTTGTACGGGCCCAAAAATAGTTAGAATTAGTAGAGCCAGTTATTAACATGTAGAGCACTCCACGAGCTTTCCGCCACATAAAACGGTTCGTCAATCGGACACCCGGATCAAAAGTTATGGCTCTCGGAAGTTGACCTATTTTTGGAGGGAGAAGAAAATTTCAAAATTAGGTTGTTGGCCACCAAAAAGGCTATTAATAACTATTTTTGGAAACCCTAGGTAGTAGTAGTGTTAAGGGGAGGGGGGGAAGAGTAGAGTCAAGAATAGGCGAGAAAATAGAAACCCTAGCTGATTTGGGGTTACAGAAGGCAGATGATTCTAGAGTCTAGGAATAGGAAGCTGTAATGTGTTGCAGCCTGTTGAGGTTGATTCCTCTGATTGTATTTGAGCTTCTGTAATGTAATAAGTTGTCCAAAGCAATAAAGAAAGTTCTATTTTCTATGTACAATTTCTATTGTTGTGTGTTTTATGATTTAGCTCCTTCATCAAACCAAGAGCATGATTGGAGCATATAGAGGACAAAATTCAATGCATACAACAGCTTATGCACTACTCCAACTATTGTGAAAATGGCATTCTCAAGCATGATAATAATTAGGATTACACAATGCACTTGTAATCATCAGACATATAAAGGAGTAAGTGTTCACACGTATTGACTATCAGAAGATTGCTTTCTCATTCATGATCAATAGTCCAACTGGAGTGTTCATTATAAATCAATAAGTAAATTGCAAGGCAGGTGAGTACCAGACTTCATATTTTCTCATTTAAGTGGAGTGGCAGAATTAGATTTAGAATTCAATTACATAAGTTGCCTTTTAAATGATGAAATATATCCAATTACGCCTCACTTTTTCTACTGAGCATCAGAACAAGTGTTATCACATGTTGCATTCATTGCATATCTATAAAAGAAACATGATAAGTATTGCTGATCTGTAGCAGAAAAAATACAAGACAGCCAATCCAGATGGCTCATTTTGTCTTTGGCAAACTCCAAGAGGATCAAAAGGAACATTTCATTACATGTGTGTAATAGAGCATCTTCATCATGTGACAAGGAGTAGTTAAACTAGTGTGATCATCATCCTTTATGCTACAGGATATCATTTTGTATCAAAATGAAATGTATAAGTGTATGGTTGCATCTGTGACTGAGTGAGTTCAAATGAAGTTTAATTATAAGAAGTGATCTACCAAAACTGGTGACAACAGATATAGTGGACCTGATCATATCCTTCAGGACATCTTATTCAATGAATTTGATATGATACAATATAGAAAGAAGAATAGAAGAGGTTCATGTGTTACAGTTTATATAGAACAAGTAAGTGTTGCCTTCATTTGTTACAATGCCTCAATACTGTGACATAGCCAAGTCATCATCCTATATGGAAGTACATTTGTACAGTCCACTAAATGGACAAGAGATACAGACATGAAGGCATATTTGCTACTACAGGAAGAAGAGAAGTTCTAACTTTAAGACCAATAGTATACATTCTATGTGCAAAGTTTACTGAAAGAGTAAGTAAAGCTACAGAGATAGAAATAGTGCATGCAATCATCACTTCTTTTGAACAATAACAGTGATTATCACTAAACAGTGACAATATAAGGAAGAAAGTGATATCATATGCCATGTATGCTACAGAAGGAAGCAATTTTGTGTTCAATAGATAGAAACCCTTGCTTCAATTTTCAAATCTGAGTTTATACAATGAAGAGGAAAAATGCATAGATAATGCCTTTTGCATTCATCAACAAAATACCCATATCAACTTTCAGAATCTAATGTATTTTCACAATGTTGAAGAGAAAGGAAAATTGTAAGTAAACTGTCTAGGTAGGCCGAAAAATGAGTATATTGTTTACACAACAAAAACATGAAACCCTTGTTGGGTAAAAAGTTTTCTTTCTTTTTCACAGTTGAGCAAGGTCAAAATGAAACATTGAAGACATGGTCGTAGTGAGAAAAGAGTTTTGTGTGATAAAAATATGAAACCCTTATCGGGTTTAAAAAAGGAGTCTCTTTCTTCTTACATACAATCGAGCAAGGTAAAAGAAATTTTTGTGTAAGTATGGCCGCAAAGAGTAAAAGAAGGTTCTGTGTAATACAAATGAAACCCTCACTTCTAACACAAGATCTTCACATTTTTACATCAAAATAGAAAAGAGTGAAGCTACAGAAATGTATTACATGAAGCGGTCATGCATATGAGAAGGTATTTCACATACCCAACTAACATAAAATGAAACCCTCATCACAGTTTCATATATGTAGAGATAAAAGAAACCACAGTGGAAGTAATGATAAGGAGGAACAGTGAGCTCACCATTTGATAATGCAGCATGAGAAGGAGATAATGGCCGCAACCACTTGAGTGCCCTTGTCATTTTGCCATTTTTTCAAAGTTCAATATAGAAACCAAACAATATATATCAAATACTGAGAAGACTGAGGAAATAGTTATAATGGTCGCAGCCATTTAACAGATATAAGCCATCAAAATATAGTGAAAATCCATTGAAAAGCTCATATTCAAGCTTACCAGGAGTGGCCTACCATTTTGGCCAAAGAAGTGTCATGCTTTTGACCACTGAAGATCATCGAATGGAGCAAGAAAACACATAGAGCATGAATTCCCAAGTCGGCAGCCATAGTTATAGAGCCAACTCAACGACAACAAAAAATGAAATGAACAATGTTTTAGGGTTCCACACTTGCTTTTGTTTCGACGTCCCTTTTATTTTGACCATGCAAAATATAATCATTTTTATCCAAATGAGATCGGGTTCAACACTTTGTGTTGATGGTTTCTAGTAATCATAAGCCGAGGTGGCCGACAGCTGAATAATATGGCCTATTTTATTAAATCAAAGTGGACATTATCATTAAGTGGACAAGGCTATGCCTTTTATAATCTTGCCAAGGTCTTAACATCATTTGTGGTCAACTCACATTGGAGTCAAGGTATTATTTGATAATGCATGTGGTCGAGTGTCTTTGACCTCCCACTTATGCATTTTTTATTAGTCCTTCACATATTTCAATATATGCATAAGATCAAACAAGAATATGCTAGATGAAGATATGGTCAAAGGGGAGTCAATGCGACATGGTGGCACTATAGAGGCAATGAGTTGGCATTTTTCAAGCCATATAGTTAATGCTGAGGTGGCAGAATATCGACACATTGGAGTCCATGGTCTCAAGCCTTTTAAGGCTTTTATTTATTTTTTGCAAACATGTGTAATAGTTCATATTTTTTATGATTTTTATAGAAAATCACTAGTGATACCTTGTAAATATATTGGTGAAATTATAAACCAAATATCATTTTATTTTTGCAAAAAAAAATCATATCGATAGATATTGATTAAAATTGCCATATCATTGTAAAGTTAACTTTAAAGCAATGAAATTATGAATTTATTTTAAAGTTTAACTATCTTTAGACAATTTATAGGCTTATAAAGTAGATCAAATATTCCATTTTGATTTGTTTTATTTAGAGTCATATAGGATGATTTTGGAGCCTTCATGAGCAGAGAAAAGCAGTTTTATGGTGGGACCACATAAGAGGGTAGTTTTGCAACTTTATTTCATAGATTGGAGACAGATTTAGTACTTTATTTTTGGCTTTCATGAGTAGCTCAAAAATGGACTTAGGGTCTATTTTTAGGTGCTTTTTCATCTTTCTTCAAAGATCATTTGGAGACATTTATTGGAGAAAAACTTAGTTTTTTCTCAGTCACTTAGCATCAGTTTCTTCTCTCTTACAGAGTTGTATACAACAGTTGGCTCACACATTTTATTTTTCATGAATTGTATTCCTTTCAATTCTAATAGCACCATCCTATTTCACATATTTTGCAGTCTTGATCTGATGTTATATTGTGAGTATTTCAGTCATTTATTGTGTCTCAATGCTGTTAAAATTTAGTTTCTTCCTGGTTGTAATTTGTGTTTGACACCAAACCTTGTTGCAAATTACTTAAGGAGTAACTATCAGTGGAATTGTGAGGATTTATGTTAGAGGACCTTATTATGAGTGATAGAACTTCATCTAGTTTAGATTTTAGAGTTAGTTTATATTTTAGTTACATCTTTCTACCCCTTTTCCCCTCAAGTCAGTAGTTTAGAAATTATAAGAGAACCAACTCACTCTGGAGATTTGTTCTCATGAAAGGAGACCCACATCTGAGAATGATTCCATGTTTAAGCAAGTAGTTAAGTTTTCCAAAGCTTAACAAGGGTGCATACTTGAATTGACAATAGTTTTTGGCATGCCCAGTGGGACTCTAGAAGTAATTTTAGAGAGATGATTTGACCCCTCGTAGTTGATGCTCTGGTATATATGCAACAGTTTTATCAGCCTTTGGGGGCTTTCAATATACCTAGCAACTCATTCGCTCTAGTTTGGATGCTGATTAGTACTTGCAGCTTATGAAAACTAGGTCTAATTCAGAGCCATTTGACTACTTACAGCTGTCTACACCTAAAAGGAGAGGCAGATCAACAAGCAGAACAACTGAGTCATCAACAAGATCCAAGTCTACACCTTCTTGATTCAGATCAACAAGCCCAGTCACAAGAAGTAGAAGTCCAGTGTTGATAGTCCAAATACTGATAATAGCTATGTAGTATGCATTTGGTGCTTTCAATGGAAGCAGCCCATTACAACTTGCCCAAAGAGATGATATTCCAATGACATCCTTTAAAAGTTTGCCTTATTTCACTAGAGAGGATCACACTACTGCTACTGAACATATTCAAGATGTAGCAACCTTGTGTTCCATGCACAATGTCACGCAAGAAAATGTGGCAATCAGGTTTTTGGCTGCTTCATTAAAAGGAAAGACCTTACAGTGGTTCAAAGGACTTGCTGAATATTCAATAACATCCTGGAACTTACTGGGAGATGGATTACACAAACACTTCGTGGACAAGTCAGATAATCTCTCATTATTGGAGCAACTTAGCACCATCAAAAGGGCACCACACAAGCACATGACTGATTTCAACTACCAATTTTAGAGAACATGGGATAGGATTCCCACAACGGTAAAACCTTTGCCAAGGCATGCCTTTCTATTTTATCTCAAAGCTTTGAATAACGAAATTTCCATAATGATACAGTCAATGGGAGGGACCACCCTTCCAGATTCTTTTGAGACCACTGTTAGACTAGAAAACTACCTTATTTAGGCATGGAAGATAGCCCGTAGGGTCCCTTTACCCATTTTTCCTGAAATCCAACCATCATTGCCTATGGCAGTGCCTCCTCTAGCTACTGTCCTACCTGTTCCAACAATAAGATATCAAACAACCCAACAAGTTGATGTCCCAATTTAAACCCAAAGTACCCCAGAGTTGGAAAATACATTGAGGACAATTGCAAATAAGCTAGTAACTATGGAGAAATGTTTGCCCTATCAAAATTAGTATCAGCCTAATCAGAAAAATACACAATATCAACCCAATCAGTAATATAGGCAACCCTTTCAGGCTAATCCTCAGGGATAGAGAAAGAACTATAACCCTCGACCTTTTCAGGCTTATAATCCAAATACTAGTACTACCTCAAGAGAGCTTGTACCCACATAGAATAATCTAGTTCAGGATAGTGACTAGTGTTATCCATGTCATCAACCACATAGTCAAGATGCATGCACGAATGGAGTGAGAAATTAGGCACTCATAGTTTAGAACAACTATGCAAGTTCGGAGGGGGTTAATGGTGAAGCTTCAACTCGGCAGAATAAGGCTGATGCGACCTTAATGAATTGGGAAGAATCTAATTTTTGTGGTGTAAATTATTTCCAAGGTCAGAATCAGCAAAGTACACCTATTTCAGCCAACACAAGGTCAAAATTGAGGGCTGCAGATGTAAATTAGCAAGTTGATGTAGTACAACAGTAGGCTGTAAGGGATAAAAACTAAGTTTATCCATCACAAACTACCCCAATACCACAGCAAAAAGTTTAAATTCTGCAAAGGGACCAAACAGTGCTAGTGAAAGAACAACCCAAAATGCAATAGCAGTCTTCACAAGGTTAGATTGATGTAGTTGCAGCAAGAGGACAACATAAGGTAACCCCTGTTGCTTTTAATATAGTTGATCATTTTAAGAAAGTGTTGGGTGAATATTTTGTCGTCAACTCACTGATGGAAAAATGGTTATATCAACCACAGTGTGATGAGATAAATCTCTCCTCTCAACAAGGGGAGGTTCCCTTTTTTAACTACTTTCAAACTTATCTATTCTAACACTAATCTTCAGGGTGAATCCATATCATCCATTTCTCTTTTTTTAGAAATGATGTTTACAATTTAAAATAGCAATTTCACAATACAAATCAAATATAACCAAGAAACTCATGAAAGCATAAAGTCTATCATTGCTCCTTTTACTAATTTAAAATTTAGAACCGAACAGGATAAGGTGCAGCCCAAAGTCTTCACCAAATACTATGATAAAAGTACATGATCATAAAAGATAGCAGTAGCTCAAAGTCTCTCCAATATCTTTTTCTCCAAAACATAAAATCACAAACCCAAAGATAATTATTGCAAGACAAAGTCTCCAAAATTAACTTTAGAATATCTCCCAGATTATCCAAACACACACTACAATTTGATCAAATAGATAAGATAGTATAAGGAAAAGGACATAACAACAATTTCCAATACACCACAAGTTATTCCAATACAAAGATCTATTCACTTGATAAAATATGATTTACAATTAGAACACAAAGTCTCAAAATGCTCCTTAATTTGGCAGAGTTTCACTTCAATAACAAAAAGATAAAAATACAATAGAGGTCCTCTTTATTTATAGGGAGGAGCCTAGAGCAAAAATAGGGAAATTCTAACTACTTTGACTTATTCAAACAAAAGAGTCTTATTTGACTTATGAATTCTTTTGTCTCATATGTAATTACATTTTGGAAAATTACACGTATGTCCATAACAAAATTCAAATTACATATGCAAGAATGAAAATAAACTAAGGTATTGAAATGAAACTTCAACTTCCTCCATCATTCATCTTCAAAAAGTTCTGATATATAGTTTGCACTACTATCATTTCACACACATCAGGCTTGGCTATATTCTCTGAGATAGTATGGGCCCGGAGAACTATATCTTTCACTGCCTTTATCACCTTCTCATGCTTGTCAAGGTTGTCCTTCAGATTTTAAAAAATTGAATGTTGATCATAAAGGCTATCCATCGAAACCACTGTGGGTACTTCTTCTTCAAATTTCTGTTGCACCATTTTCTCAAAAGCATCTATCATTTCCCCCACTGAAAGAAACTTTTGACCTTCACCTATCAGAGTGCATGGGAGTTCCTCCAAGATGTGTAGAAGCAAGATATTGTTGTCTTCACTATTTTCATGTGCTTGACACAAGTCATCAAGTAAACCCTTTATTACATTGATGCGGTGGACAAGAGATTCCTTAGTCTTAAGATAAGACTCTCTATTCGAGATGACACCAATTGCTATCAAATTCTTTTATTTTGATCTTCTTCATATCAATCCACTCCTCTAAGATTCCCTCCTAATCTTATAGTTCTTGAGAAAGTAAATCAATAAGATTATCAAGCTCAGCTTTCGCTTTGTCCATCTTTTCTTTTCTTTCTACAATGGTCTTCAACAAGACTATTCCCTGTGCTAGCAGACGCTCTACAATATCTCCAACCACTCTTCCTAAGATTTTTCCACCTTCTGAATTAGAGGATCTTCTACCATTACCGCCATAGGCTCCACAATCTTAGATGATTTTACTATTTTTTGGAGAACAATGGCAAGTTGTTCTACTTTGGCTTTATACTTCTCTTTCTCATTCTTGACATCATCATATTTCTCAAGCAAGGTGCTAGAAGTGGTTTGAAAATCTGCCTTAATACCTTCATGAGTTAGCTTACCTAGCTTAACTCTTGAGACAACATAATCATTCATATCAAAATTGTCAATAGTAGCATCCTCTGGTGGCTTGGCAATTTCTGTATATCTGATTCATTTTTCATTAATGAGTCTGGAGATAGTCTTGGGCTTCTTCTTTAGAGTCTTTAATTTAACAGGCAACAGTTTCTCAATATCAATTTCATCTGGTTAAATTGCTTTCTTCTTTCTCTTAGGAGTGTACGTAGACAACCATGGAGGAAGTATAGAAGCACCAACATTCAGAGAAAAATCCACTACCTATTTTTCCAGATCCATACTTACACCTGTCGTGGTAACAATAGGACTAGTGTTGGTTAAAACTACACCTATATCACCAACTTTTTCTGAACCATCTAGAAGATGTTCCAAAATAGATTGTTCACCAATATCAAAAGATAGGGAAGATAAACTTGGAATGGAATCAGAATAATCAAATACAGTTCCAAAACTTGTTCTCAAAGAAGGGGGGGTACTATCAAAAGAAACAACCAAAATGGGTGAAATAGGAACATTTGAAACTACAAGAAAACTATCAGAAATAGGAACATGAAGTAGTGGTGTAGAAAATTGGGATTCTGATGGGAGATTCTTTTTAGGAGACTGATGTAGATCACCAAGTTGTTCCTGCTCTACATTCTCATCCTTACCTTGTTCTATTTCGCCTTCCTCATCAAGCTTATCAGACATTTCTACTTGTTGGGCATCATTAGATTTCTCAATATTTTGCTATTCATTTTCAACATCTTCAACCTCCATCTGTTCAACATTTGTGTCTTCAGCACCTGATTCAGTGACATTAGAAGTTCCTGCAACCTCTGTCTTCTTCCCTCCCTTGGATACAAATTTGTTTTTGGCTTTTGTACTTTAGAAGAGGAGGGAATGTCACTTTTATTCTTGGTCTGGTTTTCCACTTTCTTGCTTGTTTTCTCTTGAACTTCTGTCTCTAATCCAATAAGGAATTCTTTTAGACTAATTCCTTTGCTTCCCAACCATACGTATGTATTAGCCAGAATTGGCTAAAACCTTTTCCTTATTGAATTCTCCTCTATAATTGACCATCTTACCTCTGGAAGAGGTGAGGACTCAATATTCTCAGTATTATATTTGGGATCTAAAACATTCTCATCATCCTCCATTCCTTCTAGAATGTTTGTAAGGCCCAACTATTTGATCTATCTCAAATGAAGTCTACAAAAGTCTAGTTTCCTGATCTCATTTTGTGTCCTGAGATTGGCCCAAATATCTTCAACCATTGGCATATGGAAAGTTGACTTTCTTTTGATTTTATCTTGTACAATCCTGAAATCAAAATGATCTCTTTTCTTGAAAGTCTTCATTGTGACCTATTGTATCTCTGATTCAACTGTTTTAGCCTTAGTAGCTGACTGGACTGAATACCTTCTAATTTCTACAAGAAACTTAATCCCTGACTTTTTCATCTCCATTTGTTTATTATGCACCACAATTAGTTGCCTACATAGTTCCATGAGAACAATCCTGTCACTGGGATACCATGGAAGTATATATGAATAACCAAGATAATATCCTACTATAAGGTATGTGAATGTAGGAAATTGTAAGAATAAGCAGCCAAAAGAATTCACCACTTGCCAAGCTTCATCTGATACTCTTTTCTGCACTAGTTCATTATCCCACAAACACATAAACACTAAAAATAAAGCATCATTAACCCTATGGAAATGATGGATTGATCCTTTTAGAGTGATTTGAGGATAGTACTCATAAATAGGAACTAATCTCCTATCACCAATCTGAGTCAGACCAGGAAAACTTCTCATGCTCGCAGCAGCATACACTAGATATGAGGTCATATAAAACTTTAAAGTAGTATTGACTCTCACCAATTGCTCATGCAAAGCATTACTAATCTATTCTCCCCAAAAGAATTTCTATGTACCCCAGAGAATCACCTTGATATATGTGTAGATCCATTCCTGAAACTTGGATGAAGAAGGGAGTCCTCTGATACGACTCAAAAGTGTAATCAAGTCATAGACCTCCTCAACAAAGTCAATCCTCAGGAGATCTTTCATCCATCTGGTCAAATTGCTCTGAGGAATCTTCAACCACTTACTATTTATGTATTTTCTTGAGGCTTCCACATCTTCATCATAATCTTTTTGCCCTTGAGCAAAATCAATTTGTCCAATATTTTCAATAGGAGGACACATGAAGATTTTGTCAAGAAATTCCACATCCAATCTCATAATCATATTCCCTTGGGAATCTAACACAGTCCTAGTATCCATGTTATAATGACTGGCTATCTGAAGAACAAACTTAGGGTTATGGGCAGCAACAGGAAAAGAGGCAACCAAGTGAATGTTGCTATCGCTAATCTTTTGCATGTGTCTAGAAGGATTTGTTTGTTTGGTTCTATCCACAAACTTTGCCATATCCACATGTCCTATCTCTGTATCCTTGATCTCATCACCATTAGATTACGCTAAAGTGACAGGGAAGACCCCTTCGTATTTGTACTTCATGATCTCGGCTTTGGATGGAGACAGGTCTGTCATCAGCTTTGAAGAGGAAATTGGAAAAGGTGTTTACCACAGACATTTGTTGAGAACTGGAAAAAGCCATGAACTTGCAGTTAGGGGGAAAATGGGTAAATTGGGGTTACTGTGATTCGATGATCATGAATAGGGAAATATGTGTTGAAGGGCTTGAGAGAGTGCAAATCGAAGTAAAAGGAGAAAGTGGGTCAATAGGCTTTGAAAAGAAAAATTTCATAGTGTTAGGAAAATTTTTAGAAAAATGTGCATGGGCAGTCAAATTGACCGCTCCTGCACAAGGGACCATTTACTTATCATGTAAAGTTAGTCAATTTGATTGCTATTGCATGTAGGGAAAAGTTTGTTTTTTCATGTATGTGCAAGGTTGGCGAAAAGGGCCACCATTGGATGTATTTGGGAAGATAAACATGTTTGATGTAGGGGTGGTCAATTTGACCGCTCTTACATGAGGGAATAAGCAAGTTCAATATGGTGTATGCACAAGAGGTAAATATGTCCACTAGTGCATATAAGAGAAAAAGCTTGAAGCATAGAGTTGGTCAAAAAGACCGTTATTACATATATTTGAAAATCCCTAGTTATTATGTGAAAGTAGGAATTTATACCGCTTGTGCATTTTGGGGGATACTCAAGTTTTACATCTAGGGGTGGTAGTTTTAACCGTCCTTACATGTATAGAATAGAAAAATGAAACATATGTATTGCCGACCAAAACATGACCGACTGATACATATTTAGAAAAGAAGGAAAGAAATGTAAGGGTAAAATCATGTATTGGTAGTGGAAAAGACCATCAATACATGTTAGGAAAATACTGGCAAAACCTAAGTTTCATAGATATCATCTAAAATCCACCACTTGCGTTAAGACTAGGGTATGACGAATTAGCTGACAATGAACAGAAAATGGCAAAGAGGAACACATGACCATTCTACTTAGGGTTTTTAAGATAACCTCAAGCATGCAAAATGATGACTCAAACCAAACAAAGATATTTGCATAAATCACAAACAAACATTACTATTATAAACAAACCCTAATAAAAGGAAGAAAAATAACAATGAAAGCAGGAGAAATGTCATCCTACCTAGCAATAATAGCAAATAAACCCTAGGCACAAAATCTACACAATCCATGAATTATGCGGTTCGATCAACTTTGCAGAGGATTAAATGGCTTATTTCAAGAAGTTTGAGAATAAAAACTAAAAAGAACGATGACTAAAATGCTTTAAAAAGGTTTAAAACAACATATTAATGGCAACACGATTGCCATTAACGACACTTGAGTTTAAGATTTGGTGAGATCATACTAAGATGGTAAAAATCACTGACCACACTGAGATGGGTACCTTATGCAAGAGCGGTACTTAGGACTGCCTTTACATCTTAAACAATGACAAGGAACATGCATGGGCGATGATTTTTGCCACTCATGCATGTTAATCAAAAACAAGATAAAACATGTAAAAGAAGCAATTTTGGCTGACATTACATGTAAAACAACAATATACATGTAAGAGCAGTGAATTCAACTACTATCACATGTGAAAACATAAAAAAAAAAATCTAACACCCCAAAATAGTCAAAATTGATATTTTGACAAGCTTACAACCTAGTCGTTTTTCATGATTTTCAAGGAATCATCTTAGGGGAATGTTGCAAACCATTTCAATGATGTTAGATGACTTCATGCGAGGCCAAGAGGACTTTTCTTGATTTGTGAACTTTGAGTGTAGACTACAAAATAGATAAGTTTTGTAGGCATTGTCTACAAAATTGAACACAACTAATTTTGAGAACAACAGTTGGCTCTAACTAGGGAACTTCCTTCGATCAAGCTTTGAAATGATCAAAGGGAGAAGAATCCAGTCTCTAAGGGCCTTCATCCATGTCATTGGGCCATAGAGTCAAGCTACCAAAAAGAAAAAGACACAAAAGACTAAACAAAAATTAAAAAATAAAAACACAAAAATATACAAATGTATAAATGAACTTATCTGATATTTCAAGGATTGAAGTGATTCAGATGTTGTCCACTATGAGGTAGAAAGAATGGTGTTCCATCAAGATACTCCAGCAAGAAGCTATTTTCACCACAAAGTTGATGAATGACAAATGGGCCTCTGCATAGGGAATCAAACTTCCCATGCATTCCTTTTGGTTCTCTCCTCTTGTCCCATAACAAGATTTGATCTCCAATTTGAAACTCACGAGCCTTTGCCTTCTTGTCAAAGAGCTTCTTCACCTGACTTTGATGTTCAACAATACAATCTACTACCATAGGCCACTATTCTTCAAGTTCAGTGAGGTACATTATCCTTTGTCAATAGAACTTTCAAAAGTTCTATCTTCTACTGCCTTTACCAACTTTAATGCCAACAACTCTAAAGTAATAGGTACCTCTGCATTTAGACCATATAGAAGCTGAAATGGTGACATACCTATTGCTCTTTTGGGGGTAATCCTATCTTCCCATAAAGCATCAAACAATGCTTTATGCCAAGTTCTCTGATTATCTTCAACCAGTTTCCTTATAATAGTAACTAGATTTTTGTTACTAGATTCTACCTGACCATTCCCTTGCAGATAATAGTCTGAAGAATGAGAAAGGATAATCACATGTTCATAGAAAAAACTAGTGATCTCATTAGAAGAGAAAAAAGTAGCATTGTCTGCTACAACCTTGTTTGGAACTCCAAACCAGGAAATAATATTTTCCTTAAGAAAATTACATACCACTTCAGAAGTAGCATGTTTGACTAGGATGGCTTCCACCCACTTGGTGAAGTAATTAGTTGCAGTGAGAACAAAATTGTGTCCCACACTCAATGGTGGGTTCATAAGACTAATGAAGTCGATGCCCAATTGCTGAAAAGGTTCTTCAATTACAACTGGTTTGAGTGGTAGTGCAGCCAACTTAGGCTTTCCAACAAACTGCTAACATAACTCACATCTACATACCCAGTTGTACACATCCTGAAATAATGTGGGCCAATAGTACCTAGCCTACAGAATCTTATGAGCCGTCACAGGTGCAGAAAAATGTCCTTCACAAGAAAAATTGTGAAAAGACTCCAGAAGTCTTCTTTGTTGTGCTTTATCCACACAACAGAGAAAAACTCCATCAAGGATTCTTTTATAAAAACCATTGTCCCACAAGACATAGTTTGCAGCCTTCAATTTGATAGTTCATTTCTCTTTATAGGATAGATGGGAAGGACACTCACCATAGGTAAGAAAATGAGTAATATTAGAATATCACTCATTTGTAGTAGCAACAAAGAGAACAGTTGGCATATCCTCAACTTCTTCCTCTTCATCTCCTATTTCTTTTGGTACATTATCGGCAATCAAATGACACAAACCTTTGCCATGCACAAGCTTAGTAGGTTTGATATCAAGATCAAACTCTTGAATCTTGGCAATCCAATTACCTCTTTTGGTTCCAAACTCCTGTTGAGTCAGGATAAACTTCACTATTGTATCTGGCACCAAAACAATAGTATGTGAATTCAAAATATAAAACCGAAAATGCTTCACCACCTTGACCACAACATAAGCTTGTTTCTTCATATTTGAGTATTTCAATTCGTGAGCCTTCAAAGGACAACTCATAAATGAAATTGGAGATTCTAGACCTTCTTCATTCCGCTAAACAAGAATGGTTGAAAGTGTATGCTCAGAAGCATAACTGTATATTATGAAGTCCTTGGTATAATCAGGACAAACCAGAACTGAAGCATGAGCTATGGCCCTCTTGACATCCTCAAATGCTTCTTTACCTTCCGCACTCCAAGGGAAAGTAGTCTTACCCTTCATCATGTTAACAATGTGACGGGTTTTCTCTGCAAATTCTGGAATGAACCTTCACAAAAAATTCACCTTTCTGAAGAAAGAATAAACTGCAGTCTTACTAGCAGGTAAAGTAAGACTCTGGATAGACTTGACTCTTTCTGAGTCAAACTTAGTACCTTCTCTTGACACAACATGACCAAGAAGCTTACCCTCCGTAACCCCAAAAACTGATTTCTTAGGATTAAAAGAAATACCATTTTGGCAACATCTTTCTAGCACTTGTCACAAATGGTGGGCATGATCTTGACGTTGTTTAGAGAAAATGGTCAAGTCATCAAGATATACCACAATGAATTTTCCCATCTCATCTCTAAAAGAAAGGTCCATTGCTCTCTGTAAAGTAGCACCAGCATTGATCAAACCAAACGACATCCTCTAGTATGCAAATGTGCCCCAAGGTGTTGTGAAAGCAGTCTTGTATTGATCTACTTTGCTGACCTCTACTTGATTATAGCCTGAAAAAACCATCTAACATAGATAGCATCTCTGAACTAGTTACAGTTTGTAACATTTGGTCCATAATAGGCAAAGGGTAGTTATCTTTTAAAGAAGACTGGTTGAGGTTTCTGAAGTCAACACAAATACAGATTTTTCCATTCTTCTTTCTCACAGGAATAATATTCGCAATCCAAGTAGAATAATGGATAGGAAAGATTATCCTTGCATTCAACATTTTCTGGATTTTAGAAAGAATAGTACTTGATATTTTGGGATTATATTGTCTCTGTTTCTTCTTGTGAGGCAATGACCCAACCCTGAGAGGGATTTCATCCTGAATCTCCTTAGGTCTGAAAGACTTCAGATCATCATAAGAATATGCCAGAACATCAATGTAATGGCAAAGAAGTGTAGTGAATTTGAATTTCTCATCAGTAGTGCAATACTTCCCAATGTTAACCAGTTTGGGATCTGCTTCAAAACTCAAATTTACTTGCTCAAATTCCATAGATGAACTTGAATCAAGTTGTTGCTATTGTTTTACATATCTATCATGCTTATCAAATAAATTTTCCAAAGAAACCAAACCTTTTGGAATCTTATTCCCTTTTGGCTAAAGAAACTCCTCACCAATTTGTGAATCTATTTTAGAAACATATTCACATGGCGAAGAATCACTACCATCAAAATAGAGTTCATCAAAGTTATCTATCCTTTCTAAGAAGTCAATGATCTGATTATCACCATTGAAGACCTACCAATGATTAGCATTATCTAGCACACTTGGTTGGAAAACCAACTCAATTGTGTACTTGTTACCTTTGAAGTCTTTATGGGGAACCATGAGGGTGGAACAGACAACTAATGAATTAGCCTGATCATTAAACTCTCTCAGTACTGTAGAGATGTTGAAAGCATCAAAACCTTTGATGTAATCCAAAACACAATTTTAGTAATGCCTTAGTCTTTCATTCTTGGTTTGATAAAGATTTCTCACTTGGCAAACCACAAGTTTAGTATCACCTTGTGCATGAAGATTTTTAATACCTTTAACACGAGCAACTTCCATTCCGAGTAACAATGACTCATATTCAATAGTGTTATTAGTATTGTCAAACTGCAGCATATAAGAGAAAGGGAAGATATCACCTTGTGGAGATATCAAAACAACTCCAGCTCTAGATCTGGTGGAAGAACAACTACCATCAAATTTGAAAACCTAAACATCATTTGAATTTATCACTTTGATGTTTCTATTACTAGTAGATTCTTCTTCATCAGAAAGAGAAGATTCTGACATCACTATGCTCTCATCTAAACTTTGGTCTGATTTACTAGAAGTATCCTCTGATTTTGCATCTGAGATATCTAAACACTCATCTAATGAACTAGAAGTATCCTTAGTAGACAAGAAATAATTACCCATTGCTGAAGACAAACAAAATTTGGGCTTTGGGATTTGCAGTTTGGGTAACAATATATTTTGTCTCCTTCTCAGGAAGCAACTTTTGCATGACACCTTTAATAGGTATCCTTGCCTTGGATAGGTCCATGTTTAGTTCTCTTCCCACATCTTTACAAAAATTACGCCCAAGCAAAATGCCATAAGAGGCTGGAACATCAGCCACTAGGACGGTCATCTTGATCCTCTTATCTGGAAAGGATGCAAATGCAAATTGGGCATCTTTGATTTGGCCCAACAATGACACTTACTTATTTTCCATGGAGAAACATCTCCCAAAGGTCTTGGTCAAAGTAAGACCAAGGGCATCTGCCACTTTGGCAGGCATAACATTATCAGAAGCCCCAGAGTCTATTATACAATTGCTTAACTTTTGACCATTTACCAATAAAGAAACATAGAAAGGTTCTATTTTCCCTGGAGCAACAAGGGGAGTAGTGACAAGATGATTTTGGGTTGAATTGTTCTTTGAGGAGTCGTGGGTAGTCCTAGAAAGATCTTTCCCTATAGGGACAACCTTATTTTTCACATATTTAGCTAACCTATCAAACTGTTCAGATTAGCTTGTAAGTACTCTACTTCGGACATCTGGATTTTAGTTTTCCTAGCATGATCTATTATGTCAAATAGCTGAAATGGACTAGATACAAAGGAAGAAAATCCATCATTCTAAGTTTTATTTGGGGTAGCACTAGTCTAAGGAATAGAAGTAGAAGACACAAGATTGTTAGATGTACTTACTTGTTTATCGACAACTGGGTCCTTTGATTGAAAAGGCAACAGAGTTCCCCATTTGGCAATTGAGATCACTGACTAAGGTTCCTCTCTTGTCTTTCCTTTATCAGCTTGCTGATTTGACTGATTTTGGGACCTAGTAAAAACAGCATATGCTCCATCATATACTACTCCTTCTCTTTTAGCTTCATCTTGGTAATTTAGAAAACCAATGGTAGAGTCACTGGCTAATTCTTCTTCTCCTTATATAAAAAGATTAGCATCATTCTCCTGATGTAACTTAGGTTGGAAATAACTATCATGTTTAGCTTCATAGTAACCAACCACTGAGTTGACTAGTGCTGCTTCAATGGCAAGCTTCCCCTGTGTTGGCAGAAGACGATTTTGTTGCCCTTGATTTCTGGTAGCATTACCTTGATATGAATTGTTAGGAAATGTTCTCCTTGGTATATCCGTATAAGAAGGAGGAGTGGACATACCTTGAGACATTTGCCTTTTCAAAGCTAGCAATTCATTTGCTAACTTTTGCACCATAGGATCTATGGTGCTCGTGGAAGAATTATCAGTAGAGGATTGACCTCTATTTCTATTATAATCTCTTCTTATCTTACTTGCAAGGATAAGATCTTCTTCAACCTCCATAGCCAAAATTTGAGCTGCGGGAAGATCTGTAGGGCCAGTCCACCTTAACATAAAGCTTACCTCAGGAAGCTAAGTATTGATGAAGAAACATTTAAGATTCTCTGCCATTGGTTGAGTATTTGTAGGAATCCTATTTGTCAATTTGTTGAACTTGGTGATGAAATCTCGCATGGGTTCATCTGCAACAACACCTTGCAGTGTTTCTACAAAAAGTTGTACTGCCACATCTTCATGTTCCACCCCAAGCACACCACAAGCTATGCAAAAAGCTGCAATGTGTTCATCCAGATGGACTTTCCCATCACCATACAATTTAGGGAAATTCTTCCTTGAACTACAAGGTAGTTCATGTCATGGAGGTGTTAAATTCAAGGGACCAAAAGTATTACCCCACAGACCTTGAGCTGCCATTATGCGCTGATTGAAAGGTGGGATAACAAACCTTTGAGGGATTCAAACACACAGAACTCTATTACTACTAGAGGTAGAAGCTTCACCTGGTATTGGAGACCTGGCATTGGTAGGAGGAAAACTCCTAGTTTGCTAAAGTTGAGGTCGTGGAGGCAAAAGACCAAATTTATTTTGCTGCATCAACTCAAATACAGGATCGATAACTCCTTGAGCTCTCTTGCTTCTTGTATACTGTGGGTCTGATAGAATGTAATGTACTCAACAAAGATTTGTAAACAACTTTAAAACAATGGAAGACGATAAAATGCTTCAACTCAAAGTGTGATGCTCTAAGTTGCGCATTCTTCCCCGGTAGAGTCACTAAAAAACTATTGGGTGAATATTTTGTCATCAACTCACTGATGACAAAATGTTTATATCAACCACAGTGTGATGAGATAAATCTCTCCTCTCAACAAGGGGAGGTTCCCTTTTTTAACTACTTTCAAACTTATCTATTCTAACACTAATCTTCAGGGTGAATCCATATCATCCATTTCTCTTTTTTTAGAAATGATGTTTACAATTTAAAATAGTAATTTCACAATACAAATGAAATATAACCAAGAAACTCACGAAAGCACAAAGTCTATCATTGCTCCTTTTTCTAATTTAAAATTTAGAACTGAATAGGATAAGGTGCAGTCGAAAGTCTTCACCAAATACTATGATAAAAGTACACGATCATAAAAGATAGCAGCAGATCAAAGTCTCTCCAATATCTTTTACTCCAAAACATAAAATCACAAACCCAAAGATAATTATTGTAGCACAAAGTCTCCAAAATTAATTTTAGGGTGTTGGCAAGAAGTTGAGTCCACTTTTTGGCCAAAAAGTGGAAGTGTTTTCCTTGATTTTTAGAATTTGTCACATTTGACCTCAAAATTTGATGCACTTAGAGATGGAATCTTGAAAAAAGTCACTAATAATAAAATGTAGCACTCAGAGTCTAGTTTCTAAATATATAATTTATTTGAATACCTAAATAATACAAATTGATTTTCAATAGGCATTTCTAAAAACCACTGTTTAAAAGTCACTTTTTTTTACAATACCATGCATGTGTACGTCATCCATATTTTAACATAAATAATCATATTTTTCTAAAAACTTTTGGGAAAAGATTTGTAACTCACTTAAGCATGTTTTCCATATTTTTTTGTAATTTTCTATTGAATATATATTTTTTTCTTAATTTTTTATTGGCCATATTTGGTGTTTTGAAAAATTGTCATGTACGTCATGCATAAGATGACCTAAACTTATCATTTTTTGAATTTTATTTTTTTTTTAAATTGAAAAGAATTGTCTGAAGTATGTTTTCATACAATTTGTTTTTCAAAAAATTATTTTAATAAAAAGTTATTAAAATACTAAAAAACCCTGATAATTCAAGTTTATGGACTTGTTTCATTAAAAATTAATTGAAAAATAGAAAAAATAATCTAATTGTAAAAAGAATTATATATTTGGAATCTACACTATCTCATCTATAATGGGTTTTAATTTTGTCAAAAACTTCTTTTAAAAAAGTCATCCGCCATATTGCCAAAGTCCATTTCTTCGAAAAATTTGAAGCTTTTTGTTTAAAAAATAAATAATAAATACAAAAATATGTCCAAAACTAAAAAAAATAATATATTTTAAAACTAGACATTGTCTTCTTAAATGGGTTTTAATTTCATCCAAAAATTCTAAAAAGAAACTTTGTCAACCATATTGCCAAAATCCATCATTTCTGAAAATATTTTGTACTATGGCTTCCAGTAAAAGTGGACCCAAATTCTTGCACTTGCTCTTTAGACTATCTCCCATATTATCCAAACTCACACTACAATTTGATCAAATAGATAAGATAGTATAAGGAAAAGGACATAAGAACAATTTCCAATACACCACAAGTTATTCCAATGCAAAGATTGAATGATCGCTTGCTTTTCTATTCACTTGATAAAATATGAGTTATAATTTGAATACAAAGTCTCAAAATGCTCTTCAATTTGGCAGAGTTTTGCTTCAATAACTAAAATATAAAAATACAATAGAGCTCCTCTTTATTTATAGGGAGGAGCCTAGAGCAAAAATAGGGAAATCCTAACTACTTTGACTTATTCAAACAAAAGAGTCCTATTTGACTTATGACTTCTTTTGTCTCATATGTAATTACATTTTAGAAAATTACACGTGAGTATGTCCATAACAAAATTCAAATTACATATGCATGAATGAAAATAAACTAAGGTATTGAAAAGGGACTTTAGCTTCCTCCATCATTCTTCTTCAAAAAGTTTACATTGCTATCATTTCACACACATCAGGCTTCGCTGTATTCTCTAAGATAGTACGGGCCCGGAGAACTGCATCTTTCACTACCTTTATCGCCTTCTCATGCTTGTCAAGGTTGTCCTTCAAATTTTCAAAAGATGAATATTGATCATAAAGGTTGTCCATTGAAACCATTGTGGGCACTTCTTCTTCAAATTTCTGTTGCACCATTTTCCCAAAAGCATCTATCATTTCCCCTGCTGAAAGAAACTGTTGACCTTCACCTATAAGAGTGCATGGGAGTTCCTCCAACTTTTGTAGAAGCAAGATATTGTTGTCTTCATTGTTTTCACATGCTTGACACAAGTCATCAAGTAAACCCTTTATTACATTGATGTTGTGGACAAGAGATTCCTTAGTCTTAAGATAAGACTCTCTATTCGAGATGACACCAATAGCTATCAGATTCTTTATTTTAATCTTCTTCATATCAATCCACTCCTCTAAGCTTCCCTCCTTATCTTGTAGTTCTTGAGAAAGTAAATCAATAAGATTATCAAGCTCAACTTTCGCTTTGTCCATATTTTCTTTTCTTTCTACAGTGGTCTTCAACAGAACTCTTCCCTATGCTAGTAGATGCTCTACAATATCTCCAACTCTTCCTGAGTTTTTTCCACCTTCTGAATTAGAGGATCTTCTACCTTTACCGCCATAGGCTCCACAATCTTAGATGATTTTACTATTTTCTGGAGAATAGTGGCAAGTTGTTCTGGTTTAGATTTATACTTCTCTTTCTCTTTCTTGACTTCATCATATTTCTCAAGCAAGGTGCTGGTAATAGTTTGAAAATCTGCCTTAATGCCTTCATGAGTTAGCTTACCTAGATCAACTCTTGAGACAACATAATCATTCATATCAAAATTGTCAATAGTAGCATCCTCTGGTGGCTTGGCAATTTCTACATATCTGATTCCTTTTTCATTAATGAGTCTAGAGACAGTCTTGGGCTTCTTCTTCAGAGTCTTTGATTTAACAGGTAACAGTTTCTCAATATCAATTTCATCTAGTGAAATTGATTGCTTCTTTATTTTAGGAGTGTACGTAGATAACCATGGAGGAATTATAGAAGCACCAACATGCAGAGAAGAATCCACTACTTGTTTGACTGGATCCATACTTACACCTGTTATGGTAACAATAGGACTGGTGTTGGTAAAAACTACACCTATGTCAACAACTTTCTCTGAACCATCCAAAAGATGTTCCAAAATAGATTGTACACCAATATCAAAAGATAGGGAAGATAAACTTGGAATAGAACTAGAAGAATCAAATACACTCCCAAAACTTGTTCTCAAAGAAGGAGGCTACTATCAGAAGAAACAACCAAAATGGGTGAAATAGGAACATTTGAAACTACAGGAAAACTATCAGAAATAGGAATATGAAGTAGAGGTATAGAAACTTGGGATTCTAATGGGAGATTTTTTTTAGGAGACTGATGTAGATCACCAAGTTCCTACTCTACATTCTCATCCTTACATTGTTTTATTTCACTTTCCTCATCAAGCTTATCAGACATTTCTGCTTGTTGGGCATCATTAGATTTCTCAATATTTTGCTATTTAGTTTCGACATCTTCAACCTCCATCTGTTCAACATTTGTGTCTTTGGTACATGATTTAGTGACATTAGAAGTTCCTACAACCTCCTTCTTCCCTCCCTTCGATAGAAATTTGATTTTTAGATTTTGTACTTTAGAAGAGGAGGGAATGCCACTTTTATTCTTGGTCTGGTTTTCCACCTTCTTGCCTGTTTGCTCTTGAATTTTTGTCTTTGATCCAGTAAGGAATTATTTCAGATTAATCCCTATGCTTTCCAACCATACATTTGTATTAGCCAGAATTGGCTGAAAGCTTTTCCTTATTGAAGTCTTCTCTTTAATTGACCATCTGACCTCTGGAAGAGGTGAGGACTCAACATTCTCAATATTATATTTGGGATCTAAAACATTCCCATCATCCTCCATTCCTTCCAGAATGTCTTCAAGGCCCAACTCTTCAATCTAACTCAATTGAAGTCTACAAAAGTCTAGTTTCCTGCTCTCATTTTGTGTCTTGAGAGCAGCCTAAATATCTTCAACCATTGGCATATGGAAAGTTGACTTTCTTTTGATTTTATCCTGTACCCTACTGAAATCAAAATGGTCTCTTTTCTTGAAATTCTTCATTGTGACCAGCTGCATCTCTAATTCAACTGTTTTAGCCTTGGTAGCTGATAGGACTGAATACCTTCCAATTTCTAGAGGAAACTTAATCCCTAACTTTTTCAGCTCCATTTGTTTATTATGCACCACAATTAGCTGCCTACATAGTTCCATGAGAACAATCCTATCACTAGGATACCATGGAAGTATATATGTGATGTAGGAGCATCCAGAGGTGTAAGGGCAATCTTGCATCACCCAAAAAGACATTAATTCAAAACCATTGTAGTTGTTCTCATTTCTTCCCATAATTAGTGTTTTTGGTTCCATAATATCTAGAATAATAATGTAGGACTTTCATTTTTTCCAAAACTGCTAAAAATAGGGACCTGCCTGTTTAGGAAAGAGTACCTGCTATTTTTAGAAAGTTTGCATTTGGGCACGTAATGAAGCAAAAACTTCTTGAAAGTTACATAATGGAAATATAAGACCTTTGGCAAAGGAATTAGGCAAAGATTATTTGTGAGTTGAAAAATATTAAAGGTTTTGTTTTCTGAAAAGCCCTTGAAAATTTACGGAACGAGATATGAGGCACTAAAACTCATCATAACATCTCAAAAAGTTGATAGAAATCCATTTACAGATTTTTTGCATGATAGTTTACATCTCAAACTTTCCGGCGCTTAAAATGGTTCGTCAATCAGACACCCGGATCAAAAGTTATGCTTCCCGGAAGTTGACCTACTTTTGAAGGGAGTTGCAAAATTTGAAATTTAGCTGGAGGCCACCAAAAAGTGCTATTTATGACTATTTTGGGAACCCGAGTTGGTAGTAGAGTCAAGGGGGCCAGTGTGGAGTCAAGAATAGGTGGGAAAAAAGAAACCCTAGCTGATTTGGGGTTATAGAAGGCTGAAGATTCTAGAGTCCTTAGGTTGGGAAAGCTGTAATGTGTTGCCACCAGTAGAGGAGTTATCTTCTGATTGTAATTGAGCTTCTGTAATGTAATGAGTTGTCTAGTTCAATAAAAGAAAGTTCTATTTGTTGTGTTCAATATCTATTATTGTGTGTTTTATGATTTACCCCCTTCATCAAGTGGTATCAGAGCGAGGGTTCCTGAGTGTGTAGACAGATCGCCGACCGTGAGGCAGTTTGCACCAAGACCTGAGGTTGTGGGTTTGTTGTGGAGACCAAGATGCCTCCATGAAGAAATCATGTTGGGAGGAATACTTTGACAGAAGAGGGTTTTAGAGCCCTACAAAGGCAAATCGATGCATTGTAAGAGGAGCTACGAAGAGGGTTTGAGCTGAGGATGAGAGAAGAAAGTGAAGGTGAAGATGAAGAAGAGCTATCTAAGGAAGAACAAGAAGCTGCTAGAGATCCTGCAGAAGTTAGGTTGTTGAGGGCCATTTCAAAGATTGGAAAGAGGCCCAGGATTGAAGTTTCTACATATTCTGGAGATTTGAATCCAGAACAACTTATTGATTGGATCAATGACATGGAGGAGTATTTTGAGTATGAAGATGTGGAGGACCCAGATTAGGTTAAGTTTGCAAAAACAAAGCTGAAGGGCCATGCCAATATTGGGTGGAAGGAGGTCCAATTAGAGAGGAATAGAAGAGGGAAAGGAAAGATCACCAGATGGGATCAGATGGTGGAGAAACTAAAGAAGCAGTTCATTCCTATGGACTATGAGATGGAGTTACTGAAGAAGCTGCAAGGATTGAAGCAAGGTAACAAGTCTGTTAAGGAGTATACATAAAAGTTTTATAAAATTACTATTAGGATAGGCCATGCAGAGCCCAACAAGGAGAAGGTAGCCCATTACATTAAAGGGTTGAGGCCAAGTATTCAAGAGGATTGAGCTTGGTCAGAATGACCACCATAGAAGATACATACCAGTTTTCCCTAAAGGTGGAAGAGAAGCTGAATAAAAGATTTGATAGCAAGAAAAGGGGAAGAGGTCAAGGTGGAAGCACTGGTGGAAGACCCTATGGGGGCCAAAATGAAGATGCAAAGAAAAGTGAAGAAGCTGGCACTAGTTGAAATCAGAGAGGTGATAATACCTACCGCCCTCATGACCAGAATAATGGTGAGCAAAGAGGAAGAGGTAGACCTGGGCAAGGACCTGGAAAAGGAGGTTTCAGAGGAACCTATTTCTAATGTGGAGAAGAAGGATATTGAGCATATGAATGTCTGCAACATCAAGGAAGGACGAATAGAAGACCTGAAGGTAATGCACGAGTTGCACATGTAGATGAAGATGCACAGTCTGAGTGTTCTGAAGATGCTGAAAGGGGAGAAACCTTAGTTGTCAGAAGAACTTTGTTGAATGAAGAGAGAGAACCCAATCAGAGGAAGAGTTTATTCTGCACAAGGTGCAAATGTGAAGGTAAGTGTTGTGATATTATTATTGATAGTGGAAGCACTGATAATCTTGTTTCAAAGGAGATGGTTGACAAGTTGAAGTTGACAAGAAGAAAGCATCCACATCCATATCAGATTGCATGGTTGTAGAAGGACCATAGAGCTTTGGTCAATGAGTAGTGTTTAGTGAAGTTTAAGATTGGTGACAACCATGATGAGGTGTTGTGTGATATCATACCGATGGATGCATGTCATATGCTGTTAGGGAGGCCGTGGCAGTATGATAGGAGTGCTGTCCATGATGGCCGTGCAAACACATATTCCCTAATAAAGGATGGAGTTCATCATAAGTTGAAGCCCTTGAAGGAGGTGGAAGAAAAGGTATGTAGTACTACTAGAATTTGCTTGGTAGATGGTAGGAAATTTTTGGAGGGTATGAAGCATGAGTGTCATTGCTTTGCATTGATTCCTAAGATTAGTCAAGAGAAATGTGAAGATGTACCTATAGAAGTTTTAGATATGTTGGAAGAGTTCTAGGACATTATCTCTGATAATGTACCAGAAGGTTTACCGCCAGTAAGGAAGATAAGTCATCAAATGGATTTGATACCAAGAGCCAGTTTGCCAAACAAGGCAGCCCATAGAATGACCCCTGCAGAGAATGAAGAGTTGAACAGACAAGTTCAGGAGTTTTTAAGGAAGGGACTGATAAGGGAGAGCCTAAGTCCATGTGCAGTACCTATACTACTAGCACCAAAGAAGGATGGAGAATAGAGGATGTGTACAGACTCTCGAGCCATCAATAAGATAATGATCAAGTATAGATTTCCATTGCCAAGAATGGATGACATCATGGATTGTTTGAGTGGAGCCAAGTACTTCATGAAGATTGACCTGAAGAGTGGGTATCACCAGATCCGTATTAGAGAAGGAGATGAATGGAAGACAGCCTTCAAGACAAAGGAAGGTTTGTATGAGTGGTTAGTCATGCCATTTGGACTAACCAATGCACCAAGCACATTCATGCGGATCATGAATGAGGTACTGAAAGAATTTTTGGGAAGTTTTGTTATTATTTATTTGGATGATATTTTGATTTTCAATAAGACTTGGGATGAGCATCTGATGCATATCAGAAGAGTTCTAGAGAAGTTGAGGGAAGAAAAGTTGCTGATTAATCTGAAGAAATGTATTTTTGTAAAGAAAGAGTTGGTATACCTAGGATTTGTTGTCTCAGAGGAAGGTCTTAAGATGGACCTAGAAAAAGTAAGGGCTATCATTGAATGGCCTACGCCAAGGAGTGCAACAGAGGTAAGATCTTTTCATGGTTTGGCAAGTTTTTACAAAAAATTTATCAAGAATTTTAGTAGCATTTGTCCACCCCTAATTGAGACAATGAGAGGGGATAGAAAAGAGTTTAGATGGACTAAAGGAGTAGACAAGAGCTTTGACACATTGAAGCAGAAAGTCGCAGAACAACCTATTTTGGCACTTCCAAATTTTAATAAGGTATTTTAGGTAGATTGTGATGCTAGTGGTAGTGGTATAGGAGCTGTTTTGAGCCAAGAAAGCAATCACATTACCTATTTTAGTGAGAAGCTTAATGATGCCAAGAAAAAGTATTTTGTTTATGATCAAGAGTTTTATGCAATAGTCCAGGCTTTGAAGAAATGGAGACATTATTTGTTGCGAAAAGAGTTTGTTTTATATACTGATCTTCAGGCTTTGTAGTATCTTAATAGTCAAGGAAAGTTAAATCAAAGGCACTTAAAATGGGTTGAGTTTTTGCATAGTTATACTTTTGTTTTGAAGTACAGGAGTGGGAAGTCCAACAGGGTTGCATATGCCTTGAGCAGAAGGTGAAATTTGTTGACAGTAATGAAGATAGAGGTTGTTGGGTTTGATGAACTCAAAAGTTTGTATCCTAAAGATCCAGATTTTGTAGAGGCTTGGAAAGCTTGTTTGGAACCTGTTACTTTGGACAGGACAAAATGGTTGGATTTCAAAATCTAAGATGGCATGTTGTTTAGAGGAAACCAATTGTGCATTCCAAGGAGTTCCATGAGAGAGAACCTAATTAAGGAGAAGCATAGTGGGGGGTTAGATGGACACTTTGGTTGAGATAAGACCATTGCCATTGTCAGTGAAAATTATTATTCGCCGCAGTTGCAATAGGATGTGAGGAAATTTGTACAGAGTTGTAGAGTGTGTTAGATGGCAAAAGGAACAAGTTAGAATACAGGGTTGTATCAACCATTAACTATACTGAAGAAGCCATGGGATGATATTAGCATGGATTTTGTTCTTGGTTTACCAAGGACACAGAGAGGACATGATTCTATTTTTGTGGTGGTGGACAGATTCTCAAAAAGGGCACATTTTATTCCTTGTAAGAAGACTAATGATGTTGTTCATATTGCAGAGTTATTTTTCAAGGAAGTGGTGAGACTACATGGTCTACCAAAAAGCATACTTTCAGACCGAGATACCAAGTTTGTTGGTTATTTCTGGAGGACATTGTGGAAGAAGTTAAAGACAGACTTGAAGTTCAGTTCTGCACACCATCCACAGACTGATGGATAGACAGAAGTGGTGAATAGGAGTTTGGGTAACCTACTACGATGCTTAGTAGGAGATTAGCCCAAGGGATGGGATTCAATTTTACCACAGGCAGAATTTGCCTACAACAATTCTGTCAATAGGATTACTGGTAAATCACCATTCCAGATTGTATATGGTAATAGCCCGATAAATGCTTCTGAGTTATGGAAGCTGGGACAATGAAGAAAAGACAAGTGCTGAAGTCAAAGACTTTGCAGAACATTTGAAGAAATTGCATGAAGAAGTGAGAAAGCACATTAATAAGATGAATATTTAGTACAAGGCTAAGGCAGATCAGAAGAGGAGGTATAAGGAGTTCTAGGTGGGAGATGAAGTCATGGCTCACTTGAGAAAAGAAAGGTTCGCAGTTGGAACATACAATAAATTAAAAATGAAGAAATTTGGACCATGCAGAATTATGAAGAAGCATGATTTAGGAAATGCATATGAGGTAGAGCTGCCGAGTGGGATCAATATTTCTCCTATTTTCAACATTGCTGATTTATCAGAATATCATGAAGGTGGAATAGAGGATGGACCAACAGAAGTGCAGTGGAGTATTCTGGCATCTACTTCAACAGAGGAGATAGAAGAGATTTTGGATAGTCATGTGGGAAGGAGCACTCGGAACAAGCAATACAAAGAATATCTACTAAAATGGAAAGGAAGGCCTGTTGAAGATTCTTCTTGGTTGTCTAAGGCAAAGGTTGACCATTTAGGTTTTCCTCACACAAACACCTGAGACATGACAGGGTCACTTCTCAAATTACCCTGGGTGTCTGATGCAGGAGCATCAAGATGTGTAAGGGCAATCTTGCATCACCTAAAAAGAAGTTAATTCAAAACCATTGTATTTGTTCTTGTTTCTTCCCATAATTAGTGTTTTTGGTTCCATAATATCCAGAATAATAATGTAGGACTTATAGTTTTTCCAAAACTGCTAAAAATAGCGACCTGCCTGTTTAGGAAAGTGTACCTGCTATTTTTAGAAAGTTTGTATTTGGGCACATAGTGAAGCAAAAACTTCCAAAAAGTTACATAATGGAAATATAAGACCTTTGGCGAAGGAATCAGGCAAAGATCATTTGTGAGATGAAAAATATTAATGTTTTTGTTTTCTGAAAAGCCCTTAAAAATTTACGGAATAAGATATGAGGCACTAAAGCTTCTCATAACATCTCAAAAAGTTGATGGAAATCCATTTATGAATTTCTGGCATGATAGTTTACATCGTGAGCTTTCTGGCGCTTAAAACGGTTCGTCAATCAGACATCCAGATCAAAAGTTATGCTTCCCGAAAGTTGACCTACTTTTGGAGGGAGTTGCAAAATTTGAAATTTAGCTGGACGCTACCAAAAAGTGCTATTTATGACTATTTTGGGAACCCTGGGTGGTAGTAGAGTCAAGGGGGCCAGTGTGGAGTCAAGAATAGGTGGGAAAACACAAACCCTAGCTAATTTGGGGTTACAGAAGGCTAAAGATTCTAGAGTCTTGAGGTTGGGAAAGCTGTAATGTGTTGTAGCCAGTAGAGGAGTTATCCTTTGATTGTAATTGAGCTTCTGTAATGTAATGAGTTGTCCAGTTCAATAAAAGAAAGTCCTATTTGCTATGTTCAATATCTATTATTGTGTGTTTTGTGATTTACCCCCTTCATCAATATGGATAACCAGGATAATATCCTACTCTGAGATTGTAAAACTAGGAAACTATAAGAACAAGTAGCCAAAGGAATTCACCACTTACCAAGCTTCATCTGATACTCTTTTCTGCACCAGTTCATTATCCCACAAAAACATAAATGCTAAAAAGAAAGAATCATTAACCCTATGGAAATGATGGATTGATCCTTTTAGAGTGATTTGAGGATAGTACTCATAAACAGGAACTAATCTCCTATCACCAATCTGAGTCAGACCAGGAAAACTTCTCATGCTTGCAAAAGAATACACTAGATATGAGGTCATATGAAACTTGAAAGTAGTATTGACTCTCACCAATTGCTCATGCAAAGCATTACTGATCTATTCTCCCCAAAAGATTTTGTGTACCCCGGAGAATCACCTTGATATATGCGTACATCCATTTCTGGAACTTGGATGAAGAAGGGAGTCCTCTGATACGACTCAAAAGTGTAATCATGTCACAGACCTCCTCAACAAAGTCATCCTTAGGAGATCTTTTGGTCAACTGGTCAAATTGCTCCAAGGAATCTTCAACCACTTATTGTTTATGTATTTTCTTGAGGCTTCCACATCTTCATCATAATCTTTTTTCCATTGAGCAAAATCAATTTGTCCAATATTTTCAATAGGAGGACACATGAAGATCTTGTTAAGAAATTTCTCATGCAATCTTATAATCACATTCCCTTGGTAATCTGACACAATCCTAGTATCCCTGTTAGAATGACTGGCTACTTGAAGAATAAACTCAAGGTTATGGACAGCAACAAGAAAAGAGGCAACCAAGTGAATGCTGTTGTCGATAATCTTCTACATGTGTCTAGAAGGATTTGTCTATTTGGTTCTATCCATAAACTCTACCATATCCACATGTCCTATCTCTGTATCCCTGATCTCGTAAACATTAGACTACACTGAAGTGACAGGGAAGATCCCTTGGTATTTGTACTTCATGATCTTAGCTTTGGATGGAGACAGCTCCGTCATCAGCTTTGAAGAGGAAACTGGAAAAGGTGTTTACCACAGACGTTTGTCAAGAACTGCAAAAAGCCACGATCTTGTAGTTAGGGGAAAAATGGGTAAATTAGGGTTACTGTGATTTGACAATCATGAATAGGGAAACATGCGTTGAAGGGCTGGAGAGCACACAAACGAGGTAAAAGGTGAAAGTGGGTCAATAGGCTTTGAAAAAAAAATTTCCCAGTGTTAGGAAAATTTTTAGAAAAATGTGCATGGGCAGTCAAATTCACTGCTCCTGCACAAGGGACCATTTACTTATCATTTAAAGTTAGTCAATTTGACCGCTATGGCATGTAGGGAAAAGTTTGATTTTTCATGTATGTGCAAGGTCGGTGAAAAGGGCCGCCATTGCATGTATTTGGGAAGATAAACATGTTTGATGTAGGGGCAGTCAATTTGACTGCCCTTACATGAGGGAATAAGCAAGTTTGATTTGGTGTATGCACAAGTGGCAAATATGCCTACTAGTACATATAGGAGAAAAAGCTTGAAGCATAGAGTCGGTCGAAAACACTGCTATTACATATGTTTGAAAATCCCAAGTTATTATGTGAGAGCGGGAATTTATATACCACTTGTGCATTTGGAGGAAACTTAAGTTTTACATGTAGGGGTGGTGGTTTTAACCACCCTTACATATATGGAATACAAAAACCAAACATATGTATCGGCGACCAAAATGACCAACTGATACATATTTAGAAAACAAGGAAAGAAATGTAAGGGTAAAATCATGTATTGGCGGTGGAAAAGACCATCAATACATGTTAGGAAAACACTGGCACAACCTAAGTTTCATAGATATCATCTAAAATCTGCTACTTGCGCTAAGACTAGGGCATGACGAATCCGTTGACAATGAACAAAGAACAACGAAGAGGAACACATGAACATTCTAGTTAGGGTTTTTAAGATAACTTCAAGCATTCAAAACGATGACTCAGACCAAACAGAAATATTCACATAAATCACAAACAAACATTACTATTGTAAACAAACCCTAATAAGAGGAAGAAAAATAACAACGAAAGTAGGAGAAACATCATCCTACCAGGCAACAATAGCGAAAAAACCCTAGGCACGAAATCTACACAATCCATGAATTCCATGGTTCGATCGGCTTTGCAGAGGATTAAATGGCTTATTTTGAGAAGTGTGAGAATAAAAACTTAAAAGAACAATGACTAAAATGCTTTAAAAAGGTTTAAAATAATGTATTAATGGTGACACAAGTGCCATTGATGACACTTGAGTTTAAGATTTGGCAAGATCATACTAATATAGTAAAAACAACTGACCACGCATGAGATGGGTACCTTATGCAAGAGCGGTACCTAGGACTGCCTTTACATCTTAAACTATGACAAGGAACATGCATTGGTGACAATTTTGGCAGCTCATGCATATTAATAAAAAATGAGATAAAACATGTAAAAGTAGCAATTTTGGCTGACATTGCATGTAAAACAACAATATACATGTGAGTGGTGAATTCAACCGCTATCGCATGTGAAAACATAAAAAAAAATTCTAACATTCCAAAATAGTCAAAATTGATATTTTGACAAGCTTACAACCTAGTCGACTTTTATGATTTTCAAGGAATCAACTTAGGGGAATGTCGCAAACTCTTTCAATGATGTTAGATGACTTCGTGCGAGGCCAAGAGGACTTGTCTTTATTTGCAAACTTAGAGTGTAGACTACAAAACGGACAAGTTTCGTAGGGGTTGTCTACAAAATTGAGTGTAACTAATTTTGAGAACAATAGAAAGCTATAGTGAGCATGTCAGTTATGGATGCTTTACGCATCCTTGGCTAGAAAAATTTGTTGCAAGAAGCTTTGACTGAACTCTCACTTTCTGAGTGTTCTAGTCAAGAGAAGGCCAAGGTTTTACTTGCAATAGTTCTGAGATCAAAAGTGGATAGCAAGTAGATGAGATAAAACCACCCCCTTTCTATCTAAGCCTCATTATTGGTGATAAATTGGTTCATAACTGTATGGTGGATTCAGGGGCAAGTAGTTCAGTTATGCCCAAAAGTGTAGCTGACTCATTAGGATTTGTTTATGAGCCCCTTGCAAAAGGAGTAGTACAGTTAGATGGGTCTGCGCTTAGTACTGCAGGGATAATAAAAAATCTGCACTCACATTGCATGCTTGTCCTAATTTTGCTATCCATCAAGACATCTACATCATTGACCTTCCACCTAGTTTTGCAATCTGCCTTCCTAGGGAGTTCATAGCTAAATTGGGTGGGTTTCTTTTGTCTAACTGAACTCACTTGTTCTTTAGAATGAGATATGTTACAAAAGTAACAATACAATCTGAACCACTTCCAAAAGACCATGTTGACCCCTATGTTCCCAGCCCAATAAAGGCTAATCTATACATCGCCCATGAGTAGCAGGATGAACCCATGAGCCCAGATTCCAATGAACCTATAGAAGATATAAGTTTAGATGATTGGGCAGCTAGAGATCATAAAAGTGACCCTTTCCATCACACTGATGAGGTAGGATTAGGCATCTATATGATACAGGAACTAGATGTAGTGATTCCTAATCTGATTAAAGATCAAAATTAGTTAGAACATCAAGAAGATCAGCTTTGGAAGTTATACTTTGATGGATCAAGGACCAAGACGGGTGCCAGTGGAGGTAATATGTTAATTTCACCTCAAGGGGACAAGTACTATGCTGCCTTAAGATTTACCTTCAGCTGCACAAATAATGTGATTGAGTATGAGGCCCTGATCCATGGTTTAGAATGGGCTCAAAAATAAGTTATCAAATCTGTCCAATTTTATGGAGATTTTGAGTTGATCGTTAACCAGGTTAGGAATCTAAATGTTGTTAAAAATGATCTGATAAAAAAGTACAAGCATAGAGTGTTGGATTCAATTGAATTTTTTGATGCTTTTAATCTAATTTCAGTTCCCAGGTATCAAAATAAGTATGTAGATAGGTTGGCAGTCTTGGGATGTCAATTTGAGATTCCTGATCATATTCAAAATGTTGAGGTACAACCATATGTTAAGATAGTTTTTAGACCTTCTGTACCTGAAAACAGTGTTTTGTGGCAAGGGTTTAATAGTGATGAACAAATCTTAAGTTTTTTAAGTGCAGAGGCTGAATTTGTAGCAGATAATCAACATAAATATCAACAACAATTTGAAGATCAGATTGTTCAATTGAGGACCAACAAGTTTCCCAAGGGGTTAGTCACATTAGAATCAGTGTTTAACACTGATGATCAGTTTAGAAAAGATAAGTGCAGCATGACAGTGAAGCAAGAACATTATCAAACTATAGAAATTTTCAAGAACAAACTGCTGAAACTTGGAAAGATTTTTTAGAGGTGCAGGGAGTTTGGAGTTTCATTGAACCCCCAAAAGTGCATATTCTCAGTTCATGAAGGAAGACTCCTCATTCATATTGTTTCAAGAGAAGGTATTACTATTGACCCTGAGAGAGTTTCTGCTATTCTAGATTTACCACTGCCTGCACATAAGAAAGGCTTGCAGAGTTTTCTTGGCACAATTAACTTTGTTAGGTGGTTTATTCTAAATATTGTAGCTTTGTTACAACCTCTTACTGCCATGTTGAAAAAGAATGTGTCATTCAGCTCGACTAAGGAGGGAAAAGGAAGCTTCGAGGAGATAAAAGAAGCCCTCGTTGCTGCCCCTACCCTCATCAATCCTAATTATGAAAAAGATTTCATTTTATATGCTTTTGGAGGAGCTGACCCTATTTTTGCAATGTTATGTTAGCAAAATAATGAAGGATTAGAGAAGTCAATTGCATTTTTCAGCCAATTGTTGCACAAGCATGAGGTAAAGTACTCTTTTGTAGAAAAACATGTTATTGTTGTTGTAAGGAACCTCAAGAAATTTAGGCACATGCTGTCTAATAATAAAATTCACTTAAAAGTTGCTCATCCCACTATCAAGAGTTTTTTACTAAACAGAGATATAAATGATAAGAGAGCTAGTTGGATAACCAAGGTTATGGAATTTGATGTTGACATCCAAGTAACCAAGCTAATTAGAGGTAAGGGCTTATGCGAGCAGCTTGCTAAAAGTGAAGAATTTGAGCAAAAATAGCAAGAGGACACCGAAATAGCGCTGAATAATAATGAACTAGCCAATGCACCAACTCAAATAGATAGCTGGGTGCATCAGATGATGCATTATTTGCAAACCAGTGAGTGCCCAATTGGTTTAGACAGGGTAGGAAGAAGGCATTTTCGATTGCAAGCTACTCCTTATGCTATTATTGATGGAAATTTATATAGGAGAGACTTTAATGGTGTATTTTTGAGGTGTGTTGGACCTGATCAAGTTGATAGACTATTAGAAGAGTTTCACAATGGACCTTCAAGAGGTCACTTTGCAGCTAGAACAACTACCTTGAAGATTATGTAGGCTAGTTATTACTAGCCTGATCTATTTAAAGACTCTTTTTCGTGGGTGAGAAGATGTGAGAAGTGTTCCCTATTTGCAGCTAAGCAAAGACTTGTTTCCTTACCCATACATCCTATTAAAGTTGAACAACCATTTGCAAAATAGGGATTGGATTTCATAGGACCAATAAATCCACCTTCAAGTGCAGGCCACAAGTGGATTTTGACTGCCACAGATTATTTCACCAAGTGGACTGAGGTGGTCACCTTAAAAGAAGCAAATGAATTTGTTGTCCTAAGTTTTTATCAGAACCTAGTGTCAAGATTCGGTACACCAGATTCAATCATCTCTGATAATGGTCTAGCCTTTTTAGGATTAAGAATTTTAGATTGGTCTATCAGAAACAATATCTATTTGAATACTTCATCTAACTATTACCCATAGGGTAATGGGTAGGCTGAATCTACCAACAAAAATCTAATAAGGATCATCAAGAAGAGCATTCAGGACAATTAGAAAACTTGGCATGAAATGTTAAAGTTAGCTCTATGGGCTGACATATTTACACCTAAGAGGGCTACTAGTTGTTCCCCATATGTGCTTACTTATGAAAAAGAGGCTCGGTTACATATTTCAATTGAATTGCCTACATTGGCCTTTATCAAAGAGCTTGACCTACTAGAGGAGCAGCTTCTTGTAATCAGACTAGCTTAGCTCATGGAGCTAGAAGAGACAAGGAAAGAGGCCTTAAGAAAGCTTGATATGCATCAAACCCAAATGAAGAATGCCTTTGATAAGAGAGCAAGACCAAGGAATTTTATTGTTGGAGATTTGGTGTTCAAGTAGAATGAACCAAGGAGCAGGTCAAGTAAGCATTCAAAATTTGATGTCATTTGGGATGGGCCTTATGTTATCACAGAGTGCAAAGAAAATAATGCATTTTAGTTGTCCAAGATGAGTGGAGAGGTGCTGTCTATCCCAGTTAATGGGATCCACCTCAAGCATTGCCTCTGAGGATAAGAGATTTATTTTGTACATAATAGAGTAGTTTTGCAGTAAATAAGTGCTCATGCACATTTGTTTCAGCATTTTGTTTTGGCCATCAGTGCCTGTTACTTTGCTTTCAGTTTTTTGTTGTTGTTTGAATTGTTGGAGAGCTGAAGTACAGTGTTTTCTGAGTTTATGAGAAGGATGGAGTATGACTCTATGCCTAATGGATATCAAGGCAACTGGTTAGATGCTTAGCAGGCAAGCATATAGCAGAAGTCGCCAAAAATTTTACCATTTTTTGACCCCATCTCAAAAATTGGCTGAGCAGATTTATCATTTATCATTTTGAATGAGGTTTGATTTATTTCTATTATGTTCTAGTTGCATAGTTGTTATGAAAAATGTAGTTTAGTTGCTCAGATGTAGAAGAGAAAAGTTTCTATCATTCATTGCATTGCAGAGAAGTAAAAGAGATAAGTATTCATTCACCACAGTGATTGTTCGTTTACAATATTGAATACATGAGAGAAAAAACATTGCATTGAAGGAAATTAAGACATATCAAATGTCCCACACAAGCCATGGGTTATAGCTAAACTCATGCAAATACAAATAAAATACTATGCATCTATTGAAGAAGAGGGAAAGACATAGCCATCATTGCCTTGTTTTGGTTGATCTTCATAGAAGCCTCCAGTCCTACTCCCGACCTCGGCAGATACCTAAAAAAATGCTGGAAGGTCCTGTTAGAAGCTTTGGTTATGAAAATCCTTCATCAATCAAGAGAGACATAATACTTTAGTTGTAATGCATTGATCAAATAAGAGCATCCATATGCAGAAGGAACTGAAGAGAAGAAAACATAAGAGCATCATTGTTTTATTCTAATCTATTTATTTCATGTGCAGGTATAGGACAAATCATGAAGCTGATTGAAGACATTCAGTATGTGGTATCAAATGGTCTCCCACAATGGTTGAGCCCAACATGCTACTGCCCTTGATCTCATAAGGGATGAATAGAAGAAGAAGATCATTGATGACATTCACATGAGAAGCTGAAAGAGTAACAAGACAATCATATGCATCAGTCCCATTTCAAGACATGACCATGATTTCACTTCAAAGTATGAAATGCAACCAAGAGCATGACCTGAGCAGATAGAGGACAAAATTCAATGCATATAATAGCTTATGCACTACTCCAACTATTGTGAAAATGACATTCTCAAGCATGATAATAATCAGGAGTACACAATGCACTTATAATCATTAGACAGATAAAGGAGTAAGTGTTCACAAGTATTGACTATCTAAAGATTGCTTTCTCATTCATGATCAATAGTCTAATTTGAGTGTTCATTATAAACCAATAAGCAAATTGCAAAGACAGGTGAGTACCAGACTTCATATTTTCTCATTTAAGTGGAGTCGCAGAATCAGATTTAGAATTCAATTACATAAGATGCCTTTTAAATGATGAAATATATCCAATTATGCCTCACTTTTTCTGCTAAGCATTAGAACAAGTGTTATCACATGTTGCATTCGTTGCATATCTATATGAGAAACATGATAAGTATTACAGATATGTAGCAGAAAAATACAAGACAACCAATCCAGATGGCTCATTTTGTCTTACTCCAAGAGGATCAAAAGGAACATTTCATTACATGTGTGTAATAGAGCATCATCATCATGTGACAAGGAGTAGTTACACTGGTATGATCATCATCCTTTATGCTACAGGATATTATTTTGTATCAAAATGAAATGTATAAGTGTATGGTTGCATCTGTAGCTGAGTGAGTTCAAATGATGTTTCATTATAAGAAATGATCTACCAAAACTAGTGATAACAGATATAGTGGACCTGATCATATCCTTCAGGACATCTTATTCAATGAATTTGATATGATACAATACAAAAAGAAGAACAACAGAGGTTCATGTGTTACAATTTATACAGAACAAGTAAGTGTTGCCTTCATTTGTTACAATGCCTCAATGCCATGACACAACCAAGTCATCATCCTAGATGGAAGTACATTTGCACAATCCCCTGAATGGACAAGAGATATAGAAACGAAGGCATATTTGCTGCTATAGGAAGAAGAGAAGTTCTAAGTTTAAGATCGACAGTATACATTCCATGTGCAAAGTTCATTGAAAGAGTAAGTAGAGCTACAAAGATAGAAATAGTGCATGCAATCATCACTTCTTTTGAACAATAATAGTGATTATCACTAAACAGTGATAGTATAAGGAAGAAAGTGATATCATATGCCATGTATGCTATAGAAGGAAGCAATTTTGTGTTCAAAAGACAGAAACCCTTTCTTCAGTTTTCAAATCTGAGTTTATATAGTGAAGAGCAAAAATGCAGAGATAATGCCTTTTGCATTCATCAACAAATTACCCTTATCGACTTTAAGAATCTAATGCATTTTTGCAATGTTGAAGAGAAAGGAAAATGGTAAGTAAATTGTCCAGGCAAGATAAAAGATGAGTATATTGTTTACACAGCAAAAACATGAAACCCTTGTTGGGTAAAAATGTTTTCTTTCTTTTTCACAGTCGAGCAAGGTCAAAATGAAGCATTGAAGACATGACCACAATGACAAAATCGTTATGTGTGATAAAAACATGAAACCCTTATCGAGTTTAAAAAAAGAGTCTCTTTCTTCTTACATACAGTTGAGCAAGGTAAAAGAAATTTCTGTGTAAGTATGGCTGTGAAGAGTAAAAGAAGGTTATGTGTAATACAAATGAAACCCTCACTTCTAACACAAGATCTTCACATTTTTACATCAAAATACAAAAGAGTGAAGCTACAGAAATGTATTACATGAAGTGGCCATGCATATGAGAAGGTATTTCACATACCCAGCTAACATGAAATGAAACCCTCATCACAGTTTCATATATGAAGAGATAAAAGAAAACATAGTGGAAGTAATGATAAGGAGGAATAGTGAGCTCACCATTTGATAATGCAGCATGAGAAGGAGATAATGGCCATGGCCAATTGAGTACCCTTGTCATTTTGCCATTTTTTCAAAGTTCAACATAAAAACCAAACAATATATATCAAAGACTGAGAAGACTGAGGAAATAGTTATAATGGTCATGGCCTTTTAATGGATATAAGCCATCAAAATACAGTGAAAAGCCATTGAAAAGCTCAGATTCAAGCTTACCAAGAGCGGCCTATCATTTTGGCCAAAGAAGTGTTGTGCTTTCAACCACTGAAGATCATCAAATGGAGCAAGAAAACACATAGAGCATGAAACCCCAAGTTGGCGGGCATAGTTGCAGAGACAACTCAAAGACAGCAAAAAATGAAATGACCAATGTTTTAGGGTTCCACACTTGGTTTTGTTTTGACGTCCCTTTCATTTTGACCATGCAAAATATAATCATTTTTATCCTAATGAGATAGGGGTCAACACTTTGTGTTGATGATGTCTAGTAATCATAAGTAGGGGTGGCTGGCAACTAAAGAATATGGTCTATTTTATTAAGTCAAAGTGGACATTATCATTAACTGGACAAGGTTGTGCCTTTTAGAATCTTGCCAAGGTCTTAATATAATTTGTGGTTGACTCACATTGGAGTCAAGGTATTATTTGATAATGCATGTGGTTGAGTGTCTTTGACCTCCCACTTATGTGTTTTTTATTATTCCTTCACATATTTCAATATATGCATAAGATCAAACAAGAATCTTGGAGATGTGAAGAATATGCTAGATGAAGATATGGTCAAAGGGGGGTCAATGCGACATGGTGGCACTATAGAGGCAGTGAGTTAGCATTTTTCAAGTCATATAGATAATGATGAGGTGGCAGAATATCAACACATTGGAGTCCATGGTGTCAAGCCTTTTAAGGCTTTTATTTATTTTTTGCAAACATGTGTAATAGTTCATATTTTTTATGATTTTTATAGAAAATAACTAGTGATATCTTGTAAATATCTTGGTGAAATTATAAACCAGATATCATTTTATTTTTGCAAAAAAAAATCATATCGATAGGATATTGATTAAAATTACCATATCATTGTAAAGTTAACTTTAAAGCAATGAAATTGTGAATTGCTTTTGAAGTTTAACTATTTTTAGGCAATTTATAGGCTTATAAAGCAGATCAAATATTCCATTTTGATTTGTTTTATTTAGAGTCATATAGGATGATTTATGGAGCTTTCATGAGCAGAGAAAAGCAGTTTTATGGTGGGACCACATGAGAGGGCAGTTTTGTAGCTTTATTTCACAGATTGGAGGCAGATTTAGTGCTTTATTTTTGGTTTTCATGAGTTGCTCGAAAATGGACTTACGGTATATTTTTAGGAGCTTTTTCTGCTTTCTTCGGAGGAGATCATTTGGAGACATTTATAGGAGAAAAACTTAGTTTTTTCTCAGTCAGTTAGCATTAGTTTCTCCTCTCTTGTAGATTTGTATACAATAGTTGGCTCACACATTTTATTTTTCATGCATTGTACTCCTTTCAGTTCTAATAGCAAACCATCATGTTCCACATATTTTGAAATCTTGATCTGATATTATATTTTGACTATTTCAGTCCTTTATTGTGTCTCAATGTTGTTAAACTTTAGTTTCTTCCTGGTTGCAGTTTGTGTTTGACACCAAACCTTGTTACAAATTACTTAAGGAGTAACTATCAGTGAAATTGTGAGGATTTATGTTAGAGGACCTACTTGTGAGTGATAGAACTTCATCTAGTTTAGATTTCAGAGTTAGCTTATATTTTAGTTACATCTTTCTACCCCTTTTCCCCTCAAGTCAGTAGTTTAGAAGTTATAAGAGAACCGGCTCACTCTGGAGATTCATTCTCATGAAAGGAGACCCACATCCGAGAATGACTCCATGTTTCAGCAAGTAGTTAATTTTTTGCAAAGCTTAACAAGGTTCCATACTTGAATTGATAACAACAACATTGTGGTTGTGAAGGCCATTGGAAATCCAAACTTAACATTATCTCCTGCATCATAATATCCTATCATCAATTCTTGTCTATCCCAACTAAAATAATATCCTTGTCTGGACATTGTTCTGCTTCCTTATGTGCTTTGATTGTAATGCTTAGTAGCTCTTAGTTCGGAGTTGAGCAAGGATTCATTTGTAGCAGGCTTCCTGGTTGTCAGCTTATTACAAGGGCTAATGTTTATGTTACTATTGTGGTGCAAAGGATTCTCCCCACACACAAGATAAAACACACTAATCACTCACAACACAATTTAGAGATTTCAAACACAAAATTTTCTATTTCATTTTATTGAAATAAAATAAACTGCAACAAAGAAGTTTTCATTACAAAGACAAACAATTACCATCATGGCCTCTCATCTCTCTCATCTGCGTAATGCATTTTCCTCTTTACAGACTTCCCTTGGGCATACACAGTCCCAAGTCGTTAGCCTTTCTCTTGGATCAAGAATTGTCTCCTCTCTTTGTTTCTTACTAGTGATCGACTCTCTCCATAACTGAATCCTTTCTCTCTCTAGCCATCCACTCCTCAATCTATCTCCAAATCTATATTCTCTCTTTTCTTATACCCTTGGAGTGGCTTTCACCTTCTTCACTGATCTCTTCTACTCTCTCCTCTACTCTTTTTGGTTACAATGCACTACTGTATTTTATTATAGACTTCCCTAACATGTTCAGAGGCCTTTTGTTTTTACCTTCCCCACCAGACAAAATGGTTCAGTTCAACTTCCATAGACAAAGTCACAAATGGTTTCATGTTGAAGTGTCGGAGAGACTCATAAAACTGTCCCATTGAATTCCCTTCGTCCCATCGACATACACATTAGGTGCCAAGTCATTCATCTATTTCTTCTTTGGATCTTTATAATTGCCACTACTAATCACTCTATCAGGCGGATGACATAACACCTCCCACGAAAATAGGAAAGTGCTACCAATGAAGCTTATCGCATCATGGCATTGAGGGGAATCTAAAACTTGTCACTCCGAAATAGCAAGGTTTCACCAAAAACACCAACTGGACCCCACCAAATACACATGTGACATCCATGTCACTGCTATGAATATTGGGCATTGTAGGATTATCACTTTATCGCCCCATCGAAGGGACTAACTTCAAATTCTTGGTGAAGTTACAAAGTCCCACTGACAAGAGTTCCCAGCCTTCCATCAGCATGTCAAAGAGACAAAACTCAACGTTCTAGTGATATCACAATGTCACTCTGATATAGTCTCATTGGAGTATTGAGGGGATGCTAAGAAGATTCCCACCAACATAAGGTTATCCCATTGATGCCACTTCTCACAACCACCAATGTAGAACCAAACAACTTAGCGATCAGGATATCGAAGAGAGAGACAACTTCATCCCATCAAAACAAAATTGTCAGGTCGATGAAGGAGTTAAACAAAACCTACAGGGAGAAGCTGAACCTTATGAGTCTTCACTACTTCCAGCACATGTGTAAAAACAATATTGTAATATTTTCTGATTGAATATCTTTGCCATGTAGACAACAACTGAAACCAAACCAAAATAGGAATGAAATGTTTTTGGGCGATGCTGGATTTCTTGTTCACTTGAGATACTCTTGCATCAGACACCCCTAGTAAAACATTTGTGAGCATGGGCTCACAAAATTTAGAGCTGAGTAGTAAACTACCCTTTCAGACTATAAACAATCTGCAGCGAACTCCATCACTGAATCATATGAGATGTAATCAACATTTCTTCCTTCTTTGTTTCCAGCATCTTGCCAGAATAAGTATCACTTCCTCCCAACACTCTTCTTCATCATCTTTCTTTCCTTTCATTGATATACATCCACTATCCGTTGGCCTCCTCCTCTTAATATCCTGATATTACACAATTCTATTAATGTTACCTCATTCAACATAAGAAGAGGGCTCCCTTATTATTTATCTTAGGAGTGGTTCATCCTATGACAATGTCGAAAGGGGTAGTATCTTTGTAATTAATTCCTATCTAAAATGTAAATAGCTTAAGCTAGGACCAAGACTAATTTCTACTGAACCTTAACATATGCGTAGTCCATCATAGTCAAACAAATAGATCTTAGTCATAAATGTTATGAAGGGCTAATAGAGACCTACTCATTATAGGGGAACTTATGCCATTCCTATGACATATATATATATATATATATATATATATATATATATATATATATATATATATATATATATATATATATATATATATATATATATATATAATAGCTTATTAATATCATAAAAAGCTTGTTGGTTGTCATTATTTAGTATTATTTAGAGTAGTTATGGTTTTGTGTTAACTACTACATATATATAGCTCTGGTAGACATATATGTAACAATTATATACTATATAGAGGATTTATATGTATACTATATGACCTTTCAATTGTATCATTATAACAATAATTACTATAATCATTAATCGAGTATTACTTATATTAGAACTATCTAATTTAACTTATATATTTGTTTTAATGACCTATTAATTGAATGTCATTAAATATATCTATAGTTATAATATAGATATTGTATATGTGGAAAAAGGCAACACTATTAATTTATATAACTATTAATATATGTAGAAAAGGCAATTCTCTGGTAGACATATATACAAAATGAGGGAACACATACAAGGCACATCAACTATTTGAAAGAATTAGTCCCAACTAAACACACTTCTATGCATTTGTTTGTATTGACATCCTAAGATACGTACAGTCCTTGTCTCTTGACACCCTCTCTTATAGTATATTTACCTATTGCTCACAACTGGGCATGAATAAAACAAACAAAATTTTTTGTAGAGATAGAAAACAACTAGCACTAAGAAGCATGGTTATGGATATGGACAAAACAGTGTGTAAACATTATGTTCACAAAAACAAAGATGTACATTGCAATTGCTTACTGCCTTCCTCTTTCACCATCAGCTTTTATTTCTGTCACTTTCCATCTCAGTAAATAACAAGTTAATGGTCGTCAGGAAAGAGCAGAGAAAAAACAATAAACATGAGCATGTTGCTGCAATTTTTCAAAAAATGGATTTGTTGAACAGGCTTCAGAAACTTTGAAAAAAATAGAATTGGCAGGCATAATGCCAGATCCCACGACCTAAGGCAGCGACCTCCCTACCTGTTCCAAAATGGGAGCTTTGATGTAGTATATAGAAAGGGAATCTTTATCAGATGTTGTGATTGCAAGTGCCCTGGTAAATCTGCGTGCGAAATGTGGAAGCTTAGACAATGCACTCAAATTGTTTGACAAAATGCCCAAGGAGATGTCGATCCAGGGAATGTAATGATTTCAGGATTTTCACTAAATGGATTTGTTAAAAAGGCTTTTGAAACTTTCGAGCTAATGAAATTGGCAAGCGTAAGTCAAAATTCATAACCTTGGCAAATGTTCTCCTTGCCTACACACAAATTGAAGCTCAGGAACAGGGTATGGCCATTAATCATAATGGCAAGGGGATTTTTGTTAGATATTATGATTGGAAGTACTTTAGTAGACAAGTATGCAAAATGAGTAAGCACAGACAAGGCATGTCTACTGTTTGACCGGATGCCTCAAGAAAAGATGACAGCTTATGCGCAAAATGGATCTGATGAAAAGACATTAGAAAGTTTCATGTAAATGTAATCAGCAAGGGTTAAGTTGAAATCCATAACCTATGCCTACATCAATCAAAATTTACAAGTAGAGATAAGGCACATGAACTATTTGACACACTGTCTCAAAAGATGTTATCTCATATAATGCAAATCGATGCAGGATAAATACAAAATGGATTTGTTGAATAGGCTTTAGAAACTTTCAAGCAAATGTAATTGGCAGGTGTAATGCCAGATTCCAAAACCTTTTCTAGCATCCTCCCTATCTATACCCACATGGGAGTAGGGTATGGGCATTCCTCACATCAAATGGAAGGGGGATTTCTTGTTAGAGGTTATAGTCGGAAATACGCTAGTAGACATGTAGGTAAAACGTGGACTATATGAAAAATGTGGAAGAACACACACAAGGCACATGAACTATTTGATAGAATGCCTTAACGAGATGTCATCTTGTGATAGCAGGATATGTTCAAAATGGGTTTGTTAAAAATGTTGGTGTCATCCACCTCCCAGGAGCACCATCTGCAAAAAATAACCTTCAAGAGAAATGAGAGAGGCAACACAAGGCCATTTCACCAAATAAGGAGTGAATAAAAATGAGATAATTTACATAATGTACAAATGCCTATTTAAAGGCAAGAAAATATATGACGGGTGAACAACTACCCGATATAGGAAAACTACCCTACAGGTAAAAAACCACCTCACGGGAAAAACTACTTTCCCTATGTTAAACTTAATGCTCTAACACCCCCCCTTAAGTGCAAACTTAGGGAGAATTATTATGCAAAATGACAATTTAATATGGGTCCCAACTACACAACCATGTTAGGTACCCATTTACAATGCAAGAAAGAGATCTCTCACAATTGGAGAAAAGGAGTAAAACCCTATGGGAAAAAACCCCTCCTCAAAAGAGAGAAAGAAAAACAAAAAAGATGCATGTATGGAGGACTTAGTCACATCCCCCCAAGTACTACATACATCCTGTATATAAAATCTATGGCTCCCCCATAGGAGGAAAGAGAGAGACTATATAGCCCCCCCACAATGTGTAATCATCTACAAATATGGTAAGTGCCTAAAGACAGAACATGATCCAATGTCGACAAACAACTTGTCTCCCTTTTGGAAGAAACAAAACCAAGTACAAATGCATATATGCTTCCCACTCCAGATAGGAATTGAAAGAAAGAAGCATGAAGAATGAAGATGTCTCTGAGATCTGCTCATGTATCACCAAGACCTTGGAAAATGATGCCACAAACCAATGAGGAACATGACCAATCACAATAGAAGGTGACAAACAAGGTACCACTAGATACTGATCTTAAACATTCTCCAAAGATAAAGATGGAGTGACAACAGTTGTACCACAACTATCATCAAATAGGAGGGATATACCCTCAAATGTGTCTTCTAAGTCAAAAATATGAGATTCTATGAACAAGGAACTAATGTCCAACAAATAAGAATCCCAATTAAGAAGATAATGAGATACTAGTTGTGATGAATCACTAGATGTGCTCAATGAATCACCACCAAAAGATGAATGGTCCTACTGAACAAGAATGATAGGAGCCTCAATCATTGAATGCACAATGAATCACTAAAGGTGAAGGTACATTAACTATCCCTGATGGAGAAGGAGCATCTGAAGAGCCCTCATCATCTTCATCTGAAGACTCAAAGTTTTCCAAAACTTCAAACTCCTGCATAGTAGCATGATCATAGGGTATCCTATCTAAAAAATGAAGAGGCACAAGACAATCTATAATAGGATCATCTGGGAATAACTGAGTATCAGGATCTCCATGTATTTCCCAAATTTTAGTCCAAACAATATGAGGACACTTAAAATGATCAATAGCATTCAAAGTGGCATCATCAATATGCATTGCAATAACTCCTAGGACATGATCCCTTTTGCAATTCCATGTAAATTTCTTACTATCAGTACCAGGAAGGGGAACTAGATTATACAAATGTGGCAACAAATGAAGCCATCTAATATGTTTTATCATACCATCTCTCCATTGTTTATAATTTCCCCTTTTCAAGATAATCACATCAGGATGAATTGAAAACCCCATGATTAACTATGACAAATCTTCATAATTACAAAGACATTAACCTTCAACAATAAAATTTGAAACTCCCAAACACTGTAAATGAAGCCTTCAAATTAGTAAAATTAGGCAGATTTACCTATACCACTGTGAGCTTGGCGAATCCAGCTTTCTGATGATATGTGGAATGCAAAAATCAGACTCTAGATGCCCAAGATATGCTCCATGGAAGAAAAGTCACCTATGGGGGCTCAATGTAAAAATCAGGGAGCTGGTTAAGCTCTAGGTCATCCATGTGACCACCTTCTACAAGTGAGCAAAAAATATGCAACAAAGATGTTGCAATATATGATGGTAATTGTGCCAATCAATCACCAAACTAAGCCACCAATCACACACCAAGTATGAGCAAGCTTTGCACATTCACCACAAGCTTTCCACAACTTCACCATACAATCCAAGTGTTAAGGAATATAAAGTGGAAATAGCTCCTCTGCAGGAGTAATATGGGATAAAAGATCTCAAATGGCACTCCAAAGATAGTGCACGCGGGTCCCACCACAAGCTAAACCAAAACCCTAATGTAATATTTGATGCAAACTTTACAATGTATAAAGTATGATCTGAATAATATATCAGGCAAAAAAACAAGCATTCGATGCACAACAATAATAGTATATGCTGTAGAATGATCTTCTGGAACATCCCTTATCTATGCACAACAAGTATTAAATCAGGCAAATTAATTTTAAATGCCTTTGCAAGAGTAATACCACATGCCCATTTCTGTTCAACATGTTCATTACATAGAAAAAAAAATGTCTTCCTACCAAGGGTAATTTTCACAATACCTCAACAATTTTTGGCCATGCCTATTGGATGACTCTCGCCGTCAAATTGCATCGAAACCTTTACTTCCAGTTATGAAAGAGTGTTGTAGGTTATAGGCTTCACAAGCCAAATATCTCACAAGTTCTTCACGGCTTCCTACTATGAGCTTTAATTGCAACTATATAAAATCTGATGATAATTGCACTACATTCTAATGATCCAAATGGCCAATCATAACAGGAAATCAATGCCTTTCAAACTCGCAGGAAAAAAAAAATTGCGCTTCTCCAATTGCCCAAAATGCCTTCTTTGCAATGGAGGTTCGGCCTTTGGCAACAGAAAAAATCATGGATTGTCACAAGAGAAATGCGCCTGCAACAGACAAGGGCCTACCTTTGTTTTGAATTGGCCACTTGTAACAGGAAAATAATGCCTCTCTCCAATGAAAAAAAAATGCCTTCAATGCAAGCTCGGTCTCTCAAATGCCTCCTTCATACAGAAGAAAATCACGACACAATATAGAGAAATCATGCTTCTTGAATTTTGCACAGCTTCAAACAAGAGAAAATCGACAGGCAACTTTGAAATTTAAAAATTTCAAATGCCAGAAAAATAAGCGATCTCAAACACTCTATGAAAACTCTCAAGGAACGAGTGCAAAATGGTTGGCTCTGATACCATGTTGGTGTCATCCACCTCCCAGGAGCACCATCTGCAGAAAATAACCTTCAAGAGAAATGAGAGAGGCAACACAAGGCCATTTCACCAAATAAGGAGTGAATAAAAATGAGATAATTTACATAATGTACAAATGCCTATTTAAAGTCAAGAAAATATATGACCGGTGAACAACTACCCAATACAGGAAAACTACCCTACAAGTAAAAAACCACATCACAGGAAAAACTAATTTCCCTATGTTAAATTTAATACTCTAACAGAAAATGTGTAAGAAACTTATAAATAATTGCAACTGGTGGGTGTAAAACTGGGCTCCTCAACCTTTACCAACATCCTCCTTACCTATGTTTGAATTAGAACTTTGGGAGAGGGTATGGACATCCATAATAGAAAGTGGATTTTGTCAAATGTTGTAGTTGCATGTGCCACTTCTGATCACCATGGCCTTCATAAAAACTTATGTAAGAAATTCAATAAAGAAGAATTTGTACATAATTTCTCTCTTGAATGATTTCAAATTGTAGTCAATTTTCTTTGTAGCTTATAATGTATTGATGCCAATTCTCTAAGTAAGGTGCAAATTCATTTTAGAGAGCTTGGACTGCATAAGTACAATATGCTTAATAGAGCATCAATAGGCAATTAATATGTATATACTTGTAATGAAATACAATCTCTTTTACATAAATCTAGGCTAGTTAAATAAGCATATAATTAAACTATATTAAATCATGATAGCTGGTGTCAACATTGGTTCATGAACCAAAATCAACACAGTTGTGATGTTCACAACACACCCCATTTTAATCCTTAGCAAAATAGGGACCCCTGCTGTGGCTTTGCTTTTTGCTTCTATTTTTGTGGGTCTGTCATTGGTGGTAAGGGAAAAAAGAGTGAAATTTACAAACCTTGATAAAATTAGTGAGAAAATGCATTTTGAGTGCTAGTACATGGTATGGTTGGATTCCTTGTCAAAAATGAGCCAGGGTTGCTTTTTGAATCATCTAAAAATTTGCCATATTTTGCAAGTTATGCCCATTTTGATAAAATGCACTACAAAGGTTTAAATAGTGCAAGGTTTCAAATGTTTCATAAAAAATTCCTAAGTGTTTCAAACGGCTACGTGGAGTGCCACATGTCACACTCCGCATGAGTCTCATAGTGTTGCAAAAAACCACCCACGGGCTTCAATAGTTTCTTAACAGTTTCAAGATAGCGTGGAAGGTGCCACTTGTCACCTTCCGCAGCGAGCCCCTTTAAAGCCTTAAAACCATCTGCGGGCCGCTAAAATTTCTAAACAGTTTCTAAATGTTTCAATAGTCACGCGGAGCGCACCACTTGTCACCTTCCGCCGTAATCCCTAACAGTTTCAAAAACTGCGCGAAAGACGACACGTGTTGCCTTCCGCAATAGTTTCCAACAGTTTCAAGAGTTGTGTAGAAGATGCCACGTGGCGCCGTCCACAATAGTCCCTTAAGGTTTCACGAGAAGCATGGAGCATGCCACTTGTCGCTTTCTGCGGTCCCTTCTTAAAGTTTCAAGGTTGCGCGGAAGACACCACGTGGTGCCTTCCGCAAAGGTTTCAAAAGTTTCAAAGAGTTTCCAAAGCTCCACGGAGTGTGACAAGTGTCACTCTCTACAAGACCCTAAATAGTTTCAAAAAAGTTTCAAAGTAGTGCAGAGCGTGCCATGTGTCGCTCTCCGTAGGGCCCCTTAATGTTTCTTAATAGTTTCAACAGTTGCGCGGAAGACGCCACGTGGCGCCTTTCACAGTTCTTTCTGAAAGTTTCAACAGTTGCGTGGAAGATGCCACGTGGTGCCTTCCGTGAAAGTTTCAATAGTTTCTAAAAAGTTTCCAGAGCCCTGCGGAGTGTGACAAGTGTCACTCTCCACAAGACCCAACGTAGAGTTTCAAAAATGTCTAAGGGTCGCAACAGTCGCGCGGAGAGTGACACGTGTCACTTCCCGCGATAGTTTCAAATGGTTTCGGGAGAGCTTCCGCTTGCTCTCGGTGACCCCTAATAGAGACGCGGAAGGTGACACGTGTCTTCTTCAGTGTATATCTAAAAGTTTTATACATTTCAAAAAAGTTTGAAACGGAAGCGCGGAGCGTGCCACGTGTCGCCTTCCGCATAAAGCAACAGTTTCATAAGCCCCTCACGCGGAGCACGCCACGTGTCACCTTCTGCATAAAGCAATAGTTTCATAAGCCCCTCACGTGGAACGCACCATGTGTCACTCTCTGAGGGCACCGTTTCTTTAAATGGGATATAAAGGGTCATTTTTTGGCCAGAAATAGTTAATCGGTGGGCGATTTTCAGGGCCCGCCGATGTGGTTTTTAGGCACCGATAGGTGGGAAATATTTAGTAGTAGGTTTTTAGGGTTTTTGACACACTTTGACCCTACGTTTGCATCATTTCTGGTCTGCGATGGTTGACATAGTAAGTTTTTTTGACGCAGTATGAATGTATGAACGCGTTTTTTGTGGATTTTGACCTGATAGCCGTGATTTTTTTTCACTCGGCCCCACTTGGATCTAACAGGTATTTTGTTTCTCATTGTTTAATAATGATGGTACTTATTGCTGATCTATTTTTTTGCAGGTCAGCAGCTTAGGAGGGAGTTGAAACTTGGTGGCAATGACATCATGAGAAGGAGAATCTGATTTCAGAAGCAAAGAGAAGATGAGGATGAAGTGCAAAAAGTCAAGGGACATCAATGAGAAGACCCAAAATGCAGATAAAACATAATGACAGTAGGTTGCAGAATTTACTTATGAACTGCTAGGGTTTCAAAAAGGGGCATATTTTTGCCCAGATTTGACACATATTTGGCGATATTTTTTGAGAAATTGGTTCACCTACATTTAATGTTGTAACCTAGGGTGTGAACCATTGCTTAACCATTAGGGTTTTGGGCTATATTGAGGACAATCAGAAAGTCTATATATTGTGCCTTAATACATTGTAATACTGACACAGGGATTTTAGCATTTTGCCAGAATTGTAGATTCTTTCTGGGCATAGTTTAGCTTAGAGGAGGTTGCCTGTTGTCTACAGTAAGGAGTGCGTGGAACATCTTGCTTCCTTATTGTATCTGTAAAGTTTGTAAGTTCTCTATAGTTTGATCAATGAAACTAAGAGTCATTCCAACATTGTAAATCATGTATGACTATTTGTTTCTAATACAATAGAATCTGGAGTTCTGCATCTATCTTCTGAGTGTTCTCCTACTCTTCTTTGTGTTTTAAAATATTTTCTTTGAGAGCTTGCAATTTTAAATGTATGTTTGTGAAAATACTCAGAACTTACATTTAAGGTTTTTACTGTGGATTTGATCAAATTGCTGTATGATTTACATAGTGCATAACAGAACAATTAGATCCTTCGGTAGAGTAAATGAGGTTTAGATTAGATCTTTCTAACTTTTCCCAACCCATCTAAAATATTTAGCTGAAAACGTAGAAATTTGAAGGAAATTTGTCTCATATTTGAAGAAGCATGAACAACAGACTTAAAAGTAGACAAGTTTTCATAAATATATAAAGAGGAAGGCTGCAATAATTCAAGACAACCATCTAAAGCTTTGCAGCACAGTAACACTTTTATGCAAAGGAATGAAAAAGTATTGACATATCTCATGATCTTTTTGCATAGTTTGAGTCCAGTAAACCAAAAAAGAAACCCTAAACCACGTAAGGCCCCTTGAACATTACAGCTTCACATTGACCAACTAAACTTGACCAACAGGTCAAGACCTGACCATTGTAGACTTGGGATTAAGTGAATCTTAAACGATTCCTTCTTATCTTTCAAGTATAGTTTCAGTTCATTATATGTGAATTTTAACTTATTGTTATGATTGCATCAAAACAATCACCAACAGTTTTCTGGCACTAGAAGGAGGGCCTGATTTGGTTTAGGGTTAATTTTCTAAGTTTTAAATGCTATACTCTGAGATATGCCAGATCTCATAAAATTCCAAAAAGCCTAAAAGGGTGAAAAGAAGGTCCCATTTTCAATGGACTCATATAGGGACAGTTTTCAAGTTGACGTTCCTTTATTTCAGGAAACTTTAAATAGATAGCTTTATCCTAAAAATTTATATAGCTATGGTTTATTTAGAAGGTGTAGGATACATAAGTCCGCAGAGCATGGTGAAATTAATTATCTGGCTTTTCTTACAAGGTTAGATTTATATTTAAAAGGACTAATCTCTCTCTCAGATGTGTATAAGGCTGAAAGTTGGCAGGAAAATGAGGAGATCATGGAGCAACAAGGGGATACAGCATCAACGGTCATTAAATGTGCAGAGAATACAAAGATGGAACCAATGCTAGAAATAAAGGATAGTAAGATCTCTTTGCTAGAATTATGTGGTGGTAAGAAAAACAATCTATCTTTTTTTCAAGGTCCAGCTGTGATTAAAGTTAGTGAAAGGTATAAATATCCAAAAAAATGTAGAGAGGAAATCACAGCTCATGTCCCTTTTCTAGATAATAAGCAAAGAGGAGTTAATGAAAAGGAAAAGGAAAGTGAGGTTCATCTTGATACATTTGATAAATATATGGAATTACTAAGGAATATTTGTCAAGAGGAAATCTTTGGATCTGAGTTGAAAAGTATTACCGAAAATGATTTAGCAAAGAAATGTAAACAAGCATTGGCAAAATTAAAGTGCACTAAAACTGATGAAGTTCCCACTATAGCAACTAATGAAGTCATAGAAAAGAAACTAAATCCTAGTGTTACGACTAGCTTATTTAAATTAAATGACCAAGTTCAAGATTGTTACAGGTCAATAGAAGAAGACTCCACACGGGATGATAAAAGTGAGTCATCAGATGAACAATTTTTGAAAATGAAGAATACTGAGGATCATGCTATTGCTATGCAAAATCAGACATCACCCCACCAGTATGTTGAAAATAAAACAGGGGAGTATTCCTGTCAATCAAGAGATGTTGTTCCACCTTTACTCTCAAGTGATTTAGAAATGATTAATTTCTGTATATCAGATTATGATGATCAAGATACTCATTTAAGTGCTGATGTGTAGGAAACTAATGAGAGCATTGAGAGGTGTGCTGAATTTGAGGATAAACTAAACATCCAGAATGAAGGGACAAAGATGGATAAAGATGAAGAAATGATACATCTTGAGTCATTCATCTTTCAATTTGAAAAAGTAAGACCAGACATGGAGCTAAATAATGAAAGTATAAGGTTAAAAGGAGGACCAATTGTCGATAAACAAACATGTCCTAAAGAGCTAAAAATACATCAGGTTGTCTCTTTCCTTTCCTCAGTTAATAATGCTGAATGTTACTTTGATTATGGAAATTTAAGAGATAGGACATGCATATGGATTAATCATGAAAATGATGGGCTGCCCCAATTGCTAATAGTTGAGAACTATTCTGATAAACACAATGAATTTAGAATACAAGAATTTTTTTCAGAATTTAAAGATAAATTTGCTAAGATAAGAACCATAACTAATACCCTGTTACTCTTGCAGAATCTAAATAAATACGCAAGTAGGGGTGTTTTAGGGTCTTTCCTTGGGTTTTGTTTGCCTTGTAGAGGCTTGTATATAGTCTGGTAGGGTAGTTGTTTTGTTTCCTTTCTTTTCTTTTTCTATTTTCTTCTTTTTGTTGTTTTTTTTTCTGTTGTTTCCCTTTGTAGGTTAGCTGTTTGTATAGTTTTGTTTTCTGTTTGTTGTTTTGTTTCTGTTTGTATAGTTTTTTCTGCTTTTTGCTTTTTGTACAGTCTGTTTGGTTGGTTTGTTTGTTGTCTCCTCAGCAGGGATCTTTATTTTACTTTAGAGTATTAAGGAGCAAACTAGCAACCATCCAAAACAATAAATTTAGGATATTCAGGTTAATTATTTGCAATTTGTGCATAACCTTTTGTGACTGTCATGAATGTAGAGAGTTATTTATCTTCTAAAATTTTGTATTCAATAAATGTGATTGAGAATTTGAGGCAAGATTCTCACGATGACACACCTAAAATCTTTGGGTTTGTTGAACCTACTAGTGTAGATATTAGGTGAAAAATCAGAGGTCACCCTTGCTACCATTACAATTCTCAGCCTAATTTCAGCAAGTGTCCACTTCTTGCATCATGAAGCTACAAATTGCTATATCTTGTGAAATCTCGTTGAAAATCAGAAAATAAAAAAATAAAAATAAATAAAGCGGATTATACTGAAAATCTAGATTAAGCTATCTAAGTAACTCTACCAGGGCTATAGACGCTTGCTGGTAGTGGGGCTCTACTTAGGAGAATTGTAACGATAACCTTGCTGGGGCTATGGACACTCGCTGGTAGCAAGGCTCTATCCGGTTGGCTATGAGGGAATATCCTCACCTATGTGGGCTAATATCAGTCACTGGTTTGTTCAACCAATCTTCAAGATGAGGCTTATTAATCACGTGCACACAATTAAACTGAAAATAAAAATTCATGCACCCTTATTGAATGACTTATGTCTCAAGATTGAATAATAATCTACAAGATGGATAGTCGAAAGTTATGCATTTATTTCACTTAGTTTTCTTGGAGGCCTTGAATTTAGTTGTTTTGTTTGGTTGCTAGTTGTTGTGATATTCCCAACATGCCCCATTTTACTCCTTAGCAAAATAGGGACCCTTGCTGTGGCTTTGCTTTTTACTTCTATTTTTATGGGTCTGTCCTTGGTGGTAAGGGAAAAAAGAGTGAAATTTGTAAACCTTGATAAAATTAGTGAGAAAATATATTTTGAGTGCTAGTACATGGTATGGTTGGATTCCTTGTCAAAAATGAGCCAGGGTTGCTTTTTGAATCATCTAAAAATTTGTCATATTTTGCAAGTTATACCTATTTTGGTAGAATGCACTACAGTGCAAGGTTTCAAATGTTTCATAAAAAATTTCTAAGTGTTTCAAACAGCTATGTGAAGCATGCCATGTGTTAAACTCCGCATGAGTCTCATAGCATTGTAAAAAACCACCCGCGGGCTTCAATAGTTTCTTAACAGTTTCAAGATAGCGCAGAAGGTGCCACTTGTCACCTTCCACGGTGAGCCCCTTTAAAGCCTTAAAACCATCCATGGGCCGCTAAAATTTCTAAATAGTTTCTAAATGTTTTAACAGTCGCGCGGAGCGCACCACTTGTCACCTTCTGCCGTAGCCCCTAACAGTTTCAAAAGCTGCACGGAAGACGACATGTGTCGCCTTCCACAATAGTTTCCAACAATTTCAAGAGTTGTACAGAAGACACCACGTGGCGCCATTCGCAATAGTCCCTTAAGGTTTCACGAGCAGCGTGGAGCGTGCCACTTGTCACTTTCTGCGGTCCCTTCTTAAAGTTTCAAGGTTGCGCGGAAGACGCCACGTGGCACCTTCCGCGAAGGTTTCAAAAGTTTCAAAGAGTTTACAAAGCTCCACGGAGTGTGACAAGTGTCACTCTCCGCAAGACCCTAAATGGTTTCAAAAAAGTTTCAAAGCAGCACAGAGCGTGCCATGTGTCGCTCTCCGTACGGTCCCTTAATCTTTCTTAACAGTTTCAACAGTTGCGCGGAAGACACCATGTGGCACCTTCCGTAGTTGTTTCTGAAAGTTTCAACAGTTGCGCGGAAGACGCCACATGGCACCTTCCACAAAAGTTTCAATAGTTTCTAAAAAGTTTCCAGAGCCTCGCGGAGTGTGACAAGTGTCACTCTCCGCAAGACCCAACGTAGAGTTTCAAAAGTGTCTAAGGGTCGCAATAGTCGCACGGAGAGTGACACGTGTCACTTCCCGCGATAGTTTCAAATGGTTTCGGGAGAGCTTCCGCTTGCTCTCGGTGACCCCTAATAGAGACGCGGAAGGCGACACGTGTCTTCTTCTGCGTATATCTAAAATTTTTATACATTTTGAAAAAGTTTCAAACGGAAGTGCAGAGCGCGCCACGTGTTGCCTTCCGCATAAAGCAACAGTTTCATAAGCCCCTCGTGCGGAGCGCACCATGTGTCGCCTTCTATATAAAGCAACAATTTCATAAGCCCCTCGCGTGGAACGCGCCACGGGTCACTCTCTGAGGGCACCATTTCTTTAAATGGGATATAAAGGGTCATTTTTCAGCCGGAAACAGTTAATCAGTGGGTGATTTTCAGGGCCCGCCGATGTGGTTTTCAGGAGTCGATAGGTAGGAAACATTTAGCGGTAGGTTTTTAGGGTTTTTGACACACTTTGACCCTGTGTTTGCATCATTTCTGGTCTGCAATGGTTGACCCGGTAAGTTTTTTTGACACACTTTGACCTGCATTTGCATCGTTTTTGGTCTGTGATGGTTGACACGGTAATTTTTTTGACGCAGTATGAATGTATGAACACATTTTTTGTGGATTTTGACCTGATAGCCGTGATTTTTTTTCGCTTGGCCCCACTTGGATCTAACAGGTATTTTGTTTCTCATTGTTTAATAATGATGGTACTTATTGCTGATCTATTTTTTTGCAGGTTAGCAGCTGAGGAGGGAGCTAAAACTTGGTGGCAGTGACATCACGAGAAGGAGAATATGATTTCAGAAGCAAAGAGAAGATGAGGATGAAGTGCATAAAGTTGAGGGAGATCAATGAGAAGACCCAAAATGTAGATAAAACATAATGATGGTAGGTTGCAAAATTTACTTCTGAACTGCTAGGGTTTTAGAAAGGGGCATATTTTTGCCCAGATTTGACACATATTTGGAGATATTTTTTGAGAAATTGGTTCACCTGCATTTAATGCTGTAACCTAGGGTGTGGACCATTGCTTAACCATTAGGGTTTTGGGCTGTATTGAGGACAATCAGAAAGTCTATATATTGTGCCTTAATACATTGTAATACCGACACAGGGATTTTAGCATTTTGTCAGAATTGTAGATTCTTTCAGGGCATAGTTTAGTTTAGAGGAGGTCACCTGTTGTTTGCAGTAAAGAGTGCGTGGAACATCTTGCTTCCTTATTGTATCTACAAAGCTTGTAAGTTCTCTGTAGTTTGATCAATGAAACTAAGAGTCATTCCAACATTGTAAATCATGTATGATTGTTTGTTTCTAATACAATAGAATCTGGAGTTCTGCATCTATCTTCTGAGTGTTCTCCTGCTCTTCTTTGTGTTTTGAAATATTTTCTTTGAGATCTTGCAATTTTAAATGTATGTTTGTGAAAATGCTCAGAACTTACATTTAAGGTTTTTACTGTGGATTTGATCAAATTGTTGTATGATTTACATAGTGTATAATAGAACAATTAGATCCTTCGGTAGAGTAAATGAGGTTTAGATTAGATCTTTCTAACTTTTCCCAACCCATCTGAAATATTTAGCTGAAAACGTAGAAATTTGAAGGAAATTTATCTCATATTTGAAGAAGCATGAACAACAAACTTAAAAGTAGACAAGTTTTCATAAATATATAAAGAGGAAGGCTGCAATAATTCAAGACAACCATCTAAAGCTTTGTAGCACAGTAACACTTTTATGCAAAGGAATGAAAAAGTATTGACATATCTCATGATCTTTTTGCATAGTTTGAGTCCTATAAACCAAAAAAGAAACCCTAAACCACGTAAGGCCCCTTGAACATTACAGCTTCACATTGACCAATTGAATTTGACCAACAGGTCAAGACCTGACCATTGTAGACTTGGGATTAAGTGAATCTTAATCAATTCCTTCTTATCTTTCAAGTATAGTTTCAATTCATTATATGTGAATTTTAACTTATTGTTATGATTGCATCAAAACAATCACCAACAAGTACAACAATATGTCACTTATTATTTTAAGACATTCCATCAAAATGAGCTCAAAACTAAATAGAAATATAAAATGCCTAAAAATCATCTTGACAATAAGTATGGACAATAAAAATAAAATAAAGGAACAAAATTAAGGAAAGGAGGGTTGCTCTTACAAATTGCTCTAGCAATCCAGCCAAATCCCAAGTGTCTTCCATTTGATATCTTCATCCTATTTATAGAAAATTTAACCCTTGTCTATAACCTCATTTTCCAACACATGGTGAAAATTTTGGAATACTTTGGAGTCAAGTGGACAATCACATGGTGGAAGATCAGGTTATTGGGGTCAAGTCTAGCAAATGAAATGCCTCTTTTCCAATTTTCTAATTTGTCATTAATTTGTGGAAAAGAATTCTCCCATGTGATTCTTGAAAAGTTGCCTTGGAAAATGGGGGTTGAACCTTCATAAATGTTGTTTCTAGAAATGTACTCAATTAAATTTATTTATTTATTCATTTAAAATTTAAAATTTTCTTAAAAGGAAATCATTTATTTATTATTTTCATTATTTTTATTATTTTGTTTTTAATGAGACTATATATATATTATTTAATTTTAATAGCTTTTATGTGTGTTAGTAAGATTTGAATAAAATACATACAATTAGACATTTTAAAAAAATTAGCTATGCATAGTATTCAATTCAACCATAGAACTCAAAATATGTTCGAGGGTTAGAAGTGGGTCATGACAATATGACAAATCTTGGGCTACTGCACTATTGTCTAGGCTTAGAAGTATGGCAAACTAATCATCATATATTTGTATCTCAAAGCAAATATGCCAAGACACTGCTCAAGAAGTTCAAAATGATGGATTCCAAACCCATGTCAACACATACAGAATCAGGTTTACAGTTATCCATTTCTGATTCATCTCCTCAAGTAAATGCAACTATCTATCAGAAAATAATTGGAGGTTTGATTTACTTGACTTATACCAGACCAAATATTAGTTTTGCTATTAATTATCTATCAAGATTTATGCAAGAACCAAAAATGTGTCATTGGTAAGTTGCAAAATGGGAACTAAGGTACATCCAAGGTATAGTGAACTATAGTTTGGAATACAAAAGGAATGATCAATTCTTCTTAACAGGGTATACAGATGCAGATTATGCAAGTTTAGTTGATGATAAGAAATCCACATCTGGATTTGTTTTCTTCTTGGGTTTAGGTTCTATTTCTTGGGGAAGTAAGAAACAAGCCACATTTGTTCATTCCTCAATAGAAGCAGAATATCGTGTAGCAAGTGCAACAGTATGTGAAGCAATATGGCCACATCATATATTAGAAGGATTGGGGGTACCACAAAACCAACCTACTATCCTCTATTGTGACAATTAGAGTGTTCTCAAGCTTGTTCGCAATCCAGTGTTTCATGAACAAACCAAGCATATTGAAGTTGATTGCCACTTCATATGAGAACATGTTCAATAAAACAATATTCAGCTTCAATTCTTTACTACTTAGGATCAACGTGCTGATATCTTCACCAAGCCTCTTGCACGTGTGAAATTTGAAACATTTTAGGATTCTCTCATTAGTACTTTAGAACAATGATGTAATAAGGGGGGAATCTTGGTATATTCTTTCATTATCTCTGTATGGTTAGTTTGTTTATATTTGTTATTATTTGGGTTTGGTTTGTTAGCTTATTAAAGCTAATTGTTGAACCCATGAATACACGGTTACACATTTCTTTCATGTGTAAATATATCTCATAATGCAAAGTGAGATTGCTCCACAAAATCTAATACCATAATGGTTTTGAATTCAAATATTTAACAATAAGACTTCAATAAAGAATTGAATGAGTGATGTCCCTAGGAGTTGCAGTACAATATGTACAGGAAGTGTTGACAATCAAGTAATTGGTGTTGATAATGTAAATATCGATACTGTAAATATTTTATAGCACATAAGCCCCAATTAGCCCTAGTTGCCCACATCCATCCCTAATATTTATTCAGGCACTATCTATAAACAAAGCAGTAATGACCTATATTCTTTTGTGTACCTCAAATTGTTCTCAGTGTCTCTTATTTATCCCAAATTTAATCTTAGGTTAACTGAAAACACAATAGAAATCTTAAGATTCTTCTAGAGAAACTTAGCTTCCAATTGCTCCTATTTACCCCTCATACATTACTTAATCACATGCTAGCTAAAATCAATTAACTCTTCCTGTTATAATAAATTAGTCTCAATTGCCCCTATTTAACCTCAATGTTTATCTAGATTCATAAAAACTAAATATGAAGCCAAATGTATTTAATGCTTAAGCAATCCCATTGTCACATACATTTTAGGGAAGTCACTGCCACTCAAATCGTGTGCATCAAATTTTATGTCTATATGATATTTATTTATTGATTATAATTATGTTGACATAAATCATTAATAATTAATACATATATAAAACATAAATGTGAAAGTCTCCAAAAAACAATTTGATAAATTTAGAGAGCTGAAAATAAAATCACGAATTATAGAATTATAGAATTATAGAAGGAAGAAGCACAAAATAAAAATCAAGAAGTAGAAAAAATCAAAATGTAAGAATTAACCAAAATCATAGGTATGAACAAGAATTAATGAAAATCACAAGTATTAATATTTTATGCAAGCCCACAAAATGTCTATTAAAAAATTCAAATTCATTTAAATCTCATGTAAAATCCTCATTTACTTTTAATATTCTTTTAATCCCTTTTCTTGATTATATGAATTTAGTTTTTTTTTTAATATTGTATGCAAGCCCACAAAATGTCTTTTTTTTTCATAAATTTGCTGAGTGTTATATTAAAAGTTAAAAATAGTATTCATTTCTTTGATGATGAAGTAAAAACTAAATATATAAAACTAATTAATTACATTATTCATGAGCCTATATAAGCAATGTATATAGTAAAAGCAATATATAGCCTATATTAGTAATTAGGATTAGAATTAGGGTAACATTGGGAATTCCATTTTAAGAACATATTAAATGCAAGATCTTATAAAATTTTCAACGTTGCATTGAAAATATAACTATTAAGTAATTCGGTTTTGGTATGCAATTCAATTGTATTGTAACACAACATAAAATAGATTACAAATTGGAATGAAATGCACCCAAATTATGGAAATATTTAGAATACAAACTTATTAGAATAGTTACTAAAATTTTTAATATATGAATTTTTTGGCTTTTAAATAAGAAAAGTTTGAACCAAAAGAGTGTAATTTTGGGGTTAATAAAGTAAGATCCTAAAACAAGGCTAAATCCTAACCCTAACACTAACTCAAGTGTTAGAATTAGTGGTATACTAGCATATCTATATTTAAACAATATATCTACAATACACCTCGAGACCTATTTTTAAATCAATTTATCACACATAGGAGGAATAGGAGCCTGAAGAAGCATATCTATAGGTGTATTTTAGATATATTTTTTAAATATAGATATGCTAGTTTTAAATTTATTTATATGATTTATTAAATTGTTCCTTTATATTAAATAATTTTAATTAAAAAATATAAAAGTCAATTTATTTTAGTTTAGTTAGTTTTGTTTAGTGTTTTAAAATTGAGATGAGGTGATTATAATTGTGAATTTATTTATATTGATTTGTTTAGTAAATTGGATCTTTATATTGAATTTAATTTATTGTTAAAATTAACATAAAAATTTTAATTAAAAAAATATATTAAAGTCAATTTTTTGGGGGTTTAGTTATCGTTTAATTTTATTTAGTTATAAAAAATTAGTTTAGTTACAGTTTAAATTTAATCTTAGATTTATAGTTTGAAATTAGTTTTTATTTAATTCTATTAAATCAAAACTAAAAAATAATTTTAATTTAAAGTAAGTTTAGTTCAAATCTAAATTTAAATTTTATTTCATTTTGTTTATATTTAAATTTTCTTCAATTGTATTTAAATATAAATTAAATTTTATTATAATTTAGTATATTGTTAGTTTAATTTTAGTTTAGTATTATAAAAGTATTTTTTAAAAATATATCTTTTATATACTAAATTACTTTTTTAAATTGCAAAACTATGTTAGGTTGATTTATTGTGTTGAGAAAGTTTTTTTTAGATATATTTTTTGAAATCAATATAAGTTAATATTTTGTTACATTTTGTTACACTTTCGTAACAAATAAGTATCTTCCGTAAAAATGGTGTCTCTAATTCACATTTATGGGTAATACCGTCATGTTGAATTACAATATCATGCCTAATAAAGTTGTAGCAATGACGTTTGTGGGAAATAAGGTATTTAAATTGTTTAGCAAAAAAAATTGCTTCATTCACTACCCATTCATCTCTATTGTTAAATCTCTCAAAACTTTGAGAATATCACCACCATTCTCATTTTAACAGTACATTAAGATAGAAAATGTAAATTATATCAAGAATAAGAAAAATGAAGAGCATCTCTTGAAATAGAAAATGCAAATTATATCAAGAATAAGAAAAATGAAGAGCATGGATTGCAATCATTGTCTCTAAGTTGATAATTGAGAGAACATCCAATAAATATTCAATTTATTTGTTGTTCATTTACATAAATGAATATTGCGTTGTTAACAATAATCTTATGGTCTTTCTACTTGTAATAATAATTTCTTTTTCAATTGTGTATGATAATTGTATAAAATAAAATATTTGATGCCATCTTATTCCATATAGCTTACTATTTAATATGATATCTTAATGTGATTTATTAAAAGTTACATTCAAAATGTTAATATATTTTCATGTTGTTATTATACATTTTTCTATTGTTATTTCAATGTCTTCATTAATCTTTAAATTGCTTATGGTATTAAAATTTTTATATAAGTTGTAGACATATCGTAATGAGGCAATCATAAAGGGGGAACATGAGTTTTCTACATGATGAAAACATCTTGCAATTACTAAATATATGGTTTCTTTATGATTTATTTTTCTAATGATGCATTCATGATTTATTTCATGTGGTTATTCATTTAATACTATTTCATTTATTTTATTTACAAAAAAAAATGGAGTTTCTTATAGTATTTATAGCCTTGTCCACCAACTACTACATTTAGTGACTTTATAGGGAAAATATAAATATATAATATTTAACAATAGGCTTATAAATATTTGTGTCTATTGGCCATTGGATAGCACCTTTGGTGCTATACTAGTCCTTCATCACCATAAGGATATGACTTAGGAGCAAGCCCTAGTTTCCTCTTACTCAATCTTTTCTATCCCTTCATCACCATAAGGATATGATGTAGGAGCCTCCTTGTTTGCCCTAAAGTCATCTCATCAAATCTTAGCCATCCATCTAATCAAATCTTAGCCATTCATCCTATCATCCAAAAATCTATAAACTAAGCCTCTATCAAACCACAATCAAGAGCTTTGGAGGTAATGTTATGTTGTCAAAGTGAGCAACTAACAATCAAATCATTATCAAAAATCATTGTAGCAAAACCACCATTCTCATAGTGCAACAAGGGCTATTTTGGTAAGATCTTTCTATGTTTTTCCTTTGATTTTTGTTAGCTCTTTAAATATTTTTGTTAGCTCTTTAAATATTTTATTTATAAGATATTGTGTGTCATACTATAATATTATTAGTGTTTTGGAAGTGGGTGTATTATTGGCTATTTTTGTAGTCAACATTATTATTTGAATTTCTAGGTTAATTTGGTAATATGATTTATTATATATTTTATATTATAAAGTTTATACAACAATCCCATAAAATACTGATCATGGAACTATTTTATTATAAATATATGCATATGTGCACATAATAATTTTTTGATATAATAATTGTATCCTACAAAAGCTCTTTGAACAACTTAATTTGAATCAAGTTTTTTTTTTAAGTAAAGAATATTATTTTTATCAGTTTTTAATTAAAAAATAAATTATATTTATTACAGCAATATAAATTTTAAGTTGGATATTTGTTGCTACAATATATGCTGATGTATTACAAATTGAAATCCTAGAGCACTCACCTTTAGACCCAAATTTAATATAATATAATTTTATTTTATATCGTCTTAACTGAGTGCAGTAGAAAAATACTTTTAAGTTATTTAAGGCTATAATTGTAGGCTATAATTGTAGTTTAGGATAGAAACTGAACAACATAAATTTGTGTGGAATCTTTGGAAACCATGGCAGTGGAAGTAACAGCATGAACAAGACAAAGGAAGTAACTATCTATAATACTTAAAGCAAAGAAGAAACCTCATCTAGAAAGCTACCAAAGGTTCACCCCCCTAGTGAATCAAAAAACTAAGACAAAAAATACAACAATCAATCACCATAAGCCAATGAAGATTAATGTTTCCAAGCTACCAAAGGGTTGCTTATGCCGCCTTAGTGAATCAAAAAATAATCCAAAAAATACAACAAGCAATCACCATAAGGCAATGAAGATTAATGTTCTAGAAATTGCAGCAGGTTATGATGTCTAAATGTTTAACTCAGTATTGCAAGTGGTATGACGTAGTTGTGGCTATTTTTGAAGCTTCATTAATGGTGGGTAGTTTGACAATTTATTAGCTGCACTTGACGGGAGGATATGGACTTGACACAATAGACAATGTTATGTTTGGATTTCCAAAGGCCTTCAAAACCACAGTGTTGTCATGGAGTGCTTTCAAGTTTGGTGAATTCATGGGCAGCGATGTCTCCAATGCAAAGATGGCCATTCAATGGGCCACATATTATCTTTTCAAAGCTACTACTCATCTAGGAACATATATGTTCAGTTTAATATGTGCATAACAACAGAATAATTTCATTCATGATGTAACAACAAAATAAGTTTAGGGGTTTATAAATTCTAATAATTATTGAGGCTCATCTAAAAATTATGTAGATAAGGGACCCTAACAATGACCACAAATGCTGGGAGAGGCCAAAAGACATGGACACTTCTAGTACTACGTATAAATAACCAAAACCCTGAAATAGTTGTGAAACTTGTAGCTGTATCCCTTTTTTCACAAGTAAGACCCTCCCTATTCCAAGAGACTCATTCATGCTTCCATAATGCTAAAATTTTTAGCACTAGATTAATAGAAACATCTTAAAAACTTGGTAATGATAGAGTTTAGGAGTTGATGAATCAGAGAGTACATTTGGGTGGGACAATAAACATGTTGGATCTCGAGTACTTTTATCGAAGATATAGCAACTTTGAGTGTGGCTACTTATATAATTTTGTACTAATTCAATTAGTATATTGATGTAGAGCATAGAGGATTCACTCAAAAAAAGACAATACAAGAAATTTGGAACAATCTTTCCATCTTCAAAATACAAATTTGGTCTCTATTTCACAATTCCTCAAAACTGCCTTGTAGGTCTCCAAACAAAGAAATTTGAGCATATCTTCCTGAATACTCCTCAAACCTAGAAATCAATGGATGTTCTAGATATCCATGAAGGCCTACTTTAACATATCTTAAAATCTCATAGGGTCAGTCACTTTGGACCATCACACTTAATTTCTGACTGTCTCGCTGTCCTAAGGGCAAATTAGCCCTGTTTTACAAAGCAACTATGAGAAATGCCTCTACCAAATCACCAAAACCTATTCCACTACTCTCCATAGGTCACCATTGGACTAAATCAGCAACTCCTTGTCCAAGAAATGCTTAGAAACTCACCCAACACAAAAAAACTTGTTTGAGGCTTATTTTGGCTAGTTTACATGAAGGTTTATTAAAAATACAATCTCCACACCTTGTTCCACCCGCCCAATGGCTCAGACATATCATAGAGGGTCTGCACATGCTATCCAAATCATTTCCTAACATTTATCAATGCAATTTCATCATACCGTAACTTCTAGCCATCATTACTACTTGAAAACTTGTCAAATTCAACTACGATATCACCCAACTTTAAAAAAACAAAGAATTAAGACCTCTCCATTGGAGGAGTTATTGAAAACATAAAAACATACCTTCACACCAATTTTCATCAATTTCCAACTATGGGAAGTCAAGATATCATTTAATTATGCATACTGGAAAACCTAGTTTCTAAACTAGGTAAATCGAAAGATTTGACCATTAGAAAACTTAAATGATCTTTTCTTTTGACCTGGTAAGAACAAAAAATGTCCAAAATTAAATTATCTTTCCAACCATGTGAGTTGTAGGTCCGTACCATTCCGTATATGGCCATACAACACAAATTACAGTCATATTTTGCAAGAAAACAATAAGTTTATTGGTTCCAATTTGCATCCAAACGGCCACCTCCCTTGTGGTCGACCATACAATGTCTTTTTAAACCTTTTACATCTTGTTTTTATCAGTTACAAACCACCAACCAACTTCTAAGACCCCTTGACTCTTCAACTTAAATTCTTGCATTTTTGCACTTTATCAATATGACAACTTTTCGAAGAATTTACAAAATTTGGCAAACCACCACCTATAAACTTAATAATGACTCAAGACACCCTACACACCTTAGAAATGGTCTTGAAGACCGTATGAAATGACTCAAACACAACATAAATAAAATATTTACAAAATGGCCTCATGCAGCCATAAAGTCCATTAGGTGCTCCTGCACCATACTCCCGACCAAAAAGAAATTCAGAGCCCTCTTGAATTGAGGGTAGTAACAGGTATCCATCTCTGAATGAACTTGCTCTATGTCTTCTAACTCCTGCCCTTTGTCTTCTTGGAAGCATGTAATCTTCATCTTCACCTTTGGCTTCATCTTGTCCATGCCAACTTGTCTTCTATCCATCTTGCTACCTTGCAGCTGATGTCTTTTGTCCTGAGGTATCACTTTCTTTACATCAGCACCTTGTCCTTCTTCTATAACCTATTTCATTTTGAATTTTGGTTTATCCTTCCTCAAAAATTCAATTTCAACAATAAAATGGTGTATTCCTTCCTCCATAAACCCTACTAGGTGCTATTCTCATCTCAATGTATATGCCATCAACAAATTTTCCTTCATCTTTGTCAATTTGGAAAACATAACAAGGAACCTTTGTCCCTTCAACCTCACAATATGATGTACCCATCTTCCATCCTATTGAAAGTTTTGTCCTCCCATTTTGTAGGAGAAATCATATCGTGCCTTGTACTATCATCTATCAACATATCAACATGGCCTTGCAAAAAATTTTGAACTTCTAATTGTAATTCATCAACTGTAACTACTGTTATAATAGTGATAGGTTTACTTACCTTTGTATCAGCTTCCTCTTCCTCTTTTCATTTCTTGTGCTCTTCAATCAAGGACTCCTTCATGACTGATTTTGCCGCCCTTACTTGTCTTCTCCTTTGAATAATCTTCTTAATAGGCCATGATACCTTGTTGTTCACTGATAAGTGCCAACTTTGCTCTTGTTTAAGCAAATCCTTCCATTTCTCTTCCATTTTTTCTTGCATTTATTTTATGTGTTCTAAAGCCTCCCTCACCTCTTTTATCTCTTGGTCAATTTCCATTTGTTTTGCCTTTTCTTTTTCCTTCTTCATCTTTTTTTCCTCTTTTTTCTTTTTTTGTTTCTTCTTTTGTGAACCCTTAGCTTACTGGAATCTCCTCAACACATCCATTCTTCTCTTTATTCAAGCAAGTCTCTTTCACCTTGCTTCACTTGCCTTCATGACACCTCACCCAGGTTTCTTCTCTTCTTTACTACCTAGTCTCTTGGCATCAAGGTTCTTTCTTCAACTTGCAAAATGAAAATGCACACAAACACACAACCTTCCTTTCCCAGAGTCTGCTAGCTTTGATACCAATTTGATGCAGAGCATGGAGGATTCATTCAAACAAACACAATACCAGCAATTTGGAACAATATTTCCATCTTGAAAATACCAATTTTGTCTCTATTTCAAAATTCTGCAAAACAACCTTGTAGGTCTCCAAACAGATAAATTTGAGCATATCTTCCTGAATACTCCTCAAATCGAGAAACCAATGGATGTTTCTGATACCCATTAAGGCCTACTTTAATATATCTTAAAATCTCATAGGGTCACTTTGGATCATCACTCTCAAATTCTAACTGTCTCGCTATAGTAAGGGCAAATTAACCACGTTTTACAAAGCAACTATGAGAAACTGCGCTACCAAATCACTAAAACCTATTCCACTACTCTCCACAAGTCACGATTGGACTAAATTGGCAACTTCTTGTCAAGAAAATTCTTACAATCTCACCCAACACAAAATAAACTTGTTTTAGGCCTATTTTAGCTAGTTTACATGAGGGTTTATTGAAAATACAATCTCCACACCTTGTTGTTGATAACTGAGAGGGGGGGTGAATCAGTTATCTTAATTATCTTAGTTTTTTAAACTGTCTTAATAATTAGTGCAGCATCAATTCAACCAAGCAAACTTAATCATGAAATGGAAATACACATGACACAATATTTTTGACGTGGAAACCCTGTTAAGGGAAAAACCACAGGGTGATTAACCCAAGATTGTATTCTCTGTTAGAAGAATAAGATTACAAAAATGGCACTTGCCAATTAGGGCTCACTACCCGAGCACACTGCTCACAAGAGGCACACTGCCTACAAGAGACACACTGTCTACAAATTATGAAGAATGTAATACAATGCTTGAACTGATAAGAAGCATCAACATATGCTGGAGTTCAGTTCTGGTTAGGCTCTGTATACTGATCTACTACACTTCATCTTTCTTCTTCTTTTATGTTGTTCTTCTTTCACATACTGAATCTTCCTTTCTTCTTTTATTCGGCTCTACTGCTTTTCTTCGCACATCATACACAACAACAACAACTCTCATAACTAAATCCATCTTGTATATATATCCGCACAAGTGATTTCATCACCTTTCTAGTCGGCACCCGGAATAGTCAATCTTTTCACAAACTCTGATCTGTCAGCTGAATCCTTGCACACCAAGTAGTGTGGATCAAGAATATACTTGTGGAAATCATTAATCATGTCGGCCAAACATAATTCATGCCTTCATAACCTTTACCAACATCAGTAAAACATCTGGAATAATGTCTGATGTTCTGCCAGTCAGTTCTTCCTCTGTTCACACTGTTACTTGGGAACCTGACACTCAAGCATTCATATCTCTTCATCGTTTCCACACCGGAGGCTCAAACCTTGGAATCTATCTGTCAGGATACTACTCTTAACTTCCCCAAATCCACACTTTACTGAGATACTTCTGCTGAGAGATCTGGACCTGTCTGTCGGACCTTACTGACTGCTCTGTTCTTGTTTACCGGACCACAACATTCTTCACTCTGACTTCTGGTATAGACATACCATGTCCTGTGGATGTGTGGGATGAACTTTGTTGCCATCAATGACAACATTCATGAATCTATATAGCGTCTCTTGCCAACAATCTCCCCCTTTGGCATTGATGGCAACACTTAGTGAAAAATGACTAAGTGTTTCCACTATGCTCCCCCTTGGCTGATGCTCTATTTTTATATACATTTTTTGGAGCTCCTGCTTAGTTGGATTCCTCATTTTTCACTGCTCTTCACTCCCCCTTTGACATCAATGGCAAAGGGTAGGGTCCACATATCAAAGCTTTCAAAAATTCAACTATACTTAGCTGCATAAGTATATACATATGGCATACTTACATATACTTAAGTATGTCTGCAAAAGTTGTCTTCAATTGAATAAGTTCTGTAGCCCAACTTTGCTTCATTTTGTCCAAAATTGAAATATGACTGCTCAATAGGAACGCAAAAGCATCTGCCCTTTTTAGATCTGTTGGATCATTGGTCTAGGCTATGATTTGAGCTTCACTTATGGCCTCATGCATGGCCTCTAACTTAGGGATGATGATCCTTCTAAGTTCACCCATCCGGTTGATTATGTTCTTCCTTTCCTTCTCAAAATTCTTTATTGCATTTGTGATTGCAATAGTCTAACACTCTTGATTTACTATGGAGGATGAGAGAGGATCAAAACTTTGAGATAGACTTAATAGTTTATCCTCTTGATCTTTTACTTTTCTCTCAATATCTTTGGTCACTGTGGGCCAAGATAAGCAAAATTTGTACATATTTCTACCATCTTTAAGAGCATTTTCCAAGCTCTTTATCCCAATGTCCATAACTTTCCTATCATTTGTTATCAGACCCTGTACTTCAGAGAGTCTCTTATCCAAAAACTCCTTCCGGACCTTTTCTTCAGTTGACTTCTCTAGAGAATCAAAATGTGTGCTAACACTGTTGACTAGAGTTTTAAGATTACTAGAGGAAGAGACTATGGGATCCTTTTGAAAAGATGGCATGACCTTTTCCAACACTCCGGATGCTGCCTCTACAAGCTCACAGTCTTCCATGTGAGATTTCAGTAGTTTCTCTTTGACCTTCGCATTTGCAAATGAAGCTATTTTCATTGTTTGCATCAGAGATAGAGAGTCAAAATTTAATGGCCCTTTTAATAGTTCCGGTTCATCAATCTCCATAGTTGCTTTTGTCAAAAAGTCCTTGACTGATAATGTAGTGTCTCTTGCCGGAGATAGGTTTTTCTTTTCTTCTGCAGTCACAGAACTATCTTTTGGAGCTTTCTCCCCTTCCTCAACCTTTATACTGATATCCTCTTTTCCCTTCACCTCTGCTTCTTTCTCTTTTATTCTTTCTTCTCCTTTAGATCTGGAGTCAGCAGGGGAACCTGGAGGAGTGATGTTGGTCTATTCATGGGCCACCTCTTCTAGAGCAGAGGATTCCAAGTCCTTAGCTGCTTCTGCACTGATATTCATTGCCTCTTCTGTTGTTTTCTTAGTAGATTCTTCTGCAACACTTGTGGTTGAGGGGTCAGTACCCAAGTCCTCTATAACAGGAAGATTAAATCTTTTGAAGGCCTTCCGGAGGATCTCTTCTGTGTCCTTGGCTACCTTGTCAGTCTCACCAAGCATAAGTTGATTCATCCTTGCTTTGCTTCTAAACTCATCCTTACAATCTTTGAATATCATATTCATTGTCTTGGGTTCGATTGAAGGATAAAGCTGGATTGCTAACTATTCCTAGATTTCTAGGTCTTTGGCTTGGGCATTGTTCCTTCTTATTTCTAGTTCCTTCTCCAAGCTTTTGGGGATCAGAGATATAATTTCAATGAATGCTTTATTGTAGATATTTAGATACCTGACTGTGGCATCTTGTAATATCTTCTGATCTGCTTCACCATAATCATCATAGAACTCAACCATTGGCTGAAGATTTATGTCCACTGTGACTAATTTGATTATGTCATCAATGTGGAGAGTGGGTTTTTCAACATATTCCTCTGTCTTTTCTTCTTCCTGCTGTCCGGTAGAGGGTTGACCAGATGTTTTCTTCTTTTTCTTCATTTTCTTGGTTTCTTCATCAGATTCAGTCTCCTCTTCATCCCTTTGACTGGCATAAGCTCTTGTAGCTTTTGTCTTTGTTCTTTTCTCTCCTTTGCCGAATGATTTTGCTTCCGATTCTGATGTCCTTGAGCCTTTGGCAGTGGTAGGTGCAGATCTCTTTGATGATCTGGTCCGAGTGGAAGGTTTTGCCGGAGCACTTTCCTCATTTTTCTTATCTACCTTCTTCTTCTCTTCCTCAGCCCTTTCCATCTTTTTCCTGTGGGCATCAAGTGCCTCCTTTGAGATGCCAAGGCCTTGGGCAACATTTTCTACTTCTTTTCTCACCTTCCTCTTGATCTCTGGTTCTCTGAGTTCCACATGAATCTTTATACTCAGCTCCTCAAAGGTTCCAAACCTTTCTGTCTTTTGATCCATTGGTTGACTTAGCATGTGTTGAACATGCAGCTCCACAATTTGTTCATCAACTTCATACCCCATGGGCATGATCCATACAGTTCTTGGTTCTACTGCCTCCATTAGGCACTGATCAGTCTCAACCATAAAACATACTGTGTCTTTCTATTTCTCAACAAGAGACTGGTGAATCCTTTCTCTTGCTTGCATCATGTTCTGGAAATTATTGAAGTATCCACATAGGGCTGTATTTTGTGCTTTGACATCACCAAGTCCATGCAAATAATCTCTGATTTGGATAGATACTGGTCTATCATTTTCCCACACCCAGCCACTAGATCCGGGAAGCTCATTCATAAAGTAGAAGAATAAGCACATTATTAATCCACCATACTTGAATGAATTCTTTTTATCTTTCTTTATTTTCTGTAGATTCTCCAAGAGTTGGTTCAAAAGAAGCTAACAAAGATTGTAGTCTGCATCCTTTCTTAGCATTTCATAAGCGGTGTAGATGGCTATTCCAGGTACTGAATTTTCCCTGCTAGAATGATATATTTTATATCCAATGATCATGGAGGCAAACTTGACATCCGGATCAGAGATGTCATCTATTGTCATTGCTCTTTTGTCAAACTTGGATCTGGTAGCCTCACTCACAGTTTTATTCTTCATAGATTTAAGAATAGGAATCCCACCAGATGAGTGTAATCCGATAACTGCCCTGATGGCATCTTTTGTGATTTGGAATGGTCCATTTAACCACATGAAGTTGTCATGTATTCTGCTCAAAATATACCTGACCCATTCATCCTCAGTAAAATAGGGGAAATGTATGTATTGTGTAAAGTGCTTATTTCGGAGGCCCTTGTATTGGGGTTTGAGCTCAAATGAATCATCTAGCAGTTGTTTGTGATAGATATCTCTTAGTTTGAATTCACCAAAATCTTCAACATTTGCATGTATGTAAACCCTAATATCTTCAGTGTGCAAAACACCATGTGGAACACTAGAGAAGGCTCCTAGGGGATCTACCTCCAAGGATTTGTATGGATGCTTCTTAAATATGGGGTGAGGTCTATCAGAAATCTTTACTATATTCAGAGTAGCCATCGTCAAGGAATCTTACTGAGAGATATTAAGAACGAAGAATACCTTTTACACTGTTTAGGGCACACACGATGAAATCTGGATTGAGTTGTATGAAGAATCATCTTGATCTTTGGGAGAAGTAGTTGCAGAGCTCCTTTTCTCTTTTCTTCGAATGTGAATCTACAAATGATGAGCGAATGAGCTCTTTTATTTCTGAGAAGCCCTAATTTTCATTCTGCAATAAATGCGCAACCTAATTCATTCCGGTTTGCCTTGGTTGTCTTATTTAGAGACAAAACCTTTCCAGATCACTGAGACAGATTTCAAAGTTATTCTAGGAGAGTAGTGATAATCTATCTTCCTTTCATTAGTCATTTGATCTATTTGTAGATCAAGACACCATAGTTTGAATCATATCCATCCCCTACATTCTTTGTACTTTTCTTCACCCAAATCTTGTTCATCTCACTTTGAACTTCATCCGCATTTACTTTTTGTTTTCCCTTATCTTGATTCTAATTATAATATACCGGACCTCTTTTATCCTGATTCTTGCTTCTATAGAATTTGCTATATGACTGGATCTATTACAAATTCAGCAAACAACATTTCTTTGCATATTTGATTGATATCCTCTTGATCTGCATTGATTAGCAATATGACCCATTCTATTGCATGCAAAGCATCTACCATTGAATGAATTATTCATTTGCATATTTTTGCATTCATGAGATTTGTGACCATACCTTTTGTAGTTGAAGCATTGTTCAGAGAAGGATGTATTAGTCTGATTCATTCTCCTTCTACACTGATTAGCTTTATGACCAAAGTTATTGCAGTTGTGGCAATATGCATTGAAGGATGGATATCTTTGAGCATTAGGCTACCTTACCAGAAGTCTTCTAGGCCTGTTGCTTGGATTTTCTGATCCAAAATTCTTCTGACCAGATCCGGAGCTTTCTCCTTTCTCATAACCCAAACCACACTTGTCATCTACCCTCTTTTGACTTCCAAGAAGAACTTCAAGTTGAACAGAACTTATCTTGAATTTCTCTTTGTACTCATTTGCTGTTTGAAGATCTCTTTTGAGAGAGACAATTTGATCCTCAAGTTTTTCTTCATTATCTTTAGCATCTTCAAGATCAGATTCAAGATGACTGATAATTCTATCCATCTTGTGGCAATCTTCTGATTTCTCCTTGAGAGATTGTCTTATATTATCTTTATTTTTTATTTTCTCTTCAATCTCTTGGGTAAACTTTATAACTCCTAATTCCATTTCATGTCTTACCATAATGATTTCTTTTGATAGCTTTTCACATAACTTGGTTTTCTCCTTCAAATCTTCATTTGCATTATTTGCTTCACCTTGACTTGCCAATTGTTGAAGAAGCTCCTTTCTCTTTTTCATAGAGAGACTTAATTTGTCTTTTAGTTCTCTCATGAAATCATCAGCCTATTTGAGTCTTTCCTTTAATTCATTGACTTCAGAGTTTGACTGCTCAAGATCATTAAGGGCAATCTTGAGTTGCTCCCTTAAACCATATGCATCCATTTGAATTCCCAGATCTTCCTCAAGCTGTTAGACTTCTGTTAGGAGGAACTTAGCTCTGATACTAATTGTTGATAACTGAGAGGGGGGGTGAATCAGTTATCTTAATTATCTTAGTTTTCTAAACTTTCTTAATAATTAGTGCATCATCAATTCAACCAAGCAAACTTAATCATGAAATGGAAATACACATGACACAATATTTTTGACGTGGAAACCCTGTTAAGGAAAAAACCACGAGGTGATTAACCCAAGATTGTATTCTCTATTAGAAGAATAAGATTACAAAAATGGTACTTGCCAATTAGGGCTCACTGCCCGAGCACACTGCTCACAAGAGGCACACTGCCTACAAGAGACACACTATCTACAAATTATGAAGAATGTAATACAATGCTTGAACTAATAAGAAGCATCAACATATGCTGGAGTTCAGTTCCACTTAGGCTCTGTATACTGATCTGCTGCACTTCATCTTTCTTCTTCTTTTATATTGTTCTTCTTTCACATACCAAATCTTCCTTTCTGCTTTTATTCAGCTATACTGCTTTTCTTCGCACATCATACACAACAACAACAACTCTCATAACTAAATCCATCTTGTATATATATCCGCACAAGTGATTTCATCACCTTTCTAGTCGGCACCCGAAATAGTCAATCTTTTCACAAACTCTGATCTATCGGTTGAATCCTTGCACACCAAGTAGTGCGGATCAAGAATATACTTGTGGAAATCATTAATCATGTCGGCCAAACATAATTCATGCCTTCATAACCTTTACCAACATCAGTAACACATCCAGAATAATGTCTGATGTTCTGCCAGTCAGTTCTTCCTCTGTTCACACTGTCACTTGGGAACTTGACACTCAAGCATTCATATCTCTTTATCCTTTCCACACCAAAGGCTCAAACCTTGGAATCTATCAGTCAAGATACTACTCTTAACTTCCCCAAATCCGTACTTTACTGAGATACTTCTGCTGAGAGATCTGGACCTGTCTATCAGACCTTACTGACTGCTCTGTTCTTGTTTACCAGACCACAACATTCTTCACTCTGACTTCCAGTATAGACATACCATGGCCTACGGATGTGTGGGATGAACTTTGTTGCCATCAATGACAACATTCATGAATCCATATAGTGTCTCTTGCCAACACTTGTTCCACCTTGCCATTGGCTCAAACAAATCATAGACGGTCTACACATGCTATCCAAATCATTTCCCAACATTTATCAATGTAATTTCATCATACCCTAACTTCTAGCCATCATTCTTGCTTGAAGACTTCTCAAATTCAACTAGGCTATCACCCAACTTTAACAAAAGAAAGAATCAAAACCTCTCCATTGGAGGAGTTATGGACAACATAAAAGCATACCTTCACACCAATTTTGATCAATTTCCAACCATGGGAAGTCAATAAATCATTTAATTACGCATGCTAGAAAACCTAGTTTCTGAACTGGGTAGTTGGAAATATTCGACAATTAGACAACTTAAACAATATTTATTTTCCCCTATTAAGAACAAAAAATGTCTAAAATTAAATTATCTTTCCAACCATGTGGTTTCAGGCTTGTACCATTCCATATATGTCCGTACAACATAAATTACAATCATATTTTATAAGAAAACAATGAGTTTATTGGTTCTTATTTGTATCCAAACAGCCACCTCCATTGTGGCCAACCATAAAAAGTATTTTTAAACCATTTACATCCTATTTATATCAGTTACAAACCACCAACCAACTTCTAAGACCCCTTGACTCTTCAACTTTCATTCTTGCATTTTCACACTTTATCAACATGACAACTTTTGCAAGAACTTACAAAATTTGACAAACCACCACCTATAAACTTAATAATGACTCAAGCCACCCTACACATCTTAGAAATGGTCTTGAAGACCTTATGAAATGAATCAAACACAACATAAAGTAAACATTTCCAAAATGGCCTCATGGGGGCATAAAGTCCATTAGGTGCTCATGCACCATACTCCCGACCAAAAAGTAATTTAGAGCCCTCTTGAATTGAGGGTAGTAACAGGTATCCATCTCTGAATGAGCTTGCTTCATGTCTTCTAGCTCCTACACTTTGTCTTCTTGGAAGCATGTAGTCTTCATCTTCACCTTTGGCTTCATCTTGTCCATGCCAATTTGTCTTCTATCCATCTTGCTAGCTTGCAGCTGATGTCTTTTGTCCTGATGTATCACTTTCTTTACTACAACACCTTGTCCTTCTTCTATAACCTATTTCATCTTGAATTTTAGGCTATCCTTCCTCAAAAGCACAATCTCAACAATAAAATGGTGTATTCCTTCCTCCATAACCCTACTAGGTGTTGTTCTCATCTCAATGTCTATGCCATCAACAAATTTTCCTTCATCTTTGTCAATTTGGAAAACATAAAAAGGAACCTTTGTCCCTTCAACATCATAATATGTTCTACACTTTTCTTCCATCCCTTTGTAAGTTTTGTCCTCCCATTCTACATGAGAACTCATATCTTGCCTTGTACTATCATCTATCAACACATCAACATGGCCTTGCAAAATTTTATTGAATTTCTAATGGTAATTCATCAACTCTAACTACTGTTATAATAGTCATAGGTTTACTTACCTTTGTATCAGCTGCTTCTTCTTCTTTTCTTTTCTTCTGCTCTTCAATCAAGGACTCCTTCATGACTAATTTTTCTGCCCTTGTCTTCTCCTTTGAATAATCTTCTTAATAGGCCATGATACCCTCTTGCTCACTAATAAGTGCTGACTTTGCTCTTGTTTAAGCAAATCCTTCCATTTCTCTTCCATTCTTTCTCGCATCTCTTTTATGTATTCTAAATCCTACCTCAGCTCTTTTATCTCTTGGTCAATTTCCATTTGTTTTTCCATTTCTTTTTCCTTCGTCATCTCTTTTTGCTCTTTTTTCTTTTCTTGTTTCTTCTTTTGTGAACCCTCATCCTGCAGGAATCTCCTCAACACATCCATTCTTTTATTTATTCAAGCAAGTCTCTTTCACCTTGCTTCATTTGTCTTTGTGACATCTCACCTAGGTTTCTTCTCTTCTTTACTGCCTGGTCTCTTGGCATCTAGGTTCTTTCTTCAACCTACAAAAAGACAACGCACACAAACACACAACCTTCCTTTCCAAGAGTCTTCTAGCTCTGATACCAATTTGATGTAGAGCATGGAGGATTCACTCAAACAAACACAATACAAGAAATTTGGAACAATCTTTCCATCTTCAAAATACCAATTTGGTCTCTATTTGACAATTCCTCAAAACTACTTTGCAGGTCTCCAAACATATAAATTTGAGCATATCTTCCTGAATACTCCTCAAACCTAGAAACAAATGGATGTTTCAAATACCCATTAAGGCCTACTTTAACATATCTTAAAATTTCATAGGGTCACTTTGGACCATCACTCTCAAATTCTAACTATCTCGCTGTCCTAAGGGCAAATTAGCCATGTTTTACAAAGGAACTATGAGAAACTACTCTATCAAATTACCAAAACCTATTCCACTACTCTCCACAACTCACAATTGGACTAAATCAACAACTTCTTTTCAAGGAAATGCTTACAATCTCATCCAACACAAAAAAACTTGTTTTAGGCCTATTTTGGCTAGTTTAATTGAGGGTTTATTGAAAATACAATCTCCACACCTTGTTCCATTATGCCATTGGCCTAGACACATGATACAGGGTTTGTACATGCTATCCAAATCATTTCCCAACATTTATCAATGTAATTTCATCATACCCCAACTTCTAGCCATCATTCTTGCTTGAAAACTTGTCAAATTCAACTAGGCTATAACCCAACTTTAACAAAACAAAGAATCAAAACCTCTCCATTGGAGGAGTTATGGAAAACATAAAAACATACCTTCACACCAATTTTGATCAATTTCCAACCATGGGAAGTCAAGATATAATTTAATTATGCTTGCTGGAAAACCTAGTTTATGAATTGGGTAGCTGGAAAGATTCGACCATTAGACAACTTAAACAATCTTCTCTTTTGACCTAGTAATAACAAAAATTGTCTAAAATTAAATTATCTTTCCAGCCATGTGAGTTTCAGGTCCGTACCATTCCGTATATGGCCGTACAACATAAATTACAGTCATATTTTCCAAGAAAACAATGAGTTTATTGGTTCTTATTTGCATCCGAATGGCCACCTCCCTTGTGGTAAACCATACAAAGTCTTTTTAAACCTTTGAAATCTTGTTTCTATCAGCTACAAAGCACCAACCAACTTCTAAGACCCCTTGACTCTTCAACTTTCATTCTTACATTTTTGCACTTTGTCAACATGACAACTTTTGCAAGAATTTACAAAATTTGACAAACCACCAACTATAAACTTAATAATGAATCAAGACACCTTAAACAACTTACAAATGATCTCTAGGACCTTATGAAAGAAAATGATTACAAAATGGCTACATGGAGACATAAAGTCCATTAGGTGCTCTTGCACCATTCTCCCAACCAAAAAGAAATTCACAGCCCTCTTGAATTGAGGGCAGTAAGATGTATCCATCTCTGAATGAGCTTGCTTGATGTCTTCTAACTCATTCCTGTTGTGATGTTCACAACACGCCCCATTATGCTCCTTAGCAAAATGGGGACCTCTGCTAATGTTTTGCTTTTTGCTTCTGCTTGTGTTTTTCTGCTTTCTGGCGGTTTGGTAAAAATGAAGGTCAGGTGCATCATCATCATGATATTGGATAAGGTTGGTCATCATCATGAGGTCAGTTTGTCAAAGTTCATATTTTGTTTCTATGACCTCATATTTAGAAAGAGCTTGAAATTCCATGCAGGTTTGCCTTTTACTTCACTTGAAAATTCGTCCATATGTGAAAGTTATGCACGGTCAAAGTTTTGGTCAAACCTGATATTCGCAGGAGGATCATCATATTTTTATATCCTAAGTCATGTTGTCAGGATCATCATGATATTGGTCTATCACCTGATAAAAATCATGCAGTCGCAATATCCAGACGTCAATCTTAGGTGGTAGTGCCCTTTACCCGTCAAAAGGCCTTATGCGCATCATGATTTTTTTTTAGGAAGGTCATATTTTATAAACTTGGTTTTGCTGTATGAAGAGCATCATCATCATCATATTTGAACCCCCCCTGATAATATCCTGAGGTTCAAATATCATGATGGCGTCAACTTTAAGTCAAGGTAAGTTTCCCCCGTCGAGTGGTCTTTGTATCGCGAGCATCATCATGATATTTTTGCATCGCCTGATCTTATAATATCATGATGATAATATAAGATCACCCTGACTTAGAAAATCCACTGTCGCCATATTTGCATGTGCATGTTCAAAACCTATCGGAGGGTCATCATCATGATATTGCTGAACTTCGCTAAGATGATGATGACGACTTCATATCATCCTGATCTTTCACGAGGGTCATTTGCTGAAATTCGCTAAGTGATGGAGACATCATCATCATAATTCGATAAAGAGGATCATCATCTTCATATCCTCCTGATCTCTGGTTAGCGAAATATCATGATGATCACCCTATCTATTCAGAAGAAGGTGATATTCCATTCCTCAAACAGCATGACCATATTTTACAATATCACCCTAGCGCAAATATCATGATGACCTCAACTCATCCTTGTGCTCCGAAGACGAAATATCATGATGACGTCATCATGATAATTCGATGAGGAGGATCATCATCATATTTTTAATCCTGTCATATTGTCAAGATCATCATGATCTTGTTTGTTCACCCGACATTTTGTAAAGTCCTCCTGCCGATGAAGTAAGACCTTTTGCAAGTATCCTGATGATCATCATCATCACATTTTCCCTTCGGCAGGATATTTTCCAAAGCACGATCCAGTTCCTGAATATGATGATGACGTCTTATTCTAAGTTCAACAGAAGCCCCAAATATGATGATGATCATCATCATCCTGATCTTTCGAGAGGGTTGCCTTGGCCGCAAAGGGGTCATATTACATTCATCATCCTGATCATGCTCCTTAGGTGACCCGATATCACAATTATCCCTTGATCTTAACTGAACATGATGATGACGTCATCCTTAGCATTTCAATTAAGCCCGAATATCATGATGACGTCACCATCATCTTCCTTTCCTCAGCAGCATGATCATATTCATATCCTCCTATTCTTCTTCAACATGATGATGATGATGATGTTGTTCTTTTCTCCAATATGCAGAAGCGAAATATCATGATGACGTCATCTGGACCTTCAGAAGGAAGAGCATCATATTTCAATGAATATCATAATGATGAAGTGAATATCGACCGACATGTTTTTTTTTTGACGCGCCGATAGCGATGATCATGCCGATGGGCAGGAAATGAGGCGGTGGAATTTTAAAGTGTTTTTTTGGCGCCTGTGGCATTTTCCCGGTCAGCGATGGTTGACCCGATGAATTTTGAGCAATCTGAGCGCATTTTGGACGCGTTTTGAGAGTATTCTAGATCCGATTTCCACAATCTTGCATAGTCACTTGGATTTAAACGCTTATTTTAATTTCATGCTGTTTATGTGATAAATGAAATACTTATTGCTTGTCTTGTCTTGCAGGCTTGCAGTTGAGGAAGCAGCTGGAAAGTCAACACAGTGACCTCATAGAGGAGGAAATCTGATCTCAGGAGCAAGAAGATAAGGATGAAGTGCGAAAAGTCAAGGCCATTCAAGTAAAGAACAAGGTTGCAGCTGAAGGTATTACTACAACAGACAAACAGAAGTTATTACCCAGCTGCCAGAACTTCTCAGAAGGGGCAATATTTCGCCTAGATTTGACACTGCTCAGAGATATTTTTGAGAGCTGGTTCACCTGTATTTATTGCTGTAACCAGGGGTTTGAACCAGGGGTTCAGTTAGGTTTTTACTGTAGTGAGGACAATCAGAATGTCTTTATATTGTGCCTCTCTACACTGTAATACTTTACAACAGGGATTCTAGGAAAACACAGCAAGTTAGTTAGCATAGTTTAGAGGTAGAAGAAGGAGGTCGCCTGTTTGTCTGCAGTAAGGTGCGCGTGGAATGTCTGGCTGCCTTATTGTATCTGTAAAGCTTGTAAGTTCTCTGTAGTATGATCAATGAAACTAAGAGTCATTCTTACATTGTAAATCATGTATGACTATTCGTTTCTGATACAATAGAATCTGGAGTTCTGCATCTATCTTCTGAGTGTTCTCCTGCTCTTCTTTGTGTTTTGAAATATTTTCTTTGAGAGCTTGCAATTTTAAGTGTATGTTTGTGAAAATGCTCAGAACTTGCATTTAAGGTTTTTACTGTGGATTTGATCAAATTACTGTGGAATTTACATAGTGCATAACAGAAACAATTAGATCCTTTGGTAGATTAAATGAGGTATAGATTAGATCTTCCTAACTTTTCCCAACCCATCTGAAATATTTAGCTAAAAACGTAGAAATCTAAAGGAAATTGTCTCAAATTTGAAGAAGCATGCATAACAGAGCTATAAGTAGACAGTTTTCATAAATAGATAAAGAAGAAAGCTGCAAAAATTCAAGAAAACCATCTAAAACTTGCAGCCCAGTAACACTTGTATGCAAATGAACAGAATACTTGTTGAAATCTATGACCTTTTTGCATATTCTTAGTCTAGTAAACCACAAAACAAACCTAAACTACGTAAGGCCCCTTGAACATTACAGCTTCCCATTGACCAACTGAACTTGACCAACCGAACCATTGTAGACTTGGGATTAGTTGGATCTCAAATGATTCCTTCTTATCTTTCAAGTATAGTTTCAGTTCATTATATGTGAATTTTAACTTATTGTTATGATTGCATCAAAACAGTCATCAACAATTCCCTTTGTCTTCTTGTAAGCATGTAATCTTCATCTTCACCTTTGGATTCATCTTGTCCATCCCAACTTGTCTTCTATCCATCTTGCTACCTTGTAGCTGATGTCTTTGGTCCTGATGTATCACTTTCTTTACCTCAGCACCTTGTCCTTCTTCTATAACTTGTTTCATCTTGAATTTTAGTTTATCCTTCCTCAAAGGTGCAAGATCAATAATAAAATGGTGTATTCCTTTGTCCATAACCCTATTAGGTGAAGTGCTCATCTCAATGTCTATGCCATCAACAAATTTTCCTTCATCTTTGTCAATTTGGAAAACATAACAATGAACCTTCGTCCCTTCAACCTCACAATATGCTGCACCCTTATCTTCCATCCCTTTGAATATTTTGTCCTCCCATTCTGCATGAGAACTCATATCTTGCCTTTGTACTATCATCTATCAACAAATCAACATGGCCTTGCAAAATTTTTTGAACTTCTAATGGTAATTCATCAACTTCAACTACTGTTATAATAGTCATAGGTTTACTTACCTTTGTATCAACTGCCTCTTCCTCTTTTCTTTGCTTGTGCTCTTCAATCAAGGACTCCTTCATGACTAATTTTACTACCCTTACTTGTCTTAGCTTTGAATAATCTTCTTAATAGGCAATGATACCCTCTTGCTCATTGATAAGTGCCAACTTTGCTCTTCTTTAAGCAAATCCTTCCATTTCTCTTCCATTCTTTCTCACATCTCTTTTATGTATTCTAAATCCCACTTCAGCTCTTTTATCTCTTGGTCAATTTCCATTTGTTTTGCCTTTCCTTTTTCTTTCTTCTTGTCTTTTTCCTATTTTTTCTTTTCTTGTTTCTTCTTTTGTGAAACCTTAGCCTGCAGGAATCTGCTCAACACATCCATTCTTCTCTTTATTCAAGAAAGTCTCTTTCACCTTGCTTCACTTCTCTTCGTGACACCTCACCCAGGTTTCTTCTCTTCTTTACTACCTGGTCTCTTGGCATCCAAGTTCTTTCTTCAACCTGCAAAAAGACAACGCACACAAACACACAACCTTCCTTTTCTAGAGTCTTCTAGCTCTGATACCAATTTGATGCAGAGCATGGAGGATTCACACAAACAAACACAATACAAGCAATTTGGAACAATCTTTCCATCTTCAAAATACCAATTTGGTCTCTATTTAACAATTCCTCAAAACTACCTTGTAGGTCTCCAAACAGATAAATTTGAGCATATCTTCCTGAATACTCCTCAAACCTAGAAACCATTGGATGTTTTAGATACCCATTAAGGCCTACTTTAACATATCTTAAAATCTCAAAGGGTCACTTTGGACCATCACTCTCAAATTCTAACCGTCTCAATGTCCTAAGGGGAAATTAGCCCTATTTTACAAAGCAACTATGAGAAACTACTCTACCAAATCACGAAAACCTATTCCACTACTCTCCACAAATCACGATTGGACTAAATCAGCAACTTCTTGTCAAGGAAATGCTTACAGTCTCACCCAACACAAAAAAACTTGTTTTAGGCCTATTTTGGCTAGTTTACATGAGGGTTTATTGAAAATATAATCTCCACACCTTGTTCAACCCTGCCATTGGCTCAGACACATTATAAAGGGTCTGCACATGCTATCCAAATCATTTCCCAATATTTATCAATCCAATTTCATCATACCCTAAATTCTAGCCATCATTTTTGCTTGAAAACTTGTTAAATTCAACTAGGCTATCAGCCAACTTAAAAAAAATAAAGAATCAAAACTTCTCCATTGCAGGAGTTATGGAAAACATAAAAACATACCTTCACACCAATTGTCATCAATTTCCAACCATGGGAAGTCAAGATATTGTTTAATTACGCCTCCTGGAAAACCTAGTTTTTGAACTGGGTAGCTGGAAAGATTCAACTATTAGACAACTTAAATGATCTTTTTTCTTGACTTGGTAAGAACAAAAAAGTTCTGAAATTAAATTATCTTTCCATCCATGTGATTTTCAGGTCCGTACCATTTTGTATATGGCCATACAACACAAATTACAGTCATATGTTGTAAAAAAATAATGAGTTTATTGTTTCTTATTTGCATCCAAACGGCCACCTCCCTTGTGGTCAACCATAAAAAGTCTTTTAAAACCTTTTACATATTGTTTTTATCTATTACAAACTACCAACCATCTTCTAAGACCCCTTGACTCTTCAACTTCCATTCTTGCATTTTTGTACTTTGTCAACATGACAACTTTTGCAAGAATTTACAAAATTTGACAAACCACCACCTATAAACTTAATAATGAATCAAGACACCTTACACACCTTAGAAATGGTCTTTAATACCTTATGAAATGACTCAAACACAACATAAAAAAAATATTTACAAAATGGACTCATGGAGGCATAAAGTCCATTAGGTGCTCCTACACCATACTCCCGACCAAAAAGAAATTCAGAGCCCTCTTGAATTGAGGGTACTAACATGTATCCATCTCTGAATGAACTTGAGTGATGTCTTCTAACTCCTACCCTTTGTCTTCTTGGAAGCATGTAGTCTTCATCTTCACCTTTGGCTTCATCTTATCCATCCCAACTTGTCTTCTATCTATCTTGCTACCTTAAAGCTAATGTCTTTTGTCCTAATGTATCACTTTCTTTACCTCAACACCTTGTTCTTCTTCTATATCCTGTTTCATCTTGAATTTTGGTTTATCCTTCCTCAGAAGTACAATCTCAACAGTAAAATGGTGTATTCCTTCATCCATAACCCTACTAGGTTATGTTCTCATCTCAATGTCTATGCCATCAACAAATTTTCCTTCATCTTTGTCAATTTGGAAAACATAACAAGGAACCCTTGTCCCTTCAACCTCACAATATGCTGCACCATTCTCTTCCATCCATTTAAATATTTTGTCCTCCCATTCTACATGAGAACTCATATCTTCCCTTATACTATCATCTATCAACAAATCAACATGGCCTTGCAAATTTTTTTGAACTTCTAATGGTAATTCATCAACTATAACTACTGTTATAATAGTCATAGGTTTACTTACCTTTGTATCAGCTACCTATTCCTCTTTTCTTTGCTTGTGCTCTTCAATCAAGGACTCCTTCATGACTGATTTTACTACCCTTACTTTTCTTAGCTTTGAATAATCTTCTTAATAGGCAATGATACCCTCTTGCTCACTGATAAGTACCAACTTTGCTCTTCTTTAAGCAAATCCTTCCATTTCTCTTCCATTCTTTCTCGCATCTCTTTTATGTGTTCTAACGCCCACCTTAGATCTTTTATCTCTTGGTCAATTTCCATTTGTTTTTCCTTTTCTTTTTTATTCTTCATCTCATTTTCCTCTTTTTTCTTTTCTTGTTTCTTCTTTTGTGAAATCTCAGCCTGCAAGAATCTACTCAACACATCCATTCTTCTCTTTATTCAAGAAAGTTTGTTTCACCTTGCTTCACTTCTCTTTGTGACACCTCACCCAGGTTTCTTCTCTTCTTTACTACCTGGTCCCTTGGCATCCAAGTTCTTTCTTCAACCTGCAAAAAGACAACGTACACAAACACACAACCTTCCTTTGCAAGAGTCTTCTAGCTATGATACCAATTTGATGCAGAGCATGGAGGATTCACACAAACAAACACAATACAAGCAATTTGGAACAATCTTTCCATCTTCAAAATACCAATTTGGTCTCTATTTAACAATTCCTCAAAACTACCTTGTAGGTCTCCAAATAGATAAAATTGAGCATATCTTCCTGAATACTCCTCAAACCTAGAAACCAATGGATGTTTTAGATACCCATTAAGGCCTACTTTAACATATCTTAAAATCTCAAAGGGTCACTTTGGATCATCACTCTCAAATTCTAACTGTCTCGCTGTCCTAAGGGCAAATTAGCCCTATTTTACAAAGTAACTATGAGAAACTACTCTACCAAATCACCAAAACCTATTCCACTACTCTCCACAAATCACGATTGGACTAAATCAGCAACTTCTTGTCAAGGAAATGCTTACAATCTCACCCAACACAAAAAAACTTGTTTTAGGCCTATTTTGGCTAGTTTACATGAGGGTTTATTGAAAATATAATCTCCACACCTTGTTCAACCCTGCCATTGGCTCAGACACATTATAAAGGGTCTGCACATGCTATCCAAATCATTTCCTAACATTTATCAATCCAATTTCATCATACCCTAAATTGTAGCCATCATTCTTGCTTGAAAACTTGTTAAATTCAACTAGGCTATCAACCAACTTAAAAAAAATAAAGAATCAAAACTTCTCCATTGCAGGAGTTATGGAAAACATAAAAACATACCTTCACACCAAGTTTCATCAATTTCCAACCATGGGAAATCAAGATATTATTTAATTACGCCTCCTGGAAAACCTAGTTTCTGAACTGGGTAGCTGGAAAGATTCGACTATTAGACAACATAAACGATCTTTTTTTTTGACTTGGTAAGAACAAAAAAGTTCTGAAATTAAATTATCTTTCCATCCATGTGAGTTGCAGGTCCATACCATTTTGTATATGGCCGTACAACACAAATTACAGTCATATGTTGCAAGAAAACAATGAGTTTATTGTTTCTTATTTGCATCCAAATGGCCACCTCCCTTGTGGTCAACCATAAAAAGTCTTTTTATACCTTTTACATATTGTTTTTATCTGTTACAAACTACCAACCATCTTCTAAGACCCCTTGACTCTTCAACTTCCATTCTTGCATTTTTGTACTTTGTCAACATGACAACTTTTGCAAGAATTTACAAAATTTGACAAACCACCACCTGTAAACTTAATAATGAATCAAGACACCTTACACACCTTAGAAATGGTCTTTAATACCTTATGAAATGACTCAAACACAACATAAAAAAAATATTTACAAAATGGACTCATGGAGGCATAAAGTCCATTAGGTGCTCCTATACCATACTCCCGACCAAAAAGAAATTCAGAGCCCTCTTGAATTGAGGGTATTAACATGTATCCATCTTTGAATGAACTTGAGTGATGTCTTCTAACTCCTACCCTTTGTCTTCTTGGAAGCATGTAGTATTCATCTTCACCTTTGGCTTCATCTTATCCATCCCAACTTGTCTTCTATCCATCTTGCTACCTTAAAGCTGATGTCTTTTGTCCTGATGTATCACTTTATTTACCTCAACACCTTGTCCTTCTTCTATATCCTATTTCATCTTGAATTTTGGTTTATCCTTCCTCAGAAGTACAATCTCAACAGTAAAATGGTGTATTCATTCCTCCATAACCCTACTAGGTTATGTTCTCATCTCAATGTCTATGCCATCAACAAATTTTCCTTCATCTTTGTCAATTTGGAAAACATTACAAGGAACCTTTGTCCCTTCAACCTCACAATATGCTGCACCCTTATCTTCCATCCCTTTGAATATTTTGTCCTCCCATTCTACATGAGAACTCATATCTTCCCTTGTACTATCATCTATCAATAAATCAACATGGCCTTGCAATTTTTTTTGAACTTCTAATGGTAATTCATCAATTATAACTACTGTTATAATAGTCATAGGTTTACTTACCTTTATATCAGCTTCCTCTTCCTCTTTTCTTCACTTGTGCTCTTCAATCAAGGACTCCTTCATGACTGATTTTGCTACCCTTACTTGTCTTACCTTTGAATAATCTTCTTAATAGGCAATGATACCCTCTTGCTCACTGATAAGTGCCAACTTTGCTCTTCTTTAAGCAAATCCTTCCATTTCTCTTCCATTCTTTCTCGCATCTCTTTTATGTGTTCTAACGCCCACCTCAGCTCTTTTATCTCTTGGTCAATTTTCATTTGTTTTTCCTTTTCTTTTTTATTCTTCATCTCATTTTTCTCTTTTTTCTTTTCTTGTTTCTTCTTTTGTGAAATCTCAGCCTGCAAGAATCTACTCAACACATCCATTCTTCTCTTTATTCAAGAAAGTCTATTTCACCTTGCTTCACTTCTCTTTGTGACACCTCACCCAGGTTTCTTCTCTTCTTTACTACCTGGTCCCTTGGCATCCAAGTTCTATCTTCAACCTACAAAAAGACAATGCACACAAACACACAACCTTCCTTTGCTACAGTCTTCTAGCTCTGATACCAATTTGATGCAGAGCATCGAGCATTCACACAAACAAACACAATACAATCAATTTGGAACAATCTTTCCATCTTCAAAATACCAATTTGTTCTCTATTTCACAATTCCTCAAAACTACATTGTAGGTCTCCAAATAGATAAATTTGAGCATATCTTCCTGAATACTCCTCAAACCTAGAAACCAATGGATGTTTTAGATAACCATTAAGGCCTACTTTAATATATCTTAAAATCTCAAAGGGTCACTTTGGACCATCACTCTCAAATTCTAACTGTCTCGCTGTCCTAAGGGAAAATTAGCTCTGTTTTACAAAGCAACTATGAGAAACTGCTCTACCAAATCAGCAAGACCTATTCCACTAGTCTCCACAAGTCATGATTGGACTAAATCAGCAACTTCTTGTCAAGGACATTCTTACAATCTCACCCAACACAAAAAAACTTGTTTTAGGCCTATTTTGGCTAGTTTAGATGAGGGTTTATTGAAAATACAATCTCCACACCTTGTTCAACCCTACCATTGGCTCAAACAGATTATAGAGTGTCTACACATGCTATCCAAATCTTTTCCCAACATTTATCAATGCAATTTCATCATACCCTAAATTCTAGCCATCATTCTTGCTTGAAAACTTGTCAAATTCAACTAGGCTATCACCCAACTTTTAAAAAATAAAGAATCAAAACCTCTCCATTGGAGGAGTTATAGAAAACATAAAAACATACATTCACACCAATTTTCATCAATTTCCAACCATGGAATTCAAGATATTGTTTAATTACGCCTCCTGGAAAACGTAGTTTCTGAACTGGGTAGCTGGAAAGATTCGACTATTAGACAACTTAAACAACCTTTTCTTTTGACCTAGTAAGAACAAAAAAATTTTGAAATTAAATTATTTTTCCATCCATGTGAGTTTCAGGTTAGTACCATTTCATATATGGCCATAGAACACAAATTACAGTCATATTTTGCAAGAAAACAATGAGTTTATTATTTCTTATTTGCATCCAAACGGCCACCTCCCTTGTGGTCAACCATACAAAGTATTTTTAAACCTTTTACATATTGTTTTTATCTGTTACAAACTACCAACCATCTACTAAAACCCCTCGACTCTTCAACTTCCATTCTTGCATTTTTGCATTTTGTCAACATGACAACTTTTGCAAGAATTTACAAAATTTAACAAACCACCACCTATAAACTTAATAATGAATCAAGACACCTTACACACCTTAGAAATGGTCTTTAATACCTTATGAAATGACTCAAAAACAACATAAAACAAATATTTACAAAATGGCCTCATGGAGGCATAAAGTCCATTAGGTGCTCCTGTACCATACTCCCGACCGAAAAGAAATTCAGAGCCCTCTTGAATTGAGGGTAGTAATAGGTATCCATCTCTGAATGAACTTGATTGATGTCTTCTAACTCCTACCCTTTGCCTTCTTGGAAGCATGTAGTCTTCATCTTCACCTTTGGCTTCATCTTCTCCATGCCAACTTGTCTTCTATCCATCTTGCTACCTTGTAGCTAATGTCTTTTGTTTTGATGTATCACTTTCTTTACCTCAACACCTTGTCCTTCTTCTATATCCTGTTTCATCTTGAATTTGGGTTTATCCTTCCTTAGAAGTGCAATCTCAACAGTAAAATGGTGTAATCCTTCCTCCATAAGCCTACTAGGTGTTATTCTCATCTCAATGTCTATGCCATCAATAAATTTTCCTTCATCTTTGTCAATTTGGAAAACATAACAAGGAACTTTTGTCCCTTTAACCTCACAATATGCTGCCCCCTTATCTTCCATCCATTTGAAAGTTTTGTCCTCCCATTCTGCATGAGAATTCATATCTTGCCTTGTACTATCATCTACCAACACATCAACATGGCCTTGCAAATTTTTTTGAACTTCTAATGGTAATTCATCAACTCTAACTACTATTATAACAGTCATAAGTTTACTTACCTTTGTATCAGCTGCCTCTTCCTCTTTTTGTTTCTTGTGCTCTTTAGTCAAGGACTCCTTCATGATTGATTTGCTGCCCTTACTTGTCTTCTCCTTTGAATAATCTTCTTAATAGGCCATGATACCCTCTTGATCACTGATATGCGCCAACTTTGCTCTTGTTTAAGCAAATCCTTCCATTTCTCTTCCATTCTTTCTCACGTCTCTTTTATGTGTTCTAAAACCCACCTCAGCTCTTTTATATCTTGGTCAATTTCCATTTGTTTTGTTTTTTGTTTTTTCTTGATCTCTTTTTCCTTTTTTTTCTTTTCTTGTTTCTTCTTTTGTGAACCCTCAGCCTACAAGAATCTCCTCAACACATCCATTCTTCTCTTCATTCAAGAAAGTCTCTTTCACCTTACTTCACTTGTCTTCATGACACCTCACCCAGGTTTCTTCTCTTCTTTATTGCCTAGTGTCTTGGCATCCAGGTTTTTTCTTCAACCTACAAAAAGGCAACACACAATAACACACAACCTTCCTTTCCCTGAGTCTTCTAGCTCTGATACTAATTTGATGCAAAGCATGGAGAATTAACTCAAAAAAACAAAATATGAGCAATTTGGAACAATCTTTCCATCTTCAAAATACCAATTTGGTCTCTATTTCACAATTCCTCAAAACTGCCTTGTAGGTCTCCAAATAGATAAATTTAAGCATATCTTTCTTAATACTCCTCAAACCTAGAAACTAATGGATGTTTTAGATACCCATTAAGGCCTACTTTAACATATCTCAAAATCTCATAGGATTTGTTTAGACCATCACTCTCAAATTCTAACTGTCTCGTTGTCCTAAGGGTAAATTAGCCCTATTTTACAAAGCAACTATGAGAAATTGCTCTACCAAATTACCAAAACCTATTCCACTACTCTCCACAAGTCACAATTGGACTAAATCAGAAACTTCTTGTTAAGGAAATGCTTACAAACTCATCCAACACAAAAAAAATTGGTTTTAGGCCTATTTTAGCTAGTTTACATGAGGGTTTATTGAAAATACAAAATCCACACCTTGTTCCACCCTGCCATTGTCTCAAACACATCATAGAGGGTCTTCACATGCTATCCAAATCATTTCCCAACTTTTAACAATGCAATTTCATCATACCCTAACTTCTAGCCATCATTCTTGCTTGAAAACTTGTCAAATTCAACTAGGCTATCACCCAACTTTAACAAAACAAAGAATCAAAACATCTCGATTAGAGGAGTTTTGGAAAACATAAAAACATACCTTCACACCAATTTTCATCAATTTCCAATCATGGGAAGTCAAGATATCATTTAATTATGTCTGCTGGAAAACCTAGTTTCTGAACTGGGTAGCTAGAAAGATTCGACCATTAGACAACTTAAACAATCTTTTCTTTTGATTGGTAACAACAAAAAATGTCTAAAATTAAATTATCTTTCCAACCATGTGATTTGTAGATCCTTATCATTCCGTATATGGCCATACAACACAAATTACAGTCATGTTTTGCAAGAAAACAATGAGTTTATTTGTTCTAATTTGCATCCAAACGGTCACCTCCCTTGTGGTTAACCATACAAGGTCTTTTTAAATCTTTTACATCTTGTTTCTATCTATTACAAACCACCAACCAAATTCTAATACCCCTTGACTCTTCAACTTCCACTCTTGTATTTTTGCACTTTGTCAACATGACAACTGTTGCAAGAATTTACAAAATTTGACAAACCACCTGTAAAATTAATAATTAATAAAGACACCTTACACACCTTAGAAATGGTCTTTATGACCTTATGAAATGACTTGAACACAACATAAAACAAATATTTACAAATGGCCTCATGGAGGCATAAAGTCCATTAGGTGCCCTTGCACCATACTCCCGACCAAAGAGGAATTCAGAACCCTCTTGAATTGAGGGTAGTAATAGGTATCCATCTCTAAAAGAGATTTCTTGATGTCTTTTAACTCCTACCCTTTATCTTCTTGGAAGCATGTAGTCTTCATCTTCACCTTTGGCTTCATCTTGTCCATGCCAACTTGTCTTCTATCCATCTTGCTACCTTGTAGCTGATGTCTTTTGTCTTGATGTATCACTTTCTTTACCTCAGCACCTTGTGCTTCTTCTATAACCTATTTCATCTTCAATTTTAGTTTATCATTCCTCAAAAGTGCAATCTCAACATTAAAACGGTGTATTCCTTCCTCCATAACGCTACTAGGTGTTGTTCTCATCTCAATGTCTATGCCATCACCAAATTTTCCTTCATCTTAGTTAATTAGGAAAACATAATAAGTACCCTTTGTCCCTTCAACCTCACAATATGCTACACCCTTATCTTCCATCCCTTTGAAATTTTTGTTCTCTCATTCTACATGAGAACTCATATCTTCACTTGTACTATCATATATCAACACATCAACATGACCTTGCAATTTTTTTTGAACTTTTAATTGTAATCCATCAACTCTAACTACTGTTATAATAGTCATAGGTCTAGTTACCTTTGTATCCGCTACCTCTTCCTCTTTTCTTTGCTTGTGCTCTTCAATAAAGGACTCCTTCATGACTGATTTTGTTGCCCTTACTTGTCTTCTCCTTTGAATAATTTTCTTAATAGGCCATGATACCCTCTTGCTCACTGATAGGTGCCAACTCTGCTCTTGTTTAAGCAAATCCTTCCATTTCTCTTCCATTCTTTCTCACATATCTTTTATGTGTTCTAAAGCCTACCTTAGCTCTTTTATCTCTTGGTCAATTTCCATTTGTTTTGTCTTTTCTTTTTCCTTCATCTCTTTTTCCTCTTTTTTCTTTTCTTGTTTCTTCTTTTGTGAACTCTCAGCCTGCAAGAATCTCCCGAACACATCCATTCTTCTCATTATTCAAGCAAGTCTCTTTCACCTTTCTTCACTTGTCTTTGTGACACCTCACCCAGGCTTCTTCTCTTCTTTACTACCTAGTCTCTTGGCATCTAGGTTCTTTCTTCAACCTATAAAAAGATAACGCACACAAACAAAACCTTCCTTTCCCAGAGTCTTCTAGCTCTGATATCAATTTGATGTAGGGCATTGAGGATTCATTCAAACAAACACAATACAAGTAATTTGGAACAATCTTTCCATCTTCAAAATACCAATTTGGTCTCTATTTCACAATTTCTCAAAACTAGTTTGCAGGTCTCCAAACAGATAAATTTGAGTGTATCATCCTAAATAATCCTCAAACCTAGAAACCAATGGATGTCTTAGATACCCATTAAGGACTACTTTAACATATCTTAAAATCTCATAGGGTCACTTTGGACCATCACTCTCAAATTCTAACTGTCTCACTATCCTAAGGGCAAATTAGTGCTATTTTACAAAGTAACTATGAGAAAATGCTCTACCAAATCACCAAAATCTATTCCAATACTCTCCATAGGTCACAATTGGACTAAATTAGTAACTTCTTGTCAAGGAAATGCTTACAAACTCACCCAACACAAAAACAATTGTTTTAGGCCTATTTGGTCTAGTTTACATGATGGTTTACTGAAAATACAATCTCTATAGCTTGTTCCACCTTGTCATTAGCATGGACACAACATAGAGGGTATACACATGCTATCCAAATCGTTTCCCAACATTTATCAATGCAATTTCATCATACCCTAACTTCTAGCCATCATTATTGCTTGAAAACTTGTCAAATTCAACTAGGCTATCACCCAACTTTAACAAAACAAAGATTTAAAACATCTCCATTGGAGAAGTTATGGACAACATAAAAATATACCTTCACACCAATTTTCATCAATTTCCAAATGTGGGAAGTCAATATATCATTTAATTACGCCTGTTGGAAAACCTAGTTTCTGAACTGGGTAGCTGGAAAGATTCAACCATTAGACAACTTAAACAATCTTTTCTTTTGTCCTGGTAAGAACAAAAAATTTTCTGAAATTAAATTGTCTTTCCAACCATGTGATTTATAGGTCTATACCATTATGTATGTGGCCATACAACACAAATTACAGTCATATTTTGTGAGAAAACAATGAGTTTATTGGTTCCAATTTGCATCCAAATGGCCACCTCCCTTGTGGTCGACCATACAAAGTATTTTTAAAACTTTTAAATATTTTTTTTATCAGTTACAAATCACCAACCAACTTCTAAGACCCCTTGACTCTTCAACTTCCATTCTTGTATTTTTGCACTTTGTCAACATGACAACTTTTGCAAGAATTTACAAAATTTGACAAAGCACCACCTATAAACTTAATAATGACTCAATACACCTTACACACCTTAGAAATGGTATTTAAGACCTTATTAAATGACTCAAACACAACATAAATAAAATATTTATAAAAGGTCCTCATGGAGGCATAAAGTCCATTAGGTTCTCCTACACCATACTCCCAACCAAAAAGAAATTCAGATCCCTCTTGAATTGATGGTAGTAACAGATATCCATCTTTGAATGAGCTTTCTCAATGTCTTCTAACTCCTACCCTTTCTCTTCTTAGAAGCATATAGTCTTCATTTTCACCTTTGGCTTCATCTTGTCCATGCCAATTTGTCTTCTATCCATCTTGCTACCTTACAATTGATGTCTTTTGTCCTGATGTATCACTTTCTTTACCTTAGCACCTTGTCCTTCTTCTATAACCTATTTCATCTTGAATTTTGGTTTATCCTTCCTCAAAAGTGCAATCTCAACAATAAAATTGCGTATTCCCCATAACCCTATCAGTTGCTGTTCTCATCTCAATGTTGTTGTGATGTTCACAACACGCCCCATTTTGCTCCTTAGCAAAACGAGGACCCCTGCTGATGTCTTGCTTTTTTTTACTTCTGCTTGTGTTTTTTCTGCTTCCTGGCGGTCTGGTAAAAATGAAGGTCAGGTGCATCATCATCATGATATTGCATAGGGTAGGTCATCATCATGAGGTCTGTTTGTCAAAGTTCATATTTTGTTTCTGTGACCTCATATTTTGAAAGAGCTTGAAATTTCATGCAGGTTTGCCTTTTACTTCACTTGAAAATTCGACCATATGTGAAAGTTATGCACGGTCAAAGTCTTGGTCAAACCTGATATTCGCAGGAGCATCATCATTTTATTTTTTATTCTAAGTCATGTTGACAGGATCATCATGATCTTCTCATTATGCAGCATCATGATATCTTTTAGGAAGGTTATATTATAAACTCGGTTTTGCTGAAGAGCATCATCATCATCATATTTAAACCCCCCCCGATAATATCCTGAGGTTCGAATTATCATGATGACATTAACTTTAAGTCGAGGTAAGTTCCCCCCGTCGAGCGGCCTTTGTATCGCGAGCATCATCATGATATCCTTGCATCGCCTGATCTTAAAATATCATGCTGATGGTATAGGATCACCCTGACTTAACAAAATCACCTTCGGCATATTTACATGCGCACGTTCAAAACCTATTGGAGGGTCATCATCATGATATTTGCTGGCATTCGAAATATGATGATGACGACGACTTCATATCCTCCTGGTCTCCCTTTCGCAAGGTCGTCATCATGATATTTGCTGAACTTCGAAATATGATGATGACGGCTTCTTGATCATCATCCTGATCTTTCACAGAACATTCGCTGAAATTCGCTAAGTAATGAAGACATCATCATGATAATTTCAAAGGAGGATCATCATCTTCATATCCTCCTGATATCCGTTTGCCGAAACATCATGATGATCAGCCTATCTATTAAGAAGGGTTCGATATTACATTTCTTAAACAGCATCATCATATTTTGTAATATCACCCTAGCCGAAATATCATGATGACCAACTTATCCTTGTGCTTCGAAGACAAAATATCATGATGACGTCATCATGATAAATCGATGAGAAGTAAATATCCTGATGATCAGCATCATCATATTTTACAATATCACCCTAGCGCAAATATGATGATGACGTCATCATCATTCTTTATCCTATCCTGATTGTCAAGATCATCATGATCTTGTTTGTTCGCCCGATATTTCGCCAAGTCCTCCTGCCGAAAATACAACCTTTTGAGAACATCCTGATCATCATCATCATCATATTTTTATCCTGATCATGATCATGATCATAACATTTTTCCCTTCGGCAGGATTTTTTCTCAAACATGATCCGGTTGGCGAAATATCATGATGACGTCATGATTCAAGTTTAACGAAGGACCCGAATATCATGATGACGTCATCCCGATCTGAATAACGAGGAAACAAATATCCTCCTGATGGTCATCATCATCATTTTTCCTTCGAACAGGATATTTTCCAAGACCCGATCCGGCTCCCGATCATGATGATGATGTTCTTTTTCTATGTTCGACAAAAGTAAATATCCTGATGATTATCCTTCATCATCATCATTTTTTCCTTCAAGCGGGATACTTTTTTTTTTCAAACACGATCCGGTTCCCGATTATCATGATGACGTCACCATCATCTTCCTTTCCTCGGCAGCATGATTATAGTCGCATCCTCCTATTCTCCTTCAAATATGATGATGATGTTGTTGTTCGTTTCTCCATATGCAGAAGTCAAATATCATGATGACGTTCATCTGAACCTTCAGGAGGGAAAGCATCATATTTTCCAGAATATCATGATGATGAGGTATATCGACTAACCTGTTTTTTTGACGCACCGACTGCGAATATCATGCCGATGGGCGGGAAATGAAGCGGTGGAGTTTTTAAGTGTTTTTCTTGGCGCCTCTGACATTTTTTCAGTCAGCGATGGTTGACCCATCAATTTTGAGCAGCTTGGGTGCATTTTTCACGCGTTTTGAGTGGATTTTGGATCTGATTTCCGCGATCTTGCGCAGTCACTTGGATTTAAACGCTTATTCTAGTTTCCTGCTGTTTTTTGTGATAAATGTGAAACTTATTGCTGGTCTTGTCTTGCAGGCTTGCAGTTGAGGAAGCAGCTGGAAAGTCAATACAGTGACCTCATGGAGGCAGAAGATCAGATCTTAGGAGCAAGAAGATAGAGATGAAATAAAAAAAGTCAAAGCCATTCAAGTGAAGAGGAAGGTCGCAGCTGGAGGTATTTCTGCAAAAGACAAACAGAAGTTATTGCTCAGCTGCTGGAACTTCTCAGAAGGGGCAATATTTCGCCCAGATTTGACCATGGCTCTGAGATATTTTTGAGAACTGGTTCACCTGCATTTATTGCTGTAACTAGAGGTTTGAACCAGGGGGTCAGTTAGGTTTTTTTGCTGTAGTGAGGACAATCAGGATGTTATATATTGTGCCTCTCTACACTGTAATACTTTACAACAGGGATTTTTAGGGCCTACAACAGAGATTTTAGGAACATACAGCAAGATAGCTTAGCATAGTTTAGAGTAGAAGAAGGAGGTCGCCTGTTTGTCTGCAGTAAGGTGCGCGTGGAATGTCTGGCTGCCTTACTGTATCTGTAAAGCTTGTAAGTTCTCTGTAGTATGATCAATGAAACTAAGAGTCATTCTTACATTGTAAATCATGTATGGCTATTCGTTTCTAATGCAATAGAATCTAGAGTTCTACATCTATCTTCTGAGTGTTCTCCTGCTCTTCTTTGTGTTTTGAAATATCTTCTTTGAGAGCTTGCAATTTTAAATGTATGTTTGTGAAAATGCTCAGGACTTACATTTAAGGTTTTTACTGTGGATTTGATCAGATTACTGTGGTATTTACATAGTGGATAACAGAAACAATTAGATCCTTCTGTAGATTAGATGAAGTGTAGATTAGATCTCTCTAACTTTTCCCAACCCATCTGAAATATTTAGCTAAACACGCAGAAATCTAAAGGAAATTGTCTCAAATCTGAAAGAAGCATGCAAAACAGAGTCTAAGTAGACAGTTTTCATAAGTACATGAAGAAGACAGCTGCATAAAATCCAAGAAAACCCTCTGAAACTTGCAGCCCAGTATCACTCTTATGCAAAGGAATGAAAAGCATTGACATACCTCATGACCTTTTTGCATATTCTTAGGCCAGTAAACCACAAAACAAACCTAAACTACGTAAGGCCCCTTGAACATTACAGCTTCACATTGACCAACTGAACTTGACCAACCGAACCATTGTAGACTTGGGATTAGTTGAATCACCAAATGATTCCTTCTTGTCTTTCAAGTATAGTTTCAGTTCATGTCATGTGAATTTTAACTTATTGTTATGATTGCATCAAAACAGTCATCAACAGTTTTCTGGCGCTAGAAGGAGGGCCTGCCTGAGTTAGGTTTCATTTCAAACTGGCTAACGACAGTAACAGAGTGACTAGGTCTAGGTCCAGTTCAGGAGATATATTTGTGCAACTACCTGATACAAGGCGAAGTAAAAGCCCTTTAATTTGGAATCCAAAGATATCACAAGCAGGTAGTTCATCTGGAACACCTCCTGGGTCACCTTTTAACATCCGTAGTATTATAAGTCCTGATAGATCACTGTTCAGATCTTTAAATCTTGGTTCAGGCACTTCTGGAGGTCTCAATCCTCCTCTAAATCCTAATCCACCAATCAATCCAGGTATTTCTGCAAGTTCAAGTCAAACTCAAACACCTGCAATGGCTTATTTCGATGTCAATTCTCCCATATTCTTCAATGATTATCATGACATGCCAAAAAATCCAGAAAAGATATGTCCCAAATACCAGTTGCATCAAGACCCAGAAGATCATATTAGAATATTTAAGGAAGCATGTTTTAGGGCTATGTTAGAGCACGAGGATGTTGTGTGTAGGTTGTTTCCTTACACCTTTAATGAGCAGGCCTCTAGCTGGTATGTAAACTTACCCAATAGTTACATTTCTTCCTGGGCACTTATGGAAGAAGCATTTCTGTCAAGATTTAGAGGACCCATTGACCCTTGTGCTTTGTATCATAAGTTGGCTGCTATAAAACGAGGTGAGGGAGAGCTAATTGATAATTTCAATGACAGATTCCAAAAGGCCTATTCTAGGCTAGCAGCCCCTTATACCATAGCTGATGCTCCCTTGTTGGCTATGTACTATGCTGCTTTGGATCCTTTAACTGCCATGTTTGTCAAAAGGAAACCTGACATAGATTCAGTATCCAAAGCCTATAAAGAGGCAGCCTCAGTGAACCAAGAAATGAGACATACAGCCTACAGTCCATTTGGAGGAAATTTTGGGGTGCAGAATCAGGCACACCCATGGAATGGAGTCCCTGTGCAGCATGCTCCACTAATAAATCCGGTTCCTTCTTACACACCTGTGTATAATCCTACTCCAATCCAGGCTATAACTCCTTACACGGCTAGTACTTCCAATAACAGTCAAAATAATGGTCAGCCTTTCTTCCAACTTCCTAGGGATGTAACTGTGGCAAAAGCACAAGATGATAGGGAAGACATCAAAGAAATTACTGCACATCTGAAGAGATTAACAACCGAAGTGACACAGCTAAGAAATGAGAATCTCTATGGCAGAAGCAACCAAAACTACAATCCACCTCAAGGTCACAACCAAGGCCAAAATCAGAATTATAGTCTCAACCAGAACCAGTAGTACAATCAGAACCAAAACTACAATCAGCATCAAGGCCCCAGTCAGGGGCAACCAATGCAAAATAGGGGGCCAGTGATAGATAATAGGACCTGGGGCAATAATAACAAGAACCAGAATCAACCTAGGCCACCCAAGACATGGAACACTGGGCCCAACAACGGTACTCTGGCTTCTCCTTTCGAGAATACGGATAATCATGGTGCAAAACAAATAACTAACATACAAACCAATACAGCACCCAAAAATTGGTGCAGATTTCACAATACTAATGCCCATGCTGAGCATGACTGTCCACAGTTCCACTTGGTAGCTAGTATCTTCAACGTAGATGTACAGCCTCCTACCTCAGAATTTCTCATTCCTAAGGGTAATGAGGTAGTACCCTCAGAATATGACACAGCATTAGTCTTAGAAACGTTTACCTTTGCAACTGCAGAAGAGAGGGAGGATGAATTGCTAGAGGATGAACCATACTATTGTGAAAGTCTTTATCCCGAATCAGCCTTTGTGTTAAATGCTTTTCAGTTTCCTTTTGAATCTGAAAACGAGATATTAAATGAAACAGAGGAGGTGTAGGCCTTTCAACAGACAAATAAAAGCCACACCTACCATTTGAGGAACAACCCTAGGCCGGGAGGACCTTTCACCACTTCCACTCCTCCGAATAACATCAATACACCCCCAGATCAGAATGCTAGCAACAATCCTGCCATACTTAAAGCTAGTCAGCACACAAATAACGGAACAGCAGTGCAAAAGGATCAAACAAGTAAGACAGAAGCAGTAGAGACAACAAGACTAATGAATTACTTGTCAGAGGAAATAAAGAAAATGAAGGTCAGCATACCTCTAAATGAATTATTGAAGACCCCATGGATCAGAAATACTTTTTTAAAATCCCTGGATACATCCATAACAAACATGGTGTCTGCTGATATAACTGTTCCTAGTAGTGATTCACCACCTAAGGAGAAAGGTAAGAAAGTTGAGCAGCCTTCCAACACAAATGTAGTAATACATGCGGATAAGAGGGATACTCAACCTTTCTTGTTAACTGTTAGGTTGTGTGGGAAGAATATACACAATTGCATGGTAGATTCTGGTGCTTCAGCCAACGTAATGCCCTTAGGAATATGTAAAACTCTCGGGCTGACTCCCACCAAATCTGCCAAGGTTGTCACACAATTAGATAAGACCGAGGTTAGTGTGATAGGAGAACTCATGAACATACAGGTGCAGTTAGCTTCAGACCCTAGGGTGAGCCAAATCATTGACATCCAAGTAGTGGATATACCCGTAAATTATGGAATGTTGCTGAGTAGGGATTGGTCCAAGACATTAAACGGGTATATGGCTACTGACTTTTCACACATGTGGTTACCATGGAGAGGCATCCCGAACCAGATCAGAATAGGGGCAGAGCCCAGAATGAAGCATATGATAACAGAGTATAATCGAACTAATGAAATATTATATGCTGCTGTTGAACCAGGTGTCTATAGAGTTACCAACAATGGGATGCAGATTGAAGAGATCATGATGTTAAACATTAGGAAGAAGTATGTCAGCAATAGAACGGCACTATTCATTGAGTCTGACGGAAATTCTTCAGATGAGGAAAACAATGCAATAGGCAAATTTGGTCATGCCATTAGACAAGAGGTGGAAGAGTGCGTTACACACAATCTCCCAGTCCAATGTAAGTTAGATAAAAATAGGTGTAGAGTCCATGATAGGCAGCATTCTGAGGAGAATTGTGAAATATGCAAAGACATCATTGAATATGAATACAAGAAGTGCATAGGGAAGGTAGAGTCACAAGAGAAAAATGAGCATCCTGATCTAACACAGAGATATGTTCAGGATAATATAAGTGCCTTGATCCCAGATTTAGGAAAAGAAATAGAAGATGAGGGTAGTTATCTTTCTAAGTTGCAAACTACAAGCACACATATGCAAGATAACCAAGCGGAAAAACCCATGAATCAACAAGACAACACCCCACAGGCAATAAAAGAGACAAAGTATGCCAAGGTAAAAAATCAAAAAAGTAAGGATGGCATGTGGACGTTAAAATGTGATGGGTCCAAATCAAAATAGGGTGCAGGTGCAGGTGTTGAACTCATTAATCCTCAAGGTAAATCTCATTTGGCAGCATATAGATTACAATTTTCCTGCACTAACAATATTGCTGAATATGAGGCCCTAATTTTAGGACTTGTCATGGCCATCAGAAAAGGGGTAAGAGCCATCAGAGTATTTTCAGACTCTAAATTAGTAGTCAGACAAGTGAGGAAACTATATGCCTGCAATTATAAGAAGATGATCAGTTACAGACATAGAGTTTGGGGTTTAATGGATTCATTTGATGCTTTTAACATAGAGCACATTCCTAGAGAGCTAAACCACAGGCCAGATGCATTAGCAGTTGCTGCTAGTACCTTAGAACCATTGACACTGTCAGGATTAAGACGATTTGCTGTTGAGCTAGTTAACGTGCCCAGTATACCAGACAACGTTACACACTTTCAGGTATTTGGAGAGGATCAGCAAATTATTGATTTTCTGACTTGTAATGAGGCATTTGAGGCCCAAATTATTGATGAACAAGAAAGGCCTGAAGTAACATGGGACGAAGAAGATATAATCAACTTAAAGAGCAACTTCTTGCCAAAAGGAGTAATTGAATTAGAACACATCTTTGACTTCGACGGAATAATAAGACAGAAAGACTTACCCAAAACAGAAGGGGGTAAGTGTGATTTACATAACTTAGGGACTGAGCTAAATCCACAAAATGTACTAATTGGGAAAGCTTGCTCTGAGAAAATCAGAAAAGAGGTTCTGGATGTTCTGCAAAAATATAAACATGTCATAGCATGGGCTTATGAAGACTTGAAAACATTTGATGAGTCCATCATAACTCACGTCATACCTTTGAGAAAAGAAGTCAAACCATTTAGGCAGAAACAGAGGCCTGTAAACGCCATTCTAGAGCCTTTAATCTTTGAGGAAGTTAAAAAACTACTGTCCGCTGGAATAATTTTTCCAGTCAGACATTCTGTCTGGGTAGCTAACTTAGTACCAGTAAGGAAGAAAAACGGAGACATCAGGTTGTGCGTGGACTTTAGAAATTTAAACAAGGCATCTGAAAAAGATAATTATCCTTTGCCCCCAATAGATGAAGTACTGCAAGCAGTAAATGGCGCAAAGATGATGTCTTTTTTAGATGGTTTTTCAGGTTATAACCAGGTTTTAATTGACAGAGAGGATAGACTAAAAACCACCTTCACTTGCAAATGGGGAAATTATGCGTATAGAAGAATGCCTTTTGGTCTGATTAATGCAGGTGCCACTTTTCAGAGGGCCATGGACGTTGCTTTTCGTGGATTATCAGGTAAATGTATTGTTGTGTATATGGATGATTTAACTATGTATTCCAAGGATGCATCCACCCACGCTGAGGACCTCAGAAAAGTACTCCAGCGATGTGAAAGGTATGGGATTTCCCTTAATCCTAAGAAATGTATATTTGGCGTAACTGAAGGTAAATTATTAGGCCATGTCATTTCTGAAAATGGAATTTCAATTGATCTGGATAGAATAGAATCCATAAAAAATTTGCAAATACCAAACAGTAGGAAAGAATTGAAATCATTTTTTGGTAAAATTAACTTTGTTCGGAAGTTTATAACAGGTTTTGCAGAGATTGTGCAGCCATTGAATGCCATGTTAAAGAAAGATGCACAGATGGAATGGACGCCCGTAGCCAAAGCCGCATTTGAAGATATCAAGGAAGCAATTTCTAATGCCCCTGTATTGGCAAGTCCAGACTACACATGCCCGTTTTACATCTACTCCTTTGCATCTTCTCATTCTGTCGCTGCTGCCCTGACACAGAAAAGTGAAAATGATGACGAGAGGCCCATAGCATTTATGAGTGCGCCTCTGAAGGATGCACAGCTGAGATATCTGGATATCGAAAGACAGGCATTTGCATTGGTGAAGGCTGTGAAAAAATTCAGACACTACATCCTGCGCAGCCAGATTAAAGCCATAGTACCAGACGCAGCAGTAAAGATGCTGCTGATGCAGAACGAGCCTGGAGAAAAAAGAGCCAAATGGATCACCACGTTGCAAGAATTCGACATGGAGATCATTCCCGCAAAGCTGGTCAGAGGGCAGGCGCTGGTGCAGACAATAGCAAACACGGATCCAAATCTGATAAAACAGCAGTATGTATTGAATTCCCAAGACGCATCAGGCTGGTACGATGATTTAAGCACCTTCCTGATAGCTGGAAGGTACCCAGGCAAGATGAAGGCTTCTCAGAGGAGAGCCTTGAAGATTAAGGCACAGCATTATATGGTGCAAGGAGGTCTTCTATTCAGGAAGAACCATGATGGAATTTATTTGAGATGCATAAACAGAGCTGAAGCTGATAAAGTGTTGACAGAACTACATGACAAATACGGAACCGGCCATGGTTCCCATTTAGCTACAGCACACAAAATACTGAGAGCGGGCTATTACTGGCCCACTATATTCAAAGATACTAAGGGTCATATCAGAAGCTGCCACACCTGTCAGACTGCAGCAGACAGAGGAAGAAATCTGGCCAATCCACTGTAGCCTGTGATCGAGTCCAGACCATTTGCACAATGGGGCTTGGATTTTATCGGAGTCATCAATCCCCCATCTTCTGCAGGACACAAGTTTATATTGACGGTGACGGACTATTGTACAAGGTGGACTGAGGCCACCTGCTGCAAGTTTTCCACAACTGAGGTAGTTATCAAGTTCCTTGAAGAAAACATCATCACCAGGTTTGGAACGCCCTATTCATTGGTATGTGATAACGGCCCTGCTTTTTCTTCTTTAAAATTTTCTAAATGGGCATTTGAATATGGGATCATTCTAAGGTTTTCTTCAAATTATTACCCCCAAGGTAATGGACTGGCTGAATCAACAAACAAAATCTTATTAGACATCATCAAGAGGTTAATTGCCAAAAGTCCTAGAGAGTGGAATACCCTATTAAGATATGCATTATGGGTAGACAGGACCAAGTTCAAAACAGCTCTAGGTAGCACACCTTACCACCTAGTTTATGGGACTGATCCCATACTTCCGGTCAATCTGAGAATACCAACCTGGAAGTTTGCCAATGAATATCTGGGCTTTGATAACCATAGGGAAGCCAGAATAGTGCAAATGTTGCAACTAGAGGAGAAAAGAGGTCAAGCCCTCGAGAAGTTTGCCAAACACCAAGCAGTTGTTAAGAGGTGGTTTGACAAAAGGGCAAGAGTCAAAACATTTAGGATATCAGACTTAGTGTTGTGCTGGGACAAAGCACATGAAAAGAAAGGAAGCCATGGAAAATTCGATAAATTATGGCTGGGTCCATTACAAGTCTCAGAAATAATAGGAGATAACACCTTTAGACTTAAGACCTTGACTGGAGAAGATGTGCCATTACCAGTTAATGGCCAGCATTTGAAACACTACTTCCAGGCTTGAAGGTCAGGATGAGGCAGTCCTTTCTTTCTTAATGTAAAATGCTGTAGATAATGTACAGTCCTTCTTTTGCTGTTTTCCTTTTGGGTTGGCTGTTTGTATAGCCTGTCCTCTGCTTGTTTTTTGCTTTTTGTTTCTGTCTGTTTGTACAGTTTTGTACAGTTTTGTTGCTGTCCTGTTAACAACATCATCATCATGATCTTGTTTGTACAACCTGTTTGCTTGGTCTGTTTGTTGTCTCCTCAGCAGGGATCTTTATTTTACTGTAGAGTATTAGGGAGCAGAACTAGCAACCATTCAAAACAGTATATAATTTAGGATATTCAGGTTAACCATTTGCAATTTACACATAACTTGTCACTGTCATGAATGTAGAGAGTTGTTCATCTTCTGAAGTTTCGTATTCAATAAATGTGATTGAGAATTCGAAGCAGGTTTCTCACGATGACACACCTAAAATCCTTGGGTTTGTTGAACCTACCAGTGTAGATATTAGGTGAAAAATCAGAGGTCACCCTTGCTACCATTACAATTCTCAGCTTAATTTCAGCAAGTGTCCACTCCTTGCATCATCATGAAGTTACAAATTGCTATACCTTATGAGATCTTTCAAAATTAGAAAACAAAAAAATAAATAAATAAATGAATAAAGTGGATTATACTGAAAATCCAGATTAAGCCATCTAAGTAACTCTACCGGGGCTATGGACGCTCGCTGGCAGTGGGGCTCTACTTAGGAGAATTGTAACGATAACCTTGCCGGGGCTATAGACGCTCGCTGGCAGCAAGGCTCTATCCGGTCGGCTATGAGGGAATATCCTCACCTACGTAGGCTAATGTCAGTCACTGGTTTGTTCAACCGATCTTCAAGATGAGGATAATTAATCACATGCACACAACTAAACTGAAAATGGAAATTCATGCATCTTTATTGAACACCTTGAGTCTCAAGCTGAATAGTAATTTGCAGGAAAAGATAGTTGGAAGTTATGAGTTCATTACATCTAGTTTCCTTGAACACTCTGAATTTAATTGTTTTGTTTTGGTTGCTAGTTGTTGTGATGTTCACAACACGCCCCATTTTGCTCCTTAGCAAAACGAGGACCCCTGCTGATGTCTTGCTTTTTTTTACTTCTGCTTGTGTTTTTTCTGCTTCCTGGCGGTCTGGTAAAAATGAAGGTCAGGTGCATCATCATCATGATATTGCATAGGGTAGGTCATCATCATGAGGTCTATTTGTCAAAGTTCATATTTTGTTTCTGTGACCTCATATTTTGAAAGAGCTTGAAATTTCATGCAGGTTTGCCTTTTACTTCACTTGAAAATTTGACCATATGTGAAAGTTATGCACGGTCAAAGTCTTGGTCAAACCTGATATTCGCAGGAGCATCATCATTTTATTTTTTATTCTAAGTCATGTTGACAGGATCATCATGATCTTCGCATTATGCAGCATCATGATATCTTTTAGGAAGGTTATATTATAAACTCGGTTTTGCTGAAGAGCATCATCATCATCATATTTAAACCCCCCCCCCCGATAATATCCTGAGGTTCGAATTATCATGATGACGTTAACTTTAAGTCGAGGTAAGTTCCCCCCGTCGAGCGGCCTTTGTATCGCGAGCATCATCATGATATCCTTGCATCGCCTGATCTTAAAATATCATGCTGATGGTATAGGATCACCCTGACTTAACAAAATCACCTTCGGCATATTTACATGCGCACGTTCAAAACCTATTGGAGGGTCATCATCATGATATTTGCTGGCATTCGAAATATGATGATGACGACGACTTCATATCCTCCTGGTCTCCCTTTCGCAAGGTCGTCATCATGATATTTGCTGAACTTCGAAATATGATGATGACGGCTTCTTGATCATCATCCTGATCTTTCACAGAACATTCGCTGAAATTCGCTAAGTAATGAAGACATCATCATGATAATTTCAAAGGAGGATCATCATCTTCATATCCTCCTGATATCCGTTTGCCGAAACATCATGATGATCAGCCTATCTATTAAGAAGGGTTCGATATTGCATTTCTTAAACAGCATCATCATATTTTGTAATATCACCCTAGCCGAAATATCATGATGACCAACTTATCCTTATGCTTCGAAGACAAAATATCATGATGACGTCATCATGATAAATCGATGAGAAGTAAATATCCTGATGATCAGCATCATCATATTTTACAATATCACCCTAGCGCAAATATGATGATGACGTCATCATCATTCTTTATCCTGTCCTGATTGTCAAGATCATCATGATCTTGTTTGTTCGCCCGATATTTCGCCAAGTCCTCCTGCCGAAAATACAACCTTTTGAGAACATCCTGATCATCATCATCATCATATTTTTATCCTGATCATGATCATGATCATAACATTTTTCCCTTCGGCAGGATTTTTTCTCAAACATGATCCGGTTGGCGAAATATCATGATGACGTCATGATTCAAGTTTAACGAAGGACCCGAATATCATGATGACGTCATCCCGATCTGAATAACGAGGAAACAAATATCCTCCTGATGGTCATCATCATCATTTTTCCTTCGAACAGGATATTTTCCAAGACCCGATCCGGCTCCCGATCATGATGATGATGTTCTTTTTCTATGTTCGACAAAAGTAAATATCCTGATGATTATCCTTCATCATCATCATTTTTTCCTTCAAGCGGGATACTTTTTTTTTTCAAACACGATCCGGTTCCCGATTATCATGATGACGTCACCATCATCTTCCTTTCCTCGGCAGCATGATTATAGTCGCATCCTCCTATTCTCCTTCAAATATGATGATGATGTTGTTGTTCGTTTCTCCATATGCAGAAGTCAAATATCATGATGACGTTCATCTGAACCTTCAGGAGGGAAAGCATCATATTTTCCAGAATATCATGATGATGAGGTATATCGACTAACCTATTTTTTTGACGCACCGACTGCGAATATCATGCCGATGGGCGGGAAATGAAGCGGTGGAGTTTTTAAGTGTTTTTTTTGGCGCCTCTGACATTTTTTCAGTCAGCGATGGTTGACCCATCAATTTTGAGCAGCTTGGGTGCATTTTTCACGCATTTTGAGTGGATTTTGGATCTGATTTCCGTGATCTTGCGCAGTCACTTGGATTTAAACGCTTATTCTAGTTTCCTGCTATTTTTTGTGATAAATGTGAAACTTATTGCTGGTCTTGTCTTGCAGGCTTGCAGTTGAGGAAGCAGCTGGAAAGTCAATACAGTGACCTCATGGAGGCAGAAGATCAGATCTCAGGAGCAAGAAGATAGAGATGAAATAAAAAAAGTCAAAGCCATTCAAGTGAAGAGGAAGGTCACAGCTGGAGGTATTTCTGCAAAAGACAAACAGAAGTTATTGCTCAGCTGCTGGAACTTCTCAGAAGGGGCAATATTTTGCCCAGATTTGACCATGGCTCTGAGATATTTTTGAGAACTGGTTCACCTGCATTTATTGCTGTAACTAGAGGTTTGAACCAGGGGGTCAGTTAGGTTTTTTTGCTGTAGTGAGGACAATCAGGATGTTATATATTGTGCCTCTCTACACTGTAATACTTTACAACAGGGATTTTTAGGGCCTACAACAGAGATTTTAGGAACATACAGCAAGATAGCTTAGCATAGTTTAGAGTAGAAGAAGGAGGTCGCCTGTTTGTCTGCAGTAAGGTGCGCGTGGAATGTCTGGCTGCCTTACTGTATCTGTAAAGCTTGTAAGTTCTCTGTAGTATGATCAATGAAACTAAGAGTCATTCTTACATTGTAAATCATGTATGGCTATTCGTTTCTAATGCAATAGAATCTGGAGTTCTGCATCTATCTTCTGAGTGTTCTCCTGCTCTTCTTTGTGTTTTGAAATATCTTCTTTGAGAGCTTGCAATTTTAAATGTATGTTTGTGAAAATGCTCAGGACTTACATTTAAGGTTTTTACTGTGGATTTGATCAGATTACTGTGGTATTTACATAGTGGATAACAGAAACAATTAGATCCTTCTGTAGATTAGATGAAGTGTAGATTAGATCTCTCTAACTTTTCCCAACCCATCTGAAATATTTAGCTAAACACGCAGAAATCTAAAGGAAATTGTCTCAAATCTGAAAGAAGCATGCAAAACAGAGTCTAAGTAGACAGTTTTCATAAGTACATGAAGAAGACAGCTGCATAAAATCCAAGAAAACCCTCTGAAACTTGCAGCCCAGTATCACTCTTATGCAAAGGAATGAAAAGCATTGACATACCTCATCACCTTTTTGCATATTCTTAGGCCAGTAAACCACAAAACAAACCTAAACTACGTAAGGCCCCTTGAACATTACAGCTTCACATTGACCAACTGAACTTGACCAACCGAACCATTGTAGACTTGGGATTAGTTGAATCACCAAATGATTCCTTCTTGTCTTTCAAGTATAGTTTCAGTTCATGTCATGTGAATTTTAACTTATTGTTATGATTGCATCAAAACAGTCATCAACAAATGTCTATGCCATCAACAAATTTTCCTTCATCTTTTTCAATTTCGAAAACATAACAAGGAACCTTTGTCCCTTCAACATCACAATATGCTGCACCCTTATCTTCCATCTCTTTGAATGTTTTGTCCTCCCATTCTGCATGAGAACTCATATCATGCCTTGTACTATCATCTATCAACACATCAACATGGCCTTGCAAAAAAATTTGAACTTCTAATTGTAATTCATCAACTCTAACTGCTGTTATAACACTCATAGGTTTACTTACCTTTGTATCAGCTACCTCTTCTTTTTTTCTTTGCTTGTACTCTTTAACCAAGGATTCCTTCATGACTGATTTTTCTACCCTTACTTATCTTCTCCTTTGAATAATCTTCTTAATAGGCCATGATACCCTCTTGATCACTAATAAGTGCCAACTTTGCTCTTGTTTAAGCAATTCCTTCCATTTTTCTTCCATTCTTTCTCACATCTCTTTTATGTGTTCTAAAGCCTGCCTCAACTCTTTTATCTCTTGGTCAATTTCCATTTGGTTTGCCTTTTCTTTTTCCTTCTTCATCTCTTTTTCCTCTTTTTTCTTTTCTTGTTTCTTCTTTTGTGAACCCTCAGCTTGCAAGAATCTCCTCAACACATCCATTCTTCTCTTTATTCAAGCAAGTCTCTTTCACCTTGATTCACTTCTCTTCATGACACCTCACCCAGGTTTCTTCTCTTCTTTACTACCTAGTCTCTTGGCATCCAGGTTCTTTCTTCAACGTGCAAAAAGATAATGGACACAAACACACAACTTTCCTTTCCCGGAGTCTTCTAGCTCTAATACCAATTTGATGCAGAGCATGGAGGATTCACTCAAACAAACACAATAGAAGCAATTTTGAACAATCCTTCCATCTTCAAAATACCAATTTGGTCTCTATTTCACAATTCCTTAAAACTCCCTTGTAGGTCTCTAAACAGAGAAATTTGAGCATATCTTCCTAAATACTCCTCAAACCTAGAAACCAATGGATGTTTCAGATACCCATAAAGGCATACTTTAGCATATCTTAAAATCCCATAAGGTCACTTTGGACCATCACTCTCAAACTCCTTTACCAAATCACAAAAACCTATTCCACTAGTCTTAGCAAGTGACCATTGGATTAAATTAGTAACTTCTTGTCAAGGAAATGCTTAGAAACTCATAAAACACAAAAAACTTGTTTTAGGCCTATTTTGGCTAGTTTACATGAGGGTTTATTGAAAATACAATATCCACACCTTGTTCCACCCTGTCAATGGCTTAGACACATCTTAGATCATCTACAGATGTTAGCCAAATCATTTCCCAACATTTATCAATGCAATTTCATCATACCCTAACTTGTAGCCATCATTCTTGCTTGAAAACTTGTCAAATTCAACTAGGGTATCACCCAACTTTAAAAAAACAAAGAATTAAGACCTCTCCATTGGAGGACTTATGGAAAACATAAAAACAAACCTTCACACGAATTTTCATCAATTTCCAACCATGGGAAATCAAGATATCATTTAATTACGCCTAATGGAAAACCTAGTTTCTGAACTGGGTAGCTGGAAAGATTTTACCATTAGGAAACTTAAACGATCTTTTCTTTTGACCTAGTAAAATAAAAAAATGTCTTAAATTAAATTATCTTTCCATCCATGTGTGTTACAGGTCCGTACCATTCCATATATGGCCGTACAACACAAATTACAGTCATATTTTGCAAGAAAATAATGAGTTTATTGGTTCCAATTTGCATCCAAACGGCCACCTCCCTTGTGGTCAACCATACAAAGTCTTTTTAAAACTTTTACATCTTGTTTTTATTAGTTACAAATCACCAACCATCTTCTAAGATCCCTTGACTCTTCAACTTCCGTTCTTGCATTTTTGCACTTTGTCAACATGACAACTTTTGCAAGAATTTACAAAATTTGACAAACCACCACCTATAAACTTAATAATGACTTGAGACACCTTACACACTTTAGAAATGGTCTTTAAGACCTTATGAAATGACTCAAACACAACATAAAGAAAATATTTATAAAATGGCCTCATTGAGGCATAAAGTCCATTAGGTGCTCCTGCACCATATATGTAGTCACACTCTAGGTTACTATACATGGGATAAAAGCACTCGGGCTACAACATTTCTATTGTCCAATCCAAATGTATTTTCTTATTCATCAACTCCTAAAGGATTACCGTTATCATGCTTTTAAGCTACTATTACTCTAGTGCTTAAAAATTTACCATCATGGAAGCATGAATGAGTCTCTTGGAATAGGAAGGGTCTGATTTGCGAAACACAATGGATGTAGCTGCAAGTGCTGCAGTTGTTTCATGGTTTTGGTTATCTATTTTATATGTAGTTTTGGTAGTGTTCATGTCTTCTAGCTTCTCCCAACATTTGTAGGGTCTCCTACCTGCATAATTATAAGACAAGATTAAATAATTATTAGAATTTATAAACCCAGTAGATACACCATCATGACTAAAAAAATTTGATTGTAACATCATATTGAAATTGTTCTATTTTTATGCACATACTAGCCTAAACATATATGGTGCCCGAATAAGTAGTATAGCTTTAAAAAGATAATTTGTCACCCATCGAATGATCATCTTTGCATTGGAGAGCCCGTTGCCCATGAATCCGCCAAACTCCAAAACATTCCATGACAGCATTATGGTTGTGAAGGCCATTGGAAATCCAAACTTAACATTTTCCTGCATCATAATATCCTACCATCAATTCTTGTCTATCCCAACTGAAATAATATCCATGCCTGGACATTATTTTGCTTCCTTATGTGCTTTGATTGGAATGCTTAGTAGCTCTCAGTTCAGAGTTTAACAAGGATTCATTTGTAGTAGGCTTCCTAGTTACTGGCTTATTGCAGGGGCTAATGTTTATGTTATTGTTGTGGTGCAAAAGATTCTTGCCGCACATAGGATAAGACACACTAATCACTCACAACACAATGCAGAGATTTCAAACAAAAAATTTTCTGTTTCATTTTATTAAAATAAAATAAACTTCAACAAAGAATTCTTCATTACAAAGACAAACAATTACCATCATGACCTCTCATCTCTCTCATCTGCATAATGTATTTTCCTTTTACAAACTTCCCTTGGGCATACATAGTCCCAAGTCGTTAGCCTTTCTCTTGGATCAAGAATTGTCTCCTCTTTATTTCTTACTAGTGATCGACTCTCTCCATAACTATGCCCTTTCTCTCTCTAGCCATTCACTCCTCAATCTATCTCCAAATCTATATTCTCTCTTTGCTTATTCCCTTGGAGTGGCTTTCACCTTCTTCACTAATCTCTTCTGCTCTCTCCTCTACTCTTTTTTGTTATAATGCACTACTCTATTTTATTACAGACTTCCCTAACACTTTTGGAGGCCTTTTGTTTTTACCTTCCCCACCAAACAAAATGGTTTGGTTCAACTTCCATAGACAAAGTCACAAATGGTTTCATGTTGAAGTGTCAGAGAGACTCGTAAACCTGTCCCATTGAATTCCCTTTGTCTCATCGACATACACATTAGGTGCCAAGTCATTTGTCTATTGCTTCATTAGATCTTTATAATCACCACTATTGATCACTCTATCGAAAGGATGACATAACACCTCCCACCAAAACAGGAAAGTCCTACCGATGAAGCTTATCACATCATGGCATCGAGGGGACTCTAAAACCTATCACTCCAAAATAGCAAGGTTTAACCAAAAACACAAACTGAACCCCACCAAATAGACACGCGACATCCACATCATTGTTGTGAATATTTGGCATTGTAGGATTATCACTTTATTGCCCCATCGAAGGGATTGACTTCAAAGTCTTGGCAAAGTTACAAAGTTCCACTAATAAGAGTTCCCAGCCTTCCATCGGCATGTTAAAGAGACAAGACTCAATGTTCTGGTGATATCACAATGTTACTCTGATATAGTCTCATCAGAGTATCGAGGGGATGCTAAGAAGATTCCCACCGACATAATGTTGTCCCATCGATGCCACTTCTCCTAACCACCAATGTAGCACCAAACAACTTGGTGATCAGGATATCCAAGAGAGAGACAACTTCATCCCATCAAAACTAAACTGTCAGGCCAATGAAGGAGTAAAACAAAACCTGTAGGGAGAAGCTGAACCTTACGAGTCTTCACTACTTCCAGCACATATGTAAAACAATATTATAATATTTTCTTATTGAATATCTTTGCCATGTCGACAAAAACTGAAACCAAACCAAAATGGAAATGAAATGTTTTTGGGTGATGCAGGATTGCCCATTCGCCTGAGAGACTCTAGCATTAGATACCCTGGGTAAAACATTTGTGAGCATGGGCTCACAAAATTTAGAGCTGAGTAGTAAGCTACCCTTTTAGACTATAAACAATCTGCAGCGAACTCCATCACTGAATCATATGTGATGTAATCAACATTTCTTCCTTCTTTGTTTCTAGCATCTTACCAGAATAAGTATCACTTCCTCCCAACACTCTTCTTCATCATATTTCTTTCCATTTATGGATATACGTCCACCATCCATTGGCCTCTTCCTCTTAATATAATGTCTACAAATATTCCTCTCTTTTGTGGGATTAATCCCACCTCTATCCGTCCACTTCCACCAAACAATCACCTCATTCTCCTTACCTTTCATGTGTTTTAACCCACCACATACTGACCACCTCCACCAAGCATCACCAAGAGCATCCTCCATGGTCTCCTCATGCAAATATACATCTGCATACAAATTTGAAACTACACTCTTTCTTCTACATACCTGAAGCTCATCACATGCATTCAAAATAACTTCATTTTCACAAAAAATCGAAAAACTAAAGCATACCTCTACATACCCTACTACTATAATAGCCTTTTGCATCACATTTACTGCTATCCCTTCACTCCTTCAAGTGTTGATGCTTGAACAACTTTCCAACCTGCTCTATCTCATTTGTCTTCCTCGTGACATTATTTTCTTTATGTTCCTCATCGAACACTAGATCCTTATTATTCATCACATATTCTGCAGCATCTTCAACTTCAGCTACTGTAACTAATGTCTCTTCACCATCTACTATAATCCCCTTATCCTTCATCTGTATACCTTCAAAGAGATATATGTTAGCTACTTTTTCATCTTTTCTTTCTCTATCCTCTGACATGAGGATCTTTCTTTGGCATTCTTCTATAATCTCTTCAACCTTTTCTTGATCCTTTTGCACAAGGATCTCCTTATCTTCCATGCCTCCAATGTGACATGATGGTGCTACTTTCTCTTCTCCTCTTCCCTCATCCTCTTGTATGAGGATATCTCCTTCACATTCTACTACTTCTTCAAAAAGAATATCTATCTTTTGCATCTCCTCTTCCAGTAGGAGATCATCTTCTTCAGCTTCCTCATCAAATCTAGGACTCTCTAGGTCCACTTTCTAAACTTCATCTTCTAACATCTTCACATCCTCCAAAGGACTCACTAGTGCTATTGCTATAGACTTTGTAATCTCATTCTTTATGTCTTCAAACAAACATGTTTTTACTGCAAACTTGTTATTGTTCTCTTCCTTGTCTTCTAAAAGACATGCTTCTTCTGCTGTAACTTCTGTACACTTCACAGCTACAAATTGATCTGCGACACACATGCTGTCACCATGCTTCTTCTTTTCAATTTCTACTACATGCTCTTGGACATTATCTTCCTTTCCACCCTCTCTTAGTTTCATCATGCTTCCTTGTTCATTAGCCTTGGTCTCTTCCTCAGATCTCAAACACTCGGACATTATCTCCGTATCCTCATGCTTTGTAACAACACATTCTTTTGCTGGGATCTTACATTGATCTTCCACACTTTGTTGCCCATAGCCTTGGGTTCATTTCTCTTGATTGCTGCTCTTTTTCTCCATACACCATAATTAGATTTCTGTCTAGAAACATCTTCTCGATACCTACTTGCTTGCCAATTTTCCCTATAATCTGGTTTCCACTTGTTTATATGCATATCTTTCATCCTTTGCACAATAACCTACTGTCTTGATTGTCTTCCACCATGGGCTCCCTTATTTTCTAACCTTTCCTCTTCATAGGCATCTAGTCTTGCATCTACAACTTCTTCCAAGGCATCATGAAACTCTAGGGTTTCTTCCTCGTCTTCTTTATCTCGCTAAAAGTCTTCAACATCCTTCTCTTCTTCACAATGTATCTCTACTACAAAATTTTCTATATGCACTGCTGCAACTAATCTCCTCTTGTTCTCAACTTTAACTTTTTCGTCAGGTGCTATTCTTGCCCCATCTTTCAACATCTTCAAGGTCTCATCCTTGACCTTCATTATCACATTCATGATACCTGCATAAACATCTTCAAACATAATATAAGTAAATAAAATCAGAGACCAAAATGTCTCTATAAGTACCTCCTTCATGGACACTCTCCTCTCTCTTTCACTTCTTCAAAATGCTTCTTTCTGAACTTCTTCTTTCATCCAATCTTTCTTGTCTTTCCTCATGTTCTCCATAATAAAAACTTCTTTCACCTATTCTAGTGCATGTTGCTCACTTGGCAACTTTCTATTGTCCCAACTTCTGTGGGTTTCTCCTATGTTTTCATCTTCTCTTGTAACGACCCTCATGTTCGCATTCTGGTTGTTGTTTTTCCTTGATGGATTCTAATATTATTATGATGTTGACATGATTGGTTATCATGCTAGATTACATGCTTACTGTTGCTTCAGCTATGATGTATGTTATATGCACACGTGCTTTGACATGTGCTTGGAGTGTTGTAGGTACCGAGTATCGACTCCACCTGGACTCACTAGCATGAGCGTACTCTTATTAATCCCGATGGTGGTCACTGGAGATAGTCACATAGGCCCAATCCCCTTAGCCTTACCATCATCTCCCTTCAGGGATGAGTTCCCAATGTCGTGTTTTGCCTCAGACACCATCTGGTTGTCATCCGATTTCTCTATCCTTCACTGAGTCAGATCTATGTGGGTTTAGTGTTTGGGTTAGTTTTTTGTTAGTTGCCTTCAGGTATTTCATACATTTATTAGTATTTTTTGGCATAGTGTTAGTTTTGGTCAGGGTGGTTTGCTTCCCATTGGGGTTCATGAGATGGCCTATTTCTAAGCCTATGGTTGTGTTTATCAGGGAACAACCAAAATAAGTTTGGGTGGGTCTAGGTGTTGACTTAAAAGGAAGGAATTAATTACTTGTCAGGGGGTCCTCACCCACACCTACTCATGCTTTGGTTAGGGTGTGTGTATGTTTATATATATATATATGTTTTCTTGTAGTGTGGTGGAGGAATTAATTCGCTCAATACTATTATACGCATTATGTATTTGGAATAAAAAAAGGATGAAGTTTTGGGGGTTTGAGAGGGAAGAGAAGCTAGGGTTGGAAAAACAAAGGATGCCATACTTTGTTTTGGGATCCCCTTTCAGGCAGTGGGTGAAAAAAAATACTAGTGTGGGATGTTGGAGTGGGCTTCCACTCCTACCTATCAAATTCACCTATGTTCCTTCCAAGTTAGTTTTGGACTACCATCAGCTGCAACTTATTTGAGCCACTTCATACACAAGACAAAACATTTTTTAGAATGCAGCAAGAGGATAAAAGGGAAGTTGTGGGTTTGAGAGAGGAGCAGAAAAGTCTTAGGGGGTTTGAGGAATGGTCATCCTCCTTTTGGAGACACAATTGCAAGATTATGGGCGGCTTTTGGTGTTTGTGCTGCCCCAATTGAGACCACTTCAACAAATCTAGTTTGTGCATATCTTGTAGTCAGCACATTCCATGAGGGTGTCTCTTTGAGGCATTATGCCTAGTAGATCATGTGTCTGGTCCATGCCTCCACAGTTGCACACATGTTGACCAGAGCATTTCCAATGAAAGTTGCTGACAAAAATTCCTCTGTCGTTATATTTTGATGGATGTCCATACCCTGTTCTAAAGCCGCAATTTGGCACGGGCAGTGAGGATGCTAGCCATGGTTGTGGAATGAGGCTTCACATCTGCTAGTTACTTTTCTTAAAATTTTCTAATGTCTTTTCAACAAATCCATTTTGTGTTAATCCTGCAATCAGTGCATCCCTTGAGATGACATTTCCTTGAGGCATTCAGTCAAACAGTTTGTGAGCATTGTCTCTACTTGCACATTTTACATACAAGTCTACCTGGGTAGAGAATTTGGACACAACAATGTCATAGGCAAGCATACCATTTGCAAGATTAGAGGTGGACTGAAGGGGAGTGCGATTTAATGGAAGGTATTTACATCAGTTCCTTGTTTTTCCAGCACCTAACAAAACTCTGTTGCTGTAATTCTGTTACCAAAAAAAAAAATTGAAATCCCATCACTGCATTTTAAGCATATGCCAAAGTTTATTTCAAAAAAAGATATTGTCATCACCTCTTCCTTGAATTTATTTGTTTATCATGCAGAACTATTTCCTTATTCTGTTGATCAAAAGGGTTTTCAATGAAATATTATGTGGTTTCTATGTATAAGTTTTAGGCAAACTGAGGGTTTGATTTATAGAGAATATAATGAAGGTAGCCATACAAAAAATTGGGACACATGATAGAGAGATTGAAGCAATCTAAGTTCCATGAAACCCTTTTGTTATTTGACGACTTCTTTGCAGAGATCTTTCATTGCAACTCTTCTTAGGAAAATTAAACGGCCTTTTCTTTTGGTCAATACAGTCTTTGTTTTTACAGTTGTTTGGTTATGTTAAAATGGTAGACAATATGCAAAATTCAGGTTGTGAGAATACCATTTGTCATGCCTCTTCTTATAATATCCATGCATTCGTTGGTGAAGAGTGATCAGATTGGGGTCACTCGATTTATTACACAACTGACCTAACTGACAAAGGGCTATTTTCAATAGAATTTCACTATCATCAAAATTTTTTGGCTTGTAGATCACTTTTTAAAATTTTGTATTTAATACTTAAAACATATTGTGTTTCTATTGAGTTAGATGTGGTGTCCTTGGGACACATTCCCTACCCTCTATGGCTATTCCAAATACTTTGGGGATGCAGATGGGACACTCACTATGTCACCTATTTTTATTGGATTGTTTTTAATTGGGCTTTGTATGCCCCATTTGGTTAAATGGGATGAGCTTAGGTCTAGGATAATGAGTCCTTGTGCATGGCCTTGAGTGCTTGTAAAGGCTAAGGATGCATATGAGAAGGTTGATCCGTCTATGGGGCGTCAAGTTATTCATCTGTGGGGCATTGATTCGGGCATGATTGAGTCTCCTCATCTGTAATAGAGGTGCACTTGATTCCATGTGGTGCCATCCCTTCATAAATGCATGTTGACACTCCTATCCAATCTGCACCCTAGTGTCTTGTACCTTTGTAGTCATGAGTAGCACCCGAAATTATATTTGATGAGCATCTCTATGTTATGACTTTGGCTTTAAGCATTGTTTTCTATGTCTACTCTGTGATTGATGTGAGTATTGGCCATCATGTATACCCTTACCTAGTTACTTCTGTTTGGGCCTTGTGACTACCTCTGAGCATGGTGGGGTGGTACCTTATGAGTCACCATGGTTGGGAGGTGTTGCGACCGCCATTGGGGACTGGTGAATAGGTGATTGGAGCACCAGTTGGAGATCTTCCCACTTGTATTTATTTTATTAGTTATTGTTGTTGGCAAGAGACACTGCTAGGCATATCATGTGTTGTCATTGATGGCAACTAAATCTATCTTACAGATCCACATTATACAATTTGATAATACCAGAAGTCAGATTGCAGACTTGTCTAAGTTTAGATAGATAGGAACATAGCATATGATAGGGTTCAACATTTTGGTCCACATTTTCTCCACAGACAATCATATTGTGTTATGGATCTGAGGGAATGTTAATGGATGTTAGGACTACCTAAATCCAAAGTTTTAGCCTCTAGTGATGAAGCAATTAAAAGTTACAAGCATCTGAGTATCAGGTTTTGGTTAAACAGTTCAAAACATGCTAACTTGATGTTTGATCCTTGTGCGGATTAAGAGAATTGGTTGGTTTTGTAATTTATGAGATCCAGTGGTATTGGCTGACATGTGTGGTGACTTGAATACATAAGTTTTGGTCCGCATTGATGTCTATGCATGGATTCAGCCAACAGAACAATGATCTTGAAAAAGTTTATAAGTTTTCTTGAGGCCAACTGCAGTTGATGAAATTTCATATTGCAGATATATATGATTGATGGGTTCGAGCATTTAGAAGTATGGATGTGCGAATATGAGGTGATAGGTGTGAAGTGTGGGAGTATCAAGTGTAAAGAAAGGAAGATTTAAGCTATGGATCATTGTAGAATAGTGAAATAGGGTAGTAAGAGATGAAGTGTGTGAAGTTAGTATATTGAGCATAACTGGAACTGTAATCTTGCATTGTTAGATACTATTCTTCATTTCAAGTATTTTAGTAAACTCTTGTAATTGATCTTGTAGGTAGTGAGCCTCCTTTGAGCAGTGTGCTCGAAGGCATGTGCCATCCCATTTGTAATACTTTTAATAGAGTATAAAATATTGTGGGTTAACCCCCACTGTGGTTTTTCCCTTAACCAGGATTCCATGTAAAAATCTTGGTGTTCATGTGTGATGATCTTGTTATTGTTGTTCTTAAGTTCATTCTTCTTTCTTTCAGATATATGTGGTAAATTAATAAAGGAACATAATAACAAGTTTTGTAGAACACTGATTCACCCCCTGTCACTGTTCCTTAATTTCAACAATTGGTATCAGAGCAAGGTTCCTTTGAAGAAGTTTAACAGCTTGAGGAAGATCTGGGAAGGTGTTTCAATGGGTTCATTTAGGTATTCTGATGGCATTAATGAACAACTTTAAGTTTCTTTAGAAGATCTTGATTAGTCTAGAGTAGAAGTCAAAGAACTGCAAGAGAAGCTTAAAGATACTGAGGATTTCATTCAGACTTTAAAAGGGCAACTGAACAAATCTATGGAAAAGAGGAAGGAGCTACTTCAGCAGTTAACAAATCCATAGGAAGACAATGGTATGGATGAGGCTCTAAAGGAGAAGATAAAGGAATGTAAGAAGCTAGAAAAAAGAAGTTGTTTTCCTAAAACATGAGATGGAATCCGGGGTGATGAGGCTAACCAAGGAAAGTAAGGAATAAGACTAAAGAAAACCTCAATCAGTCTCTGAAAGAAAGAACAAAAGAGTGCTATAGATTGGACAGAATAATTGGCCATCTAGAGTCTGATCTACAAGAAACCATGTATAATGAGAAACAACTTGAAAGGAAAATTATCATTCTCAAACATGACCTAGAAGCTGCAAATGAATACAAAGAGAAGTTCAAGATAAGCTCAGCTAAACTTGAGGTGCTAATTGATAGTCAGAAGAAGGTAGATGATAAGCATGGTCTGGGATATGAGAAAGGTGAAAGCTCTTGATCCAGTCAAAGAAATCCTAAATCAACGAATCAAAGAAATAGACCTAGAAGACCTCCGGTCACAGCCTAATGCTCAAAGGTATCCATCCTTCAATGGAAATTGTTTCAATTGCAATAAATTTTTTCATAGAGCTATTCAGTGTAGAAGTAGAGTGAATTAAAGTGGTCCATCCTTCTTTGGTCAATGCTTCAATTGTAAAAGGTATGGTCATAGATCCAATGAATGAAGAAGTGTGATGATGAATAACTCTAACAATAGAGGAAATGTCAATTCTTTCAATGGCAAATGTTTTGCATGCAATAGATTCAAACACGGCTAATCATTACAAATCAAGAGTAAATCAAGTAAATGAGCAAAGAAATGTTACATGTTTTAATTACAATAGATCTGGTCATATTGTAATATTCTGCAGAAGCAGGAATGATGATAGAAAAGGTCCAGTAAACAGAAACTGAAATGTGTAGAGACAACATAAAGGCAAGGGTAAAGTAGATGTGAATGAGATCTAGAATGAAATAAACAAAACATGGGTGAAGAAAGGTGCAATGAATGATGGTGATGGGTCCGCACTAGAATCTAGTGCTGATAATTCCTCCAGGAATTGAAATAGGAGCTCTAGCTCAGGGGGAGCTGCATTAAAAATCTGATTCCCCCTTCTAGTAAGTGGGTGCCTTAATCTAGCACAATGAATGAAGATAAAGAAGCCTATTGTAGATCTGTTGAAGAAATTTTCAGAAGAAAAGAAGCTAATGTGATTGATTGTGGAGTAACTAAAGATTGACTGCATTGAGAAATAGTGTAACCAGATGACTTAGGGAAAAGCATTTATTACAATGGTGAATTAGGTTTTCCGGAGCATAAAAGGTCATTCACTCAACATTTGAATCACTTTGCATTCAAAGAGAACAAGGAGAAGAGTGCCTGAGCTGAGATCTCAAAGATTTGGAGTATGATAAGTGAATTCAACGGCTAACCCTAATCCCCTGGTGAAATAAGGTATTCCCTGTAAAGCTCCCTAAATTTGTAATTTCTGGATATGGCTACTCTGTTGGTCATTGACATCACCAAAAGGCCTCAACCTAAATTCAAAAAGCATCCACACAAATCTATAGAGGTCAATTCATTAGGTGCCCTTTCTAATGTTCCCCATGGTGTGTTGCATATAGAAGATATTAGGGCTTACATTCATGCTACCATAGATGAGTTTGGTGATTCAAAGTTACTAGATTTCTTTAAGAATCACATAAGCGATGAGATTTATGGTCTTAAACCTGAGTATAAAGTGCTAGAAGACAAACATTTCATTTAGGTTATAGGGTTCTCGTCCTTCGATGAGAACGAGGGGGTCCGATATGTACTGAGTCGGATGCATGCTGAATTTATGTGGTTGACGAAACCCTTTAAGATCACTAAGGATGTCATCAAGGCCATAACAGGATTGAACTCATCTGGTGGACTGTCGATGCTTAAATTAGTGAAGAATCATACTGTAACTGAAGCTACTAGCTCAAAGTTTGATAAAAGGGCAATGACAATAAATGATATAACTGATTCAAATGTCAAATTTGTATCTATGGTGATTGGGTATAAGATATACCACTCCAACAGGGAAAACTAAGTGTCTGGTACAACCATTTATGCTGCTTATCAGATGTTAAAAGAAAATGCTAACTATGTCTTGTGTGACCTACTGTAAAAACCAACTAATGGAGAATCTAAACAAGATTAAGAAGGATAAGAAGAATACATTCAAGTATGGTATGTTGGTCCTATGCTTATTCTTTTATTTCATGCATGAGTTACCCAGGATGAAAATCCTATGTTGGACCAGTGACAAGCCTGTTGCCATACAAATAAGAGAACAATTACATAATATTGGTAACTCCAATGCCCAAACGACTACTCTTTGGGGATATTTCAAGAATTTTCAAAATATGATGCAATCAAGGGAAAGAATCCCTAAGTCTATGGCGGAAAAGTACAAGGATACAATTTGTTTCATGGTGGAAATAGATCAATATTTGATGGAAGCAGTTGAACTAAGGACTATATGGATCATGCCATGGGGTATGAAGTTGATGAACAAATACTGGAAATGTATGCTCAACACCTTCTGAGCAAACCAAAAGAAACCTTAGTTGAGAGATTCGGTACATATGATGAGCTTAATTTGAAACTGCATGTTAAGCTCTGGAGACTTGAAACTAAGAGAAAGGTCCAAAGGCAAGTTGAAATGTATGCAGAAAGTATTGGAATAACCAAAGAAGCTATGAGACAAAACAAGGAAAGGATAGAGAAAGCTGACAAGGAGAAGCAGGACAGGGAATAAGGAAGTGTTCCGATAGAATCCCCTTCTAAATCAAGGACTACTAGGAGTTTTTGCTACAACCTCTGGTGCATCACCTTCTCCTATTGCAGAGAAATTCAAAGAAAAACCTACCGATAAGGAAGGAAAAAGAACAAAAGTAATGGGCAAAAGGTCATATGTTATTGTGGAGAAGGAGGATGAAGAAGAGATTGATTTAGATGATGAGGTTAAAGAGTTGAAGGCCTTAGGAACTAAGGCTACTAAAGTATCTAAGGAGAAGCCCTCTAGAAGCATAAAGTCAAAGAAAGCAAAAGCATCAAGGGTTGCCGAAGACAAGCCCCCTGGAAGTGTAAAGGTGAGCAAAAGACAAAAGATTGACACTCATGTTGAAAAATCCACCCCTGTCAGTTGAAGATATTGTGAATGCAGTAACTATTCATGGGAATTTGAAGCCCATAACATAATATTATGACAACTTTGATGATACCAACAAGAAAATTTTGGAGGGTACTACTGTCAGGTACTTGAATACATTCAACAAAGCACTTGTGGAAATATTGTTAGAAATCCCTAAAAGTCTAAGTGGCATTTTGCAGATGAGAAAAGAAGTTGCTAAAGTAAAGGATTTGGAGCTAAGAGAACATGTGTTGTCCAGTATTCTCTAGGAAGGAAGCAAATAAAATTTTCAAAGAAGTTAAAGATGAATTTAGAAGAAAAATTAGGATGAATAAGCTAATGCTTGGAGACATTGATGAAGTGGTCAAAGAAACAGAACAAATTTTGAAGAAAGCCCTGGACAAGAATAAGTTTTATGTGGTCAGTGAAGAACCTATTGACGCTGATGATACATCCATTTTGAGTGATGAAGAGTTGAAGAAATATGAGCAACAAGCTGAGGCAAATGATTTCTTTGTTCCCGAAGAGGAAATATTGAATAAAGGAGATGAAGAGATGATGAACAAAGATAATGTTGATTGTGCAGAGGATAATCAAATTCCTTCAGACCAATCTGGTAAAGAAAATATAGAGATGAATATGGAAATAAATGCTCCTACTGAAGGTGATTCTAAGAAGAATAAAGAGCAGAAAGCAAAAGAAGTTAAGAACAAGTGAGATCAAGAAGAAGAAACTGATAATGGAATTGATTCCTCCATTCTAGATGTTGAGGAATTTGATAATGTTGCTATTGGGGATACACAAAATGCTCTGGAAAAGAATGTAGAAGACACTTCTAATAAAGATAAAAAGAAGGATACCTTTGTTGATGATGTAGAGAGAGCAGAAGTAGAGAAAAAGAATGAAAATGATAAGCAAGAGAATGTGGTTGACTCTAGAAAGGGAGAAGATGTAGGCCCTAAAGAGCATAAAACTGAAACATCATATTGGGCAAGAGACACTGCAGAAGCAGTGAAAGAAATTTTGAAGAAAAATAAACAAGTTGCAGAAGATCCAGATATAATACAAGGTCCAATCAATTTCGATACTCTATCACCGATATAGAAGATGAAGTTGGCCTCTTTTACACAAGCTAAGGCTAGAGAGGAAATCTTGAAGACCCATATAGAAGACAATGAGTTTCTTGATCTTGCATTCAGCATTTTGGAGAAAATCATGCCTACATTTCAAAAGGATTCATCAGCATCCCCCTCCAGTCAGTTGAAGAGTTTGATAAACTCTGTAAGTAGTCATTTTGAATCTTTTGAGAAGTCAACAGATGATAAAGTCCAAAATGAATTTAATGAGAAAAGGTTTGCTGAATTAAAGAGAATAATTAGTTATGATAGATCAATTCTTGATACTAGTGTAAAGAGTATTCAAAATGCCCTCACTGAAGGAGGAGATGTGTACAAATTTTGTTTATCTTGGCCAAAAGTTGTAGAGGATGTTGAGAAGAAAATAAACAAGTCCGAGAAAAAATTGTCAAATGCATCTCAATCCTTTGATCCTTTGACAATATCTGTGGTGAGTCAAGAATGCCAAGTAATTAGTTTGATTGATGAAATAAAGAAATTGGTAAAAGAAAAAGAAAACATTGTGGCAAGGATGTGTGAACTCTAGGGACCGATTTCCCCTACGTTAGAAACAATGTTCAATGCATTAAGAGAAGCTCAAGTTGTTGCTTTGATAAGTTATCCCACTAGTTTACAGAAGACAGAGTCACATGTATTTTTATTCAGTGGTCATATTTTAGTTTTGGATAGCATGAAGAAAAGATGGGACAGTGAATTGGAATTGTTGAAAAAAAATTTGGTTGTGTGTTTAAGTTCATGTAGAAAGACATAAGGATTGTTTGTATATATGCACCCATGTACAAAGAGTTTTTGCGTGAATTTTGTTGTGCAGATCTTATCCTTTGCCATTGATGTCAAAGGGGGAGTGGAAAGCAGTGAAAAATGAAGAATTCACCTAATGGGGGGCATTGGAAATCACAAGTGTACATAGTAAGGGGGAGCTGTTCTAACACTTAGTCATTTTTCAATAAGTGTTACCATTAATGCCAAAGGGGGAGATTGTTGGCAAGAGACACTACTAGGCATGTTAGGTGTTGTCATTGATGTCAATTGAATCTATCTTACACATCCGTATTGTACCATTTGATCATACTGGAACTTAGATTGTAGATTTGTCTAAGTCTGGATAGACAAGAACATAGCATATGACAGGGTTTAGCATTTTGGTCTGTATTTCTCCATAGGTAATCATATTGTACTACAGATCTGATGGAATGTTAAGGGATGTTAGGGATACCTAAATCCAAAGTTTTATCCTCTAGTGATGAAGGAATTAAAAGTTATAAGCATCTGAGTATCAAGTTTTGGTTGGACAGTTCAGTCTGGTGAAGAACAAACGGACTTGGTGTTTGATCCTTGTGTAGATTAAGAGAAGTGGTTGGTTGAGTAAGTTGTGAGATTCAGTGGTATTGGCCAACATGTGTGGTGACTTGAATACATAATTTTTGGTCCACATTTATGTGTGTACATGGATTCATCCGACAAGACAGTGATCTTAAAAAAGTTTCTAAGTTTTCTTGAGGCTGACTGCAGTTGATGAAATTTCATAATGTGGATATATATGACCGATGGGTTCGAGCATTTGGAAGTATGGATCTGCAAATATAAGGTGATAGGTGCAAAGTCTGGGAATATCAAGTGTGAAGCAAAGAAGATCTAAGCTACAGATCATGGCATAACAGTGAAACAGGGTAGTAAGAGATAAAATGTGTGAAGTCAGTACATTGAGCCTAATCGAAACTATAATCTTGCATTGTTAGATGCTATTCTTCAGTTCAAGTATTTTAGTGAACTCTTGTATTGATCTTGTAGGCAATGAGCCTCCTTTGAGTAGTGAGCTCTGGCTAGTGTACCTGAAGGCATGTACCTTCCCATTTGTAATACTTTTAACAGAGTATAAAATCTTGTGGGTTAACCCCCACCATGGTTTTTCCCTTAACCGGGTTTCCATGTAAAAATCCTAGTGTTCATGTGTGTGGTAAATTAATAAAAGAACATAATAATAAGTTTTGCAGAACTCTGATTCACCCCCCCCTCTAAGTGTTCCTTAATTTCAACAATTGTATCTTATCCATGGCTTTGCCATTGTACCTATGTATATTCTTTTATATAACTTGTGCTCTCTTGAGAGAGATGATGTAAATCATAGTAATGAGAAGAAATGAGATGGTTTATATTTGGCTTACAGGTTTCTAGTGTTGGTATCAGACCCTCTTGTTATATGATGATCATTATGGCTCTAGGTTTAAAAGTGGAAATGGGTATTAGGAATATTTGGATTTGGTATTTAAAATGAATGTAGTTTTAATGATGTTTGCAAGGAGGGTGATTTAGTCCTCTCCTTTGGGTTGTACATTTGGCCATACTTGGCCATGAATTTTGTTGATCTATTGAGTTGGCAACCATATTAGGTGTATGCTATCACTTTATTTTCAAAAAAAAAAATCTTACCCTCTTTTCACCCTTACCCTTTGGGGTTGCAGGGTTGGATGTTACATCTCTTCTCAAGGAAGTATTCCTTTGTCTTTTTCTCTTTTCCACAATCATCTTCACTGGCCACTTCACTTTATTTCTCATTGGCCACCACTAAGGATTATCTTGGTTTCTTTGTTCCAGATATTTCCTCACTGCCTCCATATCTCTTCTCAACTCAGCCAATTCTTTGTCAATTTATGTATCGTGCTTCTTCATATTTGTTTTCATATTGCCTTTCTTCTTGAGACTTTCTTTCTTCTTCAATGGTTCCACAATATCTCTATGAGACTCACAAGTCCCTCTATAGTTACAAGTCCTCCTTGTAACAACCTCTCTAATCTCAAGGTAAAAACCCTCTATACTTACAGGCACTCCCTGCAACAATTTCTGATTTACTATTTTCTACCAATAGGATTCTAGAAGATGCATCACCATGTTCTCTTCTACCCACTTCCTCTCAGTGGAAGAGATTTTGCACCTTCTACCCAGCCTTATCACTGCTAGAGAATAACTACCAAGATTCTTATAGAATCAATGTCTTCTCATCACACTTTCACTTCTTTTTTTCCATAGAACTCACCCATGGTCCTGGTGCTTATCCTACACTCTCAAGAACTTCAAGCTCTGATACCAATTGGTGCAGATGATTCTCCCCACAAACAAGATAACACACACTAATCACTCACAACACAATTTAGAGATTTCAAACACAAAATTTTCTATTTCATTTTATTTAAAATTAATAAACTACAACAAACAATTTTTCATTACAAAGACAAATAATGGCCATCATGCCCTCTCATCTCTCTCATATGCATAATGTCTTCTCCTTTCTACAGACTTCCCTTGGGCATACATAGTCCCAAGTCATTAGCCTTTCTCTCATATTGAGAATTGTCTTCCTCTCTTTGTTTCTTACTAGTGATCGACTCTCTCTGTAGCTGTGTCCCTTCTCTCTCTAGCTATCCACTTATCAATCCATCTCCAAATCTATATTCTCTCTTTGCTTTTGCCATTGGAGTGGCATTCACCTTCTTTGTTGATCTCTTCTGCTCTCTACTCCTTTCGGTTACAATGCACTACTATATTTTATCACAAACTTCCCTAATCCTTCTGAAGGACTTTTGTTTCTACATTCCCCACCAGACAAAATGGTTCACTTCAACTTCCATAGACAAAGTCACAAACATTTTCATGTTGAAGTGTTAGAGAGACTCGTAAACCAATCCCACTGAATTCCCTTCATCTCATCGACATACACATTAGGTGCCAAATCATTCATCTGATGCTCTGTTGGATCTTTATTATTGCCACCATTGATCGCTCTATTAGGAGGATGACATAACCCTTCCCACTAAAATAGGAAAGTCCTATTGATGAAGCTTATCACATCATGGCATCGAGGGGAATCTAAAACCTGTCACTTTGAAATAGCAAGGTTTCACTAAAAACACCAACTGGACCCCACCAAATACACATGCAACATCCACGTCACTACTATGAATACTGGGCATTGCAAGATTAACACTTTATCGCCCCATCGAAGGGACTAACTTCAAAGTCTTAGCAAAGTTACAAAGTCCCACCAATTAGAGTTCTGAGCCTTCCATCGGCATGTCGAAGAGACAAGACTCAATGTCCCAGTGATATCACAATGTCACTCTGATATAGTCTCATCAGAGTATCAAGGGGACGCTAAGAAGACTCCCATCAACATAAGGTTGTCCCATTGATGCCACTTCTCCTTACCACCAATGTAGCACCAAACAACTTAGCGATCGGGATATCGAAGAGAGAGACAACTTCATCCCATTGAAACAAAACTATCAGGCTAATGAAGGAGTAAAACAAAACCTGCAGGGAGAAACTGAACCTTAGAGTCTTCACTACTGCCAACACATGCATAGAATAATATTGTAATATTTTCTCATTGAATGTCTTTGTCATGTCAACTAAAACTAAAACGAAACCAAAACAGAAATGAAATATTTTTGGGTGATGCAGGATTGCTCGTTTGACTGAGATACTCCTACATCATGTTGCCCCATTATATTAATGTATACTATCATAAGATTAATTATTATGGTGAAGATGAAAGTAGCAATAGTATTGTCTATACTTCTCCTTCTCCTCATTCCCAACATCAACATGCAATGGTTAAAGGTCATGGTTCCTCTTTGGTTGCATCACTAGTTAGTACTTCTTTCCCAAATGCAATCAATACTACCATCCTTAAAAGTGTTCCTCAAATGGCTGGAGGTATGTTACAAGTTTATTATTTTTTAGTTTTGAGTTTTTTTATCTTTTAAGATGCCTTCATAACTGCTAAGGTGTTACATCCCTAATTTTTGCCTTGCTATACTTTTTACTTTCTACTTGGACATAAGTAAATTTATTATGATGTTTAGATTAATGACAAGGAAAGACATGGATTATATTGAATGTCATTTATAAAATTATAGAAAAGATTATGTTATTATTGATTTAATAATTGCATTATGAGATTTGATTTATTATTTGAATTATTTGAATACTGATGCACTGATCATATATTATTCGGTTACAAGTTGAAACAGGAATATAGATTCTCAAATGACTCTTAGAGAAGAGAGAGAGTATCTTTCGAGGAGAGAGATGTAGACCTCAGGTTATGAGTGGTTTATTTGCCAAATCAAGTATAAGTGTTTAACGAAAATGTGAACCAATGTGTCATAAGAGGCAAGTCTTGTCTTTTTAGTTTGATTTTGAACCTCATAGACAGGTAGTCAATATTATTTGCAAATCATTCTAAGTCGTAGTAAGTCGTCTTAGTCGTTAATAATGTTAACGACGTTGTTTGAGTAAGAATTATGACCATTTACATTTAACATAAAAGCTATGATGTAATTGTCATAAAGTGGTTGTGTTATCATTATTAAGTCACTTAAGTGTTTTATTTTCAACATTTAATGTCAAATGATGATCTCATCAAGTCAACGTGATTTTATCAAAAGATTGCAATGGGGAGGTGAACTCAACCCATTCACAAAATCCATAAATCATTATTTAATTGCTATTATTCTTAGTGATTAAATCATAACTATCAAATGAGATCGATGTTATGTAGGCCTTATTTTATATAAATAAATAGATATATTTATAAACCAAATGAGAATAATACCTCATATTATTTAATAAGACTTATCCATTTAAGTAGCCTTGAGCATGTAAATTATAATGCCTTCATTAATTTAAGTGATGGAGTTGAGATCACTTAAAAGTGATCAATAAATGACCATTGATGGTTATACTTGTGGTGACCTCTTTTAAGAGGGAACATGGTATTATTGTTATACTTGATGAACTTTTCCACATTCTGTGCCTTAACAAAAACATGTGTTAATCTCTGCTGATTAAATGGGATCGGTTGTAAACTGAATAAGGGTGGTAGAAACTGATTCATTATGAGCATTGAAGAGTCATTAAACCCCATGACTCATTATGGGGAAAGGATATAGGAATTAGGGTATGGGAGAACAAAATACATGGAGATCACTATGAGAGAAAAGGAAGAGATCGCTGCCAAAACACAGAGGTGAAGGCAACATCATAAAGGCCAACTAGTCAATAGACGCTGCAACAAATAACTCATTGAGTCATCGCCAGGTAACACTTATGTATGTGTAATGATAACAACAAAATTATCATGTTCTTATCGTTCCTTGTAGACTCATATAGGAGAACCAATATTATCTTTTAGTTTGTCTGTGATGATCAATTCATAGTTGCGAACTGTATAATGATTGTTTTTCAATATGTGATAAACCTTTCAAAGTAATTGTTATTGCCATTATAGTTGGCTGGCCAATGCTTATAAAAGATATATAGTACGAGTCGAATGTCTTTGCATTGTGTCAAAGTCTGATAGTTAAATGATTTAGCTGTTGATATGAATCATTGATCATTGTATTCCTTTATACCTGTAGAAGGTCTCTTTTTCAAAGTTGTCAGTTTAATAGAAAATACAGTCGAAATAATGACAAGGTATGATATTGAGGTAGGCCGAGAGTTTGGTTATAAGATATTTAAACCACTCTTATATACATATTAGTGTTATGAAGAACTATGATAGGTTTTAATGTAGATGAGTAGGATGGCAAAATCCTTGAGGTGGGTTAATGGTAATATAAAACCATTTCTTGATAAATTTACAGATGTCTATTATGGTTTCATTTCTAAGAGAACTTAGAAAATCTCACTAAACCTAGCAAGCCTCCTATTACAAATTGAGTGATAACTCAATGGAAATGTTATGATAGAGACATTAAAGTCCATAGGACTATCCTTATTATGTATCCTGTAAATGAGAATAACTTTGTAGTAAACCATTATGATGTGATTAAATTAAGTTTAATTAGATGGGATTAGATGGCATCTTGATTGGATTCATATTCGAGTTTATATATATTGTGACAATTGATGTCAGCACATATAGGTAAGTCGAGAATATTCATACTTTTCGTATGAGGAGTAATACCTATTATAGAATGATAGTATGCTTAAATTTCGTTATAGTCAAACTATGGGTTGTTTATTAACCTAGTCTCATAGATATGAGTTTTGGATAATTTGAAATGTCATTTTATTTAAGGGTTATTATGAGAAACCTAGAGTCAAATTTGGAAACAAATGACTAGATAAGACATATAGATTTGTCTAAAGTCTAGAAAAACTATTATCATGTTAAAATGATTTAACTATTGTATAAACATAGTTGATAAGGATAAACTGCAGGAATACGACAATATCCAAGTTGAGTAGGGGTGGGTGAACACAACAACGACGTTCATTATGAATGATATTGATATTAAAAACTTTGGCCAAAGTAATGCATTTCTTTTCTTCATGCATTGTCGGTTCGCTGTATCTGGATTGCTCATCCTATTAGAAATCATACTTATATAGAGGGTATCTAGGGTTGTATGGTTGATAGAGTTGGGTAGGATACAACACTATGCACTCAGGAAAGGCAAATTACCACTGGTCACCTTTGGTCTATATTCCTCGAGAAGGATAGGGCCACTTCCTATGTGGAAGATGTGTGGGAGACTGCTGGTCTATGGATGGAGGTAAATCATTGGAAAGATACTCTCTCTCCAAGTAGGAAACATGCCAAGACTTGTGATAAAGATGTCAGATATTTAGAAGCAGAAATTATTCCAAAATTTGTACATGTAATTGATTTACATTAGTAAAGATTGTAATTCAGAAAGACAATATGATTTATTTTATTTTGTAATGAGAAATCTTGTAATTGTAGTTACTTGATTATATGTTGAAAAAAAAAACAAAAATTCTCTCTCATTTTTACCTTGTTGAATTACTCCATGGTAAATTATTCTAGTTTTACTATGTTTTAAGAATGTGGATGTTACATATGGTATCAAAGGTACCAAGTTCAACACTAGGGCTTATGAGACCACTATGCTTGACTGTAGCCAACATTATGTGGTTAGCTAATGTTTGAAAAAAATTTGTGCCAGGATGGTATGTCTTAAAAAGATAGCAAGAAAGTCTGTTACTATGAGGCAACATTTCCTTAAAGCAAAGACAGAACGTGAGACCATTATCAAAACCTTTGAGGGAACCAATGATGACAGTGACATTTAGTTAAGTGATATTGAAACTCTGGTGACTACCCTAACTCGAATCAAGTGAGTGAGAAGGGAGTACTTGGAAAGAGTTAAAGATGAGGAAACAATTATGGTTAGGCAAGATCCCCGTATACCCCCAACTGTTGAGATCATAGAAGTTAGGTCTGATAGTGAGTCAGAGGGTTATATACCTCGAGATTATGTATCAGAAAATGAGTATGAAGCATATACTCCTCTTGAGCATGAATTTTGAAGTCATTTCTTGTAAAAATGAAGAATACTCTTTACTTTTGAAATGAAATGAATAAAAATAGAGTTGTTTTTGTGCCAAACTATTGTTTAAATTGAGTTTATTATATTTAGATTTAATTGGAGGCATTATAATCTTGAACTAATTGACAACTCAATATTCTCAGGTGTGAGAAATCAATAAAAATGGTTCGGACAAGGACTAACCAAGGAGAAAGTGAAGATGAAAACCACCCAACAAATAATAAGCTGGACCAAATCATAACCATGCTTGAGGAAACCAAGAAAAGACTGGGTGATTTGGAAAAGAAGGTGGATGATAAAAGGGAATACTAAGGGAGGAGGTGAAAACTCTCATGGTGAAAGTGGATAAAATCATGAACAGTGTAGTAAGAGTATAGAACCTAATAAAGAGGCAAGAGATAGATTGACCTCGAAGCTCTCTAAAGACATGAATAAGGTCACTGTACCAAAGTGTGATGGGACAGTAACCGGAGATGCTGCAGAAGCTTGGTTAATAGAAATGGAAAAATATTTTGAGATAAGAAAGTACTCGAAAGTGGCCAAGGCAGTATGGGGAGCATTCCAACTGGCAAGAGAAGCATCCACTTGGTGGATGAATAAGAAGATGGAATTGAATTTAAGCTCTCTAAGGGTAACTTGGGATGAGTTCGTGGAACTCTTTCACAAGAGATGGTTACCACAACTCTATTTTGATCACAAACTAACTGGTTTTTAGAATCTTCAACAAGGAGATATGACAGTGGTGGAATATGGAGAAAAATTCATCCGACTCCTGAAATATGTTCCACAATATTAGGAAATTCATCATGGGTCATAGGAATTTGTCATGACTGTTATAGTCAATATTCCCTTACACAACATCCAAGATGCCGACACATGGTAGAATATTCCTACCACTAAGTGGGAAACCTATCTCGTCATGTGAGGACAAAATTACATGTGGTCATATGCCATGTAGGATAACACTTCATCATGCCAACTCCCAGAATATGACAACATAGGATTTGCATCCAATTAATACAATAGGCAAATAATAAATAAATACAATGTAAAAATACAAGGAATTATCAAGGTTACGACACCTTAATTCCCAACAATTTTGAGAAAATGTGAAGCCTAAAGAATAAGGCTTGAGCCTAAACTTCATTGTTCATTCCATCTAGCACTTTATTTTCCATTAATGCTACCATTTATTTGACCTCACACCTACCTATATAGGTCATTACTAAATCATGGGTATTCAACTGTTTGTTCAAACATGAAACATAAATAACCTAGTATGATGATTAGGCTCCCTCCTAGATTTGAGACCCTAGAAAACAAGTTCAAACATTTCAGATTGAGACCTATGTTCCATTTATTTTGATCCATGACATCCACACTAGGTCATTTTTCTATTTGTATTATTTACAACACAAAATCTAGATTTGATGAACCAACCACTCAAACTAAGAAGGTCACACCACCAATAATGGATTATACAACATTAGAACCATATCCATGGATGGAGAGACAAATTATACAATAATAGAATTTGTAGGGAGGCCCCAACCATTCTAGAGTGGGGAACAACTAATCATTTGTCTCAGACACCACCTAGGTTAAGATCATTTTTTCTAGCCTCACACCCCTTTCTATAGGTGCTAGTAGGAGCCCTCATTTACTCTATAATGGTGGAAAAAGAGATCATTTGAAGGAGATAGATACATAGGAGATCATGATCCATGAATGTTATATATTGAGTTTCACATACTTGTTCTCAGTAGTAGGGTTCCACATGTGGAAAATGATTAATGATTAATAGTCACTTAGATCCTAGTTTGATCAAGAAGTAATCAATAGTTCCTAGGGCCTATCTATAGTAGGGAAATTTTATTGTTAATGTGGAATCATATCAATTTTTCCCCTTGGGGCCCAACCAAGCCAAACCTCCTACCATTCAACATCACCCAAGGGTAGGGAGCTACCAAATATAGTTCTTAAAGGGGCCTTCTCTCACTAAAAATTCAACCACTAAATCACATGATGAAGTTGTTTGCCTAATTAGAAGTGTTTCTCCTAAATCAAGAAGTGCTTCAAAAACACTAGTTGATCATTATTTTATCTAATAACATCTCACTCCAACAATTAAGTTTTTATCTTCATCACTTCAAAATGAGGAATAAATCATGAATGAGACCCCAAATTCCTGATTAGCTATTGAGTTAGTGAAAAATCACATGTTGAAATAGGACATGAAAAAATATTCATCTACTGAACCAACAAGAAGAACTCACACTTGAACATTAATTATACCTATAGGGGCACCTTTAGTGGTCACTAATCATCTAAAATTGAAACCATTGTGATTCCCTTTATATAATAGGGAGAACCGTTTCTTTATTTATTTGACTAGGCCTCGATTTTTGAATACCCCCTCATTTTTTTTCAGGGATCATCAAAATTGCACCCCTTATGTCCTATTTGCCATAAGACTTTAGGGTTTCCTCATCAAAACTCATAATTAACATACAAGATGCTCTAAATGCATTCTAAAGACCCAGGAGCTAAACGTTAAGATGGAAAAGCCCCCCAAAGGGACATTTTTTGACATAACATTTAGCCCCCACTTTAATGTATGTATAAACACAAGGCCAATACATGCATTAAAACAAGGTCAACAAACACAGCAAACACACCAAGCACCGTGAAGACATGCTAAACACATTGAAGACAGTAACAAGCACACAAAACAAGGGGAAGACAATTATAGTAACGCAAAAGATGGAGAAGACAACATTGAAGACACACAAAACATAGTGAATACAATGAATGTAGTGATTATTTCTTTTTCATTTTCTCATATATGAAATGCAAATGCAAGTACAAGGAAAGTAAACACACAACCGAAATGCAAGAGGAGCTCATCACCACCAGTCTTGAAACTGCATAAGGGGCAACATAGATGCCAAATAAATACCAAAGTGTAGGAGGAGCTCATCACCACTAGTCTTGAAACTACACTTGAGAGAAAACATTACATACAAATCCCAAAGCATAGGAGGAGCTCATCACCACCGGTCTGGAAACTGTACTTGGGAAAAAACATGCCATACACACACACATAAGGATACGAGAAGGGGATGAGTGGAAGACTACATTCGAGATGAAAGAAGGTTTGTATGAGTGGTTGGTCATGCCATTTGGGCTAACCAATGCACCCAGTACTTTTATGAGACTCATCAATGAATTTTTGAAAGAGTTTCTTGGAAGGTTTGTGATAGTTTATTTAGATGATATTATCATTTTTTGTAAGACACTAGATGAAGTTAGGATGAAAACTGAACAACAAAATTGGCATGTGGAATCTCTAGAAACCATGGCAGCGGAAGTAATAGCATGAAGGAGATAGAGGAAGTAAATATCAATAATACTCAAAGAAAAGAAAAACCTCAGCTACCAAGCCACCAAAGGGTCACTCAACCTACCCTAGTGAATCAAAAAATAAGACAAAAAACACAACAATCAATCACTAGAAGGAAATGAAGATTAATGATTACCTAGGCATTTGTCTTGTGGCCTCTCCTAGCATTTGTAGTCATTGTTAGGGTCTCCTACCTACATAATTATCAGACAAGCCTAAATAATTATTAGAATTTATAAACCCAGGAGATACAACATCGTGACTAAAATGATTCTTTTGTAACATCATGATTGAAATTATTCTGTTATTATGCACATACTGACCTCAACATATATGTTGCCTGGTTGAGCAGTAGCTTTGAGAAGATAATTTGTGGCCGATCTAATGGCCATCTTTGCATTGGAGAGCTCGCTGCCCATGAATCTGTTGAACTCCAAAACACTCCATGACAGCATTGTGGTTGTGCATCATAATATCCTCCTGTCAATTCTTGTCTATCCCAACTAAAATAATATCCCTGTCTAGACATTGTTCTACTTCCTTATGTGCTTTGAATGTAATGCTTGGTAGCAGTGTTCTTGGTAGACGACTTAATGCAGGGGCTACTGTTCCTGTAACGTCTGCACCTAAAACATGATCGCAAGGACAAAGAATTTTTTTTTTCTTGTTTACCTCATGAAACAAACAATCTTTATATAAATATCTAAGTATTTTAATCTAAACATAGCCTTTCTCAACAAGACCACATGAAAATTATGTCAACTATAAAGAATCATAACACATTTCTTTTAATAACAAGATGTACCTAATAGATAGTTAAATTTAGTTGACAACACATTTTAACTAATTTCATGGGCTTAGTTAAATTCTAAGGATCTCATCAACACTTCTTACTTCAGGTTGCTTATAATTTTTTTAAAATAATAAAAGTCCTTTCTACAATATATCAATCCTCAACTAGTTATTAATTCATCCCCTCATACTAACCCTGACTATTTGCAAGAATAACCTTAAAATAAATAAAATATTAATTATTAATATAGAAAAACCATAGCATGGGAAAGTAGGGTAATTCTCTAACTCATTTAATCTAAGGTAATTAAGTTGATCTCCTAATTCACAAGAAAATAAAATAAACATATGTTTTAATCCATGAATCTCGTACCCAAGTAAAATTAAGGTTTCAACTAACAATAATTTAATATTTAATACTTAATACTTAATGTCATATTTAACTCATCTACAAAAGGAATGCCAAATTCTACTAATAATCACAAGAAAATTTCTAGGGAATCAATACATCTTAACCATATAGACTAGAGTTAATTTTTCCCCTTTTAAAGCAATTTGTCTTATTCTCATAAAAGAAATCTCCTCTACTAGATGGGATGGGCCTCTTATTATTATTATCTATTAATTCATTTTTTTTCTTATGCATGCACTTAAAAATAAATAGCCATCACTAATTAAAAGTCTTTACTTACTATTCTCCCTTATTACATTTATACTAGCAGCACACCTATTACATTTATACTGGCATCACATTCATGCAAGGAAGAAATATCTAAACATTTCACTATTAATATTTACCTTTGTCTTAACTATTGCTGTGCAATGACTATAAGTTAAATATCATAAGGGAACTCTATAATAAAATGAATTTATAAGAAAACAAGACATCATTAAAGATACATTTTATTTTCTAAAAGAAAACACACCAAAATATACAATGCAACCATAAAAACAAATATTCACCTATCTCAATAATAATATTTTACTTGATAAAAATGATTATTCACCTTTCTAATTTTTTTCTATTAATACAACAAATAACTCGATCACCAATTACTTTTTTTTTAACATGCATATTTTTCTAAATAGATAAATATAAATATATTCATAATTTCCTTCTAAACATTTTTCTCCAACAAACTTATAAAATGTAAAATTTGCAAAATTAAAATGAAAACAACTAAACATATATCTTATTTCCAACCTGTCGTAGCTCTAGTAAAAATTACTTTACACAAAAAAAAAAAATTACAAAGAAAGAAAAAATTACTTTACACAAATATTAGGTAAACTATGGGCAAGATATATATATTTATATAATGATGAAATAAAATAATATTAAATTCCTATTCCAAATTAAGTGTAATTTCAAACACCTCTCTTCTCTTTTATTAAAGGATTCTCATGCGATCGTGGATTCTTATCAACTGTTGCAAAATTAGTAACTCTTATAATGTGGTTATAATATTTGAAGGATCGTTATACTTCCCATCAATTCTCCCCTTAAGAAAAAAAGTTTTTCACCTTAGTATTTATACCTGACTTTTATAAAATGTAGGATGAATTTTTACTGCCTTGGAAAACTTACCTAGTTTAAAATATTGAACCGAACCTTCTTGTATTTCCCAACTTTGGTAAGTATTATAAAATGTAAGAGTGGTGAAAGGAGTGTTGAGAGGGGGCGTAGCAATTTAGGGATGCTTAAAAAACAAAATAGCTTGTCGCATACATCCCCTCTTTCTTAATCCCCAATGCGTAGCACCTCCCCATAATAAAACATAATCTCATATCCACATCCAATGGTTAAAGGGCATAGTTCATCTTTGGGTGCATCACCAGTGACTACTTTGCCAAATATAGTCAACATTACCCTTCTTGAAAATGGTCCTCAAATGGCTGGATGTATGTTAAAATTTATTATTCTTTGGTCTTGAGTTTTTTTTATTTTATAAGAGTTAAAGGGACAATGGCTTAGTGTAAATCTAGTCAACATTTAGAAGGTTTATAGGCTTTACTTTTTGGGGGATTGTTTTGAATGTTGCAGCTTGTGGATTTTTGCATTTCAAAGTTATGAGAGGATATGTAGGTGGACATTATAAAATATTGGATATTAGCCTTACAATAGAACGAAACGCACTGTGGTTGGATATATAGCCTTAAACAAGGTTATGGAATATCAAATTAATCAAAATTGTCTTCATTATATTCATTAAGGTCAGATCCATATTGTTAGGCTTCTGTGAGGTAGGAAAAGAAGTTAAGATGGAGTTTATTTCTGGATTAGTCAAACCACCTTAGATGTATTGACCAAGATAAAATCATTGATCGGGTTCTTTAAGATACAAGCTACTTCTTGGACTCACACCAAGGCTCATTCCTTTATATGACATAACCACAAGGTAGATATCCAATATTTTATAAAGTAAGCCTATGCAATCTATTTTATAAAGTCCACTTCCATATTCTTTCTAAACTTTGGAATACAAAAATTCACAAGATGCAGCATGAAGAGATTTGAAATGCCCTAAGTAAATAAAATTTAAATCCTAAAAATAATCTAGTTTCTTAAAATAAAATAACACTAAAATATTTTATTGACTATAAACTAGCATATCTATCTTTAGAAAAATCCACTTGAAATAGGTTAGAGATATCATAGGCATGTATTGAATCAAAATAAAATAACACTAAAATGTTTCCTTTAAAAACCATGCATATTTTTATTTATGTGAAGAACCTAACTCTATTTGTGTGTGGAGAGATTTGAAACAACTTGAGTAAATAAAATTGAAATCCCAAAAATAATCTAATTTCATAAAATAAAATAACACTAAAATATTTCATTAACTATAAAATTAAACTTTGAAGAATAAAATAAAAATGCAGCAACATGGTGTCACTTCATTTAAATATTTTCCACATACTCTAGATTTTAACTTCTTAAATAAAATTGAAATGCCAAAAATAAAAATATTTTCCATGATACTCTATATTTTTAACTCTTGAATAAAAAAATTGAAATCCCAAAAATAACCTAATTTGGTAAAACAAAATAACACTAAAATATTTTCTTTACAAAGCATGCATATTTTTATTGATGTGAAGAACCTGACCCTCTTTGGGTCTAGAGAGATTTCAAATGTCTTGAGTAAATAAAATCTAAATCCCAAAAAGAATCTAATTTCCTAAAAAAAACAATAAAATAATCGTGCATATTTTGTGTATAACCCTAACCCTAGTTGGGTGTGGAGAGATTTTTATTTATATGTAGAACCCTAAAGAATACTTATAAAACAAATTTAAATTCTAATATTTTTTTAAATAACACAATAGTGAAAAGAAACCAATAAATTGAATTTCATTAAGTAGAAAACAAAACAAAATTAATTTAACTTACAACTCAAATAACTTCTATGCTTCTCACTATTCTTTTATTTTATTTTATTTCATTTGATATTTTTTTATTTATATTTTGGTATTACTTGTATTTATATAGATTATTTACTTAATATCTATTTATTGTAATGTGAATTTATTTAATAAAAATATGTCAGTTATATATTTTAAATTTAATTCAATAGACATGTTTTAATAAAAGTATGTTTGTTATATATTTTAAATTTAAAATAGTTACTTCATAATTTGAAAAAATAATCAAGGATTATGTATGAAAATTAAATTAATTAAATAAATAAAATTTATTTAATGAATCTAACTAAAAAGGATAATGGATTAAAATAAAATAAATTTATTTATTTATTTGATTAATTTGGTAAAAGTGACTATCCTATGAATTAAATAAGTTGACTAATGGAAAGGTGGAGGTTTAAGATATGTTGAAAGTGATGCAAGATGAGGCCTAGGAGTTGTTGAAAGATGATGTTAGAAGTTTCATAAGGATATGGTAATATTTAAGTGTCTAGAACTAGTGTACTTATCTTTAGAGAAAACTATCTAAAATAGTTGAGACATATCCTTCTTGAGGCACATATTCAACTTATATATGACAAAATCTAAAAATAAGTACGCTAGTAGCATCTACGGTTTGAACATGTTAAAACACTATTTTAACAATTGACACAGTTTTGTTTGAGTAATAATAGTGTAGTACATTTAGAGAACATAACATATTTGTAAGTACATGCATTCATTTATCATATTTTCGTAATTCTAAAATGTGAAATAGAGCTAAGAGATTGTAAAAAATAGTTCATTACCTCATATTAATTCAAATAGATTTGTAAGAAGTAAGTCACATCATTTATCTTCTAATAATTTGATTCTTTATTTTCGGTTGGCAAGTTGTTTTCCCTTTTTCATCTTTTCATATAATGGTCATATTTAAATTGTGAAATTATTCTTAGAACTTGTAATGAATTTATATGAAATATAGCCACAAATGTTAATCATATTCATTATTTTTCTTATGTCAATAGTAGCTTTTAAAAGAGTGAGACCTTGTGATTTATGTATTGTCAATACCCAAGCTAATCTTAAGGGTATTTGGGTTGTGTGGTATCTTTGTATTGGTGTAATTGGTATTATTAGTGGAGTTTGATCTTCTAATGGTATGCCTGAATAACTGTCAAATTCAACCATAACATATGTTGGTAGTTGTAGTTTTGCACTTCTAGGTTTGTATATTAGTATTTCTTGAACATAATTGGAGCTCCATTTACAAGACTTGCTTCTATCCCAAGATTGGAAGTTAACATTACCCTTACATTCTTGGTTTTCTAAAAAAGAAAATATGATATAGAGAACCATATACTTATGTCTTCCCAATGCATATTGTAGATAATTACATATCAACATTATAATGTATTCCTAACCTATGTGCATTTTTGTATAAAATATTTTCTACACTTGATTGTCATCAATTGTTTCTCCCATCTGTGACCCATTCGTGCTAGAGTTTGAGATACCAGAGTTGATAGTGAAGAACCGGTATGTGCCATGGACATCTACTTCTCTCGAGAAACCTTGAGGAATTTTGCACACTACTTGTCCTTCTATTTTCTCTCCTCATTTTATCCCACCAATGTAATCACAAAAGTTACCCATGATCCATTATATGGCTAGGGAATCACATGCCATGTGCCATTATTGAAAAAGAACCCCAAGTCAAGAACAACATTGTCCAAGGTCTTCTTCAGTCCCCTGGCCAGTGTGGTTAAATTAGTGTTTTTTCCACCACCCAAATACCATCTTTCGGCTCCCCCAAATCTAATAGCACAACAACCTTTATAGAGGATATATCAGTATTCACCCTGAATTAATGAGAAGTGGAGATGAAAGTGTCCCCAAGCACCATGTAGATTGTGTACAAAATAATAACTGACCATGATTTGAAGATCTCTCTCGACCTAAGATCTAAGACATGTCCCATGAAATCAATTTCCCTCCTCTTTTTTTGAGACATATTGTTGAATTTATATTGTCAACTTCAATGCAAATGGCATTCTGATTAGAATATATATTGTTTGTTATAGTACTAACTATATAGTTGTCATCATAAATGTTAGCATCTCCTCTGAGCCATCCTACTCTCCCATCAGGCAAGCCATCTATCACACCATACTAGTTCATGATGTCATATTTTCTTGTCATTGATGTGAAATGGCAAGTCAACCAATTTCCAATTTCTCCCATACTTCCTTTGATTTGGCATGCAGATATTTATTTGGTGCATATGAATTGCCACATTCACTATTTGTCCACCTTAATGCTAGCTTCATTGTTAGTTCCATCTAGCAATTTCTTTGCCATTAATGCTACCATTTCATTGACCTCACATAGGTACCTATATAGGGCATTACTAAATCAAGTGTATTCAATTGTTTATTCACACATGGAAAATAAATAACCTAGTATGATGATTAGGTGCCCTCCTATATTTGAGGCCCTAGAAAATAAGCTCAAACATTCTTTATTGAGACCTACATTTGATTTAATTTGATTCATGACCATCCACACAGGGTCATTTTTCTATTTCTATTATTTACAACATAAAATATAGAATTGAGGAACCAACCACTAAGACTAAGAATGTCACACCACCAATAATGGAGTATACAACATTAGAACCATATCCATGGATGGAGAGACAAATGATGCAATAACATAATTTTTAGGGAGGCCCCAACCATTCTAGAGTGGGGAATAATTAATTATTTTTCTCACACACCACCTAGGTTAAAATCCTTTTTCTAGCCCCTGCACCCCTTTATATAGGTGATAGTAGGAGCCCTAATTTACTCTATAATGGTGGTAAAAGAGATCATATGAAGGAGATAGATATGTAAGTGATCATGATCCACGAATGTTAGGTATTAATGTTCACATACTTGTTCTCAGTACCAAGGTTGTAGAAATCAAGAACATTGAGTGAATGCAAGCACCAAATCTAGCCACTCAAGACGACTAAGAGCATTCTCAACTTGTAAGAAAACAAGTATTGCAAACAATGGACAAATGGAATGCAAAAATAGGGTTAGGGTTCTTCACACAAATAAAAATATGAACTTTGTAAAGGAAATATTTTATTGTTATTTTATTTTGATTCAATATGCCTTGGCCTAATTTAGAGAAATGCTTCTTGATATAGGTAAGCTAGTTAATAAAATAAATTTATTATTTGATTAATTATTTTCCACTTGTTCTAATCCTTGTCAGTTATCCAGATTCATTAAACCTAGAAACTTGTACAAAAGTCAAACTAACTTTACATCTCCACCACCCAATTCATACTACACCTCTTAATCCTAGCCATTCACATAAGGATAAGCCTTAGTTTCCTCTCACTCAATCTTAGAAGCCCTAAGATACAAATTAGAAGCCTCCTTTTTTCCCTAAATTTGTCTCATCAAATCTTAGCCATCTATCTAATCAAATCTTAGTCATTCATCCTATCATCCAAAAAACTATAAATCAAGCCTCAATCAAGCCATAATCAAGAGCTTTGAAGGTAATGTTATGTTTTTGATAAGTTCAACTAGAAACTAGGGTCCATATCCCTTGAACAAAGCAGCCACTAGGGCATCAGACCATTAACATGGTAGAAATAGTAGCTTGACAGCACTAAAACAACAGACCAAAACAACAAACCAAAACAACAGAACAAAAATAACAAAATGACAGAAAAAATAAAAAGTAGGAGAAACAAGAAACTATGGGCTATCAGTCTCCCTAAACTTGGCCAAGAACTCCACCATCTCCTTGTAGTCACCTAAGCTATTAATGCCCACTTGTTTGACATTGTCATCCATATCCTTCATTGCAACGAAGATGGAAGCTGTCCAGTGTAAATCTTTAACCGCAAACTCCACCATGACCTTCCGTTTGATCAGCATTGAGTCCATTCTTTTCTAGAGGTTCTGGATATCCTCTGCATGTTTGCCGCACAAAGTGCAATCCCCCTTGTTGGCTTGATGAACAGTCTCCCTCGCATGCTTCTTACCAATAGTGGCCTTCTTCTTACCTTCCAAGCTATTCGAGCTGCTTTTATTAATCGAGGCAAAGTGGCTAGTACCCTCAACTTCATGCACAGAATCAGTCGGAGTCTCCTCCCCTTCTTCATCCATAGTCTCCTCCACAAATTTAGAGTCCTTAGAACCTTCCACCCCTAGAGAACTGATCAGTGGTTTCCAATCAATCCTTTTGGAATGGTAGATACTTAGAAGAGCAGTCTCCCCACCTTCAATACTACCCTTAGTTTCAAGAATAGTGTCCAATTCAACAATTTTCATAGGAGCATCCTCCATGGAAGCACCCTTCCCTTCCTTTTTCTTCTTCACTAGAATTCCCTCCAATTCCTCCACCCTATCTCTCTTGCCAAACTTCCTTCCCTGCATCGGAGTAACATGCTTCTGTTTCATATTTTTAGTAGAAGCAGGGGTTTCAGATAGAATCTCTTCCACCACACTAGGGTCACCCTTAATCATGGGAGGCCCAATGCAAGTTTTCACTTTACCCTTACCTCTGTGGGAACTCCCCGGATGAGGGTCCTCCAAAATCTTAACTTGAATAGGTTCAGGCAGACAAAGGGCAAGGTGGAAATGATACAGTTTCAAAATAAGGCCTTGATGAATCAAAATGAGAGGATAATTGGCATTCTTGGCCCTAAGCTCCCTAGCAGACTTAATAGAATTTTCTAGTGAAGAAAGTAAAAAGAAGGGAAAACTAATCTCAACCTTGTTCCTAAAATGATTTAAGAGAGCAAAGTGATAGTTGTAGTATATCCAAAATAAACTTTCAAGTGTGAAAAACTTCATTATCATGAGACAAATTTGTCTCCATGGCTCCGGTAACTCCTCTCTCGCAAAACCACCATGAAGTTTCACAGGAGCCTCCTCCTCATGGAAGAAGAGATTCATGTGCTTAGGGTCAGCCACATTGCTATGCCTCAAGTGCTTTTTGGCTTTCATGGGTAACCCAGTGGCTTGACTGATGACCTCCTCAGAGATTTGGAAACCAATCTTCCCAATCCTGACTTCTATGGTTTCCTCATCCCATGACTCCGCAAACTGTTTTGATAGATTTTCATCATGTCCCGTCATCATCGTGTCTCGTCATCCCTTGGAGGAATGGTACCACCTCCCCCTCCTTGATAATATGCCAAACTATAGGTTCCTGCTTAAATTCCTCGGCCGAGTTGGGTTCAATTTTCATGATATCTCCTCCCATCTTACTGGTTTGAGAATGGCTAAGGAAACTAAACTGGTTTTGATCAATATGGAAACAAACACAATTCATAGCCTTGAAATTTAGAAAAGTACCGCTAAAATAGCAATTGTACTGAGTTGTAATAATGATGACGATGCCATTATTATTATTACAAGCCTTAAAATCGCCGCTAAGATACGTCTCATCGGGAGAAGGATTTAGCCACCACCTCATGTGAAGATATGCAACTCCAGCCTCCATCTTAAATAAACCACGATGGATCACAAATTTAGCTGTCACATCCATCCTCCATCTCCCAACCACCTGTCCACTTCTCATCCTTTTAGAATTGTGAAATCTATACTCTGGATCTCTGCCAATACCGAAGTCCTTATGCCTTTTGGCACGCCAGCCAGAATTTCCCATCAATCTCCTTGTAGTACTATTATCAAGGTTGTCCCCTATATCCTCATGGACCCCTTTACCCCAATTTCTGTTAATTGGACCCGGTTGACTCAACCACAACCCAACCACCTCATTCTGCAGGGGATTCTTTATAATCCCACCAAAATTAATTTGAAACTTTGAATTGTCAGTCCTGCTTTCCCCAAGATTAGGAACTTCCACCCATCTCACACCTTGATGATACCACAAAGCAACCACCATCACCCACCACTTATATTTCCTGTCTCCTACCATCTTGCTCAATGAGGTTACGAATTTCTTGAGACACTTCTCCAACATTTCCATCCATCCTTCCCACTTCCAACATTAGCCAAGGCATCCGCCACAGTGTTTCCTTCTCTATAGATATGAGAAATCTTATAGTCCTCTAGACCATTGAGAAGTATCTTGATATTCCCCATGATATCCTCTAGGTTCCATCCTACCTGAGAATGACCAAGGGCGGCATTCACAATTAGCTAAGAGTCACCTTTGATATGAAGTCTTTTTGTTGCAAGTATAAGGTAAACCAGTGTTGTCATTGATGTCAACATACTCATATTGCTTTGACAAGAAGGATTCAATGAGCAGTGTGCTGAGGATATTGAGAAAATTAGCCTCAGTCAGGAACAGTAAAGAACAGTGATGAGAAGGAGGCAAATGTACTGTATAGGATGCGAACCGGAGGATGCGGATTAAAGGGTTTGTAGATATGGGTCTTGAGATGCTTCAATTAAGATTTTAGAGGTCCGCATGAAGATCTGAAGGAGTTGTGGCTGTCGGTGTAGAACTGGTTCCAGCAAGTATTCAGAGGTGACAGAGGATCGCAAAAGGTCCGGTGAGGTCCGGAATTGTATAATCCTAATCTGCGGATTAGAAGGAGTCTTTGGGATGTCCTTGTTATGTGCCATCTCAAGTTGTGTATGATTTGGAGGTCCGAAAGTACCTCTTGCATTATGACAGTGGCGACAGACAGTATTCTTGAAGTTCCGGATAAGGAGGATAAGAGATTTCAGTAAGTAAAGGAAATGCGGACGTACCTGGTCATTCAGGCAGGCTTGTGAAGGTTCCTGGATCATGTTGAGGTTGTGTTGTTGGTCCGCATTGACAGTAGAGCCTGGAATTGAAGATATTCTTCCGGATGAAGTTTTTGCTCTGTTTAGCCGACTGGATGAGTTGTTCATCCTGCGAATGTTCTTATGGTGGCCGACCGGATGTGTTATTCATCTTGCGGATATTCTTATGATTGATTGCCGACTTAGATGATTGTTCCTAAGTTGATGTCTTGTATAAATAAAGGTTTGTGAGTTCATTTTGAAGTGTGGCTTATGTGGATAAAGGTGAAGTAGCGAAGGGAAGTGCAGAAGGTAGAGCAGATGTTTCTGGGCTTAATGGAACTGATCCGGACATGGTAAAGATGTCATTCTCCAGTTCAAGACTGTGATTCTTATCACTTTGTAGACAGTGTGTCTCCTTGTAGGCAGTGGGCCTCTTTGTGAGCAGTGTGCTCGGGCAGTGAGCCCTAATTGGCATGTGCCATTTTGTAATTTCTTATTCTTCTAACAAAGAATAATCTTTGGGTTAATCACCCCATGGTTTTCTCCCTTAACCGGGTTTCCACATCAAAATACTGTGTCATGTGTTTCTCATTTCATGATAATATTTGTCTGTTTGATTCAATACTGCTTTGATTAATAAGAAGGTTCAAAAGAAGAAATAATTAGGATAACTGATTCACCCCCCCTCTTAGTTATCAACAATTGGTATCAGAGCAAGGTTCCTCTGAAAGAAGCTTAACCGCTTGAGGAGATCTAGGATGTCGTCATACAAAAAGGATAGTCCGAAGTTCGATGGAACCAATTTCACTCTCTGGAAGGGTCGCATGAAATGTCACCTGGAGTGTATGGGAAAAGCATACTTGGCCATGGTTTCAAAACCATATGTACCTCCACAAGGTGGTCCGACAACTCTGAATGAAATCACAGAAGCTGAAAACAATCTGCGGACCAAGGAAGCTCTTCTAATTGCATTGAATGACTTAGATCTCTCAAATGTTATTGACCTACCAACTGCATATGAGATCCTGACTAAACTGGAACTTCTGTATGAAGGAGATGAGTTTGTCAAGAGTGCAAGGTTGCAAAGTCTGAAAGGGAAATTCAAAAGATTGAAGATGAGAGATGATGAAAACATCACTACTTTTATGCCAAGAGTGAATGAACTATTGTGTGGAATTAGAAATGCTGGTGGAACTCTGGATGAAAATGAGATTGTTTGCAAAATCCTTAGATCCCTTCCTGCTGCCTACAAAATCAAGGTTGCTGCAATCGATGAATTCAGAGCCCACACAACTGTCACAAGAGAAGAATTGGATGGCAAGCTAGCTGCATTTGAAATGACCGAGTTTGGAGATGATCCTCCCAAGACTGAATCTGCTTTCAAAGCCAGTGCCTATGTGAAAGGCAAATAGAGAGTTGATCCAGGAGAAAACTCTTCAATGAAGATGACATGGTATGATCAAGCAAGAAGAGACATGGAAGAAGAAGAAGCAGAAACAGCTCAACTTGAAGCCCTCATTGCAAAAAGACTACCAAGAGGATTCGGTAAGTATGAAGGAAAACTACCCTTTAAGTGCTTCAACTGTAATAAGATTGGTCATTTTGCTTCAAGATGTCCGGAAAGATCTGCAAGGTCTAATACTAACAGACAAAGGTTTCAAAAGAACTGCTATTATGTTCATGAAGAAGATGACAATGAAGGAGTAACAGATGATGAATCAGAACTAGGAAGCAAATCCGGAAATGAGTGGGTGTTTATTGCCATCAAGGAAGAAGATTCAATACTCTCTGAATCTGTCAATCACAAAGTTGTGGAAAAAGCCTTGGCTGCTCAAGTGGAAGAAAAGGATGATTGGGTTATTGACAGTGGATGTTCTCACCATATGACTGGTGACAAGAATAAGTTCTTGAATTTGGAAAGGTATGAAGGAGGAATGGTAAAGTTTGGAGACAATTCTGCTGGCAGAATCAGAGGTAGGGGAACTATTTCCTTTGATGGAAAGAGCAAAACAGGTAATGTACTATATGTTGAAGGATTGAAGCACAATCTTCTCAGTGTTGGTCAGTTAGTAGACAAAGGCTATGATCTCTGGTTTAAGAATGGAAAATGCAGAATCTTTACAAGCTCCGGAACTGAAATTGCATCCGGTACTCAGACAAAAGGTAATATCTTTCATCTGGTTGGTTCAAATAAAAGTTGTTTGTTTGTTCAAATTGATCAGAGTTGGTTATGGCATAGAAGAATGTGTCATGTAAATTTTGATAACATCATCAAGATAAGCAATACTCAGGCTGTAAGAGATCTTCCAAAATTGATGAAACCTACAAATAGTTTGTGCAAAGAATGTCAGCTAGGTAAGCAGAGCAGAGTCTCTTTCAAAATCAAAGATCAGTTCTCTACTGGATTGTTGGAATTAGTACATACTGATCTCTGTGGTCCGACAAGAATCAAGAGTCTGCAAGGTGATAGATATTTCATGTTGTTAATTGATGACCATTCCCGGATGATGTGGGTTACCTTTCTAAAAGAAAAATCAGAAGCATTTGAGAAGTTCAAAATCTTCAAAGCTATGGTAGAGAATCAAACCGGATTGAAACTAAAGTGTCTAAGGTCTGATAGAGGTGGTGAATTTACATCTGGTGAGTTCATTGACTTTTGTGAGAAGCAGGGTATAAGGAGACAATTGTCTGCTCCTAGGACTCCACAACAGAATGGAGTAGTTGAAAGAAAGAACCAAACCATCCAGGAAGCTACCAGGACAATGATGTTGGAAGCAAATGTTCCTCAGATGTTCTAGAAAGAAGTTATCAGCACTGCAGTCTACACTCTAAATCGAGTTCAAATCAGAAACAATACCGGGAAGACCCCCTACGAACTCTGGTTTGGCATCACTCCTACTGTGAAATATTTCAGAGTATTTGGTAGCAAGTGTTATATCAAAAGAGATGAAGATCTAGGAAAGTTTGATGCTAGAAGTGATGAAGGAATTTTCTTGGGTTACTCCACTCAAAGCAAAGCATACCGGTGTTACAATAAGAGACTGAGGAAGATGATAGAAAGCATTAATGTGAAAGTTGATGAAGGAATTGAGAAGCCCTCAAGATTTTATGAATCTGATGAAGATGACCAAGATGGTGTTCAGATTCAAGGAACTCAATACTCTCCGGTAAGACAGAGTCAGCCTGATCCGATAAATCAAGAAGAAGAGATAGGTTTGAATGAGCCTGATCAAGAAGCAGCAGTACAGGATACTCCCAAAATTCCAAGGTATGTAACACTAAACCACTCTGAAGATCAGATCATAGGTGACAGAAGCAAAGGTGTGCAAACTAGAAGGAATGTTGCTCAAAATCAGGATGAATGTTGTCTGATTTCAAAGATTGAACCTAAAACAGTAAATGAAGCCTGCAATGATGAAAACTGGACTAAAGCAATGAAAGATGAATTAATGCAAATTGAGAAAAATCATACTTGGGATCTTGTTCCCAGACCTAGAGACAGGAATGTGATTGGAACCAAATGGGTCTTCCGGAACAAATTAAATGAAGCTAGTAAAGTAATCAGAAACAAAGCTAGATTGGTCTGCAAAGGCTACTCCCAAATAGAAGGAATTGATTATGAAGAGACCTTTGCTCCCGTGGCAAGAATTGAAGCAGTCAGATTATTTCTTGCATTTGCTGCCTTCAAAGACTTCAAGGTATATCAGATGGATGTCAAGTCTGCCTTCCTAAATGGTGATCTGGAAGAAGAAGTTTACATTGAACAACCGGATGGATTTCAATTATCTGACAATGATGATATGGTCTGTAAGTTAAAGAAAGCATAGTATGGATTAAAACAAGCTCCAAGAGCATGGTATGAAAGGTTGGATAAGCATCTTGTGCAGATTGGATTCAGCAAAGGTACTGCTGACAGTAACTTATATTTCAAAATTGATCATGAAAACATTTTGATTGTTGAAGTGTTTGTAGATGATATCATTTTTGGAGGAAGAGATAGTATGTGCAAAACTTTTGCAAATCAGATGAAATGTGAGTTTGAAATGTCTATGCTTGGTGAAATGAATTTCTTCTTGGGTCTGCAAATTACTCAGACAAAGAAAGGAATCTTCATTTCTCAGACTAAATATGTGAAAGAATTGTTAAGGAAATTTGGTATGGAAGATTCAAAACCAATGAACACTCCCATGGCAACCGGATGTAAGTTGAGCAAAGATGATGACTCCCCAAAGGCAGATCAGACAATGTATAGATCAATGATTGGTGGATTGTTGTATCTCACTCAGACCAAACCAGATATAATGCAGGCTATTGGTCTTGTGGCAAGATTCTAGGCTGATCCTAGAGAATCTCATGTTATGGCAATCAAAAGAATTTTTAGGTACTTGAAAGGAACTGTTGAGTATGGTCTATGGTACCCTAGAGATCTGGATTTCTCTCTTCATGCTTACACAGATGCAGATTGGGCAGGAGATGTAGATGATCGAAAGAGCACCAGTGGTGGAGCATTCTTTTTAGGGAAGAGATTGGTTTCTTGGCTAAGCAAGAAACAAGATGCAATATCTCTGTCTACAACTGAAGCAGAATACACTGCAGCAACAAGTAGTTGCACTCAAATCCTATGGATGAAGCAGATGCTAAGAGATATTAAAATTGAATATGCGGAGCCTATCACAATTTTCTATGATAATTCAAGTGCAATTAATATTTCCAAGAATCCGATATTACACTCTAAGACTAAGCACATATCTATCAAGTTTCATTTCTTGAGAGAACAAGTGAACAAGGAAGAAGTCAGGTCAGAGTATGTTCCCTCCAAGGATCAGATTGCAGATATCTTTACTAAACCTCTTCCCAAGGACTCTTTTGAATATCTCCGGGAGAAGTTAGGGGTCATGGCCCCTCCGGTGATAAACTAGGATGCACTGATGTGCATCAGTCCGGTGGATATCACAGTCATATCTTGTGATCCGGATTGATGATGGGGAGCTGCTACTAAGGGGGAGCAGCTGGTATGATTCTGATATGTTAAAATTGCAAGTATGATCCCTTTGCCATTGATGTCAAAGGGGGAGAGAAGACGTGAAAAACAAGTAGCTGATGATCAAAAGGGGAGCAGTAAAATGAGGAGAAGACATGTTGCTGATAGGGGGAGAAGTGACAGAAAGGAGAAGTTTCTTGTCTTGATGGTTTTTCACATCATATGTTGCCATCAATGACAAAGGGGGAGATTGTTGCAAGTATAAGGTAAACCAGTGTTGTCATTGATGTCAACATACTCATATTGCTTTGACAAGAAGGATTCAATGAGCAGTGTGCTGAGGATATTGAGAAAATTAGCCTTAGTCAGGAACAGTAAAGAACAGTGATGAGAAGGAGGCAAATGTACTGTATAGGATGTGAACCGGAGGATGCGGATTAAAGGGTTTGTAGATATGGGTCTTGAGATGCTTCAGTTAAGATTTCAGAGGTCCGCATGAAGATCTGAAGGAGTTGTGGCTGTCGGTGTAGAACCGGTTCCAGTAAGTATTCAGAGGTGACAGAGGATCACAAAAGGTCCGGTGAGGTCCGGAATTGTATAATCCTAATCTGTGGATTAGAAGGAGTCTTTGGGATGTCCTTGTGATGTGCCATCTCGAGTTGTGTATGATTTGGAGGTCCGGAAGTACCTCTTGCATTATGACAGTGGCGACAGACAGTATTCTTAAAGTTTCGGATAAGGAGGATAAGAGATTTCAGTAAGTAAAGGAAATGCGGATGTACCTGGTCATTCAAGTAGGCTTGTGAAGGTTCCTGGATCATGTTGAGGTTGTGTTGTTGGTCCGCATTGACAGCAGAGCCCGGAATTGAAGATATTCTTCCGGATGAAGTTTTTGCTCTGTTTAGCTGACCGGATGAGTTGTTCATCCTGCGAATGTTCTTATGGTGGCCGACCGGATGTGTTATTCATCTTGCAGATATTCTTATGATTGATTTCTGACTTAGATGATTGTTCCTAAGTTGATGTCTTGTATAAATAAAGGTTTGTGAGTTCATTTTGAAGTGTGGCTTATGTGGATAAAGGTGAAGTAGCGAAGGGAAGTGCAGAAGGCAGAGCAAATGTTTCTGGGCTTAATGGAACTGATCCGGACATGGTAAAGATGTCATTCTCCAGTTCAAGACTATGATTCTTATCACTTTGTAGACAGTGTGTCTCCTTGTAGGCAGTGGGCCTCTTTGTGAGCAGTGTGCTCGAGCAGTGAGCCCTAATTGGCATGTGCCATTTTGTAATTTCTTATTCTTCTAACAGAGAATAATCTTTGGGTTAATCACCCCGTGGTTTTCTCCCTTAACCGAGTTTCCACGTCAAAATACTGTGTCATGTGTTTCTCATTTCATGATAATATTTGTCTGTTTGATTCAATACTGCTTTGATTAATAAGAAGGTTCAAAAGAAGAAATAATTAGGATAACTGATTCAACCCCCCCTCTCAGTTATCAACACTTTTGATATTCATGGAGATAACTAGCTTGATACCCCATAGCATAGCCATGGCTTCCACTTCATTATTTCTTTTAATGCCAATTGCGCCAGCATAAGCAGCAATAACCTCTCCAGCATCTGTTCTTAAGATACCACCACCACTAGCATTACCAGGATTCCCTTTAGCCGCACCATCAAAATTCAACTTAACCCACCCTTGTTACAGTGAAATCCATTTGGTTCTAGCTCAAGCTAACTTCTTGGTCATGTCCACCTTGTATGAGTTCAGGTCCCAGTTCTTTATCATGTTTAGTTCTTCTCTCCTCGGGTGCCTATCCACAACTTTAAAATAAGAGGAATTGATGTTATTAGCTAACAACTTGAAAAAACTTTGAAAGACCTCAAGAGGGGTTCTGCTCTTTTCCTTGAAGATTCTATTATTACGTTTCTTCCACAAACTCTAGACTAAATGGGGAGGTATTTGGTTCTAGAGTTCTTTCGAAATTGGAAGAACTAGATTATATGGGTGCTTCAATTCTCCCACCAACAATTCTAGTTTGGCATTTAGAATCCAATTAACATTTAGCTTTTGGAGATTGAGACCCCAGACCTCCCAAGAAAAACTGCAATGAAGGAAGAGGTGAGTCAAGGATTCCTCCTCAGATTCACATAGAATACATCTGGTTGGCATACAGAATCCTCTCCTTTTCAGATTATCCAGGGTCAAGACCTTATTGTGCATTAGAGTCCACCAAAAGAAGTTAATTTTCAGAATGAGTTTAGGGGACCAGGTTTTACTCCAAACTCCTTCATCACCATTGTTTAAAAACATATTATATGCACTTTTGATAGTAAATAGACCTCTCTTATCCTTATCCTAGACCATCTTGTCCCTCTTGGAAAAAAAAGATAATCTGTAATCTTCCAAAGATTTTTGAAGTTGAACCATCTTTTCCTTCTCACCTTCATCCCGGGCATAACCTCAGATCTCTTTCCAACTCTGGAGACCTTCATAGGTTCTTATGTAGTCAGCCACTTTAGTGCCAAGCACCTCGCTAGTCCTCCCCACAATCCTGCCATATTTCAGCTCTATCAAGGGTTTATCCTTCAACCACCGGTCTTTCCAGAAGTTGACCTCTTTACTATCCCCAATCCTCAATCTCAGACCTTGACGGATGAGGCCTCTAGTTTTAATAGTCCCATTCCAAATAATCGAGCCCTTGGGAAGGCTCTCCTTCACATAAGACTTCTACCTTGGTCTCCATTGAGATATTTGGCTCTCATGATATCCCTTCAATTAGCACTGTTCTTGATAAGGTTCCACCCTATCTTGGCCAGCAAAGCCTTGTTCATCAAATGAATTATTCTAATGCCCAGACCATCTTGACTTCTAGGAACACAAACTTTGCCCCAGCTCACCAGGGCAATTCTTTTCTTCTCTTCAACCCCCATCCAAAGAAACTTCTTCTAGATTTGTTCAATCTTATCTGCCATATTTTTAGGAATTTTGAAGAGGCTTAGCGCATAGTTAGGCATCCCCTATAAAGAAGATTTGAGAAACTAAAACTTTCCAGCTTGGCTCAGGAGGGAACCCTTCCACCCTGCCAATTTCCTCTAAATGTTTTCCACCAGCACCTTCTAGAACTCCAAAGAGACTTTGTTAATGGTTAGGGGGAGGCCCAAATATGTAGCTGGGAGACTTTCACTTGAACAACCCAAAATTCCAGTAATCTTTTGTTGGACGTTTGGTAGAGTATTCAAGAAGTAGATATGATTTTTTTTCAAAATTGATACTCTAACCTAAAACCGCCTCATAGTTCTTTAAAAGTCCCTTCCATCTTCTAGGTTCCACCACCGACGCCGACCCAAACAATATAGTTTCATCCACAAATTGCTGAATCACCAAATTTTGGGTTGTTGAAGCAGGTTTTATCCTGTGAAGAGTCCCTTGCATTAACAGATTACAAGCGTTCCTTCCAAAAACTTCAGTAAGAAGGATAAATAAGTATGGTGAAAGAGGGTCACCTTGTCTAATGCCTCTCCCAGAGGGGAAGAACCCTTTTGGGGATCCCTTAACAAGTACCGAGAATCTGGCTATAGATATACATTGTTTGATTATGTTACTAATTTTTTCATTAAATCCAAATTTCCTGAGAATTCTCAAAAGAAAGTCCCAGCTGTCCCTGTCATAAGCTTTCAAGATATCCAGTTTGAAAATCATACTTGGGGTGCTATTTTTTTGGATAGAGTGAATTATTTCATGAGTGGTGATTGCCACATCCAGGATCTGTCTCCCCGAGATGAAGCCTTTCTGGGTGGGAGCAATGAGTTTATCCAGCAGGTACTGCAATTTGAACAACAAAAATTTAGTGAAGACCTTATATATCGTATTACAAAGGGTAATTGGTCGAAAATCCACCATGGTCTAAACTTTAGACTTCTTTAGGATAAGGCCTATAAAAGTGTTGTTCAGTTGTCGTAAGAGTCTCCCTGTCCTGAAGAAATCCTGCACTGCTAGAAGGACGTCATTACCAATAATCTCCCAAAACTTCTGAAAGAACACCAGGGGAAAACCATCTAGGCCCGAGGCTTTGTAAGCTCACATGGAGAATACAACCACTCTAACCTCCTCCAGGGTAATGGGTTTGGTCAACAGGTAATTATCCTCCTCAGAGAGAATATTAGGAATCACCTCCAAGAGAGGGTTCATATCCTCCTCTAGCACACTTGATTGTTGTTCTACCAACAAAGTTTTGAAGTACTCTGTCGCCATGTTGTTGTAAAAGCCCTCAAATCCATCACAAAAGTTAAAAAAAAAAGTAAAATGAAGTAATAATTCACTTAAATACAACATCACAATAACCAAAATCAAAAGATGTAAATAAGCTGCTTAGATACAATATTTAATCATAAATAATAACTTCATCAATAAGAATCAATAGAGTCAATAAATCTTCACAAAGAAAATCTCATTGATATAAAACAAATAAGTCTTTAAATCTTCCATATTCACATGCTAAATCCAGGTAATAAGCACTATGAATCAATATACATAAATCCTTTGGAAACATGCCATAATACATCCAAATAGGTACAATAACAAGTACATCAATAAATAACAAATCAATACACTCTCCAACTGCACGAACCAAGTGGTCCACCACATGCAAACCGAGAGACGAGAACATGGCTCAGGTGCTTTTCCACCCAACCATGAAGTATTTACACTTCCCCGGATCCCTCCATAAAATGAAGGAAACCTAGCTCTACATGAAATGTTTAGCTACCTGGTAACAATTGCAGGAGGGAATACCCAATGCAAGCCTGATGTCTAAAAGTGCCATTCTAAAATGAAAAGCAAATTGACACACAATAGGATGTGACAGAGATATGTATAATAAGTTTTGTTAAACAAAATAAACATCTTTTTCAATGGCATTCCAATTAGATCTAATCATTTCAAATAGCCTGGACAATTCCCGAAAAGAGGAAAAGCCATCTCTGATATATCCACATTGGCATCCAACACCAGAAAGCAACCCAATACATTCCTATGAAAATCTACTTCTTTTCCCAAGAAGCAAGAAATGATATAAATTAAGAATCACCAATTCAAGATTTATAATAAATCAAAACCCATCCCTTTTCCAAGGTATCAAATAAGGAAAAGATATTCACTTTCAACAACCAATAATCTAACTTTTACATACAATTGCATTCAAAGGTTTAAACAAAGTATATAGTTTCAAATCTTTTAATTCATTCAAAGAAGTTATTTAAATTATAGTTTCTACCTTACTATCATTTTAGTGACATGAGCTATTTAGTTATTTTCTAAGTTTGAATTAGAAATATTTGTACTGTCTAAATTGCGACAGGAACTTCAACTTAAAGATTACAGTCCTCCTATCGCAACTGTGACAAGAACTATTGCAGATTGGTAAAATGATTAACAATAGAGTTATGAAAATAGACATTTATCATTCAAGATAATGGCTTAAAACAGATCGAAAAACAAGTTATATTCAGCCTTTTAGTCATAATGATAATAGGTATAATCATTCAACATAATTAAACGGTCGTCTAATATCTTCGGTATTGTGTTTTCATCATACTTGCTACAATCATTATACAGTGCTTTAGGAAGAGAAACAGTGAAAATGAGATTGAAAATAACTTAATAACAACATTCTAAGTAAATAAGTCTTATTAAACTATGGCCTCAGACTTTGTCGATGTCCTGATTATCAGTTAAATAGTTTCATTACCATTCTTTTTAGCTACAACAAGACAAGGGTTTTCCAGTTGAACTAAGGAAATTGAGAACAATAATAATCATTTGCATAGAAGCTACAGGAAGTTTATATTTTGATCTAAAATTCAGAGATCTACTGTTCAATCAGAACAAATTTCAATTTCCTACCTTTCTGTCACCGATTCAGCCAGCATACAGAGAAGGAAAGCAGATATATCATAATTACCAGTCATTTACTAACAGAAATATAGAGTTTTCATAAGTTTTTAACTAGATTAAAAGTCTAGATCTGGGGAAAACACATAAACTACAGTCATGTCTTTACACAGAGGATCGATATATGTAAACTAATGTTCATTTCAGCTAACATGAAATCAAAATACAGTCATAATGTAAGTTTACCAGAACAACATCAAGCTCTATTCTAGAGGTTTGATTTAACTAACACAAAGAAGGTTGATTTACTTAGTTTTTCTCTCATTCCGGTCAGCATGATAATAAAATATAGTAATAAGATCATGCTACAGGAACCTACAATTTTGTCTAAGTTTGATCTCAGCCATCATACAGAGAAGATATACGAGTTGAATCATTTTATCAGTCATTTAACAATCTATTAAGCAATGTAAGCATAAGAAAAATACCTGGAGTTTATTCCTGAAAGAAGATGGTGATTCTGCCTTGGTTGCTCACGTTTTGCTCCATTCGCTGCCCCATCCAAACACATCATATTCCTCTGTAAAAACACTTAACCAAAACTATGAATTTCTTGAAAGGATTTCTGGGTTTTGTTCTTCTCTTCTCCATCTTTCCAGAACATTTTTTGGTTTCAAATTTTGTTTTGATATAAGAAAGTTATCTTTTTTTTTTTATTGCTATTCCTAACTAGCTTTTAAAATGCCTTTTTTTTTAACAATTCCCTTTTTTTCTTGTTTTTGGTGTCCAAATTTTAAGTTTTTAACTCATTTCAATTGAAGATTTTTTTTTTGTTTGCATGAGAATTTTAATTTAAAAATGCTCAATTTTCTATTTAAATTAAAACAAAATAACTTAATTTATCTTTCTGTCACATGCATGACAGTAATTTATTTAATTCTCTTTAGCTCTCTAAATAAAATAATGCTATTATTAATACTATTTATCTATTTTAAATAACATAAGCACTCCAATGAACTCAAGATATGATAATAATATTAATAATAATAATAATAATAATGATGATGATGATGATGATTATAATAATAATAATGATGATAATGATAATAATAATAATATCTTTTAATTAGCTTGTTGTCGCATGCATGACAGTAACTTGATTTTAATTCTTTTTAGTTAAAATTCTAAATATAATAATATTATTATTAACATAAGTTAACTATTTTTACTAAAACACAATTACTTTAAAAAAAACAAGAAGTAAATATAATACAATAATACATATATATCTATTATAAGTTAATATAATTATTTAAATCTATTTAACATATTGTCTTCCAAATATCTATAATCATGTAAATAGAAAACATTATTTATTATTTATTTAATAAATTACAAACATATATATTTCCTTATTTAAAATACAATACACCATTTAAATATAATTCAAAAAGACATTTAAATTTAAGTAATCACATCATGCATTCGAAAGTAATTTTTAACACACTAATTTTCTAACATCTAATCATCATTCACGATTAATAATCACGCATCAATGCATAAAATAAGCCATTCAAAAAATGCATATGCAACTATGTGAGTGTGTGATTGCATCAGGGTTAACCATTCCAAATAGTTCTTGCCAAGTGGCTAGAACATTTCTACTTTAGCCATGCTCTCGTCTTCGACGAGTATCTGCATCCAATTGCACTGAATCTTGACGTCAATAGGTTAGTATATCAAAAATATAGCCAAAGAAAAATATCATAATCATACCAATAATATTTAATATTTAAATCAACTTTCTAATTTATGTAAATATATCATCATGATAATTACCTTTACACATGTGTAACTTAATCGAAGTAAAACAATCATGGTAAATGTTCACTAATCTAGAATAATAATATAGTCCATAAAAATGAGACGTGACAGTTGTCGATCTCTTCCTCTTCCTCCACCAATTGCCCTTATTCATCTCTAAGTGCTCTGATGGTATTTCTCTTACTATGTCGTAATGTTGATTGATGGAAAAAAGAGGTGTTCCTGTCCCCTTCTCTAAGCCACTGAACCCTAGATTTCTGTTTCTAGTAAACCTCTTCCTCCTTAATAGTGTGGGTCCATTCCTTGGAGAGATTCTTCTCCATCAAGTGCAAATCCTCAGATATGTCTCCCTGATCAATTTTACTTTGAATATTTTTCAATTTTTCCATAATGCTTTTCTTCCTACTTAGAACAATTCCAAAAGTAAATCTATTCCAGCCCTTCACCTTGTTTCTCACATTGGCCAATCTCTTAGCCAGCCTAAACATAGCCAGCCCTTGAACCAGAATTATCCACCAGCTTAACAAGCAATCTCTAAAATCAAGAAGGAGGGCCCACATCATTTCAAATCTAAACAGAAAAGGACCTTTGTTGCCCTTCCCACTCCAGTTACATAAGAGAGGACTATGGTCTGAACCAATCCTGGGGAGAGTAGATAGATGAAGACTATTCATAATAGTCCAATAGGAAGAGATTAAAAATTTGTCCAATTTAACCTCAATCAGGTTATTCCCTTGTCTTCTGTTAGACCAGCCCTGACAGTTCCACATCCATAAGGCCTACATTTCCAAGAAAATCAGCAAGATCCATCATGCTATCAGAGTAGTTAGTTAACCCCCAATTTTTTCAGAAGGGAAAAGAGGGGAGTTAAGGTTTCCCGCCACCATCCAATTAACTCTTCTATTTTTCCTAATTTTGTCTGCCAAACTCTCCCAAACTTCCTTTCTACTACTACAAGTATTGGGGGCATAAACATTAATTAACATCCACTGTTCAAGACGAGAGCAAAAGTCAACCTCCACATGATTCTTAGAACAAGATATGAGTTTACCAGTAATGTCTTGCCTCTAAAGAGTAACAATTCCTCTAGAGGCCCTAGTAGCCTCACTTATAACATACATCGCATTGGGCCAAATATAATTAAGGATAGATTTGAAGCTTTCCTCTGACATTTTTATGTCCTACAAAAGAAGAATATCCACTTTATTATCAAAAACATGGTTCCTAACTAGCAACTACTTATGAGGGTTGTTTAACCCTCTTATGTTCCAAGAGATTATCTTCATTTCTTGATCTTTCTAGGGGGGCACCAAGGTGGACTACTTCCCACTAGCAATCTCCTACTCCATCTCCTTTTGTCTGGTCTTCATATGGGTTAGCCTTCCGACCTTACTATCTCCCCCCACGTCAGTTGTCTTACGACTGCTACTTTTCCGCTTCTTCTTCACAATAGTCTATCCTCCCTTATCCTCCAACTTCCCACTTGAACTTGCTCCTGGGAAAAGTGATATTTTCTTCAACAGTGCCCTCGTATTAGTTTTGAGGAACCTCAGAGGGTCCCCAGGACTATCAATTCCATTAACCCTATTCTGTAAAAATAGAGCACTTTTCTGTGGGCTGAGATCCACTCCTATCTCTCCTTCTTCCATGTTTCCCTAGCCCTCCTCAGTTACAGCTGATTCCTGAAGCTCAGGTGGATTTTTCATCTCTGTATCTATCAACTTTTGGCTCTGCTCCTCCCTAACAATTGTTAGTTCTACAACCAATTTCTCCTCCACCAGTAATGGAGAAGCTTGAGGCTCTGGCTGAACTATCTGGGTGTCTTCCACTGGAGTTTCCATAATGGTTTCCTTCTCCGGAGAAGCCAGGCGAGAGTCAACAATCTTCAAGATATTCTCCTTGAAGGGGTATTCCTCCGTCACTTGTTTTGACTTCAAGGGAGGGTTACACTTTGGGGTTTGGCACTGGGTAAAGACATGACCAACTTTAATGCAATTTTGGCAGAACATCCTAGCATTTTGATACTGAATACTCTGCGTCCACTTACCAAACTGAGATTCTAGTATAATGGAAGTGGGGAGGGCCTTCAAAATGTCCACAATGACACAAAATTTGACATATACTAGTCTTGCCTTTGCCTTTGTAACCTTATCAATAGTGACATAGTTACCGAAGGAGTTGCCTATCCAAGTAAAAATTTTCTCATCCCAAAATTCTAGAGGATGACCTAGCAAGTGAACCCATACAGGTGCCAACTGATTGAGGTCAGCCTTGGGGTCAAAACCAGGTTTCCATTTGCATAGGGAGAGGGAATGCTTCCTGTATAGCCATGGACTACCAGCTAAAACTAACAGCATGTCTTCCTAAGAGGTAAATTTAAACAAAAACATACCTCCTGCCATAGTACTAGCTGATACTCTCCCTTTGAGAGACCACTTGGTCGTCATCCAGTGTTGAACCAAGTCAATATTGGGCTTGAAGCCAAAAAACTTCCCCACCAGGGTGTTATCCACAGATGCCACAACCTGCAGCACTATCTGCACCGGTAGTTTAAGTGCGTTAGTACCATCCACCTCTGAAACCACCAGTTGACTGCTCGAAGTCTTGGCAGTACCATTAACATTACCCACAAGAGCTTTCATCCACTTCTTGGGGTTTGACTTCGAAGCTGAGGCCACGTGATCCCTCTGACCACCTGTACCATTAGCTGCACCCCCTAGAGTCAAGGGAGGGGACTGAATCACGCCCCCCTTGAACTGTCTCCTTCCATTCCCGCCCAACACGAATTTAAAATTCAAACAGCTAGTTGCAGAGCGCCTTATGTTTCCAAAGTGACCAACGGACAATTAAATCATTATAAAAAGTATTTGAGCAAAAGTACCATTGTCATAGTGTAACAAGGGCTATTCTGGTAAGAGCTTTCTATGCTTTTCCTTTGATTTTTGTTAACTCTTTAAATATTTATGAATTGATTATGACACATTAAATTATTTTATTTATAAGATATTGTGTGTCATACTGTAATATAAGTAGTGTTTTGGAAGTGGGTCTTTTATTGACTATTTTTCACTCAATGTTATTTTTTAAGTTTGTAGGTTAATTTGGTAATATGATTCCTTATATATTTTTTATATTATAAAGTTTATACAACAATCTCATAAAATACTGGTCATGAAACTATATTATCATAAGTATATGCATATGTTTGCATAATAATCTTTTGAAATAATGAGTGCATCCTATAAAATCTCTTTAAACAACTTAATTTCAAATAATTTTTTTTAACCAAAAAATATTTTTTTAATTAATTTTTAGTTAAAAAATAAATTATATTTATTGCAGCAATATATAAATTTTAAGGTAGATTTGTTGCTGCAATATGTGCTATTGTATTCTAGATTGAAATCCTAGAGGTTCCATATTGAAATCCTAGAGAACTGAAGACCCAAATTTAATATAATATAATTTTATTTTATATATTTTTAACTCAGTGCAATAGAAAAATGCTTTGTAGGTATTTAAAGCTATATTATTGAAGTTAGGATGGAAAATGAAGAAGAAAAATTAGCATGTAGAATCTCTGGAAACCATGGCAGTGGAAGTAACAACATGAAGGAGACAAAGTAACTATCAATAATACTCGAAGGAAAGAAAAACCTTAGGTGCCAAGCCACCAAAGGGTCACCCAGCCTGCCCTAGTGAATAAAAAAATAAGCCAAAAAACACAACAATCAATCACCAGAGCGAAATGAAGATTAATGTTCTAGAAATTGTAGTAGGTTATGATGTCTAAATATTTAAATTAGTATTGCAAGAGGTATGATGTAGTTACATGGCTGTTTTTGAGCTTTGGGAATTGTGGGTAGTTGGACAATTTAGTAGCTGGACTTGACAGGAGGATATTGATTTAACGGAGTAGACAATGTCAAAGTTTAGATTTCCAAAGGCCTTCACAACCACAATGCTGTCATGGAGTGTTTTGGAGTTAGGTGGATTCAAGGGCAACAAGCTGTCCAATGCAAAGATGGACATTCGATGGGCCACATATTATCTTCTCAAAGATACTACTCATCCAATTCAGGTTAGTATGTTCTTAAGAACAGGATAATTACGGTCATGATGTAACAATAGAATAATTTTAGTCATGATGTTGTATATCCCAGTTTTATAAATTCTAATAATTATTGAGGATTGTTTGAAAATTATGTAGGTAGGGGAACCTAACAGTGACCACAAATGTTGGGAAAGGGTAGAAGACATGGACACAACTAGAACTGTGTATAAAGTAGATAACCAAAACTTTGAAACGGCTGTAGCACTTGTAGTTGCATCTCTTGTATCACAAGTAAGACCCTTCCTATTTCAAGAGACTCATTCATGCTTCCATGATGTTAAATTTTTTAGCACTAGAGTAATAGAAGTTGTTTAAAAACTAAGTAATGATTAGAGTTTAGGAGCTGATAAATTAGACATTACATGGGGGGGACAATAAACATGTTGGAACCTGAATACTTTTATCAAAGGTATAACTTTGAGTGTGACTAATTATACTAATTGAATCTGTAGAAAGTTAAAAATATTGCTGATTCAATGAAAAAAGTGAAGTAATATAAGGAGTCACACTCTAAGTTACTCTACCTTAGATAAAAGCACTTAGGCTCCAACATGTTTATTGTCCCACCCAAATGTATTGTATGATTCACCAGCTCCTAAATGCTGACCATTATAAATCTTTTAAGTTGCTACTATTACTCTAGTGCTAAAAAATTTAGTATGGAAGCATGAATGAGTTTCTTGGAATAGAAAGGGTCTGACTTGGGAGACAAAATGGATGTAGCTCCAAGTGCTACAGTTGTTGTAGGGTTTTGGTTATCTATTTTAAATGCAGTAATCTTTTGGCATCTCCTAAAATTTGTAGTCATTGTTAGCGTCTCTTACCTACATAATTATCAAACAAGCCTAAATAATTATTAGAATTTATAAACCCAGGAGATAAAACATCATTACTAAAATTATTCTGTTGTAACATCATGATTGAAATTATTTTGTTGTTATGCACATACTAACCTCAACATATATGGTGACCGGATTAGCAGTAGCTTTGAAAAGATAATTTGTGGCCCATAGAATGGCCATCTTTGGATTGGAGAGCTCACCACCAATGAATCCACCAAACTCCAAAACACTCCATGATATAGCATTGTGGCTGTGCATCATAATATCCTCCTGACAATTCTTGTCTATACCAACTAAAATAATATCTTTGTCTAGACACTATTCCGCTTCCTTATGTAATTTGACTATAATGCTTGGTAACTTCAATTCAGAGTTGAGCAAGGATTCGTTGGTAGCAAGCTTCCTGGTAGACGGCTTATTGTAGGGGCAACTATTCCCAATGTCCACGTGCAATGGTTAAAGGGCATGGTTCATCTTTGGGTGCATCACCACTAACTACTTCTTTGCCAAATAAAGTCAATAATGCCCTTCATGAAAATGGTCTTCAAATGGCTAGAGGTTCATTTGTGCTATATGTTATATTTTATGCATATCACGCTGAACTAAAAAATCATACTATAAAGGAATTTTTGGAAATTCAAATCTGAAGTACGTACTCCACCTACCCACTACCCCATCAAAGATTTCTTTGGGATCTCTCTCCCACCACATTGACCAAGGAGTTAATGCTATCCAATTGGGACTGCAGACAGAATTCATTGGCGGCCAGTTTCATTATTATTGGTAGGTATTTTTAAATTTGTTTTGAGCGGTAGAATTTTTTTGCAGGTTAGAGAAGAGACAAAAAGGAGGGAATGTTTTAAAATGTAAGACAGAAAAATAAGCAAAGAGGCAGAAGAGGAAGTTGTAGAAGCAGTAGCAACATAGAATGTTCTTTGTTTCCATGAACAACAGTTCTGAGCATTTTAGTGTGTGTGCAAAGAATAGCAGATAGCTCTAGTTTGTTGTGGGTTTGTGTACAGCTCTAGATTGCTGCAAATCATGTTTGTAATCCTGTAGTTTCATGTTTAGAAATCATTTGTAAATGTTATTTTTTCTGATTTAATAGAACAAACAAAAGCTTGCAAGTCTCAATTGTGTGTCTCCTTTGCAATCTATTTTGCTATTCCGCATTTTATTTGTGTTTGGATTCAAATATCCATCAGATTAGTATCAAACCCAGAAGGCCCTAAGTCTTGAGTGAGTTGGGCATTTATTCTCTAGGTGTTTAAAGTTTGTTTGGTAGGAGACATGGCTAGAGAAGAGAGTAAGAGTTGGCAGCAGCCACCACAATTCGATGGACAAAACTATGATGTTTGCACAAAGAAATGAAGACCATAATAGTTGCAAATGATTTATGGGTTTTTGTGATCAACGGGTTCAATGATGTGACTGACCCAGCTGCATATGCAACCCTCACAAATAACCAGAAGACCCAGTTGAAGGAGACCCAATTGAAGGAGACAAGAAGGAAAGATGCAAAAGCCCTTTGTTTAATTGAGGTAGCCTTGACAGAGGCTATTTTCCCTAGAATAGCAGTAGCCAACTATGCAAAAGAAGCATAGGGAATATTGCAAAATAGTTACAAGGGAACTGACAAGGTGAGATCAATGAAACTCCAGTTACTTAGGAGAGATTTTGAGACCCTACAAATGAAGGACAATGAGTCCATTTCAGATTTTCACACAAGGGTTTCCACCTTGGTTAATCAATTAAGGATAAATAGAGAAACCATGGATGAACAAAAGATTATAGAGAAAATCCTTAGAAGTTTGCTTGCTAGATTTGCCCCAATAGTTATTACCATAGAAGAGACCAAAGACCTCTTTAAAATGGCACTTGATGAGATGATGGGTTTCCTACTAACCCATAAGCAGTGCCTAAATAGCTCAACAAATCCTTCCCATGAGAAAGCTTTCAAAGCTCAAGCCAACTCAAGAGGCAGGGAGAGAGGTAGAAATAGCTCCGGGTGAAGCTCAAGAGGTAGAGGTAGAGGCAGATCTAGATGTGGAAGTGTTGGAGAAGATAGCTCAAGATGAGCACACAGCCAAGAGGGAGAAAGTAGTTCTTAGTCCAGCTCTAGACAAGCCAAGAAGAACAACAACTCAAGTTAGAAGTTTGACAAGAGCAATGTTGAATGCTATTATTGTCATAAGTTTGGTCATTATGCCAGTGAGTGCTGGAAAAAGCAATGTGACTAGTCTAAGCAAAGTACAAATGTGGCTGATGAAAATGTGGCTAAAGGTAATTAGTCAAAGGCCTTTATCATGTGCAAAATTGCTGAGAAAGGTAGTGATGAGGTATGGTTTTTAGATAGTGGATGTAGCAACCACATGAGTGGTAATGAGAGTTTATCTTCTTTCATTGATAAAAATGATAAGTCTAAGATAAAAATGGGAAACAATGAAATAGTTGCAATTGTGGGAAAGGGGTCTATTATGTTTGGTGCTAGTCAAGGTGAGAAGGAGATTGAAAATGTATATTTTACCCCTGGAAAAAAGCACAATGTCATGAGTATTGGACAACTGATCCAAAAAGGCTACAAAGTGTTGATGGAAAAGGGTGAATACATCATTTATGAGAGGGATGGAAGCAAGAAAATACTTGCAGCAGTGCTAATGACAAAGAATACAATATTTCCCTTGAGGATAGAAACGTGATTCTCAGCCCAGTCCGCAACTATACCTGTCAAGTTCTAGATGGCTCCAGACGGCTCCGAAGTCAACCATTTTGTGTCTTCAACAGTGGCACAACAAGCAGCCTTCAAGACAGTCATTCAAGACCCTTCCAATCTTTGGCATCTTAGGTATGGATACTTACATTATGCTGGTTTGAATCTTTTGTCAAAGAAGGGTATGGTTAGAGGTTTACCAACCATTGTAGAGCCTAGTGGTAAATGTGAAGCCTGCATTTTAGGCAAACAACATAGCCAGCCTTTTCAATCAGGCAACTCTAGAAGGGCAAGAGCACCATTGGAGCTAGTGCACACTGACTTGTGTGGCCCTATGAAAATAATTTCTATTGGTAAGAGCCAATATTTTATGACCTTCATAGATGACTACATCCATAAGACATGGGTTTATTTATTACAACATAAATCTGAAGCATTTGACAAGTTTAAAGTGTTTAAGGCCCATGCTAAAAAGGAGAGTGTACATTTCATCAAGGTCCTAATGTTAGATAGAGGAGGAGAGTATACCTCCAATCAGTGTGTGAATTTTTGCAAGTAACATGGCATTAAGAAGGATCTAACAACAGCCTATACTTTGTAGCAAAATGGAGTGAATGGGAGGAAAAATAGAACCATTGTGGAGATGACAAGAAGTATGCTTAAAGCCAAGAGGCTCCCATATGAATATTTAGGTGAAGCTATAGCAACATCAGTATATTTGATAAATAGAAGTCCTACAAAGGTACTTCATGACAAGATTCCACAAGAGGCATAGACAAAATATAAGGGGATGTTTGAGCACTTGAGAGTGTTTGGGTGTGTAGCATATGCACTTGTGCCAAAAGAAAAGAGGAAGAAAATGGATGACAAGGGTTAGAATTGTATCTTCATTGGCTATTGTGAAGAGTCAAAAGCCTATAGCTTGTATAACCTAGTCACCAAGAAAATAGTTATTAGCAAAGACGTGGAGTTCTTAGAGAATGAGTCATGGGATGGCTTGATAGATACTGACAACTCTGGACAACTCCCAACAACACTGATTGATGAAGAAAAGGAGTATGAAGTCCAGTAAGATGATGTTATGGAGCCTCCTAGACAAATCCAGAGAGCTTCTAACATAGACCATAGATAGGTGTAGAGTTCTGTACACATAGCTCCAAATAGCTCCAGACTGCTCTAGACATAGACAGAGAGCTCTAGATAGCTCCAGACAAGGTCTGATAACATAGCAACAGTAATAGTGAGAGTTCAAACCCCACTCTCACCTCCTTAATTCCAAGAAAGACCAAGAATCTAAGGGAGATCTACCAAAATGAAAGGTATGATGAAGAGTTTGATGAAAGTATGAATTTTGTATTATTTTCTCATAGTGATCCAATTTATTTTAAGGATGTTGTGAAAGAAAAGAAATGGTGTGAAGCCATGGATGAGGAGATAGATGCAATAGAGAGGAATAGAACATGGGAGATAACTAATTTGCCACCCAACAAACAAGTCATTGGAGTGAAATGGATCTATAAGACCAAGAGCAATGCCGATGGAAGAATAGAAAGGCATAAGGCAAGATTAGTTGTCAAGGGGTACAAATAGTAGTTTGGGAGAGATTATGATGAAACATATGCTCTAGTTGCAAGGATGTAAACCATGTGGATAGTTATAGCAATCACAGTGCAACACAAATGGAAGGTGTATCAAATGGACTTGAAGTCCGCCTTCTTGAATGGAGTGTTGAAAGAGGAAGTGTATGTGGAGCAGCCACCTAGTTATGAAGTTGTAGGTCAAGAAAACAAGGTATATAGGCTGAAGAAAGCTCTTTATGGGTTGAAGCAAGTACCATGGGCATGGTATAGTAGGATTGACACATATTTGTTGAATAATAGATTTAGAAAAAGTGATGGTGAGCCCACTCTTTAAATCAAGACAACTGATGATAAGAATTTAATTGTTGTCTTGTATGTTGATGATTTTGTTTTTATTGGGGATGATGATTTCCTAATTGCTGATCTTAAAGAGGCCATGAAAAGAGAGTTTGAAATGACAGACTTAGGTCTCTTGAGATATTTTCTAGGCATAGAAGTAAAACAAATGCATGATGGTATATTTATCTCTCAAGCAAAGTATGCAGCAGAGATTTTGAAGAGGTTTAGGATGCAAGATAGAAAGTCTACCCCCACACTAATAGCTATAGGTATGAAGTTGAGCAAGGAGGACCATAGCAATAAAGTGAACCCAACCCTCTACAAGATTATGGTTGGAAGTCTGATGTATTTGACTACTACTTGGCCTGATATAATGCATAGTGTAAGTCTGACTTCTTGATTTATGGAGACTCCAAAAGAGTCACATTGGCAAGTAGGTAAAAGAATCCTAAGATATGTGAATGGAACCAAATGATATGGCATTTTGTATAGTGCAACAAATGTTTTCAGGTTAGTTGGTTACATAGATAGTGATTGGATAGGGAGTGTAGATCATATGAAGAGCACATCTGGATATGTGTTTCACTTGGGATCGGGAGTCATTTCATGGGCTTCCAAGAAACAACCCATAGTTTCCTTATCTACAGCTGAGGCTGAGTATATAGCAGCAAATGGATGGAACAACTATATTTTCTGACAATATTTCCACAATTGCTTTGACAAAGAATCTAGTTTTTCATGAAAGAAGCAAACACATTGAAGTGAGGTATCATTTCATAAGAGAATTAGTTGAAAATGGTGAAATCAAAATGAAATTTTGTAGGTTTGAGCAGCAACTTCCAGACATTTTTACCAAACCATTAAGCAAGGAGAACTTTGAACATCTCAAAGATAGCTTAGACATTGTGGACAACTCCAGTTTCAGTTCTGGAAAGAAAGATCCAGATAGCTCCAGACAACTATAGATAGCTCCCGAGACATAGAATGAAAGAGGTTTGTGGCTCAAGATTTAGGGGGAGTGTTAGAAATTCAGATCTAGAGTACGTACTCCACCTACCAACTACCCCATCATAGATTTCTTTGGGATCTCTCTCCTACCACATTGACCAAGGAGTTAATGCCATACAATTGGCATTGCAGACAAAATTCATTGGTGGCCAATTTCATTATTGCTGGTAGGTAATTTTTAAATTGTTTTGAGTGGCATAATTTTTTTTGGAGGTTAGAGAAGAGACAAAAAGAAGGGAATGTTTTAAAATGTAGGACAAAAAAAGTAGAGAGGCAGAAGAGGAAGTTATAGAAGTAGTAGCAACAGAGAATGTTCTTTGTGTGCATGAACAACAATTCTGAGCATTACAATGTGTGTATAGAGAGCAGCAGATAGCTCCAATTTGTTGTGGGTTTGTGTGCAACTCCAGATTGCTGCAAATCATGTTTTTAATCTTGTAGTTTCATGGTTAGAAATCATTTGTAAATGCTATTTTTTTTTATTTAATAGAACAAACAAAAGTTTGCAAGTCTCAGTTGTCTGTCTCCTTTGCAATCTGTTTTGTTATTCCACATTTTATTTGTGTTTGGGATTCAAATATCCATCAGATATGAGGCCTGATGAGAGGCTAAATAGTAGATTTTTATCTTAAAAAACACATGACAGATGAATCTATTTAGAACGCTTTTTTTTAAACTTAAAAAGTGTGCAGTTAAACTCTATATGAACCATAGATCCATATAAGTTTGATAGGAATTTAGAAAATAGCTACATACTACTTGATGCTATCCAACAATATTAGTTCAAGTTTGGTTATTTCAATTTTTTTTTGTACAATCAATGCTCTATCAATAAATATTATATCTTGATCTTTTAGATTTGTAACTTAAAAAAATATTCTAAATAGATTCATCTATCATTTGTTTCATAAGGTAAAAATCTATTGTTTAGCCTCTCATCAGGCCTCATTCCTTTATAGTTCTGAACATATCTAAGATACTGGCAACAACAACTTCAACTTTATTGTTAGTCCTGAGATGATTTTTTCAATTCAACATGATATGTAGAAACCATAACAGACAGCACAAATGAACTAAAATTAGGATATTGTGTAGATTTGAAGCCCATCTTATGGAATATGAAACTAATCAAAATCATCTTCATTATATTCATTAAGGTCAGATCCAAAATTGATAGTAGCTCGAGAATCAGTCATACCACCTTAGGTGTATTGACCATGATAAAATCATTGATCAGGTTCTTTAAGATACAAGCTACTTCTTGGACTCACACCAAGGCTCATCCATTTATATGACAACCACAAGGTGGATATCTAATATTTTTTAAAGTATTCCTATGTAATCTATTTTATAAAGTCCACCTGCATATTCTTTCAGAACTCTAGAATACAAAAATCCACAAGAAGCAGCATATAGAACAATCCACCAAAATGCGAAGTCTATTAACCTTCTAAATGATGACTCGATTTACACTAAGCCTATAAACCATTTAAATGTTGACTAGATATACACTAAGTCATTATCCCTTAGCAGTTATGAAGGCATCTTATAAGATTAAAAAACCCAAAACTAAAAAAATAATGAACTTGAAACATACCTCCATCCATTTGAGGAACATTATCAAGGATGGTAGTATTGACTGCATTTGGCAAAGAAGTACTAACTGGTGATGCACCCAAAGATGAACCATGACCCTTAACCATTGCACGTCGATGTTGGGAATGAGGTGGACGAGAAGAAGTATAGACAATGCTAGTGCTACTTTCATCTTCACCATTATAATTAATCTTATGATAGTATACATTAACATAACAGGGCAACAGTAACATAAACATTAGCCCCTGCAATAAGCCGACAACCAAGAAGCCTCCTACAAATGAATCCTTGCTCAACTCTGAACTGAGAGATACCAAGCATTACAGTTAAAGCACATAAGGAAGTAGAACAGTGTCCAGACACAGAGATTATTTCGGTTGGGATAACAAGAATTGACGGGAGGATATTATGATGTAGAGATAATGTTAAGTTTGGATTTCCAATGGCCTTCAAAACCACAATTCTGTCATGGAATGTTTTGGAGTTCAGCGGATTCATGGGCAATGAGCTCTCCAATGGAAATATGGTCATTCAATGGGCCACAGATTTTCTTTTTAAAGCTACTGCTCATCCGGGCACCATATATGTTTAGGTTAGTAAATTCATAACAATAGAACAATTTTAGTCATGATGTTACAACGAAATTTTTTCAGTCATGATATTGTATCTCTTGGGTTTCTAAATTATAATAATTATTTAGGGTTCTCTGATAACTATATAGGTAGGAGACCCTACAAATAGTGGGAGAGGCTAGAAGACATGGACACTACCAGAACTACATATAAAATAGATAACCAATACCATGAAATGCCTACATCACTTGCAGCTGCATCCCTTGTGTTTCTCAAATCAGACCCTTCCTATTCTAATACACTCATTCATGCTTCCATGATGGTAAATTTTTAAGCACTAGAGTAATAACATCTTAAAAGCATGATAACATTCAGAGTTTAGGAGCTGATGAATCAGACAATACATTTGCATTGGACAATAAACATGTTGGAGTCCGAGTGCTTTTATCCCAGGTATAGTAACTTAGAGTGTGACTACATATGCTAATCGAATGAGTAAGAAGTTATATAAGTAGCCACACTCGGGCTCCAACATGTTTATTGTCCCTCCCAAATGTATTCTCTGATTCATTAGCTCCTAAACTCTATCATTACCAAGTTTTTAAGATGACACTATTAATCTAGTGCTAAAAAATTTAGCATTATGGAAGCATGAATGAGTCTCTTAGAATAGAGATGGGCTTACTTGTGAAAAAAGGATGCAGCTACAAGTGTTACAACCATTTCAAGGTTTTGGTTATTTATATGTAGTTCTAGAAGTGTCCATGTCTTTTGGCCTCTCCCAATAGTTGTGGTCATTGTTAGGGTCCCCTATCTACATAATTTTCAGATGAGCCTCAATAATTATTAGAATTTATAAACCCCTGAAATTATTTTTTTGTTACATCATGAATGAAATTATTCTATTGTTATGCACATATTAACCTGAGCATATATGGTCCCAGATGGGTAGTAGCTTTGAGAAGATAATATGTGGCCTATCAAATGGCCATCTTTGTATTGGAGATATCGCTGCCCATGAATTCGGCGAACTCGAAAACACTCAATAAAAGCATTGTGGTTGTGAAGGCCTTTTTTTTTTTTTTAAACAGAAAAAGGTGGCGGAGCACCCATAAAATTAATAGAAACGTTTAAACAAAAAGAACAAGGGCTTCACGCCCAAAAGTCCATCCCAAAATAATTACATGATAAGGTCCTGAAACGACCTGATATAACAATTTAAAACAAATCAACATGGCCCTTAAAAGACCTAATAAAACATAATTTAAACCAGCATGGAAAAAAGACCAAACTGCCAGCCTAGATCAAAAGGAAAGACCAAAACATGGAAGACGAGGCCCCATCACCATCAGTAAAACCTTGCAGAGGAGCACAAGAGCCCGCCACCCTGTCAAGCGCATCACATCGCAGACACTGCCCAAAACAAACACCCCCACCAAGCCAACCGCAACACCACCGTAGGGAAGCCCTCGAACAAAACAGACACCCGTCCACGTAGAGCCCACAAGAAGAACACAGAGATAGGAACAATGAAGCCACGGGACCACCCACAGAGAGAAAATTAGAAAAAAAACATAGACCACTGCCAACCTATTCACAGGCACTAGGAGAAACAGTAGGCCGCTAACGAAGCTTAGGCCGCTGGCAGGTCCCTTGCCTCCATATCCACTATGGCCGCTGACTGACCCCCTTCCTCCAAATCCGCTAAGGCATAATAAGGCATCCCCGGGGCCATGTCAGACGTGTGAACTCTGAGGAAACGAATAGCTGTGAACACGTCCCTAATTCACTCGCATCTTTTCTTGGAAAAAAGAAAATAGTATGCTCGTAGGGCATCATCTAAATCCTCACTACATAAGGATTTGATACTAGACTGCAGAGCTCTGTAGATTACCTGCTGTGGAGGAGAATTCCGTAGAGTTGTAAGATTAAAAAGCCCACCAATAAGGGCGTCGCCTTGCTCCATGCGATAATTAGACACTGTCACCTCCCGACATTCCACTGTGTAAATATTCTTAAAGAACAAGCCTGCCGCCAGGGAGTGCACATAGTCTCCATCCACAACAAGATCCATTATGTTGGAAAGAAGTTGTGAGACTATATCTGAAAAGTTTAACACACGACCATCAAAGCCTCTGATCCAGGCATGGCCCACGATATTCCAAACTGCAAACTGAATAAGAGTGCAGTCAGAGTCGATAAGGGTCATGAGATCAATCGCCTTCACTCGCCCTCGTATCTCCAGTTCCCAATCAAGGGCAGGGAAAAACAACCTCTGGTTCAGTCGCTTATCTGCCATCATCAACTATAGATGAAAGATAGCAATTGAAAGGAGGGAGCAACACGGAAAGAGTAGTAAAGTGGCAGAGCAAGGAAACCACATAGGAGAGAGCCCTCAAAAACACAAACTTGAAAGGAGCCTGAAAGAAAACAATAAGGAAATGAGAGTTGGCGGAGAAGTAAAAGCGCTAGCGTCAGCCACACAATTGAAGAGAATAGTACTCTGCCAGCCCATTTGAGAGCGAGTATAGGTGACAACGTGTCCACAGCAGGTAGGAGGAGGCGGAAGAAATAAGCCGTTATGCCATCAAAAGATAGACAAGCAGTCCTAGCATGGCAATATCTATAAATGAACATAAGGCGAGAGCAGATACGCTATCTTCTCCTTACAGGCGGGACATCTGACAAACCTACATCCATCTTAATACATTCATCCCAATAAAAACTTGGGAAAGTGCTCCTGGAGAATGTCAGAGATCCTTCAAGGAGTATAAATGTGGAAATAAATGAGACAGCTTCCTAATCCAAGGTGAAACCAGTGAAAGAACATCCGACCGTACTTAAGGCTTGTCGACATCTTGGAACCAGTCAAGGAATATAACTTACTCATCTGCCATATCAGCAAACAGGAGAGAGGTCAGTTGACATGGCAATTGGAGTGCACCATGATGGAAGAAAACAGTGTCTTTATCACTATCAATTGCTACATTGGCTAGGAAGTCCACCACCCTGTTACCTTCCTGTAGCATGTGGGATATGAAAAAATTGTCTAGTCTGTTCAGAAGAGCTTTGGCCTGAGAGAGGATATAGGTCAACTTCTAATTATCTAAGCCTTTCACCTTAATTGCATTTATTACTAGCAAGGAATCGTCCTCAATCCACACGTTCCTTAAATCTTTTTCAAGCGCCAAGTTAAGTCCATGCACCAGAGCCCAAGCTTCTGCCTCATTGTTGGTGCCTAGGGGTAATTTGGATGACTTGGCTGCGATCAACTCTCCATGTATATCCCTAATGACACATCCCGTTCCAGAGAGGCCAGGGTTCCCTCGGCATGCCCCGTCAATGTTTAGCTTACAGAAGGGAGAAGAGGGTGGAGTCCATTTAACTTTATCTCTGATTGTGGAGAGCTTGGGAGTTCTTGTATTGATGCCAATCCCCAAACATCTAACTGAGGGCCAGAGTGATATAACTTCTGCATCCCATTTAGACCAAACCAGCTTAGAGGAATTAAAAGATCTAAGATAAGCCACTGCCTAATCCGCTATGGCAACATCAAGTTTAACACAGACCTGAAACACTGATTGAGCTTCCTTCCTAAAAATACGCAGATTCCTTTCCCACCAGATGTGCCAAATAATCATGGAAGGACCCAACTCCCAAAGGCATGCTAATGTTGAGGTAGCAAACGAATGGGGCTAGTTTTTAAACATAAGATATAAGGATTTGGAGAAAGGGCTTGTCCATTTTAACTTCCTGAAAAACCAAGTCCAGCATGCTGTACTAAAAGGGTAGTGAAGCAAGATGTGATCTAAAGATTCTTCCTCCAATCCACAGAGCACACAAAGGAAATTAGAGCCCAATCCTAGTCTTTTGATTCGGTCACCTGTGAGAATTTTATTATGAAGCGCACACCAAGCGAAAGCTCCAGCCCTAGGGAGAGTTGACGTGTCCCAGGACAGCTTCGAGGGCCAGTTTGACAGCGCTTTCTGCATGCCTAGTTTATATCCATCTTTAACTGAATAACATCCTGAAATAGCCGCTGTCCAGACCACTTCATCCTCCATGCTGGAGACAAACACTGACCTCCTACCAAGGAGACGACTGAGGAGTGCTTTTTGGGAGATAGGAAAATTACAGTCTAGGAATCCTTTCCAGGCAACTGTAACTGATGTCCCCTCCCTAACCACCTGCTAGTAGTCTTTAACTTTGTGCCCCCAATGTGATTGGAGAAAGGAACATGCCTCAGAAAGCTCAGAATACGTAGACAGTGGCGCTTCCCCGCCCCAAGAGTCAAACCAGAAGTCTGCCTTTTCACCATTATGTATGATCCAAGTGAGGTTGGGCTGAAGGAGGTCCCTACTTCTTATTAAGAAATTCTAGATAGCGGACCCCTTGGGAGGGTTTTGTACTGTGAAGATCCGCTCATTATCCAGTGAATCAAGATACTTAGCTTTCATTAATTTTACCCACATGGCGTTAGGTTTGAAGTACATCTTCCACGCCAATTTGGCCCCGAGTGCTTGGTTTTGAGCTTGGATATTAAGAATTCCCGACCCTCCTTCCACCTTGGGTTTGCACACTTTATCCCAAGCCAATAGGTGTATTTTCTTTTCTTCAAGAGAGCCTTGCCAGAGAAATTTTCTGCAGAGACCATCAATTTTAGCAATAATTCCTTTAGGGACATGGAAAATCGACATCATGTATACTGGCACCGCAGACAACATAGCTTTAATCAAAACTATTCGCCCAGCTAAGGATGGATGGTGACCTTTCCATTTAGCCAGCTTTGTGTTCAAATTTTGTAAAACCTTACCCCATAAATTATTCTTGTATCTGCCCATGAATAGGGGCAGACCGAGATAGCTTCCTGGGAGAACTTGGGATTCGAGGTTAAGGGTAACTTGTATCAACTTTTGGAGAAACAAGGGAACATTTTGGAAAAAGACCATAGATTTATTAAAATTCACTTCTTGTCCTGAGACACAGCAATAAGAATTGACTGTATTCATCATTGATCTGGCTTCCCGTATTGACGCTTGACCAAAAAGTAATGTATCATCAGCAAACAAAGCATGACTGAAGGGCTCTTGAATACCTTTTAGTTTGATACCTTGCCATTCTAACCTTCTCTTTGCCTCCTTTATGGACCAAGTGAGTGCTTCTATCATGATTATGAAGAGGTAAGGAGAAAGAGGGTCTCCTTGTTTTAAGCCATGCGAAGGTTCAAAGAAGCTAGACTCCTTTCTATTTATTAAAACTGAAGCTCGGAACCCTGAGATACATGAATTAATCCATTTAACCAGTTCTTTGGAGAACCCCATTTGCATCATGATATCAAGCAGGAAGCTCCAATTCACTCTGTCATAAGCCTTAGACATATCAAGTTTCACAACCATAGATTTCTTCTTTTCCTTGTTCACTGAATGCAAGATTTCATGAGTAAGGATGGCGCCCTCCATGATCTCTTTTCCTGGTACAAAACCCCCTTGTTCACTAGAAATCAACTCCTTCATCAGGGGTGACAATCTCAGCGCTATGGCCTTTGAAATTATCTTATAGATGAAGTTACACAGAGAGATAGGCTGGAAGTCTTCAAAAGTTTGGGGAAATTTTGATTTGGGAATAAGCATTAAGCATGTCAATTTAAGTTCCTTTAGCACATTCTTAGCTTTTCTGGATTCTTCTACAGCCAGGAAAACATCCCTCCGAACCGTGGCCCTGCACTTCTGAAAGAAAATTCTGGTCCATCCATCCGGGCCCGGCGCTTTCTCTCCCACCAAAGAGAACACCGCAGACTTTACTTTTTCTAAGGAAAATGGTTTCAAAAGTTCCTTATTGTGATGCTCTTTGATTAACTTTGGAATGAAATTGCACACCTCTAAAGCTTTGTTCCGATGGTAAGGCGGGCTGGAAAGAAGATTTGCAAAAAAATTTTGTGCTGCGGCAAGGATATCTGATTGTTCAATGCATGTCTGCCCATTTCTCAATTGAATGGATTTAATAGAATTGACCTCAGATCTCACCTTGACTGACAAATGAAAATAAGAGGTATTTTTGTCGCCATCTTTCAACCATAGTTCCTTGGAACGCTGCCTCCAATAAAGTTCTTCCCTTTTCAAGATCTCTTCTAGATCTGATGTCAACTATTTCTCCTTCTGAAAGGAGGATAAATCCATGCCTCTAGTGATTATGAAATCAGCCAGTGCTTTTAATTCTTGTAATATTCTAGCTTTCTCAGCAAAAACATTTCGGAAATGATTTTTGTTCCATTCCATTACCCTATGCCTTAGAAATTTTAATTTGCTTGCTAATTGAAACATTTGTGATCCTTCCACGAAAGGAATGGATTTCCACCAGAGCTGAATATTATCCACAAAAGTCATATCCCTGAACCACATAGACTGAAACTTGAAACGCTTCTTGCTGGGAAAATTTTGTCCTCCTAAGGAGAGCCTGACTGGAAAGTGATCTGAGCCTACCAAGGGCCGAATATCTGCTTCAAAACTGAATGGAAAGTTAAAACATTTTGGAGACAGAAGGAATCTGTCCAATCTTTCTGCTATTTGTAGAAATCCTTTTCTTCTGTTTGTCTAGGTAAAAGTACCGTTATTAGGAATGCAGTCTATCAGAAAATTATTATTAACAAAAACCTTGAAGTCCTTCTGAGATCTAGGCGGATGCGTGATACCCCCTGACTTTTCCTTGTCATCTAATATTGAATTAAAATCGCCCCCTAAAATGAAAGGGCTCCATTTCAGCTTCCTCAGCCAAATAGACAGATTATCCCAAACTAATTTCTTCTATGATAAATCTACAGGCGCATATACATTCACAAACCATAATTCAGCTCCGTTAAAAAGTTCAGGGAACTTACCAATTATAAAGTTGTCAGTCTTCTCCACTACTTCCAAGGCTTGAATATGATTCCTCTAGCCTGTAACTAACCCTCCAGCAGCCCCACAAGCATCCACCTTTTCAAAGCTCCAATCCCTCCAACTCTTAGAGAAAGAATAAAAAAACTCTGAGGACAATTTAGTTTCCTGAAGCATGATTATTTCTACTCATTCCTCATCAATTTGATATTTGATGAGGTTCCTTTTGTTAGGGGTGTTAATGCCCCTAACATTCCACGTGAGGATCCTCATACCTCTTGAGGAGAGTAGCTAACTCTCCTCCTGCTGTTTGGACTTCGAGATACTTGAGAATGGAGACCACTGGGCTTGTCTTTGTTGTGCCTCAACTTCTTCTATCTGGAACTTTTCCTGAGGGGGGTAGGGGTGCCTTTAGTCAGAGGGCTTTTCAAACTTGTTCGAAGTAGACCGAGTGGCCTGTTCTCCTCCTTCTCTAGATCTTCCTGAAGAACCTCATCTGCAATTTCCTCCATCACATTTAAAGCCACTTTTGACACCACCTGGTCTAACAGTTCCTTCAATGTTTCATTATCCTGAATCAAGTCCTTGGAGAAATCATTTTGCTCGGCTGCTATTTCCCTGGAGGTGTGCTGGTCGTTTAAGGTAGTTGGAATCATATCCCGCAGGGGGGTGTCCTCCTCCCCATTTAAAAAATCCTCTTCCTCCCTTAGCGGAGAGAAACAACTAGGGCCATGAGTAGAAGTCTCTTTGGTCGCATCTTCAAGGCAGATACCTTCCTGGGAAGCAAAAATCAAATCCTCAAGGTCCTCTAGGTCCTCTGGAAAAGGTTGGCGTTCCTCAATATTATCTCCGAGGGGTAAATCCACATTTGCTGACTGATCTTTTCCCTCTGAAATCCCAAGCACCACCTGTAGATCTTGTGGAGATTCACTCATCCGAGCTGAGACAGAAATATTTTCCAACTGGGAACCCAACATAACGGCATTACTGCTACTTAATCCGTGCTCCTCTAAGAACACTTCTGCCAAAGATGCTGGGTTGGAGGCTTCCTTCTCTTGTTCCAACCCTCTTCCTTGATTAGACAGGTTATCTACTGTTGTAAGGAAATCTTGGAGCCTTTCCAGATCCTCTGAATTTACACCATCTTGTATTATAATCTCTTGTAGCCAAATTCCATGTATAGAATCCAGTTTGATTCTTTTGGGCAATAACTCCTTAGCCTCTGTAAGAATTCGAAGTCTTACTGAAGAAGAGGTGAGATTTACTGTGGGGATGTCCACTTCTTGACACACCCCCATGGAGTTACCAAGACATGTCAGGACTTCAACATCCATATACTCCATTGGCAAATAGGGAAGATGAACCCAGAGAGGGATCAAAGGGATTTGTTCTTTCCCAACATGAAAATTTGGGCGCCACTTTTGACACCAAATAATTGTTTGATTAAACTTCCATATTCTCTTCAGAAGAATTTTATTTCTCTCCTCCTTATCTGGAAGCACAAAGCAAAAAAAACCATTGCCCAGTTCACAGAAGTAAACCAGATTTCCCCACCGAGCTTGCTGCCATTCTATAAGATCTTGAACTGAGAAATGAGGGGACATCACTTTACCTATAACGGCTGTCTCCGTCAGGAGTTGGGCTTTATCACAGAGCTTTTTTTCCATCTGGGGGAGGGGTATTTCCTTGAACTCACTGCGCCTTGTGACATTCTTTATGACGGGGATCCAAATCTTCTTATGCTTTGGGGCAGGTCTGTTCTTATCCCGGTGTCTATTAAAATGAGAAAACCAGGGATCTTTTCTCTTCTGGGATTCCATCCTTCGGTACCCTTTTGAGTGAGGGCTTGCCAACAACTGATCATCCTTTCGTCTAGCCCTGATTTCATCTTGCTTTGCTTGGTAATCCTTGAAAGCAGCATGCTGAGACTCCAATGGTGCCCTAAAAGTGAAAGAGGCTTCTTTCCATTGATAAGTCCGAGAATATCCATTTTTTGAAAACCCATCTTGGAACCAAACCTTCCTACCTGACGGCTGTCGTCCATGATCCTGCTAACCTGGTTTTTTTAAAATAGAACGAAAATCTCGCCGTTGTCCTTGGAACCCATCCGTCCATCTTGAGGAAGATCCAGGGAAACTCTGATGCAAGAGAGTTGTTCGGTAGGCCATGTGATCTTAACATTGTCTACCGTGTCAAGTCCATATCCTCCCATCAAGTGCAGCTAATAAATTGTCCAACTTCCCAACATTCACGAAGCTTCAAAAACAGCCACAACTATGTCATACCTCTTGCAATAATGAGTCAAACATTTAGACATCATAACCTGTTACAATTTCCAGAACATTAATCTTCATTGGCTTATGGTGATTGATTATTTTATTTTTTGACTTATTTTTTTGAGTCACTAAGGCAGCCTGGGTGACCCTTTGGTAGCTTGGCAACATTACTCTTCATTGCCTTATGGTTATTGATTGTTGTATTTTTTGGCTTATTTTTTGAGTCATTAGGGTGGCTAGGGCGACCCTTTGGTAGCTTGCCAGCTGAGGTTTCTTCTTTGCTTTATGTATTACAGATAGTTACTTCCTTTGTTTTGTTCATGTTATTACTTCTTTTTTTTTTGTAGGAACAAATATTAAACTTAAAGTATATATTGTTGCAATAAATATAATTTATTTTTTTATTAAAAACTAATAAAAATAATATTCTTTACTTGAAAAAAAAAATTGTTTCAAATTAAGTTGTTCATTTATAGGATGGAATTATTATATCAAAAAGTTATTATGTGCACATATGCATATATTTATGATAAAGTAGTTCCATGATCAATATTTTATGGGATTGCTGTATAAACTTTATAATATAAAATATTTAAGAAATCATATTACCAACATAACCTAGAAATTCAAAAAATAATGTTGAGTGAAAAAATAGCCAATAAAACCCCAATTTCCAAAACACTAATTATGTTATATTATGACACACAATATCTTATAAATAAAATATTTAAAGAGCTAACAAAAAATCAAACCAAAAACATAGAAAGATATTACCAAATTAGCCCTTGTTTTACTATGACAATGGTGGTTTTCCTACAATGATTTTTGATAATGATTTGATTGTCAGTTGCTCATTTTGACAACATAATATTACCTTCAAAGCTCTTCATTGATAGAGGCTTAATTTATAGATTTTTGGATGATAGGATGAATGGCTAAGATTTTATTAGATGGATGGCTAAGATTTGATGAGATGACTTTACGACAAGAAAGGAGGCTCCTAAGTCATATCCTTATGCTGATGAAGGGATGGACAAGATTTAAGTGATAGGAAACTGAGGCTTATCCTTATGTGAATGACTAGGATTAAGAGGTTTTTATCGTTATGTGAATGACTAGGATTACGAGGTGTAGTATGAAATGGGTGGTGGAGCTGTAAAGTTAGTTTGGCTTTTGTGCTTGACATGTGACTCTTATTTATTATTTGTGGCAAGTGGAATAGGATTAGAACAAGGTGGAAAATAATTAATCAAATAATAAAATTACCTAATTAACCAGCATACCTATCTTAGGAAAAATCTACCTAAATTAGGCCATGTATTGAATCAAAATAAAATAACAATAAAAAATTTCCTTTGTAAAGCATGCATTTTTTAATTTATGTGAAGAACCCTAACCCTATTTGTGTGTGGATAGATTTGAAATAACCCAAGTAAATAAAATTTATATCCCAAAAATAATCTAGTTTCTTAAAATAAGATAACACTAAAATATTTCATTTATTATAAACTAGCATACCTATCTTTACAAAATAATCTAGTTTCATAAAATAAAATAACAACAAAAAATTTCCTTTATAAAGCATGCATATTTTTATTTATGTGAAGAACCTAACTCTATTTGGGTGTGTAGAGATTTGAAATGTCTTGAGTAAATAAAATTCAAATCCTAAAAATTATCTAATAAAATAAAATCACATTAAAATATTTCATTAACTATAAAATTAAACTTTGAAGAATGAAATAAAAATGCAAAATATGGTGTCACTTCATTTAAATATTTTCCATGATACTCTAGATTTTTAACTTCATAAATAAAATTTAAATCCCAAAAATAAAAATATTTTCCATGATACTCTATATTTTTAACTCTTGAGTAAAAAATTGAAATCCCAAAAATAAACTAATTTGGCATGCATATGTTTACTGATGTGAAGGACCTGACCCTCTTTGGGTCTAGATAGATTTGAAATGTCTTCAGTAAATAACCCTAGAGATAAGTCAACTAAATCAAATACAAGGCGGAATTTTTTAATTTTTTTTAAATAGAGATAATGATAACAAAATATAACACAATTTAACAAACATCTCTAGGAATAACATGACTGCATTATAATAACTAGCAATTTTCAACAACATACAAAACTCATTCAAATAATGTTTAGTTACATGATTACCTTACTAATTACTAACATGATCTAACTAACAGCCATGGTTTGTTCTGAATTTGAAAGTTACCCAAAAATAGCATTAATGAACTCATTAGGATGATAAAATATTAATTTACAAGTTTATCTTAGTAACCAACATTCAGTAAGATATAAATGTTTCAATGAGTTTATTCACATTTATACACCTTTACCAACACTACCAGATAGTCATTTATTCACCAAGTGGAAAGGTACCTCCTTAGCTTCTAAGTCCTATAATCTCAAACTGCACATCTAAAGAGACATTAGTTCTGCATGATTATTAATTTCAAAACAAATATCATTTGCATAAAATGACAAGCCTAAGGCCCTAAGGGGCTGACCTAATGTCTCGGGGGCTCATCTAAGATGGCCTTGCCTACATTTGCATAGCGTAGAGACATCGTAGTTTGGACCTGTATTTACAACCACAAGATGGTATTATACAAATCAAAACCTCTACAATGATATCAACATCTTCTAATTCTTAAATACACATTCACATTACAATCCATTCCTTGAGGATAGTAGGAGATTAATGCTTACCTATTCCGCAACATTCTCATAAAATTTATCAGGACAACATGATCTAAAGCTTAATTTTCTTGAAACAATTCCATATTTATCACGCAAGATTTAATGTAACTAAATTAAGAAGTCTAGCACACACCAGTATACCATATCAAGTACATACTAATCCTTGTCAATAGCAATATATGCACAAAAGACAAAACATTCATGTTTGATCTAGCTATATTTTCATCTTTCCTACCCTCAAATCCATTGAGGAGGTTCAACCTCATATCATAATCTACATCTTAAATAACATAACTATGACATTAAGATCTTATTTTGATATAGCCCACAACTTCATTTCTTGAACTTATTTTGATATAATATCCTCCATGAAGAAAATTCACACTATAATTATTGTATTAATTAATACAATTTCTTTCAGCATTATTTATCAATTTACAAAGAATATGTAGTCTTTTCTATATTACAAAAAATAATATTCAACGTCTACTCTATCGCTAGAATCCTATTTAACCCATTATGATAGAACAGATCAATGCACAACAACACATTATTCAAGAAAGTAATACAAGCTCTATTAACAAAAATGAAATATAAAATTTTAGTTTCTCCACTTCACTCCACACTCTGACTTGAGATAGAAGTCTAAGAGATCTTACAAGGATTCATATATCTTAATAGGAGAATGATCTAACTCACACTAACATTACAAACTGACAAACGTGTTACTTCATTTAGCACTATGTTTTAGCTTAGAAGCAAGCATATTGTCAATATTTCGATCTACTTTCCAATGAAAGAAATATCACATTCCCTTACGGAATATGAGTTAATACAAACTCTAATCAAATATAAGGACATCGCTATTAAAACAATATTTGTATCAATGGTAATGGGTTTAACGATAAATGGGTCCCTACCTTACTAGATTGACTTGCTCAAGTTCCTAACTCTACTCTTGACCAACATTAATCATTTTTCCAATCATAAGCTTCTCGTTCTCAAACACTATTCGAACACAATGAATCTAGTTAGGAAGGTTGTCAAAATCTGTTTGGTGTCCCATACTCCCAATCATCGTGATAGTCATAATGACAACAAACAATTATTTACTTCAAATGAACCAACTAACAAGTAAACTATTCTTGCTAGAAATAATTTTTCCAATAAATTCCCAATTCATCAAATATCTCATCGATTGTTGTAATCATTATTTTTTTTCTCAAATCTCAACTCAGAAGAGTGGAAAGAAGAAATCCATATAATTCTGTGTTGTCCGAATAATCATACCTCCTATTACAACTGCTAGCCTTCCCAATAAGAATAATTACAGCCTCCATTACAAGTGATATGTAACGTTCTAAATCTACATTTTGAGGATTGACAATCACATTTCCTAGATGTAAACCTATTGACATCCATAAAGGCGGTCTTGGAAAATAGAGCTGTCCATGTTGTACATTTTGATCCACTGGGCTCTTAGTTATAACCAAAAGACACCAGAGCATGACTGTGACAACATTTTCCATGGTAAAACTTGCACATGATAAATCATCAGCTAGACAGCTTGCCCTTTGTGCCTAAAAAAATCAGAAACAAAGCTAATAAGAAGGGCTATCATCTGAAAGGTAAACCCCCAAATTGTCAAATAGAAATAAAGGAGATATGATGGAAGAGCGAATGTGAAACTGAAACTAATGGTGTTGTTGATTACACCATTATATCTTCCACTTCTCTTCGACGATTTCTCTTTGAACAAATGTTGTACTCCATAATTGAAAATTAATTATGGATGGAGCATTCACTATCCCAAAACAAGCTTGAACAATTTAAGAAAATATATAAGTAGAACTCTATTAGACAAAATGAATCAACCCAATTTACTACTAATTATATATGGACTGATCCTACTAATGTTGGGTATACATTTAGCTTAATTTAGGTAATTGTCTATATGGAATCAATTGTCTAAATATATCAGGAGAACTCAATGATGCCCTTAGAATTCAAGAGAAGAATTAGGAGAAGAATAAAATATTCTTATTAAAGAGCCACGACACCCTAATTTCAAGCCTCTACTTTCTAAACTATTAAATAGAATTTGTAAAATTCCCGCAACCTTCAAAAAAAGGATCTCATTCTATGAACGAGTAGTGAGGTATTCTCTAATTAAGAAAATCTACCACACTGCAATAGAATGTTTCACAATTATAGGTTTAAAAATGAATGCAAATGGCAGGTCAAAACCAAATCTCTTGACAGTATAGAAGGTCGATACATTGTTGGAGAGATTGGCTAAGAAAAAGCAAAGTACAACACATACCATATTTAAGAAATTTACCAATTGCTAACGATGAATAGGAAAATGCATCTTTTTTTTCTACTGCCAAGGTAAGAGTTGGCAGTTACATTGCTTTACTAACCACGCCCATGGAACAACTAAAATAAATTAGGTAAGAACCCATGAGTATGCGTTGTTCCTCTGATTTTCATCTAAATCACCCTAAAGACTACCCTACGGACTTGCACGCTAGCATACTACTCTAAGAGATGAAAGAATATCTAGGAATATTCTTAAAGCAATCTGGCTTCAGCGAAAATACTTTGAATAGATTAGTTAATACGTTACATTGCATAGTGTAGGTATATTATACAATGAACCGTTACAAAATACTCTAGGAGACATAAATGCTACCGTTCAAAAAAGAAAACCTTGGAGAGAAATCATTCACAAAGTGTCATGATTGAAAAATATGTCCAAAATAGATAATAATTCCATTTGAAGATTCCAACTGAAATAATTAGTGAGGAATCAATTTATGCATGTACAGGACTTCGACGGAGCAAACATTTAGCAGATCACTGTGATTAGGAAGGGTGCAAGGGTTTTTAGATCTGAGCGTATAATTGATAGCGAGTATCACTTGTGTGGGTCACAACCTACAATAGTGGACGCTCATTGTGATCAACAAACCCTAGAGGGAAAGTCGCAGCAGTCTTATCACCATTCGAGTGGATCTGCATGCCTAGAGCCTACTCTAAACTAGTTTTTTGACTTGGATATAAGTGAACCAAAGGTTATTGTGATACACATGTTTCTCACCACATTACTGGTAGTTGTATCAGTCACCACCACCATCAGGCTACAACCTTCGATTACAACCCATCTAAAATAGGATTACGTCAATAAGAAACTATAACATTTGGGACTGCATTCAATAAGGGGAGGGGCCGGTTTGCATCCATTGCAATTATCTTGAAAACAAATTTTGCACAGACCAAGAAGTTCTTAATCAGATAATTACTAAATACTCACAAGCATGATCAAATTCCAGGATTGAGAAAATAAAATATTCTTTCCTATCATACCAATTTGTGCAAAAGTTGCACAACTTTTCTTTCTCAGACAAATGCAACAAAATTCAGGTGAAGATTGTAACCTCCTGCTTGATAGAGTTCTGCAAACCTCCCCTTTCCTCCATCCCTGCCCAAACTCAGATAAAGACCATGCCAAAAAGGTTTTTGAACCCAATTGTGGTTTTGAACAGATATATTCTCCTAGTGTCGAAATCAAATCCTGAAGAAAGATTATTATTTCTTCCTGAAATGGTGTGCCAAACTCGATGGTAGTGCATAGGTAGCCTTGCATGTGATTTTTTAAAGCAAAGACGAGGCTATCCCCAAAAATATTCCTCCCCCCCTTAAATAACATTTTCTGAGCCAGAGCCGCATCCCCTGAAAAATGCATTTTTAAAATACCACTATCACACTCTCTATTTTTAACTAAAATTAATCTTCTTTGATTTGAAATTGAAAAGGAATAATGATTCAAGATTCCCACTTTGCAAAACATCTGCCACTTAATAACATGTACCCAAAATATAATAATGAAAATAATAATAATAAAATAAAGAATCTTTCTTAAATATATAATTGATTAATTATTCCTTTAAATACATATCATAATTACTAAGTAATTTTCAAGTGTTCTCTATACCTCTCAGTGGAGGATGTATTCCACACCTGAGTCAGACTTAGTCCACAATCGTTAACTGCACATCCACGGTGAAAATGGAGAGGCACTACATCCTCCCCCTCTAAAACTTGACTTCCTCCTGGAAGTCGTAAACTAGGGTGAAAATATAACATGTTAGTACCAATCATCAAAGCTAATTCATTTCATAGAGATAATATACAGTGGTTTGCCTATGGAAAGAATTTATAAAATATAAACTTATGTACTCCATTTCAAACATAATCTACCCTTCTAGTTTTCAATGTCTCAATAGTAACACAATCAAAAATTGTATTTCAAATTTGATTCCATAGTACATAACCACTCAAACTCCTTACATATTAGCATTAACACCCATCAATTTCTTTTTGAACTAGGAAAACATTGTACCCTTTTAGTCTTAACTAGTAGAAATTCTCATATCATAAACATGTAAACTATTCAGTTTTGAATGTATCTCCATTACAATTCCTTTTCCAATTGGCTATTAAGCAATCAACACGTTAGAATGCTAAATTTTCACATAATAACAACATAATTATGCACGTAAAGTACACACTTTCCACGAGATCTCAAAACATATTCAACAAAAAAAAGATCACAATTTTTTTTCACCTTTCTTTTGAAGCACGCAAACACAATTTATCATTTCATAAGTACAATTTTCTTAATTTACCAAATATTCTCACATACACCCAAATTCACATCACCGGGGTCCATCTGGATACCAAAAAGCAGCATACTAATCCATGAGCCAAGAGCCAAAATCCATCTCACATAATCCATACCTCACACTTAGTGACCTGCTAGTGTTAGGCCACACTCATAGGGTGAGACCATCCAAGCAAGCCATGATGACCTCTCTCTTGTTGTATAAGGTTGTTAGCCTCCAAGAGATAGTCATCACATATAGGTGGGTACTGAGTCCTAACTATATAATCAACCTCACATACCCCCATCCTCAAGGTTCCCTGCGTCTACTTCCTCGTATACACTCACCAAGTCTGCCTCATATGTCCTTGGAGAGGAATCACAATACGACACATGGCCGACATCAAAAACAATAAGGATAACTAGTTTAGCCACCAAAATCATAAAGAAAGATTAAATAAAATTCAATTTCAACAATAAGGCAAGAAATGTGCACAATTTCAACACTAAATCAAATGTAACCATAAGGGTTACTGCAAATAGGATCACAAGTATGGCTAAACCATCACAATTAAATAGAGACAAAGTGTCGACCTTCACAAACAATAGAAAATCATCAATAACCATAAAGAAAATCCTCAATCTTTGAAAGTGCACTGTACAACACTGTGTGACTAGATACTGGCCACCAAACAAGGAAGGAGGGAACAACGTCAAGCTATAGCAGTAGCCCTCATGTGGTGTAGAGTGAGCACGTCGTCCACATGGTTCAAGGTGTACTCGACTACATCCTACATCGTGTCGTCACGCGGCATGGACTAACCAAGTGGCCCACACACTCCTTGGCTACCCGCATGGAATGTACACCTTGGCCACATCTCGCATCATGTCTTAGCATGGCATGGTCATAAACCAACCAGAGAAGGCACGTACTGGTCATATACCGCATGGTAGTGTGTTTGTGGCTCTGCAAAAGTAGGCATGAGTAGAACACACCCCGCATAGCAACACCTCATGGAAAAGGCACACGTATGTACTCATCGTAGCCAGAGGTATACATGGCTAGGACATGTACCCATATGCTAACTGACCCAAACACTATCGAAAGAAAACATGAGTATCCCTCTACAATTGTGCGAGGCCCCATTATGCTCATCACACAAGTAGGCTATAACACAACCTCATAGTGCACCTTCACGTGTCTAAGCACGTGGCATCGTGTCCTCTAGCCTAGCTCGCTACCATCAGCAACACGGCATCATCACCAGCACTGTGTTAGAACATCAGTGGGGTGTGGCATCATACCTATTGCATCATGTCAGAACATGTGTAGATACAGAATTTGTCTCAGCATGGGTAACAAATCTCTCTCCATATGCTAGACCTTAAAATATACATGGGGCACATGGTCTTACTTGGGTTATCCATGTAGGTCCTAGACGCTAGTGCCCAAGTGATGATTCATGTCGTCGCATAGTTCCAGTTGGGTTGTCCATGCAAGTCCTAGACCCCGGCCCCCAACTGACAACTCACGTGGCATATCATACCTCTCGTGACGACAAGGTAAATGATCCTCCAAGAAATACCATCCAGATGCTCAGAAACTGTGGGGATTAGTCTAGCACATATGGATCAAGTACCTTGGTCCATCATAAGGGAAAGTAGTGAGTACGTTTCCTCAGGTTCGGTTGAGCGAGGGACCACTTTACACCATCATAAGCATACACTATACACTCTGCCCAAGGAAATTTGTGGCTGCTACTACCCCTTCATAGACTGAGGGACTAGAGAACCAAAAGAAGAGAATCTATGAATCTAACTTTTGGTTACTCTTTTATATATATAATTTCAACCACTCAAGGGTTGGCCCTCAATTAGGTAACAAACATACAAACACACATAATGGTATGGTTAATTCCACACCTAAAATACACATATTTCCCATAGATGGGTACCCAATATCACCATCCCATAGGCACACAAAGCAAGTATGGGGTATTCACAACACTCAACCAATGCACAGTTATTGGTTTCTCACATTTACAGAGGAAGATTTACATTTACATACACAAGTTTCATTACTACCATAAGTACATTTATTTCCATAACCAATGTAATTGCCTTTTCACAATCATAACATTTCTTGTTATCCCTTTCCCTTTTCCATTTTTCTCCCACTCTACTTTTCTACATATCACACAATGCTAAATGTCAATATCATGATCATCTATCCAATACATCAATCTAGGTGTTTAGATTAAAGTATGTTATCCAATACAAGAGTTCCTATCACATGCATAATAAGAATTACTAAACATGGGTAACAACATTAACCAAAGATCCCAGTGCTGAAACCTGGCTCTAATACCAAATGCAATGCCCTTCCATGAAACCCTAGAGATAAGTCAACTAAATCAAATACAAGGCGGGATTTTTTTTTTTAAATAGAGATAATGATAAGAAAATATAACACAATCTGATACAACAAGTTAACAAACATCTCTAGGGATAACATGACTGCATTATAATAACTAGCAATTTTCAACAACATACAAAACTCATTCAAATGATGTTTAGTTACATGATTACCTTACTAATTACTAACATGATCTAACTATAAGCCATGGTTTGTTCTAAATCTGAAAGTACCAAAGGAATACACACACACGCACAAATTGTAATGCCTACCCAAGAAAAGAGCATTAACGAACTCATTAGGATGATAAAATATTAATTTACAAGTTTATCTTAGTAACCAACATACATAAAAATGTAATGTAAGATACAAAAATTTCAATGAGTTTATACACATTTATACACCTTTACCAATACTACCAGATAGTCATCTATTCGCTAAGTGGAAAGGTACCTCCTTAGCTTCTAAGTCCTGCATGGCTTATAATCTCAAACTGCACATCTAAAGAGACATTAGTTCTGCATGATTATTAATTTCAAAACAAATATCAATTGCATAAAATGACAAGCCTAAGGCCCTAAGGGGCCAACCTAATGTCTCGGGGGCTCATCTAATATGGCCTTGCCTACATACGTGTAGTGCAAAGACATCATAGTTCGGACCTGTATTTACAACCACAAGATGGTATTATACAAATCAAAACCTCTACAATGCTATTAACATCTTCTAATTCTTAAATACACATTCACATTACAATCCATTCCTTGAGGATAGTAGGAGATTAATGCTTACCTATTCCACAACATTCTCATAAAATTTATCAGGACAACATGATCTAAAGCTTAATTTTCTTGAAACAATTCCATATTTATCATGCAAGATTTAGAGTAACTAAATTAAGAAGTCTAGAACACACCAGTATACCATATCAAGTACATATTAATCCTTGTCAATAGCAATATATGCACAAAAGACAAAACATTCATGTTTGATCTAGCTATGTTTTCACCTTTCCTACCCTCAAATCCATTGAGGAGGTTCAACCTCATATCATAATCTACATCTTAAATAATATAACTATGACATTAAGATCTTATTTTGATATAGCCCACAACTTCATTTCTTGAACTTATTTTGATATAATATCCTCCATGAAGAAAATTCACACTATAATTATTGTATTAATGAATACAATTTCTTTTAGCATTATTTATCAATTTACAAAGAATATCTACTCTTTTCTATATTACAAAAAATAATATTCAACATCTAATCTATTGCTAGAATCCTATTTAACCCATTATGATAGAATAGATAAATGCACAATAACACATTATTCAAGAAAGTAATACAAGCTCTATTAACAAAAATTAAATATAAAATTATTTTCTCGACTTCACTCCACACTTAGACCTGAGATAGAAGTCTAAGAGATCTTACAAGGATTCATATATCTTAATAGGAGAATGATCTAACTCACACTAACATTACAAACTGACAAACATGTTACTTCATATAGCACTATGTTTTAACTTAGAAGCAAGCATATTGTCAATATTTGGATCTACTTTCCAATGAAAGATATATCACATTCCCTTACGAAATATGAGTTAATACAAACTCTAATCAAATATAAGGACATCGCTATTAAAACAATATTTGTATCAATGGTAATGGGTTTAACAATAAATGGGTCCCTACCTTACTAGATTGACTTGCTCAAGTTCCTAACTCTACTCTTGACCAACATTAATCATGTTTCCAAACATAAGTTTCTCATTCTCAAACACTATTTGAACACAATGAATCTAGTTAGGAAGGTTGTCAAAATCTCTTTGTTGTCCCATACTCCCAATCATCGTGATAGTCATAATGACAACAAACAATTATTTACTTCAAATGAACCAACTAACAAGTAAACTATTCTTGCTAGAAATAATTTTGCCAATAAATTCCCAATTCATCAAATATCTCGTCGATTGTTGTAATCATTATTTCTTTTCTCAAATCTCAACTTAGAAGAGTGGAAAGAAGAAATCCATATAATTCTGTGTTGTCCAAATAATCATACGTCCTATTACAACTGCTAGCCTTCCTAATAAGGATAATTACGGCCTCCATTACAAGTGATATGTAACGTTCTAAATCTACGTTTTGAGGATTGACAATTGCATTTCCTAGATGTAAACCTATTGACATCCATAAAAGCGGTCTTGGCAAGCAGAGTTGTCCATGTTGTACATTTCGATCCACTGGGCTCTCAGTTATAACCAAAAGACACCAGAGCATGACTGTGACAACATTTTCCATGGTAAAACTTGCACATGATAAATCATCAGCTAGACAGCTTGCCCTATGTGCCTAAAAAAAATCGAAAAACAAAGCTAATAGGAAGGCCTATCATCTGAAAGGTAAACCCCTAAATTGTCAAATAGAAATAAAGGAGATAATATGGAAGAGAGAATGTGAAACTGAAACTAATGGTGTTGTTGATTCCACCATGATATCTTCCACTTCTCTTCGATGATTTCTCTTTGAACAAATGTTGTACTCCATAATTAAAAATTAATTCACTATCCGAAAACAAGCTTGAACAATTTAAGAAAATATATAAGTAGAACTCTATTAGACAAAATGAATCAACCCAAATTTACTACTAATTATTTATGGACTGCTCCTACTAATGTTGGGTATACTGTTAGCTTAATTTAGGCAATTGTCTGTATGGAATCAATTGTCTAAATATATCAAGAGAACTCAATGATGCCCTTAGAATTCAAGAGAATAATTAAGAGAAGAATAAAATATTCTTATTGAAGAGCCACAACCCCCTAATTTCAAGCCTCTACTTTCTAAACTATTAAATAGAATTTGTAAAATTCCTGCAACCTTCAAAAAAAGGATCTCATTCTATGAACAAGTAGTGAGATATTATCTAATTAAGGAACTCTACCACACTGCAATAGAATGTTGCACAATAATAAGTTTAAAAATGAATGTAAATGGCAGGTCAAAACCAAATCTCTTGATAGTGTAGAAGGCCGATACATAGTTGGAGAGATTGGCTAAGAAAAAGGAAAGCACAACACATACCATATTTAAGAAATTTACCAATTGGTAAGGATGAATAGGAAAATGCATCTTTTTTTTCTACTGCCAAGGTAAGAGTTGGTAGTTGCATTGCTTTACTAACTACGCCCACGGAACAACTAAAATAAATTAGGTAAGAACCCATGAGTATGCGTTGTTCCTCTGATTTTCATCTAAATCACCCTAAAGACTACCCTACGGACTTGCACGCTGGCATACTACTCTAAGAGATGAAAGAAAATCTGGGAAGTTTCTTAAAACAATCTAGCTTTAGCAAAAATACTTCGAATAGATTAGTTAATACGTTACATTCCATAGTGTAGGTATATTTCATAATGAACCGTTACAAAATACTCTGGGAGACATAAATGCTACCATTCAAAAAAGAAAACCTTGGAGAGAAATCATTCACAAAGTGTCATGATTGCAAAATATGTCCAAAATAGATAATAATCCCATTTGAAGATTCCAATTGAAATAATTAGTGAGGAATCAGTTTATGCATGTACAGGACTTTGACAGAGCAAACATTTAGCAGATCACTGTGATCAGGAAGGGTGTAAGGGTTTTCAGATTTGAGTGTATAATTGATAACAAGTATCATTTGTGCGGGTCACAACCTACAATAGTGGACGCTCATTGTGATTAACAAACCCTAGAGGGAAAATCGCAGCAGTCTTATCACCATTCGAGCGGATCTGCATGCCATAGAGCCTACTCTAAATCAGTTTTGTGACTTGGATATAAGTGAACCAAAGGTTATTGTGATACACATGTTTCTCACTACATTACTAGTAGTTGTATCAGTCACCACCATCATCAGGCTACAACCTTTGAGTACAACCCATCTAAAACAGGATTACGTCAATAAGAAACTATAACATTTGGGACTGCATTCAATAAGGGGAGGGGCCGGTTTGCATCCATTGCATTTATCCTAAAAACAAAGTTTACACAGACCAAGAAGTTCTTAATCAAATAATTACTAAATACTCACAAGCATGATCAAATTCCAGGATTGAGAAAATAAAATATTCTTTCCTATCATACCAGTTTGTGCAAAAGTTGTATCTCTTTTCTTGCTTAGACAAATGCAACAAAATTTGGGTGAAGATTGTAACCTCCTGCTTGATAGAGTTCTCCAAATCTCTCCCTTCCTCCATCCCTACCCAAACTTAGACAAAGACCATGCCAAAAGGGTTTTTGAACCCAATTGTGGTTTTGAACAGATATACTCTCCTAGTGTCGAAATCAAATCCTAAACAAAGATTATTATTTTCTTCCTAAAATGGTGTGCCAAACTAGATGGTAGTGCATAGGTAGCCTTGCATGCGATTTTTGAAAGCAAAGACGAGGCTATCCCCAAAAATATTCTTCGCCCCCTTAAATAACATTTTCTGAGCTAGAGCCACATCCCCTGAAAAATGCATTTTTAAAATACCACTATCGCACTTTCTATTCTTAACTAAAATTAACCTTCTTTGATTTGAAATTGAAAAGGAATAATGATTCAAGATTCCCACTTTGTAAAACATCTACCACTTAATAACATGTACCCAATATATAATAATGAAAATAATAATAATTAAATAAAGAATCTTTCTTAAATATATAAGTAGATCAATACAAATTGATTAATTATTCCTTTCAATAAATATCATAATTACTAAGTAATTTTCAAATATGCTCTATGCCTCTTAGTGGGGGATGTATTCCACACCTGAGTCAGACTTAATCCACAATCGTTAACTACACATCCACAGTGAAAATGGAAAGGCACTACAAAACAAGACTAAAGTTTTCACCTTGTAGGTGAGTTTTCACCTTTCCCATATGTTTTTCATCCTCTCCACCCTCTAGAAGCCTTCTAGAGGTCCCTTAGAGCCATCTCCCTCTTTCAGTTTTTATTTTCACTCAAGCAATCCAGATCTCCCCCTATTATTTGCAGATCCCCCGCTGAAAGATCCTACTTTGTAAGTGGAGATTTGGATTCTTACACATGACTAACCTATTTTCAGAGGCATAATCCCTCCTTTTTATCACCTCTACCATGTCCCATCATGCATTTTCACCCAAACCTCTTTCTTTCTGGATCTATCATCAGGTGACCCTCATAAATCAGGATCTCCCCTAGGCGACCTAGTGTCACCCCCCGGGTGACCCATGGGTGACCCTACTGGTGAAAGGGGAGACCCATGGGCAACCCTGTCTTGTTTCTAGCCATGGAAAAACTCAAGTGTCTAACTCAAAATAGTTCTATTTTCACCTTTTTTCTTTCAGTTCGCATGATTTTTCATGCCTAATATGGAGTTGATTATTTCAAGTACCCACACATGCATAATTAGCTCTATTTGATCTGAAATTAACAACTCATTCTCTCCCATGCATTCTTCTAACTCCATTTCTTCTTCAATGATAAGCTATTATTGCTTTATCACTCCCTATTTAGCTGAGTTCACTAGGTAATCAATCTAGTTCACTTCCCAATCAATCCTTGTTAACTCTTCAATCAATTGAGTTAACTTCTCAATCATTTCCACCTCTTATCCTTCTTCTAACCTATAAATACCCCCCTCCCTCAAGCACAAATGAAGGCAAATTCATTGTGCACACAACTCTTGCTAAGCTTTTTCTCTCCCATAGGATGAAGGTGCCTTTTACTTGTTCATTGTTCATCAAGCTTTCACATAAATCTCCTCAAGAATCCTTACGCTACTTCAATCAAGCCATCACACTCATCAACAACTCTCATTGAGCTCTCTTTGCAAATCTTTTAAAGCTTCTTTCGCTTCTTTGTGTTGTCTTGTTGCCAAGAGGTCTTCCCGCTACTTCAAGAGGATACAAGGTTGCCATCAAGGATTTCTGAGGGTAGTGGAGGCTCACAAATATTCTTTATTTTAGGTTCCTCTATGCTTTTTGTCAATTGGTAGTAATTAGAAAATTGAAATGGCTCTTGGGATTAGTAATTTATTGCTTTTTTCCTTGATAGAATAGTTAGATCTCGTATTCTAGAAGTAATTTGCATTCATTGTTTACTTCATTTACTCGCAATTTCCTTTTCTAGATTAAATCATTTTAAAACATTCAAAAATCCTAAAAAAATAGAATATTTGCATTAGGTAAAATTCATTCTAGTTGCGTTCATATTTCCTTTCTTAGAGTAAAAGGCATTTTTTATTTCCAAAATACAAAAAAGCACAAAAACAAGTTTTTGCATTTCATATAGTTACATTTATAAATATCAAGAAAAGAACAAAAACATTAGCCACATAGATAACTTGCAAACCCTTGATACCAGTACAAGGTTAACCAAGATCAACTATTTGTTCAAACCCTTGATACTATCAAAGGTCAATAAAATTCATCACATAACTAAACCTTAGGTCAACTCAAAACCCTAAGTTAAAACCCTAAGTCTAGTCAAGGTTAGTCCACATACACCTATCTCTTGTCTCAACTCATGAATGTGCCTAGGATTAAGAGGTGAGTTGGTGAGGGAGCTCCTTGATGAAATAGAGGAAATCTATCCAAGGCCACAACAAGATCCTTTTGTCTTATAACAACTATAAGCATTTAGACAACTTCAAATACAATGAGCAATCATCTAATGAATTGAAAGATAATAAGCTACTAACAAAAGTAACATCTTACCCACACAGAGGTGGATTAGTAGAAACCCTAATAGAAGAAGAGTAACTAGTGACCATTTGGGTCATAAAGTTATCTCTATAACAATAATCATTGAATGAACCATCCACATTAGCACACAACAACAAAGGCCTAAGGATGTTCTAACCCCTCTCTATGAATGCCAGCTCTGTAACAAGCTAGACCACCACCGTGTCATGCCTCCTCTTGACTAGCTACTTCCACGAGAGTGAGAGTGACATGGTGGTTCACCGCATGGCAAGGAGGGAAGGGTCCATGTGCATGCTGAAATCTAACTAGACAACATTCAGATTAGCATTGATCATCATTCAATAACATTATTAACTAAGCATAAATATCAATCTTCAACAACAATTAATGCAAGGAATGCATATATATATATAGATATATATAGATACATATGATATAAAAGAGGCAACATATTTCCATATATATCCATCCAACAGTGGTGGTATATTACCTAGTTCCTCTTAAAGGAATAGTCTTACACAAGGAAGTATTATCTTAGTGATCCATAGGATCACTTGAGCATCTCAAATCATGTAAAAAGATGAATCTCATATTGGTACGATCTCTCTAACTCATATGATTATCCTTAAATAGTTATACTTACCTAACTCATTATATATGAGGGATGAGTGTGAACTTGCCATGTTTTTAATCTTTCACCTTTACCCCTATGAGGAAGTTTGGGTTGTTAGGGACGTATGGTTTGTTATTATTATTATTATTATTATTGAAATGGATCACACGGTAGGTGACTCCCAAATGGTGGTATTGACGTGCGTTGGTGAAACCTTTGGGCCAAGTGGTGGTATTGATGGACATTCATGAAATCCTTGGGCCGACGACAGTGAAGTATGATTATCCAACGCTCTAAACATAATATTTTCCTCTCCTCTGCTAGGGTAGATGATTGGACTAGATTAATGACCAAGCTCGACGTCGCCATTCCCAAAGTATATCATGAGGCCTAAACATGGTTAAATTATAAGTATGAGGAAATACGTTTAAATACATGTACTTGTTCACTATCCTTGATTATGATTATGATATTTCTAAACCTAATGATTAGAAATGGATATATGTATTTGTATATGTTTTCAATGCCTTTGATTGTAGGATTTGAGTATATGTACGCACAAGTGACATTACATTCTTGTTCATTGTTATTGACTATGATTATGATGCATTGATTTCATTACTAAATTGATCTTTAATAGTGCTAATTTCCCCTTCTAGTAGTTATTCTTGTGTGTAGGTTAGGAAATCAACAACATTAAAAAAGGGAACATTACAAGTGGTATAGGAGCAGTCTTCCTGCCATATTGTGAATGATAGGGACTTACACAACTCATGTGTACTCAGTATATTATATCTTACATGTATACTTCAGGCCTCACATATTCTTCAACATGGATCTTCTCCCCGACAATAATCTTATTCATCATTGATTGTCTCCATGCTATCATATCATCATCTATTATACACTTCTACGATTGAATTTACCTTCTCTACAAATTCATCCCTCCAAAATTTTAAGATGATTTCATCATTCATGTCTTTCCTCAATAATAACTTAGTATTGTCTTCTTGCAGATGGTGTTTCTATTGTCAATCAAAGTATGCACCCAAATTCTAAGCTATCAACTTAGCTACCTATTGAGACATGGGAACACTCCTAGGCCTATGGGTTGCCTAAAACTTGGAGTGAACCTCCAGAGCGGGCTGATTCCCCTAGTAAATCACTTAATCTAAAAGACTTCCTGAGAAAAGGGTTAAGAAGATAACTAAAAATTAAATTCTAAAACCTAAGGATATTTTACCAAAATTTTAACTTATTTTGATGTTTTTACTAACAATCGATTTCTTAGGACAATGAATTTCACAATCTCTCATGTGCATACAACACAAAAATAATTTGCATGAAGGTTTGAAATCAAACACAACATGAAACCTGCGTCATATGAAAGTTTTCTGCACTTGCAATAATAGGACATAAAAAGGATTCGAAATATAGTATCACAATGATAGCATCTAAATATTAATGCAAAATTAGACAAAAGATGGGAAATGAAAGCTCTGTTGTCTATTAAAACTGAAAGGAGTATAAAAATGAGAATCTGAGCACAAAAAGTGTTTACAAGCTCTCTATAGGTGTACAAGAGAGAAAGAAACTATATCTGAACTCAGAAAAACTAATTTTTTTCTCCAATATATGCCTCTAATTTTCTAAAAATGGAAAAATAGAAAAACTACAAAAATCTCTCTGAAAGCTAGCCTCCAAGTCATTTTCAAAATCCACTAAAAAGCTGCCAAAAAGCACACTAAAATGCCTCCAAATTGAAAATAAAGCCTGCCAAAATGCTGCCCCAAGTGGTCCCACCAAACCCCCCTCAAAATTAGGCTTTACCTGACCAGAAAAAGCTCCAAATTGCCCATATTTGTCTAATCTTGCCCAGAAGAAAAATCAAATCCAAAAGAAAGATTATGTCTAATTTTTCTCTACTTTAACTGCATATAAATAACAAATATTTAAAAGCAATTTATAAGTTATTTCTTTAACTATTATTTTATAAGATTCATAGTTTTATCTCCTACTTTATCTTGATTTGATTTTTGTAAAAAATAATAATACAAGGCCTTTGGTTTCATCTTGCCAAGTATATTATATTCTATGGACCTTTGATTTTCTATTAAAATCACAAAATATGAAAGCATATTAAATGGTTAAAAAATTAAAAGCCTCTAGGTCTTGTCCTCCATTTGATCTACAAATAAAATCCTAAGTCATATGGGCCTATGTAGAAAAGGGACCTAAGGCATATGACATCCTAAGTCATGAGAACTAGGTAAATGCAAAGTAAACACAATACCATGAGGGGTATTAACTTAAGGCATTTAAAAATAAATTTGATGTGATAAAAATCACAATCAAACTAGGGCTCCAAAGTAACCCTAACACAAAACAAGCCATGTCCTAACTTTTTGGGCTCATTTCATATTGCATTTTTTGAAGATGAGTCTCTGCTACCACTATGGGGTTAGGGTTTGAACAGGAAAACTTTGATTCCTTTGCTATTTCTGATGGATTTCCATGGATTCTTTTGAATATTTTGAATGAAAAATAAAACGTAAGACTCCTTTGTACATATTTGATCCATTTTCTTCTTTCTGAAATCAAAACTCGGCCTTAAAGCCATGGATCTCACGTATTTCTCTGATGCATTTATTTCTTTCTATGGATATTCCTCATCTCTATTTTGAGGCCGCCATGAAGAACCATCTATGAAGCTATTCTCTATGTATTCGACATATATTCATATAGAAAATGAAAGGTAATTTTCTTTGTCTTGGATGCTTCTCCATTTCCTGTAGATTTCTTGGTCAAGCATGCTTACATCTCATATTCTGTGAAAGGTTTATGGGAAAATCTTCTGTATATTTTCTTCATTAGAGGTCGTGGCCATATTTGTATTTTTGCATTTCTTTGTTTATATGAGTTTGAAACTTTCTATTATTCTATATCTATTATTTTCCTTGAAACCCTAAATGGGTTTAACCTGCTATGAAGAAAAAGATTCATTCTATTAGTATGACCCATGACTCTACCTCATAGTTTGGATCTCATTCCTTACACTTTGACTCTACTATGACTGTGCTTGCACTTTTGTATTTGATATTCTTCACTACTCTGATTGTTTATCAAACCCTCATGTGTTCGAACTTACTATCTTCAATGAATTTTATGATCTCTCCATTTAATGATAAGGGTTTGTAAAAAATGACTTTCAGGCAGCATCATTAACTAGGTTTCTCTCCATTTTTATATGTAAAAGATAATGGAATTATACTATTCTTTATTTTCAAAAAATGTAGAAATACAAGCCTTATACTGGGTTGTGGCCTGATATATCTGATACTTTATCATTTCTGAACTTCACCAAACCCTTGTGGGTTCAAATTGTCTCTCTCCTTTGTATCTGTGTATAGAGAACTTGATCCATTTTGTTTTGAGTAAAAACAATAGGTTCGAGCATAATCCACAACACAATAATGCAATTCCTGTAAAACATGACTATAGTCTCTCATTCTAAAAACTATTTGTTTATGGACAATGTCTTAGACTATGGCTCTTGGTGCTCAAAATTTTGTCTATGTAGTAGCATAAGGGATACTATAGGAATAATAATGCATGATGAACAATACCTCTATTTTCTTTTCATTGTAGTTGCAAGATATCTCAGCTCTTAACATTTCATTTATCTTTCTGGTTACAAAAAATAATATTTGATGAGATCTGAGAAAGATTATGATTCATTTCTATTCCAAATGCATTTGAACAATAACTTCATATGCCTACTGTAGGCTCTTTCACTTTCTGTTCAATTATATTGTATCTTTTCAAGATTCGGAAATATGCTTAATGTGGCATGAGCTGCCCTTTCATTAAATATTTGTACTCCATAGCTCCATCTTGTATACTGTAGAGGCATCTGGTGACTGATTTTATTCTTATAGTTGTTCTATGTGTTCCATGGCTTTTATTGTTCCAATATAGTGATTTGAATGCATACAAGAGGCAATATATGATATTGTAACAATAAATAGATGTAGTAATAGATATTTTGATGTTGAAAATACCTTCTACTCAGTTTCACACCTCATTGGGCAGCCTTGAATGAGTTCACTACTCATTTATGATTCTCATCTCATCATGTTTGACCTGACAGTCATGAATGAGCACAGATCTTGAGGCTCCTATAAACACTTTATAAATTACTCCTTTAGTTGAAATGTTTCTATTTGCACAATATGAATATGTATTCCTATTCCATTCCCCTTGAGATTTAGGGGCAGCATGCTGGGCTCTAACCTTGTGGGAGCCCACTTTGCACTAGATGCTGAAATGTCTTCAAACCAACAACTTAACTTCTTCTATACCTGTACAAGAAACAAATATGTTAATTTAAAATAGTGAAGCTCAATGATTGTTTCATTTCTTCAATCTCTCTTGCCTATGGATGATTTAATATCTGATATAGTACATCATAGGTAATATGTTATGTTCATGATTTAATATTTGATGTTTGCACTCCTGCGGAAATTCCTGTTGATACTCCGGGCCCTACTGTGAAGGGTAAAAAGTGAAAGGTTGCTGGTGATATAAGCACTGGGAAGGCAGTGATTGGGACCCCTAAAACTCTTGGTAGGACCCCAGTGGGTCAGAAAAGTGATTTTTCTGCGAAGATATGTAGGGAGGGGTTTTCCTCTAGAGTTCGGCAGTCAGGGCGTATTGTTGGTAAACCAGCTCCTCCAGCAAAGCTCATTGACTATTCTGAGAGTGGTTCAGATGAATCCACCCAGAAGGAGGATGACAGGGATATGGAGATTCAGGACATATCTGGTGATGATGAAGACAAGCAGGGGACTCATGATCTGGAGGCTACCACTGAGGATGTTGCTGACTCGGCGGGAAATGCTGACAAAGAGGGGGATATGTTCGTGGAAGAGCCTGAGGATGCTATGGAGACTGATGATGGTCTGGGGGCTGTTCTTGCAGGTCTGCGCGGTTGCATTGCAAAGCTGGAACAGAATATCTCCATTGTGCTCAGGACCTCTATTCTCCTCAACCTCTCTATGCTGAAGAATCTAGGGGTTCATGACAATGCTGACAATGACGATCTGGCTAAGAAAGTGGATGATATTATTAAATCCATGGTCTAGAAAGGAGAGGTGTTGCCTCCTTAGTTTTTGTTGTTATACTGCTGATACTTTGTCTCTCTATTTTTATGACATTAATTTTTAGCAGCTGGTTTTGCTGGTTATGCTGGAAATCTGTAATTGATGTATCTACTGCTTCTAGTTTAAGACACTGTTGATGCTTGCTGCCTTCAGGCCTCTCTATTTTTTTTAAGGGTTTGGCCCCTTGTTTAGCCGCCTTATATTATCAAAAAAAAAATGTTATGTTCATGTTGATAGGCACATAGGAAACCATATCCGGAGCTCTAACAATCCTTCTTGTCATGGTACAGGTTCATTCAAAGATCAAGAGTGAGGATGGGCCAGCTGCTATGAAGATCAACCAAGACTTGAAACAGGCAATGATGGATATGCTCTTTTCCCTTCTTATCTTCGGATTCATTGTGTATTTCCTATGTTTGTACTAATTAAGCTATTCCCATGACTTGTGTGGGACATTTGATCTTTCTTGCTTTCATTCAATGCAATGCTTACTCAGTTTTTATATATCTCATTTGTCAAAATAAATGAACATTGTAATGTGAAATGAAATAAATTCTACCTCTCATAAAAACTCTACAAAGCAATGAATGATGAACTAAATTTCTCTCTTCTATCATAACAAAAGCATGATAAAACTAAACCTTCTCTTTTCAAGCATCTTAAACTATGCAAAACCAACATAGCAGAAAATGTTAAGAATCTTTCATCTTAAAATGGAATAATTATTTCAGCTCTACCAATTTAAGCTATAAGTGAAAAATTGGTAACAATTTCTATTTGAAGTGTCAGACCAAAGAGCCTCACTCATTGTGATATAGATAATTGTATTTTTGCTCTCTCATCATTCTTTCTTGATTAACACAATCGTGGTTCACATTCTCAAGACTATTATGTGCTTTTTTATCAATGTTAAGAGTTTACAAGACTATATATAGTTTTAATATAATACTTGAGATAGTTTAACCATTATCACCCACAAATTTAGTTCTTGCAAATCCTAGTCTAGATATAATGATCATAACATTATGCCCTGACTCTGAAATATAAGTGCTAGGTTCACTTTTCACTATGGTTTGTCATACAATTTTTCCTTACTACTATTAGTTCCATCTTTTCATTAGACTGATACAAATTAGTGACATCAACCTAACTATTATGTAGAGATCTAGCACTATGCTATGTTCTTATAGTAGACTATGTTCAATCAGTTCATGGTAATGTATTTACCCCTAAGTATTTAAGGAAAAATACAATTAACCTTTGATAGAAGGGTACTCTACTACTACCCTTAGTCTTATTAGGCATAACCTTGATTTACAAATGTTAAGCAATATAAATTGCACTAGCAAACCAATGCACAAATTTTCAAGACCAAACTATCTCTACCATAGGATTGGGCATCAGAAATCCAACCAAAATAATCATATCCCAAATTATATTGTCTTAAACAAACAAGAATCAATTCTAGGTTATATTAAGATTTTACAAGCAATAATAGGCAAGATTTCTACAATAGAAAGATACAAGTTACTTACACAAATGGACAAAGGAAGGACATCAATCTAGTAAAAAATAGAACTCTAGAGTCTCTACAATTAAAACCCAATTACACCCAATCACCCTGATCCATTTAAGGGATTGAGAACACCCTATTAGATGCATGGTATTGTCATTGATGGAAACTAAGTCTACCTTGCACATCCGCATTGCATAATCTGTTCATACTGGAAGTCAGAGTGAACATTTGTTTAAGATCAGATGTCAGAAACAGAGCATGAGGTAGGGTCCAGTATCTTAGTCTGGATCTCTCTGGTGGTACTTTACAGTGTCTTACAGATCTGAAGAAGTGATAAGGAGTGTCAAGACTATCTAAATCCATAATCTAAGCCTCCGATGATAGATGAATTAAAAGTTATAAGGATCTAAGTATCAAGTTCCAATCAGTCCACACGGTCAGAAGAGGAACAAGGCAACTTAGTATTTGATCTTGGTCCAGATGCAGAAAAGTTATTGGATAAGCAATTGGTGATAAGCAATGAAATTGGCCAACATAATTGATGATCTGGAAACACAAGTTTTTGGTCCACGTTGATATTTGTTCATATATTCAACCGACAGAGAAGAATGTTTAATAAATGTTCTAAGTTTTATTGAAGCTGACTATAGTTGATTGAATTTGTTGATGTGGATATATATAGTTGATAGATTCAAGTGTTCTTGTGTGTGTGTATTATGTGATGATGGAGTAAGTGCACAAAAGGTAGATGAAGGTGCGAAATATTAGAGATCTAAGGTCTGGATTATGATAGAGTAGTAAATAGGGCATAATAAAGATTAAGTGTGTAAGATCAGTATTCTATGCTTAACCAAAACTAAATTCTTGCATTGGCAGATGTTATTCATTAGTTCAAACTATCTGTAATCCTTTTGTAATCATTCTTGTAGGCATTGAGCCTCTCTTGAGTAGTGAGCTTTGGGCAGTGAGCCCAAAGGAATGTACCTTCCCCTTTTGTAATACTTTTAATAGAGTATAATCTTTGTGGGTTAATCCGCACCATGGTTTTTCCCTTAACCGGGTTTCCACATCAATAATCTTGGTGTCAAGTGTGTTATTTATATTTCTTCTCATGTGTTATTGATTCCTACTTTTCATGATTATATCATTAATCTATTAAGAAGTTGTAAAGAAGAATTATCTATAGCAAGCATTAAAGTTTTAAGACAACTGATTCACCCGCCCTCTTAGTTGTTAGCCCTAATTCCAACAATTGGTATCAGAGCTAAGTTCCTTGGAAGAAGTTTAACAACTTAAGAAAGATCTAGGAAGGTATCAAAATGGATTCATACAATCTTTAGGAATAACATAAACTTTCTTTAGAAGATCTTGATCGGTCTAGAACATATGTCAAAGAACTACAAGAAAACCTTAAAGATGTTGAATACTTCATTGAGACCTTAAAAGAGAAATTAAGCAAATACAATTAATAGAGGAAGGAGCTACTTCATCAACTAGGAAATCAAAATGTAGACAATGACATGGATGAGGCTCTAAAGAAGAAGACAAAGGAATGTGAGAAGCTAGCAAAAGAAGTTTATGTTCTAAAACATGAAATGGAATCTACGGTGATGAGGTTAACCAAAGAAATTGAAGAAAGAAAGAAGACTGAAGAAGACCTGAAACAAACTCTGAAAGAAAGAACATAAGAATACTACAAATTGGATGGAATTGTTAGCCATCTAGAGTCTGATCTACATGAAAGCAAAGACAATGAAAAAGAACTTGAAAGGCAAATTGTCATTCTCAAACATGACCTAGAAGTTGCAAATGAATATAAAGAGAAATTCAAGATAAGTTTAGCTAAACTTGAGGTGCTACTTGATAGTCAGAAGAAGGCAGATGATAAGCATGGTCTAGTATTTGAGAAAGGTGAAAGCTCTAGATCTGGTCAAAGAAATCCTAATGCAGGAAATCAAAGAAGGAATCCTAGAAGACCTCCAATAAGACAACCCAATGTTCAAAGTTATCCATCTTTCAATGGAAATTGTTTCAAGTGCAATAAATTTGGTCATAGAGCTACTTAATGTAGAAGTAGAGTAAATCATAGATCTAATGAATACAGAAGTATGATGATGAATAACTCTAACAATAGAGGAAATGTCAACTCCTTTAATGGATACTATTTTGCATGCAATGGATTCGGGCACATGGAAAATTAGTGCAAATCAAGAGGGAATCAAGTAAATAAACAAAGAAATGTTGTGTGCTTTAATTATAATAGATCTGGTCATATTGTAAGATTCTATAGAAGCAAGAATAATGGAAAAGGTCTAGTAATCAGAAACCAAAACATGCAGAAACAAGACAAAGGCAAGGGTAAAATTGATGTGAATGAGTTCTATAATGAAATGAGCAGAATATGGGTAAAGAAAGGTGAAATGAATGTTGACAATGGATCTGCACCAGAATCCAGTGCTGATAATTCCTCTAGGAATTGAATTAGGAGCTCTGGCTCAGGGGGAGTTGCTTTGAAAATCTAATTCCCCCAGCCAGTAAGTGAGTACCTCTATCTGGCACAACGAATGAAGTTAAAGAAGGCTATTACAGATCTATTGAAGCTAATTCTAGAAGAAAAGAAGCTAATTTTACTGATTGCAGAGAAATTGAAGATCATTTGTATGCAAAACAGTGTAACCGGATGTGTTAGGGTAGAGCATTTATTACAATAAAGAATTAGGTTTTGCGGAGGATAAAAAATCATTAATTTGAGCATTTGAATCACTTTGCATTCGAAGAGAGCAAGCAGAAGAGCACCTAAGCCAAGATCTCAAGGATTTGAAGTGCAACCAAAGAATTCATCTGCTAAGCCTAACTCCGTGAAGAAAAAGGTATTACCATGAAACTTTAAACTTGTGATCTTCTACGATGGCTACACCATTGGTTGTTGGTATTACTGAAAGCCCCAAACCCAAATTTAAGAAGCATCCATACAAATTAGTAGAAGTCGAATCATTAGGTACATTTTCAAGTGTTATGTATGGTGTATTACATGTCGAAGATATTAGGGCCTACATTCATGCCAGCATAGATGAATTTGGAGACTCAAAGCTTGTAGATTTGTTTAAGAATCATCTGAAGGATGAAATTCACAGTCTTAAACTTGAGTATAAGGCACTATACAATAAACATTTCATTCAAATTATAGGGTTTTCATGCATCGTTGAAGATGAATGGGTCTGGTATGTCTTAAGCCATATGCATGATGAGTTTATGTGGATAATGAAAACTTTCAAAATCACCAAGGATGCCATCAAGGCTGTGATAGGGTTAAACTCATCCGGGGGACTGTCAATGTTGAAGGCTATAATGAATCAAACTATGACTGATGCTACTGATTCAAGATTTGACAAAAGGGAAATGACTATCAATGATATTATTGATCCGGATATTAGGCTTGCCTCAATGGTGATTGGATAGAAGATTTATCATTCTATTAGGGAAAATTCTATATCTAGTACAACTATCTATGCAGCTTATTAGATGTTGAGAAAAAATGTTGACTATGACTTATGTGAGCTATTGCAGAACCAGCTGATGGAAAATCTGAATAAGGTAAAGAAGGATAAGAAGAACACCTTCAAATATGGTACACTAGTCTTATGTCTATTCTTCCATTTCATGAATGAGTTACCTCGCAAGAAAAGCATGTGTTGGACCAGTGACAAACCTGTTGCTATTTAGATAAGAGAGAAATTGAACAGTATTGGAGATGCCAATGCTCAAAGGATAGCTCTTTGGGGATTTTTTAAGAACTTTCAGAACATGATGCATTCAAGGGAGAGAATTCAATCTTCTATAGTTGAAAAATACAAGGATACAATATGTTTTATGTTAGATACAGATTAGTGCTTAATGGAAGCTATTAAACCAAGAACAGTATGGATTATGCCTATGGGTTATGAAGTTGATGAGCCAGTATTAGATATGTATGCTCAACCTATTTTGAGCAAGTCACAGGATACCATAGTTGAAATATTTGGAACATATAAGGAGCTAAGTTTGAAATTGCATGTCGAGCTCAGAAAACTAGAAATCAAAAGGAAAGCTTAGAAGCAAGTGGAGATGTATGCTGAAAGTATTGGCATAACTAAGGAAGCAATGAGGCAGAACAAAGAAAGAATAGAAAAAGCTGACAAGGAGAAGTAGGATAAGAAACAAGGAAGTGCTTTGGATGCCTCCTCCAGCCAGCCTAGAAAAACCAAAGCTCTGCTGCTACCTCTGTTCCCCCCAAACCTGCCAAACCTGAGAAACTGGAAGGAAAATCATCTGGAAAAGAAGAGAAAATGGTGAAAACTAAGGCCTTCTAGACATATAAAAGCATGAGGAATGATGAAGAGGAAACTACCTTGATATTGAAATCAAAGAGTTAAAGGCATCAGGTACAAAAGTAGCCAAAGTGTCTAAAGAGAAGCTCTTCAAAAGCAAAAGAGCAAGCAAGAGGCAAAAGATTGAAACATATGTTGAAAAGCCTACTCTCTCTATGGATGACATCATCAAATTAGTCACTGTAGATGGTAACATAATGCCAATGACTAAATTCTTTGATCATTACAGTGATGTTGATAAAAGGGTTCTAGAAGAAGCAACAATCAAATATTTGAACATCTACAATAAGTCTTTGATTGAAATAACTTCTGAAATTCCAAAATGTCTTGCAGATATTCTAGAGTTAAGAAAATATAATGCAAAAGGTAAATACATAGAGATTAGGGAGCATGTATTGATAAATTTGTGCCCTTAGATTACTCCAGATCAGGTGAACATGATATTCAAAGAAGTGAAGGATGACTTCAAGAGTAAGAAGAGAATGAATAAGCTCATGCTTGGTGAAACAGATGAGATAGTCAAATATACTCAGGAGATTCTTTTGAATGCACTGAAAAGACATAATCTTCCTATTATTGAAAAGGAGATTGATGATGGGATTGACTCCTCAATTTTGGATGTTGAAGAATTGAAGATCAATGAAAAGCAAACTGAGTTAGATGACTCCTCTATTCTAGAAGAGGAAGCAATAAACAAGGAAGATGTAAAGATGATAGATGAAACTGATGATACATGAGGTGTTCAAACTCCTGATCAATCCTGCCAAGAAGATACAGAAATGAATGTTGAAGCAGATGATCAAATTAAAGATGATTCATTGAAGAATAAGGAGCATGAAATAAAAGAAGGAGAAGACCAAGAAGTAGAAAAGGCCAAGGAGAAAAATGAAAAAGAATAAGAAATTACAAAGGTTGATGAAGAGCCTGAGCAGGTCAATCTAATTAATAGTACCGATAAGGATCAAATAGATACATAATCATTTTGGGCAAGAGACATTGCAAAAGTAGTGAAGGAAATTCTAGAAAGAGACAAATAGATTGAAGAAGATAAGTACATTGTACAAGGTCTAATAAACTTTGATACCTTATCTCTGGTGGAAAAGATAAAGTTGGCCTCCATTACTGAAGCTAAAGCTAGAGAACACATCTTGAAGTCTCACATAGAAGATAGTGAGCTACTTGGCCTGGCATCAGAAATTTTGGAGAAGATCATGCCCATGTTTCAGAAGGATTCTTTGACATCTCCATTTGGCCAATTAAAAAATCTAATAAACTTAGTAAGATCTCATTTTGAATCTCTAGAGAAGTTTGTACAGGTCAAGGTTCCAAAGGAATTCAATGATAAGAGATTTTATGCTCTAAAGGGGTTGATTGGACTAGATAGAATGGTGTTGGATGCCAGTATAAAGAGTATTCAAAATGCTCTTACAGAAGGAGGAAATGTATATAAATTTTGCTTATCTTGTCCTAAAGTTATAGAGGATAATGAAGATGAAATAAAAGTCTCTAAGCAGAAACTATCTAGTGTATCCAAGTCCTTTGATCCTGTGACATCATCAGTGGCAAGAAAAGAGGGTCAGGTGATCAGCTTGATAGAAGATATAAAGAAATTATCAAAAGTAAAGGAGAACATAGAATCAAGGATGAGAAAGCTCAGGGGACTACTTTCCCCCAAAATGGAAGCCATGTTCAATCCTCTAACTGAAGCCCAAGTTGCAACTTAGTCAAGTGATCCCATTGATCTGTGGACATCAGAGTCACAAGCATTCATTTTCAGTGGCCACATCTCAATATTGAACACTATAAAGAAGAGTTGAGATAGTGATCTAGCACATTTGAAGAACATTTTTTCTAATGTACTTAAGCATATGTAAATAAGACTCAAAGACTATTTGTACATAGGCGACCTGGTATATTTGTGTAAGTTTTGGCTTGTGGATCCCACCCTTTGCAATTGATGTCAAAGGGGGAGTGAAGAGCAATGAAAATGAGGAATCCAACAAAGGGGGAGCATTGGTGATCAGTGAAAAGCACAAGTGTACATAGTAAGAAAGAATCTTTTGACACTTAGTCATTTTTCACTAAGTGTTGCCATCAATGCCAAAGGGGGAAATTACTGGAAAGAGACACTTCTACGCATGACAGGTGTTGTCATTGATGGCAACTAAGTCTACCTTGCATATCCGTATTATATAATCTATTCATACCAGAAGTTAGAGTGAAGATTTGTCTAAGTCTAGATGTTAGAAATAGAGCATGAGCCAGGGTCTGGTCTCTTAGTTTAGATCTCTCTGGTGGTAATTGATAGTGTGCTATGGATCTGAAGAAGTGATAAGGAGTGTCAAGACTATCTAAATCCAAAATCTTAGCCTCCGATGATAAAGGATTGAAAATTTATAAGGATTTGAGTATCAGGTTCCAATCAGTTAGCATAGTTAGAAGAAGAACGTGGCAACCTAGTATTTGATGTTGGTCTGAATGCAAAAAAGTTGTTGGATAAGCAATTGGTGATAATAAATGATATTGACCAACATGATTGATGATATGGAAACACAAGTTTTTGGTCCACGTTGATATTTGTGCATAGATTTAGCCAACAGAGCAGAATGTGTAATAAATGTTCTAAGTTTTATTGAAGCTGACTACAATTGATTAAATTTGTTGATAGGGATATATATAGCCAATAGATTTGAGTGTTTTGGTGTGTGTGTGTGTGTGTGTGTGTGTGTGTTATGCAATGATGGATTAGGTGTGCAAAAGGTAGATTAAGGTGTGAAAGAGAAGAGATCTAAGGTCCGGATTATGGCAGAGCAGGAAACAGGGCAGAATAAAGATGAAGTGTGTAAGATCAATATTTTGTGCTTAACCGGAACTGAATTCTTGCATTAGTAGATGCTATTCATCAGTTCAAACTATCTATAATCATTTTGTAATCATTCTTCTAGGCAATGAGCCTCTCTTGAGTAGTGAGCTCTAGGCAGTGATCCTGAAGGCATGTGCCTTCCCCTTTTGTAATACTTTTAACAGAGTATAATTTTTGTGAGTTAATCCCCACGGTGGTTTTTCCCTTAACTGGGTTTCCACATCAAAAATCTTGGTTTCAAGTGTGTTATTTATATTTCTGCTCATGTGTTATTGATTCTTGCTTTTCATGATTATATCATTAATTTGTTAAGAATTTGTAAAGAAGAATTAACTGTAGCAAGCATTAAAGTTTTAAGATAATTGATTCACCCCCCCCCTCTCAGTTGTCAACCCTAATTCCAATAGCATCAACCGCCAATAAGGCTTACAAATTTTGAAATATAATAAGAACAAGAGTCCTTAATGACATACCCACCAATTTTATCCACCTCATCTTGCATTAAAACATATTTAACAATAATTATAGTGAGGTCACAATCCTTGATTAAAGTGCAAACACACAATCATAAAGATAGATGTACTCATGGCCTACCATAACAAATTTGATACATAATAATGAGTAGCACAGTCATAACCTATACAAGTTTGACAAACTCATGTCTTAATACATTATACCAAGGCCCTATAACTACCTTCATTCTAGGCTAGAGCTAGTTTACAAGCTTCTATGTCCATAAATTCCATACAGAATTGAACTAATGTTTTTCACATGATAGTACAACATGAAGCAGGATGCTAACTAACATCACAATGGTATTGTTATAGAACAGAGTCCCTACATAACTTAATTTGAAAGGATTCCATACAATCATAAGTTAAATTTAATGTCAAAAGGTCTTGGTTAGGTTTGCATCACAACAAGCATCACATAGATGACAATACCAAGTTAAATATTATAGATTAATCACATTGCCATGGAATTGATGTAGGGTCTCAAGATAGTCAGTAACATCAAAGCCCAAAGATTACATCATATTGTTTAGGGTTGAAAATGGAATGAGTTGGTTTAGGTTTTAAAGGTAAATCCTCCCTTCTCACCAAACATTCAAGGGCATATCAACCAAGTTGAATCTCCACTAAGCGAGAGCATTTACCTGTCAAGTTGGGTTGCCTCTTGGAACAATGCAAAAGCTTGGATGTATCAATCAATATCTCAATTTAACGCTCAATTACTCTTAAAACCCTAAATAAACAAAATAATAAGTAAATTGATGAATTACAACATATCCTTTCAAACTAAGGTGAAGGACAGAGATTATTAACTCACTATTTTTTGAAGTTCAGAATGCAGAATAGTTAGGGACATTTGGACTAGCACCCTAGTCCAATGTACTATATTTTGCACAGAATCTTACTCTCCTTTCGACACTGATCTACATTGTTTCTTTTGTTTCTACTCCATAAAAGGCAGGGGACACTAGGACTAGCACCCTTGTCCCGAAATCTTGAACTCTATCCACTTTCTTTTAGATCCTGAATTATTGTTGTTTGAAACCTTCTTTTACAACTCCACTCCACAAAACTCGGTACCTATAATCTGTAATCATAAATGAGTGTGGGAGAGGGTTGTGGTGTTTAGAGGCTTGCCTCAGTCAAGCCCCAGAGAGACATTCAAGTCTTCCAAACACTATTGTTAGATCAGAGTGCATATCCTAGCGGAATAGAGGTAAAATCCAAATGATAAATGATCAAAAACACAATAGATATCACCTTGAAGCATAGATCTCACATAAATGAAGGCTTTTCAATCACATGAGATGATGAAGTCAAATCTACAATCACAAACATAATAACAAAGCTCTGCTCTTGCAACAATGAATATCTTGAAATCACAAATATGCATAAAGTTTGCAATTGTCTTCTTCTGGTTGCAAATGAAAACCTAAACATGCTTATATATGCAACTACAAAGATTCACGCTAAGAATTTCATAATTCAAACTTGAGATGTTGGCATAGGACCCAAATAACGGTCATAAAACTGACATTCAAATTTAGGATAGACCCAAAATAGCACAATATTAAGTCCACTCCCTCATTTTTGTTTAGGGATCATCAAAATTGCACCCCTTACGTCCTATTTGCCATAAGACTTCAGGGTTTTCTCATCAAAATTCATAATTAACATACAAGATGCTCTAAATGCATTCTAAAGACCTGGGAGCTAAACGTTAAGATGGAAAATCCCCCAAGGGGACATTTTTTGACATAACATTTAGCCCCCATTTTAATGTATGTATAAACACAAGGCCAATACATGCATTAAATTAAGGTCAAAAAACACAGCAAACACACCAAGCACCATGAAGACATGCCAAACACATTGAAGAGAGTAACAAGCATACAAAACAAGGAGAAGATAGTTATAGTAATGCAAAACATGGAGACGACAACATAGAAGACACACAAAACATAGTGAATACAATGAATACAGTGATTATTTTCTTTTTCATTTTCTCATATATGAAATGCAAATACAAGTACAAGGAAAGTAAACACACAACCCAAATGCAGGAGGAGCTCATCACCACCAGTCTTGAAACTGCATAAGGGGCAACATAGATGCCAAATAAATCCCAAAGGGTAGGAGGAGCTCATCGGCACCAGTCTTGAAAGTACACTTGAGAAAAAACATTACATACAAATCCCAAAGCATAGGAGGAGCTCATCACCACCAGTCTTGAAACTTTACTTGGGAACAAACATGCCATACACACACATAAGGATACGAGAAGGGGATGAGTGGAAGACTACATTCAAGATGAAAGAAGGTTTGTATGAGTGGTTTGTCATGCCATTTGGGCTAACCAATGCACCCAGTACTTTTATGAGACACATCAATGAGTTTTTGAAAGAGTTTCTCGGAAGGTTTGTGATAGTTTATTTAGATGATATTCTCATTTTGAGTAAGACACTAGATGATGAAATTGGGATGAAAACTAAACAACAAAATTGGCATGTGGAATCTCTAGAAACCATGGCAGTGGAAGTAACATCATGAAGGAGATAGAGGAAGTAAATATCAATAATACTCAAAGCAAAGAAAAAACTCAGCTACCAAACCACCAAAGCGTCACTCAGCCTACCCTAGTGAATCAAAAAACAAGACAAAAAACAAAACAATCAATCACTAGAAGGAAATGAAGATTAATGATTACCTAGGCATTTATCTTGTGGCCTCTCCTAGCATTTGTAGTCATTGTTAGGGTCTCCGACCTACATAATTATCAGACAAGCCTAAATAATTATTAGAATTTATAAACCCAGGAGATACAACATCATGACTAAAATGATTCTTTTGTAACATCATGATTGAAATTACTTTGTTATTATGTACATACTGACCTCAACATATATGGTGCCTAGATGAGTAGTAGCTTTGAGAAGATAATTTGTGGCCCATCTAATGACCGTCTTTGTATTGGAGATCTTGCTGCCCATGAGTCCGCTGAACTCCAAAACACTCCATGACAACATTATGGTTGTGCATCATAATATCCTCCTGTCAATTCTTATCTATCCCAACTGAAATAATATCCCTGTCTAGACACTGTTGTACTTCCTTATGTGCTTTGACTGTAGTGCTCGGTAGCTCTCAGTTCAAAGTTGAGCAAGGATTCATTGGTAGTAGGGTTCCTAGTAGATGACTTAATGCAGGGGCTATTGTTCCTAACATCCACATGCAATGGTTAAAGGGTATGGTTCATCTTTGGGTGCATCACCATTTACTACTTTACCAAATAAATTCAACACTACCCTTATTGAAAATGCTCCTCAAATGGCTGGAGGTATGATACAAGTTTATTATTCTTTAGTCTTGAGTTTTTTTATCTTATAAGAGTTAAGGGACAATGGCTTAGTGTAAATCTAGTCAACATTTAAAAGGTTTATAGGCTTTACTTTTTGGGGGATTGTTTTGAATGTTGAATCTTGTGGATTTTTGCATTTCAAAGTTACGAGAGGATATGTAGGTGGACATTATAAAATCAATTACATCGGCATACTTTATAAAGTATTGGATATTAGCCTTACAATAGAATGAAAGGCATTGCGGTTGGATATATAGCCTTAGACAAGATTATGGAATATGAAACTAATCAAAATCATCTTCATTATATTCATTAAGGTTAGATCCATATTGTCAGGCTTCTCTGAGGCGGAAAAAGAAGTTAAGATGGAGTTTATTTCTAGATTAGTCAAACCACCTTAGATGTATTGACCAAGATAAAATCATTGATCGGGTTCTTTAAGATATAAGCTACTTCTTGGACTCACACCAAGGCTCATTCCTTTATATGACACAACCACAAGGCAGATATCCAATTATTTATAAAGTAATCTTGTGTAATCTATTTTATAAAGTCCACCTATATATTCTTTCTAAACGTTGGAATGCAAAAATTCACAAGATGCAACATGGAGAGATTTGAAATGCACTGATTAAATAAAATTTAAATCCTAAAAATAATCTAGTTTCTTAAAATAAAATAACACTAAAATATTTTATTGACTATAAACTAGCATATGTATATTTAGAAAAATCCACTTAAAATAGGCTAGAGATATCAGGTAAATGCAAGAAGTTGTGTCCACTTACGGTGGAAGTTTCGGAGTTAGAAAAAAATCTGAAATCAGATAACTAAAAATGTGATCCTATTTCTACAAAATGAGATCTTGTTTTAGATCAGGATCCCAAGCCTAAAATCTAGAACGAGATCCCATTTCTTAGCAGGATCCCAAACCTAGGACCAAAACACGGGATCCATTTCAAAAAACGTGATCCCATTTAGAACGGGATCCTGTTTTGTGAAAATATAATTTAAAAAAAAAACTAGTTGCAACCCCATTTTTTCCAATGATAGGGAATAGTTGAAAATGGGATCCTGAGTTGAGGAAGAGGATTTTCATCTTCAAAAGATCAGGTAAGTGGATTTTTCAACTTTTACAATTTGCCAATGAATCTTTTGAAGTTTTCCTTTCTTTTTTTGGTGTAAAATACAATCAAAATTTAAAATGTAGACTGTTATTTAGGGTTTTGAATTCAATAGCTATATTTTGGCATTTTAGTTGTAAAATACAATTGAAATTTTGAAAGACTATATCATATAAAAGGATAGAATTTGAACAAACTATCAAAATTTTGTTTAAATTTGAGAATTGAATAGCTGTATTTAGACATTTTAGCTGTAAAATACAATTGAAATTTTGAAAATACTATCTCATATGAAAGGAGAGATTTTGAACAAACTGTCAAAATTTGATTTCAATTTTAGTGTTGAATAGCTGTATTTAGACATTTTAGCTGTAAAATACAATTGAAATTTTGAAACGACTGTATCATATGAAAGGAGAGATTTTGAACAAACTATCAAAATTTATATAGCATTGGGATGACATATATATAAATTTGGTTTTTAAAAAATTTACTTATATTAATGTATGTCATTGTGTTTTAAAGGCATTATTGAATAGGTAACTGTCATGTAAAAAACATTACAACAAACCATAATAAAACCTTAATCACTTCTTTCATAATCAAACCTTTAGAGACAACCAACTAATCAAGAATTGAGAAGATTTTATAGTTTTTATGATAGCCAACTAATCAAGAATGAAATCAAGCCAACAAATGTAACTTTAGAGACACATATAATATCCCTTGAAACATTTGAGTTAGACATGGAGACGCCTAGATTATGGAGAGATCTATGTAAGAAAACACCTCCTGGAGACTCAACACAAACTTATCCCTCAACCCTCTAAATTGTGACTTACATTATTTGATTACCCTGGAACACACTATAGACAACTCTATACAAATTTGGCAAAAGATATTTTCTCCTAACAAAAACTTGTATATGTAGAAGTAGACTACTACATAAGATCCTCTAGGATAATAACACTTGTTGTGATCTCCAAAACTATGATGAAAATGCATTGAATTAACTTCAAAATTTTGTGCATATAATTAGATTTGATATACTTCTTAAGAAAGAATTGGGACTAACAACTAAATAGAAAAAAAATAATTTTGCAAATAGGAAATAGGAAACAAAATCGAGCTAGAATCATCTTGACTAATATCTTTTTCTAGCTAGATTGAATCCCTACAATCACAAATTTAAAAAAAAGCATCAAATTCTTTATTAAATTTAATTCACAAATCATCAGAATATATTCATCTTCATACTCAGATTAGTCAGGTAGGCAACTAGTAGTCAATCCTATCTCCATTATAAAATTTGGTTGCCATAGGCAACTTCACCAAATTTAGGTTTTTAAATCATGTGTCATGCACAAGATATCCACCTCAAGGTAGTTTTCCAAGTCTATTTATAGTCTTGTAGACATTCATTATGATTCTACCTAGGTGGTATGATAGTCCATTTGTTTCTATGACATCATTCAATAGCATAGATGCATCTGAACATTCACCCTTCATTGATATATATTGATAGTAAAATAGAGTTTTAAATTTTTCTTAAGGTTTGGGACAATCATAGTGTTAAGATAGTGCAAATTAAGACTATTTAGACTAATTAAATGTGCTTAGTCTGAAGCTAAATAACACAGATAAGAGTTGGGACTAACAACTAAATAGAAAACAATAATTTTGCAAATACGAAATAGGAAACAAAATCAAGCTAGTTCACCATCAACTAATATCTTTTTCTAGCTAGATTGAATCCCTACAATCACAAGTTAAACAAAGCATCAAATTCATCATTAAATTTAAATCACAGATCATCAGAATATATTCATCTTCATACTTAGATTAGTCCTAGGCAACTAGTAGTCAATCCTAGATCTCCATTATCAAATTTGGTTGCCAGAGGCAACTTCACCAAATTTAGGTTTTCAGATCATGTGGCATGGACATGATATCCACCTGAAGGTAGTTTTCCAAGTCTAGTTATAGTCTTGCAGATGTTCATTATGATTCTACCTAGGTGGTATGATAGTTCATTGGTTTCTATGACATCATTCAATAGCATAGATGCATCTGAACATTCACCCTTCATTGATAGTAAAATAGAGTTTTAAATTGTTCTTAAGGTTTGGGACAATCATCTAGTATTAAGATAGTGCAAATTAAGACTATTTAGACTAATTAAATGGGCTTAGTCTAAAGATAAATAAAACACATAAGATTCAAGTGACTAACAACTAAATAGAAAACAACAATTGCAAATAGGAAATAGGAAACAAAATCAAGCTAGTTCACCATCAACTAATATCCTTTTTCTAGCTAGATCATCCCTACAATCACAAGTTAAACAAAGAATCAAATTCTTCATTAAATTTAAATCACAAATCATTAGAATATATTCATCTTCATACTTAGATTAGTCCTAGGTAACTAGTAGTCAATCCTATCTCCATTATCAAATTTGGTTGCCATAGTCAACTTCACCAAATTTAGGTTTTCAGATGTTGTGGAATGCACAAGATATCCACCTCAAGGTAGTTTTCCAAGTCTAGTTATAGTCTTGTAGATGTTCATTATGATTCTACCTAGGTGGTATGATAGTCCATTGGTTTCTATGACATCATTCAATAGCATAGATGCATCTGAACATTCACCCTTCATTAATATATATTGGTAGTAAAATAGAGTTTTAAATTGTTCTTAAGGTTTGGGACAATAATATAATGTTAAGATAGTACAAATTAAGACTATTTAGACTAATTAAATGGGCTTAGTCTAAATCTAAATTACACACATAAGAGTCAAGTGACTAACAACTAAATAGAAAACAACAATTGTAAATAGGAAATAGGAAACAAAATCAAGCTAGTTCACCATCAACTAATATCTTTTTTCTAGCTAGATCATCCCTACAATCACAAGTTAAACAAAGCATCCTAACCTTCTTACCTCATCATCTATCTTAAAAGTGGAAGATTTAATCATTACCACATGGTTATGTCTCTTTGATTATCTAGATAATGCAATTGAATCTCTAGAGGAGTCTTACTTCTTAACAACAATTTCATTGTCCCTTTGTAGTTCATTGTCCCTCATGACAAGCCTATTATTGGTTTAAGGCTATCTTAAAGGTCCATATAACAATCTAGGAATTTAATAACAATTAATGTTGAGTCCTTAATGGTCATGACAACATTATACAAGATACTAAAGTTCACATGATGATTTCCTCTTTCCTATCAAATGGTAAGGATTCACTCAAATTTTCACATACTCAAACACATATCCAATTTATGAATTCATGATTGTTCCAATGCTCAAACCAATGCAAGCATGACTATTGTTTGTTGACCAAGCTTATTGATAGTCATAAAGTTAGAGAAATTCATCCAAAACCATTACAAGCTATTTGTATCTTTGCCATAGGAAATGTTGGATCTCCTAGAATGAGTACTTAACATCAAACCAATATCCAACTCCATAGAAAAATTAACAAAATTGAAACCTTGGACCTAACATATGATAAAAAAACCTTGACAATAAATTCATTATGGTAGTCCTAATAGCCCTACTACTATACTCTAACTACTGTGACAATACAATGCTTGGCTAGAATGATCTCTTTGAGTCCTTAAGAGGCATCTTTTGATATGAAAGTCATGCATATTGAAATATAATCTTGATACCAAACACCATAATGATAGTCGTATATAACAAAATCAATTATAGAGTCCAGTCCTATTGAGAGGGTTGTGATGTAAGATGAATGAGAGGATATCTCATAAGCATAACATGTGACCTTGATAATATATATGCATGCAAATCCTTGTTTACAAACCTCTAGTCTTGAAACAAAGATGCCCAAGTTTATGCCCATGACTGTACTAGTATTTGATTGAACCTAACATGATTGTCTATATAGTATTAAATTGATATGTCCTATCTCCCTCACTATAAGAATCAAAATTTAGGTCTCGAATGAAAATCCCTTGACTTCAATTTGAAAATTGCATCTAGTTCACTATAATAGCTCTTACATTTTGAAATTTGTACATGCACATGTATCTGTATGTTTAATTTAAATTTATTTCAAGTGTAATTTCTTGAAACATACATATAATTTATCTAGTTTATATTTATAATTTATATTTTTTTAACATGTACATTATATATATATATATATTCTTGATTTAATTAAATTTGTACTCAAGTTTGTATGTTTATATGTATATATGCAGGTTCATATAGTTTTTATATATATCATGAATCTGGATGATATTCACTTTGATGTTGAGGACTTCCTCAATGCACAAGATGATCGGGCACCACCACCACCCCCACCCCCAGATGCCCCACCTAGACCCCCACTTGGAACTAACCAAGCTTGCTTGCAAGCCATAATTAATAAAAATGTGGATTCCATACAAGAAAAATTGAATTCCATTTGCAATGAACAATTCATGCCACCTCATGTGGTATGTTTTGCAGCTTTGATGCAAAACATTGTAGATTCTATGAGGTTTATTAACTTAGACTTTGATGGATTCTAGAAATGGAGAGAGGAGAGGCACCAATTTTATGCTGATGGCCTCTCCTATAAGATATTTTGGATCTTAAAATCACAAAAGGTCATTTAGCACAATATTTTAGACATCCCATTACAAATGAACCTATTCCTACAAATAAGAAAAGAATATCAATCAGGTGGTGTAGGCATGAAGGAATGTCTACCAATTTTTGGGGACAAATGGTGGATGGTGTTTGATTATCCACCTCATGATAATTGTGAGGTTCCTTTATATTTTTTGAGAAAATTATATGTAGAGTTTGTTATGAATAAGAAACCCAACTACTTTGATTTTAGATAATTCTAGGGTATTGGTGGTGGCATGCCACAATAGAGGTTGGGGGTACGGGTTGATCCCCAACGACCCGTGCCTATTCAACCTCTTATTGACCCTCCTGTTGCTTCCATTCCTTCGCTCTTCCAGCATCGTGTAGTGGTATCCACACTAGGCACATTGAGTGCACTCTCAAGTAGCCTGGATGAGTAGACTTCTATGATGGTAGCTCAGGTTAGAGACCATGGAGGAGTTGATGATGGAAGTGGTCCTAGTACCACTCCACATGTGTCGATGCCTCATACATGTACGAGTTGCAATCAGTTGTGTTATGGACCTTATCAGGTAGCTGTACCCACTTTAGCTACACATGCATCATCTGATAATATGGGTGAATCATTTATTGATTATCTATTTGCTAAGGATCATCCCACTGATCATTTGACACAGGTATATATAGGTTACACACATGTTGAATTTATAACAATTTTAAGCACGTGTTTTTAATCAACATATAGATCAATTAAATTATAATATTTTAACAATCGAATTGTTTGGTGTAGATGATGGCAACATGGACCATTGATTGATTTAATTTTTCATCAACACTTGTTCATCTTAGGCACCCATTTGGGGTATTTTGAATTATTTATATTTTAAATAATTTTATTTACTTGATTTTAATTTGTAATTCAATCTTGAACATGTACATTAAATATTTATGTTGGTTCAGCATTCTTCCACATTGAATCCTCCATTTGATGGTGTCTCGAGTGCTCCTCCATCATTGGGCATCTCACATAACACTTTTACAGTATTTATATTGTTTTAAAAAACTATATATACTTAGTTTTTTCTATTTTGATTTCACTATATCTGAAAATGTGCATGTACTATTTAATATATATTAAAAATATGTCTATGCAGGTTGACACAACAAGGAGGATGGGCATTGCAGCACACTTGGATAATCCAAGTTTATATGAGGAGTCTACTGCATTTCAGGTTGTTCAAAAATGTATATCTATGTCTACGTGTAATATATGTACAAGTCTTTTAAATAGATTAAAACAAAAATTGAGTACATATGTACACAAGTCAATATATATATGTTTTAACCTAATTTGTACACACATGTGCTAAGTTATAAATGACCTTGTAGGAGCTTGTCAGTGACATGTTTCATCAACACACAACACATGTAGAGCAAGAGGACAGAGGAGATGGGCAGCCTAATACGATATAATTTAAAATTTAGATTATATTAATAGTCAAATAAAATATACATTGTGAACTTAAAGTAAATTTCTTGATAGATATATATGTTGACATGTGTTCAAAATTCTTTTTCTTTTATAGCTTGAGACATGTCATGTAGCTAGGCCTACAGAGATAGGTCTTGGAATAGACGATGCACAATAACCTGTTATGGTATAATAATTTAAATATAATAAATTATAAATTAAATTGAATTAAATCATTTTAAAAATTGTCTTACATCTAATTTCAACTTGAACTTTCTCTTGTATTAAATAGATTGATTCAGAGCATGTAGAGATAGGTCTAGGTGCACCAGAGCATACCTCTCATCCTCACATGGTAATTTAATTTTATGATAAATTATAAATTTAAAAATTGTCATTAAATCATTTTTAATCATCTTACATCTGATTTCATCTAAATCTTTCTCTTCTACAGAGTAATTCAAGTCATCTAAGTAGTTCACATGGTGTGAAGAGGACTCTTGATTACAGAGATAGTATGTGATAGGTTATTTCATGGGCTACATAATTTGACTATTTCATGGACTATGTTATATATTATTTGTCATGGACTTTATATATATTGTTGAACATGGACTTTATATATTTTTTGAACATGGACATACTTTATTTTATTTCACTATTTTATGGTCTCTAGAATACAAAACTTTATTTCATTGTTTTATGTGTTTTACACTTCAAACATGCAAGTACTTTAACTATATAAAAATTCACAACATGACTTTGAACTTATATATTCCACTAGTATTAAAAATGTGCTAAAATGGTAATAGCAAGCTCTAAATTTAAAATTAACAAGGGTAAAACACTATAACTCAAAAGTGACTTTAATAGTGAGATTCATAATAATATTTTTTTGTCAAGAGTCAGTTGGTCTATTGGTGAAGTTACTACGTTCACAAAAAAAGCTATTAGAAATCAATTTTTGTTGAGTACAAGGCCCAACACCCTAAGAGTTAAGTTTGGGGTTGAGTCCCAATGAATAGTCTATGAAAGCTTTACATATTTGACAAAAAAATATAATATCATGTCAGTCTTCAACTAATATTAGTACATGGATTGGTAAAGCTTTGAAAAAATACAATTGATTGATATTATCAAAATCACTTTTACAAAAAAGATGTTTGATATTATTAGGATCATAATAATCATACATAAAGGGTTTATTGGATGATAAAGATAACTAATACTCTACTCATAAAAGGCCATGCATAGCATTCTTAGACATATTAGTAGTCCTATACTTCATGGTCTAGTGGAAAATTTAACATTTTTTCTAGGTTTATTCAAATGAAACAAATTATCTTCCTATATGATCCACCACTATTATACAAAAACATTCCTTAACTAATTAATATGCATAAGTCATTATATGACATGGGAAAACTAGTATGAGGATAATATATTACATTTTAATCAAGATGACAAAGAATGAATCCAAAAGACCCTTTCTTTGAGAACCACACTTAGAAAATAAAATGTCTATCAATTTCAAATGGTTGATGTTACAATTTTCTTTGATGTTACAATTCTATGGTAGGATATTTAATGGTAACAAATTTATGAGTAACTATTGAGATAAGTGATACTTAGGATACAACATGCCTTGAAAGTTGATCATTGCACAACACAATAATATAATTTAGCAAGACCCAATTCCTTTGACATGCTTTCATTAAGTTTATCTTTAAATTTTCTATTTTGAGTTTGTGTAGATAAGATTTTCTTAGGCTTGGGAATCAATCTCACAACCTTCACTAGAGCACTTGTAGATGCCTTTGTTTAGATCCACAGTCACAGACCTAATCAAGATTAGGTTCACACTTGTGTGTTTAACCTAAAAAGGGAATTTATAAACTATTTGTGGAATGGAGTAAAAACTTGAGATGTGTGATCATGATGTTTTTTTAGGAATGTTTTTAAGACTTGATCACACTATATAAATTATAGTCCTTTTGAGATCTCATTCATAAAAGAGTTTTCCCTAGGCCCAAAACATAAGGTAAAATGACATAGGTATGTATAGTTTTCCCTATTACAATGTTATAATTAAAATATATCAAGTATTATTGTGAAAGCATTACCCTTCCATAAGAAAGAGTGAACTTGGAGAACGTTAATTTCCATCACTATATCATTAGGTAAGCACTTAATATTCTAAAGGGATGCCTCATTTTGATTTTAGAAAGGCTCATGAAGTGTAGGGTAGATGGGTCAAAGGATCTAGACTGAGGAGTGATACTAACACCCTCAACATCATGTTGAACCCTAGCATAAATCATAGATCTACCCAAAGATTCAACCAATATAATGAAACTTTGGAATCTATTAACTAAACATCTAGACCAATCATTTACTCTTAATCTATATGAAAGCATTGTTATATCCTAGGTTTGTAGCTACCCATAATCATTATCCAAATAAAAACCAAATCTCAAATGTGTAATTTGAATCACAACAAAATTTGTATGTCAAGGTGCAATTGGGTCTCAACATAAATAATGTATATTTACCAAGCCATGTGGGGAAAAGTGCATGGTAGGGTATGTGATACAGACACATATGATCATCATTGACGATGATATTTTCCTCAACCTAGATATTTTATTGGTGAAAGGATGCATACATTTACCCCAGTTTTTAAGTATATTGGTGACATTGTGGTTATTTCTTACCAAAGGAAAGTAATTGAGGAATGATACTAATCAATTACATCATTCTAGATATGATGTATATTATTAGACTTGATGAATGTATATTAGGTGATATCCATGTAGTTTTGAGTCCCTCTCTTTGATGTAGTGACATACGTTAATTTCATATCATTGCTAACATAGAGAGGACATATACATGCATGATTCACATCATGGTAGTGATCAGGTGATAATTTATGTATATTGTTACATTAGATTAACTATGTGTTCTAATTTTATTATAATGCTCATGTTCTAATGCATGTGTATATTTTTGTAGGGATCCATTCATCATTCTTAGCACAATAGTTGTCACTTTGAGGGTCACTTAGCAAGGAGATAGGATTCACCCATATTATGATGTATTTTGAGTATTTCAATGCCAAGGGTCCATGGTGCCTAGGTATATTAAGTTAGTGTGGTTGCTATTATTCACCCCTTAAGGGGTAACACATGAAGGTTGACTCATCCTACAACACTTTTACCTAGGGATATCCACTTATACATACCAAAGAGAGAGATGTATCAATATGGTTAGACTAATTAGTTATAGCTCCCATTGATTAATAGAATTGAACTCGTTTCTTTAGAATATCTCATCCTAATACCAATCTTGCAAACACTTACCCATCCTTAAATACAACCCAATTGGAAGGAAATGAGTACCATGCATTCCATACTCCATCAAGGGTCCATACTTTTCCTAGATTACTACTAGTTAGGATGGCTAGAAAGCATCCCATAATACTTACCACCATCACTAGTTGGGGAAATTGTACAATCAGAAAACTATTGGCAAAAAAGAACTTCACAATTCATTAAACCTTTTGAGTCAAAGGATCCAAACATCTTTCACCTCCTTACCATTAGCGGAGTCTAACCATCCTAGTATGGTTTAGCACCTAGCACTATCACCTGCATGGAAATAGTGAAGGCCAGCTAGACCTTATCATACAAAGGGTAGCTCTTGGCACCTATCACCTCAGTGTTTTTGGTGACAACCAGCTACTCTTAGCATCTGTCACATGTACGATACTTGTGACAACTAGCTAACCCACTCTTGTAATTTGAATCACAACAAAATCTCAAATGTGTAATTTGAATCACAACAAAATTTGTATGTCAATGTGCACTTGGGTCTCAACATAAATAATGTATATTTACCAAGCCATGTGGAAAAAGTGCATGGTAGGGTATGTGATAGAGACACATATGATCATCATTGAGGATGATATTTTCCTCAACCTAGATATTTTTTTGGTGAAAGGATGCATACATTTACCCCAGGTTTTAAGTATATTGGTCACATTGTGGTTATTTCTTACCAAAGGAAAGGAATTGAGGACCGATACTAATCAATTACATCATTCTAGATATGATGTATATTATTAGACTTGATGAAGGTATATTAGGTGATATCCATGTAGTTTTGAGTCCCTCTCTTAGATGTAGTGACATATGTTAATTTCATATCATTGCTAACAAAAAGAGGACATATACATGCATGATTCACATCATGGTAGTGATCAGGTGATAAGTTATGTATATTGTTACATTAGATTAACTATGTGTTCTAATTTTATTATAATGCTCAATTTCTAATGTATTTGTATATTTTTGTAGGGATCCATTCATAATTCTTAGAAAAATAGTTGTCACTTTGAGGGTCACTTAGAAAGGAGATAGGATTCATGCATATTATGATGTATTTTGAGTAGTTCATGTACTTTGATAGATACGACATTTGTATACATGTTCTTAGATCCATGGTATAGATATACTTTAATCTACCTCACATTTGCATACTTTAATTAGATACATTATATTTATTTAATTAATTAGGATTAGCCTTTTGCATGCCTTCCATCATCAAATTAATTAAATAAATTATATTTATTTAATTAAACTAATTTCCTACACCTTCCCCACTAATTAACTGAATAATCTTACTATTCGATTAATTAACTTCTAATCTCCACTAATAAAATAAATCAAATCTTAAATCATGTCTTGAACTCACAAATAAATAAATTCAAAAACTCACATGACTAGCTAAAAGAAAAAATTCAAACTAATCTTACATCTCCACCATACATTTCCATAGTTTAGATAAAGCAAGATTCTAGGCCTCGTTGATGCAAACCCATTCAATAGATCTAAAACATCCACACAATGGACCATTAACTAGAATCTAGAAGGGAGAAATTACAAATTCCAAAGAGATAACATTAAGGCATGGAGTTGTATCTATGTATTGAAAATTACTAACCTAATCTATAATGCTAAGTACTAGTTCATCTTCATTATTGAGCATGTAAAATAAAGAAGAAATTTTAAGGATAGAATGAAGATGATAGTGTAATGGTTGGATTGAGAGAGGACTCTAATGCTAGTTTGTTGAGAATAAAGAGAGAGATATATGGTTATTGAAGCATAGAAGCAACATAACTATGTAGGATACTGTGGTCCATTAACAACTTCAAATTGGCCATTAATTAATCTACAAAGATGCTAACTTTTTAGATGTCTTAAGGGGTCCTAATACGATGTCTTAATGGGACGTCTTAAGTTATCAAAATTTGGTGAAGATGCCCAAGGCAATCAAATTTAACAATATAATAAAATCAAACTTAAAGTAAATTCAAAGTAGAAAAACATGCGCATTTAACAAATAAAATATATAGAATAATAATTTTGATATATAAAAGTGTAGAGTATAATTGTGTACATACACATGTATACAAATTTGTGTACAAAATGTGTAATAATGTAATTGTGTATGTACATATATGCCAACTAAAAATAATGTTTACAAAATGTGGTTATGCCATCTCAAGAAAATCTAAAACTTGTGGGGAATGTAGTAGGTCTTCACACCACCTGATATAAAAATAATACAAGCAATTTATAAATATATCATCAAAACATGTATTTTAATTTATATAAAACTATCTAGATATACACAATTTGTACCTGTATTTAAAAGTGCCTCACACATGTGTAGATATAGGTTTAATCTGCATCCTCTCAAGTTTTTGTTTTAAAGTATGTGATGAATTTGTGATGATGGCCTAAGGATATAACAGGACAATTTAAATCAATTTCAACTAATAACGCACAAGAAATATCAAAACATGTATTTAATGTATTTAAAAGAACAATATAAAACTATTTAACTATATTTACCTGTATTTACTTATTCCATTGTACCATCTCCATCCTCTCTTTTTTTCAACACATTGATGATTGTCTCATGGTCTTCCATAGAAATTATCCATAACTCTTTATTTGCAAGTTTTCCACGATACCTCTCCAGTTTTATATTTGTTGCCAACACCAAATGTGAGTAGTGTATAATCTTCTTATGTGTTTCATAATCTTTGAATGAAGGCAAACCATTCTTCCTTATTAGGTATTTCCATATCCAAGTGCCAACAACCACCACCGAACCTATTGGATAATGATAGCCATCATCAAAGAAATTCCTAAAATTTGCTTAAGGGGATCAAAGAAGTTCTTAAAATTTGCTTAAGGGGATCAAAGACTTGTTATCAAAATTTTCTTAAGGGGATGTCTTAAGGGAATCACCAAACCTGTTGGATAAGGAAAGCCATCATCATCTTCTCGAGGTGTTGTTAACTTATGTTTAGTCTCCACACAACGAGCCAACCAATATTTTGTTTCCTCTTCATTCTTCTTTGGTGTAATAACAACATACACATGTCCTGCAAACAAATTTTGATTCAATAACTTCCACATGTCCATAAAATTTGACCAATCAACATACATGCATTCATATGTACACATAAATAAATTAAAGCACTACAAATTAGTAATGAAGTGAAATAAAATGAAATAATTTGAATTAAATTACCTTCTTGGACAAGGTCTGAAACACGGTCATAATCGTTTGATGCAAACAGTTGATCATTGTCTTCAATTGTTGTTTCACTTTGATCATGTGCTTGTATAAGTGTCAATAGCCTTTTCTTCCACTCTTCAACCCATTCTGTATTCTCACATGCTTCCCAATCTACTAAAATACAAAACTGACAAAAACATGCAAGCTCCCTTGTCTAGATAGTCCATGTACTTGCATTCGAACTCCTAAATGAATGCGATTTAGTAGATCCACTAATTGTCTAGAAATCAAGTCTAGGTAGAATGTTTTCTTCTTCAACCAACTAAAAGAATCTACAAACTGTAGAGTACTCGCTTGATCTAGGTGTACATAATCTTGTATTGCACCAATCTACAATCCCACATGCACCTTTAAATATTACTACACCTCAAATTTCAATTGTTGTATAGCAGGAATTCTTTTAACACACGCACCAGCTCCATCATGTTCTCCTTTGCCATGTCCAGCTTCAAAAAAATTCTACACATGTTAGAAATTATTCTTCTTGTGAACCCTACTTAACCAACAGAACATTCAAGCATTCTTGAACTGCCCCATACAATTATCTAACCATATAAGATGTTCAGTCATCTGGATTCCTCTTTCTCTTAAATTTGTATAAAATATATTGAAACAATATTGAACAAACTCTGATGAGTGTAACCGGTTGTCACTCAAATAGAAATGATACTTCCTCAAAAATTTTCTATCATTCTTTGTGCTGTCATCTGCATGTTTATAAACAATATGAACAAACATAGCAACCTGTACTAAATTGTAATATTGTGATTGAATTTCCTCTTAAGCTAAATTATAGTTTTCCACAAAATTAACCACTTATAGTATAGTACCAACTGGAAATATGTTTCTACATTCATGAAACTGTCCATCAAGCCATCGAGCTTGTTGAGAGTGCTTGACATATTTTGGTACAATTTTACTCTTCAATTCTGATATGAATACATGCACACTAACCTTTTCTGTAATTAAATCACAATGCTTTCCAAAATTTTTATCTTTTAAAGAATATTCAATATTCTTAAATCTTTTAACATCCACTAATTGTTTTTCAAAATCATTTTCAACACTTTCATGCATACAAACTCTTATCAAAGAAAGATTGCCACAACTAGTGCATTGTCCATAAATACATGAACTTAAATAAAATAATTTTTCATTAGATCTTTCATAGAACAAACTTGATATAAACTCTTTTATTGCTTCAGGTGGCATATTAATATCACATTCTTGTATAATCATGTCACTATGTAAAGTACAAAGTATTTATCGAAACACATCATAATAATAACGAAATTAAACATGCATTTTACAACAACAAGATATTTGTTGCTTATTAATCTTTACATACCATGGTTTGCATTTTTCAAAAGATCTTTGACTTATTCTAATATTACCAGGTAACACTAATTCACCACAAAATTTTCTATAAAATTTAGTTTGCGTTGTATCTAATAGGTGTTTTGGATGAGAATCACAAACTTTGGACCCCACTCTTAATTTTAAAACATCTCTAGCATTAGATGGTACCCTAGTATTATCATGCCAATATTTTTTGATCCAAGATTTGATTTCAACATTCAGTTTCATGTCAGATCTCAGGAGTCGACCACTAAAACTCCAACATTGGTTAATTTGATCATTTTCTATACTTTCTCTTCTTTTTGCCACTCTTACCAATGTTTTAAGATGTTTTTTTAGAATTCCACTAATATTGCTTACTATTTTTCTATTCAAAGTTGTTTTATTCACTATAGCAGTTTGTTATAGCTCGTCTTGCTGCATTTTTATCTTTGGATCAACTATTATTTCCAATAGACTCAATGGCACTAGCAACAGTAGACATAGCATGTTTTAGTGATTGATCTTTTCTTCTTGGTTTAACAAAAATGCCTAACATTTTTATTACTTTTCTCATTTTCCACATTCTCATTAATTGCATCATTAGTTGACATTGAAATGATAGTTTTTTATGATAAAAAAATTCCTTGTATAATCTATTGGCATGTGTTCTTATTTGTCTCCAAGAAATTTTACTAGGAAGATTATCCAAAACATCTCTTTCAATTTTGAAAATTTTTTTCTCATTTTCAACATCACATCTTGGATTTTCATTTTCATTTTCAACTTCAAAACGATTTTTATTTTCAAAAAAAGGATTTTCATTTTCATTTTCATTTTCAACAAAAGGATTTTCATTTTTATTTTCAACAACAAAACGGTTTTCATTTTCATTTTCAACAAAAGGATTTTCGTTTTTATTTTCAACAACAAAACAGTTTTCATTTTCATTTTCAACAAAAGGATTTTCATTTTCATTTTCAACAACAAAATAGTTTTTATTTTCATTTTCAACAAAAGGATTTTCCTTTTCATTTTCAACAACAAAACAGTTTTCATTTTCATTTTCAACAACAAAACAGTTTTCATTTTCATTTTCAACAACAATTTGTTTCAAATTTTGATCTCTACAAATATTATCAATCTCAACATCGTTATATCCAGCATGTTTTAAATCTCCTATCAACACCATTTCCATTTCATTCAAAGGTGGATTTGAAGAAGTACCTAGATTTGTGCCTATTGAAACATTCTCCATAGCATTGACAAAGGGATTTGAAGACATACCAGGAGTAGTTTGTACAATCATATTAGTATCCACATTCACCTCTTGCAAATTTGCATTGTCTACATCCATGGTCTCCTCAATGTTTTTATCTTCAATAGTTGTGGAATTAGAAGATTCAGAATTATTCATTGATTGAATCTTTATTCTTCTATCTCTTTGTCTTTTTGCCTCCTCTCTCTTTACTTCAATTTCTTTAGGGGTTACTAGCTTCCTATCTTTCCTCTTATTACGATTTTGTGATCCCATGATTAAAAAATTTATGAAGTATGTACAAATGAATGTCAAAAACTTGAAAACCTTCCTTCTTTATTCAAGTCCTTCAAACAATTAGCAATTCAACAAAATTTCACTCAAACAGTGTCTCAATGATGGCTTCTATCAAAATTCAAACAATATTCCAAGTTGATGGACCTGCAGAAGAAAAAAGATGGTAGAGAATGTTGCAAATTTGAATTTTAAGCTCGAGTTTTGCTTTGTAACCCTGTTCGAGAAATGCTTTGGGGACCCGAACCTGACCTCTGGACCTAGTTTGACCTGCAACTTGAAGGTCCTATCAATGTCACAAAAAAATAGTGACTTTGGGCATATATCTGAAGGTCTATTTTGTAGAATGTTTTGACAAAATTCAAACCCATTATAGTTGAGATAGTGTAGATTCTAAATATGTAATTTTTTTTACAATTAGATTATTTTTTCTATTTTTTAATCAATTTATGATGAAATAGGTCCATAAACTTGAATTATCAGAGTTTTTTAGTATTTTAATAACTTTTAATTAAAATATTTTTTTTGTAAAAAATTGTACAAAAATGTACTTTAGACAATTCTTTTCAATTTCAAAAAAAAAATTCAAAAAATGTTACGTTTAGGTCATCTTATGCATGATGTACACGATGATTTTTTAAAAACTCAAAAATGGCCAATAAAAAATTAATAAAAAAAATATTTAATAAAAAATTACAAAAGAATATGGAAAACGTGCTTCAGTGAGTTACAAATCTTTTTCCAAAAGAATTTAGAAAAATATGATTATTTAGGTCAAAATATGGATGACGTACATGTACACGGTATAGTAAAAAAAAGTGACTTTTAAATAGTGGTTTTTAGAAGCATCTATTCAAAATCAATTTCTATCATCTGGGTATTGAAAAAAATAACATATTTGGAAACTAGACTCTAAGTACTACATTTCACATTTAGTGACTTTTTCCAAGATTCCACCTTTAAGTGCTTCAAATTTTTAGGTCAAATGTGACAAATTCTAAAAATCAGGGAAAACACTTCCACTTTTTGGCCAAAAAGTGGACTCAACTTCTTGCACACACCCTATCAGAGGCATGTATTGAATCAAAATAAAATAACACAAATATTTCCTTTACAAACCATGCATATTTTTATTTATGTGAAGAACCTAACTCTATTTGTGTGTGGAGAGATTTGAAACACCTTGAGTAAATCAAATTGAAATCCCAAAAATTATCTAATTTTGTAAAATAAAATAACACTAAAATATTTCATTAACTATAAACTTAAACTTTGAAGAATAAATAAAAATGTAGCTGGTGTCACTTCATTTAAATATTTTCCACATACTCTAGATTTTAACTTCTTAAATAAAATTAAAATCCCAAAAATAAAAATATTTTCCATGATACTCTTTATTTTTAACTCTTGAATAAAAAAATTGAAATCCCAAAAATAACCTAATTTGGTAAAACAAAATAACACTAAAATATTTTCTTTTACAAACCATGCATATTTTTATTGATGTGAAGGACCTGACCTTCTTTGGGTCTAGAGAGATTTCAAATGTCTTGAGTAAATAAAATTTAAATCCTAAAAAGAATCTAATTTCCTAAAAAAAGCACTAAAATAATCATGCATATTTTGTGTATAACCCTAACCCTAGTTGGGTGTGGAGAGATTTTTATTTGTGTAAAACCTAAAGAATACTTATAAAACAAATTTAAATTCTAATAGTTTTTGAAATACCACAATAGTGAAAAGAAACCAATAAATTGAATTTCATTATGTAGAAAACAAAAGAAAATTAATTGAACTTACAACTCAAATAACTTATATTCTTCTCACTATTCTTTTGGTTTTTTATTTGAATTGATATTTTTTTATTTATATTTTGGTATTACTTTTATTTATATAGATTATTTACTTAATGTCTCTTTATTGTAATGTGAATTTATTTAATAAGAATATGTCCATTATATATTTTAAATTTAATTTAATGGGCATTTTTTAATAAAAGTATGTCTGTTATATATTTTAAATTTAGAATAATTACTTCATAATTTAAAAAAATAATCAATGATTATGTATGAAAATTAAACTAATTAAATAAATAAAGTTTATTTAATGAATCTAATTAAAAAAGATAATGGATTAAAATAAAATAAATAAATTTATTTATTTGATTAATTTGGTAAAAGGGACTATCCTATTAAATAAATAAGTTGACTAATGGAAAGGTGGAGGTTTAAGATATGTTAAAAGTGGTGCAAGATGAGGCCTAGGAGTTGTTGAAACATGATGTTAGAAGTGTCATAAGGATATGGTAATATTTAAGTGTCTAGAACTAGCGTCCTTATCTTTAGAGAAAACTATCTAAAATAGTTGAGACATACATGACAAAATCTAAAAATAGGTATGGTAATATTTAAGTGTCTAGAACTAGCGTACTTATCTTTAGAGAAAACTATCTAAAATAGTTGAGACATATCCTTCTCGAGTCACATATTAAACTTATATATGACAAAATCTAAAAATAGGTACGCTAGTAGCATCTACGGTTTGAACATGTTAAAAACACTATTTTAAGAATTGACACAGTTTTGTTTGAGTAATAATAGTGTAGTACATTTAGAGAACATAACATATTTGTAAGTACATGCATTCATTTATCATATTTTTGTAATTGTAAAATGTGAAATAGAGCTAAGAGATTGTGAAAAATAGTTCATTACCTCATATTAATTGAAATAGATTTGTAAGAAGTAAGTCACATCATTTATCTTCTAATAATTTCATTCGTTATTTTTGGTTGGCAAGTTGTTTTCCCTTTTTCATCTTTTCATATAATGGTCATATTTAAATTGTGAAATTATTCTTAGACCTTGTAATGAATTTATATGAAATATAGCCACAAATGTTAATCATATTCATTATTTTTCTTATGTCAATAGTAGCTTTTAAAAGAGTGAGACCTTATGATTTATGTATTGTCAATACCCAAGCTAATCTTAAGGGTATTTGGGTTGTGTGGTACCTTTGTATTGGCGTAATTGGTATTATTAGTGGAGTTTGATCTTCTAATGGTATGCCTGAATAACTGTCAAATTCAACCATAACATATGTTGGTGGTTGTAGTTGTGCACTTCTAGGTTTGTATATTAGTATTTCTCGAACATAATTGGAGCTCCATTTACAAGACTTGCTTCTATCCCAAGATTGCAAGTTAACATTACCCTTACATTCTTGGTTTTCTAAAAAAGAAAATCTGATACAAAGAACCATATACTTATGTCTTCCCTATGCATATTGTAGATAATTGCATATCAACATTATAATGTATTCCTAACCTATGTGCATTTTTCTATAAAATATTTTCTACATTTGATTGTCATCAACTGTTTCTCCCATCTGTGACCCATTTGTGCTAGAGTTTGAGATACCAGAGTTGATAGTGAAGAACCAAGTATGTGCCATGGACATCTACTTCTCTCCAGATAACCTTGAGGAATTTTGCACACTACTTCTCCTTCTATTTTCTCTCCTCATTTTATCCCACCAATGTAATCACAAAAGTTACTCATGATCCATTACACAGCTAGGGAATCACATGCCATGTGCCATTATTGAGAAAGAGCCCCAAGTTGAGAACAACATTGTCCAAGGTCTTCTTTAGTCCCCTGGCCAAATCTAATAGCACAACAACATTTATAGAGGATATATCAGTATTCACCCTGTATTAATGAGAAGTGGAGATGAAACTATCTCCAAGCACCATGTAGATTGTGTACAAAATAATAACTGACCATGATTTGAAGATCTCTCTCAACCTAAGATCTAAGACATATCCCATGAAATCAATTAGCCTCCTCTTTTCTTTGAGACATATTGTTGAATTTATATTGTCAACTTCACTGCAAATGGCATTCTGATTAGCATATATATTGTTTGTTATAGTACTACCTGTATAGTTGTCATCATAAATGTTAGCATCTCCTTTGAGCCATCCTGCTCTCCCATCAGGCAAGCCATCTATCACACCATACTAGTTCATGATGTCCTATTTTCTTGTCATTGATGTGAAATGGCAAGTCAACCAATTTCCAATTTCTCCCACACTTCCTTTGATTTGGCATGTAGATACTTATTTGGTGCATATGAATTGCCACATTCACTAGTTTATGCACCTCAATGCTAGCTTCATTGTTAGTTCCATCAAGCAATTTCTTTGCCATTGATGCTACCATTTCTTTGACCTCACAGATGTACCTATATAGGGCATTACTAAATCAAGTGTATTTAATTGTCTGTTCATACATGGAAAATAAATAACCTAGCATGATGATTAGGTTCCCTCCTATATTTGAGGCCCTAGAAAACAAGCTCAAACATTCTAGATTGAGACCTACATTCCATTTATTTTGATTCATGACCATCCACACAGGGTCATTTTCCTATTTCTATTATTTACAACATAAAGTATAGAATTGAGGAACCAACCACTAAGACTAAGAACATCACACCACCAATAATGAAGTATACAACATTAGAACCATATCGATGGATGGAGAGACAAATGATGCAATAACATAATTTGTAGGGAGGCCCCAACCATTCTAGAGTGGGGAACAATTGATTGTTTTTCTCACACACCACCTAGGTTAAAATCCTTTTTTCTAGCCCCTTGTACCCCTTTATATAGGTGATAGTAGGAACCCTAATTTACTCTATAATGGTGGTAAAAGAGATCATATGAAGGAGATAGATACATAAGTGATCATGATCCACGATTGTTAGGTATTAATGTTCACATACTTGTTCTCAGTACCAAGGTTGTAGAAATCAAGAACATTGAGTGAATGCAAGCACCGAATCTAGCCACTCAAGACAAATAAGAGCATGCTCAACTTGCAAGAAAACAAGTATTGCAAACAATGGAAAAATGGAATGCAAAAATAGGGTTAGGGTTCTTCACACAAATAAAAATATGCATTCTTTGTAAAGGAAATATTTTATTGTTATTTTATTTTGATTCAATATGCCTTGGCCTAATTTAGAGAGATGTTTCTTAATATAGGTAAGCTAGTTAATAAAATAAATTTATTATTTGATTAATTATTTTCCACTTGTTCTAATCCTCGTCAGTTAACTAGATTCATTAAACCTAGAAACTTGCACAAAAGTCAAACTAACTTTACATCTCCACCACCCATTTCATACTACACATCTTAATCCTATCCATTCACATAAGGATAAGCCTTAGTTTCCTCTCACTGAATCTTAGAAGCCCTAGGATACAACTTAGAAGCCTCCTTTTTTCCCCTAAATTTATCTCATCAAATCTTAGCCATCTATCTAATCAAATCTTAGTCATTCATCCTATCATCCCAAAATCTATAAATCAAGCCTCAATCAAGCCATAATCAAGAGCTTTGAAGGTAATGTTATGTTACCAAAGTGACGAACCAACAATTAAATCATTATAAAAAGTATTTGAGCAAAAGTACCATTGTCATAGTGTAACAAGGGCTATTCTGGTAAGAATTTTCTATGCTTTTCCTTTGATTTTTGTTAACTCTTTAAATATTTATCAATTGATTATGACACATTAAATTATTTTATTTATAAGATATTGTGTGTCATACTATAATATAAGTAGTGTTTTGGAAGTGGGTCTTTTATTGGATATTTTTCACTCAATGTTATTTTTTAAGTTTGTAGGCTAATTTGGTAATATGATTCCTTATATATTTTTTATATTATAAAGTGTATACAACAATCTCATAAAATGCTGGTCATGAAACTATATTATCATAAGTATATGCATATGTTTGCATAATAATCTTTTGAAATAATGAGTGCATCCTAAAAAATCTCTTTAAACAACTTAATTTGAAATAATTTTTTTAAAAGAAAAAAATATTATTTTTATTAGTTTTTAGTTAAAAAATAAATTATATTTATTGCAGCAATATATAAATTTTAAGTTAGATTTGTTGCTGCAATATGTGCTATTGTATTCCAGATTGAAATCCTACAGAACTGAAGAGCCAAATTTAATATAATATAATTTTATTTTATATCTTTTTAACTCAGTGCAATAGAAAAATGCTTTGTAGGTATTTAAAGCTATATAATTGAAGTTAGGATGGAAACTGAAGAACAAAAATTAGCATGTAGAATCTCTGCAAACCGTGGCAGTGGAAGTAACAACATGAAGGAGACAGAGGAAGTAACTATCAATAATACTCAAGTAAACAAAAACCTCAGCTACCAAGCCACCAAAGGGTCACCCAGCCTACCCTAGTGAATAAAAAAAAGCCAAAAAACACAACAATCAATCACCAGAACCAAATGAAGATTAATGTTCTAGAAATTGTAGTAGGTTATGATGTCTAAATATTTAACTTAGTATTGCAAGAGGTATGAGGTAGTTACATGGCTGTTTTTGAGCTTTGGGAATTGTGGGTAGTTGGACAATTTATTAGCTGGACTTGATAGGAGGATATTGACTTAACGGAGTAGACAATGTCAAGTTTAGATTTCCCAAGACCTTCACAACCACAATGATGTCATGGAGTGTTTTGGAGTTAGGTGGATTCAAGGGCAGCAAGGTCTCCAATGCAAAGATGGTCATTCGATGGGCCACATATTATCTTCTCAAAGATACTACTCATCCAATTCAGGTTAGTATGTGCATAAGAACAGGATAATTGCAGTCATGATGTAAGAATAGAACAATTTTAGTCATGATGTTGTATCTCCCAGTTTTATAAATTCTAATAATTATTGAGGCTTGTCTGAAAATTATGTAGGTAGGGGAACCTAACAGTGACCACAAATGCTGGGAAAGGGCAGAAGACATGGACACAACTAAATTGCGTATAAAGTAGATAACCAAAACCTTGAAATGGTTGTAGCACTTGTAGTTTCATCCCTTGTTTCACAAGTAAGACCCTTCCTATTTCAAGAGACTCATTCATGCTTCCATGATGCTAAATTTTTTAGCACTAGAGTAATAGAAGTTATTTAAAAACTAGGTAATGATTAGAGTTTAGGAGCTGATAAATCAGACATTACATGGGTGGGACAATAAACATGTTGGAACCTAAGTACTTTTATGGAAGGTATAACTTCGAGTGTAACTACTTATACTAATTGAATCCACAAAAAGTTAAAAATATTGCTGATTGAATGAAAAAAGTGAAGTAATATAAGGAGTCACACTCTAAGTTACTATACCTTCGATAAAAGCACTCAGGCTCCAACATGTTTATTGTCCCACCCAAATGTATTGTATGATTCATCATCTCCTAAACTCCAACCATTATAAATATTTTAAGTTGCTACTATTACTCTAGTGCTAAAAAATTTAGTATGGAAGCATGAATGAATTTCTTGGAATAGAAAGGGTCTGACTTGGGAAACAAAATGGATATAGCTCCAAGTGCCACAGTTGTTGTAGGGTTTCGGTTATCTATTTTAAATGCAATAATCTTCTAGCCTCTCCTAGCATTTGTAGTCATTGTTAGGGTCTCTTACCTACATAATTATCAAACAAGCCTAAATAATTATATGAATTTATAAACCCAGGAGATAAAACATCATGACAAAAATTATTCTGTTGTAACATCATGATTGAAATTATTATTTTTTGTTATGCACATACTAACCTCAACATACATGGTGACCAGATTAACAGTAGCTTTGAAAAGATAATTTGTGGCCCATAGAATGGCCATCTTTGGATTGGAGAGCTCACCGCCAATGAATCCACCAAACTCCAAAACGCTCCATGATAGCATTGTGGCTGTGCATCATAATATCCTCCCGACAATTCTTGTCTATCCCAACTAAAATAATATCTCTGTCTAGACACTATTCCACTTCCTTATGTACTTTAACTATAACACTTGGTAACTTCAATTAAGAGTTGAGCAAGGATTCGTTGGTAGTAAGCTTCCTGGTAGACAGCTTATTGCAGGGGCGACTATTCCCAACATCCACTTGCAATTGTTAAAGGGCATGGTTCATCTTTGGGTGCATCATCACTAACTACTTCTTTGCCAAATAAAGTCAATAATACCCTTCATGAAAATGGTCTTCAAATGGCTAGAGGTTCATTTGTGCTATATATTATATTTTCTGCATATGACACTGAACTGAAAAATCATCTCTGGTCTAAAAATAAATCTGAAGTTGTTGTTGCTAGTATCCTAGATATGTTCAGAACTATAAAGGAATTGTTGGAAATTCAAATCTAGAGTACGTACTCCACCTACGCACTACCCCATCAGAGATTTCTTTGGGATCTCTCTCCCACCACATTGACCAAGGAGTTAATGCCATCCAATTGGCATAGCATACAGAATTCATTGGTGGCCATTTTCATTATTGTTGGTAGGTATTTTTAAATTTGTTTTGAGCGGTAGAATTTTTTTACAGGTTAGAGAAGAGACAAAAAGAAGGGAATATTTTAAAATGTAAGACAGAAAAAGAAGCAAAGAGGCAGAAGAGGAAGATGCAAAAGCAGTAGCAATAGAGAATGTTCTTTGTGTCCATGAAAAAAAGTTCTGAGCATTTCAGTGTGTGTGTAGAGAGTAGCAGATAGCTCTAGTTTGTTGTGGGTTTGTGTGTAGCTCTAGATTGCTGCAAATGATGTTTGTAATCTTGTAGTTTCATGTTTAGAAATCATTTGTAAATGTTATTTTTTCTAATTTAATAGAACAAACAAAAGTTTGCAAGTCTCAATTGTGTGTCTCCTTTGCAATCTATTTTGTTATTGCACATTTTATTTGTGTTTGGAATTCAAATATCCATCAGATTGGTATCAGAGCTAGAAGGCCCTAAGTCTTGAGTGAGTTGGGCATTTATTCTCTGGGTGTTTAAATTTTTTTTGGTAGGAGACATGGCTGGAGAAGAGAGTATGAGTTGGCAGCAACCACTACAATTCAATGGACAAAACTATGATGTTTGGGCAAAGAAATGAAGACCATAATGGTTGCAAATGATTTATGGGAGTTTGTGATCAATGGGTTCAATGATGTAACTAACCTAGCTGCATATGCAGCCCTCACAAACAACCAGAAGACCCAGCTAAAGGAAACCCAGTTGAAGGAGACAAGCAGGAAAGATGCAAAATCCCTTAGTTTAATTGAGGCAGCCTTGACAGAGGCTATTTTTGCTAGAATAGCAATAGCCAACTATGCAAAAGAAGCATGGAAAATATTGCAAAACAATTACAAGGGAACTGACAAGGTGAGATCAATAAAACTCTAGCTACTTAGGAGAGATTTTGAGACCCTGCAATGAAGGACAATGAGTCCATTTCAGATTTTCACACAAGGGTTTCCACCTTGGTTAATCAATTAAGGATAAATAGAGAAACCATGGATGAGCAAAGGATTATAGAGAAAATCCTTAGAAGTTTGCCCACTAGATTTGACCCAATAGTTATTACCATAGAAGAGACCAAAGACCTCTCAAAAATGGCACTTGATACATGGAATGCCTAATACTTAATGCACTGTATTGGATGTTTGTCATGGCATATTTATATGTAGAAAACACAAGGAATACTTCCAACAAATAATTCTATTCACTATTTTTTATGAGGACTTGAATAAGAGATTTGTATGTTGTCCCTTATATGCAATTATCATTGGAAAGGTACCTTGATGTATCAAGTGAAGTACTCTTGTATTGTTGATGCTTCTGTTGTCAAATATAGTGACTATTGAGAAAATGCTTTGTCTTTTCTTACCCAAGATTGCACTGTATTGCTGACGGTGACTTTGCATTTTCCATACTTGGCATATACTCACTGTCTTGAAAAAATGCATAATGAAATTCTTGTGTCCTATCATGTTGTCACTATCCTGCTTCTGGCTGATAATATGCTTTATGACTGATTTTGCCCTTTATGACTATTTTATGCATTCAATAGCAACTATTTACTTCATTGACAACAAATAGTGATAAATACCTATTTTTTATTGCTCCATGATGATTCTTTGTATTTATAGTCATTAATGACTACATTCATGAGGCTAGTCCAGTCATAGATGGCTTTACCTACATTGTATTTAACTCTTGGGCACTTGGTTGGTTTAATCATTATGTTCACTATGATTTCTTCATGGATGCTCCATTATACAACTTTTTTAGTACAATTGAGATTGCACCTCATACTTTTAATTTGATTCCATTATATGACATGCTGGGCTCAACCCTTGTGGGAGCCCATTTTTCCACCACATGCTGAAATGTCTTCAAACTAGAAACATAACTTCTTCTATACCTGCACAAGAAACAAACATATTAGATTAAAATAGTGAATCTCATTGATGTTTCATTTTTCAATCTCTCTTGCATATGAATGATTTGATCTTTTCACTCAGTGCATCATAAATAATGTATTATGTCTTTGTTTGATGAAGTACATAAGATAAATCATATCTGGAGCTCTAACATATCTCTCTCCATTACTGCAGGTTCGTTCAAAGGTCAGGAGTAAAGGGGAATTAGCTACAACAAGGGCCAACTCAAGACTTCAACTGGCAATGATAGATATGCCTTATCTTATCTACTTCATTACGTTAGCTTTCCACAAATGCATAGTATATTCCTTCTGATGTATTGGTTTAGCTATTCCCATGGCTTGTGTGGGACATTTGATATTTCTTGCTTTAATTTAATGTAATGTTTATTTAGTTTGGCATATCTCATTTGTAAAATGAATGAACATTGTAATGTGAAATGAAATAACTTCTATCTCTCATAAAAACTCTACAAAGCAATGAATGATGAATTTTATTTCTCTCTTCTGTCATAACAAAAGCATGATAAAATTGAACCTTCTCTTTTTAGGCATCTAAACCAACTATGTATACTAAAATAGCAGACAAATCTTAAGAACTTTTCATCTTAAAATGAACTTAATGAATCAGCTCTACCAATTTGAGTTGTAGATGAAAAATTGGTAACATTTCTGGTGAGTTCTGCTAAATGCTTGCATGCTAAGCATCAAGATCAGCTGCCTTAACTATCCATTAGGCATGGAGTCAAACTCTACTCATCTCAAACTTAGAAAACCATGAAACTGTATTACAAATTACTCCGAACGGCAGCAAAAAACAAAACAGAACCAAACTAAAAGCAAACTAAAAGGCCTTGGTGGCTAGAAAAAATGTGCAACAACACTTAGGGAAAAGAAAAAAAACTAAAACAAATGTGCCTTGAGAACTTATTAACTAAAAACAATAAATCTAACCTACTCTAACCAACCAAAAAAATTGGTCAATCAAACCCATTCACTGGTTGGGTAAAGTAACTACCCCTCCTTTGCAATTTACAATACTCCATAAGTTTGTGAACCAACCAAAAGATGTGGAGAAAAATTAAAATGCCAGCAAATTGTTACAACACCTTTCTGAGAAGGAAAATGGAATCACTTACCCACCTAACTTGTTTGGCGAACTAATTAAGTGAGCAAGTAGACTAATTATGCTTAGCTTGATACCCTTCTTGATGATCCAGTTTAGTGTCCCTCTGAGGCTGCTCCTTTTTGTTGACTTCTAACCCAGCTAGATGCCTAATAGGACATCCCCTCAAAAGATTTAGACTAGAGAGAAAGTGATTTGAATGATTGGAAACAATAGCATCACCTTCGCTTTGCATGATAGCTTACAAGGTTGCTTCCTCCTCCATAGTCAATGAGCCATCCTCCTTTATTAGGGTAGCTAATACCTTATTAAAGCTATCAATTCTTAAAAGGCTCTTAATAAGAGTTGGACTATGCTCAAAATACTCATTATTACTCAAGGAAGTACACTCCAAAATAGGAGTCCCTTCTTCAGTGAATGAAGGCAAGTGTTCAAATAATGAGCTAGCCTCTCTCAACAAACCATCAATTTGAGCATCAGCTTCAAGCTCCTTTGTACAAAAGAAAGCAAGCTCCTCCAACTAGTCAAGATCAGGCTGCTAGTTAGGCTACTCCATAACCAGTGACTCATTCAAGAATATAGCCACTTTCATCTCTTGCTTTAGTTGTTCAAGATAACCCTCCTCCAAGGATGCTGGCATAACCTCTAAGTGTGAGTAGAAAAGCTCAATTTTAGCTTGAAATAGATCCTCTTCCAGTGCTCATTCAAATTAGGACTGCTTTCACATATCTATTCTTGGATCAACACCCTATATAAATGGTCCTCATCACTGTGGTGATCAGAACTTGGCATAGCCTTGCCATTTTCACTTTCATACTCAAAGTTAGGAAGCTCATCAAACAGATTAACTAGAAATTGAGGTTCAACACCAATTTCTTGCACATTATCTAAGTTTGTAATAGATACCTTAAGATCATTCAAAAGCAAATTTTCTTCACAATTTTCCTAGTTTTTTGATGAAAAGGGGATGTCTTTTACCTCATGACAGATTTCACTAAGCCTATTGGGCTCCAAAATAGGTTCATCTTTATCCTCTTCCTCTTGATCCAAGGTTTTATTATTATATTGATGATCTTCACTCAATAACTCACCATAATATTTGACATCTTTCTACTCTTCATCCTCCTCATCATTGTACCAGTTGGATACCTCACAATAGTTATCAATATCCTACTATTCCAATGAACCAAACCTTTCCACACATGCAACAATCTTGTGTTCAGCTAATAAAATGGTACAATTAGCAGCAGCCTCTTGCTTTATATCTTGTTGCACTGGTTGATCTCCTAAAAAAAATTCATCATCTTCCACAAAACAAGCAATCTCATTAGTGGAAACATTGGAAGATTCATGAGGAGAAGTCTTTTCTTGTTTGATCTTTTGCTACTGCAAATAGTGAACTTCCAAAGCTAAATGCAATGGATTTACCTTTCTAAGCTCCTTGATGAAGAGTAAGGTATTCTGATCAAAATGTTCACCCTTAGATTCCTCGAGTGGGGAAACATGGGGAGGTTCTTAGATTTCTTGTAGGAAAAAAATGTTGCTCAAGGGGTTGATCTACAACTATACTAGGCTAAATATGATTAGTTTCCCCAACTTCCAAGGGATGAAGGCTTCTAATACTTGGTATTTCAAGATTAAGATGGTGGCTTGAGGAATCAAGTACTTTATTCTACCTAAAACTTAGAATCTCAACTTTAGGAAAACTAAGAGGCTCATTCTATCTAAAACTTGGAAACTTGTACTTACGAAACTCCTCTCGAATAGGTTGTTCTGGAATGGTAGGAGCTGCTTGGGCTTTGTACTTTTGTGTTTATGACCCTTGCTCATAGAGATAGGCCTATTAAGCCATCTCTTTCCATTGCTGATTATACTCATGCTACGTCCTGATCTCTTCTAACTGATGCATGAAGTCAAACAATATACCCTTTATGCTTGTAATCTCCTTCTATTCATTCTCTTTGAGCTAGCTTTGATTATATGAAGGCTGATATGGAGGATGAGTAGGGGTGGGTGAGTGGTAAGAATCTTGAGTAAGTTGGTAGCCTGTTGTAATAGGGTTATTTGGACTAAAAACAACATTGTGGCTACTTAGGTATGGTTGGTAAGAAGGCTTGTTGAGAGTATTTTCATAGTATTGGGGTGGGTATACATATTGACTATGAAAATTCCACATTTCTACTCATATGAAGAGCTGGAAAAAGATTAATTTTTTAAAACGTACTAGCACTTGATCTATTAAAACCATTAGATCTTGATTCAGAGTCGCCAGATGTGTTTGCAGAAATTGCCTCCAAAGGTTGAGATTACTGGTGTAGACACAAAGAAACATCAATGAAATGATGAACTTTGAACTGTGAGAGTTTAAATTGTCCCACCGGGCATGCCAAAAGCTATAAGGAAATAAGAGCATCCAAGAACATACATTCAAGATCAATAGTGTCTTTGGTAACTTTAAATTTTATTGGGTTACCTCAAATACACTATCTATTATGTCACAAGGTGGAAACAGACATAGTTTATTTCCCCATCATTGAACCTTCAGAGAAAAGACTGATGACTCTCAAGCCTTTCATGGAGATTTACATCTTGTTCTTCATTTGGAGAATCTCAATAGTAACATGGCAAGGTCAGGCTCACTCTCTCTCGACCTCTGTTTCTCCTTTTCTTGGTTCAGTCCCTTCACATACTGTTATCATGCTGTGTACAACATATAGCATAGGACTTCCCCAAAGAATACAGAGCTTACCAGAATGAACTCTCAATCAGACTCAATCGATCCAAGACTATCTCTCTCCAAACTTGTCTAACCATCTGAGCAACCAATCGATTCAGTTATGCTCAGCCCAACCATCCAAACCGCTGTCTAACTATTCACATTTGCGAGAACTCATTAGTCCCACATGCATCAGACAGTGATCCTTTGATCACTTTTATATACAGGACCACACAGTAAGACTATCGTCAGCAATTTTGTTCTTGATGACGCTAGTCTAGACTTCATAAGAGTAACATCTCAACATTGCACCAATCAAAGAGATCTTACCAACACCAACCTCCATTGGAGTGACACACACCATTAGAATGACATATCAAAACTAGGCCGACAGTGATCTTCATACCGATAACTGATCCATCAGAGAGACACCAACTATCATTGAGACTACACCAAACTTCACCGACAGTGACAGTTAGACCAATCGGTGTAGCACAGCTCCATCATTGGAACATAAATAGGTTACATCGAAGACCCCCATTTTGCCAATAGCACACCGCAGGAGCAAACCACCATCGGAGTGACCCAACACATTGGAAGGAGATATCCACAGCACGCCAATAAGGTTTGTCATGCCGATGTCCAACTATCGAAGTATCACAACACCATTAGTAATAGTCTCTTAGATCACACTAATAGTTCAACATTTTTCCAATGCCTATAATCTGAGTCACAAGCACTCAACATTCTCCCACTTGACGAAGGAATTATAGGAAACCATCAACTCTCAGAACCAAAGTTAATACTGCCTTCACTCCACTATGCTCACAAGCTACACAGAAGCTTTAACAAAACCAACTTCAAAGCTTTCAGAACACAGCCATGAAACCATTCTCCAGAAAGAAGATAGAACATCAGCTAGAACAATAATCAGAAAATTGACTGCACCCATCCAACTGAACAAAAAACCCACTTGACTGAAAATAGCACACACAGCCAGTGCTAAAACATCCAATCACTCATACCTTGAAGGTATTAACATAAGTAGACTCATGCCACCTACATATACACCCATCAACTGCAAATACAAGCCCCATGTGTCAACCAGTCAAATAAGACCAAACACATCCAAGAACTCCCACTGCAAGGGTAATGCAGATCTGAAAAAGATCAAGGCATACTAAGTCCACTAGTAGCATCACATAGAAAGTGTAAACATCATGTAGTCCCAAGGAAACATCCACTATGATATGCAAAATCTATAAATCAGATAACAACTCCTCACCACCAGTCTAGAACTCTCCCAAGTTCTCCACACCCAACAAAAGAAAGAGATAAAAGAACTTCCATGTCATCACTCAAGAATATAAATGAAAAACACATGACCACAAACTAGTGATCACCTCAGCTCCAAACAAACCTCAAACCAATATAGTGTGAAACAAACCATACAGGAAGATTACCAGGACCATAGAGAGTAACTCTACACATCATATACCTATAGACAATCTTTTTACATACACCTCTAAATGCCAACTATGTCACGTATGATCTCCTTCAAAAAACCCCAAAGAGAACAGCATAACAACACCCACCCATTCAATCTCCAAGATCAAATACAACATATATATCATGTAATTATAAAATATGTATGTAAGCTTCTCAAACCAAAGAAGATCAAACTAATCCATTTCCCATTTCAGGAAATCAGCCCATAAACCATCTCCTAACGGGCCTCATCAATGAACAATATCTTAAACTCAAATGCAAAAGGAGATAATCATGCTATCCATCTCTCACAATGAATCCTCTAGAACCATATATCAGCAATTCAAGATCCATGTCTATGAAAGAAAACATAAAACACTTGAGAGAAACAATGGGAAATACCTCTTAGATGATTATCTGCCAAGAAGACCAAGAGTGGGGAATGAGAATGCTCCTCCAGGGTAACCAAGTCTACAAGACTTCTCCAAGAGCAATCTCCTCATTGGTCTCTGTTGAACTCATGTCCAACCAAGGTAAAGACTCCTCGAACTTCCTGCTACAAAATCTAAATAAGCACAGCATATACAGTCTCACCTTATTCTCCATGTATCCATGAGTACCTACAAACAATCACCTCATGCTTAACTCCAACTGCATCACTACACCACTATGAAGTTATCAAGCACATTATAAATGTACCCAAACATAGAGAAGTTACCAGACCACTGTCAAAGCTCCAATCATCTGAATTAGGAACTTATGATGACATCATGATCTTACCATCCCCCTTTAGGAGATTCCATGCTTCAGGTGAACATAACCATGGCCTCAAGAACAATGTATCATGCCAAAACTCAAAAGCAGAATTCAAGAAAACACCATGACATGAAACAAACCAAACTCTAAACCAACATCACCTGTCAAGCACCACCAACACCTCAGCCAAGGATTTCATGAATCCTCCATGACTCGAAGATGTTACACATCCTCAAATAGTGCCCCTGCAAATGCGAAAGAACCCTTCTGCAGCAACAGGATCAAAGAGCTCCTCCTAGTAACATCTGTGACACTAAAGAAGATCATTCACCACTAAGTGATGAACACATAGTCAATGCTAAAACTCCCACTGAACTGTAACAACTGAGCTTTTCAAGTATCATGACCAAACATCTCCTAATTTGAAAATCCTCCAGGTCCACACATTAATATGTCCATGTGACAATAAAGCCAAGTGGCACCAAGATCTCCAAACCAAGGAAATATAAAACACATGCTACATGTCTCCATAACCAACTATTCAGGTACTCTATAACATCCATCCTCTCATCCTAAAGTAGTCACACCAATGCACAAGTGACCAAAGACCAGGTCAGCTAACAAATCTGCATAAACACTGAAACAATATGGTGGATAAAGATAGTCCACATCTGAGTCATCTCACTATAGCTTAATAGGTGATCAGTTCACAAAACTACATAACTCGTAGATCCAACCAATGTATCATGCAAACTCACTATCACACTGGAAACTACAAAAATGAGATCTCAAGGAATAGATAACAATGTAGACAACATGACTCAAACATCAGATTACTTACAAATCTGATTCGCCAAACATGTCCACAACCTGAGCACCATAGTATAGGAAACCAACAAGCATTCCACAAAAATACTAAGTGACATATCACATACCAGCATTCCTATGCAGAGAAAGAGTTTCACCTCCTCACACCATGCACAAAGCATGCATGTAAAATTGCAACTATATCATCTAGCAACACCCGAAATAACAGGGTCTAGAAATAGCTTAACTGTAGCTTCACAAAACCACAAGTTTTTCTCTTGACTATGTAAAACCTGCAAAACCACTATGTTTGAAAAACACCCATGCACATCCATACCCACTTCACATCTAGAAGACCAAGAATATGAATCAAGAAACATCATAACGGTCAAACTAGAAAATGGATTAACATAGATGAGCATCATAGATTTTAAGAAAAATCTATTAAACCCTTCCAATGCAAGTACAAAACAGCCATAAGGATTAAGAAAATCCAAGAATTACAAGCCTCATTCAGACCAATTCCAAGACCATCATCATGTATAAGCATCCGAGAGAGAAAGTCAGGTTATATCAGAAGCTTCCAGACCTCAAAGATCAACTCCATAACCAAAATGCAACCGGGGCATCACATTAACAACACCTTCCAATACTAGGAACAAATCCTAGCATAAGCATAGTACTCCATGGTTGAGCAACAACACAAAGTTCTTCATATCATCAGAGAGCCTCTCACATAGACACCCAATATGAAAGTTACTATAGCAACACAACCACAAAGTACAATTCTACCCCATGCAATAGGAACATCTTACTGCTGCCAACTAGGAGCCTCAAACCACACCATTTCAATATGACCAGCTCCAATTTCTCCATCTTCACCATCCTTCAAGCGCCTGCTATAACATGAAAACAAGATCAACTGCTAGACTTCACTCAAACAAGGATCAATAATCAGACAATTCCTTCATATTTCCTCAAGCCTGTCACACTAAGAAATCATCACAGAAGGAATACCCAGACCTTATACACCAAAAACTCTTACATGTAAACACATCCAGCACACAAATGCACTTATGTGAGCAACAAAGCAGATCCCAGAAGAAGGCTCTAAGACCACTTGTAAGGAAATAAGAGAAACCAAGAACGTACATTCAGGATCAATAGTGTCTTCGGTAACTTTAAATTTTATTGGGTTACCTCAAAAACACTATCTACTATGTCACAAGGCGGAAACATACATAGTTTATTTCCCCATCATTGAACCTTTAGAGAAAAGACTGATGCATCTTTACAGTTTCAACAATAGACAATAGATTCAACTTACAAAATCACAACCATGAAAGAACAATAAATAAGAACACATAGATTTAAGTGGGGAAAACACTTTCGGGTAAAAAACCCCACACTCCAAAAAGCCAGAGATCATTGTATTAATCAGAAACAAAAAATACACAGTTACAATACAATATCAGACTCTCAAGCCTTTCATGGAGATTTACATCTTGTTCTTCATTTGGAGAATCTCAATAGTAACATGGCAGGATTAGGCTCACTCTGTCTCAACCTCTATTTCTCCTTTTCTTGGTTCAGTCTCTTCACATACTGTTATCATGTTGCGTACAACATACAGCATAGGACTTCCCTGAAGAATACAGAGCTTACCAGAATGAACTCTCAATCAAACTCAATCGATCCAAGACTATCTCTCTCCAAACTTGTCTAATCATCTGAGCAACCAATCAATTCAGTTACACTCAGCCCAACCATCCAAACCACCATCTGACTATTCGCATTCGTAAGAACTCATTAGTCCCACATGCATCAGACATTGATCCTTTGATCGCTTTATATATAGGACCACATAGTAGACTATCGTCGGCAATTTTGTTCTTGATGACGCCAGTCTAGACTTCATCGAAGTAGCCCAAGCTCATTAGAGTAACATCTCGACATTGAACCGATCAAAGAGATCTTGCATCAGAATGACATATCAAAACTGGGCCGACGATGATCTTCATACCGATAACTGATCCATCGAAGAGACACCAACTATCGTTGAGACTACACCAAACTTCATGAACAGTGACAGTTACACCAATCGGTGTAGCACAGCTCCATCGTTGGAACATAAACAGGTTATGCTGAAGACCTCCGTTTTGCCGATAGAACATTGCAGGAGAAAACCACCATCGGAGTGACCCAACACATCAGAAGGAGATATCCACAGCACACCGATAATCGGTGTGTCACGCAAATGTCCAACTGTCAGAGTATCACAACACCATTAATAATAGTCTCTCAAATCACACCGATAGTTCAAGGTTTTGCCGATGCCTGTAATCTGAGTCACAAGTACTCAACAAAAACTATTGTCAATCAAAGTATGCACCCAATGCTAAGCTATCAACTTAGCTATCTATTGACACATGGGAACACTCCTAGGCCTCTGGGTTACCTAAAACTTGGAGTAAATCTCCAGAGTGAGCTGGCTCTATAGATGAACTCTTGTAATCTAAATGATTTACCCAAGAAAAGGGTGAGAAGATAACTGAAATTTAAATTCTAAAATATAATCTCCAAAACTATAATTTGTTCTAATGATTTCTCTCACAAATAGCTCCTTAAACATAAACTTTCACAACCTCACCTAGAACATACAACTCAAAAGTAATTTGCATGAAGGCTCGATCTGAACACAACACACAACCAGACTCATATGAAATATTTGCATATAGTTTCACAATAAAGAGAAATGACAAAGGATAAAATATTTATTATCACAATGAAATATCAAATCAATATTGTGAGTATGAGGCAAAATAAATGAGGTAGGAATGCTCTGCTATATTGAACTGAAAGGAGTACATGAAAACAAAAATCTGAGTGAAAAAAGTGTTTACAAGCTCTCTGTAGATGAACAAGAGAGAAGAAACAATGATCTCAACTAACTGAAGAAAAAGTAAATTTTCCTCCAATATATGTCTCCAAAAAAACTCCCAAGGAAAAAGCTGAGAAAAGATCCTCAAAATAGTCATCCTGATCCATTTTCGAGCTCCCAAAAAAAGCCACCAAAAAAAAAACTAAAACTAGCCCAAACTAATTACAAAAGCTACCAAAATCTCCCCCAAGGTGGTCACACCCAAAAAATAGGCTTTATCTACTCAATAAAGGCTCCATTTCATCCATATTTGCCCAAAAGAAAGCAAACTCAAAAAGAAAGATTTACTATGCTTTACTTTGCTTTAACTGCATATAAATAACAAATAGTTAAAAGCAATTTATAGAGAAAATGCTTTAAAAATCATTTTACAAAGATTTGCAGTTTTATTTTCTCAATTAAACTTGATTTGATTTTTGCAAAAATAATACAAGGCTTGACATGTCTCATTTTGCCAAGTATAATATATCATTTGAGCATATTGATTTTCTATACAAAACCTAAAAAAATGGAAAAATAAAAGACCTCTAGGGTCTACCCCCATTGGTTTTGCAAATAATCTAAGGCATTATGGAAGGTTTATCTACCTTTCAAAAGTGGCTAAATAACCTCTAAGGCATAAAGCCTAGGCAATGAAACATGTAAAAGGGACAAATGATGCCCTCGAGGGTATTAGCTAAGGCAATGAAAAATAATTCAATGTGATAAAAATATCACAATCAAATTAGGGCATATGAAATCCTAAGACAAAACATTCAGAGCCCTAACTTTTTAGGCTAATTGCACTTTGTAACTTTTAATGAAAAGAGGCTCTACTTTTGCCAACACTGAGCTAGGGTTTGGGTTGTTTTCCTCCATCTCTCTGTTGTACCTAAAGGATTTTAATGGATTCTCTTGAAGATTTCGATAGGAAATAGAAAGGTAAATACTTCTATCACAGATTTGGACCAATTTTCATTTAACATAGGTTTCTGGCTTTATATTTGTGGCCATAATAAATCTTTTTACATATTTTCTTTGTACCTTTGGTATATGATTTGTTTGTCTTTCATTATGAGGCCATCATGGCTGACTGGTCTTGAATCTTGGGAGCTTTCCCTATGGGTAAACCCATGTCTTACATGCATGTATCTTCACTCAGGAATAAGGTAAAATCTCCTCTTTTGATCCTTACACCATTTCTCTAATTTCTATTTATATGAAGTTCAACATGACCATAGGAAGTCATAAAATGAAAGGCATTTTTCTTGCATTCTGTTAAAATCATTACAGAACCCTTTTCTACTTTTAAGACCACAGCCATGTACTATATGTGTGCTCATTTAAGTAGTTTCCTTCATGAAAGTCATGGCTGGGATTATATTTCTAAGCATTTTCTTGTGTTTTCATAGCTTGAAAGCTCTATACTTCTTCTGTATACAAGATTCTTCTTCAAAACTCAAGTGGGTTTACCCTGTCAAGAACAAAAGTCTTCTTCAGCCATGGCCATATGCTATATGTGCTCATTCCTGGGTGGTTTCTTGATTGGAGGTCATAGGTATAACATTTCATTTCTCCCTCATTTGTTGAGTATTTTCTTGTTTATATGAACTTGAAACCCTAAGTGGGATTAAACTGCTATGAACAAATACTTCCTTCATTTGATGACTGCAACATAATACATACATTATTGATCATTGTGGCACTTTCATTTATCTATTCAACTGATTTGTTCATCCATGACTATCTTGTCCTTATGATGACATGACACTACCATTTGTAGCTGTAGAAGCTGATATGTATATATAACCATCTAAATAGTTTTGATTGCTCATCTTTTGCTTACTATGATAGTGACTCATTCACATGTTCTCAATTCTTACTAAACTTTCTAGATGATGTAGCTACCTTTCATGGCTCCTCTCTCTTATAAGGCATTTTTGAAAATTGAGACTTAACTCTCTCCTTCATATTTCTGTGAACTAATATATACATCATTGCTTGAGGTTCTATGCTCATATGATTATGTATGCATTTGGGATTTTCTCCATTTGATATCAAACTCACTATATTTTCTAAATGCTATGATTACATTCTTCTTTTCATGACTCCTATAGCTTAATGTCATCATGCAAGCTACATTAAATCTGCCCATGGGTGTATTGTATATGGAATGCCTAATACTTAATGCACTGTAGTAGATGTTTATTATGGCATATTTATATGTAGAAAACACAAGAAATACTTCCAATAAATAATGCTATTCACTATTTTTGATGAGGACTTGAATAAGAGATTTGTTTGTTGTCCCTTATATGCAATTATCATTGGAAATCTACCTTGATGTATCAAGTGAAGTACTCTTGTATTGCTGAGCTTCTACTATCGAATATAGTGACTATTGAGAAAATGCTTTGTCTTTTCTTACCCAAGATTGCACTACATTGCTGATGGTGACTTTTCATGTTCCATACATGGCTTACACTCACTTTCTTGACAAAATGCATAATGAAATAATTGTGTCCTGTCATGTTGTCATTGTCCTGCTTCTGGCTGATAATATGCTTTATGATTGATTTTGCCCTTTATGACTATTTTATGCATTCAATAGCAGCTATTTATTTTATTAACAACAAATAGTGATAAATACGTATTTATTATTTCTCCATGATGATTCTTTGTATGTACAGTCATTAATGACTGCATTCACAAGGCTAGTCCAGTCATCGATGGCTTTACCTACATTATATTTGACTCTTGGGCACTTGGTTGGTTTAATCATTATGTTCATTATGCTTTCTTCATGGTTGCTCCATTATATAGTTGTTCTAGTACAATTGAGATTGCACCTCGTACTTTGAATTTGATTCCATTATACGACATGCTGGGCTCAACCCTTGTGGGAGCCTATTTTTCCACCACATGCTGAAATGTCTTCAAACCAGAAACATAAGTTCTTCTATACCTGCATAAGAAACAAACATATTAGATTAAAATAGTGAAGCTCATTGATGTTTCATTTTTCAAGCTCTCTTGCATATGAGTGATTTGATCTTCTGGCTCAGTGCATCATAAAGAATGTAGTATGTCTCTATTTGATGAAGTACATAGTATAAATCATATCTAGAGCTCCAACATATCTCTCTCCATCACAGCAGGTTCATTCAAAGGTCAGGAGCAAATGGGAATTAGCTACAATGAGGGTCAACTCAAGACTTCAATAGGCAATGATAGATATGCCTTATCTCATATGCTTCATTACCTTACCTTTCCATAGATGCATACTATATTCCTTCTGATGTATTAGTTCAGCTATTCCCATGGCTTGTGTGGGACATTTGATCTTTCTTTCTTTCATTCAATGCAAATTTATTTAGTTTGGTATATCTCATTTGTAAAATAAATGAACATTGTAATGTGAAATGAAATAACTTCTATCTCTCATAAAAACTTTGCAAAGCAATGAATGATGAACTGAATTTTTCTCTTCTGTCATAACAAAAGCTTGATAAAATTGAACCTTCTCTTTTCAAGCATATAAACCAACTATGCAAACTAACATAACAAAGAAATTTTAAGAACATTTCATCTTAACATAAGCTTAATGAATCAGCTCTACAAATTTGAGTTGTAGATGAAAATTTGGTATTAATACTACATTCCTTCATGATATGATTCTTCCTCTTTAATGTTCTATGAGAAGTACATTATCTCTTTATCACTGGAGATTGTAATTTCTGACTTGAAGACTATCACCTTTCTCAATGTGTCATACTTCTTATGCTTGTGATGACTATATTTGTCACCATACCCATTGTTCTTTGTCCTTTAAATTTTTTCCAGCATCATTTGTCAACCATCGTGTCATTAACCTCAATCATCTCAAGAACATAGATCTATAGTCTTGTCATATGCCTAGCCTTTCTTCAGCCTCTCTTCTTTTCTTTAGGCATGTCTTCTCTTTCTCTAATAGTTCTCACCCTTTGATCAATGACAACAGAATGCTCATATAGAATATGCTTTAACTAATCTTTCCTTGAATTGTCTTCTCTATGGTGCTAAAGGATAGTGCAATGGTTATCTCCCCCTGAACTCATGCTTCTTCACACAAACATAGTGATACCTCCCATGACATGTAGATTGTTCCTTATCATTATTTTGTTCCTATTTCCTTCTTTATATTTTTGTAGATTTTTCTTCTTGTTTGGTTATGGTATTCTCTATCTTGTGTTGTCGAGATGGTTTCACAAAAGTACTTCTACAAAATCTTACTTTATGCCCATAGTTATTGCAATTGTAGCATATGACATTATCATTTACCAATGGTGCAAAGGAGTTATAGTTCCTTCTTGTGAACCCATAAGAGCTCCTATTCTTGATCCAACCGACATGTCTTGCTTGATTTCTACAATCTCTTGCTTTGCGTCCAAAGTTACTACAAGAATAACAATAACCATAGAAAGAATGATATAACCTTGTTACTTATATTTGCCTTGGAGGAAAGGATCTTTTGAATTTACCTTTGTTGTCCTTGAGAGAAGTGTTGGTTTTCTGCTGAGCATAATTTTCCTTCTTGTTGTTATTACTAATGAAGATTTTGAGAGCATTCAGCTTTACATTATTTATCTTCTTCAATGATTGAATTGCCTTAGAACTTTGGCCTTCTTCACAAGCCAATACCACTGTTATCAAATATTGGCTTTTTAGAATTGATAATGTTAGCCAATATCCCCATACTTTTCTCATTTTTTAGGTTACTATTTAGTTTGTTTGATGTCTTTTCTAGCTCTTTCCTCAATGTGACAATTTCACATTCCAACTTCTCACATTCTTTTTCTTGTTCTTCCAATTGGGTTTTAGTTAAATCTTCTGTCCTTTTACTTTTTTCAAATTGAAGCTTTAGATTTGAAGTTAATTTTTTAGTTTCTATAATCTCCTTCCTTTCCTCTTCAAATCTAACCTTTCTTCTTTGATTCCTTCTTTTCGCCCTCTCAATTTCACTTATAGCAAATTCCAACTCTTCTTCCAAAGCTTCTAGATTATGTGAACTACCTCTTTCTTGTGATTTTCATCTTTGTCTTCAATTTCCTTTATTATTTCAGCCATGAATAACATTTCATCTTCACAACTTTCCACATAATAGTCACTTGAAGAATCTTTATCTCTATAAGAGTATAATCTCTTCTTGAAGTTTTCCCTTTTGTTCTTTTTTTGATACTTATTATTTTTGCTTCCTTTCTTTGGCTTGTAAACTTCTTCTTCACTATCACTACTATAAGAATAAGGACATGCTTTTGCATAATGTCCAATTTTACCACATGTAAAGCATTTGAAGGGTAGTTTACCCTTGTATTTTCTTGATCCTTTCTTTATCTTTCTTACAAAATTTGCTTCTTCCTCATCTATTGAATTATTATCTTCCACTTCCTTCCCTTTTGAATTCTTAGATGCTTTGAATGCAGCCTCCTATTGTATTGATGTATATATTTCTGTCCTCATCTCATAAGTAGTTACGATTCCATGTAGTTCATCCATGGTTAGGGTATCCAAGTCCTTCATTTCTTTTATTGCTGAAACTTTAGAGTCAAATCTTGGTGGAAGTGATCTCAACACTTTTTACACTACGATTGGTTCTCTTACTTCTTCTCCAAGGCCTCGAATGGTGTTGGCAACTTCATCCACACGCAAGAAAAATCCACCAATATTTTCCTCTTCACCCATTTTAAGATTTTAAAAATTGTTTCTATGTGTTTGCAATTTTGCTCCCTTCACTTTCTTGTCTCCTTCATAAGTGTGCTTCAACTTGTCCCAAATCTCTTTGGCCAATTTGCAATGTATTATCTTCACAAGTTAAGATTCATTTAATCCACATAGGATTGCATTCTTGGCTCTAACATTATTTTCACTTACCTTCTTTCCTGATGAATCCATTGGAGGTGTTGAAGGATATTTATATCCATTCACCACTGATTGTCAAATGTCACATCCTATAGCATTTATACAGGCCTCCATTCTCATACTCCAAAATGCATAATTTCTTCCATCAAACAATAGAGTCTTGTTGGAAGAGAATCCTTCTCCACTCATGATGTGTGATATATGGATCTCCCTTCAAGTTTGTTAGACTTATTTTAAGGGCCTGCTCTGATACCAATTGTTGGCCCACAGTTGACATTAAACCAAAAGGTTGACATATCAATTTCTAATACAAGCACCAGAGTTAATGAATCCATTGGAGGTAATTAGTCCATGTCACGAATCCCATGGGCAGCGATGACCATTTGCCAACAAACTCCCCCCAATGTTATCTAAGGGAATTCAAACCCATAACCTTTCACTCTAATACCAATTTATGAACACACAATTTCTAATTAGTAAAATCTGTCCCGCAACAGAAGGATCTAAGGGAACTACTATAGGAGGAAAAACAATTAAGATTTTGATTTTGTAAGTCCATTAAACATTTTATTTTGTTATGTTAAATATGGTAGACAATATGTAAAATTTAGGCTGTGAGTAGACTTCCAATACCATTTGTCATTCTTTTGTTATAATATATGTGCATTTCTATATGAAGAGTGATCAAATTGGGTTCACTGGAGTTATTACAAAACTGACCCAACTGACAAAGGGCTATTTTCAATAAAATTACACTATCCTCGAAAGCTTTTGTCTTGTAGATCACATTTTTCAATTTCAAATTTATTATTCAGTATTTTAGTCAATTTTGGATTCCTCATTTGGTTAAATGAGATGAACTAGGTCTAGGCATTAGAGTGGTTGTTTGGAGTGGCTCTCTACGGGCCCGGGGCCCACAAGTGGCTGCCAGGGGAACTAGTAGCAGAGTTAGAGTAATAAGTGATAACTAAACAAAAATATTGGGGTAAAAACACTAGTATGATAATGAGTCCTTGTGTATGGCCTTGAGGGCTTGTAAAGGATAAGGATGCAACGAGAAGGCCTATCCATCTATCGGGAGTCAAGTTATCCATTTGTAGGGCATTGATTCAGGCATGATTGAGTCTCCTCGTCTGTATGAGAGGTGTACTTTGTTCTGTGTGGTGTCGTACCTTCGAGCATGCATGATGACACTCCATCCGATCTACACTCTAGTATCTAGTACCTTAGTAGTCGTGAGTAGTACCCAAAATATGATTGGATGAGAATCTCTATGTTATGACACTAGCTTTATGCGTTGTTTTCTGTGTCTACTCTGTGATTGATGTGAGTGTTGGCCATCGTGTATACCCTTAATTTGTTACTTCTGTTTGGGCCTTGTGACTACCTTCGAGCATGATGGGGTGGTCTCTTATGAGTCCACATGGTTGGGAGGCGTTGCCACCACCATTAGGCACCAGTGAACAAGTTATTGAAGCACCAGTTGGAGATGTTCTCTCTCTCCATTACTTTATCAGTTGTACTTATTTAGTCATTGTATCATATTCATGACTATGCCATTGTACTGTATATTCTTTTATGTAATTGTACTCTCTTAAGAGAGAAGATGTAACCATGTAATTTAATGAGAAGAAATAAGATGTTTCTTATTTGACTTACAGATTCTAGTGTGAGTATTAGATCCACTTGTACTATGACAATTATGTATTCATGTTTTTATTTGGAATGGGTATTAGGGAAATTTGAGTTGGTGTTTAAAATGAATGTAGTTGTAACAATGTTTCCTCTAGAGAGTGATTTAGTCCTCTCCTGTGGGTTGTACATCCGGCCATACTTAGCCATGAATGCTATTGACATATCGAATTGACAATCATCTTATGTGTATGTTATCTATTTATGTCAAAAATAAAATTATCTTGTCCTCTTTTAGCTCTTACCCTTCGAGGGTTACATAGTAGGATGTTACATCTGGTATGAAATCCCATGTTCACACACTGGGAGGTCTAGCGTACTTGAGCCGTCTATGTTTTGTTGTGTGTGGCATGCGCTTGTTATATTGTTTTATAGTCTTGTTGTTATGCTTGCATACCTTAGTTTGGTGTATAGGTCATCCTTGGGATGATCTATTTTGATGCGTTCTTTGTCTCCTTTAGGATTCTTCCTAGGGGTAGAGCCAAAGGTAGAGTTAGAGGTATATCCACTGTTCTTTGATGTAGCACCAATTGTAATGCCGATCAGGGTAATCAGGTTGAGCATCAGGAGGAATAGAATGCTGAGAATCAAGCCAAAGGGCTTGGGAGTGCTTACGTTTTAGCTCTTTTATAGTAGATTATGGATCGATTAGGACCTCGTCATGAGGTATCTCATGAGGAGGAGTCACATCCTTCTCATCAAGATGGTCAGGATGCTAGAGCTAAGCGTGAGCATTCCCATAGTCTAGGTCATTCGAGCGCAGTTGTTGTGAGGGATAGGTGGCTATAGAGTCCCTTGTTCATGGTTGTGTGTTGAGTTTGGGCACCTTCACTTCCATAGTGGATCTTCGTGTGTTGCCTTTGGGATCCTATGGGATTGTCTACCTCAAGACTCTAGAATCTTCAGCCTTCTGTAACCCCAAATCAGCTAGGGTTTCTATTTTCCCACCTATTCTTGACTCTACACTGGCCCCCTTTTCTCTACTACCATACAGTGTTCCCAAAATAGTCATAAATAGCACTTTTTGGCAGCCTCTAGCTAAATTTCAAAATTTGCAACTCCCTCCAAAGTAGGTCAGCTTCTGGGAAGCATAACTTTTGATCTGGGTGTCCGATTGACGAACCGTTTTAAGCACCAAAAAGATCGCGATGTGAATTATCATGCCAGAAATCTATAAATGGATTTCTGTCAACTTTTTGGAATATTATGGGATGTTTTAGTGCCTCATATCTCATTCCAGAAATTTTCAAAGCCTTTTCAGAAAATAAAAACTTTAACATCTTTCAGCTCACAAATGATCTTTGCCTGATTCCTTCACCAAAGGTCTTATATTTTTGTCATGTAACTTTCTAGAAGTTTTTGCTTCATTACATGCCCAAATGCAAACTTTCTAAAAATAGCAGGTACACTTTCCAAAATAGGTAAGTCGCTATTTTTAGCAGTTTTGGAAAAACTAAAAGTCCTACATTATTATTCTAGATATTATGGAACCAGAAACACTAATTATGGAAAGAAATGAAAACAACTACAATGATTTTGAATTAACTTCTTTTTGGGTGATGCAAGATTGCCCTTACACCACTGGATGCTCCTGCATCAATAGGCAGGACTGTGATCTTTTTACAAAATACTTCAAATAGAACTGTGATCTCATGGATTACAGTGAGTGCAGTTAGTAGATGTCATGCTAGTCTTTAGTTGAGAGCATCCACCAGTTTCCATCTCAGGAGAAATTTTATGCAATGATTAAGGAGGCAGGCTTTGAGAAAGTTGAGTATGAGAACCTTGCGTGCAGAGTAGTTGTAGTTCATTATGGATTCAAGTTATAATAAATATTCATTGTCCTTTTTATGAAGTTTGTTAAGCATTGAGAGCAATCAATAATATATCTAAAGTGGATAACCAATAAATTACAGTATATGTTGTTGTGTACTATCTAATCTCAATCATTAGAGCCAAGGTTTTCATATACTTTGGTAGAGTTGTTTTCTATGCATCCTCTTGGTTCATGCCAAAGAGGGAGATATTTGGCAATGATTGAGATGTGTTCTTCTCAAAGAATCAGATTCAGAAAGAATGCCTGTTATTGACGGGCCGTGAAGAGCATATTTTAGTTGATCTTGTAGGGACTTCTGGTGATGGTTTAAGTATTGAGTTCCCAAAATTGCATCCATCTCCAGTTGTTTTGAGAAAAATTATCAAAAATTATGATAGCCTCAGTGATATGTCTCTAGCAAGGCCTAATCAATCAAATCATCATAACCTGATTGGTTTGTTGAAGGTCTAATAACCTCTGTGTGATGATCGTGGGAAATCGAATACAGTGATAACATGAAGACCAGTTATAAGAGCATTTGAAGCTCTACATGCAACTAAGAAATATAAAGATAGACTCCACCAAGATGGGAGCATTGAAATCGGGTGTGGACATCAATTAATGCGTAATGGAAGGAGTATTCTTATCAAATAATTATAGTTCAAATTCTCTAATAAACATGTATGCAAATAGTATGGTCGTAAAAGATATTGAGAACATGAATAATATGAAAATGGCCTTGTATACACTACACAAATTGAACCATCAGAATGTGGCTGAGAAGTCGAATTGAAGATCTGAATTTGATTAGAGTTGGAAGAAAGGTTACACAGGTTGCAATGCTTGATCCACCAAGAGAGGAGTCAACAGCGGAGTCTCTATGTCGCCTGTCTGGAGCATTTGATCCATTGGATGACTTAGTTGGGCACTCATATACCGCATTAGATTTAGAGGAGTTATCACCCATACAATGGGCATTAGCTCTACAATGTTTGGTGATGGAATAAATGACACTCCTGCTCTTAAAAGGGAAGATATTGGAATAGCAGTGGGATCAAGCACTGCTGTTGTAAAAAGCACTTCTGATATGGTGTTGACTAATGATAACTTTGCCTCAATTATTGCAGTTGGGTGAGCCATATACAATAATACAATACAGTTCATCTGATAACACTGAGCACAAGTACTCCTCCCCTTTTACTATGTTCAGGAAAGATGCAAGTTTACCTTGATGTAGTCAAAGAAGAGCAAATGCCTTGGGTAGTTTTACCTCAAGCTAAATATCTTGATGCAACGGCTGATCAACATTCCAAGAGCAAGGATATAATGTATGACATAGATGATTATTTCTTGAATGCACTAGAGGATTACCAATTATTATGTGTAGGTGAATCCCAGTTTATTAAAGACTCTTAGGAGCTCGAGTCTCTTTTATTGAATGAGTTTCTTGAGAGCTAGGTTAGCCAAGGTACTTTTAGAGCTAAGAGTCCCATGCCTGATCTCTTTGAATGTGGTCAAATTGGAGGCGATGAATCTAAATCTCGTCAGGAGATGGTTGAAGCTAGGAATTTGATGTCTAGCCTTCTTGATTATGGTTGCATTGGAAATGATCAACCTCAAAAGGAACTTATTGAAAATAGTGAAGTTGAAAGGGAGGTAAAAAGTAATTGTAGCAATTATATGCATTGGGAAGGACTCTAGGGAAGTCAAAATGTCACTCTTAAAAGTGAGTTATTAAATTAATCTGAAGATAGCTTTTGAAAGGCAGTTATTCCATGAGAAGATGAAAGAATAAATTTTATTTGTTCGATGGAATTTCAAAAGATCAATTATAAGAGAAGATAAAAGATTTCTTAACATTTCAAGAGGTAGTTATGAAAATAGAAAAGTTTCCTAAGAGACTTATAAATATGTTGTTTATTATCATGTAAAAGGGATCTTTTTTTTCATCTCAGAAACAGGGAAGGAGGAAGCAAATTTTCTTTTCAAGCACAGTTTGTTGTATCAGATGTGGAATCTTTGAACTTACATGTTGGAGAAATAAGGGGATTATTTCTTAATCTTTGCATTTATTAATATTCTCTTTGATTGCCAATGTCCTTTGTGTCTCCATAATTGTTCTTCAATATTATATTTGTGTTGATATTGAAGAACAATTACAAGGACACAAAGGACATTGGCAATCAAAGAGAATAATAATAAATTCAAAGATTCAGACATAATCTGCTTGTCTATCCAATATGTAAGTTCAAAGACTCCACATTTGATACAACAAACTGTGCTTGAAAAGAAATCTGCTTCCTGCTTCCTTGTTTCTGAGATGAAAAAAAAGATCCCTTTTACATGATAATAAATAGCATATTTAAAAGTCTCTTAGGAAACTTTTCAATTTTCATAACTGCCTCTTGAAAGGTTAAGAAATATTTTATCTTCTCCTGTAACTGATCTTTTGAAATTCAACCAAACAAATAAAACTTATTCTTTCATCTTCTCATGGAATAACTGTCATTTAAAATCTATCTTTAAATTAATTAAATAACTCACTTTTAAGAGTGACATTTTGACTTCCCTAAGTCCTTTCCAACACATATAATTGCTACAATTATTTCTTACCTCCCTTTCAACTTCACTGTTCTTAATAAGTTCCTTTTGAGGTTCATGGTTTCCAATGCAACCATAATTAGGAAGGCCAGACATCAAATTCCAAACATCAACAATATCCTGACAAGATTCAGATTCATTGCCTCCAATTCAACCACATTTAGAGAGATCAGGCAAGGGACTCTAAGCTTTAAATGTCCCTTGGCGAGATTAGCTCCCAAGAAACTCATTACATAAAAGAGACTCCAGCTCTTGAGAGTCTTCAATAAACTAGGATTCACTTGCACACAATAATTGGTAATCCTCTGGTGTATTCAAGAAATAATCAGCTGTGCCATACGTTATATCCTTTCTCTTGGATTGTTGATGAGTCATTGCATCAAGATATTCAGCTTAAGGTAAAACTACCCCAGGCATTTGCTCTTCCTCATCTATTGAATTATTATCTTCCACTTCCTTCCCTTTTGAATTCTTAGATGCTTTGAATGCAGCCTCCTTTTGTATTAATGTATATATTTCTGTCCTCATCTCATAAGCAGTTAGGATTCCATGTAGTTCATCCATGGTTAGGGTATCCAAGTCCTTCATTTCTTTTATTGCCTAAACTTTAGAGTCAAATCTTGGTGGAAGTGATCTCAACATGTTTTACACTATGATTGGTTCTTTTACTTCTTCTCCAAGGCCTCGAATGGTGTTGGCAACTTCATCCACACGCAAGAAAAATCCACCAATATTTTCCTCTTCACCCATTTTAAGACTTTAAAATTTTTTTCTATGTGTTTGCAATTTGGCTCCCTTCACTTTCTTGTCTCCTTCATAAGTGTGCTTCAACTTGTCCCAAATCTCTTTGGCTGATTTGCAATGTATTATCTTCACAAGTTCAAATTCATTTAATCCACATAGGATTGCATTCTTGGCTCTAACATTATTTTCACTTACCTTCTTTCCTGATGAATCCATTGGAGGTGTTGAAGGATATTTATATCCATTCACCACTGATCGTCAAATGTCATATCCTATAGCATTTATACAGGCCTCCATTCTCATACTCCAAAATGCATAATTTCTTCCATCAAATAATAGAGTCTTGTTGGAAGAGAATCCTTCTCCACTCATGATGTGTGATATATGGATCTCCCTTCAAGTTTGTTTGACTTATTTTAAGGGCTTGTTATGATACCAATTGTTGGCCCACAATTGACATTAAACCAAAAGGTCGACATATCAATTTCTAATACAAGCACCAGAGTTAATGAATCCACTGGAGGTAATTAGTCCATGTCACGAATCCCATGGGCAGTACTGACCATTTGTCAACAAACTCCCCCCAATGTTATCTAGGGAAATTCAAACCCATAACCTTTCACTCTAATACCAATTTATGAACACACAAATATACTGAGAGGGGGAGTCAATCAATATATTACAATTTTTGCCAATTTAACTTTTTCATCAAATGGAAACTATGTAGGAATATAACAATATGAACAAGTTGAAACAAATATTTTATGTGGAAACCCTTACAGGAGAAAACCATGGTACAAATAATGTACTTTATATTTATGTAAGTTTACAATGATTGTAGGCACCAACCTCTTAAACTATTTTGTAGGCATCATCCTACAAGGAGCACCAACTCCCTCTTCTAAGGAACCAACCTTGGCAAACTTGAGGCACCAACCTCTTGTGAATGATTAAATATTTAAATGTAGAATGAGATCTTCAAATCTGATCTGCTCTTTGCTTCATACCTTATCCTTCTTTGTGATGTATGTTGTCACTTTAATGCCCACACAAGAAATATAATCTTCTGTTTTAATTTTCACATGACTATTCTCACACATCATATTTCAATTTTTCACACATATTTCTCCTTTAAAGCCTTTTATAGTAAATCAGATACATCTACTAGAGTATGAATGTTTTCTTTTATTCTTCACTCACTGTAACAACCCTCATGTTCGCATTTTTCTTTTTCTTATCCTTAATAGATTCGGATAACTGTATATTTTGTATTGGATTATGCATCCTATTATTATTTTGTATTGGCACTGGTGATTTGCAATCTTGATACTATTATGATGTTGACATGATTATTGTTTATGCTAGATTTTATGCTTACATGATTAGATGTTTTTATTGTCAATTTTGCATGATTATGGACAGGAAAGGGATGATCTCGTAACACTCGTATCCGAGAGGCTTACTATGTCATGACCCTCTTCCTAATGATTGATGTTGCTTCGGCTATATGAGATATGTTATATGCATAGGTACTTTGATGTGTGCTTGGAATGTTATAGGTACTGAGTATCGACTTCGCATGGATTCATAGGCTTGAGCATACTCTTATTATCCCCGATGGTGGTTACTGGAGATAATCACAAGATCTATACCCTAGACTAGCCCACTGTACCCTGTTAGTGTAGTGTTTCTGTGATATGTGTTTACCTTCCAGTTACCCTATGGTAATGTATCGATTATCTTATGGTCGTATGTGGTTTACGAGTATGTCTTGTTTGGGTATTTAGTCATGGTTTGCTGTTAATCTCTTTATGTGGCTATATTGGTTGTCGATGTTATGTCGTGGTTTCAAATATGGGAACTATAATTGTGAATTCATATATTTCGTCTCTTTATCTAATTTTAAAATTTGTGTTATATTGTCTAATATTGATAATTTCCTTGAAGTATTAAAAGTGTGATGTCTAAAATTCCTATTCCTTGTAGCATGTAATTTCTTAGTTTTGAAATCAAATACTATAAACTACCATTTTATTAAAATTTATGTGAACTATCTTATATATTTTAAATGATCAAGGAATGCTTGATGCATGACCTTATTCTTTTCTTCAAATGTGATGAAATTTAATTTTCAAATCAGACAATAATTGGGGCCAAAACAGAGGCCATCCATTTCAGTGTTAGCACCTTGTAATTGGTCTAACTATCTACTCTCCATCGAGTTTGGCTTGCAACCCAATTGAGAGCTTGTCTCCTTGTTCACAAACATTAAATAAATTAGATTTACTTATTGAATAGTTCGTTAATGTATAGAAAACTATTATTATGTATGTCATAGAAAACAAGTAATGGACGATGGCTCTTGAAAATGGTGGGTGACTTTGTTTATGATAGAAGGAAAATATCTTGGGTCAGGAGGTGAGCAATTTCTGTTCTTGCAAGGAATGGGGTAGATTATGTAGAGTTTGGTGGAGGATGTCACAAAAAAATATATATTTGGGAGAGAGAGGTAAATGAATTGATGTTTTTGGGGTGAGACGTTTTGGAAAGAAAGCAAGCAAGCTAAGGAGGGAGTCAATCCCTGGACCTTGTTCTTTGTAAACTTTTAGCATTCAACTGAAAAGCTCTAGGAATTCATCATCTACACTATAGGTTAAGGTGACCGAATGGATGTTTTTGGGAGGAGGAATCTTGCAATCGGTGGCATGTAGGGAAAAGAAGTAGAGGCAATGCCTCTTTGGAGAGGCTCTAAAACAAACAAAAAAAAGAAACAGAATAGAAATAGGGGGCAGTGATCACTCAGGCTAGCATATCAGTTGCAAGATTTGAGGTGAGGAGAGGGAGTGTGATTAAAAGGTATATGCATCAATTCCTTATTTTTTTAGCACAAAACCCAAACTTTGTTTGTTGCAATTCTATTAACCACAGGAAAAAAGAAACCCCTTGGCTATGTTTTAAAACTCATGCCAAAATTTATTTCAATGCAAGAAATTTACATCACCTCTTTCCTTGAATTGACTTTTTTAATAGTGCAGAAATTTATTTCAATGCAAGATTTTTTCGTCACCTCTTTCCTTGAATTTACTTTGTTACCATGCAGAAGTATTTCCTTATTATGTAGATCAAAGGGTTTTTAATGAAAGATTATGTGGTTTTTGTTTATAATTTTTAGGAAAACTGAGGGTTTGATTTTATAGAGAATATAATGAAGGTAGCCATATAGAAAATTGGGATGCCATGATAGAGATTGAAGAGATCTAAGTCCCATGAAACCCTTTTGTTATACGATGCCTTCTCTGAAAGGATTTTCATTACAACTCTTCTTAAGATAACTAAGCGGCATTTTGTTTTGGTCATTATGGTCAATTCTACTGAATCACCATCCTTGTGGAAACTATCACCCTAGAGTTAAAGAATGACATGGCACTAAAATAACTTAGATTCATCCATCTGTCTTTGTGCATTGAAATTTGGTCACATAATTTCTAATTAGTAAAATATGTCCCGCAATACAAGGATCTAGGGGAACTACTATAGGAGGAAAAACAATTAAGATTTTGATTTTGTAAGCCTTTTAAACATTTTATCTTGTTATGTTAAATATGGTAGACAATATGTAAAATTCAGGCTGTGAGTAGACTTGCAATACCATTTGTCATTCTTTTCTTATAATATATGTGCATTTCTATATGAAGAGTGATCAAATTGGGTTCACTGGAGTTATTACAAAACTGACCCAACTGACAAAGGGCTATTTTCAATAAAATTACACTATCCTTGAAAGCTTTTGTCTTGTAGATCACATTTTTCAATTTCAAATTTATTATTCAGTATTTTAGTCAATTTTGGATTGCTCATTTGGTTAAATGAGATGAACTAGGTCTAGGCATTAGAGTGGTTGTTTGGAGTGGCTCTCTATGGGCCTGGGGCCCACAAGTGGCTGCCAAGGGAACTAGTAGCAGAGTTAGAGTAATAAGTGATAACTAAATAAAAATATTGGGGTAAAAACACTAGTATGATAATGAGTCCTTGTGTATGGCCTTGAGGGCTTGTAAAGGATAAGGATGCAATGAGAAGGCCTCTCCATCTATGGGGAGTCAAGTTATCCATTTGTAGGGTGTTGATTTAGGCATGATTGAGTCTCCTCGTCTGTATGAGAGGTGTACTTTGTTCTGTGTGGTGTCGTACCTTCGAGCATGCATGATGACACTCCTTCTGATCTACACTCTAGTATCTAGTACCTTAGTAGTCGTGAGTAGTACCCAAACTATGATTGGATGAGCATCTCTATGTTATGACACTAGCTTTATGCTTTATTTTCTGTGTCTACTCAATGATTGATGTGAGTGTTGGCCATCATGTATACCCTTAATTTGTTACTTCTATTTGGGCATTGTGACTACCTTTGAGCATGATGGGGTGGTCTCTTATGAGTCCACATGGTTGGGAGGCGTTGCCACCACCATTAGGGACCAGTGACCAAGTTATTGAAGCACCAGTTGGAGATGTTCTCTGTCTCCATTACTTTATCAGTTATACTTATTTAGTCATTGTATCATATTCATGACTATGCCATTGTACTGTATATTCTTTTATGTAATTGTACTCTCTTAAGAGAGAAGATGTAACCATGTAATTTAACGAGAAGAAATAAGAAGTTTCTTATTTGACTTACAGATTCCAATGTGGGTATTAGATCCACTTGTACTATGACAATTATGGATTCATGTTTTTATTTGGAATGGGTATTAGGGAAATTTGAGTTGGTGTTTAAAATGAATGTAGTTGTAACAATGTTTCCTCTGGAGAGTGATTTAGTCCTCTCCTATGGGTTGTACATCCGGCCATACTTAGCCATGAATGTTGTTGACATATTGAATTGACAATCATCTTATGTGTATGTTATCTATTTATGTCAAAAATAAAATTATATTGTCCTCTTTTAGCTCTTACCCTTCGATGGTTACATAGCAGGATGTTACATCTGGTATGAAATCCCATGTTCACACATTGGGAGCTCTGGCGTACTTGAGCCGTCTATGTTTTGTTGTGTTTGGCATGTGTGGTGTGAGCTTGTTATATTGTTTTATAGTCTTGTTGTTATGCTTTCATACCTTAGTTTGGTGTATAGGTCATCCTTGGGATGATCTATTTTGATGTGTTCTTTGTCTCCTTTAGGACTCCTCTTAGGAGTAGAGCCAAAGGTAGAGTTAGAGGTGTATCCACTGTTCTTTGATGTAGCACCCAGCATAATGCTGATAAGGGTAATCAGGTTGAGCATCAGGAGGAATAGCATGCTGAGAACCAAGCCAAAGGGCTTGGGAGTGCTTAGGTTTTAGCTCTTTTATAGTAGATTATGGATCGATTAGGACCTCATCAGGAGGTATATCATGAGGAGGAGTCACATCCTTCTCAACAAGATGGTCAGGATGCTAGAGCTAAGCATGAGCATTCCCATAGTCTAGGTCATTCAAGCGCAGTTGTTGTGAGGGATAGGGTGGCTATAGAGTCCCTTGTTCATGGTTGTGTGTTGAGTTTGGGCACCTTCACTACCATAGTGGATCTTCGTGTGTTGCCTTTGGGATCCTATGGGATTGTCTTAGGCATCGATTGGTTGGAGACCCATCTTACTAGTATATATTTGTTAGTGAACAGATTTGTCCTTCAAAAATAGCTACGAAAAATTACACAAAATGCCCGGGAAGGACTAATAGCACTAATAGATTTTTGGTGACTCTACCAAGGATTTAGGGTTTCTCCCTGTTTGTGGTGTATGTGTACTCCCCCTTAAGCATTCTAGATCTCCTCTTACTGATTGATGACTCCTGGATCCATGGCATCTTGAATGTCAACGAAGGAATTTTCTTGAGGCAAAGTATTGAAGGTTCGCAGTACTAAACATCTTGAAGAAGTTATACAATGTCAATGGACAATAGAAAATACTCCTTTCCCTCCACTGTGTCACTGCTACATAAACTGGAGCCACTTCCTCCATTTATTCCTAAAATTTCACCACACAATCACTCAGATGATAATTCAAATTCCTAGCTGATCTTTAGTAGTGAGAAGGATATTAGACCTAGCAAAATTCCTAGTAAATATAGTCAAGAAAACAAGTGGCTCTCTCTTTAAAATAAAAGATGATAAATGTGGAAGCATAGTTGATGCACTGCTTGATAGAATGGCTCAAAAAGATGTAATCTATGGAATGCATTTCACTCTTCCTAGAGATTGTATTTGCAACTACCCTGGAAGAAAGACATCGATGTAAAATATGGAAGTATAGGTGATGAAAGGGGTAAATCATAAAACACACAATAATAGATACTGAACACAGTAAATAGAACTTTCTTTTATTGAACTATGCAACTCATTACATTATAGAAGCTCAATTACAATCAGAGGATGAATCCTTTACTGGCTGCAACACATTACAGGTTTCACAACCTCAAGACTCTAGAATCTTCAGCCTTCTATAACCCCAAATCAGCTAGGGTTTCTATTTTCCCACCTATTCTTGACTCTACACTGGCCCCCTTTTCTCTACTACCGTCCAAGGTTCCCAAAATAGTCATAAATAGCATTTTGTGGTAGCCTCCAGCTAAATTTAAAAATTTGCAACTCCCTCCAAAGTAGGTCAACTTCGGGGAAGCATAACTTTTGATCCGGGTGTCTGATTGACGAACCGTTTGAAGCACCGAAAAGATCATGATGTGAAATATCATGTTGGAAATCTATAAATGGATTTCTGTAATTTTTTTGGAATATTATGGGATGTTTTAGTGCCTCATATCTCGTTCCAGAAATTTTCAAGGGCTTTTCAGAAAATAAAAAATTTAATATATTTCATCTCACAAATGATCTTTGCCTGATTCCTTCACCAAAGGTCTTATATTTCTGTTATGTAACTTTCTAGAAGTTTTTGCTTCATTATGTGCCCAAAGGCAAACTTTCTAAAAATAGCAGGTACACTTTCCAGAACAGGCAAGTCGCTATTTTTAGTAGTTTTGGAAAAACTGAAAGTCCTACATTAATATTCTAGATATTATGGAACCAGAAACACTAATTATGGAAAGAAATGAAAACAACTACAATAATTTTGAATTAACTTCTTTTTGGGTGATGCAAGATTGCCCTTACACCACTGGATGCTCCTGCATCAATAGACAAGACTGTGATCTTTTTACAAAATACTTCAAATAGAACTGTGATCTCATGTATTACAGTGAGTGCAGTTAGTCGATGTCATGCCAGTCTTTAGTTGAGAGCATCCACCAGTTTCCATCTCAGGAGAAATTTTATGCAATGATTAAGGAGGCAGGCTTTGAGAAAGTTGAGTATGAGAACCTTGCGTGCAGAGTAGTTGTAGTTCATTATGGATTCAAGTTATAATAAATATTCATTGTCCTTTTTATGAAGTTTGTTAAGCATTGAGAGCAACCAATAATATATCTAAAGTGGATAACCAATAAATTACAGTATATGTTGTTGTGTACTATCTAATCTCAATCATTAGAGCCAAGGTTTTCATATACTTTGGTAGAGTTGTTTTCTATGCATCCTCTTGGTTCATGCCAAAGAGGGAGATATTTGGCAATGATTGAGATGTGTTCTTCTCAAAGAATGAGATTTAGAAAGAATGCCCATTATTGATGGGCCATGAAGAGCATATTTTAGTTGATCTTGTAGGGACTTCTGGTGATGGTTTAAGTATTGAGTTCCCAAAATTGCATCCGTCTCCAAGTTGTTTTGAGAAACATTATCAAAAATTATGATAGCCTCGGTGATATGTCTCTAGCAAGGCCTAATCAATCAAATCATCATAACCTGATTGGTTTGTTGAAGATCTAATAACCTCTATGTGATGATCGTGGGAAATCGAATACAGTGATAACATGAAGACCAGTTATAAGAGCATTTGAAGCTCTACATGCAACTAAGAAATATAAAGCCAGACTCCACCAAGATCGGAGCATTGAAATCAGGTGTGGACATCAATTAAGGCATAATGGAAGGAGTAATCTTATCAAATAATTATAGTTTGAATTCTCTAATAAACATGTATGGAAATAGTATGGTCGTAAAAGATATTGAGAACATGAATAATATGAAAATGGCCTTGTATACACTACACAAATTGAACCATAAGAATGTGGTTGAGAAGTCAAATCGAAGATCTAAATTTGATTAGAGTTGGAAGAAAGGTTACATAGGTTGGAATGCTTGATCCACCAAGAGTGGAGTCGACAGCGAAGTCTCTATGTCACCTGTTTGGAGCATTTGATCCATTGGATGACTTAGTTGGGCATTCATATACCGCATCAGATTTTGAGGAGTTATCACCCATACAATGGGCATTAGCTCTACAATGTTTGGTGATGGAATAAATGACACTCCTACTCTTAAAAGGGAAGATATTGGAATAGCAGTGGGATCAAGCACTGTTGCTGTAAAGAGCACTTCTTATATGGTGTTGACTAATGATAACTTTGCCTCAATTATTGCAGTTGGGTGAGCCATATACAATAATACGATACAGTTCATCTGATAACACCGAGCACAAGTACTCCTCCCCTTTTACTACGTTTAGGAAAGATGCAAGTTTACCTTGATGTAGTCAAAGAAGAGCAAATGCCTTGGGTAGTTTTACCTCAAGCTGAATATCTTGATGCAACAGCTCATCAACATTTCAAGAGCAAGGATATAATGTATGACATAGATGATTATTTCTTGAATGCATTAGAGGATTACCAATTATTGTGTGTAGGTGAATCCCAGTTTATTAAAGACTCTTAGGAGCTCGAGTCTCTTTTATGTAATGAGTTACTTGAGAGCTAGGTTCGCCAAGGTACTTTTAAAGCTGAGAGTCCCATGCCTGATCTCTCTGAATGTGGTCAAATTGGAGGCAATGAATCTGAATCTCGTCAAGAGATGGTTGAAGCTAGGAATTTGATGTCTAGCCTTCTTGATTATGGTTGCATTGGAAATGATCAACCTCAAAAGGAACTTATTGAAAATAGTGAAGTTGAAAGGGAGGTAAAAAGTAATTGTAGCAATTATATGCATTGGGAAAGACTCTAGGGAAGTCAAAATGTCACTCTTAAAAGTGAGTTATCAAATTAATCTGAAGATAGCTTTTGAAAGGTAGTTATTCCATGAGAAGATGAAAGAATAAATTTTATTTGTTTGGTGGAATTTCAAAAGATCAGTTATAAGAGAAGATAAAAGATTTCTTAATATTTCAAGAGGTATTTACGAAAATAGAAAAGTTTCCTGAGAGACTTATAAATATGTTGTTTATTATCATGTAAAAGGGATCTTTTTTTTCATCTCAAAAACAGGGAAGGAGGAAGCAAATTTTCTTTTCAAGCATAGTTTGTTGTATCAGATGTGGAATCTTTGAACTTACATATTGGAGAAATAAGGGGATTATTTCTTAATCTTTACATTTATTAATATTCTCTTTGATTGCCAATGTCCTTTGTGTCTCCATAATTGTTCTTCAATAATATATTTCTATTGATATTGAAGAACAATTACAAGGACACAAAGGACATTGGCAATCAAAGAGAATATTAATAAATGCAAAGATTCAGAAATAATCCCCTTGTCTATCCAATATGTAAGTTCAAAGACTCCACATCTGATACAACAAACTGTGCTTACTCCACATCTGAGATAAAAAAAAAGATCCCTTTAACATGATAATAAATAGCATATTTAAAAGTCTCTCAGGAAACTTTTCTATTTTCATAACTTCCTCTTGAAAGGTTAAGAAATGTTTTATCTTCTCCCACAACTGATCTTTTGAAATTCAACCAAACAAATAAAACTTATTCTTTCATCTTCTCATGGAATAACTGTCATTTAAAATCTATCTTCAAATTAATTTAATAACTCACTTTTAAGAGTGACATTTTGACTTCCCTAAGTCCTTCCCAACACATATAATTGCTACAATTATTTCTTACCTCCCTTTCAACTTCACTGTTTTTAATAAGTTCCTTTTGAGGTTCATGGTTTCTAATGCAACCATAATCAGGAAGGCCAGACATCAAATTCCCAACATCAACAATATCCCGACAAGATTCAGATTCATTGCCTCCAATTCAACCACATTTAGAGAGATTAGGCAAGGGACTCTAAGCTTTAAATGTCCCTTGGCGAGCTTAGCTCTCAAGAAACTCATTACATAAAAGAGACTCCAGCTCTTGAGAGTCTTCAATAAATTGGGATTCACTTGCACAGAATAATTGGTAATCCTCTGGTGTATTCAAGAAATAATCAGTTGTGCCATACGTTATATCCTTTCTTTTGGATTGTTGATGAGCCATTGCATCAAGATATTCAGCTTGAGGTAAAACTACCCAAGGCATTTGCTCTTCCTCATCTATTGAATTATTATCTTCCACTTCCTTCCCTTTTGAATTCTTAGATGCTTTGAATACAACCTCCTTTTGTATTGATGTATATATTTCTGTCCTCATCTCATAAGCAGTTAGGATTCCATGTAGTTCATCCATGGTTAGGGTATCCAAGTCCTTCATTTCTTTTATTGCCAAAACTTTAGAGTCAAATCTTGGTGGAAGTGATCTCAACACTTTTTACACTACGATTGGTTCTTTTACTTCTTCTCCAAGGCCTCGAATGGTGTTGGCAACTTCATCCACACGCAAGAAAAATCCACCAATATTTTCCTCTGCACCCATTTTAAGACTTTAAAAATTGTTTCTATGTGTTTGTAATTTTGCTCCCTTCACTTTCTTGTCTCCTTCATAAGTGCTTCAACTTGTCCCAAATCTCTTTGGCCAATTTGCAATGTATTATCTTCACAATTTCAGATTCATTTAATCCACATAGGATTGCATTCTTGGCTCTAACATTATTTTCACTTACCTTCTTTCCTGATGAATCCATTGGAGGTGTTGAAGGATATTTATATCCATTCACCACTGATTGTCAAATGTCATATCCTATAGCATTTATACAGGCCTGCATTCTCATAATCCAAAATGCATAATTTCTTCCATCAAACAATAGAGTCTTGTTGGAAGAGAATCCTTCTCCACTCATGATGTGTGATAGATGGATCTCCCTTCAAGTTTGTTAGACTTATCTTAAGGGCCTGCTATGATACCAATTGTTGGCCCACAATTGTCATTAAACCAAAAGGTTGACATATCAATTTCTAATACAAGCACCAGAGTTAATGAATCCACTGGAGGTAATTAGTCCATTTCATGAATCCCATGGGCAGTGCTGACCATTTGCCAACAAACTCCCCCCAATGTTATCTAGGGGAATTCAAACCCATAACCTTTCACTCTAATACCAATTTATGAACACACAAATATACTGATAGGGGGAGTCAATCAATATATTACAATTTTTGCCAATTTAACTTTTTCATCAAAATGGAAACTATGTAGGGATATAATAATATGAACAAGTTGAAACAAATATTTTATGTGGAAACCCTTACAGGAGAAAACCATGGTACAAATAATGTACTTTATATTTATGTAAGTTTACAATGATTGTAGGCACCAACCTCTTAAACTATTTTGTAGGCACCATCCTACAAGGAGCACCAACTCCCTCCTCTAAGGAACCAACCTTGGCAAACTTGAGGCACCAACCTCTTGTGAATGATTAAATATTTAAATGTAGAATGAGATCTTCAAATCTGATCTGCTCTTTGCTTCATACCTTATCCTTCTTTGTGATGTATGTTGTCACTTTAATGCCCACACAAGAAATATAATCTTCTGTTTTGATTTTCACATGACTATTCTCACACATCAGATTTCAATTTTTCACACATATATTTCTCCTTTAAAGCCTTTTATAGTAAATCAGATACATCTACTAGAGTACGAATGTTTTCTTTTATTCTTCACTCACTGTAACAACCCTCGTGTTCACATTTTTCTTTTTCTTATCCTTGATGGATTCAGATAACTGCATATTTTGTATTGGATTATGCATCCTATTATTATTTTGTATTGGCACTGGTGATTTGCAATCTTGATACTATTATGATGTTGACATGATTATTGTTTATGCTAGATTTTATGCTTACATGATTAGATGTTGTTATTGTCAATTTTGCATGATTATGGATAGGAAAGGGATGATCTCATAACACTCATATCCGAGAGGCTTACGATGTCATGACCCTCTTCCTGATGATTGATGTTGCTTCGGCTATATGAGATATGTTATATGCACAGGTACTTTGATGTGTGCTTGGAATGTTAAAGTTACTGAGTATCAACTCCGCATGGATTCATAGGCTTGAGCATACTCTTATTATCCCCGATGGTGGTTACTGGAGATAATCACAAGACATATACCCTAGACTAGCCCACTATACCCTATTAGTGTAGTGTTTCTTTGATATGTGTTTACCTTCTTTTTACCCTATGGTAATGTCTTCATTATCTTATGGTCGTATGTGGTTTACGAGTATTTCTTGTTCAGGGATTTAGTCATGGTTTTCCGTTAATCTCTTTATGTGGCTATATTGGTTGTCAGTGTTAGGTCGTGGTTTCAAATATAGGAACTGTAACTATGAATTTATATATTTTGTCTCTTTATCTAATTTTAAAATTTGTGTTATAATGTCTAATATTGATTATTTCCTTGAAGTATTAAAAGTGTGATGTCTAAAATTCCTATTGCTTGTAGCATGTAATTTCTTAGTTTTGAAATCAAATACTATAAACTACCATTTTATTAAAATTTATGTGAACTATCTTATATATTTTAAATGATCAACGAATGCTTGATGCATGACCTTATTCTTTTCTTCAAATGTGATGAAATTTAATTTTCAAATCAGACAATAATTGGGGCCAAAACAGAGGCCAGCCATTTCAGTGTCAGCACCTTGTAATTGGTCTAACTATCTACTCTCCATCGAGTTTGGCTTGCAACCCAATTGAGAGCTTGTCGACTTGTTCACAAACATTAAATAAATTAGATTTACTTATTGAATAGTTTGTCAATGTATAGAAAACTATTATTATGTATGTCATAGAAAACAATTAATGGACGATGGCTCTTGAAAATGGTGGGTGAGTTTGTTTATGCTAGAAGGAAAATATCTTGGGTCAGGAGGTGAGCAACTTTTGTTCTGGTAGGGAATGGGGCAGATTATGTAGAGTTTGGTGGAGGATGTCACAAAAAAATATATATTTGGGAGAGAGAGGTAAATAAATTGATGTTTTTGGGGTGAGACGTTTTGGAAAGAAAGCAATCAAGCTAAGGAGGGAGTCAATCCTTGGACCTTGTTCATTGTAAACTTTTAGCATTCAACTGAAAAGCTCTAGGAATTCATCATCTACACTGTAGGTTAAGGTGAGTGAATGGATGTTTTTGGGAGGAGGAATCTTGCAATCGGTGGCATGTAGGGAAAAGAAGTAGAGGCAATGCCTCTTTGGAGAGCCTCTAAAACAAAACAAAAAAGACACAGAATAGAAAATAGGGGGCAGTGATCACTCAGGCTAGCATCTCAGTTGCAAGATTTGAGGTGAGGAGAGGGAGTGTGATTAAAAGGTATATGCATCAATTCCTTATTTTTTTAGCACAAAACCTAAACTTTGTTTGTTGCAATTCTATTAACCACAGGAAAAAAGAAACCCCTTGGCTATGTTTTAAAACTCGTGAAAAAATTTATTTCAATGCAAGAAATTTACATCACCTCTTTCCTTGAATCGACCTTTTTAATATTGCAGAAATTTATTTCAATCCAAGATTTTTTCTTCACCTCTTTCCTTGAATTTATTTTGTTACCATGCAGAACTATTTCCTTATTCTGTAGATCAAAGGGTTTTTAATGAAAGGGTATGTGGTTTTTGTTTATAATTTTTAGGCAAACTGAGGGTTTGATTTTATAGAGAATATAATGAAGGTAGCCATACAGAAAACTAGGACGCCATGATAGAGATTGAAGAGATCTAAATTCCATGAAAACTTTTTGTTATACGATGCCTTCTCTGAAAGGATTTTCATTGCAACTCTTCTTAAGATAACTGAGCAGCCTTTTGTTTTGGTCATTATGGTCAGTTCTACTGAATCACCATCCTTGTGGAAACTGTTGTCCTAGAGTTAAAGAATGACATGGCACTAAAATAACTTAGATTCATCCATCTGTCTTTGTGCATTGAAATTTGGTCACATAATTTCGAATTAGTAAAATCTGTCCTGCAACACAAGGATCTAAGGGAACTACTATAGGAGGAAAAATAATTAAGATTTTGATTTTGTAAGTCTTTTAAACATTTTATTTTGTTATGTTAAATATGGTAGACAATATGTAAAATTTAGGCTGTGAGTAGACATGCAATACCATATGTCATTCTTTTCTTATAATATATGTGCATTTCTATATGAAGAGTGATCAAATTGGGTTCACCGGAGTTATTACAAAATTGACCCAACTGATAAAGGGCTATTTTCAATAAAATTACACTATCCTCGAAAGCTTTTGTCTTGTAGATCACATTTTTCAATTTCAAATTTATTATTCAGTATTTTAGTCAATTTTGGATTCCTCATTTGGTTAAATGAGATGAACTAGGTCTAGGCATTAGAGTGGTTGTTTGGAGTGGCTCTCTACGGGCCTGGGGCCCACAAGTGGCTGCCAGGGGAACTAGTAGCAGAGTTAGAGTAATAAGTGATAACTAAATAAGTATATTGGGGTAAAAACACTAGTATGATAATGAGTCCTTGTGTATGGCCTTGAGGGCTTGTAAAGGATAAGGATGCAATGAGAAAGCCTATCCATCGATGGGGAGTAGAGTTATCCATTTGTAGGGCGTTGATTCAGGCATGATTGAGTCTCCTCGTCTGTATGAGAGGTGTACTTTGTTCTGTGTGGTGTCATACCTTCGAGCATGCATGATGACACTCCATCCGTTCTGTACTCTAGTATCTAGTACCTTAGTAGTCTTGAGTAGTACCCAAACTATGATTGGATGAGAATCTCTATGTTATGACACTGTCTTTATGTGTTGTTTACTGTGTCTACTCTGTGATTGATGTGAGTGTTGGCCATCATGTATACCCTTAATTTGTTACTTCTGTTTGGGCCTTGTGACTACCTTCGAGCATGATGGGGTGGTCTCTTATGAGTCCACATGGTTGGGAGGCATTGCCACCACCATTAGGGACAAGTGAACAAGTTATTGAAGCATCAGTTGGAGATGTGTTCTCTCTCCATTACTTTATCAGTTGTACTTATTTAGTCATTGTATCATATTCATGACTATGCCATTGTACTGTATATTCTTTTATGTAATTGTACTCTCTTAAGAGAGAAGATGTAAAAATGTAATTTAATGAGAAGAAATAAGATGTTTCTTATTTGACTTACGGATTCCAGTGTGAGTATTACATCCACTTGTACTATGACAATTATGTATTCATGTTTTTATTTGGAATGGGTATTAGGGAAATTTGAGTTGGTGTTTAAAATGAATGTAGTTGTAACAATGTTTCCTCTGGAGAGTGATTTAGTCCTCTCCTGTGGGTTGTACATCTAGCCATACTTAGCCATGAATGTTGTTGACATATCGATTTGACAATCGTCTTATGTGTATGTTATCTATTTATGTCAAAAATAAAATTATCTTGTCCTCTTTTAGCTCTTACCCTTTGAGGGTTACATAGCAGGATGTTACATCTGGTATCGAATCCCATGTTCACACACTGGGAGCTCTGGTGTACTTGAGCCATCTATGTTTTGTTGTGCTTGGCATGTGTGGTGTGAGCTTGTTATATTGTTTTATAGTCTTGTTGTTATGCTTTCATACCTTAGTTTGGTGTATAGGTCATCCTTGGGATGATCTATTTTGATGTGTTCTTTGTCTCCTTTAGGATTCCTCCTAGGGGTAGAGCCAAAGGTAGAGTTAGAGGTATATCCACTATTCTTTGATGTAGCACCCAGCGTAATGCCGATCAGGGTAATCAGGTTGAGCATCAGGAGGAATAGAATGCTGAGAACCAAGCTAAAGGTCTTGGGAGTGCTTAGGTTTTAGCTCTTTTATAGTAGATTATGGATCGATTAGGACCTCGTCAGGAGGTATCTCATGAGGAGGAGTCACATCCTTCTCATCAAGATGGTCAAGATGCTAGAGGTAAGCGTGAGCATTCCCATAGTCTAGGTCATTCGAGCGCAGTTGTTGTGAGGGATAGGGTGGCTATAGTGTCCCTTGTTCATGGTTGTGTGTTGAGTTTGGACACCTTCACTACCACAGTGGATCTTCATGTGTCGCCTTTGGGATCCTATGGGATTGTCTTAGGCATTGATTGGTTGGAGACCCATCTTGCTAGTATAGATTTGTTAGTGAACAGATTGGTCCCTCAAAAATAGCTATGGAAAATTACACAAAATGCGCAGGAAGGACTAATAGCACTAATAAGTTTTTGGTGACTCTACCAGGGATTTAGTGTTTCTCCCTGTTTGTGGTGTAAGTGTGCTTGCCCTTAAGCATTCTAGATCTCCTCTTACTGATTGATGACTCTCGGATCCATGGTGTCTTGAATGTCAACTAAGGAATTTTCTTGAGGTAAAGTATTGAAGGTTCGCAGTGCTAAACATCTTGAGGAAGTTATACAATGTCAATGGACAATAGAAAATACTCCTTTCCCTCCACTGCATCATTGCTATATAAACTGGAGCCACTTCCTCCATTTATTCCTAAAATTTCACCACACAATCACTCAGATGATAATTCAAATTCCTGGCCGATCTTTAGTAGTGAGAAGGATATTAGACCTAGCAAAATTCCTAGTAAAATAGTCAAGAAAACAAGTGGCTCTATCTTTGAAATAAAAGATGATAAATGTGGAAGCATAGTTGATGCACTACTTGATAGAATGGCTCAAAAAGATGTAATCTATGGAATGCATTTCGCTCTTGCTAGAGATTGTATTTGCAACTACCCTGGAAGAAAGACATCGATGTAAAATATGGAAGTATAGGTGATGAAGGGGGTAAATCATAAAACACACAATAACAGATATTGAACACAGCAAATAGAACTTTCTTTTATTGAACTGTGCAACTCATTACATTATAGAAGCTCAATTACAATCAGAGGATGAATCCTCTACTGGCTGCAACACATTACAACTTTCCCAATCTCAACACTCCAGAATCTTCAGCCTTCTTTAACCCCAAATCAGCTAGGGTTTCTATTTTCCCACCTATTCTTGACACTACACTGGCCCCCTTTTCTCTACTACCATCCAAGGTTCCCAAAATAGTCATAAATAGCATTTTTGTGCAGCCTCCAGCTAAATTTTGAAATTTGCAACTCCCTCCAAAGTAGGTCAACTTCTGAGAAGCATAACTTTTGATCCGGGTGTTCCATTGACGAACTGTTTTAAGCACCAAAAAGATCACGATGTGAACTATCATGCCAGAAATCTATAAATGGATTTCTGTCAACTTTTTGGAATATTATGGGATGTTTTAGTGCCTCATATCTCATTCTAGAAATTTTCAAGGGCTTTTTAGAAAATAAAAACTTTAACATCTTTCAGCTCACAAATAATTTTTGCCTGATTCCTTCACCAAAGGTCTTATATTTCTATTATGTAACTTTCTAGAAGTTTTTGCTTCATTACGTGCCCAAATGCAAACTTTCTAAAAATAGCAGGTACACTTTCCAAAATAGGCAAGTCGCTATTTTTAGTAGTTTTGGAAAAACTAAAAGTCCTACATTATTATTCTAGATATTATGGAACCAGAAACACTAATTATGGAAAGAAATGAAAAAAACTACAATGATTTTGAATTAACTTCTTTCTGGGTGATGCAAGATTGCCCTTACACCACTGGATGCTCCTACATCAATAGGCAAGACTGTGATCTTTGTACAAAATACTTCAAATAGAACTATGATCTCATGGATTACAGTGAGTGCAGTTAGAAGATGTCATGCGAGTCTTTAGTTGAGAACATCCACCAGTTTCCATCTTAGGAGAATTTTTATGCAATGATTAAAGAGGCAGGCTTTGAGAAAGTTGAGTATGAGAACCTTGCGTGCAGAGTAGTTGTAGTTCATTATGGATTCAAGTTATAATAAATATTCATTGTCCTTTTTATGAAGTTTGTTAAGCATTGAGAGCAATCAATAATATATCTAAAGTGGATAACCAATAAATTACAGTATATGTTGTTGTGTACTATCTAATCTCAATCATTAGAGCTAAGGTTTTCATATACTTTGGTAGAGTTGTTTTCTATGCATCCTCTTGGTTCATGCCAAAGAGGGAGATATTTGGCAATGATTGAGATGTGTTCTTCTCAAAGAATCAGATTCAGAAATATAAAGCCAGACTCCACCAAGATGGCAGCATTGAAATCGGGTGTGGACATCAATTAATGCGTAATGGAAGGAGTATTCTTATCAAATAATTATAGTTTGAATTCTCTAATAAACATGTATGCAAATAGTATGGTCCTAAAAGATATTGAGAACATGAATAATATGAAAATGGCCTTGTATACACTACACAAATTGAACCATCAGAATGTGGTTGAGAAGTTGAATTGAAGATCTGAATTTGATTAGAGCTGGAAGAAAGGTTACACAGGTTGGAATGCTTGATCCACCAAGAGAGGAGTCGATAGTGGAGTCTCTATGTCGCCTGTTTGGAGCATTTGATCCATTGGATGACTCAGTTGGGCATTCATATACTGCATTAGATTTTGAGGAGTTATCACCCTTACAATAGGCATTAGCTCTACAATGTTTGGTGATGGAATAAATGATACTCCTACTCTTAAAAGGGAAGATATTGGAATAGCAATGGGATCAAGCACTGCTGTTGTAAAGAGCACTTCTGATATGGTGTTGACTAATGATAACTTGGCCTCAATTATTGTAGTTGGGTGAGCCATATACAATAATACAATACAGTTCATCTGATAACACCGAGCACAAGTACTCCTCCCCTTTTACTATGTTCAGGAAAGATGCAAGTTTACCTTGATGTAGTCAAAGAAGAGAAAATGCCTTGGGTAGTTTTACCTCAAGCTGAATATCTTGATGCAACAGCTCATCAACATTCCAAGAGCAAGGATATAATGTATGACATAGATGATTATTTCTTGAATTCACTAGAGGATTACCAATTATTGTGTACAGGTGAATCCTAGTTTATTAAAGACTCTTAGGAGCTTGAGTCTCTTTTATTGAATGAGTTTCTTGAGAGCTAGGTTAGCCAAGGTACTTTTAAAGCTAAGAGTCCCATGCCTAATCTCTCTGAATGTGGTCAAATTGGAGGCAATGAATCTGAATCTCGTCAGGAGATGGTTGAAGCTAGGAATTTGATGTCTAGCCTTCTTGATTATGGTTGCATTGGAAATGATGAACCTCAAAAGGAACTTATTGAAAATAGTGAAGTTGAAAGGGAGGTAAAAAGTAATTGTAGCAATTCTATGTATTGGGAAGGACTCTAGGGAAGTCAAAATGTCACTCTTAAAAGTGAGTTATTAAATTAATCTGAAGATAGCTTTTGAAAGGTAGTTATTCCATGAGAAGATGAAAGAATAAATTTTATTTGTTCGGTGGAATTTCAAAAGATCAGTTATAAGAGAAGATAAAAGATTTCTTAACATTTCAAGAGGTAGTTATGAAAACAGAAAAGTTTGTTGAGAGACTTATAAATATGTTGTTTATTATCATGTAAAAGGGATCTTTTTTTCCTCTTAGAAATAGGGAAGGAGGAAGCAAATTTTCTTTTCAAGCACAGTTTGTTGTATTAGATGTGGAATCTTTGAACTTAAATATTGGAGAAATAAGGGGATTATTTCTTAATCTTTGCATTTATTAATATTCTCTTTGATTGCCAATGTCCTTTGTGTCTCCATAATTGTTCTTCAATATTATATTTGTGTTGATATTGAAGAACAATTACAAGGACACAAAGGACATTGGCAATCAAAGAGAATATTAATAAATGCAAAGATTCAGAAATAATCCCCTTGTCTATCCAATATGTAAGTTCAAAGACTCCACATCTGATACAACAAACTGTGCTTGAAAAGAAATCTGCTTCCTCCTTCCTTGTTTCTGAGATGAAAAAAAAAAGATCCCTTTTACATGATAATAAATAGCATATTTAAAAGTCTCTCAGGAAACTTTTCTATTTTCATAACTGCCTCTTGAAAGGTTAAGAAATATTTTATCTTCTCCCGCAACTGATCTTTTGAAATTCAACCAAACAAATAAAACTTATTCTTTCATCTTCTCATGGAATAATTGTCATTTAAAATCTATCTTCAAATTAATTTAATAACTCACTTTTAAGAGTTACATTTTGACTTCCCTAAGTCCTTCCCAACACATATAGTTGCTACAATTATTTCTTACCTCCCTTTCAACTTCATTGTTCTTAATAAGTTCCTTTTGAGGTTCATGGTTTCCAATGCAACCATAATCAGGAAGGCCAGACATCAAATTCCCAACATCAACAATATCCTGACAAGATTTAGATTCATTGCCTCCAATTCAACCACATTTAGAGAGATCAAGCAAGGGACTCTAAGCTTTAAATGTCCCTTGGCAAGCTTAGCTCTCAAGAAACTCATTACATAAAAGAGACTCCAGCTCTTGAGAGTCTTCAATAAACTGGGATTCACTTGCACACAATAATTGGTAATCCTCTGGTGTATTCAAGAAATAATCAGCTGTGCCATACGTTATATCCTTTCTCTTGGATTGTTGATGAGCCATTGCATCAAGATATTCATCTTGAGGTAAAACTACCCAAGGCATTTGCTCTTGTTTGACTGCATCTTTCCTGAACCTAGTAAAAGGGGAGGTGTACTTGTGCTTGGTGTTACTGGATGAACTATTTGGTATTATTGTATTTGGCTCACCTAGCTGCAACAATTGGGGCAAAGTTATCATCAGTCAACACCATATCAGAAGCACTCTTTGCAATAGCAGTGCTTGATCCCATTGTTATTCCAATATCTACCTTTTTAAGAGTAGGAGTGTCATTTATTCCATCACCAAATGTTGTAGAACTAATGCCTTTTGTATGGGTGATAACTCCTCAAACCCTGATGTGGCATATGAACACCCAACTAAGTCATGCAATGGATCAAATGCTCCAAATGGGCGACACAAAGACTCTACTATTGACTCCTCTCTTGGTGGATCAAGCATTCCAACATGTGTAACCTTTCTTCCAACTCTAATCAAATTCAGAACTTTGATTCGACTTCTCAACCATGTTCTGATGGTTCATTGTGGGTAGTGTATACAAGGGCATTTTCATATTATTCTTGTTCTCAATATCTTTTGTGACCACACTATTTGCATACATGTCTATCAGAGCATTCAAGCTGTAATTATCTGATAAAAATACTCCTTCCGTTATGCCTTGATTGATGTTCACACCTAATTTCAATGCTCCCATCTTGGTGGAGTTTGGCTTTATATTTGTTAGTTGCAGCTAGAGCTTCGAATGCTCTTGTAACTGGTCTTCATGTTATCACTATATTCGATTTCCCATGATCATCACGTAGAGTTTATAAGAGCTTCAACATACCAATCAGGTTATGATGATTTGATTGATTAGGCCTTGCTAGAGACATATCACTGAGGCTATCATAATTTTTGGTAATGTTTCTCAAAACAACTCAGAGACGGATGCATTTTTGGGAATTCAATACTTAAACCATCACTAGAAGTCCCTACAGGATCAACTAAAATATGCTCTTCACAGCCCATCAGTAGTGGCCATTCTTTATGAATCTGATTCTTTGAGTAGAACACATCTCAATCATTGCCAAATATCTCCCACTTCAGCTCGAACCAAGAGGATGCATAGAAAACAACTCTACCAAAGTATATGGAAACCTTGGCTCTAATGATTGAGATTAGATAGTACACAACAACATATACTGTAATTTGTTGGTTATCCACTTCAGATACATTATTAATTACTCTCAATGCTCAACAAACTTTGTAGAAAGGACAACGAATATATATTATAACTTGAATCCAGAATGAATTGCAACTACTCTACCTACAAGGTTCTCATACTCAACTTTCTCAAAGCCTATCTCCTTAATCATTGTAGAAAATTTCTCTTGAGATGGAAACTAGCAGATGCTCTCAACTAAATACTAGCATGACATCTACTAACTGCGCTCATTGTAATCCATGAGATTACACTTCTATTTGAAGCATTTTTCAAATAGATCATGGTCATGCCTATACTTCCACATTTTGCATCGATGTCTTTCTTCCAGGGTAGTTACAAATACAATCTCAGGCAAGAGTGAATTACATTCCATAGATTACATCTCTTTTAGCCATTCTGCCAAGTAGTGCATCAACTATGCTTCCACATTTATCATATTTTATTTCAGAGCTAGAGTCACTAGTTTCCTTGACTATTTTACCAGGAATTTTGCTAGGTCTAATATCCTTCTCACCACTAGAGCTCAACCAGGAATCTGAATTACCATCTAAGTGATCGTGTGGTGAAATTGCAGGAATAAAGGGAGGAAGTGGCTCCAGTTTATGTAGCAGTGATGCGGTGGAGGGAAAGGAATATTTTCTATTGTCCATTGACATTATGCAACTTCCTCAAGATGTTTAGCACTGTGAACCTTCAATACTTTACCTCAAGAAAATTCCTTAGTTGATATTCAAGATGCCATGGATCTAGGAGTCATCAATCACTGAGAGGAGATCCAAAATGCATAAGGAGGAATGCACTTACACCATGAATAAGGAGAAACCCTAAATCTCTAGCAAACATATGAGCTTGACAGGTTGTCAGCCTATTTTTGAACTTTTCAACCTTTTTAATGAAGTTTGTTTTTTTCATGAAAGCCAGACAACAACAAGTCGGGAGGTCGGGGCTTTCTAGAACTCTAGAACCAATGAGTTAGGGGTTCAAAAATTTTCAAAACCTCCGACCATAAAGCGAGCCAGGTAGTCAAGCTATTTCAGAGTTTAAAACTTTTCAAAACCTAGAGTCCTTAGTAAATAAAGTCACTAAAGTACTTTTGATGAAATATTTTATTCTTTTAAACCACGTGACTTCATAATGCATTTTTCTAACTTTATAAATTTGAGAAGATATAAATGCTCCACCCAAATTTATTACGTGGATAAAGTTGGGACCTCTGGATAGAAAACTTCATAATTTTCACGTAAAAGCTCCATTTTAACCAAAATTTGGAAAGATTGATGATCAGGCCCCTATGAACAAAACCTAGAAAACATTTTTTCTCTACTAACGAGAATCTCTGACTTTGACTTTATTTGTGAATTATAGACGAGAAAAAGTGAAGTTAAAAATCTTGCCCATGGTAAAGTAATTTGGCATGAAAATGGATGAATTGGGTATATTTAAGTTATAATCAAGCCCATAAGAGGAATTTGCACCATCTCAGGTAGGTTTTAAAATTTAATCATTTTTGTGTTTCGTTAGGTTTCAAGGTGTGGGTACTCGAAAAATTTGAAAATTTTCAAGTTCAAATTTTTGGACAACAACAGGATCTGATTGGGGATAAAGACTAAGAAGGATGAAGCAAGGGACCTAGAATCTCAAGTGTGGACCAGTGCTTAAATCTATTGGGCAATAGAGTCAGAGAGCACAGGAGAACAAGGGGTGAGAGCAAGCCAAAAACAAGATGAAACAAGAAAGGACACTACACTACCAACACACCAAAAACTCCTAATATGTACATGGTATGAAGACTCTACTTTTGATAACTCCAAGATGGTCATGTGAATCCATTAACAGGTTGTGAGAAATAAATACCAAAGTGGAAAAGAAAAGTGTACCCATGGAGCATTTGTAAGCTCAGAAGCCATATACTGATTATAAGCATAAATCTGAAATTCATATGGCAAAAGAACCTCCTAAGTGATATGTAAGAGCCAAACAACCACTTTGCATCATAAACTTCTGGAATCTCTTCAACATGCTCTTGTGTATAACCACCCATTTCTACAATAGATGAATTAATGTCCCATGCTTGAACATAACCATGATTACTCAACCCATCAGAAAGCCAATCATTAGCCACATATGACTCATGTAAAACTGGAAGTGAATTAAGTGTAGTTGGAGAAGAATAAGAATCTACATCATCAAGAAAACCCTCATGTGGCTGAAAATCACCTTCAACTAGAATAATATTCTCTTTCTATGGTGGAACTGATTCATGTGTTATGTGACCCAATTCATCATTCCCACCCATAAGCTGTAGATCACATAAAATAGCCTCTTCTCCAAACAAAAATTTCATCTTCAAATGCATTAAGACACCAATTTCGAATGTAAACAATATATGGTTCATCACATTTATCCATTTGATCACTTATATCAGAACTATCATGGGTACATTTAACCTCATCTTTCAAATCTTGTTCAAAAATTTCAGCATTCAGATTTTCAAAATGAAAAGATTCATAGATAAGATCATTTATGACCTCTTCTTGCAGCCATGTTTCCATTTCATCTTGCTCAGGGAATGTGAAGGCCTCATACTTAGTTTGCATGCAATTAGGAGAAAAGACATTTGACATCTCATCTGTGTGTTGTGTATGCTCAAATTGGTCTTCATTGTCGGTAAAAGTAAATACCTCTATTTCTGCAGTATATAAGGATGAAAAAACAACACCTTTTACATTCTCATCTTTACAATTTGCATCACATAAAGATTGTTCACCTACTACCTCACATGGGAAACTTACAGAATTATCATTGTCTTTCTCATAATGCAAATAATAAGCTTCAACTCTCCTATCCACATGAGGTTTCACTTCTACTTTGCTTGCTTTATCTCTACCAAAGTGTTTGGAATCAAAAAAAGAGAGGTTGAAGTATTCAAGAGACAGAGGTTATGTATTATGGAAACTTATAGTTTGAAAATTTTGTTTACGTATGACAGGCTTCCTCATATTTTCAATATTCAAATTATTCATAACCTGACTTGTTTTCCATTAACCACTTGTAACCATATCATCCTCAATTTTCATAGCCTCTTGTTGTGCAACTTCAATGTCATTTACTTTACTTATTTTTAGCTCAAATTGAAGATCTGGATGCAATGTAGAAATAAAAGTGCATAGTTTAAGTTGTTTACTCGGTTGAATGGGTGTAGTAATTTTTCTGAGCAGCCGGTTGTATCTGTCTACGAAATCTCTGATCAATTCACCATTTTATTTTTGAATATTGAAAAATTGATTTAGCAAAGCATCTTCATCAATAGGACTTTTATCCCTTGCTAAGAACTTCTTCTTCAATGAATCCCAATTAGTTATGCACTTATGTTTTAAATAACAAAACTAATCTATTGCAGGCCCAGTAAGATTCAATAAATAATCTGATGAAAACATCTTCTTCACTTACCCCCAAAATGACACATGTGACCATGAACACTAGAATGTGTTCTTCAGCATCTTGAGAGCTTTCCCCACTAAACTTTGGAAAATATTTCCATGATCCTTCAAGAAATGGTGAATACATAGGCAAAGAAAGAGGCCCAAAGTGATTTCCCCATGGTTGGGAAGAAGTCAAGGCCATAGTGCAAATCTTAAAATTAAATCAGTAGCAGTCTTCGCTGGAACATAATATTTCTAAGTACTGTTCACTTCACAAAGCCACTAGCCTCCATCTTTGTGGAGGCACATTTAGATTTCTAGGAAAACAAGAGCATTGATCTTTCAATTTCAAATCCCCAGTAGAGTTGTCAAAAATCTATTCACTAATAGATTTTTCTGACTGAGGATAGAATTTAAATTTTCATCACCATGACATATTCATTCAAAGATAAACATTCATAGTAATGGAATTAATGAACATCCAATTCTCCAATATAAATAAATATAACCACCGGCAACACACTCAACATAAGAAAAATGATATTTCAAACACCATAGCACAAAGACTATATTTGCTCGATCACCAAATAGTATTTCTCTTTCTATATTGAAGCCAAACTGAAATTAAAACATATCAAAAGTATCTAACTTAATGAGTAAAACAAAGTTCCCCAAATAGAAGATCCATACTATGTCCCTCTACATATATTTATATGTCCACATATTAACTATCCTTTTGAAATAGAATGGTTTCTTGAAGACAACCATTTTTAAAATAATAATAAAGTTTTAAAAAAGTGTTTGAGAGAAATATTAAGTAAAGCATAAAAGAAATGAAAGCTAATTCACCACCCCTTCACCTTCCTTTAGGTCTTCAACGCTTTCCCGGCCTTGATCTTCTACCATCTTTTCTCACACCTTCATCTTTAACTTGTATTCTCAATACTTGGTTACAACAACAGTGATGCCTTTTCTTCCTAGAGTTGTAGTAATCTGCAACCTGGTTCTTGTTACCTTTGGAGTTGCCCTTATTTATTTATTGATAATATTTCTTGAACAAGAGCCGGTTTACTGTATTGTATTTTTTATCATACTTTTGCTTCTTAAACCGACTCTCGGTCCTTCAATTTTTACCCGTTTGCTGTTTTTGTGAATTAAAGTACTTTAAGGTTTGAACCTTTGAACTTGAACTCTTCTAAAAGTTCAAGGTTCAAATGGTTCGATATGCCTAAAATGTCTCAAGCAGCAAGTTGTTGTTCTGTGTATTTTAAACATCTTCAAGTTTTCGGGTTGAACTTGAACCCTTTTGTTAAAAGTTCAATGGTTCAACGGTCTAAGGTTCAACACTCATTGCCTTCTTTATAGTCGGGTCACGCAGTTACCTTGTGTAATTAAAGTATCATTGAACCCTCCGCCCATACTCTTTAGCGAAGTTCAATGGTTCAAGGTTCAACGGTTCATTGTTTCATGGTTGGAATCCCTTTTGCAAAAATCACGTGACCGTCCATTGGTCTCTGTAGCCCTTGTGTCTTTGAACCTTCGTATTGAACCATATCTTTACAGGTTCAACGGTTCGTGAGCTTAAGTTCCATATTTCCGTAAGTGAATCCTTTGCTCATCTATATGGTCCAATTGGTATGTTTGAACCACCACATTGAACCACCGCATTGAACCATGTCCTAAAGGTTCAATGGTTCAATAGTTCAAAGACTTGGTGATTTTGGTCTCATTTATTCCTGCGGCTTCCCAAGTCAAATTTAGGTGGAAAGTTGGAGGAAAATATGTCAGAAACTCATTGTGAAACCGAGAGTTCTAATTTGGCGGAGGCTACAGATAATCATTATACATCATGACGACGCGTGAATAATACTTGCTATTAATGAAGAAATCAGAGTTCATGTCTTTTCAAATATTTTTGGCACGTATTGTTCTGAGTAATAATTATTCAATCTGGTTAGTGCCATTATTAACTAAGAACAAGCCAAGTTTAGCAAGTAAACATACTGTGCAACACAGAGGAGGATAACGCTGGAAGTGTAAGGCTCTTGTTATTCAAATTTTTGCAGTGAGTTTAGACATCTTGAAGGTGAGTTTTGTTCTTCCCATGTGCTATTCCTAGTTCTTATACTAGAAAGAAGAATCTCTGGAATTTCTATTGTTTTCAAAATTTGAAGTGTTTTATTGTAATCCTCCAAGTATGGCTTTGAAATCTACATGTTTGGGGAATGAACATGGTCCTGGTCTTACTTATTCTCACTTAGAATTTGGAGATACTGCGCTGGTTCAATATGATTTGGAAGAATTTAGAGAAAGAACTAGAAACCCTGTTCAAACCCCTACAATGAAGAAAATTGTAGACAATGGTTTAGTTGAAGCTGGAGCTTTTCCCTAGGCCATACAGTGCCCAGAATTGGTTCAGGAGTGTATGAATAGGTATGACCCCCAGGACAGATGTATCAGAAATGCAAGCGGTGATGTGTTATTTCATGTCAACTGACAAACCCTCATGTCTGTGATGAAGATACCGCCTAAAGAGGCGTATTCTAGCCTTGATATTACTTCCTCCTATGGGTATTTCTTAGAGAATAAATTGACTTATAAAAGTGTAATAGCGAGAAACTAGCTGCTGAAATTTTAGAAGGGTGGTTCAAGGTTGCCCAGGCCACTTACTAGAGATCATTTGATAAAAGAAGTAAGGGATATTGTGGTATTGTTACACCGACTGAAGGGCAGTCAGCATGCCTATTATTGGGAGGATTGGATGTACTTTTTCATACAAGTCATCCTTCAAGGGGAACAATATTTAGATTGGGCCGAAATAGTGGCTGACTGTCTACATCAGGGTTTGAGTAATTGTCTGGGCGACAGAGATTTCTATATGTCTTCGTACCTATTCTATTGTCTAGCATCTACAAGAGAGTGGTTTGACCTACCTCATGCACCCTTAGCTGAGAATAGTAAGGTCTATGAATATTATTCACAGTTGCAGAGAAGGAATTGCTATGAAAATTATAAAAGGGTTAATGATGTCTTCACTGGGAAAATGACCTATGAACTGGCAAGCAATCTGGGTAAGAGAATGTCCAGTGAAGCAATGCAACTGATCAGCATCTATGGTAGCTTCTTCATTCAATTTTCTAAGTTCACTTACATCAGAGTTGGAGGATTTGATGGTGAACCTGTGAAGTTACCTAGATATGTGTTTGACCATTTCGTGCTGATGGAGGTATGTAGACAATTAGCACATGTAGATAAGAAATTTTCAACAAAAAAAAGGGTTTTGGTATTTCTTTTCCTATTGAACTTGGGCATTTTTCATGCCAGTCAAAATCTAATGCTTTGAATTTGGAGATGAACCTTAAAAGGTTCAATTTTCAGGTCTCAATTTGACAGTAAAAGATTTGTCGGAGAGAACCTAGATCCTGGAACAGGGCATTCACACCTTCCTAAACTAGAGGATTACTGGGAAGACTGTCTAGATGAATTTGAGGTCAGGAGAAGGCTGTGGTGTAGGTTTTCTTTGGGGTAGATAATTACTCTCAATTTAAACATGGATATTTCTAGAATTTCTGATGATGAGGAACAGGTGGTTGACCCACAGTTTGAAAGAGTAGAACAATTACCTATTCTAGAGGTTGACTGAAGCAAAAAGGAGGAAGATAGAATTGAAATTAAAACCCTTCCAGTGATAAGGAGAACCAAAAAATGGTTGAGGGAAAAGAGACAGGAAGGGCTTCAAGATAAAAATGCCCAACAATTCCCCTCAATGATTGGATCATCACTTCCCATAAGCTCTTCTAATCAACCTATTGCTATCTATGGTGCAGGTGCTTCCAAGCCATCAACTGAAAGAAGCCTTGCCACTAAGAGATCCAGAAGAGTCCTCACAGATATTCTACCCTCTTGTGTTACCAGGTTGAGGACTAAAGGGAAAAGAAAGAAACAGGTTTCTGAAACAATAGTTGTTGATTTGAATTCAGAGGAAGATTCAGAAGAACCTATGGGTGACAAGGAGCTAAGTCCACATAGAACAGAGGAAGTTGACACTGGGCCACAGTCAGGGGCCATTCTGGAGACCCCTAAAATATTAATGATTTCAAATGAATCCTCTGATGGATTAAACCCCAAGAAGACAACCTCAGCCCCTGCACCAAAGTGGCTAGAGAGTTCTATCTCTGACAAGAAAAAAGTGATTCCTTTTGTTGTCCCTTTAGAGGACATGGTAAGCAAATGTTTGGGGAAAAACTCTCAAGTCCAAGAAACTCAAGACGACATCCAGAATAAACATTGATCCAAACACTGGTCAGAGTGATGTTAACTCTAGGTTTGATTTACTCAAAGACATGATTAAGACATTCATATATATAGGTTTTTAAATCTTTGAGAGGAGATATAGAAGTTTAGGAAAAGAAAAGAAGAAGGGAATTTTAGCTAAATTGTTCATAGTTTTACATTATGTGATGATTGTCTGAGAAATTTTTCATCTGTGAATGAGAAGAAGAAACAATTACTGCTTGCTTGGATCTGTGCATCTGAGTGTTTGGAATTAGATTTTCTATGTGAAATCTCCTTTCATCTGGTAATTACTCTTTATTTGGACAACTTGTCATATGTGTTCTATCATTTATTGATTCAGCAAGTTCATATGTATGTGTTCGTGTATTTGAATGTACCAAAAGTAGAATCTGTGCATTCTATTGCTCAATGTTACTGTATAAATTTATCGCATTCATAACATAGTTATGTATGAATGTCAGTCTGTCTTAAGCATTTTCTGGTTAAAAGTGCATTTGGATAGTTGAATAGATTAAATTCATTGAAAATCTTAAAGGGAGCTGTAACTAAATTCAGAGGGGAACTAATTTAAAAAGTTCACCCATTTGTTGCTTAACTCATTTGTTCTTCAAAAGAGGGGTATAGAGTCAGAATAAAATATTTTCAAAATAAGGACAAATCTGTTAGCCAACAGTTATGAATCTTGCTAAAGTCTTACCTATCTTTGCCATATCTTCTTGAATATCAGCATCTCTCTTTTTAAAACCATTAAGGTAGACTTGCATAAGGCCCATTTTACCCATTGACTCACTAGTGATACTGTCAGGATCTAAGACTTATTTGTAAAGCATGTCTTTAGCTTCTTTTGTAATTTCCTTAGGATCCTGCAAATTCTCTCCAAACTCATTCTAGATTCAAGTTATAATAAATATTCATTATCCTTTTTACAAAGTTTGTTGAGCATTAGGAGAAATTAATAATGTATCTAAAGTGGATAACTAGCAAATTATAGTATACATTGTTGTGTACTATCTAATCTCAATCATTAGACACGAGGTTTTCATATACTTTGATAGAGTTGTTTTCTATGCATCCTCTTGGTTCGTGTCGAAGTGGGAGATATTTGGCAATTATTGAGATGTGTTATGCTCAAAGAATCAGATTCAGAAAGAATGGCCTCTAATAACGGGCCGTGAAGAGCATATTTAGTTGATCCTATAGAGACTTCTGGTGATGGTTTAAGTATTGAGTTCTCGAAAATGCATCTGTCTCTGAGTTGTTTTGAGAAACATTGCTGAAAATTATGATAGCCTCAGCGATATGTCTCTGGCAAAGCCTAATCAATCAAATCATCATAACCTGATTGGTGTGTGATGATCATGGGAAATCGAATATAGTGATAACATGAAGAATAGTTACAAGAGCATTCGAAGCTCTAGATACAACTAAAAATATATAAAGCCAGACTCCACCAAGATGGGAGCATTGAAATTGGGTGTGGACATCAATCAAGGTGTAATGGAAGGAGTATTTTTATCAGATAATTATAGTTCGAACGCTTTAAGAGACATGTATACAAATAGTGTGATCATAAAAGATATTGAGAACATGAATAATATGAAAATGGCCTTGTATACACTGCACACAATGAACCATCAGAACATGGTTGAGAAGTCAAATCAAAGATCTAAATTTGATTAGAGTTGGAAGAAAGGTTACACAGGTTTGAATGCTTGATCAACCAAGAGAGGAGTCGATAGTGGAGTCTCTGTGTCACCATTTTGGAGCATTTGATCCACTGGATGACTTAGTTGGGCATTCATATACTGCATCAGAGTTTGAGGAGTTATCACCCATACAACGGGCATTATCTCTAAAATGTTTGGTGATGGAATAAATGACACTCCTTCTCTTAAAAAGGTAGATATTGGAATAGCAATGGGATCAGGCATTATTGTTGCAAGGAGTGATTCTGAAATGGTGTTGACTGATGAGACCTTTGCCTCAATTGTTACAGTTGGGCAAGCCGTATACAATAATACAAAATAGTTGATTTGGTAACACCAAGCACAAGTACTCCTCCCCTTTTACTATGTTTAGGAAAGATGCATGTTTGCCTTGATGTAGTCAAAGAAGAGAAAATGCCTTGGGTGATTTTACCTCAAGCTAAATATCTTGATTTAATGGGTCATCAACATTCTGAGAGCAAGGATATAATGTATGGCATAGATGATTATTTCTTGAATGCACCAAAGGATTACCGATTATTGTGTTCAAGTGAATCCCAGTTTATTGAAGACTCTCAAGAGCTGGAGTCTCTTTTATGTAATGAGTTTCTTGAGATCTATGCTCACCAAGGGTCTTTTAAAGATAAGAGTCCCATGCCTGATCTCTTTGAATGTGGTCGAATTGGAGGCAATGAATCTAAATCTCGTTAGGAGATTGTTGAAGCTAGGAATTTGATGTCTAGCCTTGCTTATTATGGTTGCATTTGAAACCATGAACATCAAAAGGAACTATTGAAGACAGTGAATTTGAAAGGGAGGTAAAAAGTAATTGTAGGAATTATATGCATTGGGAAGGACTTAGGGAAGTCAAAATGTCACTCTGAAAAGTGAATTATTAAATTAATCTAAAGATAGCTTTTAAAAGACAATTATTCCACGAGAAGATGAGAGAAAAAAATTATTTGTTTAGTGGAATTTCAAAAGATTAGTTACGGGAGAAGATAACATATTTCTTAACTTTTCAAGAGGCAGTTATGAAAATGGAAAAGTTTCCTAAGAGACTTATAAATATGTTATTTATTATCATGTAAAAGGGATCTTTTTTTTTCAGCTCATAAACAAGGAAGGAGGAAACATATTTTCTTTTCAAGCATAGTTTGTTGTATCAGATGTGGAGTCTTTGAACTTACATATTGGAGAAATAAAGGGATTATTTTTGAATCTTTGCATTTATTAATATTCTCTTTGATTGCCAATGTTATTTGTGTCTCCATAATTATTCTTCAATATTATATTTGTTATGTCAGATTGTGTTGATGTTTTATTTCTAAAACTGTGAATTCAAGATTAAATCATCTTTTGAAAATGATCTGCTATTTATCTTTTCTTGTTTACCGATTGGGGTTGTGGGATATGTGAACTGTGAGTCATTTAACCTGCATCCTCATCATTTAAATTAACATATCGCACCTATGTTATGGCTATGAACAAGTGTTAGTCTCCCTTTTCTGGTTTCAAGTTAAAAGCATACCTTGTGTTTCCATTTATTGTGTATCATAAGGGGGAGTTGTACCTCTAAAATTTAGAGAAAGGTTGTCAATTCAATGACAACTTCTCCAACTATTAGTGCAGTTAGCCCTTCTTCCTGGGAATTTTGAGTCATTTTGCATAGCTATTTTCAAAGAAAAAATCTGTTCACTAACATGTTTTTGGCGACTCTACGAGGGATTCGAAATAGAAAGATTAGTGCTCTTGTTTTGCCAGAAATATAAAGGTACCTCCATGAGCACGGAGGCTCACGACTTGATGAAGTTAAATGTACTAAAAAATACTCTGTTCCAAAGAAGATTGTTGCTGATTTAATTTTTGGATTTGCAATATGGCCTTGACTTCTTCCCAACCATGGGGAAATCACTTTGGGCATCTTTCTATGCCTATATATTCAACATTGCGTGAAGGATCGTGAAATTTTTTTCCAAAGTTCAATGGGGAAAGCTCTCGAGATGCTAAATAACACATTCTGGCATTCATGGTTGCATGTGGCATTTTGGGGGTAAGCAAAGAAGTTGTTTTTTTCAAATTGTTTTTTGAGTCTCTTACTAGACCTACAGCAGATTGGTTTTGTTAATTAGAAGAGAAGTGAATAACTAATTAGGATTCATTGAAGAGGAAGTTCTTGGCAAGGTATAAAAGTCCTGTTAATGGAGCTATTTTGTTGAATTAGTTTTTCAATATTCAAAAACAAAATGGTGAATCCATCAGAGATTTCATAGACAGATACAACCAACTATTCAGAAAAATTCCTACACCCATTCAACCAAGTAAGCAACTTAAACTCTGCACTTTTATTTCTGCATTGCATCTAGATGTTCAATTTGAGTTAAAAGGAAGTAAAGTAAATGAGATTGAAGTTGCACAACAAGAGGCTGTAAAAATTGAGGATGATATGGTTACAAGTGGTTTATGAAAAATAAGTCAGGTTATGAATAATTTGAATATTGAAAATATGAGGAAGCTTGTCATATGCAAACAAAATTTTCAGCCTATAAGTTTCTATAATACACATCCTCCATCTTTGGAATGCTTCAACCTCTCTATTTTTTATTCCAAACACTTTGATAGAGATAAGGCAAGCCATGTAGATGTGAAACCTCATGTAGATAGGATAAGTTGAAGCTTATTATTTGCATTATGAGGAAGACAACAATAAATCTATAAGTTAATCTTTAAATGTGATACAAATTGTAAAGATGAGAATGCAAAGGGTGTCATTTTGTCATCCTTATATACTACAGAAATAGAGGTACTTACGATTACTGATAATGAAGACCAATTTGAGAATACATAGCACATAGATGAGATGTCAAATGTCTTTTCTCCTATTTGCATGCAAACTGAATATGAGGCCTTCACATTCCCTGAGCAAGATGAAATGGAAACATGGCTGCAAGAAGAGGTCAGAAATGATCTTATCTATCAATCTTTTCATTTTGAAAATATGAATGCAGAAATTTTTAAACAATATTTGAAATATGAGGTTAAAAGTAGCCATGATAGTTCTGATATAAGTGATCAAATGGATAAATGTGATGAACCACATATTGTTTACATCCCGAATTGGTGTCTTAATGTATCTAAAGATTCATTTTTGTGTGGAGAAGAGGCTATTTTATGTGATCTATAGCTTATGGGTGAGAATGATGAAGTGGGTCACATAACACATGAATCAGTTCTAGCACAGAAAAAGAATATTATTCCAGTTGAGGGTGATTTTAATCCGCATGATAGTTTTGTTGATGATTTAGATTTTGATTCTTCTCCAACTAAACTTAATTCGCTTCCATTTTTACATGAGTCATATGTGGCTAACGATTGGCTTTCTGATGGGTTGAGTAGTCATGGTTATTTTTCAGGCATGGGACATTAATTCATCTACCGCAGAAATGGGTGGTTATACACAAGAGCATGTTGAAGAGATTTTAGAAGTTTATGATGTAAAGTGTTTGTTTGGCTCCAACATATCACTTAGGAGGTTCTTTTGCCATATGAATTTCAGATTTATGTTTATAATCAGTAGATAGATTTTGAGCTTACAAATGCTCCACAAGTACACTTTTCTTTTCCACTCTAGTATTTATTTCTCCTAGCCTATTAATGGATTCACATGACCATCTTAGAGTTACCTAAGGTAGGGTCTTCCTACCATGTGCATATTAGGAGTTTTTGGTGTGTTGGTAGTGTAATGTCCTTTCTTGTTGCATCTTGTTTTTGGCTTGCTCTCACCCCTTTTTCCTCTGTGCTCTCTAACTCTATTGCCCAATGGATTTAAGCACTGGTCCACACTTGGGATTTTGGGTCCCTTGCTTCATCCTTCTTAGACCTTGTCTCCAATCAGAGCCCTTGTTGCCCCAAAATTTTAACTTGAAAATTTTCAATTTTTTGGAATACCCACACCCCGAAACTTGTCAAAACACAAAAATGATTAAATTTTAAAACCTACCTGAGCTGGTGCAAATTTCTCTTATGGGATTGATTATAACTGCAATATACCCAACCTGTCTAGTTTTCATGCCAAATTACTTTACCCTGTGCAAGATTTTTAACTTCACATTTTCCCTCTGCAATTCACAAATAAAGTCAAAGTCTAAGATTCTGGTTACTGGAGCAAAAATGTTTTTTGGGTTTTGTCTATAGGGGCCTGATCATCATCCTATCAAAATTTCATGTAAAATGGAACTTTTATGTGAAAACTATGAAGTTTTCTGTCCAGAGGTCCCATGTTTATTCACAAGATAAATTCTTAGTGGAGCATTTATATTTTCTCAAAGTTATAAAGTTAGAAAAATTCATTATGAAGTCACATGGTTTAAAAGAATAAAAGATTTCATCAAAAGTACTTTGGTGACTTTATTTACTAAGGATTTTGGGCTTTGAAAAGTTTTAAACTCCAAAATAGCCCGACTACCTGTCTACCTTTATGGTCGGATGTTTTGAAAATTTTTGAACCCCCAACTCATTGGTTCTAGAGTTCTAGAAAGCCTCGACCTCTCAACTCCTTGTTGTCAGTATTTCACAAAAAAATGAACTTCATTAAAAAGGTTCAAAAGTTCAAAAATAGGCTGACCACCCGACAAGCTCATATGTTTGCTAGAGATTTAGGGTTTCTCCCTGTTCATGGTGTAAGTGTGCTCCCCCTTAGGCATTCCAGATCTCTTCTCAATGATTGATGACTCCCAGATCTATGGCATCTTTAATGTCAACTAAGGAATTTTCTTGACGTAAAGTATTGAAGGTTTGCAGTGCTAAACATCTCGAGCAAGTTGTGCAATGTCAATGGACAATAAAAAATACTCCTCTCCCTCCATCGCATCACTGCTGCATAAATTGGAGCCACTTCCTCCCTTTATTCTTAAAATTTCACGACATGATCTCTCATATGGTAATTTAGATTCCTGGTTGAGCTCTAGTAGTGAGAAGGATATTAGACCTAGAAAAATTCCTAGTAAATTTAGTCAAGGAAACCAGTGACTCTAGCTTTAAAATAAAAGATGGTAAATGTGGAAGCATAGTTAATGCATTTCTTGACACAATGGCTAAGGTATAATAGCTTAGTGTAAATCTAGTCAACACTTAAATGGTTTATAGGCTTAGTGTAAATCTAGTCAAAATTTAAAAGGTTTATAGGCTTTACTTTTGGAGGGATTGTTCTGTATGCTACTATCTTGTGGATTTTTAGAACCAAAGGCATTGTGGTTGTGTCATATAAAAGGATGAGCTTTGGTGTGAGTCCAAGAAGTAGCTTGTATTTTAAAGCTACTTCTTGGACTCACACCGAGGCTCATCCCTTTATATGTGTCACAACTCAATTTTTGCATTCTAATTTGAAAATTAAAAAAATACAAATAATATGGACACCATTAAAAAAATTGAGGATAAAATTATTTTAATTGAGGATAAGATTATTATTAAAATAACAAGAGTGGATGAAGCATTATCATTAAACAAAGAAGGTGGAGGATGCATTATCATTAAACAAAGAAAATGGAGGATGCATTATCATTAAACAATGAGAGTGGAGGATGAGATTACCATTAAACAAAGAGAGTGGAGGATCATGGACTTTTCTATAAAATGCCTTGAATTGTAAGGAAGAAGGGACGGATTTCTGGTTTGGGAATGTATGTATCTAGAGAAATTTACGATTCATGATCAGGAAGAAAGGATCCTCTTCTAAAGTAATGTTCATATTCAGTATTCCATCGATGTCTGCAGGTAAGTTTCTTATATTTTAAAAATGTTTTAATTCAATCTTACCTCCGAATGTATGTATTCTCCTAGAACGTTAGCTACTATAGTCTGCAACAAAGGTTTTAACTGCAATTATGTTTGCACTATTTTGTTTTGAATTCTCTTTTGTATATTGTCCACCAGATGAGTTCATCTTTGATACTACACTTAGCATGCTTTTCCTTTGAGACATAATGTTAAACAATTATGTGCTGCATATTGATTCATCTACCGTATTGAGTAAATGTCTTGAATCTAGAAAATACCCTACTGCCTTCATCTTCCAAGCTGATTTGATTTGTCACTTATTCAAACAGTGGCATTGTAGATACAGACACCAAGAGAAACACATCCATATAAACACCATGGGTATAACTAGTCAACCTTAAATACATAATGATCAACTATAAGTGTAATGCAATTTTTTTGGGAAATTGGTCTTCTTGTATCAAAATCTTAGAAAGTTTCTAAAGCTATCTCAACAAATCTCGAATTTACATTTTGGGAACCTCCATTGCATCTTTTCATGTTTTACGTTATTCATTCTGGGTAAAATAACATTCACACAGATCGCCCTTCTGGATGCCCTGCTCCAAAACTCCCACACTGACAGGTAGGGAGGACGCTGGCAGAGGTTGTGGAATTTAGAATTACCGCTGCCAATTGCCACGCTGGCACTGGCAGAAAGGACGCTGGTAGAGGTTGTGGAATTTTTGATTTATAGCTGATGATTGCATTTGCTTGAAAGTTTCTAAAGCCCTTTTAACGACTCCATTTTGTGTAATCCTGCGATCATGCATTCCACAAGATGACATTTTGTCAACAGTTCACATACCTTGTCGATTCTTCCACGTTTTGCATCTTGTCTGCCAAAACATTTCCAGTTATATTATCTGACAAAAATCTCCTTTTTATGCTTGGATGGTTGTCCATACCCTGTTGCAGAGCCCATGTAGGCACAGGCAGGGAGGACGTTCGCAAAGGTTGAGAAATTTGGTTTTACACTCAGTTTTGCATACATGTCCACCAACGCACTTGCAACTCTAACATCTGACAAAAATTCCCCTTTGGATATGCTTGATGTAAGTCCATACCTTGTTTAGAAGACTGCCACGCTGGCACTGAACCTTAATCAAAATTAAGCTTTTATTTGAGTGAGAAACATGTCACAAGGTTAAGTGTTTCTTCATAGATTGTATGGTGTTAGAGACTATTTTCAAATTCAAGACAAGTAAATCGGTTATTATACAGAACTTAAGCATTGGATTTCCTCATTAGAGCTCACGTCAAGTTAGAAAATTTGGAGATTAAGTCAAATGTTAAAAACTTAAAACTCAAGTTATGTTAGAAACGTGAAGCCTAAGCTATGTAAATGGCATATATTTAATCATATATAAATCATTTTGTAATCTAGCAAACAAACATTAAGGATAGAAATAATTATATTGTGCATTCTTAAGTAAATCTTACAAGATTTTAGAGTGAAAATAGGTCACATAAAAATATGTCCATCACATTATAGACTTGCTCTACTAGAAACCCATATAGCTCATTGCTACTATGATCTAGTGGCTTCTTATGGATTCCTACTTGCATGGAAATATCATATCTTCTACCCCATATGTAAATCAAGGAATCAACAACAACTACATAATTAGAGAATTGAATTAACCAAAACTAAGAATCACCGTATTTTTAATGTTTGCTCTATCTTAGAACTATTAATTACTATCTAGAAGTGAGTTTGATCGTGCAACAACTATGAAACATTCATGAATGTACATACAAAAATAGTAGACACCCAAGTTTACCATGGAACAACTAATTATCATTTCTTATGTATTATGAAACATAGTTACCGTTGATCGAGTATATACAAAAGTTTATTAATAATGGAAATTAATCAAAGTTTATTAATAATGGAAATTAATCAATTTTGTTGCAGTATAAACTTGTGGAGACATCTATCTTATTTTACAAATTTTTATTAATCCTTAGAAGCATTCTTGCCACTTGCTGTCAAGTAGGCCTTCCATTTTGCAATCCATAATGAAGACACCAAATAATAACCATGTCCAGGTAAAACAGCAATGCTTTTACCCAAACATAATTGTTCATGCCTTTGCTGCTGTTCCAACTTGGTTACCCTATCAGATGAGACAAGGAATGACTTTACAAAATCTAACATTTGATTTGTTTTCACTCACACCAATTGTACTCTCCTAGATAAAAATGCAAAGATACCTACAGTTACCTCAGAAGGTCTTGTAGGGTTGCAGCTTTAGATAGTTCAACCTCACAAACAGAACAGGATTCTGAATTTGAATGAAAGGTAGTATAGCCTTCAGGATTATTAGGCATATTAAGGATGGTCATTTTCTTTTAAAGATTAGCGAATTGTTTGGTAAGGAGAAAGTTATTGATCTCTATGTCTATTTAATATAGATAAATCCAAATGATCTTCTCTAATTAGTCTATTTTGCATAAATATTTCAGTTAGTGTGCTACTTCAAAGACCCTTTAAATTAAGTTGTAAATCATACTTACGACCATGGAATCTATTTGTGTCCTCCATAGTATCTTAGATAATATCAGGTATGGGTTATGCTCTTAAGATAGTGAATTGTCGAACTCGATGTGATTTCCTGTGCATTATGATAGTTCTAGTTATGTACATACATGCATATGACTAATCCAATGAGTGTCGGTTGTGGAGCATTAGAGACCTAGACAGAAACAACACATACTCAACTACGGTAAGAGTACCATGCTAGTAACTTATTAAGCAAATGACTTTATATGCACTAACTAAATAGTTTTACAAATAACCTATGTGAGCTCAGTGTCATCTTAAGAAAATAGCGAAAACTACCTTGTAAACGTGAGTAGCTAAATAGGTGAATGAAGTATGCTTCTTTGATCACTATGAGGGCTTGTAACAATATAATGGAATTGGGTTACTTATTAGGTAATAATGCATGTTCTAAGTAGAATTAAGATTATACATGTTTTAGTGTATTAAGTTGGTAAATATAGATGATGATTTAAATAATGATTATCATGATGCTCATTTGGAAAATACTTCAAGCATACTTATAGAAAATGAGGCTTACTGACATGTTAGTATAGATCGGGGAGGACATGTGAATTGTTAGATAGGGCAACTAGGCTGATCTAGAAACGTTGTCTATCATGTGCTCTCACCTCGCCCTCGCAGATTGTAGTGAAAGTACTAGGGGATTAGGAACAGACTTAGTCACGATAATTATCTAATTTGGCTTGGGGAAGTAACCTAGATTTCATGGGTAGACACCTTATAGGGATTCCTCCACACTAGGACTTTAGGTATTTGTGGTATTAGACTAACTTCCATCCCTGTTTCATCAAGTGGGTGGCAGCTGACGAAGAACTGTCTGGGGTAGGAAATAACCCTAGAAAGAGCTGGGTACCCGCTCACAGTTGCATCAAACATAGTACAAAATAGAACTACATGTTTGCATTCCCCACATTAGTCACATCCGAAGGAGGGGGCCTTGATCCCGTGGATACAGGGTATATAGGCAGTCTGGACGGCGAAGGATGCCCCCAGTACTCAGGTCCCCTGGATGTAGGGAGTCCTACAATTAGCATCATGATCTTAATTCTCTGAGTAATGGTTATTGATTTGTGTTAATCTGAGATTGTTAAGTTAATTTTGTGCAGATGATAAGGATAGAGGAGAAGCAAGCTATCGAAAATGAATGCAGGATGTAATGCATGACTTAAGGTATGAACTAATCTGTTGTTCTTCTAGGTTATCTTACATAATGTACCTTCTCTCGTAATGTACGCTCTCTTTACTAGATTTAAAATTGGTGATCTTTTAAGAACCTAATGATTCTAGGAAACTAAATTTCAAGTTTTATTGCATTGCTATAGTATACATTAAGCACTTCTGGAAGAATTTCACATTTCCTACATCTTCCAGATCAAAATTTTTATTCATTGGTATTTTTGAAATCAGAGTTTAATGTTATTTGATTTAGGATGAGTCGGGTCCTTACAATATGAGACAACCACAACGCCAATATCCAATATTTTATAAAGTATGCCTGTGTAATCTAGTTTATAAAGTCCACCTACATATTCTTTCAAAACTTTGGAATGCAAAAATCCACAAGATGTAGCATATAGAACAATCCCCCAAAATGTAAAGCCTACAAACCTTTTAAATGTTGACTAGATTTACACTAAGCCTACAAACCTTTTAAATGTTGACTAGATATACACTAAGTCATTATCCCTTAACAATTATGAAGGTATCTTATAAGATAAAAAAACTCAAAACTAAAAAATAATAAACTTGTAACATACCTCCAACCATTTGAGGAACATTTTGAAGGAGGGTAGTATTGACTACATTTGGCAAAGAAGTACTAATTGGTGATGCATCCAAAGATGAACGATGACCTTTAACCATTGCACTTAGTTGTTGGGAATGAGGAGGACAAGAATAAGTATAGACAATGATATTTCTACTTTCATCTTCACCATTATTATTAATCTTATAATAGTATACATTAACATAAGGGGGCAGCAGTAACATAAACATTAGACCCTGCAATAAGCTAGCAACCAGGAAGCCTGCTACCAATGAATTCTTGCTCAACTCTGAACTAAGAGCTACCAACTATTACAGTCAAAGCACATAAGGAAGCAGAACAGTATCTAGACACGGATATTATTTCAGTTGGCATAGACATGAATTGACGGTATGATATTAAGATGCAGGAGATAATGTTACGTTTGGATTTCCAATGGCCTTCACAACCACAATGTTGTCATGAAATGTTTTGGAGTTCGGTGGATTCATGGGAAATGAGCTCTCCAGTGCAAAGATGATCATTCGATGGGCCACAAATTATCTTCTTAAAGCTATTTTTCATTCGGGCGTCATATATGTTCAAGATAGTATGCGCATAACAACAGAACAATTTAAGTCGTGATGTTACAACCAAACATTGTGGTTGTGATAACAAATCTCCATTCTTTTACAGTGAGGGCTAGCAATACACTCTTAAACCCCTATTTATATTGAGAACTCTAAACCATACAATGCATCAAGCATTATGATGTTGGGCTTCCTTCTTATAAAACAGACTTACAAAACCTATTTATCTTCAAAAAAAAATTATAGATCACAAACCACACCCAACATCATGATGTGTTGCATAATATATCCAACATTATAATGATTTCATGGGAAGCGTCCTTGTGAACATGTATACCAAATGATATGCTCAGCATGTACACAAGATAAGGAGGCCGCGAAAGAGTTTGTTGTGTACATGATCGATGCTGGGCGAGATATGTTCTTACAGATAAAGGAAGAAGATGATGAAAAGAAGAGAACACACTTCAGTACTGTTGTAAAGTGTATTCTTGTGTCCCTTAAAAACTCGCATCATTAAGAGCGACTATGATGAAGTGGCAATATTTTTTGTAATACTAGAGAGAAAAGAAATTTGCAGGAATCTGAGGGTGTCTATGTTATTAATGTTCGCTAAGGAGAAGACCTTGATCGCCCAAAACGAGATTGATTAAAGACTTTAGCTACATGGAGGATAATTTTGAAAAGGAAATTGGAAGTCAAAGTGGAATTATTCCTAGATCAAGAGAAAACCCCTTATAAAGCGCACTTTCGGTTGCTCAGGAACTCCTACATAAAGTATCCACCAGGAATGTTGATAAACGCATACTACTATTCACAAATAATGATGATCCATTTGGAATGCTGATCCTGGGGTCAAAGCAGACATGAGAAGGACAACAATTCAGAGGGCCAAGGATGCACAAGATTTGGGTATTTCAATTGAGCTTTTCCCTCTGAGTAGATCGGATGAAGAATTCAATGTTTCCATTTTTAATGCTGATATGCTTCAGTTGGAAAATGAGGAATTATCTCAGTTCATGCCAGACCTATGGTGTGATCCCTCCTGGTGAGAACCCTAAAAGTTCGAAAAAAAAAAACCCTAGTACCCCTCATGCTGTTCGCCTTTATTCCATTGCCTCTACAAGGAAAGGAAAGTTGGAGATATATAAAAGAAAATGAAGATTTTTTGAACTTATTTCATACTCAGAGATGCCAAAAAAAGTCACTGCCTGTGACAAGGAAGCCTCAGTTTTGAAGGAAGTTACAAACATAGAAAGAAAATATAGACTTTCAAACTTATGGGAGCCACCTCAAAAAAATAAGTGAATATGCAGTTAATAGCTGTGGCATCTAATGATAAAGATATACAGAGTATTGACCATATGTTATCATCAAAAGCTTACCTTTTGTTCTGAGCAAGTTGTATATGTAAAGGCCGAGAGTTTTGCTTGTTGCAATGAGTTCAGAGATACCATTCATGGTGGCTCAAACAGGAAAATGATAACCAGAGAAACAGAGAACAACAAAATGTGTCAGGAAGGGAGTCATAGTTGTGACCAAGAGAACTACAGAACTAGAGAAAATCGATGATAAATGAAAGAGATGGATACCACGAGCATCACAGGGAAGTTTACCTTTTATTTCTTGTTGATAATCTTCAAGAAATCATGTATAGACACAGAGAAATTGAAGGGCCGAGCTCCAAACCCTAACCCTATGGCGGCTGGAGTAGAGATCCTTCATCAAAAAATTTCAAGTCAAAATGAGCCCGAGAAAATAGGACAAAATCTCTTTTTCTTTAGGGTTCCAAATGCCCTAATTCTATTGTGATATTTTTATCACATTTGAATTAATTTAAAATGGCAAACTAATACCCATCGTGGTATCTTGTTCTCCTTATGCCCAAGTCTCAAGACTTAGAACGGTGTCAAAAACCTTAGATCCCTTTGCATATTCTATGCTAAGACTTGATGCCTTAAAAAACACTTTAGTCCCCTTTGAAGATAGTGCACATACCATATGCCCTAGGTCCCTTAGTGGTAAAGCCAACATGCCGTTAAGATATTTTTGCAAATCAGATGGAGAATAAGCCTTATAGGCTTTTATTTTTGTAGACCATATATTATGCCTTCATTTTTAATTATTTTTATAGAAAATCATAAGCCAAATGAGATATAGTATACTTGGCATAGTAAATCAAAAGCATTTTAATATTTTTGTAAAAAGTCAAGTCGAGACAATAGATAAAACTACAAACCATTGTAAAATGATATTTAAAGCAGTGTGTCTATAAATTGCTTTAAAATATTCATTATTTATGCAGTAAAAACAAGTAAAGCAAACAATATCTTGTTTTTTTGAGTTTGCTTTCTTTTAGGCAGATAAAGCATTTTTTTTGGTGGGACCGCCTTGGAGGGCTTTTCAGCAGTTTCTTTCTTCAGTTTGGGAGATAGTTTGGCATAGTTTTCAAGGCTCTTTTATTGAGCTCGAAAATGGATCAATATAACTATTTTAGGAGCTTTTTCCTAGATTTTCCAGACAGATCATTCTGCAGGCATATATTGGAGAAAGCTAGCTCTTTCTAAGGAGTTGATGTTGATGTGTTTTCCTTGCACATACAACGCAGAATAAAATACTGGTGTACTCTATCCTCTCTTGAACAAAATCCCTCAAATGCTAAGCTAAGTGATCAGATGAGTAGACTCCAAGGTTCTTGATTAGTTACTTTTTGTGTTGCGACTTTGGATAACCTAGCAGTAGGATGCGAATTACTGTTTGACACAAAGGGACTTATGTAAATGCTCAACAATAGGAAACTTGTTTCTCTTGGATAACATGTAACACAGCTTCTTTGAAGGTCTACCAATTCGATAACTTAAGATATGACAATGGAAGCTCTTGAATCTAAATCTAACAAGATTTTAAAGAAAATGCAAAAGGAAATGAGTTTAGAAGGCTCTAATCTAAATGCAAGCAATCACCACTGATTCACTGGAATCTCAACCACACTTTGCTTCGCCATAAGGTAACAACTACACAAAAGTGGTGCTATCTTCTAAGGGTAAAGTAAGATTTCCAGATTACTTCCATACACAAAGTAATTGAAGTTAAGCTTAGATGATGTTCAGACTAACCATGCACTACAATCTGCCATCAACAAATTATAAATGGTATGAACTATGGAGACACCAAACATGAATCAACAACAACAACTTCCATAAAACATAAAACTAAATTGCTGAAAACAAACTAAATGGATCTTATTCTATGAGTGAACACTTAGAAACCATGCATTCATTTGAAACAACACAAATCACCATGAAAATTTCAGCAATGAATTTGTATTTATTTCAGCAGAGTCTTGAGCAACAATTTCTCAGAGCATTCCCCCCTTTACAAATGAGAGCAAAATGGGTTTATATAGGCCCCAAAATTCAATGGATGGCCAAGATTAAAACTTTAAATCGAGAACTTTAAATCGAGGGCCCATATTATGCCACACAGGCAAGTGGTTACAAAATTTACTAAAATTGGACCTTGCATTAATGATACACCAACTAAGTGGAATACCCTCATTTATGACCTTTCCTTTTTGCGGTAAACTCCACAAATCTAGCGATGACACGTGTAACCTCCTCCATAGGGACACTTGGCAGAGTCTGAATGGTGCCCTCTATGATTTGCAACTCCTCTGTACATTTGACAACTGTCATTTCCCAACCAGCCATGGATGTCTGAAACATGCCCATAAAAGTGGAAAGTGTGCAAATTTCATCCAACAACTCCCTCAAAATAGCTTGTGTATGCTGAAAATACTTTGCATGCATCTTGTCTTTCAGCAAGTATTCATCAATCTCTCCATTGGAATCAACTACCCTGTTTACGAAAACAAGTATTTTGTTTTGCATTTCCTGAAGTACCTCTCTTGTTTGAGTGCAGTCACTCTCAACCTTTCCCAGAACTTGCTCCTTTATGCTGAGTGCACAATACCAAGAATGGAAATTATATGTTGGACCCTGTTCAATCACCCCTTCATCCAACAATGTGGCACTTGGAGTATAAATCAGCCTTTTCAACTGAGGCATAACTTCTTCCCTTACATTTCTGAATTCTGCACAAGTAATTCAAATATTCTAAACTTTGTCAAATGTTGAAGCGGCCTCCTTGTACAACTTCACAATCTCATCCACGAACCTATCAACCTTGATCTTGAAATTTGCTGCCCAGTCCTACAATACTTCAGAAGAGGACCTCATTTCTTCCAAATGAACCACAGACTCCTGCGAGAGCAATGCCGGTGGTGCAACCATCTCTTCAGCTTGGTTTAGTGGCCTCATTAACTACTGAATATAATGCCGAAATGCCAAGTTATCCTTCTCTAATTGAATCCTCTATTCTTGTTCCTTCTGTAGCCTTTCTTTGATGACAGCAATTGAATCTTCCAACTCTTCTATCTCCTGTTCTACTGTGGCTGGTCCCAAATCAAAAGTATTGATGTCATATGCACTCAGAATGCCATCATCTGCCTCTTTGCTGATTTTTGGGACAGAAATATGCACTTGCCTTGACCCCGAGCTGCCTCTTGTGATCTTTGAGAATTTAGTAATTTTCGGTTTTCCATTGTTAGTTTTGGCCCTACTTAGCAAGTCTTCCAAACTTAGTATGGGTTCCCTTTCAATAATAGACTTTTTCTTGACTTGATCTCTTAACCACTCAGGCAGATCGGACAAGTCCTCCTGACTTTCTTCTTGAACTCCATTATGCCGAATAGTGGGAAGAGCCTCCTCATCAAACTCATACAACTCTTTGTCATCTTGATTTTCAGCTTCTGTTCTATCATGACCACTTCTTGTTCCTTAGCTGATTTTGACACTACTTCACCAATTTGATTACCTTGTTTGTTTCCCTAATCATCTTGGATTTTCAAAGCTGTCTGCTCATCATGTCTCACTTCATCTTCATCAATATTTATTATATTATTACCCTCCTGTCTTGAAAATGCACTAACTGCCTGCTGATCATTAGTCTTTACCTTCTTACTTGGCTGAATATCCTCATGCGGATCATCACCTTCACCCTCTGAACCATTGGAATTATTGGATTATCCACTACCTTGGATTGATGTACACTAACTCCTCCCCTCAAGTTGTAAGTCAATTGGACATTCTTCTCCTGAAGCCTACGAATCTGGAAGTCTACATACTTTCTTGTATGCGATACAATTGGTATCATCAAATCATCATTACATGTGGCCTCCTGCTCTAACCAATTGATGGTGAAGGGCCTGTCCCTTTTCTCTTCATACGAACTTTGTGAAAGTCTTTTGTGATTCTCCTCAAGCTGATCTGGAATGTTTATCACTCTTGTTGATCTGACCAGATCCAAAGACAATCGGTAGAAACTTTTCTTTCTTATTTCTATGTCATCATATGTATCTATCCAGTGATCCTCGAGCTGCAGTTTGTGCTCGTATTTGCTCCCAAATTTCTGTCTGACTATGCCAAATGGATCAAAGTTACTGCATGCATCATTGTGGCACACCAAGTTGTAAGCCTGCAACTCTATCTCTGAATTTTCAGCAGCTTGTAATGACATGCAAGCCTCAAGCCTCCCGATGCTGATTGGAAACTTTGTTGTGGTCTTCTTCCTCTTTTTCTGGACTCTGTCGAATGCAACCAGCTGTCGTGTTACTTCCAACAACACCATTCTGTCAGTGGGGTATCTAGGCAATCTGTAAGGCAATGATGAGAAGCCCTCCACACAGATGTATGTGAATCTTGGAAACTGAATAAACCACTTTCTGTATTTTGCGATGAAGTTCATGGCCTCCTTTGACAATCTCCTGCATGCACTGCCTTGTAACAATCTAACAATGTGCATGGAAAAGGCATCATTAAACCTTCTGTAATGGGATATTGCCTGCAAGTGTAGCTAAGGATAGCAATCATAAACCTTGAACTATCCTTCTCCATTTCCAACTCTCCCCTTGCAGTTCAATCCTAGATACCTCTCACTTCTGGCAAGCATATATATAATATATGAGCTCATGTAAAATGTTTTCGTTTCCTGTAAACCCTTCAATTGATCATCGATGTTGTTGCTGATCATTTCAGCCCAATCTATCATTCTTTTTCCACTTATAATTTCTTCAATGAAGAAGAACATCCAGGGCTCGAAATTTGCTGATTGTGGGCAGCCCATGATGCAGTTCAAAAACACAACCATATAGTTGATTTCTTGATGAAAGTAAGACTTGTGAAGCTTTTTAGGCACCTTACTCACATGTGGCCTTGGTTGTACCAACCAACTGTTGTTTATCACCTCCATACATTTCTCAGGTCGAGCCAAATAAAGTTGCAAAGCATACTCCCTGTTGCAGAATGTAGTAGTTTTGTATGAGGGGATGTCAAAAGCTTCCACGATCGCCTCCTTTCTCAGATAAGCAAGTACTTTTCCCTCTCTAGTCATAATACATCTCTTTTCATGATTATAATGCTTGGTGCATTCTAACATCAGTTCTGGACACAGCATTGTTGGTGGGAAACAAGCAGCTTGCACAATCTCATTCTTCAACATTCGCCTGATTAGATCCGATGGATTGGGTTTGTGCAAACTTTGCCGAATCTCTTCCATATTGGTCTTCCCCAGATTAGTGTCACAGAGGTTTCACCACTTCGAAGTGATCTTTATTTCTGGCCACGTTCCCTTCATGTCACTCCTCATCAATGCTTGTTTGTCCTTCGCACTCATCCTTCACCTGCACAACCACCTTATGTCAAAATCTCAAAAATGACATTTAGTAACAACATAATAGTAACAAAACCTACATTTAATACATGTGGGATTATTTGAATGCAAGATTTCAATTTATCTCACCCCTCCGCTAAAGAAAAAACAATAATGCAACTCTCGTGAGAATAAAATGTCCAAATGTCTCACCAACACACTTAGTTCCTATTTGCCCCTATCAAATCTGATCTCCTAATGGACCTGCAATAATCATGTGCTGTAATCCCTTATGTGCTTTAATGGAGGGGAGGTTGATTTCCAAGCAATAGAAGGTGATCTTTCTTAAACTTTCGAAGACCTCATCCAAGGAAGACACTCTTAAACCTGCACTCAGGAAGCTTTGAGAACACCGGGTAGATTATGCAATATTAACTAGTTCAACATCCAAGCACCTATTCAGAAAGACCTCATAACGATCCCCTCCTGCAGACAAAACTTATGAACGTAATCAGGTTTCTAAATACCGATGAAGCTCGCTATTAGAACAAATGATAAAACACCCTGAAATCCCTATCATCCCACATAGCAATATTGTTTTCTCTGGAGGACAATGCATACCACGCATGCTCAGAAAGTTGGCACTATCGCTTGATAAATATCCAAAAGATTTTTCCAGCACAAACAATACGTTCCACTTCTTCTGCACAATAAATGATATTACCTAAATTAATCATGGGTCTAAGAATAGGTCAAGCTTATACTCAAAAGAGCTACGTGTCTCAAAACACCTGCCAAGAATCCCAATTAATTTGCTATCCATGCGTTATTAGGAGTGCAGTGCCTATTTAATTGTATGCTAAGAATAGAACATAGTCGTCCTGCACAAGATCATTGAATGATACCTTCGATCAGAATCTTCATGATTACCAGAGAGGCAATGGTATTACAGCAGGTCAGAGCAAATGTTTGAGATCCTACCACACTTGGCCAAAAAGCATATTGCAAACTTAAGATTTAGCTCCGTCCTGGCGGTCTTTTTGTTTCAACATGCACAATGCAGGATTTGCAGTGGACTCTTAAAAGTCCGTCCCTCCATGTATTTACGAGGGTGTCTTGTATGATTTGATAAATGCTCACCAAGCATTTAACTGTTGCCAAGAGCCCAAACGATCAACCTGGAGCAGATGTTATGCTTCACACTAGACTTGATGCTGAGAATAGAACGTTTACGTGATGCCTAGAAGATCCGCCAAAGGGGCATTAATAACCACACTATGCAATAGACACCCTGGGTGAACGGTCACTCAAGCCCATCGAGGACTAACTCAAAACATGTAGAGTTCCCAACAAATCATGAAAATCTGCTCAAGTGGTCATTTAGCTTGCTAAGAGAATAGGAAATCAACAGCAATGCCGGAAGGTAAATGAAGTCCGCTTAGGCGGAGATCTAGGGGGAAGCGGGCATGATGTGCAATAAAAGAACATTTCAATGTGGTGCAAGGTGATTGAAAATGTCTGCCAGTTTGAGCATTTGAAATGAGTGCGCTCCATGTGAAGTTAGGGTATCTATGCGTTGCAAGTCTTTTACCAACCAATAAATGGATTACAACGTACCCCAATGACACCTGCAAACTACCTTGCCCAAACAAGAAACTCCGACCAAGACCACAGACAAAAACACCAAATTTAGGGGTCCCCATGCCTGATGGGGCGATGTTGGACCACGGCACAACATCTAGTGACTCCACAAGAGAAATGTTCTTGAACATTTAAGGAATAAAGACTCATTCAAAACCCTAAATCATCAAATAACCTCGTCAAGTCCATCTAATAGTTAAGAGATGCACTCAAAAGGAGAAAAGAGTCAAAAATTGTATCATGACATTTCATCTCTGCTATTTCTTAGGGTAAGAATTTCATTTAAAACTTCTTCAAGTGTTCTAGAGATAAGCAAGAATCAAAACTTCAAAATCCCTGCGTGCACCCACATATTAGGTCAGATAAACATGAAAACTTAATCAAGGCATCAAAATCAAAAGCTTAGGACAACCATTTTCATCCTGAAAGATCCAAGTGTGTGCAATTGGGTTCATTTCCATCCATTAGCACTTAAGATCACCTTAGTTCCTCTGCATTAAGCTACGTGATTAGTGCACACCTCATGAACTACCTGGACATGGCCCTGCTACCAGCGAGTGTCTATAGCCTTGATGGGTTTGTCTCATAATTCCACTCGAGCAGAGCCCTACTGCCAGTCAGGTGTCCATAGCCCTGGTAAAGATTACTCGATCGTCCATCTAACTAAGTTATGGTGTGTGATTTGTGATTTTCTTTCATTTCTTTTCTTTTCTTTTGATTTTCAACATGCTTTTGCTTGGTAGAGTACAATGTAGTACCGCTACGTGATAACTCGGCTAGCTGGGTGTGGACTTATGATGGTGGCAAAGATGGACCTTTAGATTTTTCACTTAATGTGAGATCACAAAGATTTACTTAGGTACTTCTAGATTTTAAAAGTGAAAAGATATAAGATCTCAAAATAATTCAAGTCGCACTAAACAGTCAATTTATCCTCCCAGAGTAAGAAACATGCTATCGAACGCCAACAATGGAGTTCGCAATGAATCTATCCATCTGACGCAAGCTTATCAAAAGAAAACAAAAAGTATTCATTTAAAGATTAAACATTTTAAACATATAATCAAAGACCTTCATGTCAAAATACAATGCATGATTCCCTTCTCGAGTCAAGTACAGATCTTAACAAAAAGATAGACTAAAGAGAATTACCTTCTGATTTAAAGAATCTCATGAATATTTATTCTCAAAATATACTTAGCATTACCTCATAAAGTCAACCAGAAGTGCTCTTATTGTAAAAACCATCCAAAAATGGGACCCCGGGGAAAGCCAAAAACCGCAGGAAAAGCAGACAAGCCCAAAATGAAGCAAACCTACCCTAAAACCAACCTACGAAAGAAAGAAACAACTATCCTAACTATGTACAAATAGGTCCTCAAAGGAACTTAGGGTTGGAAATAATGCTTTAAGAATTGTCCATTGACGGGCAATGGAACAAATTCTCTAGTGAGTGTTTTCAGTTTGAAAGCATTTTCTCCCAAAATTTCGGCAATCTGGTAAGGGCCCTTCCAAAGATTATCAAATTTATCATGTCCACCCTTTCTCTCTTTAGCTTTGTCCTAGTATAGAACCAAATCAGAAATATGAAAAGACTTGATCTTTGCTTTTCTATCAAACCATCTCTTCACAACTCCTTGATGTTTTGCAAAATTTTCAAGTGCCATGTCTTGTTTTTCTTCTAAGTGGAGCAGTTGTGACAACCTAGTTTGGACTCTATCATTTTCTTCCATGTAATCTTGCATAAATTGTAATGTAGGAATTCTCAGTTGGATTGGGAATACAGGATCTTGGCCATAAACTAGATGATAAGGGGATGTACCCAGGGAACTCTTTATTCTTGTCCTGTCTGCCCAAAGAGCAAACTTAAGTTGCGTATGCCAATCTCTCGGGTTTTTGTCCAATAGTTTCTTAATTGCACCTAGCAAGTTTTTGTTGGTGGATTCTGCTAGGCCATTTCCCTGTGGGTAATAGTTTGATGAAAATTTCAGTGTAATGCCATACTCAAAAGCCCAGTTAGAAATTTTTAGTGAAGTAAAAGCAGGACCATTATCACAAACAAGTGCATGTGGACATCCAAACCTAGTGATAATATTTTCTTCAAGAAATTTAATCACAACATCAGAAGTACAAAATTTTAAAGCATGAGCCTTAGACCACCTAGTACAGTAATCAGTAGTGGTCAGAATATACCTGTGTTGTGCCGAGGAAGGTGGGTTAATCATACCAATAAAGTCCAAACCCCATTGAGCAAAAGGTCTTACTTCGATCACCGGTTGAAGTGGCATGGCTGGATTTCTTTCCCTCGAAGCAACTACTTGGCACGTGTGACATCTCTTGACATGGTCATATGCATCATGAAACAAAGTGGGCCAATAATAGCCTACCCTCAGAATTTGGTGTGTTGTAGCTAAACCACCCCCCATGACATGTTCCAAATTTGCTATGGAAGTGTTCCATTATCTGACCTTTCATCCTTTCCTAGGTATCTCAAATATATCCCTTCATGATTCTTTCATAATAGGACTAATCCTTGGAGCATAAAATGCTGACTTTTTATTCTCAAAGCTCTCTTCTGGGTTGAATTCATATGTGTCGGACACTTCTGATTTAGCAGACAATATATAATGTCATTGTACCACTCATCAGGTGATACATCCTCAAGAGTATAAACTTGTTGCACCAACCCTGGTCCATCATTTGCAATCATTTGAGTGAGTCCTTGTCCTTGAACAAGCTTCATTGGTTGTATTTCAATATCATATTCTTGAATGGTGGCTACCCACTTGCCTCTTCTTTATCCCAACTCATTCTGCATAAGTAGGGTCTTGACTGCCACATCTGGAACAATAGCATATATTTTACTTCTCAAAATGTAATGTCTAAATTTCTTAATTGCTTTGACTAGTGCATAAGCTTGCTTTTCCACATTGGGATATCTCAGTTCAGCATCTTTCAATGGTGTGCTCATGAAAGCTATTGGGTGTTCGTCTTTTTCTTCATTTCTCTGGGTGAGAGTTGCTACACAAGTATGCTCTGAAGCAAACGAATATAGATAAAATGGCCTTGTATAGTCTGGGCTTATCAAAACAAGAGCATCAGCAATAGCTTGTTTGATTTCTTCAAATGCCTTTCTTGCAAAAATTGTCCACTCTATCTTCGCATCTTTCTTCAACATGTCATTCAATGGCTTAATGATCTCTGCAAATCCTATAATGAACTTCCTGATGAAGTTTATCTTCCCGAAGAATGACGTCAGCTCCTTCTTACTTGCAGGCATGTCAATCTTGGAAATAGCCTCTATTCTGCTTGGATCTATTGAAATTCCCTTCTCTAAAATCACATGTCCCAATAATTTGTCTTCTGTTACTCCAAACATACACTTTTTTGGATTCAGTGAGATTCCGTGTTTTCTACATCTTTGAAATACTTTCCTCAAATCCTCTATGTGATCTTCCCTTCTGCGAGAGAAAACTGTGAGATCATCCATGCATATGATGATACATTTTCCAATCAAATCATGAAAAGCAATGTCCATAGCTCTTTGAAAGGTTGCTCCAGCATTAATTAGTCCAAATGGCATTCACCTGTATGCATAATTTCCCCACTTGCAAGTGAAAGTAGTCTTCAATCTGTCTTCTGGTTCCACCATCACTTGGTTGTACCCTGAATATCCGTCTAGGAAAGACATCATCTGGGAACCATTTATAATTTGTAAAACTTCATCCAATGAAGGTAGTGGATAATTGTCCTTTTCAGATGCTCTATTGAAATTCCTGAAATCCACACACAACCTTATCTCCCCATTTTTCTTACGAACAGGAACAAGATTGGCGACCCACGTTGAGTGCCTTACTGGAAATATTATCCTTGCATTCAACAGCTTCTTTACCTCTTTATATATCAATGGTTCTAAAAGTGGATTGACAGGCCTCTACCTTTGTCTGAATAGCTTGCTGTTGGGTTTCAGAGGAATGGTGTGTGTAATGATTGAGGTATCATAAGTCTTTAAATCATCATAACTCCATGCTATAATGTCTGAAAATTCTTTCATGCATTTGAGTATACCTTCTATTTCTTCAGGTCTACACACCTTTCCTATTAACACATTCTTCTCTTCATTACCTGTTCCCATATTGATAGGTTCACATTTATCTCCTTGAATCTTATTATCTCTCAATGCACTCAATTGATCTGAATCAAAGAGTCTTTCTAACTCAACCATCCCTCATGGTATTGTGTTATTTTTTAGGTTCAAGATACCCTCTGCATCAAATTCTGCTTGTTCCAAATCTTCTTCATCTATGATTTGAGCCTCAAAAACCCCAAAATTTTTGATGAAATCCAATATGTGTTTATCATCATTGAACACCTAAAAATTTGTAACATTATCAGGGACTGATGGTACTGAGACTAACTCTACAGTGAACTTTTTTAACCCATTCATGGCAAGTGGTGTAAGTGAACTCGCAACCTGTGCTAGGGAATTAGCAACTTGATTCTTTGATCAGTAAACTGATTTGATGTTGAATGCATCAAAACTTTCAATCAAATCCCAAACACGATTTCTATACCTCTTTAATCTCTTATCATGACAAACATACTTCTTTCTTATTTGCTTGACAATTACCTCGGAATCTCCGTAAACATGTAGAATCTTAGCTCCTTTCTTGATAGCCATCAATAACCCATGAACTAATGATTCATACTCTGCGACATTATTTGTACATGGAAATTGTAGTCTATGCATAGCCAAGAATGATTTGCCTGATGGATTGATTAACTCGAACCCAGCACCAGCTCCTTGTTTCGACTTGGACCCATCAAAATGCAAAGTCCATACTTGATTTCCTTCTTGATCAATTGAAACTTTGTTTGGATTTTCTTTTCCCTTACCCATCTTGGGAGTCCTCGGTGAAATTGGATTCTTCTTCAGTTGATCATCACTTTTTTCAGTTTTTTTAATTATTTCAGTTATGGTGGGTAATTTGACAAGGTTATCTTCCTTCCTTACTTCCAAAATTTTTGGTTTTATAGCCTGAGGGACTCTCCTGTATACTTGTTCTAAGGCCACTTTAAACATAGCACAAGAAAACTCAGAATGAAAAGCACTGTGTATCCGGCACCAATTAGGTAATAATAGATCTTTGACATTTGCTTGCTGACCCAACTCTGTTGCTTGCTGAACATTATTGAGTACGAAATTTTGAAAATTTTCAAATGTGCCTTCTCCTTCATCAGAGCGGACTCATAATTGTGATCAAGCAAAATTTCAGTTTCATCGAAAGATTTCTGACCTTCATCTTCTTTCATTCTTGAACCTTGTAGCATGAGGACTTCTTCCGTATTTGGCCTGTAATTTCCAAGACCAATTTCTAGGAACATGACCTCATTGTCTTCACCATATTCTGTGATCATCAATTTCAATCTTGGAGTACTATCAGTCTTGATTTGATTTGGAATTCCTTTCCATGGTAGCCACATGTGTGAGAAATCGGTAGCTACATACCCATTCAATCTTCTTGACCAATCTCTGCTTAGGAGCATGCCATATCCGCCTAGGATATCAACAACTGATATATCAATGTAGCTTTGGATTCTTGGATCAGATGACAATTGCATGTGTATATTATTCAATTCTCCAACCATGGGCACTTCTATCTTATCCAATTGTGTAACTTTCTTTGTGGTCGGAGTAGGAATCAAACCCAATCTTTTACATATGGTGAGTGGCATTACGTTGCTTGATGCTCCTGAATCCATCAAACAATTATGTAACATTTTCCTGAAAATACAGATTGATAATAGGAATGGGGTAGGCTCATCTCTTCCTTGATAGAAAACTACAGACTTTTCGTTTGGTAACTTGGAATGTGCGTTCTTTTCCACATCATTTGACCGTGAGATTTGATCTTTTGCAATCCTTTCATTTTTGATGATCTTTTCACTTTTAACAATACTTCCTTCTTTTATATCCTTTGTAGGGTCTTGGGCTATACATATTGAGTTCATATATGGAGAAACACCCTCTGGCACACTTTCCACAACATGTGCATTCTGAACATGGGATGGGTTAGAAGGGCCTGCCATAGCATTCCTTGGAATAGATGTATCATTTAAGCTATTTAAAACTGTGTTTCTAATCTCAGGGATTCTCATCATTTCAACCAAAGGCATGCTCACTTTCACTTTCTTGAATTCTTCAGTAACAATTAAACTTAGACGTTTCAATCCATCATTTGTCGCAGGGCCATCTCGTGAAAGATTGGCTCCTTGTGGATTGTCTCGTGGCTGAACTTCTCATGTTGGAGTGGTTCTTTGAACAACATCCCTTTGTCTATACTCTGGTGAATCCTTTGAAAAATTTGGATTATTACTAGCATTTGGATTTGGTGGAGTTTGAAAATTGTTTGGAGGAACTGAAGAGGTTAATGGATCCTGTACTCGATGATTTCTTTGATAGACTTTTAGGGGTGGATTCCCAACTGATTGTTGAAATGCTTGTACTTCCCCTGCTACTTCAGCTTGAAAGTCATTACCGAATGGAGAGTAATAAGCTGAATTTTCAATTGGTCCATTTGCAGATGCTGGAGGGAACCTTCCATTGTATTCCATTGCATCATAATCCATCACAGGAGGAAATGTGAAGTCTTCAATGATCAAGGCTTGATCATACCTTGTTGTAGGAACAATCTCATATCATGTCGTTGCTTGAGGAGCATCTTGAGCTTGCATGTTTTGCATCTCCTTTTGAAATATATCAGTAGCTATTCTAAACTCTGTACACTACAACTCAAAATGCTGATTTGTGCTATGCAATCGACACCAACTTGATAAAGCTACCTCAGCTAAGAACACCTTGTTTGCTGGTCTAGAATCTAAATTTGAATTGTTTTCCAACAGAGAGGGAACATTCCCATTGTTTGGAGATGTATTCCATGTTTTGTTTTGTCTTTGGAATCCTTGATTTGTTCCTCAGAATCCTTGATTATAACCTTGATAATTTCCTTGGTCTCTCTGATTTCCTTGATATCCATTGTGATTTCCCTGATCCCTCTGATTTCCTTGAAAACTCCTTTGCATATTTTGTAAATGATTATTTTGATTTCTCAGATGGGTAACTTCAGTGGATAATCTCTTCACTTGATCGATTAACTCTTTCATTTCATCCTTCTCTTCTTGACTCCTTGTAGAGGATGAAGACCCTTGTAAGTACACAGGTTGCGCTGGTGAAGCTTGTGAAATGGGTGTTCCTGGATGCAACACCATCTGATTGCTAGGTGCCAGAATTGGATTCATTACAGGAGTATGCTGTGTCAAAGCTTGGTTGATTCCTTGAATCTGATTTGGCATAGCTGGATGGCCTATATGATTAAGTGGCCCTTGAGTGTTCATGCCCAAGTCAGTATTCACTTTGATAGCCTCGGCATAGGCTTCTGTCAGAGTAGTTGGAGGTATAGTTGCTCTCTTCACAAACATGGAAGTAAGGTGGTCTAGTGCTGCATAATATACTTGCCTCGCCATTGCATCATCAACATTATACTGAGCTTGCAACCTTGTATAAGCCTTATGAAAACAATTATTGAAAGAACTGATAGGTTCATGTTCTTGCCTCTTGACATCAACAAACTATTTGTAGAGCTCTGACGGAGTGATGGGAATCCTAAACTTTTCTAGAAAGGTGTTTTTCAGGATTTGCCAACTATTAATGGAACCTGCAGGTAGATGAATGTACCAAAAGTATGCATCTTCACCCAGTGAATAAGGAAACAATCTACATGCTACATCCTCATGCTCAATTCTTCTGTTTTGAAGAGTATCCTCAAAAATCTTAATATGTTCCTCCGCTGTCCTATTCACATCACTGACCTGAAATTTAGAGCAGAATTGTTTAGGACTCTTGGGCATTTCATGGTAATTTGCGAAAGCAGCAAGGGGAGAAGCATTTGCTGGAAGCCAAGCCATTGGAAAGTTTGCTTGTTGCGCCAGAACCGTTTGCGTAACTCCTTGTGTATTACTTGGATGAGTGATTCTTGTATTTTGTGGTGGAGTTTGAAACAAATCTACGATGACCCTTACGCTAGGTGATCCTTCACTTGATGAATTTATCTTCTTATTGCGCTTGGCTTTGGAATTAAAATCCAACTCAATCAACTCCTTTGAAGTTTGCGGTGTAGACCTTAGAATCCTCTGGGGTTTTTCAGGTGAAAAAGAAACAATGCGCTCCAGTGTGTCTAACTTTGTAATCCAAGAGAGGCCCTCCTTCTAGCGCCAATTCTATTGATGTGTTTTCCTTGCACATACAACGCAGAATAAAATACCGGTGTACTCTATCCTCTCTTGAACAAAATCCCTCAAATGCTAAGCTAAGTGATCAGATGAGTAGACTCCAAGGTTCTTGATTAGTTACTTTTTGTGTTGCGACTTGGGATAACTTAGCAGTAGGATGCGAATTACTATTTGACACAAAGGGACTTACGTAAATGCTCAACAATAGGAAACTTGTTTCTCTTGGATAACATGTAACACAGCTTCTTTGAAGGTCTACCAATTCGATAACTTAAGATGTGACAATGGAAGCTCTTGAATCTAAATCTAACAAGATTTTAAAGAAAATGCAAAAGGAAATGAGTTTAGAAGGCTCTAATCTAAATGCAAGCAATCACCACTGATTCACCGGAATCTCAACCACACTTTGCTTCGCCATAAGGTAACAACTACACAAAAGTGGTGCTATCTTCTAAGGGTAAAATAAGATTTTCAGATTACTTCCATACACAAAGTAATTGAAGTTAAGCTCAGATGCTGTTCAGACTAACCATGCACTACAATCTGCCATCGACAAATTATAAATGGTATGAACTATGGAGACACCAAACATGAATCAGCAACAACAACTTCCATAAAACATAAAACTAAATTGCTGAAAACAAACTAAACGGATCTTATTCTATGAGTGAACACTTAGAAACCATGCATTCATTTGAAACAACACAAATCACCATGAAAATTTCAGCAATGAATTTGTATTTATTTCAGCAGAGTCTTGAGCAACAATTTCTCAGAGCATTCCCCCCTTTACAAATGAGAGAAAAATGGGTTTATATAGGCCCCAAAATTCAATGGATGGCCAAGATTAAAACTTTAAATCGAGGGCCCGTATTATGCCACACAGGCAAGTGGTTACAAAAATTACTAAAATTGGACCTTGCATTAATGATACACCAACTAAGTGGAATACCCTCATTTATGACCTTTCCTTTTTGCGGTAAACTCCACAAATCTAGCAATGACACGTGTAACCTCCTCCATAGGGACACGTGACAGAGTCTGAATGGTGCCCTCTATGATTTGCAGCTCTTCTATACATTTGACAACTATCATTTCCCAACCAGCCATGGATGTTTGAAACGTGCCCATGAAAGTGGAAAGTGTGCAAATTTCATCCAACAACTCCCTCGAAATACCCTGTGTATGCTGAAAATACTTTGCATGCATCTTGTCTTTCAGCAAGTATTCATCAATCTCTCCATTGGAATCAACTACCCTGTTTACGAAAACAAGTATTTTGTTTTGCATTTCCTGAAGTACCTCTCTTGTTCGAGTGCAGTCACTCTCAACCTTTCCCAGAACTTGCTCCTTTATGCTGAGTGCACAATACCAAGAATGGAATTTATATGTTGGACCCTGTTCAATCACCCCTTCATCCAACAATGTGGCACTTGGAGTATAAATCAGCCTTTTCAACTGAGGCATAACTTCTTCCCTTACATTTCTGAATTCTACACAAGTAATTAGAATATTCTGAACTCTGTGAAATGTTGAAGCAGCCTCCTTGTACAACTTCACAATCTCATCCATGAACCTATCAACCTTGATCTTGAAATTTGCTGCCCAGTCCTGCAATACTTGAGAAGAGGACCTCATTTCTTCCAAATGAACCATAGACTCCTACGAGAGCAATGCCGGTGGTGCAACCATCTCTTCAGCTTGGCTTAGTGGCCTCATTAATTGCTAAATATAATGCTGAATGCCAAGTTATCCTTCTCCAACTAAATCCTCTGTTCTTGTTCCTTCTGTAGCCTTTTTTTGATGACAGCAACTGAATCTTCCAACTCTTCTATCTCCTGTTCTGCTGTGGCTGGTCCCAAATCAAAAGTATTGATGTCATATGCACTCGGAACGCCATCATCTGCCTCTTTGCTGATTTTTGGGACAGCAATATGCACTTGCCTTGACCCCGAGCTGCCTCTTTTGATCTTCAAGAATTTAGTAATTTTCTACTTTCCATTGTCAGTTTTGGCCCTGCTCAGCAAGTCTTCCAAACTTAGTATGGGTTCCCTTTCAATAACAGACTTTTTCTTGACTCAATCTCTTAACCACTCAGGCAGATTGGACAAGTCCTCTTGACTTTCTTCTTGAACTCCCTTATGCTGAATAGTGGGAAGAGCCTCCTCATCAAACTCATACAACTTTTTGTCATCTTGATTTTCAGCTTCTGTTTCTATCATGACCACTTCTTGTTCCTTAGCTGATTTTGACACTACTTCACCAATTTGATTACCTTGTTTGTTTCCTTGATCATCTTGGATTTTCAAACCTGTCTGCTCATCATGTCTCACTTCATCTTCATCAATATTTATTATATTATTACCCTCCTATCTTGAAAATGCACTAACTGCCTGCTGATCATTAGTCTTTACCTTCTTACGTGGCTGAATATCCTCATGCGGATCATCACCTTCACCCTCTGAACCATTGGAATTATTGGATCACCCACTACCTGAAGTATCCTTGGATTGATGTGCACTAATAACTCCCATCAAGTTGTAAGTCAATTGGACATTCTTCTCCTGAAGCCTACGAATCTGGAAGTCTACATACTTTCTTGTATGCGATACAATTGGCATCATCAAATCATCATTGTGTGTGGCCTCCTGCTCTGACCAATTGATGGTGAAGGGCCTATCCCTTTTCTCTTCATACGAACTTTGTGAAAGTCTTTTGTGATTCTCGTCAAGCTGATCTGGAATGTTGATCACTCTTGTTGATCTGACTAGATCCAAAGACAATCGGTAGCAACTTTTCTTTCTTATTTCTATGTCATCATATGTATCTATTCAGTGATCCTCGAGCTACGATTTGTGCTCATATTTGCTCCCAAATTCTGTCTGACTGTGCCAAATGGATCAAAGTTACTGCGTGCATTATTGTGGCACACTAAGTTGTAAGCCTGCAACTCTATCTCTGAATTTTCAGCAGCTTGTAATGACATGCAAGCCTGAAGCCTCTCGATGCTGATTGGAAACTTTGTTTTGGTCTTCTTCCTCTTTCTCTGGACTCTGTCGAATGCAACTAGCTGTCGTGTTACTTCCAACAACACCATTCTGTCAGTGGGGTATCTAGGCAATCTATAAGGCAATGATGAGAAGCCCTCCACACGGATGTATGTGAATCTTGGAAACTGAATAAACCACTTTCCGTATTTTGTGACGAAGTTCATGGCCTCCTTCAACAATCTCCTGCATGCGCTGCCTTGTAACAATCTAACAATGTGCATGGAAAAGGCATCATTAAACCTTTTGTAATGTGATATTGCCTGCAAGTGTAGCTGAGGATAGCAATCATAAACCTTGAATTGTCCTTCTCCATTTCCAACTCTCCCCTTGCAGTTCAATCCTGGATACCTCTCGCTTCTGGCAAGCATATATATATAATATATGAGCTCATGTAAAATGTTTTCATTTCTTGTAAACCCTTCAAGTGATCATCGATGTTGCTGCTGATCATTTCAGCCCAATCTATCATTCTTTTTCCACTTATAATTTCTTCAATGAAGAAGAACATCCAGGGCTCGAAATTTGCCGATTGTGGGTAGCCCATGATACGGTTCAAAAACACAACCATATAGTTGATTTCTTGATGAAAGTTAGACTTGTGAAGCTTTTTAGGCACCTTACTCACATGTGGCCTTGGTTGCACCAACCAGCTATTGTTTATCACCTCCATACATTTCTCAGGTCCAGCCAAATAAAGTTGCAAAGCAGACTCCTTGTCGCAGAATGTAGTAGTTTTGTATGAGGGGATGTCAAAAGCTTCTGCGATCGCCTCCTTTCTCAGATAAGCAAGTACTTTGCCCTCTCTAGTCATAATACATCTCTTTTCATGATTATAATGCTTGGCGCATTCTAACATCAGTTCTGGACACAGCATTGTTGGCGGGAAACAAGCAGCTTGCACAATCCCATTCTTCAACATTCACCTGATTAGATCCGATGGATTGGGTTTGTGGAAACTTTGCTGAATCTCTTCCATATTGGTCTTCCCAGATTAGTATCACAGAGGTGTCGCCACTTCGAAGTGATCTTTGTTTCTAGCCATGTTCCCTTCATGTCACTCCTCATCAATGCTTGTCTGTCCTTCGTACTCATCCTTCACTTGCACAACCGCCTTATGTCAAAATCTCAAAAATGACATTTAGTAACAACATAATAGTAACAAAACCTACATTTAGTACATGCAGGATTATTTGAATGCAAGATTTCAATTTATCTCACCCCTCCGCTAAAGAAAAAACAATAATGCGACTCCCGTGAGAACAAAATGTCCAAATGTCTCACCAACACACTTAGTTCCTATTTGCCCCTGTCAAATCTGATCTCCTAATGGACTTGCAATAATCGTGTGCTGTAATCCCTTATGTGCTTTAATGGAGGGGAGGTCGATTTCCAAGCAATAGAAGGTGATCTTTCTTAAACTTTCGAAGACCTCAACCAACTAAGACACTCTTAAACCTGCACTCAGGAAGCTTTGAGAAAACCGGGCAGATTATGCAATATTAACTAGTTCAACGTCCAAGCACCTATTCAGAAAGACCTCATAAGGATCCCCTCCTGCAGATAAAACTCATGAACATAGTCAGGTTTCTAAATACCGATGAAGCTGGCTGTTTGAACAAATGATAAAACACCCTCAAATCCCTATCGTCCCACATAGCGATATTGTTTTCTCTGGAGGACAGTGCATACCACGCATGCTCAGAAAGTTGGCATTGTCACTTGATAAATATCCAAAAGATTTTTCCAGCACAAACAATGCGTTCCACTTCGTCTACACAATAAATGATATTACCTGAATTAATCGTGGGTCTAATAATAGGACAAGCTAATACTCAAAAGAGCTACGTGGCTCAAAACACCTGCCAGGAATCCCAATTAATTTGCTATCCATGCGTTATTAGGAGTGCAGTGCCTATTTAATTGTATGCTAAGAATAGAACATAGTTGTCCTGCACAAGATCATTGAATGATACCTTCGATCAGAATCTTCATGATTACCAGAGAGGCAACGGTATTACAGCGGGTCAAAGTAAATGTTTGAGATCCTACCACACTTGGCCAAAAAGTATATTGCAAACTTAAGATTTAGCTTCATCCTAGCGGTCTTTTTGTTTCAACGTACACAATACAGGATTTGCAGTGGACTCTTAAAAGTTTGTCCCTCCATGTATTTACGAGGGTGTCTTGTATGATTTGAGAAATGCTCACCAAGCATTTAACCGTTGCCAAGAGCCCAAAGGATCAACCTGGAGCGGAGGTTATGCTTCACACCAGGCTTGATGCTGAGAATAGAATGTTTATGTGATGCCTAGAAGATCCACCAAAGGGGCATTAATAACCACACTATGCAACAGACACCCTAGGCAAACGGTCACTCAAGCCCATCGAGGACTAACTCAAAACATGTAGAGTTCCCAACAAATCATGAAAATCCGCTCAAGCGGTCATTTAGCTTGCTAAGAGAATAGGAAATCAACAGCAGTGCCGGAAGGTAAATGAAGTCTTCTTAGGCAGAGATCTAGGGGGAAGCGGGCATGCTATGCAATAAAAGAACATCTCAATGTGCTGCAGGGTGATTGAAAATGTCTACCAGCGTGAGCATTTGAAATGAGTGCGCTCCATGTGAAGTTAGGGTATCTATGCGTTGCAAGTCTTTTACCAACCAATAAATGGATTACAATGTACCCCAATGACACCTACAAACTACCTTGCCCAGACAAGAAACTCCGACCAAGACCACAGACAAAAACACCAAATTTAGGGGTCCCCACGCCTGATGGGGCAATGTTGGACCACATCACAACAGTTGATATCATTGTTTCTTCTCTCTTGAGCACAAGAAGAGAGTTTGTAAATAGACTTTCACTCAGTTTTAGATTTTTTTTTTCTCCTTGCAGTTCAATGTAGCATATCTTTCCTATTTCATTTTTTTGCTTTATATTTGTAGCTTTTGATCTGATGTTTCATTGTGACCAATACTATGTCCTTTGTTATGTCTCATTACTATAAAACTATATGTAGATAATTCATGTGGTAATGGTTATATGTTGTGTTCAAATTGAACCTTCATGTAAATTATTTTGAATCATGTGCTCTAGGTGAGGTTGTGAAAGGTTATGTTTGAAGGGTTGTTTGTGGGTGAAAGCGTTCAATTTTTTTAGAGATTAGAGGTATTATCTGTTAGAATTTAAGTTCTATTTCAGTTCATCCTCTCACCTTTTTCCTTGGCAAAACTTTTAGATTAGAAAAAATCATGAGGAGAACTAGCTCACTCTAGAGGTCACTCCAAGTTTAGGCAACCCACAGGCCTAGGAGTGTTCCCATGTGTCAATAGATAGTTAAGTTGAATAGCTTAGCATAGGGTGCATATCTGATTGATAATAGAATCAACATGACTACATATTTATTCTTTGTTATCCTTATCCACATCACACTTAGTAAACTTGATATCACACTTAGCACCTTCTTGGGAACTCATAGAAACTCGAGCCTAACTGTATCTATATCCCTTACTTAATATCTCTAGACCAATACAACTATGTCTTTACCCTTTGTTGCCATCAATGACAACATTGCTTATTTTCATGCTTATCATTCTCTATATCATCATGCTTATGTTGCCAACAAGGGGTACAGATTGTGGGATATTGTTTCCCATTAGATTATTATTAGCCAAGATGTTTATTTTAATGAAAAGTCAGTACAAAGAAGTAAAGAACAACAAAGTACAGAAAATATTCTAGTAGAGGTGGAAAATTATGATGCTAATGTGGTGGTGCTAGATGAAAATCAGAAATGTATTTTTCTTAGCTATGCTGAAGGTACAAAGGGGTACAGGTTGTGGGGTACTACTTCTGACAAGATTATTATTAGTCAAAATTTTTATTTTAACAAAAAGTTAGTGAATAGAAGTAAGGAACAACAAAGTATAGAAACTATTCTAGTAGAGGTGGAAAACTATGATGCTAATATGGAGGTGCTAGATGAAAATCACCCACCTATTCATGAAAATAAGAAAGATAATAATCAAAATCAGTTATATGATGAGGTTGAACAACAACCAATTGAGATACAAGGCAATACATTACCCCTTCTAAGGAGATCCACTAAACTTATCAAACCACCAACAAGGTATTCTCTTAATTGTAATTTAGCTTATGCTTTACTTACTTCTGTTGGTGAGCCTAGCTCATATCAAGAGGCCTGTAAAGATGAAGAAGCAAATAAATGGAGAGAAGCCATGGATGAGGAGATGATAGCTCTACATAAAAAGAAAACATGGGAGATTGTGTAATTGCCTAAGGGGTGAACAACTATTGGCAACAAGTGGGTCTTCAAACTGAAAAGGGATATAAATGATAATGTGGAGCAATATAATACTCAGTTGGCGGCAAAGGGGTATGCACAAAATTTTGGTATTGATTTTGATGAAATCTTTTTACCTGTGGTGCGATTAAGTATAGTTAGAGTTATTTTGGCTCTTGTTGGTAGTCTTGATTTGGAGTTACAATAGTTAGATGTTAAAATAGCTTTTTTGCACGGTGATCTTTATGAGGAAATTTATATGTAGCAACTAAAAGGTTCTGATGACAAAGATAAGGAGAATCTAGCATGTAGGTTGAACAAATCATTATATGGTTTGAAACATGTGCCAAGGTGTTGGTACAAGAGATTTGATTCCTTTATGATGAGTTTGGGTTTTAGCAGATGTGATGCTGATCATTGTGCCTACTTTAAAAGGTATGAAGATGGTTGTTTCATTATTTTTCTTTTGTATGTAAATGATTTGTTGGTTGCAGGTCCCAACATGCATAAAATCACCGGGTTAAAAACAAGAAAAATCGGTTATCACAAAAGACTTATGTGGAGAAGATTTTACAGCAATTCAATATTCAAAATGCACAACCAGTTAGAACTCCATTTCCTACTCATATTAAATTGTCTTCGAAATAGTGCCCTGTTGAAATACACCAGACAACTGAGAGGGGGGGGGGGTGAATTAGTTGTCTCTAAAGCTTTAATCACATATCAATACATCAAATGCTCAATTACTGTTATTAAGATTTAACCATAAAAACATGAAACAAGGAGCTCAACACAATAACACATTCAACACATGAGACACCATTTTTTTACATGGAAAACCCTATAAGGGAAAAACCACGGTGGGTGTTAGGCCATAGATATAAATATGTTATAGCAATACTAAAAAATAGAGGTTCACTGCCCAAAATGCTCATTGCAAATGTTAAGGCTCACTACCAAGATCAACTCACTACCAAGAGGTGGCTCACTGCCAAGGGGTGGCTCACTACCAAGGGTTGGTGAACTGATTTGATAGAATCTACTCCATGCTTGGGTTTAGTTCCATTGAAGCACAGTATAACTCCTCTGCTCTGCTCTTCTTACACCTTTGCACTTATCTTTTCGTTTTCATGAGCAGCCATAGGCTCATTTTAAGCATGTTAGATTCTTCATGATTCATATGACTGTTATTATGCACTCAGGCCTATTGGGCTGTCCTTTTGAGGGATCACCATTAGAGTTACCTTCTTCATCTTGATCTAACTTATAAAATATTGAAAATGTGTGAATGCTCCTATGTGAAAAATTGTTGTCAATGATTGTTACCACTATTTTACATTATATGGGATTTAGATGATGAAGGTACAGTTACCCCAGTGATTACTTAAGACTAGATTTATTCAAGTTCATGAAGACTGCCATAAGAAGTCCTCACAATCACATAATTCTCAATGCATCTTTACAATGGTTTTAAAGTATTCTCTCACTTTCAATGCATGTTTTGTGACATCTAGGCCTTAATGAATCTCAAATTTGGTTGCCCTAAAGGTAACTCACTAAATTCTGAGTGATAAAGGTTCTTATGGAACTAAAACAACATCTAGTTAAGATCCTAATTCTGATTATAATGAAGGTTGTTATAATTATTTGGAAGTAACAGTCCCAAAACCAAATTTCTACTACCAATCAAGATAACAGTAAGGACAACTATGAAGAGACACTAAATCCTATAGGTCTTCCTTGCTACCAAAGGTTAATTGTATTTTACCTTAGATACTTGATTGAACATAGTCTCTTATAAGGGCATAGCATAGTACTAGATTTCTACATAATAGATAGACTGAGGTGACTACATTGTATCAGTCCAATGAAAAGATGAAAGCAATAGTACTAAGGAAAAAATTGTATGACAACCCCCTAGTGAAAATTGAACCTAGCACTTGTATCAAGGCATAACATTTGATCATTATATCTAAACTAAGATTGGCAAAACTACATTTGTGGGTAATAATGGTTAAACTATCTTAGCTGCTATGTTGTAACTATATATAGTGTTGTAAACTCTTGACATTGATAATAAAGGACATAATGGAACGTGAACCATGATTGTGTTAATCAAGAAAGAATGATGAGAGATCAAAATTACATTTTTATATTTCATGATGAAAGAGGCTCTTTGGTTTGACTCTAAATAGAGAACACCATTGAAGAGAAGATCCATGTTGAAGTATATGCACACAATTATATATGAAACACAAAGCATAAATACACGTACATGAAGCATACACAAAGCTTATACACTTAATACATGATACACAAAAGTATATGAATCACGAAGCATGAACATAGTATGTAATACACAAGTATATGCATGTAGTACATGAAACACATAGCATACACTTGATACACAAAGTACAAAGCTGACTATTGAATGCTTGAAGTCATGGTTAGATAGATTGGTTTCTAAGAAACAAGGTGAATTTGTGGTTGGCAGGCAGATTCTAGATGGTGTGGTTATTGTTTCTAAGACTGTGCACTCTATGGCCTCCTCCAAGGAGAAGGTTATGTTCATTAAGCTAGATATGGCCAAGAATTATGACCATGTCAAATGGGATTTTCTAACCAAGATTTTGAGAGTCTTTGGGTTCGATAGTGCCTGGATTGAATGGGTTATGTGTTGTGTTATGTCTACCTCCTTTTCTGTGCTAGTCAATGGAGAGCCTTGTGAACATTTTGGGGCTTCTAGAGGCCTTCGCCAAGGGGATCCTTTAGCCCCATATTTATTTATTTTGATGGCTGAAGGGCTTGGGAGATTTTTGAAATCTTGTGTGGAGCTTGGTCTTATTTAGGGTTGGCAATGGGGTAATAACATTCCCCCATGTCCCATCTTCAGTTTGTGGATGACATTACGTTAATGGGTCTCACCAGAGTGGATGAAACAGTCAATCTTAGGAAGGCCCTCAACTATTATTTGGATTCATCAAGGCAAAGCATCAATGAAGGTATGTCTTTTATTTACTTCTTTAATACTCCTAATCTTATTCAGCAGAGAATTGTGGGCATCCTTAGGTTCCATATTGGCTTGCTTCCTTTTGTTTACCTTGGCATTCCTCTCACGGTTTGTTCATTACCCTAAGTGTTCTGGCTAGATGTCATTGAGAAGTTTCGTAAAAAGGTTAGTCATTGGACTTGCAAGTGGCTTTCTACTGTAGGAAGAGTGACCCTTTTAAAGTCTATGGTTCATGCTCTCCCATTGTAAAAGTGCTTTGTGTTATCTGCCCTTGCTAGCTTTGTGAACAACTTTGAGTGTCTCTGTCGGTAGTTCCTCTAGTCTGGTAATCTTCTTTTGAGGAAGCAGAGTTTGGTCAAGTGGGATGTTGTTTGTTAGCCAAAGCAGGAGGGAGGTCTTGGGTTGCATCAAGCTGATTTGAATGGGCAAGCTTTGGTTGCTAAACTTTATTGGAGATGGTGTTCTCAACAACACCAAACTTGGGCTAGGATCCTCACCTCAAAATATCTCGGGGATGTGGATAGTGTGGATGTGCCTTGATATAGCCTAGTGGGTAAGGGATCTATGATTTGGACCACCCTTAAGTGGGGAGCCTAGCTGATTAAGAAAGGTTTGTTTTGGTTTTGCAATAGGGGATTAGAGGCTCTCTTCTGGTTTGATTCCTGGGATGGGCATCCTCCGATTATGGCTACACACCCTCACTTACAAGACCTTTGTAGGCATTTTTGGAAGTTAGCTAGACTTATGTGATGGATTTCAAATCACCTCAGGTTCTAGATTAGGCTACAGTGTACAGGTGGAAGGATCTGCATGAATGGCCGCCTGGGGGAATGGTACAGGACCGTCAAGAGCTGGTTGGTATATTGGTTATTAGGGTTTGCAACTCTCCACTAGAGAGGGATGTTCTAGACTAGGGAGACAACCAGAAATGAAAACTCACTATTGCCTCAGGTTACCAGGCTCTAGATGAGAAAAAGTTTAGGTGCACGGGGGTCCCCTAGTGGAAGCAGATATGGAATAAATTCTCTTGGCCCAAGTGCAACTCTTTTCTTGGTTGGTGATTTATAATAGATGTTTGACCTGGGAGAATCTTTGGAAGTGAGGATTTTAAGGCCCCTCTATGTGTGTTATGTACTCTAATAGCGATGAGAACATTTCTCATCTCTTCTTCCAGTGCTCCTTTGTTAGGGTGATCTGGCATTTTTGGTGGGAATTCTGAAATCAGCCATGTAGGCATGTCTCATCTTTAAAGGACTTCTAGAGTAGGTTGGGGAGTTCTCCAGCTATGACTTCCCTCCTCCACACTTCTTGGACAATTGGTCCTAGCTTCATCATTTGGCATATCTGGTTAGAGTGTAATCGCAGGATTTTGTTGGATAAGAAGATTCAAGTCCATTAAGTTTGGATGAGGATTTTAGGAGTTCTTGAGGAGACTTTGGTGGCTACATGTGATCTCTCGGCCCATGTGGACCCTAGAGATATGGGAATTGTTCAGAGTTTGGGGCTTTCTATTAGTGTCAAGGGTGGGAAGAGGCCTAGTTTGGGTCGGGGTGATAGAGGAAAGGTTCAAAGAGATGGTCATTGGATTCCTCCACCCTTGGAGGTTCTAAAGATTAACACTGATGGTTCCCCTAGAGGCAAACCGGGTCACACTAGTGTTGGGGGCATTGATAGGTACTGCTCATGAGTGGTTGTGTTCTTTTTCTCAGAGTATCATGGCCAACACTCCAACAACTTCATGGAGGCCTTGGCTATTCTCTTGTCTCTAAAAAGGGCTTGTACCTTAGGTTGGAGAAGAATAATTTGAGTTAGATTCTTAGATTGTGGTTGATTTGCTGAATAAGTAGCAGTTGGAGGATGTTAATTGGCAGTTGGCTATGGTGGTTAGATAAATAATCTCTCTAGGTGAGGTACTGGGTTATGTCACCTTCTGCCATATCCCTAGAGAATGGAATAAGGTGGCTGATGGTTTGGCTAAGTGGGCCTCTGAGCAGATGGGAAGTTGGAAAGTGGATGACTGGAGCTACCTCCATGAGGATCTTTCTTGGGAGCTTGAGGACTTGGTTATGGAAGACATGAGATGTGTTTTGGGTGTTGCTTGATGGCTTTGTTATTGGTTTCTGACCCCTAGCAAGTGGTTTGTAATTTCTGGCTTTCTGCTATTTTCTTGGATCAATAAAGTTTTTATTCTCTTTTTATTATTAAAAAATAAAATAATATTATTAATGGAGACCTTGCATCATAATGTTAGATACGTTGGGTAGCTTTGAAAAGTTTCCAATAGAAATAAAAATGATGCCTTTGAATCCTAATAAACTATATTATAAAAGGAAGAATGAGAAATACACCCTTATCATTGGATATGCCATGCACTACATCACAATGCTGTAAATAGGGCTTTGATGCCATGTAGGTAATACATATCCCTAGTCTTCCCTTTAAGTACTATTTGGCTATATAAGGAGACTTAATAAGTTGTACCTTAACTTTTATTTCATTAATTTTTCTCTTATATTTTTCAATTTTATCTATTATTTTTCCCAAAATAATTTAAAAGTAAGTGAGCTTTTTAGAACACATAATTAAAGGTGATCATATTTTTAAATATTTTCCATTAAGTTCATCATTTTTGTAGTGGGACTTCATAACTACCTCAATATATAGATCAATATATAGATGATCATGTTTTTGTACTATTTAAATTAATTATTTATTTTTTAAATATAAGACATCATAATTTTAAAATATAAACTATTAAAAGTAACATACAAGTATACAATATTTACTACACTTTTCAAAGTAAAAAACAAAACAAAAGAATCGCCCAAATAAAGAATGGTGGCTTTTCCAAAATTAAAATTAAAATTTTATGCATTGTAGATAAATTGAAATTAAAATCTATGTGTACAATATTTACTACACTTTTCAAAGTAAAAAACAAAACAAAAGAATTGCCCTGAATCGTGGTTTTTCCAAAAGTAAAATTAAAATTTTATGCATTGTAGATAAATTAAAATTAAAATCTATGTGTCCATGTGCACGTATGTAGTAAAAAATAATTCTAAAGTAAAATAATAATGATAATAAGTAAATAAAATAGCTCTAGAGAGGTACCTTTATGTGTTTTTTAGATAATGTCTTTCAGATATCTATACTAGTTATGGTTGGGTTTCACAACTACCCTAATATAAGTGTATGTATTTAACTTTCACTTTACAAAAAAAATAATGTTTAATGTAGTGGCTAGTTTCCATCTTGTAAAAGTACAAACTATTTAAGTTGAAGGTGTATGAAGCACTCAGGTTTTTTTTTTTTTCTTTGGTATAACGAACTTATTTTCATTGATTTTCATTATTAATGTATTCTTTCTAGAGAAGTTAAAGAGAGTGGATAAGGTCGAGGATGAAGGCTCTATAAATAATTATAGGTATGATGTGTAGTTAATGAAAAGTTCACAATAGAAATTAGGGTTTTGAGATCTCATTATAATAGCTTTATATTATAATTTTATAGAGGTCATCCACAAATTCATTTTTGCTACGATTCGGGAGCAGAGCCTTAGTCTGAACCTCTTCGACTGAGAGCCAAGGATGGAGGGGGGCACGAGCCTTAGTCTGAACCTCTTCGGCTGAGAGACAAGGAAGGAGGGGTATTCATTCTAATCCCTTGATATGATGTGTAGCTTATAAAAAGTTCACAATAGAAATTAGGGTTTTGAGATCCCATTATAATAGCTTTGAATTATAATGGATGTGATTTGTTGTCTCACATCATAAGGTTGCACACTATTGGAGACCCTACACCAGATGTGAGGTGCAGTTTAGGAGGAATGCAGTGTAGCATTATAATGTTGGATTTGTTATGCAACACATCATGATGTTGGGTGTGGTTCGTCATCTATAAGAAACCCTAAAGGTAAATAGGGTTTTTAGGCTCTATTTTATAAGAAGGAAGCCAACATCATAATGCTTGATGCATTGTATGGTTTAGAGTTCACAATATAAATACGGGTTTAAGAGTGTATATTATGCTAGCGGGCACTGTAAAAGAAAGCAGATTTGTTATCACAATATATGATGTAATATTCATGCATCATAATAACTTGTACAGAGAAAGGAGGCTCAACATCACAATAGATGGTTTATTTAAACAAGGCTTTGAGAAAGAGTTCAGAGTATTTGATATAAACATAGAAAAAAAGGTATGACATAGATCTTCTCTAACCTTATTTCTCTTTCATAATAAATTTTAATTTGATATGCTTTCTTATTAAAATGTATATTGATTCACAATAATCAATTAAAATTTATAATAATCAATTAAAATTTATAGTAATAAAAATATGCAAATATGTTTTAGCGGTTGATAGGATTATCTTTACTCTTCAACATTGAAAATCAGTTTCATGGTACGGATATCTTTACAGTTGCTTGTGTTTGTTCTGAATATTGAACCATAAAAACACACGGATTATATTTACCGTCGTTTCATTTTACCCAAAATCATTGTTTCAGTTACGGGGTTTAACTCTGTTGTAACTCCGCTACCCCGTCCACACTAAATTGGCTTACTGTTTAAGAAATTTCAGTTGCTCAAATCTAAGACATCCGCCACTTTTTCTAAATTGTTCTGCTCTGTAAATACGACAAACAAATTAAATTGACTTGCAGCTTCTTTTTATTGGGAAAAAGAAATCCCACAATCTTTGCTGCAAAATCAAAACCCATCACTGCAAATTGCTTCCTTTCTTTAGATCTGCCAATATTGCTGTTTTTGCCCGGTCTGATTTTCATAATGTTTTTCTGTACCATCCTTTGCCTTGTACCTTCCATCTCTACCTGATGCACAACTGGTTCCACTTCAAATGGTATCACTTCTACTTCAAATTGTATCACTTCTATGTTGAAATGCCTGTTTGCCATATATTAATGCTGTTGATATTTCATTATAATGTCTAGAATGCAATACAAATCTGTTCTTGATAGCAGAGTTAGTTGAATTAGTTTTTATGAGGACAAAACATTTAAAACACAGCTATGCCCTATACATGTAGACTTTTTACATGAATTGTTTCTTCTATGCAGAAAGTTGGAGCAGTTAGCAGAAGAAGTTGATTTTTTGATGCCTTTGCAAAGAGTGGTGAGTTAGACTTCTCGCTGGTTATTTGTAATCTAGTTGAAACCAAACTCTTCTCTTTGGATTGGTTTCGAGGAGTTCTTGTCTTCTTCAAGATACATTTTGAAATCAATTCTAAGATTTATGAGTCCATCCTCCATTTGAGTCTAGATCTACTAGCAAACCCGTGAGTCTGTTGGACAGTGAGAGTCTGGTGGTAGGTGACTGAATTACAAACCCATATGGGATCTTTGAAACATGGAAATAGAGAAAATGGTCCAACCTTCCAGATGGCCTGTTGTGAGTTTGTCAGCTCTTTTTGAATAATGGTAATCTGTTCTCTCACGATTCCTATATGTAGTCTGCATTTCATCTTGCATTGGATTACAGCATTCTAGTTAATGATTGGTTGAATGTGGTTGATGTTTAGGAAGGTCTTTTTCCTATTTCATTATACTTCATCTGTTTATTTCATAGAGTAAGGGATAATGGTAGTCTATGATGGAGCGTTTTCTATAAAGAATATCCTCTTGGCATTTTTTCTTTATAGCATGCAAGTAAGATTGGCATCCTGACTCTATGTACGTATCTTATATTCAAGGAGATTAGGTGCTCATTTGTGCAGAAATTAATATCACAAATTCTCAGGCATGCTCACTTTTGTTTGTTAAGTGTAACTGTGAATCACCACCTGCGCTTAGAATAGGTTCCAGTTCTGGACATGTTATTACATGCCCATATAGCTTCCAAGCTTATTACTGTGGTGGTTTTGAACTTGAGCCATTTCTCTTATGAATCCATTTTTTAACATTTACGCAACCCTTTGTACATTACTAAGCATAGTCATGATTGAATCTAGTTTTTTAAATTCCAGTGTCAGCTGCCATGTAGCAACATTTGAATTGCTACAGCTTTATTTTTTCCCTCAAGTGACACACTCAAGGTGTCTTTATCATGTTTAAGTGATTAGTGAAAGTCACCTACATCAAATTACTGGCTATATTTTTTCCAACTGCTTTGGTTATTATTCAGATTGTAAAGTTGTGGCATGGACCAAAAAATTGCTTTACTAAAATTCCAAATTTGTTTTCATTAAAACTATGCTGGTTGAATGAGAAATATTGGTTTCTACTACCAACTGTTTATATTGTGGAGAAATCATGTAACTGCTAATGTTCATGAATCACCATGATGGGGAGTGCCTGCTGGCCATTTCCAATAACAGTGCTGATTGTAGCCTTAAAAAAGATTTCATTATTTTGCAATTTTATTTTTATTAGTGTAGGAATATTAACACTATTACTTATATTTAAATAAGTAATTATGTGTATATTCCCCATATGACATAAGACACCACAGTTGGGTGTGTAGCAGTTAGGAAGAGTCCTTCAAACTCTTTCACTCCACTTAGCTTTCCACATCTACTTGAGATCTCCTTAAGTTATGGGATTGACTCTCATTAACTCAAACTCTCAACACTATTTGTACACCACACTTATTCATAATTCATTACCCATTATATGATTATGTAATTAATCATCTTTAGTCTCTCTTGCATTTTCTTGGCTTATTTGATATTGACATTCTGTCCAGTTTCCCGGTTCCTCTCACATGGTATCAGAGCCTTGCTGGTTGAAAGATTGTTGGTTAGTATCTTTGGCGTGAGAAAGGCAAGGTAAAGACCTCTGTTTGGCTGAGGCAGAGGCATATAATTAATCTTCTGGTGCAAAACGTTTAGCTGCAAGGCCAGAATAGAGGCCACGAGTGGAGTGAAGGCGGATTGGAGGGCTAATGTAAAGGTAGATGGAAGGCAGTTTGAGGGTTTCTACCCTGCTCACGGCTTGATTTAGCTCACGCAGAGAGGGCATTGGAAGTACGGCCTTGACTGGCTCACGCTGCCTTACGCAGGCACCTTTTCCCATGCACCCACGCAGGCTTAGAGCTACGCCCCTCCTCGGCCTAGAACCAACTCCTTGTTCGGCGGACATTCCGAGTGGAAGAAACCTGCGCCATCTTCACACATTCTACCATGCACTACGCATTCAAGCGGTCATGCAATGCAGAAGGAAAGAGGATTCATAGAGAAAGAAGGCCTGCAAAGAGGAAAAGAGGCTGGTCGACGCCCTGGAATCCAGCCTGCATGCACATTCGCCCCTATAATTTCTTTTGGCTTCCTTTTTTGACCGCCCCATTTTTCCCCTCCATTTTTTTGGCATTCTATGCTCTAATCCGCTCCTGTATGCCATTATCTGGCTGCTCATTTTTGCTCCTCTGCCCTCAAATTTGGTCCTCCATCCGGTCCAATAGGGTTATTGTTGGCACCTCTATTCATTGTATTCACATTGGATACAATGCACGCAGGGATTCTCAGCATCCACACTCAGCATTCATGCAAGGAGGCCGCCATTGTTTCTTTTGGCCGCCATACCTCTGTAGTTTGGGAATATTTACCCTATATCTGCACTTCTTGCCCTAATTCGTGGGCTTTGTAAATGTCTTTTTCTTTTTTTTGTTTTTTTTTTTATTTTGCAAGTTCAAAGCACTATAAATTTAACAACAAACATAGGAAAGGGACATTCATATTTGGGGCAAAAATAAATCCAATAGGGAAGGAATTTTAAAAATTGGGGCAAAATTAATTTGAAGGAATTACTCGTTATGTAAACCTTGTATCTTCATCTATTGAAGATGAAGTGTGAGGCCCGTGTCGAGTGATTGGAAGGCTAGTTTCCCTCTCGGCATAGGCATTCTTTTGCTAATTAGTGCCAGTTTATTAAAATAGGTCTATTTTGCGGCAACTTGTTTTTGTGATAACTTTTGCTCGGTAGCTCGAAATTGAGCACTGTTTTTTGCAAAAGTGAATGTTTTCACATTTCCCACGCATCTAATCTATTTATATTGTAATAATGCACTAAGTTATAAAGTGCCACAAACAAGGGGACGCCACCTAATACTGAATTGGGGGGTGTCAAAGAGCACTTCCATAGAATCATGTCAAGAGCACTTGATTGAGTCATGTCTAGAACACTTCTACACTTTCTTTCCATTTTTTTAGTTATGGGGGTTATTCATGCACTAATTTATAAAGTGCCACAAAATAATATTGGGATAAAAATATTGAATTATGGGGGGGTTCATAGAGTTGTGTCAAGTGCATTTCAGAGTTGTACCAAGAGCACTTCCACAAAGATATGTTAAGTACACTTCCACCACTACTTTATCATTCTTCAACATTTTTCCTGCATTGTATTGAGATGTGTCACAAGCATTTCCACTACAACATCACTATCACCTAATGCTACATGTACATCCAGAATTGATTCTTCAAAGACTTCCAAAGATTCATCATAGTAGAAGATTGATATTGGTTCATTTGCTTCTACAGATTTTAGAGTTGTTTCATAGAATTCTTCCACAGAATCTTTTTGCAAGACTATCACTTTCAGTTGTATTGTGTCAAGTGCACTTCCATCGAGTTGTGTATAGAACACTTTCTCATTTTTTCTTTTTTTGGAGGAAAGGTTTTTTTCCCACAGGGTTTTCTTTCTTTCTCCGCTTTATGAGAGAAACATTTGTACATGGGTACTTGAGCAGGCCTAGTTGCTGGGACCCATCCTTATTGTGCCCACCTAAGTTGTGCTTAAAGGGGGGTGTTAGTGTAGGAATATTAACACTATTACTTATATTTAAATAAGTAATTATGTGTATATTTCCCACATGGCATAAGACACCTCAGCTGGGTGTGTGGTAGTTACAAAGAGTCCTTCAAACTCTTTCACTCCACTTAGCTTTCCACATCTACTTGAGATCTCCTTAAGTTATGGGATTGACTCCCATTAACTCAAACTCTCAACACTATTTGTACACCACACTTGTTCATAATTAATTACCCATTATGTGATTATGTAATTAATCATCTCTTGTGTCTCTTGCATTTTCTTGTCTTATTTGATATTGACATTCTATCGAGTTTCCTGGTTCCTCTCACAATTTTGTAAACAGTTCCTACTCTAAAATTCTATAAAAAGATCAATTATTTACAATTTTGGGATTCAACAAATTGCATGGGACTACTTGGAGAATAAGAATAAAAGTGGGGACCATTGCCTTTGTAAAATTCTAAAGTCACTCAAAAAGACACATTAGGACATTAGGCATAATCCCCAATACCTCTTGTCATGCATTTTTTATGTTGTTAACAATTTCCTCTTGTGGTTCTAATTGCCTAGAGTCTTTGCCCTCTTCTTATTTACAACTAATGTTCCTTAATAGGGCTCATTAAACTCATGCCTAAAGGCTGTGATTGGAGGATGACAACATATTACAGTCCTTAATGTCTTGTACATAATTTAAGTAAAATATCTTTATGGTAGAATCAAACATCTCCTTTCCTAAATGGTTGAAGAGGGCATACTAAGTATATAAATAGGCAGATTTACTTCTTGCAGTCTTATCAAATCTTTGGAAGGCTTCAAATGGGTTCACTAGTTTAATTGAAAGGATATATTTTTAGAAATAGAATTTAAAAAGGCTTATGAAAGGATTGAATGTGATCTGAATTAGATCATGAAAAGATATTAAATTTGACTAAACTACTATTCTTAACCACTTGTCAAACTAACTAAGCATATAAGTTTCAAACACTCCTAACATGTTAATATTTTGTAAGAATAAAGTATGCACGTACAAGGTTGTAGATGGTTATGAGGTGATCCAAATAGTTTGAAGTTAAACATTGTTGATGCAAGTTATTGAGACATGTTTTTGTTGGTTACTACCTACTCCATTTAATGTTTTGAGGGGATAGCCACAAAGGGTGCAAGAAATGGATTTAGAAATCCACTAAACTGAAAAATTGTTGAAAGAACAAGAAGTATATGTCTCTAAGAGAAATAGTTTAGAGGAATCTCGAGCTAAGTAGAAAGAAAGACATGATTAGCATAGAGTCGAGTTCCAAGTTGGGGATATATAATATCTTTACTTAGAAAAAGATAAGTCTCAGGTTTAGCAACAAAGTTAAAACCAATTAGATATAGTCCATCTAAGATTCTCAAAAAACTAAATTCTAATACTTTCATACTAAATCTTCATCTATACATGAATTTGTAATCCATTGTGAATGTTGAAAACTTGCATGTCTCTTTGATCATATCAACTAATGTACATCCCTTCAAGGAGCCCTATTCTCACCCTCTACTTATGTACCAAAAAATAGTAGAGGTTTTTCTCATCATATTACTCTCTAAATAGTCAAGCAAGAACTAGTTGATGAAGAAGTATCTTTCTAGAGGGCGTATTGGCCTCTTCATAGAATGCTCAAGCACAATACTCAAGACTAGTCACAGAAGCAACACCTCATGTTTGGAAGGAAGATATAAGTAGTTTTGTACATCATGCCAAGAAAATAGCTATAAGAACCCATTTCGTAGCCAAAAAGGAGAATGGTTGTTACTAGAAAATGGACACGCCCCCCATCTTCTTTAACATGGATGATATGGAAGATCAACTCTGAATATTGAAGGAAAGATCCCTAATCTATAGATTTATGTGGGCTTTTCCAAGATCCAAAACACTTAGTGGGCTCATGAAAAGTAGAAGCCATTTATACTAGTCTAGATGTTGAGGGTTTCCAAAGGCTACTTTCTAGAAATTTTCTTTCCCAAACAAAATAAAGATCTTTTATATTTAGGATCACCATGCTTCATGAAGAGATATGGGCTCTTTAAGAAACACTTGTTACTAGATTTCAACTTAACATAGAATCTACCAAGCACAATTCCAAGATAGGTAATATTTATGTATGCTCCTTAGTCAAAACTAATTACATTTTTCTATAAATTCTTTGATTTGTAATTACATAATACATAGCTGCTTTAGAATTTGCAAAAAATTTGAGGTTGTGATTTATGAATTTTTTTGAGTGGATCTAGACTATGAAAAACACTATCAAGTTGTATGATTTTAGATATGGGAGGTGTATAAAACAAACCCATATATTATGATAATATGTTGTTTAAATATTAAATGTGTAATGAGAACAATCATCTTTTCCATGTTTCTCCAAACCAAGAAATGATGGAGTTGGACCAAGCATGTTCACAAGATGCAATGGAACAACCACCAACAATAACACTTTCTAAGCCTAAAATATGACAGATAAATACTCAAAGCTACCAACCAGATGAGAACAAATTCAGATGAGATTACACAAGAAAAGCTAAGGAAACAAGAGATAATTCACATCTTTGTGAGATCAACAGAGTAACAAAATAGTAGATGGTATAAATACTTAAGAAAACAGCCCAAATTAAGAGATATCACACTTAGAAATAGTCTATCTAAAAGAAAAGATGAGAATTAGGAGCTATTTCATTTTTCAGCACAAACATACTCCACACATTCCAGTACTAAAAGTAAAATAACACATAGGTAGGTGATATGTCAGCAAATCTAACCCCCAAAAAATTGCAACTTTGAGAACCAAAAGTCATAATGGAGTAAAATAGAAAGAGAAAATCATCCAATGCTAAAATTGAATCAGAAGTGAAGAGCAACCTAGGAATAACAATCACAATGTTCAAATCGGTTCAACTTCACACACATCCCATACAACTCTTCAATTCAAATGGGTCTATAAATGGAACAACTCCCATCTCTAATCAGCCACTAGAGGAAGATATTTTGGAGGTTCTCAAATCTATTTAATACAGACTTTACCAAAGAATGCCAAGGGAATAGGTGTGCCCAAAAAAGGTCAATACCTACATAACATATTGCAAATTGAGGGAATAGATGCAGTCCTCCTACAAGAAGTCATGAGAATAAACTCCAAACACCAAGGAAAATATTAAGTACAAAAGTATATGAGGAAGCAAGTACATAAAAATTTATTATAACTCTCACACTTTAGTCCAGTGGCATCTAGTGAGGTATGATTACAAATTTAATCAATATATCCTATGACGATCTATATTTATTATCACTCAAGAATTTGAGCTATATTCCTTTTTAGGAAATTTATAAAACTAACACATGGCAAAAAATATATAATTCTAATAGAACATATGGTGGATCGGATCTTAGTAACAAATACCAACAATCTCATCCAAGTCATACCCTTCTACACTAGTCACTTACATCACTGATCAATGGATCACATCTGAAAAGGAAATCTCAGCCAAGATAAGAGACAACTCTTTCAAATCATTGGGCAATAATCAATATCAATTTTAAATAAATATAATAGGCAATGACAACAAGGATTCAAATTTCAAAAGTTTTTGTTAGCACATCTAGATTTCAAAGAGCAGGCGGGAAAATGGGTAAGGATATGCAATGTAAACATTTATGGGTAAACTTCATTACATCAAAATTTGACACAATAGTGACATTCATAGAAAAGTCCTACAAATTAAGAAGAAATTGACAATAGTTCAAAAGAAAATCAAAGAGATTGGATTTGACTAGGATTTTCATCAAATTGTTTACCCACAATCTATTGGGTCTACAAAATCAGGAAGACTAATGACAAAGACAACATGCAAGAAATCAATGAGTAAACAAGGTGATATTAATACAAAATATTTTTATAAATTGGCTTTGGACCAACAACATAATAATATTGTTTAACAAAAAAAAACAGAGAATGGAATAATTAGATGTCCAAGAATCCTAAAGAAAGAAATAAAAAAGATGGAAATTTTTTCCCAACCACAATGAGAAGGGATAAAAGATCTATAAAATATTGTTTTTTTTTTCCTTAAAAGCGTGCAAGCACAAACCCATACTGTATTAAAATAAAGAGTTCATATACATCAGGGCTTCATATACTCTGTAAACTCCTCATGGTAGAGAAGACTATCAGTGTTGGCAAACCCTAAGAAAAGCCATGCAAGACCTCTAAATTTGAAGGAAGAAACATCTCACATAGACATTCTTCGTAGGTATCCACTAAATGTAGCTATAATCTGGACCTTGTCTCCCAGTTTACTATCACAAAGATAATCGTTGCAAACGCCACCTTTCTTGGACGGATCCTCCTTCCCAGTCTCCGGGTCATAGTAAACAGCTCTTCTAACATGCAAACTTGCTGTTTTGCCATCAAACGAATCTCGATTCTCCATGTCTTGTAGAGGCAATGGAATAAAGGCGAACAACATGAGGGGTACTAGGGTTTTCTTTTTCAAACTTTTAGGGTTCTCACCAGGAGCGATCACACCATAGCTCTGGCCTTCCCAATAGGGCATGAACTGAGACAATTCCTCATTCTCCAACTCAAGCATATCAGCATAAAAAATGGAAACATTAAATTCTTCATCCGATCTACTCAAAGGGAAAGGCTCAATTGAAATACCCAAATCTTGTGCATCCTTGGCCCTCTGAACTGTGGTCCTTCTCATGTCTGCTTCGACCCTAGGATCAGCATTTCACTATGGATCATCATTATTTGTGAATAGCAGTATACATTTATCAACATTCCTGGTGGATACTTTATGTAGGAGTCCCTGAGCAACCCAAAGTGCACTGTATAAGGGGTTTTCTCTTGATCTAGGAATAATTCCACTTTGACTTCCAATTTCCTTTTCAAAATTATACACTATGTGGGTAAAATTTTAACCAATCTCGTTTTGGGCGATCAAGGTCTTCTCCTTGGCGAACATTAATAACATAGACACCCTCAGATTCCGGCAAATTTCTTCTCTCTAGTATAAAAAAAATATTGCCACTTCATCATAGTCGCTGTTAATGATGCGAGTTTTTAGGGACACAAGAATACACTTTACAACAGTACTGAAGTGTGTAAGAATATATCTCGCCCAGCATCGATCATGTACACAACAAACTCTTTCGCGGCCTCTTTATCCTATGTACATGCTTAGCATATCATTTGGTAAACATGTCCACAACGGCGCTTCCCATGAAAACATTCAACTCATAATCATTTTTTATGACATAGATATGGATCTCCATCTGCATAAAAGCTTCACAGTTTCCTCAACATGCCCATTTTAGGCAAGTCCTATAATCATCATATTCCATGTTATCACGTAATCACTTGAAATAACCATCAATAGTCTTAGTGCTGGGAACGACCATGCCCAAAGTTGTATCCAATGACAAAGAAGAAGCTGACGCGAGGGGTTCACTGATTCTCGGTGGTCTTGGTGCCATGCCAGGAGCATGGAAGCGAAGGAATAAGATTTATCCTATTTTACATTGTGGTTGACTAGATGCTCCTTATTTTAGATGGGAATGATATATACATTGTTTGTATCAAATAAACTTGGATGAAAGAATAAGATTTATCCTAAGAGCCTATGAGTCAAATAAGCAACACGTTGGAATGCAGAGAGGACTAAACACAAATTATGAAACACAAACACAAACACAGCCAGCTTACAACAAAAATATTATGAACAGAATTGAACTTTATTAATTCCGTTTCAAAAAGAGAGCTGCCGGTGCTCTTTTGTTTATACATTCATACGTCCATACAAAGCTGAGTATCAAAAAAACCCCTTTTTTACAAAACAGAGCTTATTACCAAGCTACAGGAGAAACTTCCAGAATAGGCACAGGAGAAGTGTCTAGATACATCGAAGAGAATAGAAGAAGAAAGAAGAGATAAATGCGGTGGTTGGAAGTCAACGTCTGCCAACACTCCCCCTTAATCTTCACTACCATATATGTATGCTATTCCAATTCCTTCTCGGAGATGCTCAAAAACACTCTTTGCAAGTGGCTTTGTGAAAATGTCTACTAGTTCTTCTTTGGACCTGTAAAACTCAAGATATATGTCACCATTGTTTACCAATTCTCGAATGAAATGATATCATGTATCAATATGCTTGCTCCATTTATGAAAGACATGATTTTTAGATAAAGCAATTGGAGAATTATTATCACAATAAATTTTTTTAGGCTCTTCTTGTGGATGCCTCAAATCTGAAAGTACTCTCCTCATCCATACTGCTTGGTAAGCTGCTGATGTGGCTGCAACATATTCTGCTTCAGCTGACGAGAGTGTCACAATTGGTTGTTTCTTTGATGCCCAAGATATAGAACCCGACCCTAGATGAAAGATATACCCTGAAGTGTTTTTTCTATCATTGATGCTACCTCCCCAATCACTAGCCATATATCCAATCAGTTTGTAATCATCTGAAGATGTATACAAAATTTTAAAGCTCTTTTTTCCAACTATATACCTTAAAACTCTTTTTCCAGCTTTCCAATGTGATTCCTTTGGTTTGTCCAGGAATCTAGAAATGAGACTAACCCCATACATGATATCCGGTCTGGTGGCGGTTAGATACATGAGGCTGCCAACTAATCTTTTGAATAAGGTTGCATCAACATTAGGACTTTTGTCATTCTTGCTAAGTTTTAAGCCCAATACAATAGGTGTAGGAGCTGGGTTCGCATTTGTCACCTGAAATCTCTTCAAGAAATCATTAGCATACTTGCTTTGACATATAAAAAAGCCTTGATCATTTTGACTTACCTCTATCCCAAGAAAATATCTCATGAGCCCCAAATCAGTCATATAAAATTCTCTTTCCATGGCTGCCTTGAATGAGTTAATTGACATGTTACTTGTGAATATCCAATCATCTACATACAAGCACACTATCAATATTTCTCCTCCATCATTCACTTTGACATACAAAGTTGGTTCATTGCTGCACTTGCAAAACCCATTGTTCACAAAATAAGAATATATCCTGCTGTACTAAGCTCTAGGAGCTTGTTTTAAACCATATAGTGTCTTTTTCAGTTTGTATACTTTATGTTCTTCTTCCAAAACTTCATAACCGGGTGGCTGCTTTATATACACTTCTTCTAAAATATCATTCAAGAATGCTGATTTGATGTCCATTTGGTAAACTTTCCAATTATTTTGAGCTGCTATAGATAAGACCATTCTAATGGTATCCAATCTTGCCACAGGTGTGAATGTTTCATTGTAATCTATGCCCAGCTATTGTATGAAGCCTTTATCTACTAGTCTTGCCTTGTGTTTCTCTACTTTTCCATTAGCATTATACTTTGTCTTGTAAACCCATTTAACTCCAATCACATCCTTGCCTTTAGGAAGCTCTACTAGATCCCAAGTTTGATTCTTTTCAATTGACTGAATTTCTTCATCCATGGCTGCAATCCAATTGTCATCTTTAATGGCATCCTCAAAATAAATTGGATCAGCTTGTGTTAAAAATGCAAAATTAGAGCATAAATCATCATTTTCTGCCTCTTGTATTTCATCATATATCTCCCTTAGACTACGAGTCTTCTTTGAAGTGTTTATAGACCTTGATCTTAGTGATGCAAGTGTTGGATTAGAAGACTCGCTGCTGTTATTACTTGCTGGAGTAGGATTTGGAGTGGTAGGCGCCCTAAAAGGTGTTGTAGGAACATTTTCTTGTGTAGTAAGATTCACAACTTGAGTTTCATTCTCTTCATTCTCTTGTGGAACACTAGGTGCAATTGTAGTTGTTTTGTCTATGCTGCCATCCCATGCTTCTTCTTCAAGAAACTCAACATCATGACTTATTATCAGCTTCTTTGTGATAGGAGTGTATAGCTTATGTCCCTTGGACTGTTCACTATATCCCAGAAATATGCACTTCTCTCCTCTATCATATAGTTTCTTTCTCAACTCTTGAGGTATCAATGAGTATGCCACACATCCAAAGACTCTCAAATGTGCTATATTATGCTTCCTTTTACTCCAAGCTTCTTCTGGTGTTTTATTTATCACTGCTTTTGTTGGACATCTATTTAATATGTATACTGAACATGCAACCACTTCAGCCCAATACTCATTTGGTAGATGTTTTGCTTTTATCATACTTTGTGCCATTTCCATGATTGTTCTATTCTTTCTCTCAGCTACTCCATTTTGTTGAGGAGTATACCTTGCTGTAAATTGTTTCCTTATGCCATTTTCTTTGTAAAAATTTTGAAAATCATTTGATATGCACTCACCACCTTGATTGGTTCTCAATGTTTTGATATTGTAACCACTTTTTTTCTCAACTTTTGCCTTGAACTCCTTAAAAACAGCAAATGCATCTGATTTGTCTTTCAAGAAATAAATCGATACTTTCCTGCTGAAATCATCAATAAATGTCAACCAATAAAGTCTCCCACTTATGGATGGTGTTTGCATAGGTCCACAAAGGTCTGAATGCACTATCTCAAGTGGATGCTTTCCCCTATAAGACTCCCCAACTAGAATTTTTTTCCTATGTTACTTTGCCAATATGTAACTCTCACATGTTGTCTTAAGTGGCTCTATTGGTGGCAATCCATATACCATTATTTTCTTGTATAACAGCTGTAACCGTTTGAAGTTTAAATGCCCAAATCTTAAATGCCATAGCCAAGATTTATTTTTGTATGAAGCTTTGAAAGCTAATTCAGTAACCTTTTGCAATCCTTTTGGCTCTAAGAATAGTTCACTTTGGATTCTAAGTGGAAACATCCTATCTTTTGTCATTTCAACTTTTGCAATCAGCCTATTGCTTGGTTTCTTATCTAAAATCACACATTCACCATTTTCAAAGTATATTCTATATCCTTTTTGCACTAGTTGCCCAATGCTTATGAGATTGTGTTGCAATCTAGGAACATAGTATACATCAAGAATATGCTTTTCCTCACCTTGCTTAGTTCTTATATTAATTGACCCTTTGCCCATGACTAAAACTTGATGATCATTCCCCAATTTTACTTATGACTTTACCGAATCATCCATTGTTACAAACATCTCCTTACTCCCACTCATATGGTTACTACATCCACTATCTAGGAACCATACTTCTTTAGAACTCTCTTGTGCTACATTGCATGTTATCAATATGGTGTTTTATTCACTAGTGTTGGGCTGATTTTCATTTGTAAAGTGTGCCTTTTGTTTATTCATATCATATTGCCTTTTTTTTACATTCAGATGCAAAATGCCCAAATTTATTGTAATAATGATGTTGGATGTTGGATTTATCATACCTTTCTCCTTGATGATGGCTGTGAGAATGGCTGCTGCCCCTTCCTCTTGTTGGTGTAGAATGAGCATGTGGGCTTGATGTTGGTCTTCTGCTTTCAAATTGTGTATTTTCTCTTCCTCCTCTTGGTGTAAAACATCCTCTACCTCTGTTGTTATTTGATCTCCCTCTTGTTCTGCCAAATGAAAGCTGAGCCTTGAGTGCATTCTAAAATGATGATGTCCCTGATCAATTTAATCTTTGTTCATGTGCCAAGAATGATCCCATTAATTCATCTACTGATACCTGAGTAAGATCTTTGGACTCCTCAATGGCTGCTACAACTGGATCAAACTTTGTGGGTAAGATTCTAAGTATTTTCTCTACAACTTTTTGATCCCCAATGGTTTCTCCATATGATCTAATCTAATTTTCTATTGCCATTGCATGAGTGAAGAATGAATCTATTGAATCTGTGTCCTTCATTTGCAAGTTTTTAAAATTCCTTCATTTGCAAGCCCAACATTTTTTTGTGGCTGGGTGTGGATGCTAAAAGGCTATGGAGAGCTAGCTATGGACACTAGGAAGGGTCATTTGTTGTTTACTTTGTTCCAGGTTGTATGGATCCTGCATCCTGGACTTAGAGTCCTTTTTCAGACTTGTGGTTGCTACAAATCTGGCCCCTGTTGGCCTCATTGACTGCCTTTCCATCTTTGTTTACAACATGCATTCTATCTAGCCCGCCACTTCAGGCCTCTTTAAGGTGTCATCCTCTGTGACTATGCAGGTGGAGTTAACTTGCCTACCACCGTGAGTCTGAACTCGCCAGTACCTGGAGTTTGTTTTTTTGCTCCCTTGAGCCCCCTTTTTTTTTGCAATCTCTCCAAGTGTTTAACTATTTTTTTGCAAATTAGATGTTCCACTCTTTTTTTTTGCAAAATTAAAGGCATTTAAATGTATGAAGATGAAAAAGTAAAAATTACATATTTTGCAAATAGTAACTCGAAATGGAGTTCTTTTTTTTGCAAATGTGCATGATTTTTTGACACACATCTTTTGGATTCAAAATCACACTATTGTTATAAAGTGTCTATTTGAAATCCATTTTGTCTCACTTCACACACTATTTTTAAAGTACAAAAATCTTGGGGGTTCATCAAATTTAATCAGGGGGGGTGTCTTGTGTCTTTCACTTCCTTGAGAAGTGCATCTTGGTTGTGTACTTCTTCCTTTAGCATCTCTTTCCACATTTTTGTTGGCAAGCTACAAGCATGGATTCTAGTATTCTCTATTTCAGCCTCAACACCGTTCAATTATCATGAATGGAAGTCCAAAATTTCTCTCACTCATGAATAAAGGCTTATATAGGATTACAATTAATATTGAAAAAGAACCCACAACTGCTACGGATAAGGAAAAATGGTTCAACAAAAGAGATCAAGCTTTTGGATTTTTGTGTCTTAATATTTCACATGAATTACTATTTCATATTGAGTCCTTGAAAACACCCAACAAAGTTTGGGAAGGTCTTAACAAGCTATTTGGAAAGATAGATGAATTTAGGAGTCATGAGTTGGAGAATGAACTCATAGGTCTACGTCCAAAAGACTATACATCTCTACAAGACTTTTTTACTAAGTTCAAGTTCTTAAGGTTGCAACTAGAAGAATGTAGGATTGACAAAAAGAGGACTAGTTAGTACTTTCTATATTGTCTAAGTTAGGTCATGAGTATTCTATGTTTGTATCTACCTTCTACTCAACAAAGAGGGCTCTTGGAGCCCCATGGGTAATGCCTTCTCTTGATGACTTCATTGCTAACCTAACAAGGGAGCAAGACAAGTTGATTCAAATGAGGAATTTAAAAACTAGAAAATCTCAAGCACTCATTGCAGGAAATGAGAAAGCTCAATCTTCAAAGGGTAAGAAAAAACAAAATCAAAAGGACAACAAAAACCAAACACCAAAATCTAAATCTGCAAACTATATATATATATATTGTTAGAGACCATTGGTTGGCAATTTGAAGATATATATATATATATATATATATATATATATATATATATATATATATATATATATATATATATATATATATATATTCAAAGTCTTCAACAATGTCTTCAATGATATACAATGATTATCAATCTTCAAATTGCCAACCAGTGGTCTCTAACCAAATAATTACTTTCAATCTAGAAACCCAATACAAAAGATGTAAAACAATGCTTTGAAGCTCAGTAGTGAAATTTGAAGTAATTTCACCTCATGAATGGTAAGGGATCATCTTCAAACCATTAATTACAAAGGGATCATCTCCTTGATACCATGAATGCAAGGGAACATCTCCTTGAACTCAAGTTGAAATGAAGAACTTGTTTTCAATCCAAAAAACACATAAACTGAATTAATGATCTCAAATGATTCCCAACCATTCTTTTAAAACTTTCACAAATTATGACAGACATACTTTTATTAAATAAAAGTTTTTGTGTACACGATCACACTTGAACTTTTTAAATGATGTTTGTTTTTGTGTACACAATAGCATTTTATTTCATAAAATGTTTTTAAATTGATTTAAGTAACTTAATACAAATATAATTATATAAAGTAATTAAAATACTTTATAAAATTAAATTACAATTAAAACCTTTTTAAATTACTTTAAAAAATGGGGAAATCACAACCCTCCCTTCCTGACATTGCTTGTCCCAGAAGAAAATTTGCACCCAAACATTCCCTAGATCCCAAATCAATCAAGGCTCCTCAATCATGATTAAACACATCATCTCAAAGCTGCTTGTGTAGAAGATCTTGGGACTGCTTCCACTATCGCACAATGATATAGACACATCCATACCAATATAGATGCCAAGCAATGAACCAATGAAGCTGAAAATCCTTCTACCACTAAATAGTAACATGAATAGATGAAGGATGCTAAACACAAATGTATACATTCTTGTTGTGCTAAAACTGAAATCACCTACTTCACTACTCAACAATGAAGAATAACCATCCACATGTGCCAATAAGAAAACATCATCAAAATGATGTTGTGTCTCTTCAAGAGTAGGTTGATCCTCTCCAATGGAAATTAATGTATTATGCAAACCTGAATTCTCATTGTCACACTCAAGCAAATCATCAATGGCTGATCCAAAATAAGTAAACAAGGCTGATTACCTCATTCCATTGACCATTTCAAGGTGCTATTTTGCTTGACCAGCAACTAGCTTAGCTTCCTTTCTCTTTCTAGCCAAATGTCACATTGTTCTTGTGTCTTATTCACCTCTTCAAATGTCTGACGTACAAAATCAGATGTGTAGTGCTCTTTTTTTCAACAAAATTATCATATCCAACACTCCAATTTTGTATGCCATCATTAGTAGACCACAAATAACTATCATCCAAAGGTGTTACCATATCTATCTCATGAAAATACAAAGTCATAGGACTGCTGTCCTCAAACAAATCATGTATGATGTCTTGTCATTCAATAGAATTGTCATCCAACTAAAAATTCAAATGCTTACCATCAAATGCCAATTCAATACAATTCTCTCCAAGTGCTTCATATATGTCCTCATGAGACAATTCATGACCTATAGCAATCATAGATTTGGCTACTATCTCATGATTATGGGAGGAAATAGGAGTGCTCTTCCAAAAATCAGAATTGCTTTCATACCTTTGTGATGTATCTTCACAATTTACCATCTCAATATCAACTACCTTTAAACCATCTTCATGTTGTGAAGCTAAGTCAAGATCATGTTCAAGCAAGGAATCATCATCACAATAGAAAGTAGACTCTTCTACAACCTGTTTTTCTTCAATGATTGACCTAGAATCTTGTTCACCTATAGACTGATCAATGACAACTGATGTACCATTCTCCCAATCATTACACCTGTCCAACTTATCATAGAAAAATGAGCTTAAATTAGATTGCCTTGATAGGTAGTCTTTCCACCATTGTAAGTTCTGTTCAATTAGGTAGTCTTTCCACCATTGCAAGTTCTGTTCAATTGTCTTTATTTGTTGTTGGGATTGCATATGATTTTTTGAAATCATTCATAATTTCTTGCATACCTCTAACCTTCTTACCATTATATCATCATTTATGTGTGTTGCCATACTCTGAAATTTGCTGAATCACACACCCAAACATGCTGGCAAGATCAAGGCTCTGATACCACTGAAATATCCCTCTTAGAATATATGCTAATATTCTGATATTCTAAAGTCTGATATGATTTCCTACTTACACATATACAATATAGCTATGCCAACATATGAATGCAAATGACAATGGAAATAAAACTATCTCAGATCTCACTGTTACAACTCAGACCTTTCAATTCCACAGTTGTATGACTGTCATAAACCTGCTGTTACAAATTAGACTGACAACATTGATTATATTTCAAATGTTTAAGAATCTGTATGGAGAAATCTGAGTTGCAGTATCTCAATAGCATATACCAGAAGTTGTATCAGAAATTACATAAACAAACATACCATTTGTATCGTTTTCTTGACCAACAACTGTTATGTCTCTTTTGCAAATTCAACGCCAAACTGGACTCCTGCCATTGATTCAAATAATTCTAATTGACAACTATCAAATTACTGGTAAACAATAACTCTAGGTGCTGAAATTCTGTAGCTGATCGTTGTCAAGCAACTCAGACTCAATGATATCCCAATGTTACTGTTGGCTTAAAAACTTTTATACACTGAATTGGAACAGCTGTATGATGCTTCCTTGTGCAAAGTCACCCAACCCAAGCTGGGACGATCACCACTAGGTATCATCACCCTAGAAGAGTTCGTGCTTTGTTCTGTACTTCAGATAACTGCAAATACGATCAACTCCACTTGTTATACTGCGAACTCTCTCCTTTGATAAATATGCAGCTCATATGTCTTAAGCATTCACAAGGAATGGCAGACTTTATATGATTTTCATGATTGCTATTCACCAAATGAACCTTCCTCACGATTCCATGCTATATCTACTTGAATAGCTAATTCAATGAATTAAAATTGCTTTACAAAACATAGGCTCCATTCAGCTTTTAGACATGCAGCGATATCATGAATTCCTCGTACAATTGTGGCGTCCTCAATAAATTTCAAAGTCTACAATAAAATGTTAATATCCCTGTTGTGTCACCTTATATATTCCATACCATGCGCTGACAAGTCACACCTTATACTTCACACGCCATCCTCTATCATCACAAATGTATTATATATAAAGTGGTGGCTAGATATTGAAGGGGAATGGATTCTTAACACAAGAAAAATGCTTCCCACTTACCACGATTTCAACAGCAAAGCAATTAAAATCTTCAATTATTATAAAAGATGCATCCACAAATATGTATGTATTGAGGGAATCTACGAGGGACCCACTTTCCACTAATCTTCTTCAGCTTTCCTTAAAACATTCAAAACCTTCATACAACATGGGGCCCATGATCCACTACAAAAGTATCTAAAGGATTCTTTATTAATTTGGTATTTGTTAGTTATTGTCTCCAATATTCCAGTAATCAAATAGAAACAGAGATATATTTCAAATATGAATCATATATTCAATCTAGAATGCATAAATCTCTGCAAACCCCAATTTTATACTTGCATAGCAAATCTTATAAAATTGATAAATGAGTTTTCTTGTAACAAACACAAATCAAATGCCAAAATCTAAATTATATATATATATATTCAAACTCTTCAACAATGTCTTCAATGATATACAATGATTATCAATCTTCAAATTGCCAATCAATGGTCTTCGACCAAATAACTACTTTCAATCTATAAACCCAATATAAAAGATGTAGAGCAATGCTTTGAAGCTCAGTAGTGAAATCTAAAGTGATTTCACCTCATCAATGGTAAGTGATCATCTCCAAACCATTAATTACCAATGGATCATCACCTTGATACCATGAATGCAAGGGAACATCTCCTTAAACTCAAGCTGAAACCAAGGACTTGTCTTCAATCAAAAAAACACATAAACTCAATTGATGATATCAAATAAATCCCAGGCATCCTTTTAAAACTTTCACAAATTAGGACAGACCTAATTTTATTAAATGAAATGTTTTGGTGTACACGATCACACTTGAACTTTTAAAATGCTTGTTTTTGTGTACACAATAACACTTTATTTAATAAAGTGTTTTTAAATTGATTTAAGTAACTTAATAAAAATATAATTATATAAAGTAATTAAAATACTTTATGAAATTAAATTATAATTAGAACCTTTTTAAGTTACTTAAAAAAATGGGATCATCACACATGGGATTTGAAAATGATGCATGTTATTACATTGGTGATGAGTATTTAGATGAGATGGAAGCCTACAAATAATATATATTTGATAAGAATTGATGAGGATATTTTTATTGGTCATTCTATCACTCTTCAAGGAGCTTCAAGTAAACCTACTACTAGTTTACCAAGGAAATCATGAGATTACAATTTTTACCCATCTACTCCAAATTGTTGGTACTCTTACATTTTCTTTTGGTAGCTCTAGCCTCCCTTCCAACTCATTTAAGTATACACTCTAGTTGATAGAAATTTGCATCCCCTTCTATTGAACACAATGCACATATCCTCCCATCTCCATTATAAAAGATGAATGTTCACCCATTGGTCATGCCATATCTAGTTCTATCTCCACTAATGGAATCTCTTGAATACATCAATACACTCCTAATCACAATCATAGGACCTACCCTAGCATGTCCAAACACTACCAATAGTGATAAAAATTAGAAAACTCAAGGTAGCATCCATAAAGAGGAAAAAAATGGCCCATGAGGATATACTATAAGAAATCAACAAGTAAAATTCTAGAATTTACATGGTTTCCAAAAAAAAATGAAATCATAAAAATCAAGTACATATACTTGAGAATTTATTTTACAATTAAACTCTATATCAAGAATTAGAATGATTATTAAAAGGAAGCAAGGTACACAGAACACACTTCCTACACCAATCTAATGAGGAGAATAGTATGCAAATTCTTTTAAATCCTTACAATTAAAGTTATGTTATGTGTTTAACATACAGATTACAATAGAAAACACAACACAAGAATGCAAGAGAGACACAAGATATATCATGGGGAAAAAACCTTTTTAGGTGAAAAACTCCACACTCCAAAACGTGCACAATGTATTATCAAAACAAGATTGTTTACAACACAGTTGCAATACAAATTCTTCCAGGAGTATGCAAATGTCATTTATGGAGTAATTTCGGAAGCATAACAGTACTTGTACAAACACTATACAACTACTACTCCAAAACACCTCAATATATAGAAGCTTCTAGAGATGGGCATCCATCTTGGCCACATGGCCCGTTTCTCACACCCAAGGACACTTGTCCAATATGCATACATCTCATTTACATCTTTCATACATGGAACATTTGACTTCCCAAGAATAGAGCGCTCCAGGTTAAAAATATGCAATGACAGATGCTCTTATGCATCTTACAGCTGTAATAAAATTCTGCAGCATAACAACACTTAATGTTGTAAGAGAATCTATCATACACAACTAAAAATGGCATATTCCTCTTACAACATGTCATAATCCAACTTGGGCACCCAAAGATGCCTTCTCCACATGCAAATATGCTCTTTGACACTTGTCTTCACTTGTCATAAGAATCTCTATATTTGGCTCTTACGTGTCATAGATTTTGTCATACAAAATAACTCCTCTATCATACCACAAGATGTCAACACATGACATATAAGTGCCACCTCAAATGGGACACCTATATCCACATGGGATGAGTTGACCATCCTAGTCACCTTACAAGTTGAGTGACAACTCACCATGCCACTTGAAACTAAATGCCAAAATGAGATGTACAACATAAATTAGATCATAGGCAAATAAATAAACAAATAATCAAGTAATTAATGCTAGGAATTGTAAGGTTGAGACACCTTAATTCCCAATATTCTCCCACTTGCCAAACACCTTGCAAGAGCCAATAGAGTGACAAGATTTGATTTCTAGGAGCCAAGAGTCCCATAGACTCCAAACACCATCTGAACTTATCTCTGCCCACAGGTTTCACCAATGCATCTGCAACATTCTTCAAAGTGTCAATAGGTTTTTCAATATCACCTTCCCATCTTCTACCATATCATGAACAAAATGATATTGAACATCAATGTGCTTTGTTCTTGCATGGAAAGTAGGATTCTTTGCTAAGCAAATGGCATTCTAATTGTCACAACAAATAGTAATCTGTCCTGCATCAAAACCAACATCTGAACACAACCTTTTAAGCCACATGGCTTTGTTACAAGCATGAGTTGCTGCCATGTACTTTGCTTCTGTCATGGACAAAGCAACCACAAGTTGTCACTTACTCATCCAACTAATAGCTCCACCAAACATGGTAAACACATAAGAACTGCTCAACATTTTGTGAGTATTCGAGGATTTGTGAATTTAATTGGGCGGGTGACATTGACAATAAGAGATCCATGATAACATAAGGAATACTCAGAAGTACCCCTCAAATATCTGAACACTCTCTTCACTGCATCCCAATGCACCCATCTAGGATTATCCATAAATAGACTAAGGACTCCCACTGCTTGGGCAATGTCTGGTCTTGTATAGACCATATCATACATCAAGCTGCCAATCACACTAGCATAAGGTACTCTACTCATATCCTCCATCTTAGAAGGAGACTTTAGACAATCATCAACAGATAGCTTTGTCCCCATCGTGACATGAACAATCAATGGTCTGCAATCCACCATATTGAATCTCTCCAACATAGTGTTAACATACTTACTCTAGCCTTACCAAAGTTTTCTATTTGTCCTGTCTCTTCTGATCTCCATCCCTAGAATGTACCTGGTTGCCCCTAAATTTTTTATTTCAAACTGTGCTAACAACTAAGACTTCAAATTAGAAATCAAACCTTTACCATTCCCAATTAGTAACATATCATCAACATACAACGCTATAATGAGAATGCGATCATTGTCAAATTTGAAACAAACACAATGATTTGATTTTGATCTTAAAAATCAAATACTCAACACAATTGCATCACACTTTTGGTGCCACATCCTAGGAGACTATTTCAAACCATACAAAGACTTCTTTGACTTGTAACCCATATTTTCTTTACCTTTTACCATGTAGTACTCTATCTATGACATGTAGATTTCTTCCTCCAAATCACCATGAAGGAAAGTTGTCTTCACATCCATTTGTTCCACTTCTAAATCACAAGCTACTACAAGAGATAATAGTAACTGAATAGATGTTAGTTTTGCAATGGGAAAGAAAATTTCACCATAATCAATTCCCTCCACTTATGAATACCCCTTTGCAACCAATCTAGCCTTATACTTCTCAACACTGACATCTGTACCAAATTTTTTCTTCAAAACCCATTTACATCCAATAGGTTTCTATCCTTCAGGCAAAAGTACCAAGTCCCAAGTTTTATTCTTTTCCAAAGAAGCCATCTCCTCTTCCATGGCCTCCTTCCAGGAACTTGTATCTTTCATACCCATAGCCTCTTTCACAGTTCTAGGCTTATCAGTCTTAGAAATCAAGGCAAATGCACAACCAAAATCAAGCAATGAATAACCAAACTTGTTAAGTTGCTTCTTGGTTCATGTGGACCTCCTCATAAGATGAGGTGGAGGTTCTTCTTCTTCTTCTATACTTTTAGAGCTGCTAGAGCTTTCCTCGTCATCAGGTCGAATAGGGTCTTTCGGTTCAGTCTTCTCAAGGGTAGTAGGAAATTGAACCACATTCTCTTTCTTTTCTTTTTCATCTGGATGTAAAACAATAGGAGAAGGAGTTACCTCTTTGAAAATAACACTTTTTCTATACAAGACTTTCTCAGCCATAAGATCCCAAAGCTTGTACCCTTTCACACTGACACCATAGCCAATGAAGATACATTTAACTGCCTTGTTCTCCAATTTTAACCTCTTCTCCTTAGGCACATGTGCATATGCCTTACAACTAAAAACATGAAGATGTCTTAATAAAGGCTTCTTACTAGACAACACCTCCATGGGTGTCTTATCAATGAGTGTTGAAGTAGGAGACATGTTAATCAGGTAGCAAGTAGTTGCTATAGCTTCATCTGAAAACTTCTATTCGAGGCTAGCTCCACTAAGCATACTCTTAGACCTCTCCAACGTTCTGTTCATCCTCTCTGCAACTCCATTTTACTGAGGGGTTTATGGAGTTGTTTTATGTCTTTCAATCCCATGTTCTTTACAAAACTTATCGAACTCTGTGGAACAAAACTCACCATCATTATCAGTTCTCAAACACTTAATCTTTTTACCAGTCTAATTCTCAACATGCCCTTTTCAGGCAAGTCCTATAATCATCATATTCCATGTTATCTACACATAATCACCTAAATTAAGCATCTGAGGCTTGCCCATCAATAGTCTTAGTGCTGGGAACAACCATGCCCGAAATTGCATCCAATGGTAAAAATAAGCGAATGTGAGGGGTTCATGGATTCTCGATGCTCTTGGTGCCGTGTCAGGAGCATGGAGGCGAAGGAGGCATATTGCTTTGAAGACCTCCTTGACATAGTCGATAAAATTCCCAAACTAATTCATGGAGAATGTAATCTAAATATGTTGCATTATGACTAAAGAACAACTTAGACACTTTTCAAGATCCATAAAACATTGTTGATAAAATTCCAAAACTAATTTGTGGTGAATGTAATCTAAATATATTACATTATGAGACTAAAGAACAACTTAGACAAGCACCTTAGCTTTTCAACTAGACAACACTCTAGGTTCAAATGGTTTTTGTGCCCTATTCTATCAACAAATTAGGAATATTCTCAAGAAGGATTTAATGGAAGTAATTGAATATTCAAAGAAGAACTACAACACCACTATGAAGAGATTAATGTGGCACATTGTGGTTGACAAGATGCCCCTTATTTTAGATGGGAATGATATAGAGATTCTTTGTATCAAATAAACCTAATGAAAGAATAAGATTTATCCTAAGAGCCATATGTGTCAAATAAGCAACACAAACCATTGGAAATGAAATTAAAAAAAAAAAACTAAATAATAATGAGCAATAGACATGCATGATTGTTGATGTGAAAATCCCAAGATTGCCACTAGGTGCATATCACATTAAGATTTTCTAAAAATCTATACTAGTTACATAAGTTATGAGAGTTGAAAGAAACAATAGGTTGTTAAATATGTTTATAAATAGATGGACACTTTTCTATACATGCAAGTGTTTCTTTGAGCATATTAGGCAACTTAGAGTTTATAAAAGGGAAACATGGGATTTGAAAATGATGCATGTTAATACATTGATGATGAGTATTTAGATGAGATGGAAGCCTATAAATAATAAATATTTGATAAGAAATGATGAGGACATTTTTGTTGGTCATTCTATCACTCTTCAAGGAGCTTCAAGTAAACCTAAGACTAGCTTACCAAGGAAATCATGAGATTAGAATTTCTACCCATCCACTCCAAATTGTTGGTACTCTTACATTTTCTTTTCGTAGCTCCAGCATCCCTTCCAACTCATTTAAGTATACACTCTAGGTGATAGAAATATGCATTCCCTTCCATTGAACACAATGCACATATCCTCCCATCTCCATTATAAAAGATGTATGTTCACCCATTGGTCAAGCCATATCTAGTTCTATCCCCACTAATGGAATCTCTTGAATGCATCAATACACTCCTAATCACAATCATAGGACCTACCCTAGTATGTCCAAACACACTACCAATAGTGATAAAAATTAGAGAACTCAAGGTAGCATCCATAAAGAGTAAAAAATTGCCCATGAGGCTATACTATAAGCAATCAACAAGTAAAATTCTAGAATTTACATGGTTTGCAACAAAAAAGGAAATCATGAAAATCAGGTACATGTACTTGATAATTTATTTTACAATTAAACTCTATATTAAGAATTGGGATGATTATATAGTACAATTAATGCATAATAATTACTTTTAATGGTTTAGCTTGGAAAATCTTGAATGGATCTTTCCTTAAGACCAACTAAACATCTACTTTAGGAAATAATTTATGAGCCAAATGCTTAACATATGGCCAAAAATCATTAGGCTAATGGTTCTATTTCCACCAAGGACAAGAAACCCATTGGAATGTACACATCTACATACTCAATCCATAATGGTTTTGGTTTCAATGGTGTTAGTAAATAGATTTATCACTTTGAAATAGTTAAGAAAACTATGACTTGCTCAAGGAATCATGACAAAAATGCCTACAACAGTTGGAGAGATCATCAAAGGGATGATGATCTTCCTCTAATTTTGAGAGGGGCAACTTATGACTCAATTTGAATTTTCTAGGATATGCTTATGACTGGAAAGTAGGAAAGGAAACTACAAGGAATGGAAAAGATAGAAACCCTAGATGAGAGATATAAGAATATCACCTAGACTTTTCAAGAAAAGAATTAGAATAAAAGTGAGCACAAAGATATTTAATGACACAAAATTTAAAAGTTTCAAACTCACAAACAATAACTAATAAGATAGGAAATTACTCAAAAGGTCACACATTGAACATACGAAGAATATGCAACTAATGCAACTAAACATAACCAAGAATTACAAATTAAAATAAGAAAAACTTGCAATCCATGAAGAAATATCTGACACAGAGTTCATTTTCCTCCCTTAATTCTTCAATGAAATAAAAACACATAGTTTTTCAAAAATCCCTATACAATGACTATATTGGAAAGCTAACCAATTTCCACTAGAAATCTACAGAAGAAAAAATGCTCTCAAGAAGCTCTCCTCACGAGAAGTTGGAAAAATATCCACTCTTTACCTTCTCCTTACATAGTTATAGAGTTTTTTTCTTTTATTACTAAAATGTAACGGATTCTTGAAAATAAGTAACAATAAAGAAAAAACCTTTCCCTTCAGGTACAAACAACATTTAACTAAAACATTATTAAATAAATTTTATAATAAGGTGATATGTTCTAACTTAAAATTGACTAGTGTGTCTTTGACATTCTACAAGATTTGTAAGTATTTGCCTTGTCATATTTATTGATTACCACTACAACATGCACATTTTTTGATTGTGCCGTGCAATTTTGAAAAAAAAAAATGTTCCATACACCAATAGCACGCACTTTTACATACTCATTGAATTTTTGAAACATAAAACTTTCTCCTGCTCCGTTTGGTGCATGCTTGACAACTAGGCCTGCGATTTTTAACTTCAAATAAAACTGATCTTCTGTTTTATGCTCAAACCCTCACCATTTCAAAAGAATTCAAATAATTTTTGTTTGTTTGGTTTAGTTAGCTGAAGAAATGGAGGGAATAAACTGTACTCTTCAATCTTATCTTGCACATACATCTTGCCACCTTTCTTGTTCTTATGTTTCCTACTCAATGTAGTATCATATCTAAAGTTGTCAGGGTACTACTTAATGTACTCTGTAAACTCATCATGGCAGAGAAGACTATCAGTGTTGGAAACCCATAAGAAAAGCCAAGGCCGACGTCTAAAGTTGAAGGAGGAAACTTCTCCCCTAAACATTCTCCGTAGGTCCCATAATGGAGCTATTCCGGTACTAGTGGCTATTATTATATGTGTTGCACTGGGATCATCTTTGGGTAGCAGCATCACTTTATCAAATGGACCTCTAATCTAGAGCTTGTCTCCAAGTTTGCTATCACAGAGATAATAATTGTAAACGCATTTCTTGGAGGGTTCCTCCTTCCCTGTCTCTGGGTCATAGTAAAAAACTCTTCTAACATACAAGCTTGTTGTTTTCCCATGAAACAAATCTCCATATCTTGTAGAAGGCAATGGAATAAAGGTGAACAACACGAGAGGTACCAGGGTTTTTTTTAACTTTTAGGGTTCTCACCATGGGGAATCACACCATAGCTCTGGTCTTCCCAATAGAGCATGAACTGAGATAATTCCTCATTCTCCAACTCAAGCGTATCAGCATAGAAAATGGAAACATTGAATTCTTCATCCGATCTACTCAAAGGGAAAAGGTTAAGTGATTTAAGATGTTCATATACACACAAGTCCAATATACCTACATGGAAGGTGGTTACCATTCTTATCAATACAAGGTCTATTGAGGAAGAAGGATACTAAGACATCATTATAGAGTATGAAGGAACCTCCAATTTGAAGACACCTAGAAGAAGGTGAGAAAATATGAATGAACATATCGGATAATAATGAGTGCCTATGGATTCTAATAATCTATTGGACTCTCTTTCCCAAAAAAACATGATAAATGCATCAAGAGAAAAGGGTATAAATAATGACATGGTTTGCAATAATATAAGAATTTTGTCAAACATTAACTTGTAGGATCTCAATAGGATGTCAAATAATGCATTAAAAAATCATCACATTCCCTAAACATGAGGTAAGAAGGATAATTAAAGCACGATTCGTTGAAAGAACCTACAAGAAAGAAAGGATAGGTTTATGCTTTTAAGTTTTAAAATAGACGAAGGAATTAGGAGAAAGACTAATTTTTTTTTGATAAGTTCTATTAGAGGGGTAGCTCCCTATATTATATAGAAAAAACAAAAAATGTTACATAGCATTGGAAATGGCATTAATGCCATCAACCAGATCATTGGCTCTCTCTAGCTGCTAGGCAGACATGAGATCACCATTTACACTTATGAAATTAGCAAAAACTTCCATGTTGCAATTTTCTAGTCCCTCCCTGAAAATTTCTAGTTCCTCCACCACCTTTCCTTTCTTCCTTACTACATCTGCATCAAAGATCCCCCCAATAAGACCGTTCCTAGGATTTGGGTTGGTATGCTGCCCTGCCACTAGAATATCATCTCTCAGATCATCCTTGGCCAAGAAACCGATGAATCTTGAGGCCTTTGAATCCTAATAAACTATATTATAAGAGGAAGAATGAGACATACACCCTTATCATTGGATGTGCCATGCACTACTACATATCCCTAGTCTTCCTTTTAAGTACTATTTGGGTATATGAGGAGACTTAATAAGTTGTACCTTAACTTTTATTTCATTAATTATTTTTCTCTTATATTTTTCAATTTTATCTATTATTTTTCCCAAGATAATTTAAAAGAATGTGAGCTTTTTGCAACACATAATTAAAGGTGATCATATTTTAAAATATTTTCCATTAAGTTTATCATCTTTGTAGTGGGACTTCATAACTACCTCAATATATAGATCAGTATATAGATGATCATGTTTTTGTACTATTTACATTAATTATTTATTTTTTAAATATAAGACATCATAATTTTAAAATATAAACTATTAAAAGTAACATACAAGTATACAATATTCACTACACTTTTCAAAGTAAAAAACAAAACAAAAGAATTGCCCAAATAATGAATGGTGGCTTTTGCAAAAGTTGAATTAAAATTTTATGCATTGTAGATAAATTAAAATTAAAATCTATGTGTACAATATTTACTACACTTTTCAAAGTAAAAAACAAAACAAAAGAATTGCCCAAATAATGAATGGTGGCTTTTCCAAAAGTAAAATTAAAATTTTATGCATTGTAGATAAATTAAAATTAAAATCTATGTGTCCATGTGCACATATGTAGTAAAAGATAATTTGAAAGTAAAATAATAATAATAATAATAATAATAATAAGTAAATAAAATAGCTCTAGAGTGGTACCTCTATTTGTTTTTTAGATAATGTACTTCAGATATCTATAGTAGTTATGGTTGGGCTTCACAACTACCCTAATATAAGTTTAGATCTTGTAAAAGTACAAACTATTTAAGTTGAACGTGTATGAAGCACTAAGGTTTTTTTTTTTTTTTTTCTTTGGTATAACGAACTTATTTTCATTGATTTTCATTATTAATGTATTCTTTCTTGAGAAGTTAAAGAGAGTAGGATAAGTTCAAGGATGAAGGCTCTATAACTAATTATAGGTATGTTGTGTAGTTAATGAAAAGTTCACAATAGAAATTAGGGTTTTGAAATCTTATTATAATAGCTTTATATTATAATTTTATAGAGGTCATCCACAAATTTGTTTTTTCTACAATGGGAGCATGAGGCTTAGGGCACGAGCCTTAGGCTGAACCTCTTCTACTGAGAGACAAGGACTGAGGGGTATTCATTCTGCGAAATTCACCTTGATATGATGTGTAGCTTATAAAAAGTTCACAATAGAAATTAGGGTTTTGAGATCTCATTATAATAGCTTTGAATTATAATGGATGTGATATGTTGTCTCGCATCATAAGGTTGCACACTATTGGAGACCCTACACCAGATGTGAGGTGCAGTTTAGGAGGAGTGAAGTGTGGCATTATAATGTTGGATTTGTTATGCAACACATCACGATGTTGGGTGTGGTTTGTCATCTATAAGAAACTCTAAAGATAAATAGGGTTTTTAGGCTCTGTTTTATAAGAAGGAAGCCAAGATCATAATGCTTGATGTATTGTATGGTTTAGAGTTCACAATATAAATACAGGTTTAAGAGTGTATATTATGCTAGCCGGCACTGTAAAAGAATGCAGATTTGTTATCACCATATATAATGTAATGTTCATGCATCATAATAACTTGTACAGAGAAGGGAGGCTCAACATCACAATAGATGGTTTATTTAAACAAAGACAAAGTTCAGAATATTTGATCTAAACATAAAAAAAAGGTGTGACATAAATCTTCTTTAACCTTATTTCTCTTTCATAATAAATTTTAATTTGATAGGTTTTCTTATTAAAATGTATATTGATTCACAATAATCAATTAAAATTTATAATAATAAAAATATGCAAATATGTTTTAGCAGTTGATAGGATTATCTTTACTCTTCAACATTGAAAATTAGTTTCATGGTACGGATTATCTTTACAGTTGCTTGTGTTTGTTCTGAATATTGAAACATAAAAACACACGGATTATATTTACCGTCCTTTCATTTTACTCAAAATCATTGTTTCAATTACGGGGTTAAACACTGTTGTAACTCCGCTAACCCGTCCACACTAAATTGGCTTACTGTTTAAAAAATTTCAGTTGCCCAAATCTGAGACGTCCGCCACGGTTTCTAAATTGTTCTGCTCTGTAAATAGGACAAACAAATTAAATTGACTTGCAGCTTCTTTTTATTTGGGAAAAAGAAATCCCACAAACTTTGCTGCAAATTGTTTCCTTTCTTTAGATCTGCCAATATTGCTGTTTTTGCCAGGTCTGATTTTCATAATGTTTTTCTGTACCTTCCATCTCTACCTGATGCACAACTGGTTCCACTTCAAATGGTATCACTTCTACTTCAAATTGTATCACTTCTATGTTGAAATGCCGGTTTGCCATTAATGCTGTTGATATGTCATCACAATGTCTAGAATGCAATACAAATCCGTTCTTGATAGCAGAGTTATTTGAATTAGTTTTTATGAGCACAAAACATTTAAAACACAGCTATGCCCTAGACATGTAGACTTTTCAGATGAATTGTTTCTTCTATGCAGAAAGTTGGAGCAGTTAGCAGAAGAAGTTGACTTTTGATGTCTAGTCTAGTCTAGATGATATCTTTCTCGGCATCACAAACGTCAGGTAGAAGCAAAGGAAAGGGCGGAGCTTTTGCAAAGAGTGGTGAGTTAGACTTCTCTCTGGTTATTTGTAATCTAGTTGAAACCAAATTCTTCTAAAGTTTGGATTGGTTTTGAGGAGTTCTTGTCTTCTTCTAGATACATTTGAAATCAGTTTTGAGATTTATAAGTCCATCCTCCAGTTGAGTCTTTATTATGTTTTAGTGATTAGTGAAACTCACCTACATTAAATGATTGGCTATGTTTTTTCCAACTGATTTGGTTATTATTCAGATTGTAAAGTTGTGGCATGGACCAAAAATTTGCAATTTTTTTTTCCTTAAAAATACGCTAGTTGAATGAGAAATAATGGTTTCTGCTAAGAAAGAAATAAAAAATAAAAAACAAGCATCAAAGATGAACGATGTCAACTGTTTATATTGTGGACAAATCATGTAATTGCTAATGCTCATGAATCACCAATCACCATGATGGGGACTGCCTGCTTGGAAAAGATTCCATTATTTTGCAATTTGATTTTGTAAACAGATGCTGCTCTAAAATTCTATACAAAGATACAATTATTTACAATTTTGGGATTCAACAAATTGCATGGGACTACTTGGAAAATAAGAATAAAAGTGGGGACCATTGTCTTTGTAAAATTCTAAAGTCACTCAAAAAGACACATTAGGACATTAGGCATAATCCCCAATACCTCTTGACATGCATTTTTTATGTTGTTAAGGATCGCCTCTTGTTATTCTAATTGCCTAGAGTCTTTGCCCTCTTCTTATTTGCAACTAATGTTCATTTATTAAGATCTCATTAAACTCATGCCTAAAGGCTGTGACTGGAGGATGACAACATATTACAGACCTTAATGTCTTGTTCATAATTTAAGAAAAACATCTTGCTAGGAGAATTAAACATCTGGTTTTCTAAATGGTTGAAGAGGGCATACTATGTATATAAATAGGCAGATTTACTTGTAGTCTTATCAAATCTTCGAAAGGCTTCAAATGGGTTCACTAGTTTTGTTGAAAGGATATCTCTTTAGAAATAGAATTTAAAAAGGCTTATGAAAGGATTGAATGTGGTTTGAATTAGATCATGAAAATATATTAAATTTGATTTTCTAAACTACTATTCTTAGCCACTAGTCAAACTAACTAAGCATGTAACTTTCAAACACTCCTAACGTGATAATATTTTGTAAGAATAAAGTATGCATGTACAAGGTTGTAGATGGTTATGAGGTGATCCAAATAGTTTGAAGTTAAACATTTTTGATGCAAGTTATTGACACATGTTTTGGTTGGTTACTACCTACTCCATTTAATGTTGTGATGGGATAGCCACAAAGGGTGCAAGAAGTGGATTCAGAAATCCACTAAACTGAAAAATTATTGAAAGTAGGAAGAAAGACATGATTAGCATAGAGTCAATTTCCAAGTCGGGGATATATAATATCTTTACTTAGAAAAAGGGGGATATATAATATCTTTACTTAGAAAAAGATAAGTCTCGAGGTATTGCAATGAAGTTAAAACCAATTAGATAGAGTCCATCTAAGATTCTTAAAAAACTAAATTCTAATACTTTTATACTAGATCTTCATCGATACATGAATTTGTATTCCATTGTGAATGTTGAACACTGGCATGTCTCTTTGATTATATCAACTAATGTACATCCCTTCAAGGAGCCCTATTCTCACCCTCTACTTATGTACTAAACATTAGTAGAGGTTTTTCTCATCATATTACTCTCTAAATAGTCAAGCAAGAACTAGTTGAGGAAGAAGAATTTTGGAGGATGTATTGGCCTCTTCATAGAATGATCATGCAAAATACTCAAGACTAGTCACATAAGCAACACCTCATGTTTCAAAGGAAGATATAAGGAGTTTTGTACATCATGCCAAGAAAATAGTTATAAAACCCCATTTCATAGCCAAAAAGGAGAATGGTTGTTACTAGAAAATGGACACACCCCCCATCTTCTTTAACATGGATGATATGGAAGATCAGCTCTAAATATTGAAGGAAAGATACCTAATCTATAGATTTATGTGGGCTTTTCCAATATCCAAAACACTTAGTGGGCTCATGAAAAGTAGAAGCCATCTATATTAGTTTAGATGTTGAGGGTTCCCAAAGGATACTTTCTAGAAATTTTCTTTCCCAAACAAAATAAAGATCTTTTATATTAAGGAGCACCATGGTTCATGAAGAGATATGGGCTCTTTAAGAAACACTTGTTACTAGATTTCAACCTAAAATATAATCTACCAAGCACAATCCCAAGATAGGTAATATTTACCTGTGCTCCTTAGTCAAAACTAATTACATTTCTCTATAAATTCTTTGATTTGCAATTACATAATACATAGCTGGTTCAAAATTTTAAAAAAATCTGAGGTTGTGATTTATGAAATTTTTTGCGTCAATCTAAACTATGGAAAACATTATCAAGTTTAATGATTTTACAAATGGGAGGTGTTGTATATAACAAACCCATATATTATGATAATATGTTGTTTAAATATCAAATGTGTAATGAGAACAATCATCTTTTCCATGTTTCTCCAAACCAAGAAATGATGGAGTTGGACCAAGCATGTTTACAAGATGCAATGGAACAACCACCAACAATAATACCTTCTAAGCCTAAAATACAACAGATAAATACTCAAAGCTACCAACCAGATGAGAACAAATTCAGATGAGATTACACAAGAAAAGGTAAGGAAACAAGAGATAATTTACATTTTGTGAGATCAACAGAGTAACAAAAAAGTAGATGGGAGAAATACTTAAGAAAACAGCCTAAATTAAGAGATATCACACCTAGAATCAGTATATCTAAAAGTAAAATAGCACATAGGTAGGTGATATGTCAGCAAATCTAATCCCAAAAAAATTGAAAACTCATAATAGAGCAAAATAGAAAGAGAAAATCATCCAATGCTAAAATTGAGTCAGAAGTGAAGAGCAAACTAGAAATAACAATCACAATGTTCAAATCGGTTCAACTTCACACACATCCTTACAACTCTTCAATTCAAATGAGTGTATAAATGGAACAAACTCCCATCTCTAATCAGCCACTAGAGGAAGATATTTTGGAGGTTCTCAAATCTATTTAATACAGGCTTTACCATGGAATGCCAAGAGAATAGGTGTGCCCAAAAAAGGCCAATACATGCATAACATATTGCAAATTGAAGGAATAGATGCAGTCCTCCTACAAGAAGTGATGATAATAAACTCCAAACACCAAAGAAAATATTAAGTACATATGGTGGATTGGATCTTAGTAACAAATACCAACAATCTCATCCTAGTCACAGCCTTCTACACTAGTCACTTACATCACTGATCAATGGATCACATCTAAAAAGGAAATCTCAGCCAAGATAAGAGACACAACTCTTTCAAATCATTGGGCAATAATCTTATCAATTTTAAATAAATATAATAGGCAATGACAACAAGGTTTCAAATTTCAAAAGTTTTTGCTAGCACATCTAGATTTCAAGGAGCAAGTGGGAAAATGGGTAAAGCTATGCAATGTAAAAATTCATGGGTAAACTTCATTACCTCAAAATTTGAGGTAATAGCGACAGTCATAGAAAAGTCCTATAAATTAAGAAGAAATTGACAATAGTTCAAAAGAAAATCAAAGAGATTGGATTTGACTCTGATTTTCATCAAATTATTTACCCACAATCTATTGGGTCTACAAAATCAGGAAGAATAATGACGAAGACAACATGTATGAAATCAATGAGTAAACAAGGTGATATTAACACAAAATATTTTTATAAATTATTTTTGAACCAACAACATAGTAATGTTGTTTAACAAAACAAAACAGAGAATGGAATGGTTAGATGCCCAGGAATCCTAAAACAAGATTTAAAAAAGATGGAAATCTTCCCCCAACCACAATGAGAAGGGATAAAAGATCTATAAAATATTGTTTTTTTTTTTTTAAAAAAAAGCGTGCAAGCACAAACCCATAGTGTATTAAAATAAAGAGTTCATATACATCAAGGCTTCATATACTCTGTAAACTCGTCATGGTAGAGAAGACTATCAGTGTTGGCAACCCCTAAGAAAAGCCATGCAAGACCTCTCCCATAAACATTCTCCGTAGGTATCCCCTAAATGTAGCTATTCCGGTACTAGTGGCTATTATTATATCTGTTGCACTGGGGTCATCTTCGGGTAGCAGCATCACTTTATCAGATGGACCTGTAATCTTGTACGGATCCTCCTTCCCAGTCTCCTGGTCATAGTAAACAGCTCTTCTAACATACAAGCTTGCTGTTTTGCCATCAAACGAATCTCGATTCTCCATATCTTGTAGAGGCAATGGAATAAAGGCGAACAGCATGAGGGGTACTAGAGTTTTTTTTTTCAAACTTTTAGGGTTCTCACCAGGAGGGATCACACCATAGGTCTGGCATGAACTGAGATAATTCCTCATTTTCCAACTGAAGCATATCAGCATTAAAAATGGAAACATTGAATTCCTCATCCGATCTACTCAGAGGGAAAAGCTCAATTGAAATACCCAAATCTTGTGTATCCTTGGCCCTCTGAATTGTTGTCCTTCTCATGTCTGGGGTGCATTTCCAAATGGATCATCATTATTTGTGAATAGTAGTATGCGTTTATCAACATTCCTGGTGGATACTTTATGTAGGAGTTCCTGAGAAACCGAAAGTGCGCTGTATAAGGGGTTTTCTCTTGATCTAGGAATAATTCCACTTTGACTTCCAATTTCCTTTTCAAAATTATCCTCAATGTGGCTAAAGTCTTTAATCAATCTCGTTTTGGGCGATCAAGGTCTTCTCCTTAGCGAACATTAATAACATAGACACCCTCAGATTCCTGCAAATTTCTTTTCTCTCTAGTATTACAAAAAATATTGCCACTTCATCATAGTCGCTCTTAATGATGCGAGTTTTTAAGGGACACAAGAATACACTTTACAACAGTACTGAAGTGTGTTCTCTTCTTTTCATCATCTTCTTCCTTTATCTGTAAGAACATATCTCGCCCAGCATCGATCATGTACACAACAAATTCTTTCGCGGCCTCCTTATCTTGTGTACATGCTGAGCATATCATTTGGTATGCATGTCCACAAGGACGCTTCCCATGAAATCATTCAACTCATAATCATTTTTTATGACATAGATATGGATCTCCATCTGCATAAACAGCTTCACAGTTTCCTCAACATGCCCATTTTAGGCATTGTAGCTAATTAAAATTAAAATTTTAAGCATTGTAGATAATTAAAATTAAAATTTATATGTCCATGTTTGTATGTAGTAAAAAAAAATTCTAAAATAAAATAATAATAATAATCATAAAAAGAAGAAGTAAATAAAATAGCTCTAGTTGTAGTGGTGCCTCTATGTGTTTTTAAGATAGATATATTTAAGATATCTATACTAGTTATAGTTGGACTTCACAACTACCCTAATATAAACTGTGTATGTATTTAATTTCCACTTTTCAAAAAAAAATTAATGATTAATATAGTGGCTAGTTTTGATCTTGTAAAAGTACAAATTATTTAATTTGAAGGTATATGAAGCACTAGGGTTTTTTTTTTTTTGTATAAGGAGCTTATTTTCATTGATTTTCATTATTAATGTATTCTTTCTTAAGAATTTAATGAGAGTAGGATAAGTTAGAGGATGAAGGGGCTATAAATAATTTTATATATGATGTGTAGTTAACAAAATCTTCTCAATAGAAATTAGGGTTTCGAGATCTCATTATAATAGGTTTCTATTATAATGGATGTGATGTGTGCCCTTGCATCATAACCTGATGTGCACTATTAGAGACTCTAAATATATTTTTTAAATGGAGATCATCCACAAATTCATTTTTTCTACCGGATTTAGGAGTACGAGCCTTAAGCTGAACCTCTTGCATTGAGAGCCAAGGACTGAGGTGTATCTATTTCACCAAATTCAGGCAGGAGCCATCCCGGTCTCATCCCTTGATATGATGTGTAGCTTATAAAAAGTTTACAATAGAAATTAGGGTTTTGAGACCCCATTATAATAGCTTTGAATTATGATGGATGTGATATGTTGTCTGGCATCATAAGGTTGTGCACTATTGGAAACCCTGCACTAGATGTGAGGTGCAGTTTTGAAAAGTTCATAATAGAAATAATGCTTGTAGACATTTGCATCTTGATAAACTACATTATACAAGGATTGAAGTGTGGCATTATAATGTTGGATATGTTATGCAACACATCATGATGTTGGGTGTGGTTTGTGATCTATAATTTTTGTTTGAAGATAAATAGGTTTTGTATAAGAAGGAAGCCCAACATCATAATGCTTGATGCATTGTATGGTTTAGATTTCTCAATATAAATACGGGTTTACGAGTGTATTGCTAACCCTCACTGTAAAAAAATGGAGATTTGTTATCACAACCACAATGTTTGGTTGTAACATCATGACTTAAATTGTTCTGTTGTTATGCACATACTAACTTGAACATATATGGCGCCAGAATGAGCAATAGCTTTAAGAAGATAATTTGTGGCCCATCGAATGATCATTTTGCATTGGAGAGTTCATTTCCCATGAATCCACCGAACTCCAAAACATTCCATGACAACATTGTGGTTGTGAAGGCCATTGGAAATCCAAACGTAACATTATCTCCTGCATCTTAATATCCTACCGTCAATTCATGTCTATGCCAACTGAAATAATATCTGTGTCTAGATACTGTTCTGCTTCCTTATGTGCTTTGACTGTAATAGTTGGTAGCTCTTAGTTCAGAGTTGAGCAAGAATTCATTGGTAGCAGGCTTCCTGGTCGCTAGCTTATTGCAGGGTCTAATGTTTATGTTACTGCTGCCCCCTTATGTTAATGTATACTATTATAAGATTAATAATAATGGTGAAGATGAAAGTAGAAATATCATTGTCTATACTTATTCTTGTCCTCCTCATTCCCAACAACTAAGTGCAATGGTTAAAGGTCATCGTTCATCTTTGGGTCCATCACCAATTAGTACTTCTTTGCCAAATGTAATCAATACTACCCTCCTTGAAAATGTTCCTCAAATGGTTGGAGGTATGTTACAAGTTTATTATTTTTTAGTCTTGAGTTTTTTTATCTTATAAGATACCTTCATAATTGTTAAGGGATAAAGAATTAGTGAATATCTAGTCAACATTTAAAAGGTTTATAGGCTTAGTGTAAATCTAGTCAACATTTAAAAGGTTTATAGGCTTTACATTTTGGGGGATTGTTCTGTATGCTACATCTTGTAGATTTTTGCATTCCAAAGTTCTGAAAGAATATGTAGGTGGACTTTATAAACTAGATTACACAGGCATACTTTATAAAATATTGGATATTGGCCTTGTGGTTGTCTCATATAAAGGGATGAGCCTCGGTGTGAGTCCAAGAAGTAGCTTTAAGATACAAGCTACTTCTTGGACTCACACCAAGGCTCATCCCTTTATATGACACAACCACAATGCCTTTCGTTCTATTGTACTGTTGATATCCAATATTTTATAATGTATGCCTCTATAATCTATTTTATAATGTCCACTTGCATATCCATTCATAACTTTGAAATGTAAAAATCCACAAGATAGCAGCATACAGAACAATCCCTCCAAAAGTAAAGCCTATAAACCTTTTAAATTTTGACTAGATTTACACTAAGCCTATAAGCCTATAAACCATTTAAGTGTTGACTAGATTTACACTAAGCTATTATACCTTAACTCTTATAGGATAAAAAACTTAGAACCAAATAATAATAAACTTGTAACATACCTCTAGCCATTTGAGGAAAATTTTCAAGAAGGGTGGTATTGACTTTATTTGGCAAAGAAGTAGTCACTGGTGATGCACCCAAAGATGAACCATGCCCTTTAACCATTGCACGTGGATGTTGGGAATAGTAGTCCCTGCAATAAGCCATTTACCAGGAAGCCTGCTACCAACGAATACTTGCTCAACTCTGAACTGAGAGTTACCAAGCATTGCAGTCAAAGCACATAAGAAAGTAGAAAAGTGTCTAGACATGGATATTATTTTAGGTGGGATAGACAAGAATTGACGGGAGGATATTATGATGCACAACCACAATGCTGTCATGGAGTGTTTTGGAGTTCGACGGATTCATGGGCAGCGAGCTCTCCAATGCAAAGATGGCCATTCAATAGGCCACAATTATCTTCTCAAAGCTACTGCTCATCCGGGCACCATATATGTTGAGGTCAGTATGTGCATAACAACAGAATAATTTCAATCATGATGTTACAACAGAATAATTACAGTCATGATGTTGTATCTCCTGGGTTTATAAATTCTAATAGTTATTTAGGCTTGTCTGATAATTATGTAGGTACGAGACCCTAACAATGACTACAAATGGTAGGAGAGGCCAGAAGAGAATTGCGTATGAAATAGATAACTAAAACCTTGAAACAACTGCAGTACTTGGAGTTGCAGCCTTTTTGTTTTCCAAGTAAGAACCTTCCTATTCCAAGAAACTCATTCATGCTTCCATGGTAAATTTTTTAGCACTAGAGTAATAGTAGTATCTTAAAAGATTGATAACGGTCAGAGTTTAGGAGCTGATGAATTATACAATACATTTGGGTGGGACAATAAACATGTTGGAGCCCAAATGCTTTTATCCAAGGTATAGTAACTTAGAGTGTGACTATTTATATTACTTCACTTTTATCATTGAATCTGTGATATTTTTAACTTCTTTCTGATTCGATTGGTATAAGTACTCACACTTGAAGTTATTATACCTTCCATAAAAGTACTTGTGCTCCAACATGTTTATTGTCCAAGCCAAATGTATTGTCCTATTCATCAGCTCCTAAACTCTGATCATTACCAATTTTTTAAGCAGCTGCTATTACTCTAGTGCTAAAAACCTTACCATCATGGAAGCATGAATGAGTCTCTTGAAATAGGAAAGGTCTTACTTGTGAAACAAGGGATGCAACTGCAAGTGCTGCAGCCATTCCAAGTTTTTTGTTATCTATTTATACCCAGTTCTAGCTGTGTCCATGTCTTTTCACCTCTCCCAGCATTTGGTTCACTATTAGGTTCCCCTACCTACATAATTTTCAGACAAGCCTCAGTAAGTATTAGAATTTAAATATTCGGGAGATACAACATCATGACTGAAATTATTCTATTTTTAAATCATGAGTGATATTATCATGTTCTTATACACACTCTAACCTGAACATATATGGTGCCTAGACTAGTAGTAGCTCTAAGAAGATAATCTGTGGCCCATCCAATGGTCATCTTTGCATTGGACATCTCGCTTCCCATGAATCTGCCAAACTCCAAAACACTCCATGATAGCATTGTGGTTGTGAAGGCCTTTGGAAATCCAAACTTTACATTGTCTACTCCATCAAGTCCATATCCTCCCGTCAAGTCCAGCTGATAAATTGTCCTGTTGATGATGTTTTTGTGACAACACAACAGTATCCTATCCTCTCTTGATCAAAGCTTTCTGAATGCTAAATTATATGATCAAACAAGAATGCTCCAAGGTTCCTTTAATGTCAGGTCTTGACTTGTACGTGGATAGACTTCAACTCTGGATGATGCGAGAAGATGTTATGTTGATCTTCTTTGAATGCCTTTTCATAGAGAATAGCGTAGCTAATGATGCTTGTTTCATATCATGGAGTAGGAGACTTGAAAATTTAGGAAGAGATTGAAGTTTGAAAGATGAATGTCCTCTATGATGCCAATGATAAAGTGTACCAACATGATGAACTTGAAGTGACCTCTTGGTACAGTAGCATGATGTCTCCCTTGTAGTGACTGCCTCTTGACTTTACCCCTTGCATGAAGGTGGTTTCAAGCCCCTGGCACCTTATATGACTCCTTAGCTCCATCAATTCTCCTGTAACACAAAGAAAGCAGCGTATTAAACCATTTATATTCATTTTATAACACATAAGAATCATTCTAAGCATTTTCTTGCCTTTTCAAACCTAGGCGCACATTTGGAGTTGTGGAGAAGGGAAAGTGCGCCTTTGATTATCTTGCCTTATACTTGTCATTTTAATGTTTCAAACAATTGGAAATGACTTAAAATGTTTATCTTCCTCAAGACGCCCACTCAAAGGTGTGGATTTATGCATTCTTTTGAGGTGCAAATCTAGGTCTATGATGATGTAAAAGTGCGCCTGACCTTATATTGACATTTCTTATGATATCAAATGATTGGGCATGTCCTGGAATGATTCTCTTTTCTCAAGCACTCACTTTTAGATGTGAATTCATGCTCTTTTCTTGAGGTGCAATTTTGGGTTTGTATAGATAGGAAGATGCACCTAGCATCTTGAGCTATTTCTTGGCATTTCAACAATCTCCAATACTTGTCCAAACTCTCTAGAGACTCTCCATTAGTTAGGCATACATCTTGATTTCAAACTTTATGCTTTCTAGGTGCACATTTTGATTTCAAACTTTATGCTTTCTAGGCACACATTTTGACCTCTAAAGGAGTGAAATGTGCCTAGCTTTCCTAGGTGATAACATGTTTCAATCAAATATTTCAATCTAATGCAATAAGTGCCTAGAAGACTTCTTGCTTTATGGTGACCAAATTTTAGAGTTCAAGTCTTTCTCCTTGTAAGGCACACATTGATGATGGTTGAAGTGTGAAATTATGCCCCAATATGAATGAGTGATCTCTTCTCTTTCATGGATTCAAGTTTTTGTGTAGACTCAAAGAGAAGCCTTGATACTCAAATACTCTCAAAACTCATGGAATCAAGCATATTTCACTTAGGCACACCTTTGGGGTTCTACAGTAGATAAAATGCACCTCTGTTTGAAGGGTGAATTCTTCAAGTTGTGATCAATCTCATGGACTTTAGGAGAGTTATACTTCTTTAGGCACAATTCTTCACAAATTTAGACACTTTTATGTCAAGGCACCAAAATTGGTTCATAGAGGTGTGAAAGTGTGCCTTAGTCTCTTGAATTCATTTTAGAATTGGGTGATTGAAGGTGTCTCTGGGAGGTTTACTCTTTCAAGGTGCCACTTTCCTCTTGAAACTCCTAACCTTTCTTTCTCAAGGCGCTAGTTGACGATCTTACAGATGAAATTGAGCGCCTTATCTTCCTTGAAGCAACTTTGACTAACTCTAGGTGCACTTTTGTGACCCAACAAGTGATGAAATACACCTTCACTCCTTGAAGAAAATTTGACTAAGTTTAAACCCTCAAAATGTCTCCTAACACCAACTTGTCATTGTTAAATGATAACTCCCCATGTTCTTACCTTAGACACACTTCCTGACCTATATAGGAGTGGATTTGCACCTTGAATTCTCTTGTTGGCTTTCAAAAAATTTTCAAGTAAAACACTTCATGTTGATCTTATCTCATGACTAGGTGCCATATAGGGTCTCTACATGATATATTTTCCTCCAACAATCCTGGGCGCACCTTGGTGGTTCTTTAGATGGGGATGTGCACCTAGACCACTTAGTCCATTTTTTCACAAAATTATTCAATGTCCAAGGCATTTTGAAGGTCAAAACATCACTCTCATGTAGGGCACCTTAGGTTGGGTGAATGGATTCTTTGACTTGAGAAAATGAAGGTGTCTTTGGGAAGACTCAATCCTTTCAAGGCACAAGCTTCATTTACAACTTCTAATCATCTTCCTCTCTAGGCACATATTTGAGTCTCTTCAAGTGCAAATTGGTGCCTTGCCCTCCTTGGAGTATTTTTGACTAGGTTTGAACCTTAAAGGTGACTCCAAGCATAGATTTATCATTAGCCATGATGATTTCTCAAGCTCTAAGCCTAGGCGCACATTTGAGGTTCTACAGTAGCACATTTATGCCAAAGGCCATTGGACCATTTCCATGCAACATCTCCTAAGTTTAAGGCATCTTAAAGATCAAAACATCAATTCTTATCAAGACGCTTATTTGGAGTCCCTAGATAATGTTTCTCTCCCACCCAGGTCTAGGTGCACTTTAGAGGTCCTACAGATGGAGATTTGCGCCTAGACTTAAGAGAGTTCATTCTTCAATATTATCAATTCAACCAATGCATTAGCTCATAGGGAAGTCTTGACATTGAACATTCTTTAAAACTTCATGGAATTAAGCATGCTTCTTCTTGGGCTCAAAAAGGTGATCACACTGATGCAAACTGGCACCTTAGGTTGAGTAAGTGAGTTTTGGACTTCATCAATGGAAAGTGTCTTTGGGTGGACTAGCTCTTCAAAGAGAAATTTCCTTCTTTGAGTTGAACACTTAGTCAAATTTTGAAACTCTCACTTTCCAAGTTTCCACTATTATCAACACTTAGTCAAAATTTCCAAGTTTGATCCTCTTTGATAGATGAATTGATGGAATCTCATTACTTTTTCTTGCCCATGTTAACCTCAATGTTTCTCAGTTGTCTGATAGATGACCTTCGTTTGTAAAGAGAATTGAATAAGACTCAAAACTAAACCCTAGAACTGTGAAAACATGGGGGTCCCCATTTGCAATGGGGTGATGTGTGATTAGGCCACAACAAGACTCAAATCTAACATAATATAATTTTATTTTATATCATCTTAACTAAGTGCAGTAGAAAAATGCTTTTCAGGTATTTAAGGCTATAATTAAATTTAGGATGGAAACTAAACAACATAAATTTGTATGGAATCTCTAGAACCATGGCAGTAGAAGTAACAACATGAACGAGACAAAGGAAGTAACTATCTATAATACTTAAAGGAAAGAAGAAACCTTAGCTACCAAGCCACCAAAGGGTCACCTAGGCTGCCCTAGTGAATAAAAAAAAAAGCCAAAAAATACAACAATTAGTCACCATAAGGCAATGAAGATTAATGTTCTAGAAATTGCAGCAAGTTATGATGTCTAAATGTTTAACTCAGTATTGCAAGAGGTATGACATAGTTGTGGCTTTTTTTTTAGCTTAGTGAATGGTGAGTAGTTGGACAATTTATCAGCTAGAATTGATGGGAGGATATGGACTTGACACAGTAGACAATGCTAAATTTGGATTTCCAAAGGCCTTCACAACCACAATGTTGTGATGGACTATTTTTGAATTTAGCGGATTCATGGATAGCGATGTCTCCAATACAAAGATGGGCATTTGTTGGGGCACATATTATCTTCTCAAAGCTATTGCTCATCTAGGGACCATATATGTTCATGTTAATATGTGCATAACAATGGAATAATTCTAATCATGATGTAACAACTAAATAATTTTAGGGGTTTATAAATTCTAATAATTATTGAGGCTTGTCTGAAAATTATACAAGTAGGGGACCCTAATAATGACCACAAATGCTGGGAGAGGCTAGAATACATGGACACTTCTAGAACTATGTATAAATAACCAAAACCCTAAAACGGTTGTAGCACTTGTAGCTACATCCCTTTTTTCACAAGTAAGACCCTCCCTATTCCAAGAGACTCATTCATGCTTCCATAATGCTAAATTTTTTAGCACTAGATTAAAACCAACATCTTAAAAACATGGTAATAATAGAGTTTAGGAACTGATGAATCAGAGAATACGTTTGGGTGGGACAATGAACATGTTGGAACCCAAGTGCTTTTATCTAAGGTATAGAAAGTTTGAGTGTGGCTACTTATATAACTTCTTACTGATTTGATTAGTATATGTAGTCACAAACCAAGTTAATATACCTAAGATAAAAGTACTCAAGCTCCAATGTGTTTATTGTCCAATCCAAATGTATTGTCTGATTCATTAGCTCCTAAACTCCTATTGTTGTCATTCTTTTAAGTTGAGATTACTCTAGTGCTGAAAATTTTACCATCATGGAAGAATGAATGAGTCTCTTGGAATAGGAAGGGTCTGATTTGTGAAACACAAGGGATGCACTTGTAAAATATGCTTTTGATGTGTTTGGGCTCTGTGGCAGCCATGAAACCCTAGGGTTTCAACTCGAAACCACTGTGTTTTTGTCATTCCTAGGCTTAACTTCACTAGAAAGCTGCATATTTTGAAGGTAATGAACTTGCTTGATGCATATGTGACTGTGTTTTATCATTTTATCTCTCATTTTTTCAATGCAATGGGTTTCATGGCTGCGGCTCCTGTATATCATCATTGACAAATTTGTTTACTTGTTTGTTAACTGTCATTCCTATGTATATCTAGTCACCACAAAACCTTTTTGAGAGAGCTAAAATGAATAAAAGAAGATCTTTTCTAGATCTGCACCTTCATACTGCTACAGGTATTTCACGATTACATTACACTGTCTTCAATTCCATCTTTGTCACATTCTATGTATTTTGTATCTTCGGGGTTTGAAACCCTCAGCCCAAAATGATAATTTTGTTACTCAGGAATGATGAAAGATTCACCTTTTGAACTCTGATAGCTTTAAACATTATTATCTATTTCATTTTGAAGGCCGCGGCCATATGCATTACTGTATACACAGGAAACTATGGTGTTTTATCATTAGGGTTTGAAACCCTCCTTACTGTATTGAGAGACAGTGAACTTGAGGCCAAACGGTCATGCACATACTTAGTATATTTCTCAATATCGACACTAAAATGTCACTCTTCCTCCTTTGTGCATTAACTAATATGGGTTTCAAAACTTGCATTTTGGGTTTCGAGTTGAACTCTAGGAGGGATATTGATTTGAGATTAATCAAAACTCAGTCCAGATGGCCATACATGCCATCATATGCAAAATATACTCTAGAGTTTAAAACCCTCCTTTCATGTTTTGCGTTATGCACTGGGCCACCACTGTATATTTATGAATATTTCAAAACCTTTCATTTGACTTTTGGCTATATGTATTTTCTGTAATGACAATGATATTTCACTTGTAACTCCTTTATCACTGAAACATATGACATGACATAGAAGCTTGTTGTATTTGATTGAGGCAGCATGGATCAGTTACTTCTATGTTTCTCTTGTTCTTCATTAAAACATGGCAAGGCACGATGGGCCTTTTGATCTGGCTAGAGCATATATTCTATCAAATATTTTTATTAACTATCCATGGTACTTGTTCTATGAGATGACAATGACACCTGTATTCAAAATGATTATTCTTCTAAAATAGTTCCTGTAGCTTTGAGTGCTCCTTCTTAACTATCTAATTTATCATTTGATCATTAAACATTACATACATAACCAGTCCATACTATCTTATAGTTGTTCATTTTGATGTCCTGTATGGTTGTGTCACTTGTGTATTTGTTCTTCATCCTGATGCATCTGCTTGCTTTTATTATTCCTTCATCTTGTCATGTGAATGTGAATGATGATTCTTTCTTTTCTATTCATCCCTTCTGAGATTAAGTGGAAGCAGCATGCTGTGCTCAACCCTTGTGGGAGCCCATTTGACACGACATGCTGAATGTATTCAATTAGCTACATGACTTATCCTATACCTGCATATGAAACAATAGATTAGAATAAAACAATGATGTTCCGTGATTGCTTCTTTTTAGTTCTTTCTGCATATGGATGATGTTCATTTGATCAATGCACTATATTCAAAGTATTATGCCTCTTCTGATAGATAAAGGATTTTCATAATCGGAGCTTCTAACGGGACCTTTCCCACATTTTTTAGGTACATGTTGAGATCAGGAGCAGGGCAAGAGGCTACTCTGAAGATCGACAAAACAAGGCAATGATGGCTATGTCTCTCCTTTCTCATTCATTAGATGCATAGTATTTTATTATATCTACATATGTTCAGCTATAACCTACAGCTTGTGTGGGATATCTGAAATGTCATTATTTCTTTCAATGCAGTGCTTATTCTTTTATGTATTTAAACTTGTAAATGAATAACCATTGTGATGAATGAAATACTTATCTCACTTGACTGTTCTGCAATGCAATGATTGATCTGAAATTTCTCCTTCTTTCTTGAACAACTAAACTACATTTAACATTGAAACATAATAACTATGGAACTAACTCATAACATAAGTAATTCAAACCTCACTCAAAAAATGATAATGTTATATCTGCTCAGCAAATTTTTGAGTTGTGGTCAAAAAATGGTAACATTTCTAGCAACTTCTGCTATATGCTTGCCTACTAAGCATTTGACCAGTTGCCTTGAACATCCATTGGGCATTGAGTCATACTTTGTCCTTCTCAAACTTAGAAAACACTACAATTTAGCTCTTCCTTTCAGTCCAAATAGCAATAGAAAAATTGAAAACAAACTCTATTGAAAGCAAACTAACAGGCCTTGATGGCCAAAAGAAAAGTGCAGTAGCACTTAGGAAAATGAAAACTAACTAAAAACAAATGTGCACTAAAGTACTTATTAACTGAAAACACTAACCTAACCCTACTCTAACCAGCCAAGGGAGCTAGTCAAACAAAACTATTCACTGATTGGGTGAAATAACTGCCTTTCCTAACCAACTAAGGATGCCTCTCATGCTTACAAACTGGCAATAAGAAGTGAAAGGCAAGAATACACCTTATAAATTGTTGTACTGCATCTTGAAGATTACAACCAAAGGTTTGAATCCCTTGATTCTACTCAAGCATACCTCTGGTTTGCAATGAATGAGCAAGCTAGTTCTGGTGTCCCTCGACTATAGTCTCATTCTCAAGGGAACTGAAAATGCTTTGAACCTTGCTAATTACTCCATTGGCAAAATCCCTAATAGGGCATCCTCTTGATAGGATGAAACTTGGATTCTCATTGCTGGCTTCTTCCTAGTTATTCACTATTTCAAACTCAGCCTTCTGAGGGAGATCCTTTGAAAACATGTCACTCAATCTTGCACAAAACTCATCAATTATATTAGTACACAAGATATCATCAAATCCATAATCAGCCACTTGATCCATAATAGGCTCTAGGGTACCTTTTCGACTAATTTTTTGAGAACTTGGAGGAATGTTAAGGACCATACCTTGTAATGTAGCCCCATTCTTTTGCTCAATTTGGACAATGCTTGCAAGTACACCAGTTTCTTGACTATCCAAAGTAAGGATTCTCTCATCTATCTACTTGCTAGTTAGCCCCTCATCATCATTTTGTTGAGTTTCAACACCCTCTTTTGTGTCTACAACTTGTTGTTCTATAGATTCTCCTTGAAAAGATGACTGTTTGACATCTAAAGTTCAAACAAAATTTTTAAGGTCATCCCAAAACATGTCCTCTTCATTAGCATCTTCCTTTTCCTTTGAAGGGGAACAACTTATTACCTTGTAACTATTCGTGGCCGGTTGTGTATGTTGCATGATAGGCTTACCTTCACATTGCCATGCTTGATCTAAGACCTCAATGTCAGATTGCTCAGCTTCAATCAGCAACTCCTCGAATTGTTGAGGATCTTCATGCTGCTCTAAAATTGCTATCCTTGATATGAGCATATCACCCTCAACTAGCTAGACAAAATTAGGTAACTGATCGAACAAAGAAGCTGATTCTTTCTCCTCATGCTGAATTTTTTGTACCTTGTCATCATGCATCTTTTGAATAGCATTAGAAATTTTTTCAAATGAGTCAAAAAGTAGGGGATTTGGTACCTAATTAGAATCTACTTGCCCTACACAAATAGCAGCAACCTTTTTTTGTGAATCAGCCTCTTGCACCAATTGACTTTCTGAAAAAAATTTAACACTTTTTACAACACAAGGAATCCCTTTGGTACGAACATCGCCAGATTCATTGGAAGGAATCTTCTCTTGCTCGATCCTTTTCTACTCTAACCGGTATTTCTCTAAAGGTACATGTAATAAATTCACCAGCCTAGCTTCCTTCTGATGGTTAAAACATACTAGCCTCGATTGCTAACAAGCTCCTCAGCAAAATCAGATCCTCTAAGACTTTGGATTTTGACTTTTTGAGGAGTCTATTTGCATTCAAGACTAGCTTCTTGGAAGGAAGAGGATTCTTTAGGTGGCCCGAAACTCAAAGTTTCTACTTTAGAGGCATTAAGAGGCTTATCTAGCCTGAAACGTGGAAAGTTATACTTACGTTCCACTTCCTGACCAGGCTGCTCTAGGACATCAGGGGCTTCTTGAGCATGAGCAAGCAAGAGTTTAGTTTGTGTAGCTGCTTCTCTCTTGAGATTCTCTTCAAATTGTCTCTTTTGTGTCTCCCACTCCTAATCAGAAATAAAGACCTCACAGGGTGGTTGCTCTAGCTGTTGAAGGTAAACTTGATGATTCAACTCTTGTAGCTGCAAATCAGGCTCTTCATATTGTCTTGGTTGAAATATCCCTCCTTAGTGGTACTGATAACCCTTTATATTTGCAATTTACTGCTCATATTGTGTTCTTTGTGCCTCCAACTCCTACTAATGCAGATAGGATTTGTAAGCCATTTCCTCCTAGTACTATTTATACTTTCGTTCCCTTTCGATCTCCTCCATCTACCTATTAAAGTCTGACAGAATGTCTCTTGCCATGTCATTAATTGTATATGGCTGGTAAGGAAGTTGAGCAGGGGTGGGTGGGTTGCAATTATACTATGTATGCTGATTTTGAAGGGCCATGGAATTGGAAACAACAGCATGATTAGTTCGATATGGCTGATAAGGGGTCCTATGGACAACATCTTCATAGTATGGTGGTGGATATTCATACTATCTATGAAAATCTGACATTTTTATTCATATGAAAGCTGGAAAATGAATGAACAAATAAATTTTATGACATACTAGCACTTGATCATACTAAAACCAGTAGATTTAAACTCAGAGTCACCAAGTATACTTGTAGGAAGCCTTTGAAGGCTAGAACACTGTTATGTATACTAGAACAATAGCTTGATTATTGAAAAACTTCTCTGAAAATGCTTTCAGAGTCCCACCAGGCATGCCAAAAACTATTGTCAATCAAGTATGCACCCTTGCTAAGTTCACAGAAACTTAGCTACCTGTTGAAACATGGAATCATTCTTGGATGTGGGTCTCCTATAATGAGAATGAATCTCTAGAGTGAGCTGGTTTTCCTTATGATTTCCTGATCTAATGACTTGCGAGGAAAAAGGATAGAAAGATATACTGAAAGAAATGAATCCTAATTAACTTGAAGATGGAATTACCTAACAGATCTTACTCACAAACAGGTTATTGAACTCTGACCCTCACAACACTCATCTTATTTAATTCATAAATATTTCACATGGAGGTCTAGAAGACACAACATGCAACCTGAATTAAACAAGATTTTGCAAAAGAAATCACAAGGTAAGACAAAGCAAATGATAAATTGTCATCACAATGCAACATCAGGTCAACTTGCAAATACTCAGACAAAGTATGAAGGAAAGTTGCTACTTAATAACTGAAGGAATAATGAATATAGTGAAATAAATGAGTACAACACTCTCGATGTGAGAGGAAGACTCTGTCTCTCTATACTCTGATCTCTAAAACTAAAAATTGAAACTAGAACTCTGAAATTCGAACTTTGAAACTGGAACTCCTCATAAGGAAGAAAAATTTGAGATATATGTTGTGAAAGATTCCCCTCCTGAAAGCTAGAAAAAATCTCCTCAAAATGCCTCCAAACTGAAAAATCATGCTACCAAACTGATCCTCTAGGTGGTCCCCACCAAATCTACATCCAATTTTGTCCAATTTGCCTCATAAAAGCAAAAAAATTGTCCTATTCTGCTCAATTCGCCCAAGAGAAAGCAACTACCTAAAAATAGTTAGACTTTATAAGTAATTTATAATTTCATTGCTTTAAAGTTAACTTTACATTATATGGCAATTTAATTACAAACTAAAAGCTCAAGGCTTTTTACAATATATTAATTTTTTTCTCATAAAAAAAGTCATAAAAATAATATACGGACCATATGAAATTTGCAAAATAAAATAAAAATAAAAATCCCTAATCAACCTATCTTCAAGTGACATGGCATCCACACATAGCATGATGTTGACTCAACATATTATGAATAGATAAGTAGGAGGTATTCTTTGCAGCATGTCAAATTATGATATTATATTTCAGGGTTTTAACTGCGTAGTTTTTGAGTCAAACACATGACCCATATTTCATGAGCAGTGGTTCACATGAACCCATCTCTCATGTTAATGAATGGTCCACTTAGCACTCATTGCATCTAGGTGATGCACACAGGGGTGAAGCATCGGGACTTCCCGGGAGGTCACCCATCCCAGTACTACTCTGACTCAAGTGCACTTAACCATGGAGTTTCCCCCAAGGTCAAGCCCACTTAGCTTGCTACCCCATTTGCAAAACCTTTAGCAAGTGTTGTGCCTTATGAACCATTCATTATACAGCCCCTTTAGCTCATCAATTGATAAGTAGGAGGTATTTTTCGCAGCATGTCAAATTATGATATTATATTTCAGGGTTTTAACTGCGTAGTTTTTGAGTCAAACACATGACCCATATTTCATGAGTAGTGGTTCACATGAACCCATCTCTCATGTTAATGAATGGTCCACTTAGCACTCATTGCATCTAGGTGATGCACACAGGGGTGAAGCATCGGGACTTCCCGGGAGGTCACCCATCCCAGTACTACTCCGACTCAAGTGCACTTAACCATGGAGTTTCCCCCAAGGTCAAGCCCACTTAGCTTGCTACCCCATTTGCAAAACTTTCAGCAAGTGTTGTGCCTTATGAACCATTCATTATAGAGCCCCTTTAGCTCATCAATTGATAAGTAGGAGGTATTTTTCGCAGCATGTCAAATTATGATATTATATTTCAGGTTTTTAACTACGTAGTTTTTGAGTCAAACACATGACCCATATTTGATGAGCAGTGGTTCACATGAACCCATCTCTCATGTTAATGAATGGTCCACTTAGCACTCATTGCATCTAGGTGATGCACACAGGGGTGAAGCATCGGGACTTCCCGGGAGGTCACCCATCCCAGTACTACTCTGACTCAAGTGCACTTAACCATGGAGTTTCCCCCAAGGTCAAGCCCACTTAGCTTGCTACCCCATTTGCAAAACCTTCAGCAAGTGTTGTGCCTTATGAACCATTCATTATAGAGCCCCTTTAGCTCATCAATTGATAAGTAGGAGGTATTTTTCGTAGCATGTCAAATTATGATATTATATTTCAAGGTTTTAACTGTGTAGTTTTTGAGTCAAATACATGACCCATATTTCATGAGTAGTGGTTCACATGAACCCATCTCTCATGTTAATGAATGGTCCACTTAGCACTCATTGCATCTAGGTGATGCACACAGGGGTGAAGCATCAGGACTTCCCAGGAGGTCACCCATCCCAGTACTACTCCGACTCAAGTGCCATGACTCCTGTATATCATCTTTGACAAATTTGTTTAATTGTTTGTTCACTATCATTCCTATTTGTATCAGATCACCATAAACCTTTTTAAGAGAGGTAAAATGATTAAAAGAAGATCTTTTCCAGCTCTGTACCTTCATACTGCTACAAGTATTTCACCATTACTATGTCTTCATTTCCATCTTTGTCACATTTTGTGTATTTTTTATCTTCAGGGTTTGAAACCCTCAACCCAAAATGATATTTTTGTTACTTAGGAATGATGAAAGATTCACCTTTTGAACATTGATAGATTTAAACATTATTCTCTGCTTCATTTTGAAGGCTGCGGCCATATACATTATTGTATACATAGGAAACTATGGTGTTTTATCATTAGGATTTGAAACCCTCCTTACTGTATTGGGAGAAAATGAACTTTAGGCCGAACGGTCATGCACATACTCAATATATTTCTCAATATTGACACTGAAATGTCACTCTTCCTCCTCTATGCATTAACTGATATGGGTTTCAAAACTTGCATTTTAGGTTTTGAGTTGAACACCAGGAAGGATATTGCTTTGAGAATAATCAAAACTCAGTCCAGATGGCCATACATGCCATCGTATGCAAAATATACACTAGGGTTTAAAACCCTCCTTTGATGTTTTGCGTTATGCACTGGACCACCACTGTATATTTCTGAATGTTTCAAAACCTTTCATTTGAATTTTGACTCTATGTATATTCTGTAATGACAATCATATTTCACTTGAAACTCCTTTATCACTGTAACATATGACATGGCATAGAAGCTTGTTGTATTTGATCGAGGCAACATGGATTAGTTACTTCTCTGTTTCTCTTGTTCTTCATTAAAACATGGCAAGACACAATGGGCCTTTTGATCTGGCTAGAGCATATATTCTATCAAATATCTTTATTAACTATCCATGGCACTTGTTCTATGAGTTGACAATGACACTTGTATTCAAAATGATTTTTCTTCTAAAACAGTTCCTGTAGCTTTGAGTGTTCCTTCTTAACTATCTGATTTATCATTTGATCATTGAACATTACATACATAACTAGTCCATACTATCTTATAGTTGTTCATTTGATGTCCTGTATGGCTGTGTCACTTGTGTATCTGTTCTTCATCTTGATGCATATGCTTGCTTTTATTATTCCTTCAGCTTGTCATGTGGATGTGAATGATGATTCTTTCTTTTCTATTCATCCTTTCTGAGATTAAGGGGAAGTAGCATGCTGCGCTCAACCATTGTGGGAGCCTATTTGACACCACATGTTGAATGTCTTAATTAGCTACATGACTTATTCTATACCTTTTAATTTTAGTAATCAGATTGACAGTAAGAAACAATAAAACATAAATGCACACATAACACACATATACCTTGGGAAAACCTCCCTCTTGGAGGTGAAAAACCTAGCAATAAAATCTTAGATCCAATTTATATTAAGAGTAGAAATAGATTACAACTTCTCCTAGCTAGGACATGAAACATAGAGATCAAAATACAACTTATCTGAACCTTAATTCTGATCCAAACTGATTATGATGTCCAGACTCGCTTGCACATAAGAGTAATTACATAGTAAACACAGAGGTTCGACAGCCTTAGATAATCTTTAGTAGATCTAGGGTTAAACTTTGCTCATGCTAGAATAGATCCGTTTCACCAAGTAACAGGTTTGCTGATGATTGTAGATGAAAGTGGGATGATCAAATCAATTATCGAATCATTGAACTGGTTGAACCATTGAACCTGTTGAACCGTCGAACCTATTGAACTGTTGAACCTTTTGAACTGTTGAACCTATTGAACCATTGAACTTGTTGAACCGTCGAACCTATCGAATAGCTGAACCTATTGAACTATTGGACGTATCGAATGGTTGAACCTGTTGAGCTGTCGAACCTATCGAATGGTTCAATTATCGGCAAGGCAACTTACTAATTGCAGATGAATATTGTTAGACTTGAAGTAGATCGCTGATGGATAGTTTCCTCAGAGTAGAATTCAGTGTGTGTTGCTATGAATTGTGACTACAAGTCACTTTACATTTATAGGAGATCACACAGAAAATAACCTTGGTCGGCCTTATACAGTTTGGCACCAAGTTATGATAATTCAAATAATTACATATAGGTTACATTGAAATAGGTCCTGACCTATTTGGAATACACATAATGAATTCACCCAAAATAGGACCTACCTTAAATTGGATAATACAACTAAGATTCTCAAAAGGCTAAGGCCAATAGGCCATTCAACATTTTATGACTAGGTTGATCTCTAGGAAGGATCCAACCTAGCTACCGAAATCAACACTCCCTCTTAGCTAGGGAGGATTCCTTCATAAGGATCAAGTCACATAGTGACTACCACCATGGCTACTTCCATAGATGAAAACATAAGTGCTTATTGTCATCTCCACATGACGTTTACCATAGATACTCCAAGAGGGTGAACAAGCACATCATGGAATTTCTCTCATGATATCCACCATACCTACTTGTAGAGGGTGGCTCCACCATGCCTACTCACAAAGGGTGGAAGAGGGCTTTCACCTCAAACTTCTCTCAGAGAAGAGTGCATTACCACCATGCCTACTCGCAGAGGGTGGATCCACCATGCCTACTCACAGAGGGTGGAAGATACAGTATAATGTATCACTGATGCTGAGACTCCCTCTCAGCTAGAGCTCTCCACAACTCCAAGTTTGTCTTAAAAATATGCAAGCTTTACTCGAGCAAGAGGTTTGGTGAGAACTATTACACAGGTAAATGGCAGAATGCTAGATGATATTCACATAGAGCAAAGGCTCTTAAATAGGTTACAAGTAATTACAAAGAAAGCAAGTTTCTATATTTAGAAACTGCCAAAGACTGCCAGAGATCGACACATGATCTTGTTATAATTGCATACCGTTACAAGAAACTGACCATTAACTAAAAATAGGAGATTCTAAGTATAAAAGAATATCTTAATCCCCTCCCTTAATAGTCAACCTATTCACTACACCAAGAGACCCCCTGAAATTTACAAACTTGTCAGGACTAAGGGACTTGGTGAGAATATCAGCTGTCTGATCCTCAGCCGGAACATATAGCAACTGAACTGATCCGTCTTCAACCAACGATCTGATGAAGTGACAATGTGTCTCTAAATGCTTGGTTCTTTCATGGAAGACTGGATTCTTGGCAAGTTTGAGAACTCCCTGATTGTCACAAAACAGGGGAGTCAGACTTGCTTGAGATAGTCGCATATCTGCAAGCATCCGGCGAAGCCAAACTACCTCACAAGCTACGTTCACTGCACCTCGATACTTAACTTCTATGGAGGAGAGTGCTACAGTCTGCTACTTCTTACTGGTCCATGTGACGGCACCGGATCCCAAACTGAACACATACCCAAAAGTTAATTTTCTGTCATGAACTGAACCTACCCAATCTAAATCTGTGAAGCCTCTAAGGTTGGGATCAGAATTCCTTGTGTAAAGAATTCTAAAGTCAGAAGTGCCTTTCACGTATCATAGCACATGCTTAGCCGCTACCCAATGAACAGCCTTAGGAGCTGTCAAAATCATGAAATGTAGCTGACTGCAAAACTGATGTCAGGTCTAGTAGCAGTCAGGGAGATAAGACTGCCTACTAGTTGTCTAAATAGAGACTCATCAACCACTAGTGAGGCAGACTTAGCAGACAACTTAAGTCCTTTTTCCATCGGGGTGGAGGCTGGTTTGCAGTGTTGCATTCGGAACCTATCCAGAAGACTGCGAGCATACTTTGACTGAGAGATGAAGATGCTGTTCTGAGTTTGCCAAACCTCAACACCTAGACAATAGTGTGGAAGTCCCAAATCTATCATATCAAAGGATTTGCATAGGTCCTATTTGATCCGATCGATTAGGTGTGCCGAGCTACTAGTAATGAGCAAGTCATCCACATAGACAACGAGCAACAATGTATCATTACCAGTATGTTTGATGTACAAATTTGGGTCAGATGGACTCCACTTAAAGCCATGATCTGTGAGGTACTTGTTGATTTTGATGTACCATGCTCTTGGAGCCTACTTCAAGCCATAAAGTGCTTTGACCAGTCTACAGACTTTCTGTTCTTGTCTGGCAACCTTGAAACCAGGAGGCTGCGTCATATAGACTTCTTCCTGCAACTCACCATTGAGAAAGGCACTTTTGACATCCATCTTATGGACTTTCCATCCAAACTAGGCTGCTAAGGCAAGGATGAGCCATATGGTACTCACCTTGGCTATAGGAGCAAAAGTCTCCTCATAGTCGATGCCTTCTTTCTATGAGAAACCCCGAGCAACAAGCCGTGCTTTGTACTTGTCCAGGGTTCCGTCAGCCTTGTACTTAACTTTATACACCCATTTGCAGCTAATGGGTTTCTTCCCTAGAGGAAGTTCTAAAAGGACCCAGGTGTGGTTCTTTTGAAGGCTCTGGAGTTCTGATTCCATCACCGTATCCCACTCTGGAATACCTTTAGCCTCTGAATGAGTCTGAGGCTCATAGACACTGTGCAGGTTGGCCATGAGCACAAAGTTTACTGTATGCTGCTGTTTGCTCTTATTCCAGGAGGATCTACCCTCAACAAGTTCATCATCATGAAGATTGCCAATCGTCTGAGACCACCATTTGGGGCGATGGGTAGATGGGCCAACGTCAGGTTCAGTAGGAGGTTCTAGAATAGGTGCAACAGGTAGAACAGGTGTATCATGTAGAATAGGTGCATTAGGAGGATACTTAGGATCATCCTCAGGGATGTTGAACTAAGAATCATCAGAATCTGAAGAATTATCAGCATCCCTCCCATAAGGTGGACCTAATAAAAGACGGACACCCAAGTCAGGAGCCTTCAAAGGCTGATCTTTGGATTGCTACACAGAAGAGGGAGAGAAGAAGGGTCCCCGCTCTTCATCGAAAACCACATCACGACTGAAGATGAGACTGTCTGTCTCAATGTCAATGAGCCGATAGGCCTTGTGGTTATCATTGTATCCTGTGAACATTAAGTTTTGACTCTTGGAGTCTAGTTTAGAGCACTTGGCATCGGGAATCCAAACATAGGCAAGAGAGCCAAAATTTTTCAGATGACTGACCCATGGCTTGCGGCCAGTCTAGACTTCTTTTGGAGTTTTATCCTTAACTGCATAGGTCAGAGACTGGTTAAGAAGGTAAACTGCAGTGAAAACTGCTTCTACCCAAAATTTCTTAGGAACACATCTGTGCTCCATCATGGAATGGGCTAACTTAGTTATAGCGCGGTTGCACCACTCTACAACACTATTCTGTTGAGGAGTGTAGGGTGTGGTCAATTGAAGTTTGATGCCATGTGTATCATAGAAGTTGGAGAACGCATTTGAACAAAATTCCCCCCCCATTATCTGACCTAAGAGTTACAATGGAACAACTAGACTCTTTTTCTACTAAGGCCTTAAACTTCTGAAAAACTGAAAACACATCTGATTTCTGTCTAAGAAAGCAAACCCACATTTTCCTACTGAAATCATCAACAAACAGTAAAAAGTATTTGCATCCAGTAACTGAAAGAGTATTCATAGGGCCACAAACATCAACATGAACCAATTGAAGTACCTTGGATGCGCACCAAGAGTCACCAGTCAGGAATGGCATGCAGTGTTGTTTCCCAACTTGACACAATCCGCAGACACCAAAGTTCTGAGCCTGAATCTTAGGGAGCCCATCTACCAGGTGCTGTTGGGAGAGCTGAGACAGGTAGTGCACATTTAGGTGCCCATACCACTGATGCCAGAGACTGGTAACTGAAGAGTGTTGAGATGCTAGGGCTGATTCATGAGGACCATCCGAATCCACAAGTCGATAAAGACCATGGTCCTCAATGCCAATAGCTATAGTGCATTTGGTTTCTTGGTCAATGATTGAGCACTTGTGAGCACTAAACACCCCATCAAGTTGTGGAGAGTGTTTCATGATTTGGCTGACTAAAAGCAAGTTAAGTTCCATACCAAGAACATAATATACATTGAGGAATATGATTTTCCTCCCACCAGATTGAAGCTGAACAGTGCCCTTACCAGTAACTGTGTACACTTCTCCACCATTGAAGACCACTGAATCATTAAAAGGGGAGAGTTCTGTAAACTAGTCACGACAATGAGTGAAGTGATGTGAAGCACCTGAATCAATGTACCAGGCAGAGGATTTTGCATGGTCTGCAAGTCTTTTAGCCATGAAGGCATAAAACATAGACTCCTTCTGCTGAGACCCTCCCTGCTTCTTCTATTCAGAAGCGATACGTGCACGACAATCTTTCTTGATGTGTCCAAACTTGTGATAGTAGTTACACTGAATTTTCTTCTTCTTACCGCTGTCTTGAGATGGCGCTGGCTGATTTTGCTGTGGAGGCTGACTTTTGCCTTTATTCTGAGCCTAAAACTTGGCTGCAAAAGCCTGCTTTGAAGAGGACAAAGAAGCACTACTACCAAACTGTTGTTTCCAGCGATCCTACTGCAAGAGGATAGTATAGAGTTCTAGAAACTTCAGATCAACATTAGCTGATGTAATGTTGAGAATCTCAATGAAATGTTCATAGGACTTAGGTAGACTTTTCAAAGTGATCACAACCAGGTCTTCTTCCTCCATTTTTTGACCAATAGCCTCCAGCTGATCTCTGATCTCCTGGATCTTGTTCAGGTGTGTCTGCAAAGATGTCTTCTCATCCATCATGATAGAAAACAGTATATTTTTTAGGAAGAATGCACGGCTCTTGTCAGAGGTTTCATGCAAACCCTTCAGATGGTCCCAAATCTCCTTTGCTGTCTTTCCAGCCAGAATCTAAGGTAGCTGATCATCTGTGACTGATAACTTAATGAGCATGACTGCTTCACAGGTTTATTCATCAAACTCATCCTGGTCTTTACCCGCTGTTGCTAGATGAGTGGTAGTGCCTAGAATGATCTGAGTGAGGGAGCGATATTCAAAGATGGTCATCATTCGCTGCTTCCGAGTGTTGTAGTTGCAGCCATTGAACCACTGACTACCTTCCAACATAATATTGGACAAACTCGCCATTCCACACGCTTTTTGAGGCACAAAAAATGATGAACAAAAGTGGATGCGAACTGAAATTCTAGACAAAACACTACAAGTACGCTGAACAGAACTGAACTGGCACAAATTTTAGAATAGGTACGCTACACAAAAAATGGTGCACAGAAAATGATGCACCCAAGAAAAATGGATGAAGACCTAGAAATCTGCTCAAAAAACCCACCAGGAATGTGTCTTCAAAAAAAAATTCGTCAAATTTTTTAGGGTCAAAACCATAGATGAAAAAATTTTGTGCCCTAGGCATTTAGAAATTTTAGAAAACCAGAAAACAATTCGGATGAAGACCCAGAAATCTGCTCGAAAAACCCACCAGGAATATGTCTTCAAAAAAAAAATTTGTCAAATTTTTTAGGGTCAAAACCCTAGACGAAAAATTTTCGTACCCTAGGCACTTAGCAAATTCGAAAAATAGCAAGTCTGCAGAAAAAATCCGACCTCACTGAAAAAAAAACAAGAAGCAACCAAAGAGCCCAAAACAAATTCAAGATTCAAAAAAAACTTGAATAATTTTGAATGAAATTATGTTTTCGAAGTCGAAGCAAGCTCTGATACCATATTACATAGGTAAATGGCAGAATTCTGGATGATATTCACAAAGAGCAAAGGCTCTTAAATAGGTTACAAGTAATTACAAAGAAAGCAAGTTTCTATATTTAGAAACTACCAAAGACTGCCAGAGATCAACACACGATCTTGTCATAATTACATACCATTACAAGAAACTGACCATTAACTAAAAATAGGAGATTCTAAGTATAAAAGAATATCTTAATAAGAATATCTGTTGTTTTCTCATTAGTGCTGATGTATTTCAGCTGAATAGCATTCCTTTGCACCATATCTCGGATATAGTGATACTGAGTTTCCACATGCTTTGATCTGTCTTGAAACATAGGATTGGCAGAGAGCTTCACACAGCTCTAGTTATCACTATGAATAACTGTAGGCTCCCAAGGTTGTCCAAACAATCTTGCAAGGAGCTTTCGAAGTCACACTGCTTCTCAAGATGCCACACAAGTTACAATATATTCTACTTCAGCAGTGCTCAATGCTACTGAAGACAGTTTCCTACTGCACCAGGATATCATGGCGGATCCCAAGCTGAAGCAAACTCCAGAAGTGCTCTTTCTATCAGTGACACTTCCTGCCCAATCAGAATCAGAATAGCCTTCCAAGGTAATGACTGTATTGGAAGAGTACTTCAATCCATATCCAACTATACCACGCAAATATCTCAAGATATGCTTGGTTGCAACAAGATGAATCTGCCTTGGTTCACACATTCCAAATCTCTTCAACATATCAATGGTATATTTTCCATGACTTAGAATAATTTCATTGGGTCTTTGCCATACTTCTAACCCTAGAAAGAAATGCATGAGACCTAGATCTTTCATTTCAAATTCTGAAGTTAATTATTCCTTACATCTAAGAATGAGATGATCTTCTCCAGTTAGGAATAACTCATCAACATATAAAACCAAAATCAACATTTCACCATTGAATACCTTGAAGTAAAGGTTAGGATCAGCATCATTCTTACAGAAACCTAGGCTTACCAAGTACTTGTTAATTCTTTCATACCAAGCATGAGGGGCCTGCTTAAGGCCATATAATGCTTTCTTCAATTTGCATACATGAGATTCTTTCTTATGGATCACAAAGCCTTCAGGTTGTTCAATGTATACTTCTTCTTCAATAACACCATTGAGGAAGGCTGTCTTTACATCCATCTGATGCAACTTCCATCCCTTAGCTACAGCAATGGCAATGATAGTCCTGATAGAGCTATATTGAGCAATAGGGGCAAAGGTTTCCTCATAATCTATGCCTTCTTTCTGAGAGAAGCCACGAGCCACAAATCTAGCTTTGTATTTCTCAATACTTCCATCAGCAACATGTTTAATTTTAAACAACCATTTGGAAGATATGACAAACTTACCTTTGGGTCTAGGCACAATATCCTAAATGTCATTCTTGATGATAGACTTATATTCTTCATCCATAGCATTCTTCCATGCTTGTTGTTTCATGGCCTCTTTAACACTGGAAGGTTCAGCCTCAATGAGGTTACACATCAATGCAACATAGTTGGAAAATTTCTGAGGTCTCCTACTTTTTCTGAGTGTGCCACTTGGAACTGCAAACTTTTCTACCTCTTGAATCTAGAGAGGTCTCTTCTTAATCACGATAATGTCCCTAGGCCCATCGGTAGGATCCAAAGGTTCACTTGGATCATTATGATTTTCAGCTTTTGTAGACTCTCTCTGAATCTCAGTATCATGCTCAATATCCATGTCTTGAGGGTTATCATGAACTTCATTGTCAATCTCTATACTTGAGCCTTAAGATCTTTTGAGTGCAATATTTTTTTCAAAAGTGACATCTCTACTAACCTCAATAAACTTTTGACTTCAAAGCTGTAGATGTAGCTAACAAATATAAAGCCAGACTCCACCAAGATGGGAGCATTGAAATTGGGTGTGGACATCAATCAAGGAATAATGGGAGTATTTTTATCAGATAATTATAGTTTGGATGCTCTGATAGACATGTATGCAAATAGTGTGGTCATAAAAGATATTGAGAACATAAATAATATGAAAATGGCCTTGTATACACTGCACACAATGAACCATCAGAATGTGGTTGAGAAGTCCAATCAAAGATCTAAATTTGATTAGAGTTGGAAGAAAGGTTACACAGGTTGGAATGCTTGATCAACCAAGAGAGGAGTCGACAGCAGTCTCTCTGTCACCAGTTTGGAGCATTTGATCCATTGGATGACTTAGTTGGGAATTCATATACCGCATCAGAGTTTGAGGAGTTATCACCCATACAATGGGCATTAGCTCTACAATGTTTGGTGATGGAATAAACAATGTTCCTTCTCTTATAAAGGTAGATATTGGAATAGCAATGGGATCATGCACTGTTGTTGCAAGGAGTACTTTTGAAATGGTGTTGACTGATGATACCTTTGCGTCAATTGTTGCTGCTAGGCAAGCCATATACAATAATACAAAATAGTTCATCTAGTAACACTAAGCACAAGTACTCCTCCCCTTTTACTACGTTTAGGAAAGATGCATGTTTGCCTTGATGTACTCAAAGAAGAGAAAATGCCTTGGGCAATTTTATCTCAAGCTAAATATCTCAATGTAATGGGTCATCAACATTCTAAGAGCAAGGATATAATATATGGCACAGATGATTATTTCTTGAATGCACCAAAGGATTACCAATTATTGTGTGCAGGTGAATCCTATTTTATTGAAGACTCTCAAGAGATGGAGTCTCTTTTATGTAATGAGTTTCTTGAGATCTAGGCTCACCAAGGGTCTTTTAAAGCTGAGAGTCCCATGTCTGATCTCTCTAAATGTGGTCGAATTGGAGGCAATGAATCTGAATCTCATCAAGAGATTGTTGAAGCTAGGAATTTGATGTCTAGCCTTGCTTATTATGGTTGCATTAGATGTTGGTAGGTGGCGACTGATCAGGAAAGTACTGTACACTAGCCATGTATCCTATTTTTTATGACCGACATAAGAAAACCCTAATTTTTGTAACCGACAAAAAGGATTGATAAAAAGCGGCCAAGGGTTAGGGTTTGTGTATTGTATTGTAGCATTTGTAGTGGTATTGAGTTGCAGGGATTGCTGATTGTAATCGGTTTGATATACTGGATAATAATATTGGACTCTCTGTTTGGTGGATGTAGCCCGAGTTTGGGTGAACCACGTTAAATCTTGTCTCTTGCTGTTATTAATTCTGTGTATTACCATTTCTTTGTTTAATCTTTATTTGCATTTAATTGATATCTTCTGCCAGCTAACCCTAACAAGTGGTATCAGAGTGGGTTGTGTTTGATTATCGTCTGCAGGAAAGTCTCACGGTTGAGTGGGAGCACTGGCGGACGAGGGTAAAATGAAGGTTGATAAATTCAATGGGTAGAACTATCAGTTATGGAAGATGCAGATGGAGGATTACCTCTATCAAAAGGATTTATGGAGGCCGTTGGAAGGAGTAGCTAAGAAACAGGCAACAATGTCTGATGAGGATTGGAATCTTCTTGACAGAAAGGCACTGGGAACCATTCGGTTGTGCCTGGCACCGTTGGTGGCATTCAATATAACAGAAGCAAAGACAACAGATGGTCTAATGAAAGCTTTGGCTAAATTGTATGAAAAACCCTCAGCCTCAAATAAGGTATTTCTTATGAAGCAGTTGTTTAATTTGAAAATGGTTGAAGGTGGATCTGTGACAGGTCATTTAAATGAATTTAATACGATTGTTAGTCAATTGACTTCTGTAAATGTAAAATTTGATGAAGAAGTTAGAGCTCTCTTGATATTATGTTCATTGCCTGAAAGCTGGGATAGTTTGGTAATGGCGGTTAGTAACTCTGTTTCTGGTTCAAATACCCTAAAATTTGATGATGTTGTTGGTGTTATTCTGAGTGAGGAAATTCGTAAGAAAAGCTCAGGTGGATCCAAATCAGGCAGTGTTTTGAATGCAGAAAGCAGGGGCAGATCAAAGGAGAGAGGAAAAGGTTCTGGAGGTCATGGGAAGTCACAAGGAAAATCAAAGGACAAAAGATCCCAAACCAGAGGATAGAAGGATTGCTGGTACTGTGGAAACCCAGGTCATCTGAAGAAAGATTGCTGGTCTCTGAAGAACAAAGAAGGAGACAAACAAGAAGGCAATAAGGAAGCAAATGTGGTAAGTAATAAATCTAAAGATGATGCTTTGATTCTTCCCCTAGATAATGCTAATGATTCATGGGTTTTAGATTTAGGGGCCTCATTTCATGCTACGCCCCATAGAAGTTATTTTCTTGATTATGTCCAAGGGGATTTTGGGCTGGTTTATTTGGGAGATAATGAACCCTGTCAGATTGTTGGAAAGGGAAGAATCAAGATTAAGTTGCAGAATGGGAATCATTGGCTACTACAAGAGGTGAGGCATGTTCCAAGGCTCAGTAGGAATTTAATTTCACCAGGGCAGCTAACTGAACAAGGTTGCGCTGTTATATTTATTGATAAAAATTGGAAGGTTTCAAAAGGTGCCTTAGTAGTAGCAAAAGGTGTGAAAGTAGGCACCTTATATCTTTGTACAGGTTATACTATTCCTTCTACTTTAGCTATTACAGAGGAAAAACAAACAGGTTTAGGAACAGTTGCTGCAGGTTTGCAGGAAGAGACTAGAAAAGTTGCTGCAAGTTCTGAAACAACACTGTGGCATAACAGACTTGGGCATATGAGTGAAAAAGGTATGAAGGTACTTCATTAAGGAAAGTTTTACCATGTCTGAAATGTATTAATATGGATTTTTGTGAAAGTTGTGTGTATGGAAAACAAAAGAGAGTCAGTTTTCTCAGAGATGGGAAGCAAAAGAAAAATGAAAAGTTGGAGCTTGTGCATACATATGTATGGGGACCAGCTCAGGTATCTTCTTTCAGTGGCTCTCGGTATTATGTTACATTCATAGATGATGCAACTAGGAAGGTCTAGATTTATTTCCTTAGACAGAAATCTGATGTATTTGAAACATTTAAGAAATGGAGAAGCTTGGTTGAAAATGAGACAGGTAAAAGATTAAAATGTCTCAGATCTGATAATGGCGGTGAGTATTGCAGCAAAGAATTTGAAGATTATTGTTCCTTTAATGGAATTCATAGGCAGAAAATGATTCTAGGGACTCCATAGGAAAATGGAGTGGCTGAACACATGAATAGGACAATAATGGAGCGTGCAAGGACCATGAGATTGCATGCTGGATTGCCTTTAAACATGTGGGCAGAGGCTATCAACACTGCTGTATATTTAATTAACAGAGGTCCTTCAGTTCCTTTGGGCTGTGGTATTCTAGAGGAAGCATGGACTGGCAAGAAGGTGAGTTATTCTTTTCTTAAAACCTTCAGCTGTGAAGCATTTACACATATAGATTCTGAAAATAGAACCAAACTGGATGCGAAATCAAAAAAATGTACCTTCGTTGGATATGACATTGATGAATTTGGTTATAGGCTTTGGGATTTTGAAAATCAAAAAATTGTGAGAAGCAGGGATGTTATATTCAATGAGAAGGTGTTGTACAAAGATCAATTGCAGCAGCATGAGAAGAAATAAAAGGATTATGTGGTGCTGGATGATACTCCAAATAGTGATGTTCCAGTGGCTCCTCATGCTCCGCAATAGCAACCAGAAATACCACAAACTCCAGTGAATGTTAGATGGTCAACAAGGATAAGTAGACCTCCTGAAAGATTTTCTCCCTCTTTGTATTCTATTTTGTTAATAGATGCTGGTGAACCAAAAGGGTATGATGAAGCTATGCAGGTGAATACACAAGTTCAGTGGGAGCTTGCCATGAAAGAAGAAATGGACTCCTTGCTGAAAAATCAGACTTGGGAATTATGTAAGTTACCTGCAGGTAAAAAGGCTTTACCAAACAAATGGGTTTACAAGTTGAAAGAGGAAGATGGAGGTCAAAAAAGATTTAAGGCCAGGTTAGTTGTAAAAGGATTTGCATAGAAACAGAGCATTGATTTTGATGAGATATTTTCTCCGGTTGTCAAGATGACTTCTATTCGTACTGTTTTAAGTATTGTGGTTGTTGAAGATTTGCATTTGGAATAGCTAGATGTGAAAACTACCTTTCTCCATGGTGATTTGGAGGGGGAGATATACATGGCACAGCCACAGGGATTTGAGGTCAAAGGTAAGGATAAACAAGTGTGCAGATTGAAGAAGAGTTTGTATGGCCTGAAACAAGCACATCGGCAATGGTATTTGAAATTTGATAGTTTTATGGCTGAGCAAGGCTACAGTAGGTGTAATTCTGACCATTGTGTTTATTTTAAGAGGTTGGATAATGACAGCTACATTATTTTATGTTTATATGTTGATGACATGCTTGTAGCTGGGTCTAACATGGATCACATCAGAGAGTTAAAATATCAGTTAGCACAATCATTTGATATGAAGGATTTGGGGGCAGCAAAACAAATCCTTGGTATGAAAATTTGCAGAGATAGAAAGAACAGAAAATTGACTCTATCTCAGGCTGCTTATGTTGAAAAGGTGTTGCAGAGATTCCATATGGAGAATGCAAAAGCTGTCAGCACACCTTTGCCTAGTCATTTGAAATTGACTAAGGAGATGTGTCCAAAGACGCAAGAGGAGGAAGAAAAAATGTCCAAGGTACCCTATGCTTCAGCTGTAGGAAGTTTAATGTATGCCATGGTATGCACGAGACCGGATATTGCACATGCTGTCGGAGTTGTTAGCAGGTATATGAGTCATCTCGGATTTAAGCATTGGAATGCGGTTAAATGGATTCTCAGATATTTGAGAGGTACATCCAATAAACACTTATGTTTTAGGGGCTCTAATACTGATTTGGCAGGCTATGTAGACTCAGATTTGGCTGGAGATATTGATACTAGGCAGAGTACTACAGGTTATGTCTTTACTGTAGGAGGAACATCGGTGAGTTGAATTTCCAGGTTGCAAAAGGTGGTTGCTTTATCCACCACAGAGGTAGAATATGTAGCTACAACAGAGGCAAGCAAGGAGATGATATGGCTGCAATATTTCATGGAAGAATTGGGTCAACAACAGGCTAACAGTTCTTTGTATACAGACAGTTAGAGTGCCATACATCTTGCAAAGAATTTTGCTTTGCATTCAAAGACCAAACACATACAGTTGAGGTATCACTTCATTCGGTCAGTGTTGAGGTAGTGACCAGGGAGAAGCTAAGCTCCTCTTCAGCTTCGGTTGGTCTTCTAGACTGACAACAACAAAAATAGAACAGTAGAGTCCAGGGTGCTTAATTCTAGTGGGAGCTACATGCGCAGCGGTGTCGTCCAGGCTCAGTCTCCAAGTGGGAGATTGTTTGGTGTGGAGCCTAATCAGTCTCCAAGTAGGAGATTGTTGGTAGGTGGCGACTGATCAGGAAAGTACTGTACACTAGCCATGTATCCTCGCCATGGGAGATTTTTTTAGGGCCGACTTAAAAAATCCTATTTTTTATGACCGACATAAGAAAACCCTAATTTTTGTAACCAACAAAAAGGCTTGATAAAAAGCGGCCAAGGGTTAGGGTTTGTGTATTGTATTGTAGCATTTGCAGCGGTATTGAGTTGCAGGGATTGCTGATTGTAATCGGTTTGATTTACTGGATAATAATATTGGACTCTCTGTTTGGTGGATGTAGCCCGAGTTTGGGTGAACCATGTTAAATCTTGTCTCTCGCTGTTATTAATTCTGTGTATTTCCATTTCTCTGTTTAATCTTTATTTACATTTAATTGATATCTTCTGCCGGCTAACCCTAACATTGGAAACCATGAACCTCAAAAGGAACTTCTTGAAGACAGTGAAGTTGAAAGGGAGGTAAAAAGTAATTGTAGCAATTATATGCATTGGGAAGGACTTAGGGAAGTCAAAATGTCACTCTTAAAAGTAAATTATTAAATTAATTTAAAGATAGCTTTTAAAAGGCAATTATTCCACAATAAGATGAGTGAATAAATTTTATTTATTCGGTGGAATTTCAAAAGATCAGTTATGGGAGAAGATAAAATATTTCTTAACCTTTCAAGAGGTAGATACGAAAATGGAAAAGTTTCCTGAGAGACTTATAAATATGTTGTTTATTATCATGTTAAAGGGATCTTTTTTTTCAGCTTAGAAACAAGGAAGGAAGAAGCAGATTTTCTTTTCAAGCATAGTTTGTTGTATCAGATGTGGAGTCTTTGAACTTACATATTGGATAAATAAGGGGATTATTTTTGAATCTTTGCATTTATTAATATTCTCTTTGATTGCCAATGTCCTTTGTGTCTCCATAATTGTTCTTCAATATTATAATTGTTATGTCAGATTGTGTTGATGTTTTATTTCTAAAACTATGATTTCAAGATTAAATCATGTTTTAAAATTGATCTGCTATTTATCTTTTCTTGTTTACCAATTGGGGTTGTGGGATATGTGAACTATGAGTCATTTAACCTACATCCTCGTCATTTAAATTAACATATCGCACCTATGTCATGGCTATGAACAAGTGTTAGGCTCCCTTTTCTGCTTTCTAGTTAAAAGCATACCTTGTGTTTCCATTTATTGTGTCTCATAAGGGGGAGTTGTACCTCTAAAATTTAGAGGAAGGTTGGCAATTCAATGGCAGCTTCTCCAACTATTATTGTAGTTAGTCCTTCTTCCCGGGAATTTTGAGTCATTTTCCATAGCTATTTTAAAAGGACAAATCTATTCACTAACATGTTTTTGGTGACTATACTGGGGATTTGAAATTGAAAGATCAGTGCTCTTGTTTTCCCAGAAATCTAAAGGTGCCTCCATGAGGACGAAGGCTCACAACTCTTTGAAGTGAAATGTACTTAGAAATACTCTGTTCCAAAGAAGACTACTACTGATTTAATTTTCAGATTTGCAATATGGCCTTGACTTCTTCCCAGCCATGGGAAAATTACTTTGGGCCTCTTTCTGTGCCTATATATTTGCCATTGCGTGAAGGATCATGAAAACATTTTCCAAATTTCAGTGGGGAAAGCTCTCAAGGTACTAAAGAACACATTCTGGCATTCACAGTTGCATGTGGCTTTTTGGGGGTAAGTGAAGAAGATGTTTTTGTCAAATTATTTATTGAATCTTTTATTGAGCCTGCAATAGATTGGTTTTGTTATTTAGAAGAGAAGTGCATAACTAATTTGGATTCACTGAAGAGAAAGTTCTTGGAAAGGTATAAAAGTCCTGTTGATGAAGCTACTTTGCTGAATCAGTTTTTCAAAATTCAAAAACAAAATGGTGAATCCATCAGAGATTTCGTAGACCGATACAACTAGCTACTCAGAAAATTTCCTACACCCATTCAACTGAGTAAGCAAATTAAGCTATGCACTTTTATTTCTGCATTGCATCTAGATGTTCAATTTGAGTTAAAAAGAAGTAAAGTAAATGACATTGAAGTTGCACAACAAGAGGATGTAAAAATTGAGGATGATATGGTTACAAGTGATTTATGAAAAACAATTCAGGTTACGAATTATTTGACTATTGAAAATATGAGGAAGATTGTCATATGCAAACAAAACTTTTAGCCTATAAGTTTCTATAATACACAACCTCCATCTCTTGAATACTTCAACCTCTCTGTTTTTCATTCCAAACACTTTGGTAGAGATAAGGCAAGCAATGTAGAAGTGGAACCTCATGTAGATAGGAGAGTTGAAGCTTATTATTTCCATTATGAGGAAGACAATGATAAATCTATAAGTTTCCCATGTGAGGTAGTAGGATAACAATCTTTAAATGTGACGCAAATTTTAAAGATGAGAATGCAAAAGGTGTCATTTTTTCATCCTTATATACTACAGAAATAGAGGTATTTACATTTACCGATAATGAAGACCAATTTGAGCATACACAACACATAGATGAGATGTCAAATGTCTTTTCTCCTAATTGCATGGACATTGAATATGAGGCCTTCACATTCCCTGAGCAAGATGAAATAGAAACATGGCTGCAAGAAGAGGTCAGAAATGATCTTATCTATGAATCTTTTCATTTTGAAAATCTGAATGCTGAAATTTTTAAACAACATTTGAAAGATGAGGTTAAAAGTAGCCATGATAGTTCTGATATAAGTGATCAAATGGATAAATGTGATGAACCACATATTGTTTACATTCCGAATTGGTGTCTTAATGCATCTAAAGATGTATTTTTGTGTGGAGAAGAGGCTATTTTATGTGAGCTACAGCTTATAGGTGGGAATGATGAAGTGGATCACATAACACATATATCAGTTCCAACACAGAAAGAGAATATTACTCTAGTTAAGGGTGTTTTTCATCCACATAAGGGTTTTGTTGATGATGTAGGTTCTCATTCTTCTCCAACTAAACTTAATTCACTTCCAGTTTTACATGATGAAGTGGGTCACATAACACATATATCAGTTCTAGCACAAAAAGAGAATATTATTCCAGTTGAGGGTGATTTTCATAACATGAGGGTTTTACTGATGATGTAGATTCTTAGTCTTCTCCAACTAAACGTAATTCACTTCCAGTTTTACATGAGTCATATGTGGCTAATGATTGGCTTTCTTATGGGTTGAGTAGTCATGGTTATTTTCAGGCATGGGACATTAATTCATCTACCACAGAAATGGGTGGTTATACACAAGAGCATGTTGAAGAGATTTCAGAAGTTTATGATGCAAAGTGGTTGTTTGGTTCTAACATATCACTTAGGAGGTTATTTTTCCATATGAATTTTAGATTTCTGCCTATAATCAGCAGATGGATTTTGAGCTTAGAAATGCTCCACAGGTACACTTTTCTTTTCCACTCTGGTATTTATTTCTCCCAGCCTGTTAATGGATTCACATGACCGTCTTGGAGTTACCTAAGGTAGGGTCTTCCTACCATGTACATATTAGGAGTTTTTGGTGTGTTGGTAGTGTAGTGTCCTTTCTTGTTGCATCTTGTTTTTTGCTTTCTCTCACCTGTTTTTCCCCTATGCTCTCTGACTCTATTGCCCAATAGATTTAAGAACTGGTACATGCTTGATATTTTCGGTCCCTTCCTTCATCCTTTTTAGTCCTTGTCTCCAACCAAACCCCGTTGTTGCCCCAAAATTTGAACTTCAAAATTTTCAAATTTTTGGAGTACCCACACCCCGAAACTTGCCAAAACACAAAAATGATTAATATTGAAAACCTACCTGAGCTGGTGCAAATTCTTCTTATGGGATTGATTATAATTGCAATATACCCAATCTGTCTAGTTTCATGCCAAATTACTTTACCATGTGCAAGATTTTTAACTTCACTTTTTCTCGTTTGTAATTCACAAATAAAGTCAAAGTTATGAAGTTTTATGTCCAGAGGTCCCATGTTTATTCACAAGATAAAGTTTTGGTGGAGCATTTATATTTTCTCAAAGTTATAAGGTTAGAAAAATGCATTATGATGTCATGTGGTTTAAAAGAATAAAAGATTTCATCAAAAGTACTTTGGTGACTTTATTTACTAAGGACTTTGGGCTTTGAAAAGTTTTAAACTCCAAAATAGCTCGACTACCTGGCTCCCTTTATGGTCAGAGGTTTTGAAAATTTTTGAACCCCCAACTCATTGGTTCTAGAGTTCTAGAAAGCCTTGACCTCTCAACTCCTTGATGTCAGTCTTTCATGAAAAAATGAACTTCATTAAAAGGGTTCAAAAGTTCAAAAATAGGTCGACCACCCGACAAGCTCATATGTTTGCTAGAGATTTAGGGTTTCTCCCTATTTGTGGTGTATGTGTGCTCCCCCTTAGGCATTCTAGATCTCCTCTCAATGATTGATGACTCTCGGAGCTATAGCATCTTCAATGTCAACTAAGGAATTTTCTTGAGGTAAAGTATTGAAGGTTCGTAGTGCTAAACATCTTGAGGAAGTTGCGCAATGTCAATTGACAATAGAAAATACTCCTCTCCCTCCATTGCATCACTGCTACATAAATTGGAGCCACTTCCTCCCTTTATTCCTACAATTGAACCACACGATCTCTCATATGGTAATTCAGATTCTTGGTCGAGCTCTAGTAGTGAGAAAGCTATTAGACCTAGAAAAATTCCTAGTAAAATAGTCAAGGAAACCAATGACTCTAGCTCTGAAATAAAAGATGATAAATGTGGAAGCATAGTTAATACATTGCTTGATAGAATGGCTCAAAGAGATGTAATCTATGGAATGTAGTTTGCTCTTTCCAGAGATTGTATTTGTAACTTCTCCAGAAGAAAGACATTGATGCAAAATGTGGAAGTATAGGCAAGACTGCGATCTATTTACAAAATGCTTCAAATAGAAGTGTAATCTCATGGATTACAGTGAGCGTAGTTAGCAGATGTCATGCCAGTATTTATTTGAGAGCATTCGCCAGTTTCCATCTCAGGAGAAATTTGGTGCAATGATTAAGGAGGCAAGCTTTGAGAAACTTTAGTATGAGAACCTTGCTGGTAGAGTAGTTGCAATTCATTCCAGATTCAAGTTATAATAAATATTTGTTCTCCTTTTTACAAAGTTTGTTGAGCAGTGAGAGAAATTAATAATGTATCTAAAGTGGATAACCAGCAAATTATAGTATACGCTACTATGTACTATCTAATCTCAATCATTATAGCCAAGGGTTTCATATACTTTGGTATAGTTGTTTTCTATGCATCCTCTTGGTCCGTGCTGAAGTGGGAGATATTTGGCAATGATTGAGATGTGTTCTTCTCAAAGAATTAGATTCAGAAAGAATGGCCACTACTGACGGGCTGTGAAGTGCATATTTTAGTTGATCTTGTAGGGACTTCTGGTGATGGTTTAAGTATTGAGTTCCCAAAAATGCATATGACTCCAAGTTGTTTTGAGAAACATTACTGAAAATTATGATAGCCTTGGTGATATGTCTCTAGCAAGGCCTAATCAATCAAATCATCATAACCTGATCGGTTTGTTGAATCTCTTATAACCTCTGTGTGGTGATCGTGGGAAATCAAATATAGCGATAACATGAAGACTAGTTACAACTTACAAGAGCATTCAAATCTCTAGATGTAGCTAACAAATATAAAGCCAAACTCCACAAAGATGGGAGCATTGAAATCGGGTGTGGACATCAATCAAAGTGTAATGGAAGGAGTATTTTTATCAGATAATTACAGTTTGAATGCTTAGATAGATATGTATGCAAATAGTGTGGTCATAAAATATATTGAGAACATGAATAATATGAAAATGGCCTTGTATACACTGCACACAATGAACCATCAGAATGTGGTTGAGAAGTCAAATCGAAGATCTGAATTTGATTAGAGTTGGAAGAAAGGTTACATAGGTTGGAATGCTTGATCCACTAAGAGAGGAGTCGACAGCAGAGTCTCTGTGTCGCCAGTTTGGAGCATTTGATCCATTGGATGACTTAGTTGGGCGTTCATATACCGCATCAGAGTTTGATGAGTTATTGTACCCATACAATGGGCATTAGCTCTACAATGTTTGGTGATGGAATAAATGATGGTCCTCCTCTTAAAAAGGCAGATATTGGAATAGCAATGGGATCAAGCACTTCTGTTGCAAAGAGCACTTCTGATATGGTGTTCACTGATGATACCTTTGCCTCAATTGTTGTAGTTGGGCGAGCCATATACAATAATACAAAAAAGTTCATCCATTAACACCGAGCACAAGTACTCCTTCCCTTTTACTATGTTTAGGAAAGATGCATGTTTCCCTTGATGTAGTCAAAGAAGAGCAAATGCCTTGGGTAGTTTTACCTCAAGCTGAATATCTTGATGCAACGGCTCATCAACATTCCAATAGCAAGGATATAATGTATGGCACAGATGATTATTTCTTGAATGCACCAAGAGGATTACCAGTTATACAATACTAACCACGAAACTACTTTATCATAAGTATATGCATATGTTTACATAATAATCTTTTGAAATAATGAGTGTATCCTATAAAAGCTCTTTCAACAACTTAATTTGAAATAATTTTTTTAAGTGAAAAATATTATTTTTATTAGTTTTTAATTAGAAAAATAAATTATATTTATTGCAGCAATATATAAATTTTAAGTTAGATTTGTTGCTGCAATATGTGCTATTGTGTTCCAGATTGAAATCCTAGAGGACTCACCTTTAGACTCAATTTTAATATAATATAATTTTATTTTGTATCTTTTTAACTGAGTGTAATAGAAAAATACTTTGTAGGTATTTAAGGAAGTAATTGAAGTTAGGATGGAAACTGAAGAACAGAATTTGGCATGTGAAATCTATGGAAACCATTGTAGTGGAAGTAACGACATGAAGGAGACAGAGGAATTAACTATCAATAATACTCAAAGCAAAGGAAAACCTCAGCTACCAAGCCACCAAAGGGTCACCTAGCCAGCCCTATGAATCAAAAAATAAGCCAAAAAACACAACAATCAATCACCAGAAGGAAATGAAGATTAATGTTCTGAAAATTGCAGCAAGTTATGATGTCTAAATGTTCAAATCAGTATTCCAAGAGGTATTATTTAGTTACATGGTTGTTTTTAAGCTTTGAGAATTGTCAGCAAATGAACAATCTATCAAGTCCAACTTTTGGGAGTAGACAATATCAACTTTGGATTTCCAAAGGCCTTCACAACCAAAATGTTGTCATGGAGTGTTTTGGAGTTAGGCGGATTCATGGGCAGCAAGCTCTCCAATGCAAAGATGGCCATTCGATGGGCCATGGATTATCTTCTCAGAGCTACTACTCATCCAGGCCCCATATATGTTTAGGTTAGTATGTACATAAGAACATGACAATTTCACTCATGATGTAACAACAGAATAATTTCAGTCATGATGTTGTATCTCTCGGGTTTATAAATTCTAATAATTATTAAATCTTATCTAAAAATTATGTAGGTAGGGGAACCTAACAGTGATCACAAATGTTGGGAGAGGCTAGAAGACATGGATATAGCTAGAACTTCATATAAAATAGATAACAAAAACCTTGGAATGATTGCAGCACTTGTAGTTGCATCCCTTCTTTCACAACTAAGACCCTTCCTATTTCAAGAGACTCATTATGCTTCCATGATGGTAAATTTTTTAGCACTAGAGTAATAGAAGTGGCTTAAAAACCTGGTAACGATTAGAGTTTAGGATCTGATGAATTGGACAATACATTTCCCTGGGACAATAAACATGTTTGAACTCGAGTACTTTTATCGAAGGTATAATAACTTCAAGTGTGACTTCTTATACTAATCAAATCAACAAGAAGTTAAAAAAATTACAGATTCAATGATAAAAGTGAAGTAATATAAGTAGTCACACTCTAAGTTACTATACCTTGGATAAATAAACTCAAGCTCCAACATGTTTATTGTCCCACCCAAATCTATTATCTAACTCATCAACTACTAAACTCTGACTATTATCAAGCTTTTAAGCTACTACTAATACTCTAGTACTAAAAAATTTACAATGGAAGCATGAATGAGTTTCTTGGAATAGGAAGGGTGTGACTTGGGAAACAAAAAGGATGTAGCTCCAAGTGTTGCAGTTGTTTTAGGGTTTTGGTTATCTATTTTATACATAGTTCTCTTCTGGCCTCTCCCAACCTTTGTAGTCATTGTTAGGGTCTCCTACCTACATAATTATTAGACATGCCTAAATAATTATTAGAATTTATAAACCGAGGAGATACAACATCATGACTGAAATTATTCTATTGTAACAACATGATTGAAATTATTCTACTGTTATGCACATACTGACCTAAACATATATGGTGCCAGTAGCTTTGAGAAGATAATTTGTGGCCCATCGAATGGCCATCTTTCCATTAGAGATCTTGCTGCCCATGAATCCGGTGAACTCCAAAACACTCCATGATAGCATTAAGGTTGTGCATCATAATATTCTCATGTCACTTCTTGTCTATCCCAACTGAAATAATATCCCAGTCTGGGCACTATTCTACTACCTTATGTACTTTGACTGTAATGCTAGGTATCTCTTAGTTTAGAGTTGAACAAGCATTTGTTGGTAGCAAGCTTCCTGGTAGATGGCTTATTGCAGGAGCTATTGTTCCCAACATCCATGTGCAATGGTTAAAAGACATGGTTCATGTTTGGGTGCATCACCAATGAGTACTTTGCCAAAGAAAGTTAATACTACCCTTCTTGAAAATGCTCCTTAAATGATTGGAGGTATGTTACAAGTTTATTATTCTTTAGTCTTGAGTTTTTTTATCTTATAAGAGTGGAATCATAGAGACAACCTCATCAAGGCTATAGACACTTGACTGGTAGTGAGGCAATGTGTAGGTAGTTCATGTTGATTTTGGTAGCTAGGTCGGATCCCTCCAAGAGATTGACCTAAACATAAAATGCTGAATGGCCTATTGGCCTTAGCATTTCGAGAACTCAGTTGTATTATTCGATTAAGGCAGGCCCCAATTGGGCAAACTCGTTATTCTATATATCTTGAAATTACAAATAGGTCGGGACCTATTTGAAATGTAACGTATATGTAATTTGGCGCCAAATTATTTGTGCGATCTCATATAAATGTAAAATGATTGGTATTCGCAATACACAGGATCACTCATTGAATTCTACTCTGCGAAAATTCTCCATTGGCGATCTACTTCAAGTTCTTCTCTATTCACCTACAATTAGCAAGAAGCTGTGTCAATAGTTGAACTGGTTCAACAGTTCAACGGGTTACACAGGTTCAACAGTTCAACGGGTTACACAAGTTCAAAGGTTCAACAGTGCAAGGGTACCGATAGTTGAATTGGTTCAACAATTCAACGGGTTCCACAGGTTCAAAGGTTCGACAGTGCAAGGGTGCCGATAGTTGAACCGATTCAATGGTTCAACAGGTTCAAAGGTTCGACAGTGCACGGGCGCTGATAGTTGAACTAGTTCAACAATTCAATGGGTTCAAAGGTTCAACTGTGCTAGGGTTCCACAGATAGTTAAACTGGTTCAACGGTTCAACAAGTTCAAAGGTTCAACTGTGCAAGGGTTCCGTAGATAGTTGAACTAGTTCAATGGTTCAATGGGTTCAAAGGTTCAACTATGCAAGGGTTCCGCAGATAGTTGAGCTAGTTCAATGGTTCAACCGTTTGACAAGTTCAAAGGTTGAACTTATGTTTTGATAAGTTGTGCCTATGTTTTGTGCCCTAGCTGGGCAAAGTTGTAATATGCCTCCACCATTAATATAATTGGATCTGAGATTTTTCTTGTTGGGTTTTTTCACCTCTAAGAGAGAGGTTTTCCTAGGGTATATGCGTGTTATGTGTGTATTTGTGTTTTCTTGTTCCTTACTATTAGTCTGATTGCTAAATTTAACATGGTATCAGAGCCAAGTTCAAATTAGTATAATCGGATTTGTGATAACCAATTATCTACTTATGCTCTTATCACTTCTTCAAGATGGTTCTCAGGGTGGAAGATAGATTGGATGGGGTTTCCGATTTCACATCATGGAGAGTCCGCATCATGCTTGCATTGAATGAAAATGATCTTGCAGACTTTGTGACCAAAGAATCTTCTGAGCTTGAGGTAGAAGGAGAACAGACCCAATGGAGGAAGAAAGATCTTCAAGCTTAGAAGATCTTAATTGATTCAGTAAAGGACCACATTGTTCTCATCATCTCCAAGCTGAAGACAACAAGCACAATGTTTAGAACCTTGGAGGAGATGTATGAAATCAACAACACTAGTCGTATTCTAGCTTTGAAGCAGCAGCTTCATCACATCAAGATGGCTAAAGGTGAATCCATCATGGCTTACTTCATGAAGATTTCTGAATTGAGAGATCAGCTCTCATCTATTGGAAAGATGGTTGATGAAAATGATTTAACTATGCTAGCACTCAATGGTCTTCCAACATCTTGGGAATCCTACATTCAAGGAATTAGTGCAAGAGTTAATCTGCCCAAGTTTGATAGATTAAGGGCTGACTATATTGAAGAAGAGTCTCGACTGGCTGCTAGAGGAGTTATCAAAAACACTCATGAAGACAATCATGTCCTTGCTGCCCAGTCTTTAAAAAAGAAAGCAGGCTATTGGAAGAACAATTTCAAGAGGAATAGAGACCAAAGGTCTAATCCACCTCATGATTCAAAGAAACAAAAAAAGGACTTGTCTCACATCAAGTGCTTTAGGTGTGACAAATTTGGTCACTATGCAAGGGACTGTTTATCCCAGACTAAGCAACAAGGAACAAACTTAAATGAAGTCTCAAATTAGTCTAATACTGAAGACTTCCTTTTCATTTATGCTCTATCAAGCAATGTACCCTCAGACAGTGATACTTGGATGATTGATAGTGGCTAGACAAATCACCGGCTATTGAGAGCACCTCTCAGATTTAGTGGAGAGAGAGTCTAATCTTCATGTAGTCATTGGTGATGATGCCTGCTATTCTGTGAGAGGTTTTGGTACTACTTCACTTAATTTAGATTCTGGAATTTCTCTTCACCTCAGTGATATTTTGTTTGTGCCAGGAAGCAAAAGAAACCTTATCTCCATATCAGCACTAGAAGATAAAGGTTATCAAATTGTATTTTCTGAGGGAAGAGCGCTTGAATGGCCTAAGAAGTCCAGCATTAAATCAGCTCGTGTCATTGGGAATAGGTATGAGAGCCTATATAAGCTTTTAGCACATCCAGTTCAAGCTCTCATTCATGAAGCTCCTGAGTCAAGCGAGCTATGGCATAGAAGACTTGGACATCTTCATTTCTGAGCCCTCCCTATACTTGAGAAGATAGTTAAAGGTATGCCTAAACTTAGTCATATTCATGATGATACATGCAAAGGTTGTGCTGTGGGTAAAAACACTAAGAGTCCATTTCATCAAAGTGAAAGTAGGTCTAAAGAGAAATTAGCTCTTGTGCATTCTGATTTATGTGGACCTATGTCTGTTGCTTCCCCAAATGGATTCTTGTATTATGTAATCTTTATTGATGACTACTCTAGGAAAACTTGGATTTACTTTCTCAAATCAAAAGAATCTGATGAAGTTCTAAGTAGATTCAAAGAATTTAAATCTTTAGCTGAAAATATATCTGGGAAAAGAATTAAAATTTTAAGGTCTGACAATGGAGGTGAATACACCTCGGGTAGTTTTCATGATTTTTGTGTTGAGGCAGGGATCAAGAGGGAGTTTTGTGTTCCCTACAACCCTCAGCAAAATGGGGTTGTAGAAAGAAAGAACAGATCCATAGTTGAGGCAGGAAAAGCTATGATTCATGATCAAGATCTGCAGACTTTTCTATGGGCCGAAGCATCTAGCACCGCTATCCACATACAGAATAGATGCCCTCATCGTGTATTGAAAGATATGACTCCAGAAGAAGCATTTTTAGGGATCAAACCTGATATCAGTCACTTGAGGATCTTCGGGAGTCTAGTATATATCCATGTACCCAAAGAGAAGAGAACCAAGTTGGAACCTTCTGGCAAAAGAGGCATTCTTGTGGACTACAACGAAACATCCAAAGCATTCAAAATTTACATTCTAGGTCAGAAGATTATTGAGGTTAGTAGAGATGTCACTTTTGAAGAAAATATTGCACTCAAAAGATCTAAAGGCTCAAGTATAGAGATTGACAATGAAGTCCATGATAACCCTCAAGACATGGATATTGAGCATGATACTAAGATTCAGAGAGAGTCTACAGAATCTGAAAATCATGATGATCCAAGTGAACCTTTGGATCCTACTGATGGGCCTAGGGACATTACTGTGAGTAAGAAGACCTCTCTGGATTCAAGAGGTAGAAAAGTTTTCAGCTCCAAGTGGCACATTCAGAAAAAGTAGGAGGCCTTAGAGATTCTCTAACTATGTTGCATTGATGTGCAATCTCATTGAGACTGAACCTTTCAGCGTTGAAGAGGCCATGAAACAACTAGCATGGAAGAATGCTATGGATGAAGAATATTAGTCTATCATCAAGAATGATGTTTGGGATATTATGCCTAGACCCAAAGGTAAGTCTATCATATCTTCCAAATGGTTGTTTAAAATTAAACATGCTGCTGATGGAAGTATTGAGAAATACAAAGCTAGATTTGTGGCTCATGGCTTCTCTCATAAAGAAGGCATAGATTATGAGGAAACCTTTGCCCCTGTTGCTTGATATACTTCCATCAGGACTATCATTGCTATTGCTGCAGCTAAGGGATGGAAGTTGCATTAGATGGATGTAAAAACAACCTTCCTCAATGGTGTTATTGAAGAAGTCTACATTGAGCAACCTGAAGGCTTTGTGATCCATAAGAAAGAATCTCATGTATGCAGATTGAAGAAAGCATTATATGGCCTTAAGCAGGCCACCCGTGCTTGGTATGAAAGATTTGACAAGTACTTGGTAAGCCTAGGATTTTGTAAGAATGATGTTGATCCTAACCTTTACTTCAAGGTATTCAATGGTGAAATGTTGATTTTGGTTTTATATGTTGATGACTTATTCCTAACTGGAGAAGATCATCTCATTCTTAGATGTAAGGAAGAATTGACTTCAGAATTTGAAATGAAAGATCTAGGTCTCATGCATTTCTTTCTAGAATTAGAAGTATGGCAAAGACCCAATGAAATTATTCTAAGTCAAGGAAAATATACCATTGATATTTTGAAGAGATTTGGAATGTTAGATTGTAAACCTATGCCTACTCCTATGGAAACTAACTTAAAGAAGCTAAGTGAATCTGTAGCTAGGTCTGATCTTGTGGATCCTACTGAATACAGACAGCTGATTGGATCCTTAATGTATGTAGTTAACACTAGACCTAACATTTGCTATGTAGTGAGTGCCCCAGCCAGTTCATGTGTGAAACAAGGTAGATTCATCTTGTTGCAGCCAAGCATATCCTAAGATATTTGCATGGTATAGTTGGATATGGATTGAAGTACTCTTCCAATACAGTCATTACCTTGGAAGGCTATTCTGATTCTGATTGGGCAGGAAGTGTCACTGATAGAAAGAGCACTTCTGGAGTTTGCTTCAGCTTGGGATCCACCATGATATCCTAGTGCAGTAGGAAATAGTCTTCAGTACCATTGAGTACTGCTGAAGCATAATATATTGCAGCTTGTGTGGCATCTTGAGAAGCAGTGTGGCTTCGTAAACTTCTTACAGGATTGTTTGGACAACCTTGGGAGCCTACAGTTATTCATAGTGATAACCAGAGCTGTGTGAAGCTCTCTGCCAATCCTGTGGTTGATGACAGATCAAAGCATGTGGAAACTCAGTATCACTATATCTGAGATATGGTGCAAAGGAATGCTATTCAGCTAAAGTACATCAGCACTAATGAGCAAACAACGGATGTTCTCACCAAACCTCTTGCTTGAGTGAAGCTTGCATATTTTTGAGACAAGCTTGGAGTTGTGGAGAATAAAGCTCTAGCTGAGAGGGAGTCTCAGCATCAGTGATACATTATACTGTATCCTCCACCCTCTGCAAGTAGGCATGGTGGTAATGCACTCTTCTCTGGGAGAAGTCTAAGGTGAAATCCCTCTTCTACCCTCTGTGAGTAGGCATGGTGGATCCACCCTCTGCAAGTAGGTATGGTGGATATCATGGAAGAAATTCCATGATGTGCTTGTTCACCCTCTGGAAGTATCTATGGTAAATGTCATGTGAAGATGACAATAAGCACTTATGTTTTCATCTATGGGAGTAGCCATGGTGGTAGTCACTATGTGACTTGATCCTTATGAAGGAATCCTCCCTAGCTAAGAGGGAGTGTTGATTTTGGTAGCTAGGTCAGATCCCTCCTAGAGACCGACCTAAACATAAAATGCTGAATGGCCTATCGGCCTTAGCATTTCGAGAAATCAGTTGTGTTATCCGATTAAGGTAGGCCCCAATTGGGCAAACTCGTTATTCTATATATCTTGAAATTACAAATAGGTCAGGACCTATTTGAAATGTAACATATATGTAATTTGGTGCCAAATTGTTTGTACGATCTCATATAAATGTAAAATGATTGGCATTCACAATACACAATATCACTCACCGAATTCTGCTCTGCAAAAATTCTCCATTGGTGATCTACTTCAAGTTCTTCTCTATTCACCTACAATTAGCAAGAAGCTGCGCCAATAGTTGAACTGGTTCAATAGTTCAATGGGTTCCATAGCTTCAAAGGTTCGACAGTGGAAGGGCGCTGATAGTTGAACTGGTTCAACAGTTCAACGGGTTCCACAGGTTCAAAGGTTTGACAGTGCAAGGGCGCCAATAGTTGAACTGGTTCAATGGTTCAACGGGTTCAAAGGTTCGACAGTGCAAGGGTGCCGATAGTTGAATTGGTTCAATGGTTCAATGGGTTCAAAGGTTCAACTGTGCAAGGTTTTCGCAGATAGTTGAACTGGTTCAACAGTTCAACGGGTTCAGAGGTTCAACTGTGCAAGGGTTCCGCAGATAGTTGAACTAGTTCAACGGTTCAATAGGTTCAAAGGTTCAACTATGCAAGGGTTCCGCAGATAGTTGAACTGGTTCAACGATTCAACCGTTTGATAGGTTCAAAGGTTGAACTTAAGTTCTGATAAGTTGTGCCTATGTTTTGTGCCCTAGGTGGGCAAATTTGTAATCTGCCTCCACCATTAATATAATTGGATCTAAGATTTTTCTTGTTGGGTTTTTTCACCTCTAAGAGAGAGGTTTTCCCAGGGTATATGCATGTCATGTGTGCATTTGTGTTTTCTTGTTCCTTACCGTTAGTCTGATTGCTAAATTTAACAGTTCATGAGGTGAGAATCATTCATGTAGCTAAATGTAAGTGAAACTAGATGACCTTAGTTCACAAAGGATGGGAATGAATACGTATGCACACACACTTAGGGCTTTGGAATATGGATGGTTATGCTAGCTTTTGATTTTGATTCCTTGATCATGTTTTCATGTTTATTTGGTCGAGTGTGTGGGTGTAAGTAGAGATTCTGGTTTCTTAACTTGTGTTTATCTTTGGAATCCTCAGGAGCATTCTTCAAGTAGAGTCAACATTCTCCCACTTTTCGCATGAGCTTGCAAATATTATATGGAAATACTACAACTCTGGGAGTGTCTGAAGCTTCATTGTGTTGAATGCTGGGCATCGACCACCATCACTATCTTACTTGCTAATTTCTTGACGTATCTATGAAAGAATTGTTTCCATAGAGGGAGTTATGCACACCTGCTTAGTGAAATAATGATTTTCTAGGTTCATTGAGAAATAAATGCGGAAGAGTGCAAGGGAAGCCTTGAGCGCACAACACATACAAAAAGCAGGGAGCAAGCAAAGACATGCATCCCTCAATCTCAGGGTATCCGCCCTGAAGATTATCAAAGCTCATAGGAATTTCAAGAGATTACCTTCATCAGGAAAATATATGGGGAGAATAACAAAAGAATCCTTGGTGGTATCAAGCATGGTTGTTTCTCAATTCTTTTGTATTGGAAATATTAGAGTAGTGCATTTACCAGGACCTAAAAAGTTCCAGACTTGACAACCTGAAGAGTGTATTAGTGTTGATTTTATTAATTCATTCAAAGACTCCACAAACTTACTTCGAAGAATTTAAAGTTCAATTCCGAAGAATTTAAATTTCAATTCTGAAGAAGTTTCTTGAATGGGTCAAGTTTCTTTACCGCCTGGGTTCTACTTCCACCCGACCGATGAAGAGCTCGTCAAGTAATATTTGAAGAGAAAACTATGTGGGTGGCCACTTCGAGCGGATTCCATTAGAGATATTGATCTATACAAGCATTAGCCTTGGGATTTACCAGGTTTGGCATTAATCTTTCTTAGATGACTCTAAATTTTTACATCAGAAAGAAAGAAATAAAATGAATTAAATTGATGTACATAAATAACCATAGTAGGTCAAAGGAACTGGAAAGTACATTCAGTTACAAATGAGATGTATTGGATTAAATCAAAAGAAGTTAAACTCTAAACCTTAAGATCAAAATATACATATATATAGTCATGTTAGAAAGTTGAATCAACAAATACTATGTTTTAAAAATATAACGTTTTCATAGTCCATGAAAGATTTAAAAAATAAAATCTTCTAACTTGTTTTTCTAAAAGTTATTTACTAAAATATTATGTTTTTGAAAATTTTTTAATTAATTGAAAGAAATAGTTGATACGATTACTTGATTAAGGTCTTGAAATTAGAATTATAGTTAGATGATGATTACTTTTTAAAATTCCTAACCCACATTCATCATCTAACTGTAATTCTATTTTCAATCTTACTCAAGTAATCATATAATTTTAAAACACGGCATTTGTTGATTCATATTTCACACATGGTTATATACATGTATATTTCAATCTTAAAGTTTAGGGTTTAACTAATTTTGATTTACACGGATACATATCATTTCTAGCTAAATGTACTACGTAGTTTCATTGACCTACTATGTTTATTTATTTACATCAATATAATTCATTTCATTTCTTTATTTCTGATGTAAAAATTAAGATTCAGCTAAGAAAGACTAACGTCTTACCTAGTAAATCCTATTGCTCATACTTCTATAAATCAATCACTGTAACAGCATCAACTCGAACTAGCCACCCACATAGTTTTCACTTCAAATAATACTTGACAATCTCTTCATTAGTGGGGTGGAAGTGGAACCCAGGCGGTAAAGAAACTTGACCCATTGAAGGAAATTCTTTAGAATTGAACTTTAAAATCTTCATACACGATCTTTAAATTCTTTGAATTCAATTTACAAAGTCTTTGAATGAAGTAATAAAATCAACACTAATACACTCTTCAGGCTGTCAAGTCCACAACTTTTTAGGGCCTAGTAAATGTACTACTCCAATCTTTCCAATAAAAAGGAATCGAAAAAGGACCCTACTTCATACCATCAAAGATCCTTTTGTCATTCTCTTCATATATGCTCCTCATGAAGGTAACCTCTTGAAATTCTTTTAAAATTTGATAACCCTAAAGGAGGATACCCTGAGACTAAGGGGTTCTGTTTTTATTTCTCAATTAACCTAGAAAAGCATTATTTCACTGAGCAAGTGTGTAGCCCCCTCTACTCAACCAATTTCTAGAAAGTAGCCTTTGGGAACCCTCAATATCTAAACTAATCTAGATGGTTTCCACTTTTCATGAGCCCAAAAACCAAGTGTTTTGGATCTTGGAAAATACCACATAAATCTATATATTAGGGATCTTTCCTTCAATACTTAAACCTGATCTTCCATACCATCGATGTTAAAGAATATGGGGAGCATGTCCATTTTCTAGTAACAAGCATTCTCCTTTTTGGCTACGAAATGGGTTCTTATAACTATTTTCTTGGAATGATGTATACAACAACAACTATTTTCTTGGAATGATGTACAAAACAACTTATATCTTCCTTCTAAACACAAGGTGTTGCTTCTTTGACTAGTCTTGGGTATTGTGCTTGAGCATTCTATGTAAGAGGCCAATACATCCTCCAGAAAGATTCTTCTTCCTCAACTAGTGCTTGCTTGACTATTTAGAGAGTAATATGATGAGAAAAACTTCTACTAATATCTGGTGCATAAGTAGAGGGAAAGAATAGGGCTCCTTGAAGGGATGTACATTAGTTTATATGGTCAAAGGGATGCACAAGTTTTCAACATTCACAATGGAATACAAATTCATGTATGGATGTAGATCTAGTATAAAGGTACAAGAATTTAGTTGTAGATCTAGTATAAAAGTACAAGAATTTAGTTTGTTAATAATCTTAGATGGACTACATCTAATTGGTTTTAACTTTGTTGCTATACCTCGAGACATGTCTTTTTCTAAGTACAGATATCATATGTCCCCAACCTAGAACTCGACTCTATGCTAATCATGTCTTGCTTCCTACTTAGCTTGATATTCCTCCAACTTCTTTCTATTAGACATATATTTCTTGTTCTTTCAATAAATTTTCAGCTTAGTGGATTTATGAATGCACTTCTTGTGCCCTTTGTGCCTATCCAATCACAACATTAGATGGAGTAGGTAGTAAGTAACCAAAACATCAGTGTTACAGGATACAGCAACCTCCTCTCTCCTGGCACGCGAACCGTCGTACCCGGTACGGATACGAATATGGTACAGCCAGGATACGGCCCAAATACCGTGCCGACCCGTACCCAGATTTAGGGCTTATTTAGAGCCGCGCCGGACACGTCCAGATTCAGCATTATCAAAAACTTGTGTTGCATTCAGGTTAAATGTTGTAAAAAACTGGAAAATAAAACCCTCTGCTGCGTTTCTCCTGTGCAGAATAGTCGAACTCTACTCCTACATTGATCCTTGAGCCACCGTCACCAATAGGTATTGCCGTCTGTGTTTAGTGTTATGGCGCCCTCTTTCCAAACGTGAAAGATATAGATTCCGTTGCATTGAGTATTTTAATTTTGTATATTATGTTTTTATTTTATTGTTTGGTTTTTATATTATGTCTTAGTTTTGTATATTATGTTTTTGTTTTTTATAAACGTAAAAGGTAAAGATTCCAAATATTGTGTTTTTTTTTAAATTTTTGTTTTTTAATTTTGTAATTTTTTTATTATTATTGACATTTTTCATTTTTATTAAACAAAGGCTTTTTATTTTTGAACATTTTTTATTTTTTTTATATTTTTTAATTTTTATGAGTTTTTTTTTTAAATTTAAGATTGTAACGACAATAACTTTATGATTCCAATCGATTAATAAGTTTAATAAAATATTTAGGTCAAAATAATATGTTATATTTATTATTAATAAAATAAAAATTCTAATATTTAGGTTAAAATAATATATTATATTTTAATATAATACATTATATAATTCATATTTATTATTTAATAATAATATAAATTGTAATCATATTACTTTATAAAACAAAAAATGCTGAGGCAAGGAAAAACTGTAAATGGACTTGTCCCCCCCTGAATGGTACAAACTCAACTTTGATGGAGCCTCCCGTGGTAATCCAGGCCAATCAGGTATTGGATGTATTATCAATAATGATAAAGGGGAATGGATTTTCAAAAGAGCAAAAAATATAGACCCAACCACTAACAATATGGCAGAACTTGAGGCCCTCCATGAAGGTATCAAATCTTGTCATAAAATGGGTATTTTGAAAGTTATTATAGAAGGGGACTCCCAAATAGTTCTAAATGCATTGCGCAATAGATCAACCACAAACTGGGTTCTCCACTCTAAGCTCGAAGAAATCCTGCTACTACTAGATAAATTTGAAGCTTTTCAAATTAACCACATCTTCAGGGAAGGTAACCAAAAAGCTGACAAACTTGCTAACCTTGGTGCGGATGGGTTAGACATTCTTAAATCCACAAACCCTTCGTAGTCACCTTTTCTTCATTATCACTCCCCTCCCCTCTTGTTGGATTAAATTTATTTGCCGATTTTTAAATTCAGGCTCTATCATTTACACACAAATTTTCTCAGGTAAGAATGCTAAACAAAAATTAGATTTTTGTGTCAGTTCGGACATTACATGATTTTTTAAAAAACTTGCTAAGGTCTTTATCTTTCTTTTAGTCTAGATTTATAAAGAAATCAGATAACCAAATTAGATTAGTATTATAAGGCCCTTACTCACATATAGATTTTAGTGTTCTTTTAGATTACTTTCCGGAGTAACTCGAATAGTATGTCACGCATTTTTAAGGTAATTAGTAGTAGAGTAATAGTCTTGTTTTATTTCTATTAGTGGCCATCGGTTTATGTTCTTGATCTTATACCCTTTGTACTAACCCTTTAATTTGACTAACATGTAAAATAAGTTTCTTTTAGAATGGATGGTGGTTGCCTTTTATTTCTAATGCAGGACAGGAAAAGGAAGACTTGTACACCAATAGTCATCATTGAGTAATGTCATTATTTTCCGAATATGTATCTCCTGTTAAAGGACCATTCGTTGTACAATTATGAATAACATACAACCAGGGGAATGTGTAATTGTAGCATAGTGAATAAGATATAAATAGGGGTATGCCCCTAGGTTTTATTTGTATGTATTGGACTAATGTCCCGGGCAAGACTGGAGGTTTTCTTCCCCGTTCTTTCCTACCAGTGCCCGTTTGAACGGAGGACATGTAAATTTTATTTTTAATATAATCAAAGGCTTTGGCCGTTCATTGATCAAAAAAAAAAAAAAAAGTTATTTAATAATATTTTTTAATTTGCTGTATAGATTATAATATTATATATAATTATATTTAAATATAATATGTATTTAAATTTTAATATGTATTATAATTATATATATTAGTATTTAAATTTAATAAGTTCAATATTTATTAATAATTATAATATGTTATTATAAGATAATAAATTATACTTTAATATAATACATTATATATATATATATATATATATATATATATATATATATATATATATATATATATATATATATATATATATATATATATATATATATAGCGCTGTATCTTGATGTATCCATATTAGGGGGTCTTGAAAAAATGCCGTATCCGTAGTGTACCCGTATCCGATACCGTATCCGTGTCCATGCAACCTTGCAAAACATGTCTCAAGATCTTGTGTCAACAATGTTTAATTTCAAACTATTTGGATCACCTCATAACCATCTACAACCGTGTACAAACTTGCATACTTTATTTTTACAAAATATTATCACGTTAGGAGTGTTTGAAAGTTACATGCTTAGTTATTTTGACTAGTGGCTAAGAATACTAGTTTAGTAAATCAAATTTCATATCTTTTCATGATCTAATTTAGATCACATTCAATTGTTTCACAAGCCTTTTTAAATTTTATTTCTAAAATGATATCCTTTCAACAAAACTAGTGAACCCATTTGAATCCTTCCCAAGATTTGATAAGACTACAAGAAGTAAATCTGCCTATTTATATACTTTGTATGCCCTCTTCAGCCATTCGGGAAACAAGAAATTTAATTATACTTGCAAGATATTTTTCTTAAATCATGTAAAGACATTAAGGACTGTAATATGTTGTCATTCTCCAATCACAGCCTTTAAGCATGAGTTTAATGAGCTCTTAATAAATGAGCATTAATTGCAAATAAGAAGAGGGCAAAGACTCTAGGCAATTAGAACCACAAGAGGCGATCCTTACAACATAAAAAACACATGAAAAGAGGTATTGGGGATTATGCCTAATGTTCTAATGTGTCTTTTGGAGTAACTTTAGAATTTTACATAGGTAGTGGTCCCCACTTTTATTCTTAGTATCCAAGTAGTCCCATCAAATCTGTTGAATCCCAAAATTGTAAATAATTGATATTTTTATAGAATTTTAGAGCAGCAACTATTTACAAAATAAAATTGTAAAATATTGGAATCTTTTAAGGCTATAATCAGCACTGTTATTGGGAATTCCTAGCAGGCAGTCCCCATCATTGTGAGTCATGTACATTAGCAATTACATGATTTCTCCACAATATAAACAGTTGGCATAGTTCATCTTTGATTCTTGTTTTTGGTTTCCTTTTTTTTTCTCACTCTTAGGAGAAACCAATATTTCCCATTCAACTAGCATATTTTTAAGCACAAAAAAAATTGGAACTTTAGTAAAGCAATTTTTTGGTCCATGCCACAACTTTACAATCTGAATAATAACCAAATCAGCTGGAGAAAACATAGCCAGCCATTTGATGCAGATTGCTTTCACTAATCACTTAAACATGATAGACACCTTTAGTGTGCCACTTGAGGGAAAAAATAAGGCTATAGCAATGCAAATGTTACTACATTGCAGCTGACATTGGAATTTAAAAACTAGATTTAATCATGACTATGCTTGGTAATGTACAAAGGGTCATGGTGTAAAGGTTAAAAAAGTGGATTCATAAGAGAAGTGACTCAACTTCAAAACCACCACATTTCAATATGGCAGGCCTTAACTTGGAAGCCATATACGGATGTAATAACATGCCTAGAACTAGTAATCATGACTATGCTTGGTAATGTACAAAGGGTCATGGTGTAAAGGTTAAAAAAGTGGATTCATAAGAGAAGTGACTCAACTTCAAATTCACCACATTACAATAAGACTGGCCTTAACTTGAAAGCCATATGCGCATGTAATAACATGCCTAGAGTTGGAATATGTAATAACATGCCTAGAACTGGAACCTATTCTAGGCCCAGGAGGTGATATTCACAGTTAGAATTAACAAACGAAAGTGAGCATGCCTAAGAATTTGTGGTATTAATTTCTCAGCAAATGAAAACCTAATCTCTGTGAATATAAGATACCTACATGGAATCAGGATGCCAATCTTACTTGCATGCTATAAAGAAAAAATGTCAAGAGAATATTCTTTATAGAAAATACTCCATCGCAGGCTACCATTGCCCCTAACTCTTAATGTTAAAAACCCCTTTGTGAACCAAATATACAGATGTGGTACAATGAAATAGGAAAAGGACAATCCTAAACATCAACCACATTCAACCAATCATTAACAAGAATGTTGAATTCCAATGTAAGATGGAATCGTGAGATTATAATAGCTACAAAACCAAAAGGAGATAACAGATTACCATTATTCAAAAAGGGGCTGGCAAACTCACAACAAGCCATCTGGAAAGTTGGACCATTTTCTCTATTTCCATGTTTCAAAGATCTCGTATGGGTTTGTAATTCAGTCACCTACCATCAGATTATCACTGTCCAACAGACTCACAGGTTTGCTAGTAGATCTAGACTCAAATGGAGGATGGACTCAGAAATCTTAGAACTGATTTCAATTGTATTTTGAAGCAGACAAGAACTCCTCAAAACCAATCCAAGCATCAGAAGAATTTTGTTTCGACTAGATTACAAATAACCACAGAGAAGAACTCACCACTCTTTGCAAGAGCTCTGCCTTTTCCTTTGCTTCCATCTGACATTTGTGACGCCCAGAAATATATTCATCTAGACTAGACTTCAAAAAGTCAACTTCTTCTGCTACCTGCTCCAACTTTCTGGATAGAATAAACAATTCATGTAAAAATTCTAGGACATAGATGTATTTTAAATGTTTTGTCCTCATAAAAACTAATTCCACTAACTCTGCTATCTAGAAAGGATTTGTATTGCATTCTAGACATTATGATGGAACATCAACAGCATTAATGTAATATGAGTTGGCTAAGGTCTTGGTAATTGAAATGTTAAGTGCTACCAACTAGACTTTTTGTTTCCAGCTCTACTTGAATAGGAAAAAAATATGGCCAACAGGCATTTCAGCATAGAAGTGATAGTGTATTTGGATATTGCTAGAACCAATTGTGCATCAGGTAGAGATGGAAGGTACAAGGCAAAGGATGGTACAGAAAAATATTATGAAAATCAGACCTGGCAAGAATAGCAATATTGGCAGATCTAAAGAAAGGAAACAATTTGCAGTGATGGGTCTTGATTTTGCAGCAACGATTGTGGGATTTCTTTTTCCCAAATAAGAAGAAGCTGCAAGTAAGTCAATTTAATTTGTTTGTCCTATTTACAAAGCAGAACAATTTACAAACCATGGCAGATGTCTTAAACACAGTAATCCAATTTAGTGTGCACGGGGTAGCGGAATTACAACAGAGTTAAACCCAGTAATTGAAACAATGATTTTGGGTAAAATGAAAGGATGGTAAATATAATCCGTGTGTTTTTATGTTTCAATATTCAGAACAGACACAAGCAACTGTAAAGATAATAAGTACCATGAAACTAATTTTCAATGTTGAAGAGTAAAGATAATCCTATCAACCGCTAAAACATATTTGCATAATTTTATTACTATAAAATTTAATTGATTATTGCGAATCAATATAAATTTTAATAAGAAATCATATAAAATTAAAATTTATTATGAACATAGTTATAAATAAATTGTTTTTAAAGAAAAATAAGCTTAGAGAAGATCTATATCAAACCTTTTTTTTATGTTTAGATCAAATACTCTGAACTCTTTTTCAAAACCTTGTTTAAATAAACCATCTATTGTGATGTTGAGCCTCTCTTCTGTGTACAAGTTATTATGATGCATGAACATTACATCATATAATGTGATAACAAATCTCCATCCTTTTACAATGAGGACAAGTATAATGTACACTCTTAAATCCATATTTATATTGTGAACTCTAAACCATACAATGCATCAAGCATTATGATGTTGGGCTTCCTTCTTATAAAACGGGCCTAAAAACCCTATTTATCTTCAGAATTTTTTAATATCACCTTGTTTACTCATTGATTTCTTGCATGTTGTCTTCGTCATTATTCTTTCTGATTTTGTAGACCCAATAGATTGTGGGTAAACAATTTGATGAAAATCCTAGTCAAACCCAATCTCTTTGATTTTGTTTTGAACTATTGTCAATTTCTTCTTAATTTGCAAGACTTTTCTATGAATGCCACTATTACGTCAAATTTTGAGGTAATGAAGTTAACCCATAAATTTTTACATTGCATATCCTTACCCATTTTCCCACTTACTCCTTGAAATCTAGATGTGCTAATAAATTTTTTTGAAATTTGAATCCTTGTTGTCATTGCCTATTATATTTATTTAAAATTGATATGATTATTGCCCAATGGTTTGAAAGAGTTGTGTCTCTTATCTTGGCTGAGTTGTGTCTCTTATATTGATTAAAATTGTAATCATACCTCACTAGATGCCACTGGACTAAACTGTGAGAATTATGATAAATTTTTATCTTCTTGCTTCCTTATATACCTTTGTACTTAATATTTTCTTTGGTGTTTGGAGTTTATTCTTATGACTTCTTGTAGAATAACTTCATCTATTCCTTCAATTTGCAATATGTTATGCAGGTATTGGCCTTTTTTGGGCACACCTAATCCCTTGGCATTCTTTGGTAAAGTCTATATTAAATAGATTTGAGAACCTCCAAAATATCTTCCTCTAGTGGCTGATTAGAGATGGGAGTTTGTTCCATTTATACACCCATTTGAATTGAAGAGTTGTATAGGATGTGTGTCAAGTTGAACCGATTTGAACATTGTGATTGTTATTTCTAGGTTTCTCTTCACCTCTGATTCAATTTTAGCATTGGATGATTTTCTCTTTCTATTTTGCTCCATTATGACTTTTGGTTCTCAAAGTTGCAATTTTTTGGGGATTAGATTTGCCGACATATCACCTACCTATGTGTTATTTTACTTTTAGTATTGGAATGTGTGGAGTATGTTTGTGCTGGAAGATGAAGTAGGTCCTAATTCTAACCTTTTCTTTTAGATATACTAATTCTACGTGTGATATCTCTTAATTTAGGTTGTTTTCTTAAGTATTTCTACCATCTACCTTTTAGTTACTCTGTTGATCTCACAAAGATGTAAATTATCTCTTGTTTCCTTACCTTTTCTTGTGTAATCTCATCTGAATTTGTTCTCATCTGGTTGGTAGCTTTGAGTATTTATCTGTTGTATTTTAGGCTTAGAAGGTATTATTGTTGGTGGTTGTTCCATTGCATCTTGTGAACATGCTCGGTCCAACTCCATCATTTCTTGGTTTGGAGAAACATGGAAAAGATGATTGTTCTCATTACACATTTGATATTTAAACATATGTATTATCATAATATATGGGTTTGTTATATACAACACCTCCCATATCTAAAATCATATGCTTGGTCCAACTCCATCATTTCTTGATTTGGAGAAACATGGAAAAGATTATTGTTCTCATTACACATTTGATATTTAAACAACATATGTATTATCATAATATATGGGTTTGCTACAAACAACACCTCCCATATCTAAAATCATAATGCTTTTCATAGTCTAGATCAATGCAAAAAATTCATAAATCACAACCTCAATTTTTTTGCAAATTTTGAAGCAACTATGCATTATCTAATTGCGAATCAAGGAATTTTATAGAGAAATGTAATTAGTTTTGACTAAGGAACATAGGTAAATATTACCTATCTTGGAATTGTGCTTGGTAGATTCTATGTTAGGTTGAAATCTAGTAACAAGTGTTTCTTCAAGAGCCCATATCTCTTCATGAACCATGGTGCTCCTTAATATAAAAAAACTTTATTTTATTTGGGAAAGAAAATATCTAGAAAGTAGCCTTTGGGAACCCTCAACATCTAAACTAATATAGGTGGCTTCTACTTTTCATGAGCCCACTAAGTGTTTTGGATCTTGGAAAAGCCCACATAAATTTATAGATTAGGGATCATTCCTTCAATATTTAGAGCTGATCTTCCATATCATCCATGTTAAAGAAGATGGGGGGCATGTCCATTTTCTAGTAACAACCATTCTCCTTTTTGGCTACGAAATGGGGTCTTATAACTATATTCTTGGCATGATGTACAAAACTCCTTATATCTTCCTTCGAAACATGAGGAGTTGCTTCTATGACTAGTCTTGAGTATTGTACTTGAGCATTCTATGAAGAGGTCAATATGTCCTCCAGAAAGATTCTTCTTCCTCAACTAGTTCTTGGTTGAATATTTAGAAAGTAATATGATGAGAAAAACCTCTATTAATGTTTGGTACATAAGTAGAGGATGAGAATAGGGCTCCTTGAAGGGATGTACATTAGTTGATATGATCAAAGAGACATGCAAGTTTTCAACATTCGTAATGGAATACAAATTCATGTATCGATGAAGATCTAGTATAAAAGTATTAGAATTTAGTTTTCTAAGAATCTTAGATGGACTAAATCTAATTGGTTTTAACTTCATTGCTATACCTCAAGACTTATCTTTTTCTAAGTAAAGATATCATATATCCCCAACTTGGAACTTGACTATATGCCAATCATGTCTTGCTTCCTACTTAGCTTGAGATTCCTCTAATCTATTTCTCTTAGAGACATATATTTCATGTTCTTTCAATAATTTTTCAGTTTGGTGGATTTCTGAATCCACTTCTTGCACCCTTTGTGGCTATCCCATTACAACATTAAATGGAGTTGGTAGTAACCAACCAAAACACATCTCAATAACTTGCATCAGCAATGTTTAACTTCAAACTATTTCAATCACCTCATAACCATCTACAACCTTGTGCATGCATACTTTATTCTTACAAAATATTATCACTTTAGGAGTGTTTGAAAGTTACATGCTTAGTTTGACTAGTGGCTAAGAATATTAGTTTAGTAAATCAAATTTAATATGTTTTCATGATCTAATTCAGATCACATTCAATCCTTTCATAAGCCTTTTTAAATTATATTTCTAAAAAGGTATCCTTTAAACAAAACTAGTGAACCCATTTGAAGCCTTGCCAAGATTTGATAAGACTACAAGAAGTAAATCTGCCTTTTTATATACTTAGTATGCCCTCTTCAACCATTTAGGAAATGAGATGTTTAATTCTACGAGCCAGATATTTTGCTTAAATTATGTACAAGACATTAAGGACTGTAATATGTTGTCATCCTCCAATCACAGCCTCTGGCCATGAGTTTAATGAGCTCTTAATAAATGAACATTAGTTGTAAATAAGAAGAGGGCAAAGACTCTAGACAATTAGAACCACAAGAGGCAATCCTTAACAACATAAGAGATGCCTGGCAAGAGGTATTGGGGATTATGCCTAATGTCTTAATGTGTCTTTTTGAGTGACTTTAGAATTTTACAAAGGCAGCGGTCCCTACTTTTATTCTTATTCTTCAAGTAGTCCATGCAATTTGTTGAATCCCAAAATTGTAAATAATTTGATCTTTTTATAGAATTTTAGAGCACCAACTGTTTACAAAATAAAATTGCAAAATAATGGAATCTTTTAAGGATATAATCAGCACTATCATTGTAAATTGAGAGCAAGCAGTCCCCATCATGGTGATTCATGAATGTTAGCAATTACATGATTTCTCCACAATATAAGCAGTTGTTAGTAGAATCCCATTCAACTAGCATATTTTTAAGGACAAAAAAAATTGGAACTTTAGTAAAGCTGGAAAAAACACAGCCAATCATTTGATGTAGGTGACTTTCACTAATCACTTAAACATGATAAAGACACCTTGAATGTGCCACTTGAGCGAAAAAAAAAAGGTGTAGCAATGCAAATGTTGTTACATGGCAGCTAACCTGGAATTTAAAAAAACTAGATTTAATCATGACTATGCTTAGTAATGTACAAAGTGTTGTGGTGGAAATGTTAAAAAAAATAGATTCATAAGAGAAGTGGCTCAAATTCAAAACCACCACATCCAGCAGACCTTAACTTGGAAGCCATATGAGCATGTAATAATATGCCCAGAACTGGAACCTATTCCAGCCCCAGGAGGTCACAGTTACACTTAACAAACAAAAGTGAGCATGTCTTGGAATTTGTGATATTAATTTCTGCGCAAATACGTACCTAACCTCCTTGAATATAAGATACATACATGGAATTAGGATGCCAATCTTACTTGCATGCTATAAAGAAAAAATACCAAACAGATGAAGTACAATGAAATAGGAAAAAGACCTTTCTAAATATCAACCACATTCAACCAATCATTAACAAGAATGATGCATTCCAATGCAAGATGAAATGCAGGCTACATATAGGAATCGTGAGAGAACAGTTTACCATTATTCAAAAAGGAGTTGACAAACTCACAACAGGCCATCTGGAAGGTTGGATCATTTTCTCTATTTCCGTGTTTCAAAGATCCCATATGGGTTTGTAATTCAGTCACTTACCACCAGACTCTAACTGTCCAACAGACTCATGGGTTTGCTAGTAGATCTAGACTCAAATGGAGGATTGACTCATAAATCTTAGGACTGATTTCAAATGTATCTTGAAGAAGACAAGAACTCCTCAAAACCAATCCAAACATTTGAAGAATTTGGTTTCAACTAGATTATAAATAACCAGAGAGAAGTCTAACTCACCACTCTTTGCAAGAGCTCCGCCCTTTCCTTTACTTCCACCTGATGTTTCTGATGCCGACAAAGATATTCATCTAGACCAGACATCAAAAAGTCAACTTCTTCTACTAACTACTCCAACTTTCTGTATAGAAGAAGAATTTGATTTCAACTAGATTACAAATAACCAGAGAGAAGTCTAACTCACCACTCTATCAACTAGATTACATATTTGCATGAATATAAATAACTAGAGAGTAAAGATAATCCTATCAACTATAAATTCTATTATTGTGAATGAATATAAATTTTAATAAGAAAGCCTATCAAATTAAAATTTATTATGAAAGAGAAATAAGGTTAGGGAAGATCTATGTCATACCTTTTTTTGTATGTTTAGATGAAATACTCTAAACTCTTTTTCAAAGCCTTGTTTAAATAAACCATCTATTGTGATGTTGAGCCTCCCTTCTCTATACAAGTTCTTATGATGCATGAACATTACATCATATATTGTGATAACAAATCTGCATTCTTTTACAGTTTTGGGTAGTGTAATATACACTCTTAAACATGTATTTATACTATGAACTCTAAACCATACAATGCATCAAACATTATGTTGTTGGCTTCCTTCTTATAAACGAGAGCCTAAAAACCCTATTTATCTTTAGGGTTTCTTATAGATGACGAACGACACCCAACATCGTGATGTGTTGCATAACATATCCAACATTATAATGCCACATTTCATTCCTCCTAAACTGCATCTCACATATGGTGCAGGGTCTCCAATAGTGTGCAACCTTATGATGTGAGACAAGATATCACATCCATTATAATTCAAAGCTATTATAATGGGATCTCAAAACCCTAATTTCTATTGTGAATTTTTTATAAGCTACACATCCTATCAAGGGATGAGATTGGGAGGTGAATTTCACAAAATGAATACCCCTCAGTCCTTGACTCTCAGTTGTAGAGGTTCAGCCTAAGGCTCGTGCTCCCCAATCATAGTAAAAACGAATTTGTGGATGACCTCTATAAAATTATAATATAAAGCTATTATAATGAGATCTCAAAACCCTAATTTCTATTGTGAACTTTTCATTAACTACACATCATACCAATAATTATTTATAGAGCCTTCATCCTCTAACTTATCCTACTCTCTTTAACTTCTCAAGCAAGAATACATTAATAATGAAATCAATGAAAATAAGCTCGTTATACCAAAAAAGAAAAAAAAACCATAGTGCTTCATATACCTTCAACTTAAATAGTTTATACTTTTACAAGATCAAAACTAGCCACTACATTAATCATTAATTTTTTTTGTAAAGTGAAAGATAAATACATACACTTATATTAGGGTAGTTGTGAAGCCCAACCATAACTAGTATAGATATCTTAAATACATTATCTAAAAAACACATAGAGGTACCACTCTAGAGCTATTTTATTTACTTATTATTATTATTATTATTTTTCTTTAGAATTATTTTTTACTACATACACACATGGATAGAGATTTTAATTTTAAATTATCTACAATGCTTAAAATTTTAATTTTACTTTTGGAAAAGCCACCATTCATTATTTGGGCAATTCTTTTGTTTTATTTTTTACTTTGAAAAGTGTAGTAAATATTGTATACTTGTATGTTACTTTGTAATAGTTTATATTTTAAAATGATGATGTCTTATATTTAAAAAATAAACACTTAATGTAAATATTACAAAAACATGATCATCTATATATTGATCTATATATTGACGTAGTTATGAAGTCCCACTAAAGATGATAAACTTAATGGAAAATATTTAATAATATGATCACCTTTAATTATGTGTGCCAAAAATCTCACTTTACTTTTAAATTATCTTGGGAAAAATAATAGATAAAATTGAAAAATATAAGAGAAAAAGAATTAATGAAATAAAAGTTAAGGTACAACTTATTAAGTCTCCTCATATAGCCAAATAGTACTTAAAGGGAAGACTAGGGATATATATTACCTACATGGCATCAAAGCCCTATTTACAACATTGTGATGTAGTGCATGGCACATCCAATGATAAGGGTGTATGCCTCATTCTTCCTCTTATAATATAGTTTATTAGGATTCAAAGGACTCATTTTTATTTCTATTGGAATGTTTCAAAGCTACACAACATATCTAACATTATGATGCAATGTCTCCAATGGTGCACAAGCTTTATCTTCTTCCTCTTACAATGTAATCTATTATAATGGAGGACATTGAAAACCTAATTGATATTTGAATATTAATAGGCTACACGTTATATCCAAAATTGTTTATAAAGCCTCTTTCCTCTAGCTCATTTTACTCTTAAAATTCTCAATAAATAATACATAAATAATGATAATGAATAAAAGATGTTTAAAACAAGCTAGAATATAGTATATTAAACAAAAAATACCCTACTATGTCATATAACTTCAACCTAATACTCCATACTTTACATTAATCACTAATCATTAAACTTCTTTTGTAATGTGTAAGTTAAATAAATACACTTATATTGTAGTAGCTGTGGAGTCCTACTATAAACATTATTGTCTTAATGGAAATATAATTGAATGGTAAGAAGACATGCCCTAAAATGTAATAAAACAAGCAATAATTAAATTAAACTAGATAAAAGAGATAAGTCTATACATGTACCTAAATCTAATATATGCTACTTAAATGCAATAAATTATCATGTCCCTATATTGAATGGATTATTAATCAAATAAAATATAATATATTTATTTAAATTATATTATTAATATAAATATTAATATTAATAGTTTTATTCTAATATATATTATTATATTATTTAAATATAAATAAATATTATAAATTAATTAATCAAATATTATAAATTAAATAATATATATTATATATTTTTTTGATTCGTAATATTCATATTTATATTACACAGAGATGAAATATATAGATTTTTGCCCTTCTGGCATAGGAAAAAGTGTCCAGGGCTGATAACAAAACGCCCAAACTGAGAAATAGCTACTACTCCTGGGACCGCGCAGGGTCAAGACCAAAATGAGGAGGTCACGCAGGACCAGAAACCCTTCCCCTGTATGCTTTTGACTATACTAAAAGCTAAAACCTATTGACAGAAACAACAGAGCAGAGAGAACGACCATCACATAAAGCCCAAAGATGCGGCCAGGGCACTAAAATCTGCAACCCATTCAAAATTACCACCGTGTGGTTCCAAATAGAGAATCTTTTGCAGGAAACCCATCCCAACTTCCACTTGTTCCCTATGAGAAACCAGAGCCATACCTTTCAAATCGAGAAGAAAAGGGAAAAAACGAACCACCTCATCTGCATCCTGAAGGAGATGGAAGTCTCCAGGCCGCAGAATGCCCACTCCCAAAGAAGTTGCCTTAATTGTGTCCTTCAACCCGACCAGAAGATTTTCTATGAACAATGTTCGCATGAGCCTTTCTGCCTTATTAAATATTATAAGAGGGGACCGATTCCCATTTATGGTGAGAGACACTTTACAAAGGGAAAAGCCTTAATTAAAGGCAATGCATTTGATTAAGGAGGCCAACTTATTTCTTAAGAATAATATGCTGAGACAAAGTAATCAACTCCTCTACAGCGGCGATCTCATGAAGCAATGAAGACAAAAGTTTGTGAGGATCCAATAGTTGGTAATAACTAATTGTTAATAGTAGCGATAATATATTAAAGAGCTTGAGTTGACGTCTCCTCATAGACTGATGATTCCCTTAAAAGGAGACACCCAATACAAAAAGGCAGCCTTCCAAGGATATAAAAAGGGATCAATGGAGTTCATCAAGCAATTCATTCAATCATCTCATCATCTCATCATCCATCGAATCAGTAGTGCAATCTCATATCACCGATTAACAATATTTATTTCAAGTGCAACAGTCACTATATGACCCTATGATGAAGAGCGGGGTGGAGATTATCAACTCAAAATCAAATGAAAAAGATTCACAATTTTGAAACCCTAACTTGGTGAATTTCTCACAAAAATCTTCATTTCTCCTAGTAGTACTCGGAATAGGGGTTTTCAACCATAACTTTCAAAAGATACATCAAACCCAAAAACTAATCACCATTTCAGATACCCTTTATGCCTCTTTTCAACATACCCAATTTGTAGATAGGGTTGTTTTGGAACAGAGCCCTCAAATTTTGATTGCTACGCTGCAATTAGGTCAAATTAGGCCTATTTTCTAAAGCAATTATGTGATTTCCTCAATCCAAGTTTCAAAACATTAATTCAAAGCTTTCCTCATGTCACATGGGGTCTGAATATGCAATTTTTATCAACTAGAACAATCACCCACTGACCCTTTTACAAAACCTTATGTCTACCTCCTTCTCTAAGCCTAATACATGAAGATATTAGGCTAGGGCTGCATCAAACATGACCCTAACTCCATTCCCTACTCCTACAAACACCAAAACCATTGAAAACATCCTATCTACCTCCATTCCACTGATTCTTAGATTTTTCCATCGGTGGAATGGATCAAAAACTCATTTTTTCAATCAAAACCCACCCTAAACTAGGGTTTTTTACTTTTTCTAGAAAAACTGCTCTAAAACACTTCAACCCTGATGAAAATTGATAAAAACAAAACAAAATTGAAGTTAAATCACTCTTCTAAAGATTCCAATCAAGTTTTGTTCAGTTCCTAGCCGTACTAGGTCGTACAATTCATTGTAATAGCAGAAATTCAGTGTAAACTATAGAAAATAGAGTTGTTTTATTGTTTGAACATCCAAAACCATCACCAATGTATTCTTCCAACCAAAACAAGTCATATGCAACTATTTCCAACCCTGTCGAACTGTTTCCAACTGACCTTTCAACTACTTGACTATCCAACTTCCACAAAAGACAAAAAGTTACTTGGTAACTTTGTAGCTTTTACAAAAAATTTACAATTTTCCACAAAACTGACCCCACATGACTAAAAACATGAACCAATGGTCTAAATAGAACTTATTACAACAAAAAAAAAATATGGATCAACAAAAAATACTAACATTAGACCCTTATTTACAACATGTGAACTAGGTGCTCCTGCACCATACTCCCGGGGGGAACAAAATCTCAAGCTCCACTTGAGATCAGATATTTAACTATGACTACATGTTTCATGATGTCTTCCTCTATCATCCAGGTGGCATCCTCCATAGAAAGGCCTTTCCACTTCACCAGGTACTCATAATACACCTTGTGCCTTGTTCTTTTAGCTTCCTTGGTATCTAAGATGCATTCAAGTTTCAATGGTTGACTTGGTGGTAAGTCCTTGATCCAATCTTCATCTGCAACCTCTATACTTGCATCTATACCTACAATCACAGTCCCTTTGAAAGGGTAAAGTTCAGAAACATTAAATATTGGGGAGATAGCAACTCCAAGAGGGAGTTCTATCTCATAGGCATTTGCTCCAAATTTGTGGACCACCCTACATGGCCTATTCTTTTTCATCTACAGCTTTGAATACTTCCCCTTTGGTAGCCTTTCCTTCCTCAAATGAGCTAAAACTAAATCTCCCACCTTGAAATGGACCTCTCTTCCTTTCAAATTTGCATGTTAATTGTATTTCTCAACACTCTTTTGGAGGTTTTCTCTAACTTGTTGATGTATTTCCTTCATGGCAACAACAAACTCTTCTCCTTTAGCACTCCTCTCCATTCCACTCAAATCTCTGAGTTCAAACACTCCCCTAGGCTTCAATCCATACACAATTTCAAATGGGCTTTTTCCAACACTTTTGTTGATAGAATCATTATATGCATATTCAGCCTATGGAAGAATCAGATCCCATTGTTGTGCATGCTCCTTTGTGAGGCATCTAAGAAGATTTCTAAGAGTTCTATTGACTACTTTAGTCTGCTCATCTATTTGTGGGTGATAGGCAGAGCTAAAGGTCAAATTTGTACCTAACTTCTTCCAAAGAGTTCTCCAAAAGTGACCCACAATTTTACTGTCCTTGTTTGAAACAATTGTTAATGGCAATCCATGAATCCTGATCACCTCCTTGAAAAACAATCCTGCAATGTGTGAGGCATCATTTGTGCTTCTACATGGTATAAAATGTGTCATTTTACTAAACATGTCTACAACAATAAACACACTATCATAGCCTCTCTATGTTTTGGGCAACCCCAACACAAAATCCATGATGATGGACTCCCATGGTCTACTTGGGATTGGTAATGGCTGGTAAAGAATTGCATTTGTGCTACAACCCTTGGCCCTTTGACAAATAACACACTTTTTAACAAATTTTCTGATATCACTTTGCATCTTTGGCCAATAATAATATCTCCTTACCTATTCCAAGGTTTTGTCCATAACAAAATGACCCCCTAAGCTACCACAATGCTTTTCCTTAATTAGATTAGTCCACATAGAACATTTGGGAATCCATAACTGATCCCCTTTAAACAATAAGCCATCTTGTACCAAAAAATTAGAGTGTTCTTCATGAAAAGTGCCATTGATCTGATTACAAACATCATAAATTTCTTTGAAATCATCATCCCCTTCATACATACCTTTCAAAGCATCGATTCCCACACTTTGGAGTTGAACTTGTTGAACCAACAATGATCTTCTGCTCAAAGCATCTGACACCTTGTTTGACTGCCCCTTTTTGTGTTTGATAGTAAAGGTGAAGCTTTGTAGGTACTCCACCCACTTCACATGTCTATGGCTGAGCTTGTCTTGGTTGTTTAAGAATTGCAAAGCATGATTGTTAGTGAAAACAATGAATTCCTTAGGAAGAAGCTATTGTCTCCACTTCTTCAATGACTGCACCATGGCATATAACTCCAAGTCATAAGAGGAATACTTTTTCTTTGCCTCATTGAGCTTCTCACTAAAAAATGCAATAGGCCCACCCTCTTGTTTCAATATTGCCCCAATTGCATACCCATTTGCATCACACTCAATTGTGAAAACTTTGTTAAAGTCAGGTAATGCCAAGATAGGTTGTTGTGCTATTCTATTTTTCAGATATTGAAAGCTTTTTTCTACCACATCAGTCCATACAAACCTTTTTATTTTATTTCCTTTGATTGTGTCAATGATGGGAGCACATATGTGACTAAAATTCTTAATACATTTTCTATAAAAAACTATCTAAACCATAAAAATTTTTTACCTCACTTGCTGATGTTGGAGTAGGCCAATTGAGAATTGCTTCCACTTTGCTAGGGTCCATCTTCAAAGAGCCTTTGGAGATCACAAATCTAAGATAGACTAACTCTTTGTTCATGAATTCACACTTTTTCAATTTGATCATCAACTTTTCTTCATTTAGCCTCTTCAAAACCAAGTCTAGATGCTATAAGTGTTCCTCTTTAGTCTTACTAAAAACAAGGATATCATCCATATAGACAACTACAAACTTACCTATGAAGGGTTTTAGAACTTCATTCATTAATCTCATAAAGGTGCTTGGTGCATTTGAAAGACCAAATGGCATGACAAGCCATTCATATAACCCCTCATTTGTTTTGAAGGTAGTTTTCCACTCATCCCCCTCTCTAATTTTGATTTGGTGGTAGCCACTTTTTAGGTTTATCTTAGAAAAATAACATGCCCCTCCTAAACAATCCATCAAATCTTCCATTCTTGGTATGGGAAACCTATACCTTATGGTAATCTTGTTAATTGCCCTTGATTCAGTGCACATTCTCCAATCTCCCCCTTTCTTTGGTGCGAAAATAGTGGGGACATCACATGGGCTAAGACTCTCCCTTATTAGGCCTTTGTCAAGTAACTCTTGGATTTGCTTCTAAATCTCTTCATTCTGTTGAGGGGTCATTTTGTATGGATCTTTGTCAGGTAGGTTTGCCCCTGGTATAAAATATATATGGTGGCTCACATCTCTTATGGGTGGCAAAGAACTAGGGAGCTCATCTACCACTATGTCCTTATACTTGTTCAACAAGGATTGGACTTCTTTAGATACATCTTCAACCTTTGTTGTCGTTGTCATGACAGACTTTGGTCTGATTAGAATGGCATAACCTTCTCCACCTTCCTCTTTCATGGTTTTCAAAAACTCTTTTTCCCCAACCAACATTACACTAAACCCAACTTGTGTATCTACATCTTCATCTTTCAATGGAACAAGAGTGAATGAGACCCCATCCTTTTCAATCACAATGGTGTTCTTTTGCCCATCATGATTAGGCTTTCTATCATACTGCTAGGGTCTCCCTAAAAGTATATGACAAAAATCCATTAGGATGATGTCACACAATATTTTGTCTCTATACCCTCCTATGTTGAATTCCACCCATGTTTGCTCATTAACTAGGACATGCTAACCCTTATTCAACTAGGAGACCTTGTAGGGAGTAGGATGTGGGATTCTTTTCATTTTTAACTTTTCAACCATCTCTAAAGAAACTAAATTATCCATGGAACCAGAATCAACAACTTTACACACCTTACCTTGAGATTTGCATGTGGTTCTAAACAAGGATTTTCTTTCTAGAGGCTCTTTTACCACAAGAACTTTGAGCAATGTTCTCCTCATCATTAGAATTTATCCAATTTCTGGAACAACAAGTTGAGATGGAGAGTTGACACTCTCATTAACTTCCTCTTGCACAAATTGAGTTCTCCTTTTTTCACCATGTGAAGTTGAAGGTTGTTTATCCGGACATTTCCATGCTTGATGGATAAATTGATTGCATTGATAGCATCTTCCTAAAAATGTATTTGAGCCTCTACCTTGACCACCAAATCTACCTCTATTCTTTGGTCTTCTTCCTTGAATCCACCTCTCTGATCTGCCCCTTGGTCTTGACTGCTGCTTGACTCTCCTTGTGGCTTTGTGGACTATTCTCTTCCTCCAAATATTCCTCTACCTCTAAAACTATTTCCTCTGTCCCTACTTTGTTTCTCCTACCTTCACTTTAACCTTTCTTCTACCTTGACTACCAACTGAAAACATTCTTCCACCATCCTAGGTGTGTTGAGGCTTATCTCATCTTGTATATTGAAGTTCAGTCCATTTAGGTACCTTGCTACCTTCTCTACTTCATCCTCAATATGGCCTGCTCTAATGCTTAACTTATGGAACTCCTCTGTATAAGCCATGACATCCAACTCGTTTTGTTTTAGGTTCTGCAACTTCCTACATGTTTGAATTCCACAATCAGCATGTAGAAATTGACTCTTAACCTTAGCCACCATTCTATCCCATGAATTGTTTTTGCCTTCCCCTTCTTCAGCCTCTCTTCCTGCACATAATTCCACCAAATTAGGGCATGACCTTTGAACATTGTTTTAGCTAGTTTTACCTTTTGATTTTCTGCCACCTCCTCATAGTCAAAATAGTTATCAAGTGCATCAATCCTACCTAGCACTTCTTCACTATCCAACTTCCCACCATATATGGGCAATTCTATCTTCACCTTAGGAGTATCTCCCCTCATAGACTTTAGCAACTTTGCCATTCTCAATTCATCAGGGTCTAACTCTTCCTCTTGGACTCCTTCTTGAGGGTTTTTATTCTCACCCCTTCCTCTTCCTCTTCCTCACTTTCATCTCTAGTGACCACACCTCTTCTTTGATTACTTAACTCCTTGGCATGCTTTTCTTTCAATTCTTGCACTTCTCAGGCTATTGGATTACTTTTAGGAGGCATCTTTGTATTTTTTCAAACTTCAACCTTTTCCACCTATTGACCAAAATAGACTTCAAATAAGGGTCTAATGTTTATATATTGTAAATAAGGATCTAATGTTAGTATTTTATGTTGAGTCATGTTTTTATTTTCATTGTAATAAGGTCTATTTAGAACATTGGTTCATGTTTTTAGTCATGTGGGGTCAGTTTTGTGGAAAATTGTAATTTTTTTGTAAAAGTTGTAAAGTTACCAAGCAACTTTTTGTCTTTTGTGGAAGTTGAACAGTCAAGTAGTTGAAAGGTTAGTTGGAAATGGTTGGATATGGTTGAAAATAGTTGCATATGACTTGTTTTGGTTGTAAGAATACTTTGGTGATGGTTTTTGATGTTCAAACAATAAAATAACTCTATTTTTCTACAGTTTACACTGAATTTCTACTATTACAACGAATGGTACGTCCCAATATGGAAAGGAACTAAATAAAATTTGATTGGAATTATTAGAAGAGTGAGTTAGCTTCCATTTGGTTTTGGTTTGATTAATTTTAATCAGGGTTGAAGTGTTTTAGAGTAGTTTTTCTAGAAAAAGTTAGAAACCCTAGTTTAGGGTGGGTTTTGATTGAAAAAATGAGTTTTTGACCCATTCCATCGGTGGAAAAATCTAAGAATTAGTGGAATGGAGGTAGATAGGATGTTTTCAATGTTTTTGGTGTTTTCAAGAGCAAGAAATGGAGTTAGGGTCATGTTTGATGCAGCCCTAGCCTAATATTTCCATGTATTAGGCTTAGAGAAGTAGGTAGACTTAAGGTTTTGTAAAAGTATGAGTAGGTAATTATTTTATTTGATAAAAATTGCATATTCAGACACCATGTGACATGAGGAAAGCTCTGAATTGAAGTTTCAAAACTTGGAGTGAGGAAATCACATAATTTCTTTGGAAAATAGGCCTAATTTGACCTAATTGCAACGTAGCAGTCAAAATTTGAGGGCTTTGTTCCAAAAAAATACTATCTACAAATTTGGTATGTTGAACAGAGGCAAAAAGGGTATCTGAAATGGTGATTAGTTTATGGGTTTGAAGTATCTTTTGAAATCTACGGTTGAAAACCCCTATTCCGAGTACTACTAGGAGAAATGAAGGTTTTTGTGAGGTCACCAAGTTAGGGTTTCAAAATTGTGAAGCTTTTTCATTTGAGTTTGAGTTGATTATCTCCACCCTACTCTGCATCACCCTATAAGCATAAAAATCATGCACAACATCCACAAGGACCCCTATGATTATATATGATCCTTATCATGTACATGTAAGCGTGAAATAATATCCTCTAAGAAGCAATCCTCTTGGTGACATGTCATTTCTTTCATCTTGTCTTGTTTCCTCTTTGTCATTTTCCCTCTCTTTGTCATTGACGCTTTTTGACACTTTGTGACACTTGTTGATTTGCATTTTCTAATCTTTCGACCCTATTCCTAAGCCTTGTATGCGTCTTGTAGGTGAGTTTTCACCTTTCCCCTATGTTTTTCATCCTCTCCACCCCCTGGAAGCCTTCTAGAGGTCCACCGGAGTTATCTCCCTCTTTCAGTTTTTAGTTTCACTCAACCAATCCAAATCTCTCCCTATTATTTCCAGATCTCCCACCAGGAGATCCTACTTTGCAAGTGGAGATTTAGATTCTTGCACATGACAAAAAAAAACAATGAAACTATACAAGATCAGAAAATGATAAAGCCAGGGGGAAAATCATCAAACAATGAAACATGTGAGTACATGAAACTCCTAACTGAATACAAAGACATTTTTATACCAAGTCTTCGAGTCTCGTTGCAAGGACTTTCAAGTGAAGTTTAGACCAAATTGAATAGGTCCACATGTAGTTAAGGAGACATAAAAAATGATGCTACCTCTTACGCATTATTGAAGGAGAAGATTTTAGCATCTCAAAACATCATAAAACATAAAAACAAAAAAAAATCAAATATTACAAAAACAAAAATATTACAAAAATAAAAAAATGTCAAAAAGAGTTTTGTTTCTTGCATTTTAGTATCATTCTATTCATCTTGCATTACAATGAATGAATCACTCTTATATTATTTTCATTTCAGTAAGGAGTGTAAGTTTGCCAAGGTATATATGATCCTTTTAGAACCTAGAGATTCCCCATTTTAGTTATCACCATTATCCCTTTTTCTTTCCCAGTGATTCTAATCAAAGCCTAGATCTTAGCCTTACACTAATCCCAGTCTTAATGAGCCAAGATGTTAGGTCTAAAAAAAGTCAGTATTCAAACATACAATGTTGAAAGGAATCTTGCAAGAAGACCTTCACAATTCTTCCCTAGTAGAAGAGAAGTCCAACTAGATTACAAGAACTTTAGGTGGTGCTCAGCCCCTTATCTTTCCTAGCCAAAAATGTCAAGAGGATCAAAACTCTGAAGGAAAAATTCTAAAATCTAAGTTAATTAAAAAAAATGAGTGATCAAAATAAGAGTGTTGAGAAAAGTGAGTATTGAGAGATAAAGGTATTGCATATCCAATGTTCAAAAAGCATTCATTTTCATAAAAGTCAAAAATCCAAAAAAGAGAAAAAAACAACAAAAAAGAGAGAGATACAAAAAAAAGACTTAAAGAGAGAAGATTGTTTAATGTCTGTACCCTTGGGTGGAGATCAGTCTAAGCTTGAAGCTTCAAATGTGACATTCTAATAGAGAAAATAAAAGAGAAAGGTACAAAGCACACACACACACACTAGTTGAGGAAAGATGAGAGTTTAGTAGTCTTTAGGATCATCTTCTATCTAGGGACCCTGGTTCTCTCCCATTTATCCTTTACCTTAGGTCTATCTTGCTTGTCATCTATGATCTAAGTCTAGCGAACATCAATAAAAATTGTTACTTGCCTAAGGTGAAAGCTTGTCAGATTGTCTTATCTAGATAAGAATCAGTGTTTAGCCTTTAGCAAAGCCAAAAATTAGAAGCACTCCATTTTCACTCATACTCCCCACTTGAGTTCTAAAATCCCTATCTCACAGACTTGATTAGGTCTCTTATACCAAAATAACCTGCAATCCACTAGATTGAAAACCATTATCAAGAGTAGTCATATTGTTTGTTCCATATTACACTCATACCAAAATCAGAAAAAGAGTCTCAAAGCAATAAAGTCAATGTCATAATTGATGACATTCAATAGAAGTGAATGTTTCATTTTAGCATTTCTTGTGTTCTTGCATCGGCATATCGTAAACTGTATCTCATAGATATGCCAAAAAAATTACAAAAAACATGTCATCGTCATCATATTTGCATGGTTAGAGTTGAAGGTAAAAAATATAACCAAAATGTTCTTAAACTAACATAATGCAAAAGAGATGAGTACCCATTCGATAGGCAAAACCATAAAAAGATAAACTTTCATTGATATATCCAAAGTTACATGCACACGAGAGTACCAAAGAGCTAAGACCAAAATGCTCTCAAGGGAAGTAAAGGCTCCCCATGCAACAGGGCACAATCTCATAGGAAAAGAAAAGTAAAGTCAAGGATGGTTACCTCCAACAGAACCCTCAGGACTCCTACTCCTCTATCTATGTGTGCCACTAGTTTCTCCCTAAGATCTATGGGAGTGAGGCATCCTGTTATGACCCATGTGATTATAAAGGCCCTATTGTAGTAGCATCTCACCATCCAAATATGAGATGAGCCATCTCATGAAGCCCCTGATTCTCATCCCTAAGGATGAGATTCTCAGCCTTCAAATCTGTAATCACTTGACATCCATGATAGGTAGGAGCAAAAATTTCAATGTGTCACCCAATAACATGGTGCATACTTGGGTCAACCAAAAGACTCTCTCTCTAGACAACCTAGTGAAGGGAGAAGCCAAGCCAACATTGATCTTGTGAACAAAAATCCTCCACACTTTAGCATTACCTATGAATTGAACCAAGAAAAGCGAAAAATGTGTTAGTTCTTCATCTAAAGAAAGGAAAGACAAAGGACAAAAGTGTGAAAATAATAAAGCAAATGAAGACATATGTGGGTCACCAGGTTTCCACTTAGGGTCAAGTTGCCACATCATCTCATCCGAGTGAGGATGTCTGGGAACTATATGTGAACCCTTTGGAACATTATGAACATCATCCACATCATTAGCATCATCATAAACATCATCCTGTACATCCTCTGGTGAGCCCTCATCTGTCGAATCATCCCCATCAGGAATATAGTCCTCATTACTAGAATCTGAGTCCTCAACAACAATGAGTGCTTAGGAAGGAGTACCTCTCCCTCCCCTCTGTCCACCTCTTGAAGATGTAGGAACTCTAGTAATGAAGACTGCATGAGTCAAATGAGTCCAAGTAACCGTCCTCTAGCTAACCTCACCCATCTCCTGGACAGATCTATCGTAGGTCGTCACTCAGGGCAAATCCTTAGGGAAGTCCTTGCCAAATTGCTGCAAGATGCGCTCAATGTGATGATGGTTGACTAGACCATTATGGTCTAAAAACTCCGATATCCCACGACAGTCCTCTCTGATCTCTCCATCATGTGACCATGATCTCTCCAAGTCCAATAAGGATAAAAAATCATATCCTCATCTATGAGAGTAGCTACATCTTGTAGAGAAGCATCAAAGTGACCCACCTGAATCCATCTAGCTTCTCTCAGAAGATGTCTATCAGGAATCAGAACTAGCCTCTAATAAGGCCTACTATGCTTAAAGATCCAAGTCATAAATAAAGAAGAGTGGCTAAAAGCAAAAGACCCTCATTATCCAATATGGTAGAAATCTTTGTATATGATGGCCAAAATGTCTAGTCCCCAAGCATAGACTTTCCCCTACTCAAGACCCTGTATAATTGGTGCCCAACACCATCTCCAGCGAGCTAAGGCCTTGTCTCTAGAGAAACTCAATGCAATCAAGACAATCAGGAACTTCCTCAAGCGATGAATGTGAAGTCATGGCATAGAATTGAGATGAACTCTTGTCTAATCCTCAAGGAAACTAACCCCCATAAACTGTGCCCAAGACACCTTGTCCTCAAAGGACTCACTAGCAGGCAAGACAACAGGATGTCCTCTCACAGGAACTCCAAGTATATGGTAAGCATCAAAATGAGTGGTAGTCCTCTCTCTTGAAACCTATGGAAACTTGAATGTGTTCATAAATACATCCCAGTATGTCAAGATATCATAGCAAATGATTGCCACAGGATGAATGATTGGCACATGAAAGACTCTGGCTAAGCCCACTTTCCTCAAAATAGAATGATTATCATCACTCAGTGAAGTAAACATCTCTAAGAGCCACAACTCCTCTCTGCAAGCATTCCATTGAATGCACATGTCTTGCAAATCAGAAAAGAGCTTTAGATTAGATCTTGTCAACTTGTAAAAATCCTAAAAAATGTAAAACTTGCAGAAATCTCACAAAAAGCATATAAACCATCAAAATTGCAATAAACAGAAAGATGCAGTAGTCAAATTAGGTTGAAACAAAGTGAAACAAATGCTAGAAAATATAAAATTTTAGATAGAATTCACCCTGTTGTGATGTTCACAACATGCCCCATTTTACTCCTTAGCAAAATGAGGACCCCTGTTGTGGCTGTTGCTTTTTGTTTTTGTTTCTGTGGGTCTGTTTGGTGGTAAAGGGAAAAGAGGGTTAAAAATTGAAAACTTTGACAAAATAGAGAAAAAATGTATTTTCAATACCAGGGCATGATATGGTTGGATTCCTTGTGAAAAATGAGCTAGGGTTGCTTTTTGAACCATCTTAAAATTTGCCATATTTTGCAAGTTATGATCATTTTGGTAAAATGTACATTTAGGTTTGTATATCACTTTGCATATACAAGGTCGTTTGTATATGCAAAGGGTTTTGTTTTTGTACTTAGTTGCATTTGCCTTTTGCAATCGGGGTGCATATGCATTTGATTTTGTATGTTAGGCTGTTGTATGTTGCACATACAAAGTAGTTTGTATATCACGTCATGCGTATACAAAGTCTCTTGTATGTCACTCACATACAAAGTCGTGAAATGGGTCTTGTATATTGGGTTTACATACAAAGTTGCTTGTATGTTCTTTTTTATATGCATTTGCTAATATGTTATGTATACATATAGGGCGGACCCAAAAGCATCCTGAAGAAGAGTGAAATGGTTGTATATTTGGCGCTTGTATGTTTTTACATACAAGAAGAACATACAAGTGAAAAGATAATAGGCTCGTTATGTACAAGCACCGGACCTGAAAAGTCTATTAAAACAACTTAAATCTTTGTATGTTTTCGGCTTGTCTATTGAAAGATACAAGTACAATATGCAAGCACTACATACAACGTGGACTTAAAGGAGTTATCAAACAATGTTAATTCATTGTATAGATTCCGGCTTGTATATTTCGAAACATACATTACACCTTACACATACACGCCAGAATCCAAATGAATTTAAAATCGGATTTAAATGCTTGTATCACGTCCGAATTGAATATCTAAAACATACAATGTATTGTTTTATATGGTGGAATTGAAAAATTATAAATAGAAGTTAAGTGCTTGTATATTTTGCATTTGTATATTGCGATATACAAACTGATATACATTGCGATAGACAAGCTGCACAACTCAAAGGGATTGGAATCCGATTAAATGGATGTATCATGTCCGGCTTGTATAGCGGATATACAAAATTTTAAACAAGAGGAAGGGCGGGAAAGCAAAGTGATAGGTTTTTTAAGCATCTTTTTTAGGCCCGAATGCATATTTTTGGTCAACGATAGTTGACCTGACTTTTCTAAGCGCTGTATATGCATTTTTTGGACGTGATTTTCATGGATTCAGGGCCCGATTGATGCGTTCACATAGTCACGACTAGATTTAGGAGCTGTTTTTCTTCCTGCAGGTTTATTAAATGATGATACTTATTGCTTATCCATTTTTGCAGGTTTGCAGTTGAAGAGGAAGTTGAAGCTTAATGGCGGTGACATCACGGAGGAGGAAATCTGATCTCAGGAGCAGAGGAAGATAAGGATGAAGGATGAGGAAGTCAAGGGTCTTTATTGATAAAGGCAAAATACAGATGGGGACATTATTGCAGCAGACCACAGAAGTTAATATTAAGCTGCTAGGGTTTCTAGAAGGGCATTTTTCATCCAGATTTGATGTATGCTCAAAGATATTTTGGGAGACTTGTTCTCCAACATTTATTACTATAACCGGAGGTTTGAACCAGTGCTTAACTAAGGTTTTGAGTTGTATTGAGGATAATCAAAGTCTATATATTGTGCCTCTATACACTATAAAACTTTACACAAGGGCTGCATAGGAAATTTTAGAGAATAACTAGCAGTTGTAATTTATCTCAGCATTTAGAATAGAGGGACCTCTTAGTTTAGAAAAATAGAAGAAGGAGGTCGCCTGTGTCTGCAACAAGGAGCGTGTGGAACATCCTGCCTCCTTGATGTATCTGTAAAGCTTGTAAGTTTTTTTGTAAATTGATCAATGAAGCTAAGAGTCATTCAGACATTGTAAATCATATATGACTGTCTATTTCTAATACAACTGAATCTAGAATTCTACATCTATCTTCTAAGTGTTTTCTTACTCTTCATTGTGTTTGAAACATTTTCTCTTAGAGCTTGCAATTTTAGGTGTATGTTTGTGAAAATGCTCAGAACTTACACTTAGGGTTTTGTCTGTGGATTTGATCAATTTGCTACAATACTTATATAGTGGATAACAAAACAATTAGATCCTTTGGTAGAATGAATGATGTTTAGATTAGATCTTCCTAACTTTTCCCAACCCATCTGAAAATACTTAGCTTAAAATGTAGAAATTTGAAGAAAATTTGTCTCATATTTAAAAAGGCATGCATAACAGAGTTAAAAGTAGATAGTTTTCATAAATATTCAAGAGGAGAAGGCTGCAATAATTCAAGAAGACCATTTAAAAGCTTTGCAGCATAGTAACACTTTTATGCAAAAGAATGAACAAACACACTGATATTTATAATCTTTTTGCATAAGTTTGACCCCAGTAAACCAACAAGAAACCCTAAACTACGTAAGGCCCCTTGAACATCACAGCTTCACATTGACTAACTAAATTTGCCCAACAGGTCAAGACCTGACCATATTAAACTTGGGATTAAACGAATCTTAACTGATTCCTTCATATCTTTCAAGTCAGTTTTGGTTCATTTTATGTGAATTTTAACTATTGTTATGACTGTCTCAAGACAATCACCAACAGTATCTTGGTGCTAGAAGGAGGACCATTTGAGTTAGGGTTTTGTTTTAAATAGAACTAGCTCATAACAGTGATAGAGTGACTAGATCTAGATCTAGTTTAGGGGATATATTTTACAATTACCTAATATAAGATGAAGCAGGAGTCCTCTGATTTGGAATCTTAAAATATTACAAGCAGGAAGTTCATCTGGAACACCACCTGGATCACCTTATACCATTCATAACTTTGTGAGTCCTGACAGATCTTTAAATCTTGGTTCAGGTACTCCTAGTGGTCCTAGTCCCCCTAAAGATCCTAATCCTCTAGGAAATCTAGGTATTCCTACAAGTCTAGGTCAAGCACAAATACCCTTGATGGCTTATTTTAATACCAACTCTCCCCTACACTTCAATGATTACAATGAGATGCCCAAAAATCTGGAAAAGATATGTCCCAAATATCAGTTACACCAAGACCCAGAAGACCACAATAGAATATTCAAGGAAGCATCCTTTAGGGCTAGATTAGAACACAAGGACATGGTGTGTAGATTGTTTCCCTACACCTTTAATGAATAAGCCTCTAAATGGTACGTAAACTTACCCAATGGTTACATTTCTTCCTGGTCACTTATGGAAGAAGAATTTCTGTCTAGATTTAGAGGACCCATTGACCCTTGTATCTTGTATCATAAATTAGCCACTATAAAAAGAGGAGAGGGAGAGCTAATTGATAATTTCAATGACAGATTTCAAAAAGCCTACTCTAGGTTGGTAGCCCCTTACACCATGGATGATGATACCTTGTTAGCCATGTACTATGCTACCTTGGATCCTTTAACTACCATGTTTGTCAAGAGAAAACCTGACATAGATTCAATATCCAAAGCCTATAAAGAGGCAGCCTCAGTAAATCAAGAGATGAGGCCTACAACTTATAGCCCATTTGCTAATGGAGGAAATTTTGTGATGTAGAATTAGGTACAACCTTGGAATGGAGTCCTTGTGCATCACACTCCATTATTAAATCCGGTTCCTTCTTACACACTTGTGTATAGTCCTACCCCAATCCAAGCCATAGCTCCTTACACAAATAACACTGCTAATAACAATCAAGATAATGGTTAGCCTTTCTTTCAACCTCCTAGAGATACAACTGTAGCAAAGGCACAGGAGGAAAGGGAAGAAATTAAAGAGATCAGTGCACATTTGAAAAGATTAACCACTAAAGTGACACAACTAAGAAATGAGAACCTCTATGGAAGAGGTAACCAAGGATACAATCAAAATCAGAAACTATAATTCAAATCTAAATCAGAACTACAATCAGAGCCATAACCAAAATAATAGCCAAGGCCAATGTTCAAATCAGAATCAAAACTATAATCAGCATCAAGGTCATAACCAAGGGCAACCAATGCAAAATAGAGGACCAGTGGTAGACAATAGGACCTAGGGTAACAATAACATAAATCAGAATCAGCCTAGGCCACCCAAAACATGGAACACTAGATCAAACAACGGTACTCTAGCTTCTCCTTTTAAGAATACAGATAATCATGATGCAAAACAAACAACTAGCATCCAAATGACCAATACATCACTAAAAAATTGGTGCAGATTTCACAATACCAATGCCCATGCTGAGCTTGACTGTCCATAGTTCCATTTAGCAGCCAGCATATTTAATATAGACGTGCAACCTCCTACTTCTGAGTTTCTCATTCCCAAGGGTAATGAGGTAGTACCCTCAGGGTACGCTACAGCTTTAGTTTTAGAAACCTTTACCTTTGCAACTATAGAAGAGAAAGAGGATGAATTGTTAGAAGATGAACCATACTTCTATGAAAATCTTTATCCTGAATCAGCCTTTGTGTTAAACACTTTTCAGTTTCCTTTTGAAACTAAAAATGAGGTACTAACTGAAACAGAAGAGGTGTAGGCCTTTCAACAGACAAATAAGAACCACACCTACAATTTAAGAAACAACACTAGGCCAGGAGGACCTTTCACCACTTCCATTCCTCCTAACAACTTCAATACACCCCCAGATTAGAATGCTAGCAACAATCCTGCCATACTTAAAGCTAATCATCATACAAATAGTGTAACAACAGTAGAAAAGGCCTGAACAAGTAAAATTGAAATAGTAGAGACAACAAGATTAATGAGCTACTTGTCAGAAGAAATAAAGAAAATTAAGGTCAGTATACCTCTGAATGAATTATTGAAAACTCCAGGGATCAGAAATGCTTTTATAAAATCTCTGGATGTATCCATGACAGATGAGGTTGTTGCTAACATAGCTATTCCTAATAGAGACTCACCACCTAAAGAGAAGAGTGAGAAAGTTGAGTAGCCTTCCAATACAAATGTAGTAATGTATGTTGATAAGAAGGATGCTCCTCCTTTCTTATTAACTGTTAGATTGTGTGGGAAGAACATACACAATTGCATGGTAGACTCTGGTGCATCAGCCAATGTAATGCCCTTAGGAATATGTAAAACTCTCGGGCTGACTCCCACCAGATTTGCTAAGTGGTGCAGGAGCACCTACCTGACAGCTGGCCTTCATGAGGCAGTTAGTTGTTTTAGGTCTTGTTTATGTTTTCAAGAAGGTCTGATAAGACCAAATGCATGTAATAAGGTCATGCTGATCATGATAAGATCATGCTGACCATGCTTTTACTATTTTTAGGAAGTTTGTTAGGACAGTTGTCATGATGTATGTTCGGTTGGATCTCCCAGCCGCCTGGAGAGTTCCCAGCCGCTTGGAGTCGGGTTAGTAGTACTCGTAGGAAAATCTATTTAAGCATGAGGATCGGTTGACTATAGATCATCGATCAGACTTTGTGAGAGGAGAGACTGAATATTGTAATAGCATCTTTTGAAATTGAATAAGAGATCATGTTCTATTCAACTTCTGTTTGGTCTCTATTGTTTAATCGATTTACTGCATCTGGGTGGTTTTCATGGATTCGCTGATCCATTCCACTGGTTGATTTGTCTGATCGGTGGAATGGTGATGTACAGTAGGGTAGATGTTAGTTTGTTTGTTTGCATGCAGGTGTGCAGGATCGCGGTTGAAAGGTGTTGAAGACCCTAGCATGGGCATGTGCTAGGTCGAGCTGATAAAGTGTGGAAGATCACCTTGGAAGTGGATCGAGTCATCCCAGGAGGTTCGGCGGATCAGAACAGCGAAAATCCGCTAAGGCTGAAAGTTTGTCAAAACCGCATCATCAGGATAATTTGGTGAAAGTCCTGCAGTCGTTTTGAGCATCATCATCCGAGTAGGAGGAGATCAGCATGATGCAGTTGAGTGCATGAAGTGAATGTGTGTCGGGGTGATCATCATCAGGAGGGCCGAGGAGGAGCGTATCGGCTTAAGGAAGAAGATCAGGTTGATCGCGGGCCGAAAAAGCTGAGTTTGGCCAACGTCAGGATATACGTCATCAGGATATTTCGGAGCAGCAGGATATTGAGGAGCTGCGGGTGACGTCATCATCATCAGGATATATGTCATCAGGATATCGGGTGACGTCAGCATCAAGGGGACGGTGCGAGAAGTGAAGGTTGGTCATCATCAGGATAAATGGGAGGAACTGGATGTTCTTTATCCTGTTGATTATCATGATGTTGAATATCATGATGCTGAAGATAGTGAAGGCGGAAGTTGTCGCTGAAGTGAACAGTGGACGTCAGGAGGATGTTCGCACTGATCGAACATGATGATGCTGTCGATAATCGAGTAAGGTGATGCTGTTGGAAGGCGAAAGTGCGAAGGTTTGTCTGCAGGAGGATATCGGTCGGCAGGTGAAATATGATGATGATGCTGACAGTGTTAAGCAAAATATGATGATGATGGTGATGATGATGATGATGATGATGGTGATGGGCTGCAGACATCCATGCTGTATTGTAAGGTTATAGTGTGGATGCCTCTGCATCATAGTGGTATCAGAGCTCAGCAAAACATCTGGGCTGTTGTGTGTTGATTCTATCACCGAAAGGGCAGAGGTAGAGTTGAATTGTGTATTGTGTGTTGATTAAGAGGTTGACAAAATGCCTCCGAAAGGTAGTGGTACTGCAAGGGAATTGCAGGAGATGAAGGAGAAACATGCCAGAGAGATGAGGAAGATGAAGGAGCTTGCTGAAGCACTTCAAGCCAGGCTTACAGCCCTGGAAAAGAACAAAAAGAGGGAAGTGGCAGACAGTGAGTCTGAAGAAGATGAAGATACTGTTGAAGAGTATGAAGAGGTAGCTGAAGACCAGAGATTGGCAAAACTGTTAAAGGCAGTGCAGAGTGATAAACCTAAGGTAAAGGTTGATGTTTCCAAGTATACTGGAAGCTTGAATGAAGATGAGTTGTTAGATTGGATTGCTGCACTTGATAATCACTTTGAATGTGAAGATGTTGCTGAGGATCAGAAGGTAAAGATTGCAAAGACCAAGTTAGGAGGTCATGCTTTGGTATGGTGGGATTATGTACAATCTGAGAGAAGGAAACAAGGGAAGTCAAAGATCACTTCATGGGATAAGATCGTAGCAAGGATCAAAGGTAAATTCTTGCCAAGGGATTATGAAATCTAGATGTTTAAGAAGCTGCAATTTTTAAAGCAGAAGGAAAGGGATGTGAAGGCATATACTGAGGAGTTTTATAAATTGAGTATGAGATCTGGTCATCATGAGAATGAGGTAGAAAAGGTGGCTAGGTACTTGGCTGGTTTGAGATTTAACATACAGGATGAGTTAGTTTTAGCTAACCCTAAGAATGTGGAGGATTGTTATCAAATGGCAATCAGGATTGAAGAAAAGATGAATAGAGGACATGATAAGTCCATGAGAGGAAGAGGAAACAATATGAGGGGAAGAGGAGCAGCCCCTACACAAAAGCAAACAAATGAGGGTCAAGAAGACACTGGTAAAGGACAGGGACAGTCTGATTTCAGAGGTGGATGGAAAGGTAATAGAGGAAGATTTGGAGGTGGTAGAGGTTCTACTACATTTTTAGGAAAATGTTACACCTGTGGTGAGTTTGGTCATCCATCCTTTAAATGTCCAGAAAATAAAGGTTCATCATCCAGAAATGATAGAACAAATGATAAGAGAGTACAACTTGTACAAGAAGAGACAGTAGAGCAAAGTGTGCAGAGTTCAAACACTTATCAAAAGGATAAGGAGCCTGATAATTATGCATACCCAGAGAGTGGAGAGTCTCTGATGATGAGAAGAACAGCAACTACCATGAAGGTACATGACAAAGAATCCCCACAAAGAAGAGCTCTTTTCAAGACCATATGCAAGAGCAAAGGTAAAAAATGTAAGGTTGTCATTGATACTGGTTCAACAGACAACATGGTATCTCAGGAAATGGTGGATAAACTGCATTTGGAAAGGATTCCACATCAGCACCCTTACAAGGCATCTTGGGTGAGTGATAGTCAATCACTTTTTGTCTCTGAACAGGCATATGTGGATTTTCAGATTGGAGCATATCAGGATAGAATTTTGTGTGATATTTTGCCCATGGAATGTTGTCACCTACTGTTGGGTAGACCATGGCAATTTGACAGAAGGGTACTGTATGATGGGTATTCTAATACCTATACCATCAAGAAAGATGGGAAGACTATGAAGTTGATGCCATTGCAGGCAAATGCTGCAGCACAGGGGGCAGCCAAAATCATTTTGATGGGAAAGAAGGAATTTGTGCAGATGCCTAGAGGCGCAGGCATAAAGACAGTTGAGGATACTGCAGGGAAAGAAGTTGTTAAGGATAACAGATTGAAGAAAGTTTTAGTTTTGACTGACAGAGGTCAGCAGCAGGTGCAGAAACAGGTTTGCAAACAGCAATCAGTTGAGAGGAATGACAAGGATGTTGTCATAGTTGGGACTATTGCTTGTCCTATACAGGTTGACAGGAAGACAGGATTGAACATTGCAGAAGTTCAAGAGGCAGTTCAGACAGAGGATCTGGTCAGACAACCTGACAAACACAGGGTATGTGAGAAAAAGGCCTACATCAACAGGCATGAGGATTTACTTGCCAGAAAGCCAGTTACAGTTCAGAAGTCTTGGAGCAGCCAAGAGCCAGCAGAGGACAAAGCTGGAACAGATCAGCATATTGCTAAGGCAAAGTGTAAAGGTGGAGGACTTCCACATACTAAACTCATGGGACATGAGTTCTTTTCTGTTGGGGAGTATGGTGTAGGAGCACCTACCTGACAGCTGGCCTTCATGAGGCAGTTAGTTGTTTTAGGTCTTGTTTATGTTTTCAAGAAGGTCTGATAAGACCAAATGCATGTAATAAGGTCATGCTGATCATGATAAGATCATGCTGACCATGCTTTTACTATTTTTAGGAAGTTTGTTAGGACAGTTGTCATGATGTATGTTCGGTTGGATCTCCCAGCCGCCTGGAGAGTTCCCAGCCGCTTGGAGTTGGGTCAATAGTACTCGTAGGAAAATCTATTTAAGCATGAGGATCGGTTGACTATAGATCATCGATCAGACTTTGTGAGAGGAGAGACTGAATATTGTAATAGCATCTTTTGAAATCGAATAAGAGATCCTGTTCTGTTCAACTTCTGTTTGGTCTCTATTGTTTAATCGATTTACTGCATCTGGGTGGTTTTCATGGATTCGCTGATCCATTCCACCGGTTGATTTGTCTGATCGGTGGAATGGTGATGTACAGTAGGGTAGATGTTAGTTTGTTTGTTTGCATGTAGGTGTGCAGGATCGCGGTTGAAAGGTGTTGAAGACCCTAGCATGGGCATGTGCTAGGTCGAGCTGATAAAGTGTGGAAGATCACCTTGGAAGTGGATTGAGTCATCCCAGGAGGTTCGGCGGATCAGAACAGCGAAAATCCGCTAAGGCTGAAAGTTTGTCAAAACTGCATCATCAGGATAATTTGGTGAAAGTCCTGCAGTCGTTTTGAGCATCATCATCCGAGTAGGAGGAGATCGGCATGATGCAGTTGAGTGCATGAAGTGAATGTGCATCGGGGTGATCATCATCAGGAGGGCCGAGGAGGAGTGTATCGGCTTAAGGAAGAAGATCGGGTTGATCGCGAGCCGAAAAAGCTGAGTTTGGCCAACGTCAGGATATATGTCATCAGGATATTTCGGAGCAGCAGGATATTGAGGAGCTGCGGGTGACGTCATCGTCATCAAGATATACATCATCAGGATATCGGGTGACGTCAGCATCAAGGAGACGGTGCGAGAAGTGAAGGTTGGTCATCATCAGGATAAATGGGAGGAACCGGATGTTCTTTATCCTGTTGATTATCATGATGTTGAATATCATGATGCTGAAGATAGTGAAGGCGGAAGTTGTCGCTGAAGTGAACAGTGGACGTCAGGAGGATGTTCGCGCTGATCGAACATGATGATGCTGTCGATAATCGAGTAAGGTGATGCTGTTGGAAGGCGAAAGTGCGAAGGTTTGTCTGCAGGAGGATATCGGTCGGCAGGTGAAATATGATGATGATGCTGACAGTGTTAAGAAAAATATGATGATGATGGTGATGATGATGATGATGATGATGGGCTGCAGACATCCATGCTGTATTGTAAGGTTATAGTGTGGATGCCTCTACATCACTAAGGTTGTCACACAGTTAGATAAAACTGAGGTTAGTGTGATAGGAGAACTAATGAACATTCAGATGCAATTAGCTTCAGAACCCAGGGTAAGCCAATTCATTGACATTCAAATAGTGGACATACCCGTGAATTATGGAATGTTGCTGAGTAGGGATTCGTCCAAGACATTAAACGGATATATGGCCACTGATTTTTCGCATATGTGGCTACCTTGGAGAGGTGTCCCAAACTAGATTAGAATAGAGGCAGAAGCCAGGATGAAACACATGATAACAGAGTATAATTGAATGAATGAAATATTATATGCTGCTATTGAACCTGGTGTTTATAGGATTATTAATAATGGGGTACAAATTGAAGAGATCATGATGTTAAACATTAGAGAAAAACGTGTCAGCAAGGAGACAACATTATTCATTGAGTCTGATGGAAATTCTTCAGATGAAGAAAATAGTGCAATGGACAAATTTGGTCATGCCATTAGACAAGAGGTGGAAGAGTGCATTAAACAGAATCTGCCAATCCAATGTAAACTATATAAGGACAGATGTAGAGTTCATGATAGGCCACATTCTAAGGAGAGTTGTGGAATGTGCAAAGACATTATTGAATATGAATACAAAAAATGTATGAAGAGGGTAGAATTACAAGAAGAAAATGTGAATCCTGATCAACCACAGAGATACTTTAAGAGTAATTTAGATGCTCTAATTTCAAATTTAGGAGAAAGAATGAAGGACAAGGGTAGTTGTCTTTCTGATTTTCAAGCTGAAAATACACATATGCAAGTTGACCAAACAAAAATACCCATGAATAAATAGGCCAGCACCCCACAAGTAATAGAAAAGACAAAGCATGCTAAAATAAAAGGTCAGAAAGGTAAAGATGGCATGTGGACACTAAAATGTGACGGGTCCAATTCAAAATAGGGTGCAGGTATTGAACTCATAGATCCTCGAGGTAAATCATATCTAGCAGGATATACGCTGCAGTTTTCCTGTACTAACAATATTGCTGAATATGAAGCCTTAATTTTGGGACTTGTCATGGCCATTCGGAAAAAGGTAAAAATGATTAAGGTATTTTCAGACTCTAAGCTAGTGGTCAGATAAGTAAGGAAACTATATGCTTGAAATTACAAGAAAATAATTTTTTACAGACATAGAGTATGGGGTTTAATAGATTCATTTGATGCTTTCAACATAGAGCATATCCCTAGGGAGCTGAACCACAAGCCGGATGCGCTAGCAGTTGCTGCTAGCACATTAGAACCCTTGACACTGTCAGGTTTGAGACGATTTGCTATAGAATTAGTTAATGTTCATAGTATCCCAGACAATATTACACACTTTCAAGTATTTGGAGGGGATCAACAAATCATTGATTTTCTAACTTGTAATGAGTTGTTTGAGGCTCAAATTATTGATAAGCAAGAGAGGCCTGAGATAACATGGGATGAAGAGGATATAATCAACTTAAAGAGCAACTTCTTACCCAAAGGAGTAATTGAATTAGAACATATTTTTGACTTCAATGGAGTAATAAGATAGAAGGACTTGCCCAAAACAGAAGGGGGTAAGTGTGATTTACACAATTTAGGGACAGAGAAAAATCCACAAAATGTGCGGATCGGGAGGGCTTGCTCTGAGAAAATTAGAAAAAAAATTTAGATGCTCTGAAATATTACAAACACGTAATAGCATGGACATATGAAGACTTGAAAACCTATGATACATCCATCATAACTCACGTAATACCATTGAGGCCAAAGGTTAAACCATTTAGGCAGAAACAAAGGCCTATGAATGCCATTCTAGAGCCTTTAATCTTTAAGGAAGTTAAAAAATTGCTGTCTGCTGGAATAATTTTTCCAGTCAGACATTCAGTCTAGGTAGCTAACCAAGTACCAGTAAGGAAGAAAAATGGAGACATTCAGTTGTGCGTAGATTTTAGGAACTTGAACAAAGCATCTGAAAAGGATAATTATCCTCTGGCTCCAATAGACGAAATGTTGCAAGCAGTAAACTGGACAAAGATGATGTCTTTCTTAGATGGTTTCTCAAGCTATAACCAAGTTTTAATAAATAGAGATGACAGATTAAAAACTACCTTCACTTGTAAATGGGGTAATTATGCATATAGGAGAATGCCTTTCGGTCTGATCAATGCAGGTGCCACTTTTCAGAGAGCCATGGACATTGCATTTTGTGGATTATCAGGTAAGTGCATTGTTGTGTATATGGACGATCTGACTATGTATTCCAAGGATGCATCCACTCATGCTGAAGATCTCAGAAAAATACTTAAGCGATGTGAGGTACGGAATTTCTCTCAACCCTAAAAAATGTTCATTTGGACTAACCAAAGGTAAATTACTAGGGCATGTCATTTCTGAAGATGGAATATCGATTAACCTAGATAGAATAGAATCAATAAAAAATTTGCAAATACCAAACAGTAGGAAAGAATTAAAATCATTTTTTGGTAAGATTAACTTTGTTCGGAAGTTTATTATGGGTTTTGCAGAAATTGTGTAGCCGCTAAATGCCTTGTTGAAGAAAGATTCGCAGATAGAGTGGGCACCTATGGCTAGGGCTGCATTCGAAGATATCAAGAGGGCCATTTCTAACGCCCCTGTACTGACGAGCCCAGACTACACAAAGCTGTTTTATATCTACTCCTTCACATCCTCCCATTCAGTCGCGGCTGCCTTGACGTAGAAGGGTGAAGATAATGAAGAAAAGCCCATTGCATTTATGGGTGTGCCTCTGAAGGATACACAACTGAGATATCTAGATACCGAAAGACAAGCATTTGCATTAATGAGGGATATAAAGAAATTCAGACATTATATTTTGCATAGCCAAGTCAAAGCCATAGTGCCAGACGCAGCAGTAAAGATGTTGCTGATGCATAACAAACCTAGAGAAAAGAGAGCTAAGTGGATCACCGCGTTGCAAGAGTTCGACATGGAAATCATTCCCATGAAGCTAGTTAGAGGGTAGGCATTAGTGCAAACAATAGAAAAAATAGACCTAGATTTGATAAAACAGCAATATGTACTGAATTCCCAGGACGCATTAGACTGGTATGGTGATTTAAACTCTTTTCTAATATCTGGAAAGTACCCTAATAGGATGAAAGCTTCTCAGAGGAGAGCTTTGAAGATTAAAGTACAAAAATATATGGTACAAAGAAGTCTTCTATTCAGGAAGAACCATGATGGAATTTATTTGAGATGTCTAAACAGAGCTGAGGCGGATAAGGTGTTAACAAAACTACATGACAAGTACATAAAAGGTCATGGTTCCCATCTAGCTACAACACACAAAATATTGAGGGCAGGCTACTACTGGCCCACGATGTTCAAGGATACAGAGCATCACATCAAGAGTTGCCACACCTGTCAGACTACAGCAGATAAGGGAAGAAATCAGGCCAACCCATTACAACCTGTGATTGAATCAAGAGCATTTGCACAACGGGGCCTGGATTTCATTGGAGTCATCAATCCTCCATCTTCTGTAGGACACAAGTTCATACTGATGGTGACTGACTATTGTACAAGGTGGACTAAGGCCACATGCTGCAAATTCTCCACAACCAAGGTAGTTATCGAGTTTCTTGAAGAAAACATCATCACTAGGTTTGGAACTCCCTATTCATTGGTATGTGACAACAACCCTGCTTTCTCTTCTTTAAAGTTTTCTAAATTTGCATTTGAATACAGGATTGTTTTAAAGTTTTCTTCAAGTTATTACCCTCAAGGTAATGGATTAGCTGAGTCTACGAACAAAATTTTATTAGATATAATCAAGAAGCTGATTGCAAAGAGTCCTAGAGATTGGAATACCTTGTTAAAATATGCATTGTGGGTAGATAGGACCAAGCTTAAAATAGCTTTAGGCAGCACACCTTATCATTTAGTTTATGGGACTGATCCCATACTTCCAGTAAATTTGAGAATACCAATTTGGAAGTTTGCCAATGAGTATTTAGGCTTTGATAACCAAAGGGAAGCCAGAATAGTACAAATGCTACAATTAGATGAGAAAAGAGGTCAAGCCATCGAGAAATTTGTAAAACACCAAGCAGTAGTTAAGAGGTGGTTTGATAAGAGGGCAAGAGTCAAAACATTTAGGATATCTAACTTAGTGCTGTGTTGGGACAAAGCACATGAAAAGAAGGGGAGTCATAGAAAATTTGACAAACTATGGTTAGGCCCATTGCAAGTCTCAGAAAAAATAGGAGACAACACATTTAGACTCAAGACCTTGACAAGGGAAGATGTGCCATTACCAGTTAATGGCCAACATTTGAAACACTACTTCCAGGCTTGAGGTAATGAGCAGTCCATTCTTTGTGTAAAATAGTGTAAGTAGTGTACAGTTTTCTTTATTTGTTTACTGTTGTAGGTTAGTTGTTTGTATAGTTTTGTTTTGTTTCTTTTTGTTTCTTTCTATTTGTTGATTTGTTTTTGTTTTGCTATTTGTACAGTTTTCTTTTGCTTTGTTTTGTTTTCCTTGTACAGTCTATTTGTTTGGTTGTTTGTCTTCAACTCAGTAGGGACCTTTGTTTTTCTTTAGAGTATTAAGGAGCAAGCTAACAACCATTGAAAATAGTATAAAATTTAGAATATTTAGGTTAATCATTTGCAATTTATGCATAACTTGTTGTGACTGTCATGAATGTCGAGAGTTATTTAGCTTTTTAAATTTAGTATTCAATAATAGTGATTGAGAATTCAAAGGAGGTTTCTCACGATGACACACCTAAAATCCTTGGGTTTGTTAAACTTACTAGTGTTGATATTAGGTGAAAAATCTGAGGTCACCCTTGGTACCATTACAATTCTCAGTTTAATTTCAACAAGTGCTCACTCCTTGCATCATAAAGTTACAAATTGCTATATCTTGTGAAATGTCTATCAAGCATAAAAATCAATAAAGTATAAAAATATAATAAAGTGGATTATACTGAAAATCCAGATATAGCCATCTAAGTAACTCTACTGGGGCTATGGACGCTTGCTGGCAGTGGGGCTCTACTTAGGAGAATAGTAACGATAACCTTGCCGGGGCTATAGACGCTCGCTGGCAGCAAGGCTCTATCTGGTTGGCTATGAGGGAACATCCTCAACTACGTAGGCTAATATCAGTCACTGGTTTGTTCAACCGATCTTCAAGATGAGGATAATTAATCACATGCACACACTTGAACTGAAAATAAAAATTTATGCACCCTTATTGAATACCTTAGGCCTCAAGTTGAATAATAATTTGCAGAAAAGACAATTAGAAATTATGGATTTATTTCATTTAATTTTCTTGAATGCTTTGAATTTAATTGTTTTGTTTGGTTACTAGTTGTTGTGATGTTCACAACATGCCCCATTTTACTCCTTAGCAAAATGAGGATCCTTGCTATAGCTATTGCTTTTTGCTTTTGTTTCTGTGGGTCTGTTTGGTGGTAAAGGGAAAAGAGAGTTAAAAATTGCAAACTTTGATAAAATAGAGAAAAAATGCATTTTCAGTACCAGGGCATGATATTGTTGGATTCCTTGTGAAAAATGAGCTAGGGTTGCTTTTTGAACCATCTTAAAATTTGCCATATTTTGCAAGTTATGATCATTTTGGTAAAATGTACATTATGGTTTGTATATCGCTTTGCATATACAGGGTCGTTTGTATATGCAAAGGGTTTTGTTTTTGTACTTAGTCACATTTACCTTTTGCAATTAGGTTGCATATGCATTTAATTTTGTATGTTAGGCCGTTGTATGTTGCACATACAAAGTAGTTTGTATATCGCATCATGCGTATACAAAGTCTCTTGTATGTCGCTCACATATAAAGTCACAAAATGGGTCTTGTATATCGGGTTTACATACAAAGTTGCTTGTATGTTCTTTTTTATATGCATTTGCTAATATGTTATGTATACATACAGGGCAGACCCGAAAGCATCGTGAAGAAGAGTTAAATGGTTGTATATTTGGCGCTTGTATGTTTTTACATACAAGCAGAACATACAAGTTAAAAGATACAAGGCTCGTTATGTACAATCGCCGGACCCGAAAAGTCTATTAAAACAGCTTAAATCCTTGTATGTTTTCAGCTCGTATATCAAAAGATACAAGTACAATATACAAGCGCTACATACAACACGGATTTAAAGGAGTTATCAAAGAATGTTAATTCGTTGTATAGATTCCGGCTTGTATATTTTGAAACATACATTACAAATTACACATACATGCGAGAATCCAAATGAATTTGAAATCAGATTTAAATACTTGTATCACGTCCGAATTGAATATCTAAAACATACAATGCATTGTTTTATATGGCAGAATTGAAAAATTATAAATAGAAGTTAAGTGCTTGTATATTTTGCGTTTGTATATTGCTATATACAAACTGATATACATTGTGATATACAAGCCACGAAACTAAAAAGGATTGGAATCCGATTAAATGGATGTATCACATCTGGCTTGTATAGTGGATATACAAAATTTTAAACAAGAGGAAGGGCGGGAAAGCGAAGCGATAGGTTTTTTAAGCCTTTTTTTAGGCCCGAATGCATATTTTTGGTCAACGATAGTTGATCTGACTTTTCTAAGCATTGTATATGCATTTTTTGGACGCGATTTTCATGGATTCAGGGCCTGATTGATGCATTCACATAGTCACGACTAGATTTAGTATCTATTTTTCTTCCTGCAAGTTTATTAAATGATGATACGTATTGCTTATCCGTTTTTACAGGTTTGCAGTTGAAGAGGAAGCTTAAGCTTAATGGCGGTGACATCACGGGGGAGGAAATCTGATCTCAGGAGTAGAGGAAGATAAGGATGAAGGATGAGGAAGTCAAGGGTCTTTATTGATAAAGGCAAAATGCAGATGGGGACATTATTACAGTAGACCATAGAAGTTAATATTAAGCTGCTAGGGTTTCTAGAAGGACATTTTTCATCCAGATTTGATGTATGCTCATAGATATTTTGGGAGACTTGTTCTCCAGCATTTATTACTATAACTAGAGGTTTGAAGTAGTGCTTAACTGAGGTTTTGAGCTGTATTAAGGATAATCAAAGTCTATATATTGTGCCTCTATACACTGTAAAACTTTACACAGGGGCTACATAGGAAATTTTAGAGAATAACTAGCAGTTGTAATTTATCTCAGCATTTAGAATAGAGGGACCTCTTAGTTTAGAAAAATAGAAGAAGGAGGTCGCCTGTGTCTGCAACAAGGAACATGTGGAACATCCTGCCTCCTTGTTGTATATGTAAAGCTTGTAAGTTTTTTTGTAAATTGATCAATGAAGCTAAGAGTAATTCAGACATTGTAAATCATATATGACTATCTGTTTCTAATACAACTGAATCTGGAATTTTGCATCTATCTTCTGAGTGTTTTCTTTCTCTTCATTATGTTTGAAACATTTTCTCTTAGAGCTTGCAATTTTAGGTGTATGTTTGTGAAAATGCTCAAAACTTACACTTAGGGTTTTGTCTGTGGATTTGATCAATTTGCTGCAATACTTATATAGTGGATAACAGAACAATTAGATCCTTTGGTAGAATGAATGATGTTTAGATTAGATCTTCCTAACTTTTCCCAACCCATCTGAAAATACTTAGCTTAAAATGTAGAAATTTGTAGAAAATTTGTCTCATATTTAAAAAGGCATGCATAACAGAGTTAAAAGTAGACAGTTTTAATAAATATTTAAGAGGAGAAGGCTGCAATAATTCAAGAAGACCATTTAAAAGCTTTGCAGCACAGTAACACTTTTATGCAAAAGAATGAACAAACACACTGATATTTATAATCTTTTTGCATAAGTTTGAGCCCAGTAAATCAACAAGAAACCCTAAACTACGTAAGGCCCCTTGAACATTATAGCTTCACATCGACCAACTAAATTTGCCCAATAGGTCAAGACCTGACCATATTAAACTTGGGATTAAGCGAATCTTAACCGATTCCTTCATATATTTCAAGTCAGTTGTGGTTCATTTTATGTGAATTTTAACTATTGTTATGACTGTCTCAAGACAATCACCAACACACCCCACCAGGGTCACCCTCGGGTGACCTAGATATCAATAGCATCTACCCTCCGGTGACCTTGTTATCAATAGGATCTCCTCCCAGGTGACCCTGTTGTCAGCCAGATTTCCCCCGTGTGACCTGCCTAACAAAAGGGGTGACCCTATGTGGAGATCCCATGAATAGAAAGTGCTCTAAAATCCAATTTTCTTAGTTAATTTCAGTAAACAAAAGACCAATTCTACTCTAAATGAAAAAATAAAGACAATGCAATAGAGAAAATCACCAAAAATAGACAATTTCAAGAGATTTTTCACAAATTTTAACCTAGGGTTTAGAGAAGGGTTTTCATTCTTTGTGTACCTGATTCTTAGTGGCTGAAGAAGAGGCAACCATCTTCATGACCTCCCCGACAATATCTACCCAATGACTATTGACACAATCAATTTGTCACCGATTCACTGAAATCTCACTAATTTGATTGCTTTTCTTGTTCTTAGCTTAGTTTCTTTTATGTATTCTTAGATTAGTTTTTGCTTTCATGCATCTTTTGTGCATTGTTTTGCATTGATTCATTCCTATAGGTCTCACCACAAAGGCAAACAACTAGTCGAACTCTCACGATCTATGGTAAGTTCATCATATTTAGTTTTCATTATTTATCTTGATATATTTAGATGTCAAGATAACACTAGTTATTGCAAGTACAATTGCAGAAAATTGACAACATGTAAGGCCTAGTTTAGGAATGGTACATACCTTTCATGTAGACTACCATCACTGAGGGGCAAATATGTAAGCACAAAAATCATGCACAACTTCCACGAGGACCCCTATGATGATATATGATCCTTGTCATGTACATGGAAGCATGAAATAATGTCCTCTAACCAAGAATCCTCTTGGTAACATGTCATTTCTTTCATATTTTGTTGTTTCCTCTTCGTCATTTTACCTCTCTTTGTCATGTCAATGCTTTTCGACACTTTGCGACACTTGTAAATTTGTGTTTTCTAAGCTTTCAACCCTATTCCTAAGCATTATATGCATCTTGTAGGTGATTTTTAAGCTTTTCCCTATGTTTTTCATCCTCTCCACTCCCTAGAAGCCTTCTAGAGGTCTCTCGAAGCCATCTTCCTCTTTCGACTTTTAGTTTCACTCAACCAATCCAAATCTCCCCCTATTATTTCCAGATCTCCCACTAGGGGATCCTACTTTTCAAGTGGAGATTTGGATTCTTACCCATGCCTGACCTATTTCTGGAGGCAGATCCCCTCCTTTTCATCTCCTCTACCATCTCCCATCATGCATTTTCACCTAGACCCTTTTCTTTCTAGATCTCCCACTGGACGACCCTTATAATTTAGGATCTCCCCCCGGGTGACCTAGAGTCAACCCCTAGGTGACCCATGGGCGACCCTGTCACATTTTCATCGACAGAAAAACTCGAGTTTATAACTCAAAATAGCTGTTTTCACTCATTTTTCTTCTAGTTCACATGATTTTTTATGCCTAATACAGAGTTGACTATTTCATGCACCCACACATGCATAATTAGCTCCATTTAATTTAGAATTAACAACTCATTCTCTCCCATGCATTCTTCTAACTCCATTTCTTCTTCAGTGATAAGCTATTAATGCTTTATCACTCCTTAGTTAGCTAAGTTCACTAGGTAATCAATCTAGTTCACTCCCCAATCAATCCTTGTTAATTCTTCAATCAATTGAGTTAACTTCTCATCCAATTCCACCTCTCATCCTTCTTCTAACCTATAAATACCCCCCTCCCTCAAGCACAAAGGGAGGCAAATTCATTGTGCACATAGATCTTGCTAAGTTTTTGCTCTCCAATCAACATGCTCATGCTCACATAGGACGAAGGTTCCTTTTATTTGTTCATTGTTCATCAATCTCTCACATAGAGCTCTTCAAGCATCCTTACGCTGCTTCAATCAAGCCATCACACTCATCAAGAACTCTCATTGAGCTCTCTTTACAAAGCTTTTATAGCTTCTTTCACTTCTATGTGTTGTCTTGTTGCCAAGAGGTTTTCCCGCTACTTCAAGAGGATACGACGTTGCCATCAAGGATTTTTGAGGGTAGTGGAGGCTCACAAGTCTTCTTTATTTCAGGTTCCTCTATGCTTTTTGTCAATTGGTAGTAATTAGAAAATTTAAATTGCTCTTGGGATTATTAATTTATTTCTTTTTTCCTTGATTGAATAGTTAGATCTAGTATTCTAGAAGGAATTTGTATTCATAGTTTAATTCATTTACTTGCAATTTCCTTTTCTAGATTAAATCATTTCTAAAAATTTGAAAATTCCAAGAACATAGAATAATTGCATTAGGTAAAATTCATTCTAGTTTCATTCATATGTCCTTTCTTAGAGTAAAAAGCATCTTTTATTTCTAAAATACCATAAAAGTACAAAAACAAGTTTTTGCATTTCATATAGTTGCATTCATAAAATATCAAGAAAAGAACAAAAACATTAGCCACATAGATAACTTGCAAACCCTTGATACCATCATAAGGTTAACCACAATTAACTATTTGGTTAGACCTTTGATACTATCACTTGAGGTCAACAAAATTCAACACATAACTAAACCTTAAGTCAACTTGAAGCCCTAAGTCTACTCAAGGTTAGTCCACATACACATATCTCTTGTCTTGGCTCATGAATGTGCCCAAGATTAAGAGGTGAGTAGGTGATGGGAATCCTTGATGAAATAGAGGAAATCCATCCGAGACCACAACAAGATCCATTTATCTTACAACAACTAGAAGCATTTAGATAACTTCAAATACAATGAGCAATCATCCAACAAATTGAAAGACAACAAGCCATCAATGAATGTAACAGCTTACCCACATAGAAGTGGAATAGTAGAAACCCTAATAGAAGAAGAGTAACTAGTGACCCTTTAGGTCATACAGTTATGTCTACAACAATCATCAAACAAAACATCCACATTAGCACACAACAACAAAGGCCCCAGGATATGCCAACCCCTCTCTATGAAGTCCAGCTCTCTAATGAGATAGACCACCACTTTGTCTCACCTCCTCTTGACTGGCTACTTCCACAAGAGTGAGAGTGATGTGGTGGGGAAGAGTTTGTGTGTGTGCTAAAATCTGACTCGACAGCCCTAGGAAACTGAGGTCACGATTTTGAGCGTACATATTTTAGTGAACCTAACGTCAACAAGAAAAACTTTTGGGAGAGTCTCATCACATTTTTGTTGCATCATTAATGTTGTCAATTCAAGTATGCACCCTTGTTAAGCTTTGCGAAAACTTAACTACTTGTTGAAACATGGAATCATTCTCGGATGTGGGTCTCCATTTATGAGAACTCCAGAGTGAGCTGGTTCTCTTACAATTCCTAAATTACTAACTTGAGAGGAGAAAAGATAGAAGGATGTAATTAAAATGCAAACTATTTTTGGAATCTAAACTAGATGAAATTATATCACTCACAAACAGATCCTCTAACCTAAATCCTCACAATTTCACTAATATCTTATTCCATAAGTAATTTGCATCAAGGTTTGGATCAAACATAGACTGCAACAAGGAAAAAAACTAAGTTTTAACAACATTGAGACATAATAAAGGATAGAAAAAGTCACAATATAACGTCAGATCAAGATTGCAAAATATGTGAAACAGGATGATTTTCTATTAGAATTGGAAGGAGTACAATGTATGAAAAATAAAATGTGTGAGCCAACTACCTGCATACAACTCTGCCTATGAATATGAGAGAAGAAACTGATGCTAATTGACTAAGAAAAAACTAAGTTTTTCTCCTATAAATGTCTCCAAATGATCTCCTCAGAAGAAAGCTGAAAAAGATCCTAAAAATAGATATGCAAATCCATTCTCAGAATCCATAAAAAAGCCTCTAAAAATCCCTTCAAACTACCTCCAAACTACAAATAAAGGCTGCCAACTTGATCCTCTAGGTGGTCCCCACCAAATCTGCTTCCAAATCTATCCAATCTGCCTCATAAAAGCAAAATTTTTGTCCTATTATGCTCAATTTCTCCCAAGGGAATCGAAATGCTTTAACTGCCTAAAAATAGTTCAACTTTAAAAGCAATTTATACCTGCATTACTTTACAGTTAACTTTACATGACATGGCAATTTTAATCCTATCTCCTATTTGATTTGAAAACAAAACAAATCTTCATGGATTATAATTTCGCCATTTTTGCATTACAATGTTCAATTTTTCCAATAAAAATCATAAAAATATTAAGGCATCATATGTAATTTTGGCAAAAATAAGGACTATGAGGATGCTGCAAGGAATATACTAAGGCATTCAAGCCTTCAAGGTCGTGGGATCCTCCAATATGTGACACCAAGGCATATGATGTGGAAAAAGTCCTCCATTTGGCCTATAAGACCTCCTATGGTGGTGCTGAAGTGAAAAGAATATTCTCTAAGGCATAATAGCCCTCTTCAGTATAGCATAACATTAGCCTTTCTTCAAAATGTTTCAACAAAAATATTTCAAAGGCTTAATAAGCCTAACCTCAAGTACATATGACCTCAAACACCCCCATCCCATGGTGGCATTAGATATAATGCAAAAAAAATAAACAAATGCCACAAAATTGCAATTCTCTCATTAGAGAAAAAAGCCCCCAAAAGCCCTCATTTGAACCATTGTTCATCATTTTACATTTTGATTTTTGGAGAGCGCTGTGCGTGGCGGCCACTGTAGGGCTTTCTGCTTGCAAATCCATCATTTTTTTCACCATTTTAGCATGATTCTTCACACCTCCCTCACAAATTAGTAAGTAGAAAGCATTCTTGCTGTTATAGCTCTATTTCGAGCCATTTTTGAGGAAGTCTGAGGGTTTTTCTTGCTCTGGCCTCGCCCTTTTTGTCATATTCTCATATTCTCTATGCATTTTTTGCTGTGTAATTCCTATGGCATTCATGGAGTTGGATTTAGTGATGAAAATGACTAATTTTTGGGCCTCTTTGCACACCAATCTGAGAGGTTTCTTAATGACTTAAACTAGTAAGCACTCTCTATCTAGATTTGATTTCATTTTCATGCCAAAGTCAATGACATTTCGGCTTATTAGCCACGACATGATGTTATTTTACTCCCTTTTTGAATATATCCACCTCCTTGTTTCTATTCTGATACTCAATCTGTGAAGGAGCAATGTTGAAGGTGAACCCTTATATTTTTTTGTATGTTACTTCTATTTGCATTGTGTGCTTTTCCTTGTTCATATCATTGGCATGTTCTAACCTGTATAAGTATGCTCACTGTATTCTATCTATTACACCTATAGCATTTTCCTGAAAATGAATATATACATAGAGATGCCTTTGATACATTATTGTTCTAAGTGTGCTCTGAGATAGAAAGCATCATATATGCTGTAATATGCTGTTCTATGGTCTCCATGGCTTCTTTAATAGCTATTTCAAGTTGAGACCTGTAGCTCCAAAACTGTTTTGAACCCTCTCCATGTTATATAAAGCAACTTCTTTTCCTTTTTCAGTCTGAGGTGAGGTTAAAGGCATCATGTATGCTATTATATAGGTATCATGAAATCTATATAACACCACTATCCATATGATTCATTTGATCCTTCTCTAATGTATTCCACATTGGCTATTCCATTTCACGAGTTTACAAGTTTGGCACTGTAGAGAAACACTTGTGTTTTTTGAAGTTATATTACATGATGCTTTCCCCACAACAAATGATTGATCAATGCTCAAATAAGCTTGCATTCTTACTCATATATGTATCTTCAAATATTTTCTTTCTTTCTGATTGTATCATATCATTGGCATGAATGCTCTCATGCTTGGTTGTTGTTCCACTTGTCACTATAAGACGTCATTGACATTACTACTCTTCTTTGGTTTGTAAAACATAATTCTTATGATAATGACAAGGATATCTTGATACTTAAACCCATAGAACTTTACATCTGAAACAAAGGAATGAACTGAAATATATGTTGTTACTACTTGGCATCTCCTATTGATACCCATGGACACTTGGAATCTTGCAAGACAAAAACATTTCTTTTGCATACCTGTATATGAGCTTGCTGCTCCTCACACTTCATTTGGCTTGAGCCATGCATTCTGTGTATATCTAGCAGCTGATCATGTATCTTGGCACCATGACATGAAGACCTCCAGTTAAACTTACTGATAGCATGTGTGGTCTTTGATGGCTGTATGATAAATTCACTATTGCATTTGATTGATCGTATCATCTCACACTTAACTTTCTATTTTTATTCCTTTATGAAATGTATAATGCAAATATGACTGCATCCATGGCTTTTGATGTTATGAGGTTATGTTTGTTTACTAGAGCTAGCATTGATCTTGTAGCAGCATGACTACATTCAACCTTACTATAGCATTGAGATTGTAATTACCACTTGATATAAATAGAGCCCTACTTTATACCTTTAGTATATTCCCGAGTTATTATTGTAACTGCATCTTCATGTGATCTTGTATGGCAAAAAGCAACATGATCTAGCTGTCCCATTCTAGATTTGATGATCATGCTCTTTCTGTCATGTTGGCATGTAATATTCTCCCTCTCTCATGTGGTACTAAACATACATGTTGCTATTTACTACTGTAACATGATATCACAAGCATTTATTAAAGGACCATTGTAAGGATAAATTATGTATGGCTATTCCTTTCATTGTCAATGAATGAAACTTTTGTGTGGCTCTTTCCATGGAATAGAAAATACACTTGGCACTATATATCATGCTATTTTTAACAGCAACACCTCTTTCTGTATTTGACATAATGTAGCAGCAATGATAGCTATTGATAGATATTAAATGTTGTAGTTGGGAGTTTAGTTCATCTTTATGGTTATAGTTCATTCTTTTAATTGGAATCATGAATGTGTACTGAACCTAAACCATTGTACCCTCAGTTCAATTATTTAATTTGAGCAATAAACAAGATAATCTTTGTTCCATCTCCTTTGAGGATCGAGGTAGCACGTTGAGCTCAACCCTTATGGGAGTCCATTTAGAACCACGTGCTGATAGGTCTTCATAGCTACATGACTTATCCTATACCTACACAGGAAGAAAACATGTTAGTCCTAAAATGATGGTGCTTTGATGATGATGTCTCTTTTCTTTCCTGTAACTTATTAATATTTTACTTTTCGATCTTGACTATCTCATACAATCTGTTATGTATTCTGTTCGTATTGATATAGAGTATGGATGAGATGATGTCATGAGAGCTAAATCCCCATTTTCTCTCCTCTAATACAGGTTATGATGGTTTCAAAGCTTGGCAACGAATGGAGTAGCTGCCATATGATCAACCAATTCCAAATTTAGGCAATGATTGGCACCCTCTTCTTCATATGCTTTGTCAATACCTTTACAGTTGCATACATATTATCAGATATTCAGATCTAGCTACTCCCACAACTTGTGTGGGACCATTGATTTCTATTTTATTCTCATTCAAGGCATTAAACACTATAATATCATGTCTATCTCATTTGATCAAATGAATGAAACATTATAGTATGAAATGAGACAACTTTCTACAACACAATGAATGTTAATTGGCATACGATACTTTCTATCTCTTTACAAGCAATAAGCAAGTGATAAACTGATAAACTGAACCTTCCACTTAAATGACTTCAAACTATGCAAATGGGTATAACATTATGAATCTTTAAACCTTAAAACAAATTGAAAACAAATCAGTTTTGCCAATTTTTAGCTATGATAAAAAATGGTAACATTTCTGGCGACTTCTGCTATATGCTTGCCTGCTAACGATTTGACCAGTTGCCTTGAAAATCCATTGGGCATAGAGTCGAATCTGCTCATTCCAAACTCAGAAAACACTTCAAAATGGCTCTCCAACCCATTCAAAAGGAAACAAAAAACTAAAAACAAACTAAACTAAAAGCAATCTAACATGCCCTAATGGCCAAAACAAAATGCTGAAAACAAATGTGCATGAGCACTTATTGACTGGAACCTAAACTAACCCACTCTAACCAGCTGAGAAAGATGATCAAACAAAACCATTTACTGGTTTGATAAAATAACTCCCCCTCCTCCACAATCTGTAATACTTCATCAGCTTGTGACTAGACCCAAAGAGGTTAAATAAGGACAAACATGCAGCAGACAACTGTAACACTTGTTTGAATAGGAACATGAAGGTACTTACCCATTTCACCTATTTGGTAAACTAATTAAAAGAACAAGGAAATTGATGAGGCTCAACTTGATACCTTCCCTACTGATGTGGATCAATATCATTATGAGGCTGTACCCTCCCATCAGCTGCCAATTCAGCTAGATATCTGATAGGACACCCTCTAGAAGGTATTGGGTCATATAGAAAACATTTTACATGGTTAGGGGCAGCAGTATCATCTTCATTCTACATGATGGCCTACCATGTAAGCTCTTCCTCCATAGTCAATGGATCACTCTCCTCAGTCAAAGTGGCTAATAGCTCATCTAAACCATCAAAACTTTAGAGCTCCTTAACAAAAGCTATATTAGTTTCAAAAAGTTCATCATAACATGAGGAGACACAATATGAGACAAAAGCCTCTTCAGTTACTGAAGGAAATGATGAACTAACCTCTTGCAATATAGTATCAATTAGTATAAAATTAGCTTCAAGCTCCTTTGTGCAATAGTAAGACAACCCCTCAAAGTAGTCTAGATCAGACTGCTCTAGTGATTTACTCAGAAATGTTGTGATTTCTTCCTCTTGTCCTTGTTGTCCCAGGTAACTTTCCTCCAAAGGGTTAGCCAAATATGAGTAGAAAATCTTAATTTGAACCTATAAAAGATCTTCCTCCAGCTTCTGATTATCCAAAATGGGGGACTATTTTCACCAGACTGTCCTTGAATCACTAAGTTACTATTAGATTTCTTAGCTTCACTCAACAACTCACCGCTATCTCTCTGCTATTCTGAAATCGGTGTCCTTGATATGATTGTGGATTCCTCATCTGGTTGAACAAAATTAGGTAACTGATTGAATAAAGAAACTCAGTCCTCCACTTCATGCTGAATTTTTTGTCTCCTACCTTTTTGTAGCTTTTGAACAGTGTTAGAAAAGTTTTCAAATGAAACAAAATCTAGAGGGTTTGGTACTGGGTCCGAAATAGCAACCTTTCCAGATGTACAATGCTTATAATTAGCTATAAAAACAACATTAATGGCAAAAAATTCCTACTTTTCTTTTGACCTATTTTGTTGGTCATCTTTCACATAACAAGGAGGGTCATTAGTGAAAACACTGAAAGATTCATTAGGAGAAACCTTTGCTTGCTCAATTCTTTTCTGTTCTGATCTATACTGCTCCATAGCCATATGAAATAAATTCACATTCCTGGTTTCTTCCATGGTGAGTGAGTTATTTTGAAAGGTAATAGTTCCATCTTCATGAAGGTGAATGGTGAAAGGACAGTCAGATTCATCTATCTACGAAACCTAAAGATTCACTGGCTGATCTTGGACGCAAACAAGCTCCTGAGTAAAATCAAATCTTAGGATTTTGATTTTCTTGGGAGTCTGTTTGCATTCAAAACCAATCTCTTGGTGGGAAAAAGATTCTTTAGGTGGCTGATTTTGAAGCATAATATATTCAGGTTGTACCAACCTAGGTTCTTGCAAGTGTATAGGGTTCTTGAAACTAGGAATCTTGACCTTGGCGGGGATTATAGATTCACTTTGATTGAAACATGCAAAATTATACCTATATACCTCATCCTAAAAAGGCTAATTTTGACTGATAGGAGGAGCTTGAATTCACTGTCCATGCATTTGATGAAGCAAAAACCTCATTTGTTGTTCGTTAGCAGCTATTTCTTGTTCAAAATGTGCTCTTTGTGCCCCCAACTTCTGCTCATGAAGATATGCTTGATAGGCTAGTTCCTCCTAGTGTTGTTTATACTCTCATTCTCTCTTGATCTCATCTATCTGCTCCATGATGAGTGCCAAAGTATCTTTTATGCTTTCATCCTCCCTCAATGTTGGCTGATTGGAAGATTGAGCAGGGGTGGGTGGGTGGTAAACATGTTGTGCATGCTAGTATGTTGTTGTTGCATGGCTATTTGGAGTAAAACCAGCTACATGGTTGCTCTAATACAACTGATAATATGTTGGATTGGTAACACCATCATGATATGGTGGATGATATGAATTGATCATCTTCAAACCAGAAGAAAAACATGTAGAGTCACCAGGTATGCTAGTTGCTTGCCTCCAAAGGCTGGATTCATTGATACACACACCAAATATTAGTGATAAATGAGCAAACTATGGACTAAAACAATCCAACTTGTCCGACTGGGCGTGCCAAAAACTGTTGTCAATTCAAGTATGCACCCTTGTTAAGCTTTGCAAAAACGTAACTACTTGTTGAAACATGGCATCATTCTCAGATGTGGGTCTCGTTTCATGAGAACGAATCTCTAAAGTGAGTTGGTTCTCTTATAATTCCTAAATTACTGACTTGAGGGGAAAAAAGATAGAAGGATGTAATTAAAATGCAAACTATTTTTGGAATCTAAACTAGATAAAATTCTATCACTCACAAACAAATCCTCTAACCTGAATCCTCACAATTTCACAGATAGCTTATTCCATAAGTAATTTGCATCAAGGTTTGGATCAAACATAGACTAAAACTAGGAAATAAACTAAGTTTTAACAACATTGAGACATAATAAAGGATAGAAAAAGTCACAATATAAAATTAGATCAAGATTGCAAAATATGTGAAACAGGATGATTTCCTATTAGAACTGGAAGAAGTACAATGCATGAAAAATAAAATGTGTGAGCCAACTGCCTATATACAACTCTACCTATGAACAAGAAAGAAGAAACTAATGCTAACTGACTAAGGAAAAACTATGTTTTTCTCCTATAAATGTCTCCAAATGATCTCCTCAGAAGAAAGCTGAAAAAACTCCTAAAAATAGATATGCAAATCCATTCTTGGAATCCATAAAAAAGCCTCTAAAAATCCCCTCAAATTGCCTCCAAACTACAAATAAAGGTTGCCAACTTGATCCTCTAGGTGGTCCCCACCAAATTTGCATCCAAATCTATCCAATTTGCCTCATAAAAGAAATTTTTTGGTCCTATTATGCTCAATTTCACCCAAGGGAATCAAAATTCTTTAACTGCCTAAAAATAGTTCAACTTTAAAACCAATTTATAACTGCATTGCTTTAAAGTTAACTTTACATGACATGGCAGTTTTAACCCTATCTCCTATTTGATTTGAAAACCAAACAAATCGTCATGGCTTATAATTTTGCCATTTTTGCATTACAATGTTCAATTTTTCCAATAAAAATCATAAAAATATTAAGGCATCATATGTAATTTTGATAAACATAAGGACTATGAGGGTGCTGCAAGGAATATACTAAGGCATTCAAGCCTTCAAGGTCATGGGATCCTCCAATATGTGACGCCAAGGCATATGACATGGTAAAAGTCCTCCATTTGGCATATAAGACCTCCTATGGTGGTGCTGAAGTGAAAATAATATTCTCCAAGGCATAATAGCCCTCTCCACTATAGCATAACATTAGCCTTTCTTCAAAATTATCCAACAAAAATATTTCAAAAGATTAATAAGCCTAACCTCAAGTACATATGACCTCAAAGGCCCCCATCCATGGTGGCATTAGACATAATGCAAAAAAAATAAGCAAATGCCACAAAATTGCAATTCTCTCATTAGAGAAAAAAGCCCCAAAAAGCCCTCATTCGAACACTAGTTCATCATTTTGAATTTTGATTTTTGGAGAGCGTTGTGCATGGTGGCCACTGTAGGGATTTCTGCCTGCGAATCCATCATTTTTTTCACTGTTTCAACATGATTCTTCACACATCCCTCACAAACTGGTAAGTAGAAAGCATTCTTACTATTATAGCTCTATTTCAAGCCATTTTTGAGGAAATCTGAGGGTTTTTCTTATTGTGGCCACGCCCTTTTGTCATATTCTCATATTCTCTATGCATTTTTTGTTGTGTAATTTATATGGCATTCATGGAGTTGGATTTAGTGATGAAAATGACTAATTTTTGGGCCGCCTTGTACACCAATCTGAGAGGTTTCTTAATGACTTAAATTGGTAATCACTTTCTATCCAAATTTGATTTCATTTTCATGCTAAAGTTAGTGATATTTTGGCTTATTATTTGTAGCATGATGTTATTTTACTCACTTTCTGAATATATCCACCTCCTTGTTTCTATTCTCATAATCAATCTGTGAAGGAGTAATGTTAAAGGTGAACCCTTATATATTTCTATATGTTACTTCTATTTGCACCATGTGCTTTTCCTTGTTCATATCGTTGGCATGTTCTGACCTGTATAAGCATGCTCACTGTATTCTATCTATTACACCTGTAGCATTTTCTTGAAAATAAATATATACATAGAGATGCCTTTGATACATTATTGTTCTAAGTGTGCTCTGAGATAGAAAGCATCATATATGCTGTTATATGTTGTTCTCTGGTCTCCATGGCTTCTTTAAGAACTGTTTCAAGCTAATACTCATAGCTCAAAAACTATTATGAACCCTCTGCATGTTATATACAATAGCTTCTTTTCCTTTTTTAGTTTGAGGTGAGGTTAAAGGTATCATGTATGCTGTTCTAAAAGTATCATGAAATCTATATAACACCCCTGCCCATATGATTCATTTGATCCTTCTCTGATGTATTCCACATTGGCTATTCCATTTCATGAGTTTACAAGTTTGGCACTGTAGAGAAACACTTGTGTTTTTTGAAGTTATATTACATGATGCTTTTCCCCGCAGCAAATGATTGATCAATGATCAAATAAGCTTCATTCTTACTCAAATATGTATTTTCAAATGTTTTCTTTCTTTCTGACTGTATCATATCATTGGCATGAATGCTCTAATGCTTGGTTGCTATTCCACTTGTCACTATAAGACATCATTAACATTACTGCTCTTCCTTGGTTTGCAAAACATAATTCTTATGATAATGACAAGGATATCTTGAAACTCAAATTCATACAACTTTACATCTGAAATGAAAGAATGAACTGAAATATATGCTATTACTACTTGGCATCTCCTATTGATACCCATAGACAATTGGAATATTGCAAGACAAAAACATTTCTTTTGCATACATGTATATGAGCCTGCTTCTCCTCACACTTCATTTGGCTTGAGCCATGCACTCTATGTATATCTAGCAACTGATCATGTATCTTGGCACCATGACATGAATACCTCTAGTTGAACTTACTGATAACATGTGTGGTCTTTGATGGCTATATGATAAGGTTACTACTGCATTCAATTGATTGTATCATCTCACACTTAACTTTCTATGTTTATTCCTTTATGAAATGCATTATGCAAATATGACTGCATCCATAGCTTCTGATGTTATGAGGTTATGTTTGTTTACTGGAGCTGGCATTAATCTTGTAGCAGCATGACTACATTCAACCTTACTATAGCATTGAGATTGTAATTACAACTTGATATACACAGAGCCCTGCTTGATACCATTAGTATTATTCCTAAGTTATTGTTGTAACTGCATCTTCATGTGATCTTGTATGCCAAAAAGCAACATGATGTGGTTGTCCCATTTTGCATTTGATGATCATGTTCTCTCTATCATGTTGGCATGTAATATTCTTCCTCTCTCCTGTGGTACAAAACATACATGTTGCCATTTACTGATGTAACATGATATCACAAGCATTTATTGAAGGACCATGGTAAGGATAAATTATGTATGGCTGTTCATGTCATTGTCAGCAAATGAAACTTTTGTGTGGCTCTTTCTGTGGTATAGAAAATACACTTGGCACTATATATCATGTTATTTTAAACAACACCTCTTTCTGTATTTGACATAATGTAGCAGTAATGATAGCTATTGATAGATATTAAATGTTGTACTTGAGAGTTTAGTTCACCTTTACAGTTACAGTTCATTCTTTGAATTGGAATCATGAAAGTGTACTGAACCTGAAACCATTGTACCCTCAGTTTAGTTATTCAATTTGAGCAATAAATAGGATAATCTTTGTTCCATCTCCTTTGAGGATCAGAGTAGCACGCTGAGCTCAACCCTTATGGGAGCCCATTTAGAACCACGTGTTGATAGGTCTTCACAACTACATGACTTATCCTATACCTGCACAGGAAGGAAACATGTTAGTCCAAAAATGATGGTGCTTTGATGATGATGTCTCTTTTCTTCCCTATAACTGATGAATATTTTAATTTCTGATCTTGACTATCTCATACAATCTGTTATGTATTCAGTTCGTACTAATATAGAGTATGGATGAGATGATGTCATGAGCACTAAACCCCCCTTTTCTCTCCTCTAATGTAGGTTATGATGGTTTTGGAGCTTGGCAATGAATGGAGAAGCTGCCATATGATCAACTAACTTTGGATTCAGCCAATGATTGGCACCCTCTCCTTCATATTCTTTGTTAGTTCCTTTACAGTTGCATAACATATTGTATTAGATATTTAGATCTACCTACTCTCACGGCTTGTGTGGAGCCATTAATTTCTCTTTTGTTCTCATTCAATGCATGAAACACTGTAATATTTTGTCTATCTCATTTGATCAAATGAATGAAACATTGTAGTATGAAATGAGACAACTTTTTGCAACACAATGAATGTTAACTAGCATACAATACTTTTTGTCTCTTTACAAGCAATAAGGAAATGATAAACTACTAAACTAAATGTTCCACTTAAATGACTTCAAACTATGCAAACTGGTATAACATTATGAATCTTTCATCCTTAAAACAAACTGAAAACAAATCAGATCTGCCAATTTTTAGCTGTGATAAAAAATGGCAACAATTAAATCAATTTGGGATGGATTCAAATTCAAGGGACATCCAATAGATGTGCCACAACTTCTTAGTTTTTAACAACCCCGCATATGAAGACATGGCCATTCAACTTGACAAAATCAAAACTTGTGAAGAATGCAAACTCTATCAATGTGACCAACTCGTAACAATCCAAAGGGAAATAGTCACCCTAATAGACAATGAGGTGAGTTATAAAGAAAATCTTACAAGAAACCTAGGGGACATAAAAACCTCCCCATGTAATACATCAAGATAAAAAGTCCATGACATGTGAAGTGTCATCAAAAGGAACAAGTAGGGTCAGTCAAACCCCAACACAAAGCAATCCATCTCAAGGTTGTAAAACTCAAAGAATGGAAGAAGCCTCACTCATAGGCCTTATGGAAAAATTGGTCCAACAAATCAAGACCCTTGAAGCTAGAAATGGTTGCCAAAGAAAAATTCAAGAAAAACCTAAGGCACAAGGAAATCATTTCATTGATAAGATTGAATCAAACTAGGGGGCAACACAAAATTGCCCTCATCCAAACTTCCACAAAACATTCAGGCCTCCCTTGCCCTCACCATCCAACACAACAAGTATCAATCAAATAGGTGGGATTCCTATAATGCAAAATCAACCACAAACAATCCCACCCAATCTTCAAAACACAAACATGACACCATCTAGTCATCCAAATTTTTAAGGATATCAACAATCTAGCATACCCTTTTAGCAAATGCATCAAGCTCCACCTGAAGGACTAATGTTTGGAGGAACAAAACCCTCTACACATAACTCCCTATTAGGAACATAACTTGAGTATTTAAAAGATCCTCTTGACTACAACATTTGTCAAGTATTGCTACCACGTCCTCTCCCTGAGCTTCCGAAATGTAAATGAGAGGGTGATCCCAACTGTCATATCAAGGCTTACATCATGGTAGTAAGAGAACTCCTTCCTTGGGATGGGGTGGTAGCAAAGATTTTTCCAAAGACTTTGGAGGGTATCACTCTAGATTAGTACTATTGGCTTCTAGAAGCATCAATCCACTCTTTTAGATAACTCATCGATCAATTTGTGGTTGCATTTGATATAGACAAACTAGTCAAGATAGGAATATGATAATTTTTAACAATCAAACAAGAAGCCAATGAGTCAATTGCACATTTTATCACATGATGGAGGAAAGTTCTCTATTCTTCAACTAGTGCATCAAACATGGATCATAGAGAACTTTGTGGTCTCTTCTTACATGCTCTCAACAATGACATATGAGAACAAGTCCAAAAACTCCCTTACAAATCATATGAAGAGGCACTCAAAAGTGCCCTTAGACTTGACCAAGCTGCTATTGATAGCAGAAGAAGGGAGTATGAATCCAATGGAAGGTTCATAAACCATAATACAAATAACAAATCCTTGACAAATGATCAAGATGTAAATGGGTCAACAAATACTTCACCATCAGGGAACTACAATTGTGACTACAATAGTCATACAAATTTGGGAAATGAAAATGCCAACAACTATCCCCTGAGAATCAGCAAGAAGTCTTACAATAATCATCATAAACCTCAAGAACACAATCATGATAAATATTGCTCATTTCACAAGAGAAGGGGGCATGATATCAAGTCATGTCGGGGGTACCATCACTTCATATCAAACCTCCAAAAATATCAACAAAAAACATTTGTGGACACATTCTCACAAGATTAAGAACTTGGTCCCAACACTTTTGATCAAAACACCTTAGGCCTTGCGGAATTAGATAAAGATTAAGAAATTTGTGTCATACAAGGACCAAAATGACTAGATGACACGTCCACCAATTCAAATTTTTCTCACATACTAGAGCTTATCAAAAGTTCTCCTACGCACAAGAATGCTCTCCTCAAAGCCTTAGATCTAGGCCATATAGTTCAAAATACTCCAAGTGAAAAGTGTTCTTCTTCAACATTTACCTTTGAAAAGTTACCCTCAGATAATGACATGGCTAAATAGGGTGATCTCCCCCTCCATCTGATAGTACAAGTGTAAGACTATTCCATCAAACGTGTAATGATTGATGATGGGTCTGCAATCAACATAGTCTCCTTTTGGTTTCTTCAAATAATGTGTTACGATGAAACACAAATCATAAAAAAAAATCCATCCTTAGAATTCATGATAATCCAAACACTCAAACCATGGGTAAGGTCAATCTTCAAATCACATCGGGTCCCAAAACGCTCCCAATTAAATTTTATGTCATCGATGAAGAAACTACTTGCGACATGATCCTAGGAAGGCCTTGGATTCATAGGATGAGGGCTATTCCATCCACACTATTTCAAGAAATCCACTTCTCACACATGGGACAAACCCACGTCATCAAAGGAGATCCTGATCCTTTCAACCATTATAGAGTTGAACAAGTCAAAAATAAGCGAAAGACCATGGAAACAACTAGTGACCCAAAATCAACACTTTTGAAAAAGGAGAGCCATCAGAACAAATTGCAAACATAGACAACACCTCAAAATGTATATGGAAGGGGGCAACATGAAAATTCCTCTTTGATCACAACACAACAAAGTCTTATGCTATATTGAACTTAGTGGCCATTCCAATTGATTCAAACAAAAACATTCATATGATGGAAATCATGACTAAAGAAGAAGAACCAAAACCCTCACAGAAACTAGGAGAGTCAGCACCAACCTCATTTGCCCCTCAAAATTTCAAAACAAACAATGAAACTATACAAGATCAGAAAATGATAAAGCTAGGGGGGAAATCATCAAACAATGAAACATGTGAGTACACGAAACTCCTCATTGAATACAAAGACATTTTTTGGTGCAAGAGGGTACTCCCCTCTTCACAAAAAACACAAACAATTCACAAAAACTCACCAATCAAATAAACACAGGCAATCACACCTTCACATGGGCATTTCCCTACCCAAATTTTAATACAACATAACTGCACAATGTAAATTGTAGCACAATTGATGACATCATTTATTTGATATTTTACTTCAATAATAAAAATACAATACAAAATTTACAATCTAGCCTACTGTGGCCTTCTCAGCTAGACATGACAATTTCCTCTCCACTCTTCTTCTACAAAAATCTTCCTCTCTGTTTTATATTGTTCTCTTTGTTTGGACATCAAACTCTTTATCCATGCCAACTTGTTGTTTCAACAATTTCTAAACAGCACTTTTCCCCTTTGGTAGACAAAACCTCAAATTCTTCTTTTTATTCAAGTCTGTGGCAACAAATATATTTATTTCATACAACAATTCATTTATTTCATACATTAATTTTTCTTTGTTTCATACAATAATTTCTTTGGTAGTGAATACCCTCCTAATTGGCATCTTGACTGCTGCATTTTAATGTTTTATGGTACTTTTATCCTGTTCAATGCCTCCCAAACCACTTCATCTATCTTGGCACTATTTTCCTCTGGCAGCCAACCCTTTCTGGAGTGTCATCCACCTATTTTTATATGCCTTTTCTAGAAAAAAAAACATTTTTTTCTTTCTTCCCCAATGTACTCCTCTCTACCATGCAGCCTTATGGATTTTCAAATTCTTTTGCAAAGTTTGTTTGGACTGTTCTAAAACAACATACGCCGATTTAGAGGTATTTAGATATTATTTTATTTGTTTCATTTTCTTCTATGCATAGTAGCTTCCTCTACTTCAAATTGAGCATTCACATTTATTTGCCTTTAGTCATTTCTCCCAAACTATTGGTATTTTAAATATATAGAATTACCTATGTTTTTTAAATACCTCATGGAGCTATAAATCAATTTTGAGAAATTTCAACTCCATAATCGGGTGCTGTAGGTGAAAAATTTCAAACTTCTAGGAATTGAACAAAAATTGGCAAGTAGGCTCAGAATGATGTACCAAGGTCCCCTGCAAAAGGATTTTGATCCAAACTTCCAGAATTAGGAGACATTAAACTTTTCGTAAATCGACGAAACACTTTCAACATTAAAACACCAATTTCTGACATTAATTTCTCTCAAATTGTGAGAGATATTACTTCAATTCTTTTTTCACTTTCGAGAAGGTACCTCCAAGAATACCCCTACAAAAGGATTCTTCTCTATCTCTTAGGGATCTTTGGGAATAAATTTCACAAAACTATCCCCAGAGTGTCAAAGTCAAAGTGGGGAAAAACTCAATTTGATCAAATTTGATTATTTTACCTACACCCTAAGGCTAAGAGGTGCCAAAATAGACCCAAAGAAAACCAAAATTAAAAGAAAAAAATTGGAAATCTTTTTGGGTGATGCCAATTACTCATTCACCCGGGATGCTCCTGCATCATTTTTACACCAAGTCTTCGAGTCTCCTTGTAAAGACTTTCAAGCGAAGTTTAGACCAAACTGGATAGATCTACTTGTAGTTAAGGAAGACATAAAAAATGACACTACCTCATGTGCGTTATGGAAGGAGAAGAATTTAGCATCTCAAAACATCATAAAACATAAAACACAAAAAAATCAAATATTCCAAAAATAAAAAAAATCACCAAAATCAAAAATGACAAAGAGTATTGTTTCTTGTATTTCAATATCATTCTATTCATCTTGCATTACAATTAATGACTCTCTCTTATATTATTTTCATTTCAATAAGGAGTCTAAGGTTGCCTAGGTATATGTGATGCTTTCAGGACCTAGAGATTCCCCATTTTCATAATCACCATTATCCCTTTTTCATTCCCAGTGATTCTAATCAAGACGAGCTCTTAGCCTAACACCAATCCCAGTCTTAATCAGCCAAGATGTTAGGTCTAAACAAAGTCAGTATTCAAACCTACAATGAAGAAGACCTTCCGAATTCTTCCATAGTAGAAGAGAAGTCCAACCATATTACAAAAATTTTAGGTGGTGCTCAGCCCCTTATCTTTCCTGGCCAAAAATGTCAGGAGGATCAAAACTATGAAGGAAACAATCTAAAATCTAAGTGAATTAAAAAATTGATTGAAAAAAATAAGAGTGTTGAGAAAAGTGAGTATTGAGAGATCAAGCTATTGCATATCCCAAGTTCCAAAAGAATTCATTTTCATAAAAGTAAAAATTCCAAAAAAAAAAGAAAAAACAACAAAAAAGAGAGAGATACAAAAAAAGAGTGAAAGAGAGAAGATTACTACATGTTTGTACCCTTGGGTGGATATCAGTCTAAGCTCGAAGCTTTAAAGGTGACTTTCTAGTAAAGAAAATAAAAGAGAAAGGTACAATATGGGGCCCCATGCATATTCTAAGTTTACTTGTACATTCTAACTTTCATTGATATATCCAAAGTTTACTTGTACAAGAATACCAAAGATCTAAGACCAAAATGCTCTCAAGGGATGTAAAGGCTCCCCATGCAAGGGGGAACTATTTCATAGGAAAAGAAAAGTAAAATCAAGGATGGTTCCCTCCAACAAAACCCCTATGACTCCTGCTCCTTTACCTATGTGTGCCACTAGTCTCTCCATGATATCTATGGGAGTGAGGCATCCTGCTATGAGCATGTGGTTGTGAAGGCCCCACTGCACTAGCATCTCGTCATCCAAATCCAAGATGAGCCATCTCATGAAGCACCTAATTCTCACCCTTAAGGATGTGATTCTCAGCCTTCAAATCTACACTCACTTGACACCCATGATAGGCAGGAGAAAAAATTTTAGTGTGTCACCCAGTAGCAGGGGCATACCTAAGTCAACCAAAAGACTCTCTCTACACAACCTAGTTAAGGGAGAAGCCAAGCTAAAATTAATCTCATAAATGAAGGCCCTCCACTCTTTAACATTACTTGTGAATTGAACCAAGAAAAGAGAAAAATGTATTAGTTCTTCATGGAAAGAAAGGAAAGAGAAAGGACAAAAGTGCAAAAATAGTAAAGCAAATGAAGACATATGTGGGTCACCAAGATACCAGTCAGGGTCAAGTTGTCATATCACCTCATTAGAGTGAGGAGGTCTAGGAACTATAGGTGAACCCTTTGGAACATCATGAACATCATCCACATCATTAGCATCATTAGAAACATCATCTTGTGTATCCTATGGTGGGACCTCATCTATTGAATCATCCCCATTAGGAAAATAGTCCTCGTCAGTAGAATCTGAGTCCTCAACCACAATGATTGCTCTCGAAGGAGTCCCTCTCCCTCCCCTTTGTCCTTGAAAAGATTTAGGAACTCTTGTAATGAAGACTCCAAGAGTCAAAGGAGTCCAAGTAACTGTCCTCTAGCTAACCTTGCCCATCTCCTAGAGAGATCTATAGCAGGTTAGCACTGGGGGCAAATCCTCAAGGAAGTCCTTACTAAACTACTACAAGATGTGCTCCATGTGATGAGCATCAACTAGGCCATTATGATTTGAAAGATTCGATACTCCATGATAGTACTCTTTGATCTCACCATCACGTGACCATGATCCCTCCCAGTCCACATTAGGATCAAAACTCATATCCTCATCTATGAGAGTAGGTACAACTTGTGAGAAGTATCAAAGTAACCAACCTGAATCCATCTAGCTTCTCTTGGAAGACATCTATCATGAATTAGAACTAGCCTATGATAAGGCCTAATGTGCTCAAAGATCCAAGTCATAACCAAAGAAGAGTGGCTAAAAGCAAGAGCCCCTCATCATGCAATATGGTAGAAATCTCTGTATACCATGGCCAAAATGTCTGGCCCCCAAACGTAGACTTTGCCCTGCTTAAGAACCTATATAATTGGTGCCTAGAACCATATAAGAGACCAAAGACCTCTCAAAAATGGCACTTGATGAGATGATGGGTTCCCTACTAACCCATGAGCAGTGCCTAAATAGGTCAGCAAATCCTTTCCATGAGCAAGCTTTCAAAGCTCAAGCCAACTCAAGAGGCAGGGGGATAGATAAAAACAGCTCCGGATGAAGCTCAAGAGGTAGAGGTAGAGGTAGATCTGGATGTGGAAATGTTGGAGGAGATAGCTTAGGATGAGCACACAGCCAAGAGGGAGTAAGTAGTTCTCAGTCCAGCTCTAGACAAGTCAAGAAGAACAACTCAAGTCAGAAGTTTGACAAGAGCAATGTTGAATGTTATTATTGTCATAAGTTTGGTCATTATGTGAGTGCTGGAAAAAGCAATGTGACTAGTCTAAGAAAAGGGCAAATGTGTCTGATGAAAATGTGGCTAAAAGTAATAAGTCAAAGGCCTTTATCATGTGCAACATTGTTGAGAAAGGTAGTGATGAGGTATGGTTTTTAGATAGTGGATGTAGCAACCACATGAGTGGTAATGAGAGTTTATTTTCTTTCATTAATAAAAATGTTAAGTCTAAGATAAAAATGGGAAACAATGAAATAGTTCCAATTGTGGGAAAGGGGTCTATTATGTTTGGTACTAGTCGAGGTGAGAAGAAGGAGATTGAAAATGTATATTTTCCCCTTGGAATAAAGCACAATCTCATGAGTATTGGACAACTGATCCAAAAAGGCTATAAAGTGTTGATGGAAAAGGGTGAATGCATCATTGATGAGAGGGATGGAAGCAAGAAAATACTTGCAGCAGTGCCAATGAACAAAAATAGAATATTTCCCTTGAGGATAGAAACGTGATTCTTAGTCTAGTCTGCAACTGTACCTGTCAAATTCTAGATTGTTCTGAATGACTTCGAAGTCAACCAGATGGTGTCTACAACAGTGGCACAACAAGCAGCCTTCAAGATAGTCATTCAAGACTCCTCCAATCTTTGGCATCTCAAGTATGGACACTTAGGTTATGCTAGTTTGAATCTTTTGTCAAAGAAGGGTATGGTTAGAGGTTTACCAACCATTGTAGAGCCTAGTGGTAAATGTGAAGCCTGCATTTTAGGCAAACAACATAGGCAGCCTTTTCAATCACACAACTCTAGAAGGTAAAGAGCACCATTGGAGCTGGTGTACATTGACTTGTGTGGCCCTATGAAAACAATTTCTATTGGTAAGAGCCAATATTTTATGACCTTCATAGATGACTACAGCCGTAAGACATGGGTTTATTTCTTACAACATAAATCTGAAGCATTTAGCAAGTTTTAAGTGTTTAAGGTCCATGCTAAAAAGGAGAGTGTACATTTCATCAAGGTCCTAAGGTAAGATAGAGGAGGAGAGTATACCTCCAATTAGTTTCTGAATTTTTACAAGCAACATGGCATTAAGAAGGATCTAACAACAACCTATACTCTGGAGCAAAACAGAGTGGCTGAGAGGAAAAATAGAACCATTGTGGAGATGGCAAGAAGTATGCTTAAAGCCAAGAGACTCCCAAATGAATATTGGAGTGAAGCTGTAGCAACATCGGTATATTTGATAAATAGAAGTCCTACAAAGGCAGATCATGACAAGATTCCACAAGAGGCATGGACAAAATATAAGTGGATGGTTGAGCACTTGAGAGTGTTTGGGTGTGTAGTTTATGCACTTGTGCCAAAAGAAAAGAGGAAAAAGTTGGATGACAAGGGTTAGAAGTGTATCTTCATGGGCTATTGTGAAGAGTCCAAAGCCTATAGGTTGTATAACCCAATCACCAAGAAAATAGTTATTAGTAAAGATGTGGAGTTCTTAGAGAATGAGTCATGGGATGGCTTGATAGATATTGACAGCTCTGGAGAACTCCCGACAACACTGATTGATAAAGAAAAGGAGTATGAAGTGCAGCAAGATGATGTTATGGAGCCTCATAGACAAATCCAGAGAGCTTCTAACACAGACCATAGATAGGTGCAAAGTTCTGTACACAGAGCTCCAAATAGCTCCAGACTGCTCCAGACACATACAGAGAAGTCTAGATAGCTCCAGACAAGGTCTGCATAGCATAGCAACAGCAATAGTGATAGTTTAGACCCCACTCTCGCCTCCCTAATGCTAAGAAAGACTAAGAGTCTAAGGGAGATCTACCAAAATGAAAGGTATGATGAAGAGTTTGATGAAAGTATGAATTTTGTATTATTTTCTCATAGTGATCCAATTTATTTTGAGGATGTTGTGAAAGAAAATAAATGGTGTGAAGCCATGGATGAGGAGATAGATGCAATAGAGAGGAATAGAACATGGGAGCTAACTGATTTGCCTCCCAACAAACAAGTCATTGGAGTGAAATGGGTCTATAAGACCTAGAGCAATGCCGATGGAAGAATTGAAAGGCATAAGGCATGATTAGTTGTCAAGGGGTACAAACAGTAGTTTTGGAGAGATTATGATGAAACATATGCTCTAGTTACAAGGATGTAAACCATACGGGCAGTTATAGCAATCGCAGCGCAACATAAATAGACATGAAGTCCACCTTCTTGAATGGAGTGTTGAAAGAGGAACTGTATGTGGAGCAGCCACCTAGTGATGAAGTTCTAGGTCAATAAAACAAGGTATACAGGTTGAAGAAAGCTCTTTATGGGTTGAAGCAAGTACCATAGCCATGGTATAGAAAGATTGACACATATTTGTTGAAAAATACCTTTAGCAAAAGAAATGGTGAGTCCACTCTTTACATCAAGACAGCTGATGGTAAGATTTTAATTGTTGTCTTGTATGTTGATGATTTAGTTTTTATTGGGGATGATGATTTCCTCATTGCTGATCTTAAAGAGGCCATGAAAAGAGAGTTTGAAATGACAGACTTAGGTCTCTTGAGGTATTTTCTAGGCATAGAAGTAAAACAATTGCATGATGGTATATTTATCTCTCAAGCAAAGTATGCAGCAGAGATTTTGAAGAGGTTTAGGATGCAAGATAGCAAGTGTGCCCCCACACCAATAGTTACAGATATGAAGTTGAGCAAGGAGGACAATAGCAATAAAGTGAACCCAACCCTATACAAGATTATGGTTGGAATTCTGATGTATTTGATTGCTACTAGGCCTGATATAATGGATAGTGTAAGTCTAATTTCTAGATTTATGGAGACTCCAAAAGAGTCACATTGGAAAGGAGGTAAACGAATCCTAAGATATGTGAATGGAACCAAACGATATGGCATTTTGTATAGTGGAACAAATGTTTTTGGGTTAGTTGGTTACATAGATAGTGATTGGATAGGGAGTGTAGATCATAAGAAGAGCACATTTGGATATGTCTTTCACTTGGGATTGTGAGTCACTTCATGGGATTCCAAGAAACAACCCATAGTTTCCTTATCTACAGCTAAGGCTGAGTATATAGCAGCAAATGTAGAGCATGTAAAGCTATTTGGCTAAGGAGGATCTTAATAGATTTGAATGAAGAACAAAAGGATGGAACAACTATATTTTCTAACAATATTTCCACAATTGCTTTGACAAAGAATCCAGTTTTTCATGGAAGAAGCAAACACATTGAAATCAAGTATCATTTCATAAGAGAATTAGTTGAAAATGGTGAAATCAAAATAAAATTTTATAGGTTTGAGCAGCAGCTTGCAGACATTTTTACTAAACCATTAAGCAAAGAGAACTTTGAACATCTCAGAGATAGCTTAGGCATTGTGGACAACTCTAGTTTTAGTTCTAGAAAGAAAGATCCAGATAGCTCTAGACAACTATAGACAGCTCCCGAGACATAGAATGAAAGAGGTTTGTGGCTCAAGATTTAGGGGGAGTGTTGGAAATTCAAATCAAGAGTACGTACTCCACCTACCCATTACCCCATCATAGATTTCTTTGGGATCTCTCTCCTACCACACTGACCAAGGAGTTAATGCCATACAATTGGCATTGCAGACATAATTCATTGGTGGCCAGTTTCATTATTGCTGGTAGGTAATTTTAAATTTGTTTTCAGCGGCAGAAATTTTTTGGAGGTTAGAGAAGAGACAAAAAGGAGGGAATGTTTTAAAATGTAAGACAGAAAAAGAAGTAGAGAGGCAGAAGAGGAAGTTGCAGAACTGGTAGCAACAAAGAATGTTCTATGTTTGCATGAACAATAGTTCTAAGCATTTCAGTATGTGTGCAAAGAGCAGCAAATAGCTCTAGTTTGTTGTGGGTTTGTGTGCAACTCTAGATTTCTGCAAATCATGTTTGTAATTTTGTAGTTTCATGTTTAGAAATCATTTGTAAATGCTTTTTTTTTATTTAATAGAACAAACAAAAGTTTGCAAGTCTCAGTTGTGTGTCTCCTTCGCAATCTATTTTGTTATTCCACATTTTATTTGTGTTTGGGATTCAAATATCCATCAGATATGAGGCCCGATGAGAGGCTAAATAGTATATCTTAAAAAACACATGACAGATGAATCTATTTAGAACATTTTCATTAATTTTAAAAAGTGTGTAGTTAAACTCTATATGAACCATAGATCCATATAAGTTTGATAGGAATTTAGAAAATAGCTACATACTACTTGATGCTATCCAACAATATTAGTTCAAGTTTGGTCATTTCAATTTTTTTCTGTACAATCAATGCTCTATCAATATATATTATATCTTGATCTTTTCGATTTACAAGTTAAAAAATCATTCTAAATAGATTCATCTATCATTTGTTTCATAAGGTAAAAATCTCTTGTTTAGCCTCTCATCAAGCCTCATTCCTTTATAGTTATGAACATATCTAAGATACTAGCAACAACAACTTCAATGTTATTGTTAGTCCTCAGATGATTTTTTCAATTCAACATGATATGTACAAACCATAACAAACAACACAAATGAACCAAAATTGGGATATTTGTGTAGATTTGAAGCCCATCTTATGGAATATGAAACTAATCAAAATCATCTTCATTATATTAATTAAGGTCAGATCCAAACTTAACAATGGCTCAAGGATTAGTCAAACCACCTTAGGTGTATTGACCATGATAAAATCATTGATCAAGTTCTTTAAGATACAAGCTACTTCTTGGACTCACACCAAGGCTCATCCATTTATATGACAACCACAAGGTGGATATCCAATATTTTATAAAGTATGCCTATGTAATCTATTTTATAAAGTCCACCTACATATTCTTTCAGAAATCTAGAATGCAAAAATCCACAAGAAGCAGCATATAGAACAATCCACTAAAATGTAAAGCCTATTAACCTTCTAAATGTTGACTTGATTTACACTAAGGCTATAAACCATTTAAATGTTGACTAGATATAGACCAAGTCATTATCCCTTAGCAGTTATGAAGGTATCTTATAAGATAAAAAAACCCAAAACTAAAAAAATAATAAACTTGAAACATACCTCTAGCCATTTGAGGAACATTATCAAGGATGGTAGTATTGACTGCATTTGGTAAAGAAGTACTAACTGGTGATGCACCCAAAGATGAACCATGACCTTTAACCATTGCACGTCGATGTTGGGAATGACGAGGATGAGAAGAAGTATAGACAATGCTATGGCTACTTTCATCTTCATCATTATAATTAATCTTATGATCTAGTATACATTAACATAATGGGGCAACAGTAACATAAACATTAGCCCCTGTAATAAGCTGGCAACCAAGAAGCCTCCTACCAATGAATCCTTGCTCAACTCTGAACTGAGAGATACCAAGCATTACAGTCAAAGCACATAAGGAAGTAGAACAGTTTCCAGACACAGATATTATTTCAGTTGGGATAACAAGAATTGACGGGAGGATATTATGATGTAGTAGATAATGTTAAGTTTGGATTTCCAATGGCCTTCACAACCACAATTCTATCATGGAATGTTTTGGAGTTCGGTGGATTCATGGGCAACGAGCTCTCCAATGCAAATATGGTCATTCAATGGGCCACAGATTGTCTTCTTAAAGCTACTGCTCATCCGGGCACCATATAAGTTCAGGTTAGTAAATGCATAACAATAGAACAATTTTAGTCATGATGTTACAATCAAATTTTTTTAATCATGATGTTGTATCTCTTGGGTTTCTAAATTCTAATAATTATTTAGGCTTGTCTAATAATTATATAGGTAGGAGACCTTAAAAATAGTGGGAGAGGCTAGAAGACATGGACACTATCAAAACTACGTATAAAATAGATAACCAATACCATGAAATGGCTGCGTCACTTGTAGCTACATCCCTTGTGTTTCCCAAATCAGACCCTTCCTATTCCAATAGACTCATTCATGCTTCCATGATGGTAAATTTTTAAGCACTAGAGTAATAGCATCTTAAAAGCATGATAACATTAAGAGTTTAGGAGCTGATGAATCAGACAATACATTTGGATTGGACAATAAACATGTTGGAGCTCGAGTGCTTTTATCCTAGGTATAGTAAGTTAGAGTGTGACTACATATGCTAATCGAATCAGTAAGAAGTTATATAAATAACCACACTCGGGCTCCAACATGTTTATTGTCCCTCCCAAATGTATTATTTGATTCATCAGCTCCTAAACTCTATCATTAACAAGTTTTTAAGATGCTGCTATTAATCTAGTGCTAAAAAAATTAGCATTATGGAAGCATGAATGAGTCTCTTGGAATAGACATGGTCTTACTTGTGAAAAAGGGATGCAACTACACGTGATACAACCGTTTTAGGGTTTTGGTTATTTATATGCAGTTCAAGAAGTGTCCATGTCTTCTGGCCTCTCCAAATATTTGTGGTCATTGTTAGCGTCCCCTATCTGCATTATTTTCAGATGAGCCTCAATAATTATTAGAATTTATAAACCCCTGAAATTATTTATTTGTTACATCTTGAATGAAATTATTCTATTGTTATGCACATATTAACCTGAACATATATGGTCCCAGATGAGTAGTAGCTTTGAGAAGATAATATGTGGCCTATCAAATGGCCATCTTTGTATTGGAGATATCGCTGACCATGAATTCTTTGAACTTGAAAACACTCAATAAAAGCATTGTGGTTGTGAAGGCCTTTGGAAATCCAAACATAACATTGTCTACCATGTCAAGTCCATATCCTCCCGTCGAGTGCAGCTAATAAATTGTCCAACTACCCACCATTGACGAAGCTTCAAAAATAGCCACAACTATGTCATACCTCTTGCAATACTGAGTTAAACATTTAGACATTATAACCTGCTACAATTTCCAGAACATTAATCTTCATTGGCTTATGGTGATTGATTGTTGTATTTTTTGGCTTATTTTTTTGAGTCACTAAGGTAGCCTAGGCGACCCTTTGGTAGCTTGGCAATATTACTCTTCATTGCCTTATCGTTATTGATTGTTGTATTTTTTGGGTTATTTTTTGAGTCATTAGGGTGGCTAGGGCGACCCTTTGGTAGCTTGCCATCTGAGGTTTCTTCTTTGCTTTAAATATTATAGATAGTTACTTCCTTTGTCTTGTTCATGTTGTTACTTCCACTGCCATGGTTTCCGGAGATTCCACACAAATTTATGTTGTTCATTTTGCATACTAACTTCAATTATAGCCTTAAATACCTGAAAAGTAGTTTTCTACTCCACTCAGTTAGATATAAAATAAAATTAAAATAAAATTATATTTATTAAATTTGGGTCTAAAGGTGAGTGCTCTGGGATTTCAATCTGTAAGACATTAGCATATATTGTAGGAACAAATATCTAACTTAAAGTATATATTGTTGCAATAAATATAATTTATTTTTTAATTAAAAACTAATAAAAATAATATTCTTTGCTTGAAAAAAAAACTTGTTTGAAATTAAGTTTTTCAAAGAGTTTTTATAGGATGGAATTATTATATCAAAAAATTATTATGTGCACATATGTATATATTTATGATAAAGTAGTTCCATGATCAGTATTTTATGGGATTGTTGTATAAACTTTATAATATAAAATATATAAGAAATCATACTACCAACATAACCTAGAAATTCAAAAAATAATGTTTAGTTAAAAAATAGCCAATAAAACCCCAACTTCCTAAACACTAATTATATTATATTATGACACACAATATCTTATAAATAAAATATTTAAAGAGCTAACAAAAAATCAAAGGAAAAACATAGAAAGATACTACCAAATTAGCCCTTGTTTTACTATGACAATGGTGGTTTTGCTACAATGATTTGATTGTTGGTTGCTCACTTTCACAACATAACATTACCTTCAAAGCTCTTGATTGATAGAGGCTTAATTTATAGATTTGTGGATGATAGGATGAATGGCTAAGATTTGATTAGATGGATGGATAAGATTTGATGAGATGACTTTAGGGAAAGAAAGGAGTCTCCTAAGTCATATCGTTATGCTGATGAAGGGATGGACAAGATTTCAAGTGACAGGAAACTAAGGCTTATCCTTATGTGAATGGCTAGGATTAAGAGGTATTTACCCTTATGTGAATGGCTAGGATTACGAGGTGTAGTATGAAATGGGTGGTGGAGTTGTAAAGTTAGTCTAGCTTTTGTGCTCAACATGTGACTCTTATTTATTATTTGTGGCAAGTGGATGTGGATTAGAACATGGTGGAAAATAATTAATCAAATAATAAAATTACCTAATTAACTGGCATACCTATCTTAATAAAAATCTACCTAAATTAGGCCACGTATTGAATCAAAATAAAATAACAATGAAAAATTTCCTTTGCAAAGCTTGCATATTTTTATTTATGTGAAGAACCCTAACCCTATTTATGTGTGGAGATATTTGAAATGACCCAAGCAAATAAAATTTAAATCCCAAAAATAATGTAGTTTTTTAAAATAAGATAACAATGAAAATTTTCCTTTACAAAGCATGCATATTTTTATTTATGTGAAGAACCTAACTCTATTTGGATGTGTTGAGATTTGAAATGTCTTGAGTAAATAAAATTGAAATTCTAAAAATTATCTAATAAAATAAAATAACACTAAAATATTTCATTAGCTATAAAATTAAACTTTGAAGAATAAAATAAAAATGCAAAGCATGGTGTCACTTCATTTAAATATTTTCCATGATACTCTAGATTTTCAACTTCAGAAATAAAATTGAAATCCCAAAAATAAAAATATTTTCCATAATACTCTATATTTTTAACTCTTGAGTAAAAATTTGAAATCCCAAAAATAACCTAATTTGATAAAATAAAATAACACTAAAATATTTTCTTTTCAAAGCATGCATATTTTTATTGATGTAAAGGACCTGACCCTCTTTGGGTCTAGAGAGATTTGAACTATCTTGTGTAAATAAAATTGAAATCCCAAAAATAATCTAATTTCCTAAAAAAACAACACTAAAGTTTTCACCTGTAGGTGAGTTTTCACCTTTCCCATATGTTTTTCATCCTCTCCACCCTCTAGAAGCCTTCTAGAGGTCCCTCAGAGCCATCTCCCTCTTTTAGTTTTTATTTTCACTCAAGCAATCCAAATCTCCCCCTATTATTTCCAAATCTCCTACCAGGAGATCCTACTTTGCAAGTGGAGATTTGGATTCTTACACATGACTACCCTATTTTCAAAGGAAGAATCCCTCCTTTACATCACCTCTACCATCTCCCATCATGCATTTTCACCCAGACCCCTTTCTTTCTGGATCTATCGTCAGGCGACCTTCATAAATCAGGATCTCCCCCATACAACCCAGCGTTGCCCCCTAGGTGACCCATGGGTGAGCCTACTGGTGAAAGGGGAAACCCATGGGTGACCCTGTCATGTATCTAGCCATGGAAAAACTCAAGTTTCTAACTCGAAATAGTTCTATTTTCACCTTTTTTTCTTTCAGTTCGCATGATATTTTTTGCCTAATATGGAGTTGACTATTTCATGCACCCACACATGCATAATTAGCTCCATTTGATCTGAAATTAACTACTCATTCTCTCCCATGGATTCTTCTAAATCCATTTCTTCTTCAATGATAAGCTATTATTGCTTTATCACTCCCTAGTTAGCTGAGTTCATGGTGCAGGGGCACCATAGTAAAATCTACTATGTTGAAATAAGGCCTATTTGACCATGTCATTTTGTTCATGTTTTGTTTTCTAAAAGCCTAGAAGTCTTTGTATTCCATTTGGCAAATAATGGACACATTTTGTATCTAATAGAATTCAAAAAACATCAACAGGAGTCGGTTGGGATTCAGGGTAGTTGGCCTTCCCTAACTGTTGAGCAACTATTTATCTTCCAACTCTGGCTTAATAAAAGAACAAAGGAGCAACTGAGAAGGGGGTTCTATAGATCAAAGATTATGATTCAAAAATCAACTGAGTAATAATAACTTCTGTCCATCATCTTCTATGTTTGATCTGTGTCGTAAATATTTCCTAACTATTCATAATAGCTCTCTGTTCTCTAAAACTGAAATAGTTAGTCTAAATTATTGAAGATGGATAGATAACCATTCCACTGGTGGATTTCCAAAGAAATCAGTGGAATGGCATCAGTCTGTACATATTTTTGTTTGATTTTATTTTCATTTACCTATTTGGAGGGGCAGATGTTCCAGACTGAGGAGTGTGCACAGTAGCATGCCCTAGCATCTCTATGTGCTAGGCGTAGAGCATAGATTAGACTGTGTGAGAGTGACAACCCTATTAGTATATCACTGGGACTCAGAATTGAGGTTTCGCCGAAGTCAAATGGAGTCAAGTTTATCAGCGCATTGGGTAGATAACTTGGCGTTGGACCGACAGTGTTGGCCTTATCGATTCGAGGGTATTGGAGTGATAAGGGATAACTTACACCGACGAAGATCCATCAGGAGGAATCAGTGTATCAGCAACTCTGGAGTAAGTCCCACTGATAGGTCAAGTCACACCAAAGAGGGGGTTGGTCCATCGGTGCATCGGCTTAAGTTGATAAGTGTTCGCCAATGATAAGGGTCACAACGATGAGAGATTGGTTACTGTTGAACTAACTGTCAGTCGAACGAAGAAGAATTCTCACCGATAGGAGGTATCAAACAGACTTGGTGTTTGGTAAAACATTTCCAAAGTTTACCAATAGTGAAGAGTCTCACCGAAGACAAATGCCATCGGCATATCGGAAACACATCAAAGGAGTTTCTGGATAGAGTCACGTCTCATCGACGATGGAGAGTAGATCAACTCGGTGTGAGTCCTGATGTATCTCACGGATGATAAATTTAGTTGAGCTATTAGTGTAAGATTGATCAATGGTAAGACTTGAGAAAGCCATACCGACTCTTCGTTGCTTGACTGGTCCTCATCATATTGGTATCAGACCCATAAAAGGTTCTGTTCTTGTTCTAGTATATGTCAGCAGAGGAGAGTGAAGGAGAGGCTAGCATCATGCCTCCAAAGGGGAAGATAGTAAAAGTGCTTAAGAAGTTCCAAGAGATGGAAGAGATGATCAAGATTGGAGTCAAGGAAACACTCCAGGCTGAGTTGAAGGCACTGAAGATAGGAAAGAAATCAGATGATGAATCTAATGTAGAGGAAGAAGAAGAAGAACAAGAAGAGGCAGAGATACCAGCTGATCAAAAGCATTTCCTAGAAGCCATTGAGGCTATTGGCAAGGACTCTTCGGAGTCTCAGATAGATATCCCCATGTTCAGTGGAAAGATGAATGTTGATGAAGTCATGGAGTGGATTGAGGCTCTAAACAACTATTTTGAGTACAAACAAGTTCCTAAAAGTAAGAGAGTTAAGTTTGCAAAAACTAAACTCAAAGGTGCTGCCCTTACATGGTGGAATTACACCCAAGGAGAAAGGGTAAAGAATGGGAAGAGTATGATCTCTTTGTGGAGAAGAATGCTGGAGAAGATCAAGTCCCAGTTCCTTCCATCTGACTACGAGGTGCAGATTTACAGGAAAATGTAGAACCTCAAGCAAAAATATATGGATGTAGCTACTTACACCGAGGAGTTTCACAAATACACTCTTCGTTGTGGGTACATGGAGGAGGAAAAAGATAAGGTGGCCAGGTATCTAAATGGACTGAGGTTCAATATTCAAGATGAGATAAGTTTATTAACCCCTGAAATAGTGGAAAAATGCTTTCAAGTAGCATTAAGAGTTGAAGAGAAGCTGCAGAGGAAAGGTGAGCAGCAAGGTAGAGGAAGAGGTGGTAGAAATTTTAGAGGCAGAGGCAATTTTGGAGGAAGAAGTCCTAACCAGAAGCCTAATGGTGAGTCTAGCCAAGGAGAGCATGTTGGGGACTCAAGTAGCAGATGAGTCTACTGAGGAAGAAGGCCTAATGGAAGAGGTGGGACAAATGGATTAGGTAGGGGATCTAAGTTCTCCAATATGAGATGTTATAACTGCAATCAGATAGGGCACCCAGCCTACAAGTGTCCACAGAAGGCCTCAACTTCTCATGGTAATGAGAGAAGAACCACATTGACTCAAGAGGATACAGGGTGTGTGACATCTCCTAAAGTGAATTTGACATCAGAGATGGGAGAAAATCTGATGATCAAGAGGACGCTACTCAAAGAACCAGTGCACACTAAACCATCACAAAGAAGACCTTTGTTTAGAGTCAACTGCAAGATCCAAGGTAAGATTTGTAAAGTTATTATTGACTCTAGTTCTACTGATAATATTATATCTTTGGAAGCAGTAGATAAATTGAAATTAGAAAAGATACCCCATAGCTATCCATATAGGGTCAGTTGGTTAAACAAGGGACAATATATAGTCATCAATGAACAAGCATGGGTAGAATTCAGTATTGGGGGGTATAGAGACAAGATTTTGTGTGACATCCTTCCAATGGATGCTTGCCATCTTTTGCTAGGTAGACCATGGTAGTTTGACAGAAAGGCTCATCATCATGGGGAAAAGAATGTTTACTCATTCCAAAAGAATGGTGTAACTTATAGGATACAATCATTGGTAGAAGGGGATCCACAGTCTATAGGATCTAGTGTAATGCTGGTAGGAGAAAAAGAATTCATGGATACACTAAAGGAAGGTGGTGGAGTAGGTTTTTCTTTGATTATGAAGCCTAAGGGGGAAAAGAAGGAAAATGTGAGAAAAGTAGGGCCGAAGGAGGTTAGAGATTTGCTTGAGAGTTACAAAGGAGTGATTGCAAAAGATATACCTAATTCCCTACCACCTGTCAGAGACATTAGCCATCAGATAGACCCCATACCTAGAGCTATACTTCCTAATAAGGTAGCCTATAAGATGACCCCTCAGCAGAATGAGGAAATATCTAGGTGGGTTCGAGAACTTTTAGATAAGGGGTTAATAAGAAAGAGTTTGAGTCTGTGTGCAGTCCCCACTGTTTTGGCACCAAAGAAAGATGGGAAATGGAGACTGTGTACTGATTCTAGGGCAATAAATAAGATAACCATCAGATACAGGTTTCCTATTCCTAGAATTGAAGACCTAATAGACTATTTGGGGGGTGCTACCTATTTCTCTAAGATAGACTTGAAGAGTGGGTACCATCAGATAAGGATAAGAGAAGGGGATGAGTGGAAGATATCATTTAAAACCAATGAAGGGTTGTATGAGTGGCTTGTGATGCCTTTCGGTCTTTCAAATGCCCCTAGCACCTTTATGAGACTAATGAATGAGGTGTTGCAGGAGTTCATAGGGAAGTTTGTGGTAGTCTACCTTGATGATATCTTGGTGTTCAACAAGAGCAAGGAGGAACACTTGAAACATTTGGCAATAGTCGTGAAGAGACTACAAGATCAGAAGTTACTGATAAACTTGGAAAAGTGTGACTTCATGAAACAAGAATTGGTGTACCTAGGTTTTGCCATCTCTATGGGTGACTTGAAAATGGATCCTTCCAAGGTAGAGGCTATTCTGAATTGGCCCACACCTAAGACAGTAGGGGAGGTAAGGAGTTTCCATGGTTTGGCCACATTCTATAGGAAATTCATCAAGAATTACATTAACATTTGTGCACCTATGTTGGAAACCATCCAGGGTGGTTGCAAGGTGAAGTTTGTGTGGACAAGAGAAGTAGATAGGACTTTTGAGAGTCTGAAATAGAAAGTTGATAAATTCCTTGTCTTAGTGTTACCTAATTTTAATAAGGTTTTCACAATTGAATGTGATACAAGTGGGCTAGCCATTGGAGCAGTGTTGAGCCAAGAAGGGAGACCAGTGGCCTTCTTCAGTGAGAAATTGAATGAAGCTAAGAGGAAGTACTCTTATGATTTAGAGTTGTTTTCTATGGTACAAGCTCTGAAAAAGTGGAGACTTTACCTGCTTCACAAGGAATTTATTGTGTATACAGATAACCATGCTCTCAATTTTCTAAATGGGTAGGACAAACTCAGCCACAGACATGTGAAATGGGTGGAAAGTCTACAAGCATACACTTTCACCATTAAGCATAAGAAAGGAGTCACAAACAAGGTGGCAGATGCTCTTAGTAGGAGGGTGTTGACAGTCCAAGAAGTGTAGTTGCAAAGCATGGGTGTTGAGTCACTCAAGGAATTGTATGAAGAAGATCAGGATTTTAGAGAAATCTACAAGGTATGCAATGAATTTGCTAATACTTTTCATAGTGAGTTTTCAGATATTACATTGTAGAATGGACTATTGTTCAAAGGATGTCAGTTGTGTATCCCTAAATGCTCAATGAGGGATAATATTGTGAAGGAAAAACATAGTGGTGGACTGGGTGGACATTTTGGGTTGAATAAGACTTTAGATCTGGTAAGGAGATTTTATTTTTGGCCAAGAATGCAGTCTGACATCAGAAAATTTGTTGAAAGCTGCATAGTATGCCAAAGAGCAAAAGGAGTCTCGACCAATGTAGGATTGTATCAACCTTTTCCAATACCCAACAGGCCTTTGGAATGTCTGAGTATGGATTTTGTGATGGGGTTACCCAAAACAAGGGTAGGTTGTGACAGTGTGTTTGTAGTGGTAGACCGATTCAGCAAGATGGCTCTTTTCATTCCTTGCAGGACCACTAATGATGCTAGCTACATTGTAGGTTTGTTCTTTAAAGAAATTGTCAGGATTCATGGGTTACCCTTGAGTATTGTGTCTGATAGGGATAGCAAATTTGTAGGACATTTTTGGAGGACTTTGTGGAAAAGATTGGAAACAAATTTGTCTTTCAGTTTAGCCTATCATCCTCAGACTAATGGGCAAACTGAGGTGGTCAATAGATCTTTGTGCAATTTCCTTAGATGCTTAACAAAAGAATATGGTAGTAGTTGGGATGTGATACTCCCACAAGCAGAATATGCTTATAATGATTCGACAAACAGAAGCACAGGTTTGAGTCCCTTGAAATTGTATATGGTAGTCACCCTGGGGGTATTTTTGAATTGAGAGACATCCAGGGGTCGGACAAAAGGAGTGGTCATGTTGATGCATTAGAAAAAACCATGAAAGAAATACACCAACAGGTCAGAGATACTTTACACTAGAATAGTCAAAAGACAAAGGCTCGAATGGATCAAAGGAGGAGGGATGTGCAGTATTAGGTACGTGACTTGGTCATGGTTCATCTGAACAAAAATAGGTTGCCAAAAGGAGGCCACATCAAATTGATGATGAGGAAGATTGGACACTGTCAGATTATGGAGAAGTATGGTCCAAATGCTTACAAGATTGAGCTTCCTGATGATATTGCCATTTCACCCCTATTCAACATTGCTGATTTGACATTGTATAGAAGTCCTAATACAGGGGAGAATGCAGAAGACATTGTCCAAGAAAATGAAGACTGGCTGAAGCACTTACCTTCTAGGGAGCCGCCAAAAATGGAGTACATTTTGGAAAGAAGAGAAGCCAAGAAGACAAGGCACAAAACATACTTTGAACATCTGGTTAAGTGGCGAGGGCTTCTAGATTCAAAAGCTACATGGATGCAAGAGGAAGAAATTCTTAAGCAAGGTGGAGATGTACAAGAATTGGTCTCTAAGAGGACTTGAGACATTTTTCTTCTGGGGAGTATGGTGCAGGGGTACCATAGTAAAATCTACTATGTTGAAATAAGGCCTATTTGGCCATGTCATTTTGTTCATGTTTTGTTTTCTAAAAACCTAGAAGTCTTTGTATCCCATTTGGCAAATAATGGACACATTTTGTATCTAATAGAATTTGAAAAAGATCAATAGGAGTCAATTGGGATTCAGGGCAGTTGGTCTTCCCTAACTATCGAGCAACCATTGATCTTCCAACTCTGGCTTAATAATAGCACAAGGAGCAACCGAGAAGGGGGTTCTATAGATCAAAGATTGTGATTCAAAAATCAACTGAGTAATAATAACTTCTGTCCATCATCTTCTGTGTTTGATCTGTGTCATAAATATTTCCTAACTGTTCATAATAGCTCTCTGTTCTTTGAAATTGAAATAGTTAGTCTAAATTGTCGAAGATGGATAGATAACCATTCCACTAGTGGATTTCCAAAGAAATCAGTGGAATGACATCGGTCTATACATATTTTGTTTGTTTTTCTTTTCATTTACCTATTTGGAGGGGTAGATGTTCCAGACTGAGGAGTGTGCACAGTAGCATGCCCTAGCATCGCTATGTGCTAGGCGTAGAGCATAGATCAGACTATGTGAGAGTGACAACCCTATTGGCATATCACTGGGACTCAGAACCAAGTTTCCATCGAAGTCAAATGGAGTCAAGTTTATCGGCACATCGGGTAGATAACTTGGTGTTGGATCGACAGTGTTGGTCTTACCGATTCGAGGGTATCAGAGTGATAAGGGATAACTTACACTGATGGAGATCCATCAGGAGGAATCGGTGTATCAAGAACTTTGGAGTAAGTCCCACTGATAGGTCAAGTCATGTCCAAGAGGGGGTTGGTCCATTGGTGCATCAGCTTAAGTTGATAAGTGTTCACCGATGATAAGGGTCACAGCGATGAGAGATTGGTTACTGTTGAACTAACTGTCAGTTGAATGAAGAAGTCTCACCGATAGGAGGTATTGGACAGACTTGGTGTTTGGCAAAACATTTCCAAAGTTTGTTGATAGTGAAGAGTCTCACCGAAGACAAATGCCATCGGCATATCAGAAACACATAAAAGGAATTTCCCGATAGAGTCACGTCTCACCAACGATGGAGAGTATATCGACTCGGTGTGAGTCCTGATGTATCTCACCGATGATAAATTTAGTTGAGATATTGGTGTAAGATTGACCAATGGTAAGACTTGAGAAAGTCATACCGACTTTTCGTTGTCTGACTAGTCCTCATCAGTTCACTAGGTAATCAATCTAGTTCACTCCCCAATCAATCCTTGTTAACTCTTCAATCAAATGAGTTAACTTCTCAATCAATTCGACCTCTTATCCTTCTTCTAACCTATAAATACCCCCTCCCTCAGGCACAAATGGAGGCAAATTCATTGTGCACACAACGCTTGCTAAGCTTTTTCTCTCCCCTTGGATGAAGGTGCCTTTTACTTGTTCATTGTTCATAAATCTTTCACATAAATCTCTTCAAGAATCCTTACGCTGCTTCAATCAATCCATCGCACTCATCAACAACTCTCATTGAGCTCTCTTTGCAAAGATTTTAAAGCTTCTTTCACTTCTTTGTGTTGTCTTGTTGCCAAGAGGTCTTCCCGCTACTTCAAGAGGATACAAGGTTGCCATCAAGGATTTCTAAGGGTAGTGGAGGCTCAGAAGTATTCTTTATTTTAGGTTCCTCTATGCTTTTTGTCAATTGGTAGTAATTAGAAAATTGAAATTGCTCATGGCATTAGTAATTTATTGCTTTTTTCCTTGATAGAATAGTTAGATCTCGTATTCTAGAACTAATTTGCATTCATTGTTTACTTCATTTACTTGCAATTTCCTTTTCTAGATTAAATCATTTTAAAACATTCAAAAATCCCAAAAACATAGAATATTTGCATTAGGTAAAAATCATTCTAGTTGCATTCATATTTCCTTTCTTAGAGTAAAAAACATTTTTATTTCCAAAGTACAAAAAAGCACAAAAACAAGTTTTTACATTTCATATAGTTGGATTCATAAAATATCAAGAAAAGAATAGAAACATTAGTCACATAGATAACTTGCAAACCCTTGATACCATCACAAGGTTAACTATGATCAACTGTTTGGTCAAACACTTGATACTATCAAAGGTCAACAAAATTCAACACATAACTAAACCTTAGGTCAACTCGCAACCCTAAGTTAAAACCCTAAGTCTAGTCAAGGTTAGTCCACATACACCTATCTCTTTTCTTGACTCATGAATGTGCTTAGGATTAAGAGGTGAGTTGGTGAGGGAGATCCTCGATGAAATAGAGGAAATCCATCCAAGGCCACAACAAGATCCATTTGTCTTATAACAACTATAAGCATTTAGACAACTTCAAATACAATGACCAATCATCCAATGAATTGAAATATAATAAGCCATCAATGAAAGTAATAGCTTACCCACACAGAGGTGGAATAGTAGAAACCCTAATAGAAGAAGAGTAACTAGTCACCGTTTGGGTCATAAAGTTATCTCTATAACAATAATCACTGAATGAACCATCCACATTAACACACAACAACAAAGGCCCAAGGATGTTCTGACCCCTCTCTGTGAACTCCAGCTCTCTAATGAGCTAGACCACCACTGTGTCATGCTTCCTCTTGACTGGATACTTCCATGAAAGTGCATGCCGAAATCCAACTGGACAGCATTCAGATTAGAATTGATCATCATTCAATAACATTATTAATTAAGCATAAATATCAATCTTCAACAACAATTAATGCAAAAGAGGCATCATATTGCCATATATATCCATCCAACAGTGGTGGTATATTACTTAGTTCCTCTTAAAGGAATAGTCTTACACAAGGAAGTATTATCTTAGTGATCCATAGGATCACTTGAGCATCTCAAATCATCCAAGAAGATGAATCTCATATTGGTACGATCTCTCTAACTCATATAATTATCCTAAAATAGTTATACTTACCTAACTCATTATATATGAGGGATGAGTGCGAACTTGCCATGTTTTTAATCTTTCACCTTTGCCCCTATGAGGAAGTTTGGGTTGTTAGGGATGTATGGTTTGTTGTTATTATTATTATTATTGAAATGGCTCACACGGTAGGTGACTCCCAAATGGTGGTAATGATGGGTGTTGGTGAAACCTTTGGGCCAAGTGGTGGTATTGACGGACGTTCATGAAATCCTTGGGCCTGCAACAATGGAGTATGATTATCTTATGCTCTAAACGTAATATTTTCCCCTCCTCTTCTAGGGTAGATGATTGGACTAGATTAACGACCAAGCTCGATGTCTCCATTCCCAAAGTATATCATGAGGTCTAAACATGGTTAAATTATAAGTATGAGGAAATACATCTTAATACATGTACTTGTTCACTATCCTTGATTATGATTATGATATTGCTAAACCTAATGATTATAAATGGATATATGTATTTGTATATGTTCTCAATGTCTTTGATTGTAGGATTTGAGTATATGTATCCACAATTTACATTACATTCTTGTTCATTGTTATTGACTATGATTATGATGCATTGATTTCATTACTAAATTGATCTTTAATAGTGCTAATTTCCCTTTCTAGTAGTTATTCTTGTGTGCAAGTTAGGAAATCAAGAACATTCAAAAAGGAGAGATTACAAGTGGTATAAGAGCATTCTTCCTACCATCTTGTGAATGATAGGGACTTACATGACTCATGTGTACTTGGTATATTATATCTTACACGTATACTTCATGCCTCACGTATACTTCAACATGGATCTTCTCTCTGGCAATAATCTTATTCATCATTGATTATCTCCATGCCATCATATCATTATCTATTATACACTTCTACAATTGAATTTACCTTCTCTATAAAGTCATCCCTCCAAAATTTTAATATGATTTCATCATTCATGTCTTTCCTCACTAATAACTTAGTATTGTCTTCTTGCAGATGGTGTTTCTATTGTTAATCAAAGTATGCACCCAAATTCTAAGCTATCAACTTAGCTACCTATTGACACATGGGAACACTCCTAGGCCTGTGGGTAGCCTAAAACTTGGAATGAACCTCCAGAGAGGGCTGGTTCCCCTGGTAAATCACCTAATCTAAAAGACTTTCTAAGAAAAGGAACAAAATTTTAACTTATTTTGATGTTTTTAATAACAATCAATTTCTCTGGACAATGAATTTCACAATCTCTCATGTGCATACAACACAAAAATAATTTGCATGAAGGTTTGAAATCAAACATAACATGAAACCTGTATCATATGAACTTTTTGTACTTGCATTAATAGGACATAAAAAGGATTCAAAAGACAGAATCACAATGATAACATCTAACTATTAATGCAAAATGAGACAAAAGAAGGGAAATGAAAGCGCTGTTGTCTATTAAAACTGAAAGGAGTATAAAAATAAGAATCTGACCACAAAAAGTTTTTACAAGCTCTCTGTAGGTGGACAAGAGAGAAATAAACTATATCCAAACTCAGAAAAACTAAAACTTTTCTCCAATATATGCCTTTAATTTTCCAAAAATGGAAAAATAGAAAAACTACAAAAATCTCTCTGAAAGCTAGCCTCCAAGTCATTTTCGAAATCCACTAAAAAGCTGCCAAAAAGCACACTGAAATGCCTCTAAATTGAAAATAAAAGCTTCCAAATTGCTGCCCCAAGTGGTCCCACCAAAGCCCCCTCAAAATTAGGCTTTACCTAATTAAAAAAAACTCCAAATTGCCCATATTTGTCTAATCTTGCCCAGAAGAAAAATCAAATCCAAAAGAAAGATTCTGTCTACTTTTTCTTTGCTTTAACTGCATATAAATAACAAATATTTAAAAGCAATTTATAAGTTATTCCTTTAAATATTGTTTTACAAGATTTGCAGTTTTATCTCCTACTTTATCTTGATTTGATTTTTGTAAAAAATAATAATGCAAGGCCTTTGGTTTTATCTTGCCAAGTATATTACATTCTATGGACCTTTGATTTTCTATAAAAATCATAAAATATGAAATCATATTAAATGGTTTAAAAAAAACACCTCTAGGGCTTGTCCTCCATTTGATCTGCAAATAAAATCCTAAGTCATATGGGCCTATGTAGAAAAGGGACCTAAGGCATATGACATCGTAAGTCATGAGAACTAGGTAAATGCAAAGTAAACACAATACCATGAGGGGTATTAACTTAAGGCATTTGAGAATAAATTTGATGTGATAAAATCACAATTGAACTAGGGCTCCAAAGTAACCCTAATGCAAAACAAGCCATGCCCTAACTTTTCAGGCTCATTTCACTTTGCATTTTTTGGAGATGAGTCTCTGCTGTCACTTTCAGGTTAGGGTTTGAACAAGAAAAAATTGATTCCTCTGCTATTTCTGATGGCTTTCCATGGATTCTTTTGAAGATTTTGAATGAAAAATAAAAGGTAAGACTCCTCTGCACATATTCAATCCATTTTTATCTTTCTAAAATCAAAACTCGGCCTTAAAGCCATGGATCTCATCTATTTCTCTGATGCATTTATTTCTTTCTATGGATATTCCTCATCTCTATTTTGAGGTTGCCATGAAGAACCATCTATGAAGCTATTCTCTATGTATTCGACATATATTCCTATAGAAAATGAAAGGTAATTTTCTTTGTCTTGGATGCTTCTCCATTTTCTGTAGATTTCTTGGTCGAGCATGCTTACATCTCATATTCTATGAAAGGTTTATGGGAAAATCTTCTATATATTTTATTCATTAGAGGTCATGGCCATATTTGTATTTTTGCATTTCTTTGTTTATATGAGTTTGAACCTTTCCATTATTCTGTATCTGTTATTTTCCTTGAAACCCCGAATGGGTTTAACCTGCTACGAAGAAAAAGATTCACTCTATCACTACGACCCACGACTCTACCTCATAGTTTGGATCTCATTCCTTACACTTTGACTCTACTATGACTGTGCTTGCACTTTTGTATTTGATATTCTTCACTACTCTGAGTGTCTATCAAACCCTCATGTGTTCGAACTTACTATCTTCAATGAATTTTATGATCTCTCCATTTAATGATAAGGGTTTGTAAAAAATGATTTTCATGTAGTAACATGAACTAGGTTTATCTCAATTTTTATATGTAAAAGATAATGGAATTATACTATTCTTTATTTTCAAAAATACAAAAATACAAGCCTTATACTGGGTCGTGGCCTGATATATCTAATTCTTTATCATTTCTAAACTTCACCAAACCCTTGTGTGTTTGAACCCTCTATCTCCTTTGTATCTATGTACAGAGAACTTGATCCAATTTGTTCTAAGTAAAAATAATAGGTTCGAGCATAAGCCACAACACAATAATGCAATTCCTCTAAAACGTGACTATAGTCTCTCATTCTAAAAACTATTTGTTTATGGACAATGTCTTAGACTGTGGCTCTTGGTGTTCAAAATTTTGTTTGTGTAGTAGCATAAGGGATGCTATAGGAATAATAATGCATGATGAACAATACCTCCATTTTCTTTTCACCGTAGCTGCAAGATATCTCAATTCTTAACATTTCATTTATCTTTCTGGTTGCAAAAAATAATATTTGATGAGATCTGAGAAAGATTATGATTCATTTATGTTCCAAATGCATTTGAACAATAACTTCATATGCCTTCTATAGGCTCTTTCACTTTTTGTTCAATTATATTGTATCTTTTCAAGATTCAGAAACATGCTTAATGTGGGATGAGCTGCCCTTTCATTTAATACTTGTAGTCCATGGCTCCATCTTGTATACTGCAAAGGCATCTGGTGACTGATTTTATTCTTATAGTTGTTTTATGTGTTCCATAGATTGTACTATTCCAATATAGTGATTTAAATGCATACAAAAGACAATATACTCAATATTGTAATGACAAATAGATGTAGTAATAGCTATTATGATGTTGAAAATACCTTCTACTTAGTTTCACACCTCATTTGGTAGCCTTGATGAGCTCACTACTCATTTGTGATTCTCATCTAATCATTTTTGTGCTGATAGTCATGAATGAGCACTAATCTTGAGGCTCCTATAAACACTTTATAAATTACTCCTTCGGTTGAAATGTTTCTATTTGCACAACATGAATATGTATTCCTATTCCATTCCCCTTGAGATTCAGAGGCAACATGCTAGGCTGTAACCTTGTGGGAGCCCACTTTGCACCACATGCTGAAATGTCTTCAAAACAGCAACATAACTTCTTCTATACCTGGATAGGAAACAAACATGTTAATTTAAAATAGTGAAGCTCAATGATTGTTTCATTTCTTCAATCTCTCTTTTCTATGGATGATTTAATATCTAATATAGTACATCATAGGCAATATATTATGTTCTTGTTGATAAAGACATAAGAAACTATACCCAGAGCTCTAACAATCTTTCTTGTCATGGTACAAGTTCATTCAAAGATCAGGAGTGAGGATGAGCTAGCTGCAATGAAGATCAACCAAGACCTGAAATAGACAATGATGGATATGCTCTTTTCCCTTCTTATCTTTGGATGCATAGTGTATTTCCTATGTTTGTACTAGTTCAGCTATTCCCATGACTTGTGTGGGAAGTTTGATCTTTCTTGCTTTCATTCAATGCAATGCTTACTTAGTTTGTATATATCTCATTTTTCAAAATGAATGAACATTGTAATATGAAATGAAATAACTTCTACTTCTCATAAAAACTCTGCAAAGCAATGAGTGATGAACTAAATTTCTCTCTTCTGTCATAACAAAAGCATGATAAAACAGAACCTTCTCTTTTCAAGCATCTTAAACTATGCAAAAACAACATAGCAGAAAATGTTAAGAATCTTTCATCTTAAAATGGAATAATTATTTCAGCTCTACCAATTTAAGCTGTAAGTGAAAAATTGGTAACAATTTCTATTTGAAGTGTCAGACCAAAGAGCCTCACTCATCGTGATATAGATAACTATAATTTTTCTCTCTCATCATTCTTTCTTGATTAACACAATTATGGTTCACATTCTCAAGACTATTATGTCCTTTTTTATCAATGTTAAGAGTTTACAAGACTATATATAATTATAATATAATCGCTGAGATAGTTTAACCATTATCACCCACAAATTTAGTTCTTGCAAATCCTAGTCTAGATATAATGATCATAACATTATGCCCTGACTCTAAAATATAAGTGCTAGGTTCTCTTTTCTATTACATCGCCAATTTTGGCTTTGCTTTACTTTTACTTTTTACTTGGACATAAGTAAATTCATTATGATATTTAGATTAATGACAAGGAAAAAATATGGATTATATTGAATGTCATTTATTGAAATTATAAGAATGATTATGTTAATATCAATTTAATAATTATTTTATGAGATTTGATTTATTAGTTGAATCAATTGAATAATGATGCATTGATCACATGTATTGTTTGATGACAAGCGAAACAAGATTACAGGCTATCAGATGACTCTCAGAGAAGAGAGAGAGTATCTTTCCTGGAGAGAGATATAGACCTTGGGGTACTAATGGTTTATTTGCCAAACTGAGTTAAAAGTGTTTAATGAAAATGTGAACCAATGTGTCGTAAGAGGTAAGCTTTGTTTTGTCAGTTCACTTTTGAACCTAATCGACAGGTAGTCGATATTGTTTTACAATCATTCTTAGTCATATTAAGTCATCTTAGTCATTAAATACATTAACGATGTCATTAAGTTTGATTTACGACTATTTATGTTTAACATAAATACTACGACGTTATTGTCATAAAAAGGTTGTCATATTATTACTAAGTCATTGGAGGTGTTTAAACCCATTCTTAACGTTGAGACTTTATCGTTGAGTTAAGATGACTTGCTTTGTCAACCGATCATGATGAGGAGACTAGATCAACTCAATCACGTTATCCGTAACTTTTATTTTAGTATTATTCTCTTATTGATTAAGTCATGAAATCAAATAGAGATAACGTTATATAAATAATATTTGATTTGATTAAAATATATATATAAATGAATGAGTTGAATGAGGAAATACCTCATGATATAATAGTATGGTTATAAGTTGAGCAGCTAAAGGCATCTTTTGAGGAATGCTTTAAATGATAAAAGCATGATGGCTCGAACTTACTCATTAAGAGTAACTGATTACTTGGGTTAGTTTTTAGAAGTTGGCGGCCTCGTAGAGGAGGAGTGGCAGATGACTCCACCACCAGCACTGATCTCCTCAAATGGTGTATCCATCATTAACATTTGTCAATGTCTACTCATTTTTAGCTAAGTTAAAGTCGAACCGTTGATCATTACTGTTTGATTTTAATGAGTTTTGAGGACTATTTTGGAGTGGGAGCAAACAGAAAGGATGAGTATTTATGAGTCTATTTTGAGATCTTAAAAGCCACGGCTTGGATGGTCGATGGCATATATCTAGTAAGTGCTAAAGTTTTGGGAGAGGGAGGTCTAGTTATGAGATAGAAGAGAGTTTGCGGCAGGTAGTGAGGAAGCTGGTAAAGTTATGTGGAAGAGTGTGGTCATCAGAGACGAACATAGTAGCTTATCACCGATCCATATGCTCAGTAAGCCGATGTTATCAGGTAGATATTCCTGTATGTTTGTTTTATCAGATAAATATAAACATATTGTATAGTTGTTATAAGCAATCGTTAACTAAGTTTGGTTATCCTATCAGTGTTAAATGTAAGCTATGCTATGTAATAAATTGTTTGTGTCAACTTTAATACTATCGTTGTGACTTATTTGTCTAAGTCAATGGTAAAGGTGAGTTTTAGTATATCTGAGAAGAGTCATTTAGCCTGTTATGGGTCGATACTAATTCTGGCAATGTATTCAGTTTTGAATAATCACAGTGAGTCGATAATAGATCTATCTTTAACCGATAGGTAGACTCTTCTATTGTTTAGTTTCATATAAACAAATTTTCGTAGAAACAATTATAGTCTTCTATCGATTAGAAAACCAGTCACACAGTGAGAAGAGTAATCTTTAGGAATAAGTCGACTATTCTTATCATAGGTGAAATATGTATTGAATTCTTATGAGAATAGTGTAAAGAGTTTTCATTAGTAAACTCTCCAATCAAGAGTAATACGGAATAGAGTATTTAGTGAAGTCAATGGTATTGAAACCAATCTTGTTTTCTTTTTTGTGCTTTGTCTAAATGGTATCTTATCTAAGAAACTTAGATTCATGGAGAACTATGGTGACTATGAGGTATCCTTTGAAACGATAGACTAACTACTAATAGTTAGTAGAATAGGATAATGAGTCAAAGTTGTTCTCCTATCTAAACTAGAACCATGATGAGTTCATCAATAGTAAACCAATTTGCAAAAATAAACCAAGTCTATATAGAAATAAAATTGTATAAAGCATATAAGGGTACAAATATGTAGTGATGAGCATTGGCATCACATATGGTTGAATTGAATAGGTATTCATATTCTTGTTGAGTAGAGGATAATACCTTAGCAAGAATTATTGTAAACCTATTTATGGTTGGGTTAAACCAAAGGTCTTTTCTAGTCTTTTATGAGGAATGATAAAGTAGAAATATTATAGTACTCAATGGTTGTTTAAAAACCCTAGAGTCGATTAGGACCAAATGAGGGTTAATGTCATTTAGACTTAACTAAGTCTAAATAGACTATTATTAGGTCATGATGATTAAACCAATTATGTATAGATAGTCAGAGTGAATAACTGCATGAATATGACATTATCCAAGACGAGTAGGGGTGGGTGAACACAACGATTACATTCATATGAACATTATTTATAGTTAAAAACTTTGGCCAAAGTAATGCATTTGTTTTCTGCATGCATTGTCAGTTCACTGTATTCGGATTACTCAACATATCAGAAATCATACTTGGCTAGAGGGTATCTAGGGTTGTATGATTGATAGAGTTGACTAGAATACAACACTATGTACTCAGAAAAGGCAAATAACCACTGGTCACCTATGGTCTATATTCCTTGTGAAGGGTAGGGCCACTTCCTATGTGGAAGATGTGTGGGAGACTGCCAGTTTGTGGATGGAGGTAAATCACTGGAAAGATGCTCTCTATCCAAGTAGGAAACATGCCAGGACTTGTGATAAAGATGTCAGATATTCAGAGGCAGTAAATATTCCAAAGTTTTTATATTGTAATTGATTTACTTTTGTAAACAATTGTACTTGAGATGAATAATATAGTTTATTGTATTTGTATTGAGAAATCTTTTAATTGTAGTTACTTGATTATATGTTGAATAAAAGAAAAAATTTCTCTATCTCATTTTGTTTTACCTTGTTAAAATTACTTCATGGTAAATTTTTCAATTTTACTATGTCTATAGAATCTGGATGTTACATTTTCACTAGGGTTTGTCATACAATTTTTCCTTACTACTATTACTTCCATCTTTTCATTGGACTGATACAAATTAGTGACATCAACCTAACTATTATGTAGAGATCTAGCACTATGCTATGTTCTTATAGTAGACTATGTTCAATCAGTTCATGGTAATGTATTTACCCCTAAGTATTTAAGGAAAAATACAATTAACCTTTGATAGCAAGGTACTCTACTAATACCCTTAGTCTTATTAGGTATAACCTTGATTTACAAATGTTAAGCAATATCAATTACACTAGCGAAACAATGCACAAAGTTTCAAGACCAAACTATCTCTACCATAGGATTGGGCATCGGCAATCCAACCAAAATAATCATATCCCAAAATATATTGTCTTAAACAAACAAGAATCAATTCTAGGTTATATTAAGATTTTACAAGCAATAATAGGCAAGATGTTGTAGAATAGAAAGATACAAGTTACTTACACAAATGGACAAAGGAAGGACATCAATCTAGTAAAAAATAGAACTCTAGAGTCTCTACAATTAAAACCCAATTACACCCAATCACCCTGATCCATTTAAGGGATTGAGAACACCGTATTAGATGCATATGTTGGCAAGAGACACTACTATGCATGACAAGTTTTTTCATTGATGGCAACTAAGTCTACCTTGCACATCTGCATTGCATAATCTATTCATACTAGAAGTCAGAGTGAAGATTTGTCTAAGCCTGGATGTTAGAAATAGAGCATGAGATAGGCTCCAGTATCTTAGTCTGGATCTCTCTGGTGGTAATTCACAGTGTGCTATGGATCTGACGAAGTGATAAGGAGTGTCAAGACTATCTAAATCTAGAACCTAAGCCTCCGATGATAGAGGAATCAAAAATTATAAGGATCTGAGTATCAAGTTGCAATCAGTCAGCACAGTCAGATGAAGAACAAGGCAACCTAGTATTTGATCTTGGTCCAGATGTGGAAAAGTTGTTGGATAAGCAATTAGTGATAATCAGCGATATTGGACAACATGATTGATGATCTGAAAACACAATTTTTGGGTTTGCATTGATATTTGTGCATAGATTCAACTGACATAGCAGAATGTTTAATAAATGTTCTAAGTTTTATTGAAGCCAACTACAATTGATTGAATTTGTTGATGTGGATATATATAGCTGATAGATTCAAGTGTTTTGGTGTGTGTGTATTATGCGATGATGGAGTAAGTGTTCAAAAGGTAGATTAAGGTGTGAAAGAGAAGAGATCTAAGGTCTGGATTATGGCAGAGCAGTAAATAGGGTAGAATAAAGATGAAGTGTGTAAGATCAGTATTCTATGCTTAATTAGAAATGAATTCTTGCAATGGCAGATGCTATTCATCAATTCAAACTTTATGTAATCCTTTTGTAATCATTCTTGTAGGCAGTGCACCTCTCTTGAGAAGTGAGCTCTGGGTAGTGAGCCCAAAGGCATGTGCCTTCCCCTTTTGTAATACTTTTAACAGAGTATAATCTTTGTGGGTTAACCCCCACCGTGGTTTTCCCTTTAACTGGGTTTTCACATCAAAAATTTTGGTGTCAAGTGCATTATTTATATTTCTGCTCATGTGTTATTGATTCCTACTTTTCATGATTATATTATTAATCTATTAAGAAGTTGTAAAGAAGAATTAACTATAGCAAGCATTAATATTTTAAGACAACTAATTCACCCCCCCTCTTAGTTGTTAGCCCAAATTCCAACAATTGGTATCAGAGCTAAGTTCCTTGAAAGAAGTTTAACAGCTTAAGGAAGATCTGGGAAGGTATCAAAATAGATTCATACAATCTTTAGGAACAACTTAAACTTTCTTTAGAAGATCTTGATCAGTCCAGAGCATATGTCAAAGAACTACAAGAAAACATTAAAGATGCTGAAGACTTCATTGAGACCTTAAAAGAGAAATTAACCAAATATAATGAAAAGAGGAAGAAGTTACTTCATCAACTAGGAAATCAGAATGTAGATAATGACATGGATGAGGCTCTAAAGAAGAAGAAAAAGGAATGTGAGAAGCTGGCAAAAGAAGTTTCTATTCTAAAACATGAAATGGAATCTGGGGTGATGAGGTTAACCAAAGAAATTGAGGAAAGAAAGAAGACTGAACAAGACCTAAAACAAACTCTGAAAGAAAGAACATAAGAATATTGCAAATTGGATGGAATTAATGGCTATCTAGAGTCTGATCTACATGAAAGAAGAGACAACAACAAAAAACTTGAAAGGCAAATTGTCATTCTCAAACATGACCTAGAAGATGCAAATGAATATAAAGAGAAATTCAAGATAAGTTCAGCTAAACTTGAGGTGCTACTTGACAGTTAGAAGAAGGCAGATGATAAGCATGGTCTGGGATTTGAGAAAGGTGAAAGTTCTAGATCTGGTCAAATAAATCCTAATGTAAGAAATCAAAGAAGGAATCCTAGAAGACCTCCAATAAGACAACCCAATGCTCAAAGGTATCCATCTTTCAATGGAAATTATTTCAAGTGCAATAAATTTGGTCATAGAGCTACTCAATGCAGAATTAGAGTAAATCAAAGTAGTCCATCCTTCTTCAGTCAATGCTTCAATTGTAAGAGGTATGGTCATAGATCTAATGAATGCAGAAGTATGATGATAAATAACTCTAACAATAGAGGAAATGGCAATTCCTTTAATGGATACTATTTTGCATGCAATGGATTTGGACACATGGCAAATCAGTATAGATCAAGAAGGAATCAAGTAAATAAATAAAGAAATGTTGTGTGCTTCAATTGTAATAGATCTTGTCATATTTCAAGATTCTACAGAAGTAGGAATAATGGAAAAGTTCCAGTAATCAGAAACCAAAACATGCAGAAACAAGACAAAGGCAAGGGTAAAATTGATATGAATGAGGTCCAGAATGAAATGAGCAAAACATGGGTAAAGAAAGGTGAAATGAATGTTGACAATGGATCCACACCGGAATCTAGGGCTGATAATTCCTCTGTGAATTGAATTAGGAGCTCTGGCTCAGGGGGAGCTTCTTTAAAAATCTAATTCCCCTAGCCAGTAAGTGAGTGCCTGAATCTGGCACAATGACTAAAGTTAAAGAAGGCTATCTCAGATCTATTGAAGCTAACTCCGGAAGAAAAGAAGCTAATTTGACTGATTGCGGAGCAATTGAAGATCAACTATATGCAAAATAGTGTAACCAGATGTGTTAGGGTAGAGCTTTTATTACAATGAAGAATTAGGTTTTGCGGAGGATAAAAAGTCATTCATTTGAGCATTTGAATCACTTTGCATTTGAAGAGAGCAAGCAAAAGAGCACCTGAGCCAAGATTTCAAGGATCTAAAGTGCAACCGAAGAATTGATTTGCTAACCCTAACTCTGTGAAGAAAAATGTATTATCACAAAACTTTCAACTTGTGATCTTTTGCGATGGCTACACCATTGGTTGTTGATATTATTGAAAGGCCCCAACCCAAATTTAAGAAGCATCCATACAAATCAGTAGAAGTGGACTCATTAGGTGCATTTTCAAATGTTCTGTATGGTGTATTACATGTCGAAGATATTAGGGCCTACATTCATGCCAGCATAGATGAATTTGGAGACTCAAAGCTTGTAATTTGTTTTAAGAATCATCTGGGGGATGAAATTCAATGTCTTAAACCTAAGTATAAGGCACTGCATGATAAACATTTCATTCAAATTATAGGGTTTTCATGCATTGTTGAAGATGAATGGGTCAGGTATGTCTTAAGCAGTATGCATGATGAGCTTATGTGGATAATAAAACCTTTCAAAATCACCAAAAGCACCATCAAGGCTATGATAGGATTAAACTCATCTCGGGGATTGCCAATGTTGAAGGCTATAAAGAACCAAACTGTGACTGATGCTACCGGTTCAAGATTTGACAAAAGGCCAATGACTATTAATGTTATTATTCATCCGGCTATTAAGTTTTCCTCAAAGGTGATTAGATACAAGATTTATCATTCCAGTAGGGAAATTTCTATATCTAGTACAACTATCTATGCAGCTTATCAAATGTTGAGAGAAAATGTTGACTATGACTTATGCGAGCTGTTACAAAATTAGCTGATGGAAAATATGAATAAGGTAAAGAAGGATAAGAATAATAGCTTCAAGTATGGTACACTAGTCTTATGTCTATTCTTCCATTTCATGAACAAGTTACCTAGCAAGAAAAGCATGTGTTGGACCAGTGAAAAACTTGCTTCTATCCAGATAAGAGAGAAATTGAACATTAGAGATGCCAATGCTCAAAGGACGTCTCTCTTGGAATTTTTTAATAACTTTCAGAACATGATGCATTTAAGGGAGAGAATTCCATCTTCTATAGTTGAAAAATACAAGGATACAATATGTTTTATGGTAGATACAGATTAGTGCTTAATGGAAGCTATTGAACCAAGAACAGTATGGATTATGCCTATGGGTTATGAAGTTGATGAGCAATTATTAGATATGTATGCTCAACATATTTTGAGCAAGTCACAGGCTACCATAGTTGAAATATTTAGAACATATAAGGAGCTAAGTTTGAAATTGCATGTTGAGCTTAGAAAACCAGAAATCAAAAGGAAAGCTCAGAAGCAAGTGGAGATGCATGCTGAAAGTATTGGCAAACCAAGGAAGCTATGAGGCAGAACAAACAAAGAATAGAAAAAGATGAGAAGGAGAAGTAGGATAAGAAACAAGGAAGTACTCTAGATGCCTCCTCCAGCCAGCCTAGAAAAACTAGAAGCTCTATTGCTGCCCCTATTCCCCCCAAACCTACCAAATGTAAGAAACTGGAAGGCAAATCATCTAGAAAAGAAGAGAAAAGGGTGAAAACTAAGGCCTCCCGGGCATATAAAAGCATGAGGAATGACGAAGAGGAAACTGACTATGATATTCAAGTCAAAGAGTTAAAGGCATCTGGTACAAAAGTAGCCAAAGTGTCTAAGGAGATGCTATCTGAAAGCAAAAGAGCAAGCAAGAGGCAAAAGACTAAAATATATGTTGAAAACCTACTCTCTATGTGGATGACATCATCAAATCAGTCATTGTAGATGGTAACTTAAGGCCAATGACTGAATTCTTTGATCATTATAGTGATGCAGATAAGAGGGTTCTAGAAGAAGCAATAGTCAAATATTTGAACATCTACAATAAGGTTTTGATTGAAATAAAATTTGAAATTCCAAAAAGTCTTGCAAATATTCTAGCGTTAAGAAAAGATAATGCAAAAGGTAAAGACATCAAGATTAGGGAGCATGTATTGATAAATTTGTGCCCTCAGATTACTCCAAATCAGATGAACATGATATTCAAAGAAGTGAAGGAAGACTTTAGGAGTAAGAAGAGAATGAATGAACTCATGCTTGGTGAAACAGACAAGATAGTCAAAGATACTTAGGAGATTCTTCTAAATGCACTGAAAAGACATAATCTTCCTATTATTGAAAAGTAGATTGGTGATGGGATTGACTCCTCAATTCTGGATGTTGAAGAATTGAAGATCAACGAAAATCAAACTAAGATGACTCCTCTGTTCTAGAAGAGGAAGCAATAAATAAAGAAGATGTAAAGATGACAGATGAAAATGATGATACAGGATGTGTTCAAACTCCTCTAGATCAATCATGCAAAGAAGATACAGAAATGAATGTTGAAGCAGATGATCAAATTAAAGATGATTCATTGAAGAATAAAGAGCATGAAGTAAAAGAAGGAGAAGACCAAGAAGCAGAAAAGACCAAGGAGAGAAATGAAAAAGAATAAGAAATTGCAAAGGTTGATGAAGAGCCCAAGCATGTCAATCCAGTTAACAGTATCGGTAAGGATCAAATAGATACATCATCATTTTGGGCAAGAGACACTACAGAAGTAGTGCAAGAAATTCTAGAAAGAGACAAACATATTGAAGAAGATAAGGACATTATACAAGGTCTAATAAACCTTGATACCTTATCTTTAGTGCAAAAGATAAAGTTGGCCTCCATTGCTCAATCTAAAGCTAGAGAAGACATCTTGAAGTCTCACATAGAAGACAGTGAGCTACTTAGCCTAGCATTAGAAATTTTGTAGAAGATCATGCCCACATTTTAGAAGGATTCTTCGGCATCTCCATTTGGCCAATTGAAAAATCTAATAAACTCGGTAAGCTCTCATTTTGAATCTCTAGAGAAGTTTGTAGAGGTCAAGGTTCAAAAGGAATTCAATGATAAGACATTTTATGCTCTAAAGGGGTTGATTGGAGTAGATAGAATGGTGTTAGATGCCAGTATAAAGAGTATTCAAAATGCTCATACAGAAGGAGGAAATGTATATAAATTTTTCTTATCCTATCCTAAAGCTATAGAGGATAATGAAGATAAAATAAAAGTGTCTAAGTAGAAACTATCTAGTGTATCCAAGTACTTTGATCTTGTGACATCATCAGTGGCAAGCAAAGAGGGTCAAGTGATCAACTTGATAGAAGATAGAAAGAAATTAACAAAAGAAAAGGAGAACATAGAGGCAAGGATGAGCGAGCTCAGCGGACTACTTTCCCCCAAAATGGAAGCCATGTTCAATGCTTTGACTGAAGCCCAAGCTGCATCTCAGTCAAGTGATCCCATTGATCTATGGAAATTAGAGTCACAAGAATTCCTTTTTAGTGGCCACATCTCAATATTGAACACTATAAAGAAGAGTTGGGATAGTGATCTGGTACATTTGAAGAACATTTTTGCTGATGTACTTAAGCATATGTAAATAAAACTCAAAGACTAATTATACATAGGTGGCCTGGTATTTTTGTGTAAGTTTTGGTTTGTTGATCCCACCCTTTGCCATTGGTGTCAAAGGGGGAGTGAAGAGTAGTAAAAAATGAGAAATCCAACAAAGGGGGAGCATTGGTGATTAGTGAAAAGCACAAGTGTACATAGTAAGAAGGAATGTTCTGACACTTAGTCATTCTTCACTAAGTGTTGCCATCAATGCCAAAGGGTGAGATTGTTGGCAAGAGACACTGCTATGCATTACAGGTGTTGTCATTGATGGCAACTAAGTCTACCTTGCACATTTGTATTATATAATCTGTTTATACCAGAAGTCAGAGTGAAGATTTGTCTAAGTCTGGATGTCAGAAATAGAGCATGAGATAGGGTCTGGTATCTTAGTCTGGATCTCTCTGGTGGTAATTCACAGTGTGGTGCGGATCCAAAGAAGTGAGAAGGAGTGTCAAGACTATCTAAATCCAAAATCTTAGCATTTATTGATAAAGGACACAAAAGTTATAAGGATTTGAGTATCGTGTTCCAATCAGTCAGCACAACCAGAAGAAAAATAGGGCAACCTAGTATTTGATCTTGGTCCGAGTGCAGAAAAGTTGTTGGATAAGCAATTAGTGATAGTCAATGATATTGGCTAACATGATTGATGATATGGAAACACAAGTTTTTGGTCTGCATTGATATTTGTGTATAGATTCAGCCAACAAAGAAAAATGTTTAATAAATGTTCTAAGTTTTATTGAAGCCGACTACAGTTGATTGAATTTGTTGATGCAGATATTTATATCCAATAGATTCGAGTGTCTTGGTGTGTGTGTGTTTGTTATGTGATGATGGAGTAAGTGTCCAAAAGGTAGATTAAGGTGGAAAAGAGAAGAGATCTAAGGTCCAGATTATGGCAGAGCAATAAATAGGGTAGAATAAAGATGAAGTGTGTAAGATCAGTATTCTTTGCTTAATCAGAATTGAATTATTGCATCGCCAGATGCTATTTATCAATTCAAACTATTTGTAATCCTTTTGTAATCATTCTTGTAGGCAATGGGCCTCTCTTAAGTAGTGAACTCTGGGCAGTGAGATCGAAGGCATGTGCCTTCCCCTTTTGTAATACTTTTAACAGAGTATAATCTTTGTGGGTTAACCCCCACCGTGGTTTTTCCCTTAACATAGTTTCTACATCAAAAATCTTAGTATCAAGTGTGTTATTTATATTTTTACTCATGTGTTATTGATTCCTTCTTTTCATGATTATATCATTAATCTATTAAGAAGTTGTAAAGAAGAATTAACTATAGCAAGCATTAAATTTTTAAGACAACTGATTCACCCCTCCCTCTCAGTTGTCAATCCTAATTCCAATATCATCAACCCCCAATAAGGCTTACAAATTCTGAAATATAATAAGCACAAGAGTCCTTAATGGCATACCGATTGATTTTATGCACCTCATCTTGCATTAAGATATATCTAACAACAATTATAGTGAGGTCACAATCCTCGATTAAAGGGCAAAATACACATCATAAATATAGATGCACTCATGGCCTACCATAACAAATTTGATACAGAATAATGAGTAGCATAGTCATAACCTATACAAGTCTAACAAACTCATGTCTTAATACATTATACCAAGGCCCTACAACTATATTTATTCTAGGCTAGAGCTAGTTTACAAGCTTCTATGTCCATAAATTCCATACAGAATTGAGCCAATGTTTTTCACATGATAGTCCAACATGAAGCAAGATGCTAACTAACATCACAATGGTACTGTTATAGAACAAAGTCTCTACATAACTTAATTTGAAAGGATTCCATACAATCATAAGGTAAATTTAATGTCAAAAGGTGTTGGTTAGGTCTGCATCACAACAAGCATCCCATAGATGACAATACCAAGTTAAATACTATAGATCAATCACATTGCCATAGAATTGATGTAGGGTCTCAAGATAGTCAGAAACATCAAAGTGCAAAGATTACATCATATTATTTAGGTTTGAAGAGGTGGAATGGGTTGCTTTAGGTTTTAAAGGCAAATCCTCCCTTCTCACCAAACATTCAAGGGCATATCAACCAAGTTGAATCTCCACTAAGTGAGAGCATTCACTTGTCAGGTTGGGTTACCTCTTGGAACGATGTAGAAGCTTGGATGTATCAAACAATATCTCAATTTAATGCTCAATTACTCCTAAAACCCTAAATAAACAAAATAGTAAGTAAATTGATGAATTACGACATATCCTTTCAGACTAAGGTGAAGGACAGCGATTATTAACTCACTATTTTTTTATGCTCAGAATACAGAATAGTCAGGGACATTGGGACTAGCACCCTAGTCCAATGTACTATTTTTTGCATGGAATCTTACTCTCCTTTTGACACTGATCTAAACTGTATCTTTCGTTTCTACTTCAGAAAAGGTGGAGGACACTGGGACTAGCACCCTTGTCCCAAAATCTTGAACTCTATCCACTTTCTTTCAAATCTTGAATCATTGTTGTCTACAACCTTCTTCTATAACTGCACTCCACAAAACTCAATACCTATAATCTGCAATCATAAAGGAGTGTGGGAGAGGGTTATGGTGTTTAGAGGCTTGCCTCAGTCAAGACCCAGAGAGACATTCAAGTCTTCTAAACACTGTTGGTAGATGAGAGTGCATATGCTAGTGGGATAGAGGCAAAATCTAAATGATAGATGATCAAAAACACAATAGATATCACCTTGAAGCATAGATCTCACATAAATGAAGGCTTTTCAATCAAATGAGATGATGAATTCAAATCTACAATCACAAACACAATAACAAAGATCTGCTCTTGCAACAATGAATATCTTGAAATCACAAATATGCATAAAGTTCACAATCATCTTCTTCTAGTTGCAAATGAAAACCTAAACACACTTATATATGCAACTACAAAGATTCCTGCTAAGAATTTCATAATTCAAATTTGAGATGTCTGCATAGGACCCAAATAACAGTCATAAAACTAACATTTAAATTTAGGGCAGACCTAAAATAGGGCAAGATTAAGTCCACCCCCTCATTTTTTTTAGGGATCATCAAAATTGCACCCCTTAGGTCCTATTTGCCATAACACTTTAGGGTTTTCTCATCAAAAATCATAATTAACATACAAGATGCTCTAAATGCATTCTAAAGACCCAGGAGCTAAACGTTAAGATGGAAAAGCCCCCAAGGGGACATTTTTTGACATAACATTTAGCCCCCACTTTAATGTAGGTATAAACACAAGACCAATACATGAATTAAAATAAGGTCAACAAATATAGCAAACACACCAAGCACCGTGAAGACATGCCAAACACATTGAAGACAGTAACAAGCACACAAAACAAGGGGAAGACAGTTATAGTAACGCAAAAGATGGAGAAGACAACATTGAAGACACACAAAACATAGTGAATAGAATGAATGTAGTGATTATTTCTTTTTCATTTTCTCATATATGAAATGCAAATGCAAGTACAAGGAAAGTAAACACACAACCGAATGCAAGAGGAGCTCATCACCACATAAGAGGCAACATAGATGCCAAATAAATACCGAAGTGTAGGAGGATCTCATCACCACTAGTCTTGAAACTACACTTGAGAAAAAACATTACATACAAATCCCAAAGCATAGGAGGAGCTCATCACCACTAGTCGTGAAACTGTAATTGGGAAAAAATATGCCATACACACACACATAAGGATACGAGAAGGGGATGAGTGGAAGACTACATTCAAGATCAAAGAAGGTTTGTATGAGTGGTTGGTCATGCCATTTGGGCTAACCAATGCACCCAGTACCTTTATGAGACTCATCAATGAATTTTTGAAAGAGTTTCTTGGAAGGTTTGTGATAGTTTATTTAGATGATATTATCATTTTCAGTAAGACACTAGAAGATGAAGTTAGGATGAAAACTGAACAACAAAATTGGCATGTGGAATCTCTAGAAACCATGGCAGCGGAAGTAACAGCATGAAGGAGATAGAGGAAGTAAATATCAATAATACTCAAAGAAAAGAAAAACCTCAGCTACCAAGCCACCAAAGGGTCACTCAGCCTACCCTAGTGAATCAAAAAATAAGACAAAAAACACAACAATCAATTAGTAGAAGGAAATGAAGATTAATGATTACCTAGGCATTTGTCTTGTGGCCTCTCCTAGCATTTGTAGTCATTGTTAGGGTCTCCTACCTACATGATTATAAGACAAGCCTAAATAATTATTAGAATTTATAAACCCAGGAGATACAACATCGTGACTAAAATGATTCTTTTGTAACATCATGATTGAAATTATTCTGTTATTATGCACATACTGACCTCAACATATATGGTGCCTGGTTGAGCAGTAGCTTTGAGAAGATAATTTGTGGCCCATCTAATGGCCATCTTTGCATTGGAGAGCTCGCTGCCCATGAATCTGTTGAACTCCAAAACACTCCATGACAGCATTGTGGTTGTGCATCATAATATCCTCCTGTCAATTCTTGTCTATCCCAACTAAAATAATATCCCTGTCTAGACACTGTTCTACTTCCTTATGTGCTTTGAATGTAATGCTTGGTAGCTCTCAGTTCAGAGTTGAGCAAGGATTCATTGGTAGCAGTGTTCTTGGTAAACGACTTAATGCAGGGGCTACTTAACGTCTGCACCTAAAACATGATCGCAAGGACAAATTTTTTTTTTCTTGTTTACCTCATGAAGCAAGCAATCCTTATATAAATATATAAGTATTTTATTCTAAACATAACCTTTTTTTTAATTCGCGTTCTCAACAAGATCACATGAAAATTATGTCAACTATAAAGAATCATAACACATCTCTTTTAATAACAAGATGTACCTAAAAGATAGATAAATTTAGTTGACAACACATTTTAACTAATTTCATGGGCTTAGTTAAATTCTAAGGATCTCATCAACACTTCTTATTTTAGGTTGCTTATAATTTTTTTAAAATAATAAAAGTCCTTTCTACAATATATCAATCCTCAACTAGTTATTAATTCATCCCCTCATAATAACCCTGACTATTTGCAAGAATAACCTTAAAATAAATAAAATATTAATTATTAATATAGAAAAACCATAGCACGGGAAAGTAGGGTAATTCTTTAACTCATTTAATCTAAGGTAATTAAGTTGATCTCCTAATTCACAAGAAAATAAAATAAACATATGTTTTAATCCATGAATCTCGTACCCAAGTAAAATTAAGGTTTCAACTAACAATAATTTAATATTTCAACTAACAATAATTTAATATTTAATATTTAATACTTAATGTCATATTTAACTCGTCTACAAAAGGAATGCCAAATTCTACTAATAATCACAAGAAAATTTCTAGGGAATTAATACATCTTAAACATATAGACTAGAGTTAATTTTTCCCCTTTTAAAGCAATTTGTCTTATTCTCATAAAAGAAATCTCCTCTACTAGATGGGATGGGCCTCTCATTATTATTATCTATTATTTCATTTTTTTTTCTTATGCATGCACTTAAAAATAAATAGCCATCACTAATTAAAAGTCTTTACTTACTATTCTCCCTTATTACATTTATACTAGCAGCACACCTATTACATTTATACTGGTGTCACATTCACGCAAGGAAGAAATATCTAAACATTTTATTGTAAGCAACGACTATAAGTTAAATATCATAAGGGAACTCTATAATAAAATGAATTTATAAGAAAACAAGACATCATTAAAGATACATTTTATTTTCTAAAAGAAAACATACCAAAATATACAATGCAACCATAAAAACAAATATTCAACTATCTCAATAATAATATTTTACTTGATAAAAATGATTATTCACCTTTCTAATTTTTTTCTATTAATACAACAAATAACTCGATCACCAATTACTTTTTTTTTAACATGCATATTTTTCTAAATAGATAAATATAAATATAAATATATTCATAATTTCCTTCTAAACATTTTTCTCCAACATACTTATAAAATGTAAAATTTGCAAAATTAAAATGAAAACAACTAAACATATATCTTATTTCCAACCTGTAGTAGCTCTAGTAAAAATTACTTTACACAAAAAAAAATTACAAAGAAAGAAAAAATTACTTTACACAAATATTAGGTAAACTATGGGCAAGATATATATATTTATATAATGATGAAATAAAATAATATTAAATTCCTATTCCAAATTAAATGTAAATTTCAAACACCTCTCTTCTCTTTTATTAAAGGATTCTCATGCGATCGTGGATTCTTATCAACTGTTGCAAAATTAGTAACTCTTATAATGTGGTTATAATATTTGAAGGATCGTTATACTTCCCATCAATTCTCCTTGGCTATTGCGATGGTCTCCCCTTTAAAAAAAAAAAAAAGTTTTCACCTTAGTATTTATACCTGACTTTTATAAAATGTAGGATGAATTTTTACTGCCTTGGAAAACTTAACTAGTTTAAAATATTGAACCGAACCTTCTTGTATTTCCCAACTTTGGTAAGTATTATAAAATGTAAGAGTCGGGAAAGGAGTGTTGAGAGGGGGCGTAGCAATTTAGGGATGCTTAAAATACAAAATAGCTTGTCGCATACATCCCCTTTTTCTTAATCCCCAATGCGTAGTACCTACCCATAATAAAACATAATCTCATCTCCACATGCAATGGTTAAAGGGCATAGTTCATCTTTGGTTGCATCACCAGTGACTACTTTGCCAAATATAGTAACATTACCCTTCTTGAAAATCATCCTCAAATGGCTAGAGGTATGTTAAAATTTATTATTCTTTAGTCTTGAGTTTTTTTATCTTATAAGAGTTAAGGGACAATGGCTTACTATAAATCTAGTCAACATTTAGAAGGTTTATAGGCTTTACTTTTTGGGGGATTGTTTTGAATGTTGCATCTTGTGGATTTTTGCATTTCAAAGTTATGAGAGGATATGCAGGTGGACATTATAAAATCAATTACATAGGCATACTTTATAAAATATTGGATATTAACCTTACAATAGAACAAAAGGCACTGTGGTTGGATATATAGCCTTAAACAAGGTTATGGAATATCAAATTAATCAAAATCGTCTTCATTATATTCATTAAGGTCAGATCCATATTGTTAGGCTTCTGTGAGGCAGGAAAAGAAGTTAAGATGGAGTTTACTTCTGGGTTAGTCAAACCACCTTAGATGTATTGACCAAGATAAAATCATTGATCGAGTTCTTGAAGATACAAGCAACTTCTTGGACTCACACCAAGGCTCATTCCTTTATACGACATAACCACAAGGTAGATATCCAATATTTTATAAAGTAAGCCTATGCAATCTATTTTATAAAGTCCACCTGCGTATTCTTTCTAAACTTTGGAATACAAAAATTCACAAGCTACAGCATGAAGAGATTTGAAATGCCCTAAGTAAATAAAATTTAAATCCTAAAAATAATCTAGTTTCTTAAAATAAAATAACACTAAAATATTTTATTGACTATAAACTAGCATATCTATCTTTAGAAAAATCCACTTGAAATAGGTTAGAGATATCATAGGCATGCATTGAATCAAAATAAAATAACACTAAAATATTTCCTTTACAAACCATGCATATTTTTAGTTTCTGCCAAGAAAACTATAGGCGAGGCCTATTGTTAACTAGTTATTAATAATTCTTTTTGCAACCAATGAGAACTGAAATAGTTTTTCTATTTAAAAAATATTTAGCTATTGCTATTGTATAGATGCAAATATTTTAACAAAACATATTTGAAAAATAATTTTTCTTCAATCTAATTGGCAGAAAAATTTCACCCGATAAGGGCGATTATTGCGGATCATCAAGGTTTATATTATAAAGTTTTGTAATAGATAATATCCTTAATCTATGATAATAATATACTCATACTTCAAACTATTAAATTTCTAGTTTGAGACTTTATGGGTAAAATATTAGGCAGTAAGGTTTTTTTAGCATCTCACCTATTAACCGATTTAAATATATTATAACTAAAATAAAAATAAAAATAATAACATGTATTTAAATTCCTATTAATATTAATATTAATATTGATAATATTATTAGACAATAAAAATATTATAGTTATATAAGTTTCCTATTACGAATCAATATTAATACTAATAGGAATTTAAATACAAATATAATTTATAAGTTTATCCCAAATTTATATATATGTCTTTAATAATTAATAATAATAATATATCATTTACATAGATAATATCCTTAATCTATGATAATAATATACTAATACATCAAAATTTTAAAATATATATTAATGCATAGATAGGAAAAATTGACCAGTGATCAATTCCATAAGTCCTCCCTTCACATGAAATTTAATTAATTTTAATTAATTAATTAAATTTCCCTTAATCCCTAATCTATGCCAAGAAAACTATAGGCAAGGCCTGTTGTTAACTAGTTATTAATAATTTTTTTTTGCAACTAATGAGAACTAAAATAGTTTTTCTATTTAAAAAATATTTAGCTATTGCTATTGTATAGATGCAAATATTTTAACAAAACATATTTGAAAAATAATTTTTCTTCAATCTAATTGGCAGAAAACTTTCACCCGATAAAGGCGATTATTGCGGATCATCAAGGTTTATATTATAAAGTTTTGTGATAGATAATATCATTAATCTATGATAATAATATACTAATACTTAAAACTATTAAGTTTCTAGTTTGAGACTTTATGGGTAAAATATTAGGCAGTAAATTTTTTTTAGTATCTCACCTATTAACCGATTTAAATATATTATAACTAAAATAATTTTATTATAACTAAAATAAAAATAAAAATATTAAGAAACATGTATTTAAATTCCTATTAATATTAATATTGATAATATTATTAGACAATAAAAATATTATATAAGATTCCTATTACTAATCAATATTAATACTAATAGGAATTTAAATACAAATATAATTTATAAGTTTATCCCAAATTTATATATATGTCTTTTTTAATAATAATAATAATAATAATATATCATCTACATAGATAATATCCTTAATCTATGATAATAATATACTAATACATCAAAATTTTAAAATATATATTAATGCATAGATAGGAAAAATTGACCAGTGATCAATTCCATAAGTCCTCCCTTCACATGAAATTTAATTAATTTTAATTAATTAATTAAATTTCCCTTAATCCCTAATCTACTTTTAATCATAAGATTTAATTAATTTTAATTAAATAATTAAATCTTTCCTCTATACATAAAAATTAAAATTAAGGAATTTAATTTATTATTTGCAAACCTAAAAACCTAAATCAAAAGCTATTCGTAACAAATTGAAAATATTAAAAACCCATGCAGTTCACCTAACTATTACAGTTCAACTACCCAAAATGCCAAAATTTTATAAATACCCTACATTTCCTAAATCAAATTTATGATAGGGTTATGCAACATTTTTGAAACTGAGGGAAGGTATTGCTTTTGTCGCGTGCTACCAACTATCACATTCTAATATCTTCTTTGTAGAGTCATCTTCATATTTTGAGTTGCAGAAAACTATTTGTATTTTGTAGTCTCATCATTTAATATGTGAATGACATGGCTGTGCATTGTCTTGGAACATGTGGGAAATTTTCTAAACTTATCAGCGTATTCCCTGAATTTCATGTTGTAACCAACATTCATGCTCGAAGATCTTCTAAACTCGTTTGCTATTCCAAACAAGGTATTCCATGATCCTCTTATTGGTGCAAGTGCTAGTTATATGGTAGAATTAATTTTAGGGTTTCACTTGTCCCTCACTATAAGCTATAACTTCAAATCTTTAAAATAATGATGTTAAGTGATTTTTATAGCACTAACGACTCTTTGTATTCATGATGTTAAGTGATTTTTATAGCACTAACAACTCTTTGTATTGCAGCTTAAGTGTAAACTGTTGAAGGCTAGTGCATTTATTGCCTTCTATATTTGCCTCTTGTCAGACCGTTAAGAACTAAGTTTTAATTACCAGGGTGCCCATTTCTAGCCTTATGAGGCTGTATCAATCAAATAATCCATTTTGTTAAGTTCACCATAAATCTTGAAGTATAATCATAAATCTTCAGGTATAATAAAAAATCACTTACTTTGCAACTTCCATTTTATCCAATCTAATTATTAAATGTAGAATCTCAAAGTACAAAGTTCTTCAATTTTCAACATTCATTGTAAATATTACAAAACTGTCAACTCTAACTTAAACCAAAAAATTCACAAATTTCAAGATTATTATAAAGTTATTATATTATCAACATTGTTGCTAAAACTAAACAAACACAACAAATTAAAACAAAACAAGACTATTCATGAACATTTTGGCAGAAACTTGGCTGCTTTGCAGCTCTTGTTATTTATGTGAAGAACCTAACTCTATTTGTGTGTGGAGAGATTTGAAACACCTTGAGTAAATAAAATTGAAATCCCAAAAGTAATCTAATTTCGTAAAATAAATTAACACTAAAATATTTCATTAACTATAAAATTAAACTTTGAAGAATAAAATAAAAATGCAACAACATGGTGTCACTTCATTTAAATATTTTCCACATACTCTAGATTTTAACTTCTTAAATAAAATTGAAATCCCAAAAATAAAAATATTTTCCATGATACTCTATATTTTTAACTCTTGAATAAAAAAATTGAAATCCCAAAAATAACCTAATTTGGTAAAACAAAATAACACTAAAATATTTTCTTTACAAAGCATGCATATTTTTATTGATGTGAAGGACCTGACCCTCTTTGGGTCTAGAGAGATTTCAAATGTCTTGAGTAAATAAAATTTAAATCCCAAAAAGAATCTAATTTCCTAAAAAAAACAATAAAATAATCGTGCATATTTTGAGTATAACCCTAACCCTAGTTGGGTGGGGAGAGATTTTTATTTATCTGTAGAACCCTAAAGAATACTTATAAAACAAATTTAAATTCTAATATTTTGTTAAATAACACAATAGTGAAAAGAAGCCAATAAATTGAATTTCATTATGTAGAAAACAAAAGAAAATTAATTTAACTTACAACTCAAATAACTTCTATGCTTCTCATTATTCTTTTTTTTTTTTATTTATATTTTGGTATTACTTGTATTTATATAGATATTTACTTAATGTCTATTTATTGTAATGTGAATTTATTTAATAAAAATAAGTCAGTTATATATTTTAAATTTAATTCAATAGACACTTTTTAATAAAAGTATGTCTGTTATATATTTAAAATTTAAAATAATTACTTCATAATTTGAAAAAATAATCAAGGATTATGTATGAAAATTAAATTAATTAAATAAATAAAATTTATTTAATGAATCTAACTATAAAGGATAATGGATTAAAATAAAATAAATAAATTTATTTATGTGATTAATTTGGTAAAAGTGACTATCCTATGAATTAAATAAGTTGACTAATGGAAAGGTGGAGGTTTAAGATATGTTGAAAGTGGTGCAAGATGAGGCCTAGGAGTTGTTGAAAGATGATGTTAGAAGTTTCATAAGGATATGGTAATATTTAAGTGTCTAGAACTAGTGTACTTATCTTTAGAGAAAACTATCTAAAATAGTTGACATATCCTTCTTGAGGTACATATTCAACTTATATATGACAAAATCTAAAAATAGGTACGCTAGTAGCATCTACGGTTTGAACATGTTAAAACACTATTTTAACAATTGACACAGTTTTGTTTGAGTAATAATAGTGTAGTACATTTAGAGAACATAACATATTTGTAAGTACATGCATTCATTTATCATATTTTCATAATTCTAAAATTTGAAATACAGCTAAGAGATTGTGAAAAATAGTTCATTACCTCATATTAATTCAAATAGATTTGTAAGAAGTAAGTCACATCATTTATCGTCTAATAATTTGATTCTTTATTTTCGGTTGGCAAGTTGTTTTCCCTTTTTCATCTTTTCATATAATGGTCATATTTAAATTGTGAAATTATTCTTAGACCTTGTAATGAATTTATATGAAATATAGCCACAAATGTTATTCATATTCATTATTTTTCTTATGTCAATAGTAGCTTTTAAAAGAGTGAGACCTTGTGATTTATGTATTGTCAATACCCAAGCTAATCTTAAGGGTATTTGTGTTGTGTGGTACCTTTGTATTGGTGTAATTGGTATTATTAGTGGAGTTTGATCTTCTAATGGTATGCCTAAATAACTGTCAAAATTCAACCATAACATATGTTGGTAGTTGTAGTTGTGCACTTCTATGTTTGTATATTAGTATTTCTCGAACATAATTGGAGCTCCATTTACAAGACTTGCTTCTATCCCAAGATTGGAAGTTAACATTACCCTTACATTCTTGGTTTTCTAAAAAAGAAAATATGATACAGAGAACCATATACTTATGTCTTCCCTATGCATATTGTAGATAATTACATATCAACATTATAATGTATTCCTAACCTTTGTGCATTTTTCTATAAAATATTTTCTACACTTGATTGTCATCAACTATTTCTCCCATCTGTGACCCATTCATGCTAGAGTTTGAGATACTAGAGTTGATAGTGAAGAACCGGTATGTGCCATGGACATCTACTTCTCTCAAGAAAACCTTGAGGAATTTTGCACAATACTTGTCCTTCTATTTTTGCTCCTCATTTTATCCCACGAATGTAATCACAAAAGTTACCCATGATCCATTATATGGCTAGGGAATCACATGTCATGTGCCATTATTGAGAAAGAACCCCAAGTCAAGAACAACATTGTCCAAGGTCTTCTTCAGTCCCCTGGCCAGTGTGGTTAAATTAGTGTTTTTGCCACCACCCAAATACCATCTTTCGGCTCCCCCAAATCTAATAGCACAACAACCTTTATAGAGGATATATCAGTATTCACCCTGTATTAATGAGAAGTGGAGATGAAAGTGTCCCCAAGCACCATGTAGATTGTGTACAAAATAATAACTGACCATGATTTGAAGATTTCTCTCAACCTAATATCTAAGACATGTCCCATGAAATCAATTTCCCTCCTCTCTTTTTTGAGGCATATTGTTGAATTTATAGTCAACTTCAATGCAAATTGCATTCTGATTAGCATATATATTGTTTGTTATAGTACTAACTGTATAGTTGTCATCATAAATGTTAGCATCTCCTCTGAGCCATCCTGCTCTCCCATCAGGCAAGCCATCTATCACACCATACTAGTTCATGATGTCATATTTTCTTGTCATTGATGCGAAATGGCAAGTCAACCAATTTCCAATTTCTCCCATACTTCCTTTGATTTGGCATGCAGATATTTATTTGGTGCATATGAATTGCCACATTCACTATTTGTCCACCTTAATGCTAGCTTCATTGTTAGTTCCATCTAGCAATTTCTTTGCCATTAATGCTACCATTTCATTGACCTCAGACAGATACCTATATAGGGCATTACTAAATCAAGTGTATTCAATTGTTTATTCATACATGGAAAATAAATAACCTAGTATAATGATTAGGTGTCCTCCTATATTTGAGGCCCTAGAAAATAAGCTCAAACATTCTAGATTGAGACCTACATTTCATTTAATTTGATTCATGACCATTCACATAGGGTCATTTTTCTATTTCTATTATTTAAAACATAAAATATAGAATTGAGGAACCAACCACTAAGACTAAGAATGTCACACCACCAATAATGGAGTATACAACATTAGAACCATATCCATGGATGGAGAGACAAATGATGCAATAACATAATTTTTAGGGAGGCCCCAACCATTCTAGAGTGGGGAACAATTAATTATTTTTCTCACACACCACCTAGGTTAAAATCCTTTTTCTAGCCCCTGCACCCCTTTATATAGGTGATAGTAGGAGCCCTAATTTACTCTATAATGGTGGTAAAAGAGATCATATGAAGGAGATAGATATGTAAGTGATCATGATCCATGAATGTTAGGTATTAATGTTCACATACTTGTTCTTAGTACCAAGGTTGTAGAAATCAAGAACATTGAGTGAATGCAAGCACCAAATCTAGCCACTCAAGATGAATAAGAGCATGCTCAACTTGTAAGAAAACAAGTATTGAAAACAATGGACAAATGGAATGCAAAAATAAGGTTGGGGTTCTTCTCACAAATAAAAATATGCACTTTGTAAAGCAAATATTTTATTGTTATTTTATTTTGATTCAATATGCCTTGGCCTAATTTAGAGAAATGTTTCTTAATATAGGTAAGCTAGTTAATAAAATAAATTTATTATTTGATTAATTATTTTCCACTTGTTCTAATCCTTGTCAGTTATCCAAATTCATTAAACCTAGAAACTTGCACAAAAGTCAAACTAACTTTACATCTCCACCACCCATTTCATACTACACCTCTTAATCCTAGCCATTCACATAACGATAAGCCTTAGTTTCCTCTCACTCAATCTTAGAAGCCCTAAGATACAAATTAGAAGCCTCCTTTTTTCCCTAAATTTGTCTCATCAAATCTTAGCCATCTATCTAATCAAATCTTAGTCATTCACCCTATCGTCCAAAAATCTATAAATCAAGCCTCAATCAAGCCATAATCAATAGCTTTGAAGGTAATGTTATGTTTTTCATAAGTTCAGCTAGAAACTAGTGTCCATGTCCCTTTAACAAAGCAGCCACTAGGGCATCAGGCCATTAACATGGCAGAAATGGTAGCTTGACAGCACTAAAACAACAGACCAAAACAACAGAACAAAAACAACAAAATGATAGAAAAAATAAAAAGCAGGAGAAACAAGAAACTATGGGCTGTCAGTCACCCCAAACTTGGCCAAGAACTCCACCATCTCCTTGTAGTCACCTAAGCTATCAATGCCCACTTGTTTAACGTTGTCATCCATATCCTTCATCACAACAAAGATGGAAGTTGCCCAGTGTAAATCTTTAGCCGCAAACTGTACCATGAGCTTCCGTTTGTTCTGCATTGAGTCCATTCTTTTCTAGAGGATCTGGATATCCTCTATATGTTTGCCGCATAGAGTGCAATACCCCTTGTTGGCTTGATGAATAGTCTCCCTCGCATGCTTCTTACCAATAGTGGCCTTCTTCTTACCTTCCAAGCTATTTGAGCCGCTTTTATTAATTGAGGCAAAGTGGCTAGTGCCCTTAACTTCATGCACAGAATCAGTTGGAGTCTCCTCCCCTTCTTCATCCATAGTCTCCTTCACAAATTTAAAGTCCTTAGAACCTTCCACCCCTAGAGAACTGATCAGTGGTTTCTGATCAAATCTTTTTGGAATGGCGGATACTTAGAAGAGCAGTCTCCCCACCTTCAATACTACCCTTAGTTTCCAGAATAGTGTCCAATTCAACAATTTTCATAGGAGCATCCTCCATGGAAGCACCTTTCCCTTCCTTTTGCTTCTTCACTAGAATTCCCTCCAATTCCTCCAACCTGTCTCTCTTGCCAGACTTCCTTCCCTACATCGGAGTAACATGCTTCTATTTCATATTTTTAGCAGAAGCAGGGGTCTTAGACAGAATCTCTTCCACCACACTAGGGTCAACATTAATCATGGGAGGCCCAATGCAAGTTTTTACTTACCCTTACCTCTGTGGGAACTCCCTGGATGAGGGTCCTCCAGAATCTTAACTTGAATAGGTTCAAGCAGACAAAGGGCAAGGTGGAAATGATACAGTTTCAAAATAAGGCCTTGATGAATCAAAATGAGAGGATAATTGGCATTCTTGGCCCTAAGCTCCCTAACAGACTTAATAGAATTTTCTAGTGAAGAAAGTAAAAAGAAGGGAAAACTAATCTCAACCTTATTCCTAAAATGATTTAAGAGAGAAAAGTGATAGTTGTAGTATACCAAAAATCACCTTTCAAGCGTGAAAAACTTCATTATCATGAGACAGATTTGTCTCCATGGCTTCGGTAAATCCTCTCTCACAAAACTGCCATGAAGTTTCACAGGAGCCTCCCCCTCATGGAAGAAGAGATTCATGTGCTCAGGGTCAGCCACTTTGCTATGCCTCAAGTGCTTTTTGGCTTTCATGGGTAACCCAGTGGCTTGATCGATGACCTCCTCAGTGATTTGGAAACCAATCTTCCCAATCCTGACTTCTCTGGTTTCCTCATCCCACGACATGGGAAACTATTTTGATAGATTTTCATTATGTCCCATCATCCCTTCAAGGAATGGCACCACCTCCCCCTCCTGGATAATATGCCAAACTATAGGTTCCTGCTTAAATTCCTCGGCCGAGTTGGGTTCAATTTTCACAATATCTTCTCCCATCTTATTGGTCTGAGAATGGCTAAGGAAACTAAACTAGTTTTGATCATAGTGGAAACAAACGCAATTCGCAGCCTTGAAATTCAGAAAGGTACCGCTAAAATAGCAATTGTACTGAGTTGTAATAATGATGACGGTGCCATTATTATTATTACAAGCCTTAAAATTGCCACCAAGATACGTCTCATCGGGAGAAGGATTTAGCCACCACCTCGTGTGAAGATATGCGACTCTAGCCTCCATCTTAAATAAACCACGATGGATGATGAATTTAGCCGTCACATCCGTCCTCCATCTCCCAACCCCCTGTCCACTTCTCATCCTTTTAGAATTGTGAAATCTATACTCCGGATCTTTGCCAATACCGAAGTCCTTATGCCTTTTGGCACACCAACCAGAATTTCCCATCAAGCTCCTCGTAGTACTATTATCAAGGTTGTCCCCTATATCCTCATGGACCCCTTTACTCCAACTTTTGTTAATTGGACCTAGTTGACTCAACCACAACCCACCCACCTCATTCTGCAGGCGATTCTTGATAATCCCACCAAAATTAATTTGAAATTTTGAATTGTCGGTCCCGCTTTCCCCAAGATCAGGAACTTCCACCCATCTCACACCTTGATGATACCACAAAGCAACCACCATCACCCATCACTTATATTTCCCGTCTCCTGCCATCTTGCTCAATGAGGTTACGAATTTCTTGAGACACTTCTCCAACATTTCCATCCATCCTTCGCACTTCCAACATTAGCCAAGGCATCCACCACGGTGTTTCCTTCTCTATAGATATGAGAAATCTTATAGTCCTCTAGACCATTCAGAAGTATCTTGATATTCCCCATGATATCCTCCAGGTTCCATCCTACCTGAGAATGACCAAGGGCAGCATTCACAATTAGCTGAGAGTCACCTTCGATATGAAGTCCTTTGATATTCATGGAGATAGCTAGCTTGATACCCCATAGCATAGCCATGTCTTCCACTTCATTATTTCTTTTAATGCCAATCTCACCAGCATAAGCAACAACAACCTCTCCAGCATCCATTCTTAAGATACCACCACCACTAGCATTACCTAGATTCCCTTTAGCCACACCATCAAAATTCAACTTAGCCCACCCTTGTTGCAGTGAAATCCATTTGGTTCTAGCTCAGGCTAACATCTTGGTCATGTCCACCTTGTATGAGTTCAGGTCCCAGTTCTTTATCATGTTTAGTTCTTCTCTCCTCGGGTTTCTATCCACATCTTTAAACTAAGATGAATTGATGTTATTTGCTAACAACTTGAAAAAACTTTGAAAGACCACAAGAGGGGTTCTGCTCTTTTCCCTGAAGATTCTATTATTACGTTTCTTCCAAAAACTCCAAACTAAATGGGGAGGTATTTGGTTCTAGAGTTCTTTCAAAATTGGAAGAACTAGATTATATGGGTGCTTCAATTCTCCCACCAACAATTCGAGTTTGGCATTCAAAATCCAATTAACATTTAGCTTTTGGAGATTGAGACCCCAGACCTCCCAAGAAAAATTGCAATGAAGGAAGAGGTGAGTCAAGGATTCCTCCTTAGATTCACATAGAATACATCTAGTTGGCATACAAAATCCTCTCCTTTTCAGATTATCCAGGGTCAAGACCTTATTGTGCATTAGAGTCCACCAAAAGAAATTAATTTTCGGAATGAGTTTAGGGGACCAGATTTTACTCCAAACTCCTTCATCACCATTATTTAACAATAGATTATATGCACTTTTGATAGTAAATAAACCTCTCTTATCCTTATCCTAGACCATCTTGTCCCTCTTAGAAAAAAAAGATAATCTGTAATCTTCCAAAGATTTTTGAAATTGAACCATCTTTTCCTTCTCACCTTCATCCCGGGCATAACCTCATATCTCTTTCCAACTCTGGAGACCTTCATAGGTTCTTATGTAGTCAGCCACTTTAGTGCTAAGCACCTCGCTAGTCCTCCCCACAATCCTGCCATATTCCAGTTCTATTAAGGGTTTATCCTTCAACCACCGGTCTTTCCAGAAGTTGACCTCTTTACCATCCCTAATCCTCCATCTCAGACCTTGACGGATGAGGCCTCTAGTTTTAATAGTCCCATTCCAAATAATCGATCCCTTGGGAAGGCTCTCCTTCACAATAAGACTTCTACCTTGGTCTCCATTGAGATATTTGGCTCTCATGATATCCCCCAAATCAGTACTGTTCTTGATAAGGTTCCACCCTATCTTGGCCAGCAAAGCCTTATTCATCAAATGAATTCTTCTAATGCCCAGACCCTCTTGACTTCTAGGAACACAAACTTTCTCCCAGCTCACCACAATAATTCTTTTCTTCTCTTCAACCCCTGTCCAAAGAAACTTCTTCTAGATCTATTCAATCTTATCTGCCATATTTTTAGGAATTTTGAAGAGGCTTAGAGCATAGTTAGGCATCCCCTGTAAAGAAGCTTTGAGAAGCTAAAACTTTCCAGCTTGGCTCAGGAGGGCACCCTTCCACCTTGCCAATTTCCTCTAAATTCTTTCCACCAGCACCTTCCAGAACTCCAAAGAGACTTTGTTAATGGTTAGGGGGAGGCCCAAATATGTAGCTGGGAGACTTTCACTCGAACAACCGAAAATTCTAGTAATCTTCTGTTGGAGGTTTGGCAAAGTATTCAAGAAGTAGATACGATTTTTTTTCAAAATTGATACTCTAACCTGAAACTGCCTCATAGTTCTTTAAAAGTCCCTTCCATCTTCCAGGTTCCACCACCGAAGCTGACCTAAACAATATAGTTTCATCCACAAATTGCTGAATCACCAAATTTTGGGTTGTTGAAGTAGGTTTTATCCTGTGAAGAGTCCCCTGCATTAACAGATTACAAGCGTTCCTTCCTAGAACTTCAGTAAGTAGGATAAACAAGTATGGTGAAAGAGGGTCACCTTGTCTAATGCCTCTCCCAGAGGGGAAGAACCCTTTTGGGGATCCATTAACAAGTACCAAGAATCTGGCTGTAGATATACATTCTTTGATTATGTTACTAATTTTTTCATTAAATCCAAATTTCCTGAGAATTGTCAAAAGAAAGTCCCAGCTGACCTTGTCGTAAGCTTTCAAGATATCCAGTTTGAAAATCATACTTAGGGTGTTGCTTTTTTGGATAGAGTGAATTATTTGATGAGTGGTGATTGCCGCATCCAGGATTTGTCTCCCCGGGATGAAGCCTTTTTGGGTAGGAGCAATGAGTTTATCCAGCAGGTGTTGTAATTTAAACACCAAAAGTTTAGTGAAGACCTTGTATATCATACTACAAAGGCTGATTGGTTGAAAATCCACCATGGTCAGAACTTCAGACTTTTTTAGGATAAGGCCTATAAAAGTGTTGTTCAATTGTCATAAGAGTCTCCCTATCCTGAAAAAGTCTTGTGTCGCCAGAAGGACGTCATTACCAATAATCTCCCAAAACTTCTGAAAGAACACCAGGGGAAAATCATCTAGGCCCGAGGCTTTGTAAGCTCCCATGGAGAATACAGCCACTCTAACCTCCTCCAGGGTAATGGGTTTGGTCAACAGGAATTATCCTCCTCAGAGAGAATATTAGGAATCACCTCTAGGAGAGGGTTCATATCCTCCTCCAGCACACTTGATTGTTGTTCTACCAATAAAGTTTTGAAGTACTCCGTCACCATGTTGTCAATCTCTTCCTCTTCCTCCACCAATTGCCCTTGTTCATCTCTAAGTGCACTGATGGTATTTCTCTTACTATGTCGTAATGTAGATTAATGGAAAAAAGAGGTGTTCCTGTCCCCTTCTCTAAGCCACTGAACCCTAGATTTCTGTTTCCAGTAGACCTCTTCCTCCTTAATAGTGTGGGTCCATTCCTTGGAGAGATTCTTCTCCATCAAGTGCAGATCCTCAGATATGTCTCCTTGATGAATTTTACTTTGAATGTCTTTCAATTTTTCTATAATGCTTTTCTTCCTACTTAGAACATTTCCAAAAGTAAATCTATTCTAGCCCTTCACCTTGTTTCTCACATTGGCCAATCTCTTAGCTAGCCTGAACATAGCCAGCCCTTGAACCAGAATTATCCACCAGCTTAACAAGCAATCTCTAAAATTAGGATGGAGGGCCCACATCATTTCAAATCTGAATAGAAAAGGACGTTTTTTTGCCCTTCCCACTCCAGTTAAGTAAGAGAGGACTATGGTGTGAACCAATCCTGGGGAGAGTAGATAGATGAAGACTATTCATAATAGTCCAGTAGGAAGAGATTAAAAATCTATCCAATTTAACCTCAATCAGGTTATTCCCTTGTCTTATGTTAGACCAGGTGAAGGCCTGCCCTGATAGTTCCACATCCATAAGGCCTGCATTTCCAAGAAAATCAGCAAGATACATCATGCTATCCTAGTAGTCAGTTAACCCCCATTTTTTTAGAAGGGAAAAGAGGGGAGTTAAGGTCTCCCGCCACCATCTAATTGACTCTTCTATTTTTCCTAATTTTGTCCACCAGACTCTCCCAAACTTCCTTTCGACTACTACAAGTATTGGGGGCATAAACATTAATCAACATCCACCGTTCAAGATGAGAGCAAAAGGCAACCTCCACATGATTCTTAGAACAAGATATGAGTTTACCAGTAATGTCTTGCCTCCAAAGAGTAACAGTTCCTCCAAAGGCCCTAGTAGCCTCACTTATAGCATACATCGCATTAGGCCAAATATAATTAAGGATAGATTTGAAGCTTTCCTCTGACATTTTTATGTCTTGCAAAAGAAGAATATCCACTTTATTATCAAAAACACAGTTCCTAACTAACAATTGCTTATGAGGGTTGTTTAGCCCTCTTATGTTCCAACAGATTATCTTCATTTCTTGATCTTTCTAGGGGGCCACCAAGGTGGACTACTTCCCACTAGCAATCTCCTACTCCATCTCCTTTTGTCTGGTCTTCATATGGGTTGGCCTTCCGACCTTACTATCTCCCCCCACGTCGGCTATCTTACAACTACTACTTTTCTGTTTCTTCTTCACAATAGTCCATCCTCCCTTATCCTCCAACTTCCCACTTGAACTTGCTCCTGGGAAAAGTGATATATTCTTCAACAGTGCCCTTGTATTAGTTTTGAGGAACCTTAGAGGGTCCCGAGGATTGTCAACTCCATTAACCCTACTCTGTAAAGATAGAGCACTTTTCTGTGGGCTGAGATCCACTCCTATCTCTCCTTCTTCCATGTTTCCCTGGCCCTCCTTAGTTACAGCTGATTCCTGAAGCTCGGGTGGATTTTCCATCTTTGTATCTATCAACTTTTGGCTCTGCTCCTCCCCAACAATTGTCAGTTCTACAGCCAATTTCTCCTCCATCAGCAATGGAGAAGCTTGAGGCTCTAGTTGAACTATTTGGGTGTCTTCCACTGGAGTTTCCATAAGGGTTTCCTTCTCCGGAGAAGCCAGGGGAGAGTGAACAATCTTCAAGATATCCTCCTTGAAGGGGTATTCCTTGGTATCCTCCATCACTTGTTTTGACTTTAAGGGAGGGTTACACTTTGGGGTTTGGCACTGGGTAAAGACATGACCAACTTTAATGCAATTTTGGCAGAACATCCTAGCATTTTGATACTGAATACTCTGCGTCCACTTACCAAACTAGGATTCCAGTATAATGGAAGTGGGGAGGGCCTTCAAAATGTCCACATTGACATAAAATCTAACATATATCGGTCATGCCTTTGCCTTCATAACCTTATCAACAGTGACATAGTTATCGAAGGAGTTGCCTATCCAAGCAAAAATTTCCTCATCCCAAAATTCTAGAGGATGACCTGGCAAGAGAACCCATACAGGTGCCAACTAATTGAGGTTAGCCTTGGGGTCAAAACCAGGTTTCTATTTGCACAGGGAGAGGAAATGCTTCCTATATAGCCATGGACCACCAGCTAAAACTAATAGCATGTCTTCCTGAGAGGTAAATTTAAACAAAAACATACCTCCTACCATAGTACTAGCTGATACTCTCCTCTTGAGAGACCACTTGGTCATCATCCAGTGACGAACCAAGTCAATATTGGGCTTGAAGCCAAAAAACTTCCCCACCAGGGTGTTATCCATAGATGCCACAACCCGCAGCACTGTCTGCACCAGTAGTTTAAGTGCATTAGCACCATCCACTTCTGAAACCACCAGTTGACTGCTCAAAGTCTTGGCAGTACCATTGACATTACCTACAAGAGTTTCCATCCACTTCTTGAGGTTTGACTTCGAAGCTGAGGCCATGTGATCCCTCCGACCGCCCGTGCCATTAGCTGCACCCCCTAGAGTCAAGGGAGGGGACTGAATCACGTCCCCCCTTGAACTGTATCCTTCCATTCCCACCCAACATGAATTTAAAATTCAAACACCTAGTTGCAGAGCGCCTTATGTTTCCAAAGTGACCAACCAACAATTAAATCATTATAAAAAGTATTTGAGCAAAAGTACCATTGTCATAGTGTAACAAGGGCTATTCTTGTAAGAGCTTTCTATGCTTTTCCTTTGATTTTTGTTAACTCTTTAAATATTTATGAATTGATTATGACACATTAAATTATTTTATTTATAAGATATTGTGTGTCATACTATAAAATAAGTAGTGTTTTGGAAGTGGGTCTTTTATTGACTATTTTTCACTCAATGTTATTTTTTAAGTTTGTAGGTTAATTTGGTAATATGATTCCTTATATATTTTTTATATTATAAAGTTTATACAACAATCTCATAAAATGCTGGTTATGAAACTATAATAAGTATATGCATATGCTTGCATAATAATCTTTTGAAATAATGAGTGCATCCTATAAAATCTCTTTAAACAACTTAATTTGATATAATTTTTTTTTCCCAAAAAATATTATTTTTATTAATTTTTAGTTAAAAAATAAATTATATTTATTGCAGCAATATATAAATTTTAAGGTAGATTTGTTGCTGCAATATGTACTATTGTATTCTAGATTGAAATCCTAGAGGTTCCATATTGAAATCCTAGAGAACTGAAGACCCAAATTTAATATAATATAATTTTATTCTATATATTTTTAACTCAGTGCAATAGAAAAATGCTTTGTAGGTATTTATAGCTATATAATTGAAGTTAGGATGGAAAATGAAGAAGAAAAATTAGCATGTAGAATCTCTGGGAACCATGGCAGTGGAAGTAACAGCTTGAAGGAGACAAAGTAACTATCAATAATACTTGAAGCAAAGAAAAACCTCAGGTGCCAAGCCACCAAAGGGTCACCCAGCCTGCCCTAGTGAATAAAAAAATAAGCAAAAAAACACAACAATCAATCACCAGAACGAAATGAAGATTAATATTCTAGAAATTGTAGTAGGTTATGATGTCTAAATATTTAACTTAGTATTGCAAGAGGTATGATGTAGTTACATGGCTGTTTTTGAGCTTTGGGAATTGTGGGTAGTTGGACAATTTAGTAGCTAGACTTGATAGGAGGATATTGATTTAACGGAGTAGACAATGTCGAAGTTTAGATTTCCAAAGGCCTTCACAACCACAATGCTGTCATAGAGTGTTTTGGAGTTAGGTGGATTCAAGGGCAATGAACTGTCCAATGCAAAGATGGCCATTCGATGGGCCACATATTATCTTCTCAAAGATACTACTCATCCAATTCAGGTTAGTATGTGCTTAAGAACAGGATAATTACAGTCATGATGTAACAATAGAATAATTTTAGTCATGATGTTGTATCTCCTAGTTTTATAAATTCTAATAATTATTAAGGATTGTTTGAAAATTATGTAGGTAGGGGAACCTAACAGTGACCACAAATGCTGAGAAAGGGCGGAAGACATGGACACAACTAGAACTGTGTATAAAGTAGATAACCAAAACCTTGAAACGGCTGTAGCACTTGTAGTTGCATCCCTTGTATCACAAGTAAGACCCTTCCTATTTCAAGAGACTCATTCATGCTTCCATGATGTTAAATTTTTTAGCACTAGAGTAATAGAAGTTGTTTAAAAACTAGGTAATGATTAGAGTTTAGGAGCTGATAAATTAGACATTACATGGGTGGGACAATAAACATGTTGGAACCTAAATACTTTTATGGAAGGTATAACTTTGAGTGTGACTAATTATACTAATTGAATAAGCAGAAAGTTAAAAATATTGCTGATTCAATGAAAAAAGTGAAGTAATATAAGGAGTCACACTCTAAGTCACTCTACCTTGGATAAAAGCACTCAGGCTCCAACATGTTTATTGTCCCACCCAAATGTATTGTATGATTCACTAGCTCTGTTTTAAGTTGCTACTATTATTCTAGTGCTAAAAAATTTAGTATGGAAGCATGAATGAGTTTCTTGGAATAGAAAGGGTCTGACTTGGGAAACAAAATGGATGTAGCTCCAAGTGCTGCAGTTGTTGTAGGGTTTTGGTTATCTATTTTAAATGCAGTAATCTTTTGCCCTCTCCTAGAATTTGTAGTCATTGTTAGTGTCTCTTACCTACATAATTACCAAACAAGCCTAAATAATTATTAGAATTTATAAACCCAGGAGATAAAACATCATTACTAAAATTATTCTGTTGTAACATCATGATTGAAATTATTTTGTTGTTATGCACATACTAACCTCAACATTTATGGTGACCGGATTAGCAGTAGCTTTGAAAAGATAATTTATGGCCCATAGAATGGCCATCTTTGGATTGGAGAGCTCACCGCCAATGAATCCACCAAACTCCAAAACACTCCATGATATAGCATTGTGGCTGTGCATCATAATATCCTCCTGACAATTCCTGTCTATACCAACTAAAATAATATCTCTGTCTAGACACTATTCCGCTTCCTTATGTACTTTGACTATAATGCTTGGTAACTTCAATTCAAAGTTGAGCAAGGATTCGTTGGTAGCAAGCTTCCTGGTAGACGGCTTATTGTAGGGGCAACTATTCCCAATGTCCACGTGCAATGGTTAAAGGGCATGGTTCATCTTTGGGTGCATCACCACTAACTACTTCTTTGCCAAATAAAGTCAATAATACCCCTCATGAAAATGGTCTTCAAATGGCTAGAGGTTCATTTGTGCTATATGTTATATTTTATGCATATCACGTTGAACTGAAAAATCATTTCAGGTGTAAGACTAACTCTGAAGTTGTTGTTGCTAGTATCTTAGATATGTTTAGAACTATAAAGGAATTTTTGGAAATTCAAATCTGGAGTACGTACTCCACCTACCCACTACCCCGTCAAAGATTTCTTTGGGATCTCTCTCCCACCACATTGGCCAAGGAGTTAATGCTATCCAATTGGAACTGAAGACAGAATTCATTGGTGGCTAGTTTCATTATTGTTGGTAGGTATTTTTAAATTTGTTTTGAGCAGCAGAATTTTTTTGCAGGTTAGAGAAGAGACAAAAGGAGGGAATGTTTTAAAATGTAAGACAGAAAAATAAGCAAAGAGGCAGAAGAGGAAGTTGTAGAAGCATTAGCAACACAGAATGTTCTTTGTGTCCATGAACAATAGTTCTGAGCATTTCAGTGTGTGTGCAAAGAGTAGCAAATAGCTCCAGTTTGTTGTGGGTTTGTGTACAGTTCTAGATTGCTGCAAATCATGTTTGTAATCTTGTAGTTTTATGTTTAGAAATCATTTGTAAATGTTATTTTTTCTGATTTAATAGAACAAACAAAAGTTTGCAAGTCTCAATTGTGTGTCTCCTTTGCAATCTATTTTGCTATTCCACATTTTATTTGTGTTTGGGATTCAAATATCCATCAGATTGGTATTAGACCCAGAAGGCCCTAAGTCTTGAGTGAGTTGGGCATTTATTCTCTGGGTGTTTAAAGTTTTTTTGGTAGGAGACATGGCTAGAGAAGAGAGTAAGAGTTGGCAACCAGCTGCATATGCAACCCTCACAAACAACCAGAAGACCCACCTAAAGGAGACCCAGTTGAAGGAGCCAAGAAGGAAAGATGCAAAAGCCCTTTGTTTAATTGAGGTAACCTTGACAGAGGCTATTTTCTCTAGAATAGTAGTAGCCAACTATGCAAAAGAAGCATGGGAAATATTGCAAAATAGCTACAAGGGAACTGACAAGGTGAGATCAATGAAACTCCAGCTACTTAGGAGAGATTTTGAGACCTTACAAATGAAGGACAATGAGTCTATTTCAGATTTTCACACAAGGGTTTCCACCTTGGTTAATCAATTAAGGATAAATAGAGAAACCATGGATGAACAAAGGATTATAGAGAAAATCCTTAGAAGTTTGCTTGCTAGATTTGACCCAATAGTTATTACCATAGAAGAGACTAAAGGCCTCTTTAAAATGGCACTTGATGAGATGATGGTTCCCTACTAACCCATGAGCAGTGCGTAAATAGCTCAACAAATCCTTCCCATGAGCAAGCTTTCAAAGTTCAAGCCAACTCAAGAGGCAGGGAGAGAGGTAGAAATAGCTCCGAATGAAGCTCAAGAGGTAGAGGTAGAGGCAGATCTAGACGTGGAAGTGTTGGAGAAGATAGCTCAGGATGAGCACACAACCAAGAGGGAGCAAGTAGTTCTTAGTCCAGCTCTAGACAAGCCAAGAAGAACAACAACTCAAGTCAGAAGTTTGACAAGAGCAACGTTGAATGCTATTATTGTCATAAGTTTGGTCATTATGCAAGTGAGTGCTGGAAAAAGCAATGTGACTAGTCTAACCAAAGTACAAATGTGGCTGATGAAAATGTGGCTAAAGGTAATCAGTCAAAGGCCTTTATCATGTGCAAAATTGCTAAGAAAGGTAGTGATGAGGTATGGTTTTTACATAGTGGATGTAGAAACCACATGAGTGGTAATGAGAGTTTATTTTCTTTCATTGATAAAAATGTTAAGTCTAAGATAAAAATGGGAAACAATGAAATAGTTCCAATTGTGGGAAAGGGGTCTATTATGTTTGGTACTAGTCAAGGTGAGAAGGAGATTGAAAATGTATATTTTACTCCTAGAAAAAAGCACAATCTCATGAGTATTGGACAACTGATCCAAAAAGGCTACAAAGTGTTGATGGAAAAGGGTGAATGCATCATTTATGAGAGGGATGGAAGCAAGAAAATACTTGCAGCAGTGCCAATGACAAAGAATAGAATATTTCCCTTGAGGATAGAAACGTGATTCTTAGCCCAGTCCACAACTGTACCTGTCAAGTTCTAGATGGCTCCAGACGGCTCTGAAGTCAACCATTTTGAGTCTTCAGCAGTGGCACAACAAGCAGCCTTCAATATAGTCATTCAAGACCCCTCCAATCTTTGGCATTTTAGGTATGGATACATAGGTTATGCTGATTTGAATCTTTTGTCAAAGAAGGGTATGGTTAGAGGTTTACCAACGATTGTAGAGCCTAGTGGTAAATGTGAAGCCTGCATTTTAGGCAAACAACGTAGGCAGCCTTTTCAATCAGGCAACTCTAGAAGGGCAAGAACACCATTGGAGCTAGTGCACAGTGACTTGTGTGGCCCTATGAAAATAATTTCTATTGGTAAGAGCCAATATTTTATGACCTTCATAGATGACTACATCCATAAGACATGGGTTTATTTATTACAACATAAATCTGAAGCATTTGACAAGATTAAAGTTTTTAAGGCCCATGCTAAAAAGGAGAGTGTACATTTCATCAAGGTCCTAATGTTAGATAGAGGAGGAGAGTATACCTCCAATCAGTGTGTGAATTTTTGCAAGCAACATGGCGTTAAGAAGGATCTAACAACAACCTATACTTTGAAGCAAAATGGAGTGGATGGGAGGAAAAATAGAACCATTGGGGAGATGGCAAGAAGTATGCTTAAAGCCAAGAGACTCCCAAATGAATATTCAGGTGAAGCTATAGCAACATCAATATATTTGATAAATAGAAGTCCTACAAAGGTACTTCATGACAAGATTCCACAAGAGGCATAGACAAAATATAAGGGGATGTTTGAGCACTTGAGAGTGTTTGGGTGTGTAGCATATGCACTTGTGCCAAAAGAAAAGAGGAAAAATTTGGATGACAAGGGTCAGAAGTGTATCTTCATTGGCTATTGTGAAGAGTCAAAAGCCTATAGCTTGTATAACCTAGTCACCAAGAAAATAGTTATTAGCAAAGACGTGGAGTTCTTAGAGAATGAGTCATGGGATGGCTTGATAGATACTGATATCTCTGGACAACTCCCGACAACACTGATTGATGAAGAAAAGGAGTATGAAGTCTAGCAAGATGATGTTATGGAGCCTCCTAGACAACTCCAGAGAGCTTCTAACATAGACCATAGATAGGTGCAGAGTTCTGTACACATAGCTCTAAATAGCTCTAGACCGCTCTAGACACAGACAGAGAGCTCTAGATAGCTCCAGACAAGGTCTGCATAACATAGCAATAGTAATAGTGAGAGTTCAAACCCCACTCTTGCCTCCTTAATGCCAAGAAAGACCAAGAGTCTAAGGGAGATCTACAAAAATGAAAGGTATGATGAAGAGTTTGATAAAAATATGAATTTTGTATTATTTTCTCATAGTGATCCAATTTATTTTGAGGATGTTGTGAAAGAAAAGAAATGGTGTGAAGCCATGGATAAGGAGATACATGCAATAGAGAGGAATAGAACATGGGAGATAACTAATTTGCCTCCCAACAAACAAGTCATTGGAGTGAAATGGATCTATAAGACCAAGAGCAATGTCGATGGAAGAATAGAAAGGCATAAGGCAAGATTAGTTGTCAAGGGGTACAAACAATAGTTTGGGAGAGATTATGATGAACAATATGCTCTAGTTGCAAGGATGTAAACCATGTGGATAGTTATAGCAATCTCAGCACAACATAAATGGAAGGTGTATCAAATAGACTTGAAGTCCGCCTTCTTGAATGGAGTGTTGAAAGAGGAAGTGTATGTGGAGCAGCCACCTAGTTATGAAGTTGTAGGTCAAGAAAACAAGGTATATAGGCTGAAGAAAGCTCTTTATGGGTTGAAGCAAGTACCATGGGCATGGTATAGTAGGATTGACACATATTTGTTGAATAATAGCTTTAGAAAAAGTGATGGTGAGCCCACTCTTTACATCAAGATAGTTGATGATAAGAATTTAATTGTTGTCTTGTATGTTGATGATTTTGTTTTTACTGGGGATGATGATTTCCTCATTGCTGATCTTAAAGAGGCCATGAAAAGAGAGTTTGAAATGATAGACTTAGGTCTAATGAGGTATTTTCTAGGCATAGAAGTAAAACAAATGCATGATGGTATATTTATCTCTCAAGCAAAGTATGCAGCTGAGATTTTGAAGAGGTTTAGGATGCAAGATAGCAAGTCTGCCCCCACACCAATAGCTATAGGTATGAAGTTGAGCAAGGAGGACCATAGCAATAAAGTGAACCCAACCCTCTACAAGATTATGGTTAGAAGTCTGATATATTTGACTACTACTAGGCCTGATATAATGCATAGTGTAAGTTTGATTTCCTGATTTATGGAGACTCTGAAAGAGTCACATTGGCAAGCAGGTAAAAGAATCCTAAGATATGTGAATGGAACCAAATGATATGGCATTTTGTATAGTGCAACAAATGTTTTTGGGTTAGTTGGTTACACAGATAGTGATTGGATAGGGAGTGTAGATCATATGAAAAGCACATCTAGATATGTGTTTCACTTGGGATTAGGAGTCATTTCATGGGCTTCCAAGAAACAACCCATAGTTTCCTTATCTATAGCTGAGGCTGAGTATATAGCAGCAAATGCAGAGCATGTAAATCTATTTGGCTAAGGAGGATCTTAATAGATTTGAAGGAAGAACAAAAGGATGGAACAACTATATTTTCTGACAATATCTCCACAATTACTTTGACAAAGAATCTAGTTTTTCATGGAAGAAGCAAACACATTGAAGTCAGGTATCATTTCATAAGAGAATTAGTTGAAAATGGTGAAATCAAAATAAAATTTTGTAGGTTTGAGCAGCAACTTGCAGACATTTTTTACCAAACCATTAAGCAAGGAGAACTTTGAACATCTCAAAGATAGCTTAGACATTGTGAACAACTCCAGTTTCAGTTCTAGAAAGAAAGATCCAGATAGCTCCAGACAACTATAGATAGCTCTCAAGACATAGAATGAAAGAGGTTTGTGGCTCAAGATTTAGGGGGAGTGTTGGAAATTCAAATCTAGAGTACGTACTCCACCTACCCACTACCTCGTCATAGATTTCTTTGGGATCTCTCTCCTACCACATTGACCAAGGAGTTAATGCCATACAATTGGCATTGCAAACAGAATTCATTGGTGGCCAATTTCATTATTGCTAGTAGGTAATTTTAAATTTGTTTTGAGCGGCATAATTTTTTTTGAAGGTTAGAGAAGAGACAAAAAGAAGGGAATGTTTTAAAATGTAAGACAAAAAAAGAAGTAGAGAGGCAGAAGAGGAAGTTACAGAAGTAGTAGCAACAGAGAATGTTCTTTGTGTGCATGAACAACAGTTCCGAGCATTACAGTGTGTGTACAGAGAGCAGCAGATAGCTCCAATTTGTTGTGGGTTTGTGTGCAACTCCAGATTGCTGTAAATCATGTTTGTGATGAATCTATTTAGAATGCTTTTTTAAAATGCGCCTAGGAGCAATGAACTGGTGAGGCCACAACATGGGGGACCTCATCCCCTAGCAAGAACACTAGCTCATTGGCCCAGCGAAGGCGTAAAGCCTTGTGAGCTCGTTGGCCTAGCTCGTTGGCCTAGTGGGGGTTTGAACTCTGGTGGCCGCCACTACAACCGAGCGACTTAACCACCGAACCATGCCATCATCGGCAATATATATTATATCTTGATCTTTTAGATTTGTAAGTTAAAAAAATATTATAAATAGATTCATCTATCATTTGTTTCATAAGGTAAAAATCTATTATTTAGCCTCTCATCAAGCCTCATTCCTTTATAGTTCTGAACATATCTAAGATACTAGCAACAACAACTTCAACTTTATTGTTAGTCCTGAGATGGTTTTTTCAATTCAACATGATATGTAGAAACCATAACAGATAGCACAAATGAACTAAAATTAGGATATTCTGTAGATTTGAAGCCCATCTTATGGAATATGAAACTAATCAAAATAATCTTCATTATATTCATTAAGGTCAGATCTAAAATTGATAGTAGCTCAAGAATCAGTCATACCACCTTAGGTGTATTGACCATGATAAAATCATTGATCAGGTTCTTTAAGATACAAGCTACTTCTTGGACTCACACCAAGGCTCATCCATTTATATGACAACCACAAGGTGGATATCTAATAGTCCACAAGGTGGATATCTAATATTTTATAAAGTCCACCCGCATATTCTTTCAGAACTCTAGAATGCAATAATCCACAAGAAGCAGCATATAGAATAATCCACCAAAATGCAAAGTCTATTAACCTTCTAAATGATGACTCGATTTACACTAAGCCTATAAACCATTTAAATGTTGACTAGATATACACTAAGTCATTATACCTTAGCAGTTATGAAGGCATCTTATAAGATTAAAAAACCCAAAACTAAAAAAATAATGAACTTGAAACATACCTCCATCCATTTGAGGAACATTATCAAGGATGGTAGTATTGACTGCATTTGGCAAAGAAGTACTAACTGGTGATGCACCCAAAGATGAACCATGACCTTTAACCATTGCACGTCGATGTTGGGAATGAGGTGGACGAGAAGAAGTATAGACAATGCTATTGCTACTTTCATCTTCACCATTATAATTAATCTTATGATAGTATACATTAACATAACGGGGCAACAGTAACATAAACATTAGCCCCTGCAATAAGCCGACAACCAAGAAGCCTCCTACCAATGAATCCTTGCTCAACTCTGAACTGAGAGATACCAAGCATTACAGTTAAAGCACATAAGGAAGTAGAACAGTGTCCAGACAGATATTATTTCGGTTGGGATAACAAGAATTGACGGGAGGATATTATGATGTAGTAGATAATGTTAAGTTTGGATTTCCAATGGCCTTCACAACCACAATTCTGTCATGGAATGTTTTGGAGTTCGGCGGATTCATGGGCAACGCGCTCTCCAATGCAAATACGGTCATTCAATGGGCCACAGATTGTCTCTTTAAAGCTACTGCTCATCCGGGCACCATATATGTTCAGGTTAGTAAATTCATAACAATAGAACAATTTTAGTCATGATGTTACAACGAAATTTTTTCAGTCATGATATTGTATCTCTTGGATTTCTAAATTATAATAATTATTTAGGGTTGTCTGATAATTATATAGGTAGGAGACCCTACAAATAGTGGGAGAGGCTAGAAGACATTGACACTACCAGAACTACGTATAAAATAGATAACCAATATCATGAAATGCCTACATCACTTGCAGCTGCATCCCTTGTGTTTCGCAAATCAGACCCTTCCTATTCTAATACACTCATTCATCCTTTCATGATGGTAAATTTTTAAGCACTAGAGTAATAGCATCTTAAAAGCATGATAACATTCAGAGTTTAGGAGCTGATGAATCAGAGAATACATTTGGGAGGGACAATAAACATGTTGGAGCCCGAGTGCTTTTATCCCAGGTATAGTAACTTAGACTGTGACTACATATGCTAATCGAATAAGTAAGAAGTTATATAAGTAGCCACACTCGGGCTCCAACATGTTTATTGTCCCTCCCAAATGTATTCTCTGATTCATCAGCTCCTAAACTCTATCATTACCAAGTTTTTAAGATGCTGCTATTAATCTAGTGCTAAAAAATTTAGCCTTATGGAAGCATGAATGAGTCTCTTGGAATAGAGATGGGCTTACTTGTGAAAAATGGATGCAGCTGCAAGTGCTTCAACCGTTTCAGGGTTTTGGTTATTTATATGTAGTTCTGGAAGTGTCCATGTCTTCTGGCCTCTCCCAATATTTGTGGTCATTGTTAGGGTCCCTATCTACATAATTTTCAGATGAGCCTCAATAATTATTAGAATTTATAAACCCCTGAAATTATTTTTTTGTTATGAATGAAATTATTCTATTGTTATGCACATATTAACCTGAGCATATATGGTCCCAGATGAGTAGTAGCTTTGAGAAGATAATATGCGGCCTATCAAATGGCCATCTTTGTATTGGAGATATCGCTGCCGATGAATTAGCCGAACTCGAAAACACTCAATAAAAGCATTGTGGTTGTGAAGGCCTTTGGAAATCCAAACTTAACATTGTCTACCGTGTCAAGTCCATATCCTCCCATCAAGTGCAGCTAATAAATTGTCGAACTGGCCACCATTCACGAAGCTTCAAAAACAGCCACAACTATGTCATACCTCTTGCAATAACGAGTCAAACATTTAGACATCATAACCTGCTACAATTTCCAGAACATTAATCTTCATTGGCTTATGGTGATTGATTGTTTTATTTTTTGGCTTATTTTTTTAGTCACTAAGGCAGCCTGGGTGACCCTTTGGTAGCTTGGCAACATTACTCTTCATTGCCTTATGGTTATTGATTCTTGTATTTTTTGGCTTATTTTTTGAGTCATTAGGGTGGCTAGGGCGACCCTTTGGTAGCTTGCCAGCTGAGGTTTCTTCTTTGCTTTAAGTATTACAGATAGTTACGTCCTTTGTCATGTTCATGCTATTACCTTTTTTTTTTTTTTGCAGGAACAAATATTAAACTTAAAGTATATATTGTTGCAATAAATATAATTTATTTTTTTATTAAAAACTAATAAAAATAATATTCTTTACTTAAAAGAAAAATTGTTTCAAATTAAGTTGTTCAATTATAGGATGGAATTATTATATCAAAAAATTATTATGTGCACATATGCATATATTTATGATAAAGTAGTTCCATGATCAATATTTTATGGGATTGCTGTATAAACTTTATAATATAAAACATTTAAGATATCATATTACCAACATAACCTAGAAATTCAAAAAATAATGTTGAGTGAAAAAATAGCCAATAAAACCCCAATTTCCAAAACACTAATTATGTTATATTATGACACATAATATCTTATAAATAAAATATTTAAAGAGCTAACAAAAATATTTAAAGAGCTAACAAAAAATCAAACGAAAAACATAGAAAGATATTACCAAATTAGCCCTTGTTTTACTATGACAATGGTGGTTTTGCTACAATGATTTTTGATAATGATTTGATTCTCAGTTGCTCATTTTGACAACATAACATTACCTTCAAAGCTCTTGATTGATAGAGTCTTAATTTATAGATTTTTGGATGATAGGATGAATGGCTAAGATTTTATTAGATGGATGGCTAAGATTTGATGAGATGACTTTACGGCAAGAAAGGAGGCTCCTAAGTCATTTCCTTATGCTGATGAAGGGATGGAAAGATTTCAAGTGACAGGAAACTGAGGCTTATCCTTATGTGAATGACTAGGATTAAGAGGTGTTTATCCTTATGTGAATGGCTAGGATTACTAGGTGTAGTATGAAATGGGTGGTGGAGCTGTAAAGTTAGTTTGGCTTTTGTGCTCGACATGTGACTCTTATTTATTATTTGTGGCAAGTGGATGAGGATTAGAACAAGGTGGAAAATAATTAATCAAATAATAAAATTACCTAATTAACTGGCATACCTATCTTAGGAAAAATCTACCTAAATTACGCCATGTATTGAATCAAAATAAAATAACAATAAAAAATTTCCTTTGTAAAGCATGCATTTTTTTATTTATGTGAAGAACCCTAACCCTATTTGTGTGTGGAGAGATTTGAAATAACCCAAGTAAATAAAATTTAAATCCCAAAAATAATCTAGTTTCTTCAAATAAGATAACACTAAAATATTTCATTTATTATAAACTAGCATACCTATCTTTACAAAATAATCTAGTTTCTTAAAACAAAATAACAATAAAAAATTTCCCTTACAAAGCATGCATATTTTTATTTATGTGAAGAACCTAACTCTATTTGGGTGTGTTGAGATTTGAAATGTCTTGAGTAAATAAAATTGAAATCCCAAAAATTATCTAATAAAATAAAATCACATTAAAATATTTCATTAACTATAAAATTAAACTTTGAAGAATGAAATAAAAATGCAAAACATGGTGTCACTTCATTTAAATATTTTCCATGATACTCTAGATTTTTAACTTCATAAATAAAATTCAAATCCCAAAACTAAAAATATTTTCCATGATACTCTATATTTTTAACTCTTGAGTAAAAAATTGAAATCCCAAAAATAACCTAATTTGATAAAATAAAATAACACTCAAATATTTTCTTTACAAAGCATGCATATTTTTATTGATGTGAAGGACCTGACCCTCTTTGGGTCTAGATAGATTTGAAATGTCTTCAGTAAATAACCCTAGAGATAAGTCAACTAAATCAAATACAAGGTGGAATTTTTAAATTTTTTTTTAAATAGAGATAATGATAACAAAATATGGCACAATTTGATCCAACAAGTTAACAAACATCTCTAGGAATAACATGAGTGCATTATAATAACTAGCAATTTTCAACAACATACAAAACTCATTCAAATGATGTTTAGTTATATGATTACCTTACTAATTACTAACATGATCTAACTAACAGCCATGTTTTGTTCTAAATTTGAAAGTTACCCAAGAAAATAGCATTAATGAACTCTTTAGGATGATGAAATATTAATTTAGAAGTTTATCTTAGTAACCAACATTCATAAAAATGTAATGTAAGATACAAACGTTTCAATGAGTTTATACACATTTATACACCTTTACCAATACTACAAGATAGTCATTTATTCACCAAGTGGAAAGGTACCTCCTTGGCTTCTAAGTCCTAGGCTTCTAAGTCCTACATGGCTTATAATCTCAAACTGCACATCTAAAGAGACATTAGTTTTGCATGATTATTAATTTCAAAACAAATATCAATTTCATAAAATGACAAGCCTAAGGCCCTAAGGGGCTGACCTAATGTCTCGGGGGCTCATCTAAGATAGCCTTGCCTACGTTTGCGTAACACAGAGACATTGTAGTTCGGACCTATATTTACAACCACAAGATGGTATTATACAAATCAAAACCTCTACAATGATATCATCTTCTAATTCTTAAATACACATTCACATTACAATCCATTCCTTGAGGATAGTAGGAGATTCCACAACATTCTCATAAAATTTCTTAGGACAACATGATCTAAAGCTTAATTTTCTTGAAACAATTTCATATTTATCACCCAAGATTTAATGTAACTAAATTAAGAAGTCTAGCACGCACTAGTATACTATACAAAGTACATACTAATCCTTGTCAATAGCAATATATGCACAAAAGACAAAACATTCATGTTTGATCTAACTATATTTTCATCTTTCCTACCCTCAAATCCATTGAGGAGGTTCAACCTCATATCATAATCTACATCTTAAATAACATAACTGTGACATTAAGATCTTATTTTGATATAGCCCACAACTTCATTTCTTGAACTTATTTTGATATAATATCCTCCATGAAGAAAATTCACACTATAATCATTGTATTAATGAATACAATTTCTTTCAGCATTATTTATCAATTTACAAAGAATATCTAGTCTTTTCTATATTACAAAACATAATATTCAATGTCTACTCTATTGCTAGAATCCTATTTAACCCATTATGATAGAACAGATAAATGCACAATAACACATTATTCAAGAAAGTAATACAAGCTCTATTAACAAAAATGAAATATAAAATTTTAGTTTCTCAACTTCACTCCACACTCTGACCTAAGATAGAAGTCTAACAGATCTTACAAGGATTATATATCTTAATAGGAGAATGATCTAACTCAAACTAACATTACAAACGGACAAATGTGTTACTTCATTTAGCACTATGTTTTAACTTAGAAGCAAGCATATTGTCAATATTTGGATCTACTTTCCAATGAAAGAAACATCACATTCCCTTACGAAATATGAGTTAATACAAACTCTAATCAAATATAAGGACATCGCTATTATTACAATATTTGTATCAATGGTAATGGGTTTATCAATAAATGGGTCCCTACCTTACTAAATTGACTTGCTCAAGTTCCTAACTCTACTCTTGACCAACATTAATCATGTTTCCAATCATAACCTTCTCATTCTCAAACACTATTCGAACACAATGAATCTAGTTAGGAAGGTTGTCAAAATCTGTTTGGTGTCCCATACTCCCAATCATCGTGATAGTCATAATGACAAGAAACAATTATTTACTTCAAATGAACCAACTAACAAGTAAACTATTCTTGCTAGAAATAATTTTGCCAATAAATTCCCAATTCATCAAATATCTCATCAATTGTTGTAATCATTATTTCTTTTCTCAAATCTCAACTCAGAAGAGTGGAAAGAAGAAATCCTTATAATTCTGTGCTGTCCGAATAATCATACTTCCTATTACAACTACTAGCCTTCCCAATAAGAATAATTACAGCCTCCATTACAAGTGATACGTAACGTTCTAAATCTACATTTTGAGGATTGACAATCGCATTTCCTAGATGTAAACCTATTGACATCCATAAGGGCGGTCTTGGAAAATAGAGCTGTCCATGTTGTACATTTTGATCCACTGGGCTCTTAGTTATAACCAAAAGACACCAGAGCATGACTGTGACAACATTTTCCATGGTAAAACTTGCACATGATAAATCATTAGCTAGACAGCTTGCCCTATGTGCCTAAAAAAAAGTCAGAAACAAAGCTAATAAGAAGGGCTATCATCTGAAAGGTAAACCCCCAAATTGTCAAATAGAAATAAAGGAGATACGATGGACGAGCGAATGTGAAACTGAAACTAATGGTGTTGTTGATTCCACCATTATATCTTCCACTTCTCTTCGACGATTTCTCTTTGAACAAATGTTGTACTCCATAATTGAAAATTAATTATGGATGGAGCATTCACTATCCCAAAACAAGCCTGAACAATTTAAGAAAATATATAAGTAGAACTCTATTAGACAAAATGAATCAACCCAATTTACTACTAATTATATATGGACTGCTCCTACTAATGTTGGTTATACATTTAGCTTAATTTAGGTAATTGTCTATATGGAATCAATTGTCTAAATATATCAGGAGAAATCAATGATGCCCTTAGAATTCAAGAGAAGAATTAAGACAAGAATAAAATATTCTTATTAATTAGCCACGATGCCCTAATTTCAATCCTCTACTTTCTAAACTATTAAATAGAATTCGTAAAATTCCCGCAACCTTCAAAAAAAGGATCTCATTCTATGAACGAGTAGTGAGGTATTCTCTAATTAAGGAACTCTACCACACTGCAATAGAATGTTTCACAATTATAGGTTTAAAAATGAATGCAAATGGCAGGTCAAAACCAAATCTCTTGACAGTATAGAAGGTCGATACATAGTTGGAGAGATTGGCTAAGAAAAAGGAAAGCACAACACATACCATATTTAAGAAATTTACCAATTGCTAACGATGAATAGGAAAATGCATCTTTTTTTTCTACTGCCAAGGTAAGAGTTGGTAGTTGCATTGCTTTACTAACGACGCCAATGGAACAACTAAAATAAATTAGCTAAGAACCCATGAGTATGCGTTGTTCCTCTGATTTTCGTCTAAATCACCCTAAAGACTACCCTATGGACTTGCACGCTGGCATACTACTCTAAGAGACGAAAGAATATCTGGGAAGCTTTTTAAAGCAATCTGGCTTCAGCGAAAATACTTTGAATAGATTAGTTAATACGTTACATTCCATAGTGTAGGTGTATTATACAATGAACCATTACAAAATACTCTGGGAGACATAAATGCTACCATTCAAAAAAGAAAACCTTGAAGAGAAATCATTCACAAAGTGTCATGATTGAAAAATATGTCCAAAATAGATAATAATCCCATTTGAAGATTCCAACTGAAATAATTAGTGAGGAATCAGTTTATGCATGTACAGGACTTCGACGGAGAAAACATTTAGCAGATCACAGTGATTAGGAAGGGTGCAAGGGTTTTTAGATCTGAGCGTATAATTGATAGCGAGTATCATTTGTGCGGATCACAACCTACAATAGTGGACGCTCATTGTGATCAACAAACCCTAGAGGGAAAGTCACAGCAGTCTTATCACCATTCGAGTGGATCTGCATGCCATAGAGCCTACTCTAAACGGGTTTTGTGACTTGGATATAAGTGAACCAAACGTTATTGTGATACACATGTTTCTCACCGCATTACTGGTAGTTGTATCAGTCACCACCACCATCAGGCTACAACCTTTGATTACAACCCATCTAAAATAGGATTACATCAATACGAAACTATAACATTTGGGACTGCATTCAATAAGGGGAGGGGCCGGTTTGCATCCATTGCAATTATCCTGAAAACAAATTTTGCACAGACCAAGAAGTTCTTAATCAGATAATTACTAAATACTCACAAGCATGATCAAATTCCAGGATTGAGAAAACAAAATATTCTTTCCTATCATACCGATTTGTGCAAAAGTTGTACAGCTTTTCTTGCTCAGACAAATGCAACAAAATTTGGGTGAAGATTGTAACCTCCTGCTTGATAGAGTTCTCCAAACCTCCCCCTTCCTCCATCCCTGCCCAAACTCAGATAAAGACCATGCCAAAAAGGTTTTTGAACCCAATTGTGGTTTTGAACAGATATATTCTCCTAGTGTCAAAATCAAATCCTGAACAAAGATTATTATTTTCTTCCTGAAATGGTGTGCCAAACTAGATGGTAGTGCATAGGTAGCCTTGCATGTGATTTTTTAAAGCAAAGACGAGGCTATCCCCAAAAATATTCCTCCCCCCCCTTAAATAACATTTTCTGAGCTAGAGCCGCATCCCTGAAAAACGTATTTTTAAAATACCACTATCGCACTGTCTATTTTTAACTAAATTAACCTTTTTTGATTTGAAACTGAAAATGAATAATGATTCAAGATTCCCACTTTGCAAAACATCTGCCACTTAATAACATGTACCCAAAATATAATAATGAAAATAATATTAATAAAATAAAAAATCTTTCTTAAATATATAAGTAGATCAATGCAAATTGATTAATTATTCCTTTAAATACATATCATAATTACTAAGTAATTCTCAAGTATGGTCTACACCTCTCAATGGAGGATGTATTCCACACCTGAGTCAAACTTAGTCCACAATCGTTAACTGCACATCCACGGTGAAAATGGAGAGGCACTACATCCTCCCCCTCTAAAACTTGACTTCCTCCTGGAAGTCGTAACCTAGGGTAAAAATATAACACGTTAGTACCAATCATCAAAGTTGATTCATTTCATAGAAATAATATACACTAGTTTGCCTATATAAAGAATTTATAAAATATAAACTTTTGTACTCCATTTCAAACAAATCTACCCTTCTAGTTTTCAATGTCTCAATAGTAACACAATCAAAATTTGCATTTCAAATATGATTCCATAGTACATAACCACTCAAACTCCTTACATATTAGCATTAACACCCATCAATTTCTTTTTGAACTAGGAAAACATTGTACCCTTTTAGTCTTAACTAGTAGAAATTCTCATATCATAAACATGTAAAGTATTCAGTTTCAAATGTATCTCCATTACAATTCCTTTTCCAATTGGCTATTAAGCAATCAACACGTCAGAATGCTAAATTTTCACATAAAACAACATAATTATGCATGTAAAGTACACACTTTCCACAAGATCTCAAAACATATTCAACAAAAAAAAGATCACAATTTTTTTTCACCTTTCTTTTGAAGCACGCAAACACAATTTATCATTTCATAAGTACAATTTTCTTAATTTACCAAATATTCTCACATACACCCAAATTCACATCACCGAGAATGACCTCACAAGGCTACACAGGGGTCCATCTGGATACCGAAAAGTAGCATACTAATCCATGATACTTAATCCATGAGCCAAGAGCCAAAATCCATCTCACATAATCCATACCTCACACTTAGTGACCTGTTGGTGTTAGGCCACACTCACAGGGTGAGACCATCCAAGCAAGCCATGATGACCTTTCTCTTGTTGTATAAGGTTGTTAGCCTCCAAGAGATAGTCATCACACATAGGTGGGTACTGAGTCCTAGTTGTATAATCAACCTCACATACCCCCATCCTCAAGGTTCCCTGCGTCTGCTTCCTCGTATACACTCACCAAGTCTGCCTCATACGTCCTTAGAGAGGAATCACAATATGACACATGGCCAACATCAAAAACAATAAGGATAACTACTTTAGCCACAAAAATCATAAAGAAAGATTAAATAAAATTCAATTTCAACAATAAGGAAAGAAATGTGCTAAATTTCAACACTAAATCAAATGTAACCATGAGGGTTACTACAAATAGGATCACAAGTATGGTTAAACCATCACAATTAAATAGAGACAAAGTGTCAACCTTCACAAACAATAGAAAATCATCAATAACCATAAAGAAAATCCTCAATCTTTGAAAGTGCACTGTACAACACTGTGTGACTAGATACTAGCCACCAAATGAGGAAGGAGGGAACAATGTCAAGCTATAGCAGTAGCCCTCATGTGGTACGGAGTGAGTACGTCGTCCACATGGTTCAAGGTGTACCCCTTGACTACACCCTACATCGCGTCGTCACGCAGCATGGACTAACCAAGTGGCCCACACACTCCTTGGCTGCCCGCATGGAATGTACACCTCAGCCACATCTCGCATCATGTCTTAGCGTGGCATGGTCATAAGCCAACTGGAGAAGGCACGTACTGGTCATATACCGTATGGTAGTGTGCTTGTGGCTCTGCAAAAGTAGGCATGAACAGAACACACCCCGCATAGAGACGCCTCATGGAAAAGGCACACATATGTACTCATCGTAGCCAGAGGTATACATGGCTAGGACATGTACCCATATGCTAACTGACCCAAACACTGTCAAAAGAAAACATGAGTATCCCTCTACAAGTGTGCGAGGCCCCATTACGTTCATCACACAAGTAGGCTATAACACAATCTCATAGTGCACGTTCACGTGTCTAAGTACGTGGCATCATGTCCTCGAGCCTAGCTCGCTACCATTAGCAACACAACATCATCACCAGCACTGTGTCAGAATATTAGTGGGGTGTGGCATCATACCTATTGCATCATGTCAGAACATGTGCAGATACGGAATCTATCTCAGCATGGGTAACAAATCTCTCTCCACATGCTGGACCTCAAAATATACATGGGGCACATGGTCTCACTTGAGTTATCCATGTAGGTCCTAGACCCCAGCCCCCAAGTGATGATTCATGTCGTCGCATAGTTCCAGTTGGGTTGTCCATGCAGGTCCTAGACCCCGGTCCCCAACTGACAACTCATGTGGCATATCAACCTCTCATGAGGACAAAGTAAATGATCCTCCAAGAAATACCATCCAGATGCTCAGAAATTGTGGGGATTAGTCTAGCACATATGGATAAAGTACCTTGATCCATCATAAGGGAAAGTAGTGAGTACGTTTCCTCAAGTTTAGTTGAGCAAGAGACTGCTCTGCACCATCATAAGCATACGCTATACACTCTGCCTAGGGAACTTTGTGGCTGCCACTACCCCTTCACAGACTGAGGGACTAGAGAACCAAAAGAAGAGAATCTATGAATCTAACTTTTGGTTACTCTTTTATATATATAATTTCAACCACTCAATGGTTGGCCCTCAATTAGGTAACAAACATACAAACACACATAATGGTATGGTTAATTCCACACCTAAAATATACATATTCCCCATAGATGGGTACCCAGTATCACCATCCCATAGGCACACAAAGCAAGTACGGGGTATTCACAACACTCAACCAATGCACAGTTATTGGTTTCTCACATTTATAGAGGAAGATTTACATTTACATACACAAGTTTCATTACTACCATAAGTACATCTATTTCCATAACCAATGTGATTCCCTTTACAAAATCATAACATTGCTTGCTATCCCCTTCCCTTTTCCATTTTTCTTCCACTCTACTTTTCTACGTATCACACAATGCTAAATGTTAATATCATGATCATCTATCCAATACATCATTCTAGGTGTTTAGATCAAAGTATGTTATCCAACACAAGAGTTCCTATCACATGCATAATAAGAATTACTAAACATGGGCAACAACACTAACCAAAGATCCCAGTGCTAATACCTGGCTTTGATACCAAATGTAATGCCCCGCCATGCAACCCTAGAGATAAGTCAGCTAAATCAAATACAAGGTGGGATTTTTTTTTTTAAATAGAGATGACGATAAGAAAATATAACACAATCTAATACAACAAGTTAAAAAACATCTCTAGGGATAACATGAATGCATTATAATAACTAGCAATTTTCAACGACATACAAAACTCATTCAAATGATGTTTAGTTACATGATTACCTTACTAATTACTAACATGATCTAACTAACAGCCATGGTTTGTTCTGAATCTGAAAGTACCAAAGGAATACACACACACACACAAATTGTAATGCCTACCCAAGAAAATAGTATTAATGAACTCATTAGGATGATAAAATATTAATTTACAAGTTTGTCTTCATAGCCAACATTCATAAAAATGTAATGTAAGATACAAACGTTTCAATGAGTTTATACACATTTATACACCTTTACCAATACTACTAGATAGTCATCTATTCGCTAAGTGGAAAGGTACCTCCTTACCTTCTAAGTCCTGCATGGCTTATAATCTCAAACTGCACATCTAAAGAGACATTAGTTCTGCATGATTATTAATTTCAAAACAAATATCAATTGCATAAAATGACAAGCCTAAGGCCCTAAGGGGCCAACCTAATATCTCGGGGGCTCATCTAATATGGCCTTGCCTACATACGCGTAGTGTAGAGACATCGTAGTTTGGACCTGTGTTTACAACCACAAGATGGTATTATACAAATCAAAACCTCTACAATGCTATCAACATCTTCTAATTCTTAAATACACATTCACATTACAATCCATTCCTTGAGGATAGTAGGAGATTAATGCTTACCTATTCCGCAACATTCTCATAAAATTTGTCACGACAACATGATCTAAAGCTTAATTTTCTTGAAACAATTCCATATTTATCACGCAAGATTTAATGTAACTAAATTAAGAAGTCTAGCACACACTAGTATACCATATCAAGTACATATTAATCCTTATCAATAGCAATATATGCACAAAAGACAAAACATTCATGTTTGATCTAGCTATATTTTCATCTTTCCTACCCTCAAATCCATTGAGGAGGTTCAACCTCATATCATAATCTACATCTTAAATAACATAACTATGACATTAAGATCTTATTTTGATATAGCCCACAACTTCATTTCTTGAACTTATTTTGATATAATATCCTCCATACAGAATATTCACACTATAATTATTGTATTAATGAATACAATTTCTTTCAGCATTATTTATCAATTTACAAAGAATATCTACTCTTTTCTATATTAGAAAAAAGAATATTCAACGTCTAATCTATCGCTAGAATCCTATTTAACCCATTATGATAGAATAGATAAATGCACAATAACACATTATTCAAGAAAGTAATACAAGCTCTATTAACAAAAATTAAATATAAAATTTTAGTTTCTCGACTTCACTCCACACTCTGACCTAAGATAGAAGTCTAAGAGATCTTACAAGGATTCATATATCGTAATAGGAGAATGATCTAACTCACAAGGTATACTGTTAGCTTAATTTAGGCAATTGTCTATATGGAATCAATTGTCTAAATATATCAAGAGAACTCATTGATGCCCTTAGAATTCAAGAGAATAATTAAGAGAAGAATACAATATTCTTATTAAAGAGCCACAACCCCCTAATTTTGTGCCTCTACTTTCTAAACTATTAAATAGAATTTGTAAAATTCCCGTAACCTTCAAAAAAAGGATCTCATTCTATGAACAAGTAGTGAGATATTCTCTAATTAAGGAACTCTACCACATTGCAATAGAATGTTGCACAATAATAGGTTTAAAAATGAATGCAAATGGCAGGTCAAAACCAAATCTCTTGATAGTGTAGAAGGCCGATACATAGTTGGAGAGATTGGCTAAGAAAAAGGAAAGCACAACACATACCATATTTAAGAAATTTACCAATTGCTAAGGATGAATAGGAAAATGTATCTTTTTTTTCTACTGCCAAGGTAAGAGTTGGCAGTTGTATTGCTTTACTATCCACACCCACGGAACAACTAAAATAAATTAGGTAAGAACCTGTTGTGGTGTTCACAACACGCCCCATTTTACTCCTTAGCAAAATAGGGACCCCTGCTGTGGCTTGGCTTTTTTGCTTCTGTTTTTGTGGGTCTATCCTTGGTGGTAAGGGAAAAGAGAGTGAAATTTATAAACTTTGATAAAATTAGGGAGAAAATGTATTTTGAGTGCTAGTGCATGGTATGGTTGGATTCCTTGTAAAAAATGAGCTAGGGTTGCTTTTTGAATCATCTAAAAATTTGCCATACTTTGCAAGTTATCCCCATTTTGGTAAAATGCACTACAAGGGTTTAAATAATGCAAAGTTTCAAATATTTCATTAAATGTTCCTTAAAGTTTCAAACAGCTACGTAGAGCGTGCCACATGTCACACTCTGCATGAGTCTCATAGCATTGCAAAAAACCACCCGCGGGCTTCAGTAGTTTCTTAACAGTTTCAAGGTAGCTCGGAAGGTACCACTTGTCACCTTCCGCGGCAAGCCCCTTTAAAGACTTAAAACCATCCACGGGCCACTAAATTTTCTAAACAGTTTCTAAATGTTTCAATAGTCATACGGAGTGTGCCAAGTGTTGCTTTCTGCAGGTTCCCTCAATAGTTTCTAAACAATTTCCTGAGTCACGCAGAGCGTGCCATGTGTCACTCTCCACAGAGTTCCATAAAGTTTCTTTAAGTTTCATAAGTTACGTGGAAGACACCACGTGGCACCTTCGGCGAAGGTTTCCAAAAGTTGCAAGGGTAGCGTGGAGCATGCCATGTGTCACTCTCCGCAGGGCCCCTTATGGTTTCTTAACAGTTTCAAAAGTTGTGCAGAAGATGCCACGTGGCGCCTTCCGCGATAGTCCCTTACAGTTTCAAGAGTTGTGCGGATCGTGCCATGTGTCACTCTTCGCGGGTCCCTCTTAAGTCTCTTAATAGTTTCTAATGCTCGCACGGAACGCGCCAAGTGTCACTTTCCACAGGTTCCCTTAAAAGTTTCTTAACAGTCTCAAAGTCGTGCGGAAGCTGCCACTTGTCACCTTCCGCCGTAGCCCCTAAGAGTTTCAAAAGTTGTGCAGAAGACGCCACGTGGCACCTTCTGTGATAGTTTCTTTAAAGTTTCAAAGGTTGCGCGAAAGACGCCATGTGGCGCCTTCCGCGAAGGTTTCTGAAAGTTGCAAGGGCAGCGCGGAGCATGCCATGTGTCACTCTCTGCAGGGCCCGTTATAGTTTCTTAATAGTTTCAAAAGTTTCATGGAAGACGCCACATGGCGCCTTTTGCGATAGTCCCTTAAAGTTTCAAGAGTTGCGCAGATCGTGCCATGTGTCACTCTCCGCGGGTCCCTCCAAAAGTTTCCATAAAGTTTCTAAATGTTGCAACAGTAGTGCAGAGCGTGCCACTTGTCACTCTCTGCTGGTTCCGTAAATGTCTCAAGGCAGTTTCAAGGATTGTGCGGAAGACGCCACGTGGTGCCTTCCGCAAAAGTTTCAAAGCAGTTTCAAAGGTTGCGCAGAAGATGCCACGTGACGCCTTCTGTGACGGTTTCAAAAAGTGCCCCGATAGTTTCTAAAGGTCGCAACAGTCGTGTGGAGAGTGACAAGTGTCACTTTCTGCGAGAGTATCAAAAGGTTTCAGGAGAGCTTCCGAAGGTTTCTTAGTAGCCCTTAACAACGATGCGGAAGGTGACACGTGTCTTCTTCTGCATGAGTCTAAAGAGTTTCAATAAGTTTTGAGATAGCTTCAAACGCCCACAGAACGCACCACGTGTCTCTCTCTGCGGGCACCGTTTCTGTAAAGAGGCAGATAAAGGGGCCATTTTTCGGCTAGACACAGGAGGTTGGTGGGCAATCTTTAGGGCCCGCCAATGTGGTTTTTGGGCACCGATAGGCGGGAAACATTTAGTGATAGGTTTTTTTAGGGTTTTTTTGAGACACTTTGATCCTGCATATTCATCATTTCTGGTCTGCGATGGTTGACCTGGTTGTTTTTGACACGGTATGCGCAGTATGAATGCGTTTTTTGTGGATTTTGACCCGATAGCCGTGATTTTGCTCAGCCCCACTTGGGTCTAATAGGTATTTTGTTTCTCATTGTTTAATAATGATGACACTTATTGCTGATCTATTTTTGCAGGTTTGCAGCTGAGGAGGGAGCTGAAACTTAATGGCAGTGACGTCCTAGAAGGAGAATCCGATTTTAGAAGTAAAAAGAAGATGAGGATGAAGTGCAGAAAGTCAAGGGACATCAATGAGAAGACCCAAAATGTAGATAAAACATAATGACAGTAGGTTGCAGAATTTACTTCTGAACTACTAGGGTTTCAGAAAGAGGCATATTTTTGCCCAGATTTGACACATATTTGGAGATATTTTTGGGAAAATGGTTCTGCACCATTTAATGTTGTAACCTAGGGTTTGAAACATTGCTTAACCATTAGGGTTTTGGGATGTATTAAGGACAATCAGAAAGTCTATATATTGTGCCTTAATATATTGTAATACTTACACAGGGATTTTTAGGAACACAGGGATTTTTTAGGAACACAGGGATTTTAGCATTTTGCTAGAATTGTAGATTCTTTCTGGGCATAGTTTAGTTTAGAGGAGGTCGCCTGTTGTCTGCAGTAAGGAGTGCGTGGAACATCTGGCGTCCTTATTGTATCTGTAAAGCTTGTAAGTTCTCTGTAATTTGATCAAAGAAACTAAGAGTCATTCCAACATTGTAAATCATGTATGATTGTTTGTTTCTAATACAATAGAATCTGGAGTTCTGCATCTATCTTCTGAGTGTTCTCCTGCTCTTCTTTGTGTTTTGAAATATTTTCTTTGAGAGCTTGCAATTTTAAATGTATGTTTGTGAAAATGCTCAGAACTTACATTTAAGGTTTTTACTGTGGATTTGATCAAATTGCTGTATGATTTACATAGTGCATAACAGAACAATTAGATCCTTTAGTAGAGTAAATGAGGTTTAGATTAGATCTTTCTAACTTTTCCCAACCCATCTGAAATATTTAGCTGAAAACATAGAAATTTGAAGGAAATTTGTCTCATATTTGAAGAAGTATGAACAACAGAGTTAAAAGTAGACAAGTTTTCATAAATATATAAAGAGGAAGGCTGCAATAATCTAAAGCTTTGCAGCACAATAACACTTTTATGCAAAGGAATGAAAAAGTATTGACATATCTCATGATCTTTTTGCATAGTTTGAGTCCAGTAAACCAAAAAGAAACCCTAAACTATGTAAGGCCCCTTGAACATTACAGCTTCACATTGACCAACTAAATTTGACCAATAGGTCAAGACCTGACCATTGTAGACTTGGGATTAAGTGAATCTTAAACGATTCCTTCTTATCTTTCAAGTATAGTTTCAGTTCATTATATGTGCATTTTAACTTATTGTTATGATTGCATCAAAACAATCACAAACAAAACCCATGAGTATGCATCGTTCCTCTGATTTTTGTCTAAATCACCCTAAAGACTACCCTACAGACTTGCACGTTGGCATACTACTCTAACAGATGAAAGAAAATCTGGGAAGTTTCTTAAAACAATCTATCTTTAGCAAAAATACTTCGAATAGATTAGTTAATACGTTACATTCCATAGTGTAGTTATATTTCATAATGAACTGTTACAAAATGCTCTGGGAGACATAAATTCTACCATTCAAAAAAGAAAACCTTAGAGAGAAATCATTCAAAAAGTGTCATTATTGCAAAATATGTCCAAAATAGATAATAATCCCATTTGAAGATTCCAATTGAAATAATTAGTGAGGAATCAATTTATGCTTGTACAGGACTTCGATGGAGCAAACATTTAGCAGATCACTGTGATCAGGAAGGGTACAAGGGTTTTCAGATTTGAGTGTATAATTGATAGCAAGTATCATTTGTGTGGGTCACAACCTACGACAATGGACACTCATTGTGATCAACAAACCCTAGAGGGAAAATCGCAGCAGTCTTATCACCATTCGAGTGGATCTACATGCCATAGAGCCTACTCTAAACTAGTTTTGTGACTTGGGTATAAGTGAACCAAAGGTTATTGTGATACACATGTTTCTCACCGCATTACTAGTAGTTGTATCAGTCACCACCATCATCAGGCTACAACCTTCAAGTACAACCCATCTAAAACAGGATTACATCAATAAGAAACTATAACATTTGGGACTGCATTCAATAAGGGGAGGGGCCGGTTTGCATCCATTGCAATAATCCTAAAAAAAAAATTTGCACAGACCAAGAAGTTCTTAATCAGATAATTACTAAATACTCACAAGCATGATCAAATTCTAGGATTGAGAAAATAAAATATTCTTTCCTATCATACCAATTTGTGCAAAGTTGTACCTCTTTTCTTGCTTAGACAAATGTAACAAAATTTTGGTGAAGATTGTAACCTCCTTCTTGATAGAGTTCTCTAAATCTCTCCCTTCCTCCATCCTTGCCCAAACTCAAATAAAGACCATGCCAAAAAGGTTTTTGAACCCAATTGTGGTTTTGAACAGATATATTCTCCTAGTGTCGAAATCAAATCCTAAACAAAGATTATTATTTTCTTCCTAATATGGTGTGCCAAACTAGATGGTAGTGCATAGGTAGCCTTGCATGCGATTTTTGAAAGCAAAGACAAGGCTATCCCCAAAAATATTCTTCTCCGCTTAAATAACATTTTCTGAGCTAGAGTTGCATCCCCTGAAAAATGCATTTTTAAAATACCACTATCGCACTTTCTATTCTTAACTAAAATTAACCTTCTTTGATTTGAAATTGAAAAGGAATAATGATTCAAGATTCCCACTTTGCAAAACATCTACCACTTAATAACATGTACCCAAAATACAATAATGAAAATAATAATAATTAAATAAAGAATCTTTCTTAAATATATAAGTAGATCAATGCAAATTGATTAATTATTCCTTTAAATAAATATCATAATTACTAAGTAATTTTCAAATATGCTCTATAGCTCTCTATGGAGGATGTATTCCACACCTAAGTTAGACTTAGTCCACAATCGTTAACTACACATCCACGGTGAAAATGGAGAGGCACTACAAAACAAGACTAAAGTTTTCACCTTGTAGGTGAGTTTTCACCTTTCCCATATGTTTTTCATCCTCTCCACCCTCTAGAAGCCTTCTAGAGGTCCCTTAGAGCCATCTCCCTATTTCAATTTTTATTTTCACTCAAGCAATCCAGATCCCCCACTGGGAGATCCTACTTTGCAAGTGGAGATTTGGATTCTTACACATGACTAACCTATTTTTAGAGGCAGAATCCCTCCTTTTTATCACCTCTACCATGTCCCATCATGCATTTTCACCTAGACCCCTTTCTTTCTGGATCTGTCATTGGGTGACCCTCATAAATCAAGATCTCCCTCAGGCGACCTAGCGTCGCCCCCGAGTGACCCATGGGTGACCCTATTGGTGAAAGGGGAGACCCATGGGCCCAATCCTGTCATGTTTCTAGCCATGGAAAAACTCAAGTGTCTAACTCGAAATAGTTCTATTTTCACCTTTTTTCTTTCAGTTTGCATGATTTTTGATGCCTAATATGGAGTTGACTATTTCATGTACCCACACATGCATAATTAGCTCTATTTGATCTGAAATTACCAACTCATTCTCTCCTTTGCATTCTTCTAACTCCATTTCTTCTTCAATGATAAGCTATTATTGCTTTATCACTCCCTAGTTAGCTGAGTTCACTAGGTAATCAATCTATTTCACTCCCCAATCAATCCTTGTTAACTCTTCAATCAATTGAGTTAACTTCTCAATCATTTCCACCTCTTATCCTTCTTCTAACCTATAAATACCCCCCTCCCTCAAGCACAAATGAAGACAAATTCATTGTGAACACAACTCTTGCTAAGCTTTTTCTCTCCCATAGGATGAAGGTGCCTTTTACTTGTTCATTGTTCATCAAGCTTTCACATAAATCTCCTCAAGAATCCTTACGCTGCTTCAATCAAGCCATCACACTCATCAACAACTCTCATTGAGCTCTCTTTGCAAATCTTTTAAAGCTTCTTTCGCTTCTTTGTGTTGTCTTGTTGCCAAGAGGTCTTCCCGCTACTTCAAGAGGATACAAGGTTGCCATCAAGGATTTCTGAGGGTAGTGGAGGCTCACAAATATTCTTTATTTTAGGTTCCTCTATGCTTTTTGGCAATTGGTAGTAATTAGCAAATTGAAATGGCTCTTGGGATTAGTAATTTATTGCTTTTTTCCTTGATAGAATAGTTAGATCTCGTATTCTAGAAGTAATTTGCATTCATTGTTTACTTCATTTACTTGCAATTTCCTTTTCTAGATTAAATCATTTTAAAACATTCAAAAATCCTAAAAACATAGAATATTTGCATTAGGTAAAATTCATTCTAGTTGCATTCATATTTCCTTTCTTAAAGTAAAAGGCATCTTTTATTTCCAAAATACAAAAAAGCACAAAAACAAGCTTTTGCATTTCATATAGTTGCATTCATAAATATCAAAAAAAGAACAAAAACATTAGCCACATAGATAACTTGCAACCCTTGATACCAGCACAAGGTTAACCAAGATCAACTATTTGTTCAAACCCTTGATACTATCAAAGGTCAACAAAATTCATCACATAACTAAACCTTAGGTCAACTCAAAACCCTAAGTTAAAACCCTAAGTCTAGTCAAGGTTAGTCCACATACACCTATCTCTTGTCTTGACTCATGAATGTGCCTGGGATTAAGAGGTGAGTTGGTGAGGTAGATCCTCGATGAAATAGAGGAAATCTATCTGAGGCCACAAAAAGATCCATTTGTCTTATAACAACTATAAGCATTTAGACAACTTCAAATACAATGAGCAATCATCCAATGAATTGAAAGATAATAATCTGCCAACGAAAGTAACATCTTACCCACACAGAGGTGGAATAGTAGAAAACCTAATAGAAGAAGAGTAACTAGTGACCATTTGGGTCATAAAGTTATCTCTATAACAATAATCATTGAATGAACCATCCACATTAGCACACAACAACAAAGGCCCAAGGATGTTCTAACCCCTCTCTGTGAATGCCAGCTCTGTAATGAGCTAGACCACCACCATGTCATGCCTCCTCTCGACTGGCTACTTCCACAAGAGTGAGAGTGATGTGGTGGTTCGCCGCATGGCAAGGAGGGAAGGGTCCATGTGCATGCTGAAATCTAACTAGACAGCATTCAGATTAGCATTGATCATCATTCAATAACATTATTAACTAAGCATAAATATCAATCTACAACAACAATTAATGCAAGGAATGCATATATATATATAGATATATATAGATACATATGATATAAAAGAGGCAACATATTGCCGTATATATCCATCCAACAGTGGTGGTATATTACCTAGTTCCTCTTAAAGGAACAGTCTTACACAAGGAAGTATTATCTTAGTGATCCATAGGATCACTTGAGCATCTCAAATCATCTAAAAAGATAAATCTCATATTGGTATGATCTCTCTAACTCATATGATTATCCTTAAATAGTTATACTTACCTAACTCATTATATATGAGGGATGAGTGTGAACTTGCCATGTTTTTAATCTTTCACCTTTACCCCTATGAGGAAGTTTGGGTTGTTAGGGATGTATGGTTTGTTATTATTATTATTATTATTATTATTATTATTGAAATGGCTCACATGGTAGGTGACTCCCAAATGGTGGTATTGACGTGCATTGGTGAAACCTTTGGGCCAAGTGGTGGTATTGATGGACATTCATGAAATCCTTGGGCCTATGACAATGGAGTATGATTATCCAAAGCTCTAAACGTAATATTTTCTCCTCCTCTGCTAGGGTAGATGATTGGACTAGATTAACGACCAAGCTCGACGTCGCTATTCCCAAAGTATATCATGAGGCCTAAACATGGTTAAATTGTAAGTATGAGGAAATACGCTTAAATACATGTACTTGTTCACTATCCTTGATTATGATTATGATATTGCTAAACCTAATGGTATAAATGGATATATGTATTTGTATATGTTTTCAATGCCTTTGATTGTAGGATTTGAGTATATGTATGCACAAGTGACATTACATTCTTGTTCATTGTTATTGACTATGATTATGATGCCTTGATTTCATTACTAAATTGATCTTTAATAGTGCTAATTTCCCCTTCTAGTAGTTATTCTTGTGTGCAGGTTAGGAAATCAACAACATTCAAAAAGGGAACATTACAAGTGGTATAAGAGCAGTCTTCCTACCATATTGTGAATGATAGGGACTTACACAACTCATGTGTACTCAGTATATTATATCTTACACGTATACTTCATGCCTCACATATACTTCAACATGGATCTTCTCTCCGGCAATAATCTTATCCATCATTGATTGTCTCCATGCTATCATATCATCATCTATTATACACTTCTACAATTGAATTTACGTTCTCTACAAATTCATCCCTCCAAAATTTTAAGATGATTTCATCATTCATGTCTTTCCTTAATAATAACTTAGTATTGTCTTCTTGCAGATGGTGTCTCTATTGTCAATCAAAGTATGCACCCAAATTCTAAGCTATCAACTTAGCTACCTGTAGAGACATGGGAACACTCCTAGGCCTGTGGGTTGCCTAAAACTTGGAGTGAACCTCCAGAGCGGGCTGGCTCCCCTAGTAAATCACCTAATCTAAAACACTTCCTGAGAAAAGGGTTAAGAAGATAACTAAAAAATGAATTCTAAAACCTAAGGATATTTTACCAAAATTTTAACTTATTTTGATGTTTTTACTAATAATCGATTTCTTAGGACAATGAATTTCACAATCTCTCATGTGCATACAACACAGAAATAATTTGCATGAATGTTTTAAATCAAACACAACATGAAACCCGCATCATATGAAAGTTTTCTGCACTTGCAATAATAGGACATAAAAAAGATTTGAAAGATAGAATCACAATGATAACATCTAAATATTAATGTAAAATTAGACAAAAGATGGGAAATGAAAGCTCTGTTGTCTATTAAAACTAAAAGGAGTATAAAAATGAGAATCTGAGCACAAAAAGTGTTTACAAGCTCTCTATAGGTGTACAAGAGAGAAAGAAACTATATCTGAACTCAGAAAAACTAAATTTTTTCTCCAATATATGCCTGTAATTTTCTAAAAATGGAAAAATAGAAAAACTACAAAAATCTCTCTAAAAGCTAGCCTCCAAGTCATTTTCAAAATCCACTAAAAAGCTGCCAAAAAGAACACTAAAATGCCTCCAAATTGAAAATAAAGCCTGCCAAAATGCTGCCCCAAGTGGTCCCACCATACCCCCCTCAAAATTAGGCTTTACCTGACCAGAAAAAGCTCCAAATTGCCCATATTTGTCTAATCTTGCCCAGAAGAAAAATCAAATCCAAAAGAAAGATTGTCTAATTTTTCTCTTCTTCAACTGCATATAAATAGCAAATATTTAAAAGCAATTTATAAGTTATTGCTTTAACTATTATTTTATAAGATTCATAGTTTTATCTCCTACTTTATCTTGATTTGATTTTTGTAAAAAATAATAATACAAGGCCTTTGGTTTTATCTTGCCAAGTATATTACATTCTATGGACATTTGATTTTCGATTAAAATCACAAAATCTAAAAGCATATTAAATGGTTAAAAAATTAAAAGCTTCTAGGGCTTGTCCTCCATTTCATCTGTAAATAAAATCCTAAGTCATATGGGCCTATGTAGAAAAGGGACCTAAGGCATATGACATCCTAAGTCATGAGAACTAGGTAAATGCAAAGTAAACAGAATACCATGAGGGGTATTAACTTAAGGCATTTAAAAATAAATTTGATGTGATAAAAATCACAATCAAACTAGGGCTCCAAAGTAACCCTAACACAAAACAAGCCATGTCCTAACTTTTAGGGCTCATTTCACATTGCATTTTTTGGAGATGAGTCTCTGCTACCACTATAAGGTTAGGGTTTGAACAGGAAAACTTTGATTCCTTTACTATTTCTGATGGATTTCCATGGATTCTTTTGAAGATTTTGAATGAAAAATAAAAGGTAAGACTCTGCTACACATATTTGATCTATTTTCTTCTTTCTAAAATCAAAACTCAGCCTTAAAGCCATGGATCTCATGTATTTCTCTGATGCATTTATTTCTTTCTATGGATATTCCTCATCTCTATTTTGAGGCCGCCATGAAGAACCATCCATGAAGCTATTCTCTATGTATTCGATATATATTCCTATAGAAAATGAAAGGTAATTTTCTTTGTCTTGGATGCTTCTCCATTTCTTGTAGATTTCTTGGTCGAGCATGCTTACATCTCATATTCTGTGAAAGGTTTATGGGAAAATCTTTTGTATATTTTCTTCATTAGAGGCCATGGCCATATTTGTATTTTTGCATTTCTTTGTTTATATGAGTTTGAAACTTTCCATTATTCTGTATCTGTTATTTTCCTTGAAACCCCAAATGGGTTTAACCTGCTATGAAGAAAAAGATTCACTCTATTAGTACGACCCGCAACTCTACCTCATAGTTTGGATCTCATTCCTTACACTTTGACTCTACTATGAATGTGCTTGCACTTTTGTATTTTATATTCTTCATTGCTCTGAGTGTTTATCAAACCCTCATGTGTTCGAACTTACTATCTTCAATGAATTTTATGATCTCTCCATTTAATGATAAGGGTTTGTAAAAAATGGCTTTCAGGCAACAGCATGAACTAGATTTATCTCCATTTTTATATGTAAAAGATAATGGAATTATACTATTCTTTGTTTTCAAAAAATGCAGAAATACAAGCCTTATACTGGGTCGTGGCCTGATATATCTGATTCTTTATCATTTCTAAACTTCATCAAACCCTTGTGGGTTCGAACCCTCTCTCTCCTTTGTATCTGTGTGTAGAGAACTTGATCCATTTTGTTCTGAGTAAAAACAATAGGTTCAAGCATAAGCCACAACACAATAATGCAATTCCTGTAAAACATGACTATAGTCTCTCATTCTAAAAACTATTTGTTTATGGACAATGTCTTAGACTATAGCTCTTGGTGCTCAAAATTTTGTCTACGTAGCAGCATAAGGGATACCACAGGAATAATAATGCATGATGAACAATACCTCCATTTTATTTTCATTGTAGATGCAAGATATCTCAGGTCTTAACATTTCATTTATCTTTCTGGTTACAAAAAATAATATTTGATGAGATATGAGAAATATTATGATTCATTTCTGTTCCAAATGCATTTGAACAATAACTTCATATGCCTACTATAGGCTCTTTCACTTTCTGTTCAATTATATTGTATCTTTTCAAGATTCAAAAATATGCTTAATGTGGCATGAACTTCCCTTTCATTTAATACTTGTACTCCATAGCTCCATCTTGTATACTACAGAGGCATCTGGTCACTGATTTTATTCTTTTAGTTGTTCTATGTCTTCCATGGCTTTTATTGTTCTAATATAGTGATTTGAATGCATACAAAAGGCAATATATGATATTGTAACGATAAATAGATGTAGTAATAGATATTCTGATGTTGAAAATACCTTCTACTCAGTTTCACACCTCATTGGGCAGCCTTGAATGAGCTCACTACTCATTTATGATTCTCATCTCATCATGTTTGAGCTGACAGTCATGAATGAGCACTAATCTTGACGCTCCTATAAACACTTTATAAATTACTCCTTTAGTTGAAATGTTTCTATTTGCACAATGTGAATATGTATTCCTATTCCATTCCCCTTGAGATTTAGTTGCAGCATGCTGGGCTCTAACCTTGTGGGAGCCCACTTTGCACTAGATGCTAAAATGTCTTCAAACCAGCAACTTAACTTCTTCTATACCTGTATAGGAAACAAACATGTTAATTTAAAATAGTGAAGCTCAATGATTGTTTCATTTCTTCAATCTCTCTTACCTTTGGATGATTTAATATCTGATATAGTACATCATAGGTAATATGTTATGTTCCAATTGATAGGCACATAGGAAACCATATCTGGAGCTCTAACAATCCTTCTTCTCATGGTACAGGTTCATTCAAAGATCAAGAGTGAGGATGAGCCAGCTGCTATGAAGATCAACCAAGACTTGAAATAGGTAATGATGGATATGCTGTTTTCCCTTCTTATCTTTGGATTCATAGTGTATTTCCTATGTTTGTACTAGTTCAGCTATTCCCATGACTTATGTGGGACATTTGATCTTTCTTACTTTCATTCAATGCAATGCTTACTCAGTTTTTATATATCTCATTTGTCAAAATGAATGAACATTGTAATGTGAAATGAAATAACTTCTACCTCTCATAAAAACTCTACAAAGCAATGAATGATGAACTGAATTTCTCTCTTCTGTCATAATAAAAGCATGATAAAACTGAGCCTTCTCTTTTCAAGCATCTTAAACTATGCAAAACCAACATAGCAGAAAATGTTAAGAATCTTTCATCTTAAAATGGAATAATTATTTCAGCTCTACCAATTTAAGCTGTAAGTGAAAAATTGGTAACAATTTCTATTTGAAGTGTCAGACCAAAGAGCCTCACTCATCGTGATATAGATAATTTTAGTTTTGCTCTCTCATCATTCTTTCTTGATTAACACAATCATGGTTCACATTCTCAAGACTATTATGTGCTTTTTTATCACTGTTAAGAGTTTACAAGACTATATATAGTTATAATATAATAGTTGAGATAGTTTAACCATTATCACCCACAAATTTAGTTCTTGCAAATCCTAGTCTAGTTATAATGATCATAACATTATGCCCTGACTCTGAAATATAAGTGCTAGGTTCACTTTTCACTATGGTTTGTCATACAATTTTTCCTTACTACTATTAGTTCCATCTTTTCATTAGACTAATATAAATTAGTGACATCAACCTAACTATTATGTAGAGATCTAGCACTATGCTATGTTCTTATAGTAGACTATGTTCAATCAGTTCATGGTAATGTATTTACCCCTAAGTATTTAAGGAAAAATACAATTAACCTTTGATAGCAGGGTACACTACTACTACAAATAGTCTTATTAGGCATAACCTTGATTTACAAATGTTAAGCAATATAAATTAAAATAGCAAACCAATGAACAAATTTTCAAGACCAAACTATCTCTACCATATGATTGGGCATCAGAAATCTAATCAGAATAATCATATCCTAAATTATATTGTCTTAAACAAACAAGAATCAATTCTAGGTTATATTAAGATTTTACAAGCAATAATAGGCAAGATTTCTACAATAGAAAGATACAAGTTACTTACACAAATGGATAAAGGAAGGACATCAATCTAGTAAAAAATAGAACTCTAGAGTCTCTACAATTAAAACCCAATTACACCCAATCACCCTGATCCATTTAAGGGATTGAGAACACCCTATTAGATGCATCTTTTGGCAAGAGACACTGCTACATGACAGGTATTTTCATTGATGGAAACTAAGTCTACCTTGCACATGTCTGCATTGCATAATTTGTTCATACTGGAAGTCAGAGTGAACATTTGTTTAAGATCAGATGTTAGAAACAGAGCATGAGGCGAGGTCTGGTATCTTAGTCTAGATCTCTCTGGTGGTACTTCATAATGTCCTGGAGATCTAAAGAAATGATAAGGAGTGTCAAGACTATCTAAATCTAGAATCTAAGCCTCCAATGATAGATGAATCAAAAGTTATAAGGATCTAAGTATCATGTTCCAATCAGTTGGCACAGTCAGAAGAGGAACAAGGCAACCTAGTATTTGATCTTGGTCTGGATGCAAAAAAGTTGTTGGATAAGCAATTGGTGATAAGAAGCGAAATTGGCCAACATAATTGATGATCTAGAAACACAAGTTTTTTGTCCGCGTTGATATTTGTTCATAGATTCAACCGATAGAGAAGAATGTTTAATAACTGTTCTAAGTTTTATTGAAGTTGACTATAGTTGATTGAATTTGTTGATGTGGATATATATAGTTGATAGATTCAAGTGTTCTGGTGTGTGTGTATTATGCGATGATGGAGTCAGTGCGCAAAAGGTAGATTAAGGTGCAAAAGAGAAGAGATCTAAGGTCTGGATTATGACAGAGTAGTAAATAGGGCAAAATAAAGATTAAGTGTGTAAGATCAGTATTCTGTACTTAACCAAAACTAAATTCTTGCATTGGCAGATGTTATTCTTCAGTTCAAACTATCTGTAATCCTTTTGTAATCATTCTTGTAGGCAGTGAGCCTCTCTTGAGCAGTGAGCTTTGGGCAATGAGCCCAAAGGCATGTGCCTTCCCCTTTTGTAATACTTTTAATAGAGTATAATCTTTGTGGGTTAACCCCCACCATGGTTTTTTCCTTAACCGGGTTTCCACATCAATAATCTTGGTGTCAAGTGTGTTATTTATATTTCTTCTCATGTGTTATTAATTCCTACTTTTCATGATTATATCATTAATCTATTAAGAAGTTGTAAAGAAGAATTATCTATAGCAAGCATTAAAGTTTTAAGACAACTGATTCACCCCCCCTCTTAGTTGTTAGCCCTAATTCCAACAATTGGTATCAGAGCTAAGTTCCTTGGAAGAAGTTTAACAACTTAAGAAAGATCTGGGAAGGTATCAAAATAGATTCATACAATCTTTAGGAACAACATAAACTTGCTTTAGAAGATCTTGATTGGTCTAGAACATATGTCAAAGAACTACAAGAAAACCTTAAAGATGTTGAATACTTTATTGAGACCTTAAAAGAGAAATTAAGCAAATATAATTAAAAAAGGAAGGAGCTACTTCATCAACTAGGAAATCAGAATGTAGACAATGACATGGATGAGGCTCTAGAGAAGAAGACAAAGGAATGTGAGAAGCTAGAAAAAGAAGTTTATGTTCTAAAACATGAAATGGAATCTAGGGTGATGAGGTTAACCAAAAAAATTGAGGAAAGAAAGAAGACTGAAGAAGACCTGAAACAAACTCTGAAAGAAAGAACATAAGAACACTTCAAATTAGATGGAATTGTTAGCCATCTAGAGTCTGATCTACATGAAAGTAAAGACAATGAAAAAGAACTTGAAAGGCAAATTGTCATTCTCAAACATGACCTAGAAGTTGCAAATGAATATAAAGAGAAATTCAAGATAAGTTTAGCTAAACTTGAGGTGCTGCTTGACAGTCAGAAGAAGGCAGATGATAAGCATGGTCTAGTATTTGAGAAAGGTGAAAGCTCTACATCTGGTCAAAGAAATCCTAATGCAAGAAATCAAAGAAGGAATCCTAGATGACCTCCAATAAGACAACCCAATGCTCAAAGGTATCCATCTTTCAATGGAAATTGTTTCAAGTGCAATAAATTTGGTCATAGAGCTACTTAATGCAGAAGTAGAGTAAATTAAAGTAGTCCATCCTTCTCTGGTCAATGCTTCAATTGTAAGAGGTATGGTCATAGATCTAATGAATGCAGAAGTATGATGATGAATAACTCTAACAATAGAGGAAATGTCAACTCCTTTAATGGATACTATTTTGCATGCAATGGATTCGGACACATGGCAAATTAGTGCAAATCAAGAGGGAATCAGGTAAATAAACAAAGAAATATTGTGTGCTTTAATTGCAATAGATCTGGTCATATTGTAAGATTCTACAGAAGCAAGAATAATAGAAAAGGTCTAGTAATCAGAAACCAAAACATGCAGAAACAAGACAAAGGCAAGGGTAAAATTGATGTGAATGAGTTTCATAATGAAATGAGCAAAACATGGGTAAAGAAAGGTGAAATGAATGTTGACAATGGATCTGCACCAGAATCTGGTGCTGATAATTCCTCTAGGAATTGAATTAGGATCTCTAGCTCAAGGGGAGCTGCTTTGAAAATCTAATTCCCCCAGCCAATAAGTGAGTACCTATATCTGGCATAATGACTGAAGTTAAAGAAGGCTATTACAGATCTATTGAAGCTAATTCTAGAATAAAATAAGCTAATTTGACTTATTGCAGAGAAATTGAAGATCAATTGTATGCAAAACAGTGTAACCAGATGTGTTAGAGCAGAGCATTTATCACAATGAAGAATTAGGTTTTGTGGAGGATGAAAAGTCATTAATTTGAGCATTTGAATTACTTTGCATTCGAAGAGAGCAAGCAGAAGAGCACCTAAGCCAAGATTTCAAGGATCTGAAGTGCAACTGAAGAATTCATCTGCTAAGCCTAACTCCATGAAGAAAAAGGTATTACCATGAAACTTTAAACTTGTGATCTTCTACGATGGCTACACCATTGGTTGTTGATATTGAAAGGCCTGAACCCAAATTTAAGAAGCATCCATACAAATCAGTAGAAGTCGACTCATTAGGTGCGTTTTCAAGTGTTATGTATGGTGTATTACATGTTGAAGATATTAGGGCCTACATTCATGCCAGCATAGATGAATTTGGAGACTCAAAGCTTGTAGATTTGTTTAAGTATCATCTGAAGGATGAAATTCACGGTCTTAAACTTGAGTATAAGGCACTGTACAATAAACATTTCATTCAAATTATAGGGTTTTCATGCATCATTGAAGATGAATGGGTCTGGTATGTCTTAAGCCATATGCATGATGAGTTTATGTGGATAATGAAACCTTTCAAAATCACCAAGGACGCCATCAAGGCTGTGATAGGGTTAAACTCATCCGGGGGACTACCAATGTTGAAGGCTATAAAGAATCAAACTATGACTGATGCTACCAAATAAAGATTTGACAAAAGGGCAATTACTATCAATGATATTATTGATCCAAATATTAAGTTTGCCTCAATGGTGATTGGATAGAAGATTTATGATTCTAGTAGGGAAAATTCTATATCTAGTACAACTATCTATGCAGCTTATCAGATGTTGAGAAAAAATGTTGACTATGACTTATGCGAGCTATTGCAGAACCAGCTGATGGAAAATCTAAATAAGGTAAAGAAGGATAAGAAGAACACCTTCAAGTATGGTACATTGGTCTTATGTCTATTATTCCATTTCATGAATGAGTTACCTCACAAGAAAAGCATGTGTTGGACCAGTGACAAACCTGTTGCTATTCAAGTAAGAGAGAAATTGAACAGTATTGGAGATGCCAATGCTCAAAGGATAGCTCTTTGGGGATTTTTTAAGAACTTTCAGAACATGATGCATTCAAGGGAGAGAATTCAATCTTCTATAGTTAAAAAATACAAGGATACAATATGTTTTATGGTAGATACAGATTAGTGCTTAATGGAAGCTATTAAACCAAGAACAGTATGGAGTATGCCTATGGGTTATGAAGTTGATGAGCAAATATTAAATATGTATGCTCAACATATTTTGAGCAAGTCAAAGGATACCGCAATTGAAAGATTTGGAACATATAAGGAGCTAAGTTTGAAATTGCATGTTGAGCTCAGAAAACCAGAAATCAAAAGGAAAGCTCAGAAGCAAGTGGAGATGTATGTTGAAAGTATTGGCATAACTAAGGAAGCTATGAGGTAGAACAGAGAAAGAATAGAAAAAGCTGAGAAGGAGAAGTAGGATAAGAAACAAGGAAGTTCTTTGGATGCCTCCCCCATCTAGCCTAGAAAAACCAAAAGCACTGCTACTACCTCTGTTCCCCCCAAACCTGCCAAACCTAAGAAACTGGAAGGAAAATCATCTAGAAAAGAAGAGAAAATGGTGAAAACTAAGGCCTCCCGGACATATAAAAGCATGAGGAATGATGAAGAGGAAACTACCTTTGATATTGAAGTCAAAGAGTTAAAGGCATCATGTACAAAAGTAGCCAAAGTGTCTAAGGAGAAGCTCTTCAAAAGCAAAAGAGCAAGCAAGAGGCAAAAGATTGAAACATATGTTGAAAAACTTGCTCTCTCTATGGATGATTTCATCAAATCAGTCACTGTAGATGGTAACATAATGCTAATGACTAAATTCTTTGATCATTACAGTGATGTTGATAAGAGGGTTCTAGAAGAAGCAACAATCAAATATTTGAATATCTACAATAAGGCTTTGATTGAAATAACTTCTAAAATTCTAAAAATTCTTGTAGATATTCTGGAGTTAAGAAAATATAATGCAAAAGGTAAATACATAGAGATTAGGGAGCATGTATTGATAAATTTGTGCCCTCAGATTACTCCAGATCAAGTGAACATAATATTCAAAGAAGTGAAGGATGACTTTAGGAGTAAGAAGAGAATGAATAAACTCATGCTTGGTGAAACAGATGAGATAGTGAAAGATAATCAAGAGATTCTTTTGAATGCACTGAAAAGACATAATCTTCCTATTATTGAAAACGAGATTTGATGGGATTGACTCCTCAATTTTGGATGTTGAAGAATTGAAGATCAATGAAAAGCAAACTGAGTTAGATGACTCCTTTGTTCTAGAAGAGGAAGCAATAAACAAGGAAGATGTAAAGATGATAGATGAAACTGATGATACAGGAGGTGTTCAAACTCCTCCTGATCAATCCTGCCAAGAAGATACAGAAATGAATGTTGAAGCAGATGATCAAATTAAAGATGATTCATTGAAGAATAAGGAGCATGAAATAAAAGAAGGAGAAGACCAAGAAGTAGAAAAGGCCAAGGAGAGAAATGAAAAAGAATAAGAAATTGCAAAGGTTGATGAAGAGCCCAAGAAGGTCAATCCAATTAATAGTACCAATAAGGATCAAATAGATACATCATCATTTTGGGCAAGAGACACTACAAAAGTAGTGAAGGAAATTCTAGAAAGAGACAAATAGATTGAAGAAGATAAGGACATTATACAAGGTCTAATAAACTTTGATACCTTATCTCTGGTGCAAAAGATAAAGTTGGCCTCCATTGCTCAAGCTAAAGCTAGAGAAGACATCTTGAAGTCTCACATAGAAGACAGTGAGATACTTGGCCTGGCATCAGAAATTTTGGAGAAGATCATACCCACATTTCAGAAGGATTCTTCGACATCTCCATCTGGCCAATTAAAAAATCTAATAAACTCAGTAAGATCTCATTTTGAATCTCTAGAGAAGTCTATAGAGGTCAAGGTTCCAAAGGAATTCAATGATAAGAGATTTTATGCTCTAAAGGGGTTGATTGGAGTAGATAGAATGGTGTTGGATGCCAGTATAAAGAGTATTCAAAATGCTCTTATAGAAGGAGGAAATGTATATAAATTTTGCTTATCTTGTCCTAAAGTTATAGAGGATAATGAAGATCAAATAAAAGTCTCTAAGTAGAAACTATCTAGTGTATCCAAGTCCTTTGATCCTGTGACATCATCAGTGGCAAGCAAAGAGGGTCAGGTGATCAACTTGATAGAAGATATAAAGAAATTAACAAAAGTAAAGGAGAACATAGAGGCAAGGATGAGCAAGCTCAGGGGACTAATTTCCCCCAAAATGGAAGCCATGTTCAATCCTCTAACTAAAGCCCAAGCTGCAACTCAGTCAAGTGATCCCATTGATCTGCGGACATCAAAGTCACAAGCATTCAATTTCAATGGCCACATCTCAATATTGAACACTATAAAGAAGAGTTGAGATAGTGATCTGGCACATTTGAAGAACATTTTTGTTGATGTACTTAAGCATATCTAAATAAGACTCAAAGACTGTTTGTACATAGGCGGCTTGGTATATTTGTGTAAGTTTTGGTTTGTGGATCCTACCCTTTGCAATTGATGTCAAAGGGGGAGTGAAGAGCAGTGAAAATGAGGAATCCAACAAAGGGGGAGCATTGGTGATTAGTGAAAAGCACAAGTGTACCTAGTAAGAAGGAATGTTCTGACACTTAGTCATTTTTCACTAAGTGTTGCCATCAATGCCAAAGGGGGAGATTACTAGAAAGAGACACTTCTACACATGATAGGTATTGTCATTGATGGCAACTAAGTCTACCTTGCACATCCGTATTATATAATCTATTCATACCGGAAGTCAGACTGAAGATTTGTCTAAGTCTGGATGTCAAAAATAGAGCATGAGACAAGGTCTGGTCTCTTAGTCTGAATCTCTCTGGTGGTAATTCACAGTGTACTATGGATCTAAAGAAGTGATAAGGAGTGTCAAGACTATCTAAATCCAAAATCTTAGCCTCCGATGATAAAGGATTGAAAAGTTATAGGGATTTGAGTATCAGGTTCCAATCAGTTAGCATAGTTAGAAGAAGAACAGGGCAACCTAGTATTTGATGTTGGTCTGAATGCAAAAAAGTTGTTGGATAAGCAATTGGTGATAATCAACGATATTGGCCAACATGATTGATGATATGGAAACACAAGTTTTTGGTCCACGTTGATATTTGTGCATAGATTCAGCCGACAGAGCAAAATGTTTAATAAATGTTCTAAGTTTTATTGAAGCTGACTACAATTGATTGAATTTGTTGATATGGATATATATAGACAATAGATTCAAGTGTTTTGGTGTGTGTGTGTGTGTGTTATGTGATGATGGATTAGGTGTGTAAAAGGTAGATTAAGGTGTGAAAGAGAAGAGATCTAAGGTCTGGATTATGGCAGAGCAGGAAACAGGGCAGAATAAAGATGAAGTGTATAAGATCAATATTTTGTGCTTAACTGGAACTAAATTCTTGCATCAGCAAATGCTATTCACTAGTTCAAACTATCTATAATCATTTTGTAATCATTCTTCTAGGCAGTGAGCCTCTCTTGAGTAGTGAGCTCTAGGCAGTGAGCCTGAAGGCATGTCCCTTCCCCTTTTGTAATACTTTTAATAGAGTCTAATCTTTGTGGGTTAACCCCCACGGTGGTTTTTCCCTTAACTGGGTTTCCACATCAAAAATCTTGGTTTCAAGTGTGTTATTTATATTTCTGCTCATGTGTTATTGATTCTTGCTTTTCATGATTATATCATTAATTTGTTAAGAATTTGTAAAGAAGAATTAACTGCAGCAAGTATTAAAGTTTTAAGACAACTAATTCACCCCCCCTCTCAGTTGTCAACCCTAATTCCAACAGCATCAATTGCCAATAACGCTTACAAATTTTGAAACATAATAAGCACAAGAGTCCTTAATGACATACCCACTAATTTTATCCACCTCATCTTGCATTAAGACATATCTAACAACAATTATAGTGAGGTCACAATCCTCGATTAAAGTGCAAAACACACAATCATAAAGATAGATGTACTCATGGCCTACCATAACAAATTTGATACATAATAATGAGTAGCACAGTCATAACCTATACAAGTTTGACAAACTCATGTATTAATACATTATACCAAGGCCCTATAACTACATTCATTCTAGTCTAGAGCTAGTTTACAAGCTTCTATGTCCATAAATTCCATACAGAATTGAACCAATGTTTTTCACATGATAGTACAACATGAAGCAAGATGCTAACTAACATCACAATGGTATTGTTATAGAACAGAGTCTCTACATAACTTAATTTGAAAGGATTCCATACAATCATAAGTTAAATTTAATGTCAAAAGGTCTTGGTTAGGTCTGCATCGCAACAAGCATCTCATAGATGACAATACCAAGTTAAATACTATAGATCAATCACATTGCCATGGAATTGATGTAGGGTCTCAAGATAGTCAGTAACATCAAAGTGCAAAGATTACATCATATTGTTTAGGGTTGAAAATGGAATGGGTTGGTTTAGGTTTTAAAGGTAAATCCTCCCTTCTCACCAAACATTCAAGGGCATATCAACCAAGTTGAATCTCCACTAAGCGAGAGCATTTACCTGTCAAGTTGGGTTGCCTCTTGGAAAAATGCAAAAGCTTGGATGTATCAAACAATATCTCAATTTAATGCTCAATTACTCTTAAAGCCCTAAATAAACAAAACAATAAGTAAATTGATGAATTGTACAACATATCCTTTCAAACTAAGGTGAAGGACAGAGATTATTAACTCACTATTTTTTGAAGTTCAGAATGCAGAATAGTTAGGGACATTTGGACTAGCACCCTAGTCCAATGTACTATATTTTGCACAGAATATTACTCTCCTTTCAACACTGATCTACATTGTATCTTTTGTTTCTACTCTATAAAAGGTGGGGGATACTAGGACTAGCACCCTTGTCCCAAAATCTTGAACTCTATCCACTTTCTTTCATATCCCAAATCATTGTTGTTTGCAACCTTCTTCTACAACTCCACTCCACAAAACTCGGTACCTATAATCTACAATCACAAAGGAGTGTGGGAGAGGGTTGTGGTGTTTAGAGGCTTGCCTTAGTCAAGCCCCAGAGAGACATTCAAGTCTTCCAAACACTGTTGTTAGATCAGAGTGCATATCCTAGCAGGATAGAGGCAAAATCCAAATGATAAATGATTAAAAACATAATAGATATCACCTTGAAGCGTAGATCTCACATAAATGAAGGCTTTTCAATCACATGAGATGATGAAGTCAAATATGCAATCACAAACACAATAACAAAGCTTTTCTCTTGCAACAATGAATATCTTGAAATCACAAATATGCATAAAGTTCGCAATCATCTTCTTTTGGTTGCAAATGAAAACCTAAACACGCTTATATATGCAACTACAAAGATTCACACTAAGAATTTCATAATTCAAACTTGAGATGTTGGCATAGGACCCAAATAACAGTCATAAAACTGACATTCAAATTTAGGATAGACCCAAAATAGCGTAATATTAAGTCCACTCCCTCATTTTTGTTTAGGGATCATCAAAATTGCACCCCTTAGGTCCTATTTGCCATAAGACTTCAGGGTTTTCTTATCAAAATTCATAATTAACATACAACATGCTCCAAATGCATTCTGAAGACCCGGGAGCTAAACGTTAAGATGGAAAAGCCCCCAAGGGGACATTTTTTGACATAACATTTAGTCCCCACATTAATGTATGTATAAACACAAGGCCAATACATGCATTAAAGTAAGGTCAACAAACACAGCAAACACACCAAGCACCGTGAAGACATGCCAAACACATTGAAGACAGTAACAAGCATACAAAACAAGGAGAAGATAGTTATAGTAACGCAAAACATGGAGACGACAACATTGAAGACACACAAAATATACTGAATACAATGAATTAGAGATTATTTTCTTTTTCATTTTCTCATATATGAAATGCAAATACAAGTACAAGGAAAGTAAACACACAACCCAAATGCAGGAGGAGCTCATCACCACTAGTCTTGAAGCTGCATAAGGGGCAACATAGATGCTAAATAAATCCCAAACGGTAGGAGGAGCTCATCGGCACCAGTCTTAAAACTACACTTGAGAAAAAACATTACATACAAATCCCAAAGCATAGGAGTATTGAAATGTGGTGAGCACCTACATATTACATTATTGCACAGAAGTAACAAAAGTAGATAATAGAATATTGATGATTTTCTGATTTCTATTACAATGAAGGGAATTGGCTTTTTAAAGCTTTGTTATTCCTGTATATAACTTCTTACAGGAAAGTAACTTCCCAGAAACTAACCAACTAATTATTTACTTATATTTATTTAACTAACAATGTAGTACTATTATTATGCCAACATTCCCCCCCCTTATTACATTGTTCCTGTAATAGTACCAAGGTACCCCCCCTTAATGCTAAAATACTCAACAAAGCTAATTACATAATATGAATACATATTTTGTAGAAGATCTTCCCCCAAAGAACAAATCCTAAACCAAGCGAGGCTCCATCATGCTCTCTCGTCTACCCTCGGAAAGGCGTAGCTTCAAGCTGTGTTCTTGAGCTCTTTAGTCCCAAGCTCTCAAATCACAGAGTCTTGAATTATTCGACAATGTGGTGCAGGAGCACCAAGGCTCAATGCAGCCGTACATAGTTTTGGTTTGTCAATTTTTAGTTTGCAGCTTGTGTTTTGTTTTTGTGTGTTTTCTTCGAGTTTTCTGAAGATGCAATGGCGGGAGAAGCATTTTGTTTTTGGTGGGTTTTTGAGCCAAGTGCAAGTTCAAGTTGAAGGTGTTCGGTATTTGTTCAACGGTTGAACCACGCCATTGAACCTCTTTGTTGAACCCCGCGGTTGAACCCACACCAAGGTTAAATGGTTCATTGGTCATTTTGTTCAACGGCTGAACCGCGCCATTGAACCTCTTCGTTGAACCCCGCGGTTGAACCTTGAGATTGAACCCCGCTATTGAGGTTTAATGGTTCAACGGGTTCATGCATAGAGGATGGTGGAGTTGAAAGCGCCGATCATTTTGTTGGAGGTTGAACCTCACGACTAAACCTTGCGATTGAACCCACTGTTGAGGTTCAATGGTTCAGCGAAGGAGTATGTATCGGAGTGATAAAAGGCATCGGCACAAGCTTCTTTTCTTGCACCGACAAAGTATTGTCACACCGACAAAGTATTGTCACACCGACAAAAAGGAATGAAGGAAGCACATCGGCATGACCAAAGATATCGGTGGGATGAATGTGAAGGTTGCCGATAGAATGTGGTCTCACTGAAGGCGATTGTTAGGACCGTCGGAGTAAAAATGCATATCGGCTAACCAAGGAAAAGCTACGCCGACAATGTAATGTCTGAGCGATGAATGCTTAAAGCCGTCAGAGAGAAATGGTCCATCGGTGGAAGGGACTTAGGCTAGGCCGATAGTCATCCGTTTTGCCGATACAATGTGTCGGTGAGACATCATGGTAAGTCTTGCTGACTGTCAAGAAAATGCAGAATTCAACCGACAGTTAGAATACGAACCGTCTGGTAACTGAACCGTCTTGTAACGGACATGGAATTCATATAAAATGTAACATTCTTCCTGTAGAGAGTGTGGAGAAGAGAAGAATCGAAGAAGTGAATTTTGGTGTGTGAAGCACTTTGATGTAATCAAAATTTTTGAATAGAAATAAAATATAGCAGATCGATCATTTGTATATTCTGTTCTATTTTCACTTATCATTTTGAAATAGATTAGTCATTTCTGTTTCTGCAATTTTGTTCTCTTTTGCAAACCATGACTCTGTTTTGATGATTCTTCAAATCCCAATGTACAGTATGGAGATCATCAAACAGAGCCATGATTTTTGTTTGTTTTTCTTTTGTGGGGTGGTCGGATTGCCGGCTAGAGGCAATGCATGCTTGTTCTAGGCGAGCTCAGTGAGAAGTCTGGCTAGATAAACAAGTAGGAAAATAGATTTGCAGGGGTGGAAAAATAGAGAGAAGGAAAGTGAGTACCAAGCAGTCCAGACTCTTGAACAGAGTGAGAAGGGTGGGCAACGGGCTCAGAAAGTTATGTGCCATTGAGGCAGCATCTTGGAAAGCAGTGAGGACAAGGTATGTGTCCCACACCAAGTAGTGAAGTAGAGTTTTCCATCTCTATAAAGAGTATGTCTTTTAGCACTTTGAATTGGTAGGAAGGCTAGAGTTGTCAAATGGTCTTGTACACCTACAGGATGTAGAAGTAGGCAGCCTAGAGTCCTCCCTATCAAATTGGTATCAGAGCAGTAAGATTTGGGTTATTCGTAGATAGGAATAGAAGAGTTGTATGTCATCACCGAGTTCAAGTGAGTCTGTTAGTTCATCGAAGAAAATGGTGACTAATGCAGAGTTAGCAAAGAAGGTTGAAGATCAAGAAGAGGAGAATAGACTCCTACAAGAAAGACTAGCAGAAATGGAGAGTAAGCTAGGTGTAATGTTGCAAAAGACTGAAGAAGTCAGCCAGAGAGTTAAAAATTCTGAGGATAAGGGAAAAGGTGTATCTGTAGAAGATGAAGAGTCCACACCTGATCCTAAATTGGAAGAAGAACCATTCTTGAAAGCTTTGAAAGCAATGAGTGGTAAAACATTGGAAGGAGTACCACTTTTCAGTGGGAAAATGGACCCAGATTTGGTCATGGAGTGGATAGAAGGACTTGAAAATCACTTTGAATGTGATGGTGTAAGCGAGGCACAGAAAGTAAAGGTGGCCAAATCCAGACTCAGGGGAGCTGCCTTAACCTGGTGGAAATTTGTGCAGACTGAAAGAGCAAAAGAAGATAAGAAGCCCATAGCTACTTGGAACAGAATGGTAGCTAAAATCAAAGAAGCATATATGCCAGAAGATTATGAAATACAGCTGCACAGGAAGAGACAGAATCTGAGACAAAAGGAATTAGATGTCAGTGCATACACTGAAGAATTCCAAAAGCTATGCTTAAGGTCCAAAGTAATGGAGGATGAAAGCATAAAGGTAGCAAGGTACCTTAATGGTCTGAAGTGGAATATACAAGAAGAAATCAGTTTATTGTGCCCTACCACAGTGCAAAAATGCTATCAGCTAGCACTGAAAGTGGAGGAAAAGAATAAGAGGAAACAAGACTCAAATAGCAGAGGAAGAGGAAGAGGCAGAGATAACAGAGGACACAGAGGAGGTTTTGGTGGAAGAAATACTGACAATAGATCCCAAGCAAAATCCAAACTCATAGAGCAGAGTGGGGAGTCAAGTGGTAGAGGAAACCACAGAGGAAGAGGGTCTAACAGAGGAAGGTCAGGAGGATCAGGCAGAGGATCCTATTTCACCAACATGAAGTGTTACAACTATGGCAATCTAGGTCATCCAGCATATAGGTGTCCAGAAAAGGCCACATCCTCTTCTCAAGGAGGTGATAAGAGAAATCACTATGTCCAAGATAATGCATCCAGCAGCCAGTCACCTGAGGTCAATCTGAACTCAGAAGATGGAGAGAACCTGATGATAAGGAGAACTTTGATGAAGGTACCAGTAAAGTCTGAACCAAGCCAGAGGAGAGCACTATTCAGAATCAAGTGCAAGATTTTGAATAAGGTATGTAAAATTATCATAGACTCAGGATCCACTGATAATATTATTTCTGATGAGGCAGTTAAGAAACTGAATTTGAAAAGAATTACTCATGCAAACCCATATAGAGTCACATGGTTGAATAAGGGTCAACATGTGGTAGTAAATGAACAAAGTTGGGTAGAGTTTAGTATAGGTGGCTACAAGGATAAGGTATTATGTGATATACTACCCATGGATGCATGCCATCTCTTATTGGGCAGACCATGGTAGTATGACCGAAAAGTAGTACATGATGGTGAGAAGAATGCCTATTCTTTTCAGAAGGATGGTGTCACCTATAAGATTCAGTCATTGGAGGATGAAGATGCAGTTCAGACAAAGAGTCCTAATATCTTGGTTGTGAGTGGAAAAGAGTTTCTGAATACTCTTAAGGAAGATGGTATTGGTTATGCCATCATAGTGAAACCAAAAGAAGGACAACAGGGTAAGAAGACAGAGATTCCCAAAGAAGTGCAGCCTATACTGGAGAAGTATAAAGGCATAATCAGTGATGGTACACCAACCACATTGCCTCCACAGAGAGCAATAAGCCATCAGATAGACCTGATTCCAGGAGCATCTTTGCCAAACAAGGCACCTTACAAGATGACTCCAGATCAGCACAAAGAGATTTCCAGGCAAGTGCAGGAATTGCTAGATCAAGGATTGATCAGGAAGAGTATTAGTCCTTGTGCAGTGCCCACAGGGTTGGCACCCAAGAAAGGAGGATCATGGAGATTGTGTACAGATGCCAGAGCCATAAACAAGATAACTATAAGGTATAGATTCCCAATTCCCAGAATTGAAGATCTCATGGACTGTATTGGAAAAGCAAGGTATTTCACCAAGATAGACCTGAAGAGTGGTTACCACCAAATAAGAATCAAGGAAGGTGATGAGTGGAAGACAGCCTTCAAGACCACAGAAGGACTGTATGAATGGCTTGTTATGCCATTTGGTCTATCAAATGCACCCAGCACCTTTATGAGACTCATGAATGAAGTCCTAAAGGATTACATTGGTAAATTTGTGGTTGTTTTTCTAGATGATATTCTAATTTTTAGTCAGACCAAGGAAGAACATCTAGAACATGTAAATACTGTTTTGCAAAAATTACATGATGAACAACTAACCATCAATCTGGAGAAGTGTGAATTCATGAAGCAGGAATTGGTATACCTTGGTTTTGTGGTGTCCCAAGGAGAGTTGAAGATGGACAAGTCCAAAGTAGAAGCCATATTGAGCTGGCCTACTCCCAGAGCAGCTACAGAGGTGAGAAGTTTTCATGGCTTAGCCCAGTTTTACAGAAAGTTTATCAGAAATTTCAGTGGAATATGTGCACCTATGTTGGATACAATTAAGGGTGGAATGAAAGCAAAATTCAGATGGACACCAGCTACAGATAGAAGTTTTGAAAGGTTGAAGAAAGAGGTAGCAACACAACCTATTTTGTTGTTGCCTAGTTTTGATAAGCTATTTACTATTGAATGTGATGCAAGTAATATAGCTGTAGGAGCAGTGCTAAATCAGGAAAACAGACCTGTAGCCTTTTTCAGTGAGAGGCTGAATGAAGCAAAGAGTAAGTACTCTTCATATGACTTAGAGTTGTATGCTCTAGTCCAAGCATTGAGGAAGTGGAGACATTATCTCCTACCTAAAGAATTTGTGGTCTACACAGATAACCAAGCTCTGAGTTTTCTGAACTCACAGGATAAGTTAAGCAGCAGGCATATCAAATGGATGGAGTACCTGCAGTCTTATACCTTTACAATTAAGCATAAGAAGGGGCAGCTGAATAGAGTTACAGATGCTTTGAGCAGAAGATTGCTCACAGTGCAGGAAGTGCAATTGAAGAGCATTGGGATTGAAGATTTCAAGAATCTTTACCAAGATGATGAAGATTTTGCTGAGGCATACAAGGTATGTCAAGACTTTGAGAATCACTTTCACAGTGAATTTGCAGATTTCACCTTACAGCAGGGATTGCTATTCAAAGGTGGACAATTATGTGTGCCAAGAGGATCTATGAGAGAAAATCTCATACAGGAGAAGCATAATGGCAGTCTGAGCGGCCATTTTGGTCTGAACAAGACACTGGAGCTAGTCCAAAGGTTCTATCATTGGCCAAGGATGCACAGAGACATCAGAAGGTATGTAGAGCAGTGTACCGTATGTCAGAAGGCCAAGGGAACCACTTCTAATGCAGGACTATACCAACCCTTACCCATTCCTTCCAGGCCATGGGAATGTGTAAGCATGGATTTTGTAGTTGGTTTGCCTAAGACTAAGACTGGTTATGATAGCATATATGTAGTAGTGGACAGGTTTAGCAAGATGAGCCATTTCATTCCCTGTAAAGTGACTCATGATGCCAGTCATATAGCACACTTGTTTTTCAGAGAAGTGATCAGAATTCATAGACTTCCAGCAAGCATTGTGTCTGACAGAGATGCTAAATTCATGGGGCATTTCTGGAAAACATTATGGCAGAGATTGGGAACAAATTTGTCTTTCAGTTCAGCATATCACCCACAGACAGATGGTCAGACAGAGGTGGTAAACAGGACATTGGGCAACCTGTTAAGGTGTATAACCAAAGAATATGGACAGAGTTGGGATCTTGTCATTCATCAGGCAGAATTCACCTATAATGACAGTGTGAATAGGACTACTGGTAAGAGTCCATTCAAAATAGTCTATGGAATGCATCCCAAAGGTATATGTGAGCTCAGGAATATGAGAAACATGGAGAACAGAAGTGGACATGCAGAGGATTTTGCACAATCCATGAAAGAAGTGCATGAGCAGGTGAAGAAAACCTTGACAGAGAACACACAGAAGATCAAGGACAGAGTAGATGCCCACAAAAGGGATATTCAGTTTGAGGTTGGTGATCTGGTTATGGTGCACTTGAACAAAGCCAGAATACAGAAAGGAATGCCAACCAAACTGCAGATGAGGAGAATTGGTCCTTGCAGAATACTGAACAAGTATGGAAATAATGCATACAGAATTGAATTGCCAAAAGATTTGGCAATCTCACCAGTGTTTAATGTCCAAGACCTGGTGCAATACAGGGGTCCTCAATCAGCAGCAGATGGATCCATTTCAGAGAAGGAATAGACAGAAATAGATGTGACTTTGCCACTCAAACCCAAACTACAGGCAGAGCGAATACTGGATTCCAGAGTACAGAAGCAAACTAGACATGGTGTCTACATGGAGCATTTGGTTAAGTGGAAGCAGTTGCCTGAAGCAGAAGCTACCTGGGTTGCAGAGTCAAAATTCAAAAAGAGGGGCATTGATTTTGCCTCATTGTCACCGGAGGTGACTTAGCTTCTTTCCGCACAGGGGGAGTATGGTGTAGGAGCACCAAGGCTCAATGCAGCCATACATAGTTTTGGTTTGTCAATTTTTAGTTTGCAGCTTGTGTTTTATTTTTGTGTGTTTTCTTCGAGTTTTCTGAAGATGCAATGGTGGGAGAAGCATTTTGTTTTTGGTGGGTTTTTGAGCCAAGTGCAAGTTCAAGTTGAAGGTGTTCGGTATTTGTTCAACGGTTGAACCACGCCGTTGAACCTCTTTGTTGAACCTCGCGGTTGAACCCGCACCAAGGTTAAATGGTTCATTGGTCATTTTGTTCAACGGCTGAACCACGCCGTTGAACCTCTTCATTGAACCCCGCGGTTGAACCTTGAGATTGAACCCCGCTATTGAGGTTCAATGGTTCAACGGGTTCATGCATAGAGGATGGTGGAGTTGAAAGCGCCGATCATTTTGTTGGAGGTTGAACCTCAGGACTGAACCTTGCGATTGAACCCGCTGTTGAGGTTCCCGCTGTTGAGGTTCAATGGTTCAGCGAAGGAGTATGTATCGGGGTGATAAAAGGCATCGGCACAAGCTTCTTTTCTTGCACCGACAAAGTATTGTCACACCGACAGAAAGGAATGAAGGAAGCACATCGGCATGACCAAAGATATCGGTGGGATGAATGTGAAGGTTGCCGATAGAATGTGGTCTCACTGAAGGCGGTTGTTAGGACCGTCGGAGTAAAAATGCATATCGGCTAACCAAGGAAAAGCTATGCCGACAATGTAATGTCTGAGTGATGAATGCTTAAAGCCGTCAGAGAGAAATGGTCCATCGGTGGAAGGGACTTAGGCTAGGCCGATAGTCATTCGTTTTGCCGATACAATGTGTTGGAGAGACATCATGGTAAGTCTTGCCGACTTTCAAGAAAATGCAGAATTCAACCGGCAGTTAGAATACGAACCGTCTGGTAACTGAACCATCTTGTAACGGACATGGAATTCATATAAAATGTAACATTCTTCCTGTAGAGAGTGTGGAGAAGAGAAGAATCGAAGAAGTGAATTTTGGTGTGTGAAGCACTTTGATGTAATCATAATTTTTGAATAGAAATAAAATACAGCAGTTCGATCATTTGTATATTCTGTTTTGTTTTCACTTATCATTCTGAAATAGATTAGTCATTTTTGTTTCTGCAATTTTGTTCTCTTTTGCAAACCATGACTCTGTTTTGATGATTCTTCAAATCCCAATGTACAGTATGGAGATCATCAAACAGAGCCATGATTTTTGTTTGTTTTTCTTTTGTGGGGTGGTCGGATTGCTGGCTAGAGGCAATGCATGCTTGTTCTAGGCGAGCTCAGTGAGGAGTCCGGCTAGATAAACAAGTAGGAAAATAGATTTGCAGGGGTGGAAAAATAGAGAGAAGGAAAGTGAGTACCAAGCAGTCCAGACCCTTGAATAGAGTGAGAAGGGTGGGCAACGGGCTCAGAAAGTTATGTGCCATTGAGGCAGCATCTTGGAAAGCAGTGAGGACAAGGTATGTGTCCCACACCAAGTAGTGAAGTAGAGTTTTCCATCTCTGCAAAGAGTATGTCTTTTAGCACTTTGAATTGGTAGGAAGGCTAGAGTTGTCAAATGGTCTTGTACACCTACAGGATGCAGAAGCAGGCAGCCTAGAGTCCTCCCTATCACAATGGCCCCTAAGAGATATGACAGATCTCTACCATGTTGTCTAGTGACCGCGAAAGGGTATAATTCAAGATCATATACTCTTTGAAGCTCGTTGGACAACAATCCATATTGAGCTCAACACCAAACCCCAAACCTGTCTCCAAAACAAAATCTTCACAAAACATACATTCTTCAAATCTGTTAGCTCTGTCGGCATCAACAAAGAAAAACAAAACAACCAAAACCAAAAATGCTTCTCATGCAAAACATCATCTCAAAGCGAGAAGCTAACTTGAGATGATGGAAAATCCTCCATCCTCCGATGCCGCCAGCCTCCAATATGATAGTGTTACACTTTAACCAATTGATATCTTTGATGAGTCTTTGGAGGCCTCCTCAAAAATAGAAAAAATGCCTTTGTCAACTGAAACATCGATGGGCAAGTAATTTTCTATCTTTTGTTGTTGTTTACCACACACCATTGACAATGCATCCAGATCTACTTTTCTGTTAATGAGCATACCGTCCATGATTATTTTACAATGTTTGAGCCCCTTTTTTATACTCCACAGAATAGCCACTCATTATTCCTTCTGATGAAAATGGATGTTCTAAATATCCAAATGATGGAAGCTATAGAGGGTAGTTAATAACAACAGAGGGAAATGCAATTATAGAAATACTGACCGCTGTATAGAGTGAAAATAATGTGTGCCCTTTTGATCGCACAACAATATGTACAACTAACTCCTCAAAATTGCAAACTATCAACAATGATTCAATGAACAGAAATGCCAAACTGTTCCTGTACAAACAAACACAAAAATATTGCAAAAACTTTAACTTACGAATGGGTCATTCCAGCCCCCTATACTATTGTTGAGGGTCGTGTATACCAAGAGAACCAATTTCTTTTGTGTCTTTGTTCTTTCAATCAGCAATTTCTTCACAAAGAGATCCCATTGTGATATGATAGACTAATACAAGTGGCTACAAATGTATCAAAGTGAGTTGACTGCCTCTTATATTAATCTTCATCCAAAAATTTAAACCAATGTATGGTGGGAACCAAATCAATAGTAGCGGGTCTCCAAATGGCAGGCAATAGTGGCAGGCCTTGTCTTTTACACACTGGATGCAACAATGAAAAAAAAAAAACTTTCTCACTTTTCATGGCCTGGGTAAAAATTCACTTTTCATAGCCTCGGTAAAAATTTCTTTTCACATTCTAATTCAGCTTCATGCGCAATGGTTACTCTTGGCTGATTTCTCCATAGATATCCTTTCTGCACCCAAGGCAAGAAAAAATAAACTCATGCCTCAAGATATCCTCCTCATAGATGACGTTGTTCTCTTCACTAGTCAAGTGGCGTATTCTCTTCGCTGATCAAGTAGCAGCATGCATATGATACTCTCATAGCATGTATGAATTGCCATTTGCTAATATCATAGGCACATGATCAGATTTCCCTGATACCATATTGAAATATGGTGAGCACCTACATATTACATTATTGCACAGAAAATAACAAAAGTAGATAATAGAATATTGATGATTTTCTGATTTCTATTACAATGCAGGGAATTGGCTTTTTAAAGCTTTGTTATTCCTATATATAACTTCTTACAGGAAAGTAACTTCCCAGAAACTAACCAACTAATTATTTACTTATATTTATTTAACTAACAATGTAGTACTATTATTATGCCAACAAGGAGGAGCTCATCACCACCAGTCTTGAAACTTTACTTGGGAACAAACACGCCATACACACACATAAGGATATGAGAAGGGGATGAGTGGAAGACTACATTCAAGACGAAAGGAGGTTTGTATGAGTGGTTGGTCATGCCATTTGGGCTAACCAATGCACCTAGTACTTTTATGAGACTCATCAATGAGTTTTTGAAAGAGTTTCTTGGAAGGTTTGTGATAGTTTATTTAGATGATATTCTCATTTTGAGTAAGACACTAGATGATGAAGTTGGGATGAAAACTAAACAACAAAATTGGTATGTGGAATCTCTAGAAACCATGGCAACGGAAGTAACATCATGAAGGAGATAGAGGAAGTAAATATCAATAATACTCAAAGCAAAGAAAAACCTCAGCTACCAAACCACCATAGCGTCACTCAGCCTACCCTAGTGAATCAAAAAATAAGACAAAAAACACAACAATCAATCACTAGAAGGAAATGAAGATTAATGATTACCTAGGCATTTATCTTGTGGCCTCTCCCAGCATTTGTAGTCATTATTAGGGTCTCCTACCTACATAATTATCAGACAAGCCTAAATAATTATTAGAATTTATAAACCTAGGAGATACAACATCATGACTAAAATGATTCTTTTGTAACATCATGATTGAAATTATTTTGTTATTATGTACATACTAACCTCAACATATATGGTGCCTAGATGAGCAGTAGCTTTGAGAAGATAATTTGTGGCCCATCTAATGACCATCTTTGTATTGGAGAGATCGCTGCCCATGAATCCGTTAAACTCCAAAACACTCGATGACAACATTATGGTTGTGCATCATAATATCCTCCTGTCAATTCTTATCTATCCCAACTGAAATAATATCCCTGTATAGACAATGTTCTACGTCCTTATGTGCTTTGACTGTAGTGCTTGGTAGCTCTCAGTTCAGAGTTGAGCAAGGATTCATTGGTAGCAGGGTTCCTGGTAGATGACTTAATGCAGGGGCTGTTGTTCCCAACATCCACATGCAATGCTTAAAGGGCATGGTTCATCTTTGGGTGCATCACCATTGACTACTTTACCAAATAAAGTCAACACTACCCTTATTGAAAATGCTCCTCAAATGGCTAGAGGTATGTTACAAGTTTATTATTCTTTAGTCTTGAGTTTTTTTATCTTATAAGAGTTAAGGGACAATGGCTTAGTGTAAATCTAGTCAACATTTAAAAGGTTTATAGGCTTTACTTTTTGGGGGATTGTTTTGAATGTTGCATCTTGTGGACTTTTGCATTTCAAAGTTATGAGAGGATATGCAGTGGACATTATAAAATCAATTACATAGGCATACTTTATAAAGTATTGGATATTAGCCTTACAATAGAATGAAAGGCATTGCGGTTGGATATATAGGCTTAGACAAGATTATGGAATATAAAACTAATCAAAATCATCTTCATTCTATTCATTAAGGTTAGATCCATATTGTTAGGCTTCTCTGAGGTGGAAAAAGAAGTTAAGATGGAGTTTATTTCTGGATTAGTCAAACCACCTTAGATGTATTGACCAAGATAAAATCATTGATCAGGTTCTTTAAGATACAACCTACTTCTTGGACTCATTCCAAGGCTCATTCCTTTATACGACACAACTGTAAGGTAGATATCCATTTATTTATAAAGTAAGCTTGTGTAATCTATTTTATAAAGTCCACCTACATATTCTTTCTAAACTTTGGAATGCAAATATTCACAAGATGCAGCATGGAGAGATTTTAAATGCCCTGAGTAAATAAAATTTAAATCCTAAAAATAATCTAGTTTCTTAAAATAAAATAACACTAAAATATTTTATTGACTATAAACTAGCATATCTATATTTAGAAAAATCCACTTAAAATATGCTAGAGATATTAGGTAAATGCAAGAAGTTGTGTCCACTTACGGTGGAAGTTTCGGAGTTGGAAAAAAATCTGAAATCATGTAACTAAAAATGTGATCCTATTTCTACAAAATGGGATCTTGTTTTAGATCAGGATCCCAAGCCTAAAATCTAGAATGGGATCCCGTTTCACAAAACGTGATCCTGTTTAGAACGGGATCCCGTTTTGTGAAAATATAAATTTTTTAAAAAACTTGCTGCAACCCCATTTTTTCCAATGATAGGCAATAGTTGAGAATGGGATCCCAAGTTGAGGAAGAGGATTTTTAGCATCAAAAGATCAAGTAAGTGGATTTTTCAACTTTTACAATTTGCCAATGAATCTTTTGAAGTTTTCCTTTCTTTTTTTGGTGTAAAATACAATCAAAATTTAAAATGTAGACTATTATTTAGGGTTTCTATTTATGAATTCAATAGCTATATTTTGACATTTTAGTTGTAAAATATAATTGAAATTTTGAAAGACTATATCATATAAAAGGATAGAATTTGAACAAACTGTCAAAATATTGTTTAAATTTGAGAATTGAATAGCTGTATTTAGACATTTTAGCTGTAAAATACAATTGAAATTTTGAAAATACTATATCATATGAAAGGAGAGATTTTGAACAAACTGTCAAATTTTGATTTCAATTTTAGTGTTGAATAGTTGTATTTAGACATTTTAGCTGTAAAATACAATTGAAATTTTGAAACGACTGTATCATATGAAAGGAGAGATTTTGAACAAACTATCAAAATTTATATAGCATTGGAATGATATATATATATTTGGATTTTATAAAATTTACTTATATTAATGTATGTCATTGTATTTTAAAGGCATTATTGAATAGGTAACTGTCATGTAAAAAAATTACAACAAACCATAATAAAACCTTAATCATTTCCTTCATAATCAAACCTTTAGAGACAACCAACTAATCAAGAATTGAAAAGATTTTATAGTTTTTGTGATAGCCAACTAATCAAGAATGAAATCAAGCCAACAAATGTAACTTTAAAGACACATATAATATCCCTTGAAACATTTGAGTTAGACATGGAGATGCCTAGATTATGGAGAGATCTATATAAGAAAACACCTCCTGTAGACTCAACACAAACTTATCCCTCAACCCTCTAAATTGTGACTTACATCATTTGATTACCCTGGAACACACTATAGACAACTCTATACAAATTTGGCAAAAGATATTTTCTCCTAACAAAAACTTGTATATGTAGAAGTAGACTACTACATAAGATCCTCTAGGATAATAACACTTGTTGTGATCTCCAACACTATGATCCATATGTACTCTTGAATTTGTTGATACTTGAGTGTTGATGAAAATGCATTGAATTAACTTCAAAATTTTGTACATATAATTAGATTTGATATACTTCTTAAGGAAAGAGTTGGGACTAACAACTAAATAGAGAAAAATAATTTTGTAAATAGGAAATAGGAAACAAAATGGAGCTAGAACCATCTTGACTAATATCTTTTTCTAGCTAGATTGAATCCCTACAATCACAAGTTAAAAAAAAGCATCAAATTCTTTATTAAATTTAAATCACAAATCATCAGAATATATTTATCTTCATACTCAGATTAGTCAGGTAGGCAACTAGTAGTCAATCCTATCTCCATTATCAAATTTGGTTGCCATAGGCAACTTCACCAAATTTAGGTTTTCAGATCATGTGGCATGCACAAGATATCCACCTCAAGGTAGTTTTCCAAGTCTAGTTATAGTCTTGCAGATGTTCATTATGATTATACCTAGGTGGTATGATAGTCCATTGGTTTCTATGACATCATTCAATAGCATAGATGCATCTGAACATTCACCCTTCACTGATATATATTGATAGTAAAATAGAGTTTTAAATTGTTCTTAAGGTTTGGGACAATCATAGTGTTAAGATAGTGCAAATTAAGACTATTTAGACAAATTAAATGTGCTTAGTCTGAAGCTAAATAACACAGACAAGAGTTGGGACTAACAACTAAATAGAAAACAATAATTTTGCAAATACGAAATAGGAAACAAAATCAATCTAGTTCACCATCAACTAATATCTTTTTCTAGCTAGATTGAATCCCTACAATCACAAGTTAAACAAAGCATCACATTCTTCATTAAATTTAAACCACAAATCATCAGAATATATTCATCTTCATACTTAGATTAGTCCTAGGCAACTAGTAGTCAATCCTAGATCTCCATTATCAAATTTGGTTGCCAGAGGCAACTTCACCAAATTTAGGTTTTCAGATCATGTGGCATGCACAAGATATCCACCTGAAGGTAGTTTTCCAAGTCTAGTTATAGTCTTGCAGATGTTCATTATGATTCTACCTAGGTGGTATGATAGTTCATTGGTTTCTATGACATCATTCAATAGCATAGATGCATCTGAACATTCACTCTTCATTGATATATTGATAGTAAAATAGAGTTTTAAATTGTTCTTAAGGTTTGGGACAATCATCTAGTGTTAAGATAGTGCAAATTAAGACTATTTAGACTAATTAAATGGGCTTAGTCTGAAGCTAAATAAAACACATAAGATTCAAGTGACTAACAACTAAATAGACTCCTGCATATCAAACAGGAGGTTCGTGGCTAGAATAGACTCAGTTTTGGTCATGTGTTTTGGCAGAAGAAAACTTTAGCTGGGCAACTTGAGGATATTCAGCAGCGGATTGCTCAAGGGGATGTTTTCAAAGATACTTCTACGAAAGAACAAGATCTGATTTCGGCATGGAAGAATCTTATGGGCTGTGAAGAGGTCTTTTGGAAGCAAAAATCTAGGGTTTAGTGGCTTAAGGAGGGCGATCGTAATACTGCTTTTTTCCATATTTCTGCTATGAAACATAGGAAGGCTAACTCCATCACAAAAATGTGCTTGGACAATGGTGATGTTATCACTGAGGACAATGAGATTGGGGAACAAGCTGTTTTATTTTTTCAGAACTTGTTGACAGAACAAGCCACTGGTGATGATAACGACAGGGCTACTAAGCAGTTTATTGACAAGATCCCCTGTCTCCTCACAGAGGAAGATAATCTGGAAATGCTGAGGCCTATTTCTGAGGAGGAGGTTTGTGCTGTTTTATTCTCTATGGGTCCCTTTAAAGCTCCGGGTCCGAATGGCTTTCCTCCTATCTTCTTTCAGGAGTATTGGGATATTGTGGGGGCTGACCTCATGGCTGTGGTTCGTGATTTTTTCAAAACTGGTAAGATCTTAAAGTAGCTCAACAACACCTTTATTGTCCTTGTCCCTAAAAAGCTGAAACCCACCAACCTTTTTGATTTCAGACCTATTAGCCTGTGTAATACTATCTACAAGCTTTGCACCAAAGCCCTTGTCATGAGAATTCAACCTTTTCTTGATAAAATTATCTCTCCTTCTCAAAAAGGTTTCGTCCCAGGGCATCAAATTTTGGATACTGTGATCTCCACCCATGAAACTATTCATTCCATGGAGAAGAGCAGAATTCTGGGTATGGCCCTTAAGCTGGATATCTCTAAAGCCTATGATAGGGTCTCATGGGATTTTCTGTTTCAAGTTCTTAGAAAATTTGGGTTTAATGAAAAAATTCATCTCCTCATCTGGACGACTGTCTCTTTTGCCAAATTTTCTCTCTTGGTTAATGGGATTCCTAGGGGTTTCTTTTCCTCGCACGGACTCCGGCAGGGGGATCCCCTTTCTCCTTACTTGTTTATCATCATGGCTGAGGCTCTTGGGAGATTCATTCAAGCTAACGTGGTCTCTAAGCATCTTGTGGGCATTAAACCTACTTCCTCCCTTGCCCCCATGTCTGTGCAGCAATTTGTTGATGATACCCTTCTTTTTTGGCATCTCTTCAGTGATTGAAGCCCGGAGATGGAAGAATATTTTACACCTTTATGCCATTGCCTCTGGGCAAAACATCAATTTCCAAAAGAGTAATGTGTATTTTTTCAATACTCCCACTACTCTCCAACAAAAAATCATTCATATTCTGGATTGTACTGAAGATATTCTTCCTGCTGTCTATCTGGGTCTCCCCTTTACGGTTAAAGAAGTTTCTCCAAATTTCTGGAATAACCTTTTGGAAAGAACTCAATGGAAACTGATTGGTTGGAAAGGAAAAGTCCTCAGTAGTGCTAGTAAATTGCAGCTTCTTCGAGCCTCCTTGCAAGGTATACCCACCTATTTCCTCTCTCTTTTTAAAATTCCTACTTCTTTTGCTACCAAGTTGGAATAGATTCAAAGAAAATTTTTATGGATGGGAGCTTAAGATAAACAGTGGATATCCCTGGTCAGCTGGGATAAAGTGTGTCTTCCTAAATTCCATGGAGGTCTCAATATTAGAACTATACGGAGTATGAATAAAGCCCTACTCTCTAAAATTAATTGGAACCTACTTTATCACCATAAAGATTGGGGAGACATCATGCAAGCTAAATATTTGCATGACACTAATTGGTCTAACTTCCTCTAGCAAGAAGGTCTTCCTAAGGGATCGGTCATCTGGAACAAAATGTTGAAATCTAGAAATCTGCTCATGCAAGGGATCAGATGGAAGTTGGGTAATGGTATGGGGATCAAGTTTTGGACTGATATTTGGCTAAAAGATAAGGCTCTCATCTCCTAGAAGGATTTGGGTGAGATTGCTGGCATTGCTACTCAGTTCTTTGGCAATAAGGTCAGTGATTATATGTCAAACAATAATGGTCACATGAGATGGAGAACTTTGTTGGATTGCTGTCCCCATCGCCCTGATCTTGCCCCTAAAGCTCAGATGGTTCAAAAGTTGATTTAGGAAGTCAGAATTCCTCTCTTCCCTCGTGAAGATGAGCAATTTTGGTGGCCAGATAAGAATGGCCGTTTCTCTGTTAAGTCTGCCTATCACTTATTGGTCCCTGGGATTCAAAAAAAGGATATATGGAAAAAAGTGTGGAATCACAAACTGATCCCGAAAATTAACATGTTCTGGTGGGCCTCTGTTCATAACAAAATTCTGACCCAAGATAATTTGCAGAAGAGAGGTTTTACTCTGGCCAACAGATGATGTCTATGCTGTGAAAAGGAGGAAACCGTTTCTCATTTATTCTTCCACTATGAATTTACTAGGGACATTTGGAGCCTCATCCTTAGTAATTTTGGTATTCAGTGGGCTTGCAATTCTGACATTCAGGAAGTTATTAACAATTGGTATCCTCCCTTCTCCCATCCCTAGCTTGTTGAGTTATGGGACCAAACTCTGCCATGCCTGAGCTGGACTTTGTGGAAAGAGTGCAACCATCGAATTTTTAGGGATATTGCTAGAGATGCCTCTCAGGTCTCTCATACTTTCATGAAGACTCTTTTGGAGAGTGTTTCTATAGCCCATATCTGCCCTGCTGTGAAACCTCTGACCCAGGAGGAAGAACAAATTGTTGTTAATTGGAGGATTCTCACTCATATTCCTGCTTATAACAATACTAAATTATTACAGAGACTCAACACTAGATGGAAGCCTCCGATTTCTAACTGGATGAGGCTCAATTTTGATGGGGCTTCTAAGCTTGATGGTACTGCTAGCGGGGGCGGGATCATTCGTGATGATAAAGGGAGGATGTTTGTTGTCTATGCTGGAGGTCTGGGCTGTCACAGTAATAACTATGTGGAAGCGATGGCTCTTCTTTGGGGGCTTAAATTGGCTATTTCACTTGGTATTAGGAATTTGGAGATTCAGGGAGATTCTAAAATGGTTATTGATGCCGTTACTAAAGTGTCGAATGTTGGCATTCAGTTGAAAGACGTTATTAGGGATATTCAATTTCTCTTGCAGAGGATTTCTAATGTGCAGATCTCACATATTTACCGTGAGGGTAATGGAGTTGCAGACGCCTGTGCTGAACTAGGGTAGTGATATTCAAATTGGAGGGTTTGGCGCCAATTTGAGCATATTCCTTCACATCTTAAGAATCTCATTCTTAAAGACGTGGCCGGGTCTGGATGAGTCTGATGTGTCCGAAAGCCAGCTCATACTGTCCGCTCCTTGGGAGGGGGCTGACGTGTCTTTTGAAGTATGAGCCCTCTCGTACTTTCTCTACTGTCAAATCTTCTTATTTTTCTCATAAGGCTAGCGGATGGCCGGATCATCATGGCCTGTGCCGAGTAATTATGGTTAAGCATGAGCTTGGGGTTTGTAAGGCTTCCCATTATTATGAGTTTGTGTGCGATGTTATTATTAGCCTTGTTATTGTTAGTAACTCTCCTATTAAGACGACTGAGGAGACTAAGGGTTTCTGTGGCATGCATTGTAATTCCACCATGGGAGGAGACAGAATTTGAACTGAGCCCATCTCGTGCTGTGAATTCAAAGACAATCCGGTTGCTTGGCATTACTGCAAAGAGGGTGGGATTAGCCCCTATCTGGAGAGGCTTAATGGGTACAATGAAGCTCTGTCTGAACAATTTGCGTGGTCTTGGCAGAACAGATGGGTTTCGGTGGGTGGAATCAGATTTGAAGTTTTGAAACACGTGATTACTTTGGCCACTGGTATGCCTACTTAGGGCTTGAAGCTGCAACAGAAAACAAAAATTGCAGACCTCTCCAATCAATAGCTTTTCCTTGGGGTTGGAGAAGAATTAGTCCCTTACCAGGGCAGTTTTGACAGAGCCAAATTGCTGGAGCCGTGGGATGCTATGTGTTTCATCCTCATGAAGTATTTCACCCTCGAGGGGCGTTTTACCAGGTTTTATAACTACCACCTCCCCCTGTTAAATCATTTCCGCCGCAATGCTAAAATTAGTTTTCTATTTTATTTGTTTTCCTCCCTAGAACATTTCGTCCTTAGGGTTCAGGCGAAATTGGCTAAAAACACTGCTATGAAGCCTATCCCTCTTCACCAAGGCCTCATTCTCTATTTGTATAATCATCATCTTGCCCTCAAACCCTCTAAAACCCTTCCCACTAATAGTGGGGACGGGGAGCCCTCCTCAAACCCTAAGAATATTCCTGATGTTGCTGAACCCGGGCCCTCCCCTGTTTCTATCAAACCTGTTGAAATCTCCTCTTGCACTCCTACGGAAAATCCTGTTGATACCCCGGGCCCTACTGCCTCTAAGAAGGGTAAAAAGCGGAAGGTTGCTGGTGATTTGAGCACTGGGAAGGTAGTGGTTGGGACCCCCAAAACCCTTAGTAGGACCCCAGTGGGGCAGAGAAGGGATTCTTCAGTGAAGACTTGTAGGGAGGGGCTTTCCTTTGGTGTTCAGTGGTCGGGGCATATTGCAGGAAAACCAGCTCCTTCAGCTAGGCTCATTGACTATTCTGAGAGCGGCTCGGATGAATCCACCTGGGGAGAGGACGACAAGGATGTGGAGGTTCAGGACATTTCTGGTGATGATGATGACAAGCAAGAGACGCATGATACAGGAGCTACCACAGAGGATGCTGCTGACTCTGCTGGCAATGCTGACACTGCGGATGCTATGTTTGTGGAAGAGGCTGAGGATGCTATGGAGACTGATGCTAGTATGGGGGCTGATCTTGCAGGTTTGCGCACTCGCATTGCGACGCTGGAGCAAAATTTCTCCATTGTGCTTAGGACCTCTATACTCCTCAACCTCTCTATGTTGAAGAATCTGGGGGTTACTGTTAATACTGACAGTGATGATCTGGCTACAAAATTGGATGAGAATATTAAATCTATGGTCTAGAAAGGAGAGCTATTGTCTCCTTAGTCTTTGTTGTTTTACTGTTGATACTCTGTTTCTCAGAGTTTGGACTTTCATCTTAGCAGCTAGTTTTGCTAGTTTTGCTGGTATTTTGTTATGCTTGTATATGTTATTTCGGGATTAAGGCACTGTTGATACTTGCTGCCTTCGGGCCTTTTGTTTGTTTGGGTATGGCACTGTTGATGCTTGCTGCCTTTGGGCCTCTCTATTTTTTGTAAGGGTTTGGCCCCTTGTTAGCTGCCTTATATTATCAAAAACAACTAAATAGAAAACAACAATTGCAAATAGGAAATAGGAAACAAAATCAAGCTAGTTCACCATCAACTAATATCCTTTTTCTAGCTAGATCATCCCTACAATCACAAGTTAAACAAAGTATCAAATTCTTCATTAAATTTAAATCACAAATCATCAGAATATATTCATCTTCATACTTAGATTAGTCCTAGGTAACTAGTAGTCAATCCTATCTCCATTATCAAATTTGGTTGCCATAGTCAACTTCACCAAATTTAGGTTTTCAGATGATGTGGAATGCACAAGATATCCACCTCAAGGTAGTTTTCCAAGTCTAGTTATAGTCTTGCAGATGTTCATTATGATTCTACCTAGGTGGTATGATAGTCCATTGGTTTCTATGACATCATTCAATAGCATAGATGCATCTAAACATTCACCCTTCATTAATATATATTGATAGTAAAATAGAGTTTTAAATTGTTCTTAAGGTTTGGGACAATCATCTAGTGTTAAGATAGTGCAAATTAAGACTATTTAGACTAATTAAATGGGCTTAGTCTGAATCTAAATAACACACATAAGAGTCAAGTGACTAACAACTAAATAGAAAACATCAATTACAAATAGCAAATAGGAAACAAAATCAAGCTAGTTTACCATCAACTAATATCCTTTTTCTAGCTAGATCATCCCTACAATCACAAGTTAAACAAAGCATCCTAACCTTCTTACCTCATCATCTATCTTAAAAGTGGAAGATTTAATCATTACCACATGGTTATGTCTCTTTGATTATCTAGATAATGCAATTGAATCTCTAGAGGAGTCCTACTTCTTAACAACAATTTCATTGTCCCTTTGTAGTTCATTGTCCCTCATGACAAGTCTATTATTGGTTTAAGGCTATCTTAAAGGTCCATATAACAATCTAGGAATTTAATAACAATTAATGTTGAGTCCTTAATGGTCATGACAACATTATACAAGATACTAAATTTCACATGATGATTTCCTCTTTCCTATCAAATGGTAAGGATTCACTCAAATTTTCACATACTCAAACACATATCCAATTTATGAATTCATGATTGATCCAATGCTCAAACCAATGCAAGCATGACTATTGTTTGTTGACCAAGCTTATTGATAGTCATAAAGTTAGAGAAATTCATCCAAACCATTACAAACTATTTGTATCTTTGCCATAGGAAATGTTGGATCTCCTAGAATGAGTACTTAACATCAAACCAATAGCCAACTCCATAGAAAAATTAACAAAATTGAAACCTTGGACCTAACATATGATAACAAACCTTGACAACAAATTCATTATGGTAGTCCTAATAGCCCTACTACTATACTCTAACTACTATGACAATACAATGCTTGGCTAGAATGATCTCTCTGAGTCCTTAAGAGGCATCTTTTGATATGATAGTCATGCATATTGAAATATAATCTTGATACCAAACACCCTATGATCAAACACCATAATGATAGTCATATATAACAAAATCAATTATAGGGTCCAGTCCTATTGAGAGGGTTGTGATGTAAGATGAATGAGAGGATATCTCATAAGCATAACATGTGACCTTGATAATATATATGCATGCAAATCCTTTTTTACAAACCTCTAGTCTTGAAACAAAGATGCCCAAGTTTATGCCCATGACTGTCCTAGTATTTGATTGAACCTAACATGATTGCCTATATAGTATTAAATTGATCTTTCCATCTCCCTCACTATAAGAATCAAAATTTAGGTCTCGAATGAAAATCCCTTGACTTCAATTTGAAAATTACATCTAGTTCACTATAATAGCTCTTACATTTTGAAATTTGTACATGCACATGTATTTGTATGTTTAATTTAAATTTATTTCAAGTGTAATTTCTTGAAACATACATATAATTTATCTAGTTTATATTTATAATTTATAATTTTTTAATAGGTACATTATATATATATATATATATATATATATATATATATATATATATATATATATATATAGATATATATTCTTGAATTAATTAAATTTGTACTCAAGTTTGTATGTTTATATGTATATATGTAGGTTCATATAGTTTTTATATATATCATGAATCTGGATGATATTCACTTTGATGTTGAGGACTTCCTCAATGCACAAGATGATCGGGCACCACCCCCAGTGCCCACCCCCACCCTCAGATGCCCCACCTCCAGATGCCCCACCTGGAACTAACCAGGCTCGCTTGCAAGCCATAATTAATAAAAATGTGGATTCCATACAAGAAAAATTGAATTCCATTTGCAATGAACAATTCATGCCACCTCACATGGTACATTTTGCAGCTTTGATGTAAAACATTGTAGATTCTGTGAGGTCTATTGACTCAGACTTTGATGGATTCCAGAAATGGAGAGAGGAGAGGCGCCAATTTTATGCTGATGGCCTCTCCTATAAGGATATTTTGGATCTTAAAATCACAAAAGGTCATTTAGCGCAATATTTAGACATCCCATTACAAATGAACCTATTCCTACAAATAAGAAAAGAATATCAATCAGGTGGTGTAGGCATGAAGGAATGTCTACCAATTTTTGGGATAGATGGTGGATGGTGTTTAATTATCCACCTCATGCTAATTGTGAGGTTCCTTTATATTTTTTGAGAAAATTATATGCAGAGTTTGTTATGAATAAGAAACCCAACTACTTTGATTTTAGATCATTCTAGGGTATTGGTGGTGGCATGCCACAATAGAGGTTGGGGGTACAGGTTGATCCCCAATGACCCGTGCCTATTCAACCTCTTATTGACCCTCCTGTTTCTTCCATTCCTTCACTCTTCCAGCATCGTGCAGTGGTATCCACACTAGGCACATTGAGTGCACTCTCAAGTAGCCTAGATGAGTAGACTTCTATGATGGTAGCTCAAGTTAGAGACCATGGAGGAGTTGATGATGGAAGTGGTCCTAGTACCACTCCACATGTGTCGATGCCTCATACATGTAAGAGTTGCAATCAGTTGTGTTATGGACCTTATCAGGTAGCTGTACCCACTTTAGCTACACATGCATCATCTGATAATTTGGGTGAATCATTTATTGATTATCTATTTGCTAAGGATCATCCCACTGATCATTTGACACAGGTATATATAGGTTACACACATGTTGAATTTATAACAATTTTAAGCACATGTTTTTAATCAACATATAGATCAATTAAATTGTAATATTTTAACAATCGAATTTTCCATCGACACTTGTTCATCTTAGGCACCCATTTGGGGTATTTTGAATTATTTATATTTTAAATAATTTTATTTACTTGATTTTAATTTGTAATCCAATCTTGAACATGTACATTAAATATTTATGTTGGTTCAGGGTTCTTCCACATTGAATCCTCCATCTGATGGTGTCTCGAGTGCTCCTCCATCATTGGGCATCTCACATAACACTTTTATAGTATGTATATTGTTTTACAAAACTATATATACTTATATTTTTCTATTTTGATTTAAACGTTCATGTACTATTTAATATATATTAAAAATATATGTCTATGCAGGTTGACACAACAACGAGGATGGGCATTGTAACACACTTGGATAATCCAAGTTTATATCAGGAGTTGACTACATTTCAGGTTGTTCAAAAATGTATATCTATGTCTACGTGTAATATATGTACAAGTCTTTTAAATAGATTAAAACAAAAATTGAGTACCTATGTACACAAGTCAATATATATATGTTTTAACCTAATTTGTACACACATGTACTAAGTTATAAATGACCTTGTAGGAGCTTGTCAGTGACACGTTTCATCAACACACAACACATGTAGAGCAAGAGGACAGAGGAGATGGGCAGCCTAATACGATATAATTTAAAATTTAGATTATATTTAAAGTCAATTAAAATATACATTGTCAAGTTAAAGTAAATTTCTTGATAGATATATATGTTGGCATGTGTTCAAAATTCTTTTTCTTGTATAGCTTGAGACATGTCATGTAGCTAATCTTGTAGAGACAAGTCTTGGAATAGAGGATGCACAACAACCTCTTATGGTATAATAATTTAAATATGATAAATTATAAATTAAATTGAATTAAATCATTTTTAAAATCATCTTACATCTAATTGCAACTCGAACTTTCTCTTGTATTAAATAGAATGATTCAGAGCATGTAGAGATAGGTCCAGGTGCACTAGAGCATACCTCTCAGCATCACACGGTAATTTAATTTTATGATAAATTATAAATTTAAAAATTGTCATTAAATCATTTTTAATCATCTTACATCTGATTTCATCTAAATCTTTCTCTTCTACAGAGTAATTCAGGTCATCTGAGTAGTTCACATGGTCTGAAGAGGACTCTTGATTACAGAGATAGTATGTGATAGGTTATTTGATGGGCTACATAATTTGACTATTTCATGGACTATGTTATATATTGTTTGTCATGGACTTTATATATATTGTTGAACATGGACTTTATATTTTGAACATGGGGTGTATTGTCATGGACTATATATATTTTTTGAACATGGACATACTTTATTTTATTTTACTATTTTATGGTCTCTAGAATACAAAACTTTATTTCATTGTTTTATGTGTTTTACACTTCAAACATGCAAGTACTTTAACTATATAAAAAAGCACAACATGACTTTGAACTTATATATTCCACTAGTATTAAAATTGTACTAAAATGGTAATAGCAAGCTCTAAATTTAAAATTAACAAGGGTAAAACACTATAACTCAAAAGTGACTTTAATAGTGAGATTCATAATAATATTTTTTTGTCAAGAGTCAGTTGGTCTATTGGTGAAGTTACTACGTTCACAAGAAAAGCTATTAGAAATCATTTTTTGTTGAGTACAAGGCCCAACACCCTAAGAGTTAAGTTTGAGGTTGAGTCCCAATGAATAGTATATGAAAGCTTTACATATTTGACAAAAAAATATAATATCAGGTCAGTCTTCAACTAATATTAGTACATGGAATGGTAAAGCTTTGAAAAAATACAATTGATTGATATTATCAAAATCACTTTTACAAAAAAAATGTTTGATATTATTAGGATCATAATAATCATACATAAAGGGTTTATCAGATGATAAAGATAACTAATACTTTTCTCATAAAAGGCCATGCATAGCATTCTTAGACATATTAGTAGTCCTATACTTCATGGTCTAGTGGAAAATTTAACATTTTTGCTAGGTTTATTCAAATGAAACAAATTATCTTCCTATATGATCCGCCACTATTATACAAAACATTCCTTAACTAATTCATATGCATAAGTCATTATATGACATGGGAAAACTAGTATGAGGATAATATATTACATTTTAATCAAGATGACAAAGAATGAATCCAAAAGACCCTTTCTTTGAGAACCACACTTAGAAAATAAAATGTCTATCAATTTCAAATAGTTGATGTTACAATTTTCTTTGATGTTACAATTCTATGGTAGGACATTTAATGGTAACAAATTTATGAGTAACTATTGAGATAAGTGATACTTAGCATACAACTTGCCTTGAAAGTTGATCATTGTACAACACAATAATATAATTTAGCAAGACCCAATTCCTTTGACATGCTTTCATTAAGTTTATCTTTAAATTTTCTATTTTGAGTTTGTGTAGATAAGATTTTCTTAGGATTTGGAATCAATCTCACAACCTTCACTAGAGCACTTGTAGATGCCTTTGTTCAGATCCATAGTCATAGACCTAATCAAGATTAGGTTCACACTTGTGTGTTTGACCTAAAGAGGGAATTTATAAACTATTTATGGAATGGAGTAAAAAATTGCGATGTGTGATCATGATGTTTTTTTAGGAATGTTTTTAAGACTTGATCACACTATATAAATTATAGTCCTTTTGAGATCTCATTCATAAAAGAGTTTTCCCTAGGCCCAAAACATAAGGTAAATGACATAAGGTAAAATGACATAGGTATGTATAGTTTTCCCTATTACAATGTTATAATTAAAATATATCAAGTATTATTGTGAAAGCATTACCCTTCCATAAGAAAGAGTGAACTTGGAGAGTGTTAATTTCCATCACTATATTATTAGGTAAGCACTTAATATCCTAAAGGGATGCCTCACTTTGATTTTAGAAAGGCTCATGAAGTGTAGGGTAGATGGGTCAAAGGATCTAGACCGAGGAGTGATACTAACACCCTAGCATAAATCATAGATCTACCCAAAGATTCAAACAATATAATGAAACTTTGGAATCTATTAACTAAACATCTAGACCAATCATTTACTCTTAATCTATATGAAACCATTGTTATATCCTAGATTTGTAGCTACCCATAATCATTATCCAAATAAAAACCAAATCTCAAATGTGTAATTTGAATCACAACAAAATTTGTATGTCAAGGTGCACTTGGGTCTCAACATAAATAATGTATATTTACCAAGCCATGTGGGGAAAAGTGCATGGTAGGGTATGTGATACAGACACATATGATCATCATTGAGGATGATATTTTCCTCATCCTAGATATTTTATTGGTGAAAGGATGCATACATTTACCCCAGGTTTTAAGTATATTGGTGACATTGTGGTTATTTCTTACCAAAGGAAAGAAATTGAGGAATGATACTAATCAATTACATCATTCTAGATATGATGTATATTATTAGACTTGATGAAGGTATATTAGGTGATATCCATGTAGTTTTGAGTCCCTCTCTTAGATGTAGTGACAAATGTTAATTTCATATCATTGCTAACATAGAGAGGACATATACATGCATGATTCACATCATGGTAGTGATCAGGTGATAATTTATGTATATTGTTACATTAGATTAACTATGTGTTCTAATTTTATTATAATGCTCATGTTCTAATGCATGTGTATATTTTTGTAGGGATCCATTCATCATTCTTAGCACAATAGTTGTCACTTTGAGGGTCACTTAGCAAGGAGATAGGATTCACCCATATTATGATGTATTTTGAGTATTTCAATGCTAAGGGTCCATGGTGCCTAGGTATATTAAGTTAGTGTGGTTGCTATTATTCACCCCTTAAGGGGTAACACATGAAGGTCGACTCATCCTACAACACTTTTACCTAGGGATATCCACTTATACATACCAAAGAGAGAGATGTATCAATATGGTTAGACTAATTAGTTATAGCTCCCATTGATTAATAGAATTGAACTCGTTTCTTTAGCATATCTCATCCTAATACCGAGCTTACAAACACTTACCCATCCTTAAATACAACCCAATTGGAAGGAAATGAGTACCATGCATTCCATACTCCATCAAGGGTCCATACTTTTCCTAGATTACTACTAGTTAGGATGGCTAGAAAGCATCCCATAATACTTACCACCATCACTAGTTGGGGCAAATGTACAATCAGAAAACAACAAAGAACTTCACAATTCATTAAACCTTTTGAGTTAAAGGATCCAAACATATTTCACCTCCTTACCATTAGTAGAGTCTAACCATCCTAGTATGGTTTAGCACCTAGCACTATCACCTGCATGGAAATAGTGAAGGCCAACTAGACCTTATCATACAAAGGGTAGCTCTTGGCACCTATCACCTCGGTGTTTTTGGTGATAACCAGCTACTCCTAGCATCTGTCACATGTACAATACTTGTGACAACTAGCTAACCCACTCTTGTAATTTGAATCACAACAAAATCTCAAATGTGTAATTTGAATCACAACAAAATTTGTATGTCAAGGTGCACTTGGGTCTCAACATAGATAATGTATATTTACCAAGCTATGTGGGAAAAGTGCATGGTAGGGTATGTGATAGAGACACATATGATCATCATTGAGGATGATATTTTCCTCAACCTAGATATTTTATTGGTGAAAGGATGCATACATTTACCCCAAGTTTTAAGTATATTGGTGACATTGTGGTTATTTCTTACCAAAGGAAAGGAATTGAGGACCGATACTAATCAATTACATCATTATAGATATGATGTATATTGTTAGACTTGATGAAGGTATATTAGGTGATATCCATGTAGTTTTAAGTCCTTCTCTTAGATGTAGTGACATATGTTAATTTCATATCATTACTAACATAAAGAGGACATATACATGCATGATTCACATCATGGTAGTGATCAGGTGATAAGTTATGTATATTGTTACATTAGATTAACTGTGTGTTCTAATTTTATTATAATGCTCATGTTCTAATGTATGTGTATATTTTTGTAGGGATCCATTCATCATTCTTAGCACAATAGTTGTCACTTTGAGGGTCACTTAGAAAGGAGATATGATTCACCCATATTATGATGTATTTTGAGTAGTTCATGTACTTTGATAGATACGACATTTCTATACATGTTCTTAGATCCATGGTATTTATATACTTTAATCTACCTCACATTTGCATACTTTAATTAGATACATTATATTTATTTAATTAATTAGGATTAGCCTTTTGCATGCCTTCCATTATCAAATTAATTAAATAAATCATATTTATTTAATTAAACTAATTTCCTACACCTTCCCCACTAATTAATTGAATAATCTTACTATTCGATTAATTAACTTCTAATCTCCACTAATAAAATAAATCATATCTTAAATCATGTCTTGAACTCACAAATAAATAAATTCAAAAACTCACATGACTAGCTAAAAGGAAAAATTCAAACTAATCTTACATCTCCACCATACATTTCCATAGTTTTAGATAAAGCAAGATTCCAAGCCTCGTTGATGCAAACCCATTCAATAGATCTAAAACATCCATGCAATGAACCATTAACTAGAATCTAGAAGGGAGAAATTACAAATGCCAAAGAGATAACATTAATGCATGGAGTTGTATCTATGTATTGAAAATTACTAACCTAATCTATAATGCTAAGTACTAGTTCATCTTCATTATTGAGCATGTAAAATAAAGAAGAAATTTTAAGGATAGAATGAAGATGATAGTGTAATGGTTGGATTGAGAGAGGACTCTAATGCTATTTTGTTGAGAATAAAGAGAGAGATATATGGTTATTGAAGCATAGAAGTAACATAACTATGTAGGATATTGTGGTCCATTAACAACTTCAAATTGGCCATTAATTAACCTACAAAGATGCTAACTTTTTAGATGTCTTAAGGGGTCCTAATACGATGTCTTAATGGGACGTCTTAAGTTCTCAAAATTTGGTGAAGTTGCCCAAGGCAATCAAAATTAACAATATAATAAAATCAAATTTAAAGTAAATTCAAAGTAGAAAAACATGCGCATTTAACAAATAAAATATATAGAATAATAATTTTGATATATAAAAGTGTAGAGTATAATTGTGTACATACACATGCATACAAATTTGTGTACAAAATGTGCAATAATGTAATTGTGTATGTACATATATGCCAACTCAAAACAATGTTTACAAAATGTGGTTATGCCATCTCAAGAAAATCTAAAACTTGTGGGGAATGTAGTAGGTCTTCACACCACTTGATATAAAAATAATACAAGCAATTTATAAATATATCATCAAAACATGTATTTTAATTTATATAAAACTATCTAGATATACACAATTTGTACCTGTATTTACAAGTGCCTCACACATGTGTAGATATAGGTTTAATCTGCATCCTCTCAAGTTTTTGTTTCAAAGTATGTGATGAATTTGTGATGATGGCCTAAGAATATAAAAGGACAATTTAAATCAATTTCAACTAATAACGCACAAGAAATATCAAAACATGTATTTAATGCATTTAAAAGAACAATATAAAACTATTTAACTATATTTACTTGTATTTACTTATTCTATTGTACCATCTCCATCCTCTCTTTTTTCCAACACATTAATGATTGTCTCATGGTCTTCCATTGAAATTATCCATAGCTCTTTATTTGCAGGTTTTCCACAATACCTCTCCAGTTTTATATTTGTTGCCAACACCAAATGTGAGTAGTGTATAATCTTCTTATGTGTTTCATAATCTTTGAATGCAGGCAAACCATTCTTCCTTATTAGGTATTTCCATATCCAAGTGCCAACAACCACCATTGAACCTATTGGATAATGATAGCCATGATCAAATAAATTCTTCAAATTTGCTTAAGGGGATCAAAGACGTTCTTAAAATTTGCTTAAGGGGATCAAAGACTTGTTATCAAAATTTGCTTAAGGGGATGTCTTAACGGGATCACCAAACCTATTGGATAAGGAAAGCCATCATCATCTTCTCAAGGTTTTGTTAACTTATGTTTAGTCTCCACATAATGATCCAACCAATATTCTATTTCCTCTTCATTCTTCTTTGGTGCAATAACAACATACACATGTCCTGCAAACAAATTTTGATTCAATAACTTGCACATGTCCATAAAATTTGACCAATCAACATACATGCATTCATATGTACACATAAATAAATAAAAGCACTACAAATTAGTAATGAAGTGAAATAATTTGAATTAAATTACCTTCTTTTACAAGGTCTGAAACACGGTCATAATCGTTTGATGCAAACAGTTGATCATTGTCTTCAATTGTTGTTTCACTTTGATCATGTGCTTGTACAAGTGTCAACGGCCTTTGCTTCCACTCTTCAACCCATTCTGTATTCTCACATGCTTCCCAATCTACTAAAATACAAAACTAACAAAAACATGCAAGCTCCCTTGTCTAGATAGTTCATGTACTTGCATTTGAACTCCTAAATGAATGCGATTTAGTAGATCCGCTAATTGTCCAAAAATCAAGTCTAGGTAGAATGTTTTCTTCTTCAACCAGCTAAAAGAATCTACAAACTGTAGAGTACTCACTTGATCTAGGTGTACATAATCTTTAATTGCACCAATCTACAATCCCACATCCATCTTTAAATTTTACTACACCTCAAATTTTAATTGTTGTATAGCAAGAATTCTTTTAACACACGCACCAGCTCCATCATGTTCTCTTTTGCCATGTCCAGCTTCAAAAAAATTTCACATATGTTGGAAATTATTCTTCTTGTGAACCCTACTTAACTAACAAAACATTCAAGCATTCTTGAACTGCCCCGTACAATTATCTAACCATATAAGATGTTCATTCATCTGGATTCCTCTTTCTCTTAAATTTTTATAAAATATATTGAAACAATATTGAACAAACTCTAATGAGTGTAACCAGTTGTCACTCAAATAGAAATGATACTCCCTCATAACTTTTCTATCATTCTTTGTGCTATCATCTGCATGTTTATAAATAATATGAACAAACATAGCAACCTGCACTAAATTGTAATATTGTGATTGAATTTTCTCTTGCGAAGCTAAATTATAGTTTTCCACAAAATTAACCACTTATAGTATAGTACCAACTAGAAATATGTTTCTACATTCACGAAACTATCCATCAAGCCATCGAGCGTGTTGAGAGTGCTTGACATATTTTGGTACAATTTTACTCTTAAATTCTGATATGAATGCATGCACACTAACCTTTTTTGTAATTAAATCACAACGCTTTCCAAAATTTTCATCTTTTAAAGAATATTCAACATTCTTAAATCTTTTAACATCCACTAATTGTTTTCCAAAATCATTTTCAACACTTTCATGCATACAAACTCTTAACAAAGAAAGATTGCCACAACTAGTGCATTGTCCAGAAATACATGAACTTAAATAAAATAATTTTTCATTAGATCTTTCACAGAACAAACTTGATATAAACTCTTTTATTGCTTCAGGTGGCATATTAATATCACATTCCTATATAATCATGTTACTATGTAAAGTACAACGTATTTATCGAAACACATCATAATAATAACGAAATTGAACATGTATTTTACAACAACAAGATATTTGTTTCTTATAATCTTTACATACCATGGTTTGCATTTTTCAAAAGATCTTTGACTTATTCTAATATTACCAAGTAACACTAATTCACCACAAAATTTTCTATAAAATTTAGTTTGCGTTGTATCTAATAGGTGTTTTGGATGAGGATCACAAACTTTGGACCCCACTCTTAATTTTAAAACATCTCTAGCATTAGATGATATCCTAGTATTATCATGCCAATATTTTTCGATCCAAGATTTGATTTCAACATTCAGTTTCATGTCAGATCTCAGGAGTCGACCACTAAAACTCCAGCATTGGTTAATTTGATCATTTTCTATACTTTCTCTTCTTTTCCACTCTTACCAATGTTTTAGGATGTATTTTTAGAATTCCACTAATATTGCTTACTATTCTTCTATTCAAAGTTGTTTTATTCACTATAGTAGTTTGTTATAGCTCGTCTTGCTGCATTCTTATCTTTGGATCAACTATTATTTCCAATAGACTCAATGGCACTAGTAACAGTAGACATAGCATGTTTTAGTGATTGATCTTTTCTTCTTGGTTTAACAAAAATGCCTAACATTTTCATTACTTTTCTCATTTTCCACATTCTCATTAATTGCATCATTAGTTGACATTGAAATGATAGTTTTTTATGATAAAAAAATTCCTTCTATAATCTATTGGCATGTGTTCTTATTTGTCTCCAAGAAATTTTACCGGGAAGATTATCCAAAACATTTCTTTCAATTTTGAAAAAAAATTTCTCATTTTCAACATCACATCCTAGATTTTCATTTGCATTTTCAACTTCAAAATGATTTTCATTTTCAACAAAAGGATTTTCGTTTTCATTTTCAACAACAAAATAGTTTTCATTTTCATTTTCAACACAAGGATTTTCGTTTTCATTTTCAACAACAAAACGGTTTTCATTTTCATTTTCAACAAAAGGATTTTCATTTTCATTTTCAACAACAAAATGGTTTTCATTTTCATTTTCAACAAAAAGATTTTCCTTTTCATTTTCAACAATAAAACAGTTTTCATTTTCATTTTCAACAAAAAAAAAATTATTTTCATTTTCAACAACAATTTGTTTCAAATTTTGATCTCTACGAATATTATCAATCTCAACATTGTTATATCCAGCATGCTTTAAATCTCCTATCAACACCATTTCTATTTCATTCAAAGGTGGATTTGAAGAAGTACCTAGATTTGTGCCTATTGAAACATTTTCCATAGCAATTACAAAGGGATTTGAAGACATACCAAGAGTAGTTTGTATAATTGTATTAGTTTCCACATTCACCTCTTGCAAATTTGCATTGTCTACATCCATGGTCTCCTCAATATTTTTATCTTCAATAGTTGTGGAATTAGATGTTTCAGCATTATGCATTGATTGAATTTTTATTCTTCTATCTCTTTGTCTTTTTGCCTCCTCTCTCTTTACTTCAATTTCTTTAGGGGTTAATAACTTCCTATCTTTCCTCTTATTATGACTTTGTGATCCCATGATTAAAAAATTTATGAAGTATGTACAAATGAATGTCAAAAACTTGAAAGCCTTCCTTCTTTGTTCAAGTCCTTCAAACAAGTAGCAATTCATCAAAATTTCACTCAAACAGTGTCTCAATGATGGCTTCTATCAAAATTCAAACAATATTCCAAGTTGATGGACCTACAGAAGAAAAAATATGGTAGAGAATGCTGTAAATTTGAATTTTAAGCTCAGGTTTTGCTTTGTAACCCTATTTGGGAAATGCTTTGGGGACCCAAACCTGACCTCTAGACTTGGTTTGACCTGCAACTTGAAGGTCATGTCAATGTCACATAAAAATGGTGACTTTGGGCATATATCTGAAGGTCTATTTTGTAGAATGTTTTGACAAAATTCAAACCCATTATAGATGAGACAGTGTAGATTCCAAATATGTATATTTTTTTACAATTAGATTATTTTTTCTATTTTTTAATCAATTTCTGATGAAATAGGTCCATAAAATTGAATTATCAGAGTTTTTCAGTATTTTAATAACTTTTTATTAAAATATTTTTTTGTAAAAAATTGTACGAAAACGTACTATAGACAATTCTTTTCAATTTAAAAAAAATTCAAAAACTGTTAAGTTTAGGTCATCTTATGCGTGATGTACACGATGATTTTTTAAAAACCCAAAAATGGCCAATAAAAAATTAATAAAAAAAATATTCAATAAAAAATTACAAAAAAATATAGAAAATGTGCTTCAATGAGTTACAAATCTTTTCCCAAAATAATTCTAATATTTTTTGAAAAAACACAATAGTGAAAAGAAACCAATAAATTGAATTTTATTATGTAGAAAACAAAAGAAAATTAATTGAACTTACAACTCAATAACTTCTATGCTTCTCACTATTCTTTTGTTTTTTAATTTGAATTGATATTTTTTTATTTATATTTTGGTATTACTTGTATTTATATAGATTATTTACTTCATGTCTCTTTATTGTAATGTGAATTTATTTAATAAAAATATGTCCATTATATATTTTAAATTTAATTTAATGGGCATTTTTTAATAAAAGTATGTCTGTTATATATTTTAAATTTAAAATAATTACTTCACAATTTGAAAAAATAATCAAGGATTATGTATGAAAATTAAATTGATTAAATAAATAAAATTTATTTAATGAATCTAATTAAAAAGGATAATGGATTAAAATAAAATAAATAAATTTATTTATTTGATTAATTTGGTAAAAGGGACTATCCTATGAATTAAATAAGTTGACTAATGGAAAGGTTGAGCTTTAAGATATGTTGAAAGTGGTGCAAGATGAGGCCTAGGAGTTGTTGAAACATGATGTTAGAAGTGTCATAAGGATATGGTAATATTTAAGTGTCTAGAACTAGCGTACTTATCTTTAGAGAAAACTATCTAAAATAGTTGAGACATATATGACAAAATCTAAAAATAGGTATGGTAATATTTAAGTGTCTAGAACTAGCATACTTATCTTTAGAGAAAACTATCTAAAATAGTTGAGACATATCCTTCTCGAGTCACATATTCAACTTATATATGACAAAATCTAAAAATAGGTACACTAGTAGCATCTACGGTTTGAACATGTTAAAAACACTATTTTAAGAATTGACACAGTTTTGTTTGAGTAATAATAGTGTAGTACATTTAGAGAACATAACATATTTGTAAGTACATGCATTCATTTATCATATTTTCGTAATTGTAAAATGTGAAATAGAGCTAAGAGATTGTGAAAAATAGTTCATTACCTCATATTAATTCAAATAGATTTGTAAGAAGTAAGTCACATCATTTATCTTCTAATAATTTGATTCATTATTTTCAGTTGGCAAGTTGTTTTCCCTTTTTCATCTTTTCATATAATGGTCATATTTAAATTGTGAAATTATTCTTAGACCTTGTAATGAATTTATATGAAATATAGCCACAAATGTTAATCATATTCATTATTTTTCTTATGTCAATAGTAGCTTTTAAAAGAGTGAGACCTTTTGATTTATGTATTGTCAATACCCAAGCTAATCTTAAGGGTATTTGGTTTGTGTGGTACCTTTGTATTGGCGTAATTGGTATTATTAGTGGAGTTTGATCTTCTAATGGTATGCCTGAATAACTATCAAATTCAACCATAACATATGTTGGTGGTTGTAGTTGTGCACTTCTAGGTTTGTATATTAGTATTTCTCAAACATAATTGGAGCTCCATTTACAAGACTTGCTTCTATCCCAAGATTGCATGTTAACATTACCCTTACATTCTTGGTTTTCTAAAAAAGAAAATCTGATACAGAGAACCATATACTTATGTCTTCACTATGCATATTGTAGATAATTGCATATCAACATTATAATGTATTCCTAACATATGTGCATTTTTCTATAAAATATTTTCTACATTTGATTGTCATCAACTGTTTCTCCCATCTGTGACCCATTCGTGCTAGAGTTTGAGATACCAGAGTTGATAGTGAAGAACCAGTATGTGCCATGGACATCTACTTCTCTCTAGAGAACCTTGAGGAATTTTGCACACTACTTGTCCTTCTATTTTCTCTCCTCATTTTATCCCACCAATGTAATCACAAAAGTTACTCATGATCCATTACATAGCTAGGGAATCACATGCCATGTGCCATTATTGAGAAAGAACCCCAAGTCGAGAACAACATTGTCCAATGTCTTCTTTAGTCCCTTGGCCAGTGTGGTTAAATTAGTGTTTTTGACACCACCCAAATACCATCTTTCGGCTCCCCCAAATCTAATAGCACAACAACATTTATAGAGGATATATCAGTATTCACCCTGTATTAATGAGAAGTGGAGATGAAAGTGTCTCCAAGCACCATGTAGATTGTGTACAAAATAATAACTGACCATGATTTGAAGATCTCTCTCAACCTAAGATCTAAGACATGTCCCATGAAATCAATTTGCCTCCTCTTTTCTTTGAGACATATTGTTGAATTTATATTGTCAACTTCACTGCAAATGGCATTCTGATTAGCATATATATTGTTTGTTATAGTACTACCTGTATAGTTGTCATCATAAATGTTAGCATCTCCTTTGAGCCATCCTACTCTCCCATCAGGCAAGCCATCTATCACACCATACTAGTTCATGATGTCCTATTTTCTTGTCATTGATGTGAAATGGCAAGTCAACCAATTTCCAATTTCTCCCACACTTCTTTTGATTTGGCATGTAGATACTTATTTGGTGCATATGAATTGCCACATTCACTAGTTCATCCACCTCAATGCTAGCTTCATTATTAGTTCCATCAAGCAATTTCTTTGACCTCACACATGTACCTATATAGGGCATTACTAAATCAAGTGTATTTAATTGTTTGTTCATACATTGAAAATAAATAACCTAGCATGATGATTAGGTTCCCTCCTATATTTGGGGCCCTAGAAAATAAGGTCAAACATTCTAGATTGAGACCTACATTCCATTTATTTTGATTCGTGACCATCCACACAGGGTCATTTTCCTATTTCTATTATTTACAACATAAAATATAGAATTGAGGAACCAACCACTAAGACTAAGAACTTCACACCACCAATAATGAAGTATACAACATTAGAACCATATCAATGGATGGAGAGACAAATGATGCAATAACATAATTTGTAGGGAGGCCCCAACCATTCTAGAGTGGGGAACAATAGATTATTTTTCTCACACACCACCTAGGTTAAAATCCTTTTTTCTAGCCCCTGCACCCCTTTATATAGGTGATAGTAGGAGCCCTAATTTACTCTATAATGGTGGTAAAAGAGATCATATGAAGGAGATAGATACGTAAGTGATCATGATCCACGATTGTTAGGTATTAATGTTCACATACTTGTTCTCAGTACCAAGGTTGTAGAAATCAAGAACATTGAGTAAATGCAAGCATTGAATCTAGCCACTCGAGACAAATAAGATCATGCTCAACTTGCAAGAAAACAAGTATTGCAAACAATGGACAAATGGAATGCAAAAATAGGGTTAGGGTTCTTCACACAAATAAAAATATGCATTCTTTGTAAAGGAAATATTTTATTGTTATTTTATTTTGATTCAATATGCCTTGGCCTAATTTAGAGAGATGTTTCTTAATATAGGTAAGCTAGTTAATAAAATAAATTTATTATTTGATTAATTATTTTCCACTTGTTCTAATCCTCGTCAGTTAGCCAGATTCATTAAACCTAGAAACTTGCACAAAAGTCAAACTGACTTTACATCTCCACTACCCATTTCATACTACATCTCTTAATCCTATCCATTCACATAAGGATAAGCCTTAGTTTCCTCTCACTCAATCTTAGAAGCCCTAGGATACAACTTAGAAGCCTTCTTTTTTCCCTAAATTTATCTCATCAAATCTTAGCCATCTATCTAATCAAATCTTAGTCATTCATCCTATCATCCCAAAATCTATAAATCAATCCTCAATCAAGCCATAATCAAGAGCTTTGAAGGTAATGTTATGTTACCAAAGTGACCAACCAACAATTAAATCATTATAAAAAGTATTAGAGTAAAAGTACCATTGTCATAGTGTAACAAGGGCTATTCTGGTAAGAACTTTCTATGCTTTTCCTTTGATTTTTGTTAACTCTTTAAATATTTATCAATTGATTATGACACGTTAAATTATTTTATTTATAAGATATTGTGTGTCATACTATAATATAAGTAGTGTTTTGGAAGTGGGTCTTTTATTGGCTATTTTTCACTCAATGTTATTTTTTAAGTTTGTAGGCTAATTTGATAATATGATTCCTTATATATTTTTTATATTATAAAGTTTATACAACAATCTCATAAAATGCTGGTCATGAAACTATATTATCATAAGTATATGCATATGTTTGCATAATAATCTTTTGAAATAATGAGTGCATCCTATAAAATCTATTTAAACAACTTAATTTGAAATAATTTTTTTTAAGCAAAAAATATTATTTTTATTAGTTTTTAGTTAAAAAATAAATTATATTTATTGCAGTAATATATAAATTTTAAGTTAGATTTGTTGCTGCAATATGTGCTATTGTATTCCAGATTGAAATCCTAGAGAACTGAAGAGCCAAATTTAATATAATATAATTTTATTTTATATCTTTTTAACTCAGTTCAATAGAAAAATGCTTTGTAGGTATTTAAAGCTATATAATTGAAGTTAGGATGGAAACCAAAGAACAAAAATTAGCATGTAGAATCTCTGAAAACCATGGCAGTGGAAGCAACAACATGAAGGAGATAGAGGAAGTAACTATCAATAATACTAAAGCAAACAAAAACCTCAGCTACCAAGCCACCAAAGGGTCACCCAGCCTACCCTAGTGAATAAAAAAAAAGCCAAAAAACAAAACAATCAATCACCAGAACCAAATGAAGATTAATGTTCTAGAAATTGTAGTAGGTTATGATGTCTAAATATTTAACTTAGTATTGCAAGAGGTATGAGCTGGTTACATGGCTATTTTTGAGATTTGGGAATTGTGGGTAGTTGGACAATTTATTAGCTGGACTTGATAGGAGGATATTGACATAACGGAGTAGACAATGTCAAGTTTAGATTTCCAAAGAGCTTCACAACCACAATGATGTCATGGAGTGTTTTGGAATTAGGTGGATTCAAGGGCAGCGAGGTCTCCAATGCAAACATGGTCATTCGATGGACCACATATTATCTTCTCAAAGATACTACTCATCCAATTCAAGTTAGTATGTGCATAAGAACAGGATAATTACAGTCATATGTAAGAATAGAACAATTTTAGTCATGATGTTGTATCTCCCAGTTTTATAAATTCTAATAATTATTGAGGCTTTCTCTAAAAATTATGTAGGTAGGGGAACCTAACAGCGACCACAAATGCTGGGAAAGGGCAGAAGACATGGACACAACTAAATTGCGTATAAAGTAGATAACCAAAACCTTGAAATGGTTATAGCACTTGTAGTTGCATCCCTTGTTTCAAAAGTAAGACCCTTCCTATTTCAAGAGACTCATTCATGCTTCCATGATGTTAAATTTTTTAGCACCAGAGTAATAGAAGTTATTTAAAAACTAGGTAATGATTAGAGTTTAGGAGCTGATAAATCAGACATTACATGGGTGGGACAATAAACATGTTGGAACCTGAGTACTTTTATCGAAGGTATAACTTTGAGTGTAACTACTTATACTAATTGAATCCACAAAAAGTTAAAAATATTACTGATTTAATGAAAAAAGTGAAGTAATATAAGGAGTCACACTCTAAGTTACTATACCTTCGATCAAAGCACTCAGGCTCCAACATGTTTATTGTCCCACCCAAATTTATTGTATGATTCATCATCTCCTAAACTCTAACCATTATAAATATTTTAAGTTGCTACTATTACTCTAGTGCTAAAAAATTTAGTATGGAAGCATGAATGAGTTTCTTGGAATAGAAAGGGTCTGACTTGGGAAACAAAATGGATATAGGTCCAAGTGCCACAGTTGTTGTAGGGTTTCGGTTATCTATTTTAAATGTAATAATCTTCTAGCCTCTCCTAGCATTTGTAGTCATTGTTAGGGTTTCTTACCTACATAATTATCAAACAAGCCTAAATAATTATATGAATTTATAAACCCAGGAAATAAAACATCATGACTAAAATTATTCTGTTGTAACATCATGATTGAAAAAAAAAAAATTATACACATACTAACCTCAACATATATGGTGACCGGATTAGCAGTAGCTTTGAAAAGATAATTTGTGGCCCATAGAATGGCCATCTTTGGATTGGAGAGCTCACCGCCAATGAATCCACCAAACTCCAAAACACTCCATGATAGCATTGTGGCTGTGCATCATAATATCCTCCCGACAATTCTTGTCTATCCCAACTAAAATAATATCTCTGTCTAGAAATTGTTCCGCTTCCTTATGTACTTTGACTATAACACTTGTTAACTTCAATTAAGAGTTGAGCAAGGATTCATTGGTAGCAAGCTTCCTGGTAGACGGCTTATTGCAGGGGCGACTATTCCCAACATCCACTTGCAATTGTTAAAGGGCATGGTTCATCTTTGGGTGCATCATCACTAACTACTTCTTTGCCAAATAAAATCAATAATACCCTTCATGAAAATGGTCTTCAAATGGCTAGAGGTTCATTTGTGCTATATATTATATTTTCTGCATATCACACTGAACTTAAAAATCATCTCTGGTCTAAAAATAAATCTGAAGTTGTTGTTGCTAGTATCCTAGATATGTTCAGAACTATAAAGGAATTGTTGGAAATTCAAATCTAGAGTACGTACTCCACCTACCCGCTACCCCGTTAGAGATTTCTTTGGGATCTCTCTCCCACCACATTGACCAAGGAGTTAATGCCATCCAATTGGCACAACATACAGAATTCATTGGTGGCCATTTTTATTATTGTTGGTAGGTATTTTTAAATTTGTTTTGAGCGGTAGAATTTTTTTGCAGGTTAGAGAAGAGACAAAAAGAAGGGAATGTTTTAAAATGTAAGATAGAAAAAGAAGCAAAGAGGCAGAAGAGGAAGTTGCAAAAGCAGTAGCAACAGAGAATGTTCTTTGTGTCCATGAAAAATAGTTCTGAGCATTTCAGTGTGTGTGCAAAGAGTAGCAGATAGCTCTAGTTTGTTGTGTAGCTGCAGATTGCTGCAAATTATGTTTGTAATCTTGTAGTTTCATGTTTAGAAATCATTTGTAAATGTTATTTTTTCTAATTTAATAGAACAAACAAAAGTTTGCAAGTCTCAATTGTGTGTCTCCTTTGCAATCTATTTTGATATTGCACATTTTATTTGTGTTTGGAATTCAAATATCCATCAGATTGGTATCAAAGCTAGAAGGCCCTAAGTCTTGAGTGAGTTGGGCATTTATTCTCTGGGTGTTTAAATTTTGTTTGGTAGGAGACATGGCTGGAGAAGAAAGTAAGAGTTGGCAGCAACCACTACAATTCAATGGACAAAACTATGATGTTTGGGTAAAGAAATGAAGACCATAATGGTTGCAAATGATTTATGGGAGTTTGTGATCAATGGGTTCAATGATGTAACTAACCCAGCTGCATATGCAGCCCTCACAAACAACCAGAAGACCAAGCTGAAGGAAACCCAGTTGAAGGAGACAAGAAGGAAAGATGCAAAATCCCTTAGTTTAATTGAGGCAGTCTTGACAGAGGCTGTTTTCCCTAGAATAGAAATAGCCAACTATGCAAAAGAAGCATGGGAAATATTGCAAAACAGTTACAAGGGAACTGACAAGGTGAGATCAATAAAACTCTAGCTACTTAGGAGAGATTTAGAGACCCTGCAATGAAGGACAATGAGTCCATTTCAGATTTTCACACAAGGGTTTCCACCTTGGTTAATCAATTAAGGATAAATAGAGAAACCATGGATGAGCAAAGGATTATAGAGAAAATCCTTAGAAGTTTGCCCGCTAGATTTGACCCAATAGTTATTACCATAGAAGAGACCAAAGACCTCTCAAAAATGGCACTTGATATATGGAAAGCCTAATACTTAATGCACTGTACTGGATGTTTGTCATGGCATATTTATATGTAGAAAACACAAGGAATACTTTCAACAAATAATTCTATTCACTATTTTTTATGAGGACTTGAATAAGAGATTTGTATGTTGTCCCTTATATGCATAATTTCTTCCATCAAACAATAGAGTCTTGTTGGAAGAGAATCCTTCTCCACTCATGATGTGTGATATATGGATCTCCCTTCAAGTTTGTTAGACTTATTCTAAGGGCCTGATCTAATACCAATTGTTGGCCCACAATTGACATTAAACCAAAAGGTCGACATATCAATTTCTGATACAAGTGCCAGAGTTAATGAATCCACTAGAGGTAATTAGTCCATATCACGAATCCCATGGGCAGCGCTGACCATTTTCCAACAAAATCCCCCAATGTTATCTAGGGGAATTCAAACCCATAACCTTTCAATCTAATACCAATTGATGAACACACAAATATACTGAGAGGGGGAGTGAATCAGTATATTACAATTTTTGCCAATTTAAATTTTTCATCAAAATGGAAACTATGTAGGAATATAACAATATGAACAAGTTGAAACAAAGATTTTATGTGGAAACCCTTACATGAGAAAACTATGGTACAAATAATGTACTTTATATTTATGTAAGTTTACAATGATTGTAGGCACCAACCTACTAGAGGCACCAACCTCTTAAACTATTTTGTAGGCACCATCCTACAAGGAGCACCAACTCCCTCTTCTAAGGAACTAACCTTGGCAAACTTGAGGCACCAACCTCTTGTGAATGACTAAATATTTAAATGTAGAATGAGATCTTCAAATCTGATCTGCTCTTTGCTTCATACCTTATCCTTCTTTGTGATGTATGTTGTCACTTTAATGCCCACACAAGAAATATAATCTTCTGTTTTGATTTTCACATGACTACTCTCACACATCGGATTTCAATTTTTCACACATATATTTCTCCTTTAAAGCCTTTTATAGTGAATTAGATACATCTGCTAGAGTATGAATGTTTTCTTTTATTCTTCACTCACTGTAACAACCCTCGTGTTCACATTTTTCTTTTGCTTATCCTTGATGGATTCGGATAACTGTATATTTTATATTGGATTATGCATCCTATTATTATTTTGTATTGGCACCGGTGATTTGCAATCGTGATACTATTATGATGTTGACATGATTACTGTTTATGCTAGATTTTATGCTTACATGATTAGATGTTGTTATTGTCAATTTTGCACGATTATGGACAGGAAAAGGATGATCTTGTAACACTCGTATCCGAGAGGCTTACGATGTCCTGACCCTCTTCTTGATGATTGATGTTGCTTTGGCTATATGAGATATGTTATATGCATAGGTACTTTGATGTGTGCTTGGAATGTTATAGGTACTGAGTATCAACTCCGCATGGATTCATAGGCTTGAGCATACTCTTATTATCCCCGATGGTGGTTACTAGAGATAATCACAAGACCTATACCCTAGACTAGCCCACTGTACCCTATTAGTGTAGTGTTTCTATGATATGTGTTTACCTTTCAGTTACCCTATGGTAATGTCTCGATTATCTTATGGTTGTATGTGGTTTACGAGTATGTCTTCTTTAGGTATTTAGTTATGGTTTCTATTAATCTCTTTATGTGGCTATATTGGTTGTCGATGTTATGTCGTGGTTTCAAATATGGGAACTGTAACTGTGAATTCATATATTTCTTCTCTTTATCTAATTTTTAAATTTGTGTTATATTGTCTAATATTGATTATTTCCTTTAAGTATTAAAAGCGTGATGTCTAAAATTCCTATTCCTTGTAGCATGTAATTTCTTAGTTTTGAAATCGAATACTATAAACTACCATTTTATTAAAATTTATGTGAACTATCTTATATATTTTAAATGATCAAGGAATGCTTGATGCATGACCTTATTCTTTTCTTCAAATGTGATGAAATTTAATTTTCAAATCAGACAATAATTGGGGCCAAAACAAAGGCCAGCCATTTCAGTGTCAGCACCTTGTAATTGGTCTAACTACCTTCTCTCCATGGAGTTTGGCTTGCAACCCAATTGAGAGCTTGTCGACTTGTTCACAAACATTAAATAAATTAGATTTACTTATTGAATAGTTTGTCAATGTATAGAAAACTATTATTATGTATGTCATAGCAAACAAGTAATGGACAATGGCTCTTGAAAATGGTGGGTGAGTTTGTTTATGATAGAAGGAAAATATCTAGGGTCAGGAGGTGAGCGACTTATGTTCTGGCAGGGAATGGAGCAAATTATGTAGAGTTTGGTGGAGGATGTCACAAAAAAATATATATTTGGGAGAGAGAGGTAAATGAATTGATGTTTTTGGGGTGAGACGTTTTGGAAAAAAAGCAAGCAAGCTAAGGAGAGAATCAATCCCTGGACCTTGTTCTTTGTAAACTTTTAGCATTCAACTGAAAAGCTCCAGGAATTCATCATCTACATTGTAAATTAAGGTGAGCGAATGGATGTTTTTGGGAGGAGGAATCTTGCATTTTGTGGCATGTAGGGAAAAGAAGTAGAGGCAATGCCTATTTGGAGAGGCTCTAAAACAAAAAAAAAAAAGACACAAAACAGAAAATAGGGGGCAGCAATCACTCAGGCTAGCATATCAATTGCAAGATTTGAGGTGAGGAGAGGGAGTGTGATTAAAAGGTATATGCATCAATTCCTTTTTTTTTTAGCACAAAACCTAAACTTTGTTTGTTGCAATTCTATTAACCACAGAAAAAAAATAAACCCCTTGGTTGTGTTTTAAAACTCATGCCAAAATTTATTTCAATGCAAGAAATTTACATCACCTCTTTCCTTGAATCGACTTTTTTAATATTGCAGAAATTTATTTCAATGCAAGATTTTTTTGTCACCTCTTTCCTTGAATTTATTTTGTTAACATGCAGAACTATTTCCTTATTCTGTAGATCAAAGGGTTTTTAATGAAAGATTATGTGGTTTTTGTTTATAATTTTTAGGTAAACTGAGGGTTTGATTTTATAGAGAATATAATGAAGGTAGCCATACAGAAAACTGGGATGCCATGATAGAGATTGAAGAGATCTAAGTCCCATGAAACCTTTTTGTTATACGATGCCTTCTCTGAAAGGATTTTCATTGCAACTCTTCTTAAGATAACTGAGCGGCCTTTTGTTTTGGTCATTATGGTCAGTTCTACTGAATCATCATCCTTGTGGAAAAGGTTGCCCTATAGTTAAAGAATGACATGGCACTAAAATAACTTAGATTCATCCATTTGTCTTTGTGCATTGAAATTTGGTCACATAATTTCTAATTAGTAAAATCTGTCCCACAACACAAGGATCTAAGGGAACTACTATAGGAGGAAAAACAATTAAGATTTTGATTTTGTAAGTCTTTTAAACATTTTATTTTGTTGTGTTAAATATGGTAGACAATATGTAAAATCCAGGCTGTGAATAGACTTGCAATACCATTTGTCGTTATTTTCTTATAATATATGTGCATTTCTATATGAAGAGTGATCAAATTGGGTTCACTGGAGTTATTACAAAACTGACCCAACTGACAAAGGGCTATTTTCAATAAAATTACACTATCCTTGAAAGCTTTTGTCTTGTAGATCACATTTTTCAATTTCAAATTTATTATTTAGTATTTTAGTCAATTTTGGATTCCTCATTTGGTTAAACGAGATGAACTAGGTCTAGGCATTAGAGTGGTTTTTTGGAGTGGCTCTCTACTGGCCCGGGGCCCACAAGTGGCTGCCAGGGGAACTAGTAGTAGAGTTAGAGTAATAAGTGATAACTAAATAAAAATATTGGGGTAAAAACACTAGTATGATAATGACTCCTTGTGCATGGCCTTGAGGGCTTGTAAAGGATAAGGATGCAATGAGAAGGCCTATCCATCTATGAGGAGTCAAGTTATCCATTTGTAGGGAGTTGATTCAGGCATGATTGAGTCTCCTCATCTGTATGAGAGGTGTACTTTGTTCTATGTGGTGTCATACCTTCGAACATGCATGATGACACTCCATCCGATCTACACTCTAGTATCTAGTACCTTAGTAGTCGTGAGTAGTACCCAAACTATGATTGGATGAGCATCTCTATGTTATGAAACTGGCTTTATGCGTTGTTTTTTGTGTCTACTTTGTGATTGATGTGAGTGTTGGCCATCATGTATACCCTTAATTTGTTACTTATGTTTGGGCCTTGTGACTACCTTCGAGCACGATGGGGTGGTCTCTTATGAGTCCACATGGTTGGGAGGCGTTGCCACCACCATTAGGGACCAGTGAATAGGTTATTGAAGCACCAGTTGGAGATGTTCTCTCTCTCCATTACTTTATCAGTTGTACTTATTTAGTCATTGTATCATATTCATGACTATGCCATTGTACTGTATATTCTTTTATGTAATTGTACTCTCTTAAGAGAGAAGATTAACCATGTAATTTAATGAGAAGAAATAAGATGTTTCTTATTTGACTTACGGATTCCAGTGTGGGTATTAGACCCAATTGTACTATGACAATTATGGATTCATGTTTTTATTTGGAATGGGTATTAGGGAAATTTGAGTTGGTGTTTAAAATGAATGTAGTTGTAACAATGTTTCCTCTCGAGAGTGATTTAGTTCTCTCCTGTGGGTTGTACATCCAGCCATACTTAGCCATGAATGTTGTTGACATATCGAATTGACAATCATCTTATGTGTATGTTATCTATTTATGTCAAAAAGAAAATTATCTTGTCCTCTTTTAGCTCTTACCCTTCGAGGGTTACATAGCAGGATGTTACATCTAGTATCAAATCCCATGTTCACACACTGGGAGCTCTGGCATACTTGAGCCGTCTATGTTTTGTTGTGTTTGGCATGTGTGGCGTGAGCTTGTTATATTGTTTTATAGCCTTGTTGTTATGCTTTCATTCCTTAGTTTGGTGTATAGGTCATCCTTGGGATGATCTATTTTGATGTGTTGTTTGTCTCCTTTAGGATTCCTCCTAGGAGTAGAGCCAGAGGTAGAGTTAGAGGTATATCCACTGTTCTTTGATGTAGCACCCAGTGTAATGCTGATCAGGGTAATCAGGTTGAGCATAAGGAGGAATAGCATGCTGAGAACCAAGCCAAAGGGCTTGGGAGAGCTCAAGTTTTAGCTCTTTTACAGTAGATTATGGATTGATTAGGACCTCGTCAGGAGGTATCTCATGAGGAGGAGTCACACCCTTCTCATCAAGATGGTCAGGATGCTAGAGCTAAGCGTGAGCATTCCCATAGTCTAGGTCATTCGAGCGCAGTTGTTGTGAGGGATAGGGTGGCTATAGAGTCCCTTGTTCATGGTTGTGTGTTGGGTGTGGGCACCTTCACTACCACAGTGGATCTTCATGTGTTGCCTTTGGGATCCTATGGGATTGTCTTAGGCATTGATTGGTTGGAGACCCATCTTGCTAGTATAGATTTGTTAGTGAACAGATTTGTCCTTTGAAAATAGCTATGGAAAATTACACAAAATGCCCGAGAAGGACTAATAGCACTAATAGATTTTTGGTGACTCTACCAGGGATTTAGGGTTTCTCCCTATTTATGGTGTAAGTGTGCTCCCCCTTAGGCATTTTGGATCTCCTCTTACTGATTGATGACTCCCAGATCCATGGCGTCTTGAATGTCAGCTAAGGAATTTTCTTGAGGTAAAGTATTGAAGGTTCGCAGTGCTAAACATCTTGAGGAAGTTATACAATGTCAATGGACAATAGAAAATACTCCTTTCCCTCCACTGCGTCACTGCTACATAAACTGGAGCCACTTCCTCCCTTTATTCCTAAAATTTCACCACACAATCACTCAGATGATAATTCAAATTTCTGGCCGATCTTTAGTAGTGAGAAGGATATTAGACCTAGCAAAATTCCTAGTAAAATAGTCAAGAAAACAAGTGGCTCTATCTTTGAAATAAAAGATGATAAATGTGGAAGCATAGTTGATGCACTGCTTGATAGAATGGCTCAAAAAGATGTAATCTATGGAATGCATTTCGCTCTTGCCAGAGATTGTATTTGCAACTACCCTAGAAGAAAGACATCGATGTAAAATATAGAAGTATAGGTGATGAAGGGGGTAAATCATAAAAAACACAATAATAGATATTGAATACAGCAAAAAGAACTTTCTTTTATTGAACTGGGCAACTCATTACATTACAGAAGCTCAATTACAATCAGAGGATGAATCCTCTACTGGCTGCAACACATTACAGCTTTCCCAATCTCAAGACTCTAGAATATTCAGCCTTCTATAACCCCAAATCAGCTAGGGTTTTTGTTTTCCCACCTATTCTTGACTCTACATTGGCCCCCTTTTCTCTACTACCATCCAGGGTTCCCAAAATAGTCATAAATAGCACTTTTTGGCGGCTTCCAGCTAAATTTCAAAATTTGCAACTCCCTCCAAAGTAGTTCAACTTCCGGGAAGCATAACTTTTGATCTGGGTGTCCAATTGACGAACCGTTTTAAGCACTAGAAAGATCGTGATGTGAAATATCATGGTGTAAATATGTAAATGGATTTATGTCAACTTTTTGGAACATTATGGGATTTTTTATTGCCTCATATCTCATTCCAGAAATTTTCAAGGAAAATAAAAACTTTAATATCTTTCAGCTCACAAATGATCTTTGCCTAATTCCTTCACCAAAGGTCTTATATTTCTGTTATGTAACTTTCTGGAAGTTTTTGCTTCATTACGTGCCCAAATGTAAACTTTCTAAAAATAGCAGGTACACTTTCCAAAACAGGCAATTTGCTATTTTTAGCAGTTTTGGAAAAAACTGAAAGTCCTACATTATTATTCTAGATATTATGGAACCAGAAACACTAATTATGGAAAGAAATGAAAATAACTACAATGATTTTGAATTAACTTATTTTTGGGTGATGCAAGATTGCCCTTACACCACTAGATGCTCCTGCATCAATAGGCAAGACTGTGATCTTTTTGCAAAATACTTCAAATAGAACTGTGATCTCATGGATTACAGTGAGTGGAGTTAGTAGATGTCATGTCAGTCTTTAGTTGAGAGCATCCACCAGTTTCCATCTCAGGAGAAATTTTATGCAATGATTAAGGAGGCAGGCTTTGAGAAAGTTGAGTATGAGAACCTTGCGTGTAGAGTAGTTGTAGTTCATTATGGATTCAAGTTATAATAAATATTCATTGTACTTTTTATGAAGTTTGTTAAGCATTGAGAGAAATCAATAATATATCTAAAGTGGATAACCAACAAATTACAATAGATGTTGTTGTGTACTATCTAATCTCAATCATTAGAGCCAAAGTTTTCATATACTTTGGTAGAGTTGTTTTCTATGCATCCTCTTGGTTCATGCCGAAGAGGGAGATATTTGGCAATGATTGAAATGTGTTCTACTCAACGAATCGGATTCAGAAAGAATGCCTATTATTGACGGACTGTGAAGAGCATATTTTAGTTGATCTTGTAGGGACTTCTAGTGATGGTTTAAGTATTAAGTTCCCAAAATTGCATCCGTCTCAAAGTTCTTTTGAGAAACATTATCAAAAATTATGATAGCCTCAGTGATATGTCTCTAGCAAGGCCTAATCAATCAAATCATCATAACCTGATCGATTTGTTGAAGATCTAATAACCTCTGTGTGACGATCGTGGGAAATCGAATATAGTGATAACATAAAGACCAGTTATAAGAGCATTTGAAGCTCTACATGTAACTAACAAATATAAAGCCAGACTCCACCAAGATGGGAGCATTGAAATTGGGTGTGGACATCAATTAAGGCGTAATGGAAGGAATATTCTTATCAAATAATTATAGTTGGAATTCTCTAATAAACATGTATGCAAATAGTATGGTCATAAAAGATATTGAGAACATGAGTAATATGAAAATGGCCTTGTATACACTACACAAATTGAACCATCAGAATGTGGTTGAGAAGTCGAATCGAAGATCTGAATTTGATTAGAGTTGGAAGAAAGGTTACATAGGTTGGAATGCTTGATCCACCAAGAGAGGAGTCGACAACGGAGTCTCTATGTTGCCTGTTTGGAGCATTTGATCCATTGGATGACTTAATTGGGCATTCATATACCACATCAGATTTTGAGGAGTTATCACCCATACAATGGGCATTAGCTCTACAATGTTTGGTGATGGAATAAATGACACTCCTACTCTTAAAAAGGAAGATATTGGAATAGCAGTGGGATCAAGCACTGTCGTTGTAAAGAGCACTTCTGATATGGTGTTGACTAATGATAACTTTGCCTCAATTATTGTAGTTGGGTGAACCATATACAATAATACAATATAGTTCATTTGATAACACCGAGCACAAGTACTCCCCTTTTACTACATTCAGGAAAGATGCATGTTTTCCTTGATGTAGTCAAAGAAGAGCAAATGCCTTGGGTAGTTTTACCTCAAGCTAAATATCTTGATGCAATGGCTCATCAACATTCCAAGAGCAAGGATATAATGTATAACATAGATGATTATTTCTTGAATGCACTAGAGGATTACCAATTATTGTGTGCAGGTGAATCCTAGTTTATTAAAGACTCTTAGGAGCTCGAGTCTCTTTTATGTAATGAGTTTCTTGAGAGCTAGGTTCACCAAGGTACTTTTAAAGCTGAGAGTCCCGTGCCTAATCTCTCTGAATGTGGTCAAATTGGAGGCAATGAATCTAAATCTCGTCAGGAGATGGTTGAAGCTAGGAATTTGATGTCTAGCCTTCTTGATTATGGTTGCATTGGAAATGATGAACATCAAAAGGAACTTATTGAAAACAATCAAGTTGAAAGGGAGGTAAAAAGTAATTGTAGCAATTATATGCATTGGGAAGGACTCTAGGGAAGTCAAAATGTCACTCTTAAAAGTGAGTTATTAAATTAATCTGAAGATAGGTTTTGAAAGGCAGTTGTTCCATGAGAAGATGAAAGAATAAATTTTATTTGTTTAGTGGAATTTCAAAAGATCAGTTATAAGAGAAGATAAAATATTTTTGAACATTTCAAGAGGTAGTTATGAAAATAGAAAAGTTTCCTGAGAGACTTATAAATATGTTGTTTATTATAATGTAAAAGGGATCTTTTTTTTCATCTCAGAAACAGGGAAGGAGGAAGCAAATTTTCTTTTCAAGCACAGTTTGTTGTATCAGATGTGGAATCCTTGAACTTACATATTGGAGAAATAAGGGGATTATTTCTTAGTCTTTGCATTTATTAATATTCTCTTTGATTGCCAATGTCCTTTGTGTCTCCATAATTGTTCTTCAATATTATATTTGTGTTGATATTTAAGAACAATTACAGAGACACAAAGGACATTGGCAATCAAAGAGAATATTAATAAATGCAAAGATTCAGAAATAATCCCCTTGTCTATCCAATATGTAAGTTCAAAGACTCCACATCTGATACAACAAACTGTGCTTGAAAATAAATCTGCTTCCTCCTTCCTTGTTTCTGAGATGAAAAAAAAAATGATCCCTTTTACATGATAATAAATAACATATTTAAAAGTCTCTCAGGAAACTTTTATGTTTTCATAACTACCTCTTGAAAGGTTAAGAAATATTTTATCTTCTCCCACAACTGATCTTTTGAAATTCAACCAAACAAATAAAACTTATTCTTTCATCTTCTTGTGGAATAACTGTCATTTAAAATCTATCTTCAAATTAATTTAATAACTCACTTTTAAGAGTGACATTTTGACTTCCCTAAGTCCTTCCCAACACATATAATTGCTACAATTATTTCTTACCTCCCTTTCAACTTCACTATTCTTAATAAGTTCCTTTTGAGGTTCATGGTTTCCAATGCAACCATAATCAGGAAGGCCAGACATCAAATTCCCAACATCAATAATATCCTGACAAGATTCAGATTCATTGCCTCCAATTCAACCACATTTAGAGAGATCAGGCAAGGGACTCTAAGCTTTAAATGTCCCTTGGTGAGCTTAGCTCTCAAGAAACTCATTACATAAAAGAGACTCCAGCTCTTGAGAGTCTTCAATAAACTGGGATTCACTTGCACACAATAATTGGTAATCCTCTGGTGCATTCAAGAAATAATCAGCTGTGCCATATATTATATCCTTGCTCTTGGATTGTTGATGAGCCATTGCATCAAGATATTCAACTTGAGGTAAAACTACCCAAGGCATTTGCTCTTCTTTGACTACATCAAGGCAAACTTGCATCTTTCCTGAACGTAGTAAAAGGGGAGGAGTACTTGTGCTTGGTGTTAATGGATGAACTATTTGGTATTATTGTATATGGCTCACCTAGCTGCAACAATTGAGGAAAAGTTATCATCAGTCAACACCATACCAGAAGCACTCTTTGCAATAGCAGTTCTTGATCCCATTGTTATTCCAATATCTACCTTTTTAAGAGCAGGAGTGTCATTTATTCCATCACCAAATGTTGTAGAACTAATGCCTTTTGTATGGGTGATAACTCCTCAAACTCTGATGTGGCATATGAACACCCAACTAAGTCATCCAATGGATCAAATGCTCCAAATGGGCGACACAAAGACTCTGCTATTGACTCCTCTCTTGGTGGATCAAGCATTCCAACATGTGTAACCTTTCTTCCAACTCTAATCAAATTCAGATCTTTGATTCAACTTCTCAACCATGTTCTGATGGTTCATTGTGTGCAGTGTATACAAGGGCATTTTCATATTATTCTTGTTCTCAATATCTTTTATGACCACACTATTTGCATACATGTCTATCAGAGCATTCGAGCTGTAATTATCTAATAAAAATACTCCTTCCATTATGCCTTTATTGATGTTCACACCTAATTTCAATGCTCCCATCTACGTGGAGTCTGGCTTTATATTTGTTAGCTCCATCTAGAGCTTTGAATGCTCTTGTAACTAGTATTCATGTTATCGCTATATTCAATTTCCCATGATCATCACACAGAGTTTATAAGAGCTTCAACATACCAATTAGGTTATGATGATTTGATTGATTAGGCCTTGCTAGAGACATATCACTGAGGCTATCATAATTTTTGGTAATGTTTCTCAAAACAACTTAGAGACGGATGCATTTTTGGGAATTCAATACTTAAACCATCACTAGAAGTCCCTACAAGATCATGGTCCTACCTATACTTCCACATTTTGCATCGACATCTTTCTTCTAGGGTAGTTACAAATACAATCTCAGGCAAGAGTGAACTACATTCCATAGATTACATCTCTTTTAGCCATTCTACCAAGCAGTGCATCAACTATGCTTCCACATTTATCATATTTTATTTCAGAGCTAGAGTCACTAGTTTCCTTGACTATTTTACCAGGAATTTTGCTAGGTCTAATATCCTTCTCACTACTAGAGCTTGACCAGGAATCTGAATTATCATCTGAGTGATCGTGTGGTGAAATTGCAAGAATAAAGGGAGGAAGTGGCTCTAATTTATGTAGTAGTGATGTGGTGGAGGGAAAGGAGTATTTTCTATTGTCCATTGACATTATGCAACTTCCTCAAGATGTTTAGCACTGTGAACCTTCAATACTTTACCTCAGGAAAATTTCTTAGTTGATATTCAAGATGCCATGGATCCAAGAGTCATCAATCATTGAGAGGAGATCCAAAATGCCTAAGGGGGAACGCACTTACACCATGAACAAGCATAAACCCTAAATCTCTAGCAAACATATGAGCTTGACAGGTTGACAACCTATTTTTGAACTTTTGAACCTTTTTAATGAAGCTTGTTTTTTTCATGAAAGCCAAACAACAACGAGTCAGGAGGTCGAGGCTTTCTAGAACTCTAGAACCAATGAGTTAGGGGTTCAAAAATTTTCAAAACCTCCAACCATAAAGGGAGCCAGGTAGTTAGGCTATTTTGGAGTTTAAAACTTTTCAAAACCTAGAGTCCTTAGTAAATAAAGTCACTAAAGTACTTTTGATGAAATATTTTATTCTTTTAAACCACGTGACTTCATAATGCATTTTTCTAACTTTATAAATTTGAGAAGATATAAATGCTCCACCCAAATTTATCATGTAGATAAAGTTGGGACCTCTGGATAGAAAACTTCATAATTTTCACGTAAAAGCTCCATTTTAACTGAAATTTGGAAAGAATGATGATCAGGCCCTACGAACAAAACCTAGAAAACATTTTTTTCTCCACTAAAAAGAATCTTAGACTTTGACTTTATTTGTGAATTGCAGACGGGAAAAAGTGAATTTAAAAAACTTGCACATGGTAAAGTAATTTGGCATGAAAATCGATGAATTGGGTATATTTAAGTTATAATCAAGCCCATAAAAGGAATTTGCACCATCTCAGGTAGGTTTTAAAATTTAATCATTTTTGTTTTTCGTTAGGTTTCAAGGTGTGGGTACTCAGAAAATTTGAAAATTTTCAAGTTCAAATTTTTGGACAACAACAGGATCTGATTAGGGATAAAGACTAAGAAGGATGAAGCAAGGGACGTAGAATCTCAAGTGTGGACCAATGCTTAAATCCATTGGGCAATAGAGTCAGAGAGAACAGGAGAACAAGGGGTGAGAGCAAGCCAAAAACAAGATGGAACAAGAAAGGACACTACACTACCAACACAACAAAAACTCCTAATATGTACATGGTATGAAGACTCTACCTTTGATAACTCCAAGATGGTCATTTGAATCCATTAACAGGTTGTGAGAAATAAATACCAAAGTGGAAAAGAAAAGTGTACCCATGGAGCATTTGTAAGCTCAAAAGCCATATGCTGATTATAAGCATAAATCTGAAATTCATATGGCAAAAGAACCTCCTGAGTGATATGTCAGAGCCAAACAACCACTTTACATCATAAACTTATGGAATCTCTTGAACATGCTCTTGTGTATAACCACCCATTTCTGCAGTAGATGAATTAATGTCCCATGCTTGAAAATAACCATGATTACTCAACCCATCAGAAAGCCAATCATTAGCCACATGACTCATGTAAAACTCGAAGTGAATTAAGTGTAGTTGGAGAAGAATAAGAATCTACATCATCAAGAAAACCCTCATGTGGCTGAAAATCACCCTCAACTAGAATAATATTCTCTTTCTATGGTGGAACTGATTCATGTGTTATGTGACCCAATTCATCATTCCCACCCATAAGCTGTAGATCACATAAAATAGCCTCTTCTCCAAACAAAAATTTCATCTTCAGATGCATTAAGACACCAATTTGGAATGTAAACAATATATGGTTCATCACATTTATCCATTTGATCACTTATATCAGAACTATCATGGGTACATTTAACCTCATCTTTCAAATCTTGTTCAAAAATTTCTGCATTCAGATTTTCAAAATGAAAAGATTCATAGATAAGATCATTTTTGACCTCTTCTTGCAGCCATGTTTCCATTTCATCTTGCTCAGGGAATGTGAAGGCCTCATACTCAGTTTGCATGCAATTAGGAGAAAAGACATTTGACATCTCATCTGTGTGTTGTTTATGCTCAAATTGGTCTTCATTGTCGGTAAAAGTAAATACCTCTATTTTGCAGTATATAAGGATGAAAAAACAACACCTTTTGCATTCTCATCTTTACAATTTGCATCACATAAAGATTGTTCACCTACTACCTCCCATGGGAAACTTACAGAATTATCATTGTCTTTCTCATAATGCAAATAATAAGCTTCAACTCTCCTATCCACATGAGGTTTCACTTCTACCTTGCTTGCTTTATCTCTACCAAAGTGTTTGGAATCAAAAAAAGAGAGATTGAAGCATTCAAGAGACAGAGGTTATGTATTATGGAAACTTATAGTTTGAAAATTTTGTTTGTGTATGACAGGCTTCCTCATATTTTCAATATTCAAATTATTCATAACTTGACTTGTTTTCCATAAACCACTTGTAACCATATCATCCTCAATTTTTATAGCCTCTTGTTGTGCAATTTCAATGTCATTACTTTACTTCTTTTTAACTCAAATTGAAGATCTGGATGCAATGTAGAAATAGAAGTGCATAGTTTAAGTTGTTTACTCGGTTGAATGGGTGCAGTAATTTTTCTGAGCAGCCAGTTGTATCTATCTACGAAATCTCTGATGGATTCACCATTTTATTTTTGAATATTGAAAAACTGATTTAGCAAAGCATCTTCATCAATAGGACTTTTATACCTTGTTAAGAACTTCTTCTTCAATGAATCCCAATCAGTTATGCACTTATGTTCTAAATAACAAAACTAATCTATTGCAGGCCCAGTAAGAGATTCAATAAATAATCTGATGAAAACATCTTCTTCGCTTACCCCCAAAATGACACATGCAACCATGAACACCAGAATGTGTTCTTCAGCATCTTGAGAGCTTTCGCCACTAAACTTTGGAAAATGTTTCCATGATCCTTCAGGAAATGGTGAATACATAGGCAAAGAAAGAGGCCCAAAGTGATTTCCCCATGGTTGGGAAGAAGTCAAGGCCATAGTGCAAATCTGAAAATTAAATCAGCAGCAATCTTCACTAGAACATAATATTTCTAAGTACTATTCACTTCACAAAGCCGCCAGCCTCCATCTTTGTGGAGACACATTTATATTTCTAGGAAAACAAGAGCATTGATCTTTCAATTTCAAATCCCCAGTAGAGTTGTCAAAAATCTATTCACTAATAGATTTTTCTATTTGAGAATAGAATTTAAATTTTCATCACCATGACATATTCATTCAAAGATAAACATTCATAGTAATGGAATTAATGAACATCCAATTCTCCAATATAAATAAATATAACCACTAGCAACACACTCAACATAAGAAGAATGATATTTCAAACACCATAGCACAAAGACTATATTTGCTCGATCACCAAATAGTATTTCTCTTTCTATATTGAAGCCAAACTCAAATTAAAACATATCAAAAGTATCTAACTTAATGAGTAAAACAAAGTTTCCCCAAAAAGAAGATCCATACTATGTCCCTCTACATATATTTATATGTCCACATATTAACTGTCCTTCTGAAATAGAATGGTTTCTTGAAGACAACCATTTTTAAAATAATAATAAAGTTTTAAAAAAGTGTTTGAGAGAAATATTAAGAAATGCATAAAAGAAATTGAAGCTAATTCACCACCCCTTCGCCTTCCTTTAGGTCTTCAACGCTTTCTCGTCCTTGATCTTCTACCATCTTTTCTCACACCTTCATCTTTAACTTGTATTCTCGATACTTGGTTACAACAACAGTGATGCCTTTGCTTCCTAGAGTTGTAGTAATCTACAACCTGGTTCTGAATCTCGCTAAAGTCTTACCTATCTTTGCCATATCCTCTTGAATATTAGTATCTCTCTTTTTAAAACCATTAAGGTAGACTTGCATAAGGCCCATTTTACCCAGTGACTCACTAGTGATACTGTCAGGATCTAAGACTTATTTGTAAAGCATGTCTTTAGCTTCTTTTGTAATTTCCTTAGGATCCCGCAAATTCTCTCCAAACTCATTCTAGAATCAAGTTATAATAAATATTCATTGTCCTTTTTACAAAGTTTGTTGAGCATTAGGAGAAATTAATAATGTATCTAAAGTGGATAACTAGCAAATTATAGTATACATTGTTGTGTACTATCTAATCTCAATCATTAGAGATAAGGTTTTCATATACTTTGATAGAGTTGTTTTCTATGCATCCTCTTGGTTCATGTCGAAGTGGGAGATATTTGGCAATTATTGAGATGTGTTATGCTCAAAGAATTAGATTCAGAAAGAATGGCCTCTACTAATGGGCCATGAAGAGCATATTTAGTTGATCCTATAGAGACTTCTGGTGATGGTTTAAGTATTGAGTTCTTGAAAATACATCTGTCTCTGAGTTGTTTTGAGAAACATTGCTGAAAATTATAATAGCCTCAGTGATATGTCTCTGGAAAGGCCTAATCAATCAAATCATCATAACCTGATTGGTGTGTGATGATCATGGGAAATCAAATATAGTGATAACATGAAGAATAGTTACAAGAGCATTTGAAGCTCTAGATACAGATAACAAATATAAAGCCAGACTCCACCAAGATGGGAGCATTGAAATTGGGTGTGGACATCAATTAAGGTGTAATGGAAGGAGTATTTTTATTAGATAATTACAATTCGAACGCTCTAAGAGACATGTATACAAATCATGTGGTCATAAAAGATATTGAGAACATGAATAATATGAAAATGGCCTTGTATACACTGCACATAATGAACCATCAGAACATGGTTGAGAAGTCAAATCAAAGATCTGAATTTGATTAGAGTGGGAAGAAAGGTTACACAGGTTTGAATGCTTGATCGACCAAGAGAGGAGTCGATAGTGGAGTCTCTGTGTCACCATTTTGGAGCATTTGATCCATTGGATGACTTAGTTGGGCATTCATATACTGCATCAGAGTTTGAGGAGTTATCACCCATACAACGGGCATTATCTCTAAAATGTTTGGTGATGGAATAAATGACACTCCTCTTAAAAAGGTAGATATTGGAATAGCAATGGGATTAGGCATTGTTGTTGCAAGGAGTGCTTCTGAAATGGTGTTGACTAATGATACCTTTGCCTCAATTGTTACAGTTGGGCAAGCCATATACAATAATACAAAACAGTTGATTTGGTAACACCAAGCACAAGTACTCCTCCCCTTTTACTATGTTCAGGAAGGATCCATGTTTGCCTTGATGTAGTCAAAGAAGAGAAAATGCCTTGGGTAGTTTTACCTCAAGCTAAATATCTTGATTTAATGGGTCATCGACATTCTGAGAGCAAGGATATAATGTGTTCAAGCGAATCCCAGTTTATTGAAGACTCTCAAGAGTTGGAGTCTCTTTTATGTAATGAGTTTCTTGAGATCTATGCTCACCAAGGGACTTTTAAAGATAAGAGTCCCATGCCTGATCTCTCTGAATGTGGTCGAATTGGAGGCAATGAATCTAAATCTCATTAGGAGATTGTTGAAGCTAGGAATTTGATGTCTAGCCTTGTTTATTATGGTTGCATTTGAAACCATGAACATCAAAAGGAACTATTGAAGATAGTGAAGTTGAAAGGGAGGTAAAAAGTAATTGTAGGAATTATATGCATTGGGAAGGACTTAGGGATGTCAAAATGTCACTCTGAAAAGTGAATTATTAAATTAATCTAAAGATAGCTTTTAAAAGACAATTATTCCACGAGAAGATGAGAGAAAATTTTTTATTTGTTTAGTGGAATTTCAAAAGATCAGTTACAGGAGAAGATAACAGATTTCTTAACCTTTCAAGAGGCAGTTACGAAAATGGAAAAGTTTCTTGAGAGACTTATAAATATGCTGTTTATTATCATGTAAAAGGGATCTTTTTTTTTCAGCTCATAAACAGGGAAGGTGGAAACATATTTTCTTTTCAAGCATAATTTGTTGTATCAAATGTGGAGTCTTTGAACCTACATATTGGAGAAATAAGGGGATTATTTTTTAATCTTTGCATTTATTAATATTCTCTTTGATTACCAATGTCCTTTGTGTCTCCATAATTATTCTTCAATATTATATTTGTTATGTTAGATTGTTTTGATGTTTTATTTCTAAAACTATGAATTCAAGATTAAATTATCTTTTGAAAATGATATGCTATTTATCTTTTCTAGTTCACCGATTGGGGTTGTGGGATATGTGAACTATGAGTCATTTAACCTGCATCCTCATCATTTAAATTAACATATCGCACCTATGTTATGGCTATGAACAAGTGTTAGTCTCCCTTTTCTACTTTCTAGTTAAAAGCATACCCTTTGTTTCCATTTATTGTGTATCATAAGGGGGACCTGTACCTCTAAAATTTAGAGAAAGGTTGTTGATTCAATGACAACTTCTCCAACTGTTAGTGTAGTTAGTCCTTCTTCCCGGGAATTTTGAGTCATTTTGCATAGCTATTTTCAAAGAAAAAATCTGTTCACTAACATGTTTTTGGTGACTCTACTAGGGATTCGAAATAGAAAGATCAGTGCTCTTGTTTTTCTAGAAATATAAAGGTACCTCCATGAGCATGCAGGCTCGTGCCTCGATGAAGTTAAATGTACTAAAAAATACTCTGTTCCAAAGAAGACTACTGCTGATTTAATTTTCAGATTTGTAATATGGCCTTGACTTCTTCCCAACCATGGGGAAATCACTTTGGGCCTCTTTCTGTGCTTATATATTCACCATTGTGTGAAGGATCATGAAAATTTTTTCCAAAGTTCAGTGGGGAAAGCTCTCTAGATGCTAAATAACACATTCTGGCATTCATGGTTGCATGTGGCATTTTGGGGGTAAGCGAAGAAGATGTTTTTGTCAAATTGTTTATTGAGTCTCTTACTGGACCTATAGCAGATTGGTTTTGTTATTTAGAAGAGAAGTGAATAACTAATTGGGATTCATTGAAGAGGAAGTTCTTGGCAAGGTATAAAAGTCATGTTGATGGAGCTATTTTGCTGAATCAGTTTTTCAATATTCAAAAACAAAATGGTGAATCCATCAGAGATTTCATAGACAGATACAACCAGCTGCTCAAAAAAATTCCTACACCCATTCAACCAAGTAAGCAACTTAAACTCTGCACTTTTATTTCTGCAGTGCATCTAGATGTTCAATTTGAGTTAAAAGGAAGTAAAGTAAATGAGATTGAAGTTGCACAACAAGAGGCTGTAAAAATTGAGGATGATATGGTTACAAGTGGTTTATGAAAAATAAGTCAGGTTATGAATAATTTGAATATTGAAAATATGAGGAAGCTTGTCGTATGGAAACAAAATTTTCAGCCTATAATTTTCTATAATACACATCCTCCATCTCTAGAATGCTTCAACCTCTCTATTTTTTATTCCAAACACTTTGGTAGAGATAAAGCAAGCAATGTAGATGTGAAACCTCATGTAGAGAGGATAAGTTGAAGCTTATTATTTGCATTATGAGGAAGACAATGATAAATCTATAAGCTAATCTTTAAATGTGATGCAAATTGTAAAGATGAGAATGCAAAGGGTGTCATTTTGCCATCCTTATATACTATAGAAATAGAGGTATTTACGATTACTAATAATGAAGACCAATTTGAGAATACATAGCACATAGATGAGATGTCAAATGTCTTTTCTCCTATTTGCATACAAACTGAATATGAGGCCTTCACATTCCCTGAGCAAGATGAAATGGAAACATGGCTACAAGAAGAGGTCAGAAATGATCTTATCTATGAATCTTTTCATTTTGAAAATATGAATGCTGAAATTTTTAATCAAGATTTGAAATATGAGGTTAAAAGTAGCCATGATAGTTCTGATATAAGTGATCAAATGGATAAATGTGATGAACCACATATTGTTTACATTCTGAATTGGTGTCTTAATGTATCTAAAGATTCACTTTTGTGTGGAGAAGAGGCTATTTTATGTGATCTATAGCTTATGGGTGAGAGTGATGAAGTGGGTCACATAACACATGAATCAATTCCAGCACCGAAAGAGAATATTATTCCAGTTGAGGGTGATTTTAATCCGCATGAGTGTTTTGTTGATGATGTAGATTTTGATTCTTCTCCAACTAAACTTAATTCGCTTCAATTTTTACATGAGTCATATGTGGCTAACGATTGGCTTTCTGATGGGTTGAGTAGTCATGGTTATTTTTTAGGCATGGGACATTAATTCATCTACCACAGAAATGGGTGGTTATACACAAGAGCATGTTGAAGAGATTTTAGAAGTTTATGTTGTAAAGTGTTTGTTTGGCTCCAACATATCACTTAGGAGGCTCTTTTGCCATATGAATTTCAGATTTAAGTTTATAATCAGTAGATGGATTTTGAGCTTACAAATGCTCCACAGGTACACTTTTCTTTTCCACTCTAGTATTTATTTCTCCTAGCCTGTTAATGGATTCACATGACCATCTTGGAGTTACCTAAGGTAGGGTCTTCCTACCATGTACATATTAGGAGTTTTTGGTGTGTTGGTAGTGTAGTGTCCTTTCTTGTTGCATCTTGTTTTTGGCTTGCTCTCGCCCCTTTTTCCTCTGTGCTCTCTGACTCTATTGCCCAATGGATTTAAGCACTGGTCCACACTTGGGATTTTGGGTCCCTTCCTTCATCCTTCTTAGTCCTTGTCTCCAATTAGAGCCCGTTATTGCCCCAAAATTTTAACTTGAAAATTTTCAATTTTTTGGAGTACCCACACCCTGAAACCTGTCAAAACACAAAAATGATTAAATTTTAAAACCTACCTGAGCTGGTGCAAATTTCTCTTATGGGATTGATTATAACTACAATATACCCAATCTGTCTAGTTTTCATGCCAAATTACTTTACCATGTACAAGATTTTTAACTTCACTTTTTCCCGTCTGCAATTCACAAATAAAGTCAAAGTCTAAGATTCTGGTTACTGGAACAAAAATGTTTTCTAGGTTTTGTCTATAGGGGCCTGATCATCATCCTATCAAAATTTCATGTAAAATGGAGCTTTTATGTGAAAATTATGAAGTTTTATGTCCAGAGGTCCCATGTTTATTCACAAGATAAATTTTTAGTGGAGCATTTATATTTTCTCAAAGTTATAAAGTTAGGAAAATTCATTATGAAGTCACATGGTTTAAAAGAATAAAAGATTTCATCAAAAGTACTGTGGTGACTTTATTTACTAAGGATTTTAGGCTTTGAAAAGTTTTAAACTCCAAAATAGCCTGACTACCTGGCTACCTTTATGGTCAGAGGTTTTGAAAAATTTTGAACCCCCAACTCATTGGTTCTAGAGTTCTAGAAAGCCTCGACCTCTCAACTCCTTGTTGTCAGTATTTCATGAAAAAATGAACTTCATTAAAAAGGTTCAAAAGTTCAAAAATAGGCTGACCAGCTGACAAGCTCATATGTTTGCTAGAGATTTAGGGTTTCTCCCTGTTCATGGTGTAAGTGTGCTCCCCCTTAGGCATTCCAGATCTCCTCTCAATGATTGATTACTCCCAGATCTATGGCATCTTTAATGTCAACTAAGGAATTTTCTTGACGTAAAGTATTGAACGTTTGCAGTGCTAAATATCTTGAGGAAGTTGCGAAATGTCAATGGACAATAAAAAATACTCCTCTCCCTCCATCGCATCACTGCTGCATAAATTGGAGCCACTTCCTCCCTTTATTCCTGCAATTTCATGACATGATCTCTTAGATGGTAATTTAGATTCCTGGTTGAGCTCTAGTAGTGAGAAGGATATTAGACCTAGCAAAATTCCTAGTAAATTTAGTCAAGGAAACCAGTGACTCTAGCTTTAAAATAAAGGATGGTAAATGTGGAAGCATAGTTAATGCATTTCTTGACACAATGGCTCAAAGAGATGTAATCTATGGAATGCAGTTCACTCTTGCCAGAGATTGTATTTCCAACTGCCTCGGAAGAAAGACATTGATGCAAAATGTGGAAGTATAGGCAAGACTATGATCTATTTACAAAATGCTTTAAATAGAAGTGTAATCTCATGGATTATAGTGAACATAGTTAGTACATGTCATGCCAGTATTTATGTCAAAGTATCTCCTAGTTTCCATCTTAGGAGAAATTTGCTGCAATGATTAAGGAGGCAGTTTTTGAGAAAATTTAGTATGAGAACCTTGTAGGTAGAGTAGTTGCAATTCATTCTAGATTCAAGTTATAATTAATATTCATTCTCCTTTTTACAAAGTTTGTTGAGCATTGAGAGAAATTAATAATGTATCTAAAGTGGATAACCATAAAATTATAGTATACATTGCTATGTACTATCTAATCTCAATCATTAGAGCCAAGGTTTTCATATACATTGTATAGGCAAGACTGTGATCTGTTTACAAAATGCTTTAAATAGAAGTGTAATCTCATGGATTATAGTGAACATAGTTAGTACATGTCATGCTAGTATTTATTTCAAAGCATCCGCTAGTTTCCATCTTAGGAGAAATTTGCTGCAATGATTAAGGAGGCAGTTTTTGAGAAAGTTTAGTATGAGAACCTTGTAGGTAGAGTAGTTGCAATTCATTCTAGATTCAAGTTATAATTAATATTCATTCTCCTTTTTACAAAGTTTGTTGAGCATTGAGAGAAATTAATAATGTATCTAAAGTGAATAACCAGCAAATTATAGTATACATTGCTATTTACTATCTAATCTCAATCATTAGAGCCAAGGTTTTCATATACATTGGTAGAGTTGTTTTCTATGTATCCTCTTGGTTCATGTTGAAGTGGGAGATATTTGGCAATGATTGAGATGTGTTCTACTAAAAGATTCTGATTTAGAAAGAATGGCCCCTACTGATGGGCCATGAAGAGCATATTTTAGTTGATCTTGTAGGGACTTCTGGTGATGGTTTAAGTATTGAGTTCCCAAAAATGCATCCGACTCCAAGTTGTTTTTAGAAACATTACCGAAAATTATGATAGCCTCGGTGATATGTCTCTAGCAAGGCCTAATCAATCAAATCATCATAACCTGATTGGTTTGTTGAATCTCTTATAATCTCTGTGTGATGATCGTGGAAAATCAAATATAGTGATAACATGAAGACCAGTTACAAGAGCATTCAAAGCTCTAGATGTAGTTAACAAATATAAAGCCAGACTCCACAAAGATGGAAGCATTGAAATCAGATTTGGACATCAATCAAGGTGTAATGGTAGGAGTATTTTTATCAGATAATTATAGTTCGAATGCTCTGATAGACATGTATGCAAATAGTGCAGTCATAAAAGATATTGAGAACATGAATAATATGAAAATGGCCTTGTATACACTGCACATAATGAACCATTAGAATGTGGTTGAGAATTTGAATTAAAGATTTGAATTTGAATAGAGTTGGAAGAAAGGTTACATCGGTTGGAATGCTTGATCCACCAAGAGAGGAATCCATAGCGGAGTCTCTATGTCATCAGTTTGGAGCATTTGATCCATTGGATGACCTAGTTGGGCATTCATATACCGCATCAGAGTTCGAGGAGTTATCACCCATACAATGGGCATTAGCTCTACAGTGTTTGGTGATGGAATAAATAACACTCCTCCTCTTAAAAAGGTAGATATTGGAATAGTAATGAGATTAGGCACTATTGTTGCAAAGAACGCTTCTGATATAGTGTTGACTGATGATACCTTTACCTCAATTGTTGTAGCTGGGCGAGCCATATACAATAATACAAACTAGTTCATCCATTAATACCGAGCACAAGTACTCGTCCCCTTTTACTACGTTTAGGAAAGATGCACGTTTCCCTTGATGTAGTCAAAGAAGAGCAAATGCCTTGGGCAGTTTTACCTCAAGCTTAATATCTTTATGCAATGGCTCGTCAACATTCTAATAGCAAGGATATAATGTATGGCATAGATGATTATTTCTTGAATGCACTAGAGCACTACCAATTATGGTGTGCAGGTGAATCACAAATTTTTGAAGACTCTCAGGAGCCAGAGTCTCTTTTATGTAATGAGTTTCTTGAGAGCCAGGCTCACCAAGGGACTTTTAAAGCTAAGAGTCCCATGCCTGATCTCTCTGAATGTGGTAGAATTGGAGGCAATGAATTTGAATCTCATTAGGAGATTGTTGAAGCTATGAATTTGATGTCTAGCCTTCCTAATTATGGTTGCATTGGAAAACATGAACCTCAAAATGAAATTATTGAAAATAGTGAAGTGGAAAGGGAGGTAAAAAGTAATTGTAGCAATTATATGCATTAGGAAGGACTTAGGGAAGTCAAAATGTCACTCTTAAAAGTGATTTATTAAATTAATCTGAAGATAGCTTTTAAAAGGCAGTTATTCCATGAGAAGATGAAAGAATAAATTTTATTTGTTTGATGGAATTTCAAAATATCAGTTATGGGAGAATATAAAAGATTTCTTAACCTTTCAAGAGGTAGTTATGAAAATGGACAAATTTGTCGTTCAAAAATAGCTATGGAAAATGACTCAAAATGCCTAGGAAGAAGGACTAACAACACTAACAAGATTGTCAATGTAATTTAGTTCAGTGTGTAGATGATGTTGGAGAATGTGTTGACTTAGTTGGGGTTTAGAGACCCATTTCTCTCTGTGTAATTTCTGCTATGCAGCTGAAGCGTGCCTTGTGGGAAGGTTGTTAGATGTTCACTATTTAAGTTAGTGATCTTACTGAGGGTGGGATTCATGAGGTATCTCTTGATGATCATCCTATTCTTCAGGAGTTTTAAGGATGTCTTTCCAAGTGATATTCTAGGTATGTTGCCTAAACGTGACATAGACTTCCATATTGATCTCATTCCTGGTGCGGAGCCTATTTCTCAGGTACCATATCACATGACTGCTCAAGAGTTGAGTTGCAGTTGCAGTTAGAGGAGTTACTAGAGAAGGGTTTCATTCATCCTAGTGTATCCCCTTGGGAAGCACCTACCATCTTTGTGAAGAAGAAGGACAAATCTCTTCACTTGTGCATTGATTATTGCTCATTGAACAAAGTGACGGTGAAGAATCGTTACCCATTACCTTAGATAGATGATTTGTTTGATTAGATTAGGGGAGCCAAGGTGTTCTACAAGATAGATCTAAAGTCAAGATACCATCAGCTTCGCATTCATGAGGCAAACATTCATTGGACGACATTTCATACATGCTATGGGCATTATGAGTTCACGGTTGTTCCTTTCGGGTTGACCAATGCTCCATCAGTTTTCATGAGTTTGATGAATGGGGTGTTTCACACCTATCTTGACCGGTTTGTTCTCATGTTCCTTGATGATATTTTGATTTATTCAAGGACTATGGAGGAGCATTAAGGCCATTTGCGACAAGTGTTACAGTGCTTGCGAGATAATCAATTGTTCGACAATTTGGCCAAGTGTGAGTTCTTCCAGACTGAGGTGAGATATTTGGGCCATATCATCTTAGGAGAGGGTATCTCAATGGATCCTTCTAAGGTTCAGGCCATTGTGGATTGGCCAGCACCAACGAATGTTGCTAAGGTTCATAGTTTCATGAGATTGGCAGGTTAGTATCACTTATTTGTGAGAGATTTCTCTTGGGTAGCCCATGACATCACTTCTCTTCAGCGGAAAGAGAAGAAGTTTGTGTGGTCAAATTAGTGTGAGTCATCTTTTTTGGCTCTTAAGGAGTGGCTGACTAGTGCACCTATCTTGGTAGTGCCTAATCCTATAGGTGATTTTGTAGTGTGCACCAATGCTTCATTGGAGGGTGTGGGGGTAGTTCTTATACAGGAGGGAAGAGTGATTGCTTATGAGTCCTGTAAGCTCAAGGATCACAAGCTAAACTACCTCACCCACAATTTGGAGTTAGTGATTGTCATCCATGGATTGGTGCATTAAAGACATTTCCTCTTGGGACATCGGTTTGAGTTGCATAGTGATCATCATAGTTTGTAATATATCTTCACTCAGCCAAATTTGAATGCTCAGCAACACCGTTGGATGGAGTTCCACTATGAGTATGACTTCGAGGTTCACTACATCTAGGGTAAGGAGAATATTGTTGTGGATGCCTTGAGCAGAAGGAGACATGAGATCTTAGTTTTGTCCCTTGGAGTTGATCTGAGGAGCCATATTTTGGAGTCACTTTGTAGTGATACTTGGTATCATGAGGTTAGAGTAGAGTTTGAGTCTAGGAGAGTCCTTGAGGGCAGGTTTGCAGGTTTCTCTCTCAAGTCTAATGGACTTTTGCAATATGTTGGTCATATTTATGTTCAATATTTTGGAGATCTTTGTTCCTTAGTTTTGTCAGAGGCCCATCATGCACCCTATTCAACTCATTCAGTGTCACGAAGATGCATGTCGATCTTTGACAGTTGTATCATTGGGTAGGTTTACAACGAGATATTACCAATTTTATGGCTTGGTGTCTCTAGTGCCAGTGGGTGAAGGCAGAGCATCAAGACCCAACAGGACTATTACAGCCTCATTCCATCCCTGGATGGAAGTGCGATATGATATCTCTTGATTTCATAGTGGGGCTACCTATGTCATCATGTCATCATGAGGCTATTATGGTTATAGTGGAATGATTAAGTCTCCTCATCTGTGTGAGAGGTGTACTTGGTTCCATGTGGTGCTATCCCTTCAAGCAGGCATGATAACACTCCATCTGATCTGTACTCTAGTGTCTAATACCTTAGTAGTTGTGAGTAGTACCCGACCTTTGATTGCATGAGCATCTTTATGTTATGACACTGGCTTTATGCATTGTTTTCCATGTCTACTCTGTGATTGATCTGAGTGTTGGCCATCATATATACCCTTGCTTTGTTACTTTTGTTTGGGCCTTGTGACTGCATCCGAGTATGGTGGGGTGGTCTCTTATGAGTCCACATAGTTGGGAGGCATTGCCACTGCCATTGGAGACCGGTGAATAAGTTACTGGAGCACCAGTTAGAGATGTTCTCTCTCTCTATTAATTTATCAGTTGTACTTATTTAGTCATTGTATCATATTCATGACTATGCTATTGTACTGTATATTCTTTTATGTAATTGTACTCTCTTAAGAGACAAGATGTAATCATGTAATTTAATTAGAAGAAATGAGATGTTTCTTATTTGACTTAGGGATTCTGGTGTGGGTATTGAATCTGCTTGTGCTATGATGATTATGGATTCATGTTTATATTTGGAATGGGTATTAGGAACATTTGAGTTGGTGTTTAAAATGAATGTAGTTGTAACAATGTTTCCTCTAGAGAGTGATTTAGTCCTCTCCTGTGGGTTGTACATCCAGCCATACTTGGCCATGAATATTGTCGACATATCAAATCGGCAACCGTCTTATGTGTATTTTATCTATTTATGTAAAAAAAAATTATCTTGCCCTCTTTTGGCTCTTACCATTTGAGGGTTACGTAGTGGGATGTTACACTCACTTTATTTCAAAAAACTTTACACATATGATGCAATCTCATTCAAATACTTTTTTCCTTCAACCTTGCATAAAATCCCCTTCACCAAATTATTCAACCTTTCAATCTGCTATTATATTCAGAAGTCTGCCTTCATTTGGACTTATCTTTATTTCTGCTCCTCACAGAAATCTGATGGTGCTTGAATGATATAACTTTATTCCACACACTTCCTTCACACTCCACTCTTAATCTTCACATCTCACTTCTACTTCCATCTTATATCTTCTACAAGTACCTTTAGATTTGCATATCTCTATATATGTAAATCTCTTTGCTAATGTATCTATAACATAGCTTTTAAAACACACTTCTTGGAATAAGTCTGATCTACACTTCATAACACTACTCCTCCTCTTATTTAAACTTAGAAAATCTTCATCCAATTACTTACACTCTTTTTATATCTGCTCTTCACATTGAAATATACTTCATTAAATTCTCACTTTCCAACCACATATTCTTCCACCATATATACTCTTTCAAATGAATGTGTCTTTTGTAATGGACACAACTCTTCATAAACATACACCACTTCCAAACATAACTTACCTTTTCATAACCAAGTTTCTGCCTTTTCAACAAAACACACCTCTTAATCACATACTTCCCAAATGACGACTTCTTATATTTCATTCCTAACTCTTCACTAAAATATAGCCATTGTTGTTTGGATTGCTACCTTTCCTTTTATTCACAAATCGTTGCCTTTTGTCTTTCAATGCAGACATAATTGAATTTGCACCCTTTCCTTATTATTTAAATAAGACAAGTTTGTCTTATATGGGTGCTCCATGGGAGGTTGGTCACTTTATAGTTTTTTTTTAAAACAGAAAAAGGTGACGGAGCACCATATATTGAAAAGAGTTTTTACAAGAGATAACAGTCATAAGACTAAAAATAAACTGAGAAATACATAACATGGCCCTGTCAAGACCAGATAAAACAGAGAAAGGAATAGGAGTGCAGCAAAACAATCAAGAAACTGCCTTTAGACACCCAGCTACCAACAGACATCCATCCCCAAGGAACCAAACCAGACCCCACAACCGAACACCACCCGCAACCAAACCCACACCACCGAACAAAAAGAGCAGAAACCACCAACCAGCCACCCCACCAACACAAATAAACACCAACCCACCCCCCTAGACAAAGAGACACCAAGCCATACAAGAGGGTGCACTCGTAGCAAGGACACCAGACCAAACGAACAAAACAAACAGGACCACTCACCACATCCGGCTGCATTACGCCGCTGGCGGAGCAGCTGGCAAACTCCTTTCATCCATGTCCACCGATACCGCATCCTCCTCACCCTCCGCCAACTCTGGCAATGCATACAAGGGCATCCCCGGTGCCAGATCAGAAGCATGGATTCTTAGGAACCGAACAACTGTGAAGACGTCCTTAATGCGCTCAGACCATTTTTTGGAAAAAGAAAAACTAAAGGCCCAAAGCGCATCATCAATCTCTGCACTGTACAGGGACTTTAAACTGGACTGCAAAGCCCTGTAGATCGCCTGCTGCGGGGGGGAATTACGTAGGGCTGTGAGGTTGAAAAGCCCACCAATGAGGGCGTCACCATTCTCCAGTTTATAATGAGACACAGCCACCTCCCATCTTTCCACTGTGTAGATATTCTTGAAAAACAAACCTGCCACAAGGGAGTGGACATAACCCCCATCCATAACAAGATTCATAATATTAGAAAGGAGCTGCGAGACAACATCTGAGAAATTTAAAACTTGCCCCTCGAAGCCTCTGATCCACGCATGGCCCACAATGTTCCGGACTGCAAACTGTATAAGAGTGCAGTCGGAATCGATCAAGGTCATGAGGTCAATTGCCTTCACCTACCCCCGTATCTCCGGTTCCTAGTCGAGAGAGGGAAAGAACAGCCGTTGGTTCAACCGTGTGTCCGCCATCGCCGAACACCAGTAGCCAAACGTGCTAGGAAAGCCAGAAAAAGAGAAAGCCGAAACAGTGGAAACTGAAGGCAGGCGGAAGAAAAATAAGGCGCTCTTATCATCTGCACAAAATGCAGAGTACGTACTCAGCTAGAAAGAAAATGCCAGGTGGCAAAAGCAGCGTGTCCTATTTGGGAAGGAGCGTGCGAAGCGAATATACCGTTGCACCGTCAAGGAATAAACAGGGTCCGGGCAGATCTGGTACAGCTAGAACTATTAATGAACAAGAAGATAGAGGGGATACGTAATCGCTCGCTTGCAGACAGGACGTTTGACACAGCCCGAACTATCTTGAAGCAGTCATACCCTTTTTGAAATAGAAAGAAAACCGCCCGCACATTTCCAGAGGACCGTCCATAAAAGTAAATGCAGAAATAAATGAGGCCACTTCCTTACACAAGACAAGCCATCCCAGATCACCTGAACATACCAGACATCCGAGATGTAATTAGCCAAGGAAAGGTACAAGGCTTACTCAGCTTCCATGTCATCTGACAGGAGAGAGGTTAAACGGGTAGACAGATGATGATCGCCAGACAGGAAAAAAATGTGTGCAGACTCACTATCAATAGCTACATTGGCTAGAAAATCTGCCACCCTGTTGCCTTCCCGTAGGGTGTGAGAGATGGAAAAATCATCAAATCTGCTCAGAAGGGGTTTAGCCAGGTTAAGAATGTAGTTCAGCTTCCAATTATCTATCCCTCTACCTTTGATGGCATTTATTACGATCAGGGAATCCCCCTCAATCCACACATTCCTTACACCTTTTTCAAGGGCCAGAATAAGACCATGAACCAGAGCCCAAGCTTCTGCTTTGTTGTTAGTACCTGGGGGTAATTTGGTTGACTTAGCTGCAAGCAGAAATCCATTAAAATCTCAGATGACGCAACCCGTTCCAGAAGGGCCAGGATTCCCTCAGCATGCCCCATCAATGTTGAGCTTGCAGAAAGGGGAGGACGGTGAAGTCCATTTAACTCTATCTCTATTTATGGGAATCTTAAAGGCTCCGGTAGAGATTCCAAGACCTTTGAAACTGACTGAAGGCCAAAGCGAGCTGATTTCCTCATCCCATTTAGACCAGACCAATGTGGAGGAATTACTGGATCTAAGATGAGCCACTACCTGTTCCGCTAGAGCAGCTTCAAGTTTATCATAGACTTGAGACGTCGATCGAGCTTCCTTCCTGAAAATGCACAGATTCCTCTCCCACCAGATATGCCAGATTATCATCGATGGGCCTAATTCCCATAAACAAGCTAAAGTAGAATTGCCAGTCCAAAGGGGCCAGTTTTTAAACATAAGAAATAAGGATTTGGAAAGGGGACTGCACCACTTTATCTTTTTGAAGAACCAGGTCCAACAAGTTCTACTGAAAGGGCACTGTAGCAAGACATGATCTATAGATTCCTTCTCACAACCACAGAGCACACACGGGAAATTGGACCCCAGTCCTATTCTTTTAATTCGGTCACCTGTAAGTATCTTATAATGGAGCGCACACCAGGCGAACGCTCCTGCTTTAGGAAGAATAGACTTCCCCCAGCACAATTTCGAGGGCCAACCTGAAGTAGCTTTCTGTACACCTAATTTATAGCCTTCTTTAACAAAGTAGCATCCTGAACTTGCCGCAGTCCAAATCACTTCATCCGCCAAACTGGAAACCAGCACTAGCCTTTTATCAAGAAGACATCTAAGTGTTGCTTTTTGTGAACTTGGAAAATTACAATTCTAAAAGCTTTTCTAGACAACTGAAACTAATGGCCCCTCCCTAACCACCTGCCAGTAATCTTTAACCTTATGACCCCAAGTAGATTGGAGAAAAAGATGAGCCTCAGACAGCTCATATACCTCAGACAACAGCGGTCCCCCACCCCAGGAGTCAAACCAGAAATCAGCCTTTTCACCATTGTGTATGATCCACATGAGGTTGGACTGAAGGAGGTCTCTACTTCTTACTAAAAAATTCCAGATAGTGGACCCCTTGGGAGGATTTAGCACTGTAAAGATCCTCTCATTATCCATCGAATCAAGATATTTGGCTTTCATTAACTGGACCCACATGGAATTAGGTTTAGAATACATGCTCCACGCCAATTTGGCCCCAAGAGCTTGATTTTGAACTTGGATATCCAGGATACCAAAACTGCCTTCCTCCTTGGGTTTACAAACCTTATCCCAGGCCAGTAAATGTAATTTCTTCTTCTCAAGAGAGCCCTGCCAAAGGAATTTTCTTCAAAGACCATCAATTTTGGCACTAATACCCTTTGGAATATGAAAAGCCAACATCATTTAAACTGGCACCGCAGATAGAACTGCTTTAATCAAAACTATATGTCCTGCTAGAGAAAGATGTCGCCCTTTCCATTTTGCCAGTTTTGTGTCCAAATTCTTTAACACCTTACCCCATAATGTATTTTTATATCTGCCCATGAACAGAGGAAGACCGAGATAGCTTCCTGGCAGCACCTGAGATTCAAGATTGAGGGTGACTTTGATCAGCTTTTGGAGGAGCAAAGGAACATTCTGAAAGAAGACCATAGATTTAGAAAAATTCACTAGCTGTCCTAAGGCGCAGCAGTATGAGTTGATGGTATTCATCATAGATCTGGCTTCTCGGAGCAAAGCTTGGCCAAAGAGAATGGTATCATCTGCAAACAAGGCATGGGTGAAGGCCTCATGAATACCTCTTATTTTAATGCCTTGCCATTCTGACCTTCTCTTTGCTTCTTTTATGGACCATGTAAGAGCTTCTGTCATGATGATAAACAAATAAGGAGAAAGAGGATCTCCTTGTTTTAATCCTCGAGATGGTTCAAAGGAACCGGACTCCTGTCCATTGATTAAAACTGATGCTTGGAACCCTGAGAGGCAAGGTTTGATCCATCTAACCATAGCTTCAGAGAAACCCATTTGCAAAAGAATATCAAATAGAAAACCCCAGTTCACTCTGTCATAGACCTTTGACATATCTAACTTCACAACCATGGCTTGCTGCTTGTCCTTATTCACTGAATGCAATATTTCATGTGTTAGAATGGCGCCCTCCATGGTCTCTTTACCTGGAACAAAACCCCCTTGTTCACTAGAAATGAGCTCCTTCATCAGGGGGGATAATCTGATCGCTAAAGCCTTTGAAATGATCTTGTAGATGAAGTTACATAAGGAGATAGGTCTGAAATCTTCAAAGGTTTGAGGAAAGCTTGTTTTTGGAATAAGCATTATGCAGGTTGACTTGAATTCCTTTAGCACATTCTTAGCTTTTCTGGACTCTTCTGCAGCCAGGAAAACATCCCTTCCAACCGTATCCCAACATTTTTGAAAGAATATCCCCGTCCAAGCATCAGGACCCGGCGCTCTCTCCCCCACCAAAGAGAAAACCGTCGTTTTAACTTCTTCTAAAGAGAATGGTTTTAAGATCTCCCTATTATGAAAATCCTGAATTACCTTAGGGATGAGATTACAAACATGTAGACCTTTATCCCGCTGATATGCCTGGCTAGAGAGAAGGTTTGCAAAAAAGTTTTGGGCTGCAAGAAGAATATCAATCTGTTCAGAGCAGACCTGTCCATCTTCCAGGTGGATGGATTTTATAGAGTTTGCGCTAGCTCTCACCTTGGCTGACAAGTGAAAGAAAGATGTGTTTTTATCTCCCTCTTTCAGCCATAACTCCTTAGAATGTTGTCTCCAAAAAATTTCTTCCCTTTTCAAGATCTCTTCCAGTTCTGCTCTCAAGAGTTTCTCCTTCTGAAAAGAAGATAGATCCATGCCTCAAAGAATTATGAAGTCTGCAAGCTCTTTCAACTCTAACTAGATTCTGGCTTTCTCAGCAAAGACATTTCTAAAATGACTCTTGTTCCAATCCATGATCCTGTGCCGTAATAGCTTTAGTTTACTAGCAAGCTGAAACATACGAGAACCTTCCACAAAAGGGATATTTTTCCACCAGACTTGAATATTATCCATAAAAGACAAATCTCTAAACCACATAGACTTGAACCTGAACATCTTCTTACGGGGTAGCTCAAAACCGCCTATTGAAAGTCTAACTGGAAAATGATCTGACCCTATCAAAGGTCGAATGTCTGCTGCAAAAGTGACTGGGGAATGAAAGCATTTTGGAGATAGGAGAAATCTGTCCATCCTTTCTGCAATTTGTAAAAAGCCCTTTCTTCTATTTGTCTAGGTAAAGGTGCCATTTTTAGGAATGCAGTCGAACAGGAGGTTACTATTAATAAAATCCTTGAAGTCCTTCTGAGATCTAGCCGGGTGTACGATGCCCCCCGTCTTCTCCGCCTCATCTAAAATGGAATTAAAGTCGCCCCCTAAAATGCATGGACTCCATTTCAACTGGCTGAGCCAGGTAGACAGATTATCCCAAACTAACTTCTTCAGAGCCAAATCTACTGGCGCATAAACATTGACAATCCACAAATCAGAACCTTTAAGGAGTGCAGGAAACTTGCCTATTAGAAAATTATCATTCTTCTCCAACACCTCCAAAGCTTGGTTATGAAATCTTCAACCGATAATTAAACCTCCTGAGATTCCGCGCGCATCCACCTTCTCAAAATTCCACTCTTTCCAACTCTTAGAGTAATGGTCGAAAGAGTCTGAAGACAATTTAGTCTCCTGCAGCAATATTATATCAGCTCTTTCCTCATCAATTTGAAATTTGATGAGGTTCCTTTTGTTAGGGGAGTTAAGTCCCCTAACATACCATGTGAGAATCTTCATGCCTCCTGAGGAGAGTAGTTAACTCTCCTCCTACTTGGACTTCTGGAAGCTTGATGCTTTAAACCACTTGACCCATCTTTGTAGACCTTCAACTGCTTCTGTCTAGAGCTTTTCCGGATCGGGGTAGGGGTACCTTTGGGCAAAGGGCTTCTCATACTTGTGCGGAGTAAACCAAATGGCCTATTCTCATCCTTCTCAATATCTTCCTGAAGAACCTCATCTGCAATTTCCTCCATCACAGAGGTTGCCACCTTAGTCACCACCTGATCTAAAAGATCTCTCAAAGTTTCGTTATCCTGAAGCAATTCCTTGGAGAAGTCGTTTTGCTCATTTTCTAACTCCCTAGGGGCAAGCTGGTCCTTTAAGGAAGATGGAATCATATCTCGCAGAGGGGTGTCCTCTTCCCAGTTTAAGAAATCTTCTTCCTCCCTGTGAGGGGAGAAACAACTAGTGCCAAAATTAAGAGATTCCTTTGTAGCATTTTTGGGACATGTACCTTCCTGGGAAGGTAACTCCACAGCCTCAGGTTCCTTTGATAAAGAAGGCTGAACCTCATTGCTATCCTCCGCAATAAGATCCACACTAGCTAGAAGATCTTGTCCCTCTAGAGAGCCAAGTACTACCTATAAATCTTTTAAAGCCTCGCTTAACAGGGCCAGGTCTGTAACATTTTCCAGCTGATTGTCCAAAGGAACAGCATTACTGCACCCTAGACCAGGCTCCTCTGCCGCCAACTCCGCTAAAGAGGCTGGACTGAGACCTTCCCTTTGTTGAGTTAAATCTCGGTCTTGTTTGGTCAACTCATCAGCTGTCGTAAGGAAAGCTTGGAGCCTTTCAAGATCATCTGATTCAACACCATCTTGAACTAAAATTTCCTGAAGCCAAGATCCTTGAGAGGAATCTAGTTTAAATCTCTTGGACAATAACTCCTTGGCCTCTATCAGAATTTGAATCCTTACTGAAGAAGATGTGAGGTTTACTTTGGGGATATCCACTTCTTGGCATATCCCCAGGGAATTGCCAAGGCATGTAAGAATTTCAACATCTCTGTACTCCATCGGCAGATAGGGAAGGTGAACCCAAAGAGGAATCAAGGGTATTTGTTCTTTCCCAACATGAAAATTTGGGCACCATTCTTGACAACAAACCACTGTTTGGTTAAACTTCCATATCTTCTTAGAAAGGATTTTGTTTCTTTCCTCCTTATCCGGAAGCACAAAACAAAAAAAACCATTACCCAGTTCACAAAAATCAACCAAATTCCCCCACCTAGAAAGCTGCCAATCTGAGAGATCTTGTATTGAAAAATGGGGAGACATTACTTTACCTATAATAGCTGTATCCGTCAGGAGCTGGGATTTATCTCTGAGCTTTTTCTCCATCTGGGTAAGGGTCACTTTATAGTTAAAAATGTAATTTTAATCTTTCCACTTTGTAATCGCTCTTTGTATATATTAATCTTTGTCTATTTCAAAGAAATCACACCTTGACTTAAATCTCGGTCCTCTTAAATAAAGTTGCTTCCCTTCTTAACAAACTCGTTGTCCTCCTTAACAAGGTCGTTGTCTTATTCAAATCGCTCTTTTTGATACAAGTCACATCTTTAATCATCAAATAGAATGCATACTTCAGATTGCACCACCTTATTCAAGTTGCACACCTTCCTTTAAATCACATGCCACATCTATCTTTTAAATAAGGATTCCATCCTTAATATAGAGTGCCACTTTAAACAAAAGAGTCGGCCACTATGAAGACAATAGTTTGAACTCCATTTTTATTTAATTTTGAACCTTCAAAAGACTTGGCACCGAAAGATAAATTGACCCAATTAAATATCCAAGTTTAAATGTTTAATTTAAACTTGATCATCCCTGTTGTTTGTAATTTCATTAAATGAGACTCTCTCTTTTAATAAACTTGTTGTATATGTAACTCACTATCTTTTGGATATCATCGCTACTTTGTAACTCTAATAATCTGCTTTTTCTTGTTAATCAAATCTCTCACATTTGGTGGCTTCTTTTTCAATTTTGAGAGTTTGCATTGTACTTGAGTATCTTATCAAGCTTCATGGCTAGAACTCATTTTTATTTTGCATTACACATGGGTACCTCACCAGGATTGTAGTCAGGACCCATTTTTCATAATACTCACCTAAGCTATACTTAAGGGGGAGTGTTAGTGTATACCTTTAATCTATAGGCGTACACATTTGTAACTAAGCCTACTTAGGTGCATTGGCATATTAGCACATATTCATTTGAACTTGTCAAAGTAGTTGTAGCTATTTTGAGAGGTGTTGGCTTGCATCAACACCTCACACTATGTTTGTGGGAGGTTACTTGCCACAACTCTATGATAGAGAAGTCCTATCCTCTTTTCATGGAGATTCGGGTACCTAAGACAACTCTATTTATACTCTCCTTATTGGCTAATACATTTGGTCAATTCCATTGCAATTCATGTGCGTGTTAGTGTATTCGATGGTCTTAGTTTTCTACAAAATCAAATCTGATACAAACAACCATATATGTATGTCTTCCCTATGCATATTGTAGATAATTACATATCAACATTATTATGTATTCCTAACCTATGTGAATTTTTCTATAAAATATTTTCCACACTTGGTCATCATCGACTGCTTCCTCAATCTCTGCCCATTCATGCCAGAGTTTGAAGTACCAAAGTTAATAGTGAAGAACTAGTCATGGACATCTACTTCTCTCGAGAGAACCTTGAGGAATTTTGCACACTACATGTCCTTGTATTTTTGCTCCTCATTTTATCTCACCAATGTAATCACAAAAGTTACCCATGATGCATTATACAGCCAGGGGATCACCTGCCAAGTGTCATTATCGGGAAAGAACCCCCCACCAGTGTGGTTTAATTAGTGTTTCTAACAACACCCAAATACCATCTTTTGTCTCCCCCAGATCTAATAGCACAACAACCATCATAGAGAATATATCAGTATTCACCCTATATTAATGAGAAGTGGAGATGAAAGTGTCCCCAAGCACCATATAGAATGTGTGGAAAATAATAACCGACCATGATTTGAAGATATTTCTCAACCTAAGATTTAAGATATGTCCCATTGAATCAATTTGCCTCCTCTTTGCTTTGAGACATATTGTTGAATCCATAGTGTCAACTTCACTGCAAATGGCATTCTGATTAGCATATATATTGTGTGTTGTAGTACTACCTACATAGTTATCATCATAAATGTTAGCATCTTCTTTGAGCCATCCTCCTTTGCCATCAGGCGAGCCATCTATCACACCATACTAGTCCATGATGTCCTATTTTATTGTCATTCATGTGAAATGGCATGTGGACCAATTTCCAATTTCTTCCACACTTCCTTTGAGTTGGCATGCAAATACTTATTTGATTCATATAAATTCTCACATTCACTAGTTTGTCCACCTCAATGTTAGCTTCATTGTTAGTTCCATCTAGCAATTGCCTTGCCATTGATGCTAACATTTCTTTGACCTCACATAGGTACCTATATAGGACATTACTAAATCAAAGGTATCCAACTGTTTTCTCATACATGAAGCATAAATAACCTAGTATGATGATTAGGCTCCCTCCTATATTTGAGACCCTAGAAAATAAGTTCAAACATTCTAGATTGAGAGCTACATTCTATTTATTTTGATCCATGACCATCCACACAGGGTCATTTTTCTATTTCTATTATTTACAACATAAAATATAGAATTGAGGAACCAATGACTCAAACTAAGGTCACACGACCAATAATGGAGTATACAACATTAGAACCATATCCATGGATGGGGAGACAAATGATGCAATAACAAAATTTGTAGGAAGGCCCCAACCATTCTAGAGTGGGGAACAATTGATCATTTTTCTCATACACCAACTAGGTTAAGATCCTTTTTCTAGCACCCACACCCCTTTCTATAGTTTATAGTAGGAGACCTCATTTACTCTATAATGGTGGAAACAGAGACCATTTGAAGGAGATAGATACGTAGGAGATCATAATCCCCAAATGTTAGGTATTAATGTTCATATACATGTTTTCAGTACCAGGGTTATAGAAATAATGAACATTGACTGAATGCAAGCACCGAATCTAGCCACTTGAGAGAATAGGAGCATTCTCAACCTACAAGAAAACAAGTATTGCAAACAATGGACAATTGGAATGCAAAAATAGGGTTAGGGTTCTTTACACAAATAAAAATATGCATGCTTTGTAAAGGAAATATTTTATTGTTATTTTATTTTGATTCAATATGCCTTGGCCTAATTTAGAGAGATTTTTCTTAACATAGGTATGCTATTTAATTAAATTTTATTATTTGATTAATTATTTTCCACTTGTTCTAATCCTCGTTAGTTAGCCAGATTCATTAAACCTAGATACTTGCACAAAAGCCAAACTAACATTACATCTTCACCACCCATTCCATACTACACCTCTTAATCCTATCCATTCACATAAGGATAAGTCATAGTTTCCTCTCACTCAATCTTAGAAGCCCTAGGATACAACTTAGAAGCCTCCTTTTTTTTCCCTAAAGTTGTCTCATCAAATCATAGCCATCCATGTAATCAAATCTTAGACATTCATCCTATCATAAATCAAGCCTCAATGAAGCCATAATCAAGAGCTTTGAAGGTAATGTTATGTTGTCAAAGTGACCAACCAACAATTAAATCATTATAAAAAATTATTAGAGAAAATGAACCAAGTGCTATTGTGGTAAGAACTTTCTATGCTTTTCCTTTGATTTTTGTTAGCTCTTTAAATATTAATGGATTGATAAAATGTATAATGACACAAGTCTATGACATGTTAAATTATTTTATTTATAAGATATTGTATCATACTATAATATAAGTAGTATTTTATAAGTGGGTCTTTTATTGGCTATTTTTCACTCAATATTATTTTTAAAGTTTCTAGGTTAATTTGGTATTACAATTTCTTATATATGTTATATATTATAAAGTTTATACAACAATCTCATAAAATACTGACCACAAAACTACTTTATCATAAGTATATGCATATGTTTACATAATAAACTTTTGAAATAATGAGTGTATCCTATACAAGCTCTTTCAACAACTTAATTTGAAATAATTTTTATTAAGTGAAAAATATTATTTTTATTAGTTTTTAATTAAAAAATAAATTATATTTATTGCAGCAATATATAAATTTTAAGTTAGATTTGTTGCTTCAATATGTGCTATTGTGTTCCAGATTGAAATCCTAAAGGACTCACCTTTAGACCCAATTTTAATATAATATAATTTTATTCTGTATCTTTTTAACTGAGTGCAATAGAAAAATACTTATCTAAGGCTGTAATTGAAGTTAGGATGGAAACTGAAGAACATAATTTGGCATGTGGAATCTATGGAAACCATTGCAGTGGAAGTAACAACATGAAGGAGATAGAGGAATTACTATCAATAATACTCAAAGCAAAGGAAAACCTCAGCTGCCAAGCCACCAAAGGGTCACCCAGCCCGCCCTAGTGAATCAAAAAAATAAGCCAAAAAAACACAACAATCAATCACCAGAAGGAAATGAAGATTAATGTTCTGAAAATTGCAGCAAGTTATGATGACTAAATGTTTAAATCAGTATTGCAAGAGGTATTATGTAGTTACATGGTTGTTTTTGAGCTTTGAGAATTGTCGGCAAATGGACAATTTATCAAGTCCAACTTGACGGGGTAGACAATATCAACTTTGGATTTCCAAAGGCCTTCACAACCAAAATGTTGTCATGGAGTGTTCTGCAGTTAGGCGGATTCATGGGCAGCGATCTCTCCAATGCAAAGATGGCCATTTGATGGATCATGGATTATCTTCTCAGAGCTACTACTCATCCAGGCCCCATATATGTTCAGGTTTGTATATGCATAAGAACATGATAATTTCACTCATGATGTAACAACAGAATAATTTAAGTCATGATGTCGTATTTCTTGAGTTTATAAAATCTAATAATTATTAAATCTTATCTAAATATTATGTAGGTAGGGGAACCTAACAGTGACCACAAATGTTAGGAGAGGCCAAAAACATATGGACATAGCTAGAACTGCATATAAAATAGATAACAAAAACCTTAGAACGATTGCAGCACTTGCAGCTGCATCCCTTGTTTCACAAGTAAGACCCTTCCTATTTCAAGAGACTCATTCATGCTTCCATGATGGTAAATTTTTTAGCATTAGAGTAATAGAAGCTGCTTAAAAACTTGGTAACGATCAGGGTTTAGAATATCATGAATCGGACAATACATTTCCCTAAGACAATAAACATGTTGGAACCCAAGTACTTTTATCGAAGGTATAATAACTTCAAGTGTGACTTCTTATACTAATCAAATCAACAAGAAGTTAAAAAAATTGCAGATTCAATGATAAAAGTGAAGTAATATAAGTAGTCAAACTCTAAGTTACTATACCTTGGATAAAAGCAGTCAGGCTCCAACATGTTTATTGTCCCACCCAAATCTATTTTCTGATTCATCAACTACTAAACTCTGACTGTTATCAAGCTTTTAAGCTACTACTATTACTCTAGTGCTAAAAAATTTACAATGGAAGCATGAATGAGTTTCTTGGAATAGGAAGGATGTGACTTAGAAAAACAAAGAGGATGTAGCTCCAAGTGTTGCAGTTGTTTTAGGGTTTTGGTTATCTATTTTATACATAGTTCTCTTCTGGCCTCTCCCAGCCTTTGTAGTCATTGTTAGGGTCTCCTACCTATATAATTATCAGACAAGCCTAAATAATTATTAGAATTTATAAACCCAGGAGATACAACATCATGACTGAAATTATTCTATTGTAACCACATGATTGAAATTATTCTACTGTTATGCACATACTGACCTAAACATATATGGTGCCAGTAGCTTTGAGAAGATAATTTGTGACCCATCGAATGGCCATCTTTGCATTGGAGATCTCGCTGCCCATGAATCCGGCGAACACCAAAACACTCCATGATAGCATTATGGTTGTGCATCATAATATCCTCACATCAATTATTGTCTATCCCAACTGAAATAATATCCTAGTCTGGGCACTGTTCTACTACCTTATGTGTTTTGACTGCAATGCTTGGTATCTCTTAGTTCAGAGTTGAGAAAGGATTTGTTGATAGCAAGCTACCTGGTAGATGGCTTATTGCAGGAGCTACTATGCCCAACATCCACGTGCAATGGTTAAAGGACATGGTTCATATTTGGGTGCATCACCAATGAGTACTTCTTTGCCAAAGAAAGTCAATACTACCCTTCTTGAAAATGCTCCTTAAATGGTTGGAGGTATGTTATAAGTTTATTATTCTTTAGTCTCGAGTTTTTTTATTTTATAAGAGTAGAATCATAGAGACAACCTCGTCAGGGCTATAGACACTTGACTGGTAGTGAGGCGATGTGTAGGTAGTTCATGAGGTGAGAATCATTCATGTAGCTAAATGTAAGTGAAACTAGATGACCTTAGTTCACAAAGAATGGGAATGAATACGTATGCACACACACTTAGAGCTTTGGAATATGGATGGTTATGCTAACTTTTGATTTTGATTCCTTGATCTTGTTTTCATATTTAATTGGCCTAGTGTGTGGGTGTAAGTAGAGAATTTGGTTTCTTAGCTTGTGTTTATCTTTGGAATCCTCAGGAGCATTCTTCAAGTAGAGTCAACATTCTCCCACTTTGCGTATGAGCTTACAAATATTATCTGGAAATACTACAACTTTGGGAGTGTCTAAAGCTTCATTGTGTTGAATGCTGATCTTACTTGCTAATTTCTTGATGTATCTATGACAGAATTGTTTCCGTAGAGGGAGCTATGCACACCTGCTTAGTGAAATAATGATTTTCTAGGTTCATTGAGAAATAAATTCGGAAGAGTGCAAGGGAAGCCTTGATCCCACGACACATACAAAAAGCAGGGAGCAAGAAAAGACATGCCTCCCTCAATCTCAGGGTATCCGCCCTGAAGATTATCAAAGCTCATAGGAATTTCAAGAGATTACCTTCATCAGGAAAATATATGGGGAGAATAACAAAAGAATCCTTGGTGGTATCAAGCATGGTTGTTTCTCAATTCTTTTGTATTGGAAATATTAGAGTAGTGCATTTACCAGGCACTAAAAAGTTCCAGACTTGACAACCTGAAGAGTGTATTAGTGTTGATTTTATTAATTCATTCAAAGACTCCACAAACTTACTTCGAAGAATTTAAAGATCAATTCTGAAGAATTTAAAGTTCAATTCTGAAGAATTTTCTTGAATGGGTCAAGTTTCTTTACCGCCTCGGTTCCACTTCCACCCGACCGATGAAGAGCTCGTCAAGTAATATTTGAAAAGAAAACTGTGTGTGTGGCCACTTCGAAGTGATTCCATTAGAGATATTGATCTATACAAGCATGAGCCTTGGGATTTACCAAGTTTGGCATTAATCTTTTTTAGATGACTCTGAATTTTTATATCAAAAAGAAAGAAATGAATTGAATTAAATTGATGTACATAAATAACCATAGTGGGTCAAAGGAACTAGAAAGTACATTCAGTTACAAATGAGATGTATTGGATTAAATCAAAAGAAGTTAAACTCTAAACCTTAAGATCAGAATATATATATATATATATATATATATATATATATATATATATATATATATATATATATATATATATATATATATAGCCATGTTAGAAAGTTGAATCAACAAATACTGTATTTTAAAAATATAACGTTTTCATAGTCCATGAAAGATTTAAAAAATAAAATCTTCTAACTTGTTTTTCCAAAATTTATTTACTGAAGTATTATGTTTTTGAAAATTGTTTAATTAATTGAAAGAAATAGTTGATACGATTACTTGATTAAGCTCTTGAAAATAGAATTATAGTTAGATGATGATTACTTATTTAAATTCCTAACCCACACCCATCATCTAACTGTAATTCTATTTTTTTTTTTTAAACAGAAAAAGGTGTGAACACACCCATAAATTAGAGGTATTAAAAATATTACAGCTTAAAAGTCTTAACCAAGTCCCAGGAGGAAAGACAGCAAAAAGGATCCTTAGCAGATCTGATAAACACAGAAAATTAAAACAAGAGAACCCTCCCCATTATACATGGGAATGCATAAACCCGAAACCATCACCAACGAACACGAAGCCAGCACCGCCGAACAAAACAGAACCAGAGACGGACAAAATAGCAAAACACACCACCGCCGAACAAAACAGAACCAGAGACGGACAAAACAGCAAAACACACCGCCAACGCCAACCCCGAACATACCTTAAGCCGCTGGCGGAGCAGTCGGCAAAGCCCTTTCGTTCAGGTCCACTGTGACCGCTGACTGATCCCCTTCCTCCAAATCCGCCAAAGCATAGAAAGGCATCCCCCGGACCATGTCAGACGCATGGACTCTGAGGAAACGAATAGCTGTGAAAACATCCCTTATCCGCTCGCTTCTTTTCTTGGAGAGAAGAAAACAGTAAGCTCATAGGGCATCATCTAAATCCTCACTGCCAAGGGATTTAATACTAGACTACGAAGCTCTGTATATGACCTGCTGTGGAGGGGAATTCCGAAGGGTTGTGAGATTAAAGAGCCTACCCATGAGAGCGTCACCTTCCTCCATGCGGTAATTAGACACTGCCACCTCCCAACGTTCCACTGTGTATATGTTCTTAAAGAACAATCCTGCCGCAAGGGAGTGCACATATTCACCATCCATTACAAGATCCATAATGTTGGAAAGAAGCTGGGAGACAATATCTGAATAGTTTAACACACATCCCTCGAAACCTCTAATCCAGGCATGCCCGACTATATTCCAGACTGTGAACTGAGATAGAGTGCAGTCAGAGTTGATAAGGGTCATGAGGTCAATCACCTTCACTCGCCCCCGTATCACTGGTTCCCAATCGAGGGCGAGGAAGAAAAGCCTCTGGTTCAGTCGCGTATCTGCCATTGCCAACTGTAGTCAGAAGTGAGGCAAGTGAGAAAGAAGGCACAACACGGAGAGGATAGGGAAACGGCAGAGCAAGGAGATCAAGAAGCACAGAGCCTTTAGAAACTCAATTTTGAGAAGAGCTCAAATAAAATAGGAAGGCAAAAAGGAATTAAGAGCTGGCAGAGAAGTAATGATGCTTGCGTCGACCGCACAGATGGAGTACTCTTCCATTTCATAAGAGGGCAATTAGGGATGCCTACATGTCCAACGCAGGTAGGAGGAGGCGGGAGAATTAAGCCGTTACGCCATCAAAGGACAACCAAGACCCAGCCAGTCCTTGCACGCCATTATCTATTAATGAACATGAGGCGAAAACAGATACGCTATCCTCCCCTTGCAGGCGGGACATTTTGACACTATCCCAAATGTCTTAATACATTCATCTCATTAAGGCCTTGGAACTGCACTCTTGCAGAATGTCAGAAGGCCTTCAAAAGGAATAAATGTAGGTATAAATGAGATAGCATCGTAACCCACAGTGAATCCATTAGAAAATCAAACCGACCGTGCTTGAGACGTGGCGATAGCTTGGAAGCTGACAAGAAACATAGATTACTCATCTGCCATATCAGCTGACAGGAGGGTGGTCAAAAGAGAAGGCAATTGAAGTTCGTCATGTAGGAAGACTACAATGTCTTTATCACTGTCAATTGCTATATTGGCTAGGAAGTCCACCACCCTGTTGCCTTCTCGAAACGTGTGGGAAATGAAAAAATTGTCTAGTCTTCACAGAAGCGATTTGGCCTGAGAGAGGATATAGGTCAGCCTCCAATTGTCTAAACCTTTCCCTTTAATGGCATTTATTACTAGCAGAGAATCGCCCTCAACCCACACGTTCCTTAAACCTTTTTCTAGTGCCATATTGAGTCCATGCACCAGAGCCCAAGCTTCTGCCTCATTGTTAGTGCCTGGAGATAATTTGGATGCCTTGGCTGCAATCAACTCTCCGTTTTTATCCCTAATGACAATCCCGTTCCAGAAAGACCAGGGTTACCTCTGCATGCTCCGTCAATATTAAGATTACAGAAGAGAGAAGAAGGTGGAGTCCATTTGACTTTATCTCTGGTTGTGGAGAGCTTAGGAGCTCCTGTAGTTAAGCCAATCCCCAATCGTCTAACTGAGGGCCAGAGTGAGATGACTTCCGCATCCCATTTTGTCCAACCCAACTTGGAGGAGTTGAAGGATCTAAGATAAGCCACTGCCTGATCCCCTAAAGCAGCCTCAAGTTTATCGCAAACCTGAAACACCAATCGAGCTTCCTTCCTGAAAATACGCAGGTTTCTTTCCCACCAGATGTGCCAGACGAGCATAGAAGGACCCAATTCCCAAAGGCAGGCTAATGTTGAATTGCCAAACGAAAGGGGCCAGTTTTTTAACATAAGATATAAAGATTTGGAGAATGGGCTTGTCCACTTTATCTTCCTGAAAAACCAGGTCCAACATGCTCTACTAAAGGGGCATTGAAGCAAAATGTGATTTAAAGACTCTTCCTCGCATCCACAAAGCACACAGAGGAAATTTGATCCCAATCCTAGTCTTTTGATGCGATCACCTGTGAGAATTTTATTATGTAATGCACACCAAGCGAAAGCTCCAGCTCTAGGGAGAACTGACGTGCCCCAGCACAACTTCGAGGGCCAACTTGACAGCGCTTTCTGCACTCCTAGATTGTATCCATCTTTAACTGAGTAGCGACCTGAAGAAGCCGCAGTCTAGACCACTTCATCCTCCATGTTGGAAACAAGCACTGACCTCTTACTCCCAGATTGTATCCATCTTTAACTGTAATTCTATTTTCAATCTTAATCAAGTAATCATATCAACTATTTCTTTCAATTAATTAAACAATTTTCAAAATCATAATACTTCAATAAATGTCTTTTGGAAAAACAAGTTAGAAGATTTTATTTTTAAATCCTTCATGGGCTATGAAAATGTTAGATTCTTAAAACACGACATTTGTTGATTCATATTTCATACATGTATATATTTTTTCTTAAGGTTTAGGGTTTCACTAATTTTGATTTACACGGATACATATCATTTCTAGCTAAATGTACTTTCTAGTTTTATTGACCTACTACTCTTATTTATGTACATCAATATAATTCATTTCATTTTTTTATTGCTGATGTAAAAATTAAGAGTCAGCTAAGAAAGATTAACATCTTACCTAGTAAATCCTATTGCTCATACTTCTATAAATCAATCACTGTAACGACATGGACTCGAACTAGCCACCCACATAGTTTTCACTTCAAATAATACTTGACAATCTCCTCACTAGTGGGGTGGAAGTGGAACCCAGGCCGTAAAGAAACTTGACCCATCGAAGGAAATTCTTTAGAATTGAACTTTAAAACCTTCATACATGATCTTTAAATTCTTTGAATTCAATTTGCAGAGTCTTTGAATGAAATAATAAAATCAACACTAATACACTCTTCTCTTCAAGCTGTCAAGTCCACAACTTTTTAGAGCCTAGTAAATGCACTACTCCAATCTTTCCAATAAAAAGGAATCGAAAAAGGACCCTACTTCATACCACTAAAGATCCTTTTGTCATTCTCTCCATATATGCTCCTCATGAAGGTAACCTCTTGAAATTCCTTTAAGATTTGATAACCCTAAAGGAGGATACCCTGAGACTGAGGGAGATCTATCTTTGCTTGCTCACTGCTTTTTGTATGTGCCATGGGCTCAAAGCTTCCCTTGCACTCCTCTGTTTTTATTTCTCAATTAACCTAGAAAAGCATTATTTCACTGAGCAAGTGTGTGCAGCCCCCTCTACTCAACCAATTTATTCATAGCTACATCAAAACATTAGTAGGTAAGATAGCGATGGCGGCAGATGATCAGCATTCAACACAACGAAGCTTCGGGCACTCCCAGAGTTGCAGTATTTCCAGATAATATTCCGAACCTCTTCTATTTCCACATGCAAATTTTTAAAGCAAAGTTAAAGCAAACAAAATATATATATATATATATATATATATATATATATATATATATATATATATATATATAAAAAGCATAAATATATTCTTATCTAAAATTTTAAAATTTCTTTATTTGCTTTAAATTTAAAAATCAAATCTTAATAACACAAAAATTATTCTTTCTCCTAAATATTTTGTCTATTTTAAAACTTAAAAGCATAAACCTATCCTTTCTTTCTTGTAGGTTCTTTCAATGACACATGCCTTAATTCTCCTTCTTACCTCATGTGTAGGGAGTGTAATGATTTCTTTCATCTTTTCTAATGCATCGTTTGACATCCTATTTAGATCGTACAAGTTAATGTTTGACAAAATTCTTGCATTATTGCAACCCATGTCATTATATATACCCTTTTCTCTTGATGCATTTATCATGTTTTTATGGGAAAGAGAGTCCAATAGATTATTAGAATCCATAGGCACTCATTATTATCCCATGTGGCCATTCATATTTTCTCACCTTCTTCTAGGAGTCTCTTCAAATTGGGGGTTCGTTCATACTCTATAATGATGTATTAGTATCTTTCTTCCCCAATAGACCTTGTCTTGACAAGAATGCTAACCACCTTTCATGTAGGTATTTTGGACTTGTGTGTTATGAACATCTTACATCACTTGAGCTTTTCCCTTTGAGTAGATCAGATGAAGAGTTCAATGCTTACATTTTCTATGTTGATATGCTTGAGTTGGAGACTGAGGAATTATCTCAGGTCATTCTCTATTGGAAAGACCAGAGCTGTGGTGTGATTCCCCTTGGTGAGAACCTTAAAAGTTATAAAAAACCCCCTGGTACCTCCGGTGTTGATAACCTTATTCCATTACCCCTACAAGATATGGAGATTTATTTCATGTGAAAACAGAAAGATTGTATGTTAGAATAATTGTTTACTATGACCCACAGTCGAGTAAGGAGGATCCCTCCAAGAAATGATTTTGCAATGATTATCTCTATGATAGTAAACTGGGAGACAAGGTCTAGATTACAGGTCCATTTCGTAAAGTGATGCTGCTACCCGAAGATGATCCTAGTGCGACACATATGATAATAGCCATTGGTACCAGAATAGCTCCATTTATGGGATACCTATGGAGAATGTCTAGAGGAGATGTTTAATCCATCAAATTTAGAGGTCTTGAAAGGTTTTTCTTAGGGGTTGCCAACAATGACAGTCTTCTCTACCATGAAGAGTTTACATAGTACATGAAGTAGTACCCTGAATACTTTAGATATGATATTAACTTGAGTAGGGAACATAAGAGGAAGAAAGGTGGCAAGATGTATGTGCAAGATAAGATTGAAGAGCACAGTTTATTTCCTCCATTTCTTCAGCTAACTAAACCAAACAAACAAAACATTAATCAAATTCTTTTGAAATAGTGAAGGTGCGAGCATAAATGGAAGATCAATTTTATTTTAAGTTAAAAATCGTAGGCTTAGTTGTCAAGCATGCACCAAATGGATCAGAAGCAAGTTTTGGGTTTCAAAAATTGAATGAGTATGTAAAAGTGCATGCTATTGGTGTATGCAATCAACAAATGTGCATGTTGTAGTGGTAATCAATAAATGTGACAAGGCAAATGATTACAAATCGTGTAGAATGTCAAAGACAGATCAGTCAATTTCAAGCTAGATCATATCACCTTATTATAAAATTCATTTAGTGATGTTTTAGTTAAATGTTGTGTGTACCTAAAGGTAAAGGGTTTTCTTTATTGTTACTTATTTTCAAGAATTAGTTATTTTGGTAAGAAAAGAGAAAAACTCTATAACTATGTAAGGAGAAGGTAAGAATGGATCTTTTTCCAACCTCTTATAAGAAGAACTTCGTGAGAAGAATTTTTCTTCTGTAGATTTCTGATGGGAATTGATAGCTTTCCAGTATATCCATTATACAGGGATTTCTTAAAAACTGTGTTTTTATTTCGTTGAAGAATTGAGGGAGCAAAACAAACTTTATGTCAGATATTTCTTCATGGATTGCAAGTTTTTCTTATGTTAGTTTGTAAGTCTCTGTTATACGTTCAGCTGCACTTGAGTTTAATACATAAACCTTGTGTTCTGAATTAGTTGCATATTCTTTGTATGTTTAGTGTATGATTTTTTTATATGTTGGGAATGAGTAATTGCCTATCTTATTAGTTATTGTTTGTGAGTACAAAACTTTTAAACTTTGTGTCATTAAATTTCTTTGTGCTCATTTTTATTCTAAGTCTTTTTTTGAGAAGTCTATGTGATTTTCTTATGTCTGTCATCTACGGTTTCTCTCTTTTCCATTCCTTATAGTTTCCTTTCCTTCTTTCTAGTCAAAATCATATTCTAGAAAATTCAAATTAAATCATAAGTTTCCCCTCTCAAATTTAGAGGAAGTCATCATCCCTTTGATGATCTCTCCAACTGTTGTAGGCAATTTTGTCACAATTCCTTGAGCAAGTCATAGTTTTCTTAACTATTCCAAAGTGACAAATGTTTTTACTAACACCATTGAAACTAAAACCATTATAGATTGAGTAGGTATATGTGTACATTCCAATGGGTGTCTTGTCCTTGGTGGAAATAGAACCATTAGCCTAATGATTTTTGGCCATATGTTAAGCATCTAGCTCATAAATTATTTCCTAAAGTAGATATTTGGTTGGATCATAAGGAAAGATCCATTCAATATTTTGGAATCTAAACCATTTAAAGTAATTATTATGCATTAACTGTACACTATATAATCATCCCAATTCTTGATATAGAGTTTAATTGTAAAATAAATTCTCAAGTACGTTGATTTTCATGATTTCTTTTTTTTTGGAAACCATGTAAAATCTAGAATTTTACTTCGTTGATTGCTTATAGTATAGCCTCATGGGCATTTTTTCTTCTTTATGGATGCTACTTTGAGTTCTCTAATTTTCATCACTATTGCTAGTGTGTTTGGACATACTAGAGTAGGTGCTATGATTATGATTAGGAGTGTATTGATGCATTCAAGAGATTCCATTAGTGGGGATAGAACTAGGTATGGCTTGACCAATGGGTCAACATTAATCTTTTATAATGGAGATGGGAGGATATGTGCATTGTGGTCAATGGAAAGGAATTCATATTTCTATCACCTAGAATGTATACTTAAATGAGTTGGAAGGGAGACTGGAGCTACCAAAAGAAAATGTAAGAGTACGAACAATTTGGAGTAGATGGGTAGAAATTCTAATCTCGTGATTTCTTCGGTAAACTACTCTTAGGTTTACTTGAAGCTCCTTGAAGAGTGATAGAATGACCAATAAAAATGTCCTCATCAATTCTTATCAATTATATATTATTTGTAGGCTTTCATCTTGTCTAAATACTCATCATCAATGTGATAGAATGACCAATAAAAATGTCCTCATCAATTCTTATCAATTATATATTATTTGTAGGCTTTCATCTTGTCTAAATACTCATCATCAATGTATTAACATGTATCATTTTCAAACCCATGTTTCCCTTTTAGAAACTCTAAGTAGCCTAATATCCTCAAAGAAACACTTGCATGTATAGAAAAGTGTGCATCTATTTATAAAAATCTTTAACAACCTATTGTTTCTCTCAACTCTCATAACTTATGTAACTAGTATAGATTTTTAGAAAATCTTAATGTGATATGCACCCAGTGGCAATCTTGAGATTGTAAACCTTTCTTTGTTGTAAGGTCTTCACATCAACAATCATGCATATCTATTGCTCGTTATAATTTTAGTTTTTTTTGAGATTTCATTTCAAGGATTTGTGTTGCTTATTTAACAGATACAACTCTTAGGATAAATCTTATTCTTTCATCATGTTTATTTGATACAAAGAATGTATATATCATTCCCATCTAAAACAATTAGGATAAATCTTATTCTTTCATCATGTTTATTTGATACAAAGAATGTATATATCATTCCCATCTAAAACAAGAGCTGCGCAGCAGCAGCAGTCCCTGCCAAATGCTTCCAGCATAAAGTAAACCAAATGCTGCCAGCATAAAGTAGGAGATGATCATGGGAAAAGTTGAGATTTTTAAAGTTGAGAAGCATTGTTTGGAGAAACTGTAAATGCTCTTGTATTTGATTATTTTCAGTTACAGAACTCACAATTGGTGTTTGTTTTAAAGAACTCACAATTGGTGTATCCATTTCCTAGAGTATGGCTATTGTGTTACTATTTAAAAATTTACTTACAATGTTCCTGACTTCCAGTTAACATAGTTAGTTATTATTAAATCTCGTCTCACTGCATACCCAAAAAAATCCTTAGGTTATGCTCGAGCTAAGAATTTATACACAACTTAAATCAGGCACATTCATTTGCTCATATTAGCAGCTGTGATTCTCCTATTTCATTTTGATAGTAATGAAATAATCTTATAGACCGTGGCTGCACTCATCTAATTAATTGAACAACAGTAGAGTTACATGAAGTTTATGGGTTGACAAATTTCTTTTGCTTTCAAATCCAAATTTACCATTAGGCTAATATCTTCCAACATTACAAATTTTTAACCAACTAAAGTGCACCTAAAATTTTTTACATGTTCTCTTAGGTGATCAATGCACTAGATTGCCTAAAATGTCAATTCCTAACCAACTAAAGTGCACCTGAATTTTTTTACATGTTCTCTTAGGTCATCAATGCACTTGCTTGCCTAAAATGTCAATTCCTGCATAAGTTTAATCACCATAGCAACAAGAGAACTGAGTCAATGTTTGTTGATGATATAAGACTGGGCTAAGAAGCATTGCATGGATTCTGACTCTAACAAAGCCTAGACTCCATAACAAACAAGCATAAGCATAACAACAGGTCTTAGTATAGAACACAATAGCACAGTTAATAAGATAATAATAACAGACAAAGTAGGATTCCATTGACTCATATTACCCTTGCTTTGTGAGGGTTCAAATGCTCTTGCTTCAAGGATAAAAGACACTTGAAAACCATTACAAATAGCTATACATTATGTTGCATAGAAAGTTTTGAGGCCACTCTTTAAAATGACAAAATCTTCTAGTAACTTACAACTGCAAGGTGTACTAAACCTTGCATAGACCAATCTCCTATATTGTTCAAGAGTGGTTCTACATCATTTTTCTCTTATTCTGAACATTGGAGATCACACAAAATGAGCATAAATAGTAAAGCAATTAAGGCCAGTCCCACAAGGCAACATGTACTTGATAATCAATTGGAAACAAGTCATTGTAGGAAACTGGGCTGATGCATCTGAGTATAGGTTTCCTTCTGCTTTGGGTCTTCGTTGTCATCTTCTTCCTCTGCATGTGAGAGGTCTACCTGATCTGCTTCAAAAATATGGGATGAATTTACATGGTCTTCCAAGGAGGAACGCCCACAATCAATGTGCCGAGGATTGTCTTCATCTAGGACCCCACTGCTATATGTTCCACAGCTCAAAATATCTTCATGTTTGCAAATAGGAGTGGGATACTTAACAGAAGCACCTATCTCAAATTTCTCAAACAATTTAGAATGGAAGGCAGGTTGAGAAGAGCCTTTCTTCTTAGCAGTCTCCAAATCCTTTGTTTGAATTTTCAGGTCTTGGTCTTTAGAATGGATCTTGTCAGTCAACAAAATAACCTAATGTGGTAGAGAAAATGCATAAGAAAACTCAATGGCTACAAAAATAAAGATACAAAACAAAAATAACATAAGAGAGAAAACTATCCAGATGCTGCAAGCTGTTATATGTTTAAAAAGATATCAATTTACATATGAACAATTTGGACTTTCATTATGGCCTACACTTTTAAGCATAGTCTTCTTCAAAAGCCTAATTAGATACATTTTTTAACTAGGAAAAGACAGAAATATTTTTATATCTTTCTGCGCTGGATTAAACCCATAGGTTTAAAAATTTCTTGGTAATTTTTATGCAAATTTAAGACATCTCACAACCAAAACCTGATTTGAAACTATATGAAGCTAAACTAACTTAAAAATATTGTCCTATTTTATGCTTGTATTTAGGTAGGCAATTAAACACAGTACCTCAGCTCTTAACTTCTCTTTTTCTTTGAGAATGTTATCGTAATCCACTCTGAGAGTTTCATAGTGTGACTTTAGAATATCATAATCCCTTTCCAGCTGTTTTGTTTTCCACCTTGCCGGTTGATTTTGAAACCAAACTACAACCTACCTGGGCTACAGACCCAACTCCCTGGCTAGTTGTATCTTGCGGTCAGGCTCCAATTTGTTTTCAACCTCAAAGCTTCATTCCAGAAATTGAACTTTCTCAGCAGTAAGCCTTCTCTTCTTTTTTGGTGGATGGAAGAAATCTTTTAGCTCCTCATCTCCAGTTTTCACTTGCTCTAGAGTAGTGTAAAATGGCATCTTTGACACGTTTCCTATGACTTCATCCAAATTAACCACAGACCTTGAACCTACAAAGGTGCCAAAAGCATCAAATTAGCTACCAGCAATGGCAATATCTATTGCATCAATTCATAATAACAACTACAAATTTGAAAGATAGCTTATGTAATACACATCCCTAATAAACCTTGATCCAAAATGTCAACTGTAAAATTCTCAACATGGCACAAGTCCGAGAGGGCTTGAATTATCAGATACTCACAAGCAAAGCCTTATAAATAAATACTACAAAACTGTTATCACGGACAAGAGAAACACCAATAGAGACTCATCATCACCAACATGGCATTGATAACCCAAAATAAATTAAGTCCGGGCATCTTTTCAAATGATAAATGCCCATATTCATGGTCCCCTGAAACACAAGATTGGCTATGTAATTGTAAAGGTAGTATTCATTCACAAGTGCTTTAATGTAATAAGAGTGGGATAACATTTGGTCCCAAGCTTCACCAGCTCAAAATTAAAAAATAAAAAGGTTTGCTGGTGAACTGAAGAATAAGACTTGATTTCGGTTCTCAGCAAAACTTTCTAAAAAACTTAACACTAACTTAGCAAAGAGTTGACTGTTATTGTTTTCCCATTGAGCTTAATCTAAACTCAGGAGTGCTAAACTATAACACTTGGGAAGGGAATTGGAATTGAACATGAATATAAACGTGACAAGCAACAAGTAATATCAGTGAAACTATATACAGAATTCAATATTCTTTTTACACCTAAATTTTGGATTGTCTAGAACTTTTTCAATTGAAGCATTAAACCCACACCAGCAACAACAATAATATTGAAATATGTCAGCTGAGGACTGAATTTGAATCTTCAAAGTCTAAGGAAGGCCCACCTAAAATAAATGAGATAATATAAACATTTACAACTACAAATAGAAGAACTACAAACAAGAACTATGTAATGCACTCAAAAATTAAAAAAAACTACGTAAGTTCAGCAATAAGATGGAATATGTTACCCAAAGGACGAACATTCTGATTTTAAAAAGTTATGGAAAAACCCAACTAGAAATTTGTTCTAAAAAATAATTCAACTAGAAATTCAATGAACATGGTCTTTGTACAGTGTAATACAGGAACAACAAAAAGAATGTGAAATATAAATTATGGCATACCTAATTTTTAGAATTAAATACAAACCTCACCACCCAGCTGATACACCACTTGGAAAAGATTAGAAAAACTAAATACAGGACACCTGTCACACACTTGTAACAAAAACAATCTTAATTCTACAAAAATTACTATCAATGTTCTATTCAAAACCTCCCTAAATACCTATTATTTTTAGATATGATTTTAAACACAAAACATGGCATGTCTATATTTTAGAGTTGAATAACAAAATTCACCACTCAGCTCATACACAACTTTACCAAGACTCGAGAAACTATAAAGATTACCTCTGTAGTACAATTACTTCAAGATCTAATTTTTAGAAAAGTAAACTAATACCTGTGTTTTTTAACACCTCCCTAAATTAGATATATAAGATTGAAGTTGCAAAAACATGACACCCATTTTTTTAGAACTTCACCAATAAGTTAATGCAAAACTTTAGACAAATTAGAAACACTATAAACATGACTGTTGTATTACACTCATAATAAGAACAATATGAAATATAAGGGGAAAATAGTACCAAAATTCTTTTCAACATCCATAAATACCTGATTTTTTAGATATGATTAAAAACACAAATCACTCATCCCTACTTTTTAATAATTAAAAAAAAATCACCACTTATCTAGTAGTCAACTTCAGGAAGACCATAAACCTATAGACATGGCCTCTGCAATACACCCATATCAAGATTTAAAAAAAAAAAGTACTACCAATTTTTTAAAGACACCTTTAATAGTTTGATCTTTAAGATGGGATTCAAAGCTCAAAACATGGCATATCCATTTTTCAGAATTGAATGATACAATCCACCAATCAACTACTACACAACTTTAGAAAGACTAGAAAATCTATAAACGTGGCCTCCGCAGTCCACTAGTAACAGAAACAATCTGAAGTTTACAAAAATCTAATACCAACACCTCCCTAAATAGCTGATCTTCTATATATGATTAACAGCACAAAATATGGCATGCCTAATTTCTAGAATTGAATTAAAAAAAAATCACCAATTAACTAATACACAATTGCCGAAAGAAATAGAAAATGATAAAGCTATTTGATGTAGAACTGCAGAGAAAAGATTGATGTAATAAAAGTTTATTTAATATATATTGAAGTTGGGTATAGTAAGATTTACCATTAAAAATAGGAGAGACAATCATAATCACATTGGATCCACCATACAGTCTACCCCCAGACATCATCATCTGCTTACCCAAATACTATTTCACACAGGAACATTAATTTTGCCCAAACCCAACACCAGCAAAGACAGACAAGGTGCTACTCTTGAGTTGTGTCCTAATTCAAAATACTTCTGCCCTGGCTCGTGATGTATTTGCCCTACTTCAGAAGATTTTTCCAGCAAATGACCGCTGCAATTGAGTAACGCAGAGGCTCCCTCGCGCCATCATTATCGTCATGTATAGAAATGTGTGAAAATTTTTAGATCTGGAATTTATGTGGAATTGCAGGTCGAGGGTTCGAAACGCAGTGGGATTTGATTTTGTGCTCCTCTCCATGTCTCCAACCACCAAAACGGAATGCCCACTCTGATCTTTGAGATAATAGTGCAATAATACAGCTCCCCAGTAGTGCATAATACGGCTCACCAGTCGCAGGAAACAAATTGCTCCTCCCACTCCACGAATCGCTTGGCGCCCATGGTTTTCTAAATGGCTTGTCAAACACCTTGGCTTCACAATGCACAAGGCCTAGACAGCCATCTTGCAACAAACAGTCACCATAAACACCTGTCGCCTGCATCAGACCCTGGGTGATTAACAGCTGTTCAAAAATCTCTCCACTCTGCAAACCCAACACGTTAACAGCCATGCAAAACTTTAGAGATGAAACAAAATTTTTTGACGGGCTCTCTCTTAATAAAATATTAGAGAGGTTTATTCTCCAGCCAATCACAACAGCTCTCTCTGGATTAAAATACCCAAGGTTTATTCTCCAACCAATCAAACAGCTGCATTCAGAAATGAAACCTTCAAAACCATATGATATCAGTTTAATTTTTGTGGAGGGCACAGATTTTAAGAGAAACTATTACAAAAAAGTGAGATGAAAACAATAGTCCCCCCCTTGCGGGCATGGACTAATAAGGGGCATCTAGTCAACCACAATGTATAATAATAGGATAGATCTTATTCCTTCGCCTCCAGGCGCCTGACATGGCACCAAGACCACCGGGAATCTGTGAACCCCACGCGTCAGCTTCTTCTTTTGCCATTGGATACAACTTCGGGCATGGTTGTTCCCAGCACTGAGACTATTGATGGGCAAGCCCCAGATGGTTAATTCAAGTGATTACGTGATAACATGGAATATGATGATTATAGGACTTGCCTAAAATGGGCATGTTGAGGAAACTGTGAAGCTTTTATGCAGATGGAGATCCATATCTATGTCATCAAAAATGATTATGAGTTGACTGTTTTCATGGGAAGAGCCCTTGTGGACACAGGATAAAGAGGCCGCGAAAGAGTTTTTTGTGTAAATGATCGATGCTGGGCGAGATATGTTCTTACAAATAAAGGAAGAAGATGATGAAAAGAAGAGAACACACTTCAGTACTGTTGTAAAGTGTATTCTTGTGTCCCTAAAAACACGCATCATTAACAGCGACTATGACGAAGTGGCAATATTTTTTTTAATACTAGAGAGACAAGAAATTTGCAGGAATCTGAGGATGTCTATGTATTAATGTTCGCCAAGTTGAAGACCTTGATCGCCCAAAACGAGATTGATTAAAGACTTTAGCCACATAGAGGATAATTTTGAAAAGGAAATTGGAAGTCAAAGTGGAATTATTCCTAGATCAAGAGGAAACCCCCTTATACGGTGCACTTTGGGTTATTCAGGGACTCGTGCATAAAGTATCCACCAGGAATGTTGATAAACGCATACTGCCATTCACAAATAATGATGATCCATAGGGAAATGCTGATCCTGGGGTCAAAGAAGACATGAGAAGGACAACAATTCAGAGGGCCAAGGATGCACAAGATTTGGGTATTTCAATTGAGCTTTTCCCTTTGAGTAGATCAGATGAAGAATTAAATGTTTCCATTTTTATGCTGATATGCTTGAGTTGGAGAATGAGAAATTATCTCAGTTCATGTCGTATTGGGAAGGCCAGAGCTATGGTGTGATCCCTCCTGGTGAGAACCCTAAAAGTTTAAAAAAGAAAACCCTAGTGCCCCTCATGCTGTTCGCCTTTATTCCATTGCCTCTACAAGTTATGGAGAGTCGAGATTCGTTTGATGGCAAAACAGCAAGCTTGTATTTTAGAAGAGCTGTGTACTCTGACCCGGAGACTGGGAAGGAGGATCCGTCCAAGAAAGGAGTTAGAAACGATTATCTCTCACTTCAAGAAGATCTGAGGTCCTTTGCTGCCCATGAATTAGTTTGGGAATTTTATCAACAATGTTAAGGAGGTCATTAAAGCCATATGCCTCCTTCACCTCCAGGTTCCTAACATGGCACAAGGACCACCGAGAATCCGTGAACCCCTCACGCGAGATTCTTCTTTGCCATTGGATACAAGTTCAGGCATGGTTGTTCCTAGCACTGAGACTATTGATGGGCAAGCCCCAGATGGTTAGTTCAAGTGTTTAGTTTACTCTATTTTTTTTATTTTTGGTTGAATGCCTGCTTTCTTCTGCATTGGTTAAACTCATTTATCTTTGTTTTCTATTGCTACTTCCTTTCTCTGATGTATATGAAATCTTTATTTTAATACAATTATCTTTGTTTTATATTGTTACTTCCTTTCTCTGATGTATATGAACTCTTTATTTTAAGACAATACCAGTTTATGCTTGCACCTTTTTAAGAAAAACAAATTTATGGATCTTTTATCCCTTCTGGTTGTGGTTGGGAAAAAAATTCTATCTTTTCATTTCTTGTTTTAGGATTGCTGGACATCTAACCATTCCATTCTCTGTTTTCTTTTGTTAAAAAACATTACGTTGTTGGTTCAAAATTAATATATAAAAATATTTTGTGTTAATATCACCATGTCTACCCATTGATTTCTTGCATGTTTTCTTCATCATGGTTCTTATTTATTTTGTAGACCAAATAGATCCTGGGTAAGCAATTTGATGGAAATCCTAGTCAAATCCAATCTCTTTGATTTTCTTTTGAACTATTATCAATTTCTTCTTAATTTGTAGGACTTTTCTATGAATATCACTATTGCTCCAAATTTTGAGGTAATGAAGTTTACCCATGAATTTTTACATTGCATATCCTTATATATTGTTGGTCCCTTGCTGCCATTTTCCCACTTGCTCCTTGAAATATAGTTGTGCTAGCAAAAAAAATTGAAATATGAATCATTGTTGCCATTTCCCATTCTATGTATCTAAAATTGATATGATTATTGGCCAATGATTTGAAAGAGTTGTGGAGATTATCTTGGCTATGATCCTTTATAGATGTGATCCATTAATCAGTGATATATGTTCTATCTAATTCATTTGTACTATACTCTATTCCCTTTGTTTTGTTATTCCATATCAAGATTCCTTGAATAAAGTCTAGATCCACCATATTGCTTCCCATTTTATATTTTGTAAGTACATATGTTGTTTGAAACAATTATCCCATTTTTCTCTCTTTTTGATTTTTGATAGTCTTGAAGTTTGTGACTAGGATGAGATTGTTGGTATTTGTTGCTAAGATCCAATCCACCATATGTTCTATTAGCATTCTACATTTCTCGCCATGTGTTAGTTTTATAAATTTCCTAAAAAGAAATATAGCTCAAATTCTTGAGTGATAATAAGTATAGATCCGAATGGGATAGATTAATTAAATTTTTATACATACCTCACTAGATGCCACTAGACTAAAGTACAAGAGTTATGACAAATTTTTATCTACTTTCTTCCCCATATGCCTTTTTACTTAATATTTTCCTTGGAGTTTGCAGTTTATTCTCATCACTTCTTGTAGGAGGATTGCATCTATTCCTTCAATTTGCAATATGTTATGCAGGTATTGGTATTTTTTGGGCACACCTATTCCCCTAGCATTCCTTGGTAATGTCCGTATTAAATAGATTTCAGAACCTCCAAAGTATCTTCCTCTAGTGGCTGATTAGAGATGGGAGTTTGTTCCATTTATACACCCATTTGAATTGAACAGCTGTACAGGATGTGTGTGAAGTTGAACTGATTTTAACATTTTGATTGATCTTTCCAGGATGCTCTTCACTTCTGATTCAATTTTAGCATTAGATTATTTTCTCTTTCTATTTTTCTCCATTATGACTTTCGGTTCTCAAAGTTACATTTTTTGGGATTAAATTTGCTGACATATCACCTACCTATGTGTTCATTTACTTTTAGTATTTGAATGTGTGAAGTATGTTTGTGGCGAAAGATGAAGTAGCTCATAAGTCTCACCTTTTCTTTTAGATATACTAATTCTAAGTGTGATGTCTCTTAATTTAGGTTGTTTTCTTAAGTATTTCAACCATCTATTATTCTATTACTCTGTTGATCTAACAAAGATGTAAATTATCTCTTGTTTCCTTATCTTTTCTTGTGTAATATCATCTAAATTTGTTCTCATCTAGTTGGTAGTTTCAACTACTTATCTGTTGTATTTTAGGCTTAGAAGATATTATTGTTGGTGGTTGTTGAATTGCATCTTGTGAACATGCTTGGTCCAACTCCATCATTTCTTGGTTTCCATAAACAAGGAAAACATGATTGTTCTCATTACACATTTGACATCTAAACAACATATTCTCATAATAAATTGGTTTATTATATAAAACACCTCCCATATCTAGAATCATACAACTTGATTGTATTTTTTCATAGTCTAGATTGATGTAAAAATTTTCATAAATCATAACCTCAGTTGTTTTGCAAATTCTGAAGTAGCTATGTATTATGTAATTGCAAATCCAAGATTTTAATAGAGAAATGTAATTAGTTTCGACTAAGGAGCATAGGTAAATATTAACTATATTGGAATTGTGCTTGGTAGATTCTATGTTAGGTTGAAATCCAGTAGAAAGTATTTCTTAAAGAACCCATATCTCTTCATGAATCATGGTACTCCTTAATATAAAAGATCTTTACTTTGTTTGGGAAAGAAAATTTCTAGAAAGTAGCCTTTGGGAGCCCTCAATATCTAAACTAATCTAGATGGCTTCCACTTTTCATGAGCCCAAAAGCTAAGTGTTTTGGATCTTGGAAAATCCCACATAAATCTATATATTAGGGATCTTTCCTTCAATACTCAAACCTAATCTTCCATACTATCCATGTTAAAGAATACAGAGAGCATGTCCATTTTCCAGTAACAACCATTCTCATTTTTGGCTACAAAATGGGTTCTTATAACTATTTTCTTGGAATGAAATACAAAACAACTTATATCTTCCTTCTGAACACAAGGTGTTGCTTCTTTGACTAGTCTTGGGTTTGTGCTTGAGGATTCTATGTAAGAGGCCAATACATCCTCTTGAAAGATTCTTCTTCCTCAACTAGTGCTTGCTTGACTATTTAGAGAGTAATATGATGAGAAAAATTTCTTCTAATATCCGGTGCATAAGTAGAGGGTGAGAATAGGGCTCCTTGAAGGGATTTACATTAGTTTATATGATCAAAGGGATGTGCAAGTTTTCAACATTCACAATGGAATACAAATTCATGTATGGATGTAGATCTAGTATAAAAGTACAAGAATTTAGTTTGTTAATAATCTTAGATGGACTACATCTAATTGGTTTTAACTTTGTTGCTATACCTCGAGACATATCTTTTTCTAAGTAAAGATATTATATGCCCCCAACCTGGAACTTGACTCTATGCTAATCATGTCTTGCTTCCTACTTAGCTTGAGATTCCTCCAACTTCTTTCTATTAGACATATATTTCTTGTTCTTTCAATAATTTTTCAGCTTAGTGGATTTATGAATACACTTCTTGCACCCTTTGTGCCTATCCAATCAGAATATTTGATGGATTAGGTAGTAAGTAACCAAAACATCTCTCAAGATCTTGCATCAACAATGTTTAATTTCAACCTATTTGGATCACCTCATAACCATCTACAACCATGTACAAACTTGCATAATTTATTCTTACAAAATATTATCACATTAGGAGTGTTTGAAAGTTACATGCTTAGTTATTTTGACTAGTGGCTAAGAATACTAGTTTAGTAAATCAAATTTCATATCTTTTCATGATCTAATTTAGATCACATTCAATCCTTTCATAAGCCTTTTTAAATTTTATTTCTAAAATGATATCCTTTCAACAAAACTAGGGAACCCATTTGAATCCTTCCCAAGATTTGATAAGACTACAAGAAATAAATCTGCCTATTTATATACTTTGTATGCCCTCTTTAGCCATTTGGGAAACAAGAAATTTAATTCTACTTGCAAGATATTTTGCTTAAATTATGTAAAGACATTAAGGACTATAATATGTTGTCATTCTCTAATCACAGCCTTTAAGCATGAGTTTAATGAGCTCTTAATAAATGAGCATTAATTGCAAATAAGAAGAGGGCAAAGACTCTAGGCAATTAGAACCACAAGAGGCAATCCTTACAACATAAAAAACATATGACAAGAGGTATTGGGGATTATACCTAATGTACTAATTTGTCTTTTGGAGTAACTTTAGAATTTTAGATAGGCAGTGGTCCCCACTTTTATTCTTAGTATCCAAGTAGTCCCATGAAATTTATTTTTGATTATATAAGTTGGCAAAAAGCAGGGGCCAAACCCTTACAAAAAGACAAAAAGAGACTGTAGAGGCTCAAGCACAAAAAGAGCCACAAGACCACTACAGCATAAACAACCTATAGACAGCAGATAGTAAGTAGCAAATGATAGACAACATAAAAGAAACAACACTAAGGAGATACATTCTCCCATCCTTTAGCTAGAAATTCAACAAATTCATCAAGTGTTTTGAATTTCTCCCCCTTCTCTTCATTAGCATGAGTCCCAAGATCCTGTAACAGATAGAGGTTAAGCATCATCGCACAATTGAGCATGCTACTTATGAGCTCTCCCATAGAAGAAACCTTCTACTCCAGATCCTCCACATGACCCCTCAGGATAGCAAGCTCATGTCTGTGGTCATCCCCTTCCTCAATCTCATCACCAGCCTCCTCCACGATCATTCTCTCCCCTTCGCCAGCATTGTCCACAGGATCACCGTCAGCACCTCCCAAATCATCAACCTGTTTCCTTTCATTCTTACCTGTATAATCTTCAGAGATCTCTTAAACCTTAAAATCTTTAGAATTTAGTTGATCATCCCCCTGCGTGGAGGTATCAAAAGCACTTTCAAAGTAGTCAATCAGTTTAGCTTGCAGCGTAGGCTTACCAGCAATCCATCAGACCTCCTTACCCCAGAAGAGAATCCCTCCTCCTTTTCTTTAGGAGACAAATTAGCTTTATGTTTATTGCCAGGTCCCACAGGGTCAATGCTCAGATTCTTATGGGTCCCTACAACGTCCCCCACAATATCCTCATCCAACTCCCTGATTTTTCTCTTCTTGCTTTTCACACTCCCTTTAGAACCCAGAGTATCAGTAACCTTCACCGTGGTGGTCTCCTTAGTGGTCATAGAAAAAGAAACCCCTTTCATTTTGTGAGAAGTAGGGGAAGGGCAAGGTTACTCAGAAACGGTAATATCATCAGGGTTGGCAAAAACCTCACCACTAGGAGTCTAAATAGGCTTAGGTGGCTCCAAAGCAAGATGAAAATTGTATAAACAAAGGATAAGACCTTGGTGTAAAGGGACAGGGTTTTTGGAGGGTTTCTTATCCATCTTAGCTTTAGCCCTAAAAATAGAGTGTTCAAGGGATGACAATAAATAGAAATGGAAACTGATAAGAGCATTGCGCCTGAAATGATTAAGCAAAGGGAGGTGGTAATTATAAAACCTGGTAAATCGACCCTCCAATGTGAAGTATTTCATGAGAAGGAAGAACACTTCATCCCACGACTCTGGTAGCTTGGCTCACTCAAACCCTCCCTGGTAGGGAACTGGTTCCTCTCCTTCCCCCAAAAATAGCTTTTGGTTTGAATGATCAGCCACTTTCACCTTTCTTTGCAACTTAGTCCCCTTAGTAGACAGACCAGTCACCATGGCAATGACTTGTTGAGAGATCTCAAAACCAATTCTTCCAACAGTTACTCTATGATTTTGCCAGGACTGGGCAAATTACAGAGACAAATTCTCATCAAATCCATTAAAGCCTTCCAGAAAAGGGCCGATTCCACCTTCCTTGCAATAATGCCAGACCACAAAATTATCCTTGAATTTGCAGCAGGAAATTAGCTCCGTGCGAATCCTATCTCCTCGCATTTTCTTCTTCCTCTCAAAGACACAGAACACACAAAGCTAGGAATTCATAGAGTGTTTGCAAAAGGTAATTGTAACAACTTGAGAAGGAATAATGATAATGAGACTATACAGGTCATCATTAATCAGGAACGCCTTCCTAAAAACCAAATGAAGCCAGCCTTTCCCATGCTCGAGCATGATAATCATAAATTTCCTATGATTACCATATAACCAACTTGCCTTAACATGAGTGATAAATAATGCTGAAATGACATTAAACAAAGAAATACAATAGAGCCCGTACTTCAAAATACACATCAGCAACGCCCAAAAAAGTTGACCGAATAGGTTGTCACCCTTTGTATGACGAGTCATCCTTTACAAGTCATCTCTTTTTGAATCAATTCCCTTATCTTTATAGGAATGTTTTTAAATTTGCGCCAACATCACCAATTCAAAAATTGCTGACCATAATCAGCAAGGGCATCAGAAACCCCATTCCCCTCTCTATAGATATGAGAGATTTCCACTCTAGTGATCCTCTGCACAAGGATTTGGATATCTACAATAATGTCCTTGAGTTTCCACCCACATGTCGATGCCTTAGTAACTGCATCAATGATCAGTTTAGAATCCCCTTGGATATGCAAATTTGGAATGTCAAGAAAAATAGCTAATTTCACCCCCATAAAAGAGCAGAAGCTTCAGCATAATTATTACTTTGAATACCTATCCCACCAACATAGGCAGCAACCAGCCTCCCTTTATCATCCATGATAATCCCACCACCACTAGCCTTACCATTAGACTTAGAAGCTCCATTAAAATTAAGTTTGAACTAATGGGACCTTGGAGGGATCCATCTGGTATTTAATCTCTGAATTTGTTTAGAGTTATCATATGCTAGAATTTGGTTTCAATTTCTCCAATTGATTGCAATTTGTTCTTCCTCTTGAGTAAGTGGTTTGTCAGCAGTTTTGATGTGGGAGTTAACCACACTTTCAATGAGGATCTCAGAAAAAGATTGGAAGACTTGAGAGGAATCCCTGACAGCTTCCCTAAATATTTTGTTATTCCGTTCCTTCCATAAAGTCCAGCCAAGACAGGGAAGAGTTTGGTTCTAAAGCTCCACAAGCCAAGGATGTGAGAAAGTAGGGCACCAATTAGCAATGACTTCCCTAATATTAGGATTACAAACCCATTGAATTCTAAAGTTCCTTAAAATTGTACTCCAAATTTCCATGGCAAAATCACAGTGAAGAATTAAATGAGAAACAATTTCCTCCTTCTCAAGGCACAAGAAGCACCTATTTGGCAGAGTGAATCCCCTCCTCTACAAATTATCTTGGGTTAAAATTTTATTATGGATAGCAGCCCACCAAAACATATTAATTTTAGGAATAAGCTTATGATTCCAAACTTTCCTCCAAAGCTCATTTTTATGAACATCAAGGATCAATAGATGGTAAGTAGAGTTAACCAAAAAATGACCTCTCTTATCTTGCCACCAATACAACTCATCTTCCCTAGGAAAGAGAGGAATTCTGACACCCAACAACATTTGTTGAATAGAACTCATCCTAGAGATAAACTTACAGCGATGAGCACAACAATCAAGAAGATTTTTCCATAGTCTAATACCATTCTCACTATGGATATAATGGTAAACTTTAGACCCAAAAATTGTAAATAATTGATATTTTATAGAATTTTAGAGCAGCAACTGTTTACAAAATAAAATTGAAAAATAATGGAATCTTTTAAGGCTATAATCAGCACTGTTATTGGGAATTCCTAGCAAGCAGTCCCCGTCATTGTGAGTCATGTACATTAGCAATTACATGATTTCTCCACAATATAAACAGTTGGCATAGTTCATCTTTGATGCTTGTTTTTGGTTTCTTTTTTCTCACTCTTAGGAGAATCCAATATTTCCCATTCAACTAGCATATTTTTAAGCACAAAAGAAATTGGAACTTTAGTAAAGCAATTTTTTGGTCCATGCCACAACTTTACAGTCTGAATAATAACCAAATCAGCTAGAGAAAACATAGCCAACCATTTGATGCAGATTGCTTTCACTAATCACTTAAACATGATAAAGACACCTTGAATGTGCCACTTGAGGGAAAAAATAAGTCTGTAGCAATGTAAATTTTGCTACATGGCAACTGACATTGGAATTTAAAAAACTAGATTTAATCATGACTATGCTTGGTAATGTACAAAGGGTCATGGTGTAAAGGTTAAAAAAGTGGATTCATAAGAGAAGTGACTCAACTTCAAAACCACCACATTTCAATAAGGTAGGCCTTAATTTGGAAGCCATATGCACATGTAATAACATGCCTAGAACTGGTAATAATGACTATGCTTGGTAATGTACAAAGGGTCATGGTGTAAAGGTTAAAAAAGTGGATTCATAAGAGAAGTGACTCAACTTCAAAACCACCACATTACAATAAGGCAGGCCTTAACTTGGAAGCCATATGCGCATGTAATAACATGCCTAGAACTGGAACCTATTCCAGGCCTGGGAGATGATATTCACAGTTAGAATTAACAAATGAAAGTGAGCATGCCTAAGAATTTGTGGTATTAATTTCTCCACAAATTAAAACCTAATCTCTATGAATATAAGATACCTACATGGAATCAGGATGCCAATCTTACTTGCATGCTATAAAAGAAAAAATGTCAAATGGATATTCTTTGTAGAAAATACTCCATCACAGGCTACCATTGTCCCTAACTCTGAATGTTAAAGACCCCTTTGTGAACCAAATATATAGATGAGGTACAATGAAATAGGAAAAGGACATTCCTAAACATCAACCACATTCAACCAATCATTAACAAAAATGCTGAATTCCAATGTAAGATGGAGTCGTGAGATTATAATAGCCACAAAACCAAAAGGAGCTAACAGATTACCATTTATTCAAAAGGGGGCTAGCAAACTCACAACAGGCCATCTGGAAAGTTGGATCATTTTCTCTATTTCCATGTTTCAAAGATCTGATATGGGTTTGTAATTCAGTCACCTACCATCAGACTATGACTGTCCAATAGACTCACAGGTTTGCTAGTAGATCTAGACTCAAATGGAGGATGGACTCAGAAATCTTAGAACTGATTTCAATTGTATCTTGAAGCAGACAAGAACTCCTAAAAACCAATCCAAGCTTCAGAAGAATTTTGTTTCAACTAGAGTACAAATAACCACAGAGAAGAACTCACCACTTTTTGCAAGAGCTCCACCTTTTCCTTTGCTTCCATCTGACTTTTGTGACGCCGAGAAATATATTCATCTAGACAAGACTTCAAAAAGTCATCTTCTTCTGCTACCTGCTCTGACTTTCTGGATAGAAGAAACAATTCATGTAAAAATTCTAGGGCATAGTTGTATTTTAAATGTTTTGTCCTCATAAAAACTAATTCAACTAACTCTGCTAGCTAGAAAGGATTTGTATTGCATTCTAGACATTATGATGGAACATCAACAGCATTAATGTATTATGAGTTGGCTAAGGTCTTGGTAATTGAAATGTTAAATGCTATCTATTAGCGTTAATTTCAGTCTTCTCTAGTCTTCTCTGTGGATGACGGACGGATAACTGAGGATTGCATGTTGATGTTAAGTTAACCAAGGAGATCTCACCCCAATTCCTTCTGCGATCCCTCTCATACGAAGTATATATATGTAAGTCTATACATTTGATTAATTGAACAATGAAGTCCAATTGATGCAGATTTAGTTTTTGTGCTTGATCATTTATCTTTGAGATCTCCAGGAATTTCACATGGTATTAGAGCCTTCAGAGATATTTTCAAGCCGATTCTTCAACTTGGATGCTACTACTTCCACACACATTTGCTAGTCATTTGGATTTGGGACGACATCCTTCTGGGAGAGATCACTTTCTTTTGGAGCTGGCTCTCTATTCTTGCATGGTCTGTTTTAAATAGTAGTCTGGATTCAGCAAGAATCACAGCTTGGCATCTCAGTTTGGCTACTCAACGATCTGGTAATGTAGAGTGAAGGCTTCAAGATACATCTTTGAAGGTTGCTATTGATTATCTATGGTCGCCATTGTTGGTTTGAGCTTTTGTGTATCTGTTTGAATCTGGTCTTGTCGGCTTCCACCATTCTTCCATTGAAGCCATTTTACATCCAAGTCTTTTTGGTCATTGTTTATGGACAGCAGCTCTGCCACATTGATCGCTGATGTGCAAATCCAATCCAGTTTACCAAAGAAAGGTCTGATCTACCCACAGATGTGTTCATTCACTCCTGTTTGGCCTCCCCTAGCAAAATGCTTTTCTTTCTTGTTACCCTAAATCTTTTTCATTGTTTATCTTTTGCCAAATTTGTTTTTATGATTGTATTTAAAATCATACTTTCATATTAAAACAAACCAAAAAAAAGAGAAGGCATTTAAAAACATTTTAAACTATGATTTAAAGGGGGTAATTTAAAGGCAAAATATTTGTCTTAGAGCAAGGGCATTTAAATTTTTGTATTTGGTGTTAGAATAGACATTTTAATTGTCTAATAAAAGCACTATGCAATATAAAGTGCCACATTTAGGGGGTAAATCAAGCAATTTGGGGGTTTAACTATGCACTCAACTTATAAAGTGCCATTTCATAGGTTCATCATGTCTTTTAAATATCAGTTTCATCATTCTGTTGTTAGGCTAGATTCAGAGAATTTTTTGTCTTGGAAACAAGGGATAAAGAATCATTGCCTTGAGCAGGATCTACTACCCTATCTCCTCGGACTGGTTCCTGAGCCAAGTGACTATGATGAAAAGAATGCATGGTTTAATAATAATGACATGGTCTATGGACTAATATGTCTTACTATTTCTGAGGATACTCTACATCACATAGAGCACACTAAGTGCCCTTTTACTGCTTGGATCATCATCCAAAAGTTATATGGAGACATTGAATCTCTGTCTGAAAGTGATGTTTTCTTGGAAAACTAGGCTATTGATGATATTGAGACTTATGATGCCTCCTCTAATGTGGACACATCTTGTATGGATGATCACTTCAGTGGTTCCCCATCAACAACACTTGTTGCAGATCTAGATTCCAGAGATGCTTCTTTGAGAGCCTCTAGTGATTTTTTGCAGCAGGATCATTTATGTCTTTTGGATTCAGTCTATTGGGACCAATTTCTACCAGACATTTCCTTTTTGTTTGCAGAATCTCTCATCTCTGATCTAGATGACACTATTGAGGACATATGTCTTCTCTTTGAGGACCACTCTTTTGTCCTTGCATCTGTTGCTACTTCTGAGCTCTGTGTTGCTTCTTCGAAAGCTTCCAATGGCTTCTTGCAGTAGGGCATCCATAGTCTTCCTGATTTAACTTTCTGGGATGATCTCTTGGCAGGAGTTTCAATCTTGTTTATGGAGACTTAGATTTCAGATTTGGAGGACACATTTGAGGAGTTATCTCTCCTCTTTGTTGACAGCCACATCAACGCTGTTGGCCCACCATCTTCATTGCCTTGGCAGCTTGCTCTATATCTATCTTCAACGGATCTTGGATCGCCATCATCACTTTCCAACATTTGGACATGTGAGCAGTTTTCAGAGGCACACATCATCTGGATATGGATTCTAGTATCACCCATATTTTTGGATTGGCTTCTCCAATCACCAGTGGATCCTTTTCTTCCTAAGGGGAGAAATGTCGTTTGTAGGCAGAGGATCATATTTTGTCTTCAGGCATTCATCATTGGTGTGGGAGCTCTTTCATTATGGGGGGATTCATATCTTCTATTCTTATATTCTCTCTATATTTGTGGAGGAATTTTATATGTACATGGGTACCTAAAATGGCCTTGATGCCAGGACCCATCCTTGTTGGCTATATTGGCTTTTGTCTCCTTAGTTAGATTTAAGGGAGGGGTTTTGTTCCCACTGGGTTTTCCCTTTCTCCTCTTTCCTTTCCTTAGGCTTTTGCATCCTTAGTTAGACTTAAGGGGGGGTGTTAGCATTAATTTCAGTCTTCTCTAGTCTTCTCCATGGATGACGGACAGATAACTGAGGATTGCATGTTGATGTTAAGTTAACCAAGGAGATCTCACCCCAATTCCTCCTGCGATCCCTCTCATACGAAGTATATATATGTAAGTCTGTACATTTGATTAATTGAACAATGAAGTCCAATTGATGCAGATTCAGTTTTTGTGCTTGATCATTTATCTTTGAGATCTCTGGGAATTTCACACTATCAACTAGACTATTTATTTCCCAGCTCCACTTGAATAGACAGACAAATATGGCGAACAGTTATTTCAACATAGAAGTGATAGCGTATTTGGATATTGCATCAGGTAGATAGGCAAAGGCAAAAGATGGTACAGAAAAACATTATGAAAATCAGACATGGCAAAAATAGCAAAATTGACAGATCTAAAGAAAGTAAATAATTTGCAGTAATGGGTGTTGATTTTGCAGCAATGATTGTGGGATTTCTTTTTCCCAAATAATAAGATGCTACAAGTAAGTCAAGTTAATTTGTTTGTCCTATTTACACAGCAGAACAATTTACAAACCGCGGCGGATGTCTTAAATTTGGGCAACTGAAATTTCTTAAACGCAGTAAGCCAGTTTAGTGTGGACGGGGTAGCGGAGTTACAACAGAGTTAAACCCAGTAATTGAAACAATGATTTTGGGTAAAATGAAAGGACGGTAAATATAATCCGTGTGTTTCTATGTTTCAATATTCAGAACAGACACAAGCAACTGTAAAGATAATAAGTACCATGAAACTAATTTTCAATGTTGAAGAGTAAAGATAATCATATCAACTGCTAAAACATATTTGCATATTTGTATTACTATAAAATTTAATTAAAATTTATTATGAACATAATTATAAATACATTGTTTTTAAAAGAGAAATAAGGTTAGAGAAGATCTATGTCATATCATTTTTTTTATGTTTAGATCAAATACTCTGAACTCTTTTTCAAAGCCTTGTTTAAATAAACCATCTATTGTGATGTTGAGCCTCCCTTCTGTGTACAAGTTATTATGATGCATGAACATTAGATCATCTATTGTGATAACAAATCTCCATCCTTTTATAATGAGGGCTAGCATAATATACACTCTTAAACCTGTTTTTATATTGTGAACTTTAAACCATACAATGCATCAAGCATTATGATGTTGGGCTTCCTTCTTATAAAACGGGCCTAAAAACTCTATTTATTTTTGGTTTTTTTTATAGATCAAAAATCACACCGAACATCATGATGTGTTGCATAAGTCAAGAAGATGAAAGTTTGTTGTGGCATAAAAGGATGGGTCACATAAACTTTGACAATGTTTTCAAAATTAGTTGCAAAGAGGCAGTAAGAGACATGCCCAAAATATTAAAGCCATCAAATGTCATTTGCAAGCAATGCCAACAACAAAAGTAGACTAGGGTAAGCTTCAAAAGAAAATAATTTCTACATTGAAACCCTTTGAGCATATACATACAGATCTCTATGGACCTACAAGAACAAAAGGTATGGATGGTGAAAGATACTTGATGTTGTTGATTGATGATTACTCTAGAATGACTTGAGTTACTTTTCTAAAAGAAAAAAAGGAAGCGTTTGACAAATTTAAGACATTCAAAGCCTTAATGGAGAATGAAACAAGTCAAAGGATCAAGTGCCTTAGATCAGATCAAGGAGGAAAATTCACTTCGAATGGATTTGAAGAGTTTTGTGAAAACCATGGAATAAGAAGACATTATTCTGCCTCAAGGACTCCACAACAAAATGGGTTTGTGGAAAGGAAGAACATGATGGTCCAAGAAAGGCTAGGACCATGTTAAATGAGTTCAAGCTACCTGACGCATTTTGGAGAGGAGCGGTTTATACAACTGTCTATATCCTAAATCATGGGCAAATAAGGGTAAATAATGATAAAACACCATATGAGATATGGAAAGGGAGGCCTACAACAGTGAAGTATTTCAAGGTATTCAGAAGCATAAGTTTTGTAAGGAGATATGAAGAATAGTTGGAAAAATTTTATTCAAGGTGTGATGAAGGAATTTTTCTTGGTTACTCCTCTAGAAGTAAAGCCTACATATGCTATAATAAGAGGCTGCATAAAATTGTTGAAAGCGCAAATGTCAAAGTAGACGAAGAAAATTATTAAAAAGTAAAGGAACAAGAAGTTGAATCTCAAAATGAAGTAAGGTGCAAAGAAGAGGAAGTAGAGGAAGGAATTTAAGATGAGGTAGGTGAACAAAGTAACATAAAGACACCAGCACAAATATCATCTAAGACACCATCTAGATTTCTTCAATAAAATCATCCAGAAGATTTAATTATCAGTAACAAAGATGGTGAAATTCAGACAAGAATGTGATTGACTTTAGAGCATGTAAATTTGTCTTTGCCTTCAAAAATAGAACCCAAGAATTTTAAGGAAGAAAGTTAGACAAATATTGGATAGGTGCTATGGAAGAAGAACTAGATCAAATAGACAAGAATGAAACTTGGGAACTTGTTCCAAGACCTAAGGATAAATATGTAATTGGTACTAAATGGGTCTTTAGAAATAAACTCAATGAGGAAGGACAAATGTTAAGAAACAAAGCAAGGTTAGTATGCCAGTGTCATGCCCACGAAATAGGAATGCAAACCATAAATCAAATACTTACTTATGGACGACTTCATCATATAAAAACTATTCCCTTCGCATTCCTTTTATGCAGGTATTGGCCTTTTTTGGGCACACCTATTCCCTTGGCATTCCTTGGTAAAGTTCGTATTAAATAGATTTGAGAGACTCCAAAATACCTTCCTCTAGTGGCTGATTAGAGATGGGAGTTTGTTCCATTTATACACCCATTTGAATTCAAGAGTTGTACAGGATGTGTGTAAAGTTGAACTGATTTGACCATTCTCCTTTTTGGCTATGAAATGGGGTCTTATAACTATTTTCTTGGCATGATGTACAAAACTCATCTTCCTTCGAAACATGAGGTTGCTTCTATGACTAGTCTTGAGTATTGTGCATGATCATTCTATGAAGAGGCCAATACATCCTCCAAAGTTCTTCTTCCTCAACTAGTTCTTGCTTGACTATTTAGAGAGTAATATGATGAGAAAAACCTCTACTAATGTTTAGTACATAAGTAGAGGGAAAGAATAGGGCTCCTTGAAGGGATGTACATTAATTGATATGATCAAAGAGACATGCCAGTTTTCAACATTCACAATGGAATACAAATTCATGTATCGATGAAGATCTAGTATAAAAGTATTAGAATTTCTTTTTTTAAGAATCTTAGATGGACTCTATCTAATTGGTTTTAACTTCATTGCTATACCTCGAGACTTATCTTTTTCTAAGTAAAGATATTATATATCCCCAACTTGGAACTCGACTCTATGCTAATCATGTCTTGCTTCCTACTTAGCTTGAGATTCCTCTAACCTATTTCTCTCAGAGACATATTTCTTGTTCTTTCAATAATTTTTTAGTTTAGTGGATTTTTGAATCCACTTCGTGTACCCTTTGTGGCTATCCCATCACAACATTAAATGGAGTAGGTAGTAACCAACCAAAACACATCTCAATAACTTGCATCAGAAATGTTTAACTTCAAACTATTTGGATCACCTCATAACCATCTACAACCTTGTACATGCATACTTTATTCTTAAAAAATATTATCACTTTAGGAGTGTTTGAAAGTTACATGCTTAGTTAGTTTGACTAGTGGCTAAGAATAGTAGTTTAGTAAATCAAATTTAATGTCTTTTCATGATCTAATTCAGACAACATTCAATCCTTTCATAAGCCTTTTTAAATTCTATTTCTAAAAAGATATCCTTTCAACAAAACTATTGAACCCATTTGAAGCCTTCCCAAGATTTGATAAGACTACAAGAAGTAAATCTGCCTATTTATATACTTAGTATTCCCTCTTCAACCATTTAGGAAACCAGATGTTTAATTCTACTAGCAAGATAGTTTTCTTAAATTATGTACAAGACATTAAGGACTGTAATATGTTGTCATCCTCCAATCACAACCTTTAGGCATGAGTTTAATGAGCTCTTAATAAATGAACATTAGTTGAAAATAAGAAGAGGGAAAAGACTCTAGGCAATTAGAACAACAAGAGGCAATCCTTAACAACATAAAAAACACATGACAAAAGGTATTGGGGATTATGCCTAATGTCCTAATGTGTCTTTTTGAGTGACTTTAGAATTTTACAAAGACAGTGGTCCCCACTTTTATTCTTAATCTCCAAGTAGTTCCATGCAATTTATTGAATCCCAAAATTGTAAATAATTGATCTTTGTATAGAATTTTAGAGCAGCAACTGTTTACAAAATCAAATTGCAAAATAATGGAATCTTTTAAGGTTTTAATCAGCACTATTATTGGAAATTCCAAGCAGGCAGTCCCCATCATGGTGATTCATGAGCATTAGCAATTACATGATTTGTCTACAATATAAACAGTTGGCATTGTTCATCTTTAATGCTTGTTTTTTTATTTCCCTTTTTGTCTCTTAGCAGAAACCAATATTTCCCATTCAACTAGCATATTTTTAAGGACAAAAAAATTGGAACTTTAGTAAAGAAAATTTGCAAATTTTTGGTCCATGCCACAACTTTACAATCTGAATAATAACCAAATTAGTTGGAAAACGAAAATTAAAAAAACTAGATTTAATCATGACTATGCTTGGTAATGTACAAAGGGTTGAATTCATAACAAAAATGGCTCAAGTTCAAAACCACCACATGGCAATAAGGCCAATCTTAACTTGGAAGCCATATGGGCATGTAATAACATGCCCAGAACTGAAACCTATTCCAGGCCCAAGAGGTGATATTCACAGTTACACTTAACAAACAAAAGTGAACGTGCCTGGAAATTTGTGATATTAATTTCTGCACAAATAGACATCTAATCTCCTTGAATATAAGATAGGAAAAAGACCTCCCTAAACATCAACCACATTCAACGAATCATTAACGAGAATGCTGCATTTGAATGCAAGATGAAATGCAGATTACATATAGGAATAGTGAGAGAACAGATTACCATTATTCAAAAAGGAGCTGACAAACTCACAACAGGCCATCTGGAAGGTTGGACCATTTTCTCTATTTCCATGTTTCAAAGATCTCATATGGGTTTGTAATTCAGTCACCTAGCACCAGACTCTGACTGTCCAACAGACTCACAGGTTTGCTAGTAGATCTAGACTTAAATGGAGGATGGACTTATAAATCTTAGAACTGATTTGAAATGTATCTTGAAGAAGACAAGAACTCCTCAAAACCAATCCAAACTTTAGAAGAATTTGGTTTCAACTAGATTACAAATAACCAGAGAGAAGTCTAACTCACCACTCTTTGCGAAAGCTCCGCCCTTTCCTTTGCTTCCACCTGACATTTGTGACGCCGACAAAGATATTCATCTAGACAAGACATCAAAAAGTCAACTTCTTCTACTAACTGCTCCAACTTTCTGCATAGAAGAAACAATTCATGTAAAAAGTCTACATGTCTAGAGCATAGCTGTGTTTTAAATGTTTTGTCCTCATAAAAACTAATTCAACTAACTCTGCTATCAAGAACGGATTTGTATTGCAAACAGGCATTTCAACATAGAAGTGATACAATTTGAAGTAGAATTGATACCATTTGAAGTGGAACCAGTTGTGCATCAGGTAGGGATGGAAGGTACAGAAAAATATTATGAAAATCAGACCTGGCAAAAACAGCAATATTGGCAGATCTAAAGAAAGGAAACAATTTGAAGTGATGGGTCTTGATTTTGCAGCAAAGTTTGTGGGATTTATTTTTCCCAAATAAAAAGCTGTAAGTCAATTTAATTTGTTTGTCCTATTTACAGAGCAGAACAATTTAGAAACCGTGGCAACTGAAATTTCTTAAACAGTAAGCCAATTTAGTGTGGACGGGGTAGCGGAGTCACAACAGAGTTAAACCCCGTAATTGAAACAATGATTTTGAGTAAAATGGAAGGACGGTAAATATAATCCGTGTGTTTTTATGTTTCAATATTCAGAACACACACAAGCAACTGTAAAGATAATCCGTACCATGAAACTAATTTTCGATGTTGAAGAGTAAAGATAATCCTATCAACCGCTAAAACATATTTGCATATTTTTATTGCTATAAATTATAATTGATTATTGTGAATCAATATACATTTTAATAAGAAAGCCTATCAAATTAAAATTTATCATGAAAGAGAAATAAGGTTAGAGAAGATCTATGTCATACCTTTTTTTTATGTTTAGATCAAATACTCTGAGCTCTTTCTCGAAGCCTTGTTTAAATAAACCATCTATTGTGATGTTAAGCCTCCCTTCTCTATACAAGTTATTATGATGCATGACTATTACATCATATATTGTGATAGCAAATCTGCATTCTTTTATAGTGCCCGCTAGCATAATATACACTCTTAACCCGTATTTATATTGTGAACTCTAAACCATACAATGCATCAAGCATTATGATGTTGGCTTCCTTCTTATAAAACAGAGCCTAAAAACCCTATTTTTCTTTAGGGTTTCTTATAGATGACGAACCACACCCAACATCTGATGTGTTGCATAACAAATCCAACATTATAACAAATCCAACATTATAATGGCACACTTCATTCCTCCTAAACTGCACCTCACATTTGGTACAGGGTCTCCACAGTGTGAAACGTTATGATGTGAGACAGCATATCACATCCACTATAATCCAAAGCTATTATAATGGGATCTCAAAACCCTAATTTCTATTGTGCTATTTTTATAAGCTACACATCATATTAAGGGATGAGATTGGGATCGTACCCCATGCGAATTTTGCAGAATGAATACCCCTCCGTCCTTGGCTCTCAGCTGAAGAGGTTCAGCCTAACGCTCGTGCCCTAAGGCTCATGCTCCCGACTCATAGCAAAAATGAATTTGTGGATGACCTCTATAAAATGATAATATAAAGCTATTATAATGAGATCTCAAAACCCTAATTTCTATTGTGAACTTTTCATTAACTACACATCATACCTATAATTATTTATAGAGCCTTCATCCTCGAACTTATCCTACTCTCTTTAACTTCTCAAGAAAGAATACATTAATAATGAAAATAAATGAAAATAAGTTCCTTATACCAAAGAAAAAAAAAACCTTAATGCTTCATACACCTTCAACTTAAATAGTTTGTGCTTTTACAAGATCTAAACTAACCACTACATTAATCATTGTTTTTTTTGTAAAGTGAAAGTTAAATACATACACTTATATTAGGGTAGTTGTGAAGCCCAACCATAACTAGTATAGATATCTAAAATACATTATCTAAAAAACACATAGAGGTACCACTCTAGAGCTATTTTATTATTATTATTATTATTATTTCCTATTTTACTTTAGAATTATTTTTTAGTACATACATGCACATGGACACATAGATTTTAATTTTAATTTATCTACAATGCATAAAATTTTACTTTTACTTTTGGAAAAGCCACCATTCATTATTTGGGCAATTCTTTTGTTTTGTTTTTTATTTTGAAAAGCGTAGTAAATATTGTACACATAGATTTTAATTTTAATATAAAATTTTAATTTTACTTTTGGAAAAGCCACCATTCATTATTTGGGCAATTCTTTTGTTTTATTTTTTACTTTTAAAAGTGTAGTAAATATTGTATACTTGTATGTTACTTTTAATAGTTTATATTTTAAAATTATGATGTCTTATTTTTAATAAATAAATAATTAATGTAAATAGTACAAAAACATGATCATCTATATATTGATCTATATATTGAGGTAGTTATGAAGTCCCACTACAAAGATGATAAACTTAATGGAAAATATTTAAAAATATGGTCACCTTTAATTATCTTACTTACTTTTAAATTATCTTGGGAAAAATAATAGATAAGATTGAAAAATATAAGAGAAAAATAATTAATGAAATAAAAGTTAAGGTACAATTTATTAAGTCTCCTCATATAGCCAAATAGTACTTAAAGGGAAGACTAGGGATATGTATTACCTACATGGCATCAAAGCCCTATTTACAACATCATGATGTAGTGCATGGCACATCCAATGATAAGGGTGTATGTTTCATTCTTCCTCTTATAATATAGTTTATTAGGATTCAAAAGCCTCATTTTTATTTCTATTGGAAACTTTTCAAAGCTACACAACATATCTAACATTATGATGCAAGCTCTCCAATGGTGCACAATCTTATCTTCTTCCTCTTACAATGTAACCTTATTTTCTTTTTTAATAATAAAAAAAGGGTAAATACTTTATTGATCCAAGAAAACAGTACAAAGCCAAAAATTACAAACCACCTACTAGGGGTCACAAACCAATAATAGAGCCATCAAGCAACACCCAAAACACATCTCATGTCTTCCATAACCAAGTCCTTAAGCTCCCAAGAAAGATCCTCAGGAAGGTAGCTCTAGTCATCCACTTTCCAACTTCCCATCCGCTTAGAGGCCCATTTAGCCAAACCATCAACCACCTTATTCCACTCCCTAGGGACATGGCAAAAGGTGATATAGCCCAATACCTCACCTAGAGAGATTATTTGTCTAACCACCCCAGCCAACTGTCAATTAACATCCTCCAACTCTTGCTTATTCAGCAAATCAACCATAATTTGAGAATCTAACTCACAAATTATCCTTCTCCAACCCAAGGTACAAGCCCTTTTAAGAGCCAAGAGAATAGCCCAGGCCTCCATGAAACTGCTAGAGTGTTGGCCACGATACTCCGAGAAAAAGAACACAACCACTCCTGAGTATTACCTACTGTTACCATTTTTCACCACAGCTCAAAATTGGCTGAGCAGATGTGACAAATTCATTTTTTGAGTGAGGTTTAAAATTCTTTTGTTATGAGTTAGTTGCATAGTTATTATGTTTCAGTGTTAAATGCAGTTCAGTTGTTAAAAAAAAGGAGGAAAAGATTTTAGATCATTCATTGCATTGCAGAACATTCAAGAGAGGCAAGTATTTCATTCATCACAATGATTATCCATTTACAAGTTGAAGTATATAAAAGAATAAGAATTGAATTGAAATAAATAATAACATATCAGATGTCCCACACAAGCTATGGGTTATACCTGAACATATGCAAATATAAAGAAAATACTATGCATCTAATAATGAGAAAAGGAAAGACATAGCCATCATTGCCTTAGGGATTGTCGAGCTTTGAAGTTGCCTCTTATCCTGCTTTTGATCTCGACATGAACTTGTAAAAATGTGGGAAGGTCTTGTTAGAGCTCCAATTATGAAATCCCTATATCCTATCAGAAGAGGCATAATACTTTGTTTATAATACATTGATCAATGATCATCATCCATATGAAGAAGGAACTGAGAAAAAAACAATCATGGAACTTCATTGTTTTATTCTAATCTATTTGTTTGATGTGCAGGTATAGTATAAGTCATGTAGTTGATTTAAGACATTCAGCATGCAGTGTCAAGTGGGCTCCCATAAAGGTTGAGCCTAGCATGTTGCTTCCCCTTAATCTCAGAAGGGATGAATGGAAAAAGAAAGAATCATTATTCCTATCTACATGACAAACTGAAGGAATATCAAGAGCAGCCATATGCATTGGTTCTATTTCAGGACATAGTCATGATTACAGTTCAAGTAATGAAATGCAACTATAAAAATGAACTGAACTAAAGGGACATCATTTAATGCATATGATAGCTATCATCATTACTTCATCTAACATTGGAGAAATGGCATTCATAGGTATTTCACTTTTATATCTTTCATAGTGTACATCAGAAATTAAGAACATCAAAGTACATTTCATCAGTTGAATGTCAGAGGTTGCCAATGGACATATCATGTAACAGTGCATAATTGTTTGCTCACAAAGAAATATCAGAAGTAGATATCAGTTATGCATAATTTGAATAAATTGAAAGTGCAAGGGGATAGCCATCATAGAACAGCACATGTTGTCACTTCTCTTTCATGTTTGAACAAGGTATATTCATCATATAAGAGCTGTCATTTTTTTAAAGCATGAGATTATCTTGTATCATGGAGAGACCAAGATAAGTTCTGGCAGGCAGTGCTACAGGAGTAATTCAAATTGAACAGCCAAAAGTATGAAGTAGTTAATTTCTCATGTTTATTCATAGGAGGATGTTATATCAAGTGATAAATGTTAGATGAATCCATAAGAAGACACTCAGACAGGTTATATATTTTTCATCTTGTGATCATATCAAGATATGTATATGTCTCTACTCCATAATGATATGCTATAGTGATAGGAGTATGCAAGTGTTCATAAACATCAACAGGATATCATGTGTTGTAGATCAAATAGACATCTTGTCACAAAGTTAAATGATAGTCAAACTATTTTAATATCTCATCTGTCATTATATAGAAGGAAGAAACCATTGTCATTCATAATGACATGTGAAGTAAATGCCAAGTGTATTTGCCACGACTACAGAACCATACAAATGCAAAGAGATTATAGAACTATGGTAAAATGAATTGTCATATCCAAATATTGAATATCATCTGTCAGACATCAAATACAGTGAATGAATCAAATGGAGAATGCACAAATTGTATCATACAGATCGAAGCCATTAAGTGAGCTTTGTCATCAACCCTTCCTTCAATTTTGAAATCCTTACAATTTTTGTGATTACAAAGATCAAATGATGCAGGTCATGGCAGCAAAGGGCCCTTCTAATACAAAGAATGATGGATATTGTGCAAAATATCATAGCCCATAAAGTATACTCGCAGGATATAAAAGAAAAGGAGTGACAGTTTGTAGATTGACCGCCTCGACCACCAGATGTTCACAAGAATGTATTGCTATAGCTGCGGCCATGAACACACAAATGTAAGGTCACAGTAAGGGTTTCAAGTCATTGAAAGAAGATCCAACACAAAATGCATGGGATAGAATGTATATGCTATCGCAACCATATAGGGAAACCCATAGAGAGGATAAAATGTATAACCATACTAGGGTTTCAAACCATAGTTCAAGACAATACCCATTTCGAGGATCTAAACATAATATGCAGATTTCAAATGAAAAGTTTAGAGATGAGATTCAGAGCTACAGCCATGATCAAACATGCTCTAGAAAACCCATTTCATTCTCATCAACCTAAACATAGCTACAGCAAAATGAAAATGTGGCCGCAGGTTTAGAACCCCAAATACATAGAATGTTGCAAAAATGAAACATATAGAGATAGAGAAAAAATGTTACCTATGTGTGGAGATAAGGTATGATAGTGCAAGGCTGAAATGTCTTTCCTTTTGTTTCATTTCTCTCTTAGAAATGGAATAATGATTGCCATATGTAGAGAAAGAGTGACAAGGAAACAAAAGTAAACAAGTCATCAGAAAGAGCACACAGACCGCAGCTCCATGAGCCTTTTCACCTAAGAGATTCAGACCAAAATGAAAGGAAATAATGAACAAAGAGTGTATATGCATCAGTAAACCTTTTTACTTTAATTTCTATAGGAGATTCATGGAGTTCAAGCCTGAAACACTAGGGAGATATGCAATTTTCAAGATTGAAACCCTAGGGTTTCACTATCGGCCACAGAGCCCAAACCATCGAAAGTTGTTTTTTGCAAATGAGCCTGAAAAGATAGGGTATGCTATGTTTTGTTTTAGGGTTTCCTTTTGCCCTAAATCAAATGTTGACATTTTGTCACATTTAATTCTTTTTGTGGCTCAGATTAATACCTTCGTGGTATTAATTCGTTACAACCATGGTGCCTAAGTCTTATGACTTAGTGAGAGGTCGAGCTATGCTCCCTCTAAGTATTTTTTGCCTTAAACATGTTAATCCACCATCATGATGTGATATATTCCATATGAGATACCCCTTGGAGATAGGGATGAGCTTCATGCCTTAGAAATGTATGCAAATCCTTCATTTTGGTGAGACAAATGTATATGCCACATGTGCTTTAGAGATCGCCAAAACATATGGAGATGAGTCATCGGGATATTTTTCATTTTTTATCATATGATCCTCATATTATTTTAATGATTTTTTATTAGAAAAATCAAACATTGTAATGGCAAAATGGCAAAAATATAAGCCATATGGTTTTTATTTTTGTAAAAACAAATTGATCGTGATATAGATTAAAACTGCCAAGTCTTGTAAAGTTTTGTTTTAAAGAAATCAATTATAAATTGCTTTTAAAACTTAACTATTTTTAGGTAGTTAATAGGTTAATAAGACAAATCAGATATTCTTTTCAATTTGTTTTATTTAGAGGTAGATATGGACAAAATTTGAGATCTCACGAGTAGAAGAAAGCAGATTTGTGGTGGGGACACATCAAGGAGTCTTTTAGCATCATGATTTGATAGTTTGGACTCTTTTGGAGAGCTTTAATTTGTGCTTTTCTGAGTAGCTTGAAAATGGACTTGGAGTCTATTTTTAGGAGCTTTTTTCCAACTTTCAGAGGGAGATCTTTCACAGCATATATCTCAGATATCCCTTTCTTTTCAGTAGTTCCAGTTAGAGTTTTGTAGAGATCAGAGTGCAGAGATACCAAAGTCTTCCTCTCACATTGAGAATGTTGTACTTATTTCATTGTACTCATTATTCCTTTAGATACAGAGCAACAATTTTCCTTCATTTTTGCCTCTCTTTTATAGAATTGATCTAATATAACACTATGATAAGCATTTATCCTTTGTTTTTGTCTTGGTTTTGTGATAAGATATGTAGTTTTGCTTAATTTAGGTTGCATGCTATGTTTAATCAAACCTTCATGCAAAATATTTATGAATTGGGTAAAATAAGAAATGTTGTGAAGATCAAAGTTTTGTGGTCTAGCTATGAGTAAGATCTGATTGTGTATCTCCTAGATTATATTTCAATTATTTATTTTAGTATATCCTTCTATCTATTTCCCTTGCAAGTCATTAGATTAGGAAAATCATAAGGAGAACCAGCTCGCTCTGGAGATTCCCTCTCGACATAGATTAGCCACAATCTGGTGGGGTTTCCATGTTTCAACAGGTAGCTAAGTTTTTTGCGAGCTTAGCAGGGTGCATACCTAATTGACAACACCTACCAATGCCCCCAATGCAAGCATGACCCAATTTGCCTCTATGGGAACCATTAGTGTTAATCTTTAGAACCTCCAAGGGTGGAGGAATCCAATGACCATCTATTTGAACCTTTCCTCTATCACCCCAACCCAAACTAGGCCTCATCCCACCCTTGACACTAATAGAAAGCCCTAAACTCCAAATAATTCCCATATCTCCAGGGTCCACATGGGCCAAGAGATCACATCTAGCTGCCAAAGTCTCTTGAAGAACTCCTAAAATCCTCATCCAAACCTAAGGCACCTAAATCTTCTTATCCAAAAAAATCCTGCGATTACACTCTAACCAGATATGCCAAATGATGAAGCTAGGACCAATTGTCCAAGTAGTGTGGAGGAAAGAAGTCATAGCTTGAGAACTCCCTAGCCTACTCCAGAAGTCCTCCAAAGATGAGACAAGACTACATGGATGACTCCAGAATTCCCACCATAAATGCCAGATTACCCTAACAAAGGAGCACTAGAAGAAGAATGAGAAATGTTCTCATCACTATTAGATTACATAACACATAGAGAGGGGTCTTAAAATCCTCACTTCCAAAGATTCTCCTAGGTCAAACATCTATTTTAAATCACCAACCAAGAAAAGAAGAACTGCAATTGGGCCAAGAGAATTTATTCCAGATCTGCTTCCACTAGGGGACCCCCGTGCACCCAAACTTTTGCTCATCTAGAGCTTGATAACCAAAGGCAATAGTGAATTTGCCTTTCTGGTTGCCTCCCTATGCCAGAACATCCCTCTCTAATAGAGAGTTGCAAACCCTACTAGCTAATATGCCAACTAGCTCATGACAGTCCTCCACCATTCCCCTAGGTGGCCATTCATGCAGATCCTTCCACCTATACACTGTAAGCTGATCCAGAACCTAAGGTGATTTGAAATCCATCACATAAGTCCATCTAGTTTCCAAAAAATGCCTACAAAGGTCTTGCAAGTGAGGGTGTATAGCCACAATCGGAGGATGCCCATCCCAGGAATCAAACTAGAAGAGAGCCTCTGTTCCCTTATTGCAAATCCATAACAAACCTTTCTTAATCAACTAGGCTCCCCTTTTAAGGGTGGTCCAAACCATAGATCCCTTACCCACTATGCTGTATCTAGGGACATCCACACTATCCACATCCCCAAGATATTTTGAGGTGAGGATCCTAGCCCAAGTCTGGTGTTGTTGAGAACATCATCTCCAATAAACTTTAGTAACCAAAGCTTACCCATTCAAATCAGCTCGATGCAACCTAAGACCACCCTCTTGCTTTGGCCAACAAACAACATCCCACTTGACCAAACTCCAGTTCCTCAAAAGAAGATTGCCAGACCAAAGAAACTATCGACAGAGACCCTCAAAGTTATTCACAAAGTTGGCAGGGGAAGATAACACAAAGCACTTGTACAATGGGAGAACATGAACCATAGACTTCAAAAAGGTCACTCTTCCTATAGTAGAAAGCCACTTGCAAGTCCAATGACTAACCTTTTTATGAAACTTCCCAATGACATCCTGCCAGAACACTCAGGGTAATGAATGAACCGCTAGAGGAATGCCAAGGTAAACAAAAGGAACCAAGCCAATCTAGAACCTGAGGATGCCCACAATTCTTTGCTGAATAAGATTAGGAGTATTAAAGAAGTAAATAAAAGACATGCCTTCATTGATGCTTTTCCCTGAAGTAGCCAAATAATAGTTGAGGACCTTCCTAAGATTGACTACTTCATCCACTTTGGTGAAACCCATTAACGTCGTGTCATCCACAAACTGAAGATGGGATTGGGGGAATGTTATTACCCCATCACCAACCCTAAACAAGACCAAGCTCCACACAAGATTTCAAAAATCTCCCAAGCCCTTCAGCCATCAAAATAAATAAATATGGGGATAAAGGATCTCCTTGGTGAAGGCCCCTAGAAGCCCCAAAATATTTAGAAGGCTCTCCATTGACTAGCACATAAAAGGACGTAGACATAACACAGCACATAACCCATTCAATCCAGGCACTACCGAACCCAAAGGTTCTCAAAATCTTGGTTAGAAAATCCCATTTGACATGGTCATAATTCTTGGCCATATCCATCTTAATGAACATAGCCTTCTCCTTACAGGAGGGCATAGAGTGCACAGTCTTAGCAATAATAACCACACCATCTAGAATCTTCCTATCAGCCACAAATCCACCCTGTTCTTTAGAAACCAATCTATCTAACCACAACTTCAAGTGTTCAACAATCAGCTTTGTACTTTGTGTATCAAGTTTATGCTATGTGTTTCATGTACTACATGCGTATACTTGTGTATTACATACTATGTTCATGCTTCATGCTTCATATACTTTGGTTTATCATGTATTAAGTGTATAAGATTTGTGTATGCTTCATGTATTACGTGTATTTATGCTTTGCATTTCATATATAATTGTGTGCATATACTTCAACATGGATCTTCTCTCCAATGGTGTTCTCTATTTAGAGTTTCAAACCAAAGAGCCTCTTTCATAATGAAATAGACAAATGTAATTTTGATCTCCCATCATTTTTTATTAACACAATCATGGTTCACGTTCTATCATGTCCTTTGTTATCAATCTTACGAGTTTACAACACTATATATAGTTACAACATAGCAACTGAGATAGTTTAACCATTATCACCCACAAATGTAGTTCTGCCAATCTTAGTCTACGTCTAATGATCAAACATTATGCCTTGATATAAGTGCTAGGTTCAATTTTTACTAGCAGGTTGTCATACAATTTTTTCCTTACTACTATTACTTTCATCTTTTCATTGGACTAATACAATGTAGTGACCTCAACCTAGCTATTATGTAGAAATCTAGTACTATGCTATGCCCTTATAAGAGACTATGTTCAATCAAGTATCTAAGGTAAAACACAATTAACCTTTGGTAGCAAGAAAGACCTATAGGATTCAATGTCTCTTCATAGTTGTCCTTACTGTTATCTTGATTTGTAGTAGAAATTTGATTTTGGAATGTTACTTCCAAATAATTATGACAACGTTCATTATAATAAAAATTAGGATCATAACTAGATGTTGTTTCAGTTCCATAACAACCTTTATCACTCAGAATTTAGTGAGTTACTTTGAGGGCAGCCAAATTTGAGATTCATTAAGGCCCTGATGTCACAAAACATGTATTGACAATGAGATAGAATACTTTAAAACCATTGTAAAGATGCGTTGAGAATTATGTGATTGTGAGGACTTCTTATGGAAGTCTTCATGAACTTGAACAAATCTAGTCTTAAATAATCACTGGGGTAACTGCACCTTTATCATCTAAATCCCATACAATGTAAAATAGTGGTAACAGTCTTTGACAACAATTTTTCACATAGGAGCGTTCCCACATTTTCAATATTCTATATGTCAGATCAAGATGAAGAAGGTAACTCTGATGGTGATCCCTCAAATGGATAGCCTAGTAGGTCTGAGTGCATAATAACAATCATAAGAATCATGAAGAATCTGACATGCTTAAGATGAGCCTATGACTACTCATACAGTTCACACAGTACCTTGGCAAATTAAAAAAATGCTCATAGGTCTGATCATGAATTTGATGGTCCTAAGTTTATGAGAGGCCTTTTTCTGAGTATGAAGGAGAGCATAATTCCTTTAACCCAAAAACCTTCAGCACTACTCATTTTCCATCCTCATAATGACTTCTTGATCAATAGACCTTACAAGGAATAATCCCAATTATTAAGGACTGTATTGCCTAGATGTAGTAGACTTTTCATTGAGTTTTTTGGAATACTCTTCCTCATGCCAAAAGACCATAGGATAGTCAAATAACATAATCAAAGGTTGTTAATTTTGGAGGAAATTCTTATGATAAGTAATATTGTGGGCCCATAACACACAAACCCCAGGATCATTCTCCATTGACCTGAACGTGGCTCTTCTAAAACTTACTGATCATCCAAACCCAAAATTTCTTGAGGGACAATTAAACCTAGAACTTGAAGAGATACTTAGCATGAGAGAGAGAGAAATAAGGAATAGGACTATTGCCGAATATCTCATCAAGTGAAGAGGATTACCAATAGATGATGCCACATGGGAAAGAGTGGAAGTTATGAATTATCCTAATTTGAAGTTGCTTGAGGACAAGTAATCCTTGAGTGGGGAGGACTATGATGTCCCTCCTTAATACAAATAGTAAAGAGAAATCAACACCACACCCAACCAAGTTAAAAACAAAAGACTTCATACATGGCCGACTCTAATCATGCATCAACACCACTTAATAGTGATAAGGCATCGATCTGAATTGAGGAAAAGAATGAATTCCTTCATGTCACCGATTTCCATATATGTGGATCACCATTGGAATTAGCGATAAGCATAATATGTTACAAAGAATCAGTTAGGTAGCGCTAAAATGAATAAGACAACAACATCATAAAAGACAAAATGGACATAAGACAAAATGATGCTGCCCAGGAGGACAAAAGAGCAATTATATTAGGGAACAAAGATTTGTTAAATGCTAATCCTAACACAAAGGGCATCGATTATGGGATTAAGATAATAGTTTGACTAAAGATGGTGATCCCAAGGAAGGGACATGACTAGTCAAATGGATGCAATTGTTGAAAGAGATATAAGTAAATTGTGGTCATTCACTCAAGGCATTCATTCACTTAGCATTGCAATTACCCAACACATCCTCATCAATCCAATTCAAAACATCAATAAATTACTCATTTGCAGTGCATTGATCATCCCAATACAAGTTAAACACAAGGGTAGAAATCAATCAATCATAATACATATTCCTATCATACAAATCAGTGCAACATCAAACAAAGAATAATAACTTCTGGGAAAGTGATCTAACACAGCCTATCAATACTGAAACAACCTATAAGGTATAACTCATGCATTTTGAATCAATATTATGTCAACAATATATCTAAATAATGCATTGATAGGATGATATATAAGTGGCCATCAAGTGCCATATGATTATCCATCATGAATGATGGGATAAAGTCCAATTCCTATAAGAGGAATATATTCATAGAAGCATTACCTTTATGATCCATGTGATCACTAGAACAAGAAGGCAAAGTACTTAATGGTATGATTCCTAACATTACTCATGATATACAAGGGATGAGTGCAAGGTTGCCTCATCATTAATCTTAGCTATCACCCTACGAGAACGTGTGGATAGTTAGGGAAGGGCAGATTGGTAAATCTCACACCTAGGTAACTCTCAAGTCGGTGAAGTATTCTTGGGTGTAGCATGAAGCCCCTTGATCCAAGTGGTGAATTATTTCCAGGTGTACCATGAAGCCCTTGGGCCTATGATAGTGTAGATTAATTGTTATTAAATGGTTTACATGGTAGGTGACTCTCAAGTGGGTGAAGTATTTCTGGGTGTAGCATGAAGCCCCTTGAGCCAAGTGGTGAAGTATTGCCAGGTGTAGCAAGAAGCCCTTGGGCCTACGATAGTGGAGTCTTGTTATCTAGTTCCCTAATGAGTATATACCCTGTCTCCATAGGGACTAATGATTAGGTTAGATTAACAACCAGGGACGTTGATCACCACTCCCAAAGTATATCATGAGGTCTCAATAGGGTAAAGAATGAGGAAAATATACATTGGATATATGTAATTGTTCATTGTTATTGATTATGTTCATGATGTTACTAACCCTAATTAATGATATTGGTTTTACTATTGATCTATTAATTACTAATGTTCTCTTTAAGAAACTATACTTGTGTAGAAGGTGAAGAAATCTACAACTTTCTAAGAGGGGACATTACAAGTGGTATCAAAGCAGTCATCCTTCCATTCTATGTATACTACGCATGCCTTACATGTATTCAAGTGTATACTTTGTGGTTTACTTTGTGACTTATGTGTATGCTTTTAACATATGTTCATGTGAATACTTTGTGTATTACGTGTATTCGCGTGTATGCTTCATACTCATGTGTATACTTGATGACCTTGGGATGGGGGATGGGTCCACGGTGTAGTATGGGATGCACTAAATCCCTTTCCCAATTGTCTGATAGTATACTTCATGACTATGTATTCAAGTGTACTCATATTTGAGTGTATACTCTATGACTTGTATTTGAATTTGGGTGTATACTCTATGACTTTATATTCAAATACTTCATGACTATGTATTTGAGTGTACTTGTATTTGAGTGTGTACTCTATTTTTATTTGAGTGTATACTCTATGACTTGTATTTGTATTTGAGTGTGTACTCTATGACTTTGTATTTGTATTTGAGTGTACACTCTATGATTGTATTTGTATTTGAGTGTATACTCTATGACTTCTATTTGTATTTGGGAATATACTCTACGACTTTGTATTCAAATACTTCATGACTATGTATTTGAGTGTACTTCTATTCGAGTGTGTACTCTATTTGTATTCGAGTGTATACTCTATGACTTTGTATTCAAATATTTCATGACTATGTATTCAAGTGTACTTGTATTCGAGTGTACTCTATGACTTTGTAATTGTATTGGAGTGTATACTCTATGACTTGTATTTGTATTCGAGTGTACACTCTATGACTTTGTATCTATATTTGAGTGTACCCTCTATGATTGTATTTGTATTTGAGTGTATATTCTATCACTTTGTAATCAAATATTTCATGACTATGTATTCAAGTGTACTCTATGACTTTGTCATTGCATTGGAGTGTATACTCTATGACTTTGTATTTGTATTTGAGTGTATACTCTATGACCTTGTATTTGTATTTGAGTGTATACTCTATGATTGTATTTGTATTTGAGTGTATACTCTATGACCTTGTGTTTTCAATTGTATACTTTATGACTTCCTATATTCGAGAGTATACTCTATGACTTTGTGTGTTCAAATGTATACTACATAATTTATGTGTGTACTCCATGACTTATGTATGTTCAAATGCACACTTCATGACTTACTTGTATTCATGTGTATACTTCATATTCGTGCATATACTTGCATGTTACATGTATGCTTCACACCTTATGTATTGCATGCATATACTTAGCATGCTTCATACTTTGTGTATCAAGTGTATGCTATTTGTTTCATGTACTACATGCGTATACTTGTGTATTACATACTATGTTCATGCTTCATGCTTCATATACTTTTGTGTATCATGTATTAAGTGTATAAGCTTTGTGTATGCTTCATGTATTACGTGTATTTATGCTTTGCATTTCATATATAATTGTGCGCATATACTTCAACATGGATCTTCTCTCCAATGGTGTTCTCTATTTAGAGTTTCAAACCAAAGAGCCTCTTTCATCATGAAATAGACAAATGTAATTTTGATGTCTCATCATTCTTGATTACCACAATCATGGTTCACGTTCTATTTTGTCCTTTGTTATCAATGTTAAGAGTTTACAACACTATATATAGTTACAACATAGCAACTGAGATAGTTTAACCATTATCACCCACAAATGTAGTTCTTCCAATCTTAGTCTAGGTATATGATCAAACATTATGCCTTGATATAAGTGCTAGGTTCAATTTTCACTAGCGGGTTGTCATACAATTTTTACCTTACTACTATTCCTTTCATCTTTTCATTGGACTGATACAATGCAGTGACCTCAACCTAGATATTATGTAGAAATCTAGTACTATGCTATGCCCTTATAAGAGACTATGTTCAATCAAGTATCTAAGGTAAAATACAATTAACCTTTGGTAGCAAGGAAGACCTATAGGATTCAGTGTCTCTTCATAGTTGTCCTTACTATTATCTTGATTGGCAGCAAAAATTTGGTTTTGGGACTGTTACTTCTAAGTAATTATGACAACCTTCATTATAATAAAAAATTAGGATCTTAACTAGATGTTTTTTCAGTTCCATAACAACCTTTATCACTCAGAATTTAGTGAGTTACCTTGAGGGCAACCAAATTTGAGATTGATTAAGGCCTTGATGCCACAAAACATGCATTGATAATGAGATAGAATACTTTAAAACCATTGTAAAGATGCATTGACAATTATGTGATTGTGAAAAATTCTTATGGAAGTCTTCATGAACTTGAACAAATCTAGTCTTAAGCAATCATTGGGGTAACTGCACCTTCATCATCTAAATCCCATACAATGTAAAATAGTGGTAATAGTCTTTGACAACAATCTTTGACATAGGAGCATTGCCACATTTTCAATATTTTGTAAGTCAGATCAAGATGAAGAAGTTAAATCTAATGGTGATCCGTCAAATGGATAGCCCAATAGGCCTGAGTGCATAATAACAGTCATAAGAATCATGAAGAATCTAGCATGCTTAAGATGAGCCTATGATTGCTCATGTAGTTCACACAGTACCTTGGCAAATTTAAGAATTACTCATAGGTCTGATCATGAATCTGACGGTCCTAGGCTTATGAGAGGACTTTCTCTAAGTTTGAAGGAGATTATAATTCCTTTACCCCAAATACCTTAAGAACTACTCATTTTCCATCCTCATAATGACTTCTTGATCAATAGACCTTACAGGGAATAATCCCAATTATTAAGGATTGTACTATCAAGATGTAGTAGACTTTTCGTTGGGTTTTTTGGAATACTCTTCATCTCTCCATGATGGCTCTAGCTGATTGCTTCATGTTTCAGCCTCTTAAACCTACAACCAACAAAGACAAGCATACATTCATAAAACAAATCATTTTAAGTCAATACATGTCAAATCATATCTTTTTTCATCATGGATCAATCATGTGCAAGTTGACAAATAATGATTAAAACTTGTTTTTTTAAAAAAAATGCTTAAACCTGTGATGATAAAAAATAGTTTGTTGCAACCTCCATAACTTTTATTTTACAATTTGGATTTTTCTAAAAATTTTAGAAAGTTGTGGAATATAGTTTTATATAACCCCAAATGACTTTAGCCAAACCTAGATTGTAGATGTTGAGATATTATCGAATTACTGACTATCTATCTCTGCTGAGATTTAATTGGGATTATACTATCATTAAATTTATGGTTTCCCCTTGATTCCTTTGGTTTATTGATGCATCCTCTTGAACTTTCCATCTTCCCTACCTAATAAATCCTCCCATGAATTTAAAAATATCTTTTTACTCCATTTTTGAGGCCAAAACAAGATCAGAAATTCAACTTCATTAAGGCTGTTCTAGGGTTTCTGGGTTGTCAAAATTCAGTTTTACGACTATTTTTTACCATTTTAGGTGAAACAATGATTGAATTTTGCATTTATGACACAGAAAACATTCTCTTTCTATTCCTTTTTCCAATTATAAGGTTTCTCTCAAGGTTTTATGGATTTTATGACCATGTATACATTGTTGTTTGACTATGACAGCAGTAGACAGTTTTGGAACATTGTATGAATTGTGCTCTTTTCACATTTGCATGGATTGTTTTCTTCACTTCTAGCTAATGGTTTCACTTTATTAGTATGTCATAACCTTCATCAAAACCTAAGACTAATAATAATGATATAATAAGATCTAAGCTTACCACATTAATGCATTCATACATTTAGTCATCTTGACACCTCTTAAGACTCTACAAATATGAAGGATTATACTCTTAACTTTATATATGAAGATGAAGAAATAAATAAACTTGAACGGATCATCAAAATCAACCCCATCATCTAAAACAATAAATTCCCTTACTTTTCAAGAGTCCACAAGGCCTCAAAATGCACTCAATCAACCATCAAGGACTTGTCGATATGGCTATGAGCATGATAAAATGAGACAAGACCATTCACCACAACTCCATGCAAACTAAAACCAAATGGAATAATGAAGCACATACTTGATCAAGAATTATCAAACCCAAAACATGCCAAAACCAACCCAATCAAAGCATATCAAAACTGATAAAAATAGATAGATAATCAAAGTGCATCTAAAACTATGTGAGACAAATAAGACCCAAGAAATAGTCAAAATATGTCAACATATGGATTGTAAAAGTTCATGATCCATTGCATTATGTTGACATATTTTGACGATTTCTTGGGTCTTAGTTGTCTCACCTAGTTTTAGATGCAATTTGATGATATTTTTACTTTTATGAGTTTTCATATGCTTTGATAGGGTTGGTTTTGGCATGTTTTGGGTTTGATGAGTCTTGATCAAGTATTTTATTCATTGTTTCATTTGTTTTTTAGTTTGCATGGAGTTGTGGTGAATAGTATTGTCTCATTTTATCATTCTCATAGTCATATTGACAAGTCCTTCATGGTTGATTGATTGTATTTTGAGGCCTTGTGGACTCTTGAAAAGGGAGGACATTTATTGTTTTATAAGATGGGGTTGATTTTGATTATCCAGTCAAGTTTATTATTGCTTCATCTTCATATATAAAGTTAAGAGTAAAATCCTTCATATTTTTAAAGTCATAGGAGGTGTCAAGATGAATAAATGTATGAATGCATTCATGTGGTATGCTTGGATCTTATCATGCCATTATCATTAGTATTGGGTTTTTTATAAGACCAAGGGTTTGATGAAGATCATGACATACTCATAAAGTGTAACCATTAGCTGGAAGTGAAAAAACAATCCATGCAAGGGTGAAAAGAGCACAATTCATACAATGTTCAAAAATTGCCTACTGCTGTCATATTCAAACAATAGTGTTTAAATGGACATAAAAACCACAAAACCTTAAGAAAAATCTTATAATTGACTAAAGGACTGATGCAGGAGCATCCATGGCATAGTGGCAATCCCATGTCAACCAAAATATATTTAATTTTCAATTGCATTTTTTGTGGTGGTTTGAATTTCATATTTTGTCTTGTGAAATTCATTTTGATGTATATTTGGATGTTATGTCATGTTTTAAAATTAAATTTGCAATTTGGAATTAAATTTGGTAAAAGTGGAGATAGTGGGAATCGTGCTTTGAAAGCACAAAATCCAAAAAAAGAAAAAATAGGCATGGGATTTTGGAGGCTTTCCATTTCATTTAAAATATCATTTTTAAGATTTTAAAATCCCTAAAAAATAGGGATATAGAGAGTGGGCATCCAAGATAAGGAAAGCAGATTGTTTCTTTAATGCATAAAAGAAAGTAAGCCAAAAATAGCACCACCACAAAGCATGGCAAGTCACGAAGTTTGAATGGCTTATCTTAGTCAATTTGATTGATTACAATAAATGAATTAGATTTTCTAGTAGGTGGGAATTGTATTTTGGAGAGTGGGTTGGAAATGTATTGAAATGCAAATAAATTAATAGAAATTACATTTCATTCAAAAAAGGAGATACAAAAAGGAAGGGGAATTCATTTTGAAGTTTAGTTTTTCCAGATTGAAGGAGAGACAAAGGGGAGGCATGGCATATCTACAAAAGTGGTTTTGGATTGTGTTATTCCAGATTTGAGGCTGATTGCACAGCCATTGAGATTCAAGGATAATCAGTTACAATTGCATAGTTGTTTGTTGTGGTTTTGCAAGAGCTGGAAGGAGAAGTTTTGTCAAACTTTGGTTTACTGTAGAAAACCATTTTGTAATTGATTTTTGCAGCTTTGTAAGGACTTCTTGCAGCCCCATTGTCCTTTTTTGACTGATGTAATTTCCTTTTATGAATGTTGAATGAATGTATGAAAATTGGTTACAAGTTGCAAACTAGATTTGCAAATAATTGTTGCAAGTTTAATTTATGTTTTTGTGTGTGGGAAAATAGATGTGGGGGATGTTTATTCCATCTCTCATTTAGTTAGTGGTATTAGAATAAGTTTGATTTTGAGTGTGTAGACAGACCACCGAAGAGAGGCAGTTTACACTAGGACTTGTGAGTTGTGGTGTTGCAGAGATGTTTCCTAGAGGAGCCCCACAAGGTAAGGGTAGAGGAAGAGGAAGAGGAGATAATTTTTTCATAGATGATGATTTCAGAGCCTTGAGAAGCCAAGTAGAGACTTTACAAGATGATATAAGGAAAGGGTTTACAAGAATAAGACACACATGAAGTGATGATGAGAGCATCGAGAATGCTAGTCAAGCTAGAAGCTAAGGAAGCCAAGGTGCAGAAGCAGCAACAATAATTTCTCATGCTCATTTGGTAATTGCATTATCAAGGATAGGAAAAAGGCCTAAGATGGATGTGCTTGCATTTAGTGGAAGTTTGAATCTAGAGGAATTAGTAGATTGGCTTAATGATATGGAAGAATATTTCAAATTTGAATAGATAGAAGATCCTGATAAAGTGAAATTTGTCAAGACAAGGTTGAAAGGACATGCTTTAATATAGTGGAGAGAGGTTCATTTAGAAAGAGGAAGAAGAGGAAAAGATAGAATTACCAAATGGAACAAAATGGTGGAGAAAATGAAAAGGTAATTCATTCCTGTAGACTATGAATTAGATTTGCTCAAGAAGATGTAAGGTTTGATGCAAGGAAGCAAGACTGTTAAAGAATACACTGAAAAATAATGTAGACTTCTTATTAGGAGTAGAAATTTAGAGGCAACCAAGGAAAAGGTTGCAAGATACATAAATGGGTTAAGATCAAGCATTCAAAAAGAGATGGCACTTGTCAGAGTTGTGACAATAGAGGATACTTACCAAACAACATTGAAAATAGAAGAGAGGATGAATAAGAGGTTTGAAAACAAGTAGAAAAGAAGAGGACGTAGAGGCAAGGTAGGAGGAAGAACTTACAAGAATGAAAACAGTCAGCAAAAGAGCTCCAAGAATAAAGAGGGCAGCAATAGAGCAATAAAATATGAAGAAGGACAAAGTTCAAGAGACCAAAATTTCAGAGGAAAAGGTAGAGGTCGTGGTTATGGTGGAGGCCCATTTAGAGGTACTTGTTTCAAATGTGGAGAGCAAGGGCACTGAAACTATGATTGCCCACAAGCAGAGGAGAAGCCAAGAAGGATACAAGAATACCAAGGAAGAGCAGAAAATGTCAATGAGGTAGAGGCACCTTCCTTAGAATATGAAGATGCAGAAGAGGGAGATGTCTTGGTGATAAGGAGAGCACTCCTGAATGAAGACAGTGAGCCTATGCAAAGAAAGAAGTTATTCAAATCAAGATGCAAGTGTGAAGGAAAAGCGTGTAGCATCATAATATATAGTGGAAGCACAAACAATCTTGTGTCTAATGAAATGGTAAGGAAGTTGATTCTTGAGAGGAGGAAACACCCACATCCATACCGGATTGCTTGGGTACAAGATAATCAGAAGTTATTAGTGAATGAACAATGCAATGTGAAGTTTAAGGTTGGTAATTATCATGATAATATTCTATGTGATATCATCCCTATGGATGCTTGTCATATTTTTCTTGGAAGGCCACAACAATATGACAAAAGGCCATACATGATGGGTGTGCCAACACCTACACAATTGTAAAAGATGGACTGAAGCATAAGTTGAAGACTTTGAAGGAGGAAAATGTTCAAGTTTATGGTAATGATAGAGTTTGCTTAGTTGATGCAAGGAGATTTATTGATGGTATGAAGCATGAGAAGGTTTGTTTTTCTCTTATTCCTAAAACTAACAGTGAAGTTGAATATGTTCATTTAGAAGTTGCAGATTTGTTGTAGGAGTTCCAAGACATTGTGTCTGATAAAGCACTAGAAGGACTCACACCAATGAGAAAAATCAGTCATCAAATTGATTTGGTTCCAGGAGCAAGTTTACCCAACAAGGCAACCCATAGGATGTCACCAATAGAGAGTGAAGAGCTAAATAGACAAGTAACAGAGTTGTTGAAGAAGGGATTGATTTGGGATAGTTTGAGTCCCTTTGTAGTACCTGTAGTATTGGAACCTAAGAAGGGAGGAGAGTGGAGAATGTGCATGGACTCCAAAGCTATAAACAAGATCACAATAAAGTATAGATTTCTATTACCCAGAATGGATGACATAATGGATTTCTTGAGTGGAGTAGAATACTTCACCAAGATTGATTTGAAGAGCGGGTATCACTAGATAAGGATACGAGAAGGGGATGAGTCAAAGATTGCATTCAAAATGAAAGAAGGTTTGTATGACTGGTTGGTCATTCCATTTGGGATAACCAATGCACCTAGTACTTTTATGAGACTCATGAATGATGTTTTGAAAGAGTTTCCTGGAAAGTTTGTGATAGTTTATTTAGATGATATTCTCATTTTCAGTAAGACACTAGAGGAGCATTTGATGCATATTAGATGTGTGTTTGAGAAGCTTAGAGAAGAGAAATTGTTGATTAACCTTAAGAAATGTAGCTTTGTGAAGAGGGAATTGGTGTATTTGGGTTTTGTGGTGTCAAGTGAAGGCATTAAGATGGATCCAGAGAAGGTGAAAGAAATTCTAGAATGGCCTACACTGAGAACAGTAACTGAGGTGAGATCTTTTCATGGTTTAGCCAGTTTCTACAAAAAAATTATTAGAGGATTTAGTAGCATATGCAGCCCACTAATAGAAACTATGAGAGGTGATAAGAAGGATTTCAAGTGGACTTCAGGGGCAGCAAAAAGTTTTAATGTTTTGAATGCAAAAGTTACAGAGCAACTTGTCTTAGCACGTCCAGATTTCAACAAGGTTTTTCAAGTAGACTGTGATGCAAGTGGTAGTGCCATTGGAGCTATTTTGAGTCAAGAAGGTAAACCCATTGCTTATTTTAGTGAGAATTTAAATGATTCTAAAAATAAGTATTCTGTGTATGATCAAGAGTTTTATGCTATTGTGCAAGCATTGAAGAAGTGGAGGCACTATCTTTTGCCAAAGGAGTTTGTTTTATATACTGATAATCAAGCTTTAAAATATTTGAGCAACCAAGGTAAGCTAAGTCAAAGGAACATGAAATGGTTTGAGTTTTTACAAAGTTGCACTTCTTTTTTGAAGCATAGGAGTGGGAAGTCTAATAGAGTTCCAGATGCTTTGAGTAGGAGGCAGAATTTGTTGGTTGAAATGCAGGTGGAAGTTGTAGGATTTGAGGAGTTGAAGGATTTATATGAGGAGGATCCAAATTTTGAGAATCTTGGAGAGTTTCGAAGAATCCTATTTCAGTAGATAGGAAAAAATGGTTGGATTATCTTATCCAAGATGGCATGTTATTCCAAGGTAAGAAATTATGCATTCCAAGGAGTTCTATGAGATTGAGTCTAATCAAGGAGAAGCATAGTGGTGGTCTTACAGGTTATTTTCAGATCGATAAGACTATTGCACTTGTAGGTGAGAAATATGTTTGGTCTCAATTACAATGAGATGTGAGGAAATATGTGCAAGGTTGTAGGGTTTGTCAAATGACAAAGGGTGTGAGTCAAAACATTGGTTTGTATCAGCCATTACCTGTACCTAAGAGGCCATGGGAGGACATAATTATGTATTTTGTTCTTGGTTTTCCAAGAACACAAAGAGGACATGATTCCATCTTTGTTTTGGTAGATAGATTCTCTAAGATGACACATTTTGTTCCTTGTCATAAGAATAATGATACTTTGAATGTTACAGATTTTTTTTTCATGGAAGTTGTGAGACTTCATGGACTTCCAAAGAGCATTGTTTCTGACAGGGATATCAAGTTTGTTGGCTACTTTTAGAGGACTTTGTGCAAGAAGCTTAACACTGAATTAAAGTTTTTCTTAGCATACCATCCTCAAATAGATGGACAAATAGAGGTGGTGTATAGGAGTTTGGGAAACTTGCTGAGATGCTTGGTTGGAGACAAACCAAAAAGGTGGTATTTGATCCTACCACAAGTTGAGTTTGCCTACAACAACTCGGTCAACAAAAGCACAGGTAAATCAGCATTTTAGATTATTTATGGCAGAAACCCAAGAGTTGTTTCAGACTTAAATCAGATTGGTAAAGATGTGAAAAAGAGTGCATATGGAGAGAATTTTGCAGAGCATATGAAAGGCCTACATGATGAGGTGAGAAAACATATCAGCAAAATGATTTTTTCTTATAAAACTAATGCTGATTTGAAGAGGAGACATAAATAGTTTTAGGTTGGATATGAAGTGATGGTGCATCTCAAAAAGGAGAGATTTCCAATGGGTACATAGAACAAGCTCAAAATGAAGAAGTTTGGACCGTGCAAGATTGTGAAAAGGCATGATTCCGGTAATGTATATGAGGTAGAATTGCCCAATGAGTTTAATATTGCTCCAATTTTTAAAATTTCATGAAGGTGAAAATGATGAAGTTGCAACACTTAGGCAGCCACAAGAACTCACACCTAATTCAAAAAATGAAAAGATTGGAGCAATTCTTGATAGAGGGTGAAAAGAAACACTAGAAGAAGGCAATACATGGAGTATTTGGTGAAATGGTTTGGGAGACCTGTAGAAGATTCTTCATATTTATCTAAGGTTAAGATTACTCATCTTGGATATCCTCTTGAGAAGTGATCAGATTACTTTTCTTGTACTGTGGGTGTCTAATGCAGGAGCATCCATGGCATAGTGGCAATCCTGTGTCAACCAAAATATGTTTAATTTTCTGTTGCATTTTTGGTGGTGGTTTGAATTTCATATTTTGTCTTGTGAAATTTATTTTGATGCACATTTAGATGTTATGTCATGTTTCAAAATTAAATTTGCAATTCGGAATTAAATTTGGTAAAAGTGGAGATAGTGGAGATAGTGGGAATCGTGCTTTGAAAGCACAAAATTCAGAACAAGCAAAAAGGAGTGTGGGTTTTTGGAGGCTTTTAATTTCATTTAAAATATCATTTTTAAGATTCCAAAATCCCTAAAAATAAGGATGGAGAGAGTGGGCACCCAGGATAAGGAAAGTAGTTTTTTGCTTTAATGCATAAAAGCAAGAAAGCCAAAAAAAGCACCACCACAAAGCATGGCAAGTCACGAAGTCTAAATGACTTATCTTAGTCAATTTAATTGATTAAAATAAATGAAATTGGATTTTCTAGGAGTTGGGCATTGAATTTTGGAGAGTGGGCTAGAAATGTATTAAAAGGCAAATCAATTAATAGAAATTACATTTCATTCCAAAAAGGAGGAGATACAAAAAGGAAGGGGAATTCATTTTGAAGTTTAGTTTTTCTAGATTGTAGGAGAGACAAAGAGAAGGCATGGCATACCTCCAAGAGTGGTTTTTGATTGTGTTGTTGTAGATTTGAGGCTGATTGTATAGCCATTGAGATTCGAGGAGAATCAGTTATAGTTGCAAAGTTGTTTGTTGTGATTTTGCAAGAGCTGGAAGGAGAAGTTTTGTGAAACTATGGTTTGTTGTAGAAAACCATTTTGTAATTGATTTTTTCAAATTTGTAAGGGCTTCTGCAGCCCCATTGTCCTTTTTGGACTGATGTAATTTCTTTTTATGAAAGTTGGATGAATGTATGAAAATTAATTGCAAGTTGCAAACCAGATTTATAAATAATTGTTTCAAGTTTAATTTCTATTTGTGTATGTGAAAATAGATGTGAGGGTTGTTTATTCCAACTCTCATTTCATTAAGGACTTGAAGGAGAATGTTGTCTAAGTATCCTAAATGCAAAATCCAGTCATTTTTCACCTAAAATGGTCCAAAATAGTCCTAAAACTGAATTTTTACAACCCAAAAACCCTAGGACAACCATGAAGAAGTTGAATTTCTGATTACATTTTGGAATCAATAATGGGTTCAAAAGATATTTTAAATTGATGGAAGACTTGAATATGTAGAGAAGATGTAAAGGTCAAGAGGATGCATCAAGAAACCAAAGGAATCAAGGGGAAACCACAAATTTAATGACAATATAATCTCAATTAATTACTCGTAGAGATAGACAGTCAGTAATTCAATCATATCTTAAGATCTACAATCTGGTATGGCTAATTTCTTATGGGGATATAAAAAACTAAATACTACAACTTCCCTAAAAATTATAGAAAAACTTAGATCCTAAAATTAAATTTATGGATGCCGCAACATACTATTTTTTTCTCATGACATGTTTACCAGTATTTTTTTAAAAGAAAACAAATTTTAATCATCATTTGTCAACTAGAACATAACTGATCCATCATGAAAATTGATGAAGGGGGTAAATCATAAAACACACAACAATTGAAAATGGCACACGGAAAATAGAATATTTCTTTATTGATTTGGACAATTTATTACATTACAGAAGCTCAATTGCAATCAGAGGAATCAATTCCCCACAGGCTGCAACACATTATAGCTACCCTCACTAGGGTCTAGAATCTTCAGGCTTCTGCAACCCCAAATCAGCTAGGGTTTCTATTTTCCCACCTATTCTTGACTCTACACTTTCCCCCTTAACTCTACTAATGCCAAGGGTTCCCAAAAATAGTTATTAATAGCCTTTTTGGTAGCCAACAACCTAAGTTTGAAATTTGTATCTCCCTCCAAAAATAGGTCAGCTTCTGGGAGCCATAACTTTTGATCTGGGTGTCCGATTGACAAACTATTTTATGCATCAAAAAGATCGCGGAGTGTTTTGTATGCTAAGAAATTGTTCTACTAGTTCCTGCCATTTTTGGGCCTGTACAGGGCCGTTTAGTGCCTCAAACATGAGTTTGAATAATTTTTAGGCATTTTTTCTGGAAATGAAAACTTTAATATCTTTCAGCTTGCAAATGATCTTTGCATAATTCCTTCATCAAAGGTCTTATTTTTTAGTTATGAAGCTTCCTGTAAATTTTCACTTCATTCCATGCCCAAATGCAAACTTTCTAAAAATAGCAGGTTGCTATTTTTAGCAGTTTGGAAAAACTGAAAGTTCTACATCATTATTCAAGTGATTATGGAACCAAAACCACAAATTTTGAAAAGGAATGGAAAGAACATCAACAATTTTGAAACACATTTTTTTTTGGGTGATGCAAGATTGCCCTTACACCACTAGATGCTCCTGCATCAGACACCCAGGGTAATTTGAGAAGTGACCCTATCACGTCTTAGGTGTTTGTGTGAGGAAAACCCAAACAGTCAACCTTTGCCTTAGACAACCAAGAAGAATCTTCAACAGACCTTCCTTTCCATTTCACCAGGTATTCTTCATATTTCCTGTTCTAAGTACTCCTTCCCACATGGCTATCCAAGATCTCTTCTATCACCTCTATTGAAGTAGATGCCGGAATACTCCATTGTGCTTCTATTGGTCCATCCTTTGTTCTTCCTTCATGATATTCTGATAAATCAACAATGTTGAAAATAGGGGAAATGTTTATCCCACTCGGTAGCTCTACCTCATATGCATTTCCTGAATCATGTTTCTTCAAAATTCTGTATGGTCCAAATTTCTTCATTTTCAATTTATTGTATGTTCCAATTCAGAACCTTTCTTTTCTCAAGTGAACCATGACCTAATCTCCTACCTGGAACTCCTTATATCTCCTCTTCTGATCTGCCTTAGCCTTGTACTGAATATTCATCTTATTAATGTGCTTTCTCACCTCTTCATGCAAATTCTTCATATGTTGTACAAAGTCTTTATCCTCGACACTTGTCTTTTCTCCTTTGTCTAGATTCCTTAACTCTGAAGCATTTCTTGGACTATTCCCATATACAATTTGGAATGGTGATTTACTAGTACTCCTATTGATAGAATTGTTGTAAGCAAATTATACCTGTGGTAAAATCAAATCCCATCCCTTGGGCTTATCTCCTACTACGAATTATAACAGGTTACCCAAACTCCTATTCACCACTTCGGTCTGTCCATCAGTCTGTGGATGGTGTGCAGAACTAAAATTCAAATCTATCTTTAACTTCTTCCACAATATCCTCAAGAAATAACCAACAACCTTCATATCTTGGTCTAAAACTATGCTCTTTGGTAGATTGTCTAATCTCACCACCTTCCTGAAAAATAACTATACAATATGAACTGCATCATTAGTCTTCTTGTAAGGAATAAAATGTGCCATTTTCGAGAATCTATCCACCACCACAAAAATGGATTCATGTCCTCTCTGTGTCTTTGGTAAACCAAGAACAAAATCCATTCTAATATCATCCCATGGCTTCTTCGGTATAGGTAATGGCTGATATAACCCTGTATTCTGACTTGTTCCTTTTGCCATCTGACACACTCTGCAACTCTACACAAATTCCCTCACATCCTGCTGCAACTGTGGCCAATAATAATTTTCACCAACAATAACAATGGTCTTATTTTGACCAAAGTGTCTAGCCAATCCTCCATTATGCTTCTCCTTAATTAGGTTCTCTCTCATGGAACTCCTTGGAATGCACAATTGGCTTCCTCTAAACAACATGCCATCTTGGATTATAAAATCCAACTATTTTGTCCTGTCCAAAGTAACAGGTTCCAAACAAGCTTTCCAGGCCTTTGCAAAATCTAGATCTTTAGGATACAAACTTTTGAACTCATCAAACCCAACAACCTCTATCTTCATTTCTGTCAGGAAATTTTGCCTTCTTCTCAAGGCATCTACAACTCTAATGGACTTCCCACTCCTGTGCTTCAAAACAAAAGTATAACTTTGCAAAAACTCAACCCATTTTAAGTGCCTTTGATTCAACTTTCCTTGACTATTAAGATATTGTAAAGCCTGATGATCAGTATATAAAACAAACTCTTTTGGCAACAAATAATGTCTCCATTTCTTTAAAGCCTGAACTATTGCATAAAATTCTTGATCATAAACATAATACTTTTTGTTGGCATCATTAAGCTTCTCACTAAAATAGGCAATGGGCTTACCTTCTTGACTCAAAACAACTCCTATAGCCCTACCACTAGCATCACAATCTACCTGAAACACCTTATTAAAATTTGGAAGTGCCAAAACAGGTTGCTCTGTGACTTTCTGCTTTAATGTATCAAAGCTTTTGTCTGCTCCTTTAGTCCATTTAAACTCTTTTCTATCTCCTCTCATTGTCTTAGTTAGGGTTGCACAAATGCTACTAAAATTCCTGATAAACTTTCTATAAAAACTTGCCAAACCATGAAAAGAGCCTACCTCTATTATACTCCTTCGCATAGGCCATTCAATGATAGCCCTTACTTTTTCTGGGTCTATCTTAAGACCTTCCTCTGAGACAACAAATCCCAAGTATACCAACTCCTTCTTTGCAAAACAACATTTTTTTAGATTAATCAGCAACTTCTCCTCCCTTAGCTTCTCTAAAACTCTTCTGATATGCATTAGATGCTCATCCCAAGTCTTACTGAAAATCAAAATATCATCCAAATAAACAATAACAAAACTTCCCAAAAATTCTTTTAGTACCTCATTCATGAGATGCATGAATGTGGTCGGTGCATTGGTTAGCCCAACTGGCATGACTAACCACTCATACAAACCTTCTTTGGTTTTGAAGGCTATCTTCCACTCATCTCCTTCTCTGATACTGATCTAGTGATACCCACTTTTTAGGTCAATCTTCGTGAAGTACTTGGCTCCACTCAAATAATCCATTGCGTCATCCAGTCTAGGCAATGGAAATCTATACTTGATCATGATCTTATTGATGGATCGAGAGTCTGTACACATTCTGTACTCTCCATTCATCTTTGGTGCTAGTACTACAGGTACCGCATAGGGACTTAGGCTCTCTCTTATCAATCCCTTCCTCAACAACTCCTGAACTTGTCTATTCAACTCTTCACTCTCAGCTAGACTCATTCTATGGGCTGCCTTATTAGGCAAGTTGGCTCCTAGTATCAAATCCATTTGATGACTTATCTTCCTTACTGGTGGTAAACCTTTTGGTGCATTATTAGAGATATTGTCTTGAAATTCTTCTAACATATCTAAAACTTTTGCTGGTACATTTTCACATTTCTCTTGACTAATCTTAGGAATCAATGCAAAGCAATGATGCTCATGCTTCATACCCTCCAAAAATTTTCTACCATCTACCAAGCAAATTTTGGCAGTACTACATACCTTTTCTTCCACCTCCTTCAAAGGTTTCAACTTATGATGAACTCTATCCTTTGTTAGGGAGTATGTGTTTACACGACCATCATGGATAGTGCTCCTATCATATTGCCATGGCCTCCCCAATAACATATGACATGTATCCATCGGTATGATGTCACAAAGCACCTCATCATGGTAGTCACCAATAATGAACTTCACTAAACACTGCTCATTGACCAAAGCTCTATGGTCCTTCTGCAACCATGCAATCCGATATGGATGTGGATGCTTTCTTCTTGTTAACTTCAACTTGTCAACCATTTCCTCTGAAACAAGATTATTAGTGCTTCCACTGTCAATAATAATATCACAACACTTACCTTCACATTTGCACCTTGTGTAGAATAAACTCTTCCTCTAATTGGGTTCTTTCTCCTCATTCAGTAAAGTTCTTTTGACAACTAGGGTTTCTCCCCTTTCAACATCTTCAAAATGCTCAGATTATTCATCTTCATCTAGATGTGTAACTCGTGCATTACCTTTAGGTATTCTATTTGTTCTTCCTTGATGTTGCAAACACTCGTATGCTCTATGTCTTTCTTCTCCACATTGGAAATAGGTTCCTCTAAAACCTCCTCTTCCGGGTCCTTTCCCAGGTCTGCCTCTTCCTCTTCCTCTTTGCTCACCATTGTTCTAGTCACGAGGGTAGTAGGCATTATCCTCTCTCTAATTTTGACTGGTGCTAGCTTCTTCAGTTTTCTTTTGATCTTCATTACAGCCTCCATAGGGTCTTCCACTAGTCCTTCCGCCTTGACCTCTTCCCCTTTGCTTACTATTAAATCTTTTATTCAACTTCTCTTCCACCTTTAGTGAAAACTGGTACGCATCTTCTATGGTGGTCATTCTGACCAGGCTCAACTCCTCTTGAATACTCAGCCTCAACCCATTAATGTAATGGGCTACCTTCTCCTTGTTGGGCTCTGCGTGGCCTGTCTTGATAGTAAATTTATAAAACTCTTCTGTATTCTCCTTAACAGACTTGTTACCATGCTTTAGTCCTTGTAGCTTCTTTAGCAACTCCATCTCATAGTCCACAGGAATGAACTACTTCTTTAGTTTCTCCACCATCTGATCCCATTTGGTGATCTTTCCTTTTCCTCTTCTATTCCTCTCTAATTGGACTTCCTTCCACCAAATACTGGCATGGCCCTTCAATTTTGTTTTTGCAAACTTGACCCGATCTGGGTCTTCCATATCTTCATACTTGAAATATTCCTCCATGTCATTGATCCAATCAATAAGCTATTCTGGATTCAAATCTCTAGAATATGTAAAAACGTTGATCCTAGGCCTCTTTTAAATCTTAAAAATGGTCCTTAACAACCTAAATTTTGTAGGATCTCCTGCAGCTTCTTGTTCTTCCTTAGATAGCTCTTCTTCAGCTTCATCTTTGCTTTCTTCTCTTGTTCTTGGAGTAAACCTTCTTTGCAACTCCTCTTGTAATGCATCAATTTGCCTTTACAGGGCTCTAAAACCCTCTTCTGTCAAAGCATTCCTCCCAATACAATTTCTTTGTGGAGGCATCTTGATCTCCGCAGAAAACCCACAACCTCAGGTCCTGGTGCAAATTGTCGCACAGTCGGTGATCTGTCTACACACTCAGGAAGCCTTGCTCTGATACCACTTGATGAAGGGGGTAAATCATAAAACACACAACAGCAAAAAATGGCACATAGAAAATAGAATATTTCTTTATTGGTTTGGACAATTCATTACATTATAGAAGCTCAATTACAATCAGAGGAATCAATTCCCCATAGGCTGCAACACATTATAGCTACCCTCACTAGGCTCTGGAATCTTTAGCCTTCTACAACCCCAAATCAGCTAGGGTTTTTATTTTCCCACCCATTCTTGACTCTACACTTTCCTCCTTAACTCTACTAATGCCCAGGTTTCCCAAAAATGGTTATTAATAGCCTTTTTGGGCTAATAACCTAATTTTGAAATTTGCATCTTCCTCCAAAAATAGGTCAACTTTCAGGATTCATAACTTTTGATCTAGGTGTCCAATTGATGAACTATTTTATGTGTCAAAAATCTCACAAAGTTCTCTACGTGCTAAGAACTTGCTTTGTCATTTTTGGCCATTTTTGGGCTCGTACGGGGTTGTTTACTGCCTCAAACCTGAGTTTGAATAATTTTCAATCATTTTTCAGGAAACAAAAACTTTGATATCTTTCAACTCGCAAATGATATTTGTATGATTCCTTCGCCAAAGGTCTTATTTTTCAGTTATGAAGTTTCCTGTAAATTTTCACTTCATTCCGTGCCCAAATGCAAACTTTCTAAAAATAACAGGTTGCTATTTTTAGCAGTTTGGAAAAACTAAAAGTTCTACATCATTATTCAAGTGATTATAGCACCAAAACCACAAATTTTAAAAATAAATGGAAAGAACATCAACAATTTTGAAACACATTTTTTTTAGGTGATGCAAGATTGCTCTTACACCACTGGATGCTCCTACATAAAAAATGGATATGATTTGATATGTATTGACTTAAAATGATTTTGTTTTTAGGAATTTGATGCTTTGATTAGTTGGTTGCAGGTTTAAGAGGCTAAAACATGAAGGGATCAACTGGAGCCATCATGGAGAGATGAAAACCTAGAGACACCTTGCTATCCCAACCATGGACAAATGTGATTTTCACACCTAGATCACTGCTGCACCTACAAAATGAAGTCAATATATTGTCAACTATGATGAATACAAACCCTAGGAGATATATAAACACAAAAAATAGACCTAAGCTACTATTGTACATGCACATTTAAAGCCTAAAATGGTTGAAAATGATGAAAACAATACCATGTAGCTATTGGAAGATGGAATATGCCTCCTTGTACCTAATTTGAAGGCATGTTCATGACTGATGTAACCTACCATAAGTGTCCATATTTCTCTTTCAGGTCTGAGATGGAGCTTTGATATGGAAAATTTGAGAAATCGTGAAGTATGAAGGATGGAAATACATTTTTTATGATAGATTTGGTCACCTACAGCTAGATTGTTGTTTGCACATGGAAAATACATAGCTACATCAACCCATGATGGAGGAAATGACTTTCCACAGTTTCTTATGTATTTTTTAGTAATATTTGTCTTACTATAACAACTTGTCTGGGAGTTGTAGTTGCAAATATTTTAAAACTGTACTACAAAGATTTTAAAATTCAAAAGAAACTTATCATGTTTGGATTCAAGATTATCAAGTGGGTTTTTGGTGTGAATTCAATGTTCCGATGAGACATGGTATTCTTTTGGCTTCTCCCTCTTTTTCCTCTTCCAATAACATTCCTCAAAATTATCAACTTACTAGATGGGTATGGCCTCTTCCAGGCTTGGCTAAAATTAATGTTGATGAAGCCTCAAAAGTTAATCCTAGAAATGTTGGCATATGAGGTGTTTTTTGTGACCATATTGGAAAGGTTAAGTTCTAGTTCTCTAATAGTCTTAGTTTTGTTTCTAATAACTTTATTTCTCGGCTATGGCCATTCACAAAGCTCTTTTTGATGCTAAGCTAAAGTTTTACCAATATCATTTTAGAATTTGACTCTAAACTCTTGGTTGATCATTCCAAAAATAAGTCTTCCTCTCACTTCCAATAGTGGCAACTGAATGAATGTAAGAAAGACATCAATATTCTCATTCATTGTTTCATTTTTGTTAAGTGGAACCATACTAGAAGGAAAGGAAATCAGGTTGCTGGTTTTGACTAAATTAGCTTCTAATTGGAATGACATCAAGGTTGATACATGAAATAATCAAGATTTTCCTATATGGGATTTGAACAAAACCTTTACTGATTTCATGAATGCTAACTATAATTCCCCTGTAGATTCTTGATTCTTGCTGATGTGCTACTTATTGGTGTGTAGGTTCATGGGGTGTTCATCTAGTTTATTCCCATATGGATAACATTATTATTACTTTTTAAATTAGTTTTCCTATTGGTCTAGTTTGGAAAACATTACTTTAATACTCATAGCATGTACAATATTTATGGGAACATGTGTTTATACCCTATCTATGGGGTTTGGATGGCTCCTCCTCTTTTATGGATTGTCTATTTTTTAGTCCAATTGATTTTTCTTAATTTTTGGAATTCATGTGCCAAGATTCTTTTTAAGACTTGAAGACCTAATTTTTAATCAGTTGTTGTTTCAATTTTTTTTGCCTCTGTGTTAAAAAGAGAGCTAAGAACCCCTATCCTTTGTATTTAATTTCCTAGCTTAGAATTAATTATAGTTATCACTCCCATAGACTATTATTGATTTAATTGAGGTTGATTATGCTAAATTGATTATATTTATTGAATTATCCTAGATTAACATTAGGGTTGGACTTAATCTTGCCCTATTTAAGGTTTGCCCTAAATTTAAATGTCAGTTTTATGACTGTTATTTGGGTCCTATGCAGACATCTCAAGTTTGAATTATGAAATTCTTAGTAGGAATCTTTGTAGTTGAATATATAAGTGTGTTTAGGTTTTCATTTGCAACTAGAAGAAGATGATTGTGAACTTTATGCATATCTGTGATTTCAAGATATTCATTGTTGCAAGAGCAGATCTTTGTTATTGTGTTTGTGATTGCAGATTTTAATTCATCATCTCGTTTGATTGAAAAGCCTTCATTTATGTGAGATATATGCTTCAAGGTGATATCTATTGTGTTTTTTATCATCTATCATTTAGATTTTGGCTCTATCCCGCTAGCATACACACTCTCATCTACCAACAGTGTTTGGAAGACTTGAATGTCTCTCTGGGTCTTGACTGAGGCAAGCCTCTAAACACCACAACCCTCTCCCACACTCATTTATGATTGCAAATTATAGGTATCGAGTTTTGTGGAGTGGCGTTGTAGAAGAAGGTTGCAAACAACAATGATTCAGGATCTGAAAGAAAGTGGATAGAGTTCAAGAGTTTGGGGCAAGGGTGCTAGTCCCAGTGTCCTCCACCTTTTCCGAAGTAGAAACAAAAGATACAGTTTAGATCAATGTCGGAAGGAGAGTAAGATTCTGTGCAAAAAATAGTACATTGGACTAGGGTGCTAGTCCCAATGTGCCTGACTATTCTGTATTCTGAACATAAAAAAGTGAGTTAATAATCTCTGTCCTTCACCTTAGTCTGAAAGGATATGTTGTAATTCATCAATTTACTTACTATTTTGTTTATTTAGGGTTTTAGGAGTAATTGAGCATTAAATTGAGATATTGTTTGATACATCCAAGCTTCTACATCGTTCCAAGAGGCAACCCAACCTGACAAGTGAATGCTCTCGCTTAGTGGAGATTCAACTTGGTTGATATGCCCTTGAACATTTGGTGAGAAGGATGGATTTGCCTTTAAAACCTAAAGCAACCCATTCCTCCTCTTCAACCCTAAACAATATGATGTAATCTTTGCACTTTGATGTTTCTGACTATCTTGAGACCCTACATCAATTGTATGGCAATGTGATTGATCTATAGTATTTAACTTGGTATTGTCATCTATGGGATGCTTGTTGTGATGCAAACCTAACCAACACCTTTTGACATTAAATTTACCTTATGATTGTATGGAATCCTTTCAAATTAAGTTATGTAGATACTTTGTTCTATAAAAATACCATTTTGATGTTAGTTAGCATCTTGCTTCATGTTGGACTATCATGTGAAAAACATTGCCTCAATTCTGTATGGAATTTATGGACAAAGAAGCTTGTAAACTAGCTCTAGCCTAGAATGAATGTAGTTGTAGGGCCTTGGTATAATGTATTACGACATGAGTTTGTCAGACTTGTATAGGTTATGACTGTGCTACTCATTATTATGTATCAAATTTGTTATGGTAGGCCATGAGTGCATCTATATTTATGATTGTGTATTTTGCACTGTAATCGAGGATTGTGACCTCACTATAATTGTTGTTAGATATATCTTAATGCAAGATGAGGTGCATAAAATCAATGGGTATGCCATTAAGGACTCTTGTGCTTATTATATTTCAGAATTTGTAAGCCTTATTGGGGGTTGATGATGTTGGAATTAGGGATGACAACTGAGAGGGAGGGGTGAATCAGTTGTCTTAAAACTTTAATGCTTGATATAGTTAATTCTTCTTTACAACTTCTTAACAGATTAATGATATAATCATGAAAAGAAGGAATCAATAACACATGCACAAAAATATAGATAACACACTTGACACCAAGATTTTTGATGTGGAAACTGGGTTAAGTGAAAAACCACAGTGGGGGTTAACCCACAAAGATTATACTCTGTTAAAAGTATTACAAAAGGGGAAGGCACATGCCTTCAGGCTCACTACCCAGAGCTCACTACTTAAGAAAGGCTCATTGCCTACAAGAATGATTACAAAAGGATTACAAATAGTTTGAACTGATGAATAGCATCTGGCGATGCAAGAATTCAGTTTCGATTAAGCAAAGAATACTGATCTTACACACTTCATCTTTATTCTACCCTATTTATTGCTCTGTCATAATCCAGACCTTAGATCTCTTCTCTTTTCCACCTTAATCTACCTTTTGGACACTTACTCCATCATCGTATAACACACACACACTGAGACACTCGAATCTATTGGATATATATATCTGCATCAACAAATTCAATCAACTGTAGTCGGCTTCAATAAAACTTAGAACAAACATTTTACTTTGTCGGCTGAATCTATACACAAATATCAATGCAGACCAAAAACTTGTGTTTCCATATCATCAATCATGTCAGCCAATATCATTGATTATCACCAATTGCTTATCCAACAACTTTTCTGCACTCAGACCAAGATCAACTACTAGGTTGCCCTATTTTTCTTCTAGCTATGCTGACTGATTGGAACCTGATACTCAAATCCTTATAACTTTTGTGTCCTTTATCATCAGATGCTAAGATTTTGGATTTAGATAGTCTTGACACTCCTTATCACTTCTTTAGATCCACACCACACTGTGAATTACCACCAGAGAGATCCAGACTAAGATACTAGACCCTATCTCATGTTCTATTTTTGACATCTGGACTTAGACAAATCTTCACTCTGACTTCCAGTATGAACAGATTATATAATACAAATGTGCAAGGTAGACTTAGTTGCCATCAATGACAACACCTGTAATGCATAGCAGTGTCTCTTGCCAACAATCTCCCCCTTTGGCATTGATGGCAACACTTAGTGAAAAATGACTAAGTGTCAGAACATTCCTTCTTATATAGAGTCTGTCAAAATCCACAGAACAATATTCACTGCCATTGTTTAGTCCTCAAACATTTAATTTTCTTTCCAGACTGAGTTTCTACCATAGCCTTGAACTCCTTAAAATGACTAAAAACTTCAGATTTACTCTTTAAAAAATATACCCTTATTCTCCTACTAAAATCATCAATGAAAGTAACATAATAAACTGATTTACCAATAGAAGCAACATCAACAGGACCAAATACATCTGAATGGATTAGATCCAAAATACATTAAGACTTATGAGAAGACGAGTAAAACTAAACGCGATTCTATTTGCCATAAATACAGTTTTCATAGAAATCAAACTCTAGATTGCAATCATTCAAACCTTCAACAAGGTTCTTATTTTTCAGGGCTTTCAAACCCTTCTCTCCAATGTGGCGAAGTCTTTGGTGCCATAACATGGTCTTCTCTACTAGCAACTTTCATTCGGTAGATAGACCACCCTTGGGTACCTAGAAGCCATGACCATCTACAGAAGAGGAAACCATCTCTCTTTTTAGCAAAGTAGTTTCTGGCTTGATTTTATCAGAAGTGCTATTGCACTCAACCGTGCATGCATCAAGCTGGTACAATGTACCCAATCTACTTCCTTTTACTATCACCATAGCACGTCTCACCATTTTCATACTTGCTTCAGAAAACTATACATGCACACCCACATCTATTAGCTTGCTAACAAATAATAAAATTTCTTGGCAGTCCTAGGATATGCAAGACACCATCAAATCTTCTAACTCTACCATCAGAAAATTTCACATGAATACTACCACGGCCAACAATGTCAAGGAAAGAATTATCACCCAAATACACCTTACCACCATCATAGTTTTCATACTCACTAAACTAGTTTATGTTAGGAGTCATGTGGAAAGATACACCTGAGTCTATCAACCATGCATTATCACCTGCATGAGTGGCCAACGCTGCAATAAAGGCATCTCCATCTTCTTTCTCAGACTCAGAATCAGAATCTTGCTTCTTCGTCTTCTTTTTCTTCTCTTCTTTACATTCCTTTTGGAAGTGTCCGGATTTGCCACAGTTCCAGCATATTACCTTGGACTTACCAGGAGATTTTAATCTCCCCTTATTCTTGGACTTAGAACGGCCACACTGCTTCTCATCTTTGCCTCGTTCTTTTGGTCTTCCTCAAATACTCAAAGCCTCTTTGGCATTCAAGGAGGCCTTCCTTCTCATCTCTTCAGAGAGTAGAGAACCAACAACATCCTCCATCTTCAAAGTGATTGAAGTGCTCCCAATGGCAATGACTAGGCTGTCCCATGAGTCTGGCAGCGAACACAGCAAAGTTTGGCACCTCTCTTCTTAATCCATTTTCACCTCAACTGAGGTCAACTAAGTCACCAACATATTGAATGTTTTCAGATGCTCAGAAATTCGTCCACCATCTTCCATTCTCAAGGAATACAACTTCTTCCTCAAAATAAATTTATTTATTAAAGATTTACCTTGGTATATCTCACCCAACTTCTTCCAAAGCTTCTTCGAAGTGGATTCTTCATGGACATTTATCAAAATCAAGTCTGCAAGACACAGTCTTATGAGACCTTTAGCTTTTCTATCCATTACATCATATTTTGCAGCCAAAGTTGGATCTGTAGGCCTCTGGACATTTTCATCCACCGCATCCCATAGACCCCGATCAATTAACAGATCTTCCATCTTCAGCTTCCACATTTCAATGTTTGTGCCAGAAAATTTTTCAACCTCTATTCTCCCAGATGTGCTCACCATCTAAAAAAGCCAGCAACAAGATCACAAAGTATCCTCTACACAAGCTCCCACTCAAACCTTGATTAGCACAAAAAACCCAACAACCCACAACTGAAACCAAAGGTGATCAGGCTCTGATACCACTAAGGAAGTTAAAGTAGCGGAAACTACTTCCTACGCCAATCTTGAGGAGATTCCAGTAACACATTCAAAGCATGAAATAAACAATAAAACACAAAACCCCAGATATACGTGTGAAAAACCCTTTCAGGTGAAAAAACCCCACACACCAAAAGCTTGCTCAGTGTATTCCAAATCCAATAACAAGATTACATACACTTGCAGAACAAGTTTATTATAGGAGTATCACCAGTAAACGATTCTAAAAGAATTCTGGTAGCATTCTAGCAGCATAAGAATACCTACAAACTCACACTATGCAAACTACTCCTCAAGCCAATTTATAAACTTCTGGCTATACAAGAAACCATTTGTTGTTTTACAAAACCATGTGTGAAGCTTCTCATCCAAGATTCTAGTCTAAAAATAAGCTCTCACATCCAAAATGAAATCCCGTATTTTTGACCCTTACATATGTCATAGAATCTGTCATAATATCCCTAAAAATAGGCCTTCCATAATATACTATCATGTGGGCATCTTTTGACACCTAGAAAACCAATTTTCAAAGCACCTAACAATGTGTAACAGCTGTAGGAAAATATTAAATAAAAATAACTATAACGGGAAATGTGCAGAGACACCTGTTGAATCAAAACAAAATAACAATAAAATATTTCCTTTGCATGCATATTTTTATTTATGTGAAGAACCCTAACCCTATTTGGGTATGGAGAGATTTGAATTCCCTGAGTAAATAAAATTTAAATCCCAAAAATAATCTAGTTTCTTTAAATAAAATAACACTAAAATATTTCATTGACTATAAACTAGCATACTATCTTTAGAAAAATCTGTTTAAAATATGCTAGAGATATCCTAGGCTCCAAGGAAACTATAGGCAAGCCCTGTTCTTAACTAGTTATTAATAATTCTTTTTGCAACCAAACTGAAATAGTTTTTCTATTTAAAAAATATTTAGCTTTTGTTATTATATTGATGCAAATACTATAACAAAACATATTTGAAAATTAATTTTTCTTTAATCTAATTGGCAAAAAACTTTTAATGTGCATCCATTACAATAATGGCAGTAATATTAGCCTATAGAAAGGGAGTAGCAGATAATAACAGCATGTTACTATCATTATATTTGTTTTGTATCTTACTTTTGGCAGAGAACAATTAATAATAAGAAAACACCCCCAAAGTATCATTTCTTGCATTTTATTACAGTTTTGTTTGAATTAGTTTTAAGAAAATGGCCCCAAAGACTGTGAAACAGATCTATAAATTTGCTCAGAAGGGACAACTTGTTGATGAGAGACTTGACTTGAAGCTGAACTAGTTGTTTGACAAAATCTCTCGCTCAGATGTGGATCGCTCCTTTGCTAGGCTTGTTGATAAGCCTCGGAGATTGTAGCATGTTCTGTATGCCAAATACAGCAACCTTTTGCAATCAATCCTTCCTGAGAACGCCAAAATGGGTGCTTTTGAACACGGCATGGGAGATCCGTAAAAAAATATTGCCAGGCATCATATTGACATTGCTTTCCCTAATCTTTGAAAACTGCATAAATCAGACGTGGAAATGCAATCAGGTGATAGGTGTAGAGCCAAACTCAGACGCCAAAGTGGGATCTTTGGAACAGGGTGTGCGTATCCCTCAAAATAACAAGTAGATTGTTGTCGTATGTTGTATACTATTTTGAATTAGGAAGGCTATGGTTGGAAATCCCTGGCAAACAGCAGCCTCATCGCTGAATGCTTTGTGGAATGCCAGGATAGTAACGCTTGCTGCCTGCTCGAAAAAATTCCTTACCCTTTGGATGGCTGCTACCTCATTCTGAATCACATCCTCGAGGGAATGGCCATTGTCGCTCCAGCACGGGCAACAAGACATTTCACAATAGTTTTTTCTAGAGTTTCAACTTAGAGGACTATGTTGTCTATGTGTTCTTTAGGGTTTTAACGCTTCAATATGTTGTTCAGTGGGTTATTTGCTTTTCGTACCAAAAAAAAATAATGCAAATACTACTTTTACGTTCAATATATGGATTTTATCCTAGATCAAATTCGTACATTGAATTATTTTCATTTTTAGTGTGAACTACTTAAGTAGTCTGCTATAGATGCCACGTTTTGAGACCACAGAAAATTATATTAAATTTAATAATTGAAATGGGAATTGATGCTTGCAGTATATTTATGTCAAATTTTAGGGCAAACTTTTTTTTTCTATGGATTTTAGTTTCCTGTCATTTATGGCAAGATTTATGGGCCTCGGATTTGTAATTTTGCATTTCTAGTGCTGTAATAGCTTGAGATATTCAGAGCATAGGTTTTAGGACTAGCTGGGTTTTATGTGAATTTCAAAAGTTAAAATTGTATAAAGCTTTTGGCAGCTGGAGCTGTAGCTATATTTTATAACTTTTGGTTAAAGTTATTGGAAATGGGGAGAGTCTTAAAATGTACTTGTTGAAGTGGTAAGCTCAAGATTTATCACCAACAAGACAGCAAAAAGTGAGTCCTTGAGAAGTGTTATGTTTAAGGTGTTTTGGCAACATGACAAATATTAGGTTATGAGTTTTAAAAATTACATTTAATTTTTTTCTTTTGTTTTCCTTTATTAAAAATTTGGAGACTTTGGAGACTTTGGACAGTGCTAATAAACAAAAGCGTGGATTGTTGTTTTACTTTCCTTGGCTTGATTATGCATTGATCACTACCAGGGCCTAAATGTGATGGTCGTATGGCCATATTTAGTCATTTTAGTCGTAAAATACAGTTAAAATTTTAGAAAGACTATCACTTGAAAGGTGAGATTTCAAGTAAACTGTCAAAATTTCTATGTAAGTATTCCTATATATATATTTTTCCTAAAATAAGTAGGCTTTAATAGTTGAAAGGCAACTTCAAATAGATGACCGTGACAAAAAAATTACTTGACAAACAGGATCGACTGTCAAATTTAGGCCCTGATCACTAGAGTATACCAAATTTTGGTGAGACTCCTACCTGGATGGTTTTGCAACTTCCAACCTGAGTTGTTTGCCACTTGGTTGCATGTTGAACCTCCAAGTTTTCCTGCATTGCTTCAGCAACCAACCTTCTAATAAGATTAGAAATTTAGAAGCTTTTCCATTTGCTAATTCACTCTCCAACATAGGGATTTGGGCATCATGATCTCCAAAATTTTGACACGGGTATTTAATGCTATCCTCCAGGGTATGAATGGTTTTCAGTTTCGCCTTGGCTGTATGGACTTGTATCATATTGAGAGGAAGGGACTTGCTATTCGTCCTTTGGCTTCAGAATGACTAGAATTTCCATTGGAGGAGTAATATCTCTAGAAACATTACTGCTTCGAGGATCCCTTCTCACAGAATGAGAGTTTCATTGTAGGTTACAACATCTTGTTTTCCATTGGTAGTATATCCATTCCGTGGACTATTATGCCTGAGATATTTTTCCTTCTTTACTAAGCATATATTCTAAGGTTTTTAGCTCTAAAACAAAATCAAATCTACAAAGCAATTGAATTGGAGAAGTACAATATTCTGATAATTTGCTAAATTTCTTCTCCATTGTATTCTTGGTGGAGATGATCTAAGAATTTAAAACTGTTTTGGTTGACTTATTTCTTCCCACTTAAAATTCTTCCTGTCAATGTCAAAGGTCTTGCTAGCAATGTAGCAACTTTGGCAAATTGGTTGGCATCTTGGGGTGTGACCATGGCAATCAATATGCTTTTAAAGTGGATCTCTGTAGGTATTGTTTTCTCTATAAAATAAACATGAAATAAACAGTATATCATTTTGTTGTGCCTGTGCCCTGGATGATGAAATCTGAAAACATAGGACATTCTGTTGCAGGAACATTTCTGCCTCATGCTTTCATTTCATGCTGGTCTTTGTTGCATTGTGTGTACCTCAAACTGGGGGAAAAACATTGGAGGAAATTAAGGCTTCATTCAAATAAGGTCAAGATAGTATGATATGCCCTTGCATTCACAAACATATGCAAGTCTTGTAGTTTATGAATACCAGTTCTTTGGAGTGTACACGATTAGTTTTTTTTATCTTCACTGTATACTGGCATCTTGCCAGCTACCTTCCTTGAACTTCATAAGCTTGATATTTTGAAAAATCTCATTTGCTAAATCACAAAGATGTGGAAAAAAAAAACTTCAGCAATTGATTTGTATGAATTGGTATGACATCTTTATGCTACGTGTAATAGTTATTTTAAAATCACCCTTTTCGTCTAGCATGTTGCTACTTGCTATAACAAGTGGACTTCATTTCATTAAACTAGTTGTAGTAGTTCTTAAATCCTACTTATTATTGAGCATGCTACTATAACAAGTGGTATTGACTCAACATATAGATCTTGTTCTTCTTAGACATAACTTTTGGTCTCTGTATTACCTAGAAAAAACTTAAAATATGATCTCTGAAACAATAGAAACATCTCCATGTTGTTTTTGCTATGGAATGCGCATGGTATTGTAGTAGTACCATGCAGCTTCTCAAAATTAATGGATGTATTGGATGCAATGGGTCCTTGTTCATGAGCAGAAAACAGTGCAGGGCAGTCATTAGAAGCACTTATTTCTCTCATATATGTGAGAAAATGAATGAATTGTTTCCATAATACAACATTCATTATTTCTTTTTCATTTGTAAAGTTATTATATTATCAATATTGTTGCTAAAATTAAGCAAACACAACAAATTAAAACACGACTATTCATGAACATTTTGGTAGAAACTTCACTGCTCTGTAGCTCTTGTTATTTATGTGAAGAACCTAACTCTATTTGGGTGTGCAGAGATTTGAAATGCCTTGATTAAATAAAATTGAAATCCCAAAAATTATCTAATTTCGTAAAATAAAATAACACTAAAATATTTCACTAACTATAAAATTAAACTTTGAAGAATAAAATAAAAATGCAGCAACATGGTGTCACTTCATTTAAATATTTTCCAGATACTCTAAATTTTTAACTTTGTAAAAAAAATTAAAATCCCAAAAATTATCTAATTTCGTAAAATAAAATAAAACTAAAATAATCCATGAACTATAAAATTAAAACTTTAACCCTAACTGGGTGTGGAGAGATTTTTATTTATGTGTAGAACCCTACAGTATACTTATAAAACAAATTTAAATCCTAATGTTTTTTTAATAAGACAACAGAGAAAAGGAATTAATAAATTGAATTTCATTATGTAGAAAACAAAAGAAAATTGTCTGATAACTTCTATGCTTCTCACTATTCTTTTTTTTTTTTTTTAATTTCAATTGATATTTTGTGATTTATGTTTCAGTATTACTTGTATTTATATACATTATTTATTTAATGTCTATTTTATTGTTATGTGAATTTATTTAATAAAAATATTTTGGTTATATATTTTAAATTTAATTGAATGCACATTCATTTAATAAAAGTATGTCAGTAAGATATTTTAAATTTAAAACAATTACTTCATAATTTTAAAAAATAATCAAGGATGATGTAGAAAAATTAAATTAATTAAATAAATAAAATTTATTTAATTAATCTCACTAAAAAGAAAAATGGATTAAAATTAAATACATAAATTTATTTATTTGATTAATTTGGTAAAAGGGACTATCCTATGAATTAAATAAGTTGACTAATGGAATGGTGGTTGTTTAGGATATGTTGAAAGTGGTGCAAGATGAGGCCGAGGAGTTGTTGAAAGATGATGTTAGAAGTGTTATAAGGATATGGTAGTAATTAAGTGTCTAGAACTAGCATACCTATATTTAGAAAAATCTATCTAAAATAGCTGAGACATATCCTTCTCAAGGCACCTATTCAACTTATATATGACAAAGTCTAAAAATAGGTACGCTAGTAGCATCTACAGTTTGGACATGTAAAAAATGCTATTTTAATGATTGACACATTTTTGTTTGAATAATAATAGTGTAGTACATTTAGAGAACATAACATTAAAAATATTGAAAATATGCAATAGAGCATAATGTGAGAAAGAGTGCATTATTTCATATTTATTGAAACAAATTTGCAAGTACATGCATTCATTTATCATATTTTTATGACTATAAAATGTCTTCATATTCATTCAAATAGATTTGTAAGAAGTATGTCACATCATTTATCTTCTAATACTCTTCAAATTTTTGGTTTGCATGTTGTTTTCCCTTTTTCATCTTTTCATAATGGTCATATTTAAATTGTGGAATTATTTCTAGACCTTGAATTATTTGTAGACCTTGTAATTAATTTACATGAATTATAGCCACAAATACCTTGTGATTTATGTATTTTCAATACCCAAGCTAATCTTAAGGGTATTTGGGTTGTGTGGTATGCCTGAATAACTTTCGAATTCAACTATAACATATATTGGTGGTTGTAGTTGTGCACTTCTAGGTTTGTATATTATGTTTGAACATATATTGGAGCTCCATTTAAAAGACTTGCTTGTATCCCAAGATTGGAACTTAACATTACCCCTACATCCTTATAAATTAATAACTCCACCTAAGACTTTTCATTTTCTCCTCATGCATTAAAGTACCCACTTTTGTTGCAATGCCATGTGCTACTTTTCTTCTATTATGATTATGCACATTATCATTTGTGACAAATAAATGAATAATATTATCAAATTATTCATGTGTCTATGTCAACATTAGATGAGATTGTTGTATAAATTTTATAATATAAAATATATAAGAAAACATATTACCAAATTTGTTGGTGTTGGAAATAAGCCACACCTAGACCGACGATGGACTGGTCCAAGAGGGGCTGGTAGCTCAGTGGTAGAGCATTCCAGCAGTGTATGGAAGGTCCTAGGTTCGAATCCTATCTGGTCGTAGGTTCGAATCCTAGCTGGTCCATGTCTCAACATGGTATCAGAGCCAGGCCCTAGACCAACGATGGACTGGTCCAAGAGGGGCCAGTAGCTCAGTGGTAGCAAAATTCAAAATATAATATCCAATGAAAAATAGCCAATAAAAGACCCACTTTCAAAAACACTAATTAAATTATAGTATGACACACAATGTCCTATAAATAAAATAATTTAATGTGTCATAGACTTTTATAATATTTAAATATAATGAAATGATAATTTTAAAAATTTTAAACTAACTATTTTTTTTTTGATAAGTGAATTACGGCCACTCCTAATAAATCAAGATTAGAAAATTAGAAATGACTACTCCAAAAGAAGACCTTAAGAAAAAACCTTAAATGAGTAATTATATTCAAAACAAATCTGATACAGATAACCATATACTTATGTCTTCCCTATGCATATTGTAGATAATTACATATCAACAATATAATGTATTCCTAAACTATGTGCACTTTTCTATAAAATATTTTCTACACTTGATCATCATCGACTGCTTCCCCCATCTCTGACCCATTCGTGCTAGAGTTCGAGCCACCAGAGTTGATAGCAAAGAACCAGTCTGTGCCATTGACATCTACTTCTCTCGAGAGAACCTTGAGGAATTTCGCACACTACATGTCCTATTTTCACTCCTCATTTTATCCCACTAATGTAATAAAAAAAATTACCCATGATCGATTATATGGCCAGGGGATCACATGCCAAGTGTCATTATTGGGCAAGAACCCCAAGCTGAGAACAACATTGTCCAAGGTCTTCTTCAGTCCCCCGGCCGATGTGGTTTTAATTAGTGTTTCTACCACCACCCCAATACCATCTTTCGGCTCCCCCAGATCTAGTAGCACAACAACAATTATAGAGGATATATCAGTATTCACCCTGTATTAATGAGAAGTGGAGATGAAAGTGTCCCCAAGCTCCATGTAGATTGTGTGCAAAATAATAACTGACCATGATTTGAAGATGTTTCTGAACCTAAGATCTAAGATATGTCTCATGAAATCAATTTGCCTACTCTTTGCTTTGAGACATGTTGCTGAATCTATATTGTCAACTTCACTGCAAATGGCATTTTGATTAGCATATATATTGTTTGTTACAGTACTACCTACATAGTTGTCATCATAAATGTTAGCATCTCCTCTGAGCCATCCTCCTCTCCCATCAGGCAAACCATCTATCACACCATACTAGTTCATGATGTCCAGTTTTCTTGTCATTCATGTGAAATGACAAGTCGACCAATTTCCAATTTCTCCCACACTTCCTTTGATTTGGCACGCAGATACTTATTTGGTGAATATGAATTGCCACATTCACTAGTTTGTCCACCTCAATGTTAGCTTCATTGTTAGTTCCATCTAGCAATTTCTTTGCCATTGATTGCTACCATTTCTTTGACCTCGCACAGGTACCTATATAGGGCATTACTAAATCAAGTGTATTGAATTGTTTGTTCATACATGAAACATAAATAACCTAGTATGATGATTAGGCTCACTCCTGTATTTGAGGCCCTAGAAAATAAGCTCAAACATTACAGATTGAGACTTACGTTCCATTTATTTTGATACATGACCATCCACACAGAGTCATTTTTCTATTTCTATTATTTAGAGCATGAAATATAGAATTGAGGAATCAACCAATAAGACTAAGAAGGTCACACCACCAATAATGAAGTATACAACATTAGAACCATATCCATGGATGGAGAGACAAATGATGCAATAACAGAATTTGTAGGGAGGCCCCAACCATTCTAGAGTGGGAACCAATTGATCATTTTTCTCATACACCACCTAGGGTAATATCCTTTTTCTAGCCCCCGCACCTCTTTATATAGTTTATAGTAGGAGCCCTCGTTTAGTCTATAATGGTGGAAAAAGAGATCGTTTGAAGGAAATAGATACGTAGGAGATCATGATCTCCGAATGTTAGGTATTAATGTTCACATACTTGTTTTTAGTATCAGGGTTGTAGAAATAAGGAACATTGAGTGAATGCAAGCACCGAATCTAGCCACTTGAGACAAACAGGAGCATGCTCAACCTACAATAAAACAAGTATTGCAAACAATGGGCAATTAGAATACAAAAATAGGGTTAGGGTTATTCACACAAATAAAAATATGCATGCTTTGTAAAGGAAATATTTTATTGTTATTTTATTTTGATTCAATATGCCTTGGCCTAATTTGGAGAGATTTTTCTTAATATAGGTATGCTAGTTAATTAAATAATTTTATTATTTGATTAATTATTTTCCACTTGTTTTAATCCTCAACTAGATTCATTAAACCTAGATATTTGCACAAAAGTCAAACTAACTTTACATCTCCACCACCCATTTCATACTACACCTTTTAGTCCTAGCCATTCACAAAAGGATAGGATATGACTTAGAAGCCTCCTTTTTTGCCCTAAAGTTATCTCATCAAATTTTAGCCATCCATCAAATCAAATCTTAGCCATTCATCCTATCATCCAAAATTTTATAAATCAAGCTTCAATCAAGCCATAATCAAGAGCTTTGAAGGTAACATTATATTGTCAGAGTGACCAACCAACAATTAAATCATTATAAAAAATTCTTGGAGAAAAAGAACCATTGTCAGAGTGCAACAAGGGCTATTCTGGTAAGAACTTTCTATGCTTTTCCTTTGATTTTTATTAGTTATTTAAATATTTATGAATTGATAAAATGTATAATGACACAAGTTTAAGACACATTAAATTATTTTATTTATAAGATATTGTGTGTCATACTATGATATAGTATAAGTAGTGTTTTGGAAGTGAGTCTTTTATTGGCTATTTTTCACTCAATATTATTTTTTAAGTTTCTAGGTTAATTTGGTAACATGATTTCTTATATATTTTTCTATTATAAAGTTTATACAACAATCTCATAAAATACTGACCATAAAACTACTTTATCATAAGCATATGCATATGTTTACATAATAATCTTTTGAAATAATGAGTGTATCCTATAAAATCTCTTTGAACAACTTAATTTCAAATAATTTTTTTAAGTGAAAAAATATTAGTTTTATTAGTTTTTAATTAAAAATAAATTATATTTATTGCAATAATATATAAATTTTAAGTTAGATTTGTTGCTGCAATATGTGCTATTGTGTTCGAGATTGAAATCTTAGAGGACTGACCTTTACACCCAAATTTGATATAATATAAATTTATTTTATATCTTTTTAACTGAGTGCAATAGAAAAATACTTTGCAGGTATTTAAGGCTGTAATTGAAGTTAGGACGGAAACTCAACTATAGAAATTGGCATGTGGAATCTCTGGAAACCATGGCTGTGGAAGTAACAGCATGCAGGAGAAAGAGGAAGTAACTATCAATAATACTCAAAGGAAAGGAAAACCTCAGCTGCCAAGCCACCAAAGGGTCGCCCAGCCCACCCTAGTGAATCAAAAAATAAGCCAAAAAACACAACAATCAATCACCAGAAGGAAATGAAGATTAATGTTTCTGAAAATTGCAGCAGGTTATGATGTCCAAATGTTTAACTCAGTAATGCAAGAGGTATGCCATAGTTACATTGCTAGTTTTGAGCTTCGGGAATTGTGGGCAGATGGACAATTTATCAGTTGGACTTGACGAGAGGATATGGACTTGACGGAGTAGACAATGTCAAGTTTGGATTTCCAAAGGCCTTCACAACCACAATGCTGTCATGGAGTGTTTTGGAGTTTGAATGATTCATGGGCAGCGAGCTGTCCAGTGCAAAGATGGCCATTGGATGGGTCACAGATTATCTTCTCAGAGCTACTACTCATCCAGGCACTATATATGTTCAGGTTAGTATGTGCATAAGAACATGACAATTTCACTCATGATGTAACAACAGAATAATTTCAGTCATTATGTTGTATCTCCCAGGTTTATAAATTCTAATAATTATTGAGGCTTGTCTTAAAATTATGCAGGTAGGGGAACCTAATAGTGACCACAAATGCTGGGAGAGGCTAGAAGACATGGACATGTAACTAGAACTGCGTATAAAATAGATAACAAAAACATTGGAACGACTGCAACACTTGTAGTTGCATCCCTTGTTTCACAAATAAGACCCTTCCTATTTCAAGAGACTCATTCATGCTTCCATGATGGTAAATTTTTTAGCACTAGAGTAACAGTAGCTGCTTAAAAACTTGGTAATGATCAGAGTTTAGGAGCTGATGAATCAGACAATACATTTGGCTGGGACAATAAACATGTTGGAACCCAAGTACTTTTATGGAAGATATAATAACTTCAATTGTGACTACTTATACTAATCGAATCAGCAAGAAGTTAAAAATATTGCAGATTCAATGATAAAAGTGAAGTAATATAAGTAGTCACAATCTAAGTTACTATACCTTGGATAAAAGCATTCATGCTCCAACATGTTTATTGTCCCACCCAAATGTATTGTATGATTCATCACCTCCTAAACTCTGACCGTTATTAAGCATTTAAACTACTACTATTACTCTAGTGCTAGAAATTTTACCATGAAAGCATGAATGAGTTTTTTGGTATAGGAAGGGTCTGACTTGGGAAACAAAAAGGCTGCAGCTCCAAGTCCTGCAGTAAGTCCTGCAGTTGTTTCAGGGTTTTGGTTATCTATTTTATATGCAGTTCTTTTCTAGCCTCTCCTAACTTTTGTAGTCATTGTTAGGGTCTCCTACCTACATAATTATTAGACAAGCCTAAATAATTGTTAGAATTTATAAACACAGGAGATAAAACATCATGACTGAAATTATTATGTTGTAACATCATGATTGAAATTATTCTGTTGTTATGCACATACTGACCTCAACATATATGCTGCCCCGATGAGCAGTAGCTTTGAGAAGATAATTTGTGGCCCATTGAATGGCCATCTTTGCATTGGAGAGCTCGCTGCCCATGAATCCACCAAACTCCAAAACACTCCATGATAGCATTGTGGTTGTGCATCATAATATCCTCTCGTCAATTCTTCTCTATCCCAACTGAAATAATATCCCTATCTGGACACTGTTTTACTTATGTGCTTTGACTATAATGCTTTGTAACTCTCAGCTCAGAGTTGAGCAAGGATTTGTTGGCAGTAGGCTTCCTGGTAGATGACTTATTGCAAGGTCTACTATTCCCAACGGTTAAAGGGCATGGTTCATCTTTGGGTACATCACCAATGACTACTACTTTGCCAAAAAAAGTCAATACTACCCTTCTTGAAAATGTTCCTCAAATGGCTGGAGGTATGTTACAATTTTATTATTCTTTAGTCTTGAGTTTTTTTATCTTATAAGAGTTAAGGAATAATGGCTTAGTGTAAATCTAGTCAACATTTAAAAGGTTTATAAACTTTATTTTGGGGGGATTGTTCTGTATACTGCATCTTGTCAATTTTTGCATTTCAAAGTTATAAATGGATATGCATGTGGACATTATAAAATAGATTACACAGGCATACTTTATAAAATATTGGATATCAGCCTTACAGTAGAACGGAAGGCATTGTGGTTGTGTCATATAAAGGGATGAGCCTTGGTGTGAGTCCAAGAAGTATCTTGTATCGTAAAGAACCTGATCAATGATTTTATCTTGGTGAATACATCTAAGGTAGTTTGACTAATCCAGAAATAAACTCCATCTTAAATTCTTTTCCCGCCTCAGAAGAAGCCTGACAATATGGATCTAACCTTAATGAATATAATGAAGATGATTTTGATTAGTTTCATATTCCATAACCTTGGATGTAAAAAACTATTAAGTGATAAGGTGGGCTTCAAATCTACACAATATTCAAAATGTTTATTGATGCAATTTTAGTTTATTTGTGCTTAATGTTATAGTTTCTACATATCATGCTAAACTGAAAAATCATCTCAAGTGTAACAATAACTTTGAAGGTGTTGTTGCTAGTATCTTAGATATGTTCAAAACTATAAAGGAATGAGGCTCGGTGAGAGGCTAAACAGTAGATTTTTATCTTAAAAAACAAATGATAGATGAATCTATTTAGAACGCTTTTTTAATTTTAAAAACTGTGCAGCTGAACTCTATACGAACCATAGATACATGTATATAAGTTTGATAGGAATTTAAAAATAGCTACATACTACTTGATGCTATCCACCAATTTTAGTTCAAATTTGGTCATTTCAAATTTTTTCTGCACAATCAATGCTCTATAAATATTTATTATATCTTGATCTTTTACATTTATAAATTAAAAAAAAAACATTTTAAATAGATTCAACTATCATTTGTTTTTTAACGTAAAAATCTACTATTTAGCCTCTCACCGGGCGTCATTCCTTTATAGTTCTGAACATATCTAAGATACTAGCAACAACAACTTCAGAGTTATTGTTAGTCCTGAGATGATTTTTTCAGTTTAACATGATTTGTAGAAACCATAAAAGATGGCACAAATTAACCAAAATTGCGTTAATAGACATTTTGAATATTGTGTAGATTTGAAGCCCATCTTATGGAATATGAAACTAATCAAAATCATCTTCATTATATTCATTAAGGTCAGATCCAAACTTATAATTGGCTGGTCAAACCACCTTAGATGTATTGACCAAAAAAAAATCATTGATTAGGTTCTTTAAGATACAAGCTACTTCTTGGACTCACACCAAGGCTCATCCCTTTATATGAGACAACCATAAGGTGGATATCCAATATTTTATAAAGTATGTCTATGTAATCTATTTTATAAATTCCACTGCATATTCTTTCAGAACTTTGGAATGCAAAAATCTACAAGCTGCAGCATATAGAACAACCCCAAAAAGTAAAGCCTATTAACCTTTTAAATGTTGACTAGATTTACACTAAGCCTATAAACCTTTTAAATGTTGACTACATATACACTAAGTCATTATCCCTTAACAGTTATGAAGGCAACTTATAAGATTAAAAAACTCAAAACTAAAAAATAATAAACTTGTAACATACCTCCAACCATTTGAGGAACATTTTCAAGGAGGTAGTATGCATTTGGCAAAGAAGTACTAACTGGTGATGCACCCAAAGATGAACTATGACCTTTGACCATTGCATGTAGATGTAGATGTTCGGAATGAGGAGGACGAGAATAAGTATAGACAATGCTATTGCTACTTTCATCTTCACCATTATAATTAATCTTATGATAGTATACATTAACATAAGGAGGCAACAATAACATAAACATTAGACCCTACAATAAGCCGGAAACTAGGAAGCTTACGACCAATGAATCCTTCCTCAACTCTGAACTGATAGCTACCAAGCATTATAGTCAAAGCACATAAGGAAGCAGAACAGTGTCTAGACATGGATATTATTTCAGTTGGCATAGACAGGAATTGACGGGAGGATATTATGATGCAAGAGATAATGTTAAGTTTGGATTTCCAATGGCCTTCACAACCACAATGCTATCATGAAATGTCTTGGAGTTCGGCGGATTCATGGGCAACGAACTCTCCAATGCAAAGATGGTCATTCAATGGGCCACAGATTATCTTCTTAAAGCTATTGCTCATTCGGGAACCATATATGTTCAAGTTAGTATGTGCATAACAGCAGAACAATTTCAGTCATGATGTTACAACCAAATTTTTTAGTCATGATGTTGTATCTCCCGGGTTTATAAATTCTAATAATTATTTAGGCTTGTCTGATAATTATGGAGGTAGGAGACCCTACAAATGCTGGGAGAGTCTAGAAGACATGGACACTACTAGAACTGCATATAAAATAGATAACCAAAACCATGAAATGACTGTAGCACTTGCAGCTGCATCCCTTGTATTTCACAAATCAGACCTTTCCTATTCCAAGAGACTCATTGATGCTTCCATGATGGTAAACTTTTCAGTACTAGAGTAATAGCAGCTTTAAACCATGATAACGGTCAGAGTTTAGGAGCTCATGAATTAGACAATACATTTCGATTGGACAATAAAGACGTTAAAGCCCGAGTGCTTTTATCCCAGGTATAGTAACTTAGAGTGTGACAACATATATTAATCGAATCAGTAAGAAGTTATATAAGTAGCCATTTGGATTGGACAATAGACATGTTAAAGCCTTAGTGCTTTTATCCCAGGTATAGTAACTTAGAGTGTGACTACATATATTAATCAAAGAAGTTATATAAGTAGCCACACTCAAAGTTGCTATACCTCGGATAAAAGCACTCGGGCTCCAATATGTTTATTGTCCGACCCAAATGTATTCTTTGATTCATCAGCTCCTAAACTCTATCATTACCAAAATTTTAAGATGTTGCTATTAATCTAGTGCTAAAACATTTAGCATTATGGAAGCATGAATGAGTCTCTTGGAATAGGGAGGGTCTTACTTGTGAAACAAGGGATTCAGCTACAAGTGCTGCAACCGTTTCAGGGTTTTGGTTATTTATACGCAGTTTTGGAAGTGTCCATGTCTTCTAGCCTCTCCCAACATTTGTTCTCATTGTTAGGGTCCCTATCTGCATAATTTTCAGACGAGCCTCAATAAATATTAGAATTCATAAACCCTTGAAATTACTAAACCCCTGAAATTATTTTGTTGTTACATCATGACTGAAATTATTCTGTTGTTATGCACATTTTAACCCGAACATATATGGTCCCAGATGAGCAGTAGCTTTGAGAAGATAATATGTGGCCCATCGAATGGCCATCTTTGCATTGGAGCCGTCACTGCCCATGAATTCGCTGAACTTGAAAACACTCCATGACAACATTGTGGTTGTGAAGGCCTTTGGAAATCCAAACTTAACATTGTCTACTGTGTCAAGTCCATATCCTCCAGTCAAGTGCAGCTGATAAATTGTCCAACTGCCCACCGTTCCTAAGATCCAAAAATAGCCACAACTACCTCACACCTCTCGCACTTAGAAGCCTCCTTTTTTTCCCTAAAGTTGTCTCATCAAATCTTAGCCATTCATCCTATCATTCAAAAATCTACGAATCAAGCCATAATCAAGAGCTTTGAAGGTAATGTTATGTTTTCAGAGTGACCAACCAACAATTAAATCATTATAAAAAATTATTGGAGCAAAAGAACCATTGTTATAGTGCAACAAGGGCTATTCTGGTAAGAACTTTCTATGCTTTTCCTTTGATTTTTTTGAGCTCTTTAAATATTTATGCATTGATAAAATGTATAATGACACAAGTCTATGACACATTAAATTATTTTATTTATAAGATATTCTGTATCATACTATAATATAATATAAGTAGTGTTTTGGAAGTGGGCATTTTATTGGCTATTTTTCACTCAATATTATTTTTTAATTTTCTACATTAATTTGGTAATATGATTTCTACAACAATCTGGTAAAATACTAACCATGAAACTACTTTATCATAAGTATATGCATATGTTTACATAATAATCTTTTGAAATAATGAGTGTATCCTATAAAATCTCTTTGAACAACTTAATTTCAAATAATTTTTGAAGTGAAAAAATATTATTTTTATTAATTTTTAATAAAAAAATAAATTATATTTATTGCAACAATATATAAATTTTAAGTTAGATTTGTTGCTGCAATATGTGCTATTGTGTTCCATATTGAAATCCTAGAGGACTGACCTTTAGACCCAAATTTGATATAATATAATTTTATTTTATATCTTTTTAACTGAGTGCAATAGAAAAATACTTTTCAAGTATTTAAGGCTGTAATTGAAATTAGGATAGAAACTGAACAACAGAAATTGGCATGTGGAATCTCTAGAAACCATGGCTGTGGAAGTAACAGCATGAAGGAGACAAAAGAAGTAACTATCAATAATACTCAAAGCAAAGGAAAACCTCAGCTGCCAAGCCACCAAAGGGTCGCCCAGCCCACCCTAGTGAATCAAAAAATAAGCCAAAAAACACAACAATCAATAACCAAAGGAAATGAAGATTAATGTTCTGAAAATTGCAGCAGGTTATGATGTCTAAATGTTTAACTCAGTATTGCAAGAGGTATGACGTAGTTACATGGCTGTTTTTGAGCTTCGAGAATTGTGGGCAGATGGACAATTTATCAGCTGGACTTGACGGAGTAGACAATGTGAAGTTTGGATTTCCAAAGTCCTTCACAACCACAATGCTGTTATTCTTAGGATAAATGTTATTCTTTCATCAAGTTTATTTAATCGAATGATTGTATATATAATTCTCATCTAAAAAGGGGCATCTAGAGTCAACCATAACATGCCACATTAATCTCTTCATAGTGGTGTTGTAGTTCTTCTTAGAATATTCAATTACTTCCATTGAATCCTTCTTAAGAATATTCCTAACCATAACATGCTACATTAATCTCTTCATAGTGGTGTTGTAGTTGTTTTTTTTTAAACCAGAAAAAGGGGAGTGAACACCCGTATATTAAGAAATAATAAAAGTATTACAGAAAACATGGCCGAAGCCCAGTCCAGAGGAATAAAACCAAAAACACCCCAAGCCATCACAGAAACTAACAAAAGAAAAACGAATGAGAAAAAGTCACCCATTCGATCACCACTTAAGCCGCCACTATGCAGACGGGCAAAGAGAAAACACCGAGGAAAACAACCCACAGCACTCGAAGTCACCACCAAGGCAAGAGCGGAAAAAACGAAACCAGCCATCCACCCACGCCAGACGCAGCCGAAGAAACCGCCAGAGCCACCCCCACACCAACACCAAACGAACAGACACGGAGACCGCCAACAACCCATGCACTCCCAACCACAAAAAAGGAAACCCACTACCCCCGCAGCATGCCGCAGCCAACACAGGACCACCAGTAGCAAAAACATCTGAACACAGACCATGAACCCCACGAGAGACATCACGCTGCTGGTGGAGCAGCTGGTAGAACTTGTGCGTCCATCTCCATAGAAGGCTCAGACTGGCCACCCTCCTCCACCTCAGACAGTGCGTAAAAAGGCATTCCCGGGGCCAGGTCCGAAGCATGGATCCTGAGAAAGTGAATTGCTATGAAAACATCCTTGATTCGCTCGGACCGTTTCTTGGAGAAAAGAAAGTAATAGGACCGAAGCGCATCATCCAATTCCGCACTACACAGAGATTTAAGACTAGATTGCATTGCCCTATAAATCACCTGCTGAGGAGGGGAATTCCGCAGGGAAGTGAGGTTAAAAATCCCACCGATGAAGGCGTCTCCTTGGTCCATCTTATAATTAGCTACTGCCACCTCCCATCGTTCCATCGTATAAATGTTCTTGAAGAACAAACCTGCCGCAAGAGAGTGGACATAGACACCATCCATCACTAGATCCATTATGTTGGAGAGGAGCTGCGAAACGACATCTGAATAGTTTAGGACGTGACCCTCATATCCCCTGATCCAGGCATGCCCCACAATGTTCCGGACAGCAAATTGAATAAGAGTGCAATCCGAATCAATCAAAGTCATAAAGTCGATTGCCTTCACGCACCCCCTTATCTCCGGTTCCCAGTCCAAAGAAGGAAAAAATAACCTTTGGTTTAGCCGCGTATCCGCCATCACCAAGTGCCAGAAGACCAAGCCTTGGAAGAAGTTGGAGCGACAGAAACTGAGAAAAGCTAGCCAAATGAAACTAAGGGCTGGCGAAGAATAATAAAATCGTTTGCTTCAGCCACACATGAAGATAGGGAAGTACGCAGCCAGCTAATAGAAAAACTAGAAGCGGTAGCCACGTGTCCTGTAAAATACGGAGCAATCGGGACAGAGAGGCTGTTGCGCCGTCAAAGAATAATATCAAACCAGGGAGGGCTGCCACTGCAAAAGATATTAATGAACATACAATGAAGACAGATTCGCAATCTTTCTCATGCGGGCAGGACAAGTGAGAAAACTGGAACTGTTCAAATACACTCAAACTCACTATTAAAACCCGATCCAACATCCCTGCAGAGTGTCAAACGTCCTTCCCTCACAGTAAATGCAAAAATAAATGAGGCGGTCCCCCAACTTAACACAAAACAACACCGGTAGCCTGGGAAGGGACACCTCAACCTTACATGTGGACAGTCGAGATTAAGGCCTGATAGTGGCGCAAAGCTTACTCGGCTTCCATGTCAGCGCACAGGATAGAGTTCAAGCAACTAGTCAGGAGGTGATCATCAGAGGGGAAGATAACATGTGCATTCTCATTGTCCAATGCTACATTGGCTAAGAAGTCCGCCACCCTGTTACCTTCACGTAGCGTGTGGGAAATAATGAAATTATCAAGTCTGGACAGAAGAGATTTGGCCAGGCTGAGGATGTAATTCAGCTTCCAATTGTCTAAGCCTCTACCTTTGATGACGTTTATAACAATGAGGGAATCCCCCTCTATCCACACGGTTCTTAGACCCTTTGCCAAAGCCAGATTGAGTCCATGCACCAGAGCCCATGCTTCTGCCTCATTGTTAGTGCCTGGGGGTAACTTGGTTGCCTTAGCTGCAATCAGATCACCATTTGAATCCCTAATGACACATCCCGTTCCGGAGGGACCAGGATTGCCATGACATGCCCCGTCAAAATTAATCTTATAGAAAGGAGAAGAAGGTGGCGTCCATTTAACCTGATCTCTACATGTGGCCATCTTAGCAGGTCCTGTGATAGAACCAAGCCCCATAAATCTGATAGTGGTGTTGTAGTTCTTCTTAGAATATTCAATTACTTCCATTAAATCCTTTTTAAGAATATTCCTAATTTGTTGATAGAATATGGCATAGAAACCATTCAAACCTAGAGCATTGTCTAGTTGAAAAGATAAGCTTTTCTAAGTTTTTCTTTAGTCTCATAATGTAATATATTTATATTACATTCCCCACAAATTAGTTTGGGAATTTTATCAACAATATTTCATCGATCTTGAAAAGATAAGTTTCTTGTCTAAGTTGTTCTTTAGTCTCATAATACAACATAAATTAGTTTAGGAATTTTATCAATGTCAAGGTGGTCTTCAAAGCCATACACCTCCTTTGCCTCCACACTCCCGACGTGGCACCAAGACCACCAAGAATCCGTGAACTTCTCGCGTCAGCTTCTTCTGTGCCATTGGCTAGAACTTCAGGTATGGTTGTTCCCAGCAGTGAGACTATTTATGGGTGACCCCTAGATGGTTAAGTTAGGTGTTTAGTTTACTCTATTTTTTGGCTTTTTGGTTGAATGCCCACTTGCCACTACGTTGGTTGAACTCGTTTATATTTGTTTTCTATTGCTACTTCCTCACTCTGATGTATATGAACTCTTTATTTTAATATACTATAGGTTTGTGCTTGCAGGCTTTTAAGAAAAAAAAATATAGATCTTTTATCCCTTCTCATCGTAGTTGGGGAAAAATTTCCATCTTTTTCATTTCTTGTTTTAGGATTCCTGGACATTTAAGCATTCTATTTTCTGTTTTCTTTTGTTAAACAACATTATTATGTTGTTGGTTCAAAACTAATTTATAAAAATATTTTGTGTTAATATCACCTTGTTTACTCATTGATTTCTTGCATGTTGTCTTGGTTATTATTCTTATTGATTTTGTAGACCCAATAGATTGTGGGCAACAATTTGATGAAAATCCTAGTCAAATCCAATCTCTTTGATTTTCTTTTGAACTAGAAAAAAAATTTGAAATTTGAATAATTGTTGTCATTGCCTATTATATGTATTTAAAATTGATATGATTATTGGCCAATGATTTGAAAGAGTTGTCTCTTATCTTGGCTGAGATTTACTTTTTATATGTGATCCATTGATCGGTGATGTAAGTGACTAGTGTAGAAGGTTGTGACTAGGATGAGATTGCTGGTATTTGTTACTAAGATAGAATCCACCATATGTTTTATTAGAATTATATATTTGTTGCCATGTTTTAGTTTTATAAGTTTCCTAAAAAGAAATATAGCTCAAATTCTTGAGTGATAATAAATATAGATCATCATGAGATAGATTGATTAAATTTATATACATACCTCACTAGATGCCACTGGACTAAAGTGCCAGAGTTGTGATAAATGTTTATCTAATTTCTTCCCCATATACTATTGTACTTAATATTTTCTTTGGTGTTTGGAGTTTATTCTCATCACTTCTTGTAGGAGGACTACATCTATTCCTTCAATTTACACTATGTTATGCAGGTATTGGCCTTTTTTGGGCACACCAATTCCCTTGGCATTCCTTGGTAAAGTCTGTATTAAATAGATTTGAGAACCTCCAAAATATCTTCCTCTAGTGGCTGATTAGAGATGGTAGTTTGTTCCATTTATACACCCATTTGAATTGAAGATTTGTACAAGATGTGTGTGAAGTTGAACCGATTTTAACATTGTGGTTGATCTTTCTAGGATGCTCTTCACTTCTGATTCAATTCTAGTATTTGATAATTTTTTCTTTCTATTTTTCTCCATTATGACTTTCGATTCTCAAAGTTACATTTTTTGGGATTAAATTTGCTCACATATCACCTACCTATGTGTTCATTTACTTTTAGTATTGGAATGTGTGGAGTATGTTTGTCCTGAAAGATGAAGTAGCTCCTAATTCTCACCTTTTCTTTTTGATATACTAATTCTAGGTGTGATTTCTCTTAATTTAGGCTATTTTCTTAAGTATTTCTACCATCTACATTTTTGTTACTCTATTGATCTCACAAAGATGTAAATTATCTCTTGTTTCCGTACCTTTTCTTGTGTAATCTCATTTGAATTTGTTCTCATCTGATTGGTAGCTTTGATTAATTATTTGTTGTATTTTAGGCTTAAAAGGTATTATTGTTGGTGGTTGTTCCATTGCATCTTGTGAACATGCTTGGTCCAACTCCATCATTTCTTGGATTGGAGAAACATGGAAAAGATGATTGTTCTCATTACACATTTGACATCTAAACAAATTATTCCCATAATATATGGGTTTGTTATATACAACACCTCCCATATCTAGAATCATACAACTTGATAATGTTTTTCATAGTCTAGATCGATGCAAAAAATTTCATAAATCACAACCTCATATTTTTTGCAAATTCTGAAGAAACTATGTACTATGTAATTGCAAATCAAAGAATTTATAGAGAAATGTAATTAGTTTTGACTAAGGAGCATAGGTAAATATTACCTATCTTGGAATTGTGCTTAGTAGATTCTATGTTAGATTGAAATTGGGTATTATAACTACTTTATTGGCATGATGTACAAAACTCCTTATATCTTCCTTCGAAACATGAGGTGTTGCTTCTGTGACTAGTCTTGAGTATTGTGCTTGAGCATTCTCTGAAGAGGCCAATACGTCCTCCATAAGGATTCTTCTTCCTCAACTAGTTCTTGCTTGACTATTTAGAGAGTAATATGATGAGAAAAACCTCTACTAATGTTTGGTACATAAGTAGAGGGGGAAAATAGGGCTCCTTGAAGGTATGTATATTAGTTGATATGATCAAAGAGACATGCAAGTTTTCAACATTCACAATGGAATATAAATACATATATGGATGTAGATCTAGTATAAAAGTATTAGAATTTAGTTTTTCAAGAATCTTAGATGGACTATATCTAATTGGTTTTAACTTCATTGCTATACCTCGAGACTTATCTTTTTGTAGGTATAGATATTATGTATCCCCAACATGGAACTCAACTCTATGCTAATCATTTCTTGCTTCCTAATTAGTTTGAGATTCCTGCAACCTCTTTCTTTTAGAGAAATATATTTCTTGTTCTTTCAATAATTTTTCATCTTAGTGGATTTCTCAATCCACTTCTTCCACCCTTCGTGGCTATTTCATCACAACATTAAATGGAGTAGGTAGTAAGTAACCAAAACATATCTCAATAACTTGCATCAGCAATGTTTAACTTCAAACTATTTGGATCATGTCATAACCATCTACAACCTTGTACTTACTTGCATACTTTATTCTTACAAAATATTATCACGTTAGGAGTGTTTGAAAGTTACATGCTTAGTTAGTTTGACTAGTGGCTAAGAATAGTAAATCAAATTTAATATCTTTTCATAATATAATTCAGATCACATTCAATCCTTTCATAAGCCTTTTTAAATTCTATTTCTAAAAAGATATCCTTTCAACAAAACTAGTGAACCCATTTGAAGCCTTCTCAAGATTTGATAAGGCTACAACAAGTAAATCTGCCTATTTATATAATTAGTATGCCTTCTTCAACCATTTAAGAAACAAGATGTTTAATTATACTAGCATGATATTTTGCTTAAATTATGTACAAGACATTAAGGACTGTAATATGTTGTCATCCTCCAATCACAGCCTTTAGGCGTGAGTTTAATGAGCTCTTAATAAATGAACATTAGTTGCAAATAAGAAGAGGGAAAAGATTCTAGGCAATTAGAACCACAAGAGGCAATCCTAAACAACATAAAAAACCCATGACAATAGGTATTGGGGATTATGCCTAATGTTCTAATGTGTCTTTTTGAGTGACTTTAGAATTTTACAAAGGCAGTGGTCCCCACTTTTATTCTTATTCTCCACGTAGTCCCATGCAATTTGTTGAATCCCAAAATTGTAAATAATTGATCTTTTAATGGAATTTTAGAGCAGCAACTATTTATAAAATAAAATTGCAAAATAATGGAATCTTTTAAGGCTATAATCAGCACTATTATGGAAAATTGTGAGTAGGCAGTCCCCATCGTTGTGAGTCATGAACATTAGCAATTACATGATTTCTCCACAATATAAAAAGTTGGCATTGTTCATCTTTTATGCTTATTTTTGTTTTCTTTTTTTTACCTTTTAGCATAAACAAATATTTCCCATTCAACTAGCATATTTTTAAGAATAAAAAAATTTGGAATTTTAGTAAAGCAATTTTTGGGTCAATGCCACAACTTTACAATCTGAATAATAACCAAATCAGCTGGAGAAAACATAGCCAACAATTTGATGTAGGGACTTTCACTAATCACTTAAACATGATAAAAAGACACCTTGAGTGTGCCACTTGAGGGGAAAAATAAAGCCGTAACAATGCAAATGTTGCTAAATGGAAGCTGACACTAGAATTTAAAAAACTAGATTTAATCATCACTATGCTTGGTAGTGTACAAAGGGTTGTGATGTAAAGATTAAAAAAATGGATTCATAAGAGAAGTGGCTGAAGTTCAAAACCACCACATCATAATAAGGCAGATGTTAACTTGGAAGCCGTATGGGCATGTAATAATATGCGCAGAACTGGAACCTATTCCAGGCCCAGGAGGTGATATTCACAGTTACACTTAACAAACAAACAAAAGTGAGCATACCTGGGAATTTGTGATATTAATTTCTACACAAATGTGCACCTAATCTTCTTGAATATAAGATACCTACATGGAGTCAAAATGCCAATCTTACTTGGATGCTATAAAGAAAAAATGTCAAGCAAATATTCTTTATAGAAAACACTCCATCATAGACTACTATTATCCCTTACTCTATGAATGTTAAGACCCCTTTGTGAACCAAATAAACAGATGAAGTACAATTAAATAGGAAAAGGACATTCTTAAACATCAACCACATTCAACCAATCATTAATGAGAATGCTGCATTCCAATGCAAGATGAAATGCAGACTACATATAGGAATCGTGAGATTATAATAGCCACAAAACCAAAAGGAGAGAACATATTACCATTATTCAAAAAGGAGCTGACAAAATCACAACAAGCCATATGGAAGGTTGGACCATTTTCTCTATTTCCATGTTTCAAAGATCCCATATGGGTTTGTAATTCAGTCACCTACCATCAGACTGTGACTGTGACTGTGACTGTAGATCTAGACTCAAATGGAGGATGGACTCAGAAATCTTAGAACTGATTTCAAATGTATCTTGAAGACAAGAACTCCTCAAAACCAATACAAACTTTAGAAGAATTTGGTTTCAACTAGATTACAAATAACCAGAGAGAAGTCTAACTCACCATTCTTTGCAAAAGCTCCGCCCTTTCCTTTGCTTCCATTTGACGTTTGTGACGCTGAGACCAATCCAAACTTTAGAAGAATTTGGTTTCAACTAGATTACAAATAACCAGAGAGAAGTCTAAATCACCATTCTTTGCAAGAGCTCCGCCCTTTCCTTTGCTTTCATCTGACGTTTGTGACGCTGAGAAAGATATTCATCTAGACCAGACATCAAAAAGTCAACTTCTTCTCCTAACTGCTCCAACTTTCTGCATAGAAGAAACAATTCATGTAAAAAGTCTACATGTCTAGGGCATAGCTGTGTTTTAAATGTTCTGTCCTCATAAAAACTAATTCAACTAACTCTGCTATCAAGAACGGATTTCTATTGCATTCTAGACATTGTGATGAACTATCAACAGCATTAATATATGGCAAACAGGCATTTCAACATAGAAGTGATACAATTTGAAGTAGAAGTGATACCATTTTAAGTAGGCTGGAACCAGTTGTGCATCAGGTAGAGATGGAAGGTACAAGGCAAAGGATGGTACAGAAAAACATTATGCAACTCAGACCTGGCAAAAATAGCAATATTGGCAGATCTAAAGAAAGGAAACAATTTGCAGTGATGGGTCTTGATTTTGCAGCAAAGATTGTGGGATTTATTCTTCCCAAATAAAAAAAAGCTGCAAGTCAATTTAATTTGTTTGTCCTATTTACAGAGCAGAACAATTTAGAAACCGTGGCGGATATCTTAGATTTGGGCAACTGAAATTTCTTAAACAGTAAGCCAATTTAGTGTGGACAGGGTAGCGGAGTTACAACAGAGTTAAACCCCGTAATTGAAACAATGATTTTGGGCAAAATGAAAGGACGTTAAATATAATCCGTGTGTTTTTATGTTTCAATATTCAGAACAGACACAAGCAACTGTAAAGATAATCCGTACCATGAAACTAATTTTCAATGTTGAAGAGTAAAGATAATCCTATTAACCGCTAAAACATATTTGCATATTTTTATTACTATAAATTTTAATTGATTATTGTGAATCAATATAAATTTTAATAAGAAAGCCTATCAAATTAAAATTTATTATGAAGGAGAAATAAGGTTAGAGAAGATCTGTGTCATACCTTTTTTTTTATGTTTAGATCAAATACTCTGAACTCTTTCTCAAAGTCATGTTTAAATAAACCATCTATTGTGATGTTGAGCCTCCCTTCTCTGAACTCTTTCTCAAAGCCATGTTTAAATAAACCATCTATTGTGATGTTGAGCCTCCCTTCTCTGTACAAGTTATTATGATGCATGAACATTACATCATATATTGTGATAACAAATCTGCATTCTTTTACAGTGCCGGCTAGGTTTTATAGTGCCGGCTAGCACATTATACACTATAAAACCCGTATTTATATTGTGAACTCTAAACCATGCAATGCATCAAGCATTATGATGTTAGCTTCCTTCTTATAAAATAGAGCCTAAAAACCCTATTTATCTTTAGGGTTTCTTATAGATGACAAACCACACCCAACATCGTGATGTGTTGCATAACATATCCAACATTATAATGCCACACTTCATTCCTCCTAAACTGCACCTCACATCTGGTGCAGGGTCTCCAATAGTGTGCAACCTTATGATGCGAGACAACATATCACATCCATTATAATTCAAAGCTATTATAATGGGGTCTCAAAACCCTAATTTCTTGAAATGAACTTTTTATAAGCTACACATCATCTTAAGGGATGAGACTGGTATCGTGCCCCAGGTGAATTTCACAGAATGAATACCCCTCAGTCCTTGACTCTTAGTAGAAGAGGTTCAGCATAAGACTCATGCCCTAAGGTTCGTGCTCCCATTCGTAGCAAAAACGAATTTGTGGATGACCTCTATAAAATTATAATATAAAGCTATAATAATGAGATCTCATAGCCCTAATTTCTATTGTGAACATTCCATTAACTACACATCATACCTAAAATTATTTATAGAGCCTTCATCCTCGAACTTATTCTAGTCTCTTTAACTTCTCAAGAAAGAATACATTAATAATGAAAATCAATGAAAATAAGAGCGTTATAAAAAAAAAAAAAAAAACCCTAGTGCTTCATATACCTTCAACTTAAATAGTTTGTAGATCAAAACTAGCCACTACATTAATCATTGATTTTTTTTGTAAAGTGAAAGTTAAATACATACACTTATATTAGGGTAGTTGTGGATCCCAACTATAACTAGTATAGATATTTTAAATATATTATCTAAAAAGCACATAGAGGTACCACTCTAAAGCTATTTTATTTACTTATTATAATAATTATTATTATTATTACTTTAATTTAGAATTATTTTTTACTACATACACACATAGATTTTAATTTTAATTTATCTACAATGCTTAAAATTTTAATTGTACTTTTTGAAAAGCCACCATTCATTATTTGGGCAACTCTTTTGTTTTGCTTTTTACTTTGAAAAGTGTAGTAAATATTGTATACTTGTATGTTACTTTTTAATAGTTCATATTTTAAAATTTTGATGTCCTATATTTAAAAAATAAATATTTAATGTAAATTATTAAAAAACATGATCATCTATTTATTGAGTTGGTTATGAAGTCCCACTACAAAGATGATAAACTTAATGGAAAATATTTAAAAAATATGATCAACTTTAATTATGTGTGCCAAGAATCTCACTTTACTTTTAAATTATCTTCGGAAAAATAATAGATATAATTGAAAAATATAAGAGAAAAATAACTAATGAAATAAAAGTTAACGTACAACTTATTAATGTTGGGAATTAAGGTGTAATTCCGATTGAATTTATTTAATTAGTGCATAATGTTGTATTTGATTGCACATTTAGTTTGGTCACATAGTTGAGATGGCATGGTGACATGTCAGCTTACTTGGAATGTGACTTGGATGATCAAGTCAATCCTACATGGATTTGGGTGTCCCATATTGAGGTGGCATTAATTTTCCATGTGTTGGCATCTTTGAATTGTGGAAGGCAATATACCATATGACAGAATCTATAACGCGTAATGGCCAAGTTTGGAGATTCCTATGACGAGTGTGACAAGTGTCAGTTGGCATCTTTGCATGAAGGAAAGGCATCTTTGGGCGCCCAAGTTGGGCTATGACATGTTGTAAATAGAATATGCTATATTTAGCATTGTATGACGGATTCTATTACAACTATCAAGATTTCTATTGTGGGCAGATTTTAGATTTTACGATGGTTGTAAGTTGCGTAAGAGAATCTGTCATAGTCTATTTTTAGCCTGGAGCGCTCTACATTGGGAAAGTCAAATCTACCATGTATGACAGATGTAAGGGATGTAAGGACAGCAAGGACAAGTGTCCTTTGATGCTAAAAATGGCCATGAGGACAAGGTGGACGCCTATCCGAAGATGCTCTCAAGATATGCCTTGTAATCTCTATAAAATGCATAGTTTGAAGTTGTAGTTCCATAGTGTTTTTACAGATACTGTTATGCTACCGGAATAACTCTAGAATCGACATTTGTGAACTCTTGGAAGACTTACATTGCAAGTTTATTGTAAACTGTTGTTGTTTTGATAATACATTGTGCAGGTTTTAGAGTGTGGAGTTTTTTACCTGAAAAGGTTTTCCCCATGGTATATCTTGTGTCACCTTCTTTCTGTGTTGTGTTACTGCTATAATCTTTATGTTATTAGTTTAATGTTGCTGCAATTGTAAGGATTAAAACAAATTTTCACTTCATTCGCCTCATTAGATTAGTGTAGGAAGTGTGTTCCGCTTACCTTGCTTCCTTTCAATTGGTATCAGAGCTTGATCACCTATGGTCCTAGTTGTTGGGTAGGGGTTTCTTGAGCTAATCTTTGATTGAGTGGGAGTCTATGTAGAGTATTCTGTGATCTTGTTATAGAGAGAAGATGGCAAGCACATCCAGAAGAATAGAGGTGGAGTAATTTGATGGGACTAATTTCAAGCTATGGAAGCTCAAGATGGAAGACAAGCTTGTTGACAGAGATTTATGGGAAACCATTTCTGGCACAAAATCAACTGCAATGTCACAAGATGATTGGGATCTCAAAGATCGAAAGGATAAGGGTCTCATACGACTTAGTCTTGATGATTCTGTCCTGTTAAATGTCCATGAGGAGAAAACTGCAAACTTGCTTTGGAAGAGGTTGGGAGATGTGTATCGAGCCAAATCCCTAGTTAACAAACTTTTTCTGAGAAAGAAGTTGTACTCTCTTCGAATGGAGGATGGAGGATCTGTTGTAGATCAGCTAAATGCTTTTAATATGTTGGTTGTACAATTAACATCCATTGGTGTGATGATGGAGGAGAAGGATCAGTGTATGACCCTGCTTTGTTCTCTACCAGATTTGTGGGATCATCTTGTCATGGCTATTGGGCACACCACATCCACTTTCAAAATGAATGAAGTGGTATCTTCCCTGTTATCTGAAGAGATGCGGAGAAAGTCTTCTGAGGCAGCCAAAGAGGCTCTTGCGGTTCGTGGAAGACCCAAGGAGAAAGGGAAGAAGAAGGACAAGAAAGCTGAGAAGGGTAGATCCAAATCCTATGGAAGATCCAAATCTCCTAGAAAGTCCAAGGCTCTCTGTTGGAACTATGGTAAATCTGGACATTTCTAAAAGGAATGCAAAGAGGAAAAGAAGAAAAAGAAGAACCCAGATTCAGATTCTGACAAGTCACAAGATGATTGTGATGCCTTCATCACAGCCCTGGCAACCCATGCATCTGATGATGTGTGGCTGATTGATTTTGGTACATCATTCCACATGACCTCGCATCGAGACTAGTTTACTAAGTATGAGGAGTTCAATGGTGGAAAGGTGTACCTAGGTGACGATTCTCATCTTAAGATTGTTGGTCATGGAAGAGTTTCTATCCGATTCCCTGATGGAAAAGTGAAGGGCATCTCTGGGGTTATGCACATCCCAAGCTTAGCATGGAACCTACTTTATGTAAGTATTATGAATGATGCAGGTGTGTAGGTTGTCTTTTAAAAAGAAGGATGCAAGATGACTAAAGGAGCTATGGTGCTTGCTAAGGGTACTGGGAGAGGTACTTTGTTTCAGCTAGAGGCATGCATTTCACAATGCAATATTTCTTCTGACTCAAGAAAGAGGATGGCAGTCACTTCATCTTCACCATCTGAATAAGCAATGAAGAAATCTATTGTTTCTAGTCCTAATGGTTGTATTCATGCCTTAGAAGTTAAGCTTCCTCCTGAAAAGACAATGTTATGGCATAAGAGATTTGGCTACATTGGTGACAAGGGTCTGCGTACCCTAAAAAATAAAAACCTTGTTGAGGGGTTAGATGATTGTAATCTTGAGTTTGACTTTTGCGAACATTGCATATATGGAAAATAAAACTGTGATCAGTTTTATTCTGGTTCTCATAAGTCTTCTGGTGTGTTGGACCTTGTTCATTCTGATGTATTTGGTCCTATTAATGTTCCTTCGTTATCAAAATTTGTATATTTTGTATCTTTCATAGATGAGTACAGTAGAGGGACATTGATTTATTTTCTCAGAAGAAAATCTAAAGTCTATAGTAAGTTTAAGGAGTTTAAAGCCTTTGCTGAAAAATTGACTGGTAAAATGATTAAATGTTTGAGAACTAACAATGATGGTGAGTTTTGTTCTACATAATTCAATAAATATTGCAAGGAACTTGGGATTGAAAGACATAAGACAAATCCATATATGCCACAGCAAAATGGAGTTGTAGAGAGCATGAACAAGACACTAATGGAGAAGGCTAGGAGTATGCTTAGTGGAACTAGCCTAGAACAAATGTTTTGGGCTAAACTTGTTGCCACTGCTTGCTATCTTGTAAATAGATCTCCTACATCAGCTCTTGTTGGAAAGACACCCATGGAGGTGTGGTCTTGTAGAAATCCTTCAATAAGGCATCTTCGTATTTTTGGTTGTGAGGCATATGCACATGTGCCTAGGGAGAAGCGGTCAAAATTCAAGAACAAGGCTATTAAGTGTATATTCATTGGCTATGGTGTCAGTGTGAAAGGATACATGCTTTGGGACCCTATAAGGTGTTGTATAGCAGAAGTGTCATCTTCAAAGAGCTAACACCTTCTTCCACTATTTTACAGCTAGAAGAAGAAAAAAAGAAAGAGGATGTTGTTTAGTTTCCTTCTACACCTGAGAAGATTGAATACAAAGACAATGTTGTACCTGATGATGAGGAGAGCTCTAGCAGCTCTAAAAGCTTAGAAGAAGAAGCTGAACCTCAACCTCAGCCTTTGAGGAGGTCTACATGAACAAGAAAGCAACCTGAGAGGTTTGGTTATACATTGCTTGATTCTAGTTGTGCTTTTGCTTTACTTACTAATAGTGATGAACCTAGAACTATATCAGAGGGTATGGCTATGAAAGACGTAGGTTCCTGGAAGGAGGCCATGGAGGATGAGATGGCTTCTTTGGAAAAGAATCAAACTTGGGACTTGGTGCCTTTGCCTGCTGGATGGAAACCTGTTGGATGCAAATGGGTGTTCAAGAAGAAATTTGGTGTAGATGGCAGTGTTGAGAAGTATAAGGCCAAATTGGTTGCGAAGGGATATTCACAAGTGGATGGTATAGATTATGGCGAGATCTTCTCTCCCGTTGCAAAGCTGATATCCATTCGATTCCTATTATGTCTTGCAGCAACTTATGACTTAGAGGTAGAACAGACGGATGTGAAGACAGCTTTCCTTCATGGTGATTTGGAGGAAGAAATCTACATGTCACAGCTAGAGCATTACATGGTGAAAGGTAAATAAAATTTGGTTTGCAAGTTAAAGAAGTCTTTGTATGGATTGAAACAGTCTCCTAAGATGTGGTACTTGAAGTTTGATGCCTTTTGTTGTCAATTTGATATTTGAGATCGAAATTAGATCATTGTGTGTATTACAAGTTTGACAATGATAGTATTCTCATTGTTGCACTATATGTTGATGATATTTTGCTCATTGGGAAGGGTAAGAATATGATTTCTAATTTTAAATCTCAATTGTCAGCACAGTTTGAGATTAAAAACTTAGGGGCAGCCAAGTACATTCTTGGGATGGAGATCCGAAGAGATAGAGATAACAAAAATCTTTGGTTAAGCTAGAGTAAGTATGTGAAGACCGTGTTGGATAGGTTTAGTATGACAGATTGTAGACCATTGTGTGTTCTTGTTTCTTTGGGGACAAAGTTGTCTGTTGAGGATTATCCAAAATCTCCTAGTGAGGTGGAGGACATGAGCAGAGTACCTTATGCTAGTGCTGTTGGCAGTTTGATGTATGCCATGGTCTGCACAAGACCAGACATTGCCCAAGTAGTGGGAGTTCTTAGTTAGTTTATGGCGAGTGTTTAGATATTTGAGGGGTACTTCTGAGTATTCCATATGCTATCATGGTAATGTTACAAGACCTTTACATTCTGTTGATATTCGTGGATTTGTGGATTCAGATTGGGCAGGTGACATTGACAGCAGGGGATCCAACAGTGCTTATGTGTTTACACTATTTGGTGGTGCTATTAGTTGGATGAGTAAATGACAACCTGTGGTTGCTTTGTCCATGACAAAAGCTAAGTATATGGCAGCAACTCATGCTTGTAAAGAAGCCATTTGGCTTAAGAGATTGTCTTCAGATATTGATGTTGATGCAGGTTAGATTACGATCAGTTGTGATAGTTAGAGTGCGATTTGCCTTGCGAAGAATCCAACTTTCCATGCCAGAACAAAGAATATTGATGTAGAGTTTCACTTTGTATGAGACATGGTAGAGGATGGGAAGGTAAATTTGGAGAAGGTAGATACTTTGAAGAATGTTGTAGATGCATTGATAAAGCCATTGGGTATAGAGAAGTTTAGATGGTGTTCGGAGTCTATGGGCCTCTTGGCCTATAGCAGTTAAATCCTATTATTCTATTGGATCTTACAAGTTGTTCAACAAGTGGGAGAATGTTGGGAATTAAGGTATCTCAACCTTGGTAATTCCTTGCATTATTTATGATTGTATTTATTTAATTATTGCCTAATGTTTTATTTGATTGCACATTTAGTTTGGTCACATAGTTGAGATGACATGGTGACATGTCTGCTTACTTCGAATGTGACTTGGATGGTCAAGTCAATCTTACATGGATTTGGGCATCCCATATTGCAGTGGCATTAATTTTCCATGTGTTGGTATCTTTGGTATGTGGAAGGCAATATTCCATATGACAAAATCTATGATGTGTAAGGGCCAAGTTTGGAGATTCCTATGATGAGTGGTTATAAGTGTCGGTTGGCATCTTTGCATCAGGGAAAGGCATCTTTGGGTGCCCAAGTTGGGCTATGACATGTTGTAACTAGAATATGCTATATTTAACATTGTATGACAGATTTTCTTACAACTTTCAAGATTGCTATTGTGGGCAGATTTTATGACAGTTGTAAGTCATGTAAGAGAATCTGTCATAGTCTATTTTTAGCCTAGAGCGCTCTACATTGGGAAAGTCAAATCTGCCATGTATGACAGATGTAAGGGACGTAAGGATGGTAAGGACAAGTGTCCTTTGATGCTGAAAATGGACATGAGGCCAAGGTGGATGCCTATCCCAAAATGCCCTCAAGATATGCCTTGTAATCTCTATAAAATGCATAGTTTGGAGTTGTAGTTGCATAGTGTTTTTACAGGTACTGTTATGCTACCGGAATAACTCCAAAATCAACATTTGTGAACTCTTGGAAGACATGCATTGCAAGTGTATTGTAAAATGTTGTTGTTTCGATAATACATTGTGCAGGTTTTAGAGTGTGGGGTTTTTTACCTGAAAAGGTTTTCCCCACAGTATATCTTGTATCACCTTCTTTTCGTGTTGAGTTGCTGCTGTAATCTTTATGTTATTAGTTTAATGTTGCTGCAATTATAAGGATTAAAATGAATTTACACTTCATTCCCCTCATTAGATTGGTGTAGGAAGTGTGTTCCGCTTACCTTGCTTCCTTTCAATTGAAGTGTGTTCCGCTTACCTTGCTTCCTTTCAATTAAGTCTCCTCATATAGCCAAATAGTACTTAAAGGGAAGATTAGGGATATGTATTACTTACATGGCATCAAAGCCCTATTTACAACATTGTGATGTAGTGCATGGCACATCCAATGATATGGTTGTTTGCCTCATTATTCCTCTTATAATATAGTTTATTAGGATTCAAAGGCCTCATTTTTATTTCTATTGGAAACTTTTCAAAGCTACCCAACATACCTAACATTATGATGTAAGGTCTCCAATGGTACACAAGATTTATCTTCTTACTCTTACAATGTAATCCATTATAATGGAGGGCATCAAAACCCTAATTAATATGTGAATATTAATAGGCTACACATTATATCCAGAATTGTTTATAGAGCCTCTTTCCTCTATCTCATTTTACTCTTAAAATTCTTAATAAATAATATATAAATAATGATAATTAATAAAAGATGTTTAAAATAAGCTAGAATATATTATATTAAACAAAAAATACCCTACTATGTCACATAACTTCAAATTAATACCACATACTTTACATTAATCATTAATTATTATACTTCTTTTGTAAAGTGGAAGTTAAATAAATACAATTATATTGTGGTAGTTGTGGAATCCTACTATAAAAATTATTGTCTTAATGGAAATATAATTGAATGGTAAGAAGACATGCCCTTAAATGCAATAAAGCAAGCAATAATCAAATTAATCTAGATAAAAGAGATAAGTCTATACATGTAGCTAAATCTAATATATGCTACTTAAATTCAATAAATCAAGCAATAATCCAATTAATCTAGATAAAAAAGCTAAGTCTATACATGTACCTAAATCTAATAAATTAGAAACAAAAACAAAGATAAATGAATTAATAATGTATGTAGAATTTAGAGAGAAGACTAATTTTGACTATGACACAAGACATATATCTAGAATCTAAAACCAAATAAAAAAACTAAAGGATGTAATGAATGCACTCTATGGATATTATAATTACATAGATACATGGATTGAGGTCATGATGGTAGCCTTGATTCCCTCAAGGGTTGCCATGAACTTCTAGTGTAGACCTAACTTCTAAATCTTTAGAACATTGGTTCACATAGAAAAATTTCTATGTTTGTATCTAGAAATCAAAGACTTGGTGGTGTTGCAAAGTATCATTAAAACTTGCCAAAAAAATAGGAAATCCTTGAGACTTCTTGGAATGCGATCAAGCCTTGTTGATTGATGTTACCATAAAACTCCATGTTGAAGACTAGTTTTTTTATTATTTTTATGTTATACTTCAATGTGATATCATAGAGAAAATGAAATTATGTAAATAATAAAATACCAAATCAAAAGAAACAACACACATGTATCAATAATACCAAGTAATAAGGATCATATATAGATATTTCTTTAATGTCTTATATAGTCTTTTAACCATTCTTCATCCTCTTACATAGATATTTCTTCAATGTCTTATAAGGTCTTTTGTATATTATTTCTTTTGATATTGTCTATAAAGTGACTAAACATTTTGTTAATGTCCATTGAGATCATTGTTTGGATTGTAGGTGTTAGACATATTTATAAATTATTAGTTGAAAGCATCCAAGTATTACTTTTATTTGTGGTGGTAGTTGGCCAACTAAATGTGTATTCACAGAGGGTTCTAGCATTACTGTATCACTCCTCCAAATTCCTCATTTCTATTCCTCATTTCTATGGTCATTTCACTCATTTTTTTCTACCAAGTTATTCTACATAGTTTGGATTTGTCTATTATCAAACTCATAGAGTGTTCACTACCTTATTTGTGTTTGTTTGATTTATAGATGTTGTACTTACATTAATAGCCATTGTATTATCCGTTCTATCAATTTTATGGAACTAATTGTGGGGTATGCTAATAATTGTAGTTGTGCCTTGATTAGTTTTGTAAAAATCTTATCTATTCCTTCTAATTTAATATATTTGTGCATCCAATATTGCTTGGAACTTATTGCACTAGCATATCTATTAGTCCATACTTATGTGACTTCCCTAAATCAACTTGGGATCCTTGAACTATAATAGGAATTATAACAGGTGTAATGGTCACCATAAGGTTCTGTTATTTCAGCTTTGCTAGAAATTATTTGATCTTTCTCAATGGATCCCATGTAGATGGTAGTGACCTTCCAACCATAATCTGTTTACCTTCTACACTAGTTTACTTTCTATCCTAATCTTATTCATCTCCATTTCCTTCTATTGGTTCCTCCTCTATTTGTATTTATTTCTTTGTATTTTCTCCATAGGGTTGGTCTTATTTTAATTGCTCTACCATTTCTTCATCTTGACCTCCTATTTTCGTAAAAGCATTTTATTGCTTCTCTGAGGATTTTCTTGGTTCATTTGTGATTTCTTGTTTTATCATCTTTGCTTCCTCCATATGTTTTTCCTTTCCTTCTTTTTCAACTACCTATATATGAGTTTTTCTCTTTGGTTTCTCTTCTTACTCCACTTCTATTTATTCTTTATATGATGTTTCAATAATTGACAGAGCTTCTTGTGTTGTAGTGATAACTGTAAATGTTATATTTTCTTATATTTTAATATTTTATACCTTTCATACAACCCTTTCATCCAAAATATTTTGATAGTAAAACCTTGTTGCCAGTATAACTTCTTCTTTTAGTCTATTGGTAACTGCATCATACTCTTTATGTGGCACCTACACAAGAGTGCCAACTCTTTGTGCTCTAAGTTCTTTATCTTGGAATGTTCTTATATCTTCCTAATCTAAAGGAGAGATTGCACTTCTTTTACAAGTCCATCTACGGCTATTTGCCTTATAGATGCTTCTATCTTCAATTCAACATCTGTCTCCTTTTTATTTCCTTTGATCCTTTTACATAATTCTTCTACAAAATTTTTAGTTAGCAAACTTCTACAAAATATGGTGACCATTACTATAGTTAGTAAATTTTAGTTAGTTCATCAAAATTACTATTGTATACTAGGTGTATCCAATTTTGACTTAGTTCTTTTCTATGGAAGTGGTGGGATATGTTTTCACTACCTCGAGTGGTTTTCTATTTTTTCCATTTTTTTTGTTTTTTTTTTCATTCCTTGGTCACTTCTTTCTAGATATTTCCTTCTTTTTACACTACTTGTTCTTTATTTGTGGTTATTTTCTTACTTTTTATACCTTTTATATTTTTTTAATCCTAATTTATCTTGTTCAAAGGATTCACTATTAATATATTGTACCAAACCTCTCCTCACCTTGAATTTATTTCTCCTAATCCTTTGTGGTTGGTTTTCTTTTGCCTTTCTATTTTGTCTACAATTCATTTTCAATAGGGTCATTGTCACTAATTTATGGATGAGTTGGCTGGTGAAGGTGTTTTATTTTCTAGTCTTCTAGCCATTTTCTCTTTCTTAGATGTTTTGGACTCCTCTTTTCACTTTGCCTTACTCCTCATATCATATTGCAATGATTTATTTTGTAGTTCCTCTATAGTCAATGTCTCCTTTTTAAATCTCTTATCTCAAATTGTGAGGAGTATTATGGTATTCCTAAAATTCAAGAACTTAATCTAATTGACCTTCTAGGTGTTTTCCTTTTCATCTCTTTTCCTTTCCTTGTTTTGAGAGTATCCACAATAGAAATAACTATTAGTTTAGCTAGAATTTCCAATTCTTTGTTTTCCAAGTCTCTATCTTAACTTTCTATTTACTTTAACTTACTTTGTCTCTTTCCTCTATATTTCTCCCATCCTACTATTCTTTCCATGTCCCAAATCTAGGTATCTTGGGTTTCTTTAGGTGGTGCAACAAATTCTTCTAAATCTTTGTAGGGTAGGGGTAGTTCAAATGCAATCCTAAATAGCCTTTTTTAAATAAAAAAGGTGCAAAAGCACCCATACCAAATATATTAATGATCAAAAGAGAATTACAAGAGGGGACCAAAAATGAGAAATAGAGGCTTCATGGCCATCAAAACCCAAGGGGTCAAATATACTCACTCTGTTCGGAAGTTCTACGGATATCATCACCTATTACACTCTCATATGATGAACATCAAATTAGAAGTAAATGAATCTAGAAGTAATAGTTAGTTCTATGAGAGAGTGTCTGTAGTGGCCGTTAGAGGTGAAGAGAGGCAATTAAGACTTCTAAAAAAATTAAAGCCCTCATACTAGAATGAAAGATTTGAAGTTGTATTGGTTTGAAAAGGATCATTGGTCTCCCAACAGTGTCAAGGATCTCTGCCAAAACCATTTGAAATTTGAATGTTGCATTTGTAGAGTGAAGATTGGAAACCACATGTTGAAATGTGAAATCAGTTTTACTTATTCCAGTAGTGACGAGCAGTCAACAATGAGATCTAGCTAGTTCCACGTGTACACCATGCAAAATTGCATGTAGAAGTGCCACTCACACTTTTATGCATGAAAATATATCTTTAGATTTTCTTTATTTTTTAAATGTGCTTTTTTTTATTATTTAAGTTAGTCGAGATTAAATGCGAAGGCATGAGAAAAAGTTTTGTAAATCCAAATTTTCTTTTGAGAATAAAATTGAGAGATCTTTGCCCATGGTTTTTTCCTCGTACATTACCAGGTTTTCCACATAAATATATGTTGTCTATTTTGTTCTCTTATTTCTAATTCACTATTATTTCAATTTTGTACTGCTTATTTTTCTAAGGGTTGGTATCAAAGCACACGGTTCTATGCAGAAATTGTTTTGTGGGTTTTTCATTTTTGTGAAAAGCAATGACAAGAAGCATGGTTACCAGATTTGAGGCTCAAAAATTTGATGGTTCCACTTTTTCTTTGTGGAAACTAAAGGTTCAAACCTTATTGGTGAAGGATGGATGCGCCTTGGCTTTCAAGGGGACAATATCAAAACCTATAGCCATGAAGCAAGAGGATTGGGTTGAACAAGATAGCATGGCTAGAGCTACAATTCAGTTATCTCTAGCTGATTCAATTTTATTCAATGTTGCAGAGGAGAAAATGACACATGACTTGTGAACTAAGCTAGAGAAGTTATATGAGACCAAGTCATTGTCAAATAAAATTCTGTTATGACGGCAGGTGTATAATTTGAGGATGCATGACAGTTCTTCAATCATATATCATTTCAATTATTTTAACACACTAATTAGAAAGTTGGCTTCAGTGGCGGTGAAAATTGAAGAAGAGGATAAAGCGGCTATACTATTGTGCTCTTTCCTTGAAACTTGGGATCAACTAGTTATGTCTCTCAATAACTCAATACCGAAGGGAAAACTTATCTTTGAAGATGTGGTAGCCACAGTAATGTCTTAAGATTCAAAGCGGAAGACATCTCAAGGGACTTCTTCTTTTGATGCCCTTTTTGTAAGGGGTAGAACTATAGAAAGAGAGAAAGCTGATCGTGAACAAGCTAGGTTGAAATCTAAGGGGCAGAAAAGAGTAAATGTTGGAACTATGGAAAAGCACGACATGTCAAAAAGAGCTGCAGGTTGCTAAAAGAAAACAAATAAAATCCTAGCTAGCAGCTATCGAAGGCAAACACAGCAGAAGTTGAAGCACCATTAGAAGATGGAGAGGTTTTGTCTACAAATCTGAGAGGTTCATTTCATCATGTTTGGATCATTGATTTTGGTTCCTCTTTTCACATGACTCCTCACAAGGAGTAGTTTTCTTCTTACTAGTCATGTGATGGAGGTACGGTTTATATGGCTAATGACAACCCATGTGAAGCTATTGGTGAAGGAGAGGTCAAGATCAAAATTTTTGATGGGATTGTAAGGACTCTTCAACATGTAAGACATGTACTAGGATTGAAGAAAAATCTGCTATCACATGGAGTATTTGATGAGCCAAGTTACTGATTTAGTGGATAAAATAGCTGTCTCAAGGTAACAAAGGGAGTGTTGGTTGTACGAAAGGGAGAAAAGGTTGGCATTTTCTATAAGTTACTTGGAGAAACTTGCAGTGGAGAGACTATAGTGGTATCAGATGTAGAAATGAATTCATCATCTACTTGGTATCAAAGGCTAGGCCACATGAGTGAACGTGGTCTCAAGGTACTGCTAGATAGAAATCTTCTCTAGGTGCTAAATCTAGATATTTGAATTTTTGTGAGCATTGTTTGTTTGGAAAGCAGAATAGGTTGATTTTTTATAGTTGCACTACCAAAAGTAAAGAAATTCTAGATTTAATCCATTCATGTACTTTGGAAGCACCTATTACATCACTTGGGTGTTCATCATATTTTGTTTCAATTATAGATGATTATTCTTGTAAGGTGTGGATTTATCTATTGAAGAAGAAATCTGATGTATTTTCTTATTTTAAGAAGTTTAAATCTTTGGTAGAGAATAAAAAGGCAAAATAATTAAGTTTCTTAGAATAGATAATGGAGGGGAATTTTGTTCAGGTGAGTTTAATCAGTTTTATAGTGAGCATGGTATTGCAAGGCATTTGACAGTTTTTAAAACACCACAATAAAATGGTGTTGCTGAAAGGATGAACCATACAATTATGGAAAGAGCTAGATATGTGTTGAGAACTATTGGATTGGAGAAGAAATTTTGGGATGAGGGTATTAATATAGCTTGTTTCTTGATTAATAGATCAACCACTACAACCCTAGATCATTAAATTCCTGAAGAAGTTTGGAAAGGTAAAATTGTTGATTATTCCTTTCTTCATATTTTTAGTTCTGATGCTTATGCTCATATTCCCAAAGAGGATAGGAATAAGCTGTATGTGAAGTCCACGAAATGTATTTTTCATGGCTATGCAAAAGGTACAAAGGTGTGTTGAACACCCAGAATACTGAGAGGGGGGGTGAATCAATATTCTTTGAAACCACTTAATCATTTAAACATTCATTTCATAAAGCATGTTTAACTTGCATTAAGATAGGAAAGTATGAAATCAACCACTAAAGAATATCACACATGAACACTAGATTTCAACGTGGAAAACCCAAAAAGGGAAAACCATGGTGAGGATTATCTCATAATATATATTAATAGAGCAACCGATTAAGGTTGATACAATTGGTGGACTCACTAGCCAAGAATGCTCACTGCAACTGGGTCACTGCCAAAGGAATCATTGTCTTGAAAAGAAAGAGATAGAAGAAGGGGATGGCTCATTGCCAAAATGAACTGTTAACAATGCATCTGACTAATGCTGAAGATGCATTTCCACTAAAGGTCAGAATACTAACTTTACACACTTGATCTTCACCACAAACTCAACTTGTCTCTCTCTGCATCAGACTTCACTTACCTCCACACACTATATATCTTCACAATCCATATATATTTATATCTCCACACAAGAATTCAACCGTGTATATATAATGCATTAAATAATAACATTAATTAGGTCGACACAATATATGTACCGTGAAACTTCCTCTCTTGTCAGTCTAAAACACAATCCCATATGCTTTGTAGAGAGAACCAAAGCATGTAACACATTTATATAGTTTGGCACAACCTATAAATACTCCCATGACATCATTTCATACATTTCATAGCTCCACACAATATTAACATCTTCAAGTCGACTTCACTGGTGAAGCAGCAATAGTATGAACTAACTATTAGTTCAAAAATTGACATGCAGACCTCCAAATTGCCTATCACTTGGATCATACATACTTCAAACATCCGTAACCTTATCCTCAACTCCACAAAGTGGGATATTCATCTATGGTGGAATGCGGAGCATTTCAATTTGTCATTGACACTATCATTGTACTGCCCGTATAGAGTCTGGTACTCTGTCAGCTCTTCCTTTGACTCTGAAGGACTTCAAGAGTTGAAAATTTGATTTGGAATCTATGAATATGTACCAAAAATACCTTACAACCACACAACAAAATGTTTCATAGTGGAGGAATGTGGACCAAAAAGATGGTTCCCTAAACATTGAAAATAGTACACTGGTACTTAGACAAATTTGTAGAGTGATTGGTACAATGGTCTTCTCTGGATCAACATGACTATATCTTTATTATTTGTTATCCTTATCCACATCACACTTATAAAAATTTATATCACACTTAGCACCTTCTCCAAAACACTTAGCAACTCCAGCCTAACTATATCTATACCCCTTATTGAATCTCTCCGGACCAATACAACTATGTCTTTACCCTTTGTTGTCATCAATGACAACACTGCTTATTGCCATGCTTATCATTCTCTACATCATTATGCTTATGTTTCCAACAATCTCCCCCTTTGTCATTGATGGAAACATAGCTAAAACTTCTCCCTCCTTGTCATCAATGACAAAGTAACTACTTGTACACCTATAAGTGAAAAGTTCACCCCTTATCAAAACTGATCTTGTTTTATTACATAGATAATCCCCCTTACTATTTTATTTCTATTCATCAAAAATATCAAAATTTGTTTCCTTCTAACCTTCCACCTATGTACAAATTATTAGAAATAAGAAACTTACTGACTGGTAGGAAAGATATCCTTGTAAATGTTCTTCAATTGTATTACTGTAGAATCCCAGTGTACCTTGGTAAATTTTAGTGTTTGTATTTTTCCATTGACCTGTAAGAGCAATTCTTTTTCTTTTTCCACTATTTCAGGAGTAGCTGTCATCTTGCCAATCTTATCATCTTCCCTTAATAATGTTGTCAGTGCAGCCATTTTAAAGTTGACTATATCTCTTAGCTGACCCATTTTAAGGCTGACTATATCTCTAGGCCATCAATCTTATCTTTTATTTCTTTAGTAGATATGGGCCATGATAAACAAAATTGGTACATTACATTGGCATCTTTTAGATAATTTTGAATACTCTTTACACTATTGTTTAGAAAAAATGTTTGCCTTGGAGCACTTCTCAGTCAAATCTGATAGTCTCTTTTTTCTCAATTCTTCCTTTGTCTTCTTCTCAACTACCTTTTCTAATGACTCAAAGTGGTTGTTAAATGACTCCATTAGTTTCTTCATTTGCTAAGCAGGAGTTAGAGAGGCATCCCTCTTAGTTTCTAGAAGCATTTTCTCAAAAACTTTCATTACAAAATTGGTACATTACATTGGCATCTTTTAGATAATTTTGAATTCTCTTTACACTATTGTTTAGAAAAATGTGTGCCTTGGAGCACTTCTCCATCAAATCTGATAGTCTCTTTTTCCTCAATTCTTCCTTTGTCTTCTTCTCAGCTACCTTTTCTAATGACTCAAAGTGGTTGTTAAATGACTCGATTAGTTTCTTCATTTGATAAGCAGGAGTTAGAGAGGCATCCCTCTTAGTTTGTAGAAGCATTTTCTCAAAAACTTTCATTGCTTCTTCTAGAAGCTCATTTCCTTCTACATCTGACTGTAGAATCTCCTCTTGAGATGGGGCTTGAAAATTTGTTCCAAGTTGTAGTTTCTTCAGTGGAGAGATACTAGACAAATTGATTTTCCCATCCAAGGATTGTAACTAAAGTAACTGTGGTGAGGACACAGTTTGAATTTGTCTTTGTTGTGCCAGAAACTCTCTGATGGAGTCAATATTAAGAAATGGTGAGCAAACATACACAAAATTAAACCATTATAGAATAATATAGTATTGTCTTCAGATGATTTTACAATGCAGTACATTGTCTTTTTAAAGCCTTGTTATTCCCGTATATAACTTCTTACGGGAAAGTAACTTCCCAAAACCTAACTTATAAACTAACATTTATTTAATATGCATAAACTAACAATGTAATATTATATACTATTATGCCAACATTCCCCCCCTTATTCCGCAAAAGTACCAGGGACCCCCCCTGAATGCTAACATACTCAACAAAGCTGATTACATAATATGAATACATATTTTATATAAGATCTTCTCCCAAAGAACAAATCCTAAACCAAGAGAGGCTCCATCATGCTATCTCGTCTACCCTTGGAAAGGTGTAGCTTTGAGCTATGTTCTTGAGCTCTTTAGTCCCAAGCTCTCAAATCACAGAATCTTGAATTATTCGACAATGGACCCTAAGAGATATGACAGGTCTATGCCATGTTGTCTAGTGACCGCGAAAGGGTATAATTCAAGATCATATACTCTTTGAAGCTCGCTGAACAACAATCCATATTGAGCTCAACACCAAACCCCAAACTTGTCTTTGAAAAAAAATCTTCACAAAACATACATTCTTCAAATTTGTTAGCTCTGTCAGCATCAACAAAGAAAAATAAAATAACCAAAACCAAAAATGCTTCTCATGCAAAGCATCATCTCAAAGTGAGAAGCTAACTTGAGATGATGGAAAATCCTCCATCCTTCGATGCCGCCTGCCTCCAATTTGATGTGGTTACACTTTATCCAACTAATGTTACATATGAGCCTTTGAAAACTCTATCAGGTGCAGTATAAATGGCCCCAAGAGCACAAGCAATGTTTGATGTAGCCATGATAAAATAACTCCAATGTTTTCCACCGTATTACTCCAAAGGCAAAAAATAAATTATTTAAATATTTTAAATGCCCTTAAAAAAAGGAAACTACTTATGTCTCCCTTTCATAAAATTAAATATCTTCATAAAAATTCTACTACTTATGTCTCCCCACTTTTCTTTCTTTTTAAAATAATACTCTTTAAAAGATGAAAAATCTCTCCCTTTTTAAAAATTTTTCTTTTTAACTTTCTCCCAAGAAAGGTAAAAACTTTTCAATGTTTGTTTTAAACTTCATGAAACATAAACTTATTTTACTTCTCATGTATGTCTTTTACCCATCAACACATCTTTTTTCTTTTCACATTGGCTCACATTTCATAAAGTATAACATTAATAAATTTCAGTCAATTTTTAAACTCACCCGAGGAATGCTGCAATAATATATTCACAAGATGTTTCATTCTTTCATATGGGCAAATGCTTTAACCACTTTCACCAAACTTCTGCTTGGCATTCATGTAAATAAACTTGTTTTAACTCCCTGCGTAGTCTTTCAAAATGCCTCATAATGAATGCCAGATGCCTTTGACAAATGCCTCATCAAATCTTCAAGGATTCAGAGGAATGTTAAATGCTTGACAACAATTAATGCAGCAATTAAAAAAAAAAATGCTTAAATCTAAAAATTGTAGTGGCCAGCATCAAAATTCAATACTCCATCATTTAAAAATAATGGCACAACTCAGTCAAATTTACTCTTCCAAACATTGTACATCCTTTCAAAAATTCCAATACTTTAATAGTGTGTAGCACTTAGAAGTTCAACACCAAAATAAAATAGCAAACAAAGAGGATAATACTCTCCCCATAAGCAGCCTTCACTTCAATAGTTCTCCTAGTAGACACATCATCCGCAGAAAACATCTCTCTATGTTGCAGACATAACTGTCTTCTTCAAGACCATTTTTCAATCATAGGCACAGAGATATAATCAATGCTCTGATACCATATTAAGAAATGGTGAGCAAACATACACAAAATTAAACCATTATAGAATAATATAGTATTGTCTTCAGATGATTTTACAATGCAGTACATTGCCTTTTTAAAGCCTTGTTATCCCCGTATATAACTTCTTAAGGGAAAGTAACTTCCCAAAACCTAACTTATAAACTAACATTTATTTAATATGCATAAACTAACAATGTAATATTATATACTATTATGCCAACAATCAGTTGGGGAAACTCCAGAGCTCTCACCATTATTATTTCTTTTCTCCTCTTCTAAGATGGATATCATATGAGAGCCAGGGGTTTCTAGAGAAAAATTGTCCTCATGTATCTCTTCTTCTTCATTCTCATGAGGAGCAGAGACATTATCCTCAGCCTCACTCTATTCTCCTTTCTCTTCATCTTTCTTCTCCTCTGGTATCTCCTTTATTTCTTCAATATTCTCTATATTTTCTAAAGGGCTTACAATATTCTAATCCCCAAAGTGCAGCATTTTGGGCCTCTAAATTTCCAATCTTTTTTAGATGATATTTGATCTTGACTGCAACCGGTACATGTGCCAACCATACAATGTTTTGTGCACCCAATACTTCTCTAAGGAAATAAATGAGCAAATAGATAACTAAAGAACCAAATTTGAAAGGGTATTTTGAGTCCTTTGTCTTCTAAAGATTTTCAAGCAATTATTGCCTTAGCAACTCACACAGATCATAATCTATACCCTTCTTGACCATTTCATATGCAGTATATATGGGAGTTACAAAGACAAAGTTTTCTCTATTTATGAAATAGATCTTGTACCCTATCATCACTATAGAATATTCAATATCATTCATAGTCAAGGCTCTTTTATCAAGTTTTACTGTAGTGAGCTTCATTACAACATCATTTTTGACAGATTTGAGTACCAGAATAGCTTTGGTGGAGCACAACCCTATTACAACCCTAATGGCTTCCTTTCTTATCATGTGTGGAAGGTCCAGCCACATGAATTTGTCATGGATGTAGCTCAGTACATACTTCATCCAAGCATCTTCATAGTACAAAATGGGAAAATCATTCCAAACATCCAACTCTTTCATAGTTAGGGCACTATATTCATGCTTTAGATCAAAGTTTTCATATGTTAACTCATTAACCCAAAATTCTCTTAGTTTTGCATGGTTGTATTCTTCCATCTTTGTATGGATATACATTCTCACATGCTCTATGTGCAAGACACCATATGGTATATCTAAAAAAGCACCATTCAGATCTGTCTCCATTGACTTGAAGGGATGTTTCTTAAATTTAGGTCGGGGATGGTCCACTACTTCTACCACTTGTGGAGTAAACATATTTAAAGTTCTACTAAAAACCCTTTAAAGAAAGATAGAGCTGTAAAATACCTTTAAATCACCTCTAGTTAGGGTTTCATTCTTAGGATATCTGAATTCACTTCTTCTTGCAACTTTACAACTCTTTTCTCTTGGATTGATTGTTTGCAAATGATGCTTTCATCTAGTGACATTCATTTATACCCTTTTTACTCTTAACCTAATTTCTATTCAATACCATATTTGATAAAGTTGTCAAAGCTTCTACTATGATTCACAGTTATCTTCTATTGCTCCATAATCTTCATAAATAAGACATTTTTCACTAGTGTTATCTTCAAAAGGTTAAGAATATCAATCTTCATCTCACATCCTTGTGCTAAAGCATCAACACCATTTCTCTAGTAGGGGATGAAAGATTTCCATTAAAACTCCCCCTCAGTCAAAGCTCTCAACCTAGTTCTCAGAGGAGGTATCAGTGCAAGAGACTAGCATTGCCCCATCATTAACCTTAGTTTCTTCTTTCTTCTTCCAGAGCTTGTCCATTTCTTTCTTTATCTCTACTGGATCCATGTTCTTCAATGTATTATTCTTCTTTACTAGATCAACCTTCACATTCTTATTTCTGCAAAAGTTGCTAATATGACCAAATTTGTTGCATTCATAACATCTGACATTTTGAACAAGCTTACTTCCATTTATTCTGGATCTACATTGATTATCTTTATGCCCAAATCTACAGCATGTATAACAATAGCCATAGAAGGATGGAATCATCATACCCTTATTGTAACCATTCATCATTTGATTTTTGCATTCATTAGCCTTATGACCAATCCTTTGACATGTAAAACATTGACTAGATAATGATCGAACATTTTGATTCATCCTTCTTCTACATTCCATAGCCTTATGTCCATACTTGCAAGAGTAATAGTAGCTAGAGTACCTTTGCGCAGCTGGTTGTCTGATAGGTACCCTATTAAAGTTTTTCTTCTTGGTCTAGACCTATCTATTATTACCTTTCTTGAATGCAGCCTTCTTTTGGTAGTTTTTCTTCTTTCTAACATTGTTTGAAGTTTGATTTATCTTTGAACTTTAACCCTTTTCAAAACCTAATCCTTCTTTATCCTCTGTAGCCTTCTGATTTGCAATCATTTCATCAAATAGGGCAGAACTTTTCTTGAATTTGTCTTCTTGAGTATTTGCCTTCTCCAACTCTATTTTTAGGACCACTATTTCTTGTTCAAGCTTTGTACATTCTTCAGATTTGCCTTTTAGTTTTTCATTTAGGCATTCTTCAATTCTTTTCCCTTCCTGAATTTGTATTTTTAGTCTAGTGATTGTCACAATTGATTGATTGATCTATTCATTTACATCCTTATATCTCTCCTTGAATCTCTTGTTTTGTTCCCTCAACTCTTTGATGCATTAATCTAATTCCTTAATATTTTCATCCAGATCTCTATTCTTGCATTGAACTTTTTCCAGATCTTCAAGAGCTGATTCAAGTTCTCCATTCATGTCAACTATGTAGTCTTCTTCAGTAAATTTAACAATAGGGATTTCTTTAGGAGGAGTAGGATATCTTTTAAGATCCATGTGTTCATACCTCAAGAACTTCCTCAACTGGTTAAGCTTCTTCCAAGGAACCAGGCTCTGATACCAATTGTTGAACACCTAGAATATTGAGAGGGGGGGTGAATCAGTATTCTTTGAAACCACTTAATCATTTAAACATTCATTTTGTAGAGCATGTTTAACTTCCTTTAAGGAAGGAAAGCATGAAATCAACCACTGAAGCATATCACACATGAACACCATATTTTTATATGGAAAACCCCAAAAGGGAAAAACTATGGTGAGGATTAGCTCACAATATATATTAATAAAATAACCAATTAAGGTTGATACAATTGGTGGAATCACTATCCATGAATGCTCACTACAGGTGATCACTGCCAAACAACTCACTATCCTAAATAGAAAGTGATAGAAGAAGGGGATGGCTCACTACCAAAATAAACTGCTTACAATGCATCTGACTAATGCTGAAGAAGTAGTTCGACTAAATCTTAGAATACTGACATTACACACTCCATCTTTACCACAAACTCAACTTGTATCTCTCTGCATCATACTTCACTTACCTCCACACACTATATCTCTTCACAATCCATATACATTTATATCTCTGCACAAGTATTTAGCCTTGTATATATACTGCATTAAAGAAGAACATCAATTAGGTTGACACAATATATGTACAGTGAGACTTCCCATTTTGTCGGCCCAAAACTCAATCCCATATGCTTTGCAAAGAGAAACAAAGCATGTGACACATTTATATAGGTTAGAACAACCTATAAATACTCCCATGACATCATTTCATACATTTCATAGCTTCATACAACATTAACATCTTCAAGTTGGCTTCACTGGTGAAGTAGCAATAGTATGAACTAAGTGTTAGTTCACAAATTGACATGTCGACCTCCAAATTAGGTATCACTTGGATCATACATAGTTTAGACATCCATAAACTTATCCTCAACTCAACAAAGTAGGATATTCATTTGCGGTGAAATGCGGAGCATCCCAATTTTTCACCAAAACTGTCATTGTATTGTCAGTACAGAGTCCGGTACTCTATAAACTCTTCCTTTGATTCTGGAGGACTTCAAGACATGAAACTTTGGATTTGGACTCTATGAATATGTACCAACAATACCTTACAACCACATAGTAAAATGCTTCATAGTAGAGGAATACAAACCAAAAAGTTGGTTCCCTAAGCATTGAAAACAATACATCAGTACTTCAACAAATTTGCAGAGTGATTGGTGCAATGGTCTTCTCTGGATCTGTTACCAATTTTCTCCATAGCTCACATTGGTAGAGCTGAAGTACATTTAGTTCATTTTATATGATAAAGTTTTTAAAATTTTTCCTATTATCTTGTTTGCAAAGTTGGAATGTTTGAAAGATTTAGTTATGATGCATTGTTATAATAGAGGAAAGGATTTAGTTCATCATTTAACGCTTTGTTGAGTATTCATCAGAGATACAAGTTATTTCATTTCATTACAATGATCATTCAATTTATAAATAGATATATACAAATGGAATAAACATTGCATTGAATGAAAACATGATAGATCAAATGTCCCACACAAGCCGTGGAAATAGCTGAACTAGTAGAAACATAGGAAATATACTATACATCTGGAAATAAGAAAGAGAAAGAACATAGCCATCATTTCCTATTCAATGCCTTTGGTATCCGAGGTTGCTTTTCATTCCTTACTCTTGATTTTCATAAGAACCTACAGGATTGGAAGAGATTTGTTAGAGCTCTGGCTATGAGTTTCCTATATGCCTATCAACAGAGGCATAATACATTGCCTATAGTGCACTAAATAAGATACAAATCATTCACATGCAAGAGAAACTGAAAAGAGAAACAATCAATGAGCTTCACTAATTTTATCTAACATGTTTGTTTCTTATGCAAGTATAGGTGAAATCATGTTGATGTTTTTGAAGATCATTTCAGCATGTGTTGCAAAGTGGGCTCCCACAAGGGTCGAGCCCAGTATGCTGCCCCTCATTCTTAGGAAGGGATGGAATGCATATCCATATTGTTCAAACAGAGTATATTCAGTTGAAGAGTGTCTCATCAAGTGAGTGCATAAACTCCAAGTTCATTGCCCCATCTATGATCATCAGTTGAAGAGATGAAGTGACAACCACGTATGTGTAGTGAACATGTCCAAGACAAATCAATAGTGTATGGAACTAATCTTGCATATGAAGAAATATTGAAACTAAAGATAGTGATAGAATAGAGTTTGCAAGTGTTTATATGAAGAGGACAACACTCTTATACTGATCAAGAAGTATAGTTTTCAATGTCCAACATGACAGGTACATTATAACCATTTTCATCCAAAGTATCTTTCATAATGTTTGCATACAGCCGAGGTAGATGCAAAAAAAATTATCATATGCATAGTGGAACAGCCAAAACATCACAGGTTACAGGTACAATCATAACATTTGTATGCCAAACATAGTTGCAAATGAACAACGTCATCCAATGATGTATAATTGTTTTAGTCATAGTATGTGAATATCATCAGTTGTAAGAATGAGTATCATTTTATGCATGATTGAAAAAACTGATGAGTATAGATGGACAAAAATAATACATCATGTCATAGAGAATAAATGAAAGTGCCACATTTGAATGACAGTTATAAGAGAATGTTTGAGAACACATTTGAAATGGTATAGTAAACTAGATAGAAAGTATGCCAAAGCATCACATGTATAATTGTATGAGCATCAGGATACAATTTACCATTGAAAAAAGATAGAATCTTAATATCCATATTCATCTACAGGAGATGTAAAAGAGACTGAATATAGCCAGTGAATGTAGAGTAGAATAAAAGTGCATATTCAATCAAATGGAGCATATACAAGCATACAACCATATCAAATGCACTATATCATGGTAAATAGTGCAATCTGAGTGTTTGTATTCATCTACAAAAGGATTCAGGAAAAAGAGAACATCTACATGTTTATCTCATTTTGTAATGAACATCATTAGTATATATGCTACTACAATACAATCAGGGAAGTGATTAAAAGAACCAGTTCATATCTATAGCCTGAGATTATATTTTCTTCTCATGGAAAGCACCCAATTCGAGTTCAAGGAAGTTGTAGTCAAGGAATACTTTTCTTTACAAATAATAAACCATTGTTATCATGTGTGCGTAGAGTTTTGTATACAGACACAACCGTGGGCTTATAGTGGGGTTTCTCACAGTATGATATGAACCCACTTGTTTTTTTAAATAATAAGCTCATATGCAGAAGAAAGTGAGGATTCTAAGTTCATTCAAGCAAAAAATGCTTAGAATGTCAAGATAGTTGTGACCTCATAAGAGCAAACCCATAGATATATATTTATATTTGAATACATTTGTTCACAAAAATTAAAACCCTTGTCAATTTAAATAGATAAAGCTTCAGATACAGATAGAAGAGAAGATTTTGAAACTATTCAGCTAAGGGATGCCAAGAAATGCATATCCCAGCCACAGTCTGTGACAAGGAAATGCATTGTTTTCTTAAAGGTTTGAATCCATCTAGCATTTTAAAAAGAAGGAAAGTTGGAGATATATAAAAGAAAATGAAGATTTTTTGAACTTATTTCATACTCAGAGATGCCAAAATAAGTCACGACCTATGACAAGGAAGCCTCTATTTTGAAGGAAGTTACAGACATAGAAAGAAAATATAGACTTTCAAACTCATGGGAGCCACATTGAAAAAATAAGTGAATATGCAGTTTATAGCCATGGCATCTAATGATAAGGATATACAAAGTATTGACCATATGTTATCATCAAAAGCTTACCTTTTGTTCTGAGCAAGTTGTATATGTAAAGGCCGAGAGTTTTTCTTGTTGCAATGAGTTTAGAGATACCATTTGTGGCAGCTTGAACAAGAAAATGATAACTAGAGAAATAGAGAACAACAAAATGTGTCAAGAAGGGAGTCATAGTTGTGACCAAGAGAACTATAGAACAAGGGAAAATCGATGATAAATGAAAGAGATGGATACCACGAGCATCACAGGGAAGTTTACCTTTTATTTCCTATTGATAATCTTCAAGAAATCATGTACAGACACAGAGAAATCGAAGGGCTGAGCTCCAAACCCTAATCCTATGGTGGCTGGAGCAGAGAGCCTTCATCAAAAAATTGCAAGTCAAAATGAGCCTGAGAAAATAGGACAAAATCTCTTTTTCTTTAGGGTTCCAAATGCCCTAATTCTATTGTGATATTTTTATCACATTTGAATAAATTTAAAATGGCAAACTAATACCCATCATTGTATCTTGTCCTCCTTATGCCAAAGTCTCAAGACTTAGAATGGTGTCGAAAACCTTAGGTCCCTTTGCATATTCTATGCTAAAACTTGATACCTTAAAAAACAGTTTAGTCCCCTTTGAAGATAATTGACATACCATATACCCTAGGTCCCTTAGAGGTAAAGCTCACATGCCCTTAGGATATTTTTGCAAATTAGATGGAGAATAAGCCTTATAGGCTTTTATTTTTGTAGGCCATATATTATGCCTTCATTTTTAATTATTTTTATAGAAAATCATAAGCCAAATGATATATAGTATACTTGGCATAGTAAGTCAAAAGTATTTTAATATTTTTGTAAAAATTCAAGTCGAGACAGGAGATAAAACTACAAACCATTGTAAAATGATATTTAAAGCAATGTGTCTATAAATTGCTTTAAAATATTCATTATTTATGTAGTTAAAACAAGTAATGCAAACAATATCTTGTTTTTTTGAGTTTGCTTTCTTTTAGGCAGATAAAGCATTTTTTCTGGTGGGACCACCTTGGAGGGCTTTTTGGCAATTTCTTTCTTCAGTTTGGGAGATAGTTTTGCATAGTTTTTGAGGCTCTTTTATTGAGCTCGAAAATGGATCAATATAACTATTTTTAGGAACTTTTCCCTAGATTTTCCAGAGAGATCATTCTGCAAGCATATATTGGAGAAAGCTAGCTCTTTCTAAGGAGTTGATATCATTGTTTCTTCTCTCTAGAGCATAGGAAGAGAGTTTGTAAATAGACTTTGAATCAGTTTTAGATTTTTCTTGTACTCCTTGCAGTTCAATATAGTAGATCTTTCCTATTTCATCTTTTTGCTTTATATTTGTAGCTTTTGATCTGATGTTTCATTGTGACCAATACTATGTCATTTGTTATGTCTCATTACTATAAAACTATATGTAGATAATTCATGTGGTCATGGTTAGATGTTGTGTTCAAATTGAACATTCATCTAAATTATTTTGAATCATGTGCTCTAGGTGAGGTTGTGAGAGGTTATGTTTGAAGGGTTGTTTGTGGATGAAAGTGTTCAGTTAGATTAAAGATTAGAGGTATTGTCTGTTAGAATTTAAGTTCCATTTCAGGTCATCCTCTCACCTTTTTCCTTGGCAAAACTTTTAGATTAGAAAAAATCATGAGGAGAACCAGCTCACTCTGGAGGTTCACTCCAAGTTTAGGCAACCCACAGGCCTAGGAGTGTTCCCATGTGTCAATAGATAGTTAAGTTGAATAGCTTAGCATAGGATGCATATCTAATTGATAATAGTTTTTGGCACGCCTGGTGGGACTCTGAAATTGTATTCAGAGAAGTTTTTCAACTCTTAAAGCTACTGTTCTGATATATGCAGTAGTGTTCCAGCCTTTGGAGGTTTCAGATAATATACATGGTGACTCTATTCTTTATGGTCTTACATGCAGAACTATTGTATTCAACTTATGAAAACCAGATCGGGATGAAAGTTGTATTTTTTCAGTCCAAAATTTGATCATTTATCACTGATATTTGGTGTGTATGTCAGCGATCTCTACCTTTGGAGGCAAGAAAACAACACATTTGGAGACTCTGAGCTCAAATTTACTGGTTTTGGTATGATCAAGTGCTGGTATGTTATGAAAATAATCAATTCACTCCATTTTCCAACTTTTATATGAGTAAAAATTTCAGGTTTTCATAGACAATATGAATATCGACCACCATACTATGAAAATGCCACTTATCCGTCTCCATGTTAGCCATATCAGACCAACTATGTTGTTGTTTCTAATTCCATTACTTTTCAAAATCAACATGCCCAACATAATTACCACCCACCCATCCCTGCTCAGCCTCTTTACCAGCGGTACACAAGTAGCCATAATGCCAATTTTAGTCCAAATACTCAGGATGCTTACTGCATACCCATTCCTACCCAATCTTCTAATCAGCCAAAACATTCTAAAATGATAGAGCTTAAAGACATGATTAAAGATATTTTATTAGACTACAACAAGCAAATGAATGAGATTAAGATGCAACTTGAATATAATCAGCAATAGGAAGAGATGGCTTATCAAACCTATCTTCATGAACAGGAGATGGAGGCTCAAATGAGACAATTTGAGGAGAATCTTGTTCAACAGCTAGCTACAAAAGAGGAGAAGATGAGACTTTGCTTTCTCAAACACATAGGCATCAAGTTCAAGCAGCTCCTGTCATTCCAAATTAGTCTTTTCAAGAAGAGGTTCATAATCATAAGTTTTCAAATTTCAAGCATGGTGAATCTCTTAACCCTCACAAGGTCAAAATTCCTAGTTTCAGAAATCCTTTACCCTTGCAAGAACCTACGTTGGTATAGTCTGAACTTGTTATGCTTCAAAACCAGCCACTTGAAGAATCATTTTCCCTCCAAGAGATTGGTTTTGAATGCAAACAAACTCACCAGAAAGTTAAAATCCCAAGTTTTAGAAGTTCTAATTTCACTTAGGAGCCTGTTTGCATTCAAGACCAGCCCATTAATCCTTAGTTTCAACCATATCAAGAACCTGAACCAAGTCATCAAACTTTTGAACAATCCTGGCAGCCTTCTTGGACTAGGTATCGTGGTTACAAAATGTCAAATCTTGTTAAGTCTTCCCCTCCCAAACCAATCCAAAATCAAGAAGCATAAGAGGTATTAAATTTTGAACCAATCAAGATTCCAAGTTGGTCTGGTGAACGAGAGCAAAAGGTTGTAGAGCCCAAACCAATTAGAATTCCAAGTTTTAGTTCCGCTTCTTGCAATCCTTTGTATACCACTGAATCAGACAAACCAAATGTGAAGCAAGAGGTTACTATTGTTTATGCTGCATCCCCAGCTGAATATGAGCATAATACATGTGTAGAGGAAGTTGATTCAAACTTGACCCTAAATCCTTTGCATTTTAATTCCTTTGACAATTTTTCTAATGCCTTTTATAAGATGAATCAATGTAGGGTACAGAGATTGGAAGGTGAAAGTCTTCAATTGCAAAGACAAAATGCCCAAGTTTCTTTGGAGAAAGCACCCTATAAAAAGGAAGAAGAATCAGCTTCTTTGTTTGATCAGTTACCTAGTTTTGTTGAGCCAAATGAGGAAAGCATGCTCATACCAAGGAAAATAGTTTTAGAATAGCAAGAGGATCCTCAACAATATGATAATGTGTTGATCCAAGAGCATATATGTGAAAGCAGCCCAGATTTGAATGATTGAGAGCTTAAGGAGGATCTATTTCAAGATGAAATTAAACTTTTCTGCTTACATTTAGATGTTATGCCAGCATCTTTGGAGGGGGTTATCTTGAATAGCAAAAGCAAGAGGTGGAAGTGGCTATATTCCTCAATAAGTCACTGGTTAAGGAGCAGCCTAACTTGTAGCAGAATCTTGACTAGTTGGAGGAGCTACCTTTCTATCACACAGAGGAACTTCAAGCTGATGTGCAAGTTGATGGCTTGTTGAAAGAGGCTAGTTCATTATTTGAACACTTGCCTTCATTCATTAAAGAAGAGACTCCTACTTCGGAGTGTACCTCCTTGAGAAAAAATGAGTACTTTGAGCCTAGTCCAACTCTTGATAGCTTTGATGAACTATTAGAAACCTTGACAGAGGAGGATGGCCCATTGACTATGGAGGAAGAAGTAATGTGGCAGGCTATCATGCAGAGTGAAGGTAATGTTGTTGTTCCCAATCTTTCAAATGACTTTCTCTCTAGTCCAAAGTTTAGGAGGGGATGTCCTATTAGGTATCTAGCTGGGTTGGAAGTCAACAAAAAGGAGCAGCCTCATAGTGACATTGATCCAGATCATCAAGGATGATATCAAGTTGATCCGTTCACAGAGCAAGTTAGGTGGGTGAGTGATTGCATTTTCCTTCTTAGAGAGGTGTTGTAACAGTTTGTTGGAGATTTGATTGTTCTCCACGTTGTTTAGTTGTCTAACAAGATTATGGAGTGTCATAGATTGCAAAGGAAGGGCAGTTATTTTCTTGAGCTAGTGAATGGTTTTGTTTGATCAGTTAGAGTAGATTAGAGTTAGTGTTTTCAGTCAATAAGTGCTTCATGCACATTTCCTTTCATTTATTTTTGTTTCCCTAAGTGTTGCTGCACATGTTTTCTAGCCACCAGGGCCTTTTAGTTTGCTTTCAATTTGGTTTGGTTTAGTTTTCTGCTACTGTTTGGAGTAGTTTGAAGTGCTGAGTTTCCTTTTTTTAAGTTTGAGATGAGCAGAGTATGAGTCAATGCCCAATGAATAGGTTAAGGCAATTGGTCATGATGCTTAGCAGGCAAGCATGTAGTAGAAGTCACCAAAAATGTTACCAATTTTCTCCATGGCTCAAATTGGTAGAGCTGAAGTACATTCAGTTCATTTTAGATGAGAAAGTTTTTAACATTTGCCTATTATCTTGTTTGCATAGTTGGAATGTTTCAAAAATTTAGTTATGATGCATTGTTATAACAAGGGAAAGGGATTTAGTTCATCATTTAATACTTTGTTGAGTATTCATCAAAGATACAAGTTATTTCATTTCATTACAATGATCATTTGATTTATAAATGAGATATATACAAATGGAATAAACATTGCATTGAATGAAAGCATGATAGATCAAATGTCCCAAACTGTAGAAAAATAGAGAAGATATCTTTTATTCGATGGACAACAGAACATTTATACAATGATAAAAACGGTTCTAAAACTACATAACTATAGTGTAATAACTGGTAACCGTTGACTACATAACTGTAATAACTGGTAACCACTGATAACTAGTAACCGCTGTCCTATTGTCTGAGTAGATAAACAATGTAATATTACTATTATGCTAACATTCCCCCCTTTATTACATTGTTCCTACAATAGTACCCCCCCTTGAATGTTAAAAAACTCAACACAACTGATTACATAATATGAATACATATTTTATAGAAGATCTTCTCCCAAAGAACAAATCCTGAACCAAGCGAGGCTCCATCATGCTGTCTCGTCTACCCTCGGAAAGGCATCGCTTTGAGCTGTGTTCTTGAGCTCTTTAGTCCCAAGCTCTCAAATCACAGAGTCTTGAATTATTCGATAATGGCCCCTAAGAGATATGACAGATCTCTACCATGTTGTTTAGTGACCACGAAAGGGTATGATTCAAGATCATATACTCTTTGAAGCTCACTGGACAACAATCCATATTGAGCTCAACACCAAACCCCAAACCTTTCTCCGAAACAAAATCTTCACAAAACATACATTCTTCAAATCTGTCATCTCCGTCAGCATCAATAAAGAAAAACAAAACAACCAAAACTAAAAATGCTTCTCATGCAAAGCATCATCTCAAAGCGAGAAGCTAACTTGAGATGATGGAAAATCCTCCATCCTCCGATGTCGCCTGCCTCCAATATGACCTTGCTTAAAGGGCATATCCACAGAAATTAATAGCACCATCTGGTGGATCCTCATCCTCAATATCTGGTGGGTCTTTATCATCTTCAATGCAAGCAAGATTTCCTTCATTTTTGAGCTTTCCTTTAAGAACATCATTCGCTCGAGTTCTACAATCCCAAGCTATGTGACCATTTTTCTTACAATAAAAACATTTGATTCTCTCTAATCTCTTGTAATTGCTTCTTGAAAATAATGCTTTCTCCTGAGGATCATCTTCTGAATCTTCTATTGTTCTCTTCTCTTCTGATAGAAGAGCAGAAATCATACCTTCTAGAGTTTGTGAAGATATTTGACTGAGAGTAAAAACAACATTGTTGTATTTTGAAGGCAAGCTATTTAATAGGATGGCCCTAGCATCATCATCATCTACTGTCACCTTAACCTCTGCTAGCTGTTTAATGAGAGACTGCAAGTTACTTATATGATTTGACATTGTGATTCCATCTTCCATCTTAAATCAAAATAATTGAAGTTTTAGAGAAAACTTTGCATTAACGGCTTTTGCTCCAAACAATTTATTCAAATTTTCCCAAATTTCGGCTGATGATTTATCCAAATCAATATGGTGCAATTCGGTGTTAGAAAGAGCAAGACCAATTATAGCTTTGGCTTTATTATCTCTACTACTCCAATCTAATAACTTATTTGCATCTGTAGGTGCTTTTTCCTTTCCACTGACTATTGCCCATAAATTTTCATTCATTAGTTGCATTTGAATTTTCATTCTCCAAGTATGAAAATTGGAACCAGAATATTTGTCTAATGGAATCTCCATTTAGATAATACTCAAAAGATTGACTTTAGACTTAAATATATTTGCTTATAAAATTTGCATTGACAAACACACTTCAATACATACCAATAATCATCCACTTTTGTTTGATTGCCAGGTTTTGCTGACTATATCTTCCTCTTTCAGTTGCACTGCGCCTTTGTTATGAATCATAGATGAACTTTCCACATGATTTCCATGAGAATCTGATGGATAAGATTAATAGTAAATCTTCTATTAATGCATTCAACTCCCCACGCATAGCAATGCACACCCATAGATATTTCTTTTGATGCTTGCTCACATTGTGACTCCCCAAGCATAGCAATGAATAAAGAAACCCAGGACAAATTACTGTGCAGGTGTGAACTGTGAAGACGTTGGCATCTGCGGCCACAACAACAACTAACAACAACGTGTGTGGTCTCCAATCTCCACGTCCCTTCAAACAGAAACCAAAAACAAAGATTGAAAGTTAATTCTAACGTTCCCTATCGCCATGCTCTAATACCATTTGCAGAAAAACAGAGAAGATATCTTTTATTCGATGGACAACAGAACATTTATACAATGATAAAAACTGTTCTAAAACTACATAACTGTAGCGTAATAACTGGTAACCGCTGACTACATAACTGTAATAACTGGTAACCACTGATAACTAGTAACCGCTGTCCTATTGTCTGAGTAGATAAACAATGTAATATTACTATTATGCTAACACAAACAAGCCGTGGGAATAGTTGAACTAGTATAAACATAGGAAATATACTATGCATTTAGAAGTAAAAAAGGGAAAGAACATAGCCATCATTGCCTATTCATAGCCTTTTGTATCCAAGGTTACTTTTCATTCCTTACTCTCGATCTTCATAAGAACCTACAAGATTGGAAGAAATAAGTTAGAGCTCTGGCTCTGAGTTTCCAATATGCCTATCAACAAAGGAATAATACATTGCCTATAGTGCACTAAATCAGATACAAATCATTCACATGCAAGATAGACTGAAAGAGAAACAAACATTGAGCTTCACTGATTTTATCTAACATGTTTATTTCTTGTACAGGTATAGGTGAAATCATGTTCCTATTTTTGAAGATCATTTCGGCATGTGGTGCAAAGTGGGCTCCCACAAGGGTTAAGCCCATCATTTTGCCCCTAATTCTTAGGAGGCACTAGAATGCATATCCATATTTTTCAAATAGAGTATATTGAGTTGAAGATTGTCTAAGATCAAGTGAGTGCATAAACTCCAAGTTTATTGCCCCATCTATGATCATTAGTTCAATAGATGAAGTAACAACCATGTATGTGCAGTGAACTTCTGCAAGACAGATCCATAGTGTGTGGAACTGATCTTGCATATGAAGAAATAGTACAAATAAAGATAGTGATAGAATGTAGCCTACAAGTGTTTATATGAAGAGGACAACATTCTTATACTGATCAAGAAGTATATTATTCAATGTCTAACATGACAGGTACATTATAACCATTTTCATCCAAAGTATATTTCATAATGTTTGCATACAACTGAGGCAGATGCAAAAAGAATTATCATATGCATAGTGGAATAGCCAAAACATTAGAGGTTACAGGTACAATCATAACATTTGTATGCCAAACATAGTTGCAAATGAACAACATCATCCAATGATGCATAAGTGTTTTAGTCATAGCATGTGAATATCATCAGTTGTAAGAATGAATATCATTTTATGCATGATTGAACAAACTGATGAGTACAGATTGACAACAATAATATGTCTTGTCATACAAAATAAATGAAAGTGCCATGTTTGAATGACAGTTATAAGAGAATGTCTTAGAACACATTTGAAATGGTACAGTAAACCAGACAGCAAGTATGCCGAAGCAACACATGTATAATTGTATGAGCATCATGATACAATTTACCATTGCAAAAAGATAGAATCTCAATATCCATATTCATCTACAGGATATGTAAAAGAGACTGAATATAGCCAGTGAATGCAGAGTAGAAAAAAAGTGCATATTCAATCAAATGGAGCATATAGAAGTATACATCCATATCAAATGCACTATATCATGGCAAATAGTACAATCTGAGTGTTTGTATTCAAGTATAGAAGGATTCAGGAAAAAGGGAACATCTACATGTTTATCTCATTTTGTAATGAACATTATAAGTATATATGCTGCTACAATACAACGAGGAAAGTGATTAAAAGAACCAATTCATATCTACAGCTTGAGATTATATTTTCTTCTCATGGAGAGCACCCGGTTCAAGTTCAAGAAAGTTGCAATCAAGGAATACTTTTCTTTACAAAATAATAACCCCTTGTCATCATGTCTGCGTGGAGTTTCATATACAGATGCAGCTGTGGACTTATAGTGGGGTTTCTCACAGTATGTTATGAACCCACTTGTTTTTTTTTAAATAATAAGCTCATATGCAGAAGAAAATGAGGATTTTGAGTTCATTCAAGCAAAAAATGCTCAAAATGTCAAGATAGTTGCGACCTCATAAGAGCAAACCCATAGAAATATATTTATATTTCAATACATTTGTTCACAAAAATTAAAACCCTTGTCAATTTAAATAGAGAAAGCTTCAAATACAGATAGAAGAGAAGATTTTGAAACTATTCAGCCAAGGGATGCCAAGAAATGCATATCCCAGCCGTAGTCTGTGACAAGGAAATGCATTGTTTTCTTAAAGGTTTGAATCCATCTGGGGTTTTAAAAAGAAGGAAAGTTGGAGATATATAAAAGAAAATGAAGATTTTTTGAACTTATTTCATACTCAGAGATGCCAAAAAAATTCACGGCCTGTGATAAGGAAGCCTCTATTTTGAAGGAAGTTACAAACATAGAAAGAAAATATAGACTTTCAAACTCATGGGAGCCACATCAAAAAAATAAGTGAATATGCAGTTTATAGCCGTGGCATCTAATGATAAAGATATACAGAGTATTGACCGTATGTTATCATCAAAAGCTTACCTTTTGTTCTGAGCAAGTTGTATATGTAAAGGCCAAGAGTTTTGCTTGTTGCAATGAGTTCAGAGATACCATTCATGGTGGCTTGAATAGGAAAATGACAACCAAAGAAATAGAAAACAACAAAATGTGTCAGGAAGGGAGTCATAGTTGTGACCAAGAGAACTACAAAACTAGAGAAAATTGATGATAAATGAAAGAGATGGATACCACAAGCATCACAGGGAAGTTTACTTTTTATTTCTTGTTGATAATCTTCAAGAAATCATGTATAGACACAGAGAAATCGAAGGGCCGAGCTCCAAACCCTAACCCTATGGCGGCTAGAGTAGAGATCCTTCATCAAAAAATTGCAAGTCAAAATGAGCCTGAGAAAGTAGGAGAAAATCTCTTTTTCTTTAGGGTTCCAAATGCCCTAATTCTATTGTGATATTTTTATCACATTTGAATTAATTTAAAATGGCAAACTAATACCCATCGTGGTATCTTGTTCTCCTTATGCCCAAGTCTCAAGACTTAGAATGGTGTCGAAAACCTTAGATCCCTTAGCATATTCTATGCTAAAACTTGATGCCTTAAAAAACACTTTAGTCCCCTTTGAAGATAGTGCACATACCATATGCCCTAGGTCCCTTACTGGTAAAGCCAACATGTCGTTAAGATATTTTTGCAAATCAGATGGAGAATAAGCCTTATAGGCTTTTATTTTTGTAGACCATATATTATGCCTTCATTTTTAATTATTTTTATAGAAAATCATAAACCAAATGAGATATAGTATACTTGGCATAGTAAATCAAAAACATTTTAATATTTTTGTAAAAAGTCAAGTCGAGACAACAGATAAAACCGCAAACCATTGTAAAATGATATTTAAAGCAATGTGTCTATAAATTGCTTTAAAATATTCATTATTTATGTAGGTAAAACAAGTAAAGCAAACAATATCTTGTTTTTTTGAGTTTGCTTTCTTTTAGGCAGATAAAACATTTTTTTTGGTGGGACCGCCTTGGAGGGCTTTTCGGCAGTTTCTTTCTTCAATTTGGGAGATAGTTTGGCATAGTTTTTGAGGCTCTTTTATTGAGCTCAAAAATGGATCAGTATAACTATTGTTAGGAGCTTTTTCCCAGCTTTTCCAGAGAGATCATTCTGCAGGTATATATTGGAGAAAGCTAGCTCTTTCTAAGGAGTTGATATCATTGTTTCTTCTCTCTTGAGCATAGGAAAAGAGTTTGTAAATAGACTTTGACTCAGTTTTAGATTTTTTTTGTACTCCTTGCAGTTCAATGTAGCAGATCTTTCCTATTTCATCTTTTTGCTTTATATTTGTAGCTTTTGATCTGATGTTTCTTTGTGACCAATACTATGTCCTTTGTTATGTCTCATTACTATAAAACTTTATGTAGATAATTCATGTGGTCAGTTATATGTGGTGTTCAAATTGAACCTTTATGTAAATTATTTTGAATCATGTGCTCTAGGTGAGGTTGTGAAAGGTTATGTTTGAAGGGTTGTTTGTGGGTGAAAGCGTTCAGTTAGATTAAATATTAGAGGTATTGTCTATTAGAATTTAAGTTCCATTTCAGTTCATGCTTATCATTCTCTATATCATCATGCTTATGTTACCAACAAGGGGTACAGGTTGTGGGATACTGTTTCCCATAAGATTATTATTAGCCAAGATGTTTATTTTAATGAAAAGTCAGTGCAAAGAAGTAAAGAACAACAAAGTATAGAAACTATTCCAGTAGAGGTGGAAAATTATGACGCTAATGTGGAGGTGCTAGATGAAAATCAGAAATGTATTTTTCTTAGCTATGTTGAAGGTACAAAGGGGTACAGGTTGTGGAGTACTACTTCCGACAAGATTATTATTAGTCAAAATGTTTATTTTAATGAAAATTTAGTGAATAGAAGTAAAGAACAACAAAGTATAGAAACTATTCTAGTAGAGGTGGAAAACTATGATGCTAATATGGAGGTGCTAGATGAAAATCACCCACCTATTCATGAAAATCAGAAAGATAATAATCAAAATCAGTTATATGATGAGGTTGAACAACAACCAATTGAGATACAAGGCAACACATTACCCCTTCTGAGGAGATCCACTAAACTTATAAAATCACCAAAAAGGTATTCTCTTAATTGTAATTTAGCTTATGCTTTACTTACTTCTGTTGGTGAGCCTATCTCATATCAAGAGGCCTGTAAAGATGAAGAAGCAAATAAATGGAGAGAAGCCATGGATGAGGAGATGAGAGCTCTACATAAAAAGAAAACATGGGAGATTGTGTAATTGCTTAAGGGGTGAACAACTATTGGCAACAAGTGGGTCTTCAAACTGAAAAGAGATATAAATGATAACATGGAGCGATATAATGCTCGGTTGGTGGCAAAGGGGTATGCACAAAAAATTGGTATTGATTTTGATGAAATCTTTTTACCTGTGGTGTGATTAAGTACAGTTAGAGTTATTTTGGCTCTTGTTGGTAGTCTTGATTTGGAGTTACAATAGTAAATGTTAAAATAGCTTTATTGCATGGTGATCTTTATGAGGAAATTTATATGTAGCAACTGAAAGGTTTTGAGGAAAAAGATAAGGAGAATCTAGCATGTATGTTGAACAAATCGTTATATGGTTTGAGACATGTGCCAAGGTGTTGGTACAAGAGATTTGATTCCTTTATGATGAGTTTGGGTTTTAGTAGATGTGAGGCTGATCATTGTGCCTACTTTAAAAGGTATGAAGATGGTTTTTTCATTATTTTTCTTTTGTATGTAAATGATTTGTTGGTTGCAGGTCCCAACATGCATAAAATCACCAGGTTAAAAACTCAGCTTGCTAGGGATTTTCAAATGAAGGACTTAGCAAGTGCAAATTAGATTCTTAGAATGAGGATACATAGAGACAAAAAGAACAAGAAAAATTGGTTATCACAAAAGACTTATGTGGAGAAGATTTTACAGCAATTCAATATTCAAAATGCACAACCAGTTAGAACTCCATTTCCTACTCATATTAAATTGTCTTCGAAATAGTGCCTTGTTGAAATACACCAGACAACTGAGAAGGGGGGGGGTGAATTAGTTGTCTCTAAAGCTTTAATCACATATCAATACATCAAATGCTCAATTCCTATTATGAAGATTTAACTGTAAAAACATGAAACAAGGAGCTCAACACAATAACACATGAGACACATGAGACAACAATTTTTTACGTGGAAAACCCTATAAGGGAAAAACCACGTTGGGTGTTAACCCATAGATATAAATATGTTATAGCAATACTGAAAAATAGAGGCTCACTACCTTAGGGCTCACTGCCCAAAATGCTCACTACAAATGTTAAGGCTCACTACCAAGATCGACTCACTACCAAGAGGTGGCTCACTGCCAAGGGGTGGCTCACTGCCAAGGGTTGGTGAATTGATTTGATAGAATCTACTCCATGCTTGGGTTTAGTTCCATTGAAGCACAATATAACTCCTCTGCTCTGCTCTTCTTACACCTTTGCACTTATCTTTTCATTTTCATGAGCAGCCATAGGCTCATTTTAAGCATGTTAGATTCTTCATGATTCTTATGACTGTTATTATGCACTCGGGCCTATTGGGCTGTCCTTTTGAGGGATCACCATTAGAGTTACCTTCTTCATCTTGATCTAACTTATAAAATATTGAAAATGTGGGAATGCTCCTATGTGAAAAATTGTTGTCAAAGACTGTTACCACTATTTTACATTATATGGGATTTAGATGATGAAGGTATAGTTACCCCAGTGATTACTTAAGACTAGATTTATTCAAGTTCATGAAGACTGCCATAAGAAGTCCTCACAATCACATAATTCTCAATGCATCTTTACAATGGTTTTAAAGTATTCTCTCACTTTCAATGCATGTTTTGTGACATATGGGCATTAATGAATCTCAAATTTAGTTGTCCTCAAGGTAACTCACTAAATTCTAAGTGATAAAGGTTGTTATGGAACTGAAACAACATCTAGTTAAGATCCTAATTCTGATTATAATGAAGGTTGTTATAATTATTTGGAAGTAACAATCCCAAAACCAAATTTCTACTACCAATCAAGATAATAGTAAGGACAACTTGAAGAGACACTAAATCCTATAGGTCTTCCTTGCTACCAAAGGTTAATTGTATTTTACCTTAGATACTTGATTGAACATAGTCTCTTATAAGGGCATAGCATAGTACTAGATTTCTACATAATAGATAGGCCGAGGTCACTACATTGTATCAATCGAATGAAAAGATGAAAGTAATAGTACTAAGGAAAAAATTGTATGACAATCCCCTATTGAAAATTGAACCTAGCACTTGTATCAAGGCATAACATTTGATCATTATATCTAGACTAAGATTGGCAAAACTACATTTGTGGGTGATAATGGTTAAACTCTCTCAGCTGCTATGTTGTAACTATATATAGTGTTGTAAACTCTTAACATTGATAATAAAGGACATAATGGAACGTGAACCATGATTGTGTTAATCAAGAAAGAATGATGAGAGATCAAAATTACATTTTTTATATTTCATCATGAAAGAGGCTCTTTGGTTTGACTCTAAATAGAGAACACCATTGGAGAGAAGATCCATGTTGAAGTATATGCACACAATTATATATGAAACACAAAACATAAATACACGTAATACATGAAGAATACACAAAGCTTATACACTTAATACATGATACACAAAAGTATATGAAGCATGAAGCATGAACATAGTATGTAATACACAAGTATACGCATGTAGTACATGAAACACATAGCATACACTTGATACACAAAGTACAAAGCTGACTGTTGAACGCTTGAAGTCATGGTTAGATAGATTGGTTTCTAAGAAATAGGGTGAATTTGTGGCCGGTAGGCAGATTCTAGATGGTGTGGTTATTGTTTCTAAGACTATGCACTCTATGGCCTCCTCCAAGGAGAAGGTTATGTTCATTAGCTAGATATGGCCAAGAATTATGACCGTGTCAAATGGGATTTACTAACCAAGATTTTGAGAGCCTTTGGGTTCAACAGTGCCTGGATTGAATGGGTTATGTGTTGTGTTACGTCTACCTCCTTTTCTGTGCTAGTCAATGGAGAGCCTTCTAAACATTTTGGGGCTTCTAGGGGCCTTCGCCAAGGGGATCCTTTAGCCCCATATTTATTTATTTTGATGGCTGAAGGGCTTGGGAGATTTTTGAAATCTCGTGTGGAGCTTGGTCTTGTTTAGGGTTGGCAATGGGGTAATAACATTCCCCCAAGTCCCATCTTCAGTTTGTGGATGACATTACGTTAATGGGTCTCACCAGAGTGGATGAAACAGTCAATCTTAGGAAGGCCCTTGACTGTTATTTGGCTACATCAAGGCAAAGCATCAATGAAGGTATGTCTTTTATTTACTTCTTTAATACTCCTAATCTTATTCAATAGAGAATTGTGGGCATCCTCAGGTTCCATATTGGCTTGCTTCCTTTTGTTTACCTTGGCATTCCTCTCACAGTTTGTTCATTACACTAAATGTTCTGGACAAATGTCATTGAGAAGTTTTGTAAAAAGGTTAGTCATTGGACTTGCAATTGACTTTCTACTACAGGAAAAGTGACCCTTTTAAAGTCTATGGTTCATGCTCTCCCATTGTAAAAGTGCTTTGTGTTATCTGCCCCTGCTAGCTTTGTGAACAACTTTGAGTGTCTCTGTCGGTAGTTCCTCTAGTCTGGTAATCTTCTTTTGAGGAAGCAGAGTTTGGTCAAGTGGGATGTTGTTTGTCAGCCAAAGGAGGAGGGAGGTCTTGGTCTACGTCAAGCTGATTTGAATGGGCAAGCTTTGGTTGCTAAAATTTATTGGAGATGGTGTTCTCAACAACACCAAACTTGGGCTAGGATCCTCACCTCAAAATATCTCGGGGATGTGGATAGTGTGGATGTGCCTTGATATAGCCTAGTGGGTAAGGGATCTATGGTTTGGACCACCCTTAAGTGGGGAGCCTAGCTGATTAAGAAAGGTTTGTTTTGGTTTTACAATAGGGGATTAGAGGCTCTCTTCTGGTTTGATTCCTGGGATGGGCATCCTCAGATTATGGCTACACACCCTCACTTACAAGACCTTTGTAGGTATTTTTGGAAGTTGGCTAGACTTATGTGATGGATTTCAAATCAAATCAGGTTCTAGATTAGGCTACAATGTACAGGTGGAAGAATCTGCATGAATGGCCACCTGGGGGAATGGTGCAGGACCGTCAGGAGCTGACTGGTATATTGGTTAGTAGGGTTTGCAACTCTCTACTAGAGAGGGATGTTCTGGACTAGGGAGACAACCAGAAAGGAAAATTCACTATTGCCTCAGGTTACTAGGCTCTAGATGAGCAAAAGTTTAGGTGCACGGGGGTCCCCTAGTGGAAGCAGCTATGGAATAAATTCTCTTGGCCCAAGTGCAACTTTTTTCTTGGTTGGTGATTTATAATAGATGTTTGACCTAGGAGAATCATTGGAAGTGAGGATTTTAAGGCCCCTCTATGTGTGTTATGTACTTTAATAGCAATGAGAACATTTCTCTTCTCTTCTTCCAGTGCTCCTTTGTTATGGTGATCTGGCATTTTTGGTGGGAATTCTGAAATCAGCCATGTAGGCATGTCTCATCTTTAGAGGACTTCTAGAGTAGGCTGGGGAGTTCTCCAACTATGACTTCCCTCCTCCACACTTCTTGGACAATTGGTCCTAGCTTCATCATTTGGCATATCTGGTTAGAGTGTAATCACAAGATTTTGTTGGATAAGAAGATTCAAGTCCATTAAGTTTGGATGAGGATTTTAGGAGTTCTTCAGGAGACTTTGGTGGCTACATGTGATCTCTCGGCCCATGTGGACCCTAGAGATATGGGAATTGTTCAGAGTTTGGGGCTTTCTATTAGTGTCAAGGGTGGGATGAGGCCTAGTTTGGGTCAGGGTGATAGAGGAAAGGTTCAAAGAGATGGTCATTGGATTCCTCCACCCTTGGAGGTTCTAAAGATTAACACTGATGGTTCCCCTAGAGGTAAACTGGGTCACGTTGGTGTTGGGGGCATTGATAGGTACTGCTCATGAGTGGTTGTGTTCTTTTTCTCAAAGTATCGTGGCCAACACTCCAGTAACTTCATGGAGGCCTTGGCTATTCTCTTGGCTCTGAAAAGGGCTTGTACCTTAGGTTGGAGAAGAATAATTTGAGTTAGATTCTTAGATTGTGGTTGATTTGCTGAATAAGTAGAAGTTGGAGGATGTTAATTGGCAGTTGGCTATGGTGGTTAGATAAATAATCTCTCTAGGTGAGGTACTGGGTTATATCACCTTCTGCCATATCCCTAGGGAGTGGAATAAGGTGGCTGATGGTTTGGCTAAGTGAGCCTCTGAGCGGATGGGAAGTTGGAAAGTGGATGACTGGAGCTACCTCCCTGAGGATCTTTCTTGGGAGCTTGAGGACTTGGTTATGGAAGACATGAGATGTGTTTTGGGTGTTGCTTGATGGCTCTGTTATTGGTTTCTAACCCCTAGCAAGTGGTTTGTAATTTCTGGCTTTGTGCTGTTTTCTTGGATCAATAAAGTTTTTATTCTCTTTTTATTATTAAAAAATAAAATAAGATTACATTGTATGAGGAAGAATATAAGATTGTGCACTAATGGAGACCTTGCATCATAATGTTAGATATGTTGTGTAGCTTTGAAAAGTTTCCAATAGAAATAAAAGTGATGCCTTTGAATCCTAATAAACTATATTATAAAAGGAAGAATGAGACATACACCCTTATCATTGGATATGCCATGCACTACATCACAATGTTGTAAATAGGGCTTTGATGCCATGTAGGTAATACATATCCCTAGTCTTCCCTTTAAGTCCTTTTTGGCTATATAAGGAGACTTAATAAGTTGTACCTTAACTTTTATTTCATTAATTATTTTTCTCTTATATTTTTCAATTTTATCTATTATTTTTCCCAAAATAATTTAAAAGTAAGCGAGCTTTTTAGAACACATAATTAAAGGTGATCATATTTTTAAATATTTGCCATTAAGTTTATCATTTTTGTAGTGGGACTTCATAACTACCTCAATATATAGATCAATATATAGATGATCATGCTTTTTACTATTTACATTAATTATTTATTTTTTAAATATAAGACATCATAATTTTAAAATATAAACTATTAAAAGTAACATACAAGTATACAATATTTACTACACTTTTCAAAGTAAAAAACAAAACAAAACAATTGCCCAAATAATGAATGGTGGCTTTTCCAAAATTAAAATTAAAATTTTATGCATTGTAGATAAATTAAAATTAAAATCTATGTGTACAATATTTACTACACTTTTCAAAGTAAAAAACAAAACAAAAGAATTGCCCTAAATGGTGGCTTTTCCAAAAGTAAAATTAAAATTTTATCCATTGTAGACAAATTAAAATTAAAATCTATGTGTCCATGTGCATGTATGTAGTAAAAAATAATTCTAAAGTAAAATAATAATAATAATAAGTAAATAAAATAGCTCTAGAGAGGTATCTCTATGTGTTTTTTAGATAATGTATTTCAGATATCTATACTAGTTATGGTTGGGCTTCACAACTACCCTAGTATAAGTGTATGTATTTAACTTTCACTTTACAAAAAAAATAATGATTAATGTAGTGGCTAGTTTCCATCTTGTAAAAGTACAAACTATTTAAGTTGAAGTTGTATGAAGCACTCAGGTTTTTTTTTCTTTGGTATAACAAACTTATTTTCATTGATTTTCATTATTAATGTATTCTTTCTTGAGAAGTCAAAGAGAGTGGATAAGGTTGAGGATGAAGGCTCTATAAATAATTATAGGTATGATGTGTAGTTAATGAAAAGTTCACAATAGAAATTAGGGTTTTGAGATCTCATTATAATAGCTTTATATTATAATTTTATAGAGGTCATCCACAAATTCATTTTCGCTACGATTCGGGAGCATGAGCCTTAGTTTGAACCTTTTCAACTGAGAGCCAAGGACAGAGGGGGGCACAAGTCTTAGGGCACGAGCCTTAGTCTGAACTTCTTCGGCTGAGAAACAAGGAAGGAGGGGTATTCATTCTGCGAAATTTGCCAGGGGCACGATCCCAGTCTAATCCCTCGATATGACGTGTAGCTTATAAAAAGTTCACAATAGAAATTATGGTTTTGAGATCCCATTATAATAGCTTTGAATTATAATGGATGTGATATGTTGTCACATCATAAGGTTGCACACTATTGGAGACCCTACACCAGATGTGAGGTGCAGTTTAGGAGGAATGCAGTGTAGCATTATAATGTTGGATTTGTTATGCAACACATCATGATGTTGGGTGTGGTTCGTCATCTATAAGAAACCCTAAAGGTAAATAGGGTTTTTAGGCTCTGTTTTATAAGAAGGAAGCCAACATCATAATGCTTGATGCATTGTATGGTTTAGAGTTCACAATATAAATACGGGTTTAAGAGTGTATATTATGCTAGCGGGCACTGTTAAAGAATGCAGATTTGTTATCACAATATATGATGTAATATTCATGCATCATAATAACTTGTACAGAGAAGCGAGGCTCAACATCACAATAGATGGTTTATTTAAACAAGGATTTGAGAAAGAGTTCAGAGTATTTGATCTAAACATAGAAAAAAGGGTATGACATAGATCTTCTCTAACCTTATTTCTCTTTCATAATAAATTTTAATTTGATAGGCTTTCTTATTAAAATGTATATTGATTCACAATAATCAATTAAAATTTATAGTAATAAAAATATGCAAATATATTTTACCTTTGCTCTTGCATGTGGTCTTGAAAAGAGCTCTTCTTTGCATCATATCCTTTGATGTCTTCAAGATTGTCCTTCTTAACATCAGTGCTTTTTAACATCAGTTGCCCAAATCTAAGACATCCGCCACTTTTTCTGAATTGTTCTCCTCTGTAAATAGGACAAACAAATTAAATTGACTTGCATCTTCTTTTTATTTGGGAAAAAGAAATCCCACAATCTTCGCTGCAAAATCAAAACCCATCACTGCAAATTGCTTCCTTTCTTTAGATCTGCCAATATTGCTGTTTTTGCCCGGTCTGATTTTCATAATGTTTTTCTGTACCATCCTTTGCCTTGTACCTTCCATCTCTACCTGATGAACAATTGGTTCCACTTCAAATGGTATCACTTCTACTTCAAATTGTATCACTTCTATGTTGAAATGCCTATTTGCCATATATTAATGCTGTTGATATTTCATTACAATGTCTAGAATGCAATACAAATCCGTTCTTGATAACAGAGTTAGTTGAATTAGTTTTTATGAGGACAAAACATTTAAAACACAGCTATGCCCTATACATGTAGACTTTTTACATGAATTGTTTCTTCTATGCAGAAAGTTGGAGCAGTTAGCAGAAGAAGTTGACTTTTTGATGCCTTTGCAAAGAGTGGTGAGTTAGACTTCTCTCTGGTTATTTGTAATCTAGTTGAAACCAAATTCTTCTATTTGGATTGGTTTCGAGGAGTTCTTGTCTTCTTCAAGATACATTTTGAAATCAGTTCTAAGATTTATGAGTCCATCCTCCATTTGAGTCTAGATCTACTAGCAAACCTGTGAGTCTGTTGGACAGTCAGAGTCTGGTGGTAGGTGACTGAATTACAAACCCGTATAGAATCTTTGAAACATGGAAATAGAGAAAATGGTCCAACCTTCCAGATGGCCTGTTGTGAGTTTGTCAGCTCTTTTTGAATAATGGTAATCTGTTCTCTCACGATTCCTATATGTAGTCTGCATTTCATCTTGCATTGGATTGCAGCATTCTCGTTAATGATTGGTTGAATGTGGTTGATGTTTAGGAAGGTCTTTTTCCTATTTCATTATACTTCATCTATTTATTTCATAGAGTAAGGGATAATGGTAGTCTATGATGGAGTCCTTTCTATAAAGAATAACCTCTTGGCATTTTTTCTTTATAGCATGCAAGTAAGATTGGCATCCTGACGCTATGTACATATCTTATATTCAAGGAGATTAGGTGCTCATTTGTGCAGAAATTAATATCACAAATTCCCAGGCATGCTCACTTTTGTTTGTTTTATTGAAAGGATATATTTTTAGAAATAGAATTTAAAAAGGCTTATGAAAGGATTGAATGTGATCTGAATTAGATCATGAAAAGATATTAAATTTGACTAAACTACTATTCTTAGCCACTTGTCAAACTAACTAAGCATATAAGTTTCAAACACTCCTAACGTGTTAATATTTTGTAAGAATAAAGTATGCATGTACAAGGTTGTAGATGGTTATGAGGTGATCCAAATAGTTTGAAGTTAAACATTGTTGATGCAAGTTATTGAGACATGTTTTTGTTGGTTACTACCTACTCCATTTAATGTTTTGATGGGATAGCGACAAAGGGTGCAAGAAATGGATTTAGAAATCCACTAAACTGAAAAATTGTTGAAAGAACAAGAAGTATGTGTCTCTAAGAGAAATAGTTTAGAGGAATCTCAAGCTAAGTAGGAAGCAAGACATGATTAGCATAGAGTCGAGTTCCAAGTTAGGGATATATAATATCTTTACTTAGAAAAAGATAAGTCTCAGGTGTAGCAACGAAGTTAAAACCAATTAGATATAGTCCATCTAAGATTCTCAAAAAACTAAATTCTAATACTTTCATACTATATCTTCATCTATACATGAATTTGTATTCCATTGTGAATGTTGAAAACTTGCATGTCTCTTTGATCATATCAACTAATGTACATCCCTTCAAGGAGCCCTATTCTCACCCTCTACTTATGTACCAAAAATTAGTAGAGGTTTTTCTCATCATATTACTCTCTAAATAGTCAAGCAAGAACTAGTTGAGGAAGAAGAATCTTTCTGGAGGGCGTATTGGCCTCTTCATAGAATGCTCAAGCACAATACTCAAGACTAGTCATAGAAGCAACACCTCATGTTTGGAAGGAAGATATAAGTAGTTTTGTACATCATGCCAAGAAAATAGCTATAAGAACCCATTTTGTAGCCAAAAAGGAGAATGGTTGTTACTAGAAAATGGACACGCCCCCCATCTTCTTTAACATGGATGATATGGAAGATCAACTCTGAAAGTTGAAGGAAAGATCCCTAATCTATAGATTTATGTGGGCTTTTCCAAGATCCAAAACACTTAGTCGGCTCATGAAAAGTAGAAGCCTTTTATATTAGTCTAGATGCTGAGGGTTTCCAAAGGCTACTTTCTAGAAATTTTCTTTCCCAAACAAAATAAAGATCTTTTATATTTAGGATCACCATGGTTCATGAAGAGATATGGGCTCTTTAAGAAACACTTGTTACTAGATTTCAACTTAACATAGAATCTACCAAGCACAATTCCAAGATAGGTAATATTTATGTATGCTCCTTAGTCAAAACTAATTACATTTTTCTATAAATTCTTTGATTTGCAATTACATAATACATAGCTGCTCCAGAATTTGCAAAAAAATTGAGCTTGTGATTTATGAATTTTTTTGAGTGGATCTAGACTATGAAAAACACTATCAAGTTGTATGATTTTAGATATGGGAGGTGTATAAAACAAACCCATATATTATGATAATATGTTGTTTAAATATTAAATGTGTAATGAGAACAATCATCTTTTCCATGTCTCTCCAAACCAAGAAATGATGGAGTTGGACCAAGCATGTTCACAAGATGCAATGGAACAACCACCAACAATAACACTTTCTAAGCCTAAAATATGACAGATAAATACTCAAAGCTACCAACCATATGAGAATAAATTCAGGTGAGATTACACAAGAAAAGTTAAGGAAACAAGAGATAATTCACATCTTTGTGAGATCAACAGAGTAACAAAAAAGTAGATGGTAGAAATTCTTAAGAAAACAACCCAAATTAAGAGATATCACACCTAGAATTAGTATATCTAAAAGAAAAGATGAGAATTAGGAGCTATTTCATTTTTCAGCACAAACATACTCGACACATTCCAATACTAAAAGTAAAATAACACATAGGTAGGTGATATGTCAGCAAATTTAACCCCAAAAAAATTGCAACTATGAGAACCAAAAGTCATAATGGAGTAAAATAGAAAGAGAAAATCATCCAATGCTAAAATTGAATCAGAAGTGAAGAGCAACCTAGGAATAACAATCACAATGTTCAAATCGGTTCAACTTCACACACATCCTATACAACTCTTCAATTCAAAAGGGTCTATAAATGGAACAAACTCCCATCTCTAATCAGCCACTAGAGGAAGATATTTTGGAGGTTCTCAAATCTATTTAATACAGACTTTACCAAAGAATGCCAAGGGAATAGGTGTGCCCAAAAAAGGTCAATACCTGCATAACATATTGCAAATTGAGGGAATAGATGCAGTCCTCCTACAAGAAGTCATGAGAATAAACTCCAAACACCAAGGAAAATATTAAGTACAAAAGTATATGAGGAAGCAAGTACATCAAAATTTATTATAACTCTCACACTTTAGTCCAGTGGCATCTAGTGAGGTATGATTACAAATTTAATCAATCTATCCTATGACGATCTATATTTATTATCACTCAAGAATTTGAGCTATATTCCTTTTTAGGAAATTTATAAAACTAACACATGGCAAAAAATATATAATTCTAATAGAACATATGGTGGATCGGATCTTAGTAACAAATACCAACAATCTCATCCAAGCCATACCCTTCTACACTAGTCACTTACATCACTAATCAATGGATCACATCTGAAAAGGAAATCTCAGCCAGGATAAGAGACAACTCTTTCAAATCATTGGACAATAATCAATATCAATTTTAAATAAATATAATAGGCAATGACAACAAGGATTCAAATTTCAAAAGTTTTTGTTACCACTTGTAGATTTCAAAGAGCAGGCGGGAAAATAGGTAAGGATATGCAATGTAAACATTCATGGGTAAACTTCATTACCTCAAAATTTGACACAATAGTGACATTCATAGAAAAGTCCTACAAATTAAGAAGAAATTGACAATAGTTCAAAATAAAATCAAAGAGATTGGATTTGACTAGGATTTTCATCAAATTGTTTACCCACAATCTATTGGGTCTACAAAATCAGGAAGACTAATGACAAAGACAACATGCAAGAAATCAATGAGTAAACAAGGTGATATTAATACAAAATATTTTTATAAATTGGTTTTGGACCAACAACATAGTAATGTTGTTTAACAAAAGAAAACAGAGAATGGAATGATTAGATGTCCAGGAATCCTAAAACAAGAAATAAAAAAGATAGAAATTTTTTCCCAACCACAATGAGAAGGGATAAAAGATCTATAAAATATATATTTTTTTTCTTAAAAGCGTACAAGCACAAACCCATACTGTATTAAAATAAAGAGTTCATATACATCAGGGCTTCATATACTCTGTAAACTCGTCATGGTAGAGAAGACTATCAGTGTTGGCAAACCCTAAGAAAAGTCATGCAAGACCTCTAAATTTGAAGGAAGAAACATCTCACATAAACATTCTTCGTAGGTATCCACTAAATGTAGCTATAATCTGGACCTTGTCTCCCAGTTTACTATCACAAAGATAATCGTTGCAAACGCCACCTTTCTTGGACGGATCCTCCTTCCCAGTCTCCGGGTCATAGTAAACAGCTCTTCTAACATGCAAACTTGCTGTTTTGCCATCAAACGAATCTCGATTCTCCATGTCTTGTAGAGGCAATGGAATAAAGGCGAACAACATGAGGGGTACTAGGGTTTTCTTTTTCAAACTTTTAGGGTTCTCACCAGGAGGGGTCACACCATAGCTCTGGCCTTCCCAATACGACATGAACTGAGATAATTTCTCATTCTCCAACTCAAGCATATCAGCATAAAAATGGAAACATTTAATTCTTCATCTGATCTACTCAAAGGGAAAAACTCCATTGAAATACCCAAATCTTGTGCATCCTTGGCCCTCTGAATTGTGGTCCTTCTCATGTCTGCTTCGACCCTAGGATCAACATTTCCCTATGGATCATCATTATTTGTGAATAGCAGTATGCATTTATCGACATTCCTGGTGGATACTTTATGTAGGAGTCCCTGAGCAACCCAAAGTGCACTGTATAAGGGGTTTTCTCTTGATCTACGAATAATTCCACTTTGACTTCCAATTTCCTTTTCAAAATTATCCACTATATGGGTAAAATTTTAACCAATCTCATTTTGGGCGATCAAAGTCTTCTCCTTGGCGAACATTAATCACATAGACACCCCCTTAGATTCCTGCAAATTTCTTTTCTCTCTAGTATAAAAAAATATTGCCACTTCATCATAGTCGCTATTAATGATGCGAGTTTTTGGGGACACAAGAATACACTTTACACCAGTACTGAAGTGTGTAAGAACATATCTCGCCCAGAGTCGATCATGTACACAACAAACTCTTTCGCGGCCTCTTTATCCTATGTACATGCTTAGAATATCATTTAGTATACATGTCCACAACGGCGCTTCCCATGAAAACATTCAACTCATAATCATTTTTTATGACATAGATATGGATCTCCATCTGCATAAAAGCTTCACAGTTTCCTCAACATGCCCATTTTAGGCAAGTCCTATAATCATCATATTCCATGTTATCACGTAATCACTTGAAATAACCATCAATAGTCTCAGTGCTGGGAACGACCATGCCCAAAGTGTATCCAATGACAAAGAAGAAGCTGACGCGAGGGGTTCACTGATTCTCGGTGGTCTTGGTGCCATGCCAGGAGCATGGAAGCGAAGGAATAAGATTTATCCTATTTTACATTGTGGTTGACTAGATGCTCCTTATTTTAGATGGGAATGATATATACATTCTTTGTATCAAATAAACTTGGATGAAAGAATAAGATTTATCCTAAGAGTCTATGAGTCAAATAAGCAACACGTTGGAATGCAGAGAGGACTAAACATAAATTATGAAACACAAACACAAACACAGCCAGCTTACAACAAAAATATTATGAACAGAATTGAACTTTATTAATGTCGTTTCAAAAAGAGAGCTGCCGGTGCTCTTTTGTTTATACATTCATACGTCCATACAAAGCTGAGTATCAAAAACCCCCTTTTTTACAAAACAGAGCTCATTACCAAGCTACGGGAGAAACTTCCAGAATAGGCACAGGAGAAGTGTCTAGATACATCGAAGAGAATAGAAGAAGAAAGAAGAGATAAATGCGGTGGTTGGAAGTCAACATCCGCCAACACTCCCCCTTAATCTTCACTACCATATATGTATGCTATTCCAATTCCTTCCCGGAGATGCTCAAAAACACTCTTTGCAAGTGGCTTTGTGAAAATGTCTACTAATTGTTCTTTGGACCTGTAAAACTCAAGAGATATGTCACCATTGTTCACCAATTCTCAAATGAAATGATATCGTGTATCAATATGCTTGCTCCGTTTATGAAAGACATGATTTTTAGATAAAACAATTGCAGAATTATTATCACAATAATTTTTTTTAGGTTCTTCTTGTGGATGCCTCAAATCTGAAAGTACTCTCCTCATCCATACTGCTTGGTAAGCTGCTGATGTGGCTGCAACATATTCTGCTTCAGCTGACGAAAGTGTCACAATTGGTTGTTTCTTTGATGCCCGAGAGATAGAACCCAACCCTAGATGAAAGATATACCCTGAAGTGTTTTTTCTGTCATCCATGCTACCTCCCCAATCACTAGCCATATATCCAATTAGTTTGTAATCATCTGAAGATGTATACAAAATTTCAAAGCTCTTTGTTCAAACTATATACCTTAATACTCTTTTTCTAGCTTTCCAATGTGATTCCTTTGGTTTGTCTAGGAATCTAGAAATGAGACTAACCCCATACATGATATCCGGTCTTGTGGCAGTTAGATACATGAGGCTGCCAACTAATCTTTTGAATAAGGTTGCATCAACATTAGGACTTTTGTCATTCTTGCTAAGTTTTAAGCCCAATGCAATAGGTGTAGGAGCTGGATTCGCATTTGTCATCTGAAATCTCTTCAAGAAATCATTAGCATACTTGCTTTGACATATAAAAAAGCCTTGATCATTTTGACTTACCTCTATCCCAAGAAAATATCTCATGAGCCCTAAATCAGTCATATAAAATTCTCTTTCCATGGCTGCCTTGAATGAGTTAATTGACATGTTACTTGTGAATATCCAATCATCTACATACAAGCACACTATCAATATTTCTCCTCCATCATTCACTTTGACATACAAAGTTGGTTCATTGCGACACTTGCAAAACCCATTGTTCACAAAATAAGAATATATCCTGTTGTACCAAGCTCTAGGAGCTTGTTTTAAACCATATAGTGTCTTTTTCAGTTTGTATACTTTATGTTCTTCCAAAACTTCATAACCGGGTGGCTGCTTTATATACACTTCTTCTAAAATATCATTCAAGAATGCTGATTTGACGTCCATTTGGTAAACTTTCCAATTATTTTGAGCTGCTATAGATAAGACCATTCTAATGGTATCCAATCTTGCCACAGGTGCGAATGTTTCATTGTAATCTATGCCCGGCTATTGTGTGAAGCCTTTATCTACTAGTCTTGCCTTGTGTTTCTCTACTTTTCCATTAGCATTATACTTTGTCTTGTAAACCCATTTAACTCCAATCACATCCTTGCCTTTAGGAAGCTCTACTAGATCCCAAGTTTGATTCTTTTCAATTGACTGAATTTCTTCATCCATGGCTGCAATCCAATTGTTATCTTTAATGGCATCCTCAAAATAAATTGGATCAGCTTGTGTTAAAAATGCAAAATTAGAGCATAAATCATCATTTTCTGCCTCTTGTATTTCATCATATATCTCCCTTAGACTACACATCTTCTTTGAAGTGTTTATAGACCTTGATCTTAGTGATGCAAGTGTTGGATTAGAAGACTTGCTGCTGTTATTACTTGCTGGAGTAGTAGGATTTGGAGTGGTAGGCGCCCTAGAAGGTGTTGTAGGAACATTTGCTTGTGAAGTAGGATTCACAACTTGAGTTTCATTCTCTTCATTCTCTTGTGGAACACTAGCTGCAATTGTAGTTGTTTTGTCTATGCTGCCATCCCATGCTTCTTCAACAAACTCAACATCATGACTTATTATCAGCTTCTTTGTGATAGGATTGTATAGCTTATATGCCTTGGACTATTCACTATATCCCACAAATATGCACTTCTCTCCTCTATCATATAGTTTCTTTCTCAACTCTTGAGGTATTAATGAGTATGCCACACATCCAAAGACTCTCAAATGTGCTATATTATGCTTCCTTTTACTCCAAGCTTCTTCTGGTGTTTTATTTATCATTGCTTTTGTTGGACATCTATTTAATATGTATACTAAACATGCAACCGCTTCAGCCCAATACTCATTTGGTAGATGTTTTGCTTTTATCATACTTCATGCCATTTCCATGATTGTTCTATTCTTTCTCTCAGCTACTCCATTTTGTTGAGGAGTATACCTTGCTGCAAATTGTTTCCTTATGCCATTTTCTTTGTAAAAATTCTGAAAATCATTTGATATGCACTCACCACCTTGATTGGTTCTCAATGTTTTGATATAGTAACCACTTTCTTTCTCAACTTTTGCCTTGAACTCCTTAAAAACAGCAAATGCATCTGATTTGTCTTTCAAGAAATAAACCCATACTTTCCTGCTGAAATCATCAATAAATGTCAACAAATAAAGTCTCCCACTTATGGATGGTGTTTGCATAGGTCCACAAAGGTCTGAATGCACTATCTCAAGTGGATGCTTTTCCCTATAAGACTCCCCAACTGGAATTTTTTTCCTATGTTACTTTGCCAATATGCAACTCTCACATGTTGTCTTAAGTGGCTCTATTGGTGGCAATCCATATACCATTCTTTTCTTGTATAATAGCTGTAACCCTTTGAAGTTTAAATGCCCAAATCTTAAATGCCATAGCCAAGATTTATTTTTGTATGAAGCTTTGAAAGCTAATTCAGTAACCTTTTGCAATCCTTTTGGCTCTAAGAATAGTTCACTTTGGATTCTAAGTGGAAACATCCTATCTTTTGTCATTTCAACTTTTGCAATCAGCCTATTGCTTGGTTTCTTATCTAAAATCACACATTCACCATTTTCAAAGTATATTCTATATCTTTTTTGCACTAGTTGCCCAATGCTTATGAGATTGTGTTGCAATCCAGGAACATAGTATACATCAAGAATATGTTTTTCCTCACCTTGCTTAGTTCTTATATTAATTGACCCTTTGCCCATGACTAAAACTCGGTGATCATTCCCCAACTTTACTTCTGACTTTACTGAATCATCCATTGTTGCAAACATCTCCTTACTCCCACTCATATGGTGGCTACATCCATTATCTAGGAACCATACTTCTTTAGAACTCTCTTGTGCTACATTGCATGTTATCAATATGGTGTTTTGTTCACTAGTGTTGGGCTGATTTTTATTTGTAAAGTGCGCCTTTTGTTTATTCATATCATATTGCCCTTTTTTTACATTCAGATGCAAATGCCCAAATTTGTTGTAATAATGACATTGGATGTTGGATTTATCATACCTTTCTCCTTGATGATGGCTGTTAGAATGGTTGCTGCCCCTTCTTCTTGTTGGTGTAGAATGAGCATGTGGGCTTGATGTTGGTCTTCTACTTTCAAATTGTGTATTTTCTCTTCCTCCTCTTGGTGTAAAACATCCTCTACCTCTGTTGTTATTTGATCTCCCTCTTGTTCTGCCAAATGAAAGCTGAGCCTTGAATGCATTCTCAAATGATGATGTCCCTGATCAATTTAATCTTTGTTCATGTGCCAAGAATGATCCCATTAATTCATCTACTGATACCTGAGTAAGATCTTTGGACTCCTCAATGGCTACTACAACTAGATCAAACTTTGTGGATAAGCTTCTAAGTATTTTATCTACAACTTTTTGATCCCCAATGGTTTCTCCATATGATCTAATCTAATTTTCTATTGCCATTGCATGAGTTAAGAATGAATCTATTGAATCTGTGTCCTTCATTTGCAAGTTTTCAAAATTCCTTCTAAGAATTTGTAATTTTGCTATTTTCACCTTGCCTATGCCTTGGTATGCTGTTTGCAAACTTTCCCATGCCTGTTTTGATCTTGTAGCAGCTGCTACTTTTGGAAAAATTGATTCCTCCATTGCTTGCTAAATAAAATACAATGCTTTAGTATCCTTCTTCTGATTTTGTTTCAACAAATCCTTCTTAGCTTGTGAAAGAGCTTGATAAGCTTGCTGGTCTACTGGTTTAGGAAATCCATTCTCCACCAAGTCCCAAACATCCTGGGAGAAAAACAAGGTTTTCATTTTTATACTCCAGAAATCATAGTTTTTGCCATTAAAGATTGGAACCTGGGGTTGTTAAATACTTCCACTTGTTCTTGCCATGATTTTTCAAAATTAAAAAACTTGTCTCTCCTTACTACTATTCCTCTATTTCCTTTTCCAATCTCTTCCTTTAGCTGGACTCCTTGCTTGGACAGACTACTTTCTCCATGGACTGTAGCTTAGAATTCCAATCTCTATATATCTGCGATCCACTTTAATATGGAAATCCTCCTTGCTTTGGCGGGTACACAAAACAACAACCAATATATATGCCAGTGCTTCTTTTATCTTTGCTTCAGTTTTTGGTCGGCTCTCCTTTCACTTTCACCAACAGCAATTAAACATCTTATCTCTATAGATCTTCTTTGGCTTCTGCAATGGCAGTTACAGTTGACAACTTCAATGCCCTGAAACATCAACACACCATCGTATTCTTCTACTCTCCAGGGTCCAATGGATATGGGATTCAAACTTCACCTTTGACAATTGGGAATACCCTTCTACTCTGATACCAGTTTGTTGGAATGCAGAGAGGACTAAACACAAATTATGAAACACAAACACAAACACACAGCCAACTTACAACAAAAATATTATGAACTAAACTAAACTTTAATAATGCCATTTCAAAAAGAGAGCTGCCGGTGCTCTTTTGTTGATACATTCATACGTCCATACAAAACAGAGTATCAAAAAACCCCTTTTTTTACAAAATAGAGCTCATTACCAAGCTACTAGTGAAACTTTCAAAATACACACAAGAGAAGTGTCTAGGTACATCGAGGAAAATAGAAGAAGAAAGAAGAGATAAATGCGGTGGTTGGAGAGTAGTTGAGCTATGGTGGTAGGGGAGATTACTGATGTCCAGCTGGAAGTCCATGTCTGCCAACAACACAAACCCTTAGAAATGAAATCTCAAAAAAAACTGAATAATAATGAGCAATAGATATGCATGATTGTTGATGTGAAGACCTTACAACAAAGACCTTACAACAAAGAATGGTTTACAATCTCAAGATTGCCACTGGGTGCATATCACAATAATATTTTCTAACAATCTATACTAGTTACATAATGTAGAAAACCAAGGTCATGAAAAAGATTAACAAGCACACAAATTGCAATGGAATCAACCAGTTTGTATTATCAAATGAGGCAAGTATAAATAGAGAAGTGTAGGTACCCGAATCTCCATGAAAAGAGGATAGGACTCCTCTACATGGAGTTTTGGTGAGTAACCTCCCACAAACATAGCGTGAGGTGTCGATGCAAGTTGACACCTCTCAAAATGTCTCAACAACTTTGACAAGTTCAAAAGAACATGTGTCAATATGCCTAAGTATGATTAATTACAAATGTGTATGCCTATAGATTAAAAGTATACACCAGCACCCCCCTTAAGCATAGCTTAGGAGAGTATTATGAAAAATGGGTCTCGACTATAAGCCTGGTGAGGTACCCATGCACAATACAAAAAGAAAATGAATCCTAGCCATGAAGCTTGATAAGGTATGCAAGTACAATGCAAACTATAAAAAATGGAGTAAGATAGAAAAACCAGTGGGAAAAAAACTATCCTCCAAAAAGAGAGATTAAATAGGTGAAAAAGTACTACTTTCAATGAGTATAATATACAATTCCCCCCATAGGAGAGCAAATAAGAGAAGGTCTATGAGACCCCCCCATTATACATGTTCTACTATAGTGATGTTGGATAGTCGACAAAGGATGCAAATGTAGATCCAAGAATGTCAAACAATGTTCCTTCCCTTAGGAAGAAATGAAACCACCTGAAGATGCAGGATATCTTCCCATGCGAGAAGATGTATGCATGATCTTGAATCATGCTAAAGCTGATCCAAGGATGATGGTGCTCATGTTGATGCCTTTGAAGAGTGCTCAGGTGTCCCCATGTCGATGCCATAATCAAATTAGGTGCATGCGCAATAGATGAAGATGATGACGATCTAGAACCATGTGTAGGACAATGTAGAGCATGGATATCTGAAGTGGACAATGTAGATACAGCTTCATTGAAATTGTCATCGAAGAGAATACTGATGTCCTCAATGTGTGCTTCCATGTCAGCAATACAGAATTCTATAAATAGGCAAGTGATGTCAGGTAGAAATATGTCCCAATAAGCAATGCTAGGACAACTAATATCCTATTGCAAAGAAGCACTGGAAGCTTTTAGAGAAGCAACTCTGGAATTTAATGAAGCAATAGTAGGAGTGATGATTTCTTCTATGTCACTGGAACATTTTGTTTTTGTATAATGATTAGGGATGTGAGTTGTGATCAAATCAGGATCATGTGGGAATGGAGAAACATTCGAGTCTCCATATATCTCCCAAATTGTGATCCACAATGCATGTGGACAATCAATATCGATGATGGCATACAAAATGGCATCTGTTATATGTAAACTAATCAATCCAACAATGTGATCATGATGATTAAACCACTTAGCCTTCTGAAATTGTTTACCAGGTTTAGGGACAAGTCCATACAGATGGGGTATGAGATTATGGAACCTAAAGTGTTTCAAGATGCCTTCACACTAGGACTTATAATTTCCCTTGTTTAGGGCTTATAGGATGCAATTACAAGTAGCGTCTCTAGCTACTTTATACTGGCTTGTGTATGGGCGTTGTGGGGCATTCGACCAAACCCTTGTGAGGGTGTTCATAAGCATAGGTGAAGATGCCTTTCGCTAGCTCAAGTCATCGTGTCTAGCGTGGGAAATGGTACGCCAAGCATGTGGTGGAGTGGCCTTTATTGAGGGCAGGGCAACATTTAAATGGGGACGTGGGTCGGCCTTTGTGCAGACCCAGGTTCCAATACAAGTGCTAGGCCATCTCAATAGGCGTCTTCTGTCCTCTTCGAAGCCCCAGCAAAAAACTCACACAGTTAATAAAAAATAATCAAACCAAGCATAAAACCATGCCTCACAGTATGAAGCTCGGCGTGAATGGGGGTAAATAGCACAACAAGTAGATGATGGCATGAAAACTAATCCACAAAGCTCTGATACCATGTAGAAAACCAAGATCATGGAGGAAGATTAACAAGCACATGAATTCCAATGGAACTGACCAGTTTGTATTATCAAATGAGACGAGTCTAAATAGAGAAGTGTAGGTACCCGAATCTCCATGAAAAGAGGATAGGACTCCTCTACATGGAGTTGTTGCGAGTAACCTCCCACAAACATAGCGCGAGGTGTCGATGCAAGTCGAAACCTCTCAAAACATCTCAACTACTTTGACAAGTTCACAAGAATATGTGTCAATACGCCTAAGTATGATTAATTACATATGTGTATGCCTATAGACTAAAGGTATACACCAACACATAAGTTATGAGAGTTGAGAGAAAAAATAGGTTGTTAAAAGATGTTTATAAATGGATACACACTTTTCTATACATGCAAGTGTTTCTTTGAGGATATTAGGCCACTTAGAGTTTTTAAAAGGGAAACATGGTGAAATATCCCTCTTAGGATATCTGCTAATATTCTGATATTCTAACGTCTGATATGATTTCTTACTTGCACATATACAATATAGCTATACCAACATATGAATACAAATGACAATGGAAATAAAAATATTTCAGATCTCACTGTTACAATTCAGACCTTTCAATTCGACAGTTGTATGACTGTCATAAACCTGCTATTTCAAATTAGACTGACAGCATTGATTATATTTGAAACGTTTAAGAATCTGTATGGAGAAATCTGAGTTGCAGTAGCTCAATAGCATATACCAGAAGTTGTATCAGAAATTGCATAAACAAACATACCATTTATATCGTTTTCCTGACCAACAACCATTATGTCTCTTTTGCAAATTCAACGCCAAACTGGACTCTTGCCATTGATTCAAATAATTCTAATTGACAACTAGCAAATTACTGGTAAACAATAACTCTATGCGCTGAAATTCTGTAGCTGATCGTTGTCAAGGAACTTAGACTTAATGATATCTCAATGATACTGCTGCCTTCAAAACTTTTATACACTGAATTGGAACAGATGTATGATGCTTCCTTGTTCAAAGTCACCCAAGATGGGATGATCACCACTAGGTATCATCACCATAGAAGAGTTTGTGCTTTGTTCTGTACTTCATATAACTGCAAATACGAACGGCTCCACTTGTTATACTGCGAACTCTCTCCTTTGATAAATATGCAGCTCACATGTCTTAAGGATTCACAAGGAATGGCAGACTTTGTACATGATTTCCATGATTGCTATTCACCAAATGAACCTTCCTCAGGATTCCACACTATATCTACTTGAATAGCTAATTCAATGAATTAAAATTGCTTGACAAAACATAGGCTCCATTCAGCTTTTAGACAAGCAGCGATATCACGAATTCCTCATACAATTGTGGCGTCCTTAATAAATTTCAAATTCTTCATTAAAATGTTAATATCCCTGCTGTGTCACCTTATATATTCCATACCATGCGCTGACAAGTCACACCTTATACTTCACACGCCTTCCTCTATCATCACAAATGTATTATATATAAAGTGGCGGCTAGATATTGAAGAGGAACGGATTCCTAACACAAGACAAATGCTTCCCACTTACCATGATTTCAACAACAAAGCACTTAAAATCTTCAATTATTATAAAAGATGCATCAACAATTATGTATTGAGGGATTTAACCATCTATGAGGGACCCACTTTCCACTAATCTTCTTCAGCTTTCCTTAAAACATTCACAACCTTCATACAACATGGGGCCCATGATCCACTACAAAAGCATCTAAAGGATTCTTTATTAATTTTCTTCTGGTATTTGTCAGATATTGTCTCCAATATGCCAGCAATCAAATATAAACAGAGATATATTTCAAATCTGAATCATATATTCAATCAATAATGCATAAATTTCTGCAAACCCCTATATTATACTTGCATAGCGAATCTCATAAAATTGGTAAATGAGTTTTCTTATAACAAACTATTAGTGTATACATTTCATTTGGTTTCATTTGGCTTTCATTTGGCAACATTTGGAATCCTCATATAATGCACATGGTATAAGACACCTCATCTGGGTGTGTGGCAGTTAGGAAGAGTTCTTCACTCCACTTAGCTTGCCACATCTACTTTAGATGTCAAGTTATGGATTGACACCCATTAACTCAAGGTTACTCAAGCTTATATGTACTCGCCTTCTTTGCTATTGATTCATGCATTGGGTGACCGTCCATTCTCTCTGATTCATGCGTTGTTTGATGTGCTTTTTTTTATCTCTTTGATTCTAGCATGTTTTATGGTATCGGAGCTTACGGATATAGTTTCAGGCCGGAATGCATAATGCTGCCCTGAGAGTTTGAAATGGATCGCAAAAGAGACTTTGGAAGATGCCACACCCCTCACAGTCATGCCAACAACCGCCAACTCGGATGTCCAGGCTATCCAACTCCATTCTCTAACTCTGGTAGGCGGTTGTCAAACTATATGTTGTTCAACTTCTTTGCGTGTACCAATCGGTCTTTATTTTCTGAGGTGATGAAGTAGTTTGTATCTCCTCTCACAGTAAAAGGCTGATTGTGTTCTGATTTTCTTTGTGCCACGAGATAGGAAGGGTTTGTGACTGTAGGTTTTGGAATCGCCAGACAAGGAAGGGAGCGCTGCCCTACTGAGAAACGACGCCCAGCCAAGTTGGTCGAGGCATTTGTTTTTCTACCATGAGGTCATGGTTTCAAACATCATTTGAAGGAGCATGATATCACAATCCATAGTCACAATTTAACAAATCTGGAGGTTGCAGCTTGTAGATCTCTTCAACGGCCTTCAGCAAGCGACTCCTAATCTCTACAAGCATTGAAGTTGTTCTTGCGTGTGAAGTTGTTCTAATCTCCTGACCACTCACAACCTGTTAACTAGGCACACGGCCTACCCAAACTCACCTGTAGGTTTTGTTTGTTTACCTTTCCTACAGGGCCGTCGCTTTTTTTGCAAGCCCAACATTTTTTTTGTGGCTGGGCGTGGATGCTAAAAGGCTGTGGAGAGCTGGCTATGGACGTTGGGAAGGGTCATTTGTTGTTTACTTTGTTCCAGGTTGTATGGATCCTGCATCCTGGACTCAGAGTCTTTTTTCAGACTCGTGGTTGCTACAAATCTGGCCCCTAATGGCCTCATTGACCGCCTTTCCATCATTGTTTACAACGTGCATTCTGTCTGGCCCCCCACTTTAGGCCTCTTTAAGGTGTCATCCTCTGTGACTATGCAGGTGGAGTTAACTTGCCTACCACCATGAGTCTGAACTTGCCAGTACCTGGAGTTTGTTTTTTTGCTCCCTTGAGCCCCCTTTTTTTTTGCAATCTCTCCAAGTGTTTAACTATTTTTTTGCAAATTAGATGTTCCACTCTTTTTTTTTGCAAAATTAAAGGCATTTAAATGTATGAAGTTGAAAAAGTAAAAATTACATATTTTGCAAACAGTAACTCGAAATGGAGTTCTTTTTTTTGCAAATGTGCATGATTTTTCGACACACATCTTTTGGATTCAAAATTGCACTATTGTTATAAAGTGCCTATTTGAAACCCATTTTGTCTCACTTCACACACTATTTTTAAAGTACAAAAATCTTGGGGGTTCTTCAAATTTAATCAAGGCGGGTGTCTTGTGTCTTTCACTTCCTTGAGAAGTGCATCTTGGTTGTGTACTTCTTCCTTCAGCGTCTCTTTCCGCATTTTTGTTTGGAAGCTACAAGCATGGATTCTAGTATTTCTATTTCAGCCTCAGCACCCTTCAATTATCACAAATGGAAGTCTAAAATTTCTCACTCATGAATAAAGGCTTATATAGGATTACAATGAATATTGAAAAAGAACCCACAACTGCTAAGGAAAAGAAAAAATGGTTAAACAAAAGAGATCAAGCTTTTGGATTTTTGTGTCTTAATATTTCACATGAATTACTATTTCATATTGAGTCCTTGAAAACACCCAACGAAGTTTGGGAAGGTCTTAACAAGCTATTTGGAAAGATAGATGAATTTAGGAGTCATGAGTTGGAGAATGAACTCATAGGTCTACGTCCAAAAGACTATACATCTCTACAAGACTTTTTTACTAAGTTCAAGTCCTTAAGGTTGCAACTAGAAGAATGTAGGATTGACAAAAAGAGGACTAGTTAGTACTTTCTGTATTATCCAAGTTAGGTAATGAGTATTCTGTGTTTGTATCTACCTTCTACTCAACAAAGAGGGATCTTGGAGCCCCATGGGTAATGCCTTCTCTTGACGACTTCATTGCTAACCTAACAAGGGAGCAAGACAAGTTGATTCAAATGAGGAATTTGAAAACTAGTAAATCTCAAGCACTCATTGCAGGAAATGAGAAAGCTCAATCTTCAAAGGGTAAGAAACAACAAAATCAAAAGGACAACAAAAACCAAACACCAAAATCTAAATCTGCAAACTATATATATATATTGTTAGAGACCATTGGTTGGCAATTTGAAGATTGATAATCATTGTATATCATTGAAGATATTGTTGAAGAGTTTGAATATATATATATATATTCAAACTCTTCAACAATATCTTCAATGATATACAATGATTATCAATCTTCAAATTGCCAACCAATGGTCTCTAACCAAATAATTACTTTCAATCTAGAAACCCAATACAAAAGATGTAAAACAATGCTTTGAAGCTCAGAAGTGAAATTTGAAGTAATTTCACCTCATGAATGGTAAGGGATTATTTCCAAACCATTAATTATAGAGGGATCATCTCCTTGATACCATGAATGCAAGGGAACATCTCCTTGAACTCAAGTTGAAACGAAGAACTTGTCTTCAATCCAAAAAACACATAAACTGAATTAATGATCTCAAATGACTCCCAACCATTCTTTTAAAACTTTCACAAACTAGGGCAGACATACTTTTATTAAATAAAAGTTTTTGTGTACATGATCACACTTGAACTTTTTAAATGATGTTTGTTTTTGTGTACACAATAGCATTTTATTTCATAAAATGTTTTTAAATTGATTTAAGTAACTTAATACAAATATAATTATATAAAGTAATTAAAATACTTTTTAAAATTAAATTACAATTAAAACCTTTTTAAATTACTTAAAAAATGAGGAAATCACAACCCTCCCTTCCCAACATTACTTGTCCCAGAAGAAAATTTGCACCCAAACAATTCCTAGACCCCAAATCAATCAAGGCTCCTCAATCATGATTAAACACATCATCTCAAAGCTGCTGGTGTAGAAGATCTTGGGACTGCTTCCACTATCGTACAATGATACAAACACATCCATACCAATATAGATACCAATCATGAAGGTATAGATGCCAAGCAATGAACCAATGAAGCTGAAAATCCTTCTACCACTGAATAGTAACATGAATAGATGAAGGATGCTAAACACAAATGTATACATTCCTATTGTGCTAAAACTGAAATCACCTACTTCACTACTCAACAATGAAGAATAACCATCCACATGTGCCAATAAGAAAACATCATCAAAATGATGTTGTGTCTCCTCAAGAGTAGGTTGATCTTCTCCAATGGAAATTAATGTATTATGCAAACCTGAATTCTCATTGTCACACTCATGCAAATCACCAATGGCTGATCCAAAATAAGTAAACAAGGCTGATTGCCTCATTCCATTGACCATTTCAAGGTGCTATTTTGCTTGACCAGCAACTAGCTTAGCTTCCTTTACTCTTTCTAGCCAAATGTCACACTGTTCTTGTGTCTTATTCACCTTTTCAAATGTCTGATGTACAAAATCAGATGTGTAGTGCCTTTTTTTTCAACAAAATTATCATATCCAACACTCCAATTTTGTATGCCATCATTAGTAGACCACAAATAACTATCATCCAAAGGTGTTAGCATATCTATCTCATGAAAATACAAAGTCATAGGACTGCTGTCCTCAAACAAATCACGTATGATGTCTTGTCATTCAATAGAATTGTCATCCAACTCAAAATTCAAAGGCTTACCATCAAATGCCAATTCAATACAATTCTCTCCAAGTGCTTCATTTATGTCCTCATGAGACAATTCATGACCTATAGCAATCATAGATTTGGCTACTATCTGATGATTATGGGAGAAAATAGGAGTGCTCTTCCAAAAATCAGAATTGCTTTCATACCTTTGTGATGTATCTTCACAATTTACCATCTCAATATCAACTACCTTTAAACCATCTTCATGTTGTGAAGCTAAGTCAAGATCATGCTCAAGCAAGGAATCATCATCACAATAGAAAGTAGACTCTTCTACAACCTGTTTTTCTTCAATGATTGATCTAGAATCTTGTTCACCTATAGACTGATCAATGACAACTGATGTACCATTCTCCCAATCATTACACCTGTCCAACTTATCATAGAAAAATGAGCTTAAATTAGATGGCGTTGATAGGTAGTCTTTCCACCATTGCAAGTTCTGTTCAATTGTCTTCATTCATTGTTGGGATTGCATATGATTTTTTGAAATTATTCATAATTTCTTGCATATCTCTAACCTTCTTTGTGCTTTGTTCCTGTCTTTGCTTCTTTTTGTCCATTTGATACTCCATATATTGATCGAAAGACAACTTATCTCTAACATGTTGTAGAAGATTACAATACTTCTCATAAGAAACCATTATATCATCATTTATGTGTTGCCATACTCTGAAATTTGCTAAATCACACACCCAAACATGCTGGCAAGATCAAGGCTCTGATACCACTGAAATATCCCTCTTAGAATATATGCTAATATTCTGATATTCTAAAGTCTGATAGGATTTCCTACTTGCACATATACAATATAACTATGCCAACATATGAATGCAAATGACAATGGAAATAAAACTATCTCAGATCTCACTGTTACAACTCAGACCTTTCAATTCCACAGTTGTATGACTGTCATAAACCTGCTGTTACAAATTAGACTGACAACATTGATTATATTTCAAATGTTTAAGAATCTGTATGGAGAAATCTGAGTTGCAGTATCTCAATAGCATATACCAGAAGTTGTATCAGAAATTACATAAACAAACATACCATTTGTATCGTTTTCCTGACCAATAACCGTTATGTCTCTTTTGCAAATTCAACGCCAAACTGGACTCCTGCCATTGATTCAAATAATTCTAATTGACAACTATCAAATTACTGGTAAACAATAACTCTAGGTGCTGAAATTCTGTAGCTGATCGTTGTCAAGCAACTCAGACTCAATGATATCTCAATGCTACTGTTGCCTTCAAAACTTTTATACACTGAATTGGAACAGCTGTATGATGCTTCCTTGTGCAAAGTCACCCAAGCTGGAACGATCACCACTAGGTATCATCACCCTAGAAGAGTTCGTGCTTTGTTCTGTACTTCAGATAACTGCAAATACGATGAACTGCACTTGTTATACTGCGAACTCTCTCCTTTGATAAATATGCAACTCATATGTCTTAGGCATTCACAAGGAATGGCAGACTTTATATGATTTTCATGATTGCTATTCACCAAATGAACCTTCCTCACGATTCCATGCTATATCTACTTGAATAGCTAATTCAATGAATTAAAATTGCTTTACAAAACATAGGCTCCATTCAGCTTTTAGACATGCAGCGATATCATGAATTCCTCATACAATTGTGGCGTCCTCAATAAATTTCAAAGTCTTCAATAAAATGTTAATATCCCTGTTGTGTCACCTTATATATTCCATACCATGCGCTGACAAGTCACACCTTATACTTCACACGCCATCCTCTATCATCACAAATGTATTATATATAAAGTGGTGGCTAGATATTGAAGGGGAATGGATTCTTAACACAAGACAAATGCTTCCCACTTACCACGATTTCAACAGCAAAGCAATTAAAATCTTCAATTATTATAAAAGATGCATCCACAAATATGTATGTATTGAGGGAATCTACGAGGGACCCACTTTCCACTAATCATCTTCAGCTTTCCTTAAAACATTCAAAACCTTCATACAACATGGGGCCCATGATCCACTACAAAAGTATCTAAAGGATTCTTTATTAACTTGGTATTTGTTAGATATTGTTTCCAATATTCCAGTGATCAAATAGAAATTACCAAATACCAAAATCTAAATCTACAAACTATATATATATATATATATATATATATATATATTCAAACTCTTCAACAATGTCTTCAATGATATACAATGATTATCAATCTTCAAATTGCCAATCAATGGTCTTCGACCAAATAACTACTTTCAATCTATAAACCCAATATAAAAGATGTACAGCAATGCTTTGAAGCTCAGTAGTGAAATCTAAAGTGATTTCACCTCATCAATGGTAAGTGATCGTCTCCAAACCATTAATTACCAATGGATCATCACCTTGATACCATGAATGCAAGGGAACATCTCCTTAAACTCAAGCTGAAACCAAGGACTTGTCTTCAATCAAAAAAACACATAAACTCAATTGATGATATCAAATGAATCTCAGGCATCCTTTTAAAACTTTCACAAATTAGGACAGACCTAATTTTATTAAATGAAATTTTTTTGTGTACACGATCACACTTAAACTTTCTAAATGCCTATTTTTGTGTACACAATAACACTTTATTTAATAAAGTGTTTTTAAATTGATTAAAGTAACTTAATGAAAATATAATTTTATAAAGTAATTAAAATACTTTATAAAATTAAATTATAATTAGAACCTTTTTAAGTTACTTAAAAAAATGGGATCATCACACATGGGATTTGAAAATGATGCATGTTATTACATTGGTGATGAGTATTTAGATGAGATGGAAGCCTACAAATAATATATATTTGATAAGAATTGATGAGGATATTTTTATTGGTCATTCTATCACTCTTCAAGGAGCTTCAAGTAAACCTACAACTAGTTTACCAAGGAAATCATGAGATTACAATTTCTACCCATCTACTCCAAATTGTTGATACTCTTACATTTTCTTGTGGTAGCTCCAGCCTCCCTTCCAACTCATTTAAGTATACACTCTAGTTGATAAAAATTTGCATCCCCTTCTATTGAACACGATGCACATATCCTCCCATCTCCATTATAAAAGATGAATGTTCACCCATTGGTCACGCAATATCTAGTTCTATCCCCACTAATGGAATCTCTTGAATACATCAATACACTCCTAATCACAATCATAGGACCTACCCTAGCATGTCCAAACACTACCAATAGTGATAAAAATTAGAGAACTCAAGGTAGCATCCATAAAGAGGAAAAAAATGGCCCATGAGGCTATACTATAAGCAATCAACAAGTAAAATTCTAGAATTTACATGGTTTCCAACAAAAAATGAAATCATAAAAATCAAGTACATATACTTGAGAATTTATTTTACAATTAAACTCTATATCAAGAATTATAATGATTATTAAAAGGAAGCAAGGTACACGGAACACACTTCCTACACCAATCTAATGAGGAGAATAGTATGTAAATTCTTTTAAATCCTTACAATTACAGTTATGTCATGTGTTTAACATACAGATTACAATAGCAAACACAACATAAGAATGCAAGAGAGACACAAGATATATCATGGGGAAACAACCTTTTTAGGTAAAAACCCCACACTCCAAAACGTGCACAATGTATTATCAAAACAAGATTGTTTACAACACACTTGCAATGCAAGTTCTTCCAGGAGTCTGCAAATGTCGTTTATGGAGTAAATTCGGTAGCATAACAGTACCTATATAAACACTATACAACTACTACTCCAAAACACCTCAATATATAGAGTTACAAAGCACAAATAGGAAGCTTCTAGAGATGGGCGTCCATCTTGGCCACATGGCCCATTTCTCACACACAAGGACACTTGTCCAACATGCATACATCTCATTTACATCTTTCATACATGGAACATTTGACTTCCCAAGAATAGAGCGCTCCAGGTTAAAAATATGCAATGACAGATGCTCTTATGCATCTTACAGCTGTAATAAAATTCTGCAACATAACAACACTTAATGTTGTAAGAGAATCTATCATACACAACTAAAAATAGCATATTCCTCTTACAACATGTCATAATCCAACTTGAGCACTTAAAGATGCCTTCTCCACATGCAAAGATGCTTTCCGACACTTGTCTTCACTTGTCATAGGAATCTCTATATTTGGCTCTTACGTGTCATAGATTCTGTCATACAAAATAACTCCTCTATCATACCACAAGATGTCAACACATGGCATATTAGTGCCACCTCAAATGGGACACCTATATCCACATGGGATGAGTTGACCATCCTAGTCACCTTACAAGTTGAGTGACAACTCACCATGCCACTTGACACTAAATGCCAAAACAAGATGTGCAACATAAATTAGATCATAGGCAAATAAATAAACAAATAATCAAGTAATTAATGCTAGGAATTGCAAGGTTGAGACACGTTAATTCCCAATATTCTCCCACTTGTCAAACACCTTACAAGAGCCAATAGAGTGAGAAGATTTGATTTCTAGGAGCCAAGAGTCCCATAGACTCTGAACACCATCTGAACTTATCTCTACCCACAGGTTTCACCAATGCATCTGCAACATTCTTCAAAGTGTCAACAGATTTTTTAATATCACCTTCCCATCTTCTACCATATCATGAACAAAATGATATTGAATATCAATGTGCTTTGTTCTTGCATCAAAAGTAGGATTATTTGCCAAGTAAATGGCATTCTAATTGTCACAATAGATAGTAATATATCCTACATCAAAACCAACATCTGAACACAACCTTTTAAGCCACATGGCTTTGTTACAAGCATGAGTTGCTGCCATGTACTTTGCTTTTGTCATGGACAAAGCAACCACAAGTTGTCGCTTACTCATCCAACTAATAGCTCCACCAAACATGGTAAACACATAAGAACTACTCAACATTCTGTGAGTATTCAAGGATTTGTGGATTCTAATTGGGCAAGTGACATTGACAATAGGAGATCCATGATAACATAAGGAATACTCAGAAGTACCCCTCAAATATCTGAACACTCTCTTCACTGCATCCCAATGTACCCATCTAGGATTATCCATAAATAGACTAAGGACTCCCACTGCTTGGGCTATGTATGGTCTTGTATAGACCATATCATACATCATGCTACCAACCACACTAGCATAAGGTACTCTACTCATATCCTCCATCTCAGAAGGAGACTTTAGACAATCATCAACATATAGCTTTGTCCCCATCGTGACATGAACAATCAATGGTTTGCAATCCACCATATTGAATCTCTCCAACATAGTGTTAACATACTTACTTTGGCCTAACCAAAGTTTTCTATTTGCTCTGTCTCTTCTGATCTCCATCCCTAGAATGTACCTGGTTGCCCCTAAATTTTTTATTTCAAACTGTGCTGACAACTAAGACTTCAAATTAGAAATCAAACTTTTACCATTCCCAATTAGTAACATATCATCAACATACAATGCTATAATGAGAATGCGATCATTGTCAAATTTGAAATAAACACAATGATTTGATTTTGATCTTAGAAATCAAATACTCAACACAATTGCATCACACTTTTGGTGCCACATCCTAAGAGACTATTTCAAACCATACAAAGACTTCTTTAACTTGTAACCCAGATTTTCTTTACCTTTTACCATGTAGTACTCTATCTATGACATGTAGATTTCTTCCTCCAAATCACCATGAAGGAAAGTTGTCTTCACATCCATTTGTTCCACTTCTAAATCATAAGCTACTACAAGAAATAATAGTAACCGAATAGATGTCATTTTTGCAATGGGAGAGAAAATTTCACCATAATCAATTCCCTCCACTTGTGAATACCCCTTTGCAACTAATCTAGCCTTATACTTCTCAACACTGACATCTGTACCAAATATTTTCTTGAACACCCATTTACATCCAATAGGTTTCTGTCCTTCAGGCAAAAGCACCAAGTCCCAAGTTTTATTCTTTTCCAAAGAAGCCATCTCCTCTTCTATGACCTCCTTCCAGGAAATTGTATCTTTCATACCCATAGCCTCTTTCATAGTTCTAGGCTTATCAGTCTTAGAAATCAAGGCAAAAGCACAACTAGAATCAAGAAATGAATACCCAAACCTGTTAAGTTGCTTCTTGGTTCGTGTGGACCTCCTCACAAGATGAGGTGGAGGTTCTTCTTATTCTATACTTTTAAAGCTGCTAGAGCTTTCCTCATCATCAGGTTGAACAGGGTCTTTCGGTTCAGTCTTCTCAGGGGTAGTAGGAAACTGAACCACATCCTCTTTCTTTTCTTTTTCATCTGGATGCAAAACAATAGGACAAGGACTTACCTCTTTGAAAATAACACTTTTTCTATACAAGACTTTCTTAGCCACAGGATCCCAAAGCTTGTACCCTTTCACACCGACACCATAGCCAATGAAGATACACTTAACTGCCTTGTTCTCCAATTTTAACCTCTTCTCCTTAGGCACATGTGCATATGCCTTACAACTAAAAACACGAAGATGTCTTAATAAAGGCTTCTTACTAGACAACACCTCCATGGGTGTCTTATCAAAGAGTGTTGAAGTAGGAGACATGTTAATCAGGTAGCAAGTAGTTGCTATAGCTTCATCTCAAAACTTCTATTCGAGGCTAGCTCCACTAAGCATACTCCTAGACCTCTCCAACGTTCTGTTCATCCTCTCTGTAACTGCATTTTACTGAGGGGTTTATGGAGTTGTCTTATGTCTTTCAATCCCATGTTCTTTACAAAACTTATCAAACTTTGTGGAACAAAACTCACCACCGTTATCAGTTCTCAAACACTTAATCTTTTTACCACTCTAATTCTCAACATGCCCTTTTTAGGCAAGTCCTATAATCATCATATTCCATGTTATCTGCACGTAATCACCTAAATTATCCATCTGAGGCTTGCCCATCAATAGTCTCAGTGCTGGGAACAACCATGCCCGAAGTTGCATCCAATGGTAAAAATAAGTGGATGTGAGGGGTTCATGGATTCTCGGTGCTCTTGGTGCCATGTCAAGAGCATGCAGGCAAAGGAGGCATATTGCTTTGAAGACCTCCTTGACATAGTTGATAAAATTCCCAAACTAATTCATGGAGAATGTAATCTAAATATGTTGCATTATGACTAAAGAACAACTTAGACACTTTTCAAGATCCAAAAAACATTGTTGATAAAATTCCAAAACTAATTTGTGGTGAATGTAATCTAAATATATTACATTATGAGACTAAATAACAACTTAGACAAGCACCTTAGCTTTTCAACTAGACAACACTCTAGGTTTGAATGGTTTTTGTGCCCTATTCTATCAACAAATTAGGAATATTCTCAAGAAGGATTTAATGGAAGTAATTGAATATTCAAAGAAGAACTACAACACCACTATGAAGAGATTAATGTGCCACATTGTGGTTGACAAGATGCCCCTTATTTTAGATGGGAATGATATATAGATTCTTTGTATCAAATAAACCTAATGAAAGAATAAGATTTATCCTAAGAGCCATATGTGTCAAATAAGCAAACCATTGGAAATGAAATTTAAAAAAAAAAACTAAATAATAATGAGCAATAGACATGCATGATTGTTGATGTGAAAATCTCAAGATTGCCACTGGGTGCATATCACATTAAGATTTTCTAAAAATCTATACTAGTTACATAAGTTATGAGAGTTGAAAGAAACAATAGGTTGTTAAATATGTTTATGAATAGATGGACATTTTTCTATACATGCAAGTGTTTCTTTGAGCATATTAGGCAACTTAGAGTTTATAAAAGGGAAACATGGGAGTTGAAAATGATGCATGTTAATACATTGATGATGAGTATTTAGATGAGATGGAAGCCTACAAATAATAAATATTTGATAAGAAATGATGAGGACATTTTTGTTGGTCATTCTATCACTCTTCAAGGAGCTTCAAGTAAACCTAAGACTAGTTTACCAAGGAAATCATGAGATTAGAATTTCTACCCACCTACTCCAAATTGTTGGTACTCTTACATTTTCTTTTCGTAGCTCCAGCATCCCTTCCAACTCATTTAAGTATACAATCTAGGTGATAGAAATATGCATTCCCTTCCATTGAACACAATGCACATATCCTCCCATCTCCATTATAAAAGATGAATGTTCACCCATTGGTCAAGCCATATCTAGTTCTATCCCCACTAATGGAATCTCTTGAATGCATCAATACACTCCTAATCACAATCATAGGACCTACCCTAGTATGTCCAAACACAATACCAATAGTGATAAAAATTAGAGAACTCAAGGTAGCATCCATAAAGAGTAAAAAATTGCCCATGAGGCTATACTATAAGCAATCAACAAGTAAAATTCTAGAATTTACATGGTTTGCAACAAAAAAGGAAATCATGAAAATCAGGTACATGTACTTGATAATTTATTTTACAATTAAAGTCTATATTAAGAATTGGGATGGTTATATAGTACAATTAATGCATAATAATTACTTTTAATGGTTTAGCTTCGAAAATCTTGAATGGATCTTTCCTTAAGATCCAACTAAACATCTACTTTAGGAAATAATTTATGAGCCAAATGCTTAACATATGGCCAAAAATCATTAGGCTAATGGTTCTATTTCCACCAAGGACAAGAAATCCGTTGGAATGTACACATCTACATACTCAATCCATAATGGTTTTGGTTTCAATGGTGTTAGTAAATAGATTTATCACTTTGAAATAGTTAAGAAAACTATGACTTGCTCAAGGAATCGTGACAAAAATGCCTACAACAGTTGGAGAGATCATCAAAGGGATGATGATCTTCCTCTGATTTTGAGAGGGGCAACTTATGACTCAATTTGAATTTTCTAGGATATGCCTTTGATTGGAAAGTAGGAAAGGAAACTACAAGGATGGAAAAGATAGAAACCCTAGATGAGAGACATAAGAATATCACCTAAACTTCTCAAGAAAAGAATTAGAATAAAAGTGAGCACAAAGATATTTAGTGACACAAAATTTAAAAGTTTCAAACTCACAAACAATAACTAATAAGATAGGAAATTACTCAAAAGGTCACACATTGAACATACGAAGAACATGCAACTAATTCAGAATACAAGGTTTCTGTATTAAACTCAAGTGCAACTAAACATAACCAGAATTACAAATTAAAATAACAAAAACTTGCAATCCATGAAGAAATATATGACACAGAGTTCATTTTCCTCCCTTAATTCTTCAATGAAATAAAAACACACAGTTTTTCAAAAATCCCTATACAATGGCTATATTGGAAAGCTAACCAATTTCCACTAGAAATCTACAGAAGAAAAAATTCTCTCAAGAAGCTCTCCTCACGAGAAGTTGGAAAAATATCTACTCTTTACCTTTTCTTTACATAGGTATAGAGTTTTTTTCTGTTCTTACTAAAATGTAACGGATTCTTGAAAATAAGTAACAATAAAGAAAAAACCTTTCCCTTCAGGTACAAACAACATTTAACTAAAACATTATTAAATAAATTTTATAATAAGGTGATATGTTCTAACTTAAAATTGACTAGTGTGTCTTTGACATTCTACAAGATTTGTAAGTATTTGCCTTGTCATATTTATTGATTACCACTACAACATGCACATTTGTTGATTGTGCCGTGCAATTTTGACAGACAAAAATGTTCCATACACCAATAGCACGCACTTTTACATACTCATTGAATTTTTGAAACATAAAACTTTCTCCTGCTCCGTCTGGTGCATGCTTGACAACTAGGCCTGCGATTTTTAACTTAAAATAAAACTGATCTTCTGTTTTATGCTCGAACCCTCACCATTTCGAAAGAATTCAAATAATTTTTGTTTGTTTGGTTTAGTTAGCTGAAGAAATGGAGGGAATAAACTGTACTCTTCAATCTTATCTTTCACATACATCTTGCCACCTTTCTTGTTCTTATGTTTCCTACTCAATGTAGTATCATATCTAAAGTTGTCAGGGTACTACTTAATGTACTCTGTAAACTCATCATGGTAGAGAAGACTATCAGTGTTGGAAACCCATAAGAAAAGCCAAGGCCGACGTCTAAAGTTGAAGGAGGAAACTTCTCCCCTAAACATTCTCCGTAGGTCCCATAATGGAGCTATTCCGGTACTAGTGGCTATTATTATATGTGTTGCACTGGGATCATCTTTGGGTAGCAGCATCACTTTATCAAATGGACCTGTAATCTAGAGCTTGTCTCCAAGTTTTCTATCACAGAGATAATAATTGTAAACGCATTTCTTGGAGGGTTCCTCCTTCCCTGTCTCTGGGTCATAGTAAAAAACTCTTCTAACATACAAGCTTCTTGTTTTCCCATGAAACAAATCTCCATATCTTGTAGAGGCAATGGAATAAAGGTGAACAACACGAGAGGTACCAGGGTTTTTTTTTAACTTTTAGGGTCACCATGGGGAATCACACCATAGCTCTGGTCTTCCCAATAGAGCATGAACTGAGATAATTCCTCATTCTCCAACTCAAGCATATCAGCATAGAAAATGGAAACATTGAATTCTTCATCCGATCTACTCAAAGGGAAAAGGTTAAGTGATTTAAGATGTTCATATACACACAAGTCCAATATACCTACATGGAAGGTGGTTACCATTCTTATCAATACAGGGTCTATTGAGGAAGAAGGATACTAAGACATCATTATAGAGTATGAAGGAACCTTCAATTTGAAGACACCTAGAAGAAGGTGAGAAAATATGAATGAACATATCGGATAATAATGAGTGCCTATGGATTCTATTAATCTATTGGACTCTCTTTCCCAAAAAAACATGATAAATGCATCAAGAGAAAAGGGTATAAATAATGACATGGTTTGCAATAATATAAGAATTTTGTCAAACATTAACTTGTAGGATCTCAATAGGATGTCAAATAATGCATTAAAAAAGATGAAAGAAATCATCACATTCCCTAAACATGAGGTAAGAAGGATAATTAAAGCACGATTCATTGAAAGAACCTACAAGAAAGAAAGGATAGGTTTATGCTTTTAAGTTTTAAAATAGACGAAGGAATTAGGAGAAAGAATAATTTTTTTTGATAAGTTCTATTAGAGGGGTAGCTCCCTATATTATATAGAAAAAACAAAAAATGTTACATAGCATTGGAAATGGCATTAATGCCATCAACCAGATCATTGGCTCTCTCTAGCTGCTAGGCAGACATGAGATCACCATTTACACTTATGAAATTAGCAAAAGCTTCCATGTTGCAATTTTCCAGTCCCTCCCTGAAAATATCTAGTTCCTCCACCACCTTTCCTTTCTTCCTTACTACATTTGCATCAAAGATCCCCCCAATAAGACCGTTCCTAGGATTTGGGTTGGTATGCTGCCCTACCACTAGAATATCATCTCTCAGATCATCCTTGGCCAAGAAACCGATGAATCTTGAGGCCTTTGAATCCTAATAAACTATATTATAAGAGGAAGAATGAGACATACACCCTTATCATTGGATGTGCCATGCACTAATACATATCCCTAGTCTTCCTTTTAAGTACTATTTGGCTATATGAGGAGACTTAATAAGTTGTACCTTAACTTTTATTTCATTAATTATTTTTCTCTTATATTTTTCAATTTTATCTATTGTTTTTCCTAAGATAATTTAAAAGAATGTGAGCTTTTTGCAACACATAATTAAAGGTGGTCATATTTTTAAATATTTTCCATTAAGTTTATCATCTTTGTAGTGGGACTTCATAACTACCTCAATATATAGATCAATATATAGATGATCATGTTTTTGTACTATTTACATTAATTATTTATTTTTTAAATATAAGACATCATAATTTTAAAATATAAACTATTAAAAGTAACATACAAGTATACAATATTTACTACACTTTTCAAAGTAAAAAACAAAACAAAAGAATTGCCCAAATAATGAATGGTGGCTTTTGCAAAAGTTAAATTTAAATTTTATGCATTGTAGATAAATTAAAATTAAAATCTATGTATACAATATTTACTACACTTTTCAAAGTAAAAAATAAAACAAAAGAATTGCCCAAATAATGAATGGTGGCTTTTCCAAAAGTAAAATTAAAATTTTATGCATTGTAGATAAATTAAAATTAAAATCTATGTGTCCATGTGCACATATGTAGTAAAAGATAATTCTAAAGTAAAATAATAATAATAATAATAATAATAATAATAATAATAATAATAATAAGTAAATAAAATAGCTCTAGAGTGGTACCTCTATTTGTTTTTTAGATAATGTACTTCAGATATCTATAGTAGTTATGGTTGGGCTTCACAACTACCCTAATATAAGTTTAGATCTTGTAAAATTACAAACTATTTAAGTTGAACATGTATGAAGCACTAAGTTTTTTTTTTTTTTTCTTTGGTATAACAAACTTATTTTCATTATTAATGTATTCTTTCTTGAGAAGTTAAAGAGAGTAGGATAAGTTCAAGGATGAAGGCTCTATAAATAATTATAAGTATGTTGTGTAGTTAATGAAAAGTTCACAATAGAAATTGGGGTTTTGAAATCTCATTATAATAGTTTTATATTATAATTTTATAGAGGTCATCCACAAATTTGTTTTTTCTACAATGGGAGCATGAGGCTTAGGGCACGAGCCTTAGGCTAAACCTCTTCTGTTGAGAGACAAGGACAAAGGAGTATTCATTCTGCGAGCTTTGAATTATAATGGATGTGATATGTTGTCTCGCATCCTAAGGTTGCACACTATTGGAGACCCTACACCAGATGTGAGGTGCAGTTTAGGAGGATGAAGTGTGGCATTATAATGTTGGGTGTGGTTTGTCATCTATAAGAAACTCTAAAGATAAATAGGGTTTTTAGGCTCTGTTTTATAAGAAGGAAGCCAAGATCATAATGCTTGATGTATTGTATGGTTTAGAGTTCACAATATAAATATAGGTTTAAGAGTGTATATTATGCTAGCGGGCACTGTAAAAGAATGCAGATTTGTTATCACCATATTTAATGTAATGTTCATTCATCATAATAACTTGTACAGAGAAGGTTATGGTGTCAGATTGTCGTTGATGTCAAAAAGGTTGAGTTGATATTAGTGAATATCTAAAGAACACTAATGAGGAGGTAAGTGCAAGAGGTTGATGCTTGGTCATATCATAGCTTGTTCAGTATGCTTGTTTAGTGTTCACAATTTGTCATGATCTTCATTGATGTGTTCTTCAATTAGTTGAAATGATAAGATTCTATCAGGGGTCAGTATGGTTGCATGAAGTTTGTTCATCAAATGAAAGGTTTGTTCATATTATTCTTTTGATCAGGAGCAGTTGCTACTATGCCTAAGATGTTGTAGTAGTGAGTAATCAGATGTGTCAGATGTGTTGTTGGAGTTGCTTTCTTTGTATGAGACTTCATGCAAGTGAGAGATTATGAGCCCTTCTTATAGTTTGGTGGGCTTCCTTGGAAGGAACAGCATGTTGACTTCATGCTAACTCCACCTTTATCAGGATATATTGATGCTTCATAGCAATAATAGTTTGAAATGAACTTTTGCTATTGGTGTTGAAAAGGAATGGTTCATGACAAAGTATGTTTGTGTTTCAAGGTTAGTACTTAGAAAATTACAAGGATCTCAGAGAATTATGGTGGTAATCCTTGTTCAAATTATGATAATTGAAATTTGCATAAAAGCCTAAGTGCATTCTTAAAATCCTAAAACCTAGCTAGAATCTTATAAGCTAAGTTTATTTTTTTTGTGACTTCTTATCATAAGTCACTCACTTATGTTTACCAGCTAGAGTGTCTAATATTCATGTGAAAACCGGCCCTCTCACCGATAACACAAGTCTCATGCGATGGCAGCATAAAGCAAAGGGGTGGTGTTTTTTAATCGATGCTAATAACAAGAGTTTGCATTAAAGAAAAGACTGATGATCTTCATTTTATTTAAGGCATCGAATTGCCTTTTTAGGGGGAACATAGTTTTTATTTCTTAAAAGGAGGATGATACCGATCACTAAGCTTTAGTCTATTTTTTAGAAACCTTTCTTAAAACCACTATGTGGTTGGCCATATACATGATTTAAGGAAAAAGGCATCCTTTATTAATACATACGAGTGGGCATGAATTTGAGGCTATGTAATTAAAGTTTAGAAATTATTTTAATTTCTATTTTTTAAAGAATGCATGAATTCATTATAGAATGTATATTGAGTTTTTCAAGGAGCCTTTAAAGGAGATGGTTTTGGAAAACTATTTCTAAATTCTATTCCATGCCATTGAAGAATTTAGTGAAGGTGAAAGGTTTTCATGAGGAAGATTGACAGGATTGAATGATGTGAGAAAATCAAGGATTTTATTTTTTGTGAAAAATTGCAAAGAGAATATGAATTGTTTTTTTTTTAAAAAGAGATTGTTTATACACAGATGTTTGCAGATTGAAGAGTCTTGTTGAAAAGAAAATGAAGAATGTGAAGGAGAAGATGAAGGGTTTGAGAAGATAAAAAGTTCTCAGAGATTATTTACAGAGCATTGATTAGATTTTATTGAAGATGTTTATTAATATTTTATGGTGGATTTTTTTTATGATTTTATTTATGTAGGGCAGATGAGTGAATGAAGATTTTTGGAAGAGATTTTATTTTCTCTTATAAGGGCAGAATGAAAAATAAATTGTTGAAGACTTTCAATTTGATAAAGATGAAAATTGAAGAGAAGATGAAAGGTTTTGAAAAGAGGATTGGAGAAATGATTTATTTTCTTTGCAGATTGGAGAATACAAAAAGAATATTTAAGATGAAAATGAAAAGACTAAATATTCAGTTTGAAAGAAATTTTATTTTCTCCTACAGGACACTGATGGTCATAAAAAGATGAAATTGATTTTACAGAGAAGAGGAACATCAAGAGTCTTTTCATTTACAATATTTCTTCAGGTGCACTGATGCAACTTTATAAATAGACAGAGATGAAACATACAAAATGTGTAGGGTTGTTGAGTGGATTAGGATACATGATTGATTTTGAATATCTGAGTTTGTACATGATTTGGGTTGATGAAAATAATGGCCATTTGACAGACACATGTGAGAGAAGAAATGTTTTGTATTGAAACAGAGAAACCCTCTGAGTTCTTGTTTTCAGTTTGTTCTATATTAGGGGTTGGTGCTCCTTGAAGTTGTTGCTTCTAAACATTGTTGCCAGTGAGGCACAGTATGCCAGTGAGGCTTTGTAAGAAGTTTTTAAAGTTAAGCCAGGAGGCACTTCATGAGTGGTTTTTCTACCCCTGAGGGTTTTCCACTTGGTAAAAAGCTTGTATCATGCTTCTCATTATTTCTTCTGTGTGTGCAATTAATGGTTTGATCATGTTTTTGTTTACATCTGTTATTACAAATCTTGTGCATATAAACTCAACAAATCATTAATGTATTCCTTTCTATTTGTTCTGAAAGAGAAAGCTTGCAAAAAGTTGTAAAATGTTTGAAAACTAATACAACACTAATTCACCCCCTCTCTCAGTGTTGTCTTGGACTCTTATAGAAGGGAGGTTCAACATCACAATAGATGGTTTATTTAAACAAAGACAGAGTTCAGAATATTTGATCTAAACATAAAAAAAAGGTGTGACATAGATCTTCTTTAACCTTATTTCTCTTTCATAATAAATTTTAATTTGATAGGTTTTCTTATTAAAATGTATATTGATTCACAATAATCAATTTAAATTTATAATAATAAAAGTATGCAAATATGTTTTAGCGGTTGATAGGATTATCTTTACTCTTCAACATTGAAAATTAGTTTCATGGTACGGATTATCTTTACAGTTGCTTGTGTCTGTTCTTATTATTGAAACATAAAAACACACAGATTATATTTACCGTCCTTTCATTTTACTCAAAATCATTGTTTCAATTACGGGGTTTAACACTGTTGTAACTCCGCTAACCCGTCCACACTAAATTGGCTTACTGTTTAAGAAATTTCAGTTGCCCAAATCTGAGACATCCGCCACGGTTTCTAAATTGTTCTGCTCTGTAAATAGGAAAAACAAATTAAATTGACTTGCAGCTTCTTTTTATTTGGGAAAAAGAAATTCCACAAACTTTGCTGCAAATTGTTTCCTTTCTTTAGATCTGCCAATATTGCTGTTTTTGCCAGGTCTGATTTTCATAATGTTTTTCTGTACCTTCCATCTCTACCTGATGCACAACTGGTTCCACTTCAAATGGTATCACTTCTACTTCGAATTGTATCACTTCTATGTTGAAATGGCTGTTTGCCATATATTAATGCTGTTGATATGTCATCACAATGTCTAGAATGCAATACAAATCCATTCTTGATAGCAGAGTTAGTTGAATTAGTTTTTATGAGCACAAAACATTTAGAACACAGCTATGCTCTAGACATGTATACTTTTCACATGAATTGTTTCTTCTATGCAGAAAGTTGGAGCAGTTAGCAGAAGAAGTTGACTTTTTGATGTCTAGTCTAGATGATATCTTTCTCGGCGTCACAAACGTCAGGTAGAAGCAAAGGAAAGGGCAGAGCTTTTGCAAAGAGTGGTGAGTTAGACTTCTCTCTGGTTATTTGTAATCTAGTTGAAACCAAATTCTTCTAAAGTTTGGATTGGTTTTGAGGAGTTCTTGTCTTCTTCTAGATACATTTGAAATCAGTTCTGAGATTTATAAGTCCATCCTCCATTTGAGTCTTTATTATGTTTTAGTGATTAGTGAAACTCACCTACATCAAATGATTGGCTATGTTTTTTCCAACTGATTTGGTTATTATTCAGATTGTAAAGTTGTGGCATGGACCAAAAATTTGCAATTTTTTTTTCCTTAAAAATATGCTAGTTGAATGAGAAATATTGGCTTCTACTAAGAGAGAAAATAAAAATAAAAAACAAGCATCAAAGATGAACAATGTCAACTGTTTATATTGTGGACAAATCATGTAATTGCTAATGCTCATGAATCACCATGATGGGGACTGCCTGCTTGGAAAAGATTCCATTATTTTGCAATTTGATTTTGTAAACAGATGCTGCTCTAAAATTCTATACAAAGATACAATTATTTACAATTTTGGGATTCAACAAATTGCATGGGACTACTTGGAGAATAAGAATAAAAGTGGGGACCACTGTCTTTGTAAAATTCTAATGTCACTCAAAAAGACACATTAGGACATTAGGCATAATCCCCAATACCACTTGACATGCATTTTTTATGTTGTTAAGGATCGCCTCTTGTTATTCTAATTGCCTAGAGTCTTTGCCCTCTTCTTATTTGAAACTAATGTTCATTTATTAAGAGCTCATTAAACTCATGCCTAAAGGCTGTGATTGGAGGATGACAACATATTACAGACCTTAATGTCTTGTACATAATTTAAGAAAAACATCTTGCTAGTAGAATTAAACATCTGGTTTTCTAAATGGTTGAAGAGGGCATACTATGTATATAAATAGGCAGATTTACTTGTAGTCTTATCAAATCTTCGGAAGGCTTCAAATGGGTTCACTAGTTTTGTTGAAAGGATATCTCTTTAGAAATAGAATTTAAAAAGGATTATGAAAGGATTGAATGTGGCTTGAATTAGATCATGAAAATATATTAAATTTGATTTTCTAAACTACTATTCTTAGCCACTAGTCAAACTAACTAAGCATGTAACTTTCAAACACTCCTAACGTGATAATATTTTGTAAGAATAAAGTATGCATGTACAAGGTTGTAGATGGTTATGAGGTGATCCAAATAGTTTGAAGTTAAACATTTTTGATGCAAGTTATTGAGACATGTTTTGGTTGGTTACTACCTACTCCATTTAATGTTGTGATGGGATAGCCACAAAGGGTGCAAGAAGTGGATTCAGAAATCCACTAAACTGAAAAATTATTGAAAGTAGGAAGCAAGACATGATTAGCATAGAGTCAAGTTCCAAGTCGGGGATATATAATATCTTTACTTAGAAAAAGGGGGATATATAATATCTTTACTTAGAAAAAGATAAGTCTCGAGGTATTGCAATGAAGTTAAAACCAATTAGATAGAGTCCATCTAAAATTCTTAAAAAACTAAATTCTAATACTTTTATACTAGATCTTCATCGATACATGAATTTGTATTCCATTGTGAATGTTGAAAACTGGCATGTCTCTTTGATTATATCAACTAATGTACATCCCTTCAAGGAGCCCTATACTCACCCTCTACTTATGTACTAAACATTAGTAGAGGTTTTTCTCATCATATTACTCTCTAAATAGTCAATCAAGAACTAGTTGAGGAAGAAGAATTTTGGAGGATGTATTGGCCTCTTCATAGAATGATCATGCAAAATACTCAAGACTAGTCACAGAAGCAACACCTCATGTTTCGAAGGAAGATATAAGGAGTTTTGTACATCATGCCAAGAAAATAGTTATAAGACCCCATTTCATAGCCAAAAAGGAGAATGGTTGTTACTAGAAAATGGACACACCCCCCATCTTCTTTAACATGGATGATATGGAAGATCAGCTCTAAATATTGAAGGAAAGATACCTAATCTATAGATTTATGTGGGCTTTTCCAATATCCAAAACACTTAGTGGGCTCATGAAAAGTAGAGGCCATCTATATTAGTTTAGATGTTGAGGGTTCCCAAAGGCTACTTTCTAGAAATTTTCTTTCCCAAACAAAATAAAGATCTTTTATATTAAGGAGCACCATGGTTCATGAAGAGATATGGGCTCTTTAAGAAACACTTGTTACTAGATTTCAACCTAAAATATAATCTACCAAGCACAATCCCAAAATAGGTAATATTTACCTGTGCTCCTTAGTCAAAACTAATTACATTTCTCTATAAATTCTTTGATTTGCAATTACATAATACATAGCTGGTTCAAAATTTAAAAAAAATCTGAGGTTGTGATTTATGAAATTTTTTGCGTCAATCTAAACTATGGAAAACATTATCAAGTTGTATGATTTTACATATGGTAGGTGTTGTATATAACAAACCCATATATTATGATAATATGTTGTTTATATATCAAATGTGTAATGAGAACAATCATCTTTTCCATGTTTCTCCAAACCAAGAAATGATGGAGTTGGACCAAGCATGTTCACAAGATGCAATGGAACAACCACCAACAATAATGCCTTCTAAGCCTAAAATACAATAGATAAATACTCAAAGCTACCAACCAGATGAGAACAAATTCAAATGAGATTACACAAGAAAAGGTAAGGAAACAAGAGATAATTTACATATTTGTGAGATCAACAGAGTAACAAAAAAGTAGATGGTAAAAATACTTAAGAAAACAGCCTAAATTAAGAGATATCACACCTAGAATCAGTATATCTAAAAGTAAAATAGCATGTAGGTAGGTGATATGTCAGCAAACTAATCCCAAAAAAATTGCAACTTTGAGAACCGAAACTCATAATGGAGCAAAATAGAAAGAGAAAATCATCCAATGCTAAAATTGAATCAGAAGTGAAGAGCAAACTAGAAATAACAATCACAATGTTCAAATTGGTTCAACTTCACACACATCCTTACAACTCTTCAATTCAAATGAGTGTATAAATGGAACAAACTCCCATCTCTAATCAGCCACTAGAGGAAGATATTTTGGAGGTTCTCAAATCTATTTAATATAGGCTTTACCAAGGAATGCCAAGGGAATAGGTGTGCCCAAAAAAAAGCCAATACATGCATAACATATTGCAAATTGAAGGAATAGATGCAGTCCTCCTACAAGAAGTGATGATAATAAACTCCAAATACCAAAGAAAATATTAAGTACAAAAGTATATGGGGAAGCAAGTAGATAAAAATTTATCATAACTCTTGCACTTTAGTTCAGTAGCATCTAGTGAGGTATGTATACAAATTTAATCAATCTATCCCATGATGATCTATATTTATTATCACTCAAGAATTTGAGCTATATTCCTTTTTAAGAAATTTATAAAAATAACACATGGCAACAAATATACAATTCTAATAGAACATATGGTGGATTGGATCTTAGTAACAAATACCAACAATCTCATCCTAGTCACAGCCTTCTACACTAGTCACTTATATCACTGATCAATGGATCACATCTAAAAAGGAAATCTCAGCCAAGATAAGAGACACAACTCTTTCAAATCATTGGGCAATAATCTTATCAATTTTAAATAAATATAATAGGCAATGACAACAAGGATTCAAATTTCAAAAGTTTTTGCTAGCACATCTAGATTTCAAGGAGCAAGTGGGAAAATGGGTAAAGCTATGCAATCTAAAAATTCATGGGTAAACTTCATTACCTCAAAATTTTAGGTAATAGCGACATTCATAGAAAAGTCCTACAAATTAAGAAGAAATTGACAATAGTTCAAAAGAAAATCAAAGAGATTGAATTTGACTTCGATTTTCATCAAATTATTTATCCACAATCTATTGGGTCTACAAAATCAGGAAGAATAATGACGAAGACAACATGTATGAAATCAATGAGTAAACAAGGTGATATTAACACAAAATATTTTTATAAATTAGTTTTTAACCAACAACATAGTAACGTTGTTTAACAAAACAAAACAGGGAATGGAATGGTTAGATGCCCAGGAATCCTAAAACAAGATTTAAAAAAGATGGAAATCTTCCCCAACCACAATGAGAAGGGATAAAAGATCTATAAAATATATATATATATATTTTTGGGTTAAAAGTGTGCAAGAACAAACCCATACTGTATTAAAATAAAGAGTTCATATACATCAGGGCTTCATATACTCTGTAAACTCGTCATGGTAGAGAAGACTATCAGTGTTGGCAACCCCTAAGAAAAGCCATGCAAGACCTCTCCCATAAACATTCTCCGTAGGTATCCCCTAAATGTAGCTATTCCGGTACTAGTGGCTATTATTATATCTGTTGCACTGGGGTCATCTTCGGGTAGCAGCATCAGTTTATCAGATGGACCTGTAATCTTGGACGGATCCTCCTTCCCAGTCTCCTGGTCATAGTAAACAGCTCTTCTAACATACAAGCTTGCTGTTTTGCCATCAAACGAATCTCGATTCTCCATATCTTGTAGAGGCAATGGAATAAAGGCGAACAGCATGAGGGGTACTAGGGTTTTTTTTTTTCAAACTTTTAGGGTTCTCACCAGGAGGGATCACACCATAGGTCTGGCATGAACTGAGATAATTCCTCATTTTCCAACTGAAGCATATCAGCATTAAAAATGGAAACATTGAATTCTTCATCCGATCTACTCAGAGGGAAAAGCTCAATTGAAATACCCAAATCTTGTGCATCCTTGGCCCTCTGAATTGTTGTCCTTCTCATGTCTGCTTTGACCCCAGGATCAGCATTCCAAATGGATCATCATTATTTGTGAATAGTAGTATGCGTTTATCAACATTCCTGGTGGATACTTTATGTAGGAGTTCCTGAGCAACCGAAAGTGCGCTGTATAAGGGGTTTTCTCTTGATCTAGGAATAATTCCACTTTGACTTCCAATTTCCTTTTCAAAATTATCCTCCATGTGGCTAAAGTCTTTAATCAATCTCGTTTTGGGCGATCAAGGTCTTCTCCTTAGCGAACATTAATAACATAGACACCCTCAGATTCCTGCAAATTTCTTTTCTCTCTAGTATTACAAAAAATATTGCCACTTCATCATAGTCCTTCTTAATGATGCGAGTTTTTAAGGGACACAAGAATACACTTTACAACAGTACTGAAGTGTGTTCTCTTCTTTTCATCATCTTCTTCCTTTATCTGTAAGAACATATCTCGCCCAGCATCGATCATGTACACAACAAACTCTTTCGCGGCCTCCTTATCTTGTGTACATGCTGAGCATATCATTTGGTATACATGTCCACAAGGACGCTTCCCATGAAATCATTCAACTCATAATCATTTTTTATGACATAGATATGGATCTCCATCTGCATAAACAGCTTCACAGTTTCCTCAACATGCCCATTTTAGGCATTGTAGCTAATTAAAATTAAAATTAAAATTAAAATTAAAATTTTAAGCATGGTAGATAATTAAAATTAAAATTTATATGTCCATGTTTGTATGTAGTAAAAAATAATTCTAAAATAAAATAATAATAATAATAATCATAAGAAGAAGAAGTAAATAAAATAGTTCTAGTTGTAGTGGTGCCTCTATGTGTTTTTAAGATAGATATATTTAAGATATCTATACTAGTTATAGTTGGACTTCACAACTATCCTAATATAAACTGTGTATGTATTTAACTTCCACTTTTCAAAAAAAAATTAATGACTAATATAGTGGCTAGTTTTGATCTTGTAAAAGTACAAATTATTTAATTTGAAGGTATTTGAAGCACTAGGGTTTTTTTTTTTTTTGGTATAAGGAGCTTATTTTCATTGATTTTCATTATTAAAGTATTCTTTCTTGAGAATTTAATGAGAGTAGGATAAGTTAGAGGATGAAGGAGCTATAAATAATTTTATATATGATGTGTAGTTAACAAAAAGTTCTCAATAGAAATTAGGGTTTCGAGATCTCATTATAATAGGTTTCTATTATAATGGATGTGATGTGTGCCCTTGCATCATAACCTGATGTGCACTATCAGAGACTCTAAATATATTTTTTTTATGGAGGTCATCCACAAATTCATTTTTTCTACTGGATTCAGGAGTACGAGCCTTAAGCTAAACCTCTTGTATTGAGAGCCAAGGACTGAGGTGTATCTATTTCACCAAATTCAGGCAGGAGTCATCCTGGTCTCATCCCTTGATATGATGTGTAGCTTATAAAAAGTTGACAATAGAAATTAGGGTTTTGAGACCCCATTATAATAACTTTGAATTATGATGGATGTGATATGTTGTCTGGCATCATAAGGTTGTACACTATTGGAGACCCTGCACTAGATGTGAGGTGCAGTTTTGAAAAGTTCATAATAGAAATAATGCTTGTAGACATTTGCATCTTGATAAACTACATTATACAAGGATTGAAGTGTGGCATTATAATGTTGGATATATTATGCAACACATCATGATGTTGGGTGTGGTTTGTGATCTATAATTTTTTTTTGAAGATAAATAGGTTTTGTAAGTCTGTTTTATAAGAAGGAAGCCCAACATCATAATGCTTGATGCATTGTATGGTTTAGAGTTCTCAATATAAATAGGGGTTTAAGAGTGTATTGCTAGCCCTCACTGTAAAAGAATGGAGATTTGTTATCACAACCACAATGTTTGGTTGTAATATCATGACTTAAATTGTTCTGTTGTTATGCACATACTAACTTGAATATATATGGCGCCCGAATGAGCAATAGCTTTAAGAAGATAATTTGTGGCCCATCGAATGATCATATTTGCATTGGAGAGCTCATTTCCCATGAATCCACCGAACTCCAAAACATTCCATGACAACATTGTGGTTGTGAAGGCCATTGGAAATCCAAACGTAACATTATCTCCTGCATCTTAATTTCCTACCGTCAATTCATGTCTATGCCAACTGAAATAATATCCGTGTCTAGATACTGTTCTGCTTCCTTATGTGCTTTGACTGTAATAGTTGGTAGCTCTTAGTTCAGAGTTGAGCAAGAATTCATTGGTAGCAGGCTTCCTGGCTGCTAGCTTATTGCAGGGTCTAATGTCTATGTTACTGCTGCCCCCTTATGTTAATGTATACTATTAGAAGATTAATGATAATGGTGAAGATGAAAGTACAAATATCATTGTCTATACTTATTCTTGTCCTCCTCATTCCCAACAACTAAGTGCAATGGTTAAAGGTCATCGTTCATCTTTGGCTGCATCACCAATTAGTACTTTTTTGCCAAATGTAGTAAATACTACCCTCCTTGAAAATGTTCCTCAAATGGTTGGAGGTATGTTACAAGTTTATTATTTTTTAGTTTTGAGTTTTTTATCTTATAAGATACCTTCATAATTGTTAAGGGATAATGATTTAGTGTATATCTAGTCAACATTTAAAAGGTTTATAGGCTTAGTGTAAATCTAGTCAACATTTAAAAGGTTTATAGGCTTTACATTTTGGGGGATTGGGGGATTGTTTAGTATGCTACATCTTGTGGATTTTTGCATTCCAAAGTTCTGAAAGAATATGTAGGTGGACTTTATAAACTAGATTACACAGGCATACTTTATAAAATATTGGATATTGGCCTTGTGGTTGTCCCATATAAAGGGATGAGCCTCGGTGTGAGTCCAAGAAGTAGCTTTAAGATACAAGCTACTTCTTGGACTCACACCAAGGCTCATCCTTTTATATGACACAACCACAATGCCTTTGGTTCTATTGTACTGTTGATATCCAATATTTTATAATGTATGCTTCTATAATCTATTTTATAATGTCCACTTGCATATCCATTCATAACTTTGAAATGTAAAAATCCACAAGATAGCAGCATACAGAACAATCCCTCCAAAAGTAAAGCCTATAAACCTTTTAAATTTTGACTAGATTTACACTAAGCCTATAAACCATTTAAGTGTTGACTAGATTTACACTAAGCTATTATACCTTAGCCATTGTGTCAAGAAATGCATTAACTATGCTTCCACATTTACCATCTTTTATTTTAAAGCTAGAGTCACTGGTTTCCTTGACTAAATTTACTAGGAATTTTGCTAGGTCTAATATCCTTCTCACTACTAGAGCTCAACCAGGAATCTAAATTACCATCTGAGAGATCATGTCGTGAAATTTCAGGAATAAAGGGAGGAAGTGGCTCCGATTTATGCAGCAGTGATGCGATGGAGGGAGAGGAGTATTTTTTATTGTCCATTGACAATGCACAACTTCCTCGAGATGTTTAGCATTGCAAACCTTCAATACTTTACGTCAAGAAAATTCCTTAGTTGACATTAAAGATGCCATAGATCTGGGGGTCATCAATCATTGAGAGGAGATCTAGAACGCCTAAGGGGGAGCACACTTACACCATGAACAGGGAGAAACCCTAAATCTCTAGCAAACATATGAGTTTGTCGGGTGGTCAGCCTATTTTTGAACTTTTGAACCTTTTTAATGAAGTTCATTTTTTCGTGAAATACTGACCACAAGGAGTTGAGAGGTCGAGGCTTTCTAGAACTCTAGAACCAATGAGTTGGGGGTTCAAAATTTTTCAAAACCTCCGACCATAAAGGTAGACTGGTAGTCGGGCTATTTTGGAGTTTAAAACTTTTCAAAGCCCAAAATCCTTAGTAAATAAAGTCACCAAAGTGCTTTTGATGAAATCTTTTATTCTTTTAAACCATGTGACTTCATAATGATTTTTTCTAACTTTATAACTTTGAGAAAATATAAATGTTCCACTAAAAATTTATCTTGTGAATAAACATGGGACCTCTGGACAGAAAACTTCATAGTTTTCACATAAAAGCTCCATTTTACATGAAATTTTGATATCCATTTTACATGAAATTTTGATAGGATGATGATCAGGCCCCTATAGACAAAACCCAGAAAACATTTTTGCTCCAGTAACCAGAATCTCAGACTTTGACTTTATTTGTGAATTGCAGACGGGAAAAAGTAAAGTTAAAAATCTTGCACATGGTAAAGTAATTTGGCATGAAAACTAGATAGATTGGGTATATTGCAGTTATAATCAATCCCATAAGAGAAATTTACACCAGCTCAGGTAGGTTTTAAAATTTAATCATTTTTGTGTTTTGATAAGTTTTGGGGTGTGGGTACTCCAAAAAATTGAAAATTTTCAAGTTAAAATTTTGGAGCAACAACGGGCTCTGATTAGAGACAAAGACTAAGAAGGATGAAGCAAGGGACCCAAAATCCCAAGTGTGGACCAGTGCTTAAATCCATTGGGCAATAGAGTCAAAGAGCACAGAGGAAAAAGGGGTGAGAGCAAGCCAAAAACAAGATGCAACAAGAAAGGACACTACACTACCAACACACCAAAAACTCCTAATATGTACATGGTAGGAAAACCCTACCTTAGGTAACTCCAAGATGGTCATGTGAATCCATTAACAGGCTAGGAGAAATAAATACTAGAGTGGAAAAGAAAAGTGTAAGATGGTCATGTGAATCCATTAACAGGCTAGGAGAAATAAATACTAGAGTGGAAAAGAAAAGTGTACCTGTGGAGCATTTGTAAGCTCAAAATCCATCTACTGATTATAAACATAAATCTGAAATTCATATGACAAAAGAACCTCCTAAGTGATATGTTGGAGCCAAACAAACACTTTACATCATAAACTTCTAAAATCTCTTCAACATGCTCTTGTGTATAACCACCCATTTCTGCGGTAGATGAATTAATGTCCCATGCCTGAAAAATAACCATGACTACTCAACCCATCAGAAAGTCAATCGTTAGCCACATATGACTCATGTAAAAATGGAAGCGAATTAAGTTTAGTTGGAGAAGAATCAAAATCTACATCATCAACAAAACCCTCATACAGATTAAAATCACCCTCAACTGGAATAATATTCTCTTTCTATGCTGGAACTGATTCATGTGTTATGTGACCCACTTCATCATTCTGACCCATAAGCTATAGATCACATAAAATAGCCTCTTCTCCACACAAAAATGAATCTTCAGATACATTAAGACACCAATTTGGAATGTAAAAAATATGTGGTTCATCACATTTGTCGATTTGATCACTTATATCAGAACTATCATGGCTACTTTTAACCTCATATTTCAAATCTTGTTTAAAAATTTCAGCATTCATATTTTCAAAATGAAAAGATTCATAGATAAGATCATTTCTGACCTCTTCTTGCAGCCATGTTTCCATTTCATCTTGCTCAGGGAATGTGAAGGCCTCATATTCAGTTTGCATGCAAATAGGAGAAAAGACATTTGACATCTCATCTATGTGCTATGTATTCTCAAATTGGTCTTCATTATTGGTAATCATAAATAACTCTATTTCTGTAGTATATAAGGATGACAAAATGACACCCTTTGCATTCTCATCTTTACAATTTGCATCACATTTAACGATTAACTTATAGATTTATCGTTGTCTTCCTCATAATGCAAATAATAAGCTTCAACTTATCCTATCTACATGAGGTTTCACATCTACATTGCTTGCCTTATCTCTACCAAAGTGTTTGGAATAAAAAATAGAGAGGTATAGAAAATTATAGGCTGAAAATTTTGTTTGCATATGACAAGCTTCCTCATATTTTCAATATTCAAATTATTCATAACCTGACTTATTTTTCATAAACCACTTGTAACCATATCATCCTCAATTTTTACAGCCTCTTGTTGTGCAACTTCAATCTCATTTACTTTACTTCCTTTTAACTCAAATTGAACATCTAGATGCAATGCAGAAATAAAAGTGCAGAGTTTAAGTTGCTTACTTGGTTGAATGGGTGTAGGAATTTTTCTGAGCAGCTGGTTGTATCTGTCTACGAAATCTCTGATGGATTCACCATTTTGTTTTTGAATATTGAAAAACTGATTCAACAAAATAGCTCCATCAACAGGACTTTTATACCTTGCCAAGAACTTCCTCTTCAATGAATCCCAATTAGTTATTCACTTCTCTTCTAAATAACAAAACCAATCTGCTGTAGGTCCAGTAAGAGACTTAAAAAAAAATTTGACAAAAACATCTTCTTCACTTACCCCCAAAATGCCACATGCAACCATGAATGCCAAAATGTGTTATTTAGCATCTAGAGAGCTTTCCCCACTGAACTTTGGAAAAAAATTTCATGATCCTTCATGCAATGGTGAATATATAGGCACAGAAAGATGCCCAAAGTGTCCCCATGGCTGGGAAGAAGTCAAGGCCATATTGCAAATCTGAAAATTAAATCAGCAGCAGTCTTCTTTGGAACAGAGTATTTTTTTGTACATTTAACTTCATCAAGTCGCTAGCCTCCGTGCTCATGGAGGTACCTTTATATTTCTTGCAAAACAAGAGCACTGATCTTTCTATTTTGAATCCCTAGTAGAGTCGCCAAAAACATGTTAGTGAACAGATTTTTTCTTTGAAAATAGCTATGCAAAATGACTCAAAATTCCCGGGAAGAAGGACTAACTGCACTAACAGTTGGAGAAGTTGTCATTGGATTGACAACCTTTCTCTAAATTTTAGAGGTACAGCTCCCCCTTATGATACACAATAAATGGAAACACAGGGTATGCTTTTAACTAGAAACCAGAAAAGGGAGACTAACACTTGTTCATAGCCATAACATAGGTGCGATATGCTAATTTAAATGACAAGGATGCAGGTAAATGACTCACAGTTCACATATCCCACAACCCCAATCGGTAAACAAGAAAAGATAAATAGAAGATCATTTTCAAAAGATGATTTAATCTTGAGTTCACAGTTTTAGAAATAAAACATCAACACAATCTGACATAACAAATATAATATTGAAGAATAATTATGGAGACACAAAGAACATTGTTAATCAAAGAGAATATTAATAAATGCAAAGATTAAAAAATAATCCCCTTATTTCTCCAATATGTAAGTTCAAAGACTCCACATCTGATACATCAAACTATGCTTGAAAAGAAAACATGTTTCCTCCTTCCCTGTTTATGAGCTGGAAAAAAAAGATCCCTTCTACATGATAATAAACAACATATTTATAAGTCTCTCAGGAAACTTTTCCATTTTCGTAACTGCCTCTTGAAAGGTTAAGAAATCTGTTATCTTCTCCCGTAACTGATCTTTTGAAATTCCACTAAACAAATAAATTTTTTTCTCTCATCTTCTCGTGGAATAATTGTCTTTTAAAAGCTATCTTTAGATTAATTTAATAATTCACTTTTCAGAGTGACATTTTGACTTCCCTAATTCCTTCCCAATGCATATAATTCCTACAATTACTTTTTACCTCCCTTTCAACTTCACTGTCTTCAATAGTTCCTTTTGATGTTCATGGTTTCAAATGCAACCATAATAAGCAAGGCTAGACATCAAATTCCTAGCTTCAACAATCTCCTAATGAGATTTAGATTCATTGCCTCCAATTCGACCACATTCAGAGAGATCAGGCATGGGACTCTTATCTTTAAAAGTCCCTTGGTGAGCATAGATCTCAAGAAACTCATTACATAAAAGAGACTCCAGCTCTTGAGAGTCTTCAATAAACTTGGATTCACTTGAACACAATAATCGGTAATCCTTTAGTGTATTCAAGAAATAATCATCTATGCCATACATTATATCCTTGCTCTCAGAATGTTGATGACCCATTAAATCAAGATATTTAGCTTGAGGTAAAATTACCCAAGGCATTTTCTCTTCTTTGACTACATAAAGGCAAACATGCATCTTTCCTGAACATAGTAAAAGGGGAGGAGTACTTGTGCTTGGTGTTACCAAATCAAATGTTTTGTATTATTGTATATGGCTTGCCCAACTATAACAATTGAGGCAAAGGTCTCATCATTCAACACCATTTCAGAAGCACTCCTTGCAACAACAATGCCTGATCCCATTGCTATTCTAATATCTACCTTTTTAAGAGAAGGAGTGTCATTTATTCCATCACCAAACATTTTAGAGATAATACGAAATTGAATGCCAAAAAAGAAGGTCAATAAAATTCGATTCGAATGCCCATTGTATGGGTGATAACTCCTCAAACTCTGATGCAGTATATGAATGCCCAACTAAGTCATCCAATGGATCAAATGCTCCAAAATGGTGACACAGAGACTCCACTATCGACTCCTCTCTTGGTCGATCAAGCATTCAAACCTGTGTAACCTTTCTTCCAGCTCTAATCAAATTTAGATCTTTGATTTGACTTCTCAACCACGTTCTGATGGTTCATTGTGTGTAGTGTATACAAGGCCATTTTCATATTATTCATGTTCTCAATATCTTTTATGACCACACTATTTGTATACATGTCTCTTAGAGTGTTTGAACTGTAATTATCTGATAAAAATACTCCTTCCATTACACCTTGATTGATGTCCACACCCAATTTCAATGCTCCCATCTTGGTGGAGTCTGGCTTTATATTTGTTAGCTATATCTAGAGCTTTGAATGCTCTTGTAACTATTCTTCATGTTATCACTATATTTGATTTCTCATGATCATCACACACTAATCAGGTTATGATGATTTGATTGATTAGGCCTTGCCAGAGCCATATCACTGAGGCTATCATAATTTTCAGCAATGTTTCTAAAAACAACTCAGAGACAGATGCATTTTCTAGAACTCAATACTTAAACCATCACTAGAAGTCTCTATAGGATCAACTAAATATGCTCTTCACGGCCCATTAGTAGAGGTCATTCTTTCTAAATCTGATTCTTTGAGCATAACACACCTCAATAATTGCCAAATATCTCCCACTTCGACACAAACCAAGAGGATGCATAGAAAACAACTCTATCAAAGTATATGAAAACCTTGTCTCTAATGATTGAGATTAGATAGTACACAACAATGTATACTATAATTTGCTAGTTATCCACTTTAGATACATTATTAATTTCTCCTAATGCTCAACAAACTTTGTAAAAAGGACAATGAATATTTATTATAACTTGAATCTAGAATGAGTTTGGAGAGAATTTGTGGGATCCTAAGGAAATTACAAAAGAAGCTAAAGACATGCTTTAAAAATAAGTCTTAGATCCTGATAGTATCACTAGTGAGTCACTGGGTAAAATGGGCCTTATGCAAGTCTACCTTAATGGTTTTAAAAAGAGAGATGCTGATATTCAAGAAGATATGGCAAAGATAGGTAAGACTTTAGTGAGATACAGAACCAGGTTGCAGATTACTACAACTCTAGGAAGAAAAGGCATCACTGTTGTTGTAACCAAGTATCGAGAATACAAGTTAAAGATGAAGGTGTGAGAAAAGATGGCAGAAGATCAAGGCCGGGAAAGTGTTGAAGACCTGAAGGAAGGCGAAAGGGTGGCAATTTAGCTTTCATTTATTTTATGCATTTCTTAATATTTCTCTCAAACACTTTTTTAAAACTTTATTATTATTTTAAAAATGGTTGTCTTCAAGAAACCATTCTATTTTAAAAGGACAGTTAATATGTGGACATATAAATATATGTAGAGGGACATAGTATGGATCTTCTATTTGGGGAAACTTTGTTTTACTCATTAAGTTAGATACTTTTGATATGTTTTAATTTCAGTTTGGCTTCAATACAGAAAGAGAAATACTATTTGGTGATTGAGCAAATATAGTCTTTGTGCTATGGTGTTTGAAATATCATTCTTCTTATGTTGAGTGTGTTGCCAGTGGTTATATTTATTTATATTGGAGAATTGGATGTTCATTAATTCCATTACTATGAATGTTTATCTTTGAATGAATATGTCATGGTGATGAAAATTTAAATTCTATCCTTAGTCAGAAAAATCTATTAGTGAATAGATTTTTGACAACTCTACTGGGGATTTGAAATTGAAAGATCAATGCTCTTGTTTTCCTAGAAATCTAAATGTGCCTCCACAAAGATGGAGGCTAGCGGCTTTGTGAAGTGAATAGTACTTAGAAATATTATGTTCCAGTGAAGACTGCTACTGATTTAATTTTCATATTTGTACTATGGCCTTGACTTCTTCCCAACCATGGGGAAATCACTTTGGGCCTCTTTCTTTGCCTATGTATTCACCATTTCCTAAAGGATCATGGAAACATTTTCCAAAGTTCAGTGGGGAAAGCTCTCAAGATGCTGAAGAACACATTTTGGTGTTCACGGTCGCATGTGTCATTTTGGGGGTAAGCGAAGAAGATGTTTTCATCAGATTATTTATTAAATCTCATACTGGGCCTGCAATAGATTAGTTTTGTTATTTAAAACATAAGTGCATAACTGATTGGGATTCATTGAAGAAGAAGTTCTTAACAAGGTATAAAAGTCCTATTGATGAAGATGCTTTGCTAAATCAGTTTTTCAATATTCAAAAATAAAATGGTGAATCCATCAGAGATTTCGTAGATAGATACAACTGGCTGCTCAGAAAAATTACTGCACCCATTCAACCGAGTAAACAACTTAAACTGTGCAATTTTATTTCTACATTGCATCCAGATCTTCAATTTGAGTTAAAAAAAAGTAAAGTAAATGACATTGAAGTTTCACAACAAGAGGCTATAAAAATTGAGGATGATATGGTTACAAGTGGTTTATGGAAAACAAGTCAGGTTATGAATAATTTGAATATTGAAAATATGAGGAAGCCTGTCATACGTAAACAAAATTTTTAAACTATAAGTTTCCATAATACATAACCTCTATCTCTTGAATGCTTCAACCTCTCTTTTTTTGATTCCAAACACTTTGGTAGAGATAAAGCAAGCAAGGTAGAAGTGAAACCTCATGTGGATAGGAGAGTTGAAGCTTATTATTTGCATTATGAGAAAGACAACGATAATTTTGTAAGTTTCCCATGTGAGGTAGTAGGTGAATAATCTTTATGTGATGCAAATTGTAAAGATGAGAATGCAAAAGGTGTTGTTTTTTCATCCTTATATACTGCAGAAATAGAGGTATTTACTTTTACCGACAATGAAGACCAATTTGAGCATACACAACACACAGATGAGATGTCAAATGTCTTTTCTCCTAATTGCATGCAAACTGAGTATGAGTCCTTCACATTCCTTGAGCAAGATGAAATGGAAACATGGCTGCAAGAAGAGGTCATAAATGATCTTATCTATGAATCTTTTCATTTTTAAAATCTAAGTGCTGAAATTTTTGAACAAGATTTGAAAGATGAGGTTAAATGTACCCATGATAGTTCTGATATAAGTGATCAAATAGATAAATGTGATGAACTATATATTGTTTACATTCCAAATTGGTGTCTTAATGCATCTAAAGATGAAATTTTTGTTTGGAGAAGAGGCTATTTTATGTGATCTATAGCTTATGGGTGGGAATGATGAATTGGGTCACATAACACATGAATTAGTTCCACCATAGAAAGAGAATATTATTCTAGTTGAGGGTGATTTTCAGCCACATGAGGGTTTTCTTGATGATGTAGATTCTTATTCTTCTCCAACTACACTTAATTCACTTCCAGTTTTACATGAGTCATATGTGGCTAAGGATTGGCTTTCTGATGGGTTGAGTAATAATGGTTATTTTCAAGCATGGGACATTAATTCATCTACTGTAGAAATGGGTGGTTATACATAAGAGCATGTTGAAGAGATTCTAGAAGTTTATGATGCAAAGTGGTTGTTTGGCTCTGACATATCACTCAGGAGGTTCTTTTGCCATATAAATTTCATATTTATGCTTATAATCAGCATATGGCTTTTGAGCTTACAAATGCTCCATGGGTACACTTTTCTTTTCCACTTTGGTATTTATTTCTCACAACCTGTTAATGGATTCGCATGACCATCTTGGAGTTATCAAAGGTAGAGTCTTCATACCATGTACATATTAGGAGTTTTTGGTGTGTTGGTAGTGTAGTGTCCTTTCTTGTTCCATCTTGTTTTTGGCTTGCTCTCACCCCTTGTTCTCCTATGCTCTCTGACTCTATTGCCCAATGGATTTAAGCACTGGTCCACACTTGAGATTCTAGGTCCCTTGTTTCATCCTTCTTAGTCTTTATCCCCAATCAGATCCTGTTGTTGTCCAAAAATTTGAACTTGAAAATTTTCATATTTTCCGAGTACCCACACCTTGAAACCTAACGAAACACAAAAATGATTAAATTTTAAAACCTACCTGAGATGGTGCAAATTCCTCTTATGGGCTTGATTATAACTTAAATATACCCAATTCATCCATTTTCATGCCAAATTACTTTACCATGTGCAAGATTTTTAACTTCACTTTTTCCTGTCTGCAATTCACAAATAAAGTCAAAGTCAGAGATTCTCGTTAGTGGAGAAAAAAATGTTTTCTGGGTTTTGTTCGTAGGGGCTTGATCATCATTCTTTCCAAATTTTGGTTAAAATGGAGCTTTTATGTGAAAATTATGAAGTTTTCTATCCAGAGGTCCCAACTTTATCCATGTGATAAATTTGGGTGGAGCATTTATATCTTCTCAAATTTATAAAGTTAGAAAAATGCATTATGAAGTCACGTGGTTTAAAAGAATTAAATATTTCATCAAAAGTACTTTAGTGACTTTATTTACTAAGGACTCTTGGTTTTGAAAAGTTTTAAACTCCAAAATAGCCTGATTACCTGGCTCCCTTTATGGTCGGAGGTTTTGAAATTTTTTGAACCCCTAACTCATTGGTTCTAGAGTTCTAGAAAGCCCCGACCTCCAGACTTGTTGTTGTATGGCTTTCATGAAAAAAACAAACTTCATTAAAAAGTTTCAAAAGTTCAAAAATAGGCCGACAACCTGTCAAGCTCATATGTTTGCTAGAGATTTAGGGTTTCTCCTTGTTCATGGTGTAAGTGCGTTCCCCCTTAGGCATTTTGGATCTCCTCTCAGTGTTTGATGACTCCTGGATCCATGGCATCTTGAATATCAATTAAGGAATTTTCTTGAGGTAAAGTATTGAAGGTTCACAGTGCTAAACATCTTGAGGAAGTTGCATAATGTTAATGGACAATAGAAAATATTCCTTTCCCTCCACCGCATCACTGCTGCATAAACTGGAGCCACTTCCTCCCTTTATTCCTACAATTTCACCACACGATCACTTAGATGATAATTCAGATTCCTGGTCGAGCTCTAGTAGTGAGAAGGATATTAGACCTAGCAAAATTCCTGGTAAAATAGTCAAGGAAACTAGTGACTCTAGCTTTGAAATAAAGTATGATAAATGTGGAAGCATAGTTGATGCACTGCTTGGCAGAATGGCTAAAAGAGATGTAATCTATGGAATATAGTTCACTCTTGCCTGAGATTGTATTTGTAACTACCCTGGAAGAAAGACATCGATGCAAAATGTGGAAGTATAGGCAGGACCATGATCTATTTGAAAAACACTTCAAATAGAAGTGTAATCTCATGGATTACAATGAGCACAGTTAGTAGATGTCATGCCAGTATTTAGTTCAGAGCATCTACCGGTTTCCATCTTAGGAGAAATTTTCTGCAATGATTAAGGAGGCAGGCTTTGAGAAAGTTGAGTATGAGAACCTTGTGGGCAAAGTAGTTGTAATTCATTCTGGATTCAAGTTATAATATATATTCATTGTCCTTTCTACAAAGTTTGTTGAGCATTGAGAGAAATTAATAATGTATCTGAAGTGGATAACCAACAAATTACAGTATATGTTGTTGTGTACTATCTAATCTCAATCATTAGAGCCAAGGTTTCCATATACTTTGGTAGAGTTGTTTTCTATGCATCCTCTTGGTTTGAGCTGAAGTGGGAGATATTTGGCAATGATTGAGATGTGTTCTACTCAAAGAATTAGATTCATAAAGAATGGCTGCTACTGACGGGCTGTGAAGAGCATATTTTAGTTGATCTTGTAGGGACTTCTAGTGATGGTTTAAGTATTGAATTCCAAAAAATGCATCCCTCTCTAAGTTGTTTTGAGAAATATTACCAAAAATTATGATAGCCTTAGTGATATATCTCTAGCAAGGCCTAATCAATCAAATCATCATACCCTGATTGGTATGTTGAAGCTCTTATAAACTCCGCATGATGATCATGGGAAATCGAATATAGTGATAACATGAAGACCAGTTACAAGAACATTCGAAGCTCTAGCTGCAACTAACAAATATAAAGCCAGACTCCACCAAGATGGGAGCATTGAAATTAGGTGTGAACATCAATCAAGGCATAACAGAAGGAGTATTTTTATCAGATAATTACAGCTCGAATGCTCTAATAGACATGTATGCAAATAGTGTGGTCATAAAAGATATTGAGAACAAGAATAATATGAAAATGCCCTTGTATACACTACACACAATGAACCATCAGAACATGGTTGAGAAGTCAAATCAAAGATCTAAATTTGATTAGAGTTGGAAGAAAGGTTACACATGTTGGAATGCTTGATCCACCAAGAGAGGAGTCAATAGCGGAGTCTTTGTGTTGCCCAATTGTAACATTTGATCCATTGGATGACTTAGTTGGGTGTTCATATGCCACATCAGAGTTTGAGGAGTTATCACCCATACAAAAGGCATTAGTTCTACAACATTTGGTGATGGAATAAATGACACTCTTGCTCTTAAAAAGGTAGATATTGGAATAACAATGGGATCAAGTACTGCTATTGCAAAGAGTGCTTCTGATATGGTGTTGACTAATGATAACTTTGCCCCAATTGTTCCAGCTAGGTGAGCCATATACAATAATACCAAACAGTTCATCCAGTAACACCAAGCACAAGTACTCCTCCCCTTTTACTACGTTTAGGAAAGATGCAAGTTTGCCTTTATGTAGTCAAAGAAGAGCAAATGCCTTGGGTAGTTTTACCTCAAGTTGAATATCTTGATGCAATGGCTCATCAACAATCCAAGAGCAAGGATATAAAGTATGGCACAACTGATTATTTCTTGAATGCACCAGAGGATTACCAATTATTGTGTGCAAGTGAATCCCAGTTCATTGAAGACTCTCAAGAGCTGGAGTCTCTTTATGTAATGAGTTTCTTGAGAGCTAAGCTCGCCAAGGGACATTTAAAGCTTAGAGTCCCTTGCCTAATCTCTCTAAATGTGGTTGAATTGGATGCAATGAATCTGAATCTTGTTGGGATATTGTTGATGTTGGGAATTTGATGTCTGGCCTTCCTGATTATGGTTGCATTGGAAACCATGAACCTCAAAAGGAACTTATTAAGAATAGTGAAGTTGAAAGGGAGGTAAGAAATAATTGTAGCAATTATATGTGTTGGGAAGGACTTAGGGAAGTCAAAATGTCACTCTTAAAAGCGAGTTATTAAATTAATTTGAAGATAGATTTTAAATGACAATTATTCCACGAGAAGATGAAAGAATAAGTTTTATTTGTTTGGTTGAATTTCAAAAGATCAGTTGTGGGAGAAGATAAAACATTTCTTAACCTTTCAAGAGGCAATTATGAAAATAGAAAAGTTTCCTGAGAGACTTTTAAATATGCTATTTATTATCATGTAAAAGGGATCTTTTTTTTGATCTCAAAAATAAGGAAGGAGGAAGCAGATTTCTTTTCAAGCACAGTTTGTTGTATCAGATGTGGAGTCTTTGAACTTACATATTGGATAGACAAGGGGATTATTTCTGAATCTTTGCATTTATTAATATTCTCTTTGATTGCCAATGTCCTTTGTGTCCTTGTAATTGTTCTTCAATATCAACAGAAATATATTATTGAAGAACAATTATGGAGACACAAAGGACATTGGCAATCAAAGAGAATATTAATAAATGCAAAGATTAAGAAATAATCCCCTTATTTCTCCAATATGTAAGTTCAAAGATTCCACATCTGATACAACAAACAGTGCTTGAAAAGAAAATTTGCTTCCTCCTTCCCTGTTTTTGAGATGAAAAAAAAGATCCCTTTTACATGACAATAAACAACATATTTATAAGTCTCTTAGGAAACTTTTCTATTTTCGTAACTACCTCTTGAAATGTTAAGAAATCTTTTATCTTCTCTTATAACTGATCTTTTGAAATTCCACCAAACAAATAAAATTTATTCTTTCATCTTCTCATGGAATAACTGCCTTTCAAAAGCTATCTTCAGATTAATTTGATAACTCACTTTTAAGAGTGACATTTTGACTTCCCTAGAGTCCTTCCCAATGCATATAATTGCTACAATTACTTTTTACCTCCCTTTCAACTTCACTATTTTCAATAAGTTCCTTTTGAGGTTGATCATTTCCAATGCAACCATAATCAAGAAGGCTAGACATCAAATTCCTAGCTTCAACCATCTCTTGACAAGATTCAGATTCATTGCCTCCAATTTGACCACATTCAGAGAGATCAGGCATGGGACTCTCAGCTTTAAAAGTACCTTGGCGAACCTAGCTCTCAAGAAACTCATTACATAAAAGAGACTCAAGCTCCTAAGAGTCTTTAATAAACTAGGATTCACCTACACACAATAATTGGTAATCCTCTAGTGCATTCAAGAAATAATCATCTATGTCATACATTATATCCTTGCTCTTGGAATGTTGATGAGCCGTTGCATCAAGATATTCAACTTGGGGTAAAACTACCCAAGGCATTTGCTCTTCTTTGACTACATCAAGGTAAACTTGCATCTTTCCTAAATGTAGTAAAAGGGGAGGAGTACTTGTGCTCGGTGTTATCAGATGAACTGTATTGTATTATTGTATATGGCTCACCCAACTGCAATAATTGAGGCAAAGTTATCATTAGTCAACACCATATTAGAAGTGCTCTTTACAACAGCAGTGCTTGATCCCACTACTATTCCAATATCTTCCCTTTTAAGAGCAGGAGTGTCATATTTATCCATCACCAAACATTGTAGAGCTAATGCCTATGGTATGGGTGATAACTCCTCAAAATCTGATGCGGTATATGAATGCCCAACTAAGTCATCCAATGGATCAAATGCTCCAAATAGGCAACATAAAGACTCCGCTGTCAACTCCTCTCTTGGTGGATCAAGCATTCCAACCTATGTAACCTTTCTTCCAACTCTAATCAAATTCAGATCTTCGATTCGACTTCTCAACCACATTCTGATGGTTCAATTTGTGTAGTGTATACAAGGCCATTTTCATATTATTCATGTTCTCAATATCTTTTAGGACAATACTATTTGCATACATGTTTATTAGAGAATTTGAACTATAATTATTGATAAGAATACTCCTTCCATTATGCCTTAATTGATGTCCACACCCAATTTCAATGCTCCCATCTTGGTGGAGTCTGGCTTTATATTTGTTAGTTGCATGTAGAGCTTCAAATGCTCTTATAACTGGTCTTCATGTTATCACTATATTTGATTTCCCACGATCATCACATAGAGGTTATTAGATCTTCAACAAACCAATTAGGTTATGATGATTTGATTGATTAGGCCTTGCTAGAGACATATCACTGAGGCTATCATAATTTTTGATAATGTTTCTCAAAACAACTTGGAAACGGATGCAATTTTGGGAACTCAATACTTAAACCATCACCAGAAGTCCCTACAAGATCAACTAAAATATCCTCTTCACCGCCCATCAATAATGGGCATTCTTTCTGAATCTGATTCTTTGAGTAGAACACATCTCAATCATTGCCAAATATCTCCCTCTTTGGCATGAACCAAGAGGATGCATAGAAAACAACTCTACCAAAGTATATGAAAACCTTGGCTCTAATGATTGAGATTAGATAGTACACAACAACATATACTATAATTTATTTGTTATCCACATTAGATATATTATTGATTGCTCTCAATGCTTAACAAACTTCGTAAAAAGGACAATGAATATTTATTATAACTTGAATCCATAATGAACTACAACTACTCTGCACGCAAGGTTTTCATACTCAACTTTCTCAAAGCTTGCCTCCTTAATCATTGCATAAACTTTCCCCTGAGATGGAAACTGGTGGATGCTCTCAACTAAAGACTAGCATGACATCTACAAATTACACTCACTGTAATCCATGAGATCACAGTTCTATTTGAAGTATTTTGCAAAAAGATCATAGTGTTGCCTATTGATGCAGGAGCATCCAGTGGTGTAAGGGCAATCTTGCATCACCCAAAAAGAAGTTAATTCAAAATCATTGTATTTATTTTCATTTCTTTCCATAATTAGTGTTTCTGGTTCCATAATATCTAGAATAATAATGTAGGACTTTCAGTTTTTCCAAAATTGCTAAAAATAGCGACCTGCCTATTTTGGAAACTGTACCTGCTATTTTTAGAAAGTTTGCATTTGGGCACGTAATGAAGCAAAAACTTCTAGAAAGTTACATAATAGAAATATAAGTCCTTTGGTGAAGGAATCAGGCAAAGATCATTTGTGACCTGAAAGATATTAAAATTTTTATTTTCTGAAAAGCCCTTGAAAATTTCTGGAACGAGATATGATGCACTAAAACATCCCATAATGTTCCAAAAAGTTGATAAGAATCCATTTATAGATTTTTGGCATGATAGTTCACATCGCGATCTTTTCGGTTCTTAAAACGGTTCGTCAATCAGACACCCGGATCAAAAGTTATGCTTCCCAGAAGTTGACCTACTTTGGAGGGAGTTGCAAATTTCAAAATTTAGCTGGAGGCCACCAAAAAGTGCTATTTATGACTATTTTGGGAACCCTGGATGGTAGTAGAGAAAAGGGGGCCAGTGTAGAGTCAAGAATAGGTGGGAAAATAGAAACCCTAGCTAATTTGGGGTTACAGAAGGCTGAAGATTCTAGAGTCTTGAGGTTGGGAAACCTGTAATGTGTTGCAGCCAGTAGAGGATTCATCCTCTGATTGTAATTGAGCTTCTATAATGTAATGAGTTGAACAGTTCAATAAAAGAAAGTTCTATTTACTGTGTTCAATATCTATTATTGTGTGTTTTATGATTTACCCCCTTCATCACCTATACTTCCATATTTTACATCGATATCTTTCTTCTAGGGTAGTTGCAAATACAATCTCTAGCAAGAGTGAAATGCATTCCATAGATTACATCTTTTTGAGCCATTCTATCAAGCAGTGCATCAACTATGCTTCCACATTATATCAAGATAGAGCCACTTGTTTTCTTGACTATATTTACTAGGAATTTTGCTAGGTCTAATATCCTTCTCACTACTAAAGATCAGCTAGGAATTTGAATTATCATCTGAGTGATTGTGTGGTGAAATTTTAGGAATAAATGGAGGAAGTGGCTCCAGTTTATGTAGCAATGACACAGTGGAGGGAAAGGAGTATTTTCTATTGTCCATTGACATTGTATAACTTCCTCAAGATGTTTAGTACTGTGAACCTTCAATACTTTGCCTCAAGAAAATTCCTTAGCTGACATTCAAGACGCCATGGATCCAGGAGTCATCAATCAGTAATAGGAGATCCAGAATGCTTAAGGGGGAGTACACATACACCACAAACAGGGAGAAACCCTAAATCCTTGGTAGAGTCACCAAAAATCTATTAGTGCTATTAGTCCTTCCCGGGCATTTTGTGTAATTTTCCATAGCTATTTTTGAAGGACAAATCTATTCACTAACAAATATATACTAGCAAGATGGGTCTCCAACCAATCGATGCCTAAGACAATCCCATAGGATCCCAAAGGCAACACACAAAGATCCACTATGGTAGTAAAGGTGCCCAAACTCAACACAGAACCATGAACAAGGGACTCTATAGCCACCCTATCCCTCACAACAACTGCGCTTGAATGACCTAGACTATGGGAATGCTCATGCTTAGCTCTAGCATCCTGACCATCTTGTTGAGAAGGATGTGACTCCTCCTCATGAGATACCTCCTGACGAGGTCCTAATCGATCCATAATCTACTATAAAAGAGCTAAAACCTAAGCACTCCCAAACCCTTTGGCTTGGTTCTCAGCATGCTATTCCTCCTGATGCTCAACCTGATTACCCTTATCAGCATTGCGCTGGGTGCTACATCAAAGAACAATGGATATACCTCTAACTCTACCTTTGGCTCTACCCCTAGGAGGAGTCTAAAGGAGACAAAGAACACATCAAAATAGATCATCCCAAGGATGACCTATACACCAAACTAAGGTATGAAAGCATAACAACAAGACTATAAAATAATATAACAAGCTCACACCACACATGCCAAACACAACAAAACATAGACGGCTCAAGTACGCCAGAGCTCCCAGTGTGTGAACATGGGATTTGATACCAGATGTAACATCCTGCTATGTAACCATCGAAGGGTAAGAGCTAAAAGAGGACAAGATAATTTTATTTTTGACATAAATAGATAACATACACATAAGAAGATTGTCAATTCAATATGTCAACAACATTCATGGCTAAGTATGGCCGGATGTACAACCCACAGGAGAGGACTAAATCACTCTCCAGAGGAAACATTGTTACAACTACATTCATTTTAAACACCAACTCAAATTTCCCTAATACCCATTCCAAATAAAAACATGAATCCATAATTGTCATAGTACAAGTGGATCTAATACCCACACTGGAATCTGTAAGTCAAATAAGAAACATCTTATTTCTTCTCATTAAATTACATGGTTACATCTTCTCGCTTAAGAGAGTACAATTACATAAAAGAATATACAGTACAATGGCATAGTCATGAATATGATACAATGACTAAATAAGTATAACTGATAAAGTAATGGAGAGAGAGAACATCTCCAAACTGGTGCTTCAATAACTTGTTCACTGGTCCCTAATGGTGGTGGCAATGCCTCCCAACCATGTGGACTCATAAGAGACCACCCCATCGTGCTCAAAGTTAGTCATAATGTCCAAACGGAAGTAACAAATTAAGGGTATACATGATGGCCAACACTCACATCAATCATAGAGTAGACATAGAAAATAATGCATAAAGCTAGTGTCATAACATAGAGATGCTCATCCAATCATAGTTTGGGTACTACTCACGACTACTAAGGTACTAGATACTAGAGTGTAGATCGGATGGAGTGTCATCATGCATGCTCGAAGTTACGACACCACACAGAACAAAGTACACCTCTCATATAGACGAGGAGACTCAATCATGCCTAAATCAACGCCCTACAAATGGATAACTTGACTCCCCATAGATGGAGAGGCCTTCTCATTGCATCCTTATCCTTTACAAGCCCTCAAGGCCATACACAAGGACTCATTATCATACTAGTGTTTTTACCCCAATATTTTTATTTAGTTATCACTTATTACTCTAACTCTGCTACTAGTTCCCCTGGCAGCCACTTGTGGGCCCCAGGCCCATAGAGAGCCATTCCAAACAACCACTCTAATGCCTAGACCTAGTTCATTTCGTTTAACCAAATGAGCAATCCAAAATTGACTAAAATACTGAATAATAAATTTGAAATTGAAAAATGTGATCTACAAGACAAAAGCTTTCGAGGATAGTGTAATTTTATTGAAAATAGCCCTTTGTCAGTTGGGTCAGTTTTGTAATAACTCTAGTGAACCCAATTTGATCACTCTTCATATAGAAATGCACATATATTATAAGAGAAGAATGACAAATGGTATTGCAAGTCTACTCACAGCCTGAATTTTACATATTGTCTACCATATTTAACATAACAAGATAAAATGTTTAAAAGGCTTACAAAATCAAAATCTTAATTATTTTTCCTCCTATAGTAGTTCCCTTAGATCCTTGTATTGCGGGACATATTTTACTAATTAGAAATTATGTGACCAAATTTCAATGCACAAAGACAGATGGATGAATCTAAGTTATTTTAGTGCCATGTCATTCTTTAACTCTAGGGCGACAGTTTCCACAAGGATGGTGATTCAGTAGAACTGACCATAATGACCAAAACAAAAGGTCGCTTAGTTATCTTAAGAAGAGTTGCAATAAAAATCCTTTCAGAGAAGGCATCGTATAACAAAAAGGTTTCATGGGACTTAGATCTCTTCAATCTCTATCATGGCATCCCAGTTTTCTGTATGGCTACCTTCATTATATTCTCTATAAAATCAAACCCTCAGTTTGCCTAAAAATTATAAACAAAAACCACATAATCTTTCATTAAAAACCCTTTAATCTACATAATAAGGAAATAGTTCTGCATGGTAACAAAGTAAATTCAAGGAAAGAGGTGACGAAAAATTCTTGCATTGAAATAAATTTCTGCACTATTAAAAAAGTCAATTCAAGGAAAGAGGTGATGTAAATTTCTTGCATTGAAATAAATTTGGGCATGAGTTTTAAAACATAGCCAAGGGGTTTCTTTTTTCTTGTGGTTAATAGAATTGCAACAAACAAAGTTTAGGTTTTGTGCTAAAAAAATAAGGAATTGATGCATATACCTTTTAATCACACTCCCTCTCCTCACCTCAAATCTTGCAACTGATATGCTAGCCTGAGTGATCACTACCCCCTATTTTCTGTTCTGTTTCTTTTTTTTGTTTATTTTAGAGCCTCTCCAAAGAGGCATTGCCTCTACTTCTTTTCCCTACATGCCATCGATTGCAAGATTCCTCCTCCCAAAAACATCCATTCGGCCACCTTAACCTATAGTGTAGATGATGAATTCCTAGAGCTTTTCAGTTGAATGCTAAAAGTTTACAAAGAACAAGGTCCAGGGATTGACTCCCTCCTTAGCTTGCTTGCTTTCTTTCCAAAACGTCTCACCCCAAAAACATCAATTCATTTACCTCTCTCTCCCAAATATATATTTTTTTGTGACATCCTCCACCAAACTCTACATAATCTGCCCCATTCCTTGCCAGAATAGAAATTGCTCACCTCCTGACCCAAGATATTTTCCTTCTATCATAAACAAACTCACCCACCATTTTCAAGAGCCATTGTCCATTACTTTTTTTCTATGACATACATAATAATAGTTTTCTATACATTGACAAACTATTCAATAAGTAAATCTAATTTATTTAATGTTTGTGAACAAGTCGACAAGCTCTCAATTGGGTTGCAAGCCAAACTCGATGGAGAGTAGATAGTTAGACCAATTACAAGGTGCTGACACTGAAATGGCTGGCCTCTGTTTTGGCCCCAATTATTGTTTGATTTGAAAATTAAATTTCATCACATTTGAAGAAAATAATAAGGTCATGCATCAAGCATTCCTTGATCATTTAAAATATATAAGATAGTTCACATAAATTTTAATAAAATGGTAGTTTATAGTATTTGATTTCAAAACTAAGAAATTACATGCTACAAGGAATATGAATTTTAGACATCACACTTTTAATACTTAAAGGAAATAATCAATATTAGACAATATAACACAAATTTTAAAATTAGATAAAGAGAAGAAATATATGAATTCACAGTTACAGTTCCCATATTTGAAACCATGACATAACACCAACAACCAATATAGCCACATAAAGAGATTAATGGCAAACCATGACTAAATACCTGAACAAGACATACTCATAAACCACATACGACCATAAGATAATCGAGACATTACCATAGGGTAACTAGAAGGTAAACACATATCACAGAAACACTACACTAACAGGGTACAGTGGGCTAGTCTAGGGTATAGGTCTTGTGATTATCTCCAGTAACCACCATCGGGAATAATAAGAGTATGCTCAAGCCTATGAATCCATGCGGAGTTGATACTCAGTACCTATAACATTCCAAGCACACATCAAAGTACTTGTGCATATAACATATCTTATATAGCCAAAGCAACAACAATCATCAGGAAGAGGGTCATGACATCGTAAGCCTCTCGGATACGAGTGTTACGAGATCATCCCTTTTCTGTCCATAATCATGCAAAATTGACAATAAAAACATCTAATCATGTAAGCATAAAATCTAGCATAAACAATAATCATGTCAACATCATAATAGTATCAAGATTGCAAATCACTGGTGCCAATACAAAATAATAATAGGATGCATAATCCAATACAAAATATATAGTTATCCAAATCCATCAAGGATAAGAAAAAGAAAAATGTGAACACAAGGGTTGTTATAGTGAGTGAAGAATAAAAGAAAACATTCATACTCTAGCAGATGTATCTAATTTACTATAAAAGGCTTTAAAGGAGAAATATATGTGTGAAAAATTGAAATCCGATGTGTGAAAATAGTCATGTGAAAATCAAAACAGAAGATTGTATTTCTTGTGTGGGCATTAAAGTGACAACATACATCACAGAGAAGGATAAGGTATGAAGCAAAGAGCAGATCAGATTTGAAGATCTCATTATACATTTAAATATTTAGTCATTCACAAGAGGTTGGTGCCTCAAGTTTGCCAAGGTTGGTTCCTTAGAAGAGGGAGTTGGTGCTCCTTGTAGGATGGTGCCTACAAAATAGTTTAAGAGGTTGGTGCCTCTTGTAGGTTGGTGCCTACAATCATTGTAAACTTACATAAATATAAAGTACATTATTTGTACCATGGTTTTCTCCTGTAAGGGTTTCCACATAAAATATTTGTTTCAACTTGTTCATATTGTTATATTCCTACATAGTTTCCATTTTGATGAAAAAGTTAAATTGGCAAAAATTGTAATATACTGATTCACTGCCCCTCTCAGTATATTTGTGTGTTCATAAATTGGTATTAGAGTGAAAGGCTATGGGTTTTAATTCCCCTAGATAACACTGGGGGGAGTTTGTTGGAAAATGGTCAGCGCTGCCCATGGGATTCGTGACATGGACTAATTACCTCCAGTGGATTCATTAACTCTGGTGCTTGTATCAAAAATTGATATGTCGACCTTTTGGTTTAATGTCAATTGTGGGCCAACAATTGGTATCAGAGCAGGCCCTTAAAATAAGTCTAACAAACTTGAAGGGAGATCCATATATCACGCATCATGAGTGGAGAAGGATTCTCTTCCAACAAGACTCTATTGTTTGATGGAAGAAATTATGCATTTTGGAGTATGAGAATGGAGGCCTGTATAAATGCTATAGGATATGACGTTTGACAATCAGTGGTGAATGGATATAAATATCCTTCAACACCTCAAATGGATTCATCAGGAAAGAAGGTAAGTGAAAATAATGTTAGAGCCAAGAATGCAATCCTATGTGGATTAAATGAATCTGAACTTGTGAAGATAATACATTACAAATCTGCCAAAGAGATTTGGGACAAGTTGAAGCACACTTATGAAGGACACAAGAAAGTGAAGGGAGCCAAATTGCAAACACATAGAAACAATTTTTAAAGTCTTAAAATGGGTGAAGAGGAAAATATTGGTGGATTTTTCTTGCATGTGGATGAAGTTGCCAACACCATTTGAGGCCTTGGAGAAGAAGTAAAAGAACCAATCGTAGTGTAAAAAGTGTTGAGATCACTTCCACAAAGAGTTGACTCTAAGTATCGGCAATAAAAGAAATGAAGGACTTGGACACCCTAACCATGGATGAACTACATGGAATCCTAACTGCTTATGAGATGAGGACAGAAATATATACATCAATACAAAAGGAGGCTACATTAAAAGCATCTAAGAATTCAAAAGAGAAGGAAGTGGAAGATAATAATTCAATAGATGAGGAAGAAGTAAATTTTGTAAGAAAGATAAAGAAAGGATCAAGAAAATACAAGGGTAAACTACCCTTCAAATGCTTTACATGTGGTAAAATTGGACATTATGCAAAATCATGTCCTTATTCTTATAGTAGTGATAGTGAAGAAGAAGTTTACAAGCCAAAGAAAGGAAGCAAAAATAATAAGTATCACAAAAAGAACAAAAGGGAAAACTTCAAGAAGAGATTATACTCTTATAGAGATAAAGATTCTTCAAGTGACTATTATGTGGAAAGTTGTGAAGATGAAATGTTATTCATGGCTGAAATAATAAAGGAAATTGAAGACAAAGATGAAAATCACAAGAAAGAGGTAGTTCACATAATCTAGAAGCTTTGGAAGAAGAGTTAGAATTTGCTATAAGTGAAATTGAGAGGGCGAAAAGAAGGAATCAAAGAAGAAAGGCTAGATTTGAAGAGGAAAGGAAGGAGATTATAGAAACTAAAAAATTAATTTCAAATCTAAAGCTTCAATTTGAAGAAAGTAAAAGGATAGAAGATTTAACTAAAACCCGATTGGAAGAACAAGAAAAAGAATGTGAGAAGTTGGAATGTGAAATTGTCACATTAAGGAAAGAGCTAGAAAAGACATCAAACAAACTAAACAGTAACCTAAAAAATGAGAAAAGTATGGGGATATTGGATAACATTATCAATTCTCAAAAGCCAATATTTGATAAGAGTGGTATTGGCTTGTGAAGAAGGCCAAAGTTCTAAGGCAATTCAATCATTGAAGAAGATAAATAATGTAAAGCTGAATGCTCTCAAAATCTTCATTAGTAATAACAACAAGAAGGAAAATTATGCTCAGCAGAAAACCAACACTTCTCTCAAGGACAACAAAGGTAAATTCAAAAGATCCTTTCCTCCAAGGCAAATACAAGTAACAAGGTTATATCATTCTTTCTATGGTTATTGTTATTCTTGTAGTAAATTTGGACACAAAGCAAGACATTGTAGAAATCAAGCAAGACATGTCGATTGGATCAAGAATAGGAGTTCTTATGGGTTCACAAGAAGGAACTATAACTCCTTTGCACCATTGGTAAATGATAATGTCATATGCTACAATTGCAATAACTATGGGCATAAAGCAAGATTTTGTAGAAGTACTTTTGTGAAACCATCTAGACAACACAAGATGGAGAATACCATAATCAAACAAGAAGAAAAATCTACAAAAATATAGAGAAGGAAATAGGAACAAAATAATGAGAAGAAGGAACAATCTACACATCATGGGAGGTATTACTATGTTTGTGTGAAGAAGCACGAGTTCAGGGGGAGATAACCATTGCACTATCCTATAGCACCATAGAGAAGACAATTCAAGGAAAGATTAGTTAAAGCATATTCTATATGAGCATTCTATTGTCATTGATCAAAGGGCGAGAATTATTAGAGAAAGAGAAGACATGCTTAAAGAAAAGAAGAGAGACTGAAGAAACGCTAGGCATATGACAAGACTATAGATCTATGTTCTTGAGATGATGGAGGTTAATGACACGATCGTTGACAAATGATGCTGGAAAAAATTTAAAGGACAAAGAACAATGGGTATGGTGACAATATAGTCATCACAAGCATAAGAAGTATGACACATTGAGAATGGTGATAGTCTTCAAGTCAGAAATTACAATCTCCAGTGATAAAGAGATAATGTACTTCTCATAGAACATTAAAGAGGAAGAATCATATCATGAAGGAATGTAGTATTAATACCAAATTTTCATCTACAACTCAAATTTGTAGAGCTGATTCATTAAGCTTATTTTAAGATGAAATGTTCTTAAAATTTGTCTGTTATGTTAGATTGCATAGTTGGTTTATATGCTTGAAAAGAGAAGGTTCAATTTTATCAAGCTTTTGTTATGACAGAAGAGAAAAATTCAGTTCATCATTCATTGCTTTGCAAAGTTTTTATGAGAGATAGAAGTTATTTTATTTCACATTACAATGTTCATTCATTTTACAAATGAGATATGCCAAACTAAATAAACTTGCATTGAATGAAAGAAAGAAAGATCAAATGTCCCACACAAGCCATGGGAATAGCTGCAACAATACATCAGAAGGAATATAGTATGCATCTGTGGAAAGGTAAAGTAATGAAGCAAATGAGATAAGGCACATCTATCATTGCCTATTGAAGTCTTGAGTTGACCCTCATTGCAGCTAATTCCCATTTGCTCCTAACCTTTGAATGAACCTGCAGTGATGGAGAGAGATATGTAAGAGCTCTAGATATGATTTATACTATGTACTTCATCAAATAGAGACATACTACATTCTTTATGATGCACTGAGCCAGAAGATCAAATCACTCATATGCAAGAGAGCTTGAAAAATGAAACATCAATGAGCTTCACTATTTTAATCTAATATGTTTGTTTCCTATGTAGGTATAGAAGAACTTATGTTTCTAGTTTGAAGACATTTCAGCATGTGGTGGAAAAATGGGCTCCCACAAGGGTTGAGCCCAGCATGTCATATAATGGAATCAAATTCAAAGTGCGAGGTGCAGTATCAATTGTACTAGAACAACTATATAATGGAGCAGCCATGAAGAAAGTATAATGAACATAATGATTAAACCAACCAAGTGCCCAAGAGTCAAATATAATGTAGGTAAAGCCATTGATGACTGGACTAGCCTTGTGAATGCAGTCATTAATGACTGTACATACAAAGAATCATCATGGAGCAATAATAAATAGGTATTTATTACTATTTGTTGTTAATAAAGTAAATAGCTACTATTGAATGCATAAAATAGTCATAAAGGGCAAAATCAATCATAAAGCATATTATCAGCCAGAAGCAGCACAATGACAACATGATAGGACACAATAATTTCATTATGCATTTTGTCAAGAAAGTGAGTGTAAGCCATGCATGGAACATGCAAAGTCACCATCAGCAATGTAGTGCAATCTTGGGTAAGAAAAGACAAAGTGTTTTCTCAATAGTCACTATATTCGATAGTAGAAGCATTAACAATACAAGAGTACTTCACTTGATACATCAAGGTAGATTTCCAATGATAATTGCATATAAGGGACAACATACAAATCTCTTATTCAAGTCCTCATAAAAAATAGTGAATAGCATTATTTGTTGGAAGTATTTCTTGTGTTTTCTGCATATAAATATGCCATGACAAACATCTAGTACAGTGCATTAAGTATTACGCATTCCATATACAATACACCCATGGGCAGATTTAATGTAGCTTGCATGATGACATTAAGCTATAGGAGTCATGAAAAGAAGAATGTAATCATAGCATTTAGAGAATATAGTGAGTTTGATATCAAATGGAGAAAATCCCAAATGCATACATAATCATATGAGCATAGAACCTCAAGCAATGATGTATATATTAGTTCACAGAAATATAAAGGAGAGAGTTAAGTCTCAATTTTCAAAAATGCCTTATAAGAGAGAGGAGCCATGAAAGGTAGCTACATCATCTAGAAAGTTTAGTAAGAATTGAGAACATGTGAATGAGTCACTATCATAGTAAGCAAAAGATGAGAAATCAAGACTATTCAGATGGTTATATATACATATCAGCTTCTACAGCTACAAATGGTAGTGTCATGTCATCATAAGGACAAGACAGTCATGGATGAACATATCAGTTGAATAGATAAATGAAAGTGCCACAATGATCAATAATGTATGTATTATATTGCAGTCATCAAATGAAGGAAGTATTTGTTCACAATAGTTTAATCCCACTTAGGGTTTCAAGTTCATATAAACAAGAAAATACTCAACAAATGAGGGAGAAATGAAATGTTATACCTATGACCTCCAATCAAGAAACCACCCAGGAATGAGCACATATAGCATATGGCCGTGGCTGAAGAAGACTTTTTTCTTGACAGGGTAAACCCACTTGAGTTTTGAAGAAGAATCTTGTATACAGAAGAAGTATAGAGCTTTCAAGCTATGAAAACACAAGAAAATACTCAGAAATATAATCCCAGCCATGACTTTCATGAAGGAAACTACTAAAATGAGCACACATATAGTACATGGCTGTGGTCTTCAAAGTAGAAAAGGGTTCTGTAACGATTTTAACAGAATGCAAGAAAAATGCCTTTCATTTTATGACTTCCTAAGGTCATGTCGAACTTCATATAAATAGAAATCAGAGAAATGGTGTAAGGATCAAAAGAGGAGCTTTTACCTTATTCTTGAGTGAAGATACATGCATGTAAGATATGGGTTTACCCATAGGGAAAGCTCCCAAGATTCAAGACCAGTTGGCCATGATGGCCTCACAATGAAAGACAAACAAATCATGTACCAAAGGTACAAAGAAAATATGTCAAAAGATTTATTATGGCCACAAATATAAAGCCAGAAACCTATGTTAAATGAAAATTGGTCCAAATTTGTGATAGAAGTATTTACCTTGCTATTTCCTGTCGAAATCTTTAAGAGAATCCATTAAAATCCTTTAGGTACAACAGAGAGATGGAGGAAAACAACCCAAACCCTAGCTCAGTGGTGGCAAAAGTAGAGCCTCTTTTCATTAAAAGTTACAAAGTGAAATTAGCCTAAAAAGTTAGGGCTCTAAATGTTTTGTCTTAGGATTTCATATGCCCTAATTCGATTGTGATATTTTTATCACATCGAATTATTTTTCATTGCCTTAGCTAATACCCTTGAGGGCATCATTTGTCCCTTTTACATGTTTCATTGCCTAGGATTTATGCCTTAGAGCTTATTTAGCCACTTTTGAAAGGTAGATAAACCTTCCATAATGCCTTAGATTATTTGCAAAATAAAACTGCAAATCTTTGTAAAATGATTTTTAAAGCATTTTCTCTATCAATTGCTTTTAAATATTTGTTATTTATAGCAGTTAAAGAAAAGTAAAGCATAGTAAATCTTTCTTTTTGAGTTTGCTTTCTTTTGGGCAAATATCGATGAAATGGAGCCTTTATTGAGTAGATAAAGCCTATTTTTTGGCTGTGACCACCTTAGGGGAGATTTTGGTAGCTTTTGTAATTAGTTTGGGCTAGTTTTAGTTTTTTTTTTTTGTGGCTTTTTCTGGGAGCTCGAAAATGGATTAGGATGACTATTTTGAGGATCTTTTCTTAGCTTTTTCCTTGGGAGTTTTTTTGGAGACATATATTGGAGGAAAATTTAGTTTTCCTTAGTTAGTTGAGATCATTGTTTCTTCTCTCTTGTTCATCTACATAGAGCTTGTAAACACTTTTTGACTCAGATTTTTGTTTTCATGTACTCCTTTCAGTTCAATATAGCAGAGCATTCCTACCTCATTTATTTTGCCTCATAGTCACAATATTGATTTGATATTTCATTGTGATAATAAATATTTTATCCTTTGTCATTTCTCTTTATTGTGAAACTATATGCAAATATTTCATATGATTCTGGTTGTGTGTTGTGTTCAGCTCGAGCCTTCATGCAAATTACTTTTGAGTTGTATGTTCTAGGTGAGGTTGTGCAAGTTTATGTTTAAGGAGCTATTTGTGAGAGAGATCATTAGAACAAATTATAGTTTTGGAGATTAGATTTTAGAATTTAAATTTCAGTTATCTTCTCACCCTTTTCTTGGGTAAATCATTTAGATTAGAAGAGTTCATCAATAGAACCAGCTCACTCTAGAGGTTCACTCCAAGTTTTAGGCAACCCAGAGGCCTAGGAGTGTTCCCATGTGTCAATAGATAGCTAAGTTGATAGCTTAGCATTGGGTGCATACTTTGATTGATAATAGTTTTTGTTGAGTACTTGTGACTCAGATTATAGGCATCGGCAAAACCTTGAACTATCGGTGTGATCTAAGAGACTATTACTGATGGTGTTGTGATACTCTGACAGTTGGACATCAGCATGACAAACCTTATCAGCGTGCTGTGGATATCTCCTTCCGATGTGTTGGGTCACTCCGATGGTGGTTTTCTCCTGCGGTGTTCTATCAGTGAAATGGAGATCTTCGGTATAACCTATTTATGTTCCAACGATGGAGCTGTGCTACACCAATCGGTGTAACTGTCACTGTTCGTGAAGTTTGGTGTAGTCTCAATGATAGTTGGTGTCTCTCCGATGGATCAGTTATCGGTATGAAGATCACTATCGGCCCGGTTTTGATATGTCATTCCGATGCAAGATCTCTTTGATTAGTTCAGTGTTGAGATGTTACTCCAATGAGCTTGGGCTACTTCGATGAAGTCTAGACTGGCATCGTCGGGAACAAAATTGCCGATGATAGTCTTACTATGTAGTCCTGTATATAAAGTGATCAAAGGATCAATGTCTGATGCATGTGGGACTAATGAGTTCTTACGAATGCGAATAGTCAGATGGCGGTTTGGACGGTTGGGCTGAGCGTAACTGAATCGATTGGTTTCTTAGATGATTAGACAAGTTTGGAGAGAGATAGTCTTGGATTGATTAGTCTGATTGAGAGTTCATTCTGGTAAGCTCTGTATTCTTCGGGGAAGTCCTATGCTGTATGTTGTACACAACATGATAATAGTATGTGAAGGGACTGAACCAAGAAAAGGAGAAATAGAGGTTGAGATAGAGTGAGCCTAATCCTGCCATGTTACTATTGAGATTCTCTAAATGAAGAACAAGATGTAAATCTCCATGAAAGGCTTGAGAGTCTGATATTGTATTCTAACTGTGTATTTTTTGTTTCTGAATAATACAATGATCTCTGGCTTTTTGGAGTGTGGGGTTTTTTACCTGAAAGTGTTTTCCCCATGTAAATCTATGTGTTCTTATTTATTGTTCTTTCATGGTTGTGATTTTGTAAGTTGAATCTATTGTCTATTGTTGAAACTGTAAAGATACATCAGTCTTTTCTCTAAAGGTTCAATGATGGGGAAATAAACTATGTATGTTTCTGCCTTGTGACATAGTAGATAGTGTTTTTGAGGTAACCCAATAAAATTTAAAGTTACCAAAGACACTATTGATCCTGAATGTATGTTCTTGGATTCTCTTATTTCCTTACAAGTGGTCTCAAAGCCTTCTTCTGGGATCTTCTTTGTTGCTCACATAAGTGCATTTGTGTGCTAGATGTGTTTACATGTAAGAGTTTCTAGTGTATAAGGTCTGGGTATTCCTTCTGTGATGATTTCTTAGTGTGACAGGCTTGAGGAAATATGAAGGAATCATCTGATTATTGATCCTTGTTTGAGTGAAGTCTAGCAGTTGATCTTGTTTTCATGTTATAGTAGGCGCTTGAAGGATGGTGAAGATGGAGAAACTGGAGCTGGTCATATTGAAATGGTGTGGTCTGAGGCTCCTAGTTGGCAGCGGTAAGATGTTCCTATTGCATGGGGTAGAATTGTGCTTTGTGGTTGTGTTGCTGTAGTAACTTTCATATTGGGTGTCTATATGAGAGGCTCTCTGATGATATGAAGAAGTTTGTGTTGTTGCTCAACCATGGAGTACTGTGCTTATGCTGGGATTTGTTCCTGGTATTGGAAGGTACTGTTTATGTGATGCCCCAATTGCATTTTGGTTATGGAGTTGATCTTTGAGGTCTGGAAGCTTCTAATATAACCTAACTTTCTCTCTCGGATGCTTGTACATGATGATGGTCTTGGAATTGGTCTGAATGAGGCCTACAGCTCTTGGATTTTCTTAATCCTTGTGGTTATTTTGTACTTGCATTGGAAGGGTTTAATAGATTTTTCTTAAAATCTATGATGCTCATCTATGTTAATCCATTTTCTAGTTTGACCATTATGGTGTTTCTTGATTCATATTCTTGGTCTTCCAGATGTGAAGTGGGTATGGATGTGCATGGGTGTTTTTCAAACACATTGGTTTTGCAGGTTTTACACAGTCAAGAGAAAAACTTGTGGTTTTGTTAAGCTACAGTTAAGCTATTTCTAGACCCTGGCATTTGGGGTGTTACTGGATGATATAGTTACAGTTTTACATGCATTCTCTGTGCATGGTGTGAGGAGGTGAAATTCTTTCTCTGCACAGGAATGCTGGTATGTGATATGTCACTTAGTATTTCTGTGGAAATGCTTGTTGGTTTCCTATACTATGGTGCTCAGGTTGTGGACATGTTCGGCGAATCAGATTTGTAAGTAATCTAATGTTTGAGTCATGTTGTCTACATTGTTATCTATTCCTTGAGATCTCATTTTTGTAGTTTCCAGTGTGATAGTGAGTTTGCATGATACATTGGTTGGATCTACGAGTTATGTAGTTTTGTGGACTGATCACCTATTAAGCTACAATGAGATGACTTGGATGTGGACTATCTTTATCCACCAGATTGTTTCAGTGTTTATGCATATTTGTTAGCTGACTTGGTCTTTGGTCACTTGTGCATTGGTGTGACTGCTTTAGGATGAGAGGATGGATGTTATAGAGTGCCTGAATAGTTGGTTATGGAGACCTGTAGCATGTGTTTTATATTTCCTTGGTTTGGAGATCTTGGTGCCACTTGGCTTTATTGTCACATGGACATATTAATGTGTGGACCTAGAGGATTTTCAGATTAGGAGATGTTTGGTCATGATGCTTGAAAAGCTCAATTGTTACAGTTTAGTGGGAGCTTTAGCATTGACTGTGTGTTCATCACTTAGTGGTGAATGATCTTCTTTAGTGTCGCAGATGTTACTAGGAGGAGCTCTTTGATCCTATTGCTATAGAAGGGTTCTTTCACATTTGCAGGGGCACTATTTGAGGATGTGTAACATCTTGGAGTCATGGAGGATTCATGAAATCCTTGGCTGAGGTGTTGGTGGTGCTTGACAGGTGATGTTGGTTTAGAGTTTGGTTTGTTTCATGTCATGGTGTTTTCTTGAATTCTACTTTTGAGTTTTGGCATGATACATTGCTCTTGAGGCCATGGTTATGTTCACCTGAAGCATGGAATCTCCTAAGGGGGATGGTAAGATCATGATGTCATCATAAGTTCCTGATTCAGATGATTGGAGCTTTGACAGTGGTTTGGTAACTTCTCTATGTTTGGGTACATTTATTATGTGCTTGATAACTTCATAGTGGTGTAGTGATGCAGTTGGAGTTTAGAATGAGGTGATTGTTTGTAGGTACTCATGGATACATGGAGAATAAGGTAAGACTGTATATGCTGTGCTTATTTAGATTTTGTAGCAGGAAGTCCGAGGAGTCTTTACCTTGGTTGGACATGAGTTCAACAGAGACCAATGAGGAGATTGCTCTTGGAGAAGTCTTGTAGACTTGGTTACCCTAGAGGAGCATTCTCATTCGCCACTCTTGGTCTTCTTGGCAGATAATCATCTGAGAGGTATTTCCCATTGTTTCTCTTAGGTGTTTTATGTTTTCTTTCATAGAAATGGATCTTGAAGTGCTGATATATGGTTCTGGAGGATTCGTTGTGAGAGATGGATAGCATGATTATCTCCTTTTGCATTTGAGTTTAAGATATTGTTCATTGATGAGGCCAATTAGGAGATGGTTTATGGGCTGATTTCCTGAAATGGGAAATGGATTAGTTTCATCTACTTTGGTTTGAGAAGCTTACATCCATATTTTATAATTACATGATATATATGTTGTATTTGATCTTGGAGATTGAATGGGTGGGTGTCGTTATGCTATTCTCTTTGGGGTTTTTTGAAGGAGATCATACTTGACATAGTTGGCATTTAAAGGTGTATGTAGAAAGATTGTCTATAGGTATATGATGTGTAGAGTTACTCTCTATGGTCCTGGTAATCTTCCTAGATGGTTTGTTTCACACTACATTGGTTTGAGGTTTGTTTGGAGTTAAGGTGATCACTAGTTTGTGGTCATGTGTTTTTCATTTATATTCTTGAGTGATGACATGGAAGTTCTATTATCTCTTTCTTTTGTTATGTGTGGAGAATTTGGGAGAGTTCTAGACTGGTGGTGAGGAGTTGTTATCTGATTTACAGATTTTGCATGTCATAGTGGATGTTTCCTTGGTACTACATGATGTTTACACTTTCTATGTGATGCTATTGGTGGACTTAGTATGCCTTGATCTTTTTCAGATCTGCATTACCCTTGTAGTGGGAGTTCTTGGATGTGTTTGGTCTTCTTCGACTGGTTGACACATGGGGCTTGTATTTGCAGTTGATGGGTGCATATGTAGGTGGCATGAGTCTACTGATGTTAATACCTTCAAGGTATGAGTGACTGGGTGTTTTAGCACTGGTTGTGTGTGTTATTTTCAGTCAAGTGGGTTTTTTGTTTAGTTGGATGGGTGCAATCAATTTTCTGATTGTTGTTCTAGCTGATGTTCTATCTTGTTTCTGGAGAACGGTTTCATGGTTGTGTTCTAAAAGCTTTGAAGTTTGTTTTTTTAAAGCTTCTGTGTAGCTTGTGAGCATAGTGGAGTGAAGGCAGTATTAACTTTGGTTCTGAGCATTGATGGTTTCCTATAATTCCTTCGTCAAGTGGGAGAATGTTGAGTATTTGTGACTCAGATTATAGGCATCGGCAAAATGTTGAACTATCGGTGTGATCTAAGAGACTATTACTAATGGTGTTGTGATACTCTGATAGTTGGACATCGGCATGACAAACCTTATCGACGTGCTGTGGATATCTCCTTCCGATGTGTTGGGTCACTCCGATGGTGGTTTGCTCCTGCGGTGTGCTATTGGCGAAATGGGGGTCTTCGACGTAACCTGTTTATGTTCTGGTGATGGAGCTGTGCTACACCGATCGGTGTCAGTGAAGTTTGGTGTAGTCTCAACGATAGTTGGTGTCTCTCCGATGGATTGGTTATCGGAATGAAGATCACTGTCGGCTGAGTTTTGATATGTCATTCTGATGGTGTGTGTCACTCCGATGGAGGTTGGTGTTGGCAAGATCTCTTTGATCAGTGCAATGTCGAGATGTTATTCCGATGAAGTCTAGATTAGCGTCGTTAAGAACAAAATTGCTGACGATAGTCTTACTGTGTGGTCCTGTATATAAAGCGATCAAAGGATCACTGTCTGATGCATGTGGGACTAATGAGTTCTCGCGAATGCGAATAGTCAGACGGTGGTTTGGATGGTTGGGCTGAGCATAACTGAATCGATTGGTTGCTCAAATGGTTAGACAAGTTTGGAGAGAGATAGTCTTTGATCGATTGAGTCTAATTGAGAGTTCATTTTGGTAAGCTCTATATTCTTTGGGGAAGTCCTATGCTGTATGTTGTACGCAGCATGATAACAGTATGTGAAGGGACTGAACTAAGAAAAGGAGAAATAGAGGTCAAGAGAGAGTGAGCCTGATCTTGCCATGTTACTATTGAGATTCTCCAAATGAAGAACAAGATGTAAATCTCCATGAAAGGCTTGAGAGTCTAATATTGTATTGTGACCATGCATTTTTTGTTGCTGATTAATACAATGATCTCTGGCTTTTTGGAGTGTGGGGTTTTTTACCCGAAAGGGTTTTCCCCATGTAAATCTATGTGTTCTTATTTATTGTTCTTTCATGGTTGTGATTCTGTAAGTTGAATATGTTGTCTGTTGTTGAAACTGTAAATATGCATCAGTCTTTTCTCTAAAGGTTCAATGATGGGGAAATAAACTATGTCTGTTTCCACCTTGTGACATAGTAGATAGTGTTTTTGAGGTAACCCAATAAAATTTAAAGTTACCGAAGACACTATTGATCCTAAATGTATGTTCTTGGATGCTCTTATTTCCTTACAATTTTTGGCATGCCCGGTGGGACAATTTAAACTCTCACAGTTCAAAGTTCATCATTTCATTGATGTTTCTTGGTGTGTGCACCAGTAATCTCAACCTTTGGAGACAATTTCTGCAAACACATCTGGTGACTCTGAATCAAGATCTATTGGTTTTAATAGATCAATTGCTGGTATGTTTAAAAAAATTAAGCTTTTTCCAGCTCTTCATATGAGTAGGAATGTGGATTTTTCATAGTCAATATGTATACCCACCCCAATACTATGAAAATACTCTCAACAAGCCTTCTTACCAACCATACCCAAGTAGCCACAATGTTGTTTTTAGTCCAAATAACCCTATTACAACAAGCTACCAGCTTACTCAAGATTCTTACCACTCACCCACCCCTACTCATCCTCCATATCAGCCTTCATATAATCAAAGCTAGCTTGAAGAGAATGAAAAGGAGGAGATTACAAGCATAAAGGGTATATTGTTTGACTTCATGCATCAGTTAGAAGAGATTAGGAGGTAGCATGAGTATAATCAGCAATGGAAAGAGATGGCTTAATAGCCCTATCTCTATGAGCAAGGGTCATAAACACAAAAGTACAAAGCCCAAGCAGCTCCTACCGTTCTAGAACAACCTATTTGAGAGGAGTTTCATAAGTACAATTTTCCAAGTTTTAGATAGAATGACCCTCTTAGTTTTCCTAAAGTTGAGATTCTAAGTTTTAGGTAGAATAAAGTACTTGATTCCTCAAGCCACCATCTTAATCTTGAAATACCAAGTATTAGAAGCCTTCATCCCTTGGAAGTTGAGGAAAATAATCATATTTAGCCTAGTATAGTTGTAGATCAACCCCTTGAGCAACATTTTTTCCTACAGGAAATCCAAGAAGCTCCCCATGTTTCCCCACCCAAGGAATCTAAGGGTGAACCTTTTGATACGAATACCTTACTCTTCATCAAGGAGCTTAGAAAGGTAAATCCATTGCATTTAGCTTTGGAAGTTCACTATTTGTAGTAGCAGAAGATCGAACAAGAAAAGACTTCTCCTCATGAATCTTCCAATGTTTTCACTAATGAGATTGCTTGTTTTGTGGAAGATGATGAAATTTTTTTAGGAGATCAACCAGTGCAATAAGATATAAAGCAAGAGGATGCTGCTAACTGTACCATTTTATTAGCTAAACACAAGATTGTTGCATGTGTGGAAAGGTTTGGTTCATTGGAATAGTAGGATATTGATAACTATTGTGAGGTATCCAGCTAGTACAATGATGAGGAGGATGAAGAGTAGAAAGATGTCAAATATTATGGCGAGTTATTGAGTGAAGATCATCAATATAATAATAAAACCTTGGATCAAGAGGAAGAGGATAAAGATGAGCCTATTTTGGAGCCCAATAAGCTTAGTGAAAGCTGCCACGAGGTAAAAGACATCCCCTTTTCATCAAAAAACTAGGAAAATTGTGAAGAAAATTTGCTTTTGAATGATCTTAAGGTATCTATTACAAACTTAGATAATGTGCAAGAAATTGGTGTTGAACCTCAATTTCTGGTTAATCTGTTTGATGAGCTTCCTAACTTTGAGTATGAAAGTGAAAATGGCAAGGCTACACCAAGTTCTGATCACCACAGTGATGAGGACCATTTATATAAGGTGTTGATCCAAGAATAGATATGTGAAAGTAGTCCTAATTTGAATGAACACTCGAAGAGGATCTATTTCAAGGTTAAATTGAGCTTTTCTGCTCACACTTAGAGGTTATGCTAGCATCCTTGGAGGAGGGTTATCTTGAACAACTAAAGCAAGAGATGGAAGTGGCTGTATTCTTGAATGAGTCACTGGTTATGGAGTAGCCTAACCAGTAGCTTAATCTTGACTGGTTGGAGGAGCTTGCTTTCTTTTGTACAGAGGAGCTTGAAGCTAATGCTCAAATTGATGGTTTGTTGAGAGAGGCTAGCTCATTATTTGAACACTTGCCTTCATTCACTGAAGAAGGGACTCCTATTTTGGAGTGTACTTCCTCAAGTAATAATGAGTATTTTGAGCATAGTCCAACTCTTATTAAGAGCCTTTCAAGAATTGATAGCTTTAATAAGCTATTAGCTACCCTAATAAAGGAGGATGGCTCATTGACTATGGAGGAGGAAGCAACCTTGTAAGCTATCATGCAAAGCGAAGGTGATGCTGTTGTTTCCAATCATTCAAATCACTTTCTCTCTAGTCTAAATCTTTTAAGGGGATGTCCTATTAGGCATCTAGCTAGGTTGGAAGTCAACAAAAAGGAGCAGCCTCATAGGGACACTGAACCGGATCATCAAGAAGGCTATTAAGCTAAGCATAATTAGTCTACTTGCTCACTTGATTAGTTCGCCAAACAAGTTAGGTGGGTAAGTGATTCCATTTTCCTTCTTAGAAAGGTGTTGTAACAATTTGCTAGCATTTTGATTTTTCTCCACATCTTTTGGTTGGTTCACAAACTTATGGAGTATTGTAAATTGCAAAGGAGGGGTAGTTACTTTACCCAACCAGTGAATGGGTTTGATTGACTAGTTTTTTTGGTTGGTTAGAGTAGGTTAGAGTTATTGTTTTTAGTTAATAAGTTCTCAAGGCACATTTATTTTAGTTTTTTTCTTTTCCCTAAGTGTTGTTTCACATTTTTTCTGGCCACCAAGGCCTTTTAGTTTGCTTTCAGTTTGGTTCTGTTTTGTTTTTTGCTGCTGTTTGGAGTAATTTGTAATACAATTTCATGGTTTTCTGAGTTTGAGACGAGTAGAGTTTGACTCCATGCCTAATGGATAGTTAAGGCAGCTGATCTTGATGCTTAGCATGCAAGCATTTAGCAGAAGTCACCAGAAATGTAACCAATTTTTCATTTACAACTCAAATTGGTAGAGCTGATTCATTATGTTCATTTTAAGATGAAAAGTTCTTAAGATTTGTCTGCTATGTTAGTATACATAGTTGGTTTAGATGCCTGAAAAGAGAATGTTCAATTTTATCATGCTTTTGTTATGATAGAAGAGAGAAATTCAATTCATCTTTCATTGCTTTGTAGAGTTTTTATGAGAGATAGAAGTTATTTCATTTCACATTACAATGTTCATTCATTTTACAAATGAGATATGCCAGACTAAATAAATATTAAATTAAATTAAAGCAAGAAATACCAAATGTCCCACACAAGCCATGGGAATAGCTAAACCAATACATCAGAAGGAATATACTATGCATTTGTGGAAAGCTAACTATTGTGACATAGTCCAACATCACCCCATTGAGCATGGGGACCCCTTGATTCTGAGTTTTTTGGCTATGGTCTTGTTCAAAGATTCTTGTATGGGCAAAGCAGTTTGTGGGTGTCAATGGGATATATTGTAATCCATTTATTGTTTGAGGGATGCCGATGGTCTTCTCCTGCATTAAGTCATACCTAGGGCATATATAGCTGGAAAATTGCCCAAGTCTAAATTTTGATGGTGCCAATGCCTTCAAGGGTGTGATCACGAGTGCTCAGCTTCATGAGCGGAGCTTGATCAGAATTTTGTCATGAGGAGTGAGTTAAGCGAAGAAGCTTGTTTCAGCATTGATCAAATTTCAAACATCATGTGAGTTTAACGAACACTCGAGGACCCCTTTTGGTGCAAATTTGTTGTCCTCTTGCAAAGTCACGCATGAGCTATCTAAAAGTCCGCTCAAAGCTTAAAATGCCAAGTCAATCAATGAAAATGGAAATTCAAAGAGCCCCTGCCCATGCACATCCTTTAAAACTTTTGTGGTTTGAATTTTGGTGATTAGAGCATCCAAAAGCTTGCTCCAACTCATGTAAGATTGGTTGGTAGAAGACTTGCAATGCATAGAATGCCCTGACTTTACATGGAGTGCACTCATTTCACACTGGTGGACATTTTCAATCACCCTGCACCACATTGAGATGTTCTTTTATTGCACAGCATGCCTGCTTCCCCCTAGATCTCCGCCTAAGCGGACTTTATTTACTTGGTGGCATTGCTTTCGATTTCCTATTCTTTTAATAATCTAAATGACTGCTTGAGTGGATCTTCATGACTCATCGAGAACTCTTCTTGTTTGGGTTAGTCTTCGATGGGCTTAAGTGACCATTTGAGCGGGGTATCTATGGGTGGCGTGGTTATTAATGGACCTTTGGCGGTTATTCAAGACATCACATAAACATTCTATTCTCAACATCACGTCGAGTGTGAAGTATAGCATTCACTCCACGTTGATCACTTGAGTCTTGGTGAAGGTTAAGTGCATGGTGAGGTTTTCTTGGAACTTATGGCACATCCGTGTAAATTCATGGAGGGATAGACTTTTGAGAGTCCACTGCAATTCCTCCATTGTGCACGTTGAAATGAAAAGACCGTTGGGATGGAGTTAAGTCTTAAGTTTGCAAAACACTTTTTGGCCAAATGTGGTGGGATCTAAAACTTTCACTCAGACCTGCTATAATACCGTTACCTCTCTGGCAATCATGAAGATTCTGATCGAGGGTATCATTCAATGATTTTGTGCAGAATGACTCTATTCTATTCTTAGCATTCAATTAAATAGGCACTGCACTCTTCAAAAAAAAAATGCATGGGTAGTGAGTTAATTTGGATTTGTGGCAGGAGTATTGGGGCACGTAGCTCTTGAGTATTAATTTGTCCTATTCTTAGCCCCATGACTGATTCAAGTAGTGTCATTTATGATGTAGAAGAGGTGGAGCACACTGTTTATGTTGGCAAAATCTTTTGAACATTATTGAATGACAGTGCCAACTTTCTGAGCATGCATGGTATGCACTGTGCTCCAGAAAAGGTGATTTCACTGTGTGAGATGATAGGGATTTGAGGGTGTTTTATCATTTGTTGTAATAGTGAGCTTCACCTCTTGCATCAGTATTTAGAAACCCGACTACATTCATGAGTTTTGTCTACAGGAGGGGATCCTTATGAGGTCTTTCTGAATAGGTGCTTGGACGTTAAGCTAGTTAATATTGCATAATCTACCTAGTGTTCTCAAGGCTTCCTGAGTACAGGTTTAAGAGTGTCTTCCTTGGCTGGAGTCTTCGAAAGTTTAAGAAAGATCACCTTCTATTACTTGGAAATTAACCTCCGCTCCATTAAACACATACGGGATTACAATGCAAGATTATTGCAGGTCCATTAGGAGATCAGATTCGACAGGGGCAAATAGGAACCAAATGTGTCAGTGAGACATTTGAACATTTTATTCTCATAGGGTTCATGTTATTGTTTTTTCTTTTTAACAGAGGAGTGAGGTAAATTGGAATCTGGCATTCAAATAATCCCACATGTGTTAAATGTAGGTTTTGCTTCTTTTATCTTGTTACTAAATGGCATTTTTGAGATTTTGACATAAAGCGGTTGTGCAAGTGAAGGATGAGTGTGAAGGACAGACAAGCATTGATGAGGAGTGACATGAAGGGAACGTGGCCAAAAACAAAGATCACTTCAAAGTGGCGAAACCTCTGTGACACTAATCTGAGGAAGACCAATATGGAAGAGATTCAGCAAAATTTGCACAAACCCAATCCTTCGGATCTAATCAGGTGAATGTTGAAGAACGGGATCATGCAAGCTGCTTCTTTCCCGCCAGCAATGCTATGTCCAGAACTGATGTTAGAATGCGTCAAGCAATATAATCATGAAAAGAGATGTATTATGACTAGGAGGGCAAAGTACTTGCTTATCTGAGAAAGGAGGCGATCGTGGAAGCTTTTGACATTCCCTCATACAAAACTACTACATTCTGTGACAAGGAGTCTGCTTTGCAACTTTATTTGGCTAGACCTGAGAAATGTATGGAGGTGATAAACAACAACTGGTTGGTGCAACCAAGGCCGCATGTGAGTAAGGTGCCTAAAAAACTTCACAAGTCTGACTTTCATCAAGAAATCAACTATATGGTTGTGTTTTTGAACTGCATCATGGGCTGCCCACAATTGGCAAATTTTGAGCCCTGGATGTTCTTCTTCATTGAGGAAATTATAAGTGGAAAAAGAATGATAGATTGGGATGAAATGATCAGCAGTAACATCGATGATCAATTGAAGGGTTTGCAAGAAATGAAAACATTTTACATGAGCTCATATATCATATATATGCTTTCCAGAAATGAGAAATATCCAGGATTGAACTGCAAGGGGAGAGTTGGAAACAGGGAAGGACAGTTCAAGGTTTATGATTGCTATCCTCAGCTACACTTGCAGGCTATATCCCATTACAGAAGGTTTAATGATGCCTTTTCTGCATATTGTTAGATTGTTACAAGGTAGCACATGCAGGAGATTGTCGAAGGAGGCCATGAAGTTTGTGGCAAAATACAGAAAGTGGTTTATTCAACTTCCAAGATTCACATACATCTATGTGGAGGGCTTCTCATCATTGCCTTATAGGTTGCCTAGATACCCCACTGACAAAATGGTGTTGTTGGAAGTAACACGATAGCCGGTTGCATTCAACAAAGTCCAGAGAAAGAGGAAAAAGACCACAACAAAGTTTCCAATTAGCATCGGGAGGCTTGAGGCTTGCATGTCATTACAAGTTTATAATCAACATATAATTTCCATTCCTGGTATTGTGCACTCAGCATAAAGGAGCAAGTTCTAGGAAGGATTGAGAGTGACATCACTCAAATAAGAGAAGTACTTTGGGAAATGCAAGGCAAAATACTTGTTTTCGTAAACAAGGTGGTTGATTCTAATGGGGAGATTGATGAGTACTTTCTGAAAGACAAGATGCATGCAAAGTATTTTCAGCATTCACAGGCTATTTCCAGAGAGTTGTTGGATGATATTTGTGCACTTTCCACTTTCATGGGCATGTTTCAGACACCCATGGCTGGTTGGGAGATGACAGTTGCCAAATGCACAGAGGAGCTACAAATCATAGAGGGCACCATTCAAACTCTGCCAAGTGTCCCTATGGAGGAGGTTACACATGTCATGACTCAATTTGTGGAGTTCACCACAAAAGGGAGAGGTCATAAATGAGGGTACTCCATTTAGTGGGTACATCATAAATGCAAGATCCAATTTTAGTAAATTTTGTAACCACTTGCCTGTGTGGCACAATACGGGCCCTCGATTTCAAGTTTTAATCTTGGCCATCCATTGAATTTTGAGGCCTATTTAAGCCCATTTTGCTCTCATTTGTAAAAAAGGGAATGCTCTGAGAAATTGTTGCTCAAGACTCTGCTGAAATAAATACAAGTTCATTGCTGAAATTTTCATGGTGATTTGTGTTGTTTCAAATGATTGCATGGTTTCTAAGTGTTCACTCATAGAATAAGATCAGTTTAGTTTGTTTTCAATAATTTAGTTTTATGTTTTATGGAAGTTGTTGTTCTTGATTCATGTTTGGTGTCTCCATAGTTCATACCATTTATAATTTGTTGATGGCAGATTGTAGTGCATGGTTAGTCTGAATATCATTTTAGCTTAACTTCAATTACTTTGTGTATAGAAGTGATCTGAAAATCCTACTTTCCCCTTAGAAGATAGGACCACTTTTGTGTATTTCTTACCTTATGGTGAAGCAAAGTGTGGTTGAGATTCTGGTGAATCAGTGGTGATTGCTTGCATTTAGATTAGAGTCTTCTAAAGCCATTTCCTTTTGCATTTTCTTTAGAAATCCTGTTAGATTTAGATTCAAGAGCTTCCATTGTCATATCTTAAGTTATCGAATTGGTAGACCTTCAAAGAAGCTGTGTTACATGTTATCCAAGAGAAACAAGTTTCGTATTGTTGAGCATTTACGTAAGTCCCTTTGTGTCAAACAATAATTCGCATCCTACTGCTAAGTTATCCCAAGTCGCAACACCAAAAGTAACTAATCAAGAACCTTGGAGTCTACTCATCTTATCACTCAACTTAGCATTTGAGGGATTTTGTTCAAGAGAGGATAGAGTACACCAGTGTTTTATTCTGTGTTGTATGTGCAAGGAAACACATCAACAGAATTGGCGCTAGAAGGAGGGCCTCTCTTGGAATACAAAGTTAGACACACTAGAGTGCATTGTTTCTTTTTCACCTGAAAAACACTAGAGGATTCTAAGGTCTACACTGTCAGCTTTGAAGGAGTTGGTTGAATTGGATTTCAATTCTAAAGCCAAGCGCAATAAGAAGACAAATTCATCAAGTGAAGGATCACCTAGCGTAAGAGTCATCGTAGATTTGTTTCAAACTCCACCACCAAATACAAGAATTGCTCAACCATGTAATACACAAGGAGTTGCTCAAATAGTTCCATCGCAACAAGAAAACATTCCAATGGCTTGGCTTCCGGCAAATGCTTCTCCTCTTGCTGCTTTCGCAAATTACCATGAAATGCCCAAGAGTCCTGAACAATTCTTCTCCAAATTTCAGGTCAGTGATGTGAACAGGACAGCAGAGGAACATATTAAGATTTTTGAGGATACTCTTCGAAACAGAAGAACTGAGCATGAGGATGTAGCATGTAGATTATTTCCTTATTCACTAGGTGAAGATGCATACTTTTGGTACATTCATCTACCTGCAGGTTCCATCAATAGTTGGTAAATACTGAAAAACACCTTTCTGGAAAAGTTTAGGATTCCCATCACTCCGTCAGAGCTCTACAAACAGTTTGTTGATGTCAAGAGGCAAGAACATGAACCTATCAGTTCTTTCAATAATCATTTTCATAAGGCTTATACAAGGTTGCAAGCTCCGTACAATGTTGATGATGCAATGGCAAGGGAAGTATATTATGCAGCACTAGACCGCCTTACTTCCATGTTTGTGAAGAGAGCAACTACACCTCCAACTACTTTAATGGAGGCCTATGTCGAGGCTATCAAAGTGAATACTGACTTGGGCATGAACACTCAAGGGCCACTTAATCATACAGGCCATCCAGCTATGCCAAATCAGATTCAAGGAATCAACCAAGCTTTGACACAGCATACTCCTGTAATGAATCCAATTATGGCACCTAGCAATCAGATGGTGTTGCATCCAGGAGCACCCATTTCACAAGCCTCACTAGTGCAACCTGTGTACTTACAAGGGTCTTCATCCTCTACAAGGACTCAAGAAGAGAAGGATGAAATGAAAGAGTTAATTGATTAGGTGAAGAGATTATCCACTGAAGTTACCCATCTAATAAATCAAAATAACCATTTACAAAATATGCAAAGGAGTTTTCAAGGAAATCAGAGGGATCAGGGAAATCAAAATGGATATCAAGTAAATCAGAGAGACCAAGGAAATTATCAAGGCTATAATCAAGGATTTCGAGGAACAAATCAAGGATTCCAAAGACAAAACAAAACATGGAATACATCTCCAAACAATGGGAATGTTCCCTCTCTGTTGGAAAACAATTCAAATTCAGATTCTAGACCAATAAAGAAGGTTTTCTTAGCTAAGGCAGCTTTATCAAGTTGGTGTCAATTGCATAACACAAATCAACATTCTGAGTTGCAGTGTACAGAGTTCAGAATAGCTGTTGATATATTTCAAAAGGAGATGCAAAACATGCAAGCTCAAGATGCTCCTCAAGCAATGATAGGATATGAGATTGTTCCTACAACAAGGTATGATCAAGCCTTGATCATTGAAGACTTCACATTTCCTCCTGTGATGGATTATGATGCAATGGAATACAATGGAGGGTTCCCTCTAGCATCTGCAAATGGACCAATTGAAAATTTAGATTATTACTCTCCATTCAGTAATGATTTTCAAGCTGAAGCAACAGGGGAAGTACAAGCATTTCAACAATTAGCTGGGAATCCACCCCTAAAAGTCTATCAAAGAAATCATCGGGTATAGGATCCATTAACCACTTCAGTTCCTCGAAACAATTTTCAAACTCCACCAAATCCAAATGCTAGTAATAGTCCAAATTTTCCAAAGGATTCACTAGAATATAGACAAAGGGATGCTGCTCAAAGAGTCACTCCAATGTGAGAAGTTCAGTCACGAGACAATCCACAAGGAGCCAATCTTTCGTGAGATGGCACTGCAATAAATGATGGACTGAAATGTTTAAGTTTAAATGTTACTGAAGAATTCAAGAAAGTGAAGGTGAGCATGCCTTTGTTTGAAATGATGAGAATCCCATAAATTAGAAACACTATTGTAAACAACTTAAATGATACATCTTCTCCAAGGAATGTTATAGCGGGCCCTTCTAACTCATCCAATGTTTAGAATGCACATGTTGTGGAAAGTGTGCCAAAGGGCACTTCTCCATTTATGAACTCAGTGTGTATAGCCCAAGACTCTACAAAGGTTATAAAAGAAGGAAGTATTGTTAAAAATGAAAAGATCATAAAAAATGAAAGGATTGCAAAAGATCAAATTACACGGTCAAATGATGTTGCAAAGAATGCACATTCCAAGTTACCAAATGAAAAGTCTGTAGTTTTCTATCAAGGAAGAGATGAGCCTACCCCATTCCTATTATCAGTCCATATTTTTGGGAAAATGTTACATAATTGTTTGATGGATTCAAGAGCATCAAGCAACGTAATGCCACTCACCATATGTAAAAGATTGTGTTTGATTCCTACCCCAACCACAAAGAAAGTTACACAACTGGATAAGACAAAGGTGCCCGTGGTTGGAGAATTGAATAATATACATATGCAGTTGTCATCTAATCCAAGAATCCAGAGCTACATTGATATATCAGTTGTTGATATCCCAGGCAGATATGGCATGCTTCTGAGCAGAGATTGGTCAAGAAGATTGAATGGGTATGTAACTACTGATTTCTCACACATGTGGCTACCATGGAAAGGAATTCCAAATCAAATTAGAATTGATAGTACTCCAAGATTGAAACTGATGTTCACAGAATATGGTAAAGACAATGAGGTCCTGTTCCTAGAAACTGATCTTGGAAATTATAGGCCAAATATGAAAGAAGTCCTCATGCTACAAGGTTCAAGAATGAAAGAAGATGAAGGTCAGAAATCTTTCAATGAAACTGAAATTTTGATAGATCACAATTATGAGTCTTCTTCTGATGAAGGAGATGGCACATTTGAAAATTTCCAAAATTTTGTACTTAAGAATGTTCAGCAAGCAGCAGAGTTGGGTCAGCAAGCAAATGTCAAAGATCTGTTATTACCTAACTGGTGCCAGATACACAATGCTTTTCATTCTGAGTTTTCCTATGCTATGTGTAATGTTGCCTTAGAACAAGTATACAGGAGAGTTCCGCAGGCCACAAAACTAGAAATTCTAGAAGTAAAGAAAGAAGATAACCCTGTTGAACTACCGACCAAAACTGAAATAATTGAAAAATCTGAAAAAAGTGACGATCAACTGAAGAAGGATCCAATTTCACCAAGGACTCCCAAGAAGGGTAAGAAAAGAGAAAATCCAAATAAAGTTTCAATTGATTAAGAAGGAAATCAAGTATGGACTTTGCGTTTTGATGGGTCCAAGTCGAATCAAGGAGTTGGTGCTGGGTTCGAGTTGATTAATCCATCAGGCAAATCATTCTTGGCTATGTATAGACTGCAATTTCCATGTACAAATAATGTTGCAGAATATTAATCCTTAGTTCATGGGTTATTGATGGCTATCAAAAAAGGAGCTAAGATTCTACATGTTTATGGAGATTCCAAGGTAATTATCAAGCAAATAAGAAAGAAGTATGTTTATCATGATAAGAGATTAAAGACATATAGAAATCATGTTTGGGATTTGATTGAAAGTTTTGATACATTCAACATCAAATCAGTTTATAGATCGAAGAATCAAGTTGTTAATTCCCTAGCACAGGCTGCGAGTTCACTTACACCACTTGCCATGAATGGGTTAAAAAAGTTCACTGTAGAGTTGGTCTCAGTACCATCAGTCCCTAATAATGTTACAAATTTTTAGGTGTTCAATGATGATAAACACATATTGGATTTCATCACAAATTCTGGGGTTTTTGAAGCTCAAATTATAGATGAAGAAGATTTGGAACAAGTAGAATTTGATGCAAAGGGTATCTTAAACCTAAAAAATAACACAGTACCACGAGGGATGGTTGAGTTAGAAAGACTCTTTGATTCAGATCAATTGAGCGCATTGAGAGATTATAAGATTCAAGGAGATAAATGTGAACCTATCAATATGGGAACAGGTAATGAAGAGAAGAATGTGTTAATAGGAAAGGTGTGTAGACCTGAAGAAAAAGAAGGTATACTCAAATGCATGAAAGAATTTTCAGACATTATAGCATGGAGCTATGATGATTTAAAGACTTATGATACCTCAATCATTACACACACCATTCCTCTGAGACCCAATAGCAAGCCATTCAGACAAAGGCAGAGACCTGTCAATCCACTTTTAGAACCACTGATATACAAAGAGGTAAAGAAGTTGTTGAACGCGAGGATAATATTTCCAGTAAGACACTCAACGTGGGTCTCCAATCTTGTTCCTGTTCGTAAAAAAAAATGGAGAAATAAGATTGTGCGTGGATTTCAGGAATTTGAATAGAGCATTAGAAAAGGACAATTATCCACTGCCATCATTGGATGAAGTGTTGTAAATCATAAATGGTTCCTAGATGATGTCTTTCCTAGATGGATATTCAGGGTACAACCAAGTGATGGTGGAACCAGAAGATAGATTGAAGACTACTTTCACTTGCAAGTGGGGAAACTATGCATATAGGCGAATGCCATTTGGACTGATTAATGCTGGAGTAACCTTTCAAAGAGCTATGGACATTGCTTTTCATGATTTGATCAGAAAATGTATAATCATATACATGGATGATCTCACAGTTTTCTCTCGCAGAAGGGAAGATCACATAGAGGATTTGAGGAGAGTATTTCAAAGATGTAGAAAATATGGAATCTCACTGAATCCAAAAAAGTGTATGTTTGGAGTAATAGAAGGAAAATTATTGGGACATGTGATTTTAGAGAAGGGAATTTCAATAGATCCAAGCATAATAGAGGCTATTTCCAAGATTGATATGCCTGCAAGTAAGAAGGAGCTGAAGTCATTCTTCGGGAAAATAAACTTCGTCAGGAAGCTCATTACAGGATTTGCATAGATCGTTAAGCCATTGAATGACATGTTGAAGAAAGATGCAAAGATAGAGTGGACAATTTCTACAAGAAAGGCATTTGATGAAATCAAACAAGCTATTGCTGATGCTCTTGTTTTGATAAGCCCATACTACACAAGGCCATTATATATATATATATATATATATATATATATTGATTTGCTTCAGAGCATACTTGTGCAGCAACTCTCACCTAGAGAAATGAAGAAAAAGATGAACACCCAATAGCTTTCATGAGCACACCATTCAAAGATACTGAACTGAGATATCCTAATGTGGAAAAGTAGGCTTATGCACTGGTCAAAGCAATTAAAAAATTTAGACATTACATTTTGAGAAGTAACATATATGCTATTGTTCCAGATGTGGAAGTCATGACCCTGCTTATGCAGAATGAATTGAGAGAAAGAAGAGGCAAGTGGGTCACCACTATTCAAGAATATGATATTGAAATACAGCCAATGAAGCTTGTTCGAGGACAAGGACTCACTCAAATGATTGCAACTGATGGACCAGGGTTGGTGCAACAAGTTTATACTCTTGAGGATGTATCACCTAACCAGTGGTACAATGACATTATATATTATCTGCTAAATCATAAGTGTCCAGCACATATGAATTCAACCCACAAGAGAGCTTTGAGAATAAAAAGTCAGCGTTTTGTGCTCCAAGGATCAGTCCTGTTCCAAAAGAATCATGAAGGGATATATTTGAGATGCCTAGGAAAGGATGAAGTAGGTCAGATAATGGAACACTTCCACAACAAATTTGGAACATGTCATGGGGGTGGTTTAGCTACAGCACGCCAAATTCTGAGGGTAGGCTATTATTGGCCCACTTTGTTTCATGATGCATATGACCATGTCAAGAGATGTCACGCATGCCAGGTAGCTGCTTCGAGGGAAAGAAATCCAGCCATGCCACTTCAACTGGTGATCGAAGTAAGACCTTTTGCTCAATGGGGTTTGGACTTTATTAGTATGATTAACCCACCTTCCTCGGCACAACACAGGTATATTCTAATAGCTACTGATTACTGCACCAGATGGTCAGAGGCCCATGCTTTAACATTTTGTACTTCTGATGTTGTGATTAAATTTCTTGAAGAAAATATCATCACTAGGTTTGGATGTCCACATGCACTTGTTTGTGATAATGGTCCTGCTTTTACTTCACTAAAATTTTCTAACTAGGCTTTTGAATATGGCATTACACTAAAATTTTCGTCAAACTATTACCCACAGGGAAATGGCCTAGCAGAATTCACCAACAAAAACTTGCTAGGTTCAATTAAGAAACTATTGGACAAAAACTTGAGAGATTGGCATATGCAAGTTAAGTTTGCTCTTTGGGCAGACAGGACAAGAATAAAGAGTTCCCTGGGTACATCCCCTTATCATCTAGTTTATGGCCAAGATCCTGTATTCCCAATCCAACTAATAATTCCTACATTACAATTTATGCAAGATTACATGGAAGAAAATGACAGAGTCCAAACTAGGTTGTCACAACTGCTCCACTTGCAAGAAAAACGAGACATGGCACTTGAAAAATTTGCAAAACATCAAGGAGTTGTGAAGAGATGGTTTGATAGACAAGAAAAGATCAAGTCTTTTCATATTTCTGATTTGGTTCTATACTGGGTCAAAGCTAAAGAGAGAAAGGGTGGACATGATAAATTTGATAATCTTTGGAAAGGCCCTTACCAGATTGCTGAAATTTTGGGAGAAAATGCTTTCAAACTAAAAACACTCACTGGAGAATCTGTTCCATTGCCCGTCAATGGACAATTCTTAAAGCATTATTTCCAACCCTAAGTTCCTTCGGGGACCTTTTTGTGCATAGTTAGGATAGTTGCTTCCTACTTTCATAGGTTAGTTTTAGGGTAGGTTTGCTGCATTTTGGGCTTGTTTGCTTTTGCTATAGTTTTTGGTTTTCCCTGGGGTCCCATTTTTGGGGTGGTATTTTCAATAAGAGCACTTCTAGTTGACTTTATGAGGTAATGCTAGGTATATTTTGAGAATGAATATTCATGAGATTCTTTGAGTCAGAAGGTAATTCTCTTTAGTCTATCTATTTGTTAAGATCTGTACTTGACTCGAGAAGGGAATCATGCATTGTATTTTGACATGAAGGTATTTGATTATATGTTTAAAATGTTTAATCTTTAAATGAATACTTTTTGTTTTCTTTTGATAAGCTTGCGTCAAATGGATAGATTCATTGCAGACTCCATTGTTGGCGTTCAGTAGCATGTTTCTTACTCTAGGAGGATAAATTGACTATTTAGGGTGACTTGAATTATTTTGAGATCTTATATCTTTTCACTTTTAAAATCTAGAAGTACCTAAGTAAATCTTTGTGATCTCGCATTAAGTGAAAAATCTAAATGTTCACCTTTGCCACCATCGTAAGTCCACACCCAGCTAGCCGAGTTATCATGTAGCGGTACTGCATTGTACTCTACCAAGCAAAAAGCATATTGAAAATCAAAAGAAAAGAAAAGAAAAGGAAATGAAAAGAAAATCACAAATCACACACCATAACTCAGTTAGATGGACGATCGAGTAATCTTTACCGGGGCTATGGACGCCTAGCCTGCACTAGGGCTCTGCTCGAGTGGAATTATGAGACAAACCTGTCGGGGCTATAGACGCTCGCTGGTAGCGGGGCCATGTCTATGTAGTTCATGAGGTGTGTACTAATCACGTAGCTTAATGTGGAGGAACTAAGGTGATCTTGAGTATTGATGGATGGTAATGAGCCCAATTGCACACACTTGGATCCTCAGGATGAAAATGGTTGTCCTAAGCTTTTGATTTTGACACCTTGATTAAGTTTTCAATTTTATCTAACCTAATATGTGGGTGTATGCAGGGATTTTGAAGTTTTGATTCTTGCTTATCTCTAGAACACTTGAAGAAGTTTTAAATGAAATTTTTACCCTAAGAAATAGTGGAGATGAAATGTCCTGATACAATTTTTGACTCTTTTCTCCTTTTGAGTGCATCTCTTAACTATTGGACGGACTTGACGAGGTTATTTAATGATTTAGGGTTTTGAATGAGTCTTTATTCCTGAAATGTTCAAGAACATTTCTCTTGTGGAGTCACCAGATGTTGTGACATAGTCCAACAACTCCCCATTGAGCATGCGGACCCCTTGATTCTGAGTTTTTTGCTATGGTCTTGTTCAGAGATTCTTGTATGGGCAAAGCAGTTTGCGGGTGTCAATGGGATATATTGTAATCCATTTATTGTTTGAGGGATGCTGATGGTCTTCTCTTGCATTAAGTCATACCTGGGGCATATATAGCTGGAAAATCACCCAAGTCTGAATTTTGATGGTGCCAATGCCTTCAAGGGTGTGATCACGAGTGGTCAGTGTCATGAGCGGAGCTTGATCAGAATTTTGTCATGAGTGAGTTAAGCGAAGAAACTTGTTTCAGCATTGATTGAATTTCAAACATCATGTGAGTTTAACGAACACTCGAGGACCCCTTTTGGCGCAAATTTGTTGTCCTCTTGCAAAGTCATGCATGAGCTATCTAAAAGTCTACTCAAAGCTTAAAATGCCATGTCAATCAATGAAAATGGAAATTCAAAGAGCCCCTGCCCATGTACATCCTTTAAAACTTTTGTGGTTTGAATTTTGGTGATTAGAGCATCCAAAAGCTCGCTCCAACTCATGTAAGATTGGTTGGTAGAAGACTTGCAATGCATAGAATGCCCTAACTTTACATGGAGCACACTCATTTCATGCTGGCAGACATTTTCAATCACCCTGCACCACATTGAGATGTTCTTTTATTGCACAACATGCCCACTTCCCCCTAGATCTCCGCCTAAGCGGACTTTATTTACTTGGTGGCATTGCTTTTGATTTCCTATTCTCTTAACAATCTAAATGACCGCTTGAGCGGATCTTCATGACTCATCGAGAACTCTTCATGTTTGGGTTAGTCTTCGGTGGGCTTAAGTGACCGTTTGAGCGGGGTATCTGTGGGTGGCGTGGTTATTAATGGACCTTTAGCAGTTATTCAAGACATCACATAAACATTCTATTCTCAGCATCACGTCAAGTGTGAAGTATAGCATTCACTCCATGTTGATCACTTGAGTCTTGGCTAAGGTTAAGTGCATGGTGAGGTTTTCTTTGAACTTATGGCACATTCGCATAAATTCATGGAGGGACAGACTTTTGAGAGTCCACTGCAATTCCTGCATTGTGCACGTTGAAATGAAAAGACCGCTGGGATGGAGTTAAGTCTTAAGTTTGCAAAACACTTTTTGGCCAAATGCGGTTGGATCTAAAACTTACACTCAGACCCGCTGTAATATCATTACCTCTTTGGTAATCATGAATATTCTGATTGAGGGTATCAGTCAACGATTTTGTGCAAAACGACTCTATTCTATTCTTAGCATTCAATTAAATAGGCACTGCACTCTTCAGAAAAAAACGTATGGGTAGTGAGTTAATTTGGATTTGTGGCAAGAGTATTGGGGCACGCAGCTCTTGAGTATTAATTTGTCCTATTATTAGCCCTACGACTGATTCAAGTAGTGTCATTTATGATGTAGAAGAGGTGGAGCGCACTGTTTATGCTGGCAAAATCTTTTAAACATTATTGAATGACAGTGCCAACTTTCTGAGCATGCATGGCATGCACCATCCTCCAGAAAAGGTGATTTCACTATGTGAGATGATAGGGATTTGAGGGTGTTTTATCATTTGTTGTAACAGTGAGCTTTGCCTCCTACATCAGTATTTAGAAACCCGACTACGTTCATGAGTTTTATCTGCAGGAGGGGATCCTTATGAGGTCTTTCTGAATAGGTGCTTGGATGTTAAGCTAGTTAATATTGCATAATCTACCTGATGTTCTCAAAGCTTCCTGAGTGCAGGTTTAAGAGTGTCTTCCTTGGCTGGAGTCTTCAAAATTTTAAGAAAGATCACCTTCTATTACTTGGAAATCGACCTCCCCTCTATTAAACACATATGGGATTACAACGCAAGATTATTGCAGGTCCATTAGGAGATCAAATTTGACAGGGGCAAATTGGAACTAAATGTGTCAGTGAGACATTTGTACATTTTATTCTCACAGGGTTCGCGTTATTGTTTTTTCTTTTTAATAGAGGGGTGAGGTAAATTGGAATCTGGCATTCAAATAATCCCACATGTATTAAATGTAGGTTTTTCTTCTATTATCTTGTTACTAAATGGCATTTTCAAGATTTTGACATAAAGCAGTTGTGCAGGTGAAGGATGAGTGTGAAGGACAGACAAGCACTGATGAGGAGTGACATGAAGGGAACGTGGCCAGAAATGAAGATCACTTTGAAGTGGCAAAACCTCTATGACACTAATTTGGGAAAGACCAATATGGAAGAGATTCGACAAAATTTGCACAAACCCAATCCTTTAGATCTAATCAGGCGAATGTTGAAGAACGGGATCGTGCAAGCTGCTTGTTTCCCACTAGCAATGTTGTGTCCAGAACTGATGTTAGAATGCGCCAAGCATTATAATCATGAAAAGAGATGTATTATGACTAGAGAGGGCAAAGTACTTGCTTATCTGAGAAAGGAGGTGATCGTGGAAGCTTTTGACATTCCCTCATACAAAACTACTACATTCTGCGACAAGGAGTCTGCTTTGCAACTTTATTTGGCTAGACCTGAGAAATGTATGGAGGTGATAAACAACAACTGGTTGGTGCAACCAAGGCCGCATGTGAGTAATGTGCCTAAAAAACTTCACAAGTCTGACTTTCATCAAGAAATCAACTTTATGGTTGTGTTTTTGAACCACATCATGGGCTGCCCACAATCGGCAAATTTCGAGCCCTGGATATTCTTCTTCATTGAGGAAATTATAAGTGGAAAAAGAATGATAGATTGGGCTGAAATGATAAGCAGCAACATCGATGATTAATTGAAGGGTTTGCAAGAAATGAAAACATTTACATGAGCTCATATATCATATATATGCTTGCCAGAAATGACAAATATCCAGGATTGAGCTGTAAGGGGAGAGTTGGAAATGGAGAAGGACAGTTCAAGGTTTATGATTGCTATCCTCAACTGCACTTATAGGCTATATCCCATTACGAAAGGTTTAATGATGCCTTTTCGATGCATATTGTTAGATTGTTACAAGGTAGCACATGCAGGAGATTATCGAAGGAGGCCATGAACTTCGTGGCAAAATATAGAAAGTGGTTTATTTAGTTTCCAAGATTCACATACATTCGTGTGGATGGCTTCTCATCATTGCCTTACAGGTTGCCTAGATACCCCACTGACAGAATAGTGTTGTTGGAAGTAACACAATAGCTAGTTGCATTCAACAAAGTCTAGAGAAAGAGGAAAAAGACCACAACAAAGTTTCCAATCAGCATCGGGAGGCTTGAGGCTTGCATGTCATTACAAGCTGCTGAAAATTCAGAGATAGAGTTGCAGGCTTACAACTTGGTGTGCCACAATGATGCATGCAGTAACTTTGATCCATTTGGCACAGTTAGAAAGAAATTTGGGAGCAAATATGAGCACAAACCATAGCTCGAGGATCACTGGATAGATGCATATGATGACGTAGAAATAAGAAAGAAAAGTTGCTACAGATTGTATTTGGATCTGGTTAGATCAACAAGAGTGATCAACATTCCAGATCAGCTTGAGGAGAATTACAAAAGACTTTCACAAAGTTCGTATGAAGAGAAGAGGGACAGGCCCTTCATGATCAATTGGTCAGAGCAGGAGGCCACATGCAATGATGATTTGATGATGCCAATTGTATCACATACAAGAAAGTATGTAGACTTCCAAATTCGTAGACTTCAGGAAAAAAATGTCCAATTGTCTTACAACTTGATGGGAGGAGTTAGTGTGCATCAGTCCAAGGATACTTTAGATAGTGGGTCATCCGGTAATTCCAATGGTTTAGAGGGTGAAGATGATGATCCGCATGAGGATATTCAGCCAAGTGAGAAGACAAAGACTAATGATCAGAAGGCAACTAGTGCATTTTTAAGACAGGAGGGTAATAATATAATAAATATTAATGAAGATGAAGCAAGACATGATGAGCAGACAGCTTTGGGAGTCCAAGATGATCAGGGAAACAAACAAGGTAATCAAATTGGTGAAGTGGTGTCAAAATCATCTAAGGAGCAAGAAGTTGTCATGATAGAAATAGAAGCTAAAAATCAAAATGTCAAAGAGTTGTATAAGTTTGAGGAGGAGTCTCTTCCCACTATTCAACATAAGGGAGGTCAAGAAGAAAGTCAGGAGGACTTGTCTGATCTGCCTGAGTGGTTAAGAGATCGAGTCAAGGAGAGGTCTGTTATGGAAAGGGAACCCACCCTAAGTTTGGAAGACTTGCTGAGCAGGGCCAAAACTAAGAATGGAAAGCAGAAAATTACTAAATTCTCGAAGATCACAAGAGGCAGCTCAGGGTCAAGGCAAGTGCATATTGCTGTCCCAAAAATCAGCAAAGAGGTAGATGATGGTGTTCCAAGTGCATATGACATCAATACTTTTGATTTGGGACCAGCCACAGCAGAACAAGAGATAGAAGAGTTGGAAGATTCGGTTGCAGTCATCAAAGAAAGGCTACGAAAGGAACAAGAACAGAGGATTCAGTTAGAGAGGGATAACTTGGCATTTCAGTATTATATTCAGTAGTTAATGAGGCTACTAAGCCAAGCTGAAGAGATGGTTGCACCACTGGCATTCCTCTCATAGGAGTCTGTGGTTCATTTGGAAGAAATGAGGTCCTCTTCTCAAGTATTGTAGGACTGGGCAGTAGAATTCAAGATCAAGGCTGATAGGTTCATTGACAAAATTGTGAAGTTGTATAAGGAGGCTACTCAAATATCTGACAAAGTTTAGAATATTCTAGTTACTTGTGCAAAATTCAGAAATGTAAGGGAAGAAGTTATGCCTCAGTTGAAAAGGCTGATTTATACTCCAAGTGCCACATTGTGGGATGAGGGAGTGATTGAATGAGGATCAACATATAATTTCCATTCCTGGTATTGTGCACTCAGCATAAAGGAGCAAGTTCTAGGAAGGATTGAGAGTGACATCACTCAAACAAGAGAAGTACTTCAGGAAATGCAAGGCAAAATACTTGTTTTCGTAAACAAGGTGGTTGATTCTAATGGGGAGATTGATGAGTACTTGCTGAAAGACAAGATGCATGCAAAGTATTTTCAACATACATAGGCTATTTCCAGGGAGTTGTTGGATGATATTTGTGCACTTTCCACTTTCATGGGCATGTTTCAGACACCCATGGTTGGTTGAGAGATGACAGTTGCCAAATGCACAGAGGAGCTACAAATCATAGAGGGCACCATTCAAACTCTACCAAGTGTCCCTATGGAGGAGGTTACACATGTCATGACTCGATTTGTGGAGTTCACCACAAAAGGGAGAGGTCATAAATTAGGGTACTCCACTTAGTGGGTACATCATAAATGCAAGGTCCAATTTTAGTAAATTTTGTAACCACTTGCCTGTGTGGCACAATACGGGCCCTTGATTTCAAGTTTTAATCTTGGCCATCCATTGAATTTTGAGGCCTATTTAAGCCCATTTTGCTCTCATTTGTAAAAAGGGGAATGCTCTGAGAAATTGTTTCTCAACACTCTGCTAAAATAAATACAAGTTCATTACTGAAATTTTCATGGTGATTTGTGTTGTTTCAAATGATTGCATGGTTTCTAAGTGTTCACTCATAGAATAAGATCAGTTTAGTTTGTTTTCAGCAATTTAGTTGTATGTTTTATGGAAGTTGTTGTTGCTGATTCATGTTTGGTGTCTCCATAGTTCATACCATTTATAATTTGTCGATGGAAGATTGTAGTGCATGGTTAGTCTGAACATCATTTGAGCTTAACTTCAATTACTTTGTGTATAGAAGTAATCTAAAAATCCTACTTTCCCCTTAGAAGATAGCACCACTTTTGTGTAGTTGTTACCTTATGGCGAAGCAAAGTGTGGTTGAGATTCTGGTGAATCAGTGGTGATTGCTTGCATTTAGATTAGAGTCTTCTAAACCCATTTCCTTTTGCATTTTCTTTAGAAATCCTGTTAGATTTAGATTCAAGAGCTTCCATTGTCATATCTTAAGTTATCAAATTGGTAGACCTTCAAAGAAGCTGTGTTACATGTTATCCAAGAGAAACAAGTTTCCTATTGTTGAACATTTACGTAAGTCCCTTTGTGTCAAACAATAATTCGCATCCTACTGCTAAGCTATCCCAAGTCGCAACACCAAAAGTAACTAATCAAGAACCTTGGAGTCTACTCATCTGATCACTCAGCTTAGCATTTGAGGGATTTTGTTCAAGAGAGGATAGAGTACACCAGTATTTTATTCTGTGTTGTATGTGCAAGGAAAACACATCAACACTAACGTAATGAAGCAGATAAGATAAGGCATATCTATCATTGCCAGTTGAAGTCTTGAGTTGGCCCTCATTGTAGCTAATTCCCCTTTACTCCTGACCTTTGAATGAACCTGCAGCAATGGAGAGAGATATGTTAGAGCTCTAGATATGATTTATCTTATGTACTTCATCAAACAAAGACATAATACATTATTTATGATGCACTAAGTGAAAAGATCAAATAATTCATATGCAAGAGAGATTGAAAAATGAAACATCAATGAGCTTCACTATTTTAATCTAATATGTTTGTTTCCTGTACAGGTATAGAAGAAGTTATGTTTCTAGTTTGAAGACATTTCAGCATGTGGTGGAAAAATGGGCTCCCACAAGGGTTGAGCCCAGCATGCCGTATAATGGAATCAAATTCAAAGTGTGAGGTGCAATCTCAATTGTACTAAAAAAGTTGTATAATGGAGCATCCATGAAGAAATCATAGTGAACATAATGATTAAACCAACCAAGTGCCCAAGAGTCAAATAAAATGTAGGTAAAGCCATCTATGACTAGACTAGCCTCGTGAATGTAGTCATTAATGACTATAAATACAAAGAATCATCATGGAGCAATAATAAATAGGTGTTTATCACTATTTGTTGTCAATGAAGTAAATAGTTGCTATTGAATGCATAAAATAGTCATAAAGGGCAAAATCAGTCATAAATCATATTATCAACCAGAAGCAAGACAATGACAACATGATAGGACACAAGAATTTCATTATGCATTTTTTCAAGACAGTGAGTATATGCTAAGTATGGAAAATGCAAAGTCACCATCAGCAATGCAGTGCAATCTTGGGTAGGAAAAGACAAAGCATTTTCTCAATAGTCACTATATTCAACAATAGAAGCATCAGCAATACAAGAGTACTTCACTTGATACATCAAGGTACCTTTCCAATGATAATTGCATATAAGGGACAACATACAAATCTCTTATTCAAGTCCTCATAAAAAATAGTGAATAGAATTATTTGTTGGAAGTATTCCTTGTTTTTTCTACATATAAATATGCCATGACAAACATCTAGTACAGTGCATTAAGTATTAGGCATTCCATATATCAAGTGCCATTTTTGAGAAGTCTTTGGTCTCTTCTATGGTAATAACTATTGGGTCAAATCTAGCAGGCAAACTTCTAAGGATTTTCTCTATAATCCTTTGCTCATCCATGGTTTCTCTATTTATCCTTAATTGATTAACCAAGGTGGAAACCCTTGTGTGAAAATCTGAAATGGACTCATTGTCCTTCATTGCAGGGTCTCAAAATCTCTCCTAAGTAGCTAGAGTTTTATTGATCTCACCTTGTCAGTTCCCTTGTAACTGTTTTGCAATATTTCCCATGCTTCTTTTGCATAGTTGGCTATTGCTATTCTAGGGAAAATAGCCTCTATCAAGGCTACCTCAATTAAACTAAGGGAGTTTGCATCTTTCCTTCTTGTCTCCTTCAACTGGGTTTCCTTCAGCTAAGTCTTCTGGTTGTTTGTGAGGGTGGCATATGCAGCTGGGTTAGTTACATCATTGAACCCATTGATCACAAACTCCCATAAATCATTTGCAACCATTATGGTCTTCATTTCTTTGCCCAAACATCATAGTTTTGTCCATTGAATTGTAGTGGTTGCTGCCAACTCTTACTCTCTTCTCCAGCCATGTCTCCTACCAAACAAAATATAAACACCCAAAGAATAAATGCCCAACTCACTCAAGACTTAGGGCCTTCTGGCTCTGATACCAATATGATGGATATTTGAATTCCAAACACAAATAAAATGTGCAATAACAAAATAGATTGCAAAGGAGACACACAATTGAGACTTGCAAACTTTTGTTTGTTCTATTAAATTAGAAAAAATAACATTTACAAATGATTTCTAAACATGAAACTACAAGATACAAACATGATTTGCGGCAATCTGGAGCTACACACAAACCCACAACAAACTATAGCTATCTGCTACTCTCTACACACACACTGAAATGCTCAGAACTATTTTTCATGGACACAAAGAACATTCTCTGTTGCTACTGCTTTTGCAACTTCCTCTTCTGCCTCTTGCTTCTTTTTTTGTCTTACATTTTAAAACATTCCCTTCTTTTTGTCTCTTCTCTAACCTGTAAAAAAATTCTACCACTCAAAAGAAATTTAAAAGTACCTACCAACAATAATGAAAATGGCCACCAATGAATTCTGTATGCTGTGCCAATTGGATGGCATTAACTCCTTGGTCAATGTGGTGGGAGAGATATCCCAAAGAAATCTCTGACGAGGTAGTGCGTAGGTGGAGTACGTACTCCAGATTTGAATTTCCAACAATTCCTTTATAGTTCTGAACATATCTAGGATACTAGCAACAACAACTTCAGATTTATTTTTAGACCAGAGATGATTTTTCAGTTTAGTGTGATATGCAGAAAATATAATATATAGCACAAATGAACCTCTAGCCATTTGAAGACCATTTTCATGAAGGGTATTATTGACTTTATTTGGCAAAGAAGTAGTTAGTGATGATGCACCCAAAGATGAACCATGCCCTTTAACAATTGCAAGTGGATGTTGGGAATAGTCGCCCCTGCAATAAGCCATCTACCAGGAAGCTTACTACCAACGAATCCTTGCTCAACTCTTAATTGAAGTTACCAAGTGTTATAGTCAAAGTACATAAGGAAGTGAAACAGTGTCTAGATAGAGATATTATTTTAGTTGGGATAGACAAGAATTGTCAGGAGGATATTATGATGCACAGCCACAATGCTATCATGGAGTGTTTTGGAGTTTGGTGGATTCATTGGCGGTGAGCTCTCCAATCCAAAGATGGCCATTCTATGGGCCACAAATTATCTTTTCAAAGCTACTGCTAATCCGGTCACCATATATGTTGAAGTTAGTATGTGCATAACAAAAAAAAATTTCAATCATGATGTTACAACAGAATAATTTTAGTCATGATGTTTTATCTCCTGGGTTTATAAATTCATATAATTATTTAGGCTTGTTTGATAATTATGTAGGTAAGAGACCCTAACAATGACTACAAATGCTAGGAGAGGCTAGAAGATTATTGCATTTAAAATAGATAACTGAAACCCTACAACAACTGTGGCACTTGGAGCTATATCCATTTTGTTTCCCAAGTCAGACCCTTTCTATTCCAAGAAACTCATTCATGCTTCCATACTAAATTTTTTAGCACTAGAGTAATAGTAGCAACTTAAAATATTTATAATGGTTAGAGTTTAGGAGATGATGAATCATACAATACATTTGGGTGAGACAATAAACATGTTGGAGCCTGAGTGCTTTTATCGAAGGTATAGTAACTTAGAGTGTGACTCCTTATATTACTTCACTTTTTTTCATTGAATCAACAATATTTTTAACTTTTTGTGGATTCAATTAGTATAAGTAGTTACACTCGAAGTTATACCTTCCATAAAAGTACTCAGGTTCCAACATGTTTATTGTCCCACCCATGTAATGTCTGATTTATTAGCTCCTAAACTCTAATCATTACCTAGTTTTGAAATAACTTATATTACTCTAGTGCTAAAAAATTTAACATAATGGAAGCATGAATGAGTCTCTTGAAATAGGAAGGGTCTTACTTGTGAAACAAGGGATGCAACTACAAGTGCTACAACCATTTCAAGGTTTTGGTTATCTACTTTATATACAATTTAGTTGTGTCCATGTCTTCTGCCCTTTCCCAGCATTTGTGGTCACTGTTAGGTTCCCCTACCTACATAATTTTCAGACAAGCCTCAATAATTATTAGAATTTATAAAACTGGGAGATACAACATCATGACTAAAATTGTTCTATTCTTACATCATGACTATAATTATCCTGTTCTTATGTACATACTAACCTGAATTGGATGAGTAGTATCTTTGAGAAGATAATATGTGGCCCATCAAATGACCATCTTTGCATTGCAGACCTCACTGCCCTTGAATCCACCTAACTCCAAAACACTCCATGACATCATTGTGGTTGTGAAGGTCTTTGGAAATCTAAACTTGACATTGTCTACTCCGTTAAGTCAATATCCTCCTATCAAGTCCAGCTAATAAATTATCCAACTACCCACAATTCCCAAAGCTCAAAAATAGCCATGTAACTACCTCATACCTCTTGCAATACTAAGTTAAATATTTAGACATCATAACCTACTACAATTTCTAGAACATTAATCTTCATTTGGTTCTGGTGATTGATTGTTGTGTTTTTTGGCTTTTTTTTTATTCACTAGGGCAGGCTAGGTGACCCTTTGGTGGCTTGGTAGCTAAGGTTTTTGTTTGCTTGAGTATTATTGATAGTTACTTCCTCTGTCTCCTTCATGTTGTTACTTCCACTGCCAAGGTTTGCAGAGATTCTACATGCTAATTTTTGTTCTTCAGTTTCCATCCTAACTTCAATTATATAGCTTTAAATACCCACAAAGCATTTTTCTATTGCACTGAGTTAAAAAGATATAAAATAAAATTATATTATATTAAATTTGGCTCTTTAGTTCTATAGGATTTCAATCTGGAATACAATAGCACATATTGTAGCAACAAATCTAACTTAAAATTTATATATTGCTGCAATAAATATAATTTATTTTTTAACTAAAAACTAATAAAAATAATATTTTTTGCTTAAAAAAAATTATTTCAAATTAAGTTGTTTAAAGAGATTTTATAGGATGGACTCATTATTTCAAAAGATTACTATGCAAACATATGCATATACTTATGATAATATAGTTTCATGACCAGCATTTTATGAGATTGTTGTATAAACTTTATAATATAAAAGATATATAAGGAATCATATTACCAAATTAGCCTACAAACTTAAAAAATAACATCGAGTGAAAAATAGCCAATAAAAGACCCACTTCCAAAACACTACTTATATTATAGTATGACACACAGTATCTTATAAATAAAATAATTTAATGTGTCATAATCAATTGATAAATATTTAAAGAGTTAACAAAAATCAAAGGAAAAGCATAGAAAGTTCTTACCAGAATAGCCCTTGTTACACTATGACAATGGTATTTTTGCTCAAATACTTTTTATAATGATTTAATTGTTGGTTGGTCACTTTGGTAATATAACATTACATTTAAATCTCTTGATTATGGCTTGACTGAAGCTTGATTTATAGATTTTGGGATGATAGGATGAATGACTAAGATTTGATTAGATAGATGGCTAAGATTTGATGAGATAAATTTAGGGAAAAAAAGGAGGCTTCTAAGTTGTATCCTAAGGCTTCTAAGATTTAGTGAGAGGAAACTAAGGCTTATCATTATGTGAATGGATAGGATTAAGAGGTATAGTATGAAATGGGTGGTGGAGATGTAAAGTCAGTTTGACTTTTGTGCAAGTTTCTAGGTTTAATGAATCTGGCTAACTGACGAGGATTAGAACAAGTGGAAAATAATTAATCAAACAATCAATTTATTTTATTAACTAGCTTACCTATATTAAGAAACATCTCTCTAAATTAGGCCAAGGCATATTGAATCAAAATAAAATATTTCCTTTACAAAGAATGCATATTTTTATTTGTGTGAAGAACCCTAACCCTATTTTTGCATTCCATTTGTCCATTCTTTGCAATACTTGTTTTCTTGCAAGTTGAGCATGCTCGTATTTGTCTCGAGTGGCTAGATTCGGTGCTTGCATTCACTCAATGTTCTTGATTTCTACAACCTTGGTACTGAGAACAAGTATGTGAACATTAATACCTAACAATCGTGGATCATGATCACTTATGTATCTATCTCCTTCATATGATCTCTTTTACCACCATTATAGAGTAAATTAGGGCTCCTACTATCACCTATATAAAGGGGTGCAGGGGCTAGAAAAACGGATTTTAACCTAGGTGGTGTGTGAGAAAAATAATCAATTGTTCCCCACTCTAGAATGGTTGGGGCCTCCCTACAAATTATGTTATTGCATCATTTGTCTCTCCATCCATCAATATGGTTCTAATGTTGTATACCTCATTATTGGTGGTGTGAATTTATTAGTCTTAGTGGTTGGTTCCTCAATTCTATACTTTATGTTGTAAATAATAGAAATACGAAAATGACCCTGTGTGGATGGTCATGAATCAAAATAAATGGAATGTAGGTCTCAATCTAGAATGTTTGAGCTTATTTTATAGGGCCTCAAATATAGGAGGGAACCTAATCATCATGCTAGGTTATTTATTTTCCATGTATGAACAAACAATTAAATACACTTGATTTAGTAATGCCCTATATAGGTACATGTGTGAGGTCAAAGAAATGGAAGCATCTATGGCAAAGAAATTGCTTGATGGAACTAACAATGAAGCTAGCATTGAGGTGGATAAACTAGTGAATGTGGCAATTCATATGCACTAAATAAGTATCTACATGCCAAATCAAAGGAAGTGTGGGAGAAATTGGAAATTGGTTGACTTGCCATTTCACATCAATGACAAGAAAATAGGACATCATGAACTAGTATGGTGTGATAGATGGCTTGCCTGATGGGAGAACAGGATGGCTCAAAGGAGATGCTAACATTTATGATGACAACTATACAGGTAGTACTATAACAAACAATATATATGCTAATCAAAATGCCATTTGCAGTGAAGTTGACAATATAAATTCAATAATATGTCTCAAAGAAATGAGGAGGCAAATTGATTTCATGGGACATGTCTTAGATCTTAGGTTGAGAGAGATCTTCAAATCATGGTTAGTTATTATTTTGTACATAATCTACATGGTGCTTGGAGACACTTTAATCTCCACTTCTCATTAATACAGGGTGAATACTGATATATCCTCTATAAATGTTGTTGTGCTATTAGATTTGGGGGAGCCGAAAGATGGTATTTGGGTGGTGTCAAAAACACTAATTTTAACCACACTGGCTAGGGGACTAAAGAAGACCTTGGACAATGTTGTTCTCGACTTGGGGCTCTTTCTCAATAATGGCACATGGCATGTGATTCCCTAGTTGTGTAATGGATCATGAGTAACTTTTGTGATTACATTGGTGGGATAAAATGAGGAGAGAAAATAGAAGGACAAGTAGTGTGCAAAATTCATCAAGGTTCTTTGGAGAGAAGTAGATGTCCATGGCACATACTGGTTCTTCACTATCAACTCTGGTATCTCAAACTCTAGCATGAATGGGTCACAAATGGGAGAAACAGTTGATGACAATCAAATGTAGAAAATATTTTATAGAAAAATGCACATAGGTTAGGAATACATTATAATGTTGATATGCAATTATCTACAATATGCATAGGGAAGACATAAGTATATGGTTCTTTGTATGAGATTTTCTTTTTTAGAAAACCAAGAATGTAAGGGTAATGTTAACTTGCAATCTTGGGATAGAAGCAAGTCTTGTAAATGGAGCTCCAATTATGTTCGAGAAATACTAATATACAAACCTAGAAGTGCACAACTACAACCACCAACATACATTATGGTTGAATTTGATAGTTATTTAGGCATACCATTAGAAGATCAAACTCCACTAATAATACCAATTACGCCAATACAAAGGTACCACACAACCCAAATACCCTTAAGATTAGCTTGGGTATTGACAATACATAAATCACAAGGTCTCACTCTTTTAAAAGCTACTATTGACATAAGAAAAATAATGAATATGATTAACATTTGTGGCTATATTTCATATAAATTCATTACAAGGTCTAAGAATAATTTCACAATTTAAATATGACCATTATATGAAAAGATGAAAAAGGGAAAACAACTTGCCAACCGAAAATAACGAATGAAATTATTAGAAGATAAATGATGTGACTTACTTCTTACAAATCTATTTGAATTAATATGAGGTAATGAACTATTTTTCACAATCTCTTAGCTCTATTTCACATTTTACAATTACGAAAATATGATAAATGAATGCATGTACTTACAATTATGTTATGTTCTCTAAATGTACTACACTATTATTACTCAAAACAAAACTATGTCAGTTCTTAAAATAGTGTTTCTAACATGTTCAAACCGTAGATGCTACTAGCATACCTATTTTTAGATTTTGTCATATATAAGTTGAATATGTGACTCAAGAAGGATATATCTCAACTATTTTAGATAGTTTTCTCTAAAGATAAGTATGCTAGTTCTAGACACTTAAATATTACCATACCTATTTTTAGATTTTGTCATGTATGTCTCAACTATTTTAGATAGTTTTCTCTAAAGATAAGGATGCTAGTTCTAGACACTTAAATGTTACCATATCCTTATGACACTTCTAACATCATGTTTCAACAACTCCTAGGCCTCATCTTGCACCACTTTCAACATATCTTAAACCTCCACCTTTCCATTAGTCAACTTATTTAATTCATAGGATAGTCCCTTTTACCAAATTAATCAAATAAATAAATTTATTTATTTTATTTTAATCCATTATCCTTTTTAATTAGATTCATTAAATAAATTTTATTTATTTAAATAATTTAATTTTCATACATAATCATTGATTATTTTTTCAAATTATGAAGTAATTATTTTAAATTTAAAATATATAACAGACATACTTTTATTAAAAAATGCCCATTAAATTAAATTTAAAATATATAATGGACATATTTTTATTAAATAAATTCACATTACAATAAAGAGACATTAAGTAAATAATGTATATAAATACAAGTAATACCAAAATATAAATAAAAAAATATCAATTCAAATAAAAAAAACAAAAGAATAGTGAGAAGCATATAAGTTATTTGAGTTGTAAGTTCAATTAATTTTCTTTTGTTTTCTACATAATGAAATTCAATTTATTGGTTTCTTTTCACTATTGTGTTATTTCAAAAACTATTAGAATTTAAATTTGTTTTAAAAGTATTCTTTAGGTTTTACACAAATAAAAATCTCTCCACACCCAACTAGGGTTAGGGTTATACACAAAATATGCATGATTATTTTAGTGTTTTTTTAGGAAATTAGATTCTTTTTAGGATTTAAATTTTATTTACTCAAGACATTTGAAATCTCTCTAGACCCAAAGAAGGTCGGGTCCTTCACATCAATAAAAATATGCATGCTTTGTAAAAGAAAATATTTTAGTGTTATTTTGTTTTACCAAATTAGGTTATTTTTGGGATTTCAATTTTTTTATTCAAGAGTTAAAAATATAGAGTATCATGGAAAATATTTTTATTTTTGGGATTTTAATTTTATTTAAGAAGTTAAAATCTAGAGTATGTGGAAAATATTTAAATGAAGTGACACCAGTTACATTTTTATTTATTCTTCAATGTTTAAGTTTATAGTTAATGAAATATTTTAGTGTTATTTTATTTTACGAAATTAGATAATTTTTGGGATTTCAATTTTATTTACTCAAGGTGTTTCAAATCTCTCCACACACAAATAGAGTTAGGTTCTTCACATAAATAAAAATATGCATGGTTTGTAAAGGAAATATTTTAGTGTTACTTTATTTTGATTCAATACATGCCTATGATAGGGTGTCTGCAAGAAGTTGAGTCCACTTTTTGGCCAAAAAGTGGAATTGTTTTCCCTGATTTTTAGAATTTGTCACATTTGACCTTAAAATTTGAAGCACTTAAAGGTGGAATATTGGAAAAAGTCACTAAATATGAAATGTATTACTCAGAGTCTAGTTTCCAAATATGTTATTTTTTTCAATACCCAGATGATAGAAATTGATTTTGAATAGGCATTTCTAAAAACCACTGTTTAAAAGTCACTTTTTTTTACTATACCGTGTACATGTATGTCATCCATATTTTGACCTAAATAATCATATTTTTCTAAATTATTTTGGAAAAAGATTTGTAACTCACTGAAGCACATTTTCCATATTTTTTTGTAATTTTTTATTGAATATTTTTTTTATTAATTTTTTATTGGCCATTTTTGAGTTTTTAAAAAATCATCATGTACATCACACGTAAGATGACCTAAACTTAATATTTTTTGAATTTTTTTTTGAAATTGAAAAGAATTGTCTAAAGTACATTTTTGTACAATTTTTTACAAAAAATATTTTAATAAAAAGTTATTAAAATACTGAAAAACTCTGATAATTCAAGTTTATGGACCTATTTCATTAGAAATTGATTAAAAAATAGAAAAAATAATCTAATTGTAAAAAAAATTACATATTTGGAATCTACAGTCTCATCTATAATGGGTTTGAATTTTGTCAAAACATTCTACAAAATAGACCTTCAGATATATGCCCAAAGTCACTATTTTGTTGTGACATTGACATGACCTTCAAGTTGTAGATCAAACCAGGTCCAGAGGTTAGGTTTGGGTCACCAAAGCATTTCCCGAATAGGGTTACAAAGCAAAACCTGAGCTTAAAATTCAAATTTGCAACATTCTCTACCATCTTTTTTCTTCTGCAGGTCCATCAACTTGGAATATTGTTTGAATTTTAATAGAAGCCATCATTGAGACACTGTTTGAGTGAAATTTTGTTGAATTACTAATTGTTTGAAGGACTTGAACAAAGAAGGAAGACTTTCAATTTTTTGACATTCATTTGTCATAATTCATAAATTTTTTAATCATGGGATCACGAAGTCGTAATAAGAGGAAAGTTAGGAAGCTATTAACCCCTAAAGAAATTGAAGTAAAGAGAGGAAACAAAAAGACAAAGAGATAGAAGAATAAAGATTCAATCAATGAATAATGTTGAATCATTTAATTCCACAACTATTGAAGATAAAAACATTGAGGAGACCATGGATGTAGACAATGCAAATTTGTAAGAGGTGAATGTGGAAACTAATATGATTATACAAACTACTCCTGGTATGTCTTCAAATCCCTTTGTCAATACTATGGAGAATGTTTCAATAGGCACAAATCTAGGTACTTCTTCAAATCCACCTTTGAATGAAATGGAAAGGGTGTTGATAGGAGATTTAAAACATGCTAGATATAACAATGTTGAGATTGATAATATTCATAGAGATCAAAATTTGAAACAAATTGTTGTTGAAAATGAAAAGGAAAATCCTTTTGTTGAAAATGAAAATGAAAACCATTTTGTTGTTGAAAATGAAAATGAAAATAAAAATCCTTTTGTTGAAAATGAAAATGAAAACTGTTTTGTTGTTGAAAATGAAAACGAAAATCTTTTTGTTGAAAATGAAAATGAAAACCGTTTTGTTGTTGAAAATGAAAACGAAAATCCTTTTGTTGAAAATGAAAATGAAATCCATTTTGTTGTTGAAAATGAAAATGAAAATGAAAATCCTTTTGTTGAAAATGAAAATGAAAACTGTTTTGTTGTTGAAAATGAGAACGAAAATCCTTTTGTTGAAAAAGAAAATGAAAACCGTTTTGTTGTTGAAAATGAAAATGAAAATCCTTTTGTTGAAAATGAAAATGAAAACCATTTTGTTGTTGAAAATGAAAACAAAAATCTTTTTGTTGAAAATGAAAATCTAGGATGTGATGTTGAAAATGAGAAATTTTTTTTCAAAATTGAAAGCTATGTTTTGGATAATCTTCCTAGTAATATTTCTTGGAGACAAATAAGAACACATGCCAATAGATTATAGAAGGAATTTTTTTATCGTAAAAAACTATCATTTCGATGTCAACTAATGATGCAATTAATGAGAATGTGGAAAATGAGAAAAGTAATGAAAATGTTAGGCATTTTTATTAAACCAAGAAGAAAAGATTAATCACTAAAACATGCTATGTCTACTGTTGCTAGTGCCATTGAGTCTATTGGAAATAATAGTTGATCCAAAGATAAGAATGCAGCAAGACGAGCTATAACAAACTGCTGTAGTGAATAAAATAGCTTTGAATAGAAGAATAGTAAGCAATATTAGTGGAATTCTAAAAATACATCCTAAAACATTGGTAAGAGTGGCAAAAAGAAGAGAAAGTATAGAAAATGATCAAATTAACCAATGTTGGAGTTTTAGTGGTTGACTCCTGAGATCTGACATGAAACTGAATGTTGAAATCAAATCTTGGATCAAAAAATATTGGCATGATAATACTAGGGTATCATCTAATGCTAGAGATGTTTTAAAATTAAGAGTGGGGTCCAAAGTTTGTGATCCTCATCCAAAACACCTATTAGATACAATGCAAACTAAATTTTCTAGAATTTTTTTTGGTGAATTAGTGTCACTTGGTAATATTAGAATAAGTCAAAGATCTTTTGAAAAATGTAAACCATGGTATGTAAAGATTAATAAGCAACAAATATCTTGTTGTTGTAAAATGCATGTTCAATTATGTTATTATTATGATGTGTTTCGATAAATACGTTGTACTTTACATAGTGACATGATTATATAGGAATGTGATATTAATGTTGGCAAGAGACACTATATGGAGTCATGATTGTTGTCATTGATGGCAACAAAGTTCATCCCACACATCCGCAGGACATGGTGTGTCTCCACCAGAAGTTAGATTGAAGAATGTTATGGTCCGGTAAACAAGAACAGAGCATGTGGCAAGGTCCGACAGACAGGTCCGGATCTCTCAGAGGAAGTATCTTGGTGTAGTGTGGATTTGGAGATGTCAAGAGGACTACCTTGAGTGATAGGTTCCTGAGTGACAGTATGAATAGAGGAAGAACTGACTGGCAGAACATCAAACATTATTCTAGATGTGTTACTGATGGTAGTAAAGGTTATGAAGGCATGAATTATGTTTGGCCGACATGATTACTGATTTTCACAAGTATATCCATGATCCGCATTCCTTGGTAAGCAAGGATTTAGCCAATAGATCAGAGTTTGTGAAAAGATTGACTATTCCGGGTGCCAACTAGAAAAGTGATGAAATCACTTTTGCGGATATATATACATGATGGATTTAGTTGTGAAGGTTGTTGTTGTTGTTGTGGATGTGCGAAGAAAAGCAGAAGAGCAAAGCTGAAGCAGTAAGAAAGGTCTAGTATGTGAAAGGAAAGCAACATAAGTGAAAAGGAAAGATGAAGTGCAGCAGATCAGTGTACTGAGCCTAACCAGAACTAAACTCTAGCATATGTGGATGCTTCCAATCAGTTCAAGTATTGTATAACATTCTTTTTGTAGACAGTGTGTCTCTTTGTAGGTAGTGTGCCTCCTTTGTGAGCAGTGTGCTCGGGCAGTGAGCCCTAATTGGCAAGTGCCATTTTGTATTTTCATTCTTCTAACAGAGAATACAATCTTGGGTTAATCACCCTGTGGTTTTCTCCCTTAACAGGGTTTCCACATCAAAAATATTGTGTCATGTGTATTTCTATTTCATGATTATGATTGCTTGTTTGAATTGATACAGCACTAATTATTAACTAAGTTCAAAAAGTAGAAATATTTAAGATAATTGATTCACCCCCCCTCTCAGTTATCAACAATTGGTATCAGAGCTAAGTTCCTCCTAACAGAATCTAACAGCTTGAGGAAGATCTGGGAATTCAAATGGATGCATATGGTTTAAGAGAGCAACTCAAGACTACCCTTAATGATCTTGAATAGTCAAACTCTGAAGTCAATGAATTAAAGGAAAGACTCAAACAGACTGATGAGTTCATGAGAGAACTAAAAGACAAATTAAGTCTCTCTATGTAAAAGAGAAAGGAGCTACTTCAGCAATTGGCAAGACAAGGTGAAGAAAATAATGCAAATGAAGAGCTGAAGGAGAAAACCGAGTTGTGTGAAAAGTTATCAAAATAAATCATTATGGTAAGACATGAAATGGAATCAGGAGTTATGAAGTTTACCCAAGAAGTTGAAGAGAAAAGAAAAAATGAAGATAATCTAAGACAATCTCTCAAAGAGAAATCAGAAGATTGCCACAAGATGGATAGAATTATCAGACTTCTTGAATCTAATCTTGAAGATGCTAAAGATAATGAAGAAAAACTTGAGGATCAAATTGTCTCTCTCAAAAGGGATCTTCAAACAGCAAATGAATATAAAGAGAAATTCAAGATAAGTTCTGCTCAACTTGAAGTTCTTCTTAGAAGTCAAAAGAGGGCAGATGACATGTATGGTTTGGGATATGAGAAAGGAGAAAGCTCTAGATTTGGTCAGAAGAATTTTGGATCAGAAAATTCAAGGAATAGATTTAGAAGACCTCCTTCCTTCAATGGATACTGCCACAACTACAATACCTTTGGTCATAAAGCTAATTAGTGCAGAAAGAGAATGAATCAGACTAATTCATCCTTCTCTGGACAATGTTTTAACTGCAAAAGGTATGGTCACAAGTCTCATGAATGCAGAAATATGCAAATGAACAAATCATTCAATGGTAGATGCTTTACATGCAATAGAATAGGTCATATGGCTAATCAATGCAGATCAAGAGGATATCAATCAAATATGCAAAGAAATGTTGTTTGCCAAATCTACAATAGATCTGGTCATATTGCAAAATTTTGAAGAAGCAAGAATCAGGACAAAAGAGGTTCAGTATATCATAATCAAAATCAAGATAAGGGTAGATAAAAGGTGAATGTGGATGAAGTTAAGAGTGAGATGGACAAGATTTGGGTGAAGAAGAAAAGTATAGAGAATGTAGAGGTTGGATCCGCACCAGACTCTGGTGCTGATATTCCTTCTGAAAATTAAAAGGTGAGCTCTGGCTCAGGGGGAGACACAAAGAAAACCTTGTTCCCCCAGCCAGTTAATTGGTGCCTGAAATTGGCACATGAGAAGCTGCGGATCAAAGGGTTTCTAGAGAAACATCTAAAGAAGGTCTGGTAAAAATTTGAGAGATCTGCAAAAAGATTTGAAGAGCCTTCTGGTGAAACAAGTGTTTTCACAAGACTAGTCTGGGAAAACAAAGCAATCAAAATAACTTAGGTCAAGCATTTATTGCAACCTGGCATTAGGGTTTACGGAGCAATATAAGGGTTTTCTCATTAATCACTTGTTCATTCTACATTCAAGAAGAAATGAAAAGGAGCTCTGCAACTAATTTTTCAAAGATTAAGACGATTCTTCATACAGCTCAATCTGGATTTCATCATGTGCCATAAATTGCATAAAAGGTATTTTTCATTCTTGATATTCTTCAGTAAGATTCCTTGATGATGGCTACTCCGAATATAGTAAAGATCTCTGATAGACCTCGCCCCACTTTTAAGAAACATCCATACAAATCCTTGGAGGTAGATCCCCTAGGAGCATTTTCTAGTATTCCGCATGGCGTTTTGCACACTAAAGATACTAGGGTTTATATACATGCAAAAATTGAAGAGTTTGGGGAATTCAAACTAAGAGACATATACCACAAGTAGTTAATAGATGATTATTTTGACATCAAACCTCAGTATAAGGGCATCTAGGAAAAACTCTTTGATCAGTTCATTCATTTCCCCTGCTTTGAAGAAGATGAATGGGTCCGGTATGTATTGAGTAGGGTACATGACAACTTTGTATGGTTGAATAGACCTTGGAAAATCACCAAGGAGGCAATTAGGGTAGTAACTAGTTTACACTCCTCCGAAGGAATACCTATCCTCAAATCTGTCAAAAATAACATTGTAACTGAGGCCACCGGATCAAAATTTGATAAGAGGGCAATGACCATTGAAGATATTACTAACCCGGATATCAAGTTTGCGTCTATGATAATAGGATATAAGATTTATCACTCCAGTAGGGAGAATTCAGTATCCGGAACTGCAGTATATATTACCTATGAAATGTTAAGAAAGAATACAGATTATGATCTCTGTGAACTTCTCTTGAGCCAATTGATAGAAAACATACAAAAGATCAAAAAGTATAAGAAGAACTCCTTTAAATATGGTGGACTGATACTATGTTTATTTTTCTACTTCATGAATGAGCTGCCCGAATCAAATGGATGGGCATGACAAAATGACAAACATGTAGCAATTCAGATCAGGGATTACTTGCATGAATTTGGGGATGCTAAGGCAAGGAATATAGATCTGTGGGGTTACTTCAAGCAATTTCAAAATACAATGCAAATCAGAGAAAGAATCCCTAAATCAGTGGTTGAGAAATACAAGGATACAATGTGCTTCATGGTAGACACTGATCAATGCCTAATGGAGGCAGTAGAGCTAAGGACAGTCTGGATCATTCCTATGGGGTATGAAGTAGATGAACAAATTGTTGAGCTGCATGTTCAACACATGCTCAGACAACCATAGGACCCTAAACTAGAAAGATTTGGAACTTTTGATGAACTAAGTATAAAAATTCATACAGAGCTAAGGTAGCTAGAGATCAAGAGGAAAGTGAGAAAAGAAGTAGAAGATGTGGCCAAAGGCTTTGGCATCTTAATGGAGGCACTTGATGCTCACAGGAAGAAGAGGGAAAAGGCTGAGGAAGAGAAGAAGAAGGCAGAAAAGAAAAGTGAGGAAAGTGTTCTGGTAGAAACCTCCACCCGGACCAGATCTTCAAAGAGATCTGCACCTACCACTACCAAAAGCTCAAGGGCATCTAAACTGGAAGCACAATCATCTGACAAAGGAGAGAAGAGAACAAAGACAAAAGTTGCAAGAGCTTATGTCAGTCAAAGGGATGAAGAGGAGACTGAATCTAATGAAGAAATCAAGAAAATGAAGAAATAGAAGAAATCATCCGGTGAACACTCTACCGATAAAGGAGAAGAAGAGAAGGAAGAGCAATTTGCTGAAAAACCCACTCTCTCCTTAGATGTTATAGTGAAAGTAGTCACTGTGGATGGGAACCTGCAACCCCTAATAGAATTTTATGATGATTATAATGAACCAGATAAAAAGATTCTGGAGGAAGCCACAGTTCAGTTTTTGAACACTTACAACAAAGCATTTATTGAAATTATCTCTCTAATTCCCAAAAGCTTAGAAGAAAGGCTTGAAATGAGGAAGAGTAATGCTCAAGCAAAAGATCTCGAGATCCAGGAATAGATAGCAATTTAGCTATTTCCTTCAATCGATCTCAAGACAATGAATATGGTATTCAAAGATTGCAAGGATGAGTTCCGGAGCAAAGCCAAGATGAATCAGTTAATGCTTGGTGAAACAGACAAAGTGGCAAGAGAGACTAAAGAGATCCTCTAGAATGCTTTTTAGAAATTCAACATTCCTATTATAGAGGACTTGGGTGCAAAAACAACTATGGACTTGGAATCCTCTACTCTGGAAGAAGTGGCCCTTGAACAGACTAACATCTCTCCTCTAGTTTCACCCACAGTCTTTGGATCTAAAAGAAAAGAAAGAGTATAGGAGAAAGAAGCAAAAGTGAAAGAAAAAGAAGATGACAGTACTAAGAATGCTGAAGGAGAGAAAGCTTCAAGAAATAAGAGTGCAGAAGAGAAGAAACATCTGTCTCCAGCAAGAGGCACTGCAGAATCTGTCAAGGACTTCTTGACAAAAGAGAATATGGAGATTGATGAACCAGAATGGCTAAAAGGACCATTTGATTTTGATTCTCTTTCTCCGGTACAAACAATGAAGATAGCTTCATTTGCAAATGCCAAGGCCAATGAGAAACTACTAAAATCTCACATGAAAGACTGTGAGCTTATAGCAGCTGCATCCAGAGTGCTTGAAAAGATTATGCCATTGTTTCAGAAGGATCCCATAGCCTCCGCATCTGGTAATCTCAATACTCTAGTCAATAGTGTTAGCACACATTTTGATTCACTAGAGAAGTCAGTAGAAGATCAGGTCCGGAAGGAATTTCTTGCAAAAAGGTTATCAGAGGTACAAGGGTTGATAAGTAATGATAGGAGAAATATGAATATTGGGATAAAGAGCTTAGAAAATGCTCCTAAAGATGGCAGAGAAATGTACAAATTTACTTATCATGGTCCAAAACAACAGTGGAGATTGAGAAGAAAATGAAAGAACAGGAGGATAAACTGACAAATCTTTCTCAAAATTTTGATCCACTTATTACTTCCATAATAAATCAAGAATATCAAATGGTTGTAGTCCTGAAAGAGATTAAGAAGCTTGAAAAAGAGAAGAAAAATAGAATCAGTAGATTGAGTGAGCTCAGAGGGTTAATTGTCCCTAAATTAGAGGCCATGCATGAGGCCATAAAAGAAGCTAAAATCACTGCCCAGACAAATGATCCAATAGATCTAAAAAGGGTAGATGCGTTTACATTTCTATTGAGTAGTCATATATCAATTTTGGACAGGATGAAGCAGAGTTGGGCGACCGAAGTTGTACAGTTGAAGAATACTTTTACATATATACTTCAGTATATGTGAGTACAACTTGTATATATACCTATGCGAATATGTATAGACTGTTTTTGGAAATTTTGGAGTACGGACCCTACCCTTTGCCATTGATGTCAAAGGGGGAGTGAGGAGTAGTGAAAAATGAGGAATCCAACTAAGGGGGAGTTCCAAAAAATGTATATAAAAATAGAGCATCAGCCAAGGGGGAGTATAGTGTATACACTTAGTCATTTTTCACTAAGTGTTGCCATCAATGCCAAAGGGGGAGATTGTTGGCAATAGACACTATATGGAGTCATGATTGTTGTCATTGATGGCAAAAAAGTTTATCCCACATATCCATAGGACATGGTGTGTCTCCACCAGAAGTTAGATTGAAGAATGTTATGGTCCGGTAAACAAGAATAGAGCATGTGGCAAGGTCTGACAGACAGGTCCGGATCTCTTAGAGGAAGTATCTTGGTGTAGTGTGGATTTAGGGACGTCAAGAGGACTACCTTGAGTGATAGATTTCAAGGATTTAGCCTCTGGTGATAGAGGAGGAAAAAGATATGAATACTTGAGTACCGGGTTCCTGAGTGACAGTATGAATAGAGGAAGAACTGACTGGCAGAACATCAGACATTATTCTAGATGTGTTACTGATGGTAGTAAAGGTTATGAAGGCATGAATTATGTTTGGCCGACATGATTAATGATTTTCACAAGTATATCCATGATCCACATTGCTTGGTAAGCAAGGATTCAGCGGACAGATCAGAGTTTGTGAAAAGATTGACTATTCCGGGTGCCGACTAGAAAAGTGATGAAATCACTTTTGCGGATAGATATACATGATGGATTTAGTTGTGAAGGTTGTTGTTGTTGTTGTGGATGTGCAAAGAAAAGTAGAAGAGCAGAGCTGAAGCAATAAGAAAGGTCTAGTATGTGAAAGGAAAGCAGCATAAGTGAAAAGGAAAGATGAAGTGTAGCAGATCTGTGTACTGAGCCTAACTAGAACTGAACTCCAGCATATGTGGATGCTTCTAATCAGTTTAAGTATTGTATAATATTTTTTTTTAGATAGTGTGTCTCTTTGTAGGCAGTGTGCCTCCTTTGTGAGCAGTGTGCTCGGGTAGTGAGCCCTAATTGGCAAGTGTCATTTTGTACTTCCATTCTTCTAATAGAGAATACAATCTTGGGTTAATCACCCTGTGGTTTTCTCCCTTAACAGGGTTTCCACATCAAAAATATTGTCATGTGTATTTCTGTTTCATGATTATGATTGCTTGTTTGAATTGATACAGCACTAATTATTAACTAAGTTCAAAAAGAAGAAATATTTAAGATAACTGATTCACCCCCCCTCTTAGTTATCAACAATTAATATGCCACCTGGAGCAATAAAAGAGTTTATATCAAGTTTGTTTTGTGAAAGATCTAATGAAAATTATTTTATTTAAGTTCATGTATTTCTGGGCAATGCACTAGTTGTGGCAATCTTTCTTTGTCAAGAGTTTGTATGCATGAAAGTGTTGAAAATGATTTTGGAAAATAATTAGTGGATGTTAAAAGATTTAAGAATGTTGAATATTCTTTAAAAGATGAAAATTTTGGAAAGCATTGTGATTTAATTACAGAAAAGGTTAGTGTGCATGCATTCATATCAGAATTTAAGAGTAAAATTGTACCAAAATATGTCAAGCACTCTCAACAAGCTTGATGGCTTGATGGACAGTTTCGTGAATGTAGAAACATATTTCCAGTTGGTACTATATTATAAGTGATTAGTTTTGTGGAAAACTATAATTTAGCTCTACAAGAGGAAATTCAATCACAATATTACAATTTAGTGCAGGTTGCTATGTTTGTTCATATTGTTTATAGACTTGCAGATGATAGCACAAAGAATGATAGAAAAATTTTGAGGGAGTATCATTTCTATTTGAGTGACAACCGGTTACACTCATCAGAGTTTGTTCAATATTGTTTCAATATATTTTATACAAATTTAAGAGAATGAGGAATCCAGATGACTGAACATCTTCTATGGTTAGATAATTGTACGGGGTAGTTCAAAAATGCTTAAATGTTCTGTTGGTTAAGTAGGGTTCACAAGAAGAATAATTTCCAACATATGTGGAATTTTTTTTAAGCTGGACATGGCAAAGGAGAACATGATGGAGCTGGTGCATGTGTTAAAAGAATTCTTGCTATACAACAATTGAAATTTGAGGTGCAATAAAATTTAAAGATGCATGTGGGATTGTAGATTGGTGTAATACAAGATTATGTACACCTGGATCAAGTGAGTACTCTACAGTTTGTAGATTCTTTTAGTTGGTTGAAGAAGAAAATATTCTACCTATACTTGATTTCTAGACAATTAGTGGATCTACTAAATCGCATTTATTTAGGAGTTCGAATGCAAGTACATGGACTATCTAGACAAGGGAGCTTGCATGTTTTTGTTAGTTTTGTATTTCAGTAGATTGGGAAGCATGTAAGACTATAGAATGGGTTGAAGAGTGGAAGAAAAGGCCGTTGACACTTGTACAAGTACATGATCAAAGTGAAACAACAATTGAAGACAATGATCAACTATTTGCATCAAACGATTATGACCGTGTTTCAGACCTTGTACAAGGAGGTAATTTAATTCAAATTATTTCATTTTATTTCACTTCATTACTAATTTGTAGTGATTTTATTTATTTATGTGTACATATGAATGCGTGTATGTTGATTGGTCAAATTTTATGGACATGTGCAAGTTATTGAATCAAAATTTGTTTGCAGGACATGTGTATGTTGTTATTGCACCAAAGAAGAATGAAGAGAAAACAGAATATTGGTTGGCTCGTTGTGTGGAGACTAAACATAAGTTAACAACACCTCGAGAAGATGATGATGGCTTTCCTTATCCAATAGGCTTGGTGATCCCCTTAAGACATCCCCTTAAGCAAATTTTGATAACAAGTCTTTGATCCCCTTAAGCAAATTTTAAGAACTTCTTTGATCCCCTTAAGCAAATTTTAAGAATTTCTTTGATGATGGCTATCATTATCCAATAGGTTTGGTGGTAGTGGTTGGCACTTGGATATGGAAATACCTAATAAGTAAGAATGGTTTGACTGCATTCAAAGATTATGAAACACATAAGAAGATTATACACTACTCACATTTGGTGTTGGCAACAAATATAAAACTAGAGAGGTATCATGGAAAACCTACAAATAAAGAGTTATGGATAATTTCTATGGAAGACCATGAGACAATCATCAATGTGTTGAAAAAAAGAGAGGATGGAGATGGTACAGTGGAATAAGTAAATATAGGTAAATATAGTTAAATAGTTTTATATTGTTCTTTTAAATACATTAAATACATGTTTTGATATTTCTTGTGCATTATTAGTTGAAATTGATTTAAATTGTCCTTTTATATCCTTAGGCCATCATCACAAATTCATCACATACTTTGAAACAAAAACTTGAGAGGATGCAGATTAAACCTATATCTACACATGTGTGAGGCACTTGTAAATACAGGTACAAATTGTGTATATCTAGATAGTTTTATATAAATTAAAATACATGTTTTGATGATATATTTATAAATTGCTTGTATTATTGTTATATCAGGTGGTGTGAAGACCTACTACATTCCCCACAAGTGTTAGATTTTTTTGAGATGGCATAACCACATTTTGTAAACATTATTTTGAGTTGACATATATGTACATACACAATTACATTATTACACATTTTGTACACAAATTTGTATACATGTGTATGTACACAATTATAGTCTACACTTTTATATATCAAAATTATTATTCTATATATTTTATTTGTTAAATGTGCATGTTTTTCTACTTTGAATTTACTTTAAATTTGATTTTATTATATTGTTAAATTTGATTGCCTTGGGCAACTTCACCAAATTTTGAGAACTTAAGATGTCCCATTAAGACATCATATTAGGACCCCTTAAGACATCTAAAAAGTTAGCATCTTTGTAGGTTAGTTAATGGCCAATTTGAAGTTGTTAATGGACCACAGTATCCTACATAGTTATGTTACTTCTATGCTTCAATAACCATATATCTCTCTCTTTATTCTCAAAAAACTAGCATTAGAGTCCTCTCTCAATCCAACCATTACACTATCATCTTCATTCTATCCTTAAAATTTCTTCTTTATTTTACATGCTCAATAATGAAGATGAACTAGTACTTAGCATTATAGATTAGGTTAGTAATTTTCAATACATAGATACAACTCCATGCCTTAATGTTATCTTTTTGGAATTTGTAATTTCTCCCTTCTAGATTCTAGTTAATGGTTCATTGTGTGGATCTTTTAGATCTATTGAATGGGTTTGCATCAACGAGGCCTGGAATCTTGCTTTATCTAAAACTATGGAAATGTATGGTGGAGATGTAAGATTAGTTTGAATTTTTCCTTTTAGCTAGTCATGTGAGTTTTTGAATTTATTTATTTGTGAGTTCAAGACATGATTTAAGATTTGATTTATTTTATTAGTGGAGATTAGAAGTTAATTAATCGAATAGTAAGATTATTAGTGGGGAAGGTGTAGGAAATTAGTTTAATTAAATAAATATGATTTATTTAATTAATTTGATGATGGAAGGCATGCAAAAGGCTAATCCTAATTAATTAAATAAATATAATGTATCTAATTAAAGTATGCAAATGTGAGGTAGATTAAAGTATATAAATACCATGGATCTAAGAACATGTATACAAATTTCGTATCTATCAAAGTACATGAACTACTCAAAATACATCATAATATGCGTGAATCCTATCTCCTTTCTAAGTGACCCTCAAAGTGACAACTATTTTGCTAAGAATGATGAATGGATCCCTACAAAAATATACACATACATTAGAACATGAGCATTATAATAAAATTAGAACACATAGTTAATCTAATGTAACAATATACATAACTTATCACCTGATCACTACCATGATGTGAATCATGCATGTATATGTCCACTTTATGTTAGCAATGATACGAAATTAACATATGTCACTACATCTAAGAGAGGGACTCAAAACTACATGGATATCACCTAATATACCTTCATCAAGTCTAATAATATACATCATATCTAGAATGATGTAATTGATTAGTATCGGTCCTCAATTCCTTTCCTTTGGTAAGAAATAACCACAATGTCACCAATATACTTAAAACCTGGGGTAAATGTATGCATCCTTTCACCAATAAAATATCTAGGTTGAGGAAAATATCATCCTCAATGATGATCATATGTGTCTCTATCACATACCCTACCATGCACTTTTCCCACATGGCTTGGTAAATATACATTATTTATGTTGAGACCCAAGTGCACCTTGACATACAAATTTTGTTGTGATTCAAATTACGCATTTGAGATTTTGTTGTGATTCAAATTACAAGATTGGGTTAGCTAGTTGTCACAAGTATCGTACATGTGATAGATGCTAGGAGTAGCTGGTTGTCACCAAAAACACCGAGGTGATAGGTGCCAAGAGCTACCCTTTGTATGATAAGGTCTAGCTGGCCTTCACTATTTCCATGCAGGTGATAGTGCTAGGTGCTAAACCATACTAGGATGGTTAGACTTTTCTAATGGTAAGGAGGTGAAATATGTTTGGATCCTTTGACTCAAAAGGTTTAATGAATTGTGAAGTTCTTTTTTGCCAATAGTTTTCTGATTGTACAATTTCCCCAACTAGTGATGGTGGTAAGTATTATGGGATACTTTCTAGCCATCCTAACTAGTAGTAATCTAGGAAAAGTATGGACCTTTGATGGAGTATGGAATGCATGGTACTCATTTTGATGCAGAGTGGCACAAGGGAAGCAACACACAAGGGTTTACTCTATTGTCCTTTGCCCACTCACCCACTTCAAACAGCCTTCAACTGAGCAACCAAAGGCACATTCAAGGGTGTATGAAGGATTTGGTATCCTAGTGATGGCTCCACCTTCTAGGCTTCTCCAAAACCTCTGGACAGATCAACAAACACCTTCTATGCAGTTGGTTTGGTCTCCAACTTCCCAAAACTCTTCAACCTATACCTTGACTAGTAAGGCTACTAGCCCTCCAAACTAGGTTTTCTCAACAAAAATTGACAAAATCCCATATGACCAGGAAATAAAATGATGGTTTTAGATACACTCTATGGAACCCTAACAAACCTCCAAGTCTCCTGTTCCAACTCTACTCCAGCAATCCAGAACACTCATTTGGTCTTCTAGGCCTAATTGATCAATTTAGGCTAGGTTACAAAGCAAGTGCTCAAAATTGGGGTCATAAACCTGGGTCAGGAACTTGGATCTCTTCTATGACCTACAAACAACTCACAAACCAACTTTCATTCGCCCACCTATCAGGCTTTGTCATCTACATCAATAAATTGCACAATTCTGGCCAAATACATAGGAATACTTGACCTAGGGCATCAAATTAAAAATAGAAGACTACATTTTCAAATAAAAAGATTTTGGAATCTTATAGTACATACCCCTAGCCTGCATTTCACTAGTTTTTGTGAATTTTCAATGGTGGGAATGCATTCTAGGGCCAGATTTCTATGGCTGCCCTAGAAAACAGGGTTTCTAGACCTATTTTGAAAGAAAAATCTATAACTTTTGATCCCGACCACTTCAGGACCTCAAACTAGTTGCATTGGAACCCTGACTCCAAGATCTTTCAGAAAAATGTCATTTTCACATGTGAAAAATCCATACCATCTATACATAGCAAGAAAAATAGCAAAAAATAGTCAGTTTTCTTGATTTTTGTGCCCAAATTCCATACAAAAACTTCCTCCTCCGTACTGGAGTTAGAAATCCACCATATTAACCCATCCAAGTTGGTTTCCAACTTCTACAACAGCATTTAACTCCCCAAAGTGGTTTTTGAACTGACCCAACACATAACACCTTTGACAACTATGGTGTTTTGCATTAACACAAGGAGGTTGATTTGTTTGGCTTGTCCAATGGAGTCCAAATGATCAACACACTCCTTCCAACATACTAGAACATTAAAACAACCAAAAAAACTTGAAAACCAATCCTTAGACCTTCTAGGCCTAATTAGCACAACAAGGGTCCAAATGGACTAAGAAGGATTTAAGGTTTATATAGTCACCCCAAAACTCTTGACCATACAAAATGGACCAAACAACAATGGCTAAAAGCCTTATTATAAAACACATTGAACAAAAAACATAACTTCTCAAAATGCATCAAAATGCCTTTAGGAACCAAGGTGCTCCTAGGTGCCTTGCACCACATTTCCTTCCAATTGGGTTGTATTTAAGGATGGTTAAGTATTTGCAAGATCGGTATTAGGATGAGATATTCTAAAGAAATGAGTTCAATTCTATTAATCAATGGGAGCTATAACTAATTAGTCTAACCATATTGATACATCTCTCTCTTTGGTAGGTATAAGTGGATATCCCTAGGTAAAAGTGTTGTAGGATGAGTCGACCTTCATGTGTTACCCCTTAAGGGGTGAATAATAGCAACCACACTAACTTAATATACCTAGGCACCATGGACCCTTGGCATTGAAATACTCAAAATACATAATAATATGAGTGAATCCTATCTCCTTGCTAAGTGACCCTCAAAGTGACAACTATTGTGCTAAGAATGATGAATGGATCCCTACAAAAATATACACATGCATTAGAACATGAGCATTATAATAAAATTAGAACACATAGTTAATCTAATGTAACAATATACATAAATTATCACCTGATCACTACCATGATGTGAATCATGCATGTATATGTCCTCTCTATGTTAGCAATCATATGAAATTAACATATGTCACTACATCTAAGAGAGGTACTCAAAACTACATGGATATCACCTAATATATGTTCATCAAGTCTAATAATATACATCATATCTAGAATGATGTAATTGACTAGTATCATTCCTCAATTGCTTTCCTTTGGTAAGAAATAACCACAATGTCACCAATATACTTAAAACCTGAGGTAAATGTATGCATCCTTTCACCAATAAAATATCTAGGTTGAGGAAAATATCATTGTCAATGATGATCATATGTGTCTATATCACATACCCTACCATGCACTTTTCCCCACATGGCTTGGTAAATATACATTATTTATGTTGAGACCCAAGTGCACCTTGACATACAAATTTTGTTGTGATTCAAATTACACATTTGAGATTTAGTTTTTATTTGGATAATGATTATGGGTAGCTACAAACCTAGGATATAACAATGGTTTCATATAGATTAAGAGTAAATGATTGGTCTAGACGTTTAGTTAATAGATTCCAAAGTTTCATTATATTGGTTGAATCTTTGGGTAGATCTATGATTTATGCTAGGGTTCAACATGATGTTGAGGGTGTTAGTGTCACTCCTCGGTCTAGATCCTTTGACCCATCTACCCTATACTTCATGAGCCTTTCTAAAATCAAAGTGAGGCATCCCTTTAGGATATTAAGTGCTTACCTAATGATATAGTGATGGAAATTAACACTCTCCAAGTTCACTCTTTCTTATGGAAGGGTAATGCTTTCACAATAATACTTGATATATTTTAATTATAACATTGTAATAGGGAAAGCTATACATACCTATGTCATTTTACCTTATGTTTTGGGCCTAGGGAAAACTCTTTTATGAATGAGATCTCAAAAGGACTATAATTTATATAGTGTGATCAAGTCTTAAAAACATTCCTAAAAAAACGTCATGATCACACATCTCAAGCTTTCACTCCATTCCATAAATAGTTTATAAATTCCCTCTTTAGGTCAAACACACAAGTGTGAACCTAATCTTGATTAGGTCTGTGACAGTGGATCTGAACAAAGGCATCTACAAGTGCTCTAGTGAAGGTTGTGAGATTGATTCCCAAGCCTAAGAAAATCTTATCTACACAAACTCAAAATAGAAAATTTAAAGATAAACTTAATGAAAGCATGTCAAAGGAATTGGGTCTTGCTAAATTATATTATTGTGTTGTGTAATGATCAACTTTCAAGGCAAGTTGTATGCTAAGTATCACTTATCTCAATAGTTACTCATAAATTTGTTACCATTAAATGTCCTAGCATAGAATTGTAACATCAACCATTTGAAATTGATAGACATTTTATTTTCTAAGTGTGGTTCTCAAAGAAAGGGTCTTTTGGATTCATTCTTTGTCATCTTGATTAAAATGTAATATATTATCCTCATACTAGTTTTCCTATGTCATATAATGACTTATGCATATGAATTAGTTAAGGAATGTTTTGTATAATAGTGGGGGATCATATAGGAAGATAATTTGTTTCATTTGAATAAACCTAGCAAAAATGTTAAATTTTCCACTAGACCATGAAGTATAGGACTACTAATATGTCTAAGAGTGCTATGCATGGCCTTTTATGAGTAGAGTATTAGTTATCTTTATCATCTGATAAACCCTTTATGTATGATTATTATGATCCTAATAATATCAAACATTTTTTTTGTAAAAGTGATTTTGATAATATCAATCAATTGTATTTTTTCAAAGCTTTACCAATCCATGTACTAATATTAGTTGAAGACTGACATGATATTATATTTTTTTGTCAAATATGTAAAGCTTTCATAGACTATTCATTGGGACTCAACTCCAAACTTAACTCTTAGGGTGTTGGGCCTTGTACTCAACAAAAATTGATTTCTAATAGCTTTTTTTGTGAACGTAGTAACTTCACCAATAGACCAACTGACTCTTGATAAAAAAATATTATTATGAATCTCACTATTAAAGTCACTTTTGAGTTATAGTGTTTTACCCTTGTTAATTTTAAATTTAGAGCTTGCTATTACCATTTTAGCACATTTTTAATACTAGTGGAATATATAAGTTCAAAGTCATGTTGTGCATTTTTATATAGTTAAAGTACTTGCATGTTTGAAGTGTAAAACACATAAAACAATGAAATAAAGTTTTGTATTCTAGAGACCATAAGATAGTGAAATGAAATAAAGTATGTCCATGTTCAAAAAATATATAAAGTCCATGACAAACAATATATAACATAGTCCATGAAATAGTCAAATTATGTAGCCCATGAATTAACCTATCACATACTATCTCTGTAATCAAGAGTCATCTTCACACCATGTGAACTACTCAGATCACCTGAATTACTCTGTAGAAGAGAAAGATTTAGATGAAATCAGATGTAAGATGATTAAAAATGATTTAATGACAATTTTTAAATTTATAATTTATCATATTATTAAATTACTGTGTGAGGCTGAGAGGTATGCTCTGGTGCACCTGGACCTGTCTCTATATGCTCTGAATCAATCTATTTAATACAAGAGAAAGTTCAAGTTGAAATTAGATGTAAGACGATTTTTAAAATGATTTAATTCAATTTAATTTATAATTTATCATATTTAAATTATTATACCATAAGAGGTTGTTGTGCATCCTCTATTCCAAGACCTGTCTCTACAAGCTTAGCTACATGACATGTCTCAAGCTATAAAAGAAAAAGAATTTTGAACACATGTCAACATATATATCTATCAAGAAATTTACTTTAAGTTCACAATGTATATTTTAATTAACTTTAAATATAATCTAAATTTTAAATTATATCATATTAGGCTGCCCATCTCCTCTGTCCTCTTGCTCTACATGTGTTGTGTGTTGATGAAACGTGTCACTGACAATCTCCTACAAGGTCATTTATAACTTAGCACATGTGTGTACAAATTAGGTTAAAACATATATATATTGACTTGTGTACATATGTACTCAGTTTTTGTTTTAATCTATTTAAAAGACTTGTACATATATTACACGTAGACATAGATATACATTTTTGAACAACCTAAAATGCAGTAGACTCCTAATATAAACTTGGATTATCCAAGTGTGCTGCAATACCCATCCTCGTTGTTGTGTCAACCTGCATAGGCATATATTTTTAATATATATTAAATAGTACATGCACGTTTTCAGATATAGTGAAATCAAAATAGAAAAATCTAAGTATATATAGTTTTTTAAAACAACATACATACTATAAAAGTGTTATGTGAGATGCCCAATGATGGAGGAGCACTCGAGACACCATCAGATGGAGGATTCAATGTGAAAGAACCCTGAAGCAACATAAATATTTAATGTACATGTTCAAGACTGAATTACAAATTAAAATCAAGTAAATAAAATTATTTAAAATATAAATAATTCAAAATACCCCAAATGGGTACCTAAGATGAACAAGTGTCGATGAAAAATTAAATTGATCAATGGTCCCTATTCCCATCATCTACACCAAACAATTCGATTGTTAAAATATTACAATTTAATTGATCTATATGTTGATTAAAAACATGTGCTTAAAATTGTTATAAATTCAACATGTGTGTAACCTATATATACCTATGTCAAATGATCAGTGGGATGATCCTTAGCAAATAGATAATCAATAAATGATTCACCCATATTATCAGATGATGCATGTGTAGCTAAAGTGGGTACAACTGCCTGATAAGGTCCATAACACAACTGATTGCAACTCATACATGTATGAGGCATTGACACATGTGGAGTGGTACTAGGACCACTTCCATCATCAACTCCTCCATGGTCTCTAACCTGAGATACCATCATAGAAGTCTACTCATCTAGGCTACTTGAGAGTGCACTCAATGTGCCTAGTGTGGATACCACTGCATGATGCTAGAAGAGTGGAGGAATGGAAGCAATAGGAGGGTCAATAAGAGGCTGAATAGGCATGGGTCATTGGGGATCAACCCATACCCCCAACGTCTATTGTGGCATGCCACCACCAATACCCTAGAATGATCTAAAATCAAAGTAGTTGGGTTTCTTATTCATAACAAATTTTGCATATAATTTTCTCAAAAAATATAAAGGAACCTCACAATTAGCATGAGGTGGATAATCAAACACCATCCACCATCTGTCCCAAAAATTGGTAGACATTCCTTCATGCCTACACCACCTGATTGATATTCTTTTCTTATTTGTAGGAATAGGTTCATTTGTAATGGGAAGTCTAAAATATTGTGCTAAATGACTTTTTGTGATTTTAAGATCCAAAATATCCTTATAGGAGAGGCCATCAGAATAAAATTGGTGCCTCTCCTCTCTCCATTTCTGGAATCCATCAAAGTCTGAGTCAATAAACCTCACAGAATCTACAATGTTTTGCATCAAAGCTACAAAATGTACCACGTGAGGTGGCATGAATTGTTCATTGCAAATGGAATTCAATTTTTCTTGTATGGAATCCACATTTTTATTAATTATGGCTTACAAGCGAGCCTGGTCAGTTCCAGGTAGGGGTCCAGGTGGGGCATCTAGGGGTGGGGGTGGGGGAGGTGCCCGATCATCTTGTGCATTGAGGAAGTCCTCAACATCAAAATGAATATCATCCAGATTCATGATATATATAAAAACTCTATGAACCTACATATATACATATAAACATACAAAGTTGAGTACAAATTTAATTAAATCAAGAATATATATATATATATATATATATATATATATATATATATATATATATAATGTACATGTTAAAAAATTATAAATTATAAATATAAACTAGATAAATTATATGTATGTTTCAAGAAATTACACTTGAAATAAATTTAAATTAAACATACAAATACATGTGCATGTACAAATTTCAAAATGTAAGAGCTATTATAGTGAACTAGATGTAATTTTCAAATTGAAGTCAAGGGATTTTCATTCGAGACCTAAATTTTGATTCTTATAGTGAGGGAGATAGGAAAGATCAATTTAATACTATATAGACAATCATGTTAGGTTCAATCAAATACTAGGACAGTCATGGGCATAAACTTGGGCATCTTTGTTTCAAGACTAGAGCTTTGTAAAAAAGGATTTGCATGCATATATATTATCAAGATCACATGTTATGCTTATGAGATATCCTCTCATTCATCTTACATCACAACCCTCTCAATAGGACTAGACCCTATAATTGATTTTGTTATATACGACTATCATTATGGTGTTTGATCATAGGGTGTTTGGTATCAAGATTATATTTCAATATGCATGACTGTCATATCAAAATATGCCTCTTAAGGACTCAGAGAGATCATTCTAGCCAAGCATTGTATTGTCACAGTAGTTAGAGTATAGTAGTAGAGCTATTAGGACTACCATAATGAATTTGTTCTCAAGGTTTTTTATCATATGTTAGGTCCAAGGTTTCAATTTTGTTAATTTTTCTATGGAGTTGGCTATTGGTTTGATGTTAAGTACTCATTCAAGGAGATCCAACATTTCCTATGGCAAAGATACAAATAGTTTGTAATGGTTTTGGATGAATTTCTCTAACTTTATGACTATCAATAAGCTTGGTCAACAAACAATAGTCATGCTTGCATTGGTTTGAGCATTGGATCAATCATGAATTCATAAATTGGATATGTGCTTGAGTATGTGAAAATTTGAGTGAATCCTTACCATTTGATAGGAAAGAGGAAATCATCATGTGAACTTTAGTATCTTGTATAATGTTGTCATGACCATTAAGGACTCAACATTAATTGTTATTGAATTCCTAGATTGTTATATGGACCTTTAAGATAGCCTTAAACCAATAATAGACTTGTCATGAGGGACAATGAACTACAAAGGGACAATGAAATTGTTGTTAAGAAGTAAGACTCCTCTAGAGATTCAATTGCATTATCTAGATAATCAAAGAGGCATAACCATGTGGTAATGATTAAATCTTCCACTTTTAAGATAGATGATGAGGTAAGAAGGTTTGGATGCTTTGTTTAACTTGTGATTGTAGGGATGATTTAGCTAGAAAAAAGATATTAGTTGATGGTGAACTAGCTTGATTTTGTTTCCTATTTCCTATTTGCAATTGTTGTTTTCTATTTAGTTGCTAGTCACTTGACTCTTATGTGTGTTATTTAGATTCAGACTAAGCCCATTTAATTAGTCTAAATAGTCTTAATTTGTACTATCTTAACACTAGATGATTGTCCCAAACCTTAAGAACAATTTAAAACTCTATTTTACTATCAATATATATTAATGAAGGGTGAATGTTCAGATGCATCTATGCTATTGAATGATGTCATAGAAACCAATGGACTATCATACCACCTAGGTAGAATCATAATGAACATCTACAAGACTATAACTAGACTTGGAAAACTACCTTGAGGTGGATATCTTGTGTATTCCACATCATCTGAAAACCTAAATTTGGTGAAGTTGACTATGGCAACCAAATTTGATAATGGAGATAGGATTGACTACTAGTTACCTAGGACTAATCTAAGTATGAAGATGAATATATTCTGATGATTTGTGATTTAAATTTAATGAAGAATTTGAATCTTTGTTTAACTTGTGATTGTAGGGATAATCTAGCTAGAAAAAGGATATTAGTTGATGGTGAACTAGCTTAATTTTGTTTCCTATTTCCTATTTGCAATTGTTCTTTTCTATTTAGTTGTTAGTCACTTGAATCTTATGTGTTTTATTTAGCTTTAGACTAAGCCCATTTAATTAGTCTAAATAGTCTTAATTTGCACTATCTTAACACTAGATGATTGTCCCAAACCTTAAGAACAATTTAAAACTCTATTTTACTATCAATGAACGGTAAATGTCCAGATGCATCTATGCTATTGAATGATGTCATAGAAACCAATGAACTATCATACCACCTAGGTAGAATCATAATGAACATCTGTAAGACTATAACTAGACTTGGAAAACTACCTTCAGGTGGATATCTTGTCCATGCTACATGATCTGAAAACCTAAATTCGGTGAAGTTGCCTCTGGCAACCAAATTTGATAATAGAGATCTAGGATTGACTACTAGTTTTCTAGGACTAATCTGAGTATGAAGATGAATATATTTTGATGATCTGTGATTTAAATTTAATGAATAATTTGATGCTTTGTTTAACTTGTGATTGTAGGGATTCAATCTAGCTAGAAAAAGATATTAGTTGATGGTGAACTAGCTTGATTTTGTTTCCTATTTCGTATTTACAAAATTATTGTTTTCCATTTAGTTGTTAGTCCCAACTCTTATCTGTGTTATTTAGCTTCAGACTAAGCACATTTAATTAGTCTAAATAGTCTTAATTTGCACTATCTTAATACTATGATTGTCCCAAACCTTAAGAACAATTTAAAACTCTATTTTACTATCAATATATATCAATGAAGGGTGAATGTTCAAATGCATCTATGCTAATGAATGATGTCATAGAAACCAATGGACTATCATACCACCTAGGTAGAATCATAATGAACGTCTGCAAGACTATAAATAGACTTGGAAAACTACCTTGAGTTGGATATCTTGTGCATGCCACATGATTTGAAAACCTAAATTTGGTGAAGTTGCCTATGGCAACCAAATTTGATAATGGAGATAGGATTGACTACTAGTTGCCTACCTGACTAATCTGAGTATGAAGATGAATATATTCTGATGATTTGTGATTTAAATTTAATAAAGAATTTGATGCTTTTTTTTTTTAACTTGTGATTGTAGGGATTCAATCTAGCTAGAAAAAGATATTAGTCAAGATGATTCTAGCTCGATTTTGTTTCCTATTTCCTATTTGCAAAATTATTTTTTTCTATTTAGTTGTTAGTCCCAACTCTTTCCTTAAGAAGTATATCAGATCTAATTATATGCACAAAATTTTGAAGTTAATTCAATGCATTTTCATCAAGACTCAAGTATCAACAAATTCAAGAGTACATATGGATCATAGTGTTGGAGATCACAACAAGTGTTATTATCCTAGAGGATCTTATGTAGTAGTCTACTTCTACATATACAAGTTTCTATTAGGAGAAAATATTTTTTGCCAAATTTGTATAGAGTTGTCTATAGTGTGTTCCAAGGTAATCAAATGATGTAAGTCACAATTTAGAGGGTTGAGGGATAAGTTTGTGTTGAGTCTATAGGAGGTGTTATCTTACATAGATCTCTGCATAATCTAGGCATCTCCATGTCTAACTCAAATGTTTCAAGGGATATTATATGTGTCTCTAAAGTTACATTTGTTGGCTTGATTTTATTCTTGATTAGTTGGCTATCACAAAAACTATAAAATCTTCTCAATTCTTGATTAGTTGGTTGTCTCTAAAGGTTTGATTATGAAAGAAGTGATTAAGGTTTTATTATGGTTTGTTGTAATTTTTTTACATGACAGTTACCTATTCAATAATGCCTTTAAAATATAATGGCATACATTAATATAAGTAAATTTTCTAAAAACCAAATTTATATATATATCATTCCAATGCTATATAAATTTTGATAGTTTGTTCAAAATCTCTCCTTTCATATGATACAGTTGTTTCAAAATTTCAATTGTATTTTATAGCTAAAATGTCTAAATACAGATATTCAACACTAAAATTGAAATCAAATTTTGACAATTTGTTCAAAATATCTCATTTCATATGATACAGTATTTTCAAAATTTCAATTGTATTTTACAACTAAAATGTCTAAATACAACTATTCAATTCTCAAATTTAAACAGAATTTTGACATTTTGTTCAAATTTGATCTTTTTATATGATATAGTCTTTCAAAATTTCAATTGTATTTTACAACTAAAATGTCAAAATATAGCTATTGAATTCATAAATAGAAACCCTAAATAACAGTCTACATTTTAAAATTTGATTGTATTTTACACCAAAAAAAGAAAGGAAAACTTCAAAAGATTCATTGGTAAATTGTAAAAGTTGAAAAATCCACTTACCTAATCTTTTGAAGATGAAAATCCTCTTCCTCAACTTGGGATCCCGTTCTCAACTATTACCTGTCATTGGACAAAATGGGGTTGCAACCAGTTCTTTTAAAAATTTATATTTTCACAAAACGGGATCCCATTCTAAACGGGATCGCATTTTGTGAAATGGGATCCTGTGTTTTGGTCCCAGGTTCAGGATCCCACTGAGAAACGGGATCCCGTTCTAGATTTTAGGCTTGGAATCCTAATCTAAAACAGGATCCCATTTTGTAGAAATAGGATCACATTTTTAGTTACCTGATTTCAAATTTTTTTCTAACTCTGAAACTTCCACCATAAGTGGACACAACTTCTTCCATTTACCTGATATCTCTAACCTATTTTAAGCAGATTTTTCTAAATATAGATATGCTAGTTTATAGTCAATAAAATATTTTAGTGTTATTTTATTTTAAGAAACTAGATTATTTTTAGGATTTAAATTTTATTTACTCAGGGCATTTCAAATCTCTCCATGTTGCATCTTGTGAATTTTTGCATTCCAAAGTTTAGAAAGAATATGTAGGTGGACTTTATAAAATAGATTACACAAGCTTACTTTATAAATAATTCGATATCTGCCTTGTGGTTGTGTCATATAAAGGAATGAGCCTTGGTGTGAGTCCAAGAAGTAGCTTGTATCTTAAAGAACCTGATCAATGATTTTATCTTGGTCAATACATCTAAGGTGGTTTGACTAATCCAGAAATAAACTCCATCTTAACTTCTTTTTCTGCCTCAGAGAAGCCTGACAATATGGATCTAACCTTAATGAATATAATGAAGATGATTTTGATTAGTTTCATATTCCATAATCTTGTCTAAGGCTATATATCCAACTGCAATGCCTTTCATTCTATTGTAAGGCTAATATCCAATACTTTATAAAGTATGCCTATGTAATTGATTTTATAATGTCCACCTGCATATCCTCTCATAACTTTGAAATGCAAAAATCCACAAGATGCAACATTCAAAACAATCCCCCAAAAAGTAAAGCCTATAAACCTTTTAAATGTTGATTAGATTTACACTAAGCCATTGTCCCTTAACTCTTATAAGATAAAAAAACTCAAGACTAAAGAATAATAAAATTGTAACATACCTCCAGCCATTTGAGGAGCATTTTCAATAAGGGTAGTGTTGACTTTATTTGGTAAAGTAGTCGATGGTGATGCACCCAAAGATGAACCATGCCCTTTAACCATTGCATGTGGATGTTGGGAACAACAGCCCCTACATTAAGTCATCTACTAGGAACCCTGCTACCAATGAATCCTTGCTCAACTCTGAACTAAGAGCTACCAAGCACTATAGTCAAAGCACATAAGGAAGTAGAACAGTGTCTAGACAGAGATATTATTTCAGTTGGGATAGATAAGAATTGACAGGAGGATATTATGATGCACAACCATAATGTTGTCATGGAGTGTTTTGGAGTTCAGCGGATTCATGGGCAGCGAGATCTCCAATATAAAGATGGTCATTAGATGGGCCACAAATTATCTTCTCAAAGCTACTGCTCATCTAGGCACCATATATGTTGAGGTCAGTATGTACATAATAACAAAATAATTTCAATCATGATGTTACAAAAGAATCATTTTAGTCATGATGTTGTATCTCCTGGGTTTATAAATTCTAATAATTATTTAGGCTTGTCTGATAATTCTGTAGGTAGGAGACCCTAACAATGACTACAAATGTTGGGAGAGGCCACAAGATAAATGCCTAGGTAATCATCAATCTTTATTTCCTTCTAGTGATTGATTGTTGTGTTTTTTGTCTTATTTTTTGATTCACTAGGGTAGGTTGAGTGATGCTTTGGTGGTTTGGTAGCTGAGGTTTTTCTTTGCTTTGAGTATTATTGATATTTACTTCTTCTATCTCCTTCATGATGTTACTTCCACTACCATGGTTTCTAGAGATTCCACATGCCAATTTTTTTGTTTAGTTTTCATCCCAACTTCATCATTTAGTGTCTTACTCAAAGTGAGAATATCATCTAAATAAACTATCACAAACCTTCCAAGAAACTCTTTCAAAAACACATTGATGAGTCTCATAAAAGTATTGGGTGCATTGGTTAGCCCAAATGGCATGACCAACCACTCATACAAACCTTCTTTCGTCTTGAATGTAGTCTTCCACTCATCCCCTTCTTGTATCCTTATGTGTGTGTATGGCATGTTTGTTCCCAAGTAAAGTTTTAAGACTGGTGGTGATGAGCTCCTCCTATGCTTTGGGATTTGTATGTAATGTTTTCTCACAAGTGTAGTTTCAAGACTAGTGGTGATGAGCTCCTCCTACACTTTGGTATTTATTTGGCATCTATGTTGCCCCTTATGCAGTTTCAAGACTGGTGGTGATGAGCTCCTCTTGCATTTCGGTTGTGTGTTTACTTTCCTTGTACTTACATTTGCATTTCATATATGAGAAAATGAAAAAGAAATAATCACTACATTCATCGTATTCACTATGTTTTGTGTGCCTTCAATGTTGTCTTCTCCATCTTTTACATTACTATAACTGTCTTCCCCTTGTTTTGTGTGCTTGTTACTGTCTTCAATGTGTTTGGCATGTCTTCATGGTGCTTGGTGTGTTTGCTGTGTTGTTGACCTTACTTTAATGCATGTATTGGCCTTGTGTTTATACATACATTAAAATGGGGGCTAAATGTTATGTCAAAAATGTCCCCTTGGGGGCTTTTCCATCTTAACGTTTAGCTCCCGGGACTTTAGAATGCATTTAGAGCATCTTGTATGTTAATTATGAATTTTGATGAGAAAACCCTGAAGTCTTATGGCAAATAGGACCTAAGGGGTGCAATTTTGATGATCCCTGAACAAAAATGAGGGAGTGGACTTAATATTGCGCTATTTTGGGTCTATCCTAAATTTGAATGTCAGTTTTATGACCGTTATTTGGGTCCTATGCCAACATCTCAAGTTTGAATTATGAAATTCTTAGCGTGAATCTTTGTAGTTGCATATATAAGTGTGTTTAGGTTTTCATTTGCAACCAGAAGAAGATGATTGCAAACTTTATGCATATTTGTGATTTCAAGATATTCATTGTTGCAAGAGTAGAGCTTTGTTATTGTGTTTGTGATTGTCGATTTGACTTCATCATCTCATGTGATTGAAAAGCCTTCATTTATGTGAGATCTATGCTTCAAGGTGATATCTATTGTGTTTTTCATCATTTATCATTTGGATTTTGCCTCTATTCCACTAGGATATGCACTCTAATCTAACAATAGTGTTTGGAAGACTTGAATGTCTCTTTGGGGCTTGACTGAGGCAAGCCTCTAAACACCACAACCCTCTCCCACACTCCTTTGTGATTGCAGATTATAGGTACCGAGTTTTATGGAGTGGAGTTGTAGAAGAAGGTTGCAAACAACAATGATTCAGGATCTGAAAGAAAGTGGATAGAGTTCAAGATTTTGGGACAAGGGTGCTAGTCCTAGTGTCCCCCGCCTTTTATGGAGCAGAAACAAAAGATACAATGTAGATCAGTGTCGAAAGGAGAGTAAGATTCTGTGCAAAATATAGTACATTGGACTAGGGTGCTAGTCCAAATGTCCCTGACTATTCTGCATTCTGAACTTCAAAAAATAGTGAGTTAATAATCTATGTCCTTCACCTTAGTTTGAAAGGATATGTTGTAATTCATCAATTTACTTATTATTTTGTTTATTTAGGGTTTTAAGAGTAATTGAGTGTTAAATTGAGATATTGTTTGATACATCCAAGCTTTTACATTGTTCCAAGAGGCAACCCAACTTGACAGGTAAATGCTTTCGCTTAGTGGATATTCAACTTGGTTGATATGCCCTTGAATGTTTGGTGAGAAGGGAGGATTTACCTTTAAAACCTAAACCAACCCATTCCATTTTCAACCCTAAACAATATGATGTAATCTTTGGACCTTGATGTTACTGACTATCTTGAGACCCTACATCAATTCCATGGCAATGTGATTAATCTATAGTATTTAACTTGGTATTGTCATCTATGGGATGCTTGTTGTGATGCAGACCTAACCAAGACCTTTTGACATTAAATTTAACTTATGATTGTATGGAATCCTTTCAAATTAAGTTATGTAGAGACTTTGTTCTATAACAATACCATTGTGATGTTAATTAGCATCTTGCTTCATGTTGTACTATCATGTGAAAAACATTGGTTCAATTCTGTATGGAATTTATGGACATAGAAGCTTGTAAACTAGCTCTAGCCTAGAATGAATGTAGTTATAGGGCCTTGGTATAATGTATTAAGACATGAGTTTGTCAAACTTGTATAGGTTATGACTGTACTACTCATTATTATGTATCAAATTTGTTATGGTAGGCCATGAGTACATCTATCTTTATGATTGTGTGTTTTGCACTTTAATCGAGATTGTGACCTCACTATAATTGTTGTTAGATATGTCTTAATGCAAGATGAGGTGGATAAAATTGGTGGGTATGTCATTAAGGACTCTTGTGCTTATTATATTTCAAAATTTGTAAACCTTATTGGCAGTTGATGCTGTTGGAATTAGGGTTGACAACTGAGAGGGGGGGTGAATCGGTTGTCTTAAAACTTTAATGCTTGCTGTAGTTAATTCTTCTTTACAAATTCTTAACAAATTAATGATATAATCATGAAAAGCAAGAATCAATAACACATGAGCAGAAATATAAATAACACACTTGAAACCAAGATTTTTGATGTGGAAACCCAGTTAAGGGAAAAACCACCGTAGGAGTTAACCCACAAAGATTATACTCTACTAAAAGTATTACAAAAGGGGAAGGCACATGCCTTCAGGATCACTACCTAGAGCTCACTACTCAAGAGAGGCTCATTACCTAGAAGAATGATTACAAAATGATTACAGATAGTTTGAACTGATGAATAGCATTTGCTGATGCAAGAATTCAGTTCCGGTTAAGCACAAAATATTGATCTTACACACTTCATTTTTATTCTGCCCTGTTTCCTGCTCTACCATAATCCGGACCTTAGATCTCTTCTCTTTCACACCTTAATCTACCTTTTGCACACCTAATCCATCATCGCATAACACACACACACCAAAACACTCAAATCTATTGGCTATATATATCCATATCAACAAATTCAATCAATTGTAGTTAGCATCAATAAAACTTAGAACATTTATTAAACATTCTGCTCTGTCAGCTGAATCTATGCACAAATATCAACGTGGACCAAAAAATTGTGTTTCCATATCATCAATCATGTCAGCTAATATCATTTATTATCACCAATTGCTTATCCAACAACTTTTTTGCATTCAGACCAACATCAAATACTAGGTTACCCCGTTCTTCTTCTAACTATGCTAATTGATTGGAACCTGATACTCAAATCCTTATAACTTTTCAATCCTTTATCATCGGAGGCTAAGATTTTGGATTTAGATAGTCTTGACACTCCTTATCACTTCTTTAGATCCATAGCACACTGTGAATTACCACCAGAGAGATCCAGACTAAGAGACCAGACCCTGGCTCATGCTCTATTTCTGACATCTAGACTTAGACAAATCTTCACTCTGACTTCTGGTATGAATAGATTATATAATATGGATGTGCAAGGTAGACTTAGTTGCCATCAATGACAACACCTGTCATGCATAGAAGTGTCTCTTTCTAGTAATCTCCCTCTTTGGCATTGATGGCAACACTTAGTGAAAAATGACTAAGTGTCAGAACATTCCTTCTTACTATGTACACTTGTGCTTTTCACTGATCACCAATGCTCCCCCTTTGTTGGATTCCTCATTTTCACTGCTCTTCACTCCCCCTTTGACATCAATTGCAAAGGGTGGGATCCATAAACCAAAACTTACACAAATATACCAGGCCGCCTATGTACAAATAGTCTTTGAATCTTATTTAGATATGCTTAAGTGCATCAGCAAAAATGTTCTTCAAATGTGCTAGATCACTATCTCAACTCTTCTTTATAGTGTTCAATATTGAGATGTGGCCACTAAAAATGAATGCTTGTGACTCTGATGTCCACAGATCAATGGGATCACTTGACTAAGCTGCAGCTTGGGCTTCAGTTAGAGGATTGAACATGGCTTCCATTTTGGGGGAAAGTAGTCCCCTGAGCATGCTCATCCTTGCCTCTATGTTCTCCTTTACTTTTGTTAATTTCTTTATATCTTCTATCAAGCTGATCACCTGACCCTCTTTGCTTGCCACTGATGATGTCACAGGATCAAAGGACTTGGATACACTAGATAGTTTCTGCTTAGAGACTTTTATTTTATCTTCATTATCCTCTATAACTTTAGGACAAGATAAGCAAAATTTATATACATTTCCTCCTTCTGTAAGAGCATTTTGAATACTCTTTATACTAGCATCCAACACCATTCTATCTACTCTAATCAACCCCTTTAGAGCATAAAATCTCTTATCATTGAATTCCTTTGGAACCTTGACCTGTACAGACTTCTCTAGAGATTCAAAATGAGATCTTACCGAGTTTATTAGATTTTTTAATTGGCCAGATGGAGATGTCAAAGAATCCTTCTGAAACGTGGGCATGATCTTCTCCAAAATTTCTGATGCCAGGCCAAGTAGCTCACTGTCTTCTATGTTAGACTTCAAGATGTCTTCTCTGGCTTTAGCTTGAGTAATGGAGGCCAACTTTATCTTTTGCACCAGAGATAAGGTATCAAAGTTTATTAGACCTTGTATAATGTCCTTATATTCTTCAATCTATTTGTCTCTTTCTAGAATTTCCTTCACTACTTTTGCAGTGTCTCTTGCCCAAAATGATGATGTATCTATTTGATCCTTATCGGTACTATTAATTGGATTGACATGCTCGGGCTCTTCATCAACCTTTGCAATTTCTTATTCTTTTTCATTTCTCTCCTTGGCCTTTTCTACTTCTTGGTCTTCTCCTTCTTTTATTTCATGCTCCTTATTCTTCAATGAATCATCTTTAATTTGATCATCTGCTTCAACATTCATTTCTATATCTTCTTGGCAGGATTGATCAGGAGGAGTTTGAACACCTCATGTATCATCAGTTTCATCTATCATCTTTACATCTTCCTTGTTTATTGCTTCCTCTTCTAGAATAGAGGAGTCATCTAACTCAGTTTGCTTTTCATTGATCTTCAATTCTTCAACATCCAAAATTGAGGAGTCAATCCCATCATCAATCTCCTTTTCAATAATAGGAAGATTATGTCTTTTTAGTGCATTCAAAAGAATCTCCTGAGTATCTTTGACTATCTCATCTGTTTCACCAAGCATGAGTTTATTCATTCTCTTCTTACTCCTGAAGTCATCCTTCACTTCTTTGAATATCATGTTCACCTGATCTGGACAAATCTGAGGGCACAAATTTATCAATACATGCTCCCTAATCTCTATGTATTTACCTTTTGCATTATATTTTCTTAACTCCAGAATATCTGCAAGACTTTTTGGAATTTCAGAAGTTATTTCAATCAAAGCCTTATTGTAGATGTTCAAATATTTGATTGTTGCTTCTTCTAGAACCCTCTTATCAACATCACTGTAATGATCAAAGAATTTAGTCATTGGCCTTATGTTACCATCTACAGTGACTGATTTGATGATGTCATCCATAGAGAGAGTAGGCTTTTCAACATATGTTTCAATCTTTTGCCTCTTGCTTGCTCTTTTGCTTTTGAAGAGCTTCTCCTTAGACTTTGGCTACTTTTGTACCTAACGCCTTTAACTCTTTGACTTCAATATCAAAGGTAGTTTCCTCTTCATCATTCCTCATGCTTTTATATGTCTGGGAGGCCTTAGTTTTCACCATTTTCTCTTCTTTTCTGGATGATTTTCCTTCCAGTTTCTCAGTTTTGGCAGGTTTGGGGGAACAGAGGTAGCAACAGAGCTTTTGGTTTTTCTAGGCTGGCTGGAGAAGGCATCCAAAGAACTTCCTTGTTTCTTATCCTGCTTCTCCTTCTTAGCTTTTTCTATTCTTTCTTTGTTCTACCTCATAGCTTCCTTAGTTATGCCAATACTTTTAGCATACATCTCCACTTGCTTCTAAGCTTTCCTTTTGATTTTTGGTTTTCTGAGCTCAACATGCAATTTCAAACTTAGCTCCTTATATGTTCCAAATATTTCAACTATGGTATCCTATGACTTGCTCAAAATAGGTTGAGCATATATATCTAATACTTGCTCATCAACTTCATAACCCATAGGCATAATCCATACTATTCTTGGTTTAATAGCTTCCATTAAGCACTAATCTGTATCTACCATAAAACATATTGTATCCTTGTATTTTTCAACTATAGAAGATTGAATTCTCTCCCTTGAATGCATCATGTTCAAAAAGTTCTTAAAAAATCCCCAGAGAGCTATCCTTTGAGCATTGGCATCTCCAATACTATTCAATTTCTCTCTTATCTGAATAGCAACAAGTTTGTCACTGGTCCAACACATGCTTTTCTTTTGAGGTAACTCATTCATGAAATGGAAGAATAGACATAAGACTAGTGTACCATACTTGAAGGTGTTCTTCTTATCCTTCTTTACCTTATTTAGATTTTCCATCAGCTGGTTCTGCAATAGCTCGCATAAGTCATAGTCAACATTTTTTTCTCAACATCTGATAAGCTGCATAGATAGTTGTACTAGATATAGAATTTTCCCTACTAGAATGATAAATCTTCTATCCAATCACCATTGAGGCAAACTGAATATCCAGATCAATAATATCATTGATAGTCATTGCCTTTTTGTCAAATCTTGAATCGGTAGCATCAGTCATAGTTTGATTCTTTATAGCCTTCAACATTGGCAGTCCCCCGGATGAGTTTAACCCTATCACAGCCTTGATGGCGTCCTTGGTGATTTTGAAAGGTTTCATTATCCACACAAACTCATCATGCATATGGCTTAAGACATACCAGACCCATTCATCTTCAACGATGCATGAAAACCCTATAATTTGAATGAAATGTTTATTGTACAATGCCTTATACTCAAGTTTAAGACCATGAATTTCATCCTTCAGATGATTCTTAAACAAATCTACAAGCTTTGAGTCTCCAAATTCATCTATGCTAGCATGAATGTAGGCCCTAATATCTTCGACATGTAATACACCATACATAACACTTGAAAATGCACCTAATGAGTCGATTTCTACTCATTTGTATGGATGCTTCTTAAATTTGGGTTTGGGCCTTTCAGTAATATCAACAACCAATGGTGTAGACATCGTAGAAGATCACAAGTTTAAAGTTTCATGGTAATACCTTTTTCTTCACAGAGTTAGGCTTAGCAGATGAATTCTTTGGTTGCACTTCAAATCCTTGAAATCTTGGCTTAGGTGCTCTTCTGCTTTCTCTCTTCAAATGCAAAGTGATTCAAATGCTCAAATTAATGACTTTTTATCCTCCGCAAAACCTAATTCTTCATTGTAATAAATGCTCTACCCTAACACATCCTGTTACATTGTTTTGCATACAATTGATCTTCAATTTCTCTGCAATCAGTCAAATTAGCTTATTTTCTTCTAGAATTAGCTTCAATAGATCTGTAATAGCCTTCTTTAACTTCATTCGTTGTGACAGATAGAGGTACTCACTTACTGGCTGGGGGAATTAGATTTTCAAAGTAGCTCCCCCTGAGCCAGAGCTCCTAATTCAATTCCTAGAGGAATTATCAGCACCGGATTCTGGTGCAGATCCATTGTCAACATTCATTTCACCTTTCTTTACCCATTTTTTCCTCATTTCATTATAGAACTCATTCACATCAAGTTTACCCTTGCCTTTGTCTTGTTTCTGCATGTTTTGGTTTCTAATTACTAGACCTTTTCCATTATTCTTGCTTCTGTAGAATCTTACAATATGACCAGATCTATTGCAATTAAAGCACACAACATTTCTTTGTTTATTTACTTGATTCCCTCTTGAATTGCACTAATTTGCCATGTGTCCGAATCCATTGCATGCAAAATAGTATCCATTAATGGAGTTGACATTTCCTCTATTGTTAGAGTTATTCATCATCATACTTCTACATTCATTAGATCTATGACCATACCTCTTACAATTGAAGCATTGACCAGAGAAGGATGCACTAATTTGATTTACTCTACTTCTACATTAAGTAGCTCTATGACCAAATTTATTGCACTTGAAACAATTTCCATTGAAAGATGGATACCTTTGAGCATTGGGTTGTCTTATTGGAGGTCTTCTAGGATTCCTTCTTTGATTTCCTACATTAGGATTTCTTTGACCAGATCTAGAGCTTTCACCTTTCTCAAATACTAGACCATGCTTATCATCTACCTTCTTCTGACTATCAAGCAGCACCTCAAGTTTAGCTAAACTTATCTTGAATTTCTCTTTATATTCATTTGCAACTTCTAGGTCATGTTTGAGAATGACAATTTGCCTTTCAAGTTCTTTTTCATTGTCTTTACTTTCATGTATATCAGACTCTAGATGGCTAACAATTCCATCCAATTTGCAGTATTCTTATGTTCTTTCTTTCAGAGTTTGTTTCAGGTCTTCTTCAGTCTTCTTTCTTTCCTCAATTTCTTTGGTTAACCTCATCACCGTAGATTCCATTTCATGTTTTAGAACATAAACTTCTTTTGTTAGCTTCTCACATTCCTTTGTCTTCTTCTTTAGAGCCTCATCCATGTCATTGTCTACATTCTGATTTCCTAGTTGATGAAGTAGCTCCTTCCTCTTTTAATTGTATTTGCTTAATTTCTCTTTTAAGGTCTCAATGAAGTATTCAACATCTTTAAGGTTTTCTTGTAGTTCTTTGACATATGTTCTAGACTGATCAAGATCTTCTAAAGTAAGTTTATGTTGTTCCTAAAGATTGTATGAATCCATTTTGATACCTTCCCGGATCTTTCTTAAGTTGTTAAACTTCTTCCAAAGAACTTAGCTCTGATACCAATTGTTGGAATTAGGGCTAACAACTGAGAGGGGGGGTGAATCAGTTGTCTTAAAACTTTAATGCTTGCTATAGATAATTCTTCTTTACAAATTCTTAATAGATTAATGATATAATCATGAAAAGTAGGAATCAATAACACATGAGAAGAAATATAAATAACACACTTGACACCAAGATTATTGACGTGGAAACCCGGTTAAGGGAAAAACCATGGTGGGGGTTAACCCACAAAAATTATACTCTATTAAAAGTATTACAAAAGGGGAAGGTACATGCCTTTGGGCTCACTGCCCAAAGCTCACTGCTCAAGAGAGGCTCACTGCCTACAAGAATGATTACAAAAGGATTACAGATAGTTTGAGCTGATGAATAACATCTGCCAATGCAAGAATTTAGTTTTGGTTAAGCACAGAATACTGATCTTACACACTTAATCTTTATTCTGCCCTATTTACTACTCTGTCATAATCCAGACCTTAGATCTCTTCTCTTTCGCACCTTAATCTACCTTTTGTGCACTTACTCCATCATAGCATAATACACACACACTAGAACACTTGAATCTATCAACTATATATATCCACATCGACAAATTCAATCAACTATAGTTAGCTTCAATAAAACTTAGAACATTTATTAAACATTCTTCTCTGTCAGTTGAATCTATGAACAAATATCAACGCGGACCAAAAACTTGTGTTTCTAGATCATCAATTATGTTGGCCAATTTCGCTGCTTATCACCAATTGCTTATCCAACAACTTTTCTGCATCCGGACCAAGATCAAATACTAGGTTTCTTTGTTCCTCTTCTGACTATGCTGACTGATTGGAACCCGATACTCAGATCCTTATAACTTTTTATTCATCTATCATCGGAGGCTTAGATTGTGGATTTAGATAGTCTTGACACTCCTTATCACTTCTTCAGATCTACAAGACACTGTGAAGTACCACCAGAGAGATCTAGAATAAGATATCAGACCCTACCTCATGCTCTATTTCTGACATCTGATCTTAAACAAATGTTCACTCTGACTTCCAGTATGAATAGATTATGCAATGCAGATGTGCAAGGTAGACTTAGTTTCCATCAATGATAATACCTATCATGTGTAGCAGTGTCTCTTGCCAACAGATGCATCTAATAGGGTGTTCTCAATCCCTTCAATGGATTAGGGTGATTGGGTGTAATTGGGTTTTAATTGTAGAGACTCTAGAGTTCTATTTTTTACTAGATTGATGTCCTTCCTTTGTCCATTTGTGTAAGTAACTTGTATCTTTCTATTTTAGAAATCTTGCCTACTATTGCTTGTAAAATCTTAATATAACCTAGAATTGATTCTTGTTTGTTTAAGACAATATAATTTGGGATATGATTATTTTGGTTGGATTTCCGATGCCCAATCCTATGGTAGACCTTTTGCTAGGCTCTGATACCAATATGATGAGGAGCCTAAAACCCTAACATGCATTTCCCTTTGTATGTCTTTGTTTTACTTACCATACATTCTCTGATGTATATACATGCACCTCTTGCCTATCGGCAAAACATTCTTATCGGCCAACTTACAAACGATCACCCTGATGTATGTCTTCAATGCTTGTATCTGCCGCAAGATATATTACCCAATGTACATTTAGAATATACATTTGCAATATGCAATCGCAATATACTTCAGTTGACCTGTGATTGTCGGGTTCCTTCACCACTGCTGCCAGTCACGCTTTGCACCCGACTCAATGTATCTTTGAAATGTATATGTTCAATATACATTCGAAATATACAATCTGAATATGCATTTGGTAAGTTTAACCACTTACTTCTCTTGTATCTAATCCAATGTATGTTTCAACATACAACTGGAAGATACATTCCCAACATGCTTCGCCAAATGTACATTTGACCGAATTGTTGACTTCTTTGTATGTCGATACACTTGCACTTTCACAATGTATGTTTACTGCATACAATCTCAATAACCATTTGCGAGATACTCACGACTTACAACTGCAGGATACATAGGAGATGAACCCAACATACATTATCCATATACGCACATAATGTATATTTGCAATGTATGTTTACTAATCTTGACATACAATGCCTCAATGCTTCCCGATATGCTTTGAGACATACACACAGAACAGACCCTTGTGATATACACACGGAATGTATATCTGACATGTAAATGTGATATACACACAAATTGTATATCTGATGGAATAACGCAGAATTTCACTAATTCAAACCACTGCAAACCCTGCAACTTCAGAGATTTGTTTCCTTAACAATCTAACACAGATTTTAGACTTTCCCAACCTAGCACATGAGGATGCTAGGATCTTTCAATGCATCTCGTACTCAATCCTGCAAGCATGAAATTGAACAAACAAAAAAATAAAACAAAAACACTGTATAGCCATTCCACTGATTTCAAAGAAATCTAAGCGATGGAATGGATTAACGATCCATCTCGATCCAAAAAAAACAAATCGATTATTACAGAGGAAAACCTAATGAGATCAAATAAGAGAAAGTTGCACGACACAAAACAAGACCTTGTTATTTATGCTTTCAAAAATGTATACAGATGCTCTGTTCTCACAATTGCACAACTCAATTTCACACTACTACTATCATGATCACAATCGATCTAATCCTGGGGTATTTATTCACTTACCCTCGGTAGTACTGAATTGGCTCCAAGCAGCTGGGAGATTAATCCAAACGACTGGGAGATTACAACTGACTAACAACCTCTAACTGTCTAACAGCGTTCGAGATTACAGCTTGACAAATGTCCTTGGGACTTACAACATAAACCTAAATACAAACTAAAATAACATGATTGGTCAAACAGACCTTATTACATTGAATGGTCAGCTTAGGACCTTATTGGAAACATCAAAATGAACTGTAAATAGTTAATGCCTTATGGAGGCCACTGTGGATTGGGTGCCCCTGCACCAATATGTGTATTATTATCTTTCATTAATATAGATATATTGGTCGCCTATTCATCAAAAAAAATTGCATCAATAAATATTTTGAATATTGTGTAGATTGGAAGCCCATCTTATGGAATATGAAACTAATCAAAATCATCTTCATTCTATTCAATAAGGTCAGATCCAAACTTAACATTGGTTGGGGAATTAGTCAAACCTCCTGAGATGTGTTGACAAAGATAAAATAATTGATCAGGTTCTTTAAGATGCAAGCTACTTCTTGAACTCACACCAAGGCTCATCCCTTTATGTAACACAACCCCAAGGTGGATATCCAATATTTTATAAAGTCCACTTATATATTCTTTAGAACTTTGGAATGCAGAAATCCACAAGATGCAGTATACGGAACAATCCCTTAAAAAGTAAAGCCTATTAACCTTTTAAATGTTGACTAGATTTACACTAATCCTATAAACCTTTTAAATGTTGACTAGATATACACTAAGTCATTATCCCTTAGAATTTATGAAGGCATCTTAAAAGATTAAAAAAAACACAAAACTAAAAAATAATAAACTTGTAACATACTTCCAGCCATTTGAGGATCATTTCCAAGGAGGGTAGTATAGACTACATTTGGCAAAGAAGTGCTAATTGGTGATGCACCTAAAGATGAACCATGACCTTTAACCATTGCACGTCAATGTTGGGAATGAGGAGGATGAGAAGAAGTATAGACAATGCTATTGTTCCTTTCATCTTCCCCATTATAATTAATCTTATGATAGTATACATTAACATAAGGGGGCAACAGTAACATAAATAGTAGCCCCTAAAATTAGCCGACAACCAGGAAGCCTGCTACCAATGAATCCTTTCCCAACTCTAAACTCCTCGAGCTACCAAGCATTACAGTCAAAGCACATAAGGAAGTAGAACAATGTCGAGACACGGATATTATTTCAGTTGGGATAGACAAGAATTGACGGGAGGATATTATGATGCAGGAGATAATGTTAAGTTTGGATTTCCAATGGCCTTCACAACCACAATGTTGTCATGGAATGTTTTGGAGTTTGGAGGATTCATGGGTAATGATCTCTCCAATGTAAATATGGTCATTCGATGTGCCACAAATTATCTTTTTAAAGATACCGCTCATCTAGGCACCATATATGTTCAGGTTAGTATATGCATAACAACAAAACAAATTTAGTCTTGATGTTACAACCAAATAGTTTCAGTCATGATGTTGTATCTCCTGGGTTCATAAATTTTAATAATTATTTAGGCTTTTCTGATAATTATGCAGCTAGGAGACCTTACAAATGCTGGGAAAGGCTAGAAGACATGGACACTACCATAACTGCATATAAAATAGATAACCAAAGCCATGAAATGACTATAGCACTTGCAGCTGCATCCCTTGTGTTTCACAAATCAGACCCTTCCTATTCCAAGAGACTCATTCATGCTTCCATGATGGTAAATTTTTCAGCACTAGAGTAATATCAGCTTAAAAGCATGATAACAATCGGAGTTTAGGAGCTGATAAATCAGACAATAAATTTGGATTGAACAATAAACACGTTGTAGCCCGGAGTGCTTTTATCCCAAGTATAATAACTTAGATTGTGACTACATATATTAATCAAATCAGTAAGAAGTTATATAAGTAGCCACACTCAGAAATTTCTATACCTTAGATAAAAGCACTTTGGCTTCAACATGTTTATTGTCCCACCCAAACATATTCTCTGATTCATTAACTCCTAAACTCTATCATTACCATGTTTTGAAGATGTTGCTATTTATCTAGTGCTAAATAAATTAGCATTAAGGAAGCATGAATGAGTCTCTTGGAGTGAAACAAGGGATGCAGCTACAAGTGCTACAACTATTTTAGGGTTTCGGTTATTTATACGCGGTTTTGGAAGTGCCCATATCTTCTAGCCTCTCCCAGCATTTGTGGTCATTATTAAGGTCCCCTACCTGTATAATTTTCAGGTGAGCCTCAATAATTATTAGAATTTATAAACCCGTAAAATTATTTCATTGTTACATCAAGACTGGAATTATTCTATTGTTATGCACATATTAACCTAAACATATATGGTCCCTAGATGAGCAATAGCTTTGAGAAGATAATATGTGCCCCAATGAATGCCCATCTTTGCATTGGAGACATCTCTGCCCATGAATCCGCCGAACTCGAAAATAGTCGATCACAACATTGTGGTTGTGAAGGCCTTTGGAAATCCAAACTTAACATTGTCTACTGTTTCAAGTCCATATCCTCCTGTCAAGTCCAGCTGATAAATTGTCCAACTGCTCACCATTCACGAAGCTCAAAAAATAGCCACAACTATGTCATACCTCCTGCAATACTGAGTTAAACATTCAGACATTATAACCTGCTGCAATTTCTAGAACGTTAATCTTCATTGCCTTATGGCGATTGATTGTTGTATTTTTTGGCTTATGTTTTTTTATTCACTAGGGCAGCCTGGGTAACTCTTTGGTGGCTTTGCAGGTGAGGCTTCTTCTTTCCTTTATGTATTACAGATAGTTACTTCCTTTGTCTCGTTCATGTTGTTACTTCCACTTCCATGGTTCCAGAGATTCCACACAAATTTATGTTGTTCAGTTTCCATCCTAACTTCAATTATAGCCTTAAATACCTGAAAAACATTTTTCTACTGCACTTAGTTAAGATGATATAAAATAAAATTATATTATATTAAATTTGGGTTTAAAGTTGAGTGTTCTTGGATTTCAATATGTAAGACATTAGCATATATTACAGCAACAAATATCTAACTTATTTATTTTTTAATTAAAAACTAATAAAAATAATATACTTTACTTGAAAAAAAACTTTATTCAAATTAAGTTGTTCAAAGAGTTTTTATAGGATGCAATTATTATATCAAAAAAAATATTATGTGAACATATGAAAATATTTATGATAAAGTAGTTCCATGATCAGTACTTTACGGGATTATTGTATAAACCTTATAATATAAAATATAAAACAACCACTTCCAAAACACTAATTATATTATAGTATGATACACAATATCTTATAAATAAAATAATTTAATGTGTCATAGACTTGTGTCATTATACATAAATATTTAAATATCTAACAAAAATTAAAGGAAAAACATAGAAAGATCTTACCAAAATAGCTCTTGTTGCACTATGACAATGGTGGTTTTGCTACAATGATTTTTTATAATGATTTGATTGTTGGTTGCTCACTTTGACAACATAACATTACATTACATTGGAAGCTCCATATTATGGTTTGATAGAGGCTTAATTTATAGATTTTTGGATGATAGGGTGAATGGCTAAGATTTAATTAGATGGATGGTGAAGATTTGATGAGATGACTTTAAGGAAAAAAGGAGGCTTCTAAGTCATATCCATATGTTGATGAAGGGATGGACAAGATTGAATCAAATGAAACTAGGGCTTATTCTTATGTGAATGGCTAGGATTAAGAGGTAGTATGAAATGGGTGGTGGAGATGTAAAGTTAGTTTGGCTTTTGTGCTCATCATGTGACTCTTATTTATTATTTGTGGCAAGTGGATGATGATTATTAGAACAAGGTGAAATCAAATAATAAAATTATTTAATTAACCAGCATACCTATCTTTAGAAAAATTTACCTAAATTATGAAAGGAAGTTAAAGTTGCGTAAACAACTTCCTAAGCCAATCTTTTGAGGAGAGATATTATGCAAAACTTTTAAAAGCTGATCTAACAATTACAGAAATTCCAGCAACACATTCAAAGCATGAAATAAACAATAAAACACAAAACACCAGATATACATGGGAAAACCCTTTCGGGTGAAAAACCCCACACTCCAAAAGTCTGCTCAATGTATTCCAAATCCAATAACAAGATTACATACACTTGTAGACAGTCTGCTCAATGTATTCCAAATCCAATAACAAGATTACATACACTTGTAGAGTAAGTATAACAAGATTACAAATCCAATAACAAGATTACATACACTTGTAGAGTAAGTATAACAAAATTACATACACTTGTAGAGCAAGTTTATTACAGGAGTATCACCAGTAAACAATTCTGGAAAATTCCAGTAGCATTCCAGCAGCATAATAATACTTGCAAACTCACACTATGCAAACTACTCCTTAAGCCTCCAATTTATAGACTTCTGGCTATACAAGAAACCATCTGTCATTTTACAAAACCAATTGTGAAGCTTCTCAACCAAAATAAATCCCCTATTTTTATCCAACAGGCCTTCCATAATATACTATCATGTGGGCATCTTTTGACACCTAAAAAACCAATTTTCAAAGCACCGACAATGCTTAATAGATGTAGGAAAATATTAAATAAAAATAACTATAACAGCAAATGTGCAGAGACACCTCATTTTCCAACAAATTATGCCGGCCTCTTGAATCAAAACAAAATAACAATAAAATACTTCCTTTACAAAGCATGCATATTTTTAGTTTAGGAAACTATAGGCAAGGCCTATTCTTAACTAGTGATTAATAATTCGTTTTGCAACCAAATTGAAATAGTTTTTCTATTTAAAAAATATTTAGCTATTGCTATTGTATCGATGCAAATATTATAACAAAACATATTTGAAAATTAATTTTTCTTTAATCTAATTGACAGAAAACTTTTAATATGCATCCATTACAATAATGATGGTAATATTAGCCTATAGAAAGGGAGTAGCAGATAATAAGGGCATGTTACTATTATTATATTTGTTTTATATCTTTCTTTTGGCAGAGAACAATTAATAATAAGAAAACACCCCCAAAGTATCATTTCTTGCATTTTATTACAGTTTTGTTTGAATTAGTTTTAAGAAAATGGCCCCGAAGACTGTGAAGCAGATCTATAAATTTGCTCAGAACGGACAACTTGTTGATGAGAGACTTGACTTGAAGCTGAACTAGTTGTTTGACAAAATCTCTCCCTCAGATGTGGATCGCTCCTTTGCTAGGCTTGTTGATAAGCCTCGGAGATTGTAGCATGTTCTCTTATGCCAAATACAGCAACCTTTTACAATCAATCCTTCCTGAGGGTGCTTTTGAACAGGGCATGGGAGATCTGTCAAAAATTATTGCCAGGCATGGTATTGACATTGCTTTCCCTAATCTTTGAAAACTGCATAAATCAGACGTGGAAATGCAATCAGGTGATAGGTGTAGAGCCAAACTCAGACGCCAAAGTGGGATCTTTGGAACAGGATGTGCGTATCCCTCAAAATAACAAGAAGTAGATTATTGTCGTATGTTGTATACTATTTTGAATTAGGAGGGCTATGGTTGGAAACCCCTGGCAAACAGCAGCCTCATCGCTGAATGCTTTTGAAGGCTTGGTGCAAAAAGCACAACAAGCACAGAATATTACAACACACAACTTAACCAAACATCCAATGCTTGGTGATCGAGGCAATTATAATTGCCTGATGATTAAAACATTACATTTGCCTCTATAAAGGGCTTTAGAACAACCTAGACTCTAGGAATATAGTCAAAACACATGTTTCTCCATTCAACGCACATGGTCTTTCTGCAGGTCTGTGGTTGGTGAGAGTAGGTGAGAAGTTGGTGGGAGTAGGTGAGAAGCTTCTACATTAGTGGGTGAAATTAATGCCAACATTCTCCCCCTTAATTTCGACCACAAATTTCAATTACTTTCTTGACCTTTTTCATTGATGCTTCAGCATCTACAATCTTCAAATTTTATGGATCGAACCTAGGAAATCCCATTTTGCTGTAGGGATGCTCTATCCACGAGCTCTGGCCTTCTTGTCACCAGTCCATCATAGGTTCAAGTGTGATTACCTTGCTTTCCTCAACATCTCCCATAGAGTCACACTGCTGGTGCTTAGGGATCCTAACTTCAATTGCTTCTTCTGACTTCATACATGGCTTACACAAATATAGAATGCTGCGGCATTCAACCATCTTATTTCCTTGTACATTGACAATTTCACTCAACTTGTTTTACAACTTTAGACACCTATCCTTCTCTATCCTCCTCTGACCTTCTGATCTTTTATCAAGACTTCTTACTTTGTTCTACAGATTTTAAGAATGTTTTTCTACATAATACTTCATTCTCTGAATCAAGAGACTTATACAAACTCTTCAAACTTTTTATGATCTACAGAACCAACTTCAAGATGGACAATTGAGACAACAAACTTTGACATTTTAGCTTGACTTTAATCTACCCTGGACGAATTCTGCAAACTCCTTATTGGGCTGACGGCTCACTTCATTGGCTATTTTCTACTCTGAAATTTTCTGCAAACTTTTGACTTGGCTGATCTCCTTTCAGCAGCTTTAGGCGACGACAACTTCCTTATCAGACAACTCCCAGCTCTTCTCTCGGCAGATCTGCAATCCTTCCTTTGACCTTCAGAACACCAACATTCCCTCTCTCGCTCACAAGACTATGCTTTGGCGGCCTTTTTCTCAACAATTTCCTTTCGTGGATTTAAACTTTCAACTTCCAGGATATCTAACCTCTTGGATGGCTGCGGCATCTTTGAACAGCGATCCTCCTCTTTTGATCGCTATTGGACAGGCTGCGGCCTATATTCTTTTTCTACAAACCCTTTCTTGTGTGCTGCGACTCCCTTGGCTGAGCAATTTTCAATCTTGGGCAATGGCCTCCTCTTGGTAATAACAGCAGATTCAGCTGCAGAAATATTAACACAGGGACCTCTTCTCCCTTGGCACTGGCTTGTCTTGAAACAACCTTGCAAACTAATTCAACTTTTTGACTTTCCTTATCAGCGGATTGATTTCTGCAATCTCATTTCCTTTAGGGCAGCTATAACAAATTTATGCGTTCTTTCTTTCACTTCCTGTGGCGCCACAGCAATCAGATCTGGGCGATTGACTTCCTCAAGAGCTGCGGCTCCTTGTTGTAGGGGACTCCCTTTTGATTGGCTTTAATGGCTTTTTATTTAATTTTTCATTCAACAACTCCAGTGATCTGCCAATTTCTTTCACAGCTTCAGCTGGACGGCGTCACCACAATTTCTTTAACCTGATTTCTCTTCAGAGATGAACCTGCAAACACAAGACACAATCCAGCGCATCTCCAATAACCCTAGCTCTGTTATTAAGCTGGCTCTGATACCAAATGAAGGTTTGGTGCAAACAACACAACAAGCACGGAATATTACAACACACAACTTAACCAAACATCCAATGCTTGGTGATTGAGGCAAATGCAATTGCCTGATGATTAAACCATTACATTTACCTCTATTTATAGAGGGCTTTAGAACAACCTACACTCTAGGAATACAGTCAAAACACATGTTTCTCCATTCAACGCACATGGTCTTTCTGCAGGTCTGTGGTTGGTGGGAGTAGGTGAGAAGTCGGTGGGAGCAGGTGAGAAGCTTCTACATTAGTGGGTGAAATTAATGCCAACAGCTTTGTGGAATGCGAGGATAGTAACGCTTGCTGCCTGCTCGAAAAAATTCCTTACCCTTTGGATGGCTGCAACCTCATTCTGAATCACATCCTCGAGGGAATGGCCATTGTCGCTCCTGAGCACGGGCAACAAGACATTTCAAAATAGTTTTTTCTAGAGTTTCAACTTAGAGGACTATGTTGTCTATGTGTTCTTTAGGGTTTTAACGCTTCAATATGTTGTTCAGTGGGTTATTTGCTTTTCGTACCCAAAAAAAAATAATGCAAATACTACTTTTACGTTCAATATATGGATTTTATCCTAGATCAAATTCGTACATTGAATTATTTTCATTTTTAGTGTGAACTACTTAAGTAGTCTCCTATAGATGCCACGTTTTGAGACCCCAGAAAATTACATTAAATTTAATAATTGAAATGGGAATTGATGCTTGCAGTATATTTATGTCAAATTTTAGGGCAAACATTTTTTTTCTATGGATTTTAGTTTCCTGTTATTTATGGCAAGATTTATGGGCCTCGGATTTGTAATTTTGCATTTCTAGTGCTGTAATAGCTTGAGATATTCAGAGCATAGGATTTAGGGCTAGCTGGGTTTTATGTGAATTTCAAAAGTTAAAATTGTATAAAGCTTTTGGCTGCTGGAGCTGTAGCTATATTTTATAGCTTTCGGATAAAGTTATTGGAAATGGGGAGTCTTAAAATGTATTTGTTGAAGTGGTAAGGTCAAGATTTATCACCAACAAGACAGCAAAAAGTGAGTCCTTGAGAAGTGTTATGTTTAAGGTGTTTTGGCAACATGACAAATATTAGGTTATGAGTTTTAAAAATTACATTTAATTTTTTTTCTTTTGTTTTCTTTTATTAGAAATTTGGAGACTTTGGAGACTTTGGACAGTGCTAATAAACAAAAGTGTGGATTGTTGTTTTGCTTTCCTTGGCTTGATTATGCATTGATCACTACCAGGGCGTAATGTGATGGCCGTATGGCCATATTTAGTCATTTTAGTCGTAAAATACAGTTAAAATTTTAGAAAGACTGTATCACTTGAAAGGTGAGATTTCAAGTAAACTGTCAAAATTTCTATGTAAGTATTCCTATATATATATTTTTTCTAAAATAGGTAGGCTTTAATATTTGAAAGGCAACTTCACATAGATGACCGTCACAAAAAAATTACTTGACAGACAGGGTCGACTGTCAAATTTAAGCCCTGATCACTAGAGCATACCAAATTTTGGTGAGACTCCTACCAATATGAACCTTACAACTAATAAACAGAATCAGTCCTGACTCTAATATGTACAACTACGGATTAATTTTTTCTAAAATAATGTACAATCATCTTTTTCCCTATCACCTTGGAATTAAATTTTTTAATATTACAAAAATGGGATTCTTTCATTCGTATGCATTAGAGCCATGCCTAAAAATTTCAGATGGAATAGGAGAGCCCTCAAGAGGGCCTTTCAACTGGATCCTTCTGTTTTGGATCCTGCAGATCAGCTTTCTACATTGGTTCGGCATGGGACCAAATGACTGAGGTAGTGTGCTTAACTCTGGGTTTGGACAGGATGGCTCGCGAATTTCTAGCATAGGCCTGGATGGTTTTGCAACTTCCAACCTGAGTTGTTTGCCACTTGGTTGCATGTTGAACCTCCAAGTTTTCCTGCATTGCTTCAGTAACCAACCTTCTAATAAGATTAGAAATTTAGAATCTTTTCAATTTGCTAATTCACTCTCCAACATAGGGATTTGGGCATCATGATCTCCAAAATTTTGACACAGGTATTTAATGCTATCCTCCAGGGTATGAATGGTTTTCAGTTTCGCCTTGGCTGTATGGACTTGTATCATATTTGAGAGGAAGGGACTTGCTATTCGTCCTTTGGCTTCAGAATGACTAGAATTTCCATTCGAGGAGTAATATCTCTAGAAAGATAACTGCTTCGAGGATCCCTTCTCACAGAATGAGAGTTTCATTGTAGGTTACAACATCTTGTTTTCCATTGGTATTATATCCATTCCATGGACTATTATGCCTGAGATATTTTTCCTTCTTTACTAAGCATATATTCTAAGGTTTTTAGCCCTAAAACAAAATCAAATCTACAAAGCAATTGAATTGGAGAAGTACAATATTCTGATAATTTGCTAAATTTCTTCTCCATTGTATTCTTGGTGGAGGTGATCTAAGAATTTAAAACTGTTTTGGTTGACTTATTCCTTCCCACTTAAAATTCTTCCTGTCAATGTCAAAGGTCTTGCTAGCAATGTAGCAACTTTGGCAAATTGGTTGGCATCTTGGGGTGTGACCATGACAATCAATATGCTTTTAGAGTGTATCTCTGTAGGTATTGTTTTCTCTATAAAATAATCATGAAATAAACAGTATATCATTTTCTTGTGCCTGTGCCCTGGATGATGAAATCTGAAAACATTGGGCATTCTGTTGCAGGAACATTTCTGCCTCATGCTTTCATTTCATGCTGGTCTTCGTTGCATTGTGTGTACCTCAAACTGGGGGAAAAACATTGGAGGAAATTAAGGCTTCATTCAAATAAGGTCAAGATAGTATGATATGCCCTTGCATTCACAAACATATGCAAGTCTTGTAGTTTATGAATACCAGTTCTTTGGAGTGTACACGATTAGTTTCTTTTATCTTCACTGTATCCTGTCATCTTGCCAGCTACCTTCCTTGAACTTCATAAGCTTCATATTTTGAAAAATCTCATTTGCTAAATCACAAAGATGTGGAAAAAAAAAAACTTCAGCAATTGATTTGTATGAATTGGTATGACATCTTTATGCTACGTGTAATAGTTAGTTTAAAATCACCCTTTTCGTCTAGCATATTGCTACTTGCTATAACAAGTGGACTTCATTTCATTAAACTAGTTGTAGTAGTTCTTAAATCACACTTTTTGTTGAGCATGCTACTATAACAAGTGATATTGACTCCACATATAGATCTTGTTCTTCTTAGACATAAATTTTGGTCTCTGTATTACCTGAAAAAATTTAAAATATGAAAAACCTTAAAATATGAAAAAACTTAAAATATGATCTTTGAAACAATAGAAACATCTCCATGTTGTTTTTTCTATAGAATGTGCATGGTATTGTAGTAGTACCATGCAGCTTCTCAAAATTAATGGATGTATTAGATGCAATGGGTCCTTGTTCATGAGGAGAAAATAGTGCAGGGAAGTCATTAGAAGCACTTATTTCTCTCGTATATGTGAAAAAACGAATGAATTGTTTCCATAATACAACATTCATTATTTCTTTTTCATTTGTAAAGTTATTATATTATGAACATTGTTGTTAAAATTAAGCAAACACAACAAATTAAAACATGACTATTCATGAACATTTTGGTAGAAACTTCGCTGCTCTACAGCTCTTGTTATTTATGTGAAGAACCTAACTCTATTTGGGTGTGCAGAGATTTGAAACGCCTTGAGTAAATAAAATTGAAATCACAAAAATTATCTAATTTTGTAAAATAAAATAACACTAAAATATTTCATTAACTATAAAATTAAACTTTGAAGAATAAAATAAAAATGCAGCAACAGGGTGTCACTTCATTTAAATATTTTCCAGATACTCTACATTTTTAACTTCGTAAATAAAATTGAAATCCCAAAAATTATCTAATTTCGTAAAATAAATAAAACTAAAATAATCCATGAACTATAAAATTAAAACTCTAACCTTAGTTGGGTGTGGAGAGATTTTTATTTACGTGTAGAACCCTACAGTATACTTATAAAACAAATTTAAATCCTAATATTTTTTTAAAAAGACAACAAAGAAAAGAAACTAGTAAATTGAATTTCATTCTCTAGAAAACAAAAGAAAATTAATTGATAACTTCTATGCTTCTCACTATTCTTTTGTTTTTTTTATTTCAATTGATATTTTGTGATTTATGTTTCAATATTACTTGTATTTATATAGATTATTCATTTAATGTCGGTTTTATTGTTATGTGAATTTATTTAATAAAAATATGTTGGTTATATATTTTAAATTTAATTGAATGCACATTCATTTAATAAAAGTATGTCCGTTATATATTTTAAATTTAAAACAATTACTTCATAATTTAAAAAAATAATCAAGGATGATGTAGAAAAATTAAATTAATTAAAGAAATAAAATTTATTTAATTAATCTGACTAAAAAGAAAAATGGATTAAAATTAAATACATAAATTTATTTATTTGTTAATTTGGTAAAAGGGACTATCCTATGAATTAAATAAGTTGACTAATGGAATGGTGGATGTTTAGGATATGTTGAAAGTGGTGCAAGATGAGGCCTAGGAGTTGTTGAAAGATGATGTTAGAAGTGTCATAAGGATATGGTAGTAATTAAGTGTCTAGAACTAGCATACTTATATTTAGAAAAATCTTTCTAAAATAGTTGAGACATCCTTCTCAAGGCACCTATTCAACTTATATATGACAAAGTCTAAAAATAGGTACGCTAGGAGCATCTATAGTTTGAACATGTAAAAAATGCTATTTTAATGATTGACACATTTTTGTTTGAGTAATAATAGTGTGGTACATTTAGAGAACATAACATTAAAAATATTGAAAATATGCAATAGAGCTAATAAGATAATGTTTGAAAGAGTGCCTTATTTCATATTTATTGAAACAAATTTGTAAGTACATGCATTCATTTATCATATTTTTATGACTATAAAATGTCTCCATATTCATTCAAATAGATTTGTAAGAAGTACGTCGCATCATTTATCTTCTAATACTCTTCACATTTTAGGTTGGCATGTTGTTTTCCCTTTTTCATCTTTTCAGTCATATTTAAATTGTGGAATTATTTCTAGACCTTGTAATTAATTTACATGAAATATAGCCACAAATACCTTGTGATTTATGTATTTTCAATACCCAGGCTAATCTTAAGGGTATTTGGGTTGTGTGGTACCTTTGTATTGGTGTAATTGGTATTATTTGTGTAGTTTGATCTTCAAATGGTATGCCTGAATAACTTTCAAATTCAACTATAACATATGTTGGTGGTTGTAGTTGTGCACTTCTAGGTTTGTATATTATTTTTGAACATACATTGGAGCTCCATTTAAAAGACTTGCTTGTATCCCAAGATTGGAACTTAACATTACCCCTACATCCTTATAAATTAATAACTCCACCTAAGACATTTCATTTTCTCCTCCTTCTCGTGCATTAACAGCACCCACTTTTGTTGCAATGCTATGTGCTACTTTTCTTCTATTATAATTATGCACATTATCATTTGTGACAAATAAATGAATAATATTATCAAATTATTCATGTGTCTATGTCAACATTAGTCCTTGTCATTGATCAATAATTAGATTTGTAACGCTATGCTTCAATGAGTATTTTATGGGATTGTTGTATAAACTTTATAATATAAAATATATAAGAAAACATATTACCAAATTAACCTATAATATTTTTTGCAAAATTCAAAATATAATATCCAATGAAAGATAGCCAATAAAAGACCCACTTTCAAAAACACTAATTAAATTATAGTATGACACACAATATCTTATAAATAAAATAATTTAATGTGTCATAGACTTTTATAATCCATAAATATTTAAATATAATGAAATAATAATTTTTAAAATTTTAAACTATTTATTTTTTTTGATAAGTGAATTGTTGCGATGCCAGCCACTCCTGATAAATCAAGATTAGAAAATTAGAAATGACTACTCCAAAGGAGGGCCTTAAAAAAAAAACGCTAAATGGGTGATTATATTCAAAACAAATCTGATACAGATAACCATATACTTATGTCTTCCCTAAGCATATTGTAGATAATTACATATCAACATTATAATGTATTCCTAACCTATGTGCACTTTTCTATAAAATATTTTCTACACTTGATCATCATCGACTGCTTCCCCATCTCTGACCCATTCGTGCTAGAGTCCGAGCCACCAGAGTTGATAGAGAAGAACCAGTCTGTGCCGTTGACATCTACTTCTCTCGAAAGAACCTTGAGGAATTTCGCACACTACATGTCGTCCTATTTTGACTCCTCATTTTATCCCACTAATGTAATAAAAAAAATTACCCATGATCCATTACATGGCCAGGGGATCACATGCCAAGTGTCATTATTGGGCAAGAACCCCAAGCCGAGAACAACATTGTCCAAGGTCTTCTTCAGTCCCCCGGCCGATGTGGTTTTAATTAGTGTTTCTACCACCACCCCAATACCATCTTTCGGCTCCCCCAGATCTAGTAGCACAACAACAGTTATAGAGGACATATCAGTATTCACCCTGTATTAATGAGAAGTGGAGATGAAAGTGTCCCCAAGCACCATGTAGATTGTGTGCAAAATAATAACTGACCATGATTTGAAGATCTTTCTCAACCTAAGATCTAAGATATGTCCTATGAAATCAATTTGCCTCCTCTTTGCTTTGAGACATGTTGCTGAATCTATATTATCAACTTCACTGCAAATGGCATTTTGATTAGCATATATATTGTTTGTTACAGTACTACCTGCATAGTTGTCATCATAAATGTTAGCATCTCCTCTGAGCCATCCTCCTCTCCCATCAGGCAAACCATCTATCACACCATACTAGTTCATGATGTCCTGTTTTCTTGTCATTCATGTGAAATGACAAGTCGACCAATTTCCAATTTCTCCCACACTTCCTTTGATTTGGCATGCACATACTTATTTGGTGCATATGAATTGCCACATTCACTAGTTTGTCCACCTCAATTCTAGCAATTTCTTTGCCATTGATTGCTACCATTTCTTTGACCTCGCACATGTACCTATATAGGGCATTACTAAATCAAGTGCATTCAATTGTTTGTTCATACATGAAACATAAATAACCTAGTATGATGATTAGGCTCCCTCCTATATTTGAGGCCCTAGAAAATAAGCTCAAACATTACAGATTGAGACCTACGTTCCATTTATTTTGATCCATGACCATCCACACAGAGTCATTTTTCTATTTCTACTATTTAGAGCATGAAATATAGAATTGAGGAACCAACCAATAAGACTAAGAAGGTCACACCACCAATAATGGAGTATACAACATTAGAACCATATCCATGGATGGAGAGACAAATGATGCAATAACAGAATTTGTAGGGAGGCCCCAACCATTCTAGAGTGGGAACCAATTGATCATTTTTCTCATACACCACCTAGGTTAATATCCTTTTTCTGGCCCCCGCACCTCTTTATATAGTTTATAGTAGGAGCCCTCATTTACTCTATAATGGTGGAAAAAGAGATCGTTTGAAGGAAATAGATACGTAGGAGATCATGATCCCTGAATGTTAGGTATTAATGTTCACATACTCGTTTTCAGTACCAGGGTTGTAGAAATAAGGAACATTGAGTGAATGTAAGAACTGAATCTAGCTACTTGAGATAAACAGGAGCATGCTCAACCTGCAATAAAACAAGTATTGCAAACAATGGGTAATTGGAATGCAAAAATAGGGTTAGGGTTATTCACACAAATAAAAATATGCATGCTTTGTAACGGAAATATTTTATTGTTATTTTATTTTGATTCAATATGCCTTGGCCTAATTTGGAGAGACTTTTCTTAATATAGGTATGCTAGTTAATTAAATAATTTTATTATTTGATTAATTATTTTCCACTTGTTTTAATCCTCAGCTACATTCATTAAATCTAGATACTTGCACAAAAGTCAAACTAACTTTACATCTCCACCACCCATTTCATACTACACCTTTTAGTCCTAGCCATTCACATAAGGATAAACCTTAGTTTCCTCTCACTCAGTCTTAGAAGCCCTAGGATATGACTTAGAAGCCTCCTTTTTTGTCCTAAAGTTATCTCATCAAATCTTAGCCATCCATCAAATCAAATCTTAGCCATTCATCCAATCATCCAAAATTCTATAAATCAAGCTTCAATCAAGCCATAATCAAGAGCTTTGAAGGTAACGTTATATTGTCAGAGTGACCAACCAACAATTAAATCATTATAAAAAATTCTTGGAACAAAAGAACCATTGTCAGAGTGCAACAAGGGCTATTCTGGGAAGAACTTTCTATGCTTTTCCTTTGATTTTTGTTAGCTATTTAAATATTTATGGATTGGTAAAATGTATAATAACACAAGTCTATGACACATTAAATTATTTTATTTATAAGATATTGTGTGTCATACTATTATATAATATAAGTAGTGTTTTGGAAGTGGGTCTTTTATTGGCTATTTTTCACTCAATATTATTTTTTAAGTTTCTAGGTTAATTTGGTAACATGATTTCTTATATAGTTTTTCTATTATAAAGTTTATACAACAATCTCATAAAATACTGACCATAAAACTACTTTATCATAAGCATATGCATATGTTTACATAATAATCTTTTGAAATAATGAGTGTATCCTAGAAAATCTCTTTGAACAACTTAATTTCAAATAAATTTTTTAAGTGAAAAAATATTAGTTTTATTAGTTTTTAATTAAAAATAAATTATATTTATTGCAATAATATATAAATTTTAAGTTAGATTTGTTGCTGCAATATGTGCTATTGTGTTCCAGATTGAAATCTTAGAGGACTGACCTTTACACCCAAATTTTGGTATAATATAAATTTATTTTATATCTTTTTAACTGACTGCAATAGAAAAATACTTTGCAGGTATTTAAGGCTGTAATTGAAGTTAGGACGGAAACTGAACTATAGAAATTGGCATGTGGAATCTCTGGAAACCATGGCTGTGGAAGTAACAGCATGCAGGAGAAAGATGAAGTAACTATCAATAATACTCAAAGGAAAGGAAAACCTCAGCTGCCAAGCCACCAAAGGGTCGCCCAGCCCACCCTAGTGAATCAAAAAATAAGCCAAAAAACACAACAATCAATCACCAGAAGGAAATGAAGATTAATGTTTCTGAAAATTGCAGCAGGTTATGATGTCTAAATGTTTAACTCAGTAATGCAAGAGGTATGACATAGTTACATTGCTAGTTTTGAGCTTCGGGAATTGTGGGCAGATGGACAATTTATCAGTTGGACTTGACGAGAGGATATGGACTTGACGGAGTAGACAATGTCAAGTTTGGATTTCCAAAGGCCTTCACAACCACAATGCTGTCATGGAGTGTTTTGGAGTTTGGCTGATTCATGGGCAGCGAGCTGTCCAGTGCAAAGATGGCCATTGGATGGGTCACAGATTATCTTCTCAGAGCTACTACTCATCCAGGTACTATATATGTTCAGGTTAGTATGTGCATAAGAACATGATAATTTCATTAATGATGTAACAACAGAATAATCAGTCATTATGTTGTATCTCCGAGGTTTATAAATTCTAATAATTATTGAGGCTTGTCTTAAAATTATGCAGGTAGGGGAACCTAACAGTGACCACAAATGCTGGGAGAGGCCAGAAGACATGGACATGTAACTAGAACTGCGTATAAAATAGATAACAAAAACCTTGGAACGACTGCAGCACTTGCAGTTGCATCCCTTGTTTCACAAGTAAGACCCTTCCTATTTCAAGAGAATCATTCATGCTTCCATGATGGTAAATTTTTTAGCACTAGAGTAATAGCAGCTGCTTAAAAACTTGGTAATGATCAGAGTTTAGGAGCTTATGAATCAGACAATACATTTGGCTGGGACAATAAACATATTGGAACCCAAGTACTTTTATGGAATATATAATAACTTCAATTGTGACTACTTATACTAATCGAAACAGCAAGAAGTTAAAAATATTGCAGATTCAATGATAAAAGTGAAGTAATATAAATAGTCACACTCTAAGTTACTATACCTTGGATAAAAGCATTCATGCTGCAACATGTTTATTGTCCCACCCAAATGTATTGTATGATTCATCACCTCCTAAACTCTGACCGTTATCAAGCTTTTAAACTACCACTATACTCTAGTGCTAGAAATTTTACCATGGAAGTATGAATGAGTTTTTTTGGAATAGAAAGGGTCTGACTTGGGAAACAAAAAGGCTGCAGCTCCAAGCCCTGCAGTTGTTTCAGGGTTTTGGTTATCTATTCTATATGCAGTTCTCTTCTAGCCTCTCCTAGCATTTGTAGTCATTGCTAGGGTCTTGTTGTGACCAAATCACACATCACCCCATTAGGAATAGGGACCCCCCTTTTTTTTTTTGAGCTCTGAGCTTTTCAATGAGTTTCCAATGAGTTTTCAATGAGTTTTGCTGAGATTTTAATGATGTCCTGACTTGTTTTCCTTTGCCGGCTCGGTAACAATTTCCTTGCCTGTGATCTTTGGTTCACGATTAAGGATAGATGACTTGTAATAATGAAGAATAATGATCAAATCCTATCTAGATATTGAATTTTGAGGTTAATCCTTCAGAATGTTTGAGACCCTGAAAAGACTAAGACTAAAGCCTGAAATCCTGAAAATCCTGAAAAAATGGCTAAGTCTGAAATCTGGTGAATCCTCCAAATTCTATATTTTGCATCTTAAATCCGGTGGATTCGGGACCTATCTCAAACATCCTGAAAGGTATATTGAAAAATATTTAAAGTATAAGAAATTCAATCTCTAAACTTATACTTAAATATATTTTTCAATATACCTTTACTCGCGCGATCCTGAAAATACTTGACGATTTCAGAGGATTCAAAATCCTGATCTAATGCGACTAGACACTTAGATGGCGCAAATCTGGGCGCAAAATCACGAAGCAGAAGACATTTGAGCCAGAGGATTTGAAAACATGATCCAGTGCGCCCATCTAATCCTTCATCTAATGCGAAAATATCAGAGGATTTGAAAACTCCATCTAGTGCGCCCAGACTAAAAGGTCATTTCGGAGGAAGAGATGAGAATTTCAACGCCTTCAACCAATGCGAAAGTGAAAAAGGACAAGTCTAAAGCCAATCTTGGAGCAATTTTTAATGAAAATGTCAGAGGATTTTAGTTCTTGAAGTGATGCGCCACCAAGGAAGAAGAAGGAAATGAGAGTTTTGACTTGAGAAATGTTACAAGTTCAGAGGATTCTAAAATTTGAAGTAATGCGCTCAAAGTGACTCCAAAGATCATTTTTCAAAGCTATCCAATGCGCTAGAGTTCAGGGAATCTAAAGTGTTTAAGTGATGCGCCATCTTAAAGAGGAGAGTGAAGTTTGATGTTGAGGAATCCAAACTAGTGATCTAATGCGACCAAGTTCTAGAGGATTTGCCAAGTCCATCTAATGCGCTCTATCATGAGGAGATTGCCAATATCCTAGACATCTAATGTTTGGTCTTCAAGGTAAGTTTCAGAGGAATTCAAAACTTGATCTAATGCGCCTATGGCAAGGTCATCCAATATGCAACACCAAGGTAAAGAGAGACACGTTCTCAGAGGATCCTACAAACTTAACCAATGCGCCAAATATCATACATAATCCACTTCAAGACAAAGGCTATCTAAGTTCATTCGAGTTTGAAGATTTCAACAAACTTAACTAATGCGCCATATCTAAAGGAGGAGGATGAAGTTTCATTTTGAAGATCTCAATATAGTGATCCAATGCGCCAACATTATGAGGTAGTAATCAAGGTTTGTATCTAGAAGATTTTCAAGTGTCATCTAATGCGTCATGAATGAAGTTTATTTTTGAAGAGCTTAAATTGCCTATCCATTGCGCCATGCACAAGAAGAATCTAAATTGCCTAAGCAATGCGCTAACACTCTAGAAGATTCATAAAGTCCATCCAACGCGCTACCTACATGGAGACAACGAAACTTCATTCCTTGAAGATCTCAATATAGTGATCCAATGCGCCATATGTGAGGAGAGTCAAGGGTGATGTAGAAGAAGATCATCAAGCCATTATCCATTGCGCCACTCCTTGAAGATCCAAATTGCCTAAAGCAATGCGCCATATCTAAAGAGGATCCTACAAACTTAACCAATGCGCCAAAACTTAAGAAGTCTTAGGACATGATCCAATGCGCCATACCAAGAGGAAAGACCCTGAAAGTTCAAATGACTCCATAATTAATGATTTAAACCGCCAAGTGTCAAGAGGATTTCAATCCTTCAACTAGTGCGAAATGTTCAAGGGGAATCCTATGCCTTCATCAAATGCGAAATCATTTGAAGATCCTACCAACTCCATCTATCTGCGACTTACAACAAGAGGATTCTAATCCTTTAACTAATGCGAAACATGAAAGGAGGATCATCAAGGGGTTAACTAGTGCGAAATGCTGAAAGCAAGTGTGAGATAGCAAGACATGACATTCCAAGAAGGAGACTCCATTATCCCATCTAAGGCGAAATGAGAAGAGGAATTACAAACTTCATCTAATGCGAAAATCTTGAGAAGGCCTCAAAGACCTCAACTAATGCGAATTGCCAAAGGGAGTTTCAATTCTTCATCTAATGCGACTAGGAGGATGATGAAGGAAGAGCTTTATGAAACAAAGACAAGAAGATAACAACATGCTGATTCTATGCGCTTGAAAGAAGGAGGAAAACGTCCAACAACAAGAAGAAGAACATCAAGTCTTTATCCAATGCGTCCAACAAGAAAGAAGTTATAAACATTTAATGATTGTTGCCTTCGGGAAACGTGCAAAATGCATTCATTTAATAAAGATCAAAATTAAATTAAAAGTTTGTGCATGAGGTCGGCCTAGGAAGAAGGAAAGTTTTTTAAAGTGAATTATATATATGTGCCTCATTTCTTTTTCATTTGATTTATTTTCAAGAGCAGATTTGTTCTCCAAGAGCAGAATTTTCTTCAAGGAGCAGCCACAAGAAGTTGATTTTAGAAGATAAATTTGATTTTATCAAATTTTGCCAAGAGGGAAGTCAAATTGCAAGGTATCAAATACAAAACAGCTCATCAAGTAAGTCTGATCTGAGTTTTTTCTGATCTGATTTTCTTATTTTTCTTTCATTAGATGCCTTGAAATTGTCCAAATATTGATAAAATTCCAGAAGAATAAGTGGATTTTTATGATTTTTCATAGATTTTCCTAATAGCAATATTTCATAACTATAGAGGAAAATTTCATAATTTAATCTACTAAAGTTGCTGAAGTAAAATCTAGATTTTGTTTGCAATCACTTATTCGCGTCAAGTCTGCAGAATAATGGCAATGACTTCCAAGGAACGACAAGCCAAGATCCGGATGGATGCCAAGGGGAAGATTCCCGAATCAAAGCTCGTCTCAAGGTGGACAAATGTAAGCGATACAAATATGGGAAGCAGCAACTTGGAAGATATCAAGACAGTCCTTGAAGAACCTAACGGAGGAAGCCTCGCTCGAGCCATCATGAGGAGTGGAGCCATTGAAGCTGCCTGTTTTCCGCCAACTTTGCCGTGTCCGGAAATGATCATCGAATGTGTCAAAAAGTATGATGTAAATACAAGGCAAATCATAGCCAAGGATGGAACAATACTAGCCTATTTGCAAAGGGAAGCAGTTGAGGAAACTTTCAACATTCCAACCAAAGAGAGGATGATCAGCATCTCAAAACAACAAGGCCAGCAGGAGTATGATGTTGACACCAAGATAAAGTTACAAGAGATAAGGAGAGAGTGGATGGCCAATCCAGCCATGAAGTTCAATATGAATAATCCTCCACAGTTCCATAAGTCAGATTTTCATCCGGAAATTGGATATCTAATCATGTTTTTGAACAGAATGACAGGAATGCCTCAATCTGCTACCTTTCAGCCGTGGATGTACTCTTTCATCAAGTCAGTTCTCAAAGGGAAAATGATTGATTGGGCTGGACTTATCAGTCAAAATATACATGAGCAGTTCCTCAGTTTTGCTAAAACTAAGACTTGTTATATGAGTTCCTATATAGTGTACCTTCTTGCCAGAAATGAAGTCTACTCAGGTTTAACCAAGAAAGGAGAAGTCGGCATTGGACCTAACAAATTCTTATCACATCAATGTTATCCTCAGTTGCACCTGAAGAGTATTAATCATTATACAAGGTTTAATGATGCATTTGCTATGTTCATAATGAAGAAACTCAGGGGAGAATTTCATAAAAGGTTGTCTAATGCAGCAAGAGAATTCATTTCAGCATACGGACACTGGTATACTCAACATGAAAGGTACACTTACCTAAGGATCCAAGGATTCACATCATATCCATACAGATTGCCAAGGTATCCAACCAACAGGATGGTAATGTTAGAAGTTACAAGGCAACTCCTAGAACTCATCAGGTTGCAGAAGTTGAAGAAGAAAGGAGGAATCCAATTTCCACTTCGTCTTGGACAAAATCTGGAATGTCCATCTTTATCAGCAGCTGAGTATTCTGAAATAGAGCTACAGGCTTATCATTTGCAGACTCATGGCACCAAGAGGCCTAACTTTGACCCTTTCCAAGTTTGCTGGAAATACAATAGAGAATTCAAACATATCAAGCAGTTGGAAGACCACTGGGCCAGTGCCCAAGATGAAGATGATCTCCGAACTCTTCAAAGTTCGAGACTCGACTGGGATTTAGTCAGAGCCACCAAAGCATTCAGGATTCCAGACCAGTTCACAGAGGATGATACTATGCTAGTAGATGAATTTGACAAGATAAAGGATTTGCCTTACACAATTGATTGGTCAAAGAGAGATGCATCCGAAGAAGATTTGATAAAGCCGGTTTTAGCCATGACACAAGTGTGTATTAATCAACTATTGCAGGAAATGAGTGCTGAAAATCGAGATCTCACCTACAATAAGATGGATGAAGGAGAACCCAAGCAGCATAGTACACATAGCCAACCACAACATAGTGGAAATGATCAGAGCAATAATTCAACTAGAAAGAGGAAAAGACCTAGTCAAGATCAAGGGGAATCAAGCCGAAGACCTCAGAAAAAGAGTAATCCATCTACTTCATCTAATCCACAAGAAGGTGTTTCAATTGTTCAAAATCCAATACAAGAGATAGAAGTAATAGAAGAAGTTGCCTTGATTCCATCAGAAGAAATCCCATCAAGCCCCACTGTCATAATAGAAGAGAATGATGATCTTGGTCAGGATGAAGTAGGACAAGCTGAATCTGATGAAGAAGTAGCTCATGTTCAACACAATCAAGCCCATGAACAACGAGATCTTTCTACTTTCCCACCATGGTTGAGACAAAGGATTGAAGAAAGCACAATTGTAGAGACTTATCAGCCTACTGCAGTTGAGGAATTGCTTGTAAATGTACAAAAGAATAATCAGAAGAAGAAAGCAACGATCCTTTCTAAAATCACTCAAGATTCTGCTGGAAACAGAGAGGTCCACATAGCGGTTCCTAGAAGTGACAAGGAGATAGAAAACATGGCACCTGAGGATTATAATTTGACTACAATTGGTATGGGCCCAATCACAAGGGAACAAGTCGATGAGGAACTACAAGATGCAGTGAATAATGTGAGAAGTATGTTGAAACAAGAAAGAGAAGCAAGGATGAAAGTTGAACAAGATTTTAGTACATTGAAGCATTACATCCAACAGGTCATGCAACCTATTCAACAGAAGGAAGCTACTGCAATTCCTCCTTCCATTCTTCCACAGGAAACAGTATCCCGAGTTGAGGACATGAGAACTTCATCCCAGATGATGAAGGGATGGATAGAAAAGACAGAAGACAAGGCCTATATTTACCTAGGAGAAATTGTGCAAGTGTATGACAGAGTCATTAAGCTCCAAGGTCGAGTCCAAGCTTTATTGGAAAGTTGTGCTGAGTTCAAACCAATCAAAGAGCAATATATGCCACAACTCAAAAGCTTAATGGAAGCTCCAGTAGAAGATTTAATTCATAATAAGGTGATTGACAGAGATACTCCACATGACTTTGTCACTTGGTATTTCTCCTTTCACAACAAGGGGCAACTAGTTGATAAGATTGAAGTAGATATGTCCAGGATAAGAAGTGTTCTTCTAAGAACAGAAAATCATATATATACTGCTTTGACAAAGATTTGTAATCCTTATGGAAATGTTACCATTGAGAACATGAAGCAACAAGTTAAGGCATTCTACTTTCAATATGATGGACTTGATGAAAGTCAACTAGATAATATATTCACACTTGCATATCGTCTTGGGGAAAATAAGTCTTGGATAAACGACTGGGAGAAGACACTTGGAGTCTATGAGGCAGATGTAGCAGTGGCAGAAGGATCCATTAAGGCAGCGACAAGTGTACCAATGGAAGATATTATTCAAATTGTGTCCAGATTCGTTGTATCTCATAGTACTACTACATAGTACTCGCCTTGATGATGTGGCTTCCTTATCCTCTTGGAAAGCGTGCCTTTGTTCTCTCTTTCATGACTTCTTTCATTTAATATGAGTAACCTCCTGTATTTAATAAAGTTAACCTCATTCATTTAATAAAGTATAGTTTGTTGTAACTACTTGTGATGTGGCTTGATCTGATCCGCTGATTTCGCCGATCAATCTTGACCCTTCTCTCCTTTGAGGACTATAAAAGAGCTCTCATTGCTCTCATTTGTAACGGTTGGAAATTTTGAAATTGTTGTAAGAGCTCTCTGAGATAATAAAGGACTCATTGATTTGGTGATTCTATTTATATTTCTGAGTGTTTGCATGGTTTCAATTTTCACACGAATATTAAGTTAAGTTACAAGTTTTCTTTTAAGTATAAGTTAGTTAGTGAAAGGTTGTTTTATTGCCTTGTAGTGAAGTCTTTATAATTGAGAGTCAATTTGATCTTTATGCCTGTTGAATTTTCATGAGCATAATTGATTTAAATATCTTGCATACCTTTGAAGATAGCACCTCTCTTGTGTAGTTGTTTCATATTGGCAAAACAAGATTTGGTTCGACTTCACTCTAAGCAGTAAACGTCCTTCCATTTAGGACTAGATTAGTTTTTCCTCAACCCTATATCTTTTGCCTTTTTTTTTATCAATCATTTAGATTTAGGATCAGAACGTCCATTGTTAAATCATACGCGTCAGTTGCAGTACCTAGATTTTCTAGTGTTCACTTCCAGAGTCTTTGAAACAACAAGTTGAACAATTGTGTAAGTCCCTTTGTTGATTAACAGCAGAATCATACTTAAATCATTGAGCTGTTTCCTACTGAAATTGAAACATTATTATTAGAAGGAACCTTGGAGTTATCTCGTTTGATCACTTGGTTTAGCATCCGAGAGGCTTTGCTCAAGAGAGAGTTAAATACCTAGTATTTTACTCTATTGTTGACTTGTTGAAAAACAACCATCAACATATTTGGTGCTAGAAGGAGGGCCTCTTACAAGTTGTTTCAGATTAAGGAAGAACATCCTGGAGCGAATTGGTTCTTTCTCGCCAGAGAGGCACCAAAGAATTCTAAGGTCTGCACCAGGAGCATCCAAGGACTTTTCTGAGTTGGGGTTCCCGTCAAAGTCGAAGAAAGGAAAGAAAGGGACTTCAGCCAGCCAAGGATCTCCAAGTGGGGGTGATATTTCAAATTCATTTCAAACTCCACCTCCGAAGAATCAAAATCAGGGAGTTGTTCAACCAGGCAACGTCCAAGTAACCACCATAGGCACTCCACTTCAGCAAGGAGCTACTCAAGCAGGTTCAGGACAACCCAACATTCCAATGGCAGCACCAGCACAAGCTTGGCCTTTGGGAAATGTCTCACCCCTTGGGACTTTTACCGATTACCATGATATGCCCAAGAATCCCGAACACTTTTGTTCGAAATTTCATGTCAACGATCCAAGCAGGACAGCTGAAGAGCATATTAAGATCTTTGAAGGTACTCTGGTAAATCGAAGGATTGAAGATGAAGATGTAGCATGCCGACTATTTCCCTACTCTCTCGAAGGAGATGCTACTTTTTGGTATGTCAATCTACCGGCTGGATCTATTACTACCTGGGAACAGATGAGAACCGCTTTCCTGGAGAAATTCAAGATTCTCATCACTCCAGCAGAACTCTATAAGCAATTCATCGAAGTTCGAAGACAGGAACACGAGCCTATTGCCGCTTTTAATCACAGGTTCCATAAAGCATATTCAAGATTGCAACCTCCCTATGATATCACTCCAGTAATGGCGATGGAGATTTATTACGCTGCATTGGATCGCCTTACTTCTATGTTCGTGAAAAGAGCAACAACCCCGCCGACCACCTTGACAGGAGCTTATGCTGAAGCCGTTAAGGTGAACACAGATTTGGGTATGAACACGCATGGGCCACTTAATCACATAGGGCATGTGGCAATGCCAAACCAGATTCAGGGAATCAATCAAGCATTGGCTCAACATACACCTGTAATGAATCCAGTTCCTGTTTCCACTCCTGCTAATCAATTAGTCCTACATCCAGGAGTGCCAATTTCACAAGTTGTACCGGAAAAGCCAGTGTATTTGCAAGGATCTTCATCTTCTGCGAAGGCTCAGGAGGAGAAAGATGAAATGAAAGAGCTGATTGATCAGGTAAAGAAATTGTCTACTGAAGTTACACATTTACGAAATCAGAACAACTATTTGCAGAAGAATTTCCAAGGTAATCAGGGTGGATACCAAGGAAATCAAGGATACAATCAAGGATATAATCAGGGATATAATCAAGGTTTTAGGGGAAATAATCAAGGCTTTCAACGACAGAATAGAACTTGGAACACTGCACCAAACACCGGCACAGTTCCTTCACCACTTGACAATCCACCAGCTTCGGACCCAAAACCTGCAGAGAAAGTATTTTTAGCAGAAGCTGCACTATCTACATGGTGCCGGTTGCATAACACCAATCAGCATTCAGAACTTCAATGTCCCGAATTTAAGATAGCAGCTGACATCTTTCAACAGGAAATGCATGGTACACAGGTACCAGAGAATCCTCCAGTCACCGGATATGAAATTGTGCCCACGCAGAGGTATGATCAAGCTTTGATGATTGAAGATTTCACTTTCCCACCTATGATGGAATATGATATGACAGAATATAACGGAAGATTCCCGCCAGCCTCTGCAAATGAACCAGTTGAGGATACATACTACACTCTGCCATTCGAGGGTGATTTCCAAACCCAAGAAGCAGATGAAGTTCAGGCCTTTCAGCAATCTGCTGGCAATGCACCACAAAGAGTTTATCAGCGGAATTACCGGCCACAAGATCCTATTACCACGTCAACTCCTCCTAATAACTTGCATACTCCGCCAAATCCAAATGCAAGTAACAATCCAAGCTATCCAAGGGATGCACCTGAATACAGACAGCGAAATCCAGTTCAGAACGTTGTCCCAGCACAAGAAGTTCAGCAGCAGAATGTCTCTGCAAGGATCGATCCAGTCAGGAAGGAAGTTCCTAAAGAGGATTTAAAGAGATTGAGTCAGTGTGTTGTCGAAGAACTTAAGAAGATTAAAATCAACCTACCATTGACAGAATTGATTCGAGTACCTGAAATTAAGGAAGCTTTTCTAAGAGGTGTTGATGATACCATCTCAAAGGGTGGAAATCAAAATGTACAAGTCACCACAGGATCAGCCGGTCCATCCACTTCAAACGTACCAAGAGCATATGTAGGTCAAAATGCAAATCCAACCCAAATGAGGCCACCTCACCCACAAGGCCAGACAAATGCTATTTTCATTGCACAGGAATCATCCAATATAGCAGATGGCAAATCAGTTGCGGTAAAGGAAGAGCCTGCAAAGGATAACAACACGCCGAAAGTTCAAAGTTCACAAGTCAATTCAGATCCAGTAAATGACCGATACAGTGCCCCAAAGAAGAAATCAGTCGTCTTCTATCAAGGAAAAGATGAACAGCCTCCTTTCTTGATATCAGTTAGAATGTTTGGCAAATTATTACACAATTGTCTAATGGATTCAGGAGCCTCAAGCAACGTGATGCCTTTGGGTATTTGCAAGAAACTTGGCCTCATCCCAAAGCAGACAAATAAGAAAGTTACGCAATTAGACAAAACCGAAGTTCCAGTTATTGGAGAGCTACATAATATTCACATGCAGTTAGCAGCTGATCCCAGGATTCAGCATTACATTGACATTTCAGTAGTAGACATACCTGAAGGGTATGGGATGCTGTTAAGCAGAGATTGGTTGAAGAAGCTCAACGGATACGTCTCCACCGACTTTTCGCACATGTGGTTATCATGGAAAGGATTGCCTAATCAAATCAGGATAGATAGCACTCCACGTCTTAAATTGATGATTACTGAATATGGTGAAGACAATGAGATCCTTTTTGTACAAACAGACTTAGGTGTTTACAAGCCTAAGGTTGAAGAGATTCTAATGTTTCATAATTCGACAGAGGTCCTCATAGAAAGTGATCACAGCGCATCATCAGATGAAGAAGGGGAAGGTATGTTTGAAAACTTCCGGAATTTTGTGATGAGACATGTGAAGCAAGGAGTAGAATTGGGAAGTCACGCATCCGTTCAAGATCTATTGCTACCTAATTGGTGTAGGATACACAATGCTTTCCATTCCGAGTTCTCCTGCTCCATGTGCATAGTGGCCCTAGAACAAGTTAGAAAGAGAATTCCAGAGGCCATGGGCTTGGAAATTCCAAGTATGATGAAACTAAAAGAACCAGTTCAGGATACATCCGTTACAGATGAAGCAAGCACTTCGGCATCAGCAACAGAACATACCCAAATTGAACCTACAAAAGCAAATCAAGGTATTGATATGTCAAATTCAAAAGATAATCAAGTATGGACTCTAAGATTTGATGGATCGAAATCTAAGCAAGGATCCGGCGCTGGCTTTGAATTGATCAGTCCGCTGGGGGAAGCTTATTTATCAGCTTTAAGATTACAGTTCCCATGCACAAATAATGTTACCGAGTATGAAGCTCTCGTACACGGGTTGCTCTTGGCCATAAAAAAGAAAGTTAAAATTTTGCACGTGTTCGGCGATTCAGAAATAGTTGTCAGACAAGTCAGGAAGCAATATGTGTGTCATGACAAGAGACTAAAGAAGTACAGAAACAGAGTATGGGATTTGATTGAAGACTTCGATGCTTTCAACATCAAGTCAATTTACAGGTCAACAAATCGAGTAGCTAATGCACTAGCACAGGCCGCAAGTTCCCTTGAGCCATTGGCTATGGAAGGATTAAAAAAGTTCACAGTGGAACTAACATCAGTACCATCAGTACCAGATAATATCACAAATTTTCAAGTGTTTGATGACGACAAACATATACTGGATTTCTTGACCAATTCAGGTATCTTCACCACCCAGGTCATTGACGAAAGCGAAGTGGAAGCTGAGTTTGATCCAGATGGGATCATGAATCTGAAGGACAATAACATTCCAAAGGGTATGATTGAATTAGAAAGACTCTTCGATTCAGATAAGTTGGGCACTCCTCCTCACCACAACGAAGATGGAAATAAATGTGAAGCAGTCAATCTGGGAACCGACGAAGATATAAAAAATGTATTCATAGGGAAAGTTTGCACACCGGAAGAAAGAGAAAATATCCTCAGTAGTATGAGAGAATTCCATGATGTTATTGCTTGGGGATACGATGATTTGAAAACATACGATACATCCATCATTACACATACTATCCCTCTCAAGCCAGGAAGCAGACCTTTCCGACAGAGGCAGAGGCCGGTCAATCCTTTATTGGAGCCACTTATTTATCAGGAGGTCAAGAAGCTGCTGCAGGCAAAGATCATATTTCCGATCAGGCACTCGACGTGGGTCGCCAATTTAGTTCCAGTTAGAAAAAAGAATGGAGAAATAAGATTATGTTTTGATTTCAGGAACTTAAACAAAGCGTCAGAAAAAGATAATTATCCTTTGCCTTCATTGGACGAAGTGCTGCAAATTGTAAATGGTTCACAGATGATGTCTTTTCTGGATGGATATTCAGGGTATAACCAGGTCATGGTTGAAGAAGAGGATCGATTGAAGACCGCTTTCACTACCAAATGGGGTACTTATGCATACAGAAGGATGCCTTTTGGCTTAATCAATGCAGGAGCCACTTTCCAGCGAGCTATGGATATTGCTTTCAGAGATATTATTGGAAAATGCATTATTATTTATATGGATGATCTTACGGTGTTCTCAAAGGTCAGAGCAGATCATGTAGAGCATTTAAGGAAAGTTTTCGAATCTTGTAGAACATATGGAATTTCCTTAAATCCAAAGAAGTGCATCTTAGGGGTGACAGAAGGAAAGCTCCTGGGTCATGTCATATCAGAACACGGTATCTCTATTGATCCAGATCGGATAGAAGCCATTAAGAGAATTAGCATGCCTGCCAGTAAAAAGGAATTAAAGTCATTCTTCGGCAAGATTAACTTCGTCAGGAAGTTTATTACCGGATTTGCAGAAATTATTAAGCCATTGAATGATATGTTAAAGAAAGATGCGAAAGTTGAATGGACTCCTCCGGCAAAGAAAGTATTTGAAGAAATCAAGCAAGCAATTGCTAGGGCTCCTGTCCTCATCAGTCCAGACTATTTAAAGCCGTTTTATTTATATTCTTTTGCATCTGATCACACCTGTGCAGGGATTTTGACCCAGAGGGTAGATGATAAAGATGAACATCCCGTTGCATTTATGAGTGCCCCTTTTAAGGATGCTGAGCTGAGATACCCGGCAGTGGAGAAACAGGCTTATGCTCTAGTAAAGGCTACCAAGAAATTTCGGCACTATATCCTGCGGAGTAAAGTGTATGCTATAGTTCCAGATGCCGCAGTAAAAACACTACTAATGCAAAATGAACTAGGCGAACGAAGAGGCAAGTGGGTCGCCACTATTCAAGAATACGATATCGAAATTCAACCAATGAAGTTGGTTAGAGGACAAGCATTGACTCAGACTATAGCACTTGAAGAACCTGGATTAGTTCAGCAAGCTTACGTACTTGAAGCAGTATCACCAGATGAGTGGTACGATGATATTGTTTATTATCTACTGTCTCAGAGATGTCCAGAACATATGAGCCCAACACAGAGGAGAGCATTGAGATACAGAAGTAAACGTTTCATGTTGCAAGGATCAGTTTTATTCAGACAAAATCATGAAGGCATCTATCTAAGGTGTGTTGGGAGGAACGAAGCTAAAAGTATTATGGAACAATTTCATGATAAGTTCGGAACTTGCCACGGTGGTGAGCTAGCAACGGCAAATCAGATATTAAGGGCAGGCTACTATTGGCCAAAATTGTTTCAAGATGCTCATCAGCATGTCAAAACTTGCCATATTTGTCAAGTAGCAGCTTCAAGAGAACAAAACCCAGCTATGCCTTTGCAGCCAGTTGTTGAATTCAGACCTTTTGCTAAGTGGGGATTAGATTTCATTGGTATGATAAACCCACCATCTTCCGCACAGCATAAATATATTTTGACTGCCACAGACTACTGTACCAGATGGACAGAAGCCCATGCTTTAAAGTTTTGTACTTCTGAAGTAGTGATCAAGTTTTTAGAAGAGAATATAATTACCAGATTTGGTTGCCCCAGTGCCCTTGTATGCGACAATGGCCCTGCATTTTCATCACTCAGATTTTCAAATTGGGCCTTTGAATATGGTATAACCCTGAAATTTTCATCGAATTATTATCCACAGGGAAATGGCCTAGCTGAGTCCACAAACAAGAACCTTTTGAATGCAATAAAGAAATTACTGGATAAGAATCCAAGAGACTGGCATACACAGCTAAAATTTGCTCTTTGGGCAGACAGAACTCGAGTTAAGTCTTCTCTGGGTACTTCGCCATATCACCTGGTTTATGGACAGGACCCCATCTTCCCGATACAATTGAGGATTCCAACCTTGCAATTCATGCAAGAGTATTTAGATGAAGATGAGCAAGTACAAGTAAGATTATCACAGCTCCTGCATCTGGAAGAAAAACGAGACATCGCCTTAAATAAATTTATGAAACATCAAGGAGTGGTCAAGCGTTGGTTTGATCGACAGGCAAGAGTGAAAGCCTTCAGAATTTCTGATCTGGTTTTATATTGGGACAAAGCACATGAACGGCGAGGTGATCACGATAAGTTCGATTATCTCTGGAAGGGCCCATATCAGATCGCTGAGATCCTAGGAGAGAACGCTTTCAAATTGAAGACTCTGACCGGAGAAGATATTCCATTGCCTGTCAATGGGCAGTTTTTGAAGCACTATTTCCAGCCATGAATTCTTCGGAACACTGGTTTGTACATAATTAGATAGGATTTCCTTTCAGTTATTTTGTTTTTTTTTCTTAGATTAGATTTGTTTGTCTTGATGTCATTTGACTCAAGAATTTTTCAAGAAGTTTTCATAGTTTAGTTGTTTTTGTTTTGCTTTCGTTTTTAGAGGTAGTTGTTTTTGAAGGGTTCTAGTTCTTGACAAGGTGGTGTGTATCCAAAACACATTTGGTATACTTTCACTAGGATATGTGAGCTCATTTCTTAAACATTTATTCACGAAACTCTTAGGATTGATAGATTATTGTTTTCAATTGTTGACGAAGCGAGCACTGAGCTTGACTGGGACGTTAATCATATATTGTGTCTCGACACCATTATCTTTTGAACATAATATCTTAAAATGTCAAATCTAATTTTACGAATTCTTATTTGTTCTTTTGAGAAACTTAAGTCATGATTGATGGATTTCCCGTGGATTCCATCGCGAGTATTAGATAGCGTGACTGCTTGTTCTTAGGAAACGAATCAGTTGTTCGGTATTGACTGAAGTATTTTGAGGTTTCTTACACATCTTAATGATCCCGAAGTTCCTAGGAAAGCCTTTGTAAGCCTGGATCAAGTGAAAATCATAAGGTAATTCATGCTTCCATTTCCATTCCATATAAAGTATTTTGCATACTTTCATATTCGTCATTTCATTTACCACATCCCATATTACAATAAAATTGTTCATTCATTTCATTCCACTACAGTTAAACCTCCATCTGCATTGCATATTTTCAACCAAAAATGAATTCGAGTCTAATAACTGCATCATTTATATGATTCTGTGTTCATTATACTCCAGAAGGATACAAGTTGAAGTTGAAATCAAGTATTTGGAGTATTTTCATTATCCACTGTACAGGATAAAATCAAATGTTGGTATCCCCACTCCAGTCCATTTGAAATCTACTACCTATATCCACTTCACTTTTGTTACTATGCAAAGTCTCAAAGCATGTAACTATTCATCCATTTTACCTTCGCCTTCCAATCACATTACTATCCACACCTTTTTACCCCTCTCCTAATCATGATTGATGAATGTGAGTGTCGTCTGAATGAGAAGCTTGCAATTCCTTCCACCCATTCCCCCATCTTTCCATAAAATAAATATTTGGATGCTTTTACCTTTTAAGCAAAGAGATTCCTGAAAATCCAAAAAAATCTCTATGTATCATGATATAAATGCCATAATTCCTAAACAAGGCATGTTCAAAAGATATTTCGTGCTGTACTTTCAAGTCAAAGAATCCTTGCGAAATAAAGTTCTAAGTACTTGTAGCCGAATCCAAAGAGGCTACCGCATCCAATCCATCCATTCCATTTCCATTCAATTCCATTCCACATACTTCACCCCGCGAACCAAAATTAAAGGGAGAAATCCTAAGTTCGTGAAGGACATGAAGGTATCATTACTAGTTATCATTAATCCCCGTTCCCTATTTACATTCCCTTTTCCACTTGCAAGCTTCGAAGTTTAGGTTGATACAAACAAACGTTGATCGTGATTTCATTCCATTTCATTTTCCTTATTCACCGTCCATATTTGTTTCTTGCTATTCAACATATCCCGTCATTCCTTTGGTTTCTGGTTGAATACGCTTTCACACAGTCATAATCTGCCATCATCCAACTCCGTTCCTTTCACCCTATCCTGTTATTCTTTCCTACCAACATTTGTCAGTATCAGAACGTGCCATGATTTTATGTGTGGATTATCGCGTCCTTCGCAGAATCAGACTCTTGAGTTCTTATCATTCGTTACCTCGGTGAAAACCTGGCAAACAGGCGCCGTGTGTAATGGTCATTATCCTAAAAAAAAAAAAGAAAAAAAAAAAAAAAAAAAAAAGAGACAAACAAAAAAAAAAAAAACAAAGAAAAAAAAAGAAAATGAAAAAAAAAGTAAAGAGAAAAAATTTTCGTTCACTGGTGAAAACCCGGCAAACGGGCGCCATGAATAAGTATCTTGGCGAAAACCTGGCAAACAGGCGTCATGATAGAGCCACATTGTTTCATTGCATTTTCACTATCATTCCATCACCACTCACTTACTTGTCATGCATATTATCATTCACCTATGTCCTCCATATATATGTCCGTCCATCCGCTTTCATGAATATACCTAGCTTGATACAGGTCAGCTTAGTCGATCCTGGTTTCTAAGGGATGGGAATGAACCTAAGTGCTTGCACTTCAAACCTCAGATTTGGATAGTCGCGCTGGCAATTGATTTTGATTCTTTGATTGAGTAGTCGTGTTTATTTGATCTCGTGTGTGGGTGTACATGGAAATATTGAAGCTTGACGTTTGTTTATCTTTAGCACATTCAAGAAGTTGTTTTAATTGAAATCAATCTTTAATCACACATCAGGAGATGCAGTGTCTTGATCCAATTTATGATTCCTTTCCCTTTTAAGCTCGTTTTGTATAGTTTACGATTGAGGATGATAATTTGATATTCTTTGAGTGAGCTTTGCATTTTTGTTTTCGAAATGTTCAGGAACATTCCTCCAGTGGAGTCGCCAGATGTTGTGACCAAATCACACATCACCCCATTAGGAATAGGGACCCCCCTTTTTTTTTTTGAGCTCTGAGCTTTTCAATGAGTTTCCAATGAGTTTTCAATGAGTTTTGCTGAGATTTTAATGATGTCCTGACTTGTTTTCCTTTGCCGGCTCGGTAACAATTTCCTTGCCTGTGATCTTTGGTTCACGATTAAGGATAGATGACTTGTAATAATGAAGAATAATGATCAAATCCTATCTAGATATTGAATTTTGAGGTTAATCCTTCAGAATGTTTGAGACCCTGAAAAGACTAAGACTAAAGCCTGAAATCCTGAAAATCCTGAAAAAATGGCTAAGTCTGAAATCTGGTGAATCCTCCAAATTCTATATTTTGCATCTTAAATCCGGTGGATTCGGGACCTATCTCAAACATCCTGAAAGGTATATTGAAAAATATTTAAAGTATAAGAAATTCAATCTCTAAACTTATACTTAAATATATTTTTCAATATCCCTTTACTCGCGCGATCCTGAAAATACTTGACGGTTTCAGAGGATTCAAAATCCTGATCTAATGCGACTAGACACTTAGATGGCGCAAATCTGGGCGCAAAATCACGAAGCAGAAGACATTTGAGCCAGAGGATTTGAAAACATGATCCAGTGCGCCCATCTAATCCTTCATCTAATGCGAAAATATCAGAGGATTTGAAAACTCCATCTAGTGCGCCCAGACTAAAAGGTCATTTCGGAGGAAGAGATGAGAATTTCAACGCCTTCAACCAATGCGAAAGTGAAAAAGGACAAGTCTAAAGCCAATCTTGGAGCAATTTTTAATGAAAATGTCAGAGGATTTTAGTTCTTGAAGTGATGCGCCACCAAGGAAGAAGAAGGAAATGAGAGTTTTGACTTGAGAAATGTTACAAGTTCAGAGGATTCTAAAATTTGAAGTAATGCGCTCAAAGTGACTCCAAAGATCATTTTTCAAAGCTATCCAATGCGCTAGAGTTCAGGGAATCTAAAGTGTTTAAGTGATGCGCCATCTTAAAGAGGAGAGTGAAGTTTGATGTTGAGGAATCCAAACTAGTGATCTAATGCGACCAAGTTCTAGAGGATTTGCCAAGTCCATCTAATGCGCTCTATCATGAGGAGATTGCCAATATCCTAGACATCTAATGTTTGGTCTTCAAGGTAAGTTTCAGAGGAATTCAAAACTTGATCTAATGCGCCTATGGCAAGGTCATCCAATATGCAACACCAAGGTAAAGAGAGACACGTTCTCAGAGGATCCTACAAACTTAACCAATGCGCCAAATATCATACATAATCCACTTCAAGACAAAGGCTATCTAAGTTCATTCGAGTTTGAAGATTTCAACAAACTTAACTAATGCGCCATATCTAAAGGAGGAGGATGAAGTTTCATTTTGAAGATCTCAATATAGTGATCCAATGCGCCAACATTATGAGGTAGTAATCAAGGTTTGTATCTAGAAGATTTTCAAGTGTCATCTAATGCGTCATGAATGAAGTTTATTTTTGAAGAGCTTAAATTGCCTATCCATTGCGCCATGCACAAGAAGAATCTAAATTGCCTAAGCAATGCGCTAACACTCTAGAAGATTCATAAAGTCCATCCAACGCGCTACCTACATGGAGACAACGAAACTTCATTCCTTGAAGATCTCAATATAGTGATCCAATGCGCCATATGTGAGGAGAGTCAAGGGTGATGTAGAAGAAGATCATCAAGCCATTATCCATTGCGCCACTCCTTGAAGATCCAAATTGCCTAAAGCAATGCGCCATATCTAAAGAGGATCCTACAAACTTAACCAATGCGCCAAAACTTAAGAAGTCTTAGGACATGATCCAATGCGCCATACCAAGAGGAAAGACCCTGAAAGTTCAAATGACTCCATAATTAATGATTTAAACCGCCAAGTGTCAAGAGGATTTCAATCCTTCAACTAGTGCGAAATGTTCAAGGGGAATCCTATGCCTTCATCAAATGCGAAATCATTTGAAGATCCTACCAACTCCATCTATCTGCGACTTACAACAAGAGGATTCTAATCCTTTAACTAATGCGAAACATGAAAGGAGGATCATCAAGGGGTTAACTAGTGCGAAATGCTGAAAGCAAGTGTGAGATAGCAAGACATGACATTCCAAGAAGGAGACTCCATTATCCCATCTAAGGCGAAATGAGAAGAGGAATTACAAACTTCATCTAATGCGAAAATCTTGAGAAGGCCTCAAAGACCTCAACTAATGCGAATTGCCAAAGGGAGTTTCAATTCTTCATCTAATGCGACTAGGAGGATGATGAAGGAAGAGCTTTATGAAACAAAGACAAGAAGATAACAACATGCTGATTCTATGCGCTTGAAAGAAGGAGGAAAACGTCCAACAACAAGAAGAAGAACATCAAGTCTTTATCCAATGCGTCCAACAAGAAAGAAGTTATAAACATTTAATGATTGTTGCCTTCGGGAAACGTGCAAAATGCATTCATTTAATAAAGATCAAAATTAAATTAAAAGTTTGTGCATGAGGTCGGCCTAGGAAGAAGGAAAGTTTTTTAAAGTGAATTATATATATGTGCCTCATTTCTTTTTCATTTGATTTATTTTCAAGAGCAGATTTGTTCTCCAAGAGCAGAATTTTCTTCAAGGAGCAGCCACAAGAAGTTGATTTTAGAAGATAAATTTGATTTTATCAAATTTTGCCAAGAGGGAAGTCAAATTGCAAGGTATCAAATACAAAACAGCTCATCAAGTAAGTCTGATCTGAGTTTTTTCTGATCTGATTTTCTTATTTTTCTTTCATTAGATGCCTTGAAATTGTCCAAATATTGATAAAATTCCAGAAGAATAAGTGGATTTTTATGATTTTTCATAGATTTTCCTAATAGCAATATTTCATAACTATAGAGGAAAATTTCATAATTTAATCTACTAAAGTTGCTGAAGTAAAATCTAGATTTTGTTTGCAATCACTTATTCGCGTCAAGTCTGCAGAATAATGGCAATGACTTCCAAGGAACGACAAGCCAAGATCCGGATGGATGCCAAGGGGAAGATTCCCGAATCAAAGCTCGTCTCAAGGTGGACAAATGTAAGCGATACAAATATGGGAAGCAGCAACTTGGAAGATATCAAGACAGTCCTTGAAGAACCTAACGGAGGAAGCCTCGCTCGAGCCATCATGAGGAGTGGAGCCATTGAAGCTGCCTGTTTTCCGCCAACTTTGCCGTGTCCGGAAATGATCATCGAATGTGTCAAAAAGTATGATGTAAATACAAGGCAAATCATAGCCAAGGATGGAACAATACTAGCCTATTTGCAAAGGGAAGCAGTTGAGGAAACTTTCAACATTCCAACCAAAGAGAGGATGATCAGCATCTCAAAACAACAAGGCCAGCAGGAGTATGATGTTGACACCAAGATAAAGTTACAAGAGATAAGGAGAGAGTGGATGGCCAATCCAGCCATGAAGTTCAATATGAATAATCCTCCACAGTTCCATAAGTCAGATTTTCATCCGGAAATTGGATATCTAATCATGTTTTTGAACAGAATGACAGGAATGCCTCAATCTGCTACCTTTCAGCCGTGGATGTACTCTTTCATCAAGTCAGTTCTCAAAGGGAAAATGATTGATTGGGCTGGACTTATCAGTCAAAATATACATGAGCAGTTCCTCAGTTTTGCTAAAACTAAGACTTGTTATATGAGTTCCTATATAGTGTACCTTCTTGCCAGAAATGAAGTCTACTCAGGTTTAACCAAGAAAGGAGAAGTCGGCATTGGACCTAACAAATTCTTATCACATCAATGTTATCCTCAGTTGCACCTGAAGAGTATTAATCATTATACAAGGTTTAATGATGCATTTGCTATGTTCATAATGAAGAAACTCAGGGGAGAATTTCATAAAAGGTTGTCTAATGCAGCAAGAGAATTCATTTCAGCATACGGACACTGGTATACTCAACATGAAAGGTACACTTACCTAAGGATCCAAGGATTCACATCATATCCATACAGATTGCCAAGGTATCCAACCAACAGGATGGTAATGTTAGAAGTTACAAGGCAACTCCTAGAACTCATCAGGTTGCAGAAGTTGAAGAAGAAAGGAGGAATCCAATTTCCACTTCGTCTTGGACAAAATCTGGAATGTCCATCTTTATCAGCAGCTGAGTATTCTGAAATAGAGCTACAGGCTTATCATTTGCAGACTCATGGCACCAAGAGGCCTAACTTTGACCCTTTCCAAGTTTGCTGGAAATACAATAGAGAATTCAAACATATCAAGCAGTTGGAAGACCACTGGGCCAGTGCCCAAGATGAAGATGATCTCCGAACTCTTCAAAGTTCGAGACTCGACTGGGATTTAGTCAGAGCCACCAAAGCATTCAGGATTCCAGACCAGTTCACAGAGGATGATACTATGCTAGTAGATGAATTTGACAAGATAAAGGATTTGCCTTACACAATTGATTGGTCAAAGAGAGATGCATCCGAAGAAGATTTGATAAAGCCGGTTTTAGCCATGACACAAGTGTGTATTAATCAACTATTGCAGGAAATGAGTGCTGAAAATCGAGATCTCACCTACAATAAGATGGATGAAGGAGAACCCAAGCAGCATAGTACACATAGCCAACCACAACATAGTGGAAATGATCAGAGCAATAATTCAACTAGAAAGAGGAAAAGACCTAGTCAAGATCAAGGGGAATCAAGCCGAAGACCTCAGAAAAAGAGTAATCCATCTACTTCATCTAATCCACAAGAAGGTGTTTCAATTGTTCAAAATCCAATACAAGAGATAGAAGTAATAGAAGAAGTTGCCTTGATTCCATCAGAAGAAATCCCATCAAGCCCCACTGTCATAATAGAAGAGAATGATGATCTTGGTCAGGATGAAGTAGGACAAGCTGAATCTGATGAAGAAGTAGCTCGTGTTCAACACAATCAAGCCCATGAACAACGAGATCTTTCTACTTTCCCACCATGGTTGAGACAAAGGATTGAAGAAAGCACAATTGTAGAGACTTATCAGCCTACTGCAGTTGAGGAATTGCTTGTAAATGTACAAAAGAATAATCAGAAGAAGAAAGCAACGATCCTTTCTAAAATCACTCAAGATTCTGCTGGAAACAGAGAGGTCCACATAGCGGTTCCTAGAAGTGACAAGGAGATAGAAAACATGGCACCTGAGGATTATAATTTGACTACAATTGGTATGGGCCCAATCACAAGGGAACAAGTCGATGAGGAACTACAAGATGCAGTGAATAATGTGAGAAGTATGTTGAAACAAGAAAGAGAAGCAAGGATGAAAGTTGAACAAGATTTTAGTACATTGAAGCATTACATCCAACAGGTCATGCAACCTATTCAACAGAAGGAAGCTACTGCAATTCCTCCTTCCATTCTTCCACAGGAAACAGTATCCCGAGTTGAGGACATGAGAACTTCATCCCAGATGATGAAGGGATGGATAGAAAAGACAGAAGACAAGGCCTATATTTACCTAGGAGAAATTGTGCAAGTGTATGACAGAGTCATTAAGCTCCAAGGTCGAGTCCAAGCTTTATTGGAAAGTTGTGCTGAGTTCAAACCAATCAAAGAGCAATATATGCCACAACTCAAAAGCTTAATGGAAGCTCCAGTAGAAGATTTAATTCATAATAAGGTGATTGACAGAGATACTCCACATGACTTTGTCACTTGGTATTTCTCCTTTCACAACAAGGGGCAACTAGTTGATAAGATTGAAGTAGATATGTCCAGGATAAGAAGTGTTCTTCTAAGAACAGAAAATCATATATATACTGCTTTGACAAAGATTTGTAATCCTTATGGAAATGTTACCATTGAGAACATGAAGCAACAAGTTAAGGCATTCTACTTTCAATATGATGGACTTGATGAAAGTCAACTAGATAATATATTCACACTTGCATATCGTCTTGGGGAAAATAAGTCTTGGATAAACGACTGGGAGAAGACACTTGGAGTCTATGAGGCAGATGTAGCAGTGGCAGAAGGATCCATTAAGGCAGCGACAAGTGTACCAATGGAAGATATTATTCAAATTGTGTCCAGATTCGTTGTATCTCATAGTACTACTACATAGTACTCGCCTTGATGATGTGGCTTCCTTATCCTCTTGGAAAGCGTGCCTTTGTTCTCTCTTTCATGACTTCTTTCATTTAATATGAGTAACCTCCTGTATTTAATAAAGTTAACCTCATTCATTTAATAAAGTATAGTTTGTTGTAACTACTTGTGATGTGGCTTGATCTGATCCGCTGATTTCGCCGATCAATCTTGACCCTTCTCTCCTTTGAGGACTATAAAAGAGCTCTCATTGCTCTCATTTGTAACGGTTGGAAATTTTGAAATTGTTGTAAGAGCTCTCTGAGATAATAAAGGACTCATTGATTTGGTGATTCTATTTATATTTCTGAGTGTTTGCATGGTTTCAATTTTCACACGAATATTAAGTTAAGTTACAAGTTTTCTTTTAAGTATAAGTTAGTTAGTGAAAGGTTGTTTTATTGCCTTGTAGTGAAGTCTTTATAATTGAGAGTCAATTTGATCTTTATGCCTGTTGAATTTTCATGAGCATAATTGATTTAAATATCTTGCATACCTTTGAAGATAGCACCTCTCTTGTGTAGTTGTTTCATATTGGCAAAACAAGATTTGGTTCGACTTCACTCTAAGCAGTAAACGTCCTTCCATTTAGGACTAGATTAGTTTTTCCTCAACCCTATATCTTTTGCCTTTTTTTTTATCAATCATTTAGATTTAGGATCAGAACGTCCATTGTTAAATCATACGCGTCAGTTGCAGTACCTAGATTTTCTAGTGTTCACTTCCAGAGTCTTTGAAACAACAAGTTGAACAATTGTGTAAGTCCCTTTGTTGATTAACAGCAGAATCATACTTAAATCATTGAGCTGTTTCCTACTGAAATTGAAACATTATTATTAGAAGGAACCTTGGAGTTATCTCGTTTGATCACTTGGTTTAGCATCCGAGAGGCTTTGCTCAAGAGAGAGTTAAATACCTAGTATTTTACTCTATTGTTGACTTGTTGAAAAACAACCATCAACAGGTCTCCTACCTACATAATTATCAGACAAGCCTAAATAATTATTAGAATTTATAAACCCAGGAGATAAAGCATCATGACTGAAATTATTATGTTGTAACATCATGATTGAAATTATTCTATTGTTATGCACATACCTACCTCAACATATATGCTGCCCGGATGAGCAGTAGCTTTGAGAAGATAATCTGTGGCCCATCAAATGGCCATCTTTGCATTGGAGAGCTGGCTGCCCATGAATCCACCGAACTCCAAAACACTCCATGATAGCATTGTGGTTGTGCATCATAATATCCTCTCATCAATTCTTCTCTATCCCAACTGAAATAATATCCCTATCTAGACACTGTTTTACTTCCTTATGTGCTTTGACTATAATGCTTTGTAACTCTCAGCTCAGAGTTGAGGAAGGATTTGTTGGTAGTAGGCTTCCTGGTAGATGACTTATTGAAAGGGCTACAATTCCCAACGTCCAACGGTTAAAGGGCATGGTTCTTCTTTGGGTGAATCACCAATGACTACTTCTTTGCCAAATAAAGTCAATACTACCCTTCTTGAAAATGTTCTTCAAATGGCTGGAGGTATGTTACAAGTTTATTATTCTTTAGTCTTGAGTTTTTTTTATCTTATAAGAGTTAAGGAATAATGGCTTAGTATAAATCTAGTCAACATTTAAATGGTTTATAGGCTTAGTGTAAATCTAGTCAACATTCAAAAGGTTTATAAATTTTACTTTTGGGGGGATTGTTCTGTATACTGCATCTTGTCGATTTTTGCATTTCAAAGTTATGAATGGATATGCACGTGGACATTATAAAATAGATTACACAGACATACTTTATAAAATATTGGATATCAGCCTTACAGTAGAATGGAAGGCATTGTGGTTGTGTCATATAAAGGGATGAGCCTTGGTGTGAGTCCAAGAAGTAGCTTGTATCTTAAAGAACCTGATCAATGCTCCCAGTCGAAGGCTCATCCCTTTATATGACACAACCACAAGGCGGATATCTACAATCACAGTCACAGTCACAGTCTAATGGTAGGTGACTGAACTAATTTGTGGGAGCATTGTCTAGTTGAAAAGATAAGTTGCTTGTCTAAGTTTTTCTTTAATCTCATAATGTAATAAATTTAGATTACATTCCCCACAAATTAGATTGGGAATTTTATCAACAATATTTCATGGATCTTGAAAAGATAAGTTTCTTGTCTAAGTTGTTCTTTAGTCTCAAAATACGACATAAATTAGTTTGAGAATTTTATCAATGTCAAGGTGGTCTTCAAAGCCATACACCTCCTTTGCCTCCACACTCCCGACGTGGCACCAAGACTACCAAGAATCCGTGAACTTCTCGCGTCAGCTTCTTCTGTGCCATTGGCTAGCACTTCAGGTATGGTTGTTCCCAGCAGTGAGACTATTTATGGGTGACCCCTAGATGGTTAATTTAGGTGTTTAGTTTACTCTATTTTTTGGCCTTTTGGTTGAATGCCCACTTGCCACTACGTTGGTTGAACTCGTTTATATTTTTTTTCTATTGCTACTTCCTTACTCTGATGTATATGAACTCTTTATTTTAATACAGTATAGGTTTGTGCTTGCAGGCTTTTAAGAAAAAAAAAATTATAGATCTTTTATCCCTTCTCATTGTAGTTGCGGAAAAATTTCCATCTTTTTTATTTCTTGTTTTAGGATTTCTGGACATCTAAGCATTCCATTCTCTGTTTTCTTTTGTTAAACAACATTATTATGTTGTTGGTTCAAAACTAATTTATAAAAATATTTTGTGTTAATATCACCTTGTTTACTCATTGATTTCTTGCATGTTGTCTTGGTTATTATTCTTATTGATTTTGTAGACCTAATAGATTGTGGGCAACAATTTGATGAAAATCCTAGTCAAATCCAATCTCTTTGATTTTGTTTTGAACTATTGTCAATTTCTTCTTAATTTGTAGGACTTTTTTAGGAATGTCACTATTGCGTCAAATTTTGAGGTAATGAAGTTTACCCATGAATTTTTACATTGCACATCCTTACATATTGTTGGTCCCTTTCATCCATTTTCCTACTTGCTCCTTGAAATCTAGATGTACTAGAAAAAATAATTGAAATTTGAATAATTGTTGTCATTTCCTATTATATGTATTTAAAATTGATATGATTATTGGCCAATGATTTGAAAGAGTTGTGTCTCTTATCTTGGCTGAGATTTGCTTTTTCTATGTGATCCATTGATCAATGATGTAAGTGACTAGTGTAGAAGGTTGTGACTAGGATGAGATTGCTGGTATTTGTTACCAAAATAGAATCTACAATATGTTTTATTAGACTTATATATTTGTTGCCATGTTTTATTTTTATAAGTTTCCTAAAAAGAAATATAGCTCAAATTCTTGAGTGCTAATAAATATAGATCATCATGGGATAGATTGATTAAATTTGTATACATACCTCACTAGATGCCACTGGACTAAAGTACGAGAGTTGTGATAAATGTTTATCTACTTTCTTCCCCATATACTATTGTACTTAATATTTTCTTTGGTGTTTGGAGTTTATTCTCATCACTTCTTGTAGGAGGACTGCATCTATTCCTTCATATTGCACTATGTTATGCAGGTATTGGCCTTTTTTGGGCACATCTATTCCCTTGGCATTCCTTGGTAAAGTCTGTATTAAATAGATTTGAGAACCTCCAAAATATCTTCCTCTAGTGGCTGATTAGAGATGGGAGTTTGTTATATTTATACATCCATTTGAATTGAAGAGTTGTACAGGATGTGTGTGAAATTGAACCCATTTGAACATTGTGATTGTTGTTTCTAGGTTGCTCTTCACTTTTGATTCAATTTTTTGGATGATTTTCTCTTTCTATTTTGCTCCATTATGACATTTGGTTCTCAAAGTTACAATTTTGTTTGGGATTAGATTTGCTGACATATCACCTACCTATGTGTTATTTTACTTTTAGTATTAGAATGTGTGGAGTATGTTTGTGCTGAAAGATGAAGTAGCTTTTAATTCTCACCTTTTCTTTTAGATGTACTAATTCTAGGTATGATATCTCTTAATTTGGGCTGTTTTCTTAAGTATTTCTATCATCTACATTTTTGTTACTCTGTTGACCTCACAAAGATGTAAATTATCTCTTGTTTCCATACCTTTTCTTGTGTAATCTCATTTGAATTTGTTCTCATCTGATTGGTAGCTTTGACTATTTATTTGTTGTATTTTAGGCTTAAAAGGTATTATTGTTGGTGGTTGTTCCATTGCATCTTGTGAACATGCTTGGTCCAACTCCATCATTTCTTGGATTGGAGAAACATTGGAAAAGATGATTGTTCTCCTTACACATTTGACATCTAAACAAATTATTCCCATGATATATGGGTTTGTTATATACAACATCTCTCATATCTAGAATCATACAACTTGATAATGTTTTTCATAGTCTAGATCGTTGCAAAAAATTTCATAAATCACAACCTCAGATTTTTTGTAAATTCTAAAGAAGCTATGTACTATGTAATTGCAAATCAAAGAATTTATAGAGAAATGTAATTAGTTTTGACTAAGGAGCATAGGTAAATATTACCTATCTTGGAATTGTGCTTAGTAGATTCTATGTTAGGTTGAAATCTAGTAACAAGTGTTTCTTAAAGAGCCCATATCTCTTCATGAACCATGGTGCTCTTTAATATACAAGATCTTTATTTTGTCTGGGAAAGAAAATTTCTAGAAAGTAGACTTTGGGAACCCTCAATATCTAAACTAATATAGATGGCGTCTACTTTTCATGAGCCCAGAGCCTAAGTGTTTTGGATCTTGGAAAATCCCACATAAATCTATAGATTAGGGATCTTTCCTTCAATATTCAGAGCTGATCTTCCATATATCAACTATGTTAAAGAAGATGGGGGGTGTTTCCATTTTAAAGTAACAACCATTCTCCTTTTTGGCTATGAAATCGGGTATTATAACTATTTTCTTGGCATGATGTACAAAACTCCTTATATCTTCCTTCAAAACATGAGGTGTTGCTTTTGTGACTAGTCTTGAGTATTGTGCTTGAGCATTCTCTGAAGAGGCCCATAAGGATTCTTCTTCCTCAACTAGTTCTTGCTTGACTATTTAGAGAGTAATATGATGAGAAAAACCTCTACTAATGTTTGGTGCATAAGTAGATGGGGGAGAATAGGGCTCCTTGAAGGTATGTACATTAGTTGATATGATCAAAGAGACATGCAAGTTTTCAACATTCACAATGGAATACAAATACATATATGGATGTAGATCTAGTATAAAAGTATTAGAATTTAGTTTTTCAAGAATCTTAGATGGAGTATATCTAATTGGTTTTAACTTCATTGCTATACCTCGAGACTTATCTTTTTGTAAGTAAAGATATTATGTATCCCCAACATGGAACTCGACTCTATGCTAATCCTTTCTTGCTTCCTAATTAGTTTGAGATTGCTGCAACCTCTTTCTTTTAGAGAAATATATTTCTTGTTCTTTCAATAATTTTTTATCTTAGTGGATTTCTCAATCCACTTTTTGCACCCTTTGTGGCTATTTCATCACAACATTAAATGGAGTAGGTAGTAAGTAACCAAAACATGTCTCAATAACTTGCATCAGCAATGTTTAACTTCAAACTATTTGGATCACGTCATAACCATCTACAACCTTGTACATACTTGCATACTTTATTCTTACAAAATATTATCACGTTAGGAGTGTTTGAAAGTTACATGCTTAGTTAGTTTGACTAGTGGCTAAGAATAGTAAATCAAATTTAATATCTTTTCATGATATAATTCAGATCACATTCAATCCTTTCATAAGCCTTTTTAAATTCTATTTCTAAAAAGATATCCTTTCAACAAAACTAGTGAACCCATTTGAAGCCTTCCCAAGATTTGATAAGGCTACAACAAGTAAATCTGCCTATTTATATACTTAGTATGCCCTCTTCAACTATTTAGGAAACAAGATGTTTAATTCTACTAGCAAGATATTTTTCTTAAATTATGTAAAAGACATTGAGGACTGTAATATGTTGTCATCCTCCAATCACAGCCTTTAGGTGTGAGTTTAATGAGCTCTTAATAAATGAACATTAGTTGCAAATAAGGAGGGAAAATACTCTAGGCAATTAGAACCACAAGAGGCAATCCTAAACAACATAAAAAACCCATGACACTAGGTATTGAGGATTATGCCTAATGTTCTAATGTGTCTTTTTTAGTGACTTTAGAATTTTACAAAGGCAGTGGTCCCCACTTTTATTCTTATTCTCCACATAGTCCCATGCAATTTGTTGAATCCCAAAATTGTAAGTAATTGATCTTTTTATAGAATTTTAGAGCAGCAACTGTTTATAAAATAAAATTGCAAAATAATGGAATCTTTTAAGGCTATAATCAGCACTATTATGGGAAATTGCCAGTAGGCAGTCCCCATCATTGTGAGTCATGAACATTAGCAATTACATGTTTTCTCCACAATATAAATAGTTGGCATTGTTCATCTTTTATGATTGTTTTTGGTTTCTTTTTTCTAGCTTTTAGCAGAAACAAATATTTCCCATTCAACTAGCATATTTTTAAGGACAAAAAAATTTGGAATTTTAGTAAAGCAATTTTTGGGTCCATGCCACAACTTTACAATCTGAATAATAACCAAATCAACTGGAGAAAACATAGCCAACAATTTAATGTAGGGACTTTCACTAATCACTTAAACATGATAAAAAGACACCTTGAGTGTGCCACTTGAGGGGAAAAATAAAGCTGTAGCAATGCAAATGTTGCTACATGGCAGCTGACACTAGAATTTAAAAAACTAGATTTAATCATGACTATGCTTGGTAGTGTACAAAGGGTTGTGTTGTAAAGGTTAAAAAAATGGATTCATAAGAGAAGTGGCTGAAGTTCAAAACCACCACATCGCAATAAGGCAGACGTTAACTTGGAAGCCATATGGGCATGTAATAATATGTGCAGGACTGGAACCTATTCCAAGCCCAGGAGGTGATATTCACAGTTACACTTTAACAAACAAACAATAGTGAGCATACCTGGGAATTTGTGATATTAATTTCTGCACAAATGTGCACCTAATCTCCTTGAATATAAGATACCTACATGGAGTCAAGATGCCAATCTTACTTGTATGCTATAAAGAAAAAATGTCAAGCAGATATTCTTTATAGAAAACACTCCATCATAGACTACTATTATCCCTTACTCTATGAATGTTAAGACCCCTTTGTAAACCAAATAAACAGATGAAGTACAATCAAATAGGAAAAAGACATTCTTAAACATCAACCACATTCAACCAATCATTAACGAGAACGCTGCATTCCAATGCAAGATGAAATGTGGACTACATATAGGAATCTTCAGATTATAATAGCCACAAAACCAAAAGGAGAGAACATATTACCATTATTCAAAAAGGAGCTGACAAACTCACAACAAGCCATATGGAAGGTTGGACCATTTTCTCTATTTCCATGTTTCAAAGATCCCATATGGGTTTGTAGTTCAGTCACCTACCATTAGACTGTGACTGTGACTGTGATTGTAGATCTAGACTCAAATGCAGTATGGACTCAGAAATCTTAGAACTGATTTCAAATATATCTTGAAGAAGACAAGAACTCCTCAAAACCAATCCAAACTTTAGAAGAATTTGGTTTCAACTAGATTACAAATAACCAGAGAGAAGTCTAACTCACCATTCTTTGCAAGAGCTCTGCCTTTTCCTTTCCTTCCATCTGACGTTTGTGACGCCGAGAAAGATATTCATCTAGACCAGACATCAAAAAGTCAACTTCTTCTCCTAACTACTCCAACTTTCTGCATAGAAGAAACAATTCATGTAAAAAGTCTATATGTCTAGGGCATAGCTGTGTTTTAAATGTTTTGTCCTCATAAAAACTAATTCAACTAACTCTGCTATCAAGAACGGATTTCTATTGCATTCTAGACATTGTGATGAAATATCAACAGCATTAATATATGGCAAAAAGGCATTTCAACATAGAAGTGATACAATTTGAAGTAGAAGTGATACCATTTTAAGTAGGCTGGAACCAGTTGTGCATCAGGTAGAGATGGAAGGTACAAGGAAAAGGATGGTACAGAAAAACATTATGAAAATCAGACCTGGCAAAAATAGCAATATTGGCAGATCTAAAGAAAGGAAACAATTTGCAGTGATGGGTCTTGATTTTGCAGCAAAGATTGTGGGATTTATTCTTCCCAAATAAAAAGAAGCTGCAAGTCAATTTAATTTGTGTGTCCTATTTACAGAGCAGAACAATTTAGAAACCGTGGCGGATATCTTAGATTTGGGCAACTGAAATTTCTTAAACAGTAAGCCAATTTAGTGTGGACGGGGTAGCGGAGTTACAACACAGTTAAACCCCGTAATTCAAACAATGATTTTGGGCAAAATGAAAGGACGGTAAATATAATCCGTGTGTTTTTATGTTTCAATATTCAGAACAGACACAAGCAACTGTAAAGATAATCTGTACCATGAAACTAATTTTCAATGTTGAAGAGTAAAGATAATCCTATCAACCGCTAAAACATATTTGCATATTTTTATTATTATAAATTTTAATTGATTATTGTGAATCAATATAAATTTTAATAAGAAAGCCTATCAAATTAAAATTTATTACGAAAGAGAAATAAGGTTAGAGAAGATCTGTGTCATACCTTTTCTTTTTATGTTTAGATCAAATACTCTGAACTCTTTCTCAAAGCCATGTTTAAATAAACCATCTATTGTGATGTTGAGCCTCCCTTCTCTGTACAAGTTATTATGATGCATGAACATTACATCATATATTGTGATAACAAATCTACATTCTTTTACAGTGCCGGCTAGGTTTCATAGTGCTGGCTAGCATAATATACACTCTTAAACCCATATTTATATTGTGAACTCTAAACCATACAATGCATCAAGCATTATGATGTTGGCTTCCTTCTTATAAAACAGAGCCTAAAAACCCTATTTATCCTTAGGGTTTCTTATAGATGACAAACCACACCCAACATCGTGATGTGTTGCATAACATATCCAACATTATAATGCCACACTTCATTCCTCCTAAACTGCAGCTCACATCTGGTGCAGGGTCTCCAATAGTGTGCAACCTTATGATGCGAGACAACATATCACATCCATTATAATTCAAAGCTATTATAATGGGATCTCAAAACCTTAATTTCTAAAAATGAACTTTTTATAAGCTACACATCATATCAAGGGATGAGATTGGGATCATGCCCGAGGCGAATTTCACAGAATGAATACCCCTCAGTCCTTGACTCTTAGCCAAAGAGGTTCAGCCTAAGGCTCATGCGCTAAAGCTTGTGCTCCCATTCATAGCAAAAATGAATTTGTGGATGACCTCTATAAAATTATAATCTAAAGCTATAATAATGAAATCTCATAACCCTAATTTATATTGTGAACATTCCATTAACTACACATCATCCCTAAAATTATTTATAGAGCCTTCATCCTCAAACTTATTCGAGTCTCTTTAACTTCTCAAGAAAGAATACATTAATAATGAAAATCAATGAAAATAAATTCGTTATATTAAAAAAAAAAAAGAAACCCTAGTGCTTCATATACCTTCAACTTAAATAGTTTGTACTTTTTACAAGATCAAAACTAGCCACTACATTAATCATTAATTTTTTTTGTAAAGTGAAAGTTATATACATACACTTATATTAGGGTAGTTGTGAAGCCCAACTATAACTAGTATAGATATTTTAAATACATTATCTAAAAAACACATAGAGGTACCACTCTAGAGCTATTATTATTATTATTATTATTATTACTACTTTAATTTAGAATTTTTTTTTACTACATACACTCATGGACATATAGATTTTAATTTTAATTTATCTACAATGCTTAAAATTTTTATTTTACTTTTCGAAAAGTCACCATTCATTATTTGGGCAACTCTTTTGTTTTGCTTTTTACTTTGAAAAGTGTAGTAAATATTGTATACTTGTATGTTACTTTTTAATAGTTTATATTTTAAAATTTTGATGTCTTATATTTAAAAAATAAATATTTAATGTAAATTATTACAAAACATGATCATCTATATATTGAGGTAGTTATGAAGTCCCACTACAAATATGATAAACTTAATCGAAAATATTTAAAAAATATGATCAAATTTAATTATGTCTGCCAAGAATCTCACTTTACTTTTAAATTATCTTGAGAAAAATAATAGATATAACTGAAAAATATAAGAGAAAAATAACTAATGAAATAAAAGTTAAGGTACAACTTATGAATGTTGGGAATTAAGGTGTAATTCCGATTGAATTTATTTAATTATTGCCTAATGTTGTATTTGATTGCACATTCAGTTTGGTCACATAGTTGAGATGGCATGGTGACATGTCAGCTTACTTGGAATGTGACTTGGATGGTCAAGTCAATCCTACATGGATTTGGGCATCCCATACTGAGGTGGCATTAATTTTTCATGTGTCAACATCTTTGGTATGTGGAAGACAATATTCCATATGACAGAATCTATGACGCATAAGGGCCAATTTTGGAGATTCCTATGACGAGTGGTGACAAGTGTCGGTTGGCATCTTTGCATGAGGGAAAGGCATCTTTGGGTGCCCAAGTTGGGCTATGACATGTTGTAAGTAGAATATGCTATATTTAGCATTGTATGACGGATTCTCTTACAACTTTCAAGATTGCTATTATGGGCAGATTTTAGATTTTAGGATGGTTGTAAGTCATATAAGAGAATTTGTCATAGTCTATTTATAGCCTGGAGCACTCTACATTGGGAAAGTCAAATTTGCCATGTATGATAGATGTAAGGGATGTAAGGATAGCAAGGACAAGTGTCCTTTGATTTTAAAAATGGCCATGAGGCCAAGGTGGACACCTATCCCAAGATGCTCTCAAGATATATCTTGTAATCTCTATAAAATGCATAGTTTGGAGTTGTAGTTGCATAGTGTTTTTATAGGTACTGTTATGCTGCCGGAATAACTCGAGAATCGGCATTCGTGAACTCTTGGAAGACTTGCATTGCAAGTGTATTTTAAATTGTTGTTGTTTTGATAATACATTGTGCAGGTTTTAGAGTGTGGGGTTTTTTACCTAAATTTTTTTTTTCCCCACGGTATATCTTGTGGCACCTTCTTTCTGTGTTGTGTTGCTGCTATAATCTTTATGTTATTATTTTAATGTTGCTGGAATTGTAAGGATTAAAAAAAATTTGCACTTCATTCCCCTCATTAGATTAGTGTAGTAAGTGTGTTTCGCTTACCTTGCTTCCTTTCAGTTGGTATCAGAGCTTGATCACCTGTGGTCCTAGTTGTTGGGTAGGGGTTTCTTGAGCTAATCCTCAATTGAGTGGGAGTCTGTGCAAAGTATTCTATGATCTTGTTGTAGAGAGAAGATGACAAGCACATCCGGAAGAATAGAGGTGGAGAAATTAAATGGCACTAATTTTGAGCAATGGAAGCTCAAGATGGAAGACATGCTTGTTGACAGAGATTTATGGGAAACCATTTCTAGCACAAAACCAACTGGAATGTCACAAACTGATTGGGATCTCAAAGATCGGAAAGCTAAGGGTCTCATAGGACTTAGTCTTGATGATTATGTCTTGTTAAATGTCCATGAGGAGAAAACTGCAAACTTGCTTTGGAAGAAGTTGGGAGATGTGTATCAAGCCAAATCCCTGGTTAACAAACTTTTTCTGAGAAAGAAGTTGTACTCTCTTCGAATGAAGGATGGAGGATCTATTGCAGATCACCTAAATGGTTTTAACATGTTGGCTGCACAATTAACATCCATTGGTGTAAAGATGGAGGAGGAGGATCGGTGTATGACCTTGCTTTGTTCTCTGCCAGATTCATGGGATCATCTTGTCATGGCTGTTGGGCGCACCACATCCACTTTCAGAATGGATGAAGTGGTATCTTCGCTATTATCTGAAGAGATGCAGAGAAAGTCTTCTGAGGCAGCCAAAGAGGCTCTTGCAGTTCCTGGAAGACCCAAGGAGAAAGGAAAGAAGAAGGACAAGAAAGCTGAGAAGGGTAGATCCAAATCCTGTGGAAGATCCAAATCTCCTGGAAAGTTCAAGGCTCTCTGCTGGAACTATGGTAAATCTGGATATTTCTGAAAGGATTGCAAAGAGGAAAAGAAGAAAAAGAAGAACCCAGATTCAGATTCCAACAAGTCACAAGATGATTATGATGCCTTCATCGCAGCCCTGGCAACCCATGCATCTGATGATGTGTGGCTGATTGATTCTAGTGCATCATTCCACATGACCTGGCATCAAGACTGGTTTACTAAGCATGAGGAGTTCGATGGTGGAAAGGTGTACCTAGGTGACGACTCTCATCTGAAGATTGTTGGTCATGGAAGAGTCTCTATCCAATTCCCTAATGGATGAGTGAAGGGAATCTCTGGGGTTATGCACATCCTAGGCTTAGCACGGAACTTGCTTTCTATAAGTATGTTGAATGATGCAGGTATGTAGGTTATCTTTTTGAAAGAAGGATGCAAGATGACTAGAGGAGCTATGGTGCTTGCTAAGGGTACTAGGAGAGGTACTTTGTTTTAGCTGGAGGCATGTATTTCACAATGCAATAGTTCTTTTGACTCAAGAAAGAGGGTAGTAGTCACTTCAGCTCCACCATCTAAGTGAACAATGAAGAAATCTGTTGTTGCTAGCCCTGATGGTTGTATTCATATCTTGGAAGTTAAGTTTCCTGCTGAAAAGACAATGTTATGGAATAAGAGATTTGGCTACATTGGTGAGAAGGGTCTGTGTACCCTAAAAAATAAAAACCTTGTTGAGGGGTTAGATGATTGTAATCTTGAGTTTGACTTTTGTGAACATTGCATATATGGAAAACAAAACTGTATTCAGTTTTATTCGAGTTCTCATAAGTCTTCTGGTGTGTTGGACCTTGTTCATTCTGATGTATTTGGTCTTGTTAATATTCCTTCATTATCAAAATCTGTATATTTTGTATCTTTCATAGATGACTATAGTAGAAGGACATGGATTTATTTTCTTAGAAGCAAATCTGAAGTCTATAGTAAGTTTAAGGAGTTTAAAGCCTTTGCTAAAAATTAGACTGGTGAAAAGATTAAATGTTTGAGAACTGACAACGGTGGTGAGCTTTGTTCTACATAATTCGATAAATATTGTAAGGAACTTGGGATTGAAAGACATAAGACAACTCCATATACCCCATAGCAAAATGGAGTTGCAAAGAGGATGAACAAGACACTGATGGCGAACGCTAGGAGTATGCTTAGTGGAGCTGGCCTAGAACAAAAATTTTGGGTTGAAGCTGTTGCCACTACTTGCTATCTTGTAAATAGATCTCCTACATCAACTCTTGTTGGAAAGACACCCATGGAGGTGTGGTTTTGTAGAAAGCCTTCAATAAGGCATCTTCGTGTTTTTGGTTGTGAGACACATGCACATGTGCCTAGGGAGAAGCAGTCAAAATTGGAGAACAAGGTTGTTAAGTGTATCTTCACTGGCTATGGTGTCAGTGTTAAAGGGTACAAGATTTGGGACCCTGTGGCTGAAAAAGTGTTGTATAGAAGAAGTGCCATCTTTAGAGAGATAACACCTTCTTCCACTATTTTACAGCCAGAAGAAAAATAAAAGAAAGAGGATGTCATTTAGTTTCCTTCTATGCCTGAGAAGACTTAACAAAAATCTCTAGCAGCTCTGAAAGCTTAGAAGAAGAAGAAGTTGAACCTCAACCTCAGCCTTTGAGGAGGTCTACACAAACAAGAAAGCAACCTGAGAGGTTTGGTTATACATTGCTTGATTCTAGTTGTGGAGATGGCAGTGTTAAGAAGTATAAGGCCAGAGTGGCTGCGAAAGGGTATTCACAAGTGGAGGGTATAGATTATGGAGAGATCTTCTCTCCCGTTGCAAAGCTGACATCAATTTGATTCCTGTTATCTCTTGCAGTATCTTATGACTTAGAGGTAGAATAGATGGATGTGAAGATACCTTTTCTTCATGGTGATTTGGAGGAAGAAATCTACATGTCACAGCCAGACCATTACATTGTGAAAGGTAAAGAAAATTCGGTTTGCAAGTTAAAGAAATGTTTGTATGGATTGAAACAGTCTCCTAGGATGTGGTACTTGAAGTTTGATGCCTTTGTTTTATCAATTGGATATCTAAGATTGAAATTAGATCATTGTGTGTATTACAAGTTTGACAATGATCGTATTCTCATTGTTGCACTGTATGTTGATGATATGTTGCTCATTGGGAAGGGTAAGAATATAATTTCTGATTTTAAATCTTAGTTGTCAGCAGAGTTTGAGATGAAAAACTTAGGGGCAGCTAGGTACATTCTTGGGATGGAGATCCAAAGAGATATCTAAGCAAATAAAAAACTTTGGTTAAGCCAGAGTAAGTATGTGAAGATCGTGTTGGATAGGTTCAGCATGGCAGATTGTAGACCATTGTGTGTTCCTGATTCTTTAGGGACAAAGTTGTCTATTGAGGATTATCCAAAATCTCCTAGTGAGGTGGAGGACATGAGTAGAGTACCTTATGCTAGTGCTGTTGGCAGTTTGATGTATGCCATGGTCTGGACAAGACCAAACATTGCCCAAACAATGGGAGTCCTTAGTTGGTTTATGGCTAATCTTGGACAGGTACATTGGGATGCAGTTAAGCGAGTGTTCAGATATTTGAGGGGTACTTCCAAGTATTTCATATGCTATCATGGTAATGTTATAGGACCTTCTCATTCTATTGATATTCATGGATTTGTGGATTCAGATTGAGCAGGTGACATTGACAGCAGGAGATCCACCAGTGCTTATCTGTTTACACTATTTGGTGGTGCTATTAGTTGGATGAGTAAATGACAACCTGTGGTTTCTTTGTCCATGACAAAAGCTGAATATATGGCAGAAACTCATGCTTGTAAAGAAGCCATTTGGCTTAAGAGATTGTGTTTAGATATTGGTGTTGATGCTAGTCAGATTACAATCAGTTGTGATAGTCAGAGTGCGATTTGCCTTGCGAAGAATCCAACTTTCCATGCCAAAACAAAGCATATTGATGTACAGTTTCACTTCATGCGAGACATTGTAGAGGATGGGAAGGTAAATTTGGAGAAGGTAGATACTTTGAAGAATGTTGCAGATGGATTGACAAAGCTAGTGGGCACAGAGAAGTTTAGATGGTATTCGGAGTCTATGGGCCTCTCGGCCTATAGCAATTAAATTCTGTTATTCTATTGGCTCTTACAAGGTGTTCGACAAGTGGGAGAATGTTGGGAATTTAGGTATCTCAATGTTGGTAATTCCTTACATTATTTATGATTGTATTTATTTAATTATTGCCTAATGTTGTATTTGATTACACATTCAGTTTGGTCACATAGTTGAGATGGCATGGTGACATGTCTGCTTACTTCGAATGTGACTTGGATGGTCAAGTCAATCCTACATGGATTTGGACGTTCCATATTGAGGTGGCATTAATTTTCCATGTGTCAGCATCTTTGGTATGTGGAAGGCAATATTCCAAATGACAGAATCTATGATGCAGAAGGGCCAAGTTTGGAGATTCCTATGACGAGTGGTGACAAGTGTCGGTTGGCATCTTTGCATGAGGGAAAGGCATCTTTGGGTGCCCAAGTTGGGCTATGACATGTTGTAAGTAGAATATACTATATTTAGCATTGTATGACAGATTCTCTTACAACTTTCAAGATTGCTATTGTGGGCAGATTTTAGATTTTATGATGGTTGTAAGTCACGTAAGAGAATCTGTCATAGTCTATTTTTAGCCTGGAGCGCTCTACATTGGGAAAGTCAAATCTGGCATGTATGACATATGTAAGGGTTGTAAGGATAGTAAGGACAAGTGTCCTTTGATGCTGAAAATGGCCATGAGGCCAAGATGGATGCCTATCCCAAGATGCTCTCAAGATATGCCTTGTAATCTCTATAAAATGTATAGTTTGGAGTTGTAGTTGCATAGTGTTTGTACAGGTACTGTTATGCTACCGAAATAACTCTAGAATCGACATTCGTGAACTCTTGGAAGACTTGTATTGCAAGTGTATTGTAAACTATTGCTGTTTTGATAATACATTGTGCAGGTTTTAGAGTGTGGGGTTTTTTACCTGAAAAGGTTTTCCCCACGGTATATCTTGTGTCACCTTGTTTCTGTGTTGTGTTGCTGCTGTAATCTTTATGTTATTAGTTTAATGTTGCTGTAATTGTAAGGATTAAAATAAATTTGCACTTCATTCTCCTCATTAGATTGGTGTAGGAACTGTGTTCCGCTTACCTTACTTCTTTTCAATTAAGTCTCCTCATATAGCCAAATAGTACTTAAAGGGAAGACTAGGGATATGTATTACCTACATGGCATCAAAGCCCTATTTACAACATCATGATGTAGTGCATGGCATATCTAAAGATATGGTTATCTACCTCATTCTTCATCTTATAATATAGTTTATTAGGATTCAAAGGCCTCATTTTTATTTTTATTGGAAACTTTTCAAAGCTACACAACATACCTAACATTACGATGCAAGGTCTCCAATCGTACACAAGCTTTATCTTCTTCCTCTTACAATGTAATCCATTATAATGGAGGGCATCAAAACCCTAGTTGATATGTGAATATTAATAGGCTACACATTATATCCAGAATTTTTTATAGAGCCTCTTTCCTCTAGCTCATTTTACTCTTAAAACTCTTAATAAATAATACATAAATAATGATAATTAATAAAACATGTTTAAAATAAGCTATAATATATTATATTAAACAAAAAATACCCTACTATGTCACATAAATTCAACCTAATACTCCATACTTTACATTAATCATTAATCATTATACTTCTTTTGTAAAGTTGATGTTAAATAAATACACTTATACTGTGGTAGTTGTGGAATCCTACTATAAACATTATTGTCTTAATGGAAATATAATTGAATGGTAAGAAGACATTCCCTTAAATGCAATAAAGCAAGCAATAATCAAATTAATCTAGATAAAAGAGATAAGTCTATACATGTAACTAAATCTAATATATGCTACTTAAATTCAATAAATCAAGCAATAATCCAATTAATCTAGATGAAAAAGATAAGTCTATACATGTACCTAAATCTAATAAATTAGAAACTAAAACAAAGATAAATGAATTAATAATGTATGTAGAATTTAGAGAGGAGACTAATTTTGACTATGACACAAGACATATACCTAGAATCTAAGACCAAATTAAAAAACTAAAGGATGTAATGAATGCGCTCTATGGATATTAGAATTACATAGATACATGGATTGAGGTCATGATGGTGGCCTTGATTCTCTCAAGGGTTGCCATGAACTTCTAGTGTAGACCTAACTTCTAAATCTTTAGAACATTAGGTCCCATAGAAAAATGTCTATGTTTGTATCTAGAAATCAAAGACTTGGTGGTGTTGCAAAGTATCATTAAAACTTGCCAAAAAAATAGGGAATCCTTGAGACTTCTTGTAATGCAATCAAGCCTTGTTGATTGATGTTACCATAAAACTCCATGTTGAACACTAGTTTTTTATTATTTTTATGTTGTACTTCAATGTGATATCATAGAGAAAATGAAATTATGGAAGTAATAAAATACCAAATCAAAAGAAACTACACACATGTATCAATAATACCATGTAATAAGGATCATATATAGATATTTCTTTAATGTCTTATATAGTCTTTTAACCATTCTTCATCCTCTTACATAGATATTTCTTCAATGTCTTATAAGGTATTTTGTATATTATTTCTTTTGATATTGTCTATAAAGTGACTAAACATTTTGCTAATGTCCATTGAGATCATTGTTTGGATTGTAGATGTTAGACATATTTATAAATTATTGATTGAAGGCATCCAAGTATTACTTTTCTTTGTGGTGGTAGTTGGACAACTAAATGTGTATTGATAGAGGGTTCTAGCATTACTGTATCGATCCTCCAAATTCCTCATTTCTATGGTCATTTCACTCATTTTTTTCTACCAAGTTATTCTACATAGTTTGGATTTGTCTATTATCAAACTCATAGATTGTTCACTACCTTATTTGCGTTTGTTTGGTTTCTAGATGTTGTACTTACATTAATAGCCATTGTATTATCTGTTCTATAAATTTTATGGAACTAATTGTGGGGTATTCTACTAATTGTAGTTGTGCCTTGATTAGTTTTGTAAAAATCTTATCTATTCCTTCTAATTTAATATATTTGTGCATCCAATATTGCTTGGAACTTATTGCACTAGCATATCTATTAGTCCATACTTATGTAGAGGGGTGGACTTACCTAAATCAATTTGGGATCCTTGAACTATAATAGGAATTATAACAGGTGTAATGGTCACCATAAGGTTCTGTTATTTCAGCTTTACTGGAAATTATTTGATCTTTCTCAATGGATCCCATGTAGATGGTAGTGACGTTCCAACCATAATCTATTTACCTTCTACACTAGTTTAATTTCTATCCTAATCTTGTTCATCTCCATTTCCTTCTATTGGTTCCTCCTCTATTTGTATTTATTTCTTTGTATTTTCTCCATAAGGTTGGTCTTCTTTTTATTGCTCTACCATTTCTTCATCTTGACCTCCTATTTTCATAAAAGTATTTTATTTCTTCTCTGAGGATTTACTTGGTTCATTTATGATTTCTTGTTTTATCATCTTTGCTTCATCCATATGTTTTTCCTTTCCTTCTTTTTCAACTACCTATATATGAGTTTTTCTCTTTGGTTTCTCTTCTTACTCCACTTCTATTTATTCCTTATATGATGTTTCAATCATTGATAGAGCTTCTTGTGTTGTAGTGATAACTATAAATGTTATATTTTCTTATATTTTAATATTTTATACCTTTCATACAACCCTTTCATCCAAAATATTTTGATAGTAAAACCTTGTTGCCAGTATAACTTCTTCTTTTAGTCTATTGGTAACTGCATCATACACTTTATGTGGCACCTACACAAGAGTGCCAACTCTTTGTGCTCTAAGTTCTTTATCTTGGAATGTTCTTATATCTTCCTAATCTAAAGGAGAGATTGTACTTCTTTTACAAGTCCATCTACGGCTATTTGTCTTATGGATGCTTCTATCTTCAATTCAACATCTCTCTCCTTTTTCTTTCCTTTGATCCTTTTACATAATTCTTCTACAAAATTTTTAGTTAGCAAACTTCTACAAAATATGGTGACCATTACTATAGTTAGTAAATTTTAGTTAGTTCATCAAAATTACTATCGTATACTAGGTGTATCCAATTTTGAGTTAGTTCTTTTCTATGGAAGTGGTGGGATATTTTTTGGCTACGTCGAGTGGTTTTCTATTTTTTCCATTTTTCTTTGTTTTTGTTTTCATTCCTTGGTCACTTCTTTCTAGATATTTCCTTCTTTTGACACTACTTGTTCTTTATTTGTGCTTATTTTCTTACTTTTTATACCTTTTAGATTTTTTTCATCCTAATTTATCTTGTTCAAAGGATTCACTATTTATATATTGTACCAAACCTCTCCTCACCTTGAATTTATTTCTCCTAATCCTTTGTGGTTGGTTTTCTTTTGCCTTTCTATTTTGTGTACAATTCATTTTCAATAGGGTCATTGTCACTAATTTATGCATGAGTTCGCCGGTGAAGGTGTTTTATTTTCTAGTCTTCTAGCCATTTTCTCTTTCTTCAATGATTTGGTCTCCTCTTTTCACTTTTCCTTACTCCTAATATCATATTGCAATGATTTATTTTGTAGTTCCTCTATAGTCAATGTCTCCTTTTTAAATCTCTTATCTCAAATTGTGAGGAGTATTATGGTATCCCTAAAATTAAAGAACTTAATCTAATCGACCTTCTAGGTGTTTTCCTTTTCATCTCTTTTCCTTTCCTTGTCTTGAGAGTATCCACAATAGAAATAACTATTAGTTTAGCTAGAATTTCCAATTCTTTGTTTTCCAAGTCTCTATCTTAACTTTCTATCTACTTTAACCTACCTTGTCTCTTTCCTTTGTATATCTCCTATCCTACTATTCTTTCCATGTCCCAAATCTAGGTATCTTGGGTTTCTTTAGGTGGTGCAACAAATTCTTCTAAATCTTTGTAGGGTAGGGGTAGGTCAAATGCTATCCTAAATAGCTTTTTTAAAATAAAAAAGGTTCAAAAGCACTCATACCAGATATATTAATGATCAAAAGAGAATTACAAGAGGGGCCCAAAAATGAGAAATAGAGGCTTCATGGCCATTAGAACACAAGGGGTCAAATATACTCACACTGTTCAAAAGTTCTACGGATATCATCACCCGTTCAAACAACCATCTTTAGAGTAGTTACACTCTCATATGATGAACATCAAATCAGAACTAAATGAAGCTAGAAGTAATAGTTAGTTCTATGAGAGAGTGTCTGTAATGGCCATTAGAGGTGAAGAGATGCATCCTCTTCGCCTTAGAGAGGCAATTAAGACTTCTAAAAAAATTAAAGCCTCTCATACTAGAATGAAAGATTTGAAGTTGTCTTGGTTTGAAAAGGATTGTTGGTCTCCCAATGGTGTCAAGGATCTCTACCAAAACCATTTGAAATTTGAATGTTACATTTGTAGAAGGAAGATCGTAAACCACGTGTTGAAATGTGAAATCAGTTTTACTTATTCCAATAGTGACGAGCAGTCAACAATGAGATCTGGCTAGTTCCACGTGTACACCATGCAAAATTGCATGCAGAAGTGCCACTCACACTTTTATGCGTGAAAATATATCTTTAGATTTTCTTTATTTTTTGCATGTGCTTTTTTGTGATTATTTAGGTTAGTCAAGATTAAATGCCAAGGAATGAGAAAAAGTTTTGTAAATCTAAATTTTCTTTTGAGAATAAAATTGAGAGATCTTTGCCCATGGTTTTTTCCTGGTACATTACTAGGTTTTCCACATAAATATATGTTGTCTATTTTCTTCTCTTATTGTTAATTCACTATTATTTCAATTTTGTACTGCTTATTTTTCTAAGGGTTGGTATTAGAGCACACGGTTCTATGCAGAAATTATTTTGTGGCTTTTTCATTTTTGTGAAAAGCAATGACAAGAAGCATGGTTACCAAATTTGAGGCTCAAAATTTTGATGGTTCCATTTTTTCTCTGTGGAAACTAAAGGTTCAAGCCTTATTGGTGAAGGATGGATGCGCCTTGGCTTTCAAGGGGACAATGTCAAAACCTGTAGCCATGAAGCAAGAGGATTGGGTTGAACAAGATAGCATGGCTAGAGCTACAATTCAGTTATCTCTGGCTGATTTAGTTTTATTCAATGTTGCATAGAAGAAAATGAGCAAGGTTACTGATTCAGTGGATAAAATAGCTGTCTCAAGGTAACAAAGGGAGTGTGGGTGGTGCTAAAGGGAGAAAAAGTTGGCATTTTCTACAGTCTAGTTGGAGAAACTTGCAGTGGAGAGGCTACAGTGGTATCAGATGTAGAAATGGATTCATCATCTACTTGGTATCAAAGGTTAGGCCACATGAGTGAATGTGGTCTCAAGGTACTGCTAGATAGAAATCTTCTCCAGGTGCTAAATCTAGATATTTGAATTTTTGTGAGCATTGTTTGTTTGGAAAGCAGAATAGGTTGAATTTTTCTAGTTGCACTACCTAAAGTAAAGAAATTCTAGATTTAATCCATTCGTATACCTGGGAAGCACCTATTACATCACTTTGGTGTTTGTCATATTTTGTTTCATTTATAGATGATTATTCTTGTAAGGTGTAGATTTATCTGTAGATGATTTTTCAGTGATATGATCAAGCTCCTCCTAAGGTGTCCTCTTAAGGAAAGACAAAAATATAATATGGATTGTGTTGCAATGAAGATGCTGGATGTGATGTAGAGGAGTTGTGTGGATACCTCAACAAGTACTCACCCACCTCCTTTGAAAAGATTGCCTAAGCCTAAATGAAAACCTTAACAAGGTCCTCAATTGCTTTCCTTTGGTAAGAAATAACCACAATGTCACCAATATACTTAAAACCTGGGGTAAATGTATGCATCCTTTCACCAATAAAATATCTAGGTTGAGGAAAATGTCATCCTCAATGATGATATGTGTCTCTATCACATACCCTACCATGCACTTTTCCCACACATCTTGGTAAATATACATTATTTATGTTGAGACCCAAGTGCACCTTGACATACAAATTTTTTTGTGATTCAAATTACAATGAGGTTTTGTTTTTATTTGGATAATGATCATGGGTAGCCACAAACCTAGGATATAACAATGGTTTCATATAGATTAAGAATAAATGATTGGTCTAGATGTTTAGTTAATAGATTCCAAAGTTTCATTATATTGGTTGAAGCTTTGGGTAGATCTATGATTTATGCTAGGGTTCAACATGATGTTGAGGGTGTTAGTATCACTCCTGGGTCTAGATCCTTTGACCCATCTACCCTACACTTCATGAGCCTTTGTTGTTTAGTGAGGCATCCATCTAGGATATTAAGTGCTTGCCTAATGATATAGTGATGGAAATTAACAATCTCCAAGTTCACTCTTTCTTGTGGAAGGGTAATGCTTTCACAATAATACAATATATTTTAATTATAACATTGTAATAGGGAAAATTGTATACCTATGTCATTTTACCTTATGTTTTGGGCCTAGGAAAAACCATTTTATGAAGGAGAACTCAAAAGGACTATAATTTATATAGTGTGATCAAGTCTAAAAAACATTCCTAAAAAAACATCATCACACATCTTAAGATTTTACTCCATTCCATAAATAGTTCATTTTCCCTCTTTATGTCAAACACACAAGTGTGGACCTAATCTCGATTAGGTCTATGACTATGGATTTGAACCCTGAAGTTTGAAGATTTAATTCAAATTCAAACTTTTCCCACCCCTTTACTAGCCATTATGAGCTAACTAAAGTGTGAATTGTGTGAAATTACTCATTAGGATGTTGTATTTAACAAATAACCCTAAGTGAAAATGAATCATCTAGGGGTTATGAGGAGGAGGATGCTAGAGTTTTATTAATAGAACAAATTTATTCTAAAGCATCATATTATTATAAAAATTATTAGAGCAGGTTATTTTAGGTCTACTTTTACTCTTGTTTTCCACCTTCGAATCTTCTCTCAAAGACATAAAGTCATCTTACTTTTACTCTTGTTTTCTACCTTCCAATCTTTGCTCAAAGTCATAAAGTCATATTTACTAATGATTTATATAGAAAACCTCAACTTTATTATCAAAGTTAATTATTACTTCAATAATTGTATTTATTTAATTACTAGTTAAAATAGTGGAAGTCTTTCATATTGACCATTACTTTTTAATATAAAAAATGTGGTACATTTCCATAACCAAAACAACATGATATTAAGATAAAAGCCAACTTCTCTTTTTATCTATACATTAGTTAGCTCATTCTATTAATAAAAAAATTTGATCTAATGTTCATTATTTAATTTCTAAAGACATGATATATAAGAATTGCCAACAATTTAATAAATGAAGTAAAAATTTTCCCATAACCTTGATGAGACATATTACTATTTAATAGTTGAAATAAAATACTATAAAATATTGAAATGAAATAAAGTTCCATAAAATAGTGAAATGAAATAAAGTCTGGATGTTCAAAAAATATATAAAGTCCATGACAAATAGTATATAACATAGTCCATGAAATAGTCAAATTATACAGCCCATGAAATAACCTATCACATACTATCTCTGTAATCAAGAGTCCTCTTCACACCATGTGAACTACTCGGATGACCTGAATCACTTTGTAGAAGAGAAAGATTTAGATGAAATCAGATGTAAGATGATTAAAAATGATTTAATGACAATTTTTAAATTTATAATTTATCATAAAATAAAATTACCGTGTGAGGCTGAGAGGCATGCTCTGGTCCACCTGGACCTATCTCTACATGCTCTGAATCAATCTATTTAACACAAGAGAAAGTTCAAGTTGAAATTAGATGTAAGACGATCTTAAAAATAATTTAATTCAATTTAATTTATAATTTATCATATTTAAATTTTTATATCGTAAAAGGTTGTTGTGCATCCTCTATTCTAGGACCTGTCTCTATAGGCTTAGCTACATGACATGTCTCAAGCTATAAAAGAAAAAGAATTTTTAACACATGTCAACATATATATCTATTGAAATTTACTTTAAGTTCACAATGTATATTTTAATTGACTTTAAATATAATCTAAATTTTAAATTATACCGTATCAGGCTACCCATCTCCTCTGTCCTCCTGCTCTGCATGTGTTGTGTGTTAATGAAACGTGTCACTGACAAGCTCCTACAAGGTTATTTATAACTTAGCACATGTGTGTACAAATTAGGTTATTTATCACTTGTGTACATAGATACTCAAATTTTGTTTTAATCTATTTAAAAGACTTGTACATATATTACATGTAGACATAGATATACGTTTTTGAACAACCTGAAATGTAGTCGACTCCTGATATAAACTTGGATCATCCAAGTGTGCTGTAATGCCCATCCTCATTGTTGTGTCAACCTACATAGACATATTTTTAATATATATTAAATAGTACATGCACGTTTTTAGATATAGTGAAATCAAAATAGAAAAATCTAAGTATATATAGTTTTTTTAAATAATATACATACTGTAAAAGTGTCATGTGAGAAACCCAATGATGGAGGAGCACTCGAGACACCCTCAAATGAAGGATTCAATGTGGAAGAATTTTGAACCAACATAAATATTTAATGTACATGTTCAAGATTGAATTACAAATTAAAATCAAGTAAATAAAATTATTTAAAATATAAATCATTCAAAATACCCCAATTGGGTGCCTGAGAGGAATAGGTGTCGATGAAAAATTAAATCAATCAATGGTCCCTATTGCCATCATCTACACTAAACAATTTAATTTATCTATATGTTCATTAAAAACACGTGCTTAAAATTGTTATAAATTCAACATGTGTGTAACCTATATATACATATGTCAAATGATCAGTAGGATGATCCTCAACAAATAGATAATCAACAAATGATTCACCCATATTATCAGATGATGCATGTGTAGCTAAAGTGAGTGCAGCTGCCTGATAAGATCCATAACACAACTGATTGCAACTCATACATGTATGAGGCATTGACACATGTGGAGTGGTACTAGGACCACTTCCATCATCAACTCCTCCATGGTCTCTAACCTAAGCTACCATCATAGAAGCCTGCTCATCTAGGCTACCTAAGATTGCACTCAATGTGCCTAGTGTGGATACCGCAACAGGAGGGTCAATAAGAGGTTGAACAAGCACAAGTTGTTGGGGATCAACCCGTGCCCCCAACCTCTATTGTGGAATGCTGCCACCAATACCCTGGAATGATCTAAAATCAAAGTAGTTGGGTTTCTGATTCATAACAAACTCTACATATAATTTTCTCAAAAAATATAAAGGAACCTCACAATTAACATGAGGTGGATAATCAAACACCATCCACCATCTATCCCAAAAATTGGTAGACATTCCTTCAAGCCTACACCACCTGATTGATATTCTTTTCTTATTTGCAGTAACAGGTTTATTTGTAATGGGATGTCTAAAATATAGCACTAAATGACCTTTTGTGATTTTAAGATCCAAAATATCCTTATAGGAGAGGCCATCAGCATAAAATTGGCACCTCTCCTCTCTCTATTTACGGAATCCATCAAAGTCTGATTCAATAGACCTCACAGAATCTACAATGGTTTGCATCAAAGTTGAAAAATGTACCACAAGGCTTAGGACAAGGTCGAAAGCTTAGGAAATGCAAATTGACAAGTGTCACGTAAAGTGTCAAAAGGCATCAAAATTAGAGAGAGAGAGAGAGAGGAAACAACACAAGATAAGAAAGAAGACTCGTCATCAAGAGGTTTGCTGTGTAGAGGATATTATTCATGCTTACATGTATGTGACAAGGATTTAAAATGATCATAGGGGTCCTCGTCGATGTTGTGCATGATTTTTGTACTTGCAGTCCCGTGTTTGGATTTGGCAATTTCACCTCACCGTGAAGATAAAAATACAGAAATATAAAAACATGACAATGGTTGGGCTCTTCCTGACATCATCCTAGACCCTGCTGCTATATGGGGAAACCTAGATGACAAGGATCCTCCATCCTCTGGCACTGCTCTAGCCGGTTGATGGCCTTTTTTCATTGTTTTTGTAATGTTTTCTAGATTTTGGGCATGGCCCATAACTATATGACTTTCTAGGCTCTGCCCATGTGACTTTTGGGAGTGTTCCTTTTAACCACCCATCCTTTTTTGTGATATGTGACGAGGAGTCTAAAACCCTAACATGCATTTCCCTTTGTATGTCTTTGTTTTACTTAACATACATTCTCCGATGTATATAAATGCACCTCTCGCCTATCGGCAAAACATTCTTATCGGCCACCTTACAAACTATCACCCTGATGTATGTCTTCAATGCTTGTATCTGCCACAAGATACATTACCCAATGTACATTCAGAATATACATTTGTGATATATAATCCCAATATACTTCAGTTGACCTGTGATCGTCAGTTTCCTTCACCACTGCTGCTGGTCACGCTTTGCACCTGACTCAATGTATCTGTGAAATGTATATGTTCAATACACATTCAAAATATACAATCAGAATATGCATTTGGCAAGTTTGACCATTGACTACTCTTGTATCTAATCCAATGTATGTTTCAACATACAACTGGAAGATACATTCCCAACATGCTTCGCCAAATGTACATTTGACTGAATTATTGACTTCTTTGTATGCCGATACACTTGCACATTCACAATGTATCTTTACTGCATACAATCTCGGTAACCATCTGCGAGATACTCATGACTTACAACTGCGGGATACACAGGAGATGAACCTGACATACATTAATGATATATGTACAAAATGTATATTCACAATGTATGTTTCCTAATCTTGACATACAATGCCTCAATGCTTCCCGATATGCTTTGCAACATACACACAGAACAGACCCTTGCGATATACACACGGAATGTATATCTGACATGTAAATGTAATATACACACAAATTGTATATCTGATGGAATAACGTGGAATTTCACCGATTTGAACCGCTGCAAACATTCTTATCGGCCACCTTACAAACTATCACCCTGATGTATGTCTTTAACGCTTGTATCTGCCGCAAGATATATTACCCAATGTACATTCAGAATATACATTTGCAATATGCAATCACAATATACTTCAGTTGACCTGTGATCACCAGGTTCCTTCACCACTGCTGCCGGTCACGCTTTGCACCCGACTCAATGTATCTTTGAAATGTATATGTTCAATATACATTCGAAATATACAATCTGAATATGCATTTGGTAAGTTTGACCGCTTACTTCTCTTATATCTAATCCAATGTATGTTTCAACATACAACTGGAAGATACATTCCCAACATGCTTCGCCAAATGTACATTTGACTGAATTGTTGACTTCTTTGTATGTCGATACACTTGCACTTTCACAATGTATGTTTACTGCATACAATCTCAATAACCATTTGCAAGATACTCACGACTTACAACTGCGGGATACACAGGAGATGAACCGAACATACATTAGCCATATACGCACATAATGTATATTTGCAATGTATGTTTACTAACCTTGACATACAATGCCTCAATGCTTCCCGATATGCTTTACGACATACACACAAAGCAGACCCTTGTGATATACACGCGGAATGTATATCTGACATGTAAATATGATATACACACAAATTGTATATCTGATGGAATAACGTGAAATTTCACTAATTCAAACTGCTGCAAACCCTGCAACTTCACAGATTTGTTTCCTTAACAATCTAACACAGATTTTAGACTTTCCCAACCTAGCACATGAGGATGCTAGGATCTTTCAATGCATCCCGTACTGGATCCTGCAAGCATGAAATTGAACAAACAGAAAAATAAAACGAAAACACTGTATAGCCATTCCACCGATTTCAAAGAAATCTAACCGGTGGAATGGATTAACGATCCATCTCGATCCAAAGAAAGCAAATCGATTATTACAGAGGAAAACCTAATGAGATCGAATAACAAAAAGTTGCACGACACAAAACAAGACCTTGTTATTTATGCTTTCAGAAATGTATACAGATGCTCTATTCTCACAATTGCACAACTCAATTTCACACTACTACTATCATGATCACAATCGATCTGATCCTGGGCTATTTATTCACTTACCCTCGGTAGTACTGAATTGGCTCCAAGCGGATGGGAGATTAATCCAACCGGCTGGGAGATTAATCCAAACGACTGGGAGATTACAACTGACTAACAACCTCTAACTGTCTAACAACCTTCGAGATTACAGCTCGACAAATGTCCTTGGGACTTACAACATAAACCTAAATACAAACTAAAATAACATGATTGGTCAAACAGACCTTATTACATTGAATGGTCAGCTTAGGACCTTATTGGAAACATCAAAATGAACTGTAAATAGTTAATGCCTTATGGAGGCCACTGTGGATTGGGTGCCCCTGCACCAATATGTGTATTATTATCTTTCATTAATATAGATATATTGGTCGCCTATTCATAAAAAAAAATTGCATCAATAAATATTTTGAATATTGTGTAGATTGGAAGCCCATCTTATGGAATATGAAACTAATCAAAATCATCTTCATTATATTCAATAATGTTAGATCCAAACTTAACATTGGTTGGGGGATTAGTGAAACCTCCTGAGATGTGTTGACAAAGATAAAATAATTGATCAGGTTCTTTAAGATGCAAGCTACTTCTTGAACTCACACCAAGGCTCATCCCTTTATGTAACACAACCCCAAGGTGGATATCCAATATTTTATAAAGTATGCCTATGTAATCTATTTTATAAAGTCCACTTGCATATTCTTTAGAACTTTGGAATGTAGAAATCCACAAGATGCAGCATACAGAACAATCCCTTAAAAAGTAAAGCCTATTAACCTTTTAAATGTTGACTAGATTTACACTAATCCTATAAACCTTTTAAATGTTGACTAGATATACACTAAGTCATTATCCCTTAACATTTATGAAGGCATCTTAAAAGATTAAAAAAAACACAAAACTAAAAAATAATAAACTTGTAACATACTTCCAGCCATTTGAGGATCATTTCCAAGGAGGGTAGTATAGAATACATTTGGCAAAGAAGTGCTAATTGGTGATGCACCTAAAGATGAACCATGACCTTTAACCATTGCACGTCAATGTTGGGAATGAGGAGGATGAGAAGAAGTATAGACAATGCTATTGTTCCTTTCATCTTCCCCATTATAATTAATCTTATGATAGTATACATTAACATAAGGGGGCAACAGTAACATAAATAGTAGCCCCTAAAATTAGCCGACAACCAGGAAGCCTGCTACCAATGAATCCTTTCCCAACTCTAAACTCCTCGAGCTACCAAGCATTACAGTCAAAGCACATAAGGAAGTAGAACAATGTCGAGACACGGATATTATTTCAGTTGGGATAGACAAGAATTGACGGGAGGATATTATGATGCAGGAGATAATGTTAAGTTTGGATTTCCAATGGCCTTCACAACCACAATGTTGTCATGGAATGTTTTGGAGTTCGGAGGATTCATGGGTAATGATCTCTCCAATGTAAATATGGTCATTCGATGTGCCACAAATTATCTTTTTAAAGATACCGCTCATCTAGGCACCATATATGTTCAGGTTAGTATATGCATAACAACAAAACAAATTTAGTCTTGATGTTACAACCAAATAGTTTCAGTCATGATGTTGTATCTCCTGGGTTCATATATTTTAATAATTATTTAGGCTTTTCTGATAATTATGCAGCTAGGAGACCTTACAAATGCTGGGAAAGGCTAGAAGACATGGACACTACCATAACTGCATATAAAATAGATAACCAAAGCCATGAAATGACTATAGCACTTGCAGCTGCATCCCTTGTGTTTCACAAATCAGACCTTTCCTATTCCAAGAGACTCATTCATGCTTCCATGATGGTAAATTTTTCAGCACTAGAGTAATATCAGCTTAAAAGCATGATAACAATCGGAGTTTAGGAGCTGATAAATCAGACAATAAATTTGGATTGAACAATAAACACGTTGTAGCCCCGAGTGCTTTTAAATATGGTCATTCGATGTGCCACAAATTATCTTTTTAAAGATACCGCTCATCTAGGCACCATATATGTTCAGGTTAGTATATGCATAACAACAAAACAAATTTAGACTTGATGTTACAACCAAATAGTTTCAGTCATGATGTTGTATCTCCTGGGTTCATAAATTTTAATAATTATTTAGGCTTTTCTGATAATTATGCAGCTAGGAGACCTTACAAATGCTGGGAAAGGCTAGAAGACATGGACACTACCATAACTGCATATAAAATAGATAACCAAAGCCATGAAATGACTATAGCACTTGCAGCTGCATCCCTTGTGTTTCACAAATCAGACCCTTCCTATTCCAAGAGACTCATTCATGCTTCCATGATGGTAAATTTTTCAGCACTAGAGTAATATCAGCTTAAAACCTCTACTAATGTTTGGTGCATAAGTAGATGGGGGAGAATAGGGCTCCTTGAAGGTATGTACATTAGTTGATATGATCAAAGAGACATGCAAGTTTTCAACATTCACAATGGAATACAAATACATATATGGATGTAGATCTAGTATAAAAGTATTAGAATTTAGTTTTTCAAGAATCTTAGATGGAGTATATCTAATTGGTTTTAACTTCATTGCTATACCTCAAGACTTATCTTTTTGTAAGTAAAGTTATTATGTATCCCCAACATGGAACTCGACTCTATGCTAATCATTTCTTGCTTCCTAATTAGTTTGAGATTGCTGCAACCTCTTTCTTTTAGAGAAATATATTTCTTGTTCTTTCAATAATTTTTTATCTTAGTGGATTTCTCAATCCACTTTTTGCACCCTTTGTGGCTATTTCATCACAACATTAAATGGAGTAGGTAGTAAGTAACCAAAACATGTCTCAATAACTTGCATCAGCAATGTTTAACTTCAAACTATTTGGATCACGTCATAACCATCTACAACCTTGTACATACTTGCATACTTTATTCTTACAAAATATTATCACGTTAGGAGTGTTTGAAAGTTACATGCTTAGTTAGTTTGACTAGTGGCTAAGAATAGTAAATCAAATTTAATATCTTTTCATGATATAATTCAGATCACATTCAATCCTTTCATAAGCCTTTTTAAATTCTATTTCTAAAAAGATATCCTTTCAACAAAACTAGTGAACCCATTTGAAGCCTTCCCAAGATTTGATAAGGCTACAACAAGTAAATCTGCCTATTTATATACTTAGTATGCCCTCTTCAACCATTTAGGAAACAAGATGTTTAATTCTACTAGCAAGATATTTTTCTTAAATTATGTAAAAGACATTGAGGACTGTAATATGTTGTCATCCTCCAATCACAGCCTTTAGGCGTGAGTTTAATGAGCTCTTAATAAATGAACATTAGTTGCAAATAAGAAGAGGGAAAATACTCTAGGCAATTAGAACCACAAGAGGCAATCCTAAACAACATAAAAATCCCATGACACTAGGTATTGAGGATTATGCCTAATGTTCTAATGTGTCTTTTTTAGTGACTTTAGAATTTTACAAAGGCAGTGGTCCCCACTTTTATTCTTATTCTCCACGTAGTCCCATGCAATTTGTTGAATCCCAAAATTGTAAGTAATTGATCTTTTTATAGAATTTTAGAGCAGCAACTGTTTATAAAATAAAATTGCAAAATAATGGAATCTTTTAAGGCTATAATCAGCACTATTATGGGAAATTGCCAGTAGGCATTCCCCATCATTGTGAGTCATGAACATTAGCAATTACATGATTTCTCCACAATATAAACAGTTGGCATTGTTCATCTTTTATGATTGTTTTTGGTTTCTTTTTTCTAGCTTTTAGCAGAAACAAATATTTCCCATTCAACTAGCATATTTTTAAGGACGAAAAAATTTGGAATTTTAGTAAAGCAATTTTTGGGTCCATGCCACAACTTTACAATCTGAATAATAACCAAATCAACTGGAGAAAACATAGCCAACAATTTAATGTAGGGACTTTCACTAATCACTTAAACATGATAAAAAGACACCTTGAGTGTGCCACTTGAGGGGAAAAATAAAGCTGTAGCAATGCAAATGTTGCTACATGGCAGCTGACACTAGAATTTAAAAAACTAGATTTAATCATGACTATGCTTGGTAGTGTACAAAGGGTTGTGTTGTAAAGGTTAAAAAAATGGATTCATAAGAGAAGTGGCTGAAGTTCAAAACCACCACATCGCAATAAGGCAGACATTAACTTGGAAGCCATATGGGCATGTAATAATATGCGCAGGACTGGAACCTATTCCAAGCCCAGGAGGTGATATTCACAGTTACACTTTAACAAACAAACAAAAGTGAGCATACCTGGGAATTTGTGATATTAATTTCTGCACAAATGTGCACCTAATCTCCTTGAATATAAGATACCTACATGGAGTCAAGATGCCAATCTTACTTGCATGCTATAAAGAAAAAATGTCAAGCAGATATTCTTTATAGAAAACACTCCATCATAGACTACTATTATCCCTTACTCTATGAATGTTAAGACCCCTTTGTAAACCAAATAAACAGATGAAGTACAATCAAATAGGAAAAAGACATTCTTAAACATCAACCACATTCAACCAATCATTAACGAGAACGCTGCATTCCAATGCAAGATGAAATGTGGACTACATATAGGAATCTTCAGATTATAATAGCCACAAAACCAAAAGGAGAGAACATATTACCATTATTCAAAAAGGAGCTGACAAACTCACAACAAGCCATATGGAAGGTTGGACCATTTTCTCTATTTCCATGTTTCAAAGATCCCATATGGGTTTGTAGTTCAGTCACCTACCATTAGACTGTGACTGTGACTGTGATTGTAGATCTAGACTCAAATGGAGTATGGACTCAGAAATCTTAGAACTGATTTCAAATATATTTTGAAGAAGACAAGAACTCCTCAAAACCAATCCAAACTTTAGAAGAATTTGGTTTCAACTAGATTACAAATAACCAGAGAGAAGTCTAACTCACCATTCTTTGCAAGAGCTCTGCCCTTTCCTTTCCTTCCATCTGACGTTTGTGACGCCGAGAAAGATATTCATCTAGACCAGACATCAAAAAGTCAACTTCTTCTCCTAACTGCTCCAACTTTCTGCATAGAAGAAACAATTCATGTAAAAAGTCTACATGTCTAGGGCATAGCTGTGTTTTAAATGTTTTGTCCTCATAAAAACTAATTCAACTAACTCTGCTATCAAGAACGGATTTCTATTGCAGTCTAGACATTGTGATGAAATATCAACAGCATTAATATATGGCAAAAAGGCATTTCAACATAGAAGTGATACAATTTGAAGTAGAAGTGATACCATTTTAAGTAGGCTGGAACCAGTTGTGCATCAGGTAGAGATGGAAGGTACAAGGAAAAGGATGGTACAGAAAAACATTATGAAAATCAGACCTGGCAAAAATAGCAATATTGGCAGATCTAAAGAAAGGAAACAATTTGCAGTGATGGGTCTTGATTTTGCAGCAAAGATTGTGGGATTTATTCTTCCCAAATAAAAAGAAGCTGCAAGTCAATTTAATTTGTGTGTCCTATTTAGAAACCGTGGCGGATGTCTTCGATTTGGGCAACTGAAATTTCTTAAACAGTAAGCCAATTTAGTGTGGACGGGGTAGCGGAGTTACAACAGAGTTAAACCCCGTAATTGAAACAATGATTGTGGGCAAAATGAAAGGACAGTAAATATAATCCGTGTGTTTTTATGTTTCAATATTCAGAACAGACACGAGCAACTGTAAAGATAATCTGTACCATGAAACTAATTTTCAATGTTGAGGAGTAAAGATAATCCTATCAACCGCTAAAACATATTTGCATATTTTTATTATTATAAATTTTAATTGATTATTGTGAATCAATATAAATTTTAATAAGAAAGCCTATCAAATTAAAATTTATTACGAAAGAGAAATAAGGTTAGAGAAGATCTGTGTCATACCTTTTTTTTTTTATGTTTAGATCAAATACTCTGAACTCTTTCTCAAAGCCATGTTTAAATAAACCATCTATTGTGATGTTGAGCCTCCCTTCTCTGTACAAGTTATTATGATGCATGAACATTACATCATATATTGTGATAACAAATTTGCATTCTTTTACAGTGCCGGCTAGGTTTCATAGTGCTGGCTAGCATAATATACACTCTTAAACCCATATTTATATTGTGAACTCTAAACCATACAATGCATCAAGCATTATGATGTTGGCTTCCTTCTTATAAAACAGAGCCTAAAAACCCTATTTATCTTTAGGGTTTCTTATAGATGACAAACCACACCCAACATCGTGATGTGTTGCATAACATATCCAACATTATAATGCCACACTTCATTCCTCCTAAACTACAGCTCACATCTGGTGTAGGGTCTCCAATAGTGTGCAACCTTATGATGCGAGACAACATATCACATCCATTATAATTCAAAGCTATTATAATGGGATCTCAAAACCCTAATTTCTAGAAATGAACTTTTTATAAGCTACACATCATATCAAGGGATGAGATTGGGATCATGCCCGAGGCGAATTTCACAGAATGAATACCCCTCAGTCCTTGACTCTTAGCCAAAGAGGTTCAGCCTAAGGCTCATGCCCTAAGGCTTGTGCTCCCATTCGTAGCAAAAACAAATTTGTGGATGACCTCTATAAAATTATAATCTAAAGCTATAATAATGAAATCTCATAACCCTAATTTATATTGTGAACATTCCATTAACTACACATCATCCCTAAAATTATTTATAGAGCCTTCATCCTCAAACTTATTCGAGTCTCTTTAACTTCTCAAGAAAGAATACATTAATAATGAAAATCAATGAAAATAAATTCGTTAGATTAAAAAAAAAAAAACCCTAGTGCTTCATATACCTTCAACTTAAATAGTTTGTACTTTTTACAAGATCAAAACTAGCCACTACATTAATCATTAATTTTTTTTGTAAAGTGAAAGTTATATACATACACTTATATTAGGGTAGTTGTGAAGCCCAACTATAACTAGTTTAGATATTTTAAATACATTATCTAAAAAACACATAGAGGTACCACTCTAGAGCTATTATTATTATTATTATTATTATTATTATTACTTTAATTTAGAATTTTTTTTTACTACATACACTCATGGACATATAGATTTTAATTTTAATTTATCTACAATGCTTAAAATTTTTATTTTACTTTTCGAAAAGTCACCATTCATTATTTGGGCAACTCTTTTGTTTTGCTTTTTACTTTGAAAAGTGTAGTAAATATTGTATACTTGTATGTTACTTTTTAATAGTTTATATTTTAAAATTTTGATGTCTTATATTTAAAAAATAAATATTTAATGTAAATTATTACAAAACATGATCATCTATATATTGAGGTAGTTATGAAGTCCCACTACAAATATGATAAACTTAATCGAAAATATTTAAAAAATATGATCAAATTTAATTAAGTCTGCCAAGAATCTCACTTTACTTTTAAATTATCTTGAGAAAAATAATAGATATAACTGAAAAATATAAGAGAAAAATAACTAATGAAATAAAAGTTAAGGTACAACTTATGAATGTTGGGAATTAAGGTGTAATTCCGATTGAATTTATTTAATTATTGCCTAATGTTGTATTTGATTGCACATTCAGTTTGGTCACATAGTTGAGATGGCATGGTGACATGTCAGCTTACTTGGAATGTGACTTGGATGGTCAAGTCAATCCTACATGGATTTGGGCATCCCATATTGAGGTGGCATTAATTTTTCATGTGTCAACATCTTTGGTATGTGGAAGACAATATTCCATATGACAGAATCTATGACGCATAAGGGCCAAGTTTGGAGATTCCTATGACGAGTGGTGACAAGTGTCGGTTGGCATCTTTGCATGAGGGAAAGGCATCTTTGGGTGCCCAAGTTGGGCTATGACATGTTTTAAGTAGAATATGCTATATTTAGCATTGTATGACGGATTCTCTTACAACTTTCAAGATTGCTATTATGGGCAGATTTTAGATTTTAGGATGGTTGTAAGTCATATAAGAGAATTTGTCATAGTCTATTTTTAGCCTGGAGCACTCTACATTGGGAAAGTCAAATCTGCCATGTATGATAGATGTAAGGGATGTAAGGATAGCAAGGACAAGTGTCCTTTGATTTTGAAAATGGCCATGAGGCCAAGGTGGACACCTATCCCAAGATGCTCTCAAGATATATCTTGTAATCTCTATAAAATGCATAGTTTGGAGTTGTAGTTGCATAGTGTTTTTATAGGTACTGTTATGTTGCCGGAATAACTCCAGAATCGGCATTCGTGAACTCTTGGAAGACTTGCATTGCAAGTGTATTTTAAATTGTTGTTGTTTTGATAATACATTGTGCAGGTTTTAGAGTGTGGGGTTTTTTACCTAAATTTATGATTTCTTGTTTTATCATCTTTGCTTCATCCATATGTTTTTCCTTTCCTTCTTTTTCAACTACCTATATATGAGTTTTTCTCTTTGGTTTCTCTTCTTACTCCACTTCTATTTATTCCTTATATGATGTTTCAATCATTGATAGAGCTTCTTGTGTTGTAGTGATAACTATAAATGTTATATTTTCTTATATTTTAATATTTTATACATTTCATGCAACCCTTTCATCCAAAATATTTTGATAGTAAAACCTTGTTGCCAGTATAACTTCTTCTTTTAGTCTATTGGTAACTGCATCATACTCTTTATGTGGCACCTACACAAGAGTGCCAACTCTTTGTGCTCTAAGTTCTTTATCTTGGAATGTTCTTATATCTTCCTAATCTAAAGGAGAGATTGTACTTCTTTTACAAGTCCATCTACGGCTATTTGTCTTATGGATGCTTCTATCTTCAATTCAACATCTCTCTCCTTTTTCTTTCCTTTGATCCTTTTACATAATTCTTCTACAAAATTTTTAGTTAGCAAACTTCTACAAAATATGGTGACCATTACTATAGTTAGTAAATTTTAGTTAGTTCATCAAAATTACTATCGTATACTAGGTGTATCCAATTTTGAGTTAGTTCTTTTCTATGGAAGTGGTGGGATATTTTTTGGCTACGTCGAGTGGTTTTCTATTTTTTCCATTTTTTTTTGTTTTTGTTTTCATTCCTTGGTCACTTCTTTCTAGATATTTCCTTCTTTTGACACTACTTGTTCTTTATTTGTGGTTATTTTCTTACTTTTTATACCTTTTAGATTTTTTTCATCCTAATTTATCTTGTTCAAAGGATTCACTATTTATATATTGTACCAAACCTCTCCTCACCTTGAATTTATTTCTCCTAATCCTTTGTGGTTGGTTTTCTTTTGCCTTTCTATTTTGTGTACAATTCATTTTCAATAGGGTCATTGTCACTAATTTATGCATGAGTTCGCCGGTGAAGGTGTTTTATTTTCTAGTCTTCTAGCCATTTTCTCTTTCTTCGATGTTTTGGTCTCCTCTTTTCACTTTTCCTTACTCCTAATATCATATTGCAATGATTTATTTTGTAGTTCCTCTATAGTCAATGTCTCCTTTTTAAATCTCTTATCTCAAATTGTGAGGAGTATTATGGTATCCCTAAAATTAAAGAACTTAATCTAATCGACCTTCTAGGTGTTTTCCTTTTCATCTCTTTTCCTTTCCTTGTTTTGAGAGTATCCACAATAGAAATAACTATTAGTTTAGCTAGAATTTCCAATTCTTTGTTTTCCAAGTCTCTATCTTAACTTTCTATCTACTTTAACCTACCTTGTCTCTTTCCTTTGTATATCTCCTATCCTACTATTCTTTCCATGTCCCAAATCTAGGTATCTTGGGTTTCTTTAGGTGGTGCAACAAATTCTTCTAAATCTTTATAGGGTAGGGGTAGTTCAAATGCTATCCTAAATAGCTTTTTTAAAATAAAAAAGGTTCAAAAGCACTCATACCAGATATATTAATGTTCAAAAGAGAATTACAAGAGGGGCCCAAAAATGAGAAATAGAGGCTTCATGGCCATTAGAACCCAAGGGGTCAAATATACTCACACTGTTCAGAAGTTCTATGGATATCATCACCCGTTCAAACAACCATCTTTAGATTAGTTACACTCTCATATGATGAACATCAAATCATAAGTAAATGAAGCTAGAAGTAATAGTTAGTTCTATGAGAGAGTGTCTGTAATGGCCATTAGAGGTGAAGAGATGCATCCTCTTGGCCTTAGAGAGGCAATTAAGACTTCTAAAAAAAATTAAAGCCTCTCATACTAGAATGAAAGATTTGAAGTTGTCTTGGTTTGAAAAGGATTGTTGGTCTCCCAATGGTGTCAAGGATCTCTACCAAAACCATTTGAAATTTGAATGTTACATTTGTAGAAGGAAGATCGTAAACCATGTGTTGAAATGTGAAATCAGTTTTACTTATTCCAATAGTGATGAGCAGTCAACAATGAGATCTGGCTAGTTCCACGTGTACACCATGCAAAATTGCATGCAGAAGTGCCACTCACACTTTTATGCGTGAAAATATATCTTTAGATTTTCTTTATTTTTTGCATGTGCTTTTTTGTGATTATTTAGGTTAGTCGAGATTAAATGCCAAGGCATGAGAAAAAGTTTTGTAAATCTAAATTTTCTTTTGAGAATAAAATTGAGAGATCTTTGCCCATGGTTTTTTCCTGGTACATTACTAGGTTTTCCACATAAATATATGTTGTCTATTTTCTTCTCTTATTGTTAATTCACTATTATTTCAATTTTGTACTGCTTATTTTTCTAAGGGTTGGTATCAGAGCACACGGCTCTAGCAGAAATTATTTTGTGGGTTTTTCATTTTTGTGAAAAGCAATGACAAGAAGCATGGTTACCAAATTTGAGGCTCAAAATTTTGATGGTTCCAATTTTTCTCTGTGGAAACTAAAGGTTCAAGCCTTATTGGTGAAGGATGGATGCGCCTTGGCTTTCAAGGGGACAATGTCAAAACCTGTAGCCATGGAGCAAGAGGATTGGGTTGAACAAGATAGCATGGCTAGAGCTATAATTCAGTTATCTCTGGCTGATTTAGTTTTATTCAATGTTGCATAGGAGAAAATGAGCAAGGTTACTGATTCAGTGGATAAAATAGCTGTCTCAAGGTAACAAAGGGAGTGTTGGTGGTGCTAAAGGGAGAAAAGGTTGGCATTTTCTACAGGCTAGTTGGAGAAACTTGCAGTGGAGAGGCTACAATGGTATCAGATGTAGAAATCAATTCATCATCTACTTGGTATCAAAGGTTAGGCCACATGAGTGAATGTGGTCTCAAGGTACTGCTAGATAGAAATCTTCTCCAGGTGCTAAATCTAGATATTTGAATTTTTGTGAGCATTGTTTGTTTGGAAAGCAGAATAGGTTGAATTTTTCTAGTTGCACTACCTAAAGTAAAGAAATTCTAGATTTCATCCATTCATATACTTGGGAAGCACCTATTACATCACTTGGGTGTTCGTCATATTTTGTTTCATTTATAGATGATTATTCTTGTAAGGTGTAGATTTATCTGTAGATGATTTTTCAGTGATACGATCAAGCTCCTCCTAAGGTGTCCTCTTAAGGAAGGAAAGACAAAAATATAATATGGATTGTGTTGCAATGAAGATGCTGGATGTGATGTAGAGGAGTTGTGTGGATACCTCAACAAGTACTCACCCACCTCCTTTGAAAAGATTGCCTAAGCCTAAATGAAAACCTTAACAAGGTCCTCAATTGCTTTCCTTTGGTAAGAAATAACCACAATGTCACCAATATACTTAAAACCCGAGGTAAATGTATGCATCCTTTCACCAATAAAATATCTAGGTTGAGGAAAATATCATCCTCAATGATGATATGTGTCTCTATCACATACCCTACCATGCACTTTTCCCACATAGCTTAGTAAATATACATTATTTATGTTGAGACCCAAGTGCACCTTGACATACAAATTTTTTTGTGATTCAAATTACAATGAGGTTTTGTTTTTATTTGGATAATGATCATGGGTAGCCACATCATGGGTAGCCACAAACATAGGATATAACAATGGTTTCATATAGATTAAGAATAAATGATTGGTCTAGATGTTTAGTTAATAGATTCCAAAGTTTCATTATATTGGTTGAAGCTTTGGGTAGATCTATGATTTATGCTAGGGTTCAACATGATGTTGAGGGTGTTAGTATCACTCCTAGGTCTAGATCCTTTGACCCATCTACCCTACACTTCATGAGCCTTTGTTGTTTAGTGAGGCATTCCTCTAGGATATTAAGTGCTTGCCTAATGATATAGTGATGGAAATTAACACTCTCCAAGTTCACTCTTTCTTGTGGAAGGGTAATGCTTTCACAATAATACAATATATTTTAATTATAACATTGTAATAGGGAAAACTGTATACCTATGTCATTTTACCTTATGTTTTGGGCCTAGGAAAAACTATTTTATGAAGGAGAACTCAAAAGGACTATAATTTATATAGTGTGATCAAGTCTAAAAAACATTCCTAAAAAAACATCATCACACATCTTAAGATTTTACTCCATTCCATAAATAGTTCATTTTCCCTCTTTATGTCAAACACACAAGTGTGGACCTAATCTCGATTAGGTGTATGATTATGGATTTGAACCCTGAAGTTTGAAGATTTAATTCAAATTCAAACTTTTCCCACCCCTTTACTAGCCATTATGAGCTAACTAAAGTGTGAATTGTGTGAAATTACTCATTAGGATGTTGTATTTAACAAATAACCCTAAGTGAAAATGGATCATCTAGGGGTTATGAGGAGGAGGATGCTAGAGTTTTATTAATAGAACAAAATTATTCTAAAGCAGCATATTATTATAAAAATTATTAGAGCAAGTCATTTTAGGTCTACTTTTACTCTTGTTTTCCACCTTCGAATCTTCTCTCAAAGACATAAAGTCATCTTACTTTTACTCTTGTTTTCTACCTTCCAATCTTTGCTCAAAGTCATAAAGTCATATTTACTAATGATTTATATAGAAAACCTCAACTTTATTATCAAAGTTAATTATTACTTCAATAATTGTATTTATTTAATTACTAGTTAAAATAGTGGAAGTCTTTCATATTGACCATTACTTTTTAATATAAAAAATGTGGTACATTTCCATAACCAAAACAACATGATATTAAGATAAAAGCCAACTTCTCTTTTTATCTATACATTAGTTAGCTCATTCTATTAATACAAAATTTTGATCTAATGTTCATTATTTAATTTCTAAAGACATGATATATAAGAATTGCCAACAATTTAATAAATGAAGTAAAAATTTTCCCATAACCTTGATGAGATATATTACTATTTAATACTTGAAATAAAATACTATAAAAAATTGAAATGAAATAAAGTTCCATAAAATAGTGAAATGAAATAAAGTCTGGATGTTCAAAAAATATATAATATATAACATAGTCCATGAAATAGTCAAATTATGTAGCCCATGAAATAACCTATCACATACTATCTCTGTAATCAAGATTCCTCTTCACACCATGCGAACTACTCAGATGACCTGAATCACTCTGTAGAGGAGAAAGATTTAGATGAAATGAAATGTAAGATGATTAAAAATGATTTAATAACAATTTTTAAATTTATAATTTATCATAAAATAAAATTACCGTGTGAGGCTGAGAGGCATGCTCTGGTCCACCTGGACCTATCTCTACATGCTCTGAATTAATCTATTTAACACAAGAGAAAGTTCAAGTTGAAATTAGATGTAAGACAATCTTTAAAATGATTTAATTCAATTTAATTTATAATTTATCATAATTAAATTTTTATATCGTAAAAGGTTGTTGTGCATCCTCTATTCCAGGACCTGTCTCTACAGGCTTAGCTACATGACATGTCTCAAGCTATAAAAGAAAAAGAATTTTTAATACATGTCAACATATATATCTATTGAAATTTAATTTAAGTTCACAATGTATATTTTAATTGACTTTAAATATAATCTAAATTTTAAATTACACCATATCAGGCTGCCCATCTCCTCTGTCCTGTTGCTCTGCATGTGTTGTGTGTTGATGAAACGTGTCACTGACAAGCTCCTACAAGGTTATTTATAACTTAGCACATGTGTGTACAAATTAGGTTATTTATCACTTGTGTACATAGATACTCAAATTTTATTTTAATCTATTTAAAAGACTTGTACATATATTACACGTAGACATAGATATACGTTTTTGAACAACCTGAAATGCAGTCGACTCCTGATATAAACTTGGATCATCCAAGTGTGCTGCAATGCCCATCCTCATTGTTGTGTCAACCTACATAGACATATTTTTAATATATATTAAATAGTACATGCACGTTTTTAGATGTAGTGAAATGAAAATAGAAAAATCTAAGTATATATAGTTTTTTTAAATAATATACATACTGTAAAAGTGTCATGTGAGAAACCCAATGATGGAGGAGCACTCGAGACACCCTCAAATGAAGGATTCAATGTGGAAGAATTCTAAACCAACATAAATATTTAATGTACATGTTCAAGACTGAATTACAAATTAAAATCAAGCAAATAAAATTATTTAAAATATAAATCATTCAAAATACCCCAATTTGGTGCCCGAGATGAATAGGTGTTGATGAAAAATTAAATTGATCAATGGTCCCTATTGCCATCATCTACACTAAACAATTCGATTGTTAAAATATTACAATTTAATTTATCTATATGTTCATTAAAAACACGTGCTTAAAATTGTTATAAATTCAACATGTGTGTAACCTATATATACATATGTCGAATGATCAGTAGGATGATCCTCAACAAATAGATAATCAACAAATGATTCACCCATATTATCAGATGATGCATGTGTAGCTAAAGTGAGTGCAGCTGCCTGATAAGATCCATAACACAACTGATTGCAACTCATACATGTATGAGGCATCGACACATGTGGAGTGGTACTAGGACCACTTCCATCATCAACTCCTCCATGGTCTCTAACCCGAGTTACCATCATAGAAGCCTGCTCATCTAGGCTACCTGAGATTGCACTCAATGTGCCTAGTGTGGATACCACAACAAGAGGGTCAATAAGAGGTTGAACAAGCATAGGTTGTTGGGGATCAACCCGTGCCCCCAACCTCTATTGTGGCATGCTGCCACCAATACCCTGGAATGATCTAAAATCAAAGTAGTTGGGTTTCTGATTCATAACAAACTCTACATATAATTTTCTCAAAAAATATAAAGGAACCTCACAATTAACATGAGGTGGATAATCAAACACCATCCACCATCTATCCCAAAAATTGGTAGACATTCCTTCATGCCTACACCACCTGATTGATATTCTTTTCTTATTTGCAGTAATAAGTTTATTTGTAATGGGATGTCTAAAATATAGCGCTAAATGACCTTTTGTGATTTTAAGATCCAAAATATCCTTATAGGAGAGGCCATCAGCATAAAATTGGCACCTCTCCTCTCTCTATTTATGGAATCCATCAAAGTCTGAGTCAATAGACCTCACAGAATCTACAATGGTTTGCATCAAAGTTGCAAAATGTACCACAAGGCTTAGGACAAGGTCGAAAGCTCAGGAAATGCAAATTGACAAGTGTCACGTAAAGTGTCAAAAGGCATCGAAATTAGAGAGAGAGAGAGAGAGAGGAAACAACACAAGATAAGAAAGAAGACTCGTCATCAAGAGGTTTGCTGTGTAGAGGACATTATTCATGCTTACATGTATGTGACAAGGATTTAAAATGATCATAGGGGTCCTCATCGATGTTGTGCATGATTTTTGTACTTGCAGTCCCGTGTTTGGATTTGGCAATTTCACCTCACCGTGAAGATAAAAATACAGAAATATAAAAACATGACAATGGTTGGGCTCTTCCTGACATCATCCTAGACCCTACTGCTATATGGGGAAACCTAGATGACAAGGATCCTCCATCCTCTGGCACTGCTCTAGCCAGTTGATGGCCTTTTTTCATTGTTTTTGTAATGTTTTCTAGATTTTGGGCATGGCCCATAACTATATGACTTTCTAGGATCTGCCCATGTGACTTTTGGGAGTGTTCATTTTAACCACCCATCCTTTTTTGTGATATGTGATGAGGAGCCTAAAACCCTAACATGCATTTCCCTTTGTATGTCTTTGTTTTACTTAACATACATTCTCCAATGTATATAAATGCACCTCTCGCCTATCGGCAAAACATTCTTATCGGCCACCTTACAAACTATCACCCCATTGTATGTCTTCAATGCTTGTATCTGCCGCAAGATACATTACCCAATGTACATTTAGAATATACATTTGCAATATACAATCCCAATATACTTTAGTTGACCTGTGATCATCGGTTTCCTTCACCACTGCTGCTGGTCACGCTTTGCACCCGACTCAATGTATCTATGAAATGTATATGTTCAATACACATTCAAAATATATAATCCCAATATGCATTCGGTAAGTTTGACCACTGACTTCTCTTGTATCTAATCCAATGTATGTTTCAACATACAACCGGAAGATACATTCCCAACATGCTTCGCCAAATGTACATTTGACCGAATTGTTGACTTCTTTGTATGCCGATACACTTGCACATTCACAATGTATGTTTACTGCATACAATCTCGATAACCATTTGCGAGATACTCATGACTTAAAACTGCGGGATACATAGGAGATGAACTCGACATACATTAACAATATACGTACAAAATGTATATTCACAATGTATGTTTACTAATCTTGACATACAATGCCTCAATGCTTCCCGATATGCTTTACGACATACACACAGAACAGACCCTTGCGATATACACACGGAATGTATATCTGACATGCAAATGCGATATACACACAAATTGTATATCTGATGGAATAACGTGGAATTTCACCGATTCAAACTGCTACAAACCCTACAATTTCACAAATCTATTTCCTTAACAATCTAACAGAGATTTTAGACTTTCCCAACCTAGCACATGAGGATGCTAGGATCTTTCAATGCATCCTGTACCTGATCCTATAAGCATGAAATCGAACAAACAGAAAAACAAAATGAAAACACTATACAGCCATTCCACTGATTTTGAAGAAATCTAACCAGTGGAATGGATTAATGATCCATCTCAATCCCAAAATAGTAAATCGATTATTACAGAGGAAAACCTAATGAGATAGAATAACAAAAAGTTGCAAGACACAAAATAGGACCTTGTTATTTATGCTTTCAGAAATGTATACAGATGCTCTGTTCTCACAATTGCACAACTCAACTTCACACTACTACTATGATGATCACAATTGATCTAATCTTGGGGTATTTATTCACTTACCCTTGGTAGTACTGAATTGGCTCCAAGCGGCTGGGAGATTAATCCAAACGGCCAGGAGATTAATCCAAATGACTGGGAGATTACAACCGACTAACAACCTCTAACTGTCTAACAACCTTCGAGATTATAGCTCGACAAATGTCCTTGGGACTTACAACATAAACCTAAATACAAACTAAAATAACATGCATTGGTCAAACAGACCTTATTACATTGAATGGTCAGCTTAGGACCTTATTGGAAACATCAAAATGAACTGTAAATAGTTAATGCCTTATGGAGGCCACTGTGGTTGGATGCCCCTGCACCATACACCCCACCATGAAAAGAAATCATGCCCCATGAGTTAATGCTTGGGTGTATTCCACCTTTAATCTTTCCTATCTCATGGCTTCCCCATGATCTCTGAACTGCAACCTGCTTTGATGGAATCAAAAACTCATGCCTAGCATTGTAGGCTCTACTCACACCTTTCTTTCTTACTGTCATCTCTGTCTGAACACCTGTATTCTAAACCTTGGTTAATGCGTCTTGTACTGCTGCTATGATAGAATCTGTTTGTCTTTCAACTCTTGTTGGCTCTAGAGGACAAACAATTGTCCCTACTATGATAACATCCTTGTCTTTCCAATCAACTTGTGGCTGCTTGTAAACCTGCTCTTTGACCTTCTGCTGATCCATCTGATCTCCACCAGTCAAAACTAAAATCATCTTCAAACTGTGATCTCCAGCAATCCCATTCCTTGAGATATCATCAACTTTCATTGTCTCTGCTTCATGCATCTTCACAAACACTTTCTTTCCTACCAAAATGATTTTGGCTGCCTTCTTTGCTTCAGCATCCTCCTACAATGGTGTCATCACAAAAATTCTCCCTTCCTTCTTGAAGGTGTAGGTGTTAGCATATCCATCATACAATGCTCTCCTATCAAATTGCCATGGCCTACCCAAAAGTAGGTGACAACATTCCATGGGCAATATGTCACACAAAACCCTATCCTGATATTCCCCAATCTGAAAATCAACATATGCTTGTTCATATACCAAAAGTGATTGACTATCACTTACCCAAGATGCTTTGTAAGGATTTTGATGAGGAATCCTTTCCAATTTCAAATTATCCACCATTTCCTGAGATACCATATTATCTGTTGAACCAGAATCTATTACTATTTTGCATACCTTACCTCTACATTTGCATGTAGTCTTGAACAAGTTTCTCCTTTGGCTCAAATATATCTACTTAGATGTTTGCAACATGATCCTTCTGATCATCAAACTTTCTCCCATTTCTGATTCCAAATTTACTTAAGGAGATGTCATACTCCCCTCATTCTCTTGCACAATTTAAACTCTCTTTTCACTTCTTCTTTCATTACCACTTGAAGTAGCACCAAACTTTGCAGGACACTTGAAGGATGGATGACCAAACTCACCACAAGTGTATCACTTTCCTGAAAATGTATTAAAACCTCTGCCACCTCCAAATCTACCTCTTGTGCCTTTCCATCCACCTCTAAAATCAGACTACTCCTGTCCTTTACTAGGCTCTTCTTGATTCTCACTGGTTTGTTTTGGTGTAGGAGCCGATCCTCTTCCCCTTATATTGCTGCCTCTTCCCCTCATGGACTTATCCTATCTCCTTTTCATCTTCTCCTCAATCCTGATTGTCATTTGATAACAGTCTTCTACACTCCTAGGATTAGCTAGAACTAATTCATCATGTATGTTCAATCTCAAACCAACTAGGTATCTAGCAACCTTTTCAATCTCATTCTCATGATGACTAGACCTCATACTCAATTTATGAAATTCCTCCGTATATGCTTTCACATCCATTTCTTTTTGCCTTAAAAATTGAAGTTTCTTAAACATTTGAACTTCATAATCCTTGGGTAAAAATTTACCCTTGATCCTTGCTACCATCTTGTCCCATGAAGAAATCTTTGACTTACCTTGCTTTCTCCTCTCTGATTGGACATAATCCCACCATACCAAAGCATGACCTCCCAATTTGGTCTTTGCAATCTTTACCTTCTGCTTCTCAGGAACTTCCTCACATTCAAAGTGATTATCTAATGCAGCAATCCAATCAAGTAACTCTTCCTCATTCAAACTTCCAGTGTACCTTGGAACATCAATCTTTTCCTTAGGTTTGTCATTCTGAACTACCCTTAACAGTTTTGTAAATATCTGATCTTCAGGATTCAAATCTTCATCTACCTCTTCAAATTCTTCACCATCATCTTCTTTTTCTAATTCATTGTCTTCCATTTCTCTTTTTTTGTTTGTCTCAAAGGCTGCAAGCCTAGCTTGAAGTGCTTCTACAAGCTATTTCATCTTCCTCATCTCTTTAGCATGTTTTTCCTTCATCTCCTGCAACTCTCTGGCAATACCATTACCTTTCAGAGGCATCTTGTCAACCTCTCAATCCTTCTACTTCTGCCTTCTTAGTGACAGAATCAACACACAATAGCCCAGACCTTTTGCTGGGCTCTGATACCAATATGATGAGGAGCCTAAAACCCTAACATGCATTTCCCTTTGTATGTCTTTGTTTTACTTACCATACATTCTCTGATGTATATACATGCACCTCTTGCCTATCGGCAAAACATTCTTATCGGCCAACTTACAAACGATCACCCCGATGTATGTCTTCAACGCTTGTATCTGCCGCAAGATATATTACCCAATGTACATTCAGAATATACATTTGCAATATGCAATCGCAATATACTTCAGTTGACCTGTGATTGCCGGGTTCCATCACCACTGCTGCCAGTCACGCTTTGAACCCGACTCAATGTACCTTTGAAATGTATATGTTCAATATACATTTGAAATATACAATCCGAACATGCATTTGGTAAGTTTGACCGCTTACTTCTCTTGTATCTAATCCAATGTATGTTTCAACATACAACTAGAAGATACATTCCCAACATGCTTCGCCAAATGTACATTTGACTGAATTGTTGACTTCTTTGTATGTCGATACACTTGCACTTTCACAATGTATGTTTACTGCATACAATCTCAATAACCATTTGCGAGATACTCACGACTTACAACTGCAGGATACACAGGAGATGAACCCAACATACATTATCCATATACGCACATAATGTATATTTGCAATGTATGTTTACTAATCTTGACATACAATGCCTCAATGCTTCCCGATATGCTTTGAGACATACACACAGAACAGACCCTTGTGATATACACACGGAATGTATATCTAACATGTAAATGTGATATACACACAAATTGTATATCTGATGGAATAACGTAGAATTTCACTAATTCAAACCACTGCAAACCCTGCAACTTCACAAATTTGTTTCCTTAACAATCTAACACAGATTTTAGACTTTCCCAACCTAGCACATGAGGATGCTAGGATCTTTCAATGCATCCCGTACTCGATCCTGTAAGCATGAAATTGAACAAACAGAAAAATAAAACAAAAACACTGTATAGCCATTCCACTGATTTCAAAGAAATCTAAGCGATGGAATGGATTAACGATCCATCTCGATCCAAAAAAAACAAATCAATTATTACAGAGGAAAACCTAATGAGATCGAATAACAGAAAGTTGCATGACACAAAACAAGAGCTTGTTATTTATGCTTTCAGAAATGTATACAGATGCTCTGTTCTCACGATTGCACAACTCAATTTCACACTACTACTATCATGATCACAATCGATCTAATCCTGGGGTATTTATTCACTTACCCTCGGTAGTACTGAATTGGCTCCAAGCGGTTGGGAGATTAATCCAAACGACTGGGAGATTACAACCGACTAACAACCTCTAACTATCTAACAGCGTTCGAGATTACAGCTGGACAAATGTCCTTGGGACTTACAACATAAACCTAAATACAAACTAAAATAACATGATTGGTCAAACAGACCTTATTACATTGAATGGTCAGCTTAGGACCTTATTGGAAACATCAAAATGAACTGTAAATAGTTAATACCTTATGGAGGCCACTGTGGATTAGGTGCCCCTGCACCAATATGTGTATTATTATCTTTCATTAATATAGATATATTGGTCGCCTATTCATCAAAAAAAATTGCATCAATAAATATTTTGAATATTGTGTAGATTGGAAGCCCATCTTATGGAATATGAAACTAATCAAAATCATCTTCATTATATTCAATAAGGTCAGATCCAAACTTAACATTGGTTGGGGGATTAGTCAAACCTCATGAGATGTGTTGACAAAGATAAAATAATTGATCAGGTTCTTTAAGATGCAAGCTACTTCCTGAACTCACACCAAGGCTCATCCCTTTATGTAACACAACCCCAAGGTGGATATCCAATATTTTATAAAGTATGCCTATGTAATCTATTTTATAAAGTCCACTTATATATTCTTTAGAACTTTGGAATGCAGAAATCCACAAGATGCAACTTCCAACCTGAGTTGTTTGCCACTTGGTTGCATGTTGAACCTCCAAGTTTTCCTGCATTGCTTCAGCAACCAACCTTCTAATAAGATTAGAAATTTAGAATCTTTTCAATTTGCTAATTCACTCTCCAACATAGGGATTTGGGCATCATGATCTCCAAAATTTTGACACAGGTATTTAATGCTATCCTCCAGGGTATGAATGGTTTTCAGTTTCGCCTTGGCTGTATGGACTTGTATCATATTTGAGAGGAAGGGACTTGCTATTCGTCCTTTGGCTTCAGAATGACTAGAATTTCCATTCGAGGAGTAATATCTCTAGAAAGATAACTGCTTCGAGGATCCCTTCTCACAGAATGAGAGTTTCATTGTAGGTTACAACATCTTGTTTTCCATTGGTATTATATCCATTCCATGGACTATTATGCCTGAGATATTTTTCCTTCTTTACTAAGCATATATTCTAAGGTTTTTAGCCCTAAAACAAAATCAAATCTACAAAGCAATTGAATTGGAGAAGTACAATATTCTGATAATTTGCTAAATTTCTTCTCCATTGTATTCTTGGTGGAGGTGATCTAAGAATTTAAAACTGTTTTGGTTGACTTATTTCTTCCCACTTAAAATTCTTCCTGTCAATGTCAAAGGTCTTGCTAGCAATGTAGCAACTTTGGCAAATTGGTTGGCATCTTGGGGTGTGACCATGACAATCAATATGCTTTTAGAGTGTATCTCTGTAGGTATTGTTTTCTCTATAAAATAATCATGAAATAAACAGTATATCATTTTCTTGTGCCTGTGCCCTGGATGATGAAATCTGAAAACATTGGGCATTCTGTTGCAGGAACATTTCTGCCTCATGCTTTCATTTCATGCTGGTCTTCGTTGCATTGTGTGTACCTCAAACTGGGGGAAAAACATTGGAGGAAATTAAGGCTTCATTCAAATAAGGTCAAGATAGTATGATATGCCCTTGCATTCACAAACATATGCAAGTCTTGTAGTTTATGAATACCAGTTCTTTGGAGTGTACACGATTAGTTTCTTTTATCTTCACTGTATCCTGTCATCTTGCCAGCTACCTTCCTTGAACTTCATAAGCTTCATATTTTGAAAAATCTCATTTGCTAAATCACAAAGATGTGGAAAAAAAAGAACTTCAGCAATTGATTTGTATGAATTGGTATGACATCTTTATGCTACGTGTAATAGTTAGTTTAAAATCACCCTTTTCGTCTAGCATATTGCTACTTGCTATAACAAGTGGACTTCATTTCATTAAACTAGTTGTAGTAGTTCTTAAATCACACTTTTGTTGAGCATGCTACTATAACAAGTGATATTGACTCCACATATAGATCTTGTTCTTCTTAGACATAAATTTTGGTCTCTCTATTACCTGAAAAAATTTAAAATATGAAAAAACTTAAAATATGATCTCTGAAACAATAGAAACATCTCCATGTTGTTTTTGCTATGGAATGCGCATGGTATTGTAGTAGTACCATGCAGCTTCTCAAAATTAATGGATGTATTAGATGCAATGGGTCCTTGTTCGTGAGGAGAAAATAGTGCAGGGAAGTCATTAGAAGCACTTATTTCTCTCGTATATGTGAGAAAACGAATGAATTGTTTCCATAATACAACATTCATTATTTTTTTTTCATTTGTAAAGTTATTATATTATCAACATTGTTGATAAAATTAAGCAAACACAACAAATTAAAACATGACTATTCATGAACGGCTGATCTTAAATGTCATCCACTTCAATATTTAATGGTAAATTCTAGCCAATGAAAAGTTTTCCTATATTTAACACTTTTTGTTGTGAATGAAATAGAAAAATGCTATTGACTGTTTGACCGGTTCAACTCTGAAAGTGGATGACATTTACATAGAGCATTCATGAACATTTTGGTAGAAACTTTGCTGCTCTGCAGCTCTTGTTATTTATGTGAAGAACCTAACTCTATTTGGGTGTGTAGAGATTTGAAACGCCTTGAGTAAATAAAATTGAAATCCCAAAAATTATCTAATTTTGTAAAATAAAATAACACTAAAATATTTCATTAACTATAAAATTAAACTTTGAAGAATAAAATAAAAATGCAGCAACTTGGTGTCACTTCATTTAAATATTTTCCAGATACTCTAGATTTTTAACTTCGTAAATAAAATTGAAATCCCAAAAATTATCTAATTTCGTAAAATAAATAAAACTAAAATAATCCATGAACTATAAAATTAAAACTCTAACCTTAGTTGGGTGTGGAGAGATTTTTATTTACGTGTAGAACCCTACAGTATACTTATAAAACAAATTTAAATCCTAATATTTTTTTAAAAAGACAGCAGAGAAAAGAAACCAGTAAATTGAATTTCATTCTCTAGAAAACAAAAGAAAATTAATTGATAACTTCTATGCTTCTCACTATTCTTTTGTTTTTTTATTTCAATTGATATTTTGTGATTTATGTTTCAGTATTACTTGTATTTATATAGATTATTCATTTAATGTTGGTTTTATTGTTATGTGAATTTGTTTAATAAAAATATGTTGGTTATATATTTTAAATTTAATTGAATGCACATTCATTTAATAAAAGTATGTCCATTATATATTTTAAATTTAAAACAATTACTTCATAATTTAAAAAAATAATCAAGGATGATGTAGAAAAATTAAATTAATTAAAGAAATAAAATTTATTTAATTAATCTGACTAAAAAGAAAAATGGATTAAAATTAAATACATAAATTTATTTATTTGATTAATTTGGTAAAAGGGACTATCCTATGAATTAAATAAGTTGACTAATGGAATGGTGGATGTTTAGGATATGTTGAAAGTGGTGCAAGATGAGGCCTAGGAGTTGTTGAAAGATGATGTTAGAAGTGTCATAGGGATATGGTAGTAATTAAGTGTCTAGAACTAGCATACCTATATTTAGAAAAATCTTTCTAAAATAGTTGAGACATATCCTTCTCAAGGCACCTATTCAACTTATATATGACAAAGTCTAAAAATAGGTACGCTAGGAGCATCTATAGTTTGAACATGTAAAAAATGCTATTTTAATGTTTGACACATTTTTGTTTGAGTAATAATAGTGTAGTACATTTAGAGAACATAACATTAAAAATATTGAAAATATGCAATAGAGCTAATAAGATAATGTTTGAAAGAGTGCATTATTTCATATTTATTGAAACAAATTTGTAAGTACATGCATTCATTTATCATATTTTTATGACTATAAAATGTCTCCATATTCATTCAAATAGATTTGTAAGAAGTACGTCGCATCATTTATCTTCTAATACTCTTCACATTTTAGGTTGGCATGTTGTTTTCCCTTTTTCATCTTTTCAGTCATATTTAAATTGTGGAATTATTTCTAGACCTTGTAATTAATTTACATGAAATATAGCCACAAATACCTTGTGATTTATGTATTTTCAATACTCAAGCTAATCTTAAGGGTATTTGGGTTGTGTGGTACCTTTGTATTGGTGTAATTGGTATTATTTGTGTAGTTTGATCTTCAAATGGTATGCCTGAATAACTTTCAAATTCAACTATAACATATGTTGGTGGTTGTAGTTGTGCACTTCTAGGTTTGTATATTATTTTTGAACATACATTGGAGCTCCATTTAAAAGACTTGCTTGTATCCAAAGATTGGAACTTAACATTACCCCTACATCCTTATAAATTAATAACTCCACCTAAGACTTTTCATTTTCTCCTCCTTCTCGTGCATTAACAGCACCCACTTTTGCTGCAATACTATGTGCAACTTTTCTTCTATTATAATTATGCACATTATCATTTGTGACAAATAAATGAATAATATTATCAAATTATTCATGTGTCTATGTCAACATTAGTCCTTATCATTGATCAATAATTAGATTTGTAATGCTATGCTTCAATGAGTATTTTATGGGATTGTTGTATAAACATTATATTATAAAATATATAAGAAAACATATTACCAAATTAACCTATAATATTTTTGCAAAATTCAAAATATAATATCCAATGAAAGATAGCCAATAAAAGACCCACTTTCAAAAACACTAATTAAATTATAGTATGACACACAATATCTTATAAATAAAATAATTTAATGTGTCATAGACTTTTATAATCCATAAATATTTAAATATAATGAAATGATAATTTTTAAAATTTTAAACTATTTATTTTTTTTGATAAGTGAATTGTTGCGATGCCAGCCACTCCTGATAAATCAAGATTAGAAAATTAGAAATGACTACTCCAAAGGAGGGCCTTAAAAAAAAACGCTAAATGGGTGATTATATTCAAAACAAATCTGATACAGATAACCATATACTTATGTCTTCCCTAAGCATATTGTAGATAATTACATATCAACATTATAATGTATTCCTAACCTATGTGCACTTTGCTATAAAATATTTTCTACACTTGATCATCATCGACTGCTTCCCCATCTCTGACCCATTCGTGCTAGAGTTCGAGCCACCAGAGTTGATAGAGAAGAACCAGTCTGTGCCATTGACATCTACTTCTCTCGAAAGAACCTTGAGGAATTTCGCACACTACATGTCGTCCTATTTTGACTCCTCATTTTATCCCACTAATGTAATAAAAAAAATTACCCATGATCCATTACATGGCCAGGGGATCACATGCCAAGTGTCATTATTGGGCAAGAACCCCAAGCCGAGAACAACATTGTCCAAGGTCTTCTTCAGTCCCCCGGCCGATGTGGTTTTAATTAGTGTTTCTACCATCACCCCAATACCATCTTTCGGCTCCCCCAGATCTAGTAGCACAACAACAATTATAGAGGACATATCAGTATTCACCCTGTATTAATGAGAAGTGGAGATGAAAGTGTCCCCAAGCACCATGTAGATTGTGTGCAAAATAATAACTGACCATGATTTGAAGATCTTTCTCAACCTAAGATCTAAGATATGTCCTATGAAATCAATTTGCCTGCTCTTTGCTTTGAGACATGTTGCTGAATCTATATTATCAACTTCACTGCAAATGGCATTTTGATTAGCATATATATTGTTTGTTACAGTACTACCTGCATAGTTGTCATCATAAATGTTAGCATCTCCTCTGAGCCATCCTCCTCTCCCATCAGGCAAACCATCTATCACACCATACTAGTTCATGATGTCCTGTTTTCTTGTCATTCATGTGAAATGACAAGTCGACCAATTTCCAATTTCTCCCACACTTCCTTTGATTTGGCATGCACATACTTATTTGGTGCATATGAATTGCCACATTCACTAGTTTGTCCTCCTCAATTCTAGCAATTTCTTTGCCATTCATTGCTACCATTTCTTTGACCTCGCACATGTACCTATATAGGGCATTACTAAATCAAGTGCATTCAATTGTTTGTTCATACATGAAACATAAATAACCTAGTATGATGATTAGGCTCCCTCCTATATTTGAGGCCCTAGAAAATAAGCTCAAACATTACAGATTGAGACCTACGTTCCATTTATTTTGATCCATGACCATCCACACAGAGTCATTTTTCTATTTCTATTATTTAGAGCATGAAATATAGAATTGAGGAACCAACCAATAAGACTAAGAAGGTCACACCACCAATAATGGAGTATACAACATTAGAACCATATCCATGGATGGAGAGACAAATGATGCAATAACAGAATTTGTAGGGAGGCCCCAACCATTCTAGAGTGGGAACCAATTGATCATTTTTCTCATACACCACCTAGGTTAATATCCTTTTTCTGGCCTCCGCACCTCTTTATATAGTTTATAGTAGGAGCCCTCGTTTAGTCTATAATGGTGGAAAAAGAGATCGTTTGAAGGAAATAGATACGTAGGGGATCATGATCCCCGAATGTTAGGTATTAATGTTCACATACTCGTTTTCAGTACCAGGGTTGTAGAAATAAGGAACATTGAGTGAATGTAAGAACTGAATCTAGCTACTTGAGATAAATAGGAGCATGCTCAACCTGCAATAAAACAAGTATTGCAAACAATGGGTAATTGGAATGCAAAAATAGGGTTAGGGTTATTCACACAAATAAAAATATGCATGCTTTGTGACGGAAATATTTTATTGTTATTTTATTTTGATTCAATATGCCTTGGCCTAATTTGGAGAGACTTTTCTTAATATAGGTATGCTAGTTAATTAAATAATTTTATTATTTGATTAATTATTTTCCACTTGTTTTAATCCTCAGCTACATTCATTAAATCTAGATACTTGCACAAAAGTCAAACTAACTTTACATCTCCACCACCCATTTCATACTACACCTTTTAGTCCTAGCCATTCACATAAGGATAAGCGTTAGTTTCCTCTCGCTCAGTCTTAGAAGCCCTAGGATACGACTTAGAAGCCTCCTTTTTTGTCCTAAAGTTATCTCATCAAATCTTAGCCATCCATCAAATCAAATCTTAGCCATTCATCCTATCATCCAAAATTCTATAAATCAAGCTTCAATCAAGCCATAATCAAGAGCTTTGAAGGTAACGTTATATTGTCAGAGTGACCAACCAACAATTAAATCATTATAAAAAATTCTTGGAACAAAAGAACCATTGTCAGAGTGCAACAAGGGCTATTCTGGTAAGAACTTTCTATGCTTTTCCTTTGATTTTTGTTAGCTATTTAAATATTTATGGATTGGTAAAATGTATAATAACACAAGTCTATGACACATTAAATTATTTTATTTATAAGATATTGTGTGTCATACTATTATATAATATAAGTAGTGTTTTGGAAGTGGGTCTTTTATTGGCTATTTTTCACTCAATATTATTTTTTAAGTTTCTAGGTTAATTTGGTAACATGATTTCTTATATAGTTTTTCTATTATAAAGTTTATACAACAATCTCATAAAATACTGACCATAAAACTACTTTATCATAAGCATATGCATATGTTTACATAATAATCTTTTGAAATAATGAGTGTATCCTAGAAAATCTCTTTGAACAACTTAATTTCAAATAAATTTTTGAAGGGAAAAAATATTAGTTTTATTAGTTTTTAATTAAAAATAAATTATATTTATTGCAATAATATATAAATTTTAAGTTAGATTTGTTGCTGCAATATGTGCTATTGTGTTCGAGATTGAAATCTTAGAGGACTGACCTTTACACCCAAATTTTGGTATAATATAAATTCATTTTATATCTTTTTAACTGACTGCAATAGAAAAATACTTTGCAGGTATTTAAGGCTGTAATTGAAGTTAGGACGGAAACTGAATTATAGAAATTGGCATGTGGAATCTCTGGAAACCATGGCTGTGGAAGTAACAGCATGCAGGAGAAAGATGAAGTAACTATCAATAATACTCAAAGGAAAGGAAAACCTCAGCTGCCAAGCCACCAAAGGGTCGCCCAGCCCACCCTAGTGAATAAAAAAAAAAGCCAAAAAACACAACAATCAATCACCAGAAGGAAATGAAGATTAATGTTTCTGAAAATTGCAGCAGGTTATGATGTCTAAATGTTTAACTCAGTAATGCAAGAGGTATGACATAGTTACATTGCTAGTTTTGAGCTTCGGGAATTGTGGGCAGATGGACAATTTATCAGTTGGACTTGACGAGAGGATATGGACTTGACGGAGTAGACAATGTCAAGTTTGGATTTCCAAAGGCCTTCACAACCACAATGCTGTCATGGAGTGTTTTGGAGTTTGGCTGATTCATGGGCAGCGAGCTGTCCAGTGCAAAGATGGCCATTGGATGGGTCACAGATTATCTTCTCAGAGCTACTACTCATCCAGGTACTATATATGTTCAGGTTAGTATGTGCATAAGAACATGACAATTTCATTAATGATGTAACAACAGAATAATCAGTCATTATGTTGTATCTCCGAGGTCTATAAATTCTAATAATTATTGAGGCTTGTCTTAAAATTATGCAGGTAGGGGAACCTAACAGTGACCACAAATGCTGGGAGAGGCCAGAAGACATGGACATGTAACTAGAACTGCGTATAAAATAGATAACAAAAACCTTGGAACAACTGCAGCACTTGCAGTTGCATCCCTTGTTTCACAAGTAAGACCCTTCCTATTTCAAGAGAATCATTCATGCTTCCATGATGGTAAATTTTTTAGCACTAGAGTAATAGCAGCTGCTTAAGAACTTGGTAATGATCAGAGTTTAGGAGCTTATGAATCAGACAATACATTTAGCTGGGACAATAAACATATTGGAACCCAAATATTTTTATGGAATATATAATAACTTCAATTGTGACTACTTATACTAATCGAAACAGAAAGAAGTTAAAAATATTGCAGATTCAATTGTTAAAATAGGTAAAATCAGATTTGGTTTTGTTTGTTGGGAATGTTTCCCAAACAATTTTCTGCACTTCTTTTTCTGTTTGGGAAAGTTTCCCATCTTAGCTTTTAGTTTACTATTTAATATGTTTTATGTATATATTTCAGTTTTCTTTCAATAAAGAATGTTGAAGACATTTTGCAGCAAGTATATGAAATTTTCTCCTCTTCTCTCTCTGTTTTAAGTTATATTTATTTTTCTGGTTTATTTGCTGTGTATTGGCATTTGTTTTTAGTTTAATCTTTTCTAACATCAATGATAAAAGTGAAGTAATATAAATAGTCACACTCTAAGTTACTATACCTTGGATAAAAGCATTCATGCTCCAACATGTTTATTGTCCCACCCAAATGTATTGTATGATTCATCACCTCCTAAACTCTGACGTTATCAAGCTTTTAAACTACCACTATACTCTAGTGCTAGAAATTTTACCATGGAAGCATGAATGAGTTTTTTTGGAATAGAAAGGGTCTGACTTGGGAAACAAAAAGGCTGCAGCTCCAAGTCCTGCAGTTGTTTCAGGGTTTTGGTTATCTATTTTATATGCAGTTCTCTTCTAGCCTCTCCTAGCATTTGTAGTCATTGTTAGGGTCTCCTACCTACATAATTATCAGACAAGCCTAAATAATTATTAGAATTTATAAACCCAGGAGATAAAGCATCATGACTGAAATTATTATGTTGTAACATCATGATTGAAATTATTCTATTGTTATGCACATACTGACCTCAACATATATGCTGCCCAGATGAGCAGTAGCTTTGAGAAGATAATTTGTGGCCCATCAAATGGCCATCTTTGCATTGGAGAGCTGGCTGCCCATGAATCCACCGAACTCCAAAACACTCCATGATAGCATTGTGGTTGTGCATCATAATATCCTCTCATCAATTCTTCTCTATCCCAACTGAAATAATATCCCTATCTAGACACTGTTTTACTTCCTTATGTGCTTTGACTATAATGCTTTGTAACTCTCAGCTCAGAGTTGAGGAAGGATTTGTTGGTAGTAGGCTTCCTGGTAGATGACTTATTGAAAGGGCTACAATTCCCAACGTCCAACGGTTAAAGGGCATGGTTCATCTTTGGGTGAATCACCAATGACTACTTCTTTGCCAAATAAAGTCAATACTACCCTTCTTGAAAATGTTCTTCAAATGGCTGGAGGTATGTTACAAGTTTATTATTCGTTAGTCTTGAGTTTTTTTATCTTATAAGAGTTAAGGAATAATGGCTTAGTATAAATCTAGTCAACATTTAAATGGTTTATAGGCTTAGTGTAAATCTAGTCAACATTCAAAAGGTTTATAAATTTTACTTTTGGGGGATTGTTCTGTATACTGCATCTTGTCGATTTTTGCATTTCAAAGTTATGAATGGATATGCACGTGGACATTATAAAATAGATTACACAGACATACTTTATAAAATATTGGATATCAGCCTTACAGTAGAATGGAAGGCATTGTGGTTGTGTCATATAAAGGGATGAGCCTTGGTGTGAGTCCAAGAAGTAGCTTGTATCTTAAAGAACCTGATCAATGCTTTTATCTTGGTGAATACATCTAAGGTAGTTTGACTAATCCAGAAATAAACTCCATCTTAAATTATTTTCCCGCCTCAGAGAAGCCTGACAATACGGATCTAACCTTAATGAATATAATGAAGATGATTTTGATTAGTTTCTTATTCCATAACCTTGGATGTAAAAAACTTTTAAGTGATAAGGTGGGCTTCAAATCTACACAATATTCAAAATGTTTATTGATGCAATTTTAGTTCATTTGTGCTTTATGTTATAGTTTCTACATATCATGCTAAACTGAAAAATCATCTCAAGTGTAACAATAACTCTGAAGGTGTTGTTGCTAGTATCTTAGATATGTTCAGAACCATATAGACATGTTCAAAACTATAAAGGAATGAGGCTCGGCGAGAGGCTAAACAGTAGATTTTTATCTTAAAAAACAATTGATAGATGAATCTATTTAGAACCCTTTTTTAATTTTAAAAACTGTGCAGCTGAACTCTATACGAACCATAGATACATGTATATAAGTTTGATAGGAATTTAGAAATAGCTACATACTACTTGATGCTATCCACCAATTTTAGTTCAAATTTGGTCATTTCAATTTTTTTCTGCACAATCAATGCTCTATCAATATATATTATATCTTGATCTTTTACATTTATAAATTAAAAAAAAACCATTTTAAATAGATTCATCTATCATTTTTTTAAGGTAAAAATCTACTATTTAGCCTCTCACGGGGCCTCATTCCTTTATAGTTCTGAACATATCTAAGATACTAGCAACAACAACTTTAGAGTTATTGTTAGTCCTAAGATGATTTTTTCAGTTCAACATGATTTGTAGAAACCATAAAAGATGGCACAAATTAACCAAAATTAAGTCAATAGACATTTTGAATATTGTGTAGTTTCGAAGCTCATCTTATGGAATATGAAACTAATCAAAATCATCTTCATTATATTCATTAAGGTCAGATCCAAACTTATAATTGGCTGGGGAATTAGTCAAACCACCTTAGATGTATTGACCAAGATAAAATCATTGATCAGGTTCTTTAAGATACAAGCTACTTCTTGGACTCACACGAAGGCTCATCCCTTTATATGACACAACCACAAGGCGGATATCCAATATTTTATAAAGTATGCCTTTGTAATCTATTTTATAAAGTCCACCTGCATATTCTTTTAGAGCTTTGGAATGCAAAAATCGACAAGCTGCAGCATACAGAATAATCCCCCAAAAAGAAAGCCTATTAACCTTTTAAATGTTGACTAGATTAACACTAAGCCTATAAACCTTTTAAATTTTGACTACATATACACTAAGTCATTAGCCCTTAATAGTTATGAAGGCATCTTATAAGATAAAAAAACTCAAAACTAAAAAATAATAAACTTGTAACATACCTCCAACCATTTGAGGAACATTTACAAGGAGGGTAGTATTGACTGCATTTGGTAAAAGTACTAAGTAGTGATGCACCCAAAGATGAACATGACCTTTGACGATTGCATGTAGATGTTGGGAATGAGAAGGATGAGAATAAGTATAGACAATGCTATTGCTACTTTCATCTTCACCATTATAATTAATCTTATGATAGTATACATTAACATAAGCGGGCAACAATAACATAAACAATAAACCCTACAATAAGCCGGACACTAGGAAGCTTGCGACCAATGAATCCTTCCTCAAGTTTGAACTGAGAGCTACCAAGAATTATAGTCAAAGCACATAAGGAAGTAGAACAGTGTCTAGACATGGATATTATTTCAGTTGGCATAGACAGGAATTGACGGGAGGATATTATGATGCAAGAGATAATGTTAAGTTTGGATTTCCAATGGCCTTCACAACCACAATGCTGTCATGAAATGTTTTAGAGTTCGGCGGATTCATGGGCAACGAACTCTCCAATGCAAATATGGTCATTCAATGGGTCACAGATTATCTTCTTAAAGCTATTTCTCATTCGGGAACCATATATGTTCAAGTTAGTATGTGCATAACAACAGAACAATTTCAGTCATGATGTTACAACCAAATTTTTTAGTCATGATGTTGTATCTCCTGGGTTTATAAATTCTAATAATTATTTAGGCTTGTCTTATAATTATGGAGGTAGGAGACCCTACAAATGCTGGGAGAGGCTAGAAGACATGGACACTACTAGAACTGCCTATAAAATAGATAACCAAAACCATGGAACGATTGTAGCACTTGCAGCTGCATCCCTTGTATTTCACAAATCAGACCCTTCCTATTCCAAGAGACTCATTCATGCTTCCATGATGGTAAATTTTTCAGCACCAGAGTAATAGCAGCTTAAAACCATGATAATGGTCAGAGTTTAGGAGCTCATGAATCAGACAATACATTTGGATTGGACAATAAACATGTTAAAGCCCGAGTGCTTTTATCCCAGGTATAGTAACTTAGAGTGTGACAACATATATTAATTGAATCAGTAAGAAGTTATATAAGTAGCCATTTGATTTGGACAATAGACACGTTAAAGCCTTAGTGCTTTTATCCCAGGTATAGTAACACTCAAAGTTGCTATACCTTGGATGAAAGCAATCGGGCTCCAATATGTTTATTGTCCGACCCAAATGTATTCTTTGATTCATCAGCTCCTAAACTCTATCATTACCAAGTTTTTAAGATATTGCTATTAATCTAGTGCTAAAACATTTAGCATTATGGAAGCATGAATGAGTCTCTTGGAATAGGGAGGGTCTTACTTGTGAAACAAGGGATTCAGCTACAAGTGCTGCAACCTTTTCAGGGTTTTGGTTATTTATACGCAGTTTTGGAAGTGTCCATGTCTTCTGGCCTCTTCCAGCATTTGTGGTCATTGTTAGGGTTCCCTATCTGCATAATTTTCAGACGATCCTCAATAAATATTAGAATTTATAAACCCTTGAAATTACTAAACCCCTGAAATTATTTTGTTGTTACATCATGACTGAAATTATTCTGTTGTTATGCACATATTAACCTGAACATATATGGTCCCAGATGAGTAATAGCTTTGAGAAGATAATATGTGGCCCATCGAATGGCCATATTTGCATTGGAGACATCACTGCCCATGAATTCGCTGAACTTGAAAACACTCCATGACAACATTGTGGTTGTGAAGGCCTTTGGAAATCCAAACTTAACATTGTCTACTGTGTCAAGTCCATATCCTCCAGTCAAGTGCAGCTGATAAATTGTCCAACTGCCCACCGTTCCTAAGCTCCAAAATAGCCACAACTACCTCACACCTCTTAGAAGCCTCCTTTTTTGCCCTAAAGTTGTCTCATCAAATCTTAGCCATTCATCCTATCATTCAAAAATCTACAAATCAAGCCATAATCAAGAGCTTTGAAGGTAATGTTATGGTTTCAGAGTGATCAACCAACAATTAAATCATTATAAAAATTATTGGAGCAAAAGACCATTGTTATAGTGCAACAAGGGCTATTCTAGTAAGAACTTTCTATGCTTTTCCTTTGATTTTTTTGAGCTCTTTAAATATGTATGCATTGATAAAATATATAATGACACAATTCTATGACACATTAAATTATTTTATTTATAAGATATTGTGTGTCGTACTATAATATAATATAAGTAGTGTTTTGTAAGTGGGTGTTTTATTGGCTATTTTTCACTCTATATTATTTTTTAATTTTCTACGTTAATTTGGTAATATGATTTCTACAACAATGTCGTAAAATACTAACCATGAAACTACTTTATCATAAGTATATGCATATGTTTACATAATAATCTTTTGAAATAATGAGTGTATCCTATAAAATCTCTTTGAACAACTTAATTTCAAATAATTTTTGAAGTGAAAAAATATTATTTTATTAATTTAAAAAAAAAAAAAATTATATTTATTGCAACAATATATAAATTTTAAGTTAGATTTGTTGCTGCAATAAGTGCTATTGTGTTCCGTATTGAAATCCTAGAGGACTGACCTTTAGACCCAAATTTGATATAATATAATTTTATTTTATATCTTTTTAACTGAGTGCAATAGAAAAATACTTTGCAGGTATTTAAGGCTGTAATTGAAGTTAGGATGGAAACTGAACAACAGAAATTGGCATGTGGAATCTCTTGAAACCATGGCTGTGGAAGTAACAGCATGAAGGAGACAAAGGAAGTAACTATCAATAATACTCAAAGCAAAAGAAAACCTCAGCTGCCAAGCCACCAAAGGGTCGCCCAGCCCACCCTAGTGAATAAAAAAGAAGCCAAAAAACATAACAATCAATCACCAAAGGAAATGAAGATTAATGTTCTGAAAATTGCAGCAGGTTATGATGTCTAAATGTTTAACTCAGTATTGCAAAAGGTATGACATAGTTACATGGCTGTTTTTGAGCTTCGAGAATTGTGGGGAGATGGACAATTTATCAGCTGGACTTGACGGAGTCGACAATGTCAAGTTTGGATTTCCAAAGGCCTTCACAACCACAATGCTGTTATTCTTAGGATAAATGTTATTCTTTCATCAAGTTTATTTAATCGAATTTGTTGATAGAATAGGGCATAGAGACCATTCAAACCTAGAGCATTGTCTAGTTGAAAAGATAAGTTGCTTGTCTAAGTTTTTCTTTAATCTCATAATCTAATAAATTTAGATTACATTCCCCACAAATTAGATTGGGAATTTTATCAACAATATTTCATGGATCTTGAAAAGATAAGTTTCTTGTCTAAGTTGTTCTTTAGTCTCAAAATACAACATAAATTAGTTTGAGAATTTTATCAATGTCAAGGTGGTCTTCAAAGCCATACATCTCCTTTGCCTCCACACTCCCGACGTGGCACCAAGACCACCAAGAATCCGTGAACTTCTCGCGTCAGCTTCTTCTGTGCCATTGGCTAGCACTTCAGGTATGGTTGTTCCCAGCAGTGAGACTATTTATGGGTGACCCCTAGATGGTTAATTTAGGTGTTTAGTTTACTCTATTTTTTGGCTTTTTGGTTGAATGCCCACTTGCCACTACGTTGGTTGAACTCGTTTATATTTTTTTTCTATTGCTACTTCCTTACTCTGATGTATATGAACTCTTTATTTAAGTACAGTATAGGTTTGTGCTTGCAGGCTTTTAAGAGAAAAAAAATTATAGATCTTTTATCCCTTCTCATTGTAGTTGCGGAAAAATTTCCATCTTTTTTATTTCTTGTTTTAGGATTTCTGGACATCTAAGCATTCCATTCTCTGTCTACTTTTGTTAAACAACATTATTATGTTGTTGGTTCAAAATTAATATATAAAAATATTTTGTGTTAATATCACCTTGTTTACTCATTGATTTCTTGCATGTTGTCTTGGTTATTATTCTTATTGATTTTGTAGACCCAATAGATTGTGGGCAACAATTTGATGAAAATCCTAGTCAAATCCAATCTCTTTGATTTTGTTTTGAACTATTGTCAATTTCTTCTTAATTTGTAGGACTTTTTTAGGAATGTCACTATTGCGTCAAATTTTGAGGTAATGAAGTTTACCCATGAATTTTTACATTGCACATCCTTACATATTGTTGGTCCCTTTCATCCATTTTCCTACTTGCTCCTTGAAATCTAGATGTACTAGAAAAAAAAATTGAAATTTGAATAATTGTTGTCATTTCCTATTATATGTATTTAAAATTGATATGATTATTGGCCAATGATTTGAAAGAGTTGTGTCTCTTATCTTGGCTGAGATTTGCTTTTTCTATGTGATCCATTGATCAATGATGTAAGTGACTAGTGTAGAAGGTTGTGACTAATGAGATTGCTGGTATTTGTTACCAAAATAGAATCTACAATATGTTTTATTAGACTTATATATTTGTTGCCATGTTTTAGTTTTATAAGTTTCCTAAAAAGAAATATAGCTCAAATTCTTGAGTGCTAATAAATATAGATCATCATGGGATAGATTGATTAAATTTGTATACATAACTCACTAGATGCCACTGGACTAAAGTACGAGAGTTGTGATAAATGTTTATCTACTTTCTTCCCCATATACTATTGTACTTAATATTTTCTTTGGTGTTTGGAGTTTATTCTCATCACTTCTTGTAGGAGGACTGCATCTATTCCTTCATATTGCACTATGTTATGTAGGTATTGGCCTTTTTTGGGCACACCTATTCCCTTGGAATTCCTTGGTAAAGTCTGTATTAAATAGATTTGAGAACCTCCAAAATATCTTCCTCTAGTGGCTGATTAGAGATGGGAGTTTGTTATATTTATACATCCATTTGAATTGAAGAGTTGTACAGGATGTGTGTGAAGTTGAACCCATTTGAACATTGTGATTGTTGTTTCTAGATTGCTCTTCACTTTTGATTCAATTTTTTGGATGATTTTCTCTTTCTATTTTGCTCCATTATGACATTTGGTTCTCAAAGTTACAATTTTGTTTGGGATTAGATTTGCTGACATATCACCTACCTATGTGTTATTTTACTTTTAGTATTAGAATGTGTGGAGTATGTTTGTGCTGAAAGATGAAGTAGCTTTTAATTCTCACCTTTTCTTTTAGATATACTAATTCTAGGTATGATATCTCTTAATTTTGGCTGTTTTCTTAACTATTTCTATCATCTACATTTTTGTTACTCTGTTGATCTCACGAAGATGTAAATTATCTCTTGTTTCCATACCTTTTCTTCTGTAATCTCATTTGAATTTGTTCTCATCTGATTGGTAGCTTTGACTATTTATTTGTTGTATTTTAGGCTTAAAAGGTATTATTGTTGGTGGTTGTTCCATTGCATCTTGTGAACATGCTTGGTCCAACTCCATCATTTCTTGGATTGGAGAAACATGGAAAAGATGATTGTTCTCGTTACACATTTGACATCTAAACAAATTATTCCCATGATATATGGGTTTGTTATATACAACACCTCTCATATCTAGAATCATACAACTTGATAATGTTTTTCATAGTCTAGATCGTTGCAAAAAATTTCATAAATCACAACCTCAGATTTTTTGTAAATTCTGAAGAAGCTATGTACTATGTAATTGCAAATCAAAGAATTTATAGAGAAATGTAATTAGTTTTGACTAAGGAGCATAGGTAAATATTACCTATCTTGGAATTGTGCTTAGTAGATTCTATGTTAGGTTGAAATCTAGTAACAAGTGTTTCTTAAAGAGCCCATATCTCTTCATGAACCATGGTGCTCTTTAATATACAAGATCTTTATTTTGTTTGGGAAAGAAAATTTCTAGAAAGTAGCCTTTGGGAACCCTCAATATCTAAACTAATATAGATGACATCTACTTTTCATGAGCCCAGAGCCTAAGTGTTTTGGATCCTGGAAAATCCCACATAAATCTATAGATTAGGGATCTTTCCTTCAATATTCAGAGCTGATCTTCCATATATCAACTGTGTTAAAGAAGATGGGGGGTGTTTCCATTTTAAAGTAACAACCATTCTCCTTTTTGGCTATGAAATAAGGTATTATAACTATTTTATTGGCATGATGTACAAAACTCCTTATATCTTCCTTCGAAACATGAGGTGTTGCTTTTGTGACTAGTCTTGAGTATTGTGCTTGAGCATTCTCTGAAGAGGCCCATAAGGATTCTTCTACCTCAACTAGTTCTTGCTTGACTATTTAGAGAGTAATATGATGAGAAAAACCTCTACTAATGTTTGGTGCATAAGTAGATGGGGGAGAATAGGGCTCCTTGAAGGTATGTACATTAGTTGATATGATCAAAGAGACATGCAAGTTTTCAACATTCACAATGGAATACAAATACATATATGGATGTAGATCTAGTATAAAAGTATTAGAATTTAGTTTTTCAAGAATCTTAGATGGAGTATATCTAATTGGTTTTAACTTCATTGTTATACCTCGAGACTTATCTTTTTGTAAGTAAAGATATTATGTATCCCCAACATGGAACTCGACTCTATGCTAATCATTTCTTGCTTCCTAATTAGTTTGAGATTGCTGCAACCTCTTTCTTTTAGAGAAATATATTTCTTGTTCTTTCAATAATTTTTTATCTTAGTGGATTTCTCAATCCACTTTTTGCACCCTTTGTGGCTATTTCATCACAACATTAAATGGAGTAGGTAGTAAGTAACCAAAACATGTCTCAATAACTTGCATCAGCAATGTTTAACTTCAAACTAATTGGATCATGTCATAACGATCTACAACCTTGTACATACTTGCATACTTTATTCTTACAAAATATTATCACGTTAGGAATGTTTGAAAGTTACATGCTTAGTTAGTTTGACTAGTGGCGAAGAATAGTAAATCAAATTTAATATCTTTTCATGATATAATTCAGATCACATTCAATCCTTTCATAAGCCTTTTTAAATTCTATTTCTAAAAAGATATCCTTTCAACAAAACTAGTGAACCCATTTGAAGACTTCCCAAGATTTGATAAGGCTACAACAAGTAAATCTGCCTATTTATATACTTAGTATGCCCTCTTCAACCATTTAGGAAACAAGATGTTTAATTCTACTAGCAAGATATTTTTCTTAAATTATGTAAAAGACATTAAGGAGTGTAATATGTTGTCATCCTCCAATCAGAGCCTTTAGGCGTGAGTTTAATGAGCTCTTAATAAATGAACATTAGTTGCAAATAAGAAGAGGGAAAATACTCTAGGCAATTAGAACCACAAGAGGCAATCCTAAACAACATAAAAAACCCATGACACTAGGTATTGAGGATTATGCCTAATGTTCTAATGTGTCTTTTTTAGTGACTTTAGAATTTTACAAAGGCAGTGGTCCCCACTTTTATTCTTATTCTCCACGTAGTCCCATGCCATTTGTTGAATCCCAAAATTGTAAGTAATTGATCTTTTTATAGAATTTTAGAGCAGCAACTGTTTATAAAATAAAATTGCAAAATAATGGAATCTTTTAAGGCTATAATCAGCACTATTATGGGAAATTGCCAGTAGGCAGTCCCCATCATTGTGAGTCATGAACATTAGCAATTACATGATTTCTCCACAATATAAACAGTTGGCATTGTTCATCTTTTATGATTGTTTTTGGTTTCTTTTTTCTAGCTTTTAGCATAAACAAATATTTCCCATTCAACTAGCATATTTTTAAGGACAAAAAAAATTGGAATTTTAGTAAAGCAATTTTTGGGTCCATGCCACAACTTTACAATCTGAATAATAACCAAATCAACTAGAGAAAACATAGCCAACAATTTAATGTAGGGACTTTCACTAATCACTTAAACATGATAAAAAGACACCTTGAGTGTGCCACTTGAGGGGAAAAATAAAGCTGTAGCAATGCAAATGTTGCTACATGGCAGCTGACACTAGAATTTAAAAAACTAGATTTAATCATGACTATGCTTGGTAGTGTACAAAGGGTTGTGTTGTAAAGGTTAAAAAATGGATTCATAAGAGAAGTGGCTGAAGTTCAAAACCACCACATCACAATAAGGCAGACGTTAACTTGGAAGCCATATGGGCATGTAATAATATGCACAGAACTGGAACCTATTCCAAGCCTAGGAGGTGATATTCACAGTTACACTTTAACAAACAAACAAAAGTGAGCATACCTGGGAATTTGTGATATTAATTTCTGCACAAATGTGCACCTAATCTCCTTGAATATAAGATACCTACATGGAGTCAAGATGCCAATATTACTTGCATGCTATAAAGAAAAAATGTCAAGCAGATATTCTTTATAGAAAACACTCCATCATAGACTACTATTATCCCTTACTCTATGAATGTTAAGACCCCTTTGTAAACAAAATAAACAGATGAAGTACAATCAAATAGGAAAAAGACATTCTTAAACATCAACCACATTCAACCAATCATTAACGAGAATGCTGCATTCCAATGCAAGATGAAATGCAGACTACATATAGGAATCTTCAGATTATAATAGCCACAAAACCAAAAGGAGAGAACATATTACAATTATTCAAAAAGGAGCTGACAAACTCACAACAAGTCATATGGAAGGTTGGACCATTTTCTCTATTTCCATGTTTCAAAGATCCCATATGGGTTTGTAATTTAGTCACCTACCATTAGACTGTGATTGTGACTGTGATTGTAGATCTAGACTCAAATGGAGTATGGACTCAGAAATCTTAGAACTGATTTCAAATATATTTTGAAGAAGACAAGAACTCTTCAAAACCAATCTAAACTTTAGAAGAATTTGGTTTCAACTAGATTACAAATAACCAGAGAGGTGTCTAACTCACCATTCTTTGCAAGAGCTCTGCCCTTTCCTTTCCTTCCATCTGACGTTTGTGACGCCGAGAAAGATATTCATCTAGACCAGACATCAAAAAGTCAACTTCTTCTCCTAACTGCCCCAACTTTCTGCATAGAAGAAACAATTCATGTAAAAAGTCTACATGTCTAGGGCATAGCTGTGTTTTAAATGTTTTGTCCTCATAAAAACTAATTCAACTAACTCTGCTATCAAGAATGGATTTCTATTGCATTCTAGACATTGTGATGAAATATCAACAGCATTAATATATGGCAAAAAGGCATTTCAACATAGAAGTGATACCATTTTAAGTAGGCTGGAACCAGTTGTGCATCAGGTAGAGATGGAAGGTACAAGGAAAAGGATGGTACAGAAAAACATTATGAAAATCAGACCTGGCAAAAATAGCAATATTGGCAGATCTAAAGAAAGGAAACAATTTGCAGTGATGGGTCTTGATTTTGCAGCAAAGATTGTGGGATTTATTCTTCCCAAATAAAAAGAAGCTGCAAGTCAATTTAATTTGTTTGTCCTATTTACAGAGCAGAACAATTTAGAAACCGTGGCGGATGTCTTAGATTTGGGCAACTGAAATTTCTTAAACAGTAAGCCAATTTAGTGTGGACGGGGTAGCGGAGTTACAACAGAGTTAAACCCCGTAATTGAAACAATGATTTTGGGCAAAATGAAAGGACGGTAAATATAATCCATGTGTTTTTATGTTTCAATACTCAGAACAGACACAAGCAACTGTAAAGATAATCTGTACCATGAAACTAATTTTCAATGTTGAAGAGTAAAGATAATCCTATCAACCGCTAAAACATATTTGCATATTTTTATTATTATAAATTTTGATTGATTATTGTGAATCAATATAAATTTTAATAAGAAAGCCTATCAAATTAAAATTTATTATGAAAGAGATATAAGGTTAGAGAAGATCTGTGTCATACCTTTTTTTTTTATGTTTAGATAAAATACTCTGAACTCTTTCTCAAAGCCATGTTTAAATAAACCATCTATTGTGATGTTGAGCCTCCCTTCTCTGTACAAGTTATTATGATGCATGAACATTACATCATATATTGTGATAACAAATCTGCATTCTTTTACAGTGCCGGCTAGGTTTTATAGTGCTGGCTAGCATAATATACACTCTTAAACCCATATTTATATTGTGAACTCTAAACCATACAATACATCAAGCATTATGATGTTGGCTTCCTTCTTATAAAACAGAGCCTAAAAACCATATTTATCTTTAGGGTTTCTTATAGATGACAAACCACACCCAACATCTTGATGTGTTGCATAACATATCCAACATTATAATGCCACACTTCATTCCTCCTAAACTGCAGCTCACATCTGGTGCAGGGTCTCCAATAGTGTGCAACCTTATGATGCGAGACAACATATCACATCCCTAATTTCACAGAATGAATACCCCTCAGTCCTTGAGTCTTAGCCAAAGAGGTTCAGCCTAAGACTCGTGTTCCCATTCGTACCAAAAACGAATTTGTAGATGACCTCTATAAAATTATAATCTAAAGCTATAATAATGAAATCTCATAACCCTAATTTCTATTGTGAACATTCCATTAACTACACATCATCCCTAAAATTATTTATAGAGCCTTCATCCTCAAACTTATTCGAGTCTCTTTAACTTCTCAAGAAAGTATACATTAATAATGAAAATCAATGAAAATAAATTCGTTATATTAAAAAAAAAAAAACCCTAGTGCTTCATATACCTTCAACTTAAATAGTTTGTACTTTTTACAAAATCAAAACTAGCCACTACATTAATCATTAATTTTTTTTGTAAAGTGAAAGTTATATACATACACTTATATTAGGGTAGTTGTGAAGCCCAACTATAACTAGTATAGATATTTTAAATACATTATCTAAAAAACACATAGAGGTACCACTCTAGAGCTATTATTATTATTATTATTATTATTATTATTATTACTACTTTAATTTAGAATTTTTTTTTACTACATACACACATGGACATATAGATTTTAATTTTAATTTATCTACAATGCTTAAAATTTTAATTTTACTTTTCGAAAAGTCACCATTCATTATTTGGGCAACTCTTTTGTTTTGCTTTTTACTTTGAAAAGTGTAGTAAATATTGTATACTTGTATGTTACTTTTTAATAGTTTATATTTTAAAATTTTGATGTCTTATATTTAAAAATAAATATTTAATGTAAATTATTACAAAAACATGATCATCTATATATTGAGGTAGTTATGAAGTCCCACTACAAAGATGATAAACTTAATTGAAAATATTTAAAAAATATGATCAAATTTAATTATGTCTGCCAAGAATCTCACTTTACTTTTAAATTATCTTGAGAAAAATAATAGATATAACTGAAAAATATAAGAGAAAAATAACTAATGAAATAAAAGTTAACGTACAACTTATGAATGTTGGGAATTAAGGTGTAATTCCGATTGAATTTATTTAATTATTGCCTAATGTTGTATTTGATTACACATTCAGTTTTGTCACATAGTTGAGATGGCATGGTGACATGTCAGCTTACTTGGAATGTGACTTGGATGGTCAAGTCAATCCTACATGGATTTGGGCATCCCATATTGAGGTGGCATTAATTTTCCATGTGTCAACATCTTTTGTATGTGGAAGACAATATTCCATATGACAGAATCTGTGACGCATAAGGGCCAAGTTTGTAGATTCCTATGACAAGTGGTGACAAGTGTCGGTTGGCATCTTTGCATGAGGGAATGGCATCTTTGCATGAGGGAAAGGCATCTTTGGGCGCCCAAGATGGGCTATGACATGTTGTAAGTAGAATATGCTATATTTAGCATTGTATGACGGATTCTCTTACAACTTTCAAGATTGCTATTGTGGGTAGATTTTAGATTTTATGATGGTTGTAAGTCACATAAGAGAATTTGTCATAGTCTATTTTTAGCCTGGAGCACTCTACATTGGGAAAGTCAAATCTGCCATGTATGATAGATGTAAGGGATTTAAGGATAGCAAGGACAAGTGTCCTTTGATTTTGAAAATGGCCATGAGGCCAAGGTGGACACCTATCCCAAGATGCTCTCAAGATATATCTTGTAATCTCTATAAAATGCATAGTTTGGAGTTGTAGTTGCATAGTGCTTTTATAGGTACTGTTATGCTGCCGGAATAACTCCAGAATCGACATTCATGAACTCTTGGAAGACTTGCATTGCAAGTGTATTTTAAATTGTTGTTGTTTTGATAATACATTGTGCAGGTTTTAGAGTGTGGGGTTTTTTACCTAAATTTTTTTTTTCCCATGGTATATCTTGTCTCACCTTCTTTCTGTGTTGTGTTTCTGCTATAATCTTTATGTTATTTTTTAATGTTGCTGCAATTGTAAGGATTAAAAAAAATTTGCACTTCATTCCCCTCACTAGATTAATGTAGTAAGTGTGTTCCGCTTACCTTGCTTCCTTTCAGTTGGTATCAGAGCTTGATCACCTGTGGTCCTAGTTGTTGGGTAGGGGTTTCTTGAGCTAATCCTCAATTGAGTGGGAGTCTATGCAAAGCATTCTATGATCTTGTTGCAGAGAGAAGATGGCAAGCACATCCGGAAGAATAGAGGTGGAGAAATTCAATGGCACTAATTTTGAGCAATGGAAGCTCAAGATGGAAGACATGCTTGTTGACAGAGATTTATGGGAAACCATTTTTGGCACAAAAAAGCTGGAATGTCACAAGCTGATTGGGATCTCAAAGATCAGAAGGCTAAGGGTCTCATAGGACTTAGTCTTGATGATTATGTCTTGTTAAATGTCCATGAGGAGAAAACTGCAAAATTGCTTTGGAAGAAGTTGGGAGATGTGTATCAAGCCAAATCCCTGGTTAACAAACTTTTTCTAAGAAAGAAGTTGTACTCTCTTCGAACGGAGGATGGAGGATCTATTGCAGATCACCTAAATGCTTTTAACATGTTGGTTGCACAATTAACATCCGTTGGTGTGAAGATGGAGGAGGAGGATCGGTGTATGACCCTGCTTTGTTCTCTGCCAGATTCGTGGGATCATCTTGTCATGGCTGTTGAGCGCACCACATCCACTTTCAGAATGGATGAAGTGGTATCTTCGCTATTATCCGAAGAGATGTAGAGAAAGTCTTCTGAGGCAGCCAAAGAGGCTCTTGTGGTTCTTGGAAGACCCATGGAGAAAGGAAAGAAGAAGGACAAGAAAGCTGAGAAGGGTAGATCCAAATCCTATGGAAGATCCAAATCTCCTGGAAAGTTCAAGGCTCTCTGCTGGAACTATGGTAAATCTAGATATTTTCGAAAGGAATGCAAAGAGGAAAAGAAGAAAAAGAAGAAGAACCTAGATTCAGATTCCAACAAGTCACAAGATGATTATGATGCCTTCATCGTAGCCCTGGCAACCCATGCATCTGATGATGTGTGGCTGATTGATTCTAGTGCATCATTCCACATGACCTGGCATCAAGACTGGTTTACTAAGTATGAGGAGTTCGATGGTGGAAAGGTGTACCTGGGTGACGACTCTCATATGAAGATTGTTGGTCATGGAAGAGTCTCTATCCAATTCCCTAATGGATGAGTGAAGGGAATCTCTGGGGTTATGCACATCCTAGGCTTAGCACGGAACCTGCTTTCTATAAGTATGTTGAATGATGCAGGTATGTAGGTTGTCTTTTTGAAAGAAGGATGCAAGATGACTAGAGGAGCTATGGTGCTTGCTAAGGGTACTAGGAGAGGTACTTTGTTTCAGCTGGAGGCATGTATTTCACAATGCAATAGTTCTTTTGACTCAAGAAAGAGGGTAGTAGTCACTTCAGCTCCACCATCTAAGTGAACAATGAAGAAATCTGTTGTTGCTAGCCCTGATGGTTGTATTCATGTCTTGGAAGTTAAGTTTCCTGTTGAAAAGACAATGTTATGGAATAAGAGATTTGGCTACATTGGTGAGAAGGGTCTGCGTACCCTAAAAAATAAAAACCTTGTTGAGGGGTTAGATGATTGTAATCTTGAGTTTGACTTTTGTGAACATTGCATATATGGAAAACAAAACTGTGTTCAGTTTTATTCGAGTTCTCATTAGTCTTCTGGTGTGTTGGACCTTGCTCATTCTGATGTATTTGGTCCTGTTAATGTTCCTTCATTATCAAAATCTGTATATTTTGTATCTTTCATAGATGACTATAGTAGAGGGACATGGATTTGTTTTCTCAGAAGCAAATCTGAAGTCTATAGTAAGTTTAAGGAGTTTAAAGCCTTTGCTGAAAATTAGACTGGTGAAAAGATTAAATGTTTGAGAACTGACAACGGTGGTGAGCTTTGTTCTACATAATTCGATAAATATTGTAAGGAACTTGGGATTGAAAGACATAAGACAACTCAATATACCCCATAGCAAAATGGAGTTGCAAAGAGGATGAACAAGACACTGATGGAGAAGGCTAGGAGTATGCTTAGTGGAGCTGGCCTAGAACAAAAGTTTTGGGCTGAAGCTGTTGCATTGCTTGCTATCTTGTAAATAGATCTCCTACATCAGCTCTTGTTGGAAAGACACCCATGGAGGTGTGGTTTTGTAGAAAGCCTTCAATAAGGCATCTTCATGTTTTTGGTTGTGAGACACATGCACATGTGCCTAGGGAGAAGCAGTCAAAATTGGAGAACAAGGCTGTTAAGTGTATCTTCACTGGCTATGGTGTCAGTGTTAAAGGGTACAAGATTTGGGACCCTGTGGCTGAAAAAGTGTTGTATAGCAGAAGTGCCATCTTCAGAGAGATAACACCTTCTTCCACTATTTTACAGCCAGAAGAAAAATAAAAGAAAGAGGATGTCGTTTAGTTTCCTTTTACGCCTGAGAAGTCTTAACAAAAAGCTCTAGCAGCTCTGAAAGCTTAGAAGAAGAAGAAGTTGAACCTCAACCTTAGTCTTTGAGAAGGTCTACATGAACAAGAAAGCAACCTGAGAGGTTTGGTTATACATTGCTTGATTCTAGTTGTGGAGATGGCAGTGTTGAGAAGTATAAGGCCAGAGTGGTTGTGAAAGGGTATTCACAAGTGGAGGGTATAGATTATGGAGAGATCTTCTCTCCCATTGCCAAGCTGACATCCATTTGATTCCTGTTATCTCTTGCAGTAGCTTATGACTTAGAGGTAGAATAGATGGATGTGAAGATACCTTTCCTTCATGGTGATTTGGAGGAAGAAATCTACATGTCACAGCCAAAGCATTACATGGTGAAAGGTAAAGAAAATTTGGTTTGCAAGTTAAAGAAGTCTTTGTATGGATTGAAACAGTCTCCTAGGATGTGGTACTTGAAGTTTGATGCCTTTGTGTTATCAATTGGATATCTAAGATTGAAATCAGATCATTGTGTGTATTACAAGTTTGACAATGATCGTATTCTCATTGTTGCACTATATGTTGATGATATGTTGTTCATTGGGAAGGGTAAGAATATGATTTCTGATTTTAAATCTCAGTTGTCAGCAGAGTTTGAGATGAAAAACTTAGGGGCAGCCAGGTACATTCTTGGGATGGAGATCCAAAGAGATATCTAAGCTAATAGAAAACTTTGGTTAAGCCAGAGTAAGTATGTGAAGATCGTGTTGGATAGGTTCAACATGGCAGATTGTAGACCATTGTGTGTTCTTGATTCTTTAGGGACAAAGTTGTCTATTGAGGATTATCCAAAATCTCCTAGTGAGGTGGAGGACATGAGCAGAGTACCTTATGCTAGTGCTGTTGGTAGTTTGATGTATGCCATGGTCTGGACAAGACTAAACATTGCCCAAACAATGGGAGTCCTTAGTTGGTTTATGGCTAATCCTGGACAGGTACATTGGGATGCAGTTAAGCGAGTGTTCAGATATTTGAGGGGTACTTCCAAGTATTTCATATGCTATCATGATAATGTTATAGGACCTTCTCATTCTATTAATATTCATGGATTTGTGGATTCAGATTGGGCAGGTGACATTGACAGCAGGAGATCCACCGGTGCTTATCTGTTTACACTATTTGGTGGTGCTATTAGTTGGATGAGTAAATGACAACCTGTGGTTTCTTTGTCCATGACAAAAGCTGAATATATGGCAGAAACTCATGCTTGTAAAGAAGCCATTTGGCTTAAGAGATTGTGTTTAAATATTGGTGTTGATGCTGGTTAGATTACGATCAGTTGTGACAGTCAGAGTGTGATTTGCCTTGCGAAGAATCCAACTTTCCATGCTAGAACAAAGCATATTGATGTACAGTTTCACTTCATGCGAGACATTGTAGAGGATGGGAAGGTAAATTTGGAGAAGGTAGATACTTTGAAGAATGTTGCAGATGGATTGACGAAGCCAGTGGGCACAGAGAAGTTTAGATGGTATTCAGAGTCTATGGGCCTCTCGGCCTATAGCAATTAAATCCTGTTATTCTATTGGCTCTTACAAGGTGTTCGACAAGTGGGAGAATGTTGGGAATTTAGGTGTCTCAATGTTGGTAATTCCTTACATTATTTATGATTGTATTTATTTAATTATTGCCTAATGTTGTATTTGATTACACATTGAGTTTGGTCACATAGTTGAGATGGCATGGTGACATGTCTGCTTACTTTGAATGTGACTTGGATGGTCAAGTCAATCGTACATGGATTTGGACGTTCCATATTGAGGTGGCATTAATTTTCCATGTGTCGGCATCTTTGGTATGTGGAAGGCAATATTCCATATGACAGAATCTATGATGCGTAAGGGCCAAGTTTGGAGATTCCTATGACGAGTGGTGACAAGTGTCGGTTGGCATCTTTGCATGAGGGAAAGGCATCTTTGGTTGTCCAAGTTGGGCTATGACATGTTGTAAGTAGAATATGCTATATTTAGCATTGTATGACAGATTCTCTTACAACTTTCAAGATAGCTATTGTGGGCAGATTTTAGATTTTATGATGGTTGTAAGTCACGTAAGAGAATCTGTCATAGTCTATTTTTAGCCTGGAGTGCTCTACATTGGGAAAATCAAATCTGACATGTATGACAGATGTAAGGGTTGTAAGGATAGTAAGGACAAGTGTCCTTTGATGCTGAAAATGGCCATGAGGCCAAGATGGATGCCTATCCCAAGATGCTCTCAAGATATGCCTTGTAATATCTATAAAATGTATAGTTTGGAGTTGTAGTTGCATAGTGTTTGTATAGGTACTGTTATGCTACCGAAATAACTCCAGAATCGACATTCGTAAACTCTTGAAAGACTTGTATTGCAAGTGTATTGTAAACTATTTCTGTTTTGATAATACATTGTGCAAGTTTTAGAGTGTGGGGTTTTTTACCTGAAAAGGTTTTCCCCACGGTATATCTTGTGTCACCTTGTTTCTATGTTGTGTTGCTGCTGTAACCTTTATGTTATTAGTTTAATGTTGCTGTGATTGTAAGGATTAAAATAAATTTACACTTCATTCCCCTCATTAGATTGGTGTAGGAACTGTGTTCCGCTTACCTTGCTTCTTTTCAATTAAGTCTCCTCATATAGCCAAATAGTACTTAAAGGGAAGACTAGGGATATGTATTACCTACATGGCATCAAAGCCCTATTTACAACATCATGATGTAGTGCATGGCATATCTAATGATATGGTTGTCTACCTCATTCTTCATCTTATAATATAGTTTATTAGGATTAAAAGGCCTCATTTTTATTTTTATTGGAAACTTTTCAAAGCTACACAACATACCTAACATTATGATGCAAGGTCTCCAATGGTACACAAGCTTTATCTTCTTCCTCTTACAATGTAATCCATTATAATGGAGGGCATCAAAACCCTAGTTGATATGTGAATATTAATAGGCTACACATTATATCTAGAATTTTTTATAGAGCCTCTTTCCTCTAGCTCATTTTACTCTTAAAACTCTTAATAAATAATACATAAATAATGATAATTAATAAAACATGTTTAAAATAAGCTATAATATATTATATTAAACAAAAAATACCCTACTATGTCACATAAATTCAACCTAATACTCCATACTTTACATTAATCATTAATCATTATACTTCTTTTGTAAAGTTGATGTTAAATAAATACACTTATACTGTGGTAGTTGTGGAATCCTACTATAAACATTATTGTCTTAATGGAAATATAATTGAATGGTAAGAAGACATGCCCTTAAATGCAATAAAGCAAGCAATAATCAAATTAATCTAGATAAAAGAGATAAGTCTATACATGTAGCTAAATCTAATATATGCTACTTAAATTCAATAAATCAAGCAATAATCCAATTAATCTAGATGAAAAAGATAAGTCTATACATGTACCTAAATCTAATAAATTAGAAACTAAAACAAAGATAAATGAATTAATAATGTATGTAGAATTTAGAGAGGAGACTAATTTTGACTATGACACAAGACATATACCTAGAATCTAAGACCAAATTAAAAAACTAAAGGATGTAATGAATGCGCTCTATGGATATTAGAATTACATAGATACATGGATTGAGGTCATGATGGTGGCCTTGATTCTCTCAAGGGTTGCCATGAACTTTTAGTGTAGACCTAACTTCTAAATCTTTAGAACATTAGGTCCCATAGAAAAATGTCTATGTTTGTATCTAGAAATCAAAGACTTGGTGGTGTTGCAAAGTATCATTAAAACTTGCCAAAAAAATAGGGAATCCTTCAGAATTATTGTAATGCAATCAAGCCTTGTTGATTAATGTTACCATAAAACTCCATGTTGAACACTAGTTTTTTATTATTTGTATGTTGTACTTCAATGTGATATGTAGAGAAATGAAATTATGTAAGTAATAAAATACCAAATCAAAAGAAACTACACACATGTATCAATAATACCAAGTAATAAGGATCATATATAGATATTTCTTTAATGTCTTATATAGTCTTTTAACCATTCTTCATCCTCTTACATAGATATTTCTTCAATGTCTTATAAGGTATTTTGTATATTATTTCTTTTGATATTGTCTATAAAGTGACTAAACATTTTGCTAATGTCCATTGAGATCATTGTTTGGATTGTAGATGTTAGACATATTTATAAATTATTGATTGAAGGCATCCAAGTATTACTTTTCTTTGTGGTGGTAGTTGGATAACTAAATGTGTATTGATAGAGGGTTCTAGCATTACTGTATCGATCCTCCAAATTCCTCATTTCTATGGTCATTTCACTCATTTTTTTCTACCAAGTTATTCTACATAGTTTGGATTTGTCTATTATCAAACTCATAGATTGTTCACTACCTTATTTGTGTTTGTTTGGTTTCTAGATGTTGTACTTACATTAATAGCCATTGTATTATCCGTTCTATCAATTTTATGGAACTAATTGTGGGGTATTCTACTAATTGTAGTTGTGCCTTGATTAGTTTTGTAAAAATCTTATCTATTCCTTCTAATTTAATATATTTGTGCATCCAATATTGCTTGGAACTTATTGCACTAGCATATCTATTAGTCCATACTTATGTAGAGGGGTGGACTTACCTAAATCAATTTGGGATCCTTGAACTATAATAGGAATTATAACAGGTGTAATGGTCACCATAAGGTTCTGTTATTTCAGCTTTGCTGGAAATTATTTGATCTTTCTCAATGGATCCCATGTAGATGGTAGTGACATTCCAACCATAATCTATTTACCTTCTACACTAGTTTAATTTCTATCCTAATCTTGTTCATCTCCATTTCCTTCTATTGATTCCTCCTCTATTTGTATTTATTTCTTTGTATTTTCTCCATAAGGTTGGTCTTCTTTTTATTGCTCTACCATTTCTTCATCTTGACCTCCTATTTTCATAAAATCATTTTATTTCTTCTCTGAGGATTTACTTGGTTCATTTATGATTTCTTGTTTTATCATCTTTGCTTCATCCATATGTTTTTCCTTTCCTTCTTTTTCAACTACCTATATATGAGTTTTTCTCTTTCGTTTCTCTTCTTACTCCACTTCTATTTATTCCTTATATGATGTTTCAATCATTGATAGAGCTTCTTGTGTTGTAGTGATAACTATAAATGTTATATTTTCTTATATTTTAATATTTTATACCTTTCATACAACCCTTTCATCCAAAATATTTTGATAGTAAAACCTTGTTGCCAGTATAACTTCTTCTTTTAGTCTATTGGTAACTGCATCATACTCTTTATGTGGCACCTACACAAGAGTGCCAACTCTTTGTGCTCTAAGTTCTTTATCTTGGAATGTTCTTATATCTTCCTAATCTAAAGGAGAGATTGTACTTCTTTTACAAGTCCATCTACAGCTATTTGTCTTATGGATGCTTCTATCTTCAATTCAACATCTCTCTCCTTTTTCTTTCCTTTGATCCTTTTACATAATTCTTCTACAAAATTTTTAGTTAGCAAACTTCTACAAAATATGGTGACCATTACTATAGTTAGTTCATCAAAATTACTATCATATACTAGGTGTATCCAATTTTGAGTTAGTTCTTTTCTATGGAAGTGGTGGGATATTTTTTGGCTACCTTGAGTGGTTTTCTATTTTTTCCATTTTTTTTTGTTTTTGTTTTCCTTCCTTGGCCACTTCTTTCTAGATATTTCCTTCTTTTGACACTACTTCTTTATTTGTGGTTATTTTCTTACTTTTTATACCTTTTAGATTTTTTTCATCCTAATTTATCTTGTTCAAAGGATTCACTATTTTTTATATTGTACCAAACCTCTCCTCACCTTGAATTTATTTCTCCTAATCCTTTGTGGTTGGTTTTCTTTTGCCTTTCTATTTTGTGTACAATTCGTTTTCAATAGGGTCATTGTCACTAATTTATGGATGAGTTCGCCGGTGAAGGTGTTTTATTTTCTAGTCTTCTAGCCATTTTCTCTTTCTTCAATGTTTTGGTCTCCTCTTTTCCCCTTTCCTTACTCCTAATATCATATTGCAATGATTTATTTTGTAGTTCCTCTATAGTCAATGTCTCCTTTTTAAATCTCTTATCTCAAATTGTGAGGAGTATTATGGTATCCCTAAAATTAAAGAACTTAATCTAATCGACCTTCTAGGTGTTTTCCTTTTCATCTCTTTTCCTTTCCTTGTTTTGAGAGTATCCACAATAGAAATAACTATTAGTTTAGCTAGAATTTCCAATTCTTTGTTTTCCAAGTCTCTATCTTAACTTTCTATCTACTTTAACCTACCTTGTCTCTTTCCTCTGTATATCTCCTATCCTACTATTCTTTCCATGTCCCAAATCTAGGTATCTTGGGTTTCTTTAGGTGGTGCAACAAATTCTTCTAAATCTTTGTAGGGTAGGGGTGGTTCAAATGCTATCCTAAATAGCTTTTTTAAAGTAAAAAAGGTTCAAAAGCACTCATACCAGATATATTAATGATCAAAAGAGAATTACAAGAGGGGCCCAAAAATGAGAAATAGAGGCTTCATGGCCCTCAGAACCCAAGGGGTCAAATATACTCACACTTTTCAGAAGTTCTATGGATATCATCACCCATTCAAACAACCATCTTTAGAGTAGTTACACACTCATATGATGAACATCAAATCAGAACTAAATGAAGCTAGAAGTAATAGTTAGTTCTATGAGAGAGTGTCTGTAATGGCCATTAGAGGTGAAGAGATGCATCCTCTTGGCCTTAGAGAGGAAATTAAGACTTCTAAAAAAATTAAAGCCTCTCATACTAGAATGAAAGATTTGAAGTTGTCTTGGTTTGAAAAGGATTGTTGGTCTCCCAATGGTGTCAAGGATCTCTACCAAAACCATTTGAAATTTGAATGTTGCATTTGTAGAAGGAAGATTATAAACCATGTGTTGAAATGTGAAATCAGTTTTACTTATTCCAACAGTGACGAGTAGTCAACAATGAGATCTGGCTAGTTCCACGTGTACACCATGCAAAATTGCATGCAGAAGTGCCACTCACACTTTTATGCATGAAAATATATCTTTAGATTTTCTTTATTTTTTGCATGTGCTTTTTTGTGATTATTTAGGTTAGTCGAGATTAAATGCCAAGGCATGAGAAAAAGTTTTGTAAATCTAAATTTTCTTTTGAGAATAAAATTGAGAGATCTTTGCCCATGGTTTTTTCCTGGTACATTACTAGGTTTTCCACATAAATATATGTTTTCTATTTTGTTCTCTTATTGTTAATTCATTATTATTTCAATTTTGTACTACTTATTTTTCTAAGGGTTAGTATCAGAGCACACGGTTCTATGCAGAAATTATTTTGTGGGTTTTTCATTTTTGTGAAAAGCAATGACAAGAAGCATAGTTAGCAAATTTGAGGCTCAAAATTTTGATGGTTCCAATTTTTCTTTGTGGAAACTAAAGGTTCAAGCCTTATTGGTGAAGGATGGATGCACCTTGGCTTTCAAGGGGACAATGTCAAAACCTGTAGCCATGAAGCAAGAGGATTGGGTTGAACAAGATAGCATGGCTAGAGCTACAATTCAGTTATCTCTGGTTGATTTAGTTTTATTCAATGTTGCATAGGAGAAAATGAGCAAGGTTACTGATTCAGTGGATAAAATAGTTGTCTCAAGGTAACAAAGGGAGTGTTGGTGGTGCTAAAGGGAGAAAAGGTTGGCATTTTCTACAGGCTAGTTGGAGAAACTTGCAGTGGAGAGGCTACAGTGGTATCAGATGTAGAAATGGATTCATCATCTACTTGGTATCAAAGGTTAGGCCACATGAGTGGATGTGGTCTCAAGGTACTGCTAGATAGAAATCTTCTCCAGGTGCTAAATCTAGATATTTGAATTTTTGTGAGCATTGTTTGTTTGGAAAGTAGAATAGGTTGAATTTTTCTAGTTGCACTACTAAAAGTAAATAAATTCTAGATTTAATCCATTCATATACTTGGGAAGCACCTATTACATCACTTGGGTGTTCGTCATATTTTGTTTAATTTATAGATGATTATTCTTGTAAGGTGTAGATTTATCTGTTGAAGAAGAAATCTGATGTATTTTCTTATTTTAAGAAGTTTAAAGCTTTAGTAGAGAATCAAAAATGAAAAATAATTAAGTGTCTTAGAAAAAATAATGGACGGGAATTTTGTTCAAGTGAGTTTAATCAGTTTTACAGTGAGCATGGTATTGCAAGGCATTTGACAGTTTCTAAAACACCACAATAAAATGGTGTTGCTAAAAGGATGAACCATAAATTTATGGAAAGAGCTAGATGCGTATTGAGAACTATTGGATTGGAGAAGAAATTTTGGGATGAGGCTATTAATATAGCTTGTTTCTTGATTAATAGATCAACCACTACAAATCTAGATCAATAAATTTCTGAAGAAGTTTGGATAGGTAAAATTGTTGATTATTCCTTTCTTCATATTTTTGGTTCTGATGCTTATACTCATATTCCCAAAGAGCATAGGAATAAGCTGGATGTGAGAATACTGAGAGGGAGGCGGGGTGAATCAATATTCTTTGAAACCACTTAATCATTGAAATATTCATTTCACAAAGCATGTTTAACTTGCATTAAGATAGGAAAGTATGAAATCAACCACTAAAGAATATCACAAATGAACACCAGATTTCAATGTGGAAAACCCAAAAAGGGAAAACCACGGTGAGGATTATCTCATAATATATATTAATAAAGTAAATGATTAAGGTTGATACAATTGATGGACTCACTGTCCAAGAATGTTCACTGCAACTGGGTCAAGTTGCCAAAGGAATCACTATCTTGAAAAGAAAGAGATAGAAGAAGGGGATGGCTCACTGCCAAAATGAACTGCTAACAATGCATCTAACTAATGCTGAAGATGTAGTTCGACTAAAGCTCAGAATACTAACTTTACACACTTGATCTTCACCACAAACTCAACTTGTCTCTCTCTACATCAGACTTCACTTACCTCCACACACTATATCTCTTCACAATCTATATACATTTATATCTCCACACAAGAATTCAACCTTGTATATATACTGCATTAAAGAAGCACATCAATTAGGTCAACACAATATATGTACTGTGAGAGTTCCTATCCTGTCAGCCTAAAACACAATCCCATGTGCTTTGCGGAGAGAACCAAAGCATGTAACACATTTATATATTTTGGTACAACCTATAAATACTCCCATGACATCATTTCATACATTTCATAGCTCCACACAATATTAACATCTTTAGGTTGACTTCACTGGTGAAGCAGCAATAGTATGAACTAACTATTAGTTCAAAAATTGACATGCAGACCTCCAAATTGCCTATCACTTGGATCATACATACTTCAAACATCCCTAACCTTATCTCAACTCTAAAAAGTGGGATATTCATCTATGGTGGAATGCGGAGCATCCCAATTTGTCACTAGCACTATCATTGTACTATCAGTATAGAGTCTGGTACTCTGTCATCTCGTCCTTTGACTCTGAAGGACTTCAAGAGTTGAAACTTTGATTTGGAATATGTGAATATGTGCCAACCACACTAGCATAAGGTACTCTACTCATATCCTCCATCTCAAAAGGAGACTTTTGACAATCATCAACAGATAGCTTTGTCCCCATCGTGACATGAACAATCCATGGTCTGCAATCCACCATATTGAATCTCTCCAACATAGTGTTAACATACTTACTTTGGCCTAACCAAAGTTTTTTATTTGCTTTGCAATCCACCATATTGAATCTCTCCAACATAGTGTTAACATACTTACTCTGGCCTAACCAAAGTTTTTTATTTGCTTTGTCTCTTCTGATCTCCATCCCTATAATGTACCTGGTTGCCCCTAAATTTTTTATTTCAAACTGTGTTGACAACTAAGACTTCAAATTAGAAATCAAACCTTTACCATTCCCAATTAGTAACATATCATCAACATACAATGCTATAATGAGAATGCGATCATTGTCAAATTTGAAATAAATACAATGATCTAATTTCAATCTTAGAAATCCAATACTCAACACAAAGGCATCACACTTTTGGTGCCACATCCTAGGAGACTATTTCAAACCATACGAAGACTTCTTTAACTTGCAAACCAGATTTTTTTTACCTTTTACCATGTAGTACTGTCTATGACATGTAGATTTCTTCCTCCAAATCACCATGAAGGAAAGTTGTCTTCACATCCATTTGTTCCACTTCTAAATCATAAGCTACTACAAGAGATAATAGTAACCGAATAGATGTCAGCTTTGGAATGGGAGACAAAATTTCACCATAATCAATTCCCCCTACTTGTGAATACCCCTTCGCAACCAATCTAGCCTTATACTTCTCAATACTACCATTTGCACAAAATTTTTTCTTGAACACCCATTTACATCCAATAGGTTTCTATCCTTCAGGCAAAAGCACCAAGTCCCAAGTTTTATTCTTTTCCAAAGAAGCCATCTCCTCTTCCATGGCCTCCTTCTAGGAACTTGTATCTTTCATACCCATATCCTCTTTCATAGTTCTAGGCTTATCAGTGTTAGAAATCAAGGTAAAAGCACAACCAGAATCAAGCAATGAATAACCAAACCTATTAAGTTGCTTCTTGGTTCGTGTGGACCTCCTCACAAGATGAGGTGGAGGTTCTTCTTCTTCTTCTATACTTTTAAAGCTGCTAGAGCTCTCCTCATCATCAGGTCAAATAGGGTCTTTCGGTTCAATCTTCTCAGGGCTAGTAGGAAACTGAACCACATCCTCTTTCTTTTCTTTTTCATCTGGATGTAAAACAATAGGAGAATGAGTTACCTCTTTGAAAATAACACTTTTTCTATACAAGACTTTCTCAGCCATAGGATCCCAAAGCTTGTACCCTTTCACACCAACACCATAGCCAATGAAGATACACTTAACTGCCTTGTTCTCCAATTTTAACCTCTTCTCCTTAGGCAAATGTACATATGCCTTACAACTAAAAACATGAAGATATCTCAATAAAGGCTTCTTACTAGACAACACCTCCATGGGTGTCTTATCAACGAGTGTTGAAGTAGGAGACATGTTAATTAGGTAGCCAGCATACTCCTAGACCTCTCCAATGTTTTGTTCATCCTCTTTGAACCTCCATTTTACTGAGGGGTTTATGGAGTTGTCTTATGTCTTTGAATCCCCTGTTCTTTACAGAACCTATCGAACTCTGTGGAACAAAACTCACCACCGTTATCAGTTCTCAAACACTTAATCTTTTTACCAGTCTAATTCTCAACATGCCCTTTTTGGGTAAGTCCTATAATCATTATATTCCATGTTATATGTACGTAATCACCTGAATTAACCATGTGGGGCTTTCCCATCAATAGTTTCAGTGTTGGGAACAACCATGTCCAAAGTTGCATCCAATGGTAAAAAATAAGCGGATGTGAGGGGTTCATGGATTCTCAGTGCTCTTGGTGCCATGTCAGGAGCATGGAGGCGAAGGAGGCATATGGCTTTGAAGACCTGCTTGACATAGTTGATAAAATTCCCAAACTAATTCATGGAGAATGTAATCTAAATATGTCGCATTATGACTAAAGAACAACTTAGTCACTTCTCAAGATCCATAAAACATTGTTGATAAAATTCCCAAACTAATTTGTGGTGAATGTAATCTAAATATATTACATTATGAGACTAAAGAACAACTTAGACAAGTACCTTAGCTTTTCAACTAGACAACACTCTAGGTTTGAATGGTTTTTGTGCCCTATTCTATCAACAAATTAGGAATATTCTCAAGAAGGATTTAATGGAAGTAATTGAATATTCAAAGAACTACAACACCACTATTAAAAAATTAATGTGGCATATTGTGGTTGACAAGATGCCCCTTATTTTAGATGGGAATGATATATAGATTCTTTGTAACAAATAAACCTAATGAAAGAATAATATTTATCCTAAGAGCCATATGTGTCAAATAAGAAACACAAACCATTGGAAATGAAATTTAAAAAAAAATAAATAATAATGAGCAATAGACATGCATGATTGTTGATGTGAAAATCTCAAGATTGCCATTGGGTGCATATCACATTAAGATTTTCTAAAAATCTATACTTGTTACATAAGTTATGAGAGTTGAAAGAAACAATAGGTTGTTAAATATGTTTATAAATAGATGGACGCTTTTCTATACATGCAAGTGTTTCTTTGAGCATATTAGGCAACTTAGAGTTTATAAAAGGGAAACATGGGATTTGAAAATGATGCATGTTAATATATTGATGATGAGTATTTCGATGAGATGGAAGCCTACAAATAATAAATATTTGATAAGAAATGATGAGGACATTTTTATTGGTCATTCTATCACTCTTTAAGGAGCTTCAAGTAAACCTAAGACTAGTTTACCAAGGAAATCATGAGATTAGAATTTCTACCCATCTACTCCAAATTGTTGGTACTCTTACATTTTCTTTTCGTAGCTCCAGCATCCCTTCCAACTCATTTAGGTATACACTCTAGGTGATAGAAATATGCATTCCCTTCCATTGACCACAATGCACATATCCTGCCATCTCCATTATAAAAGATGAATGTTCACCCATTGGTCAAGCCATATCTAGTTCTATCCGCACTAACGGAATCTCTTGAATGCATCAATACACTCCTAATCACAATCATAGGACCTACCCTAGTATGTCCAAACACACTACCAATAGTGATAAAAATTAGAGAACTCAAGGTAGCATCCATAAAGAGTTAAAAATGGCCCATTAGGCTATACTATAAGCAATCAACAAATAAAATTCTAGAATTTACATGGTTTGCAACAAAAAAGGAAATCATGAAAATTAGGTACATGTACTTGATAATTTATTTTACAATTAAACTCTATATTAAGAATTGGGATGATTATATAGTACAATTAATGCATAATAATTACTTGTAATGGTTTAGCTTCGAAAATCTTGAATGGATCTTTCCTTAAGATCCAACTAAACATCTACTTTAGGAAATAATTTATGAGCCAAATGCTTAACATATGGTCAAAAATCATTAGGCTAATGGTTCTATTTCCACCAAGGACAAGAAACCCGTTGGAATGTACACATCTACCTACTCAATCCATAATGGTTTTGGTTTCAATGGTGTTAGTAAATAGATTTGTCAATTTGAAATAGTTAAGAAAACTATGACTTGCTCAAGGAATCATGACAAAAATGCCTATAACAGTTGGAGAGATCATCAAAGGGATGATGATCTTCCTCTGATTTTGAGAGGAGCAACTTATGACTCAATTTGAATTTTCTAGGATATGCTTTTGAATGGAAAGCAGGAAAGGAAACTACAAGGAATGGAAAAGATAGAAATCCTAGATGAGAGACATAAGAATATCACCTAGACTTCTCAAGAAAAGACTTAGAATAAAAGTGAGCACAAAGTTATTTAATGACACAAAATTCAAAAGTTTCAAACTCACAAACAATAACTAATAAGATAGGAAATTATTCAAAAGGCCACACATTGAACATATGAAGAATATGCAACTAATTCAGAACACAAGGTTTTTGTATTAAACTCAAGTGCAACTAAACATAACTGAGAATTACAAATTAAAATAAGAAAAACTTGCAATCCATGAAGAAATATCTGACACAAAGTTCATTTTGCTCCCTTAATTCTTCAATGAAATAAAAACACATAGTTTTTCAAAAATCCCCATACAATGGCTATATTGGAAAGCTAACCAATTTCCACTAGAAATCTATAGAAGAAAAAATGCTCTCAAGAAGCTCTCCTCATGAGAAGTTGGAAAAATATCCACTCTTCACCTTCTCCTTACATAGTTACCGAGTTTTTTTTCTTTTCTTACTAAAATGTAACGGATTCTTGAAAATAAGTAACAATAAAGAAAAAACCTTTCCCTTCATGTACAAACAACATTTAACTAAAACATTATTAAATAAATTTTATAGTAAGGTGATACGTTCTAACTTAAAGATGAATAGTGTGTCTTTGACATTCTACAAGATTTGTAAATATTTGCCTTGTCATATTTATTGATTACCACTACAACATGCACATTTGATGATTGTGCCGTGCAATTTTGACAAACAAAAATGTTCCATACACCAATAGCACGCACTTTTACATACTCATTGAATTTTTGAAACATAAAACTTTCTCCTGCTCCGTTTGGTGCATGCTTGACAACTAGGCCTGAGATTTTTAACTTAAAATAAAACTGATCTTCTGTTTTATGCTCGAACCCTTACCATTTCAAAAGAATTCAAATAATTTTTGTTTGTTTGGTTTAGTTAGCTGAAGAAATGGAGGGAATAAACTATACTCTTCAATCTTATCTTCCACATACATCTTGCCACCTTTCTTGTTCTTATGTTTCCTACTCAATGTAGTATCATATCTAAAGTTGTCAAGGTACTACTTAATGTACTCTGTAAACTCATCATGGTAGAGAAGACTATCAGTGTTGGAAACCCATAAGAAAAGCCAAGGCCGACGTCTAAAGTTGAAGGAGGAAACATCTCCCCTAAACATTCTCCGTAGGTCCCATAATGGAGCTATTCCGGTACTAGTGGCTATTATTAAATGTGTTGCACTGGGATCATCTTCGGGTAGCAGCATCACTTTATCAAATGGACTTGTAATCTAGAGCTTGTCTCCAAGTTTGCTATCACAGAGATAATAATTGTAAACACATTTCTTGGAGGGTTCCTCCTTCCCTGTCTCTGGGTCATAGTAAAAAACTCTTCTAACATACAAGCTTGTTGTTTTCCCATGAAACAAATCTCCATATCTTGTAGAGGCAATGGAATAAAGGTGAACAACATGAGAGGTACCAGGGTTTTTTTTAACTTTTAGGGTTCTCACCATGGGGAATCACACCATAGCTTTGGTCTTCCCAATAGAGCAAGAACTGAGATAATTCCTCATTCTCCAACTCAAGCATATCAGCATAGAAAATGGAAACATTGAATTCTTCATCTGATCTACTCAAAGGGAAAAGGTCAAGTGATTTAAGATGTCCATATACACACAAGCGCAATATACCTACATGGAAGGTGGTTACCATTCTTATCAATACAAGGTCTATTGAGGAAGAAGGATACTAAGACATCATTATAGAGTATGAAGGAACCTCCAATTTGAAGAGACATCTAGAAGAAGGTGAGAAAATATGAATGAACATATCGGATAATAATGAGTGCCTATGGATTCTATTAATCTATTGGACTCTCTTTCCCAAAAAAACATGATAAATGTATCAAGAGAAAAGGGTATAAATAATGACATGGTTTGCAATAATATAAGAATTTTGTCAAACATTAACTTGTAGGATCTCAATAGGATGTCAAATAATGCATTAAAAAAGATGAAAGAAACCATCACATTCCCTAAACATGAGGTAAGAAGGACAATTAAAGCACGATTCGTTGAAAGAACCTACAAGAAAGAAAGGATAGGTTTATGCTTTTAAAACAGACGAAGGAATTAGGAGAAAGAATTTTTTTTTTTAATAAGTTCTATTAGAGGGGGTATCTCCCTATATTATATATAAAAAACAAAAAATGTTACCTAGCATTGGAAATGGCATTAATGCCATCAACCAGATCATTGGCTCTCTCTAGCTGCTAGGCAGACATGAGATCACTATTTACACTTATGAAATTAACAAAAGCTTCCATGTTGCAATATTCCAGTCCCTCTGTGAAAATATCTAGTTCCTCCACCACCTTTCCTTTCTTCCTTACTACATCTGCATCAAAGATCCCCCCAATAAGACCGTTCCTAGGATTTGTTCAAGGATGAAGGCTCTATAAATAATTATAGGTATGTTGTGTAGTTAATGAAAAGTTCACAATAGAAATTAGGGTTTTGAAATCTCATTATAATATATTTATATTATAATTTTATAGAGGTCATCCACAAATTTGTTTTTCTACAATGGAAGCATGAGGCTTAGGGCATGAGCCTTAGGATGAACCTCTTCTGCTAAGAGCCAAGGACTGAGGGGTATTCATTCTGCAAAATTTGCCTTGATATGATGTGTAGCTTATAAAAAGTTCACAATAGAAATTAGGGTTTTGAGATCTCATTATAATAGCTTTGAATTATAATGGATGTGATATGTTGTCTCGCATCATAAGGTTGCACACTATTGGAAACCCTGCACCAAATGTGAGGTGCAGTTTAGGAGGAGTGAAGTGTGGCATTATAATGTTGGATTTGTTATGCAACACATCATGATGTTGGGTGTGGTTTGTCATCTATAAGAAACCCTAAAGATAAATAGGGGTTTTAGGCTCTGTTTTATAAGAAGGAAGCCAAGATCATAATGATTGATGTATTGTATGGTTTAGAGTTCACAATATAAATACAGGTTTAAGAGTGTATATTATGCTAGTCGGCACTGTAAAAGAATGCAGATTTGTTATCACCATATATGATGTAATGTTCATGCATCATAATAACTTGTACAGAGAAGGGAGGCTCAACATCACAATAGATAGTTTATTTAAACAAAGCCAGAGTTTAGAATATTTGATCTAAACATAAAAAAAAGGTGTGATATAGATCTTCTCTAACCTTATTTCTCTTTCATAATAAATTTTAATTTGATAGGTTTTCTTATTAAAATGTATATTGATTCACAATAATCAATTAAAATTTATAATAATAAAAATATGCAAATATGTTTTAGCGGTTGATAGGATTATATTTACTCTTCAACATTGAAAATTAGTTTCATGGTGTTGCAAGTATGGGTCTAACCGGTGTTGTCATTGATGTCAACATACTTTTGTTGCATTAATGATAAGGATTGGATGAGCTGTATGCTGAGGATATTGAGAAAATTAGTTCTAATCAGGAATAAGAAGAACCTGCCATTTGAAACCATTGGAACTGAATCCATCTTGACAAAAGACCCCACTTGTTTGATCAAATTGCTTAGTAGATCCACATTGCGTAGCACCAAGGGTAAATTATATAGCCTAATCTAGATAGGAATAAGAGTGATCTTGGAAGTGGTAAGATAAAAAAATGGAGACCAAGGAGAAATAAAGAGGCCAAAGTGCCTGAAAAACAAAGGCCCACTTTGCAAAACAAAGTTACAATCCTCCACAGAACAAAAGGTTATCAGGAAGAAACCAAAATCCAGAGATTCCACAACAGGGAGAGATAGATTATTCTAGGTACATTTGATCCAATCGAGAACTGAATCCATTGAAGGGCGCCTATGCATGCATCTCAGGATCACAAAACGGGCGCCGCAGTCCTCAGCTATTGCATCAATACATTCATTAGAAATAATGAAATCCATCGTTTCGTCAGAAAAGGAAACAACCAAATCCCCAAAAGAAAAGTGAGTGCCTCCAGATTGAGAGCCGCTATCCATATTCGAAGGAGGGGGGAGATCAACAAAGACTAGACAGATGGATGGAATATGGTTAACTGGATTAGCACTGGGCATGCTCACTTTTGTTTGTTAACTGTAACTGTGAATATCACCTCCTAGGCTTGGAATAGGTTCCAATTCTAGGCATCTTCTTACATGTGTATATGGCTTCAAAGTTATGCTCTGCCCTATTACTATGTGGTGGTTTTGAACTTGAGTCACTTCTCTTATGAATTCACTTTTTTAACTTTTACACCATGACCCTTTGTACATTACCAAGCATAGTCATGATTAAATCTCATTTTTTAAATTCCAGTGTTAGTTGCCATGCACCAACATTTCAATTCCTACAGCTTTATTTTTTCCCTCAAGTGGCACACTCAAGGTGTCTTTATCATGTTTAAGTGATTAGTGAAAGTCACCTACATCAAATGGTTGGCTATGTTTTCTCTAGCTGATTTGGTTATTATTCAGATTGTAATGTTTTGGCATGGACCAAAAAATTGCTTTACTAAAGTTTCAATTTTTTTTGTGCTTAAAAATATGCTAGTTCAATGGGAAATATTGGTTTCTCCTAAGAGTGAGAAAAAGGCAACCAAAAACAAGCATCAAAGATGAACTGTGCCAATTGTTTATATTGTGGAGAAATCATGTAATTGCTAATGTAAATGAATCACAATGATGGGGACTGCCTGCTTGGAATTTACAATAATAGTGCTGATTATAGCCTTAAAAGATTCCATTATTTTGCAGTTTTATTTTGTAAACAGTTGCTGCTATAAATGCAACATCCCGCTACGTAACCCCGAAGGGTAAGAGCAAAAAAGGGACGAGATAAATTTTTTTTGACATAAGTAAACAACATACATAGGTTCAGCTGTCAATTCGATAGATTGATACCATTCATTTTACACACCAAAGAAAATGTTCCTAATCCCATCTAATAAAAAACATGAATCCATAAGCATAAAATATAGACGAATCTGATACCCACACCGGAATCCATAAAGAAATAAAGGAACATCACATTTCTTCTCATTAAATACAATGATTACAACCTCTCTCCTAATAGAGTTCAATTACATAACTGCATATACAATTACAATGATGTATTCCAGAATATGATACAAGTATAATAACATAGTCCTAAGTATGATACAAGGACTGAATGGTTACAATAACCGAATGGAGTAATGGAAAGAGAGATCATCTCCAAATGGTGCTCCAAAACCTATTCACCGGTCCCCAATGGCGGTGGCAATGCCTCCCAACCATGTAGACTCCTAAGAGACCACCCCACCATGCTCAGAGATAGTCACAATGCCCAAATAGATGAACAACAACGAGGGGATACAAGATGGCCAGCACTCACATCAGACACAGAGCAGACACAGAGAACAGTGATTACAGTCAAAGTCATAATATAGGTGTACTCATCTAAGTCATAAGTCAGGTACTACTCACAACTCCTAAGATGCTAGATACTAGAGTGTAATCATATGGAGTGTCATCATATGTGCTCGAAGGGATGGCACAAACGGGACCAAGTACACCTCTCATACAGACGAGGAAACTCAATCGTACCCAAATCCACACCCCGTAGACAGATAGGTCTTCTCGTTGCATCCTTAGCCTTTATAAGTGCTCAAGGCCATGCACAAGGACTAATTATCTTATTAATGTTTTTATCCCAATGTTTTCATTTAGTTATCACTTATTAATGAAACTCTGCTACTAGTTCCCCTGGCAACCACTTGCGGGCCCCGGGCCCATAGAGAGCCACTCTAGACAACCACTCTAATGCCTAGCCCTTGTTCATTTCGTTTGACTAAACAAGGCATAAAAAAAAGACTAAAAACACTGAGTTATAAATTTAAAATAGTAAAGGTGAAAAATATGATCTACAAGATCCAAATTCTCGTGGACAGTGTAATTTGTTGAAAATGGCCTTTTGCCAGTGACCCCAATTGGTCACTCTTCACACATAAATGCATGGACGTAATAAGAAAAGTATGACAAATGGTATTGTGAGTCTTCTCACAACCAAAGTTTTGTATATTGGTTACCATATTTAGCATAACAGGAAAGAAAATGTAAAAGACTAACAAAATTGTGATCTTAATTTTCCCTAAATTTCAATGCACACACATAGATTGATGAATCTAAGGTGTTTTAGTGCCATGCCATTCCTTAACTCAAGGAGAACGTTTCCCCCAAGGCTGGCAATGAGCCATAAATAACCGAATGACCAAAACAAAAGACCACTTAGATTTTCTAAGGAGAGTTGTAATGAAAATTGCATCAGAGGAATCATCGTATAACAAAAGGTTTCATGTGCCTTAGATCTCTTCATTTTCTATCATTACGTTCTAGTTTTCTAGATATGGCTGACCTCAATATTTTGTCTATACAAACAAAACCCTCTGTTTTTATTTCAATAAAATTATAACTCAGAAACCATATTACCTCTCTTTAGAAACCCATTTATCAATGAATAAGAACATTGGTCTGCAGATTTAGAAAAATAAATTCAAGAAATAGTGGCAATATAAATATCTTCATCGGATAAATTTTGGCATACATTCTTTGGACAAAAGTAATGGAGTTTTGGTTTCTCTGAGCTTAATGAAATCGCACCAGACATATTTTAGTTTTCGATTGAAAGATAGTAATGGGGTTTCATTTTTTTTTCTATGCTAAATGAAATAGCAATCAATTCTTGCACACAGAATTTTATGATTGAAAATTGTCTATGCCAGTGAGGCACAGTATGCCAGTGAGGCTTGTAGGTCAGTGAGACCTTAACATTTGTTAGTGAGACACATATTGTAGCCAGTGAGGCTTCTTTGTAGCCAGTGAGGTAGTTTAGAGTGGTTTTTCTACCCCTGGAGGGTTTTCCACTCATGTAATTCTTGTGTCATAATATTCTTTGTGTGTGTATGATTTACTTATGAAGTTTTGTTCTCTTTCTGTATTCACAGTCATGTGCATATGTATTTGACAAATCAATGCTATCTTTCTCTCCTTGTGCTCTGAAAGTTAAAGTGTGTAAAAAGATTTGAAAATTCACACAACACTGATTCACCCCCCCTCTCAGTGTTGATTGTACTCTTACAATCTTATCACATCTTGGGAAGGCTTCAAATGGGTTCACAAGTTTTGTTGAAAGAACATCTTTTTAGAAATAAAATTTAAAAAGGCTTATGAAAGAATTGAATGTGATCTAAATTAGATTATGAAAAGATATGAAATTTGATTTACTAAACTACTATTCTTAATCACTAGTCAAACTAACTAAGCATGTAACTTTCAAACACTCCTAACATGATAATATTTTGTGAGAATAAAGTATGCAAGTCTGTATACGGCTGTAGATGGTTATGAGGTGATCCAACTAGTTTGAAGTTAAACATTGTTGATGTAAGTTCTTGAGACATGTTTTGGTTACTTACTACCTAGTCCATCTAATGTTGTGATTCGATAGGGAGAAGGTGTGCAAGAAGTTCATTCAGAAATCCACTAAGATGAAAATTTATTACAAGAAATATATGTCTTTAAGAGAAAAAGGTTGGAGGAATCTCAAGCTAAGTAGGAAGCAAGACATGATCATCATAGAGTCGAGTTCCAAGTTGGGGACATATAATATCTTTACTTAGAAAAATATAAGTCTCAAGGTATAGTAACGAACTTAAAACCAATTAGATATAGTCCATCTAAGATTATTAAAAAAACTAAATTTTAATACTTTTATACTAGATCTACATCCATACATGAATTTGTATTCCATTTTGAATGTTGAAAACTTGCATGTCCCTTTGATCATATAAACTAATGTACATCCCTTCAAGGAACCCTATTCTCTCCCTCTACTTATGCACCATATATTAGTAGAAGTTTTTCTCATCATATTACTCTCTAAATAGTCATGAAAGCACTAGTTGAGGAAGAAGAATCTTTCTGGAGGTTGTATTGGCCTCTTCATAGAATGCTCAAGCACAATACCCAAGACTAGTGAAAGAAGTAACACTCATGTTCAGAAGGAAGATATAAGGAGTTTTGTACAACATTCCAAGAAAATAGTTATAAGAACCCATTTCGTTGCCAAAAAGGAGAATGGTTGTTACTAGAAAATGGACATGCCCCCCGTATTCTTTAACATGGATGGTATGGAAGATCAGGTCTGAATATTGAAGGAAAGATCCCTAATCTATAGATTTTGTATGGGATTTTCCAAGATCCAAAACACTTATGTTCTGGGCTCATGAAAAGTGGAAGCCATCTAGATTAGTTTAGATATTTACAGTTCCCAAAGGCTACTTTCTAGAAATTTTGTATATTAAGGAGTACCATGATTCATGAAGAGATATACGTTCTTTAAGAAACACTTGTTACTAGATTTCAACCCAACATAGAATCTACCAAGCACAATTCCAATATAGGTAATATTTACCTATGCTCCTTCGTCAAAACTAATTACACTTCTCTATTAAAATCTTGGGTTTACAATTACATAATACATAGCTGTTTTGGAATTTGCAAAACAAATGACATTATAATTTATGAAATTTTTTGCATCAATCTATACTATGAAAAACATTATCAAGTTGTATGATTCTAGATATGGGAGGTGTTGTATATAACAAACCCATTTATTATGAGAATATGTTGTTTAGATGTTAAATGTGTACTGAGAACAAGCATGTTTTCCTTGTTTATCGAAACCAAGAAATGATGGAGTTGGACGAAGAATGTTCACAAGATGTAATTCAACAACCACCAACAATAATACCTTCTAATCCTAAAATAAAATAGATAAATACTCAGAACTACCAACCAAATGAGAACAAATTTAGATGAGATTACACAAGAAAAGATAAGGAAACAAGAGACAATTTAAATCTTTGTTAGATCAACATAGTAATGAAATAGTAGATGGTAGAAATACTTAAGAAAACAACCTAAATTAAGAGATATCAAACCTAGAATTAGTATATCTAGAAGAAAAGTTTAGAATTAGGACCTACTTCATCTTTCAGCACAAACATACTCCACACATTCCAATACTAATAGTAAATGAACACATAGGTAGGTGATATGTCAGCAAATTTAGTCCCAAAAAATATAACTTTGAGAACCAAAAGTCATAATGGAGAAAAATAGAAAGATAAAATCATCAAATGCTAGAATTGAATCAAAAGTGAAGAGCATCCTAGAAAGATCAATCACAATGTTAAAATAGGTTCAACTTCACACACATCTTGTACAAATATTTAATTCAAATGGGTGTACAAATGGAACAAACTCCCATCTCTAATCAGCCACTAGAGGAAGATACTTTGGATGTTCTGAAAACTATTTAATATGGATATTACCATGGAATGCTATGGAAATAGGTGTGCCCAAAAAAGGCCAATCCCTGCATAACATAGTGCAAATTGAAGGAATAGATGCAGTCCTCCTACAAGAAGTGATGAGAATAAACTTCAAACACCAAAGAAAATATTAAGTAAAAAGGTATATGGAGAAACAAGTAGATAAAAAATTGTCATAACTCTCGTACTTTAGTCCAGTGGCATCTAGTGAGGTATGTATACAAATTTAATCAATCTATCCCATGACAATCTATATTTATTATCACTCAAGTATTTGAGCTATATATATTTTTAGAAAATTTATAAAACTAACACATGGTAACAAATATATAATTCTAATAGAACATATGGTGGATTGGATCTTAGTAACAAATACCAACAATCTCATCCTAGTCACAACCTTCTACACTAGAGTCACTTACTGATCAATGGATCACATCTAAAAAGCAAATCTCAGCCAAGATAAGAGACACAACTCTTTCAAATCATTGGCAAATAGTCATATCAATTTTAAATACATATAATAGGCAATGACAACAATGATTCAAATTTCAAAAGCTTCTACTAGCACATCTAGATTTCAAGGAGCAAGTGGGAAAGTGGCAGAAAGGGACCAACCATATGTAGGATATTACATTATGAGACTAAAAAACAACTTAGACAAGCAACTTAGCTTTTCAACTAGACAACGCTTTAGGTTTGAATAGTTTTTGTGCCCTACTCTATCAACAAATTAGGAATATTCTCAAGAAGGATTTAATGGAAATTTAATATTCCAAGAAGAAATACAACACCACTATGAAGAGATTAATGAGGCACATTGTGGTTCACAAGATGCCCCTTATTTTAGATGGGAATGATATATACATTCTTTGTATCAAATAAACTTGATGAAAGAATAATATTTTTCCTAAGAGTCATATGGTTCAAATAAGCAACACAAACCCTTGGAAATGAAATCAAAAAAAAATAAAAATAATAGTGAGCAATAGATATGCATGATTGTTGATGTGAAGACCTTACAACAAAGAAAGGTTTATAATCTCAAGATTGTCATTGGGTGCATATCACATTAATATTTTCTAAAAATCTATACTAGTTACATAACTTATGAGAGTTGAGAGAAACAATAGGTTTTTAAAGATGTTAAATAGATGCACACTTTTCTATACCTGCAAGTGTTTCTTTGAGGATATTAGGCCACTTAGAGGTTTTAAAAGGGAAACATGGTATTTGAAAATGATGCATGTTAGTACATTGATGATGAATATTTAGATGAGATGGAAGCCTACAAATAATACATATTTGATAAGAATTGATGAGGACATTTTTATTGGTCATTCTATCACTCTTCAAGGAGCTTCAAGTAGACCTAAGACTAGTTTACCAAGGAAATCATGAAATTAGAATTTCTACCCATCTACTCCAAATTGTTGGTACTCTTACATTTTCTTTTGGCAGCTCGAGTCTCCTTTCCAACTAATTTAAGTATACACTCTAGGTGATAGAAATATGTGTTCCCTTCCATTAAACACAATGCACATATCCTCCCATCTCCATTATAAAAGATGAATGTTCACCCATTGGTCAAGCCATATCTAGTTCTATCTCCACTAATGGAATCTCTTGAATGCATCAATACACTCCTAATCACAATCATAGGACCTACCCTAGCATGTCCAAACACACTACTAATAGTGATAAAAATAAGAGAACTCAAGGTAGCATCCATAAAGAGGAAAAAAATGGCCCATGAGGCTATACTATAAGCAATCAACAAGTAAAATTCTAGAATTTACATGGTTTTCAACAAAAATAAAAACATGACAATCAAGTACATATACTTGAGAATTTATTTTAGAATTAAACTCTATATCAAGAATTAGAATGATTATTGAAAGGAAGCAAGGTACACGGAACACATGTCCTACACCAATCTAATGAGGGGAAGAGTATGCAAATTCTTTTAAATGCTTACAACTACAATTAAGTCATGTGTTTAACATATAGATTACAACATCAATCACAACACAAGAATGCAAGAGAGACAAGATATATCGTGGGGAAAACCTTTTCAAGTGAAAAACCCCACACTCCAAAACCTACACAATGTATTATCCAAACAAGATTGTTTACAACACACTTGCAATTCAAGTTCTTCTAGGAGTCTACAAATGTCATTTATGGAGTAATTTTGGCAGCATAATAGTATGTGTACAAACACTATTCAACTACTACTCCAAAACACCTCAATATATAGAGTTACAAGGCATAAACAGGAAGCTTCTAGAGATGGGCGTCTATCTTGGCCTAATGACCCATTTCTCACACAACAAGGACACTTGTCCAACATGCATACATCTCATTTACATCTTTCATACATGAAACATTTGACTGCCCAAGAATGGAGCGCTCCAGGCTAAAAATAGGCAATGGCATATGCTCTTATGCATCTTATAGCTATAAAAAAAATCTGCAGCATAACAACACTTAATGGTGTAAGAGAATCCGTCATACATGACTAAAAATAACATATTCCTCTTACAACATGTCATAACCCAACTTGGGTGCCCAAAGATGCCTTCTCCACATGCAAAGATGCTCTCTGGCACTTGTCTTCACTTGTCATAGGAATCTCTATATTTGGCTCTTACATGTCATAGATTCTATCATACAAAATAACTCATCTGTTATACCACAAGATGTCGACACATGGCATATTAGTGCCACCTCAAATGGGATGCCTATATCCACATTGGATGAGTTGACCATCTTAGTCACCTTACAATTTGAGTGACAACTCACCATGCCACTTGACACTAAATGACAAAACAAGATGTGCAACATAAATTACATCATAGGCAAATAAATAAACAAATAATCAAGTAATCAATGCTAGGAATTGCAAGGTTGAGACACCTTAATTCCCAATATTCTCCCACTTGTCAAACACCTTGCAAGAGCCAATAGAGTGACAAGATTTAACTACTAGGAGCCAAAAGGCCCATAGATTATGGAGCACCATCTGAACTTATCTTTGCCCACAGGTTTCATCAATGCATTTGCAACATTCTTCAAAGTGTCAACCTTTTCCAATATCACCTTCCCATCTTCTACCATATCATGAAAAAAATGATATTGAACACCAATGTGCCTTGTTCTTGCATGAGAAGTAGGATTCTTTGCTAAGCAAATCACACTCTGATGGTCACAACAGATAGTAATCTATCTTACATCAAAACCAACATCTGAACACAACCTTTTAAGCCAAATGGCTTCGTTACAAGCATGAGTTGCTGCCATGCACTTTGCTTCTGTCATGGACAAAGCAACCACATGTTGTTGCTTACTCATCGAACTAATAGCTCCACCAAACATGGTAAACACATAAGCACTGCTGGATATCCTGTTGTCAATATCACATGCCCAATCATAATCCACAAATCCTTGAATACTCATAGAATGCTGAGGTCCTATAGGATAACCCTGATAACATAAGGAATACTCAGAAGTACTCCTCAAATATCTGAACACTCTCTTCACTTCATCCCAATGTACTTGTCTAGGATTATCCATAAATTGGCTAAGGACTCACACTGCTTGGGCAATGTCTAGTCTTATATAGACCATAGCATACATCAAGATGCCAATCACACTAGTATAAGATACTTTACTCATATGCTCCATCTAAAAAGGAGACTTTGAACAATCATCAAAAGATAGCTTTGTCCCCATTGTGATAAGAACAATCAAAGGTCTACAATTCACCATACTGAATCTCTCCAACATAGTGTTAGCATACTTACTCTGGCCTAACCAAAGTTTTCTATTTGCTCTGTCTCTTCTGATCTCCATCCCCAGAATGTACCTGGCTGCCCCTAAATTTTTCATTTCAAACTGTGTTGACAACTTAGACATCAAATCAAAAATCAAACCTTTACCATTCCCAATTAGTAACATATCATCAACATACAATGTTATAATGAGAATGCGATCATTGTCAAATTTGAAATAAACATAATGATCTAATTTCAATCTTAAAAATCCAATACTCAACACAAAGGCATTACACTTTTGGTACCACATCCTAGGAGACTGTTTCAAACCATACAAAGACTTGTTTAACTTGCAAACCAGATTTTCTTTACCTTTTACCATGTAGTGCTCTGTTTGTGACATGTAGATTTCTTCCTCCAAATCACAATGAGGAAAGTCATCTTCATATCCATTTGTTCCACTTCTAAATCATAACCTACTGCAAGAGATAACAATAACTAAATAGATGTCATCTTTGTAATGGGAGAGAAAATCTCACCATAATCAATTCCCTCAACTTGTGAATACCCATTTGCAACCAATCTGGCCTTATACTTCTCAACACTACCATTTGTACCAAATTTTTTCTTGAACACCCATTTACATCCAACAAGTTTCTATCCTTCAGGCAAAGACACCAAGTCCCAAGTTTTATTCTTTTCCAAAGAAGCCATCTCCTCTTCCATGGCCTTCTTCCAAGAACCTATATCTTTCATATCCCTAGCCTCTTTCACAGTTCTAGGCTCATCAGTGTTAGAAATCAAGGCAAAAGCACAACTAGAATCAAGCAATGAATAACCAAACCTGTTAAGTTGCTTCCTGATTCATGTGGACCTCCTCACAAGTTGAGGTGGAGGTTCTTCTTCTTCTTCTATACTTTTAGATCTGCTAGAGCTATTCTCATCATCAGATCCAATAGGGTCTTTTGGTTCAATCTTCTCAGAGGTAGTAGGAAACTGAACCACATTCTCTTTCTTTTCTTTTTCATCTGGAAGTAAAACAGTAGGAGGAGTTACCTCTTTGACAATAACACTTCAGACACCATAGCCAATGAAGATACACTTAACTTCCTTGTTCTCCAATTTTGACCTCTTCTCCTTAGGCACATGTGCGTATGCCTTACAACAAAAAACATGAAGATGTCTCAATAAAGGTATTTTACCAAACAACACCTCCATGGGTGTCCTATCAACGAGTGCTGAAGTAGGAGACATGTTAATCAGGTAGCATGTAGTGGCTATAGCTTCAGCCCAAAACTTCTATTCGAGGCTAGCTCCACTAAGCATACTCCTAGACCTCTCCATCAATGTTTAGTTCATCCTCTCTGTAACTCCATTTTACTGAGGGGTTTATGGAGTTGTCTTATTTCTTTCAATCCCATGTTCTTTACAGAACTCATCAAAACCTATGGAACAAAACTCACCATTGTTATCAGTTCTCAAACACTTAATCTTTTTACTAGTCTGATTCTCAACATGCCCTTTTTGGGCAATTCCTATAATCATCATATTCCATGCTATCTGCACGTAATCACCTAGATTAGCCATCTGGGGCTTGCCCATCAATAGTCTCAGTGTTCGGAACAACCATTCCCAAAGTTGTATCCAATGGCAAAAAGAAGCTCACACGAGGGGTTCACAGATTCTCTGTGGTCTTGGTACCATGTCAAGAGAGTGGAGGCAAAGGAGGCATATGACTTTGAAGACCTCCTTGACATTGTTGACAAAATTCCCAAACTAATTCATGGAGAATCTAATTGAAATATGTTGCATTATGAGACTAAAGAACAACTTAGACACAAGTTTCAAGATCCATAAAACATTGTTGATAAAATTCCCAAACTAATTTGTGGTGAATGTAATCTAAATATATTATATTATGAGACTAAAGAACAACTTAGACAAGCACCATAGGTTTTCAACTAGACAACACTCTAGGTTTGAATGGTTTTTGTGCCCTATTCTATCAACAAATTAGGAATATTCTCAAGAAGGATTTAATGGAAGTAATTGAATATTCTAAGAAGAACTACAACACCACTATGAAGAGATTAATGTGGCACATTGTGGTTGACTAGATGCCCCTTATTTTAGATGGGAATGATATATAGATCCTTTGTATCAAATAAACCTGATGAAAGAATAAGATTTATCCTAAGAGCCATATGGGTCAAACAAGCAACATAAACCCTTGGAAATGAAATTTCAAAAAAAAAAAACTAAATAATAATGAACAATAGATATGCATGATTGTTGATGTGAAGATCTTACAACAAATAAAGGTTTACAATCTCAAGATTTCCACTAGGTGCATATCACATTAAGATTTTCTAAAAATCTATACTAGTTACATAAGTTATGAGAGTTAAAAGAAATAATAGGTTGTTAAATATGTTTATAGATAAATGCACACTTTTCTATACATGCAAGTGTTTCTTTGAGGATATTAGGCCATATAGAGTTTTTAAAAGGGAAACATGGGATTTGAAAATGATGCATGTTAATACATTGATGACGAGTATTTATATGAGATGGAAGCCTAAGAATAATAGATATTTGAGAGGAATTGATAAGGACATTTTTATTGGACATTCTATCACTCTTTAAGGAGCTTCAAGTAAACGTAAGACTATTTTACCAAGGAAATCATGAGATTAGAATTTCTACCCATCTACTCTAAATTGTTGGTACTCTTACATTTTCTTTTGGTAGCTCCAGCCTCCCTTCCAACTCATTTAAGTATACACTCTAGGTGATAGAAATATGCATTCCCTTCCATTGAACACAATGCACATATCCTCCCATCTCCATTATAAAATATGAATGTTCACCCATTGGTCAAGCCATATCTAGTTCTATTCCCACTAATGGAATCTCCAGAATGCATCAATACACTCCTAATCAGAATCATAGGACCTACCCTAGTATGTCCAAACACAATACCAATAGTGATAAAAATTAGAGAACTCAAGGTAGCATCCATAAAGAGGAAAAAATGGCCCATGAGGCTATACTATAAGCAAACAACAAGTAAAATTCTAGAATTTACATGGTTTGCAACAAAAAAGGAAATCATGAAAATCAAGTACATGTACTTGATAATTTATTTTACAATTAAACTCTATATCAAGAATTGGGATGATTATATAGTACAATTAATGCATAATAATTACTTTAAATGGTTTAGCTTCCAAAATATTGAATGGATCTTTCCTTAAGATCCAACCAAACATCTACTTTAGGAAATAATTATGAGCCAAATGCTTAACATATGGCCAAAAATCATTAGGCTAATGGTTCTATTTCCACCAAGGACAAGACACCTGTTGGAATGTACACATCTACCTACTCAATCCATAATGGTTTTGGTTTTAATGGTGCTAGTAAATAGATTTGTCACTTTGAAATAGTTTAGAAAACTATGATTTGCTCAAGGAATTGTGACAAAAATGCCTACAACAGTTGGAGAGATCATCAAAGGGATGATGATCTTCCTCTGATTTTGAGAGGGGCAACTTATGACTCAATTTGAATTTTCTAGGATATGCTTTTGACTGGAAAGAAGGAAAGGAAACTACAAGGAATGGAAAAGAGAGAATCCCTAGATGAGAGACATAAGAATATCACCTAGAGTTCTCAAGATAAGACTTAGCATAAAAGTGAGCACAAAGATATTTAATGACACAAAGTTTAAAAGTTTCAAACTCACAAAAATAACTAATAAGATAGGAAATTACTCATTCCCAACATATAAAAGGTCACACATTGAACATACAAAGAATATGCAACTAATTGAGAACAGAAGGTTTTTGTACTAAACTCAAGTGCAGCTAAACATAACTGAGAATTACAAATTAAAATAAGAAAAACTTGCATTCAATGAAGAAATATCTGACACAGAGTTTGTTTTGCTCCCTTAATTCTCATTGAAGTAAAAACACATAGTTTTTGAAAAATCCCTATACAATGGCTATATTGGAAAGCTAACCAATTTCCACTAAAAATCTACAGAAGAAAAATCCTCTCAAAAACCTCTCCTCACGAGAAGTTGGGAAAATATCCACTCTTTACCTTCTCCTTACATAGTTATAGAGTTTTTCTCTTTTCTTACCAGAATGTAACTGATTCTTGAAAATAAGTAACAATAAAGAAAAAACCTTTCCCTTTAGGTACAAACAACATTTAACAAAAACATTATTAAATGAATTTTATAATAAAGTGATATGTTCTAGCTTAAAATTGACTAGTGTGTCTTTGACATTCTATAGGATATGTAAGTATTTGCCTTGTCATATTTATTGATTACCACTACAACATGTGTTGATTGTGCCGTGCAATTTTGACAAACAAAAATGTTTCATACACCAATGGCATGCACTTTTACATACTCATTGAATTTTTGAAACATAAAACTTTCTCCTGCTCCGTTTGGTGCATGCTTGACAACTAGACCTACGTTTTTTAACTTAAAATAAAACCGATCTTCTGTTTTATTCTGGCACCCTCACTATTTGAAAAGAATTCAAATAATTTTTGTTTGTTTGGTTTAGTCAGCTGAAGCAATGGAGGGAATACACTGTACTTTTCAATCTTATCTTGCACATACATCTTGCCACCTTTCTTGTTCTTATGTTTCCTACTCAATGTAGTATCATATCTAAAGTTGTCAGGGTCCTACTTAATGTACTCTGTAAACTCTTCATGGTAGAGAAGACTATCAGTGTTGGAAACCCATTAGAAAAGCCAAGGCAGACGTCTAAAGTTGATGGAGGAAACATCTCCCCTAAACATTCTCTGTAGGTCCCATAATGGAGCTATTCCGGTACTAGTGGCTATTATTTTATGTGTTGCACTTGGATCATCTTCGGATAGCAACATCACCTTATCAAATGGACCTGTAATGTAGAGCTTGTCTCCAAGTTTACTATCCCAGAGATAATAATTGCAAACACATTTCTTGGAGGGATCCTCCTTCTCTGGCTCTGAGTAATAGTAAAAAACTCTTCTAACATACAAGCTTGTTGTTTTCCCAAGAAACAAATCTCCATATCTTGTAGAGGAAATGGAATAAAGGTGAAGAACACGAGAGGTACCAGGGTTTTTTTTTTTTTTAAAAAACTTTTACGGTTCTCACCATGGGGAATCACACCATATCTCTGGTCTTCCCAATAGAGCATGAGGTGAGATAATTCCTCGTTCTCCAACTCAAGCGTATCAACATAGAAAATGGAAACATTGAATTCTTCATCCGATCTACTCAAAGGGAAAAGCTCAAGTGATTTAAGATGTCCATATGAAGGTGGTTACAAGCTCAAGTGATTTAAGGTCTATTGAGGAAGAAGGATACTAAGACATCATTATAGAGTATGAAGGAACCTCCAATTTGAAGAGACACCTAGAAGAAGGTGAGAAAATATGAATGGACATATCGGATAATAATGAGTGCCTATGGATTCTATTAATCTATTGGACTCTCTTTCTTATAAAAACATGATAAATGCATCAAGAGAAAAGGGTATAAATAATGACATGGGTTACAATAATATAAGAATTTTGTCAAACATTAACTTGTAGATCTAAATAGGATGTCAAATAATGCATGAGAAAAGATGAAAGAAATCATTGCATTCGCTACACATGAGGTAAGAAGGATAATTAAAACACAATTTGTTGAAAGAACCTATAATAAAGCACGATTCGTTGAAAGAACATACAAGAATGAAAGGATAGGTTCTATTAGAGGGGTAGCTCCCTATATTATATAGAAAAAATAAAAAAGGTTACATAGCATTGGAAATGGCATTAATACCATCAACCAGATCATTGGGTTTCTCCAGCTGCTAGGCAAACAGGAGATCACCATTTATACTTATGAAATTAGCAAAAGCTTCCATGTTGCAATTTTCTAGTGCCTCCCTGAAAATGTCTAGTGCCTCCACCACCTTTCCTTTCTTCCTTACTCCCTCTGCATCAAAGATTCCCCCAATAAGACTGTTCCTAGGATTTGGGTTGGTATGCTGCCCCGCCACTAGAATATCATCTCTCAGATCATCATTGGCCAAGAAACCGATGAATCATGAGTCCTTGTGGACAGCACCCATGGCCTGGGCTACGCTGGTGAAAAACCTCTTGACATCACCCCATCGTGCAGGTGAGAGCCTTGACCAAAATCCGTGCCAATGATACTTTTGATGGCTCGTCTGAGCTCATCGTCCTCCATTTGAGAAAGTAAAGAAATTTTAAAATTTTAGATAAGAATATATTTATGCTTTATTTTAATATATATATATATATATATAATTTATTTAGTTTTTACTTTAACTTTGCTTTAAAAATTTGCATGGGGAAATAGAAGAGGTTACGAGTATTATCTAGAAGTACTGCAACTCTGGGAGTGTCCGAAGCTTCATTGTGTTGAATGCTGATCATCGGCCACCATCGCTATCTTACCTATTAATGTTTTGATATAGCTGTGAATAAATTGTTTGCATAAAGGGGGCTACACACACTTGCTCAGTGAAATAATGCTTTTCTAGGTTAATTGGAAAAATAAACGCAGAAGAATGCAAGGGAAGCTTTGAGTCCATGGCACATACAAAAAGCAGGGAGCAAGCAAAGATAGCCTCCTTCAGTCTTAGGGTATCCTCGCTTAGGGTTATCAAATCTTAAAGGAATTTCAAGAGGTTACCTTCATGAGGAGCATATATGGAGAGAATGACAAAAGGAACTTTGGTGGTATGAAGTAGGGTCCTTTCTCAATTCCTTTTTATTGGAAAGATTGGAGTAGTGCATTTACTAGGCCCTAAAAAGTTATGGACTTGACAGCCTTAAGATTGTATTAGTGAACTGATTTTATTACTTCATTCAAAGACTCCACAAATTTAATTCAAAGAATTTAAAGATCAAGTATGAAGATTTTAAAGTTCAATTCTAAAGAATTTCTTTGAATGGGTCAAGTTTCTTTACCACCCGGGTTCCCCTTCCACCCCACTAATGAAGTGATCCTCAAGTATTATTTGATGTGAAAACTATGTGGGTGACCATTTCGAGTCGATGCCATTACAGAGACTGATTTATACAAGTATGAGCGATAGGATTTACCAGGTAAGCCATTAATCTTTCTTAGCTGACTCCTAATTTTTACATCAGAAATAAAGAAATGAAATGAATGATATTGATGTACATAAATAAGCATAGTAGGTTAATGAAACTGGAAAGTACATTTAGCTAGAAATGATATGTATCTGAGCAAATCAAAATTAGTTAAACCCTAAACCTTCAGATTGAAATATACATATATAGCCATGTGTGAAATATGAATAAACAAATGCAGTGTTTTAAGAATATAACATTTTCATAGTCCATGAAAGAAATTTAAAAAATAAAATCTTCTAAACTTATTTTTCCAAAAGACATTTACTGAAATATTATGTTTTTGAAAATTATTTAAGTAGTTGAAGAAAATAGAAATACAGTAAGATGATGATTAACTATAATTTTATTTTCAAGCTTAATCAACTAATCGTATCAACTATTTCTTTCAATTAATTCAACAATTTTCAAAAACATAATACTTTAGTAAATATCTTTTGGAAAAACAAGTTAGAAGATTTTATTTTTTAAATCTTTCATGGACTACGAAAATGTTATATTTTTAAGACATAGTATTTTTAGATTCAACTTTTTGACATGGCTATAAATATGTATATTTTGATCTTAAGCTTTAGGGTTTAACTTCTTTTGATTTACTCCAATACATCTCATTTGTAACTGAATGTACTTTCCAGTTCCAATGACCTACTATGGTTATTTATGTACATCAATTTAACTCATTCAATTTCTTTCTTTCTGATGTAAAAATTCAGTCATATAAGAAAGATTAATGCCTTACCTAGTAAATCCCAAGGCTCATACTTGTATAAATCAATCTCTGTAATGGAATCAACTCGAAGTGGCCACCCACACAGTTTTCTCATCAAATAGTACTTGATGAGCTCTTCATCAGTGGGGTGGAAGTGGAACCCAGGCGGTAAAGAAACTTGACCCATTAAAGAAAATTCTTCATAATTGAACTTTATATTCTTCAGAATTGATCTTTAAATTCTTCGAAGTAAGTTTGTGGAGTCTTTGAATGAATTAACAAAATCAACACTAATACACTCTTCAAGTTGTCAAATCTGGAACATTTTAGGGCCTGGTAAATGCACTACTCCAATATTTCCAATACAAAAGAATTAAGAAACAACCATGCTTGATACCAAGAAAGATCCTTTTGTCATTCTCCCCATGTATGCTCCTCATGAAAGTAATCTCTTGAAATTCCTATGAGCTTTGATAATCTTTAGGGCGGATACCCTGAGACTGAGGGAGGCATGTCTTTGCTTTCTCCCTACTTTTTGTATGTGTCGTGGGCTCAAGGTTTCCCTTGCACCTAGAAAATCATTATTTCACTAAGAAGGTGTGCATAGCCCCCTCTATGGAAGCAATTATTTCATAGCTAGATCAGAAAATTAGCAAGTAAGATAGTGATGGTGGTTGATGATCAGCATTCAACACAATGAAGCTTCAAAAAATCTTAGAGTTGTAGTATTTCCAGATAATATTCATAAGCTCATGTGAAAAGTGGGGCATGTCCGCAATAGTGACTCTACTTGGAGAATTCTCCTGAGAATTCCAAAGATAAACACAAGTTAAGAACCTAGAATCTCTACTTACATCTACACACTAGGCCAAATAAACATGAAAATATGATCAAGGAATCAAAATCAAAAGCTAGCATAATCATCCATATTCCAAAGCTGTAAGTGCGTGCATATGTATTCATTTCCATCCTTTGTGAACTAAGGTCATCTAGTTTCATTTACATTAAGCTACATGAATGATTGTCATCTCATGACCTGCCTACACATTGCCTCACTACCAATCAAGTGTCTATAGTCCTGATGAGGTTGTCTCTATGATTCCACTCTTATAAGATAAAAAAACTCAAGACTAAAGAATAATAAACTTGTAACATACCTCCAGCCATTTGAGGAGCATTTTCAAGAAGGGTAGTATTAACTTTTTTTTGGTAAAGAAGTACTCACTGGTCATGCACACAAAGATGAACCATGCCCTTTAACCATTGCACATGGATGTTGGGAACAGTAGCCCCTGGAATAAGCCATCTACTAGGAAGTCTGCTACCAATGAATCCTCGCTCAACTCTGAATTGATAGCTACAAAGCATTACAGTCAAAGCACATAAGGAAGGAGGACAGTGCCCAAATAGGAATATTATTTAAGTTGGTATAGACAAGAATTGATATTATGATGTACAACCACAATGCTGTCATGGAGTGTTTTGGAGTTTGGTGGATTCATAGGCATGAGCTCTCCAATGTAAAGATTGGCATTCGACGGGCCACAAATTATCTTCTCAAATCTACTTGCACCATATATGTTGAGGTCAGTATGTGCATAACAACAGAATAATTTCAATCATGATGTTACAACAGAATAATTTTGGTCATGATGTTTTATCTCCTGGGTTTATAAATTCTAATTATTAGTTAGGCTTGTCTGATAATTATGTAGGAAGGACACCCTAACAATGAATACAAATGCTAGGAGAGGCTAGAAGAGAACTGCATGTAAAATAGATAACTAAAACCTTGAAACAACTGCAACACTTGGAGCTGCATTCTTTTTGTTTCCCAAGTCAGACCCTTCCTATTCAAAGAAACTCATTCATGCTTCCATGGTAAATTTTTTAGAACTAGAGTAATAGTAGTAGATTAAAAACTTGATAACAGTCAGAGTTTAGGAGCTGATGAATCAGACAATAGATTTGGGTTGGACAATAAACATGTTGGAGCCCGAGTGCTTTTATCCAAGGTATAGTAACTTAGAGTGTGGCTACTTATATTACTTCACTTTTATCATTGAATCTACAATATTTTTAACTTCTTGATTTGATTAGTATAAGTAGGCACACTCGAAGTTATTATACCTTTTGTAAAAGTACTCGAGTTCCAACATGTTTATTGTCCCAGGGAAATTTATTGTCTAATTCATCAGGTCCTAAACTCTGATCATTACCATGTTTTTATGTAGCTGCTATTACTCTAGTGCTAAAAAATTTACCATCATGGAAGCATGAATGAGCCACTTGAAATAGGAAGGGTCTTACTTGTGAAACAAGGGATGCAACTGCAAGTGCTGCATCAGTTCCAAGGTTTTTGTTGTCTATTTTATATGCAGTTCTAGCTGTGTCCATGCCTTCTGGCCTCTCCCAGCATTTGTGGTCATTGTTAGGTTCCCCTACCTGCATAATTTTCAGACAAGCTTTAATAATTATTAGAATTTATAAACCTGGGAGATACAACATCATGACTTAAATTATTCTGTTGTTACATCATCAGTGAAATTATCATGTTCTTATGCACATACTAACCTAAACCTACATGGTGCCTGGATGAGTAGTAGCTCTGAGAAGATAATTTGTGGCCCATCGAATGGCCATCTTTGAATTAGAGAGCTCGCTACCCATGAATCCGCCTAACTCCAAAATACTCCATGACAACATTTTGGTTGTGAAGGCACATTGTCTACTCCGTAAAGTCCATACCCTCCCATCAAGTCTAGCTGATAAATTTTCCATCTGCCCACAATTCCCGAAGCTCAAAAACAGCCATGTAACTACGCCATACCTCTTGCAATACTGAGTTAAACATTTAGACATCATATCCTGCTGCAAATTTTAGAATATTAATCTTCATTTCCTTCTGGTGATTGATTGTTGTGTTTTTTGGCTTATTTTTTGATTCACTAGGGCGGGCTGGGTGACCCTTTGGTGGCTTGGCAGCTGAGGTTTTCCTTTGCTTTGAGTATTATTGATAGTTACTTCATTTCTCTCTTTCATACTACTATTTCCATTGCCATGGTTTCCATAGATTCCACATGCCAATTTCTGTTCAGTTTCCAGCCTAACATCAATTACAGCCTTAAATACCTACAAAGTATTTTTCTATTGCACTTAGTTAAAAAGATATTAAATAAAATTATATTATATTAAATTTGGGTCCAAAGGTCAGTCCTCTAGGATTTCAATCTCGAACACACATATTGCATCCACAAATCTAACTTAAAATTTATATATTGCTGCAATAAATATAATTTATCTTTTGATTAAAAACTAATAAAAATAATATTTTTAACTAAAAAAAAATTATTTCAAATTAAGTTGTTCAAAGAACTTTTATAGGATACACTCATTATTTCAAAAGATTATTATGTAAACATATGCATATATTTATGATAAAGTAGTTTCATGGTTAGTATTTTATGAGATTGTTGTATAAACTTTATAATATAAAAATATATAAAAAATCATATTATCAAATTAACCTAGAAACTTAAAAAATAATATTGAGTGAAAAATAGCCAATCAAAGACCCACTTCCAAAACACTACTTATATTATAGTATGACACACAATATATTATAATAAAAAAGACTTCATACAATGGGGAATAAAAGGGAATATTACAGAATAGAGAATAATTATATATTCTGACATAAATATATATTTTTTGGTCTATTTATGAAGTGGACAGTTCTAAGTATCTAAAATCTGCAACAAGGAAAAAAAAAGAGGAAGATGGAAATATACAGATCTACATATAAGAAGATAGGAAAATCATCGATAAAAAAGAAAGATACATCTGAATATTAAGGCTGCAGTCCAGTTTACAGTAGCAAGTAAGCATCTTCATATTACTCTTCTCCTCTTGTCTGATTGGCTATCATACTAGCACAGGTATGAAGGATCTTGTATTTCTGTTTCATTCATAAATGTACCATCATAGCATTTATTTTTATACAGTCAATCGCTAAAATGTGTAGACAGTCATATTCAATTGCTCATGATAATGTATCTTGTATGATTTGAATTCATAAGTGATTTATTAGCACCATATGTGGGAAAGAGTAGAAAGTGCCAAGAGGCCATTCGTGGATATTTATCACATAGCAGCCTTGTCACATGAGATATGAGGTACCCATAGTGCAAGGATTGTGAATTAATGGCCTTGGCTACCTAGAGTACTAAGGAGTCTCACAGAAGCCTTAGCTCCAAGAGTACAAAGGTACTTCTTGAGTAAGGATGGGAGACATTAGAGCCCCATGGTGGATAACGGCAACTCTCATCACATAAGTTGTTAATAAATGACATATGAGAGATAACAAGTATGTAATATGTATAGATAAAGATCATAGATCATGTGAAATATTATGATAGAGAATATGCAAGGCATATGAATAGTGATCATAAGAATAGCATGTGAAATATGAAAGATAGATAAGGGCCCTACTTCTCATCTTGACAATTAGATTTATAGTCATTTATCATATCTTGCTACATGATTATTCTTTATTATCTCATTGATTTGCCACTCTAGATCACATGATACACCTTAAAGGTAAGGAATTTATGTTCTTCTTATCTTTATTGAATGATTGTACTTGTCTTATGAACAATTGCATAATATGGAAGCATATGTTGATAATAGAAAATTGCAATACTAATATGTTATGTTTTCACCCTAGTCTGTGACTTCTAGGAGTAAGTCAAGTTTTAGAGGGGGGAGGATGTAGTTCCCCTCTAGTTTCACCTTGGATGTATAGCTGGTCAGACTAAGGAGCATGAAGATGAATGTAAATAATCAGAATACTTAGGTTAGTATATTTTATCAATGAACCTTGTTGCAATACTGATAATTCACATGCTATGACATTGCCTTGCATTCAAGTGATTATGATGTTGATTTTACTATGATTATTATATGTTAGAATTGAGTTTTATGCGACTGATTCTGTATCATAGGAGGTTATGATGTTTTGTGTGGATCAATCGTATTATGAGTATCATGTGACTATCTAATGATGGTTCTTACTTAGTCATTCAGTAACTAATTGATATGTGTGTTGTGATTACATTTTTGATGTGTGGGTGAAAGGAACAATGTCGCATTACTCATGCATGAGTACCTTGCTACACTGCGACTTCCTTTCACTGTGTGTATGACTACATGATTGCATATATATACATGTTTGACTATGTTGTTTGTTGTAGGCTGCAAGTACTAGGCATTGACTCCACTTGAATTAACAGGGTTGAGCGTACCTTAACCAATGGAACTATTGAAAGGAAATAACATATGGTCCCCTAGCTTAGCCATCATCCTTGAAGAGGATGAGTATCCGATTGTGTACCCTGTCAGTGTTGTCGGTTTGGTCATGATAGTCAGTCATTATTGTGGTGGTCTTGCTTTCTGATTTTCCATAGTAGTCAGGTATGGTTTGGCAGTTGGGTTATTTTGTTGGTATTATTTTGGTTATTGTTGCCTTAAAATAAAATAATTAGTTATGAAGCCTTTTTGTTAAATAAATAAATATATAAATGTCCTTAAGTAAATTTAGTTTATGAAAAATATATTATTCTAGAAGTTAAGTTAATAAATAATAATAATAATAGTAATAAATGTAATTCTAACTAGAGATAAATAAATTAATTAATATAATTTAATGTTGTGTTAATGGTAATAAAATAGATAATATTTGCAAGTTGTCATATATATAAATATAGAAAATACTAAAGTAGATAAAATCAGAAATGAATCTTGTCTAGTTGTAAATGAAATAAATAGCAAATTCTAAAATAAATAGAATGAGAGAGAAATAATTGTTTGGTTAAAATAGCAAATTGTAAGAAAGTAATAAAGGAGAATCTTCTAGAAGAAATTGTGGGGGTGGATATGCATGCTCAACTTTATTTTGAAATCTCAAGACATAATTTGGGGAAGGAGTGTGCATTTCAAATGAAGAATATGTTTTATGTTTTGGATATATATCTCTCTCTCTCTCAGGAAGTTTTCATTTTCTTTTGGCACCGTAAACCATAGCTTCCAGAAGAAAAGACTTGGGAAAAATGGATGCGAGCTGGGAAATTTGTGAAGATGTGATTGAAGCAATATTCCAGGTATGGACATAGATATGAAACTAACATTAGATTTAGTGAAATATTTTGTGAATTCTCTTCTACATTTTCTGAACCTAGTCTATTACATCAACTATAACTTTATTTTTACGAATTGAGTTCCTCCAAAATTTTTATATGTCGTGCATGACCTAGTTTTCTAAATTATATCCGAAAATCAGCCATACCCAGTTTGTCATTGTCGAGATATGAATATTTTGTGATTGTCTACCTTTCACCCATTTCATCTCTATTTTAACAGTCTGTTGCGTTAGCCATAACCTTAATTTTACAAACTAGGTTTCTCTATTTTTTTATATATGGTGAACGTCCTGGATATTTAAATCATATCCAAAAACCAGGCATACCCAGTTTGTCATTTTTGAGATATGAATATTTTGTGACTATCTACCTCTCACCCATTTCATCTCTGTTAAACAGTTAGTTGCATCACCAATAACTCTATATTTTCAAACTGGGTTTCTCTGAGATTTTTCAACAAATTCATTTTGTGCATATCCTATGATCATTTCTTTCCATCGCATCACTCTATTTGAGGCATTCTACCAATTAGTTTATGTGCCCTGTCTATGCTTTCACATTTTGCATTGTTGGTAGCTTCTAAAGCCTTCTCAACAAATTCATTTTGTGTTGATCCTATCATATGCATGTGGTGAAAAATGTGGTAGATTTGATGAAGCTGTTAGATCTATAGGAATGTTTTGTTGTTCTGTATTCATTTCCTCTCAAGCTAACCTTAGAACACGGTTCTTTCATTGTAGCTTCAGGTTTTGTATCTAGTGAACACGGTTCTTTCATTGTAGCTTCAAGTTTTGTATCTAGTGATTCTAATTAGTGTAAGATATTTATAGCATTCTAATATTATAGGCTTTTAGTCTTACTTATACATTTATATTTAATAGTATTTACAAAATTGTCATGTTTATTAATGAAATCTACATCAGTGTAAATAATGTAAATAATTGTTGTGTTTAATTTGTATGCCTTAGGGTTAATTGCATGTTGTTCGCAATCATTTTAATTAAATGAAATTAAAAATAAGTCTTGAGAATTATTAGTTAAAATATTTATACTCGTGGATACTTATATCTTATGATCATATTATAACTGCTACTGGTGATTAGAAAGTTATAGTTTTGTATTATTGAGATAGATTCACTTTATAATTGTTAGATGATTGATCATGCTTGGATTAATGTTACATTCCTTAAAATTATTGTTGAAGGGTATTAGTTTATGATGTGCTTTGAGAGTAAATGTGATGTGAAACCATTGTGTTTTTATTGGTGTCAAGTGTTGTGTCATTTGGGGAAGTTGTTTCCAGAGACTTAGGAGGGTGTGATTGTTTAGGTTTGGCTATGTGTGCATCATGTGAGTTGAATGAAATGCATTCTTGAAATATTGTCTCCTATTCATGTTAGTATGATACATGTGCAAGATAGATAATTCCTTGCTAAGTGTACCTATTCATGTCGTTATGATGACTATGCAAGATGGATAATGTTTTGCTCTGTGTGATGTGAAATGATGTGTATTCTATGTTGTAAATGCAACATGATGAGAATGTGGTAGTTCATGCTTGGTTTATGTTTTGGGACAAGAATTGGTCCCTGTGATTATGATTTGTATGCAAGAAGGTAAATGCCTTGCATTGTATATGTTACTTGTCATTGTGATGGTAATTGTCTTGGTTGATGGATAGGGTCTTTTAGATACAAGTAGGGGAGTGGATTTCAATGTGGGGCCGGTGCCCAAGAGGCTGCCAGGATAACCCATTAGAAGTTTTTAATCCAGTGATAACTTAATAATAAATTTAGAGGGTTGGGTAGTTTCCACACGAAATAAGATAATTGCATGCCTCAGCCATGCCTGTAGTGCCTGTTCAGGATAAGGATGGGATGAGAAGGCTGTTGTTGGCAATATCAACTTCCTTGTCCTCACGAAATGATTGTTGGTTCTACATGTGTCACCCTATGGGGCCGGTGCCTAGAGAGAGGCTGCTAGGATAACCATAGATGGGGCCCCGTTTCTACAGAGAGATAGTCTAGATAACCCATGCTAGGACCATGCGATGACACCCTTCCCTACTCCAGCCTAGCACTCCCTAATGTGTGTTTTTCCCTTTTATTGTGTGATTACCTCTAGAAGTAATGTTTGAGTTACTTGTGTTGTTCATATTGACCCATGTTGTATTGGAGCCATGTGTAGTCCTTGCACCTGTTAGTCTACTATCTTTCTTGATTGTTTTCTTAGTGGGACCTTATTGTTATCTCCTAGCATGGGGGGTGGACCTTAGGGTTCCACATGGTCAGGTGGTTGTGCTTTTCTCTCCATTAGTTTCCCTTGTTGTTGATTGTGTGCGAGAAGGATGTACCTTATATGACAGATTTCAAATCTTGCTCTAGCTTGAGGAGACAAATACTTATGATCATGTTCCAGTCTTGTATATCAGTTGAACCATGTACTATTATCTTGATGTATGTACTCCAATGTAATCTGGATAGCAATATTGTAAACAATGTAATGTTGTACTCTCTTGTAAATGATCTTGTCTATGTACTTGTGATCCTATGTGTAGGATCCTGATGTTACTTATCTGATGATATAATATGGAATTGTATGTGTTTATTTATCTAAAGCAATTAGACTCATAATGAACTATGTTTGTTAGTTAATTCATAATGTTGGTTAGATCTTATTTTAGTTCGTTAGTAATGCAACTATGGAACCCTAGAGAATAAAGCTTAATTTAAATGTTATGAATAAATATATGATTGTTGTTATTTCTTTCATTTAAAAAAAATTGAGCTTTTTGTAAGCTTAGTTGTGTTATCCTCTGGGTTCCTTGGTGGGGCGTTATATACTATGTCTTATTTCCTGATAGATATACATATTGAAAACATCCGTAACTTTCAACATATTAATCCTTTTTTAAATCCAAAAGATGTGTCACATTCTAGGATTTATTGTGTATGCATCAAAAATTAAATTTTTTGAATTTGACATAATTTTGACTTAGGTTGGTAGGAAAATTATTTTTTAATGTTTTTAAAGATTAATAGGACAAAATTCATAAATAATTATCTATTTACTAAAAAATTCAAAAAATATATGCTTCACATCTGCTCATGTGTCCTTTACTTAAATCCAAATCTTGGAGGAAATAAATTATATTTATCTCGTACTTAGGTTGGCTGGAATGACACCTACTTTTTATGTTTTTCTAAAAACATTAGTAGTGCTTCATTGAAATATCCAATTTTCACCAAACTATTTTTTTTTTAAGTAGTAGCCCATAAACTACATTCACTTTTTTACAACTTTTATTACTACCTTATTTCTAGATTGTATAGTTAACTCATTCAATTTTTGACATGAAGTTGCTTAATTCTATTTTTCACATTTACATTGCCACTTAGTGGTATAGTTTGGGCCATCATGATCCTATAGTCACCCAGTAGCTTTAAGAAGATAATCTGTGGCCCATCGAATGATCATATTTACATTGGAGATCTCGTTGCCCATGAATCCACCAAACTCCAAAACATTCCATGACAACTGTTACATTTTTTGACCCCAACTCAAAAATTGGTTGGGCAGATTTATCATTTATCATTTTGAATGAGGTTTGATTTATTTCTATTATGTGCTAGTTGTATAGTTGTTATGACAAATGCAGTTTAGTTGTTCATATGCAGAAGAGAAAAGTTTCAATCATTCATTGTACTACAGAGTAGTAAAAGAGATAAGTATTCATTCACTACAGTGATTGTCCATTTACAATTTTGAATACATAAGAGAACAAACATTGCATTGAAGGAAATTAAGACATATCAGATATCCCACACAAGCTGTGGGTTATAGCTGAACTCATGCAAATAAAAATAAAATACTATGCATCTAATGAAGAAGAGGGAATGACAACCATCATTGCCTTCCTTTGGTTGATCTTCGTAGAAGCCTCCAGTCCTGCTCCCAACCTCAGCATATACCTATAAAATGTGGGAAGGTCCCATTAGAATCTCTGGTTATGAAAATATTTCATCAATCAAGAGAGACATAATACTTTAGTTGTAATGCATTGATCAAATGAGAGCATCCATATGCAGAAGGAACTGAACATAAGCAAACATAAGAGCATTATTTTTTTATTCTAATTTGTTTGTTTCATGTGCAAGTATAGGATAAATCATGAAATTGATTGAAGACATTCATCATGTGATATCAAATGGGCTCCTACAAGCGTTGAGCCCAGCATGCTGCTGCCCCTGATCTTAGAAGGGATGAATAGAAGAAGAAGATCATTGATGACATTCACATGACAAGATGAAAGAGCAACAAGACAATCATATGCATCAGTCCCATTTCAAGACATGACCATGATTTCACTTCAAAGTATGAAATGCAACCAAGAGTATGACCTAATAAGATAGAGGACAAAATTCAATGCATATAACAGCTTATGCACTACTCCAACTATTGTGAAAATGGCATTCTCAAGCATGATAATAATCAGGAGTACACAATGCACTTGTAATCATCAGACAGATAAAGGAGTAAGTGATCACAACTATTGACTATCTAAAGATTGCTTTCTCATTCATGATCAATAGTCCAATTGGAGTGTTCATTATAAACTAATAAGCAAATTGCAAAGGCAGGTGAGTACCAGACTTCATATTTTCTCATTTAAGTGGAGTGGCAGAATTAGATTTAGAATTCAATTACATAAGCTTCCTTTTAAATGATGAATTATATCCAATTATGCCTCACTTTTGCTACTGAGTATCATGACAAGTGTTATCACATGTTGTATTCATTGCATATCTATAAAAGAAACATGATAAGTATTGCAGATTTGTAGCAGAAAAATACAAGACAATCAATCTAGATAACTCATTTTGCCTTTGGCAAACTCCAAGAGGACCAAAAGGAACATTTGATTACATTTGTGTAATAGAGCATCATCATCATGTGACAAGGAGTAGTTAAAATGGTATGATCATCATCCTTTATGCTAAAGGATATCATTTTGTATCAAAATGGAATGTATAAGTGTATGGTTGCATCTGTGGCTGAGTGAGTTCAAATGAAGTTTCATTATAAGAAGTGATCTACCAAAACTGGTGACAACAGATATAGTGGACCTGATCATATCCTTGAGGACATCTTATTAAATGAATTTGATATGATACAATACAGAAAGAAGAATGGCAGAGGTTCATGTGTTATAGTTTATACAAAACAAGTAAGTTTTGCCTTCATTTGTTACAATGCCTCAATGCCATGACACAACCAAGTCATCATCCTATATGGAAGTACATTTGTACAGTCCACTAAATGGACAAGAGATACAGAAATGAAGACATATTTGCTGCTATAGGAAGAAGAGAAGTTCTAAGTTTAAGACCGACAGTATACATTCCATGTGCAAAGATCACTGAAAGAGTAAATAGAGCTACAAAGATAGAAATAGTGCATGCAATCATCACTTATTTTGAACAATAACATTAATTATCACTAAACAATGACAGAATAAGGAAGAAAGTGATATCATATGCCATGTATGCTAAATAAGGAAGCAATTTTATGTTCAAAAGATAGAAACCCTTCCTTTAGTTTTCAAATCTGAGTTTATACTGTGAAGAGGGAAAATGCATAGATAATACCTTTTGCATTCATCTGCAAAATACCCATATCAACTTTCATAATCCAATGTATATTTGCAATGTTGAAGAGAAAGGAATATTGTAAGTAAACTGTCCAGGCAGGCCGAAAAATGAGTATATTGTTTACACAGCAAAAACATGAAACCCTTGTCAGGTAAAATGTTTTCTTTCTTTTTCACAGTCAAGCAAGTTCAAAATGAAGCATTGAAGACATGGCCGCAGTGAGAAAAGAGTTATGTGTGATAAAAACATGAAACTCTTATCGGGTTTAAAAAGGGAGTCTCTTTCTTCCTACATACAGTCGAGCAAGGTAAAAGAATTTTTTGTGTAAATATGGCTGCGAAGAGTAAAAAGAGGTTATGTGTAATACAAATCAAACCCTCACTTCTAACACAAGATCTTCACATTTTTACATCAAAATACAAAAGAGTGAAGCTACAAAAATGTATTACATGAAGCGGTCATGCATCTGAGAAGCTATTTCACATACCTAGCTAACATGAAATGAAACCCTCATAACAGTTTCATATATGTAGAGATAAAAGAAAACACAGTGGAAGTAATGATAAGGAGGAATAGTGAGCTGACCGTTTGATAATGTAGCATGAGAAGGAGATAATGGCCGTGGCCAGTTGAGATAATACCTATTATAGAACGATAGTATGCTTAAATTTCATTATAGTCAAACTATGGGTTGTTTATTAACCTAGTCTCATAGATATAAGTTTCAGATAATTTGAAATGTCATTTTATTCAAGGGTTATTATGAGAAACCTAGAGTCAAATTTGGGAACAAATGACTAGATAAGACATATAGATTTGTCTAAAGTCTAGAAAAAATATTATCATGTTAAAATGATTTAACTATTCTATAAACATAGTTGATAAAGATAAACTGCAGGAATACAATAGTATCCAAGTTGAGTAGGGGTGGGTGAACACAACAATGATGTTCATTATGAATGATATTGATATTAAAAACTTTGGCCAAAGTAATGCATTTGTTTTCTGCATGCATTGTTAGTTCACTGTATCTAGATTGAACATCCTATCGGAAATCATACTTATCTAGAGGGTATCTATGGTTGTATGGTTGATAGAGTTGAGTAGGATACAACACTATGTACTTAGGAAAGGAAAATTACCACTGGTAACCTTTGGTCTATATTCCTTGTGAAGGGTAGGGCCACTTCCTATGTGGAAGATGTGTGGGAGACCGCTGGTCTATGGATGGAGGTAAATCACTAGAAAGATACTCTCTCTCCAAGCAGGAAACATGCTAGGACTTGTGATAAAGATGTCAGATATTCAAAAATAGAAATTATTCCAAAATTTGTACATGTAACTGATTTACATTTGTAAAGATTGTAATTGAGAAAGTCAATATGATTTATTTTATTTTGTAATGAGAAATCTTGTAATTGTAGTTACTTGATTATATGTTGAATAAAAGAAAAAATTTCTATCTCATTTTTACCTTGTTGAATTACTCCATGGTAAATTATTCCAGTTTTACTATGTTTTAAGAACGTGGATGTTACATATGGTGTTAGAGCTATCGGGTTCCACACTAGGGCTTATGAGACCACTATGCTTACATGTAGCCAACATTATGCAGTTAGCTAATGTTTGAAAAATTTATGTGCCAAAATGGTACGTCTTAAAAAGATAGCAAGAAAGTCTGTTAATACAAGGTAATGTTTCCTTAAAGCAAAGAGAGAACGTGAGGCCATTATCAAAACCTTTGAGGGAACCAATGATTAGAGTGACATTTAGTTAAGTGATACTGAAACTCTGGTGACTGCCCTAACTTGAATCAAGTGAGTGAGAAGGGAGTACGTGGAAAGAGTTAAAGATGAGGAAACAATTATGGTTAGGCAAGATCCCCGCATACCCCCAACTGTTGAGATCATAGAAGTTAGGTCCGATAGTGAGTCAGAGGGTTATATACCTCGAGATTATGTATCAAAAAATGAGTATGAAGCATATACTCCTCTTGAGAATGACTTTTGAAGTCATTTCTTGTAAAAATCAAGAATACTCTTTACTTTTGAAATGAAATGAATAAAAAAAGAGTTGTTTTTGTGCCAAACTATTGTTTAAATTGAGTTTATTATGTTTAGATTTAATGGGAGGCATTATAATCTTGAACTAATTGACAACTCAATATTCTCAGGTGTGAGAAATCGATAAACATAGTTTGGAGAAGGACTAACCAAGGAGAAAGTGAAGATGAAAACCACCCACCAAATAATAAGCTAGACCCAATCATTACCATGCTTGAGGAAACCAAGAAAAGACTGGGTGATTTGGAAAAGAAGGTGGATGATAAAGGGAATACTAAATGAGGAGGTGAAAACTCTCATGGTGAAAGTGGATAAAATCATGAAGAGTGTAGTAAGAGTACAGAACCTAATAAAGGGGCAAGAGATAGATTGACCTTAGAGCTCTCTAAAAACATGAATAAGGTCACTCCATGAAAGTTTGATGGGACAGTAACCGGAGATGATGCAGAACCTTGGTTAAGGGAAATGGAAAAATATTTTGACATAAGAAAGTACTCGAAAGTGGCCAAAGCAGTATGGGGAGCATTCCAACTGGTAGGAGAAGCATCCACTTGGTAGATGAATAAGAAGATAGAATTGAATTTAAGCTCTCTAAGGGTAACTTGGGATGAGTTCGTGGAACTCTTTCACAAGAGATGGTTACCACAACTCTATTTTGTTCAGAAACTGACTAATTTACAGAATCTTTGACAAGGAGATATGACAATGGTGGAATATGGAGAAAAATTCATCTGACTCCTGAAATATGTTCCACAATATTAAGAAATTCATCATGGGTCATAGGAATTTGTCATGACCGTTATGGTCAATATTCCCTTACACAACATCCAAGATGCCGACACATGGCAGAATATTCCTACCACTAAGTGGGACACCTATCTCGTCATGTGAGGACAAAATTACATGTGGTCATATGCCATGTAGGATAACACTTCATCATGCCAACTCCCAGAATATGACAACATAGGATTTGCATCCAATTAATACAATAGGCAAATAATAAATAAATACAATGTAAAAATACAAGGAATTATCAAGGTTACGACACCTTAATTCCCAACAATTTTGAGAAAATGTGAAGCCTAAAGAATAAGGCTTGAGCCTAAACTTCATTGTTCATTCCATCTAGCACTTTATTTTCCATTAATGCTACCATTTATTTGACCTCACACCTACCTATATAGGTCATTACTAAATCATGGGTATTCAACTGTTTGTTCAAACATGAAACATAAATAACCTAGTATGATGATTAGGCTCCCTCCTAGATTTGAGACCCTAGAAAACAAGTTCAAACATTTCAGATTGAGACCTATGTTCCATTTATTTTGATCCATGACATCCACACTAGGTCATTTTTCTATTTGTATTATTTACAACACAAAATCTAGATTTGAGGAACCAACCACTCAGACTAAGAAGGTCACACCACTAATAATGGATTATACAACATTAGAAGCATATACATGGATGGAGAGACAAATTATGCAATAATAGAATTTGTAGGGAGGCCTCAACCATTCTAGAGTGGGGAACAACTAATCATTTGTCTCCAACACCACCTAGGTTAAGATCCTTTTTTCTAGCCTTGCACCCCTTTCTATAGTTGCTAGTAGCAGCCCTCATTTACTCTATAATGGTGGATAAAGAGATCATTTGAAGGAGATAGATCCATAGGAGATCATGATCCATGAATTTTATGGATTAAGGTTCACATACTTGTTCTCAGTAGTAGGCTTCCACATGTGGAAAATGATTAATGATTAACAATCACTTAGGTCCTAGTTTGATCAAGGAGTAATCAATAGTCCCTAGGGCCTATCTATAGTAGGGAAATTATCTTGTCGATGTGGAATCATATAAATTTTTTCCCTTGGGGCCTGACCAAGCCAAACCTCCTACCATTCAACCTCACCCAAGGGTAGGGAGATACCAAATATAGTTCTTAAAGGGGCCTTCTCTCACTAAAAATTAAACCACTAAATCAGATGATGAAGTTGTTTGCCTAATTAGAAGTGTTTCTCCTAAATCAAGAAGTGCTTCAAAAACACTAGTCGATCATTATTTTATCTGATAATATCTCACTCCAACAATTAAGTTTTTATCGTCATCACTTCAAAATGAGGAATAAATCATGAATGAGACTCCAAATTCTTGATTATCTATTGAGTTAGTGAAAAATCACATGTTGAAATAGGATGTGAAAAAATATTCATTTACTGAACTAACAAGAAGCACTCACACTTGAACATTAATTATACATGTAGGGGCACCTTTAGTGGTCACTAATCATCTAAAATTGAAACCATTGTGATTCCTTTTATATAATAGGGAGAACCATTTCTTTATTTATTTGACTAGGCCTTGATTTTTGAATAATCTGCATGTCAACCCTAATGTTAATCTAGGATAATTCAATAAATATAATCAATTAAGCATAATCAACCTAAATTAAATCAATAATAGTCTACGGGAGTGATAACTATAATTAATTCTAAGCTAGGAAATTAAATACAATGGATAGGGGTTCTTAGCTCTCTTTTTAACACAAAGGCAAAAAAAATTGAAACAACAACTAATTAAAAATTAGGTCTTCAAGTCTTAAAAAAATCTTGGCACATGAATTCCAAAAATTAAGAAAAATCAAAGAGGACTAAAAATAGACAATCCATAAAAGAGGAGGAGCCATCCAAACCCCATAGATAGGGCATAAACACTTGTTCCCATAACGATTGTACATGCTATGAGTATTAAAGTAATGTTTTCCAAACTAGACCAATAGGAAAACTAATTTTAAAAGTAATAATAAGGTTATCCATATGGGAATAAACTAGAAGAACACCCCATGAACCTACACACCAACAAGAAGCACATCAGTAGGAATTGAGAATCTACAGGGGCATTATAGTTAGCATTCATGAAATTAGTAAAGCTTTTGTTCAAATCCCATATAGGGAAATCTTGATAATTTCATGTATCAACCTTGATGTCATTCCAATTAGAAGCTAATTTAGCCAAAACAAGCAACCTGATTTCCTTTCCTTCTAGTATGGTTCCACTTAACAAAAATGAAACAATGAATGAGAATATTGATGTCTTTGTTACATTCATTCAGTTGCCACTATTGGAAGTGAGAGGAAGACTTATTTTTGGAATGATCAACCAAGATTTTAGAGTCAGATTCTAAATTGGTAAAACTTTAGCTTAGCATCAAAAAAAGATTTGTGAATGGCCATAGCCGAGAAATAAAGTTATTAGAAACAAAACCAAGACTATTGGAAAACTAGAACATAACCTTTCCAATATGGTCACAAAAAATAGCTCATATGCCAAGATTTCTAGGATTAACTTTTGAGGCTTCATCAACATTAATTTTAGCCAAGCCTCGAGGAGGCCATACCCATCTAGTAAGTTGATAATTTTGAGGAATGTTATTGGAAGAGGAAAAAGAGGGAGAAGCCAAAAGAATACCATGTCTCATCAGAACTTTGAATTCCCACCAAAAACCCACTTGATAATCTTGAATCCAAACATGACAAGTTTCTTTTGAATTTTAAAATCTTTGTAGTACAGTTTTAAAATATTTGCATCTACAACTCCTGGACAAGTTGTTGTAGTAAGACAAATATTACTAAAAAATACATAAGAAAATGTGGAAAGTCATTTCCTCCATCATGGGTCGATGTAGCTATGTATTTTCCATGTGCAAGCAACAATATCCAGCTGTAGGTGACCAAATCTCCATCCTTCATACTTCACGATTTCTCAATTTTTCCATATCAAAGCTCCATCTCAGACCTGAAAGAGAAATATGGGCAGCTGTGGTAGGCTAAATTTGTCATGAACATGCCTTCAAATTAGGTACAAGGAGGCATAATCCATCTTCCAATAGCTGCATGGTATTGTTTTCATCATTTTCCACTATTTTGGGCTCTAAATGTGCATATACAATAGTAGCTTAGCTCTATTTTTTATGTTTCTATAGCTCATCATCCTTGACATCATATTGACTTCATTTTATAGGTGCAACAGTGATCTAGGCATGAAAATCACATTTGTCCATGGTTGGGATAGCAAGGTTTCTCTAGGTTTTCATCTCTCCATGATGGCTCTAGTTGATCCCTTCATGTTTTAGCCTCTTAATCCTGCAACCAACTAATCAAAGCATCAAATTCCTAAAAATAAAATCATTTTAAGTCAATACATATCAAATCATATCCATTTTTTATGCAGGAGCATCTAGTAGTGTAAGGACAATCTTGCATCACCCAAAAAAAGATGTGTTTCAAAATTGTTGATGTTCTTTCCATTTCTTTTCAAAATTTGTGGTTCTGGTTCCATAATCGCTCGAATAATGATGTAGAACTTTCAGTTTTTCCAAACTGCTAAAAATAGCAACCTGCTATTTTTAGAAACTTTGTATTTGGGCACGAAATGAAGTGAAAATTTACAGGAAGCTTCATAACTGAAAAATAAGACCTTTGGTGAAGGAATCACACAAAGATCATTTGCAAGTTGAAAGATATTAAAGTTTTTGTTTCCTGAAAAATGCCTAAAAATTATTCAAACTCAGGATTGAGGCACTAAACAGCCCCGTACGGGCCCAGAAATGGGGAGAACTGACAAACCAGGTTCTTAGCATGTAGAGCACTTCACGAGACTTTTGACACAAAACAGTTCGTCAATCAGAGAACCAAATCAAAAGTTATGGCTCCCAGAAGTTGACCTATTTTTGGAGGGAGATGCAAATTTTGATATTAGGTTGTTAGCTACCAAAAAGGCTACTAATAACCATTTTTGGGAACTCTGGGCATTAGTAGAGTTAAGGGGGAAAGTGTAGAGTCAAGAATAGGTAGGAAAATAGAAACCCTGGCTGTTTTGGGGTTGCAGAAGGCTGAAGATTCTAAAGCCTAGTGAGGGTAGCTGTAATGTGTTGCAGCCTGTGGGGAATTGATTCCTCTGATTGTAATTGAGCTTCTGTAATGTAATGAATTGTCCAAATCAATAAAGAAATATTCTATTTTCTATGTGCCATTTTTTGTTGTTGTGTGTTTTATGATTTACCCCATTCATCAAGTGGTATCAAAGAAAGGGTTCTTGAGTGTGTAGATAGATCGCCAATCGTGAGGCAGTTTGCACCAGGACCTGAGGTTGTGGGTTTTCTGCGGAGATCAAGATGCCTCCATGAAGAAATCATATTGGGAGGAATGCTTTGATGGAAGAGGGTTCTAGAGCCATGTAAAGACAAATTGATGCATTGCAAGAGGAGCTGCGAAGAGGGTTTGATCCAAGAATAAGAGAAGAAAGTAATGATGAAGCTGAAGAAGAGCTATTTGAGGAAGAACAAGAAGCTACAGAAGATTTTGTAGAAGTTAGGTTGTTAAGGGCCATTTCTAAGATTGGAAAGAGGCCCAAAATCAAAGTTTCTACATATTCTAGAGATTTGAATCTAGAACATCTTATTGATTGGATCAATGACATGGAGGAATATTTCAAGTATGAAGATGTGGAAGACCTAGATCGGGTCAAGTTTGCAAAAATAAAATTGAAGGGCCATGCCAATATTTGGTGGAAGCAAGTCCAATTAGACAGGAATAGAAGAGGAAAAGGAAAGATCACCAGATGGCATTAGATGGTGGAGAAACTGAAGAAGTAGTTCATTTCTGTGGACTATGACATGGAGTTGCTAAAGAAGTTGCAAGGACTGAAGCAAGGTAACAAGTCTATTAAGGAGTATACAAAAGAGTTTTATAAAATTACTATTGAGACAAGCCATGTAGAGCCCAACAAGGAGAAGGTATCCCATTACATTAATGGGTTGAGGCTGAGTATTCAAAAGGAGATGAGCCTGGTCAGAATGACCACCATAGAAGATGCGTACCAGTTTTCCCTAAAGGTGGAAGAGAAGTTGAATAAAATATTCGATAGCAAGCAAAGGGGAAGAGGTCAAAGCGGAAGGACTGGTGGAAGACCCTATGGAGGCCATAATGAAGATCAAAAGAAAACTAAAGAAGCTAGCACTAGTCAAAATTAGAGAGAGGATAATGCCTATCACCCTCATGACCAGAACAATGGTGAGCAAAGAGGAAGAGGAAGAGGCAGACTTGGGCAAGGACTCGGAAGAGGAGGTTTTAGAGGAACATGTTTCTAATGTGGAGAAGAAGGACATTGAGCATACGAGTGTCTGCAACATCAAGGAAGAACAAATAGAAGATCTGAAGGTAATGCACGAGTTGCACATGCAGATGAACATGCACAATCTAAGGATTCTGAAGATGCTAAAAGGGGAGAAACCCTAGTTGTCAGAAGAACTTTGCTGAATGAGGAGAAAGAACCCAATCAAAGGAAGAGTTTATTGCACAGAAGGTGCAAATGTGAAGGTAAGTGTTGTGATATTATTATTGATAGTGGAAGCACTAATAATCTTGTTTCAGATGAGATGGTTGACAAGTTGAAGTTGACAAGAAGAAAGCATTCACATCCGTATCAGATTGCATGGTTGCAGAAGGACCATAGAGCTTTGGTCAATGAGCAGTGTTTAGTTAAGTTCAAGATTGGTGACTACCATGATGAGGTACTGTGTGACATCATACTGATGGATGCATGTCATATGTTATTGGGGAGGCCATGGCAGTATGATAGGAGTGTTGTCCATGACGGCTGTACAAACACATACTCCCTAACAAAGGATGGAGTTCATCATAATTTAAAGCCCTTGAAGGAGATGGAAGAAAACATATGTAGTACTGCCAAAATTTGCTTGGTAGATGGTAGAAATTTTTTGGAGGGTATGAAACATGAGCATCATTGCTTTGCATTGATTCCTAAGATTACTCAAGAGAAATGTGAAAATGTACCAGCAGAAGTGTCAGATATGTTAGAAGAATTTCAAGACATTATCTCTGATAATGTACCAGAAGGTTTACCACTAGTAAGGAAGATGAGTCATCAAATGGATTTGATACCAAGAGCCAGCTTGCCAAATAAGGCAGCCCATAGAATGACTCTAGCCAAGAGTGAAGAGTTGAACAGACAAGTTCAAAAGTTGTTGAGGAATGGATTGATAAGAGAGAGCCTAAGTCCCTGTGCGGTACCTACAGTACTAGCACCAAAGAAAGATGGAGAGTGGAGAATGTGTCCAGACTTTTGAGCCATCAATAAGATCATGATCAAGTATAGATTTCTATTGCCTAGAATGGATGACATAATGGACTGTTTGAGTGGAGCCAAGTACTTCACGAAGATTGACCTAAAGAGTGGGTATCACTAGATCCGTATCAGAGAAAGAGACGAGTGGAAGACAACCTTCAAAACCAAAGAAGGTTTGTATGAGTGGTTAGTCATGTGATTTGGGCTAACCAATGCACTGAGTACATTCATGCGGCTCATGAACGAGGTACTGAAAGAATTTTTGGGAAGTTTTGTTATTGTTTATTTGGATGATATTTTGATTTTAAGTAAGACTTGAAATGAGCATCTGATGCATATCAGAAGAGTTTTAGAGAAGTTGCTAATTAATCTAAAGAAATTTAGTTTTACAAAGAAGGAGTTGGTATACCTGGGATTTGTTGTCTCAAAGGAAGGTCTTAAGATAGACCCAGAAAAAGTAAGGGCTATCATTGAATGGCCTATGCCAAGGAGTGCAACGGAGGTACACTCTTTTCATGGTTTGGCAAGTTTTTACAGAAAGTTTATCAAGAATTTTAGTAGCATTTGTGCACCCCTAACTAAGACAATGAGAGGAGATAGAAAAGAGTTTAAATGGACTAAAGGAGTAGACAAAATCTTTGATACATTGAAGTAAAAAGTCACAAAGCAACCTATTTTGGCACTTCCAGATTTCAATAAGGTGTTTTAGGTAGATTGTGATGCTAGTGGTAGTGTTATAGGAGCTGTTTTAAGTCAAGAAGGTAAGTCCATTATCTATTTTAGTGAGAAGCTTAATGATGCCAAGAAAAAGTATTTTGTTCATGATCAGGAATTTTATGCAATAGTTCAAGATTTGAAGAAATGGAGACATTATTTGTTGCCAAAAGAGTTTATTTTATATACTGATCATCAGGCTTTACAATATCTTAATAGTCAAGGAAAGTTGAATCAAAGGCACTTAAAATGAGTTGAGTTTTTGTAGAGTTATACTTTTTCTTTGAACAACAGGAGTGGGAAGTCCAACAGAGTTGCAGATGCCTTAAGCAGAAGGTAAAATTTGCTGATAGAAATGAAGATAGAGGTTGTTGGGTTCGATGAGCTAAAAAGTTTGTATCCTAAAGATCTAGATTTTGTAGAGGCCTGGAAAGCTTGTTTGGAACCTATTACTTTGGACAGGACAAAATGGTTGGATTTCATAATCCAAGATGGCATGTTGTTTAGAGGAAGCCAGTTGTGCATTCCAAGGAGTTACATGAGAGAGATCCTGATTAAGGAGAAGCATAGTGGAGGATTGGTTGGACACTTTGGTCAAAATAAGACCATTGCTATTGTTGGTGAAAATGATTATTAGCCATAGTTGCAGCAGGATGTGAGGAAATTTGTGTAGAGTTGTAGAGTGTGTCAGATGGTAAAAGGAACAAGTCAGAATATAGGGCTATATTAGCCATTACCTGTACTAGAGAAGCCATGGGATGATATTAGTATGGATTTTGTTCTTGGTTTACCAAGGACACAGAGAGGACATGATTCTGTTTTTGTGGTGGTGGATATATTCTTGAAGATGGCACATTTTATTCCTTGCAAGAAGACTAATTATGCGGTTCATATTGTAGAGTTATTTTTTAGGGAGGTGGTGAGATTACACGGTCTACCAAAGAGCATAGTTTTAGACCAAGATACCAAGTTTGTTAGTTATTTCTGGAGGATATTGTGAAAAAAGTTGAAGACAAATTTGAAGTTCAGTTTTGCACACCATCCATAGAATGATGGACAGACCGAAGTAGTGAATAGGAGTTTGGGTAACCTGTTACAATTCTTAGTAGGAGATAAGCCCAAGGGATGGGATTTGATTTTACCATAGGTAGAATTTTCTTACAACAATTCTGTCAATAGAAGTACTGGTAAATCACCATTCCAGATTGTATATGGGAATAGTCTAAGAAATGCTTTAGAGTTAAGGATTCTGGACAAAGGAGAAAAGACAAGTGCCGAGGATGAAGACTTTGTAGAACATATGAAGAATTTGCATGAAGAGGTGAGAAAGCATATTAATAAGATGAATATTTAGTACAAGGCTAAAGCAGGTTAGAAGAGTAGATATAAGGAGTTCCAGGTAGGAGATGAAGTCATGGTTCACTTGAGAAAAGAAAGGTTTCCAATTGGAACATACAATAAGCTGAAAATGAAGAAATTTGGACCATGCAAAATTTTGAAGAAACATGATTCAGGAAATGCATATAAGTTAGAGCTACCGAGTGGGATCAACATTTCCCCTATTCTCAACATTGTTGATTTATTAGAATATCATGAAGGAGGAACAAAGGATGGACCAATAGAAGCATAATGGAGTATTCTGGTATCTACTTCAATAGAGGAGATAGAAGAGATCTTAGACAGCCTTGTGGGAAGAAGTACTCAGAACAGGCAATATGAAGAATACCTGGTGAAATGGAAAGGCAGGCCCGTTGAAGATTATTCTTGGTTGTCTTAGGCAGAGGTTGATTGTTTGGGTTTTCCTCACACAAACCCCTGAGATGTGACAGGGTCACTTCTCAAATTACCCTGGGTATCTAATGCAAGACCATCCAGTGGTGTAAGGGCAATCTTGCATCACCCAAAAAATGACATTTTTCAAAATTGTTGATGTTCTTTCCATTTCTTTTCAAAATTTGTGGTTCTGGTTCCATAATCGCCTGAATAATGATGTAGAACTTCCAGTTTTTCTAAACTGCTAAAAATAGCAACCTGCTATTTTTAGAAAGTTTGCATTTCGGCATAGAATGAAGTGAAAATTTACAGGAAGCTTCATAACTAAAAAATAAGACCTTTGGCAAAGGAATCACGCAAAGATCATTTGTGAGCTAAAATATATTAAAGTTTTTTGTTTCTCGAAAAAATGCCTGAAAATTATTCAAACTCAGGTTTGAGGCACTAAACAGCCCTGTACAGGCCCCAAAATGGCTAAAACTAGTAGAGCAGTTTCTTAGTGTGTAGAGTACTCTATAGTCTTTCTGACGCATAAAATGGTTCATCAATCAGACACCCGGATCAAAAGTTATGGCTCCCGAAAGTTGACCTATTTTTGGAGGGAGATGCAAATTTTGAAATTAGGTTGTTGGCCACCAAAAAGGCTATTAATAACTATTTTTCAGAACCCTGGGCATTAGTAGAGTTAAGGGGGAATGTGTAGAGTCAAGAAAAGGTGGGAAAACATAAACCCTAGCTGATTTGGGGTTGCAGAAGGCTGAAGACTCCAGAACCTAGTGAGGGTAGTTGTAATGTGTTGCAGCCTGTGGGGAATGTATTCCTCTGATTGTAATTGAGCTTTTGTAATGTAATGAATTGTTCAAATCAATAAAGAAATATTCTATTTTCTGTGTGCCATTTTTTGCTGTTGTGTGTTTTATGATTTACCCCCTTCATCAATTTTCATGATGGATCAGTTATGTGCTAGTTGACAAATGATGATTAAAATTTGTTTTCTTTTAAAAAAATACTGGTAAACATGTCATGAGAAAAAATAGTATGTTGCAGCATCCATAAATTTAATTTTAGGATCTAAGTTTTTCTAAGATTTTTAGGGAAGTTGTGGAATTTAGTTTTTTATATCCTCATAAGAAATTAGCCATACCAGATTGTAGATCCTAAGATATGATTGAGTTACTAACTGGCTATCTCTACTGGTAATTAATTGAAATTATATTGTCATTAACTTTGTGGTTTCCCCTTGATCCCTTTGGTTTCTTGATGCATCCTCTTGACCTTTACATCTTCTCTACATATTCAAGTCTTCCATCAATTTAAAATATCTTTTGAGCCCATTATTGAGGCCAAAATGTAATAAAAAATTCAACTTCTTCATGGTTGTCCTAGGGTTTTTGGGTTGTCAAAATTCAGTTTTAGGACTATTTTTGACCATTTAAGGTGAAAAATGATTGGATTTTGCATTTAGGATACTTAGAAAAAATTCTCCTTCAAGTCCTTAATGAAATAAGACTTGGAATAAATAACCCTCACATCTATTTTCACATACACAAATAGAAATTAAACTTGCAACAATTATTTGTAAATCTGGTTTGCAACTTGCAACCAATTTTCATACATTCATCCAACTTTCATAGAAGGAAATTACATCAGTCCAAAAAGGACAATGGGGCTATATAAGCCCTTAGAAATCTGAAATAATCAATTACAAAATGGTTTTCTACAACAAACCACAGTTTCACAAAACTTCTCCTTCCAGCTCTTGCAAAATCACAACAAACAACAATGTAACTATAACTGATTCTCCTCGAATCTCAAAGGCTATGGGATCAGCCTCAAATCTACAACAATACAATAAAAAACCACTCTTGGAGGTATGCCAAGCCTTCTCTTTGTCTCTCCTGCAATCTAGAAAAACTAAACTTCAAAACGAATTCCCCTTTCTTTTTTTATCTCCTCCTTTTTGGAATGAAATGTTATTTCTATTAATTTATTTGCATTTTAATACATTTCCAGCCCACTCTCCAAAATGCAATGCCCACCTCCAAGAAAAGCCAATTTCATTTATTTTAATCAATTAAATTGACTAAGATAAGTCATTCAAACTTCGTGACTTGCCATGCTTTGTGGTGGCGCTTTTTTTGGCTTTCTTGCTTTTATGCATTAAAGCAAAAAACTACTTTCCTTATCCTAGGCGCCCACTCTCTCCATCCCTATTTTTAGGGATTTTGGAATCTTAAAAATGATATTTTAAATGAAATGAAAAGCCTCCAAAAACCCACACTCCTTTTTGTTTGTTCTAGATTTTGTGTTTTCAAAGCACGATTCCCACTATCTCCACTTTTACCAAATTTAATTCCAAATTGCAAATTTAATTTCAAAACATGACATAACATCCAAATGTGCATCAAAATGAATTTCACAAGACAAAATATGGAATTCAAACCAACACCAAAAATGCAACAGAAAATTAAACATATTTTGGTTGACACAGGATTGCCACTATGCCATGGATGCTCCTGCATTAGACACTCACAGTAGAAGAAAAGTGATCTGATCACTTCTCAAGAGGATATCCAAGATGAGAAATCTTAGCCTTAGATAAATATGAAGAATCCTCTATAGGTCTCCCAAACCAGTTCACCAAATACTCCATGTATTGCCTTCTTCTAGTGTTTCTTTTCACCCTGCTATCAAGAATTGCTCCAATCTTTTCATTTTCTGAAGTAGGTGTGAGTGCTTGTGGCTGCCTAAGCGCTGCAACTTCATCATTTTCACCTTCATTAATTGTTAAAAATTGGAGAAATATTAAACTCATTGGGCAATTCTACCTCATATACATTACAAGAATCATGCCTTTTCACAATCTTGCACGGTCCAAAATTCTTCATTTTGAGCTTGTTCTATGTACCCATTGGAAATCTCTCCTTTCTGAGATGTACCATCACTTCATATCCAACCTAAAACTATTTATGTCTCCTCTTCAAATCAATATTAGTTTTATAATAAAAAATCATTTTGCTGATATGTTTTCTCGCCTCATCATGTAGGCCTTTCATATGCTCTGCAAAATCCTCTCCATATGCACTCTTTTTCACATCTTTACCAATCTGATTTAAGTCTGAAACAACTCTTGGGTTGCTGCCATAAATAATCTGAAATGGTGATTTACCTGTGCTTCTTTTGACTGAGTTGTTGTAGGTAAACTCAGCTTGTGGTAGGATCAAATACCACCTTTTCAATTTGTCTCCAACCAAGCATCTTAGCAAGTTTCCCAAACTCCTATACACCACCTCTGTTTGTCCATCTATTTGAGGATGGTATGCTAAGAAAAAATTTAGTTCAATGTTGAGTTTCTTGCACAAAGTCCTCCAAGAGTAGCCAACAAACTTGGTATCCCTATCAGAAACAATGCTCTTTGGAAGTCCATGAAGTCTCACAACTTCCTTGAAAAACAAATCTGCAAAATTCAAAGTATCATTAGTCTTATGACAAGGGATAAAATGTGTCATCTTAGAGAATCTATCTATCAAAACAAAGATGGAATCATGTCCTCTTTGTGTTCTTGGAAAACCAAGAAGAAAATCCATACTTATGTCCTCCCATGGCCTCTCAGGTACAGGTAATGGCTGATACAAACTAGTGTTTTGACTCACACCCTTTGTCATTTGACAAACCCTGCAACCTTGCACATATTTCCTCACATCTTGTTACAATTAAGACCAAAAATATTTCTCACCTACAAGTGCAATAGTCTTATCCATCCCAAAATAACCTGCAAGACCTCCACTATGCTTCTCCTTGATTAGATTCAATCTCATAGAACTCCTTGGAATGCATAATTTCTTACCTTGGAATAACATGCCATCTTGGATAAGATAATCCAACCATTTTGTCCTATCTACTAAAATAGGATTCTTGCAAGCTCTCCAAGATTCTTCAAAATCTGGATCCTCCTCATACAAATCCTTCAACTCCTCAAATCCTACAACTTCCACCTGCATTTCAACCAACAAATTTTGCCTCCTACTCAAAGCATCTGCAACTCTATTAGACTTCCCACTCCTATGCTTCAAAATAGAAGTGTAACTTTGTAAAAAATCAACCCATTTCATGTTCCTTTGATTTAGCTTACCTTGGCTGCTTAAATATTTTAAAGCTTGATTATCAGTATATAAAACAAACTCCTTTGGCAAAAGATAGTGCCTACACTTCTTCAATGCTTGCACGATAGCATAAAACTCCTGATCATACACAGAATACTTCTTTTTAGAATCATTTAAATTCTCAGTAAAATAAGCAATGGGTTTACCTTCTTGACTCAAAATAGCTCCAATGGCACTATCACTTGCATCACAGTCTACTTGAAAAACCTTGTTGAAATCTGGACGTGCCAAGATAGGTTGCTCTGTAACTTTTCCCTTCAACACATTAAATTTTTTTCTGCCCCTGAAGTCCACTTGAAATCCTTCTTACAACCTCTTATAGTTTCTATTAGTGGGCTGCATATGCTACTAAATCCTCTAATAAACTTTTTCTAGAAACTGGCTAAACCATGAAAAGATCTCACCTTGGTTATCGTTCTCGGTGTAGGCCATTCTAGAATTTCTTTCACCTTCTCTGGATCCATCTTAATGCCTTCACTTGACACAACAAAACCCAAATACACCAATTCCCTCTTCACAAAGCTACATTTCTTATGGTTAATCAGTAATTTCTCTTCTCTAAGCTTCTCAAACACACACCTAATATGCATCAAATGCTCCTCTAGTGTCTTATTGAAAATGAGAATATCATCTAAATAAATTATCACAAACCTTCCAAGAAACTCTTTCAAAACTTCATTCATGAGTCTCATAAAAGTGCTGGGTGCATTGGTTAGACCAAATGGAATGACCAACCACTCACACAAATCTTCCTTCATCCTAAATGCAATCTTTGACTCATCCCCTTCTCGTATCCTTATCTGGTGATACCCACTCTTCAAATCAATCTTGGTGAAGTATTCTTCTCCACTCAAGCAATCCATTATGTCATCCATTCTGGGTAATGGAAATTTGTACTTTATTGTGATCTTGTTTATAGATTTGGAGTTCGTGCACATTCTCCACTCTCCTTCCTTCTTAGGTGCCAATAGTACATGTACTACAAAGGGACTCAAACTATCCTGAATCAATCCCTTCTTCAACAACTCTACTACTTGTCCATTTAGCTCTTCACTCTCTATTGGTGACATCCTACGGGTTTCCTTGTTGGGTAAACTTGCTCCTGGAACCAAATCAATTTGATGACTAATTTTTCTCATTGGTGCAAGTCCTTCTAGTGCATTATCAGACACAATGTCTTGGAATTCCTACAACAAATCTGCAACTTCTATAGGAACATATTCAACAACTTCATTGTTAGTTTTAGGAATAAGAGAAAAACAAACCTTCTCATACTTCATACCATCAATAAATTTCCTTGCATCAACTAAGCAAACTCTAGCATTACCATAAACTTGAACATTTTCCTCCTTCAAAGTCTTCAACTTATGCTTCAGTCCATCTTTTACAATTGTGTAGGTGTTGGTGCACCCATCATGAATGACCTTTCTGTCATATTGCTGCGGCCTTCCAAGAAAAATATGACAAGCATCCATAGGGATGATATCACATAGAATATCATCATGATAATTCCCAACCTTAAACTTCACATTGCATTGTTCATTCACTAACAACTTCTGATTATCTTGCACCCAAGCAATCCAGTATGGATGTGGGTGTTTCCTCCTCTCAAGATTCAACTTCCTCACCATTTCATCAGATGCAAGATTGTTTGTGCTTCCACTATATATTATGATCCTACACACTTTTCCCTCACACTTGTACCTTGATTTGAATAACTTCTTTCTTTGCATAGGCTCACTATCTTCATTCAAGAGTGCTCTCCTTGTCACCAAGACATCTCCTTCTTCTACATCTTCATATTCTGAGGAAGGTGCCTCTTCCTCATTGACATTTGCTGCTCTTCCTTAGTATTCTTGTCTCCTTCTTGACTTCTCCTCTACTTGTGGGCAATCATAGTCTCAGTGCCCTTGCTCTCCACATTTGAAACAAGTACCTCTGAATGGGCCTCCGCCATAACCACAACCTCTACCTTTTCCTCTAAAATTTTGGTCTCTTGAACTTTGTCCTTCTTCATATTTTGCTTCTCTATTGCTGCCCTCTTTATTGTTGGATCTCTTTTCCTGATTGTCTTCATTCTTGTAAGTTCTTCCTCCTACCTTACCTCCACGTCCTCCTCCTTTCTTCTTGTTTTCAAACCTCTTATTGATCCTCTCTTCTATTTTCAATGTTGTTTGGTAAGCATCCTCCATTGTCACAACTCTGACAAGTGCCATTTCTTTTTGAATGCTTGATCTTAACCCATTTATGTATCTTGCAACCTTTTCCTTGGTTGCCTCTAAATGTCTAGTCCTAATAAGAAGTCTATGGAATTCTTCAGTGTATTCTTTAACAGTCTTGCTTCCTTGCATCAAACCTTGCATCTTCTTGAGCAAATCTAATTCATAGTCTACAGATTTGAATTACCTTTTCATTTTTTCCACCATTTTGTCCCATTTGGTAATTCTATCTTTTCCTCTTCTTCCTCTTTCTAAATGAACCTCACTCCACTAATTAAACCATGTCCTTTTAACCTTGTCTTGACAAATTTCACTTTATCAGGATCTTCTATCTCTTCAAATTTGAAATATTCTTCCATATCATTAAGCCAATCTACTAATTCCTCTAGATTCAAACTTCCACTGAATGCAGGCACATCCATCTTAGGCCTTTTTCCTATCCTTGATAATTAAATTACCAAATGATCATGAGCACTTGATGTTGTTGCTTATGCACCTTAGCTTCCTTGGCTTCTAGCTTGACTAGCATTCTCGGTGCTCTCATCATCACTTCCTGGGTGTATTATTCTTGTAAACCCTCTCCTTATATCATCTTGTAAAGTCTCTACTTGCCTTCTCAAGGCTCTAAAATCATCATCTATCAAAAAATTATCTCCTCTTCCTCTTCCTCTACCCCTACCTTGTGGGGCTCCTCTAGCAAACATCTCTGCAACACCAGAACTCACAAGTCCTAGTGTAAACTGCCTCTCTTCAGCGGTCTGTCTACACACTCAAGATCAAACATACTCTGATACCACTAACTAAATGAGAGATGGAATAAACATCCCTCACATCTATTTTCCCACACACACAAACATAAATTAAACTTGCAACAATTATTTACAAATCTAGTTTGCAACTTGCAACCAATTTTCATACATTCATCCAACATTCATAAAAGGAAATTACATTAGTCAAAAAAGGACAATGGGGCTGCAAGAAGCCCTTACAAAGGTGCAAAAATCAATTACAAAATGGTTTGCTACAGAAAACCAAAGTTTGACAAAACTTCTCCTTCCAGCTCTTGCAAAACCACAACAAACAACTATGCAACTGTAACTAATTTTCCTCGAAACACAATGGCTGTACAATCAGCCTCGAATCTACAAAAACACAATCCAAAACCACTCTTGGAGATATGCCATGCCTCCCCTTTGTCTCTCCTTCAATCTGGAAAAACTAAACTTCAAAATGAATTCCCCTTCCTTTTTGTATCTCCTCCTTTTTTGAATGAAATGTAATTTCTATTAATTTATTTGCATTTCAATACATTTCCAACCCACTCTCCAAAATGCAATGCCCACCTCCTATAAAATCTAATTCATTTATTTTAATCAATCAAATTGACTAAGATAAACCATTCAAACTTCGTGACTTGTCATGCTTTGTGGTGGTGCTATTTTTGGCTTTCTTTCTTTTATGCATTAAAGAAACAATCTAATTTCCTTATCTTGGATGCCCACTCTCTCCATCCCTATTTTTTAGGGATTTTAGAATTTTAAAAAGGATATTTTAAATTAAATGGAAAGCCTCCAAAATCCCATGCCCTTTTTTACTTTTTTTGGATTTTGTGCTTTCAAAGCACGATTCCCACTATCTCTATTTTTACCAAATTTAATTCCAAATTCCAAATTTAATTTTAAAACATGACATAATATCCAAATATGCATCAAAATGAATTTCACATGACAAAATATGAAATTCAAACCACCACAAAAAATGTAATAGAAAATTAAATATATTTTGGTTCACACAGGATTGCCACTATGCCATGGATGCTCCTGCATCAGTCCTTTGGTCAATTATAAGATTTTTCTCAAGTTTTTGTTGTTTTTATGTCCATTTATACACTATTGTTTGAATATGATAGTAGTAGGCAATTTTGGAACATTGTATGAATTGTGCTCTTTTCACCCTTGCATGGATTGTTTTTTCACTTCCAGCTAATGGTTTCACTTTATGAGTATGTCATGATCTTCATCAAGCCCTTGGTCTTATAATAAACCCAATACTAATGATAATGACATGATAAGATCTAAGCATACCACATGAATGCATTCATACATTTATTCATCTTGACACCTCCTATGACTTTAGAAATATGAAGGATTATACTCTTAACTTTATATATGAAGAAGAAGCAATAAATAAACTTGAATGGATAATCAAAATCAACCCCATCTTTTAAAACAATAAATGTCCTCCCTTTTTAAGAGTCCACAAGGCCTCAAAATACAATCAATCAACCATGAAGGACTTGTCAATATGACTATGAGCATGATAAAATGAGACAATACTATTCACCACAACTCCATGCAAACTAAAAAACAAATGAAACAATGAATAAAATACTTGATCAAGACTCATCAAACCCAAAACATGCCAAAACCAACCCTATCAAAGCATATGAAAACTCATAAAAGTAGAAATATCATCAAACTACATCTAAAACTAGGTGAGACAACTCAGACCCAAGAAATTGTCAAAATATGTCAACATAATGCAATGGATCATGAACTTTTACAATCCATATGTTGACATATTTTGACTATTTCTTGGGTCTTATTTGTCTCACATAGTTTTAGATGCACTTTGATTATCTATCTATTTTTATGAGTTTTGATATGCTTTGGTTGGGTTGGTTTTGGCATGTTTTGGGTTTGATAATTCTTGATCAAGTATGTGCTTCATTGTTTGATTTGGTTTTAGTATGCATGGAATTGTGGTGAATGGTCTTGTCTCATTTTATCATGCTCATAGCCATATTGACAAGTCCTTGATGGTTGATTGAGTACATTTTGAGGCCTTGTGGACTCTTGAAAAGTAAGGGAATTTATTGTTTTAGATGATGGGGTTGATTCTGATGATCTGTTCAAGTTTATTTATTGCTTCATCTTCATATATAAAGTTAAGAGTATAATTCTTCATATTTGTTGAGTCTTAAGAGGTGTCAAGATGACTAAATGTATGAATGCATTAATGTGGTAAGCTTAGATCTTATCAGATCATTATTATTATTCTTAGGTTTTGATGAAGGTCATGACATACTAATAAAGTGAAACCATTATCTACAAGTGAAGAAAACAATCCATGCAAATGTGAAAAGACCACAATTCATTCAATGTTCCCAAACTGTCTACTGCTGTCATAATCAAACAACAATGTATACATGGTCATAAAATCCATAAAACCTTGAGAGAAACCTTATAATTGGAAAAAGGAATAGAAAGAGAATGTTTTCTTAGTGTCATAAATGCAAAATTCAATCATTGTTTCACCTAAAATGGTAAAAATAAGTCGTAAAACTGAATTTTGATAACCCAGAAACCCTAGGACAGCCATAAAGAAGTTGACTAAAAAGATATTTTTAAATTAATGGGAGGATTTATTAGGTAGGGAAGATCGAAAGGTCAAGAGGATGCATCAACAAACCAAAGGAATCAAGGGGAAACCATAAATTTAATGATAGTATAATCCCAATTAAATCTCAGCAGAGATAGATAGTCAGTAATTCGATAATATCTCAACATCTACAATCTGGGTTTTGCTAAAGTCATTTGGGGTTATATAAAACTAAATTCCATAGCTTTCCTAAATTTTTTAGAAAAATCCAAATTGGAAAATAAAAGTTATGGAGGTTGCAACAGACTATTTTTTATCATCACAGGTTTAAGCATTTTTTTAAACAAACAAGTTTTAATCATTATTTGTCAACTTGCACATGACTGATCCATGATGAAAAAAGATATGATTTGACATGTATTGACTTAAAATGATTTGTTTTATGAAATGTATATTTGTCTTTGTTGGTTGCAGGTTTAAGAGGCTGAAACATGAAGTGATCAGCTGGAGCCATCATGGAGAGATGAAGAGTATTCCAAAAAACCCAACGAAAAGTCTACTACATCTTGGTAGTAGAATCCTTAATAATTGGGATTATTCCCTATAAGGTCTATTGATCAAGAAGCCATTATGAGGATGGAAAATGAGTAGTGCTTAAGGTATTTGGGGTAAAGGAATTATGCTTTCCTTCATACTCAGAGAAAGGCCTGTCATAAGCCTAGGACTGTCAGATTCATGATTAGACCTATGAGCAATTCTTAAATTTGCCAAGGTACTATGTGAACTGCACAAGAATTCATAGGCTCATCTTAAGCATGTTAGATTCTTCATGATTCTTATGACTGTTATCATGCACTTGGGCCTATTGGGCTATCCATTTGACGGATCACCATTAGATTTACCTTCTTCATCTTGATCTGACTTATAAAATATTGAAAATGTGGCAATGCTCCTATGTGAAAGATTATTGTCAAAGACTGTTGCCACTATTTTACATTGTCTGGGATTTAGATGATGAAGGTACAATTACCCGAATGATTTCTTAAGACTAGATTTGTTCAAGTTCATGAAAATTGACATAAGAATTCTTCACAATCACATAATTGTCAATGCATCTTTACAATGGTTTTAAAGTATTCTATCTCACTATCAATGCATGTTTTGTGGCATCAAGGCCTTAATGAATCTCAAATTTGGTTGCCCTCAAGGTAACTCACTAAATTCTGAGTGATAAAGGTTGTTATGGAATTGAAACAACAACTAGTTAAGATCCTAATTTTTTATTATAATGAAGGTTGTCATAATTATTTAGAAGTAACAGTCCCAATACCAAATTTTTGCTGCCAATAAAGATAACAATAAGGACAACTATGAAGAGACTCTGAATCCTATAGGTCTTCCTTGCTACCAAAGGTTAATTGTATTTTACCTTAGATACTTGATTGAACATAGTCTCTTATAAGGGCATAGCATAGTACTAGATTTCTACATAATATCTAGGTTGAGGTCACTACATTGTATTAGTCCAATGAAAAGACAAAAGGAATAGTAGTAAGGCAAAAATTGTATGACAACCTGCTAGTGAAAATTGAACCTAGCACTTATATCAAGGCATAACGTTTGATCATTATATCTAGACTAAGATTGGTAGAACTACATTTGTGGGTAATAATGGTTAAACTATCCTAGCTGCTATGTTGTAACTATATATAGTGTTGTAAACTCTTAACATTGATTATAAATGACATAATAGAACGTGAACCATGATTGTGTTAATCAAGAAAGAATGATGAGAGATTAAAATTACATTTTTCTATTTCATGATGAAAGAGGCTCTTTGGTTTGAAACTCTAAATAGAGAACACCATTGGAGAGAAGATCCATGTTGAAGTATATGCGCATAATTATATATGAAACGCAAAGTATAAATACACGTAATACATAAAACATACACAAAGCTTATACACTTAATACATGATACACACAAGTATACGAAGCATGAAGCATGAACATAGTATGTAATACACAAGTATACACACGTAGTACATGAAACACATAGCATACACTTGATACACAAAGTATGAAGCATGCAAAGTATACGCATGCAATACATAAGGTGTGAAGCATACATGTAAGACACAAGTATATGCACAAATATGAATTATACATAGGAATACAAGTAAGTCATGAAGTGTGCATTTGAACATACATAAGTCATGGAGTACACACATAAATCATGTAGTATACATTTGAACACACAAAGTCATGGAGTATACTCTCGAATATACAAAGTCATAAAGTATACAATTGAATACACAAGGTCATAGAGTATACACTCAAATACGAATACAAGTCATAGAGTATACACTCAAATACAAATACAATCATAGAGTATACACTCAAATACAAATACAAGCATAATGTATACACTCAAATACTAATACAAGATCATAGAGTATACACTTGAATACAAGTACAAAGTCATAGAGTATACACTCGAATACAAATAGAGTACACACTCGAATATAAGTACACTCAAATACATAGTCATGAACTATAAATGAATACAAAGTCATAGAGTAAACACCCAAATATAAATACAAGTCATAGAGTATACACTAAAATACAAATACAATCATAGAGGGTACACTCAAATACAAATACAAAGTCATAGAGTGTACACTTGAATACACATACAAGTCATAGAGTATACATTCCAGTACAATTACAAAGTCATAGAGTACATTTGAATACATAGTCATGAAATATTTGAACACAAAGTCATAGAGTATACACTTGAATACAAATAGAGTACACACTTGAATAGAAGTACACTCAAATACATAGTCATGAAGTATTTGAATACAAAGTCATAGAGTATACTCCCAAATACAAATACAAGTCATAGAGTATACACTCAAATACAAATACAACCATAGAGTGTACACTCAAATACAAATACAAAGTCATAGAGTACACAATCAAATACAAATACAAGTCATAGAGTATACACTCAAATAAAAAGAGAGTACACACTCAAATACAAGTACACTCAAATACATAGTCATGAAGTATTTGAATACAAAGTCATAGAGTATACACCCAAATACAAATACAAGTCATAGAGTATACAATCAAATAAAAATACAATCATAGAGTATACACTCAAATACAAAGTCATAGAGGATACACTGAAATACAAATACAAGTCATAGAGTATACACTCAAATACAAATACAATCATAGAGTATACACTCAAATACAAATACAAAGTCATAGAGTATACACTCAAATATGAGTACACTTGAATACATAGTCATGAAGTATACCATCGGACAATTGGGAAGGGGATTCAGTGCATCCCATACTATGCCATGGACCCGTCCCCCATCCCAAGGTCATCAAGTATACACATGACTATGAAGCATACATGTAAATACATGTAATACACAAAGTATTCACATGAACATATGTTAAAAACATACACATAAGTCACAAAGTAAACCACAAAGTATACACTTGAATACATGTAAGGCATGTGTAGTATACACAAAATGGAAGGATGACTACTCTGATACCACTTGTAATGTCCCCTCTTACGAAGTTGTAGATTTCTTCACCTTGCACACAAGTATAGTTTCTTAAAGAGAACATTAGTAATTAATAGATCAATAATAAAACTGATATCATTAATTAGGGTTAGTAACATCATGAACATAATCAATAACAATGAACAATTACATATATCCAATGTATATTTTCCTCATTCTTTACCCTATTGAGACCTCATGATATACTTTGGGAGTGGTGATCAACGTCTCTGGTTGTTAATCTAACCTAATCATTAGTCCCTATGGAGATGGGGTATATACTCGTTAGGACACTGGATAACAAGACTCTACTATCGTAGGCCCAAGGGCTTCATGCTACACCTGGCAATACTTCACTACTTGGTTCAAGGGGCTTCATGCTACACCCAGCAATACTTCACCCACTTGAGAGTCACCTACCATGTAAACCATTTAATAACAATTAATCTACACCACCATAGCCCCAAGGGCTTTATGGTACACCTGGCAATACTTCACCACTTGGATTAAGAGGCTTCATGCTACACCCAACAATACTTCACCCACTTAAGAGTCACCTAGATGTGAGATTTACCAATCCGCCCTTCCCTAACTATCCACACGTTCTCGTAGGGTGATAGCTAAGATTAATGACGAGGCAACCTTGCACTCATCCCTTGTATATCATGAGTAAGGTTAGGAATCATACCATTAGGTACTTTGCCTTCTTGTTCTAGTGATCACATGGATCATAAAGGTAATGTTTCTATGAATATATTCCTCTTAAAAGAATTGGAATTTATCCCATCATTCATGATGGATAATCATATGGCACTTGATGGCCACTTATATATCATCTTATAAATGCATTATTTAGATATATTGTTGAGATAATATTGATTCAAAATGCATGAGTTATACCTTATAGGTTGTTTCAGTATTGATAGGATGTGTTAGATCACTTTCCCAGAAGTTATTATTCTTTGTTTGATGCTGCACTAATTTGTATGATAGGAATATGTATTATGATTGATTGATTTCTACCCTTGTGTTTAACTTGTATTGGGATAATCAATGCACTGCAGATGAGTAATTTGTTGATGTTTTGAATTGGATCAATGAGGATATGTTGGGTGATTGAAATGCTGAGTGAATGAATTTCTTGAGTGAATGACCACAATTTACTTATATATCTTTCAACAATTGCATCCATTTGACTAGTCATGTCCCTTCTTGGGATCACCATCTTTAGTCAAACTATTATCTTAATCCCATAATTGATGCCCTTTGTTTTAGGATTAGCATTTAACAAATCTTTGTTCCTTAATATAATTGCTCTTTTGTCCTCCTGGGCGGCATCATTTTATCTTTTATTATGTTTTTGTCTTATTCATTTTGGCACTGCCTAACTAATTCTTTGTAACATATTATCACTGATTCCAATGGTGATCCATATATATGGAGATTGGTGACATGAAGGAATTCATTCTTTGCCTCAATTCAGATTGATGCCTTATCACTATTAAGTGGTGTTGATGCATGATTAGAGTTGGCCATGTATGAAGTCTTTTGTTTTAAACTTGGCTGGGTGTGGTGTTGATTTCTCTTTACTATTCGTATTAAGGAGGGACATCACAGTCCTCCCCACTCAAGGATTGCTTGTCCTCAAGCAACTTCAAATTAGGATAATTCATAACTTCTGCTCCTTGATGCAGAGTGGGACGCAACGGAGGCTAACTAACAGGAAGGAGCTGCCAACAATACACACAACCTGATAAAAATCCTTATCGGCTCAGCATCATCATCATATTTCCTAGAAACACCAACAGCATCATCATATTTCAGTCGGGCACAATTATCCTCCTGCCGACTACTGTTTACCTCCTCCGCCTGTCGCCTTTCATCATCATCATGATAATCAACGGGCGCGAACATCCTCCGGTTGCACTGTTCATCAGGCACCAAATACAAGCGGCATCATCATGATATTCAATATCACCTTCGTCAGCAGGATATCCAAATATCCGGTTGCTCCAAATATCCTGATGACATTGCACTTCAACAACTTGCCTTCGATGCTCCACTGCCCGACGATACAAGCAACAGCATCATGATATTGTTCATCCGGTTCCTCGAAACCTCCTGATGATGCTAATACAACTTCCTGCCTACGCCGATACCTTACCACTTAGTGACAACAGGATAAACTCGCATTGAGGGATTTCTTAATATCCTGATGACGATGACGTCATATCCTGATGACGATGACGTCACACATCATCCTGATGAACTCTTCAACACTTAGCCAAAAAAACTTAACTTTCACACCCGCATCCGTTAGCGATATGCGGATGATGAACTTCCCCGAGAGATGATCCTGACTACGATATATACACTGAGTATATATCCAACTCAAAACATCATGATGCACTTGCAACATGCAAACTTCAACAACTTCATGACCCGATCCTGATGGCGATGGATCCGCAGATGATGATGCGGCTCGTTCCGACTGGAAACGCACATGCAGACTCCTGTGTATCCTTCCACTGCATGTAAGCACTCTGAACCCCTCTATTTCACAAAGATCATGTGACGACCGGGCCGGATCACCTTCAAACCAAAATCTAACAACTTATCTTCTAGACCTAGCACATGAGGATGCTAGGCTGATTCACAGCATGCTCCTAACTGATCTCCTGAACAATGCAATGCATAAACAGAAAACACAAATGCAAACTAAACTATGATACAGGACCATTCCACCGATTTGCAGGATCAACCGGTGGAAGGGTTGGAAGTACCCATCAACTTGCAAAACGGAAAGGAAATCAACACAGATACAACTGATACAACCAGATACTGCAAAAGATGAGATCTTATTCAATTGAGATTCAAATGTCCTGCTTTTACAATTCTACTTCACAATATCTGGACTGATCACCAGTACAGCATATCACCAGTACTACTCTCCTGAACATAACATCTATCAAACTCAAAATGAACTGTCAATATGAACTGTGTTTATGAACTACCCATATGTCTAAACCCTAACAGATCGAAGGTATATATCACAAATCCTTCGAGTACTACCAACTCACTTCCCAGCGGCTGGGAGCTTCCAAGCGGCTGGGAGAGAGGACAGCTCAGATAACCTTATCCCGATCTCTAACTGCCTACACATACTCCTATGCTGATCTAATACATAGCATCGGTCCAATGGACCTTATTACAAGATAAAGTCAAACATACTAAAAATAGGCTATCCTGTCATCATACTGATAATTATCCTATATCCTGATCATGTATGTCATCATGCGGACCTATATCCTGATCATGTGCGGGTGCTCCTGCACCACTCCTTCCCATGTGGCATCATCTATTGGTAATCCTCTCCACTTGATGAGATATTCAGCAATAGTTCTATTCCTTAGTTTTCTCTCTCTCATTCTAAGTATCTCTTCAGGTTCTAGGATTAATTGTCCCTCAAGTAATTTTGGGTTTGGACGATCAGTAAGTTTTAGAAGAGCCATGTTTAGGTCAATGGAGAACGATCTTGGGTTTTGTGCATTATGGGCCCACAATATTACTTATCATAAGAATTTTCTCTAGAATTAACAACCTTTGATTACGTTATTTGACTATCCTATGGTCTTTTGGCATGAGGAAGAGTATTCCAAAAAACCCAACGAAAAGTCTACTACATCTTGGTAGTACAGTCCTTAATAATTGGGATTATTCCTTGTAAGGTCTATTGATCAAGAAGTCATTATGAGGATGGAAAATGAGTAGTGCTTAAGGTTTTTGGGTTAAATGAATTATGCTCTCCTTCATACTCAAGGAAAGGCCTCTCATAGACCTAGGACCGTCAAATTCATAATCAGACCTATGAGCAATCTTTAAATTTGGCAAGGTACTCTATGAACTACATGAGTAGTCATAGGCTCATCTTAAGCATGTTAGATTCTTCATGATTCTTATGACTGTTATTATGCTCTTGGGCCTATTGGGCTATCCATTTGAGGGATCACCATTAGAGTTACCTTCTTCATCTTGATCTGATATATAAAATATTGAAAATGTGGGAATGCTCCTATGCGAAAAATTGTTGTCAAAGACTGTTACAACTATTTTACATTGTATGAGATTTAGATGATGAAGGTACGGTTACCCTAGTGATTATTTAAGACTAGATTTGATCAAGTTCATGAAGACTTCCATAAGAAGTCCTCACAATCACATAATTCACAACACATCTTTACAATGGTTTTAAAGTATTCTATCTCATTGTCAATACATGGTTTGTGACATCAGAGCCTTAATGAATCTCAAATTTGGTTGCCCTCAAGGTAACTCACTAAATTATGAGTGATAAAAGGTTGTTATGGAACTGAAACAACATCTAGTTAAGATCCTAATTTTGATTATAATGAAGGTTGTCATAATTATTTGGAAGTAACATTGCCAAAACCAAATTTCCGCTGCAAATCAAGATAACAGTAAGGACAACTATGAAGAGACATTGAATCCTATAGGTCTTCCTTGCTACCAAAGGTTAATTGTGTTTTACCTTAGATACTTGATTGAACATAGTGTCTTATAAGGGCATATCATAGTACTAGATTTATACATAATAGCTAGGTTGAGGTCACTACATTGTATCAGTCCAATAAAAAGATGAAAGTAATAGTAGTAAGGCAAAAATTGTATGACAACCCCCTAGTGAAAATTGAACCTAGCACTTATATCAAGGCATAATGTTTGATCATTATATCTAGACTGAGATTGGCAGAACTACATTTGTGGGTGATAATGGTTAAACTATCTCAACTTCTATGTTGTAACTCTATATAGTGTTGTAAAATCATAACATTGATAACAAAGAACATAATGGAACATGAACCATGATTGTCTTAATCAAGAAAAAAAATGAGAGATCAAAATGACATTTGTCTATTTCATGATGAAAGAGGCTCTTTGGTTTGACACTCTAAATAGAGAACACCATTGGAGAGAAGATCCATGTTGAAGTATATGCACACAATTATATATGAAATGCAAAGCATAAATACACATAATACATGAAGCATACACAAAGCTTATACACTTAATACATGATAGACAAAAGTATACGAAGCATGAAGCATGAACATAGTATGAAACACACAAGTATATGCACGTAGTACATGAAACACATAGCATACACTTGATACACAAAGTATGAAGCTGATTGTTGAATGTTGAAGTCATGGTTAGATAGATTGGTTTCTAAAGAACAGGGTGGATTTGTGGTTGGCAGGTAGATTCTAGATGGTGTGGTTATTATTGCTAAGACTGTGCACTCTATGGCCTCCTCCAAGGAGAAGGCTATGTTCATTAAGATGGATATGGCCAAGAATTATGACAATGTCAAATGGGATTTTCTAACCAAGATTTTGAGAACCATTGGGTTCGACAATGCCTGGATTGAATGGGTTATGTGTTGTGTTACGTCTACCTCATTTTATGTGCTAATCAATGGAGAGCCTTCTGAACATTTTAGGGCTTCTAGGGGCCTTGTCTAAGGAGATCCTTTATCCCCATATTTATTTATTTTGATGGCTGAAGGGCTTGGGAGATTTTTGAAATCTTGTGTGGAGCTTGGTCTCATTTAGGGTTGGCAATGGGGTAATAACATTCCCCCCAGTCCCATTTTCAGTTTGTGGATGACATGACGTTAATGGGTCTCACCAAAGTGGATGAAGTAGTCAATCCTAGGAAGGCTCTCAACTACTATTTGGCTACTTCAGGGAAAAGTATCAATCAAGGCATGTCTTTTATTTACTTCTTTAATACTCCTAATCTTATTCAATAGAGAATTATGGGCATCCTCAGGTTCTAGATTGGCTTGCTTCCTTTTGTTTACCTTGGCATTCCTCTGGCAATTCATTCATTACCCTGAGTGTTTTGGTAGGATGTCATTGAGAAGTTTCATAAAAAGGTTAGTCCTTAGACTTGCAAGTGGCTTTCTACTATAGGAAGAGTGAGCTTTTTGAAGTCTATGGTTCATGCTCTCCCGTTGTACATGTGCTTTGTGTTATCTACCCCTGCCAGCTTTGTGAACAACTTTGAGTGTCTTTGTCAGTAGTTTCTCTGGTCTGGCAATCTTCTTTTGAGGAATTGGAGTTTGGTCAAGTGGGATGTTGTTTGTCAGCCAAAGCAAGAGGGTTTTCATGGGTTGCATTGATCTGATTTGAATGGGAAAGATTTGGTTGCTAAACTTTATTGGAGATGATGTTCTCAACAACACCAAACTTGGGCTAGGATCCTCACCTCAAAATATCTCGAGGATGTGGACAGTGTGGATGTACCCAGATAAAGCCTAGTGGGTAAGGGATCTATGGTTTGGACCACCCTTTAAAGGGGAGCCTAGTTGATTAAGCAAGGTTTGTTTTGGATTTGTAATAGGGGATCAGAGGCTCTCTTCTAGTTTGATTCTTGGGATGGGCATCCTCTAATTGTGGCTACAAACCCTCACTTACAAGACCTTTGTAGGCATTTTTTAGAAGCTGGATGGACTTATGTGATGGATTTCAAATCACCTTAGGTTCTAGATCAGGTTATAGTGTACAGGTGGAAGGATCCGTATGAATGGCCACCTAGGGGAATGGTGGAGGACCATCAGGAGCTAGTTGGCATATTGGCTGGTAGGGTTTGCAACTCTCTATTGGAGGGGGATGTTCTAGCCTAGGGAGGCAACCACAAAGGCAAATTCATTGTTGCCTCTGGTTATTAGGCTCTAGATGAGAAAAAGTTTGGGTGCACGAGGGTCACCTAGTGGAAGCAGATATAGAATAAATTCTCTTGGCCCAAGTGCAGTTCTTCTTTTCTTGGTTGGTGATTTAAAATAGATGTTTGACCAAGGAGAATCTTTGGAAGTGAGGATTTTAAGGGCCCTCTCTATGTGTTATGTACTCTAATAGCAATGAGAACACTTCTCATCTCTTCTTCTAGTGCTCCTTTGTTAGGGTAATCTGGCATTTATGGTGGGAATTTTGGAGTCAACAATGTAGGCACGTCTCATCTTTAGAGGACTTCTGGAGTAGGCTAGGGAGTTCTCAAGCTATGACTTCCTTCCTCCACACTACTTGGACAATTGGTCCTATCTTCATCATTTGGCATATCTGGTTAAAGTGTAATCGTAGGATTTTTTTGGATAAGAAGATTCAGGTGCATCAGGTTTGAATGAGAATTTTAGGAGTTCTTCAGAAGACTTTGGCAGCTAGATGTGATCTCTCAGCCCACGTGGACCCTAGAGATAAAGGAATTGTTTGGGGTTTGGGGCTTTCTATTAGTGTCAAGGGTGGGACGATGCCTAGTTTGGGTTAGGGTGATAGAGGAAATGTTCAAAGAGATGGTCATTGGATTCCTCCACCCTTGGAAGTTCTAAAGATTAACACCGATGATTCCCATAGAGGCAAACTAGGTCACGCTGGTGTTGGGGGCATTGGTAGGTGTTGTCAATTAGGTATGCACCCTACTAAGCTCACAAAAAACTTAGCTACCTATTGAAACATGGAAACCCTCCCAGATTGTGGGTGATCTATGTCGAGAGAGAATCTCTAGAGTGAGCTGGTTCTCCTTATGATTTTTCTAATCTAATGATTTACAGGGGAAAGGGGTAGAAGGATATGTTGAAATAAATAATTGAAATATAATCTAGGAGATACACAATCAGATCTTACTCATAGCTAGACACAAAACTCTGATCTTCATAACATTTCTTATTTTACCCAATTCATAAATATTTTTCATGACTTGGTTTGATTAAACATAGCATGCAACCTAAATTAAACAAAACTGCATATCATATCATAAAACCAAGACAAAAACAAAGGATAAATGCTTATCACAGTGTTATATTAGATTGGTTCTGCAAAAGAAAGGCAAAAATGAAGGAATACTGTTGCTCTATATATGAAGGAATAATGAGTACAATGAAATAAGTATAACACTCTCGATGTAAGAGGAAGACTCTGGTATCTCTGCACTCTAATCTCTACAAAACTCTAACTGGAACTGCTAAAAAGAAAGGGATATTTGAGATATATGTTGTGAAAGATCTCCCTCTGAAAGCTAGAAAAAAGCTCCTAAAAATAGACTCCAAGTCCATTTTCAAGCTACTCAAAAAAGTACAAATTAAAGCTCTCCAAAAGAGTCCAAACTATCAAATCATGATACTAAAAGACTCCTTGATGTGTCCCCACCACAAATCTGCTTTCTTCTGCTCATGAGATCTCAAATTTTGTCCATATCTGCCTTTAAATAAAACAAATCAAAAAGAATATCTGATTTGTCTTATTAACCTTTTAACTGCCTAAAAATAGTTAATTTTTAAAAGCAATTTATAATTGAATTCTTTAAAACAAAAGTTTACAAGACTTGGCAGTTTTAATCTATATCACGATTAATTTGTTTTTGCAAAAATAAAACCATATGGCTTATATTTTCACCATTTTGCCATTACAATGTTTAACTTTTTTAATAAAAAATCATAAAAATAATATGAGGACCATATGATAAAAAATGAAAAATATCCTGATGACTCATCTCCATATGATTTGGCAATCTCTAAAGCACATGTGGCATATACATTTGTCTCACCAAAATGAAGGGCTTGCATACATTTCTAAGGCATGAAGCTCATCCCTATCTCCAAGGGGTATCTCATATGGCATATATCACATCATGATGGTGGCTTAACATGTTTAAGGCAAAAAATACTTAGAGGGAGCATAGATCGACCTCTCACTAAGTCATAAGACTTAGGCACCATGGTTATAATGACTTAATACCACGAAGGTATTAATTTGAGCCACAAAAAGAATTAAATGTGACAAAATGTCAACATTCGATTTAGGGTAAAAGGAAACCCTAAAACAAAACATAGCATACCCTATCTTTTCAAGCTCATTTGCAAAAAAGCAACTTTGGATGGTTTGGGCTCTGTGGCCAACAGTGAAACCCTAGGGTTTCAATCTTGAAAACTGCATATCTCCCTGGTGTTTCAAGCTTGAACTCCATGAATCTCCTACAGAAATGAAGGTAAAAAGGTTCACTAATGCATATACACTCTTTGTTCATTATTTCCTTTCATTTTGATCTGAATCTCTGAGGTGAAAAGGCTTATGGAGCTGCGGTCTGTGTGCTCTTTCTGATGAGCTTGTTTACTTTTGTTTCCTTGTCACTCTTTCTCTATATATGGCCGTCATTATTCCATTTCTGAGAGTGAAATGAAACAAAAGGAAAGACATTTCAGCCTTGCACTATCATACCTTATCTCCACACACAAGTAACATTCTTTCTATCTCTATATGTTTCATTTCTGCAACATTCTATGTATTTGGGGTTCTAAACTTGCGGCCACATTTTCATTCTACTGTAGCTGTGTTTAGGTTGATGAGATTGAAATGGGTTTTCTGGAGCATGTTCGGTCATGGCTGTAGCTTTGAATCTCATCTGTAAACTTTTCATTTGAAATCTACATATTTTGTTTAGAGCCTCGAAATGGGTATTGTCTTGAACTATGGTTTGAAACCCTAGTATGGTTATACATTTTATCCTCTCTGTGCGTTTCATTGTATGGCCGCAATAGCATATACATTCTATCCCATGCACTTTGCGTTGGGTCTTCTTTAAATGGCTTGAAACCCTTAATGTGACCTTGCATTTGTGTGTCCATGGCTGTGGCTATAGAAATACATTCTTGTGAACATCCGGTGGTCGAGGTGGTCAATCTACAAACTGTCACTCCTTTTCTTTTGTATCCTACGGGTATACTTTATGGGCCATGATATTTTTCACAATATCCATCATTATTTGTATTAGAAGGGCCCTTTGCTACCATGACCTGCATCATTTGATCTATGTAATCACAAAAATTGTAAGGATTTCAAAATTGAAGGAAGGGTTGATGACAAAGCTCACTTAATGGCTTCGATCTATATGATACATTTTGTGAATTCTCCATTTCTTTCGTTCACTATATTTGATGTCTGGTAGATGATAATCGATATTTGGATATGACAATTCATTTTACCATAGTTCTATAATCTCTTTGCATTATTGATATATTCCTTCGAAACAATATCAGATTCATTCACTGCTCGTATAGATGCTCTTTATTCTGATGCATTTGAGGTCTCTCATTTGCATTGTCGTTGCTTCTCCTTGTAGCATATACTTATCTCATTTCTGTATTATTATTGGTTGTCCATGAACTTTGCATTTGTATGGTTCTGCAGTCGTGGCAAATACACTTGCTATTTATTTCACATCATTATGAATGACAATGGTTTCTTCCTTCTGTATAATGACAGATGAGATATTAAAATAGTTTGACTTGCATTTAACTTTGTGACAAGATGTTTATTTGATCTGCAACACATGATATCCTATTGATGTTTATAAACACTTGCATACTCCTGTCACTATAGCATATCATTATGGAGTAGAGGCATATACATATCTTGATATGATCACAAGATGAAAAATATATAACTTGTCTGAGTGTCTTCTTATGGATTCATCTGACATTTATCACTTGATATAACATCCTCCTGTGAATAAACATGAGAGATTAACTGCTTCATATTTTTGGCTATTCAATTTGAATTACTCCTGTAGAACTACCTGCCAGAACTTATCTTGGTCTCTCCATGATACAAGATCATCTCATGCTTTAAAAAAATGATAGCTCTTATATGATGAATATACCTTCTTCAAACATGAAAGAGAAGTGACAGTATGTGTTGTTCTATGATGGCTATCCACTTGTACTTTTAATTTATTCAAATTATACATAACTAATATCTACTTCTGATATTTCTTTGTGAGCAAACAATTATGCACTATTACATGACATGTCCATTGGCAACCTCTGACATTTAACTGATGAAATGTACTTTGATGTTCTTAATTTTTTATGTACACTATAAAAGACATAATAGTGAAATACCTGTGAATATCATTTCTACAATGTCAGCTGAAGTAATGATGACAACTGTCATATGGATTAAATGATGTCCCTTTAGTTCAGTTCATTTTTATGGTTGCATTTCATTACTTGAACAGTAATAATGACTATGTCCTGAAACAGAACCAATGCATATGGCTGCTCTTGATATTCCTTCAGTTTGTCATGTAGATAGGAATAATGATTCTTTATTTTTCCATTCATCCCTTCTGAGATTAAGGGGAAGCAACATGCTAGGCTCAACCCTTGTGGGAGCCCACTTGACACCACATGCTGAATGTCTTCAATCAGCTACATGACTTATCCTATACCTGCACATGAAACAAACAGATTAGAATAAAACAATGAAGTTTCATGATTGTTTCTTTCTCAGTTCCTTCTTCATATGGATGATGGTCATTGATCAATGCATTATAAACAAAGTATTATGCCTCTTCTGATAGGATATAGGGATTTCAAAACCGGAGCTCTAACAGGACCTTCCCACATTTTTGTAGGTTCATGTTGAGATCAGGAGCAAGATAGGAGGCAAATTTGAAGCTCAACAACCCCTAAGGCAATGATGGTTGTCTTTCCTATTCTCATTATTAGATGCATAGTATTTTCTTCATATCTGCATATATTCAACTATAACCCACAGCTTGTGTGGGACATCTAATATGTCATTATTTATTTCAATGCAATTCTTATTCTTTTATGTATTTCAACTTGTAAATGGATAATCATTGTGATGAATGAAATACTTACCTCTCTTGAATGTTCTGCAATGCAATTAATGATCTGAAATATTTTCCTCCTTTTTTTGAACAACTGAACTGGATTTAACACTGAAACATAATAACTATGCAACTAACTCTTAACATAAGAATTTTAAACCTCACTCAAAAAATGAATTTGTCACATCTACTTAGCTAATTTTGAGCTATGGTAAAAAATGGTAATAGTAGGTACTACTTAGGAGTGGTTGTGTTCTCTTTCTCAAAGTATCGTGGCCAACACTCTAGCAATTTCATGGAGGCCTAGGCTATTCTCTTAGCTCTTAAAAGGGCTTGTACCTTGGGTTGGAGAAGGATACTTTGTGAGTTAGATTCTCAGATTGTGGTTGATTTGTTGAATAAGTAGTAGTTGGAGGATGTTAATTGACAGTTGGCTAGGGTGGTTAGAAAAATAATCTCTTTGGGTGAGGTACTGGGTTATATCACCTTTTTCCATATCCGTAGGGAGTGGAATAAGGTGGTTGATGGTTTAACTAAATGGGCCTCTGAGCAGATGGGAAGTTGGAAATTTGATGACTGGAGCTACCTTCCTGAGGATCTTTCTTGGGAGCTTAAGGACTTGGTTATGGAAGACGTGAGATGTGTTTTGGGTGTTGCTTGATGGCTCTGTTATTGGTTTGTGACCTTTGGTAGGTGGTTTGTAATTTTTGGCTTTGTACTGTTTTCTTGGATCAATAAAGTATTTACCCTCTTTTTATTATTAAAAAAGAAAATAAGATTACATTGTAAGAGGAAGAAGATAAGATTGTGCACCATTGGAGAGCTTGCATCATAATGTTAGATATCTTGTGTAGCTTTGAAAAGTTTCCAATAGAAATAAAAATGAGGCCTTTGAATCCTAATAAACTATATTATAAGAGGAAGAATGAGACATACACCCTTATCATTGGATGTGCCATGCACTACATCATGATGTTGTAAATAGGGCTTTGATGCCATGTAGTTAATACATATCCAGTAAGTAAGATAATTAAAGGTGATCATATTTTTAAATATTTTCCATTAAGTTTATCATCTTTTTAGTGGGACTTCATAACTACCTCAATATATAGATCAATATATAGATGATCATGTTTTTGCACTATTTACATTAATTATTTATTTATTAAAAATAAGACATCATAATTTTAAAATATAAACTATTAAAAGTAACATATAAGTATACAATATTTGCTACACTTTTAAAAGTAAAAAATAAAACAAAAGAATTGCCCAAATCATGAATGGTGGCTTTTCCAAAAGTAAAATTAAAATTTTGTGCATTGTAGGTAAATTAAAATTAAAATCTATGTGTACAATATTTACTACACTTTTCAAAATAAAAAACAAAACAAAAGAATTGCCCAAATAATGAATGGTGGCCTTTCCAAAAGTAAAATTAAAATTAAAATCTATGTGTCCATGTGCATGTATGTACTAAAAAATAATTCTAAAGTAAAATTGGAAATAATAATAATAATAATAATAAAATAGCTTTAGAGTGGTACCTCTATGTGTTTTTTAGATAATGTATTTCAGATATCTATACTAGTTATGGTTGCGCTTCACAACTACCCTAATATAAGTTATGTATTTAACTTTCACTTTACAAAAAAAAAACAATGATTAATGTAGTGGCTACTTTTGATCTTGTAAAAGCACAAACTATTTAAGTTGAAGGTGTATGAAGCATTAAGATTTTTTTTTTCTTTGGTATAAGGAACTTATTTTCATTGATTTTCATTATTAATGTATTCTTTCTTGAGAAGTTAAAGAGAGTAGGATAAGTTCGAGGATGAAGGCTCTTTAAATAATTATAGGTATGATGTGTAGTTAGTAAAAAGTTCACAATAGAAATTAGGGTTTTGAGATCTCATTATAATAGCTTTATATTATAATTTTATAGAGGTCATCCACAAATTCGTTTTTGCTACGATTCAGGAGTACAAGCCTTAGGGCACGAGTCTTAGGCTGAACCTCTTCAGCTGAGAGCCAAGGACGGAGGGGTATTCATTCTGCAAAATTTGCATGGGGCACGATCCCAATCTCATCCCTTGATATGATGATAATAGCTTTGGATTATAATGGATGTGATATGCTGTCTCGCATCATAAGGTTGCACAAGGCATCATGATGTTGGGTGTGGTTCGTCATCTATAAGAAACCCTAAAGAAAAATAGGGTTTTTAGACTCTGTTTTATAAGAAGGAAGCCAACATCATAATGCTTGATGCATTGTATGGTTTAGAGTTCACAATATAAATACGGGTTTAAGAGTGTATATTATGCTAGCGGGCACTGTAAAAGAATGCAGATTTGTTATCACAATATATGATGTAATGGTCATGCATCATAATAACTTGTACAGAGAAAGGAGGCCTAACATCACAATAGATGGTTTATTTAAACAAGGCTTTGAGAAAGAGTTCAGAGTATTTGATCTAAACATTAAAAAAAAGGTATGACATAGATCTTCTCTAACCTTATTTCTCTTTCATGATAAATTTTAATTTGATAGGCTTTCTTATTAAAATGTATATTGATTCACAATAATCAATTATAATTTATAGCAATAAAAATATGCAAATATGTTTTAGCGGTTGATAGGATTATCTTTACTCTTCAACATTGAAAATTAGTTTCATGGTACGGATTATCTTTACAGTTGCTTGTGTGTGTTCTGAATACTGAAACATAAAAACACACGGATTATATTTACCGTCCTTCCATTTTTCTCAAAATCATTGTTTCAATTACGGGGTTTAACTCTGTTGTAACTTCGCTACCCCGTCCACACTAAATTAGCTTACTGTTTAAGAAATTTCAGTTGCCACGGTTTCTAAATTGTTCTGCTCTGTAAATAGGACAAACAGATTAAATTGACTTACAGCTTCTTTTTATTTGGGAAAAATAAATCCCACAAACTTTGCTGCAAAATCAAGACCCTTTACAAACAGATTAAATTGACTTACAGCTTCTTTTTATTTGGGAAAAATAAATCCCACAAACTTTGCTGCAAAATCAATACCCATCACTGCAAATTGTTTCCTTTCTTTAGATCTGCCAATATTGCTGTTTTTGCCAGGTCTGATTTTCATAATGTTTTTCTGTACCTTTCATCCCTACCTGATGCACAACTGGTTCCACTTCAAATGGTATCACTTCTACTTCAAATTGTATCACTTCTATGTTGAAATGCCTGTTTGCCATATATTAATGCTGTTGATATTTCATCACAATGTCTAGAATGCAATACAAATCTGTTCTTGATAGCAGAGTTAGTTGAATTAGTTTTTATGAGGACAAAACATTTAAAACACAGCTATGCCCTAGACATGTAGACTTTTTACATGAATTGTTTCTTCTATGCAGAAAGTTGGAGCAGTTAGTAGAAGAAGTTGACTTTTTGATGTCTTGTCTAGATGAATATCTTTCTCGGCATCACAAACGTCAGGTGGAAGCAAAGGAAAGGGCGGAGCTTTTGCAAAGAGTGGTGAGTAAGATTTCTCTCTGGTCATTTGTAATCTAGTTGAAACCAAATTCTTCTAAAGTTTGGATTGATTTTGAGGAGTTCTTGTCTTCTTCAAGATACATTTCAAATCAGTTCTAAGATTTATAAGTCTATCCTCCATTTGAGTCTACATCTACTAGCAAACCCGTGAGTCTGTTGGACAGTCAGAGTCTGGTGGTAGGTGACTGAATTACAAACCCATATGGGATCTTTAAAACATGGAAATAGAGAAAATGGTCGAACCTTCCAGATGGCCTGTTGTGAGTTTGTCAGCTCCTTTTTGAATAATGGTAATCTGTTCTCTCACAATTCCTATATGTAGTCTGCATTTCATCTTGCATTCGAATGCAGCATTCTTGTTAATGATTGGTTGAATGTGGTTGATGCTTAGGAAGGTCTTTTTCCTATTTCATTGTACTTCATCTGTTTATTTTATAGAGTAAGGAATAATGGTAGTCTATGATGGAGTGTTTTCTATAAAGAATATCCCCTTGGTATTTTTTCTTTAGAGCATGTAAGTAAGATTGGCATCTGACTCCATGTATGTATCTTGTATTCAAGGAGATTAGATGTCCATTTGTGCAGAAATTAATATAACAAATTTTTAGGCACGTTCACTTTTGTTTGTTAAGTGTAACTGTGAATATCACCTCCTGGGCCTGGAATAGGTTTCAGTTCTGGGCATGTTATTACATGCCCATATGGCTTCCAAGTTAAGATCTGCCTTATTGCCATGTGGTGGTTTTGAACTTGAGCCACTTCTCTTATGAATCTAACCCTTCGTACATTACCAAGCATAGTCATGATTAAATCTAGTTTTTTTTAATTTCCGGTATCAGCAACGTTTGCATTGCTACAGCTTTATTTTTTCCCTCAAGTGGCTCCCTTGAGGTGTCTTTATCATGTTTTAGTGATTAGTGAAACTCACCTACATCAAATGATTGGCTATATTTTTTCCAAATGATTTGGGTATTATTTAGATTGTAAAGTTGTGGCATGGACCAAAAATTTGCAAATTTTCTTTACTAAAGTTCAAATTTTTTTGTCCTTAAAAATATGCTAGTTGAATGGGAAATATTGGTTTCTGCTAAGAGACAAAAAGGGAAATAAAAAGAAAGCATAAAAGATGAACAATGCCAACTATTTATATTGTGGACAAATCATGTAATTGCTAATGCTCATGAATCACCATGATGGGGACTGCTTGCTTGGAATTTCCAATAATAGTGCTGATTAAAACCTTCAAAGATTCCATTATTTTGTAATTTGATTTTGTAAACAGTTGTTGCTCTAACTATACAAAGATCAATTATTTACAATATTGGGATTCAACAAATTGCATGGAACTATTTGGAGAATAAGAATAAAAGTGGGGACCACTGTCTTTGTAAAATTCTAAAGTCGCTCAAAAAGACACATTAGGACATTAGGCATAATCCCCAATACCTTTTGTCATGTATTTTTTATGTTGTTAAGGATTGCCTCTTGTTGTTCTAATTGCCTAGAGTCTTTGCCCTCTTCTTATTTGCAACTAATGTTCATTTATTAACAGCTCATTAAACTCATGCCTAAAGGCTATGATTGGAGGATGACAACATATTACAGTCCTTAATGTCTTGTACATAATTTAAGCAAAATATCTTGCTAGTAGAATTAAACATTTGGTTTCCTAAATGGTTGAAGAGGGCATACTTAGTATATACATAGGCAGATTTACTTCTTGTAGTCTTATCAAATCTTGGGAAGGCTTCAAATGGGTTCACTAGTTTTATTGAAAGGATATCTTTTTAGAAATAGAATTTAAAAAGGCTTATGAAAGGATTGTATGTGGTCTGAATTAGGTCATGAAAAGATATTAAATTTGATTTACTAAACTACTATTGTTAGCCACTAGTCAAACTAACTAAGCATGTAACTTTCAAACTCTCCTAATGTGATAATACTTTTTAAGAATAAAGTATGCATGTACAAGGTTGTAGATGGTTATGAGGTGATCCAAATAGTTTGAAGTTAAACATTTCTGATGCAAGTTATTGAGACATGCTTTGGTTGGTTACTACCTACTACATTTAATGTTGTGATGGGATAGCCACAAAGGGTGCAAGAAGTGGATTCAAAACTCCACTAAACTGAAAAATTATTGAAAGAACAAGAAATATGTCTCTGAGAGAAATACGTTAGAGGAATCTCAAGCTAAGTAGGAAGCAAGACATGATTAGCATAGAGTCGAGTTCCAAGATGGGGATATATAATATCTTTATTTAGAAAAAGATAAGTCTCAAGGTATAGCAATGAAGTTAAAACCAATTAGATAGAGTCCATCTAAGATTCTTAAAAAACTAAATTCTAATACTTTTATACTAGATCTTCATCGATACATGAATTTGTATTCCATAGTGAATGTTGAAAACTAGCATGTCTCTTTGATCATATCAACTAATGTACATCCCTTCAAGGAGCCCTATTCTCAACCTCTACTTATGTACTGAACATTAGTAGAGGTTTTTCTCATCATATTACTCTCTAAATAGTCAAGCAAGAACTAGTTGAGGAAGAAGAATTTTGGAGGATGTATTGGCCTCTTCATATAATGATCATGCAAAATACTCAAGACTAGTGACAGAAGCAACACCTCATGTTTTGAAGGAAGATATAAGGAGTTTTGTACATCATGCCAAGAAAATAGTTATAAGACCCCATTTCGTAGCCAAAAAGGAGAATGGTTGTTACTAGAAAATGGACACACCCCCTATCTTCTTTAACATGGATGATATGGAAGATCAGCTCTGAATATTGAAGGAAAGATACCTAATCTATAGATTTATGTGGGATTTTCCAATATCCAAAACACTTAGTTGGCTCATGAAAAGTAGAAGCCATCTATATTAGTTTAGATGTTGAGGGTTCCCAAAGGATACTTTCTAGAAATTTTCTTTCCCAAACAAGATAAAGATCTTTTATATTAAGCAGTACCATGGTTCATGAAGAGATATGGGCTCTTTAAGAAAGACTTGTAACTATATTTCAACCTAACATAGAATCTACCAAGCACAATTCCAAGATAGGTAATATTTACCTATGCTCCTTAGTCAAAACTAATTACATTTGTCTATAAATTCTTTGATTTACAATTACACAATGCATAACTGGTTCAGACCTTGTAAAAAATCCAAGGTTGTGATTTATGAAATTTTTTGTGTCGATCTAAACTATGAAAAACATTATCAAGTTGTATGATTTTAGATATGGGAGGTGTTGTATATAACAAACCCATATATTATGATAATATGTTGTTTAAATATCAAATGTGTAATGAGAACAATCATCTTTTCCATGTTTCTCCAAACCAAGAAATGAAGGAGTTGGACCAAGCATGTTCACAAGATGCAATGGAACAACCACCAACAATAATACCTTCTAAGCCTAAAATACAACAAATAAATACTCAAAGCTACCAACTACGTGAGAACAAATTCAGATGATATTACACAAGAAAAGGTAAGGAGACAAGAGATAATTTACATCTTTGTGAGATCAACAGAGTAACAAAAAAGTAGATGGTAGAAATACTTAAGAAAACAGCCTAAATTAAGAGATATCACACCTAGAATCAGTATATCTAAAAGTAAAATAACACATAGGTAGGTGATATGTCAGCAAATCTAATCCCAAAAAAATTGCAACTTTGAGAACCAAAACTCATAATGGAGCAAAATAGAAAGAGAAAATCATCCAATGCTAAAATTGAATCAAAAGTGAAGAGCAACCAAGAAATAACAATCACAATGTTTAAATCGGTTCAACTTCACACACATCCTTACAACTCATCAATTCAAATGAGTGTATAAATGGAACAAACTCCCATCTGTAATCAGCCACTGGAGGAAGATATTTTGGAGGTTCTCAAATCTATTTAATACAGACTTTACCAAGGAATGCCAAGGGAATAGGTGTGCACAAAAAAGGCTAATACCTGCATAACATATTGCAAACTGAAGGAATAGATGCAGTCCTCCTACAAGAAGTCATGAGAACAAACTCTAAACACCAAAGAAAATATTAAGTACAAAAGTATATGGGGAAGCAAGTAGATAAAAAATTTATCATAACTCTCGCACTTTAGTCAGTGGCATCTAGTGAGGTATGTATACAAATTTAATCAATCTATCCCATGATGATCTATATTTATTATCACTCAAGAATTTGAGCTATATTCCCTTTTAGAAAATTTATAAAAATAACACATGGCAACAAATAGACAATTCTAATAGAACATATGGTGGATTGGATCTTAGTAACAAATACCAACAATCTCATCCTAGTCACAGCCTTCTACACTAGTCACTTACATCACTGATCAATGGATCACATCTAAAAAGGAAATCTCAGCCAAGATAAGAGACACAACTCTTTCAAATCATTAGGCAATAATCTTATCAATTTTAAATAAATATAATAGGCAATGATAGCAAGGATTCAAATTTCAAAATTTTTTGCTAGCACATCTAGATTTCAAGGAGCAAGTGGGAAAATGGGTAATGCTATGCAATGTAAAAATTCATGGGTAAACTTCATTACCTCAAAATTTGAGGTAATAGTGACATTCATAGAAAAGTCCTACAAATTAAGAAGAAATTGACAATAGTTCAAAAGAAAATCAAAGAGATTGGATTTGACTAGGATTTTCATCAAATTGTTTACCCACAATGTATTGGGTCTACAAAATCAGGAAGAATAATGAGGAAGACAACATGCATGAAATCAATGAGTAAACAAGGTGATATTGACACAAAATATTTTTATAAATTAGTTTTGAACCAACAACATAGCAATGTTGCTTAACAAAACAAAACAGAGAATGTAAAGGTTAGATGTCCAGGAATCCTAAAACAAGATTTAAAAAAGATGGAAATTTTTCCCCAACCACAATGAGAAGGGATAAAAGATCTATAAAATATTGTTTTTTTTTTCTTAAAAGTATGCAAGCACAAACCCATACTGTATTATGATAAAGAGTTCATATACATCAGGGCTTCATATACTATGTAAACTCGTCAGGGTAGAGAAGACTATCAGTATTGGTAACCCGTAAGAAAAGCCATGCAAGACCTCTAAAGTTAAAGGAAGAAACATCTCCCATAAACATTCTCCGTAGGTATCCCCTAAATGTCGCTATTACGGTACTAGTGGCTATTATTATATCTGTTGCACTGGGGTCATCTTCGGGCAGCAGCATCACTTTATCAAATGGATCCTCCTTCCCGGTCTCCGGGTCATAGTAAACAGCTCTTCTAACATACAAACTTGCTGTTTTGCCATCAAACGAATCTCTTGTAGAGGCAATGGAATAAAGGCGAATAGCATGAGGGGTACTAGGGTTTCGTTTTTTAAAACTTTTAGGGTTCTCACCAGGAGGGATCACACCATAGCTCTGGCCTTCCCAATAGGGTATGAACTGAGATAATTGCTCATTCTCCAACTCAAGCATATCAGCATAAAAAATGGAAACATTGAATTCTTCATCCGATCTATTCAAAGGGAAAAGCTCAATTGAAATACCCAAATCTTGTGCATCCTTTGACCCCAAGATCAGCATTTCCCTATGGATCATCATTATTTGTGAATAGCAGTATGCATTTATCCACATTCCTGGTGGATACTTTATGTAGGAGTCCCTGAGTAACCCAAAGTGCACTGTATAAGGGGCTTTCTCTTGATCTAGGAATAATTCCACTTTGACTTCCAATTTCCTTTTCAAAATTATCCTCTCTGTGGCTAAAGTCTTTAATTAATCTCGTTTTGGGCGATCAAGGTCTTCTCCTTGGCGAACATTAATAACATAGACACCCTCAGATTCCTGCAAATTTCGTTTCTCTCTAGTATAAAAAAAATATTGCCACTTCATCATAGTCGCCGTTAATGATGCAAGTTTTTAGGGACACAAGAATACACTTTACTGTTGGTATTATTGATTTCTCCCATTGAGTCAACAAACTTCAGTCGGTCATTTATGATAGAAGCTTCTCACCTGCTCCCACCGACCAATAATCAGTCCATGTGCATTGGATTTTTGACCATGTGCTTTGAATGAATTTCAGTCTGTTTTCACCATGCGTTGAATGTCTAGATTGTTCTAAGACCTCTATTAATAGAGGCAGCTGTAATCTGTTTTCTTATCAAGCAATTGAAATTACTTTGATCATTAAAAAAAAAAAAAAATGAATTGTTGAATGCTGTAACATTCTGTTGAGCATTTCTGTGTATAATATTTTGTGTCTGTGTATTTGTTGCACCTCCATCATTTACAACACTACTGAAATGTGTTCTCTTCTTTTCATCATCTTCTTCCTTTATCTGTAAGAACGTATCTCGCCCAGCATCGATTATGTACACAACAAACTCTTTTGCGGCCTCTTTATCTTGTGTAGAAAGTTCAAGATGAGATTCTTCTTGTTGCGCTTTATGTAGATGATTTACTCATTGCTGGACCAAATATTGGGCTCATCAATGATTTAAAATCAGATCTTAAGAAGACATTTCATATGAGTGATTTGGGTGAACTAAACTATTTTCTTGGATTACAAGTTTGTAGATTACATGATGGATTGTTCATCTCACAATCAAAATATGCTTTCGACCTTTTAGAAAAGTTTAACATGCTTGAATGCAAGCCAGCATCTACCCCATTTCAATCTAGAGTCAAGCTTACTAAAGAATGTACTTCTAAGAGTGTAGATGCCACTTTATATAGACAGCTTGTTGGTAGTTTGGTTTATCTAACTCATACTCGACCAGATATTTATTTTGCAGTCAATCTTGTATCCAGATTTATACAGGCACCTAAAGAAAGTCATTGGTTGGCTGCTAAGAGAATTTTACGATATATCCGTGGAACCATACACTTTGGCATCTTCTATGACTATAAATCTTCAATTTCTTTGGTTGGATTTACTGATTCAGATTGGGGTGGTGATATAGATGATAGGAAATCTACTGGTGGTTATGTTTTCAATCTTGGATCAGGACCTATTACATGGAGCAGCAAGAAACAAACAACTACATCATTATCTTCATGTGAAGCAGAATATAGAGCAGCAAAAGAAGCAGGCAAGGAAGTAGTTTGGATTCAAAATCTTCTATTTGAGCTTGGTTTTCTACAAAGTTCAACCAGCACTATGTATTGTGACAATCAAAGTACCATACAGGTTGCCAATAATCCAGTTTTTCATGCTAAAACAAAGCACATTGAAATTGATGTTCACTACATTCGGGATCTTGTTCAAGCATCTATTGTCAATCTTCAATTTTGTCCAAGTGAAGAACAAGTAGCTGATATCTTCACTAAGAGTATGACTGAAGCCAAATTCTTAAAATTCTGAGGAATGCTTGGTCTATTAGAGGTGAACATTAAGGGGGGATAGTAATATAATGTTCCCCTCTCTTTGTATTTCCCCTCTCTTTTGTATTTTCTTTGTATTATTCTAACCAATCTTAAGGGGGGATGTTAAGGAAAGTAAGATTGTCTAGGAAATAGTAAGTTTTGTCTAGAGTTTTCCACAATAGAAAGTTAGGATTTATCTTGAGTCTTCCATAAAACTAATAGAACATTTCAGTTTTTCTAGAATTAAAATATAGAATAATCTAGAAAGATGGAAGCTTCCAGGCTTCAAGTTTTTTGTAATTATATATGATTGAACAAAGCTATTGTATACGACATGTTGGATGAAATATAATTCAAGTTAGATAAATGTTTTTTTGAGTTTATTAACTCTGTTTTGCCCTGTTTTCATTTGCTATTATGTTTTGTTGTTTATTGGGCCTATTCTTTCATGGTATCAGAGCCAGGTTCAGCTAGAGTTTTTTTCCAGATTCAGCTGCAGGGCATATAGATTGTTGGAAGTAATATTTGTTTGCAGGGCTGCATTATTGCTGGAGTGATATTTGTTTGAAGATTGATTTTGCTTTGGCTAACATGGGCTCAACAAATGAAGTGTTACCAATATTTGATGGAAGTGGTTTTGCAGATTGGAAGATTGCAGTCAAGAATGCTCTGAGAGAAAAGGCTCTATGGAGGATAGTGAACAAAGAAATTGGAGAACCTCAGAGTGAAAAAGAAAAGGAGCTATGGAAATGCAAGTTGGAACAAGCTAGAGGTATTATTGGTAAAGCTTTAAGCCCCAATCTCAATAGAAGATTTGTTGATATTGATAATCCAATAGAGTTGTGGGAAAGTTTGGAAAAAGATTATAAAGATGCAGATATTGCTAGCATGTTTAGTATAGAAGAAAAATTGGTGAATTTAGCTCCTTCTGATTTTGAAAAAATGACTGATTATTTCAATGAAGTTACTTTTTTAAATGCCCAGCTGAAGAAAATAGGTGCTGAATATGCAAAAAAAGATTTTCAATTGATTGCAATGGTTGAAAGTAAGCTTCCCCAACCATACAAGGTATTTAAGGAATCAAGGAAAAGGGTTCTTCAACTAAATCCCAATACCCCCCAGCAAACTTTTGATCAATTTTGTAAGTCTGTTTTAGATGAAGAGGTTCAGCTTATCAAAGAAGGACATATTAAGAAGAATCATGCATATGCAGCCAAGAGTAAATTTTCTAGATATGATGGAAAGAAGAATTGGAAAGGAAATTATAAATTTCAAAATAATGATGGTTCTAACCATTTTTCTAGAAATGATGGTACAGAAAAACAAGTTGCAAAAAAATTGATTATTTGCAGGTATTGTGGAGGTGAAAATCACATGGAAAAATTTTGTTTGAAGAAGAGGGACAATGAAAGGCAGCAATACAAGCCCAAGCAATAAAGGTTCAAGGATGGCAAGAAGGATAGGCATAGCTTCGTAGCCATCTCTCTAAAAAGGCAAGAGAAATCAAATAAGGAGGTAATTGCTAGACCTGAAAGTAGTGTTAAATGGGGATATTTTGCTTCAGATTCTAATAAAGAATGGATTTTAGATTCAGGGGCATCTTATCACATGACTGGGAATAGATCTTTGTTTATTGATTTTAATGAAGGGAAGAATTCATATCAAGAAATTACCATTGGCAATAAAATGAGACTTCCAGTTTTAGGAACAGGTACTGTTAATGTAACAAATGGGTCTTTGAAAAATGTTTTGCTAGTTGAAGGATTAGGGGTGAATCTTATTTCAGTATATAAAATTGCCCAAGCTGGATATGAGTTTGTTGTCACTGCTGATCAAGTTATTGTTAGAGATAGAAAAGACCCAAGCAATATAATTGCTATTGGTAGAGTTGATCGTAAAGAGAGTCTATTTAAATTTGTGGGGTTTGTTGATAATGAATACACACACTCTCATGCTTTTATTGCTCAGACTGATGATATGTCAAAACTTTGGCATGCTAGACTTGGACATATAAATTATAGAAAATTACAAGACATGGTTAGAATGGATATGGTTAGAGGATTAACAAAAATTTCAGCTTCTGAAGGTGTGTGTGAAGGATGTGTGTTAGGCAAACATCATCGAGATCCTTTTGATTCAGGGAAAGCATGGAGAGCTAATTATCCATTGCAGCTCATTCATAGTGATCTATGTGAACCAGGTTATCCTTCACTTTCAGGTGCCAGGTATCTTCTCACTTTTATTGATGATTACAGCAGGAGAGTGTGGGTTTAATTTTTGGAAAGGAAAAATGAAGTATTTGAAGTCTTTCAAAAGTTTAAGGCATTAGTTGAAAATCAAAGTGGAAAAAGAATTAAGTGTTTAAGGATAGATAATGGGGGTGAATATTGCAATTATGCATTTGAGTCATTTTGTGAAAATTGTGGTATTAAGGTGCAAAGAACAGTTCCTTGTACTCCTCAACAAAATGGGGTGGCTGAACGAATGAATAGAACTCTTTTAGAAATGGCTCGTTGTATGTTGCATTTTAAAAGTTTGCATAACAAATTTTAGGGTTTGGCTATTTCTTGTGCTGCATATATTGTGAATAGAATTCCCACTAAAGCTCTCACAAATATCACCCCTGAAGAAGCATGGAGTGGTAGAAAGCCTCACATTGGGTATTTTAAAGTATTTGGGTGTACTGCTTGGGCACACATTCTTGATGAAAAGAGAGAAAAGTTAGAACCAAAGAGTCATAAGTGTTTGTTTGTGGGTTATAGTGAAGAATCAAAGGCTTACAGGTTATATGATTTGACAACAAAAAAGGTCTTTGTTAGTAGAGATGTAAAGTTTGATGAGTATTCACAACTTATAGCTACTTCCTCTCACTCTACAACAGCAAATATTTCTAATTTTTCAGATATTTTAGAAAGAAATGCAGCCAATATTGATGAGGATAGCACTACTGATGATGATAATACTATTGAAAATAAAACTACTAATGCTTGTACTCAGCCATTTTCTGTAGGTAGTGATGATGAAGAAGGTGACATTTCAGCTAGACAAAAGACAAGGAGTGTTGAAGAAATATATAGACAAGGCTCAAAGATCCAAGCAAGGAATGGTAGTGCTCTCATGGCCAAAGTCTTACAAGTAAATGACCCAATCTCATATGAGCAAGCTAGAGGAAAGAAAGAGTGGGAGAAAGCCATGAAAGAGGAATATGATGCATTGATAGAGAATAACACTTGGGAACTTGTACCCCGCCCCCAAGGTAAGAATGTTATTGGTTGCAAATGGGTTTATAAAACAAAATTTAAATCAGATGGTGCTATAGAAAAATTCAAGGCTAGATTGGTTGCTAAGGGGTTCAATCAAAAGGAGGGTGTTGATTATGAAGAAACATTTGCTCCTGTCATTAAGATGAATACAGTTAGAATTATTCTTTCTTTAGCTGCAAGTCTTGGGTGGCATTTCCATCAAATGGATGTTAAAAATGCTTTCTTAAATGGAGATTTATATGAAGAAATCTATATGGATCAACCACCAGGTTTTGTAGATCAGCAACATCCTAATCTTGTTTGCAGATTAAAGAAGTCACTTTATGGTCTTAAACAAGCACCACGAGCATGGAATGAGAAGATTGATAAGTATTTTCAGCTTCATGGATTTAAGAGATGTAAGTCAGATCCAAATCTTTATGTGAAGAAAGTTCAAGATGAGATTCTTCTTGTTGCGCTTTATGTAGATGATTTACTCATTGGTGGACCAAATATTGGGCTCATCAATGATTTAAAATCAGATCTTAAGAAGACATTTCATATGAGTGATTTGGGTGAACTAAACTATTTTCTTGGATTACAAGTTTGTAGATTACATGATGGATTGTTCATCTCACAATCAAAATATGCTTTGGACCTTTTAGAAAAGTTTAACATGCTTGAATGCAAGCCAGCATCTACCCCATTTCAATCTGGAGTCAAGCTTACTAAAGAATGTACTTCTAAGAGTGTAGATGCCACTTTATATAGACAGCTTGTTGGTAGTTTGGCTTATCTAACTCATACTCGACCAGATATTTGTTTTGTAGTCAATCTTGTATCCAGATTTATGCAGGCACCTAAAGAAAGTCATTGGTTGGCTGCTAAGAAAATTTTACGATATATCCGTGGAACCATACACTTTGGCATCTTCTATGACTATAAATCTTCAATTTCTTTGGTTGGATTTACTGATTCAGATTGGGGTGGTGATATAGATGATAGGAAATCTACTGGTGGTTATGTTTTCAATCTTGGATCAGGACCTATTACATGGAGCAGCAAGAAACAAACAACTACATCATTATCTTCATGTGAAGCAGAATATAGAGCAGCAAAAGAAGTAGGCAAGGAAGTAGTTTGGATTCAAAATCTTCTATTTGAGCTTGGTTTTCTACAAAGTTCAGCCAGCACTATGTATTATGACAATCAAAGTACCATACAGGTTGCCAATAATCCAGTTTTTCATGCTAAAACAAAGCATATTGAAATTGATGTTCACTACATTCGGGATCTTGTTCAAGCATCTATTGTCAATCTTCAATTTTGTCCAAGTGAAGAACAAGTAGCTGATATCTTCACTAAGAGTATGACTGAAGCCAAATTCTTAAAATTCCGAAGAATGCTTGGTCTATTAGAGGTGAACATTAAGGGGGGATAGTAATATAATGTTCCCCTCTCTTTGTATTTCCCCTCTCTTTTGTATTTTCTTTGTATTATTCTAGCCAATCTTAAGGGGGGATGTTAAGGAAAGTAAGATTGTCTAGGAAATAGCAAGTTTTGTCTAGAGTTTTCCACAATAGAAAGTTAGGATTTATCTAGAGTCTTCCATAAAACTAATAGAACATTCCAGCTTTTCTAGAATTAAAATATAGAATAATCTAGAAAGATGGAAGCTTCCAGGCTTCAAGTTTTTTGTAATTATATATGATTGAACAAAGCTATTGTATACGACATGTTGGATGAAATATAATTCAAGTTAGATAAATGTTTTTCTGAGTTTATTAACTCTGTTTTGCCCTGTTTTCATTTGCTGTTATGTTTTGTTGTTTATTGGGCCTGTTCTTTCAATACAAACCCTTGGAAATGAAATCTCAAAAAAAAACTAAATAATAATGAGCAATAGATATGTATGATTGTTGATGTTAAGTCCTTACAACAAAGAAAGGTTTACAATCTCACGATTGCCACTGCGTGCATATCACATTAAGATTTTCTAAAAATCTGTACTAATAACATAATGTAGAAAACTGAGATCATGGAAAAGATTAACAAGCACACGAATTGCAATGGAATCTACCAGTTTGTATTATCAAATGAGGCGAGTATAAATAGAGAAGTGTAGGTACCCGAATCTTCATGAAGAAAGGATAGGACTCCTCTACATGGAGTTGTGGCGAGTATCCTCCCACAAACATAGTGTGAGGTGTGGATGCAAGTCGACACCTCTCAAAACGTCTCAACTACTTTGACATGTTCAAAAGAACATGTGTCAATATGCCTAAGTATGATTAATTACAAATGTGTACGCCTATAGATTAAATGTATACACCAACACATAAGTTATGAGAGTTGAGAGAAACAATAGGTTGTTAAAAATGTTTATAAATAGATGCACACTTTTCTATACATGCAAGTGTTTCTTTGAGGATATTAGTCCACTTAGAGCTTTTAAAAGGGAAACATGGGATTTGAAAATGATGCATGTTAATACATTGATGATGAGTATTTAGACGAGATGGAAGCCTACAAATAATACATATTTTATAAGAATTGATGAGGACATTTTTATTGGTCATTATATCACTCTTCAACGAGCTTCAAGTAAACCTAAGACTAGTTTACCAAGGAAATCATGAGATTTGAATTTCTACTCATCTACCCCAAATTGTTGGTACTCATACATTTTCTTTTGGTAGCTCTAGCCCCCTTTCCAACTCATTTAAGTATACAATCTAGGTGATAGAAATATGCATTCCCTTCCATTGTACACAATGCACATATCCACCCATCTCCATTATAAAAGATGAATGTTCACCCATTGATCAAGCCATATCTAGTTCTATCCCCACTAATGAAATCTCTTGAATGCATCAATACACTCTTAATCACAATTATAGGACCTACCCTAGTATGTCGAAACACACTACCAATAGTGATAACAATTAGAGAACTTAAGGTAGCATCCATAAGAGGAAAAAATGGCCCATGAGGCTATACTATAAGCAATCAACAAGTAAAATTCAAGAATTTACATGGTTTCCAACAAAAAAGGAAATCGTGAAAATCAAGTACATGTACTTGAGAATTTATTTTACAATTAAACTCTATATTAAGAATTGGGATGATTATACAGTATAGTTAATGCATAATAATTACTTTAAATGGTTTAGCTTCCAAAATCTTGAATGGATCTTTCCTTAGGATCCAACCAAACATCTACATTAGGAAATAATTTATGAGCAAAATGCTTAACATATGGCTAAAAATCATTACACAAATTTATTTTACAATTAAACTCTATATCAAGAATTGGGATGATTATATAGTATAGTTAATGCATAATAATTACTTTAAATGGTTTAGCTTCCAAAATCTTGAATGGATCTTTCCTTAGGATCCAACCAAACATCGACATTAGGAAATAATTTATGAGCCAGATGCTTAACATATGGCTAAAAATCATTAGACAAATGGTTCTATTTCCACCAAGGACAAGACACTCGTTAGAATGTACACATCTACCTACTCAATCAATAATGGTTTTGGTTTCAATGGTGTTAGTAAACAGATTTGTCACTTTGAAATAGTTAAGAAAACTATGACTTGCTCAAGGAATCCTGACAAAAATGCCTACAACAGTTGGAGAGATCCTCAAAGGGATGATGATCTTCCACTGATTTTGAGAAGGGTAACTTTTGATTTAATTTGAATTTTCTAGGATATGATTTTGACTAGAAAGCAAGAAAGGAAACTACAAGGAATGGAAAAGAGAGAAACCCTAGATGAGAGACATAAGAATATCACCTAGACTTCTCAAGAAAAGACTTAGAATAAAAGTGAGCACAAAGATATTTAATGACACAAAGTTAAAAAGTTTCGTATTCACAAACAATAACTAATAAGAGAGGAAATTACTCATTCCCAACATATAAAAAGGTCACACATTGAACATATGAAGAATATGCAACTAATTCAGAACATAAGGTTTCTATATTAAACTCAAGTGCAACTAAACATAACCGAGAATTACAAATTAAAATAAGAAAAACTTGCAATCCATGAAGAAATATCTGACACAGTGTTAGTTGTGCTCCATCAATTCTTCAATGAAATAAAAACACATAGTTTTTCAAAAATCCCTCTACAATGACTATATTGGAAAGGTAACCAATTTCCACTAAAAATCTACAGAAGAAAAAATCTTCTCACGAAGCTCTCCTCACTGAGAAGTTAGAAAAAGATCCACTCTTTACCTTCTCCTTACATAGTTATAGAGTCGTTGGGACGCTCACAGGACGGTTATTCTTATGTCTTCTGGAGGGATGTTGGCAGGTAGTCTCGTTTACAGTTGATGCATATACTGGGGCTCTGTCCTATTGGTTGGTGCCGTCTTTAGCCTTGTTCATGTTAAGGCACATGCAATTTTTACTCTTGGGACTTGCAGCTGTGTCTGCCTGTGACTATACAGCAGCTTTACCCTGTTTTGCTGTTTATCTCAGTGTTTAGTCTTGGTGTATCTTTTGCTCGGTTGTTTCTCCACCGTCTGGGCAGCTTGCATGATCTCCTTTGTTCTGGGTGTGCTGCGCATCAGCAGTTGTTTCAGCTGATGTATGCAATGAATATGCTGGTAAATGTTGGCATGTATGATAGGCATTCAAACTGTCACTACCCTTGCAAACTGTCACTACCCTTTCTTTTTATTGGGGTTATGCTAGGCTGTGCTTTGTAAATGCATGCACAGCTTCAACTGTAATTTGTTTTGTAATTTGTTTTCTGTAATCTCTTACTTGCTTTAATCCAATAAAAAAAAATATAACTGATTCTTGAAAATAAGTAACAATAAAGAAAAATCCTTTACATTCATGTACAAACAACATTTAACTAAAACATAATCAAATGAATTTTATTATAAGGTGATATGTTCTAGCTTGAAATTGACTAGTCTGTCTTTGACATTCTACAGGATTTGTAAGTATTAGCCTTGTTATATTTATTGATTACCACTACAACATGCACATTTGTTGATTGTGCCGTGCAATTTTGACAAACAAAAATGTTCCATACACCAATGGCACGCACTTTTACATACTCATTCAATTTTTGAAACCTAAAACTTGCTCCTGCTCCGTTTGGTGCATGCTTGACAACTAGACCTGCAATTTTTAACTTAAAATAAAACTGTTCTTCTGATCTTCGGTTTTATGCTCGCACCTTCACCATTTCAAAAGGATTCAAATAATTTTTGTTTGTTTGGTTTAGTCAGCTGAAGCAATGGAGGGAATAAATTGTACTCTTCAATCTTATCTTGCACATACATCTTGCCAGCTTTCTTGTTCTTATGTTCCCTACTCAATGTAGTATCATATCTAAAGTTGTCAGGGTACTACTTAATGTACTCTGTAAACTCGTCATGGTAGAGAAGACTATCAGTATTGGCAACCCATAAGAAAATCCATGGCATACGTCTAAAGTTGAAGGAGGAAACATCTCCCCTAAACATTCTCCGTAGGTCCCATAATGGAGCTATTCCGGTACTAGTGGCTATTATTAAATGTGTTGCATTGGGATCATCTTCGGGTAGCAACATCACTTTATAAAATGGACCTGTAATCTAGAGCTTGTCTCCCAGTTTACTATCACAGAGATAATAATTGCAAATGCATTTCTTGGAGGGATCCTCCTTCCCTATCTCTGGTTCATAATAAAAAACTTTTCTAACATACAAGCTTGTTGTTTTCGCATTAAACAAATCTCCATATCTTGTAGAGGAAATGGAATAAAGGTGAACAACACGAGAGGTACCAGGGTTTTTTTTTTAACTTTTAGGGTTTTCGCCATGGGGAATCACACCATAGCTCTGGTCTTCCCAATAGAGAATGAACTGAGATAATTTCTCATTCTCCAACTCAAGCTTATCAGCATAGAAAATGGAAACAGTCAATTCTTCATCCGATCTATTTAAAGGGAAAAGCTCAAGTGATGTAAGATGTTTAGATACACACAAGCCCAATATACCTACATAGAAGGTGGTTACCATTCTTATCAAGACAAGGTCTATTGAGGAAGAAGGATACTTCGACATCATTATAGAGTATGAAGGAACCTCCAATTTGAAGAGACACCTAGAAGAAGGTGAGAAAATATGAATGGAATGTATATGGGATAATAATGAGTGCCTATGGATTATATTAATCTATTGGACTCTCTTTCCCATAAAAATATGATAAATGCATCAAGAGAAAAGGGTTTAAATAATGACATGGGTTGCAATAATATAAGAATTTTGTCAAACATTAACTTGTAGGATCTAAATAGGATGTCAAACAATGATTAGAAAAGATGAATGAAATCATCACATTCCCTACACATGAAGTAAGAAGGAGAATTAAAGGATGATTCATTGAAAGAACCTAGAAGAAAGAAAGGATAGGTTTATTCTTTTAAATTTTAAAATAGATGAAAGAATTAAGAGAAAGAAAAATTTTATTTTTGGGGGAAGTGCTATGAGAGGAGGTAGCTCCCTATATTATATAGAAAAAACAATAAATGTTACATAACATTGGAAATGGCATTAATGCCATTAGCCAGATCATTGCCTCCTCTCTCCATTTGCTAGGTAGACAGGAGATCACCATTTACAATTATGAAATTAGCAAAATATTCCATGTTCCAATTTTCGGGTCCCTCCCTAAAAATGTCCAGTGCCTCTGCCACCTTTCCTTTCTTCCTTACTGCCTCTTCATCAAAGATCCCCACAATAAGACCGTTCCTAGGATTCGGGTTGGTATGCTGCCCCGCCACCAGAATATCATCTCTCAGCTCATCCTTGGCCAAGAAACCAGAATCTTGGCCAGTGGACAGTGCCCATGGCCTAGGCTACGCTGGTGACAAACCTGTCTTACCATCACCCCATCGTGCAGGCGAGAGCCGTGACCAAAATCCGAGCCAATGATACTTTTGATGGCTCGTTTGAGCTCTCGTCCTCCTTTTGAGAAAATAAAGAAATTTTAAAATTTTGGATAAGAATATATTTATGCTTATATATATAAAACAAATACATAAATAATTTATTTAGTGTTTGCTTTAACTTTGTTTTAAAAATTTGTATGGGGAAATAGAAGAGGTTACGAGTATTATCTTGAAGTACTGCAACTCTGGGAGTGTCCGAAGCTTCATTGTCTTGAATGTGATCTGAATTAGATCATGAAAAGATATTAAATTTGATTTACTAAACTACTACTCTTAGCCACTAGTCAAACTAACTTAGCATATAACTTTCAAACACTCCTAACGTGATGATATTTTGTAAGAATAAAGTATGCATCTACAAGGTTGTAGATGGTTATGAGGTGATCCAAATAGTTGGAAGTTAAACATTGCTGATGCAAGTTATTGAGACATGTTTTGGTTGGTTACTACCTACTTGATTTAATGTTGTGATGGGATAGCCACAAAGGGTGCAAGAAGTGGATTCAGAAATCCACTAAACTAAAAAATTATTGAAAGAACAAATTCTCACCCTCTACTTATGTACCAAACATTAGTAGAGGTTTGTCTAATCATATTACTGTCTAAATAGTTAAGCAAGAACTAATTGAGGAAAAAGAATCTTTCTGGAGGATGTATTGGCCTCTTCATAAGCAACACCACATGTTTTGAATGAAGATATAAGGAGTTTTGTACATCATGCCAAGAAAATAGTTATAAGACCCCATTTCGTAGCCAAAAAGAAGAATGGTTGTTACTAGAAAATGGACACGCCCCCCATCTTCTTTAACATGGATGATATGGACAACCAACTCTGAATATTGAAGGAAAGATCCCTTGTCTATAGATTTATGTGGGCTTTTCCAAGATCTAGAACACTTAGTGGGCTCATGAAAAGTAGAAGCCATCTATATTAGTTCAGATGTTGAGGGTTCCCAAAGGCTACTTTTTAGAAATTTTCTTTCCCAAACAAAATAAAGATCTTTTATATTAAAGAGCACCGTGGTTCATGAAGAGATATGGGCTTTTTAAGAAACACTTGTTACTAGATTTCAACCTAACATAGAATCTACCAAGCACAATTCCAAGATAGGTAATATATACCTATGCTCCTTAGTCAAAACTAATTACATTTCTCTATAAATTCTTTGATTTGCAATTACATAATACATAGTTTCTTCAGAATTTGCAAAAAATCTGAGGTTGTGATTTATGAAATTTATTGCGTGGATCTAGACAATGAAAAACATTATCACATTGTATGATTTTAGATATGGGAGGTGTTGTATATAACAAACCCATATATTATGATAATTTATGTTGTTTAAATATCAAATGTGTAAGGAGAACAATCATCTTTTCCAAGTTTCTCCAAACCAAGAAATGATGGAGTTGGACCAAGCATGTTCACAAGATGCAATGGAACAACCACCAACAATAATACCTTCTAAGCCTAAAATACAACAGATAAATACTCAAAGCTACCAACCAATGAGAACAAATTCAGATGAGATTACACAAGAAAAGGTAAGGAAACAAGAGATAATTTACATCTTTGTGAGATCAACAGAGTAACAAAAAAGTAGATGGTAGAAATACTTAAGAAAACAGCCTAAATTAAGAGATATCACAACTAGAATTAGTATATCTAAATGAAAAGGTGAGAATTAGGAGCTATTTCATCTTTCAGCACAAACATACTCCACACATTCCAATACTAAAAGTAAAATAACACATAGGTAGGTGATATGTCAACACATCTAATCCCAAAAAAATTCAACTTTGAGAACCAAAAGTCATAATGGAGCAAAATAGAAAGAGAAAATCATCCAATGCTAAAATTGAATCAGAAGTGAAGAGCAACCTAGAAATAACAATCACAATGTTCAAATCAGTTCAACTTCACACACATCCTGCACAACTCTTGAATTCAAATGGGTGTATAAATGGAACAAACTCCCATCTCTAATCAGCCACTAGAGGAAGATATTTTTGAGGTTCTCAAATCTATTTAATACAGACTTTACCAAGGAATGCCAAGGGAATAGGTGTGCCCAAAAAATGCCAATACCTACATAACATATTGCAAATTGAAGGAATAGATGCAGTCCTCCTACAAGAAGTCATTAGAATAAACGCTAAACACCAAACAAAATATTAAGTACAAAAGTATATGAGGAAGGAAGTAGATAAAAATTTATTGTAACTCTCACACTTTAGTCTATTGGCATCTAGTGAGGTATGATTACAAATTTAATCAATCTATATCTATATTTATTATCACTCAAGAATTTGAGCTATATTCCTTTTTAGGAAATTTATAAAACTAACACATGGCAACAAATATAAAATTCTAATAGAACATATGGTGGATTAGATCTTAGTAACAAATACCAACAATGTCATCCTAGTCACAGCCTTCTACACTAGTCACTTACATCACTGATCAATGGATCACATCTAAAAAGTAAATCTCAGCCAAGATAAGAGACACAACTCTTTCAAATCATATGCCAATAATCATATCAATTTTAAATACATATAATATGCAATGACAACAATGATTCAAATTTCAAAAGTTTTTGCTAGCACGTCTAGATTTCAAGGAGCAAGTGGGAAAATGGCAGAAAGGGACCAACAATATGTAAGGATATGCAATGTAAAAATCCATGGGTAAACTTCATTACCTCAAAATTTGACACAATAGTGACATTCATAGAAAAGTCCTACAAATTAAGAAGAAAATTGACAATAGTTCAAAAGAAAATCAAAGAGATTGGATTTGACTAGGATTTTCATCAAATTATTTACCCACAATCTATTGGGTCTACAAAATCAGGAAGAATAATGACAAAAACATGCAAGAAAAAATGAGTAAACAAGGTAATATTAACACAAAATATTTTTATAAATTAATTTTGAACCAACAATGTGATAATGTTGTTTAACATAACGAAATAGAGAATGGAATGGTTAGATGTTCAGAAATCCTAAAACAAGAAATAAAAAAGATCGAAATTTTTTCCCGACCAGAAAGATAAAAGATCTATAAAATATATGATTTTTTTTTTCCTCAAAAGCGTACAGCACAAACCCATACTGTATTAAAATAAAGAGTTCATATACATCAGGGCTTCATATACTCTGTAGACTCGTCATGGTAGAGAAGACTATCAGTGTTGGCAACCCCTAATAAATGCCATGCAAGACCTCTAAAGTTGTAGGAAGAAACATCTCCCATAAACATTCTCCGTAGGTATCCCGTAATCTATTATTATATGTGTTGCACTGGGATCATCACTTTACTATCACAGAGATAATCGTTGCAAACGCGTTTCTTGGACGGATCCTCGTTCCCAGTCTCTGGGTCAAAGTAAACAGCTCTTCCAACATACAAGGTTGCTGTTTTGCCATCAAACGAATATCGATTCTCCCTATCATGTAGAGGCAATGGAATAAAGGCGAGCAGCATGAGGGGTACTAGGGTTTTCTTTTATAAACTTTTAGGGTTCTCACCAGGAGGGATCACACCATAGCTCTGGCCTTCCCAATGGGGCATGAACTGAGATAATTCCTCATTCTCCAACTGATCTCATTCTCCAACTGAAGCATATCAGCACTAAAAATAAAAAAACATTGAATTCTTCATCCGATCTACTCAAAGGGAAAAGCTCAATTGAAATACCCAAATCTTGTGCATCCTTGGCCCTCTGAATTGTTGTTGTCCTTCTCATGTCTGCTTTGACCCCAGGATCAGCATTTCCAAATGGATCATCATTATTTGTAAATAGCAGTATGCGTTTATCAACATTCCTGGTGGATACTTTATGTTGGTGTCCCTGAGCAACCCAAAGTGCACTGTATAAGGGGTTTTCTCTTGATCTAGGAATAATTCCACATTGACTTCATCATAGTCGCTCTTAATGATGCGAGTTTTTAGGGACATAAGAATACACTTTACAACAGTACTGAAGTGTGTTCTCTTCTTTTGATCATCTTCTTCCTTTATCTGTAAGAACATATCTCGCCCAGCATCGATCATGTACACAACAAACTCTTTCGCGGCCTCCTTATCTTGTGTACATGCTGAGCATATCATTTGGTATACATGTCCACAAGGATGCTTCCCATGAAATCGTTCAACTCATAATCATTTTTTATGACATAGATAGGGATCTCCATCTGCATAAACAGCTTCACAGTTTCCTCAACATGCCCATTTTAGGCATTGTAGATAATTAAAATTTATATGTCCATGTTTATATGTAATAAAAAAATTCTAAAGTAAAATAATAATAATAATAGTAAGAAGAAAAAGAAGAAGTAAATAAAATAGTTTTAGATGTAGTGGTACTTCTATGTGTTTTTTAGATAGATATATTTAAGATATCTATATTAGTTATAGTTGGGCTTCACAACTACCCTGTATATGTATTTAACCTCCACTTTTCAAAAAAAAATTAATGATTAATGTAGTGGCTAGTTTTGATCTTGTAAAAGTACAAATTATTTGAAGGATATTTTTTCTGGTATAAGGAGCTTATTTTCATTATTAATGTATTCTTTCCTGAGAATTTAACGAGAGTAGGATAAGTTAGAGGATGAAGGCTCTATAAATAATTTTATATATGATGTGTAGGTAACAAAAAGTTCTCAATAGAAATTAGGGTTTCGAAATCTCATTATAATAGGTTTCTATTATAATGGATGTGATGTGTGCCCTTGCATCATAATCTGATGTGCACTGTTGGAGACTCTATAAATATTTTTTTTTTTATGGAGGCCATCCACAAATTCATTTTTTCTACCCGATTCCTTTGTACGAGCCTTAAGCTGAGCCTCTTGCATTGAGAGCCAAGGACTGAGGTGTATCTATTCTGCCAAATTGGCACAGGAGCGATCCAGGTCTCATCCCTTGATATGATGTGTAGCTTATAAAAAATTCACAATAGAAATTAAGGTATTGGGACCCCATTATAATAGCTTTGAATTATAATGGATGTGATATGTTGTCTGGCATCATAAGGTTGTGCACTATTGGAGACCCTACACTAGATGTGAGGTTCAATTTTGAAAAGTTCATAATAGAAATAATGCTTGTAGACATTTGCTTCTTGATAAACTACATTATACAAGGAATGAAGTGTGGCATTATAATGTTGGATATGTTATGCAACACATCATGATGTTGGGTGTGGTTTGTGATCTATAATTTTTTTGAAGATGAATAGGTTTTGTAGGTTTGTTTTTTAAGAAGGAAGCCCAACATCATAATGCTTTATGCATTCTATGGTTTAGAGTTCACAATATAAATACAGGTTTAAGAGTGTATATTCACTGTAAAAGGATGGAGATTTGTTATCACAATATATGATGTAATGTTTATGCATCATAATAACTTGTACAGAGAAGGGAGGCTCAACATTACAATAGATGGTTTATTTCAACAAGATTTTGAAAAAGAGTTCAGAGTATTTGATCTAAACATAAAAAAAAAATATATGATACTTGCAGCTTCTTTTTATTTGGGAAAAAGAAATCCCACAATCTTTGCTTCAAAATCAAAAACCCATCACTGCAAATTATTTCCTTTCTTCAGATCTGCCAGGTCTGATTTTCATAATGTTTTTATGTACCATCCGTTGCCTTGCACCTTCCATCTCTACCTGATGCACAACTGGTTCCACCAATATCCAAATATGCTATCACATCTATGTTGAAATGCCTGTTGGCCATATTTTTTTGTCTATTCAAGTAGATCTAGGAAAGAAATAGTCTAGTTGGTAGCACTTAACATTTCAATTACCAAGCCCTTAGCCAACTTATAATACATTAATGCTGTTGATGTTCCATCATAATGTCTAGAATGTAATACAAATCCTTTCTTGATACAATACAAATCCTTTCTTGATAGTAGAGTTAGTTGAATTAGTTTTTATGAGGACCAAACATTTAAAACATAGCTATGCCCTTGACATGTAGACTTTTCACATGAATTGTTTCTTCTATGTAGAAAGTTGGAGCAATTAGCAGAAGAAGTTGAATTTTTTAAGTCCAGTCTAGATGAATATCTTTCTCGGCATCACAGACGTTAGATGGAAGCAAAGAAAAGGGAGGAGCTTTTGCAAAGAGTGGTGAGTTCTTCTCTCTGGTTATTTGTAATCTAGTTGAAAGAAAATTCTTCTAAAGCTTAGATTGGTTTTGAGGAGTTCTTGTCTACTTCAAGATATATTTGAAATCAGCTCTAAGATTTATGAGTCCATCCACCATTTGAGTCTAGATCTACTAGCAAACCTATGAGTCTATTGGACAGACATAGTCTAGTGGTAGGTGACTGGATTATAAACCCATATCGGATCTTTGAAACATGGAAATAGAGAAAATGGTCCAACCTTCTAGATGGCCTATTGTGAGTTTCTTAGCCCCTATTTGAATAATGGTAATCTGTTCTCTCGTTTTGGTTTTGTGGCTATTATAGTCTCATGATTCCTAATATGTAGTCTGCTTTTCATCTTACAATGGAATGCAACATTCGTGTCAATGATTGGTTGAATATGGTTGATGTTTAGGAATGTCTTTTCCTATTTCATTGTACCTCATCTATTTATTTGGTTCACAAAGGGGTCTTAACATTGATAGAGTAAGGGACAATGGTTGTCTGTGATGGAGTGTTTTCTATAAAGAATATTCGCTTGACATTTTTTCTTTATAACATGCAAGTAAGATTGGCATCCTGACTCCATGTAAGTATTTTATATTCATGGAGATAAGGTGTCCATTTGTGCAAAAATTAATACCACAAATTCCCAGGCATGCTCACTTTTGTTTGTTAAGTGTAACTGTGAATATCAACTCCTAGGCATGGAATAGGTTCCAATTCTAGGCATCTTCTTACATGTGCATATGGCTTCAAAGTTAAGGTCTGCCCTATTGCTATGTGGTGGTTTTGAACTTGAGTCACTTCTCTTATGAATCCACTTTTTTAGCTTTTACACCATGACCATTTGTACATTAGCAAGCATAGTCATGATTAAATCCAGTTTTTTAAATTCCAGTGTCAGCTGCCATGTACCAACATTTTGCATTGCTACAACTTTATTTTTTCCCTCAAGTGGCACACTCAAGGTGTTTTTATCATGTTTAAGTGATTAGTGAAAGTCACCTACATCAAATGGTTGGCTATGTTTTCTCTAGCTGATTTGATTATTATTCAGATTGTAAAGTTTTGGCATGGACAAAAAAATTGCTTTACTAATGTTCCAAATTTTTTTGTGCTTAAAAATATACTAGTGCAATGGGAAATATTGGTTTCTCCTAAGAGTGACAAAAAGGAAACAAAAAACAAGCATCAAAGATGAACTATGCCAACTGTTTATAATGTGGAGAAATCATGCAATTGCTAATGTAAATGAATCACAATGATGGGGACTGCCGGCTTGGAATTTCCAATAATAGTGTTGATTATAACCTTAAAATATTCCATTATTTTGCAATTTTATTTTTTAAACAATTGCTGCTCTAAAATTCTATAAAAAGATCAATTATTTACAATTTTAGGATTCAACAGATTTCATGGGACTACTTGGAGAATAAGAATAAAAGTGGGGACCACTGCCTTTGCAAAATTCTAAAGTCACTCCAAAAGACACATTAGGACATTAGGCATAATCCCCAATACCTTTTGTCATGTGTTTTTTATGTTGTTAAGGATTGCCTCTTGTGGTTCTAAATGCCTAGAGTCTTTGCCCTCTTCTTATTTGCAACTAATGTTCATATATTAAGAGCTCATTAAACTCATGCCTAAAAGCTGTGATTGGAGAATGACAACATATTACAGTCCTTAATGTCTAGTACATAATTTAAGCAGAATATCTTGCTAGTAGAATTAAACATCTTGTTTCCCAAATGGCTGAAGAGGGCATAATAAGTATATAAATAGGCAGATTTACTTATTGTAGTCATATCAAATCTTGGGAAGGCTTCAAATGGGTTCAAAAGTTTTGTTGAAAGGACATCTTTTTAGAAATAAAATTTTAAAAGGCTTATGAAAGAATTGAATGTGATCTAAATTAGATCATGAAAAGATATGAAATTTGATTTACTAAACTACTATTCTTAGCCACTAGTCAAACTAACTAAGCATGTAACTTTCAAACACTCCTAACATGATAATATTTTGTAAGAATAAAGTATGCAAGTCTGTACACGGTTGTAGATGGTTATGAGGTGATCCAAATAGTTTGAAGTTAAAAATTGTTGATGTAAGTTCTTGAGACATGTTTTGGTTACTTACTACCTAGTCCATCTAATGTTGTGATTCCATAGGCACAAGGTGTACAAGAAGTTCATTCAAAAATCCACTACGATGATAAATTATTACAAGAAATATATGTCTTTAAGAGAAAAAGGTTGGACAAATCTCAAGCTAAGTAGGAAGCAAGACATGATTAGCATAGAGTCGAGTTGGGGACATATAATATCTTTACTTAGAAAAATATAAGTCTCAAGGTATACCAACGAAGTTAAAACCAATTAAATATAGTCCATCTAAGATTATTAAAAAACTAAATTCTAATACTTTTATACTAGATCTACATCATACATGAATTTGTATTCCATTTTGAATGTTGAAAACTTGTACATCCCTTTGATCATATAAACTAATGTACATCCCTTCAAAGAACCCTATTCTCTCCCTCTACTTATGCACCAGATATTAATAGAAGTTTTTCTCATCATATTACTCTCTAAATAGTCATGCAAGCACTAGTTGAGGAAGAAGAATCTTTCTGGAGGATGTATTGGCCTCTTCATAGAATGCTCAAGCACAATACCCAAGACTAGTCAAAGAAGCAACACCTCATGTTTAGAAGGTAGATATAAGGAGTTTTGTACAATATCCCAAGAAAATAGTAATAAGAACCCATTTCGTTGCCAAAAAGGAGAATGGTTGAAGGAAAGATCCCTAATCTATAGATTTATATGGGATTTTACAAGATCCAAAACACTTAGGTTCTAGGCTTATGAAAAGTGGAAGCCATCGAGATTAGTTTAGATATTTACAGTTCCCAAAGGCTACTTTCTAGAAATTTTCTTTCCCAAACAAAATAAGGATTTTGTATATTAAGGAGTACCATGATTCATGAAAAGATATGGGTTCTTTAAGAAACACTTGTTACTAGATTTCAACCCAACATAGAATCTACCAAACACAATTCCAATATAGGTAATATTTACCTATGCTCCTTAGTCAAAACTAATTACATTTCTCTATTAAAATCTTGGGTTTGCAATTACATAATACATAGCTGCTTTGGAATTTGCAAAACAAATGAGGTTATGATTTATGAAATTTTTTGCATCAATCTATACTATGAAAAACATTATCAAGTTGTATGATTCTAGATATGGGAGGTGTTGTATATAACAAACCCATTTATTATGAGAATATGTTGTTTAGATGTTAAATGTGTATTGAGAACAAGCATGTTTTCCTTGTTTATCAAAACCAAGAAATGATGGAGTTGGACGGAGAATGTTCACAAGATGCAATTCAACAACCACCAACAATAATACCTTCTAATCCTAAAATAAAATAGATAAATACTCAAAACTATCAACCAGATGAGAACAAATTCAGATGAGATTACACAAGAAAAGATAAGGAAACAAGAGATAATTTAAATCTTTGTTAGATCAACATAGTACTGAAATAGTAGATGGTAGAAATACTTAAGAAAACAACCTAATTTAAGAGATATCAAACCTAGAATTAGTATATCTAAAAGACAAGTTTAGAATTAGGACCTACTTCATCTTTCAGCACAAACATACTCCACACATTCCAATACTAATAGTAAATGAACACATAGGTAGGTGATATGTCAGCAAATTTAATTCCAAAAAATGTAACTTTGAGAACCGAAAGTCATAATGGAGAAAAATAGAAAGATAAAATCATCAAATGCTAGAATTGAATCAGAAGTGAAGAGCATCCTAGAAAGATCAATCACAATGTTAAAATCGGTTCAACTTCACACACATCTTGTACAAATATTTAATTCAAATAGGTGTATAAATGGAACAAACTCCCATCTCTAATCAGCCACTAGAGGAAGATACTTTGGACTTTCTGAAATCTATTTAATATGGACATTACCATGGAATGCTATGGAAATAGGCGTGCCCAAAAAATGCCAATACCTGCATAACATAGTGCAAATTGAAGGAATAGATGCAGTCCTCCTACAAGAAGTAATGAGAATAAACTTCAAACACCAAAGAAAATATTAAGTAAAAAGGTATATGGGGAATCAAGTAGATAAAAATTTGTCATAACTCTCGTACTTTAGTCCAGTGGCATCTAGTGAGGTATGTATACAAATTTAATTAATCTATCCCATGACAATCTATATTTATTATCAGTCAAGTATTTGAGCTATATTTCTTTTTAGAAAATGTATAAAACTAACACATGGTAACAAATATATAATTCTAATAGAACATATGGTGGATTGGATCTTAGTAACAAATACCAACAATCTCATCCTTGTCACAACCTTCTACACTAGAGTCACTTACTGATCAATGGATCACATTTGAAAAGCAAATCTCAGCCAAGATAAGAGACACAACTCTTTCAAATCATTGGTCAATAGTCATATCAATTTTAAATACATATAATAGGCAATGACAACAATGATTCAAATTTCAAAAGTTTTTTCTAGCACATCTAGATTTCAAAGAGCAAGTGGGAAAGTGGCAGAAAGGGACCAACCATATATAAGGATATTACATTATGAGACTAAAAACCAACTTAGACAAGCAACATAGCTTTTCAACTAGACAACACTTTAGGTTTGAATAGTTTTTGTTCCCTATTCTATCAACAAATTAGGAATATTCTCAAGAAGGATTTAATGGAAATTTAATATTCTAAGAAGAAATACAACAACACTATGAAGAGATTAATGAAGTACATTGTGGTTCACAAGATGCCCCTTATTTTAGATGGGAACGATATATACATTCTTTGTATCAAATAAACTTTTTGAAAGAATAAGATTCTCCCTAAGAGTCATATGGTTCAAATAAGCAACACAAACCCTTGGAAATGAAATCTAAAAAAACACTAAATAATAATGAGAAATAGATATGCATGATTGTTGATGTGAAGACCTTACAACAAAGAAAGGTTTACAATCTCAAGATTGTCATTGGGTGGATATCACATTAATATTTTCTAAAAATCTATACTAGTTATGTAACTTATGAGAGTTGAGAGAAACAATGGGTGCATATCACATTAATATTTTCTAAATAGATGCACACTTTTCTATACCTGCAAGTGTTTCTTTGACGATATTAGGCCACTTAGAGGTTTTAAAAGGGAAACATGGTATTTGAAAATGATGCATGTTAATACATTGATGATGAGTATTTAGATGAGATGGAAGCCTACAAATAATACATATTTGATAAGAATTCATGAGGACATTTTTATTGGTCATTCTATCACTCTTCAAGGAGCTTCAAGTAGAGCTAAGACTAGTTTACCAAGGAAATCATGAGATTAGAATTTCTACCCATCTACTCCAAATTGTTGGTACTCTTACATTTTCTTTTGGCAGCTCAAGTCTTCTTTCCAACTAATTTAAGTACACACTCTAGATGATAGAAATATGTGTTCCCTTCCATTAAACACAATGCACATATCCTCCCATCTCCATTATAAAAGATGAATGGTCACCCATTGGTCAAGCCATATCTAGTTCTATCCCCACTAATGGAATCTCTTGAATGCATCAATACACTCCTAATCACAATCATAGGACCTACCTTAGCATGTCCAAACACACTACCAATAGTGATAAAAATAAGAGAACTCAAGGTAGCATCCATAAAGAGGAAAAAAATGGCCCATGAGGCTATACTATAAGCAATCAACAAGTAAAATTCTAGAATTTACATGGTTTTAAAAAAAAAATGAAATCATGAAAATCAAGTACATATACTTGAGAATTTATTTTACAATTAAACTCTATATCAAGAATTAGAATGATTATTGAAAGGAAGCAAGGTACATGGAACACATGTTCTACACCAATCTAATGACGGGAAAAGTATGCAAATTCTTTTAAATGCTTACAACTACAGTTATGTCATGTGTTTAACATAGATTATTACAACATCAATCACAACACAAGAATGCAAGAGAGACACAAGATATATCATGGGAAAAACCTTTTCAGGTGAAAAACCCCACACTCCAAAACCTACACAATGTATTATCAAAACAAGATTGTTTACAACACACTTGCAATGCAATTTCTTCTAGGAGTCTGCAAATGTTGTTTATGGAGTAATTTTGGTAGCATAATAGTGCGTGTACAAACACTATGCAACTACTACTACAAAACACCTCAATATATAGAGTTACAAGGCATAAACAGGAAGCTTCTAGAGATGGACGTCTATCTTGGCCACATGGCCCATTTCTCACACCCAAGGACACTTGTCCAACATGCATACATCTCATTTACATCTTTCATACATGAGACATTTGACTTCCCAAGAATGGAATGCTCCAGGCCAAAAATAGGCAATGACATATGCTCTTATGCATCTTATAGCTGTAATAGAAATCTGCAGCATAACAACACTTAATGTTGTAAGAGAATCCGTCATACATGACTAAAAATAGCATATTCCTCTTACAACATGTCATAACCCAACTTGGGCACCCAAAGATGCCTTCTCCACATGCAAAGATGCTCTCTGACACTTGTCTTCACTTGTCATAGGAATCTCTATATTTTGCTCTTACATGTCATAGATTTTGTCATACAACATAACTCCTCTATCATACCAAAAGGTGTCGACACATGTCATATTTGTGCCACCTCAAATGGGATGCCTATATCCACATTGGATGAGTTGACCATCCTAGTCACCTTACAAGTTGAGTGAAAACTCACCATGCCACTTGACACTAAATGAAAAAACAAGATGTGTAACATAAATTACATCATAGGCAAATAAAGAAACAAATAATCAAGTAATCAATGTTAGGAATTGCAAGGTTGAGACACCTTAATTCCCAATATTCTCCCACTTGTCAAACACCTTGCAAGAGCCAATAGAGTGACAAGATTTAACTACTAGGAGCCAAGAGGACCATAGACTATGGAGCACCATCTGAACTTATTTGTGCCTACAGGTTTCATCAATGCATTTGCAACATTCTTCAAAGTGTCAACCTTTTCCAATATCACCTTCTCATCTTCTGCCATATCATGAACAAAATGATATTGAACATCCATGTGCCTTGTTCTTGCATGGGAAGTAGGATTCTTTGCTAAGCAAATTGTACTCTGATGGTCACAACAGATAGTAATATGTCCTGCATCAAAACCAACATCTGAATAAAACCTTTTAAGCCAGATGGCTTCGTTACAAGCATGAGTTGCTGCCATGTACTTTTCTTCTATCATGGACAAAACAACCATAGGTTGTCACTTACTCATCCAACTAATAGCTCCACTAAACATGATAAACACATAAGCACTGGTGGATCTCCTATTGTCAATGTCACATGCCCAATCAGAATCCACAAATCCTCAAATACTCATAGAATGCTGAGGTCCTATAGGATAACCATGATAGCATAAGGAATACTCAGAAGTACTCCTCAAATATCTAAATACTCTTTTCACTACATCCCAATGTACTTGTCTAGGATTAACCATAAACCGACTAAGGACTCACACTGCTTGGGCAATGTCTAGTCTTATATAGACCATAGCATACATCAAGATGCCAATCGCACTAGCATAAGGTACTCTACTCATATGCTCCATCTCAGAAGGAGACTTTGGACAATCATCAAAAGATAGCTTTGTCTCCATTGTGATAGGAACAATCAAACGTCTACAATCCACCATACTGAATCTCTCCAACACAGTGTTAACATACTTACTATGGCCTAACCAAAGTTTTCTATTTGATGTGTCTCTTCTGATCTCCATCCCCAGAATGTACATGGCTGCCCCTAAATTTTTCATTTCAATCTATGTTGACAACTTAGACTTCAAATAAAAAATCAAACATTTACCATTCCCAATTAGTAACATATCATCAACATACAATGCTATAATGAGAATGTGATCATTGTCAAATTTGAAATAAACATAATGATCTAATTTCAATCTAAGAAATCCAATACTCAACACAAAGGCATCACACTTTTGGTACCACATCCTAGGAGATTGTTTCAAAGCATACAAAGACTTGTTTAACTTGCAAACCAGATTTTCTTTACCTTTTAGCATCTAGTTCTCTATCTGTGATATGTAGATTTCTTCGTCCAAATCACCATGAAGGAAATTTGTGTTCACATCCATTTTTTTCACTTCTAAATCATAAGCTGCTGCAAGAGATAATAGTAACTGAATAGATGTCATCTTTGCAATGGGAGAGAAAATCTCACCATAATCAATTCCCTCAAATTGTGAATACCCATTTACATCCAACAAGTTTCTATCCTTTAGGCAAAGGCACCAAGTCCCAAGTTTTATTCTTTTCCAAAGAAGCCATCTCCTCTTCCATGGCCTTCTTCCAAGAACCTATATCTTTCATACCCCTAGCCTCTTTCACAATTCTAGGCTCATCGGTGTTAGAAATCAAGGCAAAAATACAACTAGAATCAAGTAATGAATAACCAAACCTGTAAGTTGTTTCCTGATTCATGTGGACCTCCTCACAAGTTGAGGTGGAGGTTATTCTTTTTCTTCTTCTTCTATACTTTCAGATCTGCTAGAGCTCTTCTCATCATCAGGTCCAACAGGGTCTTTCGGTTCAGTCTTCTCTGGGGTAGTAGGAAACTGAACCACATTCTCTTTCTTTTCTTTTTCATCTAGATGTAAAACAATAGAAGTTACCTATTTGAAAATAACACTTCTGACACCATAGCCAATGAGGATACACTTAACTGCCTTGTTCTCCAATTTTGACCTCTTCTCCTTAGGCACATGTGTGTATGCCTTACCACCAAAAACACGAAGATGTCTCAATAAAGGTATCTTACCAAACAACACCTCCATGGGTGTCCTATCAATGAGTGCTGAAGTAGGAGACATGTTAATTAGGTAGCAAGAAGTGGCTATAGCTTCAGCCCAAAACTTCTATTTGAGGCTAGCTCCACTAAGCATACTCCTAGACCTCTCCATCAATGTTCTGTTCATCCTCTCTGCAACTCCATTTTACTGAGGGGTTTATGGAGTTATCTTATGTCTTTCAATCCCATCTTCTTTACAGAACTTATCAAACTTTGCGGAACAAAATTCACCACTGTTATCAATTCTCAAACACTTAATCTTTTTATTAGTCTAATTCTCAACATGCCCTTTTTGGGCAATTCCTATAATCATCATATTCCATGTTATCTGCACGTAATCACCTGAATTAACCATTTGGGGCTTGCCCATCAATAGTCTCAGTTCTTGGAACAACCATTCCTGAAGTTGTATCCAATGGCAAAAAAGGAGCTGATGTGAGGGGTTCACGGATTCTCTATGGTCTTGGTGCCATGTCAGGAGCATGGAGGCGAAGGAGGCATATGACTTTGAAGACCTCCTTGACATTGTTGATAAAATTCCCAAACTAATTCATGGAGAATGTAATCTAAATATGTTGCATTATGAGACTAAAGAACAACTTAGACACAAGTTTGAAGATCCATAAAACATTGTTGATAAAATTACGAAACTAATTTGTGGTGAATGTAATCTAAATATATTATATTATGAGACTAAAGAACAACTTAGACAAGCACCTTAGGTTTTCAACTAGACAACACTCTAGGTTTGAATGGTTTTTGTGCCCTATTCTATCAACAAATTAGGAATATTCTCAAGAAGGATTTAATGGAAGTAATTGAATATTCTAAGAAGAACTACAACACCACTATGAAGAGATTAATGAGATACATTGTGGTTGACTAGATGCCCCTTATTTTAGATGGGAATGATATATAGATTCTTTGTATCAAATAAACCTGATGAAAAATTAAGATTTATCCTAAGAGCCATATGGGTCAAAAAAGTAACATAAACCCTTGGAAATGAAATTTCAAAAAAAAAAACCTAAATAGTCATGAGCAATAGATATGCATGATTGTTGATGTGAAAACCTTACAACAAATAAAGGTTTACAATCTCAAGATTGCCACTAGGTGCATATCACATTAAGATTTTCTAGAAATCTATACTAGTTACATAAGTTATGAGAGTTGAAAGAAATAATAGGTTGTTAAATATGTTTATAAATAGATGCACACTTTTCTATACATGCAAGTGTTTCCTTGAGGATATTAGGCCACATAGAGTTTTTAAAAGGGAAACATGGGATTTGAAAATGATGCATGTTAATACATTGATGATGAGTATTTAGATGAGATGGAAGCCTAAGAATAATATATATTTGATAAGAATTGATGAGGACATTTTTATTGGTCATTCTATCACTCTTCAAGGAGCTTCAAGTAAACCTAAGACTATTTTACCAAGGAAATCATGAGATTAGAATTTCTACCCATCTACTCTAAATTGTTGGTACTCTTACATTTTCTTTTGGTAGCTCCAGCCTCCCTTCCAACTCATTTAAGTATACACTCTAGGTGATAGAAATATGCATTCCCTTCCATCTCCATTATCCACATATCCTCCCATCTCCGTTATAAAAGATGAATGTTCACCCATTGGTCAAGCCATATCTAGTTCTATCCCCACTAATGGAATCTCTTGAATGCATCAATACAGTCCTAACCATAATCATAGGACCTACCCTAGTATGTCCAAACACACTAACAATAGTGATAAAAATTAGAGAACTCAAGGTAGCATCCATAAAGAGGAAAAAATGGCCCATGAGGCTATACTATAAGAAATCAACAAGTAAAATTCTAGAATTTACATGGTTTGCAAAAAAAAAGGAAAGCATGAAAATCAAGTACATGTACTTGAGAATTTATTTTACAATTAAACTCTATATCAAGAATTGGGATGATTATATAGTACAATTAATGCATAATAATTACTTTAAATGGTTTAGCTTCCAAAATATTGAATGGATCTTTCCTTAGGATCCAACCAAACATCTACTTTAGGAAATAATTTATGAACCAAATGCTTAACATATGGCCAAAAATCATTAGGCTAATGGTTCTATTTCCACCAAGGACATGACACACGTTGGAATGTACACATCCACCTACTCAATCCATAATGGTTTTGGTTTCAATGGTGCTAGTAAATAGATTTGTCACTTTGAAATAGTTTAGAAAACTATGACTTGCTTAAGGAATTGTGACAAAAATGCCAACAATAGTTGGAGAGATCATAAAAGGGATGATGATCTTCCTTTGATTTTTGAGAGGGGCAACTTATGAATCAATTTGAATTTTCTAGGATATGCTTTTGACTGGAAAGAAGGAAAGGAAACTACAAGGAATGGAAAAGAGAGAATCCCTAGATGACAGACATAAGAATATCACCTAGACTTCTAAAGATAAGACTTAGCATAAAAGTGAGCACAAAGATATTTGATGACACAAAGTTAAAAAATTTCAAACTCACAGAAATAACTAATAAGATAGGAAATTACTCATTCCCAACATATAAAAGGTCACACATTGAACATACAAAGAATATGCAACTAATTCAGAATAGAAGGTTTTTGTATCAAACTCGAGTGCAACTAAACATAACTAAGAATTACAAATTAAAAAAAGAAAAACTTACATTCAATGAAGAAATATCTGACACAGAGTTCATTTTACTCCCTTCATTCTTCACTGAAGTAAAAACACATAGTTTTTGAAAAATCCCTATACAAGGCTATATTGGAAAGCTAACTAATTTGCACTAAAAATCTATAGAAGAAAAGTTCTCTCAAGAAGCTCTCCTAACGAGAAGTTGGGAAAATATCCACTCTTTACCTTCTCCTTACATAGTTATAGAGTTTTTCTCTTTTCTTACCAGAATGTAAATGATTCTTGAAAATAAGTAACAATAAAGAAAAAACCTTTCCCTTCATGTACAAACAATATTTAACAAAAACATTATTAAATGAATTTTTGAATAAGGTGATATGTTCTAGCTTCAAATTGACTAGTGTGTCTTTGACATTCTACAGGATATGTAAGTATTTGCCTTGTCGTATTTATTGATTACCACTACAACATGCACATTTGTTGATTGTGCCTTGCAATTTTGACAAACAAAAATGTTTCATACACCATTGGCATGCACTTTTACATACTCATTGAATTTTTGAAACATAAAACTTTCTCCTGCTCCATTTGGTGCATGATTGACAACTAGACTTGCATTTTTTAACTTAAAATAAAACCGATCTTTTGTTTTATGCTTGCACCCTCACTATCTGAAAAGAATTCAAATAATTTTTGTTTGTTTGGTTTAGTCTAATGAAGCAATGGATGGAATAAACTATACTTTTCAATCTTATCTTGCACATACATCTTGCCACCTTTCTTGTTCTTATGTTTCCTACTCAATGTAGTATCATATCTAAAGTTATCAGGGTACTACTTAATGTACTCTGTAAACTCATCATGGTAGAGAAGACTATCAGTGTTGGAAACTCATTAGAAAAGCCAAGGTAGACGTCTAAAGTTGAAGGAGGAAACATCTCCCCTAAACATTCTCTCTAGGTCCCATAATGGAGCTATTCCAGTACTAGCGTCTATTATTATATGTGTTGCACTTGGATCATCTTTGGGTAGCAACATCGCTTTATCAAATGGACCTATAATGTAGAGCTTGTCTCCAAGTTTACTATCACAGAGATAACAATTGCAAACACATTTCTTGGAGGGATCCTCCTTCCTTGGCTCTAGGTCATGGTAAAAAACTCTTCTAACATACAAGTTTGTTGTTTTCCCAAGAAACAAATCTCCATATCTTGTAGAGGCAATAGAATAAAGGTGAAGAACATGAGAGGTACTAGGGTTTTTTAAAAACTTTTAGGGTTCTCACCATGGGGAATCACACCATATCTCTGGTCTTCCCAATAGAGCATGAACTAAGATAACTCCTCGTTCTCCAACTCAAGCGTATCAACATAGAAAATGGAAACATTGAATTCTTCATCCGATCTACTCAAAGGGAAAAGCTCAAGTGATTTAAGATGTCCATATGAAGGTGGTTACAAGCTCAAGTGATTTAAGTCTATTGAGGAAGAAGGATACTAAGACATCATTATAAAGTATGAAGGAACCTCCAATTTGAAGAGACACCTAGAAGAAGGTGAGAAAATATGAATGGACACATCGGATAATAATGAGTGCCTATGGATTCTATTAATCTATTGGACTCTCTTTCCCATAAAAACATGATAAATGCATCAAGAGAAAAGGGTATAAATAATAACATGGGTTACAATAATATAAGAATTTTGTCAAACATTAACTTGTAGGATCTAAATAGGATGTCAAATAATGCATGAGAAAAGATGAATGAAATCATCGCATTCCCTACACATGAGGTAAGAAGGATAGTTAAAGCATGATTTGTTGAAAGAATCTATAATAAAGCACGATTCCTTGAAAGAACATACAAAAAAGAAAGGATAGGTTCTATTAGAGGGGGTAGCTCCCTATATTATATAGAAAAAATAAAAAAGGTTACATAGCATTGGAAATGGCATTAATGCCATCAACCAGATCATTGGCTCTCTCCAGCTGCTAGGTAGACAGAGATCACCATTTATACTTATGAAATTAGCAAAAGCTTCCATGTTGCAATTTTCCAGTCCCTCCCTGAAAATCTCTAGTGCCTCCACCACCTTTCCTTTCTTCCTTACTCCGTCTGCATCAAAGATCCCCCCAATAAGACCGTTCCTAAGATTTGGGTTGGTATGCTGCCCCGCCACTAGAATATCATCTCTCAGATCATCCTTGGCGAAGAAACCGATGAATCTTGAGTCCTTGTGGACAGCGCCCATGCCCTGGGCTACGCTGGTGAAAAACCTCTTGACCATCACCCCATCGTGCAGGTGAGAGCCTTGACCAAAATCCATGCCAATGATACTTTTTATGGCTCGTTTGAGCTCATCGTCCTCCATTTGAGAAAGTAAAGAAATTTTAAAATTTTGGATAAGAATATATTTATGCTTTATTTTTAAAAAAACTGATGTGTGTATATCTATATTAAAAATGAATAAATGAATAATTTATTTAGTTTTTGCTTTAACTTTGCTTTAAAAATTTGCATGGGGAAATAGAAGAGGTTACGAGTATTATCTAGAAGTATTGCAACTCTGGGAGGGTCCGAAACTTCATTGTGTTGAATGCTGATCATCGACCACCATCGCTATCTTACCTACTAATGTTTTGATGTAGCTATGAATAAATTGTTTGCATAAAGGGGGCTACACACACTTGCTCAATGAAATAATGCTTTTCTAGGTTAATTGAAAAATAAACGCAGAAGAGTGCAAGGGAAGCTTTGAGCCCATGGCACATACAAAAAGCAGGGAGCAAGCAAAGATAGACCTCCTTCAGTCTCAGGGTATCCTCGCTTAGGGGTATCAAATCTTAAAGGAATTTCAAGAGGTTACCTTCATGAGGAGCATATATGGAGAGAATGACAAAAGGAACTTTGGTGGTATGAAGTAGGGTCCCTTCTCAATTCCTTTTTATTGGAAAGATTGGAGTAGTGCATTTACTAGGCCCTAAAAAGTTAGGGACTTGACAGCCTGAAGATTGTATTAGTGAACTGATTTTATTACTTCATTCAAAGACTCCACAAATTGAATACAAAGAATTTAAAGATCAAGTATGAAGATTTTAAAGTTCAATTCTAAAGAATTTCTTTGAATGGGTCAAGTTTCTTTACCACCCGGGTTCCGCTTCCACCCCACTAATGAAGTGATCCTCAAGTATTATTTGATGTGAAAACTATGTGGGTGACCAGTTCGAGTTGATGCCATTACAGAGATTGATTTATACAAGTATGAGCGATAAGATTTACCAGGTAAGCCATTAATCTTTCTTAGCTGACTCTTAATTTTTACATCAGAAATAAAGAAATGAAATGAATTATATTGATGTACATAAATAAGCATGGTAGGTGAATGAAACTGGAAAGTACATTTAGCTAGAAATGATATGTATCTGAGTAAATCAAAATTAGTTAAACCCTAAACCTTCAGATTGAAATATACATATATAGCCATGTGTGAAATATGAATCAACAAATGCCGTGTTTTAAGATTATAACATTTTCATAGTCCATGAAAGAAATTTAAAAAATAAAATCTTCTAACTTGTTTTTCCAAAAGACATTTACTGAAGTATTATGATTTTGAAAATTATTAAGTAATTGAAAGAAATAGCTAATACGATTACCTGATTAAGATTGAAAATAGAATTACAGTAAGATGATGATTAACTATAATTTTATTTTCAAGCTTAATCAACTAATCGAATCAACTATTTCTTTCAATTAATTAAACAACTTTCAAAAACATAATACTTCAGTAAATATCTTTTGGAAAAACAAGTTAGAAGATTTATTTTTTAAATCTTTCACGGACTACGAAAATGTCATATTTTTAAGACAGTATTTGTAGATTCAACTTTCTGACATGGCTATATATATATATATATATATATGTATATTTTGATCTTAAGGTTTAGGGTTTAATTTCTTTTGATTTACTCCAATACATCTCATTTGTAATTGAATGTACTTTCCAGTTCCAATGACCTACTACATGGTTATTTATGTACATCAATTTAACTCATTCAATTTCTTTCTTTCTGATGTAAAAATCAGAGTCATATAAGAAAGATTAATGCCTTACCTGGTAAATTCCAAGGCTCATACTTGTATAAATAAATCTTTGTAATGGAATCAACTAGAAGTGGCCACCCACACAGTTTCCTCTTCAAATAGTACTTGACGAGCTCTTCATCAGTGGGGTGGAAGTGGAACCCAGGCGGTAAAGAAACTTGACCCATTAAAGAAAATTCTTCATAATTGAACTTTAAATTCTTCGGAATTGATCTTTAAATTCTTCGAAGTAAGTTTGTGGAGTCTTTGAATGAATTAACAAAATCAACACTAATACACTCTTCAGGTTGTCAAATCTAGAACATTTTAGGGCCTGGTAAATGCACTACTCCAATTTTTCCAATACAAAAGAATTAAGAAACGGCCATGCTTGATACCAACAAAGATCCTTTTGTCATTCTCCCCATGTATGCTCCTCATGAAAGTAATCTCTTGAAATTCCTATGAGCTTTGATAATCTTTAGGGCGAATACCCTGAGACTGAGGGAGGCATGTCTTTGCTTTCTCCCTACTTTTTGTATGTGTCGTGGGCTCAAGGTTTCCCTTGCACTCTTCCACATTCATTTCTCAATGAACCTAGAAAATCATTATTTCGCTAAGAAGGTGTGCGTAGCCCCCTCTACGGAAGCAATTATTTCATAGCTAGATCAGAAAATTAACAAGATGGTGGTTGATGATCAGCATTCAACACAATGAAGCTTCAGAAAATCTTAAGAGTTGTAGTATTTCTAGATAATATTCATAAGCTCATGTGAAAAGTGAGGCATGTGCACAAGGCACAACAAATAGCGACTCTACTTGGAGAATTCTCCTGAGAATTCCAAAGATAAACACAAGTTAAGAACCTAGAATCTCTACTTACACCCACACACTAGGCCAAATAAACATGAAAACATGATCAAGGAATCAAAATCAAAAGCTAGAATAACCATCCATATTCCAAAGCTGTAAATGCGTGCATATGTATTCATTTCCATCCTTTGTGAACTAAGGTCGTCTAGTTTCACTTACATTAAGCTACATGAATGATTCTCATCTCATGAACAACCTACATATTGCCTCACTACTAGTTAAGTGTCTATAGCCCTGATGAGGTTGTCTCTATGATTCCACTCTTATAAGATAAAAAACTCAAGACTAAAGAATAATAAACTTGTAACATATGTCTAACCATTTGAGGAGCATTTTCAAGAAGAGTAGTATTAACTTTCTTTGGCAAAGAAGTACTCACTGGTGATGCACCCAAAGATGAACCATTCCCTTTAACCATTGCACATGGATGTTGGGAACAACAGCCCCTGGAATAAGCCATCTACCAGGAAGCCTACTACCAACGAATCCTTGCTCTGAACTAAGAGCTACGAAGCATTACAGTCAAAGCACATAAGGAAGGAGAACAGTGCCCAAATAGGAATATTATTTAAGTTGGTATAGACAAGAATTGATATTATGATGTATAGCCACAATGCTTTCATGGAGTGTTTTGGAGTTCGGTGGATTTATGGGCAATGAGCTCTCCAATGTAAAGATTGGCATTCGATGGGCCACAAATTATCTTCTCAAAGCTACTTGCCCCATATATGTTGAGGTCAGTATGTGCATAACAACAGAATAATTTCAATCATGATGTTACAACAAAATAATTTTGGTCATGATGTTTTATCTCCCGGGTTTATAAATTCTAATAATTAGTTAGGTTTGTCTGATAATTATGTAGGAAGGACACCCTAACAATGACTATAAATGCTGGGAGAGGCCAGAAGAGAACTGCATTTAAAATAGATAACCAAAACCCTGAAACAACTCCAACACTTGGAGTTGCATCCTTTTTGTTTCCCAAGTCAAACCCTTCCTATTCAAAGAAACTCATTCATGCTTCCATGGTAAATTTTTTAGAACTAGAGTAATAGTGGTAGATTAAAAACTTGATAACAGTTAGAGTTTAGGAGCTGATGAATCAGACAATAGATTTGGGTTGGACAATAAACATGTTGGAGCCCGAGCGCTTTTATCCAAGGTATAGTAACTTAGAGTGTGACTACTTATATTACTTCACACAATATTTTTAACTTCTTGATTTGATTAGTATAAGTAGGCACACTCGAAGTTATTATATGTTTTATAAAAGTACTTGAGTTCCAACATGTTCATTTTCCTAGGGAAATTTATTGTCCGATTCATCAGGTCCTAAACTCTGGTTTACTCTAGTGCTAAAAAATTTACCATCATGGAAGCATGAATGGGTCACTTGAAATAGGAAGGGTCTTACTTGTGAATCAAGGGATGCAACTGCAAGTGCTGCATCAGTTCCAAGGTTTTTGTTATCTATTTTATATGCAGTTCTAGCATTGTCCATGCCTTCTGGCCTCTCCCAGCATTTGTGGTCATTGTTAGGTTCCCCTACCTGCATAATTTTTAGACAAGCTTTAATAATTATTAGAATTTATAAACCTGGGAGATACAACATCATGACTTAAATTATTATATTGTTACATCATGAGTGAAATTATCATGTTCTTATGCACATACTAACCTAAACCTATATGGTGCCTGGATGAGTAGTAGCTCTGAGAAGATAATCTGTGGCCCATCGAATGGCCATATTTGAATTAGAGAGCTCGCTACCCATGAATCTGCCTAACTCCAAAATACTCCATGACAACATTTTGGTTGTGAAGGCACATTGTCTACTCTATCAAGTCCATATCCTCCCATCAAGTCCAACTGATAAATTGTCCATCTGCCCACAATTCTCGAAACTCAAAAACAGCCATGTAACTACGCCATACCTCTTGCAATACTGAGTTCAACATTTAGACATCATATCTTGCTGCAAATTTTAGACATTAATCTTCATTTCCTTCTGGTGATTAATTGTTGTGTTTTTTTGGCTTATTTTTTGATTCACTAGGGTGGGCTGGGTGACCCTTTGGTGGCTTGGCAGCTGAGGTTTTCCTTTTCTTTGAGTATTATTGATAGTTACTTCATCTGTCTCCTTCATACTACTACTTCCACTGCCATGGTTTCAATAGATCAACATGCCCATTTCTGTTGTTCAGTTTCCATCCTAACTTCAATTACAGCCTTAAATACCTACAATTCTATTACACTTAGTTAAAAAGATATAAAATAAAATTATATTATATTAAATTTGGGTCATAAGGTCAGCCCTCTAGGATTTCAATCTCGAACACACATATTGCATCCACAAATCTAACTTAAAATTTATATATTGCTGCAATAAATATAATTTATCTTTTGATTAAAAATTAATAAAAATAATATTTTTCACTTAAAAAAATTATTTCAAATTAAGTTTTTCAAAGAACTTTTATAGGATACACTTATTATTTCAAAAGATTATTATGTAAACATATGCATATATTTATGATAAAGTAGTTTCATGGTTAGTATTTTATGAGATTGTTGTATAAATTTTATAATATAAAAAATATATAAGAAATCATATTACCAAATTAACCTAGAAACTTAAAAAATAATATTGAGTGAGAAAAAGCCAATAAAAGACCCACTTCCAAAATACTACTTATATTATAGTATGACACACAATATCTTATAATAAAAAAAGACTTCATACAATAGGGGATAAAAGGGAATATTACAGAATGGAGAATAATTATATATTCTAAGATAAATATATATTTTTTGGTATATTTATGAAGTGGACAGTTCCAAGTATCTAAAATCTACAACAAGGAAAAAAAAAGAGGAAGATGGAAATATACAGATTTGCATATAAGAAGATAGGAAGATCATCGATCAAAAAGAAAGATACATCTGAATATTAAGGCTGCAGTCCAGTTTACATAAACAAGTAAGCATCTTCATATTATTCTTATCCTCTTGTTTGATTGGCTATCATACTAGCACATGTATGAACAATCTTGTATTTCTGTTTCATTCGTTAATGTACCATCATAGCATTTATTTTTATACAGTCAATCACTAATAATGTGTAAACAGTCATATTCAATTGCTTATGACAATGTATCTTGTATGGTTTGAATTCATAAGTGATTTATTAACACCATATGTGGGAAAGAGTAGAAAGTGCCAAGAGGCCATTCATGGATATTTATCACATAGAAGCTTTGTCACATGAGGTATGAGGTAGCCATAGTGCAAAGATTGTGAATTAATGGCCTTGGCTACCTAGAGTACCAAGGAGTCTCACAGAGGCCTTAGCTCCAAGAGTACAAAGGTACTTCTTGAGTAAGGATGGGAGACATTAGAGCCCCATGGTGGATAATGGCAACTCTCATCTCATCTCACATAAGTTGTTAATAAATGACATATGAGAGATAACAATTATGTAATATGTATAGATAAAGATCATAGATCATGTGAAATATTATGATAGAGAATATGCAAGGCATATGAATAGTGATCATAAGAATAGCATGTGAAATATGAAAGATAGATAAGGGCCCTACTTCTCATCTCGACAATTAGATTTATAGTCATATATCATATCTTGCTACAGGATTATTCTTTATTATCTCATTGATTTGCCACTCTAGATCACATGATACACTTTAAAGGTAAGGAATTTATGTTCTTCTTATCTTTATTGAATGATTGTACTTGTCTTATGAACAACTGCTTAATATGGAAGTGTATGTTGATAATAGAAAATTACAATACTAATATGTTATGTTTTCACCCTAGTCCATGACTTCCAGGAGTAAGTCAAATTTTAGGGGGGGATGATGTAGTTCCCCTCCAATTTCACCTTGGATGTATAGGTGGTTAGACTAAGGAGCGTGAAGATGAATGCAAATAATCAGAATACTTAGGTTAGTATATTTTATCAATGAATCTTGTTGCAATACTGATAATTCACATGCTCTGACATTGCCTTGCATTCAGGTGATTATGATGTTGACTTTACTATGATTGTCATATGTTAGAATTGAGTTTTATGTGACTGATTCTGTATCATAGGAGGTTATGATGTTTTGTGTGGATCAATCATATTATGAGTATCATATGACTATCTAGTGATGGTTCTTACTTAGTCGTTCAGTAACTAATTGATATGTGTGTTGTGATTACATGTTTGATGTGTGGGTGAAAGGAACAGTGTCGCATTACTCATGCATGAGTACCCTACTACACTGTGACTTCCTTTCACTGTGTGTATGACTACATGATTGCATATATATACATGTTTGACCATGTTGTTTATTGTAGGCTGCAGGTACTAGGCATTGACTCTGCTTGAATTAACAGGTTTGAGTGTGCCTTAACCAATGCAACTGTTGAATGGAGATAACATATGGTCCCCTAGCTTAGCCATCATCTTTGAAGAGGATGAGTATCTGGTTGTACACCTTATCAGTGTTGTCAGTTTGGTCATGATAGTCAGTCATTATTGTGGTGGTCTTGCTTTCTGATCTTCCATAGTAGTCAGGTATGGTTTGGCAGTTGGGTTATTTTGTTGGTATTGTTTTGGTTATTGTTGCCTTAATATAAAATAATTAGTTATGAAGCCTTTTTGTTAAATAAATAAATATATAAATGTCCTTAAGTAAATTTAGTTTATGAAAAATATATTATTATAGAAGTTCAGTTAATAAATAATAACAATAATAATAGTAATAAATGTAATTCTAACTAGAGATAAATAAATAAATTAATATAACTTAATGTTGTGTTAATGGTAATAAAATAGATAATATTTGCAAGTTGTCATATATATAAATATAGAAAATACTAAAGTAGATAAAATTAGAAATGAATCTTGTCTAGTTGTAAATGAAATAAATAGCAAATTCTAAAATAAATAGAATCATAGAGAAATTATTGTTTGGTTAAAATAGAAAATTGTAAGAAAGTAATAAAGGAGAATCTTCGAGAAGAAATTGTGGGGGTGGTTATGCATGCTCAACTTTATTTTGAAATCTCAAGACATAATTTGGGGAAGGAGAGTGCATTTCAAATGAAGAATATGTTTTATGTTTTGGGGATCTCTCTCTCTTAGGAAGTTTTCATTTTCTTTTGGCATAGTAAACCATAGCTTCTAGAAGAAAAGACTTGGGAAAAATGGATGTGAGCTGAGAAATTTGTGAAGATGTGATTGAAGCAATATTTCAGGTATGGATAGAGATATGAAACTGATTTATTATTGCATTAGATTTAATGAAATACTTTGTGAAATCTCTTCTACATTTTCTAAACCTAGTCTATTGCATCAGCTATAAATTTATTTTTATGAACTGAGTTCCTCCAAAATTTGTATATGTCGTGCATGACCTAGTTTTTTAAATCATATCCAAAAATCAGCCATACCCAATTTCTCATTGTTGAGATATGAATATTCTGTCTGTCTACCTCTCACCCATTTCGTCTCTGTTGTAACAGTCTGTTGCATTAGCAATAACTTTAATTTTATAAACTGGGTTCTCTAATTTTTTTTTTATATATGGTGTATGTGCTAGATATCTAAATCATGTCTAAAAATCAGCCATACCTAGTTTGTCATTTTTGAGATATGAATATTTTGTGATTGTCTACCTCTCACCCATTTCGTCTCTGTTTTAGCAGTCTATTGTGTTAGCCATAAATTTAATTTTATGAACTAGGTTTCTCTAATTTTTTTTATATATAGTGAACGTCCTAGATATTTAAATCATATCCAAAAACTAGCCATACATAGTTTGTCATTTTTGAGATATGAATATTTTGTGACTGTTTACCTCTCACCCGTTTTGTCTCTGTTGAAATAGTTAGTTGCGTCACTAATAACTCTATATTTTTGAACTGGGTTTCTCTGAGAGTTTTCAACAAATTCATTTTTTACATATCCTACAATCATTGCTTTCCATCATATCACTCTCTTTGAGGCATTATACTAATCAGTTTGCATGCTCTATCTATGCTTTCATATTTTGCATTGTTGGTAGCTTCTAAAGCCTTCTCAACAAATTCATTTTGTGCTGATCCTATCATATGCATGTGGTGAAAAGTGTGGTAGATTTCATGAAGATATTAGATCTATAGGAATGTTTTGTTGTTCTGTATTCCTTTCCTCTCAAGCTAGCCTTAGAACAAGGTTCTTTCATTGTAGCTTCAGGTTTTGTATCTAGTGATTCTAACTAGTGTAAGATATTTACAGCATTCTAATAGTATAGGCTTTTAGTCTTGCTTATACAGTTATATTTAATAGTATTTACAAAATTGTCCTATTTATTAATGAAATCTACATCAGTGTAAATAGTGTAAACAATTGTTGTGTTTAATTTGTATGCCTTAGGGTTATTTGCATGTTGTTTGCAATCATTTTAATTAAATGAAATTAAAAATAAGTCTTGAGAATTATTAGTTAAAATATTGATACTCGTGGATACTTATATCTTATGATCATATTATAACTGCTACTGATGATTAGAAAGTTATAGTTTTGTATTATGATGTGCTTTGAGAGTAAATGTGATGTGAAACCATTGTGTTTTTAAGGTGTCAAGTGTTGTGTCAATTGGGGAAGTTGTTTCCAGAGGCCTAGGAGGGTGTGATTGTTTGGGTTTGGCTATGTGTGCATCATGTGAGTTGAATGAAATGCATTCTTGAAATATTGTCTCCTATTCATGTTAGTATGATACATGTGCAAGATAGATAATGCCTTGCTTAGTGTACCTATTAATGTGGTTATGATGACTATGTAAGATAGATAATGTCATGCTCCGTGTGATGTGAAATGATGTGTATTCTATGTTGTAAATGTAACATGATGAGAATGTGGTAGTTCATGCTTAGTTTATGTTTTGGGACAAGAATTGGTCCCTGTGATTATGATTTGTATGCAAGAAGGTAAATGCCTTGCATTGTATATGTTACTTGTCATTGTGATGGTAATTGTCTTGCTTGATGGATAGGGTCTTCTAGATGCAGGTAGTGGAGTGGATTTCAATGTGGGGCCGGTGCCCAAAGAGGCTACTAGGATAACCCATTAGAAGTTTTTAATCCAGTGATAACTTAAATAATAAATTTAGAGGGTTGGGTAGTTTCCACACTAAATAAGATAATTAGATACCTCAGCCATGCCTATAGTGCTCATTCAGGCTAAGGGTGGGATGAGAAGGCTATTGTTGGCAATATCAACTTCCTTGTCCTCATAAAAGGATTGTTGGTTCCCCATGTGTCACGCTATGGGGTCAGTGCCTAGAGAGAGGCTGCGAGAATAACCATAGATGGGGACCAGTTTCTACAGAGAGATAGCCTAGATAACCCATGCTAGGACCATGCGATGACACTCTTCCCTACTGCAGCCTAGCACTCCCTAATGTGTGTTTTTCCCTTTCATTGTGTGATTGCCTCTGGAAGTAATGTTTGAATTACTTGTGTTGTTCATATTGACCCATATTATATTGGAGCCATGTGTAGTCCTTGTACCTGTTAGTCTACTATTTTTCTTGATTGTTATCTTAGTGGGACCTTATTGTTATCTCCTAGCATGGGGGGTGGACCTTAGGGTTCCACATGGTCGGGTTGTTGTTCTTTTCTCTCCATTGGATTCCCTTGCTATTGATCGTGTGCGAGAAGGATGTACCTAGTATGATAGATTTCAGACCTTGCTCTAGATTGAGGAGATAGATACTTATGATCATGTTCCAGTCTTGTATATCAGTTGAATCATGTACTATTATCTTGATGTATGTACTCCAATGTAATCTGGATAGAAATATTGTAAACAATGTAATGTTGTACTCTCTTATAAAGGAACTTGTCTTATACTCTCTTGTAAAGGAACTTGTCTATGTACTCGTGATCCTATGCGTAGGATCCTGATGTTACGTATTTGATGATATAACATGGAATTGTATGTGTTTATTTATCTGATGCAATTAGACTCAGAATGAACTATGTTTGTTAGTTAATTCATAATGTTGGTTAGATCTTGTTTTAGTTCATTAATAATGTAGCTGTGGAACCCTAGAGAATACAGCTTAATTTAAATGTTATGACTAAATATATGATTGTTGTTATTTCTTTCGTTTAAAAAAAAATTGACCTTTTTGTAAGTTTAGTTCTGTTATCCTCTAGGTTCCTTGGCGGGGTGTTACACGCTATGTCTTATTTCCTGATAGATATACATATTGAAAACATCCATAACTTTCAACATATTAATCCTTTTTTAAATCCAAAAGATGTGTCACATTCTATGATTTATTGTGTATACATCAAAAATTAAATTTTTTGAATTTCATATATTTTTTACTAAGTTAGGTTGGCTGGAAAATTATTTTTTAATGTTTTTAAAGATTAATAGTAAAAAATTTATAAATAAATATTTATTTACTAAAAAACTAAAAAAATATATTCATCACATATGCTCATGTGTCTTTTACTTAAATCCAAATCTTAGAGGAAAAATATTATATTTATCTCGTACTTCGGTTGGCTGGAATGACACATTTTTACGTTTTTTCTAAAAACGTTAGTAGTGCCTCATTGAAATATCCAATTTTCACCAAACTAATTTTTTTTAAAGTAGTAGCCCATAAACTACATTCACTTTTTTAAAACTTTTATTGTTACCTTATTTCTAGATTGTATAGCTAACTCATTCAATTTTTGACATGGAGTTGCTTAATTCTATTTTTCACATTTACATTGCCACTTAGTGGTATAGTTTGGCCCATCATGATCCTTTAGTCACCCAGTAGCTTTAAGAAAATAATCTGTGGCCCATCGAATGATCATCTTTGCATTGGAGAGCTCGTTGCCCATGAATCCGCTAAACTCTAAAACATTCCATGACAGCTGTTACCATTTTTTGACCCCAGCTCCAAAATTGGCTAAGATGATTTATCATTTATCATTTTTAATGAGGTTTGATTTATTTTTGTTATGTGCTAGTTACATAGTTGTTATGAGATAAATCATTCATTGCATTGCAGAGCAATAAAAGAGACAAGTATTCATTCACCATAGTGATTGTCCATTTACAATTTTGAATACATAAGAGAACAAACATTGCATTGAAGGAAACTAAGACATATCAGATGTCCCAAACAAACTATGGGTTATAGCTGAACTCATGATAATACAAATAAAATGCTATGCATCTAATGAAGAAGAGGGAAAGACATAGCCATCATTGCCTTGTTTTGGTTGATCTTCATAGAAGCCTCCAGTCCTACTCCTGACCTCTAAAAAAGTGGGAAGGTCCCATTAGAAGCTCTGGTTATGAAAATCCTTCATCAATCAAGAGAGACATAATACTTTAGTTGTAATGTATTGATCAAATGAGAGCATCCATATGCAGAAGGAATTGAAGAGAAGTAAACATAAGAGCATCATTGTTTTATTCTAATCTGTTTGTTTCATGCGCAGGTATAGGACAAATCATGAAGCTGATTGAAGACATTCATCATGTGGTATCAAATTGGCTCTCACAAGGGTTGAGACTAGCATGCTACTGCCCCTCATCATAGAAGGGATGAATAGAAGAAGAAGATCATTGATGATATTCACATGACAAGATGAAAGAGTAACAAGACAATCATATGCATCAGTCATGACCATGATTTTACTTCAAAGTATGAAATACAACCATGATGCATGAGCATCCAGTGGTGTAAGGGCAATCTTGCATCACCCAAAAAAAGATGTGTTTCAAAATTGTTGATGTTCTTTCCATTTCTTTTCAAAATTTATGGTTTTGGTTCCATAATCGCTTGAATAATGATGTAGAACTTTCAATTTTTCGAAACTGTTTAAAATAGCAACCTACTATTTTTAGAAAGTTTGCATTTGGGCATGGAATGAAGTAAAATTTTACAGGAAGTTTCATAACTCAAAAATAAGACCTTTGGCGAGGGAATCATGCAAAGATCATTTGTGAGCTAAAAGATATTAAAGTTTCTATTTCTTAAAAAATGCCTGAAAATTATTCAAACTCAGGTTTGAGGTACTAAATGGCCTCGTACGGGCCCAAAAATGGTTCTAGAACCAATAGAGCTAGTTCATAGTGCGTAGAACACTCCACGAGCTTTCTGATGCATCAAAATGGTTTGTTAATCAAACACCCAGATCAAAAGTTATGGCTCCCGAAAGTTGACCTATTTTTGGAGGGAGAAGCAAATTTTGAAATTAGGTTGTTGGTTGCCAAAAAGGCTATTAATAGGCACAAAAAATAGGTAGAAAAATAGAAACCCTAGCTGATTTTGGATTACAGAAGGCAGATGATTCTAGAGTCTAGGAATAGGAAGCTATAATGTGTTGCAGCCTATGGAGGGTTGATTCCTCCGATTGTATTTGAGCTTTTGTAATATAATAACTTGTCCAAATCAATAAAGAAAGTTCTATTTTCTATGTGTAATTTATGTTGTTTGGTGTTTTATGATTTAGCCCCTTCATCAAGTGGTATCAGAGTAAGGGTTCCTAAGTGTGTAGATAGATCGCCGACCGTGAGGTAGTTTTCACTAGGACCTGAGGTTGTGGGTTTGCTGCGGAGATCAAGATGCCTCTAGGAAGAAATCATATTGGGAGGAATAGTTTGATGGAAGAGAGTTTTAGAGCCCTGCAAAGGTAAATTGATGCATTACAAGAGGACATGCAAAGGGGGTTTGAGCCGAGAACAAGAGAAGAAAGTGAAGATGAAGCTGAAGAAGAGCTATCTAAGGAAGAACAAGAAGCTGTAGGAGATCTTGAAAAAGTTAGGTTGTTAAGGGCCATTTCTAAGATTGGAAAGAGGCCCAGGATTGAAGTTTCTACATATTCTGGAGATTTTAATCTAGAATAGCTTATTAATTGGATCAATGATATGGAGGAATACTTTGAGTGTGAAGATGTGGAAGACCCAGATCGGGTCTAATTTGCAAAAAAAAAATGAAGGGCTATGCTAGTATTTGGTGGAAGGAGGTCTAGTTAGAGGAATAGAAGAGGAAAATGAAAGATCACCAGATGGGATCAAATGGTGGAGAAAATGAAGAAACAGTTCATTCCTGTGGACTATGAGATGGAGTTGTTGAAGAAGCTGCAAGGATTGAAGCAAGGCAACAAGTCTGTTAAGGAGTATACAGAGGAATTTTATAAAATTACTATTAGGAAAGGTCATGCAGAGCCCAACAAGGAGAACGTAGCCTGTTACATTAATGGGATGAGATCGATTATTCAAGAGGAGCTAAGCCTAGTCAGAATGACCACCATAGAAGATGCATACCAATTTTCCCTAAAGGTGGAAGAGAAGCTAAATAAAAGATTTAATAGCAAGCAAAGGGGAAAAGGTCAAGGCAGAAGGACTGGTGGAAGACCCTATGGGGGGTGAAATGAAGATTCAAAGAAAAGTGAAGAAGCCGGCACCAGTCAAATTCAGAGAGGAGATAATGCCTACCACCCTCATGACTAGAACAATGGTGAGCAAAGAGGAAGAGGAAGAGGCAGACCTAGGCAAGGACCTAGAAGAGGAGGTTTCAGAGGAACCTATTTCCAATGTGGAGAAGAAGGGCATCGAGCATACGAGTGTCTGCAACATCAAGGAAGGAGAAATAGAAGACCTAAATATAATGCACTAGTTGCACATGTAGATGAAGATGCACAGTCTAAGCATTCTGAAGATGTTGAAAGGGGAGAAACCCTAGTGGTCAAAAGAACCTTGTTGAATGAAGAGGAAAAATCAAATCAGAGGAAGAGTTTATTTCGCACAAGGTGCAAATGTGAAGGTAAGTGTTGTGATATTATTATTGATAGTGGAAGCATTGATAATCTTGTTTCAGAGGAGATGGTTGACAAGTTGAAGTTGACAAGAAGAAAGCATCCACATCCATATCAGATTGCATGGTTAAAGAAGGACCATAGAGCTTTGGTCAATGAGTAGTGTTTAGTGAAGTTCAAGATTGGAGACTACCATGATGCGGTGTTGTGTGATATCATACCAATGGACGCATGTCATATGCTGTTGGGGAGGCCGTGGCAATATGATAGGAGCGTTGTCCATGATTGTCGTGGAAACACATATTCCCTAACAAAAGATGGGGCTCGTCATAAATTGAAGCCCTTGAAAGAGGTGGAAGAAAAGGTATGTAGTACTACCAGAATTTGCTTGGTAGATGGTAGAAAATTTTTGGAGGGTATGAAGGATGAGCATGATTGTTTTGCATTGATTCCTAAGATTAGTCAAGAGAAATGTGAAGATGTACCAATAGAAGTTTCAAATATGTTGGAAGAATTTTAGGACATTATCTCTGATAATGTACCAAAGGGTTTACCACCAGTGAGGAAGATAAGTCATCAAATGGATTTGATACTAGGAGCCAGTTTGCCAAATAAGGCTGCCCATAGAATGACTCTAGCAGAGAGTGAAGAGTTGAATAGACAAGTTCAGGAGTTTTTGAGGAAGGGATTGATAAGAGAGAGCCTAAGTCCATGTGCGGTACCTGCAGTACTAGCACCAAAGAAAGATGGAGAGTGGAGAATGTGTATAGACTCTCGAGTCATCAATAAGATCACAATCAAGTATAGATTTCCATTGCCCAGAATGGATGACATAATGGACTATTTGAGTGGAGCCAAGTACTTCATGAAGATTGACCTGAAGAGTGGGTATCACTAGATCCGTATCAGAGAAGGAGATGAGTGGAACACAGCCTTCAAGACAAAGGAAGGTTTTTATGAGTGGTTAGTCATGCCATTTGGGCTAACCAACGCACCGAGCACATTCATGCGGCTCATGAATGAAGTATTGAAAGAATTTTTGGGAAGTTTTGTTATTGTTTGTTTGGATGATATTTTGATTTTCAGTAAGACTTGGGATGAGCATTTGATGCATATCAGAAGAGTTTTAGAGAAGCTAAGAGAAGAAAAGTTGTTGATTAATTTGAAGAAATGTAGTTTTGTAAAGAAGGAGTTGGTATACCTGGGATTTGTTGTCTCAGAGGAAGGTCTTCAGATGGACCCAAAAAAAGTGAGGGCTATCATTGAATGGCCTATGCCAAGGAGTAAAACGGAGGTACGCTCTTTTCATGGTTTGACAAGTTTTTATAGAAAGCTTATCAGGAATTTTAGTAGCATTTGTGACCCCTAACTGAGACAATGAGAGGGGATAGAAAAGAGTTTAGATGGACTAAAGGAGAAGACAAGAGCTTTGATACATTGAAGCAGAAAGTCATAGAACAACCTGGTTTGGCACTTCTAGATTTCAATAAGGTATTTCAGGTAGATTATGACGCTAGTGGTAGTGGTATAGGAGTTGTTTTGAGCCAAGAAGGTAAGCCCATTGCCTATTTTAGTGAGAAGCTTAATGATGCCAAAAAAAAATATTTTGTTTATGATTAAGAATTTTATGCAATAGTTCAGGCTTTGAAGAAATGGAGACATTATTTATTGCTAAAAGAGATTGTTTTATATACTGATCATCTGGCTTTGCAGTATCTTAATAGTCAAGGAAAATTGAATCAAAGGCATTTAAAATGGGTTGAGTTTTTGCAGAGCTATAACTTTGTTTTGAAGCACAGCAGTGGGAAGTCCAATAGAGTTGTAGATGCCTTGAGCAGAAGGCAAAATTTGTTGATAGAAATGAAGATAGAGGTTGTTGGGTTCGATGAGCTCAAAAGTTTGTATCCTGAAGATCTAGATTTTGCAGAGGCTTGGAAAGCTTGTTTGGAGCCTGTCACATTAGACAGGACAAAATGGTTGGATTTCATAATCCAAGATGGCATGTTGTTTAGATGAAGCCAGTTGTGCATTCTAAGGAGTTCCATGAGAGAGAACCTAATTAAGGAGAAGCATAGTGGAGGATTGGCTGGACACTTTGGTCAAGATAAGACCATTGCTATTGTTGGTGAAAATTATTATTGGCCATAGTTGCAGCAGGATGTGAGGAAATTTATGCAGAGTTCTAGAGTATGTCAGATGGCGAAAGGAGCAAGTTAGAATATAGGTCTATATCAGCCACTACCTATACCAGAGAAGTCATGGGATGATATTAGTATGGATTTTGTTCTTGGTTTACCAAGGACATAGAGAGGACATGATCTTGTGGTGGTGGATAGATTCTTGAAGATGGCACATTTCATTCCTTGCAAGAAGACTAATGATGCTGTCCATATTGCTGAATTATTTTTCAAAGAGGTGGTGAGATTACATGGTCTACCAAAGAGCATAGTTTCAGATCAAGATACCAAGTTTGTTGGTTATTTCTAGAGGACATTGTGGAAGATTTTGAAGACAGATTTGAAGTTCAGTTCTACACACCATCCACAGACTGATGGATAGACGAAAGTGGTGAATAGGAGTTTGGGTAACCTGCTACGATGCTTAGTAGGAGATAAGCCCAAGGGATGGGATTTGATTTTACCACAGGCAGAATTTGCTTACAACAATTCTGATAATAGGAGTACTAGTAAATCATCTTTCAAGATAGTATATGGCACTAGTCTAAGAAATGCTTCAAAGTTAAGGAATCTGGACAAAGGAGAAAAGACAAGTGCCGAGGCTGAAGACTTTGAAGAACACATGAAGAATTTGCGTGAAGAGGTGAAAAAGCACATTAATAAGATGAATATTCAGTACAAGGCTAAGGCAGATCAGAAGAGGAGATACAAGGAATTCCAGGTAGGAGATGAAGTCATGGTTCACTTGAGAAAAGAAAGGTTCCTGATTGGAACATACAATAAGCTAAAAATGAAGAAATTTGGACCATGCAAAATTTTGAAGAAACATGATTTAGGAAATGCATATGAGGTGGAATTATTGAGTGAGATCAACATTTCCCCTATTTTTAGCATTGCTGATTTATCATAATATCATGAAGGTGGAATAGAGGATGGACCAACAGAAGAACAGTGGAGTATTTCGGCATCTACTTCAGTAGAGGAGATAGAAGAGATCTTGGATAGCTGTGTGGGAAAAAGTACTCGAAATAGGCAATATGAAGAATATCTGGTGAAATGGAAAGGAAGGCATGTTGAAGATTCTTCTTGGTTGTCTAAGGCAAAGGTTGACTGCTTGGGTTTTCCTCACACAAACACTTGAGACGTGATAGGGTCAATTCTCAATTTACCCTAGGTGTCTGATGTAGAAGCATCCAGTGGTGTAAGGGCAATCTTGCATCACCCAAAAAAAGATGTGTTTCAAAATTGTTGATGTTCTTTCTATTTTTTTTCAAAATTTGTGGTTTTGGTTCCATAATCGCTAGAATAATGATGTAGAACTTTCAGTTTTTCCAAACTACTAAAAATAACAATATGCTATTTTTAGAAAGTTTGCATTTGGGCATGGAATGAAGTGAAATTTTACAGGCAGTTTCATAACTAAAAAATAAGACCTTTGGTGAAAGAATCATTCAAAGATCATTTGCGAGCTGAAAGATATTAAAGTTTTCATTTCTTGAAAAACACCTAAAAATTATTCAAAATTAGGTTTGAGGCACTAAACAACCTTGTACCGGCCCAAAAATAGTTAGAATTAGGAGAGCCAGTTCTTAACATGTAGAGCACTCCACGAGCTTTCCGCCACATTAAACGGTTCGTCAATCGGACACTTGGATCAAAAGTTATGGCTCTCGGAAGTTGACCTATTTTTGGAGGGAGAAGAAAATTTCAAAATTAGGTTGTTGGCCACCAAAAAGGCTATTAATAACTATTTTTGGAAACCCTAGGTAGTAGTAGTGTTAAGGGGAGGGGGGGAAGAGTAGAGTCAACAATAGGTGAGAAAATAGAAACCCTAGCTGATTTGGGGTTACAGAAGACAGATGATTCTAGAGTCTAGGAATAGGAAGCTGTAATGTGTTGCAGCCTATTGAGGTTGATTCCTCTGATTGTATTTGAGCTTCTGTAATGTAATAAGTTGTCCAAAGTAATAAAGAAAGTTCTATTTTCTATGTACAATTTCTATTGTTGTGTGTTTTATGATTTAGCTCCTTCATCAAACCAAGAGCATGATTGGAGCATATAGAGGACAAAATTCAATGCATACAATAGCTTATGCACTACTCCAACTATTGTGAAAATGGCATTCTCAAGCATGATAATAATCAGGATTACACAATGCACTTGTAATCATCAGACATATAAAGGAGTAAGTGTTCACAAGTATTGACTATCGGAAGATTGCTTTCTCATTCATGATCAATAGTCCAACTGGAGTGTTCATTATAAATCAATAAGTAAATTGCAAGGCAGGTGAGTACCAGACTTCATATTTTCTCATTTAAGTGGAGTGGCAGAATCAGATTTAGAATTCAATTACATAAGTTGCCTTTTAAATGATGAAATATATCCAATTACGCCTCACTTTTTCTACTGAGCATTAGAACAAGTGTTATCACATGTTGCATTCATTGCATATCTATAAAAGAAACATGATAAGTATTGCTGATCTGTAGCAGAAAAAATACAAGACAGCCAATCCAGATGGCTCATTTTGTCTTTGGCAAACTCCAAGAGGATCAAAAGGAACATTTCATTACATGTGTGTAATAGAGCATCTTCATCATGTGACAAGGAGTAGTTAAACTGGTGTGATCATCATCCTTTATGCTACAGGATATCATTTTGTATCAAAATGAAATGTATAAGTGTATGGTTGCATCTGTGACTGAGTGAGTTCAAATGAAGTTTCATTATAAGAAGTGATCTACCAAAACTGGTGACAACAGATATAGTGGACCTGATCATATCCTTCAGGACATCTTATTCAATGAATTTGATATGATACAATATAGAAAGAAGAATAGAAGAGGTTCATGTGTTACAGTTTATACAGAACAAGTAAGTGTTGCCTTGATTTGTTACAATGCCTCAATACTGTGACATAGCCAAGTCATCATCCTATATGGATGTACATTTGTACAGTCCACTAAATGGACAAGAGATACAGAAATGAAGGCATATTTGCTGCTACAGGAAGAAGAGAAGTTATAACTTTAAGACCAATAGTATACATTCTATGTGCAAAGTTTACTGAAAGAGTAAGTAAAGCTACAGAGATAGAAATAGTGCATGCAATCATCACTTCTTTTGAACAATAACAGTGATTATCACTAAACAGTGACAATATAAGGAAGAAAGTGATATCATATGCCATGTATGCTACAGAAGGAAGCAATTTTGTGTTCAATAGATAGAAACCCTTGCTTCAATTTTCAAATCTGAGTTTATACAATGAAGAGGAAAAATGCATAGATAATGCCTTATGCATTCATCAACAAAATACCCATATCAACTTTCAAAATCTAATGTATTTTCACAATGTTGAAGAGAAAGGAAAATTGTAAGTAAACGGTCTAGGTAGGCCGAAAAATGAGTATATTGTTTACACAACAAAAACATGAAACCCTTGTTGGGTAAAAAGTTTTTTTTCTTTTTCACAGTTGAGCAAGGTCAAAATGAAACATTGAAGACATGGTCATAGTGAGAAAAGAGTTTTGTGTGATAAAAATATGAAACCCTTATCGGGATTAAAAAAGGAGTCTCTTTCTTCTTACATACAATCAAGCAAGGTAAAAGAAATTTTTGTGTAAGTATGGCCGCAAAGAGTAAAAGAAGGTTCTGTGTAATACAAATGAAACCCTCACTTCTAACACAAGATCTTCACATTTTTACATCAAAATAGAAAAGAGTGAAGCTACAGAAATGTATTACATGAAGCGGTCATGCATATGAGAAGGTATTTCACATACCCAACTAACATAAAATGAAACCCTCATCACAGTTTCATATATGTAGAGATAAAAGAAACCACAGTGGAAGTAATGATAAGGAGGAACAGTGAGCTCACCATTTGATAATGCAGCATGAGAAGGAGATAATGGCCGCAACCACTTGAGTGCCCTTGTCATTTTGCCATTTTTTCAAAGTTCAATATAGAAACCAAACAATATATATCAAATACTGAGAAGACTGAGGAAATAGTTATAATGGTCGCAGCCATTTAATAGATATAAGCCATCAAAATATAGTGAAAATCCATTGAAAAGCTCATATTCAAGCTTACCAGGAGTGGCCTACCATTTTGGCCAAAGAAGTGTCATGCTTTTGACCACTGAAGATCATCGAATGGAGCAAGAAAACACATAGAGCATGAATTCCCAAGTCGGCAGCCATAGTTATAGAGCCAACTCAATGACAACAAAAAATGAAATGAACAATGTTTTAGGGTTCCACACTTGCTTTTGTTTCGACGTCCCTTTTATTTTGACCATGCAAAATATAATCATTTTTATCCAAATGAGATCGGGTTCAACACTTTGTGTTGATGGTTTCTAGTAATCATAAGTCGAGGTGGCCGACAGCTGAATAATATGGCCTATTTTATTAAATCAAAGTGGACATTATCATTAAGTGGACAAGGCTATGCCTTTTAAAATCTTGCCAAGGTCTTAACATCATTTGTGGTCAACTCACATTGGAGTCAAGGTATTATTTGATAATGCATGTGGTCGAGTGTCTTCGACCTCCCACTTATGCATTTTTTATTAGTCCTTCACATATTTCAATCTATGCATAAGATCAAACAAGAATATGCTAGATGAAGATATGGTCAAAGGGGAGTCAATGCGACATGGTGGCACTATAGAGGCAATGAGTTGGCATTTTTCAAGCCATATAGTTAATGCTGAGGTGGCAGAATATCGACACATTGGAGTCCATGGTCTCAAGCCTTTTAAGGCTTTTATTTATTTTTTGCAAACATGTGTAATAGTTCATATTTTTTATGATTTTTATAGAAAATCACTAGTGATACCTTGTAAATATATTGGTGAAATTATAAACCAAATATCATTTTATTTTTGCAAAAAAAAATCATATCGATAGATATTGATTAAAATTGCCATATCATTGTAAAGTTAACTTTAAAGCAATGAAATTATGAATTTATTTTAAAGTTTAACTATCTTTAGACAATTTATAGGCTTATAAAGTAGATCAAATATTCCATTTTGATTTGTTTTATTTAGAGTCATATAGGATGATTTTTAGAGCCTTCATGAGCAGAGAAAAGCAGTTTTATGGTGGGACCACATGAGAGGGTAGTTTTGCAACTTTATTTCATAGATTGGAGACAGATTTAGTACTTTATTTTTGGCTTTCATGAGTAGCTCAAAAATGGACTTAGGGTCTATTTTTAGGTGCTTTTTCATCTTTCTTCAAAGATCATTTGGAGACATTTATTGGAGAAAAACTTAGTTTTTTCTTAGTCACTTAGCATCAGTTTCTTCTCTCTTATAGAGTTGTATACAACAGTTGGCTCACACATTTTATTTTTCATGCATTGTATTCCTTTCAATTCTAATAGCAAACCATCCTGTTTCACATATTTTGTAGTCTTGATCTGATGTTATATTGTGAGTATTTCAGTCATTTATTGTGTCTCAATGCTGTTAAAATTTAGTTTCTTCCTGGTTGTAATTTGTGTTTGACACCAAACCTTGTTGCAAATTACTTAAGGAGTAACTATCAGTGGAATTGTGAGGATTTATGTTAGAGGACATTATTATGAGTGATAGAACTTCATCTAGTTTAGATTTTAGAGTTAGTTTATATTTTAGTTACATCTTTCTACCCCTTTTCCCCTCAAGTCAGTAGTTTCAAAATTATAAGAGAACCAACTCACTCTGGAGATTTGTTCTCATGAAAGGAGACCCACATTTGAGAATGATTCCATGTTTAAGCAAGTAGTTAAGTTTTCCAAAGCTTAACAAGGGTGCATATTTGAATTGACAATAGTTTTTGGCATGCCCAGTGGGACTCTAGAAGTAATTTTAGAGAGATGATTTGACCCCTCGTAGCTGATGCTCTGGTATATATGCAACAGTTTTATCAGCCTTTGGGGGCTTTCAATATACCTAGTGACTCATTCACTCTAGTTTGGATGCTGATTAGTACTTGCAGCTTATGAAAACTAGGTCTAATTCAGAGCCATTTGACTACTTACAGCTGTCTACACCTAAAAGGAGAGGCAGATCAACAAGCAGAACAATTGAGTCATCAACAAGATCCAAGTCTACACCTTCTTGATTCAGATCAACAAGCCCAGTCACAAGAAGTAGAAGTCCAGTGTTGATAGTCCAAATACTGATAATAGCTATGTAGTATGCATTTGGTACTTTCAATGGAAGCAGCCCATTACAACTTGCCCAAAGAGATGATATTCCAATGACATCCCTTAAAAGTTTGCCTTATTTCACTAGAGAGGATTACACTATTGCTACTGAACATATTCAAGATGTAGCAACCTTGTGTTCCATGCACAATGTCACGCAAGAAAATGTGGCAATCAGGTTTTTGGCTGCTTCATTAAAAGGAAAGACCTTACAGTGGTTTAAAGGACTTGCTGAATATTCAATAACATCCTGGGACTTATTGGGAGATGGATTACACAAACACTTCGTGGACAAGTCAGATAATCTCTCATTATTGGAGCAACTTAGCACCATCAAAAGGGCACCACACAAGCACATGACTGATTTCAACTACCAATTTCAGAGAACATGGGATAGGATTCCCACAATGGTAAAACCTTTGCCAAGGCATGCCTTTCTATTTTATCTCAAAGCCTTGAATAACGAAATTTCCATAATGATACAATCAATGGGAGGGACCACCCTTGCAGATTCTTTTGAGACCACTGTTAGACTAGAAAACTACCTTATTTAGGCATGGAAGATAGCCCCTAGGGTCCCTTTACCCATTTTTCCTGAAATCCAACCATCAATGCCTATGGCAGTGCCTCCTCTAGCTACTGTCCTACCTATTCCAACAATAAGATATCAAACAACCCAACAAGTTGATGTCCCAATTTAAACCCAAAGTACCCCAGAGTTGGAAAATACATTGAGGACAATTGCAGATAAGCTAGTAACTATGGAGAAATGTTTGCCCTATCAAAATTAGTATCAGCCTCATTAGAAAAATACATAATATCAGCCCAATCAGTAATATAGGCAACCCTTTCAGGCTAATCCTCAGGGATAGAGAAAGAACTATAACCCTCGACCTTTTCAGGCTTATAATCCAAATACTACTACTACCTCAAGAGAGGTTGTACCCACATAGAATAATCTAGTTCAGGATAGTGACTAGTGTTATCCATGTCATCAACCACATAGTCAAGATGCATGCACGAATGGAGTGAGAAATTAGGCACTCATAGTTTAGAACAACTATGCAAGTTCGGAGGGGGTTAATGGTGAAGCTTCAACTCGGCAGAATAAGGCTGATGTGACCTTAATGAATTGGGAAGAATCTAATTTTTGTGGTGTAAATTATTTCCAAGGTCAGAATCAGCAAAGTACACCTATTTCAGCCAACACAAGGTCAAAATTGAGGGCTGCAGATGTAAATTAGCAAGTTGATGTAGTACAACAGCAGGCTGTAAGGGATAAAAACTAAGTTTATCCATCACAAACTACCCCTATACCACAGCAAAAAGTTTAAATTCTGCAAAGGGACCAAACAGTGCCAGTGAAAGAACAACCCAAAATGCAATAGCAGTCTTCACAAGGTTAGATTGATGCAGTTGCAGCAAGAGGACAGCATAAGGTAACCCCTGTTGCTTTTAATATAGTTGATCATTTTAAGAAAGTGTTGGGTGAATATTTAGTCGTCAACTCACTGATGGAAAAATGGTTATATCAACCACAGTGTGATGAGATAAATCTCTCCTCTCAACAAGGGGAGGTTCCCTTTTTTAACTACTTTCAAACTTATCTATTCTAACACTAATCTTTAGGGTGAATCCATATCATCCATTTCTCTTTTTTTAGAAATGATGTTTACAATTTAAAATAGCTATTTCACAATACAAATCAAATATAACCAAGAAACTCATGAAAGCATAAAGTCTATCATTGCTCCTTTTACTAATTTAAAATTTAGAACCGAACAGGATAAGGTGCAGCCCAAAGTCTTCACCAAATACTATGATAAAAGTACATGATCATAAAAGATAGCAGTAGCTCAAAGTCTCTCCAATATCTTTTTCTTCAAAACATGAAATCACAAACCCAAAGATAATTATTGCAAGACAAAGTCTCCAAAATTAACTTTAGAATGTCTCCCAGATTATCCAAACACACACTACAATTTGATCAAATAGATAAGATAGTATAAGGAAAAGGACATAAGAACAATTTCCAATACACCACAAGTTATTCCAATACAAAGATCTATTCACTTGATAAAATATGATTTACAATTAGAACACAAAGTCTCAAAATGCTCCTTAATTTGGCAAAGTTTCACTTCAATAACAAAAAGATAAAAATACAATAGAGGTCCTTTTTATTTATAGGGAGGAGCCTAGAGAAAAAATAGGGAAATTCTAACTACTTTGACTTATTCAAACAAAAGAGTCTTATTTGACTTATGACTTCTTTTGTCTCATATGTAATTACATTTTGGAAAATTACACGTATGTCCATAACAAAATTCAAATTACATATGCAAGAATGAAAATAAACTAAGGTATTGAAACGAAACTTCAACTTCCTCCATCATTCATCTTCAAAAAGTTCTGATATATAGTTTGCACTGCTATCATTTCACACACATCAGGCTTGGCTATATTCTCTGAGATAGTATGGGCCCGGAGAACTATATCTTTCACTACCTTTATTGCCTTCTCATGCTTGTCAAGGTTGTCCTTCAGATTTTCAAAAATTGAATGTTGATCATAAAGGCTATCCATCGAAACCACTGTGGGTACTTCTTCTTCAAATTTCTGTTGCACCATTTTCTCAAAAGCATCTATCATTTCCCCCACTGAAAGAAACTTTTGACCTTCACCTATCAGAGTGCATGGGAGTTCCTCCAAGATGTGTAGAAGCAAGATATTGTTGTCTTCACTATTTTCATGTGCTTGACACAAGTCATCAAGTAAACCCTTTATTACATTGATGCGGTGGACAAGAGATTCCTTAGTCTTAAGATAAGACTCTCTATTCGAGATGACACCAATTGCTATCAAATTCTTTTATTTTGATCTTCTTCATATCAATCCACTCCTCTAAGATTCCCTCCTTATCTTATAGTTCTTGAGAAAGTAAATCAATAAGATTATCAAGCTCAGCTTTCGCTTTGTCCATCTTTTCTTTTCTTTCTACAATGGTCTTCAACAAGACTCTTCCCTGTGCTAGCAGACACTCTACAATATCTCCAACCACTCTTCCTGAGATTTTTCCACCTTCTGAATCAGAGGATCTTCTACCATTACCGCCATAGGCTCCACAATCTTAGATGATTTTACTATTTTTTGGAGAATAGTGGCAAGTTGTTCTACTTTGGCTTTATACTTCTCTTTCTCATTCTTGACATCATCATATTTCTCAAGCAAGGTGCTAGAAGTGGTTTGAAAATCTGCCTTAATACCTTCATGAGTTAGCTTACCTAGCTTAACTATTGAGACAACATAATCATTCATATCAAAATTGTTAATAGTAGCATCCTCTGGTGGCTTGGCAATTTCTGCATATCTGATTCATTTTTCATTAATGAGTCTGGAGATAGTCTTGGGCTTCTTCTTTAGAGTCTTTAATTTAACAAGCAACAGTTTCTCAATATCAATTTCATCTGGTTAAATTGCTTTCTTCTTTCTCTTAGGAGTGTACGTAGACAACCATGGAGGAAGTATAGAAGCACCAACATTCAGAGAAAAATCCACTACCTATTTTTCCAGATCCATACTTACACCTGTTGTGGTAACAATAGGACTAGTGTTGGTTAAAACTACACCTATGTCACCAACTTTTTCTGAACCATCTAGAAGATGTTCCAAAATAGATTGTTCACCAATATCAAAAGATAGGGAAGATAAACTTGGAATGGAACCAGAATAATCAAATACAGTTCCAAAACTTGTTCTCAAAGAAGGGGGGGTACTATCAGAAGAAACAACCAAAATGGGTGAAATAGGAACATTTGAAACTACAAGAAAACTATCAGAAATAGGAACATGAAGTAGTGGTGTAGAAAATTGGGATTCTGATGGGAGATTCTTTTTAGGAGACTGATGTAGATCACCAAGTTGTTCCTGCACTACATTCTCATCCTTACCTTGTTCTATTTCACCTTCCTCATCAAGCTTATCAGACATTTCTGCTTGTTGGGCATCATTAGATTTCTCAATATTTTGCTATTCATTTTCAACATCTTCAACCTCCATCTGTTCAACATTTGTGTCTTCAGCACCCGATTCAGTGACATTAGAAGTTCCTGCAACCTCTGTCTTCTTCCCTCCCTTGGATACAAATTTGTTTTTGGCTTTTGTACTTTAGAAGAGGAGGGAATGTCACTTTTATTCTTGGTCTGGTTTTCCATTTTCTTGCTTGTTTTCTCTTGAACTTCTGTCTCTAATCCAATAAGGAATTCTTTTAGACTAATTCCTTTGCTTTCCAACCATACGTATGTATTAGCCAGAATTGGCTAAAACCTTTTCCTTATTGAATTCTCCTCTATAATTGACCATCTTACCTCTGGAAGAGGTGAGCACTCAATATTCTCAGTATTATATTTGGGATCTAAAACATTCTCATCATCCTCCATTCCTTCTAGAATGTTTGTAAGGCCCAACTATTTGATCTATCTCAAATGAAGTCTATAAAAGTCTAGTTTCTTGATCTCATTTTGTGTCCTGAGATTGGCCCAAATATCTTCAACCATTGGCATATGGAAAGTTGACTTTCTTTTGATTTTATCTTGTACAATCCTGAAATCAAAATGATCTCTTTTCTTGAAAGTCTTCATTGTGACCTATTGTATCTCTGATTCAACTATTTTAGCCTTAGTAGCTGACTGGACTGAATACCTTCTAATTTCTACAAGAAACTTAATCCCTGACTTTTTCATCTCCATTTGTTTATTATGCACCACAATCAGTTGCCTACATAGTTCCATGAGAACAATCCTGTCACTGGGATAGCGTGGAAGTATATATAAATAACCAAGATAATATCCTACTATAAGGTATATGAATGTAGGAAATTGTAAGAATAAGCAGCCAAAAGAATTCACCACTTGCCAAGCTTCATCTGATACTCTTTTCTGCACTAGTTCATTATCCCACAAACACATAAACACTAAAAATAAAGCATCATTAACCCTACAGAAATGATGGATTGATCCTTTTAGAGTGATTTGAGGATAGTACTCATAAATAGGAACTAATCTCCTATCACCAATCTGAGTCAGACCAGGAAAACTTCTCATGTTCGCAGGAGCATACACTAGATATGAGGTCATATAAAACTTTAAAGTAGTATTGACTCTCACCAATTGCTCATGCAAAGAATTACTAATCTATTCTCCCCAAAAGAATTTCTATGTACCCTAGAGAATCACCTTGATATATGTGTAGATCCATTCTTGAAACTTGGATGAAGAAGGGAGTCCTCTGATACGACTCAAAAGTGTAATCAATTCATAGACCTCCTCAACAAAGTCAATCCTCAGGAGATCTTTCATCCATCTGGTCAAATTGCTCCAAGGAATCTTCAACCACTTACTATTTATGTATTTTCTTGAGGCTTCCACATCTTCATCATAATCTTTTTGGCATTGAGCAAAATCAATTTGTCCAATATTTTCAATAGGACACATGAAGATTTTGTCAAGAAATTCCACATCCAATCTCATAATCATATTCCCTTGGGAATCTAACACAGTCCTAGTATCCATGTTATAATGACTGGCTATCTGAAGAACAAACTTAGGGTTATGGGCAGCAACAGGAAAAGAGGCAACCAAGTGAATGTTGCTATCGCTAATCTTCTGCATGTGTCTAGAAGGATTTGTTTGTTTGGTTCTATCCACAAACTTTGCCATATCCACATGTTCTATCTCTGTATCCTTGATCTCATCACCATTAGATTACGCTAAAGTGATAGGGAAGACCCCTTGGTATTTGTACTTCATGATCTTGGCTTTTGATGGAGACGGGTCTGTCATCAGCTTTGAAGAGGAAATTGGAAAAGGTGTTTACCACAGACATTTGTTGAGAACTGGAAAAAGCCATGAACTTGCAGTTAGGGGGAAAATGGGTAAATTGGGGTTACTGTGATTCGACGATCATGAATAGGGAAATATGTGTTGAAGGGCTTGAGAGAGTGCAAATCGAAGTAAAAGGAGAAAGTGGGTCAATAGGCTTTGAAAAGAAAAATTTCATAGTGTTAGGAAAATTTTTAGAAAAATGTGCATGGGCGGTCAAATTGACCTACACAAGGGACCATTTACTTATCATGTAAAGTTAGTCAATTTGATTGCTATTGCATGTAGGGAAAAGTTTGTTTTTTCATGTATGTGCAAGGTTGGCGAAAAGGGCCACCATTGGATGTATTTGGGAAGATAAACATGTTTGATGTAGGGGTGGTCAATTTGACTTCTCTTACATGAGGGAATAAGCAAGTTCAATATGGTGTATGCACAAGAGGTAAATATGTCCACTAGTGCATATAAGAGAAAAAGCTTGAAGCATAGAGTTGGTCAAAAAGACCGTTATTACATATCTTTGAAAATCCCAAGTTATTATGTGGAAGTAGGAATTTATACCGCTTGTGCATTTTGGGGGATACTCAAGTTTTACATCTAGGGGTGGTAGTTTTAACCGTCCTTACATGTATAGAATAGAAAAATGAAACATATGTATTGCTGACCAAAACATGACCGACTGATACATATTTAGAAAAGAAGGAAAGAAATGTAAGGGTAAAATCATGTATTGGCAGTGCAAAAGACCATCAATACATGTTAGGAAAATACTGGCAAAATCTAAGTTTCATAGATATCATCTAAAATCCACCACTTGCGTTAAGACTAGGGTATGACGAATTAACTGACAATGAACAGAAAATGGCAAAGAGGAACACATGACCATTCTACTTAGGGTTTTTAAGATAACCTCAAGCATGCAAAATGATGACTCAAACCAAACAAAGATATTTGCATAAATCACAAACAAACATTACTATTATAAACAAACCCTAATAAAAGGAAGAAAAATAACAATGAAAGAAGGAGAAATGTCATCCTACCTAGCAATAATAGCAAATAAACCCTAGGCACAAAATCTACATAATCCATGAATTATGTGGTTCGATCAACTTTGTAGAGGATTAAATGGCTTATTTCAAGAAGTTTGAGAATAAAAACTAAAAAGAACAATGACTAAAATGCTTTAAAAAGGTTTAAAACAACGTATTAATGGCAACACGATTGCCATTAATGACACTTGAGTTTAAGATTTGGTGAGATCATACTAAGATGGTAAAAATGACTGACCACACATGAGATGGGTACCTTATGCAAGAGCGGTACTTAGGACTGCCTTTACATCTTAAACAATGACAAGGAACATGCATGGGCGATGATTTTTGCCACTCATGCATGTTAATCAAAAACAAGATAAAACATGTAAAAGCAGCAATTTTGGCTGACATTACATGTAAAACAACAATATACATGTAAGAGCAGTGAATTCAACTACTATCACATGTGAAAACATAAAAAAAAAAATCTAACACCCCAAAATAGTCAAAATTGATATTTTGACAAGCTTACAACCTAGTCGTTTTTCATGATTTTCAAGGAATCATCTTAGGGGAATGTTGCAAACCATTTCAATGATGTTAGATGACTTCATGCGAGGCCAAGAGGACTTTTCTTGATTTGTGAACTTTGAGCGTAGACTACAAAATAGATAAGTTTCGTAGGCATTGTCTACAAAATTGAACACAACTAATTTTGAGAACAACAGTTGGCTCTAACTAGGGAACTTCCTTCGATCAAGCTTTGAAATGATCAAAGGGAGAAGAATCCAGTCTCTAAGGGCCTTCATCCATGTCATTGGGCCATAGAGTCAAGCTACCAAAAAGAAAAAGACACAAAAGACTAAACAAAAATTAAAAAATAAAAACACAAAAATATACAAATGTATAAATGAACTTATCTGATATTTCAAGGATTGAAGTGATTCAGATGTTGTCCACTATGAGGCAGAAAGAATGGTGTTCCATCAAGATACTCCAGCAAGAAGCTATTTTCACCACAAAGTTGATGAATGACAAATGGGCCTCTGCACAGGGAATCAAACTTCCCATGCATTCCTTTTGGTTCTCTCCTCTTGTCCCATAACAAGATTTGATCTCCAATTTGAAACTCACGAGCCTTTGCCTTCTTGTCAAAGAGCTTCTTCACCTGACTTTGATGTTCAACAATACAATCTACTACCATAGGCCACTGTTCTTCAAGTTCAGTGAGGTACATTATCCTTTTGTCAATAGAACTTTCAAAAGTTCTATCTTCTACTGCCTTTACCAACTTCAATGCCAACAACTCTAAAGTAATAGGTACCTCTGCATTTAGACCATATAGAAGCTGAAATGGTGACATACCTATTGCTCTTTTGGGGGTAATCCTATCTTCCCATAAAGCATCAAACAATGCTTTATGCCAAGTTCTCTGATTATCTTCAACCAGTTTCCTTATAATAGTAACCAGATTTTTGTTACTAGATTCTACCTGACCATTCCCTTGAAGATAATAGTCTGAAGAATGAGAAAGGATAATCACATGTTCATAGAAAAAACTAGTGATCTCATTGGAAGAGAAAAAAGTAGCATTGTCTGCTACAACCTTGTTTGGAACTCCAAACTAGGAAATAATATTTTCCTTAAGAAAATTACATATCACTTCAGAAGTAGCATGTTTGACTAGGATGGCCTCCACCCACTTGGTGAAGTAATTAGTTGCAGTGAGAACAAAATTATGTCCCACACTCAATGGTGGGTTCATAGCACCAATGAAGTCGATGCCCAATTGCTGAAAAGGTTCTTCAATTACAACTGGTTTGAGTGGTAGTGCAGCCAACTTAGGCTTTCCAACAAACTACTAACATAACTCACATCTACATACCCAGTTGTACACATCCTAAAACAATGTGGGCCAATAGTACCTAGCCTGCAGAATCTTATGAGCCGTCACAGGTGTAGAAAAATTGTGAAAAGACTCCAGAAGTCTTCTTTGTTGTGCTTTATCCACACAACAAAGAAAAACTCCATCAAGGATTCTTTTATAAAAACCATTGTCCCACAAGACATAGTTTGCAGCCTTCAATTTGATAGTTCATTTCTCTTTATAGGATAGATGAGAAGGACACTCACCATAGGTAAGAAAATGAGTAATATTAGAATATCACTCATTTGTAGTAGCGACAAAGAGAACAGTTGGCATATCCTCAACTTCTTCCTCTTCATCTCCTGTTTCTTTTGGTACATTATCGGCAATCAACTGACACAAACCTTTGCCATGCACAAGCTTAGTAGGTTTGATATCAAGATCAAACTCTTGAATCTTGGCAATCCAATTACCTCTTTTGGTTCCAAACTCCTGTTGAGTCAGGATAAACTTCACTATTGTATCTGGCACCAAAACAATAGTATGTGAATTCAAAATATAAAACCGAAAATGCTTCACCACCTTGACCACAACATAAGCTTGTTTCTTCATATTTGAGTATTTCAATTCGTGAGCCTTCAAAGGACAACTCATAAATGAAATTGGAGATTCTAGATCTTCTTCATTTCGCTGAACAAGAATGGTTGAAAGTGTATGCTCAGAAGCATAACTGTATATTATGAAGTCCTTGGTATAATCAGGACAAACCAGAACTGAAGCATGAGCTATGGCCCTCTTGACATCCTCAAATGCTTCTTTACCTTCCGCACTCCAAGGGAAAGTAGTCTTACCCTTCATCATGTTAACAATGTGATGGGTTTTCTCTGCAAATTCTGGAATGAACCTTTGCAGAAAATTCACCTTTCCGAAGAAAGAATAAACTGCAGTCTTACTAGCAGGTAAAGTAAGACTTTGGATAGACTTGACTCTTTCTGAGTCAAACTTAGTACCTTCTCTTGACACAACATGACCAAGAAGCTTACCCTCTGTAACCCCAAAAACTGATTTCTTAGGATTAAAAGAAATACCATTTTGGTGACATCTTTCTAGCACTTGTCACAAATGGTGGGCATGATCTTGACATTGTTTAGAGAAAATGGTCAAGTCATCAAGATATACCACAATGAATTTTCCCATCTCATCTCTAAAAGAAAGGTCCATTGCTCTCTGTAAAGTAGCACCAACATTGATCAAACCAAACGACATCCTCTAGTATGCAAATGTGCCCCAAGGTGTTGTGAAAGCAGTCTTGTATTGATCTACTTTGCTGACCTCTACTTGATTATAGCCTGAAAAACCATCTAACATCGATAGCATCTCCGAACTAGTTACAGTTTGTAACATTTGGTCCATAATAGGCAAAGGGTAGTTATCTTTTAAAGAAGACTGGTTGAGGTTTCTGAAGTCAACACAAATACAGATTTTTCCATTCTTCTTTCTCACAGGAATAATATTCGCAATCCAAGTAGAATAATGGATAGGAAAGATTATCCTTGCATTCAACATTTTCTAGATTTTAGAAAGAATAGTACTTGATATTTTGGGATTATATTGTCTCTGTTTCTTCTTGTGAGGCAATGACCCAACCCTGAGAGGGATTTCATGCTGAATCTCCTTAGGTCTGAAAGACTTCAGATCATCATAAGAATATGGCAGAACATCAATGTAATAGCAAAGAAGTGTAGTGAATTTGAATTTCTCATCAGTAGTGCAATACTTCCCAATGTTAACCAGTTTGGGATCTGCTTCAAAACTCAAATTTACTTGCTCAAATTCCATAGATGAACTTGAATCAAGTTGTTGCTATTGTTTTACATATCTATCATGCTTATCAAATAAATTTTCCAAAGAAACCAAACCTTTTGGAATCTTATTCCCTTTTGGCTAAAGAAACTCCTCACCAATTTGTGAATCTATTTTAGAAACATATTCACATGGTGAAGAATCACTACCATCAAAATAGAGTTCATCAAAGTTATCTGTCCTTTCTAAGAAGTCAATGATCTGATTATCACCATTGAAGACCTACCAATGATTAGCATTATCTAGCACACTTGGTTGGAAAACCAACTCAATTGTGTACTTGTTACCTTTGAAGTCTTTATGGGGAACCATGAGGGTGGAACAGATAGCTAATGAATTAGCCTGATCATTAAACTCTCTCAGTACTGTAGAGATGTTGAAAGCATCAAAACCTTTGATGTAATCCAAAACACAATTTTAGTAATGCCTTAGTCTTTCATTCTTGGTTTGATAAAGATTTCTCACTTAGCAAACCACAAGTTTAGTATCACCTTGTGCATGAAGATTTTTAATACCTTTAACACGAGCAACTTCCATTCCGAGTAACAATGACTCATATTCAGTAGTGTTATTAGTATTGTCAAACTGCAGCATATAAGAGAAAGGGAAGATATCACCTTGTGGAGATATCAAAACAACTCCAGCTCTAGATCTGGTGGAAGAACAACTACCATCAAATTTGAAAACCTAAACATCATTTGAATTTATCACTTTGATGTTTCTATTACTAGTAGATTCTTCTTCATCAGAAAGAGAAGATTCTGACATCACTATGCTCTCATCTGAACTTTGGTCTGATTTACTAGAAGTATCCTCTGATTTTGCTTCTGAGATATCTGAACACTCATCTAATGAACTAGAAGTATCCTCAGTAGACAAGAAATAATTACCCATTGCTGAAGACAAACAAAATTTGGGCTTTGGGATTTGCAGTTTGGGTAACAATATATTTTGTCTCCTTCTCAGGAAGCAACTTTTGCATGACACCTTTAATAGGTATCCTTGCCTTGGATAGGTCCATGTTTAGTTCTCTTCCCACATCTTTACAAAAATTATGCCCAAGCAAAATGCCATAAGAGGCTGGAACATCAGCCACTAGGACGGTCATCTTGATCCTCTTATCTGGAAAGGATTCAAATGCAAATTGGGCATCTTTGATTTGGCCCAACAATGACACTTACTTATTTTCCATGGAGAAACATCTCCCAAAGGTCTTGGTCAAACTAAGACCAAGGGTATCTGCCACTTTGGCAGGCATAACATTATCAGAAGCCCCAGATTCTATTATACAATTGCTTAACTTTTGACCATTTACCAATAAAGAAACATAGAAAGGTTCTATTTTCCCTGGAGCAACAAGGGGAGTAGTGACAAGATGATTTTGGGTTGAATTGTTCTTTGAGGAGTCATGGGTAGTCCTAGAAAGATCTTTCCCTATAGGGACAACCTTATTTTTCACATATTTAGCTAACCTATCAAACTGTTCATATTAGCTTGTAAGTACTCTACTTCAGACATCTGGATTTTAGTTTTCCTAGCATGATCTATTATGTCAAATAGCTGAAATGGACTAGATACAAAGGAAGAAAATCCATCATTCTAAGTTTTATTTGGGGTAGCACTAGTCTAAGGAATAGAAGTAGAAGACACAAGATTGTTAGATGTACTTACTTGTTTATCGACAACTGGGTCCTTTGATTGAAAAGGCAACAGAGTTCCCCGTTTGGCAATTGAGATCACTGACTAAGGTTCTTCTCTTGTCTTTCCTTTATCAGCTTGCTGATTTGACTGATTTTGGGACCTAGTAAAAACAGCATATGCTCCATCATATACTACTCCTTCTCTTTTAGCTTCATCTTGGTAATTTAGAAAACCAATGGTAGAGTCACCGGCTAATTCTTCTTCTCCTTATATAAAAAGATTAGCATCATTCTCCTGATGTAACTTAGGTTGGAAATAACTATCATGTTTAGCTTCATAGTAACCAACCACTGAGTTGACTAGTGTTGCTTCAATGGCAAGCTTCCCCTGTGTTGGCGGAAGACGATTTTGTTGCCCTTGATTTCTGGTAGCATTACCTTGATATGAATTGTTAGGAAATGTTCTCCTTGGTATATCCGTATAAGAAGGAGGAGTGGACATACCTTGAGACATTTGCCTTTTCAAAGCTAGCAATTCATTTGCTAACTTTTGTACCATAGGATCTATGGTGCTTGTGGAAGAATTATCAGTAGAGGATTGACCTCTATTTCTATTTTAATCTCTTCTTATCTTACTCGCAAGGATAAGATCTTCTTCAACCTCCATAGCCAAAATTTGAGCTGCGGGAAGATCTATAGGGCCAGTCCACCTTAATAGAAAGCTTACCTCAAGAAGCTAAGTATTGATGAAGAAACATTTAAGATTCTCTGCCATTGGTTGAGTAGTTGTAGGAATCCTATTTGTCAATTTGTTGAACTTGGTGATGAAATCTCGCATGGGTTCATCTGCAACAACACCTTGCAGTGTTTCTACAAAAAGTTGTACTGCCACATCTTCATGTTCCACCCCAAGCACACCATAAGCTATGCAAAAAGCTGCAATGTGTTCATCCAGATGGACTTTCCCATCACCATAGAATTTAGGGAAATTCTTCCTTGAACTACAAGGTAGTTCATGTCATGGAGGTGTTAAATTCAAGGGACCAAAAGTATTACCCCACAGACCTTGAGCTGCCATTATGCGCTAATTGAAAGGTGGGATAACAAACCTTTGAGGGATTCAAACACACAGAACTCTATTACTACTAGAGGTAGAAGCTTCACTTGGTATTGGAGACCTGGCATTGGTAGGAGGAAAACTCCTAGTTTGCTAAAGTTGAGGTCGTGGAGGCAAAAGACCAAATTTATTTTGCTGCATCAACTCAAATACAGGATCGATAACTCCTTGAGCTCTCTTGCTTCTTGTATACTGTGGGTCTGATAGAATGTAATGTACTCAACAAAGATTTGTAAACAACTTTAAAACAATGGAAGACGATGAAATGCTTCAACTCAAAGTGTGATGCTCTAAGTTGCGCATTCTTCCCCGGTAGAGTCACTAAAAAACTATTGGGTGAATATTTTGTCATCAACTCACTGATGACAAAATGTTTATATCAACCACAGTGTGATGAGATAAATCTCTCCTCTCAACAAGGGGCGGTTCCCTTTTTTAACTACTTTCAAACTTATCTATTCTAACACTAATCTTCAGGGTGAATCCATATCATCCATTTCTCTTTTTTTAGAAATGATGTTTACAATTTAAAATAGTAATTTCACAATACAAATGAAATATAACCAAGAAACTCACGAAAGCACAAAGTCTATCATTGCTCCTTTTTCTAATTTAAAATTTAGAACTGAATAGGATAAGGTGCAGTCGAAAGTCTTCACCAAATACTATGATAAAAGTACACGATCATAAAAGATAGCAGCAGATCAAAGTCTCTCCAATATCTTTTACTCCAAAACATAAAATCACAAACCCAAAGATAATTATTGTAGCACAAAGTCTCCAAAATTAATTTTAGGGTGTTGGCAAGAAGTTGAGTCCACTTTTTGGCCAACAAGTGGAAGTGTTTTCCTTGATTTTTAGAATTTGTCACATTTGACCTCAAAATTTGATGCACTTAGAGATGGAATCTTGAAAAAAGTCACTAATAATAAAATGTAGCACTCAGAGTCTAGTTTCTAAATATATAATATTTTTGAATACCTAAATAATACAAATTGATTTTCAATAGGCATTTCTAAAAACCACTGTTTAAAAGTCACTTTTTTTTACAATACCATGCATGTGTACGTCATCCATATTTTAACATAAATAATCATATTTTTCTAAATACTTTTGGGAAAAGATTTGTAACTCACTTAAGCATGTTTTCCATATTTTTTTTTCTTAATTTTTTATTGGCCATATTTGGTGTTTTGAAAAATTGTCATGTACGTCATGCATAAGATGACCTAAACTTATCATTTTTTGAATTTTCTTTTTTTTTTTAAATTGAAAAGAATTGTCTGAAGTATGTTTTCATACAATTTGTTTTTCAAAAAATTATTTTAATAAAAAGTTATTAAAATACTAAAAAACCCTGATAATTCAAGTTTATGGACTTGTTTCATTAAAAATTAATTGAAAAATAGAAAAAATAATCCAATTGTAAAAATAATTATATATTTGGAATCTACACTATCTCATCTATAATGGGTTTTAATTTTGTCAAAAACTTCTTTTAAAAAAGTCATCCGCCATATTGCCAAAGTCCATTTCTTCGAAAAATTTGGAGCTTTTTGTTTAAAAAATAAATAATAAATACAAAAATATGTCCAAAACTAAAAAAAATCATATATTTTAAAACTAGACATTGTCTTCTTAAATGGGTTTTAATTTCATCCAAAAATTCTAAAAAGAAACTTTGTCAACCATATTGCCAAAATCCATCATTTCTGAAAATATTTTGTACTATGGCTTCCAGTAAAAGTGGACCCAAATTCTTGCACTTGCTCTTTAGACTATCTCCCATATTATCCAAACTCACACTACAATTTGATCAAATAGATAAGATAGTATAAGGAAAAGGACATAAGAACAATTTCTAATACACCACAAGTTATTCCAATGCAAAGATTGAATGATTGCTTGCTTTTCTATTCACTTGATAAAATATGAGTTACAATTTGAATACAAAGTCTCAAAATGCTCTTCAATTTCGCAGAGTTTCACTTCAATAACTAAAATATAAAAATACAATAGAGCTCCTCTTTATTTATAGGGAGGAGCCTAGAGCAAAAATAGGGAAATCCTAACTACTTTGACTTATTCAAACAAAAGAGTCCTATTTGACTTATGACTTCTTTTGTCTCATATGTAATTACATTTTGGAAAATTACACGTGAGTATGTCCATAACAAAATTCAAATTACATATGCATGAATGAAAATAAACTAAGGTATTGAAAAGGGACTTTAGCTTCCTCCATCATTCTTCTTCAAAAAGTTTACATTGCTATCATTTCACACACATCAGGCTTCGCTGTATTCTCTAAGATAGTACGGGCCCGGAGAACTGCATCTTTCACTACCTTTATCGCCTTCTCATGCTTGTCAAGGTTGTCCTTCAAATTTTCAAAAGATGAATACTGATCATAAAGGTTGTCCATTGAAACCATTGTGGGCACTTCTTCTTCAAATTTCTGTTGCACCATTTTCCCAAAAGCATCTATCATGTCCCCCGCTGAAAGAAACTGTTGACCTTCACCTATCAGAGTGCATGGGAGTTCCTCCAACTTTTGTAGAAGCAAGATATTGTTGTCTTCATTGTTTTCACATGCTTGACACAAGTCATCAAGTAAACCCTTTATTACATTGATGTTGTGGACAAGAGATTCCTTAGTCTTAAGATAAGACTCTCTATTCGAGATGACACCAATAGCTATCAGATTCTTTATTTTAATCTTCTTCATGTCAATCCACTCCTCTAAGCTTCCCTCCTTATCTTGTAGTTCTTGAGAAAGTAAATCAATAAGATTATCAAGCTCAACTTTCGCTTTGTCCATCTTTTCTTTTCTTTCTACAGTGGTCTTCAACAGATCTCTTCCCTATGCTAGTAGATGCTCTACAATATCTCCAACTCTTCCTGAGTTTTTTCCACCTTCTGAATTAGAGGATCTTCTACCTTTACCACCATAGGCTTCACAATCTTAGATGATTTTACTATTTTCTGGAGAATAGTGGCAAGTTGTTCTGGTTTAGATTTATACTTCTCTTTCTCCTTCTTGACTTCATCATATTTCTCAAGCAAGGTGCTGGTAGTAGTTTGAAAATCTGCCTTAATGCCTTCATGAGTTAGCTTACCTAGATCAACTCTTGAGACAACATAATCATTCATATCAAAATTGTCAATAGTAGCATCCTCTAGTGGCTTGGCAATTTCTACATATCTGATTCCTTTTTCATTAATGAGTCTAGAGACAGTCTTGGGCTTCTTCTTCAGAGTCTTTGATTTAACAGGTAACAGTTTCTCAATATCAATTTCATCTAGTGAAATTGATTGCTTCTTTATTTTAGGAGTGTACATAGATAACCATGGCGGAATTATAGAAGCACCAACATTCAGAGAAGAATCCACTACCTGTTTGACCGGATCCATACTTACACCTGTTATGGTAACAATAGGACTGGTGTTGGTAAAAACTACACCTATGTCAACAACTTTCTCTGAACCATCCAAAAGATGTTCCAAAATAGATTGTACACCAATATCAAAAGATAGGGAAGATAAACTTGGAATAGAACTAGAAGAATCAAATACAGTCCCAAAACTTGTTCTCAAAGAAGGAGGCTACTATCAGAAGAAACAACCAAAATGGGTGAAATAGGAACATTTGAAACTACAGGAAAACTATCAGAAATAGGAATATGAAGTAGAGGTATAGAAACTTGGGATTCTAATGGGAGATTCTTTTTAGGAGACTGATGTAGATCACCAAGTTCCTACTCTACATTCTCATCCTTATATTGTTTTATTTCACTTTCCTCATCAAGCTTATCAGACATTTCTGCTTGTTGGGCATCATTAGATTTCTCAATATTTTGCTGTTTAGTTTCAACATCTTCAACCTCCATCTGTTCAACATTTGTGTCTTTGGTACATGATTTAGTGACATTAGAAGTTCCTGCAACCTCCTTCTTCCCTCCCTTCGATAGAAATTTGATTTTTAGATTTTGTACTTTAGAAGAGGAGGGAATGCCACTTTTAATCTTGGTCTGGTTTTCCACCTTCTTGCCTGTTTGCTCTTGAATTTCTGTCTTTGATCCAGTAAGGAATTCTTTTAGATTAATCCCTATGCTTTCCAACCATACATTTGTATTAGCCAGAATTGGCTGAAAGCTTTTCCTTATTGAAGTATCCTCTTTAATTGACCATCTGACCTCTGGAAGAGGTGAGGACTCAACATTCTCAATATTATATTTGGGATCTAAAACATTCCCATCATCCTCCATTCCTTCCAGAATGTCTTCAAGGCCCAGCTCTTCAATCTAACTCAATTGAAGTCTACAAAAGTCTAGTTTCCTACTCTCATTTTGTGTCTTGAGATCAGCCCAAATATCTTCAACCATTGGCATATGGAAAGTTGACTTTCTTTTGATTTTATCCTGTACCCTGCTGAAATCAAAATGGTCTCTTTTCTTGAAATTCTTCATTGTGACCAGCTGCATCTCTAATTCAACTGTTTTAGCCTTGGTAGCTGATAGGACTGAATACCTTCCAATTTCTAGAGGAAACTTAATCCCTAACTTTTTCAGCTTCATTTGTTTATTATGCACCACAATTAGCTGCCTACATAGTTCCATGAGAACAATCCTATCACTAGGATACCATGGAAGTATATATGTGATGTAGGAGCATCCAGAGGTGTAAGGGCAATCTTGCATCACCCAAAAAGACATTAATTCAAAACCATTGTAGTCATTCTCATTTCTTCCCATAATTAGTGTTTTTGGTTCCATAATATCTAGAATAATAATGTAGGACTTTCAGTTTTTCCAAAACTGCTAAAAATAGGGACCTACCTGTTTAGGAAAGTGTACCTGCTATTTTTAGAAAGTTTGCATTTGGGCACGTAATGAAGAAAAAACTTCTTGAAAGTTACATAATGGAAATATAAGACCTTTTGCAAAGGAATTAGGCAAAGATCATTTGTGAGTTGAAAAATATTAAAGGTTTTGTTTTCTGAAAAGCCCTTGAAAATTTACGGAACGAGATATGAGGCACTAAAACTCATCATAACATCTCAAAAAGTTGATGGAAATCCATTTACAAATTTTTTGCATGATAGTTTACATCTTGAGCTTTCCGGCGCTTAAAATGGTTCGTCAATCAGACACCCGGATCAAAAGTTATGCTTCCCGGAAGTTGACCTACTTTTGAAGGGAGTTGCAAAATTTGAAATTTAGCTGGAGGCCACCAAAAAGTGCTATTTATGACTATTTTGGGAACCTAGGTTGGTAGTAGAGTCAAGGGGGCCAGTGTGGAGTCAAGAATAGGTGGGAAAAAAGAAACCCTAGCTAATTTGGGGTTATAGAAGGCTGAAGATTCTAGAGTCCTTAGGTTGGGAAAGCTGTAATGTGTTGCAACCAGTAGAGGAGTTATCCTCTGATTGTAATTGAGCTTCTGTAATGTAATGAGTTGTCTAGTTCAATAAAAGAAAGTTCTATTTGTTGTGTTCAATATCTATTATTGTGTGTTTTATGATTTACCCCCTTTATCAAGTGGTATCAGAGCGAGGGTTCCTGAGTGTGTAGACAGATTGCCGACCGTGAGGCAGTTTGCACCAGGACCTGAGGTTGTGGGTTTGTTGTGGAGACCAAGATGCCTCCATGAAGAAATCATGTTGGGAGGAATACTTTGACAGAAGAGGGTTTTAGAGCCCTATAAAGGCAAATCGATGCATTGTAAGAGGAGCTACGAAGAGGGTTTGAGCTGAGGATGAGAGAAGAAAGTGAAGGTGAAGATGAAGAAGAGCTATCTAAGGAAGAACAAGAAGCTGCCAGAGATCCTGCAGAAGTTAGGTTGTTGAGGGCCATTTCAAAGATTGGAAAGAGGCCCAGGATTGAAGTTTCTACATATTCTAGAGATTTGAATCCAGAACAACTTATTGATTGGATCAATGACATGGAGGAGTATTTTGAGTATGAAGATGTGGAGGACCTAGATTAGGTTAAGTTTGCAAAAACAAAGCTGAAGGGCCATGCCAATATTTGGTGGAAGGAGGTCCAATTAGAGAGGAATAGAAGAGGGAAAGGAAAGATCACCAGATGGGATCAAATGGTGGAGAAACTAAAGAAGCAGTTCATTCCTATGGACTATGAGATGGAGTTACTGAAGAAGCTACAAGGACTAAAGCAAGGTAACAAGTCTATTAAGGAGTATACATAAAAGTTTTATAAAATTACTATTAGGATAGGCCATGCAGAGCCCAACAAGGAGAAGGTAGCCCGTTACATTAATGGGTTGAGGCCAAGTATTCAAGAGGAGTTGAGCTTGGTCAGAATGACCACCATAGAAGATACATCCCAGTTTTCCCTAAAGGTGGAAGAGAAGATGAATAAAAGATTTGATAGCAAGAAAAGGGGAAGAGGTCAAGGTGGAAGCACTGGTGGAAGACCCTATGGGGGCCAAAATGAAGATGCAAATAAAAGTGAAGAAGCTGGCACCAGTCGAAATCAGAGAGGTGATAATACCTACCGCCCTCGTGACTAGAATAATGGTGAGCAAAGAGGAAGAGGTAGACCTGGGCAAGGACCTGGAAAAGGAGGTTTCAGAGGAACCTGTTTCTAATGTGGAGAAGAAGGATATTGAGCATATGAATGTCTGCAACATCAAGGAAGGACGAATAGAAGACCTGAAGGTAATGCACGAGTTGCACATGTAGATGAAGATGCATAGTTTGAGTGTTCTGAAGATACTGAAAGGGGAGAAACCTTAGTTGTCAGAAGAACTTTGTTGAATGAAGAGAGAGAACCCAATAAGAGGAAGAGTTTATTCTGCACAAGGTGCAAATGTGAAGGTAAGTGTTGTGATATTATTATTGATAGTGGAAGCACTGATAATCTTGTTTCAAAGGAGATGGTTGACAAGTTGAAGTTGACAAGAAGAAAGCATCCACATCCATATCGGATTGCATGGTTGCAGAAGGACCATAGAGCTTTGGTCAATGAGCAGTGTTTAGTGACGTTTAAGATTGGTGACAACCATGATGAGGTGTTGTGTGATATCATACCGATATATGCATGTCATATGCTGTTAGGGAGGCCATGGTAGTATGATAGGAGTGCTGTCCATGATGGCCGTGCAAACACATATTCCCTAATAAAGGATGGAGTTCATCATAAGTTGAAGCCCTTGAAGGAGGTGGAAGAAAAGGTATGTAGTACTACTAGAATTTGCTTGGTAGATGGTAGGAAATTTTTGGAGGGTATGAAGCATGAGTGTCATTGCTTTGCATTGATTCCTAAGATTAGTCAAGAGAAATGTGAAGATGTACCTATAGAAGTTTTAGATATGTTGGAAGAGTTCTAGGACATTATCTCTGATAATGTACCAGAAGGTTTACCACCAGTAAGGAAGATAAGTCATCAAATGGATTTGATACCAGGAGTCAGTTTGCCAAACAAGGCAGCCCATAGAATGACCCCTGCAGAGAATGAAGAGTTGAACAGACAAGTTCAGGAGTTGTTGAGGAAGGGACTAATAAGGGAGAGCCTAAGTCCATGTGCAGTACCTATACTACTAGCACCAAAGAAGGATGGAGAATAGAGGATGTGTACAGACTCTCGAGCTATCAATAAGATAATGATCAAGTATAGATTTCCATTGCCAAGAATGGATGACATCATGGATTGTTTGAGTGGAGCCAAGTACTTCATGAAGATTGACCTAAAGAGTGGGTATCACCAGATCCGTATCAGAGAAGGAGATGAATGGAAGACAGCCTTCAAGACAAAGGAAGGTTTGTATGAGTGCTTAGTCATGCCATTTGGACTAACCAATGCACCAAGCACATTCATGCGGATCATGAATGAGGTACTGAAAGAATTTTTGGGAAGTTTTGTTATTATTTATTTGGATGATATTTTGATTTTCAATAAGACTTGGGATGAGCATCTGATGCATATCAGAAGAGTTCTAGAGAAGTTCAGGGAAGAAAAGTTGCTGATTAATCTGAAGAAATGTATTTTTGTAAAGAAAGAGTTGGTATACCTAGGATTTGTTGTCTCAGAGGAAGGTCTTAAGATGGACCTAGAAAAAGTAAGGGCTATCATTGAATGGCCTATGCCAAGGAGTGCAATGGAGGTAAGATCTTTTCATGGTTTGGAAAGTTTTTACAAAAAGTTTATCAAGAATTTTAGTAGCATTTGTCCACCCCTAATTGAGACAATGAGAGGGGATAGAAAAGAGTTTAGATGGACTAAAGGAGTAGACAAGAGCTTTGACACATTGAAGCAGAAAGTCGCAGAACAACCTATTTTGGCACTTCCAAATTTTAATAAGGTATTTTAGGTAGATTGTGATGCTAGTGGTAGTGGTATAGGAGCTGTTTTGAGCCAAGAAAGTAATCCCATTACCTATTTTAGTGAGAAGCTTAATGATGCCAAGAAAAAGTATTTTGTTTATGATCAAGAGTTTTATGCAATAGTCCAGGCTTTGAAGAAATGGAGACATTATTTGTTGCCAAAAGAGTTTATTTTATATACTGATCATCAGGCTTTGTAGTATCTTAATAGTCAAGGAAAGTTAAATCAAAGGCACTTAAAATGGGTTGAGTTTTTGCAGAGTTATACTTTTGTTTTGAAGCACAGGAGTGGGAAGTCCAACATGGTTGCAGATGCCTTGAGCAGAAGGTGAAATTTGTTGACAGTAATGAAGATAGAGGTTGTTGGGTTTGATGAACTCAAAAGTTTGTATCCTAAAGATCCAGATTTTGTAGAGGCTTGGAAAGCTTGTTTGGAACCTGTTACTTTGGACAGGACAAAATGGTTGGATTTCAAAATCCAAGATGGCATGTTGTTTAGAGGAAACCAATTGTGCATTCCAAGGAGTTCCATGAGAGAGAACCTAATTAAGGAGAAGCATAGTGGGGGGTTAGATGGATACTTTGGTTGAGATAAGACCATTGCCATTGTCAGTGAAAATTATTATTGGCCGCAGTTGCAATAGGATGTGAGGAAATTTGTACAGAGTTGTAGAGTGTGTCAGATGGCAAAAGGAACAAGTCAGAATACAGGGTTGTATCAACCATTACCTATACTGAAGAAGCCATGGGATGATATTAGCATGGATTTTGTTCTTGGTTTACCAAGGACACAGAGAGGACATGATTCTATTTTTGTGGTGGTGGACAGATTCTCAAAAAGGGCACATTTTATTCCTTGTAAGAAGACTAATGATGCTGTTCATATTGCAGAGTTACTTTTCAAGGAAGTGGTGAGACTACATGGTCTACCAAAAAGCATACTTTCAGACCGAGATACCAAGTTTGTTGGTTATTTTTGGAGGACATTGTGGAAGAAGTTAAAGACAGACTTGAAGTTCAGTTCTACACACCATCCACAGATTGATGGATAGACAAAAGTGGTGAATAGGAGTTTGGGTAACCTACTACGATGCTTAGTAGGAGATTAGCCCAAGGGATGGGATTCAATTTTACCACAAGCGAAATTTGCCTACAACAATTCTGTCAATAGGAGTACTGGTAAATCACCATTCCAGATTGTATATGGTAATAGCCTGATAAATGCTTCTGAGTTATGGAAGCTGGGACAATGAAGAAAAGACAAGTGCTGAAGTTGAAGACTTTGCAGAACATTTGAAGAAATTGCATGAAGAAGTGAGAAAGCACATTAATAAGATGAATATTCAGTACAAGGCTAAGGCAGATCAGAAGAGGAGGTATAAGGAGTTCTAGGTGGGAGATGAAGTCATGGCTCACTTGAGAAAAGAAAGGTTCCTAGTTGGAACATACAATAAATTGAAAATGAAGAAATTTGGACCATGCAGAATTATGAAGAAGCATGATTTAGGAAATGCATATGAGGTAGAGCTGCCGAGTGGGATCAATATTTCTCCTATTTTCAACATTGCTGATTTATCAGAATATTATGAAGGTGGAACAGAGGATGGACGAACAGAAGTGCAGTGGAGTATTCTGGCATCTACTTCAACAGAGCAGATAGAAGAGATTTTGGATAGTCGTGTGGGAAGGAGCACTCGGAACAAGCAATACAAAGAATATCTACTGAAATGGAAAGGAAGGCCTATTGAAGATTCTTCTTGGTTGTCTAAGGCAAAGGTTGACCATTTAGGTTTTCCTCACACAAACACCTGAGACATGACAGGGTCACTTCTCAAATTACCCTAGGTGTCTGATGCAGGAGCATCAAGATGTGTAAGGGCAATCTTGCATCACCTAAAAAGAAGTTAATTCAAAACCATTGTATTTGTTCTCATTTCTTCCCATAATTAGTGTTTTTGGTTCCATAATATCCAGAATAATAATGTAGGACTTTTAGTTTTTCCAAAACTGCTAAAAATAGCGACCTGCCTGTTTAGGAAAGTGTACTTGCTATTTTTAGAAAGTTTGTATTTGGGCACATAGTGAAGCAAAAACTTCCAAAAAGTTACATAATGGAAATATAAGACCTTTGGCGAAGGAATCAGGCAAAGATCATTTGTGAGCTGAAAAATATTAATGTTTTTGTTTTCTGAAAAGCCCTTAAAAATTTACGGAATAAGATATGAGGCACTAAAGCTTCTCATAACATCTCAAAAAGTTGATGGAAATCCATTTATGAATTTTTGGCATGATAGTTTACATCGTGAGCTTTCTGGCACTTAAAACGGTTCGTCAATCGGACATCCAGATCAAAAGTTATGCTTCCCGAAAGTTGACCTACTTTTGGAGGGAGTTGCAAAATTTGAAATTTAGCTGGACGCTGCCAAAAAGTGCTATTTATGACTATTTTGGGAACCCTGGGTGGTAGTAGAGTCAAGGGGGCTAGTGTGGAGTCAAGAATAGGTGGGAAAACACAAACCCTAGCTGATTTGGGGTTACAGAAGGCTAAAGATTCTAGAGTCTTGAGGTTGGGAAAGCTGTAATGTGTTGTAGCCAGTAGAGGAGTTATCCTTTGATTGTAATTAAGCTTCTGTAATGTAATGAGTTGTCCAGTTCAATAAAAGAAAGTCCTATTTGCTATGTTCAATATCTATTATTGTGTGTTTTGTGATTTACCCCCTTCATCAATATGGATAACCAGGATAATATCCTACTCTGAGATTGTAAAAGTAGGAAACTATAAGAACAAGTAGCCAAAGGAATTCACCACTTACCAAGCTTCATCTGATACTCTTTTCTGCACCAGTTCATTATCCCACAAAAACATAAATGCTAAAAAGAAAGAATCATTAACCCTATGGAAATGATGGATTGATCTTTTTAGAGTGATTTGAGGATAGTACTCATAAATAGGAACTAATCTCCTATCACCAATCTGAGTCAGACCAGGAAAACTTCTCATGCTTGCAGAAGAATACACTAGATATGAGGTCATATGAAACTTGAAAGTAGTATTGATTCTCACCAATTGCTCATGCAAAGCATTACTGATCTATTCTCCCCAAAAGATTTTGTGTACCCCGGAGAATCACCTTGATATATGCGTACATCCATTTCTGGAACTTGGATGAAGAAGGGAGTCCTCTGATACGACTCAAAAGTGTAATCATGTCACAGAACTCCTCAACAAAGTCATCCTCAGGAGATCTTTTGGTCATCTGGTCAAATTGCTCCAATGAATCTTCAACCAGTTATTGTTTATGTATTTTCTTGAGGCTTCCACATCTTCATCATAATCATTTTTCCATTGAGCAAAATCAATTTGTCCAATATTTTCAATAGGAGGACACATGAAGATTTTGTTAAGAAATTTCTCATGCAATCTTATAATCACATTCCCTTGGTAATCTGACACAATCCTAGTATCCCTGTTAGAATGACTGGCTACTTGAAGAACAAACTCAAGGTTATGGACAGCAACAAGAAAAGAGGCAACCAAGTGAATGTTGTTGTCGATAATCTTCTGCATGTGTCTAGAAGGATTTGTCTGTTTGGTTCTATCCATAAACATTGCCATATCCACATGTCCTATCTCTGTATCCCTGATCTCATAAACATTAGACTACACTGAAGTGACAGGGAAGATCCCTTGGTATTTGTACTTCATGATCTTAGCTTTCGATGGAGACAGCTCCGTCATCAGCTTTGAAGAGGAAATTGGAAAAGGTGTTTACCACAGACGTTTGTCAAGAATTGCAAAAAGCCACGATCTTGTAGTTAGGGGAAAAATGGGTAAATTAGGGTTACTGTGATTTGACAATCACGAATAGGGAAACATGCGTTGAAGGGCTGGAGAGCACACAAATAAGGTAAAAGGTGAAAGTGGGTCAATAGGCTTTGAAAAAAAAAATTTCCCAGAGTTAGGAAAATTTTCAGAAAAATGTGCATGGGCAGTCAAATTCACTGCTCCTGCACAAGGGACCATTTACTTATCATTTAAAGTCAGTCAATTTGACCGCTATGGCATGTAGGGAAAAGTTTGATTTTTCATGTATGTGCAAGGTCGGTGAAAAGGGCCGCCATTGCATGTATTTGGGAAGATAAACATGTTTGATGTAGGGGCAGTCAATTTGACTACCCTTACATGAGGGAATAAGCAAGTTTGATTTGGTGTATGCACAAGTGGCAAATATGCCTACTAGTACATATAGGAGAAAAAGCTTGAAGCATAGAGTCGGTCGAAAACACTGCTATTACATATGTTTGAAAATCCCAAGTTATTATGTGAGAGCGGGAATTTATATACCACTTGTACATTTGGAGGAAACTCAAGTTTTACATGTAGGGGTGGTGGTTTTAACCACCCTTACATATATGGAATACAAAAACCAAACATATGTATCGGCGACCAAAATGACCAACTGATACATATTTAGAAAACAAGGAAAGAAATGTAAGGGTAAAATCATGTATTAGTGGTGGAAAAGACCATCAATACATGTTAGGAAAACACTGGCACAACCTAAGTTTCATAGATATCATCTAAAATCCGCTACTTGCGCTAAGACTAGGGCATGACGAATCTATTGACAATGAACAAAGAACAACGAAGAGGAACACATGAACATTCTAGTTAGGGTTTTTAAGATAACCTCAAGCATTCAAAACGATGACTCAAACCAAACAAAAATATTCGCATAAATCACAAACAAACATTACTATTGTAAACAAACCCTAATAAGAGGAAGAAAAATAACAACGAAAGCAGGAGAAACATCATCCTACCAGGCAACAATAGCGAAAAAACCCTAGGCACGAAATCTACACAATCCATGAATTCCATGGTTCAATCGGCTTTGCAGAGGATTAAATGGCTTATTTTGAGAAGTGTGAGAATAAAAACTTAAAAGAACAATGACTAAAATGCTTTAAAAAGGTTTAAAATAATGTATTAATGGTGACACAAGTGCCATTTATGACACTTGAGTTTAAGATTTGGCAAGATCATACTAAGATAGTAAAAACAACTGACCACGCATGAGCTGGGTACCTTATGCAAGAGTGGTACCTAGGACCACCTTTACATCTTAAACTATGACAAGGAACATGCATTGGTGACAATTTTGGCCGCTCATGCATATTAATAAAAAATGAGATAAAACATGTAAAAGCAGCAATTTTGGCTGACATTGCATGTAAAACAACAATATACATGTGAGTGGTGAATTCAACCGCTATCGCATGTGAAAACATAAAAAAAAATTCTAACATTCCAAAATAGTCAAAATTGATATTTTGACAAGCTTACAACCTAGTCGATTTTTATGATTTTCAAGGAATCAACCTAGGGGAATGTCGCAAACTCTTTCAATGATGTTAGATGATTTCGTGTGAGGCCAAGAGGACTTGTCTTTATTTGCAAACTTAGAGTGTAGACTACAAAACGGACAAGTTTCGTAGGGGTTGTCTACAAAATTGAGCGCAACTAATTTTGAGAACAATAGAAAGCTATAGTGAGCATGTCAGTTATGGATGCTTTACGCATCCTTGGCCAGAAAAATTTGTTGCAAGAAGCTTTGACTGAACTCTCACTTTCTGAGTGTTCTAGTCAAGAGAAGGCCAAGGTTTTACTTGCAATAGTTTTGAGATCAAAAGTGGATAGCAAGCAGATGAGATAAAACCACCCCCTTTCTATCTAAGCCTCATTATTGGTGATAAATTGGTTCATAAGTGTATGGTGGATTCAGGGGCAAGTAGTTCAGTTATGCCCAAAAGTGTAGCTGACTCATTAGGATTTGTTTATGAGCCCCTTGCAAAAGGAGTAGTACAGTTAGATGGGTCTGCGCTTAGTACTGCAGGGATAATAAAAAATCTGCACTCACATTGCATGCTTGTCCTAATTTTGCTATCCATCAAGACATCTACATCATTGACCTTCCACCTAGTTTTGCAATATGCCTTTCTAGGGAGTTCATAGCTAAATTGGGTGGGTTTCTTTTGTCTAACTGAACTCACTTGTTCTTTAGAACGAGATATGTTACAAAAGTAACAATACAATCTGAACCACTTGCAAAAGACCATGTTGACCCCTATGTTCCCAGCCCAATAAAGGCTAATCTATACATCGCCCATGAGTAGCAGGATGAACTCATGAGCCCAGATTCCAATGAACCTATAGAAGATATAAGTTTAGATGATTGGGCAGCTAGAGATCATGAAAGTGACCCTTTCCATCACACTGATGAGGTAGGATTAGGCATCTATATGATACAGGAACTAGATGTAGTGATTCCTAATCTGATTAAAGATCAAAATTAGTTAGAACATCAAGAAGATCAGCTTTGGAAGTTATACTTTGATGGATCAAGGACCAAGACGGGTGCCAGTGGAGGTAATATGTTAATTTCACCTCAAGGGGACAAGTACTATGCTGCCTTAAGATTTACCTTCAGCTGCACAAATAATGTGATTGAGTATGAGGCCCTGATCCATGGTTTAGAATGGGCTCAAAAATAAGTTATCAAATCTGTCCAATTTTATGGAGATTTTGAGTTGATTGTTAACCAGGTTAGGAATCTAAATGTTGTTAAAAATGATCTGATAAAAAAGTACAAGCGTAGAGTGTTGGATTCAATTGAATTTTTTGATGCTTTTAATCTAATTTCAGTTCCCAGGTATCAAAATAAGTATGTAGATAGGTTGGCAGTCTTGGGATGTCAATTTGAGATTCCTGATCATATTCAAAATGTTGAGGTACAACCATATGTTAAGATAGTTTTTAGACCTTCTGTACCTGAAAACAGTGTTTTGTGGCAAGGGTTTAATAGTGATGAACAAATCTTAAGTTTTTTAAGTGCAGAGGCTGAATTTGTAGCAGATAATCAACATAAATATCAACAACAATTTGAAGATTAGATTGTTCAATTGAGGACCAACAAGTTTCCCAAGGGGTTAGTCACATTAGAATCAGTGTTTAACACTGATGATCAGTTTAGAAAAGATAAGTGCAGCATGACAGTGAAGCAAGAACATTATCAAACTATAGAAATTTTCAAGAACAAACTGCTGAAACTTGGAAAGATTTTTCAGAGGTGCAGGGAGTTTGGAGTTTCATTGAACCCCCAAAAGTGCATATTCTCAGTTCATGAAGGAAGACTCCTCATTCATATTGTTTCAAGAGAAGGTATTACTATTGACCCTGAGAGAGTTTCTGCTATTCTAGATTTACCACTGCCTGCACATAAGAAAGGCTTGCAGAGTTTTCTTGGCACAATTAACTTTGTTAGGTGGTTTATTCTGAATATTGTAGCTTTGTTACAACCTCTTACTACCATGTTGAAAAAGAATGTGTCATTTAGCTTGACTAAGGAGGGAAAAGGAAGCTTTGAGGAGATAAAAGAAGCCCTCGTTGCTGCCCCTACCCTCATCAATCCTAATTATGAAAAAGATTTCATTTTATATGCTTTTGGAGGAGCTGACACTATTTTTGCAATGTTATGTTAGCAAAATAATGAAGGATTAGAGAAGTCAATTGCATTTTTCAGCCAATTGTTGCACAAGTATGAGGTAAAGTACTCTTTTGTAGAAAAACATGTTATTGTTGTTGTAAGGAACCTCAAGAAATTTAGGCACATGCTGTCTAATAATAAAATTCACTTAAAAGTTGCTCATCCCACTATCAAGAGTTTTTTACTAAACAGAGATATAAATGATAAGAGAGCTAGTTGGATAACCAAGGTTATGGAATTTGATGTTGACATCCAAGTAACCAAACTAATTAGAGGTAAGGGCTTATGCGAGCAGCTTGCTAAAAGTAAAGAATTTGAGCAAAAATGGCAAGAGGACACCAAAATAGCACTGAATAATAATGAACCAGCCAATGCACCAACTCAAATAGATAGCTAGGTGCATCAGATGATGCATTATTTGCAGACCAGTGAGTGCCCAATTGGTTTAGACAGGGTAGGAAGAAGGCATTTTCGATTGCAAGCTACTCCTTATGCTATTATTGATGGAAATTTATATAGGAGAGACTTTAATGGTGTATTTTTGAGGTGTGTTGGACCTGATCAAGTTGATAGACTATTAGAAGAGTTTCACAATGGACCTTCAAGAGGTCACTTTGTAGCTAGAACAACTACCTTGAAGATTATGTAGGCTGGTTATTACTAGCCTGATCTATTTAAAGACTCTTTTTCGTGGGTGAGAAGATGTGAGAAGTGTTCCCTATTTGCAGCTAAGCAAAGACTTGTTTCCTTACCCATACATCCTATTAAAGTTGAACAATCATTTGCAAAATAGGGATTGGATTTCATAGGACCAATAAATCCACCTTCAAGTGCAGGCCACAAGTGGATTTTGACTGCCACAGATTATTTCACCAAGTGGACTGAGGTGGTCACCTTAAAAGAAGCAAACAAATTTGTTGTCCTAAGTTTTTATTAGGACCTAGTGTCAAGATTCGGTACACCAGATTCAATCATCTCTGATAATGGTCTAGCCTTTTTAGGATTAAGAATTTTAGATTGGTCTATCAGAAACAATATCTATTTGAATACTTCATCTAACTATTACCCATAGGGTAATGGGTAGGCTGAATCTACCAACAAAAATCTAATAAGGATCATCAAGAAGAGCATTCAGGACAATTAGAAAACTTGGCATGAAATGTTAAAGTTAGCTCTATGGGCTGACATATTTACACCTAAGAGGGCTACTAGTTGTTCCCCATATGTGCTTACTTATGAAAAAGAGGCTCAGTTACATATTTCAATTGAATTGCCTACATTGGCCTTTATCAAAGAGCTTGACCTACTAGAGGAGCAGCTTCTTGTAATCAGACTAGCTCAGCTCATGGAGCTAGAAGAGACAAGGAAAGAGGCCTTAAGAAAGCTTGATATGCATCAAACCCAAATGAAGAATGCCTTTGATAAGAGAGCAAGACCAAGGAATTTTATTGTTGGAGATTTGGTGTTCAAGTAGAATGAACCAAGGAGCAGGTCAAGTAAGCATTCAAAATTTGATGTCATTTGGGATGGGCCTTATGTTATCACAGAGTGCAAAGAAAATAATGCATTTTAGTTGTCCAAGATGAGTGGAGAGGTGCTGTCTATCCCAGTTAATGGGATCCACCTCAAGCATTGCCTCTGAGGATAAGAGATTTATTTTGTACATAATAGAGTAGTTTTGCAGTAAATAAGTGCTCATGCACATTTGTTTCAGCATTTTGTTTTGGCCATCAGGGCCTGTTACTTTGCTTTCAGTTTTTTGTTGTTGTTTGAATTGTTGGAGAGCTGAAGTATAGTGTTTTTTGAGTTTATGAGAAGGATGGAGTATGACTCTATGCCTAATGGATATCAAGGCAACTGGTTAGATGCTTAGCAGGCAAGCATATAGTAGAAGTCGCCAAAATTTTTACCATTTTTTGACCCCATCTCAAAAATTGGCTGAGCAGATTTATCATTTATCATTTTGAATGAGGTTTGATTTATTTCTATTATGTTCTAGTTGCATAGTTGTTATGAAAAATGTAGTTTAGTTGCTCAGATGTAGAAGAGAAAAGTTTCTATCATTCATTGCATTGCAGAGAAGTAAAAGAGATAAGTATTCATTCACCACAGTGATTGTTCGTTTACAATTTTGAATACATGAGAGAAAAAACATTCCATTGAAGGAAATTAAGACATATCAAATGTCCCACACAAGCCATGGGTTATAGCTAAACTCATGCAAATACAAATAAAATACTATGCATCTATTGAAGAAGAGGGAAAGACATAGCCATCATTGCCTTGTTTTGGTTGATCTTCATAGAAGCCTCCAGTCCTACTCCCGACCTTGGCACATACCTAAAAAAATGCTGGAAGGTCCTGTTAGAAGCTTCGGTTATGAAAATCCTTCATCAATCAAGAGAGACATAATACTTTAGTTGTAATGCATTGATCAAATAAGAGCATCCATATGCAGAAGGAACTGAAGAGAAGAAAACATAAGAGCATCATTGTTTTATTCTAATCTATTTGTTTCATGTGCAGGTATAGGACAAATCATGAAGCTGATTGAAGACATTCAGTATGTGGTATCAAATGGGCTCCCACAATGGTTGAGCCCAACATGCTACTGCCCTTGATCTCATAAGGGATGAATAGAAGAAGAAGATCATTGATGGCATTCACATGAGAAGCTGAAAGAGTAACAAGACAATCATATGCATCAGTCCCATTTCAAGACATGACCATGATTTCACTTCAAAGTATGAAATGCAACCAAGAGCATGACCTGAGCAGATAGAGGACAAAATTCAATTTATATAATAGCTTATGCACTACTCCAACTGTTGTGAAAATGACATTCTCAAGCATGATAATAATCAGGAGTACACAATGCACTTATAATCATTAGACAGATAAAGGAGTAAGTGTTCACAAGTATTGACTATCTAAAGATTGCTTTCTCATTCATGATCAATAGTCCAATTTGAGTGTTCATTATAAACCAATAAGCAAATTGCAAAGACAGGTGAGTACCAGACTTCATATTTTCTCATTTAAGTGGAGTCGCAGAATCAGATTTAGAGTTCAATTACATAAGATGCCTTTTAAATGATGAAATATATCCAATTATGCCTCACTTTTTCTGCTAAGCATTAGAACAAGTGTTATCACATGTTGCATTCGTTGCATATCTATATGAGAAACATGATAAGTATTACAGATATGTAGCAGAAAAATACAAGACAACCAATCCAGATGGCTCATTTTGTCTTACTCTAAGAGGATCAAAAGGAACATTTCATTACATGTGTGTAATAGAGCATCATCATCATGTGACAAGGAGTAGTTAAACTGGTATGATCATCATCCTTTATGCTACAGGATATTATTTTGTATCAAAATGAAATGTATAAGTGTATGGTTGCATCTGTGGCTGAGTGAGTTCAAATGATGTTTCATTATAAGAAATGATCTACCAAAACTAGTGATAACAGATATAGTGGACCTGATCATATCCTTCAGGACATCTTATTCAATGAATTTGATATGATACAATACAAAAAGAAGAACAACAGAGGTTCATGTGTTACAATTTATACAGAACAAGTAAGTGTTGCCTTCATTTGTTACAATGCCTCAATGCCATGACACAGCCAAGTCATCATCCTAGATGGAAGTACATTTGCACAATCCCCTGAATGGACAAGAGATACAGAAATGAAGGCATATTTGCTGCTATAGGAAGAAGAGAAGTTCTAAGTTTAAGATCGACAGTATACATTCCATGTGCAAAGTTCACTGAAAGAGTAAGTAGAGCTACAGAGATAGAAATAGTGCATGCAATCATCACTTCTTTTGAACAATAATAGTGATTATCACTAAACAGTGATAGTATAAGGAAGAAAGTGATATCATATGCCATGTATGCTATAGAAGGAAGCAATTTTGTGTTTAAAAGACAGAAACCCTTTCTTCAGTTTTCAAATCTGAGTTTATATAGTGAAGAGCAAAAATGCAGAGATAATGCCTTTTGCATTCATCAACAAATTACCCTTATCGACTTTAAGAATCTAATGCATTTTTGCAATGTTGAAGAGAAAGGAAAATGGTAAGTAAATTGTCCAGGCAAGATAAAAGATGAGTATATTGTTTACATAGCAAAAACATGAAACCCTTGTTGGGTAAAAATGTTTTCTTTCTTTTTCACAGTCGAGCAAGGTCAAAATGAAGCATTGAAGACATGACCACAGTGACAAAATCGTTATGTGTGATAAAAACATGAAACCCTTATCGAGTTTAAAAAAAGAGTCTCTTTCTTCTTACATACAGTCGAGCAAGGTAAAAGAAATTTCTGTGTAAGTATGGCTGTGAAGAGTAAAAGAAGGTTATGTGTAATACAAATGAAACCCTCACTTCTAACACAAGATCTTCACATTTTTACATCAAAATACAAAAGAGTGAAGCTACAGAAATGTATTACATGAAGTGGCCATGCATATGAGAAGGTATTTCACATACCCAGCTAACATGAAATGAAACCCTCATCACAGTTTCATATATGAAGAGATAAAAGAAAACATAGTGGAAGTAATGATAAGGAGGAACAGTGAGCTCACCATTTGATAATGCAGCATGAGAAGGAGATAATGGCCGTGGCCAATTGAGTACCCTTGTCATTTTGCCATTTTTTCAAAGTTCAACATAAAAACCAAACAATATATATCAAAGACTGAGAAGACTGAGGAAATAGTTATAATGGTCACGGCCTTTTAATGGATATAAGCCATCAAAATACAGTGAAAAGCCATTGAAAAGCTCAGATTCAAGCTTACCAGGAGCGGCCTATCATTTTGGCCAAAGAAGTGTTGTGCTTTCAACCACTGAAGATCATCAAATGGAGCAAGAAAACACATAGAGCATGAAACCCCAAGTCGGCAGCCATAGTTGCAGAGACAACTCAAAGACAGCAAAAAATGAAATGACCAATGTTTTAGGGTTCCACACTTGGTTTTGTTTCGACGTCCCTTTCATTTTGACCATGCAAAATATAATCATTTTTATCCTAATGAGATAGGGTTCAACACTTTGTGTTGATGGTGTCTAGTAATCATAAGTAGGGGTGGCTGGCAACTAAAGAATATGGTCTATTTTATTAAGTCAAAGTGGACATTATCATTAACTGGACAAGGTTGTGCCTTTTAGAATCTTGCCAAGGTCTTAATATAATTTGTGGTTGACTCACATTGGAGTCAAGGTATTATTTGATAATGCATGTGGTTGAGTGTCTTTGACCTCCCACTTATGTGTTTTTTATTATTCCTTCACATATTTCAATATATGCATAAGATCAAACAAGAATCTTGGAGATGTGAAGAATATGCTAGATGAAGATATGGTCAAAGGGGGGTCAATGCGACATGGTGGCACTATAGAGGCAGTGAGTTAGCATTTTTCAAGTCATATAGATAATGATGAGGTGGCAGAATATCAACACATTGGAGTCCATGGTGTCAAGCCTTTTAAGGCTTTTATTTATTTTTTGCAAACATGTGTAATAGTTCATATTTTTTATGATTTTTATAGAAAATAACTAGTGATATCTTGTAAATATCTTGGTGAAATTATAAACCAGATATCATTTTATTTTTGCAAAAAAAAATCATATCGATAGGATATTGATTAAAATTACCATATCATTGTAAAGTTAACTTTAAAGCAATGAAATTGTGAATTGCTTTTAAAGTTTAACTATTTTTAGGCAATTTATAGGCTTATAAAGCAGATCAAATATTCCATTTTGATTTGTTTTATTTAGAGTCATATAGGATGATTTATGGAGCTTTCATGAGCAGAGAAAAGCAGTTTTATGGTGGGACCACATGAGAGCGCAGTTTTGTAGCTTTATTTCATAGATTGGAGGCAGATTTAGTTCTTTATTTTTGGTTTTCATGAGTTGCTCAAAAATGGACTTACGGTATATTTTTAGGAGCTTTTCTGCTTTCTTCGGAGGAGATCATTTGGAGACATTTATAGGAGAAAAACTTAGTTTTTTCTCAATCAGTTAGCATTAGTTTCTCCTCTCGTGTAGAGTTGTATACAACAGTTGGCTCACACATTTTATTTTTCATGCATTGTACTCCTTTCATTTCTAATAGCAAACCATCATGTTTCACATATTTTGAAATCTTGATCTGATATTATATTTTGACTATTTCAGTCCTTTATTGTGTCTCAATGTTGTTAAACTTTAGTTTCTTCCTGGTTGCAGTTTGTGTTTGACACCAAACCTTGTTACAAATTACTTAAGGAGTAACTATCAGTGGAATTGTGAGGATTTATGTTAGAGGACCTACTTGTGAGTGATAGAACTTCATCTAGTTTAGATTTTAGAGTTAGCTTATATTTTAGTTACATCTTTCTACCCCTTTTCCCCTAAAGTCAGTAGTTTAGAAGTTATAAGAGAACCGGCTCACTCTGGAGATTCATTCTCATGAAAGGAGACCCACATCCGAGAATGACTCCATGTTTCAGCAAGTAGTTAAATTTTTGCAAAGCTTAACAAGGTTCCATACTTGAATTGATAACAACAACATTGTGGTTGTGAAGGCCATTGGAAATCCAAACTTAACATTATCTCCTACATCATAATATCCTATCATCAATTCTTGTCTATCCCAACTAAAATAATATCCTTGTCTGGACATTGTTTTGCTTCCTTATGTGCTTTGATTGTAATGCTTAGTAGCTCTTAGTTCAGATTTGAGCAAGGATTCATTTGTAGTAGGCTTCCTGGTTGTCAGCTTATTACAAGGGCTAATGTTTATGTTACTATTGTGGTGCAAAGGATTCTCCCCACACACAAGATAAAACACACTAATCACTCACAACACAATTCAGAGATTTCAAACACAAAATTTTCTATTTCATTTTATTGAAATAAAATAAACTGCAACAAAGAAGTTTTCATTACAAAGACAAACAATTACCATCATGGCCTCTCATCTCTCTCATCTGCATAATGCATTTTCCTCTTTACAAACTTCCCTTGGGCATACACAGTCCCAAGTCGTTAGCCTTTCTCTTGGATCAAGAATTGTCTCCTCTCTTTGTTTCTTACTAGTGATCGACTCTCTCCATAACTGTATCCTTTCTCTCTCTAGCCATCCACTCCTCAATCTATCTCCAAATCTATATTCTCTCTTTTCTTATACCCTTGGAGTGGCTTTCACCTTCTTCACTGATCTCTTCTACTCTCTCCTCTACTCTTTTTGGTTACAATGCACTACTGTATTTTATTATAGACTTCCCTAACATGTTCAGAGGCCTTTTGTTTTTACCTTCCCCACCAGACAAAATGGTTCAGTTCAACTTCCATAGACAAAGTCACAAATGGTTTCATGTCGAAGTGTCGGAGAGACTCATAAAACTGTCCCATTGAATTCCCTTCGTCCCGTCGACATACACATTAGGCGCCAAGTCATTCGTCTATTTCTTCTTTGGATCTTTATAATTGCCACTACTGATCACTCTATCAGGCGGATGACATAACACCTCCCACGGAAATAGGAAAGTGCTACTGATGAAGCTTATCGCATCATGGCATTGAGGGGAATCTAAAACTTGTCACTCCGAAATAGCAAGGTTTCACCGAAAACACCAACTAGACCCCACCAAATACACACGTGACATCCATGTCACTGCTATGAATATTGGGCATTGTAGGATTATCACTTTATCACCCCATCGAAGGGACTAACTTCAAATTCTTGGCGAAGTTACAAAGTCCCACTTACAAGAGTTCCCAGCCTTCCATCAGCATGTCAAAGAGACAAAACTCAACGTTCTAGTGATATCACAATGTCACTCTGATATAGTCTCATTGGAGTATTGAGGGGATGCTAAGAAGATTCCCACCAACATAAGGTTATCCCATTGATGCCACTTCTCACAACCACCAATGTAGAACCAAACAACTTAGCGATCAGGATATCGAAGAGAGAGACAACTTCATCCCATCAAAACAAAACTGTCAGGTCGATGAAGGAGTTAAACAAAACCTATAGGGAGAAGCTGAACCTTATGAGTCTTCACTACTTCCAGCACATGTGTAAAACAATATTGTAATATTTTCTCATTGAATATCTTTGCCATGTAGACAACAACTGAAACCAAACCAAAATAGGAATGAAATGTTTTTGGGCGATGCTGGATTTCCCGTTCACTTGAGATACTCTTGCATCAGACACCCCTAGTAAAACATTTGTGAGCATGGGCTCACAAAATTTAGAGCTGAGTAGTAAACTACCCTTTCAGACTGTAAATAATCTGCAGCGAACTCCATCACTAAATCATATGAGATGTAATCAACATTTCTTCCTTCTTTGTTTCCAGCATCTTGCTAGAATAAGTATCACTTCCTCCCAACACTCTTCTTCATCATCTTTCTTTCCTTTCATTGATATACATCCACTATCCATTGGCCTCCTCCTCTTAATATCCTGATATTACACAATTCTATTAATGTTACCTCATTCAACATAAGAAGAGGGCTCCCTTATTATTTATCTTAGGAGTGGTTCATCCTATGACAATGTCGAAAGGGGTAGTATCTTCGTAATTAATTCCTATCTAAAATGTAAATAGCTTAAGCTAGGACCAAGACTAATTTCTACTGAACCTTAACATATGCGTAGTCCATCATAGTCAAACAAATAGATCTTAGTCATAAATGTTATGAAGGGCTAATAGAGACCTACTCATTATAGGGGAACTTATGCCATTCCTATGACATATATATATATAAAATAGCTTATTAATATCATAAAAATCTTGTTGGTTGTCATTATTTAGTATTATTTAGAGTAGTTATGGTTTTGTGTTAACTACTACATATATATAGCTCTGGTAGACATATATGTAACAATTATATACTATATAGAGGATTTATATGTATACTATATGACCTTTCAATTGTATCATTATAACAATAATTACTATAATCATTAATCGAGTATTACTTATATTATAACTATCTAATTTAACTTATATATTTTTTTTAATGACCTATTAATTGAATGTCATTAAATATATCTATAGTTATAATATAGATATTGTATATGTGGAAAAAGGCAACACTATTAATTTATATAACTATTAATATATGTAGAAAAGGCAATTCTCTGGTAGACATATATACAAAATGAGGGAACACATACAAGGCACATCAAGTATTTGAAAGAATTAGTCCCAACTAAACACACTTCTATGCATTTGTTTGTATTGACATCCTAAGATACGTACAGTCCTTGTCTCTTGACACCCTCTCTTATAGTATATTTACCTATTGCTCACAACTGGGCATGAATAAAACAAACAAAATTTTCTGTAGAGATAGAAAACAACTAGCACTGAGAAGCATGGTTATGGATATGGACAAAACAGTGTGTAAACATTATGTTCACAAAAACAAAGATGTACATTGCAATTGCTTACTGCCTTCCTCTTTCACCATCAGCTTTTATTTCTGTCACTTTCCATCTCAGTAAATAACAAGTTAATGGTCGTCAGGAAAGAGCAGAGCAAAAACAATAAACATCAGCATGTTATTGCAATTTTTCACAAAATGGATTTGTTGAACAGGCTTCAGAAACTTTGAAAAAAATAGAATTGGCAGGCATAATGCCAGATCCAACGACCTAAGGTAGCGACCTCCCTGCCTGTTCCAAAATGGGAGCTTTGATGTAGTATATAGAAAGGGAATCTTTATCAGATGTTGTGATTGCAAGTGCCCTGGTAAATCTGTGTGTGAAATGTGGAAGCTTAGACAATGCACTCAAATTGTTTGATAAAATGCCCAAGGAGATTTCGATCTAGGGAATGTAATGATTTCAGGATTTTCACTAAATGGATTTGTTAAAAAGGCTTTTGAAACTTTCGAGCTAATGAAATTGGCAAGCGTAAGTCAAAATTCATAACCTTGCCAAATGTTCTCCTTGCCTACACACAAATTGAAGCTCAGGAACAGGGTATGGCCATTAATCATAATGGCAAGGGGATTTTTGTTAGATATTATGATTGGAAGTACTTTAGTAGACAAGTATGCAAAATGAGTAAGCACAGACAAGGCATGTCTACTGTTTGACTGGATGCCTCAAGAAAAGATGACAGCTTATGCGCAAAATGGATCTGATGAAAAGACATTAGAAAGTTTCATGTAAATGTAATCAGCAAGGGTTAAGTTGAAATCCATAACCTATGCCTACATCAATCAAAATTTACAAGTAGAGATAAGGCACATGAACTATTTGACACACTGTCTCAAAAGATGTTATCTCATATAATGCAAATCGACGCAGGATAAATACAAAATGGATTTGTTGAATAGGCTTTAGAAACTTTCAAGCAAATGTAATTGGCAGGTGTAATGCTAGATTCCAAAACCTTTTCTAGCATCCTCCCTATCTGTACCCACATGGGAGTAGGGTATGGGCATTCCTCACATCAAATGGAAGGGGGATTTCTTGTTAGAGGTTATAGTTGGAAATACGCTAGTAGACATGTAGGTAAAACGTGGACTATATGAAAAATGTGGAAGAACACACACAAGGCACATGAACTGTTTGATAGAATGCCTCAACAAGATGTCATCTTGTGATAGCAGGATATGTTCAAAATGGGTTTGTTAAAAATGTTGGTGTCATCCACCTCCCAGGAGCACCATCTACAAAAAATAACCTTCAAGAGAAATGAGAGAGGCAACACAAGGCCATTTCACCAAATAAGGAGTGAATAAAAATGAGATAATTTACATAATGTACAAATGCCTATTTAAAGGCAAGAAAATATATGACGGGTGAACAACTACCCGATACAGGAAAACTACCCTACAGGTAAAAAACCACCTCATGGGAAAAACTACTTTCCCTATGTTAAACTTAATGCTCTAACACCCCCCCTTAAGTGCAAACTTAGGGAGAATTATTATGCAAAATGACAATTTAATATGGGTCCCAGCTACACAACCATGTTAGGTAACCATTTACAATGCAAGAAAGAGATCTCTCACAATTGGAGAAAAGGAGTAAAACCCTATGGGAAAAAACCCCTCCTCAAAAGAGAGAAAGAAAAACAAAAAAGATGCATGTATGGAGGACTTAGTCACATCCCCCCAAGTACTACATACATCCTGTATATAAAATCTATGGCTCCCCCATAGGAGGAAAGAGAGAGACTATATAGCCCCCCCACAATGTGTAATCACCTACAAATATGGTAAGTGCCTAAAGGCAGAACATGATCCAATGTCAACAAACAACTTGTCTCCCTTTTGGAAGAAACAAAACCAAGTACAAATGCATATATGCTTCCCACTCCAGATAGGAATTGAAAGAAAGAAGCATGAAGAATGAAGATGTCTCTGAGATCTGCTCATGTATCACCAAGACCTTGGAAAATGATGCCACAAACCAATGAGGAACATGACCAATCACAATAGAAGGTGACAAACAAGGTACCACTGGATACTGATCTTAAACATTCTCCAAAGATAAAGATGGAGTGACAATAGTTGTACCACAACTATCATCAAATAGGAGGGATATACCCTCAAATGTGTCTTCTAAGTCAAAAATATGAGATTCTATGAACAAGGAACTAATGTCCAACAAATAAGAATCCCAATTAAGAAGATAATGAGATACTAGTTGTGATGAATCACTAGATGTGCTCAATGAATCACCACCAAAAGATGAATGGTCCTACTGAACAAGAATGATAGGAGCCTCAATCAATGACTGCACAATGAATCACTAAAGGTGAAGGTACATTAACTATCCCTGATGGAGAAGGAGCATCTGAAGAGCCCTCATCATCTTCATCTGAAGACTCAAAGTTTTCCAAAACTTCAAACTCCTGCATAGTAGCATGATTATAGGGTATCCTGTCTAAAAAATGAAGAGGCACAAGACAATCTATAATAGGATCATCTGGGAATAACTGAGTATCAGGATCTCCATGTATTTCCCAAATTTTAGTCCAAACAATATGAGGACACTTAAAATGATCAATAGCATTCAAAGTGGCATCATCAATATGCATTGCAATAACTCCTAGGACATGATCCCTTTTGCAATTCCATGTAAATTTCTTACTATCAGTACCAGGAAGGGGAACTAGATTATACAAATGTGGCAACAAATGAAGCCATCTAAGATGTTTTATCATACCATCTCTCCATTGTTTATAATTTCCCCTTTTCAAGATAATCACATCAGGATGAATTGAAAACCCCATGATTAACTATGACAAATCTCCATAATTACAAAGACATTAACCTTCAACAATAAGATTTGAAACTCCCAAACACTGTAAATGAAGCCTTCAAATTAGTAAAATTAGGCAGATTTACCTATACCACTATGAGCTTGGCGAATCCAGCTTTCTGATGATATATGGAATGCAAAAATCAGACTCTAGATGGCCAAGATATGCTCCATGGAAGAAAAGTCACCTATGGGGGCTCAATGTAAAAATCAGGGAGCTGGATTAAGCTCTAGGTCAGCCATGTGACCACCTTCTACAAGTGAGCAAAAAATATGCAACAAAGATGTTGCAATATATGATGGTAATTATGCCAATCAATCACCAAACTAAGCCACCAATCACACACCAAGTATGAGCAAGCTTTGCACATTCACCACAAGCTTTCCACAACTTCACCATACAATCCAAGTGTTAAGGAATATAAAGTGGAAATAGCTCCTCCGCAGGAGTAATATGGGATAAAAGATCTCAAATGGCACTCCAAAGATAGTGCACGCGGGTCCCACCACAAGCTAAACCAAAACCCTAATGTAATATTTGATGCAAACTTTACAATGTATAAAGTCTGATCTGAATAATATATCAGGCAAAAAAACAAGCATTCGATGCACAACAATAATAGTATATGCTGTAGAATGATCTTCTGGAACATCCCTTATCTATGCACAACAAGTATTAAATCAGGCAAATTAATTTTAAATGCCTTTGCAAGAGTAATACCACATGCCCATTTCTGTTCAACGTCTTCATTACATAGAAAAAAAATGTCTTCCTACCAAGGGTAATTTTCACAATACCTCAACAATTTTTGGCCATGCCTATTGGATGACTCTCGCCGTCAAATTGCATCGAAACCTTTACTTCCAGTTATGAAAGAGTGTTGCAGGTTATAGGCTTCACAAGCCAAATATCTCACAAGTTCTTCACGGCTTCCTGCTATGAGCTCTAATTGCAACTATATAAAATCTGATGATAATTGCACTACATTCTAATGATCCAAATGGCCAATCATAACAGGAAATCAATGCCTTTCAAACTCGTAGGAAAAAAAAAATTGTGCTTCTCCAATTGCCCAAAATGCCTTCTTTGCAATGGAGGTTCCGCCTTTGGCAACAGAAGAAACCATGGATTGTCACAAGAGAAATGTGCCTGCAACAGACAAGGGCCTACCTTTGTTTTGAATTGGCCACTTGTAACAGGAAAATAATGCCTCTCTCCAATGAAAAAAAAATGCCTTCAATGCAAGCTCGGTCTCTCAAATGCCTCCTTCATACAGAAGAAAATCATGACACAATATAGAGAAATCATGCTTCTTGAATTTTGCACAGCTTCAAACAAGAGAAAATCGACAGGCAACTTTGAAATTTAAAAATTTCAAATGCCAGAAAAATAAGCGATCTCAAACACTCTATGAAAACTCTCAAGGAAGGAGTGCAAAATGGTTGGCTCTGATACCATGTTGGTGTCATCCACCTCCCAGGAGCACCATCTGCAGAAAATAACCTTCAAGAGAAATGAGAGAGGCAACACAAGGCCATTTCACCAAATAAGGAGTGAATAAAAATGAGATAATTTACATAATGTACAAATGCCTATTTAAAGGCAAGAAAATATATGACCGGTGAACAACTACCCAATACAGGAAAACTACCCTACAAGTAAAAAACCACCTCACAAGAAAAACTAATTTCCCTATGTTAAATTTAATACTCTAACAGAAAATGTGTAAGAAACTTATAAATAATTGCAACTGGTGGGTGTAAAACTGGGCTCCTCAACCTTTACCAACATCCTCCTTACCTGTGTTTGAATTAGAACTTTGGGAGAGGGTATGGACATCCATAATAGAAAGTGGATTTTGTCAGATGTTGTAGTTGCATGTGCCACTTCTGATCACCATGGCCTTCATAAAAACTTATGTAAGAAATTCAATAAAGAAGAATTTGTAAATAATTTCTCTCTTGAATGATTTCAAATTGTAATCAATTTTCTTTGTAGCTTATAATGTATTGATGCCAATTCTCTAAGTAAGGTGCAAATTCATTTTAGAGAGCTTGGACTGCATAAGTACAATATGCTTAATAGAGCATCAATAGGCAATTAATATGTATATACTTGTAATGAAATACAATCTCTTTTACATAAATCTAGGCTAGTTAAATAAGCATATAATTAAACTATATTAAATCATGATAGCTGGTGTCAACATTGGTTCATGAACCAAAATCAACACAGTTGTGATGTTCACAACACGCCCCATTTTACTCCTTAGCAAAATAGGGACCCCTGCTGTGGCTTTGCTTTTTGCTTCTATTTTTGTGGGTCTGTCCTTGGTGGTAAGGGAAAAAAGAGTGAAATTTACAAACCTTGATAAAATTAGTGAGAAAATGCATTTTGAGTGCTAGTACATGGTATGGTTGGATTCCTTGTCAAAAATGAGCTAGGGTTGCTTTTTGAATCATTTGAAAATTTGCCATATTTTGCAAGTTATGCCCATTTTGATAAAATGCACTACAAAGGTTTAAATAGTGCAAGGTTTCAAATGTTTCATAAAAAATTCCTAAGTGTTTCAAATGGCTACGTGGAGTGCCACATGTCACACTCTGCATGACTCTCATAGCGTTGCAAAAAACCACCCACGGGCTTCAATAGTTTCTTAACAGTTTCAAGATAGCATGGAAGGTGCCACTTGTCACCTTTCGCAGCAAGCCCCTTTAAAGCCTTAAAACCATCCGCGGGCCACTAAAATTTCTAAATAGTTTCTAAATGTTTCAATAGTCACACGAAGCGCACCACTTGTCCCCTTCCACCGTAGCCCCTAATAGTTTCAAAAGCTGCGCGAAAGACGACACGTGTTGCCTTCCGCAATAGTTTCCAATAGTTTCAAGAGTTGTGCAGAAGATGCCACGTGGCACCGTCTGCAATAGTCCCTTAAGGTTTCACGAGAAGCATGGATCATGCCACTTGTCGCTTTCTGCGGTCCCTTCTTAAAGTTTCAAGGTTGCGCGGAAGACACCACGTGGCACCTTCCGCAAAGGTTTCAAAAGTTTCAAAGAGTTTCCAAAGCTCCGCGGAGTGTGACAAGTGTCACTCTCTACAAGACCCTAAATAGTTTCAAAAAAGTTTCAAAGTAGTGCAGAGCGTGCCATGTGTCGCTCTCTGTAGGGCCCCTTAATGTTTCTTAACAGTTTCAACAGTTGCGCAGAAGACACCACGTGGCGCCTTTCACAGTTCTTTCTGAAAGTTTCAACAGTTGCGTGGAAGATGCCACGTGGTGCCTTCCGTGAAAGTTTCAATAGTTTCTAAAAAGTTTCCAGAGCCCTGCGGAGTGTGACAAGTGTCACTCTCCACAAGACCCAACGTAGAGTTTCAAAAATGTCTAAGGGTCGCAACAGTCGCGCGGAGAGTGACACGTGTCACTTCCCGCGATAGTTTCAAATGGTTTCGGGAGAGCTTCCACTTGCTCTCGGTGATCCCTAATAGAGACGCGGAAGGCGACACGTGTCTTCTTTTGTGTATATCTAAAAGTTTTATACATTTCAAAAAAGTTTCAAACGGAAGCGCGGAGTGTGCCACGTGTCGCCTTCCACATAAAGCAACAGTTTCATAAGCCCCTCACGTGGAGCGCGCCACGTGTCGCCTTCTGCATAAAGCAATAGTTTCATAAGCCCCTCACGTGGAACGCACGACGTGTCACTCTCTGAGGGCACCGTTTCTTTAAATGGGATATAAAGGGTCATTTTTTGGCCAGAAATAGTTAATCGGTGGGCGATTTTCAGGGCCTGCCGATGTGGTTTTTAGGCACCGATAGGCGGGAAATATTTAGTGGTAGGCTTTTAGGGTTTTTGACACACTTTGACCCTACGTTTGCATCATTTCTGGTCTGCGATGGTTGACACGATAAGTTTTTTTGACGCAGTATGAATGTATGAACGTGTTTTTTACGGATTTTGACCCGATAGCCATGATTTTTTTTCGCTCGGCCCCACTTGGATCTAACAGGTATTTTGTTTCTCATTGTTTAATAATGATGGTACTTATTGCTGATCTATTTTTTTGCAGGTCAGCAGCTGAGGAGGGAGTTGAAACTTGGTGGCAATGACATCACGAGAAGGAGAATCTGATATCAGAAGCAAAGAGAAGATGAGGATGAAGTGCAGAAAGTCAAGGGACATCAATGAGAAGACCCAAAATGCAGATAAAACATAATGATGGTAGGTTGCAGAATTTACTTATGAACTGCTAGGGTTTCAAAAAGGGGCATATTTTTGCCCAGATTTGACACATATTTGGAGATATTTTTTGAGAAATTGGTTCACCTACATTTAATGCTATAACCTAGGGTGTGAACCATTGCTTAACCATTAGGGTTTTGGGCTATATTGAGGACAATCAGAAAGTCTATATATTGTGCCTTAATACATTGTAATACTGACACAGGGATTTTAGCATTTTGCCAAAATTGTAGATTCTTTCTGGGCATAGTTTAGTTTAGAGGAGGTCGCCTGTTGTCTACAGTAAGGAGTGCGTGGAACATCTTGCTTCCTTATTGTATCTGTAAAGTTTGTAAGTTCTCTATAGTTTGATCAATGAAACTAAGAGTCATTCCAACATTGTAAATCATGTATGACTATTTGTTTCTAATACAATAGAATCTGGAGTTCTGCATCTATCTTCTGAGTGTTCTCCTGCTCTTCTTTGTGTTTTAAAATATTTTCTTTGAGAGCTTGCAATTTTAAATGTATGTTTGTGAAAATACTCAGAACTTACATTTAAGGTTTTTACTGTGGATTTGATCAAATTGCTGTATGATTTACATAGTGCATAACAGAACAATTAGATCCTTCGGTAGAGTAAATGAGGTTTAGATTAGATCTTTCTAACTTTTCCCAACCCATCTGAAATATTTAGCTGAAAACGTAGAAATTTGAAGGAAATTTATCTCATATTTGAAGAAGCATGAACAACAGACTTAAAAGTAGACAAGTTTTCATAAATATATAAAGAGGAAGGCTGCAATAATTCAAGACAACCATCTAAAGCTTTGCATCACAGTAACACTTCTATGCAAAGGAATGCAAAAGTATTGACATATCTCATGATCTTTTTGCATAGTTTGAGTCCAGTAAACCAAAAAAGAAACCCTAAACCACGTAAGGCCCCTTGAACATTACAGCTTCACATTGACCAACTGAACTTGACCAACAGGTCAAGACCTGACCATTGTAGACTTGGGATTAAGTGAATCTTAAACGATTCCTTCTTATCTTTCAAGTATAGTTTCAGTTCATTATATGTGAATTTTAACTTATTGTTATGATTGCATCAAAACAATCACCAACAGTTTTCTGGTGCTAGAAGGAGGGCCTGATTTGGTTTAGGGTTAATTTTCTGAGTTTTAAATGCTATACTCTGAGATATGCCAGATCTCATAAAATTCCAAAAGGCCTAAAAGGGTGAAAAGAAGGTCCCATTTTCAATGGACTCATATAGGGACAGTTTTCAAGTTGATGTTCCTTTATTTCAGGAAACTTTAAATAGATAGCTTTATCCTAAAAATTTATATAGCTATGGTTTATTTAGAAGGTGTAGGATACATAAGTCTGCAGAGCATGGTGAAATTAATTGTCTGGCTTTTCTTACAAGGTTAGATTTATATTTAAAAGGACTAATCTCTCTCTCAGATGTGTATAAGGCTAAAAGTTGGCAGGAAAATGAGGAGATCATGGAGCAACAAGGGGATACAGCATCAACGGTCATTAAATGTGCAGAGAATACAAAGATGGAACCAATGCTAGAAATAAAGGATAGTAAGATCTCTTTGCTGAAATTATGTGGTGGTAAGAAAAACAATCTATCTTTTTGTCAAGGTCCAGCTGTGATTAAAGTTAGTGAAAGGTATAAATATCAAAAAAAATGTAGAGAGGAAATCACAGCTCATGTCCCTTTTCTAGATAATAAGCAAAGAGGAGTTAATGAAAAGGAAAAGGAAAGTGAGGTTCATCTTGATACATTTGATAAATATATGGAATTACTAAGGAATATTTGTCAAGAGGAAATCTTTGGATATGAGTTGAAAAGTATTAACGAAAATGATTTAGCAAAGAAATGTAAACAAGCATTGGCAAAATTAAAGTGCACTAAAACTGATGAAGTTCCCACTATAGCAACTAATGAAGTCATAGAAAAGAAAGTAAATCCTAGTGTTACGACTAGCTTATTTAAATTAAATGACCAAGTTCAAGATTGTTACAGGTCAATAGAAGAAGACTCCACACGGGATGATAAAAGTGAGTCATCAGATGAACAATTTTTGAAAATGAAGAATACTGAGGATCATGCTATTGCTATGCAAAATCAGACATCACCCCACCAGTATGTTGAAAATAAAATAGGGGAGTATTCCTATCAATCAAGAGATGTTGTTCCACCTTTACTCTCAAGTGATTTAGAAATGATTAATTTCTGTATATCAGATTATGATGATCAAGATACTCATTTAAGTGCTGATGTGCAGGAAACTAATGAGAGCATTGAGAGGTGTGCTGAATTTGAGGATAAACTAAACATCCAGAATGAAGGGACAAAGATGGATAAAGATGAAGAAATGATACATCTTGAGTCATTCATCTTTCAATTTGAAAAAGTAAGACCAGACATGGAGCTAAATAATGAAAGTACAAGGTTAAAAGGAGGACCAATTGTCGATAAACAAACATGTCCTAAAGAGCTAAAAATACATCAGGTTGTCTCTTTCCTTTCCTCAGTTAATAATGCTGAATGTTACTTTGATTATGGAAATTTAAGAGATAGGACATGCATATGGATTAATCATGAAAATGATGGGCTGCCCCAATTGCTGATAGTTGAGAGCTATTCTGATAAACACAATGAATTTAGAATACAAGAATTTTTTTCAGAATTTAAAGATAAATTTGCTAAGATAAGAACCATAACTAAAACCCTGTTACTCTTGCAGAATCTAAAGAAATACGCAAGTAGGGGTGTTTTAGGGTCTTTCCTTGGGTTTTGTTTGCCTTGTAGACGCTTGTATATAGTTTGGTAGGGTAGTTGTTTTGTTTCCTTTCTTTTCTTTTGCTATTTTCTTCTTTTTGTTGTTTTTTTTTTCTGTTGTTTCCCTTTGTAGGTTAGCTGTTTGTATAGTTTTGTTTTCTGTTTGTTGTTTTGTTTCCGTTTGTATAGTTTTTTCTGCTTTTTGCTTTTTGTACAGTCTGTTTGGTTGGTTTGTTTGTTGTCTCCTCAGCAGGGATCTTTATTTTACTTTAGAGTATTAAGGAGCAAACTAGCAACCATCCAAAACAATAAATTTAGGATATTCAGGTTAATTATTTGCAATTTGTGCATAACTTTTTGTGACTGTCATGAATGTGGAGAGTTATTTATCTTCTGAAATTTTGTATTTAATAAATGTGATTGAGAATTTGAGGCAAGATTCTCACGATGACACACCTAAAATCCTTGGGTTTGTTGAACCTACCAGTGTAGATATTAGGTGAAAAATCAGAGGTCACCCTTGCTACCATTACAATTCTCAGCCTAATTTCAGCAAGTGTCCACTTCTTGCATCATGAAGCTACAAATTGCTATATCTTGTGAAATCTCGTTGAAAATCAGAAAATAAAAAAATAAAAATAAATAAAGCAGATTATACTGAAAATCTAGATTAAGCTATCTAAGTAACTCTACCAGGGCTATAGATGCTTGCTGGTAGTGGGGCTCTACTTAGGAGAATTGTAACGATAACCTTGCTGGGGCTATGGACGCTCGCTGGTAGCAAGGCTCTATCCGGTTGGCTATGAAGGAATATCCTCACCTACGTGGGCTAATATCAGTCACTGGTTTGTTCAACCGATCTTCAAGATGAGGCTTATTAATCACGTGCACACAATTAAATTGAAAATAAAAATTCATGCACCCTTATTGAATGCCTTAGGTCTCAAGATTGAATAATAATCTACAAGATGGATAGTCGAAAGTTATGCATTTATTTCACTTAGTTTTCTTGGAGGCCTTGAATTTAGTTGTTTTGTTTGGTTGCTAGTTGTTGTGATATTCCCAACATGCCCCATTTTACTCCTTAGCAAAATAGGGACCCTTGCTGTGGCTTTGCTTTTTACTTCTGTTTTTGTGGGTCTGTCCTTGGTGGTAAGGGAAAAAAGAGTGAAATTTGTAAACCTTGATAAAATTAGTGAGAAAATATATTTTGAGTGCTAGTACATGGTATGGTTGGATTCCTTGTCAAAAATGAGCCAGGGTTGCTTTTTGAATCATCTAAAAATTTGTCATATTTTGCAAGTTATACCTATTTTGGTAGAATGCACTACAGTGCAAGGTTTCAAATGTTTCATAAAAAAATTCTAAGTGTTTCAAACAGCTATGCGGAGGGTGCCACGTGTTACACTCCACATGAGTCTCATAACATTGTAAAAAACCACCCGCGGGCTTCAGTAGTTTCTTAACAGTTTCAAGATAGCGCGGAAGGTGCCACTTGTCACCTTCCATGGTGAGCCCCTTTAAAGCCTTAAAACCATCCATGGGCCGCTAAAATTTCTAAACAGTTTCTAAATGTTTCAACAGTCACGCGGAGCGCACCACTTGTCACCTTCTGCCGTAGCCCCTAATAGTTTCAAAAGCTGCGCGGAAGACGACATGTGTCACCTTCCGCAATAGTTTCCAACAGTTTCAAGAGTTGTGCAGAAGATGCCATGTGGCACCATTCGCAATAGTCCCTTAAGGTTTCACGAGCAGCGTGGAGCGTGCCACTTGTCGCTTTCCACGGTCCCTTCTTAAAGTTTCAAGGTTGCGCGGAAGACGCCACGTGGCACCTTCCACGAAGGTTTCAAAAGTTTCAAAGAGTTTCCAAAGCTCCGCGGAGTGTGACAAGTGTCACTCTCCGCAAGACCCTAAATAGTTTCAAAAAAGTTTCAAAGCAGCGCAGAGCGTGCCATGTGTCGCTCTCCTCACGGTCCCTTAATGTTTCTTAACAGTTTCAATAGTTGCGTGGAAGACACCATGTGGCGCCTTCCGTAGTTATTTCTGAAAGTTTCAACAGTTGCGCAGAAGACGCCACGTGGCACCTTCAGCGAAAGTTTCAATAGTTTCTAAAAAGTTTCCAGAGCCCCGCGGAGTGTGACAAGTGTCACTCTCCGCAAGACCCAACGTAGAGTTTCAAAAGTGTCTAAGGGTCGCAATAGTCGCACGGAGAGTGACACGTGTCACTTCCCGCGATAGTTTCAAATGGTTTCGGGAGCTTCAGCTTGCTCTCGGTGACCCCTAATAGAGACGCGGAAGGTGACACGTGTCTTCTTCTGCGTATATCTAAAAGTTTTATATGTTTTGAAAAAGTTTCAAACGGAAGCGCGGAGCGCGCCACATGTTGCCTTCCGCATAAAGCAACAGTTTCATAAGCCCCTCGTGCGGAGTGCACCACATGTCGCCTTCTGTATAAAGCAACAATTTCATAAGCCCCTTGCGCGGAACGCGCCACGGGTCACTCTCTGAGGGCACCGTTTCTTTAAATGGGATATAAAGGGTCATTTTTCAGCCAGAAATAGTTAATCAGTGGGTGATTTTCAGGGCCCGCCGATGTGGTTTTCAGGAGTCGAGAGGCGGGAAACATTTAGCGGTAGGTTTTTAGGGTTTTTGACACACTTTGACCCTGTGTTTGCATCATTTCTGGTCTACAATGGTTGACCCAGTAAGTTTTTTTGACACACTTTGACCTGCGCTTGCATCGTTTTTGGTCTGTGATGGTTGACACGGTAATTTTTTTGACGCAGTATGAATGTATGAACGCATTTTTTGCAGATTTTGACCTGATAGCCGTGATTTTTTTTCGCTTGGCCCCACTTGGATCTAACAGGTATTTTGTTTCTCATTATTTAATAATGATGATACTTATTGCTGATCTATTTTTTTGCAGGTTAGCAGCTGAGGAGGGAGCTAAAACTTGGTGGCAGTGACATCACGAGAAGGAGAATCTGATTTCAGAAGCAAAGAGAAGATGAGGATGAAGTGCAGAAAGTTGAGGGACATCAATGAGAAGACCCAAAATGCAGATAAAACATAATGATGGTAGGTTGCAGAATTTACTTCTGAACTGCTAGGGTTTTAGAAAGGGGCATATTTTTGCCCAGATTTGACACATATTTGGAGATATTTTTTGAGAAATTGGTTCACCTGCATTTAATGCTGTAACCTAGGGTGTGGACCATTGCTTAACCATTAGGGTTTTGGGCTGTATTGAGGACAATCAGAAAGTCTATATATTGTGCCTTAATACATTGTAATACTGACACAGGGATTTTAGCATTTTGTCAGAATTGTAGATTCTTTTAGGGCATAGTTTAGTTTAGAGGAGGTCACCTGTTGTCTGCAGTAAGGAGTGCGTGGAACTTCTTGCTTCCTTATTGTATCTACAAAGCTTGTAAGTTCTCTGTAGTTTGATCAATGAAACTAAGAGTCATTCCAACATTGTAAATCATGTATGACTGTTTGTTTCTAATACAATAGAATCTAGAGTTCTGCATCTATCTTCTGAGTGTTCTCCTACTCTTCTTTGTGTTTTAAAATATTTTCTTTGAGAGCTTGCAATTTTAAATGTATGTTTGTGAAAATGCTCAGAACTTACATTTAAGGTTTTTACTGTGGATTTGATCAAATTGTTGTATGATTTACATAGTGCATAACAGAACAATTAGATCCTTCGGTAGAGTAAATGAGGTTTAGATTAGATCTTTCTAACTTTTCCCAACCCATCTGAAATATTTAGCTAAAAACGTAGAAATTTGAAGGAAATTTATCTCATATTTGAAGAAGCATGAACAACAAACTTAAAAGTAGACAAGTTTTCATAAATATATAAAGAGGAAGGCTGCAATAATTCAAGACAACCATCTAAAGCTTTGTAGCACAGTAACACTTTTATGCAAAGGAATGAAAAAGTATTGACATATCTCATGATCTTTTTGCATAGTTTGAGTCCTGTAAACCAAAAAAGAAACCCTAAACCACGTAAGGCCCCTTCAACATTATAGCTTCACATTGACCAATTGAATTTGACCAACAGGTCAAGACCTGACCATTGTAGACTTGGGATTAAGTGAATCTTAATCAATTCCTTCTTATCTTTCAAGTATAGTTTCAGTTCATTATATGTGAATTTTAACTTATTGTTATGATTGCATCAAAACAATCACCAACAAGCACAACAATATGTCACTTATTATTTTAAGACATTCCATCAAAATGAGCTCAAAACTAAATAGAAATATAAAATGCATAAAAATCATCTTGACAATAAGTATGGACAATAAAAATAAAATAAAGGAACAAAATTAAGGAAAGGAGGGTTGCTCTTACAAATTGCTCCAGCAATCCAGCCAAATCCCAAGTGTCTTCCATTTGATATCTTCATCCTATTTATAGAAAATTTAACCCTTGTCTATAACCTCATTTTCCAACACATGGTGAAAATTTTGGAGTACTTTGGAGTCAAGTGGACAATCACATGGTGGAAGATCAGGTCATTGGGGTCAAGTCTAGCAAATGAAATGCCTCTTTTCCAATTTTCTAATTTGTCATTAATTTGTGGAAAAGAATTCTCCCATGTGATTCTTGAAAAGTTGCCTTGGAAAATGGGGGTTGAACCTTCATAAATGTTGTTTCTAGAAATGTACTCAATTAAATTTATTTATTTATTCATTTAAAATTTAAAATTTTCTTAAAAGGAAATCATTTATTTATTATTTTCATTATTTTTATTATTTTGTTTTTAATGAGACTATATATATATTATTTAATTTTAATAGCTTTTATGTGTGTTAGTAAGATTTGAATAAAATACATATAATTAGACATTTAAAAAAAATTAGCTATGCATAGTATTCAATTCAACCTTAGAACTCAAAATATGTTCGAGGGTTAGAAGTGGGTCATGACAATATGACAAATCTTGGGCTACTGCACTATTGTCTAGGCTTAGAAGTATGGCAAACTAATCATCATATATTTGTATCTCAAAGAAAATATGCCAAGACACTGCTCAAGAAGTTCAAAATGATGGATTCCAAACCCATGTCAACACATACAGAATCAGGTTTATAGTTATCCATTTCTGATTCATCTCCTCAAGTAAATGCAACTGTCTATCAGAAAATAATTGGAGGTTTGATTTACCTGACTTATACCAGACCAGATATTAGTTTTGCTATTAATTATCTATCAAGATTTATGCAAGAACCAAAAATGTGTCATTGGTAAGTTGCAAAATGGGAACTAAGGTACATCCAAGGTATAGTGAACTATGGTTTGGAATACAAAAGGAATGATCAATTCTTCTTAACAGGGTATACAGATGCAGATTATGCAAGTTTAGTTGATGATAAGAAATCCACATCTGGATTTGTTTTCTTCTTGGGTTTAGGTTCTATTTCTTGGGGAAGTAAGAAACAAGCCACATTTGTTCGTTCCTCAATAGAAGCAGAATATCATGTAGCAAGTGCAACAGTATGTGAAGTAATATGGCTACCTCATATATTAGAAGGATTGGGGGTACCACAAAACCAACCTACTATCCTCTATTGTGACAATTAGAGTGTTCTCAAGCTTGTTCGCAATCCAGTGTTTCATGAACAAACCAAGCATATTGAAGTTGATTGCCACTTCATATGAGAACATGTTCAATAAAACAATATTCAGCTTCAATTCTTTACTAATTAGGATCAACGTGCTGATATCTTCACCAAGCCTCTTGCACGTGTGAAATTTGAAACATTTTAGGATTCTCTCATTAGTACTTTAGAACAATGATGTAATAAGGGGGGAATCTTGGTATATTCTTTCATTATCTCTGTATGGTTAGTTTGTTTATATTTGTTATTATTTGGGTTTAGTTTGTTAGCTTATTAAAGCTAATTGTTGAACCCATGAATACACGGTTACACATTTCTTTCATGTGTAAATATATATCATAATGCAAAGTGAGATTGCTCCACAAAATCTAATACCATAATGGTTTTGAATTCAAATATTTAACAATAAGACTTCAATAAAGAATTGAATGAGTGATGTCCCTAGGAGTTGCAGTACAATATGTACAGGAAGTGTTGACAATCAAGTAATTGGTGTTGATAATGTAAATATCGATACTGTAAATATTTTATAGCACATAAGCCCCAATTAGCCCTAGTTGCCCACATCCATCCCTAATATTTATTCAGGCACTATCTATAAACAAAGCAGTAATGACCTATATTCTTTTGTGTACCTCAAATTGTTCTCAGTGTCTCTTATTTATCCCAAATTTAATCTTAGGTTAACTGAAAACACAATAGAAATCTTAAGATTCTTCTAGAGAAACTTAGCTTCCAATTGCTACTATTTACCCCTCATACATTACTTAATCACATGCTAGCTAAAATCAATTAACTCTTCCTGTTATAATAAATTAGTCTCAATTGCCCCTATTTAACCTCAATGTTTATCTAGATTCATAAAAACTAAATATGAAGCCAAATGTATTTAATGCTTAAGCAATCCCATTGTCACATACATTTTAGGGAAGTCACTGCCACTCAAATCGTGTGCATCAAATTTTATGTCTATATGATATTTATTTATTGATTATAATTATGTTGACATAAATCATTAATAATTAATACATATATAAAACATAAATGTGAAAGTCTCCAGAAAACAATTTGATAAATTTAGAGAGCTGAAAATAAAATCACGAATTATAGAATTATAAAATTATAGAAGGAAGAAGCACAAAATAAAAATCAAGAAGTAGAAAAAATCAAAATGTAAGAATTAACCAAAATCATAGGTATGAACAAGAATTAATGAAAATCACAAGTATTAATATTTTATGCAAGCCCACAAAATGTCTATTAAAAAATTCAAATTCATTTAAATCTCATGTAAAATCCTCATTTACTTTTAATATTCTTTTAATCCCTTTTCTTGATTATATGAATTTAGTTTTTTTTTTAATATTGTATGCAAGCCCACAAAATGTCTTTTTTTTTCATAAATTTGCTGTGTGTTATATTAAAAGTTAAAAATAGTATTCATTTCTTTGATGATGAAGTAAAAACTAAATATATAAAACTAATTAATTACATTATTCATGAGCCTATATAAGCAATGTATATAGTAAAAGCAATATATAGCCTATATTAGTAATTAGGATTAGAATTAGGGTAACATTGGGAATTCCATTTTAAGAACATATTAAATGCAAGATCTTATAAAATTTTCAACGTTGCATTGAAAATATAACTATTAAGAAATTCGGTTTTGGTATGCAATTCAATTGTATTGTAACACAACATAAAATAGATTACAAATTGGAATGAAATGCACCCAAATTATGGAAATATTTAGAATACAAGCTTATTAGAATAGTTACTAAAATTTTTAATATATGAATTTTTTGGCTTTTAAATAAGAAAAGTTTGAACCAAAAGAGTGTAATTTTGGGGTTAATAAAGTAAGATCCTAAAACAAGGCTAAGAGATCCAAACAAAACATGAGTGATTTGTGGAACTCAAATTAAACAACCATGATATGAATGATTTGTGTAATTTTGAAAGGTAAGAGTATTTGCAAAGAAATAGATAAGCATATTATGTTGACAAATACTATTCTTATGTGTACAAGTATTAGGGTGGCAATGTACATGCATTGGATTACTTCATACTATATGTTTTGCTTATGATGTCAAATGATGTCTTTAAATAGTTACTCCATACCAAATGGTTTTCTCTATTAATATAAATTTGAGAATTAATATTGTACCAATGAAATCATTTGAAATGACCCAATCCTAATCCTAACCCTAACACTAACTCAAGTGTTAGAATTAGTGGTATACTAGCATATCTATATTTAAAAAATATATCTACAATACACCTCGAGACCTATTTTTAAATCAATTTATCACACATAGGAGGAATAGGAGCTTGAAGAAGCATATCTATAGGTGTATTTTAGATATATTTTTTAAATATAGATATGCTAGTTTTAAATTTATTTATATGATTTATTAAATTGTTCCTTTATATTAAATAATTTTAATTAAAAAATATAAAAGTCAATTTATTTTAGTTTAGTTAGTTTTGTTTAGTGTTTTAAAATTGAGATGAGGGGATTATAATTGTGAATTTATTTATATTGATTTGTTTAGTAAATTGGATCTTTATATTGAATTTAATTTATTGTTAAAATTAACATAAAAATTTTAATTAAAAAAATATATAAAAGTCAATTTTTTGGGGGTTTAGTTATCGTTTAATTTTATTTAGTTATAAAAAATTAGTTTAGTTACAGTTTAAATTTAATCTTACATTTATAGTTTGAAATTAGTTTTTATTTAATTCTATTAAATCAAAACTAAAAAATAATTTTAATTTAAAGTAAGTTTAGTTCAAATCTAAATTTAAATTTTATTTCATTTTGTTTATATTTAAATTTTCTTCAATTGTATTTAAATATAAATTAAATTTTATTATAATTTAGTATATTGTTAGTTTAATTTTAGTTTAGTATTATAAAAGTATTTTTTAAAAATATATCTTTTATATACTAAATTACTTTTTTAAATTGCAAAACTATGTTAGGTTGATTTATTGTGTTGAGAAAGTTTTTTTTAGATATATTTTTTGAAATCAATATAAGTTAATATTTTGTTACACTTTCGTAACAAATAAGCATCTTCCGTAAAAATGGTGTCTCTAATTCACATTTATGGGTAATACCGTCATGTTGAATTACAATATCATGCCTAATAAAGTTGTAGCAATGACGTTTGTGGGAAATAAGGTATTTAAATTGTTTAGCAAAAAAAATTGCTTCATTCACTACGCATTCATCTCTATTGTTAAATCTCTCAAAACTTTGAGAATATCACCACCATTCTCATTTTAACAGTACAGATAGAAAATGTAAATTATATCAAGAATAAGAAAAATGAAGAGCATCTCTTGAAATAGAAAATGCAAATTATATCAAGAATAAGAAAAATGAAGAGCATGGATTGCAATCATTGTCTCTAAGTTGATAATTGAGAGAACATCCAATAAATATTCAATTTATTTGTTGTTCATTTACATAAATGAATATTGCGTTGTTAACAATAATCTTATGGTCTTTCTACTTGTAATAATAATTTCTTTTTCAATTGTGTATGATAATTGTATAAAATAAAATATTTGATGCCATCTTATTCCATATAGCTTACTATTTAATATGATATCTTAATGTGATTTATTAAAAGTTACATTCAAAATGTTAATATATTTTCATGTTGTTATTATACATTTTTCTATTGTTATTTCAATGTCTTCATTAATCTTTAAATTTCTTATGGTATTAAAATTTTTATATAAGTTGTAGACATATCGTAATGAGGCAATCATAAAGGGGGAACATGAGTTTTCTACATGATGAAAACATCTTGCAATTACTAAATATATGGTTTCTTTATGATTTATTTTTCTAATGATGCATTCATGATTTATTTCATGTGGTTATTCATTTAATACTATTTCATTTATTTTATTTACAAAAAAAAATGGAGTTTCTTATAGTATTTATAGCCTTGTCCACCAACTACTACATTTAGTGACTTTATAGGGAAAATATAAATATATACTATTTAACAATAAGCTTATAAATATTTGTGTCTATTGGCCATTGGATAGCACCTTTGGTGCTATACTAGTCCTTCATCACCATAAGGATATGACTTAGGAGCAAGCCCTAGTTTCCTCTTACTCAATCTTTTCTATCCCTTCATCACCATAAGGATATGATGTAGGAGCCTCCTTGTTTGCCCTAAAGTCATCTCATCAAATCTTAGCCATCCATCTAATCAAATCTTAGCCATTCATCCTATCATCCAAAAATCTATAAACTAAGCCTCTATCAAACCACAATCAAGAGCTTTGGAGGTAATGTTATGTTGTCAAAGTGAGCAACTAACAATCAAATCATTATCAAAAATCATGGTAGCAAAACCACCATTCTCATAGTGCAACAAGGGCTATTTTGGTAAGATCTTTCTATGTTTTTCCTTTGATTTTTGTTAGCTCTTTAAATATTTTTGTTAGCTCTTTAAATATTTTATTTATAAGATATTGTGTGTCATACTATAATATTATTAGTGTTTTGGAAGTGGGTGTATTATTGGCTATTTTTACAGTCAACATTATTATTTGAATTTCTAGGTTAATTTGGTAATATGATTTATTATATATTTTATATTATAAAGTTTATACAACAATCCCATAAAATACTGATCATGGAACTATTTTATTATAAATATATGCATATGTGCACATAATAATTCTTTGATATAATAATTGTATCCTACAAAAGCCCTTTGAACAACTTAATTTGAATCAAGTTTTTTTTTAAGTAAAGAATATTATTTTTATCAGTTTTTAATTAAAAAAAAATTATATTTATTACAGCAATATAAATTTTAAGTTGGATATTTGTTGCTACAATATATGCTAATGTATTACAAATTGAAATCCCAGAGCACTCACCTTTAGACCCAAATTTAATATAATATAATTTTATTTTATATCGTCTTAACTGAGTGCAATAGAAAAATACTTTTAAGGTATTTAAGGCTATAATTGTAGGCTATAATTGTAGTTTAGGATAGAAACTGAACAACATAAATTTGTGTGGAATCTTTGGAAACCATGGCAGTGGAAGTAACAGCATGAACAAGACAAAGGAAGTAACTATCTGTAATACTTAAAGCAAAGAAGAAACCTCATCTAGAAAGCTACCAAAGGTTCACCCCCCTAGTGAATCAAAAAACTAAGACAAAAAATACAACAATCAATCACCATAAGCCAATGAAGATTAATGTTTCCAAGCTACCAAAGGGTTGCTTATGCCGCCTTAGTGAATCAAAAAATAATCCAAAAAATATAACAAGCAATCACCATAAGGCAATGAAGATTAATGTGAGGACCGCCCTTTTTACTACTGTTGTTATGACTATTTACATGACTGTTATTGTTACTTTTTATGTTTGTGGGATAGCAGTTCCCGGAATTGTCAAACTATTAAACTTTATTATGATTGCGGAAAAACTAATTGGGTGATGTTTGGATAAGTTTACATTTCAGAAAAAACATTAATTAGGTGATGATGGAAAATTGTAATATGATTTCATTTATGTTAATTAGTACTATGTCATGAGAATGCATGTTTTCAAGTTGCTTCGGCTATGATGATTTTATGTGGTTACTGATCTTGTAATTTAGTGTGCAGGAATTACTAATCGAACCACAGAATTCGGAGATCATTCCGCACCTTGTTATTTGTTATTCCCTGTTAAGCCGATCTGGTTCCACAAGGAACCAAGATCTCTTTGTGTTTTGATGTAATGTTGTAATGTGGTCTTTCGTATGGTCGAGTGGGTTAGGTTACCCTCATGTAACATTATTTTATATTTGTGTAGTAAAGAGATTTGAATTTGAATTTCCTTATTTAATTTAAATTTATGAGGCCTTTTCTTGTGCTTTACCTTGACCAGGGGTGTCTTGTATGGGTTAAAGTTGACCATGGGTTATACCCCATGGGTCCAGGGGCCCATTTGGCATGGGTAACCCTTGAGTAACCTCCATCTAGTCATCTTAACTTCCCCCTGAAGTTAAGTGGCGAAAATTGGAGGTAGGAGGGGACATGATGGGTTGTACCAACACCCAACCCATCCCCTCTACTTTTCCCAAGGTAAGAGATGCCATCCATTATTGAAGGAATGACTTAAAGTCACCCCTTCCATAGTGAGATTCCCCCATGTGCTGTGGGGACACCCATGTGAAGAAAGGAAGAAGGGGCATGGGTCACCTGTCTTCTTCCCCCTTTAACTCCTTTTATTTCTCCCATGCGTAATAGGAATCACATGAGGAAAGGAATAAGGAGTACTCTTGGGAAGGGTGAGTGACATAAGCCACCAGGGCAGAATAGTGGTTTTGGGGGAGAGTGAGAAGGTGACAAGTGTCACCTCCCCATTCCTCAAAACTAAAAAGAATTTGGTTATTTGTTTCCAATTTTGGGATGGGAGGGAGTTAGTTGAATTTTGGGAAAACTTTCATTTTGCCTTACCAAAAATAAAAAAAAAGTTAGCTTGTAGGAGAGAGAGGGGAGAGGGAGTTGGTGGCTAAGTTTGGAAGAGAACTCTGTGGGCTCAGCAACAGCTTCATTCCAGGAAGGCTTTGTAAGGTTGGTTTGAATTCTACCTTTGTTTCGTATAGCTGAATATGTAAAGTGTGTGATTTTGTGTTTAGATTTATTTTCTGTGGGGTTTGTTGTCGGGTTGTTTTGATAGAGCTTCTCCCACTTGGGAGAAATGCTCATCAAGTTTGGGGTAGGGGAGGAGAGATCCTCCTCGGGTGCATATCTGTTTCCATCTTTTGGGATGTTGAAAGCCTTGAGGGCATGAATCTGTGTCTGTATCTTTGACTTGAGAGTCATATACAGCTTTCTTAAAAAAAAATTTGTGATCAAACTTGGTTTGAGACCAAGAGAAATTATATTGGTTAACTTATCTGTCAGGGTGACACTCTAGAGTCGAGTGTGTCCACTCTCCTGCCCCTTATGAAACTCACTATAGTTGAGTTTCCGTGTTGTGTAAATTACCCACGGGTGTTTGTGTGCTTTGGGATTGTTGTTGTTACTGTTGTGAAGTGGAGTGTTTGAGTTACCCAGGTATGAGTATGATCTCCCTAGCTCGGGGGTGACCCACTTGCGGGTCTACGGAAGGGAGGAGAGCTAGATGAGTGGTGTTTTCTTCTTTGTTTGTCTTTGATATGCAGGTTTTCTCTTGGAGCTTCTGGTTGGCTTGGGAGGAGTTATATTTGTGAAGAAACAGTTATTCTTCTTTGTCATGAGAATTAGGCCTGGTTCATTTCATGAGAGTTGAAGAGAGAGTACCTCTCTTATTATTGTTGTAATTTTATTGTTACCCTGGGGGTGAAGGAAACCACCTCCCTGATCTTGTTAGTAATGGTCTTCTACTTGGTTGTCATAAGCTATCAGTTGTATGTTGTTTGGGAGAAGGAAAGTTCATATCTGGGAAGTTAGTTGTTGTATCCATGGTTTAAAATCTGTAATATGAATGTGCTTAAATTTTCAAGTTGATGTTTGTAAACCTTGTTAAATAGCAATTTTATTTGTGTTTCAAGTATTACTAAAAGGAAGAGTTCATTATTGATTTGCAATCTAATCTAAGTTGGTTTATGTAATTGAAAGTTTGGAATTGCTTAATTCGTTGAAAGATCAGTTTTATGATTCATTGTTCTAAACGGCTAAGATAGTTTTAAATGATTAAGTTTTCTCCTTCATAAAATAATGGTTACATTTATTTTGTTGATTAACTGTCATTCCTTGGTTCATTTGATTATTTATTATTTAGAAAGTTAAAATGATGCAAATAGGATGGAAGAAATTATACTAAGAGGCAATTTGTTAATTAAATTTGTTTAGCCATGAATATATTCATTTCCTATTTAATTACTTAAATGAGGAAGTTAATTATCTGTATTTTTAGTTGTCTTATTGAAAGCAATCTGAGAAAACTGTGAAAACTGTGATATATATATATATATTCTTATTGTTTACTTATTAATCCTTTTGAAATGAAAAAAAAATGTGAATGTTATATATATATAACTTAAATTGGATTCATCTGGGCATTCTTGTGTTACTGAAATATATATATATATATATATATTATCAAATAATAATTAACATATTCGAAATTGAGAGTAGCTGTGTTTTTAGACACAGCAGAGATAAAGATTAAAAAAAAACTTAAATAAATTTTATGATGGGCGGTGGGGTTTGAAACCCCACCGCAGTCCCTTGCTATTCACTATGAGGTGTGGGGAGGGGCGGAGCCCCACCCACACCCCACATCCACATCCCCTGCCTCTTCCGACCCCCACGGGGCCACGCCCCCACCACCATTGATTCCGCCGCGGCCAATGCACACCGCGAAGCCACACCTCCCCGCCACCATTCAACCCCCATGGCCATTAAACCACGCGGTCCCCTCTCTGCATCTACTGCTGTGGCCACCGCCGCCCATGTCCGTCGTTCAGCTGTGGAAAACACAAACAAAAAAAAAATAATGTTAGGGCTTTGGCCCTAACATATGAATGGTCTATTTTGAAAAGAATTCATTTTAATTGCTATAGATATAGGCATATATAAATACTATATATGTCTATGTATATAGCAATATATAATGAAATATTTACTATATATCTATATATATATATATAGAAATATATATATATACACATATAGGTATATATATATATATTGTTTAACAAATTTAAGAGAACAATTTCGTCCTCTACATATACATTAAAAAATATATATATTTATATATATATATATAGATATATATATATAAATATACATAGGAGTAAATCTATGAACCATGTTATTGGGCCCTTATAATCGTAATAAAATGTGTCACATGGATATACAAAAATAAAATAACAAATTATATTTTCACATTTAGTTATATTAAGTGTTGAACACAACAACCAAAGAAGTTATATTTCCATGAACAGGGTTTTATAAAGTGAAGAGCCTCCTACATGTATTAACAACGGTAAATGATTTACAATAAGAGTATTAATAATACTGATTGGTAATAATAACAATAGTAATTATAGATAAGAGAAAATAAAATTATAATTTAATGGGTGCATAAAGGAATATACTGTAATACGCCAGAAAGAGTTTCTCGGAAGTTTCCACTACCAACATAATGTCAATAACCAGGAAAAAAAAAAAAAGGAAAATGAAGAGGAAAATTACATGTCACCTTGCTTAAAAGAACACTGGAAATAAACTTAAGGAGACATCACAGGCATTTCATGCGAGACCATTTTAATCCAAACTGTAGTAAACGACCTCATAAGTAAACCTATAAGAGAGTCTGAAGAAGAAAAAACTAACATTGGAAAACATAGAGGAGAAAATGCGCGACATTTCCCACATGGGATAAGAGAACTAAGTTGACAGACCCTTCTGCTAAATCTGCTTAGGAACAAGTTTAATAAGTACAAACGAAGAGGAGATACCGTGATCAGAGAAGACTAGGAGACCAAGTCCAGCGAAGTAGTAAACCAGTCTATGTGACCTAGACCATCCTGAAGTTAGGTTTAATATCAACAATAGCTGCAGTGATAACCCTGATTGACGTAAATCATGAAGAAAGGACCGGATACACATAAAGAAAGCATAGAAAATGAAAGAGAGAGAGACCGAAATATAAACACACTAAATTAACAAAGAAATAGTTAAGGTAAGGGTGATAAAAATACAATCAAAGTTAAGTACCAGTGAAAAGGGAAGAGAGAGCAAACAAACCACCTTGTTGAGAATGCTAAGTCGTAGGAGGAGTATGTTTCAGGAAACAAGAGAGGAGACAGACAACCGTGCCTAGCTGAAAAATGACTAAATAGGGAGATCACTAGTCGGTTTAGTCGGAACAAGGCGTCGTGGGAAGTTGTTAATCTATCAGTGAACCACGTGCGTAAATGAGTGCAGCGTAATTCCCACTAACGCCGTAAGGCGTTATGCTGCCGGAAATTGCCGAGGTTTAGAGTTAGGAAACTTGGTAATCTCACTCTTGCAATGTCGTTAGCGGTGTCGTAAAGACCCTCTTGTTGATCTGTATGCGTCTGGTTGCACGCAATTGTACTTATATCTTGCCAAAAATTGTAGTGTTTTGCCATGAGAGAACACCGCCGAGCATGCTTACGCATGCGAAGGGTTTTTTAGGACAGTGTGAGAAAAGTTTTTCATATCTCGTGTCATAACCACATGACAGATGTGGCTATGACACGTGCGATGTGTGTTGTGACCACATGGAATATGTGGGCATGACAATTAATGTTCTAGAAATTGTAGCAGGTTATGATGTCTAAATGTTTAACTTAGTATTGCAAGTGGTATGACGTAGTTGTGGCTATTTTTGAAGCTTCATTAATGGTGGGTAGTTTGACAATTTATCAGCTGCACTTGACGAGAGGATATGGACTTGACACAATAGACAATGTTATGTTTGGATTTCCAAAGGCCTTCAAAACCACAGTGTTGTCATGGAGTGCTTTCAAGTTTGGTGAATTCATGGGCAGCGATGTCTCCAATGCAAATATGGCCATTCAATGGGCCACATATTATCTTTTCAAAGCTACTACTCATCTAGGAACATATATGTTTAGTTTAATATGTGCATAACAATAGAATAATTTCATTCATGATGTAACAACAAAATAAGTTCAGGGGTTTATAAATTCTAATAATTATTGAGGCTCATCTAAAAATTATGTAGATAAGGGACCCTAACAATGACCACAAATGCTGGGAGAGGCCAAAAGACATGGACACTTCTAGTACTACGTATAAATAACCAAAACCCTGAAATAGTTGTGAAACTTGTAGCTGTATCCCTTTTTTCACAAGTAAGACCCTCCCTATTCCAAGAGACTCATTCATGCTTCCATAATGCTAAAATTTTTAGCACTAGATTAATAGAAACATCTTAAAAACTTGGTAATGATAGAGTTTAGGAGTTGATGAATCAGAGAGTACATTTGGGTGGGACAATAAACATGTTGGATCTCGAGTACTTTTATCGAAGGTATAGCAACTTCGAGTGTGGCTACTTATATAATTTCGTACTAATTCAATTAGTATATTGATGTAGAGCATAGAGGATTCACTCAAACAAAGACAATACAAGCAATTTGGAACAATCTTTCCATCTTCAAAATACAAATTTGGTCTCTATTTCACAATTCCTCAAAACTGCCTTGTAGGTCTCCAAACAAAGAAATTTGAGCATATCTTCCTGAATACTCCTCAAACCTAGAAATCAATGGATGTTCTAGATATCCACGAAGGCCTACTTTAACATATCTTAAAATCTCATAGGGTTGGTCACTTTGGACCATCACACTTAATTTCTAACTGTCTCGCTGTCCTAAGGGCAAATTAGCCCTGTTTTACAAAGCAACTATGAGAAATGCCTCTACCAAATCACCAAAACCTATTCCACTACTCTCCATAGGTCACCATTGGACTAAATCGGCAACTCCTTGTCCAAGAAATGCTTAGAAACTCACCCAACACAAAAAAACTTGTTTGAGGCTTATTTTGGCTAGTTTACATGAAGGTTTTTAAAAAATACAATCTCCACACCTTGTTCCACCTGCCCAATGGCTCAGACATATCATAGAGGGTCTGCACATGCTATCCAAATCATTTCCCAACATTTATCAATGCAATTTCATCATACCGTAACTTCTAGCCATCATTACTACTTGAAAACTTGTCAAATTCAACTAGGATATCACCCAACTTTAAAAAAACAAAGAATTAAGACCCTCCATTGGAGGAGTTATTGAAAACATAAAAACATACCTTCACACCAATTTTCATCAATTTCCAACAATGGGAAGTCAAGATATCATTTAATTATGCATACTGGAAAACCTAGTTTCTAAACTGGGTAAATCAAAAGATTCGACCATTAGAAAACTTAAATGATCTTTTCTTTTGACCTGGTAAGAACAAAAAATGTCCAAAATTAAATTATCTTTCCAACCATGTGAGTTGCAGGTCTGTACCATTCCGTATATGGCCATACAACACAAATTACAGTCATATTTTGCAAGAAAACAATAAGTTTATTGGTTCCAATTTGCATCTAAACGGCCACCTCCCTTGTGGTCAACCATACAATGTCTTTTTAAACCTTTTACATCTTGTTTTTATCAGTTACAAACCACCAACCAACTTCTAAGACCCCTTGACTCTTCAACTTAAATTCTTGCATTTTTGCACTTTATCAATATGACAACTTTTCGAAGAATTTACAAAATTTGGCAAACCACCACCTATAAACTTAATAATGACTCAAGACACCCTACACACCTTAGAAATGGTCTTGAAGACTGTATGAAATGACTCAAACACAACATAAATAAAATATTTACAAAATGGCCTCATGTAGGCATAAAGTCCATTAGGTGCTCCTGCACCATACTCCCGACCAAAAAGAAATTCAGAGCCCTCTTGAATTGAGGGTAGTAACAGGCATCCATCTTTGAATGAGCTTGCTCTATGTCTTCTAACTCCTGCCCTTTGTCTTCTTGGAAGCATGTAATCTTCATCTTCACCTTTGGCTTCATCTTGTCCATGCCAACTTGTCTTCTATCCATCTTGCTACCTTGCAGCTGATGTCTTTTGTCCTGAGGTATCACTTTCTTTACATCAGCACCTTGTCCTTCTTCTATAACCTATTTCATTTTGAATTTTGGTTTATCCTTCCTCAAAAATTCAATTTCAACAATAAAATGGTGTATTCCTTCCTCCATAAACCCTACTAGGTGCTATTCTCATCTCAATGTATATGCCATCAACAAATTTTCCTTCATCTTTGTCAATTTGGAAAACATAACAAGGAACCTTTGTCCCTTCAACCTCACAATATGCTGTACCCATCTTCCATCCTATTGAAAGTTTTGTCCTCCCATTTTGTAGGAGAACTCATATCGTGCCTTGTACTATCATCTATCAACACATCAACATGACCTTGCAAAATTTTTTGAACTTCTAATTGTAATTCATCAACTGTAACTACTGTTATAATAGTGATAGGTTTACTTACCTTTGTATCAGCTTCCTCTTCCTCTTTTCATTTCTTGTGCTCTTCAATCAAGGACTCCTTCATGACTGATTTTACCGCCCTTACTTGTCTTCTCCTTTGAATAATCTTCTTAATAGGCCATGATACCTTGTTGTTCACTGATAAGTGCCAACTTTGCTCTTGTTTAAGCAAATCCTTCCATTTCTCTTCCATTTTTTCTTGCATTTATTTTATGTGTTCTAAAGCCTCCCTCACCTCTTTTATCTCTTGGTCAATTTCTATTTGTTTTGCCTTTTCTTTTTCCTTCTTCATCTTTTTTTCCTCTTTTTTCTTTTTTTGTTTCTTCGTTTGTGAACCCTTAGCTTACTGGAATCTCCTCAACACATCCATTCTTCTCTTTATTCAAGCAAGTCTCTTCACCTTGCTTCACTTGCCTTCATGACACCTCACCCAGGTTTCTTCTCTTCTTTATTACCTAGTCTCTTGGCATCCAGGTTCTTTCTTCAACTTGCAAAATGACAATGCACACAAACACACAACCTTCCTTTCCCAGAGTCTGCTAGCTCTGATACCAATTTGATGCAGAGCATGGAGGATTCATTCAAACAAATACAATACCAGCAATTTGGAACAATATTTCCATCTTGAAAATACCAATTTTGTCTCTATTTTAAAATTTTGCAAAACAACCTTGTAGGTCTCCAAACAGATAAATTTGAGCATATCTTCCTGAATACTCCTCAAACCGAGAAACCAATGGATGTTTCTGATACCCATTAAGGCCTACTTTAATATATCTTAAAATCTCATAGGGTCACTTTGGATCATCACTCTCAAATTCTGACTGTCTCGCTATAGTAAGGGCAAATTAACCACGTTTTACAAAGCAACTATGAGAAACTGCGCTACCAAATCACTAAAACCTATTCCACTACTCTCCACAAGTCACGATTGGACTAAATCGGCAACTTCTTGTCAAGAAAATTCTTACAATCTCACCCAACACAAAATAAACTTGTTTTAGGCCTATTTTAGCTAGTTTACATGAGGGTTTATTGAAAATACAATCTCCACACCTTGTTGTTGATAACTGAGAGGGGGGGTGAATCAGTTATCTTAATTATCTTAGTTTTTTAAACTGTCTTAATAATTAGTGCAGCATCAATTCAACCAAGCAAACTTAATCATGAAATGGAAATACACATGACACAATATTTTTGACGTGGAAACCTTGTTAAGGGAAAAACCACAGGGTGATTAACCCAAGATTGTATTCTCTGTTAGAAGAATAAGATTACAAAAATGGCACTTGCCAATTAGGGCTCACTACCTGAGCACACTGCTCACAAGAGGCACACTGCCTACAAGAGACACACTATCTACAAATTATGAAGAATGTAATACAATGCTTGAACTGATAAGAAGCATCAACATATGCTGGAGTTCAGTTCCGGTTAGGCTCTGTATACTGATCTGCTGCACTTCATCTTTCTTCTTCTTTTATGTTGTTCTTCTTTCACATACCGAATCTTCCTTTCTACTTTTATTCGGCTCTACTGCTTTTCTTCGCACATCATACACAACAAAAACAACTCTCATAACTAAATCCATCTTGTATATATATCCGCACAAGTGATTTCATCACCTTTCTAGTCGGCACCCGGAATAGTCAATCTTTTCACAAACTCTGATCTGTCAACTGAATCCTTGCACACCAAGTAGTGTGGATCAAGAATATACTTGTGGAAATCATTAATCATGTCGGCCAAACATAATTCATGCCTTCATAACCTTTACCAACATCAGTAAAACATCTGGAATAATGTCTGATGTTCTGCCAGTCAGTTCTTCCTCTATTCACACTGTCACTTGGGAACCTGACACTCAAGCATTCATATCTCTTCATCGTTTCCACACCGAAGGCTCAAACCTTGGAATCTATCTATCAAGATACTACTCTTAACTTCCCCAAATCCACACTTTACTGAGATACTTTTGCTGAGAGATCTGGACCTGTCTGTCGGACCTTACTGACTGCTCTGTTCTTGTTTACCGGACCACAACATTCTTCACTCTGACTTCTGGTATAGACATACCATGTCCTGTGGATGTGTGGGATGAACTTTGTTGCCATCAATGACAACATTCATGAATCTATATAGTGTCTCTTGCCAACAATCTCCCCCTTTGGCATTGATGGCAACACTTAGTGAAAAATGACTAAGTGTTTCCACTATGCTCCCCCTTGGCTGATGCTCTATTTTTATATACATTTTCTGGAGCTCCTGCTTAGTTGGATTCCTCATTTTTCACTGCTCTTCACTCCCCCTTTTACATCAATGGCAAAGGGTAGGGTCCACATATCAAAGCTTTCAAAAATTCAACTATACTTAGCTGCATAAGTATATACATATGGCATACTTACATATACTTAAGTATGTCTGCAAAAGTTGTTTTCAATTGAATAAGTTCTGTAGCCCAACTTTGCTTCATTTTGTCCAAAATTGAAATATGATTGCTCAATAGGAACACAAAAGCATCTGCCCTTTTTAGATCTGTTGGATCATTGGTCTGGGCTATGATTTGAGCTTCACTTATGGCCTCATGCATGGCCTCTAACTTAGGGATGATCCTTCTAAGTTCACCCATCCGGTTGATTATGTTCTTCCTTTCCTTCTCAAAATTCTTTATTGCATTTGTGATTGCAATAGTCTAACACTCTTGATTTACTATGGAGGATGAGAGAGGATCAAAACTTTGAGATAGACTTAATAGTTTATCCTCTTGATCTTTTACTTTTCTCTCAATATCTTTGGTCACTGTGGGCCAAGATAAGCAAAATTTGTACATATTTCTGCCATCTTTAAGAGCATTTTCCAAGCTCTTTATCCCAATGTCCATAACTTTCCTATCATTTGTTATCAGACCCTGTACTTCAGAGAGTCTCTTATCCAAAAACTCCTTCCGGACCTTTTCTTCAGCTGACTTCTCTAGAGAATCAAAATGTGTGCTAACATTGTTGACTAGAGTTTTAAGATTACTAGAGGAAGAGACTGTGGGATCCTTTTGAAAAGATGGCATGACCTTTTCCAACACTCCGGATGCTGCCTCTACAAGCTCATAGTCTTCCATGTGAGATTTCAGTAGTTTCTCTTTGACCTTCGCATTTGCAAATGAAGCTATTTTCATTGTTTGCATTGGAGATAGAGAGTCAAAATTTAATGGCCCTTTTAATAGTTCTGATTCATCAATCTCCATAGTTGCTTTTGTCAAAAAGTCCTTGACTGATAATGTAGTGTCTCTTGCCGGAGATAGGTTTTTCTTTTCTTCTGTAGTCACAAAACTATCTTTTGGAGCTTTCTCCCCTTCCTCAACCTTTATACTGATATCCTCTTTTCCCTTCACCTCTGCTTCTTTCTCTTTTATTCTTTCTTCTCCTTTAGATCTGGAGTCAGTAGGGGAACCTGGAGGAGTGATGTTGGTCTATTCATGGGCCACCTCTTCTAGAGCAGAGGATTCCAAGTCCTTAGCTTCTTCTGCACTGATATTCATTGCCTCTTCTGTTGTTTTCTTAGTAGATTCTTCTGCAACACTTGTGGTTGAGGGGTCAGTACCCAAGTCCTCTATAACAGGAAGATTAATAAATCTTTTGAAGGCCTTCCAGAGGATCTCTTCTGTGTCCTTGGCTACCTTGTCAGTCTCACCAAGCATAAGTTGATTCATCCTTGCTTTGCTTCTAAACTCATCCTTACAATCTTTGAATATCATATTCATTGTCTTGGGTTCGATTGAAGGATAAAGCTGGATTGCTAACTATTCCTGGATTTCTAGGTCTTTGGCTTGGGCATTGTTCCTTCTTATTTCTAGTTCCTTCTCCAAGCTTTTGGGGATCAGAGATATAATTTCAATGAATGCTTTATTGTAGATATTTAGATACCTGACTGTGGCATCTTGTAATATCTTCTGATCTGCTTCACCATAATCATCATAGAACTCAACCATTGGCTGAAGATTTCTGTCCACTGTGACTAATTTGATTATGTCATCAATGTGGAGAGTGGGTTTTTCAACATATTCCTCTGTCTTTTCTTCTTCCTGCTGTCCGGTAGAGGGTTGACCAGATGTTTTCTTCTTTTTCTTCATTTTCTTGATTTCTTCATCAGATTCAGTCTCCTCTTCATCCCTTTGACTGGCATAAACTCTTGTAGCTTTTGTCTTTGTTCTTTTCTCTCCTTTGCCGGATGATTTTGCTTCCGATTCTGATGTCCTTGAGCCTTTGGCAGTGGTAGGTGTAGATCTCTTTGATGATCTGGTCCGAGTGGAAGGTTTTGCCGGAGCACTGTCCTCATTTTTCTTATCTACTTTCTTCTTCTCTTCCTCAGCCCTTTCCATCTTTTTCCTGTGGGCATCAAGTGCCTCCTTTGAGATGCCAAGGCCTTGGGAAACATTTTCTACTTCTTTTCTCACCTTCCTCTTGATCTCTGGTTCTCTGAGTTCCACATGAATCTTTATACTCAGCTCCTCAAAGGTTCCAAACCTTTCTGCCTTTTGATCCTTTGGCTGACTTAGCATGTGTTGAACATGCAGCTCCATAATTTGTTCATCAACTTCATACCCCATGGGCATGATCCATACAGTTCTTGGTTCTACTACCTCCATTAGGCACTGATCAATCTCAACCATAAAACATACTGTGTCTTTCTATTTCTCAACAAGAGACTGGCGAATCCTTTCTCTTGCTTGCATCATGTTCTGGAAATTATTGAAGTATCTGCATAGGGCTGTATTTTGTGCTTTGACATCACCAAGTCCATGCAAATAATCTCTGATTTGGATAGATACTGGTCTATCATTTTCCCACACCCAGCCACTAGATCCGGGAAGCTCATTCATAAAGTAGAAGAATAAGCACAATATTAATCCACCATACTTGAATGAATTCTTTTTATCTTTCTTTATTTTCTGTAGATTCTCCAAGAGTTGGTTCAAAAGAAGCTGATAAAGATCGTAGTCTGCATCCTTTCTTAGCATTTCATAAGCAGTGTAGATGGCTATTCCAGGTACTGAATTTTCCCTGCTAGAATGATATATTTTATATCCAATGATCATGGAGGCAAACTTGACATCCGGATCAGAGATGTCATCTACTGTCATTGCTCTTTTGTCAAACTTGGATCTGGTAGCCTCACTCACAGTTTTATTCTTCACAGATTTAAGAATAGGAATCCCACCAGATGAGTGTAATCCGGTAACTGCCCTGATGGCATCTTTTGTGATTTGGAATGGTCCATTTAACCACATGAAGTTGTCATGTATTCTGCTCAAAATATACCTGACCCATTCATCCTCAGTAAAATAGGGGAAATGTATGTATTGTGCAAAGTGCTTATTCCAGAGGCCCTTGTATTGGGGTTTGAGCTCAAATGAATCATCTAACAGTTGTTTGTGATAGATATCTCTTAGTTTGAATTCACCAAAATCTTCAACATTTGCATGTATGTAAACCCTAATATCTTCAGCGTGCAAAACACCATGTGGAACACTAGAGAAGGCTCCTAGGGGATCTACCTTCAAGGATTTGTATGGATGCTTCTTAAATATGGGGCAAGGTCTATCAGAAATCTTTACTATATTCAGAGTAGCCATCATCAAGGAATCTTACTGAGAGATATTAAGAACGAAGAATACCTTTTACGCTGTTTAGGGTGCACACGATGAAATCTGGATTGAGTTGTATGAAGAATCATCTTGATCTTTGGGAGAAGTAGTTGCAGAGCTCCTTTTCTCTTTTCTTCAAATGTGAATGTACAAATGATGAGCGAATGAGCTCTTTTATTTCTGAGCAGCCCTAATTTTCATTTTACAATAAATGCGCAACCTAATTCATTCTGGTTTGCCTTGGTTGTCTTATTTAGAGACAAAACCTTTCCGGATCACTGAGACAGATTTCAAAGTTATTCTAGGAGAGTAGTGATAATCTATCTTCCTTTCATTAGTCATTTGATCTATTTGTAGATCAAGACACCATAGTTTGAATCATATCCATCCCTTGCATTCTTTGTACTTTTCTTCACCCAAATCTTGTTCATCTCACTTTGAACTTCATCCGCATTTACTTTTTGTTTTCCCTTATCTTGATTTTGATTATAATATACCGGACCTCTTTTATCCTGATTCTTGCTTCTACAGAATTTTGCTATATGATTGGATCTATTGCAAATTCAGCAAACAACATTTCTTTGCATATTTGATTGATATCCTCTTGATCTGCATTGATTAGCAATATGACCCATTCTATTGCATGCAAAGCATCTACCATTGAATGAATTATTCATTTGCATATTTTTGCATTCATGAGATTTGTGACCATACCTTTTGTAGTTGAAGCATTGTTCAGAGAAGGATGTATTAGTCTGATTCATTCTCCTTCTACACTGATTAGCTTTATGACCAAAGTTATTGCAGTTGTGGCAATATGCATTGAAGGATGGATATCTTTGAGCATTAGGCTACCTTACCAGAAGTCTTCTAGACTTGTTGCTTGGATTTTCTGATCCAAAATTCTTCTGACCAGATCCGGAGCTTTCTCCTTTCTCATAACCCAAACCACACTTGTCATCTACCCTCTTTTGACCTCCAAGAAGAACTTCAAGTTGAGCAGAACTTATCTTGAATTTCTCTTTGTACTCATTTGCTGTTTGAAGATCTCTTTTGAGAGAGACAATTTGATCCTCAAGTTTTTCTTCATTATCTTTAGCATCTTCAAGATCAGATTCAAGATGACTGATAATTCTATCCATCTTGTGGCAATCTTCTGATTTCTCCTTGAGAGATTGTCTTATATTATCTTTATTTTTTATTTTCTCTTGAATCTCTTGGGTAAACTTTATAACTCCTAATTCCATTTCATGTCTTACCATAATGATTTCTTTTGATAGCTTTTCACATAACTTGGTTTTCTCCTTCAGATCTTCATTTGCATTATTTGCTTCACCTTGACTTGCCAATTGTTGAAGAAGCTCCTTTCTCTTTTTCATAGAGAGACTTAATTTGTCTTTTAGTTCTCTCATGAAATCATTAGCCTATTTGAGTCTTTCCTTTAATTCATTGACTTCAGAGTTTGACTGCTCAAGATCATTAAGGGCAATCTTGAGTTGCTCCCTTAAACCATATGCATCCATTTGAATTCCCAGATCTTCCTCAAGCTGTTAGACTTCTGTTAGGAGGAACTTAGCTCTGATACTAATTGTTGATAACTAAGAGGGGGGGTGAATCAGTTATCTTAATTATCTTAGTTTTCTGAACTTTCTTAATAATTAGTGCAGCATCAATTCAACCAAGCAAACTTAATCATGAAATGGAAATACACATGACACAATATTTTTGACATGGAAACCCTGTTAAGGGAAAAACCATGAGGTGATTAACCCAAGATTGTATTCTCTATTAGAAGAATAAGATTACAAAAATGGTACTTGCCAATTAGGGCTCACTGCCTGAGCACACTGCTCACAAGAGGCACACTGCCTACAAGAGACACACTATCTACAAATTATGAAGAATGTAATACAATGCTTGAACTGATAAGAAACATCAACATATGCTGGAGTTCAGTTCCGGTTAGGCTCTGTATACTGATCTGTTGCACTTCATCTTTCTTCTTCTTTTATATTGTTCTTCTTTCACATACCAAATCTTCCTTTCTGCTTTTATTCAGCTATACTGCTTTTCTTCGCACATCATACACAACAACAACAACTCTCATAACTAAATCCATCTTGTATATATATCCGCACAAGTGATTTCATCACCTTTCTAGCCGGCACCCAGAATAGTTAATCTTTTCACAAACTCTGATCTATCGGTTGAATCCTTGCACACCAAGTAGTGCGGATCAAGAATATACTTGTGGAAATCATTAATCATATCGGCCAAACATAATTCATGCCTTCATAACCTTTACCAACATCAGTAACACATCCAGAATAATGTCTGATGTTCTGCCAGTCAGTTCTTCCTCTGTTCACACTGTCACTTGGGAACCCGACACTCAAGCATTCATATCTCTTTATCCTTTCCACACCAGAGGCTCAAACCTTGGAATCTATCAGTCAAGATACTACTCTTAACTTCCCCAAATCCCTACTTTACTGAGATACTTCTGCTGAGAGATCCGGACCTGTCTGTCAGACCTTACTGACTGCTCTATTCTTGTTTACCAGACCACAACATTCTTCACTCTGACTTCCAGTATAGACATACCATGGCCTACGGATGTGTGGGATGAACTTTGTTGCCATGAATGACAACATTCATGAATCCATATAGTGTCTCTTGCCAACACTTGTTCCACCTTGCCATTGGCTCAAACAAATCATAGACAGTCTGCACATGCTATCCAAATCATTTCCCAACATTTATCAATGTAATTTCATCATACCCTAACTTCTAGCCATCATTCTTGCTTGAAGACTTCTCAAATTCAACTAGGCTATCACCCAACTTTAACAAAAGAAAGAATCAAAACCTCTCCATTGGAGGAGTTATGGACAACATAAAAGCATACCTTCACACTAATTTTGATCAATTTCCAACCATGGGAAGTCAATAAATCATTTAATTACGCATGCTAGAAAACCTAGTTTCTGAACTGGGTAGGTGGAAATATTCGACAATTAGACAACTTAAACAATATTTATTTTCACCTATTAAGAAAAAAAAATGTCTAAAATTAAATTATCTTTCCAACCATGTGGTTTCAAGCCTGTACCATTCCATATATGTCCGTACAACATAAATTACAATCATATTTTATAAGAAAACAATGAGTTTATTGGTTCTTATTTGTATCCAAACAGCCACCTCCATTGTGGTCGACCATAAAAAGTATTTTAAAACCATTTACATCCTATTTATATCAGTTACAAACCACCAACCAACTTCTAAGACCCCTTGACTCTTCAACTTTCATTCTTGCATTTTCACACTTTATCAACATGACAACTTTTGCAAGAACTTACAAAATTTGACAAACCACCACCTATAAACTTAATAATGACTCAAGCCACCCTACACATCTTAGAAATGGTCTTGAAGACCTTATGAAATGAATCAAACACAACATAAAGTAAACATTTCCAAAATGGCCTCATGGGGGCATAAAGTCCATTAGGTGCTCATGCACCATACTCCCGACCAAAAAGTAATTTAGAGCCCTCTTGAATTGAGGGTAGTAATAGGTATCCATCTCTGAATGAGCTTGCTTCATGTCTTCTAGCTCCTACACTTTGTCTTCTTGGAAGCATGTAGTCTTCATCTTCACCTTTGGCTTCATCTTGTCCATGCCAATTTGTCTTCTATCCATCTTGCTAGCTTGCAGCTGATGTCTTTTGTCCTAATGTATCACTTTCTTTACTACAACACCTTGTCCTTCTTCTATAACCTATTTCATCTTGAATTTTAGGCTATCCTTCCTCAAAAGCACAATCTCAACAATAAAATGGTGTATTCCTTCCTCCATAACCCTACTAGGTGTTGTTCTCATCTCAATGTCTATGCCATCAACAAATTTTCCTTCATCTTTGTCAATTTGGAAAACATAAAAAGGAACCTTTGTCCCTTCAACATCATAATATGTTCTACACTTTTCTTCCATCCCTTTGAAAGTTTTGTCCTCCCATTCTACATGAGAACTCATATCTTGCCTTGTACTATCATCTATCAACACATCAACATGGCCTTGCAAAATTTTATTGAATTTCTAATGGTAATTCATCAACTCTAACTACTGTTATAACGGTCATAGGTTTACTTACCTTTGTATCAGCTGCTTCTTCTTCTTTTCTTTTCTTCTGCTCTTCAATCAAGGACTCCTTCATGACTAATTTTTCTGCCCTTGTCTTTTCCTTTGAATAATCTTCTTAATAGGCCATGATACCCTCTTGCTCACTAATAAGTGCTGACTTTGCTCTTGTTTAAGCAAATCCTTCCATTTCTCTTCCATTCTTTCTCACATCTCTTTTATGTATTCTAAATCCTACCTCAACTCTTTTATCTCTTGGTCAATTTCCATTTATTTTTCCATTTCTTTTTCCTTCGTCATCTCTTTTTGCTCTTTTTTCTTTTCTTGTTTCTTCTTTTGTGAACCCTCATCCTGCAAGAATCTCCTCAACACATCCATTCTTCTATTTATTCAAGCAAGTGTCTTTCACCTTGCTTCATTTGTCTTTGTGACATCTCACCTAGGTTTCTTCTCTTCTTTACTGCCTGGTCTCTTGGCATCTAGGTTCTTTCTTCAACCTACAAAAAGACAACGCACACAAACACACAACCTTCCTTTCCAAGAGTCTTCTAGCTCTGATACCAATTTGCTGTAGAGCATGGAAGATTCACTCAAACAAACACACTACAATAAATTTGGAACAATCTTTCCATCTTCAAAATACCAATTTGGTCTCTATTTGACAATTCCTCAAAACTACTTTGCAGGTCTCCAAACATATAAATTTGAGCATATCCTCCTGAATACTCTCAAACCTAGAAACAAATGGATGTTTCAAATACCCATTAAGGCCTACTTTAACATATCTTAAAATTTCATAAGGTCACTTTGGACCATCACTCTCAAATTCTAACTATCTCGCTGTCCTAAGGGCAAATTAGCCATGTTTTACAAAGGAACTATGAGAAACTACTCTATCAAATCACCAAAACCTATTCCAGTACTCTCCACAACTCACAATTGGACTAAATCAACAACTTCTTTTCAAGGAAATGCTTACAATCTCATCCAACACAAAAAAACTTGTTTTAGGCCTATTTTGGCTAGTTTAATTGAGGGTTTATTGAAAATACAATCTCCACACCTTGTTCCATTATGCCATTGGCCTAGACACATGATATAGGGTTTGTACATGCTATCCAAATCATTTCCCAACATTTATCAATGTAATTTCATCATACCCCAACTTCTAGCCATCATTCTTGCTTGAAAACTTGTCAAATTCAACTAGGCTATAACCCAACTTTAACAAAACAAAGAATCAAAACCTCTCCATTGGAGGAGTTATGGAAAACATAAAAACATACCTTCACACCAATTTTGATCAATTTCCAACCATGGGAAGTCAAGATATAATTTAATTATGCTTGCTGGAAAACCTAGTTTATGAATTGGGTAGCTGGAAAGATTCGACCATTAGACAACTTAAACAATCTTCTCTTTTGACCTAGTAATAACAAAAATTGTCTAAAATTAAATTATCTTTCAAGCCATGTGAGTTTCAGGTCCGTACCATTCCGTATATGGCCGTACAACATAAATTACAGTCATATTTTCCAAGAAAACAATGAGTTTATTGGTTCTTATTTGCATCCGAATGGCCACCTCCCTTGTGGTAAACCATACAAAGTCTTTTTAAACCTTTGAAATCTTGTTTCTATCAGATACAAAGCACCAACCAACTTCTAAGACCCCTTGACTCTTCAACTTTCATTCTTACATTTTTGCACTTTGTCAACATGACAACTTTTGCAAGAATTTACAAAATTTGACAAACCACCAACTATAAACTTAATAATGAATCAAGACACCTTACACAACTTACAAATGATCTCTAGGACCTTATGAAAGAAAATGATTACAAAATGGCTACATGGAGACATAAAGTCCATTAGGTGCTCTTGCACCATTCTCCCGACCAAAAAGAAATTCACAGCCCTCTTGAATTGAGGGCAGTAAGATGTATCCATCTCTGAATGAGCTTGCTTGATGTCTTCTAACTCATTCCCTTTGTCTTCTTGTAAGCATGTAATCTTCATCTTCACCTTTGGATTCATCTTGTCCATCCCAACTTGTCTTCTATCCATCTTGCTACCTTGTAGCTGATGTCTTTGGTTCTGATGTATCACTTTCTTTACCTTAGCACCTTGTCCTTCTTCTATAACTTGTTTCATCTTGAATTTTAGTTTATCCTTCCTCAAAGGTGCAAGATCAATAATAAAATGGTGTATTCCTTTGTCCATAACCCTATTAGGTGAAGCGCTCATCTCAATGTCTATGCCATCAACAAATTTTCCTTCATCTTTGTCAATTTGGAAAACATAACAATGAACCTTCATCCCTTCAACCTCACAATATGCTGCACCCTTATCTTCCATCCCTTTGAATATTTTGTCCTCCCATTCTACATGAGAACTCATATCTTACCTTTGTACTATCATCTATCAACAAATCAACATGGCCTTGCAAAATTTTTTGAACTTCTAATGGTAATTCATCAACTGCAACTACTGTTATAATAGTCATAGGTTTACTTACCTTTGTATCAACTGCCTCTTCCTCTTTTCTTTGCTTGTGCTCTTCAATCAAGGACTCCTTCATGACTAATTTTACTACCCTTACTTGTCTTAGCTTTGAATAATCTTCTTAATAGGCAATGATACCCTCTTGCTCACTGATAAGTGCCAATTTTGCTCTTCTTTAAGCAAATCCTTCCATTTCTCTTCCATTCTTTCTCACATATCTTTTATGTATTCTAAATCCCACTTCAGCTCTTTTATCTCTTGGTCAATTTCCATTTGTTTTGCCTTTTCTTTTTCTTTCTTCTTGTCTTTTTCCTATTTTTTCTTTTCTTGTTTCTTCTTTTGTGAAACCTTAGCCTGCAGGAATCTGCTCAACACATCCATTCTTCTCTTTATTCAAGAAAGTCTCTTTCACCTTGCTTCACTTCTCTTCGTGACACCTCACCCAGGTTTCTTCTCTTCTTTACTACCTGGTCTCTTGGCATCCAAGTTCTTTCTTCAACCTGCAAAAAGACAACGCACACAAACACACAACCTTCCTTTTCCAGAGTCTTCTAGCTATGATACCAATTTGATGCAAAGCATGGAGGATTCACACAAACAAACACAATACAAGCAATTTGGAACAATCTTTCCATCTTCAAAATACCAATTTGGTCTCTATTTAACAATTCCTCAAAACTACCTTGTAGGTCTCCAAAAAGATAAATTTGAGCATATCTTCCTGAATACTCCTCAAACCTAGAAACCATTGGATGTTTTAGATACCCATTAAGGCCTACTTCAACATATCTTAAAATCTCAAAGGGTCACTTTGGACCATCACTCTCAAATTCTAACCGTCTCAATGTCCTAAGGGCAAATTAGCCCTATTTTAGAAAGCAACTATGAGAAACTACTCTACCAAATCACCAAAACCTATTCCACTACTCTCCACAAATCACGATTGGACTAAATCAGCAACTTCTTGTCAAGGAAATGCTTACAATCTCACCCAACACAAAAAAACTTGTTTTAGGCCTATTTTGGCTAGTTTACATGAGGGTTTATTGAAAATATAATCTCCACACCTTGTTCAACCCTGCCATTGGCTTAGACACATTATAAAGGGTCTGCACATGCTATCCAAATCATTTCCCAACATTTATCAATCCAATTTCATCATACCCTAAATTCTAGCCATCATTCTTGCTTGAAAACTTGTTAAATTCAACTAGGCTATCAGCCAACTTTAAAAAAATAAAGAATCAAAACTTCTCAATTGCAGGAGTTATGGAAAACATAAAAACATACCTTCACACCAATTGTCATCAATTTCCAACCATGGGAAGTCAAGATATCATTTAATTACGCCTCCTGGAAAACCTAGTTTTTGAACTGGGTAGCTGGAAAGATTCAACTATTAGACAACTTAAATGATCATTTTTCTTGACTTGGTAAGAACAAAAAAGTTCTGAAATTAAATTATCTTTCCATCCATGTGAGTTGCAGGTCCATACCATTTTGTATATGGCCGTACAACACAAATTACAGTCATATGTTGCAAGAAAACAATGAGTTTATTGTTTCTTATTTGCATCCAAACGGCCACCTCCCTTGTGGTCAACCATAAAAAGTCTTTTTAAACCTTTTACATATTGTTTTTATCTGTTACAAACTACCAACCATCTTCTAAGACCCCTTGACTCTTCAACTTCCATTCTTGCATTTTTGTACTTTGTCAACATGACAACTTTTGCAAGAATTTACAAAATTTGACAAACCACCACCTATAAACTTAATAATGAATCAAGACACCTTACACACCTTAGAAATGGTCTTTAATACCTTATGAAATGACTCAAACACAACATAAAAAAAATATTTACAAAATGGACTCATGGAGGCATAAAGTCCATTAGGTGCTCCTACACCATACTCCCGACCAAAAAGAAATTCAGAGCCCTCTTGAATTGAGGGTACTAACATGTATCCATCTCTGAATGAACTTGAGTGATGTCTTCTAACTCCTACCCTTTGTCTTCTTGGAAGCATGTAGTCTTCATTTTCACCTTTGGTTTCATCTTATCCATCCAAACTTGTCTTCTATCTATCTTGCTACCTTAAAGCTAATGTCTTTTGTCCTGATGTATCACTTTCTTTACCTCAACACCTTGTTCTTCTTCTATATCCTGTTTCATCTTGAATTTTGGTTTATCCTTCCTCAGAATTACAATCTCAACAGTAAAATGGTGTATTCCTTCCTCCATAACCCTACTAGGTTATGTTCTCATCTCAATGTCTATGCCATCAACAAATTTTCCTTCATCTTTGTCAATTTGGAAAACATAACAAGGAACCTTTGTCCCTTCAACCTCACAATATGCTGCACCCTTATCTTCCATCCCTTTAAATATTTTGTCCTCCCATTCTACATGAGAACTCATATCTTCCCTTATACTATCATCTATCAACAAATCAACATGGCCTTGCAAAATTTTTTGAACTTCTAATGGTAATTCATCAACTATAACTACTGTTATAATAGTCATAGGTTTACTTACCTTTGTATCAGCTGCCTATTCCTCTTTTCTTTGCTTGTGCTCTTCAATCAAGGACTCCTTCATGACTAATTTTACTACCCTTACTTTTCTTAGCTTTGAATAATCTTCTTAATAGGCAATGATACCCTCTTGCTCACTGATAAGTGCCAACTTTGCTCTTCTTTAAGCAAATCCTTCCATTTCTCTTCCATTCTTTCTCGCATCTCTTTTATGTGTTCTAACGCCCACCTTAAATCTTTTATCTCTTGGTCAATTTCCATTTGTTTTTCCTTTTCTTTTTTATTCTTCATCTCATTTTCCTCTTTTTTCTTTTCTCGTTTCTTCTTATGTGAAATCTCAGCCTGCAAGAATCTACTCAACACATCCATTCTTCTCTTTATTCAAGAAAGTTTGTTTCACCTTGCTTCACTTCTCTTTGTGACACCTCACCCAGGTTTCTTCTCTTCTTTACTACCTGGTCCCTTGGCATCCAAGTTCTTTCTTCAACCTGCAAAAAGACAACGCACACAAACACACAACCTTCCTTTGCAAGAGTCTTCTAGCTCTGATACCAATTTGATGCAGAGCATGGAGGATTCACACAAACAAACACAATACAAGCAATTTCGAACAATCTTTCCATCTTCAAAATACCAATTTGGTCTCTATTTAACAATTCCTCAAAACTACCTTGTAGGTCTCCAAATAGATAAAATTGAGCATATCTTCATGAATACTACTCAAACCTAGAAACCAATGGATGTTTTAGATACCCATTAAGGCCTACTTTAACATATCTTAAAATCTCAAAGGGTCACTTTGGATCATCAGTCTCAAATTCTAACTGTCTCGCTGTCCTAAGGGCAAATTAGCCCTATTTTACAAAGTAACTATGAGAAATTGCTCTACCAAATCACCAAAACCTATTCCACTACTCTCCACAAATCACGATTGGACTAAATCAGCAACTTCTTGTCAAGGAAATGCTTACAATCTCACCCAACACAAAAAAACTTGTTTTAGGCCTATTTTGGCTAGTTTACATGAGGGTTTATTTAAAATATAATCTCCACACCTTGTTCAACCCTGCCATTGGCTCAGACACATTATAAAGGGTCTGCACATGCTATCCAAATCATTTCCTAACATTTATCAATCCAATTTCATCATACCCTAAATTGTAGCCATCATTCTTGCTTGAAAACTTGTTAAATTCAACTAGGCTATCAGCCAACTTTAAAAAAATAAAGAATCAAAACTTCTCCATTGCAAGAGTTATGGAAAACATAAAAACATACCTTCACACCAAGTTTCATCAATTTCCAACCATGGGAAGTCAAGATATTATTTAATTACGCCTCCTGGAAAACCTAGTTTCTGAACTGGGTAGCTGGAAAGATTTGACAATTAGACAACATAAACGATCTTTTTTTTTGACTTGGTAAGAACAAAAAAGTTCTAAAATTAAATTATCTTTCCATCCATGTGAGTTGCAGGTCCATACCATTTTGTATATGGCCGTACAACACAAATTATAGTCATATGTTGCAAGAAAACGAGTTTATTGTTTCTTATTTGCATCCAAACGGCCACCTCCCTTGTGGTCAACCATAAAAAGTCTTTTTAAACCTTTTACATATTGTTTTTATCTGTTACAAACTACCAACCATCTTCTAAGACCCCTTGACTCTTCAACTTCCATTCTTGCATTTTTGTACTTTGTCAACATGACAACTTTTGCAAGAATTTACAAAATTTGACAAACCACCACCTATAAACTTAATAATGAATCAAGACACCTTACACACCTTAGAAATGGTCTTTAATACCTTATGAAATGACTCAAACACAACATAAAAAAAATATTTACAAAATGGACTCATGGAGGCATAAAGTCCATTAGGTGCTCCTACACCATACTCCCGACCAAAAAGAAATTCAGAGCCCTCTTGAATTGAGGGTACTAACATGTATCCATCTCTAAATGAACTTGAGCGATGTCTTCTAACTCCTACCCTTTGTCTTCTTGGAAGCATGTAGTCTTCATTTTCACCTTTGGCTTCATCTTATCCATCCCAACTTGTCTTCTATCTATCTTGCTACCTTAAAGCTAATGTCTTTTGTCCTGATGTATCACTTTCTTTACCTCAACACCTTGTTCTTCTTCTATATCCTGTTTCATCTTGAGTTTTGGTTTATCCTTCCTCAGAAGTACAATCTCAACAGTAAAATGGTGTATTCCTTCCTCCATAACCCTACTAGGTTATGTTCTCATCTCAATGTCTATGCCATCAACAAATTTTCCTTCATCTTTGTCAATTTGGAAAACATAACAAGGAACCTTTGTCCCTTCAACCTCACAATATGCTGCACCCTTATCTTCCATCCCTTTAAATATTTTGTCCTCCCATTCTACATGAGAACTCATATCTTCCCTTATACTATCATCTATCAACAAATCAACATGGCCTTGCAAAATTTTTTGAACTTCTAATGGTAATTCATCAACTATAACTACTGTTATAATAGTCATAGGTTTACTTACCTTTGTATCAGCTGCCTATTCCTCTTTTCTTTGCTTGTGCTCTTCAATCAAGGACTCCTTCATGACTGATTTTACTACCCTTACTTTTCTTAGCTTTCAATAATCTTCTTAATAGGCAATGATACCCTCTTGCTCACTGATAAGTGCCAACTTTGCTCTTCTTTAAGCAAATCCTTCCATTTCTCTTCCATTCTTTCTCACATCTCTTTTATGTGTTCTAACGCCCACCTTAGATCTTTTATCTCTTGGTCAATTTCCATTTGTTTTTCCTTTTCTTTTTTATTCTTCATCTCATTTTCCTCTTTTTTCTTTTCTTGTTTCTTCTTTTGTGAAATCTCAGCCTGCAAGAATCTACTCAACACATCCATTCTTCTCTTTATTCAAGAAATTTTGTTTCACCTTGCTTCACTTCTCTTTGTGACACCTCACCTAGGTTTCTTCTCTTCTTTACTACCTGGTCCCTTGGCATCCAAGTTCTTTCTTCAACCTACAAAAAGACAACGCACACAAACACACAACCTTCCTTTGCAAGAGTCTTCTAGCTCTGATACCAATTTGATGCAGAGCATGGAGGATTCACACAAACAAACACAATACAAGCAATTTGGAACAATCTTTCCATCTTCAAAATACCAATTTGGTCTCTATTTAACAATTCCTCAAAACTACCTTGTAGGTCTCCAAATAGATAAATTTGAGCATATCTTCCTGAATACTCCTCAAACCTAGAAACCAATGGATGTTTTAGATACCCATTAAGGCCTACTTTAACATATCTTAAATTCTCAAAGGGTCACTTTGGATCATCACTCTCAAATTCTAACTGTCTCACTGTCCTAAGGGCAAATTAGCCCTATTTTACAAAGTAACTATGAGAAACTGCTCTACCAAATCACCAAAACCTATTCCACTACTCTCCACAAATCACGATTGGACTAAATCAGCAACTTCTTGTCAAGGAAATGCTTACAATCTCACCCAACATAAAAAAACTTGTTTTAGGCCTATTTTGGCTAGTTTACATGAGGGTTTATTGAAAATACAATCTCCACACCTTGTTCAACCTTGCCATTGGCTCAGACACATTATAAAGGGTCTGAACATGCTATCCAAATCATTTCCTAACATTTATCAATCCAATTTCATCATACCCTAAATTGTAGCCATCATTCTTGCTTGAAAACTTGTTAAATTCAACTAGGCTATCAGCCAACTTTAAAAAAATAAAGAATCAAAACTTCTCCATTGCAAGAGTTATGGAAAACATAAAAACATACCTTCACACCAAGTTTCATCAATTTCCAACCATGGGAAGTCAAGATATTATTTAATTACGCCTCCTGGAAAACCTAGTTTCTGAACTGGGTAGCTGGAAAGATTCGACTATTAGACAGCATAAACAATCTTTTTTTTGACTTGGTAAGAACAAAAAAGTTCTAAAATTAAGTTATCTTTCCATCCATGTGAGTTGCAGGTCCATACCATTTTGTATATGGCCGTACAACACAAATTACAGTCATATGTTGCAAGAAAACAATGAGTTTATTGTTTCTTATTTGCATCCAAACAGCCACCTCCCTTGTGGTCAACCATAAAAAGTCTTTTTAAACCTTTTACATATTGTTTTTATCTGCTACAAACTACCAACCATCTTCTAAGACCCCTTGACTCTTCAACTTCCATTCTTGCATTTTTGTACTTTGTCAACATGACAACTTTTGCAAGAATTTACAAAATTTGACAAACCACCACCTATAAACTTAATAATGAATCAAGACACCTTACACACCTTAGAAATGGTCTTTAATACCTTATGAAATGACTCAAACACAACATAAAAAAAATATTTACAAAATGGACTCATGGAGGCATAAAGTCCATTAGGTGCTCCTACACCATACTCTCGACCAAAAAGAAATTCAGAGCCCTCTTGAATTGAGGGTATTAACATGTATCCATCTTTGAATGAACTTGAGTGATGTCTTCTAACTCCTACCCTTTGTCTTCTTGGAAGCATGTAGTATTCATCTTCACCTTTGGCTTCATCTTATCCATCCCAACTTGTCTTCTATCCATCTTGCTACCTTAAATCTGATGTCTTTTGTCCTGATGTATCACTTTATTTACCTCAACACCTTGTCCTTCTTCTATATCCTATTTCATCTTGAATTTTGGTTTATCCTTCCTCAGAAGTACAATCTCAACAGTAAAATGGTGTATTCCTTCCTCCATAACCCTACTAGGTTATGTTCTCATCTCAATGTCTATGCCATCAACAAATTTTCCTACATCTTTGTCAATTTGGAAAACATTACAAGGAACCTTTGTCCCTTCAACCTCACAATATGCTGCACCCTTATCTTCCATCCCTTTGAATATTTTGTCCTCCCATTCTACATGAGAACTCATATCTTCCCTTGTACTATCATCTATCAACAAATCAACATGGCCTTGCAAATTTTTTTGAACTTCTAATGGTAATTCATCAATTATAACTACTGTTATAATAGTCATAGGTTTACTTACCTTTATATCAGCTTCCTCTTCCTCTTTTCTTCACTTGTGCTCTTCAATCAAGGACTCCTTCATGACTGATTTTGCTACCCTTACTTGTCTTACCTTTGAATAATCTTCTTAATAGGCAATGATACCCTCTTGCTCACTGATAAGTGCCAACTTTGCTCTTCTTTAAGTAAATCCTTCCATTTCTCTTCCATTCTTTCTCGCATCTCTTTTACGTGTTCTAACGCCCACCTCAGCTCTTTTATCTCTTGGTCAATTTTCATTTGTTTTTCCTTTTCTTTTCTATTCTTCATCTCATTTTCCTCTTTTTTCTTTTCTTGTTTCTTCTTTTGTGAAATCTCAGCCTGCAAGAATCTACTCAACACATCCATTCTTCTCTTTATTCAAGAAAGTCTATTTCACCTTGCTTCACTTCTCTTTGTGACACCTCACCCAGGTTTCTTCTCTTCTTTACTACCTGGTCCCTTGGCATCCAAGTTCTGTCTTCAACCTACAAAAAGACAATGCACACAAACACACAACCTTCCTTTGCTACAGTCTTCTAGCTCTGATACCAATTTGATGCAGAGCATCGAGCATTCACACAAACAAACACAATACAATCAATTTGGAACATTCTTTCCATCTTCAAAATACCAATTTGTTCTCTATTTCACAATTCCTCAAAACTACATTGTAGGTCTCCAAATAGATAAATTTGAGCATATCTTCCTGAATACTCCTCAAACCTAGAAACCAATGGATGTTTTAGATAACCATTAAGGCCTACTTTAATATATCTTAAAATCTCAAAGGGTCACTTTGGACCATCACTCTCAAATTCTAACTGTCTCGCTGTCCTAAGGGAAAATTAGCTCTGTTTTACAAAGCAACTAAGAGAAACTGCTCTACCAAATCAGCAAGACCTATTCCACTAGTCTCCACAAGTCATGATTGGACTAAATCAGCAACTTCTTGTCAAGGACATTCTTACAATCTCACCCAACACAAAAAAACTTGTTTTAGGCCTATTTTTGCTAGTTTAGATGAGGGTTTATTGAAAATACAATCTCCACACCTTGTTCAACCCTACCATTGGCTCAAACACATTATAGAGGGTCTACGCATGCTATCCAAATCGTTTCCCAACATTTATCAATGCAATTTCATCATACCCTAAATTCTAGCCATCATTCTTGCTTGAAAACTTGTCAAATTCAACTAGGCTATCACCCAACTTTTAAAAAACAAAGAATCAAAACCTCTCCATTGGAGGAGTTATGGAAAACATAAAAAAATACATTCACACCAATTTTCATCAATTTCCAACCATGGAATTCAAGATATTGTTTAATTACGCCTCCTGGAAAACCTAGTTTCTGAACTGGGTAGCTGGAAAGATTCGACTATTAGACAACTTAAACAACCTTTTCTTTTGACCTAGTAAGAACAAAAAAGTTTTGAAATTAAATTATTTTTCCATCCATGTGAGTTGGAGGTTAGTACCATTTCGTATATGGCCATAGAACACAAATTACAGTCATATTTTGCAAGAAAACAATGAGTTTATTATTTCTTATTTGCATCCAAACGGCCACCTCCCTTGTGGTCAACCATACAAAGTATTTTTAAACCTTTTACATATTGTTTTTATCTGTTACAAACTACCAACCATCTACTAAGACCCCTCGACTCTTCAACTTCCATTCTTGCATTTTTGCATTTTGTCAACATGACAACTTTTGCAAGAATTTACAAAATTTAACAAACCACCACCTATAAACTTAATAATGAATAAAGACACCTTACACACCTTAGAAATGGTCTTTAATACCTTATTAAATGACTCAAAAACAACATAAAACAAATATTTACAAAATGGCCTCATGGAGGCATAAAGTCCATTAGGTGCTCCTGCACCATACTCCCGACCGAAAAGAAATTCAGAGCCCTCTTGAATTGAGGGTAGTAATAGGTATCCATCTCTGAATGAACTTGATTGATGTCTTCTAACTCCTACCCTTTGCCTTCTTGGAAGCATGTAGTCTTCATCTTCACCTTTGGCTTCATCTTCTCCATGCCAACTTGTCTTCTATCCATCTTGCTACCTTGTAGCTAATGTCTTTTGTTTTGATGTATCACTTTCTTTACCTCAACACCTTGTCCTTCTTCTATATCCTGTTTCATCTTGAATTTGGGTTTATCCTTCCTTAGAAGTGCAATCTCAGCAGTAAAATGGTGTAATCCTTCCTCCATAAGCCTACTAGGTGTTATTCTCATCTCAATGTCTATGCCATCAATAAATTTTCCTTCATCTTTGTCAATTTGGAAAACATAACAAGGAACTTTTGTCCCTTTAACCTCACAATATGCTGCCCCCTTATCTTCCATCCATTTGAAAGTTTTGTCCTCCCATTCTGCATGAGAATTCATATCTTGCCTTGTACTATCATCTACCAACACATCAACATGGCCTTGCAAAATTTTTTGAACTTCTAATGGTAATTCATCAACTCTAACTACTATTATAACAGTCATAAGTTTACTTACCTTTGTATCAGCTGCCTCTTCCTCTTTTTGTTTCTTGTGCTCTTTAGTCAAGGACTCCTTCATGATTGATTTGCTGCCCTTACTTGTCTTCTCCTTTGAATAATCTTCTTAATAGGCCATGATACCCTCTTGATCACTGATATGCGCCAACTTTGCTCTTGTTTAAGCAAATCCTTCCATTTCTCTTCCATTCTTTCTCACGTCTCTTTTATGTGTTCTAAAACCCAACTCAGCTCTTTTATATCTTGGTCAATTTCCATTTGTTTTGTTTTTTATTTTTTCTTGATCTCTTTTTCCTTTTTTTTCTTTTCTTGTTTCTTCTTTTGTGAACCCTCAGCCTACAAGAATCTCCTCAACACATCCATTCTTCTCTTCATTCAAGAAAGTCTCTTTCACCTTACTTCACTTGTCTTCATGACACCTCACCTAGGTTTCTTCTCTTCTTTACTGCCTAGTGTCTTGGCATCCAGGTTTTTTCTTCGACCTACAAAAAGGCAACACACACAAACACACAACCTTCCTTTCCCTGAGTCTTCTAGCTCTGATACTAATTTGATGCAAAGCATGGAGAATTAACTCAAAAAAACAAAATATAAGCAATTTGGAACAATCTTTCCATCTTCAAAATACCAATTTGGTCTCTATTTCACAATTCTTCAAAACTGCCTTGTAGGTCTCCAAACAGATAAATTTAAGCATATCTTTCTTAATACTCCTCAAACCTAGAAACTAATGGATGTTTTAGACACCCATTAAGGCCTACTTTAACATATCTCAAAATCTCATAGGATCAGTTTAGACCATCACTCTCAAATTCTAACTGTCTCGTTGTCCTAAGGGTAAATTAGCCCTATTTTACAAAGCAACTATGAGAAATTGCTCTACCAGATTACCAAAACCTATTCCAATACTCTCCACAAGTCACAATTGGACTAAATCAGAAATTTCTTGTTAAGGAAATGCTTACAAACTCATCCAACACAAAAAAAACTGGTTTTAGGCCTATTTTAGCTAGTTTACATGAGGGTTTATTGAAAATACAAAATCCACACCTTGTTCCACCCTACCATTGTCTCAAACACATCATAGAGGGTCTTCACATGCTATCCAAATCATTTCCCAACTTTTAACAATGCAATTTCATCATACCCTAACTTCTAGCCATCATTCTTGCTTGAAAACTTGTAAAATTCAACTAGGCTATCACCCAACTTTAACAAAACAAAGAATCAAAACATCTCGATTAGAGGAGTTTTGGAAAACATAAAAACATACCTTCACACCAATTTTCATCAATTTCCAATCATGGGAAGTCAAGATATCATTTAATTATGTCTGCTGGAAAACCTAGTTTCTGAACTGGGTAGCTAGAAAGATTCGACCATTAGACAACTTAAACAATCTTTTCTTTCGATTGGTAACAACAAAAAATGTCTAAAATTAAATTATATTTCCAACCATGTGATTTGTAGATCCTTACCATTCCATATATGGCCATACAACACAAATTACAGTCATGTTTTGCAAGAAAACAATGAGTTTATTGGTTCTAATTTGCATCCAAACGGCCACCTCCCTTGTGGTTAACCATACAAAGTCTTTTTAAATATTTTACATCTTGTTTCTATCTGTTACAAACCACCAACCAACTTCTAATACCCCTTGACTCTTCAACTTCCACTCTTGTATTTTTGCACTTTGTCAACATGACAACTGTTGCAAGAATTTACAAAATTTGACAAACCACCTGTAAAATTAATAATTAATAAAGACACCTTACACACCTTAGAAATGGTCTTTATGACCTTATGAAATGACTTGAACACAACATAAAACAAATAGTTACAAATGGCCTCATGGAGGCATAAAGTCCATTAGGTGCCCTTGCACCATACTCCCGACCAAAGAGGAATTCAGAACCCTCTTGAATTGAGGGTAGTAATAGGTATCCATCTCTAAAAGAGCTTGCTTGATGTCTTTTAACTCCTGCCCTTTATCTTCTTGGAAGCATGTAGTCTTCATCTTCACCTTTGGCTTCATCTTGTCCATGCCAACTTGTCTTCTATCCATCTTGCTACCTTGTAGCTGATGTCTTTTGTCTTGATGTATCACTTTCTTTACCTCAGCACCTTGTGCTTCTTCTCTAACCTATTTCATCTTGAATTTTAGTTTATCATTCCTCAAAAGTGCAATCTCAACATTAAAATGGTGTATTCCTTCCTCCATAATGCTACTAGGTGTTGTTCTCATCTCAATGTCTATGCCATCACCAAATTTTCCTTCATCTTAGTTAATTAGGAAAACATAATAAGTACCCTTTGTCCCTTCAACCTCAGAATATGCTACACCCTTATCTTCCATCCCTTTGAAATTTTTGTTCTCTCATTCTACATGAGAACTCATATCTTCACTTGTACTATCATATATCAACACATCAACATGACCTTGCAAATTTTTTTGAACTTTTAATGGTAATCCATCAACTCTAACTACTGTTATAATAGTCATAGGTCTAGTTACCTTTGTATCGGCTACCTCTTCCTCTTTTATTTGCTTGTGCTCTTCAATAAAGGACTCCTTCATGACTGATTTTGTTGCCCTTGCTTGTCTTCTCCTTTGAATAATTTTCCTAATAGGCCATGATACCCTCTTGCTCACTGATAGGTGCCAACTCTGCTCTTGTTTAAGCAAATCCTTCCATTTCTCTTCCATTCTTTCTCACATATCTTTTATGTGTTCTAAAGCCTACCTTAGCTCTTTTATCTCTTGGTCAATTTCCATTTGTTTTGTCTTTTCTTTTTCCTTCATCTTTTTTTCCTCTTTTTTCTTTTCTTGTTTCTTCTTTTGTGAACTCTCAGCCCGCAAGAATCTCCCGAACACATCCATTCTTCTCATTATTCAAGCAAGTCTCTTTCACCTTTCTTCACTTGTCTTTGTGACACCTCACCCAGGCTTCTTCTCTTCTTTACTACCTAGTCTCTTGGCATCTAGGTTCTTTCTTCAACCTATAAAAAGATAACGCACACAAACAAAACCTTCCTTTCCCAGAGTCTTCTAGCTCTGATATCAATTTGATGTAGGGCATTGAGGATTCATTCAAACAAACACAATACAAGTAATTTGGAACAATCTTTCCATCTTCAAAATACCAATTTGGTCTCTATTTCACAATTTCTCAAAACTAGTTTGCAAGTCTCCAAACAGATAAATTTGAGTGTATCATCCTAAATACTACTCAAACCTAGAAACCAATGGATGTCTTAGATACCCATTAAGGACTACTTTAACATATCTTAAAATCTCCTAGGGTCACTTTGGACCATCACTCTCAAATTCTAACTGTCTCACTGTCCTAAGGGCAAATTAGTGCTATTTTACAAAGTAACTATGAGAAAATGCTCTACCAAATCACCAAAATCTATTCCAATACTCTCCATAGGTCACAATTGGACTAAATCAGTAACTTCTTGTCAAGGAAATGCTTACAAACTCACCCAACACAAAAACAATTGTTTTAGGCCTATTTTGTCTAGTTTACATGATGGTTTACTAAAAATACAATCTCTATAGCTTGTTCCACCTTGTCATTAGCATGGACACAACATAGAGGGTATACACATGCTATCCAAATTGTTTCCCAACATTTATCAATGCAATTTCATCATACCCTAACTTCTAGCCATCATTATTGCTTGAAAACTTGTCAAATTCAACTAGGCTATCACCCAACTTTAACAAAACAAAGATTTAAAACATCTCCATTGGAGAAGTTATGGACAACATAAAAATATACCTTCACACCAATTTTCATCAATTTCCAAATGTGGGAAGTCAATATATCATTTAATTACGCCTGTTGGAAAACCTAGTTTCTGAACTAGGTAGCTGGAAAGATTCAACCATTAGACAACTTAAACAATCTTTTCTTTTGTCCTGGTAAGAACAAAAAAATTTCTGAAATTAAATTGTCTTTCCAACCATGTGATTTACAGGTCTGTACCATTCTGTATGTGGCCATACAACACAAATTACAGTCATATTTTGTGAGAAAACAATGAGTTTATTGGTTCCAATTTGCATCCAAATGGCCACCTCCCTTGTGGTCGACCATACAAAGTATTTTTAAACCTTTTACATATTTTTTTTATCAGTTACAAATCACCAACCAACTTCTAAGGCCCCTTGACTCTTCAACTTCCATTCTTGCATTTTTGTACTTTGTCAACATGACAACTTTTGCAAGAATTTACAAAATTTGACAAAGCACCACCTATAAACTTAATAATGACTCAAGACACCTTACACACCTTAGAAATGGTATTTAAGACCTTATTAAATGACTCAAACACAACATAAAAAAAATATTTATAAAAGGTCGTCATGGAGGCATAAAGTCCATTAGGTTCTCTTGCACCATACTCCCAACCAAAAAGAAATTCAGATCCCTCTTGAATTGATGGTAGTAACAGATATCCATCTTTGAATGAGATTTCTCAATGTCTTCTAACTCCTACCCTTTCTCTTCTTAGAAGCATATAGTCTTCATTTTCACCTTTGGCTTCATCTTGTCCATGCCAATTTGTCTTCTATCCATCTTGCTACCTTACAATTGATGTCTTTTGTCCTGATGTATCACTTTCTTTACCTTAGCACCTTGTCCTTCTTCTATAACCTATTTCATCTTGAATTTTGGTTTATCCTTCCTCAAAAGTGCAATCTCAACAATAAAATAGCGTATTCCCCATAACCCTATCAGTTGTTGTTCTCATCTCAATGTCTATGCCATCAACAAATTTTCCTTCATCTTTTTCAATTTCAAAAACATAACAAGGAACCTTTGTCCCTTCAACATCACAATATGCTGCACCCTTATCTTCCATCCCTTTGAATGTTTTGTCCTCCCATTCTGCATGAGAACTCATATCATGCCTTGTACTATCATCTATAAACACATCAACATGGCCTTGCAAAAAAATTTGAACTTCTAATTGTAATTCATCAACTCTAACTGCTGTTATAACAGTCATAGGTTTACTTACCTTTGTATCAGCTACCTCTTCTTTTTTTCTTTGCTTGTACTCTTTAACCAAGGACTCCTTCATGACTGATTTTTCTACCCTTACTTATCTTCTCCTTTGAATAATCTTCTTAATAGGCCATGATACCCTCTTGATCACTAATAAGTGCCAACTTTGCTCTTGTTTAAGCAATTCCTTCCATTTTTCTTCCATTCTTTCTCACATCTCTTTTATGTGTTCTAAAGCCTGCCTCAACTCTTTTATCTCTTGGTCAATTTCCATTTGGTTTGCCTTTTCTTTTTTCTTCATCATCTCTTTTTCCTCGTTTTTCTTTTCTTGTTTCTTCTTTTGTGAACCCTCAGCTTGCAAGAATCTCCTCAGCACATCCATTCTTCTCTTTATTCAAGCAAGTCTCTTTCACCTTGATTCATTTGTCTTCATGACACCTCACCCAGGTTTCTTCTCTTTGTTTACTACCTAGTCTCTTGGCATCCAGGTTCTTTCTTCAACATGCAAAAAGATAATGGACACAAACACACAACTTTCCTTTCCCGGAGTCTTCTAGCTCTAATAGCAATTTGATGCAGAGCATGGAGGATTCACTCAAACAAACACAATAGAAGCAATTTTGAACAATCTTTCCATCTTCAAAATACCAATTTGGTCTCTATTTCACAATTCCTTAAAACTCCCTTGTAGGTCTCTAAACAGAGAAATTTGAGCCTATCTTCCTAAATACTCCTCAAACCTAGAAACCAATGGATGTTTCAGATACCCATAAAGGCATACTTTAGCATATCTTAAAATCCCATAAGGTCACTTTGGACCATCACTCTCAAACTCCTTTACCAAATCACAAAAACCTATTCCACTAGTCTTAGCAAGTGACCATTGGATTAAATTAGTAACTTCTTGTCAAGGAAATGCTTAGAAACTCATAAAACACAAAAAACTTGTTTTAGGCCTATTTTGGCTAGTTTACATGAGGGTTTATTGAAAATACAATATCCACACCTTGTTCCACCCTGTCAATGGCTTAGACACATCTTAGATCATCTACACATGTTATCCAAATCATTTCCCAACATTTATCAATGCAATTTCATCATACCCTAACTTGTAGCCATCATTCTTGCTTGAAAACTTGTCAAATTCAACTAGGGTATCACCCAACTTTAAAAAAACAAAGAATTAAGACCTCTCCATTGGAGGACTTATGGAAAACATAAAAACAAACCTTCACACCAATTTTCATCAATTTCCAACCATGGGAAGTCAAGATATCATTTAATTATGCCTAATGGAAAAACTAGTTTCTGAACTGGGTAGCTGGAAAGATTTTACCATTAGGAAACTTAAACGATCTTTTCTTTTGACCTAGTAAAATAAAAAAATGTCTTAAATTAAATTATCTTTCCAGCCATGTGTGTTACAGGTCCGTACCATTCCATATATGGCCGTACAACACAAATTACAGTCATATTTTGCAAGAAAATAATGAGTTTATTGGTTCCAATTTGCATCCAAACGGCCACCTCCCTTGTGGTCACCATACAAAGTCTTTTTAAAACTTTTACATCTTGTTTTTATTAGTTACAAATCACCAACCATCTTCTAAGATCCCTTGACTCTTCAACTTCCGTTCTTGCATTTTTGCACTTTGTCAACATGACAACTTTTGCAAGAATTTACAAAATTTGACAAACCACCACCTATAAACTTAATAATGACTTGAGACACCTTACACACTTTAGAAATGGTCTTTAAGACCTTATGAAATGACTCAAACACAACATAAAGAAAATATTTATAAAATGGCCTCATTGAGGCATAAAGTCCATTAGGTGCTCCTGCACCATATATGTAGTCACACTCTAGGTTACTATACATGGGATAAAAGCACTCGGGCTACAACATTTCTATTGTCCAATCCAAATGTATTTTCTTATTCATCAACTCCTAAAGGATTACCGTTATCATGCTTTTAAGCTACTATTACTCTAGTGCTTAAAAATTTACCATCATGGAAGCATGAATGAGTCTCTTGGAATAGGAAGGGTCTGATTTGCGAAACACAATGGATGCAACTGCAAGTGCTGCAGTTGTTTCATGGTTTTGGTTATCTATTTTATATGTAGTTTTGGTAGTGTTCATGTCTTCTAGCTTCTCCCAACATTTGTAGGGTCTCCTACCTGCATAATTATAAGACAAGATTAAATAATTATTAGAATTTATAAACCCAGTAGATACACCATCATGACTAAAAAAATTTGATTGTAACATCATATTGAAATTGTTCTATTTTTATGTACATACTAGCCTAAACATATATGGTGCCCGAATAAGTAGTATAGCTTTAAAAAGATAATTTGTTGCCCATCGAATGATCATCTTTGCATTGGAGAGCCCGTTGCCCATGAATCTGCCAAACTCCAAAACATTCCATGACAGCATTATAGTTGTGAAGGCCATTGGAAATCCAAACTTAACATTTTCCTGCATCATAATATCCTACCATCAATTCTTGTCTATCCCAACTGAAATAATATCCATGCCTGGACATTATTTTGCTTCCTTATGTGCTTTGATTGGAATGCTTAGTAGCTCTCAGTTCAAAGTTTAACAAGGATTCATTTGTAGTAGGCTTCCTGGTTACCGGCTTATTGCAGGGGCTAATGTTTATGTTATTGTTGTGGTGCAAAAGATTCTTGCTGCACATAGGATAAGACACACTAATCACTCACAACACAACGCAGAGATTTCAAACAAAAAATTTTCTGTTTCATTGTATTAAAATAAAATAAACTTCAACAAAGAATTCTTCATTACAAAGACAAACAATTACCATCATGACCTCTCATCTCTCTCATCTGCATAATGTATTTTCCTTTTACAGACTTCCCTTGGGCATACATAGTCCCAAGTCGTTAGCCTTTCTCTTGGATCAAGAATTGTCTCCTCTTTATTTCTTACCAGTGATCGACTCTCTCCATAACTATGCCCTTTCTCTCTCTAGCCATTCACTCCTCAATCTATCTCCAAATCTATATTCTCTCTTTGCTTATTCCCTTGGAGTGGCTTTCACCTTCTTCACTAATCTCTTCTGCTCTCTCCTCTACTCTTTTTTGTTATAATGCACCACTATATTTTATTACAGACTTCCCTAACACTTTTGGAGGCCTTTTGTTTTTACCTTCCCCACCAAACAAAATGGTTTGGTTCAACTTCCATAGACAAAGTCACAAATGGTTTCATGTTGAACTATCAGAGAGACTCGTAAACCTGTCCCATTGAATTCCCTTTGTCTCGTCGACATACACATTAGGTGCCAAGTCATTCGTCTATTGCTTCATTAGATCTTTATAATCACCACTATTGATCACTCTATCGGGAGGATGACATAACACCTCCCACCAAAACAGGAAAGTCCTACCGATGAAGCTTATCACATCATGGCATCGAGGGGACTCTAAAACCTGTCACTCCAAAATAGCAAGGTTTAACCAAAAACACAAACTGAACCCCACCAAATAGACACGCGACATCCACATCATTGTTGTGAATATTTGGCATTGTAGGATTATCACTTTATTGCCCCATCGAAGGGATTGACTTCAAGGTCTTGGCAAAGTTACAAAGTTCCACTAATAAGAGTTCCCAGCCTTCCATTGGCATGTTAAAGAGACAAGACTCAATGTTCTGGTGATATCACAATGTCACTCTGATATAGTCTCATTGGAGTATCGAGGGGATGCTAAGAAGATTCCCACCGACATAATGTTGTCCCATCGATGCCACTTCTCCTAACCACCAATGTAGCACCAAACAACTTGGTGATCAGGATATCGAAGAGAGAGACAACTTCATCCCATCAAAACTAAACTGTCAGGCCAATGAAGGAGTAAAACAAAACCTGTAGGGAGAAGCTGAACCTTACGAGTCTTCACTACTTCCAGCACATATGTAAAACAATATTATAATATTTTCTTATTGAATATCTTTGCCATGTCGACAAAAACTGAAACCAAACCAAAATGGAAATGAAATGTTTTTGGGTGATGCAGGATTGCCCATTCGCCTGAGAGACTCTAGCTTTAGATACCCTTGGTAAAACATTTGTGAGCATGGGCTCACAAAATTTAGAGCTGAGTAGTAAGCTACCCTTTTAGACTATAAACAATCTGCAGCGAACTCCATCACTGAATCATATGTGATGTAATCAACATTTCTTCCTTCTTTGTTTCTAGCATCTTACCAGAATAAGTATCACTTCCTCCCAACACTCTTCTTCATCATATTTCTTTCCTTTCATTGATATACGTCCACCATCCATTGGCCTCCTCCTCTTAATATAATGTCTACAAATATTCCTCTCTTTTGTGGGATTAATCCCACCTCTATCCGTCCACTTCCACCAAGCAATCACCTCATTCTCCTTACCTTTCATGTGTTTTAACCCACCACATACTAACCACCTCCACCAAGCATCACCAAGAGCATCCTCCATGGTCTCCTCATGCAAATATACATCTGCATACAAATTTGAAACTACACTCTTTCTTCTACATACCTGAAGCTCATCACATGCATTCAAAATAACTTCATTTTCACAAAAAATTGAAAAACTAAAGCATACCTCTACATACCCTACTGCTATAATAGACTTTTGCATCACATTTACTGCTATCCCTTCACTCCTTCAAGTGTTGATGCTTGAACAACTTTCCAACCTGCTCTATCTCATTTGTCTTCCTCGTGACATTCTTTTCTTTATGTTCCTCATCGAACACTAGATCCTTATTATTCATCACATATTCTGCAGTATCTTCAACTTCAACTACTGTAACTAATGTCTCTTCACCATCTACTATAATCCCCTTATCCTTCATCTGTATACCTTCAAAGAGATATATGTTAGCTACTTTTTCATCTTTTCTTTCTCTATCCTCTGACACGAGATCTTTCTTTGGCATTCTTCTATAATCTCTTCAACCTTTTCTTGATCCTTTTGCACAAGGATCTCCTTATCTTCCATGCCTCCAATGTGACATGATGGTGCTACTTTCTCTTCTCCTCTTCCCTCATCCTCTTGTATGAGGATATCTCCTTCACATTCTACTACTTCTTCAAATAGAATATCTATCTTTTGCATCTCCTCTTCCAGTAGGAGATCATCTTCTTCAGCTTCCTCATCAAATCTAGGACTCTCTAGGTCCACTTTCTAAACTTCATCTTCTAACATCTTCACATCCTCCAAAGGACTCACTAGTGCTATTGCTATAGACTTTGTAATCTCATTCTTTATGTCTTCAAACAAACATGTTTTTACTGCAAACTTGTTATTGTTCTCTTCCTTGTCTTCTAAAAGACATGCTTCTTCTGCTGTAACTTCTGTACACTTCACATCTACAAATTGATCTGCGGTACACATGTTGTCACCATGCTTCTTCTTTTCAATTTCTACTACATGCTCTTGGACATTATCTTCCTTTCCACCCTCTCTTAGTTTCATCATGCTTCCTTGTTCATTAGCCTTGGTCTCTTCCTCAGATCTCAAACACTCGGACATTATCTCCGTATCCTCATGCTTTGTAACAACACATTCTTTTGTTGGGATCTTACACTTGATCTTCCACACTTTGTTCCCCATAGCCTTGGGTTCATTTCTCTTGATTGCTGCTCTTTTTCTCCATACACCATAATTAGATTTCTGTCTAGAAACATCTTCTCGATACCTACTTGCTTGCCAATTTTCCCTATAATCTAGTTTCCACTTGTTTATATGCATATCTTTCATCCTTTGCACAATAACCTACTGTCTTGATTGTCTTCCACCATGGGCTCCCTTATTTTCTAACCTTTCCTCTTCATAGGCATCTAGTCTTGCATCTACAACTTCTTCCAAGGCATCATGAAACTCTAGGGTTTCTTCCTCGTCTTCTTTATCTCGCTGAAAGTCTTCAACATCCTTCTCTTCTTCACAATGTATCTCTACTACAAAATTTTCTATATGCACTGCTGCAACTAATCTCCTCTTGTTCTCAACTTTAACTTTTTCCTCAGGTGCTATTCTTGCCCCATCTTTCAACATCTTCAAGGTCTCATCCTTGACCTTCATTATCACATTCATGATACCTGCATAAACATCTTCAAACATAATATAAGTAAATAAAATCAGAGACCAAAATGTCTCTATAAGTACCTCCTTCATGGACACTCTCCTCTCTCTTTCACTTCTTCAAAATGCTTCTTTCTGAACTTCTTCTTTCATCCAATCTTTCTTGTCTTTCCTCATGTTCTCCATAATAAAAACTTCTTTCACCTATTCTAGTGCATGTTGCTCACTTGACAACTTTCTATTGTCCCAACTTCTGTGGGTTTCTCCTATGTTTTCATCTTCTCTTGTAATGACCCTCGTGTTCGCATTCTGGTTGTTGTTTTTCCTTGATGGATTCTAATATTATTATGATGTTGACATGATTGGTTATCATGCTAGATTACATGCTTACTGTTGCTTCAGCTATGATGTATGTTATATGCACACGTGCTTTGACATGTGCTTGGAGTGTTGTAGGTACCGAGTATCGACTCCACCTGGACTCACTAGCATGAGTGTACTCTTATTAATCCTAATGGTGGTCATTGGAGATAGTCACATAGGCCCAATCCCCTTAGCCTTACCATCATCTCCCTTTAGGGATGAGTTCCCAATGTCGTGTTTTGCCTTAGACACCATCTGGTTGTCATCCGATTTCTCTATCCTTCGCTGAGCCAGATCTATGTGGGTTTAGTGTTTGGGTTAGTTTTTTGTTAGTTGCCTTCAGGTATTTCATACATTTATTAGTATTTTTTGGCATAGTGTTAGTTTTGGTCAGGGTGGTTTGCTTCCCATTGGGGTTCATGAGATGGCCTATTTCTAAGCCTATTGTTGATGACTATTTTGATGCAATCATAACAATAAGTTAAAATTCACATAAAATGAACTGAAACTATACTTGAAAGACAAGAAGGAATCATTTGGTGATTCAACTAATCCCAAGTCTACAATGGTTCGGTTGGTCAAGTTCAGTTGGTCAATGTGAAGCTGTAATGTTCAAGGGGCCTTACATAGTTTAGGTTTGTTTTGTGGTTTACTGGCCTAAGAATATGCAAAAAGGTCATGAGATATGTCAATGCTTTTCATTCCTTTGCATAAGAGTGATACTGGGCTGCAAGTTTCAGAGGGTTTTCTTGGATTTTTGCAGCTTTCTTCTTGATCTGTTTATGAAAACTGTCTACTTATAGCTCTGTTATGCATGCTTCTTCAAATTTGAGACAATTTCCTTTGGATTTCTATGTTTTCAGCTAAATATTTCAGATGGGTTGGGAAAAGTTAGAAAGATCTAAACTATGCCTCATTTAATCTACAGAAGGATCTAAGTGTTTCTGTTATGCACTATGTAAATACCACAGTAGTTTGATCAAATCCACAGTAAAAACCCTAAATGTAAGTTATGAGCATTTTCACAAACATACATTTAAAATTGCAAGCTCTTAAAGAAGATATTTCAAAATACAAAGAAGGGCAGGAGAACACTCAGAAGATAGATGCAGAACTCCAGATTCTATTGTATTAGAAACGAATAGTCATACATGATTTACAATGTAGGAATGACTCTTAGTTTCATTGATCATACTATAGAGAACTTGCAAGCTTTACAGATACAATAAGGCAGCCAGACATTCCACGCGCACCTTACTGAAGACAAACAGGCGACCTCCTTCTTCTACTTCTAAACTATGCTAAGCTAACTGCTGTGTTTTCCTAGAAAAGAAATTCTGTTGTAGCCACTATTGCTTTCCTAAAATCCCTGTTGTGTAGCCCCTGTTGTGAAGTATTACAGTGTAGAGAGGCACAATATAAAGACATTTTGATTGTCCTCACTACAGCAAAAACCTAACTGAACCCCTGGTTCAAACCCCTAGTTACAGCAATAAATGTAGGTGAACCAGTTCTCAAAAATATCTCAGAGCAGTGGTCAAATCTGGGCAAAATATTGCCCCTTCTGAGAAGTTCCGGCAGCTGGGCAATAACTTCTGTTTGTCTTTTGTGATAATACCTTCAGCTGCAACCTTCTTCTTTACTTGAATGGCCTTGACCCTTTGCATTTCATCTCTATCTTCTTGCTCCTGAGATCTGATCTTCTGCCTCCACGAGGTCACTGTATTGACTTTCCAGCTGCTTCCTCAACTGCAAGCCTGCAAGACAAGACAAGCAATAAGTTTCACATTTATCATAAAAAAATAGCATGAAATTAAAATAAGCGTTCAAATCTAGGTGACTGCGCAAGATGAGGAGATCGGATCCAGAAAACCCCAAAAAACGCGTCCAAAATGCGCCCAAGCTGCTCAAAATTGATCGGGTCAACCATCGCTGACCGAAAAATGCCAGAGGCGCCAAAAAAAACACTTTAAAACTCCACCGCTTCATTTCCCACCCATCGGCATGATATTCGCTGTCGGTGCGTCAAAAAAACATGCTGGTCGATATACCTCATCATCATGATATTCTGGAAATATGATGCATTCCCTCCTGAAGGTCCAGATGAATGTCATCATGATGTCTCGCGTCTGCATATCGGGGAAAAGAACAACATCATCATCATCATATTGTTGAAGAAGAATAGGAGGATATGAATATAATCATGCTGCCGAGGAAAGGAAGATGATGGTGACGTCATCATGATATTCGGGCTTCATTGAAATGCTAAGGATGATGTCATCATCATGTTCGGTTAAGATCAGGGGGATAGTTGTGATATCGGGTCACCTAAGGAGCATGATCAGGATGATGAAGGTAATATGATCCTCTTGCGGCCAAGGTAACCCTTTCGAGAAAAAATCAGCATGATGAAGATCATCATCATATTTGCTTTTGTCGAACTTGGAATAAGACGTCATCATCATATTTGGGCAAACGGATCGTGCTTGAAAAAATATCCTGTTTGAAGGAAAAAAGATGATGATGATGATCATCAGGATATTAGCTTCTGTCGAACATAGAATAAGACATCATCATCATATTTCGCGAACCAGATCGGGTTTTGGAAAATATCCTGTTGAAAGAAAAGATGATGATGCTGATCATCAGGATATTTACTTCTTCGTTTATCAGATCGGGATGACGTCATCATGATATTCGGAGCCTTCGTTAAACTTGAACATGACGTCATCATGATAATTCGCCAACCGGATCATGTTTGGAAAATATCCTGCCGAAGGGAAAATGTGATGATGATGATCATCAGGATACTTGCAAAAGGTTGTATTTCATCGGTAGGAGGACTTGGCGAAATATCGGGCGAATAAACAAGATCATGATGATCTTGACAATATGACAGGATAAAAATATGATGATGACGTCATCATCATATTTCGTTTTCGGAGCACAAGGATGAGTTGGTCATCATGATATTTGTGCTAGGGTGATATTACAAAATATGATGATGCTGTTGAGAAATGTAATATCAACCACTTCTGAATAGATAGGTTGATCATCATGATATTCGCTAACCGGAGATCAGGAGGATATGAAGATGATGATCCTCCTCGTCGATTTATCATGATGATGAGTCCAGCACTTAGCGAATTTTCAGTGAATATGACCTTCTTGTGAAAGATCAGGATGATGTGAAGTCGTCATCATCATCTTCGTGAAGTTCAGCAAATATCATGATGATGACCTTGCGATAGGTTTATAGCACGCGCATGCAAATATGCCGAAGGTGGATTTTTCTAAGTCTGGGTGATCAGCATGATATTATAAGATCAGGTAATGTTGAAATATCATGATGATGCTCGCGATACAACAGACCACCTCGACGGGGGAACTTACCTTGACTTAAAGCCGATGTCATCATGATATTCGAACCTCAGGATATTATCGGGGGGGGCGTTCAAATATTATGATGATGATCATCATCATGCAACCAAAACCGAGTTGATAACATATGACGCTCCTAAGAAAATCATGATGCTGATGATGCACACAAGGCCTTTTGACGGGTGAAAAGCACTACCACCTAAGATTGACGTCTGGATGTTGCGACTGCATGATTTTTATCGGGTGATAGACCAAGATCATGATGATCCTGTCAACATGACTTAGGATATAAAAATATGATGATCCGCCTGCGAATATCAGGTTTGACCAAGACTTTGACCGTGCATAACTTTCACATATGGACAAATTTTCAAGTGAAGTAAAAGGCGAACCTGCATGGAATTTCAAGCTCTTTTTAAATATGAGGTCAGAGTAATAAAATATGAACTTTGACAAACTGACCTCATGATGATGGACTACCCCATGCAATATCATGATGATGATGCACCTGACCTTCATTTTTACCAGACCGCCAGAAAGCAGAAAAAAACACAAGCAGAAGCAAAAAAGTAAGACATCAGCAGGGGTCCTCGTTTTGCTAAGGAGCAAAATGGGGCGTGTTGTGAACATCACAACAACTAGCAACCAAAACAAAACAATTAAATTCAGAGTGTTCAAGGAAACTAGATGTAATGAACTCATAACTTCCAACTATCTTTTCCTGCAAATTACTATTCAGCTTGAGACTCAAAGTGTTCAATAAAGATGCATGAATTTCCATTTTCAGTTTAGTTGTGTGCATGTGATTAATTATCCTCATCTTGATGATCGGTTGAACAAACCAGTGACTGACATTAGCCTACGTAGGTGAGGATATTCCCTCATAGCCGACCGGATAGAGCCTTGCTGCCAGCGAGCGTCTATAGCCCCGGCAAGGTTATCGTTACAATTCTCCTAAGTAGAGCCCCACTACCAGCGAGCGTCCATAGCCCCGGTAGAGTTACTTAGATGGCTTAATCTGGATTTTCAGTATAATCCGCTTTATTTATTTATTTATTTTTTTTTTTGTTTTCTAATTTTGAAAGATTTCATAAGATATAGCAATTTGTAATAGTTCATGATGATGCAAGGAGTGGACACTTGCTGAAATTAAGCTGAGAATTGTAATGGTAGCAAGGGTGACCTCTGATTTTTCACCTAATATCTACACTGGTAGGTTCAACAAACCCAAGGATTTTAGGTGTGTCATCGTGAGAAACCTGCTTCGAATTCTCAATCACATTTATTGAATACAAAACTTCAGAAGATGAACAACTCTCTACATTCATGACAGTGACAGGTTATGTGTAAATTGCAAATGGTTAACCTGAATATCCTAAATTATATACTGTTTTGAATGGTTGCTAGTTTTGCTCCTTAATACTCTACAGTAAAATAAAGATCCCTGCTGAGGAGACAACAAACAAACCAAACAAACAGGCTATACAAACAGCACAACAACAAAAGAAAAAACTGTACAAACAGAAAGAAACAAAAAGAAGACAAGCTATACAAACAACCAACCAAAAAGAAAACAGCAAAAGAAGAACTGTACATTATCTACAGCATTTTACATTAAGAAAGAAAGGACTGCCTCATCCTGACCTTCAAGCCTGGAAGTAGTGTTTCAAATGCTGGCCATTAACTGGTAATGGCACATCTTCTCCAGTCAAGGTCTTAAGTCTAAGGGTGTTATCTCCTATTATTTCTGAGACTTGTAATGGACCCAGCCATAATTTATCGAATTTTCCATGGCTTCCTTTCTTTTCATGTGCTTTGTCCTAGCACAACACTAAGTCTGATATCCTAAATGTTTTGACTCTTGCCCTTTTGTCAAACCACCTCTTAACAACTGCTTGGTGTTTGGCAAACTTCTCGAGGGCTTGACCTCTTTTCTCCTCTAGTTGCAACATTTGCACTATTCTGGCTTCCCTATGGTTGTCAAAGCCTAGATATTCATTGGCAAACTTCCAGGTTGGTATTCTCAGATTAACCGGAAGTATGGGATCAGTCCCATAAACTAAGTGATAAGGTGTGCTACCTAAAGCTGTTTTGAACTTGGTCCTGTCTACCCATAATGCATATCTTAATAGGGTATTCCACTCTCTAGGACTTTTGGCAATTAACCTCTTGATGATGTCTAATAAGATTTTATTTGTTGATTCAGCCAGTCCATTACCTTGAGGGTAATAATTTGAAGAAAACCTTAGAATGATCCCATATTCAAATGCCCATTTAGAAAATTTTAAAGAAGAGAAAGCAGGGCCGTTATCACATACCAATGAATAGGGCGTTCCAAACCTGGTGATAATGTTTTCTTCAAGGAACTTGATAACTACCTCAGTTGTGGAAAACTTGCAGCAGGTGGCCTCAGTCCACCTTGTACAATAGTCTGTCACCGTCAATATAAACTTGTGTCCTGCAGAAGATGGGGGATTGATGACTCCGATAAAATCCAAGCCCCACTGTGCAAACGGTCTGGAATCTATCACAGGCTGCAGTGGATTGGCCAGATTTCTTCCTTTGTCTGCTGCAGTCTGACAGGTGTGGCATCTTCTGATGTGACTCTTAGTATCTTTGAATATAGTGGGCCAGTAATAGCCCGCTCTGAGTATTTTGTGTGCTGTAGCTAAATGGGAACCATGGCCGGTTCCGTACTTGTCATGTAGTTCTGTCAACACTTTATCAGCTTCAGTTCTGTTTATGCATCTCAAATAAATTCCATCATGGTGCTTCCTGAATAGAAGACCTCCTTGCACCATATAATGCTGTGCCTTAATCTTCAAAGCTCTCCTCTAAGAAGCCTTCATCTTGCCTGGGTATTTTCCAGCTATCAGGAAGGTGCTTAAATCATCGTACCAGCCTGATGCGTCTTGGGAATTCAATACATACTGCTGTTTTACTAGATTTGGATCCATGTTTGCTATTGTCTGCACCAGCGCCTGCCCTCTGACCAGCTTTGCGGGAATGATCTCCATGTCGAATTCTTGCAGCGTGGTGATCCATTTGGCTCTTTTTTCTCCAGGCTCGTTCTGCATCAGCAGCATCTTTACTGCTGCGTCTGGTACTATGGCTTTAATCTGGCTGCGCAGGATGTAGTGTCTGAATTTTTTCACAGCCTTCACCAATGCGAATGCCTGTCTTTCGATATCTAGATATCTCAGCTGTGCATCCTTCAGAGGCGCACTCATAAATGCTATGGGCCTCTCGTCATTATTTTCACCTTTCTGTGTCAGGGCAGCAGCGACAGAATGAGAAGATGCAAAGGAGTAGATGTAAAACGGGCATGTGTAGTCTGGAATTGCCAATACAGGGGCATTAGAAATTGCCTCCTTGATATCTTCAAATGCGGCTTTGGCTACTGGTGTCCATTCCATCTGTGCATCTTTCTTTAACATGGCATTCAACGGCTGCACAATCTCTGCAAAACCTGTTATAAACTTCCGAACAAAGTTAATTTTACCAAAAAATGATTTCAATTCTTTCCTACTGTTTGGTATTTGCAAATTTTTTATGGATTCTATTCTATCCGGATCAATTGAAATTCCATTTTCAGAAATGACATGGCCTAATAATTTACCTTCAGTTACGCCAAATATACATTTCTTAGGATTAAGGGAAATCCCATACCTTTCACATCGCTGAAGTACTTTTCTGAGGTCCTCAGCGTGGGTGGATGCATCCTTGGAATACACAGTTAAATCATCCATATATACAACAATACATTTACCTGATAATCCACGAAAAGCAACGTCCATGGCCCTCTGAAAAGTGGCACCTGCATTAATCAGACCAAAAGGCATTCTTCTATACGCATAATTTCCCCATTTGCAAGTGAAGGTGGTTTTTAGTCTATCCTCTCTGTCAATTAAAACCTGGTTATAACCTGAAAAACCATCTAAAAAAGACATCATCTTTGCGCCATTTACTGCTTGCAGTACTTCATCTATTGGGGGCAAAGGATAATTATCCTTTTCAGAAGCCTTGTTTAAATTTCTAAAGTCTACGCACAACCTGATGTCTCCGTTTTTCTTCCTTACTGGTACTAAGTTAGCTACCCAGACAGAATGTCTGACTGGAAAAATTATTCCAGCGGACAGTAGTTTTTTAACTTCCTCAAAGATTAAAGGCTCTAGAATGGCGTTTACAGGCCTCTGTTTCTGCCTAAATGGTTTGACTTCTTTTCTTAAAGGTATGACGTGAGTTATGATGGACTCATCAAATGTTTTCAAGTCTTCATAAGTCCATGCTATGACATGTTTATATTCTTTTAGAACATCCAGAACCTCTTTTCTGATTTTCTCAGAGCAAGCTTTCCCAATTAGTACATTTTGTGGATTTAGCTCAGTCCCTAAGTTATGTAAATCATACTTACCCCCTTCTGTTTTGGGTAAGTCTTTCTGTCTTATTATTCCGTCGAAGTCAAAGATGTGTTCTAATTCAATTACTCCTTTTGGCAAGAAGTTGCTCTTTAAGTTGATCATATCTTCTTCGTCCCATGTTACTTCAGGCCTTTCTTGTTCATCAATAATTTGGGCCTCAAATGCCTCATTACAAGTCAGAAAATCAATAATTTGCTGATCCTCTCCAAATACCTGAAAGTGTGTAACGTTGTCTGGTATACTGGGCGCGTTAACTAGCTCAACAGCAAATCGTCTTAATCCTGACAGTGTCAATGGTTCTAATGTACTAGAAGCAACTGCTAACGCATCTGGCCTGTGGTTTAGCTCTCTAGGAATGTGCTCTATGTTAAAAGCATCAAATGAATCCATTAAACCCCAAACTCTATGTCTGTAACTGATCATCTTCTTATAATTGCAGGCATATAGTTTCCTCACTTGTCTGACTACTAATTCAGAGTCTGAAAACACTCTGATGGTTCTTACCCCTTTCCTGATGGCCATGACAAGTCCTAAAATTAGGGCCTCATATTCAGCAATATTATTAGTGCAGGAAAATTGTAATCTATATGCTGCCAAATGTGATTTACCTTGAGGATTTATGAGTTCAACACCTGCACCTGCGCCCTGTTTTGATTTGGACCCATCACATTTTAATGTCCACATGCCATCTTTACTTTTCTGATCTTTTACCTTGGCATACTTTGTCTCTTTTATTGCCTATGGGGTGTTGTCTTGTTGATTCATGGGTTTTTCCGTTTGGTTATCTTGCATATGTATGTTTTTAGTTTGCAACTCAGAAAGATAACTACCCTCATCTTCTATTTCTTTTCCTAAATCTGGGATCAAGGCATCTATATTATCCTGAACATATCTCTGTGTTGGATCAGGATGCTAATTTTTCTCTTGTGACTCTATCCTCCCTATGCACTTTTTGTATTCATATTCAATGATGTCTTTGCATATTTCACAATTCTCCTCAGAATGTTTCCTACCATGGACTCTACACCTATTTTTATATAACTTACATTGGACTGGGAGATTGTGTGTAACGCACTCTTCCACCTCTTGTCTAATGGCATGACCAAATTGGTCTATTGCATTATTTTCCTCATCTAAAGAATTTCCGTCAGACTCAATGAATAGTGCTATTCTATTGCTGACACACTTCTTCCTAATGTTTAACATCATGATCTCTTCAATCTGCATCCCATTGTTGGTAACTCTATAGACACCTGGTTCAACAGCAGCATATAATATTTCATTAGTTCGATTATACTCTGTTATCATATGTTTCATTCTGGGCTCTGCCCCTATTCTGATCTGGTTTGGGATGCCTCTCCATGGTAACCACATGTGTGAAAAGTCAGTAGCCATATATCCGTTTAATGTCTTGGACCAATCCCTACTCAGCAACATTCCATAATTTACGGGTATATCCACTACTTGGATGTCAATGATTTGGCTCACCCTAGGGTCTGAAGCTAATTGCACTTGTATGTTCATGAGTTCTCCTATCACACTAACCTCGGTCTTATCTAATTGCGTGACAACCTTGGCAGATTTGGTGGGAGTCAGCCCGAGAGTTTTACATATTCCTAAGGGCATTACGTTGGCTGAAGCACCAGAATCTACCATGCAATTGTGTATATTCTTCCCACACAACCTAACAGTTAACAAGAAAGGTTGAGTATCCCTCTTATCCGCATGTATTACTACATTTGTGTTGGAAGGCTGCTCAACTTTCTTACCTTTCTCCTTAGGTGGTGAATCACTACTAGGAACAGTTATATCAGCAGACACCATGTTTGTTATGGATGTATCCAGGGATTTTAAAAAAGCATTTCTGATCCCTGGGGTCTTCAATAATTCATTTAGAGGTATGCTGACCTTCATTTTCTTTATTTCCTCTGATAAGTAATTCATTAGTCTTGTTGTCTCTACTGCTTCTGTCTTACTTGTTTGATCCTTTTGCACTGCTGTTCCGTTATTTGTGTGCTGACTACCTTTAAGTATGGCAGGATTGTTGCTAGCATTCTGATCTGGGGGTGTATTGATGTTATTCGGGGGAGTGGAAGTGGTGAAAGGTCCTCCCGGCCTAGGGTTGTTCCTCAAATTATAGGTGTGGCTTTTATTTGTCTGTTGAAAGGCCTGCACCTCCTCTGTTTCATTTAATATCTCGTTTTCAGATTCAAAAGGAAACTGAAAAGCATTTAACACAAAGGCTGATTCGGGATAAAGACTTTCACAACAGTATGGTTCATCCTCTAGCAATTCATCCTCTTTCTCTTCTGCAGTTGCAAAGGTAAACGTTTCTAAGACTAATGCTGTGTCATATTCTGAGGGTACTACCTCATTACCCTTAGGAATGAGAAATTCAGAGGTAGGAGGCTGTACATCTACGTTGAAGATACTAGCTGCCAAGTGGAACTGTGGACAGTCATGCTCAGCATGGGCATTGGTATTGTGAAATCTGCACCAATTTTTGGGTGCTGTATTGGCCATTTGTATGTTAGTTATTTGTTTTGCACCATGATTATCTGTATTCTCAAAAGGAGAAGCCAGAGTACCGTTGTTGGGCCCAGTGTTCCATGTCTTGGGTGGCCTAGGTTGATTCTGGTTCTTGTTATTATTGCCCCAGGTCCTATTATCTATCACTGGCCCCCTATTTTGCATTGGTTGCCCCTGACTGGGGCCTTGATGCTGATTGTAGTTTTGGTTCTGATTGTACTGCTGATTTTGATTGAGACTATAATTCTGATTTTGGCCTTGGTTGTGATTTTGATGTGGATTGTAGTTTTGGTTGCTTCTTCCATAGAGATTCTCATTTCTTAGCTGTGTCACTTCGGTTGTTAATCTTTTCAAATGTGCAGTAATCTCCTTGATTTCTTCCCTATCCTCTTGTGCTTTTGCCACAGTTACATCCCTAGGAAGTTGGAAGAAAGGCTGACCATTATTTTGACTGTTATTGGAAGTACTAGCCGTGTAAGGAGTTATAGCCTGGATTGGAGTAGGATTATACACAGGTGTGTAAGAAGGAACCGGATTTATTAGTGGAGCATGCTGCACAGGGACTCCGTTCCATGGGTGTGCCTGATTCTGCACCCCAAAATTTCCTCCAAATGGACTGTAAGTTGTATGTCTCATTTCTTGGTTCACTGAGGCTGCCTCTTTATAGGCTTTGGATATTGAATCTATGTCAGGTTTCCTTTTGACAAACATGGTAGTTAAAGGATCCAAAGCAGCATAGTACATAGCCAACAAGGGGGCATCATCTATGGTATAAGGGGCTACTAGCCTAGAATAGGCCTTTTGAAATCTATCATTGAAATTATCAATTAACTCTCCCTCACCTCGTTTTATAGCAGCCAACTTATGATACAAAGCACAAGGGTCGATGGGTCCTCTAAATCTTGACAGAAATGCTTCTTCCATAAGTGCCCAGGAAGAAATGTAACCATTGGGTAAGTTTACATACCAGCTAGAGGCCTGCTCATTAAAGGTGTAAGGAAACAACCTACACACAACATCCTCGTGCTCTAACATAGCCCTAAAACATGCTTCCTTAAATATTCTAATATGATCTTCTGGGTCTTGATGCAACTGGTATTTGGGACATATCTTTTCCAGATTTTTTGGCATGTCATGATAATCATTGAAGAATATGGGAGAATTGACATCGAAATACCTGGATTGATTGGTGGATTAGGATTTAGAGGAGGATTAAGACCTCCAGGAATGCCTGAACCAAGATTTAAAGATCTGAACAGTGATCTGTCAGGACTTACAATACTACGGATGTTAAAAGGTGACCCAGGAGGTGTTCCAGATGAACTTCCCGCTTGCGATATCTTTGGATTCCAAATTAAAGGGCTTTTACTTCACCTTGTATCAGGTAGTTGCACAAATATATCTCCTGAACTGGACCTAGACCTAGTCACTCTGTTACTGTCGTTAGCCAGTTTGAAATGAAACCTAACTCAGGCAGGCCCTCCTTCTAGCGCCAGAAAACTGTTGATGACTGTTTTGATGCAATCATAACAATAAGTTAAAATTCACATAAAATGAACTGAAACTATACTTGAAAGACAAGAAGGAATCATTTGGTGATTCAACTAATCCCAAGTCTACAATGGTTCGGTTGGTCAAGTTCAGTTGGTCAATGTGAAGCTGTAATGTTCAAGGGACCTTACGTAGTTTAGGTTTGTTTTGTGGTTTACTGGCCTAAGAATATGCAAAAAGGTCATGAGATATGTCAGTGCTTTTCATTCCTTTGCATAAGAGTGATACTGGGCTGCAAGTTTCAGAGGGTTTTCTTGGATTTTTGCAGCTTTCTTCTTGATCTGTTTATGAAAACTGTCTACTTATAGCTCTGTTATGCATGCTTCTTCAAATTTGAGACAATTTCCTTTGGATTTCTACGTTTTCAGCTAAATATTTCAGATGGGTTGGGAAAAGTTAGAAAGATCTAAACTATGCCTCATTTAATCTACAGAAGGATCTAAGTGTTTCTGTTATGCACTATGTGAATACCACAGTAGTTTGATCAAATCCACAGTAAAAACCCTAAATGTAAGTTATGAGCATTTTCACAAACATACATTTAAAATTGCAAGCTCTCAAAGAAGATATTTCAAAATACAAAGAAGGGCAGGAGAACACTCAGAAGATAGATACAGAACTCCAGATTCTATTGTATTAGAAACGAATAGTCATACATGATTTACAATGTAGGAATGACTCTTAGTTTCATTGATCTTACTACAGAGAAATTACAAGCTTTGCAGATACAATAAGGCAGCCAGACATTCCACGCGCACCTTACTGAAGACAAACAGGCGACCTCCTTCTTCTACTTCTAAACTATGCTAAGCTAACTGCTGTGTTTTCCTAGAAAAGAAATTCTGTTGTAGCCACTATTGCTTTCCTAAAATCCCTGTTGTGTAGCCCCTGTTGTGAAGTATTATAGTGTAGAGAGGCACAATATAAAGACATTTTGATTGTCCTCACTACAGCAAAAACCTAACTGAACCCCTGGTTCAAACCCCTAGTTACAGCAATAAATGCAGGTGAACCAGTTCTCAAAAATATCTCAGAGCAGTGGTCAAATCTGGGCGAAATATTGCCCCTTCTGAGAAGTTCCGGCAGCTGGGCAATAACTTCTGTTTGTCTTTTGTGATAATACCTTCAGCTGCAACCTTCTTCTTTACTTGAATGGCCTTGACCCTTTGCATTTCATCTCTATCTTCTTGCTCCTGAGATCTGATCTTCTGCCTCCATGAGGTCACTGTATTGACTTTCCAGCTGCTTCCTCAACTGCAAGCCTGCAAGACAAGACAAGCAATAAGTTTCACATTTATCATAAAAAAAATAGCATGAAATTAAAATAAGCGTTCAAATCCAGGTGACTGCGCAAGATGAGGAGATCGGATCCAGAAAACCCCAAAAAATGCGTCCAAAATGCGCCCAAGCTGCTTAAAATTGATCAGGTCAACCATCGCTGACCGAAAAATGCCAGAGGCGCCAAAAAAAACACTTTAAAACTCCACCGCTTCATTTCCCGCCCATCGGCATGATATTCACTGTCGGTGCGTCAAAAAAACATGCTGGTCGATATACCTCATCATCATGATATTCTGGAAATATGATGCATTCCCTCCTGAAGGTCCAGATGAATGTCATCATGATGTCTCGCGTCTGCATATCGGGGAAAAGAACAACATCATCATCATCATATTGTTGAAGAAGAATATGAGGATATGAATATAATCATGCTGCCGAGGAAAGGAAGATGATGGTGACGTCATCATGATATTCGGGCTTCATTGAAATGCTAAGGATGACGTCATCATCATGTTCGGTTAAGATCAGGGGGATAGTTGTGATATCGGGTCACCTAAGGAGCATGATCAGGATGATGAAGGTAATATGATCCTCTTGCGGCCAAGGTAACCCTTTCGAGAAAAAATCAGCATGATGAAGATCATCATCATATTTGCTTTTGTCGAACTTGGAATAAGACGTCATCATCATATTTGGGCAAACGGATCGTGCTTGAAAAAATATCCTGTTTGAAGGAAAAAAGATGATGATGATGATCATCAGGATATTAGCTTCTGTCGAACATAGAATAAGACATCATCATCATATTTCGCGAACCAGATCAGGTTTTGGAAAATATCCTGTTGAAAGAAAAGATGATGATGCTGATCATCAGGATATTTACTTCTTCGTTTATCAGATCAGGATGACGTCATCATGATATTCGGAGCCTTCGTTAAACTTGAACATGACGTCATCATGATAATTCGCCAACCGGATCATGTTTGGAAAATATCCTGCCGAAGGGAAAATGTGATGATGATGATCATCAGGATACTTGCAAAAGGTTGTATTTCATTGGCAGGAGGACTTGGCGAAATATCGGGTGAACAAACAAGATCATGATGATCTTGACAATATGACAGGATAAAAATATGATGATGACGTCATCATCATATTTCGTTTTCGGAGCACAAGGATGAGTTGGTCATCATGATATTTGTGCTAGGGTGATATTACAAAATATGATGATGCTGTTGAGAAATGTAATATCAACCACTTTTGAATAGATAGGGTGATCATCATGATATTCGCTAACCGGAGATCAGGAGGATATGAAGATGATGATCCTCCTCGTCGATTTATCATGATGATGAGTCCAGCACTTAGCGAATTTTCAGCGAATATGACCTTCTTGTGAAAGATCAGGATGATGTGAAGTCGTCATCATCATCTTCGTGAAGTTCAGCAAATATCATGATGATGACCTTGCGATAGGTTTATAGCACGCGCATGCAAATATGCCGAAGGTGGATTTTTCTAAGTCTGGGTGATCAGCATGATATTATAAGATCAGGTAATGTTGAAATATCATGATGATGCTCGCGATACAACAGACCACCTCGACGGGGGAACTTACCTTGACTTAAAGCCGATGTCATCATGATATTCGAACCTCAGGATATTATCGGGGGGGGCGTTCAAATATGATGATGATGATGATCATCATTGATGTAGAGGCATCCACACTATAACCTTCGCATATAGCATGGATGCCTCTGCATCATAGTGGTATCAGAGCTCAGCAAAAGGTCTGGGCTGTTGTGTGTTGATTCTGTCACCGAAAGGGCAGAGGTAGAGTTGAATTGTGTGTTGTGTGTAGATTGAGAGGTTGACAAAATGCCTCCTAAAGGTAGTGGTACTGCCAGGGAACTGCAGGAGATGAAGGAGAAACATGCTAGAGAGATGAGGAAGATGAAGGAGCTTGCTGAAGCACTTCAAGCCAGGCTGACAGCCCTGGAAAAGAACAAAAAGAGGGAAGTGGAAGACAGTGAGTCTGAAGAAGATGAAGATACTATTGAAGAGTATGAAGAGGTAGCTGAAGATCTGGATGTCTGCAGACCAACCTCATCATCATCATCTTCGCCATCATCATCATATTCCGCTTTATACTGTCAGCATCATCATCATGTTTCCTAAAACCAACAGCATCATCATATTTCAGACACTCGCAATTGTCCTCCTGCCGACTACTGTTCACCTCCTCCGCCTTCCTTCTAACATCATCATCATGATGTTCAGCGGGCGCAAACATCCTCCTGTTGCACTGTTCATCGGGCACCGAACACTAACGTCTTCATCATGATCTTCAACACTACCTTCGTCAGCAGGATATCCAAATATCCGGTTGCTCAAATATCCTGATGACGATCACCTTCAGCACCTTCCCTTCGATGCTCCGCTACCCGACGACACAAGCAACAGCATCATGATATAATTTATCTGGTTCTCTTCGAAACCTCCTGATGACGCTTCACACTTTCTGCCGATGCCGATACTTAACCACTTAACAACGGCAGGATAAACTCGCACAGGGGGATATCTCAATATCCTGATGACGATGACGTCATATCCTGATGACGATGACGTCACCCAATATCCTGATGACCTTCTCAACACTTAGTCAAAAAACACGAACTTTCTCCCCCGCATCTACTCACGATATGCGGATGATGGACTCTCCCGATAGATGATCCTGATGCCGATACGCTCCTCTTCGGCTCCTCCAGATGATGATCACCCCGACGAACTCACACTTCATGCACTCGACAACATCATGCTCTCCTTCACTTATCCGGATGTCGATGTCCGAACTGTCTGCAGGATATTTGCAGAAATATCCTGATGATGCCGTTTTGGCGAACTTCTTCACTTAGCGAAATCTCACTTCACCGACCCGATCCAACCACAGGGTGATCTTCCAACTCGAACTTATCAACTTGACCTAGCACATGCCCATGCTAGGGTCTTCAACATCTCTTGACGACGAACCTGTACTCCTGCATGCGAACAGAAAACAAACTACTACCTACCCTACTGTACATTACCATTCCACCGATCAGATGGTTCAACCGGTGGAATGGATCAGTACATCCATGAAACCACTCAAACCAGCAGATCGATTACACCAAGGAGATCAAACAGGAGAACAGAACAGGATCTTTATTGATTTCAAAGATGCAATACAATATGATGTTCCTCACACAGAACACTCAACCTCCTCTGCGCAATACAATACTAGAATGCCGATCGATGATATCTGTCTGTATATCCAATATCAAACGATCTCATGCTTAAATAGATTATCCTACGAGTACTACTGACCCGACTCCAAGCGGCTGGGAACTCTCCAAGCGGCTGGGAGATCCCACCGAACATACATCATGACAGCTGTTATAACCAACTAGCTAAAAATAGCAAAAGCCTGGTCAGCATGATCTTATCATGATCAGCGTGACCTTATTACATGCAATTGGTCTAACAGACCTTCTTGGAAACTTAAACAAGACCTAAACTACTAACTGCCTTATCAAGACCAGCTGTCAGGTAGGTGCTCCTGCACCAATCATGCAACCAAAACCGAGTTGATAACATATGACGCTCCTAAGAAAATCATGATGCTGATGATGCGCACAAGGCCTTTTGACGGGTAAAAAGCACTACCACCTAAGATTGACGTCCGGATGTTGCGACTGCATGATTTTTATCAGGTGATAGACCAAGATCATGATGATCCTGTCAACATGACTTAGGATATAAAAATATGATGATCCACCTGCGAATATCAGGTTTGACCAAGACTTTGACCGTGCATAACTTTCACATATGGACAAATTTTCAAGTGAAGTAAAAGGCAAACCTGCATGGAATTTCAAGCTCTTTTTAAATATGAGGTCAGAGTAATAAAATATGAACTTTGACAAACTGACCTCATGATGATGACCTACCCCATGCAATATCATGATGATGATGCACCTGACCTTCATTTTTACCAGACCGCCAGAAAGCAGAAAAAAACACAAGCAAAAGCAAAAAAGCAAGACATCAGCAGGGGTCCTCGTTTTGCTAAGGAGCAAAATGGGGCGTGTTGTGAACATCACAACACCTATGGTTGTGTTTATCAGGGAACAACCAAAATAAGTTTGGGTGGGTCTAGGTGTTGACTTAAAAGGAAGGAATTAATTACTTGTCAGGGGGTCCTCACCCACACCTACTCATGCTTTGGTTAGGGTGTGTGTATGTTTATATATATATGTTTTCTTGTAGTGTGGCGGAGGAATTAATTCACTCAATACTACTATACGCATTATGTATTTGGAATAAAAAAAGGATGAAGTTTTGGGGGTTTGAGAGGGAGGAGAAGCTAGGGTTGGAAAAACAAAGGATGCCATACTTTGTTTTGGGATCCCCTTTCAGGCAGTGGGTGAAAAAAAATACTAGTGTGGGATGTTGGAGTGGGCTTCCACTCCTACCTATCAAATTCACCTGTGTTCCTTCCAAGTTAGTTTTGGACTACCATCAGCTGCAACTTATTAGAGCCACTTCATACACAAGACAAAACATTTTTTAGAATGCAGCAAGAGGATAAAAGGGAAGTTGTGGGTTTGAGAGAGGAGCAGAAAAGTCTTAGGGGGTTTGAGGAATGGTCATCCTCCTTCTGGAGACACAATTGCAAGATTATGGGCGGCTTTTGGTGTTTGTGCTGCCCCAATTCAGACCACTTCAACAAATCTAGTTTGTGCATATCTTGTAGTCAGCACATTCCATGAGGGTGTCTCTTTGAGGCATTCTGCCTAGTAGATCACGTGTCTGGTCCATGCCTCCACAGTTGCACACATGTTGACCAGAGCATTTCCAATGAAAGTCGCTGACAAAAATTCCTCTGTTGTTATATTTTGATGGATGTCCATACCCTGTTCCAAAGCCGCAATTTGGCACGGGCAGTGAGGATGCTAGCCATGGTTGTGGAATGAGGCTTCACATCTGCTAGTTACTTTTCTTAAAATTTTCTAATGTCTTTTCAACAAATCCATTTTGTGTTAATCCTACAATCAGTGCATCCCTTGAGATGACATTTCCTTGAGGCATTCAGTCAAACAGTTCGTGAGCATTGTCTCTACTTGCACATTTTACATACAAGTCTACCTGGGTAGAGAATTTGGACACAACAATGTCATAGGCAAGCATACCATTTGCAAGATTAGAGGTGGACTGAAGGGGAGTGTGATTTAATGGAAGGTATTTACATCAGTTCCTTGTTTTTCCAGCACCTAACAAAACTCTGTTGCTGTAATTCTGTTACCACAAAAAAAAAATTGAAATCCCATCACTGCATTTTAAGCATATGCCAAAGTTTATTTCAAAAAAAGATATTGTCATCACCTCTTCCTTGAATTTATTTGTTTATCATGCAGAACTATTTCCTTATTCTATTGATCAAAAGGGTTTTCAATGAAATATTATGTGGTTTCTATGTATAAGTTTTAGGCAAACTGAGGGTTTGATTTATAGAGAATATAATCAAGGTAGCCATACAAAAAATTGGGACACATGATAGAGAGATTGAAGCAATCTAAGTTCCATGAAACCCTTTTGTTATTTGACGACTTCTTTGTAGAGATCTTTCATTGCAACTCTTCTTAGGAAAATTAAACGGCCTTTTCTTTTGGTCAATACAGTCTTTGTTTTTACAGTTGTTTGGTTATGTTAAAATGGTAGACAATATGCAAAATTCAGGTTGTGAGAATACCATTTGTCATGCCTCTTCTTATAATATCCATGCATTCGTTGGTGAAGAGTGATCAGATTGGGGTCACTCGATTTATTACACAACTAACCTAACTGACAAAGGGCTATTTTCAATAGAATTTCACTATCATCAAAATTTTTTGGCTTGTAGATCACTTTTTACAATTTTGTATTTAATACTTAAAACATATTGTGTTTCTATTGAGTTAGATGTGGTGTCCTTGGGACACATTCCCTACCCTCTATGGCTATTCCAAATACTTTGGGGATGCAGATGAGACACTCACTATGTCACCTATTTTTATTGGATTGTTTTTAATTGGGCTTTGTATGCCCCATTTGGTTAAATGGGATGAGCTTAGGTCTAGGATAATGAGTCCTTGTGCATGACCTTGAGTGCTTGTAAAGGCTAAGGATGCATATGAGAAGGTTGATCCGTCTATGGGGCGTTAAGTTATTCATCTGTGGGGCATTGATTCGGGCATGATTGAGTCTCCTCATCTGTAATAGAGGTGCACTTGATTCCATGTGGTGCCATCCCTTCATAAATGCATGTTGATACTCCATCTAATCTGCACCCTAGTGTCTTGTACCTTTGTAGTCATGAGTAGTACCCGAAATTATATTTGATGAGCATCTCTATGTTATGACTTTGGCTTTATGCATTGTTTTCTATGTCTACTCTGTGATTGATGTGAGTATTGGCCATCATGTATACCCTTACCTAGTTACTTCTGTTTGGGCCTTGTGACTACCTCCGAGCATGGTGGGGTGGTACCTTATGAGTCACCATGGTTGGGAGGCTGATGCAGAGTGGGACGCAACGGAGGCTAACTAACAGGAAGGAGTAGCCAACAATACAAACAACCTGATAAAAATGTCTATTGGCTGAACATCATCATCATATTTCCTAGAGACACCAACAGCATCATCACATTTCAACAGCATCATCATATTTCGGATGATCGCAAATATCCTCCTGTCGATTACTATTCACCTCCTCCGTTTGTCGCCTATCATCATCATCATGATAATCAATGGGTGCAAACATCCTCTGGTTGCACTGTTCATCGGGTGCCAAATACAAGCGGCATCATCATGATATTCAATATCACCTTCGTCAGCAGGATATCCAAATATCCGGTTGCTCCAAATATCCTGATGACGTTGCACTTCAACAACTTGCCTTCGATGCTCCACTGCCCGACGATACAAGCAACAGCATCATGATATTGTTCATCCGGTTCCTCGAAACCTCCTGATGATGCTACTACAACTTCCTACCTACGCCGATACCTTACCACTTAGTGATAACAGGATAAACTCGCATTGAGGGATTTCTTAATATCCTGATGACGATGACGTCATATCCTGATGACGATGACGTCACACATCATCCTGATGAACTCTTCAACACTTAGCCAAAAAAACTTAACTTTCACACCCGCATCCGTTAGCGATATGTGGATGATGAACTTCCCCGAGAGATGATCCTGACTGCGATATATACACTGAGTATATATCCAACTCAAAACATCATGATGCACTTGCAACATGCAAACTTCAACAACTTCATGACCTGATCCTGATGGCGATGGATTCGCAGATGACAATGCGGCTCGTTCCAACTGGAAACGCACATGCAGACTCCTGTGTATCCTTCCACTGCATGTAAGCACTCCGAACCGCTCTACAAAGATCATGTGACGACCGGGCCGGATCACCTTCAAACCAAAATCTAACAACTTATCTTCTAGACCTAGCACATGAGGATGCTAGGCTGATTCACAGCATGCTCCTAACTGATCTCCTGAACAAGGCAATGCATAAACAGAAAACACAAATGCAACCTAAACTATGATACAGGACCATTCCACCAATTTGCAGGATCAACCGGTGGAAGGGTTGAAAGTGCCCATTAACTTGCAAACAGAAAAGGAAATCAACACAGATACAACTGATACTACCAGATACTGCAAAAGAGGAGATCCTATTCAATTGAGATTCAAATGTCCTGCTTTTACAATTCTACTTCACAATATCTGGACTGATCACCAGTACAGCATATCACTAGTACTACTCTCCTGAACATAACACCTATCAAACTCAATATGAACTATCAATATGAACTCAATGTATCTAAACCCTAACAGATCGAAGGTATATATAACAAATCCTTCGAGTACTACCAACTCCACTTCCCAGCGGCTGGGAGCTTCCAAGCGGCTGGGAGAGAGGACAACTCAGACTATCTTATCCCGATCTCTAACTGCCTACACATACTCCTATGCTGCTCTAATACATAGCATCGGTCCAATGGACCTTATTACATGATAAAGTCAAACATACTAAAAATAGACTATCATGTCATCATGCCGATAACTATCCTATATCCTGATCATGTATGTCATCATGCGGACCTATATCCTGATCATGTGCGGGTGCTCCTGCACCAGAGGCGTTGCCACCGCCATTGGGGACTGGTGAATAGGTGATTGGAGCATCAGTTGGAGATCTTCCCACTTGTATTTATTTTATCAGTTATTGTTGTTGGCAAGAGACACTGCTAGGCATATCATGTGTTGTCATTGATGGCAACTAAATCTATCTTACACATCCACATTGTACAATTTGATAATACCAGAAGTCAGATTGCAGACTTGTCTAAGTTTAGATAGATAGGAACATAGCATATGATAGGGTTCAACATTTTGGTCCACATTTCTCCACAGACAATCATATTGTGCTATGGATCTGAGGGAATGTTAATGGATGTTAGGACTACCTAAATCCAAAGTTTTAGCCTCTAGTGATGAAGCAATTAAAAGTTACAAGCATCTGAGTATCAGGTTTTGGTTAAACAGTTCAAAACATGCTGACTTGATGTTTGATCCTTGTGCGGATTAAGAGAATTGGTTGGTTTTGTAATTTATGAGATCTAGTGGTATTGGCTGACATGTGTGGTGACTTGAATACATAAGTTTTGGTCCGCATTGATGTCTATGCATGGATTCAGCCAACAGAACAATGATCTTGAAAAAGTTTATAAGTTTTCTTGAGGCCAACTGCAGTTGATGAAATTTCATATTGCAGATATATATGATTGATGGGTTCGAGCATTTAGAAGTATGGATGTGCGAATATGAGGTGATAGGTGTGAAGTGTGGGAGTATCAAGTGTAAAGAAAGGAAGATTTAAGCTATGGATCATTGCAGAATAGTGAAATAGGGTAGTAAGAGATGAAGTGTGTGAAGTTAGTATATTGAGCATAACTGGAACTGTAATCTTGCATTGTTAGATACTATTCTTCATTTCAAGTATTTTAGTAAACTCTTGTAATTGATCTTGTAGGTAGTGAGCCTCCTTTGAGTAGTGTGCTCGAAGGCATGTGCCATCCCATTTGTAATACTTTTAATAGAGTATAAAATCTTGTGGGTTAACCCCCACTGTGGTTTTTCCCTTAACCAAGATTCCATGTAAAAATCTTGGTGTTCATGTGTGATGATCTTGTTATTGTTGTTCTTAAGTTCATTCTTCTTTCTTTTGGATATATGTGGTAAATTAATAAAGGAACATAATAATAAGTTTTGTAGAACACTAATTCACCCCCCTGTCACTGTTCCTTAATTTCAACAATTGGTATCAGAGCAAGGTTCCTTTGAAGAAGTTTAACAGCTTGAGGAAGATCTGGGAAGGTGTTTCAATGGGTTCATTTAGGTATTCTGATGGCATTAATGAACAACTTCAAGTTGCTTTAGAAGATCTTGATTAGTCTAGAGTAGAAGTCAAAGAACTGCAAGAGAAGCTTAAAGATACTAAGGATTTAATTCAGACTTTAAAAGGGCAACTGAGCAAATCTATGGAAAAGAGGAAGGAGCTACTTCAACAGTTAACAAATCCATAGGAAGACAATGGTATGGATGAGGCTCTAAAGGAGAAGATAAAGGAATGTAAGAAGCTAGAAAAAAGAAGTTGTTTTCCTAAAACATGAGATGGAATCCGGGGTGATGAGGCTAACCAAGGAAAGTAAGAAATAAGACTAAAGAAAACCTCAATCAGTCTCTGAAAGAAAGAACAAAAGAGTACTATAGATTGGACAGAATAATTGGCCATCTAGAGTCTGATCTACAAGAAACCATGTATAATGAGAAACAACTTGAAAGGAAAATTATCATTCTCAAACATGATCTAGAAGCTACAAATGAATACAAAGAGAAGTTCAAGATAAGCTCAGCTAAACTTGAGGTGCTAATTGATAGTCAGAAGAAGGCAGATGATAAGCATGGTCTGGGATATGAGAAAGGTGAAAGCTCAGGATCCAGTCAAAGAAATCCTAAATCAACGAATCAGAGAAATAGACCTAGAAGACCTCTGGTCACAGCCTAATGCTCAAAGGTATCCATCCTTCAATGGAAATTGTTTCAATTGCAATAAATTTTTTCATAGAGCTATTCAGTGTAGAAGTAGAGTGAATTAAAGTGGTCCATCCTTCTTTGGTCAATGCTTCAATTGTAAAAGGTATGGTCATAGATCCAATGAATGAAGAAGTATGATGATGAATAACTCTAACAATAGAGGAAATGCCAATTCTTTCAATGGCAAATGTTTTGCATGCAATAGATTCAAACACGGCTAATCAGTACAAATCAAGAGTAAATCAAGTAAATGAGCAAAGAAATGTTACGTGCTTTAATTACAATAGATCTGGTCATATTGTAATATTCTGCAGAAGCAGGAATGATGATAGAAAAGGTCCAGTAAACAGAAACTGAAATGTGTAGAGACAACATAAAGGCAAGGGTAAAGTAGATGTGAATGAGATCTAGAATGAAATAAACAAAACATGGGTGAAGAAAGGTGCAATGAATGATGGTGATGGGTCCGCACCAGAATCTAGTGCTGATAATTCGTCTAGGAATTGAAATAGGAGCTCTAGCTCAGGGGGAGCTGCATTGAAAATCTGATTCCCCCTTCTAGTAAGTGGGTGCCTTAATCTAGCACAATGAATGAAGATAAAGAAGGCTATTGTAGATCTGTTGAAGAAAATTTTAGAAGAAAAGAAGCTAATGTGATTGATTGTGGAGTAACTAAAGATTGACTGCATTGAGAAATAGTGTAACCAGATGACTTAGGGAAAAGCATTTATTACAATGGTGAATTAGGTTTTCCGGAGCATAAAAGGTCATTCACTCAACATTTGAATCACTTTGCATTCAAAGAGAACAAGGAGAAGAGCGCCTGAGCTGAGATCTCAAAGATTTGGAGTATGAAAAGTGAATTCAACGGCTAACCCTAATCCCCTGGCGAAATAAGGTATTCCCTGTAAAGCTCCCTAAATTTGTAATTTCTGGATATGGCTACTCTATTGGTCGTTGACATCACCAAAAGGCCTCAACCTAAATTCAAAAAGCATCCACACAAATCTATAGAGGTTGATTCATTAGGTGCCCTTTCTAATGTTCCCCATGGTGTGTTGCATATAGAAGATATTAGGGCTTACATTCATGCTACCATAGATGAGTTTGGTGATTCAAAGTTACTAGATTTCTTTAAGAATCACATAAGTGATGAGATTTATGGTCTTAAACCTGAGTATAAAGTGCTAGAAGACAAACATTTCATTTAGGTTATAGGGTTCTCGTCCTTCGATGAGAACGAGGGGGTTCGGTATGTACTGAGTCGGATGCATGCTGAATTTATGTGGTTGACGAAACCCTTTAAGATCACTAAGGATGTCATCAAGGCCATAACAGGATTGAACTCATCTGGTGGACTGTCGATGCTTAAATTAGTGAAGAATCATACTGTAACTAAAGCTACTAGCTCAAAGTTTGATAAAAGGGCAATGACAATAAATGATATAACTGATTCAAATGTCAAATTTGTATCTATGGTGATTGGGTATAAGATATACCACTCCAACAGGGAAAACTAAGTGTCTGGTACAACCATCTATGCTGCTTATCAGATGTTAAAAGAAAATGCTAACTATGTCTTGTGTGACCTACTGCAAAACCAACTAATGGAGAATCTAAACAAGATTAAGAAGGATAAGAAGAATACATTCAAGTATGGTATGTTGGTCCTATGCTTATTCTTTTATTTCATGCATGAGTTACCCAGGATGAAAATCCTATGTTGGACCAGTGACAAGCCTGTTGCCATACAAATAAGAGAACAATTACATAATATTGGTAACTCCAATGCCCAAACGACTACTCTTTGGGGATATTTCAAGAATTTTCAAAATATGATGCAATCAAGGGAAAGAATCCCTAAGTCTATGGTGGAAAAGTACAAGGATACAATTTGTTTCATGGTGGAAATAGATCAATATTTGATGGAAGCAGTTGAACTAAGGACTATATGGATCATGCCATGGGGTATGAAGTTGATGAACAAATACTGGAAATGTATGCTCAACACCTTCTGAGCAAACCAAAAGAAACCTTAGTTGAGAGATTCGGTACATATGATGAGCTTAATTTGAAACTGCATGTTAAGCTCCGGAGACTTGAAACTAAGAGAAAGGTCCCAAGGCAAGTTGAAATGTATGTAGAAAGTATTGGAATAACCAAAGAAGCTATGAGACAAAACAAGGAAAGGATAGAGAAAGCTGACAAGGAGAAGCAGGATAGGGAATAGGGAAGTGTTCCGATAGAATCCCCTTCTAAATCAAGGACTACTAGGAGTTTTACTACAACCTCCGGTGCATCACCTTCTCCTATTGCAGAGAAATTCAAAGAAAAACCTACCGATAAGGAAGGAAAAAGAACAAAAGTAATGGGCAAAAGGTCATATGTTATTGTGGAGAAGGAGGATGAAGAAGAGACTGATTTAGATGATGAGGTTAAAGAGTTGAAGTCCTTAGGAACTAAGGCTACTAAAGTATCTAAGGAGAAGCCCTCTAGAAGCATAAAGTCAAAGAAAGCAAAAGCATCAAGGGTTGCCGAAGACAAGCCCCCTGGAAGTGTAAAGGTGAGCAAAAGACAAAAGACTGACACTCATGTTGAAAAATCCACCCTGTTAGTTGAAGATATTGTGAATGCAGTAACTATTCATGGGAATTTGAAGCCCATAACATAATATTATGACAACTTTGATGATACCAAAAAGAAAATTTTGGAGGGTACTACTGTCAAGTACTTGAATACATTCAACAAAGCACTTGTGGAAATATTATTAGAAATCCCTAAGAGTCTAAGTGGCATTTTGCAGATGAGAAAATAAGTTGCTAAAGTAAAGGATTTGGAGCTAAGAGAACATGTGTTGTCCAGTATTCTCTAGGAAGGAAGCAAATAAAATTTTCAAAGAAGTTAAAGATGAATTCAGAAGAAAAATTAGGATGAATAAGCTAATGCTTGGAGACATTGATGAAGTGGTCAAAGAAACAGAACAAATTTTGAAGAAAGCCCTGGACAAGAATAAGTTTTATGTGGTCAGTGAAGAACCTGTTGACGCTAATGATACATCCATTTCGAATGATGAAGAGTTGAAGAAATATGAGCAACAAGCTGAGGCAAATGATTTCTTTGTTCCCGAAGAGGAAATATTGAATAAAGGAGATGAAGAGATGATGAAGAAAGATAATGTTGATTGTGCAGAGGATACTCAAATTCCTTTAGACCAATATGGTAAAGAAAATATAGAGATGAATATGGAAATAAATGCTCCTACTGAAGGTGATTCTGAGAAGAATAAAGAGCAGAAAGCAAAAGAAGTTAAGAACAAGTGAGATCAAGAAGAAGAAACTAATAATGGAATTGATTCCTCCATTCTAGATGTTGAGGAATTTGATAATGTTGCTGCTGAGGATACACAAAATGCTCTGGAAAAGAATGTAGAAGACACTTCTAATAAAGATAAAAAGAAGGATACCTTTGTTGATGATGTAGAGAGAGCAGAAGTAGAAAAAAAGAATGAAAATGATAAGCAAGAGAATGTGGTTGACTCTAGAAAGGGAGAAGATGTAGGCCCTAAAGAGCATAAAACTGAAACATCATATTGGGCAAGAGACACTGCAGAAGCAGTGAAAGAAATTTTGAAGAAAAATAAACAAGTTGCAGAAGATCCAGATATAATACAAGGTCCAATCAATTTTGATACTCTATCACCGATATAGAAGATGAAGTTGGCCTCTTTTACACAACCTAAGGCTAGAGAGGAAATCTTGAAGACCCATATAGAAGACAATGAGTTTCTTGATCTTGCATTCGGCATTTTGGAGAAAATCATGCCTACATTTCAAAAGGATTCATCAGCATCCCCCTCCAGTCAGTTGAAGAGTTTGATAAACTCTGTAAGTACTCATTTTGAATCTTTTGAGAAGTCAACAGATGATAAAGTCCAAAATGAATTTAATGAGAAAAGGTTTGCTGAATTAAAGAGAATAATTAGTTATGATAGATCAGTTCTTGATACTAGTGTAAAGAGTATTCAAAATGCCCTCACTGAAGGAGGAGATGTGTACAAATTTTGTTTATCTTGGCCAAAAGTTGTAGAGGATGTTGAGAAGAAAATAAACGAGTCTGAGAAAAAATTGTCAAATGCATCTCAATCCTTTGATCCTTTGACAATATCTGTGGTGAGTCAAGAATGCCAAGTAATTAGTTTGATTGATGAAATAAAGAAACTGGTGAAAGAAAAAGAAAACATTGTGGCATGGATGTGTGAACTCTAGGGACTGATTTCCCCTACGTTAGAAACAATGTTCAATGCATTGAGAGAAGCTCAAGTTGTTGCTCTGATAAGTTATCCCACTGGTTTACAGAAGACAGAGTCACATGTATTTTTATTCAGTGGTCATATTTCAGTTTTGGATAGCATGAAGAAAAGATGGGATAGTGAATTGGCATTGTTCAAAAAAAATTTGGTTGTGTGTTTAAGTTCATGTAGAAAGACATAAGGATTGTTTGTATATATGCACCCATGTACAAAGAGTTTTTGCGTGAATTTTGGTATGCAGATCTTATCCTTTGCCATTGATGTCAAAGGGGGAGTGGAAAGCAGTGAAAAATGAAGAATTCACCTAATGGGGGGCATTGGAAATCACAAGTGTACATAGTAAGGGGGAGCTGTTCTAACACTTAGTCATTTTTCAATAAGTGTTACCATTAATGCCAAAGGGGGAGATTGTTGGCAAGAGACACTACTAGGCATGTTAGGTGTTGTCATTGATGTCAATTGAATCTATCTTACACATCCGTATTGTACCATTTGATCATACTGGAACTTAGATTGTAGATTTGTCTAAGTCTGGATAGACAAGAACATAGCATATGACAGGGTTTAGCATTTTGGTCTGTATTTCTCCATAGGTAATCATATTGTACTACAGATCTGATGGAATGTTAAGGGATGTTAGGGATACTTAAATCCAAAGTTTTATCCTCTAGTGATGAAGGAATTAAAAGTTATAAGCATCTGAGTATCAAGTTTTGGTTGGACAGTTCAGTCTGGTGAAGAACAGACGGACTTGGTGTTTGATCCTTGTGTAGATTAAGAGAAGTGGTTGGTTGAGTAATTTGTGAGATTTAGTGGTATTGGCCAACATGTGTAGTGACTTGAATACATAATTTTTGGTCCACATTTATGTGTGTACATGGATTTAGCCGACAAGACAGTGATCTTAAAAAAGTTTCTAAGTTTTCTTGAGGCTGACTGCAGTTGATGAAATTTCATAATGTGGATATATATGATCGATGGGTTCGAGCATTTGGAAGTATGGATCTGCAAATATAAGGTGATAGGTGCAAAGTCTGGGAATATCAAGTGTGAAACAAAGAAGATCTAAGCTACAGATCATGGCATAACAGTGAAACAGGGTAGTAAGAGATAAAATGTGTGAAGTCAGTATATTGAGCCTAATCGAAACTATAATCTTGCATTGTTAGATGCTATTCTTTAGTTCAAGTATTTTAGTGAACTCTTGTATTGATCTTGTAGGCAATGAGCCTCCTTTGAGTAGTGAGCTCTGGCTAGTGTACCTGAAGGCATGTACCTTCCCATTTGTAATACTTTTAACAGAGTATAAAATCTTGTGGGTTAACCCCCACCATGGTTTTTCCCTTAACCGGGTTTCCATGTAAAAATCCTAGTGTTCATGTGTGTGGTAAATTAATAAAAGAACATAATAATAAGTTTTGCAGAACTCTGATTCACCCCCCCTCTAAGTGTTCCTTAATTTCAACAATTGTATCTTATCCATGGCTTTGCCATTGTACCTATGTATATTCTTTTATATAACTTGTGCTCTCTTGAGAGAGATGATGTAAATCATAGTAATGAGAAGAAATGAGATGGTTTATATTTGGCTTACAAGTTTCTAGTGTTGGTATCAGACCCTCTTGTTATATGATGATCATTATGGCTCTAGGTTTAAAAGTGGAAATGGGTATTAGGAATATTTGGATTTGGTATTTAAAATGAATGTAGTTTTAATGATGTTTGCAAGGAGGGTGATTTAGTCCTCTCCTTTGGGTTGTACATTTGGCCATACTTGGCCATGAATTTTGTTGATCTATTGAGTTGGCAACCATATTAGGTGTATGCTATCACTTTATTTTCAAAAAAAAAAATCTTACCCTCTTTTCACCCTTACCCTTTGGGGTTGCAGGGTTGGATGTTACATCTCTTCTCAAGGTAGTATTCCTTCGTCTTTTTCTCTTTTCCACAATCATCTTCACTGGCCACTTCACTTTATTTCTCATTGGCCACCACTAAGGATTATCTTGGTTTCTTTGTTCCAGATATTTCCTCACTGCCTCCATATCTCTTCTCAACTCAGCCAATTCTTTGTCAATTTATGTATCTTGCTTCTTCATATTTGTTTTCATATTGCCTTTCTTCTTGAGACTTTCTTTCTTCTTCAATGGTTCCACAATATCTCTATGAGACTCACAAGTCCCTCTATAGTTACAAGTCCTCCTTGTAACAACCTCTCTAATCTCAAGGTAAAAACCCTCTATAGTTACAGGCACTCCCTGCAACAATTTCTTCATTACTATTTTCTATCAATAGGATTCTAGAAGATGCATCACCATGTTCTCTTCTACCCACTTCCTCTCAGTGGAAGAGATTTTGCACCTTCTACCCAGCCTTATCACTGCTAGAGAATAACTACCAAGATTCTTATAGAATCAATGTCTTCTCGTCACACTTTCACTTCTTTTTTTCCACAGAACTCACCCACGGTCCTGGTGCTTATCCTACACTCTCAAGAACTTCAAGCTCTGATACCAATTGGTGCAGATGATTCTCCCTGCAAACAAGATAACACACACTAATCACTCACAACACAATTTAGAGATTTCAAACACAAAATTTTCTATTTCATTTTATTTAAAATTAATAAACTGCAACAAACAATTTTTCATTACAAAGACAAATAATGGCTGTCATGCCCTCTCATCTCTCTCATATGCATAATGTTTTCTCCTTTCTATAGACTTCCCTTGGGCATACATAGTCCCAAGTCATTAGCCTTTCTCTCATATTGAGAATTGTCTTCCTCTCTTTGTTTCTTACTGGTGATCGACTCTCTCTGTAGCTGTGTCCCTTCTCTCTCTAGCTATCCACTTATCAATCCATCTCCAAATCTATATTCTCTCTTTGCTTTTGCCATTGGAGTGGCATTCACCTTCTTTGTTGATCTCTTCTGCTCTCTACTCCTTTTGGTTACAATGCACGACTATATTTTATCACAAACTTCCCTAATCCTTCTGAAGGACTTTCGTTTCTACATTCCCCACCAGACAAAATGGTTCACTTCAACTTCCATAGACAAAGTCACAAACATTTTCATGTTGAAGTGTTAGAGAGACTCGTAAACCAATCCCACTGAATTCCCTTCATCTCATCGACATACACATTAGGTGCCAAATCATTCATCTGATGCTCTGTTGGATCTTTATTATTGCCACCATTGATCGCTCTATTAGGAGGATGACATAACCCTTCCCACCAAAATAGGAAAGTCCTACTGATGAAGCTTATCACATCATGGCATCGAGGGGAATCTAAAACCTGTCACTTTGAAATAGCAAGGTTTCACTAAAAACACCAACTGGACCCCACCAAATACACATGCAACATCCACATCACTACTATGAATACTGGGCATTGCAAGATTAACACTTTATCGCCCCATCAAAGGGACTGACTTCAAAGTCCCACCAATTAGAGTTCTGAGCCTTCCATCGGCATGTCGAAGAGACAAGACTCAATGTCCCAGTGATATCACAATGTCACTCTGATATAGTCTCATCAGAGTATCAAGGGGATGCTAAGAAGACTCCCATCAACATAAGGTTGTCCCATTGATGCCACTTCTCCTTACCACCAATGTAGCACCAAACAACTTAGCGATCGGGATATCGAAGAGAGAGACAACTTCATCCCATTGAAACAAAACTATCAGGCCAATGAAGGAGTAAAACAAAACCTGCAGGGAGAAACTGAACCTTAGAGTCTTCACTACTGCCAACACATGCATAGAATAATATTGTAATATTTTCTCATTGAATGTCTTTGTCATGTCAACTAAAACTAAAATGAAACCAAAACAGAAATGAAATATTTTTGGGTGATGCAGGATTGCTCGTTTGACTGAGATGCTCCTACATCATGTTGCGCCATTATATTAATGTATACTATCATAAGATTAATTATTATGGTGAAGATGAAAGTAGCAATAGTATTGTCTATACTTCTCCTTCTCCTCATTCCCAACATCAACATGCAATGGTTAAAGGTCATGGTTCCTCTTTGGTTGCATCACTAGTTAGTACTTCTTTCCCAAATGCAATCAATACTACCATCCTTAAAAGTGTTCCTCAAATGGCTGGAGGTATGTTACAAGTTTATTATTTTTTAGTTTTGAGTTTTTTTATCTTTTAAGATGCCTTCATAACTGCTAAGGTGTTACATCCCTAATTTTTGCCTTGCTATACTTTTTACTTTCTACTTGGACATAAGTAAATTTATTATGATGTTTAGATTAATGACAAGGAAAGACATGGATTATATTGAATGTCATTTATAAAATTATAGAAAAGATTATGTTATTATTGATTTAATAATTGCATTATGAGATTTGATTTATTATTTGAATTATTTGAATAATGATGCACTGATCATATATTATTCGGTTACAAGTTGAAACAGGAATACAGATTCTCAAATGACTCTCAGAGAAGAGAGAGAGTATCTTTCGAGGAGAGAGATGTAGACCTCAGGTTATGAGTGGTTTATTTGCCAAATCAAGTATAAGTGTTTAACGAAAATGTGAACCAATGTGTCATAAGAGGTAAGTCTTGTCTTTTTAGTTTGATTTTGAACCCCATAGACAGGTAGTCAATATTATTTGCAAATCATTCTAAGTCATAGTAAGTCGTCTTAGTCATTAATAATGTTAACGACGTTGTTTAAGTAAGAATTATGACCATTTACATTTAACATAAAAGCTATGATGTAATTGTCATAAAGTGGTTGTGTTATCATTATTAAGTCACTTAAGTGTTTTATTTTCAACATTTAATGTCAAATGATGATCTCATCAAGTCAACGTGATTTTATCGAAAGATTGCAATGGGGAGGTGAACTCAACCCATTCACAAAATCCATAAATCATTATTTAATTGCTATTATTCTTAGTGATTAAATCATAACTATCAAATGAGATTGATGTTATGTAGGCCTTATTTGATATAAATAAATAGATATATTTATAAACCAAATGAGAATAATACCTCATATTATTTAATAAGACTTATCCATTTAAGTAGCCTTGAGCATGTAAATTATAATGCCTTCATTAATTTAAGTGATGGAGTTGAGATCACTTAAAAGTGATCAATAAATGACCATTGATGGTTATACTTGTGGTGACCTCTTTTAAGAGGGAACGTGGTATTATTGTTATACTTGATGAACTTTTCCACATTCTGTGCCTTAACAAAAACATGTGTTAATCTCTGCTAATTAAATGGGATCGGTTGTAAACTGAATAAGGGTGGTAGAAACCAATTCATTATGAGCATTGAAGAGTCATTAAACCCCATGACTCATTATGGGGAAAGGATATAGGAATTAGGGTATGGGAGAACAAAATACACGGAGATCACTACGAGAGAAAAGGAAGAGATCGCTGCCAAAACATAGAGGTGAAGGCAACATCATAAAGGCCAACTAGTCAATAGACGCTGCAACAAATAACTCATTGAGCTATCGCCAGGTAACACTTATGTCTGTGTAATGATAACAACAAAATTATCATGTTCTTATCGTTCCTTGTAGACTCATATAGGAGAACCAATATTATCTTTTAGTTTGTCTGTGATGAGCAATTCATAGTTGCGAACTGTATAATGATTGTTTTTCAATATGTGATAAACCTTTCAAAGTAATTGTTATTGCCATTATAGTTGGCTGGCCAATGCTTATAAAAGATATATAGTATGAGTCGAATGTCTTTGCATTGTGTCAAAGTCTGATAGTTAAATGATTTAGCTGTTGATATGAATCATTGATCATTCTATTTCTTTATACCCGTAGAAGGTCTCTTTTTCAAAGTTGTCAGTTTAATAGAAAATACAGTCGAAATAATGACAAGGTATGATATTGAGGTAGGCCGAGAGTTTGGTTATAAGATATTTAAACCACTCTTATATACATATTAGTGTTATGAAGAACTATGATAGGTTTTAATGTAGATGAGTAGGATGGCAAAATCCTTGAGGTGGGTTAATGGTAATATAAAACCATTTCTTGATAAATTTATAGATGTCTATTATGGTTTCATTTCTAAGAGAACTTAGAAAATCTCACTAAACTTAGCAAGCCTCCAATTACAAATTGACTGATAACTCAATGGAAATGTTATGATAGAGACATTAAAGTCCATAGGACTATCCTTATTATGTATCCTGTAAATGAGAATAACTTTGTAGTAAACCATTATGATGTGATTACATTAAGTTTAATTAGATGGGATTAGATGGCATCTTGATTGGATTCATATTCGAGTTTATATATGTTGTGACAATTGATGTCAGCACATATAGGTAAGTCGAGAATATTCATACTTTTCGTATGAGGAGTAATACCTATTATAGAATGATAGTATGCTTAAATTTCGTTATAGTCAAACTATGGGTTGTTTATTAACCTAGTCTCATAGATATGAGTTTTGGATAATTTGAAATGTCATTTTATTTAAGGGTTATTATGAGAAATCTAGAGTCAAATTTGGAAACAAATGACTAGATAAGACATATAGATTTGTCTAAAGTCTAGAAAAACTATTATCATGTTAAAATGATTTAACTATTGTATAAACATAGTTGATAAGGATAAACTGCAGGAATACGACAGTATCCAAGTTGAGTAGGGGTGGGTGAACACAACAACAACGTTCATTATGAATGATATTGATATTAAAAACTTTGGCCAAAGTAATGCATTTCTTTTCTTCATGCATTGTCGGTTCGCTGTATCTGGATTGCTCATCCTATCAGAAATCATACTTATCTAGAGGGTATCTAGGGTTGTATGGTTGATAGAGTTGGGTAGGATACAACACTATGCACTCAGGAAAGGCAAATTACCACTGGTCACCTTTGGTCTATATTCCTCGTGAAGGATAGGGCCACTTCCTATGTGGAAGATGTGTGGGAGACTGCTGGTCTATGGATGGAGGTAAATCATTGGAAAGATACTCTCTCTCCAAGTAGGAAACATGCCAGGACTTGTGATAAAGATGTCAGATATTTAGAAGCAGAAATTATTCCAAAATTTGTACATGTAATTGATTTACATTAGTAAAGATTGTAATTCAGAAAGACAATATGATTTATTTTATTTTGTAATGAGAAATCTTGTAATTGTAGTTACTTGATTATATGTTGAAAAAAAAAACAAAAATTCTCTCTCTCATTTTTACCTTGTTGAATTACTCCATGGTAAATTATTCTAGTTTTACTATGTTTTAAGAATGTGGATGTTACATATGGTATCAAAGGTACCAAGTTCAACACTAGGGCTTATGAGACCACTATGCTTGACTGTAGCCAACATTATGTGGTTAGCTAATGTTTGAAAAAATTTTGTGCCAGGATGGTATGTCTTAAAAAGATAGCAAGAAAGTCTGTTAATATGAGGCAACATTTCCTTAAAGCAAAGAGAGAATGTGAGACCATTATCAAAACCTTTGAGGGAACCAATGATGATAGTGACATTTAGTTAAGTGATATTGAAACTCTGGTGACTACCCTAACTCGAATCAAGTGAGTGAGAAGGGAGTACTTGGAAAGAGTTAAAGATGAGGAAACAATTATGGTTAGGCAAGATCCCCGTATACCCCCAACTGTTGAGATCATAGAAGTTAGGTCCGATAGTGAGTCAGAGGGTTATATACCTCAAGATTATGTATCAAAAAATGAGTATGAAGCATATACTCCTCTTGAGCATGAATTTTGAAGTCATTTCTTGTAAAAATGAAGAATACTCTTTACTTTTGAAATGAAATGAATAAAAATAGAGTTGTTTTTGTGCCAAACTATTGTTTAAATTGAGTTTATTATGTTTAGATTTAATTGGAGGCATTATAATCTTGAACTAATTGACAACTCAATATTCTCAAGTGTGAGAAATCAATAAAAATGGTTCAGACAAGGACTAACCAAGGAGAAAGTGAAGATGAAAACCACCCACCAAATAATAAGCTGGACCAAATCATAACCATGCTTGAGGAAACCAAGAAAAGACTGGGTGATTTGGAAAAGAAGGTGGATGATAAAAGGGAATACTGAGGGAGGAGGTGAAAACTCTCATGGTGAAAGTGGATAAAATCATGAACAGTGTAGTAAGAGTATAGAACCTAATAAAGAGGCAAGAGATAGATTGACCTCGAAGCTCTCTAAGGACATGAATAAGGTCACTCCACCAAAGTGTGATGGGACAGTAACCGGAGATGCTGCAGAAGCTTGGTTAATAGAAATGGAAAAATATTTTGAGATAAGAAAGTACTCGAAAGTGGCCAAGGCAGTATGGGGAGCATTCCAACTGGCAAGAGAAGCATCCACTTGGTGGATTAATAAGAAGATGGAATTGAATTTAAGCTCTCTAAGGGTAACTTGGGATGAGTTCGTGGAACTCTTTCACAAGAGATGGTTACCACAACTCTATTTTGATCACAAACTAACTGGTTTTTAGAATCTTCAACAAGGAGATATGACAGTGGTGGAATATGGAGAAAAATTCATCCGACTCCTGAAATATGTTCCACAATATTAGGAAATTCATCATGGGTCATAGGAATTTGTCATGACTGTTATAGTCAATATTCCCTTACACAACATCCAAGATGCCGACACATGGCAGAATATTCCTACCACTAAGTGGGACACCTATCTCGTCATGTGAGGACAAAATTACATGTGGTCATATGCCATGCAGGATAACACTTCATCATGCCAACTCCCAGAATATGACAACATAGGATTTGCATCCAATTAATACAATAGGCAAATAATAAATAAATACAGTGTAAAAATACAAGGAATTATCAAGGTTACGACACCTTAATTCCCAACAATTTTGAGAAAATGTGAAGCCTAAAGAATAAGGCTTGAGCCTAAACTTCATTGTTCATTCCATCTAGCACTTTATTTTCCATTAATGCTACCATTTATTTGACCTCACACCTACCTATATAGGTCATTACTAAATCATGGGTATTCAACTGTTTGTTCAAACATGAAACATAAATAACCTAGTATGATGATTAGGCTCCCTCCTAGATTTGAGACCCTAGAAAACAAGTTCAAACATTTCAGATTGAGACCTATGTTCCATTATTTTGATCCATGACATCCACACTAGGTCATTTTTCTATTTGTATTATTTACAACACAAAATCTAGATTTGATGAACCAACCACTCAAACTAAGAAGGTCACACCACCAATAATGGATTATACAACATTAGAACCATATCCATGGATGGAGAGACAAATTATACAATAATAGAATTTGTAGGGAGGCCCCAACCATTCTAGAGTGGGGAACAACTAATCATTTGTCTCAGACACCACCTAGGTTAAGATCATTTTTTCTAGCCTCACACCCCTTTCTATAGGTGCTAGTAGGAGCCCTAATTTACTCTATAATGGTGGAAAAAGAGATCATTTGAAGGAGATAGATACATAGGAGATCATGATCCATGAATGTTATATATTGAGTTTCACATACTTGTTCTTAGTAGTAGGGTTCCACATGTGGAAAATGATTAATGATTAATAGTCACTTAGATCCTAGTTTGATCAAGAAGTAATCAATAGTTCCTAGGGCCTATCTATAGTAGGGAAATTTTATTGTTAATGTGGAATCATATCAATTTTTCCCCTTGGGGCCCAACCAAGCCAAACCTCCTACCATTCAACGTCACCCAAGGGTAGGGAGCTACCAAATATAGTTCTTAAAGGGGCCTTCTCTCACTAAAAATTCAACCACTAAATCACATGATGAAGTTGTTTGCCTAATTAGAAGTGTTTCTCCTAAATCAAGAAGTGCTTCAAAAACACTAGTTGATCATTATTTTATCTAATAACATCTCACTCCAACAATTAAGTTTTTATCTTCATCACTTCAAAATGAGGAATAAATCATGAATGAGACCCCAAATTCCTGATTAGCTATTGAGTTAGTGAAAAATCACATGTTGAAATAGGACATGAAAAAATATTCATCTACTAAACCAACAAGAAGAACTCACACTTGAACATTAATTATACCTATAGGGGCACCTTTAGTGGTCACTAATCATCTAAAATTGAAACCATTGTGATTCCCTTTATATAATAGGGAGAACCATTTCTTTATTTATTTGACTAGGCCTCAATTTTTGAATAATCTACATGTCAACCCTAATGTTAATCTAGGATAATTCAATAAATATAATCAATTTAGCATAATCAACCTCAATTAAATCAATAATAGTCTACGGGAGTGATAACTATAATTAATTCTAAGCTAGGAAATTAAATACAAAGGATAGGGGTTCTTAGCTCTCTTTTTAACACAAAGGCAAAAAAAATTGAAACAACAACTGATTAAAAATTAGGTCTTCAAGTCTTAAAAAGAATCTTGGCACATGAATTCCAAAAATTAAGAAAAATCAATTGGACTAAAAAATAGACAATCCATAAAAGAGGAGGAGCCATCCAAACCCCATAGATAGGGTATAAACACTTGTTCCCATAAATATTGTACATGCTATGAGTATTAAAGTAATGTTTTCCAAACTAGACCAATAGGAAAACTAATTTAAAAAGTAATAATAATGTTATCCATATGGGAATAAACTAGATGAACACCCCATGAACCTACACACCAATAAGAAGCACATCAGCAAGAATCAAGAATCTATAGGGGAATTATAGTTAGCATTCATGAAATCAGTAAAGGTTTTGTTCAAATCCCATATAGGAAAATCTTGATTATTTCATGTATCAACCTTGATGTCATTCCAATTAGAAGCCAATTTAGTTAAAACCAGCAACCTGATTTCCTTTCCTTCTAGTATGGTTCCACTTGACAAAAATGAAACAATGAATGAGAATATTGATGTCTTTCTTACATTCATTTAGTTGCCACTATTGGAAGTGAGAGGAAGACTTATTTTTGGAATGATCAACCAAGAGTTTAGAGTCAAATTCTAAAATGATATTGGTAAAACTTTAGCTTAGCATCAAAAAGAGCTTTGTGAATGGCCATAGCCGAGCAATAAAGTTATTAGAAACAAAACTAAGACTATTAGAGAACTAGAACTTAACTTTTCCAATATGGTCACAAAAAACACCTCATATGCCAACATTTCTAGGATTAACTTTTGAGGCTTCATCAACATTAATTTTAGCCAAGCCTGGAGGAGGCCATACCCATCTAGTAAGTTGATAATTTTGAGGAATGTTATTGGAAGAGGAAAAAGAGGGAGAAGCCAAAAGAATACCATGTCTCATTGGAACATTGAATTCACACCAAAAACCCACTTGATAATCTTGAATCCAAACATGATAAGTTTCTTTTGAATTTTAAAATCTTTGTAGTACAGTTTTAAAATATTTGCAACTACAACTCCCAGACAAGTTGTTATAGTAAGACAAATATTACTAAAAAATACATAAGAAACTGTGGAAAGTCATTTCCTCCATCATGGATCGATGTAGCTATGTATTTTCCATGTGCAAGCAACAATGTAGCTGTAGGTGACCAAATCTATCATAAAAAATGTATTTCCATCCTTCATACTTCACGATTTCTCAAATTTTCCATATCAAAGCTCCATCTCAGACCTAAAAGAGAAATATGGACACTTATGGTAGGTTACATCAGTCATGAACATGCCTTCAAATTAGGTACAAGGAGGCATATTCCATCTTCCAATAGCTACATGGTATTGTTTTCATCATTTTCAACCATTTTAGGCTTTAAATGTGCATGTACAATAGTAGCTTAGGTCTATTTTTTGTGTTTATATATCTCCTAGGGTTTGTATTCATCATAGTTGACAATATATTGACTTCATTTTGTAGGTGCAGCAGTGATCTAGGTGTGAAAATCACATTTGTCCATGGTTGGGATAGCAAGGTGTCTCTAGGTTTTCATCTCTCCATGATGGCTCCAGTTGATCCCTTCATGTTTTAGCCTCTTAAACCTGCAACCAACTAATCAAAGCATCAAATTCCTAAAAACAAAATCATTTTAAGTCAATACATATCAAATCATATCCATTTTTTATGTAGGAGCATCCAGTGGTGTAAGAGCAATCTTGCATCACCTAAAAAAATGTGTTTCAAAATTGTTGATGTTCTTTCCATTTATTTTTAAAATTTGTGGTTTTGGTGCTATAATCACTTGAATAATGATGTAGAACTTTTAGTTTTTCCAAACTGCTAAAAATAGCAACCTGCTATTTTTAGAAAGTTTGCATTTGGGCACGAAATGAAGTGAAAATTTACAGGAAACTTCATAACTGAAAAATAAGACCTTTGGCGAAGGAATCATACAAATATCATTTGCGAGTTGAAAGATATCAAAGTTTTTGTTTCCTGAAAAATGATTGAAAATTATTCAAACTTAGGTTTGAGGCAGTAAACAACCCCGTACGAGCCCAAAAATGGCCAAAACTGACAAAGCAAGTTCTTAGCACGTAGAGAACTTTGTGAGATTTTTGACACATAAAATAGTTCATCAATTGGACACCTAGATCAAAAGTTATGAATCCTGAAAGTTGACCTATTTTTGGAGGAAGATGCAAATTTCAAAATTAGGTTATTAGCCCAAAAAGGCTATTAATAACCATTTTTGGGAAACCTGGGCATTAGTAGAGTTAAGGAGGAAAGTGTAGAGTCAAGAATTGGTGGGAAAATAAAAACCCTAGCTGATTTGGGGTTGTAGAAGGCTAAAGATTCTAGAGCCTAGTGAGGGTAGCTATAATGTGTTGCAGCCTATGGGGAATTGATTCCTCTAATTGTAATTGAGCTTCTATAATGTAATGAATTGTCCAAACCAATAAAGAAATATTCTATTTTCTATGTGCCATTTTTTGCTGTTGTGTGTTTTATGATTTACCCCCTTCATCAAGTGGTATTAGAGCAAGGCTTCCTAAGTGTGTAGACAGATCGCCGACTGTGCGACAATTTGCACCAGGACCCGAGGTTGTGGGTTTTCTACGAAGATCAAGATGCCTCCACAAAGAAATTGTATTGGGAGGAATGCTTTGACAGAAGAGGGTTTTAGAGCCCTGTAAAGGCAAATTGATGCATTACAAGAGGAGTTGCAAAGAAGGTTTACTCCAAGAACAAGAGAAGAAAGCGAAGATGAAGCTGAAGAAGAGCTATCTGAGGAAGAACAAGAAGCTGCAGGAGATCCTACAAAATTTAGGTTGTTAAGGACCATTTTTAAGATTTAAAAGAGGCCCAGGATCAACGTTTTTACATATTCTAGAGATTTGAATCCAGAATAGCTTATTGATTGGATCAATGACATGGAGGAATATTTCAAGTATGAAGATATGGAAGACCCAGATCAGGTCAAGTTTACAAAAACAAAATTGAAGGGCCATGCCAGTATTTGGTGGAAGGAAGTCCAATTAGAGAGGAATAGAAGAGGAAAAGGAAAGATCAACAAATGGGATCAGATGGTGGAGAAACTAAAGAAGTAGTTCATTCCTGTGGACTATGAGATGGAGTTGCTAAAGAAGCTGCAAGGACTAAAGCATGGTAACAAGTCTGTTAAGGAGAATACAGAAGAGTTTTATAAATTTACTATCAAGACAGGCCACGCAGAGCCCAACAAGGAGAAGGTAGCCCATTACATTAATGGGTTGAGGCTGAGTATTCAAGAGGAGTTGAGCCTGGTCAGAATGACCACCATAGAAGATGCATACCAATTTTCACTAAAGGTGGAAGAGAAGTTGAATAAAAGATTTAATAGTAAGCAAAGGGGAAGAGGTCAAGGCAGAAGGACTAGTGGAAGACCCTATGGAGGCTGTAATGAAGATCAAAAGAAAACTGAAGAAGCTAGCACCAGTCAAAATTAGAGAGAGGATAATGCCTACTACCCTCGTGACTAGAACAATGGTGAGCAAAGAGGAAGAGGAAGAGGCATACCTGGGAAAGGACCCGGAAGAGGAGGTTTTAGAGGAACCTATTTCCAATGTGGAGAAGAAAGACATAGAGCATACGAGTGTCTGCAACATCAAGGAAGAACAAATAGAAGACCTAAAGGTAATGCATGAGTTACACATCTAGATGAAGATGAATAATCTGAGCATTTTGAAGATGTTGAAAGGGGAGAAACCCTAGTTGTCAAAAGAACTTTGCTGAATGAGGAGAAAGAACCCAATCAGAGGAAGAGTTTATTCTACACAAGGTGCAAATGTGAAGGTAAGTGTTGTGATATTATTATTGACAGTGGAAGCACTAATAATCTTATTTCAGAGGAGATGGTTGACAAGTTGAAGTTAACAAGAAGAAAGCATCCGCATCCATATCGGATTGCATGGTTGCAGAAGGACCATAGAGCTTTGGTCAATGAGTAGTGTTTAGTGAAGTTCATTATTGGTGACTACCATGATGAGGTACTTTGTGACATCATACCGATGGATACATGTCATATGTTATTGGGGAGGCCATGGCAGTATGATAGGAGCACTATCCATGATGGTCGTGCAAACACATACTCCCTAACAAAGGATAGAGTTCATCATAAGTTATAGCCTTTGAAGGAGGTGGAAGAAAAGGTATGTAGTACTGCCAAAATTTGCTTGGTAGATGGTAGAAAATTTTTGGAGGGTATGAAGCATGAGCATCATTGCTTTGCATTGATTCCTAAGATTAGTCAAGAGAAATGTGAAAATGTACCAGCAAAAGTTTTAGATATGTTAGAAGAATTTCAAGACAATATCTCTAATAATGCACCAGAAGGTTTACCACCAATAAGGAAGATAAGTCATCAAATGGATTTGATACTAGGAGCCAACTTGCCTAATAAGGCAGCCCATAGAATGAGTCTAGCTGAGAGTGAAGAGTTGAATAGACAAGTTCAGGAGTTGTTGAGGAAGGGATTGATAAGAGAGAGCCTAAGTCCCTGTGTGGTACCTGTAGTACTAGCACCAAAGATGAATGGAGAGTACAGAATGTGTACAGACTCTCGATCCATCAATAAGATCATGATCAAGTATAGATTTCCATTGCCCAGACTGGATGACGCAATGGATTATTTGAGTGGAGCCAAGTACTTCACGAAGATTGACCTAAAAAGTGGGTATCACTAGATCAGTATCAGAGAAGGAGATGAGTGGAAGATAGCCTTCAAAACCAAAGAAGGTTTGTATGAGTGGTTAGTCATGCCAGTTGGGCTAACCAATGCACCGACCACATTCATGCATCTCATGAATGAGGTACTAAAAGAATTTTTGGGAAGTTTTGTTATTGTTTATTTGGATGATATTTTGATTTTTAGTAAGACTTGGGATGAGCATCTGATGCATATCAGAAGAGTTTTAGAGAAGCTAAGGGAGGAGAAGTTGCTGATTAATCTAAAAAAATGTTGTTTTGCAAAGAAGGAGTTGGTATACTTGGGATTTGTTGTCTCAGAGGAAGGTCTTAAGATAGACCCAGAAAAAGTAAGGGCTATCATTGAATGGCCTATGCGAAGGAGTACAATAGAGGTAGGCTCTTTTCATGGTTTGGCAAGTTTTTATAGAAAGTTTATCAGGAATTTTAGTAGCATTTGTGCAACCCTAACTAAGACAATGAGAGGAGATAGAAAAGAGTTTAAATGGACTAAAGGAGCAGACAAAAGCTTTGATACATTGAAGCAGAAAGTCACAGAGCAACCTGTTTTGGCACTTCCAAATTTCAATAAGGTGTTTCAGGTAGATTGTGATGCTAGTGGTAGGGCTATAGGAGTTGTTTTGAGTCAAGAAGGTAAGCCCATTGCCTATTTTAGTGAGAAGCTTAATGATGCCAAGAAAAAGTATTATGTTTATGATCAAGAATTTTATGCAATAGTTCAGGCTTTAAAGAAATGGAGACATTATTTGTTGCCAAAAGAGTTTGTTTTATATACTGATCATCAGGCTTTATAGTATCTTAATAGTCAAGAAAAGTTGAATCAAAGGCACTTAAAATGGGTTGAGTTTTTGCAAAGTTATACTTTTGTTTTGAAGCACAGGAGTGGGAAGTCCATTAGAGTTGTAGATGCCTTGAGAAGAAGGCAAAATTTCCTGACAGAAATGAAGATAGAGGTTGTTGGGTTTGATGAGTTCAAAAGTTTGTATCCTAAAGATCTAGATTTTGCAAAGGCCTGGAAAGCTTGTTTGCAACCTGTTACTTTGGACAGGACAAAATAGTTGGATTTTATAATCCAAGATGGCATGTTGTTTAGAGGAAGCCAATTGTGCATTCCAAGGAGTTCCATGAGAGAGAACCTAATTAAGGAGAAGCATAATGGAGGATTGGCTAGACACTTTGGTCAAAATAAGACCATTGTTATTGTTGGTGAAAATTATTATTGGCCACAGTTGCAGCAGGATGTGAGGGAATTTGTGTAGAGTTGCAGAGTGTGTCAGATGGCAAAAGGAACAAGTCAGAATACAGGGTTATATCAGCCATTACCTATACCAAAGAAGCCATGGGATGATATTAGTATGGATTTTGTTCTTGGTTTACCAAAAACACAGAGAGGACATGAATCCATTTTTGTGGTGGTGGACAGATTCTCGAAAATGGCACATTTTATTCCTTACAAGAAGACTAATGATGCAGTTCATATTGTATAGTTATTTTTCAGGAAGGTGGTGAGATTAGACAATCTACCAAAGAGCATAGTTTCAGACCAAGATACGAAGGTTGTTGGTTATTTCTTGAGGATATTGTGGAATAAGTTAAAGATAGATTTAAATTTTAGTTCTGCACACCATCCACAGACTGATGGACAGACCGAAGTGGTGAATAGGAGTTTGGGTAACCTGTTATAATTCTTAGTAGGAGATAAGCCCAAGGGATGGGATTTGATTTTACCACAGGTATAATTTGCTTACAACAATTCTATCAATAGGAGTACTAGTAAATCACCATTCCAAATTGTATATGGGAATAGTCCAAGAAATGCTTCAGAGTTAAGGAATCTGGACAAAGGAGAAAAGACAAGTGTCGAGGATAAAGACTTTGTAGAACATATGAAGAATTTGCATGAAGAGGTGAGAAAGCACATTAATAAGATGAATATTCAGTACAAGGCTAAGGCAGATCAGAAGAGGAGATATAAGGAGTTCCAGGTAGGAGATTAGGTCATGGTTCACTTGAGAAAAGAAAGGTTTTGAATTGGAACATACAATAAATTGAAAATGAAGAAATTTGGACCATACAGAATTTTGAAGAAACATGATTCAGGAAATGCATATGAGGTAGAGCTACCGAGTGGGATAAACATTTCCCCTATTTTCAACATTGCTGATTTATCAGAATATCATGAAGGAAGAACAAAGGATGGACCAATAGAAGCACAATGGAGTATTCCGGCATCTACTTCAATAGAGGTGATAGAAGAGATCTTGGATAGCCATGTGGGAAGGAGTACTTAGAACAGGAAATATGAAGAATACCCGGTGAAATGGAAAGGAAGGTCTGTTGAAGATTCTTCTTGGTTGTCTAAGGCAAAGGTTGACTGTTTGGGTTTTCCTCACACAAACACCTAAGACGTGACAGGGTCACTTCTCAAATTACCCTGGGTGTCTGATGCAGGAGCATCCAGTGGTGTAAGGGCAATCTTGCATCACCCAAAAAAAATGTGTTTCAAAATTGTTGATGCTCTTTCCATTCCTTTTCAAAATTTGTAGTTTTGGTTCCATAATCACTTGAATAATGATGTAGAACTTTCAGTTTTTCCAAACTGCTAAAAATAGCAACCTGCTATTTTTAGTAAGTTTGCATTTGGGCATGGAATGAAGTGAAAATTTACAGGAAGCTTCATAACTGAAAAATAAGACCTTTGATGAAGGAATTATGCAAAGATCATTTGCAAGCTGAAAGATATTAAAGTTTTCATTTCCAGAAAAAATGCCTAAAAATTATTCAAACTCATGTTTGAGGCACTAAACGGCCCCGTACAGGCCCAAAAATGGCAGGAACTAGTAGAACAATTTCTTAGCATACAGAACACTCCGCGATCTTTTTGATGCAAAAATAGTTTGTCAATAGGACACCCAGATCAAAAGTTATGGCTCCCGGAAGCTGACCTATTTTTGGAGGGAGATGCAAATTTCAAACTTAGGTTGTTGCTACCAAAAAGGCTATTAATAACTATTTTTGGGAACCCTTGGCATTAGTAGAGTTAAGGGGGAAAGTGTAGAGTCAAGAATAGGTGGGAAAATAGAAACCCTAGCTGATTTGGGGTTGCAGAAGCCTAAATATTCTAGACCCTAGTGAGGGTAGCTATAATGTGTTGCAGCCTGTGGGGAATTGATTCCTCTGATTGCAATTGAGCTTCTGTAATGTAATAAATTGTCCAAATCAACAAAGAAATATTCTATTTTCTGTGTGCCATTTTCAATTGTTGTGTGTTTTATGATTTACCCCCTTCATCAATTTTCATGATGGATCAGTTATGTTCTAGTTGACAAATGATGATTAAAATTTGTTTTCTTTTAAAAAAATACTGGTAAACATGTCATGAGAAAAAAATAGTATGTTGCGGCATCCATAAATTTAATTTTAGGATCTAAGTTTTTCTATAATTTTTAGGGAAGTTGTAGTATTTAGTTTTTTATATCCCCATAAGAAATTAGCCATACCAGATTGTAGATCTTGAGATATGATTGAATTACTGACTGTCTATCTCTACGAGTAATTAATTGAGATTATATTGTCATTAAATTTGTGGTTTCCCCTTGATTCCTTTGGTTTCTTGATGCATCCTCTTGACCTTTACATCTTCTCTACATATTCAAGTCTTCCATCAATTTTAAATATCTTTTGAACCCATTATTGAGGCCAAAATGTAATCAGAAATTCAACTTCTTCATGGTTGTCCTAGGGTTTTTGGGTTGTAAAAATTCAGTTTTAGGACTATTTTGGACCATTTTAGGTGAAAATTGACTGGATTTTGCATTTAGGATACTTAGACAACATTCTCCTTCAAGTCCTTAATGAAATGAGAGTTGAAATAAACAGCCCTCACATCTATTTTCACATACACAAATAGAAATTAAACTTGAAACAATTATTTATAAATCTGGTTTGCAACTTGCAATTAATTTTCATACATTCATCCAACTTTCATAAAAAGAAATTACATCAGTCCAAAAAGGACAATGGGGCTGCAGAAGCCCTTACAAATTTGAAAAAATCAATTACAAAATGGTTTTCTACAACAAACCATAGTTTCAGAAAACTTCTCCTTCCAGCTCTTGCAAAATCACAACAAACAACTTTGCAACTATAACTGATTCTCCTCAAATCTTAATGGCTATACAATCAGCCTCAAATCTACAACAACACAATCAAAAACCACTCTTGGAGGTATGCCAGGCCTTCTCTTTGTCTCTCCTACAATCTAGATAAACTAAACTTCAAAATGAATTCCCCTTCCTTTTTGTATCTCCTCCTTTTTGGAATGAAATGTAATTTCTATTAATTTATTTGCCTTTTAATACATTTCTAGCCCACTCTCCAAAATTCAATGCCCAACTCCTAGAAAAGCCAATTTCATTTATTTTAATCAATTAAATTGACTAAGATAAGTCATTCAAACTTCGTGACTTGCCATGCTTTGTGGTGGTGCTTTTTTTGGCTTTCTTGCTTTTATGCATTAAAGCAAAAAACTACTTTCCTTATCCTGGGTGCCCACTCTCTCCATCCTTATTTTTAGGGATTTTGGAATCTTAAAAATGATATTTTAAATGAAATTAAAAGCCTCCAAAAACCCACACTCCTTTTTGCTTGTTCTGAATTTTGTGCTTTCAAAGCACGATTCCCACTATCTCCACTATCTCCACTTTTACCAAATTTAATTCCGAATTGCAAATTTAATTTTGAAACATGACATAACATCTAAATGTGCATCAAAATGAATTTCACAAGACAAAATATGAAATTCAAACCACCACCAAAAATGCAACAGAAAATTAAACATATTTTGGTTGACACAGGATTGCCACTATGCCATGGATGCTCCTGCATTAGACACCCACAGTAGAAGAAAAGTAATCTGATCACTTCTCAAGAGGATATCCAAGATGAGTAATCTTAACCTTAGATAAATATGAAGAATCTTCTACAGGTCTCCCAAACCATTTCACCAAATACTCCATGTATTGCCTTCTTCTAGTGTTTCTTTTCACCCTCTATCAAGAATTGTTCCAATCTTTTCATTTTTTGAATTAGGTGTGAGTTCTTGTGGCTGCCTAAGTGTTGCAACTTCATCATTTTCACCTTCATGAAATTTTAAAAATTGGAGCAATATTAAACTCATTGGGCAATTCTACCTCATATACATTACCGGAATCATGCCTTTTCACAATCTTGCACGGTCCAAACTTCTTCATTTTGAGCTTGTTCTATGTACCCATTGGAAATCTCTCCTTTTTGAGATGCACCATCACTTCATATCCAACCTAAAATTATTTATGTCTCCTCTTCAAATCAGCATTAGTTTTATAAGAAAAAATCATTTTGCTGATATGTTTTCTCACCTCATCATGTAGGCCTTTAATATGCTCTGCAAAATCCTCTCCATATGCACTCTTTTTCACATCTTTACAATCTGATTTAAGTCTGAAACAACTCTTGGGTTTCTGCCATAAATAATCTGAAATGCTGATTTACCTGTGCTTTTGTTGACCGAGTTGTTGTAGGCAAACTCAACTTGTGGTAGGATCAAATACCACCTTTTTGGTTTGTCTCCAACCAAGCATCTCAGCAAGTTTCCCAAACTCCTATACACCACCTCTGTTTGTCCATCTATTTGAGGATGGTACGCTAAGAAAAACATTAATTTAGTGTTAAGCTTCTTGCACAAAGTCCTCTAAAAGTAGCCAACAAACTTGATATCCCTGTCAGAAACAATGCTCTTTGGAAGTCCATGAAGTCTCACAACTTCCATGAAAAAAAAATCTGTAACATTCAAAGTATCATTATTCTTATGACAAGGAACAAAATGTGTCATCTTAGAGAATCTATCTACCAAAACAAAGATGGAATCATGTCCTCTTTGTGTTCTTGGAAAACCAAGAACAAAATACATAATTATGTCCTCCCATGGCCTCTTAGGTACAGGTAATGGCTAATACAAACCAATGTTTTGACTCACACCCTTTGTCATTTGACAAACCCTGCAACCTTGCACATATTTCCTCACATCTCATTGTAATTGAGACCAAACATATTTCTCACCTACAAGTGCAATAGTCTTATCGATCTGAAAATAACCTGTAAGACCACCACTATGCTTCTCCTTGATTAGACTCAATCTCATATAACTCCTTGGAATGCATGATTTCTTACCTTGGAATAACATGCCATCTTGGATAAGATAATCCAACCATTTTTTCCTATCTACTGAAATAGGATTCTTCCAAACTCTCCAAGATTCTCCAAAATTTGGATCCTCCTCATATAAATCCTTCAACTCCTCAAATCCTACAACTTCCACCTGCATTTCAACCAACAAATTCTGCCTCCTACTCAAAGCATCTGGAACTCTATTAGACTTCCCACTCCTATGCTTCAAAAAAGAAGTGCAACTTTGTAAAAACTCAAACCATTTCATGTTCCTTTGACTTAGCTTACCTTGGTTGCTCAAATATTTTAAAGATTGATTATCAGTATATAAAACAAACTCCTTTGGCAAAAGATAGTGCCTCCACTTCTTCAATGCTTGCACAATAGCATAAAACTCTTGATCATACACAGAATACTTATTTTTAGAATCATTTAAATTCTCACTAAAATAAGCAATGGGTTTACCTTCTTGACTCAAAATAGCTCCAATGGCACTACCACTTGCATCACAGTCTACTTGAAAAACCTTGTTGAAATCTGGACGTGCTAAGACAAGTTGCTCTGTAACTTTTGCCTTCAACACATTAAAACTTTTTGCTGCCCCTGCAGTCCACTTGAAATCCTTCTTATCACCTCTCATAGTTTCTATTAGTGGGCTGTATATGCTACTAAATCCTCTAATAAATTTTTTGTAGAAACTGGCTAAACCATGAAAAGATCTCACCTCAGTTACCGTTCTTAGTGTAGGCCATTCTAGAATTTCTTTCACCTTCTCTGGATCCATCTTAATGCCTTCACTTGACACCACAAAACCCAAATACACCAATTCCCTCTTCACAAAGCTACATTTCTTAAGGTTAATCAACAATTTCTCTTCTCTAAGCTTCTCAAACACACATCTAATATGCATCAAATGCTCCTCTAGTGTCTTACTGAAAATGAGAATATCATCTAAATAAACTATCACAAACCTTCCAAGAAACTCTTTCAAAACATCATTCATGAGTCTCATAAAAGTACTAGGTGCATTGGTTATCCCAAATGGAATGACCAACCAGTCATACAAACCTTCTTTCATTTTGAATGCAATCTTTGACTCATCCCCTTCTCGTATCCTTATCTAGTGATACCCGCTCTTCAAATCAATCTTGGTGAAGTATTCTACTCCACTCAAGAAATCCATTATGTCATCCATTCTGGGTAATAGAAATCTATACTTTATTGTGATCTTGTTTATAGCTTTGGAGTCCATGCACATTCTCCACTCTCCTCCCTTCTTAGGTTCCAATACTACAGGTACTACAAAGGGACTCAAACTATCCCAAATCAATCCCTTCTTCAACAACTCTGTTACTTGTCTATTTAGCTCTTCACTCTCTATTGGTGACATCCTATGGGTTGCCTTGTTGGGTAAACTTGCTCCTGGAACCAAATCAATTTGATGACTGATTTTTCTCATTGGTGTGAGTCCTTCTAGTGCTTTATTAGACACAATGTCTTGGAACTCCTACAACAAATCTGCAACTTCTATAGGAACATATTCAACTTCACTGTTAGTTTTAGGAATAAGAGAAAAACAAACCTTCTCATGCTTCATACCATCAATAAATCTCCTTGCATCAACTAAGCAAACTCTATCATTACCATAAACTTGAACATTTTCCTCCTTCAAAGTCTTCAACTTATGCTTCAGTCCATCTTTTACAATTGTGTAGGTGTTGGCACACCCATAATGTATGGCCTTTCTGTCATATTGTTGTGGCCTTCCAAGAAAAATATGACAAGCATCCATAGGGATGATATCACATAGAATATCATCATGATAATTACCAACCTTAAACATCACATTGCATTGTTCATTCACTAACAACTTCTGATTATCTTGTACCCAAGCAATCCGGTATGGATGTGGGTGTTTCCTCCTCTCAAGAATCAACTTCCTTACCATTTCATTAGACACAAGATTGTTTGTGCTTCCACTATATATTATGATGCTACACACTTTTCCTTCACACTTGCACCTTGATTTGAATAACTTCTTTCTTTGCATAGGCTCACTGTCTTCATTCAGGAGTGCTCTCCTTATCACCAAGACATCTCCCTCTTCTACATCTTCATATTCTAAGGAAGGTGCCTCTACCTCATTGACATTTTCTGCTCTTCCTTGGTATTCTTGTATCCTTCTTGGCTTCTCCTTTGCTTGTGGGCAATCATAGTTTCAGTGCCCTTGCTCTCCACATTTGAAACAAGTACCTCTAAATGGGCCTCCACCATAACCACAACCTCTACCTTTTCCTCTAAAATTTTGGTCTCTTGAACTTTGTCCTTCTTCATATTTTATTGCTCTATTGCTGCCCTCTTTATTCTTGGAGCTCTTTTGCTGATTGTTTTCATTCTTGTAAGTTCTTCCTCCTACCTTGCCTCTACATCCTCTTCTTTTCTGCTTGTTTTCAAACCTCTTATTCATCCTCTCTTCTATTTTCAATGTTGTTTGGTAAGTATCCTCTATTGTCACAACTCTGACAAGTGCCATCTCTTTTTGAATGCTTGATCTTAACCCATTTATGTATCTTGCAACCTTTTCCTTGGTTGCCTCTAAATTTCTACTCCTAATAAGAAGTCTACATTATTTTTCAGTGTATTCTTTAATAGTCTTGCTTCCTTGCATCAAACCTTACATCTTCTTGAGCAAATCTAATTCATAGTCTACAGGAATGAATTACCTTTTCATTTTCTCCACCATTTTGTTCCATTTGGTAATTCTATCTTTTCCTCTTCTTCCTCTTTCTAAATGAACCTCTCTCCACTATATTAAAGCATGTCCTTTCAACCTTGTCTTGACAAATTTCACTTTATCAGGATCTTCTATCTATTCAAATTTGAAATATTCTTCCATATCATTAAGCCAATCTACTAATTCCTCTAGATTCAAACTTCCACTAAATGCAAGCACATCCATCTTAGGCCTTTTTCCTATCCTTGATAATGCAATTACCAAATGATCATGAGAAATTATTGTTGCTGCTTCTGCACCTTGGCTTCCTTAGCTTCTAGCTTGACTAGCATTCTCGATGCTCTCATCATCACTTCATGTGTGTCTTATTCTTGTAAACCCTTTCCTTATATCATCTTGTAAAGTCTCTACTTGCCTTCTCAAGGCTGTGAAATCATCATCTATGAAAAAATTATCTCCTCTTCCTCTTCCTCTACCCTTACCTTGTGGGGCTCCTCTAGGAAACATCTCTGCAACACCACAACTCACAAGTCCTAGTGTAAACTACCTCTCTTCGGTAGTCTATCTACACACTCAAAATCAAACTTATTCTAATACCACTAACTAAATGAGAGATGGAATAAACATCCCCCACATCTATTTTCCCACACACACAAACATAAATTAAACTTGCAACAATTATTTGCAAATCTAGTTTGCAACTTGTAACCAATTTTCATACATTCATTCAACATTCATAAAAGGAAATTACATCAGTCAAAAAATGACAATGGGGCTGCAAGAAGTCCTTACAAAGCTGCAAAAATCAATTACAAAATGGTTTTCTACAGCAAACCAAAGTTTGACAAAACTTCTCCTTCCAGCTCTTGCAAAACCACAACAAACAACTATGCAATTGTAACTGATTATCCTTGAATCTCAATGGCTGTGCAATCAGCCTCAAATCTGGAATAACACAATCCAAAACCACTTTTGTAGATATGCCATGCCTCCCCTTTGTCTCTCCTTCAATCTGGAAAAACTAAACTTCAAAATGAATTCCCCTTCCTTTTTGTATCTCCTTCTTTTTTGAATGAAATGTAATTTCTATTAATTTATTTGCATTTCAATACATTTCCAACCCACTCTCCAAAATACAATTCCCACCTACTAGAAAATCTAATTCATTTATTTTAATCAATCAAATTGACTAAGATAAGCCATTCAAACTTCGTGACTTGCCATGCTTTGTGGTGGTGCTATTTTTGGCTTTCTTTCTTTTATGCGTTAAAGAAACAATCTGCTTTCCTTATCTTGGATGCCCACTCTCTATATCCCTATTTTTTAGGGATTTTAAAATCTTAAAAATGATATTTTAAATGAAATGGAAATCCTCCAAAATCCCATGCCTATTTTTTCTTTTTTTGGATTTTGTGCTTTCAAAGCACGATTCCCACTATCTCCACTTTTACCAAATTTAATTCCAAATTGCAAATTTGATTTTAAAACATGACATAACATCCAAATATACATCAAAATGAATTTCCCAAGACAAAATATGAAATTCAAACCACCACAAAAAATGCAATTGAAAATTAAATATATTTTGGTTGACATGGGATTGCCACTATGCCATGGATGCTCCTGCATCAGTCCTTTAGTCAATTATAAGATTTTTCTTAAGGTTTTGTGGTTTTTATGTCCATTTATACACTATTATTTGAATATGACAGCAGTAGGCAATTTTTGAACATTGTATGAATTGTGCTCTTTTCACCCTTGCATGGATTGTTTTTTCACTTCCAGCTAATGGTTACACTTTATGAGTATGTCATGATCTTCATCAAACCCTTGGTCTTATAAAAAACCCAATACTAATGATAATGGCATGATAAGATCCAAGCATACCACATGAATGCATTCATACATTTATTCATCTTGAAACCTCCTATGACTTTAAAAATATGAAGGATTTTACTCTTAACTTTATATATGAAGATGAAGCAATAATAAACTTGACTGGATAATCAAAATCAACCCCATCTTATAAAACAATAAATGTCCTCCCTTTTCAAGAGTCCACAAGGCATCAAAATACAATCAATCAACCATGAAGGACTTGTCAATATGACTATGAGAATGATAAAATGAGACAATACTATTCACCACAACTCCATGCAAACTAAAAAACAAATGAAACAATGAATAAAATACTTGATCAAGACTCATCAAACCCAAAACATGCCAAAACCAACCCTATCAAAGCATATGAAAACTCATAAAAGTAAAAATATCATCAAATTGCATCTAAAACTAGGTGAGACAACTAAGACCCAAGAAATCGTCAAAATATGTCAACATAATGCAATGGATCATGAACTTTTACAATCCATATGTTGACATATTTTGACTATTTCTTGGGTCTTATTTGTCTCACATAGTTTTAGATGCACTTTGATTATCTATCTATTTTTATCAGTTTTGATATGCTTTGATTGGGTTGGTTTTGGCATGTTTTGGGTTTGATAATTCTTGATCAAGTATGTGCTTCATTATTCCATTTGGTTTTAGTTTGCATGGAGTTGTGGTGAATGGTCTTGTCTCATTTTATCATGCTCATAGCCATATCGACAAGTCCTTGATGGTTGATTGAGTGCATTTTGAGGCCTTGTGGACTCTTGAAAAGTAAGGGAATTTATTGTTTTAGATGATGGGGTTGATTTTGATGATCCATTCAAGTTTATTTATTTCTTCATCTTCATATATAAAGTTAAGAGTATAATCCTTCATATTTGTAGAGTCTTAAGAGGTGTCAAGATGACTAAATGTATGAATACATTAATGTGGTAAGCTTAGATCTTATCATATCATTATTATTAGTCTTAGGTTTTGATGAAGGTCATGACATACTAATAAAGTGAAACCATTAGCTAGAAGTGAAGAAAACAATCCATGCAAATGTGAAAAGAGCACAATTCATACAATGTTCCAAAACTGTCTACTGCTGTCATAGTCAAACAACAATGTATACATGGTCATAAAATCCATAAAACCTTGAGAGAAACCTTATAATTGGAAAAAGGAATAGAAAGAGAATGTTTTCTCAGTGTCATAAATGCAAAATTCAATCATTGTTTCACCTAAAATGGTAAAAAATAGTCGTAAAATTGAATTTTGACAACCCAGAAACCCTAGAACAGCCTTTATGAAGTTGAATTTCTGATCTTGTTTTGGCCTCAAAAATGGAGTAAAAAGATATTTTTAAATTCATGGGAGGATTTATTAGGTAGGGAAGATGGAAAGTTCAAGAGGATGCATCAATAAACCAAAGGAATCAAGGGGAAACCATAAATTTAATGATAGTATAATCCCAATTAAATCTCAGCAGAGATAGATAGTCAGTAATTCGATAATATCTCAACATCTACAATCTAGGTTTGGCTAAAGTCATTTGGGGTTATATAAAACTATATTCCACAACTTTTTAAAAATTTTAGAAAAATCCAAATTGTAAAATAAAAGTTATGGAGGTTGCAACAAACTATTTTTTATCATCACAGGTTTAAGCATTTTTTTTTTAAAAACAAGTTTTAATCATTATTTGTCAACTTGCACATGATTGATCCATGATGAAAAAAGATATGATTTGACATGTATTGACTTAAAATGATTTGTTTTATGAATGTATGCTTGTCTTTGTTGGTTGCAGGTTTAAGAGGCTGAAACATGAAGCAATCAGCTAAGCCATCATGGAGAGATGAAGAGTATTCCAAAAAACCCAACGAAAAGTCTACTACATCTTGATAGTACAATCCTTAATAATTGGGATTATTCCCTATAAGGTCTATTGATCAAGAAGTCATTATGAGGATGGAAAATGAGTAGTTCTTAAGGTATTTGGGGTAAAGGAATTATAATCTCTTTCAAACTTAGAGAAAGTCCTCTCATAAGCCTAGGACCGTCAGATTCATGATCAGACCTATGAGCAATTCTTAAATTTGCCAAGGTACTGTGTGAACTACATGAGCAATCATAGGCTCATCTTAAGCATGCTAGATTCTTCATGATTCTTATGACTGTTATTATGCACTCAAGCCTATTGGGCTATCCATTTGACGGATCACCATTAGATTTAACTTCTTCATCTTGATCTGACTTACAAAATATTGAAAATGTGGCAATGCTCCTATGTCAAAGATTGTTGTCAAAGACTGTTACCACTATTTTACATTGTATGGGATTTAGATGATGAAGGTGCAGTTACCCCAATGATTGCTTAAGACTAGATTTGTTCAAGTTCATGAAGACTTCCATAAGGATTTTTCACAATCACATAATTGTCAATGCATCTTTACAATGGTTTTAAAGTATTCTATCTCATTATCAATGCATGTTTTGTGGCATCAAGGCCTTAATCAATCTCAAATTTGGTTGCCCTCAAGGTAACTCACTAAATTCTGAGTTATAAAGGTTGTTATGGAACTGAAAAAACATCTAGTTAAGATCCTAATTTTTTATTGTAATGAAGGTTGTCATAATTACTTAGAAGTAACAATCCCAAAACCAAATTTTTGCTGCCAATCAAGATAATAGTAAGGACAACTATGAAGAGACACTGAATCCTATAGGTCTTCCTTGCTACCAAAGGTTAATTGTATTTTACCTTAGATACTTGATTGAACATAGTCTCTTATAAGGGCATAGCATAGTACTAGATTTCTACATAATATCTAGGTTGAGGTCACTACATTGTATCAGTCCAATGAAAAGATGAAAGGAATAGTAGTAAGGTAAAAATTGTATGACAACCCGCTAGTGAAAATTGAACCTAGCACTTATATCAAGGCATAATGTTTGATCATAAACCTAGACTAAGATTGGAAGAACTACATTTGTGGGTGATAATGGTTAAACTATCTCAGTTGCTATGTTGTAACTATATATAGTGTTGTAAACTCTTAACATTGATAACAAAGGACATAATAGAACGTGAACCATGATTGTGGTAATCAAGAATGATGAGACATCAAAATTACATTTGTCTATTTCATGATGAAAGAGGCTCTTTGGTTTGAAACTCTAAATAGAGAACACCATTGGAGAGAAGATCCATGTTGAAGTATATGCGCACAATTATATATGAAATGCAAAGCATAAATACACGTAATACATGAAGCATACACAAAGCTTATACACTTAATACATGATACACAAAAGTATATGAAGCATGAAGCATGAACATAGTATGTAATACACAAGTATACGCATGTAGTACATGAAACAAATAGCATACACTTGATACACAAAGTATGAAGCATGCTAAGTATATGCATGCAATACATAAGGTGTGAAGCATACATGTAACACGCAAGTATACGCACGAATATGAAGTATACACATGAATACAAGTAAGTCATGAAGTGTGCATTTGAACATACATAAGTCATGGAGTACACACATAAATTATGTAGTATACATTTGAACACACAAAGTCATAGAGTATACTCTCGAATATAGGAAGTCATAAAGTATACAATTGAAAACACAAGGTCATAGAGTATACACTCAAATACAAATACAATCATAGAGTATAAACTCAAATACAAATACAAGGTCATAGAGTATACACTTGAATACAAATACAAAGTCATAGAGTATACACTCCAATGCAATGACAAAGTCATAGAGTACACTTGAATACATAGTCATGAAATATTTGATTACAAAGTGATAGAGTATACACTCAAATACAAATACAATCATAGAGGGTACACTCAAATATAGATACAAAGTCATAGAGTGTACACTCGAATACAAATACAAGTCATAGAGTATACACTCCAATACAATTACAAAGTCATAGAGTACACTCGAATACAAGTACACTTGAATACATAGTCATGAAATATTTGAATACAAAGTCATAGAGTATACACTCGAATACAAATAGAGTACACACTCGAATAGAAGTACACTCAAATACATAGTCATGAAGTATTTGAATACAAAGTCGTAGAGTATATTCCCAAATACAAATACAAGTCATAGAGTATACACTCAAATACAAATACAATCATAGAGTGTACACTCAAATACAAATACAAAGTCATAGAGTACACACTCAAATACAAGTACACTCAAATACATAGTCATGAAGTATTTGAATATAAAGTCATAGAGTATACACCCAAATTCAAATACAAGTCATAGAGTATACACTCAAATAAAAATACAATCATAGAGTATACACTCAAATACAAATACAAAGTCATAGAGGATACACTAAAATACAAATACATGTCATAGAGTATACACTCAAATACAAATACAATCATAGAGTATACACTCAAATGCAAATACTAAGTCATAGAGTATACACTCAAATATGAGTACACTTGAATACATAGTCATGAAGTATACTGTCAGAGAATTGGGAAAGGGATTTAGTGCATCCCATACTACACCGTGGACCCGTCCCCCATCCCAAGGTCATCAAGTATACACATGAGTATGAAGCATACACGCGAATACACGTAATACACAAAGTATTCACATGAACATATGTTAAAAGCATACACATAAGTCACAAAGTAAACCACAAAGTATACACTTGAATACATGTAAGGCATGCGTAGTATACACAGAATGGAAGGATGACTGCTTTGATACCACTTGTAATGTCCCCTCTTAGAAAGTTGTAGATTTCTTCACCTTCTACACAAGTATAGTTTCTTAAAGAGAACATTAGTAATTAATAGATCAATAGTAAAACCAATATCATTAATTAGGGTTAGTAACATCATGAACATAATCAATAACAATGAACAATTACATATATCCAATGTATATTTTCCTCATTCTTTACCCTATTGAGACCTCATGATATACTTTGGGAGTGGTGATCAACGTACCTAGTTGTTAATCTAACCTAATCATTAGTCCCTATGGAGACTGGGTATATACTCATTAGGGAACTAGATAACAAGACTCCACTATCGTAGGCCCAAGGGCTTCTTGCTACACCTGGCAATACTTCACCACTTGGCTCAAGGGGCTTCATGCTACACCCAGAAATACTTCACCCACTTGAGAGTCACCTACCGTGTAAACCATTTAATAACAATTAATCTACACTATCATAGGCCCAAGGGCTTCATGGTACACCTAGAAATAATTCACCACTTGGATCAAGGGGCTTCATGCTACACCCAAGAATACTTCACTGACTTGAGAGTTACCTAGGTGTGAGATTTACCAATCTGCCCTTCCCTAACTATCCACACGTTCTCGTAGGGTGATAGCTAAGATTAATGATGAGGCAACCTTGCACTCATCCCTTGTATATCATGAGTAATGTTAGGAATCATACCATTAAGTACTTTGCCTTCTTGTTCTAGTGATCACATGGATCATAAAGGTAATGCTTCTATGAATATATTCCTCTTATAGGAATTGGACTTTATCCCATCATTCATGATGGATAATCATATGGCACTTGATGGCCACTTATATATCATCTTATCAATGCATTATTTAGATATATTGTTGACATAATATTGATTCAAAATGCATGAGTTATACCTTATAGGTTGTTTCAGTATTGATAGGCTGTGTTAGATCACTTTCCCAGAAGTTATTATTCTTTGTTTGATGTTGCACTGATTTGTATGATTGGAATATGTATTATGATTGATTGATTTCTACCCTTGTGTTTAACTTGTATTGGGATGATCAATGCACTGCAAATGAGTAATTTATTGATGTTCTGAATTGGATTGATGAGGATGTGTTGGGTAATTGCAATGCTAAGTGAATGAATGCCTTGAGTGAATGACCACAATTTACTTATATCTCTTTCAACAATTGCATCCATTTGACTAGTCATGTCCCTTCCTTGGGATCACCATCTTTAGTCAAACTATTATCTTAATCCCATAATCGATGCCCTTTGTGTTAGGATTAGCATTTAACAAATCTTTGTTCCCTAATATAATTGCTCTTTTGTCCTCCTGGGCAGCATCATTTTGTCTTATGTCCATTTTGTCTTTTATGATGTTGTTGTCTTATTCATTTTGGTGCTGCCTAACTAATTCTTTGTAACATATTATGCTTATCGCTAATTCCAATGGTGATCCATATATATGGAAATCGATGACATGAAGGAATTCATTCTTTTCCTCAATTCAGATCAATGCCTTATCACTATTAAGTGGTGTTGATGCATGATTAGAGTCGGCCATGTATGAAGTCTTTTGTTTTTAACTTGGTTGGGTGTGGTGTTGATTTCTCTTTACTATTTGTATTAAGGAGGGACATCATAGTCCTCCCCACTCAAGGATTACTTGTCCTCAAGCAACTTCAAATTAGGATAATTCATAACTTCCACTCTTTCCCATGTGGCATCATCTATTGGTAATCCTCTTCACTTGATGAGATATTCGGCAATAGTCCTATTCCTTAGTTCTCTCTCTCTCATGCTAAGTATCTCTTCAAGTTCTAGGATTAATTGTCCCTCAAGAAATTTTGGGTTTGGATGATCAGTAAGTTTTTAGAAGAGCCACATTCAGGTCAATGGAGAATGATCCTGGGGTTTGTGTGTTATGGGCCCACAATATTACTTATCATAAGAATTTCCTCCAAAATTAACAACCTTTGATTATGTTATTTGACTATCCTATGGTCTTTTGGCATGAGGAAGAGTATTCCAAAAAACTCAACGAAAAGTCTACTACATCTAGGCAATACAGTCCTTAATAATTGGGATTATTCCCTGTAAGGTCTATTGATCAAGAAGTCATTATGAGGATGGAAAATGAGTAGTGCTGAAGGTTTTTGGGTTAAAGGATTTATGCTCTCCTTCATTCTCAGAAAAAGGCCTCTCATAAACCTAGGACCATCAAATTCATGATCAGACCTATGAGCATTTTTTTAATTTGCCAAGGTACTGTGTGAACTGTACGAGTAGTCATAGGCTCATCTTAAGCATGTCAGATTCTTCATGATTCTTATGATTGTTATTATGCACTCGGACCTACTGGGCTATCCATTTGAGGGATCACCATCAGAGTTACCTTCTTCATCTTGATCTGACATATAGAATATTGAAAATGTGGGAACGCTCCTATGTGAAAAATTGTTGTCAAAGACTGTTACCACTATTTTACATTGTATGGGATTTAGATGATAAAGGTGCAGTTACCCCAGTGATTATTTAAGACTAGATTTGTTCAATTTCATGAAGACTTCCATAAGAAGTCCTCACAATCACATAATTCTCAATGCATCTTTACAATGGTTTTAAAGTATTCTATCTCATTGTCAATACATGTTTTGTGACATCAGGGCCTTAATGAATCTCAAATTTGGTTGCCCTCAAAGTAACTCACTAAATTCTGAGTGATAAAGGTTGTTATAGAACTGAAACAACATCTAGTTAAGATCCTAATTTTTATTATAATGAACATTGTCATAATTATTTGGAAGTAACATTCCAAAATCAAATTTCTACTACAAATCAAGATAACAGTAAGGACAACTATGAAGAGACATTGAATCCTATAGGTCTTTCTTGCTACCAAAGGTTAATTGTGTTTTACCTTAGATACTTGATTGAACATAGTCTCTTATAAGGGCATAGCATAGTACTAGATTTCTACATAATAGCTAGGTTGAGGTCACTACATTGTATCAGTCCAATGAAAAGATGAAAGTAATAGTAGTAAGGAAAAAATTGTATGACAACCTCCCAGTAAAAATTGAACCTAGCACTTATATCAAGGCATAATGTTTGATCATTAGACCTAGACTAAGATTGGCAGAACTACATTTGTGGGTGATAATGGTTAAACTATCTCAGTTGCTATGTTGTAACTATATATAGTGTTGTAAACTCGTAAGATTGATAACAAAGGACATGATAGAACGTGAACCATGATTGTGTTAATAAAAAATGATGGGAGATCAAAATTACATTTGTCTATTTCATTATGAAAGAGGCTCTTTGGTTTGAAACTCTAAATAGAGAACACCATTGGAGAGAAGATCCATGTTGAAGTATATGCACACAATTATATATGAAATGCAAAGCATAAATACATGTAATACATGAAGCATACACAAATCTTATACACTTAATACATGATAAACCAAAGTATATGAAGCATGAAGCATGAACATAGTATGTAATACACAAGTATACACATGTAGTACATGAAACACATAGCATAAACTTGATACACAAAGTACGAAGCTGATTGTTGAACACTTGAAGTCGTGGTTAGATAGATTGGTTTCTAAAGAACAGGGTGGATTTGTGGCTGATAGGAAGATTCTGGATGGTGTGGTTATTATTGCTAAGACTGTGCACTCTATGCCCTCCTGTAAGGAGAAGGCTATGTTCATTAAGATGGATATGGCCAAGAATTATGACCATGTCAAATGGGATTTTCTAACCAATATTTTGAGAACCTTTGGGTTCGGTAGTGCCTGGATTGAATGGGTTATGTGCTGTGTTATGTCTACGTCCTTTTATGTGCTAGTCAATGGAGAGCCTTCTAAAGATTTTGGGGCTTCTAGGGGCCTTCACCAAGGGGATCCTTTATCCCCATATTTATTTATTTTGATGGCTGAAGGGCTTGGGAGATTTTTGAAATCTTGTGTGGAGCTTGGTCTTGTTTAGGGTTGGTGATGGGGTAATAACATTCCCCCAATCCCATCTTCAGTTTGTGGATGACACGATGTTAATGGGTTTCACCAAAGTGGATGAAGTAGTCAATCTTAGGAAGGTCCTTAACTATTATTTGGCTACTTCACGGAAAAGCATCAATGAAGGCATGTCTTTTATTTACCTCTTTAATACTCCTAATCTTATTCAGCAAAGAATTGTGGGCATCCTTAGGTTCTAGATTGGCTTGGTTCCTTTTGTTTACCTTGGCATTCCTCTAGCGGTTCATTCATTACCCTGAGTGTTCTGGCAGGATGTCATTGGGAAGTTTCATAAAAAGGTTAGTCATTGGACTTGCAAGTGGCTTTCTACTATAGGAAGAGTGACCTTTTTGAAGTCTATGGTTCATGTTCTCCCATTGTACAAGTGCTTTGTGTTATCTTCCCCTGCCAACTTTGTGAACAACTTTGAGGGTCTCTGTCGATAGTTTCTTTGGTCTGGCAATCTTCTTTTGAGGAACTGGAGTTTGGTCAAGTGGGATGTTGTTTGTTGGCCAAAGCAAGAGGGTGGTCTTAGGTTGCATCGAGCTGATTTGAATGGGTAAGCTTTGGTTACTAAAGTTTATTGGAGATGATGTTCTCAACAACACCAGACTTGGGCTAGGATCCTCACCTCAAAATATCCTAGGGATGTGGATAGTGTGGATGTCCCTAGATACAGCCTAGTGGGTAAGGGATCTATGGTTTGGACCACCCTTAAAAGGGGAGCCTAGTTGATTAAGAAAGGTTTGTTATGGATTTGCAATAAGGGAACAGAGGCTCTCTTCTAGTTTGATTCCTGGGATGGGCATCCTCCGATTGTGGCTATACACCCTCACTTGCAAGACCTTTGTAGGCATTTTTTGGAAACTAGATGGACTTATGTGATGGATTTCAAATCACCTTAGGTTCTGGATCAGCTTACAGTGTACAGGTGGAAGGATCTGCATGAATGGCCACCTAGGGGAATGGTGGAGGACTGTCATGAGCTAGTTGGCATATTAGCTAGTAGGGTTTGCAACTCTCTATTAGAGAGGGATGTTCTAGCCTAGGGAGGCAACCAGAAAGGCAAATTCACTATTGCCTTTGGTTATCAAGCTCTAGATGAGCAAAAGTTTGGGTGCACGGGGGTCCCCTAGTGGAAGTAGATCTGGAATAAATTCTCTTGGCCCAATTGCAGTTCTTCTTTTCTTGGTTGGTGATTTAAAATAGATGTTTGACCTAGGAGAATCTTTGGAAGTGAGGATTTTAAGACCCCTCTCTATGTGTTATCTAATCTAATAGTGATGAGAACATTTCTCATTCTTCTTCTAGTGCTCCTTTGTTAGGGTAATCTGGCATTTATGGTGGGAATTCTGGAGTCAGCCATGTAGTCATGTCTTATCTTTAGAGGACTTCTGGAGTAGGCTAGGGAGTTCTCAAGCTATGACTTCCTTCCTCCACACTACTTGGACAATTGGTCCTAGCTTCATCATTTGGCATATTTGGTTAGAGTGTAATCGCAGGGATTTTTTGGATAAGAAGATTCAGGTGCCTTAGGTTTGGATGAGGATTTTAGGAGTTCCTCAAGAGAGTTTGGCAGCTAGATGTGATCTCTCGGCCCACGTGGACCCTGGAGATATGGGAATTATTTGGAGTTTAGGGCTTTCTATTAGTGTCAAGGGTGGGACGAGGCCTAGTTTGGGTTGGGGTGATAGAGGAAAGGTTCAAATAGATGGTCATTGGATTCCTCCACCCTTGGAGGTTCTAAAGATTAACACTAATGGTTCCCATAGAGGAAAATTGGGTCATGCTTGCGTTGGGGGCATTGGTAGGTGTTGTCAATTAGGTATGCACCCTGCTAAGCTCGCAAAAAACTTAGCTACCTATTGAAACATGGAAACCCTACCAGATTGTGGCTGATCTATGTCGAGAGGGAATCTCTAGAGCGAGCTGGTTCTCCTTATGATTTTCCTAATCTAATGACTTGCAAGGGAAATAGATAGAAGGATATATTAAAATAAATAATTGAAATATAATCTAGGAGATACACAATCAGATCTTACTCATAGCTAGACCACAAAACTCTGATCTTCACAACATTTCTTATTTTACCCAATTCATAAATATTTTGCATGAAGGTTTGATTAAACATAGTATGCAACCTAAGTTAAGCAAAACTACATATCTTATCACAAAACCAAGACAAAAACAAAGGATAAATGCTTATCATAGTGTTATATTAGATCAATTCTATAAAAGAGAGGCAAAAATGAAGGAAAATTGTTGCTCTATATCTAAAGCAATAATGAGTACAATGAAATAAGTACAACATTCTCAATGTGAGAGGAAGACTTTGGTATCTCTGCACTTTGATCTCTACAAAACTCTAACTGGAACTACTGAAAAGAAAGGGATATCTAAGATATATGCTGTGAAAGATCTCCCTCTGAAAGTTGGAAAAAAGCTCCTAAAAATAGACTCCAAGTCCATTTTCAAGCTACTCAGAAAAGCACACATTAAAGCTCTCCAAAAGAGTCCAAACTATCAAATCATGATGCTAAAAGACTCCTTGATGTGTCCCCACCACAAATCTGCTTTCTTCTACTCGTGAGATCTCAAATTTTGTCCATATCTACCTCTAAATAAAACAAATTGAAAAGAATATCTGATTTGTCTTATTAACCTATTAACTACCTAAAAATAGTTAAGTTTTAAAAGCAATTTATAATTGATTTCTTTAAAACAAAACTTTACAAGACTTGGCAGTTTTAATCTATATCACGATCAATTTGTTTTTACAAAAATAAAAACCATATGGCTTATATTTTTGCCATTTTGCCATTACAATGTTTGATTTTTCTAATAAAAAATCATTAAAATAATATGAGGATCATATGATAAAAAATGAAAAATATCCCGATGACTCATCTCCATATGTTTTGGTGATCTCTAAAGCACATGTGGCATATACATTTGTCTCACCAAAATGAAGGGTTTGCATACATTTCTAAGGCATGAAGCTCATCCCTATCTCCAAGGGGTATCTCATATGGAATATATCACATCATGATGGTGAATTAACATGTTTAAGGCAAAAAATACTTAGAGGGAGCATAGCTCGACCTCTCACTAAGTCATAAGACTTAGGCACCATGGTTGTAACGAATTAATACCACGAAGGTATTAATCTGAGCCACAAAAAGAATTAAATGTGACAAAATGTCAACATTTGATTTAGGGCAAAAGGAAACCCTAAAACAAAACATAGCATACCCTATCTTTTTAGGCTCATTTGCAAAAAACAACTTTTGATGGTTTGGGCTCTGTGGCCGACAGTGAAACCCTAGGGTTTCAATCTTGAAAATTGCATATCTCCCTAGTGTTTCAGGCTTGAACTCCATGAATCTCCTATAGAAATTAAAGTAAAAAGGTTTACTGATGCATATACACTCTTTGTTCATTATTTCCTTTCATTTTGGTCTGAATCTCTTAGGTGAAAAGGCTCATGGAGCTGCGGTATGTGTGCTCTTTCTGATGACTTGTTTACTTTTGTTTCCTTGTCACTCTTTCTCTACGTATGGCAATCATTATTCCATTTCTAAGAGAGAAATGAAACAAAGGAAAGACATTTCAGCCTTGCACTATCATACCTTATCTCCACACATAAGTAACATTTTTTCTCTATCTCTATATGTTTCATTTTTGCAACATTCTATGTATTTGGGGTTCTAAACCTACGGCCACATTTTCATTTTGCTGTAGCTATGTTTAGGTTGATGAGAATGAAATGGGTTTTCTAGAGCATGTTTGATCATGGCTGTAGCTCTGAATCTCATCTCTAAACTTTTCATTTGAAATCTGCATATTATGTTTAGATCCTCGAAATGGGTATTGTCTTGAACTATGGTTTGAAACCCTAGTATGGTTATACATTTTATCCTCTCTGTGGGTTTCCCTATATGGCTGCGATAGCATATACATTCTATCCCATGCATTTTGTGTTGGATCTTCTTTCAATGACTTGAAACCCTTACTGTGACCTTACATTTGTGTGTTCATGGCCGCGGCTATAGCAATACATTCTTGTGAACATCTGGTGGTCGAGGCAGTCAATCTACAAACTGTCACTCCTTTTCTTTTATATCCTGCGAGTATACTTTATGGGCTATGATATTTTGCACAATATCCATCATTCTTTGTATTAGAAGGGCCCTTTGCTGCCATGACCTGCATCATTTGATCTTTGTAATCACAAAAATTGTAAGGATTTCAAAATTGAAGGAAGGGTTGATGACAAAGCTCACTTAATGGCTTTGATCTGTATGATACAATTTGTGCATTCTCCATTTGATTCGTTCACTGTATTTGATGTCTGACAGATGATATTCAATATTTGGATATGACAATTCATTTTACCATAGTTCTATAATCTCTTTGCATTATTGATATATTCCTTCAAAACAATCTCAGATTCATTCACTACTCCTGTAGATGCTCTTTATTCTGATGCATTTGAGGTCTCTCATTTGTGTTGCAGTTACTTCTCCTTGTAGCATATACTTATCTCATTTATGTATTATTATTAGTTGTCCATGAACTTTGCTTTTGTATGGTTCTGTAGTCATGGCAAATACACTTGGCATTTACTTCACATGTCATTATGAATGACAATGGTTTCTTCCTTCTGTATAATGACAAATGAGATATTAAAATTGTTTGACTGTCATTTAACTTTGTGACAAGATGTCTATTTGATCTGCAACACATGATATCCTGTTGATGTTTATGAACACTTGCATACTCCTATCACTATAGCATATCATTATGGAGTAGAGACATATACATATCTTGATATGATCACAAGATGAAAAATATATAACCTGTCTGAGTGTCTTCTTATGGATTCATCTAACATTTATCACTTGATATAACATCTTCCTGTGAATAAACATGAGAAATTAACTACTTCATACTTTTGGCTGTTCAATTTGAATTACTCTTGTAGCACTGCCTGCCAGAACTTATCTTGGTCTCTCCATGATACAAGATAATCTCATGCTTTAAAAAAATGACAGCTCTTATATGATGAATATACCTTGTTCAAACATGAAAGAGAAGTGACAGCATGTGCTGTTCTATGATGGCTATCCCCTTGCACTTTCAATTTATTCAAATTATGCATAACTGATATCTACTTCTGATATTTCTTTGTGAGAAAACAATTATGCACTGTTACATGATATGTCCATTGGCAACCTCTGACATTCAACTGATGAAATGTACTTTGATGTTCTTAATTTCTGATGTACACTATGAAAGATATAAAAGTGAAATACCTATGAATGCCATTTCTCCAATGTTAGATGAAGTAATGATGATAGCTGTCATATGCATTAAATGATGTCCCTTTAGTTCAGTTCATTTTTATGGTTGCATTTGATTTCTTGAATTGTAATCATGACTATGTCCTGAAATAGAACCAATGCATATGGCTGCTCTTGATATTCCTTCAGTTTGTCATGTAGATAGGAATAATGATTCTTTCTTTTTCCATTCATCCCTTCTGAGATTAAGGGGAAGCAACATGCTAGGCTCAACCCTTATGGGAGCCCACTTGACACTGCATGCTGAATGTCTTAAATCAACTACATGACTTATACTATACCTACACATCAAACAAATAGATTAGAATAAAACAATGAAGTTCCATGATTGTTTTTTTCTCAGTTCCTTCTTCATATGGATGATGATCATTGATCAATGTATTATAAACAAAGTATTATGCCTCTTCTGATAGGATATAGGGATTTCATAATTGGAGCTCTAACAAGACCTTCCCACATTTTTACAAGTTCATGTCGAGACCAAAAGCAGGATAAGAGGCAACTTCAAAGCTCGACAATCCCTAAGGCAATGATGGCTATGTCTTTCCTTTTCTCATTATTAGATGCATAGTATTTTCTTTATATTTGCATATGTTCAGCTATAACCCATAGCTTGTGTGGGACATCTGATATGTCATTATTTATTTCAATGCAATTCTTATTCTTTTATATACTTCAACTTGTAAATGGATAATCATTGTGATGAATGAAATACTTGCCTCTCTTGAATGTTCTGCAATGCAATGAATGATCTAAAATCTTTTCCTCCTTTTTTTTAACAATTGAACTGCATTTAACACTGAAACATAATAACTATGCGACTAACTCATAACAAAAGAATTTTAAACCTCACTCAAAAAATGAATTTGTCACATCTGCTCAGCCAATTTTGAGCTATGGTAAAAAATGGTAACAGTAGGTAATACTCAGGAGTGGTTGTGTTCTTTTTCTTGGAGTATCGTGGCCAACACTCTAGCAGTTTCATGGAGGCCTGGGCTATTCTCTTGGCTCTTCAAAGGGCTTGTACCTTGGGTTGGAGAAGGATAATTTGTGAGTTAGATTCTCAAATTGTGGCTGATTTGCTGAATAAGCAAGAGTTGGAGGATGTTAATTGACAGTTGGCTGGGGTGGTTAGACAAATAATCTCTCTAGGTGAGGTATTGGGCTATATCACCTTTTGCCATGTCCCTAGGGAGTGGAATAAGGTTGTTGATGGTTTGGCTAAATGGGCCTCTGAGCGGGTGGTTGACTGGACCTACCTTCCTGAGGATCTTTCTTGGGAGCTTAAGGACTTGGTTATGGAAGACATGAGATGTGTTTTGGGTGTTGCTTGATGGCTCTATTATTGGTTTGTGACCCCTGGTAGGTGGTTTGTAATTTTTGGCTTTGTACTGTTTTCTTGGATCAATAAAGTATTTACCCTCTTTTTATTATTAAAAAAGAAAATAAGGTTACATTGTAAGAGGAAGAAGATAAGATTGTGCACCATTGGAGAGCTTGCATCATAATGTTAGGTATGTTGTGTAGCTTTGAAAAGTTTCCAATAGAAATAAAAATGAGGCCTTTGAATCCTAATAAACTATATTATAAGAGGAAGAATGAAACATACACCCTTATCATTGGATGTGCCATGCACTACATCATGATGTTGTAAATAGGGCTTTGATGCCATGTAGGTAATACATATCCCTAGTCTTCCCTTTAAGTACTATTTGGCTATATGAGGAGACTTAATAAATTGTACATTAACTTTTATTTCATTAATTATTTTTCTCTTATAATTTTCAATCTTATCTATTATTTTTCCCAAGATAATTTAAAAGTAAGTAAGATAATTAAAGGTGACCATATTTTTAAATATTTTCCATTAAGTTTATCATCTTTGTAGTGGGACTTCATAACTACCTCAATATATAGATCAATATATAGATGATCATGTTTTTGTACTATTTACATTAATTATTTATTTATTAAAATTAAGACATCATAATTTTAAAATATAAACTATTAAAAGTAACCTACAAGTATACAATATTTACTACACTTTTAAAAGTAAAAAATAAAATAAAAGAATTGCCCAAATAATGAATGGTGGCTTTTCCAAAAGTAAAATTAAAATTTTATATTAAAATTAAAATCTATGTGTACAATATTTACTACGCTCTTCAAAATAAAAAACAAAATAAAAGAATTGCCCAAATAATGAATGGTAGCTTTTCCAAAAGTAAAAGTAAAATTTTATGCATTGTAGATAAATTAAAATTAAAATCTATGTGTCCATGTGCATGTATGTACTAAAAAATAATTCTAAAGTAAAATAGGAAATAATAATAATAATAATAATAAAATAGCTCTAGAGTGGTACCTCTATGTGTTTTTTAGATAATGTATTTTAGATATCTATACTAGTTATGGTTGGGCTTCACAACTACCCTAATATAAGTGTATGTATTTAACTTTCACTTTACCAAAAAAACAATGATTAATGTAGTGGTTAGTTTAGATCTTGTAAAAGCACAAACTATTTAAGTTGAAGGTGTATGAAGCATTAAGGTTTTTTTTTTCTTTGGTATAAGGAACTTATTTTCATTGATTTTCATTATTAATGTATTCTTTCTTGAGAAGTTAAAGAGAGTAGGATAAGTTCAAGGATGAAGGCTCTATAAATAATTATAGGTATGATGTGTAGTTAATGAAAAGTTCACAATAGAAATTAGGGTTTTGAGATCTCATTATAATAGCTTTATATTATCATTTTATAGAGGTCATCCACAAATTCGTTTTTGCTATGAGTTGGGAGCATGAGCCTTAGGGCACGAGCCTTAGGCTGAACCTCTTCGGCTGAGAGCCAAGGACGGAGGGGTATTCATTCTGCAAAATTCGCATGGGGTACGATCCCAATCTCATCCCTTAATATGATGTGTAGCTTATAAAAATAGCACAATAGAAATTAGGGTTTTGAGATCCCATTATAATAGCTTTGGATTATAGTGGATGTGATATGCTGTCTCACATCATAACGTTTCACACTGTAGAGACCCTGTACCAAATGTGAGGTGCAGTTTAGGAGGAATGAAGTGTGCCATTATAATGTTGGATTTGTTATAATGTTGGATTTGTTATGCAACGCATCAGATGTTGGGTGTGGTTCGTCATCAATAAGAAACCCTAAAGAAAAATAGGGTTTTTAGGCTCTGTTTTATAAGAAGGAAGCCAACATCATAATGCTTGATGCATTGTATGGTTTAGAGTTCACAATATAAATACGGGTTTAAGAGTGTATATTATGCTAGCGGGCACTATAAAAGAATGCAGATTTGCTATCACAATATATGATGTAATAGTCATGCATCATAATAACTTGAATAGAGAAGGGAGGCTTAACATCACAATAGATGGTTTATTTAAACAAGGCTTCGAGAAAGAGCTCAGAGTATTTGATCTAAACATAAAAAAAGGTATGACATAGATCTTCTCTAACCTTATTTCTCTTTCATGATAAATTTTAATTTGATAGGCTTTCTTATTAAAATGTATATTGATTCACAATAATCAATTATAATTTATAGCAATAAAAATATGCAAATATGTTTTAGCGGTTGATAGGATTATCTTTACTCTTCAACATCGAAAATTAGTTTCATGGTACGGATTATCTTTACAGTTGCTTGTGTGTGTTCTGAATATTGAAACATAAAAACACACGGATTATATTTACCGTCCTTCCATTTTACTCAAAATCATTGTTTCAATTACGGGGTTTAACTCTGTTGTAACTCCGCTACCCCGTCCACACTAAATTGGCTTACTGTTTAAGAAATTTCAGTTGCCACGGTTTCTAAATTGTTCTGCTCTGTAAATAGGACAAACAAATTAAATTGACTTACAGCTTTTTATTTGGGAAAAATAAATCCCACAAACTTTGCTGCAAAATCAAGACCCATCACTTCAAATTGTTTCCTTTCTTTAGATCTGCCAATATTGCTGTTTTTGCCAGGTCTGATTTTCATAATATTTTTCTGTACCTTCCATCCCTACCTGATGCACAACTGGTTCCACTTCAAATGGTATCAATTCTACTTCAAATTGTATCACTTCTATGTTGAAATGCCTGTTTGCAATACAAATCCGTTCTTGATAGCAGAGTTAGTTGAATTAGTTTTTATGAGGACAAAACATTTAAAACACAGCTATGTTCTAGACATGTAGACTTTTTACATGAATTGTTTCTTCTATGCAGAAAGTTGGAGCAGTTAGTAGAAGAAGTTGACTTTTTGATGTCTTGTCTAGATGAATATCTTTGTCGGCGTCACAAACGTCAGGTGGAAGCAAAGGAAAGGGCGGAGCTTTCGCAAAGAGTGGTGAGTTAGACTTCTCTCTGGTTATTTGTAATCTAGTTGAAACCAAATTCTTCTAAAGTTTGGATTGGTTTTGAGGAGTTCTTGTCTTCTTCAAGATACATTTCAAATCAGTTCTAAGATTTATAAGTCCATCCTCCATTTGAGTCTAGATCTACTAGCAAACCCGTGAGTCTGTTGGACAGTCAGAGTCTGGTGCTAGGTGACTGAATTACAAACCCATATGGGATCTTTGAAACATGGAAATAGAGAAAATGGTCCAACCTTCCAGATGGCCTGTTGTGAGTTTGTCAGCTCCTTTTTGAATAATGGTAATCTGTTCTCTCACTATTCCTATATGTAATCTGCATTTCATCTTGCATTCAAATGCAGCATTCTCGTTAATGATTCGTTGAATGTGGTTGATGTTTAGGGAGGTCTTTTTCCTATCTTATATTCAAGGAGATTAGATGTCTATTTGTGCAGAAATTAATATCACAAATTTCTAGGCACGTTCACTTTTGTTTGTTAAGTGTAACTGTGAATATCACCTCTTGGGCCTGGAATAGGTTTCAGTTCTGGGCATGTTATTACATGCCCATATGGCTTCCAAGTTAAGATCGGCCTTATTGCCATGTGCTGGTTTTGAACTTGAGCCATTTTTGTTATGAATTCAACCCTTTGTACATTACCAAGCATAGTCATGATTAAATCTAGTTTTTTTAATTTCCGGTGTCAGCAACATTTGCATTGTTATAGCTTTATTTTTTCCCTTAAGTGGCTCACTCGAGGTGTCTTTATCATGTTTTAGTGATTAGTGAAACTCACCTACATCAAATGATTGCCTATGTTTTTTCCAACTAATTTGGTTATTATTCAGATTGTAAAGTTGTGGCATGGACCAAAAATTTGCAAATTTTCTTTACTAAAGTTCCAATTTTTTTGTCCTTAAAAATATGCTAGTTGAATGGGAAATATTGGTTTCTGCTCAGAGACAAAAAGGGAAATAAAAAACAAGCATTAAAGATGAACAATGCCAACTGTTTATATTGTAGACAAATCATGTAATTGCTAATGCTCATGAATCACCATGATGGGGACTGCCTGCTTGGAATTTCCAATAATAGTGCTGATTAAAACCTTAAAAGATTCCATTATTTTGCAATTTGATTTTGTAAACAGTTGCTGCTCTAAAATTCTATACAAAGATCAATTATTTACAATTTTGGGATTCAATAAATTGCATGGAACTACTTGGAGATTAAGAATAAAAGTGGGGACCACTGTCTTTGTAAAATTCTAAAGTCACTCAAAAAGACACATTAGGACATTAGGCATAATCCCCAATACCTTTTGTCATGTGTTTTTTATGTTGTTAAGGATTGCCTCTTGTTGTTCTAATTGCCTAGAGTCTTTTCCCTCTTCTTATTTGCAACTAATGTTCATTTATTAAGAGCTCATTAAACTCATGCCTAAAGGTTGTGATTGGAGGATGACAACATATTACAGTCCTTAATGTCTTGTACATAATTTAAGCAAAATATCTTGCTAGTAGAATTAAACATCTGGTTTCCTAAATGGTTGAAGAGGGAATACTAAGTATATAAATAGGCAGATTTACTTCTTGTAGTCTTATCAAATCTTGGGAAGGCTTCAAATGGGTTCAATAGTTTTGTTGAAAGGATATCTTTTTAGAAATAGAATTTAAAAAGGCTTATGAAAGGATTGAATGTTGTCTGAATTAGATCATGAAAAGACATTAAATTTGATTTACTAAACTACTATTCTTAGCCACTAGTCAAACTAACTAAGCATGTAACTTTCAAACACTCATAAAGTGATAATATTTTTTAAGAATAAAGTATGCATGTACAAGGTTGTAGATGGTTATGAGGTGATCCAAATAGTTTGAAGTTAAACATTTCTGATGCAAGTTATTGAGATGTGTTTTGGTTGGTTACTACCTACTCCATTTAATGTTGTGATGGGATAGCCACAAAGGGTACAAGAAGTTGATTCAAAATTCCACTAAACTAAAAAATTATTGAAAGAACAAGAAATATGTCTCTAAGAGAAATAGGTTAGAGGAATCTCAAGCTAAGTAGGAAGCAAGACATGATTAGCATAGAGTCGAGTTCCAAGTTGGGGATATATAATATCTTTACTTATAAAAAGATAAGTCTCGAGGTATAGCAATGAAGTTAAAACCAATTAGATAGAGTCCATCTAAGATTCTTAAAAAAAGAAATTCTAATACTTTTATACTAGATCTTCATTGATACATGAATTTGTATTCCATTGTGAATGTTGAAAACTGGCATGTCTCTTTGATCATATCAATTAATGTACATCCCTTCAAGGAGCCCTATTCTTTCCCTCTACTTATGTACTAAACATTAGTAGAGGTTTTTCTCATCATATTACTCTCTAAATAGTCAAGCAAGAACTAGTTGAGGAAGAAGAACTTTGGAGGATGTATTGGCCTCTTCATAGAATGATCATGCACAATACTCAAGACTAGTCACAGAAGCAACCTCATGTTTCGAAGGAAGATGAGTTTTGTACATCATGCCAAGAAAATAGTTATAAGACCCCATTTCGTAGCCAAAAAGGAGAATGGTTGTTACTAGAAAATGGACACACCCCCATCTTCTTTAACATGGATGATATGGAAGATTGGCTCTGAATATTGAAGGAAAGATACCTAATCTATAGATTTATGTGGGATTTTCCAATATCCAAAACACTTAGTTGGCTCATGAAAAGTAGAAGCCATCTATATTAGTTTAGATGTTGAGGGTTCCCAAAGGATACTTTCTAGAAATTTTCTTTCCCAAACAAGATAAAGATCTTTTATATTAAGCAGCACCATGGTTCATGAAGAGATATGGGCTCTTTAAGAAAGACTTGTTACTAGATTTCAACCTAACATAGAATCTACCAAACACAATTCCAAGATAGGTAATATTTACATAATGAATAGTTGGTTCAGACCTTGTAAAAAATACGAGGTTGTGATTTATGAAATTTTTTGCGTCGATCTAAACTATGAAAAACATTATCAATTTGTATGATTTTAGATATGGGAGGTGTTGTATATAACAAACCCATATATTATGATAATATATTGTTTAAATATCAAATGTGTAATGAGAACAATCATCTTTTCCATGTTTCTCCAAACCAAGAAATGATGGAGTTGGACCAAGGATGTTCACAAGATGCAATGGAACAACCACCAACAATAATACCTTCTAAGCCTAAAATACAACAGATAAATACTCAAAGCTACCAAGTAGATGAGATCAAATTCAGATGAGATTACACAAGAAAAGGTAAGGAAACAAGAGATAATTTACATCTTTGTGAGATCAATAGAGTAACAAAAAAGTAGATGGTAGAAATACTTAAGAAAACAGCCTAAATTAAGAGATATCACACCTGGAATCAGTATATCTAAAAGTAAAATAACACATAGGTAGGTGATATGTCAGCAAATCTAATCCCAAAAACATTGTAACTTTGAGAACCAAAACTCATAATGGAGCAAAATAGAAAGAGAAAATCATCCAATGCTAAAATTGAATCAAAAGTGAAGAGAAACCAAGAAATAACAATCACAATGTTCAAATCAGTTCAACTTCACACACATCCTTACAGCTCTTCAATTCAAATGAGTGTATAAATGGAACAAACTCCCATCTATAATCAGCCACTAGAGGAAGATATTTTGGAGGTTCTCAAATCTATTTAATACAGACTTTACCAAGGAATGCCAATGGAATAGGTGTGTACAAAAAAGGCTAAAACCTACATAACATATTGCAAATTGAAGGAATAGATGCAGTCCTCCTACAAGAAGTCATGAGAATAAACTCTAAACACCAAAGAAAATATTAAGTACAAAAGTATATGGGGAAGCAAGTAGATAAAAATTTATCATAACTCTCACAATCAGTGGCATCTAGTGAGGTATGTATACAAATTTAATCAATCTATCCCATGATGATCTATATTTATTATCACTCAAGAATTTGAGCTATATTCCTTTTTAGAAAATTTATAAAAATAACACATGGCAACAAATATACAATTCTAATAGAACATATGGTGGATTGGATCTTAGTAACAAATACCAACAATCTCATCCTAGTCACAGCCTTCTACACTAGTCACTTACATCATTGATCAATGGATCACATCTAAAAAGGAAATCTTAGCCAAGATAAGAGACAAAACTCTTTCAAATCATTGGGCAATAATCTTATCAATTTTAAATAAATATAATAGGCAATGACAGCAAGGATTCAAATTTCAAATTTTTTTGCTAGCACATCTAGATTTCAAGGAGCAAGTGGGAAAATGGGTAACGCTATGCAAGTAAAAATTCATGCGTAAACTTCATTACCTCAAAATTTGAGGTAATAGTGACATTCATAGAAAAGTCCTACAAATTAAGAAGAAATTGACAATAGTTCAAAAGAAAATCAAAGAGATTGGATTTGACTAGGATTTTCATCAAATTGTTTACCCACAATGTATTGGGTCTACAAAATTAGGAAGAATAATGACAAAGACAACATGTATAAAATCAATGAGTAAACAAGGTGATATTAATACAAAATATTTTTATAAATTAGTTTTGAACCAAAAACATAGCAATGTTGCTTAACAAATCAAAACAGAGAATAGAATGGTTAGATGTCTAAGAATCCTAAAAAAAAAATTTAAAAGATGGAAAATTTTCCCCAACCACAATGAAAGGGATAAAAGATCTCTAAAATATTGTTTTTTTTTTCTTAAAAGCATTCAAGCACAAACCCATACTGTATTAAGATAGAAAGTTCATATACATCAGAGCTTCATATACTATGTAAACTCGTCATGGTAGAGAAGACTATCAGTATTGGCAACCCCTAAGAAAAGCCATGCAAGACCTCTAAAGTTGAAGGAAGAAACATCTCCCATAAACATTCTCCGTAGGTATCCCCTAACTGTCGCTATTCCGGTACTAGTGGCTATTATATCTGTCGCTATTCCGGTACTAGTGGCTATTATATCTGTCGCTATTCCGGTACTAGTCTCCGGGTCATAGTAAACAGCTCTTCTAACATACAAACTTGCTGTTTTGCCATCAAACGAATCTCTTGTAGAGGCAATGGAATAAAGGCGAATAGCATGAGGGGTACTAGGGATTTTTTTAAAATTTTTTTAGGGTTCTCACCACGAGGGATCACACCATAGCTCTGGCCTTCCCAATAGGGTATGAACTTAGATAATTGCTCATTCTCCAACTCAAGCATATCAGCATAAAAATGGAAACATTGAATTCTTCATCCAATCTATTCAAAGGGAAAAGCTCAATTGAAATAGCCAAATCTTGTGCATCCTTTGACCCAAGATCAGCATTTCCCTATGGATCATCATTATTTGTGAATAGCATTATGCATTTATCCACATTCCTGGTGGATACTTTATGTAGGAGTCCCTGTGCAACCCAAAGTGCACTGTATAAGGGGCTTTCTCTTGATCTAGGAATAATTCCACTTTGACTTCCAATTTCCTTTTCAAAATTATCCTCTCTGTGGCTAAAGTCTTTAATCAATCTCGTTTTGGGCGATCAAGGTCTTCTCCTTGGCGATCATTAATAACATAGACACCCTCAGATTCCTGCAAATTTCGTTTCTATCTAGTATAAAAAAAATATTGCCACTTCATCATAGTCGCCGTTAATGATGCGAGATTTTAGGGACACAAGAATACACTTTGCTGTTGGTATTATTGATTTCTCCCATTGACTCAACAAACTTCAGTCGGTCATTTATGATAGAAGCTTCTCACCTGCTCCCACCGACCAATAATCAGTCCATGTGCATTGGATTTTTGACCGTGTGCTTTGAATGAATTTCAGTCTGTTTTCACCATGCGTTGAATGTCTAGATTGTTCTAAGACCTCTATTAATAGAGGCAGCTGTAATCTGTTTTCTTATCAAGCAATTGAAATTGCTTTGATCACCCAAAAAAAAAATGAAGTGTTGAATGCTGTAGCATTCTGTTGAGCATTTCTGTGTGTAATATTTTGTGTTTGTATATTTGTTGCACCTCCATCATTTACAACACTACAGAAATGTGTTCTCTTATTTTCATCATCTTCTTCCTTTATCTGTAAGAACATTTCTCGCCCAGCATCGATTATGTACACAACAAACTCTTTTGCGGCCTCTTTATCTTGTGTACATGTTGAGCATATCATTTGGTATACATGTCCACAAGGGTGCTTCCCATGAAAACATTCAACTCATTATCATTTTTTATGACATAGATATGGATCTCCATCTGCATAAAAGCTTCACAGTTTCCTCAACATGCCCATTTTAGGCAAGTCCTATAATCATCATATTCCATGTTATCACGTAATCACTTGAATTAACCATCTGGGGCCTGCCCATCAATAATCTCAGTGCTGGGAACAACCATGCCCAAAGTTGTATCCAATGGCAAAGAAGAAGCTGACGCGATGGGTTCACGGATTGTCGGTGGTCTGGGTGCCATGTCTGGAGCGTGGAGGCGAAGGAATAAGATTTATCCTATTTTACATTGTGGTTTACTATATGCCCCTTATTTTAGATGGGAATGATATATACATTCTTTGTATCAAATAAGCTTGATGAAAGAATAAGATTTATCCTATGAGTCGTATGGGTCAAATAAGAAACACAAACCCTTGGAAATGAAATCTCAAAAAAAACTAAATAATAATGAGCAATAGATATGTATGATTGTTGATGTGAAGTCCTTACAACAAAGAAAGGTTTACAATTTCATGGTTGTCACTGGGTGCATATCATATTAAGATTTTCTAAAAATCTGTACTAATAACATAATGTAGAAAACCGAGATCATGGGAAAGATTAACAAGCACACGAATTGCAATGGAATCTACCAGTTTGTATTATCAAACGAGGCGAGTATAAATAGAGAAGTGTAGGTACCCCAATCTTCATGAAAAGAGGATAGGACTCCTCTACATGGAGTTGTGGTGAGTATCCTCCCACAAACATAGCATGAGGTGTCGATGCAAGTCGACACCTCTCAAAATGTCTCAACTACTTCGACAAGTTCGAACATGTGTCAATATGCCTAAGTATGATTAATTACAAATGTGTATGCCTATAGATTAAATGTATACACCAACAGATAAGTTATGAGAGTTGAGAGAAACAATAGGTTGTTAAAAATGTTTATAAATAGATGCACACTTTTCTATACATGCAAGTGTTTCTCTGAGGATATTAGTCCACTTAGAACTTTTAAAAGGGAAACATGGGATTTGAAAATAATGCATGTTAATACATTGATGATGAGTATTTAGATGAGATGGAAGCCTACAAATAATACATATTTGATAAGAATTGCTGAGGACTTTTTTATTGGTCATTCTATCACTCTTCAATGAGCTTCAAGTAAACCTAAGACTAGTTTACCAAGGAAATCATGAGATTAGAATTTCTACTCATCTACTCCAAATTGTTGGTACTCATACATTTTGTTTTGGTAGCTCCAGCCTCCCTTCCAACTCATTTAAGTATACACTCTAGGTGATAGAAATATGCATTCCCTTGCATTGAACACAATGCACATATCCACCCATCTTCATTAGAAAAGATGAATGTTCACCCATTGGTCAAGGCATATCTAGTTCTATCCCCACTAATGAAATCTCTTGAATGCATCAATACACTCTTAATCACTATTATAGGACCTACCCTAGTATGTCCAAACACACTACCAATAGTGATAAAAATTAGAGAACTTAAGGTAGCATCCATAAAGAGGAAAAAATGGCCTATGAGGCTATACTATAAGCAATCAACAAGTAAAATTCTAGAATTTACATGGTTTCCAACAAAAAAAGGAAATCGTGAAAATCAAGTACATGTACTTGAGAATTTATTTTACAATTAAACTCTATATCAAGAATTGGGATGATTATATAGTATGTTAATGCATAATAATTACTTTAAATGGTTTAGCTTCCAAAATCTTGAATGGATCTTTCCTTAGGATCCAACCAAACATCTACATTAGGAAATAATTTATGAGCCAGATGCTTAACATATGGCCAAAAATCATTAGGCAAATGGTTCTATTTCCACCAAGGACAAGACACTCATTGGAATGTATACATCTACCTACTCAATCCATAATGGTTTTGGTTTCAATGGTGTTAGTAAACAGATTTGTCACTTGGAAATAGTTAAGAAAACAATGACTTGCTCAAGGAACCCTGACAAAAATGCCTACAATAGTTGGAGAGATTGTCAAAGGGATGATGATCTTCCACTGATTTTGAGAAGGGTAACTTTTGATTTAATTTGAATTTTCTAGGATATGCTTTTGACTAAAAAGCAAGAAAGGAAACTACAAGGAATGGAAAAGAGAGAAACCCTAGATGAGAGACATAAGAATATCACCTAGACTTCTCAAGAAAAGACTTAGAATAAAAGTGAGCACAAAGATATTTAATGACACAAAGTTTAAAAGTTTCGTACTCACAAACAATAACTAATAAGAGAGGAAATTACTCATTCCCAACATATAAAAAGGTCACACATTGAACATACGAAAAATATGCAACTAATTCAGAACATAAGGTTTCTATATTAAACTCAAGTGCAACTAAACATAACCAAGAATTACAAATTAAAATAAGAAAAACTTGCAATCCATGAAGAAATATCTGACACAGAATTAGTTGTGCTCCATCAATTCTTCACTGAAATAAAAGCACATAGTTTTTCAAAAATCCCTCTACAATGGCTATATTGGAAAGCTAACCAATTTCCACTAAAAATCTACAGAAGAAAAAATCTTCTCACGAAGCTCTCCTCACTGAGAAGTTGGAAAAAGATTCACTCTTTACCTTCTCCTTACATAGTTATAGAGTCGTTGGGACGCTTACAGGAGGGTTATTCTTGTGTCTTCTGGAGGGATGTTGGCAGGCAGTCTCGTTTACAGTTGATGCATATACTGGGGTGCTGTCCTATTGGTTCATGTTAAGGCACGTGCAATTTTTACTCTTGGGACTTGCAGCTGTGTCTGCCTGACTATACAGCAGCTTTACCCTGTTTTGCTGTTTATCTCAGTGTTTAGTCTTGGTGTATCTTTTGCTCGGTTGTTTCTCCACCGTCTGGGCAGCTTGCATGTTCTCCTTTGTTCTCGGTGTGCTGCGCATCAGCAGTTGTTTCAGCTGATGTATGCAATGAATATGCTGGTAAATGTTGGCATGTATGGTAGGCATTCAAACTGTCACTACCCTTTGTTTTTATTGGGGTTATGCTAGGCTGTGCTTTGTCAATGCATGCACAGCTGCAACTGTAATTTGTTTTGTAATTTGTTTTCTGTAATCTTTTACTTGCTTTAATGCAATTAAAAAAAATATAATTAATTCTTGAAAATAAGTAACAATAAAGAAAAACCCTTTACATTTATGTACAAACAACATTTAACTAAAACATAATCAAATGAATTTTATAATAAGGTGATATGTTCTAGCTTGAAATTGACTAGTCTGTCTTTGACATTCTACAGGATTTGTAAGTATTTGCCTTGTTATATTTATTGATTACCACTACAACATGCACATTTGTTGATTGTGCCGTGCAATTTTGACAAACAAAAATGTTCCATACACCAATGGCACGCACTTTTACATACTCATTCAATTTTTGAAACCTAAAACTTGCTCCTGCTCCGTTTGGTGTTTTAACTTAAAATAAAACTGTTCTTCTGATCTTCTGTTTTATGTTCGCACCTTCACCATTTCAAAAGAATTCAAATATTTTTTGTTTGTTTGGTTTAGTCAGCTGAAGCAATGGAGGGAATAAATTGTACTGTTCAATCTTATCTTGCACATACATCTTGCCAGCTTTCTTGTTCTTATGTTCCCTACTCAATGTAGTATCATATCTAAAGTTGTCAGGGTACTACTTAATGTACTCTGTAAACTCGTCATGGTAGAGAAGACTATCAGTATTGGCAACCCATAAGAAAATCCATGGCATACGTCTAAAGTTGAAGGAGGAAACATCTCCCCTGAACATTCTCCGTAGGTCCCATAATGGAGCTATTCCGGTACTAGTGGCTATTATTAAATGTGTTGCATTGGGATCATCTTCGGGTAGCAACATCACTTTATAAAATGGACCTGTAATCTAGAGCTTGTCTCCCAGTTTACTATCACAGAGATAATAATTGCAAACGCATTTCTTGGAGGGATCCTCCTTCCCTATCTCTGGTTCATAATAAAAAACTCTTCTAACATACAAGCTTGTTGTTTTCCCATGAAACAAATCTCCATATCTTGTAGAGGAAATGGAATAAAGGTGAACAACACGAGAAGTACCAGGGTTTTTTTTTTTAATTTTAGGGTTCTCGCCATGGAGAATCACACCATAGCTCTGGTCTTCCCAATAGAGCATGAACTGAGATAATTTCTCATTCTCCAACTCAAGCTTATCAGCATAGATAATGGAAACAGTGAATTCTTCATCCGATCTATTGAAAGGGAAAAGCTCAAGTGATATAAGATGTTTATACACACACAAGCCCAATATACCTACATGGAAGGTGGTCACCATTCTTATCAAGACAAGGTCTATTGAGGAAGGAGGATACTTAGACATCATTATAGAGTATGAAGGAACAATTTGAAGAGACACCTAGAAGAGGGTGAGAAAATATGAATGGAATGTATATGGCATAATAGTGAGTGCCTATGGATTACATTAATCTATTGGACTCTCTTTCCCATAAAAACATGATAAATGCATCAAGAGAAAAAGGTTTAAATAATAACATGGGTTGCAATAGTATAAGAATTTTGTCAAACATTAACTTGTAGGATCTAATAGGATGTCAAACAATGATTAGAAAAGATGAATGAAATCATCGCATTCCCTACACATGAGGTAAGAAGGAGAATTAAAGGACAATTCATTGAAAGAAGCTACAAGAAAGAAAGGATAGGTTTATGCTTTTAAATTTTAAAATCGATGAAAGAATTAAGAGAAAGAATAATTTATTTAGTATTTGTTTTAACTTTGTTTTAAAAATTTGCATGGGAAATAGAAGAGGTTACTAGTATTATCTAGAAGTACTGCAACTTGGGAGTGTCTGAAGCTTCATTGTGTTGAATGTGATCTGAATTTGATCATGAAAAGATAATAAATTTGATTTATTAAACTACTATTCTTAGCCACTAGTCAAACTAACTAAGCATGTAACTTTCAAACACTCCTAATGTGATAATATTTTGTAAGAATAAAGTATGCATGTACAAGGTTGTAGATGGTTATGAGGTGATCCAAATAGTTTGAAGTTAAACATTGCTGATGCAAGTTATTGAGACATGTTTTGGTTGGTTACTACCTACTCGATTTAATGTTGTGATGGGATAGCCACAAAGGGTGCAAGAAGTAGATTCAGAAATCCACTAAACTAAAAAATTATTGAAAGAACAAATTCTCACCCTCTACTTATGTACCAAACATTAGTAGAGGTTTGTCTGATCATATTACTGTCTAAATAGTTAAGCAAGAACTAGTTGAGAAACAAGAATCTTTCTAGAGGATGTATTGGCCTCTTCAAAGAATGCTCATGCATAATACTCAAGACTAGTCACATAAGCAACACCTCATGTTTCGAATGAAGATATAAGGAGTTTTGTACATCATGCCAAGAATATAGTTATAAGACCCCATTTCGTAGCAAAAAAAAAAAGAATGGTTGTTACCATAAAATGGACACGCCTCCCATCTTCTTTAACATGGATGATATGGACAACCAGCTCTGAATATTGAAGGAAAGATCCCTAGTCCATAGATTTATGTGGGCTTTTCCAAGATCCCTAGTCTATAGATTTATGAAATTTATTGTATCGATCTAGACAATGAAAAACATTATCACTTTGTATGATTTTAGATATGGGAGGTGCTGTATATAAAAAACCCATATATTACGATAACTTATGTTGTTTAATTATCAAATGTGTAATGAGAACAATCATGTTTTCCATGTTTCTCCAAACCAAGAAATGATGGAGTTGGACCAAGCATGTTCACAAGATGCAATGGAACAACCACCAACAATAATACCTTCTAAACCAAAAATACAACAGATAAATACTCAAAGCTACTAACCAGATGAGAACAAATTCAGATGAGATTACACAAGAAAAGGTAAAGAAACAAGAGATAATTTGCATCTTTATGAGATCAACAAAGTAACAAAAAAGTAGATGGTACAAATACTTAAGAAAATAGCCTAAATTAAGAGATATCACACCTGGAATTAGTATATCTAAAAGAAAAGGTGAGAATTAGGAGCTATTTCATCCTTCAGCACAAACATACTCCACACATTCCAATACCAAAAGTAAAATAACACATAGGTAGGTGATATGTCAACAAATCTAATCCCAAAAAAAATTGCAACTTTGAGAACTAAAAGTCATAATGGAGCAAAATAGAAAGAGAAAATCATCCAATGCTAAAATTGAATCAGAACTGAAGAGCAACCTAGAAATAACAAACACAATGTTCAAATAGCTTCAACTTCACACACATCCTGTACAACTCTTCAAATCAAATGGGTGTATAAATAGAACAAACTCCCATCTCTAATCAGCCACTAGAGGAAGACATTTTGGAGGTTCTCAAATCTATTTAATACAAACTTTACCAAGGAATGCCAAGGGAATAGGTGTGCCCAAAAAATGCCAATACCTGCATAACATATTGCAAATTGAAGGAATAGATGCATTCCTCCTACAAGAAGTCATGAGAATAAACTCTAAACACCAAAGAAAATATTAAGTACAAAACTATATGAGGAAGCAAGTAGATAAAAATTTATCGTAACTCTCACACTTTAGTCCACTGGCATCTAGTGAGGTATGATTACAAATTTAATCAACCTATCCCATAACGATCTATATTTATTATCACCCAAGAATTTGAGCTATATTCCTTTTTAGGAAATTTATAAAACTAACACATGTCAACAAATATATAATTCTAATAAAACATATGGTGGATTAGATCTTGGTAACAAATACCAACAATCTCATCCTAGTCACAGCCTTCTACACTAGTCACGTACATCACTGATCAATGGATCACATCTAAAAAGCAAATCTCAGCCAAAATAAGAGACTACTCTTTCAAATCATTTGCCAATAATCATATCAATTTTAAATACATATAATAGGCAATGACAACAATGATTCAAATTTCAAAAGTTTTTGCTAGAACATCTAGATTTCAAGGAGCAAGTGGGAAAATGGCAGAAAGGGACCAACAATATGTAAGGATATGCAATGTAAAAATTCATAGGTAAACTTCATTACCTCAAAATTTGACACAATAGTGACATTCATAGAAAAGTCTTACATATTAAGAAGAAACTGACAATAGTTCAAAAGAAAATTAAAGAGATTGGATTTGATTAGGATTTTCATCAAATTGTTTACCCACAATCTATTGGATCTACAAAATCAGGAAAAATAATGACAGAAACAACATGCAAGAAATCAGTGAGTAAACAAGGTGATATTAACACAATTTATATTTTTATAAATTAGTTTTGAACCAACAATATAGTAATGTTGTTTAACAAAAGAAAATAGAGAATGGAATGGTTAGATGTCCAGAAATCCTAAAACAAGAAATAAAAAAGATGGAAAATTTTCCCCAACCACAATGAGAAGGGATAAAAGTGTTGGATAACTGATGTGGCACAGCCACATGTGCAGTTTCCATTTTAGTATTTCTATTTTCTTAGTTAGTTTCATTTAGATACTTTTAGGAATTTGGCAACTTTTGTGTTGCATGATGATGCATGTAAATCATGCTATCTTTGGTTTGTTATTCTCTGTTTTTTCTATTTAGATTCCTTTGTAGCAAAGATATATATAATGTAATAAAGAGCTGTAGCTCTCTAGTTTTTCAACAGCAATAAAAGTTTATTCTCTGTGTCTGCATCTATCCTTTTATGGTTTTTTGTTTGTCTGCTGTCATATTTGCTTGTTTAAAAAATCTTCAAAAAGATCTATAAAATATGTTTTTTTTTTATTTTTTCTCAAAAGAGTACAAGCACAAACCCATACTGTATTAAAATAAAATAAAAAGTTCATATACATCACGGCTTGATATACTCTGAAGACTCGTCATGGTAGAGAAGACTATCAGTGTTGGCAACCCCTAATAAATGCCATGCAAGACCTCTAAAGTTGAAGGAAGAAACATCTCCCATAAACATTCTCCGTAGGTATCCCGTAATCTATGATTATATGTGTTGCACTGGGATCATCACCTTATCAGATGGACCTGTAATATGGACCTTCTCTCCCAGTTTACTATCACAGAGATAATCGTTGCAAACGCCTTTCTTGGACGGAACCTCGTTCCCAGTCTCCGGGTCATAGTAAATAGCTCTTCTAACATACAAGCTTGCTGTTTTGCCATCAAACGAATCTCGATTCTCCATATCATGTAGAGGCAATGGAATAAAGGCGAGCAGCATGAGGGGTACTAGGGTTTTCTTTTATAAACTTTTAGGGTTCTCACCAGGAGGGATCACACCATAGCTCTGGCCTTCCCAATAGGGTATGAACTGAGAAAATTCCTCATTCTCCAACTGAAGCATATCAGCATTAAAAATGGAAACATTGAATTCTTCATCCGATCTACTCAAAGGGAAAAGCTCAATTGAAATACCCAAATCTTGTGCATCCTTGGCCCTCCGAATTGTTGTCCTTCTCATGTCTGCTTTGGCCCCAGGATCAGCATTTGCAAATGGATCATCATTATTTGTGAATAGCAGTATGCGTTTATCAACATTCCTGGTGGATACTTTATGCAGGATCCCTGAGCAACATAAAGTGCACTGTATAAGGGGTTTTCTCTTGATCTAGGAATAATTCCACATTGACTTCATCATAGTCGCTCTTAATGATGCGAGTTTTTAGGGACACAAGAATACACTTTACAACAGTACTGGAGTGTGTTCTCTTCTTTTGATCATCTTCTTCCTTTATCTGTAAGAACATATCTCGCCCAGCATCGATCATGTACACAACAAACTCTTTGGCGGCCTCCTTATCTTGTGTACATGCTGAGCATATCATTTGGTATACATATTTGGTATACATGTCCACAAGGACGCTTCCCAAGAAATCATTCAACTCATAATCACTTTTTATGACATAGATATGGATCTACATCTGCATAAACAGCTTCACAGGTTCCTCAACATGCCCATTTTATGCATTGTAGTTAATTAAAATTAAAATTTATATGTCCATGTTTGTATGTAGTAAAAAATTAATTCTAAAGTAAAATAATAATAATAATCATAAAAAGAAGAAGAAGTAAATAAAATAGTTCTAGATGTAGTGGTACCTCTATGTGTTTTTTAGATAGATATATTTAAGATATCTTTACTAGTTATAGTTGGGCTTCACAACTACCCTAATATAAACTATGTATGCATTTAACTTCAACTTTTCAAAAAAAATATTAATGATTAATGTAGTGGCTAGTTTTGATCTTGTAAAAGTACAAATTATTTAAGTTGAAGGTATATGAAGCACTAGGGTATTTTTTTTTGGTATAAGGAGCTTATTTTCATTGATTTTCATTATTAATGTATTCTTTCTTAATTTAACGAGAGTAGGATAAGTTAGAGGATGAAGGCTCTATAAATAATTTTATATATGATGTGTAGTTAACAAAAAGTTCTCAATAGAAATTAGGGTTTTGAGATTTCATTATAATAGGTTTCTATTAAAATGGATGTGATGTGTGACCTTGCATCATAACCTGATGTGCACTATTGGAGACTCTATAAATATATATTTTTTTATGGAGGTCATGCACAAATTCATTTTTTCTACCGGATTCCAGAGTACAAGCCTTAAACTAAACCTCTTGTATTGAGAACCAAGGATTGAGGTGTATCTATTCTGCCAGGAGCGATCCTATTCTCATCCTTTGATATGATGTGTAGCTTATAAAAAGTTCACAATAGAAATTAGGGTTTTGAGACCCCATTATAATAGCTTTGAATTATAATGGATGTGATATGTTATCTCGTATCATAAGGTTGTGCACTATTGGAGACCCTGCACTAGATGTAAGGTGCAGTTTTGAAAAGTTCATTTGCATCTTGATAAACTAATTATATGAGGAATGAAGTGTGGCATTATAATGTTGGGTATGTTATGCAACACATCATGATGTTGGGTGTGGTTTGTGATCTATAATTTTTTTTTAAGATAAATAGGTTTTGTAGGTCGAAGGAAGCCCAACATCATAATGCTTGATGCATTGTATTGTTTGGAGTTCACAATATAAATATGGGTTTAAGAGTGTATATTATGCTAGCCCTCACTATAAAAGGATGGAGATTTGTTATCACAATATATAATGTAATGTTCATGCATCATAGTAACTTGTACAAAGAAGGGAGGCTCAACATCACAATAGATAGTTTATTTCAACAAGGCTTTGAAAAAGAGTTCAGAGTATTTGATCTAAACATTTTATATATATATATATATATATATATATATATATATATATATATATATATATATATATTAACCTTATTTCTCTTTTAAAAACAATGTATTTATAATTATGTTCATAATAAATTTTAATTTGATATGCTTTCTTATTAAAATTTATATTGATTCACAAAAATCAATTAATTAAATTTTATAGTAATAAAAATATGAAAATATGTTTTAGCGGTTGATAGGATTATCTTTACTCTTCAACATTGAAAATTAGTTTCCTGGTACGGATTATCTTTACAGTTGCTTATGTCTGTTCTGATTATTGAAACATAAAAACACACGGATTATCTTTACAGTTGCTTGTGTCTGTTCTTAATATTGAAACGTAAAAACACACGGATTATATTTACCGTCCTTTCATTTTACCCAAAATCATTGTTTCATTCACTGGGTTTAACTCTGTTGTAACTCGTCTACACCGTCCACACTAAATTGGCTTACTGTGTTTAAGAAATTCAGTTGCCCAAATCTAAGACATCCGCCACTGTTTGTAAATTGTTCTGCTCTGTAAATAGGACAAACAAATTAAATTGACTTACTTGCAGCTTCTTTTTATTTGGGAAAAAGAAATCCCACAATCTTTGCTGCAAAATCAAGACCCGTCACTGCAAATTGTTTCCTTTCTTTAGATCTGCCAGGTCTGATTTTCATAATGTTTTTCTGTACCATCCTTTGCCTTGTACCTTCCATCTCTACCTGATGTACAACTGGTTCCACCAATATCCAAATACGCTATCACATTTATGTTGAAATGCCTGTTGGCCATATTTTTTTTGTCTATTCAAGTAGAGCTGGGAAAGTAATAGTCTAGTTGGTAGCACTTAACATTTCAATTACCAAGCCCTTAGCCAACTCATAATACATTAATGCTGTTGATGTTCTATCATAATGTCTAGAATTCCTTTCTTGATAGCAGAGTTAGTTGAATTAGTTTTTATGAGGACAAAACATTTAAAGCACAGCTATGCCCTAGACATGTAGACTTTTTACATGAATTGTTTCTTGTATGCAGAAAGTTGGAGCAGGTAGCAGAAGAAGTTGAATTTTTGAAATCTGGTCTAGATGAATATTTTTCTTGACGTCACAGACGTCGGATGGCAGCAAAGAAAAGGGCGGAGCTTTTGCAAAGAGTGGTGAGTTCTTCTCTCTGGTTATTTGTAATCTAGTTGAAAGAAAATTCTTCTAAAGCTTATATTGGTTTTGAGGAGTTCTTGTCTGCTTCAAGATACATTTGAAATCAGTTCTAAGATTTATGAGTCCATCCACCATTTGAGTCTGTTGGTAATCCATTCTCTCCTTTTGGTTTTGTGACTATTATAATCTCACGATTCCTATATGTAGTCTGCATTTCATCTTACAATGGAATGCAGCATTCTCATCAATTATTGGTTGAATGTGGTTGATGTTTAGGAATGTCTTTTTTCCTGTTTCATTGTACCTCATCTATTTATTTGGTTCACAAAGGGGTCTTAACATTCATAGCGTAAGGGATAATGGCTGTTTGTGATGGAGTGTTTTCTATAAAGAATATTCGCTTGACATTTTTTCTTTATAGCATGCAAGTAAGATTAGCATCCTAACTCCATGTAGGTATCTTATATTCATGGAGATAAGGTGTCCATTTGTGCAGAAATTAATACCACAAATTCTTAGGCATGCTCACTTTTGTTTGTTAAGTGTTACTGTGAATATCACCTCCTGGGCCTAGTAGGTTCTAATTCTAAGCATCTTCTTACATGGGCATATGGCTTCAAAGTTAAGGTCTGCCCTATTGCTATGTGGTGGTTTTGAACTTGAGTCACTTCTCTTATGAATTTACTTTTTTAACTTTTACACTACGACCCTTTGTACATTACCAAGCATAGTCATGATTAAATCTAGTTTTTAAATTCTAGTGTCAGCTGCCATGTACCAACATATGCATTGCTACAGCTTTATTTCTTCCCTCAAATGGCACACTCAAGCTGTTTTTATTATGTTTAAATGATTAGTGAAAGTCACCTATATCAAATGGTTGGATATGTTTTCTCTAGCTGATTTGGTTATTATTCAGATTGTAATGTTTTGGCATGGACCAAAAAATTGTTTTACTAAAGTTCTAACTTTTTTTGTGCTTAAAAATATGCTAGTTCAATGGGAAATATTGGTTTATCCTAAGAGTGAGAAAAAGGAAACCAAAAACAAGCATCAAAGATGAACTATACCAATTGTTTATATTGTAGAGAAATCATGTAATTGCTAATGTAAATGAATCATAGTGATGGGGACTTGATGGGGAGCGCACAGTGAAAACACAGAACGGGTCCCACTTTTCTCACAGACGGAAAGACTTTACAAATGAGCCGCCGATACATCCTAGTCATCAGACAACAAGGATTGGTATGACTTTCTCAAGTCTTACCGTTGTTCTACCTTACACCGATAGCTCAACTAAATTTATCTTTGGCAAGATACAACAAGACTCACACCGAGTTGATCGACTCTTCATCGTCGGCGAGACTTACTTCTATCGACGAAGTCTTCTATCCTTCAACTGATGCCCCGATGATGGTTAAGTTCCCCTCGTCTTAACCGTGACGGCTTCAGTACCGGTTGGGCATGACTTTAATGGTAAACTCCTTTTATGTGCTTCCGATATGCCGATGGCATTTGTCTTCCATGAGACTCTTCTCGTCAGCAAGCACTTACAAATTCTAGCCAATGCGCCGATGGACCAACTCCCTCAGCAAGACTACTTGACTTTAGCGGACTTGTTGTGAGTCCCAATGAAACGTCGATGCACAGCTTACTTTCTTCCTCTTCAAGCGAACTCTAGCACATGGAGATGCTAGGTCAACCTACTATGCAAAAACACTCTGTCTGGATCCTCTGTACCATCAGACACAAAAACAAAACAAGAAACAAAATAAATACTTGTACAATGAAGCCATTCCACTGATTTCTACAGAAATCATACCAGTGGAATGCTTCACATCAACATACTACAACAATGGAAAGCACATAAAGAATACAAATCTACAGTTATACAAATTGCAGTTACAGGGAACAGAAATCAAATTGACGGAACATAATAATTTTATTTCTCCTTAGAACAATACACAATCACATTCACACACTTCTCCTTCCTCTCTCCGATGGTTCCTTCTGCTAGCTGTTATCAACTCAACCTGTCAGCAATTGGAAAACCAACCGATGCAAACAGTTGGGAGACCAACCGATCCAAACTGCCTCAAACTGTCCTACTACCTTGTTTTGGCACTATATGATTACAATATGACAAAAGTGGGTTCTAGGTCCTGAAAGACCTAGAGACAAACATAAAAGAAAATGTACTAGTCAAATAGACCTTTTTACAAAAGAAAACAAGATTTTCTACATGCTCCTACACCATACTCCCCTGGTGAAAGTTGTCTCAAGTCCTCTTAGAGACTAACTGCTACATATCATCACCCTACTTTTTGATGTCTTCTTCCAGTACCCATGTGGCTTTGGAGTCTAGAAGTCCTTGCCATTTGACTAAGTGCTCAAAATAGGTCTAATTTCTTGTCTTCTTGGCTGTCCTGCTATCCAAGATGCACTCCAACTTAGGTGGTTCCTTAGGTGGTAAATGTTGCACCCACTCTGCATTGTCTCGAATAGAATCTGCTATACCTTCTCTTGTATCAGGACCCCTATATAATGTTAGATCAGCAACATTGAATATAGGGGAAATAGCAATATCATCAGGGAGTTCAATTTTGTAAGCATTAGGACCTTATTTCTCTAAAATCTTACAAGGTCCAATTTTTCTCATCATCAACTTGTTGTGGCTTCCCTTGGGTAGTATGTTCTTGTTGAGATGAACTATGACCACATCTCCTATTTGGTACTGCACATCCCTTCTCCTTTGATCCACTCTAGTCTTGATCTTCTGACTATTCTTGTGTAGAGTATCTCTGACTTGTTGATGGATCTCTTTCATGGCCTCTGCAAATGTATTAGCATGTTCACTCCTTTTGTCCAACCCTTAAACACCTCTCAATTCAAAAATTCATCTAGGATGAGTACCATAGACAACTTCAAAAGGACTTAGACATGTACTTCTATTTGTTGAATCATTATAGGCATATTCTTCTTGTGGGAGTACCACATCCCAACTACCTCCATGTTCTCTTGTCAAACATCTTAGCAGATTGCCTAATGACCTATTCACAACCTCAGTTTGGCCATCAGTCTGAGGATGATAGGCTGAAATAAAGGACAAATTTGTACCCAATCTTTTCCACAAGGTTCTCCAAAAATGTCCCACAAATTTGCTATCTCTGTCAGATACAATACTCAAAGGCAATCCATGAATCCTGACAATTTCTTTAAAGAACAAGCCTGCAATATAACTAGCATCATTGGTGGTTTTACAAGGAATAAAGTGAGCCATCTTGCTGAACCTGTCTACCACAACAAACACACTGTCATAACCTATCCTTGTCTTTGGTAACCCCATCACAAAATCCATACTCAAACTTTCCCAAGGTCTGTTTGGTATGGGCAGAGGTTGGTATAGTCCTACATTGGTTGAGACCCCTTTGCTCTCTAGCAAATCATACAACTCTCAACAAACCTTCTGATATCAGATTGCATCCTTGGCCAAAAGTAAAATCTACTTACTAGATCTATGGTCTTATTGAGCCCAAAATGTCCTCCTAAACCACCACTATGTTTCTCCTTCACTGTATTATCCCTCATTAAGCACTTAGGGATACATAGTTGACTCCCTTTAAACAAAAGTCCATCCTACAATGTATAATCTGAAAATTCACTATGGAAAGCATTGGTAAACTTATTCCATACCTTGTAAATCTCCTTGAAATCTTGGTCCTCTTCATACAATCCTTTGAGTACATCAACACCCATGCTTTGTAGGTGTACTTCTTGTACTGTCAACACCCTTCTGCTCAAAGCATCAACAACCTTATTGGTTATCCCCTTCTTATGTTTTATGATGAAGGTGTATGCTTGAAGACTTTCCACCCACTTCATGTATCTGTGAGTGAGCCTTTCCTGTCCATTCAAAACATTGAGAGCATGATTGTCAGTGTATACAATAAATTCTTTAGGAAGCAAGTAGTGCCTCCATTTTTTCAGAGCTTGTACCATGGCATACAACTCTAAATCATAAAAGGACTACTTCCTCTTAGTTTCATTCAATTTTTCCCTAAAAAAGGCTACTGGTCTGCCTTCTTGGCTCAACACTGCCCCTATGTCCGACCCACTTGCATCACATTCAATGGTGAAGACCTTATTGAAATCAGGAAGTACTACGATAGGATACTCGGCAACTTTCTGCATCAGACTTTCAAAACTCTAATCTGCCTCTTTTGTCCACACAAACTTCACCTTACCTACACCCTTGATGGTCTCTAACATAGGTGCACAAATATCACTTTAGTTCCTAATGAATTTTCTATAAAATGTGGCCAAACCATGAAAACTTCTGACCTCTCCTATTGTCCTAGGTGTAGGCCAATTCAAAATAGCTTCTATCTTGGAAGAATCCATTTTCAAATCACCTTTAGAGATGACAAAGCCGAGGTAAATCAATTCTTGTTTCATGAAGTCACACTTTTCCAAGTTTATCATCAACTTCGGATCTTGTATCCTCTTCAAGACTATCTCCAAATGTTTCAAGTGTTCTTCCCTACTCTTACTAAACACCAAGATATCATCAAGGTAGACTACCACAAATTTTCCTATGAATTCCTGCAACACCTCATTCATTAGTCTCATAAAGGTGCTAGGGGCATTTGAAAGACCAAAAGGTATCACAAGCCACTCCTACAACCCTTCATTGGTTTTGAATGCTATCTTCCACTCATCCCCCTCTCTTATTCGTATTTGGTGATACCCACTCTTTAAGTCTATCTTGGAGAAATAAGTAGCCCCTCCCAAAAAATCCATTAGATCTTCTATTCTATTCTAGGAAACCTATACCTAATGGTTATCCTATTTATGGCCCTAGAATCAGTACAAAGCCTCCATTTCCCATCCTTCTTTGGGGCTAAAACAGTAGGTACTGCACATGAGCTAAGGCTCTTCCTTATCAGTGCTTTGTTTAGGAGTTCTTGAATCTTATTTGCTATCTCTTCATTCTACTGAGGGGTCATTTTATATGCTACCTTATTAGGAAGTACTGCTCCTAGTATGAGGTCTATCTAGTGGCTAATATCTCTGATAGGTTGCAGGCAATCAGGTATGTCTATTGCAATCACTCCTTTGTAACTTTCAAGTAGATCTCTAACCTCCTTAGGTCCTACTTCCCTCACACTTTCCTCTCTTTCCCCCTTAGGCTTCACAATCAAAGAAAACCTACTCCACCACCTTCCTTTAATGTGTCCATGAATTCTTTTTCTCCTACCATCATTACAGTAGACCCTACATGCTGTGGATCCTTTTCTACCAATGAGTATATCCTATAAGTCACACCATCCTTTTGAAATGAGTAAGCATTCTTTTCTCCACCATGATGAGCCTTTCTGTCAAACTGCCATGGTCTGCCTAACAAAAGATGGCAAGAATCCATTAGAAGGATGTCACAAAAGATTGTATCTCTATACCCCCCCAATACTAAATTCTACCCATGCTTGTTCATTAATGAGTATGTGCTGCCCCTTATTCAACCAACTGACTTTATATGGACTGCTATGGACCATCCTTTCTAACTTTAACTTATTCACTGCTTCCAAAGTTATGATATTATCAGTAGAACTAGAGTCAATAATAACTTTACAAACCTTACCTTGGATCTTGCAGTTGATTCTAAACGAAGCCCTTCTTTGAGATGATTCAGTCTGTACTGGTTCCTTGAGCAGCGTCCTCTTGATCATCAGATTTTCTCCCTTCTCTGATGTTAGATTCACTTCAAGAGATGTCACACTCCTTGCATCTTCTTGAATCAAATTGGTTCTCTTCTCACCGCCATGAGAAGTTGAGGCCTTCTCTGCACACTTGTATGTCGGGTGCCCTATCTGATTGCAGTTATAACATCTTGTATTGGAGAACTTGGATCCTCTACCTGATCCATTTGTCCCACCCCTTCCATTAGGCCTTCTTCCTTGGTAGCCTCTTCTGCTACTTGAGTCTCCAACTTGCTCTTCTTGGTTAGACTCGCCACTAGGCCTCTGGTTAGGACTTCTTCCTCCAAAACTGCCTCTACCTCTAAAACTTCTTCCTCCTCTACCTCTATTATTCTGCTCACTCTTTCTCTTTATCTTCTCTTCAGCCCTTAAGGCCATTTTGAAACACTTGTTCCCTATTTCTGGTGCTAAGATACTGATCGCATCTTGGATGTTCATCCTTAGGCCATTCAGATACCTTTCCACCTTCTCTAACTCTTCTTCTTGTCTCTTTGATCTGGGACTAAGTTTATGAAACTCTTGTGTGTATGCATTCACATCAAGGTCTCTTTGTTTGAGGTTCTACAATTTCTTATACATCTACACATTATAGTCCAGGGGTAAAAATTGTGCCTTGATTTTGGTCTTCATCCTTTCCTAGGAGGTTATCATATTCTTCCCCTCCTTGACTCTCTCTCCTTACTCATAATTCCATCATGCAAGAGCACACCCCTTCAATCTTGCCTTTGGCAACTTGACCCTCTTATCATTAGGGACTTCTTTGTATTCAAAATGATTCTTCAATGCCTCAATCCAGTCAATCACCTCTTCAGCTTCCATACTTCCACTATACATAGGTAACCCATCTATGGTGTCCTTATTGACGGACTTTAAAGCATTTACAAATGCCCTCTAATCTGCTAGTATCTCCTCTATCCTCTTATTGGTTTCATCAATTTCTATATCTCCTTCATCGCTGTCACTTTCATCTTCCCTATCCTTACCCTGGGTTCTTTTCAACTCCTCGAGCTTGGACTCAAACATCGCTTCAATCAGTTTCTTCACTGCATCTTGTGACATGCTTTTCAGAGGCATCGTGTCAACCTCTACTTCACTTTCATTGTCTAACATACAACAAGACTACACCACCCGAGTGATCTTCAAAACTCACTCTGATACCAATATGATGGGGAGCGCACAGTGAAAACACAGAACCGGTCCCACTTTTCTCACAGATGGAAAGACTTAACAAATGAGCCACTGATACATCCTAGTCATTAAACAACAAGGAACAGTATGACTTTCTCAAGTCTTCTCGTTGTTCTACCTTACACCGATAGCTCAACTAAATTCATATTCGGCGAGATACAACAGGACTCACACCGAGTCGATCAACTCTTCATCGTTGGTGAGACTTAGTTCTATCAGTGAAGTCTTCTATCCTTCAACCAATGCCTCGATGATGGTTAAGTTCCCTCGTCTTAACCGTGATGGCTTCAGTGCCAGTTGGGTGCAACTTTGATGGTAAACTCCTTTGATGTGCTTCTGATATGCCAATGGCATTTGTCTTCTGTGAGACTCTTATCATCGGCGAGCACTTACAAACTCTGGCCAATGCGCCGATGGACCAATTCCCTTGGTGAGACTGCTTGACTTCAGCAAACTTGTTGTGAGTCCCAGTGAATTGCCGATGCACAGCTTACTTTCTTCCTCTTCAACCGAACCCTAGCACATGGAGATGCCAGGTCAACCTACTGTGCAAAAACACTCTGTCTAGATCCTCTACACCATCGGACACAAAAACAAAACAAGAAACAAAACAAATACTTTTACAACGAAGCCATTCCACTGATTTTGATAGAAATCATACCAGTGGAATGCTTCATGTCGACATACTACAACAATGGAAAGCACAGAAAGAATAGAAATCTATAGTTATACAAATTGCAGTTACAAGGAACAAAAATCAAATTAATAGAACAGAATAGTTTTATTTCTCTTTAGAACAATAAACAATCACATTCACACACTTCTCCTTCCTCTCTCCAATGGTTCCTTCATCTAGTTGTGATCAACTCAATTTGCCAGCAGTTGGAAAACCAACCGATGAAAATAGTTGGGAGACCAATCGATCCAAACTGCCTCAAACTGTCCTACTCCCTTGTTTTGGCACTATGTGATTACAATATGACAAAAGTGTGTTTTAAGTCACTTTAGACTTAAAAAATGGGTTCTAGGTCCTAAAAGACCTAGAGACAAACAGAAATGAAAATGCATTGGTCAAATAGACCTTATTACAAAAGAAAACAAGATTTTCTAGGTGCTCCTGCACCATACTCCCCGGGTGAAAGTTGTCTCAAGTCCTCTTAGAGACTAACTACTGCAAATCATCACCCTACTTTTTGATGTCTTCTTCCAGCACCCATGTGGCTTCGGAGTCTGGAAGTCCTTCCCATTCGACTAAGTGCTCAAAATAGGTCTGATTTCTTGTCTTCTTGGCTGTCCTGCTATCCAAGACGTACTCCATCTTAGGCGGTAAATGTTGCACCCACTCTGCATTGTCTTGGACAGAATCTACTGTACCTTCTCCTATATCAAGACTCCTATATAATGTTAGATCAACAACATTGAATATAGGGGAAATAGTAATATCATCAGGGAGTTCAAATTTGTAAGCATTAGGACCATATTTCTCTAAAATCTTACAAGGTCCAATTTTTCTCATCATCAACTTGTTGTGGCTTCTCTTGGGTAGTCTATTGTTTTTGAGATGAATCATGACCATATCTCCTATTTGGTACTGCACATCCCTTCGATCCACTCTAGTCTTGATCTTTTGACTATTCTTATGTATAGTATCTCTGACTTGTTGATGGATCTCTTTCATGGCCTTTACAAATGTATCAGCATGTTTACTCCTTTTGTCCAACCCTTGAATGCCTCTCAATTCAAAAATTCCTCTAGGATGAGTACTATAGACAACTTCAAAAGGACATAGACCTGTACTTCTGTTTGTTGAATCATTATAGGCATATTCTTCTTGTGAGAGTACCGCATCCCAACTACCTCCATGTTCTCTTGTCAAACATCTCAGCAGATTACCTAATGACCTATTCACAACCTCAGTTTGGCCATCAGTCTCAGGGTGATAGGCTGAACTAAAGGACAAATTTGTACCCAATATTTTCCACAAGGTTCTCCAAAAATGTCCCACAAGTTTGTTGTCTCTATCAGATACAATACTCAAAGGCAATCCATGAATCCTTACAATTTCTTTAAAGAACAAGCCTGCAATATAACTAGCATCATTGGTGGTTTTACAAGGAATAAAGTGAGCCATCTTGCTGAACCTATCTACCACAACAAACACATTGTCATAACCTATCCTTGTCTTTGGTAACCCCATCACAAAATCCATACTCAAACTTTCTCAAGGTCTGTTTGGTATGGGCAGAGGTTGGTATAGTCCTACATTGGTTGAGACCCCCTCTGCTCTCTGGCAAATCATACAACTCTCAACAAACCTTCTGATATCAGATTGCATCCTTGGCTAAAAGTAAAATCTTCTTACTAGATCTATGGTCTTATTGACCCCAAAATGTCCTCCTAAACCACCACTATGTTTCTCCTTCACTATATTATCCACATTGAGCACTTAGGGATGCATAGTTGACTCCCTTTTAAAAAAAGTCCATCCTGCAATGTATAATATGAAAATACACTATGGAAACCATTGGCAAACTCACTGCATACCTTGTAAATCTCCTTGAAATCTTGGTCCTCTTCATAGAATCCTTTGAGTGCCTTAACACCCATGCTTCGTAACTGCACTTCTTGTACTGTCAACACCCTTTTGCTCAAGGCATCATCAACCTTATTGGTTATCCCCTTCTTATGTTTGATAATGAAGGTGTATGCTTGAAGACTTTTCACCCACTTCATGTATCTATGACTGAGGTTTTCCTGCATGATTGTCAGTGTATATAATAAATTCTTTAGGAAGCAAGTAGTGCCTACAATTTTTTAGAGCTTGTACCATGGCATACAACTCTAAATCATAAGAGGAGTACTTCCTCTTAGCTTCATTTAATTTTTCACTAAAAAAGGCTACTGGTCTACCTTCTTGGCTCAACACTGCCCCTATGGCTAGCCCACTTGTATCACATTCAATGGTGAAGACCTTATTGAAATCAGGAAGTACTAAGACAGGATACTCAGCAACTTTCTGCTTCAGACTTTCAAAACTCTGATCTGCCTCTTTTGTCCACACAAACTTCACCTTACCTCCACCCTTGGTGGTCTCTAACATAGGTGCACAAATATCACTATAGTTCCTAATGAATTTTCTATAAAATGTGGCCAAAACATGAAAACTTCTAACTTCTCCTATTGTCCTAGGTGTAGGCCAATTCAAAATAGCTTCTATCTTGGAAGAATCCATTTTAAAATCACCCTTAGAGATGACAAAGCCCAGGTAAATCAATTCTTGTCTCATGAAGTCACACTTTTCAAAGTTTATCATTAACCTCTGATCTTGTAGCCTCTTCAAGACTATGTCCAAATGTTTCAAGTGTTCTTCCCTGCTCTTACTAAACACCATGATATCATCAAGGTAGACTACCACAAATTTCCCTATGAATTCCTGCAACACCTCATTCATTAGTCTCATAAAGGTGCTAGGGACATTTGAAAGACCAAAAGGCATCACAAGCCACTCATACAACCCTTCATTGGTTTTGAATGCTATCTTCCACTCATCCCCCTTTCTTATTCGTATTTGGTGATACCCACTCTTTAAGTCTATCTTGGAGAAATAAGTAGCCCCTTCCAAACAATCCATTAGATCTTCTATTCTAGGAATAGGAAACCTATACCTAATGGTTATCCTATTTATGGCCCTAGAATCGGTACAAAGCCTCCATTTCCCATCCTTCTTTGGGGCTAAAATAGTAGGTATTGCACATGGGCTAAGGCTCTTCCTTGTCAGCCCTTTGTTTAGAAGTTCTTGAATCTAATTTGCTATCTCTTTATTCTATTGAGGGGTCATTTTATATGCTGCCTTATTAGGAAGTACTGCTCCTGGTATGAGGTCTATCTAGTGGTTAATATCTCTGACAGGTGGCAGGTAATCAGGTATGTCTGTTGCAATCACTCCTTTGTAACTTTCAAGTAGATCTCTGACCTCCTTAGGTCCTACTTCCCTCACACTTTCCTCTCTTTCCCCCTTAGGCTTCACAATCAAAGCAAAACCTACTCCACCAGCTTCCTTTAATGTGTCCATGAATTCTTTTTCTCCTACCATCATTACATTAGACCCTACATGATGTGGATCCTCTTCTACCAATGACTGTATCCTATAAGTCACACCATCCTTTTGGAATGAGTAAGCATTCTTTTCTCCATCATGATGAGCCTTTCTGTCAAACTGCCATGGTCTACCTAACAAAAGATGGCAAGCATCCATTGGAAGGATGTCACAAAATATTTTATCTCTATACCCCCCAATACTGAATTCTACCCATGCTTGTTCATTGATGAGTATGTGCTGCCCCTTATTCAAGCAACTGACCTTATATGGACTGCTATGGACTATCCTTTCTAACTTCAACTTCTTCACTGCTTCCAAAGATATGATATTATCAGTAGAACCAGAGTCAATAATACCTTTACAAACCTTACCTTGGATGTTGTAGTTGATTCTAAACAAAGCCCTTCTTTGAGATGATTCAGTCTGTACTGGTTCCTTGAGCACCATCCTCTTGATCATCAGATTTTCTCCCTTCTCTGATGTTAGATTCACTTCAGGAGATGTCACACTCCTTGCATCTTCTTGAGTCAAAGTGGTTCTCTTCTCACCGCCATGAGAAGTTGAGGCTTTCTCTAGACACTTGTATGCCAAGTGCCCTATCTGATTGTAGTTATAACATCTCATATTGGAGAACTTGTATCCTCTACCTGATCCATTTGTCCCACCCCTTCCATTAGGCCTTCTTCCTCGGTAGCCTCCTCTGCTACTTGAGTCTCCAACTTGCTCTTCTTTGTTAGACTCACCACTAGGCCTTTGGTTAGGACTTCTTCCTCCAAAACTGCCTCTGCCTCTGAAACTTTTTCCTCCTCTACCTCTATTATTCTGCTCACTCTTTCTCTTTATCTTCTCTTCATCCCTTAAGGCCATTTGGAAACACTTGTTCACTATTTCTAGTGCTAAGATGCTGATCTCATCTTGGATGTTCATCCTTAGGGCATTCAGATACCTTGCCACCTTCTTTGACACTTCTTGTCTCTTTGATCTGAGACTAAGTTTATGTAACTCTTGTGTATATGCATTGACATCAAGGTCTCTCTATCTAAGGTTCTACAATTTCTTATACATCTGCACGTTATAGTCCAAGGATAAAAATTTTGCCTTAATTTTGGTCTTCATCCTTTCTTAGGAGGTTATCATATTCTTCCTCTCCCTGACTCTCTCTCCTTGCTCATAATTCCACCATGCAAGAGCAGACCCCTTCAATCTTGTCTTTGGCAATTTAACCCTCTTATCATCAGGGACTTCTTTGTATTTGAAATGATTGTTCAATGCCTCAATCCAATCAATCACCTCTTCAGCTTCCATACTTCCACTATACACAGGTAACCCATCTATGGTGTCCTTATTGACTGACCTCAAAGCATTTACAAATGCCCTCTGGTCTACTGGTATCTCCTCTATCCTCTTATTGGTTTCATCAATTTATGTATCTCCTTCATTGCTATCACTTTCATCTTCCCTATCCTTACCCTGGGTTCTTTTCAACTCCTCGAGCTTGGACTCAAGGATTGCTTCAATCAATTTCTTCATTGCATCTTGTGACATGCTTTTGGGAGGCATCGTGTCAGCCTCTACTTCACTTTCATTGTCTAACATACACCAAGACCACACCACCCGAGTGATCTTCAAAACTTGCTCTGATACCAATATGATGGGGAGCGCACAGTGAAAACATAGAATGGGTCCCACGTTTCTCACAGATGACAAGACTTAACAAATGAGCCACCGATACATCCTGGTCATCAGACAACAAGGATCGATATGACTTTCTCAAGTCTTACTGTTGTTCTACCTTACACCGATAGCTCAACTAAATTTATCTTCGGCGAGATACAAAAGGACTCACACTGAGTCGATCAACTCTTCATCGTCGGTGAGACTTACTTCTATCAGCAAAGTCTTCTATCCTTCAACCGATGCCCCGATGATGGTTAATTTCCCCTCATCTTAACCGTGATGGATTCAACACCGGTTGGGCATGAATTTAATAGTAAACTCCTTTTATGTGCTTCCTATATGCCGATGGCATTTGTCTTCGGTGAGACTCTTGTCATCGGTGAGCACTTACAAATTTTGTCCGATGCGCTGATGGACCAACTCCCTCGGCAAGACTGCTCAACTTCAGTGGACTTGTTGTGAGTCCCAGTGAATCACCGATACACAGCTTACTTTCTTCCTCTTCAACTGAACCCTAGCACATGGAGATGCTAGGTCAACCTACTGTGCAAAAACACTCTGTTTGGATCCTCTGCACTGTCAGACACAAAAACAAAACAAGAAACAAAACAAATACTTGTACAATGAAGCCATTCCACTGATTTCGACAGAAATCATACCAGTGGAATGCTTCACATTGACATACTACAATAATGGAAAGCACATAAAGAATAGAAATCTACAGTTATACGAATTGCAGTTACAGGGAACAGAAATCAAATTGACGAAATAGAATAGTTTTATTTCTCCTTAGAACAATACACAATCACATTCACACACTTATCCTTCCTCTCTCTGATGGTTCCTTCATCTGGTTGTTATCAACTCAACCTGCCAGTAGTTGGAAAACCAACCGATGCAACTAGTTGGGAGACCAACCGATGCAAACAGTTGGGAGAACAACCAATCCAAACTGCCTCAAACTGTCCTACTGCCCTGTTTTGGCATTATATGATTACAATATGACAAAAGTGTGTTTTAAGTCACTTTGGACTTACAAAATGGGTTTTAGGTCCTGAAAGACCTAGAGACAAACATAAATGAAAATGCATTGGTCAAATAGACCTTATTACAAAAGAAAACAAGATTTTCTAGGTGTTCCTACACCAGGACTACCTGCTTGGAATTTCCAATAATAGTGTTGATTATAGCCTTAAAAGATTCCATTATTTTGCAATTTTATTTTGTAAATAGTTGCTGCTCTAGAATTCTATAAAAAGATCAATTATTTACAATTTTGGGATTCAACAGTTTTCATTGGACTACTTGGAGAATAAGAATAAAAGTGGGGACCACAGCCTTTGTAAAATTCTAAAGTCACTCCAAAAGACACATTAGGACATTAGGTATAATCCCCAATACCTCTTGTCATGTGTTTTTTATGTTGTTAAGGATTGCCTCTTGTGATTCTAAATGCCTAGAGTCTTTTCCCTCTTCTTATTTGCAACTAATATTCATTTGTTAAGAGCTCATTAAACTCATGCCTAAAGGCTGTGATTGGAGAATGACAACATATTACAGTCCTTAATGTCTTGAACATAATTTAAGCAAATTATCTTGCTAGTAGAATTAAACATCTTGTTTCCCAAATGGCTGAAGAGGGCATAATAAGTATATAAATAGGCAGATTTACTTATTGTAGTCTTATCAAATCTCGGGAAGGCTTCAAATGGGTTCACAAGTTTTGTTGAAATGATATCTTTTTAGAAATAAAATTTAAAAAGGCTTATGAAAGAATTGAATGTGATCTAAATTAGATTATGAAAAAATATGAAATTTGATTTACTAAACTACTATTCTTAGACACTAGTCAAACTAACTAAGCAAGTAACTTTCAAACAATCCTAACGTGATAATATTTTGTAAGAACAAAGTATTCAAGTTTGTACGTGGTTGTAGATGGTTATGAGGTGATCCAACTAGTTTGAAGTTAAACATTGTTAATGCAAGTTCTTGAGACATGTTTTGGTTACTTACTACCTAGTCCATCTAATGTTGTGATTGGATAGGCACAAAGTGTGCAAGAAGTGCATTCAGAAATCTAGTAAGCTGAAAAATTATTGAAAGAACATGAAATATATATCTTTAAGAGAAAGAGGTTGGAGGAATCTCAAGCTAAGTAGGAAGCAAGACATGATTAGCATAGAGTTGAGTTCCATGTTGGGGACATATAATATCTCTACTTAGAAAAGATAAGTCTCGAGGTATACCAACGAAGTTAAAACCAATTAGATATAGTCCATCTAAGATTATTAAAAAAACTAAATTCTAATACTTTTATACTAGATCTACATACATACATGATTTTGTATTCCATTTTGAATGTTGAAAACTTGCACATCCCTTTGATCATATAAAATAATGTACATCCCTTCAAGGAACTCTATTCTCTCCCTGTACTTATGCACCAGATATTAGTAGAAGTTTTTCTCATCATATTACTCTCTAAATAGTCAAACAAGCACTAGTTGAGGAAGAAGAATCTTTATGGAGGATGTATTGGCCTCTTCACAGAATGCTCAAGCACAATACCCAAGACTAGTCAAAGAAGCAACACCTCATGTTCAGAAGGAAGATATAAGGAGTTTTGTACAACATTCCAAGAAAATAGTTATAAGAACCCATTTTGTTGCCAAAAAGGAGAATGGTTGTTACGGGAAAATGGACATGCCTCCCGTCTTCTTTAACATGGATGGTATGGAAGATTGGGTCTGAATATTGAAGGAAAGATCCCTAAATATAGATTTATGTGGGATTTTCCAAGATCCAAAACACTTAGGTTTTGGGCTCATGAAAAGTGGAAGCCATCTAGATTAGTTTAGTTATTGATGGTTCCCAAAGGCTACTTTCTAGAAATTTTCTTTCCCAAACAAAATAAAGATTTTGTATATTAAGGAGTACCATGGCTCGTGAAGAGATATGGGTTCTTCAAGAAACACTTGTTACTAGATTTCAACCTAACATAGAATCTACCATGCACAATTCCAATATAGATAATATTTACCTATGCTCCTCAGCCAAAACTAATTACATTTCTCTATTAAAATCTTGGATTTGCAATTACAAAATACATAGCTACTTTGGAATTTGCAAAACAACTAAGGATAATCATGTTTTCCTTGTTTCTCAAAACCAAGAAATGATGGAGTTGGACCAAGAATGTTCACAAGAAAAGATAAGGAAACAAGAGATAATTTAAATCTTTGTTAAATCAACATAGTAATGAAATAGTAGATGGTAGAAATACTTAAGAAAACAACCTAAATTAAGAGACATCAAACCTAGAATTAGTATATCTAAAGGAAAAGTTTAGAATTAGGACCTACTTCATCTTTCATCACAAACATGCTCCACACATTCCAATACTAAAAGTAAATGAACACATATGTAGGTGATATGTCAGCAAATTTAATCCCAAAAAATGTAACTTTGAGAATGGAAATTCATAATGGAGAAAAATAGAAAGATAAAAACATCAAATGCTAGAATTGAATCAGAAGTGAAGATCATCCTAGAAAGATCAATCACAATGTTACAATCGGTTCAACTTCACACACATCTTGTACAAATCTTTAATTCAAATGGGTCTATAAATGGAACAAACTTCCATCTCTAATCAGCCACTAGAGGAAGATACTTTGGATGTTCTGAAATATATTTAATATGGACATTACCATGGAATGCTAGGGAAATAAGTGTGCCCAAAAAAGGCCAATACTTGCATAACATAGTGCAATTTGAATGAATAGATGCAGTCCTCCTACAAGAAGTGATGAGAATAAAATTCAAACACCAAAGAAAATATTAAGTAAAAAGGTATATGGGTAATCAAGTAGATAAAAATTTGTCATAACTCTCGTACTTTAGTCTAGTGGCATCTAGTGAGGTATGTATACAAATTTAATCAATCTATCACATGACGATCTATATTTATTATCACTCAAGAATTTGAGCTATATTTTTTTGTAGAAAATTTATAAAACTGACACATGGTAACAAATATATAATTTTAATAGAACATATGGTGGATTGGATCTTAGTAACAAATACCAACAATCTCATCCTAGTCACAACCTTCTACACTAGAGTCACTTACTGATCAATGGATCACATCTGAAAAGCAAATCTCAGCAAAGATAAGAGAAATAACTCTTTCAAATCATTGGCAAATAATCATATCAATTTTAAATACATATAATAGGCAATGACAACAATGATTCAAATTTCAACTTAGCTTTTCAACTAGACAACGCTTTAGGTTTGAATAGTTTTTGTGCCCTATTCTATCAACAAATTAGGAATATTCTCAAGAAGGATTTAATGAAAGTAATTTAATATTCTACGAAGAAATACAACACCACTATGAAGAGATTAATGAGGCACATTGTGGTTCACAAGGTGCCCCTTAGTTTAGATGGGAACGATATATACATTCTTTGTATCAAATAAACTTGATGAAAGAATAAGATTTTTCCTAAGAGTCATATGGGTCAAATAAGCAACACAAACCCTTGGAAATGAAATCTCAAAAAAAACTAAATAATAATGAGCAATAGATATGCATGATTGTTAATGTGAAGACCTTACAACAAAGAAAGGTTTACAATCTCAAGATTGCCACTGGGTGCATATCACATTAAGATTTTCTAAAAATCTAAACCAGTTAGGTAAGTTATGAGAGTTGAAAGAAATAATAGGGAGAGATCTAGAAATAATAGGGGGAGATTTGGATTGGTTGAGTGAAACTAAAAACTGAAAGAGGGAGATGGCTCCGGGGGACCTCTAGAAGTCTTCTAGGGGGTGGAGAGGATGAAAAACATAGGGAAAAGGTGAAAACTCACGTACAAGATGCATACAAGGCTTAGTAACAGGTTGAAAGATTAGAAAATACAAATTGACAAGTGTCGCAAAGTATTGAAAAACATCGATGACAAAGAGAGAGGGAAAGTGAAGAAGAGCAAACAACACAAGATGAAAGAAATGACACATCACCAAGAGGATTGCTACTTAGAGGACATTATTTCACGCTTACATGTACATAACAAGATCATATATCATTATAGGGGTCCTTGTGGAGGCTGTGCATGATTTTGTGGTTACAAGGACTAATCTATGTATAATGACTGCTGCACTTGAAATAAATATCATGAATCAGTGTTATGAGATGGCACTCCTAATTTGATCGATGATGAGATAATGAGAAGATTGAATGAATTGCTTTATGAACTCCACTAATCCCTTTTTATATCCTTGGAAGGCTACCTTTTTCCATTAGGTGTCTCCTTTCAAGTGAATCACCAATCTATGAGGAGACGTCGACTCAACTTCTTTAATATATTATCTCTACTGTTAACAATTAGTAATTACCAATTATTGGATCCTCACAAACTTTTGTCTTCATTGCTTCATGAGATCGCTGCTCTAGAGGAGTTGATTACTTTATTTCAACATATTAATCTTCATAACTAAGTCAACCTCCTTAATCAAATGTGTTGCCTTTTATTAAGGCTATTCCCTTTGTAAAGTGTCTGTCACCCTAAATGGGAATCGGTCCCCTCTTATAATATTTAATACTTTGTAATATTAATATATAATATATCTTATTTAATTTATAATACTTAATTAATTTATTTATAATATAATAATATATATTAGAATAAAATTATTAATATTAATATTTATATTAATAATATAATTTAAATAAATATATTATATTGTATTTGATTAATAATCAATTCAATATAGGGATATGACAATTTATTACATTTAAATAGGATATATTAGATTTAGGTACATGTATAGACTTATCTCTTTTATGTAGATTAATTTGATTATTTCTTGCTATTGCATTTAAGCGCATGTCTTCTTACCATTCAATTATATTTTCATTATAACAATAATGTTTATAGTAGGACTCCACATCTAACACAATATAAGTGTATTTATTATTTTATTTTTATGAAAATGCAACTATCTATTAGAATAAGAAACCACTTTCACAAAAAATAGGTGGGTGGTAAAAAGGCACACCCCGAGAGTCAAATGGGCCAAGCCCAGAAAGTTCTAGATCAAAGTATCAATGGGTATACATACCCCATATAAAAACATAAACATAACAAAAAAACATAAATTAAGATGCCATTGCCACCCCTGTAGATGGCGGATCCCTATCATCCAGTTTCCCCCAGATATCCGTGGGGTCTGGGTTGACATCAGGCAGTGCCCATCCATCATCTTTTTCATGTTCTTCATTTGGTGCAATTGGTTGGATTAGAAGGACCAGGAACATTCCAACCTGCATTATCCAAAGTAGGCCAACTAGTATTAGCTCTAGTGGGCCAACCCGCATTATCCCCTGCAGCACTTGTAGCACAGCCTGAGGTCCAACCATGCTGACGTGGAGAGGCTGAGCGTCGGTGATGGTTAGGACCACAACACTGAGTAGGCTGGGAGCGGGGCCAAGAATCTCTGGTTGAACCACTTCTATGTCTATGACCCTGTGGAGGAGAACGGGCTCTGATAGAGGAAGGAGAGGGAGGAACCCATGCCATAGCACAAGGAGCATTCCCCCAATGATCCAATAACTCTTGTAAGTGAGCCACTTCCAAGGCAACTTTATTAGCTTGCACTTGAATTTGCAGAAGAACATTAGAACAGATAATTATTTTAATGTAAAGAGAAATAGATGTTCCAATTTTACTGTTTGAAAATAAACAAGAATTATGATCTTTCCATAATGTAAAAATAATCTCAACCTTGAAAATATGTCAAATCTGAGTAAATCTTTCAAGAAACCTAAGAGAATTACCTAGAAGGATAATTTTTCAAGATTAAGGCTTTGGCCTAAAAGGGCAAAAAAAACATGGATCCATAGCTAGAAATGTTGAGCTCTGGTGCAATACTAGAAGAGATGTTGAATTGTCCTAGGTTGTCCACAAAAAGGACAACAGGGATCCTGAACTCCAAGATGAAAAAGCCTAGTGCCCACAGACAAGCCTTGAAAAATAATGCACTAAGAAAAATGAGCTAACTTGGGCTCAAGAATGGTAGACCAAATAGTTTGAAATCTGGTATGCTAAAGAGCCAAAGATCTATGAATAAGCCAAAGCTTATTAAGAGTTTCAACCATAGACAAATGGGCTGAAAGCCACCTATAAGCCATCCATGGCTTGAAGTGATGCATTGGTGTTTCTGGATACCATTTCTATTCCTTCCACCACAGTTTATTGTATTGAATTCCAACTTTGTGAAGCATATCTGGTGGAATAGCTGTAATGACTCTATCATATGTAGTCTGATCAGTTCTTGAAAGTCCAAATTTAACTCGAAATGGCTCCCAAGCCAAGAAGATCATTGTTGGCTGAAGAAACATTTCCTGTAAGGTTTGAACACCTTTTTTATGAAATTTTAGAGCCTTTATGCCAGGCAATTTGGCTAAAGGTTGGCCAGTAATGGCTAGAAGAGGTGACCACCAAATATTAAGATGATTGAAAGAGAGACCAGCACAAAACCCATCACCAAACCAGCATATCCAAGGTTTAACTTTCTCCCAGGCTTTCCAAATGCTTTTAACCACCAAAGTGCCTAAGATCTAAATTGGCTCTCTCATGACAAGGATAGTAGAAAACCCAATCCCTTTCTAAGTAGGTTTGTTTAAAGGATGTCCCATTTCAATGTTATGCTGAAGTAACACTTTCCATGCCTCATTGCTAGTGAGAGCACGAATGATCCACTTGATAGCCAAAGCAGTGCCTTGGGGCTAAGTAGAAAGAATACCAAGGCCTCCAGAATCTCTGCGAAGGCATCAAAACTCCCAAGCAACACAGTGGAACCCATGACGAGTCTCAGAGGAGGTCTAGAAAAAATCCCTCAAGAGCTTTTCCAGTTTGGCATATGAAGCTTTCGAAGGAGCCCAACAAGAAGAGTAGCAAACATGGGTTGTAGCCAAAATCTTAGAACAAACCTAGAATTTACCAGCCAAAGATAGTGGCTTGGTAATCCAGACTACAATTTTTTGTTCCACACGAGTAAGAATAGATTGCCAAAGAGTAGTAGAGGAGCCCTGGAAAGCCAAAGGAATACCAGGGAATCTAAAAATTTCACCATGGCCGACGCAGCACTAGCCATATTGCTAGAGCCATTAAGGGATGGGAAGAATTGACTGCCTATAGCATAAAGTTTTATGCCACTAAATGGACGAGCTCGAGGAAAGACAAAAGGTCTCCAAACACGCAAAAGCATTTTTGACAGAATTTTCTTCCTCTAATAAGGTTAAAAAAGATTCATCAGCAAAATGACCATTAACCAACTAGTTGGATGAATTAGGTAGAGAGATTCCATGCACAAGCCTGTTGGAAACTAAATGAGCAAGAAGGTATCCAAAACGTTCTGCCGCAAGAACATACAGGCTTGGAGCAAGAGTGGCGAATTGATCGAGAAAGGCCAAAAGTATGAGACTGGTGGCCATTGATAGTGTATTTATTTAACTTCCACTTTACAAAAAAATTTAATGATTAATGATTAATGTAAAGTATGGAGTATTAGGTTGAAGTTATATGACATAGTAGGGTATTTTTGTTTAATATAATATATTCTAGCTTATTTTAAACATCTTTTATTAATTATCATTATTTATGTATTATTTAATGAGAATTTTAAGAGAGTAAAATGAGCTATAGGAAAGAGGCTCCATAAACAATTTTGAATATAACGTGTAGCCTATTAATATTCAAATATCAATTAGGTTTTTTATGCCCTCCATTACAATAGATTACATTGTGGAGATTTGGAGAATGGGCGTGCAAGGGGACCGGCTATAGACCCATGGTCCATAGTAGACCATGGTCTGCATGTTCACATTTCTTGCTACGTGTTTTTTCTTACTGCACGTTTCTTGCTACGTGTTTCTGTTAAAGATAAATTGCAGTGAAACACAAAATTAAAACATATTAAAAATCAAAGACACAAATATAAAATCAGAGACACGAATTTAACGTGGTTCACCATCAAGATGGCTACATCCACCAAGGAAAGCAGGACACTCTATTCCATTAATAAACTCAATTACATCAGTCTTCATCTCTACCAAAAAGAGAATGAGAAGGAAAATATATAGACTCTTTAGGCAACTAAAGAGACATGGGAAGAGGAAGACGAAAGGGCAGTGACGGTTGGGCTTCATTTCCAACAATCTCCCACTGAAGTCCAAACCATACTGCTATCCCCACTTTCCTTGAAACTCATGGTTACTTAACTACAATACCAAGTAACCATTCCATTAGCTGACCAATTTCGATGAGAATTCCAACCAAGTCAACCAAACTGACACCCTGTTCACCTTTAATCCTCTATCTATCACTACCAATTAATCCTTCTTTGTTGCAATTAGGAACAAGAGGGCCTGCTATAGTGTTAGGAATAGGCATCCATGGTGTGATGTTAATTAAAGTTTCCAGACTTGCACTTTGTTTGTCATGGCGACCAAATGGTTGAATCTCCAAAATTTTACCCACACCCGTAGCACTAGACCCACTTCCAGACTTCTCTTTCTCTGTCATAAATTGTCTCCATAGAGACTTACATTGTACTGGTGTAATTAATGTATCAGAAGGAGAAACCTCATCCCAAGTGCTTGAAGCAAGAGAGGTCACTGTAGAAGAAATGCTTCTCACCTGGATAGCACCAGATTTATCACTGCTATCTAGTAGAAAAAATGATAGAACAGATTCAATTTTATCTATTTTCTCCTCCAGACATAAGGCAGCCATAATAGAAAGAAGCTTCAGAGACTTGGATCGAGCATCCTTTGTAATAGCTCGAATGTCTTCTTTGCCAGTCCAAACTCTTGGCATTGATTCAAAATCTTGACTAAACAAATTTGAAAATCTCTCCTTCATACGAATCAACACTTGCCCAGCTTCCTCCCTAGCCTTCTTATCAACCACACTCCTTGCATAATTTCTCAAATTGAAAATCATCTTACTAGCAGTTTTATCATCCATTTCAAACTCGCTTATGGCAGACGAAAAAATTGTTATTGCTACCTCAGTTTCATGGATGAGGAACTTTCTAATGGATGGCACAACCTCATGAACATATCCCTTGTCCATTTTTGCATCCCTTAGGCACTTCTCCACAGGCTCCATACACTTTTTGAACAAATCCATGTTCAATTCTTGAAATCTCTCTCTTGTACTAGTGGAATAAAAAACAATACCTTCATACAGCAAGTCAATTTCAATGGTTGTCTATGCAATCGAGGAAAGCATCCATTTCACCCATTTGCATGCCATTCTCAGCCGCCACAATGCCCTGGCATTGCCGCCGATATCTTTCTTATACTTCTGCTCAAACTCCTGCACAGAATGATTCACCATTCTGTTATCAAAATCTTCGCTGCCCAAATGCAGAAACCAGTCGTGGCCTTCACCTCAAAACTCCCTTCCTCAATTGTGAGCAGCGACATTGCCAATCGAGTGATGTCCATCTCTCCACCCTTATCACAGATCTTTGCAAAATCTGCTTCAATGCCCTTCAAATTCTCCTGCAGAGACCCCTCCAATTCACACCTGTGACACCTACAAACAAACGACCATGTCTTGCAGAGCTCCCTTCTCATCCCCAAAGGAAGAAGTACATCAAAATAAGCCTTGAGGTCTCTTGAAGCATGCAGAAATAGAGCATCCCTAGAACAATAAATTATGTTCAACATCTTGGTGGATCGCTTGACAATCCACTTGATCTCGGTTACAAAGTCCTTCCATATGACCATCCGGGCATTCTCAGCATAAGCTTTAGGCAGAATAGCTCTGGTTATGTTGACCAGCTTAGTAATGGCCAAGAGCGTACCTGCCTCAACGGCTTTGGTAACAAAGAGCCCACGCTTACCAAGACCTAAGTTGGAGGATCGAATCTCAATAGGGCCCAAATATTCTGCACACTCAGGTGGCCTCCCCCTAAGGCCACTAGAGATCCACTCTGATAAATCGTAAGCACTGGTTTTGCACTAGGATTCAAACTTGTGACTCTTCTCTAGGATTTCTTCTAAACCAGCTGCCTTTTCTGCCGCTGGAATTGCAAAAGCCTTTCTATGAGATTCAATAGCTGCCTTTTCCTACTTCTGACATGAAACTCCATAGCACTCAGCCACATTTTCTGAGGTGATACCCATTGGGAGAAGACAATCTTGTGCTTGCCTATGGGTTTTAACTCATGGAATAACATAGCCTTCCCAAGCCATAGAACTGACAGTCTCATCACCACCATACTTTCGCTTTCTTTCTTGAGCCACTAAAATCCCTTTCACCTCCTCATCCGGGGTTCAAACTGGGATCTCCGTCTGCACATCTTTTTCTTCATAAATGTTGAGACCCAACTTCAACATCTTATGAATGTTGGAAGCAAAGGTATCTAGATCATCAAGGCAGAAGGCAGAAGTGAGAGAAACCATTTCATAGAGGAGCAATACTAGGTCCTTTACAGACTTACCACTCTTATCTGCCTTTGCCCTCTTCTGCAACTCCTCCATGATGGCTTTCCTGTGTTGTTCATCACCCGCGCGTTCGAGAAGTGCTCTAAGCTCAATTTTGAGATCTTCTAAAAATTCTTGTGGTGCAGATTCAATTCCAAATCTAGCATCCTTCTCCTCTTCAGCCAAATCCTCCTTATTTTTCAAACCATCCCACCAATGTACACGGTGTTTTGTTTTAGCAACATCCATTGCTGCTGAATCCTTTGTTTTGTTCAACCTTGATTCTTCTAGCATGTCAAAATCCTCACCTCATAAATCCTTCGGAAGCCTTTCCCACACATACCTCACCTGGGCAGTGCTCAGAGAATCAGGATCAACATCATCCATAATAACATCAGTGGCAAGATCAGCAGCCAAATAGAGAGGAGATTCATCTACTTCCATAGGCACAATTTCATCTAGCTCCAAGTCATTGTCCGCAGCTCCCACTTCATCAAAACTTAGTCCAGAGCCACACGACAAAGACATGAGAGCTAGAGCCCAATCATCCAAAGCTGCTACATCCATTTTCCTAAAAATTCTTCACGATTTCCAAAATAGCTTTTCCACCATTGGCTCTGATACCAATTGTTAAAGATAAATTACAGTGAAACACAAAACTAAAACATATTAAAAATCAAAGACACAAATATAAAATCAGAGACACAAATTTAACGTGGTTCACCATCAAGATGGCTACATCCACCAAGGAAAGCAGGACACTCTATTCCATTAATAAACTCAATTACATCAGTCTTCATCTCTACCAAAAAGAGAATGAGAAGGAAAATATATAGACTCTTCAGGCAATTGAAGAGACATGGGAAGAGGAAGACGAAAGGGCAGTGACGGTTGGGCTTCATTTCCAACAGTTTCTTCTTACTACATATCGAGCTTTGGTAGATGATTTCTAGTGCGGGGAGGGGGGTGGGTTTGGATCTCTCTCTTTTCTTCTTTGTTTGCTTGTTGTTTGGTGCTAGAGCTAGGTGTTGGGGTTTGTGGGGATCAAAGAAGGTCTTTATTCGCCATTCTCTTTTGTTCATGGCCTCAAGTGAGGCATCTAGAGTTAATCATAATATGGATTTTTGAGCTTCCTAGGGGCCCTCGCATCCTAAAAATCAATGGGTGTTTGGAGTGGTGTCTGGATAGGCCTATTCTAGTGATTCAAATGGATTCTATTGCTGAGGATGTAGAATACTTCACCAATCATGCTTTGATTTACAAATTCTTGGGGATGCGGGTCTCACTCTTAAGACTAGAGTTGTTCAAGTTCATGAAGACTGCCATAACAAGTCCTCACAATCACGTCCTCACAATCACATAATTGTCAACGCATCTTCACAATGGTTTTAAAGTATTCTATCTCACTGTCAATGCATGTTTTGTGGCATTAGGGCCTTAATGAATCTCAAATTTGGTTACCCTCAAGGTAACTCACTAAATTCAGAGTGATAAAGGTTGTTATGAAACAAAACAACATCAAGTTAAGATCCTAATTTTGATTATAATGAAGGTTGTCATAATTATTTGGAAGTAAGACTCCCAAAACCAATAATTATTTGAAAGTAAGAATCCCAAAACTAAATTTTTGCTGCCAATCAAGATAACAGTAAAGACAACTATGAAGAGACACTGAATCCTATAGGTCTTCCTTGCTACCTGTTAGCATACAGTTTTGTCACTGCAAAAACACCCTGATTCTCCCAACAAGGCAACAACAAAAGATGCTAACACATGGAGAAATTGTTGTGAATGCAACAATTCTCCTTTGCATTTGAGAGGGGCAGCTCCCTCTTATGATGGGAGTTTTTGTATTTTCAGTACTTTTAACCAGAAAGTATGAAAAAGAGAGAGAAAGGGAGAAAGATAATGAAAAAGAATCCGCCTATGAACATAAGAAACATAGTACAAAGCCCCAAGAGAAAAGACAAACTGAACATAAAGATAGAAGTACAAAGTCTTGAAAGAGACAAAGAATAATCAATAGCCCAAGCACAAAGTCCTCAAAAATACTTGCATATCAAGTTGCAGAAGAAATTGAAATGAATAGAGAAACTGAATAAACATAGGAACAAACAGCAACTATGAGGGAGTCATGGACATAAGAACATGATCCTTCATTAATATCAAAGCAAAACCAGAGCTCTAAGTCTCTAGAACCCATTCTACAAAACTCCAATTACACAGGTGGCCAAAAGATAATAACAAACATCTAATTACTACCTCCCTACAGCTCTCACAGGAGCTCCTGGTTGAACAGCAAAAAGATCCTCTACAAAGATTACAAAAAGAGTTATACAGATCTCTTCCCCTGAAACCCAAAAGTCCATCAGTTTCTCAAAAGAAAATACAAAATAATGGAAAATAAAGAGTCAGGGGAACTCTTCACATTCTACTCCAGCTTGTGATTATTCACAAATAGGGCCAATGGATGCCTTCTCCATTCGTTACTTGAAATCTTGGGTCTCAACACTATTCCCTAGCTATTGTTGAACTGACCGTGTGCATGACATGAGAAATAGTACTAACATTTCTCTGCCTTCTCACTAGCACCTTCTGTAACATCATCGTCTTCATTATCTTCATTATTTTCATCCTCATCATCACTAGCTTCTATTTGTTATGTTTCTGAAACCTCTATTGCAATCAAGGTCTATGCCTCAGCATTCACATCTTTCTTTTCATTTTCTGAGATATCCTTCCTTATAGATTTATAATCTATATGCATGCGGTGAATGTAGTTCATATGATGCCCATTGTTACTGCCAATCCTCGTTCCTTGCTCATTTTCATCCACAACCAATAGAACAGAAAGAAGCCTTCGTGACACTGTGTCATCTTCTCAAGCCAAACTTGATAACCTACAGGATGAGGGGTGCCACAGAGGCCATTCACGGTGAGCATGTTCCTAAGAATAGATGACTTATATCCAAACATACCAATCTCTTTAGCAATTTTTGTGCCCATGGAACATGACAAATAGTCACTTTCAGGTAATTCAGATAGTCCACCATATGAAAATGTACTGAATAGAACCTGGTCATCAAGAAAATGGGTGCCACTGTAAAATATCCTCATTCCATTAATAAGAACCAATTTAGTAGCCTCAAATTCTGGATAATCTGTTTTTGAAACAATGTCCCCAGGATCAGGCTTCCTTGTCACAATTTTATCAGGAATGTGTTCTTCATCCCAAGGTGGAATGTCTCCATTAAATTCAACACATTCAAATTTTGGGACAATAGCCTTTACTTCATTTATCGTAGCACATACCAAGGGTTCAACTGTCATTTGAAAACTTTCTATAAATTTTAATACCTCTGCTACTGAAATATCTTGCCACCAACATATTTTAACGCTTTTCTATCTGGCACAAGTCGCAAGATGCTGGTGAAAGCTGAGGAAAATAGCATTACAACTGCCAACTGTATTGACTGCATCTGCATGAAAATTTTCAAAACTTTTCACCAAATCTACTTTGAAACATATCCTGTCATCATTATATTTCTTGAAAGGCTTTACAGATTTTTATAAGTTAAATCACGGCTTGCATTTTTGGCATTGCTTTTCATTCTATCTACCTTAGCGCGGCCTTATCTGTGCTTTCAGCAGACATGTCACTTTTACCATTTTGGAACTGACAATGAGAATGCTGGCAGAGGTTGTAGAATTGGCTTTTTAACAGCGGATTGCATTTTTCAAGCCTTTCGACAAATACATTCTGTGCACATTCACAATCATTGTTCTCCTTGCACCTCATAAGACATCGTTCTCTTTTTCTAAAATAAGCTGCGGTTTCTTTTTCTGTATTGCCTTCCATATTCTGAATGTATCACTGCCAATTGCATCAGCTTGAAAGTCTCTAAAGCTTTCTAATAAATCAGATCAGTGTACATCCTGCCATTGATGAATCCCTTTTGGAAACTTCTCCAATGTCTATCTTTTATCCCGCACCAACCCGCAGTTTTTTTCTCTCCATTAGATGATATATCTAAATATGAACAATATCGGCATTATCTACACCGACTCATTTTGCATACTTTTTGTTTTTAACACTGCCATTTTTAATTTCATACCAGATGGGGGGGTGCGCTGGTGAGAGTTACGAGACGACTGCTGGTTTTCTTTCAATGAGAAATTTGCTAGAAATCCATATTGAAATCGCTAATGGCGCGGGTATGTGGTGGACTTGGCATTATAACTGCCAGTCTCATTTGCTTTAAAAACTTCCCGTGCCTGTCAACAAATCCATCTAGTGCATATCCTGCGATCATTGCATTTATTTGCGAGTTTCTAAAGCAAAGAAGGCCGCGAATCTTTCGTGCTGCCACCTTTCAAAGAATTTATTTTGAAATATCCTGCCATCATTGTACCACACAAGGTGGCGTTTCAACTTTCAAAATGCTTTGTCTATAATAAAACCGCGGCCAATACCATTTATTTGAATTTTATTATTACATTTGCTTTGTGCTGCTTTGTGCAGGTCTTCGATGCCTTCCAAATTCCCATCTTGCGTGAACCCAAACAATGGTGGCAAAGATTGAAGAAATATGCGATACACCCGGGCGTTTCTCTCTATAATATCTGTCAATTGCATTTGAGCCGTGACATTCCATGCTTCCACACTTGCATTCATGTGAAAGTTTATAAAGCCACTTCAACAAATCTATTTTGTGCATACTCGAAATGACTTTATCTAGTTTTTAATCTCAAATCCAGAGACATTGTACTGGGTCGAAGTGAAGCAAGATTTCCTTCAAATCCAAAACTGATTCGAACCGGTCCCTTCATCTGCTGTTTCCATTTTCTCCAGCTGCATTGCAGAAACTGATTCTCGAACCAATGAGCTCTTCTGAGTTGTAACATCCCTATTCTATTGTTTCAAGATCCTCTATTGGAGAGTGAGAGACAATCATTTAGTGCAGGAAGTTAATTTCAAATAGCTCGCATATTCTTCCTTCCTTGAGCGCTGGGGTTATCATCATGTAAACACTTCAAAACTTTGTTCAGATGTTTGACCTTCGACTGTAGCTTCCATACTGGGCGTAGTTCAATTTGATCCACTATTATCGAATGGTCTGCTCTATTAGTTGCCGCAAGCCTTATTACTATTAAAGAATCTGCCTCCGGATTGGAAATTTGATAATGAAACTTCCCATCGACATGCGTCTCCGTGATTCAAATGTCTTCTATCTACGATATAATTCTTATTCAATGATAAATAGATCTTCCTGGATTTTACTCCACGATGCACTCGAGCTACCAGAGACAATAAGACAACTTCATTGGTGCATTCCTGTAACTAAACTTCATTCCAAAGAAAACTCTATCCTCAGCATGCTAAGAAAATATTCAAAATATTTTCCCTCATACGCACAAGTATTGCACAACTTCCTGATCGTGGGGTGACTGCCCAAACATTCCTTCAATTCCACATCTTCAATATGTCCTGATTTGAAAGTCAAAATTTTGTTTTCGTTTTGCAGCAACAGAGCCCAAGGAGATGTAGCCTCTTCTAATTCTTCAGGTATTGGAGAAGATGGATGAGATAGTGAGCTTTCATATGTGTTCTCTATTGATATATGTGTTGGCTAAGAGTTTGTTTGGCCTAATTTAATAGTTCAAGGATCTCCCACCCCATATACACCTATGTATCAAACTTTTCCACAATTGCAAAGAAGTGTCTGGATATTAAGGCATTTAAATTAAAGATTTAAACATTATGATAAACAATGAAATTTCCCTCTTACAATATGGTGTCTATAATATTCCTTTCACCGTTAATTCGAATGATAGTTGTATATATAATATATAAACAATATTAAATGGCATTATTATATTAACATTTCTTATATATAATATATTTATTAATAATGAATATAAAATATAAATATTAACAATTTAGATATTATCATATTATATAAGGATAAATATAAATATAAATATCAATATTGTTAATATGGATGTAATTTAAATGTTATTAATATATTAATCCATTTAAAGGAATAATGCTAAAGAGGTGATACGTTTTGCTAAAAAGTCTAACGATTATAGATAAGACTGAAACCTTATGGTGTGATTCACATTTACAATTAGGATACAATAAAGTAGTGCTACATACAAAGGAAGGGATAAGAGGTCCAATCAATGACATAAAGTGCAGCGATTAAATAAGGAGTAACATTTAGTTTAGAAACAATAACTAACCTCAAAGGCAGTGATCTAATAGGGAAAGGTAGTGGCCTGTTTCAAGGGGTATGTCTTTTAGGAAAAGCGATGATCTTTATGAAAAGGTTTGTTCATTGCTTACATTGGGAAGATATAAAAGTGAGAGGAATATATCTGATTTTGGAAAGATGGAATAAGAAATATATATAATTCTGATCCACGAATAATCATCTTTAATGCATTTTAGATCTAAATGATATTGAACCTCATCATGGAGGAAAGGAAGGAGACATAGATAAGAGGGTATAAGGTTTCCATTTAAGTATTCCACCTTGGATGGATGTCGATGCCCTGCCATCAAGTCCAAGAGGGTCAAAGTCCCACTCTTGGGCTTAGATTGGATAAACTGAGAACTCCACTACGATCCCCATACCTTTCCTATCATGATGAGTTATTATGCCATTGTTAGGGTTAGCTAATACAACTCCAATATTAAACACACACACATATATATATCAACTTGTGTTTTCTATGTGATGAGTGCAGGATTTATATTCAAGAGCATGACAAAGAAATAACTACCTGTAAGTCATCTCCCTAACCCTAATTTATTGTAATTATGATTGTAGGGTTTAATCTAGGGCAAATCTAGAAGGGGATATTACAAAATTGGTAATTTAGGGTAAGATTAGTATTGTTCCTAGAAGGGGACATTACATGGTTATAAGGAAAATTGAAGGAACATTAGAGAAGAGGTTTTCTATAGGAGTAGTTTCCCTAGTTATGAATTTCAGAAGCTTCTACATTCAATTCAATCGCTTATCTTACCTAAGAATAGGGGGTTACGAAAATGCCCCATTAAAGCTGTCTAGGTACCCATCAAACATCATTGTGTTTTTGGAGCTATGTCGTCAAATGGTAGTTGTAAATATAAAATACCATGCTATCAAAAAGAAGGAATATTCATTTCTTGTGGCCATTTCTTTTTATTCTTGCAAAAGTAATGATAGTACAAAAAGTGTAGAAAAGATGCTGGTAGAATGCAATTTTCACAGGTTGCCTGTAAGAGTAGCTTTCGACAGTAAGAATTTTGTGAAGAGGAACATTCATGGTGGTGGTTCATACTTGCACAAGCCTCAATAAGAATATTTTCAGGAAGACTATTTGGATGAGAGAGAAGTGCAAAGGAGAAGCTGGATGCAGTTAACCATCAAACAAGTCCATGCCTTCAAATTACCAATGCAAGTTCCTGAGATGGTCAATGACAATTCAAGTATTTTAGATGAAGGTTATCAAAATGCCTCTCTGGAACCTCTACCTCCAATGAGATGGTCAAAAAAGAAATCACCAATGTTATGATTCACTCTTTGCATGTATTGAGGAGAACAGAAAAATGGTTAAATGGAAATTGAGAGAACAGGCTAGTTCTACAACTCCGAAGGAGTCATCTACTCAGGAACTAAACAAGTCTCAGACCACTCACACTCCTAAGAGATCATCTAGTCTAGCCCCAACTCTTCATAGAGTCGGCTTACAATTGGGTAGAGATGGTGAGCAACCCGAGGATGTCAGGAAGTTGAAGATAGCCTATGAGTAGGATAATCAACCTATGGTAAGCAATAATAGATTGGCTGCTTTGCCACCACAAGTAGACCATGTGCCTGCTTCAAATTCCCCTATTAATGATAATGATTCTTTGTTTTTTAACCAACTTGGAGAAGACAATATGCTTTAGTCTTTGTTGAGTCATCCAAATTTCCCCATTTTGAATATTCCTCCAGAGCATAATTCCCCACCTATGCATTAGGACAATGTGATGATGAATGTGGCTGAGAACACCAATGCCTCTTCTTCCGCCTATTTGGTTGAGGAAAATAGTAGCGAAAAAGAAACAATACACTCCCATGATAGATACCAACATCGACATTGTGGCTAATCTTCTATAGGAAATGCCTAAGCCTTTAAGCAGGGGAAGAGAATGTCAAGAATGGTGGCTGACCCTTCCACAAGGCATCACATTTTGGAGATCACCTACACTATAGGTGATAAGAACAAAGATGAGGTGACAGAAGCTGATTTATGATGCAAAAATTTTAGTCAGCATTTTTAAGGACATGGGACCCTCAACTATTGAGGGAGAAATTTATGATGCAAAATTTTCAGTCAACACCCTATCAAAAAGAATAAAAAAGGAACAGTAGGAAAACACAAAAATTACAAGCTCAAGGGAGTTCTCTCACTCTTTTTATTTAGACCATTTTGAGGATTACTACTCATCCAATAGATGCATTGCCTGACATAAGAGTGGGTAGTCCTGACCCCAATCTCTTGCAACAAATCAAATGATCCTAAGCTTTGAGTAGTGTTGTAGAATAGTGGGGAGAAAAAGTAACTTTAGATGGCCTCATATCTATAGAGAAAGTTGTTAATTTATTTAATTCTATTTCTGGTAAGAGGGAAGCCATGGTAATTAAATTTTAGAATATTAGAAAAGATAACAGTAGTCTTTCCTTGGTTTCCAAAGAAGTACAAGATATGTCTAGTATGGAAGTTAATATTTTGGTTGCTGAAAAAGTTTTGAATGATCCTAAGGAAATGGACTCTACTATATGGGTGGATATGGTTGAGTGGAAATTGTCTGTCCTGGGAGTAGTTGAAGAAGAGATGAGAATTACTCTTTCTCTTTATTACTCAAAACTAAGGGATCTCAAAAGCAATTTTGCCATCCTGGAGATAGAGGCCATTGGTGATGATGAAAATAAGTTGCTTGAAATCAAGGAAATCAAGTAGAATTTTAAGAAAATGGTGAATGAAAAAATGGTGAACTTTGATATCGTCATAGGTGATTCACTTAGAAAACTTGTGAGGATAGCCGACTACATCAAAATGCTCAAAAGTGGACTAGATGATATGCATAAAAGGGTGACTAATGCTGATAGAATGATAAGAAAGAGGAAACTTTGAGTTAGCATGATTGGAAGTCCAAGCAACATAGCATTATCACCAATCATCAATAGGTACAATGCATATAAGGCAAATTTAAGGGCATAGGAAACTCAAATGGCACAAGCATATTTGGGAGCTGGAGATGGACAAACCAAGGAAAAGGAAGTGGCACACAAGGAAGATGCATTGGATGATGATGTGGTGATCATGAATTGAGATATTTTTCTTATGCTTTAGTAATTTTTATTTATTGTAAAAACTATTGGCTCTAGAGAGCCCTTTATTTAAATTATGTTTAATTTAAAGACCTCTTTTAAATCAGCTGTCCTCAAGAAGCCGTTATATTTCAAAGACAGTTATTGGGTAGCAAGCCTATAAATTTATTTAGCCTGTCAATGTTAGGGGTCTTTTGCAAACTTTGTTTTAGTTGGAGATAAAATTATGTTGTGCTACTTTTCTATTCAATTATTTTGATATATGAGTTGAAATCAATACAATGGAGTTTAGTGATCATAGACTTTGTGTTATGGTTATTTGGATATTTATTCTCCTTATATTGAATATACTATTGGTAGTTGGTTATTGATTCTATATTGAAGTGATTGAATGCTCTAAATTTTTGCTCACTACTGTGAAGTATATATCTTTCGGTGAATGGTTTATGGTGGTGATTGTATAATATATGGTGTAATTCTTTATTGTTTCATTGAAGTTACTACTATTGAAGTCTTTGTACTTCTTTTAAATTTAGTTGATATTGAGATATTTTACCTTTTATGCTTTTAGGTTAAAAGCACCACCTTTTTCTTTACTTTCTAGTTAAAAGCAATTCATGTTTCATTCATTAGATATCATAAGAAGGTAGTTGTGCCTTGTTATATAAGCAGAGAATCATTGTAAAACATCATTATAACTATTTCAACTATTGGTACATTTGTCACTTGTGTGGCTATGAGAATATAGTGTTAGGTGGCAAAATCTGTAAACCAATAGATTTTTGGCGACTCTGCTAGGGAGATTAATGAAAATAACTACATATATGTTTTGAGTTGCTTTATGATGTAGGAGCATCCAAGGTGTACAGGAAATCCTATGTCAACCAAAAAATATTGTTATTTTAATTTGATTTATTTTCAATAAGGGCTTAGGGGATAAGAGAATAAATATTTTGATTTACAACTTTGTAATATTCCTTGTGGGAAAAATTATAAATGTAATTTTTGAGGAATTATGCTCTCATAAATGTTTCAAAGGATAAAAAGTGGAATATTCCATTTGGACATCCCATTTCTAGGTGGGACCACTTGGTATGCATGTTATTGCATGTTCAATTGCATTCTTTGCATGCATTTGCATGTTGGCCACAAGCTTTGCATGTTGTTGCATGTCTGAGTCATAATTTTGAGACCCAGTCACGGTAAATTAGGCATAACTTTTTAATTTCAAATCAAAATAGAAAAGGTTTTTTTTTTGGAAACTTGGGAAGGAGATGCACAAAACCCAGAAACAATTTTAGAAAATGCAGAAAGATGAGGGAGCAGTGATAGGTAGAAAGTGATGGGTTTTCTTGGTGGTTTAGTGGAGGTTGTTTTGAGAAACCAATAGTGGTTTCTTCTCACCCAATTTCTATATATTGATGCTTTCTCATTTGGTGAAGGGGGGCTTGGAGAAGTTGTAGTTTCATATGTAGATGCTTTTAGAATGAAGCTAAAATGTTGTCTTGTAGATTTTTGTATGTTTGAAGCCCATGTTGTATGAGAGCATATGAGTTCCATGTTTATGTATCTTATTTTCAGATTTTTAATATAATACATATTGCGGATTTCTTTTCCATTTTATGTGTTTCAAATTAATTTTTTACCTTCTTGCATAGTGTTGTATGTGTGTTTGTGATCATATTTGAATGGGAGAGTATCCCACTTTAATCAGTGGTATCAGAGTTGGAGTTCCTGAGTGTGCAGGCAGAACCGCTGATGTGAGGCAATTTGCAGCAAGACCTATGGTGGTGTGTGTGATTTGTGTGTAGATAGATCACTGAGTGTGAGGTAATCTATACCTGAGAGGTTGCAAATTGAGAGTGTGTGGCAAGTGTTTGAAAGAATGCCAAAGAAGAAAGGAAAAAGTTTGTCATAGTTGTGTATGTAGGTGAACATGAAGGAGAAAATATTGCAGAAGTATGCTTTGAGGAAGGCATAGAGAAAGAGAGTGAGAAGGAAGAGAAAAGTGCAATAGAGATTAAAGAGGTTGTAGTAGCAACAAAACAATTGAGTACAATGGAGAACATTGAAGAAGACACCAAAGTTGCAACAATAAAAGATGAGGTAAAACTTGTATTTTGTGAGTTAGTTGGTGACTCTGATTTGCTTATGAATCATGTGAATGGAATGGGTGAATATGAGGAAGGTGAAAATTGTGTTACAACAGTAAAGAAAAGAGGGATATAAGATTTTGATGAGATTAGAACCAAATCTGATTTATGTTTGAATGATATGATGAGTTATAGTGAAGAATGAAGTACAATGGTGAAATTTGTAGCAGAAGGCAATGAGGTAAATTCACATTTTAATGTATGTTTTGATGTGGATAAGAATTTAGAAATGGATAAAGTTGTTGTAGCAATGAGTCAATTTGAGAATGTTAAAACTGAGAAATAGGAGGTGAAGGTAAAAGAGGAGTTTGATAAAGAGATTTGTATGAATGAAAATTTGTTGCAGGATGGAAAGGATGAATATTTTGATTCTATTAATAACATTGAAATGGATGTAGAGAGGAACATCGAAAGGATGAATATATTGATTGTGTTACTGACATTGAATTTGCCTCCCTAGATATAGGAAAAGTAAGCACGGTACAGTTGCATGTCTTGTAGAAGGCGTGAAAAAAAAAAAACAAAGTTGAAGATGCAACAGGTGATGAAAGGTAAATTCAAATTTCTGTGAATTTGAGTTACTGAATGCAGATGATATTGTTCAGTTAGATTTTCTTAGAGAAGATTGGTATGCCGTGAAGGATTTGTATGGTGTTGCAGATTAAGTGCAGGTAAAAATTAGTGGAGGTGGATGGACTATTGTGGGTTGAATCCCACAATATTGGATGACGGTGTGAATTACACTAGGAGGAGGTGGTCGGCTTATGGTGGAAATGATTCCACATTCAAGAGCTTGACTGTAGAGCAGAGTTGTAGCAGAGATGGAGTTTGTTGAGGATTTCTTGTAATCCAAAAGGGTGGAACTACCACTCAACTCTATTTTGTGAATCCATATTCACAAAAATTTTCCTACCCTAGGTGTCTAATGCATGAGTATCTAGGGGTACTAGAAATCCTATATCAACCAAAATATTTTATTTTTGTTTGTATGTTTTCAATAAGGTTTCTGGGCTTGAGAAAATAATATTTTAATTTGCAACAAATGTAATTTTCCTTGGGCATATTGGTAAATGTAATTTTGGTGAAAAAATGCCCCAGTAATTTATAAATGCCTCAGATAGTGGGGAATATCTTTCCTAGGCACCCACCTAGAAAAAGGAATTAAATTCTATTTTAGTGGGGGCTGATTTTGTCATAAGTAGGGTTGATTCCATCATATGTGGGCTACCAAATTCTATTTCTAGTGGGCCTGATTTTTGTCATAAGTGGGGCTGATTTTGTCATAAGTGGGGCTGCCAAGAATCTTGGAATTAATGGCATCTATTATTGTAACACTCATAGAATAAGGAATATGCAAGTTGTCATAATAACCCAAATTGATTGGGCAAATTCTAGGTGCCCATGTGAAGGTGGATTGCACGAGATTTTTTTTTTTTTTTTTCAAATTTGAAATTCCCAAGAGGGGCATTTGAATTTTCTTATTGGCACTTTTACCACATGTCGGTACCTTGAAAATTAAAATATTAGCTGTCAAAAGATGCCCACATCATAGTACATCATTGAAGAACTATTTTTAGAGGTATTATGATAGATTCTATGACAACTGCAAGGGTCAAAAATAAGGGAGAATGCTTTGGATGTGAGAGCCTAATTTTAGAATGGAATCTTGATTGAGAAGTTAAGCACATGGTTTTATAAAACCACAGATGGTTTCTTGTATAGCCAAAAGCCTACAAATTGGAGGCTTGAGGAGAAGTATGGGTGAGAGCTTTTGGAGATGAAAATTTAGCATTCTCAAATGCTGCTAGAATGAGCCCAGGATGCTATGAAAGTATTTTGTTGGAAATGATATATGTATGAATCAAGGAAGCTCATAAGCTTCAAGTGGATGTAATGAATTTTCAGATTTAATAAAATCAATGTTACAGTTTTTTCTTCTATTTTCTGTTGTTCACTTTATTTGTAGCCTTCTTGCATAGGCTATTGTGTAGGTTTATGTTGCATATTTGAAAGGGAGAGTATCCCATTTCATCACTTTATCATTGGCCTTTATGGTTCTTTGTGGGAGACGTCCACCTATTTTATAGCCTAACGTAGATTGGCTTGTTGGTGACCAAGAAGACATTATAACTGGTCTATGAGTTGTACCCTAGCAAACTAGGAGAATGAATCAACAATATCACCAAGTTAATGAATTGCTCAAAGAAGAAAAAGAACTTGGAGATATTATAAAGGAGAACATGAGGCGTTTCAATGAAGCCCAAGAAGTAGTCTTTGTTGAAGGCATAGTTCTTGTGCCTAGGAGAGAAAGACCCCTTCAAATTCAAGTAGTCTTTGATAATTGACAGAGAAACCTAGTTGACAGAATGAGGAACCAAGTGTGTACCCAGCAAGCCCTTACTCATAACAACCAATAAGTGGTTTGGTGACTCTACACTATTGTTGTTTACTAATATTCTGCTCTAGTTTACCAAGTCAACCCTAAAGTGCTGACAACGTTGACACTGACTGGGGTACCATCAAGAGTATGATACTAGAGAAGAATATGAGTATTCGGGATATGACTTTAAATCTTATAAAATAGTTTGAGGACATTAAAATAGAATGAAAGTATAACATGCAGCAGGAGGAACTGGCTTATCAAGCCTATCTCCAACAGCATGAGTAGGAGTCTTATGAGGCCTTTTGTTATTAGCAAGAGATGGAAGAAAAGACAAAGTATGAAGAAGAATGTCTAAAGAGGCATATTCTTGTTAAGGAGGAAGAAATGAGACAATTTCTAGCTCAAGTTCGTACTTTGTTACGAGCTGAACCTACTTGTCCTAACACCATTTCCCTTTTCCCAAGTGGACCTATTGTATGGCAAGAAAGTGAAAGCTCAAAGAGCCAAGAGGAAGCAAAGTGTGAGATTAGGGAGGAAATGAATGCTACCATTATGTCCTCTCATGAGAAAAAACTAGACTTGCTGCAAGAGGAGGTTTTAGGGTTCAAAATCCCAAGTTTCAATCACGAAAAGTTTTCTGAATCAGCAAGTAAGTCTCCTCACATTAAGATTCCAAGTTTTATATATTTAATCCTTTTGAAAAAAATATTACTAGTACAAAATTAGCCTATCATCTATCAAGAACAACCCACTCAAAAGCCCATTCCTCCTCATGCATGTGCAGAGGAGGTTGGTTTAGGATTGGAACTGAGTCCTTTGCATTTTGATTCATTTGAAAGGTTTTCTAATGTTGTTCATGAGATAAATGAACAAGGTGAAAGTCTTCAGTTGAAAAGATAGATTGCCCAAGTTCCAATGGAGAGAGAACTAGATAAAGAAGAGGATTCAGTTTCTTTGTTTGATCAGCTGCTTGGTTTTGTTGATAGTGATCCAGAGAGCATACAGAAGCCTGACTTACCAGCTCATTAGGAGTAGTAGGAAGACATTATAGAACATGGCGGGTTGCTAATACATCAAGACAAGAATGAGGAAGAAGCCTCAAATTAACTAGGAGAGCAAAAGGATAGGCCTATTTTGGAGGATATTGAGGATGCCTTGCATGAAGATGTTTACCAAATTAGACAAGTAATGAAATTAGAACCTATGCTTCAAACTGAAGGTCTAAATTTTCCTACAAGAGTTCAATAGAGTCATTATAAGGTTGAAATTATACAGAAAAGTAAAGAAGAACTAGAAGATGACTTATTTTGGGATGAGCTAGATGATTTTTGTGCAAATTTAGATGTCAAAACAACACCACTGCAAGAGGAGGTTCATAAATAGCAAGAACAACAAGTTGAAATTATTATTTTTCAAGAGATTTCTAATCAATAGGATGAGGAAGGAACAACAAATTTCGAACATCAAGCCAACACTGTGTGTTTGGGTATGTTTTTGTTAAGAGAATGTCCTATTCTACATCTAATCTAGTTGGAAAGAAATAAAGAGGAGCTATTACCTATTCGGTTGGACTCAAGGCATGAAGATGAGCAATAGAAGGAAGAGAGACAACTTGTTTATCCACCATAGAACAACTATATTTTCAGTCAAAACAATTGGGTATATGTGTTTGTTCTTTTTTTGGAAGAGGTATTACATATGTTTATTGGATACCCACCCTTCCCACACCCCTTCTTAGCTACTCAAAGGCATGAAAAACACCCCAGGTTGATCAGAAAAGGGAGATATTTTCTAGAACCAGTAAATGGCTTCATTTAGAAAACCTATTCATTTGTTTAGCTTAGGGAGGTAGGCCATTTGTTTCAGATGAGTTTTTGTTTTCCAAGAAGAGATGATGCATAGTTTGCTGGTCATGTTTCGAGCCAATATTATTTTGTTTTTAGTTTGTTTTGCTGCTATTATTTTTCTAGCAGCTGGGTTTCCATAAAATTTCTAAATTGCAAAGGCCAAGAAAAGACTCTATTGCCCAATGGATATACTAGGCAAGTGACCATGACAGTTTTAATAGGCAAAACTAGTGTAGAGGACAGCAAGTATGTCACCTAATTGTGCTTTGCAACCCAATTAGGTCATGCTATAACAACAATTATCTTTTCTACTTTGAAGAAGCATATAAGTTCAAGGGGAAAGGAAAAGGAGGTTCAAGTTCTCTATCAGCCTAGAAGGCAAGATGTCCTGATGGAGGATAATTCCAGTGATCATATTACCAAGATCATGTGGCAGCTCAATAAGAGCTGCTACATGAGCCAGAAAAGATGAAAGGATTAACCAGTAGAGTAGGAGATATTCTAGGACTGATAGGAGAAATGAAGGCTAATCTATGTATTATAGGTTGTGTTGTAGTAGTTGTTATTGCTCATTCATTGCAATTTGATACATTTAAAAAAGGTACATACACTTTCTGAACTTATCTATGATTATAAAATTTTTTAGAACATGCAATAGTATATACATGTATTTCATTATGCAATTGAGTGTTTTACAAAAGAACAAGGTACAAATCATAACATAAAAGTTGTTTATATTCATAAGATAAGATATGTTCATATTTTCCCACACAAGTTGTGGGAATAATTGTACAAATGAAATGAACAATAGTATATACATGTGAAGCAAAAGAAACATATAGAAATGGAAGGGGATACATCATTGCCTCAACAATGAATCCCCATGGATTATTTTCTTCAAGTTCTTCTCCATCATTCCTAGAAGGCTCCTACAAGAGAAAGCGGGAAAATAGGGTTAGAGCTTAGGATGCCTTCAAAATCTATATGTATTAACATAATACATACATGCCATCATCCATAAGCATGAAAGAAGGAACAGTAAAAAGAAAAAGAGTCACTCAGATGTAAGCATGCAACTATAAGGATTCAAGAATGAATAGAAACATACAAGCACAAGAGAGGCTCCTTGCCTATATATTATTTTCCTAATGTGTTTGTCCACTGTATAGGTATAGGTATTCTTAATAGACCAATCACTGATGATATGAGCTAAGGCTATCATAACAGTCATGCATAGTGTATAATTGTCAAAAGAAGATCTATTAGGAGCCCAACACAGTCATGAGAGAAATATAAGGGATTGTCAAGCCACATCAACACTTGAAGAAAAATATAGAGGATATCATAGTCATACATAGGTAGAATACACGAGAACAATCAAAGAGGAGGAACAATATAGTATTAGGCTAGAGAAGACAAGTCATGTTAGCATAAAAGTAATGAAGAAACTGCACTAGAGTAGTTATGAAGACTACTGTCTGAATGGCCTACAGAAAGATGTTAGCAGTCAACTTTCTTGGGAGGTCATTGAAATAAGTTGACAGTGAGAGTATAAACATAATACATTGTGAACAAAATGATGGGATTATATGTAGATGAAGCATCTTATTATGTCATGGAATAGCCATAGAAAATACTAAAGAATGACATTGCAAGATAATGATCTACCGAGCCCTTTGAAAGATGCTTTGATATAAGAATAAAGAATAACATAAGTCTTATCCATTATCAATAAGACAATCAGAAGAAACAGTAATAGTCAACAAATGATTACAACTATATATAGGCCATAGAAGTAAAGTCCTAATCATGCTAAGAGTAGTCTTCACAATCAATAGAGAGCCACAATAGTCACCTATATGCAACAGGAGCCTCCATGCATGAGTGGGAATATATGAAAGATGATTGTTAATAAAGAACACTAATATCATAATGATAAGGGCAGACCAATTAATTATAAGCAATATGAAAAACAGACAATAGTCATATGTAAATTTGGACAATCATACAAATATTGTTAAAGTCATACATAATGAAGCCTTTAATGTCATTTAGGGTTGATCACCATATTTGTGAGTTGCATAAAGAGGCAAACAAATGAAAAAGAACAGCTTAAGAGATAACTGTCAAGAGGTCTCAAGGAGAAAGTACAAAGAACAACTATACCGTGGAGATAGGAATAGTCATAGTCACAATAGCATGAAACACAACATTGCACTGACAGAGTTCAAGTGTTCATAGTCCTAGAATGTTATAAAGCCATGAGAACAAGTGCATGGTAATTGCAATCCATGAAGGATCAAGCCATTAGTTTTCTAGCAATAAGGACTGTGCATAAAATACAGAGTTGTAGATATGCTAGAGGTCTTCAAAGCCTTGTATGGCCCTAACCTTTCATGAAGCTTGTATAAGCCTAGAAAAGATTAAGAGATACAACACAGTGAAGAGACAATAACCAGTCCAAGAGAAGGAAAGAGACAGTACCATAAAGGGAAAAAGGTTATAAGATAACTCCCTTGGTAGCCACAACAAGACAGAGATAGTCATAAGTTATAGCCAACTAGTAGAACTAAAAAAGGACACTCACACTATATATTTAAAGAATTGTCTCATTATAAAGACATTAATATAAATTAGTCTGAGGTAGTAGTAATGGAATATTGTTTCATTCCTAGAGCTCCATTTCTCATTTATAATGGGAGGAAGTTTACATTTTAAAGTCTACATTTCAGAAATCTTCATCAACATTGGAATCAAACAAGGAAATACATCATGTCTATAGTAGTGGAGTTTTCATTTCATACGTACAATTAATTGATAGAGAGAGTTTTATTATCCTTCAAAGGTATTGGCAAAATTATAAATAGATACAGTTGCAGAGGTATATGTTCATAGAATTTATGGAAGACATTGAGCAATATGGAGAAAACAAATAATATACAGATTTGACAGAGATCAGAGAGGAGCAACAGGTATAACAATCAAGAAAGAAGATAACCACATGGATGACGGTGGCAAGCGTAACAATCATGTAGAAAAATAGATGTTGAAAAATAAATAATGAAAGATTTTGTGTTTTCTAGTATGTAGAGCATTAGTATAGGCATTGAAATTTTCTAAAGGTTCAAGAAATATTTACAGAGGTCTATAATAACAGTTACCAAAAAGTAACAATCTAACATAATGAAGAGAAAGTCTTTTGATTGTAATAGCTAGAGAATAATCTCTGGATTGTCAAAAGAGGACTAATACAGTCATTGGGCATTATAGTCTTCAAAAGAGCAACAACAACACATATGAGATGGATGCAATCATCAAAGAGAAGATTCACCTCCGTCAATAATTTAACCTCTAATTCTTCACCATATACTTATGCAAACAACAATACAACCTCATATGTGTTATCTAGTTTGACAAAACATGCTGCATTATTGTCTAAATCAGTAGATGTCAGACCATCGTCTCGTAATGTTGGTGGACAAGCTTCCATAATAAGAGAAAGATGCAAGGTCTAGAAAGCACCATTACAATTGTTAGATGGAACATTCCTTGTGACCTTCCTATTATTTCAAATGGAAACTACAATAGTAAATGCATGAGAGTACCTCCTTATCAGTAGTCTTCTCAGAGGGAAAGTATAAATATGGTAGCCCTTCTAGAGCACAACTTTTATGGCAGGGTGGTTTTGAGGTACAGAACAAGGGAAACCCTACTAACCATTATGATGGATTACAAGCACATGCATCAACATTAAGCTCATTGCCAATACACTGAAATAGGCTTCTCTATCTATGGGGTACTTTTAGGGAGAGAAAGGAAAATTGCATTGATTCCCCATCTTATCCTCTAGAGAGAACGCATGGACAACTATCAATAAATGTTATAACTATAGGTAATTTGAGTTCCAAGTTTGCGACGCAAATTCTAGCTTCAATGTCAGTGGCTGGACTCTCAGAGAGAGAGAGGACATGGCTATTGATGTAAAAGGAGGTCAAGAGGGTCCTTTAGCAGAGAGTGGTGTAATTGGCCTCAGAGGAGAAAAATTTAAGATCTCTCCTTTCTCACCATTTTCTTCACCTCCAGACAAAGGAAAAAATGAAATTAAAAGGTGATGAAAATAATAGCAGAAGAGAGAGAACAAAAGACTTTGAATATGCAAGTTTCAAGTGAAAAGATTTAGGGCACAACGAAGAGTTGAAGCAGTCCTGAAGACAAAGGTGCAAATCATTCACTATACACAAATAAGAAAAACAAAAACAAGTTCTTTTTCTTTACCTCACGCACCAAAGTTACAGAGACCACTCACAAGAGGTAAAAGAACTGAAATTCTTACTTTTAAATCAACAATGATCAAAAGAACAACATAAGGCAACAATAACATAGTTGGAAAATGATAGAACTGCAACCATCTTGGCCAGAGGTTAGTTTGTGGATGTTTGACAGATGCAGGGTGATTTTGTGCAATCATGGATGACCCTCTCTCAAGCCCAGCTAAATTTTGGAGAGCCAAAGCTTTCAGTCTGAAGCTTGAGAAAAAGCATTACAACTGTAGTGAAGTTGCAAGGATGCTCAGGCTGATATGAAAGTCGCTATGCATATCATTGCTAATAAGCTATGACTTAGATAGTTATACTATTGGTAAATGTGAGAATAGGTCTCCAAACTCAAATAATGATTCATAAGGCGAATCACCTAAATCTATAGATGATTTTTTTTTCTAGAATTAGCTTAGAAAACATTATATACAGTAATTATAATCTATATTTTAAAGTTGAGGTCCAACTCAACATTTCATTCAAGCTTTTGAGTGGTAATCCAACTTGCCGCAGAAACTAACCATATCAACATCTAAATACATGAAAGTTCTTACAAGTAGAGGTGAACCATGACAGAGGACCCCATCTAGAAGCTGTATCAAGTCCTTGGCAGTGCATAGGTCAAAAGAAGAAGCAAAGAGAGGTGAAAAGAATGAACAAAAATATAGTTTAAGGGTTTCTTTTCTTCACTTTGTGCCCTAGGCCAAGTGCTTTCAAGTCTTTTTTGACTTTTTTAAAAAGAAAATCATTGAAATAATACCCTAGCCCATGGCCAAACACTTTCTAAAGTGTTAAAAAAGAGACTTATATCATCAGGAGCCCGTGGAAAGATAGGGAGAGATAAGGTTTTTATGACTTTTATTTGTTTTTCTTAAAGCCTGAAATCAAACAAAGGGGTAAGCTTTTAGGGTTTGAAAAGGAAAGAGGCCATGATGTATTTATTTATTTATTTTTATTGACTTAGGTTAATTTGAGAAGGAATGAGGAGGTTTATAAGCCAAAAATGAGAGAAGGGGTCATTATTACCTTGAAAGATTTTTTTAAAGGGTGAAGACTAGATAAACATATTATGAAACCCCTTTACTTCTTTGCATATGTTAAGTCAATTGTAATGTATTTTAACACTTATTAAGTGCAATATCTTTATAAATTACCTTAATATTTGTTACATAAAAACCCGAGAAAAAGAAAAGGCATCACATAACACCTATTAAGGCAAGTCATAAACCTTTTTGATTGCCCTTAATACATTTAAAAATACATCATAATTGCCCTGAAAGCATGCAAAAAAGGAGAAGGGATGGAAAAGGAGTTGAACATAGGTAACCAACTCATGCAGGAGGAGTTTCTTTTTCTATTTTTGACTTGGAGGCAAATTGAGCTATTTTTGGCATTTTTTGGGTCAAACATCTTCGAAGGAGGAATTTTGAGCTATTTTAGCTCAATTTGGAGCAACTGTGGACCCTATTTTTTAAGCATTTTCCTCTTGCTCGCCGAACAACTAGTAGTTGCTTTTTCAGATTTTTCATGCATCAGTTGGAGTGCAATTTGACAGGAGTTGATCTTCCCTTTGCTTTTTGGGACAGAGTTTTGTATTATAGGGGAAAAAAGCTCATGCTTTTTTTTTGAATTATTGCTTTTTCCCTTGCCATTGCACACTGCAGAGAGAGATTCAGTCTTGTAACTCAACTATTTTTATAGATTTTATGTAGTAGTAGCAGTTTATTTTCAATAGTTTAATTGTTATTTTGCAGAGTTTTCCTTCTATTATCAATAAAATTAGGTGTTCTTCTATTCATATTCACGTGTCTTGTCTCTTTTGAGTGATTTGATAAGATTTATTGTGTTTTTTACCAAAACCTTTAAGTTTTCTATCTCCTTTATGAATTCAAGTACACAAAGTGCAAATTTACTATAGGTTAGAGATTGTGCAAATCATTTCATGCCTTTTTGTGAAACATTTAAGTGGTAAAGATTATTTAGTTTGAGTTGTATTAACAAATATTTTGAGGATAGCTATGAATCAAATTGCAAGTTAGGATATTCAATCATTTGGTGCATCACCCATTAGAATAAATTTTAGTTTTTAATTTATTTTATCATTTCTCTATCTCTTTTCCATGAACTATAGCAGATCTAAGGGACTTTTAAAGGGACCTGACTCTTCTAGAGGTTTGTTATCATCATAGACAAACCCACAGTCTTAGAATGTTCCCATATTGCACAAGATTGCCAAGATTTTAAAGGCTTAGCATTCAGGGCGCAATCCTTCATGACAATAGGGCGCAATCCTTCATGACAATAGTGTCATGAAGGATTGCGCCCTGAATGCTAAGCCTTTAAAATCTTGGCAATCTTGTGCAATATGGGAACATTCTAAGACTGTGGGTTTGTCTATGATGATAACAAACCTCTAGAAGAGTCAGGTCCCTTTAAAAGTCCCTTAGATCTGCTATAGTTCATGGAAAAGAGATAGAGAAATGATAATATAATATGAAAACTAGGGTGATGCACCAAATGATTGAATTTCCTAACTTGCAATATGATTTACAACTATCCTCAATACTATTCATAAAACTCAAACTAAATAATCCTTACCACATAAATGTTTCAAAAAAGGCATGAAATGACTTGCAGAATCTATAACCTATAGTAAATTTGCACTTTGTGTACTTGCATTCAATAAAGGAGATAGAAAACGTAAAGGTTTTGGTAAAAAACACAATAAATCTATATCAAATCACTCAAAAGAGATAAGACACCTAAATTTGAATAGAACACCTAATTTTATTGATAATAGAAGGATGACTCAATAAAATAACAATGAAACTGTTGAAAATAAACTGCTGCTACTACATAAAACCTGTAAAAATGGCTGAGTTTCAAGACTGAATCTCTCTCTCTCTATAATATTCAAAGGCAAGGGAAAAAGCAAGAAGTAAGAAAAAAGCATGTTCTTTTTTCCCTATAATACAAAAATATTTCCCAAAAAGCAAAGGGAAGATCAACTCCTATCAAACTGCACTCTAATTGATGCATGAAAAGTCTGAAAAAGAAACTCCTAGTTGCTTTGCAAGTAAGAGTAAAAATCCTTAAAAATAGGCTCCACAACTACTCCAAATTAAGCTAAAATAGCTCATAACTACTCCTCCCAAGATGTTTGACCCAAAAGCTGCCAAAAATATCTCAGTTTGACTCCAAGTCAAAAATAGAAAAAGAAAATCCTCTGCATGAGTTGGTTACCTCAGTTCAACTCTTTTTCTATCCCTTCTCCTTTTTTGCATGCTTTGAGGGAAATTATGATTTATTTTTACAAGTATTAAGAGAAATCAAAAAGGTTTATGACTTTCCTTAATAGGTGTTTTGTGATGCCTTTTCTCTTTCTCAGGTTTTTATGTAACAAATATTGAGGCAATTTATAAAGGTATTGCACTTAATAAGTGTTAAAATACATTACAATTTACTCAACTTATGCAAAAAGTAAAATGATTTCACAATATGTTTATCTAGTCTCCACCCTTTACAAAAAGATTTCAAGGTAATAATGACCCCTTCTCTCATTTTTGTCTTATAAAAGTCCTCATTCCTGCTCAAATTGACCAATGTCAATAACAAAATAAAAAATAAATCATGGCCTCTTTCCCTTCCAAACCCTAAAAGCTTACCCTGTTGTTTGATTTGAGGTTTTAAGAAAAATAAATAAAAGTCATAAAAATGTTCTGTCTCCCTATCCTTCCACATGCTCCTCATGATATAAGTCTCTTTTTCAACACTTTAGAAAGTGTTTGTCCACGAGCTAGTGTATTATTTCAATTATTTTATTTTTAAAAAAGTCAAAAAAGACTTGAAAGCTCTCAGGATAGGGCATAAAGTGAACAAAAGAAACCCTATAACTTCATTTTTTTTATTTCTTTCACCTTTCTTTGTTGCTTCTTTTGACCTATGTGCATCCAAGGACTTGATGCAGCTTCTGGGTGGTGTCATCTATCAGGGTTTGTCTATACTGGTAAGCACCTTCATGTATTCAGATCTTAATATGGTCAGTTTCTATTGCAAGTTGGATTGTCGCTCAAAAGCTTGATTGAAATGTTAAGTTGGACCTCTACTTTAAAAATAGATTATAATTATTGTATATTATGTTTTCTCAGCTCATTCTAAACAAAAAAATATTCCGTAGATTTAGGTGATGCACCTTCTGAATCATCATTTGAGTTGGGAGATGTTTTCTCACATTTACCAATAGTATAACGATATTAATCTACTTTTACACCTGCCTATTTAAGCTGTTTCTTATTAGCAATAAGATGCATAGTGAATTTCATATCATCTTGAGCATCCTTGCAACTTGGCTATAGTTCTAATGCTTTCTTAGAGCTTCAGACCGAAAGCTCTATCTCTCCAAAATTTAGCTGGGCTCAAGAGAGGGTTACCCATGACTACACTAACATTTGGCCAAGATGGTTGTAGTTCTCTCATATTCCAACTATGTTACTATTGCCTTTTGTTGATCTTTTGATCATTGTTGATTTAAAAGAAAGAATTTTAGTTCTTTTGCCTCTTTCAAGTGGTCTCTGTACCTTTGGTGCATGAGGTAAAGAAAAAGAACTTGTTTATGCTTTTCTTATTCATGCATACTAAATTATTTACACCTTTTTCTTCAGGACTGCTTCAATTCTTCGTTGTGCCCTAAATCTTTGCTCCTAAAACATGCATATACCAAGTCTTTTGCTCTCTCTCTTCAACTATTATTTTCATCACCTTTCAATTTGATTTTTTCCTTTGTCTGGAGGTGAATAAAATGGTGAGAAAGGAAAGATCTTAGATTTTGCCCCTTTGAGTCTAGTGACACCCCTCTTTGTTAAAGGACCCTCTTGACCTCCTTTTACATCAATATCCATGTCCTCTCTCTCTGAGAATCTAGCCAATGACATTGAAGGTAGAATTCGTGCTGCAATCTTCGAACTCAAATTACCTGTAGTTATAACATTTATTGATAGCTGTCCATGGGTTCTCTCTAGAGGATAAGCTGAGGAATTAATGCAAATTTCCTTTCTCTCCCTAAAAGCACCCCATAAATAGAGAAGCCTATTTCAACGTATTGGCCATGAGCTCAATGTTGATGAATGTGCTTGTAATCCATCATAATGGTTAGTAGGGTTTCTGTTGTTCCCTACCTCAAAAGCACCCTGCCATAAAAGTTGTGCTCTAGAAGGGCTACCATATTTACACTTTCACTCTGAGTAGATTGCTGATAAGGAGGTACTCTCATGCATTAGCCAGGGTAGTTTCCATTTAAAATAATAGGAAGGTTACAAGGAATGTTCCCTCTAATAGCTATAACGGTGCCAAGCCTTACTTCTTTCTCTTATTATGGAAGCTTGTCCACCAACATCACCAAAATCTTATTTAGTCTTTGGGATTGTAACTAGCTTTGTAGTGTTGTTTAATCTTGAAGCCAAGCTAGATGGTGGTCCAACATTTGCTGATTTAGACGATAATGTAGCATTGTGTGTCAAAGTAGACAACACATATGAGGCTACGTTGTATTTTGTAGAAGTACATGGTGAAGAATAAGAGGTTAAACTGTTGATAGAGGTAAATCTTCTCTTTGACGACTGCATCCGTCTCATATATGCTGCTATGTTTGCACCATTTAAAATTTGTTGTTGCTCTCTTGAAGACTATAATGCCCATAGATTGTTTTAGTCCTATTTTGATAGTCCCAAGATTATTGTCCAGCTATTATAGTCAAAAGAATCTCTCTTCATTGTTTTAGACTATTACTTTTTCTTCAGTATTATTATAGACCTCTGTAAATATTCCTTGAACCTTTAGAAAGTTTCAATACCTATACTAATGCTCTGCAAACTAGAAAACATGAAATCTTTCATTATCCCTTTTTCTGCATCTATTTTTCTCCATGACTATTATTCTTGCCACAATCATCCATGTGGTTGTTTTCTTACTTGATGTTATACCTGCTACTCTGCTCTAATCTTTATCAAATATGTATGTTATCTATTTTCTCCTTATTGCTCAATGTCTTCCATAAATTCTATGAACATATACCTCTGCACTATATCTATTTATAATTTTACCAATACCTTTGAAGGATAATACAACTCTCTCTATCAGTGAATTGCACGTATGAAAAGAAGACCCCACTACTATAGACATGATGTATTTCCTTGTTTGATTCCAATTTTGATGAAGATTTCTGAAATGCAGACTTTAAGATGTAAACTTCTTTTCATTATAAATAAGAAATGGAGCTCTAGAAATGAAACAATATTCCATTACTACTACCTCAGACCAATTTATATTAATGTCTTCATGATGAGAGATTGTTCTATGAATATGCAGTGTGACTATCCTTATTTAGCTCTACCAGTTGGATGTAACTTACCACTATCTCAGTCTTTGTTGTGGCTACTAAGGCAGTTATCTCATACCCTTTTTACCTTTAGGGTTCTGTCTCTTTCCTTCTGTTCGACTAGTTACTGTCTCTTCACTGTGTTGCATCTCTTAATCTTGTCTAGGCTTGTACAAGCTTCATGAAAGGTCAAGGCCATACAAGGCTTTTAACACCTTTACCATATCTACAACTTTGTATTTTATGCATAGTCCTTATTGCTAGAAAACTAATGGCTTGATCCTTCATGGGTTGCAATTACCATGCACTTGTTCTCATGGTTTTATAACATTCTAGGACCTTGAACACTTGAACTCTATCAGTACAATGTTGTGTTTCATGCTATTGTGACTATGACTATTCCTGTCTCTATAGTATAGCTGCTCTTCGTACTTTCTCCTTTAGATCTGTTGATAGTTATCTCTTAAGTTGTTCTTTTTCATTTGTTGGCCTCTTTATGCAAATCACAAACATGGTGATCATCCCTAAATGACATTAAAGGCTTCATTATGTATGAATTCAACAATATTTGTATGATTGTCTTAATTTACATAGGACTATTGTTTGTCCTTCATATCTCTTATAGTTGATTGGTTTGCCCTTATCATTATGATATCAATGTTCTTTATTAACATCCATCTTTCATATATTACCACTCATGTATGGAGGCTCTTGATGCATATAGGCAACTATTGTGGCTCTCTATTGATTGTGATGACCGCTCTTAGCATGATTAGGATAGTACTTCTATGGCCTGTATATAGTTGTCATCATTTGTTGATTGTTACTCTTTCTTCTGATTATCTTATTGATAATGGATAAGACTTATGTTATTCTTTATTCTTATAACAAAGCATCTTTTAAAAGGCTAGGTAGATCTTTATCTTGCAATGTTGTTCTTCATTGTTTTCTATGACTGATCCATGACATAATAAGATTAATGTGGGACATTGTGGTTGACTAGATACCCCTTATTTTAGATGGGAATGATATATAGATTCTTTGTATCAAATAAACCTTATGAAAGAATAAGATCTATCCTAAGAGCCATATGGGTCAAATAAGCAACACAAACCCTTGGAAATGAAATTTCAAAAAAAAAACTAAATAATAATGAGCAATAGATATGCATTATTGTTGATGTGAAGACCTTACAACAAAGAAAGGTTTACAGTCTCAAGATTTCCACTGGGTGTATATCACATTAAGATTTTCTAAAAATCTATACTAGTTACGTAAGTTATGAGAGTTGAAAGAAACAATAGGTTGTTAAATATGTTTATAAATAGATGCACACTTTTCTATACATGCAAGTTTTTCTTTGAGGATATTAGGCCACTTAGAGTTTTTTAAAGGGAAACATGGGATTTGAAAATGATGCATGTTAATAAATTGATGATGAGTATTTAGATGAGATGGAAGCCTATAAATAATAAATATTTGATAAGAATTGATGAGGCCATTTTTATTGGTCATTCTATCACTCTTCAAGGAGGTTCAAGTAAACCTAAGAGTAGTTTACCAAGGAAATCATGAGATTAGAATTTCTACCCATCTACTCTAAATTGTTGGAGATATTATAAAGGAGAACACGATGTGTTTCAATGAAGCCCAAGAAGTAGTCTTTGTTGAAGGCATAGTTCTTGTGCCTAGGAGAGAAAGACCCCTTCAAATTCAAGTAGTCTTTTATAATTGACAAAGAAACCTAGTTGACAGATTGAGGAACCAAGTGTGTACTCAGTAAGCCCTTACTCATAACAACCAATAAGTGGTTTGGTGACTCTACACTATTGTTGTTTACTAATATTCTGCTCTAGTTTACCAAGTCAAACCCAAAGTGCTGACAACATTGACACTGACTGGGGTACCATCAAGAGTATGATACTAGAGAAGAATATGAGTATTCAGGATATGACTTTAGATCTTTTAAAATAGTTTGAGGACATTGAAATAGAATGAAAGTATAACATGCAGTAGGAGGAACTGGCTTATCAAGCCTATCTCCAACAACATGAGTAGAAGTCTTATGAGGCCTTTTGTTATCAGCAAGAGATGGAAGAAAAGACAAAGTATGAAGAAGAATGTCTAAAGAGGCATATTCTTGTTAAGGAGGAAGACATGAGACAACTTCTGGCTCAAGTTCATACTTTGTTACCAGCTGAACGTACTTGTCCTAACACCATTTCCCTTTTCCCAAGTGGACCTATTGTATGGCAAGAAAGTGAAAGCTCAAAGAGCCAAGAGGAAGCAAAGTGTGAGATTAGGGAGGAAATGAATGCTACCATTCTATCCTCTCATGAGAAAAAACTAGACTTGCTACAAGAGGAGGTTTTAGGGTTCAAAATCCCAAGTTTCAATCACGAAACATTTTTTGAATCAATAAGTAAGTCTCCTCACATTAAAATTCCAAGTTTTAGATATTTAATCCTTTTGCAAGAAATATTACAAGTAAAAAATTAGCCTATCATCTATCAAGAACAACCCACTCAAAAGCCCATTCTTCCTCATGCATGTGCAGAGGAGGTTGGTTTAGGCTTGGAATTGAGTCCTTTGCATTTTGATTCATTTGAAAGGTTTTCTAATGTTGTTCATGAGATAAATGAACAAGGTGAAAGTCTTCAGTTGAAAAGATAGATTGCCCAAGTTCCAATGTAGAGAGAAGTAGATAAAGAAGAGGATTCAGTTTCTTTGTTTGATCAGCTGTTTGGTTTTGTTGATAGTGATCAAGAGAGCATATAGAAGCCTGACTTACCAGCTCATTAGGAGCAGTAGGAAGACATTATACAACATGGTGGGTTACTAATACATCAAGACAAGAATGAGGAAGAAGCCTCAAATTAACTAGGAGAGAAAAAGGATAGGCCTATTTTGGAGGATATTGAGGATGCCTTGCATGAAGATGTTTAGCAAATTAGACAAGTAATGAAATTAGAACCTATGCTTCAAACTGAAGGGCTAAATATTACTACAAGAGTTCAACAGAGTCATTATAAGGTTGAAATTATACAGAAAAGTAAAGAAGAACTAGAAGATGACCTATTTTTGGATGAGCTAGATGATTTTTGTGCAAATTTAGATTTCAAAACAACACCTCTGCAAGAGGAGTTTCATAAATAGAAAGAACAACAAGTGGAAATTATTATTTTTCAAGAGATTTCTAATCAATAGGATGAGGAAGGAACAACAAATTTCGAAAATCAAGCCAACACTATGTGTTTGGGTATGTTTTTTTCAAGAGAATGTCCTATTCTACATCTAATCCAGTTGGAAAGAAATAAAGAGGAGCTATTACCTATTAGGTTGGACTCAAGGCATGAAGATGAGTAATAGAAGGAAGAGAGACAACTTGTTTATCCACCATAGAACAACTATATTTTCAGTCAAAACAATTGGGTATATGTGTTTGTTCTTTTTTTGGAAGAGGTATTACATATGTTTATTGGATACCCACCCTTTCCGCACCCCTTCTTAACTACTCAAAGGCATGAAAAACACCCCAGGTTGATTAGAAAAGGGAGATATTTTCCAGAACCAGTTAATGGCTTCATTTAGAAAACCTATTCATTTGTTTAGCGTAGGGAGGTAGGCCATTTGTTTTAGTTGAGTTTTTGTTTTCCAAGAAGAGATGATGAATAGTTTACTGGTCTTGTTTGGAGCCAACATTATTTTGTTTTTAGTTTGTTTTGCTGCTATTATTTTTCTAGCAGCTGGGTTTCAATAAATTTTCTAAATTGCAAAGGCCAAGAAAAGACTCTATTGCCCAAAGGATATACTAGGCAAGTGACCATGGTAGTTTTAACAGGAAAAACTAGTGTAGAGGTCACCAAATATGTTACCTAATTGTGCTTTGCAACCCAATTAGGTCATGCTATAACAACAATTATCTTTGCTACTTTGAAGAAGCTATAAGTTCAAGGGGAAAGGAAAAGGAGGTTCAAGTTCTCTGTCAGCCTAGAAGGCCTAATGTCCTGATGGAGGATAATTCCAGTGATCATATTACCAAGATCATGCAGCAGCTCAATAAGAGCTGCTACATGAGCCAGAAAAGATGAAAGGATACTCCAGTAGAGTAGGAGATATTCTAGGACTGATAGGAGAAATGAAGGCTAATCTATGTATTATAGGTTGTGTTGTAGTAGTTGTTATTGCTCATTCATTGCAATTTGATACACTTCAAAAAGGTACATACACTTTTAGAACTTATCTATGATTATAACTTATTTTAGAACATGCAATGGTATAGAGATGTATTTCATTATGTAATTGAGTGTTTTACAAAAGAACAAGGTACAAATCATTGCATAAAAGTTGTTTATATTCATAAGATAAGATATGTTCATATTTTCCCACACAAATCGTGGGAATAATTGTACAAATGAAATGAACAATAGTATATACATGTGAAGCAAAAGAAACATATAGAAAGGGAAGGGGATCCATCATTGCCTCAACAACGAATCCCCATGGATTATTGTCTTCAAGTTCTTCTCCATCGTTCCTAGAAGGCTCCTACAAGAGAAAGAGGGAAAACAGAGTTAGAGCTCAGGATGCCTTCAAAATCTATATGTATTAACATAATACATACATGCCATCATCCATAAGCATCAAAGAAGGAACAGTAAAAAGAAAAAGTCACTCAGATGTAAGCATGCAACTATAAGGATTCAAGAATGAATAGAAACATACAAGCACAAGAGAGGCTGCTTACCTGTATATTATTTTCCTAATGTGTTTGTTCACTGTATAGATATAGGTATTCTTAATAGATCAATCACTGATGATATGAGCTAAGGCTGTCATGACAGTCATGCATAGTGTATAATTGTCAAAAGAAGATCTATTAGGAGCCCAACACAGTCATGAGAGAAATATAAGGGATTGTCAAGCCACATCAACACTTGAAGAAAAATATAGAGGATATCATAGTCATACATAGGTAGAATACATGAGAATAGTCAAAGAGGAGGAACAATATAGTATTAGGCTAGAGAAGACAAGTCATGTTAGCATAAAAGTAATGAAGAAACTGCACTGGAGCAGTTATGAAGACTACTGTCTGAATGGCCTACAGAAAGATGTTAGCAGTAAACTTTCTTGGGAGGTCATTGAAATAAGTTGACAGTGAGAGTATAAACATAATACATTGTGAACAAAATGATGGGATTATATGTAGATGAAGCATCTTATTATGTCATGGAATAGTCATAGAAAATACTGAAGAATGACATTGCAAGATAATGATCTACCCAGCCCTTTAAAATATGCTTTGTTATAAGAATATAGAATAACATAAGTCTTATCCATTATCAATAAGACAATCAGAAGAAACAGTAATAGTCAACAAATGATTACAACTATATATAGGCCATAGAAGTAAAGTCCTAATCATGCTAAGAGTAGTCTTCACAATCAATAGAGAGCCACAATAGTCACGTATATGCATCAGGAGCCTCCATGCATGAGTGGGAATATATGAAAGATGGTTGTTAATAAAGAACACTAATATCATAATGATAAGGGCAGACCAATTAATTATAAGCAATATGAAAAATAGACAATAGTCATATGTAAATTTGGACAATCATACAACTATTGTTAAAGTCATACATAATGAAGCCTTTAATGTCATTTAGGGATGATCACCATGTTGGTCAGTTGCATAAAGAGGCAAACAAATGAAAAACAACAACTTCAGAGATAACTTTCAAGAGGTCTCAAGGAGAAAGTACAAAGAACAACTATACCATGGAGATAGGAATAGTCACAGTCACAATAGCATGAAACACAACATTTCACTGACAGAGTTCAAGTGTTCATAGTCCTAGAATGTTATAAGACCATGAGAACAAGTGCATGGTAATTGCAATCCATGAAGGATCAAGCCATTAGTTTTCTAGCAATAAGGACTGTGCATAAAATATAGAGTTGTAGATATGCTACAGGTCTTCAAAGCCTTGTATGGCCTTAACCTTTCATGAAGCTTGTATAAGCCTAGAAAAGATTAAGAGATACAACACAATGAAGAGACAATAACTAGTCCAAGAGAAGGAAAGAGACAGTACCATAAAGGGAAAAAGGGTATAAGATAACTCCCTTGGTAGCCACAACAATACTGAGATAGTCATAAGCTTCAGCCAACTAGTAGAACTAAAAAAGGACACTCACACTATATATTTAAAGAATTGTCTCATTATGAAGACATTAATATAAATTGGTCTGAGGTAGTAGTAATGGAATATTGTTTCATTTCCAGAGCTCCATTTCTCATTTATAATGAGAGGAAGTTTACATCTTAAAGTCTGCATTTCAGAAATCTTCATCAACATTGGAATCAAACAAGGAAATACATCATGTCTATAGCAGTGGAGTCTTCATTTCATATGTGCAATTAATTGATAAAGAGAGTTTTATTGTCCTTAAAAGGTATTGGCAAAATTATAAATAGATATAGTTACAAAGGTATATGTTCATGGAATTTATGGAAGACATTGAGCAATATCGAGAAAACAAATAATATACAGATTTGACAGAGATCAGAGAGGAGCAACAGGTATAACAATCAAGTAAGTAGATAACCACATGGATGACGGTGGCAAGCATAACAATCATGCAGAAAAATAGATGTTGAAAAATAGATAATGAAAGATTTTGTGTTTTCTAGTATGCAGAGCATTAGTATAGGCATTGAAACTTTCTAAAGGTTCAAGAAATATTTACAAAGGTCTATAATAACAGTGAACAAAAAGTAACAATCTGACATAATGAAGAGAAATTTTTTTGATTGTAATAGTTAGAGAATAATCTCTGGATTGTCAAAAGAGGACTAATATAGTCATTGGGCATTATAGTCTTCAAAAGAGCAACAACAACATATATGAGATGGATGCAATCATCAAAGAGAAGATTCACCTCTGTCAACAATTTAACCTCTAATTCTTCACCATGTACTAATGCAAACAACAATACAACCTCATATGTGTTGTCTAGTTCAACAGAACATGCTGCATTATTGTCTAAATCAGCAGACGTTAGACCATCATCTCGTAATGTTGGTGGACAAGCTTCCATAATAAGAGAAAGATGCAAGGTCTGGAAAGCACCATTACAATTGTTAGAGGGAACATTCCTTGTGACCTTCCTATTATTTCAAAAGGAAACTGCAATAGAAAATGCATGAGAGTACCTCCTTATCAGTAGTCTTCTCAGAGGGAAAGTATAAATATGGTAGCCCTTCTAGAGCACAACTTTTATGGCAGGGTGGTTTTGAGGTACAGAACAAGGGAAACCCTACTAACCATTATGATGGATTACAAGCACATGCATCAACATTAAGCTCATGGCCAATACATTGAAATAGGCTTCTCTATCTATGGGGTGCTTTTAGGGAGAGAAAGGAAAATTGCATTGATTCCCCATCTTATCCTCTAGAGAGAACCCATTGTCAACTATCAATAAATGTTATAACTACAGGTAATTTGAGTTCCAAGTTTGCAACATGAATTCTAGCTTCAATGTTAGTGGCTAGACTCTTAGAGAGAGAGGACATGGCTATTGATGTAAAAGGAGGTCAAGAGGGTCCTTTAGTAGAGAGGGGTGTAATTGGCCTCAGAGGAGCAAAATTTAAGATCTCTCCTTTCTCACCATTTTCTTCACCTCCAGACAAAGGAAAAAATGAAATTAAAATGTGATGAAAATAATAGCAGAAGAGAGAGAACAAAAGAGTTTGAATATGCAAGTTTCACGAGAAAAGATTTAGGGCACAATGAAGAATTGAAGCAGTCCTAAAGACAAAGGTGCAAATCATTCACTATATACGAATATGAAAAACAAAAACAAGTTCTTTTTCTTTACCTCACGCACCAAAGTTACAGAGACCACTCATAAGAGGTAAAAGAACTGAAATTCTTACTTTTAAATCAACAATGATCAAAAGAACAACATAAGGCAACAATAATATAGTTGGAAAATGACAGAACTGCAACCATCTTGGCCAGAGGTTAGTTTGTGGATGTTTGACAGATGCGGGGTGATTTTGTGCAATCATGGATGACCCTCTCTCAAGCCCAGCTAAATTTTGGAGAGCCAAAGCTTTCGGTCTGAAGCTTGAAAAAAAGCATTACAACTGTAGTGAAGTTGTAAGGATGCTCAGGCTGATATGAAATTCGCTATGCATATCATTGCTAATAAGCTATGACTTAGATATATATACTATTGGTAAATGTGAGAACAAGTCTCTGAACTCAAATAATGATTCATAAGGTGAATCACCTAAATCTATAGATGATTTTTTTTTTCTAGAATCAGCTTAGAAAACATTATATACAGTAATTATAATCTATGTTTTAAAGTTGACGTCCAACTCAACATTTCATTCAAGCTTTTGAGTGGTAATCCAACTTGCAACATAAACTAACCATATCAACAGCTGAATACATGAAGGTTCTTACAAGTAGAGGTGAACCATGACAGAGGACCCCATCTAGAAGCTGTATCAAGTCCTTGGCAATGCATAGGTCAAAAGAAGAAGCAAAGAGAGGTGAAAAGAATGAACAAAAATAAAGTTTAATGGTTTCTTTTCTTCACTTTGTGCCCTAGGCCGAATGCTTTCAAGTCTTTTTTGACTTTTTTAAAAAGAAAATCATTGAAATAATACCCTAGCCCATGGCCAAACACTTTCTAAAGTGTTGAAAAAGAGACTTATATCATCAGGAGCCCATGGAAAGATATGGAGAGATAAGGTTTTTATGACTTTTATCTGTTTTTCTTAAAGCCTGAAATCAAAAAAAGGGGTAAGCTTTTAGGGTTTGAAAAGGAAAGGGGCCATGATGTATTTTTTTTATTTTTTTATTGACTTAGGTTAATTTGAGAAGGAATGAGGAGTTTTATAAGCCAAAAATGAGAGAAGGGGTCATTATTACCTTGAAAGATTTTTTTAAAGGGTGGAGACTAGATAAACATATTATGAAACCCCTTTACTTCTTTGCATTTGTTGAGTCAATTGTAATGTATTTTAACACTTATTAAGTGCAATATCTTTATAAATTGCCTTAATATTTGTTACATAAAAACCTGAGAAAAAGAAAAGGCACCACATAACACCTACTAAGGCAAGTCATAAACCTTTTTGATTGCCCTTAACATATTTAAAAATACATCATAATTGCCCTCAAAGCATGCAAAAAATGAGAAGGGACAGAGAAGGAGTTGAACAGAGGTAACCAACTCATGCAAGAGGAGTTTCTTTTTCTATTTTTGACTTGGAGGCAAACTGAGCTATTTTTGGTACTTTTTGGGTCAAACATCTTGGAAGGAGGAATTTTGAGCTATTTTAGCTCAATTTGGAGCAGTTGTGGACCCTCTTTTTAAAGCATTTTCCTGTTGCTCGCCCAACAACTAGCAGTTGCTTTTTCAGAATTTTCATGCATCAGTTGGAGTGCAATTTGATAGGAGTTGATCTTCCCTTTGCTTTTTGGGACATAGTTTTGTATTATAGGGGAAACAAGCTCATGCTTTTTTCTTAATTGTTGCTTTTTCCCTTGCCTTTGCACATTGCAGAGAGAGATTCAGTCTTGTAACTCAGCTATTTTTATAGGTTTTCTGCAGTAGTAGCAGTTTGTTTCAATAGTTTAATTGTTATTTTGCAGAGTTTTCCTTCCATTATCAATAAAATTAGGTGTTCTTCTATTCAGATTCACGTGTCTTATCTCTTTTGAGTGATTTGATAAAGATTTATTGTGTTTTTTACCAAAACCTTTTAGTTTTCTATCTCCTTTATGAATTCAAGTACACAAAGTGCAAATCATTTCATGCCTTTTTGTGAAATATTTATGTGGTAAAGATTGTTCAGTTTGAGTTGTATTAACAAATGTATTGAGGATAGCTATGAATTAGATTGCAAGTTAGGATATTCAATTAGTTGGTGCATCACCCCTTAGAATATATTTTAGTTTTTAATTTATTTTGTTATTTCTCTATCTCTTTTCCATGAAATATAGCAGATCTAAGGGGCTTTTAAAGGGATCTAGCTCTTCGAGAAGTTTTTTCTCATCATAGACAAACCCACAGTTTGAGAATGTTCCCATGTTGCATGGGATTGCCAAGATCTTAAAGGCTTAGCATTCAGGGCTCAATCCTTCATGACAACAGTTGTCGTGAAGGATTGCACCCTGAATGCTAAGCCTTTAAAATCTTGGCAATCTCATGCAACATGGGAACATTCTCATACTATGGGTTTGTATATGCTGAGAACGAACCTCCAGAAGAGTCAGCTCCCTTTAGAAGTCCCTTAGATCTGCTGTAGTTCATGGAAAAGAGATATAGAAATGATAAAATAATCTAATTCACAGTTATCCCCAATATTGTTCATACAACACAAACTAGGTAATCCTTACCACATAAATGTTTCAAAAAAAGGCATGAAATGACTTGCAAAATCTGTAACATGTAGTAAATTTGCTCTTTGTGTACTTGCATTCAATAAAGGAGATAGAAAACATAAAGGTTTTGGTAAAAAAACATAATAAATATTTATCAAATCACTCAAAAGAGACAAGACACCTGAATTTGAATAGAAGAACACCTAATTTTATTGATAATAGAAGATAACTCTGTAAAATAACAATGGAACAGCTGAAAATAAACTGCTGCTACTTCATAAAACCTGTAAAAATGGATGAGTTACAAGACTAAATCTCTCTCTCTGCAATGTTCAAAGGCAAGGGGAAAAGAAAGAAGAAAGAAAAACACATGAGCTTTTTTCCCTATAATACAAAAATATTTCCCAAAAAGCAAAGGGAAGATCAACTCCTATCAAACTATACTCTAACTGATGCATGAAAAGTCTGAAAAAGGAACTCTTAGTTGCTTGACGAGTAAGAGGAAAAAACCTTAAAAATAGGGTCCACAACTACTCCAAATTGAGCTAAAATAGGTCATAACTCCTCCTCCCAAGATGTTTGACCCAAAAACTACCAAAAATATCTCAGTTTGACTCCATGTCAAAAATAGAAAAAGAAAATCCTCTACATGAGTTGGTTATCTCAGTTCAACTCTTTTTCTGTCCCTTCTCCTTTTTTGCATCCTTTGAGGGCAATTATGATTTATTTTTATAAGTATTAAGGGCAATCAAAAAGGTTTATGACTTGCCTTAATAGGTCGTATGTGATGCCTTTTCTCTTTCTCAGGTTTTTATGTAACAAATATTAAGGCAATTTGCAAAGGTATTGCACTTAATAAGTGTTAAAATACATTACAATTTACTCAACTTATGCAAAAAAGTAAAAGGGTTTTATAATATGTTTATCTAGTCTCCACCCTTTACAAAAAGCTTTCAAGTTAAAAATGACCCCTTCTCTCATTTTTGGCTTATAAAAGTCCTCATTCCTGCTCAAATTGACCTATGTCAATAATAAAATAAAAAATACATCATGGCCTCTTTTCTTTTCAAACCCTAAAAGCTTACCATGTTGTTTGATTTGAGGTTTTAAGAAAAATAAATAGAAGTCATAAAAACCTTATGTCTCCCTATCCTTCCATGGGCTCCTCATGATATAAGTCTCTTTTTCAACACTTTAGAAAGTGTTTGGCCAAGAGATATGGTATTATTTCAGTGATTTTCTTTTTAATAAAGTCAAAAAAGACTTGAAAGCACTTGGGATAGGGCATAAAGTGAACAAAAGAAACCTGATTAAAACTTCATTTTTTTTCATTTCTTTCACCTTTCTTTTCTTGTCCTTTTGACCTGTGTGCTGCCAAGGACTTGATGCAGCTTCTAGATGGGGTCACCTGTCAGGGTTCGTCTATACCGGTAAGCACCTTCATGTTTTCAGCTATTAATATGGTCAGTTTCTGTTGCAAGTTGGATTGTCGCTCAAAAGCTTGATTAAAATGTTAAGTTGGACCTCTACTTTAAAAACATATTATAATTACTGTATATTATGTTTTCTCAGCTGATTCTAGACAAAAAAATCTTCTGTAGATTTAGGTGATGCACCTTCTAAATCATCATTTGAGTTGGGAGACCTTTTCTCACATTTACCAATAGTATAACGATATTAAGCTACTTTTACACCTGCCTATCTAAGCCTTTGCTTATTAGCAATGAGATGCATAGTGAATTTCATATCAACTTGAGCATCTTTGCAACTTAGCTATAGTTCTAATGCTTTCTTAGAGCTTCAGATTGAAAGCTCTAGCTCTTAAAAATTTAGCTGGGCTCGAGAGAGAGGGTCACCCATGAGTGCACAAAATCAATCCGCGTCTATCAAACATCCACAAACTAACCTCTGGCCAAGATGGTTGTAGTTATCTCATATTCCACCTATGTTACTATTGCCTTTTGTTATTCTTTTGATCATTGTTGAATTAAAAGAAAGAATTGTAGTTCTTTTGCCTCTTGCGAGTGGTCTCTGTACCTTTGGTTCATGAGGTAAAGAAAAAAACTTGTTTATACTTTTCTTATTCGTGCATACTAAATGATTTACACCTTTGTCTTTAGGACTGCTTCAATTCTTTGTTCTGCCCTAAATATTTGCTCCTAAAACATGCATATTCCAAGCCTTTTGCTCTCTCTCTTCCACTATTATTTTCATCACCTTTCAATTTGATTTTTTCCTTTGTCTGGAGGTGAATAAAATCGTGAGAAAGGAGAGATCTTAGATTTTGCCCCTTTGAGTCTAGTGACACCCCACTTTGCTAAAGGTCCCTTTTGACCTCCTTTACATCAATATCCATGTCCTCTCTCTCTAAGAAACTATCCACTAACATTGAAGATAGAATTTGTGCCACAATCTTGGAAATCAAATTACCTATAGTTATAACATTTATTGATAGCTGTCCATGGGTTCTCTGTAGAGGATAAGATGAGGAATCAATGCAAATTTCCTTTCTTTCCCTAAAAGCACCCCATAAATAGAGAAGCCTATTTCAACACATTGGCAATGAGCTCATTGTTGATGAATGTGCTTGTAATCCATTATAATGGTTAGTAGGGTTTCCCTTGTTTCGTACCTCAAAAGCACCCTGCCATAAAAGTTGTTCTCTAGAAGGGCTACCATATTTACACTTTCACTCTGAGTAGACTGCTGATAAGGAGGTACTCTCATGCATTTGCCAGGGTAGCTTGCATTTGAAATAATAGGAAGGTCACAAGGAATGTTCCCTCTAATAGCTATAATGGTGCCAGGCCTTACTTTTTTCTCTTATTATGGAAGCTTGTCCACCAACATCACCAAAATCTTTTTGAGTCTTTGGGATTGTAACTAGCTTTGTAGTGTTGTTTAATCTTGAAGCCAAGCTAGATGATGGTCTTATTCATCTTGAGTGGCTAGATTCGGTGCTTGCATTCACTGAATGTTCTTGATTTCTACAACCCTTGTACTGAGATCAAGTATGTGAACATTAGTACCTAACATTCAGGGATCATGATCTCTTACATATCTATCTCCTTCAAATGATCTCTTTTTCCACCATTATAGAGTAAACGAGGGATCCAACTATCAACTATATAAAGGGGTGTGGGGGCTATAAAAAGGATCTTAACCTAGGTGGTGTGTGAGAAAAATGATCAATTGTTCCCCACTCTAGAATGGATGGTGCCTACCTACAAATTCTGTTATTGCGTCATTTGTCTCTCAATCCATGGATATGGTTCTAATGTTGTATACTCCATTATTGGTGGTGTGACCTTCTTAGTCTTAGTGGTTGGTTCCTCAATTCTATATTTCATGTTGTAAATAATAGAAATAGAAAAATGAGCCTGTGTGGAGGTCATGGATCAAAATAAATGGAACGTAGGTCTCAATCTATAATGTTTGAGCTTATTTTCTAGAGCCTCAAGTATAGGAGGGAGCCTAATCATCATACTAGGTTATCTATGTTTCATGTATGAACAAACAATTGAATACAATTGATTTAGCAATACCCTATATAGGTACCTGTGTGAGGTCAAAGAAATGGTAGCATCAATGGCAAAGAAATTTCTAGATGAAACTAACAATGAAGCTAACATTGAGGTGGACAAACTAGTGAATGTGGCAATTCATATGCACCGAATAAGTATCTGCATGCCAAATCAAAGGAAGTGTGGGAGAAATTGAAAATTGGTCAACTTGCTATTTCACATGAATCACAAGAAAACATGACATCATGAACTAGTATGATGCGATATATGGTTTGCTTGATGGGAGAGGAGGATGGCTCAGAGGAGATGCTAACATTTATGATGACAACTATGCAGGTAGTACTATAACAAACAATATATATGCTAATTAGAATGCCATTTGCAGTGAATTTTACAATATAGATTCAACAATTTGTCTCAAAGCAAAGAGGAGGCAAATTCATTTCATGAGACATATCTTAGATCTTAGGTTGAGCAAGATCTTCAAATCATGGTCAGTTATTATTTTGCACACAATCTACATGGTGCTTGGGGACACTTTCATAACCACTTATCATTAATACAGGGTGAATACTGATATATCCTCTATAATTGTTGTTGTGCTACTAGATTTGGGGGAGCCGAAAGATGGTATTGGGGTGGTGGTAGAAATAATAATTAAACCATATTAGCTGGGGGACTAAAGAAGACCTTGGACAATGTTGTTCTCAGCTTGGGGTTCTTGACCAATAATGGCACTTGGCATGTGATCCCTTGGCCATATAATGGATCATGGGTAACCTTTTTGATTACATTGGTGGGATAAAATGAGGAGGAGCGAAAATAGAAAGACATGTAGTGTGCAAAATTCCTCAAGGTTCTCTCGAGAGAAGTAAATGTCCATGGCATAGACTGGTTCTTCGCTATCAACTCTGGTAGCTCAAACTCTAGCATGAATGGGTCAAGGATGGGGGAAGCAGTCGATGATAATCAAGTGTAGAAAATATTTTATAGAAAAATGCACATAGGTTGGGAATACATTATAATGTTGATATATAATTATCTACAATTATCTAAGATATAGTAGAGGTGTTCAAAGCCTTGTATGGCCCTGACCTTTCATGAAGCTTGTATAGGCCTAGAAAAGATTAAGAAATGCAACACAGTGAAGAGACAATAACCAGTCCAAGAGAAGGAAAGAGACATTACCATAAAGGGAAAAAGGGTATAAGATAACTGCCTTGGTAGTCACAGCAAGACTGAGATAGTCGTAAGTTATAGCCAACAGTAGAAATAAACAAGGACAATCACACTGCATATTTAAAGAACAATCTCTCATCATGAAGACATTAGTATAAATTGGTTGGAGGTAGTAGTAATGGAATATTGTTTTATTTCCAGAGCACCATTTCTCATTTATAATGAGAGGAAGTTTACATCTTAGAGTCTGCAATTTAGAAATCTTCATCAACATTGGAATCAAACAAGGAAATACATCATGTCTATAGCAGTGGAGTCTTCATTTCATATGTGCAATTAATTGATAGAGAGTTTTATTATCCTTCAAAGGTATTGGCAAAATTATAAATACATACAGTGCAGAGGTATATGTTCATAGAATTTATGGCAGATATTGAGCAATATGGACAAAACATATAACATACAAATTTGATAGAGATCAGAGAGGAGCAGCAGGTATAACAATCAAGAAAGCATATAACCACATGGATGACGGTGGCAAGCATAACAATCATGAAGAAAAATAGATGCAGAAAAATTGGTAATGAAAGCTTTTGTGATTTCTAGTATGCAGAGCAGTAGTATAGGCATTGAAACTTTCTAAAGGTTCAAGGAATATTTACAAAGGTCTATAATAATAGTGAAGAAAAAGTAACAATCTGACATAATGAAGAGAAATTTTTTTGATTGTAATCGCTGGAGAATAATCTTGGGTTTGTCAAAAGAGGACTAATAGCATCATTGGGCATTATAGTCTTCAACATAGAAACAACAAACTATAAAAGGTCCAAACATAGCAGTATATATTAGAGGGATGCAATCATCAAAGAGAAGATTCACCTCTATCAACAATTTTACCTCTGATTCTTCACCATGTACTTATACAAACAACAACGCAACCTCATATGTGTTGTCTAGTTTGATAGAACAGGCTGCATTATTGTCTAAATCAGTAGATGTTAGACCATCATCTATATTGGCTTCAAGATTAAGCAACACTACAAAGCTAGTTACAATCCAAAATACTAAAAAAAAATTTGTGATGTTGGTGGACAAGCTTCCTTAATAAGAGAAAGAAGCAAGGTTTGGAAAGCACTGGTACAATTGTTAGAGGGAACATTCCTTGTGACATTCCTATTATTTCAAATGGAAACTACCCTAGCAAATGCATGAGAGTACCTCCTTATTAGTAGTCTTCTTAGAGGGAAAGTGTAAATATGGTAGCCCTTCCAGAGCACAACTTTTATGGTAGGGTGGTTTTGAGGTACAGAACAAGGGAAACCCTACTAACCATTATGATAGATTAGAAGCACATCCATCAACATTGAGCTCATGGCCAATACGTTGAAATAGGCTTCTCTATGTATGGGGTGATTTTAAGGAGAGAGGAAAATTGCATTGATTCCTCATCTTATTCTCTGAAGAGAACCCATGGACAACTATCAATAAATGTTATAACTATAGGTAATTTGAGTTCCAAGTTTGTGACACAAATTCTAGCTTCAATGTCAGTGGCTAGACTCTCAGAGAGAGAGGACATGGATATTGATGTAAAAGGAGGTCAAGAGGGTCCTTTAGCAAAGAGGGGTGTAATTGGCCTTAGAGGGGCAAAATCTAAAATCTCTCCTTTCTCACCTGTTGATGATTGTTTTGATGCAATCATAACAATAAGTTAAAATTCACATATAATGAACTGAAACTATACTTGAAAGATAAGAAGGAATCATTTGAGATTCAACTAATCCCAAGTCTACAATGGTTCGGTTGGTCGAGTTCAGTTGGTCAATGTGAAGCTGTAATGTTCAAGGGGCCTTACGTAGTTTAGGTTTGTTTGGTAGTTTACTGGACTAAGATTATGCAAAAAAGATCATGAGATATGTCAATACTTTTCATTCCTTTGCATAAAAGTGTTACTGTACTGCAAGTTCAGATGGTTTTCTTGAATTTTTGCAGCTTTCTTCTTTATCTATTTATGAAAACTGTCTACTTATAACTCTGTTATGCAGGCTTCTTCAAATTTGAGACAATTTCCTTTAGATTTCTACGTTTTCAGCTAAATATTTCAGATGGGTTGGGAAAAGTTAGAAAGATCTAATCTATACCTCATTTAATCTACTGAAGGATCTAATTGTTTCTGTTATGCACTATGTAAATACTACAGTAATTTGATCAAATCCACAGTAAAAACCTTAAATGCAAGTTCTGAGCATTTTCACAAACATACATTTAAAATTGCAAGCTCTCAAAGAAAATATTTCAAAACACAAAGAAGAGTAGGAGAACACTCAGAAGATAGATGCAGAACTCTAGATTCTATTGTATTAGAAACGAATAGTCATACATGATTTACAATGTAGGAATGACTCATAGTTTCATTGATCATACTACAGAGAACTTACAAGCTTTACAGATACAGTAAGGCAGCCATACATTCCACGCGCACCTTACTGTAGAAAAACAGGCGACCTCCTTCTTCTACTTCTAGACTAAACTAAGCTGACTTGCTGTATGTTCCCAAAAAATCTCTGTGTAGCCCCTGTTGTAAAGTATTACAGTGTAGAGAGGCACAATATAAAGACATTCTGATTGTCCTCACTATAGCAAAAAAAACGTAACCAAACCCCTGGTTCAAACCCTTGGTTACAGCAATAAATACAGGTGAACCAGCTCTTCAAAATATCTCTGAGCAGTGTCAAATCTGGGTGAAATATTGCCCCTTCTGAGAAGTTCCGGCAGCTTGGCAATAACTTTTGTTTGTCTGTTGTAGTAATACCGTCAGCTGCAACTTTGTCCTTTATTTGAATGGCCTTGACTTCTTCGCACTTCATCTTTATCTTCCTGCTCCTGAGATTGGATTTTCTTCCTCCATGAGGTCACTGTGTTGAATTTCCAGCTGCTTCCTCAACTGCAAGCCTGCAAGACAAGACAAGCAATAAGTATTACATTTATCACATAAACAGCAGGAAATTAAAATAATCATTTAAATCCAGGAGACTGTGCAAAATTGTGGAAATCAGGTCCAAAATACTTTTAAAACGCACTCAAAATGCGTTTAGACTGCTCAAAAACCCATCGGGTCAACCATCGCTGACCGGGAAAATGCCACAGGCACCAAAAAATAGTTTTAAAACTCCACCGCTTCATTTCCCGCCCATCGGCGTGACTATCGCCATCGGTGTGTCAAAAAATTGCTCGGCCGATGTTCTTTGTTTGGCCGATAGCAAGACTTAAAACTTTTGTCTGCATGATATTTTGGAAATATGATGCTCCCCTTTCCAAAGGTCCATATGACGTCATCAGGATGTTTCGCTTCTGTATATTGGGGAAAAGAATGACACCATCATCATCTTCATGTCGAAGGAAAATAGGAGGATATGAAATATGATCCTACTGCTAAGGAAAGGAATATGATGGTGACGTCATCGTCATATCCGGGCTTCATTAAAATGCAAATGATGACATCACCGTCATGTTTAGTTAAGATCAGGGGATAAATGTAATATCGGGTCACCTAAGGAGCATGATTAGGTGGTGAATGTAATATGACCCCTTTGCGGCCAAGGTAACCCTCTCGAAAGATCAGGATGATGATGATCATCAGGATATCCAGGGCTTTTGTCGAACTTAGAATAAGACGTCATCATCATATTCGCGAACCGGATCATGTTTTGGAAAATATCCTGCCGAAGGGAAATGTGATGATGATGATCATCAGGATATTTGCTTCTTCGTTTATCATATTGGGATGACGTCATCATGATATCCGGGGCTTTTGTTAAACTTAGAACATGACGTCATCATCATACTCGCGAACTGGATCATGTTTTGGAAAATATCCTGCCGAAGGGAAATGTGATGATGATGATCATCAGGATATTTGCTTCTTCGTTTATCAGATCGGGATGACGTCATCATGATATCTGAGGCTTTTGTTAAACTTAGAACATGACGTCATCATCATATTCGTGAACCGGATCATGTTTTGGAAAATATCCTGCCGAAGGGAAATGTGATGATGATGATCATCAGGATATTTGCAAAAGGTCATATTTCTCGACAGGAGGACTTTATGAAATATCGGGTAGACAAACAAGATCATGATGATCTTGACAATATGACAGGATAAAAATATGATGATCCTCCTCATCGAATATCATGATGACGTAACCATCATATTCTGTCTTCGGAGCATGAGGATGAGTTGAGGTCATCATCAGGTTAGCGCTAGGGTGATATTTAAAATATGATCATGCTGTTGAGGAATGGAATATCACCCTCCCTTAAAAGACAGGGTGATCATCATGATCATGCAAAAGGAGATCAGGAGGATATGATGACATCATCATCATCCTAGCGAATATCAGCAAATATGACCCTCTTGTGAAAGATCAGGATGATGATGATCCGATAGGATTTTGACATGCGCATGCAAATTATGCAGATGGTGGATTTCCTAAGCAGGGTGATATTATAATATCAGCATGATATTATAATATCAGGTGATGCAAAAAATATCATGATGCTCATTGTTATGAAATATCGGGTTACACTCAAAACATGATGCTCACGATGCGCATAAGGTCATTTGACGGGTAAAACACACTATCACCTAAGATTGACGTCTGGATATTTCGACTGCATGATTTTTATTGGGTGATAGACCAAGATCAGGATGACCTTCACAACATGACTGAGGATATAAAAATATGATGATCACTTGCGATTATCAGGTTTGACCAAAACTTTGACTGCTCATAACTCCCTCATATGGACGAATTTTCAGGTGATGTAAAAGGGAAACCTGCATGAAATTTCAAGCTCTTTCTAAATATGAGGTCACAGAAACAAAGTATGAACTTTGACAAACTGACCTCATGATGATGACCTACCCCATCCCGACCTTCATGATGATGATGCACCTGACTCATTTTTACCAAACCGCCAGAAAGCAGACAAACACAAGCAGAAGCAAAAAGCAAAGCGACAGCAGGGGTCCTCATTTTGCTAAGGAGCATAATGGGGCATGTTGTGAACATCACAACAACTAGCAACCAAAATAAAACAATTAAATTCAGAGTGTTCAAGGAAACTAGATGAAATGAACTCATAACTTCTGACTATCTTTCCTGCAAATTACTATTCAGCTTGAGACTCAAAGTATTCAATAAAGATGCATGAATTTCCATTTTTAGTTTAGTTGTGTGCACGTGATTAATTATCCTCATCTTGAAGATCGGTTGAACAAACCAGTGACTGACATTAGCCTACGTAGGTGAGGATATTCCCTCATAGCCGACCGGATAGAGCCTTGCTGCCAGCGAGCGTCCATAGCCCCGGCAAGGTTATCGTTACAATTCTCCTAAGTAGAGCCCCACTGCCAGCGAGCGTCCATAGCCCCGGTAGAGTTACTTAGATGGCTTAATCTGGATTTTTAGTATAATCCGCTTTATTTATTTATTTATTTATTTTTTGTTTTCTAATTTTGAAAGATTTCATAAGATATAGCAATTTGTAATTTCATGATGCAAGGAGTGGACACTTGCTGAAATTAAGCTGAGAATTGTAATGGTAGCAAGGGTGACCTCTGATTTTTCACCTAATATCTACACTGGTAAGTTCAACAAACCCAAGGATTTTAGGTGTGTCATCGTGAGAAACTTGCTTCAAATCCTCAATCACATTTATTGAATACAAAACTTCAGAAGATGAACAACTCTCTACATTCATGACAGTAACAAGTTATGTGTAAATTACAAATGATTGACTTGAATATCCTAAATTTTATACTGTTTTGAATGGTTGCTAGTTTTGCTCCTTAATACCCTAAAGTAAAATAAAGATCCCTGCTAAGGGGACAACAAACAAACCAAACAAACAAGCTGTACAAACAACACAACAAAAGAAAAACTGTACAAACAGAAAGAAACAAAAGCAAAAAACAAATAGAAGACAAACTATACAAACAGCCAACCCACAAGAAAACAGCAAAAGAAGAACTGTACATTATCCACAGCACTTTACATTAAGAAAAAAGGACTGCCCCCCCCCCCCTTTTTACCTCAAGCTTGGAAGTAGTGTTTCAAATGCTGGCCATTAACTGGTAATGGCATATCTTCTCCAGTCAAGGTCTTAAGTCTGAAGGTGTTATCTCCTATTATTTCTGAGACTTGTAATGGACCCAGCCATAATTTATCAAATTTTCCATGGCTTCCCTTCTTTTCATGTGCTTTGTCCCAGCACAACACTAAGTCTGATATCCTAAATGTCTTGACTCTTGCCCTTTTGTCAAACCACCTCTTAACAACTGCTTGGTGTTTGGCAAACTTCTCGAGGGCTTGACCTCTTTTCTCCTCTAGTTGTAACATTTGCACTATTCTGGCTTCCCTATGGTTATCAAAGCCTAGATATTCATTGGCAAACTTCCAGGTTGGTATTCTCAGATTAACCGGAAGTATGGGATCAGTCCCATAAACTAAGTGATAAGGTGTGCTACCTAAAGCTATTTTGAACTTGGTCCTGTCTACCCATAATGCATATCTTAACAGGGTATTCCACTCTCTAGGACTTTTGGCAATTAACCTCTTGATTATGTCTAATAAAATTTTGTTTGTTGATTCAGCCAGTCCATTACCTTGAGGGTAATAATTCAAAGAAAACCTTAGAATAATCCCATATTCAAATGCCCATTTAGAAAATTTTAAAGAAGAGAAAGCAGGGCCGTTATCACATACCAATGAATAGGGCGTTCCAAACCTGGTGATAATGTTTTCTTCAAGGAACTTGATAACTACCTCAGTTGTGGAAAATTTGCAGCAGGTGGCCTCAGTCGACCTTGTACAATAGTCTGTTACCGTCAATATAAATTTGTGTCCTGCAAAAGATGGGGGATTGATGACTCCGATAAAATCCAAGCCCCACTATGCAAACGGTCTGGATTCGATCACAGGTTGTAGTGGATTGGCTGGATTTTTTCCTTTGTCTGCTGCAGTCTGACAGGTGTGGCAACTTCTGATGTGACTCTTAGTATCTTTGAACATAGTGGGCCAGTAATAGCCCGCCCTCAGTATTTTGTGTGTTGTAGCTAAATGGGAACCATGACCGGTTCCGTACTTGTCATGTAGTTCTGTCAACACTCTATCAGCTTCAGTTCTGTTTATGCATCTCAGATAAATTCCATCATGGTTCTTCCTGAATAGAAGACCTCCTTGCATCATATAATTTTGTGCCTTAATCTTCAAAGCTCTCCTCTGAGAAGCCTTCATCTTGCTTGGGTACTTTCCAGCTATCAGGAAGGTGCTTAAATCATCGTACCAGCCTGATGCATCTTGGGAATTCAATACATATTGTTGTTTTATCAGATTTGGATCCATGTTTGCTATTGTCTGCACCAATGCCTACCCTCTGACCAGCTTTGCGGGAATGATCTCCATGTCGAATTCTTGCAGTGTGGTGATCCATTTGGCTCTTTTTTCTCCAGGCTCGTTTTGCATCAGCAACATTTTTACTGCTGCATCTGGTACTATGGCTTTAATCTGGCTACGCAGAATATAGTGTCTAAATTTTTTCACGGCCTTCACTAATGCGAATGCCTGTCTTTCGATATCTAGATATCTCAGCTGTGCATCCTTCAGAGGCGCACTCATAAATGCTATGGGCCTCTCTTCATTATTTTCACCTTTCTGTGTCAAGGCAGCCACGACAGAATGAGAAGATGCAAAGGAGTAGATGTAAAATGGGCTTGTGTAGTCTGGACTTGCCAATACAGGAGCATCAGAAATTGCCTCCTTGATATCTTCAAATGCGGTTTTGGCCACTAGCGTCCATTCCATCTGTGCATCTTTCTTCAACATAGCATTCAACGGCTGCACGATCTCTGTAAAACCTGTTATAAACTTCCAAACAAAGTTAATTTTACCAAAAAATGATTTGAACTCTTTCCTACTGTTTGGTATTTGCAAATTTTTTATGGATTCTATTCTATCCGGATCAATTGAAATTCCATTTTCAAAAATGACATGGCCTAATAATTTACCTTCAGTTACGCCAAATATACATTTCTTAGGATTAAGGGAAATCCCATACCATTCACATCGCTTGAGTACTTTCCTGAGGTCTTCAGCGTGGGTGGATGCATCCTTGGAATACACAGTTAAATCATCCATATACACAACAATGCATTTACCTGATAATCCACAGAATGCAACGTCCATGGCCCTCTGAAAAGTGGCACCTGCATTGATTAGACCAAAAGGCATTCTTCTATACGCATAATTTCCCCATTTGCAAGTGAAGGTGGTTTTTAGTCTATCTTCTCTATCAATTAAGACCTGATTATAACCTGAAAAACCATCTAAAAAAGACATCATCTTTGCACCATTTACTACTTGCAGTACTTCGTCTATTGGGGGCAAAGGATAATTATCCTTTTCAGATGCCTTGTTTAAATTTCTAAAGTCTACGCACAACCTGATGTCTCTATTTTTCTTCCTTACTGGTACTAAGTTAGCTACCCAGACAGAATGTCTGACTGGGAAAATTATTCCAGCGGACAGTAATTTTTTAACTTCCTCAAAGATTAAAGGTTCGAGAATGGCATTTACAGGCCTCTGTTTCTGCCTAAATGGTTTGACTTCTTTTCTTAAAGGTATTACGTGAGTTATGATGGACTCATGAAATGTTTTGAAGTCTTCGTAAGTCCATGCTATGACATGTTTATATTCTTTCAGAACGTCCAGAACCTCTTTTCTAATTTTCTCAGAGCAAGCTTTCCCAATTAGTACACTTTGTGGATTTAGCTCAGTCCCTAAGTTATGTAAATCACACCTACCCCCTTCTATTTTGGGTAAGTCTTTCTGTCTTCTTACTCCGTCGAAGTCAAAGATGTGCTCTAATTCAATTACTCCTTTTGGTAAGAAGTTGCTCTTTAAGTTGATCATATCTTCTTCGTCCCATGTTACTTCAGGCCTTTCTTGTTCATCAATGATTTGGGCCTCAAATGCCTCATTACAAGTCAGAAAATTAATAATTTGCTGATCCCCTCCAAATACCTGAAAGTGTGTAACGTTGTCTGGTATACTGGGCACGTTAACTAGCTCAACAGCAAATCGTCTTAATCCTGACAGTGTCAATGGTTCTAACGTACTAGCAGCAACTGCTAACGCATCTGGCCTGTGGTTCAGCTCTCTAGGAATGTGCTCTATGTTAAAAGCATCAAACGAATCCATTAAACCCCATACTCTATGTCTGTAACTAATCATTTTCTTATAATTGCAGGCATATAGTTTCCTCACTTGTCTGACTACTAATTCAGAATCTGAAAATACTCTGATGGTTTTTACCCCTTTCTTGATGGCCATGACAAGTCCTAAAATTAGGGCCTCATATTCAGCAATATTGTTAGTGCAGGAAAATTGTAATCTATATGCTGCCAAATGTGATTTACCTTGAGGATCTATGAGTTCAATACCTGCACCTGCGCCCTGTTTTGATTTGGACCCATCACATTTTAACGTCCACATGCCATCTTTACTTTTCTGATCTTTTACCTTGGCATACTTTGTCCCTTTTATTGCCTGTGGGGTGTTGTCTTGTTTATTCATGGGTTTTTCCGTTTGGTTATCTTGCATATGTGTGTTTTTAGTTTGCAACTCAGAAAGATAACTACCCTTGTCCTCTATTTCTTTTCCTAAATCTGGAATCAAGGCATCTATATTATCCTGAACATATCTCAGTGTTGGATTAGGATTCCCATCTTTCTCTTGTGACTCTACCCTCCCTATGCACTTTTTGTATTCATATTCAATGATGTCCTTGCATATTTCACAATTCTCCTCAGAATGTTGCCTGTCATGGACTCTACACCTATTTTTATATAACTTACATTGGACTGGGAGATTGTGTATAACGCACTCTTCCAGCTCTCGTCTAATGGTATGACCAAATTTGTCTATTGCATTGTTTTCCTCATCTGAAGAATTTCTGTCAGACTCAATGAATAGTGCCATTCTATTGCTGACACACTTTTTTCTAATGTTTAACATCATAATCTCTTCAATCTGCATCCCATTGTTGGTAATTCTATAGACACCTGGTTCAACAGCAGCATATAATATTTCATTAGTTTGATTATACTCTATTATCATATGTTTCATTCTGGGCTCTGCCTCTATTCTGATCTGGTTTGGGATGCCTCTCCAAGGTAACCACATGTGTGAAAAGTCAGTAGCCATATATCTGTTTAATGTCTTGGACCAATCCCTACTTAGCAACATTCCATAATTTACGGGTATATCCACTACTTGAATGTCAATGATTTGGCTTACCCTAGGGTCTGAAGCTAATTGCACTTGAATGTTCATGAGTTCTCCTATCACGCTAACCTCGGTCTTATCTAACTGCGTGACAACCTTGGCAGATTTGGTGGGAGTCAGCCTGAGAGTTTTACATATTCCTAAGGGCATTACATTGGCTGAAGCACCAGAATCTACCATGCAATTGTGTATATTCTTCCCACCCAACCTAACAGTTAACAAGAAAGGTTGAGTATCCCTCTTATCCGCATGTATTACCACATTTGTATTGGAAGGCTGCTCAACTTTCTTACCCTTCTCCTTAGGTGGTGAATCATTATTAGGAACAGTTATATCAGCAGACACCTTGTTTGTTATGGATGTATCCAGGGATTTTAAAAAAGCATTTCTGATCCCTGGGGTCTTCAATAATTCATTTAGAGGTATACTGACCTTAATTTTCTTTATTTCCTCTGATAAGTAATTCATTAATCTTGTTGTCTCTATTGCTTCTGTCTTACTTGTTTGATCCTTTTGCACTATTGTTTCATTATTTGTGTGCTGACTAGCTTTGAGTATGGCGAGATTGTTGCTAGCATTCTGATCTGGGGGTGTATTAATGTTATTCGGAGGAGTGGAAGTGGTGAAAGGTCCTCCCGGCCTAGAGTTGTTCCTCAAATTGTAGGTGTGGCTTTTATTTGTCTGTTGAAAGGCCTGCACCTCTTCTGTTTCATTTAATATCTCATTTTCAGATTCAAAAGGAAACTAAAAAGCATTTAACACAAAGGCTGATTCAGGATAAAGACTTTCACAACAGTATGGCTCATCCTCTAGCAATTCATCTTCTTTCTCTTCTATAGTTGCAAAGGTAAATGTTTCTAAGACTAATGTTGTGTCATATTCTGAGGGTACTACCTCATTACCCTTAGGAATGAGAAATTCAGAGGTAGGAGGCTGTACATCTATGTTGAAAATACTAGCTGCCAAGTGGAACTGTGGATAGTTGTGCTCAGCATGGGCATTGGTATTGTGAAATCTGCACCAATTTTTGGGTGCTGTACTGGCCATTTGTATGCTAGTCGTTTGTTTTGTACCATGATTATTTGTATTCTCAAAAGGAGAAGCCAGAGTACCGTTGTTGGGCCCAGTGTTCCATGTCTTGGGTGGCCTAGGTTGATTCTATTTTTTGTTATTATTGCCCCAGGTCCTATTATCTATCACTGGCCCCCTATTTTGCATTGGTTGCCCCTGACTGGGGCCTTGATGCTGATTGTAGCTTTGGTTCTGATTGTACTGCTGATTTTGATTGAGACTATAATTGTGATTTTGGCCTTGGTTGTGATTTAGATGTGGATTGTAGTTTTGGTTGCTTCTTCCATAGAGGTTCTCATTTCTTAGCTGTGTCACTTCGGTTGTTAATCTTTTCAAATGTGCCATAATTTCTTTAATTTCTTCCCTATCCTCTTGTGCTTTTGCCACAGTTACATCCCTAGGAAGTTGGAAGAAAGGCTGACCATTATTTTGACTGTTATTGGAAGTACTAGCCGTGTAAGGAGTTATAGCTTGGATTGGAGTAGGATTATACACAGGTGTGTAAGAAGGAACTGGATTTACTAGTGGAGCATGCTGCACAGGGACTCCACTCCATGGGTGTGCCTGATTCTGCACCCCAAAATTTCCTCCATTAACAAATGGACTATAAGTTGTATGCCTCATTTCTTGGTTCACTGAGGCTGCCTCTTTATAGGCTTTGGATATTGAATCTATGTCAGGTTTTCTTTTGACAAACATGGCAGTTAAAGGATCCAAGGCAGCATAGTACATAGCCAACAAGGGAGCATCATCTATGGTATAAGGGGCTACCAGCCTAGAATAGGCCTTTTGAAATCTGTCATTGAAATTATCAATTAGCTCTCCCTCACCTCGTTTTATAGTAGCCAATTTATGATACAAAGCGCAAGGGTCAATGGGTCCTCTAAATCTTGACAGAAATGCTTCTTCCATAAGTGCCCAGGAAGAAATGTAACCATTGGGTAAGTTTACGTACCAGCTAGAGGCCTGCTCATTAAAGGTGTAAGGAAACAATCTACACACAACATCCTCGTGCTCTAACATAGCCCTAAAACATGCCTCCTTAAATATTCTAATATGATCTTCTGGGTCCTGATGCAACTGGTATTTGGGACATATCTTTTCTGGATTTTTTGGCATCTCATGATAATCATTGAAGAGTATGGGAGAATTGACATCGAAATAAGCCATTGCAGGTGTTTGAGCTTGACTTGAACTTGCAGGAATACCTGGATTGATTGGTGGATTAGGATTTAGAGGAGGATTGAGACCTCCAGGAGTGCCTAAACCAAGATTTAAAGATCTGAACAGTGATCTATCAGGACTTACAATACTACGGATGTTAAAAGGTGACCCAGGAGGTGTTCCAGATGAACTTCCTACTTGCGATATCTTTGGATTCCAAATTAAAGGGTTTTTACTTCGCCTTGTATCAGGTAGTTGCACAAATATATCTCCTTAACTGGATCTAGACGTAGTCACTCTGTTGCTGTCGTTAGCCAGTTTGAAATGAAACCTAACTCAAGAAGGCCCTCCTTCTAGCGCCAGAAAACTATTGATGATTGTTTTGATGCAATCATAACAATAAGTTAAAATTCACATATAATGAACTGAAACTATACTTGAAAGATAAGAAGGAATCATTTGAGATTCAACTAATCCCAAGTCTACAATGCTTCGGTTGGTCGAGTTCAGTTGGTCAATGTGAAGCTGTAATGTTCAAGGGGCCTTACATAGTTTAGGTTTGTTTGGTGGTTTACTGGACTAAGATTATGCAAAAAAGATCATGAGATATGTCAATACTTTTCATTCCTTTGCATAAAAGTGTTACTGTACTGCAAGTTCAGATGGTTTTCTTGAATTTTTGCAGCTTTCTTCTTTATCTATTTATGAAAACTGTTTACTTATAACTCTGTTATGCAGGCTTCTTCAAATTTGAGACAATTTCCTTTAGATTTCTACGTTTTCAGCTAAATATTTCAGATGGGTTGGGAAAAGTTAGAAAGATCTAATCTATACCTCATTTAATCTACCGAAGGATCTAATTGTTTCTGTTATGCACTATGTAAATACTACAGTAATTTGATCAAATCCACAGTAAAAACCTTAAATGGAAGTTCTGAGCATTTTCACAAACATACATTTAAAATTGCAAGCTCTCAAAGAAAATATTTCAAAACACAAAGAAGAGCAGGAGAACACTCAGAAGATAGATGCAGAACTCCAGATTCTATTGTATTAGAAACGAATAGTCATACATGATTTACAATGTAGGAATGACTCTTAGTTTCATTGATCATACTACAGAGAACTTACAAGCTTTACAGATACAGTAAGGCAGCTAGACATTCCACGCACACCTTACTGCAGACAAACAGGCGACCTCCTTCTTCTACTTCTAGACTAAACTAAGCTGACTTGCTGTATGTTCCTAAAAAATCTCTGTGTAGCCCCTATTGTAAAGTATTACAGTGTAGAGAGGCACAATATAAAGACATTCTGATTGTCCTCACTATAGCAAAAAAAACCTAACCAAACCCCTGGTTCAAACCCTTGGTTATAGCAATAAATACAGGTGAACCAGCTCTTCAAAATATCTCTGAGCAGTGTCAAATCTGGGCGAAATATTGCCCCTTCTGAGAAGTTCTGGCAGCTTGGCAATAACTTTTGTTTGTCTGTTGTAGTAATACCCTCAGCTGCAACTTTGTCCTTTATTTGAATGGCCTTGACTTCTTCGCACTTCATCTTTATCTTCCTGCTCCTGAGATTGGATTTTCTTCCTCCATGAGGTCACTGCGTTGAATTTCCAGTTGCTTCCAAGCCTGCAAGACAAGACAAGCAATAAGTATTACATTTATCACATAAACAGCAGGAAATTAAAATAATCGTTTAAATCTAGGTGACTGTGCAAAATTATGGAAATTAGGTCCAAAATACTTTTAAAACGCGCTCAAAACGCGTTCAGACTGCTTCAAAACCCATCGGGTCAACCATCGCTGACCGGGAAAATGCCACAGGCACCAAAAAATAGTTTTAAAACTCCACCGCTTCATTTCCCGCCCATCGGTGTGACTATCGCCATCGGCGTGTCAAAAAATCGCTCGGCCAATGTTCTTTGTTTGGCCGATAGCAAGACTTAAAACTTTCATCTGCATGATATTTTGGAAATATGATGCTCCCCTTTCCGAAGGTCCAGATGACGTCATCAGGATGTTTCGCTTCTGTATATTGGGGAAAAGAATGACACCATCATCATCTTCATGTCGAAGGAAAATAAGAGGATATAAAATATGATCCTGCTGCTGAGGAAAGGAATATGATGGTGACGTCATCGTCATATCCGGGCTTCATTAAAATGCAAATGATGACGTCACCGTCATGTTTAGTTAAGATCAGGGGATAAATGTAATATCGGGTCACCTAAGGAGCATGATCAGGTGGTGAATGTAATATGACCCCTTTGCGGCCAAGGTAACCCTCTCGAAAGATCAGGATGATGATGATCATTAGGATATCCGGGGCTTTTGTCAAACTTAGAATAAGACGTCATCATCATATTCACGAACCGGATCATGTTTTGGAAAATATCCTGCCGAAGGGAAATGTGATGATGATGATCATCAGGATATTTGCTTCTTCGTTTATCATATCGGGATGACGTCATCATGATATCTGGGGCTTTTGTTAAACTTAGAACATGACGTCATCATCATATTCGCGAACCGGATCATGTTTTGGAAAATATCCTGCCGAAGGGAAATGTGATGATGATGATCATCAGGATATTTGCTTCTTCATTTATCAGATCGGGATGACGTCATCATGATATCTGGGGCTTTTGTTAAACTTAGAACATGACGTCATCATCATATTCACGAACCGGATCATGTTTTGGAAAATATCCTACCGAAGGGAAATGTGATGATGATGATCATCAGGATATTTGCAAAAGGTCATATTTCTCAGCAGGAGGACTTTATGAAATATCGGGTAGACAAACAAGATCATGATGATCTTGACAATATGACAGGATAAAAATATGATGATCCTCCTCATCGAATATCATGATGACGTAACCATCATATTCCGTCTTCGGAGCATGAGGATGAGTTGAGGTCATCATCAGGTTAGCGCTAGGGTGATATTTAAAATATGATCATGCTGTTGAGGAATGGAATATCACCCTCCCTTAAAAGATAGGGTGATCATCATGATCATGCAAAAGGAGATCAGGAGGATATGATGACATCATCATCATCCTAGCGAATATCAGCAAATATGACCCTCTTGTGAAAGATCAGGATGATGATGATCCGATAGGATTTTGACATGCGCATGCGAATTATGCAGATGGTGGATTTCCTAAGCAGGGTGATATTATAATATCAGCATGATATTATAATATCAGGTGATGCAAAAAATATCATGATGCTCGTTGTTATGAAATATCGGGTTACACTCAAAACATGATGCTCACGATGCGCATAAGGTCATTTGACGGGTAAAACACACTATCACCTAAGATTGACGTCCGGATATTTCGACTGCATGATTTTTATCGGGTGATAGACCAAGATCAGGATGACCTTGACAACATGACTGAGGATATAAAAATATGATGATCACTTGCGATTATCAGGTTTGACCAAAACTTTGACTGCTCATAACTCCCTCATATGGACGAATTTTCAGGTGATGTAAAAGGGAAACCTGCATGGAATTTCAAGCTCTTTCTAAATATGAGGTCACAAAAACAAAGTATGAACTTTGACAAACTGACCTCATGATGATGACCTACCCCATCCCGACCTTCATGATGATGATGCACCTGACTCATTTTTACCAAACCGCCAGAAAGCAGACAAACACAAGCAGAAGCAAAAAGCAAAGCGACAGCAGGGGTCCTCATTTTGCTAAGGAGCATAATGGGGCGTGTTGTGAACATCACAACATCACCATTTTATTCACCTCCAGACAAAGGAAAAAAATCAAATTAAAAGGTGATGAAAATAATAGCAGAAGAGAGAGAACAAAAGACTTTGAATATGCAAGTTTCAAGAGCAAATATTTAGGGCACAATAAAGAATTGAAGCAATCCTAAAGATAAAGAAGTAAATCATTCACTATACATGAATAAGAAAAAAAAAAAACAAGTTCTTTTTCTTTACCTCAAGCACCAAAGTTACAGAGACCACTCGAAAGAGGTAAAATAACTCAAATTCTTACTTTTAAATCAACAATGATCAAAAGAACAACATAAGGCAACAATAACATAGTTGGAATATGACAGAACTACAACCATCTTGGCCAGAGGTTAGTTTGTGGATGTTTGACAGATGCGGGGTGATTTTGTGCAGTCATGGGTGACCGTCTCTCAAGCCCATCTAAATTTTGGAGAGCCACAGCTTTCGGTCTTAAGCTCGAAGAAAGCATTACAACTGTAGTGAAGTTGCAAGGATGCTCAGGGTGATATGAAATTCTCTATGCATATCATTACTAATAAGCTATGACTTAGATAGGCATGTGTAAACGTAGCTAAATATCGTTATACTATTGGTAAATGTGAGAACAGGACTCCGAACTCAAATAATGATTCATAAGGTGAATCACCTAAATCTACAGAAGATTTTTTTTGTCTAGAATTAGCTGAGAAAACATTATATAAAGTAATTATAATCTATGTTCTAAAGCTGAGGTCCAACTCAACATTTCATTCAAGCTTTTTGAGTGGTAATCCAACTTGCAATAGAAACTAGCCATATCAACAGCTGAATACATGAAGGTTCTTACAAGTAGAGGTGAACCATGATAGAGGACCCCATCTAGAAGCTGCATCAAGTCCTTGGTAGCGCACACTTCAAAAGGTAAAGCAAAGAGAGGTGAAAAGAATGAACAAAAATGAAGTTTAAGGGTTTCTTTATTCACTTTGTGCCCTAGCTCGAGTGCTTTCAAATCATTTTTGACTTTTTTTAAAAGAAAATCATTGAAATAACACCCTAGCCCATGGCCAAACACTTTCTAAAGTGTTGAAATAGAGACTTATATCTTGAGGAGCCCATGGAAAGATAGGGAGACATAAGGTTTTTATGACTTTTATTTGTTTTTCTTAAAACCTGAAATCAAACAAAGAGGTAAGCTTTTAGGGTTTGACAAGGAAAGAGGCCATGATGTATTTTTTTTTATTTTTTTATTGACTTATGTTAATTTGAGAACGAATGAGGACTTTTATAAGCCAAAAATGAGAGAAGGGGTCATTATTACCTTGAAAGATTTTTGTAAAGGGTGGACACTAGATAAACATATTATGAAACCCCTTTACTTTTTTGCATATGTTGAGTCAATTGTAATGTATTTTAACACTTATTAAGTGCAATATCTTTATAAATTGCCTTAATATTTGTTACATAAAAACCCGAGAAAGAGAAAAGGCATCGCATAACACCTATTAAGGCAAGTCATAAACCCTTTTGATTGCCCTTAATACATGTAAAAATACATCATAATTACCCTTGAAGCATGCAAAAAAGGAGAAGGGACATAAAAAGAGTTGAACTAAGGTAACCAACTCATGCAAGAGGAGTTTCTTTTTCTATTTTTGACTTGGAGGCAAACTGAGCTATTTTTGGCAGTTTTTGGGTCAAACATCTTGGGAGGAGGACTTTTGAGCTATTTTAGCTCAATTTGGAGCAGCTGTGGACCTTATTTTTCAGGCATTTTCCCCTTGCTCACACAAGAACTAGGATTTGGTTTTTTAGACTTTTCATGCATCAGTTGGAGTGCAATTTGATAGGAGTTGATCTTCCCTTTGCTTTTTGGGACAGAGTTTTGTATTATAGAGAAAAAAAGCTCATGCTTTTTTTTTGAATTATTGCTTTTTCCCTTGCCATTGCACAGTGCAGAGAGAGATTCAGTCTTGTAACTTAGCTATTTTTATAGATTTTATGTAGTAGTAGCAGTTTATTTTCAATAGTTTAATTGTTATTTTGCAGAGTTTTCCTTCTATTATCAATAAAATTAGGTGTTCTTCTATTCATATTCATGTGTCCTATCTCTTTTGAGTGATTTTATAAGATTTATTGTATTTTTTACCAAAACCTTTAAGTTTTCTATCTCCTTTATGAATTCAAGTACACAAAGTGCAAATTTACTACATGTTATAGATTGTGCAAATCATTTCATGCCTTTTTGTGAAACATTTATGTGGTAAAGATTATTTAGTTTGAGTTGTATTAACAAATATTTTGAGGATAGCTATGAATCAAATTGCAAGTTAGGATATTCAATCATTTGGTGCATCACCCATTAGAATAAATTTTAGTTTTTAATTTATTTTAACATTTCTCTATCTATTTTCCATGAAATATAGCAGATCTATGGGGCTTTTGAATGGATCTAGCTCTTCCAGAGGTTTGTTCTCATCATAGATAAACCCACAATCTAAGAATTTTCCCATGTTGCATGGGATTGCCAAGATTCTAAAGGCTTAGCATTCAGGGTGCAATCCTTCATGACAATAGTTGTCATGAAGGATTGCACCCTGAATGCTAAGCCTTTCAAATCTTGGCAATCTCGTGCAATATGGGAACATTCTAAGACTGTGGGTTTGTCTATGATGATAACAAACCTCTAGAAGAGTTAGGTCCCTTTAAAAGTCCCTTAGATCTACTGTAGTTCATGGAAAAGAGAGAGAAATGATAAAATAATCTGAAAACTGGGGTGATGCACCAAATGATTAAATTTCCTAACTTGCAATATGATTCACAACTATCCTCAATACTATTCATACAACTCAAACTGAATAATCCTTACCACATAAATGTTTCAAAAAAGGCATGAAATGGCTTGCAGAATCTATAACTTGTAGTAAATTTGCACTTTGTGTAATTGCATTCAATAAAGGATATAGAAAACGTAAAGGTTTTGGTAAAAAACACAATAAATCTTTATCAAATCACTCAAAAGAGACAAGACACCTAAATTTGAATAGAACACCTAAGTTTATTGATAATAGAAGGATGACTCTATAAAATAACAAAGAAACTGCTGAAAATAAACTGCTGCTACTACATAAAACCTGTAAAAACGACTGAGTTTCAAGACTGAATCTCTCTCTCTACAATATTCAAAGGCAAGCGAAAAAGAAAGAAGTAAAAAAAAGCATGTTCTTTTTTCCCTATAATACAAAAATATTTCCCAAAAAGCAAAGGGAAGATCAACTCCTATCAAACTGCACTCTAACTAATGCATGAAAAGTCTGAAAAAGCAACTCCTAGTTGCTTTGCGAGTAAGAGTAAAAAGCCTTAAAAATAGGCTACACAACTACTCCAAATTGAGCTAAAATAGATCATAACTCCTCCTCCCAAGATGTTTGACCCAAAAACTGCCAAAAATATCTTAGTTTGACTCCAAGTCAAAAATAGAAAAAGAAAATCCTCTGCATGAGTTGGTCACCTCAGTTGAACTCTTTTTCTATCCCTTCTCCTTTTTTGCATGCTTTGAGGGAAATTATGATTTATTTTTACAAGTATTAAGAGAAATAAAAAAGGTTTATGACTTGCCTTAATAGGTGTTATGTGATGCCTTTTCTCTTTCTCAGGTTTTTATGTAACAAATATTAAGGCAATTTACAAAGGTATTGCACTTAATAAGTGTTAAAATACATTACAATTTACTCAACTTATGCAAAAAGTAAAATGATTTCACAATATGTTTATCTAGTCTCCACCATTTACAAAAAGATTTCAAGGTAATAATGACCCCTTCTCTCATTTTTGTCTTATAAAAGTCCTCATTCCTACTCAAATTAACCTATGTCAATAACAAAACAAAAAATACATCATGGCCTCTTTCCTTTCCAAACCCTAAAAGCTTACCCTATTGTTTGATTTGAGGTTTTAAGAAAAATAAATAAATGTCATAAAAATGTTCTGTCTCCCTATCCTTCCACAAGCTCCTCATGATATAAGTCTCTTTGTCAACACTTTAGAAAGTGTTTGTCCACGGGCTAGTGTATTATTTCAATTATTTTATTTTTAAAAAAGTCAAAAAAGACTTGAAAGCACTTGGGATAGGGCATAAAGTGAACAAAAGAAACCCTATAACTTCATTTTTTTTTCATTTCTTTCACCTTTCTTTGCTGCTTCTTTTGACCTATGTGCCTCCAAGGACTTGATGCAGCTTCTGGATGGTGTCATCTATCAGGGTTTGTCTATACTGGTAAGCACCTTCATGTATTCAGATCTTAATATGGTTAGTTTCTATTACAAGTTGGATTGTCACTCAAAAGCTTGATTGAAATGTTAAGTTGGACCTCTGCTTTAAAAACAGATTATAATTATTGTATATTATGTTTTCTCAGCTCTTTCTAAACAAAAAAATCTTCTGTAGATTTAGGTGATGCACCTTTTGAATCATCATTTGAGTTGGGAGACGTTTTCTCACATTTACCAATAGTACAATGATATTAATCTACTTTTACACCTACCTATCTAAGCTATTGCTTATTAGCAATGAGATGCATAGTGAATTTCATATCAGCTTGAGCATCCTTGCAACTTGGCTGCAGTTCTAATGCTTTCTTAGAGCTTCAGGCTGAAAGCTCTGTCTCTCCAAAATTTAGCTGGGCTCGAGAGAGGGTCACCCATGACTGCACTAACCCCTGGCCAAGATGGTTGTAGTTCTCTCATATTCCAACTATGTTACTATTGCCTTTTGTTGTTCTTTTGATCATTGTTGATTTAAAAGAAAGAATTTTAGTTCTTTTGCCTCTTCTGAGTGTTCTCTGTACCTTTGGTGCATGAGGTAAAGAAAAAGAATTTGTTTATGCTTTTCGTATTTGTGCATACTAAATGATTTACACCTTTGTCTTCAGGACTGCTTCAATTCTTTGTTGTGCCCTAAATCTTTGCTCTTGAAACATACGTATACCAAGTCTTTTGCTCTCTCTCTTCCACTATTATTTTCATCACCTTTCAATTTGATTTTTTCCTTTGTCTGGAGGTGAATAAAATGGTGAGAAAGGAAAGATCTTAGATTTTGCCCCTTTGAGTCTAGTGACACCCCTCTTTGTTAAAGGACCCTCTTGACCTCCTTTTACATCAATATCCATGTCCTCTCTCTCTGAGAATCTAGCCAATGACATTGAAGGTAGAACTCGTGCTGCAATCTTGGAACTCAAATTACCTGTAGTTATAACATTTATTGATAGCGGTCCATGGGTTCTCTCTAGAGGATAAGCTAAATAATCAATGCAAATTTCCTTTCTCTCCCTAAAATCACCCCATAAATAGAGAAGCCTATTTCAACTTATTGGCCATGAGCTCAATGTTGATCAATGTGCTTGTAATCCATCATAATGGTTAGTAGGGTTTCCCTTGTTCTGTACCTCAAAAGCACCCTGCCATAAAAGTTGTGCTCTAGAAGGGCTACCATATTTACACTTTCAGTCTGAGTAGATTACCGATACGGAGGTACTCTCATGCATTTGCCAGGGTAGTTTCCATTTAAAATAATAGGAAGGTCACAAGGAATGTTCCCTCTAACAGCTATAACAGTGCCAAGCCTTACTTCTTTCTCTTATTATGGAAGCTTATCCACCAATATCACCAAAATCTTTTTGTCTTTGGGATTGTAACTAGCTTTGTAGTGTTGTTTAATCTTGAAGCCAAGCTAGATGATGGTCCAACATCTGCTGATTTAGACAATAATGTAGCATTGTGTGTCAAAGTAGACAACACATATGAGGCTACGTTGTATTTTGTAGAAGTACATGGTGAAGAATCAGAAGTTAAACTATTGATAGAGGTAAATCTTCTCTTTGACGACTGCATCCGTCTCATATATGCTGCTATGTTTGCACCATTTAAAATTTGTTGTTGCTCTGTTGAAGACTATAATGCCCATAGATTGTTTTAGTCCTCTTTTGATAGTCCCAAGATTATTGTCCAGCTATTATAGTCAAAAGAATTTCTCTTCATTGTTTTAGACTGTTACTTTTTGTTCAGTATTATTATAGACCTCTGTAAATATTCCTTGAACCTTTAGAAAGTTTCAATACCTATACTAATGCTCTGCATACTTGAAAACATGAAATCTTTCATTATCCATTTTTCTGAATCTATTTTTCTACATGACTATTATGCTTGCCACAGTCATCCATGTGGTTGTTTGCTTGCTTGATTGTTATATCTGCTACTCCACTCTGATCTCTGTCAAATATGTATGTTATCTATTTTCTCCATATTGCTCAATGTCTTGCATAAATTCTATGAACATATACCTCTGCACTATATCTATTTATAATTTTACCAATACCTTTGAAGGATAATACAACTCTCTCTATCAGTGAATTGTGCGTATGAAATGAAGACCCCACTGCTATAGACATGATGTATTTCCTTGTTTGATTCCAATTTTGATGAAGATTTCTGAAATGCAGACTTTAAGATGTAAACTTCTTTTCATTATAAATAAGAAATGGAGCTCTGGAAATGAAACAATATTCCATTACTACTACCTCAGACCAATTTATATTAATGTCTTCATGATGAGAGATTGTTCTATGAATATGCAGTGTGACTATCCTTATTTAGCTCTACTGGTTGGCTGTAACTTACCACTATCTCAGTCTTTGTTGTGGCTACCAAGGCAGTTATCTCATACCCTTTTTCCCTTTAGGGTTTTGTCTCTTTCCTTCTATTGGACTAGTTACTGTCTCTTCACTATGTTGCGTCTCTTAATCTTGTCTAGGCTTATACAAGCTTCATGAAAGGTCAAGGCCATACAAGGATTTTAACACCTTTACCATATCTACAACTTTGTATTTTATGCAGAGTCCTTATTGCTAGAAAACTAATGGTTTGATCCTTCATGGGTTGCAATTACCATGCACTTGTTCTCATGGTTTTATAACATTCTAGGACCTTGAACACTTGAACTCTGTCAGTACAATGTTGTGTTTCATGCTATTGTGACTATGATTATTCCTGTCTCTACAGTATAGCTGCTCTTTGTACTTTCTCCTTTAGATCTGTTGATAGTTATCTCTTAAGTTTTTCTTTTTCATTTGTTGGCGTCTTTATGCAAATCACAAACATGGTGATCATCCCTAAATGACATTAAAGGCTTCATTATGTATGACTTCAACAATATTTGTATGATTGTCTTAATTTACATAGGACTATTGTTTGTCCTTCATATTGCTTATAGTTGATTGGTCTGCCCTTATCATTATGATATCAATGTTCTTTATTAACATCCATCTTTCATATATTCCCACTCATGTATGGAGGCTCCTGATGCATATAGGCAACTGTTGTGGCTCTCTATTGATTGTGATGACTGCTCTTAGCATGATTAGGATAGTACTTCTATGGCCTGTATATAGTTGTCATCATTTGCTGATTGTTACACTTTCTTCTGATTATCTTATTGATAAGGGATAAGACTTATGTTATTCTTTATTCTTATAACAAAGCATCTTTTAAAAGGCTAGGTAGATCTTTATCTTGCAATATTGTTCTTCATTGTTTTCTATGACAGATCCATGACATAATAAGATTAATGTGGGACATTGTGGTTGACTAGATGCCCCTTATTTTAGATGGGAATGATATATAGATTCTTTGTATCAAATAAACCTTATGAAATAATAAGATCTATCCTAAGAGCCATATGGATCAAATAAGCAACACAAACCCTTGGAAATGAAATTTCAAAAAAAAAACTAAATAATAATGAGCAATAGATATGCATGATTGTTGATGTGAAGACCTTACAACAAAGAAAGGTTTACAGTCTCAAGATTTCCACTGGGTGTATTCACATTAAGATTTTCTAAAAATCTATACCAGTTACGTAAGTTATGAGAGTTGAAAGAAACAATAGATTGTTAAATATGTTTATAAATAGATGCACACTTTTCTATACATGCAAGTGTTTCTTTGAGGATATTAGGCCACTTAGAGTTTTTAAAAGGGAAACATGGGATTTGAAAATGATGCATGTTAATAAATTGATGATGAGTATTTAGATGAGATGGAAGCCTACAAATAAGATATATTTGATAAGAATTGATGAGGACATTTTTATTGGTCATTCTATCACTCTTCAAGGAGCTTCAAGTAAATCTAAGACTAGTTTACCAAGGAAATCATGAGATTAGAATTTCTACCCATCTACTCTAAATTGTTGGTACTCTTACATTTTCTTTTGGTAGCTCTAGGATCCCTTCCAACTCATTTAAGTATACACTCTAGGTGATAGAAATATGCATTCCCTTCCATTGAACACAATGTACATATCCTCCCATCTCTATTATAAAAGATGAATGTTCACCCATTGGTCAAGCCATATCTAGTGCTATCCCCACTAATGGAATCTCTTGAATGCATCAATACACTCCTAATCACAATCATAGGACCTACCCTAATATGTCCAAACACAATACCAATAGTGATAAAAATTAGAGAACTCAAGGTAGCATCCATAAAGAGTAAAAAATGGCCCATGAGGCTATACTATCAACAATAAACAAGTAAAATTCTAAAATTTCCATGGTTTTCAACAAAAAAGGAAATCATGAAAATCAAGTACATGTCCTTGGAATCTCTAGGTCCTAAAAGAATCACATATACCTAGGCAACCTTACACTCCTTACTAAAAAGAAAATAATATAGGAGCAAGTCATTCACTATAATGTAAGTTGAATAGAATGATACTGAAATGCAGGAAACAAAACTCTTTTTGACATTTTTTATTTTTGTAATTTTTTTTTGTTTTTGGAATATTTGATTTTTTTGTGTTTTTATGTTTTATGATGTTTTGAGATGTTAAAATCTTCTCCTTCCATAATGCACAAGAGGTAGCATCATTTTTTATGTCTTCCTTAACTACATGTGTACCTATTCAATTTGGTCTAAACTTTGTTTGAATGTCTTTGCAAGGAGACTCGAAGACTTGGTGTAAAAAAGTTTTTGTATTCAGTTAGGAGTTTCGTGTACTCATATGTTTCATTGTTTGACGATTTTCCCCAAGCTTTATCATTTATTGATCTTGTAAATTTTAATTGTTTGTTTTTTCATGTTCAAGAATCCAAATCTCCACTTGCAAAGTAGGATCTCCCAGCGGGAGATCTGAAAATAATAGGGGGAGATTTGGATTGGTTGAGTGAAACTAAAAACTGAAAGAGGGAGATGGCTCCGGGGGACCTCTAGAAGTCTTCTAGGGGGTGGAGAGGATGAAAAATGTAGCATCAAAAGACTAGAAAATACAAATCGACAAGTGTCGCAAAGTGTTGAAAAGGATCGACGACAAAGAGAGAGGGAAAGTGATGAAGAGAAAACAATACAAGATGAAAGAAATGACACATCACCAAGAGGATTGCTACTTAGAGGACATTATTTCATGCTTACATGTACATAACAAGGATCATATATCATTACAGGGGTCCTCATGGAGGCTGTGCATGATTTGTGTGCTTACAAGGACTGATCGATGTATAATGACTACTACACTTGAAATAAATATTATGAATCGGTGTTATGAGATGGCACTGCTGATTCAATGGATGATGAGATGATGAGAGGATTGAATGAATTGCTTGATGAACTCCACTAGTCCCTTTTTATATCTTTGGAAGGCTACCTTTTTCCATCAGGTGTCTCCTTTCAAGTGAATCACCAATCTATGAGGAGACGTCGACTCAACTTCTTTAATACATTATCGCTACTATTAACAATTAGCAATTACTAATTATTGGATCCTCACAAACTTTTGTCTTCATTGCTTCGTGTGATCACCACTCTAGAGGAGTTGATTACTTTGTTTCGACATATTAATCTTCATAACTAAGTCAGCCTCCTTAATCAAATGTGTTGCCTTTTATTAAGGCTATTCCCTTTGTAAAGTGTCTATCACCCTAAATGGGAATCGGTCCCCTCTTATAATATTTAATACTTTGTAATATTAATATATAATATATCTTATTTAATTTATAATATTTAATTAATTAATTTATAATAAGAATTTGTATTTATATAATATAATAATATATATTAGAATAAAAATATTAATATTAATATTTATATTAATAATATAATTTAAATAAATATATTATATTGTATTTGATTAATAATCGATTCAATATAGGGATATAAAAATTTATTACATTTAAGTAGCATATATTAGATTTAGGTACATGTATAGACTTATCTCTTTTATGTAGATTAATTTGATTATTGCTTGCTATTGCATTTAAGGGCATGTCTTCTTACCATTCAATTATATTTTCATTAAGACAATAATGTTTATAGTAGGAATCCACATCTAACACAATATAAGTGTATTTATTATTTTTTTTTTATGAAAATGCAACTATCTATTAGAATAAGAAACCACTTTCACAAAAATAGGTGGGTGGTAAAAAGACACACACTAAGAGTCAAATGGGCCAAGCCTAGAAAGTTCTAGATCAAAGTATCAATGGGTATACATACCCCATATAAAAACACAAACATAACAAAAAACATAAATCAAGCTACCATTGCCACCCCTGTAGATGGCAGATCCCCCCCCCCCAAATATCCACAGGGTTGACATCAGGGGGTGCCTAGCCATCATCTTTTTCCTGTTCTTCATTTGGTGCAATTGGTTGGATTAGAAGAACCAAGAGCATTCCAACCTACTTTTATCCAAAGTGTGATGTTGATTTCTCTTTAGTACCTATATTAAGGAGGGACATCATAGTCCTTCCCACTCAAGGATTGCTTGTCCTCAAGCAACTTCAAATTAGGATGATTCATAACTTTCGCTCCTTCCCATGTGGCATCATCTATTGGTAATCCTCTCCACTTGATGATATATTCAGCAATAGTCCTATTCCTTAGTTTTCTCTCTCTCCTGCTAAGTATCTCTTCAGGTTCTAGGATTAATTATCTCTCAAGCAATTTTAGGTTTGAATGATCCTGGTGTTTGTGGGATATGGGCCCACAATATAACTTAGCATATGAATTTCCTCTAGATTTAACAACCTTTGATTATGTTATTTGACTATCATAATTGGGATTATTCCTTGTATGGTCTATTGATCAAGAAGGCATTATGAGGATGGAAAATTAGTTCTTAACATATTTGTGGTAAAGGAATTATGATCTCCATCATTCTCAGAGAAAGGGCTCTCATAAGCCTAGGACCGTCAGATTCATGATCAAACCTATGAGCCTATTCAGCTGTCCATTTGATGGATTCTACTAACTTATAAAATATTGAAAATGTGGGAATGCTCCTATGTGAAATATTGTTGTCAAAGACTATGACCACTATTTTATATTGTATGGGATTTAGATGATGAAGGTGCAATTACCCTAGTGATTACTTAAGACTAGAGTTGTTCAAGTTCATGAAGACTGCTATAAGAAGTCCTCACAATCACGTCCCCACAATCACATAATTGTCAACGCATCTTTACAATGGTTTTAAAGTATTCTATCTCACTATCAATGCATGTTTTGTGGCATCAAGGCCTTAATGAATCTCAAATTTGGTTGCCCTCAAGGTAACTCACTAAATTCTGAGTGATAAAGGTTGTTATGGAACAGAAACAACGTCAAGTTAAGATCCTAATTTTGATTATAATGAAGGTTATCATAATTATTTGGAAGTAAGAGTTCCAAAACTAAATTTTTGCTGCCAATCAAGATAACAGTAAAGACAACTATGAAGAGACACTGAATCCTATAGGTCTTCCTTGCTATCTGTTAGTATACAGTTTTGTCACTGCAAAAACACCTTGATTCTCCCAACAAGGTAGCAACAAAAGATGCTAACACATGGAGAAATTGTTTGAATGCAACAATTCTTCTTTCCATTTGAGAGGGGTAGCTTCCTGTTATGATGGGGATTTTTTGTATTTTTGGTACTTTTAACCAGAAAGTATGAAAAGGAGAGAAAAAAGGAGAGAGATAATGAAAAGAAATCCACTTATGAACATAAGAAACATAGTACAAATCCTCAAGAGAAAAAACAAACTAAACATAAAGATAGAAGTACAAAGTCTTCAAAGAGACAGAGAATAAGCAGAAGCACAAAGTCCTCCAAAATACCTGCATATCAAGTTGCAGAAGAAATTGAAATGAATAGAGAAACTGAATAAACATAGGAACAAACAGCAACTATGAGGGAGTCATGGACATAAGAACATGATCCTTCATTAATATCAAAGCAAAACCAGAGCTCTAAGTCTCTAGAACCCATTCTACAAAACTCCAATTACACAGGTGGCCAAAAGATAATAACAAACATCTAATTACTACCTCCCTACAGCTCTCACAGGAGCTCCTAGTTGAACAACAAAATGATCCTCTACAAAGATTACAAAAAGAGTTATATAGATTTCTTCCCCTGAAACCCAAAAGTCCATCAGTTTCTCAAAAGAAAATACAAAATAATGGAAAATAAAGAGTCATGGGAACTCTTCACATTCTACTCCAGCTTGTGATTATTCACGAACAGGGCCAATAGATGCCTTCTCCATTAGTTACTTGAAATCTTGGGTCTCAACACTATTCCCTAGCTATTGTTGAACTAACCGTGTGCATGACATGGGAAATAGTACTAACATTTCTCTGCCTTCTCACTAGCACCTTCTGTAACATCATCGTCTTCATTATCTTCATTATTTTCATCCTCATCATGACTAGCTTCTATTTGTTATGTTTCTGAAACCTCTGTTGCAATCAAGGTCTATGCCTCAGCATTCACATCTTTCTTTGCATTTTCTGAGATATCCTTCCTTATAGATTTATAATCTATATGCATGTGGTGAATGTAGTTCATATGATGCCCATTGTTAGTGCCAATCCTCGTTCCTTGCTCATTTTCATCGAAAACCAATAGAATAGAAAGAAACCTTCGTGACACTGGGGTCATCTTCTCAAGCCAAACTTGATAACCTATAGAATGAGGGGTGCCACAGAGGCCATCCCCGGTGAGCATGTTCCTGAGAATAGATGACTTGTATCCAAACATACCAATCTCTTTAGCAATTTTTGTGCCCATGGAACATGACAAATAGTCACTTTCAGGTAATTTAGATAGTCCACCATATGAAAATGTACTGAATAGAACCTGGTCATCAAGAAAATGGGTGCAACTGTAACATATCCTCATTCCATTAATAAGAACCAATTTAGTAGCCTCAAATTCTAGATAATCTATTTTTGAAACAATGTCCCCAGGATCAGGCTTCCTTGTCACAATTTTATCAGGAATGTGTTCTTCATCCCAAGGTGGAATGTCTCCATTACATTCAATACATTCAAACTTTGGGACAATAGCCTCTACTTCATTTATTGTAGCACATACCAAGGGTTCAACTGTCTTAATCACACAGATACAAGTCATTTGAAAACTTTCTATAAATTTTAATACCTCTGCTACTAAAATTTTAATGCTTTTCTATCTAGCATAGGTCGCAAGATGCTGGTGAAGGCTGAGGAAAATAGCATTACAACTGCCAACTGTATTGACTCCATCTGCATGAAAGTTTTCAAAACTTTTCACCAAATCTACTTTGAAACATATCCTGCCATCATTATATTTCTTGAAAGGCTTTACAGATTTTTATAACTTAAATCACGGCTTGCATTTTTGGCACTGCTTTTCATTCTACCCACCTCCCTATAGAGCGGCCTTATCTGTGTTTTTGTTAGAAATTTAATCCTCCGTCAGACATTTATTGTTGACTGCCCCCGTGTCAGACCTGGGGATCTCCCGCATCCTCCCTCAGCACCGTTGGCCTGCCAGCATTCAATTCTCGTAGGTGCATTTGAATTTTGAAATGGTTGAGCACCCATTTTGCTGGGTATGTAGAAGAGACAAAAGATAGGAAAAAGTGAGTAGACAGTAGAGAATGTTAGAGAACATCCTGCAGCAGCAGAAGAATGATAGCAGAGGAATTAGAAGGTTCCAACAGAGAACAGTAGAAGGAGAATAGCAGAGGATAGAAGTTTGCAGCATCAACAGTAGATAGCTACGGAGTTCCAGGCAGCTCCGGATATATAGTGTGCAGCTCCAGAGATTGGGGTAGAGTATGAAAACAGAGCAGCAGCTCTGAATCTGTAAAGTGTATTGAAGTTTGAATGTAATCTAGAAAAAGGAAATATATATATGAAATATATTGCTGTCTCTTCTGTGTTTGTTTTCTCCCTGTGTGTGTTTTGTTTTATGCTGTTCATTATTGCTGCATCATTGCATTGGTAATCACAGCAATAGCATTCTGCCCCTCCCCTATTTTTCTGCCAACAAGTTGTATCAGAGCCCTATTTTTCTAGGCAGTCAAGTTTGTGTGGGTGTTTTATAAGCCCTAGTTTGTCTAGGCATTCATGGCAGGTGGGGACAGCAAAGGATGGCAGCAGCCACCGAGTTTTGATGGGCAGAACTATGATATTTGGTCCAAGAAGATGAAGACCATTCTAGTTGCGAATGACCTTTGGGATTTGGTCACTAATGGGTTCACAGACATCACAGACCCAACAGCCTATGCAGCCCTAACGAATGCTCAAAGAAACCAGTTGAAGGAAACTAGGATGAAAGATGCAAAAGCCCTCAGTCTAGTTGAGGCAGCCTTGATAGAGGCTATTTTCCCCCACATTGTAGTAGCAAACTACTCAAAGCAGGCTTGGGAGATATTGCAAAACAGCTGATGAGTGCCAAATTGCACTCATAAAATACACCATTTTTGTCTCTCTTTTTTCCCTATTCAGTTCATCTTCTTTGTGTCTGCACTCAAATTAGTTAAGCAAGATTGTTCTATTTTGTGATTAATTAAGATAGATTACTTGAAATTAGAATTTCTAATTTGAGGACTAATGTACGTGGGATTAATGGAAAAATGCAGAATTTCTCTTTCTTTTTGAATCTGCAGGTGTAAATATCAGAAACAACAGTTGTTGTGCATCTCCGGAGATTGTCTTCAATGATCTCCAGAGACCATAACAAAGAACAGTGACACCTGGAGTTTGAAGATTTGGGGAATATCTCTGGAGCTCTGCGAATGTCTGGAATATCTCCGGAGCTGCAAACAGGAATAGCGATCTCCGGAGCCTCCTGAGAACAGAGCATGTTCCAGTCAAAGCCACCCATCAGACACTTCAGCAGCAATCCTAATACCCCCACACTTCACTCAAATCATCACCTGAGTGGTGAAGGGTCAACTAGTAGTTAAACTACTGAAGTTTTATCTTTCCAAAGATTTTGCATGAGTTATGAATTGAACTAATTTTCAGGGCTTTGATGCCCAAGTGTATTAAGACCTAAACTTAGACCTCTGAGTGGACTTCTGTTCCACTCAAGTCTACCTTTCTTGCATGATGATCTTTCATAAGTTTGACAGTTAAGTACAAATAAGAGATGGTGTCATCTCCTAGAAAGACTGATAGATAAGTTCAGTGATATATCATCACTCTTTTTATATATACTTCCAGAAACAGTAATAGAACAACAATGATAAAATTATTCTGATTTTTAGAGATTTTAGTTCTGTTATAGCCATACATTTTCATGAATATAGAAGTGAATGAATTGGACTGAATTTAGTTAGATCATCTCTTGTGCTGATTTCCTGCAATAGCCTTCAGCCTCAAAGGTGCGGAGCAAGGGCCCACTCTCACCAATCAGGCAGGAGGCTAGTATCTCTGTTTTATTATTTCAAGTTTTCTTATATGAAAGTATTTCCTGTTTTAGTAGATAGATGCATGTTATCATTCTTTTCTTTGAGTACATTTCCTACTTTATTCTGTTTTACAGCATTCATTACATTTATCCAACAACCAGGTAGATTAGTCATTCTTTTAAGCTTTAGGATTAGCTATAAACTGGTCACTTAGAATCCTTAGTTGCAGACAGCCATGGACACAGCCCTGGTTCTTTGACATCTAAAAACAGATTAAATGATGAGGTACAGGGACAACTCATCATTTTTGGCGCCGTTCCCAGGGACTAGTTGTGTTAATTAGGGACACTGAGTTAAAAATAGTTTTTAGAATAGATCTATATGGTTAGAGCTAGAGATCTCAAAGGAAGATATATTAAGCAGACACCCCAACAACACGCCATAGGGGAAAGCAGTGAGGTGGTACAAAATCTTGTTGAAGAAGGAAACCTAGATCTTAATTTGGAAACTGCACTTCAAAACAACAATCCCTTAGATCCTACAGATTTTCCACTTGCCAATTATATCCAAGAATTACAACACAAAGTTGAGGCAGATCCTTTGGTAGAACCTACTTTCCTAGAACCTTAGGAAGAAGAACTAGTATTAAACATGGAAAATGATAATCATGGGGAAGAGGAAAATTAGGCCCCAAGAACCTTCTCCTATCCTATTGTTTTAGCTGCTGGAGACAATGCTCCCATGAAGAATATCTCACTAGCACATCTGCCAAATTTCAGAGGACTTTCCTCTGAGGATCCAGATCAGTTCTTGTTTGAATTCAAAGTAGTTTACCAAAGCTATGATTATGGATCAGATAACCAGAAACTTAAACTGTTCCCTTCAACCCTGAAAGATTCTGCGATGAGATGGTTTATGGGTTTACCCCAGGGTTCTATCCATTCTTGGGATCAAATGGAAACAGAGTTTTTGGAAAAATACCAAGATTATTGCAGAGCCAGTAATAAAAATGAAGAACTGTTTAAAATTAGGCAGGGGGAGGAAGAATCCTTAGAAGAGTATGTGGATAGGTTTAATTTTGCCTTGAGAAGGTATGGCAATCCGGTGGATCACTCCTTGGCCAGAACACTGTTTATAAAAGGATTGGATAAAGAATCAAAACAAGAACTGGACCTAATGGGAAAAGGGAACATTAACAAAATGGAAATACCTGACATAGAGAAACTCTGCAGGAATTATTCCAGAACTCAAGATGGAGTAAGGTCATCCAAAACTTTTAAAGGGAAGAATGAGATAGGACAGTTGATGGAGGAAATTGCAAATCTAAAAATAGATATTCTGGTCCAACTAAATACCACTTTGGATGGGATTCAAGCAAAAACCAGGACAACTGATCAGAGTAGAGCAACTGAACCGCTTTCCATTTATTGTCCTAGGTGTAGAAACAAACACCTATTGAGAGAATGTCCCTTGGACAAATCAGAGATCTGTCAAATCTGTGATAGGGAACATCCTACCAGTCAGTGTAGTCAGCTTCCAGCCTTGAAAAGATTGAGTAAAAAGAATGCTGTGATAGAGGAGGAGTTGAACTATGTGGGACAAAAACAAGCCAGAAATTTCCCTTATAATCAATACCCAAGCCAGTCTTCTTACAGGGGTCCTACTAATTGGGGAAATAATTAGTGGAATCCAGCTTGGTATGGCCCTCAAAATAATCCTCCTTGGGGACAGCAGGATTGGTAAAACCAAAATTGGCAAAACCAAAATTAGCAAAACCAAAACTGGCAAAACCAGCCTTGGGGAAATCAACAATGGCCACCACAGTTTGGGTCACAAGGCATGCAACCTTAATGGGGTCCTCAATAGGGATACCATCAACAATACCAAGGATAACCTAGACGTTTCCAACCTCAACAGCAAGCTTTACTAACTGGATCTTCCAACACACAGGGTCAAACACAAAATGAACCAGTTAGTCAACCACCTTTACCAGCTCAACCTATACCAAACCCACGAAATAAACAGGGAGCAGCTATCTATATGACAGATCAGGAAAATCTGGCTGGAGTTAATGCCATATATTCAAATAATCTCTAGCTGCGTTCTGGGAAAGCATTTCCAAGACCTTCTCCTCCAACTATAGTTGAAATAACCAATGATGAGGAACCTAAAAATTCATCCAATCAACCCCCAGAGGAGATTACTAATGAAAAAGTGTTGGAAAAATCAACCACAGACAACTCTAGAGTTAATCCTAAAAAGCCAGCTCTAGAGAATAGTCTAGAACACAATTCGGATAAGAGCTCCGGAGATGCTCCGGAGATGGAAAAACTAGCACCCTACCCAGAACGACTTAAACAAAATGCTCCCCAGAGAAAGGTTTTACAAAAACAAATCCAACCCAATCAAGAATCAAAACTTTTACAAGAACTCAAGTAGCTAAACATTGAAATTCCTCTCCTCCAGGCCATCAGAGATGTACTGGAACTAAATCAATTCATCAAACAGTATTGCATCAAAACACAAGGCAGAAAGAAAAGTTTTCCCTCCACAATACAAGTGGAAGGAAAGGTAGTGGATCTATTGATGGGAGAAATTCTCCTCCCAAAATATGGAGACCCTGGGAACCCTGTCATAACTGTTTTCATCTCAGGGGTAGAAATTTCAAATGTTCTGGTTGACTTAGGAGCAGCAATTAATGTGATGACAGTTCATACAATGGACAAGTTAGCTCTGTCAGGTATCCAATCCATGACTACAATTCTTCAACTTGCTGATCAGTCAGTAGTTGTTCCAAAGGGAGTGATCACTGATGTACCTGTTGTGATAGATTCATGGGAATTTCCAGTGGATTTCTTAATACTGGAACCTAGAAATCAGAGAAATGCGTATCCGCTGATTTTAGGAAGCCCATGGCTGGCTACTGCAGCACCATCTATTGATTGTCGAACTGGAGATATGGTCATTTCTAATGGGATAGATTTAAAGAAAATATCTATGTATCCTCTAGCTAAACCATCGGTGCATTACACAGGAAGGGTATGGGTGGATGAACCGGATAACATGGATAACAGTGCCTCATTAGCTATGGTAACCATTAGGGAACATTTGGGAGAATTAGGAGAAGAGGTATACTATGGTACAATAGAAGACTTCACTCACATCCTAATCAATAAAGACGTGATGGAACTTGCCCAAGATCCTCAGAGAGAACTTCTTGTTTCTTCTCATTATACCCTTGCCAACATTATTCCTTGTGGGGAAACCTTTTACAGGGACTTAGCCATTTTCCACATGTTACTCCCACATTCTTGTCCTCTCAATGCCATGACACCAATGTATGGACCCACCACATCCATGGATCAAATTATAAAACAGGTCATGATTATGCCAGGGAAAACACTTAATATAAATACTCAGTTAACAGCAAATCAGGAAGAAAAACTCATTCAGCTTTTGGTTTCCCACTCAGCATCTTTTGCCTAGGAATACCAAGATATGAAAGGCATACCTCCTGAAATCTGTACCCATCACATCTACACTGAGGATATTAAACCTGTCAGACAACCACAAAGAAGATTGAATCTTGCCTTAAAGGCCATTGTCAAAACTGAAATAGAAAAATTACTCTAGGCAGGGTTCATATATCCAATCTCAGACAGTCAATGGGTCTCACCCCTTGTCATTGTGCCTAAAAAGAATGGGAAATGGAGGGTGTGTATTGATTATAGAGAACTCAACAAGGCCACAAAAAAGGACTACTTTCCCTTACCATTTATTGACCAGGTTCTGGACAACCTTGCTGGGAGAAAGTATTTTTCTTTTTTAGATGGATTCAGTGGGTATAATCAAATTCAAGTAGCACCTGAGGACCAAGACAAAACCACCTTCACATGCTCTTAGGGAACCTTTGCTTACAAAGTTCTTCCTTTTGGGCTGTGCAATGCCCTAGCTACATTTCAGAGACTGGTCCTAGCTATTTTTGCTGAATTGGCTAATGAATGCATGGAAGTCTACATGGATGACTTTACAGTGTATGGGAATAACTTCGAGGAAGCTCTCACAAACCTTGGGAAAGTACTAAAATGTTGTGATAAAAATTGACTGTCCCTTAGCCATGAGAAATGTTTTATGATGGTGGAAGAAGGAATTGTTTTGAGACACCATATTTCAGAAAAAGGGATCAGAGTGGATCAGAACAAAATAAAAGTAATCACACAGTTGCCTTCACCCAAAAATCAGACTGATGTCAGGAGTTTTCTAGGTCATGCAGGCTACTATAGGAGGTTCATAGAAAATTTTAGCAGAATAGCTGCCCCCCTGTTTACCCTGCTCAACAAGGAAGCAAAATTTCTCTGGACAGCAGACTGTCAATCAGTATTTGAAACTTTAAAGGAGAAGCTTACTATGACACTAGTTTTAAGGGGACCTAATTGGACTTTACCATTCCACATACAAACTGATGCTTCGAATGAATCCATTGGGGCCATTTTAGGACAAAAAGAGGAAGGAGAGAGTATGCACACCATTTATTACATCAGCAAAAACCTTACCTCTGCAGAAAGAAATTATACAACAACTGAGAAAGAATTCTTGGCAGTTATCTATGCTATAAACAAATTCAGACATTATATTACCGGATATAAAATATTTGTGCACACTGATCATGCAGCCATCAAGTACCTAATGAATAAACCAGTAGTAGGTGCAAGGATCATTAGGTGGTTATTGCTGTTGCAAGAATTTGATATTACCATAGTTGATAATCTAGGAAAGTTTAATTTGGTTGCTGATTTTCTGTCAAGATTGCATACAGGAGGAGAAGATCAACCAGTGGAGGATAAATTTTCAGATGAACATCTTTTTGCCATATCCACTACTGCACCTTGGTTTGCTGACATAGCTAATTTGTTAGCTACAGGCTTGTATCCATCCCATTTTACTTCAAAATAAAGAAAACGTTTGCTTAAAGAAAATTTATCCTACAAATGGTTGAATGGTTTACTATTTAAATGTGGTCCTGATTTCATTCTACACAGGTGTTTGAAGGCTGAGGAGACTTTTGATGTGTTGAGAGCATGTCATGATGAACCATCTGGTGGCCACTACTCTTTCCACAGGACAATCCACAAGATCCTTGGAGCTGGTTACTACTGGCCTTCTCTTCATAAAGACACAAAGATGTATGTGCAGCACTGTGACCAGTGCCAAAGGATGGGGCAGCCCACCTTTACCTAGGAGATGCTGCTACATCCTCAAGTCATGATGGAACCATTTGAGCAATGGGGTCTAGACTTTGTGGGACCAATTTCACCACCATCATCAGGGAAGGAGTATATCCTAGTATGCACAAACTATGTTACTAAGTGGGCTGAGGTTCAAGCATTGCAGTTTGCAAGAGAAGAAAAAGTTGCTGATTTCCTTTATAATAGGATTTTCTTGAGATTTGGAGCCCCAAAATCAATAGTTTCAGACAGAGGACCTCAATTTACTTCACAGGTAATTAGGGCATTCACAGATTTGTACCAAGTCAAACACAGAAAAACTTCACCTTACCATCCTCAAGCAAATGGGCAGGTAGAAGTAACTAATAGAGAACTTGAGAATATCTTAACAAGGACAGTGGCAATGAATAGAAAGGATTGGGCTAATAGACTACCTGAAGCAGTTTGGGCTTACAACACCACTTGGAAGTCCACAACAAAGTTTTCACCATATGAATTGGTTTATGGGAAAAAGCCTATACTATCTATTGAATTTGAACTCCAGACACTTAAAACTGTATTGGATGTTGGGCTGTCACTTTCTACAATTCAGCAGAACAGACTTCTTCAACTCAACGAGTTGGATGAGATTCGGACAGAGGCCATTCAGCAAATAGAACTAGTTCAGTACCAAAGGAAACAATGGCATGACCAACATATCAAGAAGAGGACATTTCAACAAGGAGATTAGGTTCTTCTCTATGATTCTAAATTCAAAGAATTCAAAGGGAAATTACAGACTCACTGGCTGGGCCCTTATCAAATAAAGGAAGTGTTTGAAAATGGAACTGTATTATTGCAACTAATTGATGGGAGCACAAACACATTTTTAGTAAATGGACACCAGATAAAGCTCTACAAAAGACCGTCTACTAAAGAAGATTTTCTTGATGATCTGTGTTTTGATACAGGGGGTACCTCCTCTGTCACGGTGTTGGAATAATGAAAAAAAAAAATTCGGAAAAAAAAAAAAGAAGGTTGAAAACCAGCAATGGCGGCCTTCCAAAAAAAAAAGAAGGGGTTGAAAACCAGCAATGGCGGCCTTTCAAAAAAAAAAAAAATTGAGAGAGATAGAAAACCAGCAAATGGTTGTCTTTCTCAACCAAGGGAGTTGAAAACTAGTAAAATGGCGGTTCCCTTCTCCAGAATAGTTGTAATAATCAAGCTCTGGACATGATCGGTTGCCAGAAATTGGCCAATGCATCTCCGGCGCTTTCCAATAAGGAGCACCTCCAGTGCTTCCCAATTAGGAGTACCTCCGGCGCTCCCCAATTAGGAGCACCTCTGGCACTCTGTTAATAATGCCGACAGTTTCCATAATAAGGGCGGGACCTACCTCACCAGGTGGTAAAGTAAACAACTCCTATGATGAGGTCATCATGACTCATCTTCTACTTAATCGCACAACATAATTACAAATTAGAATACTAATAATTGCAGGAGTATCCACAAGCCGGCGCTGACATCACCCATGGGCATGGATTTTAGTGCCACTCAGTGCAATGATTGCAGGTCGCATGCAAGTAGGAAGCAGATGTCATATCAGGCCGCCGCTTAAATGCCACGACGTGTGTAGTTTTCAAAGCGGTGCAACATTTCTCCCGCGTATGTTGCCTCATCATTAAAACTAATCCAGGTAAATCTATTTTTAATTAGTCATTAATTAGTAACTGTCCTGTCTTTCTAAACTGGGTGCTACCATGATGACACGTCCCTCCGCCGTCATTTCCTTTCTCACCTCCAAGCATGCTGCCATCTGTGCCTTAATGCCACCTTACATCTGGAGTGCCCTGTCAGTCCGTTACAATTATGGCTGCTTTGGTTCCTTAACCCATCTGCATAAACCCAGCCTGAAAACAATTGCATCCCTCATTCAAACCTCCAGAATAGACTGAAGCATAAGATAAATTGAACAACTCTCCGAAGCCTACAGAATAATTTGAACAACTCTCCGGAGCCTACAGAGTAATTTGAATAGTACTCCCGAGCCCATAGAGATCAGAGGGACAGATAGACTACAGATCGCAAAAGAAAAGAATAAAACCCAGAAACTGCCATCAATTCAGCAATGGGGGTCAAGAAAAAGTCTGAGCCAGAAAGCACTGCGGGTCTTCTAAAGGATGTAGCTGCAGCAAATATTTTAAGGACTGCTGGATGGTTTGATTTCCTAGACAAGTTCGAGGGGTTTCAGGAGGACATTGTGGATGAATTCCTTAGGAATTTAAGAGACGACTAGACCACTATGAGAGGGAACCAAATCAGTCTCTCCTCCACAATTATCAGCCACATCTCCGGACTCCCCGAACAAGGTGAGAGGTTCCACCACCTGAAAACTTTGTATACAGATTTAATTAGAAATTTTTCTGTTCGTGGTGAGCCTGCCATTCAATTGCATATGAATAAGAATGAGGTCAAAGGAATTTTGAGGTCCACTCTCCCAAACCCTTGGGCAACTGTTGCTACCTGGTTAATGAAATACTTTACCTATGATGGCCAATTCTCCACAGTCTTAGGGCCCATAATAAAAATACTTATTTTTCTCAGACATGGAAGTAGGCACCCCGAATATAACATAAATATCCCCAATTTCCTCTATTCTGCCATCAGGGCAACTGCAGAGAAATACCAGCAGGGTAAGGGACCCATGAAACATCATGGCCTCATCTTCCTGATAGTCAAGCACCATTTCTTATCTCAGGCCAATGGGGACGAACTATTACAGAACTTTCTTGAGCATAACCCTCAGGTCAGAGCACCTGAGATAACACAAACAGAGAATGAGAGTTCTCCCTCTCACCATGATGAAGAAACTGAGCCTATAGCCTCCTCCATAGCTTCCCACAAAAGGACATCACCCTCACAAGAGGCTACATCATTTGCAGCCCCTGTTCCTAACAAGAAAAGAAAAGGCAAACAAATTGCAGAGCCTACTCCTACACGGCCTATATATATGACTCGATCAGTCAAGTGACAAATGACTTCACCTGAGGGACCTAGGCCTATGGAATTAACAGAGGAAAAAGCAAGGCAGGGAATTGAAGGGAGATGGTGGGTTGAAGAACCATCCCATGACTCCGATGAGGTACCTCTGGTCTAAAAGAGGAAACAAAAGGAACATTCTCCTACAATAGCTGTTCATATGGAGTCAAGTCTAGTCTCAACACCACCATGTGCTCTAGAGACAGAAAGCTTACCAACTGTTACTCTCTCCTTAGATTCTGAGGAAGGAAATCCTGCTCCAGAGGCACCAGTTCCACCTGTGCTCCGGAGAAGCAAAAGGAAGAGGCAGCTCTCACAGGCTGAGAAGGATACTGCCCTGCTCACTGAGGCACTCCTAGAATTGAGCACATATGAGGACAAAGCAAGACCTTTAGTTGTGCCAGCAGCAACAGAGGATCCTCAGGACAGAGGCATTGCAGAAGAAGAAATAGGGCACACAGATACATTGGGAGAAGTAGGGCAGGAGGCCATGAATAATCTTGATAATCAGCCACCAGCCACAGAAACAGAGGCAGAAACTCTATCACATCCCTCTGACCAAGAAGACATAGAGATCTCAACAGAGCAACAATTAATGGAAGAAATTGAGAATTTGAAAATGATGCTTTGGGGAAAGAATTTAATTATTACTAACCTCAAGAAGGTCAGGGTAGAAATGGAGATGGAACTGAAGAAAACTATTGTAGAAATCCAAACAAACCTCCAAAACAAGGACAGAATCATCTAGGAGAGGGAGGCAGAGTTAGAAACACAGAAAGGTGACGCAACAAAAGTGATGGAAGAAAAAGAAAAAGAAGCAGGACAAAATGTTTCTGAGCTCACCATGGCCAGAGACAATGGCCTCACAGTAATGGCAGCACTAATTGAAAAAATAAAGAGCCAGGATAAACAATTAACTTGGGCCAATAACAGACTGGATGACCAAGAAGAATATATCCAAGAACTGTCTGGCCCAAGGGCAACCAGTGAACAGGAAGTTCAAACAGATGCCTATGTGGGTCCAATCCCCATAGACATTCCTAAAGCCCTGTTTCATTGGGAGGAAAGGTGTAGAGGATTTGAAGCCTCCAAGCCAATGTTGCAATTACAAAGGGCAGTTACTGCTAGAGCAGAAAGGATAGCAACTTTGGAGAGCAAAATCATTCAAATGGCCTCCCTCTCCTCAGAAATTCTATCTTGCAGACCTCCAAGTGCTAGCTATGTAATGTTCCTACAAGAAAGGATACTGCAAAGGAAACTTTCCTTAGTCTTATCTAACATGAATGAGGATACAGAAATAGCAGAAGGTTTCATGACTGCTTACACCAGAAGCAACGATGAAGACAAAAACTTCCTATGTGAATTGTACTTACATGGGTTCTGCATTAATGATATAGCCTTCATGATTAATCACTTTGTGGGAGAATGCTAGCTTAAGGCATTCATGTCCCTCATGAGAAACCACTAGATTTGGGATGAAAGGATGGAAAATCACCTTCAAAAGGATTCAAAAACAGAGCTCCTCCTCAGAAAAGAATGTCCCAATCCTTTTGCCTTTCAGACCCATTTCAGATCCATCATCTATCATCCTGCAATTGCAACCAGCATATTGCCATTATACTTGAAGAATTTGCAAGAATGCTCCATTGACTTTGGACTTTTTATGATTAACTCAACAAATCTTGTCCTTACTATAGCAAAGAAAAGATGGAGTATATTAACCTTAGAGCAAAAACTTAGAGAGGTGGTCACCCCTACAAACCTGAGACTATTCATGAGGAAGGCAAAGATGATATCCAAACTGATGGATAAGTATAAACAGGAATGGATAGGTGGGCAGTTCAGACCTCCTTTGATAATTGAACCACTCCCCATATGGACAGAATAGCTGGAAGATGAAAAACTGCAAGATTGGATGAAGCAAGTTGACAAGTACAGAGGGAATGGTAACACCAATAGAACTACTTGGACAACCTATCTCCAGGAGTATAGTCTGACTGACAGATTGCTTCGTCTAAATAAATCCAGAATGTGAAAAGCAGGAGGACCTGCCAAACCTTAGGTATGGGCGGGATGATGAGTACCAAATTGCACTCATAAAATACACCCTTTTTGTCTCTCTTTTTTCCCTATTCAGTTCATCTTCTTTGTGTCTGCATTCAAATTAGTTAAGCAAGATTGTTCTATTTTGTGATTAATTAAGATAGATTACTTGAAATTAGAATTTCTGATTCGAGGACTAATGTACGTGGGATTAATGGAAAAATACAGAATTTCTCTTTCTTTTTGAATCCGCAGGTGTAAATATCAGAAACAGTAGTTTTTGTGCATCTCCGGAGATCGTCTTCAATGATCTCCGAAGACCATAACAAAGAACAGTGACACCTAGAGTTTGAAGATTTGGGGAATATCTCCGGAGCTCTGCGAATTTCTAGAATATCTCTGGAGCTGCAGACAGGAACAACGATCTCTAGAGCCTCCTGAGAATAGAGCATGTTCTAGTCAAAGCCACCCATCAGACACTTCAGCAGCAATCCTAATACCCCCGCACTTCACTCAAATCATCACCTGAGTGGTGAAGGGTCAACTATCAGTTAAACTACTGAAGTTTTATCTTTCCAAAGATTTTGCATGAGTTATGAATTGAACTAATTTTCAGGGCTTTGATGCCCAAGGTATTAAGACCTAAACTTAGACCTCTGAGTGGACTTCTGTTCCACTCAAGTCTACCTTTCTTGCATGATGATCTTTCATAAGTTTGACAGTTAAGTACAAATAAGAGATGGTGTCATCTCCTAGAAAGACTGATAGATAAGTTCAGTGATATACCATCACTCTTTTTATATATACTTCCAGAAACAGTAATAGAACAACAATGATAAAATTATTTTGATTTTCGAAGATTTTAGTTCTATTATAGCCATACATTTTCATGAATATAGAAGTGAATGAATTGGACTGAATTTAGTTAGATCATCTCTTGTGCTGATTTCCTACAATAGCCTTCAGCCTCAAAGGTGCGGAGCAAGGGCCCACTCTCACCAATCAGGCAGGAGGCTAGTATCTCTATTTTATTATTTCAAGTTTTCTTTTATGAAAGTATTTCCTGCTTTAGTAGATAGATGCATGTTTTCTTTGAGTATATTTCCTGCTTTATTCTATTTTACAGCATTCATTACATTTATCCAACAAGCAGGTAGATTAGTCATTCTTTTAAGCTTTAGGATTAGCTATAAACTGGTCACTTAGAATCCTTAGTTGCAGACAGCCATGGACACAGCCCTGGTTCTTTGACATCTGAAAATAGATTAAATGATGAGGTACAGCGACAACTCGTCAACAGCTACAAGGGAACTAACAAAGTGAGGCCAATCAAGCTCTAGTTGTTTAGAAGAGATTTTGAGATGCTTCAGATGAAGGAGAGTGAGTCTATTTCAGACTTTCACACCAGGGTTTCTACCATGCTAAATCAGCTAAGGATAAATGGAGAAACCATGGATGAACAAAGGATTGTTGAAAAAATCCTAAGGAGTCTACCTTCTAGATTTGACCCTATTGTGATAACTATAGAAGAGACAAAGGATCTGTCCAAGATGATAGTGGATGAGTTGATGGGCTCTCTACAAAGCCATGAGCAGTGGTTGAGTAGATCCACTCCTTCCCTTGAGCAAGCCTTCAAGGCTCAGACCAATGCAAGAGGTCAGGGAAGAGGAAGAAATAGTAGAGGTAAAGGTCAAAGAGGTAGAGGAAGAAGCAACTCTAGAAGAGGAGTTTCAAACAGCTAAGAAGAGGTAAGCAGCTCACAACCAAGCTATCAAGGAATGAAGAAGCACAGCAGTTCGAATCAGAGGTATGACAAAAGTAATATTCAATGCTATTACTGTCATAAATTCGGCCATTATGCTAGTGAGTGTAGAAAGAAACAACAAGACCATGGAGGCCAAAATGCTAATGTAGCAAATGAGAATAGGGCTGAAAATGAGAAACAGTCCAAGGTATTTATTGTGTGCAACCTTGCTGAGAAGAGTAGCCCTGAAGTCTGGTATTTGGACAGCGGGTGTAGCGACCACATGAGTGGAAATGAAAACTTGTTTGCCTCCATTAACAGAAATGTCAAGTCTAAAATCATGATGGGGAACAGCCAAAAGGTTCCTGTCATAGGAAGAGGCATCATAACAGTCCTCAGCAAGCAAGGTGAGAAAATGCAGATCCATGATGTCTATTATGCCCCTGGCATAAAGCATAACCTCCTAAGCATTGGACAGATGGTCCAAAACGGTTATAGAATCCTGATGGAAAACGGAGGGTGCACTATATTTGATAAAGGAGGCAGTAAGAAGATCATTGCAACAGTGTAGATGACACAAAACATAATGTTTCCTCTGTCATTAACTCTGGCACCATCTCTGGCACTAACTCCGGTGCTATCTCTAGCACGGTTTCCTGCACTATCTCCAGCGCTCACAGCATTCAAGACAGTCATCAAAGACCCATCCAGACTCTGACATTTAAGGTATGGGCACTTAAGCTTTTCTAATTTGAGTTTATTGTCTAGGAAAGGCATGGTTAGAGGGCTACCGAATATTGTAGAGCCCGATGGCAAATGTGAAGCCTGCATTTTAGGAAAGCAGCATAGACAACCCTTTCAATCAGGGTATTCAAGGAGGGCAAAAGCACCATTGGAGTTGGTGCATTCAGATTTATGTGGCCCTATGAAAACCCCCACATTAGGTGGGAATGTATATTTCATGACCTTCATTAATGATTACAGTAGAAAAATATGGATTTATTTCTTGAAAAACAAATCAGAAGCCTTTGAGAAGTTTAAGGAGTTTAAGGCATTGGCTGAAAAGCAAAGCGGCCGACACATCAAGGCCCTAAGAACAGATAGAGGAGGAGAGTATGTCTCCAGACAATTTTTGAATTTCTACAAGTATGAAGGCATTCATAAATAGTTCACAACAAGGTATACTCCACAGCAAAATGGAGTAGCTGAAAGGAAAAATAGAACCATCACAGAGATGGCAGCAAGCATGCTGAAGGAAAAGGGACTGTCAAATGATTATTGGGGAGAAGCTGTAGCAACAGCAGTCTACTTATTGAATAGGTGTCCTACAAAGGCCGTATGTGATCGGATCTCACAAGAGGCATGGACAAATAGCAAATGGACTGTTGAGCACCTAAGAATTTTCAGGTGTGTGGCATATGCATTCGTGCCTAAAGAAAAGAGGCAGAAATTTGATGATAAAGGTGAGAAATGTATCTTCACAAGTTATAGTGAAGAATAACAAGCCTACAGGTTGTTTAATCCCATCACCAAAAAACTTGTGATTAGTAGAGATGTTGAATTCATTGAGAATGAAGCATAGGATGGAACGGTGGACAGCACCACGGGTATTTCAATCACAATACCCCTTAGAGATCAAGAAGCTCCAGAGATGAACAACTCCGGAGGAGCTACAGAGAGAAACAGCTCGGGGAGAAACTACCATAGAGCTCTAGAAAACAATAGCTCCAGAGATGCTCAGTACAGCAGCTTCGGAGGTAGACAGTAGCATTGCAGCTCCGGAGATCAGCAGCTTCAGAGGTCTGCAACTCCGGAGAACAGTAGCTCCGGAGGACGTTATAACAGCAGCTCTGGAGGTCATCAGAACTGCAGCTCCGGAGGTCACAGCAGCAGCTCCGGAGGTCAGAACAGCAGCAGCTCTGGAGGCAATTCAAACCCCACACTCGCATCAATGATCCTACAGAGGACAAAGAGTGTGAAAGAGATTTACGACAGCACAAGGTATGCTGATGATGATGAAGATTTGAATTTTACATTGTTTTCTTCTATTGATCTAATCTACTTTGAAGAAGCTATGAAAGAGGAGAAATGGTGTAAGGCCATGGATGAAGAATTGGATGCCATAGTGAGGAATGACACATGGCAGCTAACTGATTTACCCAAGGGTAAACAAGTGATTAGAGTTAAATGGGTCTATAATACCAAGTCTACTGCTGAAGGAAAGATAGAAAGACATAAGGCAAGGCTAGTTGTCAAAGGGTACAAACAACAGCCTGGAAGAGATTATGATGAGACCTATGCACCAGTTGCAAGGCTGGAAACAGTTCAGGCAGTCATAGTAATTGTAGCCCAACACAAGTGGAAGGTGTTTCAGATGGATGTAAAGTCAGCCTTCTTGAACGGAGTGCTGAAAGAGGAAGTGTATGTGGAGTAGCCACCTGGCTATGAAGTCCAAGGGTAAGAGGACAAGTTATACAAGCTCTGAAAAGCCCTCTATGGGCTTAAACAAGCACCTAGGGCATGGTATAGCAGAATTGACTCATATTTGTTGAGCAATGGCTTTAGCAAAAGTTGTAGTGAGCCCACTCTCTACATCAAAGCAGCTGAAGGTAAAATTTTGATTGCTGTTTTGTATGTAGATGATCTGATTTTTACTGGCAATAGTGATCTTTTTATTGCTGATTTCAAAGAGGCAATGAAGAATGAGTTTGAAATGACAGACTTAGGTCTACTGAAGTATTTCCTTGGCATTGAGGTCAAGCAAACAGAGCACGGCATATTTATTTCGCAAACTAACTATGCCAAACAGATTGTGAAGAGGTTTAAAATGGAGAATAGTAAACCTACCCCTACACCTACAGCCACAGGTCTGAAGTTGAGTAAAGAGGACAGCAGCAGGGAAGTAAACCCAACCCTCTACAAGAGCATGGTTAGAAGCCTCATGTACTTGACAGCAACTAGGCCTGATTTGATGTATGTTGTAAGCCTGATTTCTAGGTTCATGGAGAAGCCTAAGGACACACATTGGCAAGCAGGAAAGAGGATCTTGAGGTATGTCAATGGCACAACAGGTTATGGCATTTTGTATGATGTTTCTGATGAGTTTAAGTTGGCTAGTTTCACAGACAGTGATTGGGCAGGAAAGGTTGATGACCGGAATAGTACATCCGGCTATGTATTTCACATGGGTTCAGGTGTGATATCATGGGCATCCAAGAAGCAGCTCGTTGTTTCCCTCTCTATAGTAGAAGCTGAGTATATTGCAGCAAATGCAGCCGCATGTCAGGCTATTTGGTTGAGGAGAATCCTTGCAGACTTGTATGAGCAGCAAGAAGATGGTACAACCATTCATTGTGACAATGTTTCATCAATAGCCCTGACAAAGAATCCAGTCTTCCACGGATGAAGCAAACACATTGAAATCTGTTATCACTTCATTAGGGAGTTGGTAGAATGAGGAGAGATTGAGTTGCAGTATTGCAGATCTGAGCAGCAGCTCGCTGACATTTTCACAAAAGCATTGCCAAAAGATTCCTTTGAACACCTAAGAGATAGGCTCGACATTGTGGATAGCTCTAGAGGTGTGTAGCCTCAGAAAGAAGACAGCTCCAGAGATTTAGATCTGGAAAGACAGCAGGAGAACTCCAGAGACTCAACTCTGGAATGTATGTGCAGCTCCAGAGATGCTCCAGAGATGCAGAAAAGGAACTCTGGAGTTGCAGAGTGTCAGCTCCGGAGATGCTCCAGAGATGCTAAAAAGGGAAACCAGCTCCGGAGATGCAGACAGGGAGCTCCGGAGATGCAGAGTGCAGCTCCGGGGATGTTGCAGCACAATAGAAAGTGCTCCAGAGATCTACTCCGGAGAGGCAAAGGCAAGTGTATATCTCTGGAGATCAGTTCCAGAATGAAGATTGTTGAATGACGTCTGACTTCAGATTAAGGGGGAGTGTTGAAAATTTAATCCTCCGTTAGACATTTATTGCTAACTGCCCCCGCCTCAGACCTGGGATCTCCCGCATCCTCCCTCAGCACCGTTGGCCTGCCAGCATTCAATTCTGGTAGGTGCATTTGAATTTTGAAATGGTTGAGCACCCATTTTGCTGGGTATGTAGAAGAGACAAAAGATAGGAAAAAGTGAGTAGATAGTAGAGAATGTTAGAGAACATCCTGCAGCAGTAGAAGAATGATAGCAGAGGAATTAGAAGGTTCCAACAGAGAATAGTAGAAGGAGAATAGCAGAGGATAGAAGTTTGCAACAGCAACAGTAGACAGCTATGGAGTTCCAGGCAGCTCCGGATATACAGTGTGCAGCTCCAGAGATTGGGGCAGAGTATGAAAACAGAGCAGCAGCTCTGAATCTGTAAAGTGTATTGAAGTTTGAATGTAATCTAGAAAAAGGAAATATATATATGAAATATATTGCTGTCTCTTCTGTGTTTGTTTTCTCCTTGTGTGTGTTTTGTTTTATGCTATTCATTATTGCTACAGCGTTGCATTGGTAATCACAGCAACAGCATTCTGCCCCTCCCCTATTTTTCTGCCAATAGTTTTCAACAGACATGTCACTTTTACCATTTTGGAACTGACAATGAGAATGCTGGCAGATGTTGTAGAATTGGCTTTGTAATAGCGTATTACATTTTTCAAGCCTTTCGACAAATACATTCTGTGCACATTCACAATCATTGTTCTCCTTGCACCTCATAAGACATCGTTCTCTTTTTCTAAAATAAGCTGCGGTTTCTTTTTCTGTATTGCCTTCCATATTCTGAATGTATCACTGCCAATTGCATCAGCTTGAAAGTCTCTAAAGCTTTCTAATAAATCAGATCAGTGTACATCCTGCCATAGATGAATCCCTTTTGGAAACTTTGCCAATGTCTATCTTTTATCCCACACCAACCCACAGTTTTTTTCTCTCCATTAGATGATATATCTAAATATGAACAGTATCGGCATTATCTACACCGACTCATTTTGCATACTTTTTTTTTTAACACTATCATTTTTAATTGCATACCAGATGGGGGGGTGCGCTGGTGAGAGTTATGGGATGATTGCTGGTTTTCTTTCAATGAGAAATTTGCTAGAAATCCATATTGAAATCGCCAATGGCGCGGGTATGTGGTGGACTTGGCATTATAACCTCCAGTCTCATTTGTTTTAAAAACTTCCCATGCCTGTCAACAAATCCATCTAGTGCATATCCTGCGATCATTGCATTTATTTGCGAGTTTCTAAAGCAAAGAGGGTCGCGAATCTTTCGTGCTGCCACCTCTCAAAGAATTTATTTTGAAATATCCTGCCATCATTGTACCACACAAGGTGGCGTTTCAACTTTCAAAATGCTTTGTCTATAATAAAACTGCGGCTTTTCAAGGATACCTCCCAATACCATTTATTTGAATTTTATTATTACATTTGCTTTGTGTTGCTTTGTGCAGGTCTTTGATGCCTTCCAAATTCCCATCTTGCGTGAACCCAATGGTGGCAAAGATTGAAGAAAAATGTGATACACCCAGGCGTTTCTCTCTATAATATCTGTCAATTGCATTTGAGCCATGGCATTCCATGTTTTGAAGCAACAGAGCCCAAGGAGATGTAGCCTCTTCTAATTCTTCAAGTATTGGAGAAGATGGATGAGATAGTGAGCTTTCATATGTGTTCTCTATTGATATGTGTGTTGGCTAACAAAGAGTTTGTCCTAATTTAATAGTTCAAGGAGCTCCCACCCCAGATACACCTATGTATCAAACTTTTCCACAATTGCAAAGAAGTGTCCCGATATTAAGTTTAAATTAAAGATTTAAACATCATGATAAACAATGAAATTTCCCTCTTACAATATGGTGTCTATAATATTCCTTTCACCATTAATTTGAATGATAGTTGTATATATAATATATAAACAATATTAAATGGCATTATTATATAAACATTTCTTATATATAATATATTTATTAATAATGAATATAAAATATAAATATTAACAATTTAGATATTATCATATTATATAAGGATAAATATAAATATAAATATTGATATAAATATCAATATTGTTAATATGGATATAATTTAAATGTTATTAATATATTAATCCATTTAAAGGAATAATGCTAAAGAGGTGATACGTTTTGCTAAAAAGTCTAACGATTATAGATAAGACTGAAACCTTATGGTGTGATTCACATTTACAATTAGGATACAATAAAGTAGTGCTACATACAAAGGAAGGGATAAGAGGTCGAATCAATGACATAAAGTGCAGTGATTAAATAAGGAGTAACATTTAGTTTAGAAACAATAACTAACCTCAAAGGCAGTGATCTGATAGGGAAGGGGTATGTCTTTTAGAAAAAGTGATGATGTTTATGAAAAGGTTTGTTCATTGCTTACATTGGGAAGATATAAAAGTGAGAGGAATATATCTGATTTGGGAAAGATGGAATAAGAAATATATATAATTCTGATTCACGAATAATCATCTTTAATGCATTTTAGATCTAAATGATATTGAACCTCATCATGGAGGAAATGAAGGAGACATAGATAAGAGGGTATAAGGTTTCCATTTAAGTACCCCACCTTGGATGGATGTCGACACCCTGCCATCAAGTCCAAGAGGGTCAAAGTCCCACTCTTGGGCTTAGATTGGATAAACTAAGAACTCCACTACGATCCCCATACCTTTCCTATCATGATGAGTTATTAATTGTAAGGGATAAGGCATAGATAGGGAAGCAAGATGAGCACTCTACTAAGTACTCCACTTTGGTGGATGTCTAAGTCCTGCCACCAAAGCCAAGAGGGCCAAAGTTAGGGTTAGCTAATACAACTCCAATAGTAAACACACACACACACACATATATATCCACTTATGTTTTCTATGTGATGAGTGCAGGATTTATATTCAAGATCATGACAAAGAAATAACTGCCTGTAAGTCATCTCCCTAACCCTAATTTATTGTAATTATGATTGTAGGGTTTAATCTAGGGAAAATCTAGAAGGGGACATTACAAAATTGGTAATTTAGGGTAACATTAGTATTGTTCCTAGAAGGGGACATTACATGGTTATAAGGAAAATTGAAGGAACATTAGAGAAGAGGTTTTCTATAGGAGTAGTTTCCCTAGTTATGAATTTCAAAAGCTTCTACATTCAATTCAATCGCTTCTCTTACTTAAGAATAGGGGGTTACGAAAATGCCCCATTAAAGCTGTCTAGGTACCCATCAAACATCATTGTGTTTTTGGAGCTATGTCTTCAAATGACAGTTGTAAATATAAAATACCATGCTATCAAAAAGAAGGAATATTCATTTCCTGTGGCAATTTCTTTTTATTCTTGCAAAAGTAATGATAGTACAAAAAGTGTAGAAAAGATGCTGGTAGAATGCAATTTTCACAGGTTGCCTGTAAGAGTAGCTTTCGACAATAAGAATTTTGTGAAGAGGAACATGCATGGTGGTGGTTCATACTTGCACAAGCCTCAATTAGAATATTTTCGGGAAGACTATTTGGATGAGAGAGAAGTGCAAAGGAGAAGCTGGATGCAGTTAACCATCAAACAAGTCTGTGCCTTCAAATTACCAATGCAAGTTCTTGAGATGGTCGATGACAATTCAAGTATTTTAGATGCAGGTTATCAAAATGCCTTTCTGGAACCTCTACCTCCAATGAGATGGTCAAAAAAGAAATCACCAATGTTATGATTCACTCTTTGCATGTATTGAGGAGAACAGAAAAATGGTTAAATGGAAATTGAGAGAACATGCTAGTTCTACAACTCTGAAGGAGTCATCTACTCAGGAACTAAACAAGTCTTAGACCACTCACATTCCTACGAGATCATCTAGTCTAGACCCAACTCTTCATAGAGTTGGCTTACAATCGGGTACAGATGGTGAGCAACCCAAGGATGTCAGGGAGTTGAAGATAGCCTATGAGTAGGATAATCAACCTGTGGTAAGCAATAATAGATTGGCTGCTTTGCCACCACAAGCAGACCATGTGCCCCCTTCAAATTCCCCTATTAATGATAATGATTCTTTGTTTTTTAACCAACTTGGAGAAGACAATATGCTTTAGTCTTTGTTGAGTCATCCAAATTTCCCCATTTTGAATATTCCTTCAAAGCATAATTCCCTACCTATGCATTAGGATGATGCGATGATGAACGTGGCTAAGAACATCAATGCCTCTTCTTCCACCTGCTTGGTTGAGGAAAATAGTAGCGAAAAAGAAACAATACACTCCCATGATAGATACCAACATCGACATTGTGGCTAACCTTCTATAGGAAATGCTAAAGCCTTTAAGCAGGGGAAGAGAATGTCAAGAATGGTGGCTAACCCTTCCACAAGGCATCACATTCTAGAGATCACCGACCCTATAGGTGATAAGAACAAAGATGAGGTGACATAAGTTGATTTCAATTTGAGTCGAGTAGACATGGGACCCTCAACTATTGATGGAGAAATTTATGATGCAAAATTTTTAGTTAGCACCCTATCAAAAAGAATAAAAAAGGAACAGTAGGAAAACACAAAACTACAAGCTCAAGGAAGTTCTCTCACTCTTTTTATTCAGACCATTTTGAAGATTACTACTTATCCAATAGATGCATTGCCTGACATAAGAGTGGGTAGTCCTGACCCCAATCTCTTGCAACAAATCAAATGATCCTAAGCTCTGAGTAGTGTTGTAGAATAGTGGGTAGAAAAAGTAACTTTAGATGGCCTCATATCTATAGAGAAAGTTGTTAATTTATTTAATTCTATTTCTGGCAAGAGGGAAGCCATGGTAATTAAATTTTAGAATATTAGAAAAGATAACAGTAGTCTTTCCTTGGTTTCCAAAGAAGTACAAGATATGTCTGGTATGGATGTTAATATTTTGGTTGCTGAAAAGGTTTTGAATGATCCTAAGGAAATGGACTCTGCTATGTGGGTGGATATGGTTGAGTGGAAATTGTCTATCCTGGGAGTAGTTGAAGAAGAGATGAGAATTACTCTTGCTCTTTATTACTCATAACTAAGGGATCTCAAAAGCAATTTTGCCATCCTGGAGATAGAGGCCATTGGTGATGATGAAGATAAGTTGCTTGAAATCAAGGAAATCAAGTAGAATTTTAAGAAAATGGTGAATGAAGAAATGGTGAACTTTGATATCGTCATAGGTGATTCACTTGGAAAACTTGCGAGGATAGCCAGCTACTTCCAAATGCTCAAAAGTGGACTAGATGATATGCATAAAAGGGTGACTAATGCTGATAGAATGATAAGAAAGAGGAAACTTTGAGTTAGCATGATTGGAAGTCCAAGCAACATAGCATTATCACCAATCATCAATAGGTACAATGCGTATAAGGCAAAGTTAAGGGCATAGGAAACTCAAATGGCACAAGTATATTCGGGAGTTGGAGATGGACAAAGCAAGGAAAAGGAAGTGGCACACAAGGAAGATGCATTGGATGATGATGTGGTGATCATGAATTGAGATATTTTTCTTATGCTTTAGTAATTTTTATTTATTGTAAAAACTATTGGCTCTAGAGAGCTCTTTATTTAAATTATGTTTAATTTAAAGTTCTCTTTTAAATTAGCTGTCCTCAAGAAGCCGTTATATTTAAAAGACAGTTATTGGGTAGCAAGGCTATAAATTTATTTAGCCTGTCAATGTTAGGGGTCTTTTGCAAACTTTGTTTTAGTTGGAGATAAAATTATGTTGTGCTACTTTTCTATTCAATTATTTTGATATATGAATTGAAATCAATACAATGGAGTTTAGTGATCATAGACTTTGTGTTATGGTTATTTGGATATTTATTCTCCTTATGTTGAATATACTGTTGGTGGTTGGTTATTGATTCTATATTGAAGTGATTGAATGCTCTAAATTTCTACTCACTACTGTGAAGTATATATCTTTTGGTGAATGGTTTATGGTGGTGATTGTATAATATATGGTGTAATTCTTTATTGTTTCATTGAAGTTACTACTGTTGAAGTCTTTGTACTTGTTTTAAATTTAGTTGATATTGAGATATTTTACCTTTTATGCTTTTAGGTTAAAAGCACCACATTTTTCTTTACTTTCTAGTTAAAAGCAATTCATGTTTCATTCATTAGATATCATAAGAAGGTAGTTACACCTTCTTATATAAGTAGAGAATCATTGTAAAACATCATTCTAACTGTTTCAACTGTTGGTACATTTGTCACTTGTGTGGCTATGAGAATATAGAGTTAGGTGGCAAAATCTGTAAACCAATAGATTTTTGGCGACTCCGCTAGGGAGATTAAAGAAAATAACTACATATATGTTTTGAGTTGCTTTATGATGTGGGAGCATCCAAGGTGTACAAGAAATCCTATGTCAACCAAAAAATATTGTTATTTTAATTTGATTTATTTTCAATAAGGGCTTAGGGGATAAGCGAATAAATATTTTGATTTACAACTTTGTAATATTCCTTGTGGGAAAAATTATAAATGTAATTTTTGAGGAATTATGCTCTCATAAATGTTTCAAAGGAATAAAAAGTGGAATATTCCATTTGGACATCCCATTTCTAGGTGGGACCACTTGGTATGCATGTTCAATTGCATTCTTTGCATGCATTTGCATGTTGGCCACAAGCTTTGCATGTTGTTGCATGTCTGAGTCGTAATTGTGAGACCCAGTCTCGGTAAATTAGGCATAACTTTTTAATTTCTATTCAAAATAGAAAAGTTTAATTTTTTTTGGAAACCTGGGAAGGAGATGCACAAAACCCAGAAACAATTTTAGAAAATACAAAAAGATGAGGGAGCAGTGATAGGCAGAAAGTGATGGGTTTTCTTGGTTGTTTAGTGGAGGTTGTTTTGAGAAACCAATAGTGGTTTCTTCTCACGTAATTTCTATATATTGATGCTTGCTCATTTGGTGAAGGAGGTCTTGGAGAAGTTGTAGTTTCATATCTAGATGCTTTTAGAATGAAGCTAAAATGTTGTCTTGTAGATTTTTGTATGTTTGAAGCCCATGTTGTATGAGAGCATATGAGTTCCATGTTTATGTATCTTATTTTCAAATTTTTAATATAATACATATTGCGGATTTCTTTTCCATTTTATGTGTTTCAAATTAATTTTTTGCCTTCTTGTATAGTGTTGTATGTGTGTTTGTGATCATATTTGAATGGGAGAGTATCCCACTTTCATCAGTGGTATCAGAGCTGGAGTTCCTGAGTGTGCAGGCAGAAGCGCTGATGTGAGGCAATTTGCAGCAAGACCTATGGTGGTGTGTGTGATTTGTGTGTAGATAGATCACTGAGTGTGAGGTAGTCTATACCTGAGAGGTTGAAAATTGAGAGTGTGTGGCAAGTGTTTGACATAATGCCAAAGAAGAAAGGAAAAAGTTTGTCATAGTTGTGTATGTAGGTGAACATGAAGGAGAAAATATTGCAGAAGTATGCTTTGAGGAAGGCATAGAGAAAGAGAGTGAGAAGGAAGAGAAAAGTGAAATAGAGATTAAAGAGGTTGTAGTAGCAACAAAACAATTGAGTACAATGGAGAACATTGAAGAAGAGGACACCAAAGTTGCAATAATAAAAGATGAGGTAAAACTTGTATTTTGTGAGTTAGTTGGTGACTTTGATTTACTTATGAATCATGTCAATGGAATGGGTGAATATGAGGAAGGTGAAAATTGTGTTACAACAGTAAAGAAAAGAGGGATATAAGATTTTGATGAGATTAGAACCAAATCTGATTTATGTTTGAATGATATGATGAGTTATAGTGAAGAATGAACTACAATGGTGATATTTGTAGTAGAAGGAAATGAGGTAAATTCACATTTTAATTTATGTTTTGATGTGGATAAGAATTTAGAAATGGATAAAGTTGTTGTAGCAATGAGTCAATTTGAGAATGTTAAAATTGAGAAACAGGAGGTGAAGGTAAAAGAGGAGTTTGATAAAGAGATTTGTATGAATGAAAATTTGTTGCAAGATGGAAAGGATGAATATTTTGATTCTATTAATAACATTGAAATGGATGTAGAGAGGAAGATGGAAAGGATGAATATATTGATTGTGTTACTGACATTGAATTTGCAGCACTAGATATAGGAAAAGTAAGCATGGTACAATTGCATGTCTTGTAGAAGGCATGAAAAAAAAAACAAAGTTGAAGATGCAATAGGTGATGAAAAGGTAAATTCAAATTTCTGTGATTTTGAATTACTGAATGCAGATGATATGGTTTAGTTAGATTTTCTTAGAGAAGATTGGTATGCTAAGAAGGATTTGTATGGTGTTGCAGAGTTAAGTGCAGGTAAAAATTAGTGGAGGTGGATGGACTATGGTGGGTTGAATCCCACAAGATTGGATGAGGGTGTGAATTACACTAGGAGGAGGTGGTCAGCTTATGGTGGAAATGATTCCACATTCAAGAGCTTGACTGTAGAGCAAAGTTGTCAAAGGAGGAGGTTGTTTGTTTTGGTTAAGTATTGAAAGAGGAGAAAGAAGAAATAATTGTACCAAATTTAGTGATGGAGTTTGTTGAGGATTGCTTGTAATCCGAAAGGGTGGAACTACCACTCAACTCCATTTTGTGAATCCATATTCACAAAATTTTTCCTACCCTGGGTGTCTGATGCATGAGTATCTAGGGGTACTAGAAATCCTGTATCAACCAAAACATTTTATTTTTGTTTGTATGTTTTCAATAAGGTTTCTAGGCTTGAGAAAATAATATTTTAATTTGCAACAAATGTAATTTTCCTTGGGCATATTGGTAAATGTAATTTTGGTGAAAAAATGCCCCAGTAATTTATAAATGCCTCAGATAGTGGGGAATATCTTTCCTAGGCACCCACCTAGAAAAAGGCATTAAATTATATTTTAGTGGGGGCTGATTTTGTCACAAGTAGGGTTGATTCCATCATATGTGGGGTACCAAATTCTATTTCTAGTGGGACTGATTTTTGTCATAAGTGGGGCTGATTTTTTCATAAGTGGGGCTGCCAAGAATCTTGGAATTAATGGCATCTATTATTGTAACACTCATAGTATAAGGAATATGCAAGTTGTCATAATAACCCAAATTGATTGGGCAAATTCTAGGTGCCCATGTGAAGGTAGATTGCACGAGGTTTTATTTTTATTATTTTCAAATTTGAAATTCCCAAGAGGGGCATTTGAATTTTTTAATTGGCACTTTTACCACATGTCGGTACCTTGAAAATTAAAATATTAGCTGTCAAAAGATGCCCACATGATAGTATATCATGGAAGAACTATTTTTAGAGGTATTATGATAGATTCTATGACAACTGCAAGGGTAAAAAATAAGGGAGAATGCTTTGAACGTGAGATCCTAATTTTAGAATGGAATCTTGATTGAGAAGTTAAGCACATGGTTTTGTAAAACCACAGATGGTTTCTTGAATAGCCAAAAGTCTACAAATTGGAGGCTTGAGGAGAAGTATGGGTGAGAGCTTTTGGAGAAGAAAATTTAGCATTCTCAAATGCTGCTGGAATGAGTCCAAGATGCTATGAAAGTATTTTGTTGCAAATGATATATGTATGAATCAAGGAAGCTCATAAGTTTCAAGTGGATGTAGTTAATTTTCAGATTTAATAAAATTAATGTTACAGATTTTTCTTCTATTTTCTATTGTTCACTTTATTTGCAGCCTTCTTGCATAGGCTATTGTGTAGGTTTATGTTGCATATTTGAAAGGGAGAGTATCCCATTTCATCACTTTATCATTGGCCTTTATGGTTCTTTGTGGGAGGCGTGCACCTATTTTATAGCCTAACGTAGATTGGCTTGTTGGTGACCAAGAAGACATTATAATTGGTCTATGAGTTGTACCCTAGCAAACTAGGAGAATGAATCAACAATATCACCAAGTTAATGAATTGCTCAAAGAAGAAAAATAACTTGGAGATATTATAAAGGAGAACATGAGGCGTTTCAATGAAGCCTAAGAAGTAGTCTTTGTTGAAGGCATAGTTCTTGTGCCTAGGAGAGAAAGACCCCTTCAAATTCAAGTAGTCTTTGATAATTGATAGAGAAACCCAATTGACAAACTAAGGAACCAAGTGTGTACCCAGCAAGCCCTTACTCATAACAACCAATAAGTGGTTTGGTGATTCTACACTATTGTTGTTTACTAATATTCTGCTCTAGTTTACCAAGTCAACCCCAAAGTGCTAACAATGTTGACACTGACTGGGGTACCATCAAGAGTATGATACTAGAGAAGAATATGAGTATTCGAGATATGACTTTAGATCTTATAAAATAGTTTGAGGACATTGAAATAGAATGAAAGTATAACATGCATCAGGAGGAACTGGCTTATCAAGCCTATCTCCAACAGCATGAGTAGCAGTCTTATGAGGCCTTTTGTTATGAGTAAGAGATGGAAGAAAAGACAAAGTATGAAGAAGAATGTCTAAAGAGGCAAATTCTTGTTAAGGAGGAAGAAATGAGACAACTTCTGGCTCAAGTTCGTACTTTGTTACCAGCTAAACCTACTTGTCCTAACACCATTTCCCTTTTCCCAAGTGGATCTATTGTATGGCAAGAAAGTGTAAGCTCAAAGAGCCAAGAGGAAGCAAAGTGTGAGATAAGGGAGGAAATGAATGCTACCATTCTGTCCTCTCATGAGAAAAAACTAGACTTGCTGCAAGAGGAGGTTTTAGGGTTCAAAATCTCAAGTTTCAATCAGGAAAAGTTTTCTGAATTAGCAAGTAAGTCTCCTCACATTAAGATTCCAAGTTTTAGATATTTAATCCTTTTGCAAGAAATATTACAGGTACAAAATTAGCCTATCATCTATCAAGAACAACCCACTCAAAAGCCCATTCTTCCTCATGCATGTGCAGAGGAAGTTGGTTCAAGTTTGGAACTGAGTCCTTTGCATTTTGATTCATTTGAAAGGTTTTCTAATGTTGTTCATGAGATAAATGAACAAGGTGAAAGTCTTCAGTTGAAAAGATAGATTGCCCAAGTTCCAATGGAGAGAGAACTAAATAAAGAAGAGGATTTAGTTTCTTTGTTTGATTAGCTGCTTGGTTTTGTTGATAGTGATGAAGAGAGCATATAGAAGCTTGACTTACCAGCTCATTACGAGTAGTAGGAAGACATTATAGAACATGGCGAGTTGCTAATACATCAAGACAACAATGAGGAAGAAGCCTCAAATTAACTAGGAGAGCAAAAGGATAGGCCTATTTTGGAGGATATTGAGGATGCCTTGCATGAAGATGTTTACCAAATTAGACAAGAAATGAAATCAGAACCTATGCTTCAAACTAAAGGTCTAAATATTCCTACAAGAGTTCAATAGAGTCATTATAAGGTTGAAATTATACAGAAAAGTAAAGAAGAACTAAAAGATGAACTATTTTTGGATGAGCTAGATGATTTTTGTACAAATTTAGATGTCAAAACAACACCTCTGCAAGAGGAGGTTCATAAATAGCAAGAACAACAAGTGGAAATTATTATTTTTCAAGAGATTTCTAATCAATAGGATGAGGAAGGAACAACAAATTTCAAACATCAAGCCAACACTGTGTGTTTGGGTATATTTTTGTCAAGAGAATGTCCTATTCTACATCTAATCCAGTTGGAAAGAAATAAAGAGGAGCTATTACCTCTTAGGTTGGACTCAAGGCATGAAGATGAGCAATAGAAGGAAGAGAGACAACTTGTTTATCCACCATAGAACAACTATATTTTCAGTCAAAACAAGTGGGTATATGTGTTTGTTCTTTTTTTGGAAGAGGTATTACATATGCTTATTGGCTACCCACCCTTTCCACACCCCTTCTTAGCTACTCAAAGGTATGAAAAACACCCCAGGTTGATCAGAAAAGGGAGATATTTTTTAGAATCAGTTAATGGCTTCATTTAGAAAACCTATTCATTTGTTTAGCTTAGGTAGGTAAGCCATTTGTTTCAGTTGATTTTTTGTTTTCCAAGAAGAGATGATGCATAGTTTACTTGTCTTGTTTGGAGCCAACATTATTTTGTTTTTAGTTTGTTTTGCTGCTATTGTTTTTCTAGCAGCTGGGTTTCAATAAATTTTCTAAATTACAAAGGCCAAGAAAAGACTCTATTGCCCAATGGATATACTAGGCAAGTGACCATGACAGTTTTAGCAGGCAAAACTAGTGCAGGGGTCACCAAATATGTTACCTAATTGTGCTTTGCAATGCAATTAGGTCACACTATACCGGCAATTATCTTTGCCACTTTGAAGAAGCATGTAAGTTCAAGGTGAAAGGAAAAGCAGGTTCAAGTTCTCTGTCATCCTAGAAGGCCTGATGCCCTGATGGAGGATAATTCCAGTGATCATATTACCAAGATCATGTGGTAGCTCAATAAGAGCTGCTACATGAGCCAAAAAAGATGAAAGGATACTCTAGTAGAGTAGGAGATATTCTAGGACTGATAGGAGAAATGAAGGCTAATCTATGTATTATAGGTTGTGTTGTAGTAGTTATTATTGCTTATTCATTGCAATTTGATACATTTCAAAAAGGTACATACACTTTCTGAACTTATCTATGATTATAACAATTTTTAGAACATGCAATAGTATATAGATGTATTTCATTATTTAATTGAGTTTTTACAAAAGAACAAGGTACAAATCATTGCATAAAAGTTGTTTATATTCATAAGATAAGATATGTTCATATTTTCCCGCACAAGTCATGGGAATAATTGTACAAATGAAATGAACAATAGTATATACATGTGAAGCAAAAGAAACATATAGAAAGGGAAGGGGATCCATCATTGCCTCAACAACGAATCCCCATGGATTATTGTCTTCAAGTTCTTCTCCATCATTCCTAGAAGGCTCCTGCAAGAGAAAGAGGGAAAATGGGGTTAGAGCTTAGGATGCCTTTAAAATCTATATGTATTAACATAATACATACATGCCATCATCCATAAGCATCAAAGAAGGAACACTAAAAAGAAAAAGAGTCACTCAAATGTAAGCATGCAACTATAAGGATTCAGGAATGAATAGAAACATACAAGTACAAGAGAGGCTCCTTGCTTGTATATTATTTTCCTAATGTGTTTGTTCACTGTATAGGTATAGATATTCTTAATAGATCAATCACTGATGATATGAGCTAAGGCTGTCATAACAGACATGCATAGTGTATAATTGTCAAAAGAAGATCTATTAGGAGCCCAACACAGTCATGAGAGAAATATAAGGGATTGCCAAGCCACATCAACACTTGAAGAAAAATATAGATGATATTATAGTCATACATAGGTAGAATACATGAAAACAGTCAAAGAGGAGGAACAATATAGTATTAGGCTAGAGAAGACAAGTCATGTTAGCATAAAAGTAATGAAGAAACTGCACTGGAGCAGTTATGAAGACTACTGTCTGAATGGCCTACAGAAAGATGTTAGCAGTCAACTTTCTTGGGAGGTCATTGAAATAAGTTGATAGTGAGAGTATAAACATAATACATTGTGAACAAAATGATGGGATTATATGTAGATGAAGCATCTTATTATATAAGACAATCAGAAGAAACAGTAATGGACAACAAATGAGTACAACTATATACAGGTCATAGAAGTAAAGTCCTAATCATGCTAAGAGTAGTCTTCACAATCAATAGAGAGCCACAATAGTCACCTATATGCATCAGGAGCCTCCATGCATGAGTGGGAATATATGAAAGATGGTTGTTAATAAAGAACACTAATATCATAATGATAAGGGCGAACCAATCAATTATAAGAAATATGAAAGACATACAATAGTCATATGTAAATTTGGACAATCATACAAATATTGTTAAAATCATACATAATGAAGCCTTTAATGTCATTTAGGGATGATCACCATGTTTGTGAGTTGCATAAAGAGGCAAACAAATGAAAAAGAATAGCTTAAGAGATAAATGTCAAGAGGTCTCAAGGAGAAAGTACAAAGAACAACTATACCATGGAGATAGGAATAGTCACAGTCACAATAGCATGAAACACAACATTGCACTGACAGAGTTCAAGTGTTCATAGTCCTAGAATGTCATAAAACCATGAGAACAAGTGCATGGTAATTGCAATCCATGAAGGATCAAGCCATTAGTTTTCTAGCAATAAGGATTGTGCATAAAATACAGAGTTGTAGATATGCTAGAGGTCTTCAAAGCCTTGTATGGCCCTAACCTTTCATGAAGCTTGTATAAGCCTAGAAAAGATTAAGAGATACAACACAGTGAAGAGACAATAACCAGTCCAAGAGAAGGAAAGAGACAGTACCATAAAGGGAAAAAGGGTATAAGATAACTCCCTTGGTAGCCACAACAAGACTGAGATAGTCATAAGTTATAGCCAACTAGTAGAACTAAAAAAGGACACTCACACTATATATTTAAAGAATTGTCTCATCATGAAGACATTAATATAAATTGGTCTGACGTAGTAGTAATGGAATATTGTTTCATTTCTAGAGCTCTATTTCTAATTTATAATGAGAGGAAGTTTACATCTTAAAGTCTGCATTTCAGAAATCTTCATCAACATTGGAATCAAACAAGGAAATACATCATGTCTATAGCAGTGGAGTCTTCATTTCATACATGCAATTAATTGATAGAGAGAGTTTTATTATCCTTCAAAGGTATTGGCAAAATTATAAATAGATACAGTTGTAGAGGTATATGTTCATAGAATTTATGGAAGACATTGAGCAATATGGAGAAAACAAATAATATACAGATTTGACAGAGATCAGAGAGGAGCAACAGGTATAACAATCTAGAAAGTAGATAACCACATGGATGATGGTGGCAAGCATAACAATCATGCAGAAAAAAAGATGTTGAAAAATAGATAATGAAAGCTTTTGTCTTTTCTAGTATGCAGAGCATTAGTATATGCATTGAAACTTTCTAAAGGCTCAAGAAATATTTACAGAGGTCTATAATAATAGTGAGCAAAAAGTAACAATCTGACATAATGAAGAGAATGTCTTTTGATTGTAATAGCTAGAGAATAATCTCTGGATTGTCAAAAGAGGATGAATATAGTCATTGGGCATTATAGTCTTCAACAGAGCAACAACAACATATATGAGAGGGATGCAATCATCAAAGAGAAGGTTCACCTCTGTCAACAATTTAACCTTTGATTCTTCACCATGTACTTATGCAAACAACAATACAACCTCATATGTGTTGTCTAGTTTGACAGAACATGCTACATTATTGTCTAAATCAGAAAACGTTAGACCATCATCTCGTAATGTTGATGGACAAGCTTCCATAATAAGAGAAAGATGCAAGGTCTGGAAAGCACCATTACAATTGTTAGAGGGAACATTCCCTGTGACCTTCCTATTATTTCAAATGGAAACTACAATAGCAAATGCATGAGAGTACCTCCTTATCAGTAGTCTTCTCAGAGGGAAAGTGTAAATATGGTAGCCCTTCTAGAGCACAACTTTTAGGCAGGGTGTTTTTTAGGTACAAAACAAGGGAAACCCTACTAACCATTATGATGGATTACAAGCACATGCATCAACATTAAGCTCATGGCCAATACGTTGAAATAGGCTTCTCTATCTATGGGGTGCTTTTAGGGAGAGAAAGGAAAATTGCATTGATTCCCCATCTTATCCTCTAGAGAGAACCCATGGACAACTATCAATAAATGTTATAACTACAGGTAATTTGAGTTCCAAATTTGTGACACGAATTCTAGCTTCAATGTCAGTGGCTGGACTCTCAGTGAGAGAGAGGACATGGCTATTGATGTAAAAGGAGGTCAAGAGGGTTCTTTAGCAGAGAGGGGTGTAATTGGCCTCAGAGGAGCAAAATTTAAGATCTCTCCTTTCTCACCATTTTCTTCACCTCCAGACAAAGAAAAAAATGAAATTAAAAGGTGATGAAAATAATAGCAGAAGAGAGAGAACAAAAGACTTTGAATATGCAAGTTTAAAGAGAAAAGATTTAGGGCACAATGAAGAATTGAAGCAGTCCTGAAGACAAAGGTGCAAATCATTCACTATACACGAATAAGAAAAACAAAAAGAAGTTCTTTTTCTTTACCTCACACACCAAAGTTACAGAGACCACTCGCAAGAGGTAAAAGAACTGAAATTCTTACTTTTAAATCAACAATGATCAAAAGAACAACATAAGGCAACAATAACATAGTTCGAAAATGACAGAACTGCAACCATCTTGGCCAGAGGTTAGTTTGTGGATGTTTGACAGATGTGGGGTGATTTTGTGCAATCATGGGTGACCCTCTCTCAAGCCCAGCTAAATTTTGGAGAGCCAAAGCTTTCAGTTTGAAGCTTGAAAAAAAACATTACAACTGTAGTGAAGTTGCAAGGATGCTCAGGCTGATATGAAAGTCGCTATGCATATCATTGCTAATAGGGTATGACTTAGATAGTTATACTATTGGTAAATGTGAGAACAGGTCTTCGAACTCAAATAATGATTCATAAGGCGAATCACCTAAATCTATAGAAGATTTTTTTTTCTAGAATTAGCTCAGAAAAACATTATATACAGTAATTATAATCTATGTTTTAAAGCTGAGGTCCAACTCAACATTTCATTCAAGCTTTTGAGTGGCAATCCAACTTGTAACAGAAACTAACCACATCAATAGATGAATACATGAAGGTTCTTACAAGTAGAGGTGAACCATGATAGAGGACGCCATCTAGAAGCTATATCAAGTCCTTGGAAGCCCACAGGTCAAAAGGAGAAGCAAAGAGAGGTGAAAAGAATGAACAAAAATGAAGTTTAAGGGTTTCTTTTCTAAACTTTGTACCCTAGGCCGAGTGTTTTCAAGTATTTTTTTACTTTTTTAAAAATAAAATCATTGAAATAATACCCTAGACCATGACCAAAGACTTTCGAAAGTGTTGAAAGAGAGACTTATATCATGAGGAGCCCGTGGAAAGATAGGGAAACATAAGGTTTTTATGACTTTTATTTGTTTTTCTTAAAACCTAAAATCAAAGAAAGCGGTAAGCTTTTAGGGTTTGAAAAGGAAAGAGGCCATGATATATTTTTTAAAAAAAAATTATTTACTTAGGTTAATTTGAGAAGGAATGAGAAGTTTTATAAGCCAAAAATGAGATAAGGGGTCATTATTACCTTGAAAGATTTTTGTAAGGGGTGGAGACTAGATAAACATATTATGAAACCCCTTTACTTTTTTGCATATGTTGAGTCAATTGTAATGTATTTGAACACTTATTAAGTGCAATATATTTATAAATGGCCTTAATCTTTGTTACATAAAAACCTGAGAAAGAGAAAAGGCATCACATAACACCTATTAAGGCAAGTCATAAACCTTTTTAATTGCCCTTAATACATGTAAAAATACATCATAATTGCCCTCAAAGCATGCAAAAAAGGAGAAGGGATAAAAAAGGAGATGAACTGAGGTAACCAACAAATGCAGGAGGAGTTTCTTTTTCTATTTTTGACTTGGAGGCAAACTAAGCTATTTTTGGCAATTTTTCGGTCAAACATCTTGGGAGGAGTTTTGAGCTATTTTATCTCAATTTGGAGCAGCTGTGGACCCTATTTTTCAGGCATTTTCCTCTTGCTCACCCAACAACTAGGAGTTACTTTTTTAGACTTTTCATGCATCAATTAGAGTGCCATTTGACAGGAGTTGATCTTTCCTTTACTTTTTGGGACATAGTTTTGTATTATAGAGGAAAAAAGATCATACTTTTTTCTCAATTCTTGCTTTTTCCCTTACCTTTGCACATTGTAGAGAGAGATTCGATCTTTTAACTTAGCTATTTTTATAGGTTTTATGCAGTAGCAGCAGTTTATTTTCAATAGTTTAATTGTTATTTTGCAGAGTTTTCCTTCTATTATCAATAAAATTAGGTGTTCTTCTATTCAAATTCATGTGTCTTGTCTCTTTTGACTGATTTGATAAAGATTTATTGTCTTTTTTACCAAAACTTTTAATTTTTCTATCTCCTTTCTAAATTCAAGTACACAAAGTGCAAATTTACTATAGGTTATAGATTGTGCAAATCATTTCATGCCTTTTTGTGAAACATTTATGTGGTAAAGATTGTTGAGTTTGAGTTGTATTAACAAATGTATTGAGGACAGCTATGAATCAGATTACAAGTTAGAATATTCAATCATTTGGTGCATCACCCCTTAGAATAAATTTTAGTTTTTAATTTATTTTATCATTTCTCTATCTATTTTAAAGGGATCTAGCTCTTCCAAAGGTTTGTTCTCATCATAGACAAACCCACAGTTTGAGAATGTTCCCATGTTGTATGGGATTGCCAAGATTTTAAAGGCTTAGCATTCAGGGCTCAATCCTTCATGACAACAGTTGTCATGAAGGATTGCACCCTGAATGGTAAGCCTTTAAAATCTTGGCAATCTCGTGCAACATGGGAACATTCTTAGACTATGGGTTTGTCTAAGATGAGAATGAACCTCAAGAAGAGTCAGCTCTGTTTAAAAGTCCATTAGATCTGCTATAGTTCATGGAAAAGAGATAGAGAAATGATAAAATAATCTAAAAACTAGGGTGATGCACCAAATGATCTAATTTCCTAACTTGCAATATGATTCACAACTATCCTCAATACTGTTCATACAACTCAAATAGAATAATCCTTACCACATAAATTTTTCAAAAAAAGGCATGAAATGACTTTAGATTTTGTAACCTATAGTAAATTTGCACTTGGTGTACTTGCATTCAATAAAGGAGATAGAAAACATAAATTTTTTGGTAAAAAACACAATAAATCTTTATCAAATCACTCAAAAGAGACAAGACACCTGAATTTGAATAGAAGAACACCTAATTTTATTGATAACAGAAGGATAACTCTACAAATAACAATGAAACTGCTGAAAATAAACAACTACTACTTCATAAAACCTGTAAAAATGGCTGAGTTACAAGACTAAATCTCTCTCTCTGCATGTTCAAAGGCAAGGGAAAAAGCAAGAAGTAAGAAAAAAGCATGATATTTTTTCCCTACAATACAAAAATATTTCCCAAAAAGCAAAGGGAAGATCAACTCCTATCAAATTACACTCTAACTGATGCATGAAAAGTTTGAAAAAGAAACTCCTAGTTGCTTGCCAAGTAAGAGGAAAAAACCTTAAACATAGGGTCCAAAACTGCTCCAAATTGAACTAAAATAGCTCACAACTCCTCCCAAGATGTTTGACCCAAAAACTGCCAAAAATATCTCAGTTTGACTCCAAGTCAAAAATAGAAAAAGAAAATCTTCTACATGAGTTGGTTACCTCAGTTCAACTCTTTTTCTATCCCTTCTCCTTTTTGCATGCTTTGAGGGCAATTATGATTTATTTTTACAAGTATTAAGGGCAATCAAAAAGGTTTATGACTTGCCCTAATAGGTGTTATGTGATGCGTTTTCTCTTTCTCAGGTTTTTATGTAACAAATATTAAGGCAATTTAAAAAGGTATTGCACTTAATAAGTATTAAAATACATTTCAATTTATTCAACTTATGCAAAAAAGTAAAAGGGTTTCATAATATGTTTATCTAGTCTCCACCCTTTACAAAATGCTATCAAGGTAATAATGACCCCTTCTCTCATTTCTAGCTTATAAAAGTCCTCATTCCTGCTCAAATCGACCTAAGTTAATATCAAAATAAAAAATACATCATGGCCTCTTTCCTTTTCAAACCCTAAAAGCTTACCCTATTGTTTGATTTGAGGTTTTAAGATTACCAAATAAAAGTCATAAAAACCTTATGTCTCCCAATCCTTCCAAGGGCTCCTCATGATATAAGTCTCTTTTTCAACACTTTAGAAAGTGTTTGGCCACGGGCTAGGGTATTATTTCACTGATTTTCTTTTAAAAAAATTCAAAAAAGACTTGAGAGCACTTAGGATAGGGCATAAAGTGAACAAAAGAGACCCTTAAACTTCATTTTTTTTCATTTCTTTCACCTTTCTTTGCTTGTCCTTTTGACCTGTGTGCTGCCAGGGACTTCATGTAGCTTTCGGATGGGGTCATCTATCAAGGTTCATCTATACTGGTAAGCACCTTCATGTGTTTAGCTATTAATATGGCCAGTTTCTGTTGCAAGTTGGATTGTCCCTCAAAAGCTTGATTGAAATGTTAAGTTGGACCTCTTCTTTACAAACATATTATAATTACTGTATATTATGTTTTCTCAGATGATTCTAGAAAAAAAAATCTTCTGTAGATTTAGGTGATGCACCTTCTGAATCATCATTTGAGTTGGGAGACCTTTTCTCACATTTACCAATAGCATAATGATATTAAGCTTCTTTTACACCTGCCTACCTAAGCTGTTGCTTATTAGAAATGAGATGCATAGTGACTTTCATATCAAATTGAGCATCCTTACAACTTGGCTACAGTTCTAATGCTTTCTTAGAGCTTCAAACCAAAAGCTCTGCCTCTCCAAAATTTAGCTAGGCTTGAGAGAGGATCACCCCACATCTGTCAAACATCCACAAACTAACTTCTAGCCAAGATGGTTGTAGTTCTCTCATATTCCAACTATGTTACTATTGCCTTTTGTTGTACTTTTGATCATTGTTGATTTAAAAGAAAGAATTTTAGTTTTTTTTCCTCTTCCGAGTGGTCTTTGTACCTTTGGTGCATTACGTAAAGAAAAAGAACTTGTTTATGCTTTTCTTATTCGTGCATACTAAATGATTTACACCTTTGTCTTCAAGACTGCTTGGATTCTTTGTGGTGCCCTAAATATTTGCTCCTGAAACATGCATATTCCAAGTCTTTTGCTCTCTCTCTCTCTTCCACTATTATTTTCATCACCTTTCAATTTGATTTTTCCCTTTGTCTGGAGGTGAATAAAATGGTGAGAAATGAGAGATCTTAGATTTTGCCCCTTTGAGTCTAGTGACACCCCTCTTTTCTAAAGGATCCTCTTGACCTCCTTTTACATCAATATCCATGTCCTCTCTCTCTAAGAATCTAGCCACTGACATTGAAGGTAGAATTTGTGCCACAATCTTGGAACTCAAATTACCTGTAGTTATAACATTTATTGATAGCTCTCCATGGGTTCTCTCTACAGGATAAGCTGAGGAATCAATGCAAATTTCCTTTCTCTCCCTAAAAGCACCCCATAAATAGCGAAACCTATTTCAATGTATTGGAGATGAGCTCAATGTTGATGAATGTGCTTGTAATCCATCATAATGGTTAGTAGGGTTTCCCTTGTTCCCTACCTCAAAAGCACCCTGCCATAAAAGTTGTTCTTTCGAAGGGCTACCATATTTACACTTTCACTCTGAGTAGACTGCTGATAAGGAGGTACTCTTATGCATTTTCCAGGGTAGTTTCCATTTGAAATAATAGGAAGGTCACAAGGAATGTTCCCTCTAATAGCTATAATGGTGCCAGGCTTTACTTCTTTCTCTTATTATGGAATCTTATCCACCAACATCACCAAAATCTTTTTTAGTCTTTGGGATTGTAACTAGCTTTGTAGTGCTGTTTAATCTTGAAGCCAAGCTAGATGATGGTCCAACATCTGCTAATTTAGACGATAATGTAACATTGTGTATCAAAGTAGACAACACATATGAGGCTATGTTGTAGTTTGTAGAAGTACATGGTGAAGAATCAGGGGTTAAACTATTGGTAGAGGTGAATCTTCTCTTTGATGATTTCATCCCTCTGATATATGTTGCTATGTTTGCACCATTTAAAATTTGTTGTTGCTTTGTTGAAGACTATAATGCCTAATGACTATTTTAGTCCTCTTTTGATAGTCCCAAGATTATTCTCCAGCTGTTACAGTCAAAAGAATTTCTCTTCATTGTTTCAAACTATTACTTTTTGTTCACTATTATTATAGACTTCTATAAATATTCCTTGAACCTTTAGAAAGTTTTAATACCTATACTAATGCTCTAGATACTGGAAAACATGAAATCTTTCATTATCTATTTTTTTGCATCTACTTTTCTACATGACTATTATGCTTGCCATAGTCATCCATGTGGTTATTTTCTTTCTTTATTGTTATACCTGCTACTCCTCTCTGATCTTTGTCAAATATGTATGTTATCTATTTTCTCCATATTGCTCAATGTCTTCCATAAATTCTATGAACATATACTCTGCACTGTATCTATTTATAATTTTGCCAATACCTTTGAATGATAATACAACTCTCTCTATTAGTGAATTGCACATATGAAATGAAGACCCCACTACTATAGACATGATGTATTTCCTTGTTTGATTCCAATGTTGATGAGGATTTTTGAAATGTAGACTTTAAGATGTAAACTTCTTTTCATTATAAATGAGAAATGAAACAATATTCCATTACTACTACCTCAGACCAATTTATATTAATCTCTTCATGATGAGAGACTGTTCTATGAATATGCAGTGTGACTATCCTTATTTAGCTCTACTGGTTGGCTATAACTTACAACTATCTCAGTCTTTGTTGTGGCTACCAAGGCAGTTATCTCATACCCTTTTTACCTTTATGGTTCTGTCTCTTTCCTTCTCTTGGACTGGTTACTGTATTTTCACTATGTTGCATCTCTTAATCTTCTCTAGGCTTATACAACCTTCATGAAAGGTCAAGGCCATACAAGGATTTTAACACCTTTACCATATCTACAACTTTGTATTTTATGCATAGTCCTTATTTCTAGAAAACTAATGGCTTGATCCTTCATGGGTTGCAATTACCATGCACTTTTTGTCAAGGTTTTATAACATTCTAGGACCTTAAACACTTGAACTCTGTCAGTGCAATGTTGTGTTTCATGCTATTGTGACTGTGACTATTCGTATCTCTATAGTATAGATGCTCTTCATACTTTCTCCTTTAGACCTATTGATAGTTATCTCTTAAGTTCTGTTTCATTTGTTGGCCTCTTTATGCAATTCACAAACATGGTGATCATCCCTAAATGACATTAAAGGCTTCATTATATATGACTTCAACAATATTTGTATGATTGTCTTAATTTACATAGGACTATTGTTTGTCCTTCATATTGCTTGTAGTTGATTGGTCTTCCCTTATCATTATGATATCAATGTTCTTTATTAACATCCATCTTTCATATATTCCGACTCATGTATGGAGGCTTTTGATGCATATAGGTGACTGTTGTGGCTCTCTATTGATTGTGATGACCACTCTTAGCATAATTAGGAAAATACTTCTATGGTCTGTATATAGTTGTCATCATTTTCTGACTATTACTCTTTCTTCTAATTATCTTATTGATAATGGATAAGACTTATGTTATTCTTTATTCTTATAACAAAGCATCTTTTAAAAGGCTAGGTAGATCTTTATCTTGCAATGTTGTTCTTCATTGTTTTCTATGACTATTCCATGACATAATAAGATGCTTCATCTGCATATAATCCCAATGTTTTGTTCACAATGTATTATGTTTATACTCTTACTGTCAACTTATTTGAATGACCTCCTAAGCAAGCTGACTATTGACATCTTTCTTTAGGCCTTTCAGACAGTAATCTTCCTAACTGCTCCAGTGCATTTTTTTCATTACTTTTATGCTGACATGACTATTCTTCATGTATTGTTCCTCCTCTTTGACTATTCTTGTGTATGCTACCCGTGTATGACTATGATATCCTCTATATTTTTCTTCAATAAGTCTTGATGTGGCTTGACAGTCTCTTATATTTCTCTCATTCATGTGAATGGCTAGGATTAAGAGGTGTAGTATGAAATGTGTGGTGGAGATGTAAAGTTACTTTGAATTTTGTGCAAGTGTCTAGGTTTAATGAAACTGGCTAACTGATGAGGATTAGAACAAGTGGAAAATAATTAATCAAATAATAAAATTATTTAACTAACTAGCTTACGTACATTAAGAAAAATCTCTCTCAAATAGTCAAAGAGGAGGAACAATATAGTATTAGGCTAGAGAAGAACAACCATGTTAGCATAAAAGTAATGAAGAAACTGCACTGGAGTAGTTATGAAGACTACTGTCTGAATGGCCTAAAGAAAGATGTCAATAGTCAACCTACTTGGGAGGTCATTGAAATAAGTTGACAGTAAGAGTATAAACATAATACATTGTGAACAAAATGATGGGATTATATGTAGATGAAGCATCTTATTATGTCATGGAATAGTCATAGAAAACACTGAAGAACAACATTGCAAGATAAAGATCTACCTAGCCCTTTAAAAGATGCTTTGTTATATGAATAAAGAATAACATAAGTCTTATCCATTATCAATAATTCAATTAGAAGAAAGATTAATAGTCAACAAATGATTACAACTATATGTAGGCCATAGAAGTAAAGTCCTAATCATGCTAAGAGTAGTCATCACAATCAATAGAGAGCCACAATAGTCACCTATATGCATCAGGAGCCTCCATGCATGAGTGGGAATATATGAAAGATGGTTGTTAATAAAGAACACTAATATCGTAATGATAAGGGCAGACCAATCAACTATAAGCAGTATGAAAGACATACAATAGTCATATGTAAATTTAGACAATCATACAAATATTGTTAAAGTCATACATAACGAAGCCTTTAATGTCATTTAGGGATGATCACCATGTTTGTGAGTTGCATAAAGAGGCCAGCAAATGAAAAAGAATGGCTTAAGAGATAACTGTCAAGAGGTCTAAAGGAGAAAGTACAAAGAACAACTATAATGTGGAGATAGGAATAGTCACAGTCACAATAGCATGAAACACAACATAGCACTGACAGAGTTCAAGTGTTCATCATCCTAGAATGTTACAAAACCATCAGAACAAGTGCATGGTAATTGCAATCCATGAAGGATCAAGCCATTAGTTTTCTACCAATAAGGACTGTGCATGAAATACAGAGGTGTAGATATGGTAGAGGTGTTCAAAGCCTTGTATGGCCCTGACCTTTCATGAAACTTGTATAAGCCTAGAAAAGATTAAGAGATGTAACATAGTGAAGAGACAATAACTAGTCTAAGATAAGGAAAGAGACAATACCATAAAGGGAAAAAGGGTATAAGATAACTACCTTGGTAGCCACAGCAAGACTGAGATAGTCATAAGTTATAGGCAACTAGTAGAACTAAACAAGGACAATCACACTGCATATTTAAAAAACAGTCTCTCATCATGAAGACATTAATAAAAATTGGTCCAAGGTAGTAGTAATGGAATATTGTTTCATTTCCAGAGCTCCATTTCTCATTTATAATGAGAGGAAGTTTACATCTTAAATTCTGCATTTCAGAAATCTTCATCAACATTGGAATCAAACAAGGAAATACATCATGTCTATAGCAATGGAGTCTTCATTTCATGCTTACAATTAATTTCTAGAGGGAGTTTTATTATCCTTCAAAGGTATTGGCAAAATTATAAATAGATATAGTGCAGAGGTGTATGTTCATAGAATTTATGGAAGACATTGACCAATATGGAGAAAACATATAACATAAATATTTGATAGAGATCCGAGTGGAGCAAAAGGTATAACAATCAAGAAAGGAGATAACCACATGGATGATGGTGGCAAGCATAACAATCATGCAGAAATATAGATAATGAAAGCTTTTGTGTTTTCTAGTATGCAGAGCATTAGTATAGGCATTGAAACTTTCTAAAGGTTCAAGGGTTACAGAGGTCTATAATAATAGTGAACAAAAAGTAACAATCTGACATAATGAACAGAAAGTCTTTTGATTGTAACAGCTGGAGAATAATATTGGGATTGTCAAAAGAGGACTACTACAGTCATTGTGTATTATATTCTTCAATAGAGCAACAATAGGATATATGAGAGGGATGTGTTGTGATGTTCACAACACGCCCCATTATGCTCCTTAGCAAAATGGGGACCCCTGGTGATGTTTTGCTTTTTGCTTTTGCTTGTGTTTTTTTGCTTTCTGGCAGTTTGGTAAAAATGAAGGTCAGGTGCATCATCATCATGATATTGGATAAGGTTGGTCATCATCATGAGGTCAGTTTGTCAAAGTTCATATTTTATTGCTGTGACCTCATATTTAGAAAGAGCTTGAAATTCCATGCAGGTTTGCCTTTTACTTCACTTGAAAATTCGTCCATATGTGGAAGTTATGCACGGTCAAAGTTTTGGTCAAACCTGATATTCGCAAGGTGATCATCATATTTTTTCATGTTGTCGAGGTCATCATGATTTTGGTCTATCACCCAATAAAAATCATGCAGTCGCAATATCCGGACGTCAATCTTAGGTGGTAGTGCCCTTTACCCGTCAAAAGGCCTTATGCGCATCGTGAGCATCATGATTTTAGGAGGGTTATAGTTTATAGACTCAGTTTTGCTGTATGAAGACATCATCATCATATTTGAAATGCCCCCCCCGATAATATCCTGAGGTTCAAATATCATGATGACGTCAACTTTAAGTCATAGTAAGTTTCCCCCCGTCGGGCGGTCTTTTGTATCGCGAGCAGCATCATGATATTTTTGCATCGCCTAAATCTTATAATATCATGATGATGTTATAGGATCACCCTGACTTAGAAAATCCGCCATCAGCATATTTGCATGCGCATGTTCAAATCCTATCGGAAGGTCATCATCCTGATATTTGCTGAACTTCGCTAAGATGATGATGACGTCTTCATATCCTCCTGATCTCCTTTTGCATGATCATGATCATCATCCTGATCTTTCACAAGAGGGTCATTCGCTGAAATTCCCTAAGTGGAGACATCATCATCATAATTCGATAAGTGGATCATCATATTCATATCCTCCTGATCTCCTTTTTGCAATATCATGATGATCACCCTATCTATTAAGAAGAAGGTGATATTCCATTACTCAACAGCATGATCTTATTTTAAATATCACCCTAGCGCTAACCTGATGATGACCTCAACTCATCTTCATGCTCCGAAAGCGAAGTATGATGATGACGTCATCATGATAATTCGATGAGGAGGATCATCATATTTTTATCCTGTCCTGTTGTCAAGATCATCATGATCTTGTTTGTCCACCTGACATTACGTAAAGTCCTCCTGCCGAGAAATACAACCTTTTGCAAATATCCTGATGATCATCATCATCACATTTTCCCTTCGGCAGGATATTTTCCAAAGCACGATCCCGTTCACGAATATGATGATGACGTCTTATTCTAAGTTCGACAGAAACCCCGAATATCCTGATGATCTTCATCATGCTGATCTTTCGAGAGGGTTACCTTGGCCGCAAAGGGGTCATATTACAATCATCATCCTGATCATGCTCTTTAGGTGACCCGATATTGCATTATCCCCCTGATCTTAACCGAATATGACGATGACGCCATCATTTGCATTTTAACGAAGCCTGAACATGATGATGACGTCATTTTTTTGCACTTTAATGAAGCCCCGAATATGACGATGACGTCACCATCATCTTCCTTTCCTCAACAGCAGGATCATATTCCATATCCTCCTTTTCTTCTTCAGCATGATGATGATGATGATGTTGTTCTTTTCTCCAATATGCAAGAGCGAAACATCCTGATGACATCATCTGGACCTTTAGAAGGAGGGAGAGCATCATATTTCCAGAATATCATGATGATGAAGTGAATATCGACCAACATATTTTTTTGACGCGCCGATAGCGATAGTCATGCCGATGGGCGGGAAATGAGGCGGTGGAATTTTAAAGTGTTTTTTTGGTGCCTGTGGCATTTTCCCGGTCAGCGATAGTTGACCCGATGAATTTTGAGCAGTCTGAATGCATTTTGGGCGCGTTTGAGGAGTATTCTGGATCCGATCTCCGCAATCTTGCGCAGTCACCTGGGTTTAAATGGTTATTTTAATTTCATGTTGTTTATGTGATAAATGAAATACTTATTGCTTGTCTTGTCTTGCAGGCTTGCAGTTGAGGAAGCAGCTGGAAAGTCAACACAGTGACCTCATGGCGGAAGGAAATCCGATCTCAGGAGCAGGAAGATAAGGATGAAGTGCGAAAAAGTCAAGGCCATTCAAGTGAAGGACAAGGTTGCAGTTGAGAGTATTACTACAACAGACAAACAGAAGTTATTACCCAGCTGCCGGAACTTCTCAGAAGGGGCAATATTTCGCCCAGATTTGACACTGCTCAGAGATATTTTTTGAAGAACTGGTTCACCTGTATTTATTGCTGTAACCAAGGGTTTGAACCAGGGGTTCAGTTAGGTTTTTGCTATAGTGAGGACAATCAGAATGTCTTTATATTGTGCCTCTCTACACTGTAATACTCTACAACAGGGATTTTAGGGCCTACAACAGGGATTTTAGAAAAACACAGCAAGTTAACTTAGCATAGTTTAGAGGTAGAAGTAGGAGGTCGCCTGTTTGTCTATAGTAAGGTGCGCGTGGAATGTCTGGCTGCCTTACTGTATCTGTAAAGCTTGTAAGTTCTCTGTAGTATGATCAATGAAACTAAGAGTCATTCCTACATTGTAAATCATGTATGACTATTCGTTTCTGATACAATAGAATCTGGAGTTCTGCATCTATCTTCTGAGTGTTCTCTTGCTCTTCTTTGTGTTTTGAAATATCTTCTTTGAGAGCTTGCAATTTTAAATGTATGTTTGTGAAAATGCTCAGAACTTGCATTTAAGGTTTTTTACTGTGGATTTGATCAAATTACTGTGGTATTTACATAGTGCATAATAGAAACAATTAGATCCTTTGGTAGATTAAATGAGGTATAGATTAGATCTTTCTAACTTTTCCCAACCCATCTGAAATATTTAGCTGAAAACCTAGAAATCTAAAGGAAATTGTCTCAAATTTGAAGAAGCATGCATAACAGAGCTATAAGTAGACAGTTTTCATAAACAGATAAAGAAGACAGCTGCAAAAAATTCAAGAAAACCCTCTGAAACTTGTAGCACAGTATCACTTATATGCAAATGAACAGAATACTTGTTGAAATCTATGACCTTTTTGCATATTCTTAGTCCAGTAAGCCACCAAATAAACCTAAACTACATAAGGCCCCTTGAACATTACAGCTTCACATTGACCAACTGAACTTGACCAACCGAACCATTGTAGACTTGGGATTAGTTGAATCTCAAATGATTCCTTCTTATCTTTCAAGTATAGTTTCAGTTCATTATATGTGAATTTTAACTTATTGTTATGATTGCATCAAAACAGTCATCAACAGGATGCAATCATCAAAGAGAAGATTCACCTTTGTCAACAATTTAACCTCTGATTCTTCACCATGTACTTATGCAAACAACAACGCAACCTCATAAGTGTTGTCTAGTTTGACAGAACAGGTTGCACTATTGTCTAAATCAATAGATGTTAGACCATCATCTAGCTTGGCTTCAAGATTAAGAAACAATACAAAGCTGGTTACATTCCCAAAGACTAAAATAAATTGTCGTGATGTTGGTGGACAAGCTTCCATAATAAGAGAAAGATGCAAGGTTTTGAAACCACCATTACAATTGTTAGAGGGAACATTCCCTGTGACCTTCCTATTCTTTCAAATGGAAACTACCCTAGCAAATGCATGAGAGTACCTCCTTATCAGTAGTCCTCTCAGAGGGAAAGTGTAAATATGGTAGCCCTTCCAAAGCACAACTTTTATGGCAGGGTGGTTTTAAGGTACAGAACAAGGGAAACCCTACTAACCATTATGATGGATTACAAGCACATGCATCAACATTGAGCTCATGGCCAATATGTTGAAATAGGCTTCTCTATATATGGGGTGCTTTTAGGGAGAGAAAGGAAAATTGCATTGATTCCTCAGCTTATCCTCTAGAGAGAACCCATGGACAACTATCAATAAATGTTATAACTACAGGTAATTTGAGTTCCAAGTTTACAACATGAATTCTAGCTTCAATGTCAGTGGATCGACTCTTAGAGAGAGAGGACATGGATATTGATGTAAAAGGAGCTAAAGAGGGTCCTTTAGCAAAGAGGGGTGTAATTGGCCTTAGAGGGGCAAAATCTAAGATCTCTCCTTTCGCACCATTTTCTTCACCTCTAGACAAAGGAAAAAATGAAATTAAAAGGTGCTGAAAATAATAGTAGAAGAGAGAGAACAAAAGACTTTGAATATGCAAGTTTCAAGAGCAAAGATTTAGTGCACAACGAAGAATTGAAGCAATCCTGAAGACAAAGGTGTAAATCATTCACTATGCATGAATAATAAAAACAAAAAGAAGTTCTTTCTCTTTACCTCACGCACCAAAGTTACAGAGACCACTTGCAAGAGGTAAAAGAACTAAAATTCTTACTTTTAAATCAACAATGATCAAAAGAACAACATAAGGCAACAATAACATAGTTGGAATATGACAGAACTACAACCATCTTGGCTAGAGGTTAGTTTGTGGATGTTTGACAGATGTGGGGTGATTTTGTGTAGTCATGGGTGACTCTCTCTCAAGCCCAGCTAAATTTTGGAGAGCCAAAGCTTTCTGTCCTAAGCTCGAAGAAAGCATTACAACTGTAGTGAAGTTTCAAGGATGCTCAGGCTGATATGAAAATTGCTATGCATATAATTGCTAATAAGCTATGAGTTAGATAGGCAGGTGTAAAAGTAGTTGAATATCGTTATACTATTGGTAAATGTGAGAACAGGTTTCTAAACTCAAATAATGATTCATAAGGTGAATCACCTAAATCTATAGAAGATTTTTTTTTATCTAGAATTAGTTAAGAAAACATTATATACAGTAATTATAATCTGTTTTAAAGATGAGGTCCAACTCAACATTACATTCAAGCTTTTGAGTGGTAATCCAACTTGCAACAGAAGCTAAACATATCAACAACTGAATACATGAAGGTTCTTACAAGTAGACGTGAACCATGAAAGAGGACCCATCTAGAAGTTGTATCAAGTCCTTGGCAGTGTACAGGTCAAAAGAAGAAGCAGAGAGAGGTGAAAAGAATGAACAAAAATATAGTTTAAGGGTTTCTTTTCTTCACTTTGTGCCCTAGGCCGAGTGCTTTCAAGTCTTTTTTGACTTTTTAAAAAAGAAAATCATTGAAATAATACCCTAGCCCGTGGCCAAACACTTTCTAAAGTGTTGAAAAAGAGACTTATATCATCAGGAGCCCATGGAAAGATAGGGAGAGATAAGGTTTTTATGACTTTTATCTATTTTTCTTAAACCCTAAAATCAAACAAAGGGGTAAGCTTTTAGGGTTTGAAAAGGAAAGAGGCCATGATGTATTTTTTTTATTTTTTTATTGACTTAGGTTAATTTGAGAAGGAATGAGGAGTTTTATAAGCCAAAAATGAGAGAAGGGTTCATTATTACCTTGAAAGAGTTTTTTAAAAGGTGGAGACTAGATAAACATATTATGAAACCCCTTTACTTCTTTGCATATGTTGAGTCAATTATAATGTATTTTAACACTTATTAAGTGCAATATCTTTATAAATTGCCTTAATATTTGTTACATAAAAACCCGAGAAAAAGAAAAGGCATCACATAACACCTATTAAGGCAAGTCATAAACCTTTTTGATTGCCCTTAATACATGTAAAAATACATCATAATTGCCCTCAAAGCATGCAAAAAAGGAGAAGGCACAGAAAATGAGTTGAACAGAGGTAACCAACTCATGCAGGAGGAGTTTCTTTTTCTAGTTTTGACTTGGAGGCAAACTGAGCTATTTTTGGCAGCTTTTGGGTCAAACATCTTGGAAGAAGGAATTTTGAGCTATTTTAGCTCAATTTGGAGTAGCTGTGGACCCTATTTTTTAAGCATTTTCCTCTTGCTCACCCAGCAACTAGCAGTTGCTTTTTCAAACTTTTCATGCATCAGTTGGAGTGCAATTTGACAGGAGTTGATCTTCGCTTTGCTTTTTGGGACATAGTTTTGTATTATAGGGGGAAAAATCTCATGCTTTTTTCTTAATTCTTGCTTTTTCCCTTGCCTTTGCACATTGCGGAGAGAGATTCAGTCTTGTAACTCAGCTATTTTAATAGGTTTTCAGCAGTAGTAGCAGTTTGTTTTCGATAGTTTAATTGTTATTTTGCAGAGTTTTCCTTCCATTATGAATAAAATTAGGCACTCTTCTATTCAGATTCATGTGTCTTGTCTCTTTTGAGTGATTTGATAAAGATTTATTGTGTTTTTTACGAAAACCTTCTAGTTTTCTATCTCCTTTATGAATTCAAGTACACAAAGTGCAAATCATTTCATGCCCTTTTGTGAAATATTTATGTGCTAAAGATTGTTCAGTTTGAGTTCTATTAACAAATGTATTGAGGATAGCTATGAATTAGATTGCAAGTTAGGATATTCAATCATTTGGTGCATCACCCATTAAAATATATTTTAGTTTTTAATTTATTTTGTCATTTCTCTATCTCTTTTCCATGAAATATAGTAGATCTAAGGGGCTTTTAAAGGGATCTAGCTCTTCCAGAAGTTTTTTCTCATCATAGAGAAACCCACAGTCTGAGAATGTTCCCATGTTGCATGGGATTGCCAAGATCTTAAAGGCTTAGCATTCAGGGCTCAATCCTTCATGACAGCTATTGTCATGAAGGATTGAACCCTGAATGCTAAGCCTTTAAGATCTTGGCAATCCCATGCAACATGGGAACATTCTCAGACTATGGGTTTGTATATGATGAGAACGAACCTCCAAAAGAGTCAGCTCCCTTTAAAAGTCCCTTAGATCTGCTGTAGTTCATGGAAAAGAGATAGAGAAATGATAAAATCATCTGAAAACTAGGATGATGCACCAAATGATTGAATTTCCTAACTTGCAATCTGATTCACAGCTATCCTCAATATTGTTCATACAACACAAACTGGGTAATCCTTACCACATAAATGTTTCAAAAAAAAGCATGAAATGACATGCAGAATCTGTAACCTATAGTAAAATTGCTCTTTGTGTACTTGCATTCAATAAAGGAGATAAAAAACATAAAGGTTTTGGTAAAAAACACAATAAATATTTATCAAATCACTCAAAAGAGACAAGACACTTGAATTTGAATAGAAGAACACCTAATTTTATTGATAATAGAAGATAACTCTGTAAAATAACAATGAAACTGCTCAAAAGAAACTGCTGCTACTTCATAAAACTTGTAAAAATGGATGAGTGACAAGACTAAATCTCTCTCTCTCTGCAATGTTCAAAGGCAAGGGGAAAAGCAAGAAGTAAGAAAAATGCATGAGCTTTTTTCCCTATAATACAAAAATATTTCCCAAAAAGAAAAGGGAAGATCATCTCCTATCAAACTGTACTCTAACTGATGCATCAAAAGTCTAAAAAAGGAACTCCTAGTTGCTTGGCGAGTAAGAGGAAAAAACCTTAAAAATAGGGTCCACAACTGCTCGAAATTGAGCTAAAATAGCTCATAACTCCTCCTCCCAAGATGTTTGACCCAAAAACTGCAAAAAATATCTCAGTTTGACTCCAAGTCAAAAATAGAAAAAGAAAATCCTCTGCATGAGTTGGTTATCTCAGTTCAACTCTTTTTCTGTCCCTTCTCCTTTTTTGCATGCTTTGATGGCAATTATGATTTATTTTTACAAGTATTAAGGGTAATCAAAAAAGTTTATGACTTTCCGTAATAGGTGTTATGTGATGCCTTTTCTCTTTCTCAGGTTTTTATCTAACAAATATTAAGGCAATTTACAAAGGTATTGCACTTAATAAGTGTTAAAATATATTACAATTTACTCAACTTATGCAAAAAAATAAAAGGGTTTCATAATATGTTTATCTAGTCTCCACTCTTTACAAAAAGCTTTCAAGTTAATAATGACCCCTTCTCTCATTTCTGGCTTATAAAAGTCCTCATTCCTACTCAAATTGACCTAAGTCAATAAAAAAATAAAAAATACATCATGGCCTCTTTTCTTTTCAAACCCTAAAAGCTTACCATGTTGTTTGATTTAAGGTTTTAAGAAAGATAAATAAAAGTCATAAAAACCTTATGTCTCCCTATCCTTCCATGGGCTCCTCATGATATAAGTCTCTTTTTCAACACTTTAGAAAGTGTTTGGCCATGGGCTAGGGTATTATTTCAATGATTTTCTTTTTAAAAAAGTCAAAAAAGACTTGAAAGCATTTGGGATAGGGCATAAAGTGAACAAAAGAAACCTGATTAAAACTTCATTTTTTTTCATTCCTTTCACCTTTCTTTGCTTGTCCTTTTGACCTGTGTGCCTCCATGGACTTGATGTAGCTTCTAGATGGGGTCACCTATCAGGATTGGTCTATACTGGTAAGCACCTTCACATGTTCAGCTATTAATATGGTCAGTTTCTGTTGCAAGTTGGATTGTCGCTCAAAAGCTTGATTGAAATGTTAAGTTGGACCTCTGCTTTAAAAATATATTATAATTACTATATATTATGTTTTCTTAGCTGATTCTAGACAAAAACATCTTCTGTAGATTTAGGTGATGCACCTTCTAAATCATCATTTCAGTTGGGAGACCTTTTCTCACATTTACCAATAGTATAACGATATTAAGCTACTTTTACACCTACCTATCTAAGCCATTGCTTATTAGCAATGATGTGCATAGTGACTTTCATATCAACTTGAGCATCTTTGCAACTTAGCTATAGTTCTAATGCTTTCTTAGAGCTTCAGACTGAAAGCTCTGGCTCTCCAAAATTTAGCTGGGCTCGAGAGAGAGGGTCGCCCATGACTGCACAAAATCACCCTGCATCTATCAAACATCCACAAACTAACCTCTAGCCAAGATGGTTGTAGTTATCTCATATTCCACCTATATTACTATTGCCTTTTATTGTTCTTTTGATCATTGTTGAATTAAAAGAAAGAATTGTAGTTCTTTTGCCTCTTGCGAGTGGTCTTTGTACCTTTGGTTCATGAGGTAAAGAAAAAAAACTTGTTTATACTTTTCTTATTCGTGCATACTAAATGATTTACACCTTTGTCTTTAGGACTGCTTCAATTCTTTGTTGTGCCCTAAATCTTTGCTCCTAAAACATGCATATTCAAAGTCTTTTGCTCTCTCTCCTCCACTATTATTTTCATCACCTTTCAATTTGATTTTTTCCTTTGTCTAGAGGTGAATAAAATGGTGAGAAAGGAGAGATCTTAGATTTTGCCCCTTTGAGTCTAGTGACACCCCACTTTGCTAAAGGTTGCTCTTGACCTCCTTTTACATCAATATCCATGTCCTCTCTCTCTAAGAATCTATCCACTAATATTGAAGGTAGAATTTGTGCTGCAATCTTGAAACTCAAATTACCTGTAGTTATAACATTTATTGATAGCTGTCCATGGGTTCTCTGTAGAGGATAAGCTGAGGAATCAATGCAAATTTCCTTTCTCTCCCTAAAAGCACCCCATAAATAGAGAAGCCTATTTCAACACATTGGCAATGAGCTCATTGTTGATGAATGTGCTTGTAATCCATCATAATGGTTAGTAGGGTTTCCCTTGCTCCGTACCTCAAAAGCACCCTGCCATAAAAGTTGTGATTAGGAAGGGCTACCATATTTACACTTTCACTCTGAGTAGACTGCTGATAAGGAGGTACTCTCATGCATTTGTGAGGGTAGCTTCCATTTGAAATAATAGGAAGGTCACAAGGAATGTCCCTCTAATAGCTATAATGGTTCCAGGCCTTACTTTTTTCTCTTATTATGGAAGCTTGTCCACCAACATCACCAAAATATTTTTTAGTCTTTGGGATTGTAACTAGCTTTGTAGTGTTGTTTAATCTTGAAGTCAAGCTAGATGATGGTCTTATTCATCTCGAGTGGCTAGATTCAGTGCTTGCATTCACTCAATGTTCTTGATTTCTGCAACCCTTGTACTATGATCAAGTATGTGAACATTAATACCTAACATTTAGGGATCATGATCTCTTACATATCTATCTCCTTCAAATGATCTCTTTTTCCACCATTATAGAGTAAATGAGGGATCCAACTATCAACTTTATAAAGGGGTGTGGGGGCTATAAAAAGGATCCTAACCTAGGTGGTGTGTGAGAAAAATGATCAATTGTTCCCCACTCTAGAATGGATGGTGCCTCCCTACAAATTCTGTTATTGCATCATTTGTCTCTCAATCCATGGATATGGTTCTAATGTTGTATACTCCATTGTTGGTGGTGTGACCTTCTTAGTCTTAGTGGTTGGTTCCTCAATTCTATATTCCATGTTGTAAATAATAGAAATAGAAAAATGACCCTGTGTGGAGGTCATGGATCAAAATAAATGGAACATAGGTCTCAATCTATAATGTTTGAGCTTATTTTTGAGAGCCTCAAGTATAGGAGGGAGCCTAATCATCATACTAGGTTATTTATGTTTCGTGTATGAACAAACAATTGAATACAATTGATTTAGTAATGCCCTATATAGGTACCTGTGTGAGGTCAAAGAAATGGTAGCATCAATGGCAAAGAAATTTCTAGATGGAACTAACAATGAAGCTAACATTGAGGTGGACAAACTAGTGAATGTGGCAATTCATATGCACCGAATAAGTATTTGCATGCCAAATCAAAGGAAGTGTGGGAGAAATTGGAAATTGGTCGACTTGCTATTTCACATGAATGACAAGAAAACATGACATCATGAACTAGTATGGTGTGATATATGGTTTGCCTGATGGGAGAGGAGGATGGCTTAGAGGAGACGCTAACATTTATGATGACAACTATGCAGGTAGTACTGTAACAAACAATATATATGCTAATTAGAATGCCATTTGCAGTGAAGTTTACAATATAGATTCAACAATTTGTCTCAAAGCAAAGAGGAGGCAAATTCATTTCATGGGACATATCTTAGATCTTAGGTTGAGAAAGATCTTCAAATCATGGTCAGTTATTATTTTGCACACAATCTACATGGTGCTTGGGGACTATTTCATATCCACTTATCATTAATACATGGTGAATACTGATATATCCTCTATAATTGTTGTTGTGCTACTAGATCTGGGGGAGCCGAAAGATGGTATTGGGGTGGTGGTAGAAATACTAATTAAACCACATCAGCTGGGGGACTGAAGAAGACATTGGACAATGTTGTTCTTAGCTTGGGGTTCTTGACCAATAATGGCACTTGGCATGTGATCCCTTGGCCATATAATGGATCATGGGTAACTTTTTTTATTACATTGGTGGGATAAAATGAGGAGGAGTGAAAATAGAAGGACATGTAATGTGCAAAATTCCTCAAGGTTCTCTCGAGAGAAGTAAATGTCCATGGCACAGACTAGTTCTTCGCTATCAACTCTGGTAGATCAAACTCTAGCATGAATGGGTCAAGGATGGGGGAAGCAGTCGATGATAATCAAGTGTAGAAAATATTTTATAGAAAAATGCACATAGGTTGGGAATACATTATAATGTTGATATATAATTATCTACAATTATCTAAGATATGGTAGAGGTGTTCAAAGCCTTGTATGGCCCTGACCTTTCATGAAGCTTGTATAGGCCTAGAAAAGATTAAGAAATGAAACACAGTGAAGAGACAATAACTAGTCCAAGAGAAGGAAAAAGACATTACCATAAAGGGAAAAAGGGTATAAGATAACTGCCTTGGTAGCCATAGCAAGACTGAGATAGTGATAAGTTATAGCCAACTAGTAGATATAAACAAGGACAGTCACACTGCATATTTAGAGAACAATCTCTCATCATGAAGACATTAGTATAAATTGGTCCGAGGTACTAGTAATGGAATATTGTTTCATTTCCAGAGCACCATTTCTCCTTTATAATGAGAGGAAGTTTACATCTTAAAGTCTGCATTTTAGAAATCTTCATCAACATTGGAATCAAACAAGGAAATACATCATGGCTATAGTAGTGGAGTCTTCATTTCATATGTGCAATTAATTGATAGAGAGAGTTTTATTATCCTTCAAAGGTATTGGCAAAATTATAAATAGTTACAATGCAGAGGTATATGTTCATAGAATTTATGGCAGATATTGAGCAATATGGATAAAACATATAACATACAAATTTGATAGAGATTAGAGAGGTGCAGCAGGTATAATAATCAAGAAAGCATATAACCACATGGATGACGGTGGCAAGCATAACAATCATACATTAAAATAGATGTAGAAAAATTGGTAATGAAAGCTTTTGTGATTTCTAGTATGCAGAGCATTAGTATAGGCATTGAAACTTTGTAAAGGTTCAAGGAATATTTACAAAGGTCTATAATAATAGTGAAGAAAAAGTAACAATCTGACATAATGAAGAGAATTTTTTTTTATTGTAATAGCTGGAGAATAATCTTGGGATTGTCAAAAGAGGACTAATAGCATCATTGGACATTGTAGTCTTCAACAGAGAAACAACAAACTATAAAAGGTCCAAACATAGCAGTATATATGAGAGAGATGCAATCATCTAAGAGAAGATTCACCTCTATCAACAATTTAACCTTTGATTCTTCACCATGTACTTATACAAACAACAATGCAATCTCATATGTGTTGTCTAGTTCGAAAGAACAAGCTGTATTATTGTCTAAATCAGCAGATGTTAGACCATCATCTAGGTTGGCTTCAAGATTAAGCAACACTACAAAGCTAGTTACAATCCAAAAGACTAAATTTTTTTTTGTGATGTTGGTGGACAAGCTTCCATAATAAGAGAAAGAAGCAAGGTCTAGAACGCACTGCTACAACTGTTAGAGGGAACATTCCTTGTGACCTCCCTATTATTTCAAATTGAAACTACCCTAGCAGATGCATGAGAGTACCTCCTTATCGGTAGTCTTCTCAGAGAGAAAGTGTAAATATGGTAGCCCTTCCAGAGCACAACTTTTATGGCAGGGTGGTTTTGAGGTACAGAACAAGGGAAACCCTACTAACCATTATGATGGATTACAAGCACATCCATCGACATTGAGCTCATGGCCAATACGTTGAAATAGGCTTCTCTGTCTATGGGGTGATTTTAAGGAGAGAGGAAAATTGCATTGATTCCTCAACTTATTCTTTGAAGAGAACCCATGGACAACTATCAATAAATGTTATAACTACAGGTAATTTGACTTCCAAGTTTGTGACACAAATTCTAGCTTCAATGTCAGTGGCTAGAGTCTCAGAGAGAGAGGACATGGATATTGATGTAAAACGAGGTCAAGAGGGTCCTTTAGCAGAGACGGGTGTAATTAGCCTTAGAGGGGCAAAATCTAAGATCTCTCCTTTCTCACCATTTTATTCACCTCCAGACAAAGGAAAAAATTAAATTAAAAGGTGATGAAAATAATAGCAGAAGAGAGAGAACAAAAGACTTTGAATATGCAAGTTTCAAGAGCAAAGATTTAGGGCACAATAAAGAATTGAAGCAGTCCTAAAGACAAAGGTGTAAATCATTCACTATACACGAATAAGAAAAACAAAAACAAGTTCTTTTTCTTTACCTCATGCACCAAAGTTACAGAGACCACTCGCAAGAGGTAAAATAACTCAGATTCTTACTTTTAAATCAACAATGATCAAAAGAACAACATAAGGCAACAATAACATAGTTGGAATATGACAGAACTGCAACCATCTTGGCTAGAGGTTAGTTTGTGGATGTTTGATAGATGTGGGGTGAGTTTGTGCAATCATGGGTGACACTCTCTCAAGCCCAACTAAATTTTGGAGAGCCAAAGGTTTCGGTCCGAAGCTCGAAGAAAGCACTACAACTGTAGTGAAGTTGCAAGGATGCTCAGGCTAATATGAAATTCGTTATGCATATCATTGGTAATAAGCTATGACTTAGATAGGCAGGTGTAAAAGTAGCTAAATATTGTTATACTATTGGTAAATGTGAGAACAGGACTCTGAACTCAAATAATGATTCATAAGGTGAATCACCTAAATCTACAGAAGATTTTTTTCTATCTAGAATTAGCTTGGAAAACATTATATAAAGTAATTATAATCTATGTTTAAAAGCTAAGGTCCAACTCAACATTTTGTTCAAGCTTTTGAGTGGTAATCCAGCTTGCAACAGAAACTAGCCATATCAATAGATGAACACATGAAGGTTCTTACAAGTAGAGGTGAACCATGTGTTGGCAAGAGACACTATATGGATTCATGAATGTTGTCATTGATGGCAACAAAGTTCATCCCACACATCCGCAGGACATGGTGTGTCTCTACCAGAAGTCAGAATGAAGAATGTGGTGGTTTGGTAAACAAGAACCAAGCATGTGGCAAGGTCTAATAGATAGGTCCAAATATCTCAGAGGAAGTATCTTGGTGAAGTACAGATTTGGGAAAGTCAAGAGGACTACCTTGAGTAATAGATTCCAAGGATTTAGTCTCTGGTGATGGACAAGGAAAAAGATATGAATAGTTGAGTACCGGATTCCTGAGTGACAGTATGAACAGAGGAAGAACTTACTGACAGAACATCAGACTACTTTTCAGATGTGTTTCTGATGGTGGTAAAGGTTATGAAAACATGAATTATGTTTGGCCGACATGATTAATGATTTCTACAAGTATGTGCTTGATCCGCATTACTTGATGTGCAAGGATTCAGCCGACAGAACAGAGTTTGTGAGAAGATTGACTATTCCAGATGCCGACTAGAAAGATAATGAAATCACTTGTGCGGATATATATATAGGATGGATTTAGTTGTAAGATGTTGTGTGGTTATATGTGATATGCGAATAAAAGTAGAGCAGAGCAGAAACAGTAAGGAAGGTCCGGTATGTGAAAGGAAAGTAGCATAAGAGAAGAGGAAAGATGAAGTGTAGCAGATCAGTGTACTAAGCCTAACTGGAACTAAAATCCAGCATATGTGGATGCTACCAATCAATTCAAGTATTTTATAACACTCTTTTGTAGACAGTGTGTCTCTTGTAGGTAGTGCCTCCTTGTGAGCAGTGTGCTCGGGCAGTGAGCCCTAATTGGCAAGTGCCATTTTGTATTTCCTTATTCTTCTAACAGAGAATAATCTTTGGGTTAATCACCCCATGGTTTTCTCCCTTAATAGGGTTTCCACATCAAAAATATTGTGTCATGTGTATCTCCATTTCATGGTTATGTTTTCTTGTGTGAATTAATGCTGCATTGATTAATAAGAAAGTTTAGAAAAAGAAATAATTAGGATAACTGATTCACCCCCCCTCTCAGTTATCAATAATTGGTATCAGAGCTAAGTTCCTCCTAACATAGCCTAACAGCTTGGGGAAGATCTGGGAGTTCAAATGGATGCATATGGTTTAAGGGAGCAACTCAAGACTGCCCTTGATGATCTTGAATAGTCAAACTCTGAAGTCAATGAATTAAAGGAAAGACTCAAACAGGCTCATGATTTCATGAGAGAACTAAAAGACAAATTAAGTCTCTCTATGAAAAAGAGAAAATAGCTACTTCAGCAATTGGCAAGACAAGGTGAAACAAATAATGCAAATGAAGAGCTAAAAGAAAAAATTGAGTTGTGTAAAAAGTTATCAAAAGAAATCATTATGGTAAGACATGAAATGGAATCAGGAGTCATGAAGTTTACCCAAGAAGTTGAAGAGAAAAGAAAAACTGAAGATAATCTAAGACAATCTCTCAAGGAGAAATCAGAAGATTGCCACCAGATGGATAGAATTATCAGACATCTTGAATCTGATCTTGAAGATGCTAAAGATAAAGAAGAAAAACTTGAGGATCAAATTGTCTCTCTAAAAAGGGATCTTCAAATAGCAAATGAGTATAAAGAGAAATTCAAGATAAGTTCTGCTCAACTTGAAGTTCTTCTTGGGAGTCAAAAGAAGATAGATGACAAGTGTGGTTTGGGATATGTGAAAGGAGAAAGCTCCGGATCTGGTCAGAAGAATTTTGGATCAAAAAATCCAAGGATCAGTCCTAGAAGACCTCTGGTAAGACAACCTAATGCTCAAAGATATCCATCCTTCAATGGATACTGCCACAACTGCAATCACTTTGGTCACACAGCTAATCAGTGCAGAGAGAGAATGAATCAGACTAATTCATCCTTCTCCAAACAGTGTTTTAACTACAAAAGGTATGGTCACAAGTATCATGAATGTAGAAATATGCAAATGAACAAATCATTCAATGGTAGATGCTTTACATGCAATAGAGTAGGTCATATGGCTAATCAATGCAGATCAAGAGGATATTAGTCAAATATGCAAAGAAATGTTGTTTACCAAATCTGTAATAGGTCCGGTCATAATGCAAAATTCTGTAGAAGCAAGAATCAGGACAAAAGAGGTCCGGTATATCATAATCAGAATCAAGATAAGGGTAAACAAAAGATGAATGCAGATGAAGTTAAAAATGAGATGAGCAAGATTTGGGTGAAGAAAAGTACTGAGAATGTAGAGGTTGGATCCGCACCAGACTCTGGTGCTGATATTCCTTTCAGAAACTGAAAAGTGAGCTCTGGCTCAGGGGGAGACACAAAGAAAACCTTGTTGCCCCAGCCAGTCAATTGGTGCCGAAACTAGCACAAAAAGAGTTGCGGATTGAAGGAGTCATAAGGGATATTTCAAACAAACTATGGTTAAGATTTGGAAGATTCGTAAAATGTTTAAAGATTAGGGTCGATCCGATTCTTCAAATCACCTGAATAAGGCAAACTGGAATAATGTAGGTCGAGCATTTATTACAATCTGATATTAGGGCTTGTGGAGCAATATAAGGGTTTTTCATTAATCACTTGTTCATTCTACACTCAAGAAGAAACGAAAAAGCTGAGCTCTACAACGAAATTCCTTAAGTTCATCGAAGATCACTTGCAGAAGTCATTACTTCTAGAGATCAATCCAACCAACTCTGTGAAATCGATAGGCACAAAAAGTATTTTCCATTTTCAAATATCTCACTGCAAATCTCTTGATAATGGGTACTATGAATATTGTAAAGATTTTTGATAGACCTTGCCCTACATTTAAGAAACATCCATACAAATCCTTGGAGGTAGACCCCCTAGGTGCATTTTCTAGTGTTCCGTATGGTGTGTTGCACACCGAAGATATTAGGGTTTATATACATGCAAATGTTGAAGAGTTTGGGGAATTCAAACTAAGAGATATCTATCACAAACAACTGTTAGATGATTCATTTGAACTCAAACCCCAATACATAGGCCTCCGGAACAAGCACTTTGCACAATACATACACTTCCCCTGTTTTACGGAGGATGAATGGGTTAGGTACATTTTGAGCAGAATACATGACAATTTCATGTGGTTAAATGGACCATTCAAGATCACTAAAGATGCCATCAGGGCAGTTACCAGACTACACTCATCTGGTGGGATTCATGTTCTTAAATCTGTAAAGAACCAAACTGTGAGTGAGGCTACCAGATCTAAGTTTGACAAAAGAGCAATGACAGTAGATGACATCACTGATCCGGATGTTAAGTTTGCTTCTATGATCATTAGATATAAGATATATCATTCTAGCAGAGAAAATTCTGTACCTGGAACTGCCATCTATACCACTTATGAAATGCTAAGAAAGGATGCAGACTATGATCTTTGTCAGCTTCTCTTGAACCAACTCTTGGAGAATCTACAGAAAATCAAGAAAGATAAAAAGAATTCATTCAAGTATGGTAGATTAATTATATTCTTGTTCTTCTACTTTATGAATGAGCTTCTCGGATCTAGTGGCTGGGTATGGGAGAGTGATAGGCCAGTAGCCATCTAAATCAGAGATTACTTACATGGACTTGGTGATAACAATGCACAAAATACAGCTCTGTGGGGATACTTCAAGAACTTTCAGAACATGATGCAAGCAAGAGAAAGGATTCCCTAGTCTCTTGTTGAGAAATACAAAGACACAGTCTGTTTTATGGTAGAAATTGATCAGTGCCTAATGGAGGCAGTAGAACCAAGGATAGTCTGGATCATGCCCATGGGGTATGAAGTTGATGAACAGATTGTGGAGCTGCATGTTCAACACATGCTAAGCCAGTCTAAAGATCCAAAGGCAGAGAGGTTTGGAACCTTTGAGGAGCTGAGTGTAAAAATTCATGTGGAACTCAGAGAACCAGCTATGAAAAGAAAAGTGAGAAAAGAAGTAGAACATATTGCCCAAGGTCTTGGCATCTCAAAGGAGGCAATTGATACCAACCGAGAAAAGAGACAAAAAGCTGAGGAAGAGAAGAAAGAGGCATAAAAGGGAAGCAAGAAAATTGCTCCGATAGAAACTTCCACCCGGACCAGATCATCAAAGAGATCTACACCTGACACAGCCAAAAGCTCAAGAACATCAAAACTGGAAGTACAGGCATCCGGCAAAAGAGAGAAAAGATCAAAGACAAAAGCCACAAGGGCTTATGCAAGTCAAAAAGATGAAGAGGAAATTGAATCAGACGAGGGGGTAAAATAAATAAAGAAGCAGAAGAAGAAAGGATCCGGTAAACCCTCCACAGGCCAAGACAAGGAAGAAATGGCAGAGGAATTTGTTGAAAAGCCCACCCTATCTCTAGAAAGTGTAATCAAATTAGTCACTGTGGATGGAAACCTTCAACCAATGGCCAAATTCTATGATGATTACAATGAGGCTGACCAAAAGATCCTGCAGGAAGCTACAATCAGGTATCCAAACATATACAATAAGGCTTTCATTGAGATTGTATCTCTAATTCCTAAGAGCCTAGAAAAGGAGTTAGAAATAAGAAAGAACAATGCCATGGCAAAAGACATTGAGATCCGGGAACAGATAGCTATTCAGCTATATCCTTCAATTGATCCCAAGACAATGAACATGGTATTCAAAGATTGCAAGGATGAATTCAGGAGCAAAGCAATGATGAATTAGCTTATGCTTGGTGAGACCGACAAGGTAGCCAAGGACACTGAAGAGATTCTCTAGAAAACCTTCAAAAGATTCAATCTTCCTATCATAGAGGACTTGGGTACTGACCCCTCCACAACAAATGTTGCAGAAGAAACTCCTGAGAAAATGTCAAAAGAGGTGGGCCCCGAACAGACTAACATTTCTCCTCCAGTTTCCCCTACAGTCTCTGGATCTAAAGGAGAAGAAAAAGCACAGGAGAAAGAAGCAGAGGTAAAAGAAAAAGAAGATGACAGTGCTAAGCTTGCAGAAGGAGAGGAGACCTCAACAGAAAAGACCACAACTGCTAGTGGTGAGAATGTAGAAGGAGAGAAAACTCAAAAGGATAGCTCCAAGATTGTAGAAGAGAAGAAACATCTGTCTCCAGCAAGAGACACTGCACAAACTGTTCAAGAATTCTTGACAAAAGCCACTATAGAAATTGATGAACCAGACCTACTAAAAGGACCATTAGATTTTGACTCTTTGTCACCGGTGCAAACAATGAAAATAGCCTCATTTGCAAATGAGAAAGTCAAAGAGAAACTATTGAAATCTCACATGGAAGACTGTGAGCTCATGGAGGTAGCATCCAGAGTTCTGGAAAAGATCATGCCATCTTTTCAAAAGGATCCCACAGCCTCCTCTTCCGGTAATCTCAAAACCTTAGTCAGCAGTGTTAGTACACATTTTGATTCTCTAAAAAAATCAGCTGAAGAAAAGGTCCGGAAGGAGTTTTTGGATAAAAGGTTCTCCGAGGTACAGGGTTTGATCATTAATGATAGGAGAAACATGAACATTGGGATAAAGAGCTTAGAAAATGCTCTTAAGGATGGTGGTGAAATATACAAATTTTGTATCTCCTGGTCCAAGGTAACAGTGGAGATTGGGAAGAAAATAAAAGAACAGGATGATAAACTATCAAACCTATCAAAGAATTTTGATCCTCTCTCTTCCTCTATAACAAATCAAGAATGTCAGACTATCGCAATCTTGAGTGAAATCAAGAAATTGGAGAAGGAAAGAAAAAATAGAATAAGCAGGTTGAGTGAGCTCAGGGGGTTAATTGTCCCTAAGCTAGAGGTCATGCATGAGACCATAAAAGAAGCCCAAATTACAGCCCAGACCAATGATCCGACAGATCTAAAAAGGGCAGATGCATTTGCATTCCTGTTGAGTGGGCATATCTCAATTTTGGACAGGATGAAACAGAGTTGGGCAACAGAAGTTGTATAGTTGAAGAATACTTTTTTGGACATACTTAAATATATGTAAGTACAACTTGTATATATATACTTATGCGGCTAAGTATAGTTAAAATTTTGAAAATTTTGGTATGCGGATCCTACCCTTTGCCATTGATGTCAAAGGGGGAGTGAAGAACAGTGAAAAATGAGGAATCCAACTAAGGGGGAGTTCCAGAGAATGTATATAAAAATAGAGCATCAGCTAAGGGGGAGCATAGTGTAAACACTTAGTCATTTTTCACTAAGTGTTGCCATCAATGCCAAAGGGGGAGATTGTTGGCAAGAGACACTATATGGATTCATAAATGTTGTCATTGATGGAAACAAAGTTCATCCCACACATCTGCAGGACATGGTGTCTCTCTACTGGAAGTCAGAATGAAGAATGTGGCGGTCTGGTAAACAAGAACAGAGCATGTGGCAAGGTCCGACAGACAGGTCCGGATATCTCAGAGGAAGTATCTTGGTGAAGTGCAGATTTGGGAAAGTCAAGAGGACTACCTTGAGTAATAGATTCCAAGGATTTAGCCTCTGGTGATGGACAAGGAAAAAGATATGAATAGTTGAGTACCGGATTCTTGAGTGACAGTATGAACAGAGGAAGAACTGACTGACAGAAGATCAGACTACTTTTCGGATGCATTTCTGATGGTGGTAAAGGTTATGAAAACATGAATTATGTTTGGCCAATATGATTAATGATTTCTACAAGTATATGCTTGATCCACATTACTTGATGTGCAAGGATTTAGCTGACAGAACAGAGTTTGTGAGAAGATTGACTGTTCCAGATGCCGACTAGAAAGATAATGAAATCACTTGTGTGGATATATATATAGGATGGATTTAGTTGTAAGATGTTGTGTGGTTATATGTGATATGTGAATAAAAGTAGAGTAGAGAAGAAATAGTAAGGAAGGTCCGGTATGTGAAAGGAAAGCAGCATAAGAGAAGAGGAAAGATGAAGTGTAGCAGATCAGTGTACTGAGCCTAACCAGAACTGAACTCCAGCATATGTGGATGCTACCAATCAGTTCAAGTATTGTATAACACTCTTTTGTAGATAGTGTGTCTCTTGTAGGCAGTGTGCCTCCTTGTGAGCAGTGTGCTCGGGCAGTGAGCCCTAATTGGCAAGTGCCATTTTGTATTTCCTTATTCTTCTAACAGAGAATAATCTTTGGGTTAATCACCCTGTGGTTTTCTCCCTTAATAGGGTTTCCACGTCAAAAATATTGTGTCATGTGTATCTCCATTTCATGGTTATGTTTTCTTGTGTGAATTAATGCTGCATTGATTAATAAGAAAGTTCAGAAAAAGAAATAATTAGGATAACTGATTCACCCCCCCTCTTAGTTATCAACACCATGACAGAGGACCCCATCTAGAAGCTGAATCAAGTCCTTGGCAGCGCACACTTCAAAAGGAGAAGCAAAAAGAGGTGAAAAGAATGAACAAAAATGAAGTTTAAGGGTTTCTTTTCTTCACTTTGTGCCCTAGCTCGAGTGCTTTCAAATATTTTTTGACTCTTTTTGAAAGAAAATCATTGAAATAATACCCTAGCCCATGGCCAAACACTATCTAAAGTGTTGAAATAGAGACTTATATCATGAGGAGCCCGTGGAAAGATAGGGAGACATAAGGTTTTGATGACTTTTATTTGTTTTTCTTAAAACCTGAAATCAAACAAAGAGGTAAGCTTTTAGGGTTTGACAAGGAAAGAGGCCATGATGTATTTTTTTTATTTTTTTATTAACTTAGGTTAATTTGAGAAGGAATGAGGAGTTTTATAAGCTAAAAATGAGAGAAGGGGTCATTATTACCTTGAAAGATTTTTGTAAAGGGTAGAGACTAGATAAACATATTATGAAACCCCTTTACTTTTTTGCATATGTTGAGTCAATTGTAATGTATTTTAACACTTATTAAGTGCAATATCTTTATAAATTGCCTTAATATTTGTTACATAAAAACCCGAGAAAGAGAAAAGGCATCACATAACACCTATTAAGGCAAGTCATAAAACCTTTTAATTGCCCTTAATACATGTAAAAATACATCATAATTACCCTCGAAGCATGCAAAAAAGGAGAAGGGATAGGAAAGGAGTTGAACTAAGGTAGCCAACTCATGCAAGAGGAGTTTCTTTTTCTATTTTTGACTTGGAGGCAAACTAAGCTATTTTTGGTAGTTTTTGGGTCAAACATCTTGGGAGGAGGACTTTTGAGCTATTTTAGCTCAATTTGGAGTAGCTATGGCCCCTAATTTTTAGGCATTTTCCTCTTGCTTGCCCAACAACTAGGAGTTGGTTTTTCAAACTTTTTATGCATCAGTTGGAGTGCAATTTGATAGGAGTTGATCTTCCCTTTGCTTTCTAGGACATAGTTTTGTATTATAGGGAAAAAAAGCTCATGCTTTTTTCTGAATTATTGCTTTTTCCCTTGCCATTGCACATTGCAGAAAGAGATTTAGTCTTGTAACTCAGCTATTTTTATAGATTTTATGTAGTATAGCAGTTTATTTTCAATAGTTTAATTGTTATTTTGTAGAGTTTTCCTTCTATTATCAATAAAATTAGGTGTTCTTCTATTCATATTCACGTGTCTTGTCTCTTTTGAGTGATTTGATAAGATTTATTGTGTTTTTTACCAAAACCTTTAACTTTTCTATCTCCTTTATGAATTCAACTACACAAAGTGCAAATTTACTACAAGTTACAGATTGTGCAAATCATTTCATACCTTTTTGTGAAACATTTATGTGGTAAAGATTATTTAGTTTGAGTTGTATTAACAAATATTTTGAGGATAGCTATGAATCAAATTGCAAGTTAGGATATTTAATCATTTGGTGCATCACCCATTAGAATAAATTTTAGTTTTTAATTTATTTTATCATTTCTCTCTCTTTTCCATGAAATATAGCAGATCTAAGGGACTTTTGAAGGGATCCAGCTCTTCTAGAGGTTTTTTCTCATCATAGACAAACCCATAGTCTGAGAATTTTCCTATGTTGCATGGGATTGCCAAGATTTTAAAGGCTTAGCATTCAGGGTGCAATCCTAGTTGTCATGAAGGATTGCACCCTAAATGCTAAGCCTTTAAAATCTTGGCAATCTCATCCAATATGGGAACATTCTAAGACTGTGGGTTTGTCTATGATGAGAACGAACCTCCAGAAGAGTAAGCTCCCTTTAAAAGTCCCTTAGATCTATTGTAGTTCGTGGAAAAGAGATAGAGAAATGATAAAATAATATGAAAACTAGGGTGATGCACCAAATGATTGAATTTCCTAACCTGCAATATGATTCATAGCTATCCTTAATACTATTCATACAACTCAAACTGAATAATCCTTACCACAAAAATGTTTCAAAAAAGGCATGAAATGACTTGCAGAATCTATAACCTGTAGTAAATTTGCACTTTGTGTACTTGCATTTAATAAAGGAGATAGAAAATGTAAAGGTTTTGGTAAAAAACACAATAAATCTTTATCAATTCACTCAAAAGAGACAAGACACCTAAATTTGAATAGAACACCTAATTTTATTGATAATAGAGGGATGACTCTATAAAATAACAATGAAACTGCTGAAAATAAACTGCTGCTACTACATTAAACCTGTAAAAATGGTTGAGTTTCAAGACTGAATCTCTCTCTCTACAATATTCAAAGGCAAGGGAAAAAGCAAGAAATAAGAAAAAAGCATGTTCTTTTTTCCCTATAATACAAAAATATTTCCCAAAGAGCAAAGGGAAGATCAACTCCTATTAAACTGCACTCTAACTGATGCATGAAAAGTCTGAAAAAGCAACTCCTAGTTGCTTGGCGAGTAAGAGTAAAAAGCCTTAAAAATAGGCTCCACAACTACTCCAAATTGAGCTAAAATAGCTCATAACTCCTCCTCCCAAGATGTTTGACCCAAAAACTGCCAAAAATATCTTAGTTTGACTCCAAGTCAAAAATAGAAAAAGAAAATCCTCTACATGAGTTGGTTACCTCAATTCAACTCTTTTTCTATCCCTTCTCCTTTTTTGCATGCTTTGAGGGCAATTATGATTTATTTTTCCAAGTATTAAGGGAAATCAAAAAGGTTTATGACTTGCCTTAATTGGTGTTATATGATGCCTTTTCTCTTTCTCAGGTTTTTATGTAACAAATATTAAGGTAAATTACAAAGGTATTGCACTTAATAAGTGTTAAAATACATTACAATTTACTCAACTTATGCAAAAAGTAAAATGATTTCACAATATGTTTATCTAGTCTCCACCTTTTACAAAAAGATTTCAAGGTAATAATGACCCCTTCTCTCATTTTTGTCTTATAAAAGTCCTCATTCCTGCTCAAATCAACCTATGTCAACAACAAAATTAAAAATACATCATGGCCTCTTTCCTTTCCAAACCCTAAAAGCTTAACCTGTTGTTTGATTTGAGGTTTTAAGAAAAATAAATAAAAGTCATAAAAACATTCTGTCTCCCTATCCTTCCATAGGCTCCTCATGATATAAGTCTCTTTTTCGACACTTTAGAAAGTGTTTGTCCACAGGGTAGGGTATTATTTCAATTATTTTATTTTTAAAAAAGTCAAAAAAGACTTGAAAGCACTCGGGATAGGGCATAAAGTGAACAAAAGAAACCCTAAAACTTCATTTTTTTCATTTCTTTCACCTTTCTTTGCTGCTTCTTTTGACCTGTGTGCATCCAAGGACTTGATGCCACTTCTGGATGGTGTCATCTATCAGGGTTCGTCTATACTGGTAAGCACCTTCATGTATTCAGCTATTAATATGGTCAATTTCTATTGCAAGTTGGATTGTTGCTCAAAAGCTTGATTGAAATGTTAAGTTGGACCTCTGCTTTAAAAATAGATTATAATTATTGTATATTATGTTTTCTCAGCTGATTCTAGACAAAAAAATCTTCTGTAGATTTAGGTGGTGCACCTTCTAAATCATCATTTGAGTTGGGAGACCTTTTTTCACATTTACCAATAGTATAACGATATTAATCTACTTTTACATCTGCCTATCTAAGCTATTTCTTATTAGGAATGAGATGCATAGTGAATTTCATATCAGCTTGACCATCCTTGCAACTTGGCTATAGTTCTAATGCTTTCTTAGAGCTTCAGATCGAAAGCTCTGTCTCTCCAAAATTTAGCTGGTCTCGAGAGAGGGTCACCCATGACTGCACTAACCTCTGGTGAAGATGGTTGTAGTTCTCTCATATTCCAACTATGTTAGTATTGCCTTTTGTTGATCTTTTGAGCATTGTTGATTTAAAAGAAAGAATTTTAGTTCTTTTGCCTCTTGTGAGTGGTCTTTGTACCTTTGGTGCATGAGGTAAAGAAAAAGAACTTGTTTATGCTTTTCTTATTTGTGCATACTAAATGATTTACACCTTTGTCTTTAGGACTACTTCAATTCTTCATTGTGCCCTAAATCTTTGCTCCTGAAACATGCATATACCAAGTCTTTTGCTCTCTCTCTCTTCCACTATTATTTTCATCACCTTTCAATTTGATTTTTTCCTTTGTTTGGAGGTGAATAAAATGGTGAGAAAGGAAAGATCTTAGATTTTGCCCCTTTGAGTCTAGTGACACCCCTCTTTGTTAAAGGACCCTCTTGACCTCCTTTTACATCAATATCCATGTCCTCTCTCTCTGAGAATCTAGCCAATGACATTGAAGGTAGAATTTGTGCTGTAATCTTGGAAATCAAATTACCTGTAGTTATAACATTTATTGATAGCTATCCATGGGTTCTCTCTAGAGGATAAGCTGAGGAATCAATGCAAATTTCCTTTCTCTCCCTAAAAGCACCCCATAAATAGAGAAGCCTATTTCAACGTATTGGCCATGAGCTCAATGATGATGAATGTGCTTGTAATCCATCATAATGGTTAGTAGGGTTTCCCTTGTTTCGTACCTCAAAAGCACCCTTCCATAAAAGTTGTGCACTAGAAGGGCTACCATATTTACACTTTCACTCTGAGTAGATTACTGATATGGGTTACCAAATTCTATTGCTTTATGACCAAAGTTATTGCAATTGTGACAGTATCCATTGAAGGATGGATATCTTTGAGCATTTGGTTGCCTTACTGGAGGTCTTCTAGATCTGTTCCTTGGATTTCCTAATCCAAAGTTCTTCTAACCGGATCCGAGCTTTCACCTTTCTCATACCCCAAGCCATGCTTGTCATCTACCCTTTTTTGGCTTTCAGGAAGAACTTCAAGTTGAGCAGAACTTATCTTGAATTTCTCTTTGTATTCATTTGTTGTTTGAAGATCCCTTTTAAGAGCGTCTATTTGATTCTCAAGTTGTTCTTAATTATCTCTAGCTTCTTCAAGATCAGATTCCAGATGCCTGATTATTCTATCCATTTTGTGGCAGTCTTCTGACTTCTCCTTAAGAGATTGTTTTAGATTATCTTCAATTTTTCTTTTCTCTTCAATTTCTTGGGTGAATTTCATAACCCCTGATTCCATTTCATGTCTTACCATAATGACCTCTTTTGATAATTTCTCACATAACTTATTTTTCTCATTCAGATCTTCATTTGTATCATTGGCTTCACTTTGACTTGCTAATTATTGAAGTAGTTCCTTTCTCTTTTTCACAAAGATACTTAGTTTTTCTTTGAGTTCATTTATGAAATCATCAGCTTGTTTGAGTCTTTCTCTCAGGTTATTAACTTCAGAGTGAGATTGCTTAAGATCATCTAGGGCAAACTGAAGTTGTTCCCTCATACCATACATATCCATTGAGATTTCCAGATCTTCCTCAAGCTATTAGGCTCTGTTTAGAGGAACTTGGCTCTGATACCAATTGTTGGAAATGAGGTAAATAACTGAGAGGGGGGTGAATCAGTTATTTTAACTTTCTTAATGTTTTGTTCTTCTTTAACAATTATTGCAGCATTAAAACATATAAGCATGCATAACCATGAGAGCAGAAATAAAATCAAGACACATAACACAATGTTTTTAATGTGGAAAACCCTGTTAAGAGAAAAATCATGGGGTGACTAACCCAAGATTGTATTCTCTATTAAAAGAATTAGAAGTACAAAATGGCACTTGCCAATTAGGGCTCACTGCCTGAGCACACTGCTCACAAGAGGCTCACTGCCTACAAGAGACTCACTGTCTACAAGGTATATAGAATGTAACCAGGTGTTTGAACTGATTAGAGGCATCCACATATGCTGAGGTTCAGTTTCGGTTAGGCTCAATATACTGATCTGCTGTACTTCATTCTTCCTTTGTTTAGTGTTGTTGTTCTGTCACATACCGGACTTGTATAGCTGCTTCCACACTATTCTCTGCTTTTCTTCGCACATACTATCACTTCATACACTCTTCATACCAAAATCCATCTGGTATATATATATATATATTCCCACCAAGGCTTTCAACATCTTTCTAGTCAGCATCAGGAATACTCAAGATTTTCCCAAACTCTAGTCTGTCAGCTGAATCCATGCTTACTAAGTGATGCGTATCAAAAAGATAGTTATAGATGTCATCAATCATGTTGGCCAGCCATGAATGATCTCTTAAGAGACTTGATCACCATCAATTTCTCGTCCAGATTAAGGTCTGATGCTCTGTCAGTTAGTTCTTCCTCAGTCTGCTCTGCCTATCAGGAACCCAACGCTTAGGTGCTCATATTTTTTCACTCTTTTATCACCGGAGGCTCAATCTCTGGAATGTGGCAATCATGGTACTCCTCTTGACTTCCCCAAGTCCACACTTTGTTGAGATAATCCTCTGAGAGATCTAGACCTGATTGTCGGGCCTTGCTGCATGCTCTGTTCTGTCTCATCAGACAAAAACACTCTTCAGTCTGACTTCCAATAAAGACTTATTATGTGATATGGATGTGTGGGATAAACTTTGTTGCCATCAATGACAACAATGATGAAGCCACACAGTGTCTCTTGCCAACAGTTGCAGAGTTAAGTGCAGGTAAAAATTGGTTGAGGTGGATGGACTATGGTAGGTTGAATCCCACAAGATTGGATGATGGTGTGAATTACACTAGGAGGAGGTGGCTAGCTTATGGTGGAAATGATTCCACATTCAAGAGCTTGACTGTAGAGAAGAATTGTCAAAGGAGGAGGTTGTTTGTTTTGGTTACGTATTGAAAGAGGAGAAAGAAGAAATAATTGTACCAAATTCAGTGATGGAGTTTGTTGAGGGTTACTGGTAATCCAAAAGGGTGGAACTACCACTCAACTCCGTTTTGTGAATCCATATTCAAAAACTTTTTCCTACCCTGGGTGTTTGATGCATGAGTATCTAGGGGTACTAGAAATCCTGTATCAACCAAAATATTTTATTTTTGTTTTTATGTTTTTAATAAGGTTTGTGGGCTTGAGAAAATAATATTTTAATTTGCAACAAATGTAATTTTCCTTGGGCATATTGGTAAATGTATTTTTGGTGAAAAAATGCCTCAGTAATTTATAAATGCCTCAGATAGTGGGGAATATCTTTCCTAGGAACCCACCTAGAAAAAGGCATTAAATTCTATTTTAGTGGAGGCTGATTTTGTCATAATTGGGGTTGATTCCATCATATGTGGGGTACCAAATTCTATTTCTAGTGGGACTGATTTTTGTCATAAGTGGGGCTGATTTTGTCATAAGTGGGGCTGCCAAGAATCTTGGAGTTAATGGAATCTATTATTGTAACACTCATAGTATAAGGAATATGCAAGTTGTCATAATAACCCAAATTGATTGGGAAAATTCTAGGTGCCCATGTGAAGGTGGATTGCATGAGATTTAATTTTTATTATTTTCAAATTTGAAATTCCCAAGAGGGACATTTGAATTTTTAATTGGCACTTTTACCACATGTTGGTGCCTTGAAAATTAAAATATTAGCTGTCAAAAGATGCCCACATGATAGTATATCATGGAAGGACTATTTTTAGAGGTATTATGATAGATTCTATGACAACTACAAGGGTGAAAAATAAGGGAGAATGCTTTGGACGTGAGAGCCTAATTTTAGACTGGAATCTTGACTGAGAAGTTAAGCACATGGTTTTATAAAACCACAGATGGTTTCTTGTATAGCTAGAAGTCTACAAATTGGAGGCTTGAGGAGAAGTATGGGTGAGAGCTTTTGGAGAAGAAAATTTAGCATTCTCAAATGCTGCTGGAATGAGTCCAGGATGGTATGAAAGTATTTTGTTGTAAATGATATATGTATGAATCAAGGAAGCTCATAAGCTTCAAGTGGATGTAATGAATTTTTAGATTTAATAAAATCAATGTTACAGATTTTTCTTCTATTTTATGTTGTTCACTTTATTTACAGCCTTCTTGCATAGGCTATTGTGTAGGTTTATGTTGCAGATTTGAAAGGGAGAGTATCCCATTTCATCACTTTATCATTGGCCTTTATGGTTCTTTGTGGGAGATGTGCACCTATTTTATAGCCTAACGTAGATTGGCTTGTTGGTGACGAAGAAGACATTATAACTGGTGTATGAGTTGTACCCTAGCAAACTAGGGGAATGAATCAACAATATCACCAAGTTAATGAATTGCTCTAAGAAGAAAAATAACTTGGAGATATTGCCTAGGAGAGAAAGACCCCTTCGAATTCAAGTAGTCTTTGATAATTGACAGAGAAACCCAGTTGACAGACTGAGGAACCAAGTGTGTGCCTAGCAAGCCCTTACTCATAACAACCAATAAGTGGTTTGGCGACTCTACACTATTATTGTTTACTAATATTCTACTCTAGTTTACCAAGTCAACACCAAAGTGCTAACAACATTGACACTGACAGGGGTACCATCAAGAGAATGATACTAGAGCAGAATATGAGTATTCAGGATATGACTTTAGATCTTATAAAATACTTTGAGGACATTGAAATGGAAAAAGAGTATAACATGCAGCAGGAGGAACTAGCTTATCAAGCCTATCTCCAACAGCATGAGTAGCAATCTTTTGAGGCCTTTTGTTATCAGCAAGAGATGGAAGAAAAGACAAAGTATGAAGAAGAATGTCTAAAGAGGCAAATTCATGTTAAGGAGGAAGAAATGAGACAACTTCTGGCTCAAGTTCGTACTTTGTTACCAGTTGAACCTACTTGTCCTAACACCATTTCCCTCTTCCCAAGTGGACCTATTGTATGGAAAGAAAGTGAAATCTCAAAGAGCCAAGAGGAAGCAAAGTGTGAGATTAGGGAGGAAATGAATGCTACCATTCTATCCTCTCATGAGAAAAAAACTAGACTTGCTACATGAGGAGGTTTTAGGGTTCAAAATCCCAAGTTTCAATCAGGAAAAGTTTTCTGAATCAGTAAGTCTCCTCACATTAGGATTCCAAGTTTTAGATATTTAATCCTTTTGCAAGAAATATTACAGATACAAAATTAGCCTATCATCTATCAAGAACAACCCACTCAAAAGCCCATTCTTCCTCATCTATGTGCAGAGGAGGTTGGTTCAGGTTTGGAACTGAGTCCTTTGCATTTTGATTCATTTGAAAGGTTTTCTAATGTTGTTCATGAGATAAATGAACAAGGTGAAACTCTTCAGGTGAAAAGATAGATTGCCCAAGTTCCAATGGAGAGAGAACTAGATAAAGAAGAGGATTCAGTTTCTTTGATGATCAGCTGCTTGGTTTTGTTGATAGTGATCAAGAGAGCATATAGAAGCCCAACTTACCAGCTCATTAGAAGCAGTAGGAAGACATTATAGAACATGGCGGGTTGCTAATACATCAAGACAAGAATGAGGAAGAAGCCTCAAATCAGATAGGAGAGAAAAAGGATAGGCCTATTTTGGAGGATATGAGGATCCCTTGCATGAAGATGTTTACCAAATTAGAAAAGTAATGAAATCAGAACCTATGCTTCAAATTGAAGGTCTAAATATTCCTACAAGAGTTCAACAGAGTCATTGTAAGGCTGAAATTATACAGAAAATTAAAGAAGAAATAGAAGATGACCTATTTTGGGATGAGCTAGATGATTTTTGTGTAAATTTAGATGTCAAAACAAGACCTCTGCAAGACAAGGTTCATAAATAGTAAGAACAACAAGTGGAAATTATTATTTTTCAAGAGATTTCTAATCAATAGGATGAGGAAGGAACAACAAATTTCGAACATCAAGCCAACACTGTGTGTTTGGGTATGTTTTTATCAAGAGAATGTCCTATTTGAAATCTAATCCAATTGGAAAGAAATAAAGAGAAGCTGTTACCTATCAGGTTGGACTCAAGGCATGAAGATGAGCGATAGAAGGAAGAGAGACAACTTGTTTATCCACCATAGAACAGCTATATTTTTAGTCAAAACAAGTGGGTATATGTGTTTATTCCTTTTTTGGAAAAGGTATTACATATGTTTATTGGATGCCCACCCTTTCTGATGTAGAGACACTAGGATAGAGGGAGGATAGAACAATTTGACAAGGTTTTCACTACACCCAAAAACCCAAATTCAAAGATCAATTTGCAAAAGTGGGAACAGCAGTTAGTGGTCCTAAAATCTTCATGGAAAAGTTGATTTGGCATGCCATGGGACCCATCCAAACCATTGGCAAAGGTAGAACAAACATGGGTTTAGTACTTCCTTCTTTAGGCCTTCAAATCCCTTGTAGCCCTCCAAACATGAACACTCAGCAATATCTTCTCACACAGAATTGCAAACTTAGAACTTAGACAATCTATAGATACCCATTTAGATCCCTCATGACATATTAAAAATGGGTATGGGTTGTTTTAGACAGTATGGTCCAACCTATAACCCCTCCTAATGACCTAGAGCCTGAATTAGGCTAAATGTTTGAAGCAACTACCCTTGAATGGAACCACCAAACTCTCTAGACCCCTTGGACACTTCACATGGATGGAAAAACAATGGATTTTAAAGTTTTTCTGGTCCCATAGCCAACTATTCAAGGATTACCTTATGCTGTTGTTCTTTCTACACTCCTAACACATGGTTTTGCTAGGGTCTTTCACATAAACTGCCACCAATCCCTGCTCTGCCCAAAAATCTTACAAGAAAACATTGAAACAACATCATAACAATCTATTTCACTAATCTATGAGGTCTTACATCAGTGGAATGGAGGAAAATGAATGAATTACAATCAAAACCCTAAGGTAGGGTTTCACAAACCAAGTTTTAGAAAAAACCTAATATCTCCCTACCACAGAAATGTCAAAGCACCAAACTAAATTCAAATGAAATATAATTCCATGATCTAACTGATAAAATCATGAAAAAGTGGAAACAACCTTGTACCTTTGCACAGTACGGACTGTAGCAACGTGGAAATTTAGGAAAATAGGGTTTCAGGACAGATTTTAGAAAAACGTTCACCAAATGTACAAATCTCAACCAAATTTCACAAAATTGGTCTTGAATGAAAGGTAAGACATAGGTATTTCCAAAAAGTCTAGCCTCACCTTCTAATTCATCCATATGCAAAAGTTATGAATGTTATAGCAGAAAAAGTGCAAAAAATTCTGGAAATCATAGTGTTTGTTTATATTTCTTGATCACAAACCCCAACTACTGCCTTTCCTTGGCCCTTGGGAGGCATTTTAAACATGTAATTATAGTTACAACTATCCGCAACTACTTTTCAAGAGGGTGATCATTGGTTTTTTATAGTTTTGCCCTTTGTTTGCTTTATAATTTGTAAAAGTTGCCAAACAACTTTGTACATTTTGACAATATTGAAGGCTACAAGAACCCAACTACCTTCAAAGGGCCAAAAACACCCTAGACACACCTAAGGAGACTCAAAAAACCTTATTACATTCATTGGATCCATCCTTGGTTACATTTTGACCATGTGACAACAATATGACAACAGTGACAAAAACATGGCATTTTGGACAAATGCCTACCAAATGGATCCAAACTTATTACAAACACTTAGGAATTGGTCCATTGGACCTTATTACACAAAATATGGTCTCATAAGACCTTATTCACTGCAAAAACTGAAAAACCTCAACTTAACACCATTTTGGCCTGATGGTGGCCACCTTGTGTTAGGTGCTCCTCCACCACTTTCCACACTCCTTCTTAGCTACTCAAAGGCATGAAAAACACCCCAGGTTGATCAGAAAAGGGAGATATTTTGTAGAACCAGTTAATGGCTTCATTTAGAAAACCTTTTCATTTGTTTAGCTTAGGTAGGTAGGCCATTTGTTTCAGTTGAGTTTTTGTTTTCCAAGAAGAGATGATGCATAGATTGTTGGTCTTGTTTGGAGCCAACATTATTTTGTTTTCAGTTCGTTTTGCTGCTGTTGTTTTTCTAGCATCTGGGTTTCAATAATTTTCTAAATTGCAAAGGCCAAGAAAAGACTCTATTGCCCAATGGATATACTAGGCAAGTGACCATGACAACTTTAGCAGGCAAAATTGGTGTAGAGGTCACCAAAAATGTTACCTAATTACGTTTTGCAACCCAATTAGGTCACGCTATAACAACAATTATCTTTGCTACTTTGAAGAAGCATATAAGTTCAAGGGGAAAGGAAAAGGAGGTTCAAGTTCTTAGTCAGCCTAGAAGGCCTCATGTCCTGATGGAGGACAATTCCAGTGATCATATTACCAAGATCATGTGGCAGCTCAATAAGAGCTGCTACATGAGCTAGAAAAGATGAAAGGATACTCCAACATAGCAGGAGATATTCTAGGACTGATAGGAGAAATGAAGGCTAATCTATGAATTATAGGTTGCATTGTAGTTGTTGTTATTGCTCATTCATTGCAATTTGATACATTTCAAAAAGGTACATACACTTGTTGAACTTATCTATGATTATAACAATTTTTAGAACATGCAATAGTATATAGATGTATTTCATTATGCAATTGAGTGTTTTACAAAAGAACAAGGTAAAAATCATTGAATAAAAGTTGTTTATATTCATAAGATAAGATATGTTCATATTTTCCCACTCAAGTCGTGGGAATAATTGTACAAATGAAATGAAGAATAGTATATACATGTGAAGCAAAAGAAACATATAGAAAGGGAAGGGGATCCATCATTGCCTAAACAACAAATCCCCATGGATTGTTGTCTTCAAGTTCTTCTCCATCATTCCTAGAAGGCTCCTGCAAGAGAAAGAGGGAAAAGGGGGTTAGAGCTCAGGATGCCTTCAAAATCTATATGTATTAACATAATGCATACAAGCCATCATCCATAAGCATCAAAGAGGGAACAGTAAAAAGAAAAAGAGTCACTCAGATGTAAGCATGCAACTATAAGGATTCAGGAATGAATAGAAACATACAAGCACAAGAGAGGCTCCTTGCCTCTATATTATTTTCCTAATGTGTTTGTTCACTATATAGGTATAGTTATTCTTAATAGATCAATCACTGATGTTATGAGCTAAGGCTGTCATAACAGTCATGCATATTGTATAATTGTCAAAAGAAGATCTATTAGGAGCCCAACATAGTCATGAGAGAAATATAAGGGATTGTCAAGCCACATCAACACTTGAAGAAAAATATAGAGGATATCATAGTCAAACACAGGTAGCATACACGAGAACAATCAAAGAGGAGGAACAATATAGTATTAGGCTAGAGAAGACAAGTCATGGTAGCATAAAAGTAATGAAGAAACTGCACTGGAGCAGCTATGAAGACTACTGTCTGAATCGCTTACAGAAAGATGTTAGCAGTCAACTTGCTTGGGAGGTCATTGAAGTAAGTTGATAGTGAGAGTATAGACATAATACATTGTGAACAAAATGATGGGATTATATGTAGATGAAGCATCTTATTATGTCATGGAATAGTCATAGAAAACAATGAAGAATGACATTGCAAGATAAAGATCTACCTAGCCCTTTAAAAGATGTTTTGTTATAAGAATAAAGAATAACATAAGTCTTATCCATTATCAATAAGACAATTAGAAGAAAGAGTAATAGTCAACAAATGATTACAACTATATATAGGCCATAGAAGTAAAGTCCTAATCATGCTAAGAGTAGTCATCACAATCAATAGAGAGCCACAATAGTCACCTATATGCATCAGGAGCCTCCATGCATGAGTGGGAATATATGAAAGATGGTTTATAATAAAGAACACCAATATCATAATGATAAGGGTAGACCAATCAATTATAAGCAATATAAAAGACAAACAATAGTCATATGTAAATTTAGACAATCATACAAATATTGTTAAAGTCATACATAATGAAGCCTTTAATGTCATTTAGGGATGATCACCATGTTTGTGAGTTGCATAAAGAGGCCAACAAATGAAAAAGAATAGCTTAAGAGATAATTGTCAAGAGGTCTAAAGGAGAAAGTACAAAGAACAACTATACTGTAGAGATAGGAATAGTCACAGTCACAATAGCATGAAACACAACATTGTACTGATAGAGTTCAAGTGTTCATAGTCCTAGAATGTTATAAAACCATAAGAACAAGTGCATGGTAATTGCAATCCATGAAGGATCAAGCCATTAGTTTTCTAGCAATAAGGACTATGCATAAAATATAGAGTTGTAGATATGCTAGAGGTGTTTAAAGCCTTGTATGGCCCTAACCTTTCATGAAGCTTGTATAAGCCTAGAAAAGATTAAGAGATGCAACATAGTGAAGAGACAATAACCAGTCCAAGAGAAGGAAAGAGACAGTACCATAAAGGGAAAAAAGGGTATAAGATAATCGCCTTGGTAGCCACAGCAAGACTGAGATAGTCATAAGTTATAGCCAACTAGTAGAACTAAAAAAGGACACTCACACTGCATATTTAAAGAACAGTCTCTCATCATGAAGACATTAATATAAATTGGTCCGAGGTAGTAGTAATGGAATATTGTTTCATTTCTAGAGCTCCATTTCTCATTTATAATGAGAGGAAGTTTACATCTTAAAGTCTGCATTTCAGAAATCTTCATCAACATTGGAATCAAACAAGGAAATACATCATGTCTATAGCAGTGGAGTCCTCATTTCATATGTGCAATTACTTGATAGAGAGATTTTTATTATCCTTCAAAGGTATTGGCAAAATTATAAATAGATATAGTGCAGAGGTATATGTTCATAGAATTTATGGAAGACATTGAGCAATATGGAGAAAACAAATAACATATAGATTTGACAGAGATTGGAGAGGAGCAGCAGGTATAACAATCAAGAAAGCATATAACCACATGGATAACTGTGGCAAGCATAACAATCATGCAAAAAAATAGATGCAGAAAAATAGATAATGAAAGCTTTTGTGTTTTCTAGTATGTAGAGCATTAGTATAGGCATTGAGACTTTCTAAGGTTCACGAAATATTTACAGAGGTCTATAATAACAGTGAACAAAAAGTAACAATTTGACATAATGAACAGAAAGTCTTTTGATTGTAATAGCTAGAGAATTATCTTTGGATTGTCAAAAGATGACTAATATAGTCATTGGGCATTATAGTCTTCAACAGAGCAACAACAAAATATATGAGAGGGATGCAATCATCAAAGAGAAGATTCACCTCTGTCAACAATTTAACCTCTGATTCTTCACCACGTACTTATGCAAACAACAACACAACCTCATATGTGTTGTCTAGTTTGATAGAACAGGCTACATTATTGTCTAAATCAGTAGATGTTAGACCATCATCTAGCTTCGCTTCAAGATTAACCAACACTACAAATCTAGCTACAATCCAAAAGACTAAAAAAAAATCTCATAATGATGGTGGACAACCTTCCATAATAAGAGAAAGAAGCAAGGTTTGGAAAGCACCATTACAACTGTTAGAGGGAACATTCCTTGTGACCTTCCTATTATTTCAAATGGAAACTACCCTAGCAAACGCATGAGAATACCTCCTTATCAGTAGTCTTCTTAGAGGGAAAGTGTAAATATGGTAGCCCTTCCAGAGCAGAACTTTTATGGTAGGGTGGTTTTGAGGTACAGAACAAGGGAAACCCTACTAACCATTATGATGGATTACAAGCACATGAATCAGCATTAAGCTCATGGCCAATACGTTCAAATAGGCTTCTCTATCTATTGGATGCTTTTAAGGAGAGAAAGGAAAATTGCATTGATTCCTCATCTTATCCTCTAGAGAGAACCCATGGACAACTATAGGTAATTTGAATTCCAAGTTTGTGACACAAATTCTAGCTTCAATATCAGTGCCTGGACTCTCAGAGAGAGAAAACATGGCTATTAATGTAAAAGGAGGTAAAGAGGGTCCTTTAGTAGAGAGGGGTGTAATTGGCCTCAGAGGAGCAAAATCTAAGATCTCTCGTTTCTCACCATTTTCTTCACCTCTAGACAAATGAAAAAATCAAATTAAAAGGTGATGAAAATAATAGCAGAAGAGAGAGAACAAAAGACTTTGAATATGCAAGTTTCAAGAGAAAAGATCTAGGGCACAACAAAGAATTGAAGCAGTCTTGAAGACAAAGGTGTAAATCATTCACTATGCATGAATAAGAAAAACAAAAACAAGTTATTTTTCTTTACCTCATGCACCAAAGATATAGAGACCACTCGTAAGAGGTAAAAGAATTGAAATTCTTACTTTTAAATCAACAATGATCAAAAGAACAACACAAGGCAACAATAACATAGTTGGAATATGACAGAACTGCAACCATCTTGGCCAGAGGTTAGTTTGTGGATGTTTGATAGATGCGGGGTGATTTTGTGCAATCATGGGTGACCCTCTCTCAAGCCTAGCTAAATTTTGGAGAGCCAAAGCTTTCGGTCCAAAGATAAAAAAAAAGCATTACAACTATAGTGAAGTTGCAAGGATGCTCAGGCTGATATGAAAGTCGCTATGCATATCATTGCTAATAAGTTGACTTAGATAGGTAGGTGTAAAAGTAGTTGAATATCGTTATACTATTGGTAAATGTGAGAACAGGTCTCTCAACTCAAATAATGATTCATAAGGTGAATCATCTAAATATACAGAAGATTTTTTTTGTCTAGAATTAGCTAAGAAAATATTATATACAGTAATTATAATCTATGTTTTAAAGCTAATGTCCAACTCAACATTTCATTCAAGATTTTGAGTGGTAATCCAACTTGCAACTGAAACTAACCATATCAACAGCTGAATACATGAAGGTTCTTACAAGTAGAAGTGAACTGTGATAGAGGATGCCATCTAGAAGCTGCATCAAGTCCTTGGAAGCCCACATGTCAAAAGGAGAAGCAAAGAGAGATGACAAGAATGAACAAAAATGAAGTTTAAGGGTATCTTTTAAAAAGAAAATCATTGAAATAATACCCTAGCCCATGGCCAAACACTTTCTAAAGTGTTGAAAGAGAGACTTATATCATGAGGAGCCCGTGGAAAGATAGGGAGACATAAGTGTTGATGACTGTTTTGATGCAATCATAACAATAAGTTAAAATTCACATATAATGAACTGAAACTATACTTGAAAGACAAGAAGGAATCATTTGGTGATTCAACTAATCCCAAGTCTATAATGGTTCGGTTGGTCAAGTTCAGTTGGTCAATGTGAAGCTGTAATGTTCAAGGGGCCTTACGTAGTTTAGGTTTATTTTGTGGTTTACTGGACTAAGAATATGCAAAGAGGTCATAGATTTCAACAAGTATTCTGTTCATTTACATACAAGTGATACCGGGCTGCAAGTTTCAGAGGGTTTTCTTGGATTTTTTGCAGCTTTCCTCTTTATCTATTTATGAAAACTGTCTACCTATAGCTCTGTTATGCATGCTTCTTCAAATTTGAGACAATTTCCTTTGGATTTCTACGTTTTCAGCTAAATATTTCAGATGGGTTGGGAAAAGTTAGAAAGATCTAAACTATACCTCACTTAATCTACCGAAGGATCTAAGTGTTTCTGTTATGCACTATGTAAATACCACAGTAGTTTGATCAAATCCACAGTAAAAACCCTAAATGTAAGTTCTGAGCATTTTCACAAACATACATTTAAAATTGCAAGCTCTCAAAGAAGATATTTCAAAACACAAAGAAGAGCAGGAGAACACTCAGAAGATAGATGCAGAACTCCAGATTCTATTGCATTAGAAACGAATAGCCATACATGATTTACAATGTAAGAATGACTCTTAGTTTCATTGATCATACTACAGAGAACTTACAAGCTTTACAGATACAGTAAGGCAGCCGGACATTCTACGCGCACCTTACTGCAGACAAACAGGTGACCTCCTTCTTTTACTCTAAACTATGCTAAGCTATCTTGCTGTGTTTTCCTAGAATCTCTGTTGTAGGCCCTAAAAATCCCTGTTGTAAAGTATTACAGTGTAGAGAGGCACAATATAAAGACATTTTGATTGTCCTCACTACAGCAAAAACCTAACTGAACCCCTGGTTCAAACCTCTAGTTACAGCAATAAATGCAGGTGAACCAGTTCTCAAAAATATCTCAGAGCAGTGGTCAAATCTGGGCGAAATATTGCCCCTTCTGAGAAGTTCCGGCAGCTGGGTAATAACTTCTGCTTGTCTGTCGTGATAATACCTCCAGCTGCGACCTTCCTCTTCACTTGAATGGCTTTGACTTTTATCACTTCATCCTTATCTTCTTGCTCCTGAGATCAGATCTTCTTCCTCCATGAGGTCACTGTATTGACTTTCCAGCTGCTTCCTCAACTGCAAGCCTGCAAGACAAGACAAGCAATAAGTTTCACATTTATCATAAAAATAGCATGAAATTAAAATAACCGCTTAAACCCAGGTGACTGCGCAAGATGGAGAAAATCGGATCCAGAAATCCTCTCAAAATGCGTCAAAAAAATGCGTTCAGACTGCTCAAGATTCACGGGTCAACCATCGCTGACCGAAAAATGCCAGAGGCGCCAAAAAAAAAACTTTAAAATTCCACCGCCTCATTTCCCGCCCATCAGCATGACTATCCCTGTCGGTGCGTCAAAAAACATGCTGGTCGATATACCTCATCATCATGATATTCTGGAAATATGATGCATTCCCTCCTAAAGGTCCAGATGAATGTCATCATGATGTTTCGCTTCTGCATATTGGAGAAAATAACAACATCATCATCATCATCATGTTGAAGAAGCATAGGAGGATATGAATACAATCATGCTGCCGAGGAAAGGAAGATGATGGTGACGTCATCATGATATTCGGGCTTCATTGAAATGCTAAGGATGATGTCATCATCATGTTCAGTTAAGATCAGGGGGATAATTGTGATATCGGGTCACCTAAGGAGCATGATCAGGATGATGAAGTGAATATGACCCTTTCGCGGCCAAGGTAACCCTCTCGAGAAAAATCAGCATGATGAAGATCATCATCAGGATATTTGCTTTTGTCGAGCTTGGAATAAGACGTCATCATCATATTCGGGAAACGGATTGTGCTTTGGAAAATATCCTGCTTGAAGGAAAAATGTGATGATGATCATCAGGATATTTACTTCTGTCGAACATAGAATAAGACATCATCATCATATTTGGGAACCGGATCGTGCTTGAAAATATCCTGTTTGAAGGAAAAATGATGATGATGATCATCAGGGTATTTACTTCTTCGTTTATCAGATCAGGATGACGTCATCATGATATTTGGAGCCTTCATTAAACTTAGATCATGACGTCATCATGATATTTCACCAACCGGATCATGTTTGAGAAAATATCCTGCCGAAGGGAAAATGTGATGATGATGATCATCAGGATACTTGCAAAAGGTTGTATTTCATCGGCAGGAGGACTCTGCGAAATATCGGGCGAACAAACAAGATCATGATGATCTTGACAATACGACAGGATAAAAATATGATGATGACGTCATCATTATATTTCGTTTTCAGAGCACATGGATGAGTTGAGGTCATCATGATATTTGCGCTAGGGTGATATTACAAAATATGATGATGCTGTTGAGAAATGTAATATCGAACACTTCTGAATAGATAGGGTGATCATCATGATATTTCGCTAACCGGAGATCAGGAGGATATGAAGATGATGATCCTCTTTCTCGAATTATCATGATGATGATTCCAGCACTTAGCGAATTTCAGCGAATGACCCTCTTGAAAGACCAGGATGATATGAAGTCGTCATCATCATCTTCGTGAAGTTCAGCAAATATCATGATGATGACCTTGCGATAGGTTTATAGCACGCGCATGCAAATATGCCGAAGGTGGATTTTTCTAAGTCTGGGTGATCAGCATGATATTATAAGATCAGGTAATGTTGAATTATCATGATGATGCTTGCGATACAAAAGACCACTTCGACGGGGAACTTACCCTGACTTAAAGCCGATGTCATCATGATATTTGAACCTCAGGATATTGTCGGGGGGGGTGCGTTTCAAATATGATGATGATGTCCTCATACAGCAAAACCAGGTTTATAAAATATGACGCTCCTAAGAAAATCATGATGCTGATGATGCGCCTGAGGCCATTTGACGGGTAAAGGGAACTACCACCTAAAATTGACGTCCGGATATTGCGACTGCATGATTTTTAGCGGGTGATAGACCAAGATCATGATGATCCTGTCAACATGACTTAGGATATAAAAATATGATGATCCTCCTGCGAATATCAGGTTTGACCAAGACTTTGACCGTGCATAACTTCCACATATGGATGAATTTTCAAGTGAAGTAAAAGGCAAACCTGCATGGAATTTCAAGCTCTTTTAAAATATGAGGTCACAGAAACAAAATATGAACTTTGACAAACAGACCTCATGATGATGACCTACCTCATCATATATCATGATGATGCACCTGACCTTCATTTTTACCAGACCGCCAGGAAGCAGAAAAAACACAAGCAGAAGCAAAAAGCAAGACATCAGCAGGGGTCCCCATTTTGCTAAGGAGCATAATGGGGCATGTTGTGAACATCACAACAATAAGGTTTTTATGACTTTTATTTGTTTTTCTTAAAACCTAAAATCAAAGAAAGGGGTAAGCTTTTAGGGTTTGTAAAGGAAAGAGGCCATGATGTTTTTTATTTTTATTTTTTTGTTTACTTAGGTTAATTTGAGAAGGAATGAGGAGTTTTATAAGGCAAAAATGAGAGAAGGGATCATTATTACCTTGAAAGATTTTTCCAAAGGGTGGAGACTAGATAAACATATTATGAAACCCCTTTACTTTCTTGCATATGTTGAGTCAATTGTAATGTATTTTAACACTTATTAAGTGCAATATCTTTATAAATTGCCTTAATATTTGTTACATAAAACCCAAGAAAGAGAAAAGGCATCACATAACACCTATTAAGGCAAGTCATAAACCTTATTAATTGCCCTTAATGCATGTAAAAATACATCATAATTTCCCTCCAAGCATGCAAAAAAGGAGAAGGGATAGAAAAGCAGTTGAATTGAGGTAACCAACACATGCAGGAGGAGTTTTTTTTTCTATTTTTGACTTGGAGGCAAACTGAGCTATTTTTGGTAGTTTTTGGGTCAAACATCTTGGGAGGAGGAGTTTTTAGCTATTTTAGCTCAATTTGGAGCAGTTGTGGACCCTATTTTTAAGGCGTTTTCCTCTTGCTCGCCCAACAACTAGGAGTTTCTTTTTTAGACTTTTCATGCATCAGTTGGAGTGCAATTTGATAGGAGTTGATCTTTCCTTTGCTTTTTGGGACATAGTTTTGTATTATAGAGGAAAATAGATCATGCTTTTTCTCAATTCTTACTTTTTCCCTTGCCTTTGTACATTGCAGAGAGAGATTCGATCTTGTAACTTAACAATTTTTATAGGTTTTATGCAGTAGCAGCAATTTATTTTCAATAGTTTAATTGTTATTTTGTAGAGTTTTCCTTCTATTACGAATAAAATTAGGTGTTCATCTCTTCAGATTCATGTGTCTTGTCTCTCTTGAGTGATTTGATAAAGATTTATTGTGTTTTTTACCAAAACCTTTAAGTTTTCTATCTTCTTTATGAATTGAAGTACACAAAGTGCAAATTTACTATAGGTTACAGATTGTACAAATCATTTCATGCCTTTTTGTGAAACATTTATGTGGTAAAGATTGTTCAGCTTGAGTTGTATTAACAAATGTATTGAGGATAGCTATGAATCAAATTGCAGGTTAGGATATTCAATCATTTGGTGCATCACCCCTTAGAATAAATTTTAGTTTTTAATTTATTTTATGATTTCTCTATCTCTTTTCCATGAAATATAACAGATCTAAGGGGCTTTTAAAGGGATCTAGCTCTTCCAAAGGTTTGTTCTCATCATAGACAAACCCACAATCTGAGAATGTTCCCATGTGGTACAGGATTGCCAAGATTTTAAAGGCTTAGCATTCAGGGCTCAATCCTTCACGACAACAGTTGTCATGAAGGATTACACCCTGAATGGTAAGCCTTTAAAATCCTGGCAATCTCGTACAACATGGGAACATTCTCAGACCGTGGGTTTGTCTAAGATGAGAATGAACATCCATAAGAGTCAATTCCCTTTAAAAGTCCCTTAGATCTGTTATAGTTCATGGAAAAGAGATAGAGAAATGATAAAATAATCTGAAAACTAGGGTGATGCACCAAATGATCTAATTTCCTAACTTGCAATATGATTCACAGTTATCCTTAATATTGTTCATACAACTCAAACTAAATAATCTTTACCGCATAAATTTTTCAAAAAAAGGCATGAAATGACTTGCAGAATCTGTAACCTATAGTAAATTTGCACTTTGTGTACTTGCATTCAATAAAGGAGATATAAAACATAAAGGTTTTGGTAAAAAACATAATAAATCTTTATCAAATCACTCAAAAGAGACATGACACCTGAATTTGAATAGAAGAACGCCTAATTTTATTGATAATAAAAGGATAACTCTGTAAATAACAAGGAAACTACTGAAAATAAACAACTGCTACTTCATAAAACCTGTAAAAATAGTCGAGTTACAAGACTGAATCTCTCTCTCTGCAATGTTCAAAGGCAAGGCAAAAGGAAAGAAGTAAGAAAAAAGAATGAGCTTTTTTCCCTATAATACAAAAATATTTCCCAAAAAGTAAAGGGAAGATCAACTCTTATCAAATTGCACTGTAACTGATGCATGAAAAGAATGAAAAAGCAACTCCTAGTTGCTTGGCGAGTAAAAGAAAAAAGCATTAAAAATAGGGTCCACAACTACTCCAAATTGAGCTAAAATAGCTCATAACTCCTCCAAAGATGTTTGACCCAACAATTGCCAAAAATATCTCAGTTTGACTGCAAGTCACAAATAGAAAAAGAAAATCCTCTGCATGAGTTGGTTACCTTAGTTCAACTCTTTTTTTGTCCCTTCTCTTTTTTTGCATGCTTTGAGGGCAATTATGATTTTTTTTTACAAGTATTAAGGGCAATCAAAAAAGTTTATGACTTGCCTTAATAGGTGTTATGTGATGCCTTTTCTCTTTCTCAGTTTTTTATGTAACAAATATTAAGGCAATTTACAAAGGTATTGCACTTAATAAGTGTTAAAATACACTACAATTTACTCAACTTATGCAAAAAAGTAAAAGGGTTTCATAATATGTTTATCTAGTATCCACCCTTTACAAAAAGCTTTCAAGGTAATAATGACCCCTTCTATCATTTCTGGCTTATAAAAGTCCTCATTCCTGCTCAAATTGACCTAAGTCAATAACAAAATAAAAAATAAATCATGGCCTCTTTCCTTTTTAAACCCTAATAGCTTACCCTGTTGTTTGATTTGAGGTTTTAAGAGAAATAAATAGAAGTCATAAAAACCTTATGTCTCCCTATCCTTGCACGGGCTCCTCATGATATAAGTCTCTTTTTGAACTTTTTAGAAAGTGTTTGGCCATGGGATAGGGTATTATTTCAATGATTTTCTTTTAAAAAAAGTCAAAAAAGACTTGAAAGAACTTGGGATAGGGCATAAAGTGAACAAAAGAACCCCGATTAAAACTTCATTTTTTTTCATTTCTTTCACCTTTCTTTGCTTATCCTTTTGATGCAGCTTCCAGATGGGGTCATCTGTCAGGGTTCATCTATACTGGTAAGCACCTTCATGTGTTCCACTATTAATATGGTCTGTTTCTGTTGCAAGTTGGATTGTTGCTCAAAAGCTTGATTGACATGTTAAGTTGGACCTTTGCTTTAAAAACATATTATAATTAATGTATATTATATTTTCTCAGCTGATTCTAGACAAAAAAAATCTTCTGTAGATTTAGGTGATGCACCTTCTGAATCATCATTTGAGTTGGGAGACCTTTTCTCACATTTACCAGTAGTATAACAAAATTAAGATACTTTTACACCTGCCTATCTAAGCCGTTGCTTATTAGCAATGAGATGCATACTGACTTTCATATCAGCTTGAGCATCCTTGCAACTTAGCTACAATTCTAATGCTTTCTTAGAGCTTTAGAATGAAAGCTCTGGCTCTCCAAAATTTAGCTGGGATCGAGAGAGGGTCACCCATGACTGCACAAAATCACCCCGCATCTATCAAACATCCACAAACTAACCTTTGGCGAAGATGGTTGTAGTTATCTCATATTCCAACTATGTTACTATTGCCTTTTGTTGTTCTTTTGATCATTGTTGAATTAAAAGAAAGAATTTTAGGTCTTTTGCCTCTTGCGAGTGGTCTCTGTACCTTTGGTGCATGAGGTAAAGAAAAAGAATCTTTTTATGCTTTTCTTATTCGTGCATACTAAATGATTTACACCTTTGTCTTTAGGACTACTTCAATTCTTTGTTGTACCCTAAATCTTTGCCCCTGAAACATGCATATTCCAAGTCTTTTGCTCTCTCTCTTCCACTATTAATTTCATCACCTTTCAATTTGATTTTTTCCTTTGTCTGGAGGTGAATAAAATGGTGAGAAAGGAAAGATCTTAGATTTTACCCCTTTGAGTCTAGTGACACCCCTCTTTGCTAAAGGTCCCTCTTGACCTCCTTTTACATCAATATCCATGTCCTCTCTCTCTCTGAGAATCTAGCCACTGACATTGAAGGTAGAATTTGTGCCGCAATCTTGGAACTCAAATTACTTGTAGTTATAACATTTATTGATAGCTCTCCATGGGTTCTCTCTAGAGGATAAGCTAAGGAATCAACACAAATTTCCTTTCTCTCCCTAAAAGCACCCCATAAATAGCGAAACATATTTCAACGTATTGGCCATGATCTCAATGTTGATGAATGTGCTTGTAATCCATCATAATGGTTAGTAGGGTTTCCCTTGTTTCGTACCTCAAAAGCACCCTTCCATAAAAGTTGTGCTCTGGAAGGGCTACCATATTTACACTTTCACTCTAAGTAGACTGCCGATAAGGAAGTACTCTCATGCATTTTCTAGGGTAGTTTCCATTTGAAATAATAGGAAGGTCACAAGGAATGTTCCCTCTAACAGCTATAATGGTGTCATGCCTTACTTCTTTCTCTTATTAGGGAAGCTTGTCCACCAACATCAACAAAATCTTTTTTAGTCTTTGGGATTGTAACTAGCTTTGTAGTGTTGTTTAATCTTGAAGCCAAGCTAGATGATGGTCCAACATCTACTGATTTAGATGATAATGAAACATTGTGTGTCAAAGTAGACAACACATATGAGGCTACGTTGTAGTTTGTAGAAGTACATGGTGAAGAATCAGAGGTTAAACTGTTGATAGAGGTGAATCTTCTCTTTGATGATTGCATCCCTCTCATATATGCTACTATGTTTGCACCATTTAAAATTTGTTGTTGCTCTGTTGAAGACTATAATGCCCAATGATTGTTTTAGTCCTCTTTTGATAGTCCCAAGATTATTCTCCAGCTGTTACAGTTAAAGGAATTTCTCTTCATTGTTTCAAACTATTACTTTTTGTTCACTATTATTATAGACCTCTGTAAATATTCCTTGAACCTTTAGAAAGTTTCAATACCTATACTAATGTTCTGCATACTAGAAAACATGAGAAATCTTTCATTATCTATTTTTTTGCATCTAGTTTTCTACATGACAATTATGCTTGCCACAGTAATCCATATGGTCGTTTTCTTTCTTGATTGTTATACCTACTACTCCTTTTTGATCTCTGTCAAATATGTATGTTATCTATTTTCTCCATATTGCTCAATGTCTTCCATTAATTCTATGAACATATACCTCTACACTGTATCTATTTATCATTTTGCCAATACCTTTGAACGATAATACAAATCTCTCTATTAAGGAATTAGGCATATGAAATGAAGACCCCATTGCTATAGACATGATATATTTCCTTGTTTGATTCCAATGTTGATGAGGATTCCTGAATGCAGACTTTAAGATGTAAACTTCTTTTCATTATAAATAAGAAATGGAGCTCTGGAAATGAAACAATATTCCATTACTACTACCTCAGACCAATTTATATTAATGTCTTCATGACAAGAGACTGTTCTATGAATATGCAGTGTGACTATCCTTATTTAGCTCTATTGGTTGGCTGTAACTTACCACTATCTTAGTCTTTGTTGTGGCTACCAAGGTAGTTATCTCATACCCTTTTTTCATCTATGGTTCTGTCTCTTTCCGTCTCTTTGACTGGTTACTGGATCTTCACTGTGTTGCATCTCTTAATCTTGTCTAGGCTTATACAAGCTTCATGAAAAGTCAAGGCCATACAAGGCTTTTAACACCTTTACCATATCTACAACTTTGCATTTTATGCACAGTCGTTATTACTACAAAACTAATGGCTTGATCCTTCATGAGTTGCAATTACCATGCACTTGTTGTCATGGTTTTATAACATTCTAGGACCTTGAACACTTGAACTCTGTTAGTGCAATGTTGTGTTTCATGCTATTGTGACTGTGACTATTCTTGTCTCTACAGTATAGCCACTCTTCATACTTTCTCCTTTAGACCTATTGATAGTTATCTCTTAAGTTGTTCTTTTTCATTTGTTGGCCTCTTTATGCAAATTACAAACATGGTGATCATCCCGAAATGACATTGAAGGCTTCATTATGTATGACTTCAACAATATTTGTATGATTGTCTTAATTTACATAGGACTATTGTTTGTCTGTCATATTGCTTATAGTTGATTGGTCTGCCTTTATCATTATGATATCAATGTTCTTTATTAACATCCATCTTTCATATATTCCCACTCATGTATGGAGGCTCCTAATGCATATAGGTGACTGTTGTGGCTCTCTATTGATTGTGATGACTGGTCTTAGTATAATTAGGACAGTACTTCTATGGCTTGTATATAGTTGTCATCATTTGCTGATTGTTACTCTTTCTTCTAATTATCTTATTGATAATGAATAAGACTTATGTTATTCTTTATTCTTATAACAAAGCATCTTTTAAAAGACTAGGTAGATCTTTATCTTGCAATGTTGTTCTTCATTGTTTTCTATGACTGTAACATGACATAATAAGATGCTTCATATGCATATAATCCCAAAGTTTTGTTCACAATGTATTATGTTTATACTCTCACTGCCAACTTATTTCAATGACCTCCTAAACAAGATGACTGCTGACATCTTTCTTTAGGCCTTTCAGATAGTAATCTTCCTAACTGCTCTAGTGCATTTTTTTCATTACTTTTATGTGACATGACTATTCTTCTGTTATTGTTCCTCCTCTTTGACTATTCTTGTGTACGCTACCTGTGTATGACTATGATATCCTCTATATTTTTCTTCAACAAGTCTTGATGTGGCTTGACAGTCTCTTATATTGCTCTCATTCATGTGAAAGGCTAGGATTAAGAGGTGTAGTATGAAATGTGTGGTGAAGATGTAAAGTTACTTTGAATTTTGTGCAAGTGTCTAGGTTTAATGAATCTGGCTAACTGATGAGGATTATAATAAGTGGAAAATAATTAATCAAATAATAAAATTATTTAATTAACTAGCTTACTTATATTAAGAAAAATCTCTCTAAAATAGTCAAAGAGGAGGAACAATATATCATTAGGCTAGAGAAGAACAGTCATGTTAGCATAAAATTAATGAAGAAACTGCACTAGAGCAGTTATAAAGACTACTGTCTGAATGGCGTAAAGAAAGATGTCAATAGTTAACTTGCTTGGGAGGTCATTGGAATAAGTTGACAGTGAGAGTATAAACATAATACATTGTGAACATAATGATGGGATTATATGTAGATGAAGCATCTTATTATGTCATGGAAGAGTCATAGAAAACAATGAAGAACGACATTGCAAGATAAAGATCTACCTAGCCCTTTAAAAGATACTTTGTTATATGGATAAAGAATAACATAAGTCTTATCCATTATCAATAAGACAATCAGAAGAAAGATTAATAGTCAACAAATGATTACAACTATATATAGGCCATAGAAGTAAAGTCCTAATCATGCTAAGAGTAGTCATCACAATCAATAGAGAGCCACAATAGTAACCTATATGCATCAAGAGCCTCCATGCATGAGTGGGAATATATGAAAGATGGTTGTTTATAAAGAACACTAATGTCATAATGATAAGGGTAGACCAATCAACTATAAGCAATATGAAAGACATACAATAGTCATATGAAAATTTAGACAATCATACACATATTGTTAAAGACATACATAATGAAGTCTTTAATGTCATTTAGGGATGATCACCATGTTTGTGAGTTGCGTAAAGAGGCCAACAAATGAAAAAGAACAGCTTAAGAGATAACTGTCAAGAGGTCGAAAGGAGAAAGTACAAAGAATAGATGTACTGTGGAGATAGGAATAGTCAGTCACAATAGCATGAAACACAACATAGCACTGATAGAGTTCAACAGTTCATAGTCCTAGAGTGTTATAAAACCATGAGAACAAGTGCATGGTAATTGCAATCCATGAAGGATCAAGCCATTAGTTTTCTAGCAATAAGGACTGTGCATGAAATACAGAGTTGTACATATGGTAGAGGTGTTCAAAGCCTTATATGGCCCTGACCTTTCATGAAGCTTGTATAAGCCTAGAAAAGATTAAGAGACACAACACAGTGTAGAGACAATAACTAGTCCAATAGAAGGAAAGAGACAGTACCATAAAGGGAAAAAGGGTATAAGATAACTACCTTGGTAACCACAACAAAACTGAGATAGTCATAAGTTATAGCCAACTAGTAAAACTAAACAAGGATAGTCACACTGCATATTTAAAGAATAGTCTCTCATCATGAAGACATTAATATAAATTGGTTTGAGGTAGTAGTAATGTAATATTGTTTCATTTCCAAAGCTCCATTTCTCATTTATAATGAGAGGAAGTTTACATCTTAAATTCTGCATTTCAGAAATCTTCATCAACATTGGAATCAAACAAGGAAATACATCATGTCTATAGCAATGAAGTTTTCATTTCATACATGGAATTAATTGATAGAGAGTTTTATTATCCTTCAAAGGTATTGGCAAAATTATAAATAGATACAGTGCAGAGGTATATGTTTATAGAATTTATGGAAGACATTGAGCAATATGGAGAAAATATATAACATACAGATTTGACAGAGATCAGAGTGGAGTAGAAGGTATAACAATCAAGAAAGTAGATAACCACATCGATGACAGTGGCAAGCATAACAATCATGCAGAAAAATAGATACAGAAATATAGATAATGAAAGCTTTTGTGTTTTCTAGGATGCAGAGCATTAGTATAGGCATTCAAACTTTCTAAAGGTTCAAGGAATATTTACAGAGGTCTATAATAATAGTGAACAAAAAGTAACAATCTGACATAATGAAGAGAAAGTCTTTTGATTGTAACAGCTGGAGAATAATCTTGGGATTGTCAAAAGAGGACTAATACAGTCATTGGGCATTATAGTCTTCAACAGAGCAACAATAACATATATGAGAGGGATGCAATCATCAAAGAGAAGATTCACCTTTGTCAACAAGTTAACCTCTGATTCTTCACCATGTACTTATACAAACAACAACACAACCTCATATGTGTTGTCTAGTTTGACAGAACAGGCTGCATTATTGTCTAAATCAGCAGATGTTAGACCATAATCTAGCTTGGCTTCAAGATTAAGCAACACTACAAAGCTAGTTACATTCACAAAGACTAAAAAAAATTCTCGTGATGTTGGTGGACAAGCTTCCATAATAAGAGAAAGATGCAAGGTCTGGAAAGCACCATTACAATTGTTAGAGGGAACATTCCCCGTGACCTTCCTATTATTTCAAATGGAAACTACCATAGCAAATGCATGAGAGTACCTCCTTATTAGTTGTCTTCTCAGAGGGAAAGTGTAAATATGGTAGCCCTAGGGTGGTTTTGAGGTACAGAACAAGGGAAACCCTACTAACCATTATGATGGATTACAAGCACATGCATCAACATTGAGCTCATGGCCAATACGTTGAAATAGGCTTCTCTATCTATGGGGTGCTTTTAGGCAGAGAAAGGAAAATTGAATTGATTCCTCATCTTATCCTCTAGAGAGAATCCATGGACAACTATCAATAAATGTTATAACTACAGGTAATTTGAGTTCCAAGTTTGTGACATGAATTCTAGCTTCAATGTCAGTGGATGGACTCTTAGAGAGAGAGGACATGAATATTGATGTAAAAGGAGGTAAAGAGGGTCCTTTAGTAGAGAGGGGTGTAATTGGTCTCAGAGGGGTAAAATCTAAGATCTCTCCTTTCTGACCATTTTCTTCATGTCCAGACAAAGGAAAAAATAAAATTAAAACGTGATGAAAATAATAGCAGAAGAGAGAGAGCAAAAGACTTTGAATATGCAAGTTTCAAGAGCAAAGATTTAGGGCACAATGAAGAATTGAAGCAGTCTTAAAGACAAAGGTGTAAATCATTCACTATGCATGAATAATAAAAAAACAATTTTTTTTCTTTACCTCACGCACCAAAGTTACAGAGACTACTTGCAAGAGGTAAAAGAACTTAAATTCTTACTTTTAAATGAACAATGATCAAAAGAACAACATAAGGCAACAATAATATAGTTGGAATATGACAGAACTGCAACCATCTTGGCCAGAGGTTAGTTTGTGGATGTTTGGCAGATGTGGGGTGATTTTGTGTAGTCATGGGTGACCCTCTCTCAATCCCAGCTAAATTTTGGAGAGCCAAAGCTTTTGGTCCGAAGCTTGAAGAAAACATTACAACTGTAGCGAAGTTGCAAGGATGCTCAGGCTGATATGGAAATTGCTATGCATATCATTTCTAATAAGCTATGACTTAGATAGGTAGGTGTAAAAGTAGTTGAATATCATTATACTATTGGTAAATGTGAGAACAGGTCTCTGAACTCAAATAATGATTCATAAGGTGAATCACCTAAATCTATAGAAGATTTTTTTTGTCTAGAATTTGCTAAGAAAACATTATATACAATAACTATAATCTATTTTAAAGCTGAGGTCCAACTCAACATTTCATTCAAGCTTTTGAGTGGTAATCCAACTTGCAACAAAAGCTAACCATATCAACAAGTGAATACATGAAAGTTTTTACAAGTAGAGGTGAACCATGATAGAGGACCCCATCTAGAAGCTGCATCAAGTCCTTGGTAGTGCACAGGTCAAAAGGAGAAGTGAAGAGAGGTGGAAGGAATGAACAAAAATACAGTTTAAGGGTTTCTTATCTTCACTTTGTGCCCTAGCCCGAGTGCTTTTAAGTCTTTTTTGAATTTTTTTAAAAGAAAATCATTGAAATAATACCCTAGCCCGTGGCCAAACACTTTCTAAAGCATTGAAAAAGAGACTTATATCATCAGAAGCCTATGGAAAGATAGAGAGACATAAGGTTTTTATGACTTTTATTTGCTTTTCTTAAAGCCTGAAATCAAACAAAGGGGTAAGCTTTTAGGGTTTGAAAAGGAAAGAGGCCATGATGTATTTTTTCAATTTTTTTATTGACTTAGGTTAATTTGAGAAGGAATGAGGAGTTTTATAAGCAAAAAATGAGAGAAGGGGTCATTATTACCTTGAAAGATTTTTGCAAAGGGTGGAGACTAGATAAACATATTATCAAACCCCTTTACTTTTTTGCATATGTTGAGTCAATTGTAATGTATTTTAACACTTATTATGTGCAATATCTTTATAAATTGCCTTAATATTTGTTACATAAAAACCTAAGAAAAAGAAAAGGCATCATGTAACACCTATTAAGGCAAGTCATAAACCTTTTTGATTGCCCTTAATACATGTAAAAATACATCATAATTACCCTCAAAGCATGCAAAAAATGAGAAGGGACAGAAAAGGAGTTGAACTGAGGTAACCAACTCATGCAGGAGGAGTTTCTTTTTCTATATTTGACTTGGAGGCAAATTGAGCTATTTTTGGTATTTTTTGGGTCAAACATCTTGGGAGGATGAATTGTAAGCTATTTTAGCTCAATTTGGAGTAGCTATAGACCCTATTTTTTAGGCATTTTCCTATTGCTCACCCAACAACTAGCAGTTTCTTTTTCAGACTTTTCATGCATCAGTTGTAGTGCAATTTGACAGGAGTTGATCTTCCCTTTACTTTTTGGGACATAGTTTTGTATTATAGGGGAAAAAAGGTCATCCTTTTTTCTCAATTCTTGCTTTTTCCCTTGCCTTTGCACATTGCAAAGAGAGATTCAGTCTTGTAACTAAGCTATTTTTATAGGTTTTATGTAGAAGCAGCAGTTTATGTTCAATAGTTTAATTGTTATTTTGTAGAGTTTTCCTTCTATTATCAATAAAATTAGGTATTCTTCTATTTAGATTCACGTGTCTTGTCTCTTTTGAGTGATTTGATAAAGATTTATTGTGTTTTTTACCAAAAAAAATTAGTTTTCTATCTCCTTTATGAATTCAAGTACGCAAAGTGCAAATTTACTGCAGGTTATAGATTGTGCAAATCACTTCATGCCTTTTTGTGAAATATTTATGTGGTAAAGATTGTTCAATTTGAGTTGTATTAACAAATTTATTGAGGATAGCTATGAATCAGATTGCAAGTTAGGATATTCAATCATTTGGTTCATCACCCCTTAGAATAAATTTTAGTTTTTAATTTATTTTATCATTTCTCTATCTCTTTTCCACAAAATATAGCAGATCTAAGGGCTTTTAAAGGGATCTAGCTCTTCCAGAGGTTTTTTCTCATTATAGACAAACCCACAGTTTAAGAATGTTCCCATGTTGCACGGGATTGCCAAGATTTTAAAGGCTTAGAATTTAGGGCTCAATCCTTCGTGACAACTGTTATCATGAAGGATTGCTCCCTGAATGCTAAGCCTTTAAAATCTTGGCAATCTCATGCAACATGGTAACATTCTCAGACTGTGGGTTTGTCTATGATGAGAACAAACCTCCAAAAGAGTCAGCTCCCTTTAAAAGTCCCTTAGATCTTCTATAGTTCATGGAAAAGAGATAGAGAAATGATAAAATAATCTAAAAACTGGGGTGATGCACCAAATGATTGAATTTCCTAACTTGCAATCTGATTCACAACTATCCTCAATATTGTTCATACAACTCAAAATGAGTAATCCTTACCACATAAATGTTTCAAAAAAATGCATGAAATGACTTGCAGAATCTATAACCTATAGTAAATTTGCTCTTTGTGTACTTGCATTCAATAAAGGAGATAGAAAACATAAAGGTTTTGGTAAAAAATATAATAAATCTTTATCAAATCACTCAAAAGAGACAAGACACCTGAATTTGAATAGAAGAACACCTAATTTTATTGATAATAGAAGATAACTCTGTAAAATAACAATGAAACTGCTGAAAATAAACTGTTGCTACTTCATAAAACCTATAAAAATTGCTAAGTTACAAGACTGAATCTCTCTCTCTACAATGTTCAAAGGCAAGGGAAAAAGCAAGAAGTAAGAAAAAAGCATGAGCTTTTTTTCCTATAATACAAAAATATTTCCCAAAAAGCAAAGGGAAGATCAACTCCTATCAAACTGCACTCTAACTGATGCATGAAAAGTCTAAAAAAGCAACTCCTAGTTGCTTGGCGAGTAAGAGTAAAAAACCTTAAAAACAGGGTCCACAACTACTCCAAATTGAGCTAAAATAGCTCATAACTCCTCCTCCCAAGATGTTTGACCCAAAAACTACCAAAAATATCTCAGTTTGAGTCCAAGTCAAAAATAGAAAAAAAAAATCCTCTGCATGAGTTGGTTACCTTAGTTCAACTCTTTTTTGTCCCTTCTCCTTTTTTGCATACTTTGAGGGCACTTATGATTTATTTTTACAAATATTAAGGGCAATCAAAAAGGTTTATGACTTGCCTTAATAGGTGTTATGTGATGCTTTTTCTCTTTCTCAGGTTTTTATGTAACAAATATTAAGGCAATTTACAAAGGTATTGCACTTAATAAGTGTTAAAAAACACTACAATTGACTCAACTTATGCAAAAAAGTAAAAGGGTTTCATAATATGTTTATCTAGTCTCCACCCTTTACAAAAGCTTTCAAGGTAATAATGACCCCTTCTCTTATTTCTGGCTTATAAAAGTCCTCATTCCTGCTTAAATTGACCTAAGTCAATAACAAAATAAAAAATACATCATGGCCTCTTTCCTTTTCAAACCCTAATAGCTTACCCTATTGTTTGATTTGAGGTTTTAAGAAAAATAAATGAAAGTCATAAAAACATTATGTCTCCCTGTCCTTCCACAGGCTCCTCATGATATAAGTCTCTTTTTCAACACTTTAGAAAGTGTTTGGCCACATGCTAGAGTATTATTTCAATGATTTTATTTTTAAAAAAGTCAAAAAATACTTGAAAGCACTCAGGATAGGGCATAAAGTGAACAAAAGAAACCCGATTAAAACTTCATTTTTTTTCATTTCTTTCACATTTCTTTGCTTGTCCTTTTGACCTATGTGCTACCAAGGACTTGATGCAGCTTCTAGATGGGGTCATCTATCAGGGTTCGTCTATACTGGTAAGCACCTTCATGTGTTCAGCTATTAATATGGTCAGTTTCTGTTGCAAGTTGGATTGTCGCTCAAAAGCTTGATTGAAATGTTAAGTTGGACCTCTGCTTTAAAAACATATTATAATTACTGTATATTATGTTTTCTCAGCTGATTCTATACAAAAAAATCTTCTGTAGATTTAGGTGATGCACCTTCTGAATCATCATTTGAGTTGGGAGACCTTTTCTCACATTTATCAATAGTATAACAAAATTAAGCTACTTTTACACCTGCCTATCTAAGCTGTTGCTTATTAGCAATGAGATGCATAGTGACTTTCATATCAGCTTGAGCATCCTTGCAACTTAGCTACAATTCTAATGCTTACTTAGAGCTTTAGACTGAAAGCTTTGGCTCTCCAAAATTTAGCTGGGCTCAAGAGAGGGTCACCCATGACTGCACAAAATCACCCCGCATCTATCAAACATCCACAAACTAACCTCTGGCCAAGATGGTTATAGTTATCTCATATTCGAACTATGTTACTATTGCCTTTTGTTGTTCTTTTGATCATTGTTGAATTAAAAAGAAAGAATTTTAGTTCTTTTGCCTCTTGCGAGTGGTCTCTGTACCTTTGGTGCATGAGGTAAAGAAAAAGAACCTTTTTATGCTATTCTTATTTGTGCATACTAAATGATTTACACCTTTGTCTTTAGGACTACTTCAATTCTTTGTTGTGCCCTAAATCTTTGCTCTTGAAACATGCATATTCCAAGTCTTTTGCTCTCTCTCTTCCACTATTATTTTCATCACCTTTCAATTTGATTTTTTCCTTTGTCTAGAGGTGAATAAAATGGTGAGAAAGGAGAGATCTTAGATTTTGCCCCTTTGAGTCTAGTGACACCCCTCTTTGCTAAAGGTCCCTCTTGACCTCCTTTTACATCAATATCCATGTCCTCTCTCTCTAAGAATCTAGCCATTGACATTGAAGGTAGAATTTGTGCCACAATCTTGGAACTCAAATTACCTATAGTTATAACATTTATTGATAGCTGTCCATGGGTTCTCTATAGAGGATAAGCTGAGGAATCAATGCAAATTTCCTTTCTCTCTCTAAAAGCACCCCATAAACAGAGAAGCCTATTTCAACATATTGGCTATGAGCTCATTGTTGATGAATGTTCTTGTAATCCATCATAATGGTTAGTAGGGTTTCCCTTGTTCTGTACCTTAAAAGAACCCTACCATAAAAGTTGTGCTCTGGAAGTGCTACCATATTTACACTTTCACTCTGAGTAGACTGCTGATAAGGAGGTACTCTCATGCATTTGCTAGGGTAGTTTCCATTTGAAATAATAGGAAGGTCACAAGGAATGTTCCCTCTAATAGCTATAATAATGCCAGGCCTTACTTCTTTCTCTTATTATGGAAGCTTGTCCACCAACATCACCAAAATCTTTTTTAGTCTTTGGGATTGTAACTAGCTTTGTAATGTTGTTTAATCTTGAAGCCAAGCTAGATGATGGTCTTATTCATCACGAGTGGCTAGATTTGGTGCTTGCATTCACTCAATGTTCTTGATTTCTACAACCATTGTACTGAGATCAAGTATGTGAACATTAATACCTAACATTTGGGGATCATGATCTCTTATGTATCTATCTCCTTTAAATGATCTCTTTTTCCACCATTATAGAGTAAATGAGGGATCCAACTATCAACTATATAAATGGGTGCGGAGGCTACAAAAAGGATCTCAACCTAGGTGGTGTGTGAGAAAAATGATCAATTGTTCCCCACTCTAGAATGGATGGTGCCTCCCTACAAATTCTGTTATTGCATCATTTGTCTCTCAATCCATGGATATGGTTCTAATGTTGTATACTCCATTATTGGTGGTGTGACCTTCTTGGTCTTAGTGGTCAGTTCCTCAATTGTATATTTCATGTTGTAAATAATAGAAATAGAAAAATGACCCTATGTGGAGGTCATGGATTAAAATAAATGGAACATAGGTCTCAATCTGTAATGTTTGAGCTTATTTTCTAGGGCCTCAAATATAGGAGGGAGCCTATTCATCATACTAGGTTATTTATGTTTCATGTATGAACAAACAATTGAATATAATTGATTTATTAATGCCCTATATAGGTACCTGTGTGAGGTCAAAGAAATGGTAGCATCAATGGCAAAGAAATTTCTAGAAGGAACTAACAATGAAGCTAACATTGAGGTGGACAACTAGTGAATGTGGGAATTCATATGCACTGAATAAGTATCTGCATGCCAAATCAAAGGAAGTATGGGAGAAATTGGAAATTAGTCAACTTGCTATTTCACATGAATGACAAGAAAACATGACATCATGAACTAGTATGCTGCGATATATGGTTTTCCTAATGGGAGAGGAGGATGGCTCAGAGGAGATGCTAACATTTATGATAACAACTATGTAGGTAGTACTGTAACAAACAATATATATGCTATTGGGGTGGTGGTCGAAATACTAATTAAACCACATCGGCTGGGGGACTGAAGAAGACCTTGGAGAATGTTGTTCTCAGCTTGGGGTTCTTGCCCAATAATGGCACTTGGCATGTGATCCCTTGGCCATATAATGGATTATGGGTAACTTTTTTTATTACATTGGTGGGATCAAATGAGGAGGACCGAAAATAGGACATGTAGTGTGCAAAATTCCTCAAGGTTCTCTCGAGAGAAGTAGATGTCCATGGCATAGACTAGTTCTTCTCTATCAACTCTGGTAGCTCGAACTCTAGCATGAATGGGTCAAGGATGGGGGAAGCAGTCGATGATGATCAAGTGTAGAAAATATTTTATAGAAAAATGCACATAGGTTGGAAATACATTATAATGTTGATATATAATTATCTACAATATGCATAGGCAAGACATAAGTATATGGTTATCTGTATTAGATTTGTTTTGAATATAATCACCCATTTAGGGTTTTTTCTTAAGGCCCTCCTCTAGAGTAGTTGTTTATAATTTTCTAATCTTGATTTATCATGAGTGGCCCACATGGCAACAATTCACTCATCAAAAAAAGTAAATAGTGAGTTTAAAATTTTAAAAATTATCATTCCATTATATTTAAATATTTATGGATTATAAAAGTCTATGACACATTAAATTATTGTATTTATAAGATATTGTGTGTCATACTATAATTTAATTAGTGTTTTTGAAAGTGGATCTTTTATTGGCTATCTTTCACTTGATATTATATTTTGAATTTTATAAAAATATTATAGGTTATTTTGGTAATATGTTTTCTTATATATTTTATATTATAAAGTTTATACAACAATCCCATAAAATACTCATTAAACATCTCATGACACATAGCATTACAAATCCAATTATTGATGACTAGAAGTTGCTGATGACAAGGACTAATGTTGACATAGACACAACAACCAATGAATAATTTGATAATATTATTCATTTATTTTTCACAAATGATAATGTGCATAATCATAATAGAAGAAAATTATACTCATTGAACCACCTCGTGGCATGTAGCATTGCAACAAAAGTGGGTACTGTTAATGCACCAGAAGGAGGAGAAAATGAAAAGTCTTAGGTAGAGTTATTAATTGACAAGGATGTAAGGGTACTTTTAACTTCCAATCTTGGGATAGAAGCAAGTCTTTTAAATGGAGCTCCAATGTAGGTTTGAGAAATAATATACAAACCTAGAAGTGCACAACTACAACCACCAACATATGTTATAGTTGAATTTCACAGTTATTCAGGCATACCATTTGAAGAAAAAACTCCACAAATAATACCAATTACACCAATACAAAGACACCACACAACCAAAATACCCTTAATATTAGCTTGGGTATTGAGAATAGATAAATCACAAGGTCTTGAACTCTTTTAAAAGTTACTGTTGACATAAGAAAAATAATGAATATGATTAACATTTGTGGCTATATTTCATGTAAATTAATTACAAGGTCTAGAAATAATTTGACAATTTAAATATGACCATTATGAAAAGATGATAAAAGGAAAACAACATGCCAACCTAAAATCTAAAGAGTACCGAATCAAATTATTAGAAGATAAATGATGTGATGTACTTCGAATCTATTTGAATTAATATGAAGTAATGAACTATTTTTCACAATCTCTTAGCTCTATTGCACATTTTATAATTATAAAAATATGATAAATGAATGCACTCTTTCTCACATTATCTTAGCTCTATTGCATATTTTCAATATTTTTAATCTTATGTTCTCTAAATGTACTACAATATTATTACTCAAACAAAAATGTGTCAATCATTAAAATAGCATTTTTTACATGTTCAAATTGTAGATGCTACTAATGTACCTATATTTAGACTTTGTCATATATAAGTTGAATAGGTGCCTCGAGAAGGATATGTCTCAACTATTTTATATAGATTTTTCTAAAGATAGGTATGCTAGTTTTAGACACTTAATTGCTACCATATCCTTATGACACTTCTAACATCATCTTTCAATAACTCCTAGGCCTCTTGCACCACTTTTAACATATCCTAAACATCCAGCATTCCATTAGTCAACTTATTTAATTCATATGATAGTCCCTTTTACCAAATTAATCAAATAAATAAATTTATTTATTTAATTTTAATCCATTTTCCTTTTTATAGATTAATTAAATAAATTTTATTTATTTAATTAATTTAATTTTCCTACATTATTATTTTTTAAATTGTGAAGTAATTATTTTAAATTTAAAATATATAACCAACATATTTTTATTAAATAAATTCACATAACAATAATACAAACATTAAATGAATAATCTATATAAATACAAGTTATACAGTTATTTGAATTTACTGGTTTCTTTTGTTGTCTTATTAAAAAAAATATTAGGATTTAAATCTGTTTTATAAGTATACTCTAGGGTTCTACACAAATAAAAATCTCTCCACACCCAACTAGGGTTAGAGTTATACACAAAATATGCACATTCTCTAAACTTTAATTTTATAGTTCATGGATTATTTTAGTATTTTTTTTTGGAAATTAGGTTCTTTTTGGGATTTCAATTTTATTTACTAAGACATTTGAAATCTCTCTAGACCAAAAGAGGGTTAGGTCCTTCACATGAATAAAAATATGCATACCTTGTAAAGAAAATATTTTATTGTTATTTTATTTTACCAAATTAGGTTATTTTTGGGATTTCAATTTTTTTAGTCAAAAGTTAAAAATAGAGTACCATGGAAAATATTTTTATTTTTGGGATATCAATTTATTTACAAAGTTAAAAATCTAGAGTATCTGGAAAATATTTAAATGAAGTGACACCATGTTGCTACATTTTTATTTTATTCTTCAAAGTTTCATTTTATAGTTAATTAAATGTTTTACTGTTATTTTATTTTACCAAATTAGGTAATTTTTGGGATTTCAATATCTCTAGCCTATTTTAAGTAGATTTTTCTAAAGATTGTATGTTAGTTTATAGTCAATGAAATATTTTAGTGTTATTTTATTTTAAGAAACTAAATTATTTGTGGGATTTAAATTTTATAAACTAAGGGCATTTCAAATCTCTCCATACCCAAATAGCGTTAGGGTTCTTCACATAAATAAAAATATGCATGCTTTGTAAAGGAAATATAAATTAAGCCTCTATCAAACCATAATAAGGAGCTTTGAATGTAATGTTATGTTGTCAAAGTGAGCAACCAACAATCAAATCATTATCAAAAATTACTGTAGCAAAACCACCATTGTCATAGTGCAACAAGGGCTATTTTGGTAAGATCTTTCTATGTTTTTCCTTTGATTTTTGTTAGATCTTTAAATATTTATGTATAATGACACAAGTCTATGACACATTAAATTATTTTATTTATAAGATATTGTGTGTCATACTATAATATAATTAGTGTTTTGGAAGTGGGTTTTTTATTGGCTATTTTTCACTCAACATTATTTTTTGAATTTCTAGGTTAATTTGGTAATATGATTTCTTATATATTTTATATTATAAGGTTTATACAACAATCCCATAAAGTACTGATCATGGAACTACTTTATCATAAATATTTGCATATGTTCACATAATAATTTTTTGATATAATAATTGCATGCTATAAAAGCTCTTTGAACAACTTAATTTGAAAAAAGTTTTTTCAAGTAAAAAATATCATTTTGATCAGTTTTTAATTAAAAAAAATTATATAAATATTACAGCAATATATATTTTAAGTTAGATATTTGTTGTTGCAATATATGCTAATGTCTTACAAATTGAAATCCAAGAGCACTCACCTTTAGACCCAAATTTAATATAATATAATTTTATTTTATATCATCTTAATTAAGTGTAGTAGAAAAATGCTTTTGAGGTATTTAAGGCTATAATTGAAGTTAGGATGGAAACTGAACAACATAAATTTGTGTGGAATCTCTGGAACCATGGCAGTGGAAGTGACAACATGAATGAGACAAAGGAAGTAACTATCTATAATACTTAAAGGAAAGAAGAAACTTGAGCTACCAAGCCACCAAAGGGTCACCCAGGCCACCCTAGTGAATGAAAAAAATAAGCCAAAAAATACAACAATCAGTCACCATAAGGCAATGAAGATTAATGTTCTAGAAATTGCAGAAGGTTATGATGTCTAAATGTTTAACTCAGTATTGCAAGAGGTGTGACATAGTTGTGGCTATTTTTTGAGCTTCGTGAATGGTGGGCAGTGGACAATTTATCAACTGGACTTGACAAGAGGATATGGACTTGACACAGTAGACAATGTTAAGTTTGGATTTCCAAAGGTCTTCACAACCACAATGTTGTCATGGAATGTTTTCGAGTTTGACAGATTCATGGGCAGCGATGTCTCCAATGCAAAGATGGGAATTTGTTGGGGCACATATTATCCTTCTCAAAGCTATTGCTCATCTAGGGACCATATATGTTCAGGTTAATATGTGCATAACAATAGAATAATTCCAGTCATAATGTAAAAATGAAATAATTTGAGGCGTTTATAAATTCTAATAATTATTGAGGCTCGTCTGAAAATTATACAGGTAGGGGACCCTAATAATGACCTCAAATGCTGGGAGAGGATAGAAGACATGGACACTTCCAAAATAGCATATAATTAACTAAAACCCTAAAACGGTTGTAGAACTTGCAACTGCATCCCTTGTTTCACAAGTAAGACCCTCCCTATTCTGAGAGACTCATTCATGCTTCCATAATGCTAAATTTTTTAGCACTAGATTAATGGCAACATCTTAAAAACATGGTAATGATAGAGTTTAGTAGCTGATGAATCAGAGAATACATTTGGGTGGGACAATAAACATGTTGGAGTCCAAGTGCTTTTATCTAGGGTATAGCAAGTTCAAGTGTGGATATTTATAAAACTTCTTACTGATTTGATTACTATATGTAGTGACACTCTAAGTTACTATACCCAGGATAAAAGCACTCAGGCTCCAACATGTTTATTGTCCAATCCAAATGTATTGTCTGATTCATCATCTCCTAAACTCTGATTGTTATCATGCTTTTAAGCTGCTATTACTCTAGTGCTAAAAAATTTACCATCATGGAAGCATGAATGAGTCTCTTGGAATAGGAAGGGTCTGATTTGTGAAACACAAGGGATGCAGCAGCAAGTGCTATAATCATTTCATGGTTTTGGTTATCTATTTTATATGCAGTTTTTGTAGTGTCCATGTCTTCTAGACTCTCACAGCATATGTAGGGTCCCCTACCTACATAATTATCAGAAAAGCCTAAATAATTATTAGAATTTATAAACCGAGGAGATACAACATCATGACTAAAGCTATTTGGTTGTAACATCATGACTAAATTTGTTTTGTTGTTATGCATATACTAACCTGAACATATATGGTGCCTGGATAAGCAGTAGCTTTAAGAAGATAATATGTGGCCCATCGAATGACCATCTTTGCATTTTAGAGACCATTGCCCATGAATCCACTAAACTCCAAAACATTCCATGACAGCATTGTGGTTGTGAAGGCCATTGGAAATCAAAACTTAACATTATCTCCTGCATCATAATATCCTCCCGTCAATTCTTGTCTATCCCAGCTGAAATAATATCCGTGTCTCAAAATTATTCTGCTTCCTTATGTGCTTTGACTGTAATGCTTGGTACCTCTCAATTCAGAGTTGAGCAAGGATTCACTGGTAGTAGGCTTCCTGGTTGTCAACTAATTTTAGGGGCTATTGTTTATGTTACTGCTACATCCTTATGTTAATGTATACTATCATAAGATTAATTATAATGGTGAAGATGAAATAGCAATAGCATTGTCTATACTTCTTCTCATCCTCCTCATTCCCAACATCAACGTGCAATGGTTAAAGGTCATGGTTCATCTTAAAGTGCATCACTAGTTAGTACTTCTCTGCCAAATGCAGTCAATACTACCCTCCTTGAAAATGTTCCTCAAATGGTTGGAGGTATGCTACAAGTTTATTATTTTTTAGTTTTGTGTTTTTGATAGGTGGATTTCTGTTGACAAGATGAAAATTGAATTGAATAGAGACTCAAACCACCACTCCCCACTATAATGATAGGAAGTTTAGGACTCTGAATCTGGCACACATTCAAGTATGGACTCTAAGACAAGAAATGCTATCAATGAGAGGAATGACAATGCTGATTTGGTGGAGCTCTCTCTCTACTCACAAACTCGCAAACATGGAATGACTATAATTCCTTACCCAAATTGAACATAGGAACTTAAGTTATCGTATTAAATCACTTGGACATGGAGACATTGCCATAGATTCGTACTGAGAATGCAACAAAAAACAAATGACAATAAAATGGACATAAAGAAGCATTATTTTATTCATTCAAACGATCTCACACAAATTACAAACAAACACGATCCAACCAGGATCGTTCCCTCTTCCCTCTGAGACTACTCGGCCTCTATATACTATGCTCTCGCCTAAGTCAATATTCACCTTGCATCACTAAGTCTCCACGGCCCCTCTCAAAAGGCCTCCGTCGTCCTCCTCTTTATTCAGCTTGATCAACCTCTATCTTCCCACTGCAAATATCACTTCCTTCATTTTAAAGCCTGTAGCAGAATAAAAACTTCATGATCTAGAACACATCCCCATAACGCCCACGATCTTGCAGAGATTTAGAAAAAAATAAGAAATCATCGATGCCCAAAGCAAACTACCATGATACATGCAAATAACTATCCCTATGAAATGGCTGACGCCAGGCAAAATAAGGAAGGAGTAAAGACAACTCAAATGATTCGCCCCTTAGAAACTGCTGGCTGTTTCTATTTTTGGTCTGCATGATTTGAGGCATTTTTAGATCCTTTTTATAGCTTTGTAACATAGAGAAACTTTGCTATTTTTCCAGCTGTCTAAAATGGAGATAGGAGGTTCATAATATGCAAGGCAACAGGAACTGCACCAAAACACAATAAAACCCCACAAACTACATAAACTGAAGCAAAATGTCAATCAAAATATGAGGGTGAGCGATAACACGACATCAGTTTTTGTATCTTATAAGATGCCTTCATAACTGTTAAGGGATAATGACTTAGTGTATATCTAGTCAACATTTAAATGGTTTATAGGCTTAGCATAAATCTAATCAACATTTAAAAGGTTAATAGGCTTTACATTTTAGGGGATTGTTCTGTATGCTGCATCTTGTGAATTTTTACATTCCAAAGTTCTAAAAGAATATGCAGGTGGACTTCATAAAATAGATTACATACGTATACTTTATAAAAAATTGGATATCGACCTTGTGGTTGTGTTACATAAAGGGATGAGCCTTGTTGTGAGTCCAAGAAGTAGCTTGTATCTTAAAGAACCTGATCAATTATTTTATCTTTGTCAACACATCTCAGGTGGTTTGACTAATCCACCAACCAATGTTAAGTTTGGATCTGACCTTAATGAATATAATGAAGATGATTTTGATTAGTTTCATATTCCATAAGATGGGCTTCAAATCTACACAATATTCAAAATGTTTATTGATGTAAAATTTTTTTTATGAATAGGCGACCATATCTATATTAATGAACGATAATAATACACATATCCACAAAAAAGGGTGGGTAGTTAAAAGGCACACCACCAAAAGTCACATGGGCAGAGCCCAAAAAGTCATATAGTTATTGGCCATGCCCAAAATCTAGAAAACATTACAAAAATAATAAAAAAGGCCATCAACTAGCCAGAGCAGTGCCAGAGGATGGTAGATCCTTGTCATCTGGGTTTCCACATATAGTAGCAGGGTCTAGGATGATGTCAGGAGGAGCCCAACTATCGTCATCTTCTTTTGTTTCTGTATTTTTATCTTCACGACGAGGTGAAATTATCAAATCCAAACATGGGACTGTAAGTACAGAAATCACGCACAGCCTCCACGAGGACCCCTATGATGATTTCAAATCCTTGTCACATACATGTAAGTATGAAATAATGTCCTCTAAGTAGCAAACCTCTTGATGATGTGTCTTCTTTCTTGTCTTGTGTCGTTTCCTCTCTCTCATTCTCTCTCTCTCTGTGTTTTCAATGCCTTTCGACACTTTTTGTGACACTTGTCGATTTATATTTTATGAGATTTCAACCTTGTCCTAAGCCTTGTGAGCATCTTGTAGGTGAGTTTTCACCTTTCCCCTATGTTTATCATCCTCTGCACCTCCTAGATGTCTTCTAGAGGTCCCCTGAATACATATCCTACTTTTGGTTTTTAGTTTCACCCAACCAATCAAATCTCCCCCTATCCTTTCCAGATCTCCACTGGGAGATCCTTTAGTGCAAGTAAAGATTTGGATTCTTGCACATGACTGACCTATTTCTAAAGGTAGAACACCTTTTTCTTTCTCCTACCATCTCCCTTCTGTTGTTCCTCTAAAACCCCTATTTTGCCTAGATCTCCCCCCGGTGACCTAGGGTCACCCCTGCGACCTAGGGTCACCCCTGCGACCTAGGGTCACCTAGGGGTGACCCTGTCATGTTTCCAGCTGTGGAAAAACTCAAGTTGCTCACTCAAAATAGTTATGTTTTACCTAATTTTCTTTCAGTTTACATGATTTTTGAAGCCTAATATGGAGTTTACTATTCATGCACCCACACATGCATAATTAACTCCATTTGATCTAAAATTAACAAATCAATCAATCTCATGCATCCTTCAAACTCTATTTCCTCTTCAGTGATAAGCTATTATTGATTTATCACTCCTTAGTTAGCTGAATTCACTGGGTAATCAACCTAGTTCACTCCCTAATCAATCCTTCTTAACTAATCAATCAATTAAGTTAACTTCTCAATCAATTCCCTTCTTCAAACCTATAAATAACCCCTCCCTCAAACACAAAGGGAGGCAAATTTATTGTGCACACAACTCTTGCTAAGTTTTTTCTCTCTAAATCAGCATTCTATTACTCTCACAAGATGAAGGTACCTTTTCTTCTATTCATTGTTCAACCAAGCATCGTTATGCTACTTCAATCAATGCCACTGTGCTCATCAAAAGCTCTCATTGAGCTCTTTCAAGATTCAACAAGCTTCTTTTACTTCTTTGATGCAGGAGCATCCAATGGTGTAAAGGCAATCTTACATCACGCAAAAAGATGTTGATTCAAAATCATTGAAGTTATTTTCATTTCATTGGACCATAATTAGTATTTCTAGTTCCATAATTGCTTGAATAATGATGTAGGACTTTCAGTTTTTCCAAACTGCTACAAATAACAAACTGCTATTTTGGAAAGATTGACTGCTATTTTTGGAAAGTTTGCATTTGGGTACGGATGGAAGTGGAAATTTATAGCAAGCTTTGTAAATTAAATATAAGACCTTTGGCAAAGGAATCAGACAAAGATCATTTGTGAGATGAAAGATATTAAAGCTTCAGTTTTCTAAGAAACCCCTAAAAATTTTTGAAATTAGATAAAGCACTAAAATGTCTCATAACATCCCAAAACGTTGATGGAAATCTATTTACAGATTTTTGGCATGATAGTTCACTTCATGAGCTTTCCATTAATTCAAACAAGTTGACCTACTTTTGGAGGGAGTGGTAAATTTCAAAATTTAGCTAGATGCCACCAAAAAGGGCTATTTATGGCTATTTTGGGGGACCTTGGGCAGTAGTAGAGATCAGGGGGAAAGTGTAGAGTCAATAATAGGCAAGAAAAAAGAAACCCTAGCTGATTTGGGGTTAAAGAATGTAGAAGATTCCAAAGCCTAATGATAGGTAGCTGTAATGTGTTACAACCTTTGGAGGATTGATTCCTCTGATTGTATTTGAGCTTTTGTAATGAATGAGTTGTCCAAATCAATAAAATAATATTCTATTTTCTATGTGCAATTTTTGTTGTTATGTGTTTTTATGATTTACCACCTTCATCAAGTGGTATTAGAGCAAGGTTTCTTGAGTGTGTAGACAGATCACCGACTGTGAGGTAGTTTGTACCAGGACATGAGGTTGTGGGTTTGCTGCAAAGATCAAGATGCCTCCATGAAAAAACTATGTTGGGAGAAATGCTTTGATGGAAGAGGGTTTTAGAGCCTACAAAGGCAAATTGATGCATTGCAAGAGGAACTATGAAGAGGGTTTGAGCTAAGAATAAGAGAAGAAAGTGAGGATGAAGCTGAAGAAGAGCTATCTAAAGAAGAACAAGAAGCTATAGGAGATCCTGTCGAACTTAGGTTGTTGAGGGCCATATCAAAGATTGGAAAGAGGCCCAAATTGAAGTTTCTACATATACTAGAGATTTCAACCTAGAACAACTTATTGATTGGATCAATGAAATGGAGGAATATTTTGAGTATGAAGATGTGGAAGACCCAGATCGAGTCAAGTTTACAAAAACAAAGATGAAGGACCATGCTAGTATTTGGTGGAAGGAGGTCCAGTTAGAGAGGAATAGAAGAGGAAAATGAAAGATTACCAGATGGGATCAATGGTGGAAAAACTAAAGAAGCAGTTCATTCCTATGGACTATGAGATGGAGTTGTTAAAGAAGCTGCAAGGAGTGAAGCAAGGTAAAAAGTCTATTAAGGAGTATACAGAGGATTTTTATAAGATAACTATAAGGACAGGACATGCAGAGGCCAACAAGGAGAAGGTAGTACATTACATTAATGGGTTGAGGTTGAGTATTCAAGAGGAGCTAAACCTAGTCAGAATGACCACCATGATGGTTGCATACAAATTTTCCTTGAAGGTGGAAGAGAAGATGAATAAAAGATTCAACAACAAGCAAAGAGGAAGAGGTCAAGGTGGAAGGACTAGTGGAAGACCCTATGGAAGCCAAAATGAAGATTCAAAGAAAAGTGAAGAAGCTGGCACTAGTCAAAATTAGAGAGGAGATAATGCCTACCGCCCTCATGACCAGAATAATGGTGAGTAAAGAGGAAGAGGAAGAGGTAGACCTAGGCAAGCACTTGGAAGAGGAGGTTTAAGAGCAACATGTTTTCAATGTGGAGAAGAAGGGCATCGAGCATATGAGTGTCCACAGCATCAAGGAGGGATGAAGAGAAGACCTAAAGGTAATACACAAGTTGTACATGTAGATAAAGATGCATGGTTTGAACATTCTGAAGATGTTGAAAGGGGAGAAACCCTAGTTGTTAGAAGAACTTTGTTGAATGAGGAGAAAGAACCCAATCAAAGGAAGAGTTTATTCTACACAAGGTGCAAATGTGAAGGTAAGTGTTGTGATATTATTATTGACAGTGGAAGCACTAACAATCTTCTTTCAGAGGAGATAGTTGACAAGAAGAAAGCGTCCACATCCATATCGGATTGCATGGTTGCAGAAGGACTATAGAGTTTTGGTCAATGAGAAGTGTTTAGTGAAGTTTAAAATTGGGGACTACCACGATGAGGTACTGCGTGATATCATACCGATGGATGCATGTCATATTCTATTGGGGAGGCCATGACAGTATGATAGGTGCATTGTTGATAATGGCCATGCAAACACATATTGCCTCACAAAGGATGGAGTTTGTCATAAGTTGAAGCCCTTAAAGGAGGTGGAAGAAAAGGTATGTAGTACTGCTAGAATTTGCTTGGTAGATGGTAGGAAATTTTTGGAGGGTATGAAGCATGAGTGTCATTGCTTTGCATTGATTCCTAAGATTAGTCAAGAAAAATGTGAAGATGTACTAGCAGAAGTCTCTGATATGTTGGAAGAATTTTAGGATATTGTCTCTGATGATGTACTAGAAGCTTTACCACCAATGAGGAAGATTAGTCATCAAATGGATTTGATACCAAGAGCCAGTTTGCTGAATAAGGTAGCGCATAGAATGACCCCTTGCAGAGAATGAAGAGCTGAACAAACAAGTTCAAGAGTTGCTGAGGAAGGGACTAATAAGGGAGAGCCTAATTCCATGTGCGGTACCTTTACTACTAGCACCAAAGAAAGATGGAGAGTGGAGGATGTGTACAGACTCTCGAGCCAAGTACTTCACGAAGATTGACCTGAAAAGTGGGTATCACTAGATCTGAATCAGAGAAGGAGATGAATGGAAGATAGCCTTAAAAAAAAAGAAGGTTTGTATGAGTGGTTAGTAATGCCATTTCGGCTAACCAATGCACCAATCACATTCTTGCTGCTCATGAATAAGGTATTGAAAGTATTTTTTGGAAGTTTTGTTATTGTTTATTTAGATGACATTTTGATTTTCAGTAAGACTTGGGATGAGCATCTGATGCATATCAGAAGAGTTTTAGAGAAACTAAGAGAGGATAAGTTGTTGATTAATCTAAAGAAATGTAGTTTTGCAAAGGAGTTGGTATACCTGGGATTTGTTGTATTAGAGGAAGGTCTTAATATGGACCTAGAAAAGGTGAGGGCTATCATTGAATGACTAATGCCAAGTAGTGCTACAGAGGTAAGATCTTTTTATGGTTTGACAAGTTTTTATAGAAAGTTTATCAAGAATTTTAGTAGCATTTGTGCACCCCTAACTGAGAAAATGAGAGGGGATAGAAAAGAGTTTAAATGGTTTACAGGAGCAAACAAGAGTTTTGATACATTGAAGTAGAAATTCATAGAGCAACCTATTTTGGCACTTCCAAATTTCAATGAGGTATTTCAGGTAGATTGTGATGCTAGTGGCATTGTCATAGGAGCTATGTTGAGTAAAGAAGGTAAGACCATTGCCTATTTTAGTGAGAACTTTAATGATGCCAATAAAAAGTATTTTGTTTATGATCAGGAATTTTATCCAATAGTTTAGGCTTTGAAGAAATGGAGATATTATCTGTTGCCAAAAGAGTTTGTTTTATATACTGATCATTAGGCTTTGTAGTATCTTAATAGTAAAGGAAAGTTAAATCAAAGGGACTTAAAATGGGTTGAGTTTTTTTAGAGTTATACTTTTATTTTGAAGCACAGTAGTGTGAAGTCGAATAGAGTTGCACATGTCTTGAGCAGAAGGTAAAATTTGTTGATAGAAATGAAGATAGAAGTTGTTGGGTTCAATGAGTTCAAAAGTTTGTACCATGAAGATGCAGATTTTGCAAATGCCTAGAAAACTTGTTTGGAACCTATTACTTTGGATATGACAAAATGGTTACATTTCATAATCCAAGATGGCATGTTGTTTAGAGGAAGCCAATTGTGTATTCTAAGGAGTTCCATGAGAGAGAACCTGATTAAGGAGAAGCATAGTGGGGGATTAGCTGCACACTTTGGTCGAGATAAGACCATTGCTATTATTGGTGAGCATTACTATTGACCACAGTTGCAGCAAGATTTGAGGAAATTTGTACAAAGTTGCAGAGTGTGTCAGATGGAAAAAGGAACAAGTCAGAATACAGGGCTATATCAGCCATTACCTGTACCAGAGAAGCCATGGGAATGATATTAGTACAGATTTTGTTCTTGGTTTACCTAGGACACAGAGGGGGCATGATTCCATTTTTGTGGTAGTGGATAGATTGTTGAAGATGGAACATTTTATTCCTTATAAGAAGACTAATGATGCTATTTATATTGCAGAGTTATTTTTCAGGGAGGTGGTGAGACTACATGGTCTACCTAAGAGCATAGATTCAGATCGAGATACCAAGTTTGTTGGTTATTTTTGGAGGACATTATGGAAGAAGTTGAAGGTAGATTTGAAGTTTAGTTCTGCACACCATCCACAAACTAATGGATATATAGAAGTGGTGAATATGAGTTTGGGTAACCTTCTACGATGCTTAGTAGGAGATAAGCCCAAGAGATGGGATTTGATTTTACCATAGGCATAATTTGCTTACAACAATTTTGTCAATAGGAGTACTAGTAAATCACCATTCTAGATTGTATATGGGAATAGTGCAAGAAATGCTTCAAAGTTAAGGAAGTTGGACAAAGGAGAAAAGTAGCATGCTAAAGTTGAAGACTTTATAGAACACCTGAGGAATTTGCATGAATAAGTGAGAAAGCATATTAATAAAATGAATACCCAGTATAAGGCTAAGGCAGATCAGAAGAGGAGATATAAAGAGTTCTAGGTAGGAGACAAAGTCATGGTTCACTTGAGAAAAGAAAGGTTCCCAATTGGAACATATAATAAGTTAAAAATGAAGAAATTTGAACCATGCAGAATCCTAAAGAAGCATGAATCATGAAATGCATATGAGGTAGAGTTGCCAAGAAGGATCAACATTTAACATGTATTAAACATTGTTAATTTAATAGAATATCATGAAGGTGGCACAGAGGATGGACTAACAGAAGAATAGTGGAGTATTCTGGCATCTTCTTCAATAGAGGAGATAGAAGAGATCTTGGATAGCCATGTGGGTAGAAGTACTCGGAATAGGCAATATGGAGAGTATCTGGTGAAATGGAAAGGAATGCCTGTTGAATATTCTTCTTGGTTGTCTAAGGCAGAGGTTGACCATTTGGGTTTTCTTCAAACAAATACCTGAGATGTGACAGGGTCACTTCTCAAATTACCCTGGGTGTTTGATGTAGGAGCATCCAGTCATGTAAAGACAATATTGTATCACCCAAAAAGATGTTGATTCAAAATAATTGAATTTATTTTCATTTATTTCCATAATTATTATTTCTAGTTCCATAATCGCTTGAATAATGATGTAGGACTTTCAATTTTTTCAAACTGCTATTTTTGGAAAGTTTGTATTTGGTCACGAATGGAAGCATAAATTTAAAGTAATCTTTGTAAATGAAATATAAGACCTTTGGCAAAGTAATCAGGCAAAGATCATTTGTGAGTTGAAATATATTAAAGTTTCTATTTTCTGATAAACCCTTAAAATTTTTTGAAATCAAATATGAGGCACTAAAACATCCCATAACATCCCAAAAGGTTGACAGAAATCCATTTACAGATTTTTGAAGTGATAGTTAACTTTGCAAGCTTTCTGTTGCTTCAAATGGTTCGTCAATGGGACACCTGGATCAAAAGTTAAGCTTCCCAAAAGTTGACCTACTTTTGGAGGGAGTGGCCAATTTTGAAATTTAGTTGGAGTCCGCCAAAAAGGGCTATTTATGACTATTTTTGGGGAGCTTGGGCAGTAGTAGTGATAAGGGGGAATGTGTAGAGTCAATATAGGTAGGGAAATAGAAACCCTAGCTGAGTTGGGGTTATAGAAGGTAGAAAATTCTAGAGCCTGGTGATAGGTAGTTGTAATGTGTTGCAGCCTGTGGAGGATTGATTCCTCTAATTGTATTTAAGCAAATTTTGTTATTGTGTGTTTTTATGATTTACCCCCTTCATCAAGTAGTATCAGAGCAAGGGTTCATGAGTGTGTAGACAGATCGCTGCTTGTGAGGCAGCTTGCACCAGGACCTGAGGTTGTGGGTTTGCTGCGGAGATCAAGATGCCTCCATGGAGAAACCATGTTGGGAGAAATGCTTTGATGGAAGAGGGTTTTAGAGCCTTACAAAGGAAGATTGATGCATTGCAAAAGGAATTGCGAAGAGGGTTTGAGTCAAGAACAAGAGACGAAAGTGAGGATGAAGTTGAAGAAGAGCTATCTGAGGAAGAACAAGAAGCTGTAGGAGATCCTGTAAAACTTATGCTGTTAAGGGCCATTTCAAATATTGAAAAGAGGGCTAGGATTAAAGTTTCTACCTATTCTGGAGATTTGAACCTAGAACAACTTATTGATTGGATCAATGACATGGAGCAATATTTTGTGTATGAAGATGTGGAAGAGCCAGATCGGGTCAAGTTTACAAAAACAAAGTTGAAGGGCCATGTCAGTATTTGGTGGAAGGAGGTCTAGTTAATGAGGAATAGAAGAGGAAAAGGAAAGATTACCAGATGGGATCGAATGGTGGAAAAACTCAAGAAGCAGTTTATTCCTGTGGACTATGAGATGGAGTTATTGAAGAAACTGTAAGGATTGAAGCAAGGTAACAAGTCTGTTAAGGAGTATATAGAAGATTTTTATAATATTATTATCAGGACAAGCCATGAAGTGGCCAACAAGGAGAAGGTAGCTTGTTACATTAATGGTTTGAGGCCAAGTATTCAAAAGGAGCTGAGCCTGGTTAGAATGACCACCATAGAAGATGCATACACATTTTCCTTGAAGGTGGAAGAGATGAATAAAAGATTCAATAGTAGGCAAAGGGGAAGAGATCAAGGTGGAAGGACTGGTGGAAGACCCTATGGAGGCCGAAATGAATATTCAAAGATAAGTGAAGAAGTTGGCACCAATCAAAATCAGAGTGGAGATATAGCCTACCACCCTTGTGAATAGAATAATGGTGAGCAAAGAGGAAGAGGAAGAGGTAGACCTAGGCAAGGACCTGGAAGAGGAGGTTCTTAGAGAAACCTATTTTTAATGTGAAGAAGAAGGGAATCAAGCATATGAGTTTCTGCAACATCAAGAAAGGATGAATAGAAGACCTGAAGGTAATGCACGAGTTGCACATGTAGATGAAGATACATAGTCTAAGTATTCTGAAGATGCTGAAAGGGGAGAAACCCTGGTTGTCAGAAGAATTTTGTTGAGTGAGGAGAAAGAACCCAATCAGAGTAAGAGTTTATTCCACACAAGGTGCAAATGTAAAGGTAAGTATTGTGATATTATTATCAATAGTGGAAGCACTGACAATCTTGTTTCAGAGGAGATGGTTGACAAGTTGAAGTTGAGAAGAAGAAAGTATCCACATCCATATTGGATTGCATTGTTGTAAAAGGACCATAGAGCTTTGGTCAATGAGTAGTGTTTAGGGAAATTCATGATTGGGGACTACCATGATGAGATGCTGTGTGATACCATACGGATGGATGCATGTCATATGTTGTTCGAGAGGCCATGGAAGTATGATAGGTGTGCCGTCCATGATGGCCATGCCAACACATATTCCCTAACAAAGAATGGAGTTCGTCATAAGTTGAAGCCCTTGAAGGAGGTGGAAGAGAAGTTATGTAGGACTGCCAGAATTTGCTTGGTACATGAAAGGAAAGTTTTGGAGGGTATGAAGCATGAGCGTCATTATTTTGCATTGATTGCTAAGATTAGTAAAGAGAAATGTGAAGATGTACTAGTAGAAGTCTCAGATATGTTGGAAGAATTTAAGGATATTGTCTTTGATAATGTACTAGAAGGTTTACCACTGGTGAGGAAGATTAGTCATCAAATGGATTTGATAACAGGAGCTAGTTTTCTGAATAAGGCAGCCCATAGAATGACCCCTGTAGAGAATGAAGAGCTGAACAGACAAGTTTAGGAGTTGTTGAGGAAGAGACTGATAAGGGAGAGCCTTATTCGATGTGCAGTACCTACAATACTAGCATCAAAGAAAGATGGTGAGTGGAGGATATGTACAGACTCTCAAGCCATCAATAAGATCAGGATCAAGTATAGATTTCCATTGCCTAGAATGGATGACATAATGGGTTGTCTGAGTGGAGCCAAGTACTTCATGAAGATTGACTTGAAGAGTGGGTATCACTAGCTCCGAATCAGAGAAGGAGATGAATGGAAGATAGACTTCAACACAAAGGAAGGTTTGTATGAGTGGTTAGTCATGCCATTTGGGCTAACCAATGCATCAAGCACATTCATGCAGCTCATGAATGAGGTATTGAAAGAATTTTTGCAAAGTTTTGTTATTATTTATTTAGATGACATTTTGATTTTCAGTAAGACTTGGGATGAGCATCTGATGCATATCAAAAGAGTTTTAGAGAAGCTGAGGAAGGAGAAGTTGTTGATTAATCTAAACAAATGTTGTTTTGCAAAGAAGGAATTGGTATACCTGGAATTTGTTGTCTCAGAGGAAGGTCTTAAAATAGACCTAGAGAAGGTGAGGGCTATCATTGAATGGCCTACACTAAGGAGTGCTACAAAGGTAAGATCTTTTCATGGTTTGGCAAGTTTTTAAAGAAAGTTTATCAGGAATTTTAGTAACATTTGTACACCCCTAACTGAGACAATGAGAGGGGATAGAAAAGAGTTTAAATCGACTACAGGAGCAAACAAGAGTTTTGATACATTGAAGCAGAAAGTCATAGAGAAACATGTTTTTGCACTTCCAGATTTTAATAACGTATTTCAGGTAGATTGTAATGCTAGTGGCAATGCCTTAGGAGTTGTTTTGAGCCAAGAAGGTAAGCCCATTGCCTATTTTAGTGAGAAGTTTAATGATGCCAAGAAAAAGTATTATGTTTATGATCAAGAATTTTATTTAATAGTTCAGGATTTGAAGAAATGGAGACATTATCTATTGCCAAAAGAGTTTGTTTTATATACTGATTGTTAGGCTTTGTTGTATCTTAATAGTCAAGGAGAGTTAAATCAAAGGCAGTTAAAATGGGTTGAGTTTTTGCAGAGTTATAGTTTTGTTTTGAAGCACAAGAGTGGGAAGTCCAACAGAGTTGTAGATGCCTTAAGTAGAAGGCAAAATTTGATGATAGAAATGAAGATAGAAGTTGTTAGGTTTGATGAACTCAAAAGTTTGTATCCTGAAGATGTAGACTTTGCAGAGGCCTAGAAAGCTTGTTTAGGACCTGTTACTTTGGATGAGACAAAATGGTTGGATTTTATAATCCAAGATGGCATTTTTTTAGAGGAAGCCAGTTGTGCATTCCAAGGAATTCTATGAGGGAGAACTTGATTAAGGAGAAGCACAGTGGGGGATTAGTTGGACACTTTGGTTGTGTTAAGACCATTGCTATTGTTGATGAGCATTACTATTGGCCACAGTTGTAGCAAGATGTGAGCAAATCTGTGCAGAGTTGCAAAGTGTGTCAGATGGAAAAAGGAACAAGTCAGAATATAGGGCTATATCAGCCATTACCTATACTAGAGAAGCCATGGGATGATATTAGTATAGATTTTGTTCTTGGTTTATCTAGGACGCAGCGGGGACATGATTCTATTTTTGTGGTGGTGGACAGATTCTCAAAGATGGAACATTTTATTCCTTGTAAGAAGACTAATGATGGTGTTCCTATTGCAGAGTTATTTTTCATTGAGGTGGTGAGACTACATGGTCTACCTAAGAGCATAGTTTCAGATCAAGATACCAAGTTTTTTGGTTATTTCTAGAGGACATTGTGGAAGAAGATGAAGGTAGATTTGAAGTTCAATTCTGCACACCATCCACAAACTCATGGATAGATAGAAGTGGTGAATAGGAGTTTGGGTAACCTACTATGATGCTTAGTAGGAGATAAGCCAAAGGGATGGGATTTGATTTTACCACAAGTAGAATTTACTTACAACAATTCTGTCAATAGGAGTACTGGTAAATCACCATTCCAGATTGTATATGGGAATAGTCCAAGAATTGCTTTAGAGTTAAAGAAGATAACAAAGGTGAAAAGGCAAGTGCTAAAGCTAAAGACCTTGCGGAACACCTGAAGCATTTGGATGAAGAGGTGAGAATGATGAAGGGGGTAAATCACAAAACATAGAATAACAGATATTGAACTCAGCAAATAGAACTTTCTTTTATTGAACTTGGCAACTCATTACATCACAGAAGCTTAATTACAATCTGAGGATGAATCCTCTACTGGCTGTAACACATTATAGCTTTCCCAACCTCAAGACTCTAGAATCTTCAGCATTCTATAACCCCAAATCAGCTAGGGTTTCTATTTTCTCACCTATTCTTGACTCCACACTGGCCCCCTTGACTCTACTACTACCCAGGGTTCCTAAATAGTCATAAATAGCACTTTTTGGCAGCCTCCAACCAAATTTTGAAATTTGCAACTCCCTCCAAAAGTAGGTGAACTTCCAGGAAGCATAACTTTTGATCCAGGTGTCCGATTGACGAACCGTTTTAAGTGCCGAAAAGCTCATGATGTGAACTATCACACTGGAAATCTGTAAACAGATTTCCATCAACTTTTTGGGATGTTATGGGAAGTTTAAGTGCCTCATATCTAGTTCTAGAAATTTTCAGGGGCTTTTCAGAAAACAAAAACTTTAATATCTTTCAGCTCACAAATGATCTTTGCCTGATTCCTTCGCCAAAAGTCTTATATTTCTGTTATGTAACTTTTTGGAAGTTTTTGCTTCATTACGTGCCCAAATGCAAACTTTCTAAACATAGCAGGTACACTTTCCTAATTAGGTAGGTCGCTATTTTTAGCAGTTTTGGAAAAACTGAAAGTCCTACATTATTATTCTAGATATTATGGAACTAGAAACACTAATTATGGAAAGAAATGAAAACAACTACATTGATTTTGAATTAACTTCTTTTTGGGTGATGCAAGATTGCCCTTACACCACTGGATGCTCCTGCATCAGACACCCAGGGTAATTTGAGAAGTGACCCTGTCACGTCTCATGTGTTTGTGTGATGAAAACCCAAATGGTCAACCTCTGCCTTAGACAACTAAGAAGAATCTTCAACAGGCCTTCCTTTCCATTTTACTACATATTCTTCATATTTCTTGTTCCAAGTACTTCTTCCCATACGGCTATCCAAGATCTCTTCTATCTCCTCTATTGAAGTAGATGCTGGAATACTCCACCGCACTTCTGTTGGTCCATCCTCTGTTCCACCTTCATGATATTCTGATAAATCAGCAATGTTGAAAATAGGGGAAATATTGATCCCACTCGGCAGCTCTACCTCATATGCATTTGCTGAATCATTCTTCTTCAGGAGTCTATATGGTCTAAATTTATTCATTTTCAACTTATTGTATGTTCCAATTGGGAACCTTTCTTTTCTCAAGTGAACCATGATTTCATCTCCTACCTGGAATTCCTTATATCTCCTCTTCTGATCTGCCTTAGCCTTGTACTGAATATTCATTTTATTAATGTGCTTTCTCACCTCTTCATGCAAATTCTTCAGATGTTCTGCAAAGTCTTCAGCTTCAACACTTGTCTTTTCTCCATTGTCTAGCTTCCTTAACTTAGAAGCAGTTCTTGGGCTATTGCCATATATAATCTGGAATAGTGATTTACCAGTACTCCTATTGACAGAATTGTTGTAAGAAAATTCTGCCTATGGTAAAATCAAATCCCATCCCTTGGGCTTATCTCCTACTAAGCATCGTAGTAGGTTACCCAAACTCCTATTCACCACTTCAGTTTGTCCATCAGTCTGTGGATGGTGTATAGAACTAAACTTCAAATCTGTCTTCAACTTCTTCCACAATGTCCTCTAGAAATAACCAACAAACTTGGTATCTTGATCTGAAACTATGCTCTTTGGTAGACCATGTAGTCTCACCACTTCCCTGAAAAATAACTCTGCAATATGAACAGCATCATTAGTCTTCTTACAAGGAATAAAATGTGCCATCTTTGAGAATCTGTCCACCACCACAAAAATAGAATTTTGCCCTCTCCATGTCCTTGGTAAACCAAGAACAAAATCCATCCTAATATCATCCCATGGCTTCTCCGGTACAGTTAATGGTTGATACAACCCTGTATTCTGACTTGTTCCTTTTGCAATCTAACATACTCTGCAATTCTGCACAAACTTCCTCACATCCTGCTGCAACTATGGCCAATAATAATTTTTACCAACAATAGAAATGGTCTTATCTCAACCAAAGTGTCTAGCCAATCCCCCACTATGCTTCTCCTTAATCAGGTTCTCTCTCATGGAACTCCTCGGAATGCACAACTGGCTTCCTCTAAACAACATGCCATCTTGGATTATGAAATCCAACCATTTTGTCCTATCCAAAGTAACAGGCTTAAGACAAGCTTTCCAAGCCTCTGCAAAATCTAGATCTTCAGGATACAAACTTTTGAGCTCATCAAACCCAACAACCTCAATCTTCATTTTTGTCAACAAATTTTGCCTTCTGCTCAAGGCATCTGCAACTCTGTTGGACTTCCCACTCCTGTGCTTCAAAACAAAGGTATAACTCTGTAAAAACTCAACCCATTTTAAGTGCCTTTGGTTCAACTCCCCTTGACTATTAAGATATTGCAAAGCTTGATGATTAGTATATAAAACAAACTCTTTTGGCAACAAATAATGTCTCCATTTCTTCAAAGCCTGAACTATTGCATAAAATTCTTGATCATAAATAGAATACTTTTTCTTGGCATCATTAAGCTTGTCACTAAAATAGGCAATGGGCTTACCTTCTTGGCTCAAAACAGCTCCTATACCACTACCACTAGCATCGCAATCTACTTGAAATACCTTATTGAAATCTGGAAGTGCCAAAACAGATTGTTCTACGACTTTCTACTTCAATGTATCAAAGCTCTTGTCTACTCCTTTAGTCCATCTAAACTCTTTTCTATCCCCTCTCATTGTCTCAGTTAGGGGTGCACAAATGCTACTAAAATTCCTCATAAACTTTCTGTAAAAACTTGCCAAACCATGAAAAGATCTTACCTCTGTTGCACTCCTTGGCGTAGGCCATTCAATGATAGCCCTTACTTTTTCTGGGTCCATCTTAAGACCTTCCTCTGAGACAACAAATCCCAGGTATACCAACTCCTTCTTTGCAAAACTACATTTCTTTAGATTAATTAGTAGCTTCTCCTCCCTCAGCTTCTCTAGAACTCTTCTGATATGCATCAAATGCTCATCCCAAGTCTTACTGAAAATTAAAATATCATCCAAATAAACAATAACAAAACTTCCCAAAAATTCTTTTAGTACCTTGTTCATGAGCTGATGAATGTGCTCGGTGCATTGGTTAGACCAAATGGCATGACTAACCACTCATACAAACCTTCCTTTGTCTTGAAGGTTGTCTTCCATTCATCCCCTTCTCTGATATGGATCTGGTGATACCCACTCTTCAGGTCAATTTTTGTGAAGTACTTTGCTCCACTCAAACAATCCATGATGTCATCCATTCTTGGCAATGGAAATCTATACTTGATCGTTATCTTATTGATGGCTCGAGAGTCTGTACACATCCTCCATTCTCCATCCTTCTTTGGTGCTAGTACTGCAAGTACCGCACATGGACTTAGGCTCTCCCTTATCAGTCCCTTTCTCAACAACTCATGAACTTGTCTGTTCAACTCTTCATTCTCTGCAGGGGTCATTCTATGGGCTGCCTTGTTTGGAAAATTGGCTCCTGGTATCAAATCCATTTGATGACTTATCTTCCTTACTGGTGGTAAACCTTCTGGTACATTATCAGAGATAATGTCCTAGAACTCTACCAACATATCTAAAACTTCTACAGGTACATCTTCACATTTCTCTTGGCTAATCTTAGGAATCAATGCAAAGCAATGACGCTCATGCTTCATACCCTCCAGAAATTTCCTACCATCTACCAAACAAATTCTGGCAGTACTGCATACCTTTTCTTCCACCTCCTTCAAGGGCTTCAACTTATGATGAACTCCATCCTTTGTTAAGGAATATGTGTTTGCACGGCCATCATGGACAACACTCCTATCATATTGCCATGGCCTCCCCAACAGCATATGACATGCATCCATCGGTATGATATCACACAACACCTCATCATGGTAGTCACCAATCTTGAACTTCACTAAACACTGCTCATTGACCAAAGCTCTATGGTCCTATTGATGATTACAATATACAGCCTTCTAGCCCTCCTAGCGCCAGAAAACTGCTGATGATTACAATATACAGCCTTCTAGCCCTCCTTCTAGCACCAGAAAACTGTTGATGACTGTTTTGATGCAATCATAACAATAAGTTAAAATTCACATGAAATGAACTGAAACTATACTTGAAAGATAAGAAGGAATCATTTGAGATTCAACTAATCCCAAGTCTACAATGGTTCGGCTGGTCAAGTTCAGTTGGTCAATGTGAAGCTGTAATGTTCAAGGGGCCTTACGTAGTTTAGGTTTGTTTGGTGGCTTACTGGACTAAGAATATGCAAAGAGGTCATAGATTTCAACAAGTATTCTGTTCATTTGCATAAAAGTGATACTGTGCTGCAAGTTTCAGAGGGTTTTCTTGAATTTTTTGCAGCTTTCTTCTTTATCTGTTTATGAAAACTATCTACTTATAGCTCTGTTATACATGCTTCTTCAAATTTGAGACAATTTCCTTTGGATTTCTACGTTTTCAGCTAAATATTTCAGATGGGTTGGGAAAAGTTAGAAAGATCTAATCTATACCTCATTTAATCTACCAAAGGATCTAATTGTTTCTGTTATGCACTATGTAAATACCATAGTAATTTGATCAAATCCACAGTAAAAACCCTAAATGTAAGTTCTGAGCATTTTCACAAACGTACATTTAAAATTGCAAGCTCTCAAAGAAGATATTTCAAAACACAAAGAAGAGCAGGAGAACACTCAGAAGATAGATGCAGAACTCCAGATTCTATTGTATCAGAAACGAATAGTCATACATGATTTACAATGTAGGAATGACTCTTAGTTTCATTGATCATACTACAAAGAACTTACAAGCTTTACAGATACAGTAAGGCAGCCAGACATTCCACGCGCACCTTACTGCAGACAAACAGGTGACCTCCTTCTTCTACTTCTAAACTATGCTAACCTGCTGTATGCTTCTAAAAAAAATTGTTGTAACCCTTGTTGCTTTCCTAAAATCCCTGTTGTAGGCCCTAAAATCCCTGTTGTAGAGTATTACAGTGTAGAGAGGCACAATATAAAGACATTCTGATTGTCCTCACTACAGCAAAAACCTAACTGAACCACTGGTTCAAACCCTTGGTTACAGCAATAAATACAGGTGAACCAGTTCTCAAAAAATATCTCTGAGTAGTGTCAAATCTGGGTGAAATATTGCCCCTTCTGAGAAGTTCCGGCAGCTAGGTAATAACTTCTGTTTATCTGTTGCAGTAATACCTTCAGCTGCAACCTTGTTCTTTACTTGAATGGCCTTGCCTTTTCGCATTTCATCCTTATCTTCCTGCTCCTGAGATCGGATCTTCTGCCTCTATGAGGTCACTGTGTTGACTTTCCAGCTGCTTCCTCAACTGCAAGCCTGCAAGACAAGACAAGCAATAAGTATTACATTTATCACATAAACAGCATGAAATTAAAATAACTGTTTAAACCCAGGTGACTGTGCAAGATTGTGGAAATCAGATCCAGAATACTCTCAAAACGCGTCCAAAATGCGTTCAGACTGCTCAAAATTCATCGGGTCAACCATCGCTGACCGGGAAAATGCCACAGGCGCCAAAAAAAACACTTTAAAATTCCACTGCTTCATTTCCCGCCCATCGGCATGACTATCGCTATCGGCGTGTCAAAAAAAACATGTTGGTCGATATTCACTTCATCATCATGACATTCTGGAAATATGATGCCCTCCCTCCTGAAGGTCCAGATGACGTCATCATGATATTTCGCTTCTGTATATTGGAGAAAAGAACATCATCATCATCATCATCATCATGTTTGAAGGAAAATAGGAGGATATGGAATATGATCCTGCTGCTGAGGAAAGGAAAAAATGATGGTGATGTCATCGTCATATTCGGGCTTCATTAAAATGCAAAAGATGACGTCATCATCATATTCAGTTAAGATCAGGGGATAATTGTGATATCGGGTCACCTAAGGAGCATGCTCAGGATGATGAATGTAATATGACCCTTTTTGCGGCCAAGGTAACCCTCTCGAAAGATCAGGATGATGATGATCATCAGGATATTTGCTTTTGTCGAACTTTAGAATAAGACGTCATCATCATATTCGTGAACCGGATCGTGCTTTGGAAAATATCCTGCCGAAGGGAAAAATGTGATCATGATGATCATCATCAGGATATTTGCTTCTTCGTTTATCAGATCGGGATGATGTCATCATGATATCCGGAGCCTTTGTTAAACTTAGAACATGACGTCATCATGATATTTCGCTAACCGGATCATGTTTTGGAAAATATCCTGCCGAAGGGAAATGTGATGATGATGATCATCAGGATATTTACTTCGTTTATTAGATCGGGATGACGTCATCATGATATCCGGGGCCTTTGTTAAACTTAGAACATGACGTCATCATGATATTTCGCCAACCGGATCATGTTTTGGAAAATATCCTGTTGAAGGAAAATGTGATGATGATGATCATCAGGATATTTTCAAAAGGTCTTACTTCATCGGCAGGAGGACTTTACGAAATATCAGGTGGACAAACAAGATCATGATGATCTTGACAACAGGACAGGATAAAAATATGATGACCCTCCTCATCGAATTATCATGATGACGTCATCATCATATTTTGTCTTCGGAGCATAAGGATGAGTTGAAGTCATCATGATATTTGTGTTAGGGTGATATTGTAAAATATGATCATGCTATTTGAGGAATGGAATATCGCCTTCTTCTGAATAGATAGGGTGATCATCATGATATTGTAAAAAAGGCGATCAGGAGGATATGAACATGATGATCCTCTTAATCGAATTATGATGATGATGTCTCCATCACTCAGCGAATTTCAGCGAATGACCCTCTTGTGAGATCAGGATGATCATGATCATGCAAAAGGAGATCAGGAGGATATGAAGTCGTCATCATCATCTTAGCGAACTTCAGCAAATATCAGGATGATGACCTTCCGATAGGATTTGAACATGCGCATGCAAATATGCCGACGGTGGATTTTCTAAGTCAGGGTGATCTTATATTATCAGCATGATATTATAATTTTAGGCGATGCAAAAATATCATGATGATGTTCGCAATACAAAGACCGCTCGACGGGGAAACTTACTGTGACTTAAAGATGACGTCATCATGATATTTGAACCTCAGGATATTATCGGGGGGGCGTTTCAAATATGATGATGATGTCCTTTATACAACAAAACCAAGTTTATAAAATATGACCCTCCTAAAATAATCATGATGCGCATAAGGCCTTTTGACGGGTAAAGGGCACTACCACCTAAGATTGACATCCGAATATTGCGACTGCATGATTTTTAGCGGGTGATAGACCAAGATCATGATGACCTTGATAACATGAAAAAAAATGATGATCATCTTGCGAATATCAGGTTTGACCAAAACTTTGACTGTGCATAACTTCCACATATGGACGAATTTTCAAGTGAAGTAAAAGGCAAACCTACATGGAATTTCAAGCTCTTTCTAAATATGAGGTCATAGAAATAAAATATGAACTTTGACAAACTGACCTCATGATGATGATGAACCTCATCCTATATCATGATGATGATGCACCTGACCTTCATTTTTACCAGACCGCCAGAAAGCAGAAAAAACACAAGCAGAAGCAAAAAAGCAAAACATCAGCAGGGGTCCCCATTTTTCTAAGGAGCATAATGGGGCGTGTTGTGAACATCACAACAGGTCCTTCTACAACCATGCAATCCGATATGGATGTGGATGCTTTCTACTTGTCAACTTCAACTTGTCAACCATCTCCTCTGAAACAAGATTATCAGTGCTTCCACTGTCAATAATAATATCACAACACTTACCCTCACATTTGCACCTTGTGCGGAATAAACTCTTCCTCTGATTGGGTTCTTTCTCCTCATTTAGCAAGCTTCTTCTGACAACTAGGGTTTCTCCCCTTTCAGCATCTTCAGAATGCTCAGAATGTGCATCTTCATCTACATGTGCAACTCATGCATTACCTTCAGGTCTTCTATTTGTCCTTCCTTGATGTTGCAGACACTCATATGCTCGATGCCCTTCTTCTCCACATTAGAAACAGGTTCCTCTAAAACCTCCTCTTCCAGGTCCTTGCCCAGGTCTGCCTCTTCCTCTTCCTCTTTACTCACCATTGTTCTGGTCACGAGGGTGGTAGGTATTGTCACCTCTCTAATTTTGACCGGTGCCAACTTCTTCACTTTTCTTTGCATCTTCATTTCGGCCCCCATAGGGTCTTCCACCAATCCTTCCACCTTGACTTCTTCCCCTTTGTTTACTGTCAAATCTTTTATTCATCTTCTCTTCCACCTTCAGGGAAAACTGGTATGCATCTTCTATGGTGGTCATTCTGACCAGGCTCAACTCCTCTTGAATACTCATCCTCAACCCATTAATGTAATGGGCTACCTTCTCCTTGTTGGGCTCTGCATGGCCTATCCTGATAGTAATTTTATAAAACTCTTCTGTATACTCCTTAACAGACTTGTTACCTTGCTTCAATCCTTGCAGCTTCTTCAGCAACTCCATCTCATAGTCCACAGGAATAAACTGCTTCTTCAGTTTCTCCACCATCCGATCCCATCTGGTGATCTTTCCTTTTCCTCTTCTATTCCTCTCTAATTGGACCTCCTTCCACCAAATATTGGCATGGCCCTTCAACTTTGTTTTTGTAAACTTAACCTGATCTGGGTCCTCCACGTCTTCATACTCAAAATACTCCTCCATGTCATTGATCCCATCAATAAGCTGTCCTGGATTCAAATCTCCAGAATATGTAGAAACTTCAATCCTGGGCCTCTTTCCAATCTTCAAAATGGCCCTCAACAACCTAACTTCTACAGGATCTCCAATAGCTTCTTGTTCTTCCTTAGATAACTCTTCTTCATCTTCACCTTCACTTTCTTCTCTTGTCCTCGGCTCAAACTCTCTTCGTAGCTCCTCTTGCAATGCATCGATTTGCCTTTGTAGGGCTATAAAACCCTCTTCTGTCAAAGCATTCCTCCCAACATGATTTCTTCATGGAGGCATCTTGGTCTCCGCAGCAACCCACAACCTCAGGTCCTGGTGCAAACTACCTCACAGTTGGCAATCTGTCTACACACTCAGGAACCCTTGCTTTGATACCACTTGATGAAGGGAGTAAATCACAAAACACAGAATAACAGATATTGAACTCAGCAAATAGAACTTTCTTTTATTGAACTGGGCAAATCATTATATCACAGAAGCTCAATTACAATCCGAGGATGAATCCTCTACCAGTTTCAACACATTACAACTTTCCCAACCTCAAGACTCTAGAATCTTTAGCCTTCTGTAACCCCAAATTAGCTAGGGTTTCTATTTTGTCACCTATTCTTGACTCCACACTAGCCCCCTTGACTCTACTACTACCCAGGGTTCCTAAAATAGTCATAAATAGCACTTTTTGGCAGCCTCCAGCCAAATTTCAAAATTTGCAACTCCCTCCAAAAGTAGGTCAACTTCTGGGAAGCATAACTTTTGATCCAGGTGTCTGATTGATGAACCGTTTTAAGCACCAAAAAGATCGTGATGTGAACTATCACACCAGAAATTCGTAAACAGATTTCCATCAACTTTTTGGGATGTTATGGGAAGTTTTAGTGCCTCATATCTCATTCCAAAAATTTTCAGGGGCTTTTCAGAAAACAAAAACTTTAATATCTTTCAGCTCACAAATGATCTTTGCCTGATTCCTTTGCCAAAGGTCTTATATTTCTATTATGTAACTTTCTGGAAGTTTTTGCTTCATTACGTGCCCAAATGCAAACTTTCTAAAAATAGCAGGTACACTTTCCTAATTAGGCAGGTCACTATTTTTAGTAGTTTTGGAAAAACTAAAAGTCCTACATTATTATTCTGGATATTATGGAACCAAAAACACTAATTATGGAAAGAAATGAAAACAACTACAATGATTTTGAATTAACTTCTTTTTGGGTGATGCAAGATTGCCCTTACACCACTGGATGCTCCTGCATCAGAGAAATTATATTAATAAAATGAATACTTAGTAAAAGGCTAAGGTAGATTAGAAGAGGAGATATAAAGAGTTCCAGGTAGGAGATGAAGTCATGGTGCACTTGAGAAAGTAAAGTTTCCTAATTGGAACATATAATAAGTTGAGAATGAAGAAATTTGGACCATGCAGAATCTTGAAGAAGCATGATTCAAGAAATGCATATGAGGTAGAGTTGCCGAGTGGGATCAACATTCTACCTATGTTCAACATTGTTGATTTAACAAAATATCAGGAAGGTGGCACATAGGATGGACTAACAGAAGAACAATGGAGTATTCCAGCATCTACTTCAACAGAGGAGATAGAAGAGATCTTTGATAGTCATGTGGGAAGAAGTACTCGGAATAGGCAATATGAAGAACATATAGTGAAATGGAAAGGAAGGCCTGTTGAAGATTCTTCATGGTTGTCCAAGGAAGAGGTTGACCATTTGGGTTTTCCTCAAACAAATACCTAAGACGTGACAGGGTCACTTCTTAAATTACCTTAGGTGTCTGATGCAGGGGCATCTAGTGGTGTAAAGGCAACCTTGCATCAAGCAAATAGATGTTGATTCAAAATCATTGAAGCTCTTTTCATTTATATCTATAATTAGTATTTTTGGTTCCATAATCACTTGAATAAAGATTGACTGCTATTTTTGGAAAGATTTACTACTATAAGATTGACTGCTATTTTTGGAAAGTTTGCATTTGGGCATGGATGGAAGCAAAAATTCATAGGAAACTTTGTAAATGAAATATAAGACCTTTGGTGAAGGAATCAGGTAAAAATGATTTGTGAGATGAAAGATATTAAAGTTTCTATTTTCTGAAAAACCCTTGAAATTTTTTGAAATCAGATATGAGGCACTAAAACATCCCATAACATCCCAAAATGTTGATAGAAATCTGTTTATAGATTTCTAACATGATAGTTCACTTCATGAGATTTTTAGTGCTTCAAACGGTTCGTCAATTAGACACCCGGATCAAAAGTTATGCTTCCCAGAAGTTGACCTACTTTTGGAGGGAGTGGTAAATTTCAAAATTTAGCTAGAGGCGGCCAAAAAGGGCTATTTATGACTATTTTTGGGGACCTTGGGCAATAGTATAGAGAAGGGGGAAAGTGTAGAGTCAAGAATAGGCAGGAAAAAAGAAACCCTAGCTGATTTAGGGTTATAGAAGGTAGAAGTTTTGAGATCCTTGTGATAGGTAGTTGTAATGCATTACAGCCTATGGAGGATTGATTCCTTTGATTGTATTTGAGATTCTATAATGAATGAGTTGTCTAAATCAATAAAAGAATATTCTATTTTGTATTTGCAATTTTTGTTGTTGTGTGTTTTTATGATTTACCCCCTTCATCAAGTGGTATCTAAGCAAGGGTTCCTATGTCTGTAGATAGATTACTGACCATGAGACAGTTTGCACCAGGACCTGAGGTTATGGGTTTGCTATGGAGATCAAGATTCCTCCATGAAGAAACCATGTTGGGAGAAATGCTTTGATGGAAGAGGGTTTTAAATCCCTACAAAGGCATATTGATGCATTGCAAGAGGAACTGTGAAGAGGGTTTGAGTCGAGAACAAGAGAAGAAAGTGAGGATGAAGCTAAAGAAGAGCTATCTGAGGAAGAACAAGAAGTTGTAGGAGATCCTGAAGAACTTATGTTGTTGAGGGCTATTTTGAAGATTGGAAAGAAGTCTAAGATCAAAGTTTCTACCTATTCTTGAGATTTGAACCTAAAACAACTTATTGATTGGATCAATGACATGGAGGAATATTTTGAGTATGAAGATGTGGAAGACCCATATAAGGTCAAGTTTGCAAAAACAAAGTTGAAGGGCCTTGCCAGTATTTGGTGGAAGGAGGCCTAGTTAGAGAGGAATAGAAGAGGAAAAGGAAAGATTACCAGATGGGATCGAATGGTGGAAAAACTAAAGAAGCGGTTCATTCTTGTGGACTATGAGATAGAGTTACTGAAGAAGCTGTAAGGATTGAAGCAAGGTAGCAAGTCTCTGCAAGGTAACAAGTCATACAGAAGATTTTTATAAGATTACTATCAGGGCAGGCCATGCATAGGCCTACAATGAGAAGGTAGCCCATTAAAAAATGGGTTGAGGCCAAGTATTCAAGAGGATCTGAGCCTGGTCAAAATGAGCACCATAGAAGATGCATACCATTTTTTCCTGAAGGTAGAAGAGAAGTTGAATAAAAGATTCGACAACAAGTAAAGGGGAAGAGGTCATGGTGGAAGGACTGGTGGAAGTCCCTATGGAGGCTGAAATGAAGATTTAAAGAAAAGTGAAGAAGCTAGCACCAGTCGAAATCAAAGAGGAGATAAGGCCTACCACCCTTGTGACCAGAATAATGGTGAGCAAAGTGGAAGAGGAAGAGGCAGACCTGGGCAAGGACCTGGAAGAGGATATTTCAGAGGAACCTATTTTCAATGTGGAGAAGAAGAGAATCAAGCATACGAGTGTCCGCAACATCAAGGAATGATGAATAGAAGATTCGAAGGTAATGTACAAGTTACACATGTAGATGAAGATGCACAGTCTGAGCATTCTGAAGATACTAAAAGGGGAGAAACCCTAGTTGTTAGAAGAACTTTGTTGAATGAGGAGAAAGAAAATAATCAGAGGAAAATTTTATTCTACACAAGATGCAAATGTGAAGGTAAGTGTTGTGATATTATTATTGACAGTGGAAGCACTGACAATCGTGTTTCAGAGGAGATGGTTGACAAGTTGAAGTTGACAAGAAGAAAGAATCCACATCCATATTAGATTGCATGGTTGTAGAAGGACCATAGAGCTTTGGTCAATGAGCAGTGTTTAGTTAAGTTCAAGATTGGGGACTACCATGATGAGGTGCTCTGTGATATCACACCAATGGATGCATGTCATATAATGTTGGGGAGGTCGTGGCAGTATGATAGGTGTGCTAGCCATGATGGCCATGTAAACACATATTCCCTAACAAAGGATGGAGTTCATCATAAGTTGAAGCCCTTGAAGGAGGTGGAAGAAAAGGTATGTAGTACTACCAAAATTTGCTTGGTATATGGTAGGAAATTTTTGGAGGGTATGAAGCATGAGCGTCATTGGTTTGCATCGATTCCTAAGATTAGTCAAGAGAAATGTGAAGATATACTAGTAGAATTATCTGATATGTTGGAAGAATTTTAGGATATTGTCTCTGATAATGTACCAAAGGTTTACCACCAGTGAGGAAGATAAGTCATCAAATTGATTTGATACAAGGAGCCAGTTTGCCAAATAAGGCAGCCCATAGAATGACCCCCGTAGAAAATGAAGAGCTGAATAGACAAGTTTAGGAGTTGTTGAGGAAGGGACTGATAAGGGAGAGCCTAATTCCATGTGCAGTACCTACAATACTAGGACCGAAGAAAGATGGATAGTGAAGGATGTGTATAGACTCTTGAGCCATCAATAAGATCATGATCAAGGACATATTTTCATTGCCTAGAATGGATGACATAATGGATTATTTGAGTGGAGCCAAGTACTTCATGAAGATTGACCTGAAGAGTGGGTATCACCAGATCCAAATCAGAGAAGGAGACAAATGGAAGATAGCCTTCAAGACAAAGGAAGGTTTGTGTTAGTTGTTAGTGATGCCATTTGGGATAACCAATGCACCGAGCACATTTATGCGGCTCATGAACAAGGTATTGAAAGAATTTTTGGGAAGTTTTGTTATTGTTTATTTAGATGACATTTTTATTTTTTAGTAAGACATGGGATGAGCATCTGATGCATATCAGAAGAGTTTTAAAGAATCTAAAGGAGGAGAAGTTGTTCATTAATCTAAAGAAATGTAGTTTTGCAAAGAAGAAGTTGGTATACTTGGGATTTGTTGTCTCAAAGGAAGGTCTTAAAATGGACCCATATCATTGAATGGTCTATGCCAAGGAGTGCTATAGAGGTAAGATCTTTTCATGGTTTGGCAAGTTTTTACAAAAAGTTTATCAGGAATTTTAGTAGCATTTGTGTACCCCTAATTGACACAATGAGAGGGGATAGAAAATAGTTTAAATGGACTACAAGAGAAAACAAGAGTTTTGATGTATTGAAGTAGAAATTCATAGAGCAACCTGTTTTGGCACTTCCAAATTTCAATAAGGTACTTCAAGTAGATTGTGATGCTAGTGTCAGTGCCATAGCAACTGTTTTGAATGAAGAAGGTAAGCCCATTGCTTATTTTAGTGAGAAGCTTAATGATGCCAAGAAAAAGTATTCTATTTATGATCAAGAATTTTATTCAATAGTTTAGGCTTTGAAGAAATGGAGACATTATTTGTTGCCAAAAGAGTTTGTTTTATATATTGATCATCAGGCTTTGCAGTATCTTAATAGTCAAGGAAAGTTAAATCAAAGGCACTTAAAATAGGTTGAGTTTTTTCAAAGTTATACTTTTATTTCAAAGCACAAGAGTGGGAAGTCCAACAGAGTTGGAGATGCCTTGAGTAGAAGGCAAAATTTGTTGACAGAAATGAAAATAGAAGTTGTTGGGTTCGATGAGCTCAAAAGTCTGCATCCTAAAGATCCAGATTTTGTAGAGGCCTGGAAAGCTTGTTTGGAACCTATTACTTTGGATAGGACAAAATGGTTGGATTTCATAATAGAAGATGGCATGTTGTTTAGAGTAAACCAGTTGTGCATTCTGAGGAGTTCCATGAGGGAGAACCTAATTAAGGAGAAGCATAGTGGGGGATAAGCTGGAAACTTTGCTCGAGATAAGACCATTGCTATTGTTGGTGAGCATTACTATTGGCCACAGTTGCAGCAAGATGTGAGGAAATTTGTGCAGAGTTGCAAAGTGTGTCAGATGGAAAAAGGAACAAGTTAGAATACAGGGCTATATCAGCCATTACCTATACCAGAGAAGCCATGGGATGATATTAATATGGATTTTGTTCTTGGTTTACCTAGGACACAGAGGGGACATGATTCCATTTTTATTGTGGATAGATTTTCAAAGATGACACATTTTATTCCTTGTAAGAAGACTAATGATGATGTTCATATTGTAGAGTTATTTTTTAGGGAGGTGGTGAGACTACATGGTCTATGTAAGAGCACAGTTTCATATTGAGATATCAAGTTTGTTGGTTATTTCTGGAGCACATTGTGGAAAAGTTGAAGGCAGATTTGAAGTTTAGTTTTACACACTATCCATAGATTTATGGATAGACAAAAGTGGTGAATAGGAGTTTGGGTAAACTACTATGATGCATAATAGGACATAAGCCCAAGGGATGTGATTTGATTTTACCACAGGCAAAATTTGGTTGTACAACAATTTTGTCAATAGGAGTATGAGTAAATCATCATTCTAGATTGTATATGGGAATAGTCCAAGAAATGCTTCAGAGTTAAGGAAGATGGACAAAGGAGAAAAGATAAGTGCTAAAGTCGATGACCTTATAGGACACGTGAGGAATTTGCATGAAGAGGTCAGAAATCATATTAATAAAATGAATACTTAGTACAAGGCTAAGGTAGATCAAAAGAGGAGATATAAGGAGTTCCAGGTAGGAGATGAAGTCATGGTTCACTTGAGAAAAGAAAGGTTCCCAATTGGAACATATAATAAGTTGAAAATAAAAAAATTTGGACCATGTAGAATCCTAAAGAAGCATGATTCAAGAAATGCATATGAGGTAGAGTTGCCAAGTGGGATCAACATTTCACCTGTGTTCAACATTGTTGATTTAACAGAATATCATGAAGGTGGCACAAATGATAGACTAATAGAAAAACAGTGGAGTATTTTGGCATCTACTTCAATAGAGGAGATAGAAGAGATCTTGGTTAGCCATGTGGGAAGAAGTACTCAGATCAAGCAATATGAAGAATATCTGGTGAAATGGAAAGGAAGGCCTCTTGAAGATTCTTCTTGGTTGTCTAAGGCAGAGGTTGACCATTTGGGTTTTCCTCAAACAAATACCTGAGACGTGACAGGGTCACTTCTCAAATTACCCTCAGTATCTAATACAGAAGCATCCAGTGGTGTAAAGGTAATATTGCATCACCCAAAAAGATGTTGATTCAAAATCATTGAATTTGTTTTCATTTATTTCCATAATTAGTATTTCTGGTTCCATAATCAATTGAATAATGATGTAGGACTTTCAATTTTTCCAAACTACTAAAAATAGCAAACTGCTATTTTTGGAAAGATTGACTGCTTAATTTGGAAAGTTTGCTTTTGGGTACGATGGAAGCAAAAATTTATAGGAATCTTCATAAATGAAATATAAAACCTTTGGCAAAGGAATCAAGAAAAGATCATTTGTGAACTGAAAGATATTAAAGTTTTTGTTTTCTGAAAAAACCCCTGAAAATTTTTGAAATCATATATGAGGCACTAAAATATCCCATAACATCCCAAAATTTTGATAGAAATCCATTTACACATTTTCAGCGTGATATTTCTCTTTGTGATCTTTCTGGCACTTCAAACGGTTCATCAAATGGATACCCAGATCAAAAGTTATGCTTCCTAGATGTTGACCTACTTTTGGATGGAGTGGCAAATTTTGAAATTTAGCTTGAGGCCACCAAAAAGGGCTATTTATGACTATTTTTGGGGACCTTGGGTTGTATTAGAAATAAGGGGGAAAGTGTAGAGTCAAGAATAGGCAGGAAAATAAAAACCCTAGATGATTTGGGATTATAGAAGGTAGAAGATTCCAGAGCCTGGTGATAGGTAGCTGTAATGTGTTATAGCCTGTGGAGGATTGATTCCTCTGATTTTATTTGAGCTTCTGTAATGAATGAGTTGTCCAAATCAATAAAAGAATATTCTATTTTCTATGTGCAATTTTTTTTATTGTGTGTTTTTATGATTTACCCCCTTCATCATTCTTTGTGTCGTCTTGTCATGAAGAGGTCTTCCTGCTGCTTCAAAAGGATTCGAGGTTGCCATCAAGGATTTTTTAGGGTAGTGGAGTCACACAAATCTTCTCTATTTTTAGGTTTGTCTATGCTTTATTCCATTCATAGTAATTAGATAATTGAAAATTACTCTTGGGAATAATAAATCATTATTTTTTCCTTGATAGAATAGATATTACATGTTAGAATAATTGTTTTCACATTCCTAGATCTAGACTATTGGTAGAAGCAATTTCCCTTTTTAGATTAGATTATTTCAAAACAATGGAAAACCCCAGAAACATAGATTAAATTTCTCTAGGAAAAGTCATATTATCTTGTATTTCATATCTCAATTATTAGAATAGAAAAACCATCTTTATTTCTAAAATATCTAAAAAAGCACAAAAACAAGTTTGCATTTCATTTAGCTTTGCATGCATATAGAAACCCTAGAAAAGATAGATAACTTGCAAACCCTTAATACCATCAGAAGATAAAACATGGTTAAAACATGATCCAATCAAACCCTTGATCACATCACAGGGTAAACACAAGTCAAAGCATAAACTAAACCCTAGGTCAAAACCCTAAGTCTTGTTAAGGTTGGTCATCACACATTTATCTCTTTCTTGGCTCATGAATGTGCCTAGGAGTAAGAGATGAGTGGGAGAGTGCTATTCTCAATGAAATTGAGGAAATCAATCCATGATAGCAGTTGGAGACATTTACTTTACCACAACAAGATCCATTTATCCTCCTATTATTAGAAGAAAGCAGACAACTACAAATACAATGAGAACTAATTCAATGAATTGAAAGACAAGAAGCCATAAATAAAAGCAACCGCTTACCCACACAAAGGTGGAATAGAAGAAACACCAACAAGAGAAGAGAAACTAGTGACCCTTCGGGTCATAGGGTTATCTCTACAACAACTGCCATTGAATGAAACATTCAACTTAGAACACAATAACAAAGGCCACAGAACTTGGTGACCCCTCTCCATGAAGTCCAACTCTCCAATGAGCTAGAGCCCTGTCATGTCTCACCTCCTCTCGACTGGCTACATCCACAAGAGAGAGAGTGATGTGGCAGATCACCCCATAGCAAGGAGGGAAGGGTCCATGTGCATGCCAAAATCTGAGGCGACAGCCCCGAGCAACCGGAGTCACAATTTTGAGTGTACGGGGATGCATTTAGAATTATTAGTGGGCCTAAAACCAAAACTATTGCCAGGAGTCAAACCACAAGAAGGCCACTTAGAATCTCTGCTTCCTCTCCTCAGAACTCTACTAGAAGGCCACCCTAGGCTAGCCTATGGAGGGGGAGAGGACGATTTCCTACGAGGGTGAAAGGCCGTGATGACGAGGAGCCTGACCATGAGGGCGAGAATCCCTGGTAGAGCCACTTTATCGCTAGACCCATGAAAGTGATTAGCCTCAATTGGAAGTGGGAGAGGGAGGCATGTGAGCCACAATGCAAGGGGAATTGCCCTAGTGGTCTAGAAGCTCAGGAATGAAGGTGAGAAACTTGAAGTGCAACTTTGTTAGCTTGCACATGAATCTACAGGAGAACATTAGAGCGAATAAGAGCTTTAGAATATAAAGAAACAAATGTATCAATCTAGCTAAGAGGATTTCCACCCTGAAAGTGTGTAAAATCTGAGTATATTTTGTGGGGATCTTGGGAGAATCTCCCAATAAAACCATATGCTAGGAGAAGGCCCTTGACTAAAATGGTTGAAAGCAATCATGGATCTAATTCCAAAACTGTTGAGCTTTGATACAAAACCAGAAGGGATGCTGAAATGTCTTGGCCTGCCTACAAAAAGGGCAATGAGGGTCCTGTACCCCCAAATGAAATAGTTGAGATCTCATTGGTAAGCCTTGGAAAAGAATACACCAAGCAAAGTGGGTGAGCTTTCGTTCAACAATTGCAGACCGAGTAGTAGAAAATCTTTTATGCCAAACAAATATTGAGGATTGGAGGTACCATTGCTGATTTTGGGCGTCGATCATGGGAAAATATGGTGAAAGCCATTGATAGCCAAGTAGAGGCTTGTAATTTCTGAAAGGGGTTTCTGGATACCATTTCCAATCCTTTCACCAGGGTTTGGTTGAGCAGATACCCACCTTATTGACGTAATTTTGGTTCATTTGTGCTGTCTGTTATAGTTTCTATGTATCATTTTGAACTGAAAAAATCATCTCAGGACTAATAATAACTCTGAATTTGTTGCTAGTATCTTAGATATGTTTAGAACTATAAAGGAATGAGGCCCAGTGAGAGGCAAAATAGTAGATTTTTATCTTAAAAACAAATGACAGATGAATCTATTTAGAATGTTTTTTTTGATTTACAAAAGTAAAAGATCAAGATATAATATATATTGATAGAGTGTCGATTGTGTAGAAAAATTGAAATGACAAAATTTGAACTTAAATTGCTCGATAGCATCAAGTAGTCTATAGCTATTTTCTACACTCCTGTCAAAGTTATATGTATCTGTGGTTCATATAGAGTTCAACTGCACACTTTTTAAAATTAAAAAAAGTGTTCCAAATAGATTCATCTATCATTTGTTTTTTAAGATAAAAATTTACTATTTAGCCTCTCACTGGGCCTCATTCCTTTATAGTTATAAACATATCTATATGGTTCTAAACATATCTAAGATACTAGGAACAACAACTTCAGAGTTATTGTTACACTTGAGATGATTTTTCAGTTCAGCGTGATATGTAGAAACTATAACATACAACACAAATGAACCAAAATTGCGTCTTTAAACATTTTGAATATTGTGTAGATTTGGACCCCACCTTATCCCTTAATAGTTCTTTACATCCAAGGTTATGGAATATGAAACTAATCAAAATCATCTTCATTATATTCATTAAGGTCATATCTGTATTGTCAGGTCATATAATGTTTTAATAGTCCATGAAAGATTTAAAAAATAAAATCTTGTAACTTGTTTTTCCAAAAGATACTTAATGAAATATTATGTTTTTGAAAATTGTTTAATTAATTGAAAGAAATAGTTGATGTGATTACTTGATTAAGATTGAAAATAGAATTAGAGTTAGATGATATGTATGGGTTAGGAATTTCAAGTGTCAATCATGAGTCATTAAAAGAACCTACAAGAAATAAAGGATAGGTTTATGCTTTTAAGTTTTAAAATAGATGAAAGAATTAGGAGAAAGAATATTTTTTGTCTTATTAAGATTTGATTTATAGATTTAAAGCAAATAAAGAAATTTTGAAATTTTGGATAAGAATATATTTATGCTTTATTTTATTTAAATTCCCAACCCATACTCATCATCTAACTTTAATTATATTTTCAATATTAATCAAGTAATTGTATCAACTAATTCTTTGAATTAATTAAACAATTTTTAAAAACATAATACTTCAACTAAATATATTTTGGAGAAACAAGTTAGAAGATTTTATTTTTTAAAGAAGATTTTATTTTTTAAATATTTCATTATATTCTTAAAACACAATATTTGTTGATTCATTTTTCTCACATGGCTATATATATGTATATTTTGATCTTAAGGTTTAGGGTTTAACTACTTTTTATTTACTCTGATACATCTCAATTGTAACTGAATGTACTTTCTAGTTCCATTGACCTACCATGGTTATTTATGTATATCAATGTAATTCATTTCATTTCTTTCTTTTTGATATAAAAATTTAGAGTCATCTCAGAAAGTTTAATGGCTTACCTAGTAAATCCCAAGGCTCATACTTATATAAATACATCTCTATAATAGAATCAACTAAAAGCGGCCACCCACATAGTTTTCTCTTCAAATAGTACTTGATGAGCTCTTCATCAGTGGGGTGGAAGTGGAACCTAGGCAACAAAGAAACTTGACCCATTCAAGAAAATTCTTCAGAATTGATCTTTAAATTCATTGAAGTTAGTTTGTGGACTCTTTGAATGAAGTAATAAAATCAACACTAACACAATCTTTAGACCATCAAGTCTCAAACTTTTTAGGGCCTTGTAAATGCTCTACTCTGATATTTCCAATACAAAAGAATTGAGAAACAACCATGCTTGTTACCACCAAAGATCATTTTGTCATTCTCTCCATATATGCTTATCATGAAGGTAATCTCTTGAAATTACTTTGATTTTTGATAAGCTTAGGGTGGATACGCTGAGACCGAGGGAGACTTGTCTTTGCTTGCTCCCTTCTTTTTGTATGTATTGTTGCTCAAAGCTTCACTTGCACTCTTCTGCATTTATTTCTCATTGAACCTAGTAAATCTGTATTTCACTAAGCAAGTGTGCGTAACCCCCTATACGCAACCAATTTTTTTATAGCTACATCAAAACATTGGTAGGTAAGATAACGATGGTGGCTGATGATCAAAATTCAACATAGTGAAGTTTCAAGCACTCCCAGAGTTGTAGTATTTCCAGATAATGCTCCTAACCTCTTCTATTTCCCCATGCAATTTTAAGTCTAAAAACCAAATCTCAATAAGATAACAATCATTGTTTCTCCCAATTCTTTTATCTATTTTAAAACTTAAAAGCATAAGCCTGTCCTTTTTAAAGAAAACAACTTAATTAATTTACTTTAAAAAATTAACTTAAAGGTTGTGCATGAATAACTAAATAAAACTATCTTTATGTGATACGAGACCCTTAGATAAGTCATAAGGAGTGAGTTAGGTGACCTTACACTTAGTCACAACATCATATCAAAGAGGGGCAAATTGTAGACACCTAAAATTGACCATGTCATAACCCTTCGACATCCCCTAGACATTCATATTATAAACTCATTGACACTTAATTCCTTTCCTAAATTAATTAAACAAATTATATTTATTTAACTAATCCATTCCCTCAATCACCTAAAATAAATAAATAAATTATATTCATTTATTTATTTAATCCATTTATCACTTTTAGCCAAAATTAATTGAATACATCTTATTTATTTAATTAAATTATCCTCCCAAGGGTGGGGGCCCTAGCTCGATTGGCTAAAAAATTCCATTGCGGTAAACAAGGTCACAAGGTCTAGTCTCTCCCCATCCCCGTGGTACTGGAGGGTGTGTTGTGCCAGTGTCACTGGTCACGTGAAAAAAGTTTACCAGGCACACTACAGTTTATATGGGGGCTACTCAATTCTTGTAGTCTAAAAAAAAACTAAATTATCCTCCCATCATCACCTCTCAAATAATTAATTAAATAATTTTAATATTTAATTTCATTATTGAGATTCACATGACTATCTTATTTTCATCCTCATCCAATTACCATATAAAATAAATGAGTGTTCCAACATATCCAAATCTCTATCTAATGCAGAGGGATCATACAATGACTAATGCAATCTCCAATCACCCACAAGAACCTCTTGACCTACAATCCTTTAGGTCTTTCTTCACAAACTGCCCTTAAGCCTTGTAGCCTTTCAAAAAGGCCTTTTTGACCATAACTCTTGTTACAGACCTACTACCCAAAATACAAAATCCATTTGGGATACCCTTTTGGACAAAACAAAACATATTCAAGAATGGGGTAGGGTTCCTTTGTACAGATTGAGGCAAATCTTGACTGTCCTCTTTTCTATTAGGCCTAACGGTCTCTTAGGCTTGACAATCATTTAATTATTGACTTCAAATGGGATTTTCTTGAAAACAACACTTATCTAGACTTGTCTTAACATATTCTATAGATTTCCAAACATATTTGACCCAAACCAAGTGCAAGAACACAATAGGGTTTGAAAAACAACTTTCCACACATGACAATTTGCAAGAATCTGCCCTTTTGAGGGTTAAAGACACATTCAATATGAGTTTAAATAAAAAACCATTATAGACCAATATATAAGACCATTCCAACACCCTACAACATCACACACTTCAATATGCATACAACACTTAAGTTTATTTGATCAAACCTTATTCTTGTTGCCCTGTCAAACTGACAAACACAGTCCCTTTGGGACTATTATTGAATAACTTGTTCATAGAATCAAACTAGGGAAAATAATTTAAAGGGTTTTTAGAAAATTCTAAAATAGTCTTCCACACCAATTTTCATGGATTTCCAATCATTGGAAGTCAATTTATGAATTTATTTCTACTGTTGGAAACCCTAGACAGGGTTTAGAACTGTTGTCACCAAAAAATGCCATAACTTTTACAAATCTTAATGAAATTTGGTCAAACAAAAAATAGATGAAACTAGAAACATAATCTAACATTTCCAATTGGTTTTAGATCACTATTTTTCTGTACAAATCTGTACCAAGCAAAAGAACAGATATGTTACAGGAAAAATTACAAAGAAATTGCTCCAAAATGATTCACAATCTTTATTCAAATGTCCTCTCCCCCTTCAAATGAGTTTGGGATCAAAATATATACATTTCCAACCATTCCCACCATTGTAACTAACCACTAATATTTTAATTAGCCATTACATCAACTTGACAACTTTTACAAAGTTGCTTAACAATTTTTAAGGGAATTTTGACAATTTTTAACACCTTGACCCTAATCCTTCCCAAATGGATCAAAATGATAAAAAATGGTCTACAATGACCTTATTATACCCAAAAACCCATAAACAACCTAAATACCAAAAGGTGACAACATTTATGCTATTATGCTTTTGATGCCACTGCATCATAGACCCAAGGGGAAGAAAAAAACTCAAGTCCACTTGAGTGTAGGGCTTCTTTTATTCCTAGTCTTCCAATTCTTCTGCCACTTTTCATTCAACCGGGAATTCATTTCCAAAAGTTGATGCTCCTTACACCCTGTTGTATGTTCTGCATTCCTGACTTTCCCTAGGTCTTTCTTTTTCTTCTTGCACCATCTCTTACTTAGCATCTTCTCAACTTCAAGGTTCCAAAACTCTAGTTCCTCTTCATATACCACATTACCACTGTCCATGTCTTCATCTTCTCATTTGAATATAATTTGTCAGCATATTCATCATCCATAAAATCAGAAAATACAACCAGTACCTCTATTGTTTTTACCTCTTCTTCACCATATTGTGCTACATTTGCATAACAATCTTCATACGTTGTATTTAATTCTCTTTTTTCTTTATACTCTTTTCCATCTTAATCTGTTGCACCTATAAACACATACTCACAAATATTGTTAGAAACAAAATTTTGAGTCTCAATGGACTCAATTTCTTCATATTTTTCCTCTTCCTTTGATGGCTTTGGCTCCTCCATCATCTTGATTAATTTTTTAATCTTTCTTCTCAATTTCTACTTCTTTCTTCTTTCCACAATTTCCTTTATTGACCATTTGACCAATTTTCTAATAGTGATATCCCAACATCGTACATGGATTATTATACTCTTTATTTTTTCTTCCATACTTTGCATTGCTTTTACAAAATCCTCTCTTATGGCTTCTATCTCTTGCTAAACTTTTATCTATTTTCCTCTCTTCCTTTTCTTTTTTCTTCTTCTCACTTCTTTCTCTCTTTTGTTGCTCACTCAACAACTTATTACTCTTCAAGTCTCCATGGACTATTCTTGTCAACACTTCCATTCTCAATGTGTTGTTTAGATCCTTTTTCAAGAAAGTCTCTTTCACCTTACTTCTTCTCAACACCTTCAAATGGCCTGCAACAATTTTCTTCAGTCCAAATAAAATTCAGCAAAATATCAAATATTTTATCTCACCACTAATATGTCCAATTTTCCCTTGCCCACATCTTAGGGCTCTTATACCAAAATGATGTAGAGGGATCATACAATGACTAATGCAATCTCCAATCACTCACAAGAACTCCTTGACCTACAATCCTTTAGGTCTTTCTTCACAAACTACCCTTAAGCCTTGTACCCTGTCAAAAAGGCCTTTTTGACCATAACTCTTGTTACAGACATGCTACCCAAAATATAAATCTATTTGGGATACCCTTTTGGATAAAACAAAACATATTCAAGAATAGGGTAGGGTTCCTTGGTAAGAATTGAGGCAAATCTAGACTGTCCTCTTTTCTATTAGGCCTAATAGGTCTCTTAGGCTTGACAATAATCTAATTCTTGACTTCAAATGGGATTTTCTTGACAACAAAACTTATTCAAACATGTCTCAACATATTCTATGGGTTTCCAAACATACTTGATGCAAACCAAGTGCAAGAACACAATAGGGTTTGAAAAGCAACTTTCCACATTTGACAATTTGTGAGAATTTGCCCTTTTGAGAGTTAAAGACACAATCAATATGAGTTTAAATACAAAACCATTATAGACCAATCTATAAGACCATTCCAACACCCTACAGTATCACACACTTCAATGTGCATACAACACTTAAGTTTATTTGATCAAACCTTATTCTTGTTGCCCTGTCAAATTGACAAACATAGTCCTTTGGGACTATTATTGAATAACTTCCTCATACGATCAAACCAGGGAAAATCCTTTAAAGGGTTTGTATAAAATGCTAAAATAGTCCTCCACACCAATTTTCATGGATTTCCAATAGTGGGAAGTCGATTTGTGAATTTATTTCTACTGCTGGAAACCCTAGACAGGGTTTAGAACTATTATCACCAAAAAAGCCATAACTTTTACAAATCTTAATGAAAATTTCTCAAACCCAAAACAAACATGTATATAACATTTCCAATTGGCTTCAGATCACTATTTGTCCATACAAATTCATACCAAGCTAAAGAACAAAACTGTTACATGAAAAAATACAAAGAAATTGCTCTAAAATGATTCACAATCTTCATTCAAATGTTGTCTCCCCCTTCAAATCAGTTTAGGATTAAAATATATACATTTCTAGCCATTCCCACTATTTTAACTAACCACTAATCTTTTAGTTAGGCATTACATCAACTTGACAACTTTTAGGGCAATTTTGACAATTTTTAACAACATGACCTTAATCTTTCCCATGTGGATCAAAATGATAAAAAATGGTCTACAATGACCTTATTAGACCCGAAAACCCATAAAAAACCTAAAAACCAAAAGGTGACAATATTTATGCTATGATGCTCCTAATTCCCCTGCATCACTATCAAAATACCATTAGAATATTAAGGGCAACAAGGACTCATTTGGTAATATTGTTTTATTTACATTTTATAGTTACTTTCTCTTGATGTGTCTTAAGTGTGGAATAGGTATTTACTTGCATTTATTCCTTATTTCATTTGACATTTTTGCATACACATTTTTCAAAATGTGTATGCAGAAATGTGGAATGAAATAAGAAAAAAATATATGCAAAAACCTATTCCATACTTAAGACACAACAAGAGCAAGTAACTATAAAAAATGGAAATAAAACAATATCACCAAATGATTCATTGTCACCCTTGATATTTTAATGATATTTTGATAGAGATTTGTATATGTTGGTTGCACAAACTAGCAACATAATATTAGATAAATATGGTTGATATATGATAGTAATAGGGGATCTATGATGATTTTGATAGCATAAGCTTATGGCATAAGATGTGATGTTAATGTATTGGTTGAGGCTTGATTGATATGATGAAGGGCTAGGATTAAAATATTAGGTCAATTGTGGTTGATATTATTTGAGACAAGATTAGGGGAAGGATAAGGATTTCTATGGTAACAAAGGAACCTTCTAGGGCTTATCCTTATGTGAATGGGTACGATTGAGACATGTAGTAAGAGATGGATTGATGCAGGAGTATCCCTGGTTCAAGAGCAATCTTGCATCACCCAAAAACATTTGCATTTTAATTTGTTTCTTTTCATTTTCTAGTTCAGTCAAAAGCAGTTTCATCTTTTGGTCCAGTATTCTACCACAGTTGCATTTCACATCTTGTGGATCTAGACTTAGCATCTACATCATATCCAAAATTTAGAGCATTTGGATCAGTTATCAGAAATATATCACTATTAGAAGATTGACTATTTTCTCAGAGCAGAGCATCCGGATAATTACAAAAAACCAAAGCCTTTCCTAATCTGTGGAGCCTAATGACACATCATTCAATGATCCTTGGTTCATGGCCGACCTTCCTTGGAGATCTGCATTTCATTTCATGCATTTTCTAAAAGTGTTCTATGCATTTAGGTCTGACCTATCTGTGTACACACATTACATCTCTTCTTTGGAATTTTTGATCTTCCTTGGCTGATGCGGAGGAATCTATTGGTTTGGAGATGATATATATTGATGTAATAGATCCCTAGGAAAGTAGTAGTTGACATAGTGATATTTGATAGTTTGGATTTTGTGCGAAGGAGCTTCAAAGCTATATCTTGTGCATATTTTGATATTCTAAAATCAGGCCTTTTGAGCCCCAAATGTAAGCCTACATGATGCTAGCCAAACTGTATTTGAATTCTATGATATATAGAATCACTAAATCTACATTTGTTTCATCTCTTTGAATTGTTTCTGCTATGTTTACTCTTGTTGCATGGTCTTGACAGTTCATTCTTTGAACCCTCCTACCGTGATTGCACCAAGTGCTATCAGAGAAAAAGTTTGAATCTTTGGGAGTGAATTGAGTGAAGTTGGCAAGGAAATTCCATAAGATCTTGTTGTGGACAAATCGCCAAATTGAGGTAGGTTACTTGTGTCGCAACCGATCGTTGATTGTGATGCAGTTGTCACCTTGTAGCCTAATCACCAAACTTGAGGCAGTTTGCACTTGATCCTAGGAAGAATGCCGCTGAGGAGAGTTGTTGCTGTTGGAACAATGGCTGGTAGAATGGATGAGATGATGGAGATGATGAGAACAATTCGAATTCATTTGGATGCTATTGAAGAAGATAGGTGAAGAGGATTGACACTGAGACCTAATGTTGAAACCGATGATGAAGAGGAATTGCAATCTGTTAAACAAACTGGCAAAACCCTATGGGATGATGAAGAAGAAGAATCAGATCAAGTAAGGATTCTACGAGCTATTTCAAAGATTGGAAAAAGACCTAGAGTTGATGTACCAAACTATACTGGTAATTTGAACCTTGAAGAATTGATTGAATGGATAAATGACATGGAAGAATACTTTGAATATGATGAAATTAAACATCCAGAGAAGGTAAAATTTGTAAAGACAAAGTTGAAAGGACATGTTGCTATATCGTGGAAGAAAGTTTAGTTGGAAAGAAACAGAAGATGAAAAGAAAAGATTACAAAATGGGATAGGATGGTGACAAAGTTGAAAAATTAGTTTATACCTGCTAACTATGAGTTGGAGCTATTGAAGAGATTGCATAACCTAAGGAAAAAGGAGAAATTTGTGAAGGAGTACACTAAAGAGTTCCGTAAAATGATCATAAGGACAAGACATAGTGAAGCAAACAAGGAGAAAGTGGCTAGATATATCAATGGACTAAGATTGAACATTCAAGAGGAGCTAAGCTTGGTAAGGATGACATCTTTGGAAGAAGCATATCAGTTTGCCCTGAAGGTTGAAGAGAAGCTGAATAAGAGGCATGATTAGAGACAGAGAGGCAGAGGAGGTAAATTTCAGAGAGGTAGGATATTTTTTGAAGGAGATAGATCATATCCAGAGCAGAATAAGTTTGATAGCACATTTAAGGAGGACAAAGTTAACAATTCTTACCGGAGAGATGACATAAATTTTTACCAGAGAGGAAACCCTAGTGCACACCGGAATGAAGGATATAGGAGAGAAGGAAGAGGATTTGATAAGATAACATTCAAAGGTACTTGTTTCAAGTGTGGAGGTGAAGGACATAGAGCATTTGAGTGTAATCAAGGTAGTACAAGTAAGAGGACAAAAAATAGTGGAAGAGAAGCCTATGTTGAAGAAGAACCCATTGGATCACCTAGTTTAGTTGGCAAACCTGAGAAAGGAGAATCACTTGTGATGAGGAAAACACTATTTCAAATAGAGACAAATGAGGAACCACTACAGATGAAAAGCTTGTTCAGGATAAGATGTAAATCAGGAGGTAAGTGTTGTAAAGTTGTAATTAATAGTGGTACTTTAGATAACCTAGTTTTAGAGGAGATGGTGACTAATCTGAAGCTGGAAAGATTGAAACACCCTAAGCCCTATCAAATAGAATGGATTCAGGATGATCATAAGGTACTGGTGAGTGAACAATGTTTGGTGAAATTTCATATTGGATCTTATCATGATGAAGTCTTGTGTGATATTATGCCTATGGCTGTTTGTCACATCTTGTTGGGTAGACCTTGGCAGTATGATAGAAAAGCTATACATGATGGGAGAAAGAATACATACACTACAATAGAAAATGGAAAGAGAATTACTTTGATTCCTTTGGAGGATGATCCTAAGAGTGAAGTATGTGGGAATGCTAGAATTTGTTTGGTAGATGGAAGGAAATTTCTAGATGGTTAGAGACATGAGAATATGTGTTATGCCTTGATTCCTAAGAAGCCTAAAACATTTAATGAAGAGACTAAAGAGACACAACCGGAGGAGATAAGAGAGTTGCTGACAAAGTATGAAGACATCATATCAGATAATGTACTTGAAGGATTGCCTCCTATAAGGAGTATCAGTCATCACACGGATCTTATACCAGGAGCAAGTTTGCCTAACAAAGTAGCACATAGAATGACACTGGCAAAGAATGAAGAATTGAATAGACCAAGAACAAAATCCATACTTATGTCCTCCCATGGCCTCTCAGGAATAGGGAATGGCTGATACAAACCAGTGTTTTGACTCACACCCTTTGTCATTTGACAAACCCTGCAACCTTGCACATATTTCCTCACATCTCATTGTAGTTGAGACCAAAAATATTTTTCACCTACAAGTGCAATAGTCTTATCCATCCCAAAATAACCTACAAGACTACCACTATGCTTCTCCTTGATTGGATTCAATCTCATAGAACTCCTTGGAATGCATAATTTCTTACCTTGGAATAACATGCCATCTTAGATAAGATAATCCAACCATTTTGTCCTATCTACTAAAATAAGATTCTTGTAAGCTCTCCAAGATTCTCCAAAATCTGTATCCTCCTCATACAAATCCTTCAACTCCTCAAATCCTACAACTTCCACCTACATTTCAACCAACAAATTATGCCCCCTACTCAAAGCATCTACAACTCTGTTAGACTTCCCACTCCTATGCTTCAAAACAGAAGTGTAACTTTGTAAAAACTCAACCTATTTCCTGTTCCTTTGACTTAGCTTACCTTGGCTTCTCAAATATTATAAAGCTTGATTATCAGTATATAAAACAAACTCCTTTGGCAAAAGATAGTACCTCCACTTCTTCAATGCTTGCACAATAGCATAAAACTCCTGATCATACATGGAATACTTCTTTTTAGAATCATCTAAATTGTCACTAAAATAAGAAATGGGTTTACATTCTTGACTCAAAACAGCTCCAATGGCACTACCACTTGCATCACAGTCTACTTGAAAAACCTTGTTGAAATCTAGAAGTGCTAAGACAGGTTGCTCTGTAACTTTTTCCTTCAACACATTAAAACATTTTTCTGCCCCTAAAGTCCACCTAAAATCCTTCTTATCACCTCTCATAGTTTCTATTAGTGAGCTGCATATGCTACTAAATCCTCTAATAAACTTTTTGTAGAAACTAGCTAAACCATGAAAAGATCTCACCTCGGTTACTGTTCTTGGTGTAGGCCATTCTAGAATTGCTTTCACCTTCTCTGGATCCATCTTAATGCCTTCACTTGACACCACAAAACCCAAATACACCAATTCCCTCTTCACAAAGCTCCATTTCTTAAGGTTAATCAGCAATTTCTCTTCTCTAAGCTTCTCAAACACACACCTAATATGCATCAAATGCTCCTCTAATGTCTTACTGAAAATGAGAATATCATCTAAACAAACTATCACAAACCTTCCAAGAAACTCTTTCAAAACTTCATTCATGAGTCTCATAAAAGTACTGGGTGCATTGGTTAGCCCAAATGGCATGAACAACCACTCATACAAACATTCTATCATCTTGAATGAAATCTTCCACTCATCCCCTTGTCATATCCTTATCTGGTGATACCTGCTCTTCAAATCAATCTTGGTGAAGTATTCTACTCCACTCAAGTAATCCATTATGTCATCCATTCTAGGTAATGGAAATCTATACTTTATTCTGATCTTGTTTATAGCTTTGGAGTCCATGCACATTCTCCACTCTCCTCCCTTCTTAGGTGCAAATACTATAGGCACTGCATAGGGACTCAAACTCTATGGAATCAATCCATTCTTCAACAACTCTGCTACTTGTCTGTTTAGCTCTTCACTCTCTGTTGGTGACATCCTATGGGTTGCCTTGTTGGGTAAACTTGCTCCTGGAACCAAATCAATTTGATGACTAATTTTTCTCATTGGTAGGAGTCCTTCTAGTGCATTATCAGACACAATGTCTTGGAACTCCTGCAACTTCTATAGGAACATATTCAACAACTTCACTGTTAGTTTTAGGAATAAGAGAAAAACAAACCTTTTCATGCTTCATACCATCAATAAATCTCCTTACATCAACTAAGAAAACTCTAGCATTACCATAAACTTGAATGTTTTCCTCCTTCAAATGCTTCTACTTATGCTTCAGTCCATCTCTTACAATTGTGTAGGTGTTGGCACACCCATCATGTATGGCGTTTCTGTCATATTATCGTGGCCTTCCAAGAAAAATATGACAAGCATCCATAGGGATGATATCACATAGAATATCATCATCATAATTCCCAACCTTAAATTTCACATTGCATTGTTCATTCACTGACAACTTCTGATTATCTTGCACCCAAGCAATCTGGTATGGATGTGGGTGTTTCCTCCTTTCAAGATTCAACTTCCTCACCATTTCATCAGACATAAGATTGTTTGTGCTTCCACTATATATTATGATGCTACACACTTTTCCTTCACACTTGCACCTTGATTTGAGTAACTTCTTTCTTTGCATAGGCTCACTATCTTCATTCAAGAGTGCTCTCCTTGTCACCAAGACATCTCCCTCTTCTGCATCTTCATATTCTAAGGAAGGTGCTTCTTCCTCATTGACATTTGCTGCTCTTCCTTGGTATTCTTGTCTCCTTCTTGGCTTCTCCTCTGCTTGTGGGAAATCATAGTCTTGGTGCCCTTCCTCTACCTTTTCCTATGAAATTTTGGTTTCTTGAACTTTGTCCTTCTTCATATTTTTCTACTCTATTGCTGCCCTCTTCATTCTTGGAGATCTTTTGTTGATTGTCTTCGTTATTGTAAGTTCTTCCTCCTACCTTACGTCCACATCCTCTTCCTTTCTACTTGTTTTCAAACCTCTTATTCATTCTCTCTACTATTTTCAATGTTGTTTGGTAAGCATCCTCTATTGTCACAACTCTAGGAATTATTGTTGTTGCTTCTACACTTTGGATTCCTTGGCTTCTAGCTTGACTAGCATTCTTAGTGCTCTCATCATCACTTCCTGGGTGTCTTATTCTTGCAAAACCTCTCCTTATATCATCTTGTAAAGTCTCTACTTGCCTTCTCAAGGCTCTGAAACCATCATCTATGACAAAATTATCTCCTCTTCCTCTTCCTCTACCCCTACCTTGTGGGACTCCTCTAGCAAACATCTCTACAACACCACAACTCACAAGTCCTGGTGTAAACTGCCTGTCTTTGGTGGTCTATCTACACACTCAATATCAAACTTACTCTAATACCACTAATTAAATGATAGATGGAATAAACATCCCTCACATCTATTTTCCCACACACATAAACATAAATTAAACTTGCAACAATTATTTGCAAATCTGGTTTGCAACTTGCAACCAATTTTAATACATTCATCCAACATTCATAAAAGGAAATTACTGTTGGATTTAAGGCATACAACTAAGAGGGGGGGGTGAATCAGTTGTATAAAACTTCTTGTTCTTTCAAACACTTGATTCTTTGTTGTTAGTTAACAGCATATCAATTAATCATCCATGAAAGCATAATACATAAACACAAGAGCAGATAAACATCAACACATTGAACACCAAGATTTTGACGTGGAAAACCCGGTTAAGGGAAAAACCATGGGGTGATTAACCCAAGGATTATTCTCTGTTAGAAGAATAAGAAAAAGAATGGCACTTGCCAATTAGGGCTCACTGCCCGAGCACACTGCTCACAAAGAGGCCCACTGCCTACAAGGAGACACACTGTCTACAAAGTGATAAGAATCACAATCTTGAACTGGAGAATGACATCTCTACCATGTCCAGATCAGTTCCATTTAAGCCCAAAAACCTCTGCTCTGCCTTTCGCACTTCTCTTCGCTATGCCACACTCATCCACACAATCCACACTTCGAAATGAACTCACAAACCGTTATTTATACAAGACATCGACTTAGGAACAAACATCTAAGTCGGCAAACAACCATAAGAGTATCCGCAAGATGAATAACACATCCGGTTGGCCACCACAAGAACATTCTCAGGATGAACAACTCATCCGGTCGGCTAAATAGAGCAAGAACTTCATCCGGAAGAATATCTTCAATTCTGGGATCTACTATCAATGCGGACCAACAAGACAACCTCAACATGATCTAAGAACCTTCACAAGCCTACCTGAATGACCAGGTACATCCGCATTTCCTTTACTTACTGAAATCTCTTATCCTCCTTATCCGAAACTTCAAGAACACTGTTTGTCGCCACTGTCATAATGCAAGAGGTACTTCCGGACCTCCAAATCATACACAACTCGAGATGGCACATCACAAGGGCATCCCAAATACTCTTTCCAATCTGCAGATTAGGATTATACAATTCCGGACCTCACCGGACCTTTCTGTGATCCTCTGTCACCTCTGAGCACTTGCCAGAACCGGTTCCACACAGACAGCCATAACTTCTTCAGGTCTTCATGCGGACCTCTGAAAACTTAACTAAAACATCTCAAGACTCATATCTACAAACCCTTTAATCCGCATCCTTTGGTTCTCAACCTATACAATACATTTGCCTTCTTCTCATCACTGTTCTTCACTGTTCCTGACTGAGGCTAATTTTCTCAATATCCTCAGCACACAGCTCATCCAATCCTTCTTGTCAATGCAATATGAGTATGTTGACATCAATGACAACACTGGCTTACCTCATACTTGCAACAATCTCCCCCTTTGTCATTGATGGCAACATATGATGTGAAAAACCATCAAGACAAGAACTTCTCCTTTCTGTCACAGCTCCCCCTAACAGCAACATGTCTTCTCCTCATTTACTACTCCCCCTTTGATCATCAGCCACTTGTTTTTCACATGTCTTCTCTCCCCCTTTGACATCAATGGCAAAGGGCTCATACTTGCAATTCTCTTACATCAAAATCATACCAGCTGCTCCCCCTTAGTTGCAGCTCCCCATCATCAATCCGGATCACAAGATATGACTGTGATATCCACCGGACTGATGCACATCAGTGCATCCTAGTTCATCACCAGAGGGGCCATGACCCCTAACTTCTCCCGAAGATATTCAAAAGAGTCCTTGGGAAGAGGTTTAGTAAAGATATCTGCAATCTGATCCTTTGAGGGAACATACTCCAATCTGACTTCTTCCTTGTTCACTTGTTCTCTCAAAAAGTGAAACTTGATAGATATGTGCTTAGTCTTAGAATGCAATACCGGATTCTTAGAAATATTAATTGCACTTGAATTATCACAGAAAATTGTGATAGGCTCCTCATATTCAACTTTAATGTCTCTTAGCATCTGCTTCATCCATAATATTTGAGTGCAACTACCTGCTGCTGCAATGTATTCTGCTTCAGTTGTAGACAGAGATATTGCATCTTGTTTCTTGCTTAGCCAAGAAACCAATCTCTTCCCCAAAAAGAATGCTCCACCACTAGTGCTCTTCCGGTCATCCACATCTCCTGCCCAATCTGCATCTGTGTAAGCATGAAGAGAGAAATCCAGATCTCTAGGGTACCATAGACCATACTCAACTGTTCCTTTCAGGTACCTAAAAATTCTTTTGATTGCCATAACATGAGATTCTCTAGGATCAGCCTAGAATCTTGCCACAAGACCAACAGCCTGCATTATATCTGGTCTAGTCTGAGTGAGATACAACAATCCACCAATCATTGATCTATACTTTGTCTGATCTACCTTTGGGGAGTCATCATCTTTGCTCAACTTACATCCGGTTGCCATGGGAGTGTTCATTGGCTTTGCATCTTCCATACCAAATTTCCTCAACAATTCTTTCACATATTTGGTCTGAGAAATGAAGATTCCTTTCTTTGTTTGAGTAATTTGCAGACCCAAGAAGAAATTCATTTCACCAAGCATAGACATTTCAAACTCACTTTTCATCTGATTTGCAAAAGTTTTGCACATACTATCTCTTCCTCCAAAAATGATATCATCCACAAACACTTCAACAATCAAAATATTTTCATGAACAATTTTGAAATATAAATTACTGTCAGCAGTACCTTTGTTGAATCCAATCTGCACAAGATGCTTATCCAACCTTTCATACCATGCTCTTGGGGCTTGCTTTAGTCCATACAATGCTTTCTTCAACTTGCAAACCATATCATCATTCTCAGACAATTAAAATCCATCCGGTTGTTCAATGTAAACTTCTTCTTCTAGATCACCATTTAGGAAAGCAGACTTGACATCCATCTGATATACCTTGAAGTCTTTGAAGGCAGCAAATGCAAGAAATAATCTGACTGCTTCAATTCTTGCCACCGGAGCAAAGGTCTCTTCAAAATCAATTCCTTCTATTTGAGAGTAGCCTTTTCAGACCAATCTAGCTTTGTTTTTGATAACTTCACCAGCTTCATACAATTTGTTCTGGAAGACCGATTTGGTTCCAATCACATTCCTGTCTCTAGGTCTGGGAACAAGATCCCAAGTTTGATTTTTCTCAATTTGCATTAATTCATCTTCCATTGCCTTGGTCCAATTTTCATCATTGCAGGCTTCATTTACTGTTTTAGGTTCAATCTTTGAAATCAGACAACATTCTTCCTGATTTTGAGCAACATTCCTTCTAGTTTGCACACCTTTGCTTCTGTCACCTATGATCTGATCTTCAGAGTGGTTTAGTGTCACATACCTTGGAATTTTGGGAGTATCCTGCACTGCTGCTTCTTGATCAGGCTCATTCAAACCTATCTCTTCTTCCTGATTTACCGGATCAGGCTGACTCTGTCTTACCAGAGAGGATTGAGTTCCTTGAATCTGAACACCATCTTGATCATCTTCATCAAACTCATAAAATCTTGAAGGCTTCTCAATTCCTTCATCAACTTTCACATTGGTGCTTTCTATCATCTTCCTCAATCTCTTATTGTAACACCGGTATGCTTTGCTTTGAGTAGAGTAGCCCAAGAAAATTCCTTCATCACTTCTAGCATCAAACTTTCCTAGATCTTCATCTCTTTTAATATAACACTTGCTACCAAATACTCTGAAATATTTCACAGTAGGAGTGATGCCAAACCAGAGTTCGTAGGGGGTCTTACCGGTATTGTTTCTAATTTGAACTCGATTTAGAGTGTAGACTGCAGTGCTGATAGCTTCTTTCCAAAATATTTGAGGAACATTTGTTTCCAACATCATTGTCCTGGCAGCTTCCTGGATGGTCTGGTTCTTTCTCTCAACTACTCCATTCTGCTATGGAGTCCTAGGAGCAGACAACTGTTTTCTTATACCTTGCTTCTCACAGAAGTCAATGAACTCACCAGATGTAAATTCACCACCTCTATCAGACCTTAGACACTTTAGTTTCAATCCGGTTTGATTCTCTACCATAGCTTTGAAGATTTTGAACTTTTCAAGGGCTTCTGATTTCTCTTTTAGGAAGGTAACCCACATCATCCGGGAATGGTCATCAATTAACAACATGAAATATCTATCACGTAGCAGACTCTTGATTCTTGTTGGACCACAGAGATCAGTATGTACTAATTCCAACAATCTGGTAGAAGACTGATCTTTGCTTTTGAAAGAGACTCTGCTTTGTTTACCTAACTGACATTCTTTGCACACACTATTTGTAGGTTTCATCAATTTTGGAAGATCTCTTACAGCCTGAGTATTGCTTATCTTGATGATGTTATCAAAATTTACATGACACATTCTTCTATGCCATAACCAACTCTGATCAATTTGAACAAACAAACAACTTTTATTTGAACCAACCAGATGAAAGATATTACCTTTTGTCTGAGTACCGGATGCAATTTCAGTTCCGGAGCTTGTAAAGATTCTGCATTTTCCATTCTTAAACCAGAGATCATAGCCTTTGTCTACTAACTGACCAACACTGAGAAGATTGTGCTTCAATCCTTCAACATATAGTACATTATCTGTTTTGCTCTTTCCATCAAAGGAAATAGTTCCCCTACCTCTGATTCTGCCAGCAGAATTGTCTCCAAACTTTACCATTCCTCCTTCATACCTTTCCAAATTCAAGAACTTATTCTTGTCACCAGTCATATGGTGAGAACATCCACTGTCAATAACCCAATCATCCTTTTCTTCCACTTGAGCAGCCAAGGCTTTTTCCACAACTTTGTGATTGACAGATTCAGAGAGTATTGAATCTTCTTCCTTGATGGCAATAAACACCCACTCATTTCCGGATTTGCTTCCTAGTTCTGATTCATCATCTGTTACTCCTTCATTGTCATCTTCTTCATGAACATAATAGCAGTTCTTTTGAAACCTTTGTCTGTTAGTATTAGACCTTGCAGATCTTTCCGGACATCTTGAAGCAAAATGACAAATCTTATTGCAGTTGAAGCACTTAAAGGGTAGTTTTCCTTCATACTTACCGGATCCTCTTGGTAGTCTTTTTGCAATGAGGGCTTCAAGTTGAGCTGTTTCTACTTCTTCTTCTTCCATGTCTCTTCTTGCTTGATCATACCATGTCATCTTCCTTGAAGAGTTTTCTCCCGGATCAACTCTTTGTTTGCCTTTCACATAGGCACTGGCTTTGAAAGCAGATTCAGTCTTGGGAGGATCATCTCCAAACTCGGTCATTTCAAATGCAGCTAGCTTTCCAGCCAATTGTTCTCTTGTGACAGTTGTGTGGGCTCTGAATTCATCAATTGCAGCAACCTTGATTTTGTAGGCAGCAGGAAGGGATCTTAGGATTTTGCAGACAATCTCATTTTCATCTAGAGTTCCACCAGCATTTCTAATTCCACATACCAGCTCATTCACTCTTGGCATAAAGGTAGTGATGTTTTCATCATCTCTCATCTTCAATCTTTCAAATTTCCCTTTCAGACTTTGCAACGTTGCACTTTTGACAAACTCATCTCCTTCATACAGAAGTTCCAGTTTAGTCAAGATCTCATATGCAGTTGGTAGGTCAATAACATTTGAGAGATCTGAATCATTCAATGCGCTGAGTAGGGCTTCCTTGGTCCGCAGATTATTTCCAGCATCTGTGATTTCATTCAGAGTTGTCAGACCACCTTTTGGAGGTACATATGGTTTTGAGACCATAGCCAAGTATGCTTTTCCCATACATTCCAAGTGACACTTCGTGCGACCTTTCCAGAGAGTGAAGTTGGTTCCATCGAACTTTGGACTATCCTTCTTGTATGACGACATCCTGGGTCTCCTCAAGCGGTTAAGCTCCTTTCAGAGGAACTTGGCTCTGATACCAATTGTTGGATTTAAGGCATACAACTGAGAGGGGGGGGTGAATCAGTTGTATAAAACTTCTTGTTCTTTCAAACACTTGATTCTTCGTTGTTAGTTAACAGCATATCAATTAATCATCCATGAAAGCATAATACATAAACACAAGAGCAGATAAACATCAACACATTGAACACCAAGATTTTGACATGGAAAACACGGTTAAGGGAAAAACCATGGGGTGATTAACCCAAGGATTATTCTCTGTTACAAGAATAAGAAAAAGAATGGCACTTGTCAATTAGGGCTCACTGCCCGAGCACACTGCTCACAAAGAGGCCCACTGCCTATAAGGAGACACACTGTCTACAAAGTGATAAGAATCACAATCTTGAACTGGAGAATGACATCTCTACCATGTCTGGATCAGTTCCATTTAAGCCCAAAAACCTCTTCTCTGCCTTTCGCACTTCTCTTCGCTATGCCACACTCATCCACACAATCCACACTTCGAAATGAACTCACAAACTATTATTTATACAAGACATCGACTTAGGAACAAACATCTAAGTCGGCAAACAACCATAAGAGTATCCGCAAGATGAATAACACATCCGGTCGGCCACCACAAGAACATTCTTAGGATGAACAACTCATCCGGTCGGCTAAACAGAGCAAGAACTTCATCCGGAAGAATATCTTCAATTCCAGGATCTACTATCAATGCGGACCAACAACACAACCTCAACATAATCTAAGAACCTTCACAAGCCTACCTGAATGACCAGGTACATCCGCATTTCCTTTACTTACTGAAATCTCTTACCCTCCTTATCCGAAACTTCAAGAACACTGTTTGTCCCCACTGTCATAATGCAAGAGGTACTTCCGGACCTCCAAATCATACACAACTCGAGATGGCACATCACAAGGACATCCCAAATACTCTTTCCAATCCGCAGATTAGGATTATACAATTCCAGACCTCACCGGACCTTTCTGTGATCCTCTGTCACCTTTGAGCACTTGCCGGAACCGGTTCCACACAGACAGCCATAACTTCTTCAGGTCTTCATGCGAACCTCTGAAAACTTAACTGAAACATCTCAAGACTCATATCTGCAAACCCTTTAATCCGCATCCTCCGGTTCTCAACCTATACAATACATTTGCCTTCTTCTCATCACTGTTCTTCACTGTTCCTGACTGAGGCTAATTTTCTCAATATCCTCAGCACACAGCTCATCCAATCCTTCTTGTCAATGCAATATGAGTATGTTGACATCAATGACAACACTGGCTTACCTCATACTTGCAACAATTACATCAGTTAAAAAAAGACAATGGGGCTTCAACAAGCCCTTACAAAGCTGAAAAAATCAATTACAAAATGGTTTTCTACAGCAAACCAAAGTTTCACAAAACTTCTCCTTCTAGCTCTTGCAAAACCACAACAAACAACTATGCAACTGTAATTGATTCTCCTCGAATCTCAATGGTTGTGCAATCAGCCTTGAATCTGCAACAACACAATCCAAAACCACTCTTAGAGATATGCCATGCCTCCCCTTTGTCTCTCCTTCAATCTGGAAAAACTAAACTTCAAAATGAATTCCCCTTCCATTTTCTATCTCCTCCTTTTTTGAATGAAATGTAATTTCTATTAGTTTATTTGCATTTCAATACATTTCCAACCCACTCTCCAAAATACAATGCCCACCTCCTAGAAAATCAAATTCATTTATTTTAATCAATCAAATTGACTAAGATAAGCCATTCAAACTTTGTGACATGCCATGCTTTGTGGTGGTGCTATTTTTGGCTTTCTTTCTTTTATGCATTAAAGAAACAATCTGCTTTCCTTATCCTGAACGCCCACTCTCTCCATCCTTATTTTTTAGGGATTTTGGAATCTTAAAAATGATATTTTAAATGAAATGGAAAGCCTCCAAAATCCTATGCTCCTTTTTTCTTTTTTTAGATTTTGTGCTTTCAAAGCACGGTTCCCACTATCTCCACTTTTACGAAATTTAATTCCAAATTGCAAATTTAGTTTTAAAACATGACATAACATCCAAATATGCCTCAAAATGAATTTCACAAGACAAAATATGAATTTCAAACCACCACCAAAAATGCAATAGAAAATTAAACATATTTTGGTTGACACAGGGTTGCCACTATGCCATGGATGCTCCCGCATTAGTCCTTTAGTCAATTATAAGATTTTTCTCAATGTTTTGTGGTTTTTATGTCCATTTATACACTATTGTTTGAATATGACAGCAGTAGGCAATTTTGGAACATTGTATGAATTGTGCTCTTTTCACCCTTGCATGGATTGTTTTTTCACTTCTAGCTAATGGTTTCACTTTATGAGTATGTCATGATCTTAATCAAGCCCTTGGTCTTATAATAACCCAATACTAATGATAATGACATGATAAGATCTAAGCATACCACATGAATGCATTCATACATTTATTCATGTTGACACCTCCTATAACTTTAAAAATATGAAGGATTATACTCTTAACTTTATATATGAAGATGAAACAATAAATAAACTTGAATGGATAATCAAAATCAACCCCATCTTTTAAAACAATAAATGTCCTCCCTTTTCAGAAGTCTACAAGGCCTCAAAATACAATAAATCAACAATGAAGGACTTGTCAATATGACTGAGCATGATAAAATGAGACAATACCATTCACCACAACTCCGTGCAAACTAAAAAACAAATGAAACAATGAAAAAAATACTTGATCAAGACTCATGAAACCCAAAACATGTCAAAACCAACCCTATCAAAGCATATGAAAACTCATAAAAGTAGAAATATCATCAAAGTGCATCTAAAACTAGGTGAGACAACTAAAACCCAAGAAATCATCAAAATATGTCAACTTAATGCAATGGATCATGAACTTTTACAATCCATATGTTGACATATTTTGACTATTTCTTGGGTCTTATTTGTCTCACATAGTTTTAGATGCACTTTGATTATCTATCTATTTTTATCAGTTTTGATATGCTTTGATTGGGTTGGTTTTAGCATGTTTTTGGTTTGATAATTCTTGATCAAGTATTGCTTCATTGTTTCATTTGTTTTTAGTTTGCATGGAGTTGTGGTGAATGGTCTTGTCTCATTTTATCATGCTCATAGCCATATTGACAAGTCCTTGATGGTTGATTGAGTGCATTTTGAGGCCTTGTGGACTCTTGAAAAGTAAGGGAATTTATTGTTTTAGATGATGGGGTTGATTTTGATGATCTTTTCAAGTTTATTTATTGTTTCATCTTCATATATAAAGTTAAGAGTATAATCATTCATATTTGTAGAGTCTTAAGAGGTGTCAAGATGATTAAATGTATGAATGCATTAATGTGGTAAGCTTAGATCTTATCAGATCATTATTGTTAGTCTTAGGTTTTTATGAAGGTCATGACATACTAATAAAATGAAACCGTTAGCTGGAAGTGAAGAAAATAATCCATGCAAATGCGAAAAGAGCACAATTCATACAATGATCCAAAACTATATGCTGCTGTCATAGTCAAACAACAATGTATGCATGGTCATAAAATTCATAGAACCTTGAGAGAAACATTATAATTGGAAAAAGGAATAGAAAGAGAACATTTTCTCAATATCATAAATGCAAAATTCAATAATTGTTTCACCTAAAATGGTAAAAAATAGTCGTAAAACTGAATTTTGACAACCCAGAAACCCTAGGACAGCCATGAAGGAGTTGAATTTCTGATCTTGTTTTGGCCTCAATAATGGACTCAAAAGATATTTTTAAATTTATGGGAGGATTTCTTAGGTAGGGAAGATGGAAAGGTCAAGAGGATACATCAATAAACCAAAGGAATAAGGGGGAAACCATAAATTTAATAATAGTATAATCCCAATTAAATCTCAACAGAGATAGATAGTCAATAATTTGATAATATCTCAACATCTATAATCTGGGTTTGGCTAAAGTCGTTTGGGGTTATATAAAACTAAATTCCACAGCTTTCCTAAAATTTTTAGAAAAACCCAAATTGTAAAATAAAAGTTATTGAGGTTGCAACAGACTTTTTTTTTATCATGATAGGTTTAAGAATTATTTTTAAACAAACAAGTTTTAATCATTATTTGTCAACTTGCACATGACTGATCCATGATGAAAATAGCTATGATTTGATATGTATTGACTTAAAATGATTTTTTTTTATGAAATGTATGCTTGTCTTTGTTGGTTGTAGGTTTAAGAGGCTGAAACATGAAGCGATCAGTTGGAACCGTCATGGAGAGATGAAGAGTATTACAAAAAACACAACGAAAAGTCTACTACATCTTGGTAGTACAGTCCTTAATAATTGGGATTATTCCCTCTAAGGTCTATTGATGAAGAAGTCATTATGAGGATGGAAAATGAGTAGTACTTAAGCTATTTGGGGTTAAAGAATTATGCTCTCCTTCATACTTAGAGAAAGGCCTCTCATAAGCCTAGGACCGTCAAATTTATGATCAGACCTATGAGCAATTCTTAAATTTGCCAAGGTACTGTGTGAACTGCACAAGCAGTCATAGGCTCATCTTAAGCATGCTACATTCTTCATGATTCTTATGACTGTTACTATGCACTTGAGCCTATTGGGCTATCCATTTAATGAATCACCATCAGATTTACCTTCTTCATCTTGATCTAACTTATAAAATATTGAAAATGTGGCAATGCTCCTATGTGAAAGATTGTTGTCAAAGACTTTTACCACTATTTTACATCATATGGGATTTAGATGATGAAGGTGCAGTTACCCCAATGATTTTTTATGACTAGATTTGTTCAAGTTTATGAAGACTGCCATAAGAAGTCTTCACAATCACATAATTGTCAACGCATCTTTACAATGGTTTTAAAGTATTCTATCTCACTATCAATGCATGTTTTGTGGCATCAGGGCCTTAATGAATCTCAAATTTGGTTTCCCTCAAGGTAACTCACTAAATTTTGAGTGATAAAGGTTGTTATTGAACTGAAACAACATCTAGTTAAGATCCTAATTTTGATTATAATGAAGGTTGTCATAATTATTTGGAAGTAACACAAAACCAAATTTTTGTAGCCAATCAAGATAATAGTAAGGACAACTATAAAGAGACACTGAATCCTAGAGGTCTTCCTTGCTACCAAAGGTTAATTGTATTTTACCTTAGATACTTGATTGAACATAGTCTCTTATAAGGGCATAGCATAGTACTAGATTTCTACATAATAAATAGGTTGAGGTCACTACATTGTATCAATCCAATGAAAAGATTAAAGTAATAGTAGTAAAGAAAAAATTGTATGACAACCCGCTAGTGAAAATTGAACCTAGCACTTATATCATGGCATAACGTTTGATCATTATATCTAGAATAAGATTGGCTGAACTACATTTGTGGGTGATAATGGTTAAAATATCTCAACTTCTATGTTGTAACTATATATAGTGTTGTAAACTCTTAACATTGATAACAAAGGACATAATAGAACGTGAACCATGATTGTGTTAATCAAGAAAGAATGATGAGAGATCAAAATTACATTTGTCTATTTCATGATGAAAGAAGCTCTTTGGTTTGAAACTCTAAATAGAGAACACCATCGGAGAGAAGATCCATGTTGAAGTACATGCACACAATTATATATGAAATGCAAAGCATAAATACATGTAATACATGAAGCATACACAAAGCTTATACACTTAATACAAGATACACAAAAGTATACGAATCATGAAGCATGAACATAGTATGTAATACACAAGTATACGCATGTAGTACATGAAACACATAGCATACACTTGATACACAAAGTATGAAACATGCAAAGTATAAGCATGCAATACATAAGGTGTGAAGCATACATGTAACACACAAGTATACGCACGAATATGAAGTATACACATGAATACAAGTAAGTCATGAAGTGTGCATTTGAACATACATAAGTCATGGAGTACACACATAAATCATGTAGTAGACATTTGAACACACAAAGTCATGGAGTATACACTCGAATACGTGAAGTCATAAAGTATACAATTGAATACACAAAGTCATAGAGTATACACTCAAATACAAATACAAGTCATAGAGTATACAATCAAATACAAATACAAATACAAGGTCACAAAGTATACACTCAATAACAAATACAATCATAGAGTATACACTCAAATACAAATACAGCTCATAGAGTATACTCTCAAATACAAATACAAAGTAATAGAGTATACACTTGAATACAAATACAAAGTCATAGAGTGTACACTCCAATGCAATTACAAAGTCATAGAGTACACGCGAATACATAGTCATGAAATATTTGAATACAAAGTCATAGAGTATACACTCAAATATAAATAGAGTACACACTCGAATACAAGTACACTCAAATACATAGTCATGAACTATATATGAATACAAAGTCATAGAGTATACACCCAAATACAAATACAAATCATAGAGTATACACTCAAATACAAATACAATCATAGAGTGTACAATCAAATACAAATACAGAGTCATAGAGTGTACACTCAAATACAAATACAAGTCATAGAGTATACACTCCAATACAATTACAAAGTCATAGAGTACACTCGAATACAGGTACACTCAAATACAAATAGAGTACACACTTGAATAGAAGTACACTCAAATGCATAGTCATGAATTATTTGAATACAAAGTTATACAGTATACTCCCAAATACAAATACAAGTCATAGAGTATACACTCAAATACAAATACAATCATAGAGTGTACACTCAAATACAAATACAAAGTCATAGAGTACACACTCAAATACAAATACAATTCATAGAGTATACACTCAAATAAAAATAGAGTACACACTCGAATACAAGTACACTCAAATACATAGTCATGAAGTATTTAAATACAAAGTCATAGAGTATACACCCAAATACAAATACAAGTCATAGAGTATACACTCAAATACAAATACAATCATAGAGTATACACTCAAATACAAATACAAAGTCATAGAGGATACACTGAAATACAAATACAAGTCATGGAGTATACACTCAAATACAAATATAATCATAGAGTATACACTCAAATACAAATACAAAGTCATAGATTATACACTTGAATATGAGTACACTCAAATACATAGTCATGAAGTATATCGTTAGACAATTGGGAAGGGGATTCAGTACATCCCATACTACACCATGGACCTGTCCTCCATCCCAAGGTCATCAAGTATACACATGAGTATGAAGCATACACATGAATACACATAATACACAAAGTATTCACATGAACATATGTTACAAAGCATACACATATGTCACAAAGTACACCACAAAATATACACTTGAATACATGTAAGGCATGCATATTATACACAAAATGGAAGGATGACTACTCTAATACCACTTGTAATGTCCCCTCTTAGGAAGTTCTAGATTTCTTCACCTTGCACACAAGTATAGTTTCTTAAAAAGAATATTAGTAATTAATAGATCAATAATAAAACCAATATCATTAATTAGGGTTAGTAAAATCATGAACATAATCAATAACAATGAACAATTACATAAATCCAATGTATATTTTCCTCATTCTTTACCCTATTGAGACCTCATGATATACTTTGGGAGTGGTGAACAACGTGCCTAGTTGTTAATCTAACCTAATCATTAGTCCCTATGGAGATGAGGTATATACTCGTTAGGGCACTGGATAACAAGACTCCACTATCGTAAGCCCAAGGGCTTCATGCTACACCTGGCAATACTTCACCACTTGGCTCAAGGGGCTTCCTGCTACACCTAACAATACTTCACCCACTTGAGAGTCACCTACCATGTAAATCATTTAATAACAATTAATCTACACTACCATAGGCCCAAGGGCTTCATGGTACCCTTGGAAATACTTCACCACTTAGCTCAAGGGGCTTCATGCTACACCCGACAATACTTCACCCACTTGAGAGTCACCTAGGTGTGAGATTTACCAATTCACCCTTCCCTAACTATCCACATGTTCTCGTAGGGTGAGAGCTAAGATTAATGATGAGACAACCTTGCACTCATCCCTTGTATATCATGAGTAAGGTTAGGAATCATACCATTAAGTACTTTGCCTTCTTGTTCTAGTGATCACATTGATCATAAAGGTAATGCTTCTATGATTATATTCCTCTTATAGGAATTAGACTTTATCCCATCATTCATGATGGATAATCATATGGAACTTGATGGCCACTTATATGCCATCTTATCAATGCATTATTTAGATATATTGCTGAGATAATATTGATTCAAAATGCATGAGTTATACCTTATAGGTTGTTTGAGTATTGACAGGCTGTGTTAGATTGCCTTCCCAGAAGTTATTATTCTTTGTGTGATGCTGCACTAATTTGTATGATAGGAATATGTATAATGATTGATTGATTTCTACCCTTGTATTTAACTTGTATTGGGATGATCAATGCGTTGCAGATGAGTAATTTGTTGATGTTTTGAATTGGATCGATGAGGATGTGTTGGGTGATTGAAATGCTAAGTGAATGAATGCCTTGAGTGAATGACCACGATTTACTTATATATCTTTCAACAATTTCATCGCTTGGACTAGTCATGTCCCTTCCTTGGGATCACCATCTTTACTCAAACTATTATCTTAATCCAATAATCAACTCCCTTTGTGTTGGGATCGGCATTTAACAAATCTTTGTTCCTTAATATAATTGTTCTTTTGTCCTGTTGGGTGGCATCATTTTGTCTTATGTCCATTTTGTCTTTTATGATGTTTTTGTCTTATTCATTTTGGCACTGCCTAACCAATTCTTTGTAATATATTATGATTATCGCTGATTTGAATGGTGATCCATATATATGGAGATAGGTTACATGAAGGAATTCATTCTTTGCCTCAATTTAGATCGATGCCTTATCACTATTAGGTGGTGTTGATGAATGATTAGAGTTGGCCATGTATGAAGTCTTTTGCTTTTAACTTGGATGGTGTTGACGATATTTTCTTGACAACAACAACATTAGAATAAAACACCAAGTGTTCTATCCTCTCTTGAACAAAGCATCTTGAATGCTAAACTATGTGATCAAACAATAATGCTCCAAGGTTCCTTGTACGTGATTTGCAACAGATAGCCTCGGTGGTATGATGTGATAATGTTGTTTACACAAAGGGACTTACGTTGAATTCATTCATCACTCCATTCAAATATGTACTCTTTCCTTGTGAAATGGAACTTCTTCTAATCAACTATAAAAAGAAAAGGTAAAAGGCAAGGGTTAAGAGGGCTAATCTAAGGACAATGATATAATGCACATGCTATGATAGACAAATTCCCTTCCACAACCTAGCTCCACTTCACCATGAGAACCAACAATTACATGGAGTAAGTGCAATCTCCTAAGGTAATCATATGATTTTCATGTTGTGAACTTCCATCCAAACACCCACAGCTGGCGCAGTTTGAACAAGCATCCAAAACCAAACTTATGCAAACAAGGTTTAGGCTAACTTTGTAAAGTGAGTTACCTTCAGCAATCCATGAAAAGTATGAACCAAAAGGGATTCATCAAATATCTTCACATAAGAAACATTATATCAATGAAATTTTAATCTATTAACTAAGCTACTTTGGAAATAATTCTTAACCATCTTGGAGACAATGAAGACCATGCTAACATTCCAAAATCACAAGATCACCATGAAACATTCAACAATGAGCTTGCATTAATCTTGAAGTGTATCTTTACAACAATCTCTCAATATCTCTTCAATGACTTCAAAGACTCTCCTCTAGTCAACTCCTTTCTAATCTAATGTATATCTTACAAATGAGAAGAATGAGCTTTTTATAGACTCCAGAAATTACATGAAGCACCAAGATTGATTTAGCAATCAACGGTTGAGACAACAAAGAAGTTTGTTACAAAATTTACTATTTTTAGAACATGAAAGAGGTAATGAAGGCACATTTCCCAATGTGATAAGAAACTTTGGAGCATATTTATGGTGGGCCCTGTTTATCCACTTGTTTGTTATAGATGACCTGGACTTGAATGAATGACATAGCAGAATGTGATTGGCTTGATGATATGTACATGCCACCTCAACATCTTTAAATGAACTAGTTTGGTTCACCTCATGTTCACTTTACTTAGAATATTTTCTTCTTGTTGTCTTGATGTAACTCATGGATCACTTTGGTGATCATGCTCATCTCTCAGCTTGTGACGTCCTTGTGCTTGTGCAGGGTTATGCCTCTGGACAGTTGCATGAAGTAGAAGATATGGTGTGCATGAGTCCTTGGAGTAGATTACATGATGATTGTCCTTTTGGCGCATGATGGAATGAATCACTGGAAGATGACTCCCTCTCATGTGTGGCATTGATGTCTTCGTCATCTAGACATACAAAGTCTTCAAAGTAAGATGAACTTGATGTAGGAGCTCCTCTGTGTGCTGATGATGACAAATTTGAGAAACTTTCCTCCACCTTCCAAACTTCTCATGTATGAGCTCTCTCCATTCACCTCCTTGGATCCTCCATCAACTACAGAAATAAACACATCAAATTAAGAATTGATATAAAGGATTTTTAATAACAAATTACATTCATCTTATGCATGTGCGATCAAAAATTGACATTTCAAAACATACCCTTTCACGTGAAATCCATGCTTAAGTGCCTAGGTAGGTTTAGAGGGGTAGTATGGATTGACATGTGTGAAATTCCTTATCTCAATGCCTAGGCCAACCTAGCCAGGTGGGTTTGAAGGGCCTGTGAGGAAAGGGTGATGAAAATCCAAGGGTCATGGTCTAGGCCTCCCAGGCTGGGCAAGCTAGAAGAGGGTGTGAGGATTTTTATACTTAGGCAATTCTTGCTTCATTTTCATGATCTTTTCCTTCCTCCTTAGCATGACTTAGTGTTCCCTTCATGTTCTTCATGTAAATTACCTTCATTTCAGTGAAGTCAAGAAGTGATCTGAATGGCATTTGAGGTATTCTCCATGTGCAATGGTGGAGACCACCTACGATGAGTAGCCTTGAAGGTGATGTGTGGATTTGACTCCAATACTTGTGATTTTCAATGATTTTCACCTCCTTATTGGACTTGCATGTGTGTGGAAGAAGATGGGTGGAGTTCGTAGGCAAATGATGAGTGGCATGAGTGCTCAAACAATTGATTCCATGCTCACCTCCCTAGGCCATCTAGGTAGGGTAGGTTTGGGAGTATGGTGTGGGTTTTTACTAAAACATGTTTATCTTTGTCTTTGAGAAAGCTCCTTATCTTCCATGGTTGCAATTTTCCTTTACCATCATCATCTTCATCTTTTCCTTGCAAGTTTCCTAAGATCTTTATCTTGAATGGTTTGGAGGGTTGAATGTGGAGTAGTTCATGTAAAGATCAAGGAATCCAAGACCTCATGTCTAGGCCACCCAGGTATGGCAGGTTTGGAGGTGAGGCTTGGACTTTCACTTAAAATATTTCATGCGTGTTCCGAACTTGCAAGTCATCCATATATTTGTTCAAAACTTAGTGTTATTCATCACCTTCCGTCTCTACAATTACAAATTTCATGTCATCTCTCCTAAGTGAGTTTGTGAGTTTAGTATGGAAAGAGATGCATGAGGAACATGGAAAAATCCAAGACCTCCTCTTGAGGCTGCCCAGGCTGGGTAGCTTTAGAGGTAATGCATGGAATTTTCATCAAAATGTGTTCTCTGTCTTCAACCTTGCAAGTTAAACTTAGTTTTAGACTCTATCATCACTTCCTAACTCTCTTTAATTGGTAAAACCTCATGAAAATGTCCTAACTTTCCCTGGGTGGATTTTGAGTAGGTGCAAGGAGATACTCTCATGGACAAGACATGATCCAAGCCCAGATGTTATTCCTGCCCAGACTGGGTGGGTTTTGTAGGTGTGCTTGGAATTTTGTACTTAGACAACTTTTCAGTCTCTGAAATTCAAGTATATTTCAAAATATATTTAAGTAATTTCCTATACTTTAAATATTTTCAAATATACTTCCAAGATGTTTGAGATAGGTCCTAAATCAACAGGATTTAACATGCAGATTCTAGATTTTTGAGGATCCACCAGATTTCAGAATTAGCCATTTCTTCAGGATCTTAGAACATCAAGTTTCAGGACACCAGACTTAGTCAATTCCAAGACTTCAAGACATGCACCAGAATGAGAAAATACGGACTCCTTAGCCAAAACATATCGAGACTTGGGCAAAACAACACTACCAAAACCTTTCAAGCTCAAAGAAAACCTAAACCCTAAAGCAAACCAATGACAGAAAGAAGAAAAAAGAAGGGGTCCCCATTTGAAATGAGGCAATGTGTGATTAGGTCACAACAGTTGGGTGTGATGTTGATTCTCTTTACTACCCGTATTAAGGAGGGACATCATAGTCCTCCCCACTCAAGGATTGCTTGTCCTCAAGCAACTTCAAATTAGGATGATTCATAACTTCCGCTCCTTCCCATGTGGCATCATCTATTGGTAATCCTCTCCACTTGATGAGATATTTGGTAATATTCATATTCCTTAGTTTTCTCTCTCTCGTGCTAAGTATCTCTTTAGGTTCTAGGATTAATTGTCCCTCAAGCAATTTTGGGTTTAGACGATCAGTAAGTTTTAGAAGAGCCATGTTCAGATCCGTGGAGAATGATCCTGGGGTTTGTGGGTTATGGGCCCACAATATAACTTATCATAAGAATTTCCTCTAGAATTAATAACCTTTGATTATGTTATTTGACTATCATATGGTCTTTTGGCATGAGGAAGAGTATTCCAGAAAACCTAATGTAAAGTCTACTACATCTTGGTAGTACAGTCCTTAATAATTGGGATTATTCCCTGTAAGGTCTATTGATCAAGAAGTCATTATGAGGATGGAAAATGAGTAGTTCTTAAGGCTTTTGGGTTAAAGGAATTATGCTCTCCTTCATACTCAAAGAAAGGCCTCACATAAGCCTAGGACCGTCAGATTCATGATCAGACCTATGAGCAATTCTTAAATTTGCCAAGGTACTGTGTGAACTACACGAGCAGTCATAGGCTGATCTTAAGCATGTTAGATTCTTCATTATTCTTATGACTATTATTATGCACTCATGCCTATTGGGATTTCCATTTGAGGGATCACCATTAGAGTTACCTTCTTCATCTTGATCTAACTTATAAAATACTGAAAATGTGGGAATGCTCTGTTGCAAGTATGAGGTGAACCAGTGTTGTCATTGATGTCAACATACTCATATTACATTGACAAGAAGGATTGGATGAGCTGTGTGTTGAGGATATTGAGAAAATTACCCTCAGTCAGGAACAGTGAAGAACAGTGATGAGAAGAAGGCAAATATATTGGATAGGTTGAGAATCGGAGGATGCGGATTAAAGGGTTTGCAGATATGAGTCTTGAGATGCTTCAGTCAAGTTTTCAGAGGTCCACATGAAGACCTGAAGAATTTATGGCTATCTGTGTGGAACCGGTTCCGGCAAGTGCTTAGAAGTGACAGAGGATCACAGAAAGGTCCGGTGAGGTCCGGAATTGTACAATCCTAATCTGCGGATTGGAAAGAGTATTTGGGATGTCCTTGTGATGTGCCATCTCGAGTTGTGTATGATTTGGAGGTCTGGAAGTACCTCTTGCATTATGACAGTGGCGACAGACTGTGTTCTTGAAGTTCCGGATAAGGAGGATAAGAGATTTCAGTAAGTAAAGGAAATACGGATGTACCTGGTCATTCAGATAGGCTTGTGAAGGTTCTTGGATCATGTTGAGGTTGTGTCATTGGTCCGCATTGATAATGTATGATTTGAAGGTCCGGAAGTACCTTCTACAGTGGCGACAGACTGTGTTCTTGAAGTTCCAGATGAGGAAGACAAGAGATTCCAGCAAGTAAAGGAAGTACGGATGTATCCGGACATTCAGGTAGGCTTGTGAAGTTTTCTGGATCGTGTTGAGGTTGTGTTGTTGATCTGCATTGATAGTAGAGCTCGGAATTGAAGTTATTCTTCCGGATGAAGTTCTTGCTCTGTTTAGCCGACCGGATGAGTTGTTCATCCTACGAATGTTCTTGTGGTGGCCGACCGGATGTGTTATTCATCTTGCGGATACTCTTATGATTGTTTGCCGACTTAGATGTTTGATCCTAAGTCGATGTCTTGTATAAATAACGGTCTGTGAGTTCATTTCGAGGTGTGGTGTGTGTGGATGAGTGTGGCATAGCGAAGAGAAGTGCGAAAGGCAGAACAGAGGTTTTTGGGCTTAATTGGAACTGATCCGGACATGGTAGAGATGTCATTCTCCAGTTCAAGACTGTGATTTTTATCACTTTGTAGACAGTGTGTCTCCTTGTAGGCAGTGGGCCTCTTTGTGAGCAGTGTGCTCGGGCAGTGAGCCCTAATTGGCATGTGCCATTCATTTTTCTTTATTCTTCTAACAGAGAATAATTCTTGGGTTAATCACCCCGTGGTTTTTCCCTTAACCGGGTTTTCCACGTCAAAATCTTGGTGTTCAATGTGTTGATGCTTATCTGCTCTTGTGTTTATGTATTATGCTTTCATGGATGATTAATTGATATGCTGCTAACTAACAACAAAGAATCAAGTGTTTGAAAGAACAAGAAGTTTTATACAACTGATTCACCCCCCCTCTCAGTTGTATGACCTAGATCCAACAATTGGTATCAGAGCTAAGTTCCTCTGATAGGAGCTTAACCGCTTGAGGAGATCCAGGATGTCGTCATACAAGAAGGATAGTCCAAAGTTTGATGGAACCAACTTCACTCTCTGGAAAGGTCGCATGAAGTGTCACTTGGAATGTATGGGAAAAGCATACTTGGCTATGGTTTCAAAACCATATGTACCTCCACAAGGTGGTCCGACAACTCTGAATGAAATCACAGAAGCTGAAAACAATCTGCGGACCAAGGAAGCTCTTCTAAGCGCATTGAATGACTCAGATCTCTCGAATGTTATTGACCTACCAACTGCATATGAGATCCTGACTAAACTGGAACTTCTGTATGAAGGAGATGAGTTTGTCAAAAGTGCAAGGTTGCAAAGTCTGAAAGGGAAATTTGAAAGATTGAAAATGAGAGATGATGAAAACATCACTACCTTTATGCCAAGAGTGAATGAGCTGGTATGTGGAATCAGAAATGTTGGTGGAACTTTAGATGAAAATGAGATTGTCTGCAAAATCCTAAGATCCCTTCCTGCTGCCTACAAAATCAAGGTTGCTTCCATTGATGAATTCAGAGCCCACACAACTGTCACAAGAGAACAACTGGCTAGCAAACTAGCTACATTTGAAATGACTGAGTTTGGAGATGATCCTCCCAAGACTGAATCTGCTTTCAAAGCCAGTGCCTATGTGAAAGGCAAACAGAGATTTGATCCGGGAGAAAACTCATCAAGGAAAATGTCATGGTATGATCAAGCAAGAAGAGACATGGAAGAAGAAGAAGAAGAAACAGCTCAACTTGAAGCCCTCATTGCAAAGAGACTGCCAAGAGGATCCGGTAAGTATGAAGGAAAACTACCCTTTAAGTGTTTCAACTGCAATAAGATTGGTCATTTTGCTTCAAGATGTCTGGAAAGATCTGCAAGGTCTAATACTAACAGACAAAGGTTTCAAAAGAATTGCTATTATGTTCACGAAGAAGATGACAATGAAGGAGTAACAGATGATGAATCAGAACTAGGAAGCAAATCCGGAAATGAGTGGGTGTTTATTGCCATCAAGGAAGAAGATTCAATACTCTCTGAATCTGTCAATCACAAAGTTGTTGAAAAAGCTTTAGCTGCTCAAGTGGAAGAAAAGGATGATTGGGTTATTGACAGCGGATGTTCTCACCATATGACTGGTGACAAGAATAAGTTCTTGAATTTGGAAAGGTATGAAGGAGGAATGGTAAAGTTTGGTGACAATTCTGCTGGCAGAATCAGAGGCAGGGGAACTATTTCCTTCGATGGAAAGAGCAAAACAGGTAACGTACTGTATGTTGAAGGATTGAAGCACAATCTTCTTAGTGTTGGTCAGTTAGTGGACAAAGGCTATGATCTCCGGTTCAAAAATGGAAAATGCAGAATCTTTACAAGCTCCGGAACTGAGATTGCATCCGGTACTCATACAAAAGGTAATATCTTTCATCTAGTTGGTTCAAATAAAAGTTGTTTGTTTGCTCAAATTGATCAGAGTTGGTTATGGCATAGAAGAATGTGCCATGTAAATTTTGATAACATCATCAAGATAAGCAAAACTCAGGCCGTAAGAGATCTTCCAAAATTGATGAAACCTACAAATAGTTTGTGCAAAGAATGTCAGCTAGGTAAACAAAGCAGAGTCTCTTTCAAAAGCAAAGATTAGTCTTCTACCGGATTGTTGGAATTAGTACATACTGATCTCTGTGGTCCGACAAGAATCAAGAGTCTGCAAGGTGATAGATATTTCATGTTGTTAATTGATGATCATTCCCGGATGATGTGGGTTACCTTTCTAAAAGAAAAATCAGAAGCATTTGAGAAGTTCAAGATCTTCAAAGCTATGGTAGAGAATCAAACCGGATTGAAACTAAAGTGTCTAAGGTCTGATAGAGGTGGTGAATTTACATCTGGTGAGTTCATTGATTTTTGTGAGAAGCAGGGTATAAGGAGACAGTTGTCTGCTCCTAGGACTCCACAGCAGAATGGAGTGGTTGAGAGAAAGAATCGGACCATTTAGGAAGCTGCCAGGACAATGATGTTGGAAGCAAATGTTCCTCAAATGTTTTGGAAGGAATCTATCAGCACTGCAGTCTACACTCTCAATCGAGTTCAAATCAGAAACAACACCGGTAAGACCCCCTATGAACTCTGGTTTGGCATCACTCCTACTGTGAAATATTTCAGAGTATTTGGTAGCAAGTGTTATATTAAAAGAGATGAAGATCTAGGAAAGTTTGATGCTAGAAGTGATGAAGGAATTTTCTTGGGTTACTCCACTCAAAGCAAAGCATACCGGTGTTACAATAAGAGATTGAGGAAGATGATAGAAAGCACCAATGTGAAAGTTGATGAAGGAATTGAGAAGCCTTCAAGATTTTATGAGTTTGATGAAGATGACCAAGACAGTGTTCAAGGACCTCAATCCTCTCCGGTGAGACAGAGTCAGCCTGATCCGGTAAATCAGGAAGAAGAGATAGGTTTGAATGAGCCTGATCAAGAAGCAGTAGTGCAGGATACTCCCAAAATTCCAAGGTATGTAAGACTGAACCACTCTGAAGATCAGATCATAGGTGACAAAAGCAAAGGTGTACAAACTAGAAGGAATGTTGCTCAAAATCAGGATGAATGTTGTCTAATTTCAAAGATTGAACCTAAAACAATAAATGAAGCCTGCAATGATGAAAACTGGACCAAAGCAATGGAAGATGAATTGATGCAAATTGAGAAAAATCATACTTGGGATCTTGTTCCCAGACCTAGAGACAGGAATGTAATTGGAACCAAGTGGGTCTTCCAGAACAAACTAAATGAAGCCGGTGAAGTAATCAGAAACAAAGCTAGATTGGTCTGCAAAGGCTACTCTCAAATAGAAGGAATTGACTTTGAAGAGACTTTTGCTCCGGTGGCAAGAATTGAAGTAGTCAGATTACTTCTTGCATTTGCTGCCTTCAAAGACTTCAAGGTATATCAGATGGATGTCAAGTCTGCCTTCCTAAATGGTGATCTGGAAGAAGAAGTCTACATTGAACAACCGGATGGATTTCAATTGTTTGATAATGATGATATGGTCTGCAAGTTGAAGAAAGCTTTGTATGGATTGAAGCAAGCCCCAAGAGCATGGTATGAAAGGTTGGATAAGCATCTTGTGCAGATTGGATTCAACAAAGGTACTGCTGACAGTAACTTATATTTCAAAATTGATCATGAAAACATTTTGATTGTTGAAGTGTTTGTGGATGATATCATTTTTGGAGGAAGAGATAGTATGTGCAAAACTTTTGCAAATCAGATGAAAAGTGAGTTTGAAATGTCTATGCTTGGTGAAATGAATTTCTTCTTGGGTCTGCAAATTACTCAAACAAAAGAAGGGATCTTCATTTCTCAGACCAAATATGTGAAAGAATTGTTAAGGAAATTTGGTATGGAAGACTCAAAGCCTATGAACACTCCTATGGCAACCGGATGTAAGTTAAGCAAAGATGATGATTCTCCAAAGGCAGATCAGACAAAGTATAGATCAATGATTAGTGGATTGTTGTATCTCACTCAAACTAGACCAGATATAATGCAGGCTGTTGGTCTTGTGGCAAGATTCCAGGCTGATCCTAGAGAATCTCATGTTATGGCAATCAAAAGAATTTTTAGGTACTTGAAAGGAACAGTTGAGTATGGTCTATGGTACCCTAGAGATCCGGATTTCTCTCTTCATGCTTACACAGATGTAGATTGGGCAGGAGATGTGGATGACCGGAAGAGCACTAGTGGTGGAGCATTCTTTTTGGGGAAGAGATTGGTTTCTTGGCTAAGCAAGAAACAAGATGCAATATCTCTGTCTACAACTGAAGCAGAATACATTGCAGCAGCAGGTAGTTGCACTCAAATCTTATGGATGAAGCAGATGCTAAGAGACATCAAAGTTGAATATGAGGAGCCTATCACAATTTTCTGTGATAATTCAAGTGCAATTAATATTTCTAAGAATCTGGTATTGCATTCTAAGACTAAGCACATATCTATCAAATTTCACTTTTTGAGAGAACAAGTAAACAAGGAAGAAGTCAGATTGGAGTATGTTCCCTCCAAGGATCAGATTGCAGATATCTTTACAAAACCTCTTCCCAAGGACTCTTTTGAATATCTCCGGGAGAAGTTAGGGGTCATGGCCCCTCTGGTGATGAACTAAGATGCACTGATGTGCATCAGTCCGGTGGATATCACAGTCATATCTTGTGATCCGGATTGATGATGGGGAGCTGCTACTAAGGGGGAGCAGCTGGTATGATTCTGATGTATTAGAATTGCAAGTATGAGCCCTTTGCCATTGATGTCAAAGGGGGAGAGAAGACATGTGAAAAACAAGTGGTTAATGATCAAAGGGGGAGAGAAGACATGTAAAAAGTTGTTGTTGATAGGGGGAGCTGTGACAGAAAGGAGAAGTTCTTGTCTTGATGATTTTTCACATCATATGTTGCCATCAATGACAAAGGGGGAGATTGTTGCAAGTATGAGGTGAACCAATGTTGTCATTGATGTCAACATACTCATATTACATTGACAAGAAGGATTGGATGAGCTGTATGTTGAGGATATTGAGAAAATTACCCTCAGTCAGGAACAGTGAAGAACAGTGATGAGAAGAAGGCAAATATATTGGATAGGTTGAGAACCGGAGGATGTGGATTAAAGGGTTTGCAGATATGAGTCTTGAGATGCTTCAGTCAAGTTTTCAGAGGTCCGCATGAAGACCTGAAGAAGTTATGGCTGTCTGTGTGGAACCGGTTCCGGCAAGTGCTTAGAGGTGACAGAGGATCACAGAAAGGTCCGGTGAGGTCCAGAATTGTACAATCCTAATCTGCGGATTGGAAAGAGTATTTGGGATGTCCTTGTGATGTGCCATCTCAAGTTGTGTATGATTTGGAGGTCTGGAAGTACCTCTTGCATTATGACAGTGGCAACAGACTGTGTTCTTGAAGTTCCGGATAAGGAGGATAAGAGATTTCAGTAAGTAAAGGAAATGCGGACGTACCTGGTCATTCAGATAGGCTTGTGAAGGTTCTTGGATCATGTTGAGGTTGTGTCATTGGTCCGCATTGATAATGTATGATTTGAAGGTCCGGAAGTACCTTCTACAGTGGCAACAGACTGTGTTCTTGAAGTTCCGGATGAGGAAGACAAGAGATTCCAGCAAGTAAAGGAAGTGCGGATGTATCCGGACATTCAGGCAAGCTTGTGAAGTTTTCTGGATCGTGTTGAGGTTGTGTTGTTGATCCGCATTGATAGTAGAGCCCGGAATTGAAGTTATTCTTCCGGATGAAGTTCTTGCTCTGTTTAGCCGACCGGATGAGTTGTTCATCCTACGAATGTTCTTGTGGTGGCCGACCGGATGTGTTATTCATCTTGCAAATACTCTTATGATTGTTTGCCGACTTAGATGTTTGATCCTAAGTTGATGTCTTGTATAAATAACGGTCTGTGAGTTCATTTCGAGGTGTGGTGTGTGTGGATGAGTGTGGCATAGCGAAGAGAAGTGCGAAAGGCAGAACAAAGGTTTTTGGGCTTAATTGGAACTGATCCGGACATGGTAGAAATGTCATTCTCCAGTTCAAGACTGTGATTTTTATCACTTTGTAGACAGTGTGTCTCCTTGTAGGCAGTGGGCCTCTTTGTGAGCAGTGTGCTCGGGCAGTGAGCCCTAATTGGCATGTGCCATTCATTTTTCTTTATTCTTCTAACAGAGAATAATTCTTGGGTTAATCACCCCGTGGTTTTTCCCTTAACCAGGTTTTCCACGTCAAAATCTTGGTGTTCAATGTGTTGATGCTTATCTGCTCTTGTGTTTATGTATTATGCTTTCATGGATGATTAATTGATATGCTGCTAACTAACAACAAAGAATCAAGTGTTTGAAAGAACAAGAAGTTTTATACAACTGATTCACCCCCCCCTCTCAGTTGTATGACCTAGATCCAACATGCTCCTATGCAAAAATTTGTTGTCAAAGATTGTTACCACTATTTTACATTGTATGGGATTTAGATGATGAAGGTGCAGTTACCCCAGTGATTATTTAAGACTAGATTTGTTCAAGTTCAAGAAGACTACCATAAGAAGTCCTCACAATCACATAATTCTCAATGCATCTTTACAATGGTTTTAAAATATTATATCTCACTATTAATACATGTTTTGTGATAGACAGGCCTTAATGAATCTCAAATTTGGTTGCCCTCAAGGTAACTCACTAAATTCTGAGTGATAAAGGTTGTTATGGAACTAAAACCACATCTAGTTAAGATCCTAATTCTGATTATAATGAAGGTTGTCATAATTATTTGGAAGTAACATTCCCAAATCCAAATTTTTGCTGCCAATCAAGATAACAGTAAGGACAACTATGAAGAGACATTGAATCCTATAGGTCTTCCTTGCTACCAAAGGTTAATTGTGTTTTACCTTAGATACTTGATTGAACATAGTCTCTTATAAGGGCATGGCATAGTACTAGATTTCTACATAATAGCTAGGTTGAGGTCACTACACTATATCAGTCCAATGAAAAGATGAAAGTAATAGTAGTAAGGCAAAAATTGTATGACAACCCCCTAGTGAAAATTGAACCTAGCACTTATATCAAGGCATAATGTTTGATCATTATATCTAGACTAAGATTGGCAAAACTACATTTGTGGGTGATAATGGTTAAACTATGTTAGCTGCTATGTTGTAACTATATATAGTGTTGTAAACTCATAACATTGATAACAAAGGACATAATGGAACGTGAACCATGATCGTGTTAATCAAGAAAAAATGATGAGAGATCAAAATTACATTTATCTATTTCATGATGAAAGAGGCTCTTTGGTTTGACACTCTAAATAGAGAACACCATTGGAGAGAAGATCCATGTTGAAGTATATGCACACAATTATAAATGAAACACAAAGCATAAATACACATAATACATGAAGCATACACAAATCTTATACACTTAATACATCATACACAAAAGTATATGAAGCATGAAGAATGAACATAGTATGTAATACATAAGTATATGCACGTAAGACATGAAACACGTAGCATACACTTGATACACAAAGTACAAAGATGATTATTGAATGCTTGAAGTCCTGCTTAGATAGATTGGTTTCTAAGGAATAGGGTGGATTTGTGGCTGGCAAGAAGATTCTGGATGGTGTGGTTATTGTTTCTAAGACTATGCACTCTATGGCCTCCTCCAAGGAGAAGGCTATGTTCATTAAGCTGGATATGGCCAAGAATTATGACCATGTCAAATGGGATTTTCTAACCAAGATTTTGAGAGCCTTTGGGTTTGACAGTGCTTGGATTGAATGGGTTATGTGTTGTGTTACATCTACCTCCTTTTCTATGCTAGTCAATGGAGAGCCTTCTGAACATTTTGGGGCTTCTAGGGTTCTTCACCAAGGGGATCCTTTATCCCCATATTTATTTATTTTAATGGTTGAAAGGCTTGGGAGACTTTTGAAATCTCATGTGGAGCTTGATCTCATTTAGGGTTGGCAATGGGGTAATAACATTCCCCCCAGTCCCATCTTCAGTTTGTGGATGACACGACATTAATGTGTCTCGCTAGAGTGGATGAAGCAGTAAATCTTAGGAATGCCCTCGACTGTTATTTGGCTACTTCGGGGCAAAGCATCAATGAAGGCATATCCTTCATTTACTTCTTTAATACTCCTAATCTTATTTAGCAAAGAATTGTGGGCATCCTCAGGTTCCAGATTGGCTTGCTTCCTTTTGTTTACCTTGGCATTCCTCTAGCGGTTCATTCATTACCCCAAGTGTTCTAGAAGGATGTCATTGAGAAGTTTCATAAAAAGGTTAGTCATTGGACTTACAAGTGGCTTTCTACTGTAGGAAGAGTAACCTTTTTGAAGTCTATGGTTCATGCTCTCCCGTTGTACAAGTGCTTTGTGTTATCTGCCCCTACCAACTTTGTGAACAACTTTGAGTGTCTCTGTCGACAGTTTGTCTGGTCTGGTAATCTTCTTTTGAGGAACTGGAATTTGGTCAAGTGGAATGTTGTTTGTTGGCCAAAGTAGAAGGGTGGTCTTGGGCTGCGTTGACCTGATTTGAATGGGTAATCTTTGGTTGCTAAACTTTATTGGAGATGATGTTCTCAACAACACCAGACTTGGGCTGGGATCCTCACCTCAAAATATCTTGGGGATGTGGATAGTTTGGATGTACCCATATACAACCTAGTGGGTAAGGGATCTATGGTTTGGACCACCCTTAAGAGAGGAGCCTATTTGATTAAGCAAGGTTTGCTTTAGATTTGTAATAGGGGATCAGAGGCTCTCTTCTGGTTTGATTCCTGGGACGGGCATCCTCTGACTATGGCTACACACCCTCACTTGCAAGACCTTTGTAGGCATTTTTTTGAAGCTGGCTGGACTTATGTGATGGATTTCAAATCACCTTAGGTTCTGGATTAGGTTACAGTGTACAGGTGGAAGGATCCGCATGAATTGCCACCTAGGGGAATGGTGGAGGACCGTCAGGAGCTGGCTGGCATATTGGCTGGTAGGCTTTGCAAATCTTTATTGGAAAGGGATGTTCTAGTCTAGGAAGGCAACCAGAAAGGCAAATTCACTATTGCCTCTAGTTATCAGGCTCTAGATGAGCAAAAGTTTGGGTGCACGGGAGTCCCCTAGTGGAAGCAGATCTAGAATAAATTCTCTTGGCCCAAGTCTAGTTCTTCTTTTCTTGGTTGGTGATTTATAATAGATGTTTGACCTGGGAGAATCTCTAGAAGCAAGGATTTTATGGCCCCTCTGTGTGTGTTATGTACTCTAATAGTGATGAGAACATTTCTCATCTCTTCTTCTAGTGCTCCTTTGTTAGGGTGATCTAGCATTTTTGGTGGGATATCTAGAGTCAACCACGTAGGCACATCTCATCTTTAGAGGACTTCTGGAGTAGGCTAGGCAGTTCTCCAGCTATGACTTCCTCCACACTACTTGGACAATTGGTCCTAGATTCATCATTTGGCATACCTGATTAGAGTGTAATTACAGGATTTTTTTGGATAAGAAGATTCAGGTGCATTAGGTTTGGATGAGATTTTTAGGAGTTCTTCAGGAGACTTTGGTGGCTAGATGTGATCTCTCGGCCCACGTGGAGCCTAGAGATATGGGAATTGTTTGGAGTTTAGGGCTTTCTGTTAGTGTCAAGGGTGGGACGAGGCCTAGTTTGGGTCAGGGTGATAGAGGAAAGGTTCAGAGAGATGGTCATTAAATTAATCCACCCTTGGAGGTTCTAAAGATTAACATTGATGGTTCCCCTAGAGGCAAACCGGGTCACGCTGGCATTGAGGGCATTGGTAGGTACTGCTCAGGAGTGGTTGTGTTCTTTTTCACGAAGTATTATGGCCAACACTCTAGAAATTTAATGGAGGCCTTGGCTATTCCCTTGGCTCTTAAAAGGGCTTGTACCTTGGGTTGGAGAAGGATAATTTGTGAGTTAGATTCTCATATTGTGGTTGATTTTCTGAATAAGCAGTAGTTGGAAGATGTTTAATTGACAATTAGCTGGGGTTGTTGGACAAATAATCTCTCTAGGTGAGGTACTGGGTTATATCACCTTTTTCCATATCCCTAGGGAGTGGAATAAGGTGGCTGATGGTTTGCTAAATGGGCCTCTGAGCAGATGGGAAGTTGGAAAGTGGATGACTGGAGCTACCTCCCTAAGGATCTTTCTTGGGAGCTTGAGGACTTGGTTATGGAAGACATGAAATGTGTTTTGGATGTTGCTTGATGGCTCTATTATTGGTTTGTGACCCCTAGTAGGTGGTTTGTAATTTCTAGGTTTGTACTATTTTCTTGGATCAATAAAGTTTTTACCCTCTTTTTATTATTAAAAAATAAAATAAGATTACATTGTAAGAGGAAGAAGATAAGATTGTGCGCCATTCGAGACCTTGAGTCATAATGTTAGATATGTTGTGTAGCTTTCAAAAGTTTCCAATAGAAATAAAAATGAGGCCTTTGAATCCTAATAAACTATATTATAAGAGGAAGAATGAGACATACACCCTTATCATTGGATGTGCCATGCACTACATCAGATGTTGTAAATAGGGCTTTGATGCCATGTAGGTAATACATATCCCTAGTATTCCCTTTAAGTACTATTTGGCTATATGAGGAGCCTTAATAAGTTGTACCTTAACTTTTATTTCATTAATTATTTTTCTCTTATATTTTTCAATCTTATCTATTATTTTTCCCAAGATAATTTAAAAGTAAGTGAGCTTTTTGGAACACATAATTAAAGGTGATCATATTTTTAAATATTTTCCATTAAGTTTATCATCTTTGTAGTGGGACTTCATAACTACCTCAATATATAGACCAATATATAGATGATCATGTTTTTGTACTATTTACACTAATTATTTATTTTTTAAAAATAAGACATCATAATTTTAAAATATAAACTATTAAAAGTAACATACAAGTATATGATATTTACTATACTTTTAAAAGTAAAAAAGAAAACAAAAGAATTGCCCAAATAATGAAAGGTGGCTTTTCCAAAAGTAAAATTAAAATTTTATGCATTGTAGATAAATTAAAATTAAAATCTGTGCACAATATTTATTACACTTTTCAAAGTAAAAAACAAAACAAAAGAATTGCCCAAATAATGAATGGTGGCTTTTCCAAAAGTAAAATTAAAATTTTATACATTGTAGATAAATTAAAATTAAAATCTATGTGTCCATGTGCATGTATGTACTAAAAAATAATTCTAAAGTTAAATAATAATAATAATAATAATAATAATAATAATAATAATAAAAGCTCTAGAGTGGTACGTCTATGTTGTTTTTAGATAATGTATTTCAGATATCTATACTAGTTATGGTTGGGCTTCACAACTACCTAATATAAGTGTATGTATTTAACTTTCACTTTACAAAAAAAAAATGATTAATGTAGTGGCTAGTTTTGATCTTATAAAAGTACAAACTATTTAAGTTGAAGGTGTATGAAGCATTAAGGTTTTTTTTTTTCTTTGGTATAAAGAACTTATTTTCATTGGTTTTCATTATTAATGTATTCTTTCTTGAGAAGTTAAAGAGAGTAGGATAAGTTCGAGGACGAAGGCTCTATAAATAATTATAGGTATGATGTATAGTTAATGAAAAGTTCACAATAGAAATTAGGGTTTTGAGATCTCATTATAATAGCTTTATATTATAATTTTATAGAGGTCATCCACAAATTCATTTTTGCTACGGGAGCACGAGCCTTAGGGCACGAGCCTTAGGGCACGAGCCTTAGGCCATTAGCCTTAGGCTAAACCTCTTTGGCTGAGAGCAGAGGACGGAGGGGTATTCATTCTGCAAAATTGGTCTGGGGCATGACCGAGACTCATCCCTTGATATGATGTGTAGCTTATAAAAAGTTCACAATTGAAATTAGGGTTTTGAGATCCCATTATAATAGCTTTGAATTATAATGGATGTGATATGTTAATCTCGCATTATAAGGTTGCACACTATTGGAGACCCTGCACCAGATGTGAGGTGCAGTTTAGGAGAATTGAAGTGTGGCATTATAATGTTGGATTTGTTATGCAACACATCATGATGTTGGGTGTGTTCGTCATCTATAAGAAACTCTAAAGAAAAATAGGGTTTTTAGGCTCTATTTTATAAGAAGGAAGCCAACATCATAATGCTTGATGCATTGTATGGTTTAGAGTTCACAATATAAATATGGGTTTAAGAGTGTATATTATGCTAGTGGGCACTGTAAAAGAATGCAGATTTGTTATCACAATATATGATGTAATGTTCATGCATCATAATAACTTGTACAGAAAAGGGAGGCTCAACATCACAATAGATGGTTTATTTAAACAAAGCTTTGAGAAAGAGTTCAGAGTATTTGATCTAAACATAAAAAACAAAAAAGGTATGACATAGATCTTCTCTAACCTTATTTCTAACCTTATTTCTGTTTCATAATAAATTTTAATTTGATAGGCTTTCTTATTAAAATGTATATTGATTCACAATAATCAATTAAAATTTATATTTGATAGGCTTTCTTATTAAAATGTATATTGATTCACAATAATCAATTAAAATTTATAGCAATAAAAATATGCAAATATCTTTTATCGGTTGATAGGATTATCTTTACTCTTCAACATTGAAAATTAGTTTCATAGTACGGATTATCTTTACAGTTGCTTGTGTCTGTTCTGAATATTGAAACATAAAAACACACGGATTATATTTACCGTCCTTTCATTTTACTCAAAATTATTGTTTCAATTACGGGGTTTAACTCTGTTGTAACTCCGCTACCCCGTCCACACTAAATTTCAGTTGCCAAAATCTGAGACATCCGCCACGGTTTCTAAATTGTTCTGCTCTGTAAATAGGACAAAGAAATTAAATTGACTTACAGCTTCTTTTTATTAGGGAAAAAGAAATCCCACAAACTTTGCTGCAAAATCAAGACCCATCACTGCAAATTGTTTCCTTTCTTTAGATCTGCCAATATTGCTGTTTTAACCAGGTCTGATTTTCATAATGTTTTTCTGTACCTTCCATCTCTACCTGTTGCACAACTGGTTCCACTTCAAATGGTACCACTTCTACTTCAAATTGTATCACTTCTATGTTGAAATGCCTGTTTGCCATATATTAACGCTGTTGATATTTCATCACAATGTCTAGAATGCAATACAAATCCGTTCTTGATAGCAGAGTTAGTTGAATTAGTTTTTATGAGGACAAAACATTTAAAACACAGCTATGCCCTAAACTCTTTAATGAATTGTTTCTTCTATGCAGAAAGTTGGAGCAGTTAGCAGAAGAAGTTGACTTTTTGATGTCTGGTCTAGATGAATATCTTTCTTGGCATCACAAACGTCAGGTGGAAGCAAAGGAAAGGGCGGAGCTTTTGTAAAGAGTGGTGAGTTAGACTTCTCTCTGGTTATTTGTAATCTAGTTGAAACCAAATTCTTCTAAAGTTTGGATTGATTTTGAGGAGTTCTTGTCTTCTTCAAGATACATTTGAAATTAGTTCTAAGATTTATAAGTCCATCCTCCATTTGAGTCTAGATCTACTAGTAAACCCGTGAGTCTGGTAGGTGACTTAATTACAAACCCATATGGGATCTTTGAAACATGGAAATAGAGAAAATGGTCCAACCTTCTAGATGGCCAGTTGTGAGTTTGTCAGCTCCTTTTTGAATAATGGTAATCTGTTCTCTTATGATTCCTATATGTCGTCTGCATTTCATCTTTCATTCGAATGCAACATTCTCGTTAATGATTGGTTGAATGTGGTTGAGGTTTAGGAAGGTCTTTTTCCTATTTCATTCTACTTCATCTGTTTATTTCATAGAGTAAGGAAGAATGGTAGTCTATGATGGAGTGTTTTCTTTTCTATAAAGAATATTCATTTGGCATTTTTTCTTTATAGCATGCAAGTAAGATTGGCATCTTACGTATCTTATATTCAACGAGATTAGATGCCTATTTGTGCAGAAATTAATATCACAAATTTTCAGGCATGCTCACTTTTGTTTGTTAAGTGTAACTGTGAATAGATCACCTCCTGGGCCTGGAATAGGTTCCAGTTCTGTAATAACAACATGCCCATATGGCTTCCAAGTTAAGGTCTGCTTTATTGCTATGTGGTGGTTTTGAACTTGAGCCACTTCTCTTATGAATCTAACCCTTTGTAAATTACCAAGCATAGTCATGATTAAATCTAGTTTTTTTAAATTTCGGGTGTCAGCAATATTTGCATTGCTACAACTTTATTTTTTTCCCTCAAGTGGCTCACTCAAGGTGTCTTTATCATGTTTTAGTGATTAGTGAAACTCACCTACATCAAATGATTGGCTATGTTTTTTCTAACTGATTTGGTTATTATTCAGATTATAATGTTGTGGCATGGACCAAAATTTTGCAAATTTTCTTTACTAAAGTTCCAATTTTTTCATCCTTAAAAATATGCTAGTTGAATGGAAAATATTGGTTTCTGCTAAGAGAGAAAAAAGGAAATAAAAAACAAGCATAAAAGATGAACAATGCCAACTGTTTATATTGTGGACAAATCATGTAATTGCTAATGCTCATGAATCACCATGATGGGACTGCCTGCTCCGAATTTCCAATAATAGTTCTGATTAAAACGTTAAAAGATTCCATTATTTTGCAATTTGATTTTGTCAACAGTTTCTACTCTAAAATTCTATACAAAGATCAATTATTTACAATTTTGGGATTCAAAAAATTGCATGGACTACTTGGAGAATAAGAATAAAAGTGGAGACCATTGTCTTTGTAAAATTCTAAAGTCACTCAAAAAGACACATTAGGACATTAGGCATAATCCCCAATACCTCTTGTCATGCATTTTTTATGTTGTTAAGGATTGCCTCTTGTTGTTCTAATTGCCTAGAGTCTTTGCCCTCTTATTAGTTGCAACTAATGTTCATTTATTAAGAGCTCATTAAACTCATGCCTAAAGGCTGTGATTGGAGGATGACAACATATTATAGTCCTTAATGTCTTGTACATAATTTAAGAAAAATATCTTGCTAGTAGAATTAAACATCTGGTTTCCTAAATGGTTGAAGAGGGCATACTAAGTATATAAATAGGCAGATTTACTTCTTGTAGTCTTATCAAATCTTGGGAAGGCTTCAAATGGGTTCACTAGTTTTGTTGAAAGGATGTCTTTTTAAAAATAGAATTTAAAAAGGCTTATGAAAGGATTGAATGTGGTCTGAATTAGATCAGGAAAAGATATTAAATTTGATTTACTAAACTACTATTCTTAGCCACTAGTCAAACTAACTAAGCATGTAACTTTCAAACACTCCTAACATGATAATATTTTGTAAGAATAAAGTATGCATGTACAAGGTTGTAGATGGTTATGAGGTGATCCAAATAGTTTGAAGTTAAACATTTCTAATGCAAGTTATTGAGACATGTTTTGGTTGGTTACTACCTACTCCATTTAATGTTGTGATGGGATAGCCACAAAGGGTGCAAGAAGTGGATTCAGAAATCCACTAAACTGAAAAATTATTGAAAGAACAAGAAATATGTCTATGAGAGAAATAGGTTAGAGCAATCTCAAGCTAAGTAGGAAGCAAGACATGATTAGCATAGAGTCAAATTCCAAGTTGGGGATATATAATATCATTACTTAGAAAAAGATAAGTCTCGAAGTATAGCAATGAAGTTAAAACCAATTAGATAGAGTCCATCTAAGATTCTTAAAAAACTAAATTCTAATATTTTTATACTAGATCTTCATTGATACATGAATTTGTACTCTATTGTGAATGTTGAAAACTGGCATGTCTCTTTGATCATATCAACTAATGTACATCCCTTCAAGCAGTCATATTCTTGCTCTCTACTTATGTACTAAACATTAGTAGAGGTTTTTCTCATCATATTACTCTCTAAATAGTCAAGCAAGAACTAGTTGAGGAAGAAGAATTTTGGAGGATGTATTGGCCTCTTTATAGAATGATCATGCACAATACTCAAGACTAGTCACAGAAGCAACACCTCATGTTTCTAAGGAAGATATAAGGCGTTTTGTACATTATGCCAAGAAAATAGTTATAAGACCCCATTTCATAGCCAAAAAGGACAATGGTTGTTACTAGAAAATGGACACGCCCCCCATCTTCTTTAACATGGATGATATGGAAGATCAACTCTGAATATTGAAGGAAAGATACCTAATCTATAGATTTATGTGGGATTTTCCAATATCCAAAACACTTAGTGGACTCATGAAAAGTAGAAGCCATCTATATTAGTTTAGATGTTGAGGGTTCCCAAAGGCTACTTTCTAGAAATTTTCTTTTCCAAACAAAATAAAGATCTTTTATATTAAGCCGCACCATAGTTCATGAAGAGATATGGGCTCTTTAAGAAACACTTGTTACTAGATTTCAATCTAACATAGAATCTACCAAGCACAATTCCAAGATAGGTAATGTTTACCTATGCTCCTTAGTCAAAACTAATTACATTTCCCTATAAATTCTTTGATTTGTAATTACATAATACATAGCTAGTTCAGACCTTGTAAAAAATCTGAAGTTGTGATTTATGAAATTTTTTATGTCGATCTAAACTATGAAAAACATTATCAAGTTGTATGATTTTAGAAATGGGAGGTGTTGTATATAACAAACCCATATATTATGATAATATGTTGTTTAAATATCAAATGTGTAATGAGAACAATCATCTTTTCCATGTTTCTCCAAACCAAGAAATGATGGAGTTGGACCAAGCATGTTGACAAAATGCAATGGAACAACCACCAACAATAATACCTTCTAATCCTAAAATACAACAGATAAATACTCCAAGCTACCAACTAGATGAGAACAAATTCAGATGGGATTACACAAGAAAATGTAAGGAAACAATAGATAATTTACATTTTTCTAAGATCAACAGAGTAACAAAAAAGTAGATGGTAGAAATACTTAAGAAAATAGCCTAAATTAAGAGATATCACACCTAGAATCAGTATATCTAATAGTAAAATAAAACATAGGTAGGTTATATGTCAGCAAATCTAATCCCAAAAAAATTACAAGTTTGAGAACCATAACACATAATGGAGCAAAATAGAAAGAGAAAATCATCCAATGCTAAAATTGAATCAGAAGTGAAGAGCAACCAAGAAATAACAATCACAATGTTCGAATCGGTTCAACTTCACACACATCCTTACAACTCTTCAATTCAAATGAGTGTACAAATGGAACAAACTCCCATCTCTAATCAGACACTAGAGGAAGATATTTTGGAGGTTCTCAAATCTATTTAATATAGACTTTACCAAGGAATGCCAAGGGAATAGGTGTGCACAAAAAATGCTAATACTTGCATAACATATTGCAAATTGAAGGAATAGATATAGTCCTCCTACAAGAAGTCATGAGAATAAACTCCAAACACCAAAGAAAATATTAAGTACAAAAGTATATGGGGAAGCAAGTAGATAAAAATTTATCATAACTCTCGCACTTTAGTTCGGTGGCATCTAGTGAGGTATGTATACAAATTCAATCAATCTATCCCATGATGATCTATATTTATTATCACTCAAGAATTTGAGCTATATTCCTTTTTAGGAAATTTATAAAAATAACACATGGCAACAAATATACAATTCTAATAGAACATATGGTGGATTGGATCTTAGTAACAAATACTAACAATCTCATCCTAGTCACAGCCTTCTACACTAGTCACTTACATCATTGATCAGTGGATCACATCTTAAAAGGAAATGTCAGCCAAGATAAGAGACACAACTCTTTGAAATCATTGGGCAATAATCTTATCAATTTTAAATAAATATAATAGGCAATGACAACAAGGATTCAAATTTCAAAAGTTTTTGGTAGCACATCTAGATTTCAAGGAGCAAGTGGGAAAATGGGTAACACTATGCAATGTAAAAATTCATGGGCAAACTTCATTACCTCAAAATTTGAGGTAATAAAGACATTCAAAGAAAAGTCCTAAAAATTAAGAAGAATTGACAATAGTTCAAAAGAAAATCAAAGAGATTGGATTTGACTAGGATTTTCATCAAATTGTTTAGCCACAATCTATTGGGTCTACAAAATCAGGAAGAATAATGACGAAGACAACATGCATGAAATCAATGAATAAACAAGGGGATATTAACACAAAATATTTTTATAAATTAGTTTTAAACCAACAACATAACAATGTTATTTAACAAAACAAAACAGAGAATGGAATGGTTAGATGTCCAAGAATCCTAAAACAAAATTTATAAAAGATGGAAATTTTTCCCCAACCACAATGAGAAGGGATAAAAGATCTATAAATTTTTTTTTCTTCTTAAAAGCGTGCAAGCACAAACCCATACTGTATTAAGAAAAGAGTTCATATACATCAGGGCTTCATAAACTATGTAAACTCGTCATGGTAGAGAAGACTATCAGTGTTGGCAACCCCTAAGAAAAGCCATGAAAGACCTCTAAAGTTGAAGGAAGAAACATCTCCCATAAACATTCTCCGTAGATATCCCCTAAATGTAGCTATTCCGGTACTAGTGGCTATTATTATATCTGTTGCACTGGGGTCATCTTCGGGTAGTAGCATCACTTTATCAGATGGACCTTATCTCCCAGTTTACTATCACAGAGATTATCGTTCCAAACGCCTTTCTTGGATGGATCCTCTAACAGTCTCCTAGTCTCCGGTTCATGGTAAATAGCTCTTCTAACATACAAGCTTGCTGTTTTGCCATCAAACGAATCTCGATTCTCTATATCTTGTAGAGGCAATGGAATAAAGGCGAATAACATGAGGGTTACTAGGGTTTTCTTTTTTAAACTTTTAGGGTTCTCACCAGGAGGGATCACACCATAGCTCTGGCCTTCCCAATAGGGCATGAACTGAGATAATTGTTCATTCTCCAACTCAAGCATATCAGCATAAAAAATGGAAACATTGAATTCTTCATCGGATCTACTCAAAAGGAAAAGCTCAATTGAAATACCCAAATTGTTGTCCTTGTCATGTCTACTTTGACCCCAAGATCAGCATTTCCCTATGGATCATCATTATTTGTGAATAGCAGTATGCATTTATCCACATTCCTGGTGGATACTTTATGTAGGAGTCCCTGAGCAACCCAAAGTGCACTGTATAAGGGGCTCTCTCTTGATCTAGGAATAATTCCACTTTGACTTCCAATTTCCTTTTGAAAATTATCCTCTGTGTGGCTAAAGTCTTTAATCAATCTTGTTTTGGGCAATCAAGGTCTTCTCCTTGGCGAACATTAATAACATAGACACCCTCAGATTCCTGCAAATTTCATTTCTCTCTAGTATAAAAAAAAATATTGCCACTTCACCATAGTCGCCGTTAATCATCATTGCCACTGTTGGTATTATTGATTTCTCCCACTGACTCAGCAAACTTCAATCGGTCATTTATGATAGAAGCTTCTCACCTGCTCCCACCGACCAATAATCGGTCCATGTGCATTGGATTTTTGACCATGTGCTTTGAATGAATTTCAGTCTGTTTTCACCATGCGTTGAATGTCTAGATTGTTCTAAGACCTCTATTAATAGAGGCAGCTGTAATCTATTTTCTTATCAAGCAATTGAAATTGCTTTGATCACGAAAATGAAGTGTTGAATGCTGTAGCATTCTGTTGAGCATTTCTGTGTGTAATACTTTGTGTTTGTGTATTTGTTGCACCTCCATCATTTACAACACTATTTAAGTGCATTGTCTTTTTATCATCTTCTTCCTTTGTCTGTAAGAACATATCTCTCCCAGCATCGATTATGTACACAGCAAACTCTTTTGCGGCCTCTTTATCTTGTGTACATGCTGACCACAAGGGCGCTTCCCATGAAAACAGTCTGTATATGCCTAAAAATAACATAATTCAATCTAAATAAATATTTTTAATATTTATTCCCTTCTTTATTCCTCTATCAATAAATAAATAAATCAATTTATTTATTTGATTCATATTCTTCCAACAATTAAATAAAATCTTTTATTTAATTAAATTCTTTCCAAACAATTAAATAAATTTATTTATTTAATTTGCTTTCTTATCTTCTAAATTAAATAATTCTAATTATTTATTTTGTTTTTTCCAATAATATCTTCTCTAAATTTAAATAAATCAATTATTTATTTAAATTGATCTCTAAATATAATTCAATCTTCTTGCACATGCAATTAAATATTCCTAATATTTAATAAAGTAAAATATCTTCTTATTCTCATGCAAATCCCTTCTTCTTGTTTTAAATCACTTAACTAATTATTATATTCTTTTAATTGCTTTAACTCATTCTTCTATTCTTAGCAAATCCTCTCATGCAAAAGAAAGCAAGACACATGTCTTTTTCTTATTCATTGCACATTTCTTATTCTCTCTATACCGTTGATCTTCATTCTCTCAAATCTATAAATTCAACCCTATTCTTCCATTTTATTCATCTAAGCTTTAGTATCGTTACTCTACAGGAATTACAGCATGCCTTTGGCACCCTTGTTATTCCTTTGTTGCTTGTGATCACCCTTTTGTTACCTACATACTACGCATCATCACCACAGCCATTCACTATTGACATTCTTGAACACAGCAAGGAAGTTCTCTCTGAGAGCCTCATTCAGACATTCGAAGAATGATTTGTGATAGGCAAACAATTGCTTTATTTTGTTTGATCTCCTTAGTTTCACTATTCCATTGAGTTTGGGTATCTGTTATTGTTTATTCATTGATATTCATTGTTGACCAAATTTCCCCTTACACGGTCAACTCATAATCATTTTTTATGACATAGATATGGATCTCCATCTGCAAAACAGCTTCACAGTTTCCTCAACATGCCCATTTTAGGCAAGTCCTATAATCATCATATTCCATGTTATCACATAATCACTTGAATTAACCATTTGGGGCTTGCCCATCAATGATCTTAGTGCTAGGAACAACCATGCCCAAAGTTGTATCCAATGGCAAACAAGAAGTTGACGCGAGGGGTTCACAGATTGTCGGTGGTCTGGGTGCCATGTCTGGAGCGTGGAGGCGAAGGAATAAGATTTATCCTATCATACATTGTGGTTTACTAGATGCCCCTTATTTTAGATGGGAATGATATATACATTCTTTGTATCAAATAAGCTTATGAAAGAATAAGATATATCCTATGGGTCGTATGGGTCGAATAAGAAGCACAAACCCTTGGAAATGAAATCTCAAAAAAAACTAAATAATAATGAGCAATAGAAATGCATGATTGTTGATGTGAAGTCCTTACAACAAAGAAAGGTTTACAATCTCAACATTGCCACTGGGTGCATATCACATTAAGATTTTCTAAAATTTGTACTAATAACATAATGTAGAAAACTGAGATCGGAAAAGATTAACAAGCACACGAATTGCAATGGAATCGATCAGTTTGTATTATCAAATGAGGCGAGTATAAATAGAGAAGAGTAGGTACCCGAATCTTTATGAAAAGAGGATAAGACTCCTCTACATGGAGTTGTGGCGAGTATCCTCCCATAAACATAATGTGAGGTGTCATGCAAGTTGACACCTCTCAAAACATCTCAACTACTTTGACAAGTTCAAAAGAACATGTGTCAATACACCTAAGTATGATTAATTACAAATGTGTACGCCTATAGATTAATATACACCAACACATAAGATATGAGAGTTGAGAGAAACAATAGGTTGTTAAAAATGTTTATAAATAGATGCACACTTTTCTATACATGCAAGTGTTTCTTTGAGAATATTAGTCCACTTAGAGCTTTTAAAAGGGAAACATGGGATTTGAAAATGATGCATGTTAATACATTGATGATGAGTATTTAGATGAGATGGAAGCCTACAAATAATACATATTTGATAAGAATTGATGAGGACATTTTTATTGGTCATTCTATCACTCTTCAAGGAGCTTCAAGTAAACCTGAGACTAGTTTACCAAGGAAATCATGAGATTAAAATTTCTACCCATCTACTCCAAATTGTTGGCACTCATACATTTTCTTTTGGTAGCTCCAGCCTCCCTTCCAACTCATTTAAGTATACACTCTAGGTGATAGAAATATGCATTCCGTTCCATTGAACACAATGCACATATCCTCCCATCTCCATTATAAAAGATGAATGTTCACCCATTGGTCAAGCCATATCTAGTTCTATCCATAGTAATGAAATCTCTTGAATGCATCCATACACTCTGAATCACAATCATAAGACCTACCCTAGTATGTCCAAACACACTACCAATAGTGATAAAATCAGAGAACTTAAGGTAGCATCCATAAAGAGGAAAAAATGGCCCATGAGGCTATACTATAAGAAATCAACAAGTAAAATTCTAGAATTTACATGGTTTCCAACAAAAAAGGAATTTGTGAAAATCAAGTACATGTACTTGAGAATTTATTTTACAGTTAAACTCTATATCAAGAATTGGGATGATTATATAGTACAGTTAATGCATAATAATTACTTTAAATGGTTTAGCTTCCAAAATCTTGACTGGATCTTTCCTTAGGATCCAACCAAACATCTACATTAGGAAATAATTTATGAGCTAGATGCTTAACATATGGCCAAAAATCATTAGGCAAATGGTTCTATTTCCACCAAGGACAAGACACCCGTTGGAATGTACACATCTATCTACTCAATCCAAAATGGTTTTGGTTTCAGTGGTGTTAGTAAACAGATTTGTCACTTTGAAATAGTTAAGAAAACTATGACTTGCTCAAGAAATCTTGACAAAAATGCCTACAACACTTGGAGAGATCCTCAAAGGGTTGATGATCTTCCACTGATTTTGAGAAGGGCAACTTATGATTTAATTTGAATTTTCTAGGATATGTTTTTGACTAGAAAGCAAGAAAGGAAACTACAAGGAATGGAAAAGAGAGTAACCCTAGATGAGAGACATAAGAATATCACCTAGACTTCTCAAGAAAAGACTTAGAATAAAAGTGAACACAAAGATATTTAATGACACAAAGTTTAAATGTTTCCTACTCACAAACAATAACTAATAAGAGAGGAAATTACTCATTCCCAACATATAAAAAGGTCACACATTGAACATACGAAGCATATGCAGCTAATTCAGAACATAAGGTTTCTATATTAAACTCAAGTGCAACTAAACATAACAGAGAATTACAAATTAAAATAAGAAAAACTTGCAATCCATGAAGGAATATCTGACACACAGTTCGTTGTGCTCCCTCAATTCTTCAATGAAATAAAAACACATAGTGTTTCAAAAATTCTGTACAATGGCTATATTGGAAAGGTAACCAATTTCGACTAAAAATCTACATAAGGAAAAATCTTCTCACGAAGCTCTCCTCACTGAGAAGATGGAAAAAATCCACTCTTTACCTTCTCCTTACATAGTTATAGAGTCGTTAGGACGCTCACAGGAGGGTTATTCTTATGTCTTCTGGAGGGATGTTGGCAGGCAGTCTCGTTTACAGTTGGTGCTGTCCTATTGGTTGGTGCCGTCTTTAGCCTTGTCCATGTTAAGGCATATGCAATTTTTACTCTTGGGACTTGCAGCTGTGTCTGCCAGTGACTATACAGCAACTTTACCCTGTTTTACTGTTTATCTCAGTGTTTAGTCTTGGTGTATCTTTTGCTCGGTTGTTTCTCCACCGTCTGCGCATCAGCAGTTGTTTCAGCTGATGTATGCAATGAATATGCTGGTAAAGGTTGGCATGTATGGTAGGAATTCAAACTGTCACTACCCTTTGTTTTTATTGGGGTTATACTAGGCTGGGCTTTGTCAATGCATGCACAGCTGCAACTGTAATTTGTTTTCTGTAATCTCTTGCTTTAATCCAATTAAAATCTATATAGCTGATTCTTGAAAATAAGTAACAATAAAGAAAAACCCATGTACAAACAACATTTAACTAAAACATAATCAAATGAATTTAATAATAAGGTGATATGTTCTAGCTTGAAATTGACTAGTCTGTCTTTGACATTCTACAGGATTTGTAAGTATTTGCCTTGTCATATTTATTGATTACCACTACAACATGCACATTTGTTGATTATGCCGTGCAATTTTGACAAACAAAACTGTTCTACAGGATTTGTAAGTATTTGCCTTGTCATATTTATTGATTACCACTACAACATGCACATTTTTTGATTATGCCGTGCAATTTTGACAAACAAAACTGTTCCATGCACCAATGGCACACACTTTTACATACTCATTCAATTTTTGAAACCTAAAACTTGCTCCTGCTCCGTTTGGTGCATGCTTGACAACTAGACCTGCGATTTTTAACTTAAAATAAAATGATCTTCTGATCTTCTGTTTTATGCTCGCACCTTCACCATTTCAAAAGAATTCAAATAATTTTTGTTTGTTTGGTTTAGTCAGCTGACGCAATGGAGGGAATAAATTGTACTCTTCAATCTTATCTTGCACATACATCTTGCCAGCTTTCTTGTTCTTATGTTCCCTACTCAATGTAGTATCATATCTAAAGTTGTCAGGGTACTACTTAATGTACTCTGTAAACTCGTCATGGTAGAGAAGACTATCAGTGTTGGCAACCCATAAGAAAATCCATGGCAGACGTCTAAAGTTGAAGGAGGAAACATCTCCCCTAAACATTCTCCGTAGGTCCCATAATGGAGCTATTTCGGTACTAGTGGCTATTATTATATGCGTTGCATTGGGACCATCTTCGGGTAGAAACATCACTTTATAAAATAGACCTGTAATCTAGAGCTTGTCTCCCAGTTTACTATCACAGAGAAAATAATTGCAAACGCATTTCTTGGAGGGATCCTCCTTCCCTATCTCTGGTTCATAATAAAAAACTCTTCTAACATACAAGCTTGTTGTTTTCCCATTAAACAAATCTCCATATCTTGTAGAGGAAATGGAATAAAGGTGAACAACACGAGAGGTACCAGTTTTTTTAAAAAAATTTTAGGGTTCTCGCCATGCGGAATCACACCATAGCTCTGGTCTTCCCAATAGAGCATGAACTGAGATAATTTCTCATTCTCCAACTCAAGCTTATCAGCATAGAAAATGGAAACAGTGAATTCTTCATCCGATCTATTGAAAGGGAAAAGCTCAAGTGATATAAGATGTTTATATACACATAAGCCCAATATACCTACATGGAAGGTGGTTACCATTCTTATCAAGACAAGGTCTATTGAGGAAGAAGGATACTTAGACATCATTATAGAGTATGAAGGAACCTCCAATTTGAAGAGACACCTAGAAGAAGGTGAGAAAATATAAATGGAATGTATATGGGATAATAATGAGTGCCTATGGATTATATTAATCTATTGGACTCTCTTTCCCATAAAAACATGATAAATGCATCGAGAGAAAAGGGTTTAAATAATGACATGGGTTGTAATAATATAAGAATTTTGTCAAACATTAACTTGTAGGATCTAAATAGGATGTCAAACAATGATTAGAAAAGATGAATGAAATCATAGCATTCCCTACACATGAGGTAAGAAGGAGAATTAAAGGATGATTCATTAAAAGAACCTACAAGAAAGAAAGGATAGGTTTACGATTTTAAATTTTAAAATAGATGAAAGAATTAAGAAAAAGAACAATTTATTTAGTGTTTGTTTTAACTTTGTTTTAAAAATTTGCAGGGGAAATAGAAGAGGTTACGAGTATTATCTGGAAGTATTGCAACTTAGGAGTGTCCGAAGCTTCATTGTGTTGAATGTGATCTGAATTTGATCATGAAAAGATACTAAATTTGATTTATTAAACTACTATTCTTAGCCACTAGTCAAACTAACTAAGCATGTAACTTTCAAACACTCCTAACATGATAATATTTTGTAAGAATAAAGTATGCATGTACAAGGTTATAGATGGTTATGAGGTGATCCAAATAGTTTGAAGTTAAACATTGCTGATGCAAGTTATTGAGACATGTTTTGATTGGTTACTACCTACTTGATTTAATGTTGTGATGGGATAGCCACAAAGGGTGCAAGAGGTGGATTCAGAAATCCACTAAACTAAAAAATTATTGAAAGAACAAATTCTCACCCTCTACTTATGTACCAAACATTAGTAGAGGTTTGTCTGATCATATTACTGTCTAAATAGTTAAACAAGAACTAGTTGAGGAAGAAGAATTTTTCTAGATGATGTATTGGCCTCTTCAAAGAATGCTCAAGCACAATACTCAAGACTAGTCACATAAGCAACACCTCATGTTTCAAATGAAGATATAAGGAGTTTTGTACATCATTCCAAGAAAATAGTTATAAGACCCCATTTTGTAGCCAAAAAGAAGAATGGTTGTTACCAGAAAATGGACACGCCCCCCATCTTTTTTAACATGGATGATATGGAAGACCAGCTCTGAATATTGAAGGAAAGATCCCTTGTCTATAGATTTATGTGGGCTTTTCCAAGATCCAAAACGCTTAGTGGGCTCTTGAAAAGTAGAAGCCATCTATATTAGTTTAGATGTTGATGGTTCCCAAAGGCTACTTTCTAGAAATTTTCTTTCCCAAATAAAATAAAAATCTTTTATATTAAGGAGCACCATGGTTCATGAAGAGATATGGGATCTTTAAGAAACACTTGTTACTAGATTTCAACCTAACATAGAATCTACCAATCACATTTCCAAGATACGTAATATTTACCTATGCTCCTTAGTCAAAACTAATTACATTTCTCTATAAATTCTTTGATTTGCAATTACATAATACATAGCTTCTTCAGAATTTGCAAAAAATATGAGGTTGTGATTTATGAAATTTATTGCGTTGATCTAGACAATAAAAAACATTATCACGTTGTATGATTTTAGATATGGGAGGTGTTGTATATAACAAACCCATATATTATGATAATTTATGTTGTTTAGTTATCAAATGTGTAATGAGAACAATCATCTTTTCCATGTTTCTCCAAACCAAAAATTATTCTTACTCATGCATACATCACCTTGTTGACCTTGATTGATGAAGAATGATGGATTTGTACCAATTGGAAGCCCATGTCCTTGGGCTGATCCAATTGATGCATCCTCACAAAAATGTGTATCCACTTGTGTTGCCTCTCCTTGGTCTTGCAATCTAGCTTTACTCATGTACACATATTGCACTTTGTTACCCCATTTTAAAAAATTTGCTAAAGCATTCATGTTTGAAGTAGTTCCCATTCTTTGGTTGTCACTATTTATATTCTTTTCCTAAGCCGTGCCTTTACTTAGTCTTTTTCACGCATGGTTGGAAATCTCTTATGTTTTTGAACCTTAGTCGGTGGGTTCAAAAGTTCATGAACCACTCGACTTCCCGACTAGTCAGAAAATTTTGAGTCCTCAAATCTATCACGTCAGTTTTTGTGCCACCTTGTTAACATGAAGTCTTCATTGTCAAAGGGTTGGAAGTTCTTTGAACTTCTGAACCTTCAATTTTTTTGGTTCAAAAGTTCATCAAATCCCTGACTTGGTGACTAAATGTGTTTGTTTTTCCTATGGCATCTTCTTCTGAGCTAGCGAGTGGTACAGAGGAATGACACCTGTCATTTCATATTAAATTCAAAATACGTGTAAGTAGATGGGCACTCTTTTCAGATGGAAACAAAGGGGAGATATTATGAATTTCAAAGTATGATATGCCACCACTAATAAATGGAATTTAGGAGAGAATTAATGAAGTTTGATACGAAACTTAAATAAATTGGTCACCCTAAGAAGAAAGGCTCTCATAATATTGTAAAGAAGATATAGTGTAGAGAGCTACCAGTTCATCACTCACAAAGGATTCTCAGGATTTCTTACTTACAGGTTAGCTCAATTGGCCTTTTCTATTTCATTTTTCTCTCTCTTGCTATGGGAATACAATAATTTATTGGGTGGAAGGATAGTATCTTTTTCATGAATCTGTATAACATTTCTTCTGTGAATGTATTGTGGACCTTTGCGGTGTCCTTGAATGTTTCTGAGTCTCTGGCTTTCTAGATTCTCAAATTAGTTAAAATTAAACATAAGTTTCAAGGGGCTCCCATGGTTCCCGTAGTTGAAAATGGCTTGTCAAATGTGAGAGACACAGAGCTTGGTTGCATTTAAATAGAGGATTTTTGGAGGAAAATGTAGGTAGAAGGCTAAACTTCTCTGGATGAGAACATTGTGGGTAGTGGTCTGCACCAAGTTGGGGGTTTCCCACCTATTGTACATTGTCTTGATTTGTTGGTTGCATGTGTGAATAATTATTTCTTGGATTCAAAATAAATGTGAGCCGCAGATGGCTCTGTGGTGGCTAAGTTTGATTCAGAATCCATTGCTCTTGCCTTAAAGCTAGAAGATTATGAGGAGATTGTTGATGTTTCTATTTCCTTCGATTGGGGATTCTACAGTGAAAAGAAAGATTGGTACGAGACCTATATTGCCAAGACTTGGTTGGAGGCTAAGAAGAAAGGAAAATCTAGACTGCCCACCAATTTAAAAAGATGCCACTTTAAAGAAGAAGTTTATGATATGATCACTTTGCTACATCACATTGTCAGTAGCCCTAATTCTAACTCTTTTGAATGTTGGGTGTGTTAGTTCATTCTGCTCATTTGTGGGGAGCTTCACATAGATTGGGTGAAGTTAATCAGTGAAAGTATGCATGAGCAATTGGTGAATTTCACACAAAAAGTGAGCTTTCATATGTGTTCTCTATTAATATATGTGTTGGCTAACAAAGAGTTTGTTTGGCCTAATTTAATAGCTCAAGGAGCTCCCAACCTAGATACACCTATGTATCAAACTTTTCCACAATTGCAAAGAAGTGTTGGTATGAAGGACTTCCATAGAGTCAATGATGCTTTCCTCATGTCACTTTGTGATGTCCCAATATTAAGGTGTTTAAATTAAAGATTTAAACATCATGATAAACAATGAAATTGCCCTATTACAATATGGTGTCTATAATATTCCTTTCACCGTTAATTCGAATGATAGTTGTATATATAGTATATAAGCAATATTAAATGGTATTATTATATAAACATTTCTTATATATAATATATTTATTAATAATGAATATAAATATGAATATAATATATAAATATTAACAATTTAGATATTATCATATTATATAAGGATAAATATAAATATAAGTATTGATATCAATATCAATATTGTTAATATGGATATAATTTAAATGTTATTAATATATTAATCCATTTAAAGGAATAATGCTAAAGAGGTGATACATTTTGCTAAAGAAAGTCCAATGATTATAGATAAGACTGAAACCTTATGGTGTGATTCACATTTACAATTAGGATACAATAAAGTAGTGCTACATACAAAGGAAGGGATAAGAGGTCCAATCAATGACATAAAGTGCAGCGATTAAATAAGGAGTAACATTTAGTTTAGAAACAATAACTAACCTCAAAAGTAGCGATCTGATAGGGAAAGGGCAGTGGCCTGTTTCAAGGGGTATGTCTTTTAGGAAAAGTGATGATCTTTATGAAAAGGTTTGTTCATTGCTTACATTGGGAATATATAAAAGTGAGAGGAATATATCTGATTTGGGAAAGATGGAATAAGAAATATATATATTTCTAATCTTCTAAATGGATATTGAAGAATAAATATAATATTCCATCAAGAGGAAATAGAGATACAAATCTACAGTTAGGATCGAGGGTAGAATATACATTACGGATCTAAGATCTAATCTACAGATATAAAGAGAGGAAAGAAGCAACCAAGAAAGACATACAATTGTAGGAAGTAGCAGGTATATTAATAATCATTAAGTCTGATAACACAGTTGCAGTCAAAGAGTCCATATCTCTTTGAGGTTTCATTACTAATGTAGAATGAATAAAAGTGAATAAATAGAATATGAGATGCTAATATAGTTTAGACGATAATGCAAGTATTTATTATGTATCCATGAATAATCATCTTTAATGCATTTTAGATCTAAATGATATTGAACCTCATTATGGAGGAAAGGAAGGAGACATAGATAAGAGGGTATAAGGGTTCCATCTAAGTACCCCACCTTGGATGGATGTCAAAGCCCTACCATCAAGTCCAAGAGGGTCAAAGTCCCACTCTTGGGCTTAGATTGGATAAACTGAGAACTCCACTATGATTTCCATACCTTTCCTATCATGATGAGTTATTAATTGTAAGGGATAAGGCATGGATAGGGAAGCAAGACAAGTACTCTACTAAGTACCCCACTTTGGTGGATGTCTAAGTCCTGCCACCAAAGCCAAGAGGGCCAAAGTTGCGCTCTTGGGCTTAGTATGGGTTGGCATGGTCAAACCTATCATTTCCCTATCCCTATGCTCTAAATGTGTTTAATATTGGAGTTGTATTATCTTATATATATATGCCATTGTTAGGGTTAGCTAATACAACTCCAATATTAAACACACACACACACACACACACACACACACACACACACACACACACACACACACACACACACACACACACACACATATCCACTTGTGTTTTCTATGTGATGAGTGCAAGATTTATATTCAAGAGCATGACAAAGAAATAACTACCTGTAAGTCATCTCCCTAACCCTAATTTATTGTATTTATGATTGTAGGGTTTAATCTAGGGCAAATCTAGAAGGGGACATTACAAAATTGGTAATTTAGGGTAAGATTAGTATTGTTCCTAGAAGGGGACATTACATGGTTATAAGGGAAATTGAAGGAACATTAGAGAAGAGGTTTTCTACAAGAGTAGTTTCCCTAATTATGAATTTCAGAAGCTTCTACATTCAATTTGATCGCTTCTCTTACCTTAGAATAGGGGGTTATGAAAATGCCCCATTAAAGCTGTCTAGGTACCCATCAAACATCGTTATTTTTTTGGAGGTATGTCATCAAATGACAGTTGTAAATACAAAATACCATGCTATGAAAAAGAAGGAATATTCATTCCCTGTGGACGTTTCTTTTTATTCTTGCAAAAGTAATGATATTACAAAAAGTGTAGAAAAGATGTTGGCAGAATGCAATTTTCACAGGTTGCCTGTAAGAGTAGCTTTTGACAGTAAGAATTTTGTGAAAAGGAACATGCATGGTGGTGGTTCATACTTGCACAAGCCTCAATTAGAATATTTTTGGGAAGACTATTTGGATGAAAGAGAAGTGCAAAGGAGAAGCTGGATGTAGTTAACCATTGAACAAGTCTGTGCCTTCGAATTGCCAATGCAAGTTCCTTAGATAGTCGATGACAATTCAAGTATTTTAGATGAAGGTTATCAAAATACCTCTTTGCAACCTCTACCTCCAGTGAGATGGTCAAAAAAGAAATCACCAATGTTATGATTCACTCTTTGCATGTATTGAGGAGAACAGAAAAATGATTAAATGGAAATTGAGAGAACAGGCTAGTTTTGCAACTCCGAAGGAGTCATCTACTCAGGAACTAGACAAGTCTCAGACCACTCACACTCCTAAGAGATCATCTAGTCTAGACCCAACTCTTCATAGAGTTGGCTTACAATTGGGTAGAGATGGTGAGCAACCCGAGGATGTCAGGAAGTTGAAGATAGCCTATGAGTAGGATAATCAACTTGTGGTAAGCAATAATAGATTGGCTGCTTTGCCACCACAAGCAGACCATGTACCCCCTTTAAATTCCCCTATTAATGATAATGATTCTTTGTTTTTTAACCAAATTGGAGAAGACAATATGCTTTAGTCTTTGTTGAGTCATCCAAATTTCCCCATTTTGAATATTCCTCCAGAGTATAATTCCCCACCTATGTATTAGGACAATGTGATGATGAACGTGGCTAAGAACATCAATGCCTCTTCTTCCCCCCTACTTGGTTGAGGAAAACAGTAGCGAAAAAGAAACAATACACTCCCATGATAGATACCAACATCGACATTGTGGCTAATCTTCTATAGGAAATGCCTAAGCCTTTAAGCAGGTGAAGAGAATGTCAAGAATGGTGGCTGACCCTTCCACAAGGCATCACATTCTGGAGATCACCTACCCTATAGGTGATAAGAACAAAGATGAGGTGACAAAAGCTAATTTCAATTTGAGTCAAGTCGACATGGGACCCCCAACTATTGAGGGAGAAATTTATGATGCAAAATTTTCAGTCAGCACCCTATCAAAAAGAATAAAAAAGGAACAGTAGGAAAACACAAAACTATAAGCATAAGGAAGTTCTCTCACTCTTTTTATTTAGACCATTTTGAAGATTACTACTCATCCAATAGATGCATTGCTCGACATAAGAGTGGGTAGTCCTAACCCCAATCTCTTGCAAAAAATCAAATGATCCTAAGCTCTGAGTAGTGTTGTAGAATAGTGGGTAGAAAAAGTAACTTTAGATGGCCTCATATTTATAGAGGAAGTTGTTAATTTATTTAATTATATTTCTGGCAAGAGGGAATCCATGGTAATTAAATTTTAGAATATTAGAAAAGATAACAGTGGTCTTTCCTTGGTTTCCAAAGAAGTACAAGATATGTCTGGTGTGGATGTTAATATTTTGGTTGCTAAAAAGGTTTTGAATGATCCTAAGGAAATGGACTCTACTATGTGGGTGGATATGGTTGAGTGGAAGTTGTCTGTCCTAGGAGTAGTTGAAGAAGAGATGAGAATTACTCTTGCTCTTTATTACTCAGAACTAAGGGATCTCAAAAGCAATTTTGCCATCCTGGAGATAGAGCCCATTGGTGATGATGAAGATAAGTTGCTTGAAATCAAGGAAATCAAGCATAATTTTAAGAAAATGGTGAATGAAGAAATGGTGAACTTTGATATCATTATAGGTGATTCACTTGGAAAACTTGCGAGGATAGCTCCCTACATCAAAATGCTCAAAAGTGGACTAGATGATATGCATAAAAGGGTGACTAATGCTGATAGAATGATAAGAAAGAGGAAACTTTGAGTTAGCATGATTGGAAGTCCAAGCAACATAACATTATCACCAATCATCAATAGGTACAATACGTATAAGGCAAAGTTAAGGGCATAGGAAACTCAAATGGCACAAGCATATTCGAGAGCTGGAGATGGACAAACCGAGGAAAAGGAAGTGGCATACAAGGAAGATGAATTGGATGATGATGTGGTGATCATGAATTGAGATATTTTTCTTATGTTTTAGTAATTTTTTTAATTGTAAAATCTATTGGCTATAGAGAGCTCTTTATTTAAATTATGTTTAATTTAAAGACCTCTTTTAAATCAGTTGTCCTCAAGAAGCCGTTATATCTCAAAGATAGTTATTGGGTAGCAAGGCTATAAATTTATTTAGCCTGTCAATGTTAGGGGTCTTTTGCAAACTTTGTTTTAGGTGGAGATAAAATTATGTTGTGCTACTCTTCTATTCAATTATTTTGATATATGAATTGAAATCAATACAATGGATTTCAGTGATCATAGACTTTGTGTTATGGTTTTTTGGATATTTATCCTTCTTATGTTGAATATACTGTTGGTGGTTGGTTATTGATTCTATATTGAAGTGATTGAATGCTCTAAATTTCTGCTCACTATTGTGAAGTATTTATCTTTCGATGAATGGTTTATGGTGGTGATTGTATAATATATGGTGTAATTCTTTATTGTTTCATTGATGTCTTTGTACTTCTTTTAAATTTAGTTGATATTAAAATATTTTACCTTTTATGCTTTTAGGTTAAAAGCACCACCTTTTTCTTTACTTTCTAGTTAAAAGCAATTCATGTTTCATTCATTGGATATCATAAGGAGGTAGTTGTGCCTTGTTATATAAGCAGAGAATCATTGTAAAACATCATTATAACTATTTCAACTGTTGGTACATTTGTCACTTGTGTGGGTGTGAGAATATAGAGTTAGGTGGCAAAATCTATAAACTAATAGATTTTTGGCAACTCTACTAGGGAGATTAAAGAAAATAACTACATATATGTTTTGAATTGCTTTATGATGTGGGAGCATGCAAGGTGTACAAGAAATCCTATGCCAACCAAAAAATATTGTTATTTTAATTTGATTTATTTTCAATAAGGGCTTAGGGGATAGGAGAGTAAATATTTTGATTTGTAACTTTGTAATATTCCTTGTGGGAAAAATTGTAAATGTAATTTTTGAGGAATTATGCTCTCATAAATGTTTCAAAGGAATAAATGGTGGAATATTCCATTTGGGCATCCCATTTCTATGTGGGACCACTTGGTATGCATGTTAATACATTTTTAATTGCATTCTTTGCATGCATTTGCATGTTGGCCACAAGCTTTGCATGTTGTTGCATGTCTAAGTCATAATTCTGAGACCCAATCTCAGTAAATTACGCATAACTTTTTAATTTCTAATCAAAATAGAAAAGTTCTATTTTTTTTGGAAACCTGGGAAGGAGGTACACAAAACCCAGAAACAATTTTAGAAAATGCAGAAAGATGAGGGAGCAGTGATAGGTAGAAAGTGATGGGTTTTCTTGGTGGTTTAGTGGAGGTTGTTTTGAGAAACCAATAGTGGTTTCTTCTCACGCAATTTCTATATATTGTTGCTTGCTCATTTAGTGAAGGGCGGCTTGGAGAAGTTGTAGTTTCATATATAGATGCTTTCAGAATGAAGCTAAAATGTTGTCTTGTAGATTTTTGTATGTTTGAAGCCCATGTTGTATGAGAGCATATGAGTTCCATGTTTATGTTTCTTATTTTCAAATTTTTAATATAATACATATTGCAGATTTCTTTTCCATTTTATGTGTTTCAAATTAATTTTTTGCCTTTTTGCATAGTGTTGTATGTGTGTTTGTGATCAGATTTGAATGGGAGAGTATCCCACTTTCATCAGTGTTATCAGAGCCGGAGTTCCTGAGAATGTAGGCAGAAGCACTGATGTGAGGCAATTTACAGCAAGACCTATGGTGGTGTGTGTGATTTGTGTGTAGATAGATAATTGAGTGTGAGGTAGTCTATACTTGAGAGGTTGAAAATTGAGAGTGTGTGGCAAGTGTTTGACAGAATGCCAAAGAAGAAAGGCAAAAGTTGTCATAGTTGTGTATGTAGGTGAACATGAATGAGAAAATATTGTAGAAGTATGCTTTGAGGAAGGCATAAAGAAAGAGAGTGAGAAGGAAGAGAAAAGTGCAACAGAGATTAAAGAGGTTGTAGTAGAAACAAAACAATTGAGTACAATCGAGAACATTGAAGAAGAGGACACCAAAGTTGCAACAATAAAAGATGAGGTAAAACTTGTATTTTGTGAGTTAGTTGGTGACTCTGATTTGCTTATGAATCATGTGAATGGAATGGGTGAATATGAGGAAGCTGAAAATTGTGTTACAATAGTAAAGAAAAGAGGGATATAGGATTTTGATGAGATTAGAACCAAATCTGATTTGTGTTTGAATGATATGATGAGTTATAGTGAAGAATGAACTACAATGGTGAAATTTGTAGCAGAAGGCAATGAAGTAAATTCAGATTTTAATGTATGTTTTGATGTGGATAAGAATTTAGAAACGGATAAAGTTGTTGCAGCAATGAGTCAATTTGAGAATGTTAAAACTAAGAAACAGGAGGTGAAGGTAAAAGAGGAGTTTGATAAAGAGATTTGTATGAATGAAAATTTGTTGCAGGATGGAAAGGATGAATATATTGATTGTGTTACTGACATTGAATTTGCAGCACTAGATATAGGAAAAGTAAGCATGGTACAGTTGCATGTCTTGTAGAAGGCATGAAAAAAAAAAAGTTGAAGATGCAACAGGGGATGAAAAGGTAAATTCAAATTTCTGTGAGTTTGAGTTACTGAATGCAGATGATATGGTTCAATTAGATTTTCTTAGAGAAGATTGGTATGCCAAGAAGGATTTGTATGGTGTCGTAGAGTTAAGTGTAGGTAAAAATTGGTGGAGGTGGATGGACTATGGTGGGTTGAATCCCACAAGATTGGATGAGGGTGTGAATTACACTAGGAGGAGGTTGTTAGCTTATGGTGGAAATAATTCCACATTCAAGAGCTTGACTATAGAGTAAAGTTGTCAAAGGAGGAGGTTGTTTGTTTTTGTTAAGTATTGAAAGAGGAGAAAGAAGAAATAATTGTACCAAATTTAGTGATGGAGTTTGCTGAGGATTGCTTGTAATCTGAAAGGGTGGAACTACCACTCAACTCGATTTTGTGAATCCATAATCACAAAAATTTTCCTACCTTGGGTGTCTGATACATGAGTATCTAGGGGTACTGGAAATCCTGTATCAACCAAAATATTTTATTTTTGTTTGTATGTTTTCAATAAGGTTTGTGGGCTTGAGAAAATAATATTTTAATTTACAACAAATGTAATTTTCCTTGGGCATATTGGTAAATGTAATTTTGGTGAAAAAATGCCCCAGTAATTTATAAATGCCTCAGATAGTGGGGAATATCTTTCCTAGGCACCCACCTAGAAAAAGGCATTAAATTATATTTTAGTGGGGGCTGATTTTGTCATAAGTGGGGTTGATTCCATCATATGTGGGCTACCAAATTCTATTTCTAGTGGGACTGCTTTTTGTCATAAGTGGGACTGATTTTGTCATAAGTGGGGCTGCCAAGAATCTTGGAATTAGTGGCATCTATTATTGTAACACTCATAGTATAAGGAATATGCAAGTTGTTATAATAACCCAAATTGATTGGGCAAATTCTAGGTGCCCATGTGAAGGTGGATTGCACGAGATTTTATTTTTATTATTTTCAAATTTTAAATTCCCAGGAGGGGCGTTTGAATTTTTAATTGGCACTTTTACCACATGTCGGTGCCTTGAAAATTAAAATATTAGCTGTCAAAAGATGCCCACATGATAGTATATCGTGGAAGGACTATTTTTAGAGGTATTATGATAGATTCTATGACAACTGCAAGGATAAAAAATAAGGGAGAATGCTTTGGACATGAGAGCCTAGTTTTAGACTAGAATCTTGACTGAGAAGTTAAGCACATGGTTTTATAAAACCAAAGATGGTTTCTTGTATAGCTGGAAGTCTACAAATTGGAGGCTTGAGGAGAAGTATGGGTGAGAGCTTTTGGAGAAGAAAATTTAACATTCTCAAATGCTGCTGGAATGAGTCTAGGATGCTATGAAAATATTTTGTTGCAAATGATATATGTATGAATCAAGGAAGCTCATAAGCTTCAAGTGGATGTAATGAATTTTTAGATTTAATAAAATCAATGTTACAAATTTTTCTTCTATTTTTTGTTGTTCACTTTATTTACAGCCTTCTTGCATAGGCTATTGTGTAGGTTTATGTTGTAGATTTGAAAGGGAGAGTATCCCATTTCATCACTTTATCATTGGCCTTTATGGTTCTTTGTGGGAGATGTGCACCTATTTTATAGCCTAATGTAGATTGGCTTGTTGGTGGCCAAGAAGACATTATAATTGGTCTATGAGTTGTACCCTAGCAAACTAGGAGATTGAATCAAAAATATCACCAAGTTAATGAATTGCTCAAAGAAGAAAAAGAACTTGGAGATATTATAAAGGAGAACACAAGGCGTTTCGATGAAGCCCAAGAAGTAGTATTTATTGAAGGCATAGTTCTTGTACCTAGGAGAGAAAGACCCCTTTGAATTCAAGTAGTCTTTGATAATTGATAGAGAAACCCAGTTGACAGACTGAGGAACCAAGTGTGTTCCTAGCAAGCCCTTACTCATAACAACCAATAAGTGGTTTAGCAACTCTACACTATTGTTGTTTACTTATATTCTGCTCTAGTTTACCAAGTCAACCCCAAAGTGTTGATAATTTTGACACTTACTAGGGTACCATCAAGAGTATGATACTAGAGCAAAATATGAGTATTCAAGATATGACTTTAGATCTTATAAAATAGTTTGAGGACATTGAAATAGAATTAGAGTATAACATGCAGCAGGAGGAACTGGCTTATCAAGCCTATCTCCAACATCATGAGTAGTAGTCTTATGAGGCCTTTTGTTATCAGCAAGAGATGGAAGAAAGGACAAAGTATGAAGAAGAATGTCTAAAGAGGCAAATTCTTGTTAAGGAGGAAGAAATGAGACAACTTTTGGCTCAAGTTCGTACTTTGTTACCAGCTGAACCTACTTGTCCTAACACCATTTCCCTCTTCCCAAGTGGACCTATTGTATGGCAAGAAAGTGAAATCTCAAAGAGCCAAGAGGAAGCAAAGTGTGAGATTAGGGAGTAAATGAATGCTACCATTATGTCCTGTCATGAGAAAAAAATAGACTTGCTGCAAGAGGAGGTTTTAGGGTTCAAAATCCCAAGTTTCAATCAGGAAAAGTTTTTTGAATTAGCAAATAAGTCTCCTCACATTAAGATTCCAATTTTTAGATATTTAAGCCTTTTGCAAGAAATATTACAAGTACAAAATTAGCCTATCATCTATCAAGAACAACCCACTCAAAAACCCATTCTTCCTCATGCATGTGCAGAAGAGGTTGGTTCAGGTTTGGAACTGAGTCCTTTGCATTTTGATTCATTTGAAAGCTTTTCTAATGTTGTTCATGAGATAAATGAACAAGGTGAAAGTCTTCAGTTGAAAAGATAGATTGCCCAAGTTCCAATGGAGAGAGAACTAGATAAAGAAGAGGATTCAATTTCTTTGTTTGATCAGCTACTTGGTTTTGTTGATAGTGATCAAGAGAGCATATAGTAGCCATACTTACCAACTCATTAGGAGCAGTAGGAAGACATTATAGAACATGGCAGGTTGCTAATACATCAAGACAAGAATGAGGAAGAAGCCTCAAATCAGCTAGGAGAGCAAAAGGATAGGCCTATTTTGGAGGATATTGAGGATGCCTTGCATGAAGATGTTTACCAAATTAGACAAGTAATGAAATCAGAACCTATGCTTCAAACTGAAGGTCTAAATATTCCTACAAGAGTTCAACAGAGTCATTATAAGGCTGAAATTATACAGAAAAGTAAAGAAGAACTAGAAGATGACCTATTTTGGGATGAGCTAGATGATTTTTGTGCAAATTTAGATTTCAAAACAACACCTCTACAAGAGGAGGTTCATAAATTGCAAGAACAACAAGTGGAAATTATTATTTTTCAAGAGATTTCTAATCAATAGGATGAGGAAGGAACAACAAATTTCGAACATCAAGCCAACACTATGTGTTTGGGTATGTTTTTGTCAAGAGAATGTCCTATTTGACATCTAATCCAGTTCGAAAGAAATAAAGAGGAGCTATTACCTATCAGGTTGGACTCAAGGCATGAAGATGAGCAATAGAAGGAAGAGAGACAACTTGTTTATCCACCATAGAACAAATATATTTTCAGTCAAAACAAGTGGGTATATGCGTTTGTTCTTTTTTTGGAAGAGGTATTACATATGTTTATTGAATGCCCACCCTTTCCACACCCCTTCCTGGCTAATCAAAGGCATGTAAAACACCCTAGGTTGATCAAAAAAGGGAGATAATTTGTAGAACCAGTTAATGGCTTCATTTAGAAAATCTATTCATTTGTTTAGCTTAGGTAGGTAGGCCATTTGTTTCAGTTGAGTTTTTGTTTTCTAAGAAGAGATGATGCATAGTTTGTTGGTCTTGTTTGGAGCCAACATTATTTTGTTTTCAGTTTGTTTTACTGCTATTATTTTTCTAGCAGCCGAGTTTCAATAAATTTTCTAAATTGCAAAGGCCAAGAAAAGACTCTATTGCCCAATGGATATACTAGGCAAGTGACCATGACAGTTTTAGCAGGTAAAACTGGTGTAGAGGTCACCAAAAATGTTACCTAATTGTTCTTTGCAACCTAATTAGGTCATGCTATAATAACAATTATCTTTTCTACTTTGAAGAAGCATATAAGTTTAAGGTGAAAGGAAAAGGAGGTTCAAGTTCTCAGTTAGCCTAGAAGGCCTGATGTCCTGATGGAGGACAATTCCAGTGATCATATTACCAAGATCATGTGGAAGCTCAATAAGAGCTGCTACATGAGCCAGAAAAGATGAAAGGATACTCCAGTAGAGCAGGAGATATTCTAGGAATGCTATGAGAAATGAAGGCTAATCTATGTATTACAGGTTGTGTTGTAGTTGTTGTTATTGCTCATTCATTGCAATTTGATACATTTCAAAAAGGTACATACACTTGCTAAACTTATCTATGGTTATAACAATTTTTAGAACATGCAATAGTATATAGATGTATTTCATTATGCAATTGAGTGTTTTACAAAACAACAAGGTACAAATCATTGCATAAAAGTTGTTTATATTCATAAGATAAGATATGTTCATATTTTCCCACACAAGTTGTAGGAATAATTGTACAAATGAAATGAACAATAGTATATACATGTGAAGTAAAAGAAACATATGGAAAGGGAAGGGGATCTATCATTGCCTAAACAATGAATCCCCATGGATTGTTGTCTTCAAGTTCTTCTCCATCGTTCCTAGAAGGCTCCTACAAGAGAAAGAGGGAAAAGGGGGTTAGAGCTCAGGATGCCTTCAAAATCTATATGTATTAACATAATACATACATGCCATCATCCATAAGCATCAAAGAAGGAACAGTAAAAAGAAAAAGAATCACTTAGATGTAAGCATGCAACTATAAGGATTCAGGAATGAATAGAAACATACAAGCACGAGAGAGGCTCCTTGCCTCTATATTATTTTCCTAATGTGTTTGTTCATTGTATGAGTATAGGTATTCTTAATAGATCAATCATGGATGATATGAGCTAAGGTTGTCATAACAGTCATGCATACTATATAATTGTAAAAAGAAGATCTATTAGGAGCCCAACACAGTGATGAGAGAAATATAAGGGATTGTCAAGCCACATCAACACTTGAAGAAAAATATAGAGGATATCATAGTCATACACAGGTAGCATACACAAGAACAGTCAAAGAGGAGGAACAATATAGTATTAGGCTAGAGAAGACAAGTCATGTTAGCATAAAAGTAATGAAGAAACTGCACTGGAGCAGTTATGAAGACTATTGTCTGAATGGCCTACAGAAAGATGTTAGCAGTCAACTTGCCTGGGAGGTCATTGAAATAAGTTGACAGTGAGAGTATAAACATAATACAATGTGAACAAAATGATGGGATTATATGTAGATGAAGCATCTTATTTATTATGTCATGGAATAGTCATAGAAAACAATGAAGAATGACATTGCAAGATAAAGATCCACCTAGCCCTTTAAAAGATGCTTTGTTATAAGAATAAAGAATAACATAAGTCTTATCCATTATCAATAAGACAATCAGGAGAAAGATTAATAGTCAACAAATGATTACAACTATATATAGGCCATAGAAGTAAAGTCCTAATCATGCTAAGAGTAGTCATCACAATCAATAGAGAGCCACAATAGTAACCTATATGAAGTAGGAACCTCCATGCATGAGTGGGAATATATGAAAGATGGTTGTTAATAAAGAACACTAATATCATAATGATAAGGGCAGACCAATAAATTATAAGAAATATGAAAGACAGACAATAGTCATATGTAAATTTAGACAATCATACAAATATTGTTAAAGTCATACATAATGAAGCCTTTAATGTCATTTAGGTATGATCACCATGTTTGTGAGTTGTATAAAGAGGGCAACAAATGAAAAAGAACAGCTTAATAGATAACTGTCAAGAGGTCTAAAGGAGAAAGTACAAAAAACAACTATATTGTGGAGATAGGAATAGTCACAGTCACAATAGCATGAAACACAACATTGCACTGATAGAGTTCAAGTGTTCATAGTCTGAGAATGTTGTAAAACCATGAGAACAAGTGCATGGTAATTGCAATCCATGAAGGATCAAGCCATTACTTTTCTAGCAATAAGGACTGTGCATAAAATACAGAGTTGTAGATATGCTAGAGGTGTTCAAAGCCTTGTATGGCCCTAAGCTTTCATGAAGCTTGTATAAGCCTAGAAAAGATTAAGAGATGCAACATAGTGAAGAGACAATAACCAGTCCAAGAGAAGGAAAGAGATAGTACCATAAAGGGAAAAAGGGTATAAGATAACTGCCTTGGTAGCCATAGCAAGACTGAGATAGTCATAAGTTATAGCCAACTAGTAGAACTAAAAAAGGACACTCACACTGCATATTTAAAGAACAGTATCTCATCATGAAGACATTAATATAAATTGGTCTGAGGTAGTAGTAATGGAATAATGTTTCATTTCCAGAGCTCTATTTCTCATTTATAATGAGAGGAAGTTTACATCTTAAAGTCTGCATTTCAGAAATCTTCATCATCATTGGAATCAAACAAGGAAATACATCATGTCTATAGTAGTGGAGTCCTCATTTCATACATGCAATTAATTGATAGAGAGAGTTTTATTATCCTTCAAAGGTATTGGCAAAATTATAAATAGATATAGTGTAGAGGTATATGTTCATAGAATTTATGGAAGACATTGAGCAATATGGAGAAAACAAATAACATACAGATTTGATAGAGATTAGAGAGGAGCAGTAGGGATAACAATCAAGAAAGCAGATAACCACATGGATGATGGTGGCAAGCATAACAATCATGCAGAAAAATAGATAATGAAAGATTTTGTGTTTTCTAATATGCAGAGTATTAGTATAGGCATTGAAACTTTCTAAAGGTTCAAGAAATATTTATAGAGGTCTATAATAATAGTGAACAAAAAGTAACAATCTGACATAATGAAGAGAAATTCTTTTGATTGTAATAGCTGGAGAATAATCTTGGGATTGTCAAAAGAGGACTAATATAGTCATTGGGCATTATAGTCTTCAACAGAGCAACAACAACATATATGAGAGGGATGCAATCATCAAAGAGAAGATTCACATCTGTCAACAATTTAACCTCTGATTCTTCACCATGTACTTATGCAAACAACAACACAACCTCATATGTGTTGTCTAGTTTGATAGAACAAGCTGCATTATTATCTAAATCAGCAGATGTTAGACCAGCATCTAGCTTGGCTTCAAGATTAAGAAACACTACAAAGCTAGTTGCAATCCCAAAGACTAAAAAAAAATCTCGTAATGTTGGTGGACAAGCTTCCATAATAAGAGAAAAAAGCAAGGTCTAGAAAGCACCGTTACAACTATTAGAGGGAACATTCCCTGTGACCTTCCTATTATTTCAAATGGAAACTACCCTAGCAAATGCATGAGAGTACCTCCTTAATGGTAGTCTTCTCAGAGGGAAAGTGTAAATTTGGTAGACCTTTCAGAGTACAACTTTTATGGCAGGGTGGTTTTGAGGTACAAAACAAGGGAAACCCTACTAACCATTATGATGGATTACAAGCACATGCATCAACATTAAGCTCATGGCCAATACATTGAAATAGGCCTCTCTATCTATGAGGTGTTTTTAGGGAGAGAAAGGAAAATTACATTGATTCCTCATCTTATCCTCCAGAGAGAACCCATGGACAACTATCACTAAATGTTATGACTATAGGTAATTTGAGTTCCAAGTTTGCCACACGAATTCTAGCTTCAATGTCAGTGGCTGGACACTCAGAGAGAGAGGACATGGCTATTGATGTAAAAGGAGGTCAAGAGGGTCCTTTAGCAGAGAGGGGTGTAATTGGCTTCAGAGGAGCAAAATCTAAGATCTCTCCTTTCTCACCATTTTCTCCACCTCCAGATAAAGGAAAAAATCAAATTAAAAGGTGATGAAAATAATAGCAGAAGAGAGAGAACAAAAGACTTTGAATATGCAAGTTTCAAGAGAAAAGATTTAGGGAACAAAAAATAATTGAAGTAGTCCTGAAGACAAAGGTGTAACTCATTCACTATGCATGAATAAGAAAAACAAAAATAAGTTCTTTTTCTTTACCTCACGTACCAAAGTTGCAGAGACCACTCGCAAGAGGTAAAAGAACTGAAATTCTTACTTTTAAAACAATAATGATCAAAAGAACAACATAAGGCAACAATAACATAGTTGGAATATGATAGAACTACAACCATCTTGGCCAGAGGTTAGTTTGTCGATGTTTGACAGATGCGGGGTGATTTTGTGCAATCATGGGTGACCCTCTCTCAAGCCCATCTAAATTTTGGAGAGCCAAAGCTTTTGGTCCGAAGCTCGAAGAAAGCATTACAACTGTAGCGAAGTTGCAAGGATGCTCAGGCTGATATGAAAGTCGCTATGTATATCATTGCTTATAAGCTATGACTTAGATAGGTAGGTGTAAAAATAGTTGAATATCGTTATACTATTGGTTAATGTGAGAACAGGTCTCCGGACTCAAATAATGATTCATAAGGCGAATCACCTAAATCTATAGAAGATTTTTTTTGTCTAGAATTAGCTAAGAAAACATTATATACAATAATTATAATCTATGTTTTAAAGCTTAGGTCCAACTCAACATTTCATTCAAGCTTTTGAGTGGTAATCCAACTTGCAACATAAACTAACCATATCAACAGCTGAATACATGAAGGTTCTTACAAGTAGAGGTGAACCGTGATAGAGGATGCCATCTAGAAGCTGAATCAAGTCCTTGGAATCCAACAGGTCAAAAGGAGAAGCAAAGAGAGGTGACAAGAATGAACAAAAATGAAGTTTAAGGGTTTCTTTTCTTCACTTTGTGCCCTAGGCCGAGTGCTTTCAAGTATTTTTTTACTTTTTTTCAAAGAAAATCATTGAAATAATACCCTAGCCCGTGCCCAAACACTTTCTAAAGTGTTGAAAGAGAGACTTATATCTTGAGGAGCCCATGGAAAGATAGGGAGACATAAGGTTTTTATGACTTTTATTTGTTTTTCTTAAAACCTAAAATCAAAGAAAGGGGTAAGCTTTTAGGGTTTGAAAAGGAAAGAGACCATGATGTATTTTTATTTTTATTTTTTTTCTTTACTTAGGTTAATTTGAGAAGGAATGAGGAGTTTTATAAGCTAAAAATGAGAGAAGGGGTCATTATTACCTTGAAAGATTTTTGTAAAGGGTGGAGACTAGATAAACATATTATGAAACCCCTTTACTTTTTTGCATATGTTGAGTCAATTGCAATGTATTTTAACACTTATTAAGTGCAATATATTTATAAATTGCCTTAATATTTGTTACATAAAAACCTGAGAAAGAGAAAAGGCATCACATAACACCTATTAAGGCAAGTCATAAACCTTTTTAATTGCCCTTAATACATGTAAAAATACATCATAATTGCCCTCAAAGCATGCAAAAAAGGAGAAGGGATAGAAAAGGAGTTGAACTGAGGTAACCACCACATGTAGGAGGAGTTTCTTTTTTATTTTTGAGTTCAAGGCAAACTGAGCTATTTTTGGCAGTTTTTGGGTCAAACATCTTGGGAGGAGGAGTTTTGAGCTATTTTAGCTCAATTTGGAGTAGCTGTAGACCCTATTTTTTAGGCATTTTCCTCTTGCTCGCCCAACAACTAGGAATTGTTTTTTTAGACTTTTCATGCATCAGTAGGAGTGCAATTTGATAGGAGTTGATCTTCCCTTTGCTTTTTGGGACATAGTTTTGTATCCTAGAGGAAAAAAGAACATACTTTTTTCTCAATTGTTGCTTTTTTCCCTTGCCTTTGCACATTGCAGAGAGAGATTGGGTCTTGTAACTCAGCTATTTTTATAGGTTTTATACAGTAGCAGTAGTTTATTTTCAATAGTTTAATTATTATTTTGTAGAGTTTTCCTTCTACTATCAATAAAATTAGGTGTTCTTCTATTCAGATTCACATGTCTTGTCTCTTTTGAGTGATTTGATAAAGATTTATTGTGTTTTTTACCAAAACCTTTAAGTTTTTCTATCTCCTTTATGAATTCAAGTACACAAAATGCAAATTTACTATAGGTTACAGATTGTGCAAATCATTTCATGCCTTTTTGTGAAACATTTATGTGGTTAAGATTGTTTAGTTTGAGTTGTATTAACAAATGTATTGAGGATAGCTATGAATCAGATTGCAAGTTAGGATATTCAATCATTTGGTGCATCACCCCTTAGAATAAAATTTAGTTTTAAATTTATTTTATCATTTGTCTATCCCTTTTCCACAAAATATAGTAGATCTAAGGGGCTTTTAAAGGGATCTATCTCTTCTAGAGGTTTGTCCTCATCATAGACAAACCCACAGTCTGAGAGTGTTCCCATGTTGTATGGGATTGCCAAGAGTTTAAAGGCTTAGCATTCAGGGCTCAATCCTTCATGACAACAGTTGTCATGAAGGACTGCACCCTGAATGCTAAGCCTTTAAAATCTTGGCAATCTCGTACAACATGGGAACATTCTCAGACTGTGGGTTTGTCTACGATGAAAATGAACCTCCAGAAGAGTCAGCTCCCTTTAAAAGTCCCTTAGATCTGCTATAGTTCGTGGAAAAGAGATAGAGAAATGATAAAATAATCTGAAAACTAGGGTGATGCACCAAATGATTGAATTTCCTAACTTGCAATATGATTCACAGCTATCCTCAATATTGTTCATACAACTCAAACTGAATAATCCTTACCACATAAATTTTTCAAAAAAATGCATGAAATGACTTGCAGAATCTGTAACCTATATTAAATTTGCACTTTGTGTACTTGCATTCAATAAAGCAGATAGAAAACGTAAAGGTTTTGGTAAAAAAAAAAAATCTTTATCAAATCACTCAAAAGAGACAAGACACCTGAACTTGAATAGAAGAACACCTAATTTTATTGATAATAGAAGGATAACTCTGTAAATAACAATGAAACTACTAAAAATAAACAGCTGCTACTTCATAAAACCTGTAAAAATAACTGAGTTCCAAGACTAAATCTCTCTCTCTCTGCAATGTTCAAAGGCAAGGGAAAAAGAAAGAAGTAAGAAAAATGCATGAGCTTTTTTCCCTATAATACAAAAATATTTCCCAAAAAGCAAAGGGAAGATCAACTCCTATCAAATTACACTCTAACTAATGAATGAAAAGTCTGAAAAAGCAACTCCTAGTTGTTTGGCGAGTAAGAGGAAAAAGCCTTAAAAATAGGGTCCACAACTACTCCAAATTGAGCTAAAATAGCTCATAACTCCTCCTCCCAAGATGTTTGACCCAAAAACTGCCAAAAATATCTCAGTTTGACTCCAAGTCAAAAATAGAAAAAGAAAATCTTCTGCATGAGTTGGTTACCTCAGTTCAACTCTTTTTCTGTCCCTTCTCCTTTTTGCATGCTTTGAGGGCAATTATGATTTATTTTTACAAGTATTAAGGACATTCAAAAAGGTTTATGACTTGCCTTAATAAGTGTTATGTGATGCCTTTTCTCTTTCTCAGGTTTTTATGTAACAAATATTAAGGCAATTTACAAAGGTATTGCACGTAATAAGTGTTAAAATACATTACAATTTACTCAACTTATGCAAAAAAGTAAAAGGGTTTCATAATATGTTTATCTTGTCTCCACCCTTTACAAAACGCTTTCAAGGTAATAATGACCCCTTGTCTCATTTCTGCCTTATAAAAGTCCTCATTCTTGCTCAAATCAACCTAAGTCGATAACAAAATAAAAAATACATCATGGTCTCTTTCATTTTCAAACCCTAAAAGCTTACCTTGTTGTTTGATTTGAGGTTTTAAGAAAAAAAATAAAAGTCATAAAAACCTTATGTCTCCCTATCCTTCCATGGACTCCTCATGATATAAGTCTCTTTTTCAACATTTTAGAAAGTGTTTGCCCATGGGCTAGGGTATTCTTTCAATGATTTTCTTTTAAAAAAGTCAAAAAAGACTTGAAAGCACTCAGGATAGGGCATAACGTGAACAAAAGAAACCCTAAAACTTCATTTTTTTTCATTTCTTTCACCTTTCTTTGCTGCTCCTTTTGACCTATGTGCCGCCAAGGACTTAATGTAGCTTTTGGATGGGGTCATCTGTCAGGGTTCATCTATACTGGTAAGCACCTTCATGTGTTTAGCTATTAATATGGTTAGTTTCTATTGCAAGTTGGATTGTCTCTCAAAAGCTTGATTGAAATGTTAAGTTGGACCTCTGCTTCAAAAACATATTATAATTACTGTATATTATGTTTTCTTAGATGATTCTAGACAAAAAAAAATCTTTTGTAGATTTAGGTGATGCACCTTCTGAATCATCATTTGAGTTGGGAGACCTTTTCTCACATTTACCAATAGTATAATGATATTAAGCTACTTTTACACCTGCCTATCTAAGTCATTGCTTATTAGCAATGAGATGCATAATGACTTTCATATCGGCTTTAGTATCCTTGCAACTTGGCTATAGTTCTAATACTTTCTTAGAGCTTCAGACCGAAAGCTCTCTCTCTCCAAAATTTAGCTGGGCTTAAGAGAGGGTCACCCATGACTGCACAAAATCACCCCTCATCTGTCAAACATCCACAAACTAACCTCTAGCCAAGATGGTTGTAGTTCTCTCATATTCCAACAATGTTACTATTTCCTTTTATTGTACTTTTGATCATTGTTGATTTAAAAGAAAGAATTTTAGTTCTTTTGCATCTTGCGAGTGGTCTCTGTACCTTTGGTGCATTAGGTAAAGAAAAAGAACTTGTTTATTCTTTTCTTATGCATGCATACTAAATGATTTATACCTTTGTCTTTAGGATTTCTTGAATTATATGTTGTTCCCTAAATCTTTGCTCTTGAAACATGCATATTCCAAGTCTTTTGCTCTCTCTCTCTTCCACGATTATTTTCATCACCTTTCAATTTATTTTTTTCCTTTGTTTGGAGGTGAATAAAATGGTGAGAAAGGAGAGATCTTAGATTTTGCCCCTTTGAGTCTAGTGACACCCCTCTTTGCTAAAGGACCCTCTTGACCTCCTTTTACATCAATATCCAGGTCCTCTCTCTCTCTGAGAATCCAGCCACTAACATTGAAGGTAGAATTTATTCCACAATCTTGGAACTCAAATTACCTGTAGTTATAACATTTATTGATAGCTCTCCAACATAGCAGCATATATGAGACAGATACAATTATCAAAGAGAAGATTCACCTCTATCAACAGTTTAACCTGTGATTCTTCACCATGTACTTCTACAAACTACAACGTAGCCTCATATGTGTTGTCTAATTTGACACAAAATGCTACATTATCATTTAAATTAGGAGATGTTGGACCATCATCTAGCTTGGCTTCAAGATTAAACAACACTACAAAGCTAGTTACAATCCCAAAGACTAAAACAGATTTTGGTGATGTTGGTGGACAAGCTTCCATAATAAGAGAAAGAAGTAAGGTCTGGTACCATTATAGCTGTTAGAGGGAACATTCCTTGTGACCTTTCTATTATTTCAAATGGAAACTACCCTAGAAAATGCATGAGAGTACCTCCTTATCAGCAGTCTACTCAAAGTGAACGTGTAAATATGGTAGCCCTTCCAGAGCACAACTTTTATGGCAGGGTAGTTTTGAGGTACAAAATAAGGCAAACCCTACTAACCATATGATGGATTACAAGAGCATGCATCAACATTGAGCTCATGGCCATTACATTGATTCCTCAGCTTATCCTCTAGAGAGAACCAATGGACAACTATCAATAAATTTTATAACTACAGGTAATTTGAGTTCCAAGTTTGTGACACGAATTCTAGCTTCAATGTCAGTGGATGGACTCTCAGAGAGAGAGGACATGGATATTGATGTAAAAAGAGGTAAAGAGGGCCCTTTAGCAGAGGGGTGTAATTGGCCTCAGAGGGGCAAAATCTAAGATCTCTCCTTTCTCACCATTTTCTTCACCTCCAGACAAAGGAAAAAATCAAATTAAAAGGTGATAAAAATAATAGTAGAAGAGAGAGAACAAAAGACTTTGAATATGCAAGTTTCAAGATGAAAGATTTAGGGCACAATGAAGAATTGAAGCAGTCTTGAAGACAAAGGTGTAACTCATTCACTATGCATGAATAATAAAAACAAAAGGGTGTGTGTAGGATCATGATGGGCCAAACACTACCCCTAAGTGGCAATGAAAATGTGAAAAATAGACTTAAGTAACTTCATGTCAAAAATTGAATGAGTTTTATACATAATCTAGAAATAAGGTAGTAATAAAATTTTTAATAAATTGAATGTAGTTTATGGGTTACTACTTTTTTTTTTGGAAATTTTAAAAATAGTTTGGTGAAAATTGGATATTTCAATGAAGCACTACTAAAATTTTCAGAAAAACGTAAAACGTAGGTGTCATTCCGGCCAACCTAAGTATCAGAAAGAGATAATATTTTTTCTCCATGATTTGGATTTAAGTAAAGGACACATGAGTGGATGTGACACATATTTTTTTGAAATTTTTAAGTAAATAAATAATTATTTATGAACTTTTTTCTGTGACTTTTTTAAAATATTAAAAATTAATTTTCCAGCCAACCTATCTTCGTCAAAAATATATGACAATCAAAAAATTTAAATTTTAATGTATACCCAATAAGTCCTAGAATGTGACGCACCTTTTGGATTTAAAAAAGGATTAATATGTTGAAAGTTATGGATGTTTTTCAATATGTATATCTATTAGCAAATCAGACATAGCGTATGTAGAAAATTAATAATAATTACCTATTAAAATTATTATGATGCATATATTATATTTTTTGAATCTTAATAGCTTCCTCTATAAACCCTTTTCATTTGATTAAATTTAGTTACAAAAAAGTCTGTCAACTTCAAGGATGAAATTATGGAAATTTTCAAGATAACACTAAATAGGTGGTTTTGCAAGTTTCTTTCACAAGTTTTGGGACTCCCACTTGCCTAAATATGAGGTGATCCTAAGGAATTTTTGGAGGGAATCCATATTAGAGCTAGAAATATTAAAATCCTTTCCATCCAAATCTAAATATTAGTCTAAATGTTAGCACTTTTTCATCCAGTAAGTTTTTTCTGCACTGCCACTGTTTGACCCATCATGATTTCGCACTCACCCAAAAACAAGTTCTTTTTCTTTACCTCACACACCAAAGTTACAGAGACCACTCGCAAGAGGTAAAAGAACTGAAATTCTTATTTTTAAATCAACAATGATCAAAAGAACAACATAAGGCAACAATAACATAGTTGGAATATGATAGAACTGCAACCATCTTGGCCAAAGCTTAGTTTGTGGATGTTTGACAGATGTGGAGTGATTTTGTGTAGTCATGGGTGACCCTCTCTCAAGCCCAGATAAATTTTGGAGAGCCAAAGCTTTTGGTCCGAAGATTGAAGAAAGCATTACAACTGTAGAGAAGTTGCAAGGATGCTTAGGCTGATATGAAAATTGCTATGCATATCATTGCTAATAAGCTATGACTTAGATAGGCAGGTGTAAAAGTAGCTGAATATTGTTATACTATTGGTAAATGTGAGAACAGGTCTTCGAACTCAAATAATAATTCATAAGGCGAATCACCTAAATCTACGGAAGATTTTTTTTGTCTAGAATTAGCTAAGAAAACATTATATACAGTAATTATAATATGTTTTAAAGATGAGGTCCGACTCAACATTTCATTCAAGCTTTTGAGTGGTAATCCAACTTGCAACAGAAGCTAACCATATCAACAACTGAACACATGAAGGTTCTTACAATTAGATGTGAACCATGATAGAGGACCCCATCTAGAAGCTGCATCAAGTCCTTGGCAGTGCATATGTCAAAAAGAGAAGCAAAGAGAGGTGAAAAGAATGAACAAAAATATAGTTTAAGGGTTTCTTTTCTTCACTTTGTGCCCTAGCCCGAGTGCTCTCAAGTCTTTTTTGACTTTTTTAAAAAGAAAATCATTGAAATAATACCCTAGCCCATGGCCAAACACTTTCTAAAGTGTTGAAAAAGAGACTTATTTCATCAGGAGTCCATGGAAAGATAGGGAGACATAAGGTTTTTATGACTTTTATTTGTTTTTCTTAAAGCTTGAAATCAAACAAAGGGGTAAGCTTTTAGGGTTTGAAAAGGCCATGATGTATTTTTTTTTATTGACTTAGGTTAATTTGAGAAGGAATGAAGAGTTTTATAAGCCAAAAATGAGAGAGGGGGTCATTATTACCTTGAAAGATTTTTGTAAAGGGTGGAGACTAGATAAACATATTATGAAACCCCTTTACCTTTTTGCATATGTTGAGTCAATTGTAATGTATTTTAACACTTATTATGTGCAATATCTTTATAAATTGCCTTAATATTTGTTACATAAAAACCCGAGAAAAAGAAAAGGCATCACATAACACCTATTAATGCAAGTCATAAACCTTTTTGATTACCTTTAATAAATGTAAAAATACATCATAATTGCCCTCAAAGCATGCAAAAAAGGAGAAGGGACAGAAAAGGAGTTGAACTGAGGGAACCAACTCATGCAGGAGGAGTTTCTTTTTCTATTTTTGACTTGGAGGCAAACTGATCTATTTTTGGCATTTTTTGTCTCAAACATCTTTGGAGGAGGAGTTTTGAGCTATTTTAGCTCAATTTGGAGCAGCTGTGGACCCTATTTTTCTGGCATTTTCCTCTTGCTCACGCAACAACTAGGAGTTGCTTGTTAAGACTTTTCATGCATCAGTAGGAGTGCAATTTGACAGGAGTTGATCTTCCCTTTTCTTTTTGGGACATAGTTTTGTATTAAAGAGGAAAAAAGATCATGTTTTTTTCTCAATTCTTGCTTTTTCCCTTGCCTTTGTACATTGTAAAGAGAGATTCAATCTTGTAACTCATCTATTTTTATAGGTTTTATGCAGCAGCAGTTTATTTTCAATAGTTTAATTATTATTTTGCAGAGTTTTCCTTCTATTATCAATAAAATTAGGTGTTCTTCTATTCAGATTCACGTGTCTTATCTCTTTTGAGTGATTTGATAAAGATTTATTGTGTTTTTTACCAAAACCTTTAATTTTTCTATCTCCTTTATGAATTCAAGTACACAAAGTGCAAATTTACTATAGGTTACAGATTGTGCAAATCATTTCATGCCTTTTTGTGAAACATTTATGTGGTAAAGATTGTTCAGTTTGAGTTGTATTAACAAATGTATTGAGGATAGCTATGAATCAAATTGCAAGTTAGGCTATTCAATCATTTCGTGCATCACCCCTTAGAATAAATTTTAGTTTTTAATTTATTTTATCATTTTTCTATCTCTTTTCCACGAAATATAGCAGATCAAAGTGGCTTTTAAAGGGATCTAGCTCTTCCAGAGGTTTTTTCTCATCATAGACAAACCCACAGTCTGAGAATGTTCCCATGTTGCATGGGATTGCCAAGATTTTAAAGGCTTAGCATTCAGGGCTCAATCCTTCATGACAACAATTGTCATGAAGGATTGCACCCTGAACGCTAAGCCTTTAAAAGCTTGGCAATCTTGTGCATTATGGGAACATTCTCAGACTGTGGGTCTGTCTATGATGAGAACGAACCTCCAAAAGAGTCAACTCCCTTTAAAAGTCCCTTAGATCTGCTGTAGTTCATGGAAAAGAGATAGAGAAATGATAAAATAATCTAAAAACTAGGGTGATGCACCAAATGATTGAATTTCCTAACTTGCAATCTAATTCACAGCTATTCTCAATACTATTCATACAAATCAAACTAATTAATCCTTACCACATAAATGTTTCAAAAAAAGGCATGAAATGACTTGCAGAATTTGTAACCTGTAGTAAATTTACTCTCTATGTACTTGCATTCAATAAAGGAGATAGAAAACGTAAAGGTTTTGGTAAAAAACACAATAAATCTTTATCAAATCACTCAAAAGAGACAAGACACCTAAATTTGAATAGAAGAACACCTAATTTTATTGATAATAGAAGATAACTCTGTAAAATAACAATGAAATTGCTGAAAATAAACTGTTGCTACTACATAAAACCTGTAAAAATGGCTGAGTTACAAGACTGAATCTCTCTCTCTGCAATGTTTAAAGGCAAGGGAAAAAGCAAGAAGTAAGAAAAAAGCATGAGATTTTTTCCCTATAATACAAAAATATTTCCCAAAAAGCAAAGGGAAGATCAACTCCTATCAAACTGCACTCTAATTGATACATGAAAAGTCTGAAAAAGCAACTCCTAGTTGCTTGGCGAGTAAGAGGAAAAAACCTTAAAAATAGGGTCCACAACTGCTCCAAATTGAGCTAAAATAGCTCATAACTCCTCCTCGCAAGATGTTTGACCCAAAAAATGCAAAAAATATCTCAGTTTGACTCCAAGTCAAAAATAGAAAAAGAAAATCCTCTACATGAGTCGGTTACCTTAGTTCAACTTGTTTTCTATCCCTTCTCCTCTTTTGCATGCTTTGAGGGCAATTATGATTTATTTTTACAAGTATTAAGGGCAATTAAAAAGGTTTATGACTTGCCTTAATAGGTGTTATGTGACACCTTTTCTCTTTCTCAAGTTTTTATGTAACAAATATTAAGGCAATTTACAAATGTATTGCACTTAATAAGTGTTAAAATACATTACAATTTACTCAACTTATGCAAAAAAGTAAAAGGGTTTCATAATATGTTTATCTAGTCTCCACCCTTTACAAGAAGCTTTCAAGGTAATAATGACCCCTTCTCTCATTTCTGGCTTATGAAAGTCCTCATTCCTGCTCAAATTGACCTAAGTCAATAACAAAATAAAAAATACATCATGGCCTCTTTCCTTTTCAAACCCTAAAAGCTTACCCTATTGTTTGATTTGAGGTTTTAAGAAAAATAAATAAAAGTCATAAAAACCTTATGTCTCCCTATCCTTCCATGGGCTCCTCATGATATAAGTCTCTTTTTCAACACTTTAGAAAGTGTTTGGCCATGAGCTAGTGATGCAGAGTGCACAACAAAAGTGGACAAAATAGATCAAATGATCAATTCATGTACATCGCTAAACTAGTTATTGCCTGTGGACACACGCACCAATTCACCATTAACCTCGATCGCTACTTGTATGTCCCGCCACATACAATCTCAATGTACATTTGCAACATATATTCGAACCACATTCATTGGTGGGATTTGGATTATTGGCCGAGCTTACCACGGGGTCGCTATTTCACCGTTCACGCTGAAATCACATTCAAACACATTCATTAGACATGTTTCAATCATCAACAAACATTAGGGTTTCTTACGCCACTACTCCCATACACCTTTGCATAGTCTGCCTTCACCGAACCCTAGCACATACAAAATGCTAGGCGAACTACTGTGCGCGACCTGCGAACTTGAACATCTACGTCGTCAAAACAATGAAACAAACAAGGAATGAAAACAAATATATATATAGTGAAGCCATTCCACTGATTTCAAAAGAAATCTTATCAGTGGAATGCTTCAAATCGACATACCGTAACAATGGGAAAACAGAAAGGAAAGAAAACTACAACTATGCAACTCATATTTACAGAGAATAGAAAACAATTTGATGACACAAAAAATAGTTTGATTCTCCTTAACAATGCTTGATTACATTCAATCGATCTGACTACAATGCTGATCATCATCATGCCTGATCCTATTCCTTTCTCTGGGTTTTATAGATTCACCCAGAAGAACTACAACCCTATTCCTAGCAGCTGGGAGCAAAACTAACTATCTCCAAGCAACTGGGAGAAAACCCACCGTCTTATTTTAATTTGACAATTACAACCTAAGTACTTGGGGTCTACAAATCAAAATTACATGCATTGGTCGAATAGACCTTATTACAACATGATTTAAAACAAAACATGAACTTAAATGACTTATGTTAGGTGCCCCTGCACGATACTCCCGGGGTTTAAAAGAACTCAAGTCCCATGAGGAACCAAGTCTAAAATATTAACCCCATACTGGATGATGTCTTCCTCACTCATCCAAGTTGTATCCTCATCTAGTAAATAACACCATTTGACCAGATATTGCTTGTAGGTTTTGTGTCTGGTCTTCTTCTGAACCTTTGTGTCCAAAATACATTCCAATTAAACTGGCTAGCTGGGTGGAAGATCAGAAATCCATTCTGCATCTTCTGCTCCTATCTCTATTGTATTGGCTCCGCTGAATGGAAACAATTCTGCCACATTAAAGATGGGTGAAATTGCTAATCGAGGAGGAAGTTCAATCTCGTAAGCATTAGGCCCAAATTTGTGTACAATCTTGCATGGACCTATCTTCTTCATGAGAAGTTTTGTGGGCTGCCCTTTCAGAAGTCTTTCCTTCTTCAAATATGCCATAACTAAATCCCCAACTTTGTATTGGACATCCCTTTTCTTCTGATTAGCTCTCTCTTTGTATTTCCCTGTGTTCTTCTGGATAGTGTCCCTTACTGCATCATGGATATCCTTCATGCTGATTGTAAAATCTTCTCCTTGCGCACTCCTTTTCTCCATGCTTTGGAGATTCCTGAGCTCCAAAATTCCCCTGGGATGAATCCCATATACAACTTCAAAAGGGCTCTTTCCTGTGCTCCTATTAACAGAGTCATTATATGCAATTTTTGCTTGTGGGATGATCATATCCCATGCTTCTCCATGCTGTTTAGTCAAACACCTCAAAAGATTACCCAGTGATCTATTCACCACCTCAGTTTGTCCATCCATCTGAGGGTGATATGCTGACGTGAAAGATAATTGAGTGCCCAATTTCTTCCACAAAGTGCGCCAAAAATTTCCCACAAACTTGGGATCTCTGTCAGTGACAATATTCAGTGGCAAACCATGAATTTGAACTATTTCTTTGAAGAACAGTCCAGCAATATGTGAAGCATCATTGGTACATTTACATGGTACAAAGTGAGTCATTTTACTAAACCTATCAACAACCACAAACACACTGTCAAATCCTCTTTGAGTCCTTGGAAGACCCAAAACAAAATCCATACTGATGCACTCCCATGGCCTTTGCGGAATTGGAAGTGGTTGATAGAGACCTGCATTAGATGAAGTTCCTTTTGCCCTCTAACAAATGCTACAAGTTTCCACAAATTTCCTGACATCAGTTTTCATCCTAGGCCAGAAGTAAAGCCTTCTCACTTGTTCTAATGTCTTGTCCAATCCAAAATGACCTCCAAGACTACCACAATGTTTCTCTTTTATGATGTTCTCCCTCATGGAATATCTAGGCACACATAGTTGGCTACCTTTGAATAGTAGCCCTTGCTGTAACAAATACTCAAAAAAATTAGAATGATAAGAATTTGAGAATTGTGAACAAACTGCATATATCTCCTTGAAGTCCTCATCATCCTGGTACATGTTCTTCAAAGAATCCACTCCCACACTCTGCAGCTGGATCTCCTGTATAGTGCACACTCATTTGCTCAAAGCATCTGCCACTTTGTTGGCTTGTCCCTGGAGTTGTTCAACCCACTTCATATGCCTATGATTTAGCTTCTCCTGTGACTTCAGAAAACTCAAAGCATGGTTGTCAGTATAAACAATGAATTCCTTGGGCAAGAGATAATGTCTCCATTTCTTCAATGCTTGAACCATTGCATACAATTCCATATCATATGTGGAATACTTTATTTTAGCATCATTCAGTTTTTCACTAAAGAAAGAAATAGGTCTGCCTTCCTGACTCAAGACAGCACCAATGGCAAGGTTACTGGCATCACATTCCACAGTAAACAACTTATTAAAATCAGGTAAAACCAAAATGGGTTTCTCTGCTATATTCTATTTGAGAATCTCAAAAGAGTCATCTGCTGCTCTATTCCAAACAAACTTACATTTCTATCCTCCTTTTATGGTATCCAGAATGGGTACACAAACATGACTGAATCCTCTTATGAATTTCCTATAAAATGTTGCTAACCCATAAAAACTTCTTACATCTCTTACTGTTTTAGGTGCTGGCCAAGACAAAATAGCATTTACCTTCTCTGGATCCATTTTCAAACTGCCTTGGGATATAACAAACCCAAGGTATGTGAGTTCTTCCTTCATGATGATACTCTTCTCCATATTGATTATTAGTTTCTCCTCATGCAGCTTCTTCAACACTTGTTCCAAATGCTGCAAATGTTCTTCTTTTGTCCTGCTGAAAACCAAAATATCGTCAAGATAGACAACAACAAACTTGCCAATAAAATCTTTCAATACCTTATTCATTAGATGCATGAAATTACTTGGAGCATTGGATAGTCCAAATGGCATCACCAACCACTCATAAAGACCTTCATTAGTCTTAAAGGTTGTCTTCCATTCATCCCCTTCTCTAATCCTGATCTGATGGTATCCACTCTTGGGATCAATTTTAGAAAAATATTGAGCTCCTCCCAAACAATCCATTAGGTCTTCCATTCTAGGCATAGGAAACCTATATCTGATGGTGATCTTATTTATGGCTCTCGAATCAGTACACAATCTCTATTTTCCATCCTTCTTGGGAGCTAAAACTATGGGTACAACACATGGACTAAGACTTTTCCTCACCAAACCCTTATCCAATAGTTCTTGTACTTGTTTAGCAATCTCCTCATTCTGATTAGGTGTCATTTTATAGCCTGGTTTATTTGGCAACGTGGATCCTGGGATGAAGTCAATCTGATGACTTACGTCTCTCATAGGGGGTAGTACATTGGGCATATCCTCCACCATGATACCGTTATACCTATCTAATAATTCCTGCACTTCTTTGGGGACCTTTTCCTTGCTATTTTTAGACAAATCAGAACTGTCTTTAGGTTTCAAAATCAAAGCATACCCCTGGGTTCTCTCTTCTTTTAGAGTATGGAGAAACTCTTTCCCACTTATAATCATGACACTTGAACCAACATTCCTTTCTACATGCTCATTAGGTAATGGATCCATTCTATACCTTTTACCATTCTTAGTTATGATGAAAGAATTAGTCTTACCATCATGTTGTGATTGAACATCATATTGCCATGGACGTCCTAACAACAAATGACAAGCATTCATAGGAATCACATCACACAAAAATTTATCCTTATATTCTCCTATCTCAAATTCAACCCATGATTGTTCATCTACCAAAACTTGTTGTCCCTTATTCAACCATGATACTTTGTAAGGACTAACATGAGGAAGCCTTTTCAATTTCAATTTGTCTACCATTTCAATGGAAAACAAATTTTTAGTTGAGCCTGAATCAACAATTACCTTGCAAATCTTACCATAGGCTTTGCATGTTGTCCTGAATAGTATCTTCCTTTGAGGCGGTTCTTGAGTTTGAGGCACCTTCAACATGGTTCTTCTCATCATCAAACTTCCTCCTTCATGGACCGGGGCTGCACTTCCAATTGGAGAATTGACACTTTGGCAATCTTCCTCTTGAATCAATTGGTTCCTTCTCTCTCCTCTATGAGAGCTTGAAGCTTTTTCTGGACACCTACCTGATGTATGCCCAATTTGGTTACAATTATAACATCTTCTCGTGAAGACATTAGGACCTCAGCCTAGTCCACCAAATCTACCTCTCCCATTGGGTTTCTGTCCTCTGAAACCCTCTCTGGAACTAGATTCTTCACTATGTTCTTGCTGACTAGACTCCCCTTGATTTTTCTGGAACTGACTTCTACCACCAAAGCTATTTTTGCCCCTAAAATTCTTTCCACCTCTGCCTCTATTCTACTATTCTCCTTTTCTTTTCAATCTCTCTTCTACTTTTAGTGCCACCTGGAAACACTTGTTCATGGTGTCTGGTGTCAAGATGGTAGTCTCATCTTGTATACTATACTTCAGGCCATTAATATACCTGGCAACTCTTCCTTTCTCATCCTCAACATGTCCACACCTTAGAGTCAATTTATGAAATTCCACTATATAGGTGGATACCTCCATATCCTTCGGCCTGAGGTTCTGCATTTTTCTGTATATCTGCACTTCATAATCTGCTTGTAAGAACTGAGCCTTGATCCTCTCTACCATCTAACTCCAAGATGAGATCATGCTCTTGCCACTCTTCACCCTTTCTCCCTAGGTGTAGTTCCACCACGTGAGTGCAATGCCTTTCAATTTTGTTTTTGCAAACTTGACTCTTCTATTCTCAGGTACCTCCTTGTACTTGAAGTAGTTGTTCAAAGCCTCGATCCATTCGATGGCTTCTTCTACGTCCATCTTTCCACTGAACATTAGAATCTCCATTCTTGATTTAGATGATTCCTTACCAAGTGATTTTATGCCTCCAGAAATTGTTTCTAATATGCAGATATATTTGTCTATCTTGGGGTTGTTTCCTCTTCCCAATCTTCTTCTTCTCCATCAGACTCCTCATCTGGTTTCTTGCCTTTTCCTAAGGTTTTCAGCTCAGCCTGGAGTGCTTCCTTGACTCCACTCTTGATCATATCCTCCATCTCCTTGAATTTCTTGGCCACTTCAGTGGTCATCCCCTTTGGAGGCATCTCACTAGTCCCTCCTTCGCTTTCTCTATCTGACATAAACATTCATAGACAATGCAGACCCTTAACCTGGCTCTGATTAAAAAATGATGCAGAGCACACAATAGAAGCAGACAAAATAGATCAAATGATCAATTCATGTACATCGATGAACTGGTTATTGCCGGTGGACACATGCACCGATTCACCATTAACCTCGGTCACTGCTTGTATGTCCCGCCACATACAATCTAAATGTACATTCGCAGCTACATTCACACCACATTTGTTGGTGGGATTTAGATTATCGGCTGAGCTTACCATGGGGTCACTATTTCACCATTCACTTTGAAATCACATTCAAACACATTTGTCAGCCATGTTTCAATAATCAACAAACATTAGGGTTTCTTACGCCACTAGTCCCATACACCTTTGCACAGTCTACCTTCACCGAACCCTAGCACATACAAAATGCTAGGTGAACTACTGTGCACGACCTGCAAACTGGAACATCTGCATCATCGAAACAATGAAACAAATAAGGAACAAAAACAAATATATATACAGTGAAGCCATTCCACTAATTTCGACATAAATCTTATCAGTGGAATGCTTCAAATCAACATACCGTAACAATGGGAAAATAGAAAGGAAAGAAAACTACAACTATGCAACTCGTTTTTACAGAGAACAGAAAACAATTTGATGACACAAAAAATAGTTTGATTCTCCTTAACAATGCTTGATTACATTCAATCGATCTGACTACAATGCTGATCATCATCATGCCTGATCTTGTTCCTTTCTCTGGGTTTTATAGATTCACCCAGAAAAACTACAATCCTATTCCCAGCAGCTGGGAGAGTGATTCCAAGCGGCTGGGAGCAAAACTAACTATCTCCAAGTGGTTGGGAGAAAACCCACCATCTTATTTTAATTTGACAATTACAACCTAAGTACTTGGGGTCTATAAATCAAAATTACATGCATCGGTCAAATATACCTTATTATAACATGATTTAAAACAAAACATGAACTTAAATGACTTATGTTAGGTGCCCATGTACCAACTAGGGCATTATTTCAATGATTTTCTTTTTAAAAAAGTCAAAAAAGACTTGAAAGCACTCGAGATAGGGCATAAAGTGAACAAAAGAAACCCGATTAAAACTTCATTTTTTCCATTTCTTTCACCTTTCTTTGCTTGTCCTTTTGACCTGTGTGCCGCCAAGGACTTGATGCAGCTTCTAGATGGGGTCATCTGTCAGGGTTCATCTATACTGGTAAGCACCTTCATGTATTCATCTATTAATATGGTCAGTTTTTGTTGCAAGTTGGATTGTTGCTCAAAATCTTGATTGAAATGTTAATTTGGACCTCTGCTTTAAAAATAGATTATAATTACTGATATTATGTTTTCTTAGCTGATTCTAGACAAAAAAATCTTCTATAGATTCAGGTGATGCACCTTCTAAATCATCATTTTAGTTGGGAGACCTTTTCTCACATTTACCAATAGTATAATGATATTAAGCTACTTTTACACCTGCCTATCTAAGCTGTTGCTTATTAGCAATGAGATGCATAGTGACTTTCATATCAACTTGAGCATCCTTGCAACTTGGCTATAGTTCTAATACTTTCTTAGAGCTTCAGACTGAAATCTTGGGCTCTCCAAAATTTTGCTGGGCTCGAGAGAGGGTCACCCATGACTACACAAAATCACCCTGCATCTGTCAAACATCCACAAACTAACCTCTGGCCAAGATGGTTGTAGTTATCTCATATTCCAACTATGTTACTATTGCCTTTTGTTGTTCTTTTGATCATTGTTGAATTAAAAGAAAGAATTTTAGTTCTTTTGCCTCTTGCGAGTGGTCTTTTACCTTTGGTGCATGAGATAAAGAAAAAGAACTTGTTTATTCTTTTCTTATTCATGCATACTAAATGATTTATACCTTTGTCTTTGGGACTCCTCCAATTCTTTGTTGTGCCCTAAATCTTTGCTCCTGAAACATGCATATTCCAAGTCTTTTGCTCTCTCTCTTCCACTATTATTTTCATCACCTTTCAATTTGATTTTTTTCTTTATCTGGAGGTGAATAAAATGGTGAGAAAGAAGAGATCTTAGATTTTGTCCCTTTGAGTCTAGTGACACCCCTCTTTGCTAAAGGTCCCTCTTGACCTCCTTTTACATCAATATCCATGTCCTCTCTCTCTTAGAATCTAGCAACTGACATTGAAGGTAGAATTTTTGCCACAATCTTGGAACTCAAATTACCTGTAGTTATAACATTTATTGATAGCTGTCCATCGGTTCTCTGTAGAGGATAAGCTGATGAATCAATGCAAATTTCCTTTCTCTCCCTAAAAGAACCCCATAAATAGAGAAGCCTATTTCAACGTATTGGCCATGAGCTCATTTTTGATGGATGTGCTTGTAATCCGTCATAATGGTTAGTAGGATTTCCCTTGTTCTGTACCACAAAAGCACCCTTCCATAAAAGTTGTGCTCTGGAAGGGCTACCATATTTACACTTTCACTTTGAGTAGACTGCTGATAAGGAGGTACTCTCATGCATTTGCCAGGGTAGTTTCCATTTGAAATAATAGGAAGGTCACAAGGAATGTTCCCTCTAACAGCTATAACGGTGCCAGGCCTTACTTCTTTCTCTTATTATGGAAGCTTGTCCAGCAACATCACCAAAATCCTTTTGTCTTTGGGATTGCAACTAGCTTTGTAGTGTTGTTTAATCTTTAAGCCAAGCTAGATGATGGTCTTATTCATCTCGAGTGGCTAGATTCAGTGCTTGCATTCACTCAATGTTCTTGATTTCTACAACCCTTGTACTGATATCAAGTATGTGAACATTAATACCTAACATTCGGGGATCATGATCTCTTACGTATCTATCTCCTTCAAATGATCTCTTTTTCCACCATTATAGAGTAAATGAGGGATCCAACTATCAACAATATAAAGGGGTGCGGGGGCTAGAAAAAGGATCTTAACCTAGGCAGTGTGTGAGAGAAATGATCAATTCTTCCTCACTCTAGAATGGATGGTACCTCCCTACAAATTCTGTTATTGCATCATTTGTCTCTCAATCCATGGATATGGTTCTAATGTTGTATACTCCATTATTGGTGGTGTGACCTTATTATTCTTAGTGGTTGGTTCCTCAATTCTATATTTCATGTTGTAAATCATAGAAATAGAAAAATGACCCTGTGTGGAGATCATGAATCAAAATAAATGGAACATAGGTCTCAATCTTTAATGTTTGAGCTTATTTTATAGGGCCTCAAATATAGGAGGGAGCCTAATCATCATACTAGGTTATTTATGTTTCATGTATGAACAAACAATTGAATACAATTGATTTAGTAATGCCCTATATAGGTACCTGTGTGAGGTCAAAGAAATGGTAGCATCAATGGAAAAGAAATTTCTATATGGAACTAACAATGAAGCTAACATTGAGGTGGACAAACTAGTGAATGTGGCAATTCATATGCATCGAATAAGTATCTGCATGCCAAATCAAAGGAAGTGTGGGAGAAATTGGAAATTGGTCGACTTGCTATTTCACATGAATGACAAGAAAACATGACATCATGAACTAGTATGGTGAGATATATGGTTTGCCTGATGGGAGAGGAGGATGGCTCAAAGGAGATGCTAACATTTATGATGACAACTATGTAGGTAGTACTGTAACAAACAATATATATGCTAATTAGAATGCCATTTGCAGTGAAGTTTACAATATAGATTCAACAATTTGTCTCAAAGAAAAGAGGAGGCAAATTCATTTCATGGGACATATCTTAGATCTTAGGTTGAGAAAGATCTTCAAATCATGGTCAGTTATTATTTTGCACACAATCTACATGGTGCATGGGGACACTTTCATATCCACTTCTCTTTAATACAGGGTGAATACTGATATATCCTCTATAATTGTTGTTGTGCTACTAGATCTAGGGGAGCCGAAAGATGGTATTGGGATGGTGGTAGAAATACTAATTAAGCCACATCGGCCGGGGGAATGAAGAAGACCTTGGACAATGTTGTTCTCAGCTTGGGGTTCTTGCCCAATAATGGCACTTGGCATGTGATCCCTTGGCCATATAATGGATCATCGATAACTTTTTTTTATTACATTGGTGGGATAAAATGAGGAGGAGTGAAAATAGAAGGACATGTTATGTGCAAAATTCCTCAAGGTTCTCTCGAGAGAAGTATATGTCCACGGCACAGACTGGTTCTTCGCTATCAACTCTGGTAGCTCGAACTCTAGCATGAATGGGTCAAGGATGGGGGAAGCAGTCGATGATGATCAAGTGTGGAAAATATTTTATAGAAAAATGCACATAGGTTGGGAATACATTATAATGTTGATATATAATTATCTACAATATGCATAGGGAAGACATAAGTATATGGTTTTTTTTTAATATAATCACCCAATTAGTGTTTTTTCTTAAGGCCCTCCTCTAGAGTAGCTATTTATAATTTTCTAATCTTGATTTATCACGAGTGGCCCACATGGCAATAATTCACTCATCAAAAAAAGTAAATAGTTAGTTTAAAATTTTAAAAATTATCATTCCATTATATTTAAATATTTATGGATTATAAAAGTCTATGACACATTAAATTATTGTATTTATAAGATATTGTGTGTCATACTATAATTTAATTAGTGTTTTTGAAAATGGATCTTTTATTGGCTATCTTTCACTCGATATTATATTTTGAATTTTATAAATATATTATAGGTTATTTTGGTAATATGTTTTCTTATATATTTTATATTATAAAGTTTATACAACAATCCCATAAAATACTCATTGAAACATCTCATGACACATAGCATTACAAATCCAATTATTGATGACTAGAAGTTACTGATGACAAGGAAACCAATGAATAATTTGATAATATTATTCATTTATTTGTCACAAATGATAATGTGCATAATCATTCACAAGGTTTGCTATATTTCATGTAAATTAATTACAAGGTCTAGAAATAATTCTACAATTTAAATATGACCATTATGAAAGGATGAAAAAAGGAAAACAACATGCCAACCTAAAATCTGAAGAGTAACGAATCTAATTATTAGAAGATAAATGATGTGATGTACTTCTTATGAATCTATTTGAATGAATATGAAGTAATGAATTATTTTTCACAATCTCTTAGCTCTATTGCACATTTTATAGTTATAAAAATATGATAAATGAATGCACTCTTTCTCACATTATCTTAGCTCTATTGCATATTTTCAATATTTTTAATGTTATATTCTCTAAATGTACTACAATATTATTACTCAAACAAAAATGTGTCAATCATTAAAATAGCATTTTTTACATGTTCAAACTGTAGATGCTACTAACGTACCTATATTTAGACTTTGTCATATATAAGTTGAATAGGTGCCTCAAGAAGGATATGTCTCAGCTATTTTATATAGATTTTTCTAAAGATAGGTATGCTAGTTTTAGACACTTAATTACTACCATATCCTTATAACACTTCTAACATCATCTTTCAATAACTCCTAGGCCTCATCTTGCACCACTTTCAACATATCCTAAACATCCACCATTCCATTAGTCAACTTATTTAATTCATATGATAGTCCCTTTTACCAAATTAATCAAATAAATAAATTTATTTATTTAATTTTAATCCATTTTCCTTTTTAGTTAGATTACTTAAATAAATTTTATTTATTTAATTAATTTAATTTTCCTACATGATCCTTGATTATTTTTTAAATTATGAAGTAATTATTTTAAATTTAAAATATATAACCAACATATTTTTATTAAATAAATTCACATAACAATAATACAAAGATTAAATGAATAATCTATATAAATACAAGTTATACTGAAACATAAATCACAAAATATTAATTCAAATAAAAAACAAAAGAATAGTGAGAAGCATAGAAGTTATTTGAACCGTAAGTTATTTGAATTTATTGGTTTCTTTTGTTGTCTTATTAAAAAAAATATTAGGATTTAAATTTGTTTTATAAGTATACTCTAGGGTTCTACATAAATAAAAATCTCTCCACACCCAACTAGGGTTAGAGTTATACACAAAATATGCACGTTCTCTAAAGTTTAATTTTAAAGTTCATGGATTATTTTAGTATTTTTTTAGGAAAATAGGTTCTTTTTGGGATTTCAATTTTATTTACTAAGACAATTGAAATCTCTCTAGATGAAAAGAGGGTCAGGTCCTTCACATGAATAAAAATATGCATGCTTTGTAAAGAAAATATTTTATTGTTATTTTATTTTACCAAATTACGTTATTTTTGGGATTTCAATTTTTTTAGTCAAAAGTTAAAAATATAGAGTACCATGGAAAATATTTTTATTTTTGGGATGTCAATTTATTTACAAAGTTCAAAATGTAGAGTATCTGGAAAATATTTAAATGAAGTGAAACCATGTTGCTACATTTTTATTTTATTCTTCAAAGTTTCATTTTATAGTTAATTAAATGTTTTAGTGTTATTTTATTTTACCAAATTAGATAATTTTTGGGATTTCAATATCTCTAGCCTGTTTTAAGTAGATTTTTCTAAAGATTGTATGCTAGTTTATAGTCAATGAAATATTTTAGTGTTATTTTATTTTAAGAAACTAGATTATTTTTGGGATTTAAATTTTATTTATTGAGGGCATTTCAAATCTCTCCATACCCAAATAGGGTTAGGGTTCTTCACATAAATAAAAATATGCATGCTTTGTAAAGGAAATATTTTATTGCTATTTTATTTTGATTCAAGAGGCAGACATACTTTAGGTAGATTATTTGATTAATTATATTTCACCTTGTTCTGATCCTCATCCACTTGCCACAAATAATAAATAAGAGTCACATGTCGAGAACAAAAGCCAAAATCCAAACTAACTTTACATCTCCACCACCCATTTCATACTACACCTCTTAATTCTAGCCATTCACATAAGGATAAGCACTAGTTTTCTCTGACTAAATCTTGTCCATCCCTTCATCAACATAAGGATATGACTTAGAAGCCTCCTTTTTTTCCCTAAAGTCATCACATCAAATCTTAGCCATTCATCCTATCATCCAAAAATCTATAAATTAACCCTCTATCAAACAATAATAAGGAGCTTCGAATGTAATGCTATGTTGTCAAAGTGAGCAACCAACAGTCAAATCATTATCAAAAATTACTGTAGCAAAACCACCATTGTCATAGTGCAACAAGGGCTATTTTGGTAAGATCTTTCCATGTTTTTCCTTTGATTTTTGTTAGATCTTTAAATATTTATGTATAATGGCACAAGTCTATGACACATTAAATTATTTTATTTATAAGATATTGTGTGTCATACTATAGTACAATTAGTGTTTTGGAAGTGGGTTTTTTATTGGCTATTTTTCACTCAACATTATTTTTTGAATTTCTAGGTTAATTTGGTAATATGATTTCTTATATATTTTATATTATAAGGTTTATACAACAATCCCATAAAGTACTGATCATGGAACTACTTTGTCATAAAAATTTGCATATGTTCAAATAATAATTTTTTGATATAATAATTGCACGCTATAGAAGCTCTTTGAACAACTTAATTTGAAAAAAGTTTTTTCAAGTAAAGAATATCATTTTGATCAGTTTTTAATTAAAAAATAAATTATATAAATATTGCAGCAATATATATATTAAGTTAGATATTTGTTGTTGCAATATATGCTAATCTCTTACAAATTGAAATCCAAGAGCACTCACTTTTAGACCCAAATTTAATATAATATAATTTTGTTTGATATTATCTTAACTAAATGTAGTAGAAAAATGCTTTTGAGGTATTTAAGCCTATAATTGAAGTTAGGATGGAAACCGAACAACATAAATTTATGTGGAATCTCTGGAACCATGGCAGTGGAAGTGACAACATGAATGAGACAAAGGAAGTAACTATCTATAATACTTAAAGGAAAGAAGAAACCTCAGCTACCAAGCCACCAAAGGGTCGCCCAGGCTGCCCTAGTGAATCAAAAAATAAGCCAAAAAATACAACAATCAGTCACCATAAGGCAATGAAGATTAATGTTCTAGAAATTACAGAAGGTTATGATATCTAAATATTTAACTTAGTATTGCAAGAGGTATGACATAGTTGTGGCTATTTTTTTAGCTTCGTGAATGGTGGGCAGTGGACAATTTATCAGCTGGACTTGACAAGAGGATATGGACTTGACATAGTAGACAATGTTAAGTTTGGATTTCCAAAGGTCTTCACAACCACAATGTTGTCATGGAATATTTTCGAGTTCGACAGATTCATGGGTAGCGATGTCTCCAATGCAAAGATGGGCATTCGTTGGGGCACATATTATCTTCTCAAAGCTATTGCTCATCTAGGGACCATATATGTTCAGGTTAATATGTGCATAACAATAGAATAATTCCAGTCATAACGTAAAAATGAAATAATTTGCGGCGTTTATAAATTCTAATAATTATTGAGGCTCGTCTGAAAATTATACAGATAGGGGACCCTAATAATGATCACAAATGCTGGGAGAGGCTAGAAGACATGGACACTTCTAGAACAGCGTATAAATAACTAAAACCCTTAAACGGTTGTAGAACTTGTAGTTGCATCCCTTGTTTCACAAGTAAGACCCTCCCTATTCTGAGAGACTCATTCATGCTTCCATAATGCTAAATTTTTTAGCACTAGATTAATAGCAACATCTTAAAAACATGGTAATGATAGAGTTTAGGAGTTGATGAATCAGATAATACATTTGGGTGGGACAATAAACATGTTGGAGTCCAAATGCCTTTATCTAAGGTATAGCAAGTTCAAGTGTGGCTACTTATAAAACTTCTTACTGATTTCATTAGTATATGTAGTCACACTCTAAGTTACTATACCTAGGATAAAAGCACTCAAGTTGCTATTACTCTAGTGCTAGAAATTTTACTATTATGGAAGCATGAATGACTCTCTTGGAATAGGAAGGGTCTGATTTGTGAAACACAAGGGATGTAGCTGCAAGTGCTATAGTCATTTCATGGTTTTGGTTATCTATTTTATATGTAATTTTTGTAGTGTCCATGTCTTCTAGACTATCACAGCATATGTAGGGTCCCCTACCTACATAATTATCAGAAAAGCCTAAATAATTATTAGAATTTATAAACCCAGGAGATACAACTTCATGACTAAAACTATTTGGTTGTAACATCATGACTAAATTTGTTTTGTTGTTATGCATATACTAACTTGAACATATATGGTGCCTAGATGAGCAGTAGCTTTAAGAAGATAATCTGTGGCCCATCGAATGACCATCTTTGCATTGGAGAGATCATTGCCCATGAATCCGCTAAACTCCAAAACATTCCATGACAGCATTGTAGTTGTGAAGGCCATTGGAAATCGAAACTTAACATTATCTCCTACATCATAATATCCTCCTGTCAATTCTTGTCTATCCCAACTGAAATAATATCTGTGTCTCAAAATTATTCTGCTTCCTTATGTGCTTTGACTGTAATCCTTGGTAGCTCTCAGTTCAGAGTTGAGCAAGGATTCATTGGTAGTAGGCTTCCTGTTTATCAGCTAATTTTAGGGGCTTTTGTTTATGTTACTGTTACATCCTTATGTTAATGTATACTATCATAAGATTAATTATAATGGTGAAGATGAAAGTAGCAATAGCATTGTCTATACTTCTTCTCATCCTCCTCATTCCCAACATCGACGTGCAATGGTTAAAGGTCATGGTTCATCTTTAGGTGCATCACCAGTTAGTACTTCTTTGCCAAATGCAGTCAATACTACCCTCCTTGAAAATGTTCCTCAAATGGCTGGAGGTATGCTACAAGTTTATTATTTTTTAGTTTTGTGTTTTTGATAGGTGGATCTCTGGTGACAAGATGAAAATTGAATTGAATAGAGACTCAAACCACCACTCCCCACTATAATGATAGGAAGTTCAACACACCCAATTTGGCACACATTCAAGTATGGACTCTAAGACAGGAAATGCTATCAATGAGAGGAATGACAATGCTAATTTGGTGGAGCTCTCTCTCTACTCACAAACTTGCAAACATGGAACGAATATAATTGCTTACCCAAATTGAACACAAGAACTTAAGTTATCATATTAAATTGCTTAGACATGGAGACATTGCCATAGATTCGTACTGAGAATGCAACAGAAAATAAATGATAATAAAATGGACATAAAGAAGCATTATTTTATTCATTCAAATGATCTCACACAAATTACAAAGAAACATGATCCAACCAGGATCGTTCCCTCTTCCCTCTGAGACCACTCGACCTCTATATACTATGCTCTTGCCTAAGTCAATATTCACCTTGCATCGCTAAGTCTCCACGGCCCCTCTCAAAAGGCCTCCATCGTCCTCCTCTTTATTCAGCTTGATCAACCTCTGTCTTCCCACTGCAAATATCACTTCCTTCATTTTAAAGTCTGTAGTAGAATAAAAACTTCATGATGTCGAACACATCCCCATAACGCCCATGATCTTGCAGAGATTTAGAAAAAAATACGAAATCATCGATGCCCAAAGCAAACTACCATGATACATGCAAATAACTATCCCTATGAAATAGCTGACGCTAGGCAAAATAAGGAAGGAGTAAAGACAACAACTCAAATGATTTGCCCCTCAAAAACTACTAGCTGTTTCTATTTTTGGTCTGCATGATTTGAGGCATTTTCAGATCCTTTTTATAGCTTGGTAACATAGAAAAACTTTGCTACTTTTCCAGCTGTCTAAAATGGAGATAGGAGGTTCATAATATGCAAGGCGATAGGAACTACACCAAAACACAACAAAACCCCAGAAACTACATAAACTGAAGCAAAATGTCAATCAAAATGTGAGGATGAGCGATGCCACTACATCAATTTTTTTATCTTATAAGATGCCTTCATAACTGTTAAGGGATAATGACTTAGTGTATATCTAGTCAACATTTAAATGGTTTATATGCTTAGTGTAAATCTAATCAGCATTTAAAAGGTTAATAGGCTTTACATTTTAAGGGATAGTTCTGTATGCTACATTTTGTGAATTTTTGCATTCCAAAGTTCTAAAAGAATATGCAGGTGGACTTTATAAAATAGATTACATAGGCATACTTTATAAAAAATTGGATATCCACCTTGTGGTTGTGTTACATAAAGGGATGAACCTTGGTGCGAGTCCAAGAAGTAGCTTGTATCTTAATGAACCTGATCAATTATTTTATCTTTGTCAACACATCTTAGGTGGTTTGACTAATCCACCAGCCAATGCTAAGTTTGGATCTGACCTTAATGAATATAATGAAGATGATTTTGATTAGTTTCATATTCCATAAGATGGGCTTCAAATCTACACAATATTCAAAATGTTTATTGATGTACTTTTTTATTTACGAATAGACGACCATATCTATATTAATGAAAGATAATAATACACATATCCACAAAAAAGGGTGGGTAGTTAAAAGGAACACCACCAAAAGTCACATGGGCAGAGCCCAGAAAGTCATATAGTTATTGGCCACGCCCAGAATCTAGAAAACATTACAAAAACAATAATAAAGGCCATCAACCAGCCAGAGCAGTGCCAGAGGATGGCAGATCCTTGTCATTCGAGTTTCCCCATATAGTAGTGAGGATGATGTCAAGAGGAGTCCAACTATCATCATCTTCTTTTGTTTCTGTATTTTTATTTTCATGGTGAGGTGAAATTGCCAAATCTAAACATAGGATTGTAAGTACAGAAATCACGCACAGCCTCCACGAGGACCCCTATGATGATTTCAAATCCTTGTCACATACATGTAAGCATGAAATAATGTCCTCTAAGTAGCAAAGCTCTTGATGATGTGTCTTATTTCTTATCTTGTGTCATTTCCTCTCTCTCTCTCTCTATTTTCAATGCCTTTCGACACTTTTTGTGACACTTGTTGATTTACATTTTCTAAGCTTTCAACCTTGTCCTAAGCCTTGTGAGCATATTGTAGGTGAGTTTTCACCTTTGCCCTATGTTTATCATCCTCTGCACCCCCTAGATGTCTTCTAGAGGTCCCCTGAATCCATCTCCTACTTTCAGTTTTTAGTTTCATCCAACCAATCAAAATCTCCCCCTATTATTTCCAGATCTCCACTAGAAGATCCTGTGGTGCAAGTAGATATTTGGATTCTTGCACATGACTGACCTGTTTCTAGAGGTAGAACACCCCCTTTTTTCTCTCTCCTACCATCTCCCTTTTGTTGTTCCTCTAAAACCCCTATTTTGTGTAGATCTCCCACCGGTGACCGAGAATCGTCCCCGTGACCTAGGGTCGCCCAGGGGTGACCCTGTTGTGTTTCTAGCCGTGGAAAAACTCAAGTTTCTCACTCAAAATAGCTCTGTTTTACCTATTTTTCTTTTAGTTTACATGATTTTTGAAGCCTAATATGGAGTTGACTATTCATGCACCCACACATGCATAACTAACTCCATTTGATCTAAAATTAACAACTCATTCAATCTCATGCATCCTTCCAACTCCATTTCCTCTTCAGTGATATGCTATTATTTATTTATCACTCCTTAGTTAGCTGAGTTCACTGGGTAATCAACCTAGTTCACTCCCTAATCAATCCTTCTTAACTAATCAATCAATTAAGTTAACTTCTCAATCAATTCCCTTATTTAAACCTATAAATAACCCCTCCCTCAAGCACAAAGGGAGGCAAATTTATTGTGCACATAGCTCTTGCTAAGTTTTTGCTCTCCAAATTAGCATTCTATTGCTCTCACAAGATGAAGGTACCTTTTCTTATATTCATTGTTCAACTAAGCATTGTTATGCTACTTCAATCAATGCCATTGTGCTCATCAAAAGCTCTCATTGAGCTCTTTCAAGATTCAACAAGCTTCTTTTACTTCTTTGATGCAGGAGCATCCAATGGTGTAACAGCAATCTTGCATCATGCAAAAAGATGTTGATTCAAAATCATTGAAGTTATTTTCATTTCATTCCATAATTAGTACTTCTAGTTCCATAATCGCTTGAATAATGATGTAGGACTTTCAGTTTTTCCAAACTGCTACAAATAGCAAACTACTATTTTTGGAAAGATTGACTGCTATTTTTGGAAAGTTTGCATTTGGGCACGGATGGAAGCAAAAATTTATAGCAAGCTTTGTAAATTAAATATAAGACCTTTCACAAAGGAATTAGACAAAGATCATTTGTGAGCTGATAGATATTAAAGCTTCAGTTTTTTAAAAAACCCTTGAGAATTTTTGAAATCAGATATGAGGCACTAAAATGTCTCATAACATCCCAAAAAGTTGATGGAAATCTATTTACAGATTTTTGGCATGATAGTTCACTTCATGAGCTTTCCAGTACTTCAAACAAGTTGACCTCCTTTTGGAGGGAGTGACAAAATTCAAAATTTAGCTGGATGCCACCAAAAAGGGCTATTTATGGCTATTTTTGGGGACCTTGGGCAGTAGTAGAGGTAAGGGCAAAATTGTAGAGTCAATAATAGGTAGGAAAAAAGAAACCCTATCTGATTTGGGGTTACATAAGGTAGAAGATTCCAAAGCCTAGTGATAGGTAGTTGTAATGTGTTACAACCTATAGAGAATTGATTCCTCTAATTGTATTTGACCTTTTGTAATGAATGAGTTGTCCAAATCAATAAAAGAATATTCTATTTTTTGTGTGTAATTTTTGTTGTTATGTATTTTTTTGATTTACCCCCTTCATCAAGTGGTATTAGAGCAAGGGTTCTTGAGTGAGTAGACAGATCATCGACCATGAGGTAGTTTGCACCAGGACATGAGGTTGTGGGTTTGCTGCAAATATCAAGATGCCTCGACAAAGAAAATATGCTGGGAGAAATGCTTTGATGGAAGAGGGTTTTAGAGCCCTATAAAGGTAGATTGATGCATTGCAGGATGAACTATAAAGAGGGTTTTAGCTGAGAACAAGAGAAGAAAGTGAGGATGAAGCTGAAGAAGAGCTATCTAAGGAAGAACAAGAAGTTGCAAGAGATCCTACCGAACTTAGGTTGTTGAGGGCCATATCGAAGATTGGAAAGAGGCCCAAATCAAAGTTTCTACCTATACTAGAGATTTCAACCTAGAACAGCTTATTGGTTGGATCAATGAAATGGAGGAATATTTTGAGTATGAAGATGTGGAAGATCTAGATCGAGTCAAGTTTGCAAAAAAAAAGTTGAAGGGCCATGCTAGTATTTGGTGGAAGGAGGTCTAGTAAGAGAAGAATAGAAGAGGAAAATGAAAGATTACTAGATGGGATCGAATGGTGGAAAAACTAAAGAAGCAGTTCATTCCTATGGACTATGAGATGGAGTTGTTGAAGAAGCTGCAAGGATTCAAGCAAGGTAACAAGTCTATTAAGGAGTATACAAAAGATTTTTACAAGATAACTATCAGGACATGACATGCAAAGGCCAACAAGGAGAAGGTTGCATACAAATTTTCCCTGAAGGTGGAAGAGAAGTTGAATAAAAGATTCGACAACAAGCAAAGAGGAAGAGGTCAAGGCAGAAGTACTAGTGGAAGACCCTATGGAGGCCAAAATGAAGATTCAAAGAAAAGTGAAGAAGCTAGCACTAGTCGAAATTAGAGAGGAGATAATGCCTACTACCCTCGTGACCAGAATAATGGTGAGCAAAGAGGAAGAGGAAGAGGTAGACCTAGGCAAGGACCTGGAAGAGGAGGTTTAAGAGGAACATGTTTTCAATGTCGAGAAGAAGGGCATCGAGCATATGAGTGTCCACAACATCAACAAAGGACGAAGAGAAGACCTAAAGGTAATACACGAGTTGCACATGTAGATAAAGATGCATAGTCTAAACATTCTACAGATGTTGAAAGGGGAGAAACCTAGTTGTTAGATGAACTTTGTTGAATGAGGAGAAAGAACCCAATCAGAGGAAGAGTTTATTCTACATAAGGTGCAAATGTGAAGGTAAGTGTTGTGATATTATTATTGACAATGGAAGCACTAACAATCTTCTTTCAGAGGAGATGGTTGACAAGTTGAAGTTGACAAGAAGAAAGAGTCCACATCTATATCAGATTGCATGGTTGCAGAAGGACTATAGAGCTTTTGTCAATGAGAAGTGTTTAGTGAAGTTCAAGATTGGGTACTACCACAATGAGGTGCTGTGTGATATCATAGCAATGGATGCATGTCATATTCTATTGGGGAGGCCGTGACAGTATGATAGGTGCACTGTCGATGATGGCCATGCAAACACATGTTCCCTCACAAAGGATGGAGTTCATCATAAGTTGAAGCACTTAAAGGAGGTGGAAGAAAAGGTATGTAGTACTGCCAGAATTTGCTTGCTAGATGGTAGGAAATTTTTTTGAGGGTATTAAGCATTAGTGTCATTACTTTGCATTGATTCCTAAGATTAGTCAAGAAAAATGTGAAGATCTATTAGCAGAAGTCTCTGATATGTTGGAAGAATTTTAGGATAATGTCTCTGATAATGTACTAGAAGGTTTACCACCAATGAGGAAGATTAGTCATCAAATGGATTTGATACCAGGAGCTAGTTTGTCGAATAAGGCAACACATAGAATGACCCCTTGCAGAGAATGAAGAGCTGAATAGACAAGTTCAAGAGTTGTTGAGGAAGGGGCTGATAAGGGAGAGCCTAATTCCATGTGCGGTACCTTTACTACTAGCACCAAAGAAAGATTGATGCAGGGACTTCCGAAGGTCATAACTTTTGACTTAGATGTGGGTTTTCTATGAAATTTTATAGGTGGATGCATTATGAGGTGGCCAGTGGTTTCCCAACTCACCCTAGTCGGTTGGACCTCATCTTGGCACTTTTTCGGGGCTTGAAACATTCATCTTGGCCCTCAAAATGGCAAATTAGTGTTTTTTTCTAGTTTTTTAAAAGTTGTTTTTTTTAATAACTCGAAACTCATGTTTCGAATTTAGGATGTTAGTTGGTTTTTTGTCCTACCTTAGCTTTATGAGTTTTTTGGGAAAAAATTGGATTCTCAAGATATGATTGTAAAATTACCTAAAATGGCAAAATCTGACAATTGTCAAAATCTGCCAAAAAAGGTAATTTTTTATTTTTTTTGTTTTCTTAGATATAAGAGAGTTTTCTCTCATTATAGCGGCAGAGTTGATGAATAGAAGTTTTGTTATGTTTCAGCTTCCAAATCTTTGTCTCTCATGTTTAATGGCACAATTCTGTTGAGTGTATGTTGTGTGCTGCATCAAAGATGGAGACTGGAGGATGTGTACAGACTCTTGAGCCAAGTACTTCACGAAGATTGACTTGAAAAGTGGGTATCACCAGATCTGAATCAGAGAAGGAGATGAATGGACGATAGCCTTCAAAACAAAGGAAGGTTTGTATGAGTGGTTAGTGATGCCATTTGGGCTAACCAATGCACCAATCACATTCATGCAGCTCTTGAACGAGGTATTGAAAGTATTTTTTGAAAGTTTTGTTATTGTTTATTTAGATGACATTTTGATTTTTAGTAAGACTTGGCATGAGCATCTGATGCATATTAGAAGAGTTTTAGAGAAACTAAGGGAGGATAAGTTGTTGATTAATCTAAAGAAATGTAGTTTTGCAAAGGAGTTGGTATACCTGGGATTTGTCGTATCAGAGGAAGGTCTTAATATGGACCTAGAGAAGGTGAGGGCTATCATTGAATGGCCTATGCCAAGGAGTGCTACAGAGGTAAGATCTTTTCATGGTTTGGCAAGTTTTATAGACAGTTTATCAAGAATTTTAGTAGCATTTGTGCACCCCTAACTAAGAAAATGAGAGGGGATAGAAAAGAGTTTAAATGGTTTACAGGAGCAAACAAGAGTTTTGATACATTGAAGTAGAAAGTCATAGAGAAACCTATTTTAGCACTTCCAGATTTCAATGAGGTATTTTAGGTAGATTGTGACGCTAGTGGAATTGTCATAGGAGCTATTTTGAATAATGAAGGTAAGACCATTGCCTATTTTATTGAGAAGCTTAATGATGCCATTAAAAAGTATTTTGTTTATGATTAGAAATTTTATCCAATAGTTTAGGCTTTGAAGAAATGGAGACATTATCTGTTGCCAAAAGAGTTTTTTTTATATACTAATCATTAGGCTTTGCAATATCTTAATAGTCAAGGAAAGTTAAATCAAAGGGACTAAAAATGGGTTGAGTTTTTGTAGAGTTATACTTTTATTTTGAAGCACATGAGTGTGAAGTCCAATAGAGTTGCACATGCCTTGAGTAGAAGGCAAAATTTGTTGATAGAAATGAAGATAGAAGTTGTTGGGTTCAATGAATTCAAAAGTTTGTATCCTGAAGATCCAAATTTTGCAAAGGCCTAGAAAGCTTGTTTGGAACCTATTACTTTGGATATGACAAAATGGTTACATTTCATAATCCAAGATGGCATGTTGTTTAGAGGAAGCCAATTGTGCATTCTGAGGAGTTCCATGAGAGAGAACCTGATTAAGGAGAAGCATAGTGGGGAATTAGCTAGACACTTTGGTCGAGATAAGAACATTGCTATTATTGGTGAGAATTACTATTAACCACAGTTGCAGCAAGATGTGAGGAAATTTGTGTGGAGCTACAGAGTGTGTCAGATGGCAAAAGGAACAAGTCAAAATACAGGGCTATATCAGCCATTACTTGTACCAGAGAAGCCATGGGATGATATTAGTATGGATTTTGTTCTTAGTTTACCTAGGACATAGAGGGGACATGATTCCATTTTTGTGGTAGTGGATAGATTCTCGAAGATGGAACATTTTATTCCTTGTAAGAAGACTAATGATGCTATTTATATTGTAGAGTTATTTTTTAGGGAGGTGGTGAGACTACATGGTCTACCTAAGAGCATAGATTCAGATTGAGATATCAAGTTTGTTGGTTATTTCTGGAGGACAATATGGAAGAAGTTGAAGGCAAATTTGATGTTTAGTTCTGCACACCATCCACAGACTGATGGACATACAAAAGTTGTGAATAGGAGTTTGGGTAACCTGCTATGATGCTTAGTATGAGATAAGCTGAAGGGATGGGTTTGATTTTACCACAGGCATAATTTGCCTATAAAAATTTTGTCAATAGGAGTACTGGTAAATCACCATTCTAAATTGTATATGGGAATAGTGCAAGAAATGCTTCAGAGTTAAGGAAGTTGGACAAAGGAGAAAAGACACATGCTAAAGCTAGAGACTTTGCAGAACACCTGAGGAATTTGCATGAAGAAGTGAGAAAGCATATTAACAAAATGAATACTCAGTACAAGGATAAGGTAGATCAGAAGAGAAGATATAAAGAGTTCTAGGTAGGAGCCAAAGTCATGGTTCACTTGAGAAAAGAAAGGTTCCCAATTGGAACATATAATAAATTGAAAATGAAGAAATTTGGACCATACAGAATCCTGAAGAAGATTGATTCATGAAATGCATATGAGGTAGAGTTGCTAAGCGGGATCAACATTTCACCTGTATTCAACATTGTTGATTTAACAGAATATAATGAAGGTGGCACAGAGGATGGACTAACAGAAGAACAGTGGAGTATTCTGGCATCTTCTTCAATAGAGATGGAAGAGATCTTGGATAGCCATGTGGGAAGAAGTACTTGGAATAGGCAATATGAAGAGTATCTAGTGAAATGGAAAGGAATGTCTATTGAAGATTCTTCTTGGTTGTCTAAGGTAGAGGTTGACCATTTGGGTTTTCTTTAAACAAATACCTGAGACGTGACAGGGTCACTTCTCAAATTACCCTAGGTGTCTGATGTAGGGGCATCCAGTCATGTAAAGAGAATATTGCATCACCCAAAAAGATGTTGATTTAAAATCATTGAATTTATTTTCATTTATTTTCATAATTGTTATTTCTAGTTCCATAATCACTTGAATAATGATGTAGGACTTTCAGTTTTTTCAAACTACTAAAAATAGCAAACTGCTATTTTTGAAAAGATTGATTTCTATTTTTGGAAAGTTTGCATTTGGGCACAAATGGAAGCATAAATTTATAGGAAGCTTTGTAAATGAAATATAAGACCTTTGGTAAAGTAATTAGGCAAAGATCATTTGTGAGCTGAAATATATTAAAGTTTCTATTTTCTGATAATCCCTTGAAAATTTCTGAAATCAGATATGAGGCACTAAAACATCACATAACATCCCAAAAAGTTGATAGAAATCCATTTATAGATTTTTTGTGTGATATTTCACTTTGTAATCTTTCTGGTGCTTCAAATGGTTCGTTAATGGGACACCTGGATCAAAAGTTATGCTTCTCAGAAGTTGGCCTACTTTTGGAGGGAGTGGCAAATTTTAAAATTTAGTTGGAGGCAACCAAAAAGGGCTATTTATGACTATTTTTGGGGACCTTGGGCAGTAGTAGTGATAAGGGGGAATGTGTAGAGTCAAGAATAGGTAGGAAAATAGAAACCCTAGCTGAGTTGGGGTTACAGAAGGTAGAAGATTCCAGAGCTTGGTGATAGGTAGTTGTAATGTGTCGCAGCCTGTGGAGGATTGATTCCTCTAATTGTATTTGAGCTTCTGTAATGAATAAGTTGTCCAAATCAATAAAAGAATATTCTATTTTCTATGTGGAATTTTTGTTGTTGTGTGTTTTTATGATTTAGCCCCTTCGTCAAGTGGTATCAGAGCAAAGGTTCATGAATGTGTAGATAGATCGCTTCCCGTGAGGCAGCTTGCACCAAGACCTAAGGTTGTGGGTTTGCTACGGAGATCAAGATGCCTCCACAGAGAAACCATGTTGGGAGAAATTCGTTGACGGAAGAGGGTTTTAGAGCCCTACAAAGGAAGATTGATGCATTGCAAAAGGAACTGCGAAGAGGGTTTGAGCCGAGAACAAAAGAAGAAAGTGAGGATGAAGCTGAAGAAGAGCTATCTAAGAACAAGAAGTTGTAGGAGATCCTGCAAAACTTATGTTGTTAAGGGCCATTTCAAATATTGAAAAGAGGCCTAGGATTAAATTTTTTACCTATTCTAGAGATTTGAACCTAGAACAACTTATTGATTGGATCAATGACATGGAGCAATATTTTGTGTATGAAGATGTAGAAGAGCTAGATCAGGTCAAGTTTGCAAAAACAAAGTTGAAGGGCCATGTCAGTATTTAGTGGAAGGAGGTCCAGTTAATGAGGAATAGAAGAGGAAAAGGAAAGATTACCAGATGGTATCGAATGGTGGAAAAACTAAAGAAGCAGTTCATTCCTGTGGACTATGAGATGGAGTTACTAAAGAAGCTATAAGGATTGAAGCAAGGTAACAAGTCTGTTAAGGAGTATACAGAAGATTTTTATAATATTATTTTTAGGATAGGCCATGCAGTGGCCAAGAAGGAGAAGGTAGCTCATTACATTAATGGGTTGAGGCCAAGTATTCAAAAGGAGTTGAGCCTGGTTAGAATGACCACCATAGAAGATGCGTACCAATTTTCCCTGAAGGTGGAAGAGAAGATGAATAAAAGATTCAATAGCAAGCAAAGGGGAAGAGGTCAAGATGGAAGGACTGGTGGAAGACCCTATGGAGGCCGAAATAAATATTCAAAGATAAGTGAAGAATTTGGCACCAATCAAAATCAGAGAGGAGATATAGCCTATCGCCCTCGTGAATAGAATAATGGTGAGCAAAGAAGAAGAGGAAGAGGCCAACCTAGGCAAGGACCTGGAAGAGGAGGTTCTCAAAGAAACCTATTTTTAATGTGGAGAAGAAGGGAGTCAAGCATATGAGTTTCTCCAACATCAAGGAAGGATGAATAGAAGACCTGAAGGTAATGCACAAGTTGCACATGTGGATGAAGATGCATAGTCTAAGTATTTTGAAGATGCTAAAAGGGGAGAAACCCTAGTTGTCAGAAGAATTTTGTTGAGTAAGGAGAAAGAACCCAATCGGAGGAAGAGTTTATTCCACACAAGGTGCAAATATGAAGGTAAGTGTTGTGATATTATTATCGACAGTGGAAGCACTAGCAATCTTGTTTCAGAGGAGATGGTTGACAGGATGAAGTTGAGAAGAAGAAAGCATCCACATCCATATTGGATTGCATTGTTGCAAAAGGACCATAGAGCTTTGGTCAATGAGTAGTGTTTAGTGAAGTTCAAGATTGGGGACTACCGTGATGAGATGCTATTTGATATCATACATGTGGATGCATGTCATATGTTCTTCAAGAGGCCCTAGAAGTATGATAGGTGCATTGTCCATGATGGCCATGCAAACACATATTCCCTAACAAAGAATGGAGTTCGTCATAAGTTGAAGCCTTTGAAGGAGGTGGAAGAGAAGTTATGTAGGACTGCCAGAATTTTCTTGGTAGATGGTAGGAAAGTTTTGGAGGGTATGAAGCATGAGCTTCATTGCTTTGCATTGATTGATAAGATTAGTCAAGAGAAATCTAAAGATGTACTAGCAGAAGTCTCAGATATGTTGGAAGAATTTAAGGATATTGTCTCTGATAATGTACCAAAGGGTTTACCACTAGTGAGGAAGATTAGTCATCAAATGGATCTGATACTAGGAGCTAGTTTGCTAAATAAGGCAGCCCATAGAATGACCTCTGTAGAGAATAAAGAGCTGAATAGACAAGTTCAGGAGTCATTGAGGAAGGGACTGATAAGGGAGAGCCTTAGTCCATGTGCAATACCTATAGTACTAGCATAGAAGAAAGATGGTGAGTGGAGGATATGTACAGACTCTTGAGCCATCAATAAGATTAGGATCAAGTATAGATTTTCATTGCCTAGAATGGATGACATAATGGGTTGTTTGAGTGGAGCCAAGTACTTCATGAAGATTAAACTGGAGAGTGGGTATCACTAGATCTGAATCAGAGAAGGAGACGAATGGAAGACAGGCTTCAACACAAAGGAAGGTTTGTATGAGTGGTTAGTCATTCCATTTGGGCTAACCAATGCACCAAGCACATTCATGCGGCTCATGAACGAGGTATTGAAAGAATTTTTGGGAAGCTTTGTTATTATTTATTTAGATGACATTTTGATTTTTAGTAAGACTTGGAATGAACATCTGATGCATATCAGAAGAGTTTCAAAGAAGTTGAGGAAGGATAAGTTGCTAATTAATCTAAAGAAATGTTGTTTTGCAAAGAAGGAATTGGTATACCTAGAATTTGTTGTCTCAAAGGAAGGTCTTAATATGGACCCAGAGAAGGTGAGGGCTATCATTGAATGGCCTACGCTAAGGAGTGCTACAAAGGTAAGATATTTTCATGGTTTGGCAAGTTTCTACAGAAAGTTTATCAGGAATTTTAGTAACATTTGTGCACCCCTAACTGAGACAATGAGAGGGGATAGAAAAGAGTTTAAATGGACTATAGGAGCAAACTAGAGTTTTGATACATTGACGTAGAAAGTCATAGAGAAACATGTTTTTGCACTCCCAGATTTCAATAACATATTTCAGGTAGATTGTGATGCTAGTGGCAATGCCTTAGGAGTTGTTTTGAGCCAAGAAGGTAAGCCCATTGCCTATTTTAGTGAGAAGCTTAATGATGCCAAGAAAAAGTATTATGTTTATGATCAAGAATTTTATTTAATAGTTTAGGATTTGAAGAAATGGAGACATTATCTATTGCCAAAAGAGTTTTTTTATATACTGATCATTAGGCTTTGCAGTATCTTAATAGTCAAGGAAAGTTAAATCAAAGGCACTTAAAATGGGTTGAGTTTTTGCAGAGTTATACTTTTGTTTTGAAGCACAAGAGTGGGAAGTACAACAGAGTTGCAAATGCCTTGAGTGGAAGGCAAAATTTGTTGATAGAAATGAAGATAGAAGTTGTTAGGTTTGATGACCTCAAAATTTTGTATCTTGAAGATCCAGATTTTGTAGAGGCCTAGAAAGCTTGTTTGGGACCTATTACTTTGGATGAGACAAAATGGTTGGATTTTATAATCTAAGATGGCATGTTTTTTAGAGGAAGCCAGTTGTGCATTCCAAGGAGTTCCATGAGGGAGAACCTGATTAAGGAGAAGCATAGTGGGGGATTAGTTGGAAACTTTGGTTGAGTTAAGACCATTGCTATTGTTGCTGAGCATTACTATTGGCCACAGTTGTAGCAAGATGTGAGCAAATCTGTGCAAAGTAGGTCCCTCTTGACTTCCTTTTACATCAATATCCATGTCCTCTCTCTCTTAGAATCTAGCCACTGAAATTAAAGGTAGACTTTTTGCCACAATCTTGGAACTCAAATTACCTGTAGTTATAACATTTATTAATAGTTGTCCATGGGTTCTCTGTAGAGGTTCAGCTGAGGAATCAATGCAGATTTCCTTTCTCTCCATAAAAGAACCCCATAAATAGAGAAGCCTATTTCAACGTATTGGCCATGAGCTCATTGTTGATGGATGTGCTTGTAATCCATCATAATGGTTAGTAGGATTTCCCTTGTCTTTGGGATTGTAACTAGCTTTCTAGTGTTGTTTAATCTTGAAGCCAAGCTAGATGATGGTCTTATTCATCTCGAGTGGCTAGATTTGGTGCTTGCATTCACTCAATGTTTTTGATTTCTACAACCCTTGTACTAAGATCAAGTATGTGAACATTAATACCTAACATTCGGGGATCATGATCTCTTACATATCTATCTCCTTCAAATGATCTCTTTTTCTACCATTATAGAGTAAATGAGGGATCCAACTATCAACTATATAAAGGGGTGCGGGGGCTACAAAAAGGATCTTAACCTAGGCAGTGTGTGAAAGAAATGATCAATTGTTCCCCACTCTAGAATGGATAGTGCCTCCCTACAAATTTTGTTATTGCATCATTTGTCTCTCAATCCATGGATATGGTTCTAATGTTGTATACTCCATTATTGGTGGTGTGACCTTCTTATTCTTAGTGGTTGGTTCCTCAATTCTATATTTCATGTTTTAAATCATAGAAATAGAAAAATGACCCTGTGTGGAGGTCATGGATCAAAATAAATGGAACATAGGTCTCAATCTTTAATGTTTGAGCTTATTTTCTAGGGCCTCAAATATAGGAGGGAGCCTAATCATCATACTAGGTTATTTATGTTTCATGTATGAACAAACAATTGAATACAATTGATTTAGTAATGCCCTATATAGGTACCTGTGTGGGGTCAAAGAAATGGTAGCATCAATGGAAAAGAAATTTCTAGATGGAACTAATAATGAAGCTAACATTGAGGTGGACAAACTAGTGAATGTGGCAATTCATATGCGTCGAATAAGTATCTGCATGCCAAATCAAAGGAAGTGTGGGAGAAATTGGAAATTGTTCAACTTGCTATTTCACATGAATGACAAGAAAACATGACATCATGAACTAGTATGGTGCGATATATGGTTTACCTGATGGGAGAGGAGGATGGCTTAGAGGAGATGCTAACATTTATGATGACAACTATGTAGGTAGTACTATAACAAACAATATATATGCTAATTAGAATGCCATTTGCAGTGAAGTTTATAATATAGATTCAACAATTTGTCTCAAAGCAAAGAGGAGGCAAATTCATTTCATGGGACATATCTTAGATCTTAGGTTGAGAAAGATCTTCAAATCATGGTCAGTTATTATTTTGCACATAATCTACATGGTGCTTGGGGACACTTCCATATCCACTTCTCATTAATACATGGTGAATATTGATATATCCTCTATAATTATTGTTGTGCTACTAGATCTAGGGGAGCCAAAAGATGGTATTGGGGTGGTGGCAGAAATACTAATTAAACCACATCGACCGGGGGACTGAAGAAGACCTTGGACAATGTTGAGCTCAGCTTGGGGTTCTTGCCCAATAATGGCACTTGGCATGTGATCCCTTGGCCATATAATGGATCATCGGTAACTTTTTTTATTACATTGGTGGGATAAAATGAGGAGTGAAAATAGAAGGACATGTAGTGTGCAAAATTCCTCAAGGTTCTCTCAAGAGAAGTAGATGTCCATGGTACAGACTAGTTCTTAGCTATCAACTCTAGTAGCTCAAACTCTAGCATGAATGGTTCAAGGATGGGGGAAGCAGTTGATGATGATCAAGTGTAGAAATTATTTTATAGAAAAATGCACATAGTTTGGGAGTACATTATAATGTTGATATATAATTATCTACAATATGCATAGGGAAGACATAATTATATGGTTTTTTTTTTAATATAACCACCCATTTAGGGTTTTTTCTTAAGGCCCTCCTCTAGAGTAACTATTTATAATTTTATAATCTTGATTTATCATGAGTGGCCCACATGGCAATAATTCACTCATCAAAAAAAGTAAATAGTTAGTTTAAAATTTTAAAAATTATCATTCCATTATATTTAAATATTTATGGATTATAATAGTCTATGACACATTAAATTATTGTATTTATAAGATATTGTGTGTCATACTATAATTTAATTAGTGTTTTTGAAAGTGGATCTTTTATTGGCTATCTTTCACTCGATATTATATTTTGAATTTTATAAAAATATTATAGGCTATTTTGGTGATATGTTTTCTTATATGTTTTATATTATAAAGTTTATACAACAATCCCATAAAATACTCATTGAAACATCTCATGACACATAGCATTACAAATCCAATTATTGATGACTAGAAGTTGCTGATGACAAGGACTAATGTTGACATAGACACAACAACCAATGAATAATTTGATAGTATTATTCATTTATTTGTCACAAATGATAATGTGCATAATCATTCACAAGGTATTGAACTCTTATAAAATTTACTGTTGACATAAGAAAAATAATGAATATGATTAACATTTGTGGCTATATTTCATGTAAATTAATTACAAGGTCTAGAAATAATTCTACAATTTAAATATGACCATTATGAAAAGATGAAAAAAGGAAAACAACATGCCAACCTAAAATCTTAAGAGTAACGAATCTAATTATTAGAAGATAAATGATGTGATGTACTTCTTATGAATCTATTTGAATGAATATGAAGTAATGAACTATTTTTCACAATCTCTTAGCTCTATTGCACATTTTATAGTTATAAAAATATGATAAATGAATGCACTCTTTCTCACATTATCTTAGCTCTATTGCATATTTTCAATATTTTTAATGTTATGTTCTCTAAATGTACTACAATATTATTACTCAAACAAAAATGTGTCAATCATTAAAATACCATTTTTTACATGTTCAAACTATAGATACTACTAACGTACCTATATTTAGACTTTGTCATATATAAGTTGAATAGGTGCCTCAAGAAGGATATGTCTCAGTTATTTTATATAGATTTTCTAAAGATAGGTATGCTAGTTTTAGACACTTAATTACTATGATGCTTAGTAGGAGATAAGCCAAAGGGATGGGATTTGATTTTACCACAAGCAAAATTTGCTTACAACAATTTTGTCAATAGGAGTACTGGTAAATCACCATTCCAGATTGTATATGGGAATAGTCCAAGAAATGCTTTAGAGTTAAAGAAGATAGATAAAGGAGAAAAGGCAAGTGTTGAAGCTAAAGGGCTTGCAGAACACCTGAAGCATTTGGATGAAGAGGTGAGAAATCATATTAATAAAATGAATACTTAGTACAAGGCTAAGGTAGATTAGAAGAGGAGATATAAGGAGTTCTAGGTAGGAGATGAAGTCATGGTGCACTTGAGAAAGTAAAGGTTCCTAATTGGAACATATAATAAGTTGAAAATAAAAAAAATTTGGACCATGCAGAATCTTGAAGAAGCATGATTCAAGAAATGCATATGTGGTAGAGTTGCCGAGTGGGATCAACATTCTACCTATGTTCAACATTGTTGATTTAACAAAATATCAGGAAGGTGGCACAAAGGATGGACTAACTAAAGAACAATGGAGTATTCCAGCATCTACTTCAATAGAGGACATAGAAGAGATCTTCGATAGCCGTGTGGGAAGAAGTACTCGGAATAGGCAATATGAAGAATATCTGGTGAAATGGAAGGGAAGGCCTGTTGAAGATTCTTCATGGTTGTCTAAGGAAGAGGTTGACCATTTGGGTTTTCCTCAAACAAATACCTAAGACGTGATAGAGTCACTTCTCAAATTACCTTGGGTGTCTGATGCAGGGGCATCTTGTGGTGTAAAGGCAATCTTGCATCACCCAAAAAGATGTTGATTCAAAATCATTGAAGTTCTTTTCATTTATTTCTATCATTAGTATTTTTGGTTCCATAATCACTTGAATAATGATGTAGGACTTTTAGTTTTCCCAAACTGCTAAAAATAGAAAACTGCTATTTTTGGAAAGATTGACTACTATTTTCGGAAAGATTGACTACTATTTTTGAAAAGATTGACTGCTATTTTTGGAAAGATTGACTGCTATTTTCAGAAAGATTGACTACTATTTTTGAAAAGATTAACTGCTATTTTTGGAAAGTTTGCATTTGGGCATGGATGGAAGCAAAAATTTATAGAAATCTTCGTAAATGAAATATAAGACCTTTGGTGAAGGAATCAGGCAAAGATGATTTGTGAGATGAAAGATATTAAAGTTTCTATTTTCTGAAAAATCCCTGAAAATTTTTGAAATCAGATATGAGGCACTAAAACATCCCATAACATCCCAAAATGTTTATAAAAATTTGTTTATAGATTTTTGATGTGATAGTTCACTTCATGATATTTTTAGTGCTTCAAATGGTTCGTCAATCTGGCACCCAGATCAAAAGTTATGCTTCCCAGAAGTTGACCTACTTTTGGAGGGAGTGGCAAATTTTAAAATTTAGCTAGAGGCAGCCAAAAAGGGCTATTTATGACTATTTTTGGGGACCTTGGGCAGTAGTAGAGAGAAGGGGGAAAGTGTAGAGTTAAGAATAGGTGGGAAAAAAGAAACCCTAGCTAATTTGGGGTTACAGAAGGTAGAAGTTTAGAGAGCCTTGTGATAGGTAGTTGTAATGCGTTGCAACCTATGGAGGATTGATTCCTCTGATTGTATTTCAGCTTCTATAATGAATGAGTTGTCTAAATCAATAAAAGAATATCCTATTTTCTATGTGCAATTTCTTTTGTTGTGTGTTTTTATGATTTACCCCCTTCATCAAGTGGTATCTATGCAAGGGTTCCTGAGTGTGTAGAGAGATTGCCGACCATGAGGTAGTTTGCACTAGGACCTAAGGTTGTGGGTTTGCTATGGAGATTAGGATGCCTCCATGAAGAGGGTTTTAAAGCCCTACAAAGGCATATTGATGCATTGCCAGAGGAACTATGAAGAGGGTTTGAGCCGAGAACAAGAGAAGAAAATGAGGATGAAGCTGAAGAAGAGCTATCTGAGGAAGAACAAGAAGTTGTAGGAGATCCTGTAGAACTTATGTTGTTGAGGGCCATTTAAAAGATTGGAAAGAGGTCTAGGATCAAAGTTTCTACCTATTCTAGAGATTTGAACCTAAAACAGCTTATTGATTGGATCAATGACATGGAGGAATATTTTGAGTATGAAGATGTGGAAGACCTAGATAAGGTCAAGTTTACAAAAACAAAGTTGAAGGGCCCTGCCAGTATTTGGTGGAAGGAGGTCCAGTTAGAGAGGAATAGAAGATGACAAGGAAAGATTACCAGATGGGATCGAATGGTGGAAAAACTAAAGAAGCAGTTCATTCCTGTGGACTATGAGATAGAGTTACTGAAGAAGTTGCAAGGATTGAAGCAAGGTAACAAGTCTCTTAAGGAGTATACAGAAGATTTTTATAAGATTACTATCAGGGCAAGCCATGCATAGGCCAACAAGGAGAAGGTAGCCCATTAAATAATGGGTTGAGGCCAAGTATTCAAAAGGATCTGAGCCTGGTCAAAATGACCACCATAGAAGATGCGTACCATTTTTCCCTGAAGGTACAAGAGAAGTTGAATAAAAGATTCAACAACAAGCAAAGGGGAAGAGGTCATGGTGGAAGGACTAATGGAAGTCCCTATGGAGGCTGAAATCAAGATTCAAAGAAAAGTGAAGAAGCTAGCACCAGTCAAAATCAGAGAGGAGATAAGGCCTACCACCGTTGTGACCAGAATAATGGTGAGCAAAGTGGAAGAGGAAGAGATAGACCTAGGCAAGGACCTGGAAGAGGATATTTTAGAGGAACCTATTTTCACTGTGGAGAAGAAGGGAATCAAGCATACGAGTGTCTGCAACATCAAGGAAGGATGAATAGAAGACCTGAAGGTAATGCACAAGTTGCACATGTAGATGAAGATGCATAGTCTGAGCATTCTAAAGAAGCTAAAAGGGGAGAAACCCTAGTTGTCAAAAGAACTTTGTTGAATGAGGAGAAAGAAACTAATTAGAGGAAACATTTATTCTGTACAAGGTGCAAATGTGAAGGTAAGTGTTGTGATATTATTATTGATAGTGGAAGCACTGACAATCTTGTTTCAGAGGAGATGGTTGACAAGTTGAAGTTGACAAGAAGAAAGACTCCACATCCATATCAGATTGCATGGTTGTAGAAGGACCATAGAGCTTTGGTCAATGAGTAGTGTTTAGTGAAGTTCAAGATTGGGGACTACCATGATGAGTTGCTCTATGATATCATACCAATGGATGCATGTCATATGCTATTGGGGAGGTCATGGCAGTATGATAGGTGTGCTATCCATGATGGCCATGCAAACACATATTCCCTAACAAAGGATAGAGTTCATCATAAGTTGAAGCCCTTGAAGGAGGTGGAAGAAAAGGTATGTAGTACTACGAGAATTTGCTTGGTATATGGTAGGAATTTTTTGGAGGGTATGAAGCATGAGCGTCATTGCTTTGCATTGATTCCTAAGATTAGTCAAGAGAAATGTGAAGATGTACTAGTAGAATTCTCTGATATGTTGGAAGAATCTCAGGATATTGTCTCTAATAATGTACCAAAAGGTTTACCACCAGTGAGGAAGATAAGGCATCAAATTGATTTGATATGAGGAGCCAGTTTGCCAAATAAGGCAGCCCATAGAATGACCCCTATAGAAAATGAAGAGCTGAACAGACAAGTTTAGGAGTTGTTGAGGAAGGGACTGATAAGGGAGAGCCTAATTCCATGTGCGGTACCTACAATACTAGCACGAAAGAAAGATGGATAGTGAAGGATGTGTACAGAATCTTGAGCCATCAATAAGATCATGATCAAGGACATATTTTCATTGCCTAGAATGGATGACATAATGGATTATTTGAGTGGAGCCAAGTACTTCATGAAGATTGACCTGAAGAGTGGGTATCACTAGATCTGAATCAGAGAAGGAGACAAATGGAAGATAGCCTTCAAGACAAAGGAAGGTTTGTGTTAGTTGTTAGTGATGCCATTTGGGATAACTAATGTACCAAGCACATTCATGCGGCTCATGAACGAGATATTGAAAGAATTTTAGGAAGTTTTGTTATTGTTTATTTAGATGACATTTTAATTTTTCAGTAAAACTTGGGATGAGCATCTGATGCATATCAGAAGAGTTTTAAAGAAGCTAAAGGAGGAGAAGTTGTTGATTAATCTAAAGAAATATAGTTTTGTAAAGAAGAAGTTGGTATACTTGGGATTTGTTGTTTCAAAGGAAAGTCTTAAAATGGACCCATATCATTGAATGGTCTATGCCAAGGAGTGCTATAGAGGTAAGATCTTTTCATGGTTTGGCAAGTTTTTACAAAAAGTTTATTAGGAATTTTAGTAGCATTTGTGCACCCCTAACTGAGACAATGGGAGGGGACTACAGGAGAAAACAAGAGTTTTGATGCATTAAAGTAGAAAGTCATAGAGCAACCTGTTTTGGCACTTCCAAATTTCAATAAGGTATTTTAGGTAGATTGTGATGTTAGTGTCAGTGCCATAGCAGCTATTTTGAGTCAAGAAGGTAAGCCCATTGCTTATTTTAGTGAGAAGCTTAATTATGCCAAGAAAAGGTATTATATTTAAGATCAAGAATTTTATTCAATGGTTTAGGCTTTGAAGAAATGGAGACATTATTTATTGCCAAAAGAGTTTGTTTTATATATTGATCATCAGGCTTTGCAGTATCTTAATAGTCAAGGAAAGTTAAATCAAAGGCACTTAAAATAGGTTGAGTTTTTACAAAGTTATACTTTTGTTTTGAAGCTCAAGAATGGGAAGTCCAATAGAGTTGGAGATACCTTGAGCAAAAAGAAAAATTTGTTGACAGAAATGAAGATAGAAGTTGTTGGGTTCGATGAGCTCAAAAGTTTGCATCCTGAAGATCCAGATTTTGTAGAGGCCTGAAAAGATTGTTTGGAACCTATTAATTTGGATAGGATAAAATGGTTGGATTTCATAATCCAAGATGGCATGTTGTTTAGAGTAAACCAGTTGTGCATTCTAAGGAGTTCCATGAGGGAGAACCTGATTAAGGAGAAGCATAGTGGGGGATTAGCTGGACACTTTGGTCGAGATAAGACCATTGCTATTGTTGGTGAGCATTACTATTAGCCACAATTGTAGCAAGATGTGAGGAAATTTGTGCAGAGTTGTAAAGTGTGTCAGATGGAAAAAGGAACAAGTTAGAATACAGGGCTATATTAGCCATTACCTGTACCAAAGAAGCCATGGGATGATATTAATATGGATTTTGTTCTTGGTTTACCTAGGACATAGAGGGGACATGATTCCATTTTATTGTGGATAGATTCTCGAAGATGGCACATTTTATTCCTTGTAAGAAGACTAACGATGTTGTTCATATTGTAGAGTTATTTTTTAGGGAGGTGATGAGACTATATGGTCTATGTAAGAGCATAGTTTCATATCGAGATACCAAGTTTGTTGGTTATTTCTAGAGGACATTGTGGAAGAAGTTGAAGGAAGATTTGAAGTTTAGTTCTGCACACTATCCATAGATTATGGATAGACAAAAGTGGTGAATAGGAGTTTGGGTAAATTGCTACAATGCTAGTAGGATCTAAGCCCAAGGGATGGGATTTGATTTTACCACAGGTAGAATTTGGTTGTACAACAATTTTATCAATAGTAGTACTGGTAAATCACCATTCCAGATTATATATGGGAATAGTCCAAGAAATGCTTTAGAGTTAAGGAAGATGGACAAAGGAGAAAAGATAAGTGCTAAAGTTGACGACCTTATAGGACACGTGAGGAATTTGCATGAAGAGGTGAGAAATCATATTAATAAAATGAATACTTAGTACAAGGCTAAGGCAGATCAGAAGAGGAGATATAAGGAGTTCCAGGTAGGAGATGAAGTCATGGTTCACTAGAGAAAAGAAAGGTTCCCAATTGGAACATATAATAAGTTGAAAATGAAGAAATTTGGACCATGTAGAATCCTAAAGAAGTATGATTTAAGAAATGCATAGGAGGTAGAGTTGCCGAGCAGAATCAACATTTCACCTGTGTTCAACATTGTTGATTTAACAGAATATCATGAAGGTGGCACAGAGGATAGACTAATAGAAGAACAATGGAGTATTTTGGCATCTACTTCAATAGAGGAGATAGAAGAGATCTTGGTTAGCCATGTGCGAAGAAGTACTCAGATTAGGCAATATGAAGAATATCTAGTGAAATGGAAAGGAAGGCCTGTTGAAGATTCTTCTTGGTTGTCTAAGGTAGAGGTTGACCGTTTGGGTTTTCCTCAAACAAATACCTAAGACGTGACAGGGTCACTTCTCAAATTACCCTAGGTGTCTGATACAGGAGCATTCAGTGGTGTAAAGGTAATCTTGCATCACCCAAAAAGATATTGATTCAAAATCATTGAATTTGTTTTCATTTATTTCCATAATTAGTATTTCTTGTTCCATAATCACTTGAATAATGATGTAGGACTTTCAGTTTTTCCAAACTACTAAAAATAGCAAACTGTTATTTTTGGAAAGATTGACTGCTTATTTTAGAAAGTTTGCATTTGGGCACGATGGAAGACAAAATTCATAGGAAGCTTAATAAATGAAATATAAGACATTTGACGAAGGAATCAAGCAAAGATAATTTGTGAACTAAAAGATATTAATGTTTCCATTTTCTGAAAAACCCCTGAAAATTTCTAAAATCATATATGACGCACTAAAATATCCCATAATATCCCAAAAATTTGATAGAAATCTGTTTACACATTTTCAGCGTGATATTTCTCTTTGTGAGCTTTTTGGAACTTCAAACTGTTCATCAAACAGATACCTGAATCAAAAGTTATGCTTCCTAGAAGTTGACCTACTTTGGATGGAGTGGTAAATTTTGAAAATTAGCTAGAGGCCACCAAAAAGGGCTATTTATGACTATTTTTGGGGACCTTGGGTTGTAGTAGAGATAAGGGGGAAAGTATAGAGTCAAGAATAGGTAGGAAAATAAAAACCCTAGCTGATTTGGGGCTACAAAAGGCAGAAGATTCCAGAGCCTCATGACAGGTAGCTGTAATGTGTTATAGCCTGTGGAGGATTGATTCCTCTGATTTTATTTCAGCTTCTATAATGAATGAGTTGTCCAAATCAATAAAAGAATACTCTATTTTCTGTGTGTAATTTTTTTTGTTGTGTGTTTTTATGATTTACCCCCTTCATCATTCTTTGTGTCATCTTGTCATTAAGAGGTCTTCCCGCTACTACAAGAGGATTCAAGGTTGCCATCAAGGATTTCTAAGGGTAGTGGAGTCACACAAATCTTCTCTATTTTTAGGTTCATCTATGCTTTATTCCATTCATAGTAATTAGATAATTGAAAATTGCTCTTGGGAATAATAAATCATTATTTTTTCCTTGATAGAATAGACATTACATGTTAGAATAATTGTTTTCAAATTCCTAGATCTAGACTATTAGTAGAAATAATTTCCCTTTTTAGATTAGATTATTTCAAAACAATCAAAAACCCTATAAACATAGATTAAATTGCTCTAGGAAAAGTCATATTATCTTGTACTTCATATCTCAATTATTAGAATAGAAAAAGCATCTTTATTTCTAAAATATCTAAAAAAGCACAAAAACAAGTTTGCATTTCATTTAGCTTTGCATGCATATAGAAACCCTAGAAAAGAAAGATAACTTGCAAACCCTCAATACAATCACAAGGTAAAACATGGTTAAAACACGATCCAATCAAACCCTTGATCACATCACAAGGTAAACACAAGTCAAAGCATAAACTAAACCCTAGGTCAACTAAATCCTAGGTCAAAACCCTAAGTCTTGTGAAGGTTGGTCATCACACATTTATCTCTATCTTGGTTCACAAATGTACCTAGGAGTAAGAGGTGAGTGGAAGAGGGCTATCCTCAATGAAATTGAGGAAATCAATCCACGACAACAGTCAGAGACATTTACTTTACCACAACAAGATCCATTTGTCCTATTATTAGAAGAAAGAAGACAACTACAAATACAATGAGAACTAATTCAATGAATTGAAAGACAAGAAGCCATAAACGAAAGCAACCGCTTACCCACACAAAGGTGGAATAGAAGAAACACCAACAAGAGAAGAAAAACTAGTGACCCTTTGGGTCATAAGGTTATCTCTACAACAACTACCATCGAATGAAACATTCAACTTAGCACACAACAACAAAGGCCATAGAACTTGGCGACCCCTCTCCATGAAGTCTAGCTCTCCAATGACCTAGAGCCCTGCCATGTCTCACCTCCTCTTGACTGGCTACTTTCACAAGAGAGAGAGAGAGAGAGTGATGTGGCAGATCACCCCATGGCTAGGAGGGAAGGGTCCATGTCCATGGCAAAATCTGAGCCGACAGCCCCAAGCAACCGAAGTTGCAATTTTGAGCGTAGAGGGACCCATTTAGAATTATCAATGGGCCTAGAACCAAAACTATTGCTAGGAGTCAAACCACCAGAAGGCCACTTAGAATCTCTGCTTCCTCTCCTCGGCACTCTACTAGAAGGCCACCCTAGGCTAACTTGCGGAGGGGGAGAGGATGATTTCCTGCGAGGGTGAAAGGCCACGACAAGGAGGAGCCCGACCATGGGGGCGAGAATCCCTGGTAGAGCCACTTCGTCACTGGACCCATGAAGGTGACTAGCCCCAATTAGAAGTGGGAGAGGGAGGCACATGAGCCACAGTACAAGGGGAATTGCCCTAGTGGTCTAGAAGCTCAGGAATGAAGGTGAGAAACTTGAAGTGCAATTTTGTTAGCTTGTACGTGAATCTGCAGGAGAACATTAGAGCAAATAATAGCTTTAGAATATAAAGAAACAAATGTATCAATCTAGTTTTGAGAAAATATGCAAGAAATTATATCTTTTAAAAGACTAAAGAGGATTTCCACCCTGAAAGTGTGTAAAATCTGAGTATATTTTGCGGGGATTCGGGGAGAATCTCCCAATAAAACCATATGCTAGGAGAAGGCCCCTGACTGAAATGGTTGGAAGCAATCATGGATCTAATTCAAAAACTATTGAGCTTTGGTACAAAACTAGAAGGGATACTGAAATGTCTCGGCCTACCTACAAAAAGGGCAATGATGGTCCTGTACCCCCAAATGAAATAGCTGAGATCCCATTGGTAAGCCTTGGAAATGAATACACCAAGCAAAGTGGGTGAGCTTTCATTCAACAATTGCAGACCAAGCAGTAGAAAATCTTTTATGCCAAACAAATATTGAGGACTGGAGGTACCATTGTTGATTCTAGGCTTTGATCATGGGAAAATATGGCGAAAGCCATTGATAGCCAAGAAGAGGCTTGTAATTTCTGAAAGGGGTTTCTGGATACCATTTCCAATCCTTCTACCAGGGTATGGTTGAGTAGATACCCACCTTATCGACGTAATTTTGGTTCATTTGTGTTGTCTGTTATGGTTTCTACATATCATTTTCAACTAAAAAAATCATCTCATGACTAATAATAACTCTGAAGTTGTTGTTTCTAGTATCTTATATATGTTCAGAACTATAAAGGAATAAGGCCCGGTGAGAGGCAAAATAGTAGATTTTTATCTTAAAAACAAATGATAGATGAATTTATTTAGAATTTTTTTTTTTAATTTACAAATGTAAAAGATCAAGATATAATATATATTGATAGAGTGTTGATTGTGCAGAAAAAATTTGAAATGACAAAACTTGAACTGAAATTGCTCGATAGCATCAAGTGGTATGTAGCTATTTTCTAAACTCCTATCAAAGTTATATGTATCTGTGGTTCATATAGAGTTCAACTGCACACTTTTTAAATTAAAAAAAGTGTTCCAAATAGATTCATCTATCATTTGTTTTTTAAGATAAAAATTTACTATTTAGCCTCTCACTGGGCCTCATTCCTTTATAGTTCTGAACATATCTAAGATACTAGGAACAACAACTTTGGAGTTATTGTTACAATTGAGATGATTTTTCAGTTCAGTGTGATATGTAGAAACTATAACATGCAACACAAATGAACCAAAATTACGTCAATAAACATTTTGAATATTGTGTAGATTTGAACCCCACCTTATCCCTTAATAGTTCTTTACATCCAAGGTTATGGAATATGAAACTAATCAAAATCATCTTCATTATATTCATTAAGGTCATATCCGTATTGTCAGGTCATATATTGTATTCATAGTCCATGAAAGATTTAAAAAATAAAATCTTCTAACTTGTTTTTCCAAAAGATACTTAATGAAGTATTATGTTTTTAAAAATTGTTTAATTAATTGAAAGAAATAGTTGATGTGATTACTTGATTAAGATTGAAAATAGAATTATAGTTAGATGATATGTATGGGTTAGGAATTTCAAGTGTCAATCATGAGTCATTGAAAGAACCTACAAGAAAGAAAGGATAGGTTTATGCTTTTAAGTTTTAAAATAGATGAAAGAATTAGGAGAAAGAATATTTTTTTGTCTTATTAAGATTTGATTTATAGATTTAAAGAAAATTAATAAATTATAAAATTTTGGATAAGAATATATTTATGCTTTCTTTTATTTAAATTCCCAACCCATACTCATCATCTAACTTTAATTATATTTTCAAGATTAATCAAGTAATTGTTTCAACTATTTCTTTGAATTAATTAAACAATTTTTAAAAACATAATACTTCAAGTAAATATATTTTGGAGAAACTAGTTAGAAGATTTTTATTTTTTAAATCTTTCATTATATTCTTAAAACACAATATTTGTTGATTCATCTTTCTCACATGGCTATATATATATATATCTGTGTGTGTGTGTGTGTATTTTGATCTTAAGGTTTAGGGTTTAACTACTTTAGATTTACTCTGATACATCTCAATTGTAACTGAATGTAATTTCTAGTTCCATTGACCTACCATGGTTATTTATGTACATCAATATAATCCATTTCATTTATTTCTTTTTGATATAAAAATTTAGAGTCATCTCAGAAAGTTTAATGGCTTACCTAGTAAATCCCAAGGCTCATACTTATATAAATCAATCTCTATAATAGAATCAACTAAAGGTGGCCACCCACAGTTTTCTCTTCAAATAGTACTTGACGAGCTCTTCATCAGTGGGGTGGAAGTGGAACCCAGGCAACAAAGAAACTTGACCCATTCAAGAAAATTCTTTAGAATTGATCTTTAAATTCATTGAAGTTAGTTTGTGGACTCTTTGAATGAAGTAATAAAATCAACACTAACACACTCTTTAGGCCATCAAGTCTCAAACTTTTTAGGGCCTTGTAAATACGCTACTCTGATATTTCCAATACAAAAGAATTGAGAAATAACCATGCTTGTTACCACCAAAGATTGTTTTGTCATTCTCTTCATATATGCTCATCATGAAGGTAATCTCTTGAAATTACTTTGATCTTTGATAAGCTTAGGGTGGATACGCTAAGACCGAGGGAGACATGTCTTTGCTTGCTCCCTTCTTTTTGTATGTATTGTGGGCTCAAAGCTTCACTTGCACTCTTCTGCATTTATTTCTCATTGAATCTAGTAAATCTTCATTTCACTAAGCAAGTGTGCATAACCTCCTGTACGCAACCAATTTTTTTATAGCTACATCAAAACATTAGTAGGTAAGATAGCGATGGTGGCTGATGATCAAAATTCAACACAGTGAAGCTTCAGGCACTCCCAAAGTTGTAATATTTCCAGATAATACTCCTAACCTCTTCTATTTCCCCATGCAAGTTTAAATCTAAAAACCAAATCTTAATAGGACAACAATTATTGTTTCTCCCAATACTTTCATGTATTTTAAAACTTAAAAGCATAAACCTATCCTTTTTAAAGAAAACAACTTAATTAATTTACTTTAAAAAATTAACTTAAAGGTTGTGCATGAATAACTAAATAAAACTATCTTTATGTGATACTAGACCCCTAGATAAGTCATAAGGAGTGGGTTAGGTGACCTTACACTTAGTCACAACATCATATCAAAGAGGGGCAAAATGTAGACACCTAAAATTCACCATGTCATAACCCTTCAACATCCCCTAGACATTCATATTATAAACTCATTGACACTTAATGTCTTTCCTAAATTAATTAAATAAATTATATTTATTTAACTAATCCATTCCCTCAATCACCTAAAATAAATAAATAAATTTTATTTATTTATTTAATCCATTTGTCACTTTTAGCCAAAATTAACTGAATACATCTTATTTATTTAATTAAATTATCCTCCCAAGGGCGGGGGCCCTAGCTCGATTGGCTAAAAAATTCTATTGCGGTAAACAAGGTCGTGAGGTTCAGTCTCCTCCTGTCCCCATGGTACCAGAGGGCGTGTCGTGCCAGCGTCACTAGTCACGTGAAAAAAGTTTACCAGGCACACTGCAATTTATAGGGGGGCTACTCGATTCTTGCAGTCTAAAAAAAAATTATCCTCCCATCATCCCCTCTCAAATAATTAATTAAATAATTTTATTATTTAATTTCATTATTGAGATTCACATGACTATCTTATTTTCATCCTCATCCAATTACCATATAAAATAAATGAGTGTCCCAACATATCCAAATCTCTATCTAATGTAGAGGGATCATACAATGACTAATTCAATCTCCAATCACTCACAAGAACCCCTTGACCTACAATCCTTTAGGTCTTTCTTCACAAACAACCCTTAAGCCTTGTAGCCTTTCAAAAAGGCCTTTTTGATCATAACTCTCATTAAAGAGCTACTACCCAAAATACAAAATCCATTTGGGATACCTTTTTGGATAAAACAAAACATATTCAAGAATGGGCTAGGATTCCTTTGTAAGGATTGAGGCAAATCTTGACTGTCCTCTTTTCTATTAGGCCTAATAGGTCTCTTAAGCTTGACAATCATCTAATTATTGACTTCAAATGGGATTTTCTTGAGAACAACACTTATCCAGACCTATCTCAAAATATTCTATAGGTTTCCAAACATACTTAACCCAAACCAAGTGCAAGAACACAATAGGGTTTGAAAAGTAACTTTCCACACATGACAATTGGTAAGAATCTACCCTTTTGAGGCTTAAAGACACATTCAATATGAGTTTAAATACAAAACCATTTTATACCAATCTATAAGACCATTCCACACCCTACAGCATCACACACTTCAATGTGCATACAACACTTAAGTTTATTTGATCAAACCTTATTCTTGCTGCCCTGTCAAACTGACAAACACAGTCCCTTTGGGACTATTATTGAATAACTTGTTCATAGAATCAAACTAGGGAAAATCCTTTAAAGGGTTCATATAAAATGCTAAAATAGTCTTCCACACCAATTTTCATGGATTTCCAATGGTTGGAAGTCGATTTATGAATTTATTTCTACTGCTGGAAACCCTAGACAAGGTTTAGAACTATAGTCACCAAAAATGCCATAACTTTTACCATTCCCACCATTGTAACTGACCACTAATCTTTTAATTAGCCATTACATCAACTTGACAACTTTTACAAAGTTGCTTAACAATTTTTAAGGGAATTTTGAGAATTTTTAACAACTTGACCTTAATCCTTCCCAAATGGATCAAAATGATAAAAAATGGTCTATAATGACCTTATTATACCTAGAAACCCATAAACAACCTAAATACCAAAAGGTGACAACATTTATGCTATAATGCTCCTGATGCCCCTGCATCATAGACCCAAGGGGAAGAAAAAAACTCAAGTCCACTTGAGTGTAAGGCTTCTTTTCTTCCTAGTCTTCCAATTCTTTTGCCACTTGTCATTCAACTAGGAATTCATTTCCAAAATTTGATGCTCCTTACACCCTTCTGTATGTTCTTCATTCCTGACTTTCCCTAGGTCTTTCTTTTTCTTCTTGCACCATCTCTTACTTAGCATCTTCTCAACTTCAAGGTTCCAAAACTCTAGTTCTTCTTCATATACCACATTACCACTATCCATGTCTTCATCTTCTCAATTGAATATAATTTGTTAGCATTTTCATCATCCATAAAATCAGAAAATACAACCAGTACCTCTATTTTTTTTACAACCTCTTCTTCACCATATTGCGCTACATTTGCATAACAATCTTCATACGTTGTATTTACTTCTCTTTTTTCTTTATACTCTTTTCCATCTTCATCTGTTGCACCTATAAACACATACTGACAAATATTATTAGAAACAAAATTTTGAGTCTCAATGGACTCAATTTCTTCATATTTTTCCTCTTCCTTGGATGGCTTTGGCTCCTCCATCATCTTGATTACTTTTTTTTATCTTTCTTCTCAATTTCTACTTCTTTCTTCTTTCTACAATTTCCTTTATTGGTCATTTGACCAATTTTCTAATGGTGATATCCCAACATCGCACACGGATTATTATACTCTTTATTTTTTCTTCCATACTTTGCATTGCTTTTACAAAATCCTCTCTTATGGCTTCTATCTCTTGCTGAACTTTTATCTATTTCTCTCTCTCTTCCTTTTCTTTTTTCTTCTTCTCACTTCTTTCTCTCTTTTGTTGCTCACTCAGCAACTTATTACTCTTCAATTCTCCATGGACTATTCTCGTCAACACTTCCATTCTCAATGTGTTGTTTCTCCTTTTTCAAGCAAGTCTCTTTCACCTTACTTCTTCTCAACACCTTTAAACGGCCTGCAACAATTTTCTTCAGTCCAAATAAAATTTAGCAAAATATCAAATATTTTATATCACCACTAATATGTCCAATCTTCCCTTGCCCACGTCTTTGGGCTCTAATACCAAAATGATGTAGAGGGATAATTCAATGGCTAATGCAATTTCCAATCACTCATAAGAACCCCTTGACCTACAGTTGTTTAGGTCTTTCTTCACAAACTGCCCTTAAGCCTTGTAGCCTGTCAAAAAGGCCTTTTTGACCATAACTCTTGTTACAGACCTGCTACCCAAAATATAAAATCTATTTGGGACACCCTTTTGGACAAAACAAAACATATTCAAGAATAGGGTAGGGTTCCTTTGTAAGGATTGAGGCAAATCTTGACCGTCCTCTTTTCTATTAGGCCTAATAGGTCTCTTAGGCTTGACAATAATCTAATTCTTTACTTCAAATGAGATTTTCTTGACAAAAACACTTATTCAAACATGTCTCAACATATTCTATGGGTTTCCAAACATACTTGACGCAAACCAAGTGCAAGAACACAATAGGGTTTGAAAAGCAACTTTCCACACTTGACAATTTGCGAGAATTTGCCCTTTTGAGGGTTAAAGACACATTCAATATGAGTTCAAATATAAAACCATTATATACCAATCTATAAAACCATTCCAACACCCTACAGTATCACACACTTCAATGTGCATACAAAACTTAAGTTTATTTGATCAAACCTTATTCTCGTTGCCCTGTCAAACTGACAAACACAGTCCCTTTGGGACTGTTATTGAAGAACTTGCTCATACGATCAAATCAGGGAAAATCCTTTAAAGGGTTTGTAGAAAATACCAAAATAGTCCACACCAATTTTCTTGGATTTCCAATAGTGGGAAGTTGATTTATGAATTTATTTCTACTGCTGGAAACCCTAGACAGGGTTTAGAACTGTTATCACCAAAAAAGCCATAACTTTTACAAATCTTAATGAAAATTTCTCAAACCAAAAACAAATGAAACTAGAAACATGTATCTAACATTTCCAATTGGCTTTAGATCACTATTTGTCCATACAAATCCGTACCAAGCAAAAGAACAGAACTGTTACATGAAAAAATACAAAGAAATTGCTTGAAAATGATTCACAATCTTCATTCAAAAGTTGCCTCCCCCTTCAAATAAGTTTGGGATTAAAATATATACATTTCTAGTCATTCCCACTATTGTAATTGACCATTAATATTTTAATTAGGCATTACATCAACTTGACAACTTTTAAGGCAATTTTGACATTTTTTAACAACTTGACCTTAATCTTTCCCAAGTGGATCAAAATGATAAAAAGTGGTCTACAATGACCTTATTAGACTGAAAAACCCATAAAAAACCTAAAAACTAAAAGTTGACAACATTTATACTATGATGCTCCTGATGCCCCTCCATCACTATGAAAATACCATTGGAATATCAAGGGCAAAAATGACTCATTTGGTAATATTATTTTATTTACATTTTATAGTTACTTTCTCTTGATGTGTCTTAAGTGTGGAATAGGTATTTACTTACATTTATTCCTTATTTCATTTGACATTTTTGCATACACATTTTTCAAAATGTGTATGCAGAAATGTGTAATGAAATAAGAAAAAAATACATGCAAAAACCTATTCCATACTTAAGACACAACAAGAGCAAGTAACTATAAAAAATGGAAATAAAACAATATCACCAAATGATTCATTGTTGCCCTTGATATTTCAATGATATTTTGATAGAGATTTGTATATGTTGGTTGCACAAACTAGCAACATAATATTAGATAAATATGGTTAATATATGATAGTAATAGGGGATCTATGATGATTTTGATAGCATAAGCTTATGGCATAAGATGTGATGTTAATGGATTGGTTGAGGCTTGATTGATATGATGAAGGGCTAGGATTAAAATATTAGGTCAATTGTGGTTGATATTATTCGAGACAAGATTAGGGGAAGGATAAGGATTTCTATGTCAACAAAGGAAGCTTCCAGGGCTTATCCTTATGTGAATGGGTAGGATTGAGAGATGTAGTATGAGATGGATTGATGCAGGAGCATCCCTAGTTCAAGAGCAATCTTGCATCACCCAAAAACATTTGCATTTCAGTTTGTTTGCAGTTCAGTTTGTTTCTTTTCATTTTCTAGTTCAGTCAGAAGTAGTTTCAGCTTTTGGTCTAGTATTCTACCACAGTTACATTTCACATCTTGCGGATATGGACTTAGCATCTACATCATATCCAAAATTCAGAGCATTTGGATCAATTACCAGAAAGATATCGCTATCAGAAGATTGACTATTTTCTCATAGCAGAGAATCCAGATAATTACAAACAACCAAAGCCTTTCCTGATCTATGGAGCCTAATGACACATCATTTAATGATCCTTGGTTCATGGCCGACCTTCCTCGAAGATTTGCATTTCATTTCATGCATATTCTAGAAGTGTTCTATGCATTTAGGTCTGACCTATCTGTGTACACACATTACATCTCTTCTTTGGAATTTGTGATCTTCCTTGGCCAACACGGAGGAATCTATTGGTCTGGAGATGATATATATTGATGTAATAGATCCCTAAGAAAGTAATAGTTCACATAGTGATAGTTGATAGTTTGGATTTTGCATGAAGGAGCTTCAAAGCTATATCTTGTGCATATTTTGATATTCTGAAATCAGGGCTTTTGAGCCCCAAATGTAAGCCCGCATGATGTCGGCCAGACTGTATTTGAATTCTATGATATACTGAATGACTGAATCTCCATTTGTTTTATTTCTTTAAATTGTTTCTATTATGTTTACTCTTGCTGCATGGTCTAGACAATTCATTCTGTGAACCCTCCTACTGTGACTACGCCATGGATGGTTGAGATGAAAACTTAGTTTGACTTTTGGGACACTCATTTGTGGATTATGGCAAGTGCATGAGGATGAGGATAATATAGTCACGTGAATCTCAATAATTAATTTAAGTAATAAATTTTTTTAATTAATTATTGGAGAGTGGATGATGGGAGGTTAAATTAATTAAATAAATAAAATTAATTCAATTAATTTTGGCTAAAAAGGATAAATGGATTCATTAAAAAATATAATCTATTTATTTAATTTAGGTGATGGAGGGAATATATTAATCAAATAAATATAATTTATTTAATTAATTTGGGAAAAGGGATTAAGGGACAATGTGTTGCAAGATAAATGCCTAGGGGATGTAGAAGGGTTATCAGGACAAGGTCAATTTTAAGTGTATAAATTTTCCTCCTCTTTGAGATGATGTTGTGACTAAGAGAAGTAACATAATTTCAAAGAATATAAGGTATGGATGAAAGGAAAAGGATGCCCCAACCACTTAGATAAGTGATGAGGAGGAATGATGTAAGGATGGGATACTCCCTTGAGATGATAGGTGGGTTGGAAGAACACAGGTAGACTCTCAGGATGAATGAAACTAATTGGGTAAGGAGATGGAGGAATTAAAAAAGGATTGAGGAAATGGATGAAAAGAATGTTATCCTACATTTGGTAAGAAACCATATTGTTGGATATAACACTAGACATTATGCACCAAGGTATAAAGACCGGGATGACAATGTGTCATGTCCTGAAAGGACTGACTCAAAAAGATAAAAGGTCACAAGCACACATATGCCTTTGGGAACCATGTTATGGAAGCCATGATGTCATTATAGTAATATGTTGCAAGGACTTGATGCAAATGCAAGATACAAATGATAACACACACAAGCAAACAAGGAAGCATGCACAAATGATTTAAAAAAAGGTATTTCCCCTATCAAGTTCTAAATTGATGACTAATTGATTAACGATTAAGATATTGTTGTCATTGTGGGGAATTATATATCCCTAGATCAACACAAGGATGCGGGAATGATATATCTCATTTATGATGATGATGATGATGATTAATTGGTTGGGTTGATATCAAGATTAAAACAAAACCAAGGATATGATTAAATAATTTGACTAGATTGCTTGACTAGATTTGTATGGATTAAGGATGTCTTGCATTTTGATTTATTGCTTGGATTATTTGGCTATTTAATTTTTTTGGATTTTTGGATATGTTATGGGATTACATTGGATTGCAGTTTGGATAGCCTAGATGCTAGATAGAAATGACAAGGGAAAACCAAGTCAAAGGACAAGGATGAAAGAAGAATTCAATAGATGGCCAAAAGGATTATAGATGGAAGATGGGAAGGATAGAGGATACATAATGGATGGATGAAGGGGTTAGGATGTGATTTTCAAGGACTATATTGCATAGGAAGAATCATGCCCCACTCAAGATATTAGAAATAGGATTTCAATGCTTATAAGGATATGTGATAGAATTGGTTGGAAAAGATTAGGTATATTAAGGGATGTCCAAAGCATTTTTTAACATTTTTACCTATGTCCTTATCGAGATCAAAAGGGGAAGATGGGCATGCAGATAGGATGGATAAGGATAGGTAGAAGGATATAATGTATGGGTAGAATTGATACAGGAGCATCCCTTCTTCCAAAGTTTTTGGGTATGTTTTTCTTGTTGTCTTCTTGAGTTCAGGTCTTGCATCCATTTCTTTTGGTTTACTATTGGTATATTTGTAAGTTGAGAAGGGGTTCCATTTGTGGTATGTTTTCAAGTTGGTAATGAAGTTTTCCAATTTGTTCCTCATCTTTACGGTCTAGGTGATAATCCTCTGAGCTCCTTGGTGACCTAGAAACCTAGAAGAGGTCCACATATTAAAGCTCTGAACTCTCAAGACAAAGGAATAGTCAGTTATGAATTAGTTTTTTTCTACCAGATTGATAGAGAGAAGAGGACAGTTTTATCTTTCACCGAATTAGAAAGGAACGGTTTTGGTAAAAGGAGATATAGTTACATTACTCAACAAACATTGGAAAGACATGATTCTCTAAGCTATGTTGTGCAAGAAAAGGATGACTAACATGCAGTTCTTGTGAAAACAAAATGTTCTTTGATTGTCAAGCATTTGTTAGGAATAATAAGAGTCTCATGCATCAATTCAGAGGTGAGAAAATTTTCTTTTAGAACATTCATTTCTAGTTTACAAACACCTTTAGTAGTTGGTAGATGGATTTTTAAAGCAAGACGCTAGGGGAGACCATTGCGGAGGTTAGTTCTTGTAAGTATGAACCATAAGGAGCAGTTATGGATTGACCTTGAGCAACTATTGTACAGAGGGAATTGCTTGAACGATTGCATAGGAAAAGAAAGAGTTTGTTATAGTGCTGGTGGAAGGGACTCTTCACAAATGTAGAGTGAAGAAAATTCATAGCCTATGGAAGAGCCACATTGGCTGTATCGGCCTGTATGAGGGAGATTAATTGTGTAAAAATAGATGAGGAAATTAAAATGGTAGTTCTAGTACTTATAATATAATACAAAGGAAAACATTTAATTGGCAGTCTGAGCCTCTACCTCTTTATCTGTGTAATGACTGTATGATCACATGTTTCAACTTGAACCCATAGAGGCCTCTATTATGAGATATTGGTAGATTTGTTTACTCTCCTTAGATTAGGTCTATTAAAAAAAACTATAAATCTTTGTGTCATTTATGTGTAGGCTAGGTATCACATGTGGGTGTTTATTGAGCAGAGTTATTCTTGTGGAATCCACAGCCTCAGAGATGACAAAAGATTGTTTTTTTAAGTTTCTAGTTGCATAGAAGGATATAAACAAATTTGTAGTCTATCTACAACAAATAAACATATATTCTTGTTTTGCACCAGTGCCATCATTTATGGTATCAGAGCTACAAGTGATTGGGTGATTGTGGAGTGGGTAGAATGCCACCAAGAAAAATGTTGAGAGGAAGAGGTCGAAGAGGTGTCAGAAGAGCCTAGATGAAGGGGTTCTTGAATTGTTGCAAAACCTAACAATGAGAATGGAGGTCATGGAGTAGACACTGAGGAGAGGAATACCTATCGAAGATGTAAGTGATAATGAAGAAGATGATTAGTGAACCAATTAAGAGGTAGTTCAAGGTGAAGAAGCTGAAGCTAAAGGATTTGAAAGATTGATAAGAACAGTCATAAATACAGGAGCAAGGCCAAAAATTGAAGTTCCTATTTATTTAGGAAGCCTTAATGGTGAGGAACTCATTGATTGGATCAATGATATTGACATATACTTTGAGTATGAGGGTTTACAAGAAGAGAAGAGATTCAAATTTGCATGCACAAGACTCAAAGGCCACACTACAATGTGGTGGAATTATGTCCAATTGGAGAGATGAAAGAAGAATAAAGAAAAGATTACTTTGTGGGATCGGATGGTTGCCAAGTTGAAGGAAAAATTTCTTCTAGGGATTATCAAACCAATCTTTTAAAAAGGCTACAAAATCTCAAACAAAAGGACATGTCAGTGAAAGAATACACGGAAGAGTTCTACAAGCTGGTCATTTGATCAGGCCATAGTGAAGAGGATATGGAAAAGGTAGCTAGATACCTTATTGGTATGATATATAGTTTACAAGATGAGTTGAGTCTATTGCCTCCAAGGTCACTTGAGGAATCCTATCAATATGGTATCAAAGCAGAGGAGAAGCTTGCAAGAAAGCAAAGTCAGCAAAGTAGAGCTAAAGGAAGAGGCTATAGTGGAAGAGGACAACAATTTGGAAGAGGACCACAACACTATCAAGATGAAGGGGCAAGTACTTCTAGTGGGATAGTCAATCCAGAAAGAGGAGTTTTCCAAAGTAGAGGTGGGAGACCATTTGAAAGAGGTGGTTATCAAGGAAGAGGAAGAGGTTTCTCTCATAAATATTTTAAGTGCAACAATTATTGGCGCAAAGGTTGGGAGTGTCATGAATATGTACAAGAAGGTCACACAAGGCCTAAAAGGAGTAATCAGATTGTGAAAGGAAGCTAGGTGTGCGAAAAATGCTTCCTACACTAATCTAATGAGGAGAGGGCTATGCAAATTCAACTTTATCCTAACTATTACAGCAATGTTAAACCATTAACATGAGATATTACAACAAAACACAAGAACTAGAAAGAAGACAGAAGAGAGAGAGAGAGAGACAAGATATACATGGAGAAAGTCCTTACGGGTGAAAAACCCCACACTCCAAAACATAGCTCAAATGTATTACAGTAAACAATAATAGATTACAATACAGTTTCAGAGCCAATGCTCTTTCAAGAGTCTTCAAATGTCAAATTTGGAGATATTCTGATAGCATAATAATACTTGTACCAAAGTTATCTATCTCCCATCCAAGCACCTATTTATATAGAGTTTACAAGGCAAATATGGAACCTTCTAGAGATGGGCATCCATCTTGGACTCATGCCCCAAAACCCACGCCTAAGGACACTTGTCCAACATCCCATCCCAAAGTGGGTGCCTGGTCCTAAGATAAGTTACGATAGATGCTCTTACGCACCTTACAACTGTTATAGAATCTGTCATACACTGACTAAAAATATCATATTCCTCTTACATGTCATAACCTCCTTTGACCACCCAAAGATGCCTTTCTCTTGTGCAAAGATACTCACTGACACTTGTCATTAATTAAAAATTATTTCAGGTTTCGGAGGCGTTGCCCCCAAGCCCCCACGAGGGTGCTACCCCTCGACCCCACCCTGTACCGTGATAGGGAGTGCCCCAGGGGCGTTGCCCCTAGACCTCGCAAGGGGCTACGCCCCTTAACCCCATCTTGGGGGTGTTGCCCCCAAACCCCCATAAATTATTCAAGGGGGAAACCGTAGCTGCCAAAGTCACCAAAATTTATCCTCCTACATATACACAAGGTGTTGACTATGTCAACTCAACATGGGATAAATAAATACAACATTAGGAATTTGCAAAGGTTGAGACACCTTAATTCTGAACAAAAGGGGTATGCACAAAAAATTGGTATTGATTTTGATGAAATCCTTTTACCTGTGGTGTGATTAAGTATAGTTAGAGTTGTTTTTGCTCTTGTTGGTAGTCTTGATTTGGAGTTACAATAGTTAGATGTTAAAATAGCTTTTTTGCATGGTGATCTTTATGAGGAAATTTATATGTAGCAACTAAAAGGTTTTGAGGAAAAACATAAGGAGAATCTAGCATGTAGGTTGAACAAATCATTGTATGGTTTGAAACAGGTGCCAAGGTGTTGGTACAAGTGATTTGATTCCTTTATGATGAGTTTGGGTTTTAGTAGATGTGAGGCTGATCATTGTGCCTACTTTAAAAGGTATGAAGATAGTTGTTTCATTATTTTTCTTTTGTATGTAAATGATTTGTTGGTTGCAGGTCCCAACATGTATAAAATCACCGGGTTAAAAACTCAGCTTGCTAGGGATTTTCAAATGAAGGACTTAGCAAGTGTAAATTAGATTCTTAGAATGAGGATACATAGAGATAGAAAGAACAAGAAAATTTGCTTATCACAAAAGACTTATGTGGAAAATATTTTACAACACTTCAATATTCAAAATGCACAACTAGTTAGAACTCCATTTCCTACTCATTAAATTGTCTTTGAAATAGTGCCATGTTGAAATAAACCAGACAACTGAGAGGGGGGGAGTGAATCAGTTGTCTCTAAAGCTTTAATCACATATCAACACATCAAATGGTCAATTACTGTTATTAATATTTAACCATAGAAACATGAAACAAGAAGCTCAACACAATAACACATTCAACACATAAGACACCAGTTTTTTACGTGGAAAACCCTATAAGGGAAAAACCACGGTGGGTATTAGCCCACAAATATAAATATGTTATAGCAATACTAAAAAATAGAGCCTCACTACCTTAGGGCTCACTGCCCAAAATGCTCACTGCAAATGTATAATGGTTAAACTATCTCAGCTACTATGTTGTAACTATATATAGTGTTGTAAACTCTTAACATTGATAATAAAGGACATAATGGAATGTGAACCATGATTGTGTTAATCAAGAAAGAATGATGAGAGATCATAATTACATTTTTATATTTCATGATGAAAGAGGTTCTTTGGTTTGACTCTAAATAGATAACACCATTGGAGAGAAGATCCATGTTGAAGTATATGCACATAATTATATATGAAATGCAAAACATAAATACACGTAATACATGAAGTATACACAAAGCTTATACACTTAATACATGATACACAAAATTATATGAAGCACAAAGCATGAACATAGTATGTAATACACAAGTATACACATGTAGTCCATGAAACACATAGCACACACTTGATACACAAAGTACAAAGCTAACTTTTGAATGCTTGAAGTCATGGTTATATAGATTAGTTTCTGAGAAATAGGGTGGATTTGTGGCTGGCAGGAAGATTCTAGATGGTGTGGTTATTGTTTCTAAGACTATTCACTCTATGGCCTCCTCCCAGGAGAAGGTTATGTTCATTAAGCTGGATATGGCCAAGAATTATGACCGTGTCAAATGGGATTTTCTAACAAAGATTTTGAGAGCCTTTGGGTTCGACAGTGCCTGGATTGAATGGGTTATGTGTTGTGTTACGTCTACCTCCTTTTCTGTGCTAGTCAATGGAGAGCCTTCTAAACATTTTGGGACTTCGAGGGGCCTTTGCCAAGGGGACCCTTTAGCCCCATATTTATTTTTTTTATGGCTGAAGGGCTTGGGAGATTTTTCAAATCTTGTGTGGAGCTTGGTCTTGTTTAGGGTTGGCAATGGGGTAATAACATCCCCCCAAGACCCATCTTCAGTTTGTGGATGACATTACGTTAATGGGTCTCACTAGAGTGGATGAAACAGTCAATCTTAGGAAGGCCCTCGACTATTATTTGGCTACATCGAGGAAAAGCATCAATGAAGGCATGTCTTTTATTTACTTCTTTAATTCTCCTAGTCTTATTCAATAGAGAATTGTGGGCATCCTCAGGTTCCAGATTGGCTTGCTTCCTTTTGTTTACCTTGGCATTCCTCTTGTAGTTTTTTCATTACCCTAAGTGTTCTGGCTAGATGTCATTGAGAAGTTTCATAAAAAGGTTAGTCATTGGACTTGCAAGTGGCTTTCTACTGTAGGAAGAGTGACCCTTTTAAAGTCTACGGTTCATGCTCTCCCATTGTAAAAGTGCTTTGTGTTATCTGTCCTTGCTAGCTTTGTGGACGACTTTGAGTGTCTTTGTCGGCAGTTCCTCTGGTCTGGTAATCTTCTTTTGAGGAAGTGAAGTTTGGTCAAGTGGGATGTTGTTTGTCATCCAAAGAAGGAGGGTGGCCTTGGGCTACATCAAGCTTATTTGAATGGGCAAGCTTTGGTTGCTAAACTTTATTGGAGATGGTGTTCTGAACAACACCAGATGTAATGTAACCTTCTAGATTCATGGTTAGTCCATCATAGAATTCCTATGGACTAGTCGTTTTGTTAAGTGATGAAGAATGAAATATTTAAAAAGTCACTTAAGTCATTTATGGAGTGCTCACATTGGGAAATATTAAAAGTGAAATTCAAAGAAATATTTCCCTCCAAAGTAAAACACCCCCTCTTGGAGAGTTTTAAAGAGGGAAAAGTGCCTCATTTGAAATATGCTTGCTTTATGATATCTCCTTCTTTTGATCTCTGTTAGAGTCTGCTATTGTGGAGGTTTGAGGATGCAAACCAAAAGCTTGTGGAGACAGAAACCTCCATAGGTAATAGCAATCTACAGGTGTGCAATACCACCCAACGGTGCTTCTTTGGTGGATACATCTAGTATTCACAACTGTTCTTCAATGGAGTTTGATTTTGGAGGGTTTGAGGAAGAACTAGGTTTATTCTCTTCATGTAGATGAGTCACCATTTATTGGGGGTCATTGCAGGTCCATTTTAGAATAGTTAGAGAGGAATTTCAGAAGTTTTTGTTGTAGATTGGACTCCCAGCCATAGCCATACCAACTCCAGTGAGGACGTGGGTCCTTAGAGGCTCTTTCCCTTTCATTGTATGCTTTATATGTGGCTTGGGAGTGGTGTTTCAGGCCCTTCTATGTGTTGATCACATTGTATGGACATTCCATATCATTCTATGAAGATTTAATGCATTCCAGCCTTACCCATTAACTGGTCTGGAGACATCATGAAACTGAAGTTGTATTTCTGCATATGGGTATGTGATAGAACCTTTTTATTTGTTGATATATGAACTGAGTCTTTCATATTTCTCTTATATTCATTGTATATTATCTGGGTTTGTAGTTGATAGATACAGGAAGCTTAAATGCCTTGAGTTGATTGACTGTAAAAATCTTGTAGAACTAAACATTTCTGACTGTCCAAAGCTTGAGAGTGAGTTGTGTTTTCATAGTTTGTACTGTCTGTACTGCCCCTGGATCTCGCAAGGGGCTACGCCCCTTGACCCTGTCTTGGGGGCGCTACCCCCAAACCCCCATTAATTATTCAAGGGGGAAACTGCGGTTGCCAAAGTCACCAAAATTTACCCTGCTGCATATACACAAGGTGCTGACTATGCCAACTCGACATGGGATAAATAAATATAACATTAGGAATTTGCAAAGGTTGAGACACCTTAATTCCCAACAGATTGTGCAAGTAGACTAAGAGAGTGTAGGGTCACCTCCTCATCACACAGAGGAACCTAAGTCATGAAAGTCATTGTTGTTCAAAAGAGTGTTGTTGAAGCCACTGAAAGAGAACCATGAACCTATGCAAAGGAGAGCTCTATTCAAAATGAAATGCAACTTGGTAAAAGGTATGTGTTACAAACTTATTATTGAAAGTGGTAGTATGGATAATAATGTGGCTAATGAAATGATGGATAAGTTAGGACTTAAGAAAACTAAGCATCCTACACCTTATAGAGTTTCTTGGTTACAAAAGGGGCACTAGTTTTTGTTAGATGAGAAAGCTTTGGTTGAATTTCAAATAGGGAGTTACAAGGATAGTTCTATTTGTGATATTATTCCTATGGATGTGTGTCATGTGTTACTTGGTAGGCCTTGGCAATTTGACCAGAGTGTTATACATGATGGTAGAACCAATACTTATACTTTTGAGAAGGATGGTGTCACACATAGCTTGTTGCCTTTACAAGAAACAAAAGAGGACAGTGGTAGTAGTAGCATTAGTAAGGTGATGCTAGTGAGTGTAAACGAGTTTGTAAATGGTAGGAACAAAGAAGTCACTATTGTAACCAAGGAGGAGTTACTTTAGTTTTGTAAGTTGTACAGGGATGAAGATAATACTAATTTGCATTTAGGACAGTGGAAAGAAGGTGTTGAAATAAGTGCATGTGATGTTGGAACAATAGTACATGATGGTCCCATGAAGGACATAGAACTACTACAAAGTTTGGAATAGCACTATCAAGATGAACGGAAGGATGAGATACCTCATGGACAACATGAAGGGGCAACCAAACAAGATGATGAAGATGACCTATTACTTCAAATTATAGCCATGGAAATGGAATGGATTGAGTTGACAAAAGGTGAAACAAATATTGCAGCAAAAGGTAATGGGGTACGTGTTGTGTTTTCAAAATCCTTTGATGTAGATACAATTGATTTCCATGAATGTGCACTACCAAAATTGGAAGCAATCCATGTTTCACATACCAATGTTAGTTTCTCTAATTTTGTTCATGTTTATGTTGAATCTGAAAATTGTTTGACTGAGATGGGAATGGAGGTTATAGAGGATGCAATGAAGTCTAATGACAGAATTTGTAGGGAAATGAGGATGGATCAAGAGGAGTTAATCTTCATGATTGGTTGTCATAACAAGAAGCTAGTAAGTGTGAGGCAAAGGTGGAGGAGTTTGATGCATGGTGGACGTGAATCCACAAATGGTCTTGAAGACTCTGAATTCATTTTATCATGGGTTGTAGGGTCTTTTCTAGCCACATGCTGGAAAAATAGAAAGAAGTAGTTGGTTGTAGATTACTGAGTCCAAGAATTGGAGTATGGTACAAGTTGCTATAGCTTGAAAGGGTAGTTCTACTACCCAACTCATTTGTGAGCTACACTCACAAACATCTGACCCTGGGGAACCTGATGCAGGAGCATCCCTTTCGCTAAAGTTTTTGGGTATGTTTGTCTTGTTGTCTTTTTGTTTTCGAGTCTTGTATCCATTTCTTTTGGCTTGTTTTTGATATATTTGTAAATTGAGGAGAAGGGGTTCCATTTGTAGTATGTTCACAAGTTTGTAATAAAGTTTTCCAGTTTGTTCCTCATCTTTATAGAGAGAAGAGAGCATTTTTAGTTTTTAGTTTTTAGTTTCTACTTGATTGATAAAGAGAAGAGAGCATTTTTAGCTTTCACCAAATTGGGAAGGAACAGTTTTGGAAGAAGAAGAGACAACTACATTACTTGATAGATATTGGAAAGACATGAATCTTTGGGTCATCTTGTGTAGGAAAAGGATGACCAATAGGTAGTTTCTGTGAAAACAAAACATGCTTTGATTGTTGAGCGTTTGTCAGGGAGAAAAAGAGAATCTCATACATCAATTCAGAGGTGAGAATTTTGTTTTAGAAAAGTCATTTCTATTTTACAAACACCTTCAGTAGTTGGTGAATGGAGTTTTAAAGAAAGACATAGGGGGAGATCCTCAAGGAGGTTAGTTTTGGTAAGTACGAACCATTAGGAGCGGTTATGGATCGACCTTGAGCAACTATTGTACAGAGGGAATTGTTTGAAGGATTACAAAGGGAAAATGAAAGAGTTTGTTATAGTTCTATTGCAAGGGACTCTTCAGATATGTGTAGAGTGAAGAAAGTTCATACCCTGAAGAAGAGCCATGTTGGTTGTATCGACTTGTATTAGGAAGAATGATTGTGTAAAATAGATGAAGACATTCAAATGGAAGTTCTAGTGCTTATGGTGTGATACAAAAGAAAATATTTAATTGGCAGTCTGAGCCTCTATCTCTTTATATGTGTAATGACTGTATGAACACATGTTTCATCTCAAACCCATGGAGGGCTCTATTATGAGCTATTGGTAGTTTTTTTACTCTCCTTAGATTAGGTCTATTCTGGAAAACTATAAACCTTTGTGTCATTTATGTGTAACCTAGGTATCTTGTGTGGGTTTTGATTGAGAAGAGTTCCTTTCCTTTTGTGGAATTTGTAGCCTCAGAGCTGACAAAAGATTGTTTCTATGAGTTTCTGGTTGCATAGAAGAATATAAACAAATTTGTAGTCTATCTATAACAATAAAACATGTATTCTTGTTTTGCACCTATGCCATCAAGAATGATAAGTGAAAAATGATAGGATGGGATAGATGAGACATGCCCCAAGTGTAAGACATAGACAATCTATCTACACATTACACATGTTTTCCAAGTTTTCATTATGGTAGTTAACCAAGATAGCACTTAGGTGGTTTTCACCATTGGATGAAGGATTTATGTTTACTATTTGTACTTTTTTTATTTTTTTCTTTATGGAAAGGATAGGTTGATTGAGGGAAAAATATATTTTGATGGATGGGGACTCAAGTGTCTATTTTCATAGCAGGGTGATAGTGTCCCATTCTAGATGGATGTCAGACATGGGCCATCTCGAGTGTTCTTATGTGCATGGATGTTGCTAGATCATTGTAGAAAATAGAAATGGAGATAGTGGACTATTATATGGATTACAAATGGATGGGGGAAGATGAAATGGACTTGGTGGATAGTATGAGTGGTAGATGGATACATGTATGGAGGTGGAAGAATGGATTATGTAAAAGCATGGACCAAAGGGATGTGATGGCGGATATATGTAGGATAGTGGATATAATATGTGGAGATGGAGGTTGATGCATGAGCATCCAAGGTGTAAGAGAAATCTTGCATCACCCAAAAATATTGTTTCTTTTTCAATAAGGGCTAAAATTGACAGGGCTACTAGTTTTAGTAAGTTGGGATTTGTTCATGTATGGACACAAAATCCTCCACAGACCTCCAAAATCGTGCATTGAAGCCAATGGTGAAAAAAACACTTTAGTATCATTTCTCATTTGTGGGATATTAATATTTTCACTTTTAAAAACCGTGGAAAAAAATATTTGATGTCAAATTTGAGGCACTTAGAGGATCTTGATGGGCCCTAAAATTGGTTGAAAGTCAAAATGTACCAAACATTATCATTTTGCAACCTAGCATCTTTTCGAGAGATTTCAAATGATATATAATAATTGGAAATCTGATGGTCAGATCAAAAGTTATGATCCCGGGAAGTTGTACTACCAAAGTTTAAAAAATTGAAAAAATCTTCTTAGGGGGCATTACATTTTCCATAATATTCTAGGGTGGTTACGCATTCCAAATAAAGGAGGTGAACGAGGTTTACAAGAGGGGTTCAATAGTGTAGATGGTGGCTCTGGCTTGTATATTATTTTAATTAGAAATCCCATGTGGTTGTAGCTTGTAATTTTCCTGAATATTGTAATTTCATTACATTGAGATAATAGAAAGTAGGTTTTTCTTTCTTTCATTCATTGTTTTATTCTCTATTATTATTGTGTGTTTGGGCTGGTAAAGGGAGTACCCTTCATCTGAGGTATGTGAGAATGTCATGGAATGTAGAGGAAGTAAGACTAATAGTTTCACACACCATGTTGGATTTTGAAGCTTATGCTTGTGATGGGGTGTGGGTAGTAATGGAGACGTGGATTACTGATTTGGGGATTTATGGACCCAAATGGACTTAGGATGTTTTGATGGGGATTGAGATTTTTGTGATTTGGGTACGGAGTGGGATTTAGATGCTCCACTTTGATTAATTGCTTTTTAATTGGGGACCCATACCATTTTTGTTTTTGCTTGTGCTTTTTGAAGTGTATGTTTTTGCAGCCTTGTGGATGGAGTTTGTTATGATGTCAAGGATAGAAGCTTGTGGCATGATCATTATTAGGCTTCAATGGAGTTTTTGTCTTATGTGGGGAGACATCCAAATTTGTCCTTTAAATCCCATGGGTTTTGTGATAACTTCATACTAAGTTGATGTGTGTAGTCGTTGGCCATGATTAAGGATTTTAGGGGATCTAAGTGAGTGTGATTTATGGATGGAAGGATTAGTCAAATTTTGGAAGAAAGGACTATTGGGATAAGGTGCCATTAACCTTGTAAATCCCAATATTGTATTTATTTCATTTATTATATGTAATTTGTAATTATCCATGAGGAGATGAACTAGTTTGACTAGCAGGGGTAATTTCAGAGTAACCGGAGGCAATTTAAGAGTGACTTTTACTGTTAGCAAATGTAAAAACTCAAAGTAAATGAGGATAGGCATTTTCCCTTGAGGAATCTACTATTTATGACATGTATGACAACTATCATAATGTTTGGTAAGTGAATCTATGACAGCTGCAAGTTGTCATAAGATTCTGAGATTCTATGATGCATATGACAGATATGTTAGTTGTATATTTGCTATATTTAGCCCAAGGTTCCTATCTTGGAAAGATACTCTTTTGTGGAATCTATGATGGATATGACACATCATAAGATGTTGTAAGAGGCTAGATTTAGTCTTGGGCATCCAACCTTTGCATGGCTATTTTTTGACAAGTGTAAGATGCTTATAAGATGGTAATTAATGTTTACAGGTTGGAGAATCTTAGGAGAGAGAAGGTGAATACCTAGAATGAGTTGGAAAAATTTTCTATAAGTATTTTCCATGTATTTGTTGCTACAATATAAATTTTAGGTACTCAGGTGCTGTCAGAATGCTGTCGGATTGAAGACTTGTGGAGAGAGTTGTGTAGTTGATGTATTATACAATCTTGTTGAGATTAATACAAACTTGTGCCTCTTTCTTGGTGGAGTTTTTTACTACAAGGGCTTTCTCCATGTAAACACTATGTCATTATGTTGAGTTCTTCATGTTTGAAATCTTTTCTATAGTGGGTTTTATATTTTGTTACAATCTCCATTGTTAATGCACACTTAAAGATTGCTGAAATTTATCTTGAATCAGATTTCCATTGAAATAGTGTTGCTTTCATTTCTAGCATTTGGTATCAGACCCTGGCTAGCTTTGACTCTTGGGTGGTAGTGTCGAAGCTATAACTGTAGTGGGAGGTTTGGTTGTGTTTATTTTTTAGATCTTATGTTGATATTATGGCTGCATCCACTGTTGCATCAACCTCTTGATTAGACATTGAGAAGTTCAATGGAATGGGGTATGAGTTGTGGAAGCTGAAAATGGAAGACTTGTTGGAAGAAAGAAACTAGTGGTTGGCTGTCTAAAAAGAGAAAAAAACTGATGATGTCTCTCAAGATGAGTGGGATAGACTAGATAAGAAGGCATGGGGAACCATCCGGTTGTGTCTTACAGACTCTGTCCTGTTGAATGTCGCAAAGGAAGAGACTGCATACAAATTATGGAATCAATTGGGTGAGATCTATCAATCCAAGAGTATGGTAAATAAACTTTAATTAAAAAGAAAATTTTTTTCCATGAAAATGCGAGAAGGTGAATTAGTTGTAGAGCATTTAAATTCTTTTAATTTGTTATTGAGTCAGCTTGATTTAGTAGATGTTGAGGTTAGTGAGAAAGATAAACATACCTTACTTCTTTGTTCTTTACCTAAGTCTTTGGAGAATGTTATCCTTGCTAGCACTACTAACCTTGTAGATTCAATGTTGGATGCTTTTATTTCAGTGCTACTGTCATAGGAATTGAGGAAGAAGAGTTCAGATAGTTCAAGGGATGCTCTCAGTGTCAGGGGAAGGTCCAAGGAAAGGGGACCTAAAGGAGATTAGAAAGGGGCTAAGGACAAGTCCAAGGGCTGCTCTAAGACTCTTGGTAAAAAGAACAGAGTTAAGTGCTGGAACTGTAGTAAAAGGGGACATGTAAAGAAGGAGTGCAAAAATCCTAGGAAACAATGGGAGAGTGCTTCAGATAAGTCCTCGAATGTAGATGAAGAATTTTTACTTTGTGCATGTAATCTTGTTTTTAATGATCACTGGTTAGTTGACTTAGGATGCTTGTTTCATATGACCCCGCATAAGGAATGGTTTTCCTCATATGAAGAATATGATGGAGGTAATATCTACCTTGGTGACAACTCTTCATATCTGATTGTTAAGAAAAGAAAGGTATTGTTGTGTTTCAGTGATGGGAGGATTAAAACCCTCCCTAGTGTTTTGCATGTTCCTAGATTAGCTAGAAATCTGATTTCAGTTTCAAAGTTGAATGGTTTGGGAATGCATGTGACATTTGACAAACATGGCTCCAAATTGGTGAGAGGGAACTTGGTGGTAGCAAAATGGAAGAGATTCGGGAAATTGTTTAAGCTTGAAGCCACTAGAGTTTGTAATGCCTCCTATGTATCTGAGGCCACTACTAAAAATACATGTATGTTGTGGCACCACAGATTGGGCTACACAAGTAATAATGTATTGAAAACTATTAAAATTAAAGAATTGTTGGATGGTTTCTCTTATCCTGATGAGCACTTTGATTTCTATGAGCATTGTGTGTTTGGTAAACAAAATAGAAAATCATTTCCTTCAGGAAGCAATAGAACAGAAGAGAAATTAGAAATTATTCATATGGATGTGTTTGGACCTGTGAATAATGAATCTATTGGAAAATCTCATTATTTTGTTACCTTCATTGATGATGTATCTAGATATACATGGATTTATTTTATGAAACATAAATCTAAAGTTTTCACTAAGTTTAAGGAATTCAAAGTCTTAGTAGAGAACCAGTCAGGTTTAAAGATAAAAATATTAAGATCTGACAATGAAGGGGAATATTGCTCTAAGGAATTCGATGAGTTTTGCAAGCATGCAGGTATAATCAGACAAAAGACAACTCCATATACACCACAATAGAATGGTGTTGCAGAAAGAATGAACCCAAAAATTATGGAAAGAGCTAGAAGTATGCTTAGTGATGCATAGTTGGATAAATGCTTTTGGGCAAAGGTTGTGTGTACTATTTGCTACTTGATAAATAGATCTTATTGTAAGGCTCTTGATTCGACACCTTATGAAGTGTGCATAGGTAAGAAACCTTATGTTTCATATTTAAGGGTTTTTGGCTGTGAGGCTTTTGTTCATGTGCCTAAGGAAAAGTGATCTAAGTTAGATCTAAAGGCTGAAATGTGTACATTCATTGGATATGGTGATAATGTCAAAAGTTATAAGCTTTGGAATCCACTAACTTGCAAGATTATCTTTGCTAGAGATGTTATTTTCAAGGAACTTAGAGCTATTTCTGAAACTGAGCAACCAAAAGAAAAAGAAGGTAAAGAACACACACTTTGATTTAGAGTAGCAAGATGCACCTCAGGAAGAACAAAATGATGGATTGGGAGGTGAAGAAGAAGAAGATTCAAGTAGTTCTAATGAAGATGAATCTATTGTGATAGAAGAAGTTGGTGCAAATGATCATGGAGAAGAATGAGTAGTCTCTTACTCCACCCTTGAGGAGATCTACAAGACAATGGAATGTAGTTGGTAGGTGTAGCCCACCAAATTTCCATTGTGTATATGCTTTATTGAGTACTAACAATGAACCTAGATCCTATAGGGAAGCTATTACTACAGATGATAGTGAGTCTTGGCAGTTAGCCATGCAGGAGGAGATGATGGCTTTAGACTCTTGTAACACCTAGGATCTTGTTCATTTGCCCAAAGGAAGAAAGGCCATAGGTTGTAAGTGGGTCTTCAAGAAGAAGTTTGGAATATATGGTTCATTGGAGAGGTACAAAGCTAGACTAGTAGCCAAGTGCTACTCCTAGAGAGAGGGAGTTGATTTTGGTGAGATATTCTCTCTTGTTGCTAAATTGACTTCTATTAGAATTCTCTTATCCATTGCTTCAGCTTATGATTGGGAGATTGAGTAAATGGATGTTAAGACTATGTTCTTACATGGAGATCTTGAAGAAGAAATTTATATGCAACAAACTATAGGTTTTGAGGTAAAAGGAAAAGAACATTGGGTTTGCAGGTTAAAGAGGTCTCTTTATGGTCTAAAACAGTTCCCCAGAATGTGGTATCAAAAGTTTGACTCATTTGTTTTGAAATTAGGTTTTGTTAGAAGCGAGGAGGATCATTGTGTTTACATTTATTGTGTTGGTGATTCTATACTCGTTATTGCTTTCCATGTTGATGACATGTTATTTTTCAGCAATACTAAGCATATGATCAGTGAGCTTAAAGCCCAACTTTCAGGTGCATTTGATATGAAGGATCTTGCAGCTGCCATGTATATTTTGGGAATGGAGATCACGAGGGAGAAAGTTAACAGAAAGCTTTGGTTGTCACAAAGTAAGTATGTGAATACTATTTTGTAGAGGTTTAGTTTGCATGACTATAACCCATTTAGAGCTCCTTTACCCATTGGTACTAAGCATTGATTAGATATGTGTCCAAATACTAAGGATGATTTTGAGGATGTGTGTAATGTGCCATATGCTAGTGTTGTAGGGAGTTTGATGTATGCAATGGTTTGCACTAGACTAGATATTGCCCAAGCAGTGGGAGTTTTGAGAAGATTTATGTCTAACCCTAGTAGATAGCATTAGAATTATGCGAAGATGGTGTTTAAATATCTTGTAGGTACTCTTGATCATTGTTTGGTTTATTCTGGTACTGATACTGTTGATAAATCTTTGGACATACCAGGTTTTGTTGATGTAGATTGGGCAGGTGACTTGGATAGTCGAAGGTCCACTAGTGGTTGTGTTTACTCTGTTTGGAGGTGCAGTGAGTTGGATGAGTAAGAGGCAGCCCACAGTTGCTTTGTCCACCACATAAGTAGAGTATATGGCTTCTACTCATGTTTCTAAGGGGGCAGTTTGGTTGAGGAGACTATGTATAGGTATTGGTTTTGATTGCAAGATCATTCAGATTGGTTGTGATAGTCAGAGTGCTATTTGTTTGGCCAAGAATTCCATGTATCATGCTTGGACTAAGCATGTTGATGTTCAGTATCACTTTGTTTGAGAGTTGGTTGCAAATGGAGAGATTGAGCTAAAGAAGATAGACAATCAGGAGAATGTTGCAGATTCCTTGACCAAACCTATGAGCACAAAGAAGTTCATGTGGTGTAGAGAGGCCATGGCCCTTATTTCTAGTGCCTGATTATTTTTTATTTGATTTCATATGGGTTGATTTACAATGTATAATGTCAAGTGGGAGAATGTTGGGATAAGGTACCATTAACCTTGTAAATCCCAATATTGTATTTATTCCATTTATTATATGTAATTAGTAATTATCCATGGGGAGATGTACTAGTTTCATTGGAAAAGGTAATTTCAGAGTAACCAGAGGTAATTACAGAGTGACTTTTACTGTTGGCAAATGTAAAAACTCAAAGTAAATGAGGGTAGGGATTTTCCCTTCAGGAATCTACTATTTTTGGCATGTATCGCAATTGTCATAATGTTTTGTCAGTGAATCTATGACAGCTACAAGTTGTCATAAGATTTTGAGATTCTATGACACATATGATAGATATGTTAGTTGTATATTTGCTATATTTATCCCAAGGTTCCTATCTTGGAAAGATACTCTTTTGTGGAATCTATGATGGTTATGACATGTCATAAGATGCTATAAGAGCCCATATTTAGTCTTGGGCATCCAACCATTGCATCGTTGTTTTTGGACAAGTGTAAGATGCTTGTAAGATGGTAATTAATGTTTACAGGTTGGAGAATCTTAGGAGAGAGAAGGTGAACACGTAGGATGAGTTGGAAAACTTGTATATAAGTATTTTCCATGTATTTATTGCTGTAATATAGATTTTAGGTGCTCAGGTACTGCCAGAATGCTGTCGGATTGAAGACTTGTGGAGAGAGTTGTGTAGTTGATGTATTGTACAATCTTGGTGAGATTAATACAAACTTGTGCCTCTTTCCTAGTGGATTTTTTTTCCCACAAGGGTTTTCTCCATGTAAACACTATGTCATTGTGTTGAGATCTTCATGTTTGACATCTTTTATATAGTGGGTTTTATATTTTGTTACAATCTTCATTGTTAATGTACACTTAAAGATTGCTGAAATTTATCTTGAATCAGATTTCCATTGAAGTAATGTTGGTTTCATTTCTAACAAGGATGAGGGGATGTGAGGATGACAAAGTTGGGATTTGGGATAAGTAGAGGAAGAGAGGATGGAGGAATATATATGGTCGCATGCTTTCCAAAAAGGTATGATGATGGAAGAGGGATATCGACATATGATTTGGAGGTGTGATGGGATGCACCAGGTTTGTGTTAAAAATAAGTACATTTAAGAGGTGTTGAGGTGATACCAACTTTTTTGAGTTTTTTTCCTTGGGATGTATAGTCAAGGCCATGTGATCATGAATGGATTTTGAAATGGGATCCAAGATACCTTATTCATGAAGGGCTAAACCATTTCCTTGAGAGTTCATGGTTTGGAGTATGTGATGTGTAATCGAATGTTTGTTATTTAAGACAGAAGATGTGGGTCCTTTATTAGATGGAGGATGTCAGATGGTGAATGGAGTTTATTCCTCTTCTACAAGTGAACCACCATGGATGAAGGTAATTGGGCCATGAGTATAGGGTGATGGCATTGGAATATAATCAATAGAGGATGGCAAATGATCAATAGGGTACAATAGATGATCTTGGTCTTTATTATGCTCATGAAGAAGTTGATTGTCTATGTTTTCTTGGGGAGAAAGTCTCTCATCATGGGATGTGGGTATTTCTTCATTTCAAAGAAAGGAGATGAAGTGAGGTGAGTGTTCAAGTTCATAAAAAAGGTTTTCATGCTCAAGTGGATAATCATGAGTGGGAGTAGTTGGTTATTGGGTACCTTGGGTAATGTGATCTTGAGGAGCTTGGATGGTTTGAACTTGACTTGGTGAGGGACAAGGTTGATCATGCTTTGGATTGGAATCTTGACATAGATCTTGTATTTTGTGGATTTATGTGATAGGTATTGGATTATTGATAATGTGATTGCATGAGGGATTTTGATTTTCATTTATGGTAAGAGGTTTTTTAATAGGCTCGATAGATGGTGTTGGCGGAATAGGCATGATGCTTGGAGGCTATTTTCTAGGTACAAGGGTAGGCATGGGATTGTATGATGTGGGTTGATTCATTTCTAGTACTTATCCACTCAATCAAATTCTTCATAAGTTTAGGAGTGGATGGATTAAGAGAGGTAGGAGATGGACAAAATAATGGATGGACAATAATGACAGATGTTGTAGGATTAGGATTAAGATCCGGTGGATGTATACTAGGAGGGGACTAATTAGGATTGGGATGATATGGAAGGTTTGATGGATTAGGATTAGATATATTGTGGGTGACATGCGGTTTGGGGTGATATGGCTCCACTTTCAACAAGAAACTTCATTATAGCCTATTTTGTATGGACTTTATAGTTGAGATAAGAAGCAAATAGGTTGACCTCGTGTTGAGATTTTGGCTTGAAATGAGAGGTGATAGTCTAGTGGAGGGCTACTAGGATTGGATATGAAAAGATTAAGATTAGGATGAGTGGTATTTCCCTTATCAAAGGTAGCATGAGGAGAACTTATGGACTTTTGATTTTGGTTCAAGGGGTAGCTAGTACTAGCATATTCTTGTTGTGGGGAATCTTGGTATGGATATTGGGTGATATGAGAAGATAGAGTAGGCTGTTCATATGTCTTTTGGGGGATGTTACAGGAAGGTACAATAGATGGAGATGAAGACATGAGATTTACTTGGTAAGTGGTATATGGTCATTGATAAGAGGATGAAGGGTGGTAAGAGGTTGATGGAGATGACATGGACTATGCTAGAGGATGACAAGATTTAAATTTTTCTTGAGCAAGAGAATCTAATTCCTCATACATACATTTGACTTCTTGTATTTGTTCATAAAAATCCATGGTTAAAAATCTAGGGTGAAGGATGTGGATTAGGTGGATAAAATGGATTAGGTTGAATTAGACTAGGAAGAGATGGATTATTTGCATTTTGTATTTGGAGTAAAATAATTATTAGAAGGTGATTAGGGATGGTTTGAAGCTTGAACTTAGGCAATATAGAAAACAAGATCACACAACATACACAAGATTTGCAAATAATTTGAATTTTGGATTGGGTTAATGTAATGAGTCAAACATGCAAAATATAACAACACCCTAGATTATTCAAGTAGGTGTGGATTTGTAGTGTAGGCCCACACAATAGAATACCTCATCAATATTCCTACCTAACTAGGAATACCTTTTCCAAGGAAAATATCTAGGGGTCCAGTGGCACAAGGGCTCGCCTTCTCCCTTTCCTTAGTGGATTTAATACCTTGCCCAAAGAAAACTTCTATTTCTACCCTTGGAAATACATGGTGAGTAACTTCGTGTTTGATCAATTGAACCCTAGATCACACTAGAATATGATGGAAATGTCTTAAAAGTTAGGATGTACAAGTTCCTCTAAGGGAGTCCCCAATATATAAGTAAGGTACATGGGCTCCATGTTCATGAACACTAGTCCCTTGAAAGCATGTGACAAGTCACTTCACCTTGTGTCCGGAATTACTTAGGGCCCCAAAGCTATGCCAATGACTATGTGACTAGAATGAGGTACAACATTTGTTCTTTCCCCTTTGACATACCACCCCCCTCCTCTGAAACATGTGGTTGAGGTCATACCTTGGATGATGAAATCCCCAAGTAGGCCTCCTAATAGGAAAGGATTACAAGTAATTTTGATTCCCAAGATCACACTAAGTTCAAGGGAAGAAGATACACAAGTGTTTCAAGTGGCATTTTTTATCTTTAAGATCACATTAGGTGCAAGGAGAGCGAATACACACACACTTAATCCACACAAACAATATTAGTTCCCTTAGGTAAAAATGATGTGTGTGTGTGAAACTAAAAATGATTAGAGGATGCTTTTGATTCCCAAGATCAAACTATGTGCAAGGGAAGAGCATACACACCCCAAGTCAAATCAAGCCCACCAAATAAAGTAAATACAAAAGAGTTTCAAATGATAATCTTTGACAAGCAAATATGCAACAAATGTGTTAGTAGAACATTGATAGATTTTAGCCTTTGACAAGTGATCCTAAAAACAAGTGTTAACTAAAAAAGTATAAATATGTAAAAAATTAGAAATAATATTCAAGATATAGTAGATTGGATGTCACCAATAGATTCCTTATGACTTTCGATGCAATTTTAGAAAAATATATTTGGATTTCAATTTAATATGCAAAAGTTATGCCCAAATAAAGTTTTCAATGAAATAGTGTTAGGATTGATAAATAAAACATTCCAAAAATCATCAACCAATATCATCCAATAGAAAAATAGATATGACCATGAGATTCCTTATGATTTTCTAATCAATATAAAAAATAAGTTATCTCAAATTGGACTTCATATGCAAAAGTTATGCCATAAACTAGGGTTTCAAAAAATTATTTAAAAAAATCCATTTATACCATAGATTTGAAAAGAGAATGATGTAGAAAATGGATTTAAATATTTCTATCCAACTGTAAAACAACATAATGTGATTTGCATACCTAGATTGAAAGATATAAATTTTTGAAAAATTAGAATTATAGGGTCAACTTCAAATCATCACATCTCATTCAATACTGATCCAAATATTCAACATAATCACTTTTTGGAGAGGCCTTGAAGCCATATTTCCAATGAATGTAAGATGGTCTTTCTTCATGACCCGTGTAAAATACAAAACTATCTAAAACAAATTCGCCCCCTAAACGAAAAAAATCAGCAATATAAAAGATCTTTCACCTACAAAACAAAGGCTAGACAAGGGATGTGAGGTCCCACCGGGTGTGCCAAAATGTGTATGTAGAAATATGGAATTAAATAAATAAAAATACATGCAAATACATATTCCATACTTAAGACACAACAAGAGCAAGTAACTCTAAAAAATGGAAATAAAACAATATCACCAAATGAGTTCTTGTTGCCTTTGATATTCCAATGATATTTTGATAGAGATTTGTATATGTTGGTTGTCAAAAATAGAAACATAACTATAAAGGTGGTGAATATATGATGGTAATTAGAGATCTATGATGATTTTGATAGCATAAGTTTATGGCATGAGATGTGTTGATAATGCCTTGGCTGAGGATTGATTTATAGATGCTTGATTGATAGGATGAAAAGCTAGGATTAAGACATTAGATCAATGGTTGATATTCATTGAGACAAGATTAGGGTAAGGATAAGGATTTTTAGGAAAATAAAGGAAGCTTCTAGGGCTTATCCTTATGTGAATGGCTAGGATTGAGAGATGTAGTATGAGATAGATAGCTGAGATGAAAACTTAGTTTGAATTTTACCACAATCATTTATTGATCATATCAAGTTGATGAGGATGAGGACAAGCTAGTCATATGGCTTTGAAAAATTAATTTAAATAATAAAATTATTTAATTAATTATTGGAGAGGGGATGTGTTGATGAGGTTGTTAATCACACAACAAGAAATAAAAGTTTAACTCACAAACCTTTACTTATCTTGAAGGATATGATGAATTCTAGAAGAATCCATAATCCCAAGTCTTCGTTGGTCAGGTCTTCATCATATGACATTACTCATGGTTTGATGTGTAATACTATTTTCTAGTTTGGGGCCTTACATACTGATTATGTTGCCCAATTCTTCAATGTTTCTTCAATTTATCATGTTATTTATAACCAAGGCCTCTCATTGTATCATATCATATTGTACCAATTCATTATCTTGTGTATAGAATATTATTCTATCATATTGATCTTTTTTCGATGAGGCGTAACTTTTGCCTACGATGTCAAAATTGAGCAAACTTTTTTTGAGATTGATCAGAAAAGTGCAAGGAATCTGATGGTATAGGTCATTTTTTGGTTTGGTAAGTCAATTTTCTTGAAAAATTGTAAAATCACCGTATGTTATAAACAGTTGATTTAGGCTTCCACATTGACAACATTGTACTCAATCTTGTATTTCTTTCTAGGGGGCATATTTTACTACATTATTTGTTATGGAGGGTTCATTCGTTTGTAGTTCTTGTCATTTGTTTGAGACTTGTAAGCCATGCATGGTCAATGTCTTTATAGTTCACCTCATGACATCAACTCATTCCATCCTTATTTTAGACATTGCATGTATCCATTGAATGGACTTGTTGATTTGTAAATGCACTGAGATAAAGTGCCACATATTGTACTTGTAGTTTGGGGATCTTGCACATCATGTTGTGCCATTTTTGTACTCACACTACTTTATAAAGTGCCATGGGGGGTTGTGTTAGTGCCTTGATATTTTCCATCACAATCTTGTCCGATGAGTGTCCCTCCATGACATTTGTAGCCTCATGCATGTGTACCTTGTTATTTGTACACCCTTTTCTTGTTGATAACTAAGAGGAGGGGGGGTGAATCAGTTATCTTAATTATTTTGACTTTCAGTCCTTCTATGATAATTAGTGTATAATCAAATCATACAAGCAAGCATTACCATGGAAGAAGATATAACATTAGTACACATGACACAATGATTTTGATGTGGAAAACCTGGTTAAGGGAAAAACCACGGGGTGATTAACCCAAGATTGTATTCTCTATTAGAAGAATAGAATAGTACAAAATGGCACTTGCCAATTAGGGCTCACTGCCCGAGCACACTGCACATAAGAGGCTTATTGCCTATAAGAGAATCGTTGTCTACTAGAAAAAAAGGTAACAAAATAATTGAATAGATGAGAAGCATCCACACATGCTAAAGTTCAATTCCGATTAAGCCCAATATACTAATCTGCTGCACTTAATTCTTACTCTCCTTAGGTGCTGCTGTCCTGTTACATTCTAGACCTGTCTTACTACCTTCACACTACTCTTTTGCTATTCTTCACACAATACCACCTTGAACACACACATTCATATCTAAATCCATCTGATATATACATCCGCACCAAAGATTTCATCCACTTTCTAGTCGGCATCCAGAATACTTATTATTTTCCCAACCTCTTGGTCTGTCGGCTGAATCCTTGCTTATCAAGTGATGCGTATCAAAGAGATGCTCATAGAAGTCATCAATCATGTCAGCCAATCATGAATGATACCTTAGTAAGCTTGATCACCATCAATATCTCATCCGGATCAAGGTCTGATGCTCTACCGGCCAGTTCTTCCTCTGTTTACTCTACAAAACAGGAACCCAATACTTAGGTGCTTATATCTCTTCATAATTTCATCACTGAAGGCTCAATCCCTGGAATCTATCAGTCAAGGTACTCCTCTTGAATTCCCCAAGTTCGTAGTTTTCATAGATACTTCCTATGAGAGATCCGGACCTGATTGTCAGACCATGCTGCATACTCTGTTCTTGGTCACCGGACCAAGTTACTCTATAATCTAACTTCTGGTATAGACACACCATGTCCTACAGATGGGTGGGATGAACTTTGTTGCCATCAATGACAACACTCATGAAGCTACAATGTGTCTCTTGCCAACAATCTCCCCCTTTGGCATTGATGGCAACACTTAGTGAAAAATGACTAAGTGTCATACTATACTCCCCCTTGGCTAATGCTCTATTTTTATGTACATTTTCTGGAGCTCCCCCTTAGCTAGATTCCTCATTTTTCACTACTCCTCACTCCCCCTTTGACATCAATAGCAAAGGGTAGAATCCACACACCAACAATCCTCAAAAAATCAACTATACTTAGCCACTTAAGTATAAATACATGATACACTTACATATATTGAAGTATATCTGCAAAAGATGTCTTCAACTGGGCAAATTCTATTGCCCAACTCTGCTTCATCCTGTCCAAAATTGAGATGTGACCACTCAATAGGAATGCAAAAGCTTTTTCCCTCTTAAGATCTGTTGGATCACTGGTTCGGGCTGTGGTCTGGGCATCAGTTAGGGCCTCATGGATGGCCTCTAATTTAGGGATAATCATCCCTCTAAGTTCACCCATCCTGCTTAATATGTTCTTCCTCTTCTTCTCAAGCTTCTTAATCTCATTCATGACTACAATAGTTTGACATTCCTGGTTTATTATGGATACAGTGAGAGGATCAAAATTCTGAGAGAGGCTTGATAGTTTATCCTCTTGTTCTTTCACTTTCTTCTCAATATCATTTTTTACTTTAGTCCAGGATATATAGAATTTATATACTTCTCCATCCTTAAAAGCATTTTCTAAGCTCTTTATCCCAATATCCATATTTCTCCTATCATTGGTTATAAAGCCTTGTAACTCAGAGAATCTCTTATCCGAAAACTCTTTCCGGACCTTCACCTCAGTTGATTTCTCTAAAGATTCAAAATGAGTACTGACAGAACTAAAAAGAGACTTGAGATTACCGAATGAAGAAGCTGAGGAATCCTTCTGAAAGGATGGCATGATATTTTCAAGCACACCAGATGCAATTTCTAGTAGCTCATAGTCTTCCATGTGAGACTTTAGAAGTTTCTCTTTAGCCTTTGCTTGGGCAAAGGATGCTATCTTCATTGTTTGAACCGGGGAGAGAGAATCAAAGTCAAATGGTCCTTGAAGTAACTCCGGTTCATCAATCTCCATCATTTCTTTAGTCAAGAAATCCTTGACAGTTTTTGCAGTGTCTCTTTCCAGAGACAAAGTTTTCTTTCCTTCTGCACTATCACTTGTGTTCTTCTCAGCTTGACCTTCTTCTCTTCCCTTCATTTCTTCTTCTTTCTCCTCTGCTTCTTGACTAATCTTTTCTTCTACTCTTTCTTCTTCTTTAGATCCAGAGTCAGCAGTGGAAACCAGAGGAGAGATGTTTGCTTGATCATGGACCTCCTCTTCCGAAGCAAAGGAATCTAAGTCCTTACCTTTATCTTCACCTGTCTCCTTTACCTCTTCTGCCACTATCTCTGTAGATTCTTCTTCAACATTTGTAGCTGAGGGATCATCACCTAAGTCCTCTATAATAGGAATGTTGAATCTTTTGTATGCATTCTGGAGGATCTCTTCTATCTCTTTTGCTACTTTGTCATTTTCTCTAAGCATAAGCTGATTCATTCTAGCTTTGCTTCGAAACTCATCCTTACAATCTTTGAAGATCATATTCTTCTGCTTAGGAGTGATTGAAGGATATAGCTGAATAGCTATCTATTCTCAGATCTCAAGATCCTTTGCCATAGCATTATTCTTTCTTATTTCTAATTCCTTTTCTAGGCTTTTGGGAATAAGAGATATAATTTTAATAAAAGCCTTGTTGTAGATATTCAGATACCTGACTGTGGCTTCTTGCAAGATCTTTTGGTCAGCTTCATTGTAATCATCATAGAATTCAGCCATTGGTTGAAGGTTCCCATCCACAGTAACTGATTTTATGATGTCATCAATGCATAGAGTAGGCTTTTCAACAAATTATTCTATTACTTCTTCAGTAGAGGGTTCACTGGATGATTTCCTTTTCTTCTTCATTTTCTTTACTTCCTCATCTGATTTTGTCTCTTCTTCATCCTTTTGGCTTGTGTAAGACCTTGTTGCCTCTTTCTTGGTTCTCTTCTCTCCTTTTCTGGATGTCTGAGCTTCCATTTTTGAAGTCTTTTGACCCTTGGAAGTGGCAGGTGCAGAGCTTTTGGTTGATCTGGTCCAGGAGGGAGCTTGCAGTGGAGCACTTTCTTTTCTAGTTTCTTGCTTTTCTTTCTCTGCCCTTTCAATTTTGTCTCTATTGGCATCAAGTGCCTCTTTTGAGATTCCATGCCTTTTGGCAAATTCTTCTACCTTTTTTCTCACTTTTCTCTTCATCTCCGGTTGTTTGAGCTCCACATGGATTTTTACACTTAATTCTTCAAAGGTTCCAAACCTTTCTATCTTAAGATCCTTGGGATGATTTAGCATGTGTTGAACATGCAGCTCTACAAATTTCTCATCAACTTCATACCCCATTGGCATGATCCACACTATTCTTGGTTCCACTACCTCCATTAGGCACTGATCAGTTTCTACCATAAAGCATACTATATCTTTATATTTTTCAACTAGGGATTGGGGAATTCTTTCTCTAGCCTGCATCATGCTTTGGAAGTTTTTGAAGTAACCCCATAGTGTTGTGTTTTGTGCCTTAGCATCACCAAGCCCATGCAAGTAATCTCTGATCTGAATTGCAACCGGTCTGTTATTTTGCCATACCCATCCATTGGATCTGGGTAGCTCATTCATGTAGTAAAAGAATAGGCAGAGTATCAAACCACCGTATTTGAAAGAATTCTTCTTATCCTTCTTTATCTTCTGCAAATTCTCCAAGAGTTGATTCAGAAGGAGCTCACAAAGATAATAGTCTGCATTCTTCCTCAACATTTCATAAGCAGTATATATAGTAGTTTCGGATACTAAATTTTCCTTGCTAGAGTGATATATCTTATATCTAATTATCATTGATGCAAACTTGATATCCAGATCTATGATATCCTCAATTGTCATTGCTCTTTTATCAAATTTTGATCTGGTAGCCTCACTTACAATTTGGTTTTTGACAGATTTGAGAGTAGGCATCCCACCGGTTGAGTGTAATCCAGTTACTACCCTAATGACATCTTTAGTGATCTTAAATGGCCTGTTCAACCACATGAAGTTGTCATGCATTCTGCTCAAAATATATCAGACCCATTCATCTTTCAGAAAATAGGGGAAATGAATGCATTGTGTAAAATGCTTGTCTCGTATGGCTTTATACTAAGTTTTGAGTTCAAATGAGTCATCTATCAAATGCTTGTGATAGATGTCAACTAGCTTAGATTCCCCAAATTCTTCAATATTCGCATGAATATATGCCCTAACATCTTCTACATGCAGAACCCCATGCGGAATGCTTGAAAAGGTGCCTAGGGGATCAACTTCTACAGATTTATATGGATGTTTCTTGAATTTGGGACGTGGCCTATCAGTGATCTTTACAACATTCAATGTAGCCATCTTCAAAATGATTTACAGAGAAATATTCAATAACAGAAAATACCTTTTGCACTTCTAGGGTTCGCGGAGTGAGTCAGATTGATTTGCTGGATGAATCGACTTCAACGGTTGATCTTTGAGAAATTTGAAACAATTTGTTGCAGAGCTCCTTTTCTTTTCTTCTTGAATGCAAATGTGCAAATGACGAGCAAATGAACTCTTTTATTTCTGAGAAAAACCCTAAATCCACACTGCAATAAATGCACAACTTAAGTCATTTTGGTTGCCTGGTTCTTCTTATTTTGAGAAAGACCTTTTTCTGGATCACTGAGATATACTCAGAGTTATCCTTGGTGGTTAATAACAAACTATATTACTCTCCCCAAACATTTGATCTATCCACAGATCAAGATGCTTCAAATTTAAATCATACCAGATCTAACTGTGATAATCCTGTTTTACCAGATGACTGTTAAACCGGATCAATCTTGGCAGATTAGATTCTTCAAATCTTCTTGTGGATCTTCCATATCTTTACCAAGCTTTCTTTAGATGTTTCTCTAAAAATCCTTTAATCGGTAACTTCCCATGTGCCAATTTCAGGCACCAATTGACTGGCTGGGGGACTTGTTTTTCTTAGTGACTCCCCCTGAGCTAGAGCTCATCTACTCAATTTCTAGAAGGATTATCAGCACTAGATTCTGGTGCGGATCCATCCCCAACATTCTCTGTGCTTCTCTTCACCCAGATCTTGTTCATCTCCCTTTGAATTTCATCCGCGTTCACATTTCCCTTTCCTTTGTCTTGGCTATGATTATACTGTTCCGGACCCCTTTTGTCTTGATTCTTACTTCTACAGAATTTGGCAATATGACCGGATCTATTGCAATTGTAGAAAATAACATTTCTTTGCATATTTGACTGATATCCTCTTCATCTACATTGATTAGCCATATGTCCCATTCTATTGCATGCAAAACATCTACCATTGAATGAATTGTTCATTTGCATATTTCTACACTCATGAGATTTGTGACCATACCTTTTGCAATTGAAACATTGTCTAGAGAAGGATGAATTAGTTTGATTTATTCTTCTTCTGCACTAATTTGATTTATGACCAAAGTTATTGTAGTTGTGGTAATATCCATTGAAGGATGGATATCTTTGAGCATTTGGTTGCCTTACTAGAGGTCTTCTAGGTCTGTTCCATGGATTTCCTAATCTAGAGTTCTTCTGACCGGATCCGGAGCTTTCACCTTTCTCATATCCCAAGCCATGCTTGTCATCTACCCTCTTTTGACTTTCAAGAAGAACTTCAAGTTAAGCAGAGCTTATCTTGAATTTTTCTTTGTATTCATTTGTTGTTTGTAGATCCTCTTTAAGAATGTCTATTTGATCCTCAAGTTTTTCTTCATTATCTCTAGCATCTTCAAGATCCAATTCCAGATGTCTGATTATTCTATCCATTTTATGGTAGTCTTCTGATTTTTCCTTGAGAGATTATCTTAGATCATCTTCAGTTTTTCTTTTTTCTTCAATTTCTTGGGTGAACTTCATAACTCCTGATTCCATTTCATGTCTTACCATAATGACCTCTTTTGATAACTTTTCACATATCTTGGTTTTCTCTTTTAGGTCTTCATTTGTATCATTGGTTTCACCTTGACTTACTAATTGCTGAAGTAGATCCTTTCTCTTTTTCATAGAGATACTCAGTTTCCCTTTTAATTCATTTATGAATTAATCATCATGTTTAAGTCTTTCCTTCAATTCATTGACTTCAGAATTAGATTGTTCAAGATCATCTAGGGCAGACTGAAGTTGTTCCCTCATACCATACATATCCATTTGAATTTCCAAATCTTCCTCAAGCTGTTAGGCTCTGTTTGGAGGAACTTGGCTCTGATACCAATTGTTGATAACTGAGAGGGGGGGTGAATCAGTTATTTTAATTATTTTGACTTTCAGTCCTTCTTTGATAATTAGTGCAGAATCAAATCATGCAAGCAAGCATTACCATGGAAGCAGATATAACATTAGTACACATGACAATGATTTTGACGTGGAAAACCCGGTTAAGGGAAAAACCATGGGGTGATTAACCTAAGATTGTATTCTCTATCAGAAGAATAGAATAGTACAAAATGGCACTTGCCAATTAGGGGTCACTGCCTGAGCACACTGCTCAGAAGAGGCTTACTGCCTATAAGAGACACACTGTCTACTAGAAAAGAAGGTAACAAAATACTTGAACTAATGAGAAGCATCCACACATGCTAAAGTTTAGTTCCAGTTAAGCCCAATATACTGACCTGCTGCACTTCATTCTTACTCTCCTTAGGTGCTACTATCCTATTACATTCCGGACCTGTCTTATTGTCTTCACACTACTCTTTTGCTATTCTTCATACAATACCAACTCCAACACACACATTCATATCTAAATCAATCTAGTATTTATATCCGCACCAAAGATTTCATCCACTTTCTAGTTGGCATCCAGAATACTTATTATTTTCCCAACCACTTGGTCTGTTGGCTGAATCCTTGCTTACCAAGTGATGCGTATCAAAGAGATGCTCATAGAAGTCATCAATCATGTCAGCCAATCATGAATGATACCTTAGTAAGCTTGATCACCATCAATATCTCATCCGGATCAAGGTCTGATGCTCTGTCGGTCAGTTCTTCCTTTGTTTACTTTGCCAAACAGGAACCCAATACTTAGGTGCTTATATCTCTTCATTCATTCATCACCGGAGGCTCAATCCCTGGAATCTATTAGTCAAGGTACTCCTCTTGACTTCCTCAAGTCTACACTTTTGATAGATACTTCCTGTGAGAGATCCGGACCTAATTGTCAGACCTTGCTACATACTCTGTTCTTGGTCACCGGACCAAGTTACTCTACAATCTGACTTCCAGTATAGACACACCATGTCTTGCGGATGAGTGGGATGAACTTTGTTGCCATTAATGACAACACTCATGAAGCTACAATGTGTCTCTTGCCAACATTACTAAGTTGTTGTACACACCTAAAAATGACATGACTCTACTTAAATAAATATTTTTAATATTTATTTCATCTTCATATTCCTCTATCAATAAATAAATAAATTATTTTATTTATTTGATTCACTTTCTCCCATTTAATTAAATAAATTACATTTATTTAATTAATTCCATCTATATCAACTTTATTCTTCTAAATAATTAAATAATTTTAATTATTTAATTAAATCATCCATTCTTCTAAATTTAAATAAAATGCAAATTTATTTAAATTAAATCTCCCCAAAAATAAAATATATTTAAATATTTTATTTATTCTTCCAAATTATCCACAAGTAATTAAATAAATCTATTTATTTAATTATGCTTTCTTATCTTCTAAAAAATCTTCAAATCTTCTAAAAATAAATTCTTCTTGTCATACAAAAGCAAAAGACTAAGTTAACTGATTTAAAGAAAATCTGTTTTATCAACAAAGCTCTTAAATTAGAAAAATATATTCTAATTTAAGAAATAAAAACTCATCCTCATCAAGAAAGCATTTAACTCAACAAAGCATCTTTTTGAATGACACATGTCCTTCTTTTTCGCGCACATTCTCTCGAACATTCTCCTTCGTTGATCTTCTTATTTCTTCTCAACCATTGATCTTCTCTCAACAACTCTATAAATACAACCCTCTTCTTCTATTTTATATATCCATCTTTTGAGTAAACTTATGCTACAGAAACCATAGTGCGTCATTGGTACCTCCACTATCACTTCATCAAATCTATCATTCCATTTTGTGTTGAAGTTCATCTTCAACACAACAAGTACCTGAGTCATTTCTCCTTGTCATCTTGAGGAATCAAAGCAAGGAAGCAAGCTTCCTGAGGGCCATCTTCATCACCAAAGGATCAAGAAAGAGTAGGCGAACAATGGAAGTTGCAAGGTAAAAGGTTGTGCTCATATCTCTTTTCTTTATTTTAAATCCTTTTTATCTTCATATTCCATTGATGTTTTGGGTTTATTTATTCATTTGATTATTCCCACATTTTACCCATCACATTTCTGGTGCCCACCATGGGGCTCTTGCCCCTAATCTAACCAAAAATTTGAGTTTCTTAGTGACAGGTTCCGTACAGGTTTCATACAGGCTTCTGACAGGTTCATCCGGTGCATACATCCTCTCAGCCAGCGCATTTGCCTCCTATTACGGTGCATACAGACTTCTGGTGCAAAGAACCTCTGAGTCGGTGCTTTTACCTTCTATTTTGGTGCCTACGGTAGTATGACACATACATCCCCTATTCCGACGCTTTTACCTCCTATTCTGGTGCCTGCATAATTCCAGTGCATGCATCATAATACACAGTGCTTTCATACCATTTCACGGAACATCTGTTAGATTAGCGCATTTGTCTCTTCTTCCTGCACTTTTGACATATGTCTTAGTGCATCTGTAAAATGAAACTCACAGTCTCTATTTCTACGCATACAGGTTGTCAAGCAACGCTTCTAATTTATCACTGTGGTTTTAGGATTTCATTCTGATTTTCTGATTAATGCTAACATTTGTCTTGCAGGAGTAAGAGCTGGATAGATCATTTAGCTGAATTAATTAATTAATTTAGATTAATTAGGGGAAAAAGTAAAAAAAAAATGCATGCATGCAAATCTCACGTAGTCCTTAACTAGGAGGATAGTAACTAAACCACTACTATCTTTGCATTATTGCTATCTTTGCACTATTGCTATCTTCCTAGTTTAGAACATTGTTATCTCACAAATGGAATAAACCATTACTATCTTTAAACACTTCAAAGTTAACAAATGCACGAGTGCCCAAGAAGATACCACATTTAATTTTTTTCCTTTTAAATAGGATTGGATTAATTAGTGTCTACTGTGTCTGTTGAATGACAATAGGCTTATGCTCTCCCCTTTACTGGGTGACCAGAATGCCATACTTGTTATTCCTTGTATTTAACCTTTAGAGGGGCCTGCCCTTAGATGCCCACCTATCCAAGTGGGAATGACCCTAAGTGGAAACAAGCTAAAGCCAAGCCCTACCGATCCACATTAAATAAATTGTGCTTGAGGCAAAAGCTTCTGGCAATGAGTGCTGCTGTGTTACACCGACAGCCAACCTCCCCCAAAACCCTACAAGGCGTAACCCTTGGAGGCTGGGAGACTCCATAACGGAGAGTAGTGCTGCTGCATGTGTAACCACTCAAACGGTTGCCTTGACTACTTAGCCATTTGTTTAGTATACCAAAAACCCCTATTTGTTGACACAAAAGGTGGAACCTTTGAAGCGGCCCCGATTCATGTGATTCATAGTAGAGGTAGCAGGGACAATCCTAATGTTCGGTGGGGGTACGAACCTAAGGAAACCCGGATCTGGTATGCGTGAGAAGTGAGTACCGTGGCGAGGAGTCGATGCTACTAGATCCTAGAGCTACATGCTTTGAATATGCATAGCTAGGGGATTCAACAAATACTATCCTTTCCAGCCTAGGTTGTACTTGTTCTTGTGTCAAAAAGTCCAAAAATACAAAAAAATAACAAAAGATAAAAATAATGAAAACTTCTATGTGCTTGATGTGTCCTTTGTCATAATTGAGAATCAAAATTCAAGAAAAGACCAAGTTTTCAGCCAAGAACATTTTTTTTGAAAAACGTGCCAAAAAAACCTCTACAAAATCCAAACTAAAAAACCAAAACGACACATTTGGTGCAACCTGCGGCGCATTTGCTTAGACTTACAATGCATTTGATACCTATTGCAGCGCATTTGAAAATTACCAAAGTTGTGCACTTGATTCGACCTGTGGCACTTTTGCACTCTGTTCTGGCACATTTACTGTTGTGCATCCAAACCAGAAAGCTATTCCATACCTTCCAAGAGAAAACTATCAACTTTTCAGAAACCATTTCAAACCTGTCTCAATTGTTCCAAAATCTGATTAAAATCATGCAAGTCAACCATCTCCCTCTTTTTCCACACCATAGCTGCTTTTCCCACATTACATCATCCAAAATCTCACAAAATTCTTCCAAAATCCAACAAGGTTGGAACCAAGCTATTCTTGATCGTATCAAACCTCAAACAAACCTAGTGAGCCTCCACTATCAAGGATCACTTATCCTTTTCTCTCAGAACTCCACTAGTGGCTTGTGCAAAACTAGTCCACATCAAGTAAAAAGATTTATATCATTCTTACTTCGACTATCATTTTGTTTATCCAACTTGTTTGACACCAATTGATCTAAGGAGAACCTTGCTCAAATCTTGGCACTTTCTAGCACCCTTTGTTCAGAACTTTCAAACTCACCCCATTCCATCTCTGGTCACCTTGCATGGTCTTAACTAGGTTACAAAAACAAAAAAAAATTGAAATGGCTGAAAAAACCATAACAACCTCTCACAAAAGCGATGAAGAAATTTCTATGGAAGAGGTCCTCCAAACACAGCAAGACCGAAGATTTCAATGCATAATGGGTAAGGTACTTACCCCAGACCCTACCAAATTCTTTCTACACCTAGCACATCTAGGAGTCAAGCTCCATAAAGATTTTGATGTAGAGGCTCTAAAACAACCTGAGGAAGAAAGAAACCCTGAGGGAAGCACACATGAGGAAATACCCATAGACAAAAGCAAAGCAACCATTGATTCTATAGATGCCTTAAGTTTGATGACCCAACAAATCCAAGCTTTACAACAACAATTCATAGACATGCAAATAGGGGCATCAACTAAACATTACTCCCTAGAGGATATTTCACCATATCCTTTTGATAGAACTTTGATCATGTTACCTTTCCCCTCTAAATTTGAGGTGCCAAAATTTGATAAAATATTGGGTAAGTGCAGGAAGATGGGGGGCCAAAAAGGGATCTTAAGTGGCCACTTTTTTTCTGAAATCAGGAAATACTGGCCTTGGATGAGAAATTGAGCATAGTTACACTCAAAATTTGGAGATGCAACCAAAACAATGTTTGTAGTGCTCTGAGTCTACTTTCTAAACTATTATTTTGTTTTGAAAATGGCATAGATTAAGGGGTTCAAAAGAGGGAACCACAAAAATTGGTGTTGTTTCTGTCAAAAAAACATAACATAGCATGTTTTGTGGCTCCCTCAAAAGGTCAACTTTTTTTTGGTATTTTTAAAATTGCTTCAGTGAGAAATGTAGTTTATACCTGATTTTTCTGATAATTTTTTGATGAATATTTGATTTTTTACTAATTTTCAAAGTGGACACATCCTAAAAAATAGAATTTTGGCTGTGCTACCCCTATAAATTTTGAAAACTAATTGAAAATCATTTTTTTATTTTTTTAATATTTGTAGAATGGAGTCTAGTTTCTAAATATGTAATTTTTTTGAAATTTGAATGAATAGTTAATTTACAATGAAAAAAAGACCAAACAGTGGTTTTTGCCTAAAAACAGACACACAAACAAAAGAAATTAAAGATGAAAGGCTTAACATTGTTAAAATGTGAAAAAAACCACATGGTCAAATAGCTAAGAGAAAGCCTAACATTACCCAAGTGTTTGATTTGTTCGACCTTGAAACACGTGCAAATCTGAGGGTTAGCACGAACGAAATTATGTGAAATTTTAAAGAATATGGAAAAACACGTCTGTGACTATTCATAAGGCACTCCAAGCCTCTAGGTTGGAAATCCAAATCAAATCCCAAGCCCAAGGCTTGGGATTCCCAAAGCAAGACATAACGCGAGTGCATTATGTTTTTCTTTGCATTTTTCCTTTCCTGCAAGTCTGTTGTTTGTCATGTTTGACATAACGTGAGTGCATTATAACGCGCTCACGTTATGTTCCCCTTAAATTTTTTTTATGTTCAAGGCTATTAATCATGAGGGTTAAGGGATAAGGGATAGGGTTGGAGGGTTTAGGGATAAGGGATTAGCGTTTAAGGTATAGTATCGAGCTTGTTGAGGGTCCAGGAATAAGCATAGCGTTTAGGGTTTAGGGATGAGGGATTAGAGTTGAGGGATGATAGATTAGGGTTGAGGGTTTAGGGTTTAGGGTTTAGGGATAGGGTTGAGGGTCGAGGGATCAGAGTTAAGGGTTGAGGGATTAGGGTTTGACATTGAGGGTTGAGGGTTGAGGTTCAAGGGTCAAGGGTTTAGGGATAGGGTTGAGGTTCAAGGGATTAGGGTTAACGTAGAGTGTGGAGGGTGTAAGGATTAGGGATAGGGTTGGAGGGTTTAGGGATAAGGGATTAGGGTTTAAGGTATAGTATCGAGTCTGTTGAGGGTTTAGGAATAGGGATAGCATTTAGGGTTTAGGAATGAGGGATTAGAGTTGAGGGATGATGGATTAGGGTTGAGGGTTGAGGGATTAGGATTTAGGGATAAGGTTTAGGGTTGAGGGTTTAGATATTAGGGTTTAAGGTATAGTGTTGAGGGTTAAGGGTTTAGGATTAGGGTTTAGGGTTGATGGATTAGCATTTAATGTCGAGGTTAGGGTTAGAATGTTGAGGGTAGAGGGATTAGGGATAGGGTTTAGGGTTGAAGGTTTAAGGATTAAGGGTTGAGGCTTTAGGGATGAGGGTTTAAGGCTTAAGATATAGTGTCAAGTGTTGAGGGTGTAGGGATAGGGTTTAAGTTTTAAGGGTTAACAGTTGACGGATAGGGATTAGGGTTTAAGGTATAGTGTTGAGGGTTGATGGTTTAGGGATAGGGTTTAGGTTTGAGGGATTAGGGTTTAGGGTTGATGAATTAGGGTTTAATGTTGAGAGTTGAGGGTTGAGGGTTGAGGTTGAGGGATAGGGTTAATGGTCAAGGGATTAGGGTTAAATAAGAGTGTCGAGGGTAGAGGGATTAGGGTTTAAGGTATAGTATCGAGCCTATTGAGGGTCTAGGAATAGGGATAGCATTTAGGGTTTAGGGATGAGGGATTAGAGTTGAGGGATGACAGATGATAGATTAGGGTTGAGGGTTGAGGGATTAGGGTTTAGGGACAAGGTTTAGGGTTAGGGTTGAGGGATTAGGGTTTAAGGTATAGTGTTGAGGGTTTAGGGATAGGGTTTAGGGTTGAGGGATTAGAGTGAAGGGTTGAGGGATTAGAATTTAATGTTGAGGGTTGAGGGTTTAGGGATAGGGTTGAGGGTCGAGGGATCAGAGTTAAGGGTTGAGGGATTAGGGTTTGACGTTGAGGGTTGAGGGTTGAGGTTCGAGGGTCATGGGTTTAGGGGTAGGGTTGAGGGTCAAGGAATTAGGGTTAAAGTAGAGTGTGGAAGGTATAAGGATTAGGGATAGGGTTGGAGGGTTTAGGGATTAGGGATTAGGGTTTAAGGTATAGTATCGAGTCTATTGAGGGTGTAGGATTAGGGATAGCATTTAGGGTTTAGGGATGAGGGATTAGGGTTGAGGGTTGAGGGATTAGGGTTTAGGGATAAGGCTTAGGGTTGAGGGATGAGGGATTAGGGTTTAAGGTATAGTGTTGAGGGTGATTGAGGGATTAGAGTGAAGGGTTGAGGGATTAGGATTTGACGTTGAGGGTTTAGGGTTTAGGGTTTAGGGTTAGGGTTGAGAGATGAGGGATTAGAGCTAAGGGTTGAGGGATTAGGGTTTGACGTCAAGGGTTGAGGGTTGAGGTTCAAGGGTCAAGGGTTTAGGGATAGGGTTGAGGTTCAAGGGATTAGGGTTAAAGTAGAGTGTGGACGGTGTAAGGATTAGGGATAAGGTTGGTGGGTTTAGGGATAAGGGATTAGGGTTTAAGGTATAGTATTGAGTCTGTTGAGGGTTTAGGAATAGGGATAGCATTTAGGGTTTAGGGATGAGGGGTTAGAGTTGAGGATGATGGATTAGGGTTGAGGGATGAAGGATTAGGGTTTAGGGATAAGGTTTAGGGTTGAGGGTTGAGGGATTAGGGTTTAAGGTATAGTGTTGATGGTTAAGGGTTTATGATTAGGGTTTAGGGTTGACGGATTAGCATTTAATGTCGAGGTTAGGGTTAGAGTGTCGAGGGTAGAGGGATTAGGGATAGGGTTTAGTATTGAAGGTTTAAGGATTGAGGGTTGAGGCTTTAGGGATGAGGGTTTAAGGCTTAAGATATAGTGTCAAGTGTTGAGGGTGTAGGGATACGGTTTACGTTTTAAGGGTTAAGGGTTGACGGATAGGGATTAGGGTTTAAGGTATAGTGTTGAAGGTTGATGGTTTAGGGATAGGGTTAACGTTTGAGGGATTAGGGTTTAGGGTTGATGATTCAGGGTTTAATGTTGAGAGTTGAGGGTTTAGGGTTCAAGGTTGAGGTTGAGGGATAGGGTTAATGGTCAAGGGATTAGGGTTAAATAAGAGTGTCAAGGGTAGAGGGATTAGGGTTTAAGGTATTGTATCGAGCCTGTTGAGGGTCTAGGAATAAGGATAGTGTTTAGGGTTTAGGGATGAGCAATTAGAGTTGAGGGATGACGGATGATGGATTAGGGTTTAGGGTTGAGGGATTAGGGTTTAAGGTATAGTGTTGAGGGTTTAGGGATAGGGTTTAGGGTTGAGAGATTAGAGTGAAGGGTTGAGGGATTAGAATTTGGCGTTGAGGGTTGAGGGTTTAGGGTTGAGGGTTTAGGGATAGGGTTGAGGGTTGAGGGATCAGAGTTAAGGGTGAGGGATTAGGGTTTGACATTGAGGGTTGAGGGTTGAGGTTCGAGGGTCAAGGGTTTAGGGATAGGGTTGAGGGTTGAGGGTCGAGGAATTAGGGTTAAAGTAGAGTGTGGAGGGTATAAGGATTAGGGATAGGGTTAGAGGGTTTAGGAATAAGGGATTAGGGTTTAAGGTATAGTATCAAGTTTGTTGAGGGTGTAGGATTAGGGATAGCATTTAGGGTTTAGGGATGAGGGATTAGAGTTGAGGGATGATGGATTAGGGTTGAGGGTTGAGGGATTAGGGTTTAGGGATAAGGTTTAGGGTTGAGGGCTGAGGGATTAGGGTTTAAGGTATAGTGTTGAGGGTTTAGGGATAGGGTTTAGGGTTGAGGGATTAGAGTGAAGGGTTGAGGGATTAGGATTTGATGTTGAGGGTTGAGGGTTTATGGATAGGGTTGAGGGTTGAGGGACTAGAGTGAAGGGTTGAGGGATTAGGATTTGACATTGAGGGTTGAGGGTTTAGGGATAGGGTTGAGGGTCGAGGGATCAGAGTTAAGGGTTGAGGGATTAGGGTTTGACGTTGAGGGTTGAGGGCATTTTCTATCAAGAACTTGATTATGCGGGCTTGCCCCTTCATTGTTATGCCTATCATATGGCAGAGCATCTAGCAAGCTCTTGCAAGAAAGAGATGTGATCAATACAAAGGATGTGATGAATCTATAGTAGGACAAAATGCGAGCACATTATAGCGCAAGTGCATTATAACGTGCTCACATTTTGTTTTTCTTTTGAAATGGTAAAAAAGTGGTTACCCTTGTGATCCAGGCCCACATGCTCTATTTTCTTACTGATTCTATGCGTGCTCTGACAAAAAAGAAGTGCTTTCATGTTGTTGGGAAGTTCACATGCACATTTGACACATTGTACCACCTTTGCATGATCTTTCCACCACCTTTTCTACTTTGCCAACTTGAGAAGGAGGAAATAACATAGTTTTCACACCAAGTTTGATATATATCTATTCAAGTTTCAATTTTTGTAGTGTTGCAATGTTAATTGTGATTCAATTTTAGGAATTTAACATTATAGATTGGTTAATAGTATTGCTGTTAGTAATGATATTTGAGTGTTATTGAATTTAACATTGAAAAGGAAGCAAGTGGTGAAAAACTCAAATTGTTGAGGAGTTTGATGCAAGAAGATAAAAACACTACATAATTGGGTACTCTCTCCATTCAAATCTTCATTTTTTAGGTATGTCAAGTCTTTACATGCATGTTCTTTACATTTTCCTTATTTCGGATTGAATTACTTTATCATGCTTTATCATACATGTTTAAAATAGACACATTCCCAATCAAGAAAGCAGCCTACAATCTCACATGATGCCATGTATATTTTCTACACTTGGGCTCTTTAATAATTCTATGTAATAAACAAACCTTAACATACCATGATGTCAAACTATACAAGAATAAATCCTTACAACATAAAAAAAATACAATCCCACTATTATCTTGTATTCATTTCTTAGGAACTAATATTGGTCTCTTTATCATTCTACAGACAAATTCTTTGTCATGCCGAGGAAACGATCAAGAATTAAACCAACATAGGAAGAGACAGGAGCTAAGAATGCAAAGAAAGCAGTGGCTATGAGGGAACTTCGTGAGAAGAGGAAATTGGACATGATAAATGAAGACATACCAATTGAAGAGGAACCACAACCATCACAAAGAGATATGGTATTGGCGGCACAAAGAGAACAAATGCAAAAACTTCATGGTATGAGAGATTTGAATACCATAGTTAGAGACACGTCCTCTACCACAAGTCAACATGTAGGGACACCATCTACCACATCTCAAGTTGAGAGTACATCATCACTCACATGTGATGAAGGCGGTACACCATCGTTCCCACCTCAACCTCAAGGTATGTCATCTATTCCATCTTCGATCAAAGGTATGGCATCTAACCCATCTCATTTAAATATTGATGAAATTCCTAATGTTGAGATGAATTTAGCTAACTTGACACCACCTAGAATCTTGCATAGAAAGCCAAAGTATTTGATTGATATTGATGAGAATATTTTGCAGCCAATGGAAGGTAAGATTCCAAAACGCACTTGTAGAAGATATGCTAATAAGATTTGGAGATTGTTCTTTGAAAAGTTAAATGAGACTGCAAGATGTCAACTATTTGTTGAAATGATGCGAAGTATAAAGTATAGGTCTATCATGAAGATTCTTGGGTTGAGAACATCAGAGGCTTCAAGTGAAAAATCTATTGTCAAGAATCTAATGAGTGCGTATGAGAGTGTGGGTAACACCTCACGCACAAAAGATAGTAATGCAACACGGCGTGTGATTACATCGACTATAGTAAGTAGTCAAACGAGGAAAGCTCGTCTCATTAGAAAGACAAGTCAGGAATTGAGAATTAATAGGAAAACTTTATCAAGAGCCGTTGGAAGATGCCAAAGAATTGAGGACACTAATGCCAATGAATTATGGGTGTTCTCGGGGAGACTACCATGAAAAGATAAACCAATTGTTGAAGCATTGAGATCACTAAGTGAAGACTTTTGGAAGAATTACAAAAGGGTATCTCCGAATCAAAGGGATGTGGTAAGAAGGAGAATTAGTAGTCAGAACCGCGAGCCACATCCAAAGCATTTTTTGGATGAGACTCAAACACAGTTTTATGGTAAATTTCTAGAGAAGTATCCTCAAATTAAAATTTGTCAAAGATATTTTGAATTGCAAAAACCTTTCTATGTTAAGATAAATCACACATGCACTACTTGTTGTTGTAGATTACATATTGAATTTTCTAACCATTTTGATGCTTATAGGTCTATATGTTTAGATATGCATACTAACAATGATTTGTAGGGTTGTGCCATATGTGCCCCACCAACATCTTCAAGAGACTTCATATCAAGAATTTTATGTGAAAGAGAGGAAGGTCAAATATTCTACAAGAAATTATGCTTGGATGGCACATGTCATCGTTACGGTGGCTTGCAACATTTGCCAATATGTGAACATATGGAAATAACACATGCAGTTGGAAACGAACTAGTAGAGTTTGGCAAGTATAAAACAGTGGCATACAATACAAAAGATGGTAAAGAAGCAAAGAGGTGTGAATTAGTTATTGAAAAGATTCCAGTGTATCAGTTTATGCCTATATTTTGTGACAGCATAGTGTATGAGTATGCAAGACATGCCCATAGAGCTCGATGGTTTGACTTGCAATTCAAGTTATGCAAGGACACATTTTCAGTTGGTAGCATTGTTTCAGTCGTTAACTTTGCAGAGAACTACAGTCTACAGCCACAGCGTGAGGTGCAATCACAATATTACAACTCCACACAGGTTTCTATATTTGTGCACATCGCATTCATTCATGTGAATGATAGTACAGAAGATGACAGAAAGATCATAAGGGAGTATAATTTCTATATTAGTGATGATCACATGCATTCTACGGAGTTCATGCAAGGTTGCTTTCAGGTGTTCTACAATGATTTGGCTAGAAGGGGCATATCGTTTAGTCAGCATATCATATGGTCAGACAATTGTGCGTCACAATTCAAGAACTCACAGAATTTCTATTGGCTGAGTAGGAGGCATAATTTTATAGGTATTCAACATATGTGGAACTTTTGTGAGGCCGGGCATGGAAAGGGGGAGCATGATGGTGCAGGAGCATGTATCAAAAGAGCCATAGCATGAGAAAAGTTAAAGTATAAAGACAATGCAAAGTTGACAGATGCAAAATCGATTGTCAAGTGGTGTAATGCTTCCATGGGTCCAGTCTTTAGTTCGTAGATTTTTTTGGTTGATAGATGATACTAACATTGCACCATATGAGGATTGTTGTACACTGAGAGGATCAAATGAGATGCACTCTTTCAGAAGCTCAATTGCAGGTTCATGGAGTATCCATACACGAAAGATGTCATGCTTTTATTCTTCCTATACAATTCAAGTCTGGGATGAGTGTGAGTCAAAGGAGTGGGTTGACGAATGGCAGTTAAGTTATCTTAGCCCACTTGACACGTATTGACCCCTGATGGCACTAGAACTAACATAGATGGAATCGTCAGTTGACTTTGACCACATATCAGATTTAGTTCAACCAGGTAATATAGGGCACGTATATGCATCTAATTTCATCTAGTTCAACCAGGTAATGTCATCTTACTTTGTAGTGTTTTTGTAATGTTGACTAATTTCATCCAATTTTCTACACATATCAATATAGGGCACGTATATGCAGTTATTGCAAATGAAGATAATAAAGAGGGAACAAATTATTACTTATGTCGTTGTGTTGAGGCCAAAAAGAAATTGGAGGCCCCTGTTACAGATGGAGAAAACATCGAATACCCTACAGGCTCGGTGGTTATTACTGGAACATGGCTTAGAAGGTACCCACATTAGAGTGTTAATATTTGGCTATTTCAGGACTTTGACACGCATCGGAAGATTCTTCATTACTTGAACCTTGTCATGGCATCCAATGTTCATTTGATAAAGTATCAGGGTAGACCTTTGAACAAAATATTATGGAAGGTGCGTGAGTCTAACCATGAAGCAATACTTGACACAATAAAGAGTAGAGCAGACTCGGATGGTTCATTGGATTAATTTGTAAGTATTCACATTGATTTTGTAAAGTTATGTTGCATTGAGTTGTAAGTATGCACATTAATTTGTAAGGTTTGTCTTTTTTTATTTCCTCCTGCATTTTTACACATATATACACTTTTTTACATCATCATGTTATACATTTTTGGTGTCCTGCTCCTGATACGACCAAACTCATAACTCACCCTACTTCCTCTAGACACCATTTGATGATCTCTCCAACACTCTAGATCTAGGGCACCCAATCATGATGATGACCTATATACCATTCTCCCAAGGTGCTCATAATGAATGAAAAGAAGACCAAGGGCGCCCAAGCTTAATAGACTTATTTCTTTCAATTTTGATGATCCAAACTCTTGCAATATGACATCCACTTTCATGCCTTTAGATCTACCTTCACATATAGGGTGCCAAATCAAGTTGAAAAATCTACATAAGGGTGCCAAACTAGATGAAAGGAGACATGAAATGTGCCTTAGGACTCCATGCTAAGGTTTGAGCCATTAAAGTCTCTTGATATTAGGTGCTCATGATGATGAAACTTAGAGCTTTTTCCTTTCCTATGCACTCATCTAAGATGTTTGAATGATAAGGAGCACCTCAACCTCTATAATGTACATTGGGCACCAAAATCTAGGTGATTTTAAGTCACTTTGAGTCATTTGGGGTCAGTTTGAGTCTTTGAGTCATGTTGCAAAAAAGTGTCAATGTTGTCAAGTTGCAGAAAGCAAATTTTGCATTTTTGGTGTCCTACTCGTGATGTGACCAAACTGACTATTCCAATGCATCCTGATGGGTACATTTACGCTAGGTATGGTCCTGTTTTTCACCCAAACATGTCGAAACAGTCCGAGCTACATTGTATCAACGATATCCCTAAAGAGTCCAAAGTGTAAAAAGGCAGCAATCTTTGATGAGATGTTACTCAAAAATTGTGTCACTTAGAAACATTCTATTTGAGGCAACATGATCATGTAGAGTGCCTCTACAATAACCTCTCTTAGTTTTTTATATCTCTGAGGCATTTGCCCATGGTGAAAGGTTTTCTGCTGCCCCAAAAATCGTTAGAAGGGGGCAATGTAAAGTTGCAAAGGGGTGTAACTTTCGTCCTACTCCTGATGCGACCAAACTGACTATTCCAATGCATCCAAATGGGTACATTTACACTAGGCATGGTCCTATTTTTCACCCAAACATGTCGAAACAGTCTGAGCTACATTGTACTGACGATATCCCTGAAGAGTCCAAAGTGCGAAAAGGTAGCAATCTTTGACAAGATGTTACTCAAAAATTGTGTCACTTAGAAACATTCTGTCTGAGGCAACGCGATCATGTAAAGTGTCTCTACAATAACCTCTCTCAATTTTTTATATCTCTAAAGCATTTGCCCATGGTGAAAGGTTTTCTGCTGCCCCAAAAATTGTCAGAAGGAGGCAGTGTAAAGTTGTAAAGGGGTGTAACTTTTGTCCTGCTCCTGATGCGACCAAACTGACTATTCTAATGCATCCAAATGGGTACATTTACGCTAGGCATTGTCTTTTTTTTCACCCAAACATGTCGAAACAGTCCAAGCTACATTATACCCATGATATCCCTAAAGAGTCTAAAGTGCAAAAAGGTAGCAATCTTTGACGAGATGTTACTCAAAAACTATGTCACTTAGAAACATTCTGTCTAAGTCAACATCATCATGTAGAGTGCCTCTACAATAACCTCTCTCAGTTTTTTATATCTCTGAGGCATTTGCCCGTGGTGAAAGGTTTTCTGCTGCCCCAAAAATCATCAAAAGGAGGTAGTGTAAAGTTACAAAGGGGTGTAACTTTTGTCCTGCTCCTGATGCGACCAAACTAACTATTCCAATGAGTTCAAATGGGTGCATTTACACTAGGCATGGTCCTATTTTTCACCCAAACATGTCAAAACAGTCTGAGCTACATTGTACCGACGATACCCCTAAAGAGTCCAAAGTGCAAAAAGGTAGCAATCTTTGACGAGATGTTACTCGAAAACTGTGTCACTTAGAAGCATTTCGTTTGAGGTAACGCGATCAGGTAAAGTGCCTTTACAATAACCTCTCTCAATGTTTTATATCTTTGAGGCATTTGCCCGTGGTGAAAGGTTTTTTGCTGCCCCAAAAATTGTCAAAAGGAGGCAGTGTAAAGTTGCAAAGGGGTGTAACTTTTGTCCTGCTCCTGATGCAACCAAACTGATTGTTCCAATGCATCCAGATGGGTACATTTACACTAGGAATTGTCCTTTTTATCACCCAAACATGTCGAAACAGTCCGAGCTACATTGTACCCATGATATCCCTAAAGAGTCCAAAGTGCAAAAAGGTAGCAATCTTTGATGAGATGTTACTCGAAAACTGTGTCACTTAGAAACATTCTGTCTAAGGCAACAGAATCACATAGAGTGCCTCTACAATAACCTCTCTTAGTTTTTTATATCTCTGAGGCATTTGCCCGTGGTAAAAGGTTTTCTGCTACCCCAAAAATTGTCAGAAGGAGGCAGTGTAAAGTTGCAAAGGGGTGTAACTTTCATCCTGCTCCTGATGCGACCAAACTGACTGTTCCAACATGTCCTAATGGGCACATTTATGCTAGGCATGGTCCTATTTTTCACCCAAACATGTCAAAACAGTCTGAGCTACATTATACCGACGATATCCCTAAAGAGTCCAAAGTGCAAAAAGGCAGCAATCTTTGACGAGATGTTACTCAAAAATCGTGTCACTTACAAACATTTTGTCTGAGGTAACACGATCACATAGAGTGCCTCTACAATAACCTCTCTCAGTTTTTATATCTCTGAGACATTTGCCCATGGTGAAAGGTTTTCTGCTGCCCCAAAAATTGTCAGAAGGAGGTAGTGTATTAAGTTAGGATGAAAGCCTATTCACTCTAGGCACCTGTTGTGACCAAATCACACATCACGCTGGAGAATCCCAAACATGCGCCTTGAACAAGTGATGCTACAAGTGGTGAACAAAATGGGCTCCTTGAAGAATTGAGCCCTCCAAGACATCTTGCAATTGCCTAAAAGTCCAAAACTTACATAAGTGAGTTAAGGCACCATTTTCCATCTCCAGAGCCTCCTTTGAGTGCCTTAACATGGAGTGAATGTTTTAGTCTATGAAAGATTGCACCTAAAGAATATAACAACCCCTTGAGTCACTAGGATGAACTAAGTTAACAAAATAAACTTCATTGAGGGAGGCGCACTTGTGCATCTAGACAACTCCAGTTTAGCACCTAAGAAAAAGCATGTTTAGAGACACCCCTCGAATGAACCCTCTAGAACCAATAACCATAGCTCAAGATCCATAACCATGAGAAGATAAAGCATTAAAAAAATTTATCTAAAGGATGGGAAATACCTCTTAGATGATAGTCTACCGAGTAGACCAAGAGTGAGGAATGAGAATGCTCCTCGAAGATACACTAAGCCACAATGACTCTCTACAATAAGAATCTTCTCTAGGTCCATAATTAACTCACGCCCATATCCAAGTGAAAGTCTCCTTGGTCTTCTTGCTAAAACCTCTAAAGGGTAACCATCTCAACAAGTGTCTCTAATCCCAAGAGAACTCTAGCCTCATCCAAGTCTCGAAGTATGTATGAGAACCTACAACCAATCAATCCATGTTAAGCTCCAAATGCAACACCACATTATCATGAAGCTCCCAAGCACATGACCAATGTACTCAATACCAAGAGAACCAACAAGACCACTGTCAAAACTCCAACTACAAAATTAGGTATCCAAACATGACATCATGATCTAACATCTCCTCTTAGAAGATCACATGCACCAATACAGACATCTTAGTCTCAAGAGAACTTGTATCATGCTAATACTCTAATCTAGAATCAAGAGTCCACCAAGACACGCTACCAAACACCTCTAAACCAAGGATCAACATCTACAACCACATGAAGATAACCATCTCCTAAAAATAGTAGCCAAGATGTCAAAGCACTCTCACTACAAATAATAATCATAATCCAAGAGTTTGTCCATTACACCCAACCACTATATAAGATCATCCATCACTAGGTGACGAATACACATCACTATCAAAGCTCCCACTGAACCATGATATGAACTACACATGGCATTGTGATAACCATCTCCTAAATGAAGATCACCATGGTCCACACACACTCAACTATAATACTAATAACTCCAAAGTAGAACCAAGATCTCCAATCTAAGAAAATAAACCATCATTACTGTCAAAAGTTCACACTAAACTATGCAACTAAGATATCCATGACATCATGATAAACATGCTACAAGTCCCAATTACCAACTATCCAATCATTCTCATCATCCATCCTCTCATCCCAATGCGCAAATGAGCATAGACAAGGAAAAATAACAAAGTCTACATCAACACTGAATCAATCCCGTGGATATAGGCAATATGCATTCAAGTCATCCCACTACAATCAATGAGGTGTGCATCCCAAAAAAATGCATAACTTTTAGATCCCAACCATTGAAAACATGCAAAATCATCATCACATTAGTAACTTCCAAACTGAGATATCAAATAATATAACTTATAGACTTCACCAAATCAATCATAGATTCAACTTTCCAAACAAGTTTACAAATGAGTAACCATAGTCAAGGAACTAATCAAGCATCTAAGAGATAAGAACAATGTGCTAAAAGTAAACCACAACACCACCTGTAATCATGAATCAAACATCATAACCCATACCTATCAACTACAAACATGGTCAAGTCTTGCCAATGCTCAAATGTACCTACATATCCATGACACCATAATTATCATCATTGCTATACCTATGCTCAAATCCCATTGAAACAAGACTCCTAGTCTCACCATGTATCCACCATGTCCTCAAACCAGAATATTGCTAAGCCCATGGAGATTGATACACCCACTTCAATAGAATAGGCAATTAATGTACCTGATGTGTCTTCATTTCATAAACTAGTAAACATCATTTGCATCCATACTTAAACCAGTCTTATTGTTGTGTTTGATGTGTCCTCTTTCAAACAACTATTTAACAAAATTTGAGTCCAAACAATAAACATTTACAACCATAAACATCTCAAAGTCCAAAATCCAAACATTCTATCATCCTTAATCATTTCCATCATGGACCCTTGGTTTGAAAAAATCATTATGTAAGATAAAAACCCTATGCCTATTACCTTGTGTGAGGCTCATGCAAAACCCAAAATCACAATCAAAATAGGTCCTCAAACCATGCATCCTTTAAATGAGATCTTTTATCCAAATCAATCAAAAAATCCCTTTGACAATGATGATGATGATAGTCTTGTAGATCAAGATGATATCAAGATGACAATAGCATTAACTATGAGATCATTACATGCAAACTTTCCATAAACCTTCATCTCCCACTCATGAACATGCAAGAATATTTCAAACAAGAAATGACTAGCACTAGATATCATGCCAATCCTAAATACACATCTAATGGTCATCCTTATGGTACCTTTGGTAAGGGAAGAACCACTTTAGACCAAGGTCCTCATATTCAATTCATATCTCCAATCCCAACCACATGTGAGAACTGTTTATCATATGTATCCTATTCAAATCCTCCATCTCATAATCCTTACATTCCAACTTATCCCATCAATCCAAACCCACTACATCCAAATCATCCTTTTTAGATTTCCTCCAAGGACTTCTAGTGGAGGAAAAATCTCAAACTAGAAATCACAAATTCAATTAGTGTACCTCTCCCAAGCCTATCCAAAAGTCACAGAGTACCATGCCTATCCATCAAACACCACAATGCAATCAAAATCCTAACAACATGCCCATGATCCAAGATCAAGTGCAACCATGCAAAGATATTATCAATCACAAGCCTATTAAGAATGAACTAGAGTCTTCTAGTACCATACTTTTCCATCAAACACCATCATGTAATCCATGGCCTATCAAGCCTATCAAAGAAAATGCAAACATCCTATGTAATACAATCAGACTTTAAATATTTGAAGTAGCCATCTACAAATATCCATTCAAATGTGGATTTATAATGCATGTATGGACGCCATCAATAAAAAAAAATTGTATTAACCAAATATCCATATAGACATACATCAATATCTGTCGATATAAGTATAACATATATACAAAATAGCCATATAGGCTTATAAGAATGCCATATAGGCATACAATGTCAACTATGTACAATACAAAATATATGTCCACAAATGCCATATAGGCATACAACAAAGGAACACAATAAAAAGTCATTCCCCTCTAGCTGGTGAAGAGAATAAATCATGAGTAGCCTTTGATCTTCTAGGGGATGGAGACGCACATGTGGGTGGTCTACTACGAACCCAAGGGCTACTACTCCTATTTAGGTCTTCCTGCATCTTTACCTGTTATAATAAAAAGTATAGAAATTAATATATAGAAATTACATGTTATAAAAAATGAAACATTTAACAAAATAATCACTTACCGCTAACATATAATTTGTCTCCTTGCTTGCCTCAGTAGCAAGAATAGGCCCTGGTGATGTCATGTCCTATAGAAACCATCCAGATAGAAATTAAACTTCAAATCAATAATCTTTTAATTTTTCAAAAATAGACAACTATAACAATGAATGTAAATTGAAATTTACTAATCTGCCTCATACCCCTGTTAATGCCATGGAGCTATGAATCACAAAGGCCACACCCTACTCCATTGCCCTATGAACATGGGGAGGTGTCTCCGCAACCTGCATCATCTAGAAATAAAACAACATTATTCAATTACGAAAACTATAATAGTGATGCAAATCATGGCTCCTAACATACACACACGTTCATCTAAACATGGAAGTACACACAATAAAGCACAAAAATCACATACAAAAATTTAGTAAGTACAATTCATTCATTAAACTATTTATTTTATTACCTCCGTAAAGCTTTGAAGTCCACCACCGCTGACAGATGTTGCCGTGAAATCTACAGTATTAACCTATTCAACATCCAAAATTAGATATTAGAATACCATTCATATAACGATGCTATTCACATGTAATATTTATAGTTGTTTACTAGTTACATACCTCGACAGTAGATGATCTAGTGAAAAATGCAGGTGGAGAACCACTGAAAACTGCATCGACACTATGACCCTAAAATATCATTAAAATCATCAATTTAAATTAGTTAATCTTGTATTTCAAAAATAAAATTTAATAAATTAAATTCAATAAACTTGTTAATATTTACCTGAGAATCAAGGCCGAAAGTCTCACTCAGGAGGGTATCTATCATCACCATCTGCTCAGCTACAAATGTAGCCTGTGCACCTACGTCCTGACTGTCCATGGGGTCAAAACCACAGGCTGACCCACAAGCCTGGCAAGTATGGGGTGGGACCCTACTCCTCGCACTATCTCCCAATCCACTCTATGTTGCAGGACCGGCATGCTCTATGATGCTCTGGGTCAAAGTACTAATCGACTAAAGTGTATCAACCTCAACACTCTCCTTCACAATGGAAGGGATAGAAACATGCTCGTGGGCTGGTCTACTGATTACTTGTCTCACTACCCGTTGTGGGTCAAGACGTGCCCCTACTCTATCTTGTGCTAACCCCCCACCTCTACTGTGGAAGTCCTGCATATCAAAATAGTTTGGCACTTTATTGAGAACAAACTTGCAATAGAGTTTCCTCAAAAAGTATTGCGGGACCTCATTATTATTGCATGGAGGATGATCAAAAACCATCCACCACCTCTGCCTAAAATTGTCCCTTATCGCTTGGTTGTTGCACCAATGGATAGAGAACCTCTTGCATGTAATGGGTGGAGGTTGATTTGTTTGTGGGTTTGTGAAAATTGAACACAAGTCTAATTTTGTAATTTGTAATTTTTTCACATCTTGGTATGACAACTTGTCTACATAGTAATCTCTAAACTCTCTCTTTTTATCCGTCCAACTAGTTATTTGTTCGCTAATTGAATCTACATTTCATAACATAGACTCAAGAGATTCAGGAAGCGTGGACCTATGCAAGGTTGAAGTGGAAGGATCTTTCAACCTTGCAATTATATCTTCAATTTCCTTTTTGTTGTTTTCAATTTCCTCCATTATATTTTCTTGTGTTCTAGGGGCATGTCGAGGAATGAATGGAGGAGGTTGTTGTTCTGCAAGTATTTCCTCCTTAGGATTTTGTAAATTTTGAGGAGGAGGAGGAGGAGGAGGTGCATTAACATTTCCTAACAATTAACAAAATATACATCAAAAATCAACAAAAACCTACCTATTTAGAAACAAATTCAAACAAAAAAACAAATATAACTCACCCCTTAGGTGTGTTCAACGTCGTGGTGGCATTTTGGCGACGAATCAATAAGCTTTTTGTGTTGAATGGTGTTTTGCAAAACACGAGTGCGCTTTTGAGGGTTTGCAAGCCATGGGTAGAGAGGAGAAAATAGAAAGAAATAAAATTGGAAACCTTTTTTATTTATTTATAGGAAGTCATAATGCGAGCACATTATAACGCGCTCACATTATGACTTAATTTTTTTTGAAATTAATTTGGCCACTTTTTGGCCCCCCATCTTCTTGCACTTACCCTATCAAGGAAAGGGTGATCCAAGGGACCACATTAGGGAGTTAACATTGCTTGTCTTGAAGTCGCACACAATGATACTTACCTTATGCGACTGTTTCCAAGAAGATTAGGAGGACAAGCCATGGGGTGGTTTTCTAGACTACCACCAGGCATTAGAACATTTAACAAACTTGTGGACAAATTTCTCACACATTTCTCCTATAATATTGAGCATGACACATCAATCTTGGGCCTTTGTAACACCAAGCAAAAAGGTTGGGAATCTTTTGTTGCCTTCCTACAAAGATGGAGACAACTGGCAAGTAAGTGCCCACATCAAATCCCTGAAAAACAAATGTTGCAAATGTTTGTCCATAACTTACAAATTGACCTAAGCTATCAGATACAAATCCTATGCCCTACTTCCTTTAGTAAGGTCATTGATATGGGTCTAATCATCGAAAAGGCTCTAATCGCAAAGGGTCAAATAAAGCTTTATAAGGACACTCCTAGTACCAACACAAACATAGATAAACCAAGATTCTAGACAAAGAACAAAAAAATTGTGAATGATGCAGTGGTAGATGCCAAGAAGGTGGCACCAAAGCAACCCATCTTCAACTTATCAACTCCTCAAAACAACCCCCCACAAATCAAACCAAGAAACACTGAATCACAGTTTATAAATTTCCAACCTAGGAGAAAATTCACACCTTTGGGAGAATCATTGGAAACCGCCCTACCGAAGTTAATCACCAATAAGATCATAACACTTACATCGGCACAGGTGTATGAACCAAAAGTTAAATCCCCTTGGTGGAATGACAATGATTTCTGTGAGTACCACTGAAATAGGGGGCACAAAACCAACGACTGCATTACGTTTAAACACACTATCCAAGATTTGATTGAGCAAAACAAGGTGTCACTTGATAGACATATCTCTAATAATGATCACCGGGCATTCAAGGATCCTCTTTCCAACTATGAATAGAGAGGATCTTCCAACCAAAACAATAGTGGATCTAACAATGCCAATTACATAAACGTCGCCTTTGACTATGTTGTTAACCACATCTCAGAAAGTGATTCACACATCAATGTGATCACTATAAACAAAGATCTAGATTGTAATGTTACCACCTGTAGTAATAGGGTCACTCTTAGAGTAGCCTCCGCCCCTCTGGCCAACCAGTACAGCATCTTAGATCAACTTCACAAGACACCGACACATATGTCCTTTCTAGAACTTCTACGTCTGTCTCCGTCTCATAGGGCCATACTTGACAAATGTTTATCAGAAGCCTCCTTTCTAGCGAACCTCACCAAAGAACAGTTTCAAACCATGGTAGGTCACATTACCTCACCTCACTCCCTATCATTCACTAAAAAGGATGATATGTCAATCATCCAACCTCATAACACCTCTTTTCATATCGAAGCCTTCATCCACAAACACAAGATAAAAAAGGGTCTTAATCGATGGAGGAGCTGGTTTGAATATTTGCACCTTTAAGCTAATCCTTGCATTGGGGTTTGGAGAAAAATCTATTGATCCAAGAAAGAAAATCACTATCAAAGCCTATGATGAGGAGGAGATAACTTCCAAGGGAATTGTTACTTTACCTATCAAAGTGGGACCTATAGTAAAAGATGTGGCATGCCAAGTCCTTGATATGGAGCTAGCGTAGAACATTATTCTTGGGAGACCTTGGATACATGCTCTAAAAGAAGTACCATCAACATACCACCAGTGTATCAAATTCCCTTATGAAGGTCAAGAGATCACCATCCAAGGTGACCCCAATCCCTTTCAATATTGCAACTCCATTCAATCTAAACCTGAAGTTGTGATTCCTAATAACCGTGCCTCTGCTTCATCTTCATCTTGTGTTGACCTAGCTTCACTTTCTTCCATTTCAAAGGCATCTCAACCTGACCTCAGACTCAAAGATAAGGGCTTGGGTGAGTACACAATCTACCAATCCCTCTATTTAGTACAACTCCCCCTATCTCCTAGATCATATGGAAGACCTACCCTGAGCAAATCCAAAGTAGACAAAACTACCAAAGGTTTGTTTATCAAATGGGGAAACCTTGAAGATGAGAGTGATGAAAAGGATATACTGCAATGGTTATATAAAGATGAAGGTAGTTCATTAACACAACAAGACCATCACACTATACAAACTAAGTAATATGGTCAAGGATTCCAAATGGTACAAAAAATGGGGTATGAAGGACATGGTCCACTCGGTTCAAGAAAAGATGGTATCACTGAACCCATCCAACCTCATACCTTGATAGCCTAAGACACTACAGGGCTAGGTTACACTAGCACATCAAGAACCAACAGAGCAAATAAGAATAAAGGCAAACAACCAGAAATATCTACTAGTAATCTAGTTGATCAAATTCAACAACTGCAACTGGGGAATGAGACTAATTCTAATGAATATGAGTGGGATAGTCTCTCAGAGCTATCTTGTGAGGAAAAAGGCATCAATGTTGTCCACGAGTATGACCCAACCCATGCAAATGAGAGACAAGGTCCAAGAACTAGACCACTAGAGTCCAATTCGCGTAATAACGATAGTGAAAGTCGTGAGGAAAGAATGATACTCCCCTTGATGGATCTTCTAATAGAGAGTACCATCGCAAACTTTATTTGGGCTTATAATGACCTTTGCAACAACTCTGTCTTAACCATCAATACCATTGAACCAGACCAACCCAATGACCCCTTGCCATTGTTACACCCAGAACTCATAGATTGGGACTTACAAGGTACTACCCCTGAGCTCGATACCTTTGAGAATGATGAAGCCAATATAGACTATCTTGAGCTTAGAGGTAATATACCCGCAAGAGACCACAGAGCTGGCTATGCCATAGAACTCAATGAGAAGGCCTATTTTGGAGAGAGTGTCAAGCCTTTCAGTCTCAAAAATGTCAAAATGAAAGAAAGATCTAATGGTGAAAATTGTTCTGCGGTAGTGTTAGATCATGAAAATAGTAAAAATATAGACATATCCAATGGTGAAAACCTCTCTGAGGTGTCGGAGGATGGAAGGCTTGACCCTCTACCCAATCTTACACATCAGGAGAGATCTTCAATCTTGATAGAACCAGCAGAGCTGATCAATGTTAGTACAGGTGATAATCCCAGAATGATTTACATGGCATAGTCTTTAACCGAACAAGAAAAGCCAACATTCACTAACTTCTTCAAAAGGAAACAAATCAACTTTGCTTGGACATATGCAGACATGCTAGGGATAGATCTGAATCTCATAATGCATCACTTATCTTTAGCTCCAGGAGCTAAACCAATAAAGGAAAAACTCTGAAAGATGCACCCACATGTGGCCCTCATGGTGAAAGAAGAGCTAAAGAAACTATTAGATGTCAGATTCATCAGACCAATAGACTATCCTGAGTGGATTTCAAACATAGTACCAATTACCAAACCAAATGGTAGAGTCTGAATATGTAATGACTTCAGGGACCTAAACAAATCTTGTCTGAAAGATGATTTCCCCTGCCAAACATTGACATGATTGTAGATCTCACGACAGCACACAATATGTTGTCACTAATGGATGGTTTTTCTAGATATAACTAGATAAAAATTACACTTGAAGACCAACACAAAATTGCATTCACATGTCCTTGAAAAATGCTGGCGCAACATATCAGAGAGCTATGACCACAATCTTCCATGACATGATGCACACTATAATGGAAGATTATGTTGATGACATCCTAGCAAAATCAATCACAAGAGAAGGACACCTGACAGTACTAGACAAAATCTTCAAAAGACTGGAACAATTTAATGTGTGCCTTAATCCAAAGAAATGCATGTTTGGCGTTACCTCGAGTAATCTACTCAGATACATAGTGTCCACCAATAGAATTGAAGTTGACCCAGCTAAAGTGAAGGCCATCATGGAAATGCCATCTCCTAAGAATCTCACTCAACTAAGGTCCCTACAAGGAAAACTACAATCTATTAGAAGGTTCATTTCTCAGTTGGTAGACAAGTGCCACCCATTCTCTCACCTTCTACATAAGAATGTCCCTTTCAAATGGAATGATTCATGTGAGCAAGCATTTCAGCAGTTAAAAAAATACCTAATGAAGCCACTTGTATTGATGCCACCAATTTAGGGTAAACCTCTGCTACTGTATATCTCGGCTACACCAATAGCTTTGGGAGCTCTCCTCACACAACAAGATTATGATGGGAAAGAACAAGCAATATACTATATCAGTCAAACACTTGTTGGGTATGAACTATAATACACGCCAATTGAAACAGCATGTCTCGTTGTGGTCTTCACCTCACAAAAGTGGAGACATTACATGTTTTCACATTCTGTCAAGCTAGTCACAAAAATTAATCCACTCAAGTACTTACTCAACAAGGCAGCCCTAACAGGTAGATTGTCCAAATGGGTCATGCTTCTCAGTGAATTTGACATCGAATATGTAGACAGGAAAGCAATAAAAGTCCAAGTACTTGCCGATCAACTGGCAGATGCACCTCTAATAGATGACAGCCCTTTGAGATTTGAATTTCTAGACGAGTCTTTCACATAACCACAACAACCCAGAAAATGTAGTTAGATGGATCATACACTCAACATGGATCAGGAGCAGGTATCTTGTTGATCACCCCTAGTGGTGACACCATTCCTAAATCATACAGATTACTCTTTCCCTGCACTAACAACATGGCAGAGTATGAAGCCCTAGTCATTGGCATTAAGCTAGCAGTTGAATGGAATATCCAAGAAGTTCAGGTGTATGGGGACTCATAGCTGGTCATAAATCGAGTAAATGATGACTACCAAACAAAAGATGAGAAATTAATCCCTTACAAATGGATGGTAGATGACTTCAAAGAATACTTTGTCAAGATCTCTTTTGAACAAATACCAAGGATTGAGAACAAAGCTGCGGATGCCATGGCCATGATTGCATCTCTCCTCGATATTCCAGATAATCAATCACGTTATGAGTTCTTGGTAGAGCCAGTGTCCTGTCCTGCATATGACACCCCTGAATCCCATATCATTTGCCATATTGTTGGAGCCGACTCCCCCCTCTATGGAAAAATATTTGCCTATCTTAAAGAGAATACCCTCCCACCTGATCTCTCTAGTAACCAAAAATGAACCTTCATCCATCAAGCATCCCGGTATGCCATTGTCACCAATACCCTATATCACAAAGGTCTTGATGGTACTATCCTTAGGTCTCTTGATAGTGAGGAATATCAAACTGCCCTGAGCGAAGTGCACGACGGTATATGCGGGACCCACTCTAGTGGCCCTACCCTAGCCAAGAAACTCATACGCATGGGATACTACTGGCCAACCATGGAACAAGACTCCTATCATTTTGTAAAGAAGTGCAAGAAGTGACAAATCCATGGGAACCTGATACATGGACCAGTACAGAAGCTGCAACCATTAACAACTCCTTGGCCTTTCTATCAGTGGGGACTTGACTTAGTGGGCAAGATTCACCCTCCTTCATCCAGTGGACATAAATTCATAATCACTACCACTGAGTACTTCACAAAGTAGATTGAAGTTGTACCCTTAGCCAATATCACAGGCAAGCAAATTGCCTCCTTTATCTTGAACTATATCATTTGTCGCTATGGTGTCCCTTTGTCCATAGTCACAAATAATGGATGACCCTTCAAATGGTGACTAAAATGCCAGACTTGTTATTCCTTATGCTTAACCTTTAGAGGGGCCTGCCCTTGGATGCCCGCCTGTCCAAGTGGGAACGAACCTGAGTGGAAACAGCCTAAAGCCAAGCCCTACCGATCCACTTTAAATAAACTGTGCTTGAGGTGAAAGCCTCCTACAATGAGTGCTACTGTGTTACACTGACAACCAACCTCCCCCAAAACCCTCCAAGGCGTAACCCTTGGAGGCTAGGAGACTCCATAATGGAGAGTAGTGTTGCCACACGTGTAACCACTCAAATGGTTGCCTTGACTACTTAGCCACTTGTTTAGTATACCAAAAACCCCTATTTGTTGACACAAAAGGTGGAACCTTTGAAGTAGCCCCAATTCATGTGATTCATAGTAGAGGTAGAAGGGACAAGCCTATGGTTCGGTCGGGGTATGAGCCTAAGGAAACCTGGATCTGGTATATATGAGAAGTGAGTACTGTGGAGAGGAGCCGATGCTACCAGATCCTAGAGCTACGTGCTTTGAATATACACAGCTAGGGGATTCAACAAATACTGTCCTTTCTAGCCTAGGGTGTACTTGTTCTTGTGTCAAAAAGTCCAAAAATACAAAAAAATAACAAAAGATAAAAATCATGAAAACTTCTATGCTTTTGCTGTGTCTTTTGCCATAATTAAGAATCAAAATTCAAGAGAAGACCAAGTTTTGTGCCAAAAATAGAATTTTTTTGAAAAACGTGCCAAAAAACTTTGCAAAATCTAAACTGAAAACTAGAATGGTGCATTTACTGCAACCTGTGGTGCATTTTCTCAGACTTACAACGCATTTGATACCTATTGCAGTGCATTTGAAAATTACCAGAGTTGCGCATTTGATTCGACTTGTGGCGCTTTTGCACTTTGTTTTGGTGCATTTATTGCCGCGCATCCAAACTAGAGAGTTATTCCATACCTTCCAAGAGAAAATTGTCAACTTTCTAGAAACCATTTCAAACCTGTCTCAATTGTTCCAAGATCTGATTAGATTCGTGCAAGTCAACCATCTCCCTCTTCTTCCACTCCATAGCTACTTCTCCCACACTACATCATCCAAAATCTCACAAAATTCTTCCAAAATCCAACAAGGTTAGAACCAAGCTATTCTTGCTCAGATCAAAAACCTCAAATGAACCTAGTGAGTCTCCACTATCAAGGATTACTTATCCTTTTCTCTCGGAGCTCCACTAGTGGATTGTGCAAAAACTAGTCCACATCAAGTAAACGGATTTCTATCATCCCTACTTTGACTATCGTTTTGTTCACCCAATTTGTTTGACACCAATTGATCTAAGGAGAACCTTGCTCAAATCTTGCCACATTCTAGCACTTTTGTTCAAAACTTTCAAACCCACTCCATTTCATCTCTGGTCACCTTGCATGGTCTTAACTAGGTTGCAAAAACAAAAATAGATTGAAATGGCTGAGAAAACCATTCCAACCTCTCATGAAAGTGATGAAGAAATTTCTATGGAAGAGGTCTTCCAAACACAACAAGACCGAAGATTTCAATGCATAATGGATAAGGTACTTGCCGAAGATCCTACCAAATTCTTTCTACACTTAGCACATCTAGGAGTTAAGCTCCCTAAAGATTTTGACGTAGAGGCTCTAAAAGAACCTAAGGAAGAAAGAAACCCTGAGGGAAGCACACACGAGGAAATACCCATAGACAAAAGAAAAGAAACCATTAATTCTACTGATGCCTTAAGTTTGATGACCCAGCAAATCCAAGCTTTACAAAAATAATTCACAGACATGCAAATAGGAGCATCAACTAAACATTACTCCCTAGAGGATATTTCACCATATCTTTTTGAAAGAACTTTGATCATGTTACTTTTTCCCTCTAAATTTGAGGTGCCAAAATTTAATAAATATCAAGGAAAGGGTGATCCAAGGGACCACATTAGGGAGTTTAATGCCGCTTGTCTTGAAGTTGCACACAATGATACTTACCTTGTGTGATTGTTTCCAAGAAGCTTAGGAGGACAAGCCATGGAGTGGTTTTCTAGACTACCACCAGGCATTAGAACATTTAATGAACTTGTGGACAAATTTGTCACACATTTCTCCTACAATATTGAGCATGACACCTCAATCTTGGACCTTTGTAACACCAAGCAAAAAGGTGGGGAATCTTTCGCCGCCTTCCTACAAAGATGGAGACAGCTAGCAAGTAAGTGCCCACATCAAATGCCTGAAAAACAAATGTTGGAAATGTTTGTCCATAACTTACAAACTGACCTAAGCTACCAGATACAAATCCAATGCCCTACTTCCTTTAGTAAGGTCATTGAGATGGGTCTAATCATCGAAAAGGCTCTAATCACAAAGGGTCAAATAAAACTTTATAAGGAGACTCCTAGTACTAATACCAACGTAGATAAACCAAGATTCTGGACAAAGAACAAAAACATTGTGAATGACAGGGTGGTAGATGCCAAGAATGTGGCACCAAAGCAACCAATCTTCAACTTATCAACTCCTCAAAACAACCCCCCACAAAACAAAACAAGAAACATTGAATCACGGTTTACAAATTTCCAACCTAGGAGAAAATTCACACCTTTGGGAGAATCATTGGAAATCGCCCTTCAGAAGTTAATCACCAATAAGATCATAACACTTCCATCAGCATGGGAGTATGAACCAAAAGTCAAACCCCCTTGGTGGAACGACAACAATTTATGTGAGTACCACCTAAACAGGGGGCACAAACCAACGACTGCATTACGCTCAAACACACTATCTAAGATTTGATTAAGGAAAACAAGGTGTCACTTGATGGACATACCTCTAATAATGATCACTGGGCACTCAAGGATCCTCTTCCCAATTACGAATAGGGAGGGTCTTCCAAACAAAACAATAGTGGATCTAACAACACCAATTACACAAATGTTGCCTTTGACTATGTTGTTAACCACATCTCAGAAAGTGATTCACACATCAATGTGACCACTATAAACAAAGATTTGGATTGTAATGTTACCACCCACAGTAATAGGGTCACTCTTAGAGGAGTCTCTGCCCCTCCGGCCAATCAGTACAACATCTTGGATCAACTTCACAAGACACTGGCACATATCTCCATTCTGGAACTTCTACATCTGTCTCCGTCTCATAGGGCCATATTTGACAAAGCTTTATCAGAAGCCTCTGTTCCAACAAACCTCACCGAAGAACAATTTCAAACAATGGTAGATCACATTACCTCACCTCACTCCCTATCATTCACTGAAAAGGATGATATGTCAATCACCTAACCTCATAACACCTCTCTTCATATCGAAGCCTTCATCCACAAACAAAAGATAAAAAGGGTCCTAATCGATGGAGGAGTTGGTTTGAATATTTGCACCTTGAAGCTAATCCTTGCATTGGGGTTTGGATAAAAAGCTATTGATCCAAAAAACAAAATCACTATCAAAGCCTATGATGAGGAGGAGAGAACTTCCAAGGGAATTGTTACTTTACCTATCAGAGTGGGACCTATAGTAAAAGATGTGGCATGCCAAGTCCTTGATATGGAGCTAGCGTATAACATTCTTCTTGGGAGACCTTGGATACACGCTCTGAAAGTAGTACCATAAACATACCACCAGTGTATCAAATTCCCTTATGAAGGTCAAGAGATCACCATCTATGGTGACCCCAATCCCTTTCAATATTGTAACTCCATTCAATCTAAACTTGAAGTTGTGATTCCTAATAACCATGCCTCTGCTTCATCTTCATATCGTATGGATAGGTAAGAAACCTTTTCTTTCACATTTAAGGGTTTTTGTCTGTGAGGCTTTTGTTCGTGTGCCTAAGGAAAAGTGATCTAAGTTGGATCCAAAGGCTGAAATGTGTACATTCATTGGATATGGTGATAATATCAAAGGTTATAAGCTTTGGAATACCCAAAAGATTATCTTTTCTAGAGATGTTATTTTAAGGGAACTTAGAGCTATTTCTAAAACTAAGTAGCCAAAAGAAAAAGAAGGTAAAGAATGTACACTTTGAGTTAGAGTAGCAAGATGAACCTCAGGAAGAATAAAATGATGGATTGGGGGGTGAAGAAGAAGAAGATTCAAGTAGTTATGATGAAGATGAATCTATTGTGATAGAAGAAGTTGGTGTAGATGATCATGCAGAAGAACGAGTAGAGTCTCTTACTCCACCCTTGAGGAGATCTATAAGACAATGGAATGTAGTTGACAGGTGTACCCCACCAAATTTCCGTTGTGTATATGCTTTATTGAGTACTAACGATGAACCTAGATCCTACAGGGAAGCTATTTCTGTAGATGATAATGAGTCTTGGTAATTAGCCATGCAGGAGGAGATGATGGCTTTAGAATCTTGTAACACCTTGGATCTTGTTTCTTTGCCCAAAGGAAGAAAGGCCATAGGTTGTAAGTGGGTCTTCAAGAAGAAGTTTGGAGTATATGGTTCATTGGAGAAGTACAAGGCTAGACTTGTAGCCAAGGGCTACTCCTAGAGAGAGGGAGTTGATTTTGGTGAGATATTCTCTCTTGTTGCTAAATTGACTTCTATTAGAATTCTCTTATCCATTGTTGTAGCTTATGATTGGGAGATTAAGAAAATGGATGTTAAGACTACATTCTTACATGGAGATCTTGAAGAAGAAATTTATATGCAACAACCTATAGGTTTTGAGGTAAAAGGAAAAGAACATTGGGTTTGTAGGTTAAAGAGGTCTCTTTATGGTCTAAAATAGTCCCCCAGAATGTGGTATCAAAAGTTTGACTCATTTGTTTTGAAATTAGGTTTTGTTAGAAGCAAGGAGGATCACTGTGTTTACATTTATTGTGTTGGTGATTCTATACTAGTTATTGCTTTGCATGTTAATGACATGTTATTTTTCAGCAATACTAAGGGTATGATCAGTGAGCTTAAAGCCCAACTTTCAGGTACATTTGATATGAAGGATCTTGGAGCTGCCAGGTATATTTTGGGAATGGAGATCAGGAGGGACAAAGTTAACAGAAAGCTTTGGTTGTCACAAAGCAAGTATGTGAATACTATTTTGCAGAGGTTTAGTTTGCAAGACTATAACCCAATTAGAGCTCCTTTACCCATTTGTACTAAGCATTGATTAGATATGTGTCCAAATACTGAGGATTATTTTGAAGATATGTCTAATGTGCCATATGCTAGTGTGGTAGGGAGTTTGATGTATGGAATGGTTTGCACTAGACCAGATATTGCCCAAGCAGTGGGAGTTTTGAGTAGATTTATGTCTAACCCTGGTAGATAGCATTAGAATTATGCGAAGATGGTGTTTAAATATCTTCCAGGTACTCTTGATCATTGTTTGGTTTATTCTAGTACTGATAGTGTTGACAAATCTTTAAACATATAGGGTTTTGTTGATGCAGATTGGGCAGGTGACTTGGATAGTTGAAGGTCCACTAGTGGCTGTGTTTACTCTGTTTGGAGGTGCAGTGAGTTAGATGAGTAAAAGGCAGGCCACAGTTACTTTGTCCACCACATAAGCAGAGTATATGGCTTCTACTCATGTCTCTAAGGAGGTAGTTTGGTTGAGGAGACTATGTACAGGTATTGGTTTTGATTGCAGGATCATTCAGATTGGTTGTGATAGTCAGAGTGCTATCTGTTTGGCCAAGAATTCCATGTATCATGCTTGGACTAAGCATGTTGATGTTCAGTATCACTTTGAGAGATTGAGCTGAAGAGATAGACACTCAGGAGAATGTTGTAGATTCCTTGACCAAACTTGTGAGCACAGAGAAGTTCATGTGGTGTAGAGAGGTCATGACCCTTGTTTCTAGTGCCTGATTATTTTTCATTTGATTTCCTATGGGTTGATTTACAATGTATAATGTCAAGTGGGAGAATGTTGGGATAAGGTGCCATTAACCTTGTAAATCCCAATATTGTATTTATTCCATTTATTATATGTAATTTGTAATTATCCACGGGGAGATGTACTAGTTTCACTGGCAAAGGTAATTTCAGAGTAACCAGAAGTAATTACAGAGTGACTTTTACTGTTGCCAAATGTAAAAAATCAAAGTAAATGATGGTAGGCATTTTCCCTTGAGGAATCTACTATTTTTGGCATGTATCACAATTGTCATAATGTTTTGTTAGTGAATCTGTGATAGCTGCAAGTTGTCATAAGATTTTGAGATTCTATGATGCATATGATGGATATGTTAGTTGTATATTTGCTATATTTATCCCAAGGTTCCTATCTTGAAAAGATACTCTTTTGTGGAATCTATGATGGTTATGACGCGTCATAAGATGCTATAAGAGGCCATATTTAGTCTTGGGCATCCAACCTTTGCATGGTTGTTTTTGGACAAGTGTAAGATGCTTGTAAGATGGTAATTAATGTTTACAGGTTGGAGAATCTTAGGAGAGAGAAGGTGAACGCCTAGGATGAGTTGGAAAACTTTTCTTACATGTATTTGTTGTTGCAATATAGATTTTAGGTGCTCAGGTATTGCCAAAATGTTGTCAGATTGAAGACTTGTGGAGAGAGTTGTGTAGTTGATGTATTGTACAATCTTGTTGAGATTAATACAAACTTGTGCCTCTTTCCTAGTGAATTTTTTTACCCACAAGGGTTTTCTCCACGTAAACACTATGTCATTGTGTTGAGCTCTTCATGTTTGACATCTTTTCTGTAGTGGGTTTTATATTTTGTTACAATCTTCATTGTTAATGTACACTTAAAGATTGCTGAAATTTTTCTTGAATCAGATTTCCATTGAAGTACTGTTGGTTTCATTTCTAACAAGGACAAAGGGATGTGAGGATGACAAAGTTGGGATTTGGGATAAGTAGAGGAAGAGTGGATGAAGGAATATATATGGTCACATGTTTTCTAGAAAGGTATGATGATGGAGGAGGGATATCGACATATGATTTGGAGGTGTGATGGGATGCACCAGGTTTGTGTTAGAAATAAGTACATTTAAGAGGTGTGGAGGTGATACCAAATTTTTTGAGTTTTTTTCCTTGGGATGTATAGTCAAGGCCATGTGATCATGAATGGATTTTGAAATGGGATCCAAGATACATTGTTCATGAAGGGCTAAACCATTTCCTTGAGAGTTCATGGTTTGGAGTATGTGATGTGTAATCAAATGTTCGTTATTTAAGACAGAAGATGTGGGATGGTGGATGGAGTTTATTCCTCTTCTACAAGTGAACCACCATGGATGAAGGTAATGGGGCCATGAGTATAGGGTGATGGCATTGGAATATGATCAGTAGAGGATGGCAAAGGATCAATAGGGTATAATAGATGATCTTAGCATGTTTTCTTTGGGAGAAAGTGTCTCATCATGGGATGTGGGTATTTCTTCATTTCAAAGAAAGGAGATGATGTGAGGTGAGTGTTCAAGTTCATAATCAAGGCTTTCATGCTCAAGTGGATAATCATGAGTGGGAGTAGTTGGTTATTGGGTAATCGTGAGGAGCTTGGATGGTTTGAACTTGACTTGGTGAGGGACAAGGTTGATCATGCTTTGGATTGGAATCTTGACATAGATCTTGCATTTCGTGGATTTATGTGATAGGTATTGGATTATTGATAATGTGATTGCATGAGGGATTTTGATTTTCATTTATGGTAAGAGGTTTTTTAATAGGCTCAATAGATGGTGTTGGAGGAATAGGCATGATGCTTGGAGGCTATTTTCTAGTTGCAAGGGTAGGCATGGGATTTTATGATGTGGTTTGATTCCTTTCTAGTACTTATCCACTGGATCAAATTCTTCATAAGTTTAGGGGTGGATGGATTAAGAGAGGTAGGAGATGGACAAAATAATGGATGGACAATAATGACGGATGGTGTAGGATTAGGATTAAGATCCGGTGGATGTATATTAGGAGGGGATTTATTAGGATTGGAATTAGATGGAAGGTTTGATGGATTAGGATTAGATATATTGTGGGTGACATGTGGTTTGGGGTGATATGGCTCCACTTTCAACAAGAAACTTCATTATAGCCTATTTTGTATGGACTTTATAGTTGAGATAAGAAGCAAGTAGGTTGACCTTGTGTTGAGATTTTGGCTTGAGATGAGAGGTGATTGTCCAATGGAGGGCTACTAGGATTGGATATGAAAAGATTAAGATTAGGATGAGTGGTATTTCCCTTGTCAATGGTAGCATGAGGAGAACTTATGGACTTTTGATTTTGGTTCAAGGGGTAGCTAGTACTAGCATGTTCTTATTGTGGTGAATCTTGGTATGGATATTGGGTGATATGAGAAGATAGAGTAGGCTGTTCATATGTCTTTTGGGGGATGTTGGAGGAAGGTACAATAGATGGAGATGAAGACATGAGATTGACTTGGTAAGTGGTATATGGTCATTGATAACAGGATGAAGGGTGGTAAGAGGTTGATGGAGATGACATGGTAGATCGTGAAGCTAATGTGATAGGATCATCACAGTAAACTTGAGAGGCTCCTATGAGGGACTATGCTAGAGGATGACAAGATTTAAATTTTTCTTGAGCAAGAGAATCTAATTCCTCATACATACATTTGACTTCTTGTATTTGTTCATAAAAATCCATGGTTAAAAGTCTAGGGTGAAGGATGTGGATCAAGTGGATAAAATGGATTAGGTTGAATTATACTAGGAAGAGATGGATTATTTGCGTTTGTATTTTGAGTAAAATAATTATTAGAAGGTGATTAGGGATGGTTTGAAGCTTGACCTTAGGAAATATAGCAAACAAGATCACACAACATACACAAGATTTGCAAATGATTTGGATTTTGGATTGGGTTAATGTAATGAGTCAAACATGCAAAATATAACAACACCCTAGATTATTCAAGTAGGTGTGGCTTTGTAGTGTAGGCCCACATAATAGAATACCTCATCAATATTCCTACCTAACCAGGAATACCTTTTCCAGGGCAAATATCTAGGGGTTCAGTGGCACAAGGGCTCACCTTCTCCCTTTCCTTAGAGTATTTAATACCTTGCCCAAAGAAAACTTCTATTTCTACCCTTGGAAATACATGGTGTGTAACTTCAGGTTTGATCAATTGAACCCTAAATCACACTAGAATATGACTGAAAGGTCTTAAAAGTTAGGATTTTCAAGTTCTCTAAGGGAGTTCCCAATATATAAGTAAGGTACATGGGCTCCAAGTTCATGAACACTAGTCCCTTGAAGGCATGTGACAAGTCACTTCACCTTATGTCTGGAATTACTTAGGGCCCCAAAGTTATGCCAATGACGATGTGACTAGAATGAGGTACAACATTTGTTCTTTCCCCTTTGATATACCACCCCCCTCCCCTGAAACATGTGGTTGAGGTCATACCTTGGATGATGAAATCCCCAAGAAGGCCTCCTAATGGGAAAGGATTACAAGTAATTTTGATTCCCAAGATCACACTAAGTTCAAGGGAAGAGTATACACAACTTGGGTCCTTGGGAGACAAAAGTGTTTCAAGTGGCATTTTTTATCTTTAAGATCACATTAGGTGCAAGAAGAGCGAATACACACACACTTAATCCACACAAACAATATTAGTTCCCTTAGGTAAAAATGATGTGTGTGTGTGTGTGAAACTAAAAATGATTAGAGGATGCTTTTGATTCCCAAGATCAAACTATGTGCAAGGGAAGAGCATACACACCCCAAGTCAAATCAAGGCCATCAAATAAAGTAAATACAAAATGGTTTCAAATGATAATCTTTGACAAGAAAATATGCAACAAATGTGTTAGTAGAACATTGATAGATTTTAGCCTTTGATAAGTGATCCTAAAAACAAGTGTTAACTAAAAAAGTATAAATATGTAAAAAATTAGAAATGATATTCAAGATATAGCAGATTGAATGTCACCAATAGATTCATTATGACTTTCGATGCAATTTTAGAAAAATATATTTGGATTTCAATTTAATATCCAAAAGTTATGCCCAATTAAAGTTTTCAATGAAATAGTGTTAGAATTGATAAATAAAACATTCCAAAAATCATCAACCAATATCATCTAATAAAAAAATAGATATGACCATGAGATTCCTTATGATTTTCTAATCAATATAAAAAATAAGTTATCTCAAATTGGACTTCATATGCAAAAGTTATGCCATAAACTAGGGTTTGAAAAAATTATTAAAAAAAATCCATTTATACAATAGATTTGAAAAGAGAATAATGTAGAAAATGGATTTAAATATTTCTATCCAACTGCAAAACAACAGAATGTGATTTGCTTACCTAGATTGAAATATATGATTATTTGAAAAATTAGAATTGTAGGGTCAACTTCAAATCATCACATCTCATTCAATACTAATCCAAATATTTAACATAATCATTTTTTGGAGAGGCCTTGAAGCCATCTTTCCATTGAATCTAAGATGGTCTTTTTTCATGACCTGTGTAAAATACAAAACTATCTAGAACAAATTCGCTCCCTAAATGAAAAAAATCAGCAATATAAAAGATCTTCAACCTACAAAACAAAGGCTAGACAAGGGACGTGAGGTCCCACCGGGCATGCCAAAATGTGTATGTAGAAATATGGAATTAAATAAATAAAAATACATGCAAATACATATTCCATACTTAAGACACAACAAGAGCAAGTAACTCTAAAAAATGGAAATAAAGCCATATCACCAAATGAGTTCTTGTTGCCTTTTATATTCCAATGATATTTTGATAGAGATTTTTATATGTTGGTTTTCAAAAATAGAAACTTAACTATAAATGTGGTGAATATATGATGGTAATTAGAGATCTATGATGATTTTGATAGCATAAGTTTATGGCATGAGATGTGTTGATAATGCCTTGGCTGAGGATTGATTTATAGATGCTTGATTGATAGGATGAAGAGCTAGAATTAAGACATTAGATCAATGGTTGATATTCATTGAGACAAGATTAGGGCAAGGATAAGGATTTTTAGGAAAATAAAGGAAGCTTCTAGGGCTTATCCTTATGTGAATGGCTAGGATTGAGAGATGTAGTATGAGATAGATGGTTGAGATGAAAACTGGGTTTGAATTTTGCCATAATCATTTATTGATCATATCAAGTTGATGAGGATGAGGACAAGCTAGTCATATGGCTCTGAAAAATTAATTTAAATAATAAAATTATTTAATTAATTATTGGAGAGGGGATGTGTTGATGAGGTTGTTAATCACACAACAAGAAATAAAAGTTTACCTCACAAACCTTTACTTATCTTGAAGGAGATGATGAATTCAAGAAGAATTCATAATCCCAAGTCTTCGTTGGTCAGGTCTTCATCATATGACGTTACTCATGGTTTGATGTGTAATACTATTTTCTAGTTTGGGGCCTTACATACTGATTATGCTGCCCAATTCTTTAATGTTTCTTCAATTTATCATGTTGTTTATAACCAAGGCCTCTCATTGTATCATATCATATTGTACCAATTCATTATCTTTTGTATAAAATATTATTCTATCATATTGATCTTTTTTTGATGAGGCATAACTTTTTCCTATGATGTTGAAATGGAGCAAATTTTTTTTTGAGATTGATCAGAAAAGTGCAAGGAATCATATGGTACAGGTCATTTTTTGGTTTGGCAAGCCAATTTTCTTGAAAATTTGTAAAATTACCATATGTTATAAACGGTTGATTTAGGCTTCCACATTGACAACATTGTACTCAATCTTGTATTTCTTTCTGGGGGGCATATTTTGCAACATTATTTGTTATGGGGGGTTCATTCTTTTGTAGTTCTTGTCATTTGTTTGAGGTTTGTAAGCCATGCATGGTTAATGTCTTCATTGTTCACCACATGACATCAACTCATTTCATCCTTATTTTAGACATTGAATGTATCCATTGAATGGACTTGTTGATTTGTAAATGCACTGATATAAAGTGCCACATATTGTACTTGTAGTTTGGGGATCTTGCACATCATGTTGTGCCATTTTTGTACTCGAACTATTTTATAAAGTGCCATGGGGGTTGTGTTAGTGCCTTGATATTTACCATCACAATCTTGTCCAATGAGTGTCCCTCCATGACATTTGTATCCTCATGCATGTGTGCCTTGTTATTTGCACACCCTTTACTAAGTTCCAGGTACTCATTTGTGCATCTTATGATGATGCTTCTTCACCTTCTTGCACTACTTTGTGACACACAGTATCAGTGGAGCTGCCATACCTCTCCCTTGTCAGTATTATGGGGGGGTATCATACTACTTGTGCTAATGCTTCCTTGCTTTTGCTTTGAGTGAACTATGTATCCAATTTTTGTTACTATATACTAGGCGGATGGAATGGCTAATTACCCATACATTTTGGTGAGATGGAATAGATACCATCTAGACACTCTTGCATTCTAATTTGTGGAGGCAACCTTCTACCTTATTTAGATGATCAAAGTACTTGAGACAATTGGCACCTTTATTTTCAACTATCACATTGGTTGAGTAGTGTCATTGGGGTCACTCATATAGATTGATGTGTCATTTGGATCTTTGACTATCATATTGGTTGTCACTCATGTAGATGTTTTGTCTCTTTGATCCTGATCTTCATTCTATTTTCAGTGAAGGTTCTTCAACAGTGTAGCAACTCTTCGACAGTTGTTTGTAGCTTTTTTGTGCTTCAGTGGAGTTCTTCATGTTCATCTTCATGTTCCTAATATTTTTGGGACATCCTTTGTGAAGGCTTCTTAGTCCTTTTATCTCCTATTAGGGGGGATATATTTTGTATCTTTGTGATGGAAGTAGTCCTTGGGGGGTCATGTTGAGTCCTCCTTCCTTCACTTGTTGATGCTTTCTTTACATGTTTTCTCCCTTTTAGAGAGTTGTTTTTCCCATGAGGTTTTCTCCCTTTCTCTGCTTGTGAGAGATCTTTTATACATGGGTACCTAACATGGTCTTGTTGTCGAGACCCATCTTTGCATGTTTACATTTGTTTATTCCTCCCTAAGTTGCACTTAAGGGGGGGTGTTGGTGTGAACATGGTTATTACCTATGTGGTTTAACCTTTGTTGTGTGGATAATTCATATTATTTAACTATTTATTAGTTAAATAATACTCACACACATGTTCACATGTTAAGTTTACTTAGTGAGTCTACTAGATGTCTCTAGTTGTTTCTAGTTATGTCTAGTTGTTGCTAGGTGTTGATAGTTATCCTATCCTACACATGTGATCTAGTTGGCATCATATCCTCTAGTTGTCATATGTGATAGAAATGTGACAACTTGTCACATGACTACAACATCCTAGCTTTTAACCTTGGTCTTTATAACCAAGGCCTCTCATTGTATCATATCATATTGTATCAATTCATTATCTTGTGTATAGAATATTATTCTATCATGTTGATCTTCTTTGATTCTTGTGATTAGCTCTTAAACATCTTGATCCTGGGATAGCTACCTCCATAGCTAATCCTAACAGTCTATTCCTGCTTTGCAAAAAAATTCAACAATTCTATCAAATCCTACTATATATAACTAAGATTTGCTAAAATGAATATGAATTTATCTTGATTTTTCTATAATTCATTAGAACTTGTCCTTGATTTTGGATCGATTATAAAGACTCTAAAAGATTAAATTTTCTATTCCAATATCTGCTCCGTATGAACTAATATTTACTTATGTACTTTAAATTTATTCAACTAGTTGCAGTAGGTATTTTATTTATTCTTATGATAATTTGCATGAAATGCATCAATATTTTCTATAACTCACTATATATGCAGTAATTTGTCATTATTTAACATGTATTTACTGTATCTACTTGTAATTGATAATCATTTTCAGTTATTTATGATTTAATGAAATGAAATATCAAAATGAAAGGGTTTAAAAAAAGTAAATTCTAAATTTCCTAAGGTTCAATCACCGATCCACGCATATACACCAATACATTCATAAAAAGAGAGGAACCAAACCACATTTTCAAGGTTTTTCCACAACTATGGGAAGTCAGTGCAAACTTTAGAGGAAATGAAGATGCTAATGTGTAAATAAAATTGATGCACTTCAGTTTGAATGTAGCAATCCACCATTGCATACCAGAAATCAACCAAAAGACTACTTAAAATTTACATTCAGGAAGTAATTTGTGTCTCTATTTCATTCAATATGATTTAAAAAATGTGCATTTACATATGATCCTAAGAAAGAACCTTGAGAAGTCACAAAAGTTACAAAATACAAACTTAGTGCTTACAAGTCCAACAATTCAATCTCTCTCAAAAAATAAAGATCGTGACCCTTTTATAAAACAAGGTCCATACCAGTTATAATTGATTCAATGGTTAGGATCCTATCAAAAATAGTCAACGGTCAAGATTAGTAGCATGTGATTGCTTCATTGGCAATCATTATGTAATATACAACCAACAAAATGGAACATTCCCCTGTATCTTTGTCGTAGCATCTTATGGACATTCTATTCAAACTCTTCTATGAAGTTATCTTCAGTGATCACCACCCTCATATCTAGATTTCTATAGAATTCATACACCTATACAGTTGTATCTATCTCTTCTTTATCCCTGATTTGATCCTTCACATTGCTATACTCTTGTGTTTCTAATTGTTCACTAAGGGATACCCACCTGGCCATCCTATAATCTAACTTTCCATTATATGCTTTTATTTTAGCATTTAGTTCCATTACCTCATCTATGGTGGCTTTTGCAAAATGATGCACATGATCATCTATTGTTGGATTGAATCTAGCCTTCAATGCTTGGATAGACTTTCCCTCATCATAGGTTTTACTTTCCACAACTAGATTGCCAAGTAACTCCTCCAAAATTGTCATATCATCAAAAAGTAGGTCATGAGCCTTGACCTCTATGTCCCCTGCCTTGGCTCTGCACCTCTTCAATATATCCACTTCAAACCTTAGATCCTTTATCCAGATATCCACCTTTTGAAGCATCTGGCCTATCAAGATTTTATGCTTTAAGACAGTTTGGTCATCCAACCTCCTCATGCCCTTTAGCCTTGTCAGGTCCTGATCACTTTGGCTGAGTCTAGATCCAGATGCTCTCTTTAATGACTCTTCTTTCTTCTTTAACTGAGTCAAAGTGTTCTAGTTGGACAAGGATGTCCTTATTACTTTCTCACCATTAGAGATGAATTATGTGAAAGATTTACCCACAACCTAAGCCTAATGCTTTTGTGCATCCAAACCTGTCATTTAATCCTATCTTACCAATGCTAAGGCAATAGGTGCCTCAGTTATTTGTAGGTTGGGTGTAACCAAGCCCTTAATGAATGTATGGATCTAGACATTTTTCCCATTCAACTCATTATTATTGGCCTTTAATTTGGTTATCCTAGTTGCTACAGTATCAGTGCCTTCCCTAAGCTCTTCAATATCTTGTTGTGCCGTTGAATGTCCTCGGTCAATCATGGTGAGCTGAAATTTTTTTGCGCTTATCTCTCCCTTACTTTTATTTATAAGTGGGAAAACCAATTGGGCCATTCTTTTCCCCATTGTAGAATCCCTCTTTATTGCGAAAGTTGCCCTAGTTTTGTGCTTGGGCTTAGAATGATCCAATGAAAATAAGGATTTGAAATCAAAAGGGGTAGATTCTTGGGTAGGAGGCTCAATTACGTTGGATATCAACAATCAAGGCACATCAGCTTCTAACCCTGCATGGATAGATTGCTCAATATAAGCATCATACATCTGTGTATCACCCCTTTTATCTTTGTATCTCCCCTTTTGTCTTGCCGGTGTACCACCTCATGATCTCCAACATCATTTATCTAGATTTCCTCCTCATGTTCTTTATCTATGTGCATCCCTCCATGCATATGCAACTATTGTCTCCATGAGTCCTAGTCTCTACAGGTGTCATGTCTACATCTTGTGTAGACTCCTTTTCTGGTTCTCTTTCATGGGATGCCACATCTTGTTTATGTTTATTTTGAGGAATAGCCTCTTGAGATCTTATGCTTTCATTTGGTGCACCTTGTGCATCATGTGCTACTTCTTCTACAACATCACCCTGATGATGTGCTTCTGATGGGCCTTGATCCTAGAAATCTTGGTGCGGGGCACCTAGGAGCAGTCTGACACCTCAAGCATATATTGATGCATTTTGATAAGCTATGTTTTGTTTTGATTGTATGTGTTGTAATAAGGCTTTAGCCATGTTTATATGGTCCTTTTTGTGTGCTCAAGATGATTGAGGTAACCCTATAAACCTCAATCATGCTTAGTCCACTTGGATCCTTATTGTGCCAATCAGGCCTAGAAGGTCTAAAGGATTGGTTTTTGAGTTTTTTTTTATTGTTTGTGTGTTTTATCATGTTTTGGGAGTATGGAGGATGGTTTGATTCCTTTGGACAAGCTAAATCATAGTGTTAATGCAAAAATACCATAGTGTCAAATATTGTCAATGTATTATGACACATTGGGCAGTTACAACTTCATTTTGGTTATTAAAACTATTTGTAGAAGTTGTATACCAACCTGGATAGGTTGATATGGAGGACATCTTGCTCCAGTACAAAGGAGAAAGTTTTTGTACATAATTTAGGCACAAAAATTAAGAAAAGTGATTGTTTTTCCCTATTTTTCTTGTTGTGTACGGCCTATATGGATTTTCCAAGTGAGAAAATGTACTTTTTCTGAAACAAGACTGAGTCAGCGTTCGAATGCAACTAGTTTGAGGTTCTGAAGTGGTCGTAGTGAAAAGTTATTGCATTTTTAATCCGGACTGGTCTAGAAACCCTATTTTGTAGGGCTGTCCCACAAATTTGACCCTAGAATGCATTCCCACCAATGAAATTTCATGCCATTTTAGTGAAATACAGGATATGGGTGTATACTACTTGATTCCAAAAGATTTTTGTTGGGAAATGCAGTCTTCTATTTTTAAGGTGATGCCCTAGGTCAAATATCTCTATGTATTTGACTGAAATTATGCAATTTGGTGATGTAAATGACAAAAGTCTAATAGAGTGAGCAAATGAATGGTGGATTTGAGTTGTTTGGGTATGGTAGAGTCATTCCAAGTTCCTGCCCCTGATCTATGCACCCAATTTTGAGCACTTGCTTTGTAACCTAGCCTAAATTGATCAATTAGGCCTAGAAGACCAAATGAGTGTTCTGGATTGCTGGAGTAGAGTTGGAATAGAAGACTTGGGAGTTTGATAAGGTTCCATAGAGGGTATCTAAAACCATCATTTGTTTGGCTAGCCATTTGGGATTTTGTCAAGTTGTGTGAAGAAAACCTAGTTTGGAGGGCTAGTAGCCTTACTAGTCAAGGTATAGGTTGGAGAGTTTTGGGAAGTTGGTGATCAAACCAAGTGTTGGTAAGGTGTTTTCAGACCTGCATGAAGGTGTAGACATAGCCTTGAGAGTTGGACAAGAGCCTAAGTAACAAATCCTTCATTTACCCTTGAATGTGCCTTTGATTGTGTTGGATTGAAGAAGTGAAGTGGGTGAGTGGGCTAAGGAGAACAAACTTTCTTTGTGTTGTGCTTCCCTTGTGCCACCTCTGCATTAGGTGGTATTAGAGCCATCAAAGAGATGGGAGATAGAGAAGAAGAGGAGGAAGTCCCTTCAAGAGTGACTAATGTTGAGTTGTCAAAGATAGTGAGAGAGCAAGTAGCCAAGAACAAAAGGATGGAGGTTGAGATAGAAAAGTTGAATAAAGACAAAGACAAGAAGAAGAAGCCAGAGGTCATCTTGGATTCAGATGAAGAGGATCAAGATGAGGAAGAAGTGCCAATGGAAGAGCCACAAGGAAGCATGTCAACGAGACAATTCCTAGATGCACTTGGAAAGTTGAGTAGGAAGGACACTAAGGCAAACTTACCTATGTTTCCTGGTAAGATGAATCCAGAGGAGTGCCTTGATTGGATTGAGGTAATGGAGAACTATTTTGAATGTGAAGAAGTGGAAGAAATCAGAAAGTGAAGATTGCCAAATCAAGAATGAAAGGGCCAACCTTGAGTTCGTGGAATTTTATTCAAAATGAGAGGATAGAAGATGATAGGAATCATATCTCTACATGGAGGAAGATGGTACTTGAAATCAAGAAGCAATTTGTCCCTGAGGATTATGAAGTCAACTTGAACAAGAAGTTGCACAACTTGAGACAGAAGGACATGGACGTGAGCACCTACACAGAGGAGTTTCACAAGATGACATTGAAAGCCAAGATGCCTAAGAATGAAAAACAGAAGCTTGCAAGGTATCTAAATGGCCTTAAGTTCTCCATTCAAGATGAATTAACTCTCTTTAACCTGGAGACAGTCCATAAGTGCTTCCAAATGGCACTAAGGATTGAGGATAAGAAGAAAAGAAGAGGGGATTTTGGCAATAGCAGCAGAGGCAGAGTAAATCAGAACTTTAGGGGCAGGGGCAGATTCCAAAATAGAGATAATTTCTCTAGACTCCAAGGTGGCAGATCACAAGAAGGCAGCCAAGGGCAGGCTGATAAAAATAGTGCAAAATCAGGGTCAGTTTAGAGGGAGAGGTAATGGCAGAGGTAGAAGTGGGGGCAGAGGTCCCAATGTGTTTACTGGAAGGTGTTTCTCTTGCAATCAGATTGGACATCAGTCCTTTAGGTGCCCGGAGAAGATGGGAAACACTGCTGCAAATTAGAAAGAAAGAAGAGTACAACTCCTTCAAGAAGAGGATTGTCAAAGCACCACAAGTTATCAAACAACCTCTTCTAAGTCTACAGCACCTGAGAGTGGAGAATGCATCATGTTTAATAGATCCCTCATCATTGCAGCCACCAAGGAGCAACCCCAAAGAAACAACTTGTTCAGAACCACTTGCAAGGTGAAAGGAAAAGTTTGCAAGGTAATAGTAGATTCAGGTTCTTCTGAAAATTTGGCTTCTAATGAAATGGTGACTAAGTTAGGATTGGAAAGAATGCCTCATCCTAACCCGTATAGAGTCTTTTGGCTAACCAAGGAACAACAAATTGTAGTAAAAGAGCAATGTTGGGTTGAATTCAAGATAGGTGAATATCATGATAAGGTTCTTTGTGAGATAGTGGATATGGATGCATGCCAACTTCTTCTTGGAAGGCCTTGGTAACATGACACAAGTGCCCAACATGATGGTAAGAACAATGTAATTCATTTGTCCAAGAATGGTGAAAATTTTACAATGACTTCTTTGATTGATGATTGCAAAGAGAAAGTCATTTCTAATTCAGTTATGTTGGTAGGTGAAAAAGAGTTTTTGGCTAACCTCAAGGAAGAGAAAGTGCCATGTTTTGTAGTAGTCATCAAGCCCAAGGATGTGAATCCCAAGAAGGTCAAAGTGCAGCAACCTCTTAGGAGGATTGGACCAAAGGAAGTGGAAGAACTATTGGAGAGGTTTCAGGATGTGATAGTCGATGAAGGCAAGGATGCCCTTCCACCAAAGAGGGAGATTAGTCATTGCATTGATCTCATCCCTGGATCCACCCTACCAAACCAAGCAGCATACAAGTTGACTCCAGAGAAAAATGCTAAAGTGGCAAGACAAATCCAAGACTTACTAGATAAAGGACTTATTAGGAGGAGTATTAGTCCATGTGCAGTACCTGTAGTGCTTGCACCCAAGAAGGAAGGAACATGGAGACTATGCATTGATTCTAGGGCCATCAACAAGATTACTATCAGGTATAGATTTCCAATGCCTAGAATAGAAGATTTAATGGATTGCTTGGGTAGGGCTAAGTATTTTACCAAGATGGTTCTAAAAAGTAGTTACCACCAAATTAGGATAAGGGAGGGGGATGAGTGGAAAACCACCTTCAAAACCAATGAAGGACTATTTGAATGGGTTGTCATGCCTTTTGGCTTGTCAAATGCACCAAGCACCTTCATGAGATTGATGAATGAAGTGCTAAAACCTTTCCTTAACAAGTTTATTGTTGTGTATTTGGATGATATATTGGTTTTTAGTGACAGCAAGGAAGACCACATAAGGCATATCCATCAAGTGCTCAGGAGGCTTCAAGAGGAGAAGTTGAGAATCAATCTTGACAAATGTGTCTTCCTATAAGAAGAGTTGATATTTTTGGGGTTTGTCATCTCCAAGGGTAGCCTAAAAATGGATCCAAGTAAGGTTGAAGCCATTCTTAATTGGCCCACACCTACAACAGCCTCAGAGGTAAGGAGTTTCCATGGTTTGTGTAGCTTTTATAGAAAGTTCATTAGAGGGTTTAGTGGCATTTGTGCTCCACTTGTTGACACCATAAAAGGGGGCAAGAAATGTGTATTTGTGTGGACAAATGAGGCCACTCAAGCCTTTGAACTGTTAAAGAAAAAAATTTCAGAAAAACCAGTCCTAGTGCTACCTAATTTTGACAAGGTCTTTGTGGTAGAGTGTGATGCAAGTAAGAGGGCTGTTGGGGGAGTCTTAAGTCAAGATGGGAGGCTTGTAGCATTCTTTAGTGAGAAGTTAAATGAGGCAAAACAAAACTACTCCACCTATGATCTAGAGTTATATGCCATGGTTTAGTCATTGAGGAAATGAAGACACTACTTATTGCTAAAGGAATTTATAGTTTTTACTAATAACCATGCATTAAGCTTCTTGAACAAACAGCAAAAGTTGAATCACATACATGTCAAGTGGATGGAGTACATCCAAGCATACACCTTCTCCATAAAACATAAGAAAGGAGTGGCCAATAAGGTAGCTGATGCCTTAAGTAGGAGGAATCTTGTTGTACAGACCATACAGCTGGAAAGTACAGGTATTCAAGCCATCAAAGATCAGTATGCAGCAGATGAGGACTTCAAAGAACCATACCTCTCTTGCAAGGCCATGACAACAAGGTATAATACTGATTTTTCTAATTTTTTGTTGCAAGATGGATATCTTTTCAAGGGTAGCATGTTGTGTATCCCAAGAGGGTTTGTTAGAGAGAATATAATAAAGGAAAAGCATCATGGCAGCTTGTTAGGCCACTTTGGTATTGATAAGACCCTAGAATTGGTTAGGAGGTACTATTTTTGGCCAAAATTGCCAACTGATGTAAGGAAGTTTGTTGAAACTTGTCAAATTTGCCAAAGAGCAAAGGGGCATACATCAAATGCAGGTTTATACACTCCTCTACCTATTCCTTCAAAGCCTTGGGATTCCATAAGCATGGACTTTGTACTTGGTTTGCCTAGGACAAAGAATGGGTATGACAGCATTTTTGTGGTTGTAGATAGGTTTTCAAAAATGGCTCACTTCATCCCATGTAAAACCACACATGATGCCTCACACATAGTAGGTCTTTTCTTCAAAGAAATAGTCAGGTTACATGGTTTACCTTTGTCCATAATCTTAGATAGAGACCCCAAGTTCATAGGACACTTCTGGAGGACACTGTGGAAGAGACTAGGTACAAACTTGTCATTATCATCTGCCTATCACCCTCAGTCTGATGGACAAACAAAGGTGATTAATAGGTCACTTGGCAACCTCTTAAGATGCCTTACAAAGGAGCAGGGTGCTAGTTGGGATTCAATTTTGGCTCAAGCAGACTTCTCCTACAATGACACTGTCAATAGAAGCACCGACCTGTCTCCTTTCCAAATTGTTTATGGCACTCACCCAAGGGGTATTTTGGAACTAAGGGAGGTTAAAGGACTGGAAAATAACAGTGCATTAGCTGAAGACTTCGTTCAAGTCATGAAAGATGTCCATGAACAAGTACAACAGAAATTGCTGTCCACTTCACAGAAGTACAAACAGTTTGCTAACAGGAAAAGAAGGGATTTGCAGTTCAAGGAAGGTGATTTGGTAATGGTCCATCTGAAGAAGCAGAGGTTCCCTATAGGTAAACATACCAAGCTACTCATGAAGAAGATTGGACCTTGTGAAGTGCTCAAGAAATGTGGAGAAAATGCATATAAAATCAGACTTCTGGATGGCATTGCTTTGTCTCCAATTTTTAATGTTTCAGACCTTTATCCCTATAAAGGATCTGATCCTCTGACTACTGTAGAAGAAGACCAAACTAATTAGACACTCCAAGAACTAATTCCTTCATCTCCAAATCAGATTGAGTGCATTTTGGATAAGAGGGTTACAAAACAAACCAAGAGGCACACTTATCATGACTATTTGGTGAAGTGGCTAAACAAACCTCAGGAGGATGCCACTTGGATGAGCAGGGCAGATATTACCTTGTGTCATCACTTCCTTAACTACTCTCTTTACTTGAGTCTATTGCTCAGATGTGAAGATCTATTGTTCATCCCTTGGATGTCTAGATCTTCTCAAGTATGTCCTAGATCATACATCACACGTTCTTTCTCCTTATCCTTTGCCTCAGGTTGAGGGGACAAGTCTATAACTACAGGGCTTGTGATTGTTTCTATTAAAACATTGAGGGGGTCTGATTCAATGACCACCTTGGGAGATTCTGGCCTTATTGCACCTAAAGATTCATGCTCTTCCTATTGCACATCTTCAACTGCTCATGCATTATGCCTCAGAAAGTCTTCTACTGAATGTGTTGTCACGTACCTCATGACATCATCATCAGTTAAGTCAATTATCTGACTGAGGGACAAAGGTTGATTAGTCATCCTCTCATGTTCAACCTCCCTTGCTTCATTAGCTAACTCTTTCTTGACTCTAATTATTTCTAGGATAGGCACATTGTGCTAAAAATCCCTTTCTTTGGCCCCAAGATCTAGATGTGCCTTTACCTACTCAGCGACCTTCTCTTGTAATATAGCAAATGATGAAAGTGATTCCCTAGATGTTTTCCCTTGACAAAACATTTGCTTCATCTTGGTAAACTTGTGCTGATCTTCAGTTTGAACATCCATAGCCCTAGATGTTGAACAGCTCATCAATGGTGCTTGGGTCCTCTTCTGCCTAGGGATGTTCACACCCTTTAGCACATCATCACGCTTCTTCTCTACAACTACATTTGAATGTGCTCTCCCTTGTGCCTATGGGAATGGCTTGTATAGGCAATTCCCTAGGAGGAGATGGAACTGTGGCAATAGTAATGCCCTCTGATAAAAATATGTCCTCACTTCCAGAAGGCCCTGGCTTTTCCCATTTTGCCTCCATAACCTCATGTTTGTGGATCAGGAAGTCATCAAATTCAATATCATCTTTCTATTTTCTCTTCGTCTTCTTATCCAAGGTTATAGCTACCCCCTTAGCCTTTATTTTTGCCACTCTTTTGTCCACCCAATTTTTGGTGAAGCTCATCACCTTGGCAGTTATGAATTCTAGAGATGTATCCTCTGGCTTGGACCAATATTGGAGAGGAATCATCTCCTTATATATTTGTTTTTCTTCATCTTCCTTGCTTAATATCTTTCCATCATCAGATTTCAATTGGGGAGGCACACAAAGCATCCCAACATCCTTATTTGATTCAGAATCAAGCATTGGTAGCTTCTTTTCCTCTCTTCCTATTTATCCATAGAGTCAGCGCAATAGTCCTCTAGATGGACTTCATATTGTAATTTCTTATTAACATACTGTTCCATCCTATGGTAGGGGTCATAGCATCTTAGCAAGGATAACAACTACAGATGTAACATATGCAATTTTTCCTTAGATTTCATGGCTCCATCTATTGAGCCACAAGCATACCAATCAATATGCATTGGGAACTTGACATTTCCCCTTTTGTTCTTTTTCTCATAGGCTTCAAATGATGGTATGATCTGCCTTGTGACCTCCAGTAATACTAACTTGTTAGTAGGGTACCTGGGTAGCATAAACACATTACCTTCAAACCCCTCCATATGGATGTATGAGAATGTGGGGAATTGGATGAACCATGACTCATTCATCTGGACCATTTCTTGGGCTTCTTTTGAGAGTCTCTTTGCCCAGTCACCTTCCATTAACCTCACTAAATGCATTATGCAGTAGTCATTGACCCTTCTGTAATGCTAGATGGACATCCTCTACTCTAGCTATGGGTAATGTTCCCACATAGTTTGTTCTTTTGGGAAGCATCTAATTCTCCCCACAATTTGGAAAGTTGTAAATGTGGATGTATATACACATGCATATATATATAATGACATATAAAATAGCCTCCATTCTTGGCTCCACTGGATCATCCCATCATGCAGTATGTCACTAATGAGACTTGTGCACTGGACTATCTGATCTGTATCCTTGACCACGTGGAACAACCCATACATCCATGGCTCAAATGTGCGAGAATCATTCTTTCCCACCATTTAGATCAGCAAGACTATCATATACTGTATTTCAGGGGCAAAATCATATTTGAATAAGTGTTGGGGCATCTTCGCCACTGCCTTCACCTTGTTGTCTATAGCCCTCCATATGGAAAACATGATTTTCCTACAATTTGTAGTGTTGCTATTATATTCTTTTGTCAAATGCTCCATGTTGATCTTGTACATATCTCTATACGTACACAATTTGAATGTCTCTGCGATGCCCTGCACTGAGAAATATGCATACACTCTCCCTTGTTTCTCCACCCTTCTTGTGGCTTGATTTTAATTTTTAACACATGCAATTACAAGCTTGAGTGCCTCTGCTACATAAGGGAAGCTCGTGACATTGAACATACCTGAATTGTATACATGTTGTAGGATGGGGTTGCCACCACCAATCCCTAGAACTTGATTCCTTCAATCATTTAGATCTGCGTTTCCTAAGTGAGTATTTTAAGTAGATCCATATTTCCTGCATAAAGCCCCAAGGATTGGAAACATATCAGCCTTGAACTCAACATCACGTCAGTCCTTTTGGGTTTGCATGGTGTCCTATAAATCATGGATAGCCATAGTTTAGTGTAGAGTTTGAGATTTAATCTTATGATTTTGTTTTATAAGACAATGCAAGATGTACCCACAAGGCAATTTGTACTTATCTGAAGAAATTTACCCTACTTTACCATTTTACCCTGCATAACCATCATTGTAACAATAAAAACAAAAACAAGGTGGGAAGATTTTGTCCTATTCATATCTATCAACTTAAACTTTCAACATGAAAGATGATCTGTATGTTATGCCATTTGATGATGTCTTCCTCTTCTATTTTCCATTCTTCGCTCACTATTCTACTACTATCAAGCCTCTATTAGCTAATTGCAAATTACTTCTAATTGCCTTGGATCTTTGTTAATGCCCTACAATTTTATAGCTTGAATACTTTTAAGTGATTAAAAGGACTATAGAATTTACCTTATAACCTTCAAACTTCATCCATTAGGGCACATTAATGGATGATTATGTGATTAGGTAGGGCTTTTGCAAAGTGCCAATGAGAGGAAGTTACACGTGTACATAGGTAGACTTTCAAATTCAAAATCCACCAACCCCTACATGCAACATTAAATGTTGGAAAGTCTAGATATGAACCCTTAGTATCAACATCCAATCAGAATGTCCATATGACGTCAACAAGTGGCTCAGGTCAAACATCATTGACCAAATAAATAATTATTAGGATTTAAATTGGTTTTGAAAACTAGGATATACAAAAGATCCATGTAAAAATATCCATATGCATAGACTTTGTTGAAAAGTCAACATTGGGACACATGGGGATATCATTGGTTATAATGTGGGTAGGCTATTAACGAAGGCAAACTATCCATATCGTAAATATTTGAATGACATCAATAGGCGGTAAAATTTCTGTTGAGATGAAAATGGCTAACATCATCTAGATATGGATATTTCAAGCTATGGATATTGGAAATCCAAAATATCCATATAGAATATCTGGATGTGAGATATCTGTTGAAAAGTCAGCGTCGAGAGCGTATCTTGGATTTTTAAGTAGGATAAGGATATGGATATTTTGGCATGGATATTTCAAAATCCAAATATTCATAAAGAATATCTGATACCAAATATCTGTGTCTACGCACATATTCATTGGGTTAAATTTGACGAGCCATCACATGGATATATGCATTACATAGGGATATGGATATTTCACGGTGCAAAATATCCCTGTCTAAATATCCTCACATTTGATTGTTTCACGGGTTTCACATGGTAATCTTAACAGCTAACAAAGATATAGGTAAGGATGCCTGATGAAGGGAATATTCCTAGGCATGTATAGTCATTTATACATCATAGGGTATGGATCTTAAGATCAGGATATGGATATTGTGCAAATGAAAAATATCCCTTTCGAATATCAATACAAATATATCTAGATATCAGAGCACAACTTTGACCTTGCCAAACTTTTTCAACTTATCAAAATTCAAGATGGTTCAAAAGGCAAAGTTGCTCAAAATTTAATTCCCTATCCTATGGTAACCCTTGCTAGGAGAATTGATAAACTTGACTTTTGACTTGGATTAGGACCTCTCATTTTACCATACCACCCAAAATAAGAAGACACAAGAAAAACAAAGAAGCACACAAGGAGAAGCAAAGAAAAGTTGGGTCCCTGTTAAGACAAAATAGGGTGTGTTGTGAAACCTCACAACAGGATGGTGGAAGGATAAATTAATTAAATACATAAGATTTATTCAATTAATTTTTGTTAAAAGGGATAAATGGATGAATTAAATAAATATAATTTATTTATTTATTTTAGGTGACGGAGGGAATTGATTAGTTAAATAAATATAATTTATTTAATTAATTTAGAAAAAAAAAGATTAAGGGACAATGTGTTGCAAGATGAATGTCTAGGGGATGTCGAGGGGTTATGAGCACATGGTCAATTCTAAGTGTCTACAAAAAATAAATTTCAACCATCCATTTCATACTACATATTCTAATCTCAACCATTCACATAAGGATAAGCCCTAGAAGCTTCCTTTGTTTCCCTATAAATCCTTATCCTTGCCATAATCTTGTGTCATCACATATCAACCATTAATCTAATCTTTTAATCCTAGTCATCCATCCTATTATCCAAAAATCTATAAATCAAGCCTCAACCAAGCCATTATCAACACATCTTATAACATAAGTTTATTCTATAAAAATCATCATAGATCTCCCATTATCATATACCCATCATCTTTATCTAACGTTATGTTGTTAGTTTGAGTAACCAACATATACAAATCTCTATCAAAATATCATTACAATATCAAAGATAGCAAGGACTCATTTGGTAATATTGTTTCATTTCCATTTTATAGTTACTTGTTCTTGATGTGTCTAAGTATGGAATAGGTATTTTCATGCATTTGTTCCTTACTTCATTCCATAATTCTACCTACACATTTTGGCACATCTAGTGGGACCCCACATCCCTTATCTAACCTTGGTTTTGTAGGTTGAAGATATTTTATATTGCTGATTTTATTTGTTTAGGGCTGAATTTGTTGCAAAGGGTTTTTTGTTTTACATGTCTTGACAAAATGAGATATTGGATTTGTTGGAAATAAGACTTCGAGACATTTCCAAAAAGAGGTTACTTTAAAATATTTGGATATGTATTGAAGGAGTTATGAGGATTTGAAGTTGACCTTGCGATTTTGATTTTTCAAAAAAAAATTATGCATGACTTTCAAAAAAAAAATGATATCTTGCAATCTAGGTAAGCAAATCACATTTTGTTTCTTGCAAATGGTTAGAAATATTTAAACCCATTTTTCTATATCATCCTTTTTCAGATCTACGATAGAAATGGGTTTTTTTTAAATAAATTTTTTCAAACCCTAGTTTATGCAATAACTTTTGCATATGAAGTCCAATTTGAGAAAACTCTTTTTGATATTGATTAGGAAATCATAAGGGACATCATGGTCATATTGATTTTGTTGTTGGAATATATTATTTGGTGACTTTTGCAGCGGTTCATTTTTTAAACATAACACTATCATTCAAAACTTTGTTTGCGCATAATATTTGTGTTGGGAATTAAGGTGTCTCAACCTTGGTAATTCTCTGCATTTGTAAAGTTTGTATTTATTATTCAATTGCCTATGTTGTAAATAATTGGAAATTCCACTTTGTCATATTGTGGGATGTGGCATGGTGATGTGTCAATCCTACATGGATTATGACAACTTGTTATTTTGTCCTCACATGAGGAGATAGGCATCCCACTTAATGGTAGGAATATTCTGCCATATGTCAGTATCTTCTATGTTGTGTAAGGAATGTTTGACTGAAACAGTTATGACGGATTCCTATGATGAATCTATGACATGTAAGAGTTGAGAATAGAAGTTTGTAAGATAGGTAATGACATGTGTCATAAAGCATCTTTGAATGAGGTATATTTGTGTGCCCCAAGGTGGAATATGATGTGTTGTAAGAGAATATGCTATTTTTAGCATGTGTATGACAGATTCTCTTACAGTTGTAAGTTGTAACCACTATGACAGATTCTATGACGATCGTAAGTGTCGTAAGAGCATCTATCATAGCCCATTTTGGAAATAGGCGACCTCTTTGGGATGGCATCTGTGGCCAAGTGTCAAAAAACTTTGGTTAAGTCAATGGAAGTATGTTAAGACCATGTTGGACAGATTTAGCATTGGAGATTGTAGACCATTATGTGTTCCTGTTTCCTTGGAGACAAAGTTGTCTGTTGAGGATTGTCCAAAATCACCTAGTGAGGTGGAGGACATGAGCAGACTACCTTATGCTAGTTCTATTGGTAGTTTGATGTATGCTATGGTCTGTACAAGACCAGACATTGCCCAAGCAGTGGGAGTCCTTAGTCGATTTATGGCTAATCTTGGACGGGTTAATTGGGATGCAGTTAAGCGAGTGTTCAGATATTTGAAGGGTACTTCTGAGTATTCCATTTTCTATCATGGTAATGTTTCAGGACCTCCACATTCTCTTGATATTCATGGATTTGTGGATTTAGATTGGGTAGGTGACATTGATAGCAGGAGATCCACTAGTGCTTATGTTTTTACACTATTTGGTGGTGCTATTAGTTGGATGAGTAAGCGACAACCTGTTGTTGCTTTGTCTACAACAGAAGCTGAGTATATAGTAGCAACTCATGCTTGTAAGGAAGCCATTTGGCTTAAGAGATTGTGTTTTGATATTGGTGTTGATGCAGGTCAGATAATGATCAGTTGTGACAGTCAGAGTAAAATTTGCCTTGCAAGGAATCCAACTTTCCATGCTAGAACCAAGCACATTGATGTTTAGTTTCACTTTGTGAGGAACATGGTTGAGGATGGAAAGGTAAATTTGGAGAAGGTAGATACTTTGAAGAATGTTGTAGATGCGTTAACAAAGCCAGTGGGCACAGAGAAGTTTAGATGGTGTTTGGAGTCTATGGGCCTCTCGGCCTATAGCGGTTAAATACTATTTTTTCTATTGGCTCTTACAAGGTGTTAGACAAGTGGGAGAATGTTGGGAATTAAGGTGTCTCAACCTTGGTAATTCTCTGCATTTGTAATGTTTGTATTTATTATTCAATTGCCTATGTTCTAAATAATTGGAATTCCACTTTGTCATATTGTGGGATGTGGCACGGTGATGTGTCAATCCTACATGGATTATGACAACTTGTTATTTTGTCCTCACATGAGGAGATAGGAATCCCACTTAGTGGTAGGAATATTCTTCCATGTGTCGACATCTTCTATGTTGTGTAAGGAATGTTTGACCGAAACGGTTATGACAGATTCCTATGATGAATCTATGACATGTAAGAATCGAGAATAGAAGTCTGTAAGACAGGTAATGACATGTGTCATAAAGCATCTTTGAATGAGGCATATTTGGGTGTCCCAAGGTGGAATATGATGTGTTTTAAGAGAATATATTATTTTTAGCATGTGTATGATAGATTCTCTTACAGCTATAAGTTGTAACCGCTATGGCAGATTCTATGACGGTCGTAAGTGTCGTAAGAGCATCTGTCATAGCCCATTTTGGAAATAGGCAACCACTTTGGGATGGGAGCTATGGACAAGTGTTAGATACATTCTATAATGTTGATCAAGTGTCCCTAGGCATGGGTTTTTGTCCAAGATGCCATATTGGACGACCATTCCAAGAAAGGTCTAAAATTGCCTTGTATGTTATATTTAAACAGGTGCTTGGAGATGGAGTTTGTATCACAAGTTTATAGGTACTATTATGCTTCTGGATTGACTCCAGACATGAGTGTCAAAGACCATTGAAGCTTACATTGCAAGTGTATTGTAAACATTCTTTCAGATTTGTTAATACATTGTGCAAGTTTCTGAGTGTGGGGTTTTTCACCCAATAAGGGTTTTCTCCACCGTAAATCTCTATCTCTCTTCTTCTGTCTTCTTTCTAGCTCTTGTGTTTTACTGCTATATCTCATGTTAATGGTTTAACATCATTGTAATAGTTAGGATAAATCTTAATTTGCATAGTCCTCTCCTCAATAGATTAGTGTAGGAAGCATTTCCGCACACCTAGCTTCCTTTTAGTTGGTATTAGAGCTTGATCACCTTTGGTCCTAGTTGTTGGGTAGGTGTTTTTTGAGCTAATCTTAGGTTGAGTGGGAGTCTGTGCAAAGCATTCTGTATCTTATTGCAGCAAGGAGATGGCAAGTACATCAGGAAGGTTTGAAGTAGAGAAGTTCAACGACAGTAATTTTGAGCTATGGAAGCTCAAGATGGAAGACATGTTAGTTGACCGAGACCTTTGGGAAAGTGTGAACGAAACTAAACCAGCTACAATGACTCAAGATGAGTGGGATCTCAAGGATCAGAAGGCTAAGGGTCTCATAAGACTTAGTCTTGCTAATTCTGTGTTGTTAAATGTCCATGAGGAGGCTACTGTAAAACTCCTTTGGAAGAAGTTGGAGGATGTGTATCAAGCCAAATCCCTTGTCAATAAACTTTTCTTGAGAAATAAGTTGTATTCTCTTCAAATGGAGGACAGAGGATCCATAGCTAAACATATGAATGCCTTTAACATGGTGGTTGCACAATTGACATCTATCGGTGTAAAGATGGAGGAGGAGGATCGGTGTATGACCCTGCTTTGTTCTCTATCAGACTCATGGGATCGTCTTGTCATGGCAATTAGAAGCACCACATCCACATTCAATATGGAAGAGGTGGTTTCTTCGCTATTATCTGCAGAGATGTAGAGAAAGTCTTCTGAGGTAGCCAAAGAAGCCCTTGCAATTCATGGAAGACCCAAGGAGAAAGGGAAGAAGAAGGACAAGAAAGCTGAAAACGGTAGATCCAAATCTCTTGGAAAGTCCAAGGCTCTTTGTTGGAACTGTGGAAAGACCTGGCATTTCTGAAAGGAATGCAAAGAGGAGAAGAAGAAAAAGAAGAAAGCTCCTGATTTAGATTCTGACAAATCACAAGATGACAGTGATGCCTTCATCACAGCCCTCATAACCCATGCATCTGATGATGTGTGGCTAATCGACTCTAGTGCATCATTTCACATGACCTCACATCAAGACTGGTTCACTAAGTATGAGGAGTTCGATGGTGGAAAGGTGTATCTAGGTGACGAATCTCATTTGAAGATCATTGGTCATGGAAGAGTCTCTATCTGATTCCCTAATGGTTGACTGAAGGGGATCTTTGGGGTTATGCACATCCCAGGCTTAGCACATAACCTGCTTTCTATAAGTAGTTTCAATGATGCAAGTGTGCACGTTGTCTTTTTGAAAGAAGGATGCAAGATGACTAGAGGATCTATGGTGCTTGCTAAGGGTACTCAGAGAGGTACTCTGTTTCAGCTGGAGGCATGCATTTCACAATGCAATAGTTCTTCTGAGTTAAGGAAGAGGGTAGCAGTCACTTCATCCCCACCATCTGAATGAGCAGTGAAGAAATCTGTTGTTTCTAGTCTTGATGGTTGCAATTGTGCATTGTACGTTAAACTTCCTGTAGAAAAGACAATGTTATGGCATAAGAGATTTGGCCACATTGGTGAGAAGGGTCTACCTACCCTAAAAAATAAGAACCTCATTGAGGGGTTAGGTGATTGTAATCTTGAGTTTGACTTTTGTGAACATTGTATTTATGGAAAACAAAACCGTGTTCAATTTTACTCAAGTTCTCATAAGTCTTCTGGTATGTTGGACCTCATTCATTCTGATGTGTTTGGTCCTGTTAATGTTCCTTCGTTATCAAAATTTGTATACAACTTTTGAACCAGCTGCAAATGAGACTGCACATGAGATAGATGCAACACAGAAATGGAACACATCTAGTATGATTCAAACTGCTACATCTATTGATAATGGCGGAAGGTTACAATATCTCATATTCCTTGTGCACTGTAAACAAATTTGCAAATGAACTTTAAACGACACTATAAAGCTTATGGACTTATGAGTTTCTGATTTCTACCAGAGGCAGAAAGAGCATACTTCTCTGGCCTTTCAGCTTTCCTAAAACTTAGAGTTAAATGCTAAAACTCTAAGACTCTCTAGACCTTGCTTGGAGACTTCGCTTACCAAGACTTGAATGAACGATGAGGCATCCTTACGTCCTTTATAAAGGAGGGCAAGGTAGATCTTATTACCTATTCTCACAAGTCTAGATTTGAAATCTGTAAATACAAGGTTGACATGTGCAACCCTTATCCAGAGGACTACCCGGATGAGGATAAGATTCCTCAGGTGGGACCAATTAGTCCGTGAACAAGATAAGAGGGAACTGACAAACTTTACAGGACATCCTTTTGATCACGGGAAGGATAACCCGTGCATACTGTAGGTAGGTATGCTTTCCCCTTTTGTCGTGGAAGGGCCCACGCTTATCTTTTGACATGAAGAGATAAGTATCTTCGATGGATGACAAGCTACATCCATTAGCTAGAATATTCTTCACAGCTGCTGGATCACCATCTTGCATAGTCCAGACATCCTTCACAAATTTGATTGATGGGATGAGTATAGTCAGGAGCTCGTCTATCTTCGAGTATGGGTGCATGTGAGGTTGATGGTACATCTGGATCTAGTGAAGCGAATATGATAGGTGGCTCTTCTTTCCATATGATGCTAAGCACCTTAAGTTTATGGGCCCCATGCATTCCATGATTGATTGAGGTGTGGTTAGCTTGATCAATTCGATAGGTTTTAGTATGTATCCAGACATGCATTTGAGTGGAATACAGATGTCGCTATGTGTTAGGTGTATTCCAGAAATAGAATCTTGATCCAAGCCCAGTAGGACCATAGGTTTGCACCATGTGTCGGCTGATCAGATTTTCAATCATTCCATACCTGGTGGAATTGATCATTTTGGCTGAAGGAGCTTCATGTGTTAACTTAAACACACATCCTGAATAGGATGAAGTGCCAGAGAAGTCTACATCATTGGCATCTTTGCAAGGACCTTGGAATAAATCTTGAATGAGATTTTTGCCGCCTTCATGCTCTAACCAACGATCAGTTCTAATGACATGAGGGTTACAGAATTGGATAGGCATTTGTATATCATCTTCACACCAATTTGGAAGAATACATTTGACCTTAGGGTTAATATGTTCAGCCTGAGTAGACATCTCAAAGAAAGGACGATTAGTCCGGAGACCTGCTCTTGTCAATTGTTGAGCTGCAATCAAACAATGAAACCTGTCATGGAGAAAATCATTAGCCATATAAAAATTATGTCTATCCCTCATTGGTAAGGGATTTGTACTCCATTCCATACAGCTAGTTTCATACCACCTATGTTCTCAGACTTTAATGACATTAACATGTCCAATAGCCTTAATAGGAGGTCCAAGAACAGAAATATCGTGCTCGACCTTGGGAGCAACATGTCCATCTCTGGAAAGGAAATCTGCAAAGATATTAGAAGAACCAGGAAGATGAGCAATATCAAAATCAAATGTGTTTAAGAACTGAGCCCATCGGAGTAAGCGTCCTCTAACCACTTTATCTTTTGATTCTTTTTTGAAGAATCCTTTCAGGTTCTATAGATCACTTTTGATTAGAAATCTTTTATCAACAACAAACATTTGAAATGCTTTTAGGGTATTGATAACTGGAAGAATTTCCTTATGAGTACTATGGTAGTTGATTTCACTATTTTTAAAACTCCCAAAAATATATCGAACAATTTCTTCCTTACCATTGTACACTTGTTCTTTAAGGATACTAGCCCATGCATGTTCACTGGCATCAGTTTCAACTATTTTAAAGCCAGTACCAGGAAGTCTTAATGAGGGTAACTCAGAACATTTCCTTTCAATTCGAGCAATCAGGGCATCATGCTTTTCTGACCAGATCGGTGGATCTTTTCCTAGGAACTTATTTAGCTCAATGTGATCTTCTGCTAGCTTGCAATAGAATCCAACCATATAATTGACAAGACCCAAAAACCGTTGAAGTTCTTTGACAATGGTTACCTAAAGATTCTGGATGCAGGTCAGAATGTGTGGTTGTGCTTCCATTTTCCCCCCCGGGAGAAGCCTAATGCTAATAAAAATAATCTCACACTGAGCAAAGTGAGATTTGGCTGCATTGATGGCAAGGCCATGCTGTTGATATAACTAGAGGAAGATTTGCAAATGCTCCAGATGTTTCTTCATATCCTGACTGAAGATCAAGATATCATCAATATATGGCTGAATAAATTTTGCAAAAGCATAAAATGTCTTATCCATGGCCTGTTGGAAGATAGAGGGTGCTGTTTTGATGCCGAAAGGAAGAACTTTCCATTCAAACAGACCTTGCGGAATAGAGAATGTAGTTTTAGGAATATCTTCCTTTGTCACAGTGATCTGCTAGAAACCTTTTGTCAGATCAAATTTAGAATAAATATTACTACCTTGGATAGCCTGTCGTATATGGTCCTTGCTGGGCAAGGGATGTTGATTGTCAACAAGACATTCATTCAGAGGCTTATAATTAACAACAAGCCTTTTCTCTGTGAGTTCTACTCCATTTTCATCAAATTTGGGTACATACATTGCATGATAACAAAATGGAGAACTAGAATGTCTGATCAAATCTAAAGTCAATAATTCAGCAATTTCTTTACAGCAAATTTTTGTTTCATGCATACTCATCAGAAAATAATTTGCCTTTGCCCTAGGAATAATTTCTATACCTAAAGCATCTCGCTTGAGCGGTAGAGAACATGTCAGGTTCCTTTGTTGTTTCTTCAGATCTTTAGTCATAATAGTTTGAGCAAATGCAGTTTTAATCTGTTCCAGATCTGGTGTTGCTGCTTCAAGTTGTTGTGTGAGCCATACTTTGTTTTCCTTCTTTTGTTTCTTCTATTTCTGGAACTCTATCTTCTGAGTGAATGCCATGTTTTGGTGAAGCTGGGGCATTTGATAAATTCCCAGAAGAGTGATGAATTGAGAATCCATGAGAATGGGTTCCCATGATTGCATAGTTCTACTACCTATGACTCCATCATATCCATTGACTTCATAATGGACAAAGGTAAGTTCATCTACGATACATGTTCCTAGCTGAATAGGAACTCTACATATGAGTTTAGACTCATAATTACCTTTTCCAAATTCAATATCTATTTTGGCTTCAATCCAGAGGTCTTTAGGAAAACAATTGTATCTAGCAATATTAATATCTACACCAGTATCCCAGAGAAATGCCAAGGGATAAACCTTGATGCCTGGAGGATGGATGGTGAGAATTATTCTTAGATAGGTGGTGGTTTGGCCTGTTTGAATAGTTCAAAACTGGCTTGGACTAAAACCACTACTGCTTCCTTCTTCAAGATAGGAAGAGACATTAGGAATGAGCTCAGAACTAGGAGGAATAGTCTCAAAATTAGAAGGTTGTATTATCTCAAGACTGAATGGCTTTTCTGAGAAAAAGAGTTCATTTTCATGGGAGGAGGAAACTTGTTGTGGTAATTGGACTACAAAGGATGCATTGTACTGGTTTATATAAGTATCCAGTTCAGGGGATTTTTCCATTTCATCAACAAGATTAATGTTTTCTTCTTCATCAATCTCTGCAATTTCAGAATGTGCTTGTTGGATGACTTTTTCAAGAAAAATCTTTCTCTGTCATCTCCACAGACGTCGAGCCATACTTCTAGTTGCAGTTGCTTCTGCCATGCTTCGTTGAGCTATTGGAGTTTGTGATTCAGTAACCATTGGTCTGATAGCTGGTTGAGGAGAATAGTCAAGGACTGTAGTTCTCCTTATGGGCTGTCTGGGTTCAGGTTCTTTTAATAGGAAATATTTTTTTGATTTCAGCTGCTTAAGCTTTCCTGTCAATTTTTTCCAAGTTTTAGGTCCCATATTCATTTCACTGAGCTTTTGTTCAATTTGGACAATCTCATCAATTATCTTATCCAATTCAACTCAAGTGTTTCTTCTTAGCATCATGCAAAAGAATGAATTTTCAGAATCAGTTGAATCTGATTCTTCTGGTTGGCCAGTCAACAAATTAACATTTGCCTGCTCATTAGCAGACACAAACTCAGCCTCATCAGATTCCACTTCTGATAAATCAGAGAGAATAATGTCTTCAGAATCTGAGGGATATTCATTGAAGAATTCATATTCTTCATTGTCAAGACTAGCATCTCTGGCAATTCTTACTTTACCTTTATTTTTCTGTTTATTTCTGTCAGAAGATTTGTTTGCATAATGTTTCCCCTTACAGATATAACAGGTTGGTTCCCATTTTTTGCCAGGGCCTTTTCTTTTATCCTTCTTTCTAAAATATCCTTTCTTCTTAGGATATTTACTGTATTTTTTTTCTTCTTCTTCTTATAATACTTATCATCCTTGTCAAAGTATTTTTTCTTAGAAGAAGTTTTACAATTTTTACATTCATCTTTAATAAAAGAAGGCATAAGCTAATAACAAATAGAAGAAGAGATCAATGGCTTGATTCTTTTTATGTCTTTTTTATTTTGTGATTCTTGACAAATTTCCTCATTAATTTCAGTCAGATATTGCACTAGCTATGGATAAGTGAGTTCCTTCATTTTAGTTCCTTCTGCTATGAGATTTTCTAGAACCCTTTTGTGGTAGAATTCTCCCACCTCATGTCCAAAGCTTTTCAGAAATGTAGTGAACATGTATTCTTGATTCTGTTCACGTCCTGACTGATAGAAATTCTTATACTGCTCATCACAATATTCTTTAAAGTATTTTAAACTCTTACACTTGTCTCTAATATACTTGTTATAGGCAAGTGTTTCCCTTGTATCTATTTTTCCTACAAACAGACAGGTTGACTGTGCACACACCTGATCAGTGCCTCTATTTATCAAGTTTTCTCTATATGGATCCTCTAATCTATCCCATACATTTCTTGCAACTCCAGTCATGGAATTGTGGGCTTGCTTTATTACTTGGGCTTCATCAGCTCCTGCATTGGTTGACATATAATTTGTAATCCATGCACGCATGGCATCAATGCCCCTCAGATTCTCTACATCCTCAAAATGGTCAAAATTAACTAGAGGAGGTGTATCAGCTTTAAAAGACTGGATATTCTTAAAGGGATCAACTAGTCTAGAACCATTGGGATCAGATCCATTACCATGAGCCATCTGTAAACTACCAGATGCTTTTTCCTGAGTAGTGGTATCTCTGATGTTACCAGTTGTCGGATCATATATTTTTTCAATGACAGGCTGCTTAGGGTGGACTAGTAAATTAGGTCCTTCATACTGAGCCTGCAAATATCCTTTGGCACTGGATGGGAAATTCAACACTTTAGTTCTCTACACTTGTGACTGTATCTGAATAGCAACTAAAGACTTAATCTCAGACAATTATTGAATAACAAACTCTTTTAACAAAAGACTATTGCTATTGATATGTTGAATTTCTTGATGCAGATCTTGTTGAACAAGATCTAGCTTGTCTTCAGTGTGTTTCACCTAAATTCTACAATTGACCAATTGTGAACTTAATACATCATTATCAACTTTATTTTTTGCTCTAACTTGCTGCAATTTTTCTCGGTGTGTTTCAGCAGCTTTGTGAAGAGCGACCCACCACGCTTCAACATGTGCTTTAAACTAGGTGTAAGAGGTCTGAAGTTCATGGACCTCATCTTTGAGTTGCTGAACGAGCTCTTTTTCTAGACGTTCAAGGGAAGCAACTAGAGTGTGCATATTCTCCTGAAGAGAAAGAAGCTATTTCTCCAAACGAAGATCACAGACATCATCCTGTGTCTTTTTTTCATGAAGTAACAATAAATGTTTACGGATGCACAAATTTGTCTAGTTTAACAGCTTACTCTGGTTGGACCCTTGGACTTCTCTGACAGGGATGACATGCAGAGGCCAGAAGTCGGCTTGAAAGTGACCAGAAAGGTCTTTAAGCATGAAATCTTGAAAAGGAAGAATAGTACCAGGTACGACACATGGTCCAGAAGGTGTAGATATAGCCTTTTCATTGGTCTCTTTAATGTCCTATTTTGGAATGGAAGCAAATTTTCCAGATAACATACTGACATGGCCAAAAGAAGGACGAGATTCTGGAATAGATGGAAAAGTTCCAGACATAGGACCAGATGGTGGATGAAAAATAAATGAACAAAGTTCACATTTAAACAAGCCATTGTCCAGAGCAGAATACTGGTTATGTAGACATGGTTGTGACACAGGTGCCTTTGAAGAGCTTGCACCAGGAGTTTGTTGTACAGGTTCTTTAACAACAGGAATTTGAAACAAATCTTCAAAACCCTGTGTGGGTTGAAGATGCACACTCTGTGATCTGGGTAACACAGATGAAGAAGGGTTATTATAGTTGAATGATTGTTCCTTTCTTGTGGATGGAGTACGCCCAGAGGAGAAGTAAATAACCACTTGATCATCAATTTCTTCAAGAGTTACACCACATAACTGAGGAGGTTTTTGTTCAGGGATCTGACAGTCTTCATCCCATAAATCTATTGCCCATTCATTTGGTAACTTTATGTCTTTGTGCTTAACAATCTTGGGGGCAAGAAGCTGTGTATTTTCTGAGGTAGACTTCCAGATGGTGGATAGACCTTCTATTCCTTGAGCTTTCCGAGGGCTCATCATTAAAGGAATGATTTTGTTATATAGGCGATAATGAACAAGAAAAACTAAGGAATGATCTACAGAATTCTTTTTCATGAATAGATTCATTGTCTTAAATTCATATGTCAAGACGTCATCTAGATGACCATCTTTCAGACTAAATGGGAAGTCTAATAAATAATCAATGTATAGTGATCCTTTAGCCATGGAATCACAAGCACAGCCTAACATTGCATGAGATAATTTGAAGAAACGAGCATCTTTTAACATCATCATTATAATAATAGGAAGACCTTTCCTATAATGGCCTACTATGCCTATGCGGACATATGAGAGATGCACGAATTGCAGGTTCTTGGGACTGGCTAAGGCTTGATTTCTAAATTTCCTAACTTGTCTGTCATTGAACAATTTTAACTTTCCTTCGGATCCTCCTGTTACTACATGCTATAAATCAGCAACATGACACTTTTGCCAGGAAGTATATCCAAAGAAATTCTTAAGGCCTTTAGATTTATTTATCATAAAGAGGACTCCATCAGGGATGCCATGATAAATATCAGAAGGCTTGATCACAAGGACTCTAAATTCTTTATCTGAAAACTAATTACTAGAAGAGACTTCATTTAACACATTACTACTTTCAGTTGGTAATGAGAAAGTCTGTTCAGAGTTTAGAAAGAAGTTTGTGAAACTAACCTCTTCACTCCTTGCCTATGTATAATCTTCAGGTGCCATTTCAGCTCCAGATGTAGAAGCTTGATCCATATTGTATGTGCTCCAATCTGCGCTTGAATCTGCGCTTGAAATACCAAATAACTACCTTAATTGCCCTAAAATGCCAACCACGGCAAACAGTGGGACCTAAAACAAGGACTTACGACACAAAGTGATGGTATGAGCTTTACAGAGAGCAATACAGTGAGTGATACATTAGTAATGGATTAACTTTTCCTACTAAAACTAATATAGTCACACAAAGATTGTCTTTAGTGCAAGAAGCTAAAGCTTAATTCACAAAATTAAAGCAACTAGGCTCTGATACCAACTTTTGAAATAGTTGCAAATGAGACTGCACATGAGATAGATGCAACATAGAAATGGAACACACCTAGTATGATTCAAACTACTGCATATATTGATAATGGCGGAAGGTTACAATATCTCATATTCCTTGCGCGCTGTAAACAAATTTGCAAATGAACTTTAAACAACACTATAAAGCTTATGGGCTTATGAGTTTCTAATTTCTACTAGAGGCAGAAAGAGCATACTTCTCTAGCCTTTCAGTTTTCCTAAAACTCAGACTTAAATGCTAAAACTCTAAGACTCTCTAGACCTTGCTTGGAGACTTCACTTACCAAGACTAGAATGAATGATGAGGCGGCCTTATGTCCTTTATAAAGGAAGGCAAGGCAGATCTTATTACCTCTTCTCACAAGTCTAGATTTTAAATCTGTCAAGACAAGGTTGACACGTGCAACCCTTATCCGAAGGACTACCCGGATGAGGATAAGATTCCTCAGGTGGGACCATTTAGTCTGTGAACAAGATAAGAGGGAATCAACAAACTTTACAGGACATCTTTTTTATCACGGGAAGGATAACCCATGCATACTGTAGGTATGTATGCTTTCCCCTTTTGCCATGGAAGGTCCCACGCTTATCTTTTGACATGAAGAGATAAGTATCTTTGATGGATGACAAGCTACATCCATTAGCTAGAATATTCTTTAGAGCTGCTGGATCGCCGTCTTGCATAGTCCAGACATCCTTCACAGATTTGATTAATGAGATGAGTACAGTTAGGAGCTCGTCTGTCTTCGAGTATGGGTGCATGTGAGGTTGATGGTACATCTAGATCTGGTGAAGTGAATATGATAGATGGCTCTTCTTTCCATATGATGCTATGCACCTTAAGTTTATGGGCGCCATACATTCCATGATTGATTGAGGTGTGGTTAGCTTGATCAATTCGATTGGATTTAGTATGTATCCAGACAGGCATTTGAGTGGAATATAGATGTCGCTGGGTGTTAGCTGTATTCTAGAAATAGAATTTTGATCCAAGCCCAGTAGGACCATAGGTTTGCACCATGTGTCGACTGATCAAATTTTCAATCATTCCATAGCTGGTGGAATTGATCATTTCGGCTGAAGGAGCTTCATGTGTTAACTTAAAACACACATCCTGAATAGGATGAAGTGCCAGAGAAGTCTACATCATTGGTAGCTTTGCGAGGACCTTGGAAAAAATCCTGAACGAGATTTTTGCTGCCTTCATGCTCTAACCAATGATTAGTTCTAATGACATGAGGGTTACAGAATTGGATAGGCATTTGTGTATCATCTTCACATCAATTTTGAAGAATAGATTTGACCTCAGGGTCAATATGTTCAGCCTGAGCAGACATCTCAAAGAAAGGACGATTAGTCCAGAGACCTGCTCTTGTCAATTGTTAAGCTGCAATCAGACAACGAAACCTGTCATGGAGAAAATCATTAGCCATATAAAAATTATGTCTATCCCTCATTGGTAAGGGATTTGTACCCCATTCCATACAGCTGGTTTCATACTACCTATGTTCTTGGACTTTCATGACATTGACATGTCCAATAGCCTTAACGGGGGGTCCAAGAACAGAAACATCATGCTCGACCTTGGGAGCAACATGTCCATCTCTGGAAAGGAAATTTGCAAAGATATTAGAAGAACTAGGAAGATGAGCAATATCAAAATCAAATGTGTTTAAGAACTAAGCCCATTGGAGTAACCATCCTCAAACCACTTTATCTTTTGATTCTTTTTTGAAGAATCCTTTCAGGTTCTATAGATCACTTTTGATTAGAAATCTTTTATCAGCAACAAACATTTGAAATGCTTTTAGGGTATTGATAACTGCAAGAATTTCCTTATGAGTGCTATGATAGTTGATTTCACTATTTTTAAAACTCCCAGAAATATATCAGACGATTTCTTCCTTACCATTATACACTTGTTCTTTGAGGATACTAGCCCATGCATGTTCATTGGCATCAGTTTCAACTATTTTAAAGCCAGTACCAGGAAGTCTTAACGAGGATAACTCAAAAAATTTCCTTTTAATTCGAACAATCAGGGCATCATGCTTTTCTAACCAGATCGGTGGATCTTTTCCTAGCAACTTATTTAGCTCAATGCGATCTTCTGCTAGCTTGCAATAGAATCCAACGATATAATTGACAAGACCCAAAAACCATTAAAGTTCTTTGACAGTGGTTACCTGAAGATTCTGGATGCGGGTCAGAATGTGTGGTTGTGCTTCCATTTTCCCCCCCAGGAGAAGCTTGATGCCAATAAAAATAATCTCATGCTGAGTAAAGTGAGATTTGGCTGCATTGATGGCAAGGCCATGCTGTTGACATATTTGGAGGAAGATTTGCAAATGCTCCAGATGTTTCTTCATATCCTAACTGAAGATCAAGATATCATCAATATATGGCTAAATAAATTTTGCAAAAGCATAAAATATCTTATCGATGGCCTGTTGGAAGATAGAGGATGCTGTTTTGATGCTGAAAGGAAGAACTTTCCATTCAAACAAACCTTGCGGAATAGAGAATGCAGTTTTAGGAATATCTTCCTTTGTCACATTGATATGCCAGAAACCTTTTGTCAGATCAAATTTAGAATAAATATTACTGCCTTGGATAGCCTGCCATATATGGTCCTTGCTGGGCAAGGGATGTTGATTGTTAACAAGACATTCATTCAGAGGCTTATAATTAACAACAAGCCTTTTCTCTGTGAGTTCTACTCCATTTTCATCAAATTTGGGTACATACATTGCATGACAAGAAAATGGAGAACTAGAATGTCTAATCAGATCTAAAGTCAATAATTCAACAATTTCTTTACGACAAATTTTTTGTTTCATGCATACTCATTAGAAAATAATTTGCCTTTGCCTTAGGAATAATTTCACTACCTGAAGCATCTCGCTTGAGTAGTAGAAAACATGTCAGGTTCCTTTGCTGTTTCTTTAGATCTTTAGTCATAACAGTTTGAGCAAATGCAGTTTTGATCTGCTCCAGATCTTGTGCTGCTGCTTCAAGCTGTTATGTGAGCCATACTTTGTTTTCCTTCTTTTGTTTCTTCTATTTCTAGATCTCTATCTTCTGAGTGAATGCCATGTTTTGGTGAAGCTGGGGCATTTGATAAATTCCCAGAAGAGTGATGAATTGAGAATCCATGAGAATGGGTTCCCATGACTGCATAGTTTTGCTACCTATGACTCCATCATATCCATTGACTTCATAATGGACAAAGGTAAGTTCATCTATGATACATGTTCCTTGCTAAATAGGAACTCTACATATGAGTTTAGACTCATAATTACTTTTTCCAAATTCAATATCTATTTTGGCTTCAATCCAGAGGTCTTTAGGAAAACAATTGTATCTAGCGATATTAATATCTATGCCAGTATCCTAGAGAAATGCCAAGGGATAATCCTTGATGCCTAGAGGATGGATGGTGAGAATTATTCCTGGATAGGTGGTGGTTTGGCCTGTTTGAAGAGTTTGAAACTGGCTTGGACTAAAACCACTACTACTTCCTTCTTCAAGATAGGAAGAGAGATTAGGAATGAGCTTAGGACTAGGAGGAATAGTCTCAAAATCATAAGGTTGTATTATCTCAGGATTGAATGGCTTTTCTGAGCAAAAGAGTTCATTTTCACGGGAGGAGGAAACTTGTTGTGGTAATTGGACTACAGAGGATGCATTGTACTGGTTTATATAAGTATCCAGTTCAGGGGATTTTTCCATTTCATCAACAAGATTAATGTTTTCTTCTTCATCAATCTCTACAATTTCAGAATGTGCTTGTTGGATGACTTTTTCAAGAAAAATCTTTCTCTGTCGTCTCCACAAACATCGAGCCATACTTCCAGCTGCAGGTGCTTCTGCCATGCTTCGTTGAGCTATTGGAGCTCGTGATTCAGTAACCATTGGTCTGATAGCTAGTTGAGGAGAATAATCAATGACTGCAGTTCTCCTTATGGGCTGTCTGGGTTCAGGTTCTTTTAATAGGAAATATTTTTTTGATTTCAGCTGCTCAAGCTTTCCTGTCAATTTTTTCCAAGTTTCAGGTCCCATATTCATTTCACTGAGCTTTTGTTCAATTTGGACAATCTCATCAATTATCTTATCTAATTCAGCTTGAGTGTTTCTTCTTAGCATCATGCAAAAGAATGAATTTTCAGAATTAGTTGAATCTGATTCTTTTAGTTGGCCAGTCAACAAATTAACATTTGCCTACTCATTAGCAGACACAAACTCAGCCTCATCAGATTCCACTTCTGATAAATCAGAGAGAATAATGTTTTCAGAATCTAAGGGATATTCATTGAAGAATTCATATTCTTCATTGTCAAGACCAGCATCTCTGGCAATTCTTACTTTACCTTTATTTTTTTGTTTATTTCTGTCAGGAGATTTGTTTGCATAATGTTTCCCCTTACAGATATAATAGGTTGGTTCCCATTTTTTGCCAGGGCCTTTTCTTTTATCCTTCTTTCTAAAATATCCTTTCTTCTTAGGATATTTACTATATTTGTTTTTCTTCTTCTTCTTATAATACTTATCATCCTTGTCAAAGTATTTTTTCTTAGAAGAAGTTTTACAATTTTTACATTCATCTTTAATAAAAGAAGGCATAAGCTGATAACAAATAGAAGAAGAGATCAATGGCTTGATTCTTTTTATGTCTTTTTTCTTCTATGATTCTTGACAAATTTCTTCATTAATTTTAGTCAGATATTGCACTAGCTGTGGATAAGTGAGTTCCTTCATTTCAGTTCCTTCTGCTATGAGATTTTCTAGAACCCTTTTATGGTAGAATTCTCCTACCTCATGTCCAAAGCTTTTCAAAAATGTAGTATACTGCTCATCATAGTATTCTTTAAAGTATTTTAAATTCTTACACTTGCCTCTAATATACTTGTTATAGGCAAGTGTTTCTCTTGTATCTATTTTTCCTACAAACAGATGGGTTAACTGTGCACACACCTGATCAGTGCGTCTATTTATCAGATTTTCTCTATATGGATCCTCTAATCTATCCCATACATATCTTGCAACTCTAGTCATGGAATTGAGGGCTTGCTTTATTACTTGGGCTTCATCAGCTCCTGCATTAGTTGACATATAATTTGTAATCCATGCACGCATGGCATCAATGCCCCTCATATTCTCTACATCCTGAAAATGGTCAAAATTAACTAGAGCAGGTGTATCAGCTTTAAAAGACTAGATGTTCTTAAAGGGATCAACTGGTCTAGAACCACTGGGATCAGATCCATTACCACGAGCTAACATATCATATTCGCTTCACCAGATTGATATGGAAAGAAGAGCCACCTATCATATTCGCTTCACCAGATTCAGATGTACCATCAACCTCACATGCACCCATACTCGAAGACAGATGAGCTCCTGACTGTACTCATCCCGTCAATCAAATCTGTGAAGGATGTATAGACTATGCAAGACGGTGATCCAGCAGCTCTGAAGAATATTCTAGCTAATGGATGTAGCTTGTCATCCATTGAAGATACTTATCTCTTCATGTCAAAAGATAAGCGTCGGCCCTTCCATGGCAAAAGGGGAAAGCATACGTGCGTACAGTATGCACGGGTTATCCTTCCCGTGATCAAAAAGATGTCCTATAAAGTTTGTCAGTTCCCTCTTATCTTGTTCACGGACTAATTGGTCCCACCTGAGGAATCTTATCCTCATCCGGGTAGTCCTTTGGATAAGGGTTACACGTGTCAACCTTGTATTGACGGATTTCAAATCTAGACTTGTGAGAAGAGGTAATAAGATCTACCTTGCCTTCCTTTATAAAGGACGTAAGGCTGCGTCATCATTCATTCAAGTCTTGGTAAGGGAAGTCTCCGAGCAAGGTCTAGAGAGTCTTAGAGTTTTAGCATTTAAGTCTAAGTTTTAGGAAAGCCGAAAGGCCAGAGAAGTATGTTGTTTCTGCCTCTGGTAGAAATCAGAAACTCATAAGCCCATAAGCTTTATAGTATTGTTTAAAGTTCATTTTCAAATTTGTTTATAGCACGCAAGGAATATGAGATATTGTAACCTTCTGCCATTATCAATATATGTAGTAGTTTGAATCATACTGGATGTGTTCCATTTCTTTGTTGCATCTATCTCATGTGTAGTCTCATTTGCAACTATTTCAAAAGTTGGTATCAGAGCCTAGTTGCTTTAATTCTGTGAATTAAGCTTTAGCTTCTTGCACTAAAGACAGTATTTCTGTGACTATATTAGTTTCAGTAGGAAAAGTTAATCCATTACTAATGTATCGCTCTCTGTATTGCTCTCTATAAAGCTCATACCGTCACTTTGTGTCGTAAGTCCTTGTTTTAAGTCCCACTGTTTGCCGTGGTTGGTGTTTTAGGGCAATTAAGGCAGTTATCTGGTATTTCAAGCGCAGATTCAAGCACAGATTGAAGCACATACAGTATGGATCAAGCTTCTACATCTGGAGCTGAAATGGCACCTAAAGATTATACACAAGCAAGGAGTGAAGAGGTTAGTTTCACAAACTTCTTTCCAAACTCTAAACAGACTTTTTCATTACCAGTTGAAAGTAGTAATGTGTTAGATGAAGTCTCTTCTAGTAATCAGTTTTTAGATAAAGAATTTAGAGTCCCTGTGATCAAGCCTTCTGAGATTTATCATGACATCCCTGATGGAGTCCTCTCTATGATAAATAAATCTAAAGGCCTTAAAAATTTCTTTGAATATACTTCTTGGCAAAAGTGTCATGTTGCTGATTTATAGCATGTAGTAATAGGAGGATCCAAAGGAAAGTTAAAATTATTCAATGACAAACAAGTTAAGAAATTTAGAAATCAAGCCTTAGCCAGTCCCAAGAACCCGCAATTCATGCATCTCTCATATGTCCGCATAGGCATAGCAGGCCATTATAGGAAATGTCTTCCTATTATTATAATGATGATGTTAAAAGATGCTCGGTTCTTCAAATTATCTCATGCAATGTTAGGCTGTGCTTGTGATTCCATGGCTGAAGGATCACTATACATTGATTGTTTATTAGACTTCCCAGTTCGTCTGAAAGATGGTCATCTGGACGACGTCTTGACATATGAATTTAAGACAATGAATCTATTCATGAAAAAGAATTCTGTAGATCATTCCTTAGTTTTTCTTGTTTATTATCGCCTATATAACAAAGTCATTCCTTTAATGATGAGCCCTCGAAAAGCCTAAGGAATAGAAGGTCTGTCCACCATCTGGAAGTCTACCTCAGAAAATAAATAGCTTCTTGCCCCCAAGATTATTAAGCACAAAGACATAAAGTTACAAAATGAATGGGTAATTGATTTATGGGATAAAGACTGTCAGATCCCTGAACAAAAACCTCCTCAATTACGTGGTGTAACTCTTGAGGAAATTGATGATCAAGCGACTATTCGCTTCTCCTCTGGGCATACTCCATCCATGAGAAAGGAACAATCATTCAACTATAATAACCCTTCTTCATCTGTGTTACCTAGATCATAGAGTGTGCATCTTCAACCCACATAGGGTTTTGAAGATTTGTTTCAAATTCATGTTGTTAAAAAACCTATACAACAAACTCTTGGTGCAAGCTCTTCAAAGGCACCTGTGTCACAACCATGTCCGCATAACTAGTATTCTGCTCTGGACAATGGTTTGTTTAAATGTGAACTTTGTTCATTTATTTTTCATCCACCATCTGGTCCTATGTCTGGAACTTTTCCATCTATTCCAGAATCTCATCCTTCTTCTAGCCATGTCAGTATGTTATCTGGAAAATCTGCTTCCATTCCAAAACAGGACATTAAAGAGACCAATGAAAAGGCTATGTCTACACCTTCTAGACCATGTGTCGTACCTGGTACTATTCCTCCTTTTTGGGATTTCATGCTTAAAGACCTTTCTGGTCACTTTCAAGCTGACTTCTGGCCTCTGCATGTCATCGCTGTCGGAGAAGTCCAAGGGTCTAGCTAGAGTAAGCTATTAAACTGGACAAATTTGTGCATCTATAAACATTTATTGTTACTTCATGAAAAGAAGACACAGGATGAAGTCCGTGATCTTCGTTTGGAGAAACAGCTTCTTTCTCTTCAGGAGAATATGCACACTGTAGTTGCTTCCTTTGAATGTCTAGAAAAAGAGCTTGTTCAGCAACTCAAATATAAGGTCCATGAACTTCTTACCTCTTACATCCAGTTTAAAGCACATGCTGATGCATGGTGGGTCGCTCTTCACAAAGCTACTGAAACACACCGAGAAAAACTGCAGCAAGTTAGAACAAAAAATAAACTTGATAATGATGTATTAAGTTCACAATTGGTCAATTGTAGAATTTAGGTGAAACACACTGAAGACAAGCTAGATCTTGTTCAACAAGATCTGCATGGATTTATTTTCTCAGAAGCAAATCTAAAGTCTATAGAAAGTTTAAGGAGTTTAAAGCCTTTGCTAAAAATTAGACTAGTAAAAAGATTAAATGTTTCAGAACTGACATCGGTGGTGAGTTCTGTTCTACAAAATTTGATAAGTATTGCAAGGAACTTGGGATTGAAATACATAAGACAACTCCATACACACCACAGCAAAATGGAGTTGCAGAGAGGATGAACAGGACACTGATGGAGAAGGCTAGGAGTATGCTTAGTGGAGCTAGTCTAGAACAAAAGTTTTGGGCTGAAGCTATTGCCACTGTTTGCTATCTGGTAAACATATCTCCTACATCAGCTCTTGGTGGAAAGACACCCATGGAGGTGTGGTCTGGTAGAAAGCCTTCAGTAAGGCATCTTCATGTTTTTGGTTGTGAGGCATATGCACATGTGCCTAGGGAGAAGCAGTCAAAGTTAGAGAACAAAACTATTAAGTGTATCTTCATCGGCTATGGTGTTGGTGTGAAAGGATACAAGCTTTGGGACCCTGTGGCTAAAAAAGTGTTGTATAGTAGAAGTGTCATCTCCAGAGAGCTTACACCTTCTTCCACTATTTTGCAGCTAGAAGAAAAAGAAAAGAAAGAGGATGTTGTTCAGTTTCCTCTCACCCCTGAGAAGACTGAACAGAAAGACAATGTTGGATCTGATGATGAGGAGAGCACTAGCAGCTCTGAAATCTCAGAAGAAGAAGCTGAACCTCAACCTCAGCTCTTGAGGAGGTCTACACAAATAAGGAAGCAACCTAAAAGGTTTGGTTTTACATTGCTTGATTCTAGTTGTGCTTATGCTTTTCTCACTAATAGTGATGAACCTAGAACTGCATCAGAGGCTTTGGATATGAAGGATGTAGGTTCCTGGAAGGAGGCCATGGAGGAAGAAATGGCTTCTTTGGAAAAGAATCAAACTTGGGACTTGGTGCCTTTGCCTCCTAGATGGAAACCTGTTGGATGCAAATGGGTGTTCAAGAATAAGATTGGTGCAGATGGTAGTATTGAGAAGTATAATGCCAGATTGGTTGTGAAGGGGTATTCACAAGTGGAGGGTATAGGTTATGGTGAGATCTTCTCTCCCATTGCAAAGTTGACATCCATTCGGTTCCTATTGTCTCTCACAACAACTTATGACTTGGAGGTAGAACAAATGGATGTGAAGACAGCTTTCCTTCATGGTGACTTGGAGGAGGAAATCTACATGTCACAGCTAGAGCATTACATGGTAAAAGGTAAATAAAATTTGGTTTGCAAACTTAAGAAGTCTTTGTATGGTTTGAAGCAATCCCCTAGGAGATAGTACTTGAAGTTTGATGCCTTTGTGTTGTCAATTGGATTTGTAAGATCAAAATCAGATCACTATGTTAATTATAAATTTGATGGTGATCGTATTCTCATTGTTGCACTGTATGTTGATGATATGTTGCTCATTGGGAAGGGTAAGAATATGATTTCTAATTTTAAATCTCAGTTGTCAGCTCAGTTTGAAATGAAAGATTTAGGGGCAGCCAAGTACATTCTAGGAATGGAAATCAGAAGAGACAAGAACTAATAGAAAAATTTGGTTAAGTCAGAGTAAGTATGTTAAGACCGTATTGGATAGATTCAGCATGGGAGATTGTAGACCATTGTGTGTTCCCATTTCCTTGGGGACAAAGTTATCTGTTGACGATTGTCCAAAATCTCCTAGTGAGGTGGAGGACATGAGCAAACTAGTGCTATTGGTAGTTTGATGTATGCAATGGTCTACACAAGACCAGACATTGCCCAAGCAGTGGGAGTCCTTAGTCGATTTATGGCTAATCCTGGACGGGTTCATTGGGATGCAGTTAAGTGAGTGTTCAGATATTTGAGGGGTACTTCTGAGTATTCCATTTTCTATCATGATAATGTTTCAGGACCTCCGCATTCTATTGATATTCATGGATTTGTGGATTCAGATTGGGCAAGTGACATTGATAGCAGGGGATCCACCAGTGCTTATGTTTTTACACTGTTTGGTGGTGCTATTAGTTGGATGAGTAAGCGAAAACCTATTGTTGCTTTGTCCATGACAGAAGCTGAGTATATGGCAGCAACTCATGCTTGTAAGGAAGCCATTTGGCTTAAGAGATTGTGTTCCGATATTGGTGTTGATGCAGGTTAGATAACGATTAGTTGTGACAGTCAGAGTGCAATTTGCCTTGCAAAGAATCTAACTTTCCATGCTAGAACCAAGCACATTGATGTTCAGTTTCACTTCGTGAGGGACATGGTTGAGGATGGAAAGGTAAATTTGGAGAAGGTAGATACTTTAAAGAATATTGCAGATGCATTGACGAAGCCAGTGGGCATAGAGAAGTTTAGATGGTGTTTTGAATATATGGGCCTCTCGGCCTATAGCGATTAAATCCTATTTTTTCTATTGGCTCTTACAAGGTGTTTGACAAGTGGGAGAATGTTGGGAATTAAGGTGTCTCAACCTTCGTAATTCTCTACATTTGTAATGTTTGTATTTGTTATTCAATTGCCTATGTTGTAAATAATTGGAAATCTCACTTTGTCATATTGTGGGATGTGGCATGGTGATGTGTCAATCCTACATGGATTATGACAACTTGTTATTTTGTCCTCACATGAGGAGATAGGCATCCCACTTAGTGGTAGATATATTCTGCCATGTGTCAGCATCTTCTATGTTGTGTAAGGAATGTTTGACCGAAACGGTTGTGATGGATTCCTATGACGAATCTATGACATGTAAGAGTCAAGAATAGAAGTCTGTAAGACAGGTAATGACATGTGTCATAAAGCATCTTTGAATGAGGCATATTTGGGCACCCCAAGGTGGAATATGATGTGTTGTAAGACAATATACTACTTTTAGCATGTGTATGATAGATTCTTCTACATCTGTAAGTTGTAACCGCTATGACAGATTCTATGACGGTCGTAAGTGTCATAAGAGCATCTGTCATAGCCCATTTTGGAAATAGGTGACCTCTTTGGGATGGGAGCTATGGACAAGTGTTAGATACATTCTACAATGTTGACCAAGTGTCCCTAGGTGTGGGTTTTGGTCCAAGATGCCATATTGGATGCCCATTCCAAGAAAGGTCCAAAATTACCTTGTATGTTATATTTAAACAGGTGCTTGGAGATGCAGTTTGTATCACAGGTTTATAGGTACTGTTATGCTGCCGAATTGACTCCAGACATGAGTTTTGAAGACCATTGAAGCTTGCATTGCAAGTGTATTGTAAACATTCTTTCAGATTTGTTAATACATTGTGCAGGTTTCTGAGTGTGGGGTTTTTCACCCAATAAGGGTTTTCCCCACCGTAAATCTCTATCTCTCTTCTTCTGTCTTCTTTCTAGCTCTTGTGCTTTGCTACTATATCTCATGTTAATGGTATAACAATGCTGTAATAGTTAGGATAAATCTAAATTTGCATAGTCCTCTCCTCAATAGATTAGTGTAGGAAGCGTTTCCGTACACTTAGCTTCCTTTCAATTTGCATATTAAATCAAAATGTAATGCATTTTTTCTGAAATTACATCAAAATTCATAAGGAATCTATTGATAATACCTAATTTTCTATATTTTGACTATTATTTTTATTTTATTGTATAGATTTATCCTTTTTGAGAAAACATTTGTTTGTAGGTTCACTTGTCAAAGGCTAAAACCTATTAAACTATTGGCACTTTTGTTGCAAGTTCAATTGTCAAAGATTATAATTTGAAACACTTTGTGTTTACTTTGTTTGGTGGGTTTGATTGTGAACTACATTGTGTATGCTCTTCCCTTGTACTTAGTCTGATTTTAGGAATCAAAAGCATCCTCTAATCAATCTCATTTTCACACACACATCATTTTTATCTAAGGGAATTAATCTTGTTTGTGTGGTTCAAGTTTGTGCGTATGCTCTCTCCTTGCACCTAGTGTGACCTTGGAGATCAAAACAGCCACTTGAAACACTTTCTTCACCCAAGGACCCAAGTTGTGCATGCTCTTCCCTTGCAATTAGTGTGATCTTAGGAACCAAAAGCACTTGCAATCCTTTTCCATTAGGAGGCTTGCTTGGGGATTTCATCACCCCAAAGGATGACCTCGATCACATGTTTTGGTGGGGTATATAAAAGGGGGGATAATTTAAGTTGTGCCTCAATCTAGTCATGTAGTCATGGGCACAACATTGGGGTCTCAAGTAATTCTAGGCACAAGGTGAATTGACTTGTTACAAGCCTTAAATAGAATAGTGTTCATGGAATTGGACCCCATGTACCTTGCATATATATTGGATACTTCCTTAGAGAACTTGTGCATCCTAGTTTAAGACTTTTTGACCATATTCTAGTGTGCTTTAGGGTTCAGCTGATTAATCTCATATTTACTCATCATGTTAGAACACAAGCAATCTACTGAGAGGGGGGATGAATTAGTAGATCAATAAAACTTAAAACTTCAAGCTTCTAGAATGTATATCAAATAAACTTTCAATATTAGAATAACATCAACAAGAAGAAAGCATGCACACATGAACACTAGATATACATGGAAAACCCAATATGGGAAAAACCATGGTGAGAAAATGTTGCTAGGATCCACTGTCCTAATCTAGCCTCACAAAGGAAACCATTGATTATAATGTTTAAGAGCATCAACTCTAAGTAGTCACCAAACCCATGATTTAAGAGCACCAACTCTAAGGAGACTACAATCCCCTGATTTGAGCACCAACTTAGTCCACAGGAGGCACCAACCTCACTGAATCTTTACATATTCAAGTATGTAGCCATTTGGTTTTTCATAAACCTCAAATGCATCTATTTAAATCATATACAATCTTCTCCTCTCACTCTACTCTCCCAGACTCACTCTACACTTAATTCTTTTCACGCTTGCATCATCAAATCCATCTCTTATACATACCTCATTTCTGTACATAGAACTCTGTATATTTATTTTGTTACAATCACTTTTAGTATACAACTACCTCTACATACAATTGCACATCTGCATGTGCACGCTCTAGTATTTTTGCACTTCTTTTTGCATGTCTTGAAAGAAAACTCAGCATGTAGCTCTGCGTATGCAATTAGTCTAGTTTTTTGTTGTTTATCCATTGCTCTAACCAAACAAAATCATATTTCTATTTATATCTTCATGCATGCAAAAATCATCTTTTATTTGATTTTATCAATCGTCATCACCATGCAACAAATATGTTTTTATGTTGTTTACACCATCATCACCATGCATCTATTGTTAGTCCATAACTACTAATTACACATCTAGGTTTCATGCCAAAAATATAGCCATTTAAAACATTTTATTATTTAACCATCCTTTTCTATCAGTGAATTTTTCATTTTGCTAACCTTGGCTTTTAACTCCTCTATTGGTGATTTTCATCTTTTTTCAAATTTTACTTTTATCCCCTTTTGCCTCTATCAACAAAAGTTCATTTCTTCAAACTTTTCCTTTTTGTCTTCTTAATTGACAATTTCTCATTTTTCTGAACTTTGGTCTTTAGCCCTTTATCGGTGATTTCTGGAGATCTCAAGCTAATCTTTCTTTATTGGTGAAATGAGATTTATACACACCATCACCTTTATTACCTTTACTTGTGAATTCACTCTTTTTTGAACTATCACCTATGATGCCTTTGTGATAAATATCAACTTTCACAAACCATGGATTATGTCTTCTTTATCGGTGAAGTCTGACTTTTGAAAACTTAGCCCTCCATTCTATGCTATCGGCTTGTCAGTGAATCTTAAAAACTAAGAACTAGTTCAAAAACTAGGAAGTTTTCTGATATAGTCTTTAGCTGATCAAATTTTCTTTGTTAGCAATTCTCCGAGCTTGCAAACTAGGCTATCCTTTCTTTATTGCTTCACACAATGTCTGCTTTTCTTTGCCAAGTGTCACATAGTTGGTGAATCAGTGAAATTTTGAACTCACAAACATCTAAAGATTTTAATCTTTTCCTTTAATTGGCAGTATTCCATTTCTTTGAACCAAAACAACTAACTTCACAAGTTGCCTTCTCAAGTCTCTATCATCTAGTCGACAAATCGATGAAAAACCAAATTTGCTTACAAGTTCTCAAAAGAAGAACTTTTCTGATAACTAGGCCTTTATACAATCCAATCTCCAAGCTTTCTTTTTCCACGCCCTTGTTGGCGAATCAGAAAATCAGTAGATAGGTGAACTTGGAAACTTTCAAAATAAAGTTTTTCCAAGACTTAACCCCTTTTTTCTTTCTTCTAAGCCTTCACTAAAAATACTTTCCTCCTCTTCTACCGGAAAATCAAAGAAAAATGAAACTAATGAACCAGTTCACATTTTGAAAATTTTGTTGATTGACTATGTTGTCAATAACTTAGAAACTATTTTCTTTGAATTAGGAACAGTTTACCGACAACTCTTCAACACTTCAAAAATTTCCTTTTGACAACTCTTCAAAACTTCAAAAAATTCCTTTGACATAAATTACAATATTTCAACAATCTCCTCCTTTGTCATTGATGGCAACACTCATGTATAATCATTTCTTAGTGCTGCTCTAATCCTTTTGCATTAATTACTCTAGTGCTGCTCCCCCTTACTCTTACTCTCCCCCTTTGTCATTAATAGAAATGGGAGTAAAATAACCTCCTTACTGATAGAAAAATTGTTGTTTATCTACCTTCTCCTCCTAAGAGGTAGTCACTATCCAAAACAGGGATGAAAGATATGACTTGAGTTGCTCTCCTTGGATAGTTGTTATAGTTGAGCTTCTACTTGTTAGAAAAAGGAGAAATAATGCCTAGCTTCTACCTAAGATATTAAAAAGTATATTTGACAAGTGGCTTTGCGAAAATGTCTGCAATCTAATCTTGTGTGGGGATGTACTCTAACTTTAATTCCTAATCTGCAACCTTTTCCCTCAAGAAATTATATTTAATGGAGATTTGTTTTGTTCTTGAGTACATCAAAGGATTCTTTGAGATGTTGATTACACTTGTATTATCACAAAGAATGGAAATATGATCATCAAACTCTACCTTTGTATCCTTGAGAGTTTGCATCATCCATAAAACTTGTGTACAACATGAAACAACAACATATTCTACTTTAGCAGTGGACAATGTAATTGAATCTTGCTTCATGTTGAGCCATTATACAAACCTATCACCAAGGAAGAAAGGTCCACCACTAGTGCTTCTCCTATAATCTGCACTTCCTATCCAATTAGCATCTGTATATGTTGTAAAATTAAAATAATTTTTTTTAGGGTACCATAATCCATAATCCATAGTACCTTTCACATATCTAATAGTTCTCTTCATAGCTTGAACATGCGATTCCTTAGGAGCAGCTTGAAATATAGCCACCATGCATACTACTTGCATGATCTCTAGTCTAGATGTAGTTAGGTACAGTAAGCTACTTATCATAGATCTATACATCATCTGATCTATATCAGCTGATTCATCATTCATGCTCAACTTGCATCCTGTCATCATGGGGGTACTCGCAGGCTTATAGTATTCCATCTTGAACTTCTTGAGGATTTCCTTTGCATACTTGGTTTGAGATATAAATATACCTTGGTCTAATTGTAATATTTGTAAACCAAGAAAGAAAGAAATTTCTCGAAACATGGACATTCCAAACTCCTTATGCATTAGATCAGCAAAATCCTTGCACATCCTTTCATCGCTACCACCAAAAATGATATCATCAACATATACAACAACAATCAACATGTGCACACATTTTGATTTGAAGTATAAGTTACTCTCAAGACATTATTTCCTAAATCCTTGCTACTAGAGGTAATTATCTAGCTTAGAATACCAAGCCCTAAGGTCCTGTTTCAGACCATACAAAGCCTTTTTCAATTTACAAACATAATCTTCTTTCTCTGACAACTGAAATCCTTCACATTATTCAATATAAAATTCTTCATTAAGATTCCCATTTAGGAATGTATATTTAACATCCATCTGGTAAACTTTGAAGTTCTTATAAATAGAGAATGCCAGAACATCCTAATGGCTTTGAACCTTGCTACAGGTGCAAACATTTCTTCAAAATCTATGCACTCTGCTAGAAGGCCACCCTAGGCTAGCCCACGGAGGGGGAGAGGATGATTTTCTGCGAGGGAGAAAGACCACGACAAGGAGGAGCCCAAGCACGAGGGTGAGAATCCCTAGTAAAACCACTTCATCACCAGCCCCGTGAAGGTGACCAGCCCTAGGAGGAAGTGGGAGAGGGAGGAACGCGAGCCACAGTGTAAGGGGAATTGCCCTAGTGGTCTAGAAGCTTAGGAATAAAGGTGAGAAACTTGAAGCGTAACTTTGTTAGCTTGAACTTGAATTTGCAGGACAATATTAGAGAAAATAATAGATTTAGAATATAAAGAAACAAATGTATCAATCTGGTTGTGAGAAAATATGCAAGAAATTCTATCTTTCCAAAGACTAAAGAAGATTTCCTCCCTGAAAGTGTGTAAAATCTCAGTATATTTTACAGGGATCCTGAGAGAATCTCCCAATAAAACCATATGCTAGGAGAAGGCCTCTAGCTGAAATGGTTGAAATAAATCATGGATCCAATTCCAAAAGTGATGAGCTTTGGTACAAAACCAGAAGAGATGTTGAAATGACTCAGCCTACCTACAAAAAGGGTAACGAGGTCCTGAACCCCCAAATGAAAAAGCTGAGATCCCACTTGTAAGCCTTGAAAAAGAATACACCAAGAAAAGTGGGTGAGCTTTGGTTCAACAATTGCAGACCAAGCAGTAGAAAATCTTTTATGCCAAACAAATATCAAGGACTGGAGGTACCATCGCTAATTATGGGTGCTGATCATAGGAGAATATGGTGAAAGCCATTGATAGCCAAGATGAGGCTTGTAATTTCTAAAAGGGGTGTCTGGATACCATTTCCAATCCTTCCACCAGGGTTTGGTCGAGTGGATACCCACCTTATTAACGTAATTTTGGTTCATCTTTGCTGTCTGTTATGGTTTCTACGTATCATGTTGAACTAAAAAAATCATCTCAGAACTAACAATAACTCTAATGTTGTTGTTGCTAGTATCTTAGATATGTTCAGAACTATAAAGGAATGAGGCCCGGTGAGAGGCAAAATAGTAGATTTTTATCTTAAAAACAAATGATAGATGAATCTATTTAGAATATTTTTTAATTTACAAATGTAAAAGATCAAGATATAATATATATTGATAGAGTGTTGATTGTGCAAAAAAAAATTGAAATGACAAAACTTGAACTGGAATTGCTCGATAGCATCAAGTAGTATGTAGCTATTTTCTAAACTCCTATCAAAGTTATATGTATCTGTGGTTCATATACAATTCAACTGCACACTTTTTAAAATAAAAAGGTGTTCTAAATAGATTAATCTATCATTTGTTTTTTAAGATAAAAATCTACTATTTAGCCTCTCATTGGGCCTAATTCCTTTATAGTTCTAAACATATCTATATGGTCCTGAACATATCTAAGATACTAGAAACAACAACTTCAGAGTTATTGTTACACCTGAGATGATTTTTCAATTCAGCGTGATATGTAGAAACTATAACATAAAACACAAATGAACCAAAATTGTGTCAATAAACATTTTGAATATTGTGTAGATTTGAATCCCACCTTATCTCTTAACAGTTCTTTACATCAAAGGTTATGGAATATGAAACTAATCAAAATCATCTTCATTATATTCGTTAACGTCATATCCATATTTTCAGGCTTCCCTGAGGTTGGAAAAGAAGTTAAGATGGAGTTTATTTCTGGATTAGTCAAACCACCTTAGATGTATTCACCAAGATAAAATCATTGATCAGGGTCTTTAAGATACAAGCTACTTCTTGGAATCACACAAAGGCTCATCCCTTTATATGACACAACCAAAATACCTTCCATTGTATTGTAAGGCTGATATCCAATATTTTATAAAGTATGCCTATGTAATCTATTTTATAATGTCCACCTGAATATCCTTTCATAAATTTGAAATGCAAAAATCCACAAGATGCAACATACAAAACAATCCCCCAAAACGTAAATCATATAAACCTTTTAAATGTGAGAAAGTTGAATCAACAAATGTTGTGTTTTATGAATATAATGTTTTCATAGTCCATGAAAGATTTAAAAAATAAAATCTTCTAACTTTTTTTTCCAAAGTATTATGTTTTTGAAAATTGTTTAATTAATTGAAAGAAATAGTTGATATGATTACTTGATTAAGATTGAAAATGGAATTATAGTTAGATGATAAGTATGGGTTAGGAAATTCAAATGTCAATCAAGAGTCATTGAAAGAACCTACAAGAAAGAAAGGATAGGTTTATGCTTTTAAGTTTCAAAATAGATGAAAGAATTAGGAGAAAGAATAATTTTTGTCTTATTAATATTTGATTTATAGATTTAAAGCAAATAAAGAAATTTTAAAATTTTAGATAAGAATATATTTATGCTTTATTTTATTTAAATTCCCAACCTATACACATCACCTAACTTTAATTCTATTTTCAAGATTAATCAAGTAATTGTATCAACTATTTCTTTGAATTAATTAAACAATTTTCAAAAACGTAATACTTCAAGTAAATATATTTTGGAGAAACAAGTTAGAAGATTTTATTTTTTAAATCTTTCATTATATTCTTAAAACACAGTATTTGTTGATTCATCTTTCTCACATTGGTATATATATGTATATTTTGATCTTAAGGTTTAGGGTTTAACTACTTTTGATTTACTCCGATACATCTCAATTGTAACTAAATGTACTTTCTAGTTCCATTGACCCACCATGGTTATTTATGTACATCAATGTAATTCATTTCATTTCTTTCTTTTTGATATAAAAATTTAGAGTCATCTCAGAAAGTTTAATGGCTTACCTGGTAAATCCCAAGGCTCATACTTATATAAATCAATCTCTATAATAGAATCAACTGAAAGTGGCCACCCACATAGTTTCTCTTCAAATAGTACTTGACAAGCTCTTCATCAGTGGGGTGGAATTGGAACCCAGGCGGTAAAGAAACTTGACCCATTCAAGAAAATTCTTCAGAATTAAAATTTAAATTCTTCAGAATTGATCTTTAAATTCATTGAAGATAGTTTGTGGACTCCTTTAATGAAGTAATAAAATCAACACTAACACTAATGCAATCTCCAATCAGTCACAAGAACCCCTTGACCTACAATCCTTTAGGTCTTTCTTCACAAACTGCCCTTAAGCCTTGTAGCCTTTCAAAAATGCCTTTTTGACCATTACTCTTGTTATAGACCTAGCACCCAGAATACAAAATCCATTTGGGATACCCTTTTGGAAAAAACAAAACATATTCAATAATTGGGTAGGGTTCCTTTGTAAGGATTGAGACAAATCTTGACTGTCCTCTTTTTTATTAGGCCTAATAGGTCTCTTAGGCTTGACAATCATCTAATTATTGACTTCAAATGGGATTTTCTTGAGAACAACACTTATTTAGACTTGTCTCAACATATTCTATGGGTTTCCAAACATACTTGACCCAAACCAAGTGCAAGAACACAATAGGGTTTGAAAAGCAACTTTCCACACTTGACAATTTGCAAGAATCCACCCTTTTGAGGGTTAAAGGCACATTCGATATGAGTTCAAAAACAAAACAATTATAGACCAAGCTATAAGACCATTCCAATACCCTACAACATCATACACTTGAATGTGCATACAACACTTAAGTTTATTTGTATAAACCTTATTCTTGCTACCCTGTCAAACTGACAAACATGGTCCCTTTGGGACTATTATTGAATAACTTGCTCATACGATCAAACTAGGGAAAATACTTTAAAAGGTTTGTAGAAAATGCTAAAAAAGTCCTCCACACCAATTTTCATGGATTTCTAATGGTGGGAAGTTGATTTATGAATTTATTTCTACTGCTGGAAACCCTAGACAGGGTTTAGAACTGTTATCACAAAAAATGCCATAACTTTTACAAATCTTAATAAAAATTACTCAAACCAAAAACAAATGAAACTAGAAACATGTATCTAACATTTCCAATTAGTTTTAGATCACTATTTCTTCCTAAAAATCTGTACCAAGAAAAAGAACAAAACTGTTATAGGAAAAAATACAAAGAAATTGCTCTAAAATGATTCACAATCTTCATTCAAATGTTCTCTCCCCTTTCAAATGAGTTTGGGATCAAAATATATACATTTTCAACCATTTCCACCATTTTAACTGACCACTAATCTTTTAATTAGCCATTACATCAACTTGACAACTTTTAAGGCAATTTTGACAATTTTTAACAACTTGACCTTAATCTTTCCCAAATGGATCAAAATGATAAAAAATGGTCTACAATGACCTTATTAGACCCAAAAACCCATAAAAACCTAAAACCAAAAGGTGACAACATTTATGCTATGATGCTCCTAATGCCCCTGCATCATACACCCAAGGGGAAGAGAAAAACTCAAGTCCAATTGATGTGTAGGGCTTCTTTTCTTCCTGGTCTTTCAATTCTTCTACCACTTCTCATTCAACTGGGAATTCATTTCCAAAAGTTGATGCTCCTTACACCTTGTTGTATGTTCTGCATTCCTAACTTTCCCTAGGTCTTTCTTTTTCTTCTTGCACTGTCTTTCAGCATCTTGTCAACTTCAAGGTTCCAAAACTCTAGTTCTTGTTCATATGCCACATTACCACTATCCAATTCTTCATCTTCATCATTTGAATACAATTTTTTAGCATATTCATCATCCATAAAATCAGAAAATACATCCAGTACCTCTGTTATTTTTGCAACCTATTCTTCACCATATTGTGCTACATTTGCATAACAATCTTCATACACTGTATTTACTTCTCTTTTTTCTTTATACTCTTTTCCATCTTCATCTGCTGCACCTGTAAACACATACTCACAAATATTGTTAGAAACAAAATTTTGAGTCTCAATGGACTTAGTTTCTTCATATTTTTCCTCTTCCTTGGATGGCTTTGGCTCCTCCATCATCTTGATTAATTTTTTTATCTTTCTTCTCAATTTCTGCTTCTTTCTTCTTTCCGTAATTTTCTTTATCGGCCATTTGACCAATTTTCTAATGCTGATATCCCAACATCACATAGGGATTATTATACTCTATTTTTTCTTCCATACTTTGCAGTGCTTTTGCAAAATCCTCTCTTATGGCTTCTATCTCTTGCTGAACTTTTATATGTTTTGCTCTATCTTCCTTTTCTTTTTTCTTCTTCTCATTTCTTTCTCTCTTTTGTTGCTCACTCAGCAACTTCTTACTCTTCAAGTCTCCATTGACTATTCTCCTCAACACTTCCATTCTCAATGTGTTGTTTCTCTTTTTCCAAGCAGGTCTCTTTCACCTTGCTTCTTCTCAATGCCTTCAAATGGCGTGAAATAATTTTCTTCAGTCCAAATAAAATTTAGCAAAATATTAAATATTTTATCTCACCACTAATATGTCCAATCTTCCCTTGCCCAAATCTTTGGGCTTTGATACCAAAATCATGTAGAGGGATCATACAATGACTAATGCAATCTCCAAACACTCATAAGAACTCCTTGACCTACAATCCTTAAGGTCTTTCTTCACGAACTGCCCTTATGCCTTGTAGCCTGTCAAAAAGGCCTTTTTGACCATAACTCTCGTTACATACCTGCTACCCAACATACAAAATCCATTTAGGATACCCTTTTAGATAAAACAAAATATATTCAAGAATGGGGTAGGGTTCCTTTGTAAAGATTGAGGCAAATCTTGACTGTCCTCTTTTCTATTAGGCCTAATAGGTCTCTAAGGCTTGACAATCATCTAATTATTGACTTCAAATTAGATTTTCTTGAGAACAGAACTTGTTTAGACTTGTCTCAACATATTCTATGGGTTTCCAAACATACTTGATCCAAACCAAGTGTAAGAACACAATACGGTTTGAAAAGCAACTTTCCACCCTTGACAATTTGCAAGAATTTGTCCTTTTGAGGGTTAAAGACACATTCAATATGAGTTCAAATACAAAACCATTATAGACCAATCTATAAGACCATTCCAACACCCTACAACATCACACACTTCAATGTGCATACAACACTTAAGTTTATTTGATCAAACCTTATTCTTGCTGTCGTGTCAAATTGACAAACACAATCCCTTTGGTACTATTATTGAATAACTTGTTCACACGATCAAACGAGGGAAAATCCTTTAAAGGGTTGGTAGAAAATGATAAAACAGTCCTTTGGAATAATTTTCATGGATTTCCAATAGTGGGAAGTTGATTTATGAATTTATTTCTACTGCTGGAAACCTTAGACAAGGTTTAGAACTGTTATCACCAAAAATGCCATAACTTTTACAAATATTAATGAAAAATGCTCAAACCAAAAACAAATGAAACTAGAAAAATGTATCTAACATTTCCAATTGGTTTCAGTTACTATTTGTTCGTACAAATCCATACCAAGCAAAAAACAAAATTGTTACAGGGAAAAATGCAAAGAAATTGCTCCAAAATGATTCACAATCTTTATTCAAATGTTCTCTCCCCCTTCAAATGAGTTTGGGATCAAAATATATACATTTCAAACCATTCCCACCATTGTAACTGACTAATCTTTTAATTAGCAATTACATCAACTTGACAACTTTTACAAAGTTGCTTAACAACTTTTAAGGCAATTTTGATAATTTTTAACAACTTGACCTTCATCCTTCCCAAATGGATTAAAATGATTAAAAATGGTCTACAATGACCTTATTAGACCCAAAAACCCATAAAAAACCTAAAAACTAAAAGGTGACAACATTTATGCTATGATGCCCCTGATGCCCCTGCATCACTATCAAAATACCATTGGAATATCAAGGACAACAAGGACTCAGTTGGTAATATTGTTTCATTTACATTTTATAGTTACTTGCTCTTGATGCATCTTAACTGTGGGATAGGTATTTACTTGCATTTATTCCTTATTTCATTCGATATTTCTGCATACACATTTTTCAAAATGTGTATGCAGAAATATGGAATGAAATATGAAAAAAAATAGATGTAAAAACCTATTCCATACTTAAGACACAACATGAGAAAGTAACTATAAAAAATGGAAAATAAAACAATATCACAAAATGATTTATTGTTGCCCTTGATATTCCAATGATATTTTGATAGAGATTTGTATATCTTGGTTGCACAAACTAGCAACATAATATTAGATAAATATGCTTGATATATGATAGTAATAGGGGTGTTAGGTCTCAAAAATGCAGGTTGCTAATCCTAAGAGGATGCCAAGCTCTATGCTTAGATTTGCAACATTTTTAAACTAACTTGACGAAATCAACCTTCAAGGTTTGATGATTTCCTGCACTTTAGGTCCTGCTACACCTAGGTGGGTGAACCTTGAAAATTAAAGTAGAATGAATGTAAATGTATTGACTAAGTAAATATGTCTTCCTATAGTGGCAAATGGTGTAGGATAGATGAAATCTTGCTAGCTAATTCTATATCTAATATCTAATGAATAGTTGGTAGAAATTGTATAAGCAATACCAAGGTGAATTTTATGATTGTGTAAATAAAAGGATTTAAATGATGAATTGAAATAAGACCAGTGCCTTGTTGGGTAAATAGAGTCAAATGAAGAACTAAGACTAGTGGCTTATAGTGGACAATAATTCTAACTGTTTGGCACAATTTTAGTTTATAACTTGCATAAACGTGGAGGAAATGATTGACAAACTCTTCGTAATGATCCAACCAATATAATCAGATATCTTGTAATTCACCAGAAGGCAATTTAATCCTTTCTTGAAGGAACCAATTGAATGAAATATGCAAGAGATAACAGATAATATTAACTTGGAGATAGAATGGCAATCCTAATTGTATGATTCTTCTTAGTAATCCAAACTAACACTTCCAGGTTACTATGACTGATCAGAAGGATTTTTAATTCCTCTAATAGAAACCAATTTACTCAATCACACAGATACAACAAATGTGCATTGACAAATTAACTATATACTTGATATATTAATTTGAATAACAAGGAAATACAGAACTGGAGACAACCACACAATTGAGTAACTTCAACAAACAATTGATGCCAGAATAAAACCACAAGATCAAAGAACTCCAATTTACTTCTTCAATATTATACTTGCAACATGGTATTTTGAAAACATTTGTAAACTATATATATTATATTCTACTGATGATTGATGTTCTTCCTAATCTGTTGATGCCTACCCCTTTTGCTTGATTCTTCTTCTCTGATAAATATCCTTTGGATTCTCGGGTTACAACCCTTCATACTCATCCAATAAAGTATCTTCCAATAATTTCACTCGTGAAGTATTCCTCTGACCATTTTGGTTGACTTATTGGAAAATATTCTGCAGTCATTGAAGTGATACCTCTTATTAGGGTTTGTTCAATTTTATCAATTGTTTCTAACATTGGTCCCCTTGTCTTTTTAAAATTTAATCATCTCCCTCCATAATTTTGCCAATATTAATCTCTTGGGGTAACTTTGACTCTTGCAATTGTAATATATGTATTTTTCCTGTAAAATATTCACAATAACCAGCCATCATGGCAATGCTCCCTTAATCTTTGGAATAGAGATATTTTACTCATGGGAGTAAAATTATGAAGTTGTATTAAAATAATACCCTTGTTAGGGTTTGCCTTCATTCTACATGCATTTTGATTCTTTATTTAATTAATCTTCTTGGCATTCATATTCTCATGAAAATAATTTTCCAATGTGAATATAACTATTTGTCATATCCTTTTGTTCATATTTTCACCCAATCAGAAAAACATATTTTACTCTTCGGGTAGGAAACAATTACCACTCATAAAATCCTATTTTTCAATTAACAACCTTGTGAAAATATTTCACATCTTGGTGAAAATATGTTACAACTTCATTTTATGTCAAGAGGTGATTAAATTTAATAAATGTTTACCTCCTCGTGAATGTATTCACCTTATTTTAATTAAAAGATATTTGATATACTCTTCCGTGAAGAATAAAGTATTTCATAATACTTTAATTTTAATCTCTTTGTTGGCAAATATAAACCTGTATGCCTTTTCACCTTTGTTTGGAAAAAAAATACATTTTGGATGAAAATGATTACCCCTCCTTACTTCTTCAATGAAAATATCTTCACGGGTCATTATATGCACTTTCACATAAAAATATCCTTTAGGTGAATTGATTACCCAGTTGATTAATTCTTCAAAAAAATGTATTTCATCTCCAAGTGAACAATTATTAAATCTTCCTTTGTTATCTACCTTATATCCTAGCTAAAAGTATTTGCTCCTTTTGTATCAGTGAGATTAATTTTCTCTTGAAGTGATATTATCTTTAGATATGATAATAATTTTTTACTATGATGTCGTACTCACCTATAAATCCTTGAAATAAATTAATCTTATCCATTCGTAATTTTACTTCTTCATCCTATCGGAGAGACTTGGAGTATTGGTGTGTTTTAAATAATATCTATCGATAAGCAACCGTCCCCCCGATAAACATTTCACACCCTGTACGCATCCACATTAGAGGGACTTAAAGTGTCGGGGAGATTTTAAAATTGTGTGTCGATGCTTCTACCTTTCAGCGATGTGTTTTCCTTTTGATAAGATTTTTTCTTTGCATATGTATATCTTAGTATCTTCCCCCCATCGGAGTGACACACACAATCAGTAGGATTTGGTGAACTCACTCCATTATAGTTACTATCACCGATGAGTGAGATTTAGGATTTTCTCACTTTAGAGTTTCTCCTTCATTTGTTATTAGACATAGTAGCAGACAAAAACACCATTTTTATAGCAGGTGACAATAAAATTATACTCTCTTATAACACGACGCTCACAAAAGAATATAATTTGCTTTTTATCAATCATAGATTTGGTATCACTGGCCACGGAGCATCTGCAGCCGCTCTCTCAAACTCCTGTAGGCATAGGTATTGGCTTCAGAGAGCCACAATATGAATACCAATTCCTCCTTATTATACCGATAACACAAGATGTCACAATGGGACCTTGCATTCCACATACCACAATCTGATTGCCTTCACGTAGCACATTATTTGTAAATAACATCAATGGTAGTTATCAATATTACTTGATATCTCAAAAAGATTTAAAATAGCAAGTGCCTTTCTAGGTTCAAGCTGCCATTGTCAATATTTTACCCTTGAAATAGCTTTCTTCATGGCCCTTACAGCTTTATAATTGTGTGACGCATGTCAGGTCTCCCTATGGGCCCGGCTAAAAAATTTTCATTTTCAAACAAGTTTTTTCTCTTGAATTGACTTTGGACTGCCTTAACATGCTTCTAGAGTGAATATTTGAAATGGTCCATCATTAGAATCCACCTGTTGATACTTTGCACAATGAGCAAAATAGGCCAAGTAGCCTTCGGAATCAGTCTAGGAAACTGATCAAAACTTCTCCCAGAGATATGAAAACATACAAACTTGTAGATTGTTGACCCGAGAATTCAATCCAACAAATGGTTTGGCATGAAGTTATTAAGATTAAAAGCTGATCGTAATCAAAGTAGCTCACTCAACATGTTTTGCAACTATTTAAACTCAATTGAAACCTGTCATCTTGCCTCTTTGGAAAAATATCAAATTTGATATTTAGAAGTTGCCATCCTGGGGATTAGTTCATTTAGGTCATGTGAACATGTCAGAAAAAGTGTTTTTTTTCAATCTTATTCCTTCACAAAATATCAGATGCCAAAGTCAACCTCTTTGAAGCTACCTGGGAATGCAGTCATGAAACTGTGTAAAACCCATTTGGATTTGATTTTGAAAAAATATCAAACGAAGTGTTAGGATCTTGAGAATTGGCATGAAGGCACATTAACATGGGAAGAATTTGAGACATCAATTAGTTTTTTATGAACATGACCTGATTGTCAGATATTACCTTCCAAATTAACCTCCTTGAAAACTGCCCCTATCAAAACCTGATTTGAGCTCACCAACTTGCAATTTTAAAAACCCATTAAATCTCTTCTTGGGAAGTTGTAACTAGAAAGTTGAGTTCATTTAGGCTTGATGAGTGCATTTATAAGAGATTTTATTACTAATCATCTCTGATCACAAAATATTTAGGGCCAAAGTTGACCTCTTTGGAGGTGAAACTGTGAAATCGGGGCTAAATGCATTTATTTTTCATTTTGAAAAAATAGCAAACAATGTATTGGAGTCTTCAAAACTGACATGGGAGGGCATTATCACAGGGGGAATTTGGAACACCAATTGGTTCATTACGATCATCATCCAGCTATGAAATATTTGCCTTCAAAGTTGACCTCCCAGGCAGATTCCACAATGTGCAAACAACAAACCTTACCAGAACCCTCCAACTTGGTTCTTCAAAACCTAGACAAAATTGATCGTAGGAAGTTGAAATCAGGTGTGCTCACTTAAATATGGCAGACAAACATGTTTGTGAAGTGATTTTGCATGGAGACAAACTAACTCCAAATTATAATGCTTCAAAGTAGGCCACTTGAGCATATGGTGCAGGTGTATCTATGAGTGTTGAAATTGATTTTTCACATATGGGGACCTAAAATTGGTATGAAATTTTAGGTCCCAACAAGAGGATCTATGATGATTTTGATAGCATAAGCTTATGGCATAAGATGTGTTGTTAATAGCTTGGTTGAGGCTTGATTGATATGATGAAGGGCTAGGATTAAAATATTAGGTCGATTATGGTTGATATTATTCAAGATAAGATTAGGGGAAGGATAAGGATTTCTATGGCAACAAAGGAAGATTCTAGGGCTTATCCTTATGTGAATGGGTAGGATTGAGAGATGTAGTATGAGATGGATGGTTGAGATGACAACTTAGTTTGACTTTTGGGACACTCATTTGTGGATTATGGCAAGTGGATGAGGATGAGGACAATATAGTCATGTGAATCTCAATGTTTAATTTAAATAATAATTTTTTTAATTAATTATTGGAGAGTGGATGATGGGAGGTTAAATTAATTAAATAAATAAAATTTATTCAATTAATTTTGGCTAAAAGGGATAAATGGATTCATTAAAAAATATAATCTATTTATTTAATTTAGGTGATGGAGGGAATATATTAATCAAATAAATATAATTTATTTAATTAATTTGGGAAAAGGGATTAAGGGACAATGTGTGGCAAGATGAATGCCTAGGGGATGTAGAAGGGTTATGAGGACATGGTCAATTTTAAGTGTATAAATTTTTCCCCTCTTTGAGATGATGTTGCGACTAAGAAAAGTAACATAATTTCAAAGAATATAAGGTATGGATGAAAGTTAAAGGATGCCCCAGCCACTTAGATGAGTGATGAGGAGGAATGATGTAAGCATGGGATATACTCCCTTGAGAGGATAGGTGGGTTGCAAGAACACAGGTAGACTCTCAAGATGAATGAAATTAATTGGGTAAGGAGATGGAGGAATTAAAAAAGGATTGAGGAAATGGATGAAAAGAACATTATCCTATATTTGGTAAGAAACCATATAGTTTCATATAACACTAGACATTATGCACCAAGGTATAAAGACCGGGATGACATTGTGTCATGTCTTGAAAGGACTGACTCAAAAAGATAAAAGGTCACAACACACATATGCCTTTGGGAACCATGTTATGGAAGACATGATGTCATTGTAGTAATATGTTGCAAGGACTTGATGCAAATGCAAGATACAAATGATTACACACACAAGCAAACAAGCAAGATTGCACAAATGATTAAAAAAAGGTACTGCCCCTGTCAAGTTGTAAACTGATGATTAATTGATTAATGATTAAGATATTATTGTCATTGTGGGGAATCGTATATCCCTAGATCAACACAAGGATGCGGGAATGATATATCCTATTGATGATGATGATGATGATTAATTGGTTAGGTTGACAACAAGACTGAAACAAAACCAAGGATATGATTAAATAATTTAACTAGATTCCTTGAATAGATTGGTATGGATTAAGGATGTCTTGCATTTTGATTTATTGATTGGATTTTTTGGATATTTAATTTTTTGGGATTTTTGGATATGTTATGGGATTACATTGGATTGTAGTTTGGATAGCCTAGATGCTAGATAACAGTGAAAAGGGAAAACAAAGTCCAAGAATAAGGATGAAAGAAGGATTGGATAGATGGCGAAAAGGATTACGAATGGAAGATGGGAAGGATAGAGGATACATAATGGATGGATGAAGGGGTTAGGATGCAATTTTCAAGGACTATGTTGCGTAGGAGGAATCATGCCCCACTCAAGATATTAGAAATAGGATTTCGATGCTTATAAGGATATGTGATAGGATTGATTGGAAAATATTGGGTATATTAAGTGATGTCTAAAGCATTTTTTAACATTTTTGCCTCTGTCCTTATCGAGATCAAAAGGGGAAGATGGGCATGTAGATAGGATGGATAAGGATAGGTAGAAGGATATAATGTATGGGTAGAATTGATGTAGGAGCATCCCTTCCACCAAATTTTTTGGGTATGTTTTTCTTGTTGTCTTCTTGAGTTCAGGTCTTGCATCCATTTCTTTTGGTTTACTGTTGGTATATTTGTAAGTTTAGGAGAAGAGGTTCCATTTGTGGTATGTTCGCAAGTTGGTAATGAAGTTTTCCACTTTGTTTCTCATCTTTATGGTCTAGGTGATAATCCTTTGAGCTCCTTGGTGACCTAGAAACCTAGAAGAGTCCACATATTAAAATGCCAAACTCTCAAGACAGAGGAATAGTTAGTTATGAATTAGTTTTTAGTTTCTACCAGATTGATGGACAGAAGAGTCTAATAGTTTTAGTTTTCACCGAATTGGGAAGGAACGGTTTAGGAAAAATGAGAGATAGTTACATTACTCAACAGAATTGGAAAGACATGATTCTCTGGGCCATGTTGTGCAGTTCTTGTGAAAACAAAATGTGCTTTGATTGCTAAGCGTTTGTCAGGAATAAAAAGAGAATCTCATGCATTGATTCAGAGGTGAGAGAATTTTTTTTAGAACATTCATTTCTAGTTTACAAACATCTTTAGCAGTTGGTAGATGGATTTTTAAAGAAAGACACCAGGGGAGACCATTGAGGAGGTTAGTTCTAGTAAGTAAGAACCATAAGGAGCAGTTATGGGTCAACCTTGAGAAACTATTGTACAGAGGGAATTGTTTGAAGGGTTCCATCTAGGGGAAAAAAAAGAGTTTCTTATAGTGCTGGTGGAAGGGACTGTTCACAAATGTAGAGTGAAGAAAGTTCATAGCCTATGGAAGAGCCACATTTTTTGTTTCAGCCTATATGAGGGAGTATGATTGTGTAAAAATAGATGAGGACATTAAAATGGTAGTTCTAGTGCTTACGGTGTAATACAAAGGAAAATGTTTAATTGGCAGTCTGAGCCTCTATCTCTTTATATGTGTAATGACTGTATGATCACATGTTTCAACTTGAACCCGTGGAGGCCTCTGTTATGAGCTATTGGTATATTTGTTTACTCTCCTAAGATTAGGTCTCTTACAGAAAACTATAAACCTTTGTGTCATGTATGTGTAGGCCAGGTATCATGTGTGGGTGTTTATTGAGCAAAGTTGTTCTTATGGAATCCGCAACCTCAAAGGTTTCTGGTTGCATAGAAGGATATAAACAAATTTGTAGTCTATCTACAACAATAAAACATATATTCTTGTTTTGTACCTATGTTATCATTTATGGTATCAGAGCTACAAGTGATTAGGTGATTGTGGAGTGGGCAGAATGCCACCAAGAAGAATGCTAAGAGGAAGAGGTTGAGGAGGTGTTAGAAGAGGCCTAGATGAAGGGGTTCTTGAATTGTTTCTGAACCTAACAACAAGAATGGAGGACATGGAGCAGGCACTGATGAGAGGAATACCTACTAGAGATGTAAGTGATAATGAAGAAGAGGATTAGAAAGTTGAAGAAGGGGTAGTTCAAGGTGAAGAAACTGAAGCTAGAGGATTTGGGAGATTGATAAGAATAGTCCTGAATGCAGGAGCAAGGCCAAAAATTGAAGTTCCTATTTACTTAGGAAGACTTAATGGTGAGGAACTCATTGATTGGATCAATGATCTTGACATATACTTTCAGTATGAGGGTTTACCAGAACAAAAGAGAGTCAAATTTGCATGCCCAAGACTCAAAGGCCACACTGTAATGTGGTGGGATTATGTCCAATTGGAGACATGAAAGAAGAATAAAGAAAAGATTACTTTGTAGGATCAGACGGTTGCCAAGTTGAAGGAAAAATTTCTTCTAGGGATTATCAAACCAATCTTTTTAAAATGCTGCAAAATCTTAAACAAAATGACATGTCAGTAAAAGAATACATGAAAGAGTTCTCCAAGTTGGTCATTTGATTAGGCCATAGTGAAGAGGATATGGAAAAGGTATCTAGATACCTTAATGGTATGATATATAGTTTATAGTATGAGTTGAGTCTATTTCCCCCAAGGTCACTTGAGGAAGCCTATCAATATGCTATCAAAGTAGAGGAGAAGCTTGCAAGAAAGCAAAGTCAGTAAAGAAGAGCTAAAGGAAGAGGCTATAGTGGAAGAGGACAACAACACTATCAAGATGAAGGGGCAAGTAGTTCTAGTGGGATAGCCAATCCAAAAAGAGGAGTTTTCTAAAATAGAGGTGGTTATCAAGGAAGAGGAAGAGGTATCTCTCGTAAATATTTTAATTGCAAAAAGTATGGACACAAAGGTTGGGAGTGTCATGAATATGTACAAGAAGGTCACACAAGGCCTGAAAGGAGTAATTAGATTGTGCAAGTAGACTAAGAGAGTGTAGGGTTATGTTGTGTGGTTACACAACATGCCCCATTTTGCCTCAGCAAAATAGAGACCCAACTTTTTTGCTTTTGCTTGTTCTTTGCTTTTGGGTGGTTTGGTAAAAGTTAGGAGCAATAGTATATCATCCTTACACATACATATGCCTCATGAGGAAAGGTCAAATGTCAAAGTCCGTTTTTGTCATCATATACCTCATAGTATGGAGAAGGGCGAAATTCTAAGCAGGTTAGTCTTTTAGATCACCCTAAAATTCCTTAGGAATAGAAAGTTATGCTCAGTCAAAGTTTGGTCAAACCTGACATTCCTAGAGGGTCACATTCACCAATATCAGTCAAATTCATTAGTATCCCTGACCTATGCTTTAGTAATGATACCCTAATATCTACATGATCCTTAACATGCAAAACGTCAAATTTAAATGCTAGAAAAAAATTGTTTATCATGTCCCCACATATTCCCAAAGGGTCATCTTTCAGAAGGGTGATATTTCATAATATCCTTGATCATAAGTAACATGACAGTGACATCATCTTGTTTCACTTTATAAAGAATATGACATGACAATGATGTCATAATGACCCAGATCCAAGATGGTCATATTTCACAATATCCTTGATCTTAAGTAATATGACGATGACGTTATATCTTCGGCCACTTTGAAAGATTATAAAGGATGCTGACATCACCCTCACATCCTAGATCTTGGTGATATTTCATCATATTGAGTATCTAGATATTTCTTAATATCCCTCACATTAATTCTTGAGCCCCGTGATGCGGAGATTTCTAGTAACCAATGAAATGGTGCCACGTGGCACATCGACCCGATCATATAAACACAATATGTTATCACGATTGATTAAGTAAAGGTATGATGACCTAACTTCAGTCATAGGTCAATAATTGATTATCCCTGTGATGATGTTATCCTCATATTTTGGATATCAGTGATATTCGCTAATATCCCTGATCTCCACGAATGTAACCCCCACATTAAATGACTTTTCAATGGTAGGTTGAACCTCCAAAATTTCAAATGAACACCTGCCACATGTCAATATCTCCAATCCTCAAGTGTCAATCAATGAACATTAACAGATGGTCATTAAACTTACCCTAATTCACCTTGATGCTCGATTAAAAGTAAAAGATGGGTTCATTTTGAACTTACCGAATGATTAAACAGAGAATCACAGAGCCTCTGCAAGATTAAAGTGACATCACTGCAACTTGTGAGCTCAACGGAATGGGATTCATACTTGAACTACTAATAGAATGGTAACTTGAAGGTGATAGTGTTCATCCAAATATGCCTTACATAATAAAAGGGAAGCAAATATCAGGTACGTAGCGATAAAACCCTCCTCTTGTTGTTTATGGTGAATTAGCAGGTAAAATTGATTTTACTAGGGTAAATTGATATTGTGATGTATGAAATGTATTAGAATAAGAAAATTATAACCATAAAACTCATGTGATCACTGAATATCACCATGGCACATGACACATTAGGGTAAGAACATATATGTTTTGTTACAGGATCCAATGGCTGCTCGGAAGAACAGCTGGGACACAGAGTTTGTGAAACCAATACACATACAACCTGAGGGGGTATCATTTAAATATGAATAGATAAATGATATGCATTTAGGAAATACAGACTTAGATGTATGGACAACAAGGTTAGAAAAGTGAGGTGGGAATCCCCTGCTCATCAATATCTACAATTCATGAATGTGCAACATGGGGGGATTTCCCTATGCGATGGAGGCCACTGAATTAGTGATATAATGCGCTCAGAACTACAATGTAAATACCAGAAGAGTGGAAAAGCATGGTAGTGTCTACACAAATTTTTCAATTGTAGGCATCACCTTAGCATGTAACCTGCCTAAAGGACCTAATGTGGTCATATTGAACCTAGATAAACTGAAGAAAGAATATAATAGTAAAGAAAAGGAAGCTAGAAGAGTCATGTACCAATGGAGGGCTCGTGATAGCACTTATAAGGCTTTTGCTAAGTTCCTGTGTATATGTACGAGTTTCATTTTGCCTTTGAATACCAGTATATGATAGCAATTCTCGGCAGGATGATAGGGATGCTGAATGCTGGGTCATTCGAGAATTGGATGTATGACATCACTAGGATGGTGGAATATACTGAGCAGAAACCTCAATGGGTGAAGATTATAAGTGATAGCCTGGATGAGGGGATGAGGAAGTTAGGAGGAGGAAGAAGTAATATGTTCCACATGACCTCCTATGTAGTATATGCTTGTGCATTTAAAGGTACTTTTACTGGGCTACAAACAGTGGCCAGGGTCAGAAGTGACCCTGGTAATGTAAACATTTGGGATCATTATTCCCAGCTGAAATACATAGAGTCTCTCCAACACTATCAAAGAGTGAATGACTCCCTTTCCATGCATCTTGTCAAGACCATGGAAGAAGACAGGACAAAGAGACTGAGTGTAGAAGCTCAGGCAACAATATACAAATATGGGGCTTGGTTCATCCAATTCCCCACCTTTTCTTGTATAAGGATAGAAGGCTTTGATGATCATCCTCTTATGTTACTGTGATACCCCAATGATAAGATCATCCTGATGGAGTTTGCTAGACAGATATTGCCTTCGATGAGTGCTTATACTAAAAAGGGAAAGATACCTAATGTTTTGTTTCCAGTCATGATTGGGTGGTATATGTGCCCTGATTGGGAAAGTGTGAAGGATGTGAGTGGAGGATTAAAGTTAATGCACTTGCATCCATTCTCTCTATCTATGCCACATGATACTTATGATAGGATGTATGCATTGCTCAAGAAGCCTACACATGAGAAACATATTGAAGATTACTCAGTTGATTGTGATGACAAGGCAGAGGTGAGAAAGAGAGATTATCAGAGGATAACTCTAAATCAGATATGCACATTGGATTGCATGCTAGTGCCTGCTCAGTTACAAGAAGATGATGGCCTAATCATGTCCTAAGAGTACGAAGACAAGAAGGTATACAATGGAATGATATCACCCCTGGACTAGAGTCAACCAGAGGTGACTTCATTGGAACAAATAATGCAGAAGGTCATCCAATTGACAAAAGAGTGGGTAGAGGCTGAAGTCACCAAGCTAAAGAAGAAAGGTGTAGCCCTCACTATTGATAACAATAGAAAGAGACAAGAACTATCAGATGAGGAATATGATGATTTCCTCAAGGAGAAGAGGCAGTCAAATGGGGAAAGGCAGCAAGGTAAAGTTAAGAAAGGAAACCAACCTATTGGGGTGACAATCATCCATCAGTCTCAACCAAAAGAAGATGTAGCTTCCACATCTACTGTAGCACCATCTCATTCACTAGAAAAACAAAAGAAAACTGTTGCATCTCCTACCCTTGTTAATATACATATTGAAGAGGAGAGCTCAGATGATGATCTTTTGATAAGGAGGAAAAAGAAGAAAAACTCAGATACACCCTAGAAGAAATAGACATATGGTATGAGGGGAGCAATAGATAGAAACCCCACAATCCTATTGAGAGGGGCAGGTGGTATAGGTATTTTGAAGAATTTACAACATGAGGTCCCCATCCTTGACATCATAAAATTCAAGTCTGAGACAGCAGAGGAACAAAGAAAATAAATACATACTATGGGGGATAATCAGTCCTTTCCATTGGATGTTATAGTTGACTTATCTAATGATGAAGTTGTCAATGATGTCTTTGCTCATTCTATGGAGACGTTGGTGAAAAATACTAAGATGACTCCTCATGGAACCCCCATGGTGCAAAATGAGGTTGGAATAGAAGAAATAGAGGAAGGTAATCCCGAAGAAGTGGCCCAGTAGATTGGGTTGACAAATTTGGTTGATTAGGTCACTAGCCCCACAGCAATTGATTTTGCCTATCAAGGTGATGAAGACCCAAATAAAGACAAGGGCTTGCCTCTAGAGCATGATAAATTCAAGGCTAATGTACATATTGAATATGAAGAGATGCCTAATTAGAATGAGGGTTAGGAAAATGAACAAGTACCTGAAAAGAATACAACTGAAGAAGGGGTAGATAAAACTCAAGATCATGGACAAGCAGACAGATCAAAGGCTGAAGAGCAAGATCCTCAATAGGGTGATAATCAGGAGAAAGAAGAAGAAAATTTAAACAAGAGTGATCAAAATGACCATCCAGATGCATTAGATCAAAGGGCTCAAAATCCTCTTGAAAATCAAACACCATGAAATACACAAGGTCAAAATGTGAATGTGTATCAAGAGGTCCTGGCTCAAGAAGAAGTTAGTCATGAAGAAGTTCAGGATGAACAAAGAGAAGAATCTTTGCCACAAAGAATGGGAGAAAATGTAGAATCTCATGATGCTTACATTGAGCATACAGACCAACAAGGGTCCACAGATGAGATACCATATTGGTTGCGACAGGAGGTGAACCCACCTTAGGTTAATGATTTACCTAAATTTGACATTTCTACATTATTTTCAAGTAATATGGTGAAACCAAAGAGAAAGACAAGGGAAACTTCTGCAATCAAAAGAGATCCTACAACTGGCGGGAGAAAAGCTCAGGTAGCTCTACCTATAGTGGATAAAGCCATGGGAGAGATAAGTCTTGATGAATTTCAAATAACTAACATTGACTTAGGATTTCCTACTAAAGAGCGAGAAGGCCAAGAGGCCAAAGATAGTATTGATCATTCCTTATTGAAAAGTGTCAAAAGGGAGAAAGACAAAAATAAAGTGCACAAGGAGCACATTGGTCAGTTGCATACATTCATAAAGGAGTTAATTGACCCGAATCACATGCCAGTTAGCACCGCTACTCCTTTAACCATTATATCGCAAGAGGAGGCAACATGACTAGATATTATGAAGCACAAATCACATGTAATAGATAATTGGTTTATTCAATTGATTTCTAAGGAAGAAAAGGTAATAAAGATCTCCCTCACAAACTTACTCAGCACATTAAGGAGCAAAGTGGATAAATTACAAAAGGAGGTTGGGTAGAGATCCATCAAAGTAGAGAAAGATCCAGATGACCCTGGCTGAGATGAAGTGCACAGACATGGAAGTGCTCATATTTAATAATGTACTGAACAATAATAGTGCATAGTTATTGGGTATTTGGTATGAGGATACTCAATTTGAGAATGATATCTTAAAGAGATGCAACTCCAAGATTAAAGACATAAGTGTTAAGTTGCATCACCTTATGGCAGAGGAAGTGAATAGCCTAGAAGCTCTTAAAGACAATCTAGAAGGGAAGATAGAAAATCAGGATGTAGATTTTGCAGTTGAGGCCTTCCATAGTAATTTCAAGTAGGCAGCAGATGACCCCCTCCAACATTTAATAGAAGATATAGTTAATAAGTCTATAAGGATGAAAGCAAAGGTGGGAACATACAATGAAATGTTAAATAGAAGAAAGAACATATGGTCTACGTTGCAAATACAATTTTATTCCCAGGAACATGCTATAATGAAGGCCAAGGTCCAAGATGTGGGAGAGATTGAAAGGATAATACAGGCATATGAACCCATTAGGGAGATGATTAGAACTAATATAGAAGATAACCAATCTGATGAAGAAGAAGATGAAGAATGAATAAGGATGCATGATGACAGGGTCATATGCATAATACGACAAAGATAATGATCGAGTAACACCAGATGGTTACTAGTTGGCAACATGTGCCACTTTGACATTTGTTGAGCAAGTCAAGGATGATATGGACCATTGATTTTGATAGTTAAATCTTGATCATAGGATCTTTTGTAACCGCCTCCTCTCCTTGCCCTATAAACGGAGATGGAGTGCACATTGCAAGATTATTCAAAACTTAATTGAGATTGGATTGCTAAAGTTCTCAGTACTAATTCTCAAAGTTGATTGTAAACATACATGTTTGTTGTATACTAAATGAAGAAAAGGTCTAGATTACATACAATCGTATACTTTGAGTAATCCATGGATGATTTCTTGGCTTGTACTTTAATTTGTTGCGTCCCTTGGAGTACATTTCATGTTGTGCTTATTGTCTTCATCCCTTTTCCATCAAATTTTGCATCAACTATAATTAGCTATGGAACATCCTGGTGAACCTATGGTTTGATTTCCTTCTCTTCATGACTATATCTAGAATGTATATGGACCAATAGCTGAAGATTCACTCAATTTAAGTAAAGATTAGAAAGCATTTAACACTTTTGTTTAATTTCAATAAAATTATCTTCACAATTGCAAATACACAGATAATATAAAGTAAACATGCATAAATATGCTGATATCTCAAAGAAAATTGAACATTAATAGCATATTTGAATTAATCAGTATGTATAATTCAAAATGTCATGCAAATACATATAAATCTTAATGATGATCATGCAAATATCTTCTTATATGCACATTATTTAGATAAATTCATAGTGTAGAAGTGAAATTTAATCAATAGTAGTTGATGATCAAAAGAATTGATCAAACTTAGAAAAATATTTTCATCATCTGTTGAATACAGTAAGATTAACTCTTGTTTGTTAAAGATTTATAGAAAGGAGGTATAGAACCGGATGTTCAGATATTAATTGTTGGTATCAAAACAATGTAAGACCCCTTGAATGAGAAAATAGCATGGCACATCAAACCGCTGAGTGCTCTTAGTAGATTATGAACTAATCCACTGAGACTTGGGATCATGAATTTTCCAAATTCATCGTATCTTTCAAGATGATAAAGGTTTGATTTGCAATTCTTTGTCTATGTGTGTTTATGACTAACATCATAACCAACATGAATTGGTGCTAGAAGGAGGACCTTTCTCTTTTTTGATAAGAGAATCAGTCATGTACATTAATTCTTGCATCCGCACAAGGTAATCCTCTCAAAGTTTATTAGAATTGATTATGCTTTAAACATCTATGCAAAGATTCACTTGTTTCATGTTGCTTCAAGAGTGTTGATCATAAATATTTTAGTATTGAGCATAAATACTTTAGTCTTTGTGGTCAATTGCTTGAAGTCTTTGAACATTAAGTTATTATTCAAGTTGTCCTACAAATTTCCTGTAGTAACCTACCTGCGTGAATAAATATCCTGATATCCATGTTCATAAGTTCAATCTTTACTCATATTTGCATGTTTGATGCAAATATTGCATAAATATCTAGTTGTTATAGAGTCTTGACCATAAATATCTACTTTGGAAGGTCATTTCTTCTGATCTTTGCAAAGACCCAGCCAAATATCCATTTTTTTTTCATAAATTGTTAGAATCCTGGCTCACAAGCCCAATACCAAGTCTAGATTTGTTGGACTCTTGGAAGAATTACCTATACGTGGACTTAGACCTCACACTAAATATATTCATTATACTCTTGACTCAGGTGCATCAACATCCTCATTAAGGCATATTGTAACTCCTCCAGTATCTCCAACTGTACCTCAGACAGCCCCAGGATCACCAATTAGGCCTCAAGTGCATCAAGCACCAGTCACAATGTCATTCTTTGCTATTGATTCACCCTTGACCTTTACTGCCTATCATCCTTTGCCTAAGAATACTGATAAGATTTGCCCTAAGTATCATCCATATCAGGATTCAGATGATCATATCCAAACATTTAAGCAAGCCTGCTTTAGAGAAAGGATTGAACATCAAGATGTGGTATGCAGATTATTTTTGTATTCCTTGGGAGAAGAAGCATACAATTGGTATATCATCTTAGCTCAAGCCTGGATTAATTCATGGGATGCCTTGAGAAATCCTTTAAAGATAGGTTCAAAATACCTATAGATCCTTCTATGAATTATCACCTTTTTGCCACAATTAAAAGATTAGAAGGAGAACCTATTTTAAACTTCAATGCTAGATTCTAGAAAATGTACTCAAAGCTGGTAGCTCCATATGATGTAGTAGATGTGGCATCTAGACTGATATATTATTCAGCTCTAGATCCCTTGACCTCAATGTTCATAAGGAGAACTCATCCTGGTGTCACAACTTTGACAGGAGCTTATGAAGAAGCAATAAAAGTTAATCAACAGCTGATTCCTGTTACAACACCTAACATAGCATATCTAGCATATCCTGCATATCCTACTCAACAACATACCAATGGAGCCATGATCCCTCCTATTACAATGCCTGGTCCATTACAAGTACCTTCACTTAGTATCATGGCCCCTCCAAATGGGAATGGTCAGATAGTATAGTTTCCAGGACATGCTCAAACATCTCAAGATGCAGGGCAAAACAATAGCAATGGCTCCTCTTTCTTTAAGCCTCGACCAAAGAATGTAACAGCTAAAGTTTGGGAAGAGAAAGAAGACATAAAGGAGATATCTGCACAATTAAGAAAATTGACAATTGAGATTACACACTTGAGAGGTCAAAATTTTTATCTCAGCCAAACCAAAACAGAGGATATGCAAATAACAATGATCGATCTAGATATCCTGATAGAGGATACAACAATGATAGGAATTATAACAGTAACAATGGCAATAGCAATAATGCACCTAGGCAGCCTAGAGTATGGAACACTAGGCCAAAAAATGGTTCTTTGCCATCACCCTTAGATAATCAGCCTCCTAGTGAACCGAAACAAATTACAAGGGTTAATCTGGCAAAGGTAGCACTTACAAATTGGTGTAGAATACACAACACCAATGCACATGCAGAGCTAGATTGTCCTCAATTCAAGATAGTAGCTACTATCTTTCAGGCTGAAGTGTCCAACACTACAAGTGACCCTTCTTTTATAGAAGGAAATGAGATTTTTCCTTGTGGATATGATTCTTCCCTTGTACTAGAGAGCTTTGTAAGTCAGCCTCATCACCAATCAGCCTCAGCTCATGAAAACTACACATTAGCATGTGAAGCATCCATCTTGGCGTTTGAAACAAATTATGTGTTTCCTTTTGAGGATGAAAATGAACCAGCAGTAGAACATGAGGAAATTCATGCTTACCAGCAACAATATCAAGGTAGACACAATTATAACCTCAGGAGTAATCCTAATAGACCTCCTGGTCCCTTGACCACATCTTTGCCTCCTAATAACTTCAACACTCCTCTAGATCCAAAAGCAAGTAATAATCCTGGTCCTTGCAAGGTTAATACTCAGTATTTTGCACGTCAAAATGCAGCGTTGAAAGTTAGCAATCAGTCTCCTAAATCTGACAAATTAGTCACATATTTAGTAGAGGAGATGAAGAGGGTTAAAATTAGCTTATCACTATCAGAATTACTCAAAACCCCAACCATTAAGAGGGCTTTTATGAGGTCTGTAGATGAGCCCATACCGAAGGAAGACAATCATGCCCATAATCTGAGTCAGATCTTGAACAAAGATCATGCAGCGAAAGAAAACAATGTCAAGTACAAAGTTCTAGCCACTATTCAAGATATTGAGACCTCACATATGACTCTCTATAGAGATAAGACCAAGTCACCTCCATTCCTGCTCACCTTGAGGATCTTTGGTAAGAACCTACATAACTGCCTAGTGGATTCAGGGGCATCAACCAATGTGATGCCTTTATCTATACGTAATGACTTAGGGTTTCATCCAGCTAAGTCCCTCAAGAAGGTGACACAACTAGACAAGATTGAAGTAAGTGTAGTGGGAGAATTAACACATATACACATGCAGTTAGCATCAGATCTAAGGATTCAATATTACATTGACATCCAAGTGGTGGATATCCCTGACACCTATGGAATGCTGCTCATTAGAGATTGGTCAAAAACACTCAATGGTTACATGTCTACTGATTTTAGCCATATGTGGTTACCCTAGAAGGGGATTCCTAATCAAATTAGGATAGAAGCTGAACCTCGAATGAAGCACATGATCAATGAGTACAATAACACCAATGAGATACTATACGTAGATGTTGAACCAGGGGTTTATACCATCAAACCTCAGACAGTAAAGATAGAGGAAATTCTCATGTATAATACACACATTGATAAAAATACTCATCAGGATAACACAGTGATCATTGAATCTGATCATAGTTCAGATGGTAATGAGGAAGTGGATCATTTGAAAGATTTTGAATTGCACTTATCTAGAGAAGTGCAACATTACCAGACATGGAACATATCCAATGAGGATATTTTAATTGAAGGCTGGTGCAGGTTACATGATGAAGCACATTAAAAAAAAACTTGTGATGCTTGCTTGGATATGATGGAGTTGGAATGAGCCTGTAGCAATACGGGACTATCTTCAACTAAGGTAAGTGATACATTTAGTTATGATGATGTTGAATCTTGTTTGTCATCTACAGGTACAGAAGAAGATACACATCAAGATGAAAGCTATACTTACAATTCAGAGGAGATCCTAATGTATGATGAGGATATTTCTAAAGATAAAAATAACATCATCCCTAGGACTGATTGTTTAATTGAGTCAGATTATGAAGTATCTGATGAAGATAAAGGGAGTAATTTTACAAAATTTGAAGAATTTTTATCAAAGCAAATTCAAATGTTTACATTACAAGAGGTCCCTTTACATCATGCTTTACTTGAGGGATGGTGTAGACTACATGAAGCACCACATTCAGAGACCACATGCGCATTATGCCTACATATATTGGATAAGAAAGAGATCCTTCATTTAAAGAATCAACTATCAGGTAGTAGGAATATACCTGAGGATAAAATAAAAGAGATTGAAATACAACCGGATACTAATGGTGATGATACTATAGATGAAGAAAGAAAAATGGTATCCAGTTCTAATCAGCTAATAAAAATAACAAAGAGCGAACCACAAAAACTAAAGTGGATATTAGGTGGTGTCGCGGCCAGAGCTAAAAAGAAAAGAGAAGGTCCTAACAAGCATTTAACAGAAGATAAGCCTTGGATCCTTAGGTTTGATGGATCAAAGTCAAAACAAGGAGCTAGAGTAGGTATAGATCTCAGTGATCCAACAGGGAAGTCCTACTTGGCAGCATATAGACTACAATTCCCATGCACCAACAATGTGATGGAATATGAAGCTTTAATTCATGGGTAATTGTTTGCTCTCAAGAAAAGAGTTAAGATTCTACGTGTCTATGGAGACTCAGAATTAGTGGTAAGGTAGGTGAAAAGCATATATGCTTGCAATTACAAGAAATTGTCCAACTACAGACATAGGGTGTCGAACCTGATAGAAGAATTTGATGCATTTAACATCACTCATGTTCCTAGAGAATAAAATCATAGAACAGATGCTTTAGCACAAGCCGCTAGCACATTGGAGCCATTGTCCATTTCTGGATTGAAGAGATTTTTAGTTGAATTGGTATTAGTTCCTTCCATACCAGACAATGTCACCAATCTCCAAGTATTTGATGATGATCAACACATCTTGCATTTCATAGCAAATAGATATGTATTTGATGCACAGAAGAATGTAGAAGATCATACGTGGGAAGAAGAAGAGATCATGGAATTACCAAGCAATAAGATTCCTAAAGGTATGATAGATTTAGAGAAGGCCTTTGATCTACATAATATAATGAAACAAAAGGACCTCCCAAAGACTGATGGAGGAGAATATTCACCAATCAATATAGGAAAAAATGAAGAAACAAAGAATGTCGTAATTGGTAAAGTCTGCACTAAAGAAGAAAGAGAAGGGATAACTCAAGCACTGAAAGATTACATACATGTTATTGCCTGGACTTATGATACCTCAATCATCACTCACACTATACCATTGAAACCAGATGCTAAGCCTTTCAGACAAAAGCAAAGGCCTGTTAATGCTTTATTAGAACCTATCATCTTTGAAGAGGTTAAGAAGTTGCTCAATGCTAGAATCATATTCCCTATGAGACATTCAACTTGGGTAGCCAATTTGGTCCCTGTAAGAAAGAAGAATGGGGATATACGTTTATGTGTGGACTTCAGAAATCAAAACAGAGCTTTTGAGAAGGATAATTATCCTTTACCTTCATTGGATGAGGTCTTGCCAATAGTAAATGGTGCCCAAATGATGTCATTCTTGGATGGTTTCTCAGGATATAACCAAGTAATGGTAGACAAAATAGATAGACTAAAGACAGCATTCACCACCAAGTGGGGGATATTTGCTTATAGACGCATGCCTTTTGGCTTGATAAATGTTGGAGCTACCTTTTGGCATGCGATGGATATAGCATTCAAAGGCTTTAGTTGGCAAATGTAGTCATTTATATGGATGACTTGACCATCTTTTCAAAAAAGAGGGGTGACCACATTGAAGACCTCAAAAGGGTGCTCAAGAAATGTGAGCAATACAGTATCTCCTTGAATCCAAAGAAATGCATTTTTGGAGTAACCATAGGTAAATTACTAGGTCACCTGATAACAGAAAATGGGATCACCATCGACCCTGCTAGGGTAGAATCTATCATGAAATTGTAACTTCTTGGAAGTAGGAAAGAGCTTAAATCTTACTTTGGTAAGATAAATTTTGTCAGGAAGTTCATCACTGGGTTTGTAGAGATAGTCAGACCACTTAATGCAATGCTTAAGAAAGATGCTAGGATTCAATGGACACCTGAGGCAAAGGCTACATTTAAAGACATCAAGAAAGCCATATCAGATGCCCCAGTCCTGATCAGTCTAGACTATACAAAAGAATTCTATATTTACTCATTCGATTCAGAACATACATGTGCAGCAGTACTGACACAAAGGAATGAATCCAAAGAAGAAAAACCCATAGCTTTCATGAGCTACCCATTCAAAGATGTGGAGGTTAGATACATGGATGTTGAAAGACAAGCTCTTTCTTTAGTCACAGAAGTTAAGAAATTTAGACACTACATCCTAAGAAGTAAGATAATTGTTGTAGTACCAAATGTAGTAGTGAAAATACTCCTGATGCAGAGTGAGCCAGGAGAGAAGAGAGCCAAGTGGATAATGGTCCTCCAAGAATATGACATGGAAATAACACCCATGAAATTGGTAAGAGAGCAAGCCTTAAGCCAGATGATTTCTGAGACTGACCCTAATATAATGAGTCAGCAATATGTAGTGGATACTAAAGAGAATAAAGAGTGGTATTCTAATATTAGACACATCTTGATCATTGGGAGATGCCCATCAAAGATGCAAGCTTCTCAAAGAAGAGATCTAAAAGTGAGATCACAAAAATACATGATCAAAGGAGGAGTCCTTTTCAGGAGAAACTATGAAGGAATATACCTCAGATGTTTGGATAGACAAGAAGCTGACAGGGTTTTAACTAAGTTGTATGATAAATTTGGAATTGCACATGGTTCACACTTAGCTACCACACATGCTATCCTAAGAGCAGGATATTATTGGCCAACTATTTTTAAGGACACTGCTGAGCACATCAGATGTTGCCATACTTGTCAAGTTGCTACCAACAGAGAGAAATATGCTGCCCAACCCTTGCAACCAGTGATGGAGATGCACCCATTTACTCAATGGGGCATGGATTTCATAGGTCCTATCAATCCTATGTCATCTTCAGGCCATAGCTATGTTTTAACAATCACTGATTATTGCACTAGGTGGACTGAAGTAGTCAACAACAAAACATGCAATAAGATGTGATTAAATTCCTAAAGAACAACATAGTCACCAGGTATGGAGTTCCATATTCCCTAGTATGTGATAATGGACCTGCTTTTGCATCATTAAAATTATCTAGTTGGGCTTTTGACCATGGAATTCTTTTGAAATTCTCTTCAAATTATTACCCCCAAGGAAATGGCTTAGCAGATTCAACAAATAAAAACCTATTGAATATCATAAAGAAACTTATAGATAAGAATCCTAGGGAATGGAATACCCTACTAAAGTATGCCTTGTGGGTGGACTAAACCAGAATGAAGGTTGCATTAGGAAACTCCCCCTACCAATTAGTGTATGAGGTAGATCCTATCCTCCCTGTTAACTTAAAAACCCCCACATTGCAATTTGTACAAGAGTATCTAGGTATAGATAGTAAACAAGAAGTTAGATTACTTCAGCTCATGCACCTAGAGGAAAAAAGAGATAGAGCGATCGATCAATTCGCTAAACATCAGGCTACTCTCAAGCGTTGGTTTGATAAAAGAGATAGAATAAAAGCTTTTAGGATTTCAGATTTAGTCCTAGCATGGGACAAAGCACATGAAAAGAAAGGTGATCATGGAAAATTTGAACTTTGGATAAGTCCTTTTCAAATTTTAGAGATCCTAGGAGATAGTATCTACAGACTTAAGACCCTAATAGCTGAAGATATTCCATTACCATTCAATGGACAATTCCTCAAACATTACTTTCAAGCTTAAACAGGGTCATGTTAGAATATTGTATCATAATGTACATATTGTATAGTTGCTTGTATAACTTTGCTTTGTGTGTTTGCTTGTTTTCTTGTTGTTGTTGAGTCCTTTCTTTGGTTAGTCAAGATGATGCACCTTATCACCCCAAGAAACCAACAAAATTGCTAGAATTCAAGTGATGAGTACAAATTTTTACATAGGTTGTGACTCACTCTAAGAAGTACCCCTAATCAGGTCTATGATGTCCTGTTCATCAGTGATGCCTTTTCTTGTTTAAGGATATTTTCACAATGATTCACCTAACAACCTTGGGTTTGTTGAACACATTAGTATAGGTGTTAAGTGAAAAATCCAAAGGGTCACCCTTGCTACCATTAAAATTCCCAACCTAAATAGCAAGTGACCATACCTTGCATATTGAGCTTACATGATGATATATTATGAATCTACATATTGATAATATATTGAAAATCCAAAAAAGATAAAATTTAGGCCATCTAAGTAACTCTATCGGGGCTATAGACATCTGCTAGCAATGGGGCTCTATTAGGGGAATTGTAAAGATAACCTTGTTAGGGCTATGGATGCCTATTGGCAACAAGGCTCTATCCTAGTTGGCTATAAGGGATGAACCCAAAATATGTAGCTTAACACTAGTTACTACTATTTTCAACTTACTTTCAAGATGAGGATTATTAATCAATTGCACACACTTGATCCCTTCTAAACATTGCTATGCTAATGAAAATGATATCATTCAAAAAGATCATAATACATATGCTTAGAAAGAGTTAGAAAGCTATGTTTCAATGTGTCCTCATCACTTGAATTATTTGAATTTGGTTGTTTTCTTTGGTGGCAAGTTGTTGTGTGGTTACACAATACGCCCCATTTTGCCTCATCAAAATAGGGACCCAACTTTTTTGCTTCTTCTTGTTCTTTGCTTTTGGGCGGTTTGGTAAAAGTTAGAAGGAGCAATAGTATATCATCCTTACACATGCATATGCCTCATGAGGAAAGTTCAAATGTCAAAGTCCATTTTTGTCATCATATACCTCATATTATGGAGAAGGGCAAAATTGTAAGCAGGTTAGTCTTTTAGATCACCCTAAATTTCCTTAAGGATAGAAAGTTATGCTAAATCAAAGTTTAGTCAAACCTGACATTCTTAGAGGGTCACATTCGCCAATATCAGTCATATTCATCAGTATCCCTGACCTGTACTTTAGTAATGATAACCCGATATCTGCATGATCCTTAACATGCAAAACGTCAAATTTAAATGCTAGAAAACATTTGCTCATCAAGTCCTCACATTTTCCCAAAGGGTCATCTTTTAGAAGAGTGATATTTCATAATATCCTTGATCTTAAGTAACATGATGGTGACATCATCTTGTTTCACTTTATAAAGAACATGACATGATGATGATGTCATCATGACTCGGATCCAAGATGGCCATATTTCACAATATCCCTAATCTTAAGTAATATGACGATGATGTTATATCCTCAGCGACTTCGAAGTATTATAAAGGTTGCTAACATCACCCTCACATCCTGGATCCTGGTGATATTTCATCGTATTGAGTATCTAGATAATTCTTAATATCCCTCACATTAACGCTTGATCCCTGTGATGCAAAGATTTCTAGTAACCAATGAAATGGTACCATGTGGCACATCGACCCAATCATATAAACACAATATTTTATCACCATTGATTAAGTAAAGGTATGATAACCTGACTTCAGTCATAGGTTAATAGTTGATCATCCTCGTGATGATGTCATCCTCATATTTTGAATATTAGTGATATTCGCTAATATCCCTGATCTCTACGAATATCACCCTCGCATTAAATGACTCTTCAACAGTAGGTCAAACCTCCAAAATTTCAAATGAACACCTGCCACTTGTCAATATCTCCAATCCTTAGGTGTCGATCAATGGACATTAACAGATGGTCATTAAACTTACCCTAATTCACCTTGATGCTCAATTAAAAGATAAATTTGGGTTCATTTTGAACTTACTGAATGATTAAATACAGAATCACAGAGCCTCTGCAAGATTAAAGTGACATCATTACAACTTGCGAGCTCAATGGAACAGGATTTGCATTTGAACGGCTAACAGAATGGTAACTGCAAGGTGATAGTGTTCATCCGGATATCCCTTACATAGTAAAAGGGAAGCAAATATCAAGTACGTAGCTATAAAACCCTCCTCTTGTTGTTTATGGTGAATTAGCAGGTAAAATTGATTGTACTAGAGTAAATCGATATTGTGATGCATGAATATCATTATGGCACATGACACATCAGTGTAAGAACATATATGTTATGTTGTAGGATCCAATGATTGCTCGAAAGAATAGGTTGGACACAGAGTTTTTGAAACCAATGCACATACAACCTGAGGGGGTATCATTCAAATATGGATAGATAAATGATACGCATTCAGGAAATACAGACCTAGATGTAGGGACAACAAGGTTATAAAAGGGAGGTAGGAATCCCCTACTCATCAATAACTACAATTCACAAATGTGGCGTGCGGGGGGATTTCCCCATGCAATGGAGGCCATTGAATTAGTGATAGAATGTACCTGGAACTATAATGTAAGTACCAGAAGGGTGGAAAAGCATGGTAGGGTCTACATAGATTTTTCAATTGCAGGCGTCACCTTAGTATTTAACCTACCTAAAGGACCTAATGTGGTCAACTTAAAGCTGGATAAACTGAAGAAAGAATATAATAGTAAAGAAAAGGAAGATAGAAGAGTCATGTACCAATGGAGGGCTCGTGATAGCACTTATAAGGCTTCTACCAAGTTGCATGTGTATATGTACAAGTTTGAATACCAGTATATGATAGCAATACTCAGCAGGATGACAAGGAAGCTGAAAGCTGGGTCATTAAAGAATTGGATGTATGGCATCATTAGGATTGTGGAATATACTAAGAAGAATCCCCAATGGGTGACTATTATAAGTGATATCCTAGATGAGGGGATGAGGAAGTTAGGAGGAAGAAGTAATATGTTCCACATGACCTCCTATGTAGTATATGCCTGTGCATTTAGAGGCACTTTTACTGGCCTACAAACAGTGGGCAAGGTCAGAAGTGACCCTGGTGATGTAAACATTTGAAATCATTATCCCCAGCTAAAATACAGAGTCTCTCCAAAACTATCGGAGAGTGAATGACTCCTTTTCCATGCATATTGTCAGGACCATGGAAGAAGACAGGACAAAGAGACTGAGTGTAGAAACTCAGGTAATAATATACAAATATGGGGCTTGGTTTATCCAGTTCCCCACCTTTTCCTACATCAGGATAGAAGGCTTTGATGATCATCCTCTTATGTTACCGAGATACCCCAATGATAAGGTCATCCTGATGGAGTTTGCTAGACAGATATTGCCTTCGATGAATGCTTATATTCAAAAGGGAAAGATACCTAATGTTTTGTTTCCATTCATGATTGGGTGGTATATGTGCCCTGATCGGGAAAGTGTAAAGGATGTGATTGGAGGATCAAAGTTGATACACTTGCATCCATTCTCTCTATCTAGGCCATATGATCCTTATTATAGGATGTATGCATTGCAGAAGAAGCCTATGCATTAGAAACACATTGAAGATTACTAGGATGATTGTGAGGACGTGGCAGAAGTGAGGAGAGATTATCAGAGGTTCACTCTAAATCAAATACGGACATTGGATTGCATGCTAGTGCCTACTTAGTTACACAAAGATGATGCCCTGATCATGTCCCAAGAGTATGAAGACAAGAAGGTATACAATGAAATGATATCAACCCCAGACTAGAGTCAACTAGAGGTGACTTCATTGGATGAAATAATATAGAAGGTCATCCAATTGACAAAAGAGTGGGTGCAGGCTAAAGTCACCAAGCTAAAGATGAAAGGTGTATACCTCACTATCGATAACAAGAGAAAGAGACAAGAACTATTAGATGATTAATATGATGATTTCCTCAAGGAGAAGAGGCAGTCAAAAGGGGAAAGGCAGTAAGGTAAAGTTATGAAAGGAAACCAACCTATTGGGGTGACAATCATCCGTCAGTCTCAACCAAAAGAAGATGTAGCTTCCACATCTACTATAACACCATCTCCTTCACCAGCAAAACAAAAGAAAATTGTTGCATCTCCTACCCCTGTTAATAAACATATTGAAGAGGAGAGCTCAGATGATGATCTCCTAATAAGGAGGAAAAACAAGAAAACCTCAGATACACCGCAGAAGAAATAGACATCTGGTATGATAGGAGTAGTGGATAGAAACCCCACAATCCTATTGAGAGGGGTAGGTGGTGAAGGTATTTTGAATAATTTAAAACATGAGGTCCCCATCCCTGACATCATAAAATTCAAGTTTGAGACAACAGAGGAACAAAGAAAAGAAATGCATATTGTGGGGGATAATCAGTCCTTTCCATTAGATGATACATTTGACTTATTTGAAGATGAAGTGGTCAATGATGTCTTTTCTCATTCTATGGAGACGTTGGTGAAAAATACTAAGATGACTCCTCATGGCACCCCCATGGTTCAAAAGGAGGTTGGAACAAAAGAAATAGAGGAAGGTAATCCCAAAGAAGTGGCCCAGCAGATTGGATTGACAAATTTGGTTGATCAGGTCACTAGCACCGTAGCAATTGATTTGGCCTATCAAGGTGATGAAGACCCAAATAAAGAAAAGGAATTACCTCCAGAGTAGGATAAATTAGAGGCTAATGTACATATTGAAGATGAACAGATGTCTGATCAGAATGAAGGTTGGGAAAATGAACAGGTACCTGAAGAAGGGGTAGATAAAACCCAAGATCCTGGACAAGCAGATAGATCAAATACTGAAGAGAAGGATCCACAACAGGTGATAATTGGGAGAAAGAAGAAGAAAATGTAAACAAGAGTGATCAAAATGACCATCTAGATGCATTAGATCAAAGGGATCAAACTCCTCCTAAAAATCAAACACTACAAAATACACAAAGTCAAAATGTGAATGTGTAGCAACAGGTCCTAGCTCAAGAAGAAGTTAGTCATGATGAAGTTCAGGATGAAAAAAGAGAAGAATCTTCACCACAAAGAATGGGAGAAAATGTAGAATCTCATGATTCTCACATTGAGCATATATACCAACAAGGGTCCACATATGAGATACCATATTGGTTGTGATAGGAGGTGAACCCACCTCAGGTTAATGATGTACCTGAATTTGACATTTCTGCATTATTTTTAACTGATATGGTGAAACCAAAGAGAAAGGTAAGGGCAACTTCTGCAATCAAAAGAGATCCTACCACCGGTAGGAGAAGAACTCAGGTAGCTCTGCCTATAGTGGATAAAGCTAAGGGAGAGATAATTCTTGGTGAATTTGAAATAACTAACACTGACTTAGGCTTTGCTACTAAAGAGAAAGAAGGCCAAGAGGCCAAACATAGTATTGATTCCTTATTGAAAAGTGTCAAAAGGGAGAAAGACAAAAATAAAGTGCACAAGGAGAACATTTCCCAGTTGCATACCTTCATAAAGGGGTTAATTGACCCGAATCATATGGCAGTTAGCACCGCTACTCCTTTGACTAGTATATCTCAAGAGGAGGCAACAGGACTGGATATTATCAAGCACAAAGCACATGTAATAGATAATTGGTTTATTGAATTCATTTCTGAGGCAGAAAAGGTAATAAAGACCTCCCTCACAAATTGGAACTTGCTCAGCACATTAAGGAGAAAAGTGGATAAATTACAAAAGGATGTTGGACAGAGATCCATCAAAGTAGAGAAAGATCTAGATGCCCTGGCTGAGATGAAGCACATAGACTTGGAAGTGCTCATATTCAATAATGTATTGGACAATAATACTGCATAGTTATTAGGTATTTGGTATGAGGATACTCAATTTGAGAATGATATCTTAAAGAGATGCAACTCCAAGCTTAGAGACATCAGTGTTAAGTTGCATCACCTTATGGCAAAGGAAGTGAATATCCTAGAAGCTCTTGAAGACAATGTAGAAGGGAAGATAGAAAATCAAGATGTAGATTTTGCAGTTGAGGCCTTCCATAGTAATTTCAAGCAGGCAGCAAATGACCCCTCCAACATTTAACTGAAGATATAGTTAATAAGGCTATGAGGATCAAAGAAAAGCTGGGAAAATACAATGAAATGCTAAATAGCCAAAAGAACAAATGGTTTGCATTACAAATACAATTTCATTCCTAGGAACATGCTATAATGAAGGCGAAGGTCCAAGATGGGGGAGAGATTGAAAGGATAATATAGGCATATGAACCCATTAGGGAGATCATTAGCACTAATATAGAAGATAACCCGTCTGATGAAGAAGAAGATAAAGAATGAATAAGGATGCATGATGACAAGGTCATATGCATAATATGACAACGATAATGATCAAGTAACACCAGATGGTTTCTAGCTGGCAACATGTGTTGCTTTAGCATTTGTTGACCAAGTCAAGGATGATATGGACCATTGATTTTGATAGTTAAATCCTGATCATTGGATCTTTTGCAACCACTTCCTCTCCTTGCCCTATAAAAGGAGATGGAGTGCACATTGTAAGATTATTCAAAACTTAATTGAGATTAGATTGCTGAAGCTCTCAGGACTAATTCTCAAAGTTGATTGTAAATATACATGTTTGTTGTATACTGAAAGACGAAAAGGTCTAGATTACATACAATTGTATACTTTGAGTAATCCGTGGATGATTTCTTGTCTTGTACTTTGATTTGTTGTCCCTTGGAGTACATTTCATGTTCTACTTGTTGTCTTCATCCATTTTCCATTGAAGTTTACATCAACCATAATTAGCTATGGAACATCCTAGTGAACCTATGATTTGATTTCCTTCTCTTCATGACTGTATCTGGAATGTATATGGACCAATAGCTGAAGATTCACTCAATTTAAGTAAAGATTACAAAGCATTTAACACTTTTGTTTAATTTCAGTAAAATCACCTTCACAATTGCAAATACAGAGATAATCTAAAGTAAACATGCATGAATATGCTGATAGCCTGAAGAAAATTGAACATTAATAGCATATTTGAACTAATCAGTATGTAGAATTGAAAATGTCATGCAAATACATATAAAACTTAACGATGATCATGCAAATATTTGCTTATGGGAACATTATTTAGATAAATTCATACTGCAGAAGTGAAAATTAATCAATAGTAGTTGATGATCAAAAGAATTGATTAAACTTAGAAAAATATTTTCATCATCTATTGAATATAGTAAGATTAACCCTAGTTTGTTAAAGATTTATAAAAAGCAGGTATAGAACCAGACACTCAGACATCAATTCCCGATATTAGAACAACGTAAGACCCCTTGAATGAGAAAACAACATGGAACATCAAACCACTGAGTGATCTCAGTAGATTATGAACTAATCCACGAAGACTTGGGATCATGAATTTTCCAAATTCATCGTATCTTTCAAGATGATAAAGGTTTGATTTGCAATTCTTTATCTATGTGTGTTTATGACTAACATCATAACTAACAGGTCACCTTCTCATCACACAAAGGAACCTAAGTTAGGAGACTCATTGTTGTTCAAAAGAGTGTTGTTGAAGCCACTGAAAGAGAACCATAAACCTATGCAAAGGAGAGCTCTATTCAGAATGAAATGCAAGGCAAAAGGTATGTGTTGCAAACTTATTATTGAAAGTAGTAGTATGGATAATATTGTGGCTATTGAAATGGTCGATAAGTTAGAACTTAAGAAAACTAAGCATCCTACACCTTATAGAATTTCTTGGTTACAAAAGGGGCACTAGTTATTGGTAGATGAGAAAACTTTGGTTGAATTTCAAATAGGGAGTTATAAGGATAGTTCTATTTGTGATATTATTCCTATGGATGTGTGTCATGTGTTACTTGGTAGGCCTTGGCAATTTGACCAGAGTGATATACATGATGGTAGAACCAATACTTATACTTTTGAGAAGTATGGTGTCACACATAGCTTGTTGCCTTTTTAAGAAACAAAAGAGGATAGTGGTAGTAGCAGAAGTAGTAAGGAGATGTTAGTGAGTGTGAAGGAGTTTGTAAATGGTAGGAACAAAGAAGTCATTGTTGTAACCAAGGAGGACTTACTTCAGTTTTGTAAGTTGTACAAGGATGAAGATAATACTAATTTGCATGTAGGACAGTGGAAAGAAGGTGTTGAAATAAGTGCATGTGATGTTGGAACAATAGTACATGATGGTCCCATGAAGGACATAGAACTACTATGAAGTTTGGAATAGCACTATCAAGATGAATGAATGGATGTGATACCTCATGGAGAGCGTGAAGGGTCAGCCAAACAAGATGATGAAGATGACCTATTACTTCAAATTATAGCCATGGAAAAGGAATGGATTGAGTTGACAAAAGGTGAAACAAATATTGTGGCAGAAGGTAATGGGGTACATGTATTTTTAAAATCCTTTGATCTAGATACAATTAATTTCCATGAATGTGCACTACCAAAATTATAAGTAATTCATGTTTCACATACCTATGTTAGTTTCTCTGATTTTGTTCATGTTTATGTTGAATCTGAAATTGTTTGAGTGAGATGGGAAAGGAGGTTGTAGAGGATGCGATGAAGTGTAATGACAGAATTTGTAGGGAAAGGACAATGGATCAAGAGGAGTTAATCTTCATGTTTAGTTGTCATAACAAGAAGCCAACAAGTGTAAGGCAAAGGTGGAGGAGTTTGATGCATGGTGGACATGAATCCACAAATGGTCTTGAAGAGACTGAATACATTTTATCATGGTTTACAGGATCTATTATGGCCACATGCTGGAAAAATAGAAAGAAGTAGATGGTTGTAGATTACTGAGTCCAAGAATTGGAGTATGGTACAAGTTGCTATAGCTTGAAAGGGTAGTTCTACTACCCAACTCCATTTGTGAGTTACACTCACAACCATCTCACCCTGGGGAGCCTAATGCAAGAGCATCCCTTCTGCTAAAGTTTTTTGGTATGTTTGTCTTGTTGTCTTCTTGTTTTCGGGTCTTGTATCCATTTCTTTTGGTTTGTTGTTGGTATATTTATAAGTTGAGGAGAAGGGATTCCATTTGTAGTATGTTCGCAAGTTTGTAATGAAGTTTTCCACTTTGTTCCTCATCTTTATGATCTAGGTGATAATCCTTTGAGCTTCTTGGGGACATAGAAACCTAGAATAGGTCAACATATTAAAACACCGATCCCTCAAGACAGGGGAACAATTAGTTATGAATTAATTTTTAGTTTCTACTGGATTGATAGAGAGAAGAGAGCATTATTAGATTTCACCAAATTGGGAAGGAACAATTTTGGAAAAAGGTGAGACAGTTACATTACTCAGTAGACATTGGAAATACATGACTCTTTGGGTTGTGTTGTGTAGGAAAAGGATGACCAATAGGTAGTTTCTGTGAAAACAAAACATTCTTTGATTGCTGAGCATTTGTTAGGGAGAAAAAGAGAGTCTCATACATTGATTTAGAGGTGACAAAATTATGTTTTAGAAAAGTCATTTCTGGTTTACAAACACCTTCAGTAGTTGGTAAATGGAGTTTTAAAGCAAGACATAGGGGGAGAGCCTCAAGGAGGTTAGTTCTGGTAAGTACGAACCATAAGGAGAGGTTATGAATCAACCTTGAGCAACTATTATACAGAGGGAATTGTTTGAAGGATTACAAAGGGAAAACGAAAGAGTTTGTTATAGTGCTATTGGAAGGGACTCTTCAGATACATAGAGTGAAGAAAGTTCATAGCATGAAGAAGAGCCATGTTGGGTGTATCAACTTGTATTAGGGAGAACGATTGTGTAAAATATATGAGGACATTCAAATGGAAGTTCTAGTGCTTATGGTGTAATACAAAGGAAAATATTTAATTGGCAGTCTGAGCCTCTATCTCTTTATATGTGTAATGACTGTATGATCACATGTTTCATCTCAAACCCATGGAGGCCTCTATTATGAGCTATTGGCAGATTTGTTTACTGTCCTTAGATTAGGTCTATTCTGGAAAACTATAAACCTTTGTGTCATTTATGTGTGGCCCAAGTATCTCATGTGGGTGTTGATTGATAAGAGTTATTTTTTGTGGAATCCGTGGCCTCAGAGCTGAAAAAAGATTGTTTCTATGAGTTTCTAGTTGTATAGAAGGATATAAACAAATTTGTAGTCTATCTACAACAATAAAACATGTATTCTTGTTTTGCACCTATGCCATCAAGAATGATAAGAGAAAAATGATAGGATGGGATAGATGAGACATGCCCCCAAGTGTAAGACACAAACAATCGATCTACACATGACACATGTTTTCTAGGTTTTCATCATGGTAGTTAACCAAGATAGCACTTAGGTGGTTTTCACCATTGGATGAAGGATTTATGTTTACTATTTGTACTTTTTTTATTTTTTTCTTTTTGGAAGGGATAGGTTGATTGAGGGAAAGAGATATTTTGATGGATGGGGACTCAAGCATCTATTTTCATAGCAGGGTGATAGTGTCCCATTATAGATGGATGTCAAACATGGGCCATCTAGAGTGTCCTTATGGGTATGGATGTTGCTAGATGATTACATAAAATAGAAATGGAGATAGTGGACTATTATATGGATTATAGATGGATGGGGGAAGATGGAATGGACATGGTAGATAGTATGAGTGGTAGATGGATACATGGATGGAGATGGAAGAAAGGATTATGCAAAAGCATGGACCAAAGGGATGTGATGGGGGATATATGTAGGATAGTAGATATAATATGTGGAGATGGAAGTTGATGTAGGAGCATCCAGGGTGTAAGAGAAATCTTGCATCACCCAAAAATATTGTTTCTTTTTCAATAAGGGCTAAAATTGACAAGGCTACTAGTTTTAGTAAGTTGGGATTTGTGCACGTATGGACACAAAATCTTCCATAGACCTCTAGAATCATACATTTAAGACAATGGTGAAAAAATCACTTTAGTATCATTTGTCATTTGTGGGATATTAATATTTTCACTTCTGAAAACTGTGAAAACAAATATTTGATGTCAAATTTGAGGCACTTAGAGGCTCTTGATGGGCCCAAAAATTGGTTGAAAATCAAAATGTACCAAACTGTACTATTTTTCAACCTAGCATCTTTTCAAGAAATTTTAAACGATATATAATAATTTGAAATCTAATGGTCAGATAAAAAGTTATGATCCCGGGAAGTTGTACTACCAAAATTAAAAAATTGAAAATATCTTCTTGGGGGGGATTACATTTTCCAGAATATTCTGGGGTGGTTATGCATTCCAGATAAAGGAGGTGAACGAGGTTTACAAGAGGGGTTCAATGATGCATATGGTGACTCTGGCTTGTAGATTTTTTGTTATTAAAAAGACCATGTGGTTGTAGCTGGTAATTTTCTTGAATATTGTAATTTCATTACATTGAGATAATAGAAAGTAGGTATTTCTTTCTTTCATTCATTGTTTTATTCTCTATTATTATTATGTGTTTGGGCTGGTAAGGGGAGTGCCCTTCATTAGAGGTATGTGAGAATGTCATGGAATGTAGAGGAAGCAAGACCAATAGTTTCACACACCATGTTGGATTTTGAAGCTTATGCTTGTGATGGGGTGTGGGTAGTAATGGAGATGTGGATTACTGATTTGGTGACTTAGGGACCCAAATGGACTTAGGATGTTTTGATGGGGATTGGGATTTTTGTGATTTGGTTGTGGAGTGGGATTTGGATGCTCCACTTTGATTAATTGCTTTTTTATTGGGGACCCATACCATTTTTGTTTTTTCTTGTGCTTTTTGAAGTGTATGTTTTTGTAGCCTTGTGGATGGAGTTTATTATGATGTAAATGATCTAAGCCTTGTGGAATGATCGTTCTTAGGCTTCAATGGAGTTTTTTCCTTGTGTGGGGAGACATCCAAATTTGTCCTTTTTAATCCCATGTGTTTTGTGATAGCTTCATACTGAGTTGATGTGTGCAGTCGTTGGCCATGATTAGGGATTTTAGGGGATCTAATTGAGTATGATTTATGGATGGAAGGATTATTGGAATTTTGGATGAAAGGATGAGGGGATGTAAGGATCAGGAAGTTGGGATCTAGGATAAGTAGAGGAAGAGTAGATGGAGGAATATGTATGATCACATGCTTTCCAGAAAGGTATGATGATGGAGGAGGGATATCGACATATGATTCAGAGGTGTGATGGGATCCACCAAGTTTGTGTTAGAAATAAGTACATTTAAGAGGTGTGGAGGTGATACCAACTTTTTTGATTTTTTTTCCTTGGGATGTATAGTCAAGGCCATGTGATCATGAATGGATTTGTAAATGGGATCCAAGATACCTTGTTCATTGAGAATTCATGGTTTGGAGTTTGTGATGTGTAATCAAATGTTTATTATTTAAGACAGAAGATATGGGTCCTTTATTAGATGGAGGATGTGGGGTGGTGGATAGAGTTTATTCCTCTTCTACAAGTGAACCACCATGGATGAAGATAATGGGGCCAATAATATAGGGTGATGGTGTTGGAATATGATCAATAGAGGATGGCAAAGGATCAATTGTGTATAAAAGATGATCTTTGTCTTTATTATGCTCATGAATAAGTTCATTGTCTATGTTTTCTTGGGGAGAAAGTGTCTCATCATGGGATGTGGGTATTTCTTCATTTCAAAGAAAGGAGATGAAGTGAGGTGAGCATTCAAGTTGATAAACAAGGCTTTCATGATCAAGTGGATAGTCATGAGGGGGAGTAGTTGGTTATTGGGTACCTTGGGTAATGTGATCTTGAAGAGCTTGGATGGTTTGAACTTGACTTGGTGAGGGACAAGGTTGAACATGCTTTGGACTGGAGTCTTGACATAGATCTTGCATTTCATGGATTTATGTGATAGGTATTGGATTATTGACAATGTGATTGCATGAGGGATTTTGATTTTCATTTATGGTAAGAGGTTTTTTAATAGGCTCAATAGATGGTGTTGGGGGAATAGCCATGATGCTTGGAGGCTCTTTTCTGGGTGCAAGGGTAGGCATGGGATTGCATGATGTGGTTTGATTCCTTTCTAGTACTTATCCACTAGATCAAATCCTTCATAAGTTTAGGCGTGGATGGATTACGACAGGTAGGAGATGGATAAAATAATGGATAGACAATAATGGTGTATGTTGTAGGATTAGGATTAAGATTTGGGTGGATGTATAATAAAAGGGGATTGATTAGGATTGGGATTAGATAAGGTTTGATGGATTAGGATTAGATATATTGTGGGTGACATGTGGTTTGGGGTGATATGGCTCCACTTTCAACAAGAAACTTCATTATAGCCTATTTTGTTTGGACTTTAGATTTGAGATAAGAAGCAAGTAGGTTGACCTTGTGTTGAGATTTTGGCTTGAGATGAGAGGTGATGGTCTAGCAGAGGGCTACTAGGATTGGATATGAAAAGATTAAGATTAGGATGAGTGGTATTTCCCTTGTCAAAGGTAGCATGAGGAGAACTTATGGACTTTTGATTTTGGTTCAAGGGGTAGCTAGTACTAACATGTTCTTGTTGTAGGGAATCTTGGTATGTATATTGGGTGATATGAGAAGATAGAGTAGGTTGTTCATATATCTTTTGGGGGATGTTAGAGGAAGATACAATATATGGAGATGAAGACATGAGATTGACTTGGTAAGTGGTATATGGTCATTGATAAGAAGATGAAGGGTGGTAAGAGGTTGATGGAGATGACATGGTGGATCGTGAAGCTAATGTGATAATATCATCTAAGTAAACTTGAGAAGCTCCTATGAGGGACTATGCTAGAGGATGAAGATTTAAATTTTTCTTGAGAAAGAGAATCTAATTCCTCATACATACATTTCACTTCTTGTATTTGTTCATAAAAATCCATGGTTGAAAATCTAGGGAGAAGGATGTGGATTAGGTTGATAAAATGGATTAGGCTGAATCAGACTAGGAAGAGATAGATTATTTGCATTTGTATTTGGAGTAAAATACTTATTAGAAGGTGAATAGGGATTGTTTAAAGCTTGACCTTAGGCAATGTAGCAAACAAGATCACACAGCATACACAAGATTTGTAAATGATTTGGATTTTGGATTGGGTTAATGTAATGAGTCAAACATACAAAATATAACAACACCCTAGATTATTCAAGTAGGTGTGGCTTTGTAGTGTAGGCACACACAATAGAATACCCCATCAATATTCCTACATAACTAGGAATGCCTTTTCCAGAGGGAATATCTAGGGGTCCAGTGGCACAAGGGCTCACCTTCTCCCTTTCCTTAGAGGATTTAATACCTTGCCCAAAGAAAACATCTATTTCTACCCTTGGAAGTACATGGTGAGTAACTTTGGGCTTGACCAGTTGAACCCTAGATCACACTAGAAGATGACCGAAAGGTCTTAAAAGTAAGTATGTACAAGTTCTCTAAGGGAGTCCCCAATATATAAGTAAGGTACATGGGCTCCAAGTTCATGAACACTAGTCCCATGAAGGCGTGTGACAAGTCACTTCACCTTGTCTCCAGAATTACTCAGGGCCCCAAAGCTATGCCAATGACTATGTGACTAGAATGAGGTACAACTTTTGTTCTTTCCCCTTTGATATACCACCCCCCTTGCCCCTGAAACATGTGGTTGAGGTCATCTGTTGGATGATGAAATCCCCAAGTAGGCCTCCTAATGGGAAAGGATTACAAGTAATTTTGATTCCCAAGATCACAAGTTAAGTTCAAGGGAAGAGGATACACAACTTGGGTCCTTGGGAGACAAAAGTGTTTCAAGTGGCATTTTTTATCTTTAAGATCACATTAAGTGCAAGGAGAGAGAATACACACACACTTAATCCACACAAACAATATTAGTTCCCTTAGGTAAAAATGATGTGTGTGTGAAACTAAAAATGATTACAGGATGCTTTTGATTCCCAAGATCAAACTATAAGAGCATACACACCCCAAGTTAAATCAAGCCCACCGAATAAAGTAAATACAAAAGGGTTTCAAATAATTATCTTTGACAAGAAAATATGGAACAAATGTGTTAGTAGAACATTCATAGATTTGAACCTTTGACAAGTGATCCTACAAACAAGTGTTAACTCAAAAAGCATAAATATGTAAAAAATCAGAAATAATATTCAAGATATAGTAGATTGGATGTCACCAATAGATTGCTTATGACTTTCGTTGCAATTTTAGAAAAATATATTTGGATTTAAATTTAATATGTAAAAGTTATGCCCAAATAAAGTTTTCAATAGAATAGTGTTGGGATTGATAAATAAAACATTCCAAAAATCATCAACCAATATCATCCAATAGAAAAATAGATATGACCATGAGATTCCTTATGATTTTCTAATCAATATAAAAAATAAGTTATCTCAAATTGGACTTCATATGCAAAAGTTATACCATAAACTAGGGTTTAAAAAAATTGTTAAAAAAAATCTATTTATTCCATAGATTTGAAAAGAGAATGATATAGAAAAATGGATTTAAATATTTGTATCCAACTGCAAAACAACAGAATGTTATTTGTTTACCTAGATTGCAAGATATGAATTTTTAAAAATTCACAATTGTAGTGCCAACTTCAAATCATCACATCTCATTCAATACTCATCCAAATATTTAATGTAATAACTTTTTGGAAAGGCCTTGAAGTCATCTTTCCAATGAATCTAAGATTGTCTTTTTTCATATCCTGTGTAAAATATAAAACCATCTAGAACAAATTCGGCCCCTAAACAAAGAAAAGAAGCAATATAAAAGATCTTCAACCTAAAAAACAAAGGTTAGACAAGGGACATGAGGTGCCACTGGGCATGCCAAAATGTGTATGTACAAATATGGAATTAAATAAACAAAAATACATGCAAATACATATTCCATACTTAAAACACAACAAGAGCAAGTAACTCTATAAAATGGAAATAAAACAATATCACCAAATGAGTTCTTGTTGCCTTTGATATTCCAATGATATTTTGATTGAGATTTGTATATGTTGGTTGTCAAAAATAGCAACATAATGTTAGATAAAGGTGGTGGATATATGATGGTAATTAGATATCTATGATGATTTTGATAGCATAAGTTTATGGCATGAGATGTGTTCACAATGCCTTCGCTAAGGATTGATTTATAGATGCTTGATTGATAGGATGAAGAGATAGGATTATGACATTAGATCAATGGTTGATATTCATTGAGACAAGATTAGGGAAAGGATAAGGACTTTTAGGAAAATAAAGGAAGCTTCTAGGACTTATCCTTATGTGAATAGATAGGATTGAGAGATGTAGTATGAGATAGATGGTTGAGATGAAAACTTAGTTTGACTTTTGCCACAATCATTTATTGATCATATCAAGTGGATGACGATGAGGACAAGCTAGTCATGTGGCTCTGAAAAATTAATTTAAATAATAAAATTATTTAATTAATTATTGGAGAGGGGATGCATTGATGCGGTTGTCAATCACACAACAAGAAATAAAAGTTTAACAGACAAACCTTTACTTATCTTGAAGGTTATGATGAATTCCAAAAAAATTCATAATCCCAAGTCTTCGTTGGTCAGGTCTTGATCATATGATGTTACTCAGGGTTTGATGTGTAATGCTATTTTCTAGTTTGGGGCCTTACATACTGATTATGCTGCCCAATTCTTCAATGTTTCTTCAATTTATCAAGTTGTCTATCCCTTCTTTGCACAAAAATTCAACAATTCTATCAAATCCTACTATATATAGCTAAGATTTGTTCAAATGAATGTGAATTTATCTTGATTTTTCTATAATTCATTGGAACTTGTACTTGATTTTGGATTGATTATAAAGACTCTAAAAGATTAAATTTGCTCTTCCAATAACTACTACATATGAACTAATATTTACTTCTACACTTCAAATTTATTCAACTAGTTTACTTTGTAGTAGGTATTTCATTTATTCTTATGATAATTTGCATGAAATGCATCAATATTTTCTATAACTCACTATATATGCATCTAATTTGTCATTATTTAACATATATTTACTTTATCTGCTTTTAATTGATAATCATTTGCAGTTATTTACGATTTAATGAAATGAAATATCAAAATGAAAGGGTTAAGAGAATGTAAATTCTAATTTTCCTAAGGTTCAATCACTAATCCACGCATATACTCTAATACATTCATGAAAAGAGAGAAACCAAACCACATTTTCAAAGATTTTCCACAACTACGTGAAGTCAGTGCAAACTTCAGAGGAAATGAAGATGCTAATGTGTAAATAAAATTGATGCACTTCAGTTTGAATACAGCAATCCACCATTACACACCAGAAATCAACCAAAAGACTACTTAAGATTTATGATTAGGAAGTAATTTGTGTCTCTATTTCATTCAGTATGATTTAAAATATGTCCATTTACATATTATCCTGAGAAGTCACAAAAGTTGCAAAATACAAACTTAGTGCTTACAAGTCCAACAAGTCAATCTCTCTCAAAAAATAAAGATCATGGCCATTTTATAGAACAAGGTCCATATCAGTTATTATTGATTCAATGGTTAGGATCCTATCAAAAATAGTCAATGTTCAAGATTAGTAGCATGTGATTGCTTTATTCGCAATCATTCTGTAATATACAACCAACAAAACAAAACATTTCCTTGTATCTTTGTCATAGCATCTTTATGGACATTCAATTTCAACTCTTCTATGAAGTTATCTTCAGTGATCACCACCCCCATATCTAGCTTTCTATAGAATTCATACACCTATACAGTTGTATCTATCTCTTCTTTATCCCTGATTTGATCCTTCACCTTGCTATACTCTTATGTTTTTAATTGTTCACTAAGGGATACCCACTTGGCCATCCTATAATCTAACTTTTCATTATATGCTTTTATTTTAGCATTTAGTTCCATTACCTCATCTATGGTAGCTTTTGTAAAATGATGCACATGATCATCTATTATTGGATTGAATCTAGCCTTGAATGCCTAGATAGACTTTCCCTCATCATAGGTTTTAGTTTCCACCTCTAGACTGCCAAGTAACTCCTCCAAAATTGTTGTATCATCAAAAAGTAGGTCATTAGCCTTAACCTCTATGTCCCCTACCTTGGCTCTGCACCTCTTCAATATATCCACTTCAAACCTTAGATCCTTTATCCAGATATCCACCTTTTGAAGCATCTAGCCTGTCAAGATTTTATTCTTAAGAGAGTTTGGTCATCCAACCTCCTCATGCCCTTCAACCTTGTCAGGTCGTGATCACTTTGGCTAAGTCTACATCCAGATGCTCTCTTTAATGACTCTTCTTTCTTCTTTAACTAAGTCAAAGTGTTCTAGTTGGACAGGGACATCCTTATTACTTTCTCACCATTAGCCATGAATTGTACGAAACATTTGCCCACAATCTAAGTCTAATGCTTTTGTGCATCCAGACCTGTCATTTAATCCTAGCTAACTAATGCTAAGGCAACAGGTGCCTTAGTTATTTGTAGGTTGGGCGTAACCAAGCCCTTAATTAATGTATGGATCTAGAAATTTTTTCCATTCAACTCCTTATTTTTGGACTTTAATTTGGTTATCTTGGTTGCTACATTATCAGTGCCTTCCCTAAGCTCTTCAATATCTTGTTGTGCCGTTGAATGTCCTAGGTCAATCATGGTGACCAGAAATTTTTTTGCGCTTATCTCTCCCTTACTCTTATCTATAAGGGGGACAGCCAATTGGGCAATTCTTTTTCCCATTGTTGAATTCCTCTTTATTGCAGAAGTCTCCCTAGCTTTACGCTTGGGGTTAGAATGATCCAATGAAAATAAGGATTTGAAATCAAAAGGGGTAGATTCTTGGGCAAAAGGCTCAATTATGTCAGATATCAAGAATAAAGGCACATCAACTTCTAACCATGCATGGACAGATTGATCAATATGAGCATCATGCATCTCTATATCTCCCCTTTTATCTTTGTATCTCCCCTTTTATCTTGTTGGTGTACCACCTCGTGATCTCCACCATCATCTATCTAGATTTCCTCCTCATGTTCTTTATCTGTGTGCATCCCTCCATGCATATGCAACTGTTGTCTCCATGAGTCCAAGTCTCTACAGGTGTCATGTCTACATCTTGTGTAGACTCCTTTTCTGGTTCTCTTTCATGGGATGCCACATCTTCTTTATGCTTATCTTGAGGAATAGCCTCTTGGGATCTTATGCTTTCATTTGGTGCACCTTGTGCATCTTGTGTTACTTCTTCTACAAGATCACCCTGATGATGTGCTTCTAGTGGGCCTTGATCTTGGACATCTTGTTGAGAAGCTCCTCTAATATTACCTTATGTCATCACTTCCTCAACTACTCTCTTTACTTGAGTCTATTTCTCAGATGTGAATGTCTATTGTTCATCCCTTTGGATGTCCAGATCTTCTCTAGTATGTTTTGGATCATCCATCACATGTTCTTTCTCCTTATCCTTTGCCTCAGGTTGAGGACACAAGTCTATAACTATAGGGCTTGTGATTGTTTGTATTAAAATATTGAGGGGGTCTAATTCAATAACCACCTCAGGAGATTCTAGCCTTGTTGCACCTAAAGCTTCATGCTCTTCCTATTGCGCATCTTCAACTGCTCATGTAGTATGCCTTAGAAAGTCTTCTACTAGATGTGTTGTCACGTCCCTTGTGACATCATCATCAGTTAAGTCAATTATCTGACTTAGGGACAAAGGTTGATCAGTCATCTTCTCATGTTCAGCCTACCTTGCTTCATTGGCTAACTCCTTGACTCTAATTATTTCTAGGATTGGCACATTGTGCCAAAAATCCATTTCTTGGGCCCCAAGATCTGGATGTGCCTCTACCTTCTTAGCTACATTCTCTTGTAATGTAGAAACTGATGCAAGTGATTCCCTGGATGTTTTCCCTTGACAAAGCATTTGCTCCATCTTGGTAAACTTGTGTTGCTCTTCAATTTGAACATCCATAGCCCTGAATGTCGAACACCTCATCAATGGAGCTTAGGCCCTCTTCTGCCTGGGGATGTTCACACCCTTTAGCACATCATCATGCTTCTTCTCCACAATTGCATCTAGATGTGCTCTCCCTTGTTCCTCTATTATGTCTATGGGAATGGCTTGTACAGGCAATTCCCTAGGAGATGGAACTATGGAAATAGTAATGCCCTCTGATAAAAATATGTCCTCACTTCTAGAAGGCCCTATCTTTTCCCATTTTGCCTCGATAACCTAGTGTTTGTGGATCAGGAAGTCATCAAATTCAATATCATCTTTTTGTTTTCTCTTCCTCTTCTTCTCCAAGGTTATAGCTACCCCCTTAGCCTTTATTTTTGCCACTCTTTTGTCCACCCAATTTTTGGTGAAGCTCATCACCTTGGAAGTTATGACTTCTAGAGATGTATCCTCTAGCTTGGACCAATCTGGGAGAGTAACCATCTCCTTATATATTTGTTTTTGTTCATATTCCTTGCTTAGTATCTTTCCATCATCAAATTACAATTGAGGAGGTGCATCAAAGCATCCCAACGTCCTTATTTGATTCAGAGTCAAGCATAGGTAGCTTCTTTTCCTCACTTCCTCTTTATCCATAGAGTCAGCCCAATAGTCCTCTAGATGGACTTCATGTTGTAATTTCTTATTAACATACTATTCCATCTTATGGTAGGGTTCATAGTACCTTAGCAAGGGGAACAACTGCAGATGGAACATATGCAATTTTGCCTTAGATTTCATGGCTCCATTTATTGAGCCACAAGCATACCAATCAATATGCATTGGGAACCTGACATTTCCTCTTTTGTTCTTCTTCTCATAGGATTCAAATGATGGTATGATCTACCTTGTGACCTCCAGTAATACTAACTTGTCAGTAGGGTACCTGGGTAGCATAAAAGCATTATCTTCAAACCCCTCCATATGGATATATGCGAATGTGGGGAATTGGATGAACCACGACTCATTCATCTAGACCATTTCTTGGGCTTCTTTTGAGAGTTTCTTTGCCCATTCACCTTCCATTAACCTCACGAAATGCATTATGCAGCAGTCCTTCACCCTTTTGTAATGCTAGATGGACATCCTCCGCTCTAGCTATTGGTAATGTTCCCACACAGTTTGTTCTTCTGGGAGGCATCTAATTCCCCACTATTTGGAAACTTGTAAATGTGGATCTATATGCACATGCATATACATATGATGACATATAAAATAGCCTCCATTTTTGGCTCCACTGGATCACCCCATCATGCAGGCTGTCACTAATGAGCCTTGCCCATTGGACTATCCGATCTGTATCCTTGACCATGCGGATCAGCCCATACATCCATGGCTCAAATGTGCCTGAATCATTCTTTCCCACCATTTAGCTTAGCGAGACTATCATATACTATATTTCAAGGGCAAAATCATATTTGAATAAGTGTTGGGGCATCTTCACCACTGCCTTCACCTTGTTGTCTATAGCCCTCCATATGGAAAACATGATTTTCTTATAATCTGTAGTGTTGCTATTATATTCTTTTGTCAAGTGCTCCATGTTGATCTTGTACATATCTCTATGTGTACACAATTTGAATGTCTCCATGATACCCTGCACTGAGAAATATGCATACACTCTCCCTTGTTTCTCCACCCTTCTTATGGCTTGATTTTAATTTTCAGCACATGCGATTATGAGCTCAAGTGCCTCTACTACATAAGGAAAGCTTGCGACATTGAACATACCTGAATTGTATACATGTTGTAGGATTGGGTTGCCATTGCTAATCCCTAGAGCTTGATTCCTTCAATCATTTATATCTTTGTTTCCTAAGTGAGTATCTTAAGCAGATCCATATTTCCTGCATAAAGCCCCTAGGATTGGAAACATATCAGCCTTGAACTCGGCATCACGTTGGTCCTTTCGAGTTTGCATGGTGTCCTATAAATCATGGATAGCCATAGTTTAGTATAGGGTTTGAGGTCTAATCTTATGATTTTTTTTGTAAGACAAAACAAGCTGTATCCATAAGGCAATTTGTGAGGCCATCCTTTTTACATTGCTTTAGTTATCATGACTTAGACTATTGGACTATGCTAGATGGATTGCATAATGGTTTTGGATAATTTTGGACACTTATGCTATTTTATTTGATATTATGTTTGATGAACCTCTGGACATGATTATATTTTATGATTAATCTGGTTGGACTATATTTTGATTAAGTTAATTAAATAATTTTTCAGACTTATTTTATGTGAGAAAGAAAGGGATTGGAAGTAGTGAATATTTTTATGCTAGTGAATTAAATAAATTATTTTAAATTTTTAATCATGTGATTTTGATAAAAGTTGATTATTTAAATAATTTTGTTATACATTATGTTGGTTCGGCTATTATTATTATGATAAACTACTATTTGAACTTGAGTGTGCAGGGGGATGGTCAAGTTCCCTTAAGTGGAATTCAGAGACTCCATAAACCCTAGGTTAGCCCAGTCAAGCCTAGCCTAACCTGGGGAAGGGGTTAAGGCTAATTTGCGATGTAATGTTATGGTTTGCCTTTTGTTTTAATTTTTGATTGGTTATGATAGTTAATTATTTTACAATTTTTTTTAATTATTTCATTTATGAGAGTGTTATTTTAAATTATTTGTTTTATCTTATAATAGTATTTTGTGAATAATGTTATTTTATTTTATTCATTTTTATTTAAATTAGTCTTGTGGGGAAAAAGTCTTTTTATTTATTTATTTAGTTTTATTCCAATTTATTCCCTCATGGGATGAGGATCGATGTTTTAAATTCTGTTTTAATATTTTAAACTCTTGGAGAAGGTTTTATCTTTTGTTTTATTTTTAGAAAAAGATGAGTTTTATGGGAAGAGAAAAAAAAAGAAAGTTTCTTTCTTTTCTGTCTTTTTTCTTTATGGAAGTTTTTGGAGTCTTTATTTATGAGGAAGTTTGGAGAAGATTTCCATAATTTTTTTGGAGGATCATTCTTAATTTTATGTTGTATGGAGGAATAGAAAATTGGTGGAATTGGAAGAAATTTGGCTTAGGATTCATGAGAGGTGATTAAGAATTTGCTTCTAGTTTCAATTTTTGGGCTCGCCCTAACTTGGGAGTTGAGGTAATTTCTTGAGAATTTTTACTTTCTATATCTGGTAAAATCTTGTGTTTGTGAAGGATAATTCTTATGAGTGTTGGGTCTTTGTGTGTGTTGTTCTATTTTGTTAGGATTGGGTTGTTATGGAAGCGGCCCTCTCTGGATGAGAGCCTCCCACATGTTGGGGTAGAGAGAGGTGTGGAGCCTCTCTTGGGGAACGTATTTCTGGTTTATATATTTGGACAAGGATTTGAAGTTATATGTGTGAAAAAGTATGTGGTTGTTAAATTGTAAGAATGTGTATATGATGTTGTTATTGGATGTGGGAGTATGGATTTATGTGGAGATATGGATGTGGTGTTGTGTGGGAGTTTTTATGTTTTGTGGAGTAGCAGAGGTTATCTGTGAAAAAAATTATGTGGTTGTTAAATTGGAAGAATGGGTGTATGATGTTGTTATTGGATGTGGGAGTATGGATTTATGTGGAGATATGGATGTGGTGTTGTGTGGGAGTTGTTTTGTGTTTTGTGGAGTAACAAAGGATGACATTTATTATGATTATGTTTTTGGTTTATTTCCCCAAGAGGGATGTTATCCCCTTTCTCCCCTTTTTTGGATCTCGAAAAAAGATCCTCGTGTGTGAGTCGACCATGGGGTAATTATTGTGTTTTAAACTTTGATTGTTATGATTTTGTAAGTTTTGTGTGTGTCTCCTAGTTTAATGAAGTTCTCCTGCTCGGGGGTGAGGCTATCCCTATGGTAGGGTGGAGAGCAAGACTTGGCCACCTATTTGGCCTTTGTATGTGTGTAAGTTGACAGGTTCCAATTGTGAAGTTGAACTGGGAATAATGGCTTCTTGTGTATGAGGAAAAATAAATAAAATTAATATGTGTTTATGTAATTCTGGCGAAAGTGCGTGGAAGTGATTATCTATGAAATCTATTGTTGTGTGTCAAGAGATGGAAAAGTTCTATGGTGGGTGTAGAAAACCCCGTTGCTACATTGTTTTGTTAAGACAATCTGGGAATTGTTATTCACTATTGAAAATTCGTTGAATCCCGAGAATTGTGATTTCTATTATAAATCTAAAAAAAAAAAAAACTTATTTCCATTATGGTATCCTGTTATAATCTTGCATGATTTTCTTTTGTAAATCTAATAATGGTTAATATTGTTCTGTATAATATAAATTTATTCTGTGGATGAAAATAATCTTCTGATATTGAAACTTATTGCTCTATATATGAAAACACTTGTATCTAATCAATAAATAGAAGGAATTATACTATTTTATTTTAGTTTGTTTTGGATTCATCTGTTGTATAAATAGGAATTACTTCTGTGTTTAGTAATCCGTGTGGATCTGAGATTATTATTATTGCTGTTATTTTTAAGTATATTCTTTTAGTTATTCTGTAGAACTATGTTTATCAGCAGAAATAACTAATCGGTTTATGATTAAGAAAAAAATGCAGAATCTAGTTATTTTTAAAAAAGGGCCTGCATGTTTTTGGTTAACCTTAACCAGCCGGTGCATTGCAAACAACCGGCTGATCGAGATTTGTACGGCTCCCATGAATAGACCACGAGATGGCTGTGGGAGAACTGGGGGCATGAGCCCCTTCCACGGTTGCTCATGTGGAGGTCACGGGCCACGGAGTCCTCTCTCCATTGATATCTCATAAATCTTGCAAAAGATTTAAACACTTAAAAACCTTATAATTTTTCATTCACTGTATATTTATAACTCTATTATATATATATAATGTTCACTGCTATTTAGCGCCTCTACTAAACATATATCTTGAACGTTGCTAATATCTTTCGCTGTTTTCAACTCAACGTTGTTTAAATTCTTTTCACTATCCATTGGCTATAATATTCATTACTATCATATGAATGCTTTTAAACTCTGTTGTGGGATATAAACACTGCGATTTAAATTTAACTTATCACTATTGTTTTAACACCGTTGGTATCATATAAAAAGAAAATTACTCTATAATGTATTTCCCTGCTTTAAATCTTTAAAAAAAAAAAACTCTGACAAATTTTTATCATATTTCAATACATTGTTATCACCCTCTGTTACAATTACAATTCTCTATAATTGATATCTCATTTGCTTTTATATCTGCAGCAATTTCTACATTCATTGTTATATATATATTAAATATATCCCTCCATCAAAAGAAAATAAAACCTACTGTGATTATTAATAATTCTCCAGTTGCTGTGATATAAACATTCTTTTCAAACTTTGTTACCTATATACATTCGTAAGAATGAATATAAAATTTTTAATGAAGATGGTTTTTTTTTAAATTCTATAATTATAATTATAAAAAGCAAAAAAATATAAAGTCATTGTGAATAAAAAAGAAAACAATCTAGTTTTTTTTTTTTTTGGAAAGATTTACTAATGAACAAATCTTAGATTTATTTTCATATTTTTAGTTCCTACCTTTGGTAGGATTATTCATGCATTCATATGGTGAAATTAGTTCAATTCATTTGACCAATGAGCATTCAATATTAAATTTATTTGACAAAAATGTTATAGTTGAAACCTAATTTTCTTATTTAATAATTTGATAAATGTAATTTATCTATTTTCTTATTGAACAATCCTATAATAAGAACAATCCTATGAACAGTAATAATGAAAAATAATTTTTTTTTTAATTTACATTTTAAACATTGAATACATAATACCAAATTGCACTGTCTGGTTTATATTACATTTAAAACATTAAATACATAAGGATGACCAATAGTAGCGGCACGCGTCAAAATAGGAGCAGTTTTGTCCCATAAACCCTGTAATTCAGTGAGAGGACCACATGCCACCGAACTCAAATCCAGCACAACTGTATGTTCTGTACACCATTCAATTGGAAAGTTTTTCAATGGGCATGAGTTCCAATGTAGCCATCTCAAATTTGGGGATATCTTTTGGTAGCTTCCTTCAACCATTACTCTGTCCATCCAAGGAAACTTCAGATTTGTCATGCGTGCAAAGGATTCTGCTTTCACTATTATATTGCTCCCCTCAACTGGGGAAATGGAGATGCTTCGAATACTTGCAGTTCCCTATTTAGATTGAGCAGACGCTACTTATCAGGATTATTAGTTATTCAAAATACCTTCAAGTTTCAGCCATTTCACCTTAAGATTCAGTTTATACAAATTAAATTGCTAGCAAACAACTTGTATAGATATTTTTGTTTTATGTGTGTTTTTATGTTGGTTGTCAGTTGTAAAAAGGATGTTAGAAATTAGATTTCTTGCAATGGAACTGATCCATATTATATGGGGATTTTTTCAGGTGGGTGTTTGTTCATTAGTTTATCAATAATATTATGGAGGTTTTCTGCAGATGGGTGTGGAGTTAAAGTGTAAACAACCCTAAGGTCTCATCTTGTATTCAAGATCTAAAGTTTTTATCAAGGTGAGGCATTGCAGGGAATGACTTTTTCCCTTGATTTGAGGGATAGTTATAGTGGTAATGTTTGCTAATGTGGTATTTTTGCCATTTTTTTCCCAATAATGTGCAATTTGAAAGCATTTTAAAATGAAGAGTCAGAGATTCCCCTACTTTTTGTAAATCAATCATTTTTATTTGATCACTTAAAAGATTCTCCCATTCTCTCTTTTTTCTATTTTTAAGTTTATAAATCCTGGTGAATCTTTCTAAGTTACTGAAAAAGATTTGCTAGGATTTCTAAACTAAAAAAAACATCCAGGATTCTGTAAAATCATCTCTTATTAGTTCCTACTGTGGAACTATAGGGGAGGGGCAGATTTTAACAAGTGATTAAACTGACTACTCCTAGCAAATCATAGAGCCAATTTCCCTGCAGGTAATCTGTATTCAAAAGTTTCTAACCCGAACATGCTTGGAGGATAATTAACGGAACATTTAATGGCACATTTGGTGGACTGTTATTTGTGTAGGTTTATGGTTGCATAGTGTCAGAATGATCAGCAGTTTTCATGAGGCAGGAGAAGGCATAACTTTTGAGTTTAGGGTTTTTTTGTTGTTTACTGTATTTCCAGATTTCACAGACACCGAGCAAACACTTGTATCGAAGTTGCGATTAGCATGTTGCATGTGAATGCAATGTGGATGCAGAAAGTATTGACAGATGACGGTTTCAATTTGAGGAATGTGGAGCATAAAATAAAAGAAAAGATGTTAACAAATGATGCAAAGACATTATGTTTGGAACTGGCGAACAGTCTAGTAAATATCTCTTTTTAATTGTTGGGTTCTTTTTGAAGTAGTTGTTTGCCCTTTCTTTGCTTCAACTTTGGAATGAATGTTGTCTAAAAGCCCTTGTCCTATGCAGAGTTTTCTTTCTTCTTGTCAACAACACAGTGGACGTTGGATCATGGGTGTTGTTAGTGAAGTCATTTTTTGTTGTGGGTGTTGTTGAAATCATTTTTGTTGTGGGTGCTAACCAGATTTGCTTCTTGTTTACTGTGGAGACAGTTTGGTGAGAGGCATATTCACAGCAAGGCATTTACAAGTATGTGATCTGTGATATCCTAGTACATTAATCAATGTCACACACCCACATCCTTTGATTTATATTTTTTCATTTTTTCCATTTCATTTACATTCTTATAGTGTAGGCAAAGAGATGAATGTATATGGTTAATACCCATTATCAAAAACTTAGTATGAAGCCTGAAAGTCACTATTTGTTGGGTTGGTTGTGAAAATAGTTGTACACCAATAAATTTTTGTTGGCATCTGTCCCTTTTTCAAATTAGTGAGACCATGAGATTCTGGCTTGCTACTGTATTTTTGTTTGGTTGTTCAATAGGCTATAGGCATTCTCTAGAGAGATCCAGAAGTATGAGAGTTGCTAGTCTTTGCATTTTTGTTGTAGTGTAGGGAATGGATCTCAACAAGCATTTTATGTATTCGAAAAATGCTGATCTTACCCAGTGGTTTTGGTAGCAGTGACAAGCTATTAGCGCTGATTCAATATTGGTCTATGAATCTCTGACTTACAAGATAGTCTATGCATTTATTGTGGGGGTAATGACATCAGTGCAACTCTGTTGCTTGGTCTCTTCTCTGTGTCATTTAAGTTTTTCAGCTTTTGAATTAAGGTCACACAACACCACAAACCCAATTTGGTTTAGTATTGCTTAAGCGTCTGGTGTCTCTACATATTGAAGGACTTCATTTAGCCTATAAATCCTTTGAATAGTTGATTTCGGATTTCCAGCATCATCTTCAAACAATACTGCCATAATGAGAAGTTTCCCATCCATCACAACAATAACAAATCTTGTCTTGGCAGGACCAGGCATAGGTGGAAGGGATTGCCATTTAGCCTTAACAGAATTAAGAACTTGCCAGTAGATTCTTCCAGCTTCTTCATCCTTTGTCAGTACATAAAGCCACTCTTCTAAAGTACCTGCCAATTTTCTCGATGCATAGAATTCTTTGCTCTAAATGAATTTCCTCCATCCCTTACAAACAGATCCCAAGGATTGAAAATCACCAAATGGAACAAGTGCAAGACAATTCTTAGCAACATCATCAGGAAGCCCTGGTAATAGGGGAGCTTCGGATTCAAAGAGACATGCAGCATCTGTGTTTTTCTTCAACACCCTACAAATTGTAGTCATTGGTAAGCTTTCTGAAATGTCACTTATCACAAGGAGACCATTTTTCTGAAGGCACTCCATTTACTAATAATTCCTGTAATCCAACATGTGGTAAGACAATGGTTTTACACGAGTGATACATATTGCACAGGGTTAATTTGTTAATAATGGTCATCAAAGCTTTACCTCTAGCATCGCGAACCTTTCCCATGGGCAAAGAGATAAAGGGTAGGAATATCCATTTGAACTGTTACCTAACTATGCATCGGCTGCACCTCTTACATTTAATACAAATATAATGAATGTTATAACCCACTATGAGCTGCTTCATGTGCATTGGAGATGCAAGTTGCAATTTTACAGGACCAAGGTTTAGAAGATGCTAAAAAATAAGTAGATGCCCTTTGTATTGCTAAAGAGCTTTTGATCTCAAAGAGAAGAAGAGTCAATGCTATTCCATAAGTGGACCTGAAGCATTTCCTTGTGAATATCGAGTTATTGGACTCGAGTTCACAATACCGTGAAAGTTTGGTGGGGGAAAACATGTCCTTATCTGCAAAACCAACCCAGCAACTGCTTCTCAATCTCATACAAAGCATCAAGACTGTAGCATATCCAATCTTTCTGAATATGCATAAAGTAGCAAAAATACAGAGCATCATCTTAGATCAGAAAATCACTGCTTGTAGCCATGGAAAATTTGTCAAACTTAGCCTCCTTTGCCAGCCATCTTACAAATGCATCCAATATGGATGCAGCCAAAATAGACAAAAGCATCAAAAAATAAGATCCATACATAATCATTTTTATGTATGTTTGAATCGATTAACCTCAGCAAAACAACATTTTCAGTTTGTCAAAAGCCCAGCAAAAATGGGTAGTGGAATTTGGAATATTGATTTAGAAATTCAAATTTTTTCTGTTCCTTTCTAGACATCTCAAATTACAATTTATTAAACTTCCTTGGCTGTTATATTTCATCTTTTATCCTTTTTTACTAGTCCTAACTATTATCTATCCCTGCTTCACTCTAATATCTAACTTATTTTGTGTTATAAGTTATGACAAAGATCAACTTCTCTCTATAAGTATATGAAGCAAAATACAAAATTATCATTCGTATAAAATCCCCTAAGAGGGTGAACCATTTCCTGCACTTTAAACATTAACAATTTAAGGCACATTGCCCTATGCAATAAGAACGTTGACCTGTGCATCAGGATAGAATAAAGACATTACAATAAGTCCTGAGAAACTCTGAAACTAAAAAATCACTTCAATTCAGACAATATTCTCCTAAGAAACTCTGAAATTAAAGAATCATTAAATTCAAAGACTATTCTTCTTTGTACAACATCACTTTAATTCAAATAATATTCTTTTGGGTAGAAAATGATGATGACAATCTATGTTATCAATCTGCTGTGTTTGTAATTTGTATGTGATGTTGACTTGTCCCTTGTCAGTCCAAGCTTCTCACTCTGGTGGAACCCTGCTATAGCTGACTTCTAAAATTGATACATATTACATAGACATGGTACAAATTTTATAAGAGTTTAACAATGGTTTTAGGGCTTTAAAGTGCTTTTTATTTTTTTACAAGTTTATGGATTTGCATCTAGAATAGGACACCATTAAATGGAACACAACACTCCAGAAATGGAACCGTTGTTGTTGCATGGCCCCTGGGTTACCATTCAAAAGGAAATAACATATTTTCCATCTGCAACAACTATTCAGCATTGCAGATGGGTTGTTGTCTAAAAAAGGGGAAAAGTAGGGAGTTGGTTGCATTTCTTGCAACATTGCATTGTTGTCAATTGACTGGGCATTAATGTTGGGAACCTGATGAACAAATCAACACATCCACTCAAGATATCTTGTACATGACTGTAAATCTTGGACATAGAATTTTACCCTGCCTAACTAAAGTCTTTTCCTTACCTTACCTCTTTTAGGACCTTAGCATTTTGATGTATCCTATGTTGATAACTAAGAGGGGGGGGGGCTGAATCAGTTATCTTAATTATTTCAGCTTTCTGAACTTTCTTAGTGATTAGTGCAGCATCAATTCAAACAAAAAAACATAACCATCAAATAGAAATACACATGACACAATATTTTTGACGTGGAAACCCTATTAAGGGAGAAAACCATAGGGTGATTAACCCAAGATTGTATTCTCTATTAGAAGAATGTAAGTACAAAATGGCACTTGCCAATTAGGGCTCACTGCCCAAGCACACTGCTTACAAGAGGCACACTGCCTACAAGAGACACACTGTCTACAATTTATAAAGAGTGTAATACAATACTTGAACTGATAAGGAGCATCAACATATGCTGGAGTTCAGTTCCAGTTAGGCTCTGTATACTGATTTGCTGCACTTCATCTTCCTTCTTCTTTTATGCTGCTCTTCTTTTACATACTAGATCTTCCTTTCTGCTTTTATTCAGCTCTACTGCTTTTGTTTGCACTTTTCTTATATCCACAACACCTCTCATAACTAAATCCATCTTGTATATATATCCGCACAAATGATTTCATCACCTTTCTAGTCGGCACCCGGAATAGTCAATCTTTTCACAAACTCTGATCTGTCGGCTGAATCCTTGCACATCAAGTAATGCAGATCAAGCATATACTTGTAGAAATCATCAATCATGTTGGCCAAACATAATTTATGCCTTCATAACCTTTACCAACATCAGTAACACATCCGGAATGATGTCTGATGTTCTACCAGTCAGTTCTTCCTCTGTTCACACTGTCACTTGGGAACCCGACACTCAGGCATTCATATCTCTTTATCCTTTCCACACCGAAGGCTCAAACATTGGAATCTATCAGTCAAGATACTCCTCTTGACTTCCCCAAATCCGCATTTCACTGAGATACTTCTACTGAGAGATCCGGACCTGTCTGTCGGACCTTACTGACTGCTTTGTTCTTGCTTACCAGACCTCACCACTTCTTCAATCTGACTTCCGGTGAGGACTTATCATGCATTGCGGATGTGTGGGATAACCTTTGTTGCCATCAATGACAACATTCATGAATCCATATAGTGTCTCTTGCCAACAATCTCCCCCTTTGGCATTGATGGCAACACTTAGTGAAAAATGACTAAGTGTTTACACTATGCTCCCCCTTGGCTGATGCTCTGTTTTTATATACATTTTCCGGAGCTCCCCCTTAGTTGGATTCCTCATTTTTCGCTGCTCTTCATTCCCCCTTTGACATCAATGGCAAAGGGTAGGGTCTGCATACCAAAATTTTCAAAATTTTGTCCGCATAAGTAAATACATAAGGAATACTTACATATACTGAAGTATGTCTACAAAAGTTGTTTTCAATTGAATGAGTTCTGTAGCCCAACTTTGCTTCATTCTATCCAAAATTGATATATGACTGCTCAACAAGAATGCAAATGCATCTACCCTTTTTAGATCTGTTGGATCATTGGTCTGGGCTGTGATTTGAGCTTCACTTATGGCCTCATGCATGGCCTCTAACTTAGGGATAATGATCCTTCTAAGTTCACCCATCCGGCTAATTATGTTCTTCCTTTCCTTCTCAAAATTATTTATTGCATTTGAGATTGCAATAGTCTGACACTCTTGGTTTACTATGGAGGATACGAAAGGATCAAAACTTTGAGACAGACTTAATAGTTTATCCTCTTGTTCTTTTACTTTCCTCTCAATATCTTTGGTCAAGTTGTGGGCCAAGATAAGCAAAATTTGTACATATTTCCGCTATCTTTAAGAGCATTTTCCAAGCTCTTTATCCCCATATCCATAACTTTCCTATCATTTGTTATCAGACCCTGTACTTCGTAGAATCTCTTATCCAAAAACTCCTTCCAAACCTTTTCTTCAGCTGACTTCTTTAGAGAACCAAAATGTGTGCTAACATTGTTGACTAGAGTTTTGAGATTACCGGATGTGGAGGCTATGGGATCTTTCTGAAATGATGGCATAATATTTTCAAGCACTCCGGAAGCAGCTTCTATCAACTCACAGTCTTCCATGTGAGACTTCAGGAGTTTTTCTTTAACCTTTGCATTAGCAAATGAAGCTATCTTCATTGTCTATAGCAGCGAAAGAGAATCAAAATTAAATGGTCCTTGTAGAAGCTCTGGTTCATCAATCTCCATTGTTTCTTTGTTCAAGAGTTCTTGGACAATTTTTGCAGTGTCTCTTGCCAGAGATAGATGTTTCTTCTCTTCTGTATTCTTAGAGTTGTCTCTTGAAGCTTTCTCTCCTTCTACAGCCTTGGTACTGTCATCTTTTTTTTCCTTCACCTCTGCTTCTTTCTCATGTAGTCTTTCTTCTCCTTTAGATCTGGAGACTATAGGGGAAACCGGAGGAGAAATGTTAGTCTGTTCAAGGCCCACCTCTTCTGTCATTTTATCAGTAGATTCTTCTGCAACACTTATAGTCAAGGGATCAGTACCCAAGTCCTCTACAATAGGAAGATTAAATCTTTTGAAGGCCTTTTGGAGGATCTCTTCTGTGTCCTTGGCTGCCTTGTTAGTCTCACCAAGCATAAGTTGATTCATCCTTGCTTTGCTTCTGAACTCATCCTTACAATCTTTGAATACCATATTCATTGTCTTGGGGTCAATTGAAGGATATAGCTGAATTGCTATCTGTTCCTGGCTTTCTAGGTCTTTGGCTTGGGCATTGTTCTTTTTTATTTCTAGTTCTTCTCCAAGCTTTTGGGGATCAAAGATATAATTTCAATGAATGCTTTGTTGTAGATATTTAGGTACCTAACTATGGCATCTTGTAATATCTTCTGATCAGCTTCACCATAATCATCATAGAACTCAACCATTGGCTAAAGATTTCCGTCCACTGTGACTGATTTGATTATGTCATCAATGTGAAGAGTGGGTTTTTCAACATATTCCTCTGTCTTTTCTTCTTCCTTCTGTCTGGTAGAGGGTTGGCCAGATGTTTTCTTCTTTTTCTTTATTTTCCTGATTTCTTCATCAGATTCAATCTCCTCTTCATCCCTTTGACTGGCATAAGCTCTTGTAGCTTTTGTCTTTGTTCTTTTCTCTCCTTTGCCGGATGATTGTGCTTCCGGTTCTGATGTCCTTGAGCCTTTGGCAGTGGTAGATGCAGATCTCTTTGATGATCTGGTCCGGGTGGAAGGTTTTGCCGGAGCACTTTCCTCATTTTTCTTTTCTGCCTTCTTCTTCTCTTCCTCACCACTTTCCATCTTTTTCTTGTGGGCATCAAGTGCCTCCTTTGAGATGCCAAGGCCTTTGGCAACATTTTCTACTTCTTTTCTCACCTTCCTTTTGATCTCTGGTTCTCTGAGTTCCACATGAATCTTTACACTCAGCTCCTCAAAGGTTCCAAACCTTTCTGCCTTTGGATCCTTTGGCTGACTTAGCATGTGTTGAACATGCAGCTCCATAATTTATTCATCAACTTCATACCCCATGGGCATGATCCATACAGTTCTTGGTTCTACTGCCTCCATTAGGCACTGATTAGTCTCTACCATAAAACATACTGTGTCTTTGTATTTCTCGACAAGAGACTGGGGAATCCTTTCTCTTGCTTGCATCATGTTCTAAAAATTCTTGAAATATCCCCACAAGGCTATATTTCTTGCTTTAGCATCCCCAAGTTCATGCAAGTAATCTCTGATCTGAATTGCTATCGGTTTGTCATTTTGCCATACCCATCCATTTGATCTGGGTAGCTCATTCATGAAGTAGAAAAATAGGCATATTATTAGTCCACCATATTTAAAGGAGTTCTTCTTGTCCTTTTTGATCTTCTGTATGTTTTCCATTAATTGGCTCAAAAGAAGTTCACAGAGATCATATTCTACATTCTTTCTCAGCATCTCATAGGCAGTGTATACTGCAGTTCCAGATACTGAATTCTCCCTACTGGAGTGATATATCTTGTATCCTATTATCATAGATGCATACTTGATATCCGGGTCAGTAATATCTTCAATGGTCATTGCCCTCTTATCAAATTTTTATTTGGTGGCCTCAGTTACAATATTTTTTTTGACAGATTTGAGGATAGGTATTCCTCCGGAGGAGTGTAAACCAGTTACTGCCCTAATTGCTTCCTTGGTGATTTTGCAAGGTTTGTTAAGCCATAGAAAGTTGTCATGTACCCTACTCAACACATATCAGACTCATTCATTTTCTTTAAAGTAGGGGAAATGAATGAACTAATCAAAATGTTTCTCCTGGATTCCCTTATATTTTGGTTTAAGCTCAAAAGCATCGTCTATCAATTGTTTGTGATAGATATCTCTTAGTTTGAATTCCGCAAACTCTTCAACATTTGTGTATATGTAAACCCTAATATCTTCTGTGTACAAAACACCATGCGAAACACTAGAGAAGGCTCCTAGGGGATCTACCTCCAAGGATTTGTATGGATGCTTCTTAAATATGGGGCGAGGTCTATCAGAAATCTTTACTATATTCGGAGTAGCCATCATCAAGGAATCTTACTGAAAGATATCAAGAATGAAGAATACCTTTTATGCTGTTTAGGGCACACACAATGAAATCTGGATTGAGCTGTATGGAGAATCGTCTTAATCTTTGGGAGAAGTAGTTATAGAGCTCCTTTTCTCTTTTCTTCAAATGTGAGTGTACAAATGATGAGCGAATGAACTCTTTTATTTCAGAGAAGCCCTAAATTTCATTCTGCAATAAATGCGCAACCTAATTTATTCCGGTTTGCCTTGTTTGTCTTATTCAGAGACAAAACCTTTCCGAATCACTGAGATAGATTTCAAAGTTATTTTAGGAGAGTAGTGATAATCTATCTACCTTTCATTAGTCATTTGATCTATTTGCAGATCAAGACACCATAGTTTGAATCATACCAGACCAAACTTGTAAGGAATCTATTTTTAACCAGAAGACTGTTTTACCGGATTAATTCTGGTAGGATTAGATTCTTCAAATCTTCTTGCAGATCTCTCAAATCTTTACCATATCCCTTGTAGATGTTTCTTGTATGACCCCTTTTAATCCGCAGCTCTCCTTGTACCAGTTCCGGCACCAATTGACTGCCTGGGGGAACAAGGTTTTCTTTGTGTCTCCCCCTGAACTAGAACTCACTTTTTAATTTTTAGAAGGAATATCAGCACCAGAGTCTAGTGCGGATCCATCCCCTACATTCTCTGTACTTTTCTTCACCCAAATCTTGTTCATCTCACTTTGAACTTCATCCACATTTACCTTTTGTTTTCCCTTATCTTGATTCCGATTATAATATACCAGACCTTTTTTTATCCTGATTCTTGCTTCTACAGAATTTTGCTATATGACCGGATCTATTGCAAATTTGGCAAGCAACATTTCTTTGCATATTTGATTGATATCGTCTTGATCTGCATTGATTAGCCATATGACCCATTCTATTGCATGTAAAGCATCTACCATTGAATGAATTGTTCATTTGCATATTTTTGCATTCATGAGATTTGTGACCATACCTTTTACAGTTGAAGCACTGTCTGGAGAAGGATGTATTAGTCTGATTCATTCTCCTTCTGCACTGACTAGCTTTATGACCAAAGTTATTGCAGTTGTGGCAGTATCCATTGAAGGATGGATATCTTTGAGCATTAGGCTGCCTTACCAGAGGACTTCTAGGCCTTTTCCTTGGATTTTCTGATCTAAAATTCTTCTGACCAGATCTGGAGCTTTCTCCTTTCTCATATCCCAAACCACACTTGTCATCTACCCTCTTTTGGCTTTGAAGAAGAACTTCAAGTTGGGCAGAACTTATCTTGAATTTCTCTTTATATTCATTTGTTGTTTGAAGATCCCTTTTGAGAGAGACAATTTGATCCTCAAGTTTTTCTTCATTATCTTTAGCATCTTCAAGATCAGATTCAAGATGTCTAATAATTCTATCTATCTTGTGGCAATCTTCTGATTTCTCCTTGAGAGATTGTCTTAGATTATCTTAAACTTTTCTTTTCTCTTCAATCTCTTGGGTAAACTTTATAACTCCTGATTCCATTTCATGACTTACCATAATGATTTCTTTTGATAGCTTTTCACATAACTTGGTTTTCTCCTTCAGATCTTCATTTGCATCATTTACTTCACCTTGACTTGCCAATTGCTGAAGTAGCTCCTTTCTCTTTTTCATAGAGAGACTTAATTTGTCTTTTAGCTCTCTCATGAAATCATCAGCCTATTTGAGTATTTCCCTTAATTCATTGACTTCAGAGTTTGACTGCTCAAGATCATCAAGGGCAGTCTTGAGTTGCTCCCTTAAACCATATGCATCCATTTGGATTCCCAGATCTTCCTCAAGTTGTTAGACTCTGTTTAGGAGGAACTTACCTCTGATACCAATTGTTGATAACTGAGAGGGGGGGTGAATCAGTTATCTTAATTATTTCAGCTTTCTAAACTTTCTTAGTGATTAGTGCAGCATCAATTCAAACAAACAAACATAACCATAAAATAGAAATACACATGACACAATATTTTTGACGTGGAAACCCTGTTAAGGGAGAAAACCACGGGGTGATTAACCCAAGATTGTATTCTTTGTTAGAAGAATGGAAGTACAAAATGGCACTTGCTAATTAGGGCTCACTGCCCGAGCACACTGCTCACAAGAGGCACACTGCCTACAAGAGACACACTGTCTACAATTTATAAAGAGTGTAATACAATACTTGAACTGATAAGGAGCATCAACATATGCTGGAGTTCAATTCCGGTTAGGCTCTGTATACTGATCTGTTGCACTTAATCTTTCTTCTTCTTTTATGCTGCTCTTCCTTCACATACTAGATCTTCCTTTCTACTTTTATTCGGCTCTACTACTTTTCTTCACACTTTTCTTATATCCACAACACCTCTCATAACTAAATCCATCTTGTATATATATCCACACAAATGATTTCATCACCTTTCTAGTTGGCACCCGGAATAGTCAATCTTTTCACAAACTCTGATCTGTCGGCTGAATCCTTGCACATCAAGTAATGCGGATCAAGCATATACTTGTAGAAATCATCAATCATGTTATCTAAACATAATTTATGCCTTCATAACCTTTATCAACATCAGTAACACATCCGGAATGATGTCTGATGTTCTACCAGTCAATTCTTCCTCTGTTCACACTATCACTTGGGAACCCGACACTCAGGCATTCATATCTCTTTATCCTTTCAACACCGGAGGCTCAAACCTTGGAATCTATCAGTCAAGATACTCCTCTTGGCTTCCCCAAATCTGCACTTCACTGAGATACTTCTACTGAGAGATCCGGACCTGTCTGTCAGACCTTACTGACTGCTCTGTTCTTGCTTACCGGACCTCACCACTTCTTCAATCTAACTTCCTGTGAGGACTTATCATGCATTGCGGATGTGTGGGATAACCTTTTTTCCATCAATGACAACATTCATGAATCCATATAGTGTCTCTTGCCAACATCCTATTCTCTATACCTTTCATTCACCGGACCTATCCATGACACAATGCTAGACATGATGGGAGCCAGTGTATCTTTCATTTTCTTCCCAAAATAAAAGAGTTCTTCTCAGACCTCCAATGGGTCGTAGCTTCACAAAAATCCCAATTGAACTGTTCATGATAGAATGGCCATCGTGGGGAATAATTTTGGGTCTGAAGAGGCACACCAGGATAAATTCAATAGAAAACTAATTAAGTGGAGCTGAGGGGCAATCAATCACTTCATAGTATTGTAAAAACTTTCTTAGCTTTATTAAGATTTGAAAAATGGTCATAAGTCCAATCTGTTTCAGCTGCTGGAGTGTTAAAAACCATATTTTTCTCCTAGTTGTCAAAATTGTTAAACAATGAGCATCTTTTAGTTATGCTCTTTATTATACCTTGATTTAGTAAATGCTCTACTGCCAGTACTGTTTAGTAGTCACACTATGTTATTAATTGTTTCTTAAGTAATTTGATAGATTGTGACTATACATGCACATTTTGGCTGTGAATATGTAACCTGTAGCTTTGATCCAATATTTAATATTAGAAAAGCACTGTGACTGTGCATGCACATTTTGACTGTGAATATGTAACATGTAGCTTTGATCCAATATGTATATAGAAAAGCTTAAATCACGTGTGTAAAGCAATGAACACAACCCTCACTTATGGATTAGTGTAATTATGTAATGAAAACTGACTACTATCCTTTTTATGGATTGCTTGAAAGATACAAAGTTTGCATCACGAAATGCTCAGTGGGCATATTTTTTTAAGGGTACTTCAATGGATTTTTAGTTTATAGCATTCTCCAATATTAAGATTATACAGTAACTTTAATCTTATTGTTCAAATTCCAAATTTCTTTCGATTTTCAATATCAGATTTGTGAGGTTAGAAAAACTACATTGTGTTTTCAGTAGGGCATGTAACAAAAATAGCATTGGGCACAGGAGAACTCCCGCGAGACCCACAAGGCTCCTAACATGATCCAAGAATGGAAAATTATACCAACTTAATCTGCAAGGAAATTACAGCAAGGGGTTCTACTCATATGTTTTCTATTTCCTTTTTGGACTTAAAAAGTGGTTCTACTGTCCTTTTATTCATTAGAAATGATCGACCCCAATTTGCAATAGCACGTGATGTGGTATTCATGGCAAGGGTAGTGTCAACTATCAATACATTTATCTTCTTTTTTTGCTTATTTATTATTATTTACAGATGTTAACCTTCAAGCAAATGCAACTGATAGGTGTGAAACTAAATATTGGAGGTGTTTGTCCCAATTTGCAAGTTTCAGTCCTTGTTTCTACAACACCTAACAATACTTAATTACAACAACATTCAGAACATATGGTAGGAACCTGATGCAATGTGTCTCTTGTTAGAAAAAGGCATCATTTTATTAAGTAATAAAAGAGGTAAGATTGTTTTAAGGTTTTAGGACAAATTAGAAAGTATAGTTTATATTTTATTTTTCTATCTAATTGGAAAAGAGAGTTTTAAATTATTAGTTTAAATTTTGGGAATTAATGGAATATGTAGTTATGATTAGTTATATTTAAATGAGAGAGGGAAATATATTTTAAAAGTGCAATTATTTAAATTATAGTATAATGAAATTTTCTAATGGTAGAATTTGTATATGATTTATCTTTATAGGAAAACAATTCTAAATTTGGTGGGAAAAAAAGAAAAGATTATTTTAAAGATTTGTTTATTCTTTTTGGGAAGTGTTGTAAGTCTTAGTTACATTATTGAAAATAGAAATATAGATTTATTAGTTTAAATTGGAGATAATTTATATGTTAAAATTAAGTCAAATTAATTTCATTGCCAAAAGGGAAATTACTTATAAGTATAATTATTTTTATTATAATTTTATTAACTTAGTGATATTGTCTAAAACGAGAAAATTAATTTATCAAATGAAAAATGTCTAAAACAAATATGTTAAGTAAAACTAATTAAACTACATTAATTGATCTAAACCCTACCTCGTGATCATTAGGTCATTGCAGCATAAGTCGCTCATCAACTTAACCATTTGGGAGTTGAAGTCATTTGATAAGACTTTAGGTAAAATTACCATTGAAAATTATCATTTGTACATTTAAATGTTAAAAAAAAAATCCTACCTTTTTAGCCCACTTGTATGGTGACATACAGGTGGCCTGGGCATGACACAATTTGTACTTATCTGAAGAAATTTACCCTACTTTACCATTTTACCCTGCATAACCATCATTGTAACAATAAAAAAAAAATAGGGTCGGAAGATTTTGTCCTATTCATATCTGTCAATCAGAACTTTCAACATAAAAGATGATCTGTATGTTATGCCATTCGATGATGTCTTCCTCTCCTATTTTCCATTCTCCACTCACTGTTCTACTGCTATCAAGCCTCTATTAGCTGATTGCAAATCACTTCTAATCAACTTGGATCTTTGTTAATGCCCTACAATTTTATTGCTTGAATACTTTTAAGTGATTAGAAGGACTATATAATTTACCTTATATCCTTCAAATTTCATCCAATAGGGCGCATTAATGGATGATTATGCAATTAGGTAGGCCTTTTGAAAAGTGCAGGCGGGAGGAATTTACACGTGTACATAGGTAGACTTTCAAATTCAAAATCCACCAACACCTACATGCAACATTAAATGTTGGAAAGTTTAGATATGAACCCTTAATATCGACATCCAATTAGAATCTCCATATGATGTCAACAAGTGGCTTAGGTCAAACATTATTGACCAAAGAAATAATTATCAAGAATTAAATTGGTTTCGAAATCTAGGATATACGAAAGATCCATGTAAAATATCCATATGCATAGACTTTGTTGAAAAGTCAACATCGGCACACATGGGGATATCATTTTTTATAATGTGGGTATGGATATTAGAAAGGGTATGGATATTAACGAATGCAAACTATCCATATCACAAATATCTAAATGACGTCAATAGGCGGTAAAATTTTCATTGAGATGAAAATGGCCGACATCATCTAGATATGGATATTTCAAGCTATGGATATTGGAAATCTAAAATATCCATACAGAATATCTAGATGTGAGATATCTATTGAAAAGTCAATGTTAGGAGCGTATCTTGGATTTTTAAGTAGGATAAGGATATGGATATTTCGGCATGGATATTTCAAAATCCAAATATCCATAAGGAATATCCGATACCAAATATCTAGTTCTATGCACATATTCATTGGGTTAAATTTGATGGGCCATCACATGGATATATGCATTACACAGGGATATGGATATTTTGTGGTGCAAAATATACCTGTCTAAAATATCCTCACATTTTTTGGTTTCACGAGTTTCACATGGTAATCTCAACAGCTGACAAAGATATAAGTAAGGATGCTTGATGAAGGGAATATTCCTAGGCATGTATAGTCATTTATACATAATAGGGTATGGATCTTAACATCAAGATATGGATATTGTGTAAATGTAAAATATCCCTTTCGAAAATCCATAAAAAAATATCTAGATATCAAAGCATAGCTTTGACCTTGCCAAACTTTTTCAACTTATCAAATTTCAAGATGGTTCAAAAGGCAAAGTTGCTCAAAATTTAATTCACTATCCTATGGTAACCCTTGCTAGGAGAATTGATAAACTTGAATTTTTGACTTGGATTAGGACCTCTCATTTTACCATACCACCCAAAACAAGAAGACACAAGAAAAACAAAGAAGCACATGAGTAAAAGCAAAGAAAACGTTGGGTCCCTGTCTTGCTAAGACAAAATGGGGTGTGTTGTGAAACCTCACAACAAGATGGTGGAAGGATAAATTAATTAAATACATAAGATTTATGAAATTAATTTTTGTTAAAAGGGATAAATGGATGAATTAAATAAATATAATTTATTTATTTATTTTAGGTGATGGATGGAATTGATTAATTAAATAAATATAATTTATTTAAATAATTTACAAAAAAAAGATTAAGGGACAATGTGTTGCAAGATGAATGTCTAGGGGATGTCGAAGGGTTATGAGCACATGGTCAATTCTAAGTGTCTACAAAAATTTCAACCATCAATTTCATACTACATATTCTAATCTCAACCATTCACATAAGGATAAGCCCTAGAAGCTTCCTTTGTTTCCCTATAAATCCTTATCCTTGCCATAATCTTGTGTCATCACATATCAACCATTGATCTAATCTTTTAATCCTAGCCATCCATCCTATTATCCAAAAATCTATAAATCAAACCTCAACCAAGCCATTATCAACACATCTTATAACATAAATTTATTTTATAAAAATCATCATAGATCTCATATTATCATATACCCATCATCTTTATCTAATGTTATGTTGTTCGTTTGAGTAACCAACATATACAAATCTCTATCAAAATATCATTACAATATAAAAGGTAGCAAGGATTCATTTGGTAATATTGTTTCATTTCCATTTTATAGTTACTTGGTCTTGATGTGTCTTAAGTATGGAAGAGGTATTTTCATGCATTTGTTCCTTATTTCATTCCATAATTCTACCTACACATTTTGGCACATCTAGGGGGACCCCACATCCCTTATCTAACCTTTGTTTTGTAGGTTGAAGATATTTTATATTACTGATTTTATTTGTTTAGGGCTGAATTTGTTGCAAAGGGTTTTTTGTTTTACACAGATCTTGACAAAATGAAATATTGGATTTGTTAGAAATAGGACTTCGAGACATTTCCAAAAAGTGGTTACTTTATAAATTTGGATATGTATTGAAGGAGTTATGAGGATTTTAAGTTGACCTTGAGATTCTGATTTTTCAAAAAAATTTGATGCATGACTTTTAGAAAAAAAATCATATCTTGCAATCTAGGTAAGCAAATCACATTCTGTTTTTTGCAAATTGTTAGAAATACTTAAACCCATTTTTCTATATCATCCTTTTTCAGATCTATGATAGAAATGGATTTTTTTCAAATAAATTTTTTCAAACCCTAGTTTATGCAATAACTTTTGCATATGAAGTCCAATTTGAGAAAACCTTTTTTTGATATTGATTAGAAATCATAAGTGATATCATGGTCATATCGATTTTGTTGTTGGAATATATTGTTTTCTAACTTTTGCAACGGTTTATTTTTCAAACATAACACTATCATTCAAAACTTTATTTGTGCATAATTTTTGCATATTAAATCAAAATGTAATGCATTTTTTTTTGAAATTACATCGAAATTCATAAGGAATCTATTGATAATACCTTTTTCTATATCTTGACTATTAATTCTATTTTTTGTATAGATTTATCCTTTTTGAGAAAATATTTGTTTATAGGTTCACTTGTCAAAGGCTAAAACCTATCAAACTATCGGCACTTTTGTTGCAAGTGAACGCTTGTCAAAGATTATCATTTGAAACAGTTTGTGTTTACTTTGTTTGGTGGGTTTGATTGTGAACTAGGATGTGTATGCTCTTCCCTTGTACTTAGTGTGATTTTAGGAATCAAAAGCATCCTCTAATCAATCTCGTTTTCACACACACATCATTTTCATCTAAGGGAATTAATCTTGTTTGTGTGTACGCTCTCTTCTTGCACCTCGTGTGATCTTGAAGATCAAAAATGCTACTTGAAACACTTTTTTCACCCAAGGACCCAAGTTGTGCATGATCTTCCCTTGTAATTAGTGTGATCTTAGGATCCAAAATCACTTGCAATCCTTCTCCATTAGGAGGCTTGCTTGGGGATTTCATCACCCCAAAGGATGACCTTGATCACATGTTTTGGTGGGGTATATAAAAGGGGGTATAATTAAAGTTGTGCCTCAATCTAGTCATGTAGTCATGGGCACAACATTAAGGCCTCAAGTAATTCTAGACACAAGGTGAGCTGACTTGTTACAAGCCTTAAACAGAATAACTATGTTCATGGAATTGGACCCCATGTACCTTGCATATATATTGGATACTCCCTTAGAGAACTTGTGCATCCTAGTTTAAGAACTTTTGACCATCTTCTAGTGTACTTTAGGGTTTAGTTGATTAAGCTTAGATTTACTCATCATGTTAGAACACAAGCAATCTACTGAGAGGGGGGATGAATCAACAAATTAATAAAACTTAAAACTTCAGGCTAAACTTTCAATGCAATAACATCAAAGCATGCACACATGAACACCAAATATACATGGAAAACCCAATATGGGAAAAACCATGGTGAGAAAATGTTGCTAGGATCCATTGTCTTAATCTAGCCTCACAAAGGAAGCCATTGATTACAATGTTTAAAAGCATCAACTCTAAGGAGTCACCAAACCTATGATTTAAGAGCACCAACTCTAAGGAGACTACAATCCCCTGATTTGAGCACCAACTTAGTCCACAGGAGGCACTAACCTCACTGAATCTTTACATACTCAAGTATGCACCCATTTGGTTCTTCATAAACCTCAAATGCATCTATTCAAATCATATACAATCTTCTCCTCTCACTCTACTCACCCAGACTCACTCTGTACTAAATTCTTTTCATGCCTCCATCATCAAATCCATCTCTTACGCATACCTCATTTTTGCACGTAGAACTCTATATATTTATTATGTTACAATCACTTTTAGTATACAACTATCTCTCCATACAATTGCACATCTGTATGTGCACACTCTAGTATTTCTGCACTTCTTTTTGCATGTCTTAAAAGAAAACTCAGCATATAGCTCTATGCATGCATTCAATCTATTTTTCTGTTGTTTATCCATCGCTATAACCAACTACAATCATAGTTCTATTTATATCTTCGTGCATGCAAAAATCATCTTTTATTTGATTTTATCCATCGTCATTGCCATGCAACAAATATGTTTTTATGTTTTTTACACCATCATCACCATGCATCCATTGTTAGTCCTTAACTACTAATTACGTATCTAGGTATCATGCCAAAAATATAGCCATAAAAAATATTTTATTATTTAACCATCCTTTTCTATTGGTGAATTTATCATTTCTCTAACCTTGGCTTTTAAATCCTCTATTGGTGATTTTTGTCTTTTTCAAATTTTACTTTTATCCCCTTTTGCCTCTATCAACAAAAGTTAATTTCTTCAAACTTTGCCTTTTTGTCTTCTTAATCGATAATTTCTCATTTTTCCAAACTTTGGTCTTTAGCCCTTTATTAGTGATTTCTGGAGATCTCAAGCTAATCTTTCTTTATTGGTGAAAGATTTTATACACACCATCACATTTATTACCTTTATCTGTGAAATCACTCTTTTTTGAACTATCTCCTATAATGCCTTTGTCAATAAATATCAACTTTCATGAACGATGGATTATGTATTCCTCATCAGCGAAGTCTGACTTTTGAAAACTTAGCCTTCCATTCTATGCTATCGGCTTGTTAGTGAATCTTAAAAACTAAGAACTAGTTGAAAAAATAGGAAGTTTTCTGATACAGTATTTTGCTCATCAATTTTTCTTTATTAGCATTTCTCTGAGATTGTAAACTAGCCTATCCTTTCTTTATCGCTTCACACAATGTCTGCTTTTCTTTGCCATGTGTCACCTAGTCAGTGAATCGGTGCAATTCTGAACTCACAAACATCTAAAGATTTTAATATTTTCCTTTTATTTGAAGTATTCCATTTCGTCGAACCAAAACAACTAATTTCACAAGCTTGCCTTTTCAAGCCTCTATCAGCTAGTTGACAAATCGATGAAAAACCAAACTTGCTTAAAAGTTCTCAAAAGAACTTTTTTAATACATAAGCCTTTATACATCCAATCTCCAATCTTTCTTTTTCCACGCCCTTGTCAGCAAATCAAAAAATCGGTAGATTCACGAAATTGGAAACTTTAAAAATAAAGTTTTTCTGAGACTTAACCCTTTTTTTCTTTCTTCTAAGTCTTCACTGAAAAGACTTTCCTCCTTCTCTTCTACTGACAAATCAGAGAGAAATGAAACTAATGAACCAGTTCACATTTTGAACATTTTATTGACTGACCATGTTGTCGATAACTTAGAAACTATTTTGTTCAAATTAGGGACAGTTTACCAACAACTCTTCAACATTTCAAAAATTTTCTTTTAACAACTCTTCAACACTTTAAAAATTCATTTGACATCAATGACAATATTTCAACAATCTCCCCCTTTGTCATTGATGGCAACACTCATGTATAATTAGTTCTTAGTGATTCTCTAATCCTTCTACATTAATTGCTTGAGTGTTGCTTCCCCTTACTCTTACTCTGCCCCTTTGTCATTAATGGAAAAGGGAGGAAAATAACCTCCTTACTGATAAAAAAAACTGTTGTTTATCTCTACCAAGTCTCCCGCTGAGAGGTAGTCACTATCCAAAATAGGGATGAAAGATATGACTTGAGTTGCTCTCCCTCGAAAGTTGTTACAGTTGCACTTCTACTTGTTAGAAGAAGGAGCAATAATGCCTAGCTTCTGCCTAAGATATTAAAACGTATTCTTGGAAAGTGGCTTTGTGAAAATGTCTGCAATCTAATCTTTTGTGGGGACGTACTCTAACTTTACTTCTTGATCTGCAACCTTTTCCCTCAAGAAATTATATTTAATGGAGATGTACTTTGTTCTTGAGTACATCAAAGGATTCTTTGAGATATTGATTACACTTATATTATCACAAAGAATGGAAATAGGCTGATCAAACTCTACCTTTATATCCTTGAGAGTCTACTTCATCCATAAAACTTATGTACAACATGAAATAACAACAACAACATATTTTGCTTTAGCAGTGGACAATGTAACTGAATCTTGCTTCTTGTTGAGGGATTATACAAACCTATCACCAAGGAAGAAAGCTCCACCACTGGTGCTTCTCCTGTAATTTGTACTTCCTATCCAATTAGCATCTGTATATGCTATCAAATTAAAATCATTATTTTGAGGACCTACCATAATCCATAATCCATTGTAACTTTCACATATCTAAAAATTCTTTTCATAGCTTGAACATCAGATTCCTTAGGAGCATCTTGAAATCTAGCCACCATGCATACTACTTGCATGATCTCTAGTCTAGATGCAGTTAGGTATAGTAAGCTACCTATCATAGATCTATACATTATCTTATTTGTATCAGGTGATTCATCATTCATGCTCAACTTGCATCTTGTCATCATGGGGGTACTCACAGGCTTACAATATTCCATCTTGAACTTCTTGAGGATTTCCTTTACATACTTGGTTTGAGATATAAATATACCTTGGTCTAATTGTAATATTTGTAAACCAAGAAAGAACGAAATTTCTCCAAGCATGGACATTTCAAACTCCTTTTGCATTAGATCAAAAAATTCCTTGCACATCCTATCATAACTACCACCAAAAATGATGTCATCAACATATACAACAATAATCAACATGTGCACACATTCTGATTTGAAGTATAAGTTACTCTCAACACAATATTTCATGAATCCTTGTTGCTGGAGGTAATTATCCAACTTAGAATACCAAGCCCTAGGGGCCTATTTCAGACCATACAAAGCCTTTTTCAATTTACAAACATAATCTTCTTTCTCTGACAATTAAAATCCTTACCATTGCTCAATATAAACTTCTTCATTAAGATTCCCATTTAGGAATGTATATTTAGCATCCATTTGGTAAACTTTGAAGTTCTTATAAATAGAGAATTCTAGAACATCCTAATGGATTCGAACCTTGCTACAGGTGCAAACATTTCTTCAAAATCTATGCCTTCAACCTGTGCATATTCCTTACAAACCAATCATTCCTTGTTCCTCACAACTTCTCCATCCTCATTCAACTTGTTTTTAAACACCCATTTTGTGCCTATCATGTTCTTATCTGCATGTCTTGGAATGAATTCCCATGTCTATTTTTTCTCAATCTGAATGAGCTCATCTGCCATAACATTGACCCATCCTTCATCCTTACTAGCATTAGGAAATGCTCTAGGTTCAATGTTACATAGTAATGAGAAATTTACTTGTTCATTTGACTTTGCCATCTTTCTTCTAGTTTGATTGCCTTCATTCTTCTCTCCTATTATCATATTCTTCTTCAATAGTAGAATCTTCTTCTTCTTCTTCTGTTATAGCTTCCATCTGAGAAGCTATCCTTGTTTTGTGTTAGATACAACTGGTCCTCATCTACCCTAACATTAGTATTTTCTACAATTTTATACAATCTCTTATTGTAGCACTTATATGCTTTGGATCTGCTAGAATATCAAAGAAATATGCCTTCATCACATCTTGAAGTAAAGATTCCAAGGCCATCTTCCTATCTTTTGATGTAGAATCTACTACCAAATACCTTGGAATATTTGATAGAATAAGATCTATCATACCATAGTTCATAAGGCATCTAATCAGTGTTTACCCTTAATTGCACTTTGTTTAAGACATACACTGCTGTGTGTACTACATCTCTCCAGTAAACATTAGGTAACATTACCTCATTTACCATAGTTCTTTCCATCTCTTTTACCCTTCTATTTTTCCTTTCTAGAATGCCATTCTATTATGGAGTTCTAGGTGCATAATATTGTCTTTTTATGTTGTTCCTTTCATATTATTCCACAAACTCATTGCAGGTGAATTCTCCACCTTTGACTGATCATAATCATTTTATTGTCAAACCACTCTCCTTCTCAACCATAAATCTAAAAGTCTTAAACCTCTCAAAGGTTTCTGACTTATCCTTAAGAAATTTCACCCATGTCATTCTTTAGAAATCATCAACTAATAACATGAAATATCTCTCACCTTTTAGTCCTTGTGTCTTGGTGTTAGGGTTAGCCGGTAGAAGATATCAATTAAATATAAATAAATATTAAATAGAGGAATGGAAATACACAAAAATAATAACAGTGAGAGACAAGTTTTAATGTGGTTCACCCAAACTCAGGCTTCATCCACCTTACAGAGAGAGTCCAATATTATTATCCAGTAAATCAAATCGATTACAGCCAACAATCCCTGCAACTAAATACCATTGGAAATACTACAATACAATATCAATGGAAACCCTAACCCTTAGCTGCTTTTAACAAGACTTATGTCGGTTACAAAAATAGGGTTTTTTTATGTCAGCCAATGAAAAAATAACTCCCGATGCCTTAATAAAATAATAAAAAACCATATGAGGTTTTGGGGGCATTGCCCCCGAGCCCCCACGGGGGCGCTGCCCCTCGACCCAGCCATGTATCGTGATAGGGAATGTGCCAGGGGTGCTGCCCCTAGATCCCGCAAGGGGCGCTACCCCTTGACCCCATCTTTGGGGTGCTGGCCCTTGACCTCATAGGAATTTGGGGGTAAACTGTGCCGATAAAAGTGGGGTAAATTTAACCTCCAATTCTGATTAGGCTCCATATAACAACAATCTCCCACTTGGAGACTGATCAGACTCCACACCATATCATCTCCCACTTGGAGACTAATCATAACACCGTTGACCCTGTAGCTCCAACTGGAAATAAGCACCCTGGACTATGTTGTTTTGTTTTTGTTATTTTTAGTCTAGAAGACCAACCGAAGTTGAAGAGGAGCTTAGCTTCTCCCTTGTCACTGCCTTTGTAAACATATCCTCTAGATTTTCATCTGTATGTATCTTTTCCAGCCGTAACTGTCCATCATCCAACACCGACCAAATGAAGTGATACCTCAACTGTATGTGTTCAGTCTATGAATGCAAGACATAATTCTTTGCAAGATGTATGGCACTCTGACTATCCATAAATAAATAACTATTAGCCTGCTATTTACCCAATTCTTCCATGAAAGATTGTAGCCATATCATCTCCTTGCTTGACTCTGTTGCAGCTACATACTCTACCTCCGTGGTGGATAAACCAACCACCTTTTGCAACCATGAGATCCAACTCAGCATTGTCCCACCTATAGTAAAGACATAACCTATAGTACTCCGGCTGGTATCAATATCCCCTGCCAAATCTGAGTCTACATAACCTACTAAATCAGTATTAGAGCCCCCAAAACATAAGTGTTTATTGGATGAACCTCTGAAATATCTGAGAATCCATTTGACTACATTCCAATGCTCCAATATGGGATGACTTATATACCTGCTTACGACTCCTACAACATGTGCAATATCTAGTCTCGTGCATACCATGGTGTACATTAAACTTTCTACAGCTGAAGCATATGGTACCTTGGACATTTTTTCTTCCTCCTCTGGTGTCTTAGGACACATCTCCTTAGTCAATTTTAAATGACTAGGCAAAGGTGTGCTGACAGCTTTTGCATTCTCCATATGGAATCTCTGCAACACCTTTTCAACATAATTAGCCTGAGATAGAGTCAATTTTCTATTCTTCCTATCTCTGTAAATTTTCATACCAAGGATTTGTTTTTCTGCCCCCAAATCCTTCATAGTAAATGACTATGCTAACTGCTATTTTAACTCTCTTATGTGATCCATGTTCGACCCAGCTACAAGCATATCATCAACATATAAACATAAAATAATGTAGCTGTCATTATCCAACCTCTTAAAATAAACACAATGGTCAAAATTACACTGGTTGTAGCCTTGCTCAGCCATAAAACTATCAAATTTTAAATACCATTGTCGAGGTGCTTGTTTCAGGGCATACAAACTCTTCTTCAATCTACACACCTGTTTCTCCTTACCTTTGACCTCAAATCCTTGGGGCTGTTCCATATATATCTCCTCCTCCAAATCACCATGGAGAAAGGTAGTTTTCACATCTAGCTATTCCAAATGCAAATCTTCAACAACCACCATACTTAAAACAGTATGAATAGAAGTCATCTTAACAACTGGAGATTAAATCTCATCAAAATCAATGCCCTTTTTCTGTGCAAATCCTTTCACAACTAACCTAGCTTTAAATATTTTCTTACCTCTAGCTTCCTCTTTCAAGGTATAAACCCATTCGTTTGGTAAAGCCTTTTTACCTGCAGGTAACTTACATAATTCTCAAGTCTAATTTTTTAGCAAGGAGTCCATTTCTTCTTTCATTGCAAGCTCCCACTGAACCTTTGTATCCACTTGCATAGCTTCATCATACCCTTCTGGTTCACTAGCATCTATTAACAAAATAGAATACAAAGGGGGAGAAAACCTTTTAGGAGGTCTACTTAGCATTGTTGACTATCTAACATTCACTAGAGTTTGTGGTATTTCTGGTTGCTGTTGTGGAGCCTGAGGAACCACTGGAACATCACTATTTGGAGTATCATCTAGCACCACAAAATCCTTTTCTTTCTTCTCATGTTGCTGCAACTGATCTTTGTACAACACCTTCTCATTGAATACAACATCCCTGCTTCTCAGAATTTTTTGATTTTCAAAATCCCAAAGCCTATAACGAAATTCATCAATGCCATATCCAACGAAGGTACATTTTTTTGATTTTGCATCTAGCTTGGTTCTATTTTTAGAATCTACATGTGCAAATGCTTCACATCCGAAGGTTTTGAGAAAAGAATAACTCACCTTCTTACCTATCCATGCTTCCTCTGGAATACCACATCCCAAAGGAACTAAAGGACCTCTATTAATTAAATATACAGTAGTGTTGATAGCCTCTACCCACATGTTTAAAGGCAGCCCAACATGCAATCTCATGGTCCTTGCATGCTCCATTATTGTCCTATTTGTGTATTCAACCACTCCATTTTCTTGTGGAGTCCCTGGAACCGCTTTCTGCCTACGAATTCCATTAAAGGAACAATAATCCTCAAATTCTTTGCTGCAATACTCACCACCATTATCAGATCTGAGACATTTTAATCTTTTACCCGTCTCATTCTCAACCAAGTTTCTCCATTTCTTAAATATTTCAAATACATCAGATTTCTACCTAAGGAAGCAAATCCATACCTTCCTAGTTGCATCATCTATGAATGTAACATAATACCGAGAGCCACCAAGAGAAGATACCTGAGCTGGTCCCCATACATTTGTATGCACAAGCTCCAACTTTTTATCTTTCTTTTGCTTCCCATCCTTTAGAAAACTCTCTTTTGTTTTTCATACACACAACTTTCATAGAAATCCATATTAATACATTTTAGACCTGGTAAAACTTTCTTAGAATGAAGTACCTTCATACCTTTTTCACTCATATGCCCAAGTCTATTATGCCACAATGCTATCTTAGAACCTACAGCAACTATTTTAGTCTCTTCCTGCGAACCTGTAGCAACTGTTCCTGAACTTGTTTATTTTTTCTCTGCAACAGCTAAAGTAGAAGGAACAGTATGACCTGTACAAAGATATAAGGTGCCTACTTTCACACCTTTTGCTACTATTAAGACACCTTTTGAAACCTTCCAATTTTTATCAGTAAATGTAACAATGCAACCTTCTTCAGCTAGCTGCCCTGCTGAAATTAAATTCATACTGAGCCTTGGAACATGCCTTACCTCTTGTAGTATCCAATTATTCCCATTCTGCAACTTAATCTTAATTCTTTCCTTTCAAACAATCTGATAGGGTTCGTTATCTCCCAAATAAACCAGCCCAAAAATCCCTTGGACATAATCAAGAAAATAACTTCTATGGGGCGTAGCATGAAATGAGGTCCCTGAATCTAAAACCCATGAATCATTAGCATTATCTAAGGAAAGAATCAAAGCATCATCTTCAGATTTATTACATACCACATTTGCCTCCTTATTTCCTTCTTGTTTGTCTCCTTCTTTATTCTTCTGAGACCAATAATATTTCTTTAGATGACCTAGTTTCCCATAGTACCAGCAATCCTTCTATACTCTGGATTGGGATCTCTTATCCTTTGATTTTCCCTGTGACTTCCCATGACCTCCAGAACCTTTTCCTCTCTCCTTTGATTTGCCCCTGCTTTCTGCATTCAAAACACTACCTGATGTTGACCCTCCTGAGCTTTTCCATCACATTTCCTCATTAAGGATAACACCAACAACATCATCAAATTTTAAAGTATGTGAACCATAGACACAATTACTTACAGCCATTACCAAGTTGTTTCAGCTTTCTGGCAAAGAACATAAAACCAAGAGAGCCCTCACCTCTTCATCAAATTTCACTTTTACAGAAGTTAACTGACTGACAATCATATTAAACTCATTTAAATGATCTGTCACAGATCCACCTTCAATCATTTTCAAATTAAACAAACGCTTCATGAGAAATACTTTATTTGAGGCTAAGGGTTTTTCATACAATTTAGCCAAAGCTTTCATCAGTTCGCTTGTTGTCTTCGCTTCTGTTATATTGAATGCCACAGATGGTGCCAGGCACAACTGGATGGTTCCTAGTGCCTTTCTGTCTAGAAGTTCCCAATCCTCATATGTCATTCATGTTGGTTTCTTGGATACTCCTTCCAATGGCCTCCATAAATCCTTTTGATAGAGGTAATCCTCCATCTACATCTTCCATAACTGATACTTCTGCCCATTAAATTTATCAACCTTCAATTTACCCTCATCTGCTATTTCTCCCACTCAATCGTGAGACTCCCACTCAACCATGAGACCTTCCTACAGATGATAATTAAACACAACCCACTCTAATACCACTTGTTAGGGTTAGCTGGTAGAAGATATCAATTAAATGCAAATAAAGATTAAATAGAGGAATGGAAATACACATAAATAATAACAGCGAGAGACAAGTTTTAACGTGGTTCACCCAAACTTGGGCTACATCCACCTTACAGAGAGTCCAATATTATTATCTAGTAAATCAAACCGATTACAACTAGCAATCCCTGCAACTCAATACCGTTGAAAATGCTACAATACAATATCAACAGAAACCCTAACCCTTAGCCGCTTTTATCAAGCCTAACAATATGTAGGCATTTGGGGGGAAACCGCACCGATAAAAGTGGGGTAAATTTAACCTCCGAGTCTGATTAGGCTCCATATAACAACACTTGGTTGGACCACATAGGTCTATATGAACTAACTCCAAGAGTCTTGAAATACAATATTCTTTTGTTTTGAAACTAGACCTTGTATGTTTCCCATGCTAACATTACTTACATATGGTATTGGTTGGCTTGATTATTTTAGGCATGTGCCTAACTACATTTTTTGAAATTACCTTCACAAGGTTGTCAAAATTGATATGTTCCAATCTTCTGCGCCGCAACCAACTTTCATCAACATGTCCCATCAAACAACTTCTTCCTTGAATCTCTTTGAGATTGTAAAGATTATTTTTTGTTTTGCTTGCTTCAGCAACCAACTTACCAGAGCTTACTTTCCTGATCTCACATCCTTTTGCATTGAATGTCAAAGTATATCCATTATGACACATCTGTCTTACACTAATCAAATTATACTTTAGTCCTTCAACATAATAGACATTGTGAGTCTTGGCCTTTCCATCAATACTTAGTGTTCCTTTAATGTAGATCTTCGCAGATGTGTTGTCACAAAACTTAACTAAGCCTCCATTCCATTCTGGCAAACTTATAAACTTACTTTTATCTTCGGTCATGTGACTAGAGCAACTACTATCTATCACCCATGGATTATGTCTCTTAGCATGGAATGTTGTATGTACTAACAAAGATTCTTCTTTCTTCTGATCATCCTTCTTCTTCTTCCATACTTTCTTAGTTTCCTTCTCCTTATTCACAAGAGATTCTAATGCATTATCCTCCTTAGGAGAAACATTCTCCTTTCTTTCCTATTTGTTAGTTTTTACAAAGTTTGTTCTGTAGAATTTTGTAATATGACCAATGTTATTGCAATTATAAAAAACTACTCTAAAATCTCCTAGAAGTGTAAAAGAATTTTTGCAACTAAAATCATTTTTTCTCCTAGGAACAATTCTACAACTATCAACCCTATGACCATATTGATTACTTGAATAACAATAGCCACAAAAGTATTGGAAAACATGATCATGCCAGAATATCTTACAGGAGGGGGACCTTCATATCTTTTCTCCTTCAGATCTTTGACTTTTGTGAAGCCATCATCTTCCTTTTTCTGCTTCTTCTCTTTAGTCTTTTTAGGAGGATCACTAGACTTTGAATGCTAACCTTCTTAAAATCCTAAACCAACCATGTGTTGGCAAAAGACACTGTGTGGCTTCATTAGTGTTGTCATTGATGGTAACAAAGTCTATCCCACACATCTGCAGTATATAGTATGCCTATACCAGAAGTTGGATTGAAGATTGTTTTGGTCCGGTGAACAAGAACAAAGTATGTAACAAGGTATGACAATCAGGTGTGGATCTCTTAGATGGTGTAGCTTAGCAAGTTGCAGACTTGAACAAGTCAAGAGAGGTATCATGACTACTATATTCCAGAGATTTAGCCTCCAGTGATAAAGCATGAAAAAGATATGAGCATCTGAGTGTTGGGTTCCAGTCAGGTAGAGCAGACAGAGGAAGAACTAACCGGCAGAGTATCAGACTTCAATCCAGATGAGTAAAAGATGTTGATCAAGTAAATTGTGGGATTATACATTATTGGCTGACATGACTAATGACTTCTATGCCTATGTTTTTGATACGCATCACAAATCAAGCATGGATTTAGCCGACAAATCAATAACTTGCAAATATCTTAAGTGTTCTTGTTGCCGACTAGAAAGTTGATGAAATCCTTGATGCGGATATATATACCAGATGGATTCCAGTATGTAAGTGTGTGTAGCAAATAAGTGATGAAATAAAGTGTGAAGAAAGGCAGGGATAAGTGTGAGAGCAACAATTCAAGTTTGGTATGTGATAGAGTAACAACATTAAACATAGGAAGGATGAAGTGCATCAGATCAGTGTATTGTTCCTAACCGGAACCAAACTTTTGCATTTGTAGATGCTTCTCATTAGTTAAAACACTTAATTATCTTCTGTAAGTTATGTAGACAGTGAGTCTCTTGTAGGCAGTGTGCCTCTTGTGAGCAATGTGCTTAGGTAGTGAGCCCTAATTGGCAAGTGTCATTCTGTACTCCTTTATTCTTTTAACAAAGAATACAATCTTGGGTTATTCACCCCATGATTTTTTCCTTAACAGGGTTTTCCACGTAAAAATCCTTGTGTTATGTGTGTTGAATTTATTTCTGCTCTTATGATTACATATGCTTTCATTTTTTGATGCAACACTGATTATTAAGATACAAAAGGAAAAGAAAGTTAAGGAAATTTTGTGATAACTGATTCACCCCCCCTCTCAGTTATCTACCTTGTTTCCAACACCATGTTCTTTGGAAATCTCTGACTGCTTATCATTTCATCAAGCATGTCACTGTTCTTTTCAAACATCATACTAAGGTTAATTTGATTATTATCCTTTTCTAAATCTTTTCTGAGAGACATAATTTCGGATTCCAACTTTAGACATTCTTCAAATTTTGCTTTTAATTCAGATTTTGTAACTTCTCCTATTCTCTTGGCTTCTTCCACTTGTGCCCTCAAGTCAACAATTAGCTCTTCTGATTCTACAAGATTCTTAGACACCACATCTTCATGAAGTTGCAGCTTCAGTTTGAAGTTTTTTTTCCTAAGTCTCAATCTCTTATAAAAAACATACTAGCTCTCCTTCCATCTCTACTTCTCCTTCTTCTTCATTCTCAAGGTCTTCCACATTAGTATTGTTTTGATCTTTATTAGTAGCCTCCACTATCATAAATAGGAATTAATTTCCTTCAGCCTCATAAACACCTTCATTGTTGTCTTCTGAAATGGGGCTTTCTTCAGAGGAATTATTGTCACCTTTTATGTACAGACTTTTCTTGTTCTTCTAAAAATTCTTCTTTGGATAGAACTACTTGTTACTTTTCTTACTATCAAATGCATTAGTTTTGTCTTTTTCGTTATAAGGACATTTAGCAACAAAGTGACCAACCTTTCCACATTTAAAACACTTAAAGGGTAACTTACCTTTATACTTTCTAGATCCTCTCTTCAATCTTCTTACAAAATTGGCCTCTTCTTCGTCTGTCTCAGATTTAGGCTCTCCATTATTTGACTTCTTTGATGCCTTGAATGCAACTTCTCTCTTTGAAATTTCAATACCACCTTTTGTCACTTCATAGGCAGTAAAAATACCATCTAGCTCATCAACATTTATATTATTAAGATATTTTGCTTCTTCTATAGCAAAGACTTTAGAATCATACCTAGAAGGTAAAGATCTAAGTACCTTCTGAACAATCACTGGCTCTTTTACTTCTTCATCTAGTCTTCTCATAGCATTAAGAACTTCATCAATTCTGAGCAAGTAATCAACAATATTTTCTTCCTCTCTCATTTTTAGACTTTTAAATTATCCTTTATAGGTTTGCAACTTGGCTTGTTTCACCTTTGTATCTCCTTCATAGATTCTCTAAACCTTATCTGATATTTATTCAAAAGACTTGCATTGCATTACTTTCAAAAATTAAGACTTAGCTAAACCACATAGAATTGCATTCTTAGCCTTAGCATTATTCTTGTCTGTTGGATGAGTTGTAGGAGTAGTATATCCATCCTTAATAGATTTCCATAAATTGAACCCTATTGATGTTAGGTAGGTTTCCATCCTTATAGTCCAGAACGCATAATTTGTTCCATCAAACAATGGTGCTTTGGTTGAGTGAGATCCTTCTTGACTGACCATGTGTTCAATATCCCAGATCATCCTTTAGTTGTTATGCTTCTTCCAAGGAACCTACTCTGATACCTATTGTTAAAACTCAAGAAATTTACTGAGAGGGGGGTGAATATGTAGATCAATAAAACTTAAAACTTCAAGCTACTAGAATGTAGATCATATAAACTTTCAATGCAATAACATCAATAATAAGAAAGCATGCACATATGAACACCATATATACATGGAAAACCAAACATGCGAAAAACCATGGTGAGAAAATACTGCTAGGATCTACTATCCTAATCTAGCCTCACAAATGAAACCATTGATTATAATGTTTAAGAGCACCAACTCTAAGGAGTCACCAAACCCCTAATTTAAGAGCACCAACTCTAAGGAGACTATAATCCCCTGATCTGAGCATCAACTAAGTCCACAAGAGGCACCAACCTCAGTGAATCTTTACATATTCAAGTATGCAACCATTTGGTTCTTCATAAACCTCAAATGCATCTATTCAAATCATATACAGTCTTCTCCTCTCACTCTACTCATCTAGACTCACTCTGCACTGAATTTATTCTATTACAATTGCTTTTAGTATACAGTTATCTCTGCATACACTTGTACATCTAAATGTGTGCACTCTAGTCTTTCTGTACTTCTTCTTTTTGCATGTCCAGAACAAAAACTCAACATGTAGTTCTATGCATGCATTCAATCTATTTTTCTATTGTTTATCAATCACTATAACCAACCACAGCCATAGTTCTATTTATATCTTCGTGCATATAAAAGTTATATTTTATTTGATTTTATCCATCATCATCATCATGCTACCAATTTATTTTTATGCTATTTACACCATCATTGCCATGCATCCACTGTTAGTCCTTAACTGCTAATTATGCATCCAGGTTTCATGCCAAAAATATAACCTTTTAAAACCCTTTATTATTTAACCATCCTTTTCTTTTGGCAAATTTATCATTTCGCTAACCTTGGCTTTTAACTCCTCTACCAGAAATTTTCATCTTTTTCAAACTTTACTTTTATCCCCTTTTGCATCTATTGGCAAAAGTTCATTTCTTCAAACTTTACCTTTTTGTCTTCTTAATTGGAAATTTCTCATTTTTCCTTAGTGAATTTTGGAGATCTCAAACTAATCTTTCTTTGTCGGTTAAACAAGCTTTATACACACCATCACTTGTATCACCTTTATCAACAAAATCACTCTTTTTTGAACTATTGCCTATGATTCCTTTGTCAGTAAATATCAACTTTCACAAACCATGGCTTATGTCTTCCTTATCGGCGAAGTCTAACTTTTGAAAACTTAGCCCTCTGTTCTATGCTATCAGCTTGTCAGAAAATCTTAAAATCTAAGAACTAGTTCAAAAACTAGGAAGTTTTCTGATATAGTCTTTACATAATCAATTTTTCTTTGTCATCAATTCTCTGAGATTACAAAATGGCCTATCCTTCCTTTATCTCTTCACACACTATCCTCTTTTCTTTGTCCCTCGGGTACTACCGAGCTATATGCTCTGTAGTAGTACTCGGCCTATCTACCCTCCTCGAAGAGCTCATGTTGTGCCTGTACAAGCTATCCCTGCAACTGGGTAATCTATGTCTACATCAATGTCAACACTAGACCCATGCCAGTACTCGCTGTAACTCCCTACAAACTCATCACCTACCCCTCTACCTGTTAGGTCCTCGCCTCTGCAGCATGTCGTTGGGCTATCTTTGCATCTCTCTCACCTATCAAGGTGGCTATCTGGGCATGTGCCTATGATAACTGCACTTGTAGCACACCCACCTGTCCATCTGATCCATCTAATAATGTAGTCGCGTCCCTCAACTGCACTAACTCCTACTCTCGCCTCTCCAGGGTCTCCTGTAAACTAGCGACTTGTCCCCATAGGGTCTGTATCTCCTCCTCGACCTCACCTCAGGTACACTGACGAGAGGAACACTCTCTCAGAGCTAAACCAACCCCTGTACCTAAGCTACTTACCTCTGCCTACCCCATGGTAGTCTCAGGAATGTGCTACTACACATTCCTATGCCTAACCTCCAACCCAAGTGTTTGATGTACTGTAACAGCTGTCTATGCCTGCTGCTGTGGAGGCACTTGTGGAGGGGGCATAAGCTCCCTGTCTACTCTCTGTCATTGATGTCTTGATGCCTGCTGCCAAGGTGCTGACTAACTTGGCACTTGCCCAACCTAAACCTGTTGTGCTAGTACTTATTGTACAACTATCTCCTGTTGTTGTGGCAACTGCTGCTCTCCCTCCTCCTAGCCTTGCAGCTGTGTCTCTAGGGATGGTGCCAGTAATCACCATCTCACTCGTCTCCCCTACCTTCCTCACCCTACCTGTGCATGGGTTGTTGCTGCCAACACTCCCATCTGACCCCCAACCCCCTCCTCCCCCTCCTCCTCCCCCTCATCCTCCTCCTCCTCTACTTCCTCTACCACCAAGTCCTCCTCAATGATATCTCCCTCATCCTCCACGGTCAGATCTGGCTCCTCCATTGAATCAATCAAATCGACTGGCCTCTAAGTAACCCACCACTGATCATAGGTAGGTGTCATCCCTGTATCTGCAACTGTACTCCTCCAATCCCATCGCTACAACTGCAAGACTAAAAGGTCTGCTAGTGCTACCTGTGGGTCTATGGCTAGTGGCCAATCACCCAAGATGGTAGATACCTGTCAATCATCTGCCACCCATGACCCATCAAATAACATAGTTGAATAGCATAAGGCAGGTCCACGTCATCCTCTGGCCAAGGCTCAACACCAATGTAGGGTCACCATATAACACGAGTCAAATCATCTAGTACCCACTGCCAGTACTGTAGCTTCCCAGTGTGTGAATACTCCATAGGATGCCGATATAAAAATATGTAGGCCTCAAACTATTGACGGTAATACCCTCCATCCGGCCTGGTGATCGCAATATGCTCAAATGCCCACACGTGCAATAGTGTGACCCTAGCTGATAGTGTAGAATCATAATGATACACAGGTGTGCATCTCATGATATAGCTGTGCTAGCATCACTAGCCCCCAGGCATAGACTATCCCATGGTGAGCCATGTCCTCTATCATCAATCCCCAACCAACCGTAAAACCTCTACCTCACTGATCCGACATCACCATTCCTCCGATCAATGCACAGAGAAACAAGGTAAACTGATCTACACCTATTGGTAATGTCTCCTAATATCTCAACTCTTGTCGATCTCCTGAGAGCTCTGGATGACCTGGGGTAAAGGGTCTATGTAGTGTTGGTCACCTCCTCCTCGTATCATAAACCACTTGATCTCCATGAATCAGCAACTTGAGGATGTGATATACATCCTCAAGCGTAATCATCATCTTTCCCCTTAGGAAGTGAAAGAAATAGGTCTCTGGGTGAAATCACTCGACAACTGCCATCATCATCGCCTGATATGCTCGTAGCACAGGCATATTGGACACTGTCAACAATCCCAAATCTGCCAATTGGGCCTGAGTCGGTGCACAAAACCAGCAAACAAGGCCATCACCGCAGGAATGCGTCACTCCCGCAAGCCTATAAACCCTCTAGCAACCTGCATCCACCAAGTCTTTGTTAAAAAACCCATCTTTTCTTCTAAATCAATCTCCCTATGCTAAATTTCCCCCATATAGAGGCCAAATTAAATTTGGCACTACAAAATCCCCCTTTAGCACTAATCTCATGAATAGCACTACACAACCCCTGTATGGAACCACATTTTAATATGGTGCCACTGCCCGCGCAAAAGGTGCTACTTTGCAATATAGTGTTGCTTTCATCTTTCGCGTCAATCCGCTTGATGGCGCAACTCCAGCCAATGGTGCTAGTTTCACAAATGGTGCCATGACTACACATGACACCAATCCACTGGATAGCACCACTTCCCAACATGGCGCCAATCGAGACGATTGCACCGTATCCTGCCCGTTTGGCACCAATTTACCAAACCCTAACCTTGCGCAATATTGTGCCAATGCAGACAATGGCACCAAAACAAGTTGTTTTGGCACTGATTCTCCCTTTCCTCCCACAAACGGATAGTGCCATTCCACAGGATGGTGTTAATCCGTGTTCTTTTGGCACCAATTAGTTTCTTGATAGCGCCACAACCCTAAAATCCATTTTCTCAAAATAATAAATGCATCGAACACAAGAAACGACAAAGCTAGGGTTTGGGCCTACCTAGGCACCAGCCTCTGGTGCTCTCCGATAGGACCAAACTCACTCAGACAAGTGCTCAAAGCACAGGAAAAGTGGATTGTGGTGTGCCATCTTTTCTCTCCTCTCTTTGGTCCATGTGGCTCTATGTGTGCAAATGTGGCACTTTTAGGCCCACTTATCTACTTATAGTAAGCCATGTCATCCTTCCATGCACTTTTCCCTCCCCAGGGTGTAGATCACAACCATTTTCACCCGTTTTTCTTCTTGTCAACCTGTTTTCCCATCCTCTATCCAACTTTCACCTCCGTTTCATCCTTTCGAGAGCTCACCTGAAAAAAATTATTTTTTCAACCGACCTCTCGAGGGGGCATCCCTGACTCATTTCATTCCTTCCTGGCAGTTGGGGCATAATTTTCTTTGACTTTACACCACTTCCCTACTAGGTCTTGATGCCACATCAAAGAGGGGCAAATGTAGACACCTAAAAATATCTTCACCATCAAACTGACTCCCGAGATCACTAAACACACCAATTCCCCTTCCAAACAATTAATTAAATTTTTATTTAATTAATTATCCTATTCAACACCTATTTTTCCTCCATTCATCCTACCAAATTGAATTAATTTATTAATTCAATAGTCTAACATTACCCCATTAATTAAATAAATGTGCAAATATTTATTAGATTAATTTCCCCTTTTCCTAAACCCAATTAATTAGGTAAATCATGTCTATCTAATTAATTTAGCCCATTAATCAACCTATCCCTACCCTAGCTAATTAAATATCTATTATTTAATTACCTAGCCTAACCTACATGACCCTTGACCTAGGATTAATTAAATAAAAGCTTATTTAATTAATCTTAACCCCTCACTAAGCCATTCCCTAGTTTCTTCTAGCCATATTAATTAGGCTAATAACCTTGATTAAAATGGTCAAACCCCAGTTAACACCTTTTTCCACACATCTCCAATAAAAAAATATTATCTATGCCACATAAAATAATTTTTTGTACACATATGCCAACCCACCTCATTGAAAACCTCTTACACGTGTCATAAGCATTTAATCCCACTCTTCCCCAAATGAAATTTTAATTCATTTTACTCTTCCCCATGTGAATTTTTAATTCACATCTAATCTGTTACCTCTCAATCCAACTGGATGCTTTTTCCCAGTTGTCCCTATAAGGTAGCCATCAATGATCAATAGGATTCCTGGGCCAACGGCTAATAGTACAGGAGATAGACTCTATAGATATCTCCTGTTTTTTTTTTAGGCTCTGTAGAACCAAGGGGGGTATTCCCTATTCAACATCCATGAGATATGTTTGTGGATTGACTGGGATGTTGATACAAAGCAGATAAATCCTCCTTTATGCAAACCAAAACTGTGAAATAAGTGCAAAGGGGCTAGCTTTGGGCCTATATTCAATTGTAGACAGAGGATTTTGGATCCTAAAACTACTTCTAAAGTCCTAATGGTTTGATTTGAAGTTTAAGTTTGATTTTATGTTTGGACGCAAAACTGAGACCTTGGGTTGTGACCTTAATACAAGACTGGATCGGTGCCTATTTGGGGCTCGGAGTCAATAGACATACACATGTGAATGGCCAGCGTGAACATATACCAAAGACTGGATATCAAGGGGACTTCTAATATATTCCTTATAGATACTTCCCAACAATTAGGTGCTTAATCTTTCATACTTAATGGTATCCCTACTCTAACACGTTCTCTCAATGATTAACCTGAAACATTTAATTTGTTCCTTAAACAGAAGTAGGAGATTAAAAATTCAATATAGAAAAACTATATTCCTGAGCCTTAACAACCCTTAGTTATCTTGATTCAAAAGAAAATATGCCCACAACTTGGAGACAAATGATTAAACACATGCACAGAGCATTTCTCATATAAAATAGCATAAAACTCATGCATGAAACATATAACATGAGACTCATAAACTTACAAGACATCAAGAACAGGCCACCAATGAAGTTGTATTGTGTCACAACACCAAAATTTGTTCAGTTTTCAACAACCACAATGGGTAACACAGTTTGGCTTTTATACCAAGACTGTGTACCCAACAAAATTTATTACAAGGCAAATCAAAAATCTGCCAGATTCAATGCATGAGGAATGGCGCTCAAAAATATTCAACGCTATGGGGAGACAAAGAGGAATGAGCAGATGGAATCAGGATCTGCACCGCCGTTCAAGGACATTCATCTTCAATCGGGTTGTTGACCCGTCCATCATCGACCCATACCACTACAACCCCGCCATTAATGCTTCAGCTACTCGCAACCCCTTCCTGGAATGCAGCAGCGGACCCATGGAGTTTTTCCTCTCAAAAATTGAACGCAGACATAAGGAAAAAAATCCATCGCTGAAGGTTAAAAACCTAACCGTCGATCACCCTCTTGTCGTTGCGATCAACGGCACCCAAAAAATGTTGAAAAGTCACGAACCAATAATACCATGCCATGTTAGCACCTCATGCATCTATCGCTGACTTTTCGCCCTCTCAATTTTGCGTTTGAAAAACCCTTTGTATATGTAAAATGCATATACATGCAACAACTCAATATACAAGGCGGACCCCAAAATATCATGAAGCAGATTGGAAACTTATTCGGGTCCGACTTGCATCTCTTTCCTTTGTGTATCAGCTTGTATATCGGCATATACAAGTGCTTTATACAACCCATGGACCTCAAAATTTATTCAATGCATTTCATTCCTCCATTGCATCCGGGTTGTTTGTCCTTTTGCTTGCATGTCTCAATGTATAACTACATATACAATCGCCTCACACATATAAGGCGGATCTCAAAAATTCATCCACCGCACCTGACTTATCCCTCGGGTCCGGAATGCATATTTCTACTTGTATGTTTTGAATGTATGTCGGCATACATACAATTGCCTTTGTATGTAACTGGTGGGCCCGACCCTTTTTCTCTCTCCTTTGCACATTTCGTTGCTCATTGCATATACAAATACAATGTACAAGCCCTTTGATACAAGTGTGGAATCTGCGGCAGAATATTCTAGGAATGCACATTTGTATTATTTTGGAATCCGGCCTACACATTTGCGAATGCATATCTCCTTTGTATGTCGAACATACAATCTCACTTGTATATCCGTGGGCCCGACCAGATGTATTTACCCTGCACTGTTCACTTTGTATATGAGGCAAACCCTTATATACTTTGCTTGTATCTTCGAGATACAAAGACCCTTGCATGTCTGCGGACCCCGCCGCATGTATCTCCCCTTGCCACTGTAGCAAATGCATGTTGGCCCTTGTATATTTTTTCTTTGTATACCTACAATGTATCTTTTCTCTTGTACATAGCCGTTGTATGTCTGAACATACAAACCAAATATACATGCAACTTGATATACAAACAGGGAATATTCCCAGGAATCTACAAAAGATTCCCCCTTTGTATATGCACATTTTCAAGCCCGATATGCATTCAAAAATGCATATAACTCATTATTTCAAAAGCCGATGGAGATTTCTGACCCGCCAATGCACATTTTGACCTGTATGTATATACAAAGACACTTGCACCTTAACTGATTTTTTGCATTTTTTCAACTACAGAGGCCAAAAGTGTTAGAATTTTTTTGAATTTTTGGAAGATGCCTGCGAGTTAAAATACTTGAAACCAGACTGCTCATGCAGCGGTAACATAATCCATCTCACCCAACCTCATTAACTCCACCCCTTTCCCAAGATCAATTTAAAATTAATCTTTATTCCTAGCCCTCCATTTTTCAAGATGAAATCTAGGCCCTCCACATCATCTTCATCCTCCACCATTGATCTCTCAAATCAATCTCTAGCCTTGGGTCAAATCCTCTCCAAAATTGCCTATACATACAACACTCCTCAAGCCATTTCATCATCCACAATTTGAGCAAAGTTATCATGCCAAAATCTCTCCTCTTGAGCTAAGTCCATTTAGTGATTTGCATAGGTTGAGAGCATTTCATATCTCATTTGAGCATCTTGGGTAAAGCTAGGGTGTTTGGGTGCAACACTCTCTACCTCATCTTGGATTTGTGGGTCATCTTGAAGGTATAATACTTGTGTTTATGCATTTGTTTTATGTTTTTCCTTTCATTTTGATTTCACTAATCACAAATAGAAACCAAGGAGAATAGGATCATGATGCAGATATGAGTTTCATGTCTTGCACAAAGTGAATGAAAAATAGGAAAACGTCACCTAGGATACGTCTTGGTACATCACAAATTTAACCTTCCCTCTTACTGGCAATGACCATAGGCAATGGCCAAAACAGGAAGTGATTGGTCAAGGATGTTGGAGCACCTAGGCCTCCACTGTGTTAGAGTTGGCTATGATTAGAGCCACCTAAGATCTAGGACTTCATGAAAGTACAAGAGAGATCAAATGAAAGAATAATGATATTCTATCAATGAATGCAAAAGAAGGATTATTGTTATTACAATGTATATGATATGCCTTGCTTATAAAGGCAAGGTGAGAGCTAGAAAGGTGGAGTGGAAAGTGGAGATATTCCTACAACATGTGCCAATTAGAGGATGATAACTAATTGCACATGTGGAGGATAAGACAACTCACTCCAACTATCAACAACTCAACACACAACTAGACTTAACTAGACACAACTAGACATCTAGTAGACTCACTAAGTTAACTTAACATGTGTGATTAATGTGTGATGTGTGAATATTATTTAACTAGTAAATAGTTAAATAAGATTAATTATCCACACTATGGTAAACCAGTTAGGTGATAACCCTGTTCACACCAACACCCCCCTTAAGTGCAACTTAGGGAGTAGTTGACTAAAGCAAGATGAAATGATGGATGATGGGTCCCAACTACTAGGCCATGTTAGGTACCCATGTACAACAAATCTCAAATGGAGAAAAAGAGAAAACCTCATGGGAAAAAAACTCCTCTCCAAAAGTGAGAATGCATGAAACATGAAAGTGAAAGAAGAAGTGTTAGTAGGAGGACTCAACATAACCCCCCAAGGACAACTTCTATCACATATATACAATCAAATACCCCCCCATAGGAGAGCAAGTGTGAGACTATAGGTCCCCCCACCATGAAGTAGCTCCTGTGCAAATGGTGGATGTCTGAAGAAGAATGCTCGAAAGTGTCCTATACCTGCAAACAACATTTCTCCCCTTAGGAAGAAACAAATCCAAAAGCTGATGTTGAAGAAACTCCATCTCAAGGAATGAGGGAAAAAGCCTCATGATCGATGATGTCTCTAAAAATTGTTCAAATGTCCGCATGTCAGAATCAATGAATACCACAATGCAATGATGTGTGTCCAATCCAAAATCCTGTGTAGACTTATGAAGAACAACCTCCAAAGATGAAGTAGATGGGATAATAGTTGTGCTATAACTGTCATCAAAGAGGAGAGATATCCCCTCAAGTGTGTCCTCTAAATCTACAATATGAGACTCACAAAACAAGTATGATATACCTACCAAGAAAGTATCCCACAAAGTTGTGTCTGAAAGACCTGTATGATCATGCTCTACTGAAGAAGAAGCAACCATGTAAATGTTGATCTCTGAAGAAGGAGGTTGAGGTGATGGAAGCTCAGCACTAGTCTCCATAACTGAAGTGGATGAAAGAACACCAAGGTTCAAGTGACCAAACTTCTCCTCAGAAACATGATTCACATTGATGCATGAGTGTAAATAGCCATCAATGGATCTACATCATCAGAAGAAGCAAAATGGGAGAAAGTATACAAGTGAGATGCGTGATCAACCATCCCAACAGCAATGATATCTCTGCTCTCCAAGTCTCGTATGATCACAGAATCAGGAGTGAACTCAACTATCTTTCCTGCACCATAATAAGTAATTTGGTAGATGGAAAGGAGATTGGTTGACAAGGAAGGTACACACAACACATTGTTGAATGTATTCTCTCCAACATCAATGGTTCCTTTACCAAATGCATGCATGTTGTAGGCATCAAAAAAATTGTCCTAAGTTATCCTTCATCCAAAGATTTAATTAATTTTAATTAATTAAATAAATCTTACCATTTTATACCATATTTTGTAAATAATAAATTCAAATTATTTATTATTTATCCATAAACCACAACACCTCCCTACAAATAATAAATTAAATCAACTTAATTTATTATTTTATCCAAACTTTAACCTAAATTTATTTCACAAAAAATAATACAAACCCGTTACCATAACCCTAACCACCTTTTTACCTACCTTTTTCTCGTTCAACCGATCAAACCACTTTTGAAACCGTCTCCAAAATTTTATAAAAATCAAGCTCATCCATCATTTATGACCCCCGCAACATTTACATTGGAGTTATGCTACTATTCTGAGCAACCACATTTAAGCGATTTTGGTAACATTTAATTTTTCGAGTTTCAATAGTTTGCAATTATCTTTTTGGTGCACTTAATGTAGATTTTAGGGTTTTGCAAAATACATTTTCAAATCTTTTATTAAAATCTATGTTGGCTGCATACAATGGTGAACCTGACGTGAACCTCCTTTTTAATCCATTGCTTCGCAAGTACTCTTCTTGTGTTTTTGCAGGTTTTTGATGCACTTGGGAACAATCTCGAGGCTAAATTTTCCTGAAAATCTTCTTGGACACATCTTCTTCAATTCCAGAAAAAGTTAAGTTTCTATTCCTTGGGCCGGAGTAATTGCATAACTGTCATTGCTTAACCCAACCGTTGAATAGGCCACCTTCAAAGCAATGAAATCGTAGAAATAATTTCTCAACAATGATGTCAACATTTCTCTTGTATCTGTGAGTCAATCTGTGTGAGATTTGCACCTCCCATTTCTTTAGGATTTTGTAGATAACCATATTACTGCGGTTTCCTTGATTATACATCACATCATTCATTGCATTTGGCGTACCCTTTAATCAAGAAATTTGCCTTTAGCTTTTATAGATTGCCGTTTTAAATCTTCTAAATTCATCGGTTGTTTCTTGCAGCATATTCCCCTGAACCTTTTATGGTATAAGTGATAGCTATTGTGCTAGGAAAATCGCCTCACGCCGTTAGAATATTCATGTTGTTCTTTTTATATACATAAGCATTATAGTATCTGGAAAAATTGTTTCGCACTAATAACGCCACAAAAACCTCCAATCGTTGTTTCTCTGTGTGCCTCTATCCAATGGAAAATTTTCTAACCTGGTTATTTGTTCCTAACGTATTCCCATGTGGAGTATTCCATGAATGTTGCGCATAACAGTGCCCAAAAAAAAAATTATCTCATCGTGTGGTAAAAAGACTTCATGCCACTGAATTCCCATGCCGTAACAAAATATTCATACTGTGTTTGCAGAATTGGCTCATACTGGAAAAACAATATTTACATAGCGTTTGTTTCAAGCTGTTAATCATTCAGGTTTATTATTAGCTGATAGGCTTTTATGTTTGATTATTATAGTGCCAGACTATTAAGCTGATAGACCCTTATATGTGATCATTATAATGCTGGGAATATTGTCTCAACGGTTGTTTTTATCAATGTATTTCTTGAATGTTCTATAGATGCCAAATGTATTTAATACTTGCAATGCCAAAGCGGTTAAATTAAATATCTGGTCGTAGCTTCTAAGCCGTCTTTCTGTGAGCAGTTTACCTACCTTAACATATGGGCCGTTGACATTCACTTCAAGCTGCCAACAATCACATAAAATTACAATGTCATTTTAACTGTGACAGTATTATTTGGATTTACTATTCATACTTACCATGTCACTGTTTGTTAAAAGTTAGTCTTAGAACTGGAATTTAGCTGTGAAAGGTTTTTAAACTGTGCTTTAACTATTTTAATCACATCACACTTAGCGAATTTTCTGTGCTAACTTTTTGTGTTGGCTGTTAACAGGTATATTGGAGGTTTTAAACTATCTTTTGTTGGTGGTTATTTTAGTAATCTGAATTTTTTTTTAAATCATTGAAGTGTCAAATTGTGGATCCAAACATACAACTTAACCACTCGATGTTTAAACTCTATCACGAGATCAATTTTTCTACTTAACTGCTAGAGATTAGTGTAGTCAGACTTGAAATCATCTGCATGTAATCAAATTTCTGGCAAACCAGCTGTAATCAAGTGGATCGCTAGAGTGCCCATTTTTAGCCCTTGGAGGCTGTTTCACTCAGATAAGCATAACTTTTTTTCATTTGTCATCGGATTTTCATGTTTTTGTAGGCGTTGGAAAGGTCACTTAGAGGACTATATCGTGGTGAAGGCCATTTTCTTAAAATCATCTCAGATCTTTTGGTATAATCATTTGAAATTCAGTCATTTTAAAACATCAAATATTTTTCATCTCGCATTTAACGTTTTTGTGTGGTTTTTGCAGGATTATTCATGCCAATCTAATATATCTCATTGCAGCTATACGCCTGTCAAAGACAAAATTTTCAAACTACTAATTAGTTTTTTTTTGCAGGACCGATTGTCAAAGAATCTAATCTTGAAACATTGTGTCTTCATTTTATAGATTAGATCACATCATAAGCAAGGATTAAAATTAACAAGTGTTTGCGATGTCTTGTGGCTTGCAATTTTGTCATTGAATGTGTATGCTCTTCTCTTGCGCCATTCGGCGATCTTGAGAATCAAAAGCATTTTCTTTGACATTTTGTACAACCACCCACACATTTGGATTTGGAATTAAAATGAACCCCATGCGAGTGTGAGGCAAAGGCGTTGTGTATGCTCTCTCCTTGCGTTTCATGCGATCTAGGAGATCAAAAACAACGTGTTTCCTTGCTTTTGTTATCCTTAGAGTGGGCCTGCTCTTGAGACACATCCGCAAGGAGAACTCATTTGCGACCCCAAGCGGGACTTTCGTCCGGCCTGCTATATAAATTGAGGATAAGGCGAAAGCCAAGTCTAACCGGTATTAGCGCTTACCGTACAGTGCTAGCTCGAAAGGAGGTGTACCTTGTGTATATTAAAACTCCTAGTAGGGTTAGTCAAAGCCTTTAGTGGCTTTCTGGACGCTCGTAAGGTGCCGGTCCCCCGGATATTCACTAGAACCCTTTTGTGTAGTGGCCAAAAACCCTCTACTTGTTGATACAGGAGGAAACTCTGATAGCCGTCCCATATTTTCGCGGCTTATGGCAGAGATAGTAAGGTACCTCAGGATCTGCGCGTCCTAGGACCTGGAACTTGGTGTGCCTGAGAAGTGAGTGCACTGTAAGGGGGAGCCCGTGCCCCAAGTTCCTGGAGCTATACACCATAAGTAGGCGCGGCTGGGTAAAACCAAGTGGGAACTCAACAAGTATTGTCCTTTCTTAGCCTAGGATCGTGCATGTTTACAAGTGTTTGCAAAACATCTAGGTGTCATAAAAAACAACCAATCAAGTTGTGTGTCTTAATGATTGTTGTGTGTGCATATTTAATCATCATCACCATTATAACTTGTCTCCTACATCATCAGCTGGACTTTCAAAATTGAGAATCTTTTTATCCTCGTTGCACATCTCAAGTGGAATCTTGTCATTTTTAAATCACAAGAAGCTCTTTCGATTGATCATTCATCCATATCCATTCTCAAAATCTCTTTTCACTAGTTTGTAGACCCCCATTGTCCTATTGATCATATATCAACATCCAATTAAGAGACAGACCTTTTCCTAATCAATCCCATAACGATCCATTTGCTTAAGAGGCCCTGACCATTCTTAAGTTAGTGTATCTTTGTCATCTTATCTTTTCTACTCAATAAGCCCTGTCTTCCTTTGAGTAGAGGTGGCATTTTGGTCTCCTTTCTTCCTTAGGCATATCATCACCCTGAGTGTTTTAAAGGAGCCCCTTATCCGTATCTAGTCCTAAGGTCCATCCAGTCTCTTTGAGTCACCCTTTTGACTCTATTTCTATCTTAAATCAAACAATTCATATCTACATCTTGATCCATATCATTTATCCCCACTTTTGGAGTCTTTCATATCATCCATACATATCCATTTGAGAGCTTTTTAACATCTCAATTGTCCTCTATTTTCATGGTTACTACCCATGCCCAAGCCAAGAAAAACAATATGGATTTCACTCCTCAAAACTGGCAACCTCAATCCTTAAGATTCCTCGAAGAAGAGCCCATCCATGAGCAAATCAATCCTTCCCAACAAGATACTGGATCATCATCACATTTTCATAATGATCCATGTGGAGACCTTTCAACTTATGTAGATGTTCGAGATGACGTATCCGACCAACCAGTTACTCCCAAAACTCCTAAACCCACAAATGACTATGCTGAAACGAATCCAATTGCACTTCAAATTCAACAAGATCCTGAAACATTGCAACTTGTTCATCTCACCATGGATCATGATCCTGATTATTTTATGCAATACCTTTATGATTGTGGAGCTAGAGTCCCTGATGATATTTATGAGAGAGAAAGAGCACGAAGAAAAGCAGAAAAAGCTAAAGCCAAAGCTCAGGCTACTTCCTCTCTCCACCAATCTTTTTCAACACCTATGTCAAACGTGTTCCAATCCACCTCATCTATCACACCACCACAAAATTTTACCTTGGGACCACAAGATACTTCTATTTCTACAATCCCATCTCTCTCTTCCCATCAATCATTTTCAAGACCTATGTCTATCTCATCACATACTTACACATTGGGGATACCTCCTGACTATTATCCTCCCGTGCTCCAACCTATTCAGTCATCACTTACACCCCCATCGATTCCATCATTAGGAATCTCACAATCTATCCCCGCAATTCAACCCATTCAGTCATCTTCATCATTTCCTTCATTAGGATCATCTCTCACAACCTCTTCCATTTCATCAGTAGGGATCTCACAATCTGGCCCTATATCTTCCATACCGAAAACCTCCAACATTCCCTCATCTCAATTAATTCCCAATGCAACTCATGTTTCCATACCTCAAACTTCTTCTATCCACATCCGTCACATCAATGCTCAAGCAAAACCGATATCCACTTCCATACCCTCAATTTCACGAAATTATAACCCTACCAATGTCTCATCCTCAAAACCCGTTGATCCCCAAATCCTTCAGCTACAACAACAACTCGCTCAATCACAACAACAGCTTGCCCAATCGCTACAACAAAATTTGAGACTCCAATCAGTCCAACAATCCCAATCATCGTCACAACATCACCCTCAAACATCACCTCAAACGCAATTACACAATCAATCAATCACCACTCCACCCATTCAAGACGAAATCAAACGAATCATTGATAATCGGATTGGTGCTCGGCAAAAGAAATACTCATTTGCAGAACTATACCCAGATCCATTTGACAAATCTCTAATCATGGTACCTTTTCCTACAAACATTGAAATACCAAAATTTGACAAATACAAAGGAAAAGGTGACCCTCGCGATCATATTCGTGAATTCTGTATCGCATGCATGGAATTTCGACATGAACCTACATACTTAATGAGACTTTTTCCTAAAAGTTTGGCTGGCTCAGCCCTTGAATGGTTCTCACGTCTCCCAGGAAACATCACATCTTTTGAACAACTAGCAGAAGAATTTGTCAAAAATTTTGCCTACAACATTGAACAAGACACTTCCATGCAAGACCTTTATAACACCAAACAAAAAGGAGGGGAAACCCTTACTTCGTTTCTACAACGATGGAGGCATATTGTCAGTCGACTCCCTTGTCACATTCCTGAGAAACAACTCGTTCCAATTTTTGTGCAAAATCTTAATCAAGAACTGGCCTTTCACTTACAAGTACAATGTTCTGATTCATTTGAACAAATCATGACAAAAGGGAAGATGATTGAAACAGCTCTTATCAACAAAGGTCTCATCAAAATTTACAAAGACAATTACAATCGTGATTCCAATAACCAAAACAATGATAAATCCCAATATTGGAATCGAAACAAGAATATTGTGAATGATGGAATCACTGATACAAAACATGTTCAACATGTGCAAAACAAACCATTTGTCCTCAATTCTTCATCAACTCAGAATACAACTCGAGATCGTCCACCACATATACAAAAGAAATTTACCTTTCCAGGTTTGCGACCACCACGCACATTTTCAGATTTAACAGAATCTCTTGAATCCATATTTCGGAAACTTAAACAAGCAAACATGATTGAACTTCCTGACGCTAGTAAACCTTATGATGACAATCGACCAAAACCCCGTTGGTTCTGAGAAGATCAATATTGTGAATACCACCGTGTCAATGGGCATGCTACTAATTCATGCATAAGATTGAAGCATTATGTCCAAGATCTAATTGATCAAGGAGAGATACACATAGATCAAATACCTCATAAGTCTCCCAATGAGAAACTCAAAGCCTACCAAGAACCATTTCCTCCACATGGACAAAAAAATAATAGAGACAATAATGTTGATAACACATCACACAATGAAGTTCATTATGACTATAGTAACCATAGCGTAGTTAGCCGTATTGAAGTTTCATATCCTCGTGTCAATGTTATAACTGTTAGAGGTCGAACTCCCGCGTGTGATGTCACTACACGAAGAGGTCGTATTACTGTTCAGGGAACTCCTCCTCCTATTGCATCCCATAACCCCATGAGACCTCATGTGTTATCCCATAATGTACCTAAATATACTATCCAGGATCAATTGAAAAAGACACCTACCCAGATCTCAATCCTAGAGCTTTTAAGAATGTCTCCCCAACACAAACAAATCTTGGATAAAGCCCTTATAGAATCTCAAGTACCAGGTGATATTGACGTAGATCAATTCCAAGCTATGGTGGGGGCTCTTACATCCACTCCTCGCCTCATCTTCACAGAACCAGAAAACTCCTCTCCAGAACATTTCCATAACGAAGCCCTTCATCTAGAAGTTATTGTCAAACAACATTTCATGAAACGAGTCCTAATAGATGGTGGATCAGCTTTGAATTTATGTACCCTCAAATTAATAAAACAACTGGGATACTCCGATGAGAATATTGATGAGAAATATCAAATTACGATCAAAGCTTATGATGACGGAGAAAGAAAATCGGCAGGTACAATTAAACTCCCAATCAAGGTTGGCCCTATTACAATGGAAACTACATGTCAGGTCTTAGATCTTGATCTCCCCTATAACATTCTCCTAGGGCGTCCTTGGATTCATGCCATGAGAGCCGTCCCTTCCACGTACCACCAATGCATAAAATTCCCATTTAATGATCGTGAGATTACCATACAAGCAGACCCACGCCCATTTCAATACTGTAGACGACTGGAGGGTCCTTATCGCCATCAAAATTATTGCCCAACTAATGAGGTTGCCCAACCATCATCCAAATACATTGATCCATCCACCCTCACCCCGTCTTCTTCATCCACACCATCCACTTCCCGATCGGAGATCAAGGCTAAGATCAGTGCTACAGGCATGGGGGAGTACACTCTGTTTCATATCAATGAACTTCCTCTTTCACCTAAGAGCTATGGGCGACCTCGTCTGATTAATCATGTTTTGATTACTCATCCACAGTTGAAAGACTTCAAATATTGGGGGCAACTAAGTCAAGAAACCATTGAAGATGACATCTCTAAATTGCTCTATAGCGATGAAGATGAACAGAGACAATTGCCATTGAGTATATATCACAGAGGTTATCCTATCATTAAAAAGTTGGGCTATACAGACGGTCGGCTTGGGCAACAGCAACAAGGAATCTTAGAGCCTTTAGAATTTCATCGCCGACCTAAGCATGCTGGGCTAGGGTTTGGATCCACCAAGCGTGAGTCACCCGATGTTGAGTTTATCTTAGACGAAGTGGCGAAAGCTTTTCCCGCAGTTGAGTCCTTTAATCAAGACACTTTCATAGATCCTTTTGAAGCGGCCGCCGATGTTTTCGAGGATAATTCCATCTATACCATCACCTATTCCTTTGATCAACCATCATCCTCATCCACCCCGTCCACTTCCTCTCATTCATTATCCCTTGTTTATCCAGATCTCATTGACTGGGACCAACACGGACCTCCTGTTCTTGATGTCTTTGAAAATGATGAGGCTATTGGTGAATTTATGGGGCTTCGTACTCATCTACCTATCGGAGATCACAAGATTGGTTACTCTATTGAACTACATTCCGATGCCTACTTTGGCGAATCTGTTAAATTCCTTAGTCAAAAAAATGAAAATGTAAAAATAATGTCCCCTGGTGAAAACCACTTTGTGGCACTTTCGGACGATGCAAAAATAAAAATAAAAGACGTATCCACTGGTGAAAACCTTTCTGAGGCGCCAGAGGATGAGGAATTTAACCTTCCCAAAGTGGGGGCACACCGAGAAAAGTCCACTATTCTTATAGAACAGACACAAGAGATGAATCTTGGAACTACAGAAGAACCCAAGATCACATATGCAGCAAAGTCATTATCAGAATTTGAGACTCGGGATTTCAATTCTTTCTTCAAAAAATGAGAAATCAATTTTGCTTGGTCCTATGCACATATGCCAGGATTAGATCCATCACTAATAGTACATCATTTAATAGTCCGTCCTGGAACAAAACCAGTCAAACAAAAATTGAGAAAGATGCATCCCAAAATTGCTCTAATGGTCAAGGCAGAGTTAGAAAAGCTCTTGGCGGTTGGTTTCATCAAACCGATAGATTATCCTGAGTGGATCTCAAACATTGTACCTGTAGCCAAGCCAAATGGAACCATCAGAGTTTGTAATGATTTCAGAGACATCAACAAAGCTTGTCCAAAAGATGATTTTCCATTACCAAACATTGATATCATAGTGGATCTGACAGCAGGACATGAGATGTTATCATTGATGGATGGATTTTCTGGTTATAACCAAATTAGAATAGCTGAAGAAGATCAACATAAAACTTCTTTCATTTGTGTTTGGGGAACATATTGTTGGCTTGTCATGCCTTTTGGTCTAAAAAATGCCGGAGCCACATATCAAAGAGCAATGACTGTTATCTTTCATGATATGCTTCATAAACAAATGGAAGATTATGTAGATGACATACTTGCCAAATCAAAAACCAGAGAGGGGCACCTATATGTTTTGGAAAACATTTTTGATCGTCTTGAAAAGTACAATGTCAGACTAAATCCTAAGAAGTGTGTATTCGGAGTAACATCTGGAAAACTCTTAGGTTATATTGTCTCCAGAAGAGGAATTGAAGTTGATCCAGCAAAAGTCAAAGCTATAATGGAAATGCCTCCTCCTCAAAATCTAAAACAACTTAGATCTTTGCAAGGAAAATTACAATCCATACGGAGGTTTATTGCTCAGCTTGCTGACAAGTGTCAACCATTTACTCACTTGTTGAAGAAAAACACACAATTTATTTGGGATCAAAATTGCCAAGAAGCATTTAATAAACTTAAAGAATACTTGGGATCTCCTCCTGTGTTAGCACCACCTATTCATGGAAAACCCCTTATTTTATACATTTCAACAACATCAGCAGCATTAGGGGCCTTGTTAGCACAAAATGATGATAGTGGTAAAGAACGAGCAATCTATTATATCAGTAGAACTTTGGTGGGCTATGAAGTAAATTATTCACCTATTGAAAAGGCATGTCTCGCAGTTGTCTTTGCATCACAAAAGCTTAGGCACTACATGTTGAGTCATCAGACTAAGCTTATATCAAAGATTGATCCTCTCAAATATCTACTATCTAGAGCAGCCCTGACTGGACGTATGGCAAAATGGGTGATGATGCTTAGTGAATTTGACATTGAGTATGTTGATAGAAAAGCTATAAAAGGACAAATAATAGCAGATCAATTGGCCGAAGCACCCATAGAATCAGATCATCCCATGGTAACAGAATTTCCTGATGAATCAATCTTGGACATAGAAACTATTCCCTCTTGGCAATTATATTTTTATGGTTCTCATACTCAACATGGCTCTGGAGCTGGAATACTCTTTGTTACACCTCAAGGCGATTATATACCAAAATCATTTCACATTCAATTTCCATGTACAAACAACATCGCCGAATATGAAGCACTAATCAAAGGATTGAAATTGGCTATAACCTGGAATATCAAAGACTTACAAGTTCATGGGGATTCTCAACTAGTGATCAAGCAAGTGAACAACGAATATCAAACAAAGGATGAAAAGTTAAAGCCATACAAGAAACTAGTGGATACATTCAAAACATATTTCAACAGGATCACATTTGAACAGATTTCAAGGCTTCACAATAAAGCTGCTGATGCTATGGCTACAATTGGTTCAATGATAGAGATACCTGGGAATGATCACAAAATTGAATTCCTAATAGAAAAGTTGTTTGTACCAGCTTTTGATATCCCAGAATCAGAGTTGGTATGTGATATTGTTGGTCCTAACTCCACTTGGTTCAATGAGATCTACCATTACCTTCATAGCCAAATCATTCCACCAAATCTTTCCAAATCCCAACATCGCTCCTTCATTCGTCGTTCTTCCCAATATATCCTCCTCGGTGATACGCTTTATAAAAGGTCACTAGATGGTGTTTTGCTTAAATGTCTTAACCCGGAAGAAGCCCAAACTGCTTTGCATGAGATACACGAAGGCATCTGTGGTGCTCATTCTGGAGGTTCATCCTTAGTCAAGAAAATGCTTCGCACAGGATACTATTGGCCTACTATGGAGCAGGATGCGCATGAATTTGTTAAGAAATGTGTACCTTGTCAGCAACATAGTGATCTAATTCATGCACCAGCACAAGAACTACAAACTATCACTACTTCATGGCCATTTTCACAATGGGGGCTCGATCTCATTGGAAAAATACATCCATCCTCCTCAGATGGTCATAAATTTATTATCACTGCTACTGAGTACTTCACTAAATGGGTTGAAGCAATTCCTCTTACTTACATTACGGGAAAGCAAATATCTAAGTTCATTTTCCATTATATCATTTGCCGCTATGGTATTCCTCAAGCCATAGTCACAGATAATGGTCGCCCATTTAAGAATCAAGATGTCAAAGAGCTTTGCAATAAATTCAAAATCCAACATCACTTTTCTACCCCCTATTATCCGCAAAGTAATGGCCAAGCTGAAGCAACTAATAAGACTCTTTTGAAAATCTCGAAGAAAACAGTAAACGAGGCTGGCCGTGATTGGCACTTGCAACTTCATCCTACTCTTTGGGCTTATCGAACTAGTATCCGTACTCCTACTGGTGCTACACCATATTCCTTGGTATATGGTTCAGAAGCTATTTTACCCATTGAGATCGAGCTCCCTTCCTTGCGAGTATCCTTACAACACTTGATTTCAGATGAGGAGTATCGAATATCAAGACTACAAGAGCTTGAAATGTTGGACGAGAAGCGACTTACAGCTCTTAATCATCTAAAAGCTTATCAAAATCGCCTGCGCCGAGGTTACAACAAGAAAATTAAGCCTCGTAAATTTGAGCTTGGAGATCTTGTTCTACTAGAAAATCAAAGGAATCTGGCTGATCGTGCAAAGAAAGGGAAGTTTGAACCTAACTGGTTAGGACCTTTTGTCGTAACCAAGAGCTATGGATCAGGAGCTTACCAACTTTCCACTCCGGAAGGTCAACCTTTGGAAGAGCCTATCAACATAGCCCATCTCAAACGGTTCTATACCTGACTCGGAGTATCCCAGTTAAAAAAAAAAAAAAAGTAAAAATAAAAAAATAAAAAATAAAAAAATAGTAAAGAAAAATCATTTCGTCCAATGGTGAAAACCACTTCGGTGGCACCCTGGATAAGTACCATGGTGAAAACCTGTTCGCAGGCGCCATGTGTAGAATTCAAGCTGTCCCCACCATCCTTTAGGTAGCTTTTTCACATCATCCATCTCGCCATCATCCATTTCCCATCCATAATAAAATATGTCCTCCTTTTTGCTCCCATCCATATCTTGCCATACGCATCTACTCAGTATCATCTGGTCATAGTGCATTGTCTCGCCAATTATTCTACGTTCCGTTATCACTAGCTTGTCCATTAGTCCTTTCCCATTCCTTCACCTGCTCTCATCCTAGTATTCTTTTGTCCACCTGTGTAGGTCTATGTGTCTTGGTACCTTTGAGTTCCTCATAATAGACTCTTGAGTTTGTCTGCCTTTCCAGTCTCATGCAATTCCGTAATAACATTTTTTTTCAGCACTATGTCTTCATTCTTCTCCTCCATCCAATCATTTCACTTCATGCAAACACAAAATTTCCAATAAAACAAACACAACCCAATTTTTTGGCACTCGTACATTCCAAGCCATATCTCAAAAACACTTTGAAACTCTTAGACTAAATTATGGAACTTAAACACCTAGTGATTCGATCTTGATTGTAGTAACTAAGTTGTAGATCCCCCAAGCCAACCATCCTTTATTTACCTTATCTTATCCAGGGATATATCGTTCCCGCAACATGGCACTTATCTATTTATCGTATTAGTCTTTGGCTTGAGATCTTACTGCCTATCTTACCGCTTATCATGATTAAGTCTTTTGATCCTTCTTTTTCTTTTTTGTCTAGGGGCAACATTGTGTATGCATGTTTTTGCTTGTTTTGTTCGCGTGTGCTGACTCATTGATGTTTTTGTGTCTATTATTGGTCCTTGCAACATACCTGCCACACCGTCATCATGGTCTTTCATATCATGGTGCCATTAGGCATATGCTTGCTTGCGACTTTCCTCCTTTCTGCATTTGACACATCGTCACCCTGGTCTTTATACCTCGGTGCATAATGTCAGGTGCTATATCAAACACCAGGTTGCTCAAAGTTTAATTAGCATAACTCCATCATCCTTCCCTCCATTTCCTAATGTGCATCCAAAAACCTATGTTTTAATCTTCTTTGAAACAATATTGCTTCGCAACATTGTCTCAAAGAGGGGCAAAATGTAGGCATCAAAAAAATTGTCCTAAGTTATCCTTCATCCAAAGATTTAATTAATTTTAATTAATTAAATAAATCTTACCATTTTATATCATATTTCGTAAATAATAAATTCAAATTATTTATTATTTATCCATAAACCACAACACCTCCCTACAAATAATAAATTAAATCAACTTAATTTATTATTTTATCCAAACTTTAACCTAAATTTATTTCACAAAAAATAATACAAACCCGTTACCATAACCCTAACCACCTTTTTACCTACCTTTTTCTCGTTCAACCGATCAAACCACTTTTGAAACCGTCTCCAAAATTTTATAAAAATCAAGCTCATCCATCATTTATGACCCCCGCAACATTTACATTGGAGTTATGCTACTATTCTGAGCAACCACATTTAAGCAATTTTGGTAACATTTAATTTTTCGAGTTTCAATAGTTTGCAATTATCTTTTTGGTGCACTTAATGTAGATTTTAGGGTTTTGCAAAATACATTTTCAAATCTTTTATTAAAATCTATGTTGGCTGCATACACATGTATGTATTGTTACCCATCAAAATAGGTGGCGAAGTACATGACTCAAATGAAGAGAACATTCCTTGTGAAGATGCCATATGATGAGAAGCTCCTAAATCAAGAAGCCATCTCTCTGACTGAAGACTTGTTGAAGCAAAGAGTGCCTGTCCTTTTCCTTTGATTGTTCCATTTGCAATGCCTGCTATCCCTATATGTGTAGATGATGATGGTGTCGAAGAAGAGGATGTACTAGGTGATGATGATGACATTTTGATATTGTGCTTTTGAATAATGTGAGTCAACTCATCAATTTTCTTCTCATAACACTTATGATCATCATGTCCTAGTTTCTTCTAGTATGCACACTTTGGTCTCTCCTTCTTAGATGATTCCTCCTTTGGAGAGGATGAGGACTTAGGTGTTTTGGTTGATTCCTTTGTTTGCTCATTGTTCTTGAAATCCTTATTTTTTTGTTTCTTGCCTTTGCTAGTTGAATCCTTTTGATCCTTTGAACCGTGACTAGCAAGAAGTGCTTGAGGTCTAGGAGACTTCAATGTTCCCATGTGTACTAACTTAGCTTTCTCCCTTGTGAGTGATGTAGAAAACTCATCAAGTGAAGGCATTGTGAAAGCTTTCCCAAGTGCATCCATTGTAGCATAAAAGGTAGAAACAAAAACTGAATAGTCAGGACCAAGCTTGGCAAGGATTGAAAGAATCAATTGAGTGTTCTCTTTCTCAATTCCACATTGTTTGAGCTGCAATCTAAGTAACTTTAGCTTTGTGAAGAAGTCTTGAATGCTTGTGAAGTTGGATGGATTCAAACCAATTAGTTCATTCTCCAATTTAAAACATCTCATTATATCTTATCTACCAAAGAGATTTTCTAAGGTAGTCCACACTTGATTAGGTGTAGTACAAGATTCAATATGAAAAAGAAGATCAGGAGAGATAGACAAGCATAGTGTTCCATAGGCTTGATCACATCTATTATACCACTTTCTCTTTTCTGCAGCTGCTGTTGGTTCAATTTCTGTACCCATTGTTACTCTATGAATTTTAAAACTTCTTAAATGAATCTCCATTTTAGTTTTCCACTCATAATAGTTATATGGTGTGAGTAGAGAAAGTTTGTGTGAATCCATGAAGCAAGAGTACAAAAAAAGAACACAAGTACACCCCCTGTTACTCAATCAAAGAGATCACCCCCCCAAAAAAAGAATAATTGTGGCACTTTATACTTAGTGTGATTTACAATTGTCCTCAAGGGACCAAAAATTGGGAAAGTATAAAAATCTCTTAAAACTAAGATTCAAAGGAGATTACAATTTTCTCACAATGATTAACCACAACAAATAGATCCCTTCAAAACAAGTTTCACTTCCTCAAGTGCCAAAATGCCCAAGTTATCAGCCAAAAGCCAAAAAAAATAACTAATGGAATTAAATGAACTTGGAGAAAAATTTGAGAAAAGTGCATGGATGGATTTGAAGAGCTTCTGAATGCCTTTCTGATGCCATAAGAATCACAAAAATCAGAGATAGTGGTAAGAAGTTGTGAGCTCGGAAGTGAAAAATGAAGTTCTATCTTCAAACTACTATAGAAGTCACTTGCAGAAGAATTTCAAAAAACTACTAACACCACTGCGAAGTGCTCTCTGTCATCTTTCCGATGATATCTCGTTTGCCGGATTTCACCTCCATGGACAAAAGTTATGCAAAAAAAGAAAAAAAGCCCCTATTTAAGGCTTTGAGGGGTAAAAATGGCCCCCTTGCTGACACAGTGCTGACATCATTAGAATATTCTAGGAATATTCCTTGTCGACAGAAACAAATCCCCTTGCCAGAAAAGCAAAAAATTGCCGGTCAAATGCAAAACTACCATTTAGTTACCAAAACCACCTGCTGTGTTTGTAAAAAACACCTATCCATAGTTGAAAACCACTATGTATAGTCAAAACTGCCAGATTGATTGGTAAAACCGCTGTTTGCTCTGAAACCGCTGGTCGCTATTGGTGGTTTAAGGTATCAGCCAATAGGAACAACCGACGAGTTTAGCAAGTTTTTTGACATGAATTTCAGTCAAAAAACACCTTCGAATATGGTAGAAACCACCTATTATTGGGTAGAAAACCATCGATTTTGTGGGCAAAGACTGCTATATATGCCGATTGGAAGAACCAATGAGTTTAGAAGATTTTCTGGCGTGATTTTTTTTGGCATTAGACAATGTGTTTCTACCAACTACCAGAGAATTAAGAAATGGGCAGTAAGAAACTTAACCACCGATGATTGTTGTGACCGTTGAAGTTTTCAAAGCACTGCTAAGGTAATATCCACCAGGGTTTGAAATGGTCATCACTAAAATTAGAGGATGATAACTAATTGCACATGTGGAGGATAAGACAACTCACTCCAACTATCAACAACTCAACACACAACTAGACTTAACTAGACACAACTAGACATCTAGTAGACTCACTAAGTCAACTTAACATGTGTGATTAAGGTGTGATGTGTGAATATTATTTAACTAGTAAATAGTTAAATAAGATGAATTATCCACACTAGGGTAAACCGATTAGGTGATAACCCTATTCACACCAACACACTACACACCGAATAAGCTTCACAGCTGAGAGAAGTTACATGCACGAAACTACTTCATCAAAAATGTGGAAAATTGCATTAAGAGATTGAGATGATTTACATAATGTACAATAGTGCCTTATAAAGGCAAGAAATATGTGATGGGTGAGAAAACTACTTGATAAAGGAAAACCCACCCTAAAGGAAAAACTAATTATCCCTATGTTAAAACTTAACACACTAACACCCCCCCCTTAAGTGCAAACTTAGGGATAATTATTATGCAAATCAAGATGAAATATGAGTCCCAACTACACAACCATGTTAGGTACCCATTTACAAAGCAAAAAAGAAATCTCTCACAAATGAAGAAAAGGAGAAAACCCTGTGGAAAAAAACCCCTCTCCAAAAGAGAGAAAAGGTAACAAAACGATGCATGGATGGAGGACTCAATACCACCCCCAAGGACTACATGCATCATGTAGATATAATCAATGACCCTCCCATAAGAGGGAAAGAGAGAGGCTATATAGCCCACCTCCCTCAATGTGTAATTGCCTGCAAAAATGGTAAGTTCCTAAAGACAAAACATGATCAAATGTTGACAAACAACTTGTCTTCCTTTTGGAAGAAACAAAACCAAGTACAAATGCAGGAATGCTTCCCATTTTGGATAGAAATTAGCAAGTGAAATCCAAATGTAGGATGATAATGTCTCTGAAATCTACTCATGTGTCACTATGACCTTACAAGATGATGCCACGAACCAATCAAGAACATGCCCAATCACAATAGAAGGTGACAAACAAGGTACCACTTGAAACTGATTTTGAACATTCTCCAAACACGAAGATGGAGTGACAACATTTGTACCACAACTATCATCAAATAGGAAAATTAATCCCTCAAATGTGTCTTCCAAGTCTGAAATGTGAGATTCCACGAATAATGAACCAATGTCCAGAAATATGAATCCCAATCTGGAAGACAATGATAATCTTGTTGCTTAGGAATGATGTAAGTACTTAATGAAGGTGGATCAACTATCTCTGACAAAGAATCAAGAACCTCCGAAGCAACTGCAACCTCATCTGAAGTCTCAAAAACCTCTATAGGATCACAAGCATGGTTTATCTTCTCTGAAGAATAACAAGGCACATTGGTATTGGAAAGAGGGTCGTCAAGAGATGGAGGAGAATCATGATCTCCATATGATTCTTGAATGTAAGTCTAAAGAGCATAAGGGCACTCAAAATGAACAAATGAATCCAAAAGGTCATCATCATTTATATGCTCATAAATAACTCTAAAGACTTGAACCCTATGTCCTTTCCAAAACATATCCCCACAAGGTGTGTCTGGAATAGGAACTTCATTATACAAATAGGGCAATAGATTATGCTCACTAAGATGAGTGAGAATAAAATTACTCCATTTCCTAAAGTTCCCTTTCTCCAAAGAAACCATTGTAACTAAATTATTTAAAAATTTCAAAGATAGTGCTTTCAAAAACTTCCAAAAAAATTTTAAACCTGATTTGGTGCAAAATAAAGTGCGGCCAATTGCCTGATCTCTATGCTAACACCAAGCAAACCAAAAAATTCACCAATCACCAAGCAAGCCTTCACACACTTCATATAAATGAAGCAAGTGTCGGCATATATAAAGGCTAGATAATGCCTCTACAGGAGCAATGTGGGACTAAAGTTCCTAAAGAGACTACCCAAACTGGTGTCCAAAAGGGCAGGACTTCGTATCCAGGCCATGCACATCAAAACCCTAAATAAATATTTATGTTGCAAACTTAATAAACTATTAAAGTCTGATCAAAACATATATTTCTACAAGGATGGAGTTTCAATTGTGAAAATTTCAGAGGATGGATTGTTGTACATGGCTGCAAACTCCTCCTTTGAGCACTCACATAGGTTGTGGCCTCAATACAGAGGCTTACACCTCTTAAAAAATTGCTAATTATCAACAGAGCCCTGAATTCTTCAGCTAAAGTTGAATGCTACTACTATTCACAACTTATAATAACCTTACTCACCTTGTATACCCCACTTGAAGATTTTTGGAGACCAAACTACATGCATAGCTAAAATATTAATACACGGTCCTGTAAGCACAAAAATAACGCACTGCCTCCATGAGGACCGCTGTGATGATTGAAATCCTTGTCACATACATATAAGTGTGAAAATAAATCCTTTGGGTAGTAGGCCTCTTGTTGACGTGTCCACTTTTCTTGTCTTGTGTTGTTTCTTCCTTGTCGATTTCTCTTCCTCCCCATTTGCGACGCTTTTCGACACTTGTCAACTTGCATTTTCTAGCTTTTGACCTTGACCCTAAGCCTTGTGAGTGTCTTGTAGGTGAGTTTTTACCTTTGTTTTTCCTCTAGTGCACCTTATAGAAGCCTTCTAGAGGTCCCCTGATCCATCTCCCATTGATAGTTTTTGACCAACAAATCCAAATCTCCCCCTATTATTTCTAGATCACCCCTAGAGATCCTATAGATGCAAGTAGAGATTTGGATTCTCCCAGATGACTGACCCATTTCTTGATGCAGAACCTGTCCTTTTCCTCTCTTCTACCATCTCCCAACTTGCTTTTCTGCATCTGACCTTGTCCAACCTGGATCTCCCCTGGTGACCCATGATCACCCAGTGGTGACCCTACTGGTAAAAGGGGAGATCCTACCATTTTTTGACCTATGGAAAAACTCGAGTTTCTCTCTCGTTTTTGCTCTGTTTTCACCCATTTTTCTTTCTATTTGCATGATTTTTTATCCTTGATATACAGTTAACTATTTCATGCACCCACACATGCATAATTAGCTCTATTTGATCTCAAATTAACTCTCTAATCAATCTCATGCATTCCCTCACCTCCATTTCTTCTTCAATGATAAGCTATCATTGCTTCATCACTCTCTAATTAGCTGGGTTCACTAGGCAATCAACCTTGTTAACTCCCCAATCTATTCTTGTTAACTCATCAATCAAATGAGTTAACTCTTCAATCAATCCCTTTCTCTGAACCTATAAATACCCCCCTCCCTCAAGCACAAAGGGAGGCAAATTCATTGTGCACACAACTCTTCCCAATTTTGCTCTCCAACTTAGCATTCGAATGCTCTTACAGGACGAAGGTGCCTTTTTCTTTCTATTGTTCAACCAAGTAGCATCACGCTACTTCACTCTATGCCATTGTGCTCAATCCAAGCTCTCACTAAGCTCATACAAGCTTCATCAAAAGCTTCTTTTGCTTCTTTGGGCCATTTTGTTGTCAAGAGGATCACCTGCTGCCACAAAAGGATTCAAGGTTGCCTACACAAGGATTACTGAGGGTAGTGGAGTCAACAAATCTTTGTTTCTCTCGGGTTCCTTCATTGTTTTCATTGCTTTCATAGTAATTAGATAATCACATTTGCTCTTGGGAATAGTAACACATTGCTTTTTTACTTGATAGATTAAGATCTTGCATGTTAGATTAAACGCTTTCATATTTTTAGATCTACATTGTTAGAAGAAGCATTTTCCATTTTCATTAGATTGGATTGCATTGAAAACACCAAAAACCAAAAAAACATAGATAAACTTTGCATTTGAAACATCATATAGGATTGCATGCATATTTCCATTTCATAGATTAGAAGCATTTCCATTTCCAAAATACTCTAAAAAACACCAAAAAAAGACATTTTGCATATCATTTAGCTTGTATTCATATAGAAACATTGGATTAGACAACATTGCAAACCCTTGATTCCATCATGAGGCAACCATAGTTAAACAAAGTCAAACCCTCGATCAAAACCCTAGATCTAGTTAAGGCTAGTAATCACACGACTTCCTCTCTTCTGATTCATGAATGTGTTTAGGAGTAAGAGGAAAGTGGATGAAGGCTATCTGTGATGAGATCGAGGAGATCCATCCAAGACCTCAACAACAAACATTTGTCCTACCACAAGGAGACCCATTCGTCATCTTGTTGTTAGAAGAAACCAGACAATGACAAATACAATAAGACCTCTTACAACGCATACAAAGACAAGAGGACATCAATGAAAAAAATAGTCTACCCACGCAAAGGTGGAATTTTAGGAACCCAAACAGAAGAAGAGAAACTAGTGACCCTTTGGGTCATAGGGTTATTTCAACTACAACAACAATTGAGTGAAGTATACAACAAAATGCACAACAACAAAGGCCACAAAACTTACCAACCCCTCTCTGTGAAGTCCAGCTCTCAAACGAGCCAAACCCCCACCATGTCTCGCCTCCTCTTGACTGGCTAATTCCATGTGAGTGATAGTGACGTGGCAGATCACCCTATGGCAAGGAGGGAAGGGTCTGTGTGCATGCCAAAATCTAACCTGATATCCATTAGGCAACCAGAGTCTCGATTTCAAGCATACATATTTTGGTGAACACGACATGAAGGGCAAAGCCTCTTGGTTATTCTTTTTGCGTTCCCATTGCATGGATCTCATTTCCATCATCATTGTCACATACGACGTCAACTTCACCACATATTTAGGTGAACCTGATGTGAAGAGCAAAGCCTTTTGGTTATGATGTTTACGTTCCCATTTCAAAAATCTCAAAACAAGTTTAACAAAAACTACACAACATTTTCACACCATTCTTCATAGCCGCTTTGTCGCTTCAGCTTCTATTGGTTACGCCATCATCCATTCCATTTATTTTGTGGTGTCTATGGCACCCTTGAATATGACGGAACCTGACTTAAACCAAGGGAACATTTCCTCAAGAGAACGAGAAACCCCCTCATTTGATAGGTATGTGCCACCACATCCTGATGCGCCAATCATCAATTGTTATGATTATGAGGATTCTGACTATGAGCAAGATTAAAGAGAATCTAGGCACTCTCTATCTTTCAACAACCAAGCTTAGGAGAACAATCCGGCCATACCAAATGTGCCGCATAAAGCAAGAAGGGTGAGGTCAAAAATACATCGACCTGAACAACCTTCCACAAGTACATTGAATACCTACCTTGATGAAGAGGTCAGAAGGTTGGAGAAACGTCTGCAAGAAACCAAAGATGCTCAAGAAGCATTGAGGATTGCCTTAGAAGAAGAACAAAAAGAAAATGCTGCACGTGAGGAAGCTCATCACTATGAAAATATTCGAAGAGAACATCCTAGAAATGAAGAAACCCCTAGAGCTATAAATCCTATAGATTTAATCGCAACTCTAGTGCAAAGAATCAGGATCTTGGAAGTGGAACAAGCTGCTTCAGAAAGAAGACTCAAGTCTCACAAATAGGACCAGGGGCATCTCAAAACTCCCTACCTCAATTACTATTCATGACATGCTAGTAATGACACCTATCTGAATGGGAACCCTCCTATTCAGAACAATCCAATGAATCCAACAATGGGTTATCAAAACCTACCTACAGGGTTATTATTAACAACCCCACAATCTCAGAGTGCCTTCTTAGGAACATATCTCGAATATTTGAAAGAGCCTCTAGACCAAAACATAACAAGTGTGCAACTACCTCGACCATTACCAGATCTCCCAAAGTTCAAAGGAGAATGAGATCCAAATTCGCATATCAAAGCCTACACTACAGCCATAAGATAACTCCTTCCTTGGGATGGGGTTGTAGCAAAACTTTTCCCAAAAATGCTTGAAGGCATTGCCTTGGATTACTATTATCATCTCCCAAAAGCTTCGATCCATTCATTCAGACAACTAATTAGAGAGTTTGTCATGGTGTTTGACATGAACAAACTTGTGAAAATAGGGATTAGAGAATTCCTTACGATGAAACAAGAACTGAATGAATCCATAGCACATTTCTTCACCTGATGGAGGCAAGTTCTCTATTCTTCAACCAGTGCTCCAAACGTGGATCATCAAGAACTGTGCAATCTCTTCTTACATGCCCTTAACAAAGACATGAGAGAAGATGTCCAAAAACTGTCATATAAGTCCTACGAAGAAGCATTGGAATGTGCTTTAAGAATTGATCAAGCTACCATCAATAGTGGTAGCAAAACTTACGATGCTTGTGGAAAAATTAGAACATTCAAAGGAGTAGAAAAGACTACGGTTAATGTGTCTCAGGAGAAAGATGTCAATATCATAAAAAATAATCTAAGTAATGACAAATGGTGAGAAAAAGGGAATCAAGGATCAAACCGACCTTCATATGACCCCAATACTTATTGCTAGTTCCACGGAACAAAGGGTCATAAAACAAAGATGTTCTATGGTTATAATAAACCTATCTCCAAACTTACGCTGGATCAACAAAAGAACTTCCTTAAAATTTTCCAATCCCAAAGAAAGGAGAGGGAACCTCAAATCGAGAAAGGAAAGGTTAACCAAAACCATACCAATAACATAGAACTAGACCAAGGAGTGTTCATGATCCATGAGGAGGAACAGACAGACCAAACAGAGAACGTCTTCACACAAGTGATAAACTTGCTAAGAGTATCTCCCTTGCATCGCAAGACATTCCTAGAAGTATTGGAGGTAGGATGTTCCTCACAAGAGGAACCACCTCCTCTTACATTTGATGTTCCCAAACTACCCCAAAGTGAAGGAAGTAAGAAAAAAGATTCACCCCTATACATACAAATTCAAGTCGAGGAGGTCACTATAAAAAGGGTGGTAGTGGATGAAGGATCGATAGTCAATCTCTTGCCAATGTCCTTTCTATGAAGGATGGGATACAACAAAATAGGGATCAAGCAACAAACTGCCACATTGAGAATTTACGATAGTCATGACATCTAAATAGTTGGAAAAATTAGCCTACCGCTCAATCTGATGGGGAAGACTATCTCTACCGATTTCTATGTTATTAATCGAGAGACCAATTATAACATGATCCTTGGGAGACCCTAGATTCACGCCATGAAGGCCATTTTCTCTACATTATTCCAAGAAATACATTTCCATCATTTGGGAAAGGTAATCATAGTCAAGGTAAACCCTGATCCTTTTGGTGTTTACAGAAAGGAACAGGAAGAAAAAGACAAGAAGTTGAAAATGCAGGAGAAACAGAAAGAGGAAACTCAAAATGTTCAAATGAGTACAAGTGTTCACAACATATCCTACCAAAGAATGGACGATCTTAGGGAATTTCCCTTTGATACGCATAGCACTAAATCCCGCGCACCATTTGGCTTAGCAGCCATTCCATGTGTCAACGAATGGGATATCAAAAACCTTTTGGTCGGAACAATTGAGATCATTGAAGAAGGAGACAAAAAAAGAAGAAAAATGAACTTCCACTTATGAATTTGGAGAGGCATCTCATTCATAGAACCATGAAAGTTTAAGGACCCTACATTTTGACAGGGCTAGTTGTAAGATGGGGGGCAGGAACAGGGATAATTTTAACATCTCCTAAAGGAAAAGTCCTCCCCTTCACCTTTAGACTTCTTTTGCACCAACAACATCATTGAGTATGAAGCCTTGTCCCTATGAATCATGCTAGCCATGAGAATGGGAGTCAAGAAAATCTCTACCTTTAGAGACTCTCAGCTAATAATCAATTAGGTTGCGAAAAATTATGAAACAAAATTTGAACGATTGCGACCTTATAAAGAGACCATCAGGAAATTAGTTCAATTCTTTGATTTCTTCTCCATCAAAGCCATACCTAGAGAAGAAAATCAAGTAGCAGACTCAATGGCTACATCAGCCACATTATTCTCACCGCATGCTCAATTACAAAACTCAAAATACATTGTTTCAGTACGTGGAGAGCCATTGTTAGACAGCGAAGAATTACCAAATATCCTAAATTATGCCATGGGTCAAGAAGAAAAACCAACTCATGATTATGCCGAGAATGATGAAGCCATCCTAGAGTATCTACACGCATATGATCGGCTTCCAAGAGTCCACCATAAAAAAAGATACCTACTCCTCCCTCATCCTGAGGACTATTTCAGAAATGAAGAAGAAATCCTTCAGATCGAGGCAAACTCAGATTTACCACCTGCTCCTCAAAAAAATTGAAGGACACTTGTCCCAGACAGGAGATATGATTGACATCAACATTGGTACACCTGAAAAACCTAGGATGTTAAAACTAGGAGGAGAGCTAAATGACAAAGAATTGGAAGAATACACAGAGTTCTTCATTGAATACTCTGACATATTCACATGGGCATACTCACAATCTAGTAATGAAACCAGATGCCAAACCTGTAAAATAGAAACCAAGGCCCATAAAACCACAAGTAGCCAAAATGGTGAAAGAAGAACTCAAAAAGTTATTGAATGTTGGATTCATCAAACTAGTTGATTATTCCAATTGGGTGTCAAACATTGTCCTAGTTCTGAAGAAAAATGGAAAAATTCGGATATGTCTTGACTTTAGAGACATCAATCAAGTTTGCCCAAAAGATGATTTTCCTTTACCATCCATCAATCAAATTGTCAATTCAATGGTAGGATACGAAGCCCTTTCCCTAATGGATGGATTTTTAGGATACAACTAGATCAGAATTACAGAAGTTAATCAAAACAAAACAACATTTACTACCCCCTGGAGGACCCTCTGCTACGTGGTCATGCCATTCGGGTTGAAGAACGTAGGAGCTACTTATCAGAGGGCAATGACACATATCTTTCACGATTACGTTTACAAGATAGTCGAAACTTACGTTGATGACCTCCTAGAAAAATCAGAACAAAGATCAAAACATGTGGAGGACCTCCGCAAGATCTTCAATAGGCTTCGAGAATATAAAGTAAGGTTAAATCCTGAGAAATGTGTTTTCAGAGTCACTGCAGGAAAGTTGTTAGGATTCATTGTCTCACGAAGAGGCATAGATGTCAACCCGACCAAGGTCAAAGCGGTCTTGAATGCAACCCCGCTAACGAACGAGAGTGCAGTAAGAACTTTCTTAGGATAGTTGGGCGCAATTAGATGATTCATACTAGATATGACTTTCAAAATCCATTTGATCAATCAGCTATTAAAGAAACAAGGTGGCATAACTTGGACCATGGACTGTCAAAACACATTTGAGCAAGTAAAGAAATTCTTGTTAACCTCACCCATGTTGATGCCGCCTAAACATTACAAACCCTTCATCTTATACTTTAGAGAAACTGATATCTCCGTAGCATGCATGCTGGCTCAAGAAGATGAAGGTGGAAGAGAAAGAGCCATCCATTTCATAAGTCAAACCTTATTAGAATATGAAAAGAATTACACTCAAGCTGAAAAAGAGTGCCTGGCCATAGTCTTTGCAACCCGAAGGCTATGAAACTACATTCTAAATCAAGAAATTAAAGTCATGATACGATCCGAGCAATTGAGGACCTTTCTAAATCAGCCTATGCTCTCAAGGAGAGCCAGCCGGTTCATAACCTTGTTAAGTGAATTCGAGCTAACTTATGTCAACCAAAAGGTAGTTAAAGGACAAATAATAGCGGACTGGTTAGCAGACAACCCGGTTCCCCAAGAAGAACCTGTGAATGAAGATTTCCCTGACAAAGAGATTTGTATGGTAGATCTTGAGAAATATGATGCCTCGTATTGGTACCGACACATTGTAAAATATCTTGCGAACAAGACTTACCCAGAAAATATGACGCCTTTGGGAAAAAGATGACTACGAGTCCTCACCACAAGATGTGTTTTGATAGATGATGTGCTCTATCAAAGGGCTCTAGATGGAATGTTGGTTCGATGTGTTGATAAGGAAGAAGCACACACGATATTAGAAGAATGTCACAGTGGAATCTATTGTGGACACTTTGGTGGCCACTCCATAGAAAGAAAGATATACAAAATGGGATACTTTTGGCCTTGTTTATAAGGAGATGCAATTAAATTTGTTAAAAGCTACCCAAAATGTCAAGTTTACATGCATGTTCACCATACACCAATGAGAGATTTGCAACCAATCATCACCCCTTGGCCCTTCTCTGCATGGGGATTAGATCTGGTGGGGAAGATATCTCCCCCATCAATAGATGGACACCTGTTCATCATCACTGCAATAGAATATTTCACAAAATGGGTAGAGGCCATGCCTCTTGCCACAGTATCAAGTGTTGTAATCGCTAAATTTATATTGAACCAAATCATTTGTCAGTTCAGGATCCCTCAAGTGATAGTGACAGATAATGCCTCATCCTTCAAAAATCCATAAGTGAGGGAGCTATGTGAGAGATTTCACATCAATCACAACTCTCCCTTAGTCTATTATCCTCAAGGAAACAAGCAAGAAGAGGCTACCAATAAGACTTTGAAGTCCATATTGGTCAAAATTGTAAAAGATTCTAAGAGAGACTGGCATTTACAACTATATCCATCTCTGTGGGCTTACAGAACAAGTGTTAGGACTCCAATTGGAACCACCCCTTATGCCCTCGCCTTTGGGTTAGAGGCGGTATTACCATTGGAAGTGGAATTGCCTAGCCTAAGAGTGTCATTACAAGGATTATAGGCCAATGAAGAGTATAGAGTAGTAAGGTTATCCGAGTTAGAAATGATGGATGAGACATACTTGAGAGATGTTCAAAGACATGATTCCTATCTAGCAAGAATGAAAAAGAAATATAAAAAAAGGTTCTCCCAAGGCCCTTTCAAGTGGGAGACCTAGTGCTTAGGATAGACAATCTAATCGACAAAAGAGCTGGTGAAGGACAAAAATTTAGACCTAACTGGATAGGCCCTTATATGGTTAAAGAAGATATCGGAAACAGTGCCTATCTCTTGTGCACAATGGAGGGAAAGGAATTTAGTGAAATAGTCAATGCCTTTAACCTCAAGAAATATTACTTCTAAAAGACCAAAAAAATCATAAAACATAAAAATACAAAAAAATTATAAAAAAATAAAAAATGTAAAAAATAATTTGTTTCTTACATTTCTGCATCATTCTATTCATCTTGCATTACAGTTTGTCACTTGATCTTGTACTATTTTCCCTTTAGTGAGGAGTCTAATGTTGCACAGATATATGTTATCTTTTCAGGACCTAGAGATCCCCAATTTTCACAACCACCATTATCCCCTACATTCCCAGTGATTCTAATCGAAACCTAGCTCCTAGCTTTACATTGATCCCAGTCTTAATGAGTCAAGGTGTTAGGTCTAAACAATGTCAATAGTCAAACCTCCAGTGTTCAAAGGAATCTTGCAAGTAGACCTTCCCAATTCTTCCCTAGTAGTAGAGAAGTCCAACCAGATTACAAAAAGTTTAGGTGGCGCTCAACCCCTTATCTTTCTTTGCCAAAAATGTTAGGAAGATCAGAACTCTGAAGGAAGCAATCTAAGATACGAGTGAATAAAAAAATGAGTGATCAAAATAAGATTATCAAAAAGTAAGAGATCAAAGCATTGCATATCAAAGTTCCAAAAAGCATTCATTTGTTGAAATATCAAAAAAATCCAAAAAATGAGAAAAATCAAGTGAGGAAAATACAAAAAAAAAAGAAAAAAAAGAGAGATAAAAAAAAAGGAGAGTGAAAAAGAGAAGATTACTAAATGTCCATACTCTTGGGTGGAGATCAGTCAAAGCTTGAAGCATCAAGGGTGACATTCTAACAGAGAAAGAAAGGTACTAAGCACACACACGCACTAGCTGAGAAAAACTGAAAAGTCTAGTAGTCTCTAGGATCATCTTCTATCTAGGGACCCTTGTTCTTTCCTAGATATCCTTTACCCCAAGTCTACTTTGATTGCCATCTATGATCTAAGTCTAGCAAACATCTATAAAACTTGATACTTGTCTAAGGTTGAAAGCTAATCAAATTGTCTTATCTAGATAAGGATTAGTGTTTAGACTTTAGCGAAGTCTAGAAATCAGAAACATTCCATGATTCATTTCACTCCCCACTTGAGTTTCCTTAAAATCGTATCTCACAGCCTTGGATAGATCTTTTATATTAGGCCAACTTGCAATCCCCTAAATCAAAAATCGTATTTAAGAGCAGTCACTATGTTTGTTCCATGTTGCATTCATGCCAAAAATTAGAAAAGGAGTCTCAAAGCAATAACGTCAGGTGTCATATCTCAAGACATTCAATAAGTGTTATAGTTTCATTTACAACATCTCTTGTGTTCTTGCATTATCATATCGTAAATGCATATCATATATATGTCCCACAAACTACAAAAATATGTCATCGTTATCATACTTGCATTTGTTAAAAGAGTTGAAAAGGTCAAACATAATCAAAAAGATCCTAAAAACTTCCAAACATGCACAAAAGATGAGTACAAAATTTGACAAGAGAAAAACAATAGAAAAAGATAAACATTCATAGATACATCTGAAGTTTACATGTACGATGGTATCAAAGAGCTAAGACAAAATGCTCTTGAGAGAAGTAGAGGCTCCCCATGCAAGGGGGCACAAATTTTAAGAAAGGTAAATCAAGGATGGTTCCCTCCGACAGAACCCTCGGGGCTTTGACTCCTTCATCTACGAGTACCACTAGTTGCTCCATGAGATCTGTGAGAATGATGTGTTTGTTGGGGGCATGCGACTGTGAAGGTCCCATCATACTAGTATCAGAACACCCAAAAGTAAGGTGAGTCATCTCCCGAAGTACTTTGTTCTCACCCTGAAGCGTGTCGACCGTGTTCTTCAACTCTGTAATCATATGACACCCATGGCAGACAGGAGCAAAAATGTTAGTGTGTCACCCTGCAACTGGGGGTACACCAGGATCATCCAAAAGACAATCATGGGTCATCCTAGTAAAGGGTAAGGTCAATCCAACATTAACCTCATGAACCAAGTCCCTCCACTCTTTGACATTGCCTGAAATGCCAAATGAAGACAAGACCAAGTCAGTGCAACATAAAAAAAGAAAGGACAAAGTTAAGTGAACACAAATAGACAAAACTTACGTGGATCTCCAGACTGCTAGTCAGGGTCAAGCTGACGCATAACCTCATCTGAATGAGGAGGTCGAGGAATAATAGGAGGACCCTCAGGGATGTCAGGAACCTCATCCGAAGAACCAATGTCATCAAAATCCTCATCCTCGAGAGGGGCCTCATCTGATGAATCATCACTATCAAGAACATAGACCTCGTTAGTGGACTCTAAATCAACAGTCACAATCAGAGATTGGGAAGGAGTCCCTCTCCCTCCACCCTCCTCTAGAAACCCTAGTGATAAAGATGTCTAGAGTCAAAGGTGTCCAAACAACGTTCCTCTATCCAATCTCCCCCATCTCCTGAATGGTCCTGTAACAAGTAGACACAAGGGGCAAGTCCTCAAGGACATCTTCGCTAAACTGCTACAAAACATGGTCCACCTGATAAGCATCAACCTAACCATTATGATCTGTGATCTCTGAAACCTCACGACAATACATTTTCATCTCATCATCACAGGCCCAACCCCCCTCCATGGCGTGATAAGAATCAGAAATCATGTCATTGTCAGTAAGGGTAGCAATGGTGGGAAGAGTAGCATCAAGATGACCAATATGTGCCCACCTTGCTGCTCTCAGTAGTCACCTATTCGAAAGAGGAATGAGCTTCTGATAAGGCTTCATATGCTCAAAACTCCATGTCATAATCAGAGGGGAGTGGCTAAAGGCTAGAGCGCCTTGCCTAGAGATCCAATAAAAATCTCTGTAGACCATCACCAGGATATCAGGTCCCCATGCATAAATTGTGCCTTCCTACGATCCTCAAATGATGGGTGCCCAGCACCATCTCAGACGAGTTGAAGCCTTGTCTCCTGACAACCTTGAAGAGATCAAGCCGATCAGAAACCTCCTTAGAAGTGGGATGTGGATTCGTGGCATAGAAGTAAGCTGAACTCCTATCTGGTCCCCACGGTGATTAACCCCCATAAATACAATCCATGAAGCCTTGTCCTCATAGGACTCGCTAATAGGAAGAAATAGAGGTTCTCCCCTCATAGGAACCCCAAGTATATGGTATACATCATACAGAGTGATAGTCCACTCTCCTAAAATCTACGGGAACCTGAATGTGTTCTTGTTTGCATCCCAATAAGTCAAGATATCATAGCATATACGGGATACAGGATGGATCACAGGAACATGGCAAACTCTGGCAAGACCTACCCTCTTTAGTATGGTACAATCCTCTGTACTCAATGAAGCAAACATCCTTGAGAGCCACCCTTGCTCTCGGAAGGCATTCCATCGAATATGCATCTCCTGCAAAATCAAAAGAGAACTTTAGATTAGATCTCGTAAACTTGCAAAAATCTTTAAAAATCATAAAATTGTAGAAAACCTGACACAAAAAAATCGTATAAGCCTCCAAAATTGCAATAAACAGACAGATTTAGTGACCAAATCATTTCAAATCAAAGAAAAACAAGCATTACACAACTTCAAATGAGATCAAAAATCAGTCCAAGAGGGGCGACCTAGGTATTTTTCAGGATCTCCCCGAGCGACCCTATTGTCAAACAGAATCTCCCTGGGTGATCCTATTGTCAAACAAGATCTCCCTGGGCAACCCTGCTTGGCAAAAGGGTCGACTCTAGGAGCAAGCCCCTCAAGCAAAAATCACTTTAAAAACCTCGTTTCTCAATCGATTTCAAAAAATGAAAGATCAATCTCACTCTAAATGATGAGACGAACACAATGCAATAGGAAAAATCACCAAAAATAGACAATTTTAAGAGATTTTTTGCAAAATTCAAACTAGGGTTTAGAGAAGATTTTTTCGCTGATTGCATACCTGATTCTCCGTGGTTGAAGAGGCAGCCATCTCTGTGATCTCCTCGACGATACCTCTCTATCGACTACTCACATGAACGATTCCGTCAATGTTTCACACCAATCTCATAATCTAGCTCTCTTTGTTTGCCCTTAGCTTAGTTTCATTTATGCATTTTAGATTAGTTCTTTTCTTTGATGCATTTGTTTCATGCATTGTTTTGGATGCTCTCATCCCTATAGGTCTGAACCGACAAAAGCAAGCAACTAGTAGAACTCAAACGATCCATGGTAAGTTCGTCATTTTAGTTTTCATCATTTACTTTGATATATTTAAATGTCAGACTAATACTAGTTATTGTAGGTACAAATTGTGGAAAAAATTGACAATAGGTAAGGCCTAGTTCAGGAATGGTACCTACCTTTCATGTAGACTACAGTCCCCGAGGGGGCAAATATGTAAGCACAAAAATCGTACACTCTCTCCACGAGGACCCCTATGATGATTCAAATCCTTGTCACGTACATGTAAGCATGAAAATAAATCCTTTGGGTAGCATGCTTCTTGATGACGTGTCCTCTTTTCTTATCTTGTGTTGTTTCTTCCTTATCGATTTCTCTTCCTCCCCATTTGCGACACTTTTTGCCACTTGTTGCGACACTTGTCGACTTGTGTTTTCTGGCTTTTGACCTTGATCCTAAGCCTTGTGAGTGTCTTGTAGGTGAGTTTTCACCTCTCCTCTTTGTTTTTCCTCTAGTGCACCTCATAGAAGCCTTATAGAGGTCCCCCAATCCATCTCCCACTGACAGTTTTCATTTTCAACCAACCAATCCAAATCTCCCCTATTATTTCTAGATCTCCCCTAGAGATCCTGTAGACGAAAGTGGAGATTTGGATTCTTCCACATGACTGACATGTTTCTTGATGCAAAACCTATCATTTTCCTCTCTTCTACCATCTCCCAACCTGCTTTTCTGCATCTGACCTTGTCCAGGAGACCCTACCGTTTTTGGACCCGCGGAAAAACTAGAGTTTCTCTCTCGTTTTTGCTTTATTTTCACCCATTTTTCTTTTTGTTTGCATGATTTTTTATCCTTGATATAGAGTTAACTATTTCATGCACCCACACATGCATAATTAGCTCTATTTGATCTCAAATTAACTCTCTAATCAATCTCATGCATTCCCTCACCTCCATTTCTTCTTCAGTGATAAGCTATCATTGCTTCATAACTCTCTAATTAGGTAAGTTCACTGGGCAATCAACCTTGTTAACTCCCCAAACTATTCTTGTTAACTCATCAATCAAATGAGTTAACTCTTCAATCAATCCCTTCCTCTGAACCTATAAATACCCCCCTCACTCAAGCACAAAGGAAGGCAAATTCATTGTGCACACAGCTCTTGCCAATTTTTCTCTCCAACTTAGCATTTGAATGCTCTTACAGGATGAAGGTGCCTTTTGCTTTTTATTGTTCAACCAAGTAGCATCACGTTGCTTCACTCTGTCATTGTGCTCAATCCAAGCTATCACTGAGCTCATACAAGCTTCATCAAAAGCTTCTTTTGCTTCTTTGGGTCATTTTGTTGTCAAGAGGATCACCTGATGTCACAAAAGGATTACTGAGGGTAGTGGAGTCAACAAATCTTCATTTCTCTCAGGTTCTTTCATTGTTTTCATTGCTTTCATAATAATTAGATAATCACATTTGCTCTTGGGAATAGTAACACATTATTTTTTTCCTTGATAGATTAGATCTTGCATGTTAGATTAAACACTTTCATATTTTTAGATCTACATTGTTAGAAGAAGTATTTTCCCTTTTCATTAGATTAGATTGCATTGAAAACACCAAAAACCAAAAAAACATAGATAAAATTTGTATTTGAAAGATCATATAGGATTGCATGCATATTTCCTTTTCATAGTTTAGAAATATTTCCATTTCCAAAATACTCTAAAAAACACCAAAAAAAGACATTTTGCATATCATTTAGCTTGCATTCATATAGAAACATTGGATTAGACAACATTGCAAACCCTCGATTCCATCACAAGGCAACCACAGTTAAACAAAGTCAAACCCTAAGTCAACAAAACCCTAGGTAAAAACCCTAGATCTGGTTAAGGCTAGTAATCACACAACTTCCTCTCTTCTGATTCACGAATGTGTTTAGGAGTAAGAGGAGAGTGGGTGAAGGCTATCTGTGATGAGATCGAGGAGATCTATCCAAAACCTCAACAACAAACATTTGTCCTACCACAAGGAGACCCATTCGTCCTCTTGTTGTTAGAAGAAACTACACAACGACAGATACAACAAGACCTCTTACAACGCATACAAAGACAAGAGGACATCAATGAAAACAACCGTCTACCCACGCAAAGGTGGAATTTAATGAATCCAAACAGAAGAAGAGAAACCAATGACACTTTAGGTCATAGGGTTATTTCAACTACAACAACAATTGAGCGAAATATACAACAAAATACACAATAACAAAGGCCACAAAACTTGTCGACCCCTCTCCGTGAAGTCTACCTCTCAAATGAGCCAAACTCCCACCGTATCTCGCCTCCTCTCAACTGGCTACTTCCACATGAGTGAGAGTGATGTGGTGGATCGCCCCATGGCAAGGAGGGAAGGGTTCATGTGCGTGCCAAAATCTGACCCAACAGCCCTCAGGGAACTGAAGTCACGATTTCAAGCGTAGAGGTCCATCTAATTGGATAAGGGTCGACTCTATTCAAGGAAGGCTAATTGGTTTAGTAAGAGAAATCACATAATTTTAACCCCAAAACAAAATAAGGTAATGTTGTTTTCAGCAAAGAGGCTGATGCAGATTTTTATTGAAAAGAAAGCAGTCTAATTATTTTAGCAGCAAACATATAAAAGAGCGGGGGATTTCCATAATAGACCGTTCTTGAAGAAAGCATGGTTGATCAAGTAATTACTCAGTATCCTACACTTAGCTGGAAGAGTCCTCTTCTGTTCTGCCTTCTTATCGATGCTCTTCCTCTTCCTTCTGTATTGTTTTTTATGCTGATCTTTCCTTTTTTTAATTCTTGTGGGTTTCTATCTTTTTATCCTTTTGGTTTTTTCTTTCTTTCTAATCTTTGGTTTTTGCTTTTATTTTTATATTATGAGTTTTCCTTCTATTCTTTTGGTTTTCTTTCTATTGTTTTTGTTTTTGTTTTATTGATTTTTTTGTTTTTATTTCTTCTATCTTAAAAACTTGCCATTATCTAATGAAAGAAAAAGAATGAATTGGATAACCATTACAATTAGAAAATATGTTTTTATTTTATTTTTAAAATTTGTCATTATCTATTAAAAGAATTTATAATGGATAAATATTATAATAAAAAATATATTTTTATTTTATTATTTTTACTTTATCAAATAATTATCTAAGTAATTAATATTAAAAGAGAAATCATTTTCTCACATATACAATTTTTTTAGAAAAAGAATATAACCTTTAAATTTATTCTAATTCAATAAAAGGACATTTAGATTTAATGGATGAATCATTTAATTATGCATCTAGGAAAACATAAAGGAATATTTTCTAACCTGAATGATAAGTCAATGCATCAACCATAGAGATCATTCATGAAATGACGAAAAATGCAAATGCAATGTACTAAGTGCTTATGTGTGCAACATCAAGATTCTCTACATCCCTTTCCTCCCAGGCGGCTAAGTCCCCTCTGCATCAACCATACCTTTGCCTTCAACACCTACCTCCATCCATTGGACTCAAGTTCCTGATTAATAGGTTAGTGACCAAAAATCCATAGCCGAAACATTATACATTTTCATCGTTTTCTCATTGTATACTTGAAAAGAAAAAAAATATCATTCACTTTTTTCCATAACAATTATCCATTTGTAACATGGTAAAAAATAAGCATCTAGTATTTCTAGTTATAGCTAATGTTCAGAAAGTCTAGCAGTTGAGACGTAACAAGTGCTTACTTTGATCTATAGAGGTTGATTTTCTAGCAATACGGTGAATTGAACCTGTTGTTGTTTAGAATGGCTTTGTAGAATGTGGGGGTTCCACAAAGGAGTATTAAGATGATTTGATATTTCTCCATTGTATAGTCTTTGTGATAGGTGAAAGTCAGGTGTGGAAGATCAGACATAGTCATGAAACCCTAACCCTACCATCATCAAGGAATCTAATCTAAATGAAGCCAAAAGAACAATGCAATGCAAGCATAACATCACCTAGACCGTGCGATTCCTTGTTTGAGAGGGGAATGTGGACTGCTTCTTCAACAATGAGCAATCACAAAGCTGAAAGCTGCCATTGATGGATGATAAAAGCTCAAATGCTCGAATGCTCAAGATGATAATGGAGTTGCTATATGAATGCTGGATTGCTGGATTTCTGGATTTCTGGGGGTGTCTCATATGGAATGAGAGGCTGTTTATATAGGACTCAACCAAGATCAATCAACGGTGGAGATTCAAAGGCTATGTGAATGGCTAAGATTGAAAGTTACTAAATTTAGGTCCAATTAGTTGTACATGTGAAGGATTTTAAATGAAAGTTGTCTTACAACACATGATAAATGGGAAATGGACAAGTGTTGAAATGTGATAAATGATAAAGGCTTAATTCAAATAAAGTATTTGAATTAGTGGGATATGAGTTGGAAATTAATTAAATAAATAAAATTTATTTAATTAATATGATAAATGCATAAAATGAGATAAGACATGATGTGGAATTAATTAAATAAATACAATTTATTTAATTAATTGGCTAAGTGAATGAGAATGGGATTTTAATTAAATAAATAAAATTTATTTAATTAATTGGATAATGGATTAGGGATTTAACAAGGTGTCGCTAGACATGGACAAATTTGGGTGTCTACATTTTGCCCCTCTTTGATACAATGTTCGATAGAACGTTGTGTCAAAGAAGATGTGAGATATGTTCGATAAACAAGGTATGCCCCAGTGTAACTGGCAGGTGATGCCCCCTCGAGAGGTAAGCCAGGCGAACTAGGAAAGACTGGGTTGGCGCTCGATAGAAGAAAAGGCAGAAAAGAGGGCAGATGCGAAGAAAATAGGTTGTGGTATAGAAGAATTAGGGTTTGGAGAAGGGCTATAAGTAGGGGCTGCAAGGGCAAATAGGCTCATTTGTGCTCATTTGTGCTTAGAAACCTAGAGAAATCCAGAGCTCCTGAGAGTGAGAGTGGCAGAGCTAGCAGGATGGTGATTCCACGCAGAGATCATCGTGCGGAGCGAGTGAGGACACATGGATGACCAGAGGGAGCAGGCGCACCGGTATGTCTCAAAACTTTTCCCAAAAGCGTGCATTTAATAGCCTAGAAGCGTAATTAATTCACACACGTCACCAAAAGCGACTAGTTTAGGTCCTGGCACATATAGGTCGCTTATGTAGGAGTAGAGGTCGCTTAGAGTAAGATAGGTCGCTTATGGGCGCGGGTAGGTCGCTTAGGAAAAAAGTGGTCGCATCCTGTCGGCGGGAAAAGAGCAGCGGAAATGCGCGTGTAGAGAAAAACTAGTCGCTTATGAGCAGAGAGTAGTCGCATAGGGTAGTTGAGCTCGCTTAGGACTAGAAATAGATCGCATATGGTAGATAGCGCGCATATAGGGCGAAAATGGTCGCTTAGTGTGAGTTAGCTCGCTTATGAGGAGAAAATAGGCGCATATAGGAAACGGCTCGCTTTTGGAGTAAAAAGACGCGCATGTGGGATAGGGCCCGCAGATAAAGTAAGGATGAACGCATGTGGAAATAGTGGTCGCTTTGAGGAAAACAGTGAGCGCATGTGCAAAAGAGCTCGCATGTGGGCAAAACAGAGGCGCATATAGTGAAAGGAATCGCTAATGAGCAGAAATAGGTCGCTTGTGGTAAAGTGAACCGCATATGGTAGGTGTAGGAGAAAAGAGCAGATAGATAAGCAGATTTTGATATGAATGATTAACGGAATGGACTGACAAGGGTGAATGGATGATGCAGGATGTACTACCGCCATTGCTATCACGGGAGCCCCATCCGAGAGATTTGCGGCTAGTGAGACAGTTGGATGCAGAGGAGCTACTGGTGTTAGAGATTCTGGGCTTAGAGCATGTGTCACGATTAGAGCCAGTGCAGGCACATCGAGGACTGATGACTGCGATGGTGGAGCGATGGATGAGCGAGCACAGTTCATTCTTGTTACCGACAGGAGAGGCGACCATCACCTTAGAGGATGTGTTCCGGATTTTGAGGATTCCGATAGATGGGGATCGGGTAGATTATGATCCGGAGATGGGCCCAGCTGCATTCAGGAGATTGTTTGGGACACCAGACATCGGAGCAGAGGGTTCGGAGATACCGATGGGGAGGATGGAGGAGCTCTGTGACAGGTTGCAGCGAGTGGTAGTGGCTATCATTAGATGGCTAGTGGGTGATAGGAGAGCGAGAGGGTTTCCTGTAGGATGGGGGACAGTGATGGAGGGCATGTTCTCCTATGGCACGAGATATGCATGGGTAGAGTGCGTGTTGGGACAGCTCTATCATTACCTACATGATTGTGCATATATGTTCGGAGCCAGTATGTCGGCAGGAGTGACAGTGTTGCACGTATGGGCTTATGAGCACATTCCAGTGACGAGACCAGAGGGATGGGTGGCTAGAGCAGCAGGAGAGCCATTTGCACGGATGTATAGAGGAGCCTTGACATATCGACAGCGCCGAGGGGTGGTATACTGGCGACGGAGGTTGGATGAGATAGACAGGTTTGTATGGAGGCCATGGCTAGGATGTGAGCAGTGGGAGGAGGAGGATGCCGAGCTTGCTTATGCGAGACAGGCGAGGTACATTTTTGGACGCGGCTTGTACATTATAGAGCGCTATTTGCCAGAGAGAGCCCTGAGACAGTTTGGAGAGGCACAGGCAGTACCTGTAGGGGATGCCATTTTTGGGAGGACGAGGCAGGAGGTGTTTGATTGGGGTCCAGAGGTTGTGGTGGACACAGCCTTGGCAGAGAGAGATGGATTGCAGCCAGTAGCATGGCAGTGGAGACAGGGTCCGGCAGAGCCAGGTACATTGCCAGAGTATGATGCATACTGGGCGACAGCTAGGCCGACTCGGTTGACACGAGATGGAGAGATTGGGGAGATTGGGATGGAGAGACCAGTTCAGAGGCGACGACGACGGGCTCCACCAGCACAGGCAGTAGTGCCAGCTGCACCAGGGATACAGATGCCAGGGCAGGTGCCAGATCAGCCAGCTATATTAGCGCAGCCACAGGCACAGATTGGAGCAGGGGATGATGTGGGCATTCAGCAGCTGCGGAGACGGATCAGAGAGGAGAGGAGATGGAGGCAGCGAGCACAGATGAGGCTGAGGAGGGTGGAGATGGATAGGCATCAGGCCGTGATCAGTTTGAGGCATGCTAGAGCACAGGCACAGACTTATCAGGCTCAGCTACAGCTGGGAGCACAGAGAGGAGATGGACAGGATGATGGTGCGCTCGCGAGAGTTACAGGAGAGAGGGATACAGCTAGGCAGCATGAGCAGATGATGAGGCTTGAGCGAGATACTGCAGTACAGCAGGAGCAGGCTATGAGAGCAGAGAGAGATGGTCTGCGAGCTGAGAGAGATAGGGCAGTACAGCAGCTGCAGGTTATGACTAGTGAGCGGGATAGAGCAGTGACTGCCTTGGGGACTGATGGAGCTACTATGTACTTAGCCACACAGTTGACAGCAGTACAGGCCGAGCTTCAGAGAGTGCAGGGTGAGGCTGAGTATTATAGGGGCTTATATTATGGAGCTGTGCCGGCAGAGCAGAGACAGCCTAGCTTCAGGAGCAGGTCAGGGGCTTCGAGCTCGCGGAGGTCAGGTGGATCTCGGTCAGTAGCTTCAGTGATGGGGCCACCGAGAGATGGAGGACCAGGTACAGGACCTGTTGGTGGTGGTGGTCAGGGTGAGGGAGCTGGCAGTAGTCGCTAGGGCATACCTTGTTGACATTGTATCATGATGAGGCCTAGAGCCATTGTTGTACATTCATTCTTTGCAGGGCTCAGCTTGTATTGTAGACACTTGTATTTTGACACACATGTATATATATATATATATGGCAGTTTTGGCGATCTATATGATGTTATATTGGTTGTGATGTTGATATTATGATGGCTATGTGTATGTTATGTGTATGGATTATATATGGATTATAGATGGATATTTATGCAAATGGTAATGGATAGAAAATGTATGAATAAGTAAAGGGTAATGACATGAATAGATGTATGCATATAGGTAGATGGTAAAGAAAAAGATATGTAATGGACTTATGTATGGCTAACACTTGTTTTGCAGGAACGGGAATATGGACAAAGGATGATGGAGCTGATTGATCTTGGCTGAGGATGATGGAGCGAATGGATAAATAAAATGGATAAGATGATGATGGGCAGCTTTCAAGTAATTGCTCAAAATGAAAAGAAATGCAGTCCTTATGTTTGATATAGCATATGGATGTTATGCACCAGGGTATAAGAAACCAAGGTGTCGAGGTATCCAATGCGTAACTAACGTGTTACAATCTTGTCTGAACGCATGTGGTCAAGATGGTGAGCCAACATGCACAAGATATGAATAACAGCTAGTGTTGGACTTTGACGCTACAAACAATGGTTTGAGCTTATCTCCACTACACATAATGATAGCTTGCTGGTTATATGTATGGAGTTAGTCTTAACATAGAATAGTCTCTAATGCATAAGAGACTGTTTAGCTTCTCAGATGCTAGAGATATTGATATGTAAGATGCTAATCCCAACACGTACAAGATACCAAGACGCATAGGAAGAGAATAAGATCATCCCGCAAACACGGCATACGAAAGCTATATGACCATGCCCCAGTCCTTACTTCATCGCAACATACCAAGATATAAATAGATCAAGGCAGTCTTGACTAGGTGCAGAAAAGGGACAAAAGATAAATCAAAAGATAAAACAAAAGATACTGTCATCACGTTCTCTTGCCAAATGTTGAGTGCTCTTGGATAGATCAAGCTGGCGCCTTGTTAAGAGGAAAGCTACATCCTGTTGAAGGCTAAAGTTGTTGATAAATGGCTATAGCAAACGTTGGCTTAAGGCATGCGGACAAATAGCTTCTGGCTTACCTATGATTGGTTATAGTGCTGGAGCTTGCAATATACACATGGTTTGCTTCCTGTTTGAGCTGATCAAAGAGGAGAAGATGGATGATGAATGAAGATGAAGAAGATGGGGGGATCATCGGTGCTTGAGTACTGGAAACTTCCTTCGTATTCCAGACTGCCTACATACCCTGTATCCACGGGATCAAAGCACACTTACGATGAAGATGAGACATGATGAATATGTAGTTCTGGGTTTTATTGATGATGTAAGTGATGAAAGATAGAAGAATATGAGCTGAAAGATTGAAGAATGTTTAGAAGGAAAGATGACTGATGAAAGGGGCTATCGTCTTAGCCTGAATCAGAGTGCTTCCTTCGCATCTCAGATTGCCTACATACCCTGTATCCACGGGATCAAGGCGTCAACGATAGAGCTGGATGTAGTTCTTATTGATGTGGCTAATCGATTGGATGTTTGATCAAGCGATATTTGTTGCGATTGTTGGATGATTGTGTATGAATTGTGAAGGTATGAGTCCTGGTTGCAAGTCGTTAGGTCATAGTTGTCGGTGGACATGTGCCATGGCTGAAGTTGATAAGGTGTGCTGTGTTGAAAGCTGAGTTGTTTGATATGTTATGAGCTAGAGATAACAGGATCCACTTCCAAATAAGACTCAACAAATGCCCCCAGTGTGGGATGAGGTTTACTATGCAGAAGCGACAATGCAGAAAAGATGTGGCCAAGATGCTAAGGTGCCAAAAGATATAGATATCACAACAATGTCTCACATATGATAACTAGCATCGGCAAAGGATGAAGTGGAAAGGCTATGTGTGAGATTGCGATAGGGCTTATGAAAATAGCTTATACAAGATGCAGTGGGGAAAATGATCAAACAAACCAAACAAATGAGGGAAGCTGGTCACTACACATAGCGCCTGTTTGCCAGGTTTTCACTATGGTACTTATCCAAGGCGCCTGTTTACCAGGTTTTCACCAGAGGACGGATTATTTATCTTATGTTTGTTTTTTTTTTTTTTTTTTTTTTTTGACATATTTTGATTTTTTTGTTTTTTTGGTGTTTTTGTGGGATAGCTGAGATTCATGGATAAAACTTCTTGAGATGAACGCTGTTGACGGGTTCATCCAAGGGAATGCCTTCAGGTGTTGACAAAGTGTATGCACCAGATCCATAAACTGCTGTGATAATGAAAGGACCAAGCCAATTTGGTTCAAACTTGCCCTGTTTCTCTCGATGTTGTTGATTCCTTTGGTTTTCTTTAAGGACAAGGTCGCCAACCTGAAATCTGCGTTCTCTGATCTTTTTGTTATAGCTGCGGTGTAGCCGGTTTTGATAGACTTGAAGATGGTTCAATGCTGTAAGGCGGCGTTCATTTAAGAGCTCAAGATCATGGAGTCGGGAGACTCGATATTCTTCATTTGAAATAGTATGTTGCAAGGATACGCGCAAAGAGGGGATCTCAACCTCGATAGGCAAAATAGCTTCCGTGCCATAGACTAGAGCATAGGGTGTGGCGCCAGTAGGAGTTCTGACACTTGTTCTATATGCCCATAAAGCAGGATGCAGTTGTAGATGCCAATCTCGACCAGTTTCGTTAACAGTCTTTTTAAGGATCTTGATGATTGTCTTATTAGAGGCTTCAGCTTGACCGTTGCTCTGAGGATAATAAGGCGTAGAGAACCTATGTTGAATATGAAACTTATTGCAAAGATCTCTAACCTCTTGGTTCTTGAAAGGCCGGCCATTATCTGTGACAATAGCTTGAGGAACTCCATAACGGCAGATGATGTAATGTAGGATGAATTTAGCTATTTGTTTACCTGTGATGTAGGTCATTGGTATGGCTTCTACCCACTTTGTGAAATACTCAGTGGCAGTGATAATAAACTTATGACCATTTGATGAAGTAGGATGGATTTTACCCACAAGATCAAGTCCCCATTGCGAAAAAGGCCATGGAGTGACAATAGGCTGAAGCTCATGTGCTGGTGCATGTATTAGATCTCCATGTTTCTGACATTGTAGACATCGCTTTGCAAATTGTTGGGCATCTTTTTCCATAGTTGGCCAATAGTATCCTGCTCGCAGAAGTTTCTTAACAAGGCCAGGGCCAGCGGAATGCGAACTGCAGACACCTTCATGTACTTCACGTAAGGCCGTTTTTGCTTCCTCAGAATCAAGACATCTAAGAAGGATACCATCAAGACTTCGGCGATAAAGGGTGTCTCCTAAGATAGTGTAACGAGAGGCTCGACGGATAAAAGTTTTACGTTGGGTGTTGGATAGTTGAAGAGGCAAGGTGTGATTACGGAGATACTCGTATATATCTTTGTACCACAACGAGTTGGGACCAACAATCTCACATATAAGCTCAGACTGTGGAACTTCAAATGCGGGGATCAAAAGCTGTTCGACCAAGAATTCACATTTATGGGTGTTAGATGGCATATCTAAAAGAGACCCAATCATAGCCATGGCATCAGCTGCTCTGTTTTGTAGTCTTGGAATTTGCTCAAAGGTAATGTCCTCGAAATATTGCTTGAAATCATCCACCATTAGTTTGTATGGAAGAAGCTTCTCGTCTTTTGTTTGATATTCATCTAAGACCTGTTTGATAACTAGCTGAGAATCACCAAAGACTCGTAACTGTTTGATAGCCCATTGTACTGCCATGCGCAAACCTGTGATTAAAGCTTCATACTCTGCTATGTTATTGGTACAGGGGAATGCTATTCTGTATGATTTAGGTATGCAGTCTCCTTGGGGAGTGACAAACAAGATACCTGCTCCAGATCCGTGTTGAGTGTATGATCCATCAAAGTATAGCTGCCATCGTGCTGGGGAGCTGAAAGTAAACAATCCTTCATCAGGGAATTCGGGATATATTGGCTGAATGTCTGTGATAGGTGCTGCAGCTAATTGATCAGCAATGACTTGTCCTTTGATAGCTTTACGGTTCACATATTGTATGTCAAATTCACTCAAGATCATAACCCATTTTGCTAATCTCCCTGTGAGAAGTGCTTTTGAAAGGAGATACTTGAGGGGATCCACATTAGAGATGAGCTTTGTTGTTTGGTTCAACATATAATGTCGCAACTTTTGGGAAGCAAACACTAATGCTAAACAAGCTTTTTCCATGAATGAGTAATTGAGTTCATATCCCACAAGAGTTCTGCTAATGTAATAGATGGCTTGTTCTTTTCCTGAGTCATCATGTTGAGCTAGAAGTGCACCTAATGCTGCGGTTGTTGATGATATCTAAAGCAGTAATGAACGATCAAGTACAGGAGGTATTAACACAGGAGGTGTTGCCAAGTATTCCTTTATCTTATCAAAAGCCTGTTGACACTTTTCATCCCACTTAAAAGGTTCACCCTTGCGGAGAAGATGCTGAAAAGGATGACATTTATCTGCGAGTTGTGAGATAAATCTGCGGATAGATTGTAGCCTACCCTGTAAACTGCGGAGCTGTTTGAGATTCGTTGGTGGAGGCATTTCTATGATAGCTTTTACCTTAGCTGGGTCCACTTCTATGCCTCGTCGAGACACAATATATCCCAATAGTTTTCCTGATGTTACACCAAATACACACTTCTTTGGATTTAGTCTGACTTGGTATTTCTCTAATCGATCAAAAATTTGTGCCAATACTGGTAGATGTCCTTCCCTTGTCTTAGATTTTCCCAGGATGTCATCAACATAGTCTTCCATGATAGTATGAAAAAGGTCATGAAAAATAACTGTCATAGCTCGTTGATAGGTAGCTCCAGCATTTTTGAGACCAAAAGGCATTACAACCCAGCAATATGTGCCCCATGGACAAATAAAAGATGTTTTATCTTGATCTTCCTCTGCTATTCTGATTTGATTATAACCAGAAAATCCATCCATCAAAGATAGCATTTCATGTCCTGCTGTAAGATCAACAATGTTGTCTATGCTTGGTAATGGAAAATCGTCTTTAGGACATGCTTTGTTAAGATCTCTAAAGTCTGTGCAGCAGCGAACTCGTCCATTTGGTTTTGCTACAGGTACCAAGTTTGAAACCCATTCTGGATAATCAATAGGCTTTATGAACTTTGCTTCTAATAGTTTCTGAATTTCTGCTTTAACCAATAAGGCAACTTGTGGATGCATTTTGCGCAATTTTTGTTTGACAGGCTTTGCATCAGGGAATACTGCTAAATGATGTACCACAAGTGAAGGATCTAGTCCTGGCATGTCTGCATAAGTCCATGCAAAATTTATAGCTCGTCTCAGGAAAAATGCTGTGAAGTTCTTTCGTTCTTGCTCTGATAGTGATGCTGCCAAAAAGGTGATCTTCGGATTTTGTTCTGTTCCCAAGTTCATGTCTTGTGATTTTTCAACTAGCACAGTTGATTTCTCATGGTAATCAGCAGTAATAGGAAGATCAAATCCCTCATCCTCAGGTGCCTCAGAGAGGTTTTCACCTTCGGATACGTCCTTTATTTTTACTTTTTCACGGTCAAGAGGCGCCTTGCGGTTTTCACCTAGTGACCTATTTTGTTGAATTTTGTTTATTTCACTTTTGCGACTGAAGGATTTGATACTTCCGCCAAAATATGCTAGTTTAGGTAATTCCATCATGAAACCTGCTTTGTGATCACCCGATGGGATACCTTGTCTCAAACCCATGAATTCTGCAATGGCTTCGTCATTTTCAAATGTATCTAATATCGGTGCCCCCTGTTGGTCCCAATCGATGAGGTCAGGATATACGAGTGAGAGGCTAATGGAGGGATCGTGATGGCTAGAAGAGATTGCGGAAAACATGAAGATGGAATGTTCTTGAAAGAGGTCGGTGATATGAAGGGAGGAGTCGTCGATGGTATCCGAGTTAGAAGTCTCTCCTACCGAAGAAGATCCAACGTCAATATCGGAAATACACTTAATGTCTTTGGATCGCGGTACCTCCGGTTGGTAACCAAGGCCTTGCTTATGAAACTTCTTAGACACAATAAGGGGCTCAATAGGTCCTTGTTCCTGTGATCCCAAGCCGCCATGTCCTTTATAGCCCATGTTCTTGATGATACGAAACCCGTTGTTGTATCGCTCTACTTCAAGTTGGACTTGGTCATTTTCATCAAAGAATATCCAAGAGTTTATGTCCTCAATATCTTCGTCATCCAAGAAACCACCTTTAATGAATACGGTGGGGGGAGCTCTGATAACAGCGGAGGATGAAGTGGGCTTAGATATAGAAAGCTTACCGTGGGATTTAGGAGATAACGGAAGGGTGCCAACGCAACAGGATTCCTGCAATTTGTACTCACCAGGGCCATGGTCGGTATATTTGATATGGAGGTTGGAAGTGGCTTTGCTAGATGAGGGCTTGAGGAGATCGGATGGGTCGACATAGGAGGATGATGGATATGCCTCGGTGTTGAGAGGGATACGGTTTGGACTCTGATATTTAGCTTGAAAAGCACGGCAAAACTCAAAAGGATTAGGATCAGCTTGAATGGTAACTTCAACACCCTTATGCGGAAATTTAAGGCATTGGTGATATGTAGATGGAACGGCTTTAAGGGTATGGATCCAAGGGCGACCGAGGATGATGTTGTAAGGCAGATCAATATCAAGGACTTGACAGCGAGTTTCTGTAATGACCGGTCCAACTTGAATAGGCAATAAGATGATCCCTTCAGTATCTCTTTCAGCGTCATCATATGCTCTGATAGTTATAACCTTGGAGGTGTCAACATTTTTCTCAGAATATCCCAATTGTTTGATAAGTTTCAAAGAACATATATTTAGACCAGCTCCCCCATCTATCAAGACTCGTTTGATACGGCGTTGGTTAACAAATACTTCAATATGGAGGGCCTCATTGTGTGACGGATGCATGGAGGGTTGAAGATCTTTGTCAGAAAAGGTTAAATGACAAGGGGCTGCAATGCTAGCGACCATGGATTGAAATTGTGTGATATTAATATTATTAGGCACCGAAGATTCTTGTAAGGCCTTATCAAGGATAGCTTTATGTGCGGGGGATATGCGGAGCAGCTCAAGGATAGATATGTGTGCGGGTGTTTTGCCAAGGTGATCCAAGAGGTTATAGTCAGAGAGAGGTCGAGGAGGATGAGGAGGTGCTCCTTGAACGGTAACGCGACCTCTTCGCATGGTTACGGCGCAATCAGGTGCTCCTTGGACGGTAATGGTAGAAATGCGAGCATGGTCAATGCGGCCAATGGTAGATGATGCATAGCTATAGGGAATAGCATTTCCAGCTTGAAGGTTATTTGTCTGATCATGAGATGGAAGTGGATTCTTGAAAGTCTCTAGATCATAGTTTGATGTGGATTGTTGAGCAGGTTGAGGTGTTGAAGGTGTGACGTTGATTAGACCTTGATCAATGCAGTCTTGGATAACATGTTTTAAGCGCATACAACCATTTGTTTTGTGTCCTTTAACTCGATGGTAATCACAATACTCATTCTCTTTGTACCAAGGAGCTCGAAAGAGTGGTTCGCCATTTGGTGGTGCATCGGGTAGAATAACATCTCCGGCTTGAAGCAGCTGTCGAAGAATAACTTCCATGGGTTCCACTAATGGTGTAAATTGTCGGCGTGGATTAGAAGTTTGGCGTTGGTTTCTTTGTTGTGGAAAAGACTGTCTTGGTGGAGAGGCTGCTTGAATGTTGATAGGAGCTCTCATAGTTTGGATATTCTTTGTATCAACAATACCGTCATTGACAACATTCTTGTTCTTGTTCCAAAAGCGAGACTTATCATTGGAATTTTGGGGAGAATCTTTGTTATCACGAAAGATCTTGATAGTTCCTTTGGCAATTAAGGCTCGTTCAATAATAACTCCTTTGGAAACTAGTTCGTCAAAGGTGCTAGCACTTTGCAATTGTAATTGGAATGACAGCTCAGGATGAAGATTTTGAACAAAGATGTCAAGCTGTTGTTTCTCAGGGATTTCCCATGATAATTTGCTAGCCATATTACGCCATCGTTGGGTAAATGAGGAAAAGGTTTCACCATTGCGTTGTTTGTTGTTGACAAGGTCATTCATGTTTACCTCATGTTCAATATTGAAGGCAAAGTGTGATCGAAACTTGGTTGCCAATTCGGAAAAAGTCTTAATTCCTGGAGGTAAATGGGAAAACCATTCGAGAGCTTGTCCTGCTAAGCTCCGAGGAAATAGTCTCAAAAGATATGTATCATCATAGGCAACATCGAGACATGCCACGAAAAAGGCTCGAAGATGGTCATCCGGATTTCCTTTCCCTTTGTACTTATCAAATTGTGGGATTTCAAAGTGTGGTGGAAAAGGTATCATATTAAGAGACTTGTCAAATGGATAAGCGCATATGTTTTCGAGAGAGAAGGGTTTCTTGCCTTGTCCTACCCTTTCATCGATCATCTGTTGGATATCGGCTGAGGATAACTGCTGTTGTTGCAAAGGGGGTGGAGTGTGATATGAAACATATTGTTGTTGCGGTTGTGGTATATGTGGAGTTGTGACAGTTTGTTGTGGTTGTGGGATGTACGAAGCTGTAACGGTTTGTTGGGGTTGTGTGCCCACAATGTATGTCAAAGGAGTGGTATGTGACATGTATGTGTTAGAGGATTGCTGTCCTTGAGACACAAGTGGTAAGTGGGTGTGCATTACATGAGAAGTGGATGTGGGATTGATAGTAGCAGATGGTTGGGAAGTTGGAATTGAATTCATGACATGGTAAGTGACGGAGGGATTGGTAGATACAACAGAAGGGTGAACATTGGGATTGGTATTTTGGACAATATGAGGATTGGTATATGTCATGTGTTGGGTGATATTAGAGAAGCCTTGGGTAGCATAAGATGGATTGATAGTGTGTGAAGGATTAGAAGAAGAGGACAGCATGGATGTAAGTTGATCAACATAAGCGATCTGATTGTTTGGATTGGCTTGAGAAATGAGGGGATCACTCATGTCAATAAGGCTAACATTGGGATTATGGGATAACATGAAGGAATTAGCAGTTGGTGTATGAGATGTGGTAGATTGCAATGGTTGTGAAGCATGGAGGACATGTGTTGTTGGAATGGTTTGAGAGGTATGCACACCATAAGATATGGGAATTGCTTGTGATGCTCGAAGTGTTTGTGCTTGCGTGACATGGACAGCTTGTGTGACGTGAGGCATGGAAACAGTCATGGTAGAAGGAGAGATATGTTGAGGGACATGAAAAGGTGGGATGTTGAGATTTTGTGACATGAGAGGAAGCACATTGGTGGGCACTATCAATGGTTCTAAGGTATGCTCTGATCGTGGTAATTCAAATGAAGCAACAAGAGGTAATGAGGATGGTGTTTGCGAGGTAATAGGAGATGATGTGACTATAGTAGATGGTTTATTCGCAACAACAGCAGTAGTGTTGGGATCGTGCTCTCTAATAGTGGATATATCAAAGTCTTTAGGTAGTTTAGCACCCATGCGAGCAAGTTGGAGAAAACAGCGATCAGGCTCAGATATCATGAGTTTCTCAACTTGGTCCCATAGATAGGTATCTTGAAATTCTGATGAGTCGTCTGGAGATTGTTCTTCGAAAGTTTCCAAGGATGGTAGAGGGTGCATTTGTTGTGAAGATGATTCGCCCCTAGTGTACCCTGGAGGTATAAACATATGAGAAGGCATACCAGTTGTGAATTGAGTTGCGTCCTTAAGAGGTGTTGTGAATTGTTTCATCTCAGCTTGCAATTTGGCATCCATTTCAGCTTTCAATTTGGCTTCTACTTCAGCTCGATATTGACTCCTAGTTTGAGGCATGATGTTGATGATGAAGTTGAGCTTGTCAAAGTGTTAAGACCCAAAAGATGATAGTTGGCTGATTGGTTGTTGTTTTGGTTTTGCTAATTTGGCTAAGTTGCTTGGTTGATTTGGTTTGGCTGAGTTGTTGTTGGTTGTCCCTAGAGGTAGCTTAATCACTCAAGGGAAAGATTGTTGATGTTGATGTTTGTTGGAGCTAAAGCTAAAAAGAGATTGTTTGCTGAAGCTAAAGCTGGAGGTTGTTTGTTGGCTGAAGCTAAAACTGAAGGTTGTTTGTTGATCGAAATGATTGGATTGATGTCTGATTTGCTGGTTGGGATCTCAAAAAGATGGAAAAGCTCATGAGTTGTGATTGATTGATAAGCTCAAAATAGGAGACAAAGTCCAGGTGTTTGCTGTTGATCAAAGGTAAGTCTGAAAGCTGATGTTTGAGGTTCAAGCAAGCTGGTCCTGAGGCTAATTTAGCTGATGCACTGAGATTTGCAAGAATTTTAGCTACAGGCGACTGATGATAGCTCAAAGGCGACTCAGAGAATGCTAAAGGCGATTAATGATAGCTCAAATGTGACCTGGTTTAGTCTCGACAGAAAAATGACAGTGCTAACCAGAAGCGAATGCTATGCCAGAGGCGATGACTGTTGGTTCAGAAGCGACTCTGTTCAGTCAAAAGGCGATCAACTACGGTTTAAAAGCGACTCTGTTTAAACAGTATGCGGGCAGTTATTATTTAAAAGCGATGCAGTTCAGGCAGAATGCGAGTCACTACAGTTCAGAAGCGATGTTGATGGTCTGTGCGAGCAGTTTAGGTTCAAAAGCGACTGTGTTTGTGTACCAGTGGTCTGATTTTTGCAGTTTTTTCAGCAAGAAAACAATGATAACAGTCACTCACACTCACAACAAGCACAAACTGATACAACCTAGGCTAGGATAGGACAGTATCTGTTGAATCCCCTAGCTGCGCCTATTCAAAGCGGGTAGCTCCAGGATCTTGATAGCACCGGCTCCTCCTTACATTTGCACTCACTTCTCACGCATACCAAGATCCGGGATTCTTATAAGGCTTGACCCTCTCCAAACCTTTAGATTGTCCCTGCTACCTCGGCTAAGAACCGCATGAATCGGGGCCGCTTCAAGGGTTTTGCCCTCTGCATCAACAGATAGAAGGTTTTTGGCTACTACACAAAGTTGCTAATAAGGGCATCCGTTCGGGTGGCTATACATGCGGCAGCGCTACTCTCCGTTATGGAGTCTCCCAGCCTCCAAGGGTTGCGCCTTGGAGGGTTTTGGGGGAGGTTGGCTGTCGGTATAACACAACTGCACCCGTTGTTTGTGGCTTTCGACACAAACACTTTTCTTATATAGCGGTTCGGAAGGACTTGGCTTTAGCCCGTTACCGCTTGGGTCGTATCCCTTCTCACACCGGGAAGGCAGGCCCTCTAAAGATAATGACAAGTTCTCATGCACCCAAGATCCATTTGATAGGCAAGGGGAGAGGATACTTTTGTCATTAAATTTGGGTTACAATCAGGCACATGCAAGCAATCAAAAAGATAAATCAAGCACAGAGCAAACAGTAATTCATTTTAAGCACCAAGCCCAAATATGCCTAATTTAGTGAAAAAAAAACACAAATCTTGGACCGATCGAACCTGCAACAGATATGTCAGTAGTTTGATAACCTCCTTTCTTGGACAGATCGATAAGATGCTGCGCAAATACCCAGTTAATAGCCAAAAATCAAACTGAAACTGAAACAGGCTTGAAAACAACAGAGCTTTACCAGATGCGACACACTGTTGATTAAAGGCGACCTCTATTATGTCAGAGGCGAAAGTCTGCAGATCCGATGCGACGCGTAAAAACACAGTATGCGACGCCTGTTAGCTTATAAGCGATGCATATTTTCCATAAGCGATCGGATGAGGGCTGGATGCGACCTGTTTCTGCAAAAACACAGCCGATAAACAAACCCTAGCCAAACAGGCGAATAATATTAGTCCATAAGCGACACAAATGTATTCAAAAGCGGCGTCTGTCGTCTCATATGCGATCGCACTATACCCGAAGCGGCCTGTTGGAGATCGAAAGCGACCTGTCCCTGCACAACAAAAATAAAAAAACCCTAACCTGCACAGGCGAATATTGTTAGCTCATAAGCGTATCAGATCAGAACAAAAGCGTGCACTGTTAGGTCAAAAGCGATGCGGATTTGTGCAAAGGCGACCCCTGTTAGATTAAAAGCGATCTGATTATGCGCAAAAGCGGCGGCTGTTAGATCAAAAGCGGCGAATACAGTCTTAGGCGATCAGTTTAATGATAAAAGCGATGCGTTTTACCTAAGGCGACGACTGTTAGGTCAAAGGCGATCCAGAGAGGAATATGCGGCCTGATCCAGCCCAGAAGCGACGCAGAAATCCCGAAGCGGCGGATTTGCCTTTAAAAGCGACTGGAATTTTCTGCGAGCACCTGCAAAATCTGATCTTCAAGGAAACAACTCCAAAAAAAACGAAGTTAATCAGGGACGTGAGTCCCACCGGGCGTGCCAAAATGTGATAGGTGAAAGTCAGGTGTGGAAGATCAGACATAGTCATGAAACCCTAACCCTACCATCATCAAGGAATCTAATCTAAATGAAGCCAAAAGAACAATGCAATGCAAGCATAACATCACCTAGACCGTGCGATTCCTTGTTTGAGAGGGGAATGTGGACTGCTTCTTCAACAATGAGCAATCACAAAGCTGAAAGCTGCCATTGATGGATGATAAAAGCTCAAATGCTCGAATGCTCAAGATGATAATGGAGTTGCTATATGAATGCTGGATTGCTGGATTTCTGGATTTCTGGGGGTGTCTCATATGGAATGAGAGGCTGTTTATATAGGACTCAACCAAGATCAATCAACGGTGGAGATTCAAAGGCTATGTGAATGGCTAAGATTGAAAGTTACTAAATTTAGGTCCAATTAGTTGTACATGTGAAGGATTTTAAATGAAAGTTGTCTTACAACACATGATAAATGGGAAATGGACAAGTGTTGAAATGTGATAAATGATAAAGGCTTAATTCAAATAAAGTATTTGAATTAGTGGGATATGAGTTGGAAATTAATTAAATAAATAAAATTTATTTAATTAATATGATAAATGCATAAAATGAGATAAGACATGATGTGGAATTAATTAAATAAATACAATTTATTTAATTAATTGGCTAAGTGAATGAGAATGGGATTTTAATTAAATAAATAAAATTTATTTAATTAATTGGATAATGGATTAGGGATTTAACAAGGTGTCGCTAGACATGGACAAATTTGGGTGTCTACAGTCTTAATCAGTAGATCAGATGGAAGAGTGGCGCCACATCAGCTTTGGAGGAGGAACAAAACCATGTAAGCAACAAAGGACAGATCTTTTCTGGTGAGAAAGGATGTGACAAGTGTCTATTCTGGAATGGCACTCCTTCTGGGGGTAGATGAGTAGTAAAGATGACGAGTTGATAGAAATCTATGGAACTCGTGCCTTTTATTGTCATCAGGCAGTGGTATGGTCCTTCTCTCGCCGGATAAAATAGCCCTAACTAAATTTTTTTCCATTTGTATGTTAGCTCTAACTAAATTTTAAGCCATTTGTATGTTTCAATAGTTCATATGGCACCTCAATCAGTGACGTATGTGGCAGCCTCAATCACATAACCCATTGGTATTGATCACTCAAATCTTGATAGATTTTCTTCTATCTAGCAGCGAAAACAAGGACTAACCTAGCATACTGAAAAGCTTCCAAAATCATTTCATTCTTAATGATAGCATGAGACTAGCCAGATCAGATAGAGAAGATTTGATAGTGGCCAGCGAACAATATTAATGAGGGACGCCCCCTCTAGCTGATAGGCTTGCCATGGTGATGCGCATAAACTTGTTCTCAAGTCTTTAAATTCTAACAGTTACTAAATGACTTTTCACCGAGTACAGAATTCTCTTCTTCTTCACTTTCCTTAGTTTTTCTGGTTGTAGGTATACATATGGAGATTGTCAGCACCAATAGATGCTTGTTTTTCCCACCCATACATTGGGAGCTCGAAATCAAGGGACATATAAAAATCACAGACATGACCCAAGTGTTTGAATGTGACTGTACAATGCGCCATCAGGAATGTGTGTGGGCAAAGATGGATTCAAGTGCCCGAAGACAAATCATTGTGTTGGTCTGATTTAGTGTCCAATGTGTTATCTAATATTATGGACATTGTGCAAAATGGACACTATGTCCATGCTATCGCCATAGGTTTGGTTCCTGATTATCTGTATAATCTTCAGAGGTGGGATGATGCTCTGCGTGGTTATGATCTTTACAATGGTGATGCATTTGTGGGTGGCTTGTTTTCAATATCAATGTTGAGGACGTCTCCAGCTGTCGAGTGTGTCTACAAAGCTATGCAACAAAGTCTCATGTGTGGTTGTATGGGGGTTTAGAGAGGGCCTTGATCGGCCATAGTCATAATATATATGTCCAGGGAAAAAAAAACATGGAATGTACCCACCCACAAGCCTCTAGCTTATTGAATAACTTTTGCTAAGGTGATTAAAACTTATATTTTCAATATTCAATGCCCACAAATTTTCTTAAACCATACATTTTATATAAAAATGAGCTCAAAAAATTTAGAAGAAACTCCATTTATTTCAGTGGTAAATTTGAAATACGCACACCCAAGCTTAGGGATAAGCTCTTATTTGAAACATAGTGGACAAAGCCAGTGCAGAATGAAGCTTAAGCTCTTATTTGAAGCATAGTGGACGAATGAAGCTTAAAATCTAGGCATCAATTACATTATCTTCATAATCCCTTGGTGGCCTCCTTCATCTCCTCAAAGCAATCAGTAAAACACTCGGCCAGAGTATCGGTATTTACATAACCTTTGGTGCCAATCACTTCCAAACTCACTCTTCCCATGTAGCTCACTACCGTCAAGAAAAGCGTCTGCCAAACCAACAATTTTTCACATCAAATAACATCCTTCCAGGAAGACACAGTTTGTTAGGAATAGTTAAGATTGTCTAGAGAATGATAAGATGTTTCTAGAAGTTTTCCATAAAGCTGTTTTAAAAAAGAACATTCCAGGTTATCTAGAAGGGTAAAAACTTCTAGCTGTTCTAGAAAAGAACATTCTAGGATTTTAGAGGCATCTAGAATGCCATAAGCTCCCAGGCTTCAAAGCTTCTGTAGCTATATATATGTGATTAGAGAGAACTGTTGTATACAGCATTTTTGGATGTAATGCAAGTTAGATGAATATATATTTCTGAGTTTATTCAACTCTGTTTGCCCTGTGTCTTCTCTGTTTTACTGTTGCTGTTCCATTTTTATTATCTTGGGACTGTTTTTACATGGTATCAGAGCCTGGTTCAGCTAGATTTTTTTTTCCAGGTTTAGCTAGAGATTCAGTTAGAGGCTCAGTTGGAAGTATAATGCTGAAGTGATTTGTTTGCAGGGCATATATATTGTTGTAAGTGATTTGTTTGCAGGGCTCTTATTTTTTGGCTAACATGGGATCTACAAATGAAGTGTTGCCAATATTTGATGGAAGTGGTTTTGCAGATTGGAAGATTGCAGTCAAGAATGTTCTGAGGGAAAAGGCTCTATGGAGGATAGTGAACAAGGAAATTGGAGAACCCCAAAGTGAAAAAGAAAAGGAGCTATGGAAATGCAAGTTGGAACAAACTACAGGTATTATTGGTAAAGCTTTAAGCGCCAATCTCAATAGAAGATTTGTTGATATTGATAATCCAATAGAGCTATGGGAGAGTTTAGAAAAAAATTATAAAGATGCAGATATTGCTAGCATGTTTAGCATAGAAGAAAAATTGGTTAATTTAGATCCTTCTGATTTTGAAAAAATGTCTGATTACTTTAATGAAGTTACATTTTTAAATGCTCAGCTGAAGAAAATAGGTGCTGAATATGCAAAAAAAAAAAATTAGTTGATTGCAATGGTTGAAAGTAAGTTTCCCCAGCCATACAAAATATTTAAGGAATCAAGGAAAAGGGTTCTCCAACTAACTCCCAATGTCGCCCAGCAAACTTTTGATCAATTTTGTAAGTTTGTTCTAGATGAAGAGGTTCAGCTTATTAAAGAAGGGCATATTAAGAAGAATCATGCATATGCAGCCAAGAGTAAATATTCTAGATATGATGGAAAGAAGAATTGGAAAGGAAATTATAAATTTCAAAATGGCGGTTCTAACTATTTTTCTAGAAATGATTCTGTAGAAAAGCAAGTTGGAAGGAAATCGATTATTTGCAGGTATTGTGGAGGTGAAAATCACATGGAGAAATTTTGTTTGAAGAAGAGGGATAATGAAAGGCAGCACTACAAGCCCAAGCAAGAAAGGTTCAAGGATGGCAAGAAGGATAGGCATAGCTTCGTAGCCATCTCTCTTAAAAGGCAAGAAAAATCAAATAAGGAGGTAATTGCTAGACCTGAAAGTAGTGTTAAGGGGGGGTACTTTGCTTCAGATTCTAATAAAGAATGGATTTTAGATTCAGGGGCATCATATCACATGATTGGGGATAGATCTTTGTTTATTAATTTTTATGAAGGAAAGAATTCAGATCAAGAAATTACTATTGGCAATAAAATGAGACTTCCAGTTTTAGGAACAGGCACTGTTAATGTAACGAATGGGTCTTTAAAAAATGTTTTGCTGGTTGAAGGATTAGGGGTGAATCTTATTTCAGTATATAAAATTGTTCAAGCTAGATATGAGTTTGTTGTCACCGCTGATCAAGTTATTGTTAGAGATAGAAAAGACCCAAGCAATATAATTGCTATTGGTAGAGTTGATCATAAAGAGAGTCTATTTAAATTTGTGGGGTTTGCTAATGATGAATACACACTCTCTCATGCTTTTATTGCTCAGGCTAATTATATGTCAAAACTTTGGCATGCTAGACTTGGACATATAAATTATAAAAAATTACAAGATATGGTTAGAATGGATATGGTTAGTGGATTGACAAAAATTTCAGCTTCTGAAGGTGTGTGTGAAGGATGTGTGTTAGGAAAACATCATCGAGATCCTTTTGATTCAGGGAAAACATGGAGAGCTAATTATCCATTGCAACTCATTCATAGTGATCTATGTGAACCAGGATATCCTTCACTTTCTGGTGCCAGGTACCTTCTGACTTTTATTGATGATTATAGCAGGAGAGTATGGGTTTATTTTCTTGAAAGTAAAAATGAAGTATTTGAAGTTTTTCAAAAGTTTAAGGCATTAGTTGAAAATTAAAGTGGAAAAAAAATTAAGTGTTTAAGGACGGATAATGGGGGAGAATATTGCAATTATGCATTTGAGTCATTTTATGAAAATTATGGTATTAAGGTGCAAAGAACAATTCCTTATACTCCTCAACAAAATGTGGTGGCTGAACGAATGAATAGAACTCTTTTAGAAATGGCTCGTTGTATGTTGCATTTTAAAAGCTTGCATCATCAATTTTGGGGCTTGGTTGTTTCTTGTGCTGCATATATTGTGAATGGAATTCCCACTAAAGCCCTCCCAAATATCACCCCTGAAGAAGCTTGGAGTGGTAGAAAGCCCCACATTGTGTATTTTAAAGTATTTGGGTGCATTGCTTGGACACATGTTCCTGATGAAAAGAGGAAAAAGTTAGAACCAAAGAGTCATAAGTGTTTGTTTATGGGTTATAGTGAAGAATCAAAGGCTTACAGGTTATATGATTTGACAACAAGAAAGGTCTTTGTTAGTAAAGATGTAAAGTTTGTCGATTACATAATGGATTGTTCATCTCACAATCAAAATATGCTTTGGACCTTTTAGAAAAGTTTAACATGTTTGAATGCAAGCCAGCATCTACTCCGTTTCAATCTGGAGTCAAGCTTACTAAAGAATGTACTTCCAAGAGTGTAGATGCCACTTTATATAGATAGCTTGTTGGTAGCTTGGCTTATCTAACTCATACTAGACCAGATATTTGTTTTGCAGTCAATCTTGTATCTAGATTTATGCATGCACCTAAACAAAGTCATTTACTGGCTGCTAAGAGAATTTTATGATACATCCATGGAACCATACACTTTGGAATCTACTATGGCTATAAGTCTTCAATTTCTTTGGTTGGATTTACTGATTCAGATTGGGGTGGTGATATAGATGATAGAAAATCTACTGGTGGTTATGTTTTCAATCTTGGATCAGGCCCTATTACATGGAGCAGCAAGAAACAAATAACTACATCATTATCTTCATGTGAAGCAGAATATAGAGCACCAAAAGAAGCAAGCAAAGAAGCAGTTTGGATTCAGAATCTTCTATTTGAAATTGGTTTTCTACAAAGTTCAGCCAGTACTGTGTATTATGACAATCAAAGTACCATACAGGTTCCCAATAATCCAGTTTTTCATGCTAAAACAAAGCACATTGAGATTGATGTTCACTACATTCGAGATTTTGTTCAAGCATCTATTATCAATCTTCAATTTTGTTCAAGTGAAAAACAAATCGCTGATATATTCACTAAGAGTATGACTAAAGCCAAATTCTTAAAAATAAGAGGCATGTTTGGTATGTTAGAGGTGAGCATTAAGGGGGGATAATAGTATAATGTTCCCCTCTCCTTTGTATTTCCCCTCTCCTTTGAATTCTCTTAGCATTATCATATTCACAATGTGAAAGATGAAACTTTAAGTGGCAAAGTCTTTAAGCTACCATATTACCTCAAAAGTCTGATAGATATTTTACATCGAATTTCAGGGGACATTACATTCATAATCACGATAAAGGAGATACACATTCGTATTATAATTTTTGGGAAACAGTTTTCAGCTAGGTATCGTTTTCTTTTTTCTGAAGCTAATTTACTTGCCTGAGGAAGCCCGGATGCCGAGAAACTGATGCTCTTAACCGGAACTTGATTCATTGCTATCTTCTCCGTCGGCCCAATCATATTTGATATTGCCATGGTTGAGTTTGCCAGAGTGTTATATATAACAGTAGTAGAGGCCTACAATATTTAGTAATACAAGCTTTAATTCCAAACTACTTCTTACCGTATAAAAGTAATGAAATTGGGTTGACTGTGAATTGTTGATATGGTGTAGTCAATGTTCTAATTATTTATATTTATATGGGTCTATTTCAATATAAAAAGTCTAGACGTATTGACTGCAATATATTGACAATTTATATTTTATCATAAATTTACATACTTGTTTTTTTAAATAACTGAATATTCTTGTAATAAAGAAGACTTCAAGTGATATTTTCTTTCTATCTATAATTTGTTTTGCTCTTTGTACAAAGTCTAATGGACTCTCTGCATTAGCTAAGGGCATGGGGATGTGTAACATCCCAGTGTGATTGCCCCAAGGTGCTCCACTATTATGTTTCAACATTTCTTCTATATCCTGCAAAAATTCACAGTAATATTATAATATTTAATAGTGACAAGAAATATAGGGAGTTCTATATTTGTTGCAAGTAAAATAGAGTGTGAATGCTAGATGCTAGAATAATGTTGTGCCTTGAACAACCCTTGTACACATTTCTACACTAAAAAAATAGAGATAGATTGTGTAGTACCTTCAATCCTGACATAGCTCTTATGTTCATGAATACAATCCATGTCACTCTTGACTTTTCTCTTTCCTTCCTTGCATCCACCTTTTCTCCTACAAAAATATTGAAAATTACTCGCTATCCATCATTGAAGATTATACCATGAGCTATAATGAATCAAAATTACAATTGAAATTATGACTATTCATTTTTGGGGCTCGCACCATGAGAAAGAGTAATTTGTAGGTATCATTGAAAACCATAGAATATTACACCCATTACCACATCATTTACCGTTTGCAAAAATATTTCACCTAAATAAGCCAACATAATGAACAGGTTAGAAATAATAAATATACATCATAACGATATAAATGGGACTAAGATAAAGAAGTTACTCCTTTGGCAAAATTCTTTATTCTTTTGACATCTTCCATAAGAAAGGTGACAGAGGACATGACTTTAGGTAGCATCTCAACACCAGGGGGTCCTCGAATGGGCAACTTGCTATCCTCCATCCATATAACTTTTAGCAAGCTGCTAATGAGATCAGAAATAGTGTACCACATTACAAGCACAAGCATAAATAGCTTTTGGAACATGTAATACATAAACTCAGTAGAAACCCATGAATAACATGGAATAGTGTTGCAAAGTGGAGATTTAAAAGAAGGGAAGGTAATAGGAAGACTGGAATCATCTGCTCTGGTGACACAACAAAGCAGTAAGGACATGAGGGAAGTACCCTCACCTAAGGAATGGTGCATGTTTATAACCAATGTGGCTCTCGCCTTGCTTGTATTGTAGTTCAGAAAGTGGAATGCCCACAAAGGCCTACACTTGGGAAGAGGGGTTAGGTGTATATTACCAATATAATCATTCACAAACTCATCATATTCACTTTAACCTAAAGGAAACTCTGGAACAAATATATGATCCTCCACGTTCACTTCAGTTTTCACCCAATGCAGCCCTCCGTGTCTATCTTCAATCTAGATAAAACAAAAACATCTTAAATTTTATTGAACAAAATATAATAATTATTTAATTATTAATCAAAAATTTAAATTATTTTATCTTTTTATATTTTATAAATACTAATTTACAAAAACCTACCTTAGTTTAGATAAAGATTTATTATATTTAATCCATATTCACAAGTTATAAAACATAACATCATCAAAACCATTGATAATTATTAAAAGAAAATTCATATGAATCAGTCAAAGTATGAGTTGATATAAATCATGACAGAATTTCAAATAAACTGCATAGAAATGTTCTGTAACAGCACAAGGAGAAACTACATACCATTGTAGAACAAAAACGGGGGTTGCGGGGCAAAAGCTTATTCTTTATGGCTTTCTTCGCGCTACAGACATCGATGGGTTCTTCCAGTTCAAATATCGCTTGAACGCATACTGAAAGTAACGAAGTACTGAATATGTGACCGAAGGGACTAACCACCTCGCACCCATTACTAAGGTCCATGAAACAAAACCTTTTAACACCAAGATAGCGACCAAATTTTATGCTTATGAAGGCCAAAATAAAGGAAGATATATAGATCATCTCTTGCACCTAAACAGATCTAAAATTACTTTAGTTTCTTTATATAAGGCATTATTAGACACCCAATTTCTGCAGCACTTATAGGAGAAGACAAAGAGATTGAATGGCTTAAATTAAGTTTTTACTCAAAGTGGAAGTCTATTGGTGATTGCATTTACGAATTGTCCAATTGTGATAATTCTAAAGATATCCGTCCCTGAGATTCGCCGTGAAATTTGTAAGAAAGTTGATATCTGCATGTGCACAGTAATTATGTGACAGTGCAACGTTCTACTCTTAACTTCTAGGTAGCTTTTAGGTTATTGTAGTGGGGTTATTTTTATATATCATCCATTTCAATAGTTAAATGTTAATTTCGACCAATAAAATTGTACAAATATTTATTACTTTCTGATATAGATGAGGTGTCAATTTGCTATTGATTGTTTGACCATTAAAATTGTAGTGTTTAAAGAGAGTGTGTTAATGGATATGAAACTACTATTCAAATTTAAACGTAAAAATAATGAAATTTTTTTATTATGGATGGAACTACAAATTTAAACGTAAAAATAAACTTTCTATGAACCTAGCAGCTTCATTAAAGAGACTGTTTATTTAGAGTTTAATTTTAAGAATCTAAGCAACACTTTTGATTTTGTCAAGTTATGTTAAGGATGATAAATGACTAGATCACAACTCTTTTGTAGTAATGATTTCTTGGAATGCCTTAAGTATAATCTTATGTGGGGAGAAAATTAGGTATATCTTTTTATCAATGTCCTTTGATTTTGATAATTGACTATTGAGATCATCGTACACCTCTTTAGAGAGGTTCAAGTGATTGGTGTGCCAATTGTGTAGATATATTTCCAATTATTTGGAATAAAATTATAATCATTTGTCATATCAATTATTTGCACAAGTTTAGGGGAAAATAGTTGTGTGAGTGCAACATTACAATAGGTTCTATCATAGGGTAGAGCATCTTGCCTCCAATTTGAATTCGTTGATAGTTTCATAATATATTTTTAATAAATGACTTAGTTATTATAAAAAATAGAAATTGAATTACTCTATATAAACTATCCTATATAAATAATTTAGGGTAAATTCATTAATTATTATAAACAAATTATTTTAGGCTTATGAGATGAGATATGTGAAGTAATTCAATATGTTAATAAATGTGTATTGAAATTAATTAAATAAATAAATGTACTTAGTTTTATATTGAATGTTGATTTGATTATGATAAAGGTTGTTAAGTGATTTGTCTAAGTGTCAAAACCTTGGATCTTATTAGGCAACTAGCAATAACCTAATAAACTTTGTGTCTATTACTTTGGATCATTTCTACATTTATAGAGATGATCTCCATGATCATGGGTTCCATCCCTTATGTGCAAAATATATCCTTTTACATGGATTTGATCTAACAAATTTTAGATTTTAGACTTGCACTTGTCTTAATGTCTAGACCTACAATAAATGTATAGTGGCATTGACGAACACCTTGGGATGTTACGAGGTGAAAGTTTTCTCCTTATGTCAAATCCATGGAAAAAATTTAATGTTTTTGAATGATGATTGAAGACATGCCCAGAAAATGACGTAGGTGGATCCGTGGGCATCATGAGAACAAGGTATCATATCTAAGGAAGTATAATTGGTGGTTTATTTTGTATTTCCAAGTTAGTTGTTAGCAGTTTGTGGTGGTAAAAGTGAGCACATTTCACTACCACATTGAGGGATTAGCTTATGCGATTATGATGGTAGTTTGGAAAGTGTTATGTTTGTCTTTAGTTAAAATTTGAGGTTGACTAGATAAATCGATGATTGTAAGTTGGTTTGTAAGTTGTTTGTGATTGATAGCGTGAGTTGTGGAAACTATTTCTATTTGCGGAAGGTTATTTTGGGTTTGCACCAAGAGAAAGTATTTGAGGGACATTCTGGTGACCATTGTAAAGGCTTGAGGTGTGCCGCGTGGAGAGTCTCCATCATTGGACTATTATATTTTCTATTCAACAACACATTTCATGTGGTTTCAAGTTTTGTGCCAACTTGATGCCAATGCACATCATGTGTGAAGCCTAAGGGAAGTAAAAATAAGAAGTTTTGAATTAGAAGAAAGTAAATGAAGAAGACCAGAAAGAAGTAGTGGCATAAAACAAAAGTTTAGCAGAAAGAAAGTCAAACCTAAGACTCAAAGTGTGGCTATGGATAGTATGATGTGGGATACAATATGAAGGTACCAATTAGTGCATGTAGTTGGGAGGTGTGGATATTAATTACTTTTGTTAAGTTACGTTGTAGCGTTGTAGAAAATATGTGGTAAGTCTTAAGATAGTTGGGCTAGTGATGATTAGGTGGTCACTCATAATAGGTTTGGAAGTGGTGTTCCAGAGAAAGTGGCATTTGTGTAATCTTGGACAATCTTAATGTAATGAAGGGGTTGTGTCTTGCCATGTAAGATGGCCCATTATAGAAAACTTTGTGATAATGATTTGGTGATAATCTTGCAAGCTATCTATTAAATTTGTGTATTCTTTTATGTTGTGGTAATGTTTGAATAAATCTTTGTTATGGGTTTCTTGGTTGGACAATCCTTATTGGACCCTCCTACCATGACTGCATCAACAAATCATGTAATATGCCTAGACTATTGATGCAATGCGCAAAATATGATGTCCAAACATTATTTATTGAAGCTCCTTGATCTAGATTCTAGATGTGGTCAATGCTTCCTATATGACAATAATGAATTAGGGTTTATCCTTTTATACAACACCCTAACACAAATTTTAATTTTTCATTCTTAAGCCAACTCATTTGGCTACATGCAAAAGGGGTGAGCACACTTGATTGATGTGGTTTATTAAGAATGAGTTTGAGAAAAACCTATGTTGTGGTGGTGATAGGTAATCGAAGTGTAATCCATTGAGGCACATGAATTTGGGGTTTTGTAGGGATTAAACAAAGTTTAGATTGTGACAGTCCATGGGGTTGTAGACAAAACACCAACTATGAGGCAATTTACAAAGGTGCAAGTGTGGATAGATTGCTAAACCAAGATACCACTAAGGAGAAGGTGAGGTATGCTCAATGTTGCAAGTAAAGTGGAGGAGATGTATGAGATGTTGAAAGCTATATAGAGTAGGATGGACACACTAGAGAGGGACTATCAAAGAAACCCTAAGCTTGGAACTAAGGAAAATGGTGAGGAGTACGAGGAAAATCTTGTGGAAATGAGTGGAAGCAAAGAGGACAAGGTAGAAACGATGCTAAAGGCCATAGCAGGCATTAGTAAGAGGACCGGAGTGGAAGCATTGAACTATTTTGGGAACTTGGATCCTAAGGAACTAATTGATTAGATCATTGATTTGGAGGAGCATTTTGAATATGAGGATATTGTAGACATGAATAGGGTAAAATTTGCCAAGACCAAGATGAAAGGTCATGTGGTGATCTAGTGGAAGGAAGTCTATACAGAGGGGAATAGAAGAGGGAATTATTGCATTGCAAAATAGGACCAAATGGCAAAAAAGTTAAAATCTAAGTTCATTCTAATGAATTATTAGTTGGAGTTGTTGAAGGAGTTGCATAATCTATGGTAGGGGAAATGACTATAAAGGAATAAACTAAAGAATACTATCATATGACAATTACGTCAAGACATCATGATGAAGGGGCTGAGAAAGTGGCCAATTACATCAATGGATTGAGGAAATCATCCAAGGGGAGTTGGATATGTGGAATATCTAGATAGTTAAGGAGGACTACTAATTGGCTCTCACTGCAGAAAATAAACTAAACTCAAAATAGGAGGAAAAGTAGAACTAAAGACAAGAGAATAATCAGAGGTAAAAAACATAAAGATAAATGCAAATATAAAATCATTCTTTCTCCTCCAATAGAGCAGGAATGGAGTGCACCCTAGCTCCACTAGCTATGCTCTTTGAGATTCTTTCTTGAATATAAGTGGATTGCCCAATAAACCAACATAATCTTGGTATAATGGAGGATAGTATGATAGCAAAATGGTATTATGTACTTGATAGCAAAAGATGTCATGTTAATGGATGAATGGATCATCAATTTATAGATTCATGATATGAGGAAAGGAGGGCCAGGATTAAGAGGTGCAATTGATGGTTGAGATTAAGAGGTGTAATGGAGGTTTAGGGTCAAGAGGTGCAATATAAAACAAATGGCTAACATTGAATGAGAAGAACTAGGGATAAGGATGGAAGCTTCTAGGGCTTTCTATAAAGATGGATCTGGAAAAGATTAGTTAGTCATGTGACTAGTTGGAATTTTTTAGTTTATTTATTTGTGGAAAATGGATAAGGATGAAGACAAGTGGAAAAATTGAATTAATTAAATAATAAAATTATTTAATTAATTATTGGAGAGGGGTCATGTGTGAGGATAAAATTAATTAAATAAATAAAATTTATTTAATTAATTTGGTTAAGGGAGAACATGGATTAATTAATTAATTAATTATGATTTATTTAATTAATCTGAGTGATGTAGAAAAATGGAATTAGATAAATGAATTAAATAAATACAATTTATTTAATTAATTTAAAAGATGAGTAAGGACATGAAGGGGATCTAAAGATGAATTTTTCACAAGGTAATGTTAGGATGATGTCGCAAGTGATGGTGGAGGTGTGGTCAATTTTTATTGTCTACATTTTGCCCCTCTTTGATATAGCATCATGACTAAAACAAAGTGGCATCATGTCAAAGAATACATTATACCCCAGTCAACCAAAGGAATGATGGAGTAGTGATGCCCCCTCGAGAGATCAGCCAGAAAATAAATTTTTCAGTTGAACTTTCAAAAAGAAGAAAAAGATGGAGATAAATGGATAGGGGATGAAGAAAATTTGGGGAAGAAATATGGAAGAATGGAGAAACATGGAAGAAACCTAGAGCTAGGGATGAAATTAGGACTTAGGTGTGATGTTACTTTGCAACACCATCTCAAAGAGTGGAAAAATAGGGACCTATAAATAGGGGAAGAGGGGCCCATTTAGGCTCATTTGCATTCACACCTAGTAGAGATTAGAGCTAGCAGGAACGCAAGAGTGCCCAAGAAAGATGGTGCAAATTCCATGACATAGGCATCGTGGAGAGAGAGTTTGGATTTATTAGTGACCATCCGACATAAGAGCCAACATATGTACCTCATCTTGGGTCCCTAGGGGTAGTTTAGGGGGTAGGTAGAAGTAGGATAAAGTTGAAGTGATAATATATGCTAAAATGATGCTTTTGCATGTTAGGATTGGCACTTATGCTTAGGATCGTGGTGCTTTTGTCATGGAACTAGCACTTTTGAAGCGCGTGAGTGCTAATGGTGCGCTTCAGTGCTTTTGTTGGGCAAAGGTGCACTTTTACAAAGAAGCACCTATGTAGCTAGGGTTAGTGCTTTCACCTAAAATGGAACTTACGCGGGGGATTGAGGCGCTTGTGCAACAAAGTCACACTTTTGAGCTAGATAAAAGGGTGCTTTCGCTAGAAAATATTGCTTGCATAGGACAAGGTAGTGCATTTTCTAGAAATAGCACTTGCATGGGGTAGGATAGTACATTTTCCAAAGATGGTACTTGCGCAGGTTAGGGTAGCACATTTTCCAAAAATGGCATTTACATAGAATAACATAGCACTTTTGCATTGCTATTCAAAATACATTCTTAGAATCTGGTTTGTAGAAGACTGACAACATGTTGTGGATGGATGTAGGAGTACATAGAGCCTATACAGTCATGAGAATAGAGGCCTATGACTATGAGGTTGAGGCCATAGCTTTTAGAGATGGATAAGGAGTTCTTGGGGGTGATCAGACTATGGGATATCACCTACATGCTGGAGATCCATACACATTGAATGATAATGAGGGCCTTGGTGGATAGATGGCAAAGTAAGAGGACTACTTTCCTGTTATCCACAAGAGAGATGACCATCACCCTAGAGGATGTGTGGAGGATCCTACGGATCCCTATTTATGGAGAACTGGTTGAGTATGACCTGACTACTTGTGAGAAGGCTTTGGAGCGGGTCTTTTTCACTAATGATCTTCCCATTGATGATATTGAGATGGATTTAGCAGATGCGATGGGGACACTAGCACCTCTGCCCCTTTTATATCAAGATTGATTACATGCTTATTAGTGAAGACAAGGAAATGGAAAAGGACCATAAACATAAAGGAAAACAATGGAATGCTATACCTTCATGTCCTCAACCATGCCTACTCCTTGATAGGATGAGAGTGATGCACCCAACTCACTTAGCTATGTCCTTGCAGAGATAAAATATTATGTGGATTGCTCAATATTTTACCAACATAACAGTGCAAAAATTAAGCTAAGTGGATAAATGGATAGCATAAGGCTAAGGTAAAAAAGCATGGTGTAAGTAAAGCCTTGAGGTGGACTTGTATTTATAGATCGAAGTTTACTTGGGATGGAGGTCTATGATTTTGCCTCAAAATGGAAGGCTGAGATCTTGTGGTGAGGAGGTCAAATAGGAGAAGGAGGTGACATGGACCAATGAGAAATAGAGGTGGAATGGAGGGTTTGGATTGAATCCTAGAGCATCTTTCAAAATGGAGGGTGTGGATTGATTAGAGAGTTGACGTTTAGATTTTGTCCTCTAGTGAGAGGAATTAAAAATTTAGATTTATTGTAAGAGGATTTAATTAGTTGGAAGATGGTGATTAGAAGCGGATTTGGGTTAATTAAATAGGTTTTTATTTAATTAACCATGGAGGGTAAAGTTAGAGGGTGATAGGTAATTAAATAAAAAGGGGTTTTATTTAATTGACCTAGGGTGTTGAAGGCTAATGTTAGAATTTTTTTTTTGCTCAGTAAGACGCAACTGAGGTTGCGAGGAGTTGTATTAAATTAAAAAAGCAAGTACCTAAATGCAAGACCTTGTCTCAAGGGGTGCTACAGAAAAGACAGTACAAAGCTAAGTTGTCAACATATCCTTCTAAAATTGTTGTGCTAAAATACAACAACCAATAAATTGTTGTGTTCCCTATAAGCCTCTTCTCTAGAGACTTCCCTCCTAATCACCAATTCCTCCTTTCATGGAAAATCTGAGTTGCATTTGGTGTTTACCAAGAGGAGATTTATTCCTTTTGACCTTAGTCCACCCATGCTCAGAAAAATAATCAGCCAGAGAGTTTTGGTCTACTTCCCCAAGAGGGCTCTTCACCCCCAAATCTCCTGCCTTATCCAGAACGGATAGAATGGTTGCGTTGGGACTGAAACCATCCAATTTTGGAGTACCCGAGGTGGTTGAAGGGTCCAAAAACTTAGTAGCATCAATTCCCTTGAATCTCTTCCAAAACTCAGAAGGAGAGGCTCAAGGGCGGGCCTCAAAATCTGTCTCTTTAGGAATTTCTAAAGCTACAAAAAACTAGAATGGAGTATCCTTCAAAGTATTCGCATTGCCCCCACACTGTAAATCAATATCATGTGATGAAGGAGCATTGTGGGAAGAGACTGAATCCTTCCTAAGATGCTTTGAAGGTGTATTTATAGAATAATTATGTAGAAGAACATCCATCCATCAAGATTGGTGCTCAGCATTATTTCTATACCTGGAACAATTGTTAGCCATATGTCTAGTCTCAAAACATCTTCTGCAGCAGAAGGGTAAAGCTCTATAGTCTAAAGGTTGTGACGAGCTGCGATCATCAATCTTGAAGGTGATTTCCACAAGGAGATCTCTTGAGATATCCAAGTCCACAAGGATGCAAGCGAAAGTTGTGTGGGAAAAATTGGAGGTGTTAGTAGATCAATAGCCAAAAAATTGCCCAAAGAATCTCCAATAGCTTCAAAATAGTCCTCAAACTAGTACTGCAATGGCATATTTGGAAGGCCAACCCAAACCAGCTTCACTAAAAAAAAACTCAGAGAGAGGATTGAATTCAGGATACCAAGGTTTAAGGAGAAGCAGATTTTTCCCCCAACACCAATGTTCCTAGAGGATGGCGTCCTGATCTTGTTTGCAATCAAACACAACAATAAAAAACCCTGTGCACACTGGTAAACTTCCACCTTCCCTTTGAGCATGGATTGCCAAGCAACTGTGATCCAATCATATAGATATAAAAGTTTTGGCATAATCAATTGAATTGGCAAATGAAACCATTAGAGATGAAAAATTATTTGCCATCTTAAACATTCTTCTTCAAATGCTTAGAAAAAATCAGAACTGGGGGAGATGTAGCCTATCTAAGAGGGGTTTTTGAGTAGATCTTGGAGTGAACCTATGAATCTAGAGTCAACCAAATTCTTTTTGGTCTAGCATCCTGTTGATCATGGTGTTAGTCATAAAAAAAACATAGATAAAGAAATGTAAATCAAACCTTTACCATATTGAAAGATATGATGAATTCACATAATTTATGATCCCAAGTCTCCGTGGATTAGTTCATAATCACCTAGCATTACTTAGTGGTTTGATGTGCCTTGTTATTTCCATTCAGGGGCCTTACGTTTCTGATTCCAATAAATTCATGTCTAGATGATCTCAATTTCACCTGCTTTCTATAAATTTATTAACAAGCAAGGTTAATTCCTACTGTATTTAACCTGGAGATGATGCAGATATTATGTAAGTTTGATCAATTCTTTTGCATATCAACTTATACTAATTGGATTTTACCTTTGCACTATAAATCTATTCAAATGATATGCCTACAGGTATGTATTTCCATGATTATTGTCATTATTCATGTTCATTTGCATGATATTTATCATTTCAACATGCTATTTGCTCAAATATGCTATTGATGTTTAGTTATTTACTAGATATCAGCATTTTTTTGTATTTGCTTAGGATTTTCTAGGTAATTGTAATTGTGATAATGATCAAATGAAATTGAAGAAATTTGAATGACTTTTTTTAATTTTACTAAAATGAGTGAATCTTTAGCCATTGATCCATATACATTCTTGACACTATCATGAAGAGAAGGAAATCAAACCATATGTTCACTAGGATGTTCCACAACTAGATATGATTGATGCTAACTTTGATTGAAAGGAATGAAAACAATATGCACAACATGAAATGCACTCTAAGGGACGTACCAAATCAAAGCACATATCTAGAATCCATTCACAGATTACTCAAAGTATACGACTGTATGTAATCACAGGAGCTTATTCTTCATTAAGTATGCAAAAGAGATGTACATTCATAATTAGCCTTGAGAATTAGTCTTAGTGTTTCAGAAATCTAATCTCAATTAAGTTTTGAATATCAAGTACAAACTACACTTCATCTCCTTTTATAGGACAAGAAGAGGAGGCAGTTACAAAAGATCCTACAATCAGGATTTGCCTATTAGGATCAACAATCCATAACATTCCTTTGACCAAGTCAATTGTATAGGATACATGGCATAGATTGCCAGTTGGCAATTCTCTGGTGAGTACAGCTATCATCTTTGTTCCTTCAGTGATCTCCAATTTGTGCAATCTTCTTTTATGTAGCAAGATCTTCTTCATATGTCTGCATCCCTACATCTGTCTTCTTATAGTTATCATAATCCTACACAAAAGTGTCTACCTGAAACTTACTTATTGTGGTAGCCCTTAATTTGGCATACTTCAATGCCTATATTTGTTCATCTAAAGGTTCTACCATTGTCATCCTTTTATCAGCCTCTTTCTTGAATGTTTTCACCTTCACATTCAATTCAGCCATTTCATCCATGACCTCCATAGTGAAAAGTTCTTTAGGATCTTCAGCTACTTTTTTGAACTTATCCTTAAACATTTGCATTGCTTCATCTAATTCTAGCATTTCTTCTTCTGTTATGGCCTCATCTAGTAACTCTTCCATTATTTGTAATTCCTCAACTAACAAATCATGCACTTTAGTCTAGATATCATTTACTCTGTCCATGTTAGCCTTTAGTACACTAAGTTCATAACCCATTTCGGTCATCCATGTGCCCATGAGTGGCAGGGTTTCGTTAGTAACAGTTTTACCTTTTAACAACTCACTATCTATCATATCTTTGGCCCTCTTGAGCCTAGCCATTGCATAGTTGCATTTTTGGATCCGCTGGGTGAATTCACCCTTCAAAGAATCAATACTTTCTTTCAATTCAGACAATGTGTCCCAGTTAAAGACATAGAAATCTTTATTACCTCCTCTCCAAACATCATGAAGTTCATGAACCACTTATCCATAGTCTGGGCTTGATGTTTCTATACATCCAAGTGAGCTATTTCTTCTTCACTTATTAGAGTGAGTGTAGTTGATTTCTCTGTGATCAGCATGGTAGATGCCAAGCTATCAAGCTTTATCAATCCTTTTATAAATTGATGTAGTTGGGCATTTTGTTCTTTTCACTCCTTCTTCCTTGCCTTAAGCTTTCTAACTTTGGCTACTACAGCTTCGGCACTTTGGAGATGCTCCTAGGCTTCTTGCTCAGTGGTTATATGGCCTAGGTCAATTTGTGTCACCTGATACTCATCTGGCCTAATTTAACCCTTAGCTTTGTCTACTATAGGTATAGCAACTTGGGTTGTCCTTCTCCCTATTATTGGTTCTCTCCTGATGTTGGAGACTGTCCTAGCTCTCCACTTTGCTTTTGTAGAATCAATTACAAACAAAGATTTAAAATCAAATGGTACTTGTTGTACATCCCCTTGATTTATTTCTGTAGCAATCAAATTCAGAACATCTGGTTGTGATCCTTTGTCTTGATTCAGCTATTCCATTTGAGTATCTATATCTTTTCCTTTATCTTGATCACCCAGATCCTATACATTTTCTTATGATTTATTCCTGGCATCTGGATCTCCCTCTTCATGTATTTCTTCTTCATGCACCTCCTCTTGTCTCTGTTTTGGAGGTGGTTGTTTATCCAATGCTGAATCTTCATGCTTTTCTGGAATGTTATCAGATTTAGGCCTTTGGCCTTTATCCTCTTTTTTAACTGGATGATCAGCTTCCCTATGTTCATTATCCTTTTCCTTGGTGGCTATAGGCGGTGTACCAAGCTTCTCATGTTCAGGTTTCTTTATCATGACATTCTCTTGTACTATTTGTACCTGTTCATCACCACCTTTATTATCTTCTTCCATTGGAATACTCTCCCCTTGAGACTGGTCCATCTAGATGGCTTCTTCTTTCTTATCTCCTTCTTTGGGTACAGAAGCCAAGTCTACCACAACTAGGCTAGTGACATTTTCAATCAAATTATCTAGAGATTCCGTATGCACCTCCACCTTAGGGGTTTTCTCTCTTTCATCTCTTTCATTGTGTGTTTTACTTGTATCTCCTGCTTCTATATGTTGCAATAGGGTCTCAATGGGATGGTTAGTGATCTCCTTGACCAATTCATCTCTCTCTGTCAAATCAATGATCTGGCTCAATGAAAGAGCCTTAGTGGCTTGTTCCTATTGGATTTTATCTATTATTTCTTCTATCATTTCACTCTTAAAATTTATGATGGCTTCAGCAGGAACATTATGTGGCAACTCCTTAACTATCTATTCAGCTGGATCAGTTGATCTTGATGCTACCATCTATACTAGTGACAGAGCACCTCTCATGCGTGGGCTCTGATATCTAGAATGTCTTGGAGCCTTCACTCCTTGTAGTATATCATATTTTTTCCTTTTCAATGTTTGGAGTGGTTCCTCTCCTCCTTCATCTTCTTTATCTTCTTCATCCATAACATCCCTTACCAGACTTTACTCTACATCCTTGGATGTTTCCCCTTGTGTAGTAGCTACTCTGGATGTTGATATAGCAATTGCTTTTAGGGGAATATCCTTCGGGGTGAGGGTGGTACGTATGCTAGTGAAACTCCTTCAGTAGTGAGCTATTCGACAGCTCCGGATGAACTTGTCTCTAATATTTTTGCTTCATGATCTTTCCTCTTCTTTATTAAGAAATCATCAAAGCCAGGCTCTTCTCTTTCCTTGATCTTCTTCTCAGAAGTAATTGCAATGCCTTTCCTTTTCAATTCATTAATCTTCTTTTCAACCCAGCTTTTAGTCATAGCCATGACTTTGGTCATAAGAGCATCAATGGATGTTTCCTCCTTTTTCTTTAGATCCATAACTAATATTGTATCATTATATACTTTTTGTTCTTCATACTTGGGGTCTATAAGATCATCATCATCTTTCCTTATTTGGGGACACACCTCAGGCTTTCCTATGGTCCTTATCTGGTCCAAGGTTAATCTTTTGTATTCTCTTTTCCTTGGTTCATGGTCATCATCATAGTCTGTCCAGTAATCTTCAAGGTGGACACTCTGATGATATTTCTTATTGAATCTATTTTCTACTCTATGATATGGATCATAATCCCTAGCTAGAGGGAATAACTTTAGATTTAAATTCTGTCATGCCCACATTTCCCATGCGGTCATGACACACATCACACGTGTCATGTCCACATTTGTCATGTGGTCATGACATGAAATATCAAAAAAAATTCACGCTTCCCTAGAAACCCCCTCGTAAGCATAAACGTGCTCGGTGGCATTATGCTTAAGGCATAAATATTACAGTTGAATGCCAGTTAATGCATTTATGTGCACTTACCAATCACAATGAAGGCCAACTAGGGGGTCATCTCGATGCGGTTAACGTTGCCAATAGGGTTAAGATCAATGATTGAAACCCTAAGTTAACCTATGTGAATGAAGGGATTTTGACATAAGTCAAAATCAATAACCAAAAGCCAAATGCATGAGAGGATGATAAAATATAGAATTCAAATGATGATACTCGGCAAAAAAAATATTATATTTTCTAACAAGGTTGAACTTCACTAACCTAGATAAACCCTAAATCCCAGAAAAATTTGGCAGCATAACGCCTCACGAGCATGAATAGGGTTTATTGTACTAAAACTAATTTTAATCAAAAGGTTTACTAATTTGGTTTAAATTACTTACGTCACACTAATTGAATAGGTAAATCAGATGATTAAGTTAATTGATCATTTTTCCACAAAGTCTGATCAATCTGTTCTCCTTCACGTTTTCTATAATTTAAAACTTTTTCAACAAAGCTTGATCAATCTGTTCTCCTTCACGTTTTCTATAATTTAAGTTATTTTTCAAAAAAGCTTGATTAATTTATTCTTCTTCACGTTTTCGATCAATTAGAGTTATCTCTGCATCCTTTACATTATTCCTAATTTCTTGGTAGACTAGATCTCGGAAACGGATTTACTAACTTCTTTTGAATAGGTTTGCTAGGTTTTTGATCTAGGTTTAAATCAACGTCTAATTTAATTTTGTTAATTAAATTGCCTCAACATGATTACAGGAATATTAAATTTTTAATTAATAACGTTGTGGTTTACATCGTTCTCATGGAGTTAGGTTCCTTAACCCAATTGTTTAAAATAACACCTCCCAATATTTTAATTGTATAAAATGAATTGAATCAAATAAATCCTTCTATCGTGATTTAATCGATTTAATTACATCCACTAACAAATAAAAATAATAATATTTTAAAAAGAATAAAGTTTTACCATTTAATTAATTATCTCAATTTCCCTATATAATTTCCAAACTTAAAACCATGAACAAAATAATAACAAGAGGGGTATTTATATTTTTTTTAAAAGGAATTTATTTCCACCTTGCCCTAATTTCTTCTAACAATAAAATATGATTTTCTTTATGCGGTAAAAACCCTAGCCCTAATTTTATACTCATGCTTTTTCTCCTCTTTGTTTTCACTTTTATCTTTCTTTCTCTTTCTCTCCCTCATTTTGTGATTTCTTGGTTTTGATTGCAGATTTGATAGCCACATATGAAATGCATATGATGGCATTTGTGTGTATATATATACAGTAATGTAGCATTTCATTCCATTCACAGTTTTTAATGAATATAATATATATATATAGTTATATATATATATATATAATGTATTTTTATTTTTTTTAGCAAAATATTAAAAACAATTTAACTTTTAAATACATAAGAATACATTCATTCTGTAATCATATATATATATATATATATATATATATATATATATATATATATATATATATATATATATATATATATATATATATATATATATATATGCAACTTTAATTTTCTTTTCCTTCCAAGCACATTCAAATTTTCAATTTAAAACAATTACACAAAGATATATATATCTATTTTCTTTTGTCAAAATTTTTCTTTTTTTCTACAAGGCATGAACTCAATTTTTTTTTTTAAAACAAAATATATTCTTTGCAAAATTAATATTCATATTTTTGTAAAGGAAGAAACAAATACAATTAGTAAATTCTTCCAAAACTTAACATCATCTAAATTTTCTCTTTTTCACAATAACAACATACAATTTTCTTGTTTGTCACAAAATAAAAATCATAAATTTGCTAATTGATAATTTAATATAACATAAAAATGTAATAGCTTTAAAAATAAATTTTCTTGAATGATAAGAGTAAATTCAACAAATTATAACTTTCAATACAAGACAATGGCTTACACACACCTTAAGAAAATATAATTTTACAATAAGAGAGAGGACAAAGTCCTCTTTGAAAACCCACAAAAGATGTATCTCGTAAATAGTCCAAGATCTTTCTTAAGAGCTAAAAGAGTAAAGGAAAATAAAATATCAACTCCAAGAACAAGGAGTTTTCTCTAAATTCACAACTTAGCTCCAATGAACCTGCATATCACAATAAGGGGAAAGAAAACCACACATCTTGCTCTCCTCCCTACCATAGACCTGCAAGAGGGTCACCCTGAGTTAGGGAGGTCATCCACACACTTAGGAACTCATTCCACATCACAAGGTACTCAAACAACAATACATAATTTTACACCCATGGATAATCACAACACAAGAACTCAACCAAGGTGAGTTCAAAGGTGTAGGGGAGTGGACACACTCAACTCAAGAGTGCCACTCCTACAAATATTCCAAAACAAATACCTCATAAGGCCTCTAGCCATCACATTTAAACACAATTTCCACAAGTTTCCATCTTGGCTCTCAAGCCATTTTTCATATTGCTCAAAATCTCATATATTGCCCTCAAGGCTTACAACACCACAAAAACAAGGTAATGACCTCGAGGAGGTTCACTCCTCCCCTACCCCACACTTGTTGAGCATTTTCTCCCAAGTGGGAGAGGATCTTACAACACCCTACAAATTTTTCCCACAATAACAATAAAAACTCAAGAAAATAATTCTCACACATATGCATCATGCAAGCAAACTAAAATACAAAGGGAAGGCCTTAGCTTTGAAGCCAACCTTTAAAAGCCCAAGTATGGAAGATGGTTGATGTAAAGCTTCTCTAAATCCTCCTCCAACATAAGCCACAAAACTCTCTCTATCTTTTTTCCCAAAGTAAAATTTAAAACAATTAAAAAATTTTAAAAATTCAACAACCCATAACCTTCTCCAAGTGGGATTAAAATAAGCCCAACCCATGAGCTTTGAGAAATGGGGAGGTGACACTTGTCACCTCCTCATTCTTCCTCCCCACTACAAGAAAGACCCATGGGATGGGTGTTGACACATGTCACTCACCCATCCCCAAGTCTCTCTCACCCCTTCCACTTGTCCTCTCTCCAACATGTGAGAGAGAAAAGAGGAGATTAAGAGGGAATGGGTGACACATGTGTCCCCTTCCTTTCCTCTCAAGAGGGACCACACAACTCCAAGGGTACCCTCACCAATTGTGAGAGAGACGTGGAGTCAAGTCCTCCACAATTGGTGGGTCTTGGAGACATCTCCAACCTTGGGAAGTGGAAAGGGATGGGGTTGAGTGTTGGGACCACTCATCCTCTCCTTCCCATGTCTCCAATTTCGTCACTTAACTTCAGGGTGAAGTTAAGGTGACCATATGGAGGTTTACCAAGGGTTACACAAGTTAAAAGGGTCCCTAGACACAAGGGTTACAACCCAGGGTCAAGTTTAGCCTAGTTTGAGCACCCAGGGTCAAGTTAAAGCACATGAAAAGGGTCTCCAAATTTAAAATTTAAAAAAAAATAAAATTCAAAGACAAAATTCTTACAACACCAATTATAATTCAAATTAAAAGAGGGGTAGACTTAGCCTGATTAACAACATGCAAATCAACATTACAGAATTTCATCATACACAGAGTTGATCTTGGTTCCTCGTGGAACTAGATCGGCTTCACAGGGGAGAACAACATCGTGTGTGGGATGATCTCTAATATCTGTGGCTTGTTAGAAATACATATGCACTCAACTGCAAAGTTAATTCCATATATATATATATATATATATATATATATATATATATATATATATATATATATATATATATAATAGCCGAAGTAAATTAAAACATTCACTCACATAAAATATCACAAGTTCACATAAGCATAAAGGAAGTCACCTTACAATTAGATCCTAAATACTGCATTTCAAACATCCATTCCCAAGATTGAATCACAAAACAATTTTCTATCTAGCATCACCCAATTAGTTTTCCCATAATATCATAATATAAAGCATCTATCTAACATCACCCAATTAGTTTTCCCATAACATCATAATATAAAGCATCTATCTAATATCACCCAATTAGTTTTCCCATAACATCATAAAGTCTAATAGTTTGAGAATTTAGGATCAACAGTCCCACAAGTCTAAATGTATCAACAACAGTAAGTAAATAGTCAAATGTACGGGAATGAAAAAGGTAGGCCTCACAAATTCTTCAAGTCTGACTCAACCTTCTTTGCATGTTCCATAGATCCAACAAAGAACCAATTAATACCAATAGGGAATTTTCTGTAAGGACGCCCCTCCTTGACCTTGGATAATTCTAGTATTGGCAGCTAGTGTCTCATCATCTCCATCAATACTACTCTATCATAGGGGTACCTGTGGAGAATATATGGTTTCCCATTGAAACCTTCCATATGAATATATGAATATGTCTTAGCTTGAATAAACCAAGAACCATATCCATTGATTGCTTCTGTAGCTCCTACCGAAAATCTCTTGTCCCTATTGCCATCCATCAACCTTACTATGTGCATTATGAAAGCATCATTCACCAGCTTGTAATTTTGTACAAATAATCTTCTTTCCAATTGAGGGTAATACTCAAAAGGAGTCTTTTCATTGAGCAATTTTCCTAACTTCCCCACTAGCTATAATGCATCAAACATGCCTTTTTCTACACAAGCGTATACAAGATATGAGGTCATCCTTAAAATGGTGATCTTATTCTCTTTCCACCCAACCATTTGATCATGCAAAGTGTCATTGATGATCTTGGCCCATTGGACCTTTGCATTTTCTGGCTTGTATTCTACCACCAACCTGATCAACTTGAACATCCAGGGTTTGAATGTTCCGTTGTTAGCTAAAACTCTCATCCAACTAAGCATGCTCATAATGTATTGGACTTCCTCATTGAAGTCAAATTTATACAAATGTATTGTCATTTTAGCAGTGGCTGCAGCTGTATTAGTCGGGCTTTTCCACCCTTGATAAATGACCTTTTTGTAATCTTTATCTCTAGCCTCATACTCTTTGACTAGAGCATCTAGATTAGGTACATACTTGTTCTGTGTCATTGGTAAATGAAATACCTTTGCAATACCATCCACTAAAAGATCAGCATATAGCCTATGTTGTTTGTCCACCCTCTTAGTGTTGAAATCATAGTTTAATGTACATTCCACTACGATATCAAAAGCTTCCGTAGAATGGGGAAAACTAGTTGCGTGAAACAATCTAGATGCCACAACATTCTATAGAATGACATTAGCTCACAACATTCCTATGCCTTAGTCATTTTTGCTAGTTTAGAAAACTAAAATTTAGCCGATAAAGACCAAAAGGGGGACAAAAATTAAGGTAAAAGCCTCAAATTTTCTAGGTTTTTCTATTTTTTTGCAAGGATTCTCTTGATGAATTTTTAGGGATTTTTACAAGGCAAAACACTAGAGTTTGAAAGATTTTAGGCATGTAGAGGTAAGTTTCAAGGAATTTCAACAAGATTTTCAAGGTGAACTATTTGTCTCTGGGGAGAGGAAAATATGTCAACATTTCCATATTCTACCAAGTAGGATATTGTAAGGCAGTGCACTGGGCGTGACATGGACTAGCGCAGGTAAAGTGATTGGGCCCAATTCAATCAGAAGTGTGATTGTTTCTAGTGCTTGTCTACGAACATTGTCAAAACCATGAATATTAAGAGTATTAGGAGAGATCAAAGATGTGTCAATATTAATATAGTTCAATAGGTCTATACCAAAAATGTTAAGCCTAGAACCATTATCAATAAGGGTACGTTTCAAACCAAAATTGTTAATTCCAACAATGATAAGTAGAGGATCATTCTGCCTTTGTACCTCTAAGGAAGGTAGTTCAAATTGTTGAAACACAGTATTGGTAGTGTTCGTATAAATGCAACCAAGTAAAACAACTACATCATTTGGCCTAGTAGAAGATCTAGTAGGGATCTTTTCTAGGGCTTCCTAGCTTGCATACTATGATACTGAGGAGAGGTCTAAATGAGTTATGAAAGAGAGATCTTAATAGGAGTAGCTTGAAGCTTCTCGACAAGATCATACTATGTGAAGGACTTTTGAGTCAGACAGGGAGATGGAGATAACATAGGAGAAGAAGCAAGAAGGGAAACAAGGATAAGATCAGGTTGCTTGTTTCACCTAGTATTATATATGTGGGCTACCACATGATAATGAGGAGCCCCTAAAATATATAGTTTGATATTTTTAGCAACTTGTGACATATAATCATCAATTAGGAATGTGTTTGAAGCACCTTAAATAGTCATAACCAATTTAGAAGTTTTTTTTATTTTAGATCAAAGATGAACTACAATCTTTGGTTTCATAGGTTCTTGAGTAGAATAAAAAATGTAGATTGTGTTAATCATGTTTGGAGAAGAAAGTTATTTTTGTTTAAAAGAGGAAGATTTGTCATGGACAAAGTCATCAAGGGCTTCATCAAGAATATCAAAATTTTCACTACTAAATGGTTCATTGAATGCGATAAAGGTTTGAAGAAAGAAATCTAACATCATCGAATATTACTTTTTACTAAACAAGTATAAAAAGGAGAAGCAAGGATATGCTAGTGAACATAGTTTGGGTTCACCAAAAATGTAGTTGATAAAAACTGAAACTACTAAGTTATTCTAACTAGTATTCAATTCTAATCACTTGCACTTAGGACCTAGTTAGCCTTTAGGAAGGATAATCTGCCTTTATCCACTTGGGACAAGTAGATCAACTCTACTAGGTCTAATTCAGTTATCTACTAGCAAATCGACTAATGAAAAACTATAAAAATAAATAGAAAATCATGAATAAATAGAGATAAAAAATTATTTTAAGAAGATGATACCAGGGTGAGAATGAAGGTACATAGAGGAACCTAGGACTAAAGTCTGAAAGCCTCAACCTCAAACACCAATGTGTTTCAAGGACATCGGTGTGTGGCGTTGTCATCCTGACAACAACAAAAACTAGGAATCCGTGTTGTACAGTAAAATCACAAACTTATAATATCATCTAGTTTGCATTATGAAATTAAATAACCTCCCAGAAAAGATGTTTGAAACTAAATCACTTGAATAATACATCTAACATAAATGAGACAGATGAAAACAAATGGGATAAAGAAAACAAACTCGCGTATTTGGCTTTCTTCCACAACCTATACAACACAAAGACAAAGGAAAATCTATTGGGGTTGTTTAGGGGCTTGCCTTGGTCAAGCCCCCATTTTGGTTTTCTAACCTCCATGGAACATCCAATGCTACAAGGGAAATAAAAACACAAGCATGTGCAAGCTCTTATCCTAAGTGCATCTAGGAGCTAAGAGCAATAAAAATACTAATCTATAGTATTTATCCCTGGTCTTAGGGGAAAATACCCTAGTGTATGTTTTTAGAAAATGGGTGGTGGTCTACATAATAAGCATTTGTCAAAATGATACTATATGAAAGCAACAACAATATAACACTAATCTATAATAATAGAACAATGTTACCATATTTCAGTGTTGTAGAGGAGGCTGCAAGCTCCTTGATGGTGCAATCCAATGGAGGATGGCTAAAACCCTTGCACAAGAGAGCCTCTTCTCAACTCCAAAACTTGATCAAAAGCTCACAAAATCAACCATGAAAGAGATGCTACAATGCGACGAGCATCCCAATCTACAAAGTCTATCCATGAGAATGCTTCAAAGATTTTTGTGTGTTTTCCAAATCCAAGAGAGAGATCAATAGTCCAGAGTCCTCAAAATGTTCAAGAAGCTCTTCTTTTTGTCAAAAATTCTCATTTTTAGATGCAAGAGGGGAATCTGCCGAATCGAGTATGCTACAGGGACCATTCTGGGGTCACGTGAGCATTACCTTTCCTGGAGATTCTAGAAATGGGTGGGAGATTTTGGCATATTTGGGACGCTAGTGTGACACGGGGAGGTTCGCATGCGGCGCTTGCGTCCTAAGAATATTCCTCCAAACTTCGCACATGTTCTCTAAAAAGTGGGTCATCCCATAATAATGGGTTACACTTTTTTGCTTAACTTGACATTAAAATTGACATTTTGAACTAAATCTTCACTTTTTGACACCTATAGCCGCTAAACTGTTAGGAATTTGAAGATGATGCGAACTAATGATTTGTGAGATTTTATTTGTATATTCTAAATATATATTTTTAAAAAAATTTAGAGTTAAATTGTAAAAAATTTTGCGTCTCCTTTGATAACTAGTTTTTAATAGTAAACAACATTTTTTTAAAGTGATGTGTATTCTGTAGCACATAACTTTTTTTATACAAAGGATAAAATTGAATTTGAATATTTTTTTTAATTAACTTTTGAAGTCAAACCAATTATAATTTAGACATAGGCGTATTCCATAAAACATAACTTTTTTTGTATGTATCGAAATTCAATTTATTTATTTTTTTTAAAAGGACATCAATACCTAGGGCATAAATATTTTTTAAAATTTTTTTTCATTAATTTACTAATTTTTCATGTGTGTAGAACTGAGAACTTGATGTTCGGTGAAAAAACTATATCACAAGAAATAAAAAATAAATATAATAATCAATTTAAAATTATACTTTTTGGGAAGATTATAATAAGGACTACATACTTACAAAACATAAATTTTAAATGAATTCATTTGATCCCCCAAAAGGTAAATCAAAAGTGGTTTTTTATCAGCATTTTGATAGGTGTAGAGGAGACTCTATTATAGGTATGGTTTAAAACTAGTGGGGTTCAATCCGAGGGGGTTTGAATCTAAGGGTGTTTGATCAAACCATCTTCAATTAAAATCCTTTAAATGAAACCTTTCAATGCTTAAATCATTATATTTTCTAAAAATATGTGATTTCATCAAAAATCAAGATGTCCCAGAAAATGTAACCCATTATTGTGGAAGCACCCAAGTATAATAAGTAAATATCTAAAGTACATTTTTGGCAAATAGATGGTGATGAGGGAAAATAGGCTAAAAGGCCATATTCGGTGACCCTAAGAACATACTACGAGTGTGAACACTAAAACGAGTGAAACGTACCGTGAAATTACGAGGGTACGCAATTTTCTATGTTGCAAAACTTAAATTTTTTAATACGACATAACTTGACACAATGCCCCACAAATTTTTTTTAACCATACATTTTATATAAAAAAATATAGAAGAAAAAAAAAATTCCAAAATCTATAACTTTAAAAACATATATTTGGAAAAACAAACAAAATACATTTAAAAAAAAAAAACCTTTATAATCCTTTGACTTCTTTTCAACCCAAAAAAAAAAAAAAATAATAATTACAGATAAAAACTTTGAAAATGCTCCGAATACATTAACTTCTATAAATCACATTTAAATAACTACTATGGAACAATTTCCAAACTACCACGTACTCTATTACATAACATTAACAGACATACTGTAATATTAGTACTAAAATGGAAAGGCTTTTGGATCATAAACACAGCGAAAGCCAACATGTTCAAGCCCTGAGGTAAGAAACTCCATTTATTTGGGCAGTAAATAAATGGATAAGCTCTTATTTAAAACATAGTGGGAGAATGAAGCTTAAAATCCAGGCATGAATTGTGTTATCTTCATAGTCCCTTGGTGGCCTCCTTCATCTCCTCAAAGCACGCAGTAAAACACTTGGCCAGAGTGTCGGTATTTACATAACCTTTGGTGCCGATCACTTCCAACCTCACTCTTCCCATGTAGCTCACTACCGTCAAAAGAAGCGTCTGCAAAACCAACAATTTTTTACATCAAATAACATCCTTTCAAGAGTTTAGCATTACCATATTCATAATGTGAAAACTGAAACATTACGTCAAAAGTCTGATAGATATTTTACATCGAGTTTCAGGTCACATTACATTCACAATCACGATAAAGGAGGTACACATTCGTATTATAGTTTTTTCAGCTAGGTATCGTTTCTTTTTTCTGACTGCTAATTTACTTGCCTGAGGAAGCCCGGATACCGAGAAACGGATGCTCTTAACTGGAACTTGATTGATTGCTATCTCTCCGTCGGCCCAATCATATTCGATATTGCCATTGTTGTGTTTGCCACAGTGTTATATAGAACAGTAGCAGAGGCCTACAATATTTAAAAATACAAGCTTTAATTTCAAACTAATACTTCTTACCATATAAAAGTAATGAAATTGGGTTCAGTGTGAATTGTTGGATGTTGTAGTAAACGTTCTAATTATTTATGTGGGGTCTATTTTTATTATATAATATGGGTCTATCTTCAATATAAAAAGTCTCGACGTATTGACAATTTATATTTTATCATGAATTTACATACTTGTCTTTTTAAATAACCAAATAGTCTTGTAGTAAAGAAGATTTCAAGCGACATTTTCTTTCTATCTATAATTTGTTTTGCTCTTTGTACAAAGTCTAATGGACTCTCTGCATTAGCTATCAGCACGGGGATGTGTAACATCCCAGTGTGATTGCCCCAAGGTGCTCCACTATTATGTTTCAACATTTCTTCTATATCCTGCAAAAAATTCACAATAATATTATAATATTTAATAGTGACAAGAAATATAAGGAATTCTATATTTGTTACAAGTAAAATAGAATGTAAATGCTAGATGCTAAAGTAATGTTGTGCCTTGAACAACCCTTGTACACATTTCTACGTTAAAAAAATAGAGATAGATTGTGTGGTACCGTCAATCCAGACATAGCTCTTATGTTCATGAATAGAATCCCTGTTACTCTTGACTTTGCCATTTCCTTCCTTGCATCCACCTTTTCTCTTGCAAAGATAATTACTTACTATCCATCATTGAAGATATTATACCATGAGCTATAATGAGTCAAAATTACAATTGAAATTATGAATATTCATTTTTGCGGCTCACACCATGAGAAAGAATAATTTGTAGGTATCGTTGAAAACCATGGAATATTACACCCATTACCACATCATTTACTGTCTGCAAAAAAAAATTATCGAAATAAGCCAAACATAATGAACAATTTAGAAATAATAAATATACATCATAAGATATAAATGGGACTAAGATAAAGAAGTTACTCCTTTGGCAAAATTCTTTATTCTTTTGACATCCTCCAGAGGAAAGGTAACAGAGGACATGACTTTAGGTAGCATCTCAACACCAGGGGGTCCTCGAATAGGCAACTTGGTATCCTCCATCCATATAACTTTTAGGACGCTCGTAATGAGATCAGAAATAGTGTACCACATTACAAGCACAAGCATAAATAGCCTCTGGAACATGTAATACATAAACTCAATAGAAACCCATGAATAATATGGAATAGTGTTGCAAGGTGGAGATTTAAAAGAAGGGAAGGTAATAGGAAGATTGGAATCATCTGCTCTGGTGACACAACAAAGCAGCAAGGACATGAGGGAGGTACCATCTCCTAAGGAATGGTGCATGTTTATAACCAATGTGGCTCTCGCCTTGCTTGTATTGTAGTTCAGAAAGTGGAATGCCCACAAAGGCCTACACTTGGGAAGAGGGGTTAGGTGTATATTACCAATATAATCATTCACAAACTCATCATATTCACTTTGACCCGAAGGAAACTCGGGAACAAATACATGATCCTCCACGTTCACTTCAGTTTTCACCCAATGCAGCCCTCCATGTTTGTCTTCAGTCTAAATTAAACAAAAACATCTTAAATTTTATTGAACAAAATATAATAATTATTTACTTATTAATCAAAAATTAAAATTATTTTATCATTTTATATTTTATAAATACGAGTTTACAAAAACTTATCTTAATTTACATAAAGATTTATTATATTTAAGTCATATTCACAAGTTATAAAACATAACAACATCAAAACCATTGATAATTATTAAAAGAAAATTCATTAAATCAGTCGAAGTATGGGTTGATATAAATCATGACAGAATTTCAAATAAATTGCATAGAAATGTTCTGTAACAGCACAAGCAGAAGCTACATACCATCGTAGAACAAAAACGGGGGTTGCGTGGCAAAAGAATATTCTTTATGGCTTTCTTCATGCTACAGACATCCATGGGTTCTTCCAGCTCAAATATCGCCTGAACGCATAATGAAAGTAACGAAGTGCTGAATATCTGACCGTAGGGACTAACCACCTCGCACCCATTACTGTGGTCCATGAAACAAAACCTTGTAACACCAAGATAGCGACCAAATTTTATGCTTATGAAGGGCAAAACAAAGGAAGATATATAGATCATCTCTTGCACCTAACCAGATCCAAAATTACTTTAGTTTCTTTATATAAGGTATTATTAGACACCTAATTTCTGCGGCGTTTTAGGAGAAGAAAAGAAATTGAATGCCTTAAATTAACTTCTTAAAGAGATTGATTGGTGATTGCATTTACGAAGCGACCCATTGTGATCATAAGGATATCCGTCCGGAAATTCGCTGTGAAATTTGTTCTCAAGTTTATATCTACATGTGCGCAGTAAATATGTAACAGTGCAATAATAACTTCCAAGCAGCTTTTAGGTTATTGTACAGGGTTATTTTTAATTATTACGTAAAGGTGTTATCAATAAAGACGTAAATAGAAATAGTTGGATAAGCCAAGCACTGCACATGTATCGGCCATTTAATAGCACCTAACAAAGAAAACGATATGACTTTTAACCATGGTTCATGTTTGTTTGAGGGTTTATAAATGTTTGGAAAGTTCAATGGGTAGCTAAATTAGATGACTTTAATGAATATAATATGTAATATGTAAACTAATTTATTGTTTAATACAAATGATTTTTATGGAAATGGTAGAATTGGCTCCCTTCTCAAAGCTGTGAGGAATATGGTCATTCCTAAAATTTTACGTGTTTGTTCTTTTTGAATTTTTATATATTTTTTTTTATTGTATAAAGTTTGACGTCTTTTGTTTTTAGTTTTTAATTTTTTTATTTCATCTTTGTTTGTGTTCATTCTTGTGGAGTTTTAATATTATTTCTTATCCCATAGAATTTACTTTCTTTCTTTTTAGTTTTTAGTTTTTTTTTAATTTCATTGTGTTTAATGACATGAATTTTAAATGGTGCACTTTAATTATGGAAGTATCACAATATTCCTTAACCACAATACAATCTATTAACATTGTCATAATTAATGTTGTACTATTAGTAAGTTGTAATTTAAACGTATAGGTGTTTCACTTTGGAATCTATTTATGGCATTCACTTTAATTTGATATACTTACTATTTGTGTGAAGTATGGGTTTAAACTTTGGTATTGACTTATATTTGTTTGACTTTGTATGTTTAAAATTGAAATCACTTTGTCACTCTAATTTGATATACTTATTGTTTCTGTGAAGTGTGGGTTTGAACTTTGGCATTGACTTATATTTGTTTCACTTTGTAGGTTTAAAATTGAATTCACTGTGTCACTCTAATTTTATATAGTTATTGTTTGTGTGGAGCATGGGTTTAAACTTTGGTATTGACTTATATGTGTTTCACTTTGTATGTTTAAAGTTGAATTCACTTTGTTTGCATTTACTATTTGTATGAAGTGTGTGTTTGTGCTTTGGCATTTACTTGTTATGTGTGTTTAAATTTTGACATCCATTGATTGTTTGTTTGAAGTGTTTTCGCACTTTGTTTAGTGTGTTTCACTTTGGCATCTGCTAATTGTTTGTTTGAAGTGTGTTTAAACTTTAGGCATTACTTTGTGTGCACTTATTATTTGAACTTTTGGCATTCACTTTCTGTGTGTGTCTAAACTTTGACATCCACTTATTTATTTGAACTTTGGATTTCACTTTGTTTAGTGTGTACACTTTGGCATCCACTTATTGTTTGTGTGAAGTGTGTGTTTAAACTTTAACATCCCTTTATTATTTCAGTGAGCCTTTGGCATTCACTTTGTGCATGTGAACATTTCACATTCACTTTGTGTGTGAGAAAGAGAACTAAAATTAACATTCACTTGGATTTGAGCCACTTATTGTTTTGTGTATTGGCATCCACTTTACTTATGTGAAGCATATGTTTAAATTTTGGCATAATTTGTTTGTTAATTATGGATTCATTTTTTGTGCAAAATGTGAGTGAACTACATTTGTCATTCAATTATTTGACCTATTTACTATTTGTGTGTTTAAGTAAGTTTGAACTTACACATTCACTTAGTGTGAATTAAAAATTGGTATGTTGAATTATGTTTACTTTTGTGTGTGTGAAGTGTGTGTTTGAACTTTAGCATTCACTTTGTGTGTGTGTGGGTGGGTGTTTGAACTAACTTTGGAATTCACTTTATATGAAGTATGTTTGAATTTTACCTTTCACTTAGATTTGATCATTTTGTTGTGTGTGTGTGTGAACTTTCACATTCACTATGTAAAGAGTGTACTAACTTTGTCATTCATTGCATGCTTGAACTTTGCTATGTTTGAAATTTAGTGTTTACCTTAAATATATGTATGAAGTGTGTATTTTTTAACAAACTACATGTGAAATAATTGAACTAACTTTGTGTGAAGAATGTGTTTTAAAATTGGCAATCACTTTGTGTGTGTGAACTTTCACATTCACCTTGTGTGAAGAGTGTAATAAGTTACTAACATTGTTATTCACTTTATGTGCCTATTTGAACTTTGGTATGTTTAAACTTTATCGTTTACTTTGTATATGTACATGAAATGTGTATTTGGACAAACTATGTGTGAAGTTATTGAACTAACTTTTTGTGAAGAGCGTGTTTTAACTTTGGCATTCACTTTATGTGTGTTTGTACTTTGGCATATTTAAACTCGAGCATTTACTTCATGTAGTTGAACTAACTTTGTGTATGAAGCATGCTTGAACTTTGGTGCATGTTCACTTTTTATGTGTAAAGTGTATATTTTAACTTTGACATTCATTTTATGTGAATTATGTGTCTGAAATTTAATTTTGTTAGAAAATATGGGCAGAGACAGAGAAGTTACAAATAAATTTAATACAAATAATATGGTGCTTCCTTCTTATTTTTTTTATTTTCAATGAAACACAAAATAATATGAGCTTCTATTGATTTTCAATCAATTCATATTACATATTTATAGGAAACCTCCTATAACAACTCTTCTAAATATAATGAGTTGTTTTAACAACTCAAATCCTTACAAATTCTCTACGTGAGTTGTATTAACAACTGACATTATTATTATCACAAACAACTACCCACACTATAATATTTGTTACAAATAATTAAACATGTGAACACTAACATGATTTCCAACAAATTTTGGCAGTCACTTTGTGTGTTGTGTGTGTTTTCACTTTACCATGGTTTATAACTTTGGCACTCACTTTATGTGTGCATTTGTATTTTGGCATGTACTTAAGTGTTCATCCATGTTTATACTAACTTTGTGTGAATGAATTCTATTTGGACATTGGCATAGTCACTTTTTTTTTTATGTAAATTGTGTACATGAGTGGGCGGGGAGCTAATTTAAAAATTCACTTTGTGTGGTATGTGTGTGTTTAAAAATTAAATTTGGTATTCAATTTTTTTGTTATGTGTTTTTGAAATAACTTTGGTATTTGTTGTTGTTGTTGTTGTTGTTGTTGTTGTTGTTGTTGTTGTGTGTGTGTGTGTGTGTGTGTGTGTGTGTGTGTGTGTGTGTGTGTGTGTGTGAGAGAGAGAGAGAGAGAGATTATGATCTTGAAAGAACTTTGACATTTATTTATTTTTGTCTATGAATGAACTTTAGCTATCACTTTTTGTGGAGTGTATGAAAAAATTTTGATCTTCATACAATTGAAAGATTTTACATTCTTTTTTTGTGTGTGTACAAATGAATCTTGGCTATAATTTTGAATGGAGTTTATAAATGAACTTTGATGTTCACCGTATTTGGAATGTGCTTGAAAGAACTAACATTCTTTTGTGTGCGTGTGCACATGCACAAATGAATTTTGTCTATCTTTTTGTGTGGTGTATGAATGAACTTTAATTTTTACTTTTGTGGAATGTATGTACAAACAAACTTTAATGATGTTCATTGTGTGTCTTTGTGTGTTTGAATGAACTTTGGCTTTCATTGTGTATATGTTTGTAAAGTACTCAAAGTATCATAATCCATGCATGAATAAGAAATCTATGCTATATCCTCAAATGAGGAAAAGATCTATCAATCTCCTCTGCATCCTCCCATGTGGCACTATTCTCTAAATATTGGTCCCATTGGACCTTATATTGCACCACATACCTACTACGTAACTTAATGTTGTGCCTCTCCAAAATTCAAGTGGGCTCCACCAACACCACTCATGGATCCTGAACCTATAAAGTAAGCCAATCAAGAATATGTGACACGTCAGATAAAGCTTAAGTATGGACACAAGAAAAATATTATTGATTTTGGCAAGTGCAGGCGGTAGAGCAAGTGTATAAGCTATAGGATTGATCACTTCCAAGACATCAAATGGTCCTACAAATTGAGGAGCAAGTTTAGACACTTTGCCAAATGAAACTAAACTCTTCTGAGGTTTGACCCTCAAGAAGACTTTGTCACCAACTGAGAACTGTCTAGGTGTCCTATTTCTATCTACATAACTCTTCTAACGATACGAAGCTTGCTTCAATTTCTCTTTGATCAATCTCATCTGATCATCCATTTCCCTTAACATATCAGGACTAATCATTATTATGTCCTCCACCTTATCCCAACTAATAGGTGTTCGACACCTATGTCCATAAAGAGATTCAAATAGTGTCATTTCCAAAGATGCATGGTATGAATTTTTGTATGAAAACTCTACAAATGGAAGGTACTCCTCCCATTTATACTGTTGATCCATACAATACATCCTTAGAAGGTCTTCAACAATCTGTTTGACTCTTTTCATCTAACCATCCATTTGAGGATGATATGCCAAACTAAAATTCAACTTGGTGTCCAAAGCTGCATTAAGAGTTGTCTAAAATCTGGATGTCATGCAAGTGTCTTAATCTGAAATGATTGTCTTAAGCACTCCATGCAATCAAAAAATCTCCTAAACAAACTTCTTAGCTAAAACCAAAGAACCATCTAAAATATTTTTTGGAATGAAATGTTCTACCTTTGTTAACTTGTCCACAACCACTAAGATGGCATCATGTCGATTCTTAGACATGGGCAACCCCTAAATAAAATCCATACTTATCACTTGCCACTTATGCTCAGGTTCATTGTGTGGATATAACAATCCTGTTGGATGTACATGCTCGACTTTGACTCATTGGTACTCCAGACATTTAGCCACAAATTCTATCACATCCCTCTTAAAAGTCTAGGCCAAAAGTATTAGGGTCTTAAACCTTCAACCATTTTAGTAACTCCAGGGTGCCCCGAATAAGGTGCGTTGTGGATCTACTCAAGCACTAACTTTCTCAACTTTCCTGAGATAAGAATATACATCCTTCCCTGATATCTCAAAACTCCATCTGGCTCAATCACATAACCATCAAACTTGTGGTCTAAGGGGTCTGCTTCCAAAGCTTGCTTCACTCTTTCATAATGCTCATCCCCTTGAAGATTCTAAATTACTTTTTGCTTCAAATTGGATCTCATTCTAACGATGGTAGCCAGATGTCTTCTTCTACTAAGAGCATCTGCTACTCTATTCTCCTTTCCTTTTATATACACAATTCTAAAGTCATACTCACTAAGGAATTCTAACCACCTTCCCTGTCATGCATTAAGGTTAGGTTGAGTAAATATATACTTGAGCCCTAAATGATATGTCTTTAACTCAAGGGATTACCTAGAAGATAATGCCTCCACATCTGAAGTACATGAACTATGGAGGCTAACTCAATGTCATGTGGTGCATAGTTTAACTCATATTTCTTTAGCTTTCTTGACTCATATGCAACCACTTGCTCATTCTACATCAACACTCCTCCTACTCCTCCAAAAGCATCAATTATAACTGTAAAGTGACCATTAGGATCTGGTATGGTCAAGATAGGAGAAGTTGTGAGCTTTTCCTTTAACACTTGGAAAGCTTGCTCACACCTTTCTGTCCATTCAAACTTCTTACCATTCTTTTGTAGTGAGGTAATCAGTGCTTCTATAGTTGAGAAACCTTCCACAAACTTTCTATAATAACCTACAAGTCCCATAAAACTTATGACTTCTGTCACACTCTGAGGTGTAGGCCATTCCTTTATCGCTTTAATCTTCTCAAGATCAATTACAATCCCTTATGTCGACATCACATGACCAAGATAGTGCACTTTATCTTGAAAGAATGTACACTTAGATAGTTTACCATAAAACTTCTGTTGTCTCAAGCATTATAAGACTATCCTCAAATGCCTTTCGTGCTCTTCCACTGATTTAGAGTATATCAATATGTCATCAAGGAAGATCAACACAAAATCATCTAAACAATCACTGGATATGCTATTCATCAAATTCATGAAGGCTATTGGAGCATTAGTCAACCCAAATGGTACCACTGTGAACTCATAGTGACCATATCGAGTCCTAAAAGTTGTTTTAGAGATGTCCTCATCCTTAATCTACAATTGGTGATAGCTAGATCTAAGGTCTATCTTCTAGAACACCGTAGCTCCTTTCATCTAATCGAAGAGCTCATCTGTTCTTGGGAGTGGGTATTTATTCTTTATAGTATCTTTTTTAAGCATCCTATAATCAATGCATAACCTCAAAGTACCATCCTTCTTCTTTACAAAGATAATTGGTGTGCCCCATGGTGACACACTAGGTCTAATAAACCCTTGATTTAGCAACTCCTGTAATTGTGCTTTAATCTCATACAATTCTATAGTAGTCATCCTATAGGGTGCCTTAGATTGAGGTGCAATCCCTGGTAGCAAATCAATTGAGAAGTCAAATTCTCTCTTCGATGGTAACTCTGTCAACTCCACAGGGAATACGTCTCAGAAATCTCTTAGGATTGGGTAGTCATTGAATGATGGTTCTTCCTTGTCAAGGTCCTTTACTTGGATGACATAAATGGTACACCCTTTCCTCTTGTCTTTTTCAATTACATAGCTGAGATTTTTCTAAGCTCTAAAGGTCTCTTAGATCCAATAATTTCCAATTGATTTCCTAGGTCATCCAAATATCTAACAAGTTTGTCTTCACAATTTACTAGAGACTTATGTTTAGCTAACCAATTGATTCCTAGAATTACATCATAAGACCCTAAAGGTGCTACATATAGATTAACTTGCATATAAAAACTTGGAAGCTCTAACTCACTGCATGCTAGACATGAGTCTACTCTCTTTTTTTCTCCATTGCCATATTGTACCATCCAAGAGTTTTCCATATGGCCAGGTCTAATAGATAACTTAGATACTACTCTATGATCTATAAAAACATTCTGTGGCACCAGTATCAATCAAAATAAAGATAGGTAGTCCATAGAACTTACCTTGGAACTGAATAGGTGCTGCCTGAAAGTCTGCTTGTCGATTGTCCACTGTGACATGTATCTAATGTTGAGGTGCTCCTTGTTGATTTTTGTTTCCTCTTCCTATTGATCTCTATGGACATGAATTAGCATAATTCTCTCCTCCACAAACATAGCATCCACCCTTAGGTGCTCTTGATCCTTTAGTCCTTTCTCGTTGTTTGTTGTTTCGGTTGTTATAGCCACCTCTTTTGTTGCCTCCATGCTGGTTTCCACCATTTCCATTCTGAGAGTTATTACCTCTCTTCAAATTCCTGATCTGTCGATTGCCATTACCTTGATTTTTATTTTGATTATATAATTATGTTGGTAGTTATGTTGATTATTCTAAGGTCTCTTATTGGCAAACTTTGCATCTCTCTACTTACAATAACTGGCTACTTGTTGTAGCTTCTGCTCTTGTTTAATGGATTTCTCAAAAATGGCATCCATAGTGAGTGGATTATGAATGTCTACCTCAGTTCCAATCTAAGACCTTAAGCCTAATATAAACTTCCTGATTTGAAATCTCTCATCTATATGATACTGTGGAGCATACTTAAGTAGATGCGAGAACCTTTCCCAATAACTGGTTATGGACATACCTCCTTGTACCAAATTCTAAAACTCTGTCATCTTCTTGTCGAAGAAGAGTTGTGGTAACCATCTTTTCTTGAAAAGTTACAAGAAAATTTCCCATTATTTCACCAGGTAACAGCTTCTTATTTGCCTTCTCATTGTCCCACCATGTTGCTACTTCACCAGTCAACTGATATGATGGACCCACATTGCCTTTGTGTGATCTAAAAGGTTTCAGAGCCCAAAGTATTTCTCCATTACTATGATCCACACTTTAGCTCCATCTCTAATTGTCTTTCCATCAAATTTAGGTGGTGAGACCGTCTTGAGGTCTTTCTTGAACTCCTCTGCAATCCTTACTTGATTATTAGCATTAACTCCAACCTTAGGACCTTGGAATTCTATCCTCAGATTCTCATTCTGTGCCTCAGCCCTTGGTTTTCATTTGCATTCTGCTCTCTAAGATTCTCTCTGATCTCTTGCTCAAGAGAATTCATCCTCATACATCATGTTGTGTCAAGAGAGCAAGAATATGGTCCAATCTTCCATCTTGATCATTATTACCATCTCCATGATTCCTTTCATTTTGACCTTGATACTTGCACCTCCACAGTTTCTTCTATTTTGACCACTTCTTGATCCTCCACTATGATTAGTTTTTCTAGTATTCATGATGAATAATCTATATCAAGTTCGCTACATAGCATAATAGTCCCAAAAAGAGGCCCTAGTGTTCAACCTAGAGTTCTATTACCAAATGTAAAGTACTCAAACCATCACAAAAATAAAATGAAGTAAATAATCCATTTAAATACATCTCAAGTAACAGTAAAATCTCATAAATATGAATCAATAAAAGTCATTAAATCTTCCAAAAATCACGTGCTCAGTCCAAGTGATAGCACTATAAAATAATATATAAATTCCATTATCTCTCATGCCATAATACATCCAATCATAAGTTACAATAATCATGTACAACAAGTATAATAAATCAAAACACTCTTCAGTCACCACAAACCCAAATGGTTCTCCTGCAAGACGAGAGATGGGAACATGGTTCAGGCACTTTTCCACCCAACCATGAAGCAATTACACTTCCTTGGATCCCTTCATGACTCAAAGGAAACCTAGCCCTATACGAAATGTCTAGCTACCTGGAAACAACTGGCAGGAGGGAACACTCAATGTAACCTAATGTCTAATGTGCAATTCTAAGTAATGAAATGCAGATTGTCTCACAACAAGATATGGCAAAGATATATATCAATAAAGTTTTTTAGACAAATATTCATCTTTTTCAATGATAGCTTGTTTAGATCTAAACATTTAAATCAAATAGTTACCAATTCAATTCATGAAAAGAGGAAAAGCCATCTCTAATAATCCACATTCAGCATCCTAGCCCAAAAAGTAACTCAAAACACTCTGTAATGCCCACTCAAAAAAAATATAAGCTATTTAAATAAAATTATTAAATATTTAAGACAAATAACAATAATATTAAGAATAAACTACTTACATTTAATCAAATAATCTTATAAAGATAGTATAAGAAAAGTTATTCAACTTGTCAGCCAAAATCTGAATACAAATAATGTAATTAATATGTAGTACTTAAGTCTAGCTAAAACATAAAACATAAATTAAATGTAAACAACTTACTCATTCTAATGGAAATTCCTATCTAGCTCAAAAACTATAGTAATACTAATTTAAGTTTTGTAATTGGTGACTGCCAAAGCTACATTAAAACATGTCAGGAAAAACCTTCTATTTCAAATTGATAAGAATAATCCAAGATAGAAGTAAAAACTATAATTCGCATTATACTTCTTAACTAATGAGACAATAGATTTAATACTTAACCATCATATAAATAAGAAAGGAAATAACGTTTATATGTTTATTTATTGAGATATTATCTAAATCTTGTTGTTATCGATCAAACAATATACAAACAAAGGCACAATAGATAACAGAATGAAATACATGTAGTTATACCTAGATCTATCAAATGAATCAATATTAACATAGGAGTATTGAAAACACATATAGATATTAAGTAGTTGTCGATTCCGTTAGATATGCAATCCAAACAACTATATTTATATATTGTGCAACAATCATTTTACTTGATAACTACTAATCCTTTCATTAAGACAATGAATTTAATATAAGTGCTGCTCTTAAGAAGTTGTTTTGATGAAATAATTAGATTAGATGATATGATATATTGACTAAACATACATATAGATATAAAAGTAAGTGTAGTTTTTTTTTTCCACTATGGTGAGAGGGGACGGACTGGCCTGTGTTGGCCTTGGTCGGCACAACCATCTGTTCCATAACGTGGGTGTCGTGGCTACCACGGCACCCAAAGTTTTACTATGGCAGTGCACTACCGAATATAATCAAAAAAATATAAGCTATCTAACTTAAAACATATCAATATTAACATTATTAGCTCCTATTGTTGAGCGACGCATGAACTAGATAAAATATAAACTAAGCTTCTCTTAAAGAATAGAATTAAAACAATAGTAACGGATGCAAGAATTATATCTAACTGCTACTTAAAACAAGCGTTACTTTTTTAATGATAATATCAATATTAAACTTTATGAGTTGTGACTATTCATAGCTGACTCAAGTTTTAGTATATCATGGATGAAAAGATAATATTATCTTGGTTCTTAATAATTGCACTACTAATATCTTTTTTTTTAAATGTTTGGCATAACATTCGGGCATATGAAACAAAACATAACCTAGTATTATAAACAAATCTCAAAGGCTATAATATTTATTGTGATAATATTCTTCCTTCAACCTGTTACAAGGAATGAATGATAACATCAAAATTGTTCTTTTTACCAAAGTAATCAGCGAGCTAGGATCTAAGTAAATATCATTACAACTCCCCAAATATCAAATTTATGCTATAATTATTGAAATGATACTTTTAGTAAATAAAAGAGGAAATTACATTGATAATTATGGATGAACTCTATAATTCCAATTTTCTTCAGAACATTTGCCTCTATTTGTTTACAAATTGAATTTTCAAATTAGAAATCATGGACAAGAATTCGCACAGTCACCTACTATCATCAACATTCAATAGTGATTTTCTTTTTAAGAACCTACATACAATAGCAATAAAGTAGAGCAGCCCGGTTCTACTCACCTCCCAACCACAGGATCGACAAAGTCGAATCCACCCCCGAGCTCAAAAATAGAACCCCTTTGCTCAAATGATCTAGAAACTTAAAAGAGAGATTAAACTCACAGAGTAAGTATGCACAAGGAAACCCATTTCAGATTTCCAATAAGGAAAAAAGAATGAGGATCCTCTTTGGGGTTAAGGTCCCTGTAGCTCCCTTGAATGTAGCTCCTGAAACAAATAACACTTGTAGCTCCCAAAAAACACATGTAGCTCCTAGAAAACACAAACCACCACAACACCAATCTTCCAATCTCCCATACACCAACACTAATCACCATGAGTAACCCCAAAGAGGAATCCACCATTTCCAATCCCCACACAATGATTCCTGAAAACCAAACCCTCACATACAAGCACAAGAATTCACATAATACTATCAAATAGTTTAGCAAACAACAATATATTGGAGAACAAAACACTAAATCAACCATACCTTGGCTGTCCAAGTTAGGATCAGCCCATTGGGTTCCCAAGAAAAAGCAAAAATCTCCCAATTTTCTAGCCACACACACACCCTTCTTTAGATTTCCACTCCAAAGAAATGCACGTTTCAAGAAACCATAGCTCATACTTTTCTACTTTTCTTTTCAGAGAAGATTGAGATATCAAAATGATTCCCAATACCAAGTCTTTAAAAGACTTTTTCACAAACTCTTCACTTTCCTTCCCTAAAATAAAAATAAAATAAAATACATATTTTAACACAACCCTTCCCAAAAAAATAAATAATTAAATATTTGAGCATTGGCGTATTGTTTCCTTTCTTTAAGAACCTGGGCCACTCCTCCTGCATAAAAACTTATTAGAATATTAGTACATTTAGAAATTGATAGCCGAAGCAAAATATAACTAATTCATTTCTATCTTCCAATAATCCATATGATAAATAATAACATTCTTTTGCAAGATACAAACATATAATCAACAAATTAAACTATAATCATTTAATCATTAAATCATCTCATTATTTTAAAACAAATAAATAATTAAATACTATTCAAAATCATAAACATTTAGTCTCCATAGTCAAAATATTAATATTAATAGTAATAGAAAAATAATAATGTCACTCATAGTCCATGAACTCATCATAACCAAACCTATTACATTCTCACACAACTCAAAATGTTATATCTAATGTCTATAATGTTAATTAGGCCTCACACACTCCTAGATAAAAATCTACTTTCCTTCCCCAATAAATAAGTAAAATAAGAAAAAAAGAAAGAAAAAAGAAAATGACGATCCATATTCACCTATAGACCATCTTTAATTCCCTTTCCAAAGCATCACAGCTCAGAAAACACACATTTGAGCAATAATAAAGAAGAACATCATTAATTCAAACAAATATAATTATATTTTCTATAATCTAGTTTTATTCTCTAATCTCATTTTTTTGTTTAATAGTTTGTAGAAAACTAATGTTAACTATATCCTATCCATTGTCGTTTAGGTTCAAGCATATAGTTTAAAATAAAGACATAATATGAGTTTAGAATAGTTTTCACATCAAATAAACATAGGTAATAATCAGAAATCAAATTGTCTCTATTTTGAGGATTAATATAATTGTTTTAAAGAGTGTTTAAATGAAGCTAAAGAAGCAAATCATTCAAGCTACAGAATCTTATATCAAGCTACAGAAAGCAATGTATGTCTACTACAGGATCTAGTAAAAAGGTGACAGTGATAAAAATAGGTAGAAAGACAGCTAATAAGCTTCAGGAACAGTGATCAAGCTACGGGTAATGTTGTTTATTAGCAGGCTAAAATTTGGCAGGCCATTGGTCAACAAGAAGAATAGGTCGATCAAATATACTAGCAATCATGGTTTTAAAGGTCGATCTTCAATCAAAACATAGAGGGACAATACAACAGGCAAAAGCTATTAATTTCAGCAACCCAGGAATAAATTTATAAGTTTAGAAATCTAATTTTTCAGGCAGTCATATAGCAAGTCATTAGCTATAGCCAGGCTGCTCCAAATAGACCACCAAGACAAGAACATGCCAATGCAAGGTAAGGAGATCGATCCCAAAAACATAAAACAGAAGAAAAGAATGCAAGTCGAGCTATATGCAGATAGGTTGAATTTAGATTTAACAGGAGAACACCTTCAAAATAATGTTGATTCCAATCGATATAAAGGAAAAGAATGTAGACCATGAAAGAATAGATTATTTGCAGGCCAAAATAACCAAACCATACAGTATTATTTCACCATTAATTTATTGTTAACATAACAAGTAAAATACCCATTTCTTCACTTGCTAAAGGGGGTCAAATCTTCGTTACAGTCACTGATCTTGCTTCTCTCCTATTGCTGGTCATGTCTGCTTCATGTCACTGCTTCAAAAAATAATAATGTCCCCTTTCTGCTATTGCCAAATGTGGTCTCTTTTTCTCTATCATGACTTCTTCTTTTTATCAAAAATTTTCTCTTAATTTTGGCGTCCAATATTTAGGTTTTGGCTTCTTTTTATAACTAAAATTTTTGTTTAAGTTTGCATGAGATTTAGCTTGTTCAAAAGCCTCCAAATTAAAATAGAATAGACTTATTTATTCCTATCGTTGCATGATAGAATTATTATTCTTTTAATTCCTTTATTTAGATTTCTAAATATAATAAGTATTATTAATATAATTTATTTATTTTCAAAATAACATAATCACTTAAATCAAAACAAGAAGTGTGTGTGTATATATATATATATATTGTAGTTTAATTATAATTGTTTTATGTCTAATTTAGATATTGTCTTCCAAAAAATAATATTTATAAAAATAGGAAAACATTATTATTTATTATTAAATAATATAAAATACACCATTTAAATATAAATCGAAAGAACATTAATAATCATGATTAATCATACACTCGAAACAATCTTACTATAGCAATTAAAACACTATTTTTCTAAGTATCTAACTATCAATCACATTTTATTATCCATACAATAATGCATAATAAGCCATTCGAAAATGCAATATGAGACTATGTGAGTGTGTGAGTGCATTAGTGTTATCCATCCCAAATAGTTCTTTCCAAGTGACTAGAACATCTCTACCTCAACCATGTTCTCATCTTCAATGAGTACCTGCATTCATTCGCACTCAACTCGACGTCAATAGGTTAGTTCCCCAAAACATAGCCAAAGTAAAACATTATAATCACATCAATAATATTTAATATTAAATCAACTTTTCAATTCACACAAATATAACTTTATGATAATTCCCTTTACACACGTGGAACTTACTCAAAGTAATAACAATCATAGTAGATGTTCACTAATCTAGAATAATAATATAGTCCATAAAAATGACATGTGACAGTGTTTGAAATAACTTGGCATTCATAGTGTGTATGTGTGAATAAACTTTGCAATTCATTCATTGTGTGTGCATGTGTGCATGTATATGTGTGTGAATTAATTTTGGCATTCATTGTGCACATGTTTGAAAGTTAACTTTAGCATTCACTTCATGTGTGTTTGTGTGTAAAAGTTGACTTTGTCATTCAATTTGTATGAAGTGTGTCCCTGTGTAATTGAATTAACTTTAGCAATCATTTTTTAGTATGAATGTACTTCAATAATTATATTGTGTGGAGTGTATGTACACAAATACTTTCAAACTTTAATGATGTTCGCTTTCTTCATGTGTGCATTTGAATCAACCTTGGATTTGGATGTGTGCGCGTGGAGGGGAGTGCAATGGGGAGGGAGGTTGAAAGTTAACTTTGACAATCATTGTGTGTGTGCATGTGTTCTTGAATAAACTTTAGCATTCACTTTGTGTGTGTATGTCTAGGTGGGTTTGAAAGTTAGCTTTGGTATTCATTATGTGTGCACATGTGTGTGTCAATAAACTTTGGAATATACTTTGTGTGTGCACACGTGTGTGTGAATGAAATTTGACATTCACTTTGTGTGTACAAAAATAATTTGAAGTTTACTTTGTGTGGAGTGTGTGTGTGTATGGGAATGAAATTTGGCTTTCACTATGTGTGTGAATAAACTTTGGCATTCACTTTGTGAGTGTACAAAATACTTTGAAATTCACTATATGTGAAGTGTATGTGTTTGAATGAAATTTTTCTTTTATTTTGTGTGTTTTGGTGGGTTTGAAAGTTAGCTTTAGCATTGATTATTTACACATGTGTATGGGAATCAACTTTGGCATTCACTTTGTGTGTTTGAATGGACTTTGTCTTTCACTATGTGTGTGGGTGGGTTTGAAAGTTAGTTTTAGCATTTATAGTGTGTGCACATATGTGTGTGTGAATAAACTTTGGCATTCACTCTATGCACGTGTACATGTGTGTGTGAATGAGACTTGATACTCAGTCTATGTGTGTACAAAAACATTGATGTTCACTTAATGTGAATTGTGTGTGCATGTGTGTGTGTGTGTGTGAATGAACTTTGGCTTTCACTCTATGTGGGTAGGTAGGTTTAAAAATTAGCTTTGGGTATAGTGTATGTGCACATGTGTATGTGAATGAACTTTGTCATTCACTTAGTGTATACATGCATGTGTATGTGAATGAACTTTAGAATTCATTGTGTGTCTTTATGTGTGTATAAAAATACTTTAATGTTCACTTTATGTGAAGTGTGTACAAAAATACTTTTAAAGTTCAATGATGTTCACTTTTTGTATACACATCTTTGAATTAACTTTGGCTTTCACTATGCATGTTTGGGTTTGAAAATTAACTTTGACATTCACTGTGTGTGTGAATGAAATTTGGTACAAAAATACTTTGATGTTCATTTTTTGTGAAGTGTATGTACAAAAATAGGGGGCAAAACAATAATGTCCTATCTAGTTCAAGTTCGGGTTCCAAATCCATTGAAATGACATCCAGACCTGAAAACATACTTAAGTAGAGATTAATCATTATCCACCCAGACCAGATATCAAAAGATCCAAATCCCATATATCCATATCCATATCTAAGTCATAGCAGTCAAATTTACTTCATCAAGTCCTGAGCACATCCACTGGACCAAATATTTTGGACATGACATGATCAATCGAGTAAATGTCTTGTCCATTGCAAGCTGTCAATTTTATCCTGAGCTACATACCTCTCAATGGACTGAATATTTTCACACCAAACATTTATGCTAAAATATCCATGCCCTTATTAATATCCTATCCATTGCTTTATAAACCAACACTCAAATTGTTGACTTTTCAACAAGACATAGGCATTAGGACATTTTGCAAAGGATATTTTGGTAAGTATCTAGATCCACATGATCAATTAACATCCAAACATCCACTTAGTCTAGTCAAGGTCAATGCGACCTTTAACACTAGATATACCCATTAGACATTGGGACCAAACATTAAGAATAAATGTCCATCCAGACCTTACATTCACTTCCCATACCATGTAGTGCTTATAGTTGTTGAATTTAAGTTTTAAATCTAAACATTTCTCCAACTGTCCATTTACCCGCGCCTTGTCATTAATTGTTCACCAAACTCCACCTAACATTCATTGCACCCACACTTAGCAAATTCCAATAAGATTAAAAGGCTGTTTCCGATGCATTTGTGATCATAAAGCCTTTACTAAATTCAAAGAGATTAGTGCAAATTCCCGTTGAACAAGCAAAATTATAGAGATTAATGCAGGATAGTAGCAAGGTGAACAAAAAGCGTAATAGTGAACAAATTTCATCCCACAAGCTAACCAAGGTGATTTCTTCAATTCACAGGTATGAATATGACAAACTCCTCTTTCCTAATTGGTTACAGTAAGTCATTTTCATGCAGAAGGTTTATCTTGTCATTAATTAAGGTAATTTATTAGGGTAAATGTAGACTGTACCCTACCTTATAATGCTTGCAAGTTACTTCTGCAAAGTTATGTACAACCCAGGGGGTCTGGACCAATGGAGAATCTAATTTCAGATGTTTGCATCTTGTAGGTCAAGATGCAGAAAAGACAACAAAGGAGGGAAGATGAATTCAAGATCCTTATGTTTCATGTTCTTACGGCGTCTGGAGTAAATATGGGAACACATTGGACACCCATTGTGGGAGTATAGATTTAGAAGTCTTCAGGGCACGGATTCAAGCCCAAGAAGGGGATGCTACCTTGGACAACATTGTGAAGAGTAGAATGTATCATGTAGTCAGTTTTCCATATGCTGTAGAGGCCCTAGAATTAGTCATGAATGCACTCAGAACTATAACCCTAGAAACAAGAGAGTAGAGAAATAGGGGCACGTGTATGCAGACTTATTGGAGAAGGGCATCATGGAAACATTCAAGCTGCCTAGAAGTTGGGAGGTTTTTTAAATAGACCTCAATGCTCTATCAACTGTATATAATTATAATGTCTCAGGATGCAGGAAGATCATGCATACTTCATGAATGGATCCTAACACCAGACCAAAGGTGGTCTCTAGATGCCTCAAAACCTATATAAGTATGATTTCTACCCTGAGGTGCAGTATATGATAACCCTTTTGAGTAGGATGGTTGGGAAGGAGGACTCTAGAGTGCTAGAGTTGTGAATGTTCAGTCTCATCAGGCATGTGAAGGAAACAAGAGAAATAGTGCACTGGGTGAAGTTGATCAGTGATTCCTTACATGATGGGATGGTCAGATGGAAGAAGAATAAACATATGTTTAGGATGACATCCTACATAGTATATTCATGTGCTTACATAGCATAATTTTATGGGTTAACCACTATTCGTAAGTTGGGCAGTAAGAAAATAGAGCAATCAATGTGGGAATACTACCCACAGCTCGAAAGGAAGTAATCGATGTAGCAATACCTGAAGGGTAAATGATTGCTTCATAATGTGGTTGGTTTGGCTGATGGAAAGTGATCAAGCCAAAAGGATCTCGAGGGAAGCTCAAGCCTTAATCATGGCTCATGGGTCCCAATTCATCCATTTCCCTACATTTACATACATTAGGATGGAAGGCTTTGAAGGACACCCTTTCATGTTGCCCAGATATCCAACAGACAATGTTCTACTACTTGAGATCACTTGACAAATAATACCTTCTTATGAAGCATATATCCCAAAGAACAAACGGGGAACTGTTAAGTTCCCTCTGGATATCCATTGGTATAGATGTGCAAACTTCAAAGACTGCAAATTATCTAAGTCTAAACTTCAAATGCTGAACCTCCCACTTTTCCCCTGATAAGAACTTATGATCCATATCATAGGATGGAGAAGTTTGTTAATAAGAAGTTATAGCATGTCCCACACCTAGAAGATTACTGGGTGGATTATCTGGATGAATAGGAAGTTAGGAAAAGGGGATATCAGAGGTTAACTTTGAACTAGATAAGGACATTGGGATGTCTAGAGTCTCATCCTAGATAAAGTCTAATGATGAAAAGGTCCTTGATTTAGAGTATGATGAAAAGAAAATATATAATGAGACCTTGCCTCTCCCTAATTAGACTTAGCTAGATGAGACATCAATCAATGTCATCACCAAAAGAGTCATGGTCATCACTCAGAAGTGGGTAGATGAGAAGGTGAATAAGCTGAAATCTAAGGGCATAGCCTTTACATATGACAAGAAGAGAGAAAATAATGGGGAGATGCTGATTATGATGATTTTCTTGTCAAAAAGAGGAGAATTATGGAAACTAAGCTAGCAGAGGCAAGGACTTCTGTATCTGGCAAAGAATTGATAGCAGAGGGGATCATTGTCGCCACTATGCCTTCACCTCCATGATACCAACCCTTAAGGGCAATCACTATATCTGACACTGCTCCTGAAGAACAACATCAAACGAATATACTGAAGGGGGTAGTGATTCCCATGCAAAAGAGGAAAACCCTGATGATACTGATGAGGGGTGCAACCTCAAATCATGTAGATGTCTAAGCCAAGGCCTCAGAGCCAACTAAAATGGAAGTCATGTTTGTATCAGGTCAAGCCCAAGGAGAGACATCCTCATTACTAGCTACCGCACTCCAAGCACATTTGGCACAATAGATAGCGGCTTACCAGACCCATTTTGGAGGGCAAGTCATGCAACTGCAAAGGGACCAGTTGGTTGCTTAGATAATTAAAGTGAAATTAGAAATGGTAGAAGAGACAAACGAATAGGAGTAGGCCAAGGTGGAAGAGTTACAATTGCCACTAAATAAAGTGGTAGATTTGACTAATGATGAGGTCACTTACGTGGTGACCAACAATCCAGTCGCTTCATTGTTGGCACACCAATTGCCACAAGATCAGCCTTAATAGGAGGAAATGGAAAATGAAATAATAAGAGTCCCTGAGGTGGCAACAGGTCCAGAAGTGGAAGAAATATTAGACTCAGAAGGGTCTAGATCACCTAATGTACTAGCGAACCAGCTAATTAATGTAGAGGACTTGGTACTGAAAGAACCAGAGTGACCTCAAGAGGAAGTGATTGTTGAGAAAGTTACAAAAAACATGATAGATAAGTCAGCTATTGACATCATCCCTTCATAAATTCATGGAGAGGATCTTCAAGATTTATTTGTTACATCCCTAACTTATGATTAAGGTTAATCTTGCTTTTGTGTGGTAATCAAGATGACTAATCATAGTTTAATGATTAGATGTTTGTGGAAAATATTAGATTTAATCATTGATTATGTGAAAACTGACTAATGTTAGTTAGACATGAGATTACATGTTGTTATGATTATTTAATTATTATGATTTTTGAATCAAATTATGATACACTAATCATGGTTATATGGTTGCAAGTGTGATCAGGAAAAGAATCTTCCTTCAAAAAATGGAAGGAGAGTATCATCTGGGAGGAGGAGATAGATTTGGGAAAGAGTCAGATTGCCATCTAAGTATCGGATTAACTCTTTATGAAACCATGCAAGGTAGAGTGATTTATGTCTTTTCCTAGCTAGTCGTTTCCTCTTTGTGTCGTCATGACACTTTGGGTTATCTTGACTTCGTCTATGTCAATTTGACTAAACGATGTTCCTAGAACGTCAATGTAAGTTGAGAGATAATCTCGCCAGGTAGTCTAGTACTTCCTTGTTTCTTTATTTATTTCCCTATCAGGGTTTTGAATCTGTTATTCCTTTTTATATATTACTTATGGTTTATAGCGAAGAAGGGACAGTGGTTCTTGACCGCTAAATCACATTTTGTTTGTGCTACCCTATTGATGACGATGTCATTTGATGACATCTTGGATTGTTATGTTTACCCTTATACATCATGTAGATGTAAGGCAAACTTAATATGATATAATCATTTTAGCCTTGTGATCGGGCACCTTACTATCATTAATGTATATGTCATAAGTTATTAGGCCAACCAAAACCCATGGTGAGTGGGATGAGTGGAGGCCATTTCGGACCCATTTAGATCCCCACCCTCATTGTCCACTTCATGATAGAAAATAATAGACTGTGAAATCTAAAAAGGCCACGGGGTGGTGGAGTGGGGTTAACTATTTTTTTTTTTCATCATGGAGCTCAAAATGTGGCAAGCCTTATTGAATGCAAGGCATGCAAAAGAAAGGATTCAATACCTTTATTTTTGCTAGTCTATCTTGTGGCAGTCAAGAGAGGAGAAAAGAGGTTCGTAACCCAAGTTTCCTATGAAAAGAAATTGTTGTCATAGAAGCAAGCTAGGAGTACGATAGCACTCACGTTTTAGAGTTGTCGACAGGCTTCGGGAGTGTCCCTCGATAGGCTGACTCCATTATACATATATAAAACCTTTAGGTATGATTCATAGTCTTTGAAAGACTCTTATCACTTGGCATGTTAAAAAAATGTTACTACTGCTGTGTATGAGGTCAACTATGTTGATGTATAATAGTAAAGCTTGTTGTGATTATTGTTGAAGGATCTTGAGGCCAAAGTACTTGTCAATATTGTTTTAACACCCTCAACGTCATAAACTTTGTTTGAATAAATTTGTTATCTCATACACTGTGTAATCCTTTAGGCCCTCGAGGTCATATGTGAATCTATAATGCTAAGCTTATAATCACTGTTGATAACTAAGTCGCTCAAGGCCACAGAGCCGAGCTTGTGCTTTGTTGTAGCATGCAAATATGTGTGTGTGCCTATATGGCATGGATTTAAAACTATTTAGTAATACCCTTGAAGCTTTCATTATTGTGCTCAATAATTAAAGTATAAAGAACTATTATAATAGAGTATGTGCATTGGAAAGCTAGCTTGGGAGTAGGTCGAGAGTCTTTCCTCGAGCCATAATAACATTTATCATGAATCTTTAAACCAATGATTGTGCATGAAGCACTTAGCAGTCGATCTTGAGGACTACAATCACAATGTTCGACTGTTAATGAAGGTCATTATGATAACTGTATACACCTAAAAATGGCTAAGTTGAATTAAATAAATATTTAATATTTATTTTATTCTCATTCCTCTATCAATGAATAAATTCACTAATTTATTTATATGATTCACATCATCATAATTCTACAACAAATCAATTTATCAATTCTTCTAATGTCATCCATAACTAAATAATTCTAAATTGTTTAATCAATCATCTTATCCCAAAGTCAAAAGTCCATAATCCCACATCCTCTAATTCCACATCATCCAATCCACCTCATCATGTTGCACACATAATTAAATATTTTAATATTTAATTATCTAATTTATCCTCACCGACATGTCCTATTATTTCTCCAACCATCCCTATTCTCATGAGCATGGTCTCTCCATGTCATCTTGGTCAAAAGGCACCTTGAGACACTTGTCCCATAAGTCCATATATTCCTTCCAACCATCCTACGAACAAGGTCTCCTTCTTTGACCTTCACTCTATGGTCTTGGTGAGCCTTGTGAAATGTGGCCTCATGTCACACCTTTCTCTCCACCTTGTCAAGGTGAGAGGGACATCTTCCATATTTCTCTCCCTCATCCCAACCAATTCGATCTCCACCATACACATCACAAGAATTCTTCTCCACCATTGAGATCGTGACACTTGGAATTGGCCCATCCTTGGCTTATAAAAGGAACCCTCATTCTCTCATTTCAACAATCCAAGAGCTTTTGTAAACTTACTCTGTAGAAATTCTACCAGCGTGCCTTTGGTAAAGAATCCTCATTGCATTTGCATAATCTCATTATCATAACAATTATCCAACCATGTCTTCATATCTCCATTATCCATCATCCTAGAGTTGCATTGTTAGTTTAATCTTCATTGCATTATCCATCTACAGTATTCTCTTATTGTCATCTTTCAACAACAAGGAAGTACACACTTCTAAGAGCTCAACTCATTCATAAGATCAATATGAGATAGGCAATAATGGAAGCTACAAGGTGAATCAGTCTACGAAGGTATAATCTTTGTTTATTGGCTTTGCATCATTTCCATTGAGTTATTAGATATTTAGTAGTTTAATATTGTTGTTCATAATTCCTCTAACATTTTTGGTACCCACTGTGGGGCCTAGCCCTGTTTTAACCTCCATTTGAGTTTTTTATGAAGCTACTATCGTGACAGGTCATTTCAGTGCATTCACATTCCAGTCCTGCGCATTCATCTTTCTGCGCATTCACACCATCTTTCTGAGCATTCACCACATTTCACTATGCCTTTACATTTCTCTACATTCACTAAACATCCCTACGCATCCATGGCTTCTTTCTGTGCATTCACGTTTCTGCACTTTTACTAAGTAGTGATGTGCATTTACTTCCTGTTCTTGCGCATTTACATTCTGACAGAAAAGTTGTATTGGTTTTTTGCAAAGATTTCCGTACTAACTCTTCTTGCAAGTGTAGGAGCTTTGTTTAGGCATTTAGTTGCATCATAACTTCATCTAGATGTAATTAGTGGGGAAGTAATTTGACATCTTCATGTAAATTTTCACCTAGATCTAATTAGGAGAAAGTAAATGATATTGTTGCATTACAAATTGCACATAGTCCCAACCTAGGTGGATAAAATTGAACAAATCTTTCAAATCAATCTTGCATTTACAAATCTCTCATCTAGCTTAAATAGGGGAGAGTAACTTGTTTGATTCTTCAACAACAATCTTCACATAGATTTGTTTAGGAGGTTAAAATTAACTATATTTTCCAAGTTTTTGCTATCTTGTCAATGGAGTGTACTTGGTAGAGTAAAACACACCTAGTTTTTGGTTTTTAACTCTAGGAGGATAAAGACCCGGTGTCTACTATGCTTGAAAATGATGATAGGACTATGCTCTCCCCTGCTTGGCTGACCAAAATGCCAAACTCATCATTTTATTTGTGTAACCTTTAGAAGAGGCCTACCCTTGGGATTGTGTTTCTTCCAAGTGTGACAACCTCGAACGGTAATAGGCTAAAGCCAAGCCACTTTAAATAAAATGTGTTTGTGTCAAAAGGTACAAACAACGGGTGTTGTTGTGTTATACCAACAAATGTTTCCCATACTACCATTGTGGTGCATTTAACTCTGTTGAGCCTAACCTCTTTAGACTGGGAAGCCTCCATAACGGAGAGAATTACCGCACATATAACCACTCGAACAGATGCCCAAACTAAAAAGCTACTTATTTTAGAAAGCCAAAAACCCCTATTTTTTAACACAAGAGGAAGTCCTCTGAAGCCATCCAACATCATACACTCATCTAGTGTGGAGACAAAAAATCCAACTCTTCGGAGGGATTGTAACTTGGTATGCATGAGAAGTGAGTGCACTGTAAGGGGGAGCCAGTGCTACCAAGTTGCTAACTATCCGCCTTTATGTAAGTGGCTGGAGTAAAATCCAAGTTGGAATTCAACAAATATTCTCCTTTCCATCCTTAGGATTGTACTTGTTTGTTTTACATTTATCAAAAATTGTATCAAATAATCATGACAACTTCTTGTTTACTGTGTTTTCTGGCAATAACTTGAGTCAAAAATAGTACCACAAACTTTAGAGCATCCTAGAAAAATGTGCAAACAAGCCAAGATTGACAAACTGAAACAAAAGGAAAAACTTTTGTTGTCCTATGTATTTACTCTACTTTGTTGTGCATTTACCAAATCTTGTTGTGCATTCACTACTGTTGTGCATTTAAACAGTATTGCTGCGCATTTACACCGTCTTGATGCACATATACCTTTTTGTAAATTCAAAACATAGTACTACGCATTTGAAACATATACCTGTGCATACAGAGATGTGCATACACAGTACAGAGCTGTGTATTTGCCATTTATTCATGCGCATCTAATGATACACATTCACAACAAAAAGTTGTTCCGTCCATTTTGAGGCAAAATTGAAACCATTTTTGGATACCCTTTTTGCTCTAGTTAATACTTGGAAAATAATTCCAACCTTGTAGTCCTACCTTCGCGCCATTTTCAAACATTACCTTTGCATACCATTGTCTTGCTATCCAAAAGGTCATCAAACCAAAAACCAAGATTTGTACCAAGGCATAGTTGATACCCTACCAAATTCAAACAATACCTAGTTAGTTTCATATCAGAATTTCAATCATCCTTCACATCAAAACTATACTTGAGTATCTTGATAAAATAATAGTCTATATCAATAGTGGTGATCATCTATCCCTATTTTGACTACCTTTTATATCGACACTTCAATAGCTATTACCATTATAGCTCAAGACCACCTTGTTTGGACAAATAGAATCAATAGAAAACCTTAGCAAAATCTAGTTTATCCAATCTAATTCACCTAGATCACATCGTATCAGAACACCAAACCAATTTCACCAAGTTTCACAATCCAACTTCACTCACATCCAAAGATTGCATGGTTCAAACTAGATCCTAATTTAAACAAAAATAAAAGATGGATTCCAGACGCAGTAGTTGGAACAATTCTGATGATGAGGAGATTAGTCAAGAGGAAATCCTTAAACAACTTCAAGATCCAAAATTTCAAAAGGTAATGGATAGGGTTGTTGCCACAAATCCTCATTAATATTTTCTCATGTTAGCTCAACAAGGAGCTAAATTGCTCGCAGGTTTTGATGTCTCAAATCTAAGAGAAACCAACTCCTCAAATGAAGCGGAGTCTTCAAAAGATGGCTCCAAAATTGACAATGATGGATCCAAAATTGACAAAGATGCTTCTAAATTAGAAAAGGCTAAGGATACACCCAATCCTTTGGACACATTAACGACACAAATCCAAGCCTTGCAAAAATAATCAGTAGATATCCAAAGTGGGAAAACCACAAAACACTACTCCCTTGAGGATATTTCACCATATCCCTTTGATAATTCTTTGCTCATGATACCTTTTCCCTCAAGATTTGAGGTTCCAAAATTTGACAAGTATAGAGGAAAAGGTGATCCAAGAGATCATATAAGGGAATTTAGCACAGCATGCCTAGAAGTCACACACAATGAAACATATCTTATGCGACTATTCCCACGAATCTTAGGAGGCCAAGCAATGGAATGGTTCTCCCACCTACCTTCCGGCATCCGCACTTTTGATGAGCTAGTGGATAAATTTGTAACACAATTTCTCATACAATATCGAACACGAAATCTCCATGTTGGACCTTTGTAATAACAAGCAAAAGGGGGAAGAATCCTTCGTCTCTTTCCCACAAAGATGGAGAAAACTTGCAAGCAAGTGTCCCTACCACATACCAGAGAAACAAATGATAGAAATGTTTGTTCACAACCTAACCACATAATTGAGTTATCAAATCCAAATACAGTGCCCAACTACTTTTAGTAAGGTCATTGAAATGGGGCTACTCATTGAGAAAGCCTTGATAACAAAGGGGCAAATTAAGCTATACAAAGACACCCCTAGTTCTAACAACAATGCAGACAAGTCATGATTTTGGACCAAGAACAAACCCATTGTAAATGATGGTGTGGTGGATGCTAAAAATGTGGTACAAAAGCAAGCAATCTTCAATCTATCAAAACTACAAAATAATACACCATCCAACAAGCCTCAAAGCAATGAGCAAAGACCTACCAACTTTCCTCCTAGGAGAAAGTTCACACCACTAGGAAAGTCTTTTGAATCCACCCTTAGGAAGTTAATTGGGGGTAACCTCATAACACTTCCACCGGTGCGTAAGTATGAACCAAAATTTAAACCCTCTTGGTGGAATGATGCCGACTTTTGTGAGTATCACAGAAACAAAGGACATAAAACAAATGATTGTCAAGTGCTAAAACATGTCGTCCAAGACTTGCTAGATCAAAAATGGATATCAATTGAAGGGTATACCACTAATGAAGAGCATATAGAATTCAAAAATCATCTTCCCCACTATGAGAAAGGAGGATCATCCAATCAAAACAACAACAATGCTAACAAAGAAAACTATAATAACGTTTCTTACGAGTACACCATTAATCATATCTCACAAAGTGATTCACACATTAATGTAATGACTATCAATAATAAGCCCAACTATAATGTGACCACTCATCGTGGAAACATTACTCTACAAGGAGCTCCACCCAAGTCATCATCCACATTGAACCAATACAGTATCCTTGACCAAATCCATAAAACACCTACACACATATACATTTTGGAGTTATTGCGTCTATCCTCATCTCACAAAGCCATCTTAGAGAAAGCCCTTTTGGAAACAACTATTCCTACAAACCTTACTCAAGAGCAATTCCAATCTATGGTGGGTCATCTAACCACACCACATTTCTTATCTTTCATAGAGAAAGATGATAAATCCATCAACCAACCACACAATGCATCGCTCCACATTGAGGCCCAAATCAACAAACACTGAATAAAAAGGGTCCTAATAGATGGAGGTGCTTGTTTAAACATATGCATGTTAAAGTTAATCCTTGCATTAGGGTTTTTTAGAAAATGTCATTGATCCTAAAAAGAAAATAACTATCAAGGCATATGACAAAGAAGAGAGAACTTCCAAAGGAACTATGGTCTTACCAGTACAAGTTGGACTAGTAGAGAGAGATGTTGTGTGCCAAGTTCTAGACATGGAGCTCACATACAACATACTTCTCGGTAGACTTTGGATCCATCCGATGAAGGTTGTTCCATCACCATACCATCAATGTATCAAGTTCCCACACAATGGCCAAGAAATTATCGCACAAGGTGACCCTGATCCATTCCAGTATTGCAACACCATCCAATCAAAACTAGAAGTTGTAATCCCCACCAATCGAGCAGCTTCCTCTTCTTCAAACCATGTGGATCCAAGTTCTCTAGCTTCTACCTCCAAAACATCAGAGCTTAAAGTTAAAGTCAAAGACAAGGGTGTTGGAGAGTATGTCATTGAGCAAAATTTTTGTCTAGCATAGTGATGCAGAGAGCCAGCAGAAGCGGATGAAGATTTGACTATATCTTCCCTATCGGCAAGAGGTCCTCCAGTGTTTCGCCGAAGTCAAGGATGTCTTCGCTATCGGAAAGACATGAACTATCGGCCGAACCTTATTCTTTTATCCCGATGGCCAAGTTCTCACCGATATCTCCTTAGTGGTTCGTTGCCTATCGGCAACACCTCATTCTATCGGACCACGAGAAATTTCTTATGCCGATATACTCCGTCACGCCGATGACCAATCTTTGTCGGCCAGACTTCCTCCTTCGGTGAAGCTTCTTTCACCTACACCGACACCTTGTCTCTCGCCGATATCGTCAGGCACATCGGCCAGACCTCCTGCTTCGGTAAGACTTCGGTTCGTGGTCCCGATGGTTCATCTCACTCCGACGAGTCCTTTGTCGCTGAGACTTCTCGAACTCCTTCCGATGAACTTTTATCGGCGGGACTCTCACGGTCGCCGTGACTTCTTCGGCTTCCCCCGACAAGGTTCCTCACGCCGATACTCTTTATCGGCAATACTCCGAGGATGTCTCACCGATCGGTGAAACTTTATACCGTCGGCTAAGTATATTTTCCTTAGCCCGATATCGTTTCTCTCACCGATGCGAACAATGATGGTATGTGCCTCCGGCACTATACCAATCTTCGGCAAGACGGAGGGCCTTTCACGCCGATGGATCTCCAACTGTTCTGAGGCGCCGAACCAGAATTCCCTTCGACAGAACAACGGAATTAGGCTGTTTCATTTATCAAACCCTCGATCACTTGTAGCAATCTGATCCCACATCAAAACTATCCAATTTCACTCCGATTTCCCGACTAGCCACATGACGATGTCTAGTCGAACTTGACTGAGTTCGCTGGCTTCCTGGGTAAGAATTCAACAACAACAAACGTGAGAAGTCTTTCCCCCATCCCACTATTACTATACAGGGCTTCAGTGGACAGAGGAAAGGGCCTCCATGTATGAATCAAAACCCTACTCCTAGGTTACGAACCAGCCACTGTGGAACCGTGGGTTTTACACCGTCTGCACACTACAGAGTCACTATGGATTGACGGATAGCATCCGGTTAGGGTTCTATTTACAAAATCAGGATAAAGATATCAAATCACTAAGAACAACCAAGAAAATCAACACAGATCATACCCAGAACTCTCTTCATTCAGTTATCAAAAAAAAAAAAGGACTTGTTGTAATACACACTTCTCTCCCTGCTCCGTGTGACATACAACCTGCCTCTAAAGAAGATGTAGAGACAGCAGTTATCCCCTCCAACCGTGCAAACTGATTTTCAAATCAGTTAGCCGTTGGTTTACCCATCATACAAGCAAAACTACATGTGTGCCTTGCACAATTACATTCATGGGACCAAATTGACCCTTATTACAAAATGAAATGGCTTAAGAGCCTTATGAGACAACAAAAGAAAAGATGATCCTGCACTACAGAGAATGTGCTCCTGCACCATACTCCCCCTGCAGGAAAAACTCAAGTCCCTTGAGTTGCTAACTGCTGAAGTGTCTTCCCATGCTTTAGAATATCGGCTTCACTCATCCAGGTTGCCTCTGAATCAGGAAGATCCTGCCACTTGACCAAGTAGTCTTTGTATACCCCTTTTCTTGTCTTCTTGACAATTTTGGAATCCAAAATGCATTCCAATTGCAAAGGCTTACTTGGAGGTAAATCTTTGATCCAGTCTTCATCTTCAATCACAGCATCTGAGTTATCTTCAGCATGTAATGGAGGTCTAAAAGGGAACAGGTCTGCAACATTGAAAATGGGAGAGATACCAAGGCCAGATGGTAATTCTATTTCATATGCATTTGGACCAAATTTATGCACTACCTTACAAGGTCCTATTTTCTTCATCAACAATTTGGTTGGTTGCCCCTTAGGTAATCTTTCCTTTCTGAGGTAGGCCATCACCAAATCTCCTACCTGGAACTGTACCTCCCTTCGCTTCAGATCTGCTCTATCCTTGTACTTGGAGACAGTTTTCTCCAACTGAAGCTTGACCTGATCATGTACTGTTTTCATGGTAGCAGCAAAGTCTTCTCCTAGAGCACTCCTTTTATCCCATCCTTGGAGGTCTTTGAGTTCAAGTGGTCCTCTTGGGTGGAAACCATAAACTATTTCAAAAGGGCTTTTCCCAGTACTTCTATTTCTTGAATCATTATAAGCATATTCAGCTTGACTGATCACTAAATCCCATGCTAATCCATGCTGTTTGGTAAGGCATCGCAAAAGGTTTCCCAAGCACCTATTAACAACCTCAGTCTGACCATCAGTCTGGGGATGGTAGGCGGATGAAAAAGACAACTGAGTGCCCAATTTTCTCCATAGGGTCCTCCAAAAATGACCAACAAATTTGGAATCTCTATCAGTAATAATTGATAGGGGTAAACCATGAATTCTGACCACCTCTCTAAAAAAGAGACCAGCAATCTGAGATGCATCATTTGTGCATTTGCATGGCACAAAATGAGCCATCTTACTGAATCTATCCACAATGACAAAAACACTGTCTACACCCCTTGCTGTCCTAGGAAGACCAAGCACAAAGTCCATACTAATGCTTTCCCAAGGTCTGGTGGGAATGGGCAGTGGTTAGTACAAACCAGCATTAGAAGACATACCCTTGGCCTTTTGACATATGGTACAGCTTGCAACATATCTCCTTACATCTGTCTGTACCTTGGGCCAATAATAGAACCTGGTGACTTGTTCCAAAGTCTTGTCCAACCCAAAATGTCCTCCTAAGGCTCCATTGTGCTTCTCCTTGACGATATTGTCCCTCATTGAACATTTAGGAACACACAACAAACTACCTTTAAATAGGAGCCCTTCTTGCAGCACAAAATCAGAATACTCGCCATGAAAAGTGTTAGCCAAACTTGCACACACTTCATAGGCAGCCTTGAAATCTGCATCATCCTTGTACAACTCCTTCAGACATTCTAGACCCATATGTTCCATTTGTACTTCCTGTATGACCAGTATCCTTCTACTCAAAGCATCTGCCACTTTGTTGGCAACACCTTTCTTATGCTTAATAGTGAAGGTATAGGCCTGCAATTGTTCCATCCACTTAACGTGCCTATGATTCAACTTTCCTTGACTATTTAGGAAGCTAAGAGCATGGTTGTCAGTAAAAACAATGAACTCTTTTGGCAGTAAATAATGTCTCCATTTTTTTAGAGCTTGCACCATTGCATACAACTCTAGGTCATAGGTAGAATACCTCTGTTTGGCCTCATTCAACTTCTCTGAAAAGAATGCTACTGGATGTCCTTCCTGACTAAGAACAGCACCTATAGCCTGTTGGCTTGCATCACATTCCACAACAAATACTTTGTCAAAATCAGGGAGTACCAACGTAGGTAACTCGGCCACTTTCTGTTTCAACAGTTCAAAACTATCATCTGCTTGTTTTGTCCATTGAAATTTACACTTCACTCCACCCTTGATGGTATTGAGAATAGGAGCACTTATGTGACTGAACCCTTTAATGAACTTCCTGTAAAAAGTTGCCAAACCATGAAAACTTCTTACATCTCCTACTGTCTTAGGAGTAGGCCAATTGAGAATAGCCTCAACTTTTGTAGGATCCATTTTCAAACAGCCATTGGAAATCACAAATCCAAGATACACTAGTTTAGTTTTCATAAAATCACATTTATCCAAGTTGATCATCAACTTACTCTCATGCAATTTCTTTAACACCTGTCCAAGATGCTTCACATGCTCTTCTTTGGTCCTGCTGAAAATCAATATGTCATCAAGATAAACAATAACAAATTTTCCAATAAATTCTATAAGTACCTCATTCATCAACCGCATGAATGTGCTTGGAGCATTACTGAGACCAAATGGCATGACAAGCCACTCATAGAGACCTTCATTTGTTTTGAAAGCAGTCTTCCATTCATCTCCCTGCCTTATTCTGATCTGGTGATAACCAGATTTCAAATCAATCTTGGAATAGTAACATGAACCACCAAGATAGTCCAACAGATCCTCAATTCTTGGCATAGGAAATCTATACCTTATGGTGATCTTATTGATAGCCCTTGAATCTGTGCATAATCTCCATTTGCCATCTTTCTTAGGAGCAAGTACACTAGGGACTGCACATGGACTAAGACTTTTCCTAATCAAACCTTTCTCCAAAAGTTCTTGAATCTGTCTACCTACTTCTCCATTCTGCTGTGGTGTCAACTTGTAGGCAGCTTTGTTGGGTAATGTGGCTCCAGGAATCAAGTCAATCTGATGACTTATGTCCCTCATAGGTGGTAAGGAGTTAGGAGTATCCTCTACCACAAGATCTTGGTACTTATCCAGTAATTGTTGCACTTCCAATGGGATCTCCTTCTGCTGTTTGCTTTGCTGATTGGATACAGGCTTCATCATCAGTGCATACCCTTGGGTATCCTTCTCCTTCATGAGTTGTAGGAACTCTTTGCCACTCACTAACATGACACTATTGTCATTGCTCTTCTCTCCAACCTGCTCTGGTAAGGGATCCATCTGAAACTTCTTACCATTCTTGGTGATCATATATGTATTCTTTTCACCATCATGCAGTGCCTTCACATCATACTGCCAAGGTCATCCAAGAAGAAGGTGACAAGCATCCATAGGAATAATTTCACATAGCACCTTATCCCTATAATCACCTAGTTCAAACTCTACCCAAGTTTGTTCTTCCACCAAATAGTTCTGATTCTTATTCAACCAAGATATTTTGTGAGGATTAAGATGGGGTAATCTTTTCAGTCTACACTTTTCTACCATTTCAGTAGACACTACATTTTCAGTAGAACCTGAATCAACAATGATTTTACAGAGCTTACCATATGCTATTCCTTGGGTTCTGAAGAGATTCTTCCTTTGTGGGGGCTCCTGCTTCAATGGCATCTTCACGAGGGTCCTCTTAATCATCATATTCTCTCCTTCAAGCACTGGTGCAGCACTACCAATTGGTGAGTTTACACTTTGACAATCATCCTCCTGCAATAGTTGGTTCCTTCTCCCACCGTCATGAGAGCTAGACGCCTTCTCAGGGCACTTACTTGCAGTGTGGCCTACTTGATTGCAGTTGTAACATCTTCCAGTGAAGACTCCACGTCCTCTGCCTGCACCACCATCTCTTCCTCTGCCATTAGGTCTTCTCCAACCTCTGAAACCACCACCTTTTTGTTCTGTATCAGAACGTGATTCTTGTTGACTAGAACTTTCACCTTTGTTTGGCTGTCCTCTGCCAAAATTACCTCTTCCCCTATTGTTCCTGCCACCTCTTCCTCTGTTATTTTGATCACCTCTCCTTTTCAGTTTATCCTCTGCCCTAGAGGCTAACTGAAAACATTCATCCACAGTCTTGGGAACCACCATACTGAACTCATCCTGTATATTGTACCTCAGTCCATCCAGGTATCTGGCCACCATCTCTTTTTCTTCTTCTCTGTGATTGGCTCTCATGCTCAATCTGTGGAATTCTTCAGTGTATGTAGCCACGTCCATATCTTTCTGCCTAAGATGATTAAACTTTCTGATAGTCTGCAGATCATAATCACATGGTAGAAATTTGGCTCTCAGCATGGCCACCATTCTGCTCCACTTGGTGATTGGACTCTTTCCAACCTTCTCCCTTTCACATTGAGTGTAGTTCCACCAAACCAATGCAGAACCTCTCAGTCTGGTCTTTGCAAACTTTACTTTCTTACTGTCACTATACTCTTTGAAGTCAAAGTAATTACTTATGGCTTCAATCCAGTCCACAAGAGTATCTCCATCCAGTTTCCCATTGAACGTGGGAACATCCAGTTTCGGATCACCACTATCTCCATGACCCTTGAGTGCATTCAGAAATGCCTTTTGATCAGCAGTCATACCTTCTCCTGGAGGATTCTCCCCAGTTTCTCCTTCTTCATTCTCCTCTGACTCAGAAGTGCTTCCATCCTTCTCTTTGGATCTTTCTTCCTTCAGTCTCTCTTCGAGCATTGCTTCCACCATCTTCTGGATGGCTGCTTTACTCATCGTCTTGGGAGGCATTGTGCTAGCCTCTGTTTCTATCTCCAATTCTTCGTCTGACATACACGGCTGTGATTCAGAATATTGGCTCTGATACCAATTTGATGCAGAGAGCCAGCAGAAGCAGATGAAGATTTGACTATATCTTCCCTATCGGCAAGAGGTCCTCCAGTGTTTCGCCGAAGTCAAGGATGTCTTCGCTATCGGAAAGACATGAACTATCGGCCGAACCTTATTCTTTTATCCCGATGGCCAAGTTCTCACCGATATCTCCTTAGTGGTTCGTTGCCTATCGGCAACACCTCATTCTATCGGACCACGAGAAATTTCTTATGCCGATATACTCCGTCACGCCGATGACCAATCTTTGTCGGCCAGACTTCCTCCTTCGGTGAAGCTTCTTTCACCTACACCGACACCTTGTCTCTCGCCGATATCGTCAGGCACATCGGCCAGACCTCCTGCTTCGGTAAGACTTCGGTTCGTGGTCCCGATGGTTCATCTCACTCCGACGAGTCCTTTGTCGCTGAGACTTCTCGAACTCCTTCCGATGAACTTTTATCGGCGGGACTCTCACGGTCGCCGTGACTTCTTCGGCTTCCCCCGACAAGGTTCCTCACGCCGATACTCTTTATCGGCAATACTCCGAGGATGTCTCACCGATCGGTGAAACTTTATACCGTCGGCTAAGTATATTTTCCTTAGCCCGATATCGTTTCTCTCACCGATGCGAACAATGATGGTATGTGCCTCCGGCACTATACCAATCTTCGGCAAGACGGAGGGCCTTTCACGTCGATGGATCTCCAACTGTTCTGAGGCGCCGAACCAGAATTCCCTTCGACAGAACAACGGAATTAGGCCGTTTCATTTATCAAACCCTCGATCACTTGTAGCAATCTGATCCCACATCAAAACTATCCAATTTCACTCCGATTTCCTGACTAGCCACATGACGATGTCTAGTCGAACTTGACTGAGTTCGCTGGCTTCCTGGGTAAGAATTCAACAACAACAAACGTGAGAAGTCTTTCCCCCATCCCACTGTTACTATACAGGGCTTCAGTGGACAGAGGAAAGGGCCTCCATGTATGAATCAAAACCCTACTCCTAGGTTACGAACCAGCCACTGTGGAACCGTGGGTTTTACACCGTCTGCACACTACAGAGTCACTATGGATTGACGGATAGCATCCGGTTAGGGTTCTATTTACAAAATCAGGATAAAGATATCAAATCACTAAGAACAACCAAGAAAATCAACACAGATCATACCCAGAACTCTCTTCATTCAGTTATCAAAAAAAAAAAAAGGACTTGTTGTAATACACACTTCTCTCCCTGCTCCGTGTGACATACAACCTGCCTCTAAAGAAGATGTAGAGACAGCAGTTATCCCCTCCAACTGTGCAAACTGATTTTCAAATCAGTTAGCCGTTGGTTTACCCGTCATACAAGCAAAACTACATGTGTGCCTTGCACAATTACATTCATGGGACCAAATTGACCCTTATTACAAAATGAAATGGCTTAAGAGCCTTATGAGACAACAAAAGAAAAGATGATCCTGCACTACAGAGAATGTGCTCCTGCACCACATAGCTGGCTATATCACCAAAATCCTATGGAAAGCCATTATTAAACAAGGCCAAGACATTAGAGACTTCTAAGGGTCCTTTCATTAGATGTGGAAACTTATCGGATGAGAGTGATGAAAAAGATGTCTTACAGTGGCTCTACAAAGAAGAAGATAGTGAAACCACACCAAATGACCATCAACCTAAGCTACCCACTGAAAAATATGGTCAAGGGTTTTCTATTTTACAAAGGATGGGATATGAAGGACATGGTCCCATAGGATTAAGGAAAGATGGTCTCATAGAACCAATTCAACCCTCTATCTCCACAACTCGAGACACTATTGGGTTGGGATATAAGGGTAAAGAGAAGATCAAAGGCAAGGAGAAACTCAAAGAAAAAGACAGAGAAACATCTACCACTAACCTAGTGGAACAAATTCACCAGTTACAAGAAGTTAGTGAAACAGATTCCAATGAGTATGAATGGGACAGCCTCTCAGAAATGTCTTGTGAAGATAAAGGGGTTGACATGGTTCAACAGTATAGCTCTACTCATACAACACATGAGGGACAAAGCTCTAGGGATAGATCGCTAGAGTTCAATCCACAATGTTACGAAAGTGAACTTCATGAGGAGAGTATGATGTCACACTTGATGAACCAACTTGAGGAGAATACCATAATAGACCTTGTCAATACCTCTACCTATTCAAATTACTCCTCTATTCTAACCATCACCACCCTTGAATCAGATCAACCAGATGATCCATTACCCCTAGTGCATCCTGAATTGATAGACTAGGATCTAGCAAATGTTAGAAATGAAAGCAACACTACTTCAATAGAAATCTAATTCAATATAAATTTATGCAATCTTTAACTGTGTGTTATTAATGGAGATTGTAACATAGAAACAAAACTATGCTTCACAGAAATGCAAAATTAGAAATATGAACACATAACACAATGTTTAACGTGGAGAAAACCCTTTCGGGTAAAAAATTCCACACAGGAAAGAGGCCCAATGTTTGTATTAATTTGAAAATGATTTACAATACAACACTTCAACTCTCTCCACCAGTCTTCATTCCGACAGCATTCCAGCAGCACCTGAGTACCTAAAATTTATATTGCAGCAACTAATACATGGAAAATACTTATAGAAACATTTTCTAACTCATCTTAAGCATTCACCTTCTCTCTCATGAGATTCCCCAACATACAAATATTAAATGCCATCTTACAAGCACCTTCCACTTGTCCAAAAATAGCCATGCAAAGGTTGGGTGCCCAAGACTAAATCTGGCCTCTTACAGCATCTTATGATGCGTCATAACCATCATAGATTCCAACAAAAGAGTATCTTTCCAAGATAGGAACCTTGGGCTAAATATAGAAAATATACTACTAACATATCCGTCATATGCGTCATAGAATCACAGAATCTTATGACAACTTGTAGTTGTCATATATTCATTCACCAAACATTATGACAATTGTCATACATGCCAAAAATAGTATATTCCTCAAGGGATCATGCCTATCCTCATTTACCATGAATTTTTACATTTGGCAATAGTAAAAGTCACTCCATAATAACTTCTGGTGACTCCAAAATTACCCCTGCCAGTGAAACTAGTACATCTCCTCATGGATAATTACAAATTACATATAATAAATAGAATAAATACAATATTGGGATTTACAAGGTTAATGGCAGCTTATCCCAACATTCTCCCACTTGACATTATACATTGTAAATCAACCCATAGGAAATCAAATAAAAATAATCAAGCACTAGAAACAAGGCCCATGGCCTGTCTACACCACATGAACTTCTATGTGCTCATAGGCTTAGTCAATGAATCTGCAACATTCTCCTGATTGTCTATCTTCTTTATCTCAATCTCTCCATTTGCAACCAACTCTCCAACAAAGTGATATTGAACATCAACATGCTTAGTATGATCATGATACATGGGATTCTTGGCCAAACAGATAGCACTCTGGCTATCACAACCAATCTGAATGATCCTGGAATCAAAACCAATACCTGTACATAGTCTCCTCAACCAAACTACCTCCTTAGAGACATGAGTAGTAGTCATATACTGTGCTTCTATAGTGGACAAAACAACTGTGGGCTACCTCTTACTCATCCAACTCACTGCACCTCTAGACAGAGTAAACACATAGACACTAGTGGACCTTCGACTATCCAAGTCACCTACCCAATTTGCATCAACAAAACCCTGTATGTCCAAAGATTTACCAGCACTATCAGTTCTAGAATAAACCAAACAATGATCAAGAGTACCTGCAAGATATTTAAACACCCTCTTCGCATAGTTCTAATGTTGTCTACCAGGGTTAGACATAAATTTGCTCAAAACTCCCATTGCTTGGGCAATATCTGGTCTAGTGCAAACCATTGCATACATCAAACTCCCTACAGTACTAGCATATGGCACATTAGACATATCCTCAAGATCATCCTCAGTCTTTGGACACATATCCAATGAAATCCTAGTACAAATGGGTAAAGGAACTCTAACTGGGTTACAGTCCTGCAAACTAAACCTCTGTAAAATAGTATTCACATACTTACTTTGTGACAACCAAAGCTTTCTATTAACTCTTTCCCTTTTGATCTCCATTCCCAAAATAAACCTTGCAACACCAAGATCCTTCATCTCAAATGCACCTGAAAGTTGGGCTTTAAGCTCACTAATCATACCCTTAGTATTGCATAAAAACATGTCATCAACATACAAAGCAATAACCAGTATAGAATCATCAACACAATGAATGTAAACATAGTGATTCTCCTCGCTTCTAACAAAACCCAATTTCAAAACAAATGAGTCAAACTTTTGATACCACATTTTGGGGGACTGTTTCATACCATAAGAGACCTCTTTAACCTGCAAACCCAATGTTCTTTTCCTTTTACCTCAAAACCTGTAGGTTGTTGCATATAATTTTTTTTTTCAAGATCTCCATGTAAGAACGTAGTCTTAACATCCATTTGCTCAATCATAAGCTATAGCAATGGATAAGAGAAATCTAATAGAAGTCAATTTAGCAACAGGAGAGATATCTCACCAAAATCAACTCCCTCTCTTTAGGAGTAGCCCTTGGCTACCAGTCTAGCATTGTACTTCTCCAATGACCCATCTGCTCCAAATTTCTTCTTGAAGGCCCACTTACAACCTATGGCCTTTCTTCCTTTGGGTAAATGAACAAGATCCCATGTATTACAAGAGTCTAAAGCCATCATCTCCTCCTACATGGCTAACTACCAAGACTCACTATCATCTACAAAAATAGCTTCCCTATAGGATCTACATTCATCGTTAGTACTCAACAAAGCATATACACAACGGAAATCTAGTGGGCTATACCTGTCAACTAGATTTTATTGTCTTGTGGATCTCCTCAAGGGTGGAGTAAGAGACTTTACTCATTCTTTTGCATGATCATATATACCAACTTCTTTTGTCACAACAGATTCATCTTCATCAGAACTACTTGAATCTTCTTCTTCTTCACCCCCTAATCCATCATTCTATTCTTCCTGAGGTGCATCTTGCTGCTCTAAATCAAAGTGCACCTTCTTTACCTTTTCTTCTTTCTCTTTTGGTTGTTCAAGTTCAGAAATAGCTCTAAGTTCTTTGAAAATAACATCTCTAGAAAAGATAATATTGCGGGTTAGTGGATTCCAAAGATTATAACCTTTGACATTATCACTATATCCAATGAACGTACACTTTTCAGCCTTTGGATCCAACTTAGATCGATTTTCCTTAGACAGATGAACAAAAGCCTCGCAACCAAAAACCCTTAAATGTGAAATAAAAGGTTTCTTACCTGTCCACACTTCATAAGGTGTTGAATCAAGAGCCTTACAAGGAGTTCTATTTATCAAGTAGCAAGTAGTACACACAGCCTCTACCCAAAAGCATTTATCCAACCGTACATCACTAAGCATACTTCTGGACCTTTCCATAATTGTTTGGTTCATCCTTTCTGCAACACCATTCTGTTGTGGTGTATACGGAGTTGTCTTTTGTCTGATTATACCTACATGCTTGAAAAACTCATCAAATTCCTTAGAGCAGTATTCCCCTCCATTGTCAGATCTTAATATTTTTATCTTTAAACCTGATTGGTTCTCTACTAAGACTTTGAATTCCTTAAACTTAGTGAAAACTTCATATTTATGTTTCATAAAATAAATCCATGTAAATCTGGATACATCATCAATGAAGGTTACAAAATAATGAGATTTTCCAATAGATTCATTATCCATAGGTCCAAACACATCCGTATGAATAATTTCTAACTTCTCTTTTGCTCTATTGCTTCCTGAAGCAAATGATTTTCTATTTTGTTTACCAAACACACAATGTTCACAGAAATCAAAGTGCTCATCAGAATAGGAGAAACCATCCAACAAATTTTTATTCTTAATAGTTTTCAATACATTATTACTTGTGTGGCCCAATTTGTGGTGCCACAACATACATGTATTTTTAGTAGTGGCCTCAGATACATAGGAGGCATTACAAACTATAGTGGCTTCAAGCTTAAACAATTTCCTGAATCTCTTCCCTTTCGCTACCACCAAGTTCCCTCTCACCAATCTGTAGCCATGCTTCTCAAATGTCACATGCATTCCTAAATCATTCAACTTCAAACCTGAAATCATATTTCTAGCTAATCCAGGAACATGCAAAACACCAAGGAGGGTTTTAATCCTCCCATCACTAAAACACAACAATACATTTCCTTTCCTGACAATCGGATATGTAGAGTTGTCACCAAGGTAGATATTACCTCCATCATATTCTTCATATGTAGAGAACCATTCCTTATGTGGGGTCATATGAAACGAGCATCCTGAGTCAACCAACTAGTGATCATTAGAAACAAGATGACATGCAGAAAGTAAAACTTCTTCACCTACATTTGAGGACTTATCCGAAGCACTCTCACACTATTTATTGGGGTTTCTGCACTCCTTCACATGTCCCCTTTTACCACAGTTCCAACACTTAACTCTGTCCTTTTTACTATGAGTCTTAGACTGGCCCTTGCACTTGTCCTTAGCCCCTTTCTGATGTCCTTTAGGTTCCCTTTCCTTAGACCTTCCCCTGACACTAAGAGCATCCCCTGAACTATCTGAACTCTTCTTCCTCAATTCCTATGACAGTAGCACTAAAACACGAGCATCCAACTTTAGATCCACAAGGTTAGCAATAATAGCAAGGATAACATTCTCCCAAGACTGAGGTAAAGAACAAAGAAGTAAGATACATTTATCTTCCTCACTAACCTCAACATCTACTGAATCAAGCTGACTCACCAATAAATTAAAAGAATTTAAATGCTCTGTAATTGACTCACCCTCTTTCATTTTCAAAGAAAACAACTTCCTTTTTAAATAAAGTTTATTTACCATACCTTTGGCTTGGTAGATCTCACTCAACCAATTCCACAATTTCTATGCGGTCTCTTCCTTTGCGACATTCAATAGCACAGAATCTGAAAGACACAAACGGATGGTTCCGCGTGCCTTCTTATCCAGTCTAGCCCACTCATCCAAAGAGACATCATCAGGTTTCTTCTCTTTTTGAACAGCCAACCATTGGTTTCTTTCTTCCAACAAATCTTCCATTTTCAGCTTCCACAACTCATACCCAATTCCGTTGAACTTCTCAATGTCCAATCAAGAGGTTGATGCAACGGTGGATGCAGCCATAATAACAACACAAGATCTGTAAAATAAACACAACCAAATCTCCCACTATAGCTACAGCTTCCACACTACCACCCAAGAGTCAAGGCTGGCTAGGCTCTAATACTAAATGTTAGAAATGAAAGCAACACTACTTCAATGGAAATTTGATTCAATATAAATTTCTGTAATCTTTAATTGTGTGTTATTAATGGAGATTGTAACACAGAAACAAAACTATGCTTTGTAGAAATGCAAAATCAGAAATATGAACACATAACACAATGTTTAACATGGAGAAAACCCTTTCAGGTAAAAAAACTCCACACAGGAAAGAGGCCCAATGTTTGTATTAATCTGAAAATAATTTACAATACAACAACACTTTAACTCTCTCCACCAGTCTTTAATCCAACAGCATTCTGGCAACACCTGAGTACCTAAAATCTATATTGCAGCAACTAATACATGAAAAATACTTATAGAAACATTTTCTAACTCATCTTAGGCATTCACCTTCTCTCTCATGAGATTCCTCAACATACAAATATTAAATGCCATCTTACAAGCACCTTCCACTTGTCCAAAAATAGCCATGCAAAGGTTAGGTGCCCAAGACTAAATCTGGCCTCTTACAGCATCTTATGACGCGTCATGACTGTCATAGATTCCAGCAAAAGAGTATCTTTCCAAGATAGGAACCTTGGACTAAAGATAGTAAATATACAACTAACATATCTGTCATATGTGTCATAGAATCACAAAATCTTATGACAACTTGCAGCTGTCATAGATTCACTCACCAAACATTATGACAGTTGTCATACATGCCAAAAATAGTATATTCCTCAAGGGAGCATGCCTATCCTCATTTACCATGAGTTTTTACATTTGCCAATAGTAAAAGTCACTCTATAATAACTTCTGGTGACTCTGAAATTACCCCTGCCAGTGAAACTAGTACATCTCCTCATGAATAATTACAAATTACATATAATAAATAGAATAAATACAATATTGGGATTTACAAGGTTAATGTCACCTTATCCCAACAACAAACACCCCCGACCTAGATACATTCCAAAATGATGATGCTATTATCGATTATCTAGAGCTTAGGGACCATTTACCTATAGGGGACCACAAGGCTGTCTTCGCCATTGAACTTAACGACATGGCATACTTTGGAGAGAGTGCCAATCCTTTTAGTCACAAAAATATAAAAATAAAAAGTAGATCTGTTGTTCTCAAAATCAACTATGCTCGTTTTTGTAGGCAACCCCCACGAAACTTGTCCATTTCGTGAACCTACAACTCTAAACATGCAAAACAAGGTGAATCGCATTTGCCCTCGTGCATGGTCTCCTAGCCTTGGAACATCCTTTCGAGTGTCAACTTGTGTCGGTTTCTTAAATTTTGCAAGACAAGTCTAATTGAAATTTTCACTTTTTAGGAGTTAGTAAATTTTTGTCATATGCATTGGCGGCGATTTTTGCCTCCATTGCATCTTTTTATGCACTGGCGGTGATTTTTGCCTCCATTGCATCTTTTTATGCACTGGCGGCAATTTTTGCCTCCATTGCATCTTAATATGCATTGGCAGCAATTTTTGCCTCCATTGCATCTTTTTATGCACTGGCGGCAATTTTTGCCTCCATTGTATTTTTATATGCAATGGCGGGGATTTTTGCCTCCATTGCATCTTTTTATGCATTGGCGGTGATTTTTGCCTCCATTGCATCTTTATATGCAATGGCGGGGATTTTTGCCTCCATTGCATCTTTTTATGCATTGGCGGCAATTTTTGCCTCCATTGCATCTTAATATGCATTGGCGGCAATTTTTGCTGCCCGTGCACGTTAATTTTTTTTTCTCACATGCAAGGGCGGCGTTTTCGCTGCTCGTGCATGTCAATTTTTTTTGCATGCAAGGGCGGTGATTTTTGCCACCTGTGCATGTTAATCTTTTTGTCACATGCAAGGGCGGTGATTTTTGCCGCCCGTGCACTCACTTCCTAAAAATTTTCTAACTCTAGGAAATTTTTCAAGTTGTTAACTTTATCCAGCTTTCACTAAAAGGTTTTAGTATAGGGAATGACGAGTGACAATGGGAGTAATAACACTTTTAAAAGGTTAAGATCGGAGTTTAAATGCCTAGCACGAGTGGCCATTAATGGCACTCGACATCAAAATCCTGAAGATCTCATTCGGGCAGTGATTTCGGCCACTACGACATCCCAATTGACAAATATGTAAAGTCGGCGAAAAAGGCCGTCATTGCATGTCGGTGAAACTTCGACGAAAGACATATGCGATGGCGGTGAATTTAACCGCTTCTGCACGTTGAACTTAAGACGATGTAATAGTGGAAAAATTTGCCGTCATTACATCAAACAAATAAAACAAGCTTAAATAATATGTAGGAGTGGCAAAATTTGCCACTCTTACATATTAAGAGTCAAAATTTACTAACTTAAAAAAGACTAAAATTAACATCTTAACCAATTTACGACTTGAATGTTCTTCGCAAATATTGAGAAATCAATTCAAGGAAACATCGCAAATGAGTTTTAAAATGTCAAATGACCTCGCACGAGAACAAGAAAATCTTTTCTCGATTTGCGATCTTAGAGTGTAGATTCACGAAATGGACAAGTTTTGTGGGGTCGTCTACAAAAACGAGCGTAGCTGATTTTGAGAACAACAGCTGGCTCTAACTGGGGAACTTCCTTCAATCGAACTTTGAAACGATTGAGGGGAGTAGAATCTAGTCTCTAGCAGTGCCTTGTAGTGTTTCTACAAAGAGTCACACAGCCACGTCTTCGTGTTCGACACCTATCACACCACAAGCTATGTAGAAAGCCGCAATGTGCTCATCAGGATGAACTTTTCCATCACCATAGAATTTGGGGAAATTCTTTCTTGAACTACAAGGTAGTTCATGTAATGGTGGGGTCAAATTTAGAGGACCAAAGGTATTACCCCAAGGACCTTGGGCTGCCATGACGCGCTGATTGAAAGGTGGTATAACAAACCTTGGTGGTGTATAAACAACCAAAACTCTGTTAGTACTGGCAATAGCAACTTCACCTGGTATTGGAGACCTGGTGTTTGTAGGGGGAAAACTCCTGGTGCACTGAAGACGAGGTCGTGGAGTTAAGAATCTAAAATTATTCTGCTACATTAATTCAAATGCAGGATCAATAATACCCTGAGCCCTCTTACTTCTGGTGTACCGGGAATCTGCCAGACTGTATTATGCTAAACACAATATTGCAAGAAAACGGAAAAGAACTAAAAATGCTTCAACTCGGAGCATGAGGCTTCAAGTTGCGCGTTCCTTCCCCAGTAGAGTCGCCAAAAAATTTTAGTATAGGGAATGACGAGCGACAATGGGAGTAATAACACTTTTAAAAGGTTAAGATCAGAGTTTAAATCCCTGGCACGAGTGGCCATTAATGGCACTCAACATCAAAATCCTGAAGATCTCGTTTGGGCGGCGATTTCGGCCACTACGACATCCCAATTGACAAATATGTAAAGTCGGTGAAAAAGGCCATCATTGCATGTCGGTGAAACTTCGACGAAAGACATATGCGATGGCGGTGAATTTAACCGCTTCTGCACGTTGAACTTAAGACGATGTAATAGCGGCAAAATTTGCCGTCATTACATCAAACAAAAAAAACAAGCTTAAATAATATGTAGGAGCAGCAAAATTTGCCGCTCTTACATATTAAGAGTCAAAATTTACTAACTTAAAAAAGACTAAAATTAACATCTTAACCAATTTACGACTTGAATGTTCTCCGCAAATATTGAGAAATCAATTGAAGGAAACGTCGCAAACGAGTTTTAAAATGTCAAATGACCTCGCACGAGAACAAGAAAATCTTTTCTCAATTTGCGATCTTAGAGTGTAGATTCACGAAATGGACAAGTTTCGTGGGGGTTGCCTACAAAAATGAGCATAGTTGATTTTGAGAACAACAAGATCTAATGGTGAAAACTACTCCACGGCAGTGTTAGATCATGAAAAAGGAAAAAGAAAAGACGTATCTGACGGTGAAAACCTCTTTGAGGTGCTAGTAGATGAAGGGATTGACATTGTCCCCTACCATGCACATCAGGAGAGATCTTCAGTATTGATCAAACCAGCTCAACCAGTAAACATCGACATAGAAGAGAACCCAAGGATCATACACCTAGCTGAGTCATTATCTGAACAAGAGAGAATAGAATTTGTAGAATTCTTTAAAAGAAAGCAGATAAACTTTGTTTGGTCTTACAAAGACATGCCTGGGCTGGATACCAATCTTATCATGCATCATCTTTCACTAACTCCAGGAGCGAAGACAGTTAAGCAGAAACTGAGAAAAATGCACCCACATATAGCATTAATGGTCAAAGAGGAACTAAAGAAACTGTTAGATGTGGGGTTCATCAGAGCCATCGATTATCTGAAATGGGTTTATAACATTGTACCTATTTCCAAGCCCGATAAGTGGATCAGATTGTGTAATGACTTCAGAGATCTAAACAAGGCTTGTCCAAAAGATGACTTTCGTCTACCAAAAATAGATATCATTATTGATCTAATAGCAGGGCACACCATGTTGTCATTAATGGATGGGTTCTCCAGCTATAACCAAATCAAAATAGCACTGGAGGATTAGTACAAAATAGCATTCACATGTCTGTGGGGTACCTATTGTTGGTGCGTCATGCCATTCAGACTAAAGAATGTAGGGGCAACATATCAACGGGCAATTACTACGATTTTTCATGACATGATGCACACCATCATGGAAGATTACATCATGATATCCTAGGTAAGTCACTCACCGGAGAGGGGCATCTTCAAGTCTTGGACAAGATCTTCATGAGACTAGAGCAATTTAATGTACGGTTAAATCCAAAAAAGTGTGTTTTTGGAGTCACATCTGGTAAACTCCTTGGATATATCGTATCAGCTAATGGAATAGAGGTGGACCTAGACAAGGTAAAAGCAATCATGGTGTTTAGGGTAAAATTTGGATTGCTTAATGTTTTAGGTGTTTGAATCCTCCTTTCACCCTTTACATCTAAGGATCTAGGGTCGAGTGGCAATTCACTATCATACCCTAGATCACTGTGAGACATAGGGAAACTTGGATTGGGGAATTTAATTATCAATTTTCCTTCTCTTATGCTCAATTGACCATTAAAACCCTAATTATTCAAATACGGCAATAAATTGACAAATAACAAAAAAAGCTCTTGCAGAGGGAAGTAAAATGTCAAATCACAGAGTACCTATTTTCAAGGATCTGAGGTAGAAAAGTTAGGGACACAGGAGTGAGCACCCAAGTCTAAGGTATCAATTTCTTTGTAGGATCTTGACCTCCTTCCGACACTGATTAGCATCGTAACTCCTGTTTCAGGAAATTTAGCTACAGAGGACACTAGAGCAAGCGCCTTAGTCCTGAAAAGGCTCTGGTGTCTTACTTCTCTTTGGATCCTGAATCCTTGATGTCTACTAATCCTTCTTGCAACTTCACTTTTCAGAAATGCAACACCTGTAACCTCCAGTCACAAGACTTTGGGAGGGGGTTGTGGTGTTTAGAGGCTTGACTCAAACAAGCCTCAAAGGACACTTAAGTCTTTGAACATCATTGTCAAATAGAGAGTGCGTTCCCTTGTGAGGCAGAGGCAAAAACCAAAGGAAATGATGATAAAAACACAATATAATGTCACCTTGTAGTGAAGATCTCATGGGAGGAGGATAATCTTCACTCCATGAGGAAATTGATGCTCAAATATGCAAATACAAACACACAAACCACACAAGTCTGCTCTTGCAACATATTGAAAGCCTTGAATCACCTTTAAAATGCATGAACATCACAATTGCCATCTAATTTCTAAATGAATGTGTAAGCATGCTTTTATATGCAACTACAAACACTCTCGCCAAGATTTTCATAATTCAAACTTACCATGTTGGCAAAGGACCCAAATAACGGTCATAAACTGACACCTAGAAATTAGGGCTGCCCTAAAATAGGGCAGGACTAGGGCGCAGGTTCCCAAGTCCTCCCCCCCTATTTTGGGTAGGGTACAGCTCAAGGGGTCCTCCTAGGTCCCATTTGTAATGTTACTTAGGGCTCATTCCATCAGGATGCCAAATTATGAACTAAGATGTCCTAAATGCATGCAAAAGACCTAGGAGCTAAACCTTATGAGGGAAAAGCCCCCAAGGGAACATTTTTTGACATTACACATGGAAATGCCGCCACCTAAGAATCTGAGTCAGTTGCGGTCTCTACAAGGAAAGTTTTAGTCCATTAGAAAGTTTATATCTCAACTAGCAGATAAATGCCATCCATTCACCCATCTCTTACACAAAAACATTCCATTCAAATGGGATGATATATGTGAGCAAGATTTTCAACATCTAAAGGAATATTTAATGAACCCACCAGTCTTGATGCCACCAATTCAGGGCAAGCCACTGCTACTCTATATGTCAGCTACACCAACAGCTCTTGGAGCTCTGCTAGCACAACAAAACCACAAAGGAAAAGAGCAAGCAATCTACTACATCAGCAAGACACTAGTAGGTTATGAGCTGCAGTATACAGCAATTGAAAGAGCATGTCTGGCAGTTGTCTTTGCTTCACAAAAGTGGCAACACTACATGCTCTCACATTCTATCAAGCTAGTGGTGAAGATTGATCCATTAAAATACCTACTCATCAAAGCTACCCTAACAGGTAGAATATCTAAATGGATCATGATATTCAGTGTATTTGATATTGAGTATGTAGATAGAAGAGAAATAAAGGGGCAAGTCATTGCAGATCAGCTAGCAGATGCACCTTTGACAAATAACAACCCATTAAGCTTTGAATTTCTAGATGAGTCTATCGTCAACATCACAACTATAGCCTGGAAACTCTACTTTGATGGATCATATACTCAACATGGATCTAGAGCAGGAATCTTGCTGATAACACCACATGGAGATACTATCCCTAAGTCATACAAACTTCTATTTCCATGCACCAACAATGTGGTCGAGTATGAAGCTTTAGTTATTAGCATTAAGATGGTAGTAGATTAGAAGGTCAGGGAACTTCATGTGTATGGGGACTCACAACTCGTCATTAATCAAGTAAATGATGATTATCAAACTAAGGATGAGAAGTTGATACCATACAAATGTATGGTGGATGACTTCAAGGAATATTTTGTTGAGATATCGTTCGAGCAGATACCAAGATTGGAAAACAAGGCAACAGATGCTATGGCTACTATTGCATCCCTCCTAGACATACCTGAAAATCATTCTCATTATGAGTTCTTAGTGGAGCCAGTCTCCCATCTGGCTTATGAAATCCCAGAAACCAACACCATTTACCACATTGTAGGGTCTGATTCTCCCTTATACGGAAATGTTTACACCTATATAAAAGAGAATATCCTACCACCTGACTTATCTAGCAACTAGAAATGAACATTCATACGCCAAGCACCCTGATATACCATCATCGCAGACACCCTGTATCGATGAGGTTTAGATGATACTCTCCTTAGGTGTTTGGATAGTGAGGAATATCAAACTTCTCTGAGTGAAGTACATGAAGGAATATGCGAGATGCACTCTAGTGGTCCTACCTTAACGAAGAAGCTTGTGCGTCTTGGGTACTATTGGCTGAGCATGGAATTTGACTCCTATCATTTTGTCAAATGGTGCAAGAAATGCCAGATTCATGGTAACCTGATACATGGACCCGCTCAAGAGTTGCAACCCTTAACAACACCTTGTCCCTTCTACCAATGGGGACTTGATCTAGTAGGCAAGATCCACCCTTCATCCTCCAATGACCACAAATTCATTATAATAGCCATTGAGTATTTTACAAAGTGGATTAAGGTCGTTCCATTAAACGTCATAGGGAAATAGATATGCTCTTTCATCTTCAAGTACATCATATGCAGATATGGTATTCCATTATCCATTGTCACAGATAATGGAACTGATTGATTAGATCATTGATTTGGAGGAGCATTTTGAATATGAGGATATTGTAGACATGCATAGGTTAAAATTTTCCAAGACCAAGATGAAAGGTCATGTGGTGATCTAGTGGAAGGAAGTCTAGATAGAGGGGAATAGAAGAGGGAATTATTGCATTACAAAATGGGACCAAATGGCAAAAAAGTTAAAATCTAAGTTCATTCTAATGAACTATTAGTTGGAGTTGTTGAAGGAGCTGCATAATTGATGCAGAGGATAAAGATCAGAATTCAACTCCTTATTAGCTTATTCAATAACAATGGATTTCAAATCCATAGGATCTCCAAGTTCACAAGAGAACTTCACAAGACAAGGATCTCCACAAAGGCACCAATAGGGGTTTCTAACTCTTCTACCCTAAACAAGGTTATAAAAGGCCTTCTAACCCCTCATTAACTCCAACACAATGATCTTCATCCATTCCCAAGGTCTGTACTACTCAAACTCCCTCTATACCACTAGTAGGCTGTCAAACCTTGTAGCCCTTGACCGAAGGACAGTCACTCATAACTATTGATGTAGACCTCCATTTAAGACTGTCTAAGACTTTTTAGATACCCATTATCCTTATCTTCAACATACCAAAAGATCAACATGTGTTGTTTTGAAAAAAAACTACTTAAAATAGGACTGTCGCTGAGCAAATTAGGCCTAATTGGTTTTGCATGCATAGTGTCTTATTAAAAGTAGGCACTCCATGACCCCCCACACTGTGCATGTGCTTGGGACACTTCACACCAGGTCTACACATGTTCATTGATCCATAAAAAGTCCATTCCCATCAACACTTTACCATACCCAACACTTATACCTCTTCACTGTCCTTAAAAACACTGTTTTCTGGACTGTCGTAGAAAAATAGTCATAAAAACTTGATTTCCTTCACCCCAACCTTAGAGATTTGGTCAGGGGTCTCCAGATCTTGAAGGCACACATCACCATAGTCCTTTTCACCAAGGAACTTGCAACATGTAATGAACAAATTAGAAGAAACACATGGTTTTCATGTCACTGCTTACCCTAATCAGGGTTATGACAGTTTAGACAAAAAATTCAATATCTTCCTTAAAACAAAACCAAAATACATGCAAACAAATGCAAATGGAAGGTGATAGATAGACCTTACATGAAAAATTAGTTAGAAGTGTACTGCAGTCCGTACAGAGCCATACAATGCAAGAAGACAACAATTCTAGAGAAAAAACATAGAAAACACTACGTTTTACTATTTCAACTCAAATCTCCCATCACCTCTAAGGTATTTTGATGATACAAGGCCTTAATAAAGGCATTTCAACATGTCTCTCCAGTTTCCACTTCCTTCCAATGACCAAGACACAAAAATAACCTTTCAAATTCCCAAAACTGTCTTTTTAGTAACTGTTTTAGAAACTGACTTCTTCCACCGGTTGTTTTGGTTTGATCTTGCTATTTGTAATATTTGGATTAATCTTGGACAAAATTCCAAACCTAAGACATGCCTTAAAAGATGGCATTAAATGACTACCAAAGACAAACATTAAAAAATAAATCACTAACCTAGAACTACAAGACTGTCCTTCATAGAAGACTCAAGTTATTTGGACATAGTCCATTACAAACATGGCTTCCAAGCCTCATTACAACATTGAATATGGTCTCAAGGACCTCATTAAACAAATCAAACATCTTGAAGATCAAGTAAACCCTGATGTGAAGGTGCTCCTGCACCATACTCCCCGGCATGAAGAAAACTCTTGTCCCAAGAGTTGTGCGGTCTGCTTCAAATGACTTTTGTCTCTTTATATCTTCAACCTTGATTTGATGCCTCCTCTGCTTCCTCTTTACCTTCCAACTGTGACTCCTATAAATGGAGTTTGACTGGCTGCCTCCAAGGTTCATCAAAAGTCCACTCCTTCCTGCTACAACAACACTCCTGTCCCTCACCTGGGAGTCCTATCTTGCCTCTCTCCCTAAGACTTTTGGTGACAACCAATGGACCATCTCCTCTGGCCCTCTTGATAGACCTTCTTGTCTGCCTACTGCAGTGAGTGAACTTGCACCTGTAACCATAAAACTTCACAAGAATCAGGTAGCAAAAACCAATGCTTACCCCAAAATCCTAGTGTAGATTGCCTCCTTTGGCACTCTATCTACACACTCAGAATCTTCTAAGCTTTGATACCAATCTGATGCAAAGGATAAATATTAGAATTCAACTCCTTATTAGGTTATTCAATAACAATGGATTTCAAATCCATAGGATCTCCAAGTTCACAAGAGAACTTCACAAGACAAGGATCTCCACAAAGGCACCAATAGGGGTTTCTAACTCTTTTGCCCTAAACAAGGTTATCAAAGGCCTTCTTACCCCATATTAACTCCAACACAATGATCTTCATCCATTCCCAAGGTCTGTACTACTCAAACTCCCTCTATACCACTAGTAGGTTGTCAAACCTTGTAGCCCTTCACCGAAGGACAGTCACTCATAACTATTGATGTAGACCTCCATTTAAGACTGTCTAAGACTTTTTAGATACCCATTATCCTTATCTTCAACATATCAAAAGATCAACATGTGTTGTTTTGAAAAAAACTACTTAAAACAGGATTGTCGCTGAGCAAATTAGGCCTAATTGGATTTGCATGCATAGTGTCTTATTGAAAGTAGGCACTCCATGACCCCCCACACCTTGCATGTGCTTGGGACACTTCACACCAGGTCTGCACATGTTCATTGATCCATAAAAAGTCCGTCCCCATCAACACTTTACCATACCCAACACTTATACCTCTTCACTGTCCTTAAAAACACTGTTTTCTGGAGTGTCACAGAAAAACAGTCATAAAAAGTTGATTTCCTTCACCCTAACCTTAGAGATTTGGTTAGGGGTCTCTAGAACTTGAAGTCACACATCACCACAGTCCTTTTCACCAAGGAACTTGCAACATGCAATGAACAAATTAGAAGAAACACAGGGTTTTCATGTCACTGCTTACCCTAATTAGGGTTATGACAGTTTAGACAACATATTCAATATCTTCCTTAAAACAAAAGCAAAATACATGAAACCAAATGCAAATGGAAGGTGATAGATAGACCTTTCATGAAAAATTAGTTAGAAGTGTACTCCAGTCCCTACAGAACCGTACAATGCAAGAAGACAACAATTCTAGAGGAAAAACACAGAAAACATTACTTTTTACTATTTCAACTCAAATCTCCCATCACCTCCGAGGTATTTTGATGATACAAGCCCTTAATAAAGGCATTTCAACATGTCTCTCTAGTTTCCACTTCCTTCCAATGACCAAGACACAAAAACAACCTTTCAAATTCCCAAAACTGTCTTTTTAGTAACTGTTTTAGAAACTGACTTCTTCCACTGGTTGTTTTGGTTTGATCTTGCTATTTGTAATATTTGGATTAATCTTGGACAAAATTCCAAACCCAAGACATGCCTTAAAAGGCTTGCAACATGATGGCATTAAATTACTACCAAAGACAAACATTAAAAAATAAATGACTAACCTATAACTACAAGACTATCCTTCATAGAAGACTCAAGTTATTTGAACATAGTCCATTACAAACATACATGGCTTCCAAGCCTCATTACAACATTGAATATGGTCTCAAGGACCTCATTAAACAAATCAAACATCTTGAAGATCAAGTAAACCCTGATGTGAAGGTGCTCCTGCACCAATAATCTATGGTAGGGGAAATAACTATAAAGGAATACACTAAAGAATACTATCAGATGACAATTAGGTCAAGACATCATGACGAAGGGGTTGAGAAAGTGGCCAATTACATCAATGGATTGAGGAAATCATCCAAGAGGAGTTGGATATGTGGAATATCTATATAGTTGAGAAGGACTACTGATTGGCTCTCACTGCAGAAAAGAAACTAAACTCAAAATAGGAGGAAAAGTAGAACTGAAGACAAGAAAATAATCAGAGGTAAAAAACATAAAGATAAATGCAAATATAAAATCATTCTTTCTCCTCCAATAGAGTAGGAATGGAGTGCACCCTAGCTCCACTAGCTATGCTCTTTGAGATTCTTTCTTGAACATAAGTGGATTGCCCAATAAACCAACATAATCTTGGTATAATGGAGGATAGTATGATAGAAAAATGGTAGTATGTACTTGATAGCAAAAGATGTCATGTTGATGGATGAATGGATCATCAATTTATAGATTCATGATATGAGGAAAGGAGGGCTAGGATTAAGAGGTGCAATTGATGGTTGAGATTAAGAGGTGTAATGGAGGGTTAGGATCAAGAGGTGCAATATAAAATGAATGGCTAAGATTGAATGAGAAGAACTAGGGATAAGGATGGAAGCTTCTAGGGCTTTCTATAAAGATGAATAAGGATGAAGACAAGTGGAAAAATTTAATTAATTAAATAATAAAATTATTTACTTAATTATTGGAGAGGGGTCATGTGTGAGGATAAAATTTATTTAATTAATTTGGTTAAGGGAGAACATGGATTAATTAAATAAATAAATATGATTTATTTAATTAATCTGGGTGATGGAGAAAAATGGAATTAGATAAATGAATTAAATAAATACAATTTATTTAATTAATTTAAAAGATGAGTGAGGACATGAAGGGGACCTAAAGATGAATTTGTCACAAGGTAATGTTAGGATGATGTCGCAAGTGATGGTGGAGGTGTGGTCAATTTTTATTGTCTACATTTTGCCCCTCTTTGATATAGCATCGCAACTAAAATGAAGTGGCATCATGTCAAAGAATACATTATACCCCAATCAACTAAAGCAATGATGGAGTAGTGATGCCCCCTCGAGAGATCAGCCAGAAAATAAATTTTTCAGTTGAACTTTCAAAAAGAAGAAAAGGGTGGTGATAAATGAATAGGGGATGAAGAAATAACTCAGATGAAGAAAAATTGCGGAAGAAATATGGAAGAATGGAGAAACATGGAAGAAAACTAGGGCTAGGGGTGAAATTAGGACTTGGGTGTGATGTTACTTCGAAACACCATCTCAAAGAGGGGGAAAATAAGGACCTATAAATAGAGGAAGAGGGGCCCATTTAGGCTCATTTGCATTCACACCTAGTAGAGATTAGAGCTAGTAGGAGTGCAAGAGTGCCCAAGAAAGATGGTGCAAATTCCATGACATAGGCATCGTGGAGAGAGAGTTTGGATTTATTAGTGACCATCCGACATAAGAGCCAACATATGCACCTCATCTTGGGTCCCTAGGAGTAGTTTAGGGGGTCATAAATGTGGGTAGAAGTAGGATAAAGTAGAAGTGATAATATATGCTAAAATGATGCTTTTGCACGTTAGGATTAGTGCTTATGCTTAGGATCATGGTGCTTTTGTCATGGAACTAGCACTTTTGAAGCGTGTTAGTGCTAATGGTGTGCTTCAGTGCTTTTGTTGGGAAAAGGTGCACTTTTGCAAAGAAGTGCCTATGTAGCTAGGGTTAGTGCTTTCACCTAAAATGGAACTTACGCGGGGGATTAAGGCGCTTGTGCAACAAAGTCACACTTTTGAGCTAGATAAAAGGGTGCTTTCACTAGAAAATATTGCTTGCATAGGACAAGGTAGTGCATTTTCTAGAAATAGCACTTGCATGGGGTAGGATAGTGCATTTTCCAGAGATGGTACTTGCACAGGTTAGGGTAGCACATTTTCCAAAAATGGCATTTGCATAGAATAACATAGCCCTTTTGTGTTGCTATTCAAAATACATTCTTAGAATCTAGTTTACAGAAGACTGACAACATGTTGTGGATGGATGCAGGAGTAGATAGAGCCTATACAGTCATGAGAGCATAGGCCTATGACTATGAGGTTGAGGCCATATCTTTCAGAGATGGATAAGGAGTTCTTGGGGGTGATAAGACTATGGGATATCACCTACATGCCGGAGATCCACACACATCGAATGATGATGAGCGCCTTGGTCGATAGATGGCAGAGTGAGTGGAGTGCTTTCCTGTTATCGACAAGAGAGATGACCATCACCCTAGAGGATGTGTGGACGATCCTACGGATCCCTATTTATGGAGAACTAGTCAAATATGACCTGACTACTTGTGAGGAGTCTTTGGAGTGGGTTTTTTCACTAATGATCTTCCCATTGATGATATTGAGATGGATTTAGCAGGTGCAATGGGGACACTAGCACCTCTGCCCCTTTTATATCAAGATTGATTGCATGCTTATTAGTGAAGACAAGGAAATGGAAAAGGACCATAAACATAAAGGAAAACAATGAATTACTATATCTTCATGTCCTCAACCATGCCTACTCCATGATAGGATTAGTGTTGAGATGGAGATCTATGATTTTGCCTCAAAATGGAGGGTTGAGATCTTGTGGCGAGGAGGTCAAATAGGAGAAGGAGGTGACATGGACCAATGAGAAATAGAGATGGAATGGAGGGTTTGGATTGAACCCTAGAGTATCTTTCAAAATGGAGGGTGTGTATTGATTAGAGAGTTGACGTTTAGATTTTGTCCTCTAGTGAGAGGAATTAAAAATTTAGATTTATTATAAGAGGATTTGATTAGTTGGAAGATGGTGATTAGAAGGGGATTTGGGTTAATTAAATAGGTTTTATTTAATTAACCATGGAGGGTAAAGTTAGAGGGTGATAGGTAATTAAATAAAAAGGGGTTTTATTTAATTGACCTAGGGTGTTGAAGGCCAATGTTAGAATTTTTTTTGCTTAGTAAGACGCAACCGAGGTTGCGAGGAGTTGTATTAAATTAAAAAAGCAAGTACATAAATGCAAGACCTTGTCTCAAGGGGTGCTACAAAAATCACAGCACAAAGCTAAGTTATCAACATATCCTTCTAAAATTGCCATGCTAAAATACAACAACCAATAAATTGTTGTGTTCCCTATAAGCCTCTTCTCTACAGACTTCCCTCCTGACCACCAATTCCTCCTTTCATGGAAAATATAAGTTGCATCTTGTGTTTACCAACAGGAGATTTATTCATTTTGACCTTAGTCCACCCATGCTCAAATAAAGAATCAGCCAGAGAGTTTTGGTCTACTTCCCCAAGAGGGCTCTTCTCCCCCAAATCTCCTGCCTTATCCAGAACAAACAGAATGGTTGCGCTGGGATTGAAACCATCCAATTTTGGAGTACCCGAGGTGGTTGAAGGGTCCAAAAACTTAGTAGCATCACTTCCCTTGAATATCTTCCAAAACTTAGAAGGAGAGGCTCAAGGGTGAGCCTCAAAATCTGTCTCTTTAGGAATTTCTAAAGTTACAAAAAACTACAAATCAATATCATGCAATGAAGGAGCATCGTGGGAAGAGTCTGAATCCTTCCTGAAATGCTTTAATGGTGTATTTATAGAATAATTATGTAGAAGAACATCCATCCATCAATATTGGTGCTCAACATTGTTTCTATACCTGGAACAATTGTTAGCCATATGTCTAGTCTCGAAACATTTTCTACAATGGAAGGGTAAAGCTCTATAGTCCAAAGGTTGTGACCAGCTGTGATCATCAATCTTGAAGGTGATTTCCACAAGGAGATCTCTTGAGATATCCAAGTCCAGAAGGATGCAGGCAAAAGTTGTGTGGGAGAAATTGGAGGTGTTAGTAGATCAATAGCCAAAAAATTGCCCAAAGAATCTCCAATAGCTTCAAAACAGTCCTCAAACTAGTATTGCAGTGACATATTTGGAAGGCCAACCCAAACCGGCTTCACTGAAAAAGACTCAGAGAGAGGATTTAATTCAGGATACCAAGGTTTAAGGAGAAGTAGATTTTTCCCCCAACACCAATGTTCCTAGAGAATGGCGTCCCGATCCTGTTTGCAATCAAACACAATAATAAAAAAACCCTGTGCACACAGGTAAACTTCCACCTTACCTTTGAGCATGGATTGCCAGAAAACTATGATCCAGTTATATAGATATCAATGTTTTTTCCATAATTGATTGAATTGGCAAATGAAACCATTGGAGATGAAAAATTGTTCACCGTCATAAACATCCTTCTTCAAATGCTTAGAAAAAATCAGAACTGGGGGAGATGTAGCTTGTCTGAGAGGGGTTTTTGAGTAGATCTTGGAGTGAACCTATGAATCTAGAGTCAACCCACTTCTTTTTGGTCTAGCATCCTGTTGATCATGATGTTAGTCATAAAAAAACATAGATAAAGAAATGTAAATCAAACCTTTATCATATTGAAAGATATGACGAATTCACAGAATTCATGATGCCAAGTCTCCGTGGAATTAGTTCATAATCATTTGGCATTACTCAGTGGTTTGATGTGCCTTGTTATTTCCATTCAGGGGCCTTACGTTTCTGATTCCAATAAATTCATGTCTAGATGATCTCAATTTCACCTGCTTTCTATAAATTTCTTAACAAGCAAAGTTAATTCCTACTGTATTTAACTTGGAGATGATGCAGATATTATGTAAGTTTGATCAATTCTTTTGCATATCAACTTATACTAATTGGATTTTACCTTTGCATTATAAATCTATTCAAATGATATGCCTACAGGTATGTATTTCCATGATTATTGTCATTATTCATGTTCATTTGCATGATATTTATCATTTCAACATGCTATTCGCTCAAATATGCTACTAATGTTCAATTATTTAATAGATATCAGCATATTTTCTCTATTTGCTTAGGATTTTCTAGGTATTTGTAATTGTGATAATGATCAAATGAAATTGAAGAAATTTGAATGACTTTTTTTAATTTTACTAAAATGAGTGAATCTTTAGCCATTGATCCATATACATTCTTGACACTATCGTGAAGAGAAGGAAATCAAACCATATGTTCACCAAGATGTTCCACAACTAGATATGATTAATGCTAACTTTGATTGAAAGGAATGAAAACAATATGTACAACATGAAATGCACTCCAAGGGACATAGCAAATCAAAGCACATATCCAAAATCCATTCACAAATTACTCAAATTCTACGATTGTATGTAATCACGGGAGCTTATTCTTCTTAAGTATGCAAAAGAGATGTACATTCATAATTAGCCTTGATAATTAGTCCTAATGTTTCAGTAATCTAATCTCAATTAAGTTTTGAATATCAAGTACAAAGTGCACTTCATCTCCTTTTATAGGACAAGAAAAGGAGGCGGTTACAAAAGATCCTATAATACAGATTTTCCTATTAGGATCAACAGTCCATAACATTCCTTTGACCAAGTCAATCATATAGGATACATGGCGTAGATTGCCAGTTGGCAATCCTCTGGTGAGTATAGCTATCATCTCTATTCCTTTAGTGATCTCCAATTTGTGCAATCTTCTTTTATGTAGCAAGATCTTCTTCATATGTCTGCATCCCTACATCTGTCTTCTTATAGTTATCATAATCCCACACAAAAGTGTCTACCTGAAAGTTACTTATTGTGGTAGCCCTTAATTTGGCATACTTCAATGCCTATATTTGTTCATCTAAAGGTTCTACCATTGTCATCCTTTTATCAGCCTCTTTCTTGAATGTCTTCACCTTCACATTCAATTCAACCATTTCATCCATGACCTTGACAGTAAAAAGTTCTTTAGGATATTCAGCTACTTCTTTGAACTTATCCTTAAACATTTGCATTGCTTCATCCAATTCTAGCATTTCTTCTTTTGTTATGGCCTCATCTAGTAACTCTTCCATTATTTGTAATTCCTCAGCTAACAAATCATGTACTTTAGTATGGATATCATTTACTCTGTCCATGTTAGCCTTCAGTACACTAAGTTCATAACCCATTTCATTCATCCATGTGCCCATGAGTGGAAGGGTTGCGTTAGTAACAATTTTACCTTTTAACAACTCATTATCTGTCATATCTTTGGCCCTCTTAAGCCTAGCCATTGCATAGTTGCATTTTTGGATCTGTTGGATGAATTCACCCTTCAAAGAATCAATACTTTCTTTCAATTTAGATAATGTGTCCTAGTTAAAGACATAGAAATCTTTATTACCTCCTCTCCAGACGTCATGAAGTTCATTGATGTAGAGCGCATATGTAAACACTTAAAACAAGGTGAAAATATCCATCAACCCATAATAAAACCCATCACGAGGTCTAACGATGCCAAAAACATTCATTATTCTCTGTCGGCAAGATACATACTATCGGTCAGTTCAAACTCTATTGTTCCAATATGCCAATATGCATTCACTGTTGTATGTGCAAGACACGACCTATTATCACCGGTTCCCCTTACCACTCCTTCCAGTCACTCCTTGTATCCGACGATTGTTTATTCTCAATGTACATTCTCAATGTGCATTTCAAAGATGCATTCTCAACATGCATTCGGGGTATGCATTTGGCGGGGACCACCTATCTTCGGTGTGACTTGACTCTTTGGCAACAGCTTTGTATGTCTCCCTATTATGCTGATACAACTAAATTTCATATTCCAGACTTGACTAGTTATTCCGGTTCTTTCTACTATTTCTACTAGTCACTCATTGTATCCACAGAAAGGTGAACTTCCAATATGCATTCTATGTTACCACTCTGGCCGGTCATCCTTTGTATCATATGAAATGTATGTTTCTAACATACAACTGCGACATACGACTGTGCGATACACACACAATATACTCAGAAACAATTACGATATACACACACAATGTTATCATCATACAATTGCAGTATACACATAAAATGCATATTTGGATCTCACGTTGATAACATCCTCTACAACAAATCTCGTAGTCTCTATTCTGTTCAACCTTAGCACAATGAGATGCTAGGTTCTCTACTAGATCCTCTCTTCCATTCTGTCATGACCACGGACAAGAAGAAAATATAGTAGAAAATTATGTACAGGGTCCATTCCATTGATTTCATAGAAATCCACCAGTGGAATGGTCTCAGTCTTGCATTTTTGACAACATAAAACTAAAACAGTTAAATAAAGAGAATATACACAGAACATAGAATGTGCAAACACAAAATGAATTAAACTTCGATGTCTCCACAGAATGTATTATTTTTCTTCAATCTTCTATTCTCTCCAAACTTCATCAAAAATCTCCTCTTCCTTGGGATCCCAGTCCTTAAGGTGTTTATGGCCTCTTCCCATTCAGTTCCAACTGGAATACCAGAGGTTGGGGTCATTACAACTTCCATGTTTCATATTTCAGCTTAACCAAGGGTGTAAGCAAAAAACTAACTAATCACAAGACACATGTTTATTATAAGACATGATTTAAACACCCTAGAACTTCAAAAAAACACCTAAAAACAAAAAAACACACTTGATTTGATTATCCACATACCCCAATTGCCCAAGATGTCTAAATTGGCTTATCAGGATGCCAAATTTGTGACACTGGTTCACATGGTGGGGTCTTTATTACAAACATGAAATCACAACAACAAGAACTACATGACAACATGAACAAACATAGAAATGCATAAAACATAACAACATATCAAGACCTTAGTCTTCTCCCTCAGATGTATAGTTGGCTTGTTGAAGGGGTGCTCCTACACCATTCATGAACCACTTATCCATAGTCTGGGCTTGATGTTTCTGTACATCCAAGTGAGATATATCTTCTTCACTTCTTAGAGTGAGTGTAGTCAATTTCTCTGTGATCAGCATGGTGGATGCCAAGCTATCAAGATTTATCAATCCTTGTATAAATTCTAGTATTGGCAGCTAGTGTCTCATCATCTCCATCAATACTAATCTATCATAGGGGTACCTATGGAGAATATATGGTTTCCCATTGAAACCTTCCATATAAATATATGAATATGTCTGAGCTTGAATAAACCAAGAACCATATCCATTGATTGCTTCTGTAGCTCCTACCGAAAATCTCTTGGCCTTGTCGCCATCCATCAACCTTACTATGTGCATTATGAAAGCATCATTCACCAGCTTGTAATTTTGTACAGATAATCTTCTTTCCAATTGAGGGTAATACTCAAAAGGAGTATTTTCATTGAACAATTTTCCTAACTTCCCCACTATCTATAATGCATCAAATGTGCCTTTTTCTACACAAGATATATAACATATGAGGTCATCATGAAAATGCTGATCATATTATCTTTCCACCCACCCATTTGATCATGCAAAGTGTCATTGATGATCTTGGCCCATTGGACCTTTGCATTTTCTGGCTTGTATTCTATCACCAACCTGATCAACTCGAACATCCAGGGTTCGAATGTTCCATTGTTGGCTAAACCTCTCATCCGACTAAGCATGCTCATAATGTATTGGACTTCCTCATTGAAGTTGAATTTATACAAATGTATTGCCATTTTAGCAGTGGTCGCAGCTGTATTAGTCGGGCTTTTCCACCCTTGATAAATGACCTTTTTGTAATCTTTATCTCTAGTCTCATACTCTTTGGCTAGAGCATCAAGATTAGATACATACATGTTTCTTGTCATTGGTAAATGAAATACCTCTGCAATACCATCCAGTAAAAGATCAGCATATAGCCCCTGTTGTTTGTCCACCCTCTTAGTGTTGACATCATAGTTTAATGTACATTCCACTACGAGAGCAAAAGCTTCCATAGAATGGGGAAAACTAGCTATGTGAAATAATCTGGATGACATAAGATTATGTAGAATGACATTAGCTCACAACATTCCTATGCCTTAGTCATTTTTGCTAGTTTAGGAAACTAAAATTTAGCTGATAAAGGCCAAAAGGGGGACAAAGATTAAGGTAAAAGCCTCAAACTTTTTGGGTTTTTCTAGTTTTTTGCAAGGATTCTCTTGATGAATTTTCAAGGATTTTTACAAGGCAGAACACTAGAGTTTGAAGGATTTTAGGCATGTAGAGATAAGTTTCAAGGAATTTCAACAAGATTTTCAAGGTGATAGTGTCTAGTGCTTGTCTACCAACATTGTCAAAACCATGAATATTAAGAGTATTAGGAGAATCAAAGATGTGTCAATATTAATATAGTTCAACATGTCTATACCAGAAACATTAAGACTAGAACCATTATCAATAAGGGTATGTTTCAAACCAAAATTGTTAATTCCAACAATGATAAGTAGAGGATCATTCTGCCTTTGTACCTCTAAGGAAGGTAGTTTAAATTGTTGAAACACGGTATTGGCAGTGTTCATATAAATGCAAGCGCTCACAACATATCCTACCAAAGAATGGACGATCTTATGGAATTTCCCTTTGATTCGCATAGAACTAAATCTTGTGCACCGTTTAGCTTAGCAGCAATTCCATGTGTCAATGAATGGGATATGAAAAACCTTTTGGTCAGAACAATCGAGATCATTGAAGAAGGAGATGAAAAAGAAGAAAAATAAACTTCCCTTATGAATTTGTAGAGGTATCTCATTCACAGAACCATGAAAGTTTATGGACCCTACATTTCGATGGGGCTAGTTGTAAGACGGGGGCATGAACGGGGATAATTTTAACATCTCCCGAAGGAAAATTCCTCCCCTTCGCCTTTAGACTAGACTTCTTTTGCACCGACATTGTTGAGTACGAAGTCCTGTCCCTAGGAAGCATGCTATCCATGAGAATAGGAGTCAAGAAAATCTCTACCTTTGGAGACTCTCAGCTGATAATCAATCAAGTTGCAGAAAATTATGAAACAAAATCTGAACGATTACTACCTTATAAAGAGACCATCAGGAAATTATTTCAATTCTTTGATTTCTTCTCCATCAAAGCCATACCTAGAGAAGAAAATCAGGTAGCAGACTCAATGGCTACAACAGCCGCATTGTTCTCTCCACATGCTTAATTACAAAACTTAGAATACATTGTTTCGGTACACAGAGAGCCATTGTTAGACAGTGAAGAATTACCAGATATCCTAAATTATGCCATGGTTCAAGAAGAAAAACCAACTCAGGAATACGCCAAGAACAATGAAGCCATCCTGGAGTATCTACATGCATACGATGGGCTTCCAAGAGTCCACCATAAAAAAAGATACCTACTCCTCCCTCGTCCTAAGGACTATTTCAGAAATGAAGAAGAAATCCTTCAGATCGAGGCAAACTCAGATTTACCACCTACTCCTCAAAAATTTGAAGGACACTCATCCCAGACAGGAGATACGATTGACATCAACATTGGTACACCTGAAAAAGCGAGGATGTTAAAACTAGGAGGAGAGCTAAATGACGAAGAATTGCAAGAATACATAGAGTTCCTCACTGAATACTCTGACATATTCGCATGGGCATACTCAGATATGCCAAGGTTAGATCCAAAGGTTGTGGTGCACAATCTAGTAACGAAATCAGATGCCAAACCTATAAAACAAAAACCAATGCCCATAAAACCACAAGTAGCCAAAATGGTGAAAGAAGAACTCAAAAAATTAAATTGAATGTTGGATTCATCAAACTAGTTGATTATTGCAATTGGGTGTCAAACATTGTCCCAGTCCTGAAGAAAAATGAAAAAATTCAGATGTCTCGACTTTAGAGACATCAATCAAGCTTGCCCAAAAGATGGTTTTCCTTTACCATCCATCAATCAAATTGTCAATTCAATGGCGGGATACGAAGCCCTTTCCCTAATGGATGGAATTTTAGGATACAACCAAATCAGAATTGCATAAGTTGGTCAAAACAAAATAAAATTTACTACCCCCTGGGGGACCTTCTGCTACATGGTCATGCCACTCGAGTTGAAGAACGTAGGAGCTACTTATAAAAGGGCAATGACACATATCTTTCACGATTACATTTACAAGATAGTTGAAACTTACATTAATGACCTCCTAACAAAATCAGAACAAAGATCAAAACATGTGGAGGACCTGTTGGTGCCTGCATGAGCAGTCAGTTTTCAAGCATATAAGCATGCAGGCACCTTCCCAAAAAATCCAAAAAAGTTCTAAGTCTTTGGGCCTCCTCAGCATGTTTTAACATCAGCATCATATTTTCTTTGGAGGAGGTCATCATCATCATGTTTCCAGACATCACCCTGATGTTGCTTACGAGGGTCATCATATTTTTTGTCAGCATGATCTTTCACTGGGGTGATATTCTAACATCAGGTGATCTTACTTAAGATCATCCTGATGATGTTGCTGCAAAGTCCTAAGTATGATCCGATCTTCATCGGGGTCATCATATTCTAACATCGGGTGATCTTACTTAAGATCATCCTGATGATGTTGCTGCAAAGTCCTAAGTATGATCCGATCTTCATCGGGGTCATCATATTCTAACATCGGGTGATCTTAGTCAAGATCATCCTGATGATGTTGCTGCAAAGTCCTAAGTATGATCCGATCTTCATTGGGGTCATCATATTTGAACATCGAGTGATCTTAGTCAAGATCATCCTGATGTTGTTTTATCACTTCATGTTCGTTGTTTTATCACCCTGATGATGCTGACGTCATTCTTATGTCAGGGTGATATCCGTTTTTCTACCTGTCTGCATCATGATATTTCCGAAGGGAGATATTCACTTGTCGGCTTCATGTATTGTCCAATGGGGGTGATCATTTCAAATATCAGTCACATATTCATATATCACCCCGATGTTATAGTGGAGCTATAGTGCAGCATGATATGTGTGCATCAGGATGATATTTCCAAATATCCAGTTATCTTCCGAATATCATCCTGATGCTGATGTATGGTGACGTCATCAAGGTCCGGGGGGGTCATATTTCTAACACTGATCATCTTGTGGAGATCCCCTGATATTTGCAAACATGACGATGACGTCATTCGGATATGAGGAGGTGCGCGATAGGCAGATATGCTGATGATGTCAGCAGGATATGACGGTGACGTCATCAGGATGTTCATCGGCCAGACATTTGGTATCGGCTAAGTAGGAGGATCTTCCTCCAATGCATCAGGTTGTGCCGATGAAGGCGATTATCATGTAGGTGATATTGCGATGATGATGCTGATGTCAGGGTGATATTTCAAGCAACAGGATATCATGCTGTTGGAGGATGATGATGAAGGCTTATACTAGTGTCGTCGGGAGCAAAAGTACCGACATCATATATGCTCGTGGCCTAGTATATAAAGTGTTGAAATGGTCGCCGCAGGGTGCATGTGGGATAATTGGTATCCTGCATATTTTGAAATATCACGATGAGGTATTTTGGCGGGAAACGGTTGCGATGCACTGTTTGATGTTTTCCCGATGGCTGTGAGGTAGATGAGCATTAATGGCGAAGGTTGCAGAGGTATGGACGGATCTGGTACCCAATTGAAGGTGTACATCAATGGACAGTGGCACAGGGCTCGAGGTTTCTTCCTGTCTCCTACCCACCTACTGCATTCATGTTTGAGCGCCAATCTGATGATACTGTGTATCTGGCGGGTTTTTTTGGTCAACTATGTAATTAAGGCTGAGCACTTCCTTGCTGTATAAGTAGCGCTGTGTTGCTCATTTGAGGGGGTTGAAAACTGGACATTTTGGCTCTGTAATAAGATACAACTGGTTTTGGTTGCTCTGTGCAGCTAAACTTGTGAGTTTATGTATCTCCTGTTGTACGATTTGGCATGAATCCACTGATTTCATGGTTAATCTTATATGAATAATGCTATGTTTGCATGTGTTATGCTGATTCTGTCTCCAGTTTTGCATGTATCTTTCTTACTGCAATAAGGATGCCATAAGTATAGACAGCTTAACACTCTGTATTGGGAGATATCTGTAAGGCAGATATCATGTGTATCCCCCTGAAATCCAGTTTTAGCTATTCATGCTGATCATTCACAGGTGTATGTCTACCGACTCCAAGCCCTGGATAGACACCAATCTAGCTCTGTGTTGAGGTTATACACCAAGTCCAGGTTTGCATCCAAACATCATTTCAAACCATCTCTTCCTTCCATCTGTTAGCTGTAGGATTAGGATTAGGATCCCTGCATGCTCTCATACCCAACCAGACATTATGTCCAAGAATGTTGCCAACCTTGTGATTTGTTACACAAATCTTGGTCCATACATGAGAGTATTCTGCCTGTTGCTGTCAAGTTAAATCTTTCTATCATTGAGCTAGTCAAGGTCATATTTTTATCAAATAGGGAAACCCCCCTTAGTGCGGCAGAACCAGAAGTGAAGGGGAGGAGCTCACGCAACCTCCTGTATTCAGTTGGCTGAATCTGCCTGTGCATTAGAACTGGCAAACCCTAATGCTGATTCAGAAGAAAAAAAAATAGGACCTCTGCAAGATCTTCAACAAGCTTCGAGAATATAAAGTAAGGTTAAATTTCGAGAAATGTGTTTTTGGAGTCACTGCAGGAAAGTTGTTAGGATTCATTGTCTCATGAAGAGGCATAGATGTCGACCCGACGAAGGTCAAAGTGGTCTTGAATACAACCCCACCAATGAACGAGAGAGTAGTAAGAACTTTCTTAGGGCAGTTGAGCACAATCAGATGATTCATACCAGATATGACTTTCAAAATCCATCTGATCAATCAACTATCAAAGAAACAAGTTGGCATAACTTGGACCGTGGACTATCAAAATGCACTTGAGCAAGTAAAGAAATTCCCGTTAACGCCACCCATGTTAATGCCACCTAAACATGACAAACCCTTCATCTTATACTTCAGAGCAACTGATATCTCTGTAGCATGCATACTGGCTCAAGTAGATGAAGGTGGAAGAGAAAGCGCCATCTATTTCATAAGTCAAACCTTATTGGAATATGAAAAGAATTACACTCAAGATGAAAAAGAGTGTCTAGCCATAGTCTTTTCAACCCAAAGGCTATGAAACTACATGCTAAATCAAGAAACTAAAGTCATGATATGATCCGAGCAATTGAGGACCTTTCTAAATTAGCCTATGCTCTTAAGGAGAGCTGGCCAATTCATAACCTTGTTAAGAGAATTCAAGCTAATTTATGTCAACCAAAAGGTCGTTAAAGGACAAATAATAGTAGATTGGTTAGCAGGCAACCCGATTCCCTAGGAAGAACCTGTGAATGAAGATTTCTCTGACAAAGAGATTTACACAGCAGATCTTGAGAAATATGCCACCTTGTATTGGTACCGAGACATTGTAAACTATCTTGCGAACAAGACTTACCCAGAAAACATAACCCCTTTGGGAAAAATATGACTATGAGTCCTTATTGCGAGATATGTTTTGATAAATGATTTGCTGACAAGGAAGAAGCACGCACGATATTAGAAGAATGTCATAGTGAAATCTATGGTGGACACTTTGGTGGCCACACCATGGCAAGAAAGATACAAAAAAATGGGATACTTTTGGCCTTTTTTACAAGGAGATGCAATTAAATTTGTTAAAAGGTACCCAAAATGTCAAGTTTACGTGCATGTTCGCCATACACCAACAAGAGATTTGGAACCAATCGTCACCCCTTGGCCCTTCTCCACGTGGGGATTAGATCTGGTGGGGAAGATATCTCCCCCATCAATAGATGGACACCTATTCATCATCACTGCGATAAAATATTTCACAAAATGGGTAGAGGCCATGCCTCTTACCACAATATCAGATGTTGTAATCACTAAATTTATATTGAACCAAATCATTTGTTGATTCGGGATCCCTCAAGTCATAGTTACAGATAACGCCTCATCCTTCAAAAATCCACATGTGAGGGATCTATGCAAGAGATTTCACATCAATCACAACTCTCCCTTAGTCTATTATCCTCAAGGAAATAGGCAAGAAGAGGCTACCAATAAGACTTTGAAGTCCATATTGGTCAAAATCGTAAAAGATTCTAAGAGAGACTAGCATTTACAACTATATCCAGCTCTATGGGCTTACAGAACAAGTGTTAGGACTCCAATCAGAACCACCCGTTATAACCTCACCTTTGGGTCAGAGGTGGTATTACCATTGGAAGTGGAATTGCATAGCCTAAGAGTGTCATTACAAGGATTATTGGCCAACAAAGAGTACAGAACAGTAAGATTAGCCGAGGTAGAAATGATGGATGAGACACGCTTGAGAGTTGTTCGAAGACATGATTCCTATCTAGAAAGAATGAAAAAGCAATATAAAAAAAAGGTTGTCCCAAGGCCCTTTCAAGTGGGAGACCTAGTGCTTAGGATAGACAATCTAATCGATAAGAGAGCTGGTGAAGGACGAAAATTCAGACCTAACTGGATAGGCCCTTATATGGTTAAAAAAGATATCAGAAATAGTGCCTATCTCTTGTGCACAATGGAGGGAGAGGAATTTGGCAAAATAGTTGATGCCTTTCACCTCAAGAAATAGTACGTCTAAAAGACCAAAAAAAATCATAAAACATAAAAATACAAAAAAAATAATACAAAAATAAAAAATGTCAAAAACAATTTGTTTCTTGCATTTCTGCATCATTCTGTTCATCTTGCATTATAGTTTGTGGCTTGCTCTTGTACTATTTTCCCTTTAGTAAGGAGTCTAATGTTGCCTAGATATACATTATCCTTCAAGATCTAGAGATCCCCATTTTTCACAACCGCTATTATCCCCCTACGTTCCCAGTGATACTAATCGAAACCTAGCTCCTAGCTTTACACTGATCCTAGTCTTAATGAGTCAAGGTGTTAGGTCTAAACAAAGTTAGTATTCAAATCTACAGTGTTCAAAGGAAGCTTACGAGTAGACCTTCCCAATTCTTCCCTAGTAGTAGGGAAGTCCAACCAGATTACAAAAGCTTTAGGTCGCGCTCAGCCCCTTATCTTTCTTGGCCAAAAATGTTAGGAAGAGCATAACTCTGAAGGAAGCAATCTAAGATACGAGTGAATAAAAAAATGAGTGATCAAAATAAGATTATCAAAAAGTGAGAGATCAAATAATTGCATATCAATGTTCCAAAAAGCATTCATTTCTTGAAAAATAAAAAAATCCAAAAAATGAGAAAAATTAAGTGAGGAAAATACAAAAAAAAAAGCAAAAAAAGAGAGATACAAAAAGGAGAGTGAAAGAAAGATGATTGCTGAATATCCGTACTCTTGGGTGGAGATCAGTCAAAGCTTGAAACCTCAAGGGTGACATTCTAACAGACAAAGAAAGGTACTAAGCACACACACGCACTAGCTGAGCAAAACTGAAAAGTCTAGTAGTCTCTAGGATTATCTTCTATCTAGGGACCCTTGTTCTTTCCCAGATATCCTTTAGCCCGGGTCTACTTTGCTTGCCATCTATGATCTAAGTCTAGTGAACACCTATAAAACTTGATACTTGTCTAAGGTTGAAAGCTTATCAAATTGTCTTATCTAGAGAACGATTAGTGTTTAGCCTTTAGCAAAGTCTAGAAATCAGAAACATTCCATGATTCATTTCACTCCCCACTTGAGTTTCCTTAAAATCCTATCTCACAGCCTTGAATAGATCTCTTATATCAGGCCAACTCGCAATCCCCTAAATCAAAAATCATATTTAAGAGCAATCACTGTGTTTGTTCCATGATGCATTCATGCCAAAAATCAGAAAAGGAGTCTCAAAGCAATAACGTCAAGTGTCATATCTCATGACATTCAGTAAGTGTTATAGTTTCATTTACAACATTTCTTGTGTTCTTGCATTATCAAATCGTAAAATGCATATCATATATATGTCCCACAAAACTAAAAAAATATGTCATCGTTGTTATACTTGCATTTGTTAAAAGAGTTGAAAAGGTCAAACATAATAAAAAAGTTCTTAAAAACTTCTAAACATGCACAACAGATGACTACAAAATTTGACAAGAGAAAAACCATAGAAAAAGATAACCTTTCATAGATACATCTGAAGTTTACATGTACGATAGTATCAAAGAGCTAAGACAAAATGCTCTCAAGAGAAGTAGAGGCTCCCCATGCAAGGGGGCACAAATTTCAAGAAATGCAAATCAAGGATGGTTCCCTTTGACATAACCCTCGGGACTTCAGCTCCTTCGTCTACGAGTAACACTAGTCACTCCATGAGATCTATGAGAATGATGTGATTGGTTGTGGGCATGCGACTATGAAGGCCCCACCATACTAGTATCAGAACACCCAAAAGTAAGGCAAGTCATCTCCTGAAGTACTTTATTCTCACCCTGAAGCGTGTCAACCTAGTTCTTCAGCTCTGTAATCATCTAACACCCATGGTAGAGAGGAACAAAAGCGTCAGTGTGTCACTCTACAACTGGGGGCACACCAGGATCATCCAAAAGATGATCATGGGTCATCCTAGTAAAGCGAAAGGTCAATCCAACATTAACCTCACGAACCAAGTCCCTCCACTCTTTGACATTGCCTGAAATGCCAAATCAAGACAAGACCAAGTCAGTGCAACATAAAAAAAGAAAGGACAAAGTTAAGCGAACACAAATAGACAAAACTTACGTGGATCTCTAGACTGCCAGTCAGGGTCAAGCTGGCGCATCACCTCATCTGAATGAGGAGGTCGAGGAATAATAGGAGGACCCTTGGGGATGTCAGGAACCTCATGTGAAGAACCAATGTCATCAAAATCCTCATCCTCGAGAGGGGCCTCATCTGACGAATCATTACTATCAGGAACATAGACCTCGTCAATGGACTCTGAATCAATAGTCACAATCAGAGATCAGGAAGGAGTCCCTCTCCCTCCCCTCTATCTTCCTCTAGAAACCCTAGTGATAAAGATGCCTAGAGTCAAAGGTGTCCAAACAACATTCCTCTGTCCAATCTCCCCCATCTCCTGAATGGTCCTATAACAAGTAGACACTAGGGGCAAGTCCTCAAGGACATCTTCATTGAACTGCTGCAAAACATGATCCACCCAATAAGCCTCAACCTAACCATTACAATCTGTGATCTCTAAACCCTCACAACAATATATTTTCATCTCGTCATCACGGGCCTAAGCCCCCTCCATGGCATGATAAGAATCAGAAATAAGGTCATCGTCAGTAAGGGTAGAAATGGTGGGAAGAGTAGCATCAAAATGACCAATATGTGCCCACCTCGCCGCTCTCGATAGTTGCCTGTTCGGAAGAGGAATGAGCTTCTAATAAGGCCTCATATGCTAAAAAATCCATGTCATAATTAGAGGGGAGTGGCTAAAGGCTAGAGCCCCTTGCCTAGAGATCCAATAAAAATCTCTATGGACCATCGCTAGGATATCAGGTCCCCATGCATAAACTGTGCCTTCCTGCAATCCTCGAATGATGAGTGCCTAGCACCATCTCAGATGAGTCGAGGCCTTGTCTCCTAATAGCCTCGAAGTGATCAAGCCAATCAGAAACCTCCTCAGAAGTGGGATGTGGAGTCATGGCACAGAAGTAAGCTAAACTCATGTCTAGTCCCCTGGGTGATTAACCCCCATAAATGCAGCCCAGGAAGCCTTGTCCTCATACGACTCACTAACAAGAAGAAATAGAGATTGTCCCCTCATAGGAAACCCAAGTTTATAGTATACATCATACATAGTGATAGTCCACTCTCCTAAAATCTGTGGGAACCTGAATGTGTTCCTGTCTACATTCCAGTAAGTCAAGATATCACAGTATATACGAGATACATGATGGATCATGGGAATATGGAAAACTCTGGCAAGACTTACCCTCTTCAGTATTGTACGATCCTTTGTACTCAGTGAAGAAAACATCCCTAAGAGCCACCCTTGCTCTTGGCAGGTATTCCATCGAATACGCATCTCCTACAAAATCAATACGCATCTCCTACAAAATCAAAAGAGAACTTTAGATTAGATCTCGTAAACTTGCAAAAATCCCTAAAAATCATAAAATTGTAGAAAACCTTACACAAAAAAATCATATAATCCTTCAAATTTGTAATAAACAAGTAGATTTAGTGACCAAATCATGTCAGATCGAAGCAAAACAAGCATTAAACAACTTCAATTGAGGTCAAAAATTAGTCCAACAAGGTCGCCCCCGGGCAACCCAAGTGTTTTTCAGGATCTCCCTGGGCAACCCTGTTGTCAAATAGAATCTCCCTGGGCAACCCTGTTGTCAAACAGGATCTCCATGGACGACCCTGTCTAACAAAAGGGTCGAGCCTAGGAGCAAGCCCCTCAAGCAAAAATCACTCTAAAAACCTCGTTTCTTAGCCAATTTCAAAAAATAAAAGATCAATCTCACTGTAAACGATGAGACGAACACAATGCAACAGGAAAAATCACAAAAAACAAACAATTTTAAGAGATTTTTCACAAAATTCAAACTAGGGTTTACAGAAGTGTTTTTCATTGATTGCATACCTGATTCTCCACAGCTGAAGAAGAGACATCCATCTATGTGATCTCCTCAATGATACCTCTCTATCAACTGCTCACATGAACAATTCCATCGCTTTTTCACACCGATCTCACAATCTGGCTCTCTTTGTTTGCCCTTACCTTAGTTTCATTTATGTATTTTAGATTAGTTCTTTGCTTTTATGTATTTGTTTCATGCATTGTTTTGCGTGCTCTCAACCCTACAGGTCTGAACCGACAAAAGCAAGCAACTAGTAGAACTCAAACAATCCATGGTAAGTTTGTCATTTCAGTTTTCATCATTTAGTTTGATATATTTAAATGTCAGACTAATACTAGTTATTGTAGGTACAAATTATGGGAAAAATTGACAATAGGTAATGCACATATAGACTACCTTTCAGGAATGGTACCTACCTTTCATGTAGACTACCATCCCTGAGGGGGCAAATATGTAAGCACAAAAATCATGCACTACCTCCACGAGGACCCCTATGATGATTCAAATCCTTGTCACATACATGTAAGTGTGAAAATAAATCCTTTGGGTAGCAGGCCTCTTGATGACATGTCCTCTTTTCTTGTCTTGTGTTGTTTCTTCTTTATCGATTTCTCTCCTTCCCATTTGTGACACTTTTTGACACTTGCTACAACACTTGTTGACTTGTGTTTTCTAGCTTTCAATCTTGATCCTAAGCCTTGTGACTATCTTGCAGGTGAGTTTTCACCTCTCCCCTTTGTTTTTCCTCTAGTGCACCTCATAGAAGCCTTCTAATGGTCCCCCGATCCATCTCCCACTGACAATTTTCATTTTTGACCAAGCAATCCAAATCTCCCCCTATTATTTCTAGATCTCCCCTAGAGATCCTGCAGATGCAAGTGGAGATTTGGATTCTTCCACATGACTGACCTGTTTCTTGATGCAGAACCTGTCCTTTTCCTCTCTTCAACCATCTCCCAACCTGCTTTACTGCATCTGACCCTATCCAGCCCAGATCTCCTCAGGTGACCTAGGGTCACCCAGGGGTGACCCTACTGGTAAAAGGGGTGACCCTACCATTTTTGGACCTACAGAAATACTCGAGTTTCTCTCATTTTTGCTTCGTTTTTGCCCATTTTTCTCTCTTTGCATGATTTTTGATCCTTGATATAGAGTTAACTATTTCATGCACCCACACATGCATAATTAGCTCTATTTGATCTCAAATTAACTCTCTAATCAATCTCATGCATTCCCTCACCTCCATTTTTTCTTCAGTCATAAGCTATCATTGCTTCATCACTCTCTAATTAGTTGAGTTCACTGGTTAATCAACCTTGTTAACTCCCCAATCTATTCTTGTTAACTCATCAATCAAATGACTTAACTCTTCAATCAATCCCTTCCTCTGAACCTATAAATACCCCCTCACTCAAGCACAAAGGGAGGCAAATTCATTGTGCACACAGCTCTTGCCAATTTTGCTCTCCAACTTAGCATTCGAATGCTCTTACAAGATGAAGGTGCCTTTTACTTTTTATTGTTCAACCAAGTAGCATCAGGCTGCTTCACTCTATGTCATTATACTCAATCCAAGCTATCACTGAGCTCATACAAGCTTCACCAAAAGATTCTTTTGCTTCTTTGGGTCATTTTGTTGTCAAGAGGATCACCTACTGTCACAAAAGGATTCGAGGTTGCCTACACAAGGATTACTGAGGGTAGTGGAGTCAACAAATCTTCATTTCTCTTAGGTTCCTTCATTGTTTTCATTGCCTTCATAGTAATTAGATAATCACATTTGCTCTTAGGAATAGTAACACATTGTTTTTTTCCTTGATAGATTAGATCTTGCATGTTAGATTAAATGCTTTCATATTTTTAGATGTACATTGTTAGAAGAAGTATTTTCCCTTTTCATTAGATTAGATTGCAATAAAAACACCAAAAACCAATAAAACATAGATAGACTTTGCATTTGAAAGATCATATAAGATTGCATGCATATTTCCTTTTCATAGATTAGAAGCATTTCCATTTCCAAAATACTCTAAAAAACACCAAAAAAAGACATTTTACATATCATTTAGCTTGCATTCATATAGAAACATTGGATTAGACAACATTGCAAACCCTCGATTCCATCACGAGGCAACCACAGTTAAACAAAGTTAAACCCTAGGTCAACAAAACCCTAGGGCAAAACCCTAGATTTGGTTAAGGCTAGTAATCACACAACTTTCTCTCTTCTGATTCATGAATGTGTTTAGGAGTAAGAGGAGAATGGGTAAAAGCTATACATGACGAGATCGAGGAGATCCATTCAAGACCTCAACAACAAACATTTGTCCTACCACAAGGAGACCCATTTGTCCTCTTGTTGTTAGAAGAAACTAGACAATGACAGATACAACAAGACCTCATACAATGCATACAAATACAAGAGGATGTCAACGAAAACAATTTTCTACCCACGCAAAGGTGGAATTTAAGGAATCCAAATAGAAGAAGAGAAACTAGTGACCCTTCAGGTCATAGGGTTATTTTAACTACAACAACAATTGAGTGAAATATACAACAAAACACAACAATAAAGGCCACAGAACTTGTCATCCCCTGATGTTAGAGACTGTCCTAGCTCTTCATTTTGCTTTTGTAGAATCAATTACAAACAAAGATTTAAAATCAAATGGTACCTATTGTACATCCCCTTGATTTATTTTTGTAGCAATCAGATTTAGAACATCTAGTTGTGATCCTTTGTCTTGATTCAGTTGCTCCATTTGAGTATCTGTATCTTTTCCTTTATCTTGATCACCCATATCCTATACATTTTCTTATGATTTATTCCTAGCATCTTGATCTCCCTCTTCATGTATTTCTTCTTCATGCACCTCATCTTGTCTCTGTTCTAGAGGTGGTTGTTTGCCCACTGCCGAATCTTCATGCTTTTCTGGAATGTTATCAGATTTAGGCCTTTTGCCTTTATCCTCTTCTTTAACTGGATGATCATCTTCCCTATGTTTATCATCCTTTTCCTCAGTGGCTATAGGTGGTGTACCAAGCTTCTCATGTTCAGGTTTATTTATCATGATATTCTCTTGTGCTATTTGCACCTGTTCATCACCACCTTTATTATCTTCTTCCATTGGAATACTCTCCCCTTGAGACTGGTCCATTTGGATGGCTTCTTCTTTCTTATCTCCTTCTTTGGGTACAGAAGCCAAGTCTACCACAACTAGGCTAGTGACATTTTTAATCAAATTATCCAGAGATTCCATGTGCACCTCCACCTCAGGGGTTTTCTCTCTTTCATCTCTTTCATTGTGTGTTTTACTTGTATCTCATGCTTCTGTATATTGCAATAGGGTCTCAATGGGATGGTTAGTGATCTCCTTGACAAATTCATCTCTCTCTCTCAAATCAATGATCTGGCTCAATGAAAGAGCCTCAGTGGCTTGTTCCTCTTGGATTTTATCCATTATTTCTTTTGTCATTTCACTCTTAAAATTTATGATGGCTTCGGCAGGGACATTATGTTGCAACTCCTTAACTATCTGTTCAGCTGGATTAGTTGATCTTGATGCTACCATTTGTGCTAGTGACAGAGCGCCTCTCATGCGTGGGCTCTGATATCTAGAATGCCTTGGAGCCTTCACTCCTTGTAGTATATCATATTTTTTTCTTTTCAATGTTTGGAGTGGTTCCTCTCCTTCATCTTCTTTATCTTCTTCATCCATAACATCCCTTACCAGACTTTGCTCTACATCCTTGGAAGTTTCCCCTTGTGTGGTAGCTACTCCAGATGTTGATATAGCAATGGCTTTTAGGGGAATATCCTGGGGGATGAGGGTGGTACGTATGCTAGTGAAATTCCTTCAGTAGCGACCTGTTCTATAGCTCCAGAGGAACTTGTCTCTAATATTTTTGCTTCATGATCTTGCCTCTTCTTTATTAAGAAATCATCAAATCTAGGATCTTCTCTTTCAATCATCTTCTTCTTCTCAGAAGTAATTGCAATGCCTTTCCTTTTCAATTCATTAATCTTCTTTTCAACCTAGCTTTTAGTCCTAGCCATAACTTTGGTCATAAGAGTATCAATGGATGCTTCCTCCTTTTGCTTCAGATCCAGACCTGATATTGTATCATTATATACTTTTTTTTCTTCATACTTGGGGTCTATAAGATCATCATCATCTTTCCTTATCTAGGGAGGCACCTCAGACTTTCCTATGGGCCTTATCTGGTCCAAGGTTAATCTTTTGTATTCTCTTTTCCTTGCTTCATGGCCATCATCATAGTCTGCCCAGTAATATTCAAGGTGGACACTGTGATGATATTTCTTATTGAATCTATTTCCTACTCTATGATATGGATCATAATCCCTAGCTAGAGGGAATAACTTTAGATTTAAATTCTTCAAGTCTGACTCAGCCTTCTTTGCATGTTCCATAGATCCAACAAAGAACCAGTTAATACCAAGAGGGAATTTTCTATAAGGACACCCCTCCTTGACCTTGGATAATTCTAGTATTGGCAGCTAGTTTCTCATCATCTCCATCAATACTAATCTATCATAGGGGTACCTGTGGAGAATATATGGTTTCCCATTCAAACCTTCTATATAAATATATGAATATGTCTTAGCTTGAATAAACCAAGAACCATATCCATTGATTGCTTCTGTAGCTCCTACCGAAAATCTCTTGGCCCTATCGCCATCCATCAACCTTACTATGTGCATTATGAAAACATCATTCACCAGCCTGTAATTTGTATAGATAATCTTCTTTCCAATTGAGGGTAATACTCAAAAGGAATCTTTTCATTGAGCAATTTTCCTAACTTCCCCACTATCTGTAATGCATCAAATGTGCCTTTTTCTACACAAGCATGTACAACATATGATGTCATCATCAAAATGGTGATCTTATTCTCTTTCCACCCAACCATTTGATCATGCAAAGTGTCATTGATGATCTTGGCCCATTGGACCTTTGCATTTTCTAGCTTGTATTCTATCACCAACCTAATCAACTCGAACATCCAGGGTTCAAATGTTCCATTGTTGGCTAAACCTCTCATCCAACTAAGCATGCTCATAATGTATTGGACTTCCTCATTGAAGTTGAATTTATACAAATGTATTGCCATTTTAGCAGTGGCTACAGCTATATTAGTCGGGCATTTCCACCCTTGATAAATGACCTTTTTGCAATCTTTATCTCTAGCCTCATACTCTTTGGCTAGAGCATCAAGATTAGGTACATACATGTTCTGTGTCATTGGTAAATGAAATACCTCTGCAATACCATCCAATAAAAGATCAACATATAACCCCTATTGTTTGTCTACCCTCTTAGTGTTGACATCATAGTTTAATGTACATTCCACTACGAGACCAAAAGCTTCCGTAGAATGGGGAAAACTAGCTGTGTGAAACAATCTGGATGGCATAGCATTCTATAGAATGACATTAGCTCACAACATTCCTATGCCTTAGTCATTTTTGCTAGTTTAGGAAACTAAAATTTAGCTGATAAAGGCCAAAAGGGGGACAAAAATAAAGGTAAAAGCCTCAAATTTTATGGGTTTTTCTGGTTTTTTGGAAGGATTCTCCTGATGAATTTTTAGGGATTTTTACAAGGCAGAACACTAGAGTTTGAAGGATTTTAGGCATGTAGAGATAAGTTTCAAGGAATTTCAACAAGATTTTCAAGGTGAACTATTTGTCTCTGGGGAGAGGAAAATATGTCAACATTTCTATATTCTACCAAGTAGGATATTGTAAGGCAGTGCACTAGGCGTGACATGGACTAGCGCAGGTAAAGTGATTGGACCCAATTCAATCAGAAGTTTGATCGTTTCTAGTGCTTGTCTACCAACATTGTCAAAACCATGAATATTAAGAGTATTAGGAGAATCAAAGATGTGTCAATATTAATACAGTTCAACAGGTCTATACCGCAAATGTTAAGACTAGAAACATTATCAATAAGGGTATGTTTCAAACCAAAATTGTTAATTCCAACAATGATAAGTAGAGGATCATTCTACCTCTGTACCTCTAAGGAAGGTAGTTCAAATTGTTGAAACACAGTATTGGTAGTGTTCGTATAAATGCAATCAAGTAAAACAACTACATCATTTGGCCTAGTAGAAGATCTAGTAGGGGTCTTTTCCAGGGCTTCCTAGCTTGCATACTATGATACTGAGGAGAGGTCTAAATGAGTCCTAAAAGAGAGATCTTAACAAGAGTAGCTTGAAGCTTCTCGACAAGATCATACTATGTGAAGGACTTCTGAGTCAGACAGGGAGATGAAGATAACATAGGAGAAGAAGCAAGAAGGGAAATGTTGATGACGGTTTTGATGCAATCATAACAATAAGTTAAAATTCACATATAATGAACTGAAACTATACTTGAAAGATAAGAAAGAATCATTTGAGATTCAACTAATCCCAAGTCTACAATGGTTCGGTTGGTCAAGTTCAGTTGGTCAATGTCAAGCTGTAATGTTCAAGGGGCCTTACGTAGTTTAGGTTTATTTGATGGCTTACTAGACTAAGAATATGCAAAGAGGTCATAGATTTCAACAAGTATTCTGTTTATTTGCATACAAGTGTTACCGGGCTGCAAGTTTTAGATGGTTTTCTTGGATTTTGCAGCCTTCTTCTTTATCTGTTTATGAAAACTATCTACTTATAGCTCTGTTATGCATGCTTCTTCAAATTTGAGACAATTTCCTTTGGATTTCTATGTTTTCAGCTAAATATTTCAGATGGGTTGGGAAAAGTTAGAAAGATCTAATCTATACCTCATTTAATCTACCGAAGGATCTAATTGTTCTGTTATGCACTATGTAAATACCATAGTAATTTGATCAAATCCACAGTAAAAACCCTAAATGTAAGTTCTGAGCATTTTCACAAACATACATTTAAAATTGCAAGCTCTCAAAGAAGATATTTCAAAACACAAAGAAGAGCAGGAGAACACTCAAAAGATAGATGCAGAACTCCAGATTCTATTGTATTAGAAACGAATAGTCATACATGATTTACAATGTAGGAATGACTCTTAGTTTCATTGATCATACTACAGAGAACTTACAAGCTTTACAGATACAGTAAGGCAGCCAGACATTCCACACGCACCTTACTGCAGACAAACAGGCGACCTCCTTCTTCTACTTCTAAACTATGCTAAGCTAACTTGCTATGTTTTCCTAGAATCCCTGTTGTAGGCCCTAAAATCCCTGTTGTAAAGTATTACAGTGTAGAGAGGCACAATATAAAGACATTCTGATTGTCCTCACTACAGCAAAAACCTAACTGAACCCCTGGTTCAAACCCCTGGTTACAGCAATAAATACAGGTGAACCAGTTCTCGAAAAATATCTCTGAGCGATGTCAAATCTGGGCGAAATATTGCCCCTTCTGAGAAGTTCCGGCAGCTGGGTAATAACTTCTGTTTGTCTGTTGCAGAAATACCTTCAGCTGCAACCTTGTTCTTGACTTGAATGGCCTTGACTTTTCGCATTTCATCCTTATCTTCTTGCTCCTGAGATCAGATCTTCTGCCTCCATGAGGTCACTGTGTTGACTTTCCAGCTGCTTCCTCAACTGCAAGCCTGTAAGACAAGACAAGCAATAAGTTTCACATTTATCACAAAAACAGCATGAAAATTAAAATAAGCGTTTAAATCCAGGTGACTGCGCAAGATTGTGGAAATCAGATCAGAATGCACTCAAAAACGCGTCCAAAATGCGCTCAAACTGCTCAAACTTCATCGGGTCAACCATCGCTGACCGAAAAAATGCCAGAGGCGCCAAAAAAAACACTTTAAAACTCCACCGCTTCATTTCCCACCCATTGGCATGACCATCGCTATCGGCGTGTCAAAAAAACATGTTGGTCGACATTCACTTCATCATCATGATATTCTGGAAATATGATGCACTCCCTTCTGAAGGTCCAGATGACGTCATCATGATATTTCGCTTCTGCATATTGGAGAAAAGAACAACATCATCATCATCATCATGTTGAAGAAGAATAGGAGGATATGAATATAATCATGCTGCTGAGGAAAGGAAGATGATGATGACGTCATCATGATAGTCGGGCTTCATTGAAATGCTAAGGATGACGTCATCATCATGTTCAGTTAAGGTCAGGGGATAATTGTGATATCGGGTCACCTAAGGAGCATGATCAGGATGATGAATGTAATATGACCCTTTTTGCGGCCAAGGTAACCCTCTCGAAAGATCAGGATGATGATGATCATCATCATATTTGGGGCTTCTGTCGAACTTAGAATAAGACGTCATCATCATATTCGGGAACCGGATCGTGCTTTGGAAAATATCCTGCCGAAGAGAAAATGTGATGATGATGATGATCAGGATATTTACTTCTTCGTTTATCAGATCGGGATGACGTCATCATGATATCCGGGGCCTTTCGTTAAATTAGAACATGACGTCATCATGATATTTCGCCAACCGGATCATGTTTTAGAAAATATCCTGTTGAAGGAAAATGTGATGCTGATGAGGATCATCAGGATATTCAAAAGGTCTTACTTCATCGGCAGGAGGACTTCACGAAATGTCGGGTGAACAAACAAGATCATGATGATCTTGACAACAGGACAGGTAAAAACATGATGATGATGATCCTCATCGATTTATCATGATGACGTAATCATCATATTTCGTTTTCGGAGTACAAGGATGAGTTGAGGTCATCATGATATTTGCGCTAGGGTGATATTGTAAAATATGATCATGCTGTTGAGGAATGCAATATCGACTTCTTCCGAATAGATAGGGTGATCATCATGATATTGCAAAAAAGGTGATCAGGAGGATATGAACATGATGATCCTCTTTATCGAATTATGATGATGATGTCTCCATCACTTAGCGAATTTCAGCGAATATGACCCTTGTGAAAGATCAGGATGATATGAAGTCGTCATCATCATAATTCGAACTTCAGCAAATATCATGATGATGACCCTCCGAAGGATTATAACACGCACACGCAAATATGCCGAAGGTGGATTTTTCCAAGTCAGGGTGATCTTATATTATCAGCATGATATTTTAATTTTAGGCGATGCAAAGATATCATGATGATGCTCGCGATACAAAGACCGCTCGACGGCGGAACTTACCTTGACTTGAAGTTGATGTCATCATGATATTTGAACCTCAGGATATTATTGGGGGGGGTTCAAATATGATGATGATGTCTTCATATAGCAAAACCAAGTTTATAACATATGACCCTCCTAAAGAAAATCATGATGCTGCATAATGCGCATAAGGCCTTTTGACGGGTAAAGGGCACTACCACCTAAGATTGACGTCCGGATATTGCGACTGCATGATTTTTATCGGGTGATAGACCAAGATCATGATGACCTTGACAACATGACTTAGGATATAAAAAAAAATGATGATCCTCCTGCGAATATCAGGTTTGACCAAAACTTTGACCGTGCATAACTTTCACATATGGAAAAATTTTCAAGTGAAGTAAAAGGCAAACCTGCATGGAATTTCAAGCTCTTTCTAAATATGAGGTCACAGAAACAAAATATGAACTTTGACAAACTGACCTCATGATGATGACTTACCTTATCCAACATCATGATGATGATGCCCCTGACCTTCATTTTTACCAGACTGCCAGAAAGCAGAAAAACACAAGCAGAAGCAAAAAGCAAAACATCAGCAGGGGTCCCCATTTTGCTAAGGAGCATAATGGGGCGTGTTGTGAACATCACAACAACTAGCAACCAAAACAAAACAATTAAATTCAGAGTGTTCAAGGAAACTAGATGAAATGAACTCATAACTTCCAACTATCTTTCCTGCAAATTACTATTCAGCTTGAGACTCAAAGTATTCAATAAAGATACATGAATTTCCATTTTCAGTTTAGTTGTGTGCATGTGATTAATTATCCTCATCTTGAAGATCGGTTGAACAAACCAGTGACTGACATTAGCCTACGTAGGTGAGGATATTCCCTCATAGCCGACCGGATAGAGCCTTGCTGCCAGCGAGCGTCTATAGCCCCGGCAAGGTTATCGTTACAATTCTCCTAAGTAGAGCCCCACTGCCAGTGAGCGTCCATAGCCCCGGTAGAGTTACTTAGATGGCTTAATCTAGATTTTCAGTATAATCCGCTTTATTCATTTATTTATTTATTTTTTTGTTTTCTAATTTTGAAAGATTTCATAAGATATAGCAATTTGTAACTTCATGATGCAAGGAGTGGGCACTTGCTGAAATTAAGCTGAGAATTGTAATGGTAGCAAGGGTGACCTCTGATTTTTCACCTAATATCTACACTTGTAGGTTCAACAAACCCAAGGATTTTAGGTGTGTCATCGCGAGAAACCTGCTTCGAATTCTCAATCACATTTATTGAATACAAAACTTCAGAAGATGAACAACTCTCTACATTCATGACAGTGACAAATTATGTGTAAATTGCAAATGGTTAACCTGAATATCGTAAATTATATACTGTTTTGAATGGTTGCTAGTTTTGCTCCTTAATACTCTATAGTAAAATAAAGATCCCTGCTGAGGAGACAACAAACAAACCAAACAAACAGGCTGTACAAACAACATAACAACAAAAAAAACTGTACAAACAGACAGAAACAAAAAGCAAAAACAAACAGAAGACAAGCTATACAAACAGCCAACCCAAGAAGAAAACAGCCAAAGAAGAACTGTACATTATCTACAGCACTTTACCTTAAGAAAGAAAGGACTGCCTCATCCTGACCTTCAAGCTTGGAAGTAGTGTTTCAAATGCTGGCCATTAACTGGTAATGGCACATCTTCTCCAGTCAAGGTCTTAAGTCTAAAGGTGTTATCTCCTATTATTTCTGAGACTTGTAATGGACCCAGCCATAATTTATTGAATTTTCCATGGCTTCCTTTCTTTTCATGTGCTTTGTCCCAGCACAACACTAAGTCTGATATCCTAAATGTTTTGACTCTTGCCCTTTTGTCAAACCACCTCTTAACAACTGCTTGGTGTTTGGCAAACTTCTCGAGGGCTTGACCTCTTTTCTCCTCTAGTTGCAACATTTGCACTATTCTGGCTTCCCTATGGTTATCAAAGCCTAGATATTCATTGGCAAACTTCCAGGTTGGTATTCTCAGATTAACCGGAAGTATGGGATCAGTCCCATAAACTAAGTGATAAGGTGTGCTACCTAAAGCTGTTTTAAACTTGGTCCTGTCTACCCATAATGCATATCTTAATAGGGTATTCCACTCTCTAGGACTTTTGGCAATTAACCTCTTGATGATGTCTAATAAAATTTTGTTTGTTGATTCAGCCAGTCCATTACCTTGAGGGTAATAATTTAAAGAAAACCTTAGAATGATCCCATATTCAAATGCCCATTTAGAAAATTTTAAAGAAGAGAAAGCAGGGCCGTTATCACATACCAATGAATAGGGCGTTCCAAACTTGGTGATAATGTTTTCTTCAAGGAACTTGATAACTACCTCAGTTGTGGAAAACTTGCAGCAGGTGACCTCAGTCCACCTTGTACAATAGTCCGTTACCGTCAATATAAATTTGTGTCCTGCAGAAGATGGGGGATTGATGACTCTAATAAAATCCAAGCCCCATTGTGCAAATGGTCTGGACTCGATCACAGGCTGCAGTGGATTGGCCAGATTTCTTCCTTTGTCTGCTACAGTCTGACAGGTGTGGCAACCTCTGATGTGACTCTTAGTATCTTTGAATATAGTGGGCCAGTAATAGCCCGCTCTCAGTATTTTGTGTACTGTAGCTAAATGGGAACCATGGCCGGTTCCGTACTTGTCATGTAGTTCTGTCAACACTTTATCAGCTTCAGTTCTGTTTATGCATCTCAAATAAATTCCATCATGGTTCTTCCTGAATAGAAGACCTCCTTGCACCATATAATTCTGTGCCTTAATCTTCAAAGCTCTCCTCTGAGAAGCCTTCATCTTGCTCGGGTACTTTCCAGCTATCAGGAAGGTGCTTAAATCATTGTACCAGCCTGATGTGTCTTGGGAATTCAATACATATTGCTGTTTTATCAGATTTGGATCCATGTTTGCTATTGTCTGCACCAGCGCCTGCCCTCTGACCAGCTTTGCGGGAATGATCTCCATGTCGAATTCTTGCAGTGTGGTGATCCATTTGGCTCTTTTTTCTCCAGGCTCGTTTTGCATCAGCAACATTTTTACTGCTGCATCTGGTACTATGGCTTTAATCTGGCTGCGCAGAATGTAGTGTCTGAATTTTTTCACAGCCTTTACTAATGCAAATGCCTGTCTTTCAATATCTAGATATCTTAGCTGTGCATCCTTCTGAGGTGCACTCATAAATGCTATGGGGCCTCTCCTCATTATTTTTACCCTTCTGTGTCAAGGCAGCAGCGACAGAATGAGAAGATGCAAAGGAGTAGATGTAAAATGGGCATGTGTAGTCTGGACTTGCCAATACAGGGGCATTAGAAATTACCTCCTTGATATCCTCAAATGCGGCATTGGCCACTGGCGTCCATTCCATCTGTGCATCTTTCTTTAACATGGCATTCAACGGCTGCACAATCTCTGCAAAACCTGTTATAAACTTCCGAACAAAGTTAATTTTACCAAAAAATGATTTCAATTCTTTCCTACTATTTGGTATTTGCAAATTTTTTATGGATTCTATTCTATCCGGTTCAATTGAAATTCCATTTTCAGAAATGACATGGCCTAATAATTTACCTTCAGTTACGCCAAATATACATTTCTTAGGATTAAGGGAAATCCCATACCTTTCACATCGCTGGAGTACTTTTCTGAGGTCTTCCGCGTGGGTGGATGCATCCTTGGAATATACAGTTAAATCATCCATATACACAACAATGCATTTACCTGATAATCCACGGAATGCAACGTCCATGGCCCTCTGAAAAGTGGCACCTGCATTAATTAGTCCAAAAGGCATTCTTCTATACGCATAATTTCCCCATTTGCAAGTGAAGGTGGTTTTTAGTCTATCTTCTCTGTCAATTAAAACCTGGTTATAACCTGAAAAACCATCTAAAAAAGACATCATCTTTGTGCCATTTACTGCTTGCAGTACTTCATCTATTGGGGGCAAAGGATAATTATCTTTTTCAGATGCCTTGTTTAAATTTCTAAAGTCTACGCACAACCTGATGTCTCTGTTTTTCTTCCTCACTGGTACTAAGTTAGCTACCCAGACAGAATGTCTGACTGGAAAAATTATTCCAGCGGATAGTAATTTTTTAACTTCCTCAAAGATTAAAGGCTCAAGAATGGCATTTACAGGCCTCTGTTTCTGCCTAAATGGTTTGACTTCTTTTCTTAAAGGTATTACGTGAGTAATGATGGACTCATCAAATGTTTTCAAGTCTTCATAAGTCCATGCTATGACATATTTATATTTTTTCAGAACGTCCAGAACCTCTTTTCTGATTTTCTCAGAGCAAGCTTTCCCAATTAGTACATTTTGTGGATTTAGCTCAGTCCCTAAGTTATGTAAATCACACTTACCCCCTTCTGTTTTGGGTAAGTCGTTCTGTCTTACTATTCCGTCGAAGTCAAAGATGTGTTCTAATTCAATTACTCCTTTTGGCAAGAAGTTGCTCTTTAAGTTGATCATATCTTCTTCGTCCCATGTTACTTCAAGCCTTTCTTGTTCATCGATAATTTGGGCCTCAAATGCCTCATTACAAGTCAGAAAATTAATAATTTGCTGATCCTCTCCAAATACCTGAAAGTGTGTAACGTTGTCTGGTATACTGGGCACGTTAACTAGCTCAACAGCAAATCGTCTTAGTCCTGACAGTGCCAATGGTTCTAATGTACTAGCAACAACTGCTAACGCATTTGGCCTATGGTTTAGCTCTCTAGGAATATGCTCTATGCTAAAAGCATCAAATGAATCCATTAAACTCCAAACTCTATGTCTATAACTAATCATTTTCTTATAATTGCAGGCATATAGTTTCCTCACTTGTCTGACTACTAATTCAGAGTCTGAAAATACTCTGATGGTTTTTACCCCTTTCTTGATGGCCATGACAAGTCCTAAAATTAGGGCCTCATATTCAGCAATATTGTTACTGTAGGAAAATTGTAATCTATATGCTGCCAAATGTGATTTACCTTGAGGATTTATGAGTTCAATACCCGCACCTGCGCCCTGTTTTGATTTGGACCCATCACATTTTAACGTCCACATGCCATCTTTACTTTTCTGATCTTTTACCTTGGCATACCTTGTCCCTTTTATTGCCTGTGGGGTGTTGTCTTATTTATTCATGGGCTTTTCCGTTTGGTTATCTTGCATATGTGTGTTTTTAGTTTGCAACTCAGAAAGATAACTACCCTCGTCCTCTATTTCTTTCCCTAGATCTGGAATCAAGGCACTTATATTATCCTGAACATATCTCTGTGCTGGATCAGGATTCTCATTTTTCTCTTGTGACTCTATCCTCCCTATGCACTTTTTGTATTCATATTCAATGATGTCTTTGCATATTTCACAATTCTCCTTAGAATGTTGCCTATCATGGACTCTACACCTATTTTTATATAACTTACATTGGACTGGGAGATTGTGTGTAACGCACTCTTCCACCTCTTGTCTAATGGCATGACCAAATTTGTCTATTGCATTGTTTTCCTCATCTGAAGAATTTCCGTCAGACTCAATGAATAGTGCCGTTCTATTGCTGACACACTTCTTTCTAATGTTTAACATCATAATCTCTTCAATCTGCATCCCATTGTTGGTAATTCTATAGACACCTGGTTCAACAGCAGCATATAATATTTCATTAGTTCGATTATACTATGTTATCATATGTTTCATTCTGGGCTCTGCCCCTATTCTGATCTGGTTTGGGATGCCTCTCCATGGTAACCACATGTGTGAAAAGTCAGTAGCCATATATCCGTTTAATGTCTTGGACCAATCCCTACTTAGCAACATTCCATAATTTACGGGTATATCCACTACTTGAATGTCAATGATTTGGCTTACCCTAGGGTCTGAAGCTAACTGCACTTGTATGTTCATGAGTTCTCCTATCACGCTAACCTCGGTCTTATCTAATTGCGTGACAACCTTGGCAGATTTGGTGGGAGTCAGCCCGAGGGTTTTACATATTCCTAAGGGCATTACGTTGGCTGAAGTACCAGAATCTACCATGCAATTGTGTATATTCTTCCCACACAACCTAACAGTTAACAAGAAAGGTTGAGTATCCCTCTTATCCGCATGTATTACCACATTTGTATTGGAAGGCTGCTCAACTTTCTTACCTTTCTCCTTAGGTGGTGAATCACTACTAGGAACAGTTATATCAGCAGACACCTTGTTTGTTATGGATGTGTCCAGGGATTTTAAAAAAGCATTTCTGATCCCTGGGGTCTTCAATAATTCATTTAGAGGTATGCTGACCTTAATTTTCTTTATTTCCTCTGATAAGTAATTCATTAGTCTTGTTGTCTCTATTGTTTCTGTCTTGCTTGTTTGATCCTTTTGCACTGTTGTTTCATTATTTGTGTGCTGACTAGCTTTAAGTATGACAGGATTGTTGCTAGCATTCTGATCTGGGGGTGTATTGATGTTATTCGGGGGAGTAGAAGTGGTGAAAGGTCCTCCCGGCCTAGGGTTGTTCCTCAAATTGTAGGTGTGGCTTTTATTTGTTTGTTGAAAGGCCTGCACCTCTTCTGTTTCATTTAATATCTCATTTTCAGATTCAAAAGGAAACTGAAAAGCATTTAACACAAAGGCTGATTCAGGATAAAGACTTTCACAACAGTATGGTTCATCCTCTAGCAATTCATCCTCCTTCTCTTCTGCAGTTGCAAAGGTAAACGTTTCTAAGACTAATGCTGTGTCATATTCTGAGGGTACTACCTCATTACCCTTAGGAATGAGAAATTCAGAGGTAGGAGGCTGTACATCTATGTTGAAAATACTAGCTGCCAAGTGGAACTGTGGATAGTCATGCTCAGCATGGGCATTGGTATTGTGAAATCTGCACCAATTTTTAGGTGCTGAATTGGCCATTTGTATGCTAGTTATTTGTTTTGCACCATGATTATCTGTATTCTCAAAAGGAGAAGCCAGAGTACCGTTATTGGGCCCAGTGTTCCATGTCTTGGGTGGCCTAGGTTGATTCTAATTTTTGTTATTATTGCCCCAGGTCCTATTATCTATCACTGGCCCCCTATTTTGCATTGGTTGCCCCTGACTGGGGCCTTGATGCTGATTGTAGTTTTGGTTCTGATTGTACTGCTGATTTTGGTTGAGACTATAATTCTGATTTTGGCCTTGGTTGTGATTTTGAGGTGGATTGTAGTTTTGGTTGCTTCTTCCATAAAGGTTCTCATTTCTTAGCTGTGTCACCTCGGTTGTTAATCTTTTCAAATGTGCAGTAATCTCTTTGATTTCTTCCCTATCCTCTTGTGCTTTTGCCACAGTTACATCCCTAGGAAGTTGGAAGAAAGGCTGACCATTATTTTGACCGTTATTGGAAGTACTAGCCGTGTAAGGAGTTATAGCTTGGATTGGAGTAGGATTATACACAGGTGTGTAAGAAGGAACCGGATTTATTAGTGGAGCATGCTGCACAGGGACTCCATTCCATGGGTGTGCCTGATTCTGCACCCCAAAATTTCCTCCAAATGGACTGTAAGCTGTATGTCTCATTTCTTGGTTCACTGAGGCTGCCTCTTTATAGGCTTTGGATATTGAATCTATGTCAGGTTTTCTTTTGACAAACATGGCAGTTAAAGGATCCAAGGCAGCATAGTACATAGCCAACAAGGGAGCATCATCTATGGTATAAGGGGCTACCAGCCTAGAATAGGCCTTTTGAAATCTGTCATTGAAATTATCAATTAGCTCTCCCTCACCTCGTTTTATAGCAGCCAGTTTATGATACAAAGCACAAGGGTCAATGGGTCCTCTAAATCTTGACAAAAATGCTTCTTCCATAAGTGCCCAGGAAGAAATGTAACCATTGGGTAAGTTTACGTACCAGCTAGAGGCCTGCTCATTAAAGGTGTAAGGAAACAATCTACACACAACATCCTCGTGCTCTAACATAGCCCTAAAACATGCTTCCTTAAATATTCTAATATGATCTTTTGGGTCTTGATGCAACTGGTATTTGGGACATATCTTTTCCGGATTTTTTGGCATGTCATGATAATCATTGAAGAATATGGGAGAATTGACATCGAAATAAGCCATTGCAGGTGTTTGAGCTTGACTTGAACTTACAGAAATACCTGGATTGATTGGTGGATTAGGATTTAGAGGAGGATTGAGACCTCCAGGAGTGCCTGAACCAAGGTTTAAAGATCTGAACAGTGATCTGTCAGGACTTACAATACTACGGATGTTAAAAGGTGACCCAGGAGGTGTTCCAAATGAACTTCCTGCTTGCGATATTTTTGGATTCCAAATTAAAGGGCTTTTACTTCACCTTGTATCAGGTAGTTGCACAAATATATCTCCTGAACTAGACCTAGACCTAGTCACTCTATTACTGTCGTTAGCCAGTTTGAAATGAAACCTAACTCAGGAAGGCCCTCCTTCTAGCGCCAGAAAACTGTTGATGACTGTTTTGATGCAATCATAACAATAAGTTAAAATTCACATATAATGAACTGAAACTATACTTGAAAGATAAGAAAGAATCATTTGAGATTCAACTAATCCCAAGTCTACAATGGTTCGGTTGGTCAAGTTCAGTTGGTCAATGTGAAGCTGTAATGTTCAAGGGGCCTTACGTCGTTTAGGTTTATTTGATGGCTTACTAGACTAAGAATATGCAAAGAGGTCATAGATTTCAACAAGTATTCTATTTATTTGCATACAAGTGTTACCGGGCTGCAAGTTTTAGATGGTTTTCTTGGATTTTGCAGCCTTCTTCTTTATCTGTTTATGAAAACTGTCTACTTATAGCTCTGTTATGCATGCTTCTTCAAATTTGAGACAATTTCCTTTGGATTTCTACATTTTCAGCTAAATATTTCAGATGGGTTGGGAAAAGTTAGAAAGATCTAATCTATACCTCATTTAATCTACCGAAGGATCTAATTGTTCTGTTATGCACTATGTAAATACCACAGTAATTTGATCAAATCCACAGTAAAAACCCTAAATGTAAGTTCTGAGCATTTTCACAAACATACATTTAAAATTGCAAGCTCTCAAAGAAGATATTTCAAAACACAAAGAAGAGCAGGAGAACACTCAGAAGATAGATGCAGAACTCCAGATTCTATTGTATTAGAAACAAATAGTCATACATGATTTACAATGTAGGAATGACTCTTAGTTTCATTGATCATACTACAGAGAACTTACAAGCTTTACAGATACAGTAAGGCAGCCAGACATTCCACGCGCACCTTACTGCAGACAAACAGGCGACCTCCTTCTTCTACTTCTAAACTATGCTAAGCTAACTTGCTGTGTTTTCCTAGAATCCCTGTTGTAGGCCCTAAAATCCCTGTTGTAAAGTATTACAGTGTAGAGAGGCACAATATAAAGACATTCTGATTGTCTTCACTACAGCAAAAACCTAACTGAACCCCTGGTTCAAACCCCTGGTTACAGCAATAAATACAGGTGAACCAATTCTTGAAAAATATCTCTGAGCGATGTCAAATCTGGGTGAAATATTGCCCCTTCTGAGAAGTTCCGGCAGCTGGGTAATAACTTCTGTTTGTCTGTTGCAGAAATACCTTCAGCTGCAACCTTGTTCTTGACTTGAATGGCCTTGACTTTTCGCATTTCATCCTTATCTTCTTGCTCCTGAGATCAGATCTTCTACCTCCATGAGGTCACTGTGTTGACTTTCCAGCTACTTCCTCAACTGCAAGCCTGCAAGACAAGACAAGCAATAAGTTTCACATTTATCACAAAAATAGCATGAAAATTAAAATAAGCGTTTAAATCTAGGTGACTGCACAAGATTGTGGAAATCAGATCAGAATGCACTAAAAAACGCATCCAAAATGCGCTCAAACTACTCAAACTTCATTGGGTCAACCATCGCTGACCAAAAAAATGCCAGGGCGCAAAAAAAAAAATACTTTAAAACTCCACCGCTTCATTTCCCGCCCATCGGCATGACCATCGCTATCGGCGTGTCAAAAAAACATGTTGGTCGACATTCACTTCATCATCATGATATTCTGGAAATATGATGCACTCCCTCCTGAAGGTCCAGATGACGTCATCATGATATTTCGCTTCTGCATATTGGAGAAAAGAACAACATCATCATCATCATCATGTTGAAGAAGAATAGGAGGATATGAATATAATCATGCTGCTGAGGAAAGGAAGATGATGGTGACGTCATCATGATATTCAGGCTTCATTGAAATGCTAAGGATGACGTCATCATCATGTTCAGTTAAGGTCAGGGGATAATTGTGATATCGGGTCACCTAAGGAGCATGATCAGGATGATGAATGTAATATGACCCTTTTTGCGGCCAAGGTAACCCTCTCGAAAGATCAGGATGATGATGATCATCATCATATTTGGGGCTTCTGTCGAACTTAGAATAAGACGTCATCATCATATTCGGGAACCGGATCGTGCTTTGGAAAATATCCTGCCGAAGAGAAAATGTGATGATGATGATGATCAGGATATTTACTTCTTCGTTTATCAGATCGGGATGACGTCATCATGATATCCGGGGCCTTTCGTTAAATTAGAACATGACGTCATCATGATATTTCGCCAACCGGATCATGTTTTAGAAAATATCCTGTTGAAGGAAAATGTGATGCTGATGAGGATCATCAGGATATTCAAAAGGTCTTACTTCATCGGCAGGAGGACTTCACGAAATGTCGGGTGAACAAACAAGATCATGATGATCTTGACAACAGGACAGGATAAAAATATGATGATGATGATCCTCATCGATTTATCATGATGGCGTAATCATCATATTTCGTTTTCGGAGTACAAGGATGAGTTGAGGTCATCATGATATTTGCGCTAGGGTGATATTGTAAAATATGATCATGCTGTTGAGGAATGCAATATCAACTTCTTCTGAATAGATAGGGTGATCATCATGATATTGCAAAAAAGGTGATCAGGAGGATATGAACATGATGATCCTCTTTATCAAATTATGATGATGATGTCTCCATCACTTAGCGAATTTCAGCGAATATGACCCTTGTGAAAGATCAGGATGATATGAAGTCGTCATCATCATAATTCGAACTTCAGCAAATATCATGATGATGACCCTCCGAAGGATTATAACACGCACACGTAAATATGCCGAAGGTGGATTTTTCCAAGTCAGGGTGATCTTATATTATCAGCATGATATTTTAATTTTAGGCAATGCAAAGATATCATGATGATGCTCGCGATACAAAGACCGCTCGACGGGGGAACTTACCTTGACTTGAAGTTGATGTCATCATGATATTTGAACCTTAGGATATTATCGGGGGGGGGTTCAAATATGATGATGATGTCTTCATATAGCAAAACCAAGTTTATAACATATGACCCTCCTAAAGAAAATCATGATGCTGCATAATGCGCATAAGGCCTTTTGACGGGTAAAGGGCACTACCACCTAAGATTGACATCCGGATAGTGCGACTGCATGATTTTTATCGGGTGATAGACCAAGATCATGATGACCTTGACAACATGACTTAGGATATAAAAAAAAATGATGATCCTCCTACGAATATCAGGTTTGACCAAAACTTTGACCGTGCATAACTTTCACATATGGAAAAATTTTCAAGTGAAGTAAAAGGCAAACCTACATGGAATTTCAAGCTCTTTCTAAATATGAGGTCACAGAAACAAAATATGAACTTTGACAAACTGACCTCATGATGATGATCTACCTTATCCAACATCATGATGATGATGCACCTGACCTTCATTTTTACCAGACCGCCAGAAAGCAGAAAAACACAAGTAGAAGCAAAAAGCAAAACATCAGCAGGGGTCCCCATTTTGCTAAGGAGCATAATGGGGCGTGTTGTGAACATCACAACAGGAAACAAGGATAGGATCAGGTTGTTTGTTTCACCTAGTATTATATATGTGGGCTACCACATGATAATGAGGATCCCCTAAAATATATAGTTTGATATTTTTAGCAACTTGTGACATATAATCATCAATTAGGAATGTGTTTGAAGCACCTTAAACAGTCATTACCAATTTAGAAGTTGTTTTTGTTTTAGATTAAAGATGAACTACAATCTTTGGTTTCACAAGTTCATGAGTAGAATCAGAAATGTAGATTGTGTTAATCATGTTTGGAGAAGAAAGTTATTTTTGTATAAAAGAGGAAGATTTGTCATGGACAAAGTCATCAAGGGCTTCATCAAGTATATCAAAATTTTCACTACTAAATGGTTCATTGAATGCGATAAAAGTTTGAAGAAAGAAATCTGACATCATCGAATATTACTTTTTACTAAACAAGTATAAAAAAAAGGAGAAGCAAGGATATGCTAGTGAACATAGTTTGGGTTCACCAAAAATGTAGTTGATAAAAACTGAAACTACTAAGTTATTCTAACTAGTATTCAATTCTAATCAATTGCACTTAGGACCTAGTTAGCCTTTAGGAAGGATAATCTGCCTTTATCCACTTGGGACAAGCAGATCAACTCTACTAGGTCTGATTCAGTTATCTACTAGCAAATCGACTAATGAAAAACTATAAAAATAAATAGAAAATCATGAATAAACAGAGATATAAAAAATTATTTTAAGAAGACGATACCAGGGTGAGAATGAAGGTACATAAAGGAACCTGGGACTGAAGTTTGAAAGCCTCAGCCTCAAACACCAGCATATTTCAGGGACGTCAGCGTGTGGCGTTGTCATCCTAACAACAACAAAAACTAGGAATCTGTGTTGTACAGTAAAATCACAAACTTATAATATCATCTAGTTTGCATTAGGAAATTAAATAACTTCCCAAAAAAGATGTTTGAAACTAAATCACTTGAATAATATATCTAACATAAATGAGACAGATAAAAATAAATGGGATAAAGAAAACAAACTCTCGCGTGTTTGATTTTCTTCCACAACCTATACAACACAAAGACAAAGGAAAATCTATTGGGGTTATTTAGGGGCTTGCCTTGGTCAAGCACCCATTTTGGTTTTCTAACCTCCACGGAACATCCAATGCTACAGAGGAAATAAAAACACAAGTGTGTGTAAGCTCTTATCCTAAGTGCATCTAGGAGCTAAGAGTAATAAAAATACCAATCTATAGTATTTATCCCTAGTCTTTGGGGAAAATACCCTAGTGTGTGTTTTTAGAAAATGGGTGGTGGTATACACAACAAGCATTTGTCAAAATGATGCTATATGAAAGCAACAACAATATAACACTAATCTATAATAATAAAACAATGTTACCATATTTCGGTGTTGTAGAGGAGGCTGCAAGCTCCTTGACGGTGCAATCCAATGGAGGATGTCTAAAACCCTTACACAAGAGAGCCTCTTCTCAACTCCAAAACTTGATCAAAAGCTCACAAAATCAACCACATGAAAGAGATGCCACAATGCGACGAGCATCCCAATCTACAAAGTATATCCATGAGAATGCTTGAAAGATTTATGTGTGTTTTCCAAATCTAAGAGAGAGATCAATAGTCCAGAGTCCTCAAAATGTTCAAGAAGCTCTTCTTTTTGTCAAAAATTCTCTTTTTTAGATGCAAGAGGGGAATCTACCGAATCGAGTATGCTACAGGGACTGTTCTGGGGTCACGTGAGTGTTACCTTTCTTGGAGATTCCAGAAATGAGCGGGAGATTTTGGCATATTTGAGACACTAGTGTGACACGGGGAGGTTCACACGCGGCGCTTGCGTCCTAGGAATACTCCTCCAAACTTTGCACATGTTCTCTAAAAAGTGGGTCATCCCATAATAATTGGTTACACTTTTTTACTAAACTTGACATTGAAATCAATATTTTGAACTAAATCTTCACTTTCTGACACCTATGGCGGCTAAACTGTTAGAAAATTGAAGATGATGCAAACTAGTGATTTGTGAGATTTTGTTTGTAGATTCTAAATATATATATTTTTAAAATTTGGAGTTAAATTGTAAAATTTTGTGCGTCTCCTTTGATAACTAGTTTTAATTAAAGTGATATGTATTCTGTAGCACATAACTTTTTTTATACAAATGATAAAATTGAATTTGAATATTTTTTTTAATTAAGTTTTGAAGTCAAACCAATTATAATTTAGACATAGGCGTATTCCATAAAACATAACTTTTTTGTATGTATCAAATTTTTTTTTTTTGGAAACAAGGACATCAATACCTAGGGCATAAATATTTTTCAGAATTTTTTTCACTAATTTACTAATTTTCCATGTGTGTAGAACAGAGAACTTGATGTTCGGTGAAAAACCTACATTCACAAGAAAAAAAAAATATATATAATAATCAATTTAAAATTATACTTTTTGGGAAGATTATAATAAGGACTACATACTTACAAAACATAAATTTTAAATAAATTCATCTGATCCCCTAAAAGGTAAATCAAAAGTGGTTTTTTATCAACATTTTGATAAGTGTAGAGGAGACTCCATTATAGGTATGGTTTAAAACTAGCGGGGTTCTATCCAAGGGGGTTTGAATCTAAGGGTGTTTGATCAAACCCTCTTCAATTAAAATCCTTTAAATGAAACCTTTAATGCTTAAATCATTATATTTTCTAAAACTATGTGATTTCAACAAAAATCAGGATGTCTCAGAAAATGTAACCCATTATTGTGAAAGTACCCAAGTAAAATAAGTAAATATCTGAAGTACATTTTTGGCAAATAGATGGTGATGAGGGAAAATAGGCTAAAAGGTCATATTTGGTTACCCTAAGAACATACTATGGGTGTGAACACTAAAACGAGTGTAACGTACTGTGAAATTACGAGGGTACGCAATTTTCTACGTTACAAAACTTAAATTTTTGAATACGACATAACTTGACACAATGCCCCACAAAATTTTATATTTGGAAAAACAAACAAAATACATTTAATTTGTTTTGCTCTTTGTACAAAGTCTAATGGACTCTCTGCATTAGCTATCAGCACGGGGATGTGTAACATCCCAGTGTGATTGCCCCAAGGTGCTCCACTATTATGTTTCAACATTTCTTCTATATCCTGCAAAAAATTCACAATAATATTATAATATTTAATAGTGACAAGAAATATAAGGAATTCTATATTTGTTACAAGTAAAATAGAATGTAAATGCTAGATGCTAAAGTAATGTTGTGCCTTGAACAACCCTTGTACACATTTCTACGCTAAAAAAATAGAGATAGATTGTGTGGTACCATCAATCCAGACATAGCTCTTATGTTCATGAATACAATCCCTGTTACTCTTGACTTTGCCATTTCCTTCCTTGCATCCACCTTTTCTCCTGCAAAGATAATTACTTACTATCCATCATTGAAGATATTATACCATGAGCTATAATGAGTCAAAATTACAATTGAAATTATGAATATTCATTGTTGCGGCTCACACCATGAGAAAGAATAATTTGTAGGTATCGTTGAAAACCATGGAATATTACACCCATTACCACATCATTTACTGTCTGCAAAATTTTTTTACCAAAATAAGCCAAACATAATGAACAATTTAGAAATAATAAATATACATCATAAGATATAAATGGGACTAAGATAAAGAAGTTACTCCTTTGGCAAAATTCTTTATTCTTTTGACATCCTCCAGAGGAAAGGTAACAGAGGACATGACTTTAGGTAGCATCTCAACACCAGGGGGTCCTCGAATAGGCAACTTGGTATCCTCCATCCATATAACTTTTAGGACGCTCGTAATGAGATCAGAAATAGTGTACCACATTACAAGCACAAGCATAAATAGCCTCTGGAACATGTAATACATAAACTCAATAGAAACCCATGAATAATATGGAATAGTGTTGCAAGGTGGAGATTTAAAAGAAGGGAAGGTAATAGGAAGATTGGAATCATCTGCTTTGGTGACACAACAAAGCAGCAAGGACATGAGGGAGGTACCATCTCCTAAGGAATGGTGCATGTTTATAACCAATGTGGCTCTCGCCTTGCTTGTATTGTAGTTTAGAAAGTGGAATGCCCACAAAGGCCGAACTTGGGAAGAGGGGTTAGGTGTATATTACCAATATAATCATTCACAAACTCATCATATTCACTTTGACCCGAAGGAAACTCGGGAACAAATACATGATCCTCCACGTTCACTTCAGTTTTCACCCAATGCAGCCCTCCATGTTTGTCTTCAGTCTAAATTAAACAAAAACATCTTAAATTTTATTGAACAAAATATAATAATTATTTAATTATTAATCAAAAATTAAAATTATTTTACCATTTTATATTTTATAAATACGAGTTTACAAAGCAAGGCGTTTTAGGAGAAGAAAAGAAATTGAATGCCTTAAATTAACTTCTTAAAGAGATCGATTGGTGATTGCATTTACGAAGCGACCCATTGTGATCATAAAGATATCCGTCCGGAAATTCGCTGTGAAATTTGTATGCAAGTTGATATCTGCATGTGCGCAGTAAATATGTGACATTGCAATAATAACTTCGAAGCAGCTTTTAGGTTATTGTACTGGGTTATTTTTAATTAGTACGTAAAGGTGTTATCAATAAAGACGTAAATAGAAATAGTTGGATAAGCCAAGCAGTGCACATGTATCGGCCATTTAATAGCACCTGACAAAGAAAACTATATGAATTTAAACCATGGTTCATGTTTGTTTGAGGGTTTATAAATGTTTGGAAAGTTGAATGGGTAGCTAAATTAGATGACTTTAATGAATATAATATGTGATATGTAAACTAATTTATTGTTTAATACAAATGATTTTTATGGAAAGGGTAGAATTGGCTCCCTTCTTAAGGCTGTGAGGAATATGGTCATTCCTAAAATTTTACGTGTTTGTTCTTTTTGAATTTTTATATATTTTTTTTTATTGTACAAAGTTTGACGTCTTTTGTTTTTAGTTTTTAATTTTTTTATTTCATCTTTGTTTGTGTTCATTCTTTTGGAGTTTTAATATTATTTCTTATCCCATAAAATTTACTTTATTTTTTTTTAGTTTTTAGTTTTTTTTTAAATTTCATTGTGTTTAATGACATGAATTTTAAATGGTGCACTTTAATTATGGAAGTATCACAATATTCCTTAACCACAATACAATCTATTAACATTGTCATAATTAATGTTGTACTATTAGTAAGTTGTAATTTAAACGTATAAGTGTTTCACTTTGGAATTGGCATTCACTTTAATTTGATATACTTACTATTTGTGTGAAGTATGGGTTTAAACTTTGGTATTGACTTATATTTGTTTGACTTTGTATGTTTAAAATTGAAATCACTTTGTCACTCTAATTTGATATACTTATTGTTTCTATGAAGTGTGGGTTTGAACTTTGGCATTGACTTATATTTGTTTCACTTTGTATGTTTAAAATTGAATTCACTGTGTCACTCTAATTTTATATAGTTATTGTTTGTGTGGAGCATGGGTTTAAACTTTGGTATTGACTTATATGTGTTTCACTTTGTATGTTTAAAGTTGAATTCACTTTGTTTGCATTTACTGTTTGTATGAAGTGTGTGTTTGTGCTTTGGCATTTACTTGTTATGTGTGTTTAAATTTTGACATCCATTGATTGTTTGTTTGAAGTGTTTTTGAACTTTGTTTAGTGTGTTTCACTTTGGCATCTGCTAATTGTTTGTTTGAAGTGTGTTTAAACTTTAGGCATTACTTTGTGTGCACTTATTATTTGAACTTTTAGCATTCACTTTCTGTGTGTGTCTAAACTTTGACATCCACTTATTTATTTGAACTTTGGATTTCACTTTGTTTAGTGTGTACACTTTGGCATCCACTTATTGTTTGTGTGAAGTGTGTGTTTAAACTTTAACATCCCTTTATTATTTCAGTGAGCCTTTGGCATTCACTTTGTGCGTGTGAACATTTCACATTCACTTTGTGTGTGAGAAAGAGAACTAAAATTAACATTCACTTGGATTTGAGCCACTTATTGTTTTGTGTATTGGCATCCACTTTACTTATGTGAAGCATATGTTTAAATTTTGGCATAATTTGTTTGTTAATTATGGATTCATTTTTTGTGCAAAATGTGAGTGAACTACATTTGTCATTCAATTATTTGACCTATTTACTATTTGTGTGTTTAAGTAAGTTTGAACTTACACATTCACTTAGTGTGAATCAAAAATTGGTATGTTGAATTATGTTTACTTTTGTGTGTGTGAAGTGTGTGTTTGAACTTTAGCATTCACTTTGTGTGTGTGTGTGGGTGTTTGAACTAACTTTGGCATTCACTTTATATGAAGTGTGTTTGAATTTTACCTTTCACTTAGATTTGATCATTTTGTTGTGTGTGTGTGTGAACTTTCACATTCACTATGTAAAGAGTGTACTAACTTTGTCAGTCACTGCATGCTTGAACTTTGCTATGTTTGTAATTTAGTGTTTACCTTAAATATATGTATGAAGTGTGTATTTTTTAACAAACTACATGTGAAATAATTGAACTAACTTTGTGTGAAGAATGTGTTTTAAAATTGGCAATCACTTTGTCTATGTGAACTTTCACATTCACCTTGTGTGAAGAGTGTAATAAGTTACTAACATTGTTATTCACTTTATGTGCCTATTTGAACTTTGGTATGTTTAAACTTTATCGTTTACTTTGTATATGTACATGAAATGTGTATTTGGACAAACTATGTGTGAAGTTATTAAACTAACTTTTTGTGAAGAGTGTGTTTTAACTTTGGCATTCACTTTATGTGTGTTTGTACTTTGGCATATTTAAACTCGAGCATTTACTTCATGTAGTTGAACTAACTTTGTGTATGAAGCATGCTTGAACTTTGGTGCATGTTCACTTTTTATGTGTAAAGTGTGTGTTTTAACTTTGACATTCATTTTATGTGAATTGTGTGTCTGAAATTTAATTTTGTTAGAAAATATGGGCAGAGACAGAGAAGTTACAAATAAATTTAATACAAATAATATGGTGCTTCCTTCTTATTTTTTTATTTTCAATGAAACACAAAATAATATGAGCTTCTATTGATTTTCAATCAATTCATATTACATATTTATAGGAAACCTCCTATAACAACTCTTCTAAATATAATGAGTTGTTTTAACAACTCAAATCCTTACAAATTCTCTACGTGAGTTGTATTAACAACTGACATTATTATTATCACAAACAACTACCCACACTATAATATTTGTTACAAATAATTAAACATGTGAACACTAACATGATTTCCAACAAATTTTGGCAGTCACTTTGTGTGTTGTGTGTGTTTTCACTTTACCATGGTTTATAACTTTGGCACTCACTTTATGTGTGCGTTTGTATTTTGGCATGTACTTAAGTGTTCATCCATGTTTATACTAACTTTGTGTGAATGAATTATGTTTGGACATTGGCATATTCACTTTTTGTTTATGTAAATTGTGTACATGAGTGGGCGGGGAGCTAATTTAAAAATTCACTTTGTGTGGTATGTGTGTGTTTAAAAATTAAATTTGGTATTCAATTTTTTTGTTATGTGTGTTTGAAATAAATTTGGTATTTGTTGTTGTTGTTATTGTTGTTGTTGTTGTGTATGTGTGTGTGTGTGTGTGTGTGTGTGTGTGTGTGTGTGAGAGAGAGAGAGAGAGAGAGAGAGAGAGAGATTATGATCTTGAAAGAACTTTGACATTTATTTATTTTTGTCTATGAATGAACTTTAGCTATCACTTTTTGTGGAGTGTATGAAAAAACTTTGATGTTCATACAATTGAAAGATTTTACATTTTTTTTTGTGTGTGTACAAATGAATCTTGGCTATCATTTTGAATGGAGTTTATAAATGAACTTTGATGTTCACCTAATTTGGAATGTGCTTCAAAGAACTAACATTTTTTTGTGTGCATGTGCACGTGCACAAATGAATTTTGTCTATCTTTTTGTGTGGTGTATGAATGAACTTTAATTTTTACTTTTGTGGAATGTATGTACAAACAAACTTTAATGATGTTCATTGTGTGTCTTTGTGTGTTTGAATGAACTTTGGCTTTCATTGTATATATGTTTGTAAAGTACTCAAAGTATCATAATCCATGCATGAATAAGAAATCTATGCTATATCCTCAAATGAGGAAAAGATCTATCAATCTCCTCTGCATCCTCCCATGTGGCACTATTCTCTAAATATTGGTCCCATTGGACCTTATATTGCACCACATCCCTGCTACACAACTTAATGTTGTGCCTCTCCAAAATTCAAGTGGGCTCCACCAACACCACTCATGGATCCTGAACCTGTAAAGCACGCTAATCAAGAATATGTGACATGTCAGATAAATCTTAAGTATGGACACATGAAAAATATTATTGATTTTGGCAAGTGCAAGTGGTGGAGCAAGTGTATAAGCTACAGGATTGATCACTTCCAAGACATCAAATGGTCCTACAAATCAAGGAGCAAGTTTAGATGCTTTGCCAAATGAAACTAAACTCTTCTGAGGTTTGACCCTCAAGAAGACTTTGTCACCAACTGAGAACTGTCTAGGTGTCCTATTTCTATCTACATAACTCTTCTAACGATACGAAGCTTGCTTCAATTTCTCTTTGATCAATCTCATCTGATCATCCATTTCCCTTAACATATCAAGACTAATCATTATTATGTCCTCCACCTTATCCCAACTAATAGGTGTTCGACACCTATGCCCATAAAGAGATTCAAATAGTGTCATTCCCAAAGATGCATGGTATGAATTGTTGTATGAAAACTCTACAAATGGAAGGTACTCCTCCCATTTATACTCTTGATCCATACAATACATCCTTAGAAGGTCTTCAACAATCTGTTTGACTCTTTTCATCTAACCATCCATTTGAGGATGATATGCCAAACTAAAATTCAACTTGGTGTCCAAAGCTGCATAAAGAGTTGCCTAAAATTTGGATGTCATGCAAGTGTCTCGATCTGAAATGATTGCCTTAGGCACTCCATGCAATCAAAAAATCTCCTAAACAAACTTCTTAGCTAAAACCAAAGAACCATCTAAAATATTTTCTGGAATGAAATGTTCTACCTTTGTTATCTTGTCCACAACCACTAAGATGGCATCATGTCGATTCTTAGACATGGGCAACCCCTAAATAAAATCCATACTTATCACTTGCCACTTATGCTCAGGAACACTGTGTGGATATAACAATCCTGTTGGATGTACATGCTCGATTTTGACTCATTGGTACTCCAAACATTCAGCCACAAATTCTGTCACATCCCTCTTAAAAGTCTAGGCTAAAAGTATTAGGGTCTTAAACCTTCAACCATTTTAGTAACTCTAGGGTGCCCCGAATAAGGTGCGTTGTGGATCTACTCAAGCACTAACTTTCTCAACTCTCCTGAGTTAGGAATATACATCCTTCTCTGATATCTCAAAACTCCATCTAGCTCAATCACATAACCATCAAACTTGTGGTCTAAGGGGTTTGCTTCCAAAGCTTGCTTCACTCTTTCATAATGCTCATCCCCTTGAAGATTCTAAATTACTTTTTGCTTCAAATTGGATCTCATTCTAACGATGGCAGCCAGATGTCTTCTTCTACTAAGAGCATCTGCTACTCTATTCTCCTTTCCTTTTATATACTCAATTCCAAAGTCATACTCACTAAGGAATTCTAACCACCTTCCCTGTCGTGCATTAAGGTTAGGTTGAGTAAATATATACTTGAGCCCTAAATGATATGTCTTTAACTCAAGGGCTTACCTAGAAGATAATGCCTCCACATCTGAAGTACATGAACTATGGAGGCTAACTCAAGGTCATGTGGTGCATAGTTTAACTCATATTTCTTTAGCTTTCTTGACTCATATGCAACCACTTGCTCATTCTACATCAACACTCCTCCTACTCCTTCTCTAAAAGCATCAATTATAACTGTAAAGTGACCATTAGGATTTGGTATGGTCAAGATAGGAGAAGTTGTGAGCTTTTCCTTTAGCACTTAGAAAGCTTGCTCACACCTTTCTGTCCATTCAAACTTCTTACCCTTCTTTTGTAGTGAGGTAATCAGTGCTTCTATAGTTGAGAAACCTTCCACAAACTTTCTATAATAACCTACAAGTCCCATAAAACTTATGACCTCTGTCACACTCTGAGGTGTAAGCCATTCCTTTATCACTTTAATCTTCTCAAGATCAATTACAATCGCTTATGTCGACATCACATGACCAAGATAGTGCACTTTATCTTGAAAGAATGTACACTTAGATAGTTTACCATAAAACTTCTGTTGTCTCAAGCATTATAAGACTATCCTCAAATGCATTTCGTGCTCTTCCACTGATTTAGAGTATATCAATATGTCATCAAGGAAGATCAACACAAAATCATCTAAACAATCACTAGATATGCTATTCATCAAATTCATGAAGGCTGTTGGAGCATTAGTCAACCCAAATGGTACCACTGTGAACTCATAGTGACCATATCGAGTCCTAAAAGTTGTTTTAGAGATGTCCTCATCCTTAATCTGCAATTGGTGATAGCCAGATCTAAGGTCTATCTTCTAGAACACCGTAGCTCCTTTCATCTAATCGAAGAGCTCATCTATTCTTGGGAGTGGGTATTTATTCTTTATAGTATCTTTTTTAAGCATCCTATAATCAATGCATAACCTCAAAGTACCATCCTTCTTCTTTACAAAGATAATTGGTGTGCCCCATGGTGACACACTAGGTCTAATGAACCCTTGATTTAGCAACTCATGTAATTGTGTTTTAAGCTCATACAATTCTATAGTAGTCATCCTATAAGGTGCCTTAGATTGAGGTGCAATCCCTGGTAGCAAATCAATTGAGAAGTCAAATTCTCTCTTCGATGGTAACTCTGTCAACTCCATAGGGAATACATCTCAGAAATCTCTTAGGATTGGGTAGTCATTGAATGATGGTTCTTCCTTGTCAAGGTCCTTTACTTGGATGACATAAATGGTACACCCTTTCCTCTTGGCTTTTTCAATTGCATAGCTGAGATTTTTCTACGCTCTAAAGGTCTCTTAGATCCAATAATTTCCAATTGATTTCCTAGGTCATCCAAATATCTAACAAGTTTGTCTTCATAATTTACTAGAGACTTATGTTCAGCTAACCAGTTGATTCCTAGAATTACATCATAAGACCCTAAAGGTGCTACATATAGATTAACATGCATCTAAAAACTTGGAAGCTCTAACTCACTACATGCTAGACATGAGTCTACTCTCTTTTTTTCTCTATTGCCATATTGTACCATCCAAGAGTTTTCCATATGGCAAGGTCTAATAGATAACTTAGATACTACTCTATGATCTATAAAAACATTCTGTGGCACTAGTATCAATCAAAATAAAGACAGGTAGTCCATAGAACTTACCTTGGAACTGAATAGGTGCTGCCTGAAAGTCTGCTTGTCGATTGTCCAATGTGACATGTATCTAATGTTGAGGTGCTCTTTGTTGATTTTTGTTTCCTCTTCCTGTTGATCTTTATGCACATGAATTAGCATAATTCTCTCCTCCACAAACATAGCATCCACCCTTAGGTGCTCTTGATCCTTTAGTCCTTTCTCGTTGTTTGTTGTTTCAGTTGTTATAGCCACCTCTTTTGTTGCCTCCATGCTAGTTTCCACCATTTCCACTTTGAGAGTTATTACCTATCTTCAAATTCCTGATCTGTCGATTGCCATTACCTTGATTTTTATTTTGATTATATAATTATGTTGGTAGTTATGTTGATTATTCTAAGGTCTCTAATTGGCAAACTTTGCATCTCTCTACTTACAATAACTGGCTACTTGTTGGAGCTTCTGCTCTTGTTTAATGGATTTCTCAAAAATGGCATCCATAGTGAGTGGATTATGAATGTTTACCTCAGTTCCAATCTAAGACCTTAAGCAGTATACAAACAAAGGCACAATAGATAATAGAATGAAATACATGTGGTTATACCTATATCTATCAAATGAATCAATATTAACATAGGTGTATTGAAAACGCATATAGCTATTAAGTAGTTGTCGATTCCATTAGATATGCAATCCAAACAACTATATTTATATATTGTGCAACAATCATTTTACTTGATAACTACTAATCCTTTCATTAAGACAATGAATTTAATATAAGTGCTACTCTTAAGAAGTTGTTTTGATGAAATAATTAGATTAGATGATATGATATATTGACTAAACATACATATAGATATAAAAGTAAGTGTAGTTTTTTTTTTCCACTATGGTGAGAGGGGACGGATTGGCCTGTGTTGGCCGTGGTCGGCACAACCATCTGTTCCATAACGTGGGTGTCGTGGCTACCATGGCACCCATAGTTTTACTATGGCAGTGCACTACCGAATACAATCAAGAAAATATAAGCTATCTAACTTAAAAAATATCAATTTTAACATTATTAGCTCCTATTGTTGGGCGACACATGAACTAGATAAAATATAAACTAAGCTTCTCTTAAAGAATAGAATTAAAACAATAGTAACGGATGCAAGAATTATATCTAACTGCTACTTAAAACAAGCATTACTTTTTTAATGATAATATCAATATTAAACTTTATGAGTTGTGACTATTCACAGCTGACTCAAGTTTTAGTATATCATGGATGGAAAGATAATATTATCTTGGTTCTTAATAATTGCAATACTAATATCTTTTTTTTTTAAATGTTTGGCATAACATGCGGGCGTATGAAACAAAACATAACCTAGTATTATAAACAAATCTCGAAGGCTATAATATTTATTCTGATAATATTCTTCCTTCAACCTGTTACAAGGAATGAATGATAACATCAAAATTGTTCTTTTTACCAAAGTATTCAGTGACCTAGGATCTAAGTAAATATCATTACAACTCCCCAAATATCAAATTTATGCTATAATTATTGAAATGATACTTTTAGTAAATAAAAGAGGAAATTACATTGATAATTATGGATAAACTCTATAATTCCAATTTTCTTCAGAACAGTTGCCTCTATTTGTTTACAAATTGAATTTTCAAATCAGCAATCATGGACAAGAATTCGCACAGTCACCTACTATCATCAACATTCAATAGTGATTTTCTTTTTAAGAACCTACATACAATAGCAATAAAGCAAAGTAGCCTGGTTCTACTCACCTCCCAACCACAGGATCGACAAAGTCGAATCCACCCCTGAGCTCAAAAATAGAACCCCTTTGCTCAAATGATCCAGAAACTTAAAAGAGAGATTAAACTCATAGAGTAAGTATGCACAAGGAAACCCATTTCAGATTTCCAATAAGGGAAAAAGAATGAGGATCCTCTTTGGGGTTAAGGTTAAGGTCCCTGTAGCTCCCTTGAATGTAGCTCCCGAAACAAATAACACTTGTAGCTCCCAAAAAACACATGTAGCTCCTAGAAAACACAAACCACCACAACACCAATCTTCTAATCTCCCATACACCAACACCATCACAATCACCAATCACCAACACTAATCACCATGAGTAACCCCAAAGAGGAATCCACCATTTCCAATCCCCACACAATGATTCCTGAAAACCAAACCCTCACATACAAGCACAAGAATTCACATAATACTATCAAACAGTTTAGCAAACAACAATATATTGGAGAACAAAACACTAAATCAACCATACCTTGGCTGTCCAAGTTAGGATCAGCCCATTGGGTTCCCAAGAAAAAGCAAAAATCTCCCAATTTTCTAGCCACACACACACACTTCCTTGGATTTCCACTCCAAAGAAATGCAGGTTACAAGAAACCATAGCTCATACTTCTCTACTTTTCTTTTCAGAGAAGATTGAGATATCAAAATGATTCCCAATACCAAGTCTTTAAAAGACTTTTTCACAAACTCTTCACTTTCCTTCCCTAAAATAAAAATAAAATAAAATACATATTTTAACACAACCCTTCCCAAAAAAATAAATAATTAAATATTTGAGCATTGGGGTTTTGTTTCCTTTCTTTAAGAATCTGGGCCACTCCTCCTGCACAAAAACTTATTAGAATATTAGTACATTTAGAAATTGATAGCTAAAGCAAAATATAACTAATTCATTTCTATCTTCCAATAATCCATATGATAAATAATAACATTCTTTTGCAAGATTCAAACATATAATCAACAAATTAAACTATAATCATTTAATCATTAAATCATCTCATTATTTCAAAACAAATAAATAATTAAATACTATTCAAAATCATAAACATTTAGTCTCCATAGTCAAAATATTAATATTAATAGTAATAGAAAAATAATAATGTCACTCATAGTCCATGAACTCATCATAACCAAACCTATTACATTCTCACACAACTCAAAATGTTATATCTAATGTCTATAATGTTAATTAGGCCTCACACACTCCTAGATAAAAATCTACTTTCCTTCCCCAATAAATAAGTAAAATAAGAAAAAAAGAAAGAAAAAAGAAAATGACGATCCATATTCACCTATAGACCATCTTTAATTCCCTTTCCAAAGCATCACAGCTTAGAAAACACACTTTTGAGCAATAATAAAGAAGAACATCATTCATTCAAACAAATATAATTATATTTTCTATAATCTAGTTTTATTCTCTAATCTCATTTTTTTGTTTAATAGTTTGTAGAAAACTAATGTTAACTATATCCTATCCATTGTCATTTAGGTTCAAGCATATAGTTTAAAATAAAGACATAATATGAGTTTAGAATAGTTTTCACATCAAATAAACATAGGTAATAATTAGAAATCAAATTGTCTCTATTTTGAGGATTAATATAACTCTTTTAAAAAGTGTTTAAATGAAGCTAAAGAAGCAAATCATTCAAGCTACAGAATCTTATATCAAGCTACAGAAAGCAATGTATGTCTGCTACAGGATCTAGTAAAAAGGTGACAGTGATAAAAACAGGTAGAAAGACAGCTAATAAGCTTCAGGAATAGTGATCAAGCTACGGGTAATGTTGTTTATTTGCAGGCTAAAATTTGGCAGGCCGTTGGTCAACAAGAAGAATAGGTCGATCAAATATACTAGCCATCATGGTTTTAAAGGTCGATCTTCAATCAAAACATAGAGGGACAATACAACAAGCAAAAGCTATTAATTTCAGTAACCCAGGAATAAATTTATAAGTTTAGAAATCTAATTTTTCAGGCAGTCATATAGAAAGTCATTAGCTATAGCTAGGCTGCTCCAAATAGACCACCAAGACAAGAACAGGCCAATGCAAGGTAAGGAGATCAATCCCAAAAGCATAAAATAGAAGAAAAGAATGTAGGTCGAGCTATATGCAAATAGGTTGAATTTAGATTTAACAGGAGAACACCTTCAAAATAATGTTGATTCCAATCGATATAAAGGAAAAGAATGTAGACCATGAAAGAATAGATTATTTGCAGGCCAAAATAACCAAACCATACAATATTATTTCACCATTAATTTATTGTTAACATAACAAGTAAAATACCCATTTCTTTGCTTGCTAAAGGGGGTCAAATCTTTGTTGCAGTCACTGATCTTGCTTCTCTCCTGTTGCTGGTCATGTCTACTTCATGTCACTGCTTCAAAAAATAATAACGTCCCCTTTCTGCTATTGCCAAACGTGGTCTCTTTTTCTCTATCATGACTTCTTCTTTTTATCAAAAATTTTCTCTTAATTTTGGCATCCAATATTTAGGTTTTGGCTTCTTTTTATAACTAAACTTTTTGTTTAAGTTTGCATGAGATTTAGCTTGTTCAAAAGCCTCCAAATTAAAATAGAATAAACTTATTTATTCCTATCATTGCATGACAGAATTATTATTCTTTTAATTCCTTTATTTAGATTTCTAAATATAATAAGTATTATTAATATAATTTATTTATTTTCAAAATAACATAATCACTTAAATCAAAACAAGAAGTGTGTGTATATATATATATATATATATATATATATATATATATATATATATATATATTTTGTAGTTTAATTATAATTGTTTTATGTCTAATTTAGATATTGTCTTCCAAAAAATAATATTTATAAAAATAGGAAAACATTATTATTTATTATTAAATAATATAAAATACACCATTTAAATATAAATCGAAAGAACATTAATATTCATGATTAATCATACACTCGAAACAATCTTACTATAGCAATTAAAACACTATTTTTCTAAGTATCTTACTATCAATCACATTTTATTATCCATACAATAATGCATAATAAGCCATTTGAAAATGTAATATGAGACTATGTGAGTGTGTGAGTGCATTAGTGTTATCCATCCCAAACAGTTCTTTCCAAGTGGCTAGAACATCTCTACCTCAACCATGTTCTCATTTTCAACGAGTACCTGCATTCATTCGCACTCAACTCGACGTCAATAGGTTAGTTCCCCAAAACATAGCTGAAGCAAAACATTATAATCACATCAATAATATTTAATATTAAATCAACTTTCCAATTCACACAAATATAACTTTATGATAATTCCCTTACACACGTGGAACTTACTCAAAGTAATAACAATCATAGTAGATGTTCACTAATCTAGAATAATAATATAGTCCATAAAAATGACATGTGACAGTGTTTGAAATAACTTGGCATTCATAGTGTGTATGTGTGAATAAACTTTGCAATTCATTCATTGTGTGTGTGTGTGTGTGTGCATGTGTGCATGTATATGTGTGTGAATTAATTTTCGCATTCATTGTGCACATGTTTGAAAGTTAACTTTAGCATTCACTTCATGTGTGTTTGTGTGTGAAAGTTGACTTTGTTATTCAATTTGTGTGAAGTGTGTCCCTGTGTAATTGAATTAACTTTAGCAATCATTTTTTAGTATGAATGTACTTCAATAATTATATTGTGTGGAGTGTATGTACACAAATACTTTCAAACTTTAATGATGTTCACTTTCTTCATGTGTGCATTTGAATCAACCTTGGATTTTGATGTGTGCACGTGGAGGGGAGTGGGATGGGGAGGGAGGTTGAAAGTTAACTTTGACAGTCATTGTGTGTGTGCATGTGTTCTTGAATAAACTTTAGCATTCACTTTGTGTGTGTATGGCTGGGTGGGTTTGAAAGTTAGCTTTGGTATTCATTATGTGTGCACATGTGTGTGTCAATAAACTTTGGAATATACTTTGTGTGTGCACACGTGTGTGTGAATGAAATTTGACATTCACTTTGTGTGTACAAAAATAATTTGAATTTTCCTTTGTGTGGAGTGTGTGTGTGTATGGGAATGAAATTTGGCTTTCACTATGTGTGTGAATAAACTTTGGCATTCACTTTGCGAGTGTACAAAATACTTTGAAATTCACTATGTGTGAAGTGTATGTTTTTGAATGAACTTTTTCTTTTATTTTGTGTGTTTTAGTGGGTTTGAAAGTTAGCTTTAGCATTGATTATTTATACATGTGTATGGGAATCAACTTTGGCATTCACTTTGTGTGTTTGAATGGACTTTGGCTTTCACTATGTGTGTGGGTGGGTTTGAAAGTTATTTTTAGCATTTATAGTGTGTGCACATATGTGTATGTGAATAAACTTTGGCATTCACTCTATGCACATGTACATGTGTGTGTGAATGAGACTTGATACTCAGTCTATGTGTGTACAAAAATATTGATGTTCACTTAATGTGAATTGTGTGTGCGTGTGTGTGTGTGTGAATGAACTTTGGCTTTCACTGTATGTGGGTAGGTAGGTTTAAAAATTAGCTTTGGGTATAGTGTATGTGCACATGTGTATGTGAATGAACTTTGTCATTCACTTAGTGTATACATGCATGTGTATGTGAATGAACTTTAGAATTCATTGTGTGTCTTTATGTGTGTATAAAAATACTTTGATGTTCACTTTATGTGAAGTGTGTACAAAAATACTTTCAAAGTTCAATGATGTTCACTTTTTGTATACACATCTTTGAATTAACTTTGGCTTTCACTATGCATGTTTGGGTTTGAAAATTAACTTTGACATTCACTGTGTGTGTGAATGAAATTTGGTACAAAAATACTTTGATGTTCATTTTGTGTGAAGTGTATGTACAAAAATAGGGGGCAAAACAATAATGTCCTATCCAGTTCAAGTTCGGGTTCCAAATCCATTGAAATGACATCCGGACCCAAAAACATACTTAAGTAGAGATTAATCATTATCCACCCAGAACGGATATCAAAAGATCCAAATCCCATATATCCATATCCATATCTAAGTCATAGCCGTCAAATTTACTTCATCATGTTCTAGCAGGGAATGGAGCAGATTATGTAGAGTTTGGTGGAGGATGTCACAAAAAAATATATATTTGGGAGAGAGAGGTAAATGAATTGATGTTTTTGGGGTGAGACGTTTTGGAAAGAAAGCAAGCAAGCTAAGGAGAGAGTCAATCCCTGGACCTTGTTCTTTGTAAACTTTTAGCATTCAACTGAAAAGCTCCAGGAATTCATCATCTACATTGTAGGTTAAGGTGAGCGAATGGATGTTTTTGGGAGGAGGAATCTTGCATTTTGTGGCATGTAGGGAAAAGAAGTAGAGGCAATGCCTATTTGGAGAGGCTCTAAAACAAAAAAAAAAGACACAAAACAGAAAATAGGGGGCAGCAATCACTCAGGCTAACATATCAATTGTAAGATTTGAGGTGAGGAGAGGGAGTGTGATTAAAAGGTATATGCATCAATTCCTTATTTTTTTAGCACAAAACCTAAACTTTGTTTGTTGCAATTCTATTAACCACAGAAAAAAAGAAACCCCTTGGTTGTGTTTTAAAACTCATGCCAAAATTTATTTCAATGCAAGAAATTTACATCACCTCTTTCCTTGAATCGACTTTTTTAATATTGCAGAAATTTATTTCAATGCAAGATTTTTTTGTCACCTCTTTCCTTGAATTTATTTTGTTAACATGCAGAACTATTTCCTTATTATGTAGATCAAAGGGTTTTTAATGAAAGATTATGTGGTTTTTGTTTATAATTTTTAGGCAAACTAAGGGTTTGATTTTATAGAGAATATAATGAAGGTAGCCATACAGAAAACTGGGACGCCATGATAGAGATTGAAGAGATCTAAGTCCCATGAAACCTTTTTGTTATACGATGCCTTCTTTGAAAGGATTTTCATTGCAACTCTTCTTAAGATAACTGAGCGGCCTTTTGTTTTGGTCATTATGGTCAGTTCTACTGAATCACCATCCTTGTTGAAATGGTTGCCCTAGAGTTAAACAATGACATGGCACTAAAATAACTTAGATTCATCCATTTGTCTTTGTGCATTGAAATTTGGTCACATAATTTCTAATTAGTAAAATCTGTCCCACAACACAAGGATCTAAGGGAACTACTATAGGAGGAAAAACAATTAAGATTTTGATTTTGTAAGTCTTTTAAACATTTTATTTTGTTGTGTTAAATATGGTAGACAATATGTAAAATCCAGGCTGTGAATAGATTTGCAATACCATTTGTCGTTATTTTCTTATAATATATGTGCATTTCTATATGAAGAGTGATCAAATTGGGTTCACTGGATTTATTACAAAACTGACCCAACTGACAAAGGGCTATTTTCAATAAAATTACACTATCCTCGAAAGCTTTTGTCTTGTAGATCACATTTTTCAATTTCAAATTTATTATTTAGTATTTTAGTCAATTTTGGATTCCTCATTTGGTTAAACGAGATGAACTAGGTCTAGGCATTAGAGTGGTTTTTTGGAGTGGCTCTCTACTGGCCCGGGGCCCACAAGTGGCTGCCAGGGGAACTAGTAGTAGAGTTAGAGTAATAAGTGATAACTAAATAAAAATATTAGGGTAAAAACACTAGTATGATAATGACTCCTTGTGCATGGCCTTGAGGGCTTGTAAAGGATAAGGATGCAATGAGAAGGCCTATCCATCTATGAGGAGTCGAGTTATCCATTTGTAGGGAGTTGATTCAGGCATGATTGAGTCTCCTTGTCTGTATGAGAGGTGTACTTTGTTCTATGTGGTGTCATACCTTCGAACATGCATGATGACACTCCATCCAATCTACACTCTAGTATCTAGTACCTTAGTAGTCGTGAGTAGTACCCAAACTATGATTGGATGAGCATCTCTATGTTATGACACTGGCTTTATGCGTTGTTTTCTGTGTCTACTTTGTGATTGATGTGAGTGTTGGCCATCATGTATACCCTTAATTTGTTACTTCTGTTTGGGCCTTGTGACTACCTTCGAGCACGATGGGGTGGTCTCTTATGAGTCCACATGGTTGGGAGGCGTTGCCACCACCATTAGGGACCAGTGAATAGGTTATTAAAGCATCAGTTGGAGATGTTCTCTCTCTCCATTACTTTATCAGTTGTACTTATTTAGTCATTGTATCATATTCATGACTATGCCATTGTACTGTATATTCTTTTATGTAATTGTACTCTCATAAGAGAGAAGATGTAACCATGTAATTTAATGAGAAGAAATAAGATGTTTCTTATTTGACTTACGGATTCCAGTGTGGGTATTAGACCCACTTGTACTATGACAATTATGGATTCATGTTTTTATTTGGAATGGGTATTAGGAAAATTTGAGTTGGTGTTTAAAATGAATGTAGTTGTAACAATGTTTCCTCTCGAGAGTGATTTAGTTCTCTCCTGTGGGTTGTACATCCAGCCATACTTAGCCATGAATGTTGTTAACATATCGAATTGACAATCATCTTATGTGTATGTTATCTATTTATGTCAAAAAGAAAATTATCTTGTCCTCTTTTAGCTCTTACCCTTCAAGGGTTACATAGCAGGATGTTACATCTAGTATCAAATCCCATGTTCACACACTGGGAGCTCTGGCATACTTGAGCCGTCTATGTTTTGTTGTGTTTGGCATGTGTGGCGTGAGCTTGTTATATTGTTTTATAGCCTTGTTGTTATGCTTTCATTCCTTAGTTTGGTGTATAGGTCATTCTTGGGATGATCTATTTTGATGTGTTGTTTGTCTCCTTTAGGATTCCTCCTAGGGGTAGAGCCAGAGGTAGAGTTAGAGGTATATCCACTATTCTTTGATGTAGCACCCAGTGTAATGCTGATCAGGGTAATCAGGTTGAGCATAAGGAGGAATAGCATGCTGAGAACCAAGCCAAAGGGCTTGGGAGTGCTCAAGTTTTAGCTCTTTTATAGTAGATTATGGATTGATTAGGACCTCGTCAGGAGGTATCTCATGAGGAGAAGTCACACCCTTCTCATCAAGATGGTCAGGATGCTAGAGCTAAGCATGAGCATTCCCATAGTCTAGGTCATTCAAGCGCAGTTGTTGTGAGGGATAAGGTGGCTATAGAGTCCCTTGTTCATGGTTGTGTGTTGGGTGTGGGCACCTTCACTACCACAGTGGATCTTCGTGTGTTGCCTTTGGGATCCTATGGGATTGTCTTAGGCATTGATTGGTTGGAGACCCATCTTGCTAGTATAGATTTGTTAGTGAACAGATTTGTCCTTTGAAAATAGCTATGGAAAATTACACAAAATGCCCGAGAAGGACTAATAGCACTAATAGATTTTTGGTGACTCTACCAGGGATTTAGGGTTTCTCCCTATTTGTGGTGTAAGTGTGCTCCCCCTTAGGCATTTTGGATCTCCTCTTACTGATTGATGACTCCCAGATCCATGGCGTCTTGAATGTCAGCTAAGAAATTTTCTTGAGGTAAAGTATTGAAGGTTCGCAATGCTAAACATCTTGAGGAAGTTATACAATGTCAATGGACAATAGAAAATACTCCTTTCCCTCCACTGCGTCACTGCTACATAAACTAGAGCCACTTCCTCCCTTTATTCCTAAAATTTCACCACACAATCACTCAGATGATAATTCAAATTTTTGGCTGATCTTTAGTAGTGAGAAGGATATTAGACCTAGCAAAATTCCTAGTAAAATAGTCAAGAAAACAAGTGGCTCTATCTTTGAAATAAAAGATGATAAATGTGGAAGCATAGTTGATGCACTGCTTGATAGAATGGCTCAAAAAGATGTAATCTATGGAATGCATTTCGCTCTTGCCAGAGATTGTATTTGCAACTACCCTAGAAGAAAGACATCGATGTAAAATATAGAAGTATAGGTGATGAAGGGGGTAAATCATAAAACACACAATAATAGATATTGAACACAGCAAAAAGAACTTTCTTTTATTGAACTGGGCAACTCATTACATTACAGAAGCTCAATTACAATCAGAGGATGAATCCTCTACTGGCTGCAACACATTACAGCTTTCCCAATCTCAAGACAATAGAATATTCAGCCTTCTATAACCCCAAATCAGCTAGGGTTTTTGTTTTCCCACCTATTCTTGACTCTACATTGGCCCCCTTTTCTCTACTACCATCCAGGGTTCCCAAAATAGTCATAAATAGCACTTTTTGGCGGCTTCTAGCTAAATTTCAAAATTTGCAACTCCCTCCAAAGTAGTTCAACTTCCGGGAAGCATAACTTTTGATCTGGGTGTCCAATTGACGAACCGTTTTAAGCACCAGAAAGATTGTGATGTGAAATATCATGGTGTAAATATGTAAATGGATTTATGTCAACTTTTTGGAACATTATGGGATTTTTTATTGCCTCATATCTCATTCCAGAAATTTTCAAGGAAAATAAAAACTTTAATATCTTTCAGCTCACAAATGATATTTGCCTAATTCATTCACCAAAGGTCTTATATTTCTGTTATGTAACTTTTTGGAAGTTTTTGCTTCATTACGTGCCCAAATGCAAACTTTCTAAAAATAGCAGGTACACTTTCCAAAACAGGCAAGTCGCTATTTTTAGCAGTTTTGGAAAAACTGAAAGTCCTACATTATTATTCTAGATATTATGGAACCAGAAACACTAATTATGGAAAGAAATGAAAATAACTACAATGATTTTGAATTAACTTATTTTTGGGTGATGCAAGATTGCCCTTACACCACTAGATGCTCCTGCATCAATAGGCAAGACTGTGATCTTTTTGCAAAATACTTCAAATAGAACTGTGATCTCATGGATTACAGTGAGTGGATTTAGTAGATGTCATGTCAGTCTTTAGTTGAGAGCATCCACCAGTTTCCATCTCAGGAGAAATTTTATGCAATGATTAAGGAGGCGGGCTTTGAGAAAGTTGAGTATGAGAAACTTGCGTGTAGAGTAGTTGTAGTTCATTATGGATTCAAGTTATAATAAATATTCATTGTACTTTTTATGAAGTTTGTTAAGCATTGAGAGAAATCAATAATATATCTAAAGTGGATAACCAACAAATTACAATAGATGTTGTTGTGTACTATCTAATCTCAATCATTAGAGCCAAAGTTTTCATATACTTTGGTAGAGTTGTTTTCTATGCATCCTCTTGGTTCATGCCGAAGAGGGAGATATTTGGCAATGATTGAAATGTGTTCTACTCAAAGAATCAGATTTAGAAAGAATGCCTATTATTGACGGACTGTGAAGAGCATATTTTAGTTGATCTTGTAGGGACTTCTGGTGATGGTTTAAGTATTAAGTTCCCAAAATTGCATCCGTCTCAAAGTTCTTTTGAGAAACATTATCAAAAATTATGATAGCCTCAGTGATATGTCTCTAGCAAGGCCTAATCAATCAAATCATCATAACCTGATCGGTTTGTTGAAGATCTAATAACCTCTGTGTGATGATTGTGGGAAATCGAATATAGTGATAACATAAAGACCAGTTATAAGAGCATTTGAAGCTCTACATGCAACTAACAAATATGAAGCCAGACTCCACCAAGATGGGAGCATTGAAATTGGGTGTGGACATCAATTAAGGTGTAATGGAAGGAGTATTCTTATCAAATAATTATAGTTGGAATTCTCTAATAAACATGTATGCAAATAGTATGGTCATAAAAGATATTGAGAACATGAGTAATATGAAAATGGCCTTGTATACACTACACAAATTGAACCATCAGAATGTGGTTGAGAAGTCGAATCAAAGATCTGAATTTGATTAGAGTTGGAAGAAAGGTTACATAGGTTGGAATGCTTGATCCACCAAGAGAGGAGTCGACAGCGGAGTCTCTATGTTGCCTGTTTGGAGCATTTGATCCATTGGAAGACTTAATTGGGCATTCATATACCACATCAGATTTTGAGGAGTTATCACCCATACAATGGGCATTAGCTCTACAATGTTTAGTGATGGAATAAATGACACTCCTACTCTTAAAAAGGAAGATATTGGAATAGCAGTGGGATCAAGCACTGCTGTTGTAAAGAGCACTTCTAATATGGTGTTGACTAATGATAACTTTGCCTCAATTATTGTAGTTGGGTGAACCATATACAATAATACAATACAGTTCATTTGATAACACCGAGCACAAGTACTCCCCTTTTACTACATTCAGGAAAGATGCATGTTTTCCTTGATGTAGTCAAAGAAGAGCAAATGCCTTGGGTAGTTTTACCTCAAGCTAAATATCTTGATGCAATGGCTCATCAACATTCCAAGAGCAAGGATATAATGTATAACATAGATGATTATTTCTTGAATGCACTAGAGGATTACCAATTATTGTGTGCAGGTGAATCCTAGTTTATTAAAGACTCTTAGGAGCTCAAGTCTCTTTTATGTAATGAGTTTCTTGAGAGCTAGGTTTGCCAAGGTACTTTTAAAGCTGAGAGTCACGTGCCTAATCTCTCTGAATGTGGTCAAATTGGAGGCAATGAATCTAAATCTCGTCAGGAGATGGTTGAAGCTAGGAATTTGATGTCTAGCCTTCTTGATTATGGTTGCATTGGAAATGATGAACATCAAAAGGAACTTATTGAAAACAGTCAAGTTGAAAGGGAGGTAAAAAGTAATTGTAGCAATTATATGCATTGGGAAGGACTCTAGGGAAGTCAAAATGTCACTCTTAAAAGTGAGTTATTAAATTAATCTGAAGATAGGTTTTGAAAGGTAGTTGTTCCATGAGAAGATGAAAGAATAAATTTTATTTGTTTAGTGGAATTTCAAAAGATTAGTTATAAGAGAAGATAAAACATTTTTGAACATTTCAAGAGGTAGTTATGAAAATAGAAAAGTTTCCTGAGAGACTTATAAATATGTTGTTTATTATAATGTAAAAGGGATCTTTTTTTCATCTTAGAAACAGGGAAGGAGGAAGCAAATTTTCTTTTCAAGCACAGTTTGTTGTATCAGATGTGGAATCCTTGAACTTACATATTGGAGAAATAAGGGGATTATTTCTTAATCTTCGCATTTATTAATATTCTCTTTGATTGCCAATGTCCTTTGTGTCTCCATAATTGTTCTTCAATATTATATTTGTGTTCATATTTAAGAACAATTACAGAGACACAAAGGACATTGGCAATCAAAGAGAATATTAATAAATACAAAGATTCAGAAATAATCCCCTTGTCTATCCAATATGTAAGTTCAAAGACTCCACATCTGATACAACAAACTGTGCTTGAAAATAAATCTGCTTCCTCCTTCCTTGTTTCTGAGATGAAAAAAAAATGATCCCTTTTACATGATAATAAATAGCATATTTAAAAGTCTCTCAGGAAACGTTTATGTTTTCATAACTACCTCTTGAAAGGTTAAGAAATATTTTATCTTCTCCCACAACTGATCTTTTGAAATTCAACCAAACAAATAAAACTTATTCTTTCATCTTCTTGTGGAATAACTGTCATTTAAAATCTATCTTCAAATTAATTTAATAACTCACTTTTAAGAGTGACATTTTGACTTCCCTAAGTCCTTCCCAACACATATAATTGCTACAATTATTTCTTACCTCCCTTTCAACTTCACTATTCTTAATAAGTTCCTTTTGAGGTTCATGGTTTCCAATGCAACCATAATCAGGAAGGCCAGACATCAAATTCCCAACATCAATAATATCCCGACAAGATTCAGATTCATTGCCTCCAATTCAACCACATTTAGAGAGATCAGGCAAGGGACTCTAAGCTTTAAATGTCCCTTGGTGAGCTTAGCTCTCAAGAAACTCATTACATAAAAGAGACTCCAGCTCTTGAGAGTCTTCAATAAACTGGGATTCACTTGCACACAATAATTGGTAATCCTCTGGTGCATTCAAGAAATAATCAGCTGTGCCATATATTATATCCTTGCTCTTAGATTGTTGATGAGCCATTGCATCAAGATATTCAGCTTGAGGTAAAACTACCCAAGGCATTTGCTCTTCTTTGACTACATCAAGGCAAACTTGCATCTTTCCTGAATGTAGTAAAAGGGGAGGAGTACTTGTGCTTGGTGTTAATGGATGAACTATTTGGTATTATTGTATATGGCTCACCTAGCTGCAACAATTGAGGAAAAGTTATCATCAGTCAACACCATACCAGAAGCACTCTTTGCAATAGCAGTTCTTGATCCCATTGTTATTCCAATATCTACCTTTTTAAGAGCAGGAGTGTCATTTATTCCATCACCAAATGTTGTAGAACTAATGCCTTTTGTATGGGTGATAACTCCTCAAACTCTGATGTGGCATATGAACACCCAACTAAGTCATCCAATGGATCAAATGCTCCAAATGGGCGACACAAAGACTCTGCTATTGACTCCTCTCTTGGTGGATCAAGCATTCCAACATGTGTAACCTTTCTTCCAACTCTAATCAAATTCAGATCTTTGATTCAACTTCTCAACCATGTTCTGATGGTTCATTGTGTGCAGTGTATACAAGGGCATTTTCATATTATTCTTGTTCTCAATATCTTTTATGACCACACTATTTGCATACATGTCTATCAGAGCATTTGAGCTGTAATTATCTAATAAAAATACTCCTTCCATTATGCCTTTATTGATGTTCACACCTAATTCCAATGCTCACATCTACGTGGAGTCTGGCTTTATATTTGTTAGCTGCATCTAGAGCTTTGAATGCTCTTGTAACTGGTATTCATGTTATCGCTATATTCAATTTCCCATGATCATCACGCAGAGTTTATAAGAGCTTCAACATACCAATTAGGTTATGATGATTTGATTGATTAGGCCTTGCTAGAGACATATCACTGAGGCTATCATAATTTTTGGTAATGTTTCTCAAAACAACTTAGAGACGGATGCATTTTTGGGAATTCAATACTTAAACCATCACTAGAAGTCCCTACAAGATCAACTAAAATATGCTCTTCACAGCCTGTCAGTAGCAGCCATTCTTTACAAATCTGATTCTTTGAGTAGAACACATCTCAATCATTTCCAAATATCTCCCACTTTAGCTTGAACCAAGAGGATGCATAGAAAACAACTCTGCCAAAGTATATGGAAACCTTGGCTCTAATGATTGAGATTAGATAGTACACAACAACATATACTGTAATTTGTTGGTTATCCACTTTAGTACATTATTAATTGCTCCCAATGCTCAAAAAACTTTGTAGAAAGGACAATGAATATATATTATAACTTGAATCCAGAATGAATTGCAACTACTCTACCTACAAGGTTCTCATACTCAACTTTCTCAAAGCCTGTCTCCTTAATCATTGCAGAAAATTTCTCCTGAGATGGAAACCGGCAGATGCTCTCAACTAAATACTGACATGACATCTACTAACTGCACTCATTGTAATCCATGAGATTACACTTCTATTTGAAGCATTTTTCAAATAGATCATGGTCCTACCTATACTTCCACATTTTGCATCGACGTCTTTCTTCTAGGGTAGTTACAAATACAATCTCAGTCAAGAGTGAACTACATTCCATAGATTACATCTCTTTTAGCCATTCTACCAAGCAGTGCGTCAACTATGCTTCCACATTTATCATATTTTATTTTAGAGCTAGAGTCACTAGTTTCCTTGACTATTTTACCAGGAATTTTGCTAGGTCTAATATCCTTCTCACTACTAGAGCTCGACCAGGAATTTGAATTATCATCTGAGTGATCGTGTGGTGAAATTGCAAGAATAAAGGGAGGAAGTGGCTCTAATTTATGTAGTAGTGATGTGGTGGAGGGAAAGGAGTATTTTCTATTGTCCATTGACATTATGCAACTTCCTCAAGATGTTTAGCACTGTGAACCTTCAATACTTTATCTCAGGAAAATTCCTTAGTTGATATTCAAGATGCCATGGATCCAAGAGTCATCAATCATTGAGAGGAGATCCAAAATGCCTAAGGGGGAACGCACTTACACCATGAACAAGCATAAACCCTAAATCTCTAGCAAACATATGAGCTTGACAGGTTGACAACCTATTTTTGAACTTTTGAACCTTTTTAATGAAGTTTGTTTTTTTCATGAAAGCCAGACAACAACGAGTTAGGAGGTTGAGGCTTTATGAGTTAGGGGTTCAAAAATTTTCAAAACCTCCAACCATAAAGGGAGCCACGTAGTCAGGCTATTTTGGAGTTTAAAACTTTTCAAAACCTAGAGTCCTTAGTAAATAAAGTCACTAAAGTACTTTTGATGAAATATTTTATTCTTTTAAACCACGTGACTTCATAATGCATTTTTCTAACTTTATAAATTTGAGAAGATATAAATGCTCCACCCAAATTTATCATGTAGATAAAGTTGGGACCTCTGGATAGAAAACTTCATAATTTTCACGTAAAAGCTCCATTTTAACTAAAATTTGGAAAGAATGATGATCAGGCCCTACGAACAAAACCTAGAAAACATTTTTTTCTCCACTAAAAAGAATCTCAGACTTTGACTTTATTTGTGAATTGCAGACGGGAAAAAGTGAATTTAAAAAACTTGCACATGGTAAAGTAATTTGGCATGAAAATCGATGAATTGGGTATATTTAAGTTATAACCAAGCCCATAAGAGGAATTTGCACCATCTCAGGTAGGTTTTAAAATTTAATCATTTTTGTGTTTCATTAGGTTTCAAGGTGTGGGTACTCGGAAAATTTGAAAATTTTCAAGTTCAAATTTTTGGACAACAAAGACTAAGAAGGATGAAGCAAGGGACCTAGAATCTCAAGTGTGGACCAATGCTTAAATCCATTGGGCAATAGAGTCAGAGAGAATAGGAGAACAAGGGGTGAGAGCAAGCCAAAAACAAGATGGAACAAGAAAGGACACTACACTACCAACACAACAAAAACTCCTAATATGTACATGGTATGAAGACTCTACCTTTGATAACTCCAAGATGGTCATTTGAATCCATTAACAGGTTGTGAGAAATAAATACCAAAGTGGAAAAGAAAAGTGTACCCATGGAGCATTTGTAAGCTCAAAAGCCATATGCTGATTAAAAACATAAATCTGAAATTCATATGGCAAAAGAACTTCCTGAGTGATATGTCAGAGCCAAACAACCACTTTACATCATAAACTTCTGGAATCTCTTTAACATGCTCTTGTGTATAACCACCCATTTCTGCAGTAGATGAATTAATGTCCCATGCTTGAAAATAACCATGATTACTCAACCCATCAGAAAGCCAATCATTAGCCACATATGACTCATGTAAAACTGGAAGTGAATTAAGTGTAGTTGGAGAAGAATAAGAATCTACATCATCAAGAAAACCCTCATGTGGCTGAAAATCACCCTCAACTAGAATAATATTCTCTTTCTATGGTGGAATTGATTCATGTGTTATGTGACCCAATTCATCATTCCCACCCATAAGCTGTAGATCACATAAAATAGCCTCTTCTCCAAACAAAAATTTCATCTTCAGATGCATTAAGACACCAATTTAGAATGTAAACAATATATGGTTCATCACATTTATCCGTTTGATCACTTATATCAGAACTATAATGGGTACATTTAACCTCATCTTTCAAATCTTGTTCAAAAATTTCTGCATTCAGATTTTCAAAATGAAAAGATTCATAGATAAGATCATTTTTGACCTCTTCTTGCGGCCATGTTTCCATTTCATCTTGCTCAGGGAATGTGAAGGCCTCATACTCAGTTTGCATGCAATTAGGAGAAAAGACATTTGACATCTCATCTGTGTGTTGTTTATGCTCAAATTGGTCTTCATTGTCGGTAAAAGTAAATACCTCTATTTTGCAGTATATAAGGATGAGAAAACAACACCTTTTGCATTCTCATCTTTACAATTTGCATCACATAAAGATTGTTCACCTACTACCTCACATGGGAAACTTATAGAATTATCGTTGTCTTTCTCATAATGCAAATAATAAGCTTCAACTCTCCTATCCACATGAGGTTTCACTTCTACCTTGCTTGCTTTATCTCTACCAAAGTGTTTGGAATCAAAAAAAGAGAGATTGAAGCATTCAAGAGACAGAGGTTATGTATTATGGAAACTTATAGTTTGAAAATTTTGTTTGCGTATGACAGGCTTCCTCATATTTTCAATATTCAAATTATTCATAACTTGACTTGTTTTCCATAAACAACTTGTAACCATATCATCCTCAATTTTTATAGCCTCTTGTTGTGCAATTTCAATGTCATTTACTTTACTTCTTTTCAACTCAAATTGAAGATCTGGATGCAATGTAGAAATAGAAGTGCATAGTTTAAGTTGTTTACTCGGTTGAATGGGTGCAGTAATTTTTCTGAGCAGCCAGTTGTATCTATCTACGAAATCTCTAATGGATTCACCATTTTATTTTTGAATATTGAAAAACTGATTTAGCAAAGCATCTTCATCAATAGGACTTTTATACCTTGTTAAGAACTTCTTCTTCAATGAATCCCAATCAGTTATGCACTTATGTTCTAAATAACAAAACTAATCTATTGCAGGCCCAGTAAGAGATTCAATAAATAATCTGATGAAAACATCTTCTTCGCTTACCCCCAAAATGACACATGCAACCATGAACACCAGAATGTGTTCTTCAACATCTTGAGAGCTTTCGCCACTGAACTTTGGAAAATGTTTCCATGATCCTTCAGGAAATGGTGAATACATAAGCAAAGAAAGAGGCCCAAAGTGATTTCCCCATGGTTGGGAAGAAGTCAAGGCCATAGTGCAAATCTGAAAATTAAATCAGCAGCAATCTTCGCTGGAACATAATATTTCTAAGTACTATTCACTTTACAAAACCGCCAGCCTCCATCTTTGTGGAGACACATTTATATTTCTAGGAAAACAAGAGCATTGATCTTTCAATTTCAAATCCCCAGTAGAGTTGTCAAAAATCTATTCACTAATAGATTTTTCTATTTGAGAATAGAATTTAAATTTTCATCACCATGACATATTCATTCAAAGATAAACATTCATAGTAATGGAATTAATGAACATCCAATTCTCCAATATAAATAAATATAACCACCAGCAACACACTCAACATAAGAAGAATGATATTTCAAACACCATAGCACAAAGACTATATTTGCTCGATCACCAAACAGTATTTCTCTTTATGTATTGAAGCCAAACTCAAATTAAAACATATCAAAAGTATCTAACTTAATGAGTAAAACAAAGTTTCCCCAAAAAGAAGATCCATACTATGTCCCTCTACATATATTTATATGTCCACATATTAACTGTCCTTCTGAAATAGAATGGTTTCTTGAAGACAACCATTTTTAAAATAATAATAAAGTTTTAAAAAAGTGTTTGAGAGAAATATTAAGAAATGCATAAAAGAAATTGAAGCTAATTCGCCACCCCTTCGCCTTCCTTCAGGTCTTCAATGCTTTCTCGGCCTTGATCTTCTACCATCTTTTCTCACACCTTCATCTTTAACTTGTATTCTCGATACTTGGTTACAACAACAGTGATGCCTTTGCTTCCTAGAGTTGTAGTAATCTACAACCTCGTTCTGAATCTCGCTAAAGTCTTACCTATCTTTGCCATATCCTCTTGAATATTAGTATCTCTCTTTTTAAAACCATTAAGGTAGACTTGCATAAGGCCCATTTTACCCAGTGACTCACTAGTGATACTGTCAGGATCTAAGACTTATTTGTAAAGCATGTCTTTAGCTTCTTTTGTAATTTCCTTAGGATCCCGCAAATTCTCTCCAAACTCATTCTAGAATCAAGTTATAATAAATATTCATTGTCCTTTTTACAAAGTTTGTTGAGCATTAGGAGAAATTAATAATGTATCTAAAGTGGATAACTAGCAAATTATAGTATACATTGTTGTGTACTATCTAATCTCAATCATTAGAGATAAGGTTTTCATATACTTTGATAGAGTTGTTTTCTATGCATCCTCTTGGTTCATGTCGAAGTGGGAGATATTTGGCAATTATTGAGATGTGTTATGCTCAAAGAATTAGATTCAGAAAGAATGGCCTCTACTAATGGGCCGTGAAGAGCATATTTAGTTGATCCTATAGAGACTTCTGGTGATGGTTTAAGTATTGAGTTCTTGAAAATGCATCTGTCTCTGAGTTGTTTTGAGAAACATTGCTGAAAATTATGATAGCCTCAGTGATATGTCTCTGGCAAGGCCTAATCAATCAAATCATCATAACCTGATTGGTGTGTGATGATCATGGGAAATCAAATATAGTGATAACATGAAGAATAGTTACAAGAGCATTTGAAGCTCTAGATACAGATAACAAATATAAAGCCAGACTCCACCAAGATGGGAACATTGAAATTGGGTGTGGACATCAATTAAGGTGTAATGGAAGGAGTATTTTTATTAGATAATTACAGTTCGAACACTCTAAGAGACATGTATACAAATCATGTGGTCATAAAAGATATTGAGAACATGAATAATATGAAAATGGCCTTGTATACACTGCACATAATGAACCATCAGAACATGGTTGAGAAGTCAAATCAAAGATCTGAATTTGATTAGAGTGGGAAGAAAGGTTACATAGGTTTGAATGCTTGATCGACCAAGAGAGGAGTCGATAGTGGAGTCTCTGTGTCACCATTTTGGAGCATTTGATCCATTGGATGACTTAGTTGGGCATTCATATACTGCATCAGAGTTTGAGGAGTTATCACCCATACAACGGGCATTATCTCTAAAATGTTTGGTGATGGAATAAATGACACTCCTCTTAAAAAGGTAGATATTGGAATAGCAATGGGATTAGGCATTGTTGTTGCAAGGAGTGCTTCTAAAATGGTGTTGACTAATGATACCTTTGCCTCAATTGTTATAGTTGGGCAAGCCATATACAATAATACAAAACAGTTGATTTGGTAACAGCAAGCACAAGTACTCCTCCCCTTTTACTGTGTTCAGGAAGGATCCATGTTTGCCTTGATGTAGTCAAAGAAGAGAAAATGCCTTGGGTAGTTTTACCTCAAGCTAAATATCTTGATTTAATGGGTCATCAACATTCTGAGAGCAAGGATATAACATGTTCAAGCGAATCCCAGTTTATTGAAGACTCTCAAGAGTTGGAGTCTCTTTTATGTAATGAGTTTCTTGAGATCTATGCTCACCAAGGGACTTTTAAAGATAAGAGTCCCATGCCTGATCTCTCTGAATGTGGTCGAATTGGAGGCAATGAATCTAAATCTCATTAGGAGATTGTTGAAGCTAGGAATTTGATGTCTAGCCTTGCTTATTATGGTTGCATTTGAAACCATGAACATCAAAAGGAACTATTGAAGATAGTGAAGTTGAAAGGGAGGTAAAAAGTAATTGTAGGAATTATATGCATTGGGAAGGACTTAGGGAAGTCAAAATGTCACTCTGAAAAGTGAATTATTAAATTAATCTAAAGATAGCTTTTAAAAGACAATTATTCCACGAGAAGATGAGAGAAAATTTTTTATTTGTTTAGTGGAATTTCAAAAGATCAGTTATGGGAGAAGATAACAGATTTCTTAACCTTTCAAGAGGCAGTTACAAAAATGGAAAAGTTTCTTGAGAGACTTATAAATATGCTGTTTATTATCATGTAAAAGGGATCTTTTTTTTTCAGCTCATAAATAGGGAAGGAGGAAACATATTTTCTTTTCAAGCATAATTTGTTGTATCAAATGTGGAGTCTTTGAACCTACATATTGGAGAAATAAGGGGATTATTTTTTAATCTTTGCATTTATTAATATTCTCTTTGATTACCAATGTCCTTTGTGTCTCCATAATTATTCTTCAATATTATATTTGTTATGTTAGATTGTTTTGATGTTTTATTTCTAAAACTATGAATTCAAGATTAAATTATCTTTTGAAAATGATATGCTATTTATCTTTTCTAGTTCACCGATTGGGGTTGTGGGATATGTGAACTGTGAGTCATTTAACCTGCATCCTCATCATTTAAATTAACATATCGCACCTATGTTATGGCTATGAACAAGTGTTAGTCTCCCTTTTCTACTTTCTAGTTAAAAGCATACCCTTTGTTTCCATTTATTGTGTATCATAAGGGGGACCTGTACCTCTAAAATTTAGAGAAAGGTTGTTGATTCAATGACAACTTCTCCAACTGTTAGTGCAGTTAGTCCTTCTTCCCGGGAATTTTGAGTCATTTTGCATAGCTATTTTCAAAGAAAAAATCTGTTCACTAACATGTTTTTGGTGACTCTACTAGGGATTCGAAATAGAAAGATCAGTGCTCTTGTTTTTCTAGAAATATAAAGGTACCTCCATAAGCATGCAGGCTCGTGCCTCGATGAAGTTAAATGTACTAAAAAATACTCTGTTCCAAAGAAGACTACTGCTGATTTAATTTTCAGATTTGTAATATGGCCTTGACGTCTTCCCAACCATGGGGAAATCACTTTGGGCCTCTTTCTGTGCTTATATATTCACCATTGTGTGAAGGATCATGAAATTTTTTTCCAAAGTTCAGTGGGGAAAGCTCTCTAGATGCTAAATAACACATTCTGGCATTCATGGTTGCATGTGGCATTTTGGGGGTAAGTGAAGAAGATGTTTTTGTCAAATTATTTATTGAGTCTCTTACTGGACCTATAGCAGATTGGTTTTGTTATTTAGAAGAGAAGTGAATAACTAATTGGGATTCATTGAAGAGGAAGTTCTTGGCAAGGTATAAAAGTCATGTTGATGGAGCTATTTTGCTGAATCAGTTTTTCAATATTTAAAAACAAAATGGTGAATCCATCAGAGATTTCATAGACAGATACAACCAGCTGCTCAAAAAAATTCGTACACCCATTCAACCAAGTAAGCAACTTAAACTCTGCACTTTTATTTCTGTAGTGCATCTAGATGTTCAATTTGAGTTAAAAGGAAGTAAAGTAAATGAGATTGAAGTTGCACAACAAGAGGCTGTAAAAATTGAGGATGATATGGTTACAAGTGGTTTATGAAAAATAAGTCAGGTTATGAATAATTTGAATATTGAAAATATGAGGAAGCTTGTCGTATGGAAACAAAATTTTCAGCCTATAATTTTCTATAATACACATCCTCCATCTCTAGAATGCTTCAACCTCTCTATTTTTTATTCCAAACACTTTGGTAGAGATAAAGCAAGCAATGTAGATGTGAAACCTCATGTAGAGAGGATAAGTTGAAGCTTATTATTTGCATTATGAGGAAGACAATGATAAATCTATAAGCTAATCTTTAAATGTGATGCAAATTGTAAAGATGAGAATGCAAAGGGTGTCATTTTGCCATCCTTATATACTATAGAAATAGAGGTATTTACGATTACTGATAATGAAGACCAATTTGAGAATACATAACACATAGATGAGATGTCAAATGTCTTTTCTCCTATTTGCATACAAACTGAATATGAGGCCTTCACATTCCCTGAGCAAGATGAAATGGAAACATGGCTGCAAGAAGAGGTCATAAATGATCTTATCTATGAATCTTTTCATTTTGAAAATATGAATGCTGAAATTTTTAATCAAGAATTAAAATATGAGGTTAAAAGTAGCCATGATAGTTCTGATATAAGTGATCAAATGGATAAATGTGATGAACCACATATTGTTTACATTCTGAATTGGTGTCTTAATGTATCTAAAGATTCATTTTTGTGTGGAGAAGAGGCTATTTTATGTGATCTATAGCTTATGGGTGAGAGTGATGAAGTGGGTCACATAACACATGAATCAGTTCCAGCATAGAAAGAGAATATTATTCCAGTTGAGGGTGATTTTAATCCGCACGAGTGTTTTGTTGATGATGTAGATTTTGATTCTTCTCCCACTAAACTTAATTCGCTTCCATTTTTACATGAGTCATATGTGGCTAACGATTGGCTTTCTGATGGGTTGAGTAGTCATGGTTATTTTTTAGGCATGGGACATTAATTCATCTACCACAGAAATGGGTGGTTATACACAAGAGCATGTTGAAGAGATTTTAGAAGTTTATGTTGTAAAGTGTTTGTTTGGCTCCAACATATCACTTAGGAGGCTCTTTTGCCATATGAATTTCAGATTTAAGTTTATAATCAGTAGATGGATTTTGAGCTTACAAATGCTCCACAGGTACACTTTTCTTTTCCACTCTAGTATTTATTTCTCCCAGCCTGTTAATGGATTCACATGACCATCTTGGAGTTACCTAAGGTAGGGTCTTCCTACCATGTACATATTAGGAGTTTTTGGTGTGTTGGTACTGTAGTGTCCTTTCTTGTTGCATCTTGTTTTTGGCTTGCTCTCGCCCCTTTTTCCTCTGTGCTCTCTAACTCTATTGCCCAATGGATTTAAGCACTGGTCCACACTTGGGATTTTGGGTCCCTTCCTTCATCCTTCTTAGTCCTTGTCTCCAATTAGAGCCCGTTATTGCCCCAAAATTTTAACTTGAAAATTTTCAATTTTTTGGAGTACCCACACCCAGAAACCTGTCAAAACACAAAAATGATTAAATTTTAAAACCTACCTGAGCTGGTGCAAATTTCTCTTATGGGATTGATTATAACTACAATATACCCAATCTGTCTAGTTTTCAAGCCAAATTACTTTACCATGTACAAGATTTTTAACTTCACTTTTTCCCATCTGCAATTCACAAATAAAGTCAAAGTCTAAGATTCTGGTTACTGGAACAAAAATGTTTTCTAGGTTTTGTCTATAGGGGCCTGATCATCATCCTATCAAAATTTCATGTAAAATGGAGCTTTTATGTGAAAATTATGAAGTTTTATGTCCAGAGGTCCCATGTTTATTCACAAGATAAATTTTTAGAGGAGCATTTATATTTTCTCAAAGTTATAAAGTTAGAAAAATTCATTATGAAGTCACATGGTTTAAAAGAATAAAAGATTTCATCAAAAGTACTTTGGTGACTTTATTTACTAAGGATTTTGGGCTTTGAAAAGTTTTAAACTCCAAAATAGCCTGACTACCTGGCTACCTTTATGGTCAGAGGTTTTGAAAATTTTTGAACCCCCAACTCATTGGTTCTAGAGTTCTAGAAAGCCTCGACCTCTCAACTCCTTGTTGTCAGTATTTCATGAAAAAATGAACTTCATTAAAAAGGTTCAAAAGTTCAAAAATAGGCTGACCAGCTGACAAGCTCATATGTTTGCTAGAGATTTAGGGTTTCTCCCTGTTCATGGTGTAAGTGTGCTCCCCCTTAGGCATTCTAGATCTCCTCTCAATGATTGATGACTCCCAGATCTATGGCATCTTTAATGTCAACTAAGGAATTTTCTTGACGTAAAGTATTGAACGTTTGCAGTGCTAAATATCTTGAGGAATTTGTGAAATGTCAATGGACAATAAAAAATACTCCTCTCCCTCCATCGCATCACTGCTGCATAAATTGGAGCCACTTCCTCCCTTTATTCCTGCAATTTCATGACATGATCTCTTAGATGGTAATTTAGATTCCTGGTTGAGCTCTAGTAGTGAGAAGGATATTAGACCTAGCAAAATTCCTAGTAAATTTAGTCAAGGAAACTAGTGACTCTAGCTTTAAAATAAAGGATGGTAAATGTGGAAGCATAGTTAATGCATTTCTTGACACAATGGCTCAAAGAGATGTAATCTATGGAATGCAGTTCACTCTTGCCAGAGATTGTATTTCCAACTGCCTCGGAAGAAAGACATTGATGCAAAATGTGGAAGTATAGGCAAGACTATGATCTATTTACAAAATGCTTTAAATAGAAGTGTAATCTCATGGATTATAGTGAACATAGTTAGTACATGTCATGCCAGTATTTATGTCAAAGCATCTCCTAGTTTCCATCTTAGGAGAAATTTGCTGCAATGATTAAGGAGGCAGTTTTTGAGAAAATTTAGTATGAGAACCTTGTAGGTAGAGTAGTTGCAATTCATTCTAGATTCAAGTTATAATTAATATTCATTCTCCTTTTTACAAAGTTTGTTGAGCATTGAGAGAAATTAATAATGTATCTAAAGTGGATAACCAGAAAATTATAGTATACATTGCTATGTACTATCTAATCTCAATCATTAGAGCCAAGGTTTTCATATACATTGTATAGGCAAGACTGTGATCTGTTTACAAAATGCTTTAAATAGAAGTGTAATCTGATGGATTATAGTGAACATAGTTAGTACATGTCATGCCATTATTTATTTCAAAGCATCCGCTAGTTTCCATCTTAGGAGAAATTTGCTGCAATGATTAAGGAGGCAGTTTTTGAGAAAGTTTAGTATGAGAACCTTGTAGGTAGAGTAGTTGCAATTCATTCTAGATTCAAGTTATAATTAATATTCATTCTCCTTTTTACAAAGTTTGTTGAGCATTGAGAGAAATTAATAATGTATCTAAAGTGAATAACCAGCAAATTATAGTATACATTGCTATTTATTATCTATTCTCAATCATTAGAGCCAAGGTTTTCATATACATTGGTAGAGTTGTTTTCTATGTATCCTCTTGGTTCATGTTGAAGTGGGAGATATTTGGCAATGATTGAGATGTGTTCTGCTAAAAGATTCTGATTTAGAAAGAATGGCCCCTACTGATGGGCCATGAAGAGCATATTTTAGTTGATCTTGTAGGGACTTATGGTGATGGTTTAAGTATTGAGTTCCCAAAAATGCATCCGACTCCAAGTTGTTTTTAGAAACATTACCGAAAATTATGATAGCCTCGGTGATATGTCTCTAGCAAGGCCTAATCAATCAAATCATCATAACCTGATTGGTTTGTTGAATCTCTTATAATCTCTGTGTGATGATCGTGGAAAATCAAATATAGTGATAACATGAAGACCAGTTACAAGAGCATTCAAAGCTCTAGATGTAGTTAACAAATATAAAGCCAGACTCCACAAAGATGGAAGCATTGAAATCAGATTTGGACATCAATCAAGGTGTAATGGTAGGAGTATTTTTATCAGATAATTATAGTTCGAATGCTCTGATAGACATGTATGCAAATAGTGCAGTCATAAAAGATATTGAGAACATGAATAATATGAAAATGGCCTTGTATACACTGCACATAATGAACCATTAGAATGTGGTTGAGAATTTAAATCAAAGATCTGAATTTGATTAGAGTTGGAAGAAAGGTTACATAGGTTGGAATGCTTGATCCACCAAGAGAGGAATCCACAGCGGAGTCTCTATGTCGTCAGTTTGGAGCATTTGATCCATTGGATGACTTAGTTGGGCATTCATATACCGCATTAGAGTTCGAGGAGTTATCACCCATACAATGGGCATTAGCTCTACAATGTTTGGTGATGGAATACATAACACTCCTCCTCTTAAAAAGGTAGATATTGGAATAGTAATGAGATTAGGCACTATTGTTGCAAAGAACGCTTCTGATATAGTGTTGACTGATGATACCTTTACCTCAATTGTTGTAGCTGGGCGAGCCATATACAATAATACAAACTAGTTCATCCATTAATACCGAGCACAAGTACTCGTCCCCTTTTACTACGTTTAGGAAAGATGCACGTTTCCCTTGATGTAGTCAAAGAAGAGCAAATGCCTTGGGCAGTTTTACCTCAAGCTGAATATCTTTATGCAATGGCTCGTCAACATTCTAATAGCAAGGATATAATGTATGGCATAGATGATTATTTCTTGAATGCACTAGAGCACTACCAATTATGGTGTGCAGGTGAATCACAAATTTTTGAAGACTCTCAGGCGCCAGAGTCTCTTTTATGTAATGAGTTTCTTGAGAGCCAGGCTCACCAAGGGCCTTTTAAAGCTAAGAGTCCCATGTCTGATCTCTCTAAATGTGGTAGAATTGGAGGCAATGAATTTGAATCTCATTAGGAGATTGTTGAAGCTAGGAATTTGATGTCTAGCCTTCCTAATTATGGTTGCATTGGAAACCATGAACCTCAAAATGAACTTATTGAAAATAGTGAAGTGGAAAGGGAGGTAAAATGTAATTGTAGCAATTATATGCATTAGGAAGGACTTAGGGAAGTCAAAATGTCACTCTTAAAAGTGATTTATTAAATTAATCTGAAGATAGCTTTTAAAAGGCAGTTATTCCATGAGAAGATGAAAGAATAAATTTTATTTGTTCGATGGAATTTCAAAATATCAGTTATGGGAGAATATAAAAGATTTCTTAACCTTTCAAGAGGTAGTTATGAAAATGGACAAATTTGTCCTTCAAAAATAGCTATGGAAAATGACTCAAAATGCCTAGGAAGAAGGACTAACAACACTAACAAGATTGTCAATGTAATTTAGTTTAGTGTGTAGATGATGTTGGAGAATGTGTTGACTTAGTTGGGGTTTAGAGACCCATTTCTCTCTGTGTAATTTCTACTATGCAGCTGAAGCGTGCCTTGTGGGAAGGTTGTTAGATGTTCGCTATTTAAGTTAGTGATCTTACTGAGGGTGGGATTCATGAGGTATCTCTTGATGATCATCCTATTCTTCAGGAGTTTTAAGGATGTCTTTCCAAGTGATATTCTAGGTATGTTGCCTAAACATGACATAGACTTCCATATTGATCTCATTCCTAGTGCGGAGCCTATTTCTCGGGTACCATATCGCATGACTGCTCAAGAGTTGAGTTGCAGTTGCAGTTAGAGGAGTTACTAGAGAAGGGTTTCATTCATCCCAGTGTATCCCCTTGGGAAGCACCTACCATCTTCATGAAGAAGAAGGACAGATCTCTTTGCTTGTGCATTGATTATCGCTCATTGAACAAAGTGACGGTGAATAATCGTTACCCATTACCTTAGATAGATGATTTGTTTGATTAGATTAGGGGAGCCAAGGTGTTCTACAAGATAGATCTAAAGTCAAGATACCATCAGCTTCACATTCATGAGGCAAACATTCATTGGACGACATTTCATACATGCTATGGGCATTATGAGTTCACGGTTGTTCCTTTCGGGTTGACCAATGCTCCATCAGTTTTCATGAGTTTGATGAATGGGGTGTTTCACACCTATCTTGACCGGTTTGTTCTCATGTTCCTTGATGATATTTTGATTTATTCAAGGACTATGGAGGAGCATTAAGGCCATTTGCGACAAGTGTTGCAGTGCTTGCGAGATAATCAATTGTTCAACAATTTGGCCAAGTGTGAGTTCTTCCAGACTGAGGTGAGATATTTGGGCCATATCATCTTAGGAGAGGGTATCTCAATGGATCCTTCTAAGGTTCAGGCCATTGTGGATTGGCCAGCACCAACAAATGTTGCTAAGGTTCATAGTTTCATGAGATTGGCAGGTTAGTATCACTGATTTGTGACAGATTTCTCTTGGGTAGCCCATGCCATCACTTCTCTTCAGCGGAAAGAGAAGAAGTTTGTGTGGTCAAATTAGTGTGAGTCATCTTTTTTGGCTCTTAAGGAGTGGCTGACTAGTGCACCTATCTTGGTAGTGCCTAATCCTATAGGTGATTTTGTAGTGTGCACCAATGCTTCATTGGAGGGTGTGGGGGTAGTTCTTATACAGGAGGGAAGAGTGATTGCTTATGAGTCCTGTAAGCTCAAGGATCACAAGCTAAACTACCTCACCCACAATTTGGAGTTAGTGGTTGTCATCCATGGATTGGTGCATTAGAGACATTTCCTCTTGGGACATCGGTTTGAGTTGCATAGTGATCATCACAGTTTGTAATATATCTTCACTCAGCCAAATTTGAATGCTCGGCAGCACCGTTGGATGGAGTTCCACTATGAGTATGACTTCGAGGTTCACTACATCCAGGGTAAGGAGAATATTGTTGTGGATGCCTTGAGCAGGAGGAGACATGAGATCTTAGTTTTGTCCCTTGGAGTTGATCTGAGGAGCCATATTTTGGAGTCACTTTGTAGTGATACTTGGTATCATGAGGTTAGAGTAGAGTTTGAGTCTAGGAGAGTCCTTGAGGGTAGGTTTGCAGGTTTCTCTCTCAAGTCTAATGGACTTTTGCAATATGTTGGTCATATTTATGTTCAATATTTTGGAGATCTTCGTTCCTTAGTTTTGTCAGAGGCCCATCATGCACCCTATTCAACTCATTCAGTGTCACGAAGATGCATGTCGATCTTTGACAGTTGTATCATTGGGTAGGTTTACAACGAGATATTACCAATTTTATGGCTTGGTGTCTCTAGTGCCAGTGGGTGAAGGTAGAGCATCAAGACCCAACAGGACTATTACAGCCTCATTCCATCCCTGGATGGAAGTGTGATATGATATCTCTTGATTTCATAGTGGGGCTACCTATGTCATCATGTCATCATGAGGCTATTATGGTTATAGTGGAATGATTAAGTCTCCTCATCTGTGTGAGAGGTGTACTTGGTTCCATGTGGTGCTATCCCTTCAAGCAGGCATGATAACACTCCATCTGATCTGTACTCTAGTGTCTAATACCTTAGTAGTTGTGAGTAGTACCCGACCTTTGATTGCATGAGCATCTCTATGTTATGACACTAGCTTTATGCATTGTTTTCCATGTCTACTCTGTGATTGATCTGAGTGTTGGCCATCATATATACCCTTGCTTTGTTACTTTTGTTTGGGCCTTGTGACTGCATCTGGGTATGGTGGGGTGGTCTCTTATGAGTCCACATAGTTGGGAGGCATTGCCACTGCCATTGGAGACCGGTGAATAAGTTACCGGAGCACCAGTTAGAGATGTTCTCTCTCTCTCTATTAATTTATCAGTTGTACTTATTCAGTCATTGTATCATATTCATTACTATGCTATTGTACTGTATATTCTTTTATGTAATTGTACTCTCTTAAGAGACAAGATGTAATCATGTAATTTAATTAGAAGAAATGAGATGTTTCTTATTTGACTTAGGGATTCTGGTGTGGGTATTGAATCCGCTTGTGCTATGATGATTATGGATTCATGTTTATATTTGGAATGGGTATTAGGAACATTTGAGTTGGTGTTTAAAATGAATGTAGTTGTAACAATGTTTCCTCTAGAGAGTGATTTAGTCCTCTCCCGTGGGTTGTACATCCAGCCATACTTGGCCATAAATATTGTCGACATATCGAATTGGCAACCGTCTTATGTGTATTTTATCTATTTATGTAAAAAAAAATTATCTTGCCCTCTTTTGGCTCTTACCATTTGAGGGTTACGTAGTGGGATGTTACACTCACTTTATTTCAAAAAACTTTACACATATGATGCAATCTCATTCAAATACTTTTTTCCTTCAACCTTGCATAAAATCCCCTTCACCAAATTATTCAACCTTTCAATCTGCTATTATATTCAGAAGTCTGCCTTCATTTGGACTTATCTTTATTTCTGCTCCTCACAAAAATCTGATGGTGCTTGAATGATATAACTTTATTCCACACACTTCCTTCACACTCCACTCTTAATCTTCACATCTCACTTCTACTTCCATCTTATATCTTCTGCAAGTACCTTTAGATCTGCATATCTCTATATATGTAAATCTCTTTGCTAATGTATCTATAACATAGCTTTTAAAACACACTTCTTGGAATAAGTCTGATCTGCACTTCATAACACTACTCCTCTTATTTAAACTTAGAAAATCTTCATCCAATTACTTACACTCTTTTTATATCTGCTCTTCACATTGAAATATACTTCATTAAATTCTCACTTTCCAACCACATATTCTTCCACCATATATACTCTTTCAAATGAATGTATCTTTTGTAATGGACACAACTCTTCATAAACATACACCACTTCCAAACATAACTTACCTTTTCATAACCAAGTTTCTGCCTTTTCAACAAAACACACCTCTTAATCACATACTTCCCAAATGACGACTTCTTATATTTCATTCCTAACTCTTCACTAAAATATAGCCATTGTTGTTTGGATCGCTACCTTTCCTTTTATTCACAAATCGTTGCCTTTTGTCTTTCAATGCAGACATAATTGAATTTGCACCCTTTCCTTATTATTTAAATAAGACAAGTTTGTCTTATATGGGTGCTCCATGGGAGGTTGGTCACTTTATAGTTTTTTTTTTTAAAACAGAAAAAGGTGACGGAGCACCATATATTGAAAAGAGTTTTTACAAGAGATAACAGTCATAAGACTAAAAATAAACTGAGAAATACATAACATGGCCCTGTCGAGACCAGATAAAATAGAGAAAGGAATAGGAGTGCAGCAAAACAATCAGGAAACTGCCTTCAGACACCCAGCTACCAACAGACATCCATCCCCAAGGAACCAAACCAGACCCCACAACCGAACACCACCCGCAGCCAAACCCACACCGCCGAACAAAAAGAGCAGAAACCACCAACCAGCCACCCCACCAACACAAATAAACACCAACCCACCCCCCAGACAAAGAGACACCAAGCCATACAAGAGGGCGCACTCGTAGCAAGGACACCAGACCAAACAAACAAAACAAACAGGACCACTCACCACAGCCGACTGCATTACGCCGCTGGCAGAGCAGCTAGCAAATTCCTTTCATCCATGTCCACCGATACCGCGTCCTCCTCACCCTCCGCCAACTCTGGCAATGCATACAAGGGCATCCCCGGCGCCAGATCAGAAGCATGGATTCTTAGGAACCGAACAGCTGTGAAGACGTCCTTAATGCGCTCAGACCATTTTTTGGAAAAAGAAAAACTAAAGGCCCGAAGCGCATCATCAATCTCTGCACTGCACAGGGACTTTAAACTGGACTACAAAGCCCTGTAGATCGCCTACTGCAGGGGGGAATTACGCAGGGCTGTGAGGTTGAAAAGCCCACCAATGAGGGCATCACCATTCTCCAGTTTATAATGAGACACAGCCACCTCCCATCTTTCCACTGTGTAGATGTTCTTGAAAAACAAACCTGCCGCAAGGGAGTGGACATAACCCCCATCCATAACAAGATCCATAATATTAGAAAGGAGCTACAAGACAACATCTGAGAAATTTAAAACCTGCCCCTCGAAGCCTCTGATCCACACATGGCCCACAATGTTCCGGACTGCAAACTGTATAAGAGTGCAGTCGGAATCGATCAAGGTCATGAGGTCAATTACCTTCACCTGCCCCCATATCTCCAGTTCCCAGTTGAGAGAGGGAAAGAACAGCCGCTGGTTCAACCGTGTGTCCGCCATCGCCGAACACCAATAGCCAAACGCGCTAGGAAAGCTAGAAAAAGAGAAAGCTGAAACAGTGGAAACTGAAGGCAGGCGGAAGAAAAATAAGGCGCTCTTATCATCTGCACAAAATGCAGAGTACGTACTCAGCTAGAAAGAAAACGCCAGGTGGCAAAAGCAGCGTGTCCTATTTGGGAAGGAGAGTGCGAAGCGAATATGCCGTTGCACCGTCAAGGAATAAATAGGATCCGGGTAGATCTGGCATGGCTAGAACTATTAATGAACAAGAAGATAGAGGGGATATGCAATCGCTCGCTTGCAAACAGGACATTTGACACAGCCTGAACTGTCTTGAAGCAGTCATACCCTTTTTGAAATAGAAAGAAAACTGCCCGCACATTTCCAGAGGACCGTCCATAAAAGTAAATGCGGAAATAAATGAGGCCACTTCCTTACACAAGACAAGCCATCCCAGATCACCCGAACATACCAGACATCTGAGATGTAATTAGCCAGGGAAAGGTACAAGGCTTACTCAGCTTCCATGTCATCTGACAGGAGAGAGGTTAAACGGGTAGACAGATGATGATCGCCAGACGGGAAAAAAACGTGTGCAGACTCACTATCAATAGCTACATTGGCTAGAAAATCTGCCACCCTGTTGCCTTCCCGTAGGGTGTGAGAGATGAAAAAATCATCAAATCTTCTCAGAAGGGGTTTAGCCAGGTTAAGAATGTAGTTCAGCTTCCAATTATCTATCCCTCTACCTTTGATGGCATTTATTACGATCAGGGAATCCCCCTCAATCCACACATTCCTTACACCTTTTTCAAGGGCCAGAATAAGACCATGAACTAGAGCCCAAGCTTCTGCTTTGTTGTTAGTACCTGAGGGTAATTTGGTTGACTTAGCTGCAAGCAGAAATCCATTAAAATCTTGGATGATGCAACCCGTTCCAGAAGGGCCAGGATTCCCTCGGCATGCCCCATCAATGTTGAGCTTGCAGAAAGGGGAGGACGGTGAAGTCCATTTAACTCTATCTCTATTTATGGGAATCTTAAAGGCTCCGGTAGAGATTCCAAGACCCTTGAAACTGACTGAAGGCCAAAGCGAGCTGATTTCCTCATCCCATTTAGACCAGACCAATGTGGAGGAATTACTGGATCTAAGATGAGCCACTACCTATTCCGCTAGAGCAGCTTCAAGTTTATCACAGACTTGAGACGTCGATCGAGCTTCCTTCCTAAAAATGCGCAGATTCCTCTCCCACCAGATATGCCAGATTATCATCGATGGGCCTAATTCCCATAAACAAGCTAAAGTAGAATTGCCAGTCCAAAGGGGCCAGTTTTTAAACATAAGAAATAAGGATTTGGAAAGGGGACTGCACCACTTTATCTTTTTGAAGAACCAGGTCCAACAAGTTCTACTGAAAGGGCACTGTAGCAAGACATGATCTATAGATTCCTCCTCACAACCACAGAGCACACACGGGAAATTGGACCCCAGTCCTATTTTTTTAATTCAGTCACCTGTAAGTATCTTATAATGGAGCGCACACCAGGTGAACGCTCCTGCTTTAGGAAGAATAGACTTCCCCCAGCACAATTTCGAGGGCCAGCCTAAAGTAGCTTTCTGTACACCTAATTTATACCCTTCTTTAACAGGGTAGCATCCTGAACTTGCCGCAGTCCAAATCACTTCATCCACCAAACTGGAAACCAGCACTAGCCTTTTATCAAGAAGACATCTAAGTGTTACTTTTTGTGAACTTGGAAAATTACAATTCTGAAAGCTTTTCCAGACAACTGAAACTAATGGCCCCTCCCTAACCACCTGCCAGTAATCTTTAACCTTATGACTCCAAGTAGATTGGAGAAAAAGATGAGCCTCAGACAGCTCATATACCTCAGACAACGGCGGTCCCCCACCCCAGGAGTCAAACCAGAAATTAGCCTTTTCACCATTGTGTATGATCCACATGAGGTTGGACTGAAGGAGGTCTCTACTTCTTACTAAAAAATTCTAGATAGTGGACCCCTTGGGAGGATTTAGCACTGTAAAGATCCTCTCATTATCCATCGAATCAAGATATTTGGCTTTCATTAACTGGACCCACATGGAATTAGGTTTAGAATACATGCTCCACGCCAATTTGGCCCCAAGAGCTTGATTTTGAACTTGGATATCCAGGATACCAAAACCGCCTTCCTCCTTGGGTTTACAAAACCTTATCCCAGGCCAGTAAATGTAATTTCTTCTTCTCAAGAAAGCCCTGCCAAAGGAATTTTCTACAAAGACCATCAATTTTGGCACTAATACCCTTTGGAATATGAAAAGCCGACATCATGTAAACTGGCACCGCAGATAGAACTGCTTTAATCAAAACTATACGTCCTGCTAGAGAAAGATGTCGCCCTTTCCATTTTGCCAGTTTTGTGTCCAAATTCTTTAACACCTTACCCCATAATGTATTTTTATATCTGCCCATGAACAGAGGAAGACCGAGATAGCTTCCTGGCAGCACCTGAGATTCAAGATTGAGGGTGACTTTGATCAGCTTTTGGAGGAGCAAAGGAACATTCTGAAAGAAGACCATAGATTTAGAAAAATTCACTAGTTGTCCTGAGGTGCAGCAGTATGAGTTGATGGTATTCATCATAGATCTGGCTTCTCGGAGCGAAGCTTGGCCAAAGAGAATGGTATCATCTGCAAACAAGGCATGGGTGAAGGCCTCATGAATTCCTCTTATTTTAATGCCTTGCCATTCTGACCTTCTCTTTGCTTCTTTTATGGACCATGTAAGAGCTTCTGTCATGATGATAAACAGATAAGGAGAAAGAGGATCTCCTTGTTTTAATCCTCGAGATGGTTCAAAGGAACCGGACTCCTGTCCATTGATTAACACTGATGCTTGGAACCCTGAGAGGCAAGATTTGATCCATCTAACCATAGCTTCAGAGAAACCCATTTGCAAAAGAATATCAAATAGAAAACCCCAGTTCACTCTGTCATAGGCCTTTGACATATCTAACTTCACAACCATAGTTTGTTGCTTGTCCTTATTCACTGAATGCAATATTTCATGTGTTAGAATGGCGCCCTCCATGGTCTCTTTACCTAGAACAAAACCCCCTTGTTCACTAGAAATGAGCTCCTTCATCAGGGGGGATAATCTGATCACTAGAGCCTTTGAAATGATCTTGTAGATGAAGTTACATAAGGAGATAGGTCTGAAATCTTCAAAGGTTTGAGGAAAGCTTGTTTTTGGAATAAGCATTATACAGGTCGACTTGAATTCCTTTAGCACATTCTTAGCTTTTCTGGATTCTTCTACAGCCAGGAAAACATCCCTTCCAACCGTATCCCAACATTTTTGAAAGAATATCCCCGTCCAACCATCAGGACCCGGCGCTCTCTCCCCCGCCAAAGAGAAAACCGTCGTTTTAACTTCTTCTAAAGAGAATGGTTTTAAGATCTCCCTATTATGAAAATCCTGAATTACATTAGGGATGAGATTACAAACCTGTAGACCTTTATCCCACTGATATGCCTGGCTAGAGAGAAGGTTTGCAAAAAAGTTTTGGGCTGCAAGAAGAATATCAATCTGTTCAGAGCAGACCTGTCCATCTTCCAGGTGGATGGATTTTATAGAGTTGACGCTAGCTCTCACCTTGGCTGACAGGTGAAAGAAAGATGTGTTTTTATCTCCCTCTTTCAGCCATAACTCCTTAGAACGTTGTCTCCAGAAAATTTCTTCCCTTTTCAAGATCTCTTCCAGTTCTGCTCTCAAGAGTTTCTCCTTCTGAAAAGAAGATAGATCCATGCCTCGAAGAATTATGAAGTCTGCAAGCTCTTTCAACTCTAACTGGATTCTAGCTTTCTCAGCAAAGACATTTCTAAAATGACTCTTGTTCCAATCCATGATCCTGTGCCGTAATAGCTTTAGTTTACTAGCAAGCTGAAACATACGAGAACCTTCCACAAAAGGGATATTTTTGCACCAGACTTGAATATTATCCATAAAAGACAAATCTCTGAACCACATAGACTTGAACCTGAACATCTTCTTACGGGGTAGCTCAAAACTGCCTATTGAAAGTCTAACTGGAAAATGATCTGACCCTATCAAAGGTCGAATGTTTGCTGCAAAAGTGACTGGGGAATGAAAGCATTTTGGAGATAGGAGAAATCTGTCTAGCCTTTCTGCAATTTGTAAAAAGCCCTTTCTTCTATTCGTCCAGGTAAAGGTGCCATTTTTAGGAATGCAGTCGAACAGGAGGTTACTATTAATAAAATCCTTGAAGTCCTTCTGAGATCTAGCCGGGTGTGCGATGCCCCCCGTCTTCTCCGCCTCATCTAAAATGGAATTAAAGTTGGCCCCTAAAATGCATGGACTCCATTTCAACTGGCTGAGCCAGGTAGACAGATTATCCCAAACTATCTTCTTCAGAGCCAAATCTACTGGCGCATAAACATTGACAATCCACAAATCAGAACCTTTAAGGAGTGCAGGAAACTTGCCTATTAGAAAATTATCATTCTTCTCCACCACCTCCAAAGCTTGGTTATGAAATCTTCAACCGATAATTAAACCTCCTGAGGTTCCGCGCGCATCCACCTTCTCAAAATTCCACTCTTTCCAACTCTTAGAGTAATGGTCGAAAGAGTTTGAAGACAATTTAGTCTCCTGCAGCAATATTATATTAGCGCTTTCCTCATCAATTTGAAATTTGATGAGGTTCCTTTTGTTAGGGGAGTTAAGTCCCCTAACATTCCATGTGAGAATCTTCATGCCTCCTGAGGAGAGTAGTTAACTCTCCTCCTACTTGGACTTCTGGAAGCTTGATGCTTTAAACCACTTGACTCATCATTGTAGACCTTCAACTGCTTCTGTCTGGAGCTTTTCCGGATCGGGGTAGGGGTACCTTTGGGCAAAGGGCTTCTCATACTTGTGCGGAGTAAACCAAACGGCCTATTCTCATCCTTCTCAATATCTTCCTGAAGAACCTCATCTGCAATTTCCTCCATCACAGAGGTTGCCACCTTAGTCACCACCTGATCTAAAAGATCTCTCAAAGTTTCGTTATCCTGAAGCAATTCCTTGGAGAAGTCGTTTTGCTCATTTTCTAACTCCCTAGGGGTAAGCTGGTCCTTTAAGGAAGATGGAATCATATCTCGCAGAGGGGTGTCCTCTTCCCAGTTTAAGAAATCTTCTTCCTCCCTGTGAGGGGAGAAACAACCAGTGCCAAAATTGAGAGATTCCTTTGTAGCGTTTTTGGGACATGTACCTTCCTGGGAAGGTAACTCCACAGACTCAGGTTCCTCTGATAAAGAAGGCCGATCCTCATTGCTATCCTCCGCAATAAGATCCACACTAGCTAGAAGATCTTGTCCCTCTAGAGAGCCAAGTACTACCTATAAATCTTTTAAAGCCTCGCTTAACAGGGCCAGGTCTGTAACATTTTCCAGCTAATTGTCCAAAGGAATAGCATTACTGCACCCTAGACCAGGCTCCTCTGCCGCCAACTCCGCTAGAGAGGCTAGACTGAGACCTTCCCTCTGTTGAGTTAAATCTCAGTCTTGTTTGGTCAACTCATCAGCTGTCATAAGGAAAGCTTCAAGCCTTTCAAGATCATCTGATTCAACACCATCTTGAACTAAAATTTCCTGAAGCCAAGATCCTTGAGAGGAATCTAGTTTAAATCTCTTGGACAATAACTCCTTGGCCTCTGTCAGAATTTGAATCCTTACTGAAGAAGATGTGAGGTTTACTTTGGGGATATCCACTTCTTGGCATATCCCCAGGGAATTGCCAAGGCATGTAAGAATTTCAACATCTCTGTACTCCATCGGCAGATAGGGAAGGTGAACCCAAAGAGGAATCAAGGGTATTTGTTCTTTCCCAACATGAAAATTTGGGCGCCATTCTTGACAACAAACCACTGTTTGGTTAAACTTCCATATCTTCTTAGAAAGGATTTTGTTTCTTTCCTCCTTATCTGGAAGCACAAGACAAAAAAAACCATTACCCAGTTCACAAAAATCAACCAAATTCCCCCACCTAGAAAGCTGCCAATCTGAGAGATCTTGTATTGAAAAATGGGGAGACATTACTTTACCTATAACAGCTGTATCCGTCAGGAGCTGGGATTTATCTCTGAGCTTTTTCTCCATCTGGGTAAGGGTCACTTTATAGTTAAAAATGTAATTTTAATCTTTCCACTTTGTAATCGCTCTTTGTATATATTAATCTTTGTCTACTTCAAAGAAATCACACCTTGACTTAAATCTCGGTCCTCTTAAATAAAGTTGCTTCCCTTCTTAACAAACTCGTTGTCCTCCTTAACAAGGTCGTTGTCTTATTCAAATCGCTCTTTTTGATACAAGTCACACCTTTAATCATCAAATAGAATGCATACTTCAGATTGCACCACCTTATTCAAGTTGCACACCTTCCTTTAAATCACATGCCACATCTATCTTTTAAATAAGGATTCCATCCTTAATATAAAGTGCCACTTTAAACAAAAGAGTCGGCCACTATGAAGACAATAGTTTGAACTCCATTTTTATTTAATTTTGAACCTTCAAAAGACTTGGCACCGAAAGATAAATCGACCCAATTAAATATCCAAGTTTAAATGTTTAATTTAAACTTGATCATCCCTGTTGTTTGTAATTTCATTAAATGAGACTCTCTCTTTTAATAAACTTGTTGTATATGTAACTCACTATCTTTTGGATATCATCGCTACTTTGTAACTCTAATAATCTGCTTTTTCTTGTTAATCAAATCTCTCACATTTGGTGGCTTCTTTTTCAATTTTGAGAGTTTGCATTGTACTTGAGTATCTTATCAAGCTTCATGGCTAGAACTCATTTTTATTTTGCATTACACATGGGTACCTCACTAGGATTGTAGTCAGGACCCATTTTTCATAATACTCACCTAAGCTATACTTAAGGGGGAGTGTTAGTGTATACCTTTAATCTATAGGCGTACACATTTGTAACTAAGCCTACTTAGGTGCATTGGCATATTAGCACATATTCATTTGAACTTGTCAAAGTAGTTGTAGCTATTTTGAGAGGTGTTGACTTGCATCAACACCTCACACTATGTTTGTGGGAGGTTACTTGCCACAACTCTATGATAGAGAAGTCCTATCCTCTTTTCATGGAGATTCGGGTACCTAAGACAACTCTATTTATACTCTCCTTATTGGCTAATACATTTGGTCAATTCCATTGCAATTCGTGTGCGTGTTAGTGTATTCGATGGTCTTAGTTTTCTACAAAATCAAATCTGATACAAACAACCATATATGTATGTCTTCCCTATGCATATTGTAGATAATTACATATCAACATTATTATGTATTCCTAACCTATGTGAATTTTTCTATAAAATATTTTCCACACTTGGTCATCATCGACTGCTTCCTCAATCTCTGCCCATTCATGCCAGAGTTTGAAGTACCAAAGTTAATAGTGAAGAACTAGTCATGGACATCTACTTCTCTCGAGAGAACCTTGAGGAATTTTGCACACTACATGTCCTTCTATTTTTGCTCCTCATTTTATCTCACCAATGTAATCACAAAAGTTACCCATGATGCATTATACAGCCAGGGGATCACCTGCCAAGTGTCATTATCGGGAAAGAACCCCCCACCAGTGTGGTTTAATTAGTGTTTCTAACAACACCCAAATACCATCTTTTGTCTTCCCCAGATCTAATAGCACAACAACCATCATAGAGAATATATCAGTATTCACCCTATATTAATGAGAAGTGGAGATGAAAGTGTCCCCAAGCACCATATAGAATGTGTGGAAAATAATAACTGACCATGATTTGAAGATATTTCTCAACCTAAGATTTAAGATATGTCCCATTGAATCAATTTGCCTCCTCTTTGCTTTGAGACATATTGTTGAATCCATAGTGTCAACTTCACTGCAAATGGCATTCTGATTAGCATATATATTGTGTGTTGTAGTACTACCTACATAGTTATCATCATAAATGTTAGCATCTTCTTTGAGCCATCCTCCTTTGCCATCAGGCGAGCCATCTATCACACCATACTAGTCCATGATGTCCTATTTTATTGTCATTCATGTGAAATGGCATGTGGACCAATTTCCAATTTCTTCCACACTTCCTTTGAGTTGGCATGCAAATACTTATTTGATTCATATAAATTCTCACATTCACTAGTTTGTCCACCTCAATGTTAGCTTCATTGTTAGTTCCATCTAGCAATTGCCTTGCCATTGATGCTAACATTTCTTTGACCTCACATAGGTACCTATATAGGACATTACTAAATCAAAGGTATTCAACTGTTTTCTCATACATGAAGCATAAATAACCTAGTATGATGATTAGGCTCCCTCCTATATTTGAGACCCTAGAAAATAAGTTCAAACATTCTAGATTGAGAGCTACATTCTATTTATTTTGATCCATGACCATCCACACAGGGTCATTTTTCTATTTCTATTATTTACAACATAAAATATAGAATTGAGGAACCAATGACTCAAACTAAGGTCACACGACCAATAATGGAGTATACAACATTAGAACCATATCCATGGATGGAGAGACAAATGATGCAATAACAAAATTTGTAGGAAGGCCCCAACCATTCTAGAGTGGGGAACAATTGATCATTTTTCTCATACACCAACTAGGTTAAGATCCTTTTTCTAGCCCCCACACCCCTTTCTATAGTTTATAGTAGGAGACCTCATTTACTCTATAATGGTGGAAACAGAGACCATTTGAAGGAGATAGATACGTAGGAGATCATAATCCCCAAATGTTAGGTATTAATGTTCATATACATGTTTTCAGTACCAGGGTTATAGAAATAATGAACATTGACTGAATGCAAGCACCGAATCTAGCCACTTGAGAGAATAGGAGCATTCTCAACCTACAAGAAAACAAGTATTGCAAACAATGGACAATTGGAATGCAAAAATAGGGTTAGGGTTCTTTACACAAATAAAAATATGCATGCTTTGTAAAGGAAATATTTTATTGTTATTTTATTTTGATTCAATATGCCTTGGCCTAATTTAGAGAGATTTTTCTTAACATAGGTATGCTATTTAATTAAATTTTATTATTTGATTAATTATTTTCCACTTGTTCTAATCCTCATTAGTTAGCCAGATTCATTAAACCTGGATACTTGCACAAAAGTAAAACTAACATTACATCTTCACCACCCATTCCATACTACACCTCTTAATCCTATCCATTCACATAAGGATAAGTCATAGTTTCCTCTCACTCAATCTTAGAAGCCCTAGGATACAACTTAGAAGCCTCCTTTTTTTTCCCTAAAGTTGTCTCATCAAATCATAGCCATCCATGTAATCAAATCTTAGACATTCATCCTATCATAAATCAAGCCTCAATGAAGCCATAATCAAGAGCTTTGAAGGTAATGTTATGTTGTCAAAGTGACCAACCAACAATTAAATCATTATAAAAAATTATTAGAGAAAATGAACCAAGTGCTATTGTGGTAAGAACTTTCTATGCTTTTCCTTTGATTTTTGTTAGCTCTTTAAATATTAATGGATTGATAAAATGTATAATGACACAAGTCTATGACATGTTAAATTATTTTATTTATAAGATATTGTATCATACTATAATATAAGTAGTATTTTATAAGTGGGTCTTTTATTGGCTATTTTTCACTCAATATTATTTTTAAAGTTTCTAGGTTAATTTGGTATTACAATTTCTTATATATGTTATATATTATAAAGTTTATACAACAATCTCATAAAATACTGACCACAAAACTACTTTATCATAAGTATATGCATATGTTTACATAATAAACTTTTGAAATAATGAGTGTATCCTATACAAGCTCTTTCAACAACTTAATTTGAAATAATTTTTTTTAAGTGAAAAATATTATTTTTATTAGTTTTTAATTAAAAAATAAATTATATTTATTGCAGCAATATATAAATTTTAAGTTAGATTTGTTGCTGCAATATGTGCGATTGTGTTCCAGATTGAAATCCTAAAGGACTCACCTTTAGACCCAATTTTAATATAATATAATTTTATTCTGTATCTTTTTAACTGAGTGCAATAGAAAAATACTTATCTAAGGCTGTAATTGAAGTTAGGATGGAAACTGAAGAACATAATTTGGCATGTGGAATCTATGGAAACCATTGCAGTGGAAGTAACAACATGAAGGAGATAGAGGAATTACTATCAATAATACTCAAAGCAAAGGAAAACCTCAGCTGCCAAGCCACCAAAGGGTCACCCAGCCCGCCCTAGTGAATCAAAAAAATAAGCCAAAAAAACACAACAATCAATCACCAGAAGGAAATGAAGATTAATGTTCTGAAAATTGCAGCAAGTTATGATGACTAAATGTTTAAATCAGTATTGCAAGAGGTATTATGTAGTTACATGGTTGTTTTTGAGCTTTGAGAATTGTCGGCAAATGGACAATTTATCAAGTCCAACTTGACGGGGTAGACAATATCAACTTTGGATTTCCAAAGGCCTTCACAACCAAAATGTTGTCATGGAGTGTTCTGCAGTTAGGCGGATTCATGGGCAGCGATCTCTCCAATGCAAAGATGGCCATTTGATGGGTCATGGATTATCTTCTCAGAGCTACTACTCATCCAGGCCCCATATATGTTCAGGTTTGTATATGCATAAGAACATGATAATTTCACTCATGATGTAACAACAGAATAATTTAAGTCATGATGTCATATTTCTTGAGTTTATAAAATCTAATAATTATTAAATCTTATCTAAATATTATGTAGGTAGGGGAACCTAACAGTGACCACAAATGTTAGGAGAGGCCAAAAAGATATGGACATAGCTAGAACTGCATATAAAATAGATAACAAAAACCTTAGAACGATTGCAGCACTTGCAGCTGCATCCCTTGTTTCACAAGTAAGACCCTTCCTATTTCAAGAGACTCATTCATGCTTCCATGATGGTAAATTTTTTAGCACTAGAGTAATAGAAGCTGCTTAAAAACTTGGTAACGATCAGGGTTTAGAATATCATGAATCGGACAATACATTTCCCTAAGACAATAAACATGTTGGAACCCAAGTACTTTTATCGAAGGTATAATAACTTCAAGTGTGACTTCTTATACTAATCAAATCAACAAGAAGTTAAAAAAATTGCAGATTCAATGATAAAAGTGAAGTAATATAAGTAGTCAAACTCTAAGTTACTATACCTTGGATAAAAGCAGTCAGGCTCCAACATGTTTATTGTCCCACCCAAATCTATTTTCTGATTCATCAACTACTAAACTCTGACTGTTATCAAGCTTTTAAGCTACTACTATTACTCTAGTGCTAAAAAATTTACAATGGAAGCATGAATGAGTTTCTTGGAATAGGAAGGATGTGACTTAGAAAAACAAAAAGGATGTAGCTCCAAGTGTTGCAGTTGTTTTAGGGTTTTGGTTATTTTTTTATACATAGTTCTCTTCTAGCCTCTCCCAGCCTTTGTAGTCATTGTTAGGGTCTCCTACCTACATAATTATCAGACAAGCCTAAATAATTATTAGAATTTATAAACCCAGGAGATACATTATCATGACTGAAATTATTCTATTGTAACCACATGATTGAAATTATTCTACTGTTATGCACATACTGACCTAAACATATATGGTGCCAGTAGCTTTGAGAAGATAATTTGTGACCCATTGAATGGCCATCTTTGCATTGGAGATCTCGCTGCCCATGAATCCGGCGAACACCAAAACGCTCCATGATAGCATTATGGTTGTGCATCATAATATCCTCACATCAATTATTGTCTATCCCAACTGAAATAATATCCCAGTCTGGGCACTGTTCTACTACCTTATGTGTTTTGACTGCAATGCTTGGTATCTCTTAGTTCAGAGTTGAGAAAGGATTTGTTGATAGCAAGCTACCTGGTAGATGGCTTATTGCAGGAGCTACTATGCCCAACATCCACGTGCAATGGTTAAAGGGCATGGTTCATATTTGGGTGCATCACCAATGAGTACTTCTTTGCCAAAGAAAGTCAATACTACCCTTCTTGAAAATGCTCCTTAAATGGTTGGAGGTATGTTACAAGTTTATTATTCTTTAGTCTCGAGTTTTTTTATTTTATAAGAGTAGAATCATAGAGACAACCTCGTCGGGGCTATAGACACTTGACTGGTAGTGAGGCGATGTGTAGGTAGTTCATGAGGTGAGAATCATTCATGTAGCTAAATGTAAGTGAAACTAGATGACCTTAGTTCACAAAGAATGGGAATGAATACGTATGCACACACACTTAGAGCTTTGGAATATGGATGGTTATGCTAACTTTTGATTTTGATTCCTTGATCTTGTTTTCATATTTATTTGGCCTAGTGTGTGGGTGTAAGTAGAGAATTTGGTTTCTTAACTTGTGTTTATCTTTGGAATCCTCAGGAGCATTCTTCAAGTAGAGTCAACATTCTCCCACTTTGCGTATGAGCTTACAAATATTATCTGGAAATACTACAACTTTGGGAGTGTCTAAAGCTTCATTGTGTTGAATGCTGATCTTACTTGCTAATTTCTTGATGTATCTATGACAGAATTGTTTCCGTAGAGGGAGCTATGCACACCTGCTTAGTGAAATAATGATTTTCTAGGTTCATTGAGAAATAAATTCGGAAGAGTGCAAGGGAAGCCTTGATCCCACGACACATACCAAAAGCAGGGAGCAAGAAAAGACATGCCTCCCTCAATCTCAGGGTATCCGCCCTGAAGATTATCAAAGCTCATAGGAATTTCAAGAGATTACCTTCATCAGGAAAATATATGGGGAGAATAACAAAAGAATCCTTGGTGGTATCAAGCATGGTTGTTTCTCAATTCTTTTGTATTGGAAATATTAGAGTAGTGCATTTACCAGGCACTAAAAAGTTCCAGACTTGACAACCTGAAGAGTGTATTAGTGTTGATTTTATTAATTCATTCAAAGACTCCACAAACTTACTTCGAATAATTTAAAGATCAATTCTGAAGAATTTAAAGTTCAATTCTGAAGAATTTTCTTGAATGGGTCAAGTTTCTTTACCGCCTCGGTTCCACTTCCACCCGACCGATGAAGAGCTCGTCAAGTAATATTTGAAAAGAAAACTATGTGTGTGGCCACTTCGAAGTGATTCCATTAGAGATATTGATCTATACAAGCATGAGCCTTGGGATTTACCAAGTTTGGCATTAATTTTTTTAGATGACTCTGAATTTTTATATCAAAAAGAAAGAAATGAATTGAATTAAATTGATGTACATAAATAACCATAGTGGGTCAAAGGAACTAGAAAGTACATTCAGTTACAAATGAGATGTATTGGATTAAATCAAAAGAAGTTAAACTCTAAACCTTAAGATCAGAATATATATATATATATATAGCCATGTTAGAAAGTTGAATCAACAAATACTGTATTTTAAAAATATAACGTTTTCATAGTCCATGAAAGATTTAAAAAATAAAATCTTCTAACTTGTTTTTCCAAAATTTATTTACTGAAGTATTATGTTTTTGAAAATTGTTTAATTAATTGAAAGAAATAGTTGATACGATTACTTGATTAAGCTCTTGAAAATAGAATTATAGTTAGATGATGATTACTTATTTAAATTCCTAACCCACACCCATCATCTAACTGTAATTCTATTTTTTTTTTTAAATCAGAAAAAGGTGTGAACACACCCATAAATTAGAGGTATTAAAAATATTACAGCTTAAAAGTCTTAACCAAGTCCCAGGAGGAAAGACAGCAAAAAGGATCCTTAGCAGATCTGATAAACACAGAAAATTAAACCAACGAACACGAAGCCAGCACCGCCGAACAAAACAGAACCAGAGACGGACAAAATAGCAAAACACACCACCGCCGAACAAAACAGAACCAGAGACGGACAAAACAGCAAAACACACCGCCAACGCCAACCCCGGACATACCTTAAGCCGCTGGCGGAGCAGTCGGCAAAGCCCTTTCGTTCAGGTCCACTGTGACCGCTGACTGATCCCCTTCCTCCAAATCCGCCAAAGCATAGAAAGGCATCCCCCGGGCCATGTCAGACGCATGGACTCTGAGGAAACGAATAGCTGTGAAAACATCCCTTATCTGCTTGCTTCTTTTCTTGGAGAGAAGAAAACAGTAAGCTCGTAGGGCATCATCTATATCCTCACTGCCAAGGGATTTAATACTAGACTGCAAAGCTCTGTATATGACCTGCTGTGGAGGGGAATTCCGAAGGGTTGTGAGATTAAAGAGCCTGCCGATGAGAGCGTCACCTTCCTCCATGCGGTAATTAGACACTGCCACCTCCCAACGTTCCACTGTGTATATGTTCTTAAAGAACAATCCTGCCGCAAGGGAGTGCACATATTCACCATCCATTACAAGATCCATAATGTTGGAAAGAAGCTGGGAGACAATATCTGAATAGTTTAACACACATCCCTCAAAACCTCTGATCCAGGCATGCCCGACTATATTCCAGACTGTGAACTGAGATAGAGTGCAGTCAGAGTCGATAAGGGTCATGAGGTCAATCACCTTCACTAGCCCCCGTATCACCAGTTCCCAATCGAGGGCGGGGAAGAAAAGCCTCTGGTTCAGTCGCGTATCCGCCATTGCCAACTGTAGTCGGAAGTGAGGCAAGTGAGAAAGAAGGCACAACACGGAGAGGATAGGGAAACGGCAGAGCAAGGAGATCAAGAAGCACAGAGCCTTTAGAAACTCAATTTTGAGAAGAGCTCAAATAAAACAGGAAGGCAAAAAGGAATTAAGAGCTGGCGGAGAAGTAATGACGCTTGCGTCGACCGCACAGATGGAGTACTCTTCCATTTCATAAGAGGGCAATTAGGGATGCCTACATGTCCAACGCAGGTAGGAGGAGGCAGGAGAATTAAGCCGTTACGCCATCAAAGTACAACCAAGACCCAGCCAGTCCTTGCATGCCATTATCTATTAATGAACATGAGGCGAAAATAGATACGCTATCCTCCCCTTGCAGGCGGGACATTTTGACACTATCCCAAATGTCTTAATGCATTCATCTCATTAAGGCCTTGGAACTGCGCTCTTGCAGAATGTCAGAAGGCCTTCAAAAGGAATAAATGTAGGTATAAATGAGATAGCATCGTAACCCACAGTGAATCCATTAGAAAATCAAACCGACCGTGCTTGAGACGTGGCGACAGCTTGGAAGCTGACAAGAAACATAGATTACTCATCTGCCATATCAGCTGATAGGAGGGTGGTCAAAAGAGAAGGCAATTGAAGTTCGTCATGTAGGAAGACTACAATGTCTTTATCACTGTCAATTGCTACATTGGCTAGGAAGTCCACCACCCTGTTGCCTTCCCGAAACGTGTGGGAAATGAAAAAATTGTCTAGTCTTCACAGAAGCGATTTGGCCTGAGAGAGGATATAGGTCAGCCTCCAATTGTCTAAACTTTTCCCTTTAATGGCATTTATTACTAGCAGAGAATCGCCCTCAACCCACACGTTCCTTAAGCCTTTTTCTAGCGCCAGATTGCGTCCATGCACCAGAGCCCAAGCTTCTGCCTCATTGTTAGTGCCTGGAGGTAATTTGGATGCCTTGGCTGCAATCAACTCTCCGTTTTTATCCCTAATGACACATCCCATTCCAGAAAGACCAGGGTTACCTCTGCATGCTCTGTCAATATTAAGCTTACAGAAGAGAGAAGAAGGTGGAGTCCATTTGACTTTATCTCTGGTTGTGGAGAGCTTAGGAGCTCCTGTAGTTAAGCCAATCCCCAATCGTCTAACTGAGGGCCAGAGTGAGATGACTTCCGCATCCCATTTTGTCCAACCCAACTTGGAGGAGTTGAAGGATCTAAGATAAGCCACTGCCTGATCCCCTAAAGCAGCCTTAAGTTTATCACAAACCTGAAACACCGATCGAGCTTCCTTCCTGAAAATACGCAGGTTTCTTTCCCACCAGATGTGCCAGACAAGCATAGAAGGACCCAATTCCCAAAGGCAGGCTAATGTTGAATTGCCAAACGAAAGGGGCCAGTTTTTGAACATAAGATATAAAGATTTGGAGAATGGGCTTGTCCACTTTATCTTCCTGAAAAACCAGGTCCAACATGCTCTACTAAAGGGGCATTGAAGCAAAATGTGATCTAAAGACTCTTCCTCGCGTCCACAAAGCACACAGATGAAATTTGATCCCAATCCTAGTCTTTTGATGCGATCACCTGTGAGAATTTTATTATGTAATGCACACCAAGTGAAAGCTCCAGCTCTAGGGAGAACTGACGTGCCCCAACACAACTTCGAGGGCCAACTTGACAGCGCTTTCTGCACTCCTAGATTGTATCCATCTTTAATTGAGTAGCGACCTGAAGAAGCCGCAGTCTAGACCACTTCATCCTCCATGTTGGAAACAAGCACTGACCTCTTACTCCCAGATTGTATCCATCTTTAACTGTAATTCTATTTTCAATCTTAATCAAGTAATCATATCAACTATTTCTTTCAATTAATTAAACAATTTTCAAAATCATAATACTTCAATAAATGTCTTTTGGAAAAACAAGTTAGAAGATTTTATTTTTAAATCCTTCACGGGCTATGAAAATGTTAGATTCTTAAAACACGACATTTGTTGATTCATATTTCATACATGTATATATTTTTTCTTAAGGTTTAGGGTTTCACTAATTTTGATTTACACGGATACATATCATTTCTAGCTAAATGTACTTTCTAGTTTTATTGATCTACTACTCTTATTTATGTACATCAATATAATTCATTTCATTTTTTTATTGCTGATGTAAAAATTACGAGTCAGCTAAGAAAGATTAACATCTTACCTAGTAAATCCTATTGCTCATACTTCTATAAATCAATCACTGTAACGACATGGACTCGAACTAGCCACCCACATAGTTTTCACTTCAAATAATACTTGACAATCTCTTCACTAGTGGGGTGGAAGTGGAACCCAGGCCGTAATGAAACTTGACCCATTGAAGGAAATTCTTTAGAATTGAACTTTAAAATCTTCATACATGATCTTTAAATTCTTTGAATTCAATTTGCAGAGTCTTTGAATGAAATAATAAAATCAACACTAATACACTCCTCTTCAAGCTGTCAAGTCCACAACTTTTTAGAGCCTAGTAAATGCACTACTCCAATCTTTCCAATAAAAAGGAATCGAAAAAGGACCCTACTTCATACCACTAAAGATCCTTTTGTCATTCTCTCCATATATGCTCCTCATGAAGGTAACCTCTTGAAATTCCTTTAAGATTTGATAACCCTAAAGGAGGATACCCTGAGACTGAGGGAGATCTATCTTTGCTTGCTCATTGCTTTTTGTATGTGCCATGGGCTCAAAGCTTCCCTTGCACTCTTCTGTTTTTATTTCTCAATTAACCTAGAAAAGCATTATTTCACTGAGCAAGTGTGTGCAGCCCCCTCTACTCAACCAATTTATTCATAGCTACATCAAAACATTAGTAGGTAAGATAGCGATGGCGGCAGATGATCAGCATTCAACACAACGAAGCTTCGGGCACTCCCAGAGTTGCAGTATTTCCAGATAATATTCCGAACCTCTTCTATTTCCACATGCAAATTTTTAAAGCAAAGTTAAAGCAAACAATATATATATATATAAAGCATAAATATATTCTTATCTAAAATTTTAAAATTTCTTTATTTGCTTTAAATTTAAAAATCAAATCTTAATAACACAAAAATTATTCTTTCTCCTAAATATTTTGTCTATTTTAAAACTTAAAAGCATAAACCTATCCTTTCTTTCTTGTAGGTTCTTTCAATGACACATGCCTTAATTCTCCTTCTTACCTCATGTGTAGGGAGTGTAATGATTTCTTTCATCTTTTCTAATGCATCGTTTGACATCCTATTTAGATCGTACAAGTTAACGTTTGACAAAATTCTTGCATTATTGCAACCCATGTCATTATATATACCCTTTTCTCTTGATGCATTTATCATGTTTTTATGGGAAAGAGAGTCCAATAGATTATTAGAATCCATAGGCACTCATTATTATCCCATGTGGCCATTCATATTTTCTCACCTTCTTCTAGGAGTCTCTTCAAATTGGGGGTTCGTTCATACTCTATAATGATGTATTAGTATCTTTCTTCCCCAATAGACCTTGTCTTGACAAGAATGCTAACCACCTTTCATGTAGGTATTTTGGACTTGTGTGTTATGAACATCTTACATCACTTGAGCTTTTCCCTTTGAGTAGATCAGATGAAGAATTCAATGCTTACATTTTCTATGTTGATATGCTTGAGTTGGAGACTGAGGAATTATCTCAGTTCATTCTCTATTGGAAAGACCAGAGCTGTGGTGTGATTCCCCTTGGTGAGAACCTTAAAAGTTATAAAAAACCCCCTGGTACCTCCGGTGTTGATAACCTTATTCCATTACCTCTACAAGATATGGAGATTTATTTCATGTGAAAACAGAAAGATTGTATGTTAGAATAATTGTTTACTATGACCCACAGTCGAGTAAGGAGGATCCCTCCAAGAAATGATTTTGCAATGATTATCTCTATGATAGTAAACTGGGAGACAAGGTCTAGATTACAGGTCCATTTCGTAAAGTGATGCTGCTACCCGAAGATGATCCTAGTGCGACACATATGATAATAGCCATTGGTACCAGAATAGCTCCATTTATGGGATACCTATGGAGAATGTCTAGAGGAGATGTTTAATCCATCAAATTTAGAGGTCTTGAAAGGTTTTTCTTAGGGGTTGCCAACAATGATAGTCTTCTCTACCATGAAGAGTTTACATAGTACATGAAGTAGTACCCTGAATACTTTAGATATGATATTAACTTGAGTAGGGAACATAAGAGGAAGAAAGGTGGCAAGATGTATGTGCAAGATAAGATTGAAGAGCACAGTTTATTTCCTCCATTTCTTCAGCTAACTAAACCAAACAAACAAAACATTAATCAAATTCTTTTGAAATAGTGAAGGTGCGAGCATAAATGGAAGATCAATTTTATTTTAAGTTAAAAATCGTAGGCTTAGTTGTCAAGCATGCACCAAATGGATCAGAAGCAAGTTTTGGGTTTCAAAAATTGAATGAGTATGTAAAAGTGCATGCTATTGGTGTATGCAATCAACAAATGTGCATGTTGTAGTGGTAATCAATAAATGTGACAAGGCAAATGATTACAAATCGTGTAGAATGTCAAAGACAGACCAGTCAATTTCAAGCTAGATCATATCACCTTATTATAAAATTCATTTAGTGATGTTTTAGTTAAATGTTGTGTGTACCTAAAGGTAAAGGGTTTTCTTTATTGTTACTTATTTTCAAGAATTAGTTATATTTTGGTAAGAAAAGAGAAAAACTCTATAACTATGTAAGGAGAAGGTAAGAATGGATCTTTTTCCAACTTCTTATAAGGAGAACTTCGTGAGAAGAATTTTTCTTCTGTAGATTTCTGGTGGGAATTGATAGCTTTCCAGTATATCCATTATACAGGGATTTCTTAAAAACTATGTGTTTTTATTTCGTTGAAGAATTGAGGGAGCAAAACAAACTTTATGTCAGATATTTCTTCATGGATTGCAAGTTTTTCTTATGTTAGTTTGTAAGTCTCTGTTATACGTTCAGCTGCACTTGAGTTTAATACATAAACCTTGTGTTCTGAATTAGTTGCATATTCTTTGTATGTTTAGTGTATGATTTTTTTATATGTTGGGAATGAGTAATTGCCTATCTTATTAGTTATTGTTTGTGAGTACAAAACTTTTAAACTTTGTGTCATTAAATTTCTTTGTGCTCACTTTTATTCTAAGTCTTTTTTGGAGAAGTCTATGTGATTTTCTTATGTCTGTCATCTACGGTTTCTCTCTTTTCCATTCCTTATAGTTTCATTTCCTTCTTTCTAGTCAAAATCATATTCTAGAAAATTCAAATTAAATCATAAGTTTCCCCTCTCAAATTTAGAGGAAGTCATCATCCCTTTGATGATCTCTCCAACTGTTGTAGGCAATTTTGTCACAATTCCTTGAGCAAGTCATAGTTTTCTTAACTATTCCAAAGTGACAAATGTTTTTAGTAACACCATTGAAACTAAAACCATTATAAATTGAGTAGGTATATGTGTACATTCCAATGGGTGTCTTGTCCTTGGTGGAAATAGAACCATTAGCCTAATGATTTTTGGCCATATGTTAAGCATCTAGCTCATAAATTATTTCCTAAAGTAGATATTTGGTTGGATCATAAGGAAAGATCCATTCAATATTTTGGAATCTAAACCATTTAAAGTAATTATTATGCATTAACTGTACACTATATAATCATCCCAATTCTTGATATAGAGTTTAATTGTAAAATAAATTCTCAAGTACGTTGATTTTCATGATTTCTTTTTTTTTGGAAACCATGTAAAATCTAGAATTTTACTTGTTGATTGCTTATAGTATAGCCTCATGGGCATTTTTTCCTCTTTATGGATGCTACTTTGAGTTCTCTAATTTTCATCACTATTGCTAGTGTGTTTGGACATACTAGAGTAGGTGCTATGATTATGATTAGGAGTGTATTGATGCATTCAAGAGATTCCATTAGTGGGGATAGAACTAGGTATGGCTTGACCAATGGGTCAACATTAATCTTTTATAATGGAGATGGGAGGATATGTGCATTGTGGTCAATGGAAAGGAATTCATATTTCTATCACCTAGAATGTATATTTAAATGAGTTGGAAGGGAGACTGGAGCTACCAAAAGAAAATGTAAGAGTACGAACAATTTGGAGTAGATGGGTAGAAATTCTAATCTCGTGATTTCTTCGGTAAACTACTCTTAGGTTTACTTGAAGCTCCTTGAAGAGTGATAGAATGACCAATAAAAATGTCCCCATCAATTCTTATCAATTATATATTATTTGTAGGCTTTCATCTTGTCTAAATACTCATCATCAATGTGATAGAATGACCAATAAAAATGTCCTCATCAATTCTTATCAATTATATATTATTTGTAGGCTTTCATCTTGTCTAAATACTCATCATCAATGTATTAACATGTATCATTTTCAAACCCATGTTTCCCTTTTAGAAACTCTAAGTAGCCTAATATCCTCAAAGAAACACTTGCATGTATAGAAAAGTGTGCATCTATTTATAAAAATCTTTAACAACCTATTGTTTCTCTCAACTCTCATAACTTATGTAACTAGTATAGATTTTTAGAAAATCTTAATGTGATATGCACCCAGTGGCAATCTTGAGATTGTAAACCTTTCTTTGTTGTAAGGTCTTCACATCAACAATCATGCATATCTATTGCTCGTTATAATTTTAGTTTTTTTTGAGATTTCATTTCAAGGATTTGTGTTGCTTATTTAACAGATACAACTCTTAGGATAAATCTTATTCTTTCATCATGTTTATTTGATACAAAGAATGTATATATCATTCCCATCTAAAACAATTAGGATAAATCTTATTCTTTCATCATGTTTATTTGATACAAAGAATGTATATATCATTCCCATCTAAAACAAGAGCTGCGCAGCAGCAGCAGTCCCTGCCAAATGCTTCCAGCATAAAGTAAACCAAATGCTGCCAGCATAAAGTAAGAGATGATCATGGGAAAAGTTGAGATTTTTAAAGTTGAGAAGCATTGTTTGGAGAAACTGTAAATGCTCTTGTATTTGATTATTTTCAGTTACAGAACTCACAATTGGTGTTTGTTTTAAAGAACTCACAATTGGTGTATCCATTTCCTAGAGTATGGCTATTGTGTTACTATTTAAAAATTTACTTACAATGTTCCTGACTTCCAGTTAACATAGTTAGTTATTATTAAATCTCATCTCACTGCATACCCAAAAAAATCCTTAGGTTATGCTCGAGCTAAGAATTTATACACAACTTAAATCAGGCACATTCATTTGCTCATATTAGCAGCTGTGATTCTCCTATTTCATTTTGATAGTAATGAAATAATCTTATAGACCATGGCTGCACTCATCTAATTAATTGAACAACAGTAGAGTTACATGAAGTTTATGCTTAATGTAATCCGGAACGGGGTGACAAATTTCTTTTGCTTTCAAATCCAAATTTACCATTAGGCTAATATCTTCCAACGTTACAAATTTTTAACCAACTAAAGTGCACCTAAAATTTTTTACATGTTCTCTTAGGTCATCAATGCACTAGATTGCCTAAAATGTCAATTCCTAACCAACTAAAGTGCACCTAAATTTTTTTACATGTTCTCTTAGGTCATCAATGCACTTGCTTGCCTAAAATGTCAATTCCTGCATAAGTTTAATCACCATAGCAACAAGAGAACTGAGTCAATGTTTGTTGATGATATAAGACTGGGCTAAGAAGCATTGCATGGATTCTGACTCTAACAAAGCCTAGACTCCATAAGAAACAAGCATAAGCATAACAACAGGTCTTAGTATAGAACACAATAGCACAGTTAATAAGATAATAATAACAGACAAAGTAGGATTCCATTGACTCATATTACCCTTACTTTGTTAGGGTTCAAATGCTCTTGCTTCAAGGATAAAAGACACTTGAAAACCATTACAAATAGCTATACATTATGTTGCATAGAAAGTTTTGAGGCCACTCTTTAAAATGACAAAATCTTCTAGTAACTTACAACTGCAAGGTGTACTAAACCTTGCATAGACCAATCTCCTATATTGTTCAAGAGTGGTTCTACATCATTTTTCTCTTATTCTGAACATTGGAGATCACACAAAATGAGCATAAATAGTAAAGCAATTAAGGCCAGTCCCACAAGGCAACATGTACTTGATAATCAATTGGAAACAAGTCATTGTAGGAAACTGGGCTGATGCATCTGAGTATAGGTTTCCTTCTGCTTTGGGTCTTCTTTGTCATCTTCTTCCTCTGCATGTGAGAGGTCTACCTGATCTGCTTCAAAAATATGGGATGAATTTACATGGTCTTCCAAGGAGGAACGCCCACAATCAATGTGCCGAGGATTGTCTTCATCTAGGACCCCACTGCTATATGTTCCACAGCTCAAAATATCTTCATGTTTGCAAATAGGAGTGGGATACTTAACAGAAGCACCTATCTCAAATTTCTCAAACAATTTAGAATGGAAGGCAGGTTGAGAAGAGCCTTTCTTCTTAGCAGTCTCCAAATCCTTTGTTTGAATTTTCAGGTCTTGGTCTTTAGAATGGATCTTGTCAGTCAACAAAATAACCTAATGTGGTAGAGAAAATGCATAAGAAAACTCAATGGCTACAAAAATAAAGATACAAAACAAAAATAACGTAAGAGAGAAAACTATCCAGATGCTGCAAGCTGTTATATGTTAAAAAAGATATCAATTTACATATGAACAATTTGGACTTTCATTATGGCCTACACTTTTAAGCATAGTCTTCTTCAAAAGCCTAATTAGATACATTTTTTAACTAGGAAAAGACAGAAATATTTTTATATCTTTCTGCGCTGGATTAAACCCATAGGTTTATAAATTTCTTGGTAATTTTTATGCAAATTTAAGACATCTCACAACCAAAACCTGATTTGAAACTATATGAAGCTAAACTAACTTAAAAATATTGTCCTATTTTATGCTTGTATTTAGGTAGGCAATTAAACACAGTACCTCAGCTCTTAACTTCTCTTTTTCTTTGAGAATGTTATCGTAATCCACTCTGAGAGTTTCATAGCGTGACTTTAGAATATCATAATCCCTTTCCAGCTGTTTTGTTTTCCACCTTGCCGGTTGATTTTGAAACCAAACTACAACCTACCTGGGCTACAGACCCAACTCCCTGGCTAGTTGTATCTTGCGGTCAGGCTCCAATTTGTTTTCAACCTCAAAGCTTCATTCCAGAAATTGAACTTTCTCAGCAGTAAGCCTTCTCTTCTCTTTTGGTGGATGGAAGAAATCTTTTAGCTCCTCATCTCCAGTTTTCACTTGCTCTAGAGTAGTGTAAAATGGCATCTTTGACACGTTTCCTATGACTTCATCCAAATTAACCAGAGACCTTGAACCTACAAAGGTGCCAAAAGCATCAAATTAGCTACCAGCAATGGCAATATCTATTGCATCAATTCATAATAACAACTACAAATTTGAAAGATAGCTTATGTAATACACATCCCTAATAAACCTTGATCCAAAATGTCAACTGTAAAATTCTCAACATGGCACAAGTCCGAGAGGGCTTGAATTTGTTGGATAACTGATGTGGCACAGCCACATGTGCAGTTTCCATTTTAGTATTTCTATTTTCTTAGTTAGTTTCATTTAGATACTTTTAGGAATTTGGCAACTTTTGTGTTGCATGATGATGCATGTAAATCATGCTATCTTTGGTTTGTTTTTTTCTGTTTTTTCTATATAGTTTCCCTTCTTGCAAATATATATATAATGTAATAAAGAGCTGTAGCTCTCTAGTTTTTCAATAGCAATAAAAAGGTTTATTCTCTGTGTCTGCATATATCTTTTATGGTTATTTCTTTGTTCATTTTTAAATCTATTGTCATATTGTTTGTTTAAAAATCTTTATTTGGTATCAGAGCAGGTTAATTTGTTAGAAATTTATCATGTCAAATTCTAACTCTTTGCCAATCCCAGAATTTAATGGATCTAATTATGATTATTGGTGCATCAAGATGACAACTTTTTTGATAGGAAAAGATTTATGGGAAATTGTAGAAACAGGATATGAAGAGCCAACTGATTGGAATGCTCTTGCAGCCAATGATAGAACAGCTAAGAAGGAAGCTAAGAAGAAGAATGCACAAGCTTTATTTCACATTCAAATAGCTCTTGATAAGAGCCTATTTCCAAGAATTGCAGGTGCACAGACAGCTAAAGTTGCCTGGAAGACTCTAAAAGAAGCTTACCAAGGTAGTGATCAAGTTAAAGTTGTGAAGTTGCAGACATTAAAAAGAGAATTTGAGAATTTGAAGATGCAAGAAAGTGAAAATGTGAGTGATTATTGTGTAAGAGTAAAAGATGTAGTTAATAAGATGGCTACTCTTGGAGAAACTATGGACAATGAAGTTGTGATCAAAAAGGTGTTGAGGTCTCTAACACCAAGGTGGAACAATGTTGCCATCATCATTGAAGAAAGCAAGGATTTGACTGCTCTTCAGTTTGATCAGCTTGTTGGATCTCTCATGTCTCATGAAGAAAGATTGAGAGATTCATCTGGAGAAAGTAATGAGAAGGCTTTTGCTTCCAAAGTACAAATTACAAAGAATGAAAATGCTAGCACAAGCACAAAAAATAATCAAGGCCAAGGTAGAGGTCAAAATCAGAATTCTTCAAGAGGAAACAGAGGACAAAGAGGTGGTCCAAGAGGAAGAGGCAGAAGCAGATTTGATAAAAGAAATGTTCAATGTTATCATTGTAATAGGTATGGTCACTTTGAAAGGGAATGCAGATTAAAAGAAGGTAATAACAATAGAAGTGCTAATTTTGCTAATGAGAATGATGAGGCTTCTCCTGGTAATTTATTCTTATCATATGACAAAGCTAAAAATAGTTCTAAAGAAGTCTGGTATTTAGATTCAGGTTGTTCTAACCACATGTCAGGAAATGATAAGATTTTTTCTACAATGGATAAAAGTTTCAAATCTAAAATTAAGCTTGGTGATGACAAGTCCTTGGAGGTTGCAGCTAAAGGTGCTATGGAGGTGAATACAAAAGAAGGTAAGAAAAGTGTGACTGATATTTATTACACTCCACAATTAAAACATAATTTATTGAGTGTTGGGCAGTTGTGTGAGAAGAATTATAAGGTGGTATTTGAAAATCAGCAATGTACAATTTATGATAAAAATCAAGGCAATAGGGTGGTTACAGTAGTGCCTATGTCAAAGAATAGGATGTTCCCATTGAAGTTTGGTGAACATAGCAGCCATCTTGCCAATATGGCATATGAGGATAAGGGTTGGCTATGGCATCTCAGATATGGCCATTTGAATTTTCATAGTTTAATGTTTCTCACTTCAAAAGCTTTGGTTTATGGTTTACCTAAGGTTCAGGAACACAAGGAAGTTTGTGAAGGTTGTGCTAAAGGAAAGCATGCAAGAGAGTCCTTTCCAAAAGGTAATGCATGGAGGGCCCATTACCCACTTCAATTGGTTCACTCAGATATTTGTGGTCCTATGCAGACAAAGAGTTTGGGTAAGTCATCATATTTCATTACTTTTATTGATGATTACTCACGTAAGTGTTGGGTTTATTTTTTGAAGGCCAAGGATGAAGCCTTTGATGCATTCAAAAGGTTCAAAGCCTTTGTGGAAAATGAAAAGGGTTGTAAGATCAAATGCTTAAGGACAGATCGTGGAGGAGAATTTTGCTCAAGAGATTTTAGGAATTATTGTGATATGCATGGCATCAAAAGGCAACTCACCACTGCTTACACACCTCAACAAAACGGGGTAGCTGAAAGGAAAAATCGTACAGTGGTGGAAATGGCAAGGAGTATGCTACATACCAAAGGATTAGACAATTCTTTTTGGGGTGATGCAGTTGCTACAGCAGTGTACATTCTCAATAGGAGTCCTACTAGAGCACTTGACATGATGACTCCTTATGAAGCCTGGTATGAAAAAAAGCCTAATGTTAATCATTTTAGAGTTTTTGGTTGTTTAGCCTATGTTCATGTGGCTGATCAAAAGAGACAAAAATTAGATCCCAAAAGTGAGTCATGCATTTTTGTCGGATATAGTGAGCACAGTAAGGCTTACCGGTTATATAACCCTCGTACTAATAGCATTATTGTTTCAAGAGATGTGATTTTTGATGAGGAAATTTATGTGGAACAGCCACAAGGTTTTGAGGTGCAAGGAAAAGAACATCTAGTCTACAAGCTAAAGAAGGCCTTGTATGGCCTCAAGCAAGCACCAAGAGCTTGGTATGGTAGGATTGATGGGTATTTTCAGCAAAATGGCTTCAAGAGAAGTAAGAGTGAGCCTACCCTCTACTACAAAAAAGAAGGTAATGATATTCTTATTGTGAGTTTATATGTTGATGATTTGTTGTATATGGGTAGTAGTTCTAAGATGAAGGATGAATTCAAGCATGCTATGATGAATGAGTTTGAAATGAAAGATTTAGGCCTTATGCAATATTTTCTAGGCATGGAGGTTTATCAAAGTAAGGATGGAATTTTCCTTTGTCAAACAAAATATGCCAATGATATGTTGAAGAAGTTTGATATGGTTGATTGTAAATCAGCCTCCACTCCAATTTCTCATGGAGTTGTGTTGTGTAAAGAGGATGGTGCTAAAAGAGTTGATGGGACAGCTTATAGAAGTGTGGTTGGCAGTCTATTGTTTCTAACCCACACAAGGCCTGATATTGCTTATGCAGTTTCTCTTGTTTCAAGGTACATGACAGAACCTTCTGAATTACATATGCAGGCTGCTAAAAGAATTTTGAGGTATGTGAAAGGAACTCTTGCTTTTGGCATTCATTACTACAGTTCTAAAGGCTTTAATCTAGTTGGTTTCAATGATTCTGATTGGGGAGGTAGTGTGGATGACCGGAAGTCTACCTCTGGTAATTGTTTTACTTTTGGTTCTGGTTTGGTTTCTTGGAGTTCAAAGAAACAAAGTATAGTTTCTCTTTCTTCTACAGAGGCAGAATATGTTGCAGTCACCTCTGCGGGTACTCAAGCATTATGGCTCAGAAAAATTCTTGAAGAGATTGGTGAAAAACAAGTTCAGCCTACAGTGCTCTTCTGTGATAATATGAGCACAATCAAATTGGCAAAAAAATCCCGTGCATCATAGTAGAACTAAACACTTTGATCTGAAATATCATTTTATCAGAGATTTGGTGCAAAAGAAAGAAGTAGAACTCAGGTATATCAAGACTACAGAACAACTTGCAGACATTTTCACCAAGGCAGTTGCAAAGGTTCAGTTTTTGATGCTTCGAGATCATATTGTGACTCCTCTCCGCATCAAGGGGGAGTATGTTGGATAACTGATGTGGCACAGCCACATGTGCAGTTTCCATTTTAGTATTTCTATTTTCTTAGTTAGTTTCATTTAGATACTTTTAGGAATTTGGCAACTTTTGTGTTGCATGATGATGCATGTAAATCATGCTATCTTTGGTTTGTTTTTTTCTGTTTTTTCTATATAGTTTCCCTTCTTGCAAATATATATATAATGTAATAAAGAGCTGTAGCTCTCTAGTTTTTCAATAGCAATAAAAAGGTTTATTCTCTGTGTCTGCATATATCTTTTATGGTTATTTCTTTGTTCATTTTTAAATCTGTTGTCATATTGTTTGTTTAAAAATCTTCAGAATTATCAGATACTCACAAGCAAAGCCTTATAAATAAATACTACAAAACTGTTATCACGGAGAAGAGAAACACCAATAGAGACTCATCATCACCAACATGGCATTGATAACCCAAAATAAATTAAGTCCGGGCATCTTTTCAAATGATAAATGCCCATATTCATGGTCCCCTGAAACACAAGATTGGCTATGTAATTGTAAAGGTAGTATTCATTCGCAAGTGCTTTAATGTAATAAGAGTGGGATAACATTTGGTCCCAAGCTTCACCAGCTCAAAATTAAAAAATAAAAAGGTTTGCTGGTGAACTGAAGAATAAGACTTGATTTCGGTTCTCAGCAAAACTTTCTAAAAAACTTAACACTAACTTAGCAAAGAGTTGACTGTTATTGTTTTCCCATTGAGCTTAATCTAAACTCAGGAGTGCTAAACTATAACACTTGGGAAGGGAATTGGAATTGAACATGAACATAAACGTGACAAGCAACAAGTAATATCAGTGAAACTATATACAGAATTCAATATTCTTTTTGTTTAGAACTTTTTCAATTGAAGCATTAAACCCACACCAGCAACAACAATAATATTGAAATATGTCAGCTGAGGACTGAATTTGAATCTTCAAAGTCTAAGGAAGGCCCACCTAAAATAAATGAGATAGTATAAACATTTACAACTACAAATAGAAGAACTACAAACAAGAACTATGTAATGCACTCAAAAATTTAAAAAAACTACGTAAGTTCAGCAATAAGATGGAATATGTTACCCAAAGGACGAACATTCTGATTTTCAAAAGTTATGGAAAAACCCAACTAGAAATTTGTTCTAAAAAATAATTCAACTAGAAATTCAATGAACATGGTCTTTGTACAGTGTAATACAGGAACAACAAAAAGAATGTGAAATATAAATTATGGCATACCTAATTTTTAGAATTAAATACAAACCTCACCACCCAGCTGATACACCACTTGGAAAAGATTAGAAAAACTGAAAACAGGACACCTGTCACACACTTGTAACAAAAACAATCTTAATTCTACAAAAATTACTATCAATGTTCTATTCAAAACCTCCCTAAATACCTATTATTTTTAGATATGATTTTAAACACAAAACATGGCATGTCTATATTTTAGAGTTGAATAACAAAATTCACCACTCAGCTCATACACAACTTTACCAAGACTCGAGAAACTATAAAGATTACCTCTGTAGTACAATTACTTCAAGATCTAATTTTTAGAAAAGTAAACTAATACCTGTGTTTTTTAACACCTCCCTAAATTAGATATATAAGATTGAAGTTGCAAAAACATGACACCCATTTTTTTAGAACTTCACCAATAAGTTAATGCAAAACTTTAGACAAATTAGAAACACTATAAACATGACTGTTGTATTACACTCATAATAAGAACAATATGAAATATAAGGGGAAAATAGTACCAAAATTCTTTTCAACATCCGTAAATACCTGATTTTTTAGATATGATTAAAAACACAAATCACTCATCCCTACTTTTTAATAATTAAAAAAAAATCACCACTTATCTAGTAGTCAACTTCAGGAAGACCATAAACCTATAGACATGGCCTCTGCAATACACCCATATCAAGATTTAAAAAAAAAAGTACTACCAATTTTTTAAAGACACCTTTAATAGTTTGATCTTTAAGATGGGATTCAAAGCTCAAAACATGGCATATCCATTTTTCAGAATTGAATGATACAATCCACCAATCAACTACTACACAACTTTAGAAAGACTAGAAAATCTATAAACGTGGCCTCCGCAGTCCACTAGTAACAGAAACAATCTGAGGTTTACAAAAATCTAATACCAACACCTCCCTAAACAGCTGATCTTCTATATATGATTAACAGCACAAAATATGGCATGCCTAATTTTTAGAATTGAATTAAAAAAAAATCACCAATTAACTAATACACAATTGCCGAAAGAAATAGAAAATGATAAAGCTATTTGACGTAGAACTGCAGAGAAAAGATTGATGTAATAAAAGTTTATTTAATATATATTGAAGTTGGGTATAATAAGATTTACCATTAAAAATAGGAGAGACAATCATAATCACATTGGATCCACCATACAGTCTACCCCCAGACATCATCATCTGCTTACCCAAATATTATTTCACACAGGAACATTAATTTTGCCCAAACCCAACACCAGCAAAGACAGACAAGGTGCTACTCTTGAGTTGTGTCCTAATTCAAAATACTTTTGCCCTGGCTCGTGATGTATTTGCCCTACTTCAGAAGATTTTTCCAGCAAATGACCGCTGCAATTGAGTAACGCAGAGGCTCCCTCGCGCCATCATTATCGTCATGTATAGAAATGTGTGAAAATTTTTAGATCTGGAATTTATGTGGAATTGCAGGTCGAGGGTTCGAAACGCAGTGGGGTTTGATTTTGTGCTCCTCTCCATGTCTCCAACCACCAAAACGGAATGCCCACTCTGATCTTTGAGATAATAGTGCAATAATACAGCTCCCCAGTAGTGCATAATACGGCTCACCAGTCGCAGGAAACAAATTGCTCCTCCCACTCCACGAATCGCTTGGCGCCCATGGTTTTCTAAATGGCTTGTCAAACACCTTGGCTTCACAATGCACAAGGCCTAGACAGCCATCTTGCAACAAACAGTCACCATAAACACCTGTCGCCTGCATCAGACCCTGGGTGATTAACAGCTGTTCAAAAATCTCTCCACTCTGCAAACCCAACACGTTAACAGCCATGCAAAACTTTAGAGATGAAACCAAATTTTTTGACGGGCTCTCTCTTAATAAAATATTAGAGGTTTATTCTCCAGCCAATCACAACAGCTCTCTCTGGATTAAAATACCCAAGGTTTATTCTCCAACCAATCAAACAGCTGCATTCAGAAATGAAACCTTCAAAACCATATGATATCAGTTTAATTTTTGTGGAGGGCACAGATTTTAAGAGAAACTATTACAAAAAAGTGAGATGAAAACAATAGTCCCCCCCTTACGGGCATGGACTAATAAGGGGCATCTAGTCAACCACAATGTATAATAATAGGATAAATCTTATTCCTTCGCCTCCAGGCGCCTGACATGGCACCAAGACCACCGGGAATCTGTGAACCCCACGCGTCAGCTTCTTCTTTTGCCATTGGATACAACTTCGGGCATGGTTGTTCCCAGCACTGAGACTATTGATGGGCAAGCCCCAGATGGTTAATTCAAGTGATTACGTGATAACATGGAATATGATGATTATAGGACTTGCCTAAAATGGGCATGTTGAGGAAACTGTGAAGCTTTTATGCAGATGGAGATCCATATCTATGTCATCAAAAATGATTATGAGTTGACTGTTTTCATGGGAAGAGCCCTTGTGGACACAGGATAAAGAGGCCGCGAAAGAGTTTGTTGTGTAAATGATCGATGCTGGGCGAGATATGTTCTTACAAATAAAGGAAGAAGATGATGAAAAGAAGAGAACACACTTCAGTACTGTTGTAAAGTGTATTCTTGTGTCCCTAAAAACACGCATCATTAACAGCGACTATGACGAAGTGGCAATATTTTTTTTAATACTAGAGAGACAAGAAATTTGCAGGAATCTGAGGATGTCTATGTATTAATGTTCGCCAAGTTGAAGACCTTGATCGCCCAAAACGAGATTGATTAAAGACTTTAGCCACATAGAGGATAATTTTGAAAAGGAAATTGGAAATCAAAGTGGAATTATTCCTAGATCAAGAGGAAACCCCCTTATACGGTGCACTTTGGGTTATTCAGGGATTCGTGCATAAAGTATCCACAAGGAATGTTGATAAACGCATACTGCCATTCACAAATAATGATGATCCATAGGGAAATGCTGATCCTGGGGTCAAAGAAGACATGAGAAGGACAACAATTCAGAGGGCCAAGGATGCACAAGATTTGGGTATTTCAATTGAGCTTTTCCCTTTGAGTAGATCAGATGAAGAATTAAATGTTTCCATTTTTATGCTGATATGCTTGAGTTGGAGAATGAGAAATTATCTCAGTTCATGTCGTATTGGGAAGGCCAGAGCTATGGTGTGATCCCTCCTGGTGAGAACCCTAAAAGTTTAAAAAAGAAAACCCTAGTGCCCCTCATGCTGTTCGCCTTCATTCCATTGCCTCTACAAGTTATGGAGAGTCGAGATTCGTTTGATGGCAAAACAGCAAGCTTGTATTTTAGAAGAGCTGTGTACTCTGACCCGGAGACTGGGAAGGAGGATCCGTCCAAGAAAGGAGTTAGAAACGATTATCTCTCACTTCAAGAAGATCTGAGGTCCTTTGCTGCCCATGAATTAGTTTGGGAATTTTATCAACAATGTTAAGGAGGTCATTAAAGCCATATGCCTCCTTCACCTCCAGGTTCCTAACATGGCACAAGGACCACCGAGAATCCGTGAACCCCTCACGCGAGATTCTTCTTTGCCATTGGATACAAGTTCAGGCATGGTTGTTCCTAACACTGAGACTATTGATGGGCAAGCCCCAGATGGTTAATTCAAGTGTTTAGTTTACTCTATTTTTTTTATTTTTGGTTGAATGCCTGCTTTCTTCTGCATTGGTTAAACTCATTTATCTTTGTTTTCTATTGCTACTTCCTTTCTCTGATGTATATGAAATCTTTATTTTAATACAATTATCTTTGTTTTATATTGTTACTTCCTTTCTCTGATGTATATGAACTCTTTATTTTAAGACAATACCAGTTTATGCTTGCACCTTTTTAAGAAAAACAAATTTATGGATCTTTTATCCCTTCTGGTTGTGGGTGGGAAAAAAATTCTATCTTTTCATTTCTTGTTTTAGGATTGCTGGACATCTAACCATTCCATTCTCTGTTTTCTTTTGTTAAAAAACATTACGTTGTTGGTTCAAAATTAATATATAAAAATATTTTGTGTTAATATCACCATGTCTACCCATTGATTTCTTGCATGTTTTCTTCATCATGGTTCTTATTTATTTTGTAGACCAAATAGATCCTGGGTAAGCAATTTGATGGAAATCCTAGTCAAATCCAATCTCTTTGATTTTCTTTTGAACTATTATCAATTTCTTCTTAATTTGTAGGACTTTTCTATGAATATCACTATTGCTCCAAATTTTGAGGTAATGAAGTTTACCCATGAATTTTTACATTGCATATCCTTATATATTGTTGGTCCCTTGCTGCCATTTTCCCACTTGCTCCTTGAAATATAGTTGTGCTAGCAAAAAAAATTGAAATATGAATCATTGTTGCCATTTCCTATTCTATGTATCTAAAATTGATATGATTATTGGCCAATGATTTGAAAGAGTTGTGGAGATTATCTTGGCTATGATTTCCTTTATAGATGTGATCCATTAATCAGTGATATATGTTCTATCTAATTCATTTGTACTATACTCTATTCCCTTTGTTTTGTTATTCCATGTCAAGATTCCTTGAATAAAGTCTAGATCCACCATATTGCTTCCCATTTTATATTTTGTAAGTACATATGTTGTTTGAAACAATTATCCCATTTTTCTCTCTTTTTGATTTTTGATAGTCTTGAAGTTTGTGACTAGGATGAGATTGTTGGTATTTGTTGCTAAGATCCAATCCACCATATGTTCTATTAGCATTCTACATTTCTTGCCATGTGTTAGTTTTATAAATTTCCTAAAAAGAAATATAGCTCAAATTCTTGAGTGATAATAAGTATAGATCTGAATGGGATAGATTAATTAAATTTTTATACATACCTCACTAGATGCCACTAGACTAAAGTACAAGAATTATGACAAATTTTTATCTACTTTCTTCCCCATATACCTTTTTACTTAATATTTTCCTTGGAGTTTGCAGTTTATTCTCATAACTTCTTGTAGGAGGATTGCATCTATTCCTTCAATTTGCAATATGTTATGCAGGTATTGGCATTTTTTGGGCACACCTATTCCCCTAGCATTCCTTGGTAATGTCCATATTAAATAGATTTCAGAACCTCCAAAGTATCTTCCTCTAGTGGCTGATTAGAGATGGGAGTTTGTTCCATTTATACACCCATTTGAATTGAACAGCTGTACAGGATGTGTGTGAAGTTGAACTAATTTTAACATTTTGATTGATCTTTCCAGGATGCTCTTCACTTCTGATTCAATTTTAGCATTAGATTATTTTCTCTTTCTATTTTTCTCCATTATGACTTTCGGTTCTCAAAGTTACATTTTTTGGGATTAAATTTGCTGACATATCACCTACCTATGTGTTCATTTACTTTTAGTATTTGAATGTGTGAAGTATGTTTGTGGCGAAAGATGAAGTAGCTCATAAGTCTCACCTTTTCTTTTAGATATACTAATTCTAAGTGTGATGTCTCTTAATTTAGGTTGTTTTCTTAAGTATTTCAACCATCTACTATTCTATTACTCTGTTGATCTAACAAAGATGTAAATTATCTCTTGTTTCCTTATCTTTTCTTGTGTAATATCATCTAAATTTGTTCTCATCTAGTTGGTAGTTTCAAGTACTTATCTGTTGTATTTTAGGCTTAGAAGATATTATTGTTGGTGGTTGTTGAATTGCATCTTGTGAACATGCTTGGTCCAACTCCATCATTTCTTGGTTTCCATAAACAAGGAAAACATGATTGTTCTCATTACACATTTGACATCTAACAACATATTCTCATAATAAATTGGTTTATTATATAAAACACCTCCCATATCTAGAATCATACAACTTGATAGTATTTTTTCATAGTCTAGATTGATGTAAAAATTTTCATAAATCATAACCTCAGTTGTTTTGCAAATTCTGAAGTAGCTATGTATTATGTAATTGCAAATCCAAGATTTTAATAGAGAAATGTAATTAGTTTCGACTAAGGAGCATAGGTAAATATTAACTATATTGGAATTGTGCTTGGTAGATTCTATGTTAGGTTGAAATCCAGTAGAAAGTATTTCTTAAAGAACCCATATCTCTTCATGAATCATGGTACTCCTTAATATAAAAGATCTTTACTTTGTTTGGGAAAGAAAATTTCTAGAAAGTAGCCTTTGGGAACCCTCAATATCTAAACTAATCTAGATGGCTTCCACTTTTCATGAGCCCAAAAGCTAAGTGTTTTGGATCTTGGAAAATCCCACATAAATCTATATATTAGGGACCTTTCCTTCAATACTCAAACCTGATCTTCCATACCATCCATGTTAAAGAATACAGAGAGCATGTCCATTTTCCAGTAACAACCATTCTCATTTTTGGCTACAAAATGGGTTCTTATAACTATTTTCTTGGAATGAAATACAAAACAACTTATATCTTCCTTCTGAACACAAGGTGTTGCTTCTTTGACTAGTCTTGGGTTTGTGCTTGAGGATTCTATGTAAGAGGCCAATACATCCTCTTGAAAGATTCTTCTTCCTCAACTAGTGCTTGCTTGACTATTTAGAGAGTAATATGATGAGAAAAACTTCTTCTAATATCCGGTGCATAAGTAGAGGGTGAGAATAGGGCTCCTTGAAGGGATGTACATTAGTTTATATGATCAAAGGGATGTGCAAGTTTTCAACATTCACAATGGAATACAAATTCATGTATGGATGTAGATCTAGTATAAAAGTACAAGAATTTAGTTTGTTAATAATCTTAGATGGACTACATCTAATTGGTTTTAACTTTGTTGCTATACCTCGAGACATATCTTTTTCTAAGTAAAGATATTATATGCCCCCAACCTAGAACTTGACTCTATGCTAATCATGTCTTGCTTCCTACTTAGCTTGAGATTCCTCCAACTTCTTTCTCTTAGACATATATTTCTTGTTCTTTCAATAATTTTTCAGCTTAGTGGATTTATGAATACACTTCTTGCACCCTTTGTGCCTATCCAATCAGAATATTTGATGGAGTAGGTAGTAAGTAACCAAAACATCTCTCAAGATCTTGCATCAACAATGTTTAATTTCAACCTATTTGGATCACCTCATAACCATCTACAACCGTGTACAAACTTCCATAATTTATTCTTACAAAATATTATCACATTAGGAGTGTTTGAAAGTTACATGCTTAGTTATTTTGACTAGTGGCTAAGAATACTAGTTTAGTAAATCAAATTTCATATCTTTTCATGATCTAATTTAGATCACATTCAATCCTTTCATAAGCCTTTTTAAATTTTATTTCTAAAATGATATCCTTTCAACAAAACTAGGGAACCCATTTGAATCCTTCCCAAGATTTGATAAGACTACAAGAAATAAATCTGCCTATTTATATACTTTGTATGCCCTCTTCAGCCATTTGGGAAACAAGAAATTTAATTCTACTTGCAAGATATTTTGCTTAAATTATGTAAAGACATTAAGGACTATAATATGTTGTCATTCTCTAATCACAGCCTTTAAGCATGAGTTTAATGAGCTCTTAATAAATGAGCATTAATTGCAAATAAGAAGAGGGCAAAGACTCTAGGCAATTAGAACCACAAGAGGCAATCCTTATAACATAAAAAACATATGACAAGAGGTATTGGGGATTATACCTAATGTCCTAATTTGTCTTTTGGAGTAACTTTAGAATTTTAGATAGGCAGTGGTCCCCACTTTTATTCTTAGTATCCAAGCAGTCCCATGAAATTTGTTTTTGATTATATAAGTTGGCGAAAAGCAGGGGCCAAACCCTTACAAAAAGACAAAAAGAGACCGTAGAGGCTCAAGCACAAAAAGAGCCACAATACCACTACAGCATAAACAACCTATAGACAGCTGATAGTAAGTAGCAAATGATAGACAACATAAAAGAAACAACACTAAGGAGATACATTCTCCCATCCTTTAGCCAAAAATTCAACAAATTCATCAAGTGTTTTGAATTTCTCCTCCTTCTCTTCATTAGCACGAGTCCCAAGATCCTATAACAGAGAGAGGTTAAGCATCATCGCACAATTGAGCATGCTACTTATGAGCTCTCCCATAGAAGAAACCTTCTACTCCAGATCCTCCACATGACCCCTCAGGATAGCAAGCTCATGTCTGTGGTCATCCCCTTCCTCAATCTCATCACCAGCCTCCTCCACGATCATTCTCTCCCCTTCGCCAGCATTGTCCACAGGATCACCATCAGCACCTCCCAAATCATCAACCTGTTTCCTTTCATTCTTACCTGTATAATCTTCAGAGATCTCTTAAACCTCAAAATCTTTAGAATTTAATTGATCATCCCCCTGCGTGGAGGTATCAAAAGCACTTTCAAAGTAGTCAATCAGTTTAGCTTGCAGCATAGGCTTACCAGCAATCCATCAGACCTCCTTACCCCAGAAGAGAATCCCTCCTCCTTTTCTTTAGGAGACAAATTAGCTTTATGTTTATTGCCAGGTCCCACAGGGTCAATGCTTAGATTCTTATGGGTCCCTACAACGTCCCCCACAATATCCTCATCCAACTCCCTGATTTTTCTCTTCTTGCTTTTCACACTCCCTTTAGAAGCCAGAGTATGAGTAACCTTCACCGTGGTGGTCTCCTTAGTGGTCATAGAAAAAGAAACCCCTTTCATTTTGTGAGAAGTAGGGGAAGGGCAAGGTTACTCAGAAACAGCAATATCATCAGGGTTGGCAAAAACCTCACCACTAGGAGTCTGAATAGGCTTAGGTGGCTCCAAAGCAAGATGAAAATTGTATAAACAAAGGATAAGACCTTGGTGTAAAGGGACAGGGTTTTTGGAGGGTTTCTTATCCATCTTAGCTTTAGCCCTAAAAATAGAGTGTTCAAGGGATGACAATAAATAGAAATGGAAACTGATAAGAGCATTGCGCCTGAAATGATTAAGCAAAGGGAGGTGGTAATTATAAAACCTGGTAAATCGACCCTCCAATGTGAAGTATTTCATGAGAAGGAAGAACACTTCATCCCACGACTCTGGCAGCTTGGCTCGCTCAAACCCTCCCTGGTAGGGAACTGGTTCCTCTCCTTCCCCCAAAAATAGCTTCTGGTTTGAATGATCAGCCACTTTCACCTTTCTTTGCAACTTAGTCCCCTTAGTAGACAGACCAGTCACCATGGCAATGACTTGTTCAGAGATCTCAAAACCAATTCTCCCAACAGTTACTCTATGATTTTTCCAGGACTGGGCAAATTATAGAGACAAATTCTCATCAAATCCATTAAGGCCTTCCAGAAAAGGGCCGATTCCACCTTCCTTGCAATAATGCCAGACCACAAAATTATCCTTGAATTTGCAGCAGGAAATTAGCTCCGTGCGAATCCTATCTCCTCCCATTTTCTTCTTCCTCTCAAAGACACAGAACACACAAAGCTAGGAATTCATAGAGTGTTTGCAAAAGGTAATTGTAACAACTTGAGAAGGAATAATGATAATGAGACTATACAGGTCATCATTAATCAGGAACGCCTTCCTAAAAACCAAATGATGCCAGCCCTTCCCATGCTCGAGATGATAATCATAAATTTCCTATGATTACCATATAACCAACTCGCCTTAACATGAGTGATAAATAATGCTGAAATGACATTAAACAAAGAAATACAATAGAGCCCGTACTTCAAAATACACATCAGCAACGCCCAAAAAAGTTGACTGAATAGGTTGTCACCCTTTGTATGACGAGTCATCCTTTACAAGTCATCTCTTTTTGAATCAATTCCCTTATCTTTATAGGAATGTTTTTAAATTTGCGCCAACATCAGCAATTCAAAAATTGCTGACCATAATCAGCAAGGGCATCAGAAACCCCATTCCCCTCTCTATAGATATGAGAGATTTCCACTCTAGTGATCCTATGCACAAGGATTTGGATATCTACAATAATGTCCTTGAGTTTCCACCCACATGTCGATGCCTTAGTAACTGCATCAATGATCAGTTTAGAATCCCCTTGGATATGCAAATTTGGAATGTCAAGAAAAATAGCTAATTTCACCCCCATAAAAGAGTAGAAGCTTCAGCATAATTATTACTTTGAATACCTATCCCACCAACATAGGCAGCAACCAGCCTCCCTTTATCATCCATGATAATCCCACCACCACTAGCCTTACCATTAGACTTAGAAGCTCCATCAAAATTAAGTTTGAACTAATGGGACCTTGGAGGGATCCATCTGGTATTTAATCTCTGAATCTATTTAGAGTTATCATATGCCAGAATTTGGTTTAAATTTCTCCAATTGATTGCAATTTGTTCTTCCTCTTGAGTAAGTGGTTTGTCAGCAGTTTTGATGTGGGAGTTAACCACACTTTCAATGAGGATCTCAGAAAAAGATTGGAAGACTTGAGAGGAATCCCTAACAGCTTCCCTAAATATTCTGTTATTCCATTCCTTCCATAAAGTCCAGCCAAGACAGGGAAGAGTTTGGTTCTAAAGCTCCACAAGCCAAGGATGTGAGAAAGTAGGGCACCAATTAGCAAAGAATTCCCTAATATTAGGATTACAAACCCATTGAATTCCAAAGTTCCTTAAAATTGTACTCCAAATTTCCATGGCAAAATCACAGTGAAGAATTAAATGAGAAACAATTTCCTCCTTCTCAAGGCACAAGAAGCACCTATTTGGCAGAGTGAATCCCCTCCTCTACAAATTATCTTGGGTTAAAATTTTATTATGGATAGCAGCCCACCAAAACATATTAATTTTAGGAATAAGCTTATGATTCCAAACTTTCCTCCAAAGCTTATTTTTATGAACATCAAGGATCAACAGATGGTAAGTAGAGTTAACCAAAAAATGACCTCTCTTATCTTGCCACCAATACAACTCATCTTCCCTAGGAAAGAGAGGAATTCTGACACCCAACAACATTTGTTGAATAGAACTCATCCTAGGGATAAACTTATGGCGATGAGCACAACAATCAAGAAGATTTTTCCATAGTCTAATACCATTCTCACTATGGATATAATGGTAAACTTTAGACCCAAAAATTGTAAATAATTGATATTTTTATAGAATTTTAGAGCAGCAACTGTTTACAAAATAAAATTGAAAAATAATGGAATCTTTTAAGGCTATAATCAGCACTGTTATTGGGAATTCCTAGCAAGCAGTCCCCGTCATTGTGAGTCATGTACATTAGCAATTACATGATTTCTCCACAATATAAACAGTTGGCATAGTTCATCTTTGATGCTTGTTTTTGGTTTCTTTTTTCTCACTCTTAGGAGAATCCAATATTTCCCATTCAACTAGCATATTTTTAAGCACAAAAGAAATTGGAACTTTAGTAAAGCAATTTTTTGGTCCATGCCACAACTTTACAATCTGAATAATAACCAAATCAGCTAGAGAAAACATAGCCAACCATTTGATGCAGATTGCTTTCACTAATCACTTAAACATGATAAAGACACCTTGAATGTGCCACTTGAGGGAAAAAATAAGTCTGTAGCAATGTAAATTTTGCTACATGGCAACTGACATTGGAATTTAAAAAACTAGATTTAATCATGACTATGCTTGGTAATGTACAAAGGGTCATGGTGTAAAGGATAAAAAAGTGGATTCATAAGAGAAGTGACTCAACTTCAAAACCACCACATTTCAATAAGGTAGGCCTTAATTTGGAAGCCATATGCACATGTAATAACATGCCTAGAACTGGTAATAATGACTATGCTTGGTAATGTATAAAGGGTCATGGTGTAAAGGTTAAAAAAGTGGATTCATAAGAGAAGTGACTCAACTTCAAAACCACCACATTACAATAAGGCAGGCCTTAACTTGGAAGCCATATGCGCATGTAATAACATGCCTAGAACTGGAACCTATTCCAGGCCTGGGAGATGATATTCACAGTTAGAATTAACAAACGAAAGTGAGCATGCCTAAGAATTTGTGGTATTAATTTCTCCACAAATTAAAACCTAATCTCTATGAATATAAGATACCTACATGGAATCAGGATGCCAATCTTACTTGCATGCTATAAAAGAAAAAATGTCAAATGGATATTCTTTGCAGAAAATACTCCATCACAGGCTACCATTGTCCCTAACTCTGAATGTTAAAGACCCCTTTGTGAACCAAATATATAGATGAGGTACAATGAAATAGGAAAAGGGCATTCCTAAACATCAACCACATTCAACCAATCATTAACAAAAATGCTGAATTCCAATGTAAGATGGAGTCGTGAGATTATAATAGCCACAAAACCAAAAGGAGCTAACAGATTACCATTATTCAAAAGGGGGCTAGCAAACTCACAACAGGCCATCTGGAAAGTTGGATCATTTTCTCTATTTCCATGTTTCAAAGATCTGATATGGGTTTGTAATTCAGTCACCTACCATCAGACTATGACTGTCCAACAGACTCACAGGTTTGCTAGTAGATCTAGACTCAAATGGAGGATGGACTCAGAAATCTTAGAACTGATTTCAATTGTATCTTGAAGCAGACAAGAACTCCTAAAAACCAATCCAAGCTTCAGAAGAATTTTGTTTCAACTAGAGTACAAATAACCACAAAGAAGAACTCACACTCTTTGCAAGAGCTCCACCTTTTCCTTTGCTTCCATCTGACTTTTGTGACTCCGAGAAATATACTCATATAGACAAGACTTCAAAAAGTCATCTTCTTCTGCTACCTGCTCCAACTTTCTGGATAGAAGAAACAATTCATGTAAAAATTCTAGGGCATAGTTGTATTTTAAATGTTTTGTCCTCATAAAAACTAATTCAACTAACTCTGCTAGCTAGAAAGGATTTGTATTGCATTCTAGACATTATGATGGAACATCAATAGCATTAATGTATTATGAGTTGGCTAAGGTCTTGGAAATTGAAATGTTAAATGCTATCTGTTAGCGTTAATTTCAGTCTTCTCTAGTCTTCTCTGTGGATGACGGACGGATAACTGAGGATTGCATGTTGATGTTAAGTTAACCAAGGAGATCTCACCCCAATTCCTCCTGCAATCCCTCTCATACGAAGTATATATATGTAAGTCTATACATTTGATTAATTGAACAATGAAGTCCAATTGATGCAGATTCAGTTTTTGTGCTTGATCATTTATCTTTGAGATCTCCAAGAATTTCACATGGTATTAGAGCCTTCAGAGATATTTTCAAGCCGATTCTTCAACTTGGACACTACTACTTCCACACACATTTGCTAGTCGTTTGGATTTGGGATGACATCCTTCTGGGAGAGATCACTTTCTTTTGGAGCTGGCTCTCTATTCTTGCATGGTCTATTTTAAATAGTAGTCTGGATTCAGCAAGAATCACAGCTTGGCATCTCAGTTTGGCTACTCAACGATCTAGTAATGTAGAGTGAAGGCTTCAAGATACATCTTTGAAGGTCGCTATTGATTATCTATGGTCACCATTGTTGGTTTAAGCTTTTGTGTATCTGTTTGAATCTGGTCTTGTCGGCTTCCACCATTCTTCCATTGAAGCCATTTTACATCCAAGTCTTTTTGGTCATTGTTTATGGACAGCAGCTCTGCCACATTGATCGCTGATGTGCAAATCCAATCCAGTTTACCAAAGAAAGGTCTGATCTACCCACAGACGTGTTCATTCACTCCTGTTTGGCCTCCCCTGGCAAAATGCTTTTCTTTCTTGTTACCCTAAATCTTTTTCATTGTTTATCTTTTGCCAAATTTGTTTTTATGATTGTATTTAAAATCATACTTTCATATTAAAACAAACCAAAAAAAAGAGAAGGCATTTAAAAACATTTTAAACTATGATTTAAAGGGGGTAATTTAAAGGCAAAATATTTGTCTTAGAGCAAGGGCATTTAAATTTTTGTATTTGGTGTTAGAATAGACATTTTAATTGTCTAATAAAAGCACTATGCAATATAAAGTGCCACATTTAGGGGGTAAATCAAGCAATTTGGGGGTTTAACTATGCACTCAACTTATAAAGTGCCATTTCATAGGTTCATCATGTCTTTTAAATATCAGTTTCATCATTCTGTTGTTAGGCTAGATTCACAGAATTTTTTGTCTTGGAAACAAGGGATAAAGAATCATTGCCTTGAGCAGGATCTACTACCCTATCTCCTCGGACTGGTTCCTGAGCCAAGTGATTATGATGAAAATAATGCATGGTTTAATAATAATGACATGGTCTATGGACTAATATGTCTTACTATTTCTGAGGATACTCTACATCACATAGAGCACACTAAGTGCCCTTTTACTGCTTGGATCATCATCCAAAAGTTATATGGAGACATTGAATCTCTGTCTGAAAGTGATGTTTTCTTGGAAAACTAGGCTATTGATGATATTGAGACTTATGATGCCTCCTCTAATGTGGACACATCTTGTATGGATGATCACTTCAGTGGTTCCCCATCAACAACACTTGTTGCAGATCTAGATTCCAGAGATGCTTCTTTGAGAGCCTCTAGTGATTTTTTGCAGTAGGATCATTTATGTCTTTTGGATTCAGTCTATTGGGACCAATTTCTACCAGACATTTCCTTTTTGTTTGCAGAATCTCTCATCTCTGATCTAGATGACACTATTGAGGACATATGTCTTCTCTTTGAGGACCACTCTTTTGTCCTTGCATCTGTTGCTACTTCTGAGCTCTGTGTTGCTTCTTCGAAAGCTTCCAATGGCTTCTTGCAGTAGGGCATCCATAGTCTTCCTGATTTAACTTTTTGGGATGATCTCTTGGCAAGAGTTTCAATCTTATTTATGGAGACTTAGATTTCAGATTTGGAGGACACATCTGAGGAGTTATCTCTCCTCTTTGTTGACAGCCACATCAACGTTGTTGGCCCACCATCTTCATCGCCTTGGCAGCTTGCTCTATATCTATCTTCAACGGATCTTGGATCGCCATCATCACTTTCCAACATTTGGACATGTGAGCAGTTTTCAGAGGCACACATCATCTGGATATGGATTCTAGTATCACCCATATTTTTGGATTGGCTTCTCCAATCACCAGTGGATCCTTTTCTTCCTAAGGGGAGAAATGTCGTTTGTAGGCAGTGGATCATATTTTGTCTTCAGGCATTCATCATTGGCGCGGGAGCTCTTTCATTATGGGGGGATTCATATCTTCTATTCTTATATTCTCTCTATATTTGTGGAGGAATTTTATATGTACATGGGTACCTAAAATGGCCTTGATGCCAAGACCCATCCTTGTTGGCTATATTGGCTTTTTTCTCCTTAGTTAGATTTAAGGGAGGGGTTTTGTTCCCACTGGGTTTTCCCTTTCTCCTCTTTCCTTTCCTTAGGCTTTTGCATCCTTAGTTAGACTTAAGGGGGGGTGTTAGCGTTAATTTCAGTCTTCTCTAGTCTTCTCCATGGATGACGGACAGATAACTGAGGATTGCATGTTGATGTTAAGTTAACCAAGGAGATCTCACCCCAATTCCTCCTGCGATCCCTCTCATACGAAGTATATATATGTAAGTCTGTACATTTGATTAATTGAACAATGAAGTCCAATTGATGCAGATTCAGTTTTTGTGCTTGATCATTTATCTTTGAGATCTTCGGGAATTTCACACTATCAACTAGACTATTTATTTTCTAGCTCCACTTGAATAGACAGACAAATATGGCGAACAGTTATTTCAACATATAAGTGATAGCGTATTTGGATATTGCATCAGGTAGACAGGCAAAGGCAAAAGATGGTACAGAAAAACATTATGAAAATCAGACATGGCAAAAATAGCAAAATTGACAGATCTAAAGAAAGTAAATAATTTGCAGTAATGGGTGTTGATTTCGCAGCAATGATTGTGGGATTTCATTTTCCCAAATAATAAGATGCTACAAGTAAGTCAAGTTAATTTGTTTGTCCTATTTACACAGCAGAACAATTTACAAACCGCGGCGGATGTCTTAAATTTGGGCAACTGAAATTTCTTAAACGCAGTAAGCCAGTTTAGTGTGGACGGGGTAGCGGAGTTACAACAGAGTTAAACCCAGTAATTGAAACAATGATTTTGGGTAAAATGAAATGACGGTAAATATAATCCGTGTGTTTCTATGTTTCAATATTCAGAACAGACACAAGCAACTGTAAAGATAATAAGTACCATGAAACTAATTTTCAATGTTGAAGAGTAAAGATAATCATATCAACCGCTAAAACATATTTGCATATTTTTATTACTATAAAATTTAATTAAAATTTATCATGAACATAATTATAAATACATTGTTTTTAAAAGAGAAATAAGGTTAGAGAAGATCTATATCATATCATTTTTTTTATGTTTAGATCAAATACTCTGAACTCTTTTTCAAAGCCTTGTTTAAATAAACCATCTATTGTGATGTTGAGCCTCCCTTCTGTGTACAAGTTATTATGATGCATGAACATTAGATCATCTATTGTGATAACAAATCTCCATCCTTTTATAATGAGGGCTAGCATAATATACACTCTTAAACCTGTTTTTATATTGTGAACTTTAAACCATACAATGCATCAAGCATTATGATGTTGGGCTTCCTTCTTATAAAACGGGCCTAAAAACTCTATTTATTTTTGGTTTTTTTTATAGATCAAAAATCACACCGAACATCATGATGTGTTGCATAAGTCAAGAAGATGAAAGTTTGTTGTGGCATAAAAGGATGGGTCACATAAACTTTGACAATGTTTTCAAAATTAGTTGCAAAGAGGCAGTAAGAGACATGCCCAAAATATTAAAGCCATCAAATGTCATTTGCAAGCAATGCCAACAACAAAAGTAGACTAGGGTAAGCTTCAAAAGAAAATAATTTCTACATTGAAACCCTTTGAGCATATACATACAGATCTCTATGGACCTACAGGAACAAAAGGTATGGATGGTGAAAGATACTTGATGTTGTTGATTGATGATTACTCTAGAATGACTTGAGTTACTTTTCTAAAAGAAAAAAAGGAAGCGTTTGACAAATTTAAGACATTCAAAGCCTTAATGGAGAATGAAACAAGTCAAAGGATCAAGTGCCTTAGATCAGATCAAGGAGGAAAATTCACTTCGAATGGATTTGAAGAGTTTTGTGAAAACCATGGAATAAGAAGACATTATTCTGCCTCAAGGACTCCACAACAAAATGGGTTTGCGGAAAGGAAGAACATGATGGTCCAAGAAAGGCTAGGACCATGTTAAATGAGTCCAAGCTACCTGACGCATTTTGGAGAGGAGCGGTTTATACAACTGTCTATATCCTAAATCATGGGCAAATAAGGGTAAATAATGATAAAACACCATATGAGATATGGAAAGGGAGGCCTACAACAGTGAAGTATTTCAAGGTATTCAGAAGCATAAGTTTTGTAAGGAGATATGAAGAATAGTTGGAAAAATTTTATTCAAGGTGTGATGAAGGAATTTTTCTTGGTTACTCCTCTAGAAGTAAAGCCTACATATGCTATAATAAGAGGCTGCATAAAATTGTTGAAAGCGCAAATGTCAAAGTAGACGAAGAAAATTATTAAAAAGTAAAGGAACAAGAAGTTGAATCTCAAAATGAAGTAAGGTGCAAAGAAGAGGAAGTAGAGGAAGGAATTTAAGATGAGGTAGGTGAACAAAGTAACATAAAGACACCAGTACAAATATCATCTAAGACACCATCTAGATTTCTTCAATAAAATCATCCAGAAGATTTAATTATCAGTAACAAAGATGGTGAAATTCAGACAAGAATGTGATTGACTTTAGAGCATGTAAATTTGTCTTTGCCTTCAAAAATAGAACCCAAGAATTTTAAGGAAGAAAGTTAGACAAATATTGGATAGGTGCTATGGAAGAAGAACTAGACCAAATAGACAAGAATGAAACTTGGGAACTTGTTCCAAGACCTAAGGATAAATATGTAATTGGTACTAAATGGGTCTTTAGAAATAAACTCAATGAGGAAGGACAAATGTTAAGAAACAAAGCAAGGTTAGTATGCCAGTGTCATGCCCACAAAATAGGAATGCAAACCATAAATCAAATACTTACTTATGGACGACTTCATCATATAAAAACTATTCCCTTCGCATTCCTTTTATGTAGGTATTGGCCTTTTTTGGGCACACCTATTCCCTTGGAATTCCTTGGTAAAGTTCGTATTAAATAGATTTGAGAGACTCCAAAATACCTTCCTCTAGTGGCTAATTAGAGATGGGAGTTTGTTCCATTTATACACCCATTTGAATTGAAGAGTTGTACAGGATGTGTGTAAAGTTGAACTGATTTGAACATTGTGATTGTTATTTCTAGGTTGCTCTTCACTTCTGATTCAATTTTAGTAGTGGATATTTTTCTCTTTCTATTTTGCTCCATTATGACTTTTAGTTCTCAAAGTTGCAGTTTTTTTGGGATTAGATTTGCTGACATTTCACCTACCTATGTGTTATTTTACTTTCAGTATTGGAATGTGTGGAGTATGTTTGTGGTGAAAGATGAAGTAGCTCCTAATTCTCACCTTTTCTTTTAGATATACTAATTCTAGGTGTAATATCTCTTAATTTAGGCTATTTTCTTAAGTATTTCTACCGTCTAGTTTTTTGTTACTATGTGGATCTCACAAAGAAGTAAATTATCTCTTGTTTCCTTACCTTTCCTTGTGTAATCTCATCTTAATTTGTTCTCATCTGGTTGGTATTTTGAGTATTTATCTTTTTTATTTTAGGCTTAGAAGGTATTATTGTTGGTGGTTGTTTCATTGCATCTTGTGGACATGCTTGGTCCAACTCCATCATTTCTTGGTTTGGAGAAACATGGCAAAGATTATTGTTCTCATTACACATTTGACATCTAAACAACATATTATCATAATATATGCAACACAATAATGTTATTCATAGTCTAGATCGACGCAAAAAATTTCAAAACCGCAACCTTAGATTTTTTGCAAATTATGAAGCAACTATGTATTATGTAATTGGAGATCAAGGAACTTATAGAGAAATGTAATTAGTTTTGACTAAGTAGCATAGGTAAATATTACCTATCTTGGAATTGTGCTTGGTAGATTCTATGTTAGCTTGAAATCTAGTAACAAGTGTTTCTTAAAGATTCCATATCTCTTCATGAACCATGGTGCTCCTTAATATAAAAGATCTTTATTTTGTTTGGGAAAGAACATATCTAAACTAAACTAATATAGATGGCTTCTACTTTTCATGAGCCTAGAACATAAGTGTTTTCGATCTTGGAAAAGACCACATAAATCTATAGATTAGGGATCTTTCCTTCAATATTCAGAGCTGATCTTCCATATCATCCATGTTAAAGAAGATGGGGGGTGTGTCCATTTCCTAGTAACAATCATTCTCCTTTTTGGCTATGAAATGGGGTCTTTTAACTATTTTCCTAGCATGATGTGTAAAACTCCTTATATCTTCCTTCAAAACATGAGGTGTTGCTTCTCTGACTAGTCTTGAGTATTGTGCTTGAGCATTCTATGAAGAGGTCAATATGTCCTCCAGAAAGATTCGTCTTCCTCAACTAGCTCTTTCTTGACTATTTAGAGAGTAATATAATGATAAAAACCTCAAGAATAGTGCTCCTTGAAGGGATGTACATTAGTTGATATGAAAAGAGACATGCAAGTTTTCAACATTCACAATGGAATACAAATTTATGTATCGATGAAGATCTAGTATAAAAGTATTAGAATTTATTTTTTTAAGAATCTTAGATGGACTATATCTAATTGGTTTTAACATCATTGCTATACCTTGAGACTTATCTTTATCTAAGTAAAGATATTATATATCCCCAACTTGGAACTCAACTCTATGCTAATCAGTGTTACATCCTACTTAGCTTGAGATTCCTGTAACCTATTTCTCTTAGAGACATATATTCCTTGTTCTTTCAATATATTTTTTGTTTAGTGGATTTTGGAATCGACTTCTTGCACCCTTTGTGGCTATCCCATCACAACATTAAATGGAGTAGGTAGTAAGTAACCAAAACATGTCTCAATAACTTGCATCAGCAATGTTTAACTTCAAACTATTTGGATCACCTCATAACCATCTACAACCTTGTACATACTTGCATAATTTATTCTTACAAAATATTATTATGTTAGTAGTGTTTGAAAGTTACATGCTTAGTTAGTTTAACTAGTGGCGAAGAATAGTAGTTTAGTAAATCAAATTTAATATCTTTTCATGATCTAATTCAGATCACATTCAATCCTTTCATAAGCCTTTTTAAATTCTATTTGTGAAAAGATATCCTTTCAACAAAAATAGTGAACCCATTTGAAGCCTTCCCAAGATTTGATAAAACTACAAAAGTAAATCTGCCTATTTATATACTTAATATGCCCTCTTCAACCTTTTAGGAAAGGAGATGTTTAATTCTACTAGCAATATATTTTCATTAAATTATGTACAAGACATTAAGGACTGTAATATGTTGTCATCCTCCAATCATAGCCTTTAGGCATGAGTTTAATGAGCTCTTAATAAATGAACATTAGTTGCAAATAAGAAGAGGGCAAAGACTCTAGGCAATTAGAACCACAAGAGGCAATCCTTAACAACATAAAAAATGCATGACAAGAAGTATTAGGGATTATGCCTAATGTCCTAATGTGTCTTTTTGAGTGACTTCAGAATTTTACAAAGGCAGTGGTCCCGGCTTTTATTCTTGTTCTCCAACTAGTCCCATGCAATTTGTTGAATCCCAACATTGTAAATAATTGATCTTTTTATAGAATTTTAGAGCAGCAAATGTTTACAAAATTAAACTACAAAATAATGGAATCTTTTAAGGCTATAATCAGCTCTATTATTAGAAATTGCGAGCAGGCTGTCCCCATTATTAGCAATTACATGATTTCTCCACAATATAAAAAGTTGGCATTGTTCATATTTTATGCTTGTTTTTTGGTTCTTTTTTCCCTCTTAACAGAAACTAATATTTCCCCTTCAACTAGCATAAGTTTAAAGACAAAAAAAATTGAAACTTTAGTAAAGCAATTTTTTGGTCCATGCCACATACAATATGAATAATAAACAAATCAGTTGGAAAAAACATAGCCAATCATTTGATGTAGATGACTTTCACTAATCACTTAAACATGATAAAGACACCTTGAGTGTGCCACTTGAGGGAAAAAAATAAAGCTGTAGCAATGCAAATGTTGCTACATGGTAGCTGACACTGGAAGTTAAAAAACTAGATTTAATAATGACTATGCTTGGTAATGTATAGAGGGTTGTGGTGTAAACATTACAAAAATGGACTCATAAGAGAAGTTGCTCAAGTTCAAAACCACCACATCGCAATAAGGCAGACCTTAACTTGGAAGCCATATAGGCATGTAATAACATGCCCAGAACTAGAACCTATTCTAAGCCCAAGAGACGATATTAACAGTTACACTTAACAAACAAAAGTGAGCATGCCTGGGAATTTGTGATATTAATTTCTAGAAAAATGGGCACCTAATCTCCTTGAATATAAGATACCTACATGGAGTCAGGATGTCAATCTTACGTGCATGATATAAAAGAAAAATGTGAAGCTAATAGAAAACACTCCATCATAGACTACCATTATCCCTTACTCTATGAATGTTAAAGACCCCTTTGTGAACCAAATAAATAGATGAAATACAATGAAATAGGAAAAAGACCTTCCTAAACATCAACCACATTCAACCAATCATTAACAAGAATGCTGCATTCCAATGCAAGAGGAAATGCAGACTACATATAGGAATCGTGAGATTATAATAGCCACAAAACCAAAAGGAGAGAACATATTACCATTATTCAAAAAGGAGCTGAAAAACTCACAACAGGCCATCTGCAAGGTTCGACCATTTTCACTATTTCCATGTTTCAAAGATCCCATATGGGTTTGTAATTCAGTCACCTACCACCAGACTACGACTGTCCAACAGACTCACAGGTTTGCTAGTAGATCTAGACTCAAATGGAGGATGGACTCAGAAATCTTAGAACTGATTTCAAATGTATCTTGAAGAAGACAAGAACTCCTCAAAACCAATCCAAACTTTAGAAGAATTTGGTTTCAACTAGATTACAAAACTAGATAGAAGTATAAATCACCACTCTTTGGAAGAGCTCCGCCCTTCAACCAATCATTAACAAGAATGCTGCATTCCAATGCAAGAGGAAATGCAGACTACATATAGGAATCGTGAGGTTATAATAGCCACAAAACCAAAAGGAGTTGACAAACTCACAACAGGCCATCTGCAAGGTTGGACTATTTTCTCTATTTGCATGTTTCAAAGATCCCATATGGGTTTGTAATTCAGTCACCTACCACCAGACTGTGACTGTCCAACAAACTCACAGGTTTGCTAGTAGATCTAGACTCAAATGGAGGATGGACTCAGAAATCTTAGAATTGATTTCAAATGTATCTTGAAGAAGACAAGAACTCCTCAAAACCAATCCAAACTTTAGAAGAATTTGGTTTCAACTAGATTACAAATAACCAAAGAGAAGTCTAACTCACCACTCTTTCGAAGAGCTCCGCCCTTTCCTTTGCTTCCATGTGACGTTTGTGATGCCGAGAAAGATATTTATCTAGACCAGACATCAGAAAGTCAACTTCTTCTGCTAACTGCTCCAACTTTCTGGATAGAAGAAACAATTCATGTCAAAAGTCGACATATCTAGGGCATAGATGTGTTTTAAATGTTTTGTCCTCATAAAAACTAATTCAACTAACTCTGCTATCAAAAACGGATTTGTATTGCATTCTAGACATTCTGATGAAATATCAATAGCATTAATATATGGCAAACAGGCACTTGAACATATAAGTTATACAATTTGAAGTAGAAGTGATACAATTTGAAGTAGGCTAGAACCAGTTGTGAATCAGGTAGAGATGGAAGGTACAAGGCAACGGATGGTACAGAAAAACATTATGAAAATCAGACCTGGCAAAAATAGTAATATTGGCAGATCTAAAGAAAGGAAACAATTTGCAGTGATGGGTTTTGATTTTGCAGCAAAGATTGTGGGATTTCTTTTTCCCAAATAAAAAGAAGCTGCAAGTAAGTCAATTTAATTTGTTTGTCCTATTTACAGAGCAGAACAATTTACAAACCGTGGCCGTTGTCTTAGATTTGGGCAACTGAAATTTCTTAAACACAGTAAGCCAATTTAGTGTGCACGGGGTAGCGGAGTTACAACAGAGACCCAATAATTGAAACAATGATTTTGGGTAAAATGAAAGGACGGTTAATATAATCCGTGTTATTTTATGTTTCAATACTCAGAACAGACACAAGCAACTGTAAAGATAATCCGTACCATGAAACTAATTTTCAATGTTGAAGAGTAAAGATAATCCTACCAACCGCTAAAACATATTTGCATATTTTTATTACTATAAATTCTAATTGATTATTGTGAATTGTTGGTATCATTAATTTCTCCCAACCACCGAACATCACTAAATAAAGCGGTCAACATAAATATTTAAAGCAGAAGTTTCTCCCACCGTCTCCCACCCACCTGCAGACCATGTGGGTTGAACATGTGGTTTGAATGTTGATTTTTAGATTGTTCTCGGACCTCTATAAATAGAGGCAGCTATAATCTGTTTTGTATCAAGTAATGATCACGGAAATTGGAGTGTTGAATGCTATAGCATTCTGTTGAGCATTTCTGTATTTGCATATTTTATATTTGTGTATATTTTGCACCTCCTACAATTGGTACCAGAGCCAGGTTGATTGTGGTCATTCTGTTTCCAGGTTATCACAGCTAGGGATATATGTTGGATTGTGTTTGCAGGTTAGATCATGGGATCAAAGGTGAGAGTGTTTGCATAAAGATTGTTGTCTGAAGACGAGAGCTGAAGGAGTTGTCCCAAGAGAAAGGTAGTTGCAGATCTGAAAAGACCAAGGGTTTACAGATTAAAAAAAGAAGAAAGAAAATGACGAGTTTCTGCATATCGTAGGTGTGAAAGATATGACAAAAATGATTTTGTTGGAAGGTCCTAGCAGTAAAAGAGAAATCACTATGATTTAAAGCTGCCAAAGGAGATATATGCCGCAGTCTTGACTCAAATCGCCAAAAGAGGAAGTGTTAATGTTTTTAGAAGTCCACAGAGACCAAAGGAAATTGCTGTAAGAAAAAGGGAGTCGTTTGAGATCACTGAACGAGATCGCTGAACGAAGGAAGGAACAGATTGACTCCAACAAAGAACATATTTTGATCACAGTCTTTTAAAGGTAAAACAAAATAAGGTAATGCTGTTTTGTTAAGTCGCTGATCGCCTTGAATTGGAAAGCAAGTATATTCATAATCTGTAGGAAATTGTGGAAAAGAATATTTCATCTATGTATCGCTGGTATTAAAGAAATTGCATAAGGAAGATTAGTGGCAGAAAAGGGAAAAACGGTTTGGTAGTCACCCCCAAGATAGTTTGCTAAAATCTGCCACGGTGGATAGTCTGGAGATTGGTCACTATGAATCTTTGTCAACACAAAGAAGGTGATTGGACCGCAGTCCAAAAGCTAAGGATCAGAAGATCGTGGGCTTGAAGAAGTCAAAGCCACAATTAGCTCCAAAGAAATGGAAGAAGACAGATAGTAGAAAAGAGGTGGTTGAATCAGACAAATGAGATGGCTACAGAGCAACCATCAGGTCAGAAAAAAAGAAGGAAGAAGAATAGAAGGTGCATGAAGTCCAGTATGGACGTAGCACTAGCAAAGTGCAGCAGCAGGAGGAAGAGTATGGAGTTTTGTAGATTTACAGATAAATTGAATAAAATAGAGTTTGAAGATTGAAGATGCAGAAGTATTTAAGGTGGAAATTAAGGGGGAGTGTTATCATTAATTTCTCCCAACCACCGAACATCACCAAACAAAGCGGTCGACATAAATATTTAAAGCAGATGCTTCTCCCACCATCTCCCACCCACTTGTAGACCATGTGGGTTGAACATGTGGTTTGAATGTTGATTTCTAGATTGTTCTCAAACCTCTATAAATAGAGGCAGATGTAAATAGAGGCAGATGTAATCTGTTTTGTATCCAGCAATTGAAATTGCTTTGATCACCAAAAATGGAGTGTTGAATGCTATAGCATTCTCTTGAGCATTTCTGTATTTGCATATTTTGTGTTTTCGGATAGTTTGCACCTCCTTCATGAATCAATATAAATTTTAATAAGAAAGCCTATCAAATTAAAATTTATTATGAAAGAGAAATAAGGTTAGAGAAGATCTATGTCATACCTTTTTTTATGTTTAGATCAAATATTCTGAACACTTTTTCAAAGCCTTGTTTAAATAAACCATCTATTGTCATGTTGAGCCTCCCTTCTCAGTACAAGTTATTATAATGCATGAACATTACATCATATATTGTGATAACAAATCTGCATTCTTTTACAATACAAGCTAGCATAATATACACTTTTAAATGCGTATTTATATTGTGAACTCTAAACCATACAATGCATCAAACATTATGATGTTGACTTCCTTCTTATAAAATAGAGACTAAAAACCCTATTTATCTTTAGGGTTTCTTATAGATGATGAACCATGCCCACAATTGTGATGTGTTGCGTAACATATCCAACATTATAATGCCGCACTTCATTCCTCCTAAACTGCACCTACATCTAATGCAAGGTCTCCAATAGTGTGCAACATTATGATGCCAAACAACATATCACATCCATTATAATTTAAAGCTATTATAATGGGATCTCAAAACCCTAATTTCTATTGTGAATTTTTTATAAGCTACACATCATATCAATGGATGAGACTGGATTGTGCCCTAGGAGAATTTCGTAGAATGAATACCCCTCAGTCCTTGGCTCTCAATCGAAGAAGCCTAAGGCTCATGCCCTAAGGCTCATGCCCCCAGTTCGTAGCAAAAATGAGTTTGTGGATGACCTCTATAAAACTATAATATAAAGCTATTATAATGAGATCTCAAAACCCTAAATTCTATTGTGAACTTTTAATTAACTACACATCATACATAAAATTATTTTTAGAGCCTTCATCCTCCAACTAGTTCTACTCTCTTTAACTTATAAAGAAAGAATACATTAATAATGAAAATCAATGAAAATAAGCTCATTATACCAAAAAAAAAAAATCCTAGTGCTTCATATACCTTCAACTTAAATAGTTTGTGTTAAATACATACGCTTATATTAGCATAGTAGTGAAGCCCAACTATAACTAGTATAGATATCTTAAATACATTATCTAAAAAACACATAGATGTACCACTCTTGAGCTATTATTATTATTATTATTATTATTATTATTTTTATTTTTATTATTTTACTTCAGAATTATTTTTTACTACATACACACATGGACACATAGATTTTAATTTTAATTTATCTACAATGCTTAAAATTTTATTTTTTTAAAGCTTACACGTTATTCGTTTTTTTATATATTGAAGGAAGCAAAGATACAAAAATATAGAAAAATATCTACGAAATCAGCTGTTGATCATACATCCACCCCTGCCAAGAGCACACGAGCAGCAAACAAGACCCAACCTGATAGTTTGAGTATTTTACATGCCAAACGGTGAACAACAAAAAGTAAAATAGCAGCAAGCAATAATAAACAATAGCATAAGCCATCAGAATGAGCCAAAGACTTTGCTGGTCCAATTGGAACAACTGGTTTGATTATCAAGGTCTTTGTTAGCCATGAGTAGCTCCTTGTTTGTAGAGATCAGAATATACACCTGGAGAGATAAATCCAAACAAATCCTTTGAATTTCAATCTGCAATGGAAGTAATGTCAATGAAAGAGCAGCCAAGCATTGAAGCTTCTAGATATGATTAATGATAATAATCGGACAAGTGTTTGAAATCATGTTGTGAGAATTGGAACAACCAAGAAGAGTTGATTTCCAAGACCAGGGAAAATGGAAGATGGCAGGCAATGTGGTGATGAGGGAAGACAAAAGAGATCTAGCATCTGAGCAAAACCAAAAATTATGTAGGACGGACTCAATCTTACCACAAAAGGGGCATGAAGGAGAAGGATGCAAAAATTTAAGATATTTCCCAATAGGCAACTTACCATGGAGGAGTTTCCAAGCAGTGAGTTTGGAGTGTGAGTCATCTTTGGATTGCCATGTCAACAAACTGAGTTTGTTCCATTTACCCCTACTATATTTACACCTCCAAATCATGTTAAGGCTGCGATCAAGGGGCAAACTAGGCAATAGTTGTTTGTAGATTATCTTCAGAGGGAAATTTAGAATGTTGCAACCATTGGGCCACCTCCAATCCTTAAGGAAGTTAGAGTGACAACACGTGGACACACAGATAGAAAGATTGGTTGGATCTGTGTCTGATCTAGTTTTTTAGATTGTTTTATTTTCTCTCTTTTAATCAACACACTTTGGGTGGGTTGCTCAGGGACTCCTACATAAAGTATCCACCAGGAATGTTGATAAACGCATATTGCTATTCACAACTTCTGCTGATCCATTTGGAAATGCTGATCCTGGGGTCAAAGCAGATATGAGAAGGACAACAATTCAGAGGGTCAAGGATGCACGAGATTTGGGTATTTCAATGTTTCCATTTTTTATGCTGATACACTTGAGTTGGAGCATGAGGACTTATCTCAGTTCATGCCATATTGGGAAGGCCAGAGCTATGGTGTGAGAACCCTAAAAGTTTATAAAAGAAAACCCTAGTACCCGTCATGCTGTTCGCCTTTATTCCATTGCCTCTACAAGATATGGGGAATCGAGATTCGTTTGATGGCAAACCACTAAGCTTGTATGTTAGAAGAGCTGTTTACTATGACCTGGTGACTGGGAACGAGGATCCGTCCAAGAAAGTCGTTTGCAATGATTATCTCTGTGATAGTAAACTGGGAGACAAGGTCCAGATTACAGGTCCATCTGATAAAGTGATGCTGCTACCTGAAGATCATCCCAGACTCCAGTGCAACACATATAATAATAGCCACTAGCATCAGAATAGCTACATTTAGGGGATACCTACGGAGAATGTTAATGGGAGATGTTTCTTCCTTCAACTTTAGAGTTCTTGCATGGCTTTGCCAACACTGATAGTCTTCTCTACCATGACGAGTTTACAGAGTATATGAAGCCCTGATGTATATGAACTCTTTATTGTAATACAGTATGGGTTTGTGGTTGCACGCTTTTAAGAAAAAAAAATAAAAATTTATAGATCTTTTATCCCTTCTCATTGTGGTTGGGAAAAATTTCCATCTTTTTTATTTCTTGTTTTAGGATTCCTGACATCTAACCATTCCATTCTCTATTTTCTTTTGTTATGTTGTTGGTTCAAAACCAACTTATAAAATTATTTTGTGTTAATATCACCTTGCTTACTCATTGATTACTTGCATGTTGTCTTCTGCTTCCTGATTTTGTAGACCTAATAGATTGTAGGTAAACAATTTTATGAAAATCCTAGTCAAATCCAAGCTCTTTGATTTTATTTTGAACTATTGTCAATTTCTTTTTAATTTGCAGGACTTTTCTATGAATGTCACTATTGCGTCAAATTTTGAGGTAATGAAGTTTACCCATGAATTTTTACATTGCATATCCTTACCCATTTTCTCACTTGCTCCTTGAAATCTAGATGTGCTAGCAAAAACTTTGGAAATTTGAATCCGATTATGCCCAATGATTTGAAAGAGTTGTGTCTCTTATCTTGGCTGAGATTTCCTTTTTAGATGTGATCCATTGATCAGTGATGTAACTGACTAGTGTAGAAGGTTGTGACTAGGATTAGATTGTTGGTATTTGTTACTAAGATCCAATCCACCATATGTTCTATTAAAATTATATATTTGTTTTCATGTGTTAGTTTTATAAATTTCCTAAAAGGAATATAGGTCAAATTCTTGAGTGATAATAAATACAGATTGTCATGGGATAGATTGATTAAATTTGTATACATACCTCACTAGATGCCACTGGACTAAAGTTTCAGAGTTATGAAAATTTTTTATCTACTTGCTTCCCCATATACTTTTGTACTTAATATTTTCTTTGGTGTTTGGAGTTTATTCTCATGACTTCTTGTAGGAGGACTGCATCTATTCCTTCAATTTGCAATATGTTATGCAAGTATTAACCTTTTTTGGGCACACCTGTTCCCTTGGCATTCCCTGGTAAAGTCTGTATTAAATAGATTTGGGAACCTCTAAAATATCTTCCTCTAGTGGTTGTTTATAGATGGGAGTTTGTTCCATTTATGCACCCATTTGAATTGAAGAGTTGTAAGGATGTGTGTGAAGTTGAATCAATTTCAACATTGTGATTGTTATTTGTAGGTTGCTCTTCACTTCTGATTCTCTTTCTATTTTGCTCCATTATGACTTTTGGTTCTCAAAGTTGCAATTTTTTTGGGATTAGATTTGCTTACATATCACTTACCTATGTGTTATTTTACTTTTAGTATTGGAATCTATGGAGTATGTTTGTGCTGAAAGATGAGGTAGCTCCTAATTTTCACCTTTTCTTTTAGATATACTGATTCTAGGTGTGATACCTCTTAATTTAGGTTCTTTTATTAAGTATTTCTAACATATACTTTTTTGTTACTCTGTTGATCTCACAAAGATGTAAATTATCTCTTGTTTCCTTACCTTTTCTTGTGTAATCTCATTTGAATTTGTTCTTGCCTGGTTGGTAGCTTTGAGTATTTATCTATTGTATTTTAGGCTTAGAAGGTATTATTGTTGGTGGTTGTTCCATTGCATCTTCTGAACATGCTTGGTCCAACTCCATCATTTCTTCGTTTGGAGAAACATGGAAAAGATGATTGTTCTCATTACACATTTGATATGTAAACAACATATTATCATAATGTATGGGTTTGTTATATACAACACCTCCCATATCTAAAATCATATAACTTGATAATGTTTTTCATAGTCTAGATCGACACAAAAAATTTCATAAATCATAACCTCAGATTTTTTCAAATTATGAAGCAGCTATGTTTTATGCAATTGCAAATCAAAGAATTTATAGACAAGTGTAATTAGTATTGACTAAGGAGCATAGGTAAATATTACCTATCTTGGAATTGTTCTTGGTAGATTCTATGTTATGTTGAAATCTAGTAAAAAGTGTTTCTTAAAGAGCCTATATCTCTTCATGAACATGGTGCTTCCTAATATAAAAGATCTTTATTTTGTTTGGGACAAAAAATTTCTAGGAAGTATCCTTTGGGAACCCTTAACATCTAAACTAATATAGATGGCTTCTACTTTTCATGAGCCCACTAAGTGTTTTGGATCTTGGAAAAGCCCACATAAACCTATAGATTAGGGATCTTTCCTTCAATATTCAGAGCTGATATTCCATATCATCCATGTTAAAGAAGATGGGGGGTGTGTCCATTTTCTAGTAACAACCATTGTTCTTTTTGGCTACGAAATGGGGTCTTATAACTATTTTCTTGGCATGATGTACAAAACTCCTTATATCTTCCTTCAAAACATGAGGTGTTGCTTCTGTGACTAGTCTTGAGTATTGTGCTTGAGCATTCTATGAAAAGGCCAATACGTCCTCCAGCAAGATTCTTCTACCCTAATTAGTTCTTGCTTGACTATTTAGAGAGTAATATGATGAGAAAAACCTCTACTAATGTTTGGTACATAAGTAGAGGGCGAGAATAGGGCTCCTTGAAGGGATGCACATTAGTTGATATGATCAAAGAGACATGCAAGTTTTCAACATTCACAATGGAATACAAATTCATGTATCGATGAATATCTAGTATAAATGTATTAGAAATTAGTTTTTTAAGAATCTTCGATGGATTATATCTAATTGGTTTTAACTTCATTGCTTTACCTCTAGACTTATCTTTTTCTAAGGAAAGATATTATATATCCCCAACTTGGAACTTGACTCTATGCTAATCATGTCTTGCTTCCAACTTAGCTTGAGATTCCTCCAACTTATTTCTCTTAGAGACATATAGTTCTTGTTCTTTCAATAATTTTTTCAGTTTAGTGGATTTTTGAATCCACTTCTTGCATCCTTTGTGGCTATCCCATCACAACATTAAATGGAGTAGGCAGTAACCAACCAAAACATGTCTCAATAACTTGCATCAGCAATGTTTAACTTAAAACTATTTGGATCACCTCATAACCTCTACAGCCTTGTACATGCATAATTTATTCTTACAAAATATTATCTTTTCAAATTTAATATCTTTTCATGATCTAATTAGGATCAAATTCAATCCTTTCATAAGCATTTTTAAATTCTATCTCTAAAAATATATTCTTTCAACAAAACTAGTGAACCCATTTGAAGCCTTCCCAAGATTTGATAAGACTACAAGAAGTAATTGTGCCTATTTATAAACTTAGTATGCCCTCTTCAACCATTTAGGAAACCAGATGTTTAATTCTACTAGCAAGATATTTTTCTTAAATTATGTACAAGACATTAAGGACTGTAATATGTTGTCATCCTCCAATCACAACCTTTAGACATGAGTTTAATGAGCTCTTAATAAATGAACATTAGTTGCAAATGAGAAGAGGGCAAAGACTCTAGGCAATTAGAACCACAAGAGGCAATCCTTAACAACATAAAAAATGTATGACAAGAGGTACTGGGGATTATGCCTAACATCCTAATGTGTCTTTTTGAGTGACTTTAGAATTTTACAAAGGCAGTGTTCTCCACTTTTATTCTAATTCTCCAAGTAGTCCCATGCAATTTGTTGAATCCCAATATTGTAAATAATTGATCTTTTTATAAAATTTTAGAGCAGCAACTGGTTACAAAATAAAATTGCAAAATAATGGAATCTTTTAAGGCTATAATCAGCACTATTATTGGAAATTGCAAGCAGGCAGTCCCCATCATGGTGATTCATGAACATTAGAAATTACATGATTTCTCCACAATATAAACAATTGGCACTGTTCATCTTTTATGCTTGTTTTTGGTTTCTTTTTTCTCTCTTAGCAGAAACCAATATTTCACATTTGACTAGCATATTTTTAAGGACAAAAAAATTTGGAACTTTAGTAAAGCAATTTTTTGGTCCATGCCACAACTTTACAATCTGAATAATAACCAAATCAGTTGGAAAAAACATAACCAATCATTTGATGTAGGTGACTTTCACTGATCACTTAAACTATTAAACATGATAAAGACACCTTGAGTGTGCCAATTGAGGGAAAAAATAAAGCTGTAGCAATGCAAATGTTGCTACATGGCAGCTAACACTGGAATTTAAAAAATTAGATTTAATCATGACTATGCTTGGTAATGTACAAAAGGTTGTGGTGTAAATGTTAAAAAATTGATTCAAAAAAGAAGTGGCTCAAGTTGGAAACCACCACATCCCAATAAGGCAGACCTTAACTTGGAAGCCATATGGGCATGTAATAACATACCAAGAACTGAAACCTATTTTAGGCCCAGGAGGTGATATTCATAGTTACACTTAACAAACAAAAGTAAGCATGCCTGAGAATTTGTGATATTAATTTCTGCACAAATGGGCACCTAATCTCCTTGAATATAAGATATGTACATGAAGTCAGGATGCCAATCTTACTCACATGCTATAAAGAAAAAATGCCAAACCGATATTCTTTATTGAAAACACTCAATCATAGACTACCATTATCCCTTACTCTATGAAATAAATAGACAAAGTACAATGAAATAGGAAAAAGACCTTCCTTAATATCAACCACATTCAACCAATCATTAACGAGAATGCTGCATTCCAATGCAAGATGAAATGCAGACTACATATAAGAATCGTGAGAGAAAAGATTATCATTATTCAAAAAGGAGCTGACAAACACACAACAGGCCATCTGGAAGGTTGGACCATTTTCTCTATTTCCATGTTTCAAAGATCCCATATGGGTTTGTAATTCAGTCACCTACCACCAGACTCTGACTGTCCAACAGACTCATGGGTTTGCTAGTAGATCAAGACTCAAATGGAGGATAGACTCATAAATCTTAGAACTGATTTCAAATGTATCTTGAAGAAGACAGGAACTCCTCAAAACGAATCCAAACTTTAGATGAATTTGGTTTCAACTAGATTACAAATAACCAGAGAGAAGTCTAACTCACCACTCTTTGCAAAAGCTCCGTCCCTTCCCGCTGAGAAAGATATTTATGTAGACCAGACATCAAAAAGTCAACTTCTTCTGCTAACTGCTCCAACTTTCTGCATAGAAGAAACAATTCATGTAAAAAGTCTACATGTCTAGGGCATAGCTGTGTTTTAAATGTTTTGTCCTCATAAAAACTAATTCAACTAACTCTGCTCTCAAGAACGGATTTGTATTGCATTCTAGACATTGTGATGAAATATCAACAGCATTAATATATGGCCAACAGGCATTTCAACATATGATATAATTTGAAGTAGTTGTGCATCAGGTAGAGATGGAAGGATGATACAGAAAAACATTATGAAAATCAGACTGGCAAAAATAGTAATATTGGCAGATCTAAAGAAAGGAAACAATTTGCACTGATGGGTTTTGATTTTGCAGCAAAGATTGTGGGATTTCTTTTTCCCAAATAAAACGAAGCTACAAGTAAGTCAATTTAATTTGTTTGTCCTGGTTACAGAGCAGAAAAATTTACAAACCGTCGCGGATGTCTTAGATTTGGGCAACTGAAATTTCTTAAACACAGTAAGCCAATTTAGTGTGGACAGGGTAGCGGAGTTACAACAGAGTTAAACCCCGTAATTGAAACAATGACTTTGGGTAAAATGAAAGGACTGTAAATATAATCCGTGCGTTTCTATGTTTCAATATTCAAAACAGACACAAGCAACTGTAAAGATAATCCGTACCATGAAACTAATTTTCAATGTTGAAGAGTAAAGATAATCCTATCAACCGCTAAAACATATTTGCATATTTTTATTACCATAAATTTTAATTGATTATTGTGAATCAATATAAATTTTAATAAGAAAGCCTATCAAATTGAAATTTATTATGAAAGAGAAATAAGATTAGAGAAGATCTATGTCATACCTTTTTTTAATGTTTAGATTAAATACTCTGAACTCTTTTTCAAAGCCTTGTTTAAATAAACCATCTATTGTGATGTTGAGCCTCCCTTCTCTATAAAAGTTATTATGAAGTATAAACATTACATCATATATTGTGATAACAAATCTGCATTCTTTTACAGTGCTGGCTAGCATAACCCGTATTTATACTGTGAACTCTAAACCATACAATGCATCAAGCATTATGATGTTGGCTTCCTTCTTATAAAACAGAGCCCAAAAACCCTATTTATCTTTAGGGTTTCTTATAGATGACAAACCACACCCCTACACATCATATCAAGGGATGATACTGGGTGGCGAATTTCACAGAATAAATACCCCTCGGTCCTCGGCTCTCAGCAAAAACAAATTTGTGGATGACCTCTATAAAATTATAATATAAAGCTATTATAATGAGATCTCAAAACCCTATTTTCTATTAACTTTTTATTAACTACACATCAAACCTATAATTATTTATAGAGCCTTCATCTGAACTTATCCTACTCTCTTTAACTTCTCAAGAAATAATACATTAATAATGAAAATCAATGAAAATAAGCTCATTATACTAAAAAAGAAAAAAAACAAAATTGTGCTTCATATACCTTCAACTTAAATAGTTTGTACTTTTACAAGATCAAAACTAGCCACTACATTAACCATTAATTTTTTTTAAAGTGAAAGTTAACTATTAGAATTATTTTTTACTACATACACACATGGACACAGAGATTTTAATTTTAATTTATTTACAATGCTTAAAATTTTAATTTTACTTTTGGAAAAGCCACCATTCATTATTTGGGCAATTCTTTTGTTTTGTTTTTTACTTTGAAAAGTGTAGTAAATATTGTATACTTGTATCTTACTTTTTAATAGTTTATATTTTAAAATTTTGATGTCTTATATTGAAAAAAATAAATACTTAATGTAAATATTACAAAAACATAATCATCTATATATTGATCTATATATTGAGGTAGTTATGAAGACTCACTACAAAGATGATAAACTTAATGGAAAATATTTAAAAATATACTCACCATTAATTATGTATGCCAAAAATCTCACTTTACTTTCAAATTATCTTGGGAAAAATAATACATATAATTGAAAAATATAAGAGAAAAATGATGCAGAGCATGGTGGGCTTCAAAAGGTTTTAAAAGGTACAAAGCGCTGATTTTGATAGATCACCTAAACACTCAAATTCACTTCCATGAAACATGGTTTTAAGACACCAAACTTTCAATGAACCTCTGATACACCTTAGGTATCATAATATTGACTGGATTAAGTCAACCAAACTCCCTTAGAACCCTGGTTCCTTCATTATCCTAGTGTTCATACCTAAGAGGCCTATTTGCTTGTAGCACTCCAAATAGAGTAAACAGAGTATAAATTTCAGAATACTCTTCAAACACACAAAAAAATTGGCATTATAGATACCCTTTTGGCTTTTCTTTAACATATCCAATAGGTGACTAGGGTTGCTTTGAAAAGTAACCTCCAAAATTTGGCTATCCCACTATCCTAAAGGCCTAATTCAGCTAGTTTGCATGAGGGCTTATTGGATCTTTGTACTTCCAACTTGGAAACTCCTCACAAAGAGCCAAGACACATCAAATATGATTTGTACATGCTTATTAAACCATCTTCCACTATGTTCCAAAGTGTTTTCTTCAAACCCTAACTTCTAGTCAGGCATTCATGCTCAAAATCATGAAAAATCCACTAGGGTAGCAACAAACTTATGCAACTTGCCTTCCCTTGTACCTGAAAACACAATCAAATTGAAACAACCTCAACTAACTCACTCCACTGATTTACAAAGGTTTCCATCGGTGGAATGGCTGTTTATTCCCTTTTAAGACTCTCAAACCCTTAAAATGAGGGTTTTAGGACAATTTATAGAAAAATGACTCAAACAAGCTTAAATCTCAATGAATTTTCTTCAAATTAAGTTTATTTGAGATCTAATACCCTATTCTATTGAAAAACAATAAAGATTATGGTCTGGTGATGCTGTACAGGTCATACAATGCTTGCAAAAATAGGGAAAATGTTGAAATCTTCAGGAAAACAGAGTATTTATTCAAAAATTCTTCAAGATGCAACTTTCTCCCCTCTTTCTCACATTCACCAAGCTCTTGAAACATGTTACAACAGTTATCTTAAGTACCCCTTGAGTTTCTAACATCCAAAAACCTTCCCTTTACAAAGTGACTCTTCATATTCCATTTCTTGCACTTTTGCAATTTTGACAATATTTGCAAGATTTTACAATATTTGACAACTTGACCCCACACTTTACCTATAAACCTATTCAAATGACTCAAATGCAATAGATATGGTCCAAATATGACCTCATTACAAACAAAATACGACCAATAGCTCAAAATTTACAAAATTGCCTCATGGAGGCATGAAGTTTACAAGGTGCCCTGCACCATACTTCTAGGCAAAATTTTGCCTCAAGTCCTCTTGAGGATAGTGTTTCACAATAGATTCAAGCTTGTCAATATCATTCTTCAATCCTCCAAGTAGTCTTTGCACTCACCAACAACTAAAAATCTACATTTGCCCTTTGTCTTTAACCGGTTTCTTCATTGTTGAATGTTGTCTTTCAATTGATGATTGATCCCTGACCTATTCTTCTTCTAAAAATTGTGTTGAACCTACCTTTTTACCTATCATTGAAACTTTTCCTACCATCCTAGCAATATGTTTCTCAATCCATTCTTGCATTTCCAAAATCAATTCATCCTTGACCTTCAAAGAAGCAAAATTGAACACCAACTCAATATCATTTCCCTCCAAAATCAAATTATGTTTCATACCTACTATTTTAGTATCTCCATGGCTGCATCTTTCATGTGCTCTTCCTCATACATATACCCATCTCTCCCACTACTTCATCACACAATCTCTCACAGCATACTATCTATCTACCCAACAAAGATCTTGGAAGATGCTTCCATCTACCCACTCTCTCTCTTAGTGGAGGAACTCTTGCACCTTCTCCCCATCTTCATCTCTATTGGAGGACAGTGATCACAAACCTCTTCCATGTATGTAGCAAACACACCTTCTCATAACTCTTTCTCTCTTGCAGCTTTAAGATGGACCACAAGCACCTGCAACCAACACACTTCACAAACCATCAGATCAACCAGATCTGATACCAATTGATGTAGAGCATGGTGGGCTTCAAATGGTTTTAAAAGATACAAAGCATTGATTTTTATAGATCACCTAAAAACTCACAAATTCACTTCCATGAAACATGGTTTCAAAGGCTATGAATACACCAAATGGAGGTTTCAAGACACCAAACTTTCAATGAAACTCTGATACATCTTAGGCATCATAATATTGACTAGATTAAGCCAACCAAAATCCCTTAGAACCTTGGTTCCTTCATTATCCCATCGTTGATACCCAAGAGGCCTATTCGCTTGTAGCACTCCAAATAGAGTAAACATAGCATAACTTTAAGAATAGTCTTCAGACCCACAAAATAATTGGCATTCTAGATACCCTTTTCACTTAGTTTTAATGTATCCAATAGGTGACTAGGGTTAGTTTAAAAATTAACCTCCAAATTTGACTATCCCACTATCCTAAAGGCCTAATTTAACTAGTTTGCATGAGGGCTTATTGGATATCTATACTTATGACCCCAAAACTCCTCACCAAGGGCCAAGAAACATCAAATATGGCTTGTACATGCTTATTAAACCATCTCCCACTTTGTTTCAAAGTCTTTTCTTCAAACCCAAAGTTCTAGCCATGCATTCATGCTCAATATCATGAAAAATCCACTAGGGTAGCAACAAACTTATGCAACTTGCCTTCCCTTGCACTTGTAAACATAATCAAATTGAAAAAAAACCTAAACTAACCCACTCCATCGATTTACAAAGGTTTCTATTGGTGGAATGGCTGTTTATTCCCCTTTTAGACTCTCAAATCCTTAAAATGAGGGTTTCAGGATAGTTTATAGAAAAATGACTCAAACAAGCTTAAATCTCAACTAAATTTCCTCAAATTAAGTTTATTTGAGAGCTAATACCCTATTCTATCAAAAACCAATAAAGATTATGGTATGGTGATGCTGTACAGGTCGTACAATGCTTGCAAAAACAAGGAAAACATTGAAATCTGTAGGAAAACTGAGTATTTATTCAAAAATTCTTCAAGATGCAACTTTATCCTATCTTTCTTGCCTTCAACAGGCTCTTGAAACATGTTACAATAGTTATCTTAATTGCCCCTTGAGTTTCTAATTTCCAAAATCCTTCCCTTTACAAAGCAGCTCTTCATATTCCATTTCTTGCACTTTTTTAATTTTGACAATATTTGCAAGATTTTACAATATTTGACAACTTGACCCCACACTTTACCTAGAAAACTATTCAAATGACTCAAATGCAATATATATGGTCCAAATATGACCTCATTACAAACAAAATACAACCAATAGCTCAAAATTTACAAAATTGCCTCATGAAGGCATGAAGTTTACAAGGTGACCTACACCAAAAAATAATTAATGAAATAAAAGTTAAGGTACAACTTATTAAGTCTCCTCATATAGCCAAATAGTACTTAAAGGAAAGACTAGGGATATGTATTACCTACATGGCATCAAAGCCCTATTTACGACATCATGATGTACTGCATGGCACATCCAATGATATGGGTGTATGCCTCATTCTTCCTCATATAATATAGTTTATTAGGATTCAAAGGCCTCATTTTTATTTCTGTTGGAAATTTTCAAAGCTACACAACATATCTAACATTATGATGCAAGGTCTCCAATGGTACACAAGCTTTATCTTCTTCCTCTTACAATGCAATCTGTTATAATGGAGGGCATCAAAAACCTAATTGATATGTGAATATTAATAGGCTACACATTATATCCAAAATTGTTTATAGAGCCTCTTTCCTCTAGCTCATTTTACTCTCTTAAAATTCTTAATAAATAATACATAAATGATGATAATTAATAAAAGATGTTTAAAATAAGCTAGAATATATTATATTAAACAAAAAAACCCTACCATATCATATAACTTCTACCTAATATTGCATACTTTACATTAATCATTAATCATTAAACTTCTTTTGTAAAGTCGAAGTTAAATAAATACACTTATATTGTGGTAGTTGTGGAGTCCTACTATAAACATTATTGTCTTAATGGAAATATAATTGAATGGTAACAAGACATGCCCTTAAATACAATAAGGCAAGCAATAATCAAATTAATCTAGATAAAAAAGATAAGTCTATACATCTACCTAAATCTAATATATTCTACTTAAATACAATAAATTTTCATGTCCCTATATTGAATGGATTATTAATAAAATACAATATAATATATTTATTTAAATTATATTATTAATATAAATATAAATATTAATAATTTTTTTCTAATATATATTATTATATTATATAAATATAAATAAATATTATAAATTAAATAATATATATATTATATATTAATATTATAAAGTATTAGATATTATAAGAGGGGACCGATTCCCATTTAGGGTGGCGGACACTCTACAAAGGGAAAAGCCTTAATTAAAGGCAATGCATTTGATTAAGGAGGCTGACTTATTTATGAAGATTAATATGCTGAGACAAAGTAATCGACTCCTCTAGAGCGGCCATCTCATGAAGCAATGAAGATAAAAGTTTGTGAGGATCCAATAATTGGTGATTGCTAATTGTTAATAGCAACCATAATATATTTAAGAGGTTGAGTTGACGTCTCCTCATAGATTATTGATTCCCTTGAAAGGAGACACCAGATGGAAAAAGGCAGCCTTCCAAGGATATAAAAGGGGATCTGTGGAGTTCATCAAGCAATTCATTCAATCATGGAATCATCCATCGAATTAGCAGTACCATCTCATATCACAGATTCACAATTTTTATTTCAAGTGCAGAAGTCACTATACATCGATCAGTCCCAGCAAATACAAAGCATTCAAATCAGCATTTTTCATCGTTCAATAGCATTGACCTCATGACCTCTGTGTTCGGGGGTGGTAGTTTCTGCGTGATTTTGTTTGTTTTTAACTGTTTTATCTGGCCCGTTAAGGGACTTATTTCTGTGATGTTATGTTTCATTAGGCCTGTATATGGCCTTTTTGGTCACTTTTCATGATTACTAGACTCAGCGTTTGCCCTATTATCTGTAATCTCTTTATCTTTCAATATCTATGGTGTTTACACCTTTTTCTGCTAAAAAAAAAATAAATAAATAACATTATTAATTAAGCATAACTATCAATCTTCAAAGGAATATATATATATATATATATATATATATATATATATATATATAGAGAGAGAGAGAGAGAGAGAGAGAGAGGCAGCATACTACCATATATATATCCATCCAACAGTGGTGGTATAATATCTAGTTCCTCTAAAAGGAACAACGTTACGCAAGGAAGTGTTATCTTAGTGATCCATAGTATCACTTGGGCATCTCAAATCATCCAAGAAGATGAATATCATATTGGTATGATCTCTCTAACTCATACAATTATCCTTAAATAGTTATTCTTACCTAACTCACCATATATGAGGGATGAGCGCGACCTTGCCATATTTTTAATCTTTCACCTTTGCCCCTATGAGGACGTTTGGATTGTTAGAGATGTATGGTTTGTTGTTGTTATTATTATTATTATTATTTTTATTATCAAAATGGCTCTGATGCAATAGGAAAACAAAACTCTTCTCCTCACACAATCAATCACAATTTTATACTCACACAAATAGATATACTCAACTCTTACTAATTAGAATACACTATTACAAAATATGATTGCAACATAGTCTGGATTTATTTTATTCAAATCAAAACTAAATCATATTTACATTTCAGGCCTTCATTGGCCTCTCTTACATCTGCAACTCCTTAGTGGCTTCGTGGCTCTCCAATATATACCCCTCTCTCCATTCAACCTGCATCATTTCTCTTTCCCACTCAAGCTACAACAATGAGGCGATTCCCATATCTATTTCCTTTCCCTACAACCGTGCCGATCTTTGATGCATATGATAGTTTTTATATTCCTCCAAGGGCCTGTGCCCCTTCATTTTTCCCTCTGCCTTTTTTTGTTCTTACTTTTGTGATGGATAGATTTCAACTAGGAAGAGTGGTACGCTTCCCCCAAAACTGAAGTGACACTTTTCAAATAGAAGAAAATCTAATCTCAAGGTGAAATCGTTGCCATTCCATGTGAATGGAATACAAGGAGCTGGGGGATTTCAAAGAAGACTTACCTTTTTGGCTTCCATGTATCTCCTTTAAGACAATCTTTAAATGTTAACTTTGGCATAATAACATGAAGTTGGTGTCTAAGAAAAACTCCACAAAGTTTATAACATCACATGATGTGAGGAAAGATAAGACCAAAATGAAGTTGGAAATGAAAATCAAACATTCAGCAATATGAAACAATTATGTATTCATGTGTTTGTACTCAGCCCAAATCTGCACGTCACCTGCTAATCATACGCCCAAAGCAATAATATTGTTCCTTACAAGCTCTATTGTGATTGGAAGAATGTTAATTTAGCTCTATAGAAAGGATAGACACCTTCTTCCCATAAACCCTAAACATTTGTACTGACCCAACTAGTGTATGATAAAGAAATTGATACAACTAGTTACTTCTACACAAATAAAAATTGAAAATAACTAAGAATCTTTTTTTTTGGGTGGTGCTGATCGCCTATGCACCTGTGTGCTCCTGCACTAGACACGCTGGGTAAGAGAAATGTTCCTTGAGTTGATAAACTCAGGAACATTGATAGGTGCATGGGAGGGTAATCCCATGTTTGTTTTTAATCCACAATTTCTCCTTGTCTACAGGAGCCTTCCCTCTTCTGCTCTTCTGCTCAACCTCAACACCCAAGCCACCACCATTTGTGTCATCTCATTTCTCCAGACAACTCCTTACCATAGGTCCACTTTTGTGACCACCACACCCATTTAAACTATTATCTATCACTCCCTTATTGCGCTTCTATGGTAAATCTAACTCCAATATGCTCTTCACTTTGGAAATATATCTTTTGAATGGCTGCAACACACTTCACTTAGCCTGTCCCTTTCCCACTATTTGTTGCTTCTCTACATTATAACAAACAATAGTGCTAGAATCTTTCATTTGTTTCTCCTTCTCCTTTAGAGAATTCAATGCAAACTTTTGCCCATCTTTTCGAATGGTATACACATTCTTCCTACAATCATGGATGGCTTCCCTGTCAAACTACCATGGCCTACCCAATAACACATGACATGTAGTCATAGGCATCACATCACACAACACCTCATCTCTATAAGAACCAATCTGAAAATTAACTAAACATTCGTGACTTACAGTCATCTCATGCTCCTTCTACAACCAAGAAACCTTGTATGGACTAGGATGCTTACTCCTTTTCAAATTTAACTTTTCTACCATCTCTTTTGAAACTAAGTTATATGTACTACCACTATCTACTATAACCTTGCTGCACTTACCTCCAGCCTTGCACACAGTTCATACAAGATTCTTTCTTTGGGATGGCTTCTCCCCATCCATCTTTGGATTTACCAACACTCTCCTCATCATAAGTGATTCGCCTACTTCTGGATCTTCACCTTTTGGTGATGCATCACATTCCTCATCTTTCTATGCCAAGTGATTTCTTGTTGTACTCTTCTTGTTGCCCCCTTGTATTTGATGACACTCGAAGGCATGATGACCAACTTCTCCACACTGGCAACATCAGAATGGGAACCCTCTATTGTTGCTGCCACGTCCTCTGGCTAAAACCTCCTTTTCCTTGGTGTTTTGTCCCACCTCCTTATCAAGCTTGAATTCCTCTTCAACCTACTTCCCTTTATTGCTACTGGCTTGTCCCTTGTTAGTTGCAAATCTTCCCTAGCCTTTGGAACTAATCATTTGTTTCCTCACCAATTTCTTGTCTACCTTTAACACATATTGCTATGCTTCCTCAACTATGGTAATTTTTAGAATACTCATCTCATCTTGAATATTAAACCAAAATCCATTCACATACCTAGCTACCTTCTCTTTATCAATTTCATGCCTTCCAAATTGAATGGTCAACTTATAAAACTCCTTCGTGTAGTCCTTTACACTCATGTCCTTTTGCTTCAGATTTTACAGTTTCTTGAATAACTCCATCTCATAATCCCCAGGAATAAAATTTTTTCTTCATTCTTGTGACCATCTGATTCCATCTTGTTATCCATGGATCTCCATCCATTTCCCATTCTCTCTGCAACCCTTTCCACCATAGTGCAGCAAGCCCTTTTAATTTTGTTTGGGCTATCTTCACCCGCTGCGGGTCTCTTATGTCCTCCATTTCAAAGTACTCCTCTAGTTCTCCAATCCAATCAATTAACTCTTCTAGATTTAATGTTCTAGAGAAATTTGGCACATCAATTTTAATGCTCTTTATTATTCTCGAAAGAGCTCTAAAAAATCTCTCTTCTTTTGCATCCTTTAATCATTCTTCGTCTTCTTCTTCTTCTTCCCTTCCCTGTTCTTCTACTTCATATTCTTCTTCATTCTCAGCATCTCTGGTGTTACCAATAGCCAGTCTCACTTCATTTCTAATATCACTTATGATACTTTCCATTATCATACCATGGAACTGCTCCAATACTACCTCTATTCTGGGTCTTCCTCTTCATGGTGGCACCTTTTTTTAACCAATGGTTTCATGCTCTTTTCTATTTAGGACTTTCTTCCTTACCTAAAATAGCCCACGAACCTCCTCTTCAATAGTTTCTACTTCCCCTTCCACAAGTCCTGGTGTATACTCTACATGCTCAGGAAACCCGGTCTAATACCAATTGATTCAAGAGGAAAACAAAACTCTTCTACTCACACAATCAATAACAATTTTATACTCACATAGACAGATATACTTAGCTCTTACTCTTTGGAATACACTATTACAAAATAGGATTGCAACATAGTCTAGATTTATTTTATTCAAATCAAAACTAAATCAGATTTACATTCTAGGCCTTCATCAACCTCTCTCACATCTTCAACTCCTTAGTGGCTTCATGGCACTCTAATATCTACCCCTCTCTCCATTCAACCTGCATCATTTCTCTTTCCCACTCATTCTACAGCAATGAGGTGATTCCCATATCTGTTTCCTTGCCCTACAGCCACGCCGATCTCTGATGCATATGATAGTTTTTATATTCCTCCAAGGGCCCATGCCCCTTCCTTTTTCCGTCTGCCTTTTTTTTGTTTTTACTTTTGTGATGGATAGATATCAACTAGGAAGTGTGGTACACTACCCCCAAAACTAAAGCGACACTTTTCAAATGGAAGAAAATCTGATCTCAAGGTGAAATCATTGCCATTCCATGTGAATGGAATGCGAGGAGATTGAGGATTTCAAAGAAGACTTACCTTTTTGACTTATACATATCTCTTTTAAGACTATCTTTAAATGTTAACTTTGGCATAATAACATGAAGTTGGAGTCTGAAAAAAACTCCACAAAGTTTATAACATCACATGATATGAGGAAAGATAAGACCAAAATGAAGTTGGAAGTCAAAATCAAACATTCAGCAATATGAAACAATTATGCATTCATGTGTTTGTATTCGGCCCAAATCTACACGTCACCTATTATTCATATGCCCAAAGCATTAATATTGTTCCTTATAAGATCCATTGTGACTGACTAAATGTTAATTTAGCTCTATAGAAAGGATAGACACCTTCTTCCCATAAACCCTGAACATTTGTGCTGACCCAACCAGTGTATGATAAATAAATTGATACAACTAGTTACTTCTACACAAACCAAAATTGAAAACAACTTAAAATCTTTTTTTGGGTGGTGCTAATCACCTATGCACTCGTGTGCTCCTGCACTAGGCTCAAACGGTAGGTGACTCCCAAATGGTGGTATCGATGGATGTTCGTGACACCTTTGGGTCAAGTGGTGGTATTGATAGGCATTCATGAAGCCCTTGGGCCGATGACAGGGGAGTATGATTGTCCGACACTCTAAATGTTATATTTTCCCCTCCTCCACTAGGGTATATGATTTAACTAGATTAACAACTAGGCTTGATGTCACCATTCCCAAAGTATATCATGAGGCCTAAACATGGTTAAATTATAAATATGAGGAAATACATTTGAATATATGTACTTGTTCATTATCCTTCATTATGATTATGATATCACTAACCCTAATGATTGTAAATGGATATATGTATTTGTATATATTGTTAATGTCTTTGATTGAAGGATTTGAGTATATGTATGCACAATTGACATTACATTCTTATTCATTGTTATTGACTATGATTATGATGCATTGATTTCATTACTAAATTGATCTTTAATAGCACTAATGTCCCTTTCTAGTAATTATTCTTGTGTGTAGGTTAGGAAATCAAGAACATCCAAAAAGAGGACATTACAAGTAGTAACCTGAAGTAATCATGCTGCCATCCTATGAATGATAGGGACTTACATGACTCATGTGTACTCTGTATATTATATGTTACACGTATACTTCATGCCACACGAATACTTCAACATGGATCTTCTCTCAGGCAATAATCTTATTCATAATTGATTGTCTCCATGCTATCATATCATCATCTATTATACACTTCTATGATTTAATTTACCTTCTCTACAAGTTCATCCCTCTAAAATTTCAAGATGATTTAATCATTCATGTCTTTCCTCAACTATAACTTAGTATTGTCTTCTTGTAGATGGTGTTTCTATTTGAAGTGTCAGACCAAAGAGCCTCACTCATCATGATATAGACAAATGTAATTTTGCTCTCTCATCATTCTTTCTTGATTAACACAATCATGGTTCACATTATCAAGACTATAATTTCCTTTGTTATCAATGTTAAGAGTTTTGAACACTATATATAGTTACAATATAATAGATGAGATAGTTTAACCATTATCACCCACAAATTTAGTTCTTACAAATCCTAGTCTAGATATAATGATCGTAACATTATGCCTTGACTCTGAAATATAATTGCTAGGTTCACTTTCATTAGGGTTTGTCATACAATTTTGCCTTACTACTATTACTTCCATCTTTTCATTGGATTATGTAATGAAACAACTTGCACAATATCTGAATATAATAGAAAAATATGCTGCAAATACTTGATAATATGATGCCACTTCGAGGGGGCAACCTCCTAATCCACTTCGAGGGGGATACCTCCAATAGTCTTCAATGAGAACACAATACACAATATCATGATCCAATAAGACTCACTACCCCTATATATACCTATTTATGCCTAGGATATCACCCAAGCCGACCTAGATAGTCCTATAGAAGCCTTCGGCCGACTTGAACAACTAAATACCAATATACTAATGATAATATGATGTAATTAAAGTTAAGATAGCCACAAGCTGACTATTCATAACCATATATGCTATGGAAGTAAGGGCATAACATGCCCCCCACCTTTACAAAAGCGTTGTCCTCAACGCTGAACAATTGTGGTAGTTTCTTCATATAATCTTCATCATCCCATGTGGTAACTTCAACTAGAAAATATTTCCTTATAATGAGGTAATTTGGAACTGTTGGTGTCCTCAGCCTCTTCATGCATGTCTAGAAAATTAACTTCAGCTCCAAGATGTGTCTTCCCTTTGCATCTAGCTCTTGATGATGATGAATGTGTTCTTCCATTACTTGAACCTTTTGATGTGCCATAGAGGAAGAGGTGAGGAATAATACATGGTACCCTTGTATTGGTTGAATAGCTTGATTAGGAACTTCTCTTTCTTCTTCTTCTTTCGGTTCTTCTTCTACTTCTTCTTCTACTTCTTCATATGCTTCTTTTTCTTCTTCTTCTTCTTCTTGTTCTTGTTCTTTTGCTTCTTCTTCTTCTGGTTCTTCTTCTGCTTCTTCTTCTTGTTCTTCTTTTTCTCATTCTTATTCTTGTTCTTGTTCTTCTTCTTCTTCTAGTTCTTCTTCTTTTTCTTCTGGTTCTTCTTCTTCTTCTAGTTCTTGGTTGCTTGAGACCTCCTTTCTTGGTTCCTTCATAAAGGCACTTAGCATGCTTCGTACGTCTGATATATCTCCTCTTAGGCCACACATCTCCATCTTGATTGAGAAAATATCTTCCTTGACCTTACTTACTTCCTCATTGGGATTAATATCCTCTATTGTTTCCCCATCCCTATCAGGGGATTTCCCCAGTGTGACAACATTCTTTTTGCCTCTTGTTGCAAGCCTCGTCATGATGGAAACTAATATTTTTGAAATAAATCACACAAATGAAATGTAAATTCTCTGAAATTTTTACTATAACTTACTACAGATAAGATACCACTTACCTAGAAAAATCTCCAAAAAATAAGCAAATTTGCAGCCTTGACAGTGAATTTGTTGGAAACCCTAATTTTGCAATAACTCACTTATTTTTATTTCAATTTCTCCAATATTTGGACTATAGTCTCCTATATTATTTCATCAAAAATCCAATACAAATTATCCTCCAATTCAGCAGGATGTGTGAGATATGTAGATCTCAAATAAATTGTGTAGAAATCATAATTCTACAATAATTTGCTCAAATATTCTCCAATTCCTCTGAAATCTAGACTGTCTCTTCTTTAATATGGTCTTCCAAAACCCTTTAAAAATATTTAAATTTTTTTCTAAAATATGAAAGTTATGCTCTTCCCAAAATCACCTCCAATATTGAGAAAAAACCTTGCCTCTACGGTGCCAAGATCATGCTCTGATACCACTTGTAATGAAACAACTTGCACAATATCTAAATATAATAGAAAATATTTTGCAAATACTTGATAATATGATGCCACTTCGAGGGGGCAACCTCCTAATCCACTTCGAGGGGGATACCTCCAATAGTCTTCAATGAGAACACAATACACAATATCATGATCCAATAAGACTCACTACCCCTATATATACCTATTTATGCCTAGGATATCACCCAGGCTAAGCTAGATAGCCCTATAGAAGCCTTAGGCTGACCTGAACAACTATATACCAATATACTAATGATAATATGATGTAATTAAGAGTTAAGATAGCCACAAGCTGACTATTCATAACCATATATGCTATGGAAGTAAGGGCATAATAGATTGATACAATGTAATAACCTCAACCTAACTATTATGTTGAGATCTAGCACTATGCTATGTCCTTATAGTAGACTATGTTCAATTAGTTCATGGTAATATATTTACCCAAGTATCTAAGGAAAAATACAATTAATGTTTGATAGAAAGGTACTCTACTACCACCCTTAGTTTTATTAGGCATAACCTTGATTTACAAATATTAAGCAATATCAATTACACTAGAAAACCAATGCACAAAGTTTCAAGACCAAACCATCTCTACCATAGGATTGGGCATTGGGATTCCCACCAAAATAATCATATCCCAAATTACATTGTCTTAAACAAACAAGAATCAATTTTGGGTTAAATTGAGAGTTTACAAGCAATAATAGGCAAGATGTTCTACAATAGAAAGATACAAGCTACTTACACAAATGGACAAAGGAAGGACATCAATCTAATAAAAATAGAACTCTAGAGTCTCTATAATTAAAACCAAATTACACCCAATCACCCAGATCCATTTAAGGGATTGAGAACACCCTATTGGATGCATGAACACCTAGTAAGGCATACAAATTTTGAAATATAATAAGCACAAGAGTCCTTAATGACATACCCACTGATTTTATCCACCTCATCTTGCATTAAGACTTATCTAATAGCAATTATAGTGAGGTCACAATCCCTAGTTAAACTGTAAAACACACAATTATAAAGATAGATGCACTCATGGACTACAATAACAAAGTTGATACATAATAATGAGTAGCACAGTCATAACCTATACAAGTCTAACAAACTCATGTCTTAATACAAGATACTAAGGCCCTATAGCTACATGCATTCTAGGCTACAATTTACAAGGTTCTATGTCCATAAATTCCATACAGAATTGAACCAACACCTTTCACATGATAGTCCAACATGAAGCAAGATGCTAACTAGCACCACAATGGTATTGTTACAGAATAAAGTCTCTACATAACTTAATTTGATAGGATTCCATACAATCATAAGGTAAATTTAATGTCAAAAGATCTTGGTTAGGTCTTCATCGCAACAAGCATCCCATAGATGATAATACCAAGTTAAATACTTTAGATCAGTCACATTGCCATGGAATTGATATAGGGTCTTGTTGTGATGTTCACAACACGCCCCATTATGCTCCTTAGCAAAATGGGGACCCCTGCTGATGTTTTGCTTTTTGCTTATGCTTGTGTTTTTCTGCTTTCTGGCGGTTTGGTAAAAATGAAGGTCAGGTGCATCATCATCATGATATTGGATGAGGTGGGTCATCATCATGAGGTCAGTTTGTCAAAGTTCATATTTTATTGCTGTGACCTCATATTTAGAAAGAGCTTGAAATTCCATGCAGGTTTGCCTTTTACTTCACTTAAAAACTCGTCCATATGTGAAAGTTATGCACGGTCAAAGTCTTGGTCAAACCTGATATTCGCAGGAGGATCATCATATTTTTTATATCCTAAGTCATGTTGTCAAGATCATCATGATCTTGGTCTATCACCCGATAAAAATCATGCAGTCGCAATATCCGGACGTCAATTTTAGGTGGTAGTACCCTTTACCCGTCAAATGGCCTTATGCGCATCATGAGCATCATGATATCTTTTAGGAAGGTCATATTATAAACTCGGTTTTGCTGAAGAGCATCATCATCATCATATTTGAAACGCACCCCCCCGATAATATCCTGAGGTTCAAATATCATGATGATATCAACTTTAAGTCGAGGTAAGTTCCCCCGTCGAGTGGTCCTTTGTATCGTGAGCATCATCATGATATTTCAACATTACCTGATCTTATAATATCATGCTGATCACCCAGACTTAGAAAAATCCACCTTCGGCTTACTTGCATGCGCTTGTTATAAACCTATCGCAAGGTCATCATCATGATATTCGCTGAAGTTCAAAGTATGATGATGACGACTTCATATCATCCTGATCTTTCGAGGGTCATTCGCTGAAATTCTCTAAGTGCTAGAAACATCATCATCATAATTCGACGAAGAGGATCATCATCTTCATATCCTCCTGATCTCCGGTTGGCGAATATCATGATGATCACCCTATCTATTCAGAGGAGGTCGATATTGCATTTCTTAAACAGCATGATCATATTTCGCAATATCACCCTAGCGTAAATATCATGATGACCTTAACTCATCCTTGTGCTCCGAAGACAAATTATGATGATGACGTCATCTGGATAATTCGATAAGGAGGGTCATCATCATATTTTTATCCTGTCCTGTTGTCAAGATCATCATGATCTTGTTTGTTCGCCTTATATTTCGCAAAGTCCTCCTGCCGATGAAATATAACCTTTTGCAAGTATCCTGATGATCCTCATCATGATCATATTTTCCCTTCGGCAGGATATTTCTCAAACATGATCCGGTTGGCGAAATATCATGATGACGTCATGTTTTAAGTTTAACGAAGGCCCCGGATATCATGATGACGTCATCCCGATCTAATAAACGAAGAGGCTAATATCCTGATGATCCTCATCATCACATTTTCCTTCAACAGGATATTTTCCAAAACACGATCTGGTTCGCGAAATATGATGATGATGTCTTATTCTATGTTTGACAGAAGTAAATATCCTGATCATCATCATCACATTTTTCCTTCAAACAGGATATTTTTTTCAAGCACGATCCGGTTCTCGAACATGATGATGTCTTATTCTAAGTTCGACAAAAGCAAATATGATGATGATCATCATCATGCTGATTTTTTTTCGAGAGGGTTGCCTTGGCCGCAAAAGGATCATATTCACATCATCATCTTGATCATGCTCCTTAGGTGACCCGATATCACAATTATCCCCTGATCTTAACTGAACATGATGATGACGTCATCCTTAGCATTTCAATGAAGCCCGAATATCATGATGACGTCACCATCATCTTCCTTTCCTCGGCAGCATGATCATATTCATATCCTCCTATTCTTCAACATGATGATGATGATGATGTTGTTCTTTTCTCCAATATGCAGAAGCGAAATATCATGATGACATCATCTGGACTTTCAGGAGGGAGAACATCATATTTCCGAAATATCATGATGATGAAGTATATCGACCAACATGTTTTTTGACGCACCGACAGGGATGGTCATGCCGATGGGCGGGAAATGAAGCGGTGGAGTTTTAAAGTGTTTTTTTGGCGCCTCTGGCATTTTTTCGGTCAGCGATGGTTGACCCGTGAACTTTGAGCAGTCTGAACGCATTTTTGACGCGTTTTTGAGGATTTCTGGATCTGATTTTCTCCATCTTGCGCAGTCACCTGGGTTTAAACGCTTATTTTAATTTCATGCTATTTTTTGTGATAAATGTGAAACTTATTGCCTGTCTTGTCTTGCAAGCTTGCAGTTGAGGAAGCAGCTGGAAAGTCAACACAGTGACCTCATGGAGGCAGAAGATCTGATCTCAGGAGCAAGAAGATAAGGATGAAGCGCGAAAGGTCAAAGCCATTCAAGTGAAGAGGAAGGTCGCAGCTGAAGGTATTATCACAATAGATAAACAGAAGTTATTACCCAGCTGCCGGAACTTCTCAGAAGGGGCAATATTTCGCCCAGATTTGACAACTGCTCAGAGATATTTTTGAGAACTGGTTCACCTGCATTTATTGCTGTAACCAGGGGTTTGAACCAGGGGTTTAGTTGGGTCTTTGCTGTAGTGAGGACAATCAGAATGTCTTTATATTGTGCCTCTCTACACTGTAATACTTTACAACAGGGATTTTTAGGGTTACAACAGGGGCTACAACAGAGTTTCTAGGAAAATACAGTTAGCTTAGCATAGTTTAGAGGTAGAAGAAGGAGGTCGCCTGTTTGTCTGCAGTAAGGTGCGCGTGGAATGTCTAGCTGCCTTACTGTATCTGTAAAGCTTGTAAGTTCTCTGTAGTATGATCAATGAAACTAAGAGTCATTCTTACATTGTAAATCATGTATGGCTATTCGTTTCTAATACAATAGAATCTGGAGTTCTGCATCTATCTTCTGAGTGTTCTCCTGCTCTTCTTTGTGTTTTGAAATATCTTCTTTGAGAGCTTGCAATTTTAAATGTATGTTTGTGAAAATGCTCAGAACTTACATTTAGGGTTTTTACTGTGGATTTGATCAAATTACTGTGGTATTTACATAGTGCATAACATAAACACTTAGATCCTTCGGTAGATTAAGTGAGGTATAGAGTAGATCTTTCTAACTTTTCCCAACCCATTTGAAATATTTAGCTGAAAACATAGAAATCCAAAGGAAATTGTCTCAAATTTGAAGAAGCAGGTATAATAGAGCTATAAGTAGACAGTTTTCATAAATAGATAAAGAAGAAAGCTGCAAAAATCCAAGAAAACCATCTAAAACTTGCAGCCCAGTATCACTCTTATGCAAAGGAATGAAAAGCATTGACATATCTCATGACCTTTTTGCATATTCTTAGGCCAGTAAACCACAAAATAAACCTAAACTACGTAAGGCCCCTTGAACATTACAGCTTCACATTGACCAACTGAACTTGACCAACCGAACCATTGTAGACTTGGGATTAGTTGAATCACCAAATGATTCCTTCTTGTCTTTCAAGTATAGTTTCAGTTCATTATATGTGAATTTTAACTTATTGTTATGATTGCATCAAAACAGTCATCTACAGGTCTCAAGATAGTCCAATAAGAACAAAGTGCAAAGATTACATCATATCATATGAGGCAATGCTAAATTATCCTCAAGACAACCATAAAGAGGCAAAGATGATTAGACCAATACAAGGTTATCTAATATCATCCAACCCATTCAGGACTGAGACAACATTGAAAGAATATTCAACCACCAAATGAACTACTATCATCACAATCAAAATAGAAACAAAATAGATCATGAAAAAGATTACCAGGTAGTCCCTCTGATATGGAAAGCACATTCACATAAAGTCAAATCATATGCTAACACATGGTAATCAAAAAACCCTAGAGAACAGCTCAACTATACTATGCAAAAAGGACATTTTTTTTTAAAAGAAAGAAATAACAAAGAAATGTAAATCATAATTTTTTTATAACATCTAAGTTAATCTTTATCCTCTAGGGTTCCACATCTGCATTACTCACAACTATTAATTAGATCTAACCAACATCATAAATTAACTAACAACCTTAGTTCATGCTAAATCTAATTGCACCAAATGGATACCCATATACATTTCCATATTATATCATCAAATAAGTAGACATCAAGATCCTTTATATAGGATTACAAATACATATGCAATTTCCTTTACATGAGGGTACACCATTACATTGCTTACAATATTGTTTTCCTGATTAAATTGGAGTACATACATCAAGACAATAGTACATGATTCTACAAGACAATAACATTAATATCTGTCTCCTTGAGCTAGGTAAAGATTTGAAATCTGCCACATGCAATACATCCTTCTCACACACGATCAACAACAAGGAAACTAATGGAGATAAAACAACAACCACCTGACCATGTAAGACCCTAAGGTCCATCCCCCATGCTAGGAGATAACAGTAAGGTCCCACAACATGAAATAGTTAAGATGACAACAACACAATACAAAAGGGCTAATGTGACTCCAACATACATAACATTTCATAATAGAATCACCACTTCCAGAGGCACATTTACAACAAGAGGAACACAAGACTAGGGAAAGCTAGGTTGTAGTAGGGAAGAGTGTCATCACATGGTCCTGACATGGGTTACCCTGACATTCTCTCTCTAGATGCCGGCCCCCATCTATGGTTACCCTAAGAGTCTCTCACTAGACGCTGGCCCCATAGGGTGACACATGTGGAACCAACATTCCTTTCGTTAGGACAAGGAAGTTGATTTTACCAACCATGCCTTTTCATCCCATCCATAGTCTAAACTAGCACTATAGGTATGGGTGAGCAATCCAATTATCTTGTTTAATGTGAACAACTGCCCTGCCCCCTATATTTATTATTAAGTTATCACTTGATTACCAAGTTTCAATGGGTTACCCTGGTAAGCCACTTTGGGCCCCGGCCCCACATTGAAAGCCACTCCTACTTCACTGCATCTAGACTCTAGAAGCCCATAACACCATTCAAGCATGATCTATCACATTCATCATCATGATACCTTTGCGACATAGAATATATATCTTCTCACATTATCATATACCAGAAACCTTATACGTAAGCAAAAGACATCATGCCATTATAACTTCACTATTTAAAGACACCTATGAACACAATACATGAATTAAAATATAAACATCCTAGGCCTCTGGAATTAAATCTTAATAACTCACACAAAGACCCGTATTACAACCAATGGTCTATCCCGCATGAATTTCACTCACATAATGCGATTCAACTCACAATAAAGTAATTATCTAAATGCAACACTTATAATGAAATTTCATCTTAACATCCATTGTAAAGAATCCATAATAAAATTAAAAATAATTTAAATTAAACTTATCAACATTTAAATCTATAAAAATATTGATTTTCATTTAATCAAATTAAAACAAATACAATCTAAATCATTAATTTTCTTTATCTTATTCCTTTTCAATATAGAGTTCAATAAATCAAATAATCTAATCAATTAAATTTCAATAACATAATCTAAATAAATATAGTAACTTAACTATAATATTTGATTTATATTGGATTTTGATTAATAATCTATTACAATATATATATATATATATATATATATATATATATATATATATATATATATATATATATATATATATATATATATATCATGATTACTATAAATTTTTTTGTAGATTTGTAGAAAATTTCTAATAAATGCAGTTCTACCAAATGAAACTTTCTTATAAATGAGATTTTATAATAAATGAGATTTTGTAATAAATGAAATTTGTTAGATATTGCAGTTGCAACGACCTTGCTAGATCTGTCAGCAAAATGAGGGAGCATGCACAAGGCACATAGTCTCAAGGAAGATGAGGATTGAAGGATATGCATAGGATGGATTTGATGAAGAAACTTAACAAACTTTCCAGGAATACAAATAGTAGGTGTAAAGTCAAATTCAGTCTTTGCCAGCATTCTAATGGCCTGTGTGAAAATGAGAGCATTGGAACAGGGCGTGGACGTACATCAAGCATAAATGAAAGATGAATTCCATCAGATGTTGCAGTTGCAAATACCCTAGAACACATGTATGCAAACTATAGATGCATGTGCAAGCACATGGACTGTATGACAAAATACCTCAAGAATGTAAAATCATGAAATGCAATAATTGTAGCATACACACAAAATGGATATGTTGAGGAGAGTTTAAGAACTATCACGCAAATGCTATTGGTAGATGTGAATGCTCAAAATGGATATGCTAAAAAGTTTTAGAAACTTCAAACAAATGCAGTTAGCAAGTGTAAAATGCATAAAATGGATTCATTGAAAAGATTTTAAAAACTTTCAAACAAATGTGATTAGCAGGTACAAAACAGACTCCACGACCTTTGCCAGCATTCTCATAGCCTGAGCAAAAATGGGAGTGTTGGAACAGGGCATGAACAAACATCAAACCATAAAGGAAGGATGTATTTCATTAGATGCTGCAGTTACAGATGTCCTGATATGCATGCATACAAATGTAGAAGCATGCAAAAACCCTCAGAGAAAAGTTTATCATGAAATGTAATGGTTGCAGCATACGTAAAAAATGGGTTCTGAATGGGTTTGAATGTGAAGGATAACAATCTATTTCACAAAATAACTCAGAATAAGATCATCCATGGTAGAAGCTAAAAACAAAACAATTCTCAGGAAAAGATTCATTATCACCAAACAATGAAATACATATCGAATTTTAAGCTATTTCCCAAATACTCCTCTTTCTTTGCTTCCACTTTTCTCACAGAATGTCCCGATCTCCTTTCCCAATCAACTATTATGCAGACTCTCCTCCTCTTACCACAGAGAGCTTCCTCACAAATATACTCTCCAAAAAAAAAATAGTAAATGTAATAATTTTTTTTTCCTGTTACTAACCACCAAATCCCTCCTCCTATTTAATTTCTCACAACATGCTATTTATTTCATTTTCAAACAAACAAAATAATTTTCATTTTTATATTTATTTTAGTATTTACTATATATGAATTTTATGACAACTCATAAATATTATAATTTATTTTTATTACTACTTAACAAGACATACACTTGTTTATTATTATTTTCCATATTAATATTATCAATTAAATTCCCATTTTAAAACACTTGATTTACCCCATTAATATTATTATTTATCAAAGTACCCTTTAGAACAATAATTTTATTTTAATGAAGCAATTATCCAAAACATTAATCAAACAATTATAACCTAAGTAAACCAAATGCTGAACAAAACCTGACAACTATACATGATCAAACAATAGTGACTGACTATCATGCTCAAGTTGACCTTACTTACAGGATGCAAGACTAGATACTCATCCTTTTAAGGATGATGACTCAACTAGGGGACCTTACGTTATCTCTGTTAAACAATTTCCATTGGTGTTAAGGCATGCTTAGATTTGTCAATTCAGGTGGAGTCGATGCCTGATACCTGCAACTTGCAGCAAACAAAACGATCAAACATATAGATATATAATCATATAGTCAAACACACCGTGAAAAGAAATCACAGCGTAGCAAGGTAGTCATGCATGAGTAATGCGACACTATCCCTTTTGTAACACATCAAACAATCAACCACATCACACATAACATACAATTGCTTCACAAACAAGATAAAACAATCAGTTACAAAATGATCAAATACGAGCAATTACAAAATAATAGTATCATAACACATAAGGCTCAGAATTAAATTAATTTGCATCATCAAATATGTCCATTAGGCTATAATCCAAGTAAATAGCAGTATCACCAAGATATCATCAATTGACATCATAACCGTAGGTCTAACATCAACAAAGTATTATCAACTAACATCATAATAGTAGATCCATAATCAAGAAAAATGTCATATTGTCTACACCTGATAGAACAACTTTTAGTCTAATAGAAAGCAAAAAATGAGGGGCACTACATCCTCCCCCCAGAATCATGCTTACTCTTGGAAGCTTGTAAACAAGTATAGATATAACTCTCGCATCAAGGATGTATCCTCCTAGGTAGCTGAAGACTCATCATTAGGATCCCACTAGATCCTTACCTGCTCCATGTCTCTACCCCTGAGGGCAAGTCTCCTATGCTGCAAAATGCCTACAAGATCTAAAGCTAGCTACCCGTCCTCTACCTGTAAAGAATTCCAATCAAGAACATGAGCAATATCTGGATAATATGGCCTAAGAATAGAAACATGAAATACATCATGGATGCATGCTAAACTGGATGGCAAACCAAGACGGTATGCAACAGGACTGATCCTCTCCAAAACCTTGAATAACCCAACAAAATGCAGTGTGAGCTTAGAACCTTTTCCATAATGGATCAGACTATTTCACAGATGCACCCACAAAAACACCCAGTCTCCAACCGAAAACTGGCTGTCAACGCTATGAGCATCTGCATATTTCTTCTGCCTATCCTATGCTGCCACCAAATGCTCTCTAATATGATCAACCTACTACTCCATCTCCCTGAGCATCTCCGGTCCTAGGAGAACTTTGTCCTCAAGATGATCCCAACTCAGTGGGGTCTGACAAGGATGACCATATAAATCCTGAAAAGGAGACATACGAATAGAACTATGATACCCATTATTGTACGCAAACTCCACCAAGTACAAATAATCCTCCCAGTGAGTTTGTTGATCCATGACATACATCTTGAGCATATCCTTGAGGACTTAATTAACCCTCTCGGTCTACCCATCAGTCTTCGGATGGTAAGCTGAGATGATGTTCAACTGAGTCCGTAATGCATACTATAAGGATGTCCAAAGAGATGAAGTAAACACTGGATCCCTATTAGAGATGATCTTGTGAGGAATCCCATGCAATCTGACTATGTCCTCGATGAAAATTCTGGCCATAGAAGAAGCATTATATGAAGATTGAATAGGAAAGAAGTGTGCTACTTTAGTCAACCTATCCATGGTGACCATATTGGCATCATGATGATGAGAGGACACAAGTAAGCCAAATATAAAGTCCACTAAAATAATGTCCCATTTCCATTCTGGAACAAGATGCGGCTGAAGAAGACCTACAGGGTGCTAATGTTCTGCCTTAACCCTCTGACACTCAAGACACCTCAAGACAAAATCAGCAATATCCCTCTTCATTCTGACCCAAAAATACAACTAATAGAGATCTATGTGCATCTTTTTGACACTTGGATGTGCTGATTAGGGTTCCTGATGTGCCTCTGACATAATTAGGGTACGGAGACCCTTAGAAATGAAAACATAGATGCGACCCAAGTGCCACAAGAGACCATTCAACTCAAGAGAGTAACTAGCAAATCTACCCTCCAAGGGTCTACCTGACTCAACCTATGACTTCACTTCCTTATACCAGCTATCGGTAGGAAAATGCTACAAGAATCTAACCTCTCAAATCCACTCCAAGAGTGAGTGCTTAAAGCTCATGCCTTCCCCGACTAAGAGCATCTGCCACAACATTCGCCTTACCCTGGATATACTTTACCTCAAAATCACACTCACAGAGGAACTCCATCCACCACCTCTACCTAGCATTCAAGTTTGGCTACATGAATATGTACTGTAAACTGCAGTGATCACTATGCAGCTCAAACCGATGCCCCAACAAAAAATGACTGCATCTCACCAATGCATGCATGATGTCAGCTAACTCTAGATCATGTGTGGGATAGTTCAATTCATGATCCTTAAGTTTACGAGACTCATAGGCTATCATGCAACCATCCTTCATTAGAAATGCTCCTAGACCCTCCAAAGATGCATCTGTACACTCCACAAAGTCTCCAGTAGGGTTAGGAATGGCCAAAATGGGTGCACTAGTCAACCGCTCCTTGATAGTCTAAAAGGCTGCCTAACACTGATATGACCAAACAAACTTCTTCCCTTTTCTCTAAAGGGAAGTGATAGGGTGAGCTATCCTTGAAAAACCCTACACAAACCATTGATAATAGCCTACCAACCCCATAAAACTATGAACCTCTAAAACATTAGTGGCCACAGGCCAATCCATGATGGCTTGGATCTTTGAAGGATCCACAACAATGCCCTCACTAGAAATAACATACCCCAAATATCTCACCTCTGCCTGAAAGAATTCACACTTTACCAAATTTGCATATAGCTGATTTTCTCTCAGACACTGCAAGATCTATCGCAAATGCTCCTCGTGCTCCTCCATAGTCCTCGAATAAATCAATATGTCATCCAAGGATAGAAGGATAAATCTGTTGAGGTAGGTGCAAAATACACCATTCATCTGACTCATAAACACAAAAGGTGCATTCATCAACCCGAATGGCACAACAATGAACTCATAGTGCCCATAGCGAGTGTGAAATGTTGTCTTATGAATGTCTGCCTCAAAGATATGTAACTCATGATACCCCAAGTTTAGGTCAATCTTTGAAAACACCTTATCCCCCTTAATTTGATTAATGAGTTCATCGATCCACGACAAGGGATATCTATTCTTCATAGTCACCTTATCTAGTTGCCGATAGTTAATACACAAACAAAGGGATCCAGCCTTTTTCTTCACAAAAATGATAGGTGCTCCCTAAGGAGAGACACCAGGACAAATGAACCCCATTGCTAACAACTCCTCTAACTGCAACCAAAGCTCCTGAGTGGTCATCCGATATGGAGCTCGCGATATAGGTTTTGCTCCAGGAGTAAGATCTCTCTAGAAATCAATAGCATGCTTAGGTGGCATCCCTGGAATCTCACTGGGAAATTCATTTGCGTACTCCTTAAGGATAGGATGATCGTCAAGGGATATCTCTCGACTCTCCCCTAACTCCAAATCATTAACCATCATGGCAAAAAACTAGCAACCCTAACGAATACATCTCTTTAGCTACATGGTAGAAATCATACTCAAGGATATGGGCCTTTGAATGACAATTACCTCCACCTCACTACTTGAATCATCTAAACACCACACTAACTTACACTGAAAATCTATCACTACTCAATGAACATCTAACTAGTCCATACCCAACACTATATCAGAAAATCCTAGGTGTATGATGCAGAGATCCACTGTGGTAAATAGAGAACAAAACCTCAATCCACAACCATACACAAGGGATTCTACTACTATTGTAGCTCTAGAGGCCAATTTGACCTACCACCTAACATCCTACTTTGCTGCCACCAATCCACAATGCTCCACTAAAGAAGGGGAAATGAAAGAATCAGAAGCACTAGAGTCAAAAAGAATGGAAATACCAATACCTTGCAACGCACCTGAAGTCTCCATAACTATGCCTTGATTCTCTTCTTGGCAGTTATCAACCATTCCAAACACCTTGTGAGACTTGCCTACATCACCCATGGTCATCTCTGAAGCTGCCAGCCTCTAACTAAATCCTGCATCATTCTTCTGTGGACAATGCTTGGCTATATGGCCCTACTGGCCGCAAGAGAAACATCCTGTACCTCTACCATAACCTCCACCACCCAAGAATGCATTGGACTGTTGGAAACCACCTCTACTTATTGTAGACTATGCACTCTAAGATAGCTGATCAGAATTATTATGCTTGTTTCATTGCCAATTCCAATTTTTCCCAGATTGGAACCTACTACCCTACTGAGCTTAAGAATTCTTTGGTTTTGATTGGGAATACTACTGCTGCTGCTCACCCTTAGCGGGTACATGATGGCCTCTAGAAGAACTTGCTACGTGAGACTGACCACCATGAATGGCTATACAGTGTTTTTGTTTTATTTTTCTGTTTGTTCAATTTCATGCTTGCAGGATCGAGTACGGGATGCATTGAAAGATCCTAGCATCCTCATGTGCTAGGTTGGGAAAGTCTAAAATCTGTGTTAGATTGTTAAGGAAACAAATCTGTGAAGTTGCAGGGTTTGCAGTGGTTTGAATTAGTGAAATTCTGCGTTATTCCATCAGATATACAATTTGTGTGTATATCACATTTACATGTCAGATATACATTCCGTGTGTATATCGCAAGGGTCTATTCTGTGTGTATGTCTCAAAGCATATCGGGAAGCATTGAGGCATTGTATGTCAAGATTAGTAAACATACATTGCAAATATACATTATGTGCGTATATGGATAATGTATGTTGGGTTCATCTCCTATGTATCTTGCAGTTGTAAGTCGTGAGTATCTCGCAAATGGTTATTGAGATTGTATGTAGTAAACATACATTGTGAAAGTGCAAGTGTATTGACATACAAAGAAGTCAACAATTCGGTCAAATGTACATTTGGCGAAGCATGTTGGGAATGTATCTTCCAGTTGTATGTTGAAACATACATTGGATTAGATACAAGAGAAGTAAGCGATCAAACTTACCAAATGCATATTCAGATTGTATATTTCGAATGTATATTGAACATATACATTTCAAAGATACATTGAGTCGGGTGCAAAGCATGACTGGCAGCAGTGGTGAAGGAACCCGGCAATCACAGGTCAACTGAAGTATATTGCGATTGCATATTGCAAATGTATATTCTGAATGTACATTGGGTAATATATCTTGCGGCAGATACAAGCGTTGAAGACATACATCGGGGTGATCGTTTGTAAGTTGGCCGATAAGAATGTTTTGCCGATAGGCAAGAGGTGCATGTATATACATCAGAGAATGTATGGTAAGTAAAACAAAGACATACAAAGAGAAATGCATGTTAGGGTTTTAGGCTCCTCATCATATTGGTATCAGAGCCCAGCAAAAGGTCTGGGCTATTGTGTGTTGATTCTGTCACTGAGAAGGCAGAAGTAGAAGGATTGAGAGGTTGACAAGATGCCTCTAAAAGGTAATGGTATTGCCAGAGAGTTGCAGGAGATGAAGGAAAAACATGCTAAAGAGATGAGGAAGATGAAATAGCTTGCAGAAGCACTTCAAGCTAGGCTTGCAGCCTTTGAGACAAACAAAAAAAGAGAAATGGAAGACAATGAATTAGAAAAAGAAGATGATGCTGAAGAATTTGAAGAGGTAGATGAAGATTTGAATCCTGAAGATCAGAGATTTACAAAATTGTTAAGGGTAGTTCAGAATGACAAACCTAAGGAAAAGATTGATGTTCCAAGGTACACTGGAAGTTTGAATGAGGAAGAGTTACTTGATTGGATTGCTACATTAGATAATCACTTTGAATGTGAGGAAGTTCCCGAGAAGCAGAAGGTAAAGATTGCAAAGACCAAATTGGGAGGTCATGCTTTGGTATGGTGGGATTATGTCCAATCAGAGAGGAGAAAGCAAGGTAAGTCAAAGATTTCGTCATGGGACAAGATGGTAGCAAGGATCAAGGGTAAATTTTTACCCAAGGATTATGAAGTTCAAATGTTTAAGAAACTTCAATTTTTAAGGCAAAAAGAAATGGATGTGAAAGCATATACAGAGGAATTTCATAAATTGAGTATGAGGTCTAGTCATCATGAGAATGAGATTGAAAAGGTTGCTAGATACCTAGTTGGTTTGAGATTGAACATACATGATGAATTAGTTCTAGCTAATCCTAGGAGTGTAGAAGACTGTTATCAAATGACAATCAGGATTGAGGAGAAGATGAAAAGGAGACAGGATAAGTGCATGAGGGGAAGAGGCAGCAATATAAGGGGAAGAGGATCGGCCCCTACACCAAAACAAACTAGTGAGAATCAAGAAGAGACTGGTAAAGGATAGGAGTAGTCTGATTTCAGAGGTGGATGGAAAGGCACAAGAGGCAGATTTGGAGGTGGCAGAGGTTTTAATACATTTTCAGGAAAGTGGTACACTTGTGGTGAGTTTGGTCATCCATCCTTCAAGTGTCCTGCAAAGTTTGGTGCTACTTCAAGTGGTAATGAAAGAAGAAGTGAAAAGAGAGTTTAAATTGTGCAAGAGAATGAGGGGAGTATGACATCTCCTGAAGTAAATTTGGAATCAGAAATGGGAGAAAGTTTGATGATCAGAAGGACCATGTTGCAAACATCTAAGTAGATAGATTTGAGCCAAAGGAGAAACTTGTTCAAGACTACATGCAAATGTAGAGGTAAGGTATGCAAAATAGTAATAGATTCTGGTTCAACAGATAATATGGTATCTCAGGAAATGGTGGATAAGTTGAAATTGGAAAGGATTCCTCTTCAAAATCCTTACAAAGCATCTTGGGTAAGTGATAGTCAATCACTTTTGGTATATGAACAAGCATATGTTGATTTCCATATTGGGGAATATCAGGATAGGGTTTTGTGTGACATATTGCCCATGGAATGTTGTCACCTACTTTTGGGTAGGCCATGGAAATTTGATAGGAGAGCATTGTATGATGGATATGCTAACACCTACACCTTCAAGAAGGAAGGGAGAATTTTTGTGATGACACCATTGCAGGAGGATGCTGAAGCAAAGAAGGCAGCCAAAATCATTTTGGTAGGAAAGAAAGTGTTTGTGAAGATGCATGAAGCAGAGACAATGAAAGTTGATGATATCTCAAGGAATGGGATTGCTGGAGATCACAGTTTGAAGATGATTTCAGTTCTGACTGGTGGAGATTAGATGGATCAGCAGAAGGTCAAAGAGCAAGTTTACAAGCAGCCACAAGTTGATTGGAAAGACAAGGATGTTATCATAGTAGGGACAATTGTTTGTCCTCTAGAGCCAACAAGAGTTGAAAGATAAACAGATTCTATCATAGCAGCAGTACAAGATGCATTATCCAAGGTTTAGAATACAGGTGTTCAGACAGAGATGACAGTAAGAAAGAAAGGTGTGAGTAGAGCCTACAATGCTAGGCATGAGTTTTTGATTCCATCAAAGCAGGTTGCAGTTCAGAGATCATGGGGAAGCCATGAGATAGGAAAGATTAAAGGTGGAATACACCCAAGCATTAACTCATGGGGCATGATTTCTTTTCGTGGTGGGGTGTATGGTGTAGGGGCACCCAACCACAGTGGCCTCCATAAGGCATTAACTATTTACAGTTCATTTTGATGTTTCCAATAAGGTCCTAAGCTGACCATTCAATGTAATAAGGTCTGTTTGACCAATGCATGTTATTTTAGTTTGTATTTAGGTTTATGTTGTAAGTCCCAAGGACATTTGTCGAGCTGTAATCTCGAAGGTTGTTAGACAGTTAGAGGTTGTTAGTCGGTTGTAATCTCCCAGTCATTTGGATTAATCTCCTGGCCGTTTGGATTAATCTCCCAGCCGCTTGGAGCCAATTCAGTACTACCGAGGGTAAGTGAATAAATACCCCAAGATTAGATCAATTGTGATCATCATAGTAGTAGTGTGAAGTTGAGTTGTGCAATTGTGAGAACAGAGCATCTGTATACATTTCTGAAAGCATAAATAACAAGGTCCTATTTTGTGTCTTGCAACTTTCTGTTATTCTATCTCATTAGGTTTTCCTCTGTAATAATCAATTTACTGTTTTGGGATTGAGATGGATCATTAATCCATTCCACTGGTTAGATTTCTTCGAAATCAGTGGAATGGCTGTATAGTGTTTTCATTTTGTTTTTCTGTTTGTTCGATTTCATGATTGTAGGATCAGGTACAGGATGCATTGAAAGATCCTAGCATCCTCATGTGCTAGGTTGGGAAAGTCTAAAATCTCTGTTAGATTGTTAAGGAAACGGATCTGTGAAGTTGTAGGGTTTGCAGCAGTTTGAATCGGTGAAATTCCACGTTATTCCATCAGATATACAATTTGTGTGTATATCGCATTTGCATGTCGGATATACATTCCGTGTGTATATCACAAGGGTCTGTTCTGTGTGTATGTTGTAAAGCATATCAGGAAGCACTGAGGCATTGTATGTCAAGATTAGTAAACATACATTGTGAATATACATTCTGTATCTATATTGTTAATGTATGTCGGGTTCATCTCCTGTGTATCCCGCAGTTTTAAGTCATGAGTATCTCGCAAATGGTTATCGAGATTGTATGCAGTAAACATACATTGTGAATGTGCAAGTGTATCGGCATACAAAGAAGTCAACAATTCGGTCAAATGTACATTTGGCGAAGCATGTTGGGAATGTATCTTCCGGTTGTATGTTGAAACATACATTGGATTAGATACCAGAGAAGTCAGTGGTCAAACTTACCGAATGCATATTGGGATTGTATATTTTGAATGTGTATTGAACATATACATTTCATAGATACATTGAGTCGGGTGCAAAGCATGACCAGCAGCAGTGGTGAAGGAAACCGACGATCACAGGTCAACTAAAGTATATTGGGATTGTATATCGCAAATGTATATTCTGAATGTACATTGGGTAATGTATCTTGCGGCAGATACAAGCATTGAAGACATACAATGGGGTGATAGTTTGTAAGGTGGCCGATAAGAATGTTTTGCCGATAGGTGAGAGGTGCATTTATATACATCGGAGAATGTATGTTAAGTAAAACAAAGACATACAAAGGGAAATGCATGTTAGGGTTTTAGGCTCCTCATCACATATCACAAAAAAGGATGGATGGTTAAAATGAACACTCCCAAAAGTCACATGGGCAGATCCTAGAAAGTCATATAGTTATGGGCCATGCCCAAAATCTAGAAAACATTACAAAAACAATGAAAAAAGGCCATCAACCGGCTAGAGCAGTGCAAGAGGATGGAGGATCCTTGTCATCTAGGTTTCCCCATATAGCAGTAGGGTCTAGGATGATGTCAGGAAGAGCCCAACCATTGTCATGTTTTTATATTTCTGTATTTTGATCTTCACGGTGAGGTGAAATTGCCAAATCCAAACACGGGACTGCAAGTACAAAAATCATGCACAACATCGATGAGGACCCCTATGATCATTTTAAATCCTTGTCACATACATGTAAGCATGAATAATGTCCTCTACACAGCAAACCTCTTGATGACGAGTCTTCTTTCTTATCTTGTGTTGTTTCCTCTCTCTCTCTCTCTCTCTAATTTCGATGCCTTTTGACACTTTACATGACACTTGTCAATTTGCATTTCCTGAGCTTTCGACCTTGTCCTAAGCCTTGTGGTACATTTTGCAACTTTGATGCAAACCATTGTAGATTCTGTGAGGTCTATTGACTCAGACTTTGATGGATTCCATATATAGAGAGAGGAGAGGTGCCAATTTTATGCTGATGGCCTCTCCTATAAGGATATTTTGGATCTTAAAATCACAAAAGGTCATTTAGCGCTATATTTCAGACATCCCATTACAAATAAACCTATTACTGCAAATAAGAAAAGAATATCAATCAGGTGGTGTAGGCATGAAGGAATGTCTACCAATTTTTGGGATAGATGGTGGATGGTGTTTGATTATCCACCTCATGTTAATTGTGAGGTTCCTTTATATTTTTTGAGAAAATTATATGTAGAGTTTGTTATGAATCAGAAACCCAACTACTTTGATTTTAGATCATTCCAGGGTATTGGTGGCAGCATGCCACAATAGAGGTTGGGGGCACGGGTTGATCCCCAACAACCTGTGCTTGTTCAACCTCTTATTGACCCTCCTATTGTGGTATCCACACTAGGCACATTGAGTGCAATCTCAGGTAGCCTAGATGAGCAGGCTTCTATGATGGTAACTCGGGTTAGAGACCATGGAGGAGTTGATGATGGAAGTGGTCCTAGTACCACTCCACATGTGTCGATGCCTCATACATGTATGAGTTGCAATCAGTTGTGTTATGGATCTTATCAGGCAGCTGCACTCACTTTAGCTACACATGCATCATCTGATAATATGGGTGAATCATTTGTTGATTATCTATTTGTTGAGGATCATCCTACTGATCATTCGACATATGTATATATAGGTTACACACATGTTGAATTTATAACAATTTTAAGCACGTGTTTTTAATGAACATATAGATAAATTAAATTGTAATATTTTAACAATCGAATTGTTTAGTGTAGATGATGGCAATAGGGACCATTGATCGATTTAATTTTTCATCAACACCTATTCATCTCGGGCACCAAATTGGGGTATTTTGAATGATTTATATTTTAAATAATTTTATTTACTTGATTTTAATTTGTAATTCAGTCTTGAACATGTACATTAAATATTTATGTTGGTTCAGAATTCTTCCACATTGAATCCTTCATTTGAGGGTGTCTCGAGCGCTCCTCCATCATTGGGTTTCTCACATGACACTTTTACAGTATGTATATTATTTAAAAAAACTATATATACTTAGATTTTTCTATTTTCATTTCACTACATCTAAAAACGTGCACGTACTATTTAATATATATTAAAAATATGTCTATGTAGGTTGACACAACAATGAGGATGGGCATTGCAGCACACTTGGATGATCCAAGTTTATATCAGGAGTCGACTGCATTTCAGGTTGTTCAAAAACGTATATCTATGTCTACGTGTAATATATGTACAAGTCTTTTAAATAGATTAAAATAAAATTTGAGTATCTATGTACACAAGTGATAAATAACCTAATTTGTACACACATGTGCTAAGTTATAAATAACCTTGTAGGAGCTTGTCAGTGACACGTTTCATCAACACACAACACATGCAGAGCAGGAGGACAGAGGAGATGGGCAGCCTGATACAGTGTAATTTAAAATTTAGATTATATTTAAAGTCAATTAAAATATACATTGTGAACTTAAATTAAATTTCAATAGATATATATGTTGACATGTGTTAAAAATTCTTTTTCTTTTATAGCTTGAGACATGTCATGTAGCTAAGCCTGTAGAGATAGGTCCTGGAATAGAGGATGCACAACAACCTTTTACGATATAAAAATTTAAATATGATAAATTATAAATTAAATTGAATTAAATCATTTTTAAGATCATCTTACATCTAATTTCAACTTGAACTTTCTCTTGTGTTAAATAGATTGATTCAGAGCATGTAGAGATAGGTCCAGGTGGACCAGAGCATGCCTCTCAGCGTCACACGGTAATTTTATTTTATGATAAATTATAAATTTAAAAATTGTTATTAAATCATTTTTAATCATCTTACATTTGATTTCATCTAAATCTTTCTCTTCTACAGAGTGATTCAGGTCATCTGAGTAGTTCGCATGGTGTGAAGAGGAATCTTGATTACAGAGATAGTATGTGATAGGTTATTTCATGGGCTACATAATTTGACTATTTCATGGACTATGTTATATATTATTTGTCATGGACTTTATATATTTTTTGAACATCCAGACTTTATTTCATTTCACTATTTTATGGAACTTTATTTCATTTCAATTTTTTATAGTATTTTATTTCAAGTATTAAATAGTAATATGTCTCATCAAGGTTATGGGAAAATTTTTACTTCATTTATTAAATTGTTGGCAATTCTTATATATCATGTCTTTAGAAATTAAATAATGAACATTAGATCAAAATTTTGTATTAATAGAATGAGCTAACTAATGTATAGATAAAAAGAGAAGTTGGCTTTTATCTTAATATCATGTTGTTTTGGTTATGGAAATGTACCACATTTTTTATATTAAAAAGTAATGGTCAATATGAAAGACTTCCACTATTTTAACTGTAATTAAATAAGTAATTAAATAAATACAATTATTGAAGTAATAATTAACTTTGATAATAAAGTTGAGGTTTTCTATATAAATCATTAGTAAATATGACTTTATGACTTTGAGCAAAGATTGGAAGGTAGAAAATAAGAGTAAAAGTAAGATGACTTTATGTCTTTGAGAGAAGATTCGAAGGTGGAAAACAAGAGTAAAAGTAGACCTAAAATGACGTGCTGTAATAATTTTTATAATAATATGATGCTTTAGAACGTTCTATTAATAAAACTCTAGCATCCTCCTCCTCATAACCCCTAGATGATCCATTTTCACTTAGGGTTATTTGTTAAATACAACATCCTAATGAGTAATTTCACACAATTCACACTTTAGTTAGCTCATAATGGCTAGTAAAGGGGTGGGAAAAGTTTGAATTTGAATTAAATCTTCAAACTTTAGGGTTCAAATCCATAATCATAGACCAAATCGAGATTAGGTCCACACTTGTGTGTTTGACATAAAGAGGGAAAATGAACTATTTATGGAATGGAGTAAAATCTTAAGATGTGTGATGATGTTTTTTTAGGAATGTTTTTTAGACTTGATCACACTATATAAATTATAGTCCTTTTGAGTTCTCCTTCATAAAATAGTTTTTCCTAGGCCCAAAACATAAGGTAAAATGACATAGGTATACAGTTTTCCCTATTACAATGTTATAATTAAAATATATTGTATTATTGTGAAAGCATTACCCTTCCACAAGAAAGAGTGAACTTGGAGAGTGTTAATTTCCATCACTATATCATTAGGCAAGCACTTAATATCCTAGAGGGATGCCTCACTAAACAACAAAGGCTCATGAAGTGTAGGGTAGATGGGTCAAAGGACCTAGACCTAGGAGTGATACTAACACCCTCAACATCATGTTGAACCCTAGCATAAATCATAGATCTACCCAAAGCTTCAACCAATATAATGAAACTTTGGAATCTATTAACTAAACATCTAGACCAATCATTTATTCTTAATCTATATGAAACCATTGTTATATCCTAGGTTTGTGGCTACCCATGATGTGGCTACCCATGATCATTATCCAAATAAAAACAAAACCTCATTGTAATTTGAATCACAAAAAAATTTGTATGTCAAGGTGCACTTGGGTCTCAACATAAATAATGTATATTTACTAAGCTATGTGGGAAAAGTGCATGGTAGGGTATGTGTTAGAGACACATATCATCATTGAGGATGATATTTTCCTCAACCTAGATATTTTATTGGTGAAAGGATGCATACATTTACCCCGGGTTTTAAGTATATTGGTGACATTGTGGTTATTTCTTACCAAAGGAAAGCAATTGAGGACCTTGTTAAGGTTTTCATTTAGGCTTAGGCAATCTTTTCAAAGGAGGTGGGTGAGTACTTGTTGAGGTATCCACACAACTCCTCTACATCACATCTAGCATCTTCATTGCAACACAATCCATATTATATTTTTGTCTTTCCTTCCTTAAGAGGACACCTTAGGAGGAGCTTGATCGTATCACTGAAAAATCATCTACAGATAAATCTACACCTTACAAGAATAATCATCTATAAATGAAACAAAATATGACGAACACCCAAGTGATGTAATAGGTGCTTCCCAAGTATATGAATGGATTAAATCTAGAATTTCTTTACTTTAGGTAGTGCAACTAGAAAAATTCAACCTATTCTGCTTTCCAAACAAACAATGCTCACAAAAATTCAAATATCTAGATTTAGCACTTGGAGAAGATTTCTATCTAGCAGTACCTTGAGACCACATTTACTCATGTGGCCTAACCTTTGATACCAAGTAGATGATGAATCGATTTCTACATCTGATACCATTGTAGCCTCTCCACTGCAAGTTTCTCCAACTAGCCTGTAGAAAATGCCAACCTTTTCTCCCTTTAGCACCACCAACACTCCCTTTGTTACCTTGAGACAGCTATTTTATCCACTGAATCAGTAACCTTGCTCATTTTCTCCTATGCAACATTGAATAAAACTAAATCAGCCAGAGATAACTGAATTGTAGCTCTAGCCATGCTATCTTGTTCAACCCAATCCTCTTGCTCCATGGCTACAGGTTTTGACATTGTCCCCTTGAAAGCCAAGCCACATCCATCCTTCACCAATAAGGCTTGAACCTTTCGTTTCCACAGAGAAAAATTGGAACCATCAAAATTTTGAGCCTCAAATTTGGTAACCATGCTTCGTGTCATTGCTTTTCACAAAAATGAAAAACCCACAAAATAATTTCTGCATAGAACCGTGTGCTCTGATACCAACCCTTAGAAAAATAAGCAGTACAAAATTGAAATAATAGTGAATTAACAATAAGAGAACAAAATAGACAACATATATTTATGTGGAAAACCTAGTAATGTACCAGGAAAAAACCATGGGCAAAGATCTCTCAATTTTATTCTCAAAAGAAAATTTAGATTTACAAAACTTTTTCTCATGCCTTGGCATTTAATCTCGACTAACCTAAATAATCACAAAAAAGCACATGCAAAAAATAAAGAAAATCTAAAGATATATTTTCACGCATAAAAGTGTGAGTGGCACTTCTGCATGCAATTTTGCATGGTGTACACGTGGAACTAGCCAGATCTCATTGTTGACTGCTCGTCACTGTTGGAATAAGTAAAACTGATTTCACATTTCAACACGTGGTTTACGATCTTCCTTCTACAAATGTAACATTCAAATTTCAAATGGTTTTGGTAGAGATCCTTGACACCATTGGGAGACCAACAATCCTTTTCAAACCAAGACAACTTCAAATCTTTCATTCTAGTATGAGAGGCTTTAATTTTTTTAGAAGTCTTAATTGCCTCTCTAAGGCCAAGAGGATGCATCTCTTCACCTCTAATGGCCATTACAGACAATCTCTCATAGAACTAACTATTACTTCTAGCTTCATTTACTTATGATTTGATGTTCATCATATGAGAGTGTAACTACTCTAAAGATGGTTGTTTGAACGGGTGATGATATCCGTAGAACTTCTGAACAGTGTGAGTATATTTGACCCCTTGGGTTCTAATGGCCATGAAGCCTCTATTTCTCATTTTTGGGCCCCTCTTGTAATTCTCTTTTGATCATTAATATATCTGGTATGAGTGCTTTTGAACCTTTTTTATTTTAAAAAAACTATTTAGGATAGCATTTGAACTACCCCTACCCTATAAAGATTTAGAAGAATTTGTTGCACCACCTAAAGAAACCCAAGATACCTAGATTTGGGACATGGAAAGAATAGTAGGATAGGAGATATACAAAGGAAAGAGACAAGGCAGGTTAAAGTAGATAGAAAGTTAAGATAGAGACTTGGAAAACAAAGAATTGGAAATTCTAGCTAAACTAATAGTTATTTCTATTGTGGATACTCTCAAAACAAGGAAAGGAAAAGAGATGAAAAGGAAAACACCTAGAAGGTCGATTAGATTAAGTTCTTTAATTTTAGGGATACCATAATACTCCTCACAATTTGAGATAAGAGATTTAAAAAAGAGACATTGACTATAGAGGAACTACAAAATAAATCATTGCAATATGATATTAGGAGTAAGGAAAAGTGAAAAGAGGAGACCAAAACATCGAAGAAAGAGAAAATGGCTAGAAGACTAGAAAATAAAACACCTTCACCGGCGAACTCATGCATAAATTAGTGACAATGACCCTATTGAAAATGAATTGTACACAAAATAGAAAGGCAAAAGAAAACCAACCACAAAGGATTAGGAGAAATAAATTCAAGGTGAGGAGAGGTTTGGTACAATATATAAATAGTGAATCCTTTGAACAAGATATATTAGGATGAAAAAAATCTAAAAGGTATAAAAAGTAAGAAAATAACCACAAATAAAGAACAAGTAGTGTCAAAAGAAGGAAATATCTAGAAAGAAGTGACCAAGGAATGAAAACAAAAACAAAAAAAAATGGAAAAAATAGAAAACCACTCGACGTAGCCAAAAAATATCCCACCACTTCCATAGAAAAGAACTAACTCAAAATTGGATACACCTAGTATACGATAGTAATTTTGATGAACTAACTAAAATTTACTAACTATAGTAATGGTCACCATATTTTGTAGAAGTTTGCTAACTAAAAATTTTGTAGAAGAATTATGTAAAAGGATCAAAGGAAAGAAAAAGGAGAGAGATGTTGAATTGAAGATAGAAGCATCCATAAGACAAATAGCCGTAGATGGACTTGTAAAAGAAGTACAATCTCTCCTTTAGATTAGGAAGATATAAGAACATTCCAAGATAAAGAACTTAGAGCACAAAGAGTTGGCACTCTTGTGTAGGTGCCACATAAAGAGTATGATGCAGTTACCAATAGACTAAAAGAAGAAGTTATACTGGCAACAAGGTTTTACTATCAAAATATTTTGGATGAAAGGGTTGCATGAAAGGTATAAAATATTAAAATATAAGAAAATATAACATTTATAGTTATCACTACAACACAAGAAGCTCTATCAATGATTGAAACATCATATAAGGAATAAATAGAAGTGGAGTAAGAAGAGAAACCAAAGAGAAAAACTCATATATAGGTAGTTGAAAAAGAAGGAAAGGAAAAACATATGGATGAAGCAAAGATGATAAAACAAGAAATCATAAATTTAGGTAAAAAACCCCACACTCTAAAACCTGCACAATGTATTATCAAAACAACAACAATTTAAAATACACTTGCAATGCAAGTCTTCCAAGAGTTCACGAATGCCAATTCTGGAGTTATTCCGGCAACATAACAGTACCTATAAAAACACTATGCAACTACAACTCCAAACTATACATTTTATAGAGATTACAAGATATATCTTGAGAGCATCTTGGGATAGGTGTCCACCTTGGCCTCATGGCCATTTTCAAAATCAAAGGACACTTGTCCTTGCTATCCTTACATCCCTTACATCTATCATACATGGCAGATTTGACTTTCCCAATGTAGAGTGCTCCAAGCTAAAAATAGACTATGACAAATTCTCTTATGTGACTTACAACCATCCTAAAATCTAAAATCTGCCCACAATAGCAATCTTGAAAGTTGTAAGAGAATCCGTCATACAATGCTAAATATAGCATATTCTACTTACAACATGTCATAGCCCAACTTGGGCGCCCAAAGATGCCTTTCCCTCATGCAAAGATGCCAACTGACACTTGTCACCACTCGTCATAGGAATCTCCAAACTTGGCCCTTATGCATCATAGATTCTGTCATATGGAATATTGTCTTCCACATACCAAAGATGTTGACACATGGAAAATTAATGCCACCTCAATATGGGATGCCCAAATCCATGTAGGATTGACTTGACCATCCAAGTCACATTCCAAGTAAGCTGACATGTCACCATGCCATCTCAACTATGTGACCAAACTGAATGTGCAATCAAATACAACATTAGGCAATAATTAAATAAATTCAATCGGAATTACACCTTAATTCCCAACATTCATAAGTTGTATGTTAACTTTTATTTCATTAGTTATTTTTCTCTTATATTTTTCAGTTATATCTATTATTTTTCTCAAGATAATTTAAAAGTAAAGTGAGATTCTTGGCAGACATAATTAAATTTCATCATATTTTTAAAATATTTTTGATTAAGTTTATCATCTTTGTAGTGGGACTTCATAACTACCTCAATATATAGATGATCATGTTTTGTAATAATTTACATTAAATATTTATTTTTTAAATATAAGACATCAAAATTTTAAAATATAAACTATTAAAAAATAACATACAAGTATACAATATTTACTACACTTTTCAAAGTAAAAAGCAAAACAAAAGAGTTGCCCAAATAATGAATGGTGACTTTTCGAAAAGTAAAATAAAAATTTTAAGCATTGTAGATAAATTAAAATTAAAATCTATATGTCCATGTGTGTATGTAGTAAAATAATAATAATAATAATAATAATAATAATAATAATAGCTCTAGAGTGGTACCTCTATGTGTTTTTTAGATAATGTATTTAAAATATCTATAATAGTTATAGTTGGGCTTCACAACTACCCTAATATAAGTGTATGTATATAACTTTCACTTTACAAAAAAAATTAATGATTAATGTAGTGGCTAGTTTTGATCTTGTAAAAAGTACAAACTATTTAAGTTGAAGGTATATGAAGCACTAGGGTTTTTTTTTTTTTAATCTAACGAATTTATTTTCATTGATTTTCATTATTAATGTATTCTTTCTTGAGAAGTTAAAGAGACTCGAATAAGTTTGAGGATGAAGGCTCTATAAATAATTTTAGGGATGATGTGTAGTTAATGGAATGTTCACAATATAAATTAGGGTTATGAGATTTCATTATTATAGCTTTAGATTATAATTTTATAGAGGTCATCCACAAATTCGTTTTTGCTATGAATGGGAGCACAAGCCTTAGGGCATGAGCCTTAGGCTGAACCTCTTTGGCTAAGAGTCAAGGACTGAGGGGTATTCATTCTGTGAAATTCGCCTCGGGCATGATCCCAATCTCATCCCTTGATATGATGTGTAGCTTATAAAAAGTTCATTTCTAGAAATTAGGGTTTTGAGATCCCATTATAATAGCTTTGAATTATAATGGATGTGATATGTTGTCTCGCATCATAAGGTTGCACACTATTGGAGACCCTGCACCAGATGTGAGCTGTAGTTTAGGAGGAATGAAGTGTGGCATTATAATGTTGGATATGTTATGCAACACATCACGATGTTGGGTGTGGTTTGTCATCTAAAAGAAACCCTAAAGATAAATAGGGTTTTTAGGCTCTGTTTTATAAGAAGGAAGCCAACATCATAATGCTTGATGCATTGTATGGTTTAGAGTTCACAATATAAATATGGGTTTAAGAGTGTATATTATGCTAGCCAGCACTATGAAACCTAGCCGGCACTGTAAAAGAATGCAGATTTGTTATCACAATATATGATGTAATGTTCATGCATCATAATAACTTGTACAGAGAAGGGAGGCTCAACATCACAATAGATGGTTTATTTAAACATGGCTTTGAGAAAGAGTTCAGAGTATTTGATCTAAACATAAAAAAAAAAGGTATGACACAGATCTTCTCTAACCTTATTTCTCTTTCGTAATAAATTTTAATTTGATAGGCTTTCTTATTAAAATTTATATTGATTCACAATAATCAATTAAAATTTATAATAATAAAAATATGCAAATATGTTTTAGCGGTTGATAGGATTATCTTTACTCTTCAACATTGAAAATTAGTTTCATGGTACAGATTATCTTTACAGTTGCTCGTGTCTGTTCTGAATATTGAAACATAAAAACACACGGATTATATTTACCGTCCTTTCATTTTGCCCAAAATCATTGTTTCAATTACGGGGTTTAACTCTGTTGTAACTCCGCTACCCCGTCCACACTAAATTGGTTTACTGTTTAAGAAATTTCAGTTGCCCAAATCTAAGACATCCGCCACGGTTTCTAAATAGGACACACAAATTAAATTGACTTGCAGCTTCTTTTTATTTGGGAAGAATAAATCCGACAATCTTTGCTGCAAAATCAAGACCCATCACTGCAAATTGTTTCCTTTCTTTAGATCTGCCAATATTGCTATTTTTGCCAGGTCTGATTTTCATAATGTTTTTCTGTACCATCCTTTTCCTTGTACCTTCCATCTCTACCTGATGCACAACTGGTTCCAGCCTACTTAAAATGGTATCACTTCTACTTCAAATTGTATCACTTCTATGTTGAAATGCCTTTTTGCCATATATTAATGCTGTTGATATTTCATCACAATGTCTAGACTGCAATAGAAATCCGTTCTTAATAGCAGAGTTAGTTGAATTAGTTTTTATGAGGACAAAACATTTAAAACACAGCTATGCCCTAGACATGTAGACTTTTTACATGAATTGTTTCTTCTATGCAGAAAGTTGGAGCAGTTAGGAGAAGAAGTTGACTTTTTGATGTCTGGTCTAGATGAATATCTTTCTCGGCGTCACAAACGTCAGATGGAAGGAAAGGAAAGGGCAGAGCTCTTGCAAAGAATGGTGAGTTAGACTTCTCTCTGGTTATTTGTAATCTAGTTGAAACCAAATTCTTCTAAAGTTTGGATTGGTTTTGAGGAGTTCTTGTCTTCTTCAAGATATATTTGAAATCAGTTCTAAGATTTCTGAGTCCATACTCCATTTGAGTCTAGATCTACAATCACAGTCACAGTCATAGTCTAATGGTAGGTGACTGAACTACAAACCCATATGGGATCTTTGAAACATGGAAATAGAGAAAATGGTCCAACCTTCCATATGGCTTGTTGTGAGTTTGTCAGCTCCTTTTTGAATAATGGTAATATGTTCTCTCCTTTTGGTTTTGTGGCTATTATAATCTGAAGATTCCTATATGTAGTCCGCATTTCATCTTGCATTGGAATGCAGCGTTCTCGTTAATGATTGGTTGAATGTGGTTGATGTTTAAGAATGTCTTTTTCCTATTTGATTGTACTTCATCTGTTTATTTGGTTTACAAAGGGGTCTTAACATTCATAGAGTAAGGGATAATAGTAGTCTATGATGGAGTGTTTTCTATAAAGAATATCTGCTTGACATTTTTTCTTTATAGCATGCAAGTAAGATTGGCATCTTAACTCCATGTAGGTATCTTATATTCAAGGAGATTAGGTGCACATTTGTGCAGAAATTAATATCACAAATTCCCAGGTATGCTCACTTTTGTTTGTTTGTTAAAGTGTAACTGTGAATATCACCTCCTGGGCTTGGAATAGGTTCCAGTCCTGCGCATATTATTACATGCCCATATGGCTTCCAAGTTAACGTCTGCCTTATTGCGATGTGGTGGTTTTGAACTTCAGCCACTTCTCTTGTGAATCCATTTTTTTAACCTTTACAACACAACCCTTTGTACACTACCAAGCATAGTCATGATTAAATCTAGTTTTTAAAATTCTAGTGTCAGCTGCCATGTAGCAACATTTGCATTGCTACAGCTTTATTTTTCCCCTCAAGTGGCACACTCAAGGTGTCTTTTTATCATGTTTAAGTGATTAGTGAAAGTCCCTACATTAAATTGTTGGCTATGTTTTCTCCAGTTGATTTGGTTATTATTTAGATTGTAAAGTTGTGGCATGGACCCAAAAATTGCTTTACTAAAATTCCAAATTTTTTTGTCCTTAAAAATATGCTAGTTGAATGGGAAATATTTGTTTCTGCTAAAAGCTAGAAAAAAGAAACCAAAAACAATCATAAAAGATGAACAATGCCAACTGTTTATATTGTGGAGAAATCATGTAATTGCTAATGTTCATGACTCACAATGATGGGGAATGCCTACTGGCAATTTCCCATAATAGTGCTGATTATAGCCTTAAAAGATTCCATTATTTTGCAATTTTATTTTATAAACAGTTGCTGCTCTAAAATTCTATAAAAAGATCAATTACTTACAATTTTGGGATTCAACAAATTGCATGGGACTACGTGGAGAATAAGAATAAAAGTGGGGACCACTGCCTTTGTAAAATTCTAAAGTCACTAAAAAAGACACATTAGAACATTAGGCATAATCCTCAATACCTAGTGTCATGGGTTTTTTATGTTGTTTAGGATTGCCTCTTGTGGTTCTAATTGCCTAGAGTATTTTCCTTCTTCTTATTTGCAACTAATGTTCGTTTATTAAGAGCTCATTAAACTAACGCCTAAAGGCTGTGATTGGAGGATGACAACATATTACAGTCCTCAATGTCTTTTACATAATTTAAGAAAAATATCTTGCTAGTAGAATTAAACATCTTGTTTCCTAAATGGTTGAAGAGGGCATACTAAGTATATAAATAGGCAGATTTACTTGTTGTAGCCTTATCAAATCTTGGGAAGGCTTCAAATGGGTTCACTAGTTTTGTTGAAAGGATATCTTTTTAGAAATAGAATTTAAAAAGGCTTATGAAAGGATTGAATGTGATCTGAATTATATCATGAAAAGATATTAAATTTGATTTACTATTCTTAGCCACTAGTCAAACTAACTAAGTATGTAACTTTCAAACACTCCTAACGTGATAATATTTTGTAAGAATAAAGTATGCAAGTATGTACAAGGTTGTAGATGGTTATGACGTGATCCAAATAGTTTGAAGTTAAACATTGTTGATGCAAGTTATTGAGACATGTTTTGGTTACTTACTACCTACTCCATTTAATGTTGTGATGAAATAGCCACAAAGGGTGCAAAAAGTGGATTGAGAAATCCACTAAGATAAAAAATTATTGAAAGAACAAGAAATATATTTCTCTAAAAGAAAGAGGTTGCAGCAATCTCAAACTAATTAGGAAGCAAGAAATGATTAGCATAGAGTCGAGTTCCATGTTGGGGATACATAATATCTTTACTTACAAAAAGATAAGTCTCAAGGTATAGCAATGAAGTTAAAACCAATTAGATATACTCCATCTAAGATTCTTGAAAAACTAAATTCTAATACTTTTATACTAGATCTACATCCATATATGTATTTGTATTCCATTGTGAATGTTGAAAACTTGCATGTCTCTTTGATCATATCAACTAATGTACATACCTTCAAGGAGCCCTATTCTCCCCCATCTACTTATGCACCAAACATTAGTAGAGGTTTTTCTCATCATATTACTCTCTAAATAGTCAAGCAAGAACTAGTTGAGGAAGAAGAATCCTTATGGGCCTCTTCAGAGAATGCTCAAGCACAATACTCAAGACTAGTCACAAAAGCAACACCTCATGTTTCGAAGGAAGATATAAGGAGTTTTGTACATCATGCCAAGAAAATAGTTATAATACCCGATTTCATAGCCAAAAAGGAGAATGGTTGTTACTTTAAAATGGAAACACCCCCCATCTTCTTTAACACAGTTGATATATGGAAGATCAGCTCTGAATATTGAAGGAAAGATCCCTAATCTATAGATTTATGTGGGATTTTCCAGGATCCAAAACACTTAGGCTCTGGGCTCATGAAAAGTAGACGTCATCTATATTAGTTTAGATATTGAGGGTTCCCAAAGTCTACTTTCTAGAAATTTTCTTTCCCAAACAAAATAAAGATCTTGTATATTAAAGAGCACCATGGTTCATGAAGAGATATGGGCTCTTTAAGAAACACTTGTTACTAGATTTCAACCTAACATAGAATCTACTAAGCACAATTCCAAGATAGGTAATATTTACCTATGCTCCTTAGTCAAGACTAATTACATTTCTCTATAAATTCTTTGATTTGCAATTACATAGTACATAGCTTCTTCAGAATTTACAAAAAATCTGAGGTTGTGATTTATGAAATTTTTTGCAACGATCTAGACTATGAAAAACATTATCAAGTTGTATGATTCTAGATATGAGAGGTGTTGTATATAGCAAACCCATATATCATGGGAATAATTTGTTTAGATGTCAAATGTGTAATGAGAACAATCATCTTTTCCAATGTTTCTCCAATCCAAGAAATGATGGAGTTGGACCAAGCATGTTCACAAGATGCAATGGAACAACCACCAACAATAATACCTTTTAAGCCTAAAATACAACAAATAAATAGTCAAAGCTACCAATCAGATGAGAACAAATTCAAATGAGATTACACAAGAAAAGGTATGGAAACAAGAGATAATTTACATCTTTGTGAGGTCAACAGAGTAACAAAAATGTAGATGATAGAAATACTTAAGAAAACAGCCCAAATTAAGAGATATCATACCTAGAATTAGTACATCTAAAAGAAAAGGTGAGAATTAAAAGCTACTTCATCTTTCAGCACAAACATACTCCACACATTCTAATACTAAAAGTAAAATAACACATAGGTAGGTGATACGTCAGCAAATCTAATCCCAAACAAAATTGTAACTTTGAGAACCAAATGTCATAATGGAGCAAAATAGAAAGAGAAAATCATCCAAAAAATTGAATCAAAAGTGAAGAGCAACCTAGAAACAACAATCACAATGTTCAAATGGGTTCAACTTCACACACATCCTGTACAACTCTTCAATTCAAATGGATGTATAAATATAACAAACTCCCATCTCTAATCAGCCACTAGAGGAAGATATTTTGGAGGTTCTCAAATCTATTTAATATAGACTTTACCAAGGAATGCCAAGGGAATAGGTGTGCCCAAAAAAGGCCAATACCTGCATAACATAGTGCAATATGAAGGAATAGATGCAGTCCTCCTACAAGAAGTGATGAGAATAAACTCCAAACACCAAAGAAAATATTAAGTACAATAGTATATGGGGAAGAAAGTAGATAAACATTTATCACAACTCTCGTACATTAGTCCAGTGGCATCTAGTGAGGTATGTATACAAATTTAATCAATCTATCCCATGATGATCTATATTTATTAGCACTCAAGAATTTGAGCTATATTTCTTTTTAGGAAACTTATAAAACTAAAACATGGCAACAAATATATAAGTCTAATAAAACATATTGTAGATTCTATTTTGGTAACAAATACCAGCAATCTCATCCTAGTCACAACCTTCTACACTAGTCACTTACATCGTTGATCAATGGATCACATAGAAAAAGCAAATCTCAGCCAAGATAAGAGACACAACTCTTTCAAATCATTGGCCAATAATCATATCAATTTTAAATACATATAATAGGAAATGACAACAATTATTCAAATTTCAATTATTTTTTCTAGTACATCTAGATTTCAAGGAGCAAGTAGGAAAATGGATGAAAGGGACCAACAATATGTAAGGATGTGCAATGTAAAAATTCATGGGTAAACTTCATTACCTCAAAATTTGACGCAATAGTGACATTCCTAAAAAAGTCCTACAAATTAAGAAGAAATTGACAATAGTTCAAAACAAAATCAAAGAGATTGGATTTGACTAGGATTTTCATCAAATTGTTGCCCACAATCTATTGGGTCTACAAAATCAATAAGAATAATAACCAAGACAACGTGCAAGAAATCAATGAGTAAACAAGGTGATATTAACACAAAATATTTTTATAAATTAGTTTTGAACCAACAACATAATAATGTTGTTTAACAAAAGAAAACAGAGAATGGAATGCTTAGATGTCCAGAAATCCTAAAACAAGAAATAAAAAAGATGGAAATTTTTCCGCAACTACAATGAGAAGGGATAAAAGATCTATAATTTTTTTTTTCTTAAAAGCCTGCAAGCACAAACCTATACTGTACTAAAATAAAGAGTTCATATACATCAGAGTAAGGAAGTAGCAATAGAAAAAAAATATAAACGAGTTCAACCAACGTAGTGGCAAGTGGGCGTTCAACCAAAAAGCCAAAAAATAGAGTAAACTAAACACCTAAATTAACCATCTAGGGGTCACCCATAAATAGTCTCACTGCTGGGAACAACCATACCTGAAGTGCTAGCCAATGGCACAGAAGAAGCTGACGCGAGAAGTTCACGGATTCTTGGTGGTCTTGGTGCCACGTCGGGAGTGTGGAGGCAAAGGAGGTGTATGGCTTTGAAGACCACCTTGACATTGATAAAATTCTCAAACTAATTTATGTCGTATTTTGAGACTAAAGAACAACTTAGACAAGAAACTTATCTTTTCAAGATCCATGAAATATTGTTGATAAAATTCCCAATCTAATTTGTGGGGAATGTAATCTAAATTTATTACATTATGAGATTAAAGAAAAACTTAGACAAGCAACTTATCTTTTCAACTAGACAATGCTCTAGGTTTGAATGGTTTCTATGCCCTATTCTATCAACAAATTCGATTAAATAAACTTGATGAAAGAATAACATTTATCCTAAGAATAACAGCATTGTGGTTGTGAAGGCCTTTGGAAATCCAAACTTGACATTGTCTACTCCGTCAAGTCCAGCTGATAAATTGTCCATCTCCCCACAATTCTCGAAGCTCAAAAACAGCCATGTAACTATGTCATACCTCTTGCAATACTGAGTTAAACATTTAGACATCATAACTTGCTGCAATTTTCAGAACATTAATCTTCATTTCCTTTGGTGATTGATTGTTATGTTTTTTGGCTTCTTTTTTATTCACTAGGGTGGGCTGGGCGACCCTTTGGTGGCTTGGCAGCTGAGGTTTTCTTTTGCTTTGAGTATTATTGATAGTTACTTCCTTTGTCTCCTTCATGCTGTTACTTCCACAGCCATGGTTTCCAGAGATTCCACATGCCAATTTCTGTTGTTCAGTTTCCATCCTAACTTCAATTACAGCCTTAAATACCTGCAAAGTATTTTTCTATTGCACTCAGTTAAAAAGATATAAAATAAAATTATATTATATCAAATTTGGGTCTAAAGGTCAGTCCTCTAGGATTTCAATACGGAACACAATAGCACATATTGCAGCAACAAATCTAACTTAAAATTTATTTATTGTTGCAATAAATATAATTTATTTTTTTATTAAAAATTAATAAAATAATATTTTTTCACTTCAAAAATTATTTGAAATTAAGTTGTTCAAAGAGATTTTATAGGATACACTCATTATTTCAAAAGATTATTATGTAAACATATGCATATACTTATGATAAAGGAGTTTCATGGTTAGTATTTTACGAGATTGTTGTAGAAATCATATTACCAAATTAACGTAGAAAATTAAAAAATAATATAGAGTGAAAAATAGTCAATAAAACACCCACTTACAAAACACTACTTATATTATATTATAGTATGACACACAATATCTTATAAATAAAATAATTTAATGTGTCATAGACTTGTGTCATTATACATTTTATCAATGCATACATATTTAAAGAGCTCAAAAAAATCAAAGGAAAAGCATAGAAAGTTCTTACCAGAATAGCCCTTGTTGCACTATAACAATGGTTCTTTTGCTCCAATACTTTTTTATAATGATTTAATTGTTGGTTGGTCACTCTGAAACCATAACATTACCTTCAAAGCTCTTCATTATGGCTTGATTTGTAGATTTTTGAATGATAGGATGAATGGCTAAGATTTGATGAGACAACTTTAGGGCAAAAAAGAAGGCTTCTAAGAGGTGTGAGGTAGTTGTGGCTATTTTGGAGCTTAGGAACAGTGGGCAGTTGGACAATTTATCAGCTGCACTTGACTGGAGGATATGGACTTGACACAGTAGACAATGTTAAGTTTGGATTTCCAAAGGCCTTCACAACCACAATGTTGTCATGGAGTGTTTTCAAGTTCAGCGAATTCATGGGCAGTGATGTCTCCAATGCAAATATGGCCATTCGATGGGCCACATATTATCTTCTCAAAGCTATTACTCATCTGGGACCATATATGTTCAGGTTAATATGTGCATAACAACAGAATAATTTCAGTCATGATGTAACAACAAAATAATTTCAGGGGTTTAGTAATTTCAAGGGTTTATAAATTCTAATATTTATTGAGGATCGTCTGAAAATTATGCAGATAGGGAACCCTAACAATGACCACAAATGCTGGAAGAGGCCAGAAGACTTGGACACTTCCAAAACTGCGTATAAATAACCAAAACCCTGAAAAGGTTGCAGCACTTGTAGCTGAATCCCTTGTTTCACAAGTAAGACCCTCCCTATTCCAAGAGACTCATTCATGCTTCCATAATGCTAAATGTTTTAGCACTAGATTAATAACAATATCTTAAAAACTTGGTAATGATAGAGTTTAGGAGCTGATGAATCAAAGAATACATTTGGGTCGGACAATAAACATATTGGAGCCCGATTACTTTTATCCAAGGTATAGCAACTTTGAGTGTTACTATACCTGGGATAAAAGCACTAAGGCTTTAACGTGTCTATTGTCCAAGTCAAATGGCTACTTATATAACTTCTTACTGATTCGATTAATATATGTTGTCACACTCTAAGTTACTATACCTGGGATAAAAGCACTCGGGCTTTAACATGTTTATTGTCCAATCCAAATGTATTGTCTGATTCATGAGCTCCTAAATTCTGACCATTATCATGGTTTTAAGCTGCTATTACTCTGGTGCTGAAAAATTTACCATCATGGAAGCATGAATGAGTCTCTTGGAATAGGAAGGGTCTGATTTGTGAAATACAAGGGATGCAGCTGCAAGTGCTACAATGGTTTCATGGTTTTGGTTATCTATTTTATAGGCAGTTCTAGTAGTGTCCATGTCTTCTAGCCTCTCCCAGCATTTGTAGGGTCTCCTACCTCCATAATTATAAGACAAGCCTAAATAATTATTAGAATTTATAAACCAGGAGATACAACATCATGACTAAAAAATTTGGTTGTAACATCATGACTGAAATTGTTCTGTTGTTATGCACATACTAACTTGAACATATATGGTTCCCGAATGAGCAATAGCTTTAAGAAGATAATCTGTGACCCATTGAATGACCATCTTTGCATTGGAGAGTTCGTTGCCCATGAATCCGCCGAACTCTAAAACATTTCATGACAGCATTGTGGTTGTGAAGGCCATTGGAAATCCAAACTTAACATTATCTCTTGCATCATAATATCCTCCCGTCAATTCCTGTCTATGCCAACTGAAATAATATCCATGTCTAGACACTGTTCTACTTCCTTATGTGCTTTGACTATAATTCTTGGTAGCTCTCAGTTCAAACTTGAGGAAGGATTCATTGGTCGCAAGCTTCCTAGTGTCCGGCTTATTGTAGGGTCTATTGTTTATGTTATTGTTGCCCGCTTATGTTAATGTATACTATCATAAGATTAATTATAATGGTGAAGATGAAAGTAGCAATAGCATTGTCTATACTTATTCTCATCCTCCTCATTCCCAACATCTACATGCAATCGTCAAAGGTCATGGTTCATCTTTGGGTGCATCACCACTTAGTACTTTTACCAAATGCAGTCAATACTACCCTCCTTGTAAATGTTCCTCAAATGGTTGGAGGTATGTTACAAGTTTATTATTTTTTAGTTTTGAGTTTTTTTGATCTTATAAGATGCCTTCATAACTATTAAGGGCTAATGACTTAGTGTATATGTAGTCAAAATTTAAAAGGTTTATAGGCTTAGTGTAAATCTAGTCAACATTTAAAAGGTTAATAGGCTTTACTTTTTGGGGGATTATTCTGTATGCTGCAGCTTGTCGATTTTTGCATTCCAAAGTTCTGAAAGAATATGCAGGTGGACTTTATAAAATAGATTACAAAGGCATACTTTATAAAATATTGGATATCCGCCTTGTGGTTGTGTCATATAAAGGGATGAGCCTTCGTGTGAGTCCAAGAAGTAGCTTGTATCTTAAAGAACCTGATCAATAATTTTATCTTGGTCAATACATCTAAGGTGGTTTGACTAATTCCCTAGCCAATTATAAGTTTGGATCTGACCTTAATGAATATCATGAAGATGATTTTGATTAGTTTCATATTCCATAAGATGAGCTTCGAAACTACACAATATTCAAAATGTCTATTGACTTAATTTTGATTAATTTGTGCCATCTTTTATGGTTTCTACAAATCATGTTGAACTGAAAAAATCATCTCAGGACTAACAATAACTCCAAAGTTGTTGTTGCTAGTATCTTAGATATGTTCAGAACTATAAAGGAATGAGGCCCCGTGAGAGGCTAAATAGTAGATTTTTACCTTAAAAAAATGATAGATGAATCTATTTAAAATGGTTTTTTTTTAATTTATAAATGTAAAAGATCAAGATATAATATATATTGATAGAGCATTGATTGTGCAGAAAAAAATTGAAATGACCAAATTTGAACTAAAATTGGTGGATAGCATCAAGTAGTATGTAGCTATTTCTAAATTCTTATCAAACTTATATACATGTATCTATGGTTCGTATAGAGTTCAGCTGCACAGTTTTTAAAATTAAAAAAGCGTTCTAAATAGATTCATCTATCAATTGTTTTTTAAGATAAAAATCTACCGTTTAGCCTCTCGCCGAGCCTCATTCCTTTATACTTTTGAACATGTCTATATGGTTCTGAACATATCTAAGATACTAGCAACAACACCTTCAGAGTTGTTGTTACACTTGAGATGATTTTTCAGTTTAGCATGATATGTAGAAACTATAACATAAAGCACAAATGAACTAAAATTGCATCAATAAACATTTTGAATATTGTGTAGATTTGAAGCCCACCTTATCACTTAAAAGTTTTTTACATCCAAGGTTATGGAATACGAAACTAATCAAAATCATCTTCATTATATTCATTAAGGTTAGATCCGTATTGTCAGGCTTCTCTGAGGCGGGAAAATAATTTAAGATGGAGTTTATTTCTGGATTAGTCAAACTACCTTAGATGTATTCACCAAGATAAAAGCATTGATCAGGTTCTTTAAGATACAAGCTACTTCTTGGACTCACACCAAGGCTTATCCCTTTATATGACACAACCACAATGCCTTCCATTCTACTATAAGGCTGATATCCAATATTTTATAAAGTATGTCTGTGTAATCTATTTTATAATGTCCACGTGCATATCCATTCATAACTTTGAAATGCAAAAATCGACAAGATGCAGTATACAGAACAATCCCCCCAAAAGTAAAATTTATAAACCTTTTGAATGTTGACTAGATTTACACTAAGTCTATAAACCATTTAAATGTTGACTAGATTTATACTAAGCCATTATTCCTTAACTCTTATAAGATAAAAAAACTCAAGACTAAAGAATAATAAACTTGTAACATACCTCCAGCCATTTGAAGAACATTTTCAAGAAGGGTAGTATTGACTTTATTTGGCAAAGATGTAGTCATTGGTGATTCACCCAAAGATGAACCATGCCCTTTAACCATTGGACGTTGGGAATTGTAGCCCTTTCAATAAGTCATCTACCAGGAAGCCTACTACCAACAAATCCTTCCTCAACTCTGAGCTGAGAGTTACAAAGCATTATAGTCAAAGCACATAAGGAAGTAAAACAGTGTCTAGATAGGGATATTATTTCAGTTGGGATAGAGAAGAATTGATGAGAGGATATTATGATGCACAACCACAATGCTATCATGGAGTGTTTTGGAGTTCGGTGGATTTATGGGCAGCCAGCTCTCCAATGCAAAGATGGCCATTTGATGGGCCACAAATTATCTTCTCAAAGCTACTGCTCATCCGGGCAGCATATATGTTGAGGTCAGTATGTGCATAACAATAGAATAATTTCAATCATGATGTTACAACATAATAATTTCAGTCATGATGCTTTATCTCCTGGGTTTATAAATTCTAATAATTATTTAGGCTTGTCTGATAATTATGTAGGTAGGAGACCCTAACAATGACTACAAATGCTAGGAGAGGCTAGAAGAGAACTGCATATAGAATAGATAACCAAAACCCTGAAACAACTGCAGGGCTTGGAGCTGCAGGCTTTTTGTTTCCCAAGTCAGACCTTTTCTATTCCAAAAAGCTCATTCATACTTCCATGGAAAAATTTCTAGCACTAGAGTATAGTGGTAGTTTAAAAGCTTGATAACGGTCAGAGTTTAGGAGGTGATGAATCATACAATACATTTGGGTGGGACAATAAACATGTTGGAGCATGAATGCTTTTATCCAAGGTATAGTAACTTAGAGTGTGACTATTTATATTACTTCACTTTTATCATTGAATCTGCAATATTTTTAACTTCTTGCTGTTTCGATTAGTATAAGTAGTCACAATTGAAGTTATTATATATTCCATAAAAGTACTTGGGTTCCAATATGTTTATTGTCCCAGCCAAATGTATTGTCTGATTCATAAGCTCCTAAACTCTGATCATTACCAAGTTTTCAAGCAGCTGCTATTACTTTAGTGCTAAAAAATTTACCATCATGGAAGCATGAATGATTCTCTTGAAATAGGAAGGGTCTTACTTGTGAAACAAGGGATGCAACTGCAAGTGCTGCAGTCGTTCCAAGGTTTTTGTTATCTATTTTATACGCAGTTCTAGTTACATGTCCATGTCTTCTGGCCTCTCCCAGCATTTGTGGTCACTGTTAGGTTCCCCTACCTGCATAATTTTAAGACAAGCCTCAATAATTATTAGAATTTATAAACCTCGGAGATACAACATAATGACTGATTATTCTGTTGTTACATCATTAATGAAATTGTCATGTTCTTATGCACATACTAACCTGAACATATATAGTACCTGGATGAGTAGTAGCTCTGAGAAGATAATCTGTGACCCATCCAATGGCCATCTTTGCACTGGACAGCTCGCTGCCCATGAATCAGCCAAACTCCAAAACACTCCATGACAGCATTGTGGTTGTGAAGGCCTTTGGAAATCCAAACTTGACATTGTCTACTCCGTCAAGTCCATATCCTCTCGTCAAGTCCAACTGATAAATTGTCCATCTGCCCACAATTCCCGAAGCTCAAAACTAGCAATGTAACTATGTCATACCTCTTGCATTACTGAGTTAAACATTTAGACATCATAACCTGCTGCAATTTTCAGAAACATTAATCTTCATTTCCTTCTGGTGATTGATTGTTGTGTTTTTTGGCTTATTTTTTGATTCACTAGGGTGGGCTGGGCGACCCTTTGGTGGCTTGGCAGCTGAGCTTTTCCTTTCCTTTGAGTATTATTGATAGTTACTTCATCTTTCTCCTGCATGCTGTTACTTCCACAGCCATGGTTTCCAGAGATTCCACATGCCAATTTCTATAGTTCAGTTTCCGTCCTAACTTCAATTACAGCCTTAAATACCTGCAAAGTATTTTTCTATTGCAGTCAGTTAAAAAGATATAAAATGAATTTATATTATACCAAAATTTGGGTGTAAAGGTCAGTCCTCTAAGATTTCAATCTGGAACACAATAGCACATATTGCAGCAACAAATCTAACTTAAAATTTATATATTATTGCAATAAATATAATTTATTTTTAATTAAAAACTAATAAAACTAATATTTTTTCACTTAAAAAATTTATTTGAAATTAAGTTGTTCAAAGAGATTTTCTAGGATACACTCATTATTTCAAAAGATTATTATGTAAACATATGCATATGCTTCTGATAAAGTAGTTTTATGGTCAGTATTTTATGAGATTGTTGTATACACTTTATAATAGAAAAACTATATAAGAAATCATGTTACCAAATTAACCTAGAAACTTAAAAAATAATATTGAGTGAAAAATAGCCAATAAAAGACCCACTTCAAAAACACTACTTATATTATATAATAGTATGACACACAATATCTTATAAATAAAATAATTTAATTTGTCATAGACTTGTGTTATTATACATTTTACCAATCCATAAATATTTAAATAGCTAACAAAAATCAAAGGAAAAGCATAGAAAGTTCTTACCAGAATAGCCCTTGTTGCACTCTGACAATGGTTCTTTTGTTCCAAGAATTTTTTATAATGATTTAATTGTTGGTTGGTCACTCTGACAATATAACGTTACCTTCAAAGCTCTTGATTATGGCTTGATTGAAGCTTGATTTATAGAATTTTGGATGATAGGATGAATGGCTAAGATTTGATTTGATGGATGGCTAAGATTTGATGAGATAACTTTAGGACAAAAAAGGAGGCTTCTAAGTCGTATCCTAGGGCTTCTAAGACTGAGTGAGAGGAAACTAAGGTTTATCCTTATGTGAATGGCTAGGACTAAAAGGTGTAGTATGAAATGGGTGGTGGAGATGTAAAGTTAGTTTGACTTTTGTGCAAGTATCTAGATTTAATGAATGTAGCTGAGGATTAAAACAAGTGGAAAATAATTAATCAAATAATAAAATTATTTAATTAACTAGCATACCTATATTAAGAAAAGTCTCTCCAAATTAGGCCAAGGCATATTGAATCAAAATAAAATAACAATAAAATATTTCCGTTACAAAGCATGCATATTTTTATTTGTGTGAATAACCCTAACCCTATTTTTGCATTCCAATTACCCATTGTTTGCAATACTTGTTTTATTGTAGGTTGAGCATGCTCCTGTTTATCTCAAGTAGCTAGATTCAGTTCTTACATTCATTCAATGTTCCTTATTTCTACAACCCTGGTACTGAAAACGAGTATGTGAACATTAATACCTAACATTCGGGGATCATGATCTCCTACGTATCTATTTCCTTCAAACGATCTCTTTTTCCACCATTATAGACTAAACGAGGGCTCCTACTATAAACTATATAAAGAGGTGCGGGGGCCAGAAAAAGGATATTAACCTAGGTGGTGTATGAGAAAAATGATCAATTGGTTCCCACTCTAGAATGGTTGTGGCCTCCCTACAAATTCTGTTATTGCATCATTTGTCTCTCCATCCATGGATATGGTTCTAATGTTGTATACTCCATTATTGGTGGTGTGACCTTCTTAGTCTTATTGGTTGGTTCCTCAATTCTATATTTCATGCTCTAAATAGTAGAAATAGAAAAATGACTCTGTGTGGATGGTCATGGATCAAAATAAATGGAACGTAGGTCTCAATCTGTAATGTTTGAGCTTATTTTCTAGGGCCTCAAATATAGGAGGGAGCCTAATCATCATACTAGGTTATTTATGTTTCATGTATGAACAAACAATTGAATGCACTTGATTTAGTAATGCCCTATATAGGTACATGTGCGAGGTCAAAGAAATGGTAGCAATCAATGGCAAAGAAATTGCTAGAATTGAGGTGGACAAACTAGTGAATGTGGCAATTCATATGCACCAAATAAGTATGTGCATGCCAAATCAAAGGAAGTGTGGGAGAAATTGGAAATTGGTCGACTTGTCATTTCACATGAATGACAAGAAAACAGGACATCATGAACTAGTATGGTGTGATAGATGGTTTGCCTGATGGGAGAGGAGGATGGCTCAGAGGAGATGCTAACATTTATGATGACAACTATGCAGGTAGTACTGTAACAAACAATATATATGCTAATCAAAATGCCATTTGCAGTGAAGTTGATAATATAGATTCAGCAACATGTCTCAAAGCAAAGAGCAGGCAAATTGATTTCATAGGACATATCTTAGATCTTAGGTTGAGAAAGATCTTCAAATCATGGTCAGTTATTATTTTGCACACAATCTACATGGTGCTTGGGGACACTTTCATCTCCACTTCTCATTAATACAGGGTGAATACTGATATGTCCTCTATAATTGTTGTTGTGCTACTAGATCTGGGGGAGCCGAAAGATGGTATTGGGGTGGTGGTAGAAACACTAACTAAAACCACATCGGCCGGGGGACTGAAGAAGACCTTGGACAATGTTGTTCTCGGCTTGGGGTTCTTGCCCAATAATGACACTCGGCATGTGATCCCCTGGCCATGTAATGGATCATGGGTAATTTTTTTTATTACATTAGTGGGATAAAATGATGAGTCAAAATAGGACGACATGTAGTGTGCGAAATTCCTCAAGGTTCTTTCGAGAGAAGTAGATGTCAACGGCACAGACTGGTTCTTCTCTATCAACTCTGGTGGCTCGGACTCTAGCACGAATGGGTCAGAGATGGGGAAGCAGTCGATGATGATCAAGTGTAGAAAATATTTTATAGAAAAGTGCACATAGGTTAGGAATACATTATAATGTTGATATGTAATTATCTACAATATGCTTAGGGAAGACATAAGTATATGGTTATCTGTATCAGATTTGTTTTGAATATAATCACCCATTTAGCGTTTTTTTTTTAAGGCCCTCCTTTGGAGTAGTCATTTTTAATTTTCTAATCTTGATTTATCAGGAGTGGCTGGCATCGCAACAATTCACTTATCAAAAAAAATAAATAGTTTAAAATTTTAAAAATTATCATTTCATTATATTTAAATTTTTATGGATTATAAAAGTCTATGACACATTAAATTATTTTATTTATAAGATATTGTGTGTCATACTATAATTTAATTAGTATTTTTGAAAGTGGGTCTTTTATTGGCTATCTTTCATTGACTATTATATTTTGAATTTTGCAAAAAATATTATAGGTTAATTTGGTAATATGTTTTCTTATATATTTTATATTATAAAGTTTATACAACAATCCCATAAAATACTCATTGAAGCATAGTGTTACAAATCTAATTATTGATCAATGAGAAGGACTAATGTTGACATAGACACATGAATAATTTGATAATATTATTCATTTATTTGTCACAAATGATAATGTGCATAATTATAATAGAAGAAAAGTAGCACATAGCATTGCAACAAAAGTGGGTGCTGTTAATGCACGAGAAGGAGGAGAAAATGAAAAGTCTTAGGTGGAGTTATTAATTTATAAGGATGTAGGGGTAATGTTAAGTTCCAATCTTGGGATACAAGCAAGTCTTTTAAATGGAGCTCCAATGTATGTTCAAAAATAATATACAAACCTAGAAGTGCACAACTACAACCACCAACATATGTTATAGTTGAATTTGAAAGTTATTCAGACATACCATTTGAAGATCAAACTACACAAATAATACCAATTACACCAATACAAAGGTACCACACAACCCAAATACCCTTAAGATTAGCCTGGGTATTGAAAATACATAAATCACAAGGTATTTGTGGCTATATTTCATGTAAATTAATTACAAGGTCTAGAAATAATTCCACAATTTAAATATGACTGAAAAGATGAAAAAGGGAAAACAACATGCCAACCTAAAATGTGAAGAGTATTAGAAGATAAATGATGCGACGTACTTCTTACAAATCTATTTGAATGAATATGGAGACATTTTATAGTCATAAAAATATGATAAATGAATGCATGTACTTACAAATTTGTTTCAATAAATATGAAATAATGCACTCTTTCAAACATTATCTTATTAGCTCTATTGCATATTTTCAATATTTTTAATGTTATGTTCTCTAAATGTACTACACTATTATTACTCAAACAAAAATGTGTCAATCATTAAAATAGCATTTTTTACATGTTCAAACTATAGATGCTCCTAGCGTACCTATTTTTAGACTTTGTCATATATAAGTTGAATAGGTGCCTTGAGAAGGATATGTCTCAACTATTTTAGAAAGATTTTTCTAAATATAAGTATGCTAGTTCTAGACACTTAATTACTACCATATCCTTATGACACTTCTAACATCATCTTTCAACAACTCCTAGGCCTCATCTTGCACCACTTTCAACATATCCCAAACATCCACCATTCCATTAGTCAACTTATTTAATTCATAGGATAGTCCCTTTTACCAAATTAATCAAATAAATAAATTTATGTATTTAATTTTAATCCATTTTTCTTTTTAGTCAGATTAATTAAATAAATTTTATTTCTTTAATTAATTTAATTTTTCTACATCATCCTTGATTATTTTTTTAAATTATGAAGTAATTGTTTTAAATTTAAAATATATAACGGACATACTTTTATTAAATGAATGTGCATTCAATTAAATTTAAAATATATAACCAACATATTTTTATTAAATAAATTCACATAACAATAAAACCGACATTAAATGAATAATCTATATAAATACAAGTAATACTGAAACATAAATCACAAAATATCAATTGAAATAAAAAAAACAAAAGAATAGTGAGAAGCATAGAAGTTATCAATTAATTTTCTTTTGTTTTCTAGAGAATGAAATTCAATTTACTGGTTTCTTTTCTCTGTTGTCTTTTTAAAAAAATATTAGGATTTAAATTTGTTTTATAAATATACTGTAGGGTTCTACACGTAAATAAAAATCTCTCCACACCCAATTAAGGTTAGAGTTTTAATTTTATAGTTCATGGATTATTTTAGTTTTATTTATTTTACGAAATTAGATAATTTTTGGGATTTCAATTTTATTTACGAAGTTAAAAATGTAGAGTATCTGGAAAATATTTAAATGAAGTGACACCCTGTTGCTGCATTTTTATTTTATTCTTCAAAGTTTAATTTTATAGTTAATGAAATATTTTAGTGTTATTTTATTTTACAAAATTAGATAATTTTTGGGATTTCAATTTTATTTACTCAAGGCATTTCAAATCTCTGCACACCCAAATAGAGTTAGGTTCTTCACATAAATAACAAGAGCTGCAGAGCAGCGAAGTTTCTACCAAAATGTTCATGAATAGTCATGTTTTAATTTGTTGTGTTTGCTTAATTTTAACAACAATGTTGATAATATAATAACTTTACAAATGAAAAAGAAATAATGCATGTTGTATTATGGAAACAATTCATTCGTTTTCTCACATATACGAAAGAAATAAGTGCTTCTAATGACTTCCCTGCACTATTTTCTCCTCACGAACAAGGACCCATTGCATCTAATACATCCATTAATTTTGAGAAGCTGCATGGTACTACTACAATACCATGCGCATTCCTTAGCAAAAACAACATGGAGATGTTTCTATTGTTTCAGAGATCATAGTTTAAGTTTTTTCATATTTTAAGGTTTTTCATATTTTAAATTTTTTCAGGTAATACAGAGACCAAAATTTATGTCTAAGAAGAACAAGATCTATATGTGGAGTCAATATCACTTGTTATAGTAGCATGCTCAACAAAAAGTGTGATTTAAGAACTACTACAACTAGTTTAATGAAATGAAGTCCACTTGTTATAGCAAGTAGCAATATGCTAGACGAAAAGGGTGATTTTAAACTAACTATTACACGTAGCATAAAGATGTCATACCAATTCATACAAATCAATTGCTGAAGTTTTTTTTTTCCACATCTTTGTGATTTAGCAAATGAGATTTTTCAAAATATGAAGCTTATGAAGTTCAAGGAAGGTAGCTGGCAAGATGACAGGATACAGTGAAGATAAAAGAAACTAATCGTGTACACTCCAAAGAACTGGTATTCATAAACTACAAGACTTGCATATGTTTGTGAATGCAAGGGCATATCATACTATCTTGACCTTAATTGAATGAAGCCTTAATTTCCTCCAATGTTTTTCCCCCAGTTTGAGGTACACACAATGCAACGAAGACCAGCATGAAATGAAAGCATGAGGCAGAAATGTTCCTGCAACAGAATGCCCAATGTTTTCAGATTTCATCATCCAGGGCACAGGCACAAGAAAATGATATACTGTTTATTTCATGATTATTTTATAGAGAAAACAATACCTACAGAGATACACTCTAAAAGCATATTGATTGTCATGGTCACACCCCAAGATGCCAACCAATTTGCCAAAGTTGCTACATTGCTAGCAAGACCTTTGACATTGACAGGAAGAATTTTAAGTGGAAGAAATAAATCCAAAACAGTTTTAAATTCTTAGATCACCTCCACCAAGAATACAATGGAGAAGAAATTTAGCAAATTATCAGAATATTGTACTTCTCCAATTCAATTGCTTTGTAGATTTGATTTTGTTTTAGGGCTAAAAACCTTAGAATATATGCTTAGTAAAGAAGGAAAAATATCTCAGGCATAATAGTCCATGGAATGGATATAATACAAATGGAAAACAAGATGTTGTAACCTACAATGAAACTCTCATTCTGTGAGAAGGGATCCTCGAAGCAGTTATCTTTCTAGAGATATTACTCCTCGAATGGAAATTCTAGTCATTCTGAAGCCAAAGGACGAATAGCAAGTCCCTTCCTCTCAAATATGATACAAGTCCATACAGCCAAGGCGAAACTGAAAACCATTCATACCCTGGAGGATAGCATTAAATACCTGTGTCAAAATTTTGGAGATCATGATGCCCAAATCCCTATGTTGGAGAGTGAATTAGCAAATTGAAAAGATTCTAAATTTCTAATCTTATTAGAAGGTTGGTTGCTGAAGCAATGCAGGAAAACTTGGAGGTTCAACATGCAACCAAGTGGCAAACAACTCAGGTTGGAAGTTGCAAAACCATCCAGGCCTATGCTAGAAATTCGCGAGCCATCCTGTCCAAACCCAGAGTTAAGCACACTACCTCAGTCATTTGGTCCCATGCCGAACCAATGTAGAAAGCTGATCTGCAGGATCCAAAACAGAAGGATCCAGTTGAAAGGCCCTCTTGAGGGCTCTCCTATTCCATCTGAAATTTTTAGGCATGGCTCTAATGCATACGAATGAAAGAATCCCATTTTTGTAATATTAAAAATTCTAATTCCAAGGTGATAGGGAAAAAGATGATTGTACATTATTTTAGAAAAAATTAATCTGTAGTTGTACATATTAGAGTCAGGACTGATTCTGTTTATTAGTTGTAAGGTTCATATTGGTAGGAGTCTCACCAAAATTTGGTATGCTCTAGTGATCAGGGCTTAAATTTGACAGTCGACCCTGCCTGTCAAGTAATTTTTTTGTGACGGTCATCTATTTGAAGTTGCCTTTCAAATATTAAAGCCTACCTATTTTAGAAAATATATATATAGGAATACTTACATAGAAATTTTGACAGTTTACTTGAAATCTCACCTTTCAAGTGATACAGTCTTTCTAAAATTTTAACTGTATTTTACGACTAAAATGACTAAATATGGCCATACGGCCATCACATTACGCCCTGGTAGTGATCAATGCATAATCAAGCCAAGGAAAGCAAAACAACAATCCACACTTTTGTTTATTAGCACTGTCCAAAGTCTCCAAAGTCTCCAAATTTCTAATAAAAGAAAACAAAAGAAAAAAAATTAAATGTAATTTTTAAAACTCATAACCTAATATTTGTCATGTTGCCAAAACACCTTAAACATAACACTTCTCAAGGACTCACTTTTTGCTGTCTTGTTGGTGATAAATCTTGAGCTTACCACTTCAACAAATACATTTTAAGACTCCCCATTTCCAATAACTTTATCCGAAAGCTATAAAATATAGCTACAGCTCCAGCAGCCAAAAGCTTTATACAATTTTAACTTTTGAAATTCACATAAAACCCAGCTAGCCCTAAATCCTATGCTCTGAATATCTCAAGCTATTACAGCACTAGAAATGCAAAATTACAAATCCGAGGCCCATAAATCTTGCCATAAATAACAGGAAACTAAAATCCATAGAAAAAAAAAGTTTGCCCTAAAATTTGACATAAATATACTGCAACCATCAATTCCCATTTCAATTATTAAATTTAATGTAATTTTCTGGGGTCTCAAAACGTGGCATCTATAGGAGATTACTTAAGTAGTTCACACTAAAAATGAAAATAATTCAATGTACGAATTTGATCTAGGATAAAATCCATATATTGAACGTAAAAGTAGTATTTGCATTATTTTTTTTTGGGTACGAAAAGCAAATAACCCACTGAACAACATATTGAAGCGTTAAAACCCTAAAGAACACATAGACAACATAGTCCTCTAAGTTGAAACTCTAGAAAAAACTATTTTGAAATGTCTTGTTGCCCGTGCTCAGGAGCGACAATGGCCATTCCCTCGAGGATGTGATTCAGAATGAGGTTGCAGCCATCCAAAGGGTAAGGAATTTTTTCGAGCAGGCAGCAAGCGTTACTATCCTCGCATTCTACAAAGCTGTTGGCATTAATTTCACCCACTAACGTAGAAGGTTCTCACCTGCTCCCACCGACTTCTCACCTACTCTCACCAACCACAGACCTGCAGAAAGACCATGTGCGTTGAAGAGAAACATGTGTTTTGACTGTATTCCTAGAGTCTAGGTTGTTCTAAAGCCCTCTATAAATAGAGGCAAATGTAATGGTTTAATCATCAGGCAATTGCAATTGCCTCGATCACCAAGCATTGGATGTTTGGTTAAGTTGTGTGTTGTAATATTCTGTGCTTGTTGTGTTGTTTGCACCAAACCTTCATTTGGTATCAGAGCCAGCTTAATAACAGAGCTAGGGTTATTGGAGATGCGCTGGATTATGTCTTGTGTTTGCAGGTTCATCTCTGAAGAGAAATCAGGTTAAAGAAATTGTGGTGACGCCGTCCAGCTAAAGCTGTGAAAGAAATTGGCAGATCACTGGAGTTGTTGAATGAAAAATTAAATAAAAAGCCGTTAAAGCCAATCAAAAGGGAGTCCGCTGCAACAAGGAGCCGCAGCTCTTGAGGAAGTCAATCGCCCAGATCTGATTGCTCTGGCGCCACAGGAAGTGAAAGAAAGAACGCATAAATTTGTTATAGCTGCCCTAAAGGAAATGAGATTGCAGAAATCAATCCGCTGATAAGGAAAGTCAAAAAGTTGAATTAGTTTGCAAGGTTGTTTGAAGACAAGCCAGTGCCAAGGGAGAAGAGGTCCCTGTGTTAATATTTCTGCAGCTGAATCTGCTGTTATTACCAAGAGGAGGCCATCGCCCAAGATTGAAAATTGCTCAGCCAAGGGAGTCGCAGCATACAAGAAAGGGTTTGTAGAAAAAGAATATAGGCCGCAGCCTGTCCAATAGCGATCAAAAGAGGAGGATCGCTGTTCAAAGATGCCGCAGCCATCCAAGAGGTTAGATATCGTGGAAGTTGAAAGTTTAAATCCACAAAAGGAAATTGTTGAGAAAAAGGCCGCCGAAGCATAGTCTTGTGAGCGAGAGAGGGAATGTTGGTGTTATGAAGGTCAAAGGAAGGATTGCAGATCTGCCGAGAGAAGAGCTGGGAGTTGTCTGATAAGGAAGTTGTCGTCGCCTAAAGCTGCTGAAAGGAGATCAGCCAAGTCAAAAGTTTGCAGAAAATTTCAGAGTAGAAAATAGCTAATGAAGTGAGCCGTCAGCCCAATAAGGAGTTTGCAGAATTCGTCCAAGGGTAGATTAAAGTCAAGCTAAAATGTCAAAGTTTGTTGTCTCTATTGTCTATCTTGAAGTTGGTTCTGTAGAACATAAAAAGTTTGAAGAGTTTGTATAAGTCTCTTGATTCAGAGAATGAAGTATTATGTAGAAAAACATTCTTAAAATCTGTAGAACAAAGTAAGAAGTCTTGATAAAAGATCAGAAGGTCAGAGGAGGATAGAGAAGGATAGGTGTCTAAAGTTGTAAAACAAGTTGAGTGAAATTGTCAATGTATAAGGAAATAAGATGGTTGAATGCTGCAGCATTCTATATTTGTGTAAGCCATGTATGAAATCAGAAGAAGCAATTGAAGTTAGGATCCCTGAGCACCAGCAGTGTGACTCTATGGGAGATGTTGAGGAAAGCAAGGTAATCACACCTGAACCTATGATGGACTGGTGACAAGAAGGCCAGAGCTCGTGGATAGAGCATCCCTACAGCAAAATGGGATTTCCTAGGTTTGATCCATAAAATTTGAAGATTGCAGATGCTGAAGCATCAATGAAAAAGGTCAAGAAAGTAATTGAAATTTGTGGTCGAAATTAAGGGGGAGAATGTTGGCATTAATTTCACCCACTAATGTAGAAGCTTCTCACCTGCTCCCACCGACTTCTCACCTACTCTCACCAACCACAGACCTGCAGAAAGACCATGTGCGTTGAATGGAGAAACATGTGTTTTGACTGTATTCCTAGAGTCTAGGTTGTTCTAAAGCCCTCTATAAATAGAGGCAAATGTAATGGTTTAATCATCAGGCAATTGCAATTGCCTCGATCACCAAGCATTGGATGTTTGATTAAATTGTGTGTTGTAATATTCTGTACTTGTTGTGCTTTTTGCACCAAGCCTTCAAAAGCATTCAGCGATGAGGCTGCTGTTTGCCAGGGGTTTCCAACCATAGCCCTCCTAATTCAAAATAGTATACAACATACGACAATAATCTACTTCTTGTTATTTTCAGGGATACGCACACCCTGTTCCAAAGATCCCACTTTGGCGTCTGAGTTTGGCTCTACACCTATCACCTGATTGCATTTCCACGTCTGATTTATGCAGTTTTCAAAGATTAGGGAAAGCAATGTCAATACCATGCCTGGCAATAATTTTTGACAGATCTCCCATGCCCTGTTCAAAAGCACCCTCAGGAAGGATTGATTGTAAAAGGTTGCTGTATTTGGCATAAGAGAACATGCTACAATCTCCGAGGCTTATCAACAAGCCTAGCAAAGGAGCGATCCACATCTGAGCGAGAGATTTTGTCAAACAACTAGTTCAGCTTCAAGTCAAGTCTCTCATCAACAAGTTGTCCCTTCTGAGCAAATTTATAGATCTGCTTCACAGTCTTTGGGGCCATTTTCTTAAAATTAATTCAAACAAAACTGTAATAAAATGCAAGAAATGATACTTTGGGGGTGTTTTCTTATTATTAATTGTTCTCTGCCAAACGAAAGATATAAAACAAATATAATGATAGTAACATGCTCTTATTATCTGCTACTCCCTTTCTATAGGCTAATATTACCGTCATTATTGTAATGGATGCATATTAAAAGTTTTCTGTCAATTAGATTAAAGAAAAATTAATTTTCAAATATATTTTGTTATAATATTTGCATCGATACAATAACAATAGCTAAATATTTTTTAAATAGAAAAACTATTTCAATTTGGTTGCAAAACGAATTATTAATCACTAGTTAAGAACAGGCCTTGCCTATAGTTTCTTTGACAGAAACTAAAAATATGCATGCTTTGTTGTAAAGAAAATATTTTAGTGTTATTTTATTTTGATTCAATACAAGCTTAGGATATCTCTAGCGTATTTTAAGTAGATTTTTCTAAAGATAGTATGGTAGTTTATAGTCAATGAAATATTTTAGTGTTATTTTATTTTAAGAAACTAGATTATTTTTGGGATTTTAAATTTTATTTACTCAGGGAATTCAAATCTCCCCATAGCCAAATAGGGTTAGGGTTCTTCACATAAATAAAAATATGCATGCTTTGTAAAGGAAGTATTTTATTGTTATTTTGTTTTGATTCAAGAGGCCGGCATAATTTGTTGGAAAATGAGGTGTCTCTGCACATTTGCTGTTATAGTTATTTTTATTTAATATTTTCTTACATCTATTACGCATTGTCGGTGCTTTGAAAATTGGTTTTTTAGGTGTCAAAAGATGCCCACATGATAGTATATTATGGAAGGCCTGTTTTTAGACATATTATGATAGATTCTATGACATCTGTAAGGGTAAAAATAGGGGATTTCATTTTGGCTGAGAAGCTTCACAATTGGTTTTGTAAAATGACAGATGGTTTTGTATAGCCAGAAGTCTATAAATTGGAGGCTTGTAGTTTGCATAGTGTGAGTTTGCAAGTATTATTATGCTGCTAGAATGCTACTGGAATTCTTCTAGAATTGTTTACTGGTGATACTCTTGTAATAAACTTGCTCTACAAGTGTATGTAATCTTGTTATACTTGCTCTACAAGTGTATGTAATCTTGTTATTGGATTTGGAATACATTGAGCAGGCTTTTGGAGTGTGGGGTTTTTCACCCGAAAGGGTTTTCCCATGTATATCTGGTGTTTTGTGTTTTATTGTTTATTTCATGCTTTGAATGTGTTGCTGGAATTTTTGTAACTGTTAGATCAGCTTTTAAAAGTTTTGCATAATATCTCTCCTCAAGATTGGCTTAGGAAGTTGTTTCCGCAATTTTAACTTCCTTTCATAATTTAGGTAAATTTTTTTAAAGATAGGTATGCTGGTTAATTAAATAATTTTATTATTTGATTTCACCTTGTTCTAATAATCGTCATCCACTTGCCACAAATAATAAACAAGAGTCACATGTTGACCACAAAAGCCAAACTAACTTTACATCTCCACCACCCATTTCATACTACCTCTTAATCCTAGCCATTCACATAAGAATAAGCCCTAGTTTCATTTGATTCAATCTTGTCCATCCCTTCATCAACATATGGATATGACTTAGAAGCCTCCTTTTTTCCTTAAAGTCATCTCATCAAATCTTGGCCATCCATCTAATTAAATCTTAGCCATTCATCCTATCATCCAAAAATCTATAAATTAAGCCTCTATCAAACCATAATATGGAGCTTCCAATGTAATGTAATGTTATGTTGTCAAAGTGAGCAACCAACAATCAAATCATTATAAAAAATCATTGTAGCAAAACCACCATTGTCATAGTGCAACAAGGGCTATTTTGGTAAGATCTTTCTATGTTTTTCCTTTGATTTTTGTTAGATATTTAAATATTTATGTCTAATGACACAAGTCTATGACACATTAAATTATTTTATTTATAAGATATTGTGTGTCATACTATAATATAATTAGTGTTTTGGAAGTGGTTGTTTTATATTTTATATTATAAGGTTTATACAATAATCCCATAAAGTACTGATCATGGAACTACTTTATCATAAATATTTTCATATGTTCACATAATATTTTTTTTATATAATAATTGCATCCTATAAAAACTCTTTGAACAACTTAATTTGAATAAAGTTTTTTTTCAAGTAAAGTATATTATTTTTATCAGTTTTTAATTAAAAAATAAATAAGTTAGATATTTGTTGCTGTAATATATGCTAATGTCTTACATATTGAAATCCAAGAACACTCAACTTTAAACCCAAATATAATATAATATAATTTTATTTTATATCATCTTAACTAAGTGCAGTAGAAAAATGCTTTTCAAGTATTTAAGGCTATTATAGATCGTTATTTCTTTATTTTTCTTTATGTATTTTTGTCTTTACTCTAGTGGCTCACCTTACTGTGCTCTTTCCTTTTTTTTTATTTTTTAGTTCTTTCTTCTTTCAATTTTGGTTCTCCATCCTCTTTTACTATAATTTATATATTTTTATTCTTGGTGTGTCTTTCTTTCTATACTTTTTTAAAAAATTCGTTTCTCTTTTATGTTATTCTTCCTAGGTATTTTTTCATAATATCATCTTGGTTTATTTCTTTTTCATCTTTAAGGTAATTGATTTTCTTCTTTTATTTTCTTCTCTTTTTATCCCTGAGTTTCGCTTTCATCCTCTTCTTTATTTTCTAATTGGTTTCTTATTGTCTCTCTAATTTTACATAGTTACTTCCTTTTATTAATTAGATTTTGTCCCTTCTTTGGGTAGCCACCTTTCCTTTATTTTCTCTTCCTTTGAATTTTTACTTTTTTCTTTCAATTGCTCTGTTTAACTCTTTATGCTTGTTTTATTTGTATATTTTATTTAAGCTAACCAATTGTTACTTTTCCTTGACATACATGCCCCCAACACCCTCTCTCCTTTTATACAGCCTTCTCTACAATTGTATCTCTATTTCATTCTCATTTTTTGTCTTGATGATGGATCATGGAGTATGATCCGAAACGTTGACACAGAAAAAGCAATCACACAGTAATCCAGAAGCTCAAAAACTCAAGCTATAATTGAAGTTAAGATGGAAACTGAACAACATAAATTTGTGTGGAATCTCTGGAACCATGGAAGTGGAAGTAACAACATGAACGAGACAAAGGAAGTAACTATCTATAATACATAAAGAAAAGAAGAAGCCTCACCTGCAAAGCCACCAAAGAGTTACCCAGGCTGCCCTAGTGAATAAAAAAACATAAGCCAAAAAATACAACAATCAATCGCCATAAGGCAATGAAGATTAACGTTCTAGAAATTGCAGCAGGTTATAATGTCTGAATGTTTAACTCAGTATTGCAGGAGGTATGACATAGTTGTGGCTATTTTTTGAGCTTCGTGAATGGTGAGCAGTTGGACAATTTATCAGCTGGACTTGACAGGAGCATATGGACTTGACACAATAGACAATTTTAAGTTTGGATTTCCAAAGGCCTTCACAACCACAATGTTGTGATCGACTATTTTCGAGTTCGGCGGATTCATGGGTAGAGATTTCTCCAATGCAAAGATGGGCATTCATTGGGGCACATATTATCTTCTCAAAGCTATTGCTCATCTAGGGACCATATATGTTTAGGTTAATATGTGCATAACAATAGAATAATTCCAGTCTTGATGTAACAATGAAATAATTTTACAGGTTTATAAATTCTAATAATTATTGAGGCTCGTCTGAAAATTATACAGGTAGGGGACCTTAATAATGACCACAAATGCTGGGAGAGGCTAGAAGATATGGACACTTCCAAAACCGCGTATAAATAACCGAAACCCTAAAATAGTTGTAGCACTTGTAGCTGCATCCCTTGTTTCACTCCAAGAGACTCATTCATGCTTCCTTAATGCTAATTTATTTAGCACTAGATAAATAGCAACATCTTCAAAACATGGTAATGATAGAGTTTAGGAGCTAATGAATCAGAGAATATGTTTGGGTGGGACAATAAACATGTTGAAGCCAAAGTGCTTTTATCTAAGGTATAGAAATTTCGAGTGTGGCTACTTATATAACTTCTTACTGATTTGATTAATATATGTAGTCACAATCTAAGTTATTATACTTGGGATAAAAGCACTCGGGGCTACAACGTGTTTATTGTTCAATCCAAATTTATTGTCTGATTTATCAGCTCCTAAACTCCGATTGTTATCATGCTTTTAAGCTGATATTACTCTAGTGCTGAAAAATTTACCATCATGGAAGCATGAATGAGTCTCTTGGAATAGGAAGGGTCTGATTTGTGAAACACAAGGGATGCAGCTGCAAGTGCTATAGTCATTTCATGGATTTGGTTATCTATTTTATATGCAGTTATGGTAGTGTCCATGTCCTCTAGCCTTTCCCAGCATTTGTAGGGTCTCCTAGCTGCATAATTATCAGAAAAGCCTAAATAATTATTAGAATTTATGAACCCAGGAGATACAACATCATGACTGAAACTATTTGGTTGTAACATCATGACTAAATTTGTTTTGTTGTTATGCATATACTAACCTGAACATATATGGTGCCTAGATGAACGGTATCTTTAAAAAGATAATTTGTGGCACATCGAATGACCATATTTACATTGGAGAGATCATTACCCACGAATCCTCCGAACTCCAAAACATTCCATGACAACATTGTGGTTGTGAAGGCCATTGGAAATCCAAACTTAACATTATCTCCTGCATCATAATATCCTCCCGTCAATTCTTGTCTATCCCAACTGAAATAATATCCGTGTCTCGACATTGTTCTACTTCCTTATGTGCTTTGACTGTAATGCTTGGTAGCTCGAGGAGTTTAGAGTTGGGAAAGGATTCATTGGTAGCAGGCTTCCTGGTTGTCGGCTAATTTTAGGGGCTACTATTTATGTTACTATTGCCCCCTTATGTTAATGTATACTATCATAAGATTAATTATAATGGGGAAGATGAAAGGAACAATAGCATTGTCTATACTTCTTCTCATCCTCCTCATTCCCAACATTGACGTACAATGGTTAAAGGTCATGGTTCATCTTTAGGTGCATCACCAATTAGCACTTCTTTGCCAAATGTAGTCTATACTACCCTCCTTGGAAATGATCCTCAAATGGCTGGAAGTATGTTACAAGTTTATTATTTTTTAGTTTTGTGTTTTTTTTAATCTTTTAAGATGCCTTCATAAATGTTAAGGGATAATGACTTAGTGTATATCTAGTCAATATTTAAAAGGTTTATAGGATTAGTGTCAATCTAGTCAACATTTAAAAGGTTAATAGGCTTTACTTTTTAAGGGATTGTTCCGTATGTTGCATCTTGTGGATTTCTGCATTCCAAAGTTCTAAAGAATATATAAGTGGACTTTATAAAATAGATTACATAGGCATACTTTATAAAATATTGGATATCCACCTTGGGGTTGTGTTACATAAAGGGATGAGCCTTGGTGTGAGTTTAAGAAGTAGCTTGCATCTTAAAGAACCTGATCAATTATTTTATCTTTGTCAACACATCTCAGGAGGTTTGACTAATCCCCCAACCAATGTTAAGTTTGGATCTGACCTTATTGAATATAATGAAGATGATTTTGATTAGTTTCATATTCCATAAGATGGGCTTCCAATCTACACAATATTCAAAATATTTATTGATGCAATTTTTTTTGATGAATAGGCGACCAATATATCTATATTAATGAAAGATAATAATACACATATTGGTACAGGGGCACCCAATCCACAGTGGCCTCCATAAGGTATTAACTATTTACAGTTCATTTTGATGTTTCCAATAAGGTCCTAAGCTGACCATTCAATGTAATAAGGTCTGTTTGACCAATCATGTTATTTTAGTTTGTATTTAGGTTTATGTTGTAAGTCCCAAGGACATTTGTCGAGCTGTAATCTCGAACGCTGTTAGACAGTTAGAGGTTGTTAGTCGGTTGTAATCTCCCAGTTGTTTGGATTAATCTCCCAGCCGCTTGGAGCCAATTCAGTACTACCGAGGGTAAGTGAATAAATACCCCAGGATTAGATCGATTGTGATCATGATAGTAGTAGTGTGAAATTGAGTTGTGCAATTGTGAGAATAGAGCATCTGTATACATTTCTAAAAGCATAAATAACAAGGTCTTGTTTTGTGTCGTGCAACTTTCTCTTATTCGATCTCATTAGGTTTTCCTCTGTAATAATCGATTATTTTTTTTGGATCGAGATGGATCGTTAATCCATTCCATCGCTTAGATTTCTTTGAAATCAGTGGAATGGCTATACAGTGTTTTTGTTTTATTTTTCTGTTTGTTCAATTTCATGCTTGCAGGATCGAGTACGGGATGCATTGAAAGATCCTAGCATCCTCATGTGCTAGGTTGGGAAAGTCTAAAATCTGTGTTAGATTGTTAAGGAAACAAATCTGTGAAGTTGCAGGGTTTGCAGTGGTTTGAATTAGTGAAATTCTGCGTTATTCCATCAGATATACAATTTGTGTGTATATCACATTTACATGTCAGATATACATTCCGTGTGTATATCGCAAGGGTCTGTTCTGTGTGTATGTCTCAAAGCATATCGGGAAGCATTGAGGCATTGTATGTCAAGATTAGTAAACATACATTGCAAATATACATTATGTGCGTATATGGATAATGTATGTTGGGTTCATCTCCTGTGTATCCTGCAGTTGTAAGTCGTGAGTATCTTGCAAATGGTTATTGAGATTGTATGCAGTAAACATACATTGTGAAAGTGCAAGTGTATCGACATACAAAGAAGTCAACAATTCGGTCAAATGTACATTTGGCGAAGCATGTTGGGAATGTATCTTCCAGTTGTATGTTGAAACATACATTGGATTAGATACAAGAGAAGTAAGCAATCAAACTTACCAAATGCATATTCGGATTGTATATTTCGAATGTATATTGAACATATATATTTCAAAGATACATTGAGTCGGGTGCAAAGCGTGACTGGCAGCAGTGGTGAAGGAACCCGACAATCACAGGTCAACTGAAGTATATTGCAATTGCATATTGCAAATGTATATTCTGAATGTACATTCGGTAATATATCTTGCGGCAGATACAAGCGTTGAAGACATACATCGGGGTGATCGTTTGTAAGTTGGCCAATAAGAATGTTTTGCCGATAGGCAAGAGGTGCATGTATATACATTAGAGAATGTATGGTAAGTAAAACAAAGACATACAAAGGGAAATGCATGTTAGGGTTTTAGGCTCCTCATCATATTGGTATCAAAGCCCAGCAAAAGGTCTGGGCTATTGTGTGTTGATTCTGTCACTGAGAAGGCAGACGTAGAAGGATTGAGAGGTTGACAAGATGCCTCTGAAAGGTAATGGTATTGCCAGAGAGTTGCAGGAGACGAAGGAAAAACATGCTAAAGAGATGAGGAAGATGAAATAGCTTGCAGAAGCACTTCAAGCTAGGCTTACAGCCTTTGAGACAAACAAAAAAAGAGAAATGGAAGACAATGAATTAGAAAAAGAAGATGATGGTGAAGAATTTGAAGAGGTAGATGAAGATTTGAATCCTGAAGATCAAAGATTTACAAAATTGTTAAGGGTAGTTTAGAATGACAAACCTAAGGAAAAGATTGATGTTCCAAGGTACACTGGAAGTTTGAATGAGGAAGAGTTACTTGATTGGATTGCTGCATTAGATAATCACTTTGAATGTGAGGAAGTTCCTGAGAAGCAGAAGGTAAAGATTGCAAAGACCAAATTGGGAGGTCATGCTTTGGTATGGTGGGATTATGTCCAATCAGAGAGGAGAAAGCAAGGTAAGTCAAAGATTTCTTCATGGGACAAGATGGTAGCAAGGATCAAGGGTAAATTTTTACCCAAGGATTATGAAGTTCAAATGTTTAAGAAACTTCAATTTTTAAGGCAAAAAGAAATGGATGTGAAAGCATATACGGAGGAATTTCATAAATTGAGTATGAGGTCTAGTCATCATGAGAATGAGATTGAAAAGGTTGCTAGATACCTAGTTGGTTTGAGATTGAACATACATGATGAATTAGTTCTAGCTAATCCTAGGAGTGTAGAAGACTGTTATCAAATGACAATCAAGATTGAGGAAAAGATGAAAAGGAGACAGGATAAGTCCATGAGGGGAAGAGGCAGCAATGTAAGAGGAAGAGGATCGGCCCCTACACCAAAACAAACCAGTGAGAATCAAGAAGAGACTGTAAAGGACAGGAGTAGTCTGATTTCAGAGGTGGATGGAAAGGCACAAGAGGCAGATTTGGAGGTGGCAGAGGTTTTAATACATTTTTAGGAAAGTGCTACACTTGTGGTGAGTTTGGTCATCCATCCTTCAAGTGTCCTGCAAAGTTTGGTGCTACTTCAAGTGGTAATGAAAGAAGAAGTGAAAAGAGAGTTTAAATTGTGCAAGAGAATGAGGGGAGTATGACATCTCCTGAAGTAAATTTGGAATCAGAAATGGGAGAAAGTTTGATGATCAGAAGGACCATGTTGCAAACATCTAAGTAGATAGATTTGAGCCAAAGGAGAAACTTGTTCAAGACTACATGCAAATGTAGAGGTAAGGTATGCAAAATAGTAATAGATTCTGGTTCAATAGATAATATGGTATCTCAGGAAATGGTGGATAAGTTAAAATTGGAAAGGATTCCTCATCAAAATCCTTACAAAGCATTTTGGGTAAGTGATAGTCAATCACTTTTGGTATATGAACAAGCATATGTTGATTTCCAGATTGGGGAATATCAGGATAGGGTTTTGTGTGACATATTGCTCATGTAATGTTGTCACCTACTTTTGGGTAGGCCATGGCAATTTGATAGGAGAGCATTGTATGATGGATATGCTAACACCTACACCTTCAAGAAGGAAGGGAGAATTTTTGTGATGACACCATTGCAGGAGGATGCTGAAGCAAAGAAGGCAGCCAAAATCATTTTGGTAGGAAAGAAAGTGTTTGTGAAGATGCATGAAGCAGAGATAATGAAAGTTGATGATATCTCAAGGAATGGGATCGCTGGAGATCACAGTTTGAAGATGATTTCAGTTCTGACTGGTGGAGATCAGATGGATCAGCAGAAGGTCAAAGAGCAGGTTTACAAGCAGCCACAAGTTGATTGGAAAGACAAGGATGTTATCATAGTAGGGACAATTGTTTGTCCTCTAGAGCCAACAAGAGTTGAAAGACAAATAGATTCTATCATAGCAGCAGTACAAGACGCATTACCCAAGGTTTATAATACAGGTGTTCAGATAGAGATGACAGTAAGAAAGAAAGGTGTGAGTAGAGCCTACAACGCTAGGCATGAGTTTTTTATTCCATCAAAGTAGGTTGCAGTTTAGAGATCATGGGGAAGCCATGAGATAGGAAAGAGTAAAGGTGGAATACACCCAAGCATTAACTCATGGGGCATGATTTCTTTTCGTGGTGGGGTGTATGGTGCAGGGGCACCCAACCACAGTGGCCTCCATAAGGCATTAACTATTTACAGTTCATTTTGATGTTTCCAATAAGGTCCTAAGCTGACCATTCAATGTAATAAGGTCTGTTTGACCAATGCATGTTATTTTAGTTTGTATTTAGGTTTATGTTGTAAGTCCCAAGGACATTTGTCAAGCTGTAATCTTGAAGGTTGTTAGATAGTTAGAGGTTGTTAGTCGGTTGTAATCTCCCAGTCATTTGGATTAATCTCCTAGCCGTTTGGATTAATCTCCCAGCCGCTTGGAGCCAATTTAGTACTACCGAGGGTAAGTGAATAAATACCCCAAGATTAGATCAATTGTGATCATCATAGTAGTAGTGTGAAGTTGAGTTGTGCAATTGTGAGAACAGAGCATCTGTATACATTTCTGAAAGCATAAATAACAAGGTCCTATTTTGTGTCTTGCAACTTTCTGTTATTCTATCTCATTAGGTTTTCCTCTGTAATAATCGATTTACTATTTTGGGATTGAGATGGATCATTAATCCATTCCACTGGTTAGATTTCTTTGAAATCAGTGGAATGGTTGTATAGTGTTTTCATTTTGTTTTTCTATTTGTTTGATTTCATGCTTGTAGGATCAGGTACGGGATGTATTGAAAGATCCTAGCATCCTCATGTGCTAGGTTGGGAAAGTCTAAAATCTGTGTTAGATTGTTAAGGAAACAGATCTGTGAAGTTGTAGGGTTTGCAACAGTTTGAATCGGTGAAATTCCACGTTATTCCATCAGATATACAATTTGTGTGTATATCGCATTTGCATGTCAGATATACATTCCGTGTGTATATCGCAAGGGTCTGTTCTGTGTGTATGTCGTAAAGCATATCGGGAAGCATTGAGGCATTGTATGTCAAGATTAGTAAACATACATTGTGAATATACATTCTGTATGTATATTGTTAATGTATGTCGGGTTCATCTCTTGTGTATCCTGCAGTTTTAAGTCATGAGTATCTCGCAAATGGTTATCGAGATTGTATGCAGTAAACATACATTGTGAATGTGCAAGTGTATCGGCATACAAAGAAGTCAACAATTCGGTCAAATGTACATTTGGCGAAGCATGTTGGGAATGTATCTTCCGGTTGTATGTTGAAACATACATTGGATTAGATACAAGAGAAGTCAATGGTCAAACTTACCGAATGCATATTGGGATTGTATATTTTGAATGTGTATTGAACATATACATTTCACAGATACATTGAGTCGAGTGCAAAGCGTGACCAGCAGCAGTGGTGAAGGAAACCGACGATCACAGGTCAACTAAAGTATATTGGGATTGTATATCGCAAATGTATATTCTGAATGTACATTGGGTAATGTATCTTGCGGCAGATACAAGCATTGAAGACATACAACCGGGTGATAGTTTGTAAGGTGATAGTTTGAGAGGTACATTTATATACATCGGAGAATGTATGTTAAGTAAAACAAAGACATACAAAGGGAAATGCATGTTAGGGTTTTAGGCTCCTCATCACATATCACAAAAAAGGATGGGTGGTTAAAATGAACACTCCCAAAAGTCACATGGGCAGATCCTAGAAAGTCATATAGTTATGGGCCATGCCCAGAATCTAGAAAACATTACAAAAACAATGAAAAAAGGCCATCAACCGGCTAGAGCAGTGCCAGAGGATGGAGGATCCTTGTCATCTAGGTTTTCCCATATAGCAATAGGGTCTAGGATGATGTCAGGAAGAGCCCAACCATTGTTATGTTTTTATATTTCTGTATTTTTATCTTCACGGTGAGGTGAAATTGCCAAATCCAAACATGGGACTGCAAGTACAAAAATCATGTACAACATCAACGAGGACCCCTATGATCATTTTAAATCCTTGTCACATACATGTAAGCATGAATAATGTCCTCTACGCAACAAACCTCTTGATGACGAGTCTTCTTTCTTATCTTGTGTTGTTTCCTCTCTCTCTCTCTCTCTAATTTTGATGCCTTTTGACACTTTACGTGACACTTGTCAATTTGCATTTCCTGAGCTTTCGACCTTGTCCTAAGCCTTGTGGTACATATTGCAACTTTGATGCAAACCATTGTAGATTCTGTGAGGTCTATTGACTCAGACTTTGATGGATTCCATAAATAGAGAGAGGAGAGGTGCCAATTTTATGCTGATGGCCTCTCCTATAAGGATATTTTGGATCTTAAAATCACAAAAGGTCATTTAGCGCTATATTTTAGACATCCCATTACAAATAAACCTATTACTGCAAATAAGAAAAGAATATTAATCAGGTGGTGTAGGCATGAAGGAATGTCTACCAATTTTTGGGATAGATGGTGGATGGTGTTTGATTATCCACCTCATGTTAATTGTGAGGTTCCTTTATATTTTTTGAGAAAATTATATGTAGAGTTTGTTATGAATCAGAAACCCAACTACTTTGATTTTAGATCATTCCAGGGTATTGGTGGTAGCATGCCACAATAGAGGTTGGGGGCACGGGTTGATCCCCAACAACCTGTACTTGTTCAACCTCTTATTGACCCTCCTGTTGCGGTATCCACACTAGGCACATTGAGTGCAATCTCAGGTAGCCTAGATGAGCAGGCTTCTATGATGGTAGCTCGGGTTAGAGACCATGGAGGAGTTGATGATGGAAGTGGTCCTAGTACCACTCCACATGTGTCGATGCCTCATACATGTATGAGTTGCAATCAGTTGTGTTATGGATCTTATCAGGTAGCTGCACTCACTTTAGCTACACATGCATCATCTGATAATATGGGTGAATCATTTGTTGATTATCTATTTGTTGAGGATCATCCTACTGATCATTCGACATATGTATATATAGGTTACACACATGTTGAATTTATAACAATTTTAAGCACGTGTTTTTAATGAACATATAGATAAATTAAATTGTAATATTTTAACAATCGAATTGTTTAGTGTAGATGATGGCAATAGGGACCATTGATCGATTTAATTTTTCATCAACACCTATTCATCTTGGGCACCCAATTGGGGTATTTTGAATGATTTATATTTTAAATAATTTTATTTACTTGATTTTAATTTGTAATTTAGTCTTGAACATGTACATTAAATATTTATGTTGGTTCAGAATTCTTCCACATTCAATCCTTCATTTGAGGGTGTCTCGACCGCTCCTCCATCATTGGGTTTCTCACATGACACTTTTACAGTATGTATATTATTTAAAAAAACTATATATACTTAGATTTTTCTATTTTCATTTCACTACATCTAAAAACGTGCATGTACTATTTAATATATATTAAAAATATGTCTATGTAGGTTGACACAACAATGAGGATGCGCATTGCAGCACACTTGGATGATCCAAGTTTTTATCAGGAGTCGACTGCATTTCAGGTTGTTCAAAAACGTATATCTATGTCTACGTGTAATATATGTACAAGTCTTTTAAATAGATTAAAATAAAATTTGTGTATCTATGTACACAAGTGATAAATAACCTAATTTGTACACACATGTGCTAAGTTATAAATAACCTTGTAGGAGCTTGTTAGTGACACATTTCATCAACACACAACACATGCAGAGTAGGAGGACAGAGGAGATGGGCATCCTGATACGGTATAATTTAAAATTTAGATTATATTTAAAGTCAATTAAAATATACATTGTGAACTTAAATTAAATTTCAATAGATATATATGTTGACATGTGTTAAAAATTCTTTTTCTTTTATAGCTTGAGACATGTCATGTAGCTAAGCCTATAGAGACAGGTCCTGGAATAGAGGATGCACAACAACCTTTTACGCTATAAAAATTTAAATATGATAAATTATAAATTTAGAGATAGGTCCTGGAATAGAGGATGCACAACAACCTTCTAGATGTGCTTGCCATCTTCTCTCTGCAACAAGATCATAGAATACTTTGCATAGACTCCCACTCAATCGAGGATTAGCTCAAGAAACCCCTACCCAACAACTAGGACCACAAGTGATCAAGCTCTGATACCAACTGAAAGGAAGCAAGGTAAGCAGAACACACTTACTACACTAATCTAATGAGGGGAATGAAGTGCAAATTTTTTTTAATCCCTACAATTGCAGCAACATTAAAATAATAACATAAAGATTATAGCAGCAACACAACACAGAAAGAAGGTGACACAAGATATACCGTGGGGAAAAAAAAAATTTAGGTAAAAAACCCCACACTCTAAAACCTGCACAATGTATTATCAAAACAACAACAATTTAAAATACACTTGCAATGCAAGTCTTCCAAGAGTTCACGAATGCCGATTCTGGAGTTATTCTGGCAACATAACAGTACCTATAAAAACACTATGCAACTACAACTCCAAACTATGCGTTTTATAGAGATTACAAGATATATCTTGAGAGCATCTTGGGATAGGTGTCCACCTTGGCCTCATGGCCATTTTCAAAATCAAAGGACACTTGTCCTTACTATCCTTACATCCCTTACATCTATCATACATGGCAGATTTGACTTTCCCAATGTAGAGTGCTCCAGGCTAAAAATAGACTATGACAAATTCTCTTATGTGACTTACAACCATCCTAAAATCTAAAATCTGCCCACAATAGCAATCTTGAAAGTTGTATGAGAATCCGTCATACAATGCTAAATATAGCATATTCTACTTACAACATGTCATAGCCCAACTTGGGCGCCCAAAGATGCCTTTCCCTCATGCAAAGATGCCAACCGACACTTGTCACCACTCGTCATAGGAATCTCCAAACTTGGCCCTTATGCGTCATAGATTCTGTCATATGGAATATTGTCTTCCACATACCAAAGATGTTGACACATGGAAAATTAATGCCACCTCAATATGGGATGCCCAAATCCATGTAGGATTGACTTGACCATCCAAGTCACATTCCAAGTAAGCTGACATGTCACCATGCCATCTCAACTATGTGACCAAACTGAATGTGCAATCAAGTACAACATTAGGCAATAATTAAATAAATTCAATCAGAATTACACCTTAATTCCCAGCATTCATAAGTTGTACATTGACTTTTATTTCATTAGTTATTTTTCTCTTATATTTTTCAGTTATATCTATTATTTTTCTCAAGATAATTTAAAAGTAAAGTGAGATTCTTGGCAGACATAATTAAATTTGATCATATTTTTTAAATATTTTTGATTAAGTTTATCATCTTTGTAGTGGGACTTCATAACTACCTCAATATATAGATGATCATGTTTTGTAATAATTTACATTAAATATTTATTTTTTAAATATAAGACATCAAAATTTTAAAATCTAAACTATTAAAAAGTAACATACAAGTATACAATATTTACTACACTTTTCAAAGTAAAAAGCAAAACAAAAGAGTTGCCCAAATAATGAATGGTGACTTTTCGAAAAGTAAATTAAAATTTTAAGCATTGTAGATAAATTAAAATTAAAATCTATATGTCCATTTGTGTATGTAGTAAAAAAAAATTCTAAATTAAAGTAGTAATAATAATAATAATAATAATAATAATAATAATAATAATAATAATAATAATAATAATAATAGCTCTAGAGTGGTACCTCTATGTGTTTTTTAGATAATGTATTTAAAATATCTATACTAGTTATAGTTGGGCTTCACAACTACCCTAATATAAGTGTATGTATATAACTTTCACTTTACAAAAAAAATTAATGATTAATGTAGTGGCTAGTTTTGATCTTGTAAAAAGTACAAACTATTTAAGTTGAAGGTATATGAAGCACTAGGGTTTTTTTTTTAAAAATCTAACGAATTTATTTTCATTGATTTTCATTATTAATGTATTCTTTCTTGAGAATCATAAGGTTGCACACTATTGGAGACCCTGCACCAGATGTGAGCTGTAGTTTAGGAGGAATGAAGTGTGGCATTATAATGTTGGATATGTTATGCAACACATCACGATGTTGGGTGTGGTTTGTCATCTATAAGAAACCCTAAAGATAAATAGGGTTTTTAGGCTCTGTTTTATAAGAAGGAAGCCAACATCATAATGCTTGATGCATTGTATGGTTTAGAGTTCACAATATAAATATGGGTTTAAGAGTGTATATTATGCTAGCCAGCACTATGAAACCTAGCCGGCACTGTAAAAGAATGCAGATTTGTTATCACAATATATGATGTAATGTTCATGCATCATAATAACTTGTACAGAGAAGGGAGGCTCAACATCACAATAGATGGTTTATTTAAACATGGCTTTGAGAAAGAGTTCAGAGTATTTGATCTAAACATAAAAAAAAAAAGTATGACACAGATCTTCTCTAACCTTATTTCTCCTTCGTAATAAATTTTAATTTGATAGGCTTTCTTATTAAAATTTATATTGATTCACAATAATCAATTAAAATTTATAATAATAAAAATATGCAAATATGTTTTAGCGGTTGATAGGATTATCTTTACTCTTCAACATTGAAAATTAGTTTCATGGTACAGATTATCTTTACAGTTGCTCGTGTCTGTTCTGAATATTGAAACATAAAAACACACGGATTATATTTACCGTCCTTTCATTTTGCCCAAAATCATTGTTTCAATTACGGGGTTTAACTCTGTTGTAACTCCGCTACCCCGTCCACACTAAATTGGTTTACTGTTTAAGAAATTTCAGTTGCCCAAATCTAAGACATCCGCCACGGTTTCTAAATAGGACACACAAATTAAATTGACTTGCAGCTTCTTTTTATTTGGGAAGAATAAATCCCACAATCTTTGCTGCAAAATCAAGACCCATCACTGCAAATTGTTTCCTTTCTTTAGATCTGCCAATATTGCTATTTTTGCCAGGTCTGATTTTCATAATGTTTTTCTGTACCATCCTTTTCCTTGTACCTTCCATCTCTACCTGATGCACAACTGGTTCCAGCCTACTTAAAATGGTATCACTTCTACTTCAAATTGTATCACTTCTATGTTGAAATGCCTTTTTGCCATATATTAATGCTGTTGATATTTCATCACAATGTCTAGACTGCAATAGAAATCCGTTCTTGATAGCAGAGTTAGTTGAATTAGTTTTTATGAGGACAAAACATTTAAAACACAGCTATGCCCTAGACATGTAGACTTTTTACATGAATTGTTTCTTCTATGCAGAAAGTTGGAGCAGTTAGGAGAAGAAGTTGACTTTTTGATGTCTGGTCTAGATGAATATCTTTCTCGGCGTCACAAACGTCAGATGGAAGGAAAGGAAAGGGCAGAGCTCTTGCAAAGAATGGTGAGTTAGACTTCTCTCTGGTTATTTGTAATCTAGTTGAAACCAAATTCTTCTAAAGTTTGGATTGGTTTTGAGGAGTTCTTGTCTTCTTCAAGATATATTTGAAATCAGTTCTAAGATTTCTGAGTCCATACTCCATTTGAGTCTAGATCTACAATCACAGTCACAGTCACAGTCTAATGGTAGGTGACTGAACTACAAACCCATATGGGATCTTTGAAACATGGAAATAGAGAAAATGGTCCAACCTTCCATATGGCTTGTTGTGAGTTTGTCAGCTCCTTTTTGAATAATGGTAATATGTTCTCTCCTTTTGGTTTTGTGGCTATTATAATCTGAAGATTCCTATATGTAGTCCGCATTTCATCTTGCATTGGAATGCAGCGTTCTTGTTAATGATTGGTTGAATGTGGTTGATGTTTAAGAATGTCTTTTTCCTATTTGATTGTACTTCATCTGTTTATTTGGTTTACAAAGGGGTCTTAACATTCATAGAGTAAGGGATAATAGTAGTCTATGATGGAGTGTTTTCTATAAAGAATATCTGCTTGACATTTTTTCTTTATAGCATGCAAGTAAGATTGGCATCTTGACTCCATGTAGGTATCTTATATTCAAGGAGATTAGGTGCACATTTGTGCAGAAATTAATATCACAAATTCCCAGGTATGCTCACTTTTGTTTGTTTGTTAAAGTGTAACTGTGAATATCACCTCCTGGGCTTGGAATGGGTTCCAGTCCTGCGCATATTATTACATGCCCATATGGCTTCCAAGTTAACATCTGCCTTATTGCGATGTGGTGGTTTTGAACTTCAGCCACTTCTCTTGTGAATCCATTTTTTTAACCTTTACAACACAACCCTTTGTACACTACCAAGCATAGTCATGATTAAATCTAGTTTTTTAAATTCTAGTGTCAGCTGCCATGTAGCAACATTTGCATTGCTACAGCTTTATTTTTCCCCTCAAGTGGCACACTCAAGGTGTCTTTTTATCATGTTTAAGTGATTAGTGAAAGTCCCTACATTAAATTGTTGGCTATGTTTTCTCCAGTTGATTTGGTTATTATTCAGATTGTAAAGTTGTGGCATGGACCCAAAAATTGCTTTACTAAAATTCCAAATTTTTTTGTCCTTAAAAATATGCTAGTTGAATGGGAAATATTTGTTTCTGCTAAAAGCTAGAAAAAAGAAACCAAAAACAATCATAAAAGATGAACAATGCCAACTGTTTATATTGTGGAGAAATCATGTAATTGCTAATGTTCATGACTCACAATGATGGGGAATGCCTACTGGCAATTTCCCATAATAGTGCTGATTATAGCCTTAAAAGATTCCATTATTTTGCAATTTTATTTTATAAACAGTTGCTGCTCTAAAATTCTTTAAAAAGATCAATTACTTACAATTTTGGGATTCAACAAATTGCATGGGACTACGTGGAGAATAAGAATAAAAGTGGGGACCACTGCCTTTGTAAAATTCTAAAGTCACTAAAAAAGACACATTAGAACATTAGGCATAATCCTCAATACCTAGTGTCATGGGTTTTTTATGTTGTTTAGGATTGCCTCTTGTGGTTCTAATTGCCTAGAGTATTTTCCCTCTTCTTATTTGCAACTAATGTTCATTTATTAAGAGCTCATTAAACTCATGCCTAAAGGCTGTGATTGGAGGATGACAACATATTACAGTCCTCAATGTCTTTTACATAATTTAAGAAAAATATCTTGCTAGTAGAATTAAACATCGTGTTTCCTAAATGGTTGAAGAGGGCATACTAAGTATATAAATAGGCAGATTTACTTGTTGTAGCCTTATCAAATCTTGGGAAGGCTTCAAATGGGTTCACTAGTTTTGTTGAAAGGATATCTTTTTAGAAATAGAATTTAAAAAGGCTTATGAAAGGATTGAATGTGATCTGAATTATATCATGAAAAGATATTAAATTTGATTTACTATTCTTAGCCACTAGTCACACTAACTAAGCATGTAACTTTCAAACACTCCTAACGTGATAATATTTTGTAAGAATAAAGTATGCAAGTATGTACAAGGTTGTAGATGGTTATGACGTGATCCAAATAGTTTGAAGTTAAACATTGCTGATGCAAGTTATTGAGACATGTTTTGGTTACTTACTACCTACTCCATTTAATGTTGTGATGAAATAGCCACAAAGGGTGCAAAAAGTGGATTGAGAAATCCACTAAGATAAAAAATTATTGAAAGAACAAGAAATATATTTCTCTAAAAGAAAGAGGTTGCAGCAATCTCAAACTAATTAGGAAGCAAGAAATGATTAGCATAGAGTCGAGTTCCATGTTGGGGATACATAATATCTTTACTTACAAAAAGATAAGTCTCGAGGTATAGCAATGAAGTTAAAACCAATTAGATATACTCCATCTAAGATTCTTGAAAAACTAAATTCTAATACTTTTATACTAGATCTACATCCATATATGTATTTGTATTCCATTGTGAATGTTGAAAACTTGCATGTCTCTTTGATCATATCAACTAATGTACATACCTTCAAGGAGCCCTATTCTCCCCCATCTACTTATGCACCAAACATTAGTAGAGGTTTTTCTCATCATATTACTCTCTAAATAGTCAAGCAAGAACTAGTTGAGGAAGAAGAATCCTTATGGGCCTCTTCAGAGAATGCTCAAGCACAATACTCAGGACTAGTCACAAAAGCAACACCTCATGTTTCGAAGGAAGATATAAGGAGTTTTGTACATCATGCCAAGAAAATAGTTATAATACCCGATTTCATAGCCAAAAAGGAGAATGGTTGTTACTTTAAAATGGAAACACCCCCCATATTCTTTAACACAGTTGATATATGGAAGATCAGCTCTGAATATTGAAAGAAAGATCCCTAATCTATAGATTTATGTGGGATTTTCCAGGATCCAAAACACTTAGGCTTTGGGCTCATGAAAAGTAGACGTCATCTATATTAGTTTAGATATTGAGGGTTCCCAAAGTCTACTTTCTAGAAATTTTCTTTCCCAAACAAAATAAAGATCTTGTATATTAAAGAGCACCATGGTTCATGAAGAGATATGGGCTCTTTAAGAAACACTTGTTATTAGATTTCAACCTAACATAGAATCTACTAAGCACAATTCCAAGATAGGTAATATTTACCTGTGCTCCTTAGTCAAGACTAATTACATTTCTCTATAAATTCTTTGATTTGCAATTACATAGTACATAGCTTCTTCAGAATTTACAAAAAATCTGAGGTTGTGATTTATGAAATTTTTTGCAACGATCTAGACTATGAAAAACATTATCAAGTTGTATGATTCTAGATATGAGAGGTGTTGTATATAACAAACCCATATATCATGGGAATAATTTGTTTAGATGTCAAATGTGTAATGAGAACAATCATCTTTTCCAATGTTTCTCCAATCCAAGAAATGATGGAGTTGGACCAAGCATGTTCACAAGATGCAATGGAACAACCACCAACAATAATACCTTTTAAGCCTAAAATACAACAAATAAATAGTCAAAGCTACCAATCAGATGAGAACAAATTCAAATGAGATTACACAAGAAAAGGTATGGAAACAAGAGATAATTTACATCTTTGTGAGGTCAACAGAGTAACAAAAATGTAGATGATAGAAATACTTAAGAAAACAGCCCAAATTAAGAGATATCATACCTAGAATTAGTACATCTAAAAGAAAAGGTGAGAATTAAAAGCTACTTCATCTTTCAGCACAAACATACTCCACACATTCTAATACTAAAAGTAAAATAACACATAGGTAGGTGATATGTCAGCAAATCTAATCCCAAACAAAATTGTAACTTTGAGAACCAAATGGCATAATGGAGCAAAATAGAAAGAGAAAATCATCCAAAAAATTGAATCAAAAGTGAAGAGCAACCTAGAAACAACAATCACAATGTTCAAATGGGTTCAACTTCACACACATCCTGTACAACTCTTCAATTCAAATGGATGTATAAATATAACAAACTCCCATCTCTAATCAGCCACTAGAGGAAGATATTTTGGAGGTTCTCAAATCTATTTAATACAGACTTTACCAAGGAATGCCAAGGGAATAGGTGTGCCCAAAAAAGGCCAATACCTGCATAACATAGTGCAATATGAAGGAATAGATGCAGTCCTCCTACAAGAAGTGATGAGAATAAACTCCAAACACCAAAGAAAATATTAAGTACAATAGTATATGGGGAAGAAAGTAGATAAACATTTATCACAACTCTCGTACATTAGTCCAGTGGCATCTAGTGAGGTATGTATACAAATTTAATCAATCTATCCCATGATGATCTATATTTATTAGCACTCAAGAATTTGAGCTATATTTCTTTTTAGGAAACTTATAAAACTAAAACATGGCAACAAATATATAAGTCTAATAAAACATATTGTAGATTCTATTTTGGTAACAAATACCAGCAATCTCATCCTAGTCACAACCTTCTACACTAGTCACTTACATCATTGATCAATGGATCACATAGAAAAAGCAAATCTCAGCCAAGATAAGAGACACAACTCTTTCAAATCATTGGCCAATAATCATATCAATTTTAAATACATATAATAGGAAATGACAACAATTATTCAAATTTCAATTATTTTTTCTAGTACATCTAGATTTCAAGGAGCAAGTAGGAAAATGGATGAAAGGGACCAACAATATGTAAGGATGTGCAATGTAAAAATTCATGGGTAAACTTCATTACCTCAAAATTTGACGCAATAGTGACATTCCTAAAAAAGTCCTACAAATTAAGAAGAAATTGACAATAGTTCAAAACAAAATCAAAGAGATTGGATTTGACTAGGATTTTCATCAAATTGTTGCCCACAATCTATTGGGTCTACAAAATCAATAAGAATAATAACCAAGACAACATGCAAGAAATCAATGAGTAAACAAGGTGATATTAACACAAAATATTTTTATAAATTAGTTTTGAACCAACAACATAATAATGTTGTTTAACAAAAGAAAACAGAGAATGGAATGCTTAGATGTCCAGAAATCCTAAAACAAGAAATAAAAAAGATGGAAATTTTTCCGCAACTACAATGAGAAGGGATAAAAGATCTATAATTTTTTTTTTCTTAAAAGCCTGCAAGCACAAACCTATACTGTATTAAAATAAAGAGTTCATATACATCAGAGTAAGGAAGTAGCAATAGAAAAAAAATATAAACGAGTTCAACCAACGTAGTGGCAAGTGGGCATTCAACGAAAAAGCCAAAAAATAGAGTAAACTAAACACCTAAATTAACCATCTAGGGGTCACCCATAAATAGTCTCACTGCTGGGAACAACCATACCTGAAGTGCTAGCCAATGGCACAGAAGAAGCTGACGCGAGAAGTTCACGGATTCTTGGTGGTCTTGGTGCCACGTCGGGAGTGTGGAGGCAAAGGAGGTGTATGGCTTTGAAGACCACCTTGACATTGATAAAATTCTCAAACTAATTTATGTCGTATTTTGAGACTAAAGAACAACTTAGACAAGAAACTTATCTTTTCAAGATCCATGAAATATTGTTGATAAAATTCCCAATCTAATTTGTGGGGAATGTAATCTAAATTTATTACATTATGAGATTAAAGAAAAACTTAGACAAGCAACTTATCTTTTCAACTAGACAATGCTCTAGGTTTGAATGGTTTCTATGCCCTATTCTATCAACAAATTCGATTAAATAAACTTGATGAAAGAATAACATTTATCCTAAGAATAACAGCATTGTGGTTGTGAAGGCCTTTGGAAATCCAAACTTGACATTGTCTACTCCGTCAAGTCCAGCTGATAAATTGTCCATCTCCCCACAATTCTCGAAGCTCAAAAACAGCCATGTAACTATGTCATACCTCTTGCAATACTGAGTTAAACATTTAGACATCATAACTTGCTGCAATTTTCAGAACATTAATCTTCATTTCCTTTGGTGATTGATTGTTATGTTTTTTGGCTTCTTTTTTATTCACTAGGGTGGGCTGGGCGACCCTTTGGTGGCTTGGCAGCTGAGGTTTTCTTTTGCTTTGAGTATTATTGATAGTTACTTCCTTTGTCTCCTTCATGCTGTTACTTCCACAGCCATGGTTTCCAGAGATTCCACATGCCAATTTCTGTTGTTCAGTTTCCATCCTAACTTCAATTACAGCCTTAAATACCTGCAAAGTATTTTTCTATTGCACTCAGTTAAAAAGATATAAAATAAAATTATATTATATCAAATTTGGGTCTAAAGGTCAGTCCTCTAGGATTTCAATACGGAACACAATAGCACATATTGCAGCAACAAATCTAACTTAAAATTTATATATTGTTGCAATAAATATAATTTATTTTTTTATTAAAAATTAATAAAATAATATTTTTTCACTTCAAAAATTATTTGAAATTAAGTTGTTCAAAGAGATTTTATAGGATACACTCATTATTTCAAAAGATTATTATGTAAACATATGCATATACTTATGATAAAGTAGTTTCATGGTTAGTATTTTACGAGATTGTTGTAGAAATCATATTACCAAATTAACGTAGAAAATTAAAAAATAATATAGAGTGAAAAATAGTCAATAAAACACCCACTTACAAAACACTACTTATATTATATTATAGTATGACACACAATATCTTATAAATAAAATAATTTAATGTGTCATAGACTTGTGTCATTATACATTTTATCAATGCATACATATTTAAAGAGCTCAAAAAAATCAAAGGAAAAGCATAGAAAGTTCTTACCAGAATAGCCCTTGTTGCACTATAACAATGGTTCTTTTGCTCCAATAATTTTTTATAATGATTTAATTGTTGGTTGGTCACTCTGAAACCATAACATTACCTTCAAAGCTCTTGATTATGGCTTGATTTGTAGATTTTTGAATGATAGGATGAATGGCTAAGATTTGATGAGACAACCTTAGGGCAAAAAAAGAGGCTTCTAAGAGGTGTAGGGTAGTTGTGGCTATTTTGGAGCTTAGGAACGGTGGGCAGTTGGACAATTTATCAGCTGCACTTGACTGGAGGATATGGACTTGACACAGTAGACAATGTTAAGTTTGGATTTCCAAAGGCCTTCACAACCACAATGTTGTCATGGAGTGTTTTCAAGTTCAGCGAATTCATGGGCAGTGATGTCTCCAATGCAAATATGGCCATTCGATGGGCCACATATTATCTTCTCAAAGCTATTACTCATCTGGGACTATATATGTTCAGGTTAATATGTGCATAACAACAGAATAATTTCAGTCATGATGTAACAACAAAATAATTTCAGGGGTTTAGTAATTTCAAGGGTTTATAAATTCTAATATTTATTGAGGATCGTCTGAAAATTATGCAGATAGGGAACCCTAACAATGACCACAAATGCTGGAAGAGGCCAGAAGACATGGACACTTCCAAAACTGCGTATAAATAACCAAAACCCTGAAAAGGTTGCAGCACTTGTAGCTGAATCCCTTGTTTCACAAGTAAGACCCTCCCTATTCCAAGAGACTCATTCATGCTTCCATAATGCTAAATGTTTTAGCACTAGATTAATAGCAATATCTTAAAAACTTGGTAATGATAGAGTTTAGGAGCTGATGAATCAAAGAATACATTTGGGTCGGACAATAAACATATTGGAGCCCGATTGCTTTTATCCAAGGTATAGCAACTTTGAGTGTTACTATACCTGGGATAAAAGCACTAAGGCTTTAACGTGTCTATTGTCCAAGTCAAATGGCTACTTATATAACTTCTTACTGATTCGATTAATATATGTTGTCACACTCTAAGTTACTATACTTGGGATAAAAGCACTCGGGCTTTAACATGTTTATTGTCCAATCCAAATGTATTGTCTGATTCATGAGCTCCTAAATTCTGACCATTATCATGGTTTTAAGCTGCTATTACTCTGGTGCTGAAAAATTTACCATCATGGAAGCATGAATGAGTCTCTTGGAATAGGAAGGGTCTGATTTGTGAAATACAAGGGATGCAGCTGCAAGTGCTACAATGGTTTCATGGTTTTGGTTATCTATTTTATAGGCAGTTCTAGTAGTGTCCATGTCTTCTAGCCTCTCCCAGCATTTGTAGGGTCTCCTACCTCCATAATTATAAGACAAGCCTAAATAATTATTAGAATTTATAAACCCAGGAGATACAACATCATGACTAAAAAATTTGGTTGTAACATCATGACTGAAATTGTTCTGTTGTTATGCACATACTAACTTGAACATATATGGTTCCCGAATGAGCAATAGCTTTAAGAAGATAATCTGTGACCCATTGAATGACCATCTTTTCATTGGAGAGTTCGTTGCCCATGAATCCGCCGAACTCTAAAACATTTCATGACAGCATTGTGGTTGTGAAGGCCATTGGAAATCCAAACTTAACATTATCTCTTGCATCATAATATCCTCCCGTCAATTCCTGTCTATGCCAACTGAAATAATATCCATGTCTAGATACTGTTCTACTTCCTTATGTGCTTTGATTATAATTCTTGGTAGCTCTCAGTTCAAACTTGAGGAAGGATTCATTGGTCGCAAGCTTCCTAGTGTCCAGCTTATTGTAGGGTCTATTGTTTATGTTATTGTTGCCCGCTTATGTTAATGTATACTATCATAAGATTAATTATAATGGTGAAGATGAAAGTAGCAATAGCATTGTCTATACTTATTCTCATCCTCCTCATTCCCAACATCTACATGCAATCGTCAAAGGTCATGGTTCATCTTTGGGTGCATCACCACTTAGTACTTTTACCAAATGCAGTCAATACTACCCTCCTTGTAAATGTTCCTCAAATGGTTGGAGGTATGTTACAAGTTTATTATTTTTTAGTTTTGAGTTTTTTTGATCTTATAAGATGCCTTCATAACTATTAAGGGCTAATGACTTAGTGTATATGTAGTCAAAATTTAAAAGGTTTATAGGCTTAGTGTAAATCTAGTCAACATTTAAAAGGCTAATAGGCTTTACTTTTTGGGGGATTATTCTGTATGCTGCAGCTTGTCGATTTTTGCATTCCAAAGTTCTGAAAGAATATGCAGGTGGACTTTATAAAATAGATTACAAAGGCATACTTTATAAAATATTGGATATCCGCCTTGTGGTTGTGTCATATAAAGGGATGAGCCTTCGTGTGAGTCCAAGAAGTAGCTTGTATCTCAAAGAACCTGATCAATAATTTTATCTTGGTCAATATATCTAAGGTGGTTTGACTAATTCCCTAGCCAATTATAAGTTTGGATCTGACCTTAATGAATATCATGAAGATGATTTTGATTAGTTTCATATTCCATAAGATGAGCTTCGAAACTACACAATATTCAAAATGTCTATTGACTTAATTTTGATTAATTTGTGCCATCTTTTATGGTTTCTACAAATCATGTTGAACTGAAAAAATCATCTCAAGACTAACAATAACTCTAAAGTTGTTGTTGCTAGTATCTTAGATATGTTCAGAACTATAAAGGAATGAGGCCCCGTGAGAGGCTAAATAGTAGATTTTTACCTTAAAAAAATGATAGATGAATCTATTTAAAATGTTTTTTTTTTTAATTTATAAATGTAAAAGATCAAGATATAATATATATTGATAGAGCATTGATTGTGCAGAAAAAAATTGAAATGACCAAATTTGAACTAAAATTGGTGGATAGCATCAAGTAGTATGTAGCTATTTCTAAATTCCTATCAAACTTATATACATGTATCTATGGTTCGTATAGAGTTCAGCTGCACAGTTTTTAAAATTAAAAAAGTGTTCTAAATAGATTCATCTATCAATTGTTTTTTAAGATAAAAATCTACTGTTTAGCCTCTCGCCGAGCCTCATTCCTTTATACTTTTGAACATGTCTATATGGTTCTGAACATATCTAAGATACTAGCAACAACACCTTCAGAGTTGTTGTTACACTTGAGATGATTTTTCAGTTTAGCATGATATGTAGAAACTATAACATAAAGCACAAATGAACTAAAATTGCATCAATAAACATTTTGAATATTGTGTAGATTTGAAGCCCACCTTATCACTTAAAAGTTTTTTACATCCAAGGTTATGGAATACGAAACTAATCAAAATCATCTTCATTATATTCATTAAGGTTAGATCCGTATTGTCAGGCTTCTCTGAGGCGGGAAAATAATTTAAGATGGAGTTTATTTCTGGATTAGTCAAACTACCTTAGATGTATTCGCCAAGATAAAAGCATTGATCAGGTTCTTTAAGATACAAGCTACTTCTTGGACTCACACCAAGGCTCATCCCTTTATATGACACAACCACAATGCCTTCCATTCTACTGTAAGGCTGATATCCAATATTTTATAAAGTATGTCTGTGTAATCTATTTTATAATGTCCACGTGCATATCCATTCATAACTTTGAAATGCAAAAATCGACAAGATGCAGTATACAGAACAATCCCCCCAAAAGTAAAATTTATAAACCTTTTGAATGTTGACTAGATTTACACTAAGCCTATAAACCATTTAAATGTTGACTAGATTTATACTAAACCATTATTCCTTAACTCTTATAAGATAAAAAAACTCAAGACTAAAGAATAATAAACTTGTAACATACCTCCAGCCATTTGAAGAACATTTTCAAGAAGGGTAGTATTGACTTTATTTGGCAAAGAAGTAGTCATTGGTGATTCACCCAAAGATGAACCATGCCCTTTAACCATTGGACGTTGGGAATTGTAGCCCTTTCAATAAGTCATCTACCAGGAAGCCTACTACCAACAAATCCTTCCTCAACTCTGAGCTGAGAGTTACAAAGCATTATAGTCAAAGTACATAAGGAAGTAAAACAGTGTCTAGATAGGGATATTATTTCAGTTGGGATAGAGAAGAATTGATGAGAGGATATTATGATGCACAACCACAATGCTATCATGGAGTGTTTTGGAGTTCGGTGGATTCATGGGCAGCCAGCTCTCCAATGCAAAGATGGCCATTTGATGGGCCACAAATTATCTTCTCAAAGTTACTGCTCATCCGGGCAGCATATATGTTGAGGTCAGTATGTGCATAACAATAGAATAATTTCAATCATGATGTTACAACATAATAATTTCAGTCATGATGCTTTATCTCCTGGGTTTATAAATTCTAATAATTATTTAGGCTTGTCTGATAATTATGTAGGTAGGAGACCCTAACAATGACTACAAATGCTAGGAGAGGCTAGAAGAGAACTGCATATAGAATAGATAACCAAAACCCTGAAACAACTGCAGGGCTTGGAGCTGCAGCCTTTTTGTTTCCCAATCAGACCCTTTCTATTCCAAAAAACTCATTCATACTTCCATGGTAAAATTTCTAGCACTAGAGTATAGTGGTAGTTTAAAAGCTTGATAACGGTCAGAGTTTAGGAGGTGATGAATCATACAATACATTTGGGTGGGACAATAAACATGTTGGAGCATGAATGCTTTTATCCAAGGTATAGTAACTTAGAGTGTGACTATTTATATTACTTCACTTTTATCATTGAATCTGCAATATTTTTAACTTCTTGCTGTTTCGATTAGTATAAGTAGTCACAATTGAAGTTATTATATATTCCATAAAAGTACTTGGGTTCCAATATGTTTATTGTCCCAGCCAAATGTATTGTCTGATTCATAAGCTCGTAAACTCTGATCATTACCAAGTTTTTAAGCAGCTGCTATTACTGTAGTGCTAAAAAATTTACCATCATGGAAGCATGAATGATTCTCTTGAAATAGGAAGGGTCTTACTTGTGAAACAAGGGATGCAACTGCAAGTGCTGCAGTCGTTCCAAGGTTTTTGTTATCTATTTTATACGCAGTTCTAGTTACATGTCCATGTCTTCTGGCCTCTCCCAGCATTTGTGGTCACTGTTAGGTTCCCCTACCTGCATAATTTTAAGACAAGCCTCAATAATTATTAGAATTTATAAACCTCGGAGATACAACATAATGACTGATTATTCTGTTGTTACATCATTAATGAAATTGTCATGTTCTTATGCACATACTAACCTGAACATATATAGTACCTGGATGAGTAGTAGCTCTGAGAAGATAATCTGTGACCCATCCAATGGCCATCTTTGCACAGGACAGCTCGCTGCCCATGAATCAGCCAAACTCCAAAACACTCCATGACAGCATTGTGGTTGTGAAGGCCTTTGGAAATCCAAACTTGACATTGTCTACACCGTCAAGTCCATATCCTCTCGTCAAGTCCAACTGATAAATTGTCCATCTGCCCACAATTCCCGAAGCTCAAAACTAGCAATGTAACTATGTCATACCTCTTGCATTACTGAGTTAAACATTTAGACATCATAACCTACTGCAATTTTCAGAAACATTAATCTTCATTTCCTTCTGGTGATTGATTGTTGTGTTTTTTGGCTTATTTTTTGATTCACTAGGGTGGGCTGGGCGACCCTTTGGTGGCTTGGCAGCTGAGCTTTTCCTTTCCTTTGAGTATTATTGATAGTTACTTCATCTTTCTCCTGCATGCTGTTACTTCCACAGCCATGGTTTCTAGAGATTCCACATGCCAATTTCTATAGTTCAGTTTCCGTCCTAACTTCAATTACAGCCTTAAATACCTGCAAAGTATTTTTCTATTGCAGTCAGTTAAAAAGATATAAATGAATTTATATTATACCAAAATTTGGGTGTAAAGGTCAGTCCTCTAAGATTTCAATCTGGAACACAATAGCACATATTGCAGCAACAAATCTAACTTAAAATTTATATATTATTGCAATAAATATAATTTATTTTTAATTAAAAACTAATAAAACTAATATTTTTTTCACTTAAAAAATTTATTTGAAATTAAGTTGTTCAAAGAGATTTTCTAGGATACACTCATTATTTCAAAAGATTATTATGTAAACATATGCATATGCTTATGATAAAGTAGTTTTATGGTCAATATTTTATGAGATTGTTGTATAAACTTTATAATAGAAAAACTATATAAGAAATCATGTTACCAAATTAACCTAGAAAATTAAAAACTAATATTGAGTGAAAAATAGCCAATAAAAGACCCACTTCCAAAACACTACTTATATTATATAATAGTATGACACACAATATCTTATAAATAAAATAATTTAATGTGTCATAGACTTGTGTTATTATACATTTTACCAATCCATAAATATTTAAATAGCTAACAAAAATCAAAGGAAAAGCATAGAAAGTTCTTACCAGAATAGCCCTTGTTGCACTCTGACAATGGTTCTTTTGTTCCAAGAATTTTTTATAATGATTTAATTGTTGGTTGGTCACTCTGACAATATAACGTTACCTTCAAAGCTCTTGATTATGGCTTGATTGAAGCTTGATTTATAGAATTTTGGATGATAGGATGAATGGCTAAGATTTGATTTGATGGATGGCTAAGATTTGATGAGATAACTTTAGGACAAAAAAGGAGGCTTCTAAGTCGTATCCTAGGGCTTCTAAGACTGAGTGAGAGGAAACTAAGGTTTATCCTTATGTGATTGGCTAGGACTAAAAGGTGTAGTATGAAATGGGTGGTGGAGATGTAAAGTTAGTTTGACTTTTGTGCAAGTATCTAGATTTAATGAATGTAGCTGAGGATTAAAACAAGTGGAAAATAATTAATCAAATAATAAAATTATTTAATTAACTAGCATACCTATATTAAGAAAAGTCTCTCCAAATTAGGCCAAGGCATATTGAATCAAAATAAAATAACAATAAAATATTTCCGTTACAAAGCATGCATATTTTTATTTGTGTGAATAACCCTAACCCTATTTTTGCATTCCAATTACCCATTGTTTGCAATATTTGTTTTATTGCAGGTTGAGCATGCTCCTGTTTATCTCAAGTAGCTAGATTCAGTTCTTACATTCACTCAATGTTCCTTATTTCTACAACCCTGGTACTGAAAACGAGTATGTGAACATTAATACCTAACATTCGGGGATCATGATCTCCTACGTATCTATTTCCTTCAAACGATCTCTTTTTCCATCATTATAGACTAAACGAGGGCTCCTACTATAAACTATATAAAGAGGTGCAGGGGCCAGAAAAAGGATATTAACCTAGGTGGTGTATGAGAAAAATGATCAATTGGTTCCCACTCTAGAATGGTTGGTGCCTCCCTACAAATTCTGTTATTGCATCATTTGTCTCTCCATCCATGGATATGGTTCTAATGTTGCATACTCCATTATTGGTGGTGTGACATTCTTAGTCTTATTGGTTGGTTCCTCAATTCTATATTTCATGCTCTAAATAGTAGAAATAGAAAAATGACTCTGTGTGGATGGTCATGGATCAAAATAAATGGAACGTAGGTCTCAATCTGTAATGTTTGAGCTTATTTTCTAGGGCCTCAAATATAGGAGGGAGCCTAATCATCATACTAGGTTATTTATGTTTCATGTATGAACAAACAATTGAATGCACTTGATTTAGTAATGCCCTATATAGGTACATGTGCGAGGTCAAAGAAATGGTAGCAATCAATGGCAAAGAAATTGCTAGAATTGAGGTGGACAAACTAGTGAATGTGGCAATTCATTTGCACCAAATAAGTATGTGCATGCCAAATCAAAGGAAGTGTGGGAGAAATTGGAAATTGGTCGACTTGTCATTTCACATGAATGACAAGAAAACAGGACATCATGAACTAGTATGGTGTGATAGATGGTTTGCCTGATGGGAGAGGAGGATGGCTCAGAGGAGATGCTAACATTTATGATGACAACTATGCAGGTAGTACTGTAACAAACAATATATATGCTAATCAAAATGCCATTTGCAGTGAAGTTGATAATATAGATTCAGCAACATGTCTCAAAGCAAAGAGGAGGCAAATTGATTTCATAGGACATATCTTAGATCTTAGGTTGAGAAAGATCTTCAAATCATGGTCAGTTATTATTTTGCACACAATCTACATGGTGCTTGGGGACACTTTCATCTCCACTTCTCATTAATACAGGGTGAATACTGATATGTCCTCTATAATTGTCGTTGTGCTACTAGATCTGGGGGAGCCGAAAGATGGTATTGGGGTGGTGGTAGAAACACTAATTAAAACCACATCGGCCGGGGGACTGAAGAAGACCTTGGACAATGTTGTTCTCGGCTTGGGGTTCTTGCCCAATAATGACACTCGGCATGTGATCCCCTGGCCATGTAATGGATCATGGGTAATTTTTTTTATTACATTAGTGGGATAAAATGAGGAGTCAAAATAGGACGACATGTAGTGTGCGAAATTCCTCAAGGTTCTTTCGAGAGAAGTAGATGTCAACGGCACAGACTGGTTCTTCTCTATCAACTCTGATGGCTCGGACTCTAGCACGAATGGGTCAGAGATGGGGAAGCAGTCGATGATGATCAAGTGTAGAAAATATTTTATAGAAAAGTGCACATAGGTTAGGAATACATTATAATGTTGATATGTAATTATCTACAATATGCTTAGGGAAGACATAAGTATATGGTTATCTGTATCAGATTTGTTTTGAATATAATCACCCATTTAGCGTTTTTTTTTTAGGCCCTCCTTTGGAGTAGTCATTTCTAATTTTCTAATCTTGATTTATCAGGAGTGGCTGGCATCGCAACAATTCACTTATCAAAAAAAATAAATAGTTTAAAATTTTAAAAATTATCATTTCATTATATTTAAATATTTATGGATTATAAAAGTCTATGACACATTAAATTATTTTATTTATAAGATATTGTGTGTCATACTATAATTTAATTAGTGTTTTTGAAAGTGGGTCTTTTATTGGCTATCTTTCATTGAATATTATATTTTGAATTTTGCAAAAAATATTATAGGTTAATTTGGTAATATGTTTTCTTATATATTTTATATTATAAAGTTTATACAACAATCCCATAAAATACTCATTGAAACATAGCGTTACAAATCTAATTATTGATCAATGACAAGGACTAATGTTGACATAGACACATGAATAATTTGATAATATTATTCATTTATTTGTCACAAATGATAATGTGCATAATTATAATAGAAGAAAAGTAGCACATAGCATTGCAACAAAAGTGGGTGCTGTTAATGCACGAGAAGGAGGAGAAAATGAAAAGTCTTAGGTGGAGTTATTAATTTATAAGGATGTAGGGGTAATGTTAAGTTCCAATCTTGGGATACAAGCAAGTCTTTTAAATGGAGCTCCAATGTATGTTCAAAAATAATATACAAACCTAGAAGTGCACAACTACAACCACCAACATATGTTATAGTTGAATTTGAAAGTTATTCAGGCATACCATTTGAAGATCAAACTACACAAATAATACCAATTACACCAATACAAAGGTACCACACAACCCAAATACCCTTAAGATTAGCCTGGGTATTGAAAATACATAAATCACAAGGTATTTGTGGCTATATTTCATGTAAATTAATTACAAGGTCTAGAAATAATTCCACAATTTAAATATGACTGAAAAGATGAAAAAGGGAAAACAACATGCCAACCTAAAATGTGAAGAGTATTAGAAGATAAATGATGCGACGTACTTCTTACAAATCTATTTGAATGAATATGAAGACATTTTATAGTCATAAAAATATGATAAATGAATGCATGTACTTACAAATTTGTTTCAATAAATATGAAATAATGCACTCTTTCAAACATTATCTTATTAGTTCTATTGCATATTTTCAATATTTTTAATGTTATGTTCTCTAAATGTACTACACTATTATTACTCAAACAAAAATGTGTCAATCATTAAAATAGCATTTTTTACATGTTCAAACTATAGATGCTCCTAGCGTACCTATTTTTAGACTTTGTCATATATAAGTTGAATAGGTGCCTTGAGAAGGATATGTCTCAACTATTTTAGAAAGATTTTTCTAAATATAAGTATGCTAGTTCTAGACACTTAATTACTACCATATCCTTATGACACTTCTAACATCATCTTTCAACAACTCCTAGGCCTCATCTTGCACCACTTTCAACATATCCTAAACATCCACCATTCCATTAGTCAACTTATTTAATTCATAGGATAGTCCCTTTTACCAAATTAATCAAATAAATAAATTTATGTATTTAATTTTAATCTATTTTTCTTTTTAGTCAGATTAATTAAATAAATTTTATTTCTTTAATTAATTTAATTTTTCTACATCATCCTTGATTATTTTTTTAAATTATGAAGTAATTGTTTTAAATTTAAAATATATAACGGACATACTTTTATCACATGAATGTGCATTCAATTAAATTTAAAATATATAACCAACATATTTTTATTAAATAAATTCACATAACAATAAAACCGACATTAAATGAATAATCTATATAAATACAAGTAATACTGAAACATAAATCACAAAATATCAATTGAAGTAAAAAAAACAAAAGAATAGTGAGAAGCATAGAAGTTATCAATTAATTTTCTTTTGTTTTCTAGAGAATGAAATTCAATTTACTGGTTTCTTTTCTCTGTTGTCTTTTTTAAAAAATATTAGGATTTAAATTTGTTTTATAAGTATACTGTAGGGTTCTACACGTAAATAAAAATCTCTCCACACCCAACTAAGGTTAGAGTTTTAATTTTATAGTTCATGGATTATTTTAGTTTTATTTATTTTACAAAATTAGATAATTTTTGGGATTTCAATTTTATTTACGAAGTTAAAAATGTAGAGTATCTGGAAAATATTTAAATGAAGTGACACCCTGTTGCTGCATTTTTATTTTATTCTTCAAAGTTTAATTTTATAGTTAATGAAATATTTTAGTGTTATTTTATTTTACAAAATTAGATAATTTTTGGGATTTCAATTTTATTTACTCAAGGCGTTTCAAATCTCTGCACACCCAAATAGAGTTAGGTTCTTCACATAAATAACAAGAGCTGCAGAGCAGCGAAGTTTCTACCAAAATGTTCATGAATAGTCATGTTTTAATTTGTTGTGTTTGCTTAATTTTAACAACAATGTTGATAATATAATAACTTTACAAATGAAAAAGAAATAATGAATGTTGCATTATGGAAACAATTCATTCGTTTTCTCACATATACAAGAGAAATAAGTGCTTCTAATGACTTCCCTGCACTATTTTCTCCTCACGAACAAGGACCCATTGCATCTAATACATCCATTAATTTTGAGAAGCTGCATGGTACTACTACAATACCATGCGCATTCCATAGCAAAAACAAAATGGAGATGTTTCTATTGTTTCAGAGATCATATTTTAAGTTTTTTCATATTTTAAGGTTTTTCATATTTTAAATTTTTTCAGGTAATACAGAGACCAAAATTTATGTCTAAGAGGAACAAGATCTATATGTGGAGTCAATATCACTTGTTATAGTAGCATGCTCAACAAAAAGTGTGATTTAAGAACTACTACAACTAGTTTAATGAAATGAAGTCCACTTGTTATAGCAAGTAGCAATATGCTAGACGAAAAGGGTGATTTTAAAATAACTATTACACGTAGCATAAAGATGTCATACCAATTCATACAAATCAATTGCTGAAGTTTTTTTTTTTTCCACATCTTTGTGATTTAGCAAATGAGATTTTTCAAAATATGAAGCTTATGAAGTTCAAGGAAGGTAGCTGGCAAGATGACAGGATACAGTGAAGATAAAAGAAACTAATCGTGTACACTCCAAAGAACTGGTATTCATAAACTACAAGACTTGCATATGTTTGTGAATGCAAGGGCATATCATACTATCTTGACCTTATTTGAATGAAGCCTTAATTTCCTCCAATGTTTTTCCCCCAGTTTGAGGTACACACAATGCAACGAAGACCAGCATGAAATGAAAGCATGAGGCAGAAATGTTCCTGCAACAGAATGCCCAATGTTTTCAGATTTCATCATCCAGGGCACAGGCACAAGAAAATGATATACTGTTTATTTCATGATTATTTTATAGAGAAAACAATACCTACAGAGATACACTCTAAAAGCATATTGATTGTCATGGTCACACCCCAAGATGCCAACCAATTTGCCAAAGTTGCTACATTGCTAGCAAGACCTTTGACATTGACAGGAAGAATTTTAAGTGGGAAGAAATAAGTCAACCAAAACAGTTTTAAATTCTTAGATCACCTCCACCAAGAATACAATGGAGAAGAAATTTAGCAAATTATCAGAATATTGTACTTCTCCAATTCAATTGCTTTGTAGATTTGATTTTGTTTTAGGGCTAAAAACCTTAGAATATATGCTTAGTAAAGAAGGAAAAATATCTCAGGCATAATAGTCCATGGAATGGATATAATACCAATGGAAAACAAGATGTTGTAACCTACAATGAAACTCTCATTCTGTGAGAAGGGATCCTCGAAGCAGTTATATTTCTAGAGATATTACTCCTCGAATGGAAATTCTAGTCATTCTGAAGCCAAAGGACGAATAGCAAGTCCCTTCCTCTCAAATATGATACAAGTCCATACAGCCAAGGCGAAACTGAAAACCATTCATACCCTGGAGGATAGCATTAAATACCTGTGTCAAAATTTTGGAGATCATGATTCCCAAATCCCTATGTTGGAGAGTGAATTAGCAAATTGAAAAGATTCTAAATTTCTAATCTTATTAGAAGGTTGGTTGCTGAAGCAATGCAGGAAAACTTGGAGGTTCAACATGCAACCGAGTGGCAAACAACTCAGGTTGGAAGTTGCAAAACCATCCAGGCCTATGCTAGAAATTCGCGAGCCATCCTGTCCAAACCCAGAGTTAAGCACACTACCTCAGTCATTTGGTCCCATGCCGAACCAATGTAGAAAGCTGATCTGCAGGATCCAAAACAGAAGGATCCAGTTGAAAGGCCCTCTTGAGGGCTCTCCTATTCCATCTGAAATTTTTAGGCATGGCTCTAATGTATACGAATGAAAGAATCCCATTTTTGTAATATTAAAGATTCTAATTCCAAGGTGATAGGGGGAAAAGATGATTGTACATTATTTTAGAAAAATTTAATCTGTAGTTGTACATATTAGAGTCAGGACTGATTCTGTTTATTAGTTGTAAGGTTCATATTGGTAGGAGTCTCACCAAAATTTGGTATGCTCTAGTGATCAGGGCTTAAATTTGACAGTCGACCCTGCCTGTCAAGTAATTTTTTTGTGACGGTCATCTATTTGAAGTTGCCTTTCAAATATTAAAGCCTACCTATTTTAGAAAAAATATATATATAGGAATACTTACATAGAAATTTTGACAGTTTACTTGAAATCTCACCTTTCAAGTGATACAGTCTTTCTAAAATTTTAACTGTATTTTACGACTAAAATGACTAAATATGGCCATACGGCCATCACATTACACCTTGGTAGTGATCAATGCATAATCAAGCCAAGGAAAGCAAAACAACAATCCACACTTTTGTTTATTAGCACTGTCCAAAGTCTCCAAAGTCTCCAAATTTCTAATAAAGGAAAACAAAAGAAAAAAAATTAAATGTAATTTTTAAAACTCATAACCTAATATTTGTCATGTTGCCAAAACACCTTAAACATAACACTTCTCAAGGACTCACTTTTTGCTGTCTTGTTGGTGATAAATCTTGAGCTTACCACTTCAACGAATACATTTTAAGACTCCCCATTTCCAATAACTTTATCCGAAAGCTATAACATATAGCTACAGCTCCAGCAGCCAAAAGCTTTATACAATTTTAACTTTTGAAATTCACATAAAACCCAGCTAGCCCTAAATCCTATGCTCTGAATATCTCAAGCTATTACAGCACTAGAAATGCAAAATTACAAATCCGAGGCCCATAAATCTTGCCATAAATAACAGGAAACTAAAATCCATAGAAAAAAAAAGTTTGCCCTAAAATTTGACATAAATATACTGCAAGCATCAATTCCCATTTCAATTATTAAATTTAATGTAATTTTCTGGGGTCTCAAAACGTGGCATCTATAGGAGACTACTTAAGTAGTTCACACTAAAAATGAAAATAATTCAATGTACGAATTTGATCTAGGATAAAATCCATATATTGAACGTAAAAGTAGTATTTGCATTTTTTTTTTTTTGGGTACGAAAAGCAAATAGCCCACTGAACAACATATTGAAGCGTTAAAACCCTAAAGAACACATAGACAACATAGTCCTCTAAGTTGAAACTCTAGAAAAACTATTGTGAAATGTCTTGTTGCCCGTGCTCAGGAGCGACAATGGCCATTCCCTCGAGGATGTGATTCAGAATGAGGTTGCAGCCATCCAAAGGGTAAGGAATTTTTTCGAGCAGGCAGCAAGCGTTACTATCCTCGCATTCCACAAAGCTGTTGGCATTAATTTCACCCACTAATGTAGAAGCTTCTCACCTGCTCCCACCGACTTCTCACCTACTCCCACCAACCACAGACCTGCAGAAAGACCATGTGCGTTGAATGGAGAAACATGTGTTTTGACTGTATTCCTAGAGTCTAGGTTGTTCTAAAGCCCTCTATAAATAGAGGCAAATGTAATGGTTTAATCATCAGACAATTGCAATTGCCTCGATCACCAAGCATTGGATGTTTGGTTAAGTTGTGTGTTATAATATTCTGTGCTTGTTGTGTTGTTTGCACCAAACCTTCATTTGGTATCAGAGCCAGCTTAATAACAGAGCTAGGGTTATTGGAGATGCGCTGGATTGTGTCTTGTGTTTGCAGGTTCATCTCTGAAGAGAAATCAGGTTAAAGAAATTGTGGTGACGCCGTCCAGCTAAAGCTGTGGAAGAAATTGGCAGATCACTGGAGTTGTTGAATGAAAAATTAAATAAAAAGCCGTTAAAGCCAATCAAAAGGGAGTCCGCTACAACAAGGAGCCGCAGCTCTTGAGGAAGTCAATCGCCCAGATCTGATTGCTGTGGCGCCACAGGAAGTGAAAGAAAGAACGCATAAATTTGTTATAGCTGCCCTAAAGGAAATGAGATTGCAGAAATCAATCCGCTGATAAGGAAAGTCAAAAAGTTGAATTAGTTTGCAAGGTTGTTTGAAGACAAGCCAGTGCCAAGGGAGAAGAGGTCCCTGTGTTAATATTTCTGCAGCTGAATCTGCTGTTATTACCAAGAGGAGGCCATCGCCCAAGATTGAAAATTGCTCAGCCAAGGGAGTCGCAGCATACAAGAAAGGGTTTGTAGAAAAAGAATATAGGCCGCAGCCTGTCCAATAGCGATCAAAAGAGGAGGATCGCTGTTCAAAGATGCCGCAGCCATCCAAGAGGTTAGATATCGTGGAAGTTGAAAGTTTAAATCCACGAAAGGAAATTGTTGAGAAAAAGGCCGCCGAAGCATAGTCTTGTGAGCGAGAGAGGGAATGTTGGTGTTATGAAGGTCAAAGGAAGGATTGCAGATCTGCCAAGAGAAGAGCTGGGAGTTGTCTGATAAAGAAGTTGTCGTCGCCTAAAGCTGCTGAAAGGAGATCAGCCAAGTCAAAAGTTTGCAGAAAATTTCAGAGTAGAAAATAGCCAATGAAGTGAGCCGTCAGCCCAATAAGGAGTTTGCAGAATTCGTCCAGGGTAGATTAAAGTCAAGCTAAAATGTCAAAGTTTGTTGTCTCTATTGTCCATCTTGAAGTTGGTTCTGTACATCATAAAAAGTTTGAAGAGTTTGTATAAGTCTCTTGATTCAGAGAATGAAGTATTATGTAGAAAAACATTCTTAAAATCTGTAGAACAAAGTAAGAAGTCTTGATAAAAGATCAGAAGGTCAGAGGAGGATAGAGAAGGATAGGTGTCTAAAGTTGTAAAACAAGTTGAGTGAAATTGTCAATGTATAAAGAAATAAGATGGTTGAATGCCGCAGCATTCTATATTTGTGTAAGCCATGTATAAAGTCAGAAGAAGCAATTGAAGTTAGGATCCCTGAGCACCAGCAGTGTGACTCTATGGGAGATGTTGAGGAAAGCAAGGTAATCACACCTGAACCTATGATGGACTGGTGACAAGAAGGCCAGAACTCGTGGATAGAGCATCCCTACAGCAAAATGGGATTTCCTAGGTTCGATCCATAAAATTTGAAGATTGCAGATGCTGAAGCATCAATGAAAAAGGTCAAGAAAGTAATTGAAATTTGTGGTCGAAATTAAGGGGGAGAATGTTGGCATTAATTTCACCCACTAATGTAGAAGCTTCTCACCTGCTCCCACCGACTTCTCACCTACTCTCACCAACCACAGACCTGCAGAAAGACCATGTGCGTTGAATGGAGAAACATGTGTTTTGACTGTATTCCTAGAGTCTAGGTTGTTCTAAAGCCCTCTATAAATAGAGGCAAATGTAATGGTTTAATCATCAGGCAATTGCAATTGCCTCGATCACCAAGCATTGGATGTTTGATTAAGTTGTATGTTGTAATATTCTGTGCTTGTTGTGCTTTTTGCACCAAGCCTTCAAAAGCATTCAGCGATGAGGCTGCTGTTTGCCAGGGGTTTCCAACCATAGCCCTCCTAATTCACAATAGTATACAACATACGACAATAATCTACTTCTTGTTATTTTCAGGGATACGCACACCCTGTTCCAAAGATCCCACTTTGGCGTCTGAGTTTGGCTCTACACCTATCACCTGATTGCATTTCCACGTCTGATTTATGCAGTTTTCAAAGATTAGGGAAAGCAATGTCAATACCATGCCTGGCAATAATTTTTGACAGATCTCCCATGCCCTGTTCAAAAGCACCCTCAGGAAGGATTGATTGTAAAAGGTTGCTGTATTTGGCATAAGAGAACATGCTACAATCTCCGAGGCTTATCAACAAGCCTAGCAAAGGAGCGATCCACATCTGAGCGAGAGATTTTGTCAAACAACTAGTTCAGCTTCAAGTCAAGTCTCTCATCAACAAGTTGTCCCTTCTGAGCAAATTTATAGATCTGCTTCAGAGTCTTTGGGGCCATTTTCTTAAAATTAATTCAAACAAAACTGTAATAAAATGCAAGAAATGATACTTTGGGGGTGTTTTCTTATTATTAATTGTTCTCTGCCAAAAGAAAGATATAAAACAAATATAATGATAGTAACATGCTCTTATTATCTGCTACTCCCTTTCTATAGGCTAATATTACCGTCATTATTGTAATGGATGCATATTAAAAGTTTTCTGTCAATTAGATTAAAGAAAAATTAATTTTCAAATATGTTTTGTTATAATATTTGCATCGATACAATAACAATAGCTAAATATTTTTTAAATACAAAAACTATTTCAATTTGGTTGCAAAACGAATTATTAATCACTAGTTAAGAACAGGCCTTGCCTATAGTTTCTTTGACAGAAACTAAAAATATGCATGCTTTGTTGTAAAGAAAATATTTTAGTGTTATTTTATTTTGATTCAATACAAGCTTAGGATATCTCTAGCGTATTTTAAGTAGATTTTTCTAAAGATAGTATGGTAGTTTATAGTCAATGAAATATTTTAGTGTTATTTTATTTTAAGAAACTAGATTATTTTTGGGATTTTAAATTTTATTTACTCAGGGAATTCAAATCTCCCCATACCCAAATAGGGTTAGGGTTCTTCACATAAATAAAAATATGCATGCTTTGTAAAGAAAGTATTTTATTGTTATTTTGTTTTGATTCAAGAGGCCGGCATAATTTGTTGGAAAATGAGGTGTCTCTGCACATTTGCTGTTATAGTTATTTTTATTTAATATTTTCTTACATCTATTACGCATTGTCGGTGCTTTGAAAATTGGTTTTTTAGGTGTCAAAAGATGCCCACATGATAGTATATTATGGAAGGCCTATTTTTAGACATATTATGACAGATTCTATGACATCTGTAAGGGTAAAAATAGGGGATTTCATTTTGGCTGAGAAGCTTCACAATTGGTTTTGTAAAATGACAGATGGTTTCTTGTATAGCCAGAAGTCTATAAATTGGAGGCTTGTAGTTTGCATAGTGTGAGTTTGCAAGTATTATTATGCTGCTAGAATGCTACTGGAATTCTTCCAGAATTGTTTACTGGTGATACTCTTGTAATAAACTTGCTCTACAAGTGTATGTAATCTTGTTATACTTGCTCTACAAGTGTATGTAATCTTGTTATTGGATTTGGAATACATTGAGCAGGCTTTTGGAGTGTGGGGTTTTTCACCCGAAAGGGTTTTCCCATGTATATCTGGTGTTTTGTGTTTTATTGTTTATTTCATGCTTTGAATGTGTTGCTGGAATTTTTGTAATTGTTAGATCAGCTTTTAAAAGTTTTGCATAATATCTCTCCTCAAGATTGGCTTAGGAAGTTGTTTCCACAACTTTAACTTCCTTTCATAATTTAGGTAAATTTTTCTAAAGATAGGTATGCTGGTTAATTAAATAATTTTATTATTTGATTTCACCTTGTTCTAATAATCATCATCCACTTGCCACAAATAATAAATAAGAGTCACATGTTGACCACAAAAGCCAAACTAACTTTACATCTCCACCACCCATTTCATACTACCTCTTAATCCTAGCCATTCACATAAGAATAAGCCCTAGTTTCATTTGATTCAATCTTGTCCATCCCTTCATCAACATATGGATATGACTTAGAAGCCTCCTTTTTTCCTTAAAGTCATCTCATCAAATCTTCGCCATCCATCTAATTAAATCTTAGCCATTCATCCTATCATCCAAAAATCTATAAATTAAGCCTCTATCAAACCATAATATGGAGCTTCCAATGTAATGTAATGTTATGTTGTCAAAGTGAGCAACCAACAATCAAATCATTATAAAAAATCATTGTAGCAAAACCACCATTGTCATAGTGCAACAAGGGCTATTTTGGTAAGATCTTTCTATGTTTTTCCTTTGATTTTTGTTAGATATTTAAATATTTATGTCTAATGACACAAGTCTATGACACATTAAATTATTTTATTTATAAGATATTGTGTGTCATACTATAATATAATTAGTGTTTTGGAAGTGGTTGTTTTATATTTTATATTATAAGGTTTATACAATAATCCCATAAAGTACTGATCATGGAACTACTTTATCATAAATATTTTCATATGTTCACATAATATTTTTTTTGATATAATAATTGCGTCCTATAAAATCTCTTTGAATAACTTAATTTGAATAAATTTTTTTTCAAGTAAAGTATATTATTTTTATCAGTTTTTAATTAAAAAATAAATAAGTTAGATATTTGTTGCTGTAATATATGCTAATGTCTTACATATTGAAATCCAAGAACACTCAACTTTAAACCCAAATTTAATATAATATAATTTTATTTTATATCATCTTAACTAAGTGCAGTAGAAAAATGCTTTTCAGGTATTTAAGGCTATAATTGAAGTTAGGATGGAAATTGAACAACATAAATTTGTGTGGAATCTCTGGAACCATGGAAGTGAAAGTAACAACATGAACGAGACAAAGGAAGTAACTATCTGTAATACATAAAGAAAAGAAGAAGCCTCACCTGCAAAGCCACCAAAGAGTTACCCAGGCTGCCCTAGTGAATAAAAAAACATAAGCCAAAAAATACAACAATCAATCGCCATAAGGCAATGAAGATTAACGTTCTAGAAATTGCAGCAGGTTATAATGTCTGAATGTTTAACTCAGTATTGCAGGAGGTATGACATAGTTGTGGCTATTTTTTGAGCTTCGTGAATGGTGAGCAGTTGGACAATTTATGAGCTGGACTTGACAGGAGGATATGGACTTGACATAGTAGACAATGTTAAGTTTGGATTTCCAAAGGCCTTCACAACCACAATGTTGTGATCGACTATTTTCGAGTTCGGCGGATTCATGGGTAGAGATGTCTCCAATGCAAAGATGGGCATTCATTGGGGCACATATTATCTTCTCAAAGCTATTGCTCATCTAGGGACCATATATGTTTAGGTTAATATGTGCATAACAATAGAATAATTCCAGTCTTGATGTAACAATGAAATAATTTTATGGGTTTATAAATTCTAATAATTATTGAGGCTCGTCTGAAAATTATACAGGTAGGGGACCTTAATAATGACCACAAATGCTGGGAGAGGCTAGAAGATAAGGACACTTCCAAAACCGCGTATAAATAACCGAAACCCTAAAATAGTTGTAGCACTTGTAGCTGCATCCCTTGTTTCACTCCAAGAGACTCATTCATGCTTCCTTAATGCTAATTTATTTAGCACTAGATAAATAGCAACATCTTCAAAACATGGTAATGATAGAGTTTAGGAGCTAATGAATCAGAGAATATGTTTGGGTGGGACAATAAACATGTTGAAGCCAAAGTGCTTTTATCTAAGGTATAGAAATTTTGAGTGTGGTTACTTATATAACTTCTTACTGATTTGATTAATATATGTAGTCACAATCTAAGTTATTATACTTGGGATAAAAGCACTCGGGGCTACAACGTGTTTATTGTTCAATCCAAATTTATTGTCTGATTTATCAGCTCCTAAACTCCTATTGTTATCATGCTTTTAAGCTGATATTACTCTAGTGCTGAAAAATTTACCATCATGGAAGCATGAATGAGTCTCTTGGAATAGGAAGGGTCTGATTTGTGAAACATAAGGGATGCAGCTGCAAGTGCTATAGTCATTTCATGGCTTTGGTTATCTATTTTATATGCAGTTATGGTAGTGTCCATGTCTTCTAGCCTTTCCCAGCATTTGTAGGGTTTCCTAGCTGCATAATTATCAGAAAAGCCTAAATAATTATTAGAATTCATGAACCCAGGAGATACAACATCATGACTGAAACTATTTGGTTGCAACATCATGACTAAATTTGTTTTGTTGTTATGCATATACTAACCTGAACATATATGGTGCCTAGATGAGCGGTATCTTTAAAAAGATAATTTGTGGCACATCGAATGACCATATTTACATTGGAGAGATCATTACCCACGAATCCTCCGAACTCCAAAACATTCCATGACAACATTGTGGTTGTGAAGGCCATTGGAAATCCAAACTTAACATTATCTCCTGCATCATAATATCCTCCCGTCAATTCTTGTCTATCCCAACTGAAATAATATCCGTGTCTCGACATTGTTCTACTTCCTTATGTGCTTTGACTGTAATGCTTGGTAGCTCGAGGAGTGTAGAGTTGGGAAAGGATTCATTGGTAGCAGGCTTCCTGGTTGTCGGCTAATTTTAGGGGCTACTATTTATGTTACTGTTGCCCCCTTATGTTAATGTATACTATCATAAGATTAATTATAATGGGGAAGATGAAAGGAACAATAGCATTGTCTATACTTCTTCTCATCCTCCTCATTCCCAACATTGACGTGCAATGGTTAAAGGTCATGGTTCATCTTTAGGTGCATCACCAATTAGCACTTCTTTGCCAAATGTAGTCTATACTACCCTCCTTGGAAATGATCCTCAAATGGCTGGAAGTATGTTACAAGTTTATTATTTTTTAGTTTTGTGTTTTTTTTAATCTTTTAAGATGCCTTCATAAATGTTAAGGGATAATGACTTAGTGTATATCTAGTCAACATTTAAAAGGTTTATAGGATTATTGTAAATCTAGTCAACATTTAAAAGGTTAATAGGCTTTACTTTTTAAGGGATTGTTCCGTATACTGCATCTTGTGGATTTCTGCATTCCAAAGTTCTAAAGAATATATAAGTGGACTTTATAAAATATTGGATATCCACCTTGGGGTTGTGTTACATAAAGGGATGAGCCTTGGTGTGAGTTCAAGAAGTAGCTTGCATCTTAAAGAACCTGATCAATTATTTTATCTTTGTCATCACATCTCAGGAGGTTTGACTAATCCCCCAACCAATGTTAAGTTTGGATCTGACCTTATTGAATATAATGAAGATGATTTTGATTAGTTTCATATTCCATAAGATGGGCTTCCAATCTACACAATATTCAAAATATTTATTGATGCAATTTTTTTTGATGAATAGGCGACCAATATATCTATATTAATGAAAGATAATAATACACATATTGGTGCAGGGGCACCCAATCCACAGTGGCCTCCATAAGGCATTAACTATTTATAGTTCATTTTGATGTTTCCAATAAGGTCCTAAGCTGACCATTCAATGTAGTAAGGTCTGTTTGACCAATCATGTTATTTTAGTTTGTATTTAGGTTTATGTTGTAAGTCCCAAGGACATTTGTCAAGCTGTAATCTCGAACGCTGTAAGACAGTTAGAGGTTGTTAGTCGGTTGTAATCTCCTAGTCATTTGGATTAATCTCCCAGCCGCTTGGAGCCAATTCAGTACTACCGAGGGTAAGTGAATAAATACCCCAGGATTAGATCGATTGTGATCATGATAGTAGTAGTGTGAAATTGAGTTGTGCAATTGTGAGAACAGAGCATCTGTATACATTTCTGAAAGCATAAATAACAAGGTCTTGTTTTGTGTCATGCAACTTTCTCTTATTCGATCTCATTAGGTTTTCCTCTGTAATAATCGATTTGTTTTTTTTGGATCGAGATGGATCGTTAATCCATTCCATCGCTTAGATTTATTTGAAATCAGTGGAATGGCTATACAGTGTTTTTGTTTTATTTTTCTGTTTGTTCAATTTCATGCTTGCAGGATCGAGTACAGGATGCATTGAAAGATCCTAGCATCCTCATGTGCTAGGTTGGGAAAGTCTAAAATCTGTGTTAGATTGTTAAGGAAACAAATCTGTGAAGTTGCAGGGTTTGCAGTGGTTTGAATTAGTGAAATTCTGCATTATTCCATCAGATATACAATTTGTGTGTATATCACATTTACATGTCAAATATACATTCCATGTGTATATCGCAAGGGTCTGTTCTGTGTGTATGTCTCAAAGCATATCGGGAAGCATTGAGGCATTGTATGTCAAGATTAGTAAATATACGTTGCAAATATACATTATGTGCGTATATGGATAATGTATGTTGGGTTCATCTCCTATGTATCCTGCAATTGTAAGTCGTGAGTATCTCGCAAATGGTTATTGAGATTGTATGCAGTAAACATACATTGTGAAAGTGCAAGTGTATCGACATACAAAGAAGTCAACAATTCGGTCAAATGTACATTTGGCGAAGCATGTTGGGAATGTATGTTCCAGTTGTATGTTGAAACATACATTGGATTAGATACAAGAGAAGTAAGTGGTCAAACTTACCAAATGCATATTCGGATTGTATATTTTGAATGTATATTTAACATATACATTTCAAAGATACATTGAGTCGGGTGCAAAGCGTGACTGGCAGCAGTGGTGAAGGAACCCGGCAATCACAGGTCAACTGAAGTATATTGCGATTGCATATTGCAAATGTATATTCTGAATGTACATTGGGTAATATATCTTGCGGTAGATACAAGCGTTGAAGACATACATCGGGGTGATCGTTTGTAAGTTGGCCGATAAGAATGTTTTGCCGATAGGCAAGAGGTGCATGTATATACATCAGAGAATGTATGGTAAGTAAAACAAAGACATACAAAGGGAAATGCATGCTAGGGTTTTAGGCTCCTCATCATATTGGTATCAGAGCCCAGCAAAAGGTCTACCATAGGATTGGGCATCGGAAATCCAACCAAAATAATCATATCCCAAATTATATTGTCTTAAACAAACAAGAATCAATTCTAGGTTATATTAAGATTTTACAAGCAATAATAGGCAAGATTTCTAAAATAGAAAGATACAAGTTACTTACACAAATGGACAAAGGAAGGACATCAATCTAGTAAAAAATAGAACTCTAGAGTCTCTACAATTAAAACCCAATTACACCCAATCACCCTGATCCATTGAAGGGATTGAGAACACCCTATTAGATGCATCTGTTGGCAAGAGACACTGCTACACATGATAGGTATTATCATTGATGGAAACTAAGTCTACCTTGCACATCTGTATTGCATAATCTATTCATACTAGAAGTCAGAGTGAACATTTGTTTAAGATCGGATGTCAGAAACAGAGCATGAGGTAGGGTCCGATATCTTAGTCTGGATCTCTCTGGTGGTACTTCACAGTGTCTTGTAGATCTGAAGAAGTGAGTGCACAAAAGGTAGATTAAGGTGCGAAAGAGAAGAGATCTAAGGTCTGAATTATGACAGAGTAGTAAATAGGGCAGAATAAAGATTAAGTGTGTAAGATCAGTATTCTGTGCTTAACCAAAACTAAATTCTTGCATTGGCAGATGTTATTCATCAGTTCAAACTATCTGTAATCCTTTTGTAATCATTCTTGTAGGCAGTGAGCCTCTCTTGAGTAGTGAGGTTTGGGCAGTGAGCCCAAAGGCATGTACCTTCCCCTTTTGTAATACTTTTAATAGAGTATAATCTTTGTGGGTTAACCCCCACCATGGTTTTTCCCTTAACCGGGTTTCCATGTCAATAATCTTGGTGTCAAGTGTGTTATTTATATTTCTTCTCATGTGTTATTGATTCCTACTTTTCATGATTATATCATTAATCTATTAAGAATTTGTAAAGAAGAATTATCTATAGCAAGCATTAAAGTTTTAAGACAACTGATTCACCCCCCCTCTCAGTTGTTAGCCCTAATTCCAACAATTGGTATCAGAGCTAAGTTCTTTGGAAGAAGTTTAACAACTTAAGAAAGATCCGGGAAGGTATCAAAATGGATTCATACAATCTTTAGGAACAACATAAACTTACTTTAGAAGATCTTGATCAGTCTAGAACATATGTCAAAGAACTACAAGAAAACCTTAAAGATGTTGAATACTTCATTGAGACCTTAAAAGAGAAATTAAGCAAATACAATTAAAAGAGGAAGGAGCTACTTCATCAACTAGGAAATCAGAATGTAGACAATGACATGGATGAGGCTCTAAAGAAGAAGACAAAGGAATGTGAGAAGCTAGCAAAAGAAGTTTATGTTCTAAAACATGAAATGGAATCTACGGTGATGAGGTTAACCAAAGAAATTGAGGAAAGAAAGAAGACTGAAGAAGACCTGAAACAAACTCTGAAAGAAAGAACATAAGAATACTGCAAATTGGATGGAATTGTTAGCCATCTAGAGTCTGATATACATGAAAGTAAAGACAATGAAAAAGAACTTGAAAGGCAAATTGTCATTCTTAAACATGACCTAGAAGTTGCAAATGAATATAAAGAGAAATTCAAGATAAGTTTAGCTAAACTTGAGGTGCTGCTTGACAGTCAGAAGAAGGTAGATGATAAGCATGGTCTAGTATTTGAGAAAGGTGAAAGCTCTAGATCTGGTCAAAGAAATCCTAATGCAGGAAATCAAAGAAGGAATCCTAGAAGACCTCCAATAAGACAACCTAATGCTCAAAGGTATCCATCTTTCAATGGAAATTGTTTCAAGTGCAATAAATTTGGTCATAGAGCTACTTAATGTAGAAGTAGAGTAAATCAAATTAGTGCATCCTTCTCTGGTCAATGCTTCAATTGTAAGAGGTATGGTCATAGATCTAATGAATGTAGAAGTATGATGATGAATAACTCTAACAATAGAGGAAATGTGAACTCCATTAATGGATACTATTTTGCATGCAATGGATTCGGACACATGGCAAATTAGTGCAAATCAAGAGGGAATGAAGTAAATGAACAAAGAAATGTTGTGTGCTTTAATTGCAATAGATCTGGTCATATTGTAAGATTCTAAAGAAGCAAGAATAATGGAAAAGGTCTAGTAATTAGAAACCAAAACATGCAGAAACAAGACAAAGGCAAGGGTAAAATTGATGTGAATGAGTTCTATAATGAAATGAGGAAAAAATGGGTAAAGAAAGGTGAAATGAATGTTGACAATGGATCTGCACCAGAATCCAGTGCTGATAATTCTCTAGGAATTGAATTAGGAGCTCTGGCTCAGGGGGAGCTACTTTGAAAATCTAATTCCCCCAGCCAGTAAGTGAGTACCTCTATCTGTCACAATGAATGAAGTTAAAGAAGGCTATTACAGATCTATTGAAGCTAATTCTGGAAGAAAATAAGCTAATTTGACTGATTACAGAGAAATTGAAGATCAATTGTATGCAAAACAGTGTAACAGGATGTGTTAGGGTAGAGCATTTATTACAATGAAGAATTAGGTTTTGCGGAGGATAAAAAGTCATTAATTTGAGCATTTGAATCACTTTGCATTTGAAGAGAGAAAGCAGAAGAGCACCTAAGCCAAGATTTCAAGGATTTGAAGTGCAACCAAAGAATTCATCTGCTAAGCCTAACTCTGTGAAGAAAAAGGTATTACCATGAAACTTTAAACTTGTGATCTTCTACGATGTCTACACCATTGGTTGTTGATATTACTGAAAGGCCCAAACCCAAATTTAAGAAGCACCCATACAAATGAGTAGAAATCGACTCATTAGGTGCATTTTCAAGTGTTATGTATGGTGTATTACATGTCAAAGATATTAGGGCCTACATTCATGCCAGCATAGATGAATTTGGAGACTCAAAGCTTGTAGATTTGTTTAAGAATCATCTAAAGGATGAAATTCATGGTCTTAAACTTGAGTATAATGTATTGTACAATAAACATTTCATTCAAATTATAGGGTTTTCATGCATCGTTGAAGATGAATGGGTCTAGTATGTCTTAAGCCATATGCATGATGAGTTTGTGTGGATAATGAAACCTTTCAAAATCACCAAGGACGCCATCAAGGCTGTGATAGGGTTAAACTCATCTGGGGGACTGCCAATGTTGAAGGCTATAAAGAATCAAACTATGACTGATGCTACCGATTCAAGATTTGACAAAAGGGCAATGACTATCAATGATATTATTGATCTGGATATTAAGTTTGCCTCAATGGTGATTGGATAGAAGATTTATCATTCTAGTAGGGAAAATTCTATATCTAGTACAACTATCTATGCAGCTTATCAGATGTTGAGAAAAAAATGTTGACTATGACTTATACGAGCTATTGCAGAACCAGCTGATGGAAAATCTAAATAAGGTAAAGAAGGATAAGAAGAACACCTTCAAGTATGGTACACTAGTCTTATGTCTATTCTTCCATTTCATGAATTTGTTACCTCAAAAGAAAAGCATGTGTTGGACTAGTGACAAACCTGTTGCTATTCAGATAAGAGAGAAATTGAATAGTATTGGAGATGCCAATGCTCAAAGGATAGCTCTCTGGGGATTTTTTAAGAACTTTTAGAACATGATGCATTCAAGGGAGAGAATTCAATCTTCTATAGTTGAAAAATACAAGGATACAATATGTTTTATGGTAGATACAGATTAGTGCTTAATGGAAGCTATTAAACCAAGAATAGTATGGATTATGCCTATGGGTTATGAAGTTGATGAGCAAGTATTGGATATATATGCTCAACCTATTTTGAGCAAGTCATAGGATACCATAGTTGAAATATTTGGAACATATAAGGAGCTAAGTTTGAAATTGCATGTTGAGCTCAGAAAACCAAAAATCAAAAGGAAAGCTTAGAAGCAAGTGGAGATGTATGCTAAAAGTATTGGCATAACTAAGGAAGCTATGAGGCAGAACAAAGAAAGAATAGAAAAAGCTGAGAAGGAGAAGCAGGATAAGAAACAAGGAAGTGCTTTGGATGCCTCCTCTAGCCAGCCTAGAAAAACCAAAAGCTCTGTTGCTACCTCTGTTCCCCCAAACCTACCAAAACTGAGAAACTGGAAGGAAAATCATCCAGAAAAGAAGAGAAAATGGTGAAAACTAAGGCCTCCCAGACATATAAAAGCATGAGGAATGATGAAGAGGAAACTACCTTTGATATTGAAGTCAAAGAGTTAAAGGCATCAGGTACAAAAGTAGCCAAAGTCTAAGGAGAAGCTCTTCAAAAGCAAAAGAGCAAGCAAGAGGCAAAAGATTGAAACATATGTTGAAAAGCCTACTCTCTCTATGGATGACATCATCAAATTAGTCACTGTAGATGGTAACATAAGGCCAATGACTAAATTCTTTGATCATTACAGTGATGTTGATAAGAGGGTTCTAGAAGAAGCAACAATCAAATATTTGAACATCTACAATAAGGCTTTGATTGAAATAACTTCTGAAATTCCAAAAAGTCTTGCAGATATTCTGGAGTTAAGAAAATATAATGCAAAAGGTAAATACATAGAGATTATGGAGCATATATTGATAAATTTGTGCCCTCAGATTTGTCCAGATCAGGTGAACATGATATTCAAAGAAGTGAAGGATGACTTCAGGAGTAAGAAGAGAATTAATAAACTCATGCTTGGTGAAACAGATGAGATAGTCAAAGATACTCAGGAGATTCTTTTGAATGCACTAAAAAGACATAATCTTCCTATTATTGAAAAGGAGATTGATGATGGGATTGACTCCTCAATTTTGGATGTTGAAGAATTGAAGATCAATGAAAAGCAAACTGAGTTAGATGACTCCTCTATTCTAGAAGAGGAAACAATAAACAAGGAAGATGTAAAGATGATAGATGAAACTGATGATACATGAGGTGTTCAAACTCCTCCTGGTCAATCCTGCCAAGAAGATACAGAAATGAATGTTGAAGCAGATGATCAAATTAAAGATGATTCATTGAAGAATAAGGAGCATGAAATAAAAGAAGAAGAAGACCAAGAAGTAGAAAAGGCCAAGGAGAGAAATGAAAAAGAATAAGAAATTGCAAAGGTTGATGAAGAGCCCGAGCATGTCAATCCAATTAATAGTACCGATAAGGATCAAATAGATACATCATCATTTTGGTCAAGAGACACTGCAAAAGTAGTGAAGGAAATTCTAGAAAGAGACAAATAGATTGAAGAATATAAGGACATTATACAAGGTCTAATAAACTTTGATACCTTATCTCTGGTGCAAAAGATAAAGTTGGCCTCCATTACTCAAGCTAAAGCCAGAGAAGACATCTTGAAGTCTAACATAGAAGACAGTGAGCTACTTGGCCTGGCATCAGAAATTTTGGAGAAGATCATGCCCACGTTTCAGAAGGATTCTTTGACATCTCCATCTGGCCAATTAAAAAATCTAATAAACTCGGTAAGATCTCATTTTGAATCTCAAGGTTCCAAAGGAATTCAATGATAAGAGATTTTATGCTCTAAAGGGGTTGATTAGAGTAGATAGAATGGTGTTGGATGCTAGTATAAAGAGTATTCAAAATGCTCTTACAGAAGGAGGAAATGTATATAAATTTTGCTTATCTTGTCCTAAAGTTATAGAGGATAATGAAGATAAAATAAAAGTCTCTAAGCAGAAACTATCTAGTGTATCCAAGTCCTTTGATCCTGTGACATCATCAGTGGCAAGCAAAGAGGGTCAGGTGATCAGCTTGATAGAAGATATAAAGAAATTAACAAAAGTAAAGGAGAACATAGAGGCAATGATGAGCATGCTCAGGGGACTACTTTCCCCCAAAATGGAAGCCATGTTCAATCCTCTAACTAAAGCCCAAGCTGCAGCTTAGTCAAGTGATCCCATTGATCTGTGGACATCAGAGTCACAAGCATTCATTTTTAGTGGCCACATCTCAATATTGAACACTATAAAGAAGAGTTGAGATAGTGATTAGGCACATTTGAAGAACATTTTTGCTGATGCACTTAAGCATATCTAAATAAGATTCAAAGACTATTTGTACATAGGCGGCCTGGTATATTTGTGTAAGTTTTGGTTTATGGATCCCACCCTTTGCAATTGATGTCAAAGGGGGAGTGAAGAGCAGTGAAAATGAGGAATCCAACAAAGGGGGAGCATTGGTAATCAGTGAAAAGCACAAGTGTACATAGTAAGAAGGAATGTTCTGACACTTAGTCATTTTTCACTAAGTGTTGCCATCAATGCCAAAGAGGGAGATTACTAGAAAGAGACACTTCTATGCATGACAGGTGTTGTCATTGATGGCAACTAAGTCTACCTTGCACATCCGTATTATATAATCTATTCATACCAGAAGTCAGAGTGAAGATTTGTCTAAGTCTAGATGTCAGAAATAGAGCATGAGCCAGGGTCTGGTCTCTTAGTCCGGATCTCTTTGGTGGTAATTCACAGTGTGCTATGGATCTAAAGAAGTGATAAGGAGTGTCAAGACTATCTAAATCTAAAATCTTAGCCTCCGATGATAAAGGATTGAAAAGTTATAAGGATTTGAGTATCAGGTTCCAATCAATTAGCATAGTTAGAAGAAGAACGGGGTAACCTAGTATTTGATGTTGGTCTGAATGCAAAAAAGTTGTTGGATAAGCAATTGGTGATAATAAATGATATTAGCTGACATGATTGATGATATGGAAACACAATTTTTTGGTCCACGTTGATATTTGTGCATAGATTCAGCTGACAGAGCAGAATGTTTAATAAATGTTCTAAGTTTTATAGATGCTGACTACAATTGATTGAATTTGTTGATATGGATATATATAGCCAATAGATTTGAGTGTTTTGGTGTGTGTGTGTTATGCGATGATGGATTAGGTGTGCAAAAGGTAGATTAAGGTGTGAAAGAGAAGAGATCTAAGGTCTGGATTATGGCAGAGCAGGAAACAGGGCAGAATAAAGATGAAGTGTGTAAGATCAATATTTTGTGCTTAACCGGAACTGAATTCTTGCATCAGCAAATGCTATTCATCAGTTCAAACTATCTGTAATCATTTTGTAATCATTCTTCTAGGTAATGAGCCTCTCTTGAGTAGTGAGCTCTAGGTAGTGATCCTGAAGGCATGTGCCTTCCCCTTTTGTAATACTTTTAATAGAGTATAATCTTTGTGGGTTAACTCCTACGGTGGCTTTTCCCTTAACTGGGTTTCCACATCAAAAATCTTGGTTTCAAGTGTGTTATTTATATTTCTGCTCATGTGTTATTGATTCTTGCTTTTCATGATTATATCATTAATTTGTTAAGAATTTGTAAAGAAGAATTAACTACAGCAAGCATTAAAGTTTTAAGACAACTGATTCACCCCCCCTCTCAGTTGTCAACCCTAATTCCAACAGCATCAACCGCCAATAAGGTTTACAAATTTTGAAATATAATAAGCACAAGAGTCCTTAATGACATACCCACCAATTTTATTCACCTCATCTTGCATTAAGACATATCTAACAACAATTATAGTGAGGTCACAATCCTCGATTAAAGTGCAAAACACACAATCATAAAGATAGATGTACTCATGGCCTACCATAACAAATTTGATACATAATAATGAGTAGCACAGTCATAACCTATACAAGTTTGACAAACTCATGTCTTAATACATTATACCAAGGCCCTATAACTACATTCATTCTAGGCTAGAGCTAGTTTACAAGCTTCTATGTCCATAAATTCCATACAGAATTGAACCAATGTTTTTCACATGGTAGTACAACATGAAGGAAGATGCTAATTAACATCACAATGGTATTGTTATAGAACAGAGTCTCTACATAACTTAATTTGAAAGGATTCCATACAATCATAAGTTAAATTTAATGTCAAAAGGTCTTGGTTAGGTCTGCATCACAACAAGCATCCCATAGATGACAATACCAAGTTAAATACTATAGATTAATCACATTGCCATGGAATTGATGTAGGGTCTCAAGATAGTCAGTAACATCAAGGTCCAAAGATTACATCATATTGTTTAGGGTTGAAAATGGAATGGGTTGGTTTAGGTTTTAAAGGTAAATCCTCCCTTCTCACCAAACATTCAAGGGCATATCAACCAAGTTGAATATCCACTAAGCGAAAGCATTTACCTGTCAAGTTGGGTTGCCTCTTGGAACAATGCAAAAGCTTGGATGTATCAAACAATATCTCAATTTAACGCTCAATTACTCTTAAAACCCTAAATAAACAAAATAATAAGTAAATTGATGAATTACAACATATCCTTTCAAACTAAGGTGAAGGACATAGATTATTAACTCACTATTTTTTGAAGTTCAGAATGCAGAATAGTCAGGGACATTTGGACTAGCACCCTAGTCCAATGTACTATATTTTGCACAGAATCTTACTCTCCTTTCGACACTGATCTACATTGTATCTTTTGTTTCTACTCCATAAAAGGCGGGGGACACTAGGACTAGCACCCTTGTCCCAAAATCTTGAACTCTATCCACTTTCTTTCAGATCCTGAATCATTGTTGTTTGCAACCTTCTTCTACAACTCCACTCCATAAAACTCGGTACCTATAATCTGCAATCACAAAGGAGTGTGGGAGAGGGTTGTGGTGTTTAGAGGCTTGCCTCAGTCAAGCCCCAAAGAGACATTCAAGTCTTCCAAATACTATTGTTAGATTAGAGTGCATATCCTAGCAGAATAGAGGCAAAATCCAAATGATAAATGATGAAAAACACAGTAGATATCACCTTGAAGCGTAGATCTCACATAAATGAAGGCTTTTCAATCACATGAGATGATGAAGTCAAATTGACATTCACAAACACAATAACAAAGCTCTACTCTTGCAACAATGAATATCTTGAAATCACAAATATGCATAAAGTTTGCAATCATCTTCTTCTGGTTGCAAATGAAAACCTAAACACACTTATATATGCAACTACAAAGATTCACGCTAAGAATTTCATAATTCAAACTTGAGATGTTGGCGTAGGACCCAAATAACGGTCATAAAACTGGCATTCAAATTTAGGATAGACCCAAAATAGCGCAATATTAAGTCCACTCCCTCATTTTTGTTCAGGGATCATCAAAATTGCACCCCTTAGGTCCTATTTGCCATAAGACTTCAGGGTTTTCTCATCAAAATTCATAATTAACATACAAGATGCTCTAAATGCATTCTAAAGTCCCGAGAGCTAAACGTTAAGATGGAAAAGCCCCCAAGGGGACATTTTTTGACATAACATTTAGCCCCCATTTTAATGTATGTATAAACACAAGGCCAATACATGCATTAAAGTAAGGTCAACAACACAGCAAACACACCAAGCACTGTGAAGACATGCCAAACACATTGAAGACAGTAACAAGCACACAAAACAAGGGGAAGACAGTTATAGTAATGCAAAAGATGGAGAAGACAATATTGAAGACACACAAAACATAGTGAATACGATGAATGTAGTGATTATTTCTTTTTCATTTTCTCATATATGAAATGCAAATGCAAGTACAAGGAAAGTAAACACACAACCGAAATGCAAGAGGAGCTCATCACCACCAGTCTTGAAACTGCATAAGGGGCAACATAGATGCCAAATAAATACCAATGTGTAGGAGGAGCTCATCACCACTAGTCTTGAAAATACACTTGAGAGAAAACATTACATACAAATCCCAAAGCATAGGAGGAGCTCATCACCACCAGTCTTAAAACTTTACTTGGGAACAAACATGCCATACACACACATAAGGATACAAGAAGGGGATGAGTGGAAGACTACATTCAAGATGAAAGAAGGTTTGTATGAGTGGTTGGTCATGCCATTTGGGCTAACCAATGCACCCAGTACTTTTATGAGACTCATCAATGTGTTTTTGAAAGAGTTTCTTGGAAGTTTTGTGATAGTTTATTTAGATGATATTCTCACTTTGAGTAAGACACTAAATGATGAAGTTGGGATGAAAACTAAACAAAAAAATTGGCATGTGGAATCTCTAGAAACCATGGTAGCGGAAGTAACATCATGAAGGAGATAGAAGAAGTAAATATCAATAATACTCAAAGCAAAGAAAAACCTCAGCTACCAAACCACCAAAGCATCACTCAACCTACCCTAGTGAATCAAAAAATAAGACAAAAAACACAACAATCAATCACTAGAAGGAAATAAAGATTGATGATTACCTAGGCATTTATCTTGTGGCCTCTCCCAACATTTGTAGTCATTGTTAGGGTCTCCTACCTATAGAATTATCAGACAAGCCTAAATAATTATTAGAATTTATAAACCCAGGAGATACAACATCATGACTAAAATGATTCTTTTGTAACATCATGATTGAAATTATTTTGTTATTATGTACATACTGACCTCAACATATATGGTGCCTAGATGAGCAATAGCTTTGAGAAGATAATTTGTGGCCCATCTAATGACCATCTTTGTATTGGAGATCTCGCTGCCCATGAATCCACTGAACTCCAAAACACTGCATGACAACATTATGGTTGTGCATCATAATATCCTCCTGTCAATTCTTATCTATCCCAACTGAAATAATATCTCTGTCTAGACACTGTTCTACTTCCTTATGTGCTTTGACTGTAGTGCTTGGTAGCTCTTAGTTCAGAGTTGAGCAAGGATTCATTGGTAGCAGGGTTCCTAGTAGATGACTTAATGTAGGGGCTGTTGTTCCCAACATCCACATGCAATGGTTAAAGGGCATGGTTCATCTTTGGGTGCATCACCATCGACTACTTTACCAAATAAATTCAACACTACCCTTATTGAAAATGCTCCTCAAATGGCTGGAGGTATGTTACAATTTTATTATTCTTTAGTCTTGAGTTTTTTTATCTTATAAGAGTTAAGGGACAATGGCTTAGTGTAAATCTAATCAACATTTAAAAGGTTTATAGGCTTTACTTTTGGGGGGATTGTTTTGAATGTTGCATCTTGTGGATTTTTGCATTTCAAAGTTATGAGAGGATATGCAGGTGGACATTATAAAATCAATTACATAGGCATACTTTATAAAGTATTGGATATTAGCCTTACAATAGAATGAAAGGCATTGCGGTTGGATATATAGCCTTAGACAAGATTATGGAATATGAAACTAATCAAAATCATCTTCATTATATTCATTAAGGTTAGATCCATATTGTTAGGCTTCTCTGAGGTAGAAAAAGAAGTTAAGACGGAGTTTATTTTTGGATTAGTCAAACCACCTTAGATGTATTGACCAAGATAAAATCATTGATCAGGTTCTTTAAGATACAAGCTACTTCTTGGACTCACACCAAGGCTCATTCCTTTATATGACACAACCACAAGGCAGATATCCAATTATTTATAAAGTAAGCTTGTGTAATCTATTTTATAAAGTCCACCTACATATTCTTTCTAAACTTTGGAATGCAAAAATTCACAAGATGCAACATGGAGAGATTTGAAATGCCTTGAGTAAATAAAATTTAAATCCTAAAAATAATCTAGTTTCTTAAAATAAAATAACACTAAAATATTTTATTGACTATAAACTAGCATATCTATATTTATAAAAATCTGCTTAAAATAGGTTAGAGATATCAGGTAAATGCAAGAAGTTGTGTCCACTTATGGTGGAAGTTTCAGAGTTAGAAAAAAATCTGAAATCAGGTAACTAAAAATGTGATCCTATTTCTACAAAATGGGATCCTGTTTTAGATTAGGATTCCAAGCCTAAAATCTAGAACGGGATCCCGTTTCTTAGTGGGATCCTGAACCTGGGACCAAAACACAGGATCCCATTTCACAAAATGCGATCCCGTTTAGAATGGAATCCCGTTTTGTGAAAATATAAATTTTTAAAAAAACTGGTTGCAACCCCATTTTGTCCAATGACAGGTAATAGTTGAGAACGGGATCCCAAGTTGAGGAAGAGGATTTTCATCTTCAAAAGATTAGGTAAGTGGATTTTTCAACTTTTACAATTTACCAATGAATCTTTTGAAGTTTTCCTTTCTTTTTTTGGTGTAAAATACAATCAAATTTTAAAATGTAGACTGTTATTTAGGGTTTCTATTTATGAATTCAATAGCTATATTTTGACATTTTAGTTGTAAAATACAATTGAAATTTTGAAAGACTATATCATATAAAAGGATCAAATTTGAACAAAATGTCAAAATTCTGTTTAAATTTGAGAATTGAATAGTTGTATTTAGACATTTTAGCTGTAAAATACAATTGAAATTTTGAGAATACTGTATCATATGAAATGAGATATTTTGAACAAATTGTCAAAATTTGAATTCAATTTTAGTGTTGAATATCTGTATTTAGACATTTTAGCTATAAAATACAATTGAAATTTTGAAACGACTGTATCATATGAAAGGAGAGATTTTGAACAAACTATCAAAATTTATATAGCATTGGAATGATATATATATAAATTTGGTTTTTAGAAAATTTACTTATATTAATGTATGCCATTATATTTTAAAGGCATTATTGAATAGGTAACTGTCATGTAAAAAAATTACAACAAACCATAATAAAACCTTAATCACTTCTTTCATAATCAAACCTTTAGAGACAACCAACTAATCAAGAATTGAGAAGATTTTATAGTTTTTGTGATAGCCAACTAATCAAGAATTAAATCAAGCCAACAAATGTAACTTTAGAGACACATATAATATCCCTTGAAACATTTGAGTTAGACATGGAGATGCCTAGATTATGGAGAGATCTATGTAAGATAACACCTCCTATAGACTCAACACAAACTTATCCCTCAACCCTCTAAATTGTGACTTACATCATTTGATTACCTTGGAACACACTATAGACAACTCTATACAAATTTGGCAAAAGATATTTTCTCCTAATAGAAACTTGTATATGTAGAAGTAGACTACTACATAAGATCCTCTAGGATAATAACACTTGTTGTGATCTCCAACACTATGATCCATATGTACTCTTGAATTTGTTGATACTTGAGTCTTGATGAAAATGCATTGAATTAACTTCAAAATTTTGTGCATATAATTAGATTTGATATACTTCTTAAGGAAAGAGTTGGGACTAACAACTAAATAGAAAAAAATAATTTTGCAAATAGGAAATAGGAAACAAAATCGAGCTAGAATCGTCTTGACTAATATCTTTTTCTAGCTAGATTGAATCCCTACAATCACAAGTTAAAAAAAAAGCATCAAATTCTTTATTAAATTTAAATCACAAATCATCAGAATATATTCATCTTCATACTCAGATTAGTCAGGTAGGCAACTAGTAGTCAATCCTATCTCCATTATCAAATTTGGTTGCCATAGGCAACTTCACCAAATTTAGGTTTTCAAATCATGTGGCATGCACAAGATATCCACCTCAAGGTAGTTTTCCAAGTCTATTTATAGTCTTGCAGATGTTCATTATGATTCTACCTAGGTGGTATGATAGTCCATTGGTTTCTATGACATCATTCATTAGCATAGATGCATTTGAACATTCACCCTTCATTGATATATATTGATAGTAAAATAGAGTTTTAAATTGTTCTTAAGGTTTGGGACAATCATAGTGTTAAGATAGTGCAAATTAAGACTATTTAGACTAATTAAATGTGCTTAGTCTGAAGCTAAATAACACAGATAAGAGTTGGGACTAACAACTAAATGGAAAACAATAATATTGTAAATACGAAATAGGAAACAAAATCAAGCTAGTTCACCATCAACTAATATCTTTTTCTAGCTAGATTGAATCCCTACAATCACAAGTTAAACAAAGCATCAAATTATTCATTAAATTTAAATCACAAATCATCAAAATATATTCATCTTCATACTCAGATTAGTCCTAGAAAACTAGTAGTCAATCCTAGATCTCCATTATCAAATTTGGTTGCCAGAGGCAACTTCACCAAATTTAGGTTTTCAAATCATGTAGCATGGACAAGATATCCACCTGAAGGTAGTTTTCCAAGTCTAGTTATAGTCTTGCAGATGTTCATTATGATTCTACCTAGGTGGTATGATAGTTCATTGGTTTCTATGACATCATTCAATAGCATAGATGCATCTGAACATTTACCGTTCATTGATAGTAAAATAGAGTTTTAAATTGTTCTTAAGGTTTGGGACAATCATCTAGTGTTAAGATAGTGCAAATTAAGACTATTTAGACTAATTAAATGGGCTTAGTCTAAAGCTAAATAAAACACATAAGATTCAAGTGACTAACAACTAAATAGAAAACAACAATTGCAAATAGGAAATAGGAAACAAAATTAAGCTAGTTCACCATCAACTAATATCCTTTTTCTAGCTAGATCATCCCTACAATCACAAGTTAAACAAAGATTCAAATTCTTCATTAAATTTAAATCACAAATCATCAGAATATATTCATCTTCATACTTAGATTAGTCCTAGGTAACTAGTAGTCAATCCTATCTCCATTATCAAATTTGGTTGCCATAGTCAACTTCACCAAATTTAGGTTTTCAGATGATGTGGAATGCACAAGATATCCACCTCAAGGTAGTTTTCCAAGTCTAGTTATAGTCTTGTAGATGTTCATTATGATTCTACCTAGGTGGTATGATAGTCCATTGGTTTCTATGACATCATTCAATAGCATAGATGCATCTGAACATTCACCCTTCATTAATATATATTGATAGTAAAATAGAGTTTTAAATTGTTCTTAAGGTTTGGGACAATCATCTAGTGTTAAGATAGTACAAATTAAGACTATTTAGACTAATTAAATGGGCTTAGTCTGAATCTAAATAACACACATAAGAGTCAAGTGACTAACAACTAAATAGAAAACAACAATTGCAAATAGGAAATAGGAAACAAAATCAAGCTAGTTCACCATCAACTAATATCTTTTTTCTAGCTAGATCATCCCTACAATCACAAGTTAAACAAAGCATCCAAACCTTCTTACCTCATCATCTATCTTAAAAGTGGAAGATTTAATCATTACCACATGGTTATGCCTCTTTGATTATCTAGATAATGCAATTGAATCTCTAGAGGAGTCTTACTTCTTAACAACAATTTCATTGTCCCTTTGTAGTTCATTGTCCCTCATGACAAGTCTATTATTGGTTTAAGGCTATCTTAAAGGTCCATATAACAATCTAGGAATTCAATAACAATTAATGTTGAGTCCTTAATGGTCATGACAACATTATACAAGATACTAAAGTTCACATGATGATTTCCTCTTTCCTATCAAATGGTAAGGATTCACTCAAAATTTCACATACTCAAACACATATCCAATTTATGAATTCATGATTGATCCAATGCTCAAACCAATGCAAGCATGACTATTGTTTGTTGACCAAGCTTATTGATAGTCATAAAGTTAGAGAAATTCATCCAAAACCATTACAAACTATTTGTATCTTTGCCATAGGAAATGTTGGATCTCCTTGAATGAGTACTTGACATCAAACCAATAGCCAACTCCATAGAAAAATTAACAAAATTGAAACCTTGGACCTAACATATGATAAAAAACCTTGACAACAAATTCATTATGGTAGTCCTAATAGCTCTACTACTATACTCTAACTACTGTGACAATACAATGCTTGGCTAGAATGATCTCTCTGAGTCCTTAAGAGGCATATTTTTATATGACAGTCATGCATATTGAAATATAATCTTGATACCAAACACCCTATGATCAAACACCATAATGATAGTCCTATATAACAAAATCAATTATAGGGTCTAGTCCTATTGAGAGGGTTGTGATGTAAGATGAATGAGAGGATATCTCATAAGCATAACATGTGACCTTGATAATATATATGCATGCAAATCCTTTTTTACAAAGCTCTAGTCTTGAAACAAAGATGCCCAAGTTTATGCCCATGACTGTCCTAGTATTTGATTGAATCTAACATGATTGTCTATATAGTATTAAATTGATCTTTCCTATCTCCCTCACTATAAGAATCAAAATTTAGGTCTCGAATGAAAATCCCTTGACTTCAATTTGAAAATTACATCTAGTTCACTATAATAGCTCTTACATTTTGAAATTTGTACATGCACATGTATTTGTATGTTTAATTTAAATTTATTTCAAGTGTAATTTCTTGAAACATACATATAATTTATCTAGTTTATATTTATAATTTATAATTTTTTAACATGTACATTATATATATATTCTTGATTTAATTAAATTTGTACTCAAGTTTGTATGTTTATATGTATATATGTAGGTTCATATAGTTTTTATATATATCATGAATCTGGATGATATTCACTTTGATGTTGAGGACTTCCTCAATGCACAAGATGATCGGGCACCTCCCCCACCCCCACCCCTAGATGCCCCACCTGGACCCCTACCTGGAACTGACCAGGCTCGCTTGTAAGCCATAATTAATAAAAATGTGGATTCCATACAAGAAAAATTGAATTCCATTTACAATGAACAATTCATGCCACCTCACGTGGTACATTTTGCAGCTTTGATGCAAAACATTGTAGATTCTGTGAGGTTTATTGACTCAGACTTTGATGGATTCCAGAAATGGAGAGAGGAGAGGCACCAATTTTATGCTGATGGCCTCTCCTATAAGGATATTTTGGATCTTAAAATCACAAAAGGTCATTTAGCACAATATTTTAGACTTCCCATTACAAATGAACCTATTCCTACAAATAAGAAAAGAATATCAATCAGGTGGTGTAGGCATGAAGGAATGTCTACCAATTTTTGGGACAGATGGTGGATGGTGTTTGATTATCCACCTCATGCTAATTGTGAGGTTCCTTTATATTTTTTGAGAAAATTATATGCAAAATTTGTTATGAATAAGAAACCCAACTACTTTGATTTGAGATCATTCTAGGGTATTGGTGGTGGCATGCCACAATAGACGTTGGGGGTATGGGTTGATCCCTAATGACCCATGCCTATTCAGCCTCTTATTGACCCTCCTATTGCTTCCATTCCTCCGCTCTTCCAGCATCATGCAGTGGTATCCACACTAGGCACATTGAGTGCACTCTCAAGTAGCCTAGATGAGTAGACTTCTATGATGGTATCTCAGGTTAGAGACAATGGAGGAGTTGATGATGGAAGTGGTCCTAGTACCACTCCACATGTGTCAATGCCTCATACATGTATGAGTTGCAATCAGTTGTGTTATGGACCTTATCAGGCAGTTGTACCCACTTTAGCTACACATGCATCATCTGATAATATGGGTGAATCATTTATTGATTATCTATTTGCTAAGGATCATCCCACTGATCATTTGACATAGGTATATATAGGTTACACACATGTTGAATTTATAACAATTTTAAGCACATGTTTTTAATCAACATATAGATCAATTAAATTGTAATATTTTAACAATCGAATTGTTTGGTGTAGATGATGGGAACAGGGACCATTGATCGATTTAATTTTTCATCGACACTTGTTCATCTTAGGCACCCATTTGGGGTATTTTGAATTATTTATATTTTAAATAATTTTATTTACTTGATTTTAATTTGTAATTCAGTCTTGAACATGTACATTAAATATTTATGTTGGTTCAGGGTTCTTTCACATTGAATCCTCCATCTAATGGTGTCTCGAGTGCTCCTCCATCATTGGGCATCTCACATAACACTTTTATAGTATGTATGTTGTTTTAAAAAACTATATATACTTAGATTTTTCTATTTTGATTTTACTATATCTGAAAACGTGCATGTACTATTTAATATATATTAAAAATATATGCCTATGTAGGTTGACACAACAACGAGGATGGGTATTGCAGCACACTTGGATAATCCAAGTTTATATTAGGAGTCTACTGTATTTTAGGTTGTTCAAAAATGTATATCTATGTCTACGTGTAATATATGTACAAGTCTTTTAAATAGATTAAAACAAAAACTGAGTACATATGTACACAAGTCAATATATCTATGTTTTAACCTAATTTGTACACACATGTGCTAAGTTATAAATGACCTTGTAGGAGCTTGTCAGTGACACGTTTCATCAACACACAACACATGTAGAGCAAGAGGACAGAGGAGATGGGCAGCCTAATACGATATAATTTAAAATTTAGATTATATTTAAAGTTAATTAAAATATACATTGTGAACTTAAAGTAAATTTCTTGATAGATATATATGTTAACATGTGTTCAAAATTCTTTTTCTTTTATAGCTTGAGACATGTCATGTAGCTAAGCCTGTAGAGACAGGTCTTGGAATAGAGGATGCACAACAACCTCTTACGGTATAATAATTTAAATATGATAAATTATAAATTAAATTGAATTAAATCATTTTTAAAATCGTCTTACATCTAATTTCAACTTGAACTTTCTCTTGTATTAAATAGATTGATTCAGAGCATATAGAGACAGGTCTAGGTGCACCAGAGCATACCTCTCAGCCTCACACAGTAATTTAATAATATGATCAATTATAAATTTAAAAATTGTCATTAAATCATTTTTAATCATCTTACATCTGATTTCATCTAAATCTTTCTCTTCTACTGAGTAGTTCACATGGTGTGAAGAGGACTCTTGATTATAGAGATAGTATGTGATAGGTTAATTCATGGGCTACATAATTTGACTATTTCATGGACTATGTTATATATTGTTTGTCATGGACTTTATATATTTTTTGAACATGGACATACTTTATTTCATTTCACTATCTTATGGTCTCTAGAATACAAAACTTTATTTCATTGTTTTATGTGTTTTACACTTCAAACATGCAAGTACTTTAACTATATAAAAATGCACAACATGACTTTGAACTTATATATTCCACTAGTATTAAAAATGTGCTAAAATGGTAATAGCAAGCTCTAAATTTAAAATTAACAAGGGTAAAACACTATAACTCAAAAGTGACTTTAATAGTGAGATTCATAATAATATTTTTTTGTCAAGAGTCAGTTGGTCTATTGGTGAAGTTACTACGTTCACAAAAAAAGCTATTAGAAATCAATTTTTGTTGAGTACAAGGCCCAACACCCTAAGAGTTAAGTTTGGGGTTGAGTCCCAATGAATAGTCTATGAAAGCTTTACATATTTGACAAAAAAATATAATATCATGTCAGTCTTCAACTAATATTAGTACATGGATTGGTAAAGCTTTGAAAAAATACAATTGATTGATATTATCAAAATCACTTTTACAAAAAAAATGTTTGATATTATTAGGATCATAATAATCATACATAAAGGGTTTATCAGATGATAAAGATAACTAATACTCTACTCATAAAAGGCCATGCATAGCATTCTTAGACATATTAGTAATCCTATACTTCATGGTCTAGTGGAAAATTTAACATTTTTGCTAGGTTTATTCAAATGAAACAAATTATCTTCCTATATGATCCCCCACTATTATACAAAACATTCCTTAACTAATTCATATGCATAAGTCATTATATGACATAGGAAAACTAGTATGAGGATAATATATTACATTTTAATCAAGATGACAAAGAATGAATTCAAAAGACCCTTTCTTTGAGAACCACACTTAGAAAATAAAATGTCTATCAATTTCAAATGGTTGATGTTACAATTCTATGCTAGGACATTTAATGGTAACAAATTTATGAGTAACTATTGAGATAAGTGATCCTTAGCATACAACTTGCCTTGAAAGTTGATCATTACACAACACAATAATATAATTTAGCAAGACCCAATTCCTTTGACATGCTTTCATTAAGTTTATCTTTAAATTTTCTATTTTGAGTTTGTGTAGATACGATTTTCTTAGGCTTGGGAATCAATCTCACAACCTTCACTAGAGCACTTGTAGATGCCTTTGTTCAGATCCACCGTCACAGACCTAATCAAGATTAGGTTCACACTTGTGTGTTTGACCTAAAGAGGGAATTTATAAACTATTTATGGAATGGAGTAAAAGCTTGAGATGTGTGATCATGACGTTTTTTTAGGAATGTTTTTAAGACTTGATCACACTATATAAATTATAGTCCTTTTGAGATCTGATTCATAAAAGAGTTTTCCCTAGGCCCAAAACATAAGGTAAAATGACATAGGTATGTATAGCTTTCCCTATTACAATGTTATAATTAAAATATATCAAGTATTATTGTGAAAGCATTACCCTTCCATAAGAAAGAGTGAACTTGGAGAGTGTTAATTTCCATCACTATATCATTAGGTAAGCACTTAATATCCTAAAGGGATGCCTCACTTTGATTTTAGAAAGGCTCATGAAGTATAGGGTAGATGGGTCAAAGGATCTAGACTGAGGAGTGACACTAACACCCTCAACATCATGTTGAACCCTAGCATAAATCATAGATCTACCCAAAGATTCAACCAATATAATGAAACTTTGGAATCTATTAACTAAACGTCTAGACCAATCATTTACTCTTAATCTATATGAAACCATTGTTATATCCTAGGTTTGTAGCTACCCATAATCATTATCCAAATAAAAACCAAATCTCAAATGTGTAATTTGAATCACAACAAAATTTGTATGTCAAGGTGCACTTGGGTCTCAACATAAATAATGTATATTTACCAAGCCATGTGGGAAAAGTGCATGGTAGGGTATGTGATAGAGACACATATGATCATCATTGAGGATGATATTTTCCTCAACCTAGATATTTTATTGGTGAAAGGATGCATACATTTACCCCAGGTTTTAAGTATATTGGTGACATTGTGGTTATTTCTTACCAAAGGAAAGGAATTGAGGACCGATACTAATCAATTACATCATTCTAGATATGATGTATATTATTAGACTTGATGAAGGTATATTAGGTGATATCCATGTAGTTTTGAGTCCCTCTCTTAGATGTAGTGACATATGTTAATTTCGTATCATTGCTAACATAAAGAGGACATATACATGCATGATTCACATCATGGTAGTGATCAGGTGATAAGTTATGTATATTGTTACATTAGATTAACTATGTGTTCTAATTTTATTATAATGCTCATGTTCTAATGTATGTGTATATTTTTGTAGGGATCCATTCATCATTCTTAGCAAAATAGTTGTCACTTTGAGGGTCACTTAGAAAGGAGATAGGATTCACGCATATTATGATGTATTTTGAGTAGTTCATGTACTTTGATAGATATGAAATTTGTATACATGTTCTTAGATCCATGGTATTTATATACTTTAATCTACCTCACATTTGCATACTTTAATTAGATACATTATATTTATTTAATTAATTAGGACTAGCCTTTTGCATGCCTTCCATCATCAAATTAATTAAATAAATCATATTTATTTAATTAAACTAATTTCCTACACCTTCCCCACTAATAATCTTACTATTCGATTAATTAACTTCTTATCTCCACTAATAAAATAAATCAAATCTTAAATCATGTCTTGAACTCACAAATAAATAAATTCAAAAACTCACATGACTAGCTAAAAGGAAAAATTCAAACTAATCTTACATCTCCACCATACATTTCCATAGTTTTAGATAAAGCAAGATTCCAGGCCTCGTTGATGCAAACCCATTCAATAGATCTAAAAGATCCACACAATGAACCATTAACTAGAATCTAGAAGGGAGAAATTACAAATTCCAAAGAGATAACATTAAGGCATGGAGTTGTATCTATGTATTGAAAATTACTAACCTAATCTATAATGCTAAGTACTAGTTCATCTTCATTATTGAGCATGTAAAATAAAGAAGAAATTTTAAGGATAGAATGAAGATGATAGTGTAATGGTTGGATTGAGAGAGGACTCTAATGCTAGTTTTTTGAGAATAAAGAGAGAGATATATGGTTATTGAAGCATAGAAGTAACATAACTATGTAGGATATTGTGGTCCATTAACAACTTCAAATTGGCCATTAACTAACCTACAAAGATGCTAACTTTTTAGATGTCTTAAGGGGTCCTAATATGATGTCTTAATGGGACATCTTAAGTTCTCAAAATTTGGTGAAGTTGCCCAAGGCAATCAAATTTAACAATATAATAAAATCAAATTTAAAGTAAATTCAAAGTAGAAAAACATGCACATTTAACAAATAAAATATATAGAATAATAATTTTGATATATAAAAGTGTAGACTATAATTGTGTACATACACATGTATACAAATTTGTGTACAAAATGTGTAATAATGTAATTGTGTATGTACATATATGTCAACTCAAAATAATGTTTACAAAATGTGGTTATGCCATCTCAAAAAAATCTAACACTTGTGGGGAATGTAGTAGGTCTTCACACCACCTGATATAACAATAATACAAGCAATTTATAAATATATCATCAAAACATGTATTTTAATTTATATAAAACTATCTAGATATACACAATTTGTACCTGTATTTACAAGTACCTCACACATGTGTAGATATAGGTTTAATCTGCATCCTCTCAAGTTTTTGTTTCAAAGTATGTGATAAATTTGTGATGATGGCCTAAGGATATAAAAGGACAATTTAAATCAATTTCAACTAATAATGCACAAGAAATATCAAAACATGTATTTAATGTATTTAAAAGAACAATATAAAACTATTTAACTATATTTACCTATATTTACTTATTCCATTGTACCATCTCCATCCTCTCTTTTTTTCAACACATTGATGATTGTCTCATGGTCTTCCATAGAAATTATCCATAACTCTTTATTTGTAGGTTTTCCATGATACCTCTCCAGTTTTATATTTGTTGCCAACACCAAATGTGAGTAGTGTATAATCTTCTTATGTGTTTCATAATCTTTGAATGCAGGCAAACCATTCTTACTTATTAGGTATTTCCATATCCAAGTGCCAACCACCACCACCAAACCTATTGGATACTGATAGCCATCATCAAAGAAATTCTTAAAATTTGCTTAAGGGGATCAAAGACTTGTTATCAAAATTTGCTTAAGGGGATGTCTTAAGGGGATCACCAAGCCTATTGGATAAGGAAAGCCATCATCATCTTCTCGAGGTGTTGTTAACTTATGTTTAGTCTCCACACAACGAGCCAACCAATATTCTGTTTCCTCTTCATTCTTCTTTGGTGCAATAACAACATACACATGTCCTGCAAACAAATTTTGATTCAATAACTTGCACATGTCCATAAAATTTGACCAATCAACATACATGCATTCATATGTACACATAAATAAATAAAATCACTACAAATTAGTAATGAAGTGAAATAAAATGAAATAATTTGAATTAAATTACCTTCTTGTACAAGGTCTGAAACACGGTCATAATCGTTTGATGCAAATAGTTGATCATTGTCTTCAATTGTTGTTTCACTTTGATCATGTACTTGTACAAGTGTCAACGGCCTTTTCTTCCACTCTTCAACCCATTCTATATTCTTACATGCTTCCCAATCTACTGAAATACAAAACTAACAAAAACATGCAAGCTCCCTTGTCTAGATAGTCCATGTACTTGCATTCGAACTCCTAAATAAATGCGATTTAGTAGATCCACTAATTATCTAGAAATCAAGTCTAGGTAGAATATTTTCTTCTTCAACCAACTAAAAGAATCTACAAACTGTAGAGTACTCACTTGATCCAGGTGTACATAATCTTGTATTACACCAATCTACAATCCCACATGCATCTTTAAATTTTATTGCACCTCAAATTTCAATTGTTGTATAGCAAGAATTCTTTTAACACATGCACCAGCTCCATCATGTTCTCCTTTGCCATGTCCAGCTTCAAAAAAATTCCACATATGTTGGAAATTATTCTTCTTGTGAACCCTACTTAACCAACAGAACATTTAAGCATTTTTGAACTACCCCGTACAATTATCTAACCATATAAGATGTTCAGTCATCTAGATTCCTCTTTCTCTTAAATTTGTATAAAATATATTGAAACAATATTGAACAAACTCTGATGAGTGTAACCGGTTGTCACTCAAATAGAAATGATACTCCCTCAAAATTTTTCTATCATTCTTTGTGCTATCATCTGCAAGTCTATAAACAATATGAACAAACATAGCAACCTGCACTAAATTGTAATATTGTGATTGAATTTCCTCTTGTAGAGCTAAATTATAGTTTTCCACAAAATTAACCACTTATAATATAGTACCAACTGGAAATATGTTTCTACATTCATGAAACTGTCCATCAAGCCATCGAGCTTGTTGAGAGTGCTTGACATATTTTGGTACAATTTTACTCTTAAATTCTGATATGAATGCATGCACACTAACCTTTTCTATAATTAAATCACAATGCTTTCCAAAATTTTCATCTTTTAAAGAATATTCAACATTCTTAAATCTTTTAACATCCACTAATTATTTTCCAAAATCATTTTCAACACTTTCATGCATACAAACTCTTGACAAAGAAAGATTGCCACAACTAGTGCATTGTCCAGAAATACATGAACTTAAATAAAATAATTTTCATTAGATCTTTCACAAAACAAACTTGATATAAACTCTTTTATTGCTCCAGGTGGCATACTAATTGTTGATAACTAAGAGGGGGGGTGAATCAGTTATCTTAAATATTTCTTCTTTTTGAACTTAGTTAATAATTAGTGCTGTATCAATTCAAACAAGCAATCATAATCATGAAACAGAAATACACATGACAATATTTTTGATGTGGAAACCCTGTTAAGGGAGAAAACCACAGGGTGATTAACCCAAGATTGTATTCTCTATTAGAAGAATGGAAGTACAAAATGGCACTTGCCAATTAGGGCTCACTACCCGAGCACACTGCTCACAAAGGAGGCACACTGCCTACAAAGAGACACACTATCTACAAAAAGAATATTATACAATACTTGAACTGATTATAAGAATCCACATATGCTGGAGTTCAGTTCTGGTTAGGCTCAGTACACTGATCTGCTGCACTTCATCTTTCCTTTTCACTTATGCTGCTTTCCTTTCACATACTAGACCTTTCTTATTGCTTCAGCTCTGCTCTTCTACTTTTCTTTGCACATCCGCAACAACAACAACAACCTTCACAACTAAATCCATCATGTATATCTATCCGCAAAAGTGATTTCACCACTTTTCTAGTCGGCACCCGGAATAGTCAATCTTTTCACAAACTCTGATCTGTCTGCTGAATCCTTGCTTACCAAGCAATGTGGATCATGGATATACTTGTGAAAATCATTAATCATGTTGGCCAAACATAATTCATGCCTTCATAACCTTTACTACCATCAGTAACACATCTAGAATAATGTCTGATGTTCTGCCAGTCAGTTCTTCCTCTGTTCATACTGTCACTCAGGAACCCGGTACTCAAGTATTCATATCTTTTTCCTCCTCTATCACCGGAGGCTAAATCCTTGGAATCTATCACTCAAGGTAGTCCTCTTGACATCCCTAAATCCACACTACACCAAGATACTTCCTCTAAGAGATCCGGACCTGTCTGTCAGACCTTGCCACATGCTCTGTTCTTGTTTACCGGACCATAACATTCTTCAATCTAACTTCTGGTGGAGACACACCATGTCCTACGGATGTGTGGGATAAACTTTTTTGCCATCAATGACAACAATCATGACTCCATATAGTGTCTATTGCCAACAATCTCCCCCTTTGGCATTGATGGCAACACTTAGTGAAAAATGACTAAGTGTATACACTATGCTCCCCCTTGGCTGATGCTCTATTTTTATATATATTTTTTGGAACTCCCCCTTAGTTGGATTCCTCATTTTTCACTGCTCCTCACTCCCCCTTTGACATCAATGGCAAAGGGTAGGGTCCGTACTCCAAAATTTTCAAAAATAGTCTATACATATTCGCATAGGTATATATACAAGTTGTACTCACATATACTGAAGTATATATGTAAAAGTATTCTTCAACTGTATAACTTTGGTCACCCAACTTTGCTTCATCCTGTCCAAAATTGATATATGACTGCTCAATAGAAATGTAAACGCATCTGCCCTTTTTAGATCTATTGGATCATTTGTCTGGGCAGTGATTTTAGCTTCTTTTATGGCCTCATGCATGGCCTCTAATTTAGGGACAATTAACCCTCTGAGCTCACTCAATCTACTGATACTATTTTTCTTCTCTTTTTCAAGCTTCTTAATCTCTTTCAGGACTACAACCATTTGATATTCTTGATTTATTATGGAAGCAATAAGTGGATCAAAATTTTGAGAAAGATTTGTCAGTTTATCCTCTTGTTCTTTCATTTTCTTCTCAATCTCCACTGTTGTTTTGGACCATGATAAGTAAAATTTGTACATTTCTCTGCCATCTTTAGGAGTATTTTCTAAGCTCTTTATCCCAATATTCATATTTCTCCTATCATTACTTATCAATCCTTGTACCTCTGATAACCTTTTTGCAAGAAATTCCTTTCGGACCTTATCTTCTACTGACTTCTCTAGTGAATCAAAATGTGTGCTAACACTATTGACTAGAGTATTGAGATTACCAGATGCGGAGGCTATGGGATCCTTCTGAAACAATGGCATAATCTTTTCAAGCACTCCGGATGCAGCTGCTATAAGCTCACAGTCTTTCATGTGAGATTTTAGTAGTTTCTCATTGGCCTTGGCATTTGCAAATGAAGCTATCTTCATTGTTTGTACCAGAGAAAGAGAATCAAAATCAAATGGTCCTTTTAGCCATTCCGGTTCATCAATCTCCATGCTCTCTTTTGTCAAGAAGTCCTTGACAAATTCTGCAGTGTCTCTTGCTGGAGACAGATGTTTCTTCTCTTCTGCACTCTTATTTCTTGAAGCTTTCTCTCCTTCAGCATTCTTAGTACTGTCATCTTCTTTTTCTTTCACTTTTGCTTCTTTCTTCTCTTTTAGATCCAGAGACTGTGGGCGAAACTGGAGGAGAGATGTTAGTCTATTCAAGGGCCACTTCTTCCGAAGTAGAGGTTTCCAAGTCCATAGTTGTTTCTACACCCAAGTCCTCTATAATAGGAATGTTGAATTTCTTAAAAGCATTCTAGAGGATCTCTTTAGTCTCTCTTGCCACTTTGTCTGTTTCACCAAGCATTAACTGATTCATCTTGGCTTTGCTCTGGAACTCATCCTTGCAATCTTTGAATACCATATTCATTGTCTTGGGATCGATTGAAGGAAATAGCTAAATTGCTATCTGTTCCTAGATCTTGAGATCTTTTGCTCGAGCATTACTCTTCCTCATTTCAAGCCTTTCTTCTAAGCTTTTGGGAATTAGAGAGATAATTTCAATAAATGCTTTGTTGTAAGTGTTGAAAAACTGAACTGTGGCTTCCTCCAGAATCCTTTTATCTGCTTCATTATAATCATCATAAAATTCTATTAGGGGTTGCAGGTTCCCATCCACAGTGACTGCTTTCACTATAACATCTAAGGAGAGAGTGGGTTTTTCAGCAAATTGCTCTTCCTTCTCTTCTTCTCCTTTATCGGTAGAGTGTTCACCAGATGATTTCTTCTATTTCTTCATTTTCTTGATTTCTTCATCAGATTCAGTCTCCTCTTCATCCCTTTGACTGACATAAGCTCTTGCAACTTTTGTCTTTGTTCTCTTCTCTCCTTTGTCAGATGATTGTGCTTTCGGTTTAGATGCCCTTGAGCTTTTGGTAGTGGTAGGTGTAGATATCTTTGAAGATCTGGTCCGGGTGGAGGTTTCTACCGGAACACTTTCCTCACTTTTCTTTTCTGCCTTCTTCTTCTCTTCCTCAGCCTTTTCCCTTTTCTTCCTGTGAGCATCAAGTGCCTCCATTGAGATGCCAAAGCCTTTGGCCACATCTTCTACTTCTTTTCTCACTTTCCTCTTGATCTCTAGCTGCCTTAGCTCTGTATGAATTTTTATACTTAGTTCATCAAAAGTTCCAAATCTTTCTGGTTTAGGGTCCTATGGCTGTCTGAGCATGTGTTGAACATGCAGCTCAACAATTTGTTCATCTACTTCATACCCCATAGGAATGATCTAGACTGTCCTTGGCTCTACTACCTCCATTAGGCATTGATCAGTGTCTACCATGAAGCACATTGTATCCTTGTATTTCTCAACCACTGATTTAGGGATTCTTTCTTTGATTTGCATTGTATTTTGAAATTGCTTGAAGTAACCCCACAGAGCTATATTCCTTGCATTAGCATCCCCAAATTCATGCAAGTAATCCCTAATCTGAATTGCTACATGTTTGTCATTTTGCCATGCCCATCCATTTGATCTGGGCAGCTCATTCATGAAGTAGAAAAATAAACATAGTATCAGTCCACCATATTTAAAGGAGTTCTTCTTATACTTTTTGATCTTTTGTATGTTTTCTATCAATTGGCTCAAGAGAAGTTCACAGAGATCATAATCTGTATTCTGTCTTAACATCTCATAGGCAGTATATACTGCAGTTCCAGATACTGAATTCTCCCTACTGGAGTGATATATCTTATATCCTATTATCATAGATGTAAACTTGATATCCGGGTTAGTAATATCTTCAATGGTCATTGCCCTCTTATCAAATTTTGATCTGGTGGCCTCAGTTACAATGTTATTTTTGATAGATTTGAGGATAGGTATTCCTCCGGAGGAGTGTAAACTAGTTACTACCCTAATTGCCTCCTTGGTGATTTTGCAAGGTCTATTCAGCCATAGAAAGTTGTCATGTACCCTACTCAATACATACCGGACCCATTCATCTTCTTCAAAGTAGGGGAAATGAATGAACTGATCAAAGTGTTTTTCCTAGATGCCCTTATACTGAGGTTTGATCTCAAAAGAATCATCTATTAACTACTTGTGGTATATGTCTCTTAGTTTGAATTCCCCAAACTCTTCAATGTTTGCATGTATATAAACCCTAGTATCTTTAGTGTGCAAAACACCATGCGGAATACTGGAAAATGCTCCTAGGGGATCTACCTCCAAGGATTTGTATGGATGTTTCTTAAAAGTGGGGTGAGGTCTATCAGAGATCTTTACTATATTCAGAGTAGCCATCATCAAGGAATCTTACTGAAGAATATCAAGAATGAAAAATACCTTTTACGCAATTTATGGCACATGATGAAATCCAGATTGAGCTGTATGAAGAATCATCTTGATCTTTGAAAAATTAGTTGCAGAGCTCCTTTTCATTTCTTCTTGAATGTAGAATGAGCAAGTGATTAATGAGAAAACCCTTATATTGCTCCGTAAACCCTAATGCCAGGTTGCAATAAATGCTTGACCTAAGTTATTTTGATTGCTTTGTTTTCCTAGACCAGTCTTGTGAAAACACTTGTTTCACTAGAAGGCTCTTCAAATCTTTTTGCAGATCTCTCAAATTTTTACCAGACCTTCTTTAGATGTTTCTCTAGAAACCCTTTGATCCGCAGCTTCTCATGTGCCAGTTTCAGGCACCAATTAACTGGCTGAGGGAACAAGGTTTTCTTTGTGTCTCCCCCTGAGCCAGAGCTCACCTTTTAATTTTTGGAAGGAATATCAGCACCAGAGTCTGGTGCAGATCCAACCTCTACATTCTCTATACTTTTCTTCTTCACCCAAATCTTGTCCATCTCACTCTTAACTTCATCCACATTCACCTTTTGTCTACCCTTATCTTGATTTTGATTATGATATACTGAACCTCTTTTGTCCTGATTCTTGCTTCTTCAAAATTTTGCAATATGACCGGATCTATTGTAGATTTGGCAAACAACATTTCTTTGCATATTTGATTGATACCCTCTTGATCTGCATTGATTAGCCATATGACCTATTCTATTGCATGTAAAGCATCTACCATTGAATGATTTGTTCATTTGCATATTTTTGCATTCATGAGACTTGTGACCATACCTTTTGCAGTTAAAACATTGTCTGGAGAAGGATGAATTAGTCTGATTCATTCTCTTTCTGCACTAATTAGCTTTATGACCAAAGGTATTGCAGTTGTGGCAGTATCCATTGAAGGAAGGAGGTCTTCTAAATCTATTCCTTGGATTTTCTGATCCAAAATTCTTCTGACCAGATCTAGAGCTTTCTCCTTTCTCATATCCCAAACCATACATGTCATCTGCCCTCTTTTGACTTCTAAGAAGAACTTCAAGTTGAGCAGAACTTATCTTGAATTTCTCTTTATATTCATTTGCTGTTTGAAGATCCCTTTTGAGAGAGACAATTTGATCCTCAAGTTTTTCTTCATTATCTTTAGCATCTTCAAGATTAGATTCAAGATGTCTGATAATTCTATCCATCTTGTGGCAATCTTCTGATTTATCTTTGAGAGATTGTCTTAGATTATCTTCATTTTTTCTTTTCTCTTCAACTTCTTGGGTAAACTTCATAACTCTTGATTCCATTTCATGTCTTTCCATAATGATTTATTTTGATAACTTTTCACACAACTCAGTTTTCTCCTTCAGCTCTTCATTTGCATTATTTTCTTCACCTTGTCTTGCCAATTGCTGAAGTAGCTCCTTTCTCTTTTACATAGAGAGACTTAATTTGTCTTTTAGTTCTCTCATGAACTCATCAGCCTATTTGAGTCTTTCCTTTAATTCATTGACTTCAGAGTTTGACTATTCAAGATCATTAAGGGTAGTCTTGAGTTGCTCTCTTAAACCATATGCATCCATTTGAATTCCCAGATCTTCCTCAAGCTGTTAGATTCTGTTAGGAGGAACTTAGCTCTGATACCAATTGTTGATAACTAAGAGGGGGGGTGAATCAATTATCTTAAATATTTCTACTTTTTGAACTTAGTTAATAATTAGTGCTGTATCAATTCAAACAAGCAATCATAATCATGAAATAGAAATACACATGACACAATATTTTTGACGTGGAAACCCTATTAAGGGAGAAAACCACAGGGTGATTAACCCAAGATTGTATTCTTTTTAGAAGAATGGAAATACAAAATGGCACTTGCCAATTAGGGCTCACTGCCCGAGCACACTGCTCACAAAGGAGGCACACTGCCTACAAAGAGACACACTGTCTACAAAAAGAATGTTATACAATACTTGAACTGATTGGAAGCATTCACATATGCTGGAGTTTAGTTCTGGTTAGGCTCAGTACACTGATCTGCTGCACTTCATCTTTCCTTTTCACTTATGTTGCTTTCCTTTCACATACTGGACCTTTCTTACTTCTTCAGCTCTGCTCTTCTACTTTTCTTCGCACATCCACAACAACAACAACAACCTTCACAACTAAATCCATCATGTATATATATCTGCAAAAGTGATTTCATCACTTTTCTAGTTGGCACCCGGAATAGTCAATCTTTTCACAAACTCTGATCTATCGGCTGAATCCTTGCTTACCAAGCAATGCGGATCATGGATATACTTGTAAAAATCATTAATCATGTCGGCCAAACATAATTCATGCCTTCATAACCTTTACTACCATCAGTAACACATCCAAAATAATGTTTGATGTTCTGCCAGTCAGTTCTTCCTCTGTTCATACTGTCACTCAGGAACCAGGTACTCAAGTATTCATATCTTTTTCCTCCTCTATCACCAGAGGCTAAATCCTTGGAATCTATCACTCAAGGTAGTCCTCTTCACGTCCCCAAATCCACACTACACCAAGATACTTCCTCTGAGAGATCCGGACCTATCTGTCGGACCTTGCCACATGCTCTATTCTTGTTTACCGGACCATAACATTCTGTAATCTAACTTTTGGTGGAGACACACCATGTCCTGCGGATGTGTGGGATGAACTTTGTTGCCATCAATGACAACAATCATGACTCCATATAGTGTCTCTTGCCAACATTAATATCACATTCCTATATAATCATGTCACTATGTAAAGTACAACGCATTTATCGAAACACATCATAATAATAATGTATTTGAACATGCATTTTACAACAACAAGATATTTGTTGCTTATTAATCTTTACATACCATGGTTTACATTTTTCAAAAGATCTTTGACTTATTCTAATATTACCAAGTGACACTAATTCACCAAAAAATTTTCTATAAAATTTAGTTTGCATTGTATCTAATAGGTGTTTTGGATGAGGATCACAAACTTTGGACCCCACTCTTAATTTTAAAACATCTCTAGCATTAGATGATACCCTAGTATTATCATGCCAATATTTTTTGATCCAAGATTTGATTTCAACATTTAGTTTCATGTCAGATCTCAGGAGTCGACCACTAAAACTCCAACATTGATTAATTTGATCATTTTCTATACTTTCTCTTCTTTTTGCCACTCTTACCAATGTTTTAGGATGTATTTTTAGAATTCCACTAATATTGCTTACTATTCTTCTATTCAAAGCTATTTTATTTACTACAGTAGTTTGTTATAGATCGTCTTACTGCATTCTTATCTTTGGATCAACTATTATTTCCAATAGACTCAATGGCACTAGCAACAGTAGACATAGCATGTTTTAGTGATTAATCTTTTCTTCTTGGTTTAATAAAAATGCCTAACATTTTCATTACTTTTCTCATTTTCCACATTCTCATTAATTGCATCATTAGTTGACATTGAAATGATAGTTTTTTATGATAAAAAAATTCCTTCTATAATCTATTGGCATGTGTTCTTATTTGTCTCCAAGAAATATTACCAGGAAGATTATCCAAAAAATAGCTTTCAATTTTGAAAAAAAATTTCTCATTTTCAACATCACATCCTAGATTTTCATTTTCAACAAAAAGATTTTTGTTTTCATTTTCAACAACAAAATGGTTTTCATTTTCATTTTCAACAAAAGGATTTTCATTTTCATTTTCAACAACAAAACGGTTTTCATTTTCATTTTCAACAAAAGGATTTTCGTTTTCATTTTCAACAACAAAACAGTTTTCATTTTCATTTTCAACAAAAGGATTTTCATTTTCATTTTCATTTTCAACAACAAAATGGATTTCATTTTCATTTTCAACAAAAGGATTTTCGTTTTCATTTTCAACAACAAAACGGTTTTCATTTTCATTTTCAACAAAAAGATTTTCGTTTTCATTTTCAACAAAAAGATTTTTATTTTCATTTTCAACAACAAAACAGTTTTCATTTTCATTTTCAACAAAAGGATTTTTATTTTCGTTTTCATTTTCAACAACAAAATGGTTTTCATTTTCATTTTCAACAAAAGGATTTTCCTTTTCATTTTCAACAACAATTTGTTTCAAATTTTGATCTCTATGAATATTATCAATCTCAACATTGTTATATCTAGCATGTTTTAAATCTCCTATCAACACCCTTTCCATTTCATTCAAAGGTGGATTTGAAGAAGTACCTAGATTTGTGCCTATTGAAACATTCTCCATAGTATTGACAAAGGGATTTGAAGACATACCAGGAGTAGTTTGTATAATCATATTAGTTTCCACATTCACCTCTTGCAAATTTGCATTGTCTACATCCATGGTCTCCTCAATGTTTTTATCTTCAATAGTTGTGGAATTAGATGATTCAACATTATTCATTGATTGAATCTTTATTCTTCTATCTCTTTGTCTTTTTGTCTCCTCTCTCTTTACTTCAATTTCTTTAGGGGTTAATAGCTTCCTATCTTTCCTCTTATTACGACTTTGTGATCCCATGATTAAAAAATTTATGAATTATGACAAATGAATGTCAAAAAATTGAAAGTCTTCCTTCTTTGTTCAAGTCCTTCAAACAATTAGTAATTCAACAAAATTTCACTCAAACAGTGTCTCAATGATGGCTTCTATCAAAATTCAAACAATATTCCAAGTTGATGGACCTGCAGAAGAAAAAAGATGGTAGAGAATGTTGCAAATTTGAATTTTAAGCTCAGGTTTTACTTTGTAACCCTATTCAGGAAATGCTTTGGCGACCCGAACCTGACCTCTGGACCTGGTTTGACCTACAACTTGAAGGTCATGTCAATGTCACAACAAAATAGTGACTTTGGGCATATATCTGAAGGTCTATTTTGTAGAATGTTTTGACAAAATTCAAACCCATTATAGATGAGACTGTAGATTCCAAATATGTAATTTTTTTTACAATTAGATTATTTTTTCTATTTTTTAATCAATTTCTGATGAAATAGGTCCATAAACTTGAATTATCAGAGTTTTTCAGTATTTTAATAACTTTTTATTAAAATATTTTTTGTAAAAAATTGTACAAAAACGTACTTTAGACAATTCTTTTCAATTTCAAAAAAAAAATTCAAAAAATATTAAGTTTAGGTCATCTTACGCGTGATGTACATGATGATTTTTTAAAAACTCAAAAATGGCCAATAAAAAATTAATAAAAAAAATATTCAATAAAAAATTACAAAAAATATGGAAAATGTGCTTTAGTGAGTTACAAATCTTTTTCCAAAATAATTTAGAAAAATATGATTATTTAGGTCAAAATATGGATGACATACATGTACACGGTATAGTAAAAAAAAGTGACTTTTAAACAGTGGTTTTTAGAAATGCCTATTCAAAATCAATTTCTATCATCTGGGTATTGAAAAAAATAACATATTTGGAAACTAGACTCTGAGTAATACATTTCATATTTAGTGACTTTTTCCAAGATTCCACATTTAAGTGCTTCAAATTTTTAGGTCAAATGTGACAAATTCTAAAAATCAGGGAAAACAATTCCACTTTTTGGCCAAAAAGTGGACTCAACTTCTTGCAGACACCCTATCATAGGCATGTATTGAATCAAAATAAAGTAACACTAAAATATTTCCTTTACAAACCATGCATATTTTTATTTATGTGAAGAACCTAACTCTATTTGTGTGTGGAGAGATTTGAAACACCTTGAGTAAATAAAATTGAAATCCCAAAAATTATCTAATTTCGTAAAATAAAATAACACTAAAATATTTCATTAACTATAAACTTAAACATTGAAGAATAAATAAAAATGTAACTGGTGTCACTTCATTTAAATATTTTCCACATACTCTAGTTTTTAACTTCTTAAATAAAATTAAAATCCCAAAAATAAAAATATTTTCCATGATACTCTATATTTTTAACTCTTGAATAAAAAAATTGAAATCCCAAAAATAACCTAATTTGGTAAAACAAAATAACACTAAAATATTTTCTTTTACAAAGCATGCATATTTTTATTGATGTGAAGGACTTGACCTTCTTTGGGTCTAGAGAGATTTCAAATGTCTTGAGTAAATAAAATTTAAATCCTAAAAAGAATCTAATTTCCTAAAAAAACACTAAAATAATCATGCATATTTTGTGTATAACCCTAACCCTAGTTGGGTGTGGAGAGATTTTTATTTGTGTAAAACCTAAAGAATACTTTTAAAACAAATTTAAATTCTAATAGTTTTTGAAATAACACAATAGTGAAAAGAAACCAATAAATTGAATTTCATTATGTAGAAAACAAAAGAAAATTAATTGAACTTACAACTCAAATAACTTATATGCTTCTCACTATTCTTTTGTTTTTTTATTTGAATTGATATTTTTTTATTTATATTTTGGTATTACTTGTATTTATATAGATTATTTACTTAATGTCTCTTTATTGTAATGTGAATTTATTTAATAAAAATATGTCCATTATATATTTTAAATTTAATTTAATGGGCATTTTTTAATAAAAGTATGTCTGTTATATATTTTAAATTTAAAATAATTACTTCATAATTTGAAAAAATAATCAATGATTATGTATGAAAATTAAATTAATTAAACAAATAAAATTTATTTAATGAATCTAATTAAAAAGGATAATAGATTAAAATAAAATAAATAAATTTATTTATTTGATTAATTTGGTAAAAGGGACTATCCTATGAATTAAATAAGTTGACTAATGGAAAGGTGGAGGTTTAAGATATGTTGAAAGTGGTGCAAGATGAGGCCTAGGAGTTGTTGAAACATGATGTTAGAAGTGTCATAAGGATATGGTAATATTTAAGTGTCTAGAACTAGCATCCTTATCTTTAGAGAAAACTATCTAAAATAGTTGAGACATACATGACAAAATCTAAAAATAGGTATGGTAATATTTAAGTGTCTAGAACTAGCATACTTATCTTTAGAGAAAACTATCTAAAATAGTTGAGATATATCCTTCTTGAGTCACATATTCAACTTATATATGACAAAATCTAAAAATAGGTATGCTAGTAGCATCTACGGTTTGAACATGTTAGAAACACTATTTTAAGAACTGACATAGTTTTGTTTGAGTAATAATAGTGTAGTACATTTAGAGAACATAACATATTTGTAAGTACATGCATTCATTTATCATATTTTCGTAATTGTAAAATGTGAAATAGAGCTAAGAGATTGTGAAAAATAGTTCATTACCTCATATTAATTCAAATAGATTTGTAAGAAGTAAGTCACAACATTTATCTTCTAATAATTTCATTCATTATTTTCGGTTGGCAAGTTGTTTTCCCTTTTTCATCTTTTCATGTAATGGTCATATTTAAATTGTGAAATTATTCTTAGACCTTGTAATGAATTTATATGAAATATAGCCACAAATGTTAATCATATTCATTATTTTTCTTATGTCAATAGTAGCTTTTAAAAGAGTGAGACCTTGTGATTTATGTATTGTCAATACCCAAGCTAATCTTAAGGGTATTTGGGTTGTGTGGTGCCTTTGTATTGGCGTAATTGGTATTATTAGTGGAGTTTGATCTTCTAATGGTATGCCTGAATAACTATCAAATTCAACCATAACGTATGTTGGTGGTTGTAGTTGTGCACTTCTAGGTTTGTATATTAGTATTTCTCGAACATAATTGGAGCTCCATTTACAAGACTTGCTTCTATCCCAAGATTGCAAGTTAACATTACCCTTACATTCTTGGTTTTCTAAAAAAGAAAATCTCATACAAAGAACCATATACTTATGTCTTCCCTATGCATATTGTAGATAATTGCATATCAACATTATAATGTATTCCTAACCTATGTGCATTTTTCTATAAAATATTTTCTACATTTGATTATCATCAACTATTTCTCCCATCTGTGACCCATTCATGCTAGAGTTTGAGATACCAGAGTTGATAGTGAAGAACCAGTATGTGCCATGGACATCTACTTCTCTCCAAAGAACCTTGACGAATTTTGCACACTACTTGTCCTTCTATTTTCTCTCCTCATTTTATCCCACCAATGTAATCACAAAAGTTACTCATGATCCATTACACAACTAGGGAATCACATGCCATGTGCCATTATTGAGAAAGAGCCCCAAGTCAAGAACAACATTGTCCAAGGTCTTCTTTAGTCCCCTAGCCAGTGTGGTTAAAATTAGTGTTTTTGACACCACCCAAATACCATCTTTCGGCTCCCCCAAATCTAATAGCACAACAACATTTATAGAGGATATATCAGTATTCACCCTGTATTAATGAGAAGTGGAGATGAAAGTGTCTCCAAGCACCATGTAGATTGTGTAAAAAATAATAACTAACCATGATTTGAAGATCTCTCTCAACCTAAGATCTAAGACGTGTCCCATGAAATCAATTTGCCTCCTCATTTCTTTGAGACATATTATTGAATTTATATTGTCAACCTCACTGCAAATGGCATTTTGATTAGCATATATATTGTTTGTTATAGTACTACCTGTATAGTTGTCATCATAAATGTTAGTATCTCCTTTGAGCCATCTTGTTCTCCCATCAGGCAAGCCATCTATCACACCATACTAGTTCATGATGTCCTATTTTCTTGTCATTGATGTGAAATGGCAAGTCAACCAATTTCCAATTTCTCCCACACTTCCTTTGATTTGGCATGTAGATACTTATTTAGTGCATATGAATTGCCACATTCACTAGTTTATCCACCTCAATGCTAGCTTCATTGTTAGTTCCATCAAGCAATTTCTTTGCCATAGATGCTTCCATTTCTTTGACCTCACACATGTACCTATATAGGGCATTACTAAATCAAGTGTATTTAATTGTTTGTTCATACATGGAAAATAAATAACCTAGCATGATGATTAGGTTCCCTCCTATATTTGAGGCCCTATAAAATAAGCTCAAACATTCTAGATTGAGACCTACATTCCATTTATTTTGATTCATGACCATCCACACAGGGTCATTTTTGTATTTCTATTATTTACAACATAAAGTATAGAATTGAGGAACCAACCACTAAGACTAATAACTTCACACCACCAATAATGAGGTATACAACATTAGAACCATATTGATGGATGGAGAGACAAATGATGCAATAACATAATTTGTAGGGAGGCCCCAACCATTCTAGAGTGGGGAACAATTGATTATTTTTCTCACACACCACCTAGGTTAAAATCTGTTTTTCTAGCCCCTGCACCCTTTTATATAGGTGATAGTAGGAGCCCTAATTTACTCTATAATGATGGTAAAAGAGATCATATGAAGGAGATAGATACATAAGTGATCATGATCCACGATTGTTAGGTATTAATGTTCACATACTTGTTCTCAGTACCAAGGTTGTAGAAATCAAGAACATTGAGTGAATGCAAGCACCGAATCTAGCCACTCGAGACAAATACGAGCATGCTCAACTTGCAAGAAAACAAGTATTGCAAAGAATGGACAAATGGAATGCAAAAATAGGGTTAGGGTTCTTCACACAAATAAAAATATGCATTCTTTGTAAAGGAAATATTTTATTTTGATTCAATATGCCTTGGCCTAATTTAGAGAGATGTTTCTTAATATAGGTAAGCTAGTTAATAAAATAAATTTATTGTTTGATTAATTATTTTCCACTTGTTCTAATCCTCGTCAGTTAGCCAAATTCATTAAACCTAGAAACTTGCACAAAAGTCAAACTGACTTTACATCTCCACCACCCATTTCATACTACACCTCTTAATCCTATCCATTCACATAAGGATAAGCCTTAGTTTCCTCTCACTAAATCTTAGAAGCTTTAGGATACAACTTAGAAGCCTCCTTTTTTTCCCTAAATTTATCTCATCAAATCTTAGCCATCTATCTAATCAAATCTTAGTCATTCATCCTATCATCCCAAAATCTATAAATCAAGCTTCAATCAAGCCATAATCAAGAGCTTTAAATGTAATGTTATATTACCAAAGTGACCAACCAACAATTAAATCATTAGAAAAAGTATTTGAGCAAAAATACCATTGTCATAGTGTATCAAGGGCTATTCTGGTAAGAACTTTCTATGCTTTTCCTTTGATTTTTGTTAACTCTTTAAATATTTATCAATTGATTATGACACATTAAATTATTTTATTTATAAGATATTGTGTGTCATACTATAATATAAGTAGTGTTTTGGAAGTGGGTCTTTTATTGGCTATTTTTCACTCAATGTTATTTTTTAAGTTTGTAGGCTAATTTGGTAATATGATTCCTTATATATCTTTTATATTATAAAGTTTATACAACAATCTCATAAAATGCTGGTCATGAAACTATATTATCATAAGTATATGCATATGTTTGCATAGTAATCTTTTGAAATAATGAGTCCATCCTATAAAGTCTCTTTAAACAACTTCATTTGAAATATTTTTTTTAAGCAAAAAATATTATTTTTATTAGTTTTTAGTTAAAAAATAAATTATATTTATTGCAGCAATATATAAATTTTAAGTTAGATTTGTTGCTGCAATATGTGCTATTGTATTCCAGATTGAAATCCTATAGAACTAAAGAGCCAAATTTAATATAATATAATTTTATTTTATATCTTTTTAACTCAGTGCAATAGAAAAATGCTTTGTAGGTATTTAAAGCTATATAATTGAAGTTAGGATGGAAACTGAAGAACAAAAATTAGCATGTAGAATCTCTGCAAACCTTGGCAGTGGAAGTAACAACATGAAGGAGACAGAGGAAGTAACTATCAATAATACTCAAGCAAACAAAAACCTTAGCTACCAAGCCACCAAGGAGACAGAGGAAGTAACTATCAATAATACTCAAGCAAACAAAAACCTTAGCTACCAAGCCACCAAAGGGTCACCTAGCCTGCCCTAGTGAATAAAAAAAAAGCCAAAAAACACAACAATCAATCACCAAAACCAAATGAAGATTAATGTTCTAGAAATTGTAGTAGGTTATGATGTCTAAATATTTAACTTAGTATTGCAAGAGGTATGAGGTAGTTACATGGCTATTTTTGAGCTTTGGGAATTGTGGGTAGTTGGACAATTTATTAGCTGGACTTGATAGGAGGATATTGACTTAACGGAGTAGACAATGTCAAGTTTAGATTTCCAAAGACCTTCACAACCACAATGATGTCATGGAGTGTTTTGGAGTTAGGTGGATTCAAGGGCAGTGAGGTCTGCAATGCAAAGATGGTCATTTGATGGGCCACATATTATCTTCTCAAAGATACTACTCATCCAATTCAGGTTAGTATGTGCATAAGAACAGGATAATTATAGTCATGATGTAAGAATAGAAAAATTTTAGTCATGATGTTGTATCTCCCAGTTTTATAAATTCTAATAATTATTGAGGCTTGTCTGAAAATTATGTAGGTAGGGGAACCTAACAGTGACCACAAATGCTGGGAAAGGGCAGAAGACATGGACACAACTAAATTGCATATAAAGTAGATAACCAAAACCTTGAAATGGTTGTAGCACTTGTAGTTGCATCCCTTGTTTCACAAGTAAGACCCTTCCTATTTCAAGAGACTCATTCATGCTTCCATTATGTTAAATTTTTTAGCACTAGAGTAATATAAGTTATTTCAAAACTAGGTAATGATTAGAGTTTAGGAGCTAATAAATCAGACATTACATGGGTGGGACAATAAACATGTTGGAACCTAAGTACTTTTATGGAAGGTATAACTTCGAGTGTAACTACTTATACTAATTGAATCCACAAAAAGTTAAAAATATTGTTGATTCAATGAAAAAAAGTGAAGTAATATAAGGAGTCACACTCTAAGTTACTATACCTTCGATAAAAGCACTCAGGCTCCAACATGTTTATTGTCTCACCCAAATGTATTGTATGATTCATCATCTCCTAAACTCTAACCATTATAAATATTTTAAGTTGCTACTATTACTCTAGTGCTAAAAAATTTAGTATGGAAGCATGAATGATTTTCTTGGAATAGAAAGGGTCTGACTTGGGAAACAAAATGGATATAGCTCCAAGTGCCACAGTTGTTGTAGGGTTTCAGTTATCTATTTTAAATGCAATAATCTTCTAGCCTCTCCTAGCATTTGTAGTCATTGTTAGGGTCTCTTACCTACATAATTATCAAACAAGCCTAAATAATTATATGAATTTATAAACCCAGGAGATAAAACATCATGACTAAAATTATTCTGTTGTAACATCATGATTGAAATTTTTTTTTTGTTATGCACATACTAACCTCAACATATATGGTGACCGGATTAGCAGTAGCTTTGAAAAGATAATTTGTGGCCCATAGAATGGCCATCTTTGGATTGGAGAGCTCACCGCCAATGAATCCACCAAACTCCAAAACACTCCATGATAGCATTGTGGCTGTGCATCATAATATCCTCCTGACAATTCTTGTCTATCCCAACTAAAATAATATCTCTGTCTAGACACTGTTTCACTTCCTTATGTACTTTGACTATAACACTTGGTAACTTCAATTAAGAGTTGAGCAAGGATTCGTTGGTAGTAAGATTCCTGGTAGATGGCTTATTGCAGGGGCGACTATTCCCAACATCCACTTGCAATTGTTAAAGGGCATGGTTCATCTTTGGGTGCATCATCACTAACTACTTCTTTGCCAAATAAAGTCAATAATACCCTTCATGAAAATGGTCTTCAAATGGCTAGAGGTTCATTTGTGCTATATATTATATTTTCTGCATATCACACTAAACTAAAAAATCATCTCTGGTCTAAAAATAAATCTAAAGTTGTTGTTGCTAGTATCCTAGATATGTTCAGAACTATAAAGGAATTGTTGGAAATTCAAATCTGGAGTACGTACTCCACCTATGCACTACCCCGTTAGAGATTTCTTTGGGATCTCTCTCCCACCACATTGACCAAGGAGTTAATGCCATCCAATTGGCACAGCATACAGAATTCATTGGTGGCCATTTTCATTATTGTTGGTAGGTATTTTTAAATTTCTTTTGAGTGGTAGAATTTTTTTGCAGGTTAGAGAAGAGACAAAAAGAAGGGAATGTTTTAAAAGTAAGACAAAAAAAGAAGCAAAGAGGCAGAAGAGGAAGTTGCAAAAGCAGTAGCAACAGAGAATGTTCTTTGTGTCCATGAAAAATAGTTCTGAGCATTTCAGTGTGTGTGTAGAGAGTAGCAGATAGCTATAGTTTGTTGTGGGTTTGTGTGTAGCTCCAGATTGCTGCAAATCATGTTTGTAATCTTGTAGTTTCATGTTTAGAAATCATTTGTAAATGTTATTTTTTCTAATTTAATAGAACAAACAAAAGTTTGCAAGTCTCAATTGTGTGTCTCCTTTGCAATCTATTTTGTTATTGCACATTTTATTTGTGTTTGGAATTCAAATATCCATCAGATTGGTATCAGAGCCAGAAGGCCCTAAGTCTTGAGTGAGTTGGGCATTTATTCTCTAGGTGTTTAAATTTTGTTTGGTAGGAGACATGGATGGAGAAGAGAGTAAGAGTTGGCAGCAACCACTACAATTCAATGGACAAAACTATGATGTTTGGGCAAAGAAATGAAGACCATAATGGTTGCAAATGATTTATGGGAGTTTGTGATCAATGGGTTCAATGATGTAACTAACCCAGCTGCATATGTAGCCCTCACAAACAACCAAAAGACTCAGCTGAAGGAAACCCAGTTGAAGGAGACAAGAAGGAAAGATGCAAACTCCCTTAGTTTAATTGAGGTAGCCTTGATAGAGGCTATTTTCCCTAGAATAGCAATAGCCAACTATGCAAAAGAAGCATGGGAAATATTGCAAAACAGTTACAAGGGAACTGACAAGGTGAGATCAATAAAACTCTAGCTACTTAGGAGAGATTTTGAGACCCTGCAATGAAGGACAATGAGTCCATTTCAGATTTTCACACAAGGGTTTCCACCTTGGTTAATCAATTAAGGATAAATAGAGAAACCATGGATGAGCAAAGGATTATAGAGAAAATCCTTAGAAGTTTGCCTGCTAGATTTGACCCAATAGTTATTACCATAGAAGAGACCAAAGACCTCTCAAAAATGGTACTTGATATATGGAATGCCTAATACTTAATGCACTGTACTAGATGTTTGTCATGGCATATTTATATGTAGAAAACACAAGGAATACTTCCAACAAATAATTCTATTCACTATTTTTTATGAGGACTTGAATAAGAGATTTGTATGTTGTCCCTTATATGCAATTATCATTGGAAAGGTACCTTGATGTATCAAGTGAAGTACTCTTGTATTGCTGATGCTTCTGTTGTTGAATATAGTGACTATTGAGAAAATGCTTTGTCTTTTCTTACCCAAGATTGCACTGCATTGCTGATGGTGACTTTGCATTTTCCATACTTAGCATATACTCACTGTCTTGAAAAAATGCATAATGAAATTCTTGTGTCCTATCATGTTGTCATTGTCTTGCTTCTGGCTGATAATATGATTTATGACTGATTTTGCCCTTTATGACTATTTTATGCATTCAATAGCAACTATTTACTTCATTGACAACAAATAGTGATAAATACCTATTTATTATTGCTCCATGATGATTCTTTGTATTTGTAGTCATTAATGACTACATTCACGAGGCTAGTCCAGTCATAGATGGCTTTACCTACATTGTATTTGACTCTTGGGTACTTGGTTGGTTTAATCATTATGTTCACTATGATTTCTTCATGGATGCTCCATTATACAACTTTTTTAGTACAATTGAGATTGCACCTCACACTTTGAATTTGATTCCATTATACGGCATGCTGGGCTCAACCCTTGTGGGAGCCCATTTTTCCACCACATGCTGAAATGTCTTCAAACTAGAAACATAACTTCTTCTATACCTGCACATGAAACAAACATATTAGATTAAAATAGTGAAGCTCATTGATGTTTCATTTTTCAATCTCTCTTGCATATGAATTATTTGATCTTTTCACTCAGTACATCATGAATAATGTATTATGTCTTTGTTTGATGAAGTACATAAGATAAATCATATCTAGAGCTCTAACATATCTCTCTCCATTGCTGCAGGTTCATTCAAAGGTCAGGAGTAAAGGGGAATTAGCTACAATGAGGGCCAACTCAAGACTTCAACTGGCAATGATAGCTATGCCTTATCTTATCTGCTTCATTATGTTAGTGCTGATGTGTTTTCCTTGCACATACAACACAGAATAAAATACTGGTGTACTCTATCCTCTCTTGAACAAAATCCCTCAAATGCTAAGCTGAGTGATCAGATGAGTAGACTCCAAGGTTCTTGATTAGTTACTTTTGGTGTTGCGACTTGGGATAGCTTAGCAGTAGGATGCGAATTATTGTTTGACACAAAGGGACTTACGTAAATGTTCAACAATAGGAAACTTGTTTCTCTTGGATAACATGTAACACAGCTTCTTTGAAGGTCTACCAATTTGATAACTTAAGATATGACAATGGAAGCTCTTGAATCTAAATCTAACAGGATTTCTAAAGAAAATGCAAAAGGAAATGGGTTTAGAAGACTCTAATCTAAATGCAAGCAATCACCACTGATTCACCGGAATCTCAACCACACTTTGCTTCGCCATAAGGTAACAACTACACAAAAGTGGTGCTATCTTCTAAGGGGAAAGTAGGATTTTTAGATTACTTCTATACACAAAGTAATTGAAGTTAAGCTCAAATGATGTTCAGACTAACCATGCACTACAATCTTCCATCGACAAATTATAAATGGTATGAACTATGGAGACACCAAACATGAATCAGCAACAACAACTTCCATAAAACATAAAACTAAATTGCTGAAAACAAACTAAACTGATCTTATTCTATGAGTGAACACTTAGAAACCATGCAATCATTTGAAACAACACAAATCACCATGAAAATTTCAGCAATGAACTTGTATTTATTTTAGTAGAGTCTTGAGAAACAATTTCTCAGAGCATTCCCCTTTTTACAAATGAGAGCAAAATGGGCTTAAATAGGCCTCAAAATTCAATGGATGGCCAAGATTAAAACTTGAAATCAAGGGCCCGTATTGTGCCACACAGGCAAGTGGTTACAAAATTTACTAAAATTGGACCTTGCATTTATGATGTACCCACTAAGTGGAGTACCCTAATTTATGACCTCTCCCTTTTGTGGTGAACTCGACAAATCGAGTCATGACATGTGTAACCTCTTCCATAGGGACACTTGGTAGAGTTTGAATGGTGCCCTCTATGATTTGTAGCTCCTCTGTGCATTTGGCAACTGTCATCTCTCAACCAACCATGGGTGTCTGAAACATGCCCATGAAAGTGGAAAGTGTACAAATATCATCCAACAACTCCCTGGAAATAGCCTATGTATGCTGAAAATACTTTGCATGCATCTTGTCTTTCAGCAAATACTCATCAATCTCCCCATTAGAATCAACCACCTTGTTTACAAAAACAAGTATTTTGCCTTGCATTTCCTGAAGTACTTCTCTTGTTTGAGTGATGTCACTCTCAATCCTTCCTAGAACTTGCTCCTTTATGCTGAGTGCACAATACCAGGAATGGAAATTATATGTTGATCCTCGTTCAATCACTCCCTCATCCCACAATGTGGCACTTGGAGTATAAATCAGCCTTTTCAACTGAGGCATAACTTCTTCCCTTACAGTTCTGAATTTTACACAAGTAACTAGAATATTCTAAACTTTGTCAGATATTTGAGGAGCCTCCTTATACAACTTCACAATTTCGTCAATGAACCTATCAGCCTTGATCTTGAAATCTACTGCCCAGTCCTACAATACTTGAGAAGAGGACCTCATTTCTTCCAAATGAACCACAGACTCCTATGAGAGCAATGTCGGTGGTGCAACCATCTCTTCAGCTTGGCTTAGTAGCCTCATTAACTACTGAATATAATACCGAAATGCCAAGTTATCCCTCTCTAACTGAATCCTCTGTTCTTGTTCCTTTCGTAGCCTTTCTTTGATGACTGCAACCGAATCTTCCAACTCTTCTATCTCTTGTTCTGCTGTGGCTGGTCCCAAATCAAAAGTATTGATGTCATATGCACTTGGAACACCATCATCTACCTCTTTGCTGATTTTTGGGACAGCAATATGCACTTGCCTTGACCCTGAGCTGCCTCTTGTGATCTTCGAGAATTTAGTAATTTTCTGCTTTCCATTCTTAGTTTTGGCCCTGCTCAGCAAGTCTTCCAAACTTAGGGTGGGTTCCCTTTCAATAACAGACCTCTCCTTGACTCGATCTCTTAACCACTCAGGCAGATCGGACATGTCCTCCTGACTTTCTTCTTGACCTCCCTTATGTTGAACAGTGGGAAGAGACTCCTCCTCAAACTTATACAACTCTTTGTCATTTTGATTTTTAGCTTCTATTTCTATCATGACAACTTCTTGCTCCTTAGATGATTTTGACACCACTTCACCAATTTGATTACCTTGTTTGTTTCCCTGATCATCTTGGACTCCCAAAGCTGTCTGCTCATCATGTCTTGCTTCATCTTCATTAATATTTATTACATTATTACCCTCCTGTCTTGAAAATGCACTAGCTGCCTTTTGATCATTAGTCTTTGTCTTCTCACTTGGCTGAATATCCTCATGCGGATCATCATCTTCACCCTCTAAACCATTGGAATTACCAGATGACCCACTATCTAAAGTATCCTTGGACTGATGCACACTAACTCCTCCCATCAAGTTGTAAGACAATTGGACATTTTTTTCCTAAAGTCTACGAATTTGGAAGTCTACATACTTTCTTGTATGTGATACAATTGGCATCATCAAATCATCATTGCATGTGGCCTCCTGCTCTGACCAATTGATGGTGAAGGGCCTGTCCCTCTTCTCTTCATACGAACTTTGTGAAAGTCTTTTGTAATTCTCCTCAAGCTGATCTGGAATGTTGATCACTCTTGTTGATCTAACCAGATCCAAATACAATCGGTAGCAACTTTTCTTTCTTATTTCTACGTCATCATATGCATCTATCTAGTGATCCTCGAGCTGTGGTTTGTGCTCATATTTGCTCCCAAATTTCTGTCTAACTGTGCCAAATGGATCAAAGTTACTGCATGCGTCATTGTGGCACACCAAGTTGTAAGCCTGCAACTCTATCTCTAAATTTTCAGCAGCTTGTAATGACATGCAAGCCTCAAGCCTCCCGATGCTGATTGGAAACTTTGTTGTGGTCTTTTTCCTCTTTCTCTAGACTTTGTTGAATGCAACTAGCTATTGTGTTACTTCCAACAACACTATTCTGTCAGTGGGGTATCTAGGCAACCTGTAAGGCAATGATGAGAAGCCCTCCACACGAATGTATGTGAATCTTGGAAACTAAATAAACCACTTTCTGTATTTTGCCACGAAGTTCATGGCCTCCTTCGATAATCTCCTGCATGTGCTGCCTTGTAACAATCTAACAATATGCATCGAAAAGGCATCATTAAACCTTCTGTAATGGGATATAGCCTATAAGTGCAGTTGAGGATAGCAATCATAAACCTTGAACTGTCCTTCTCCATTTCCAACTCTCCCCTTACAGTTCAATCCTGGATATTTCTCATTTCTGGCAAGCATATATATGATATATGAGCTCATGTAAATGTTTTCATTTCTTGCAAACCCTTCAATTAATCATCGATGTTGCTGCTTATCATTTCAGCCCAATCTATCATTCTTTTTCCACTTATAATTTCCTCAATGAAGAAGAACATCCAGGGCTTGAAATTTGCCGATTGTGGGCAGCCCATGATGTGGTTCAAAAACACAACCATAAAGTTGATTTCTTGATGAAAGTCAGACTTGTGAAGTTTTTTAGGCACCTTACTCACATGCGGCCTTGGTTGCACCAACCAGTTGTTGTTTATCACCTCCATACATTTCTCAGGTCTAGCCAAATAAAGTTGCAAAGCAGACTCCTTGTCGCAGAATGTAGTAGTTTTGTATGAGGGAATGTCAAAAGCTTCCACGATCACCTCCTTTCTCAGATAAGCAAGTAATTTGCCCTCTCTAGTCATAATACATCTCTTTTCATGATTATAATGCTTGGCGCATTCTAACATCAGTTTTGGACACAACATTGCTAGCAGGAAACAAGTAGCTTGCACGATCCCATTCTTCAACATTCACCTGATTAGATCTAAAGGATTGGGTTTGTGCAAATTTTGCCGAATCTCTTCCATATTGGTCTTTCCCAAATTAGTGTCATAGAGGTTTTGCCACTTCAAAGTGATCTTCATTTCTAGCCACGTTCCCTTCATGTCACTCCTCATCAGTGCTTGTCTGTCCTTCACACTCATCCTTCACTTGCACAACTGCTTTATGTCAAAATCTTGAAAATGCCATTTAGTAACAAGATAATAGAAGAAAAACCTACATTTAATACATGTGGGATTATTTGAATGCCAGATTCCAATTTACCTCACCCCTCTATTAAAAAGAAAAAACAATAACGTGAACCCTGTGAGAATAAAATATACAAATGTCTCACTGACACATTTAGTTCCGATTTGCCCCTGTCAAATTTGATCTCCTAATGGACCTGCAATAATCTTGCATTGTAATCCCGTATGTGTTTAATAGAGGGGAGGTCGATTTCCAAGTAATAGAAGGTGATCTTTCTTAAAATTTTGAAGACTCCAGCCAAGGAAGACACTCTTAAACCTGCACTCAGGAAGCTTTGAGAACATCAGGTAGATTATGCAATATTAACTAGCTTAACGTCCAAGCACCTATTCAGAAAGACCTCATAAGGATCCCCTCCTGCAGACAAAACTCATGAACGTAGTCGGGTTTCTAAATACTGATCCAGGAGGCAAAGCTCACTGTTACAACAAATGATAAAACACCCTCAAATCCCTATCATCTCACACAGTGAAATCACCTTTTCTAGAGGACGGTGCATGCCATGCATGCTCAGAAAGTTGGCACTGTCATTCAATAATGTTTAAAAGATTTTGCCAGCATAAACAGTGCGCTCCACCTCTTCTACATCATAAATGACACTACTTGAATCAGTCGTAGGGCTAAGAATAGGACAAATTAATACTCAAGAGCTGCGTGCCCCAATACTCTTGCCACAAATCCAAATTAACTCACTACCCATGCATTTTTTTTCTGAAGAGTGCAGTGCCTATTTAATTGAATGCTAAGAATAGAATAGAGTCGTTTTGCACAAAATCGTTGACTGATACCCTCAATCAGAATCTTCATGATTACCAAAGAGGTAACGATATTACAGCGGGTCTGAGTGTAAGTTTTAGATCCAACCGCATTTGGCCAAAAAGTGTTTTGCAAACTTAAGACTTAACTCCATCCTAGCGGTCTTTTCATTTCAACATGCACAATGCAGGAATTGCAGTGGACTCTCAAAAGTCTGTCCCTCCATGAATTTATGCGGATGTGCCATAAGTTCAAAGAAAACCTCACCATGCACTTAACCTTCGCCAAGACTCAAGTGATCAACATGGAGTGAATGCTATACTTCACACTTGACGTGATGCTGAGAATAGAATGTTTATGTGATGTCTTGAATAACTGCTAAAGGTCCATTAATAACCATGCCACCCACAGATACCCCGCTCAAACGGTCACTTAAGCCCACCGAAGACTAACCCAAACATGAAGAGTTCTCGATGAGTCATGAAGATCCGCTCAAGCGGTCATTTAGATTGTTAAGAGAATAGGAAATCAAAAGCAATGCCACCAAGTAAATAAAGTCCGCTTAGGCGGAGATCTAGGGGGAAGTGGGCATGTTGTGCAATAAAAGAACATCTCAATGTGGTGCAGGGTGATTGAAAATGTCTACCAGCATGAAATAAGTTTGCTCCATGTAAAGTTAGGGCATTCTATGCATTGCAAGTCTTCTACCAACCAATCTTACATGAGTTGGAGCGGGCTTTTGGATGCTCTAATCACCAAAATTCAAACTACAAAAGTTTTAAAGGATGTACATGGGCAGGGGCTCTTTGAATTTCCATTTTCATTGATTGACATGGCATTTTAAGCTTTGAGTAGACTTTTAGATAGCTCATGCACGACTTTGCAAGAGGACAACAAATTTGCACCAAAAGGGGTCCTCGAGTGTTTGTTAAACTCACATGATGTTTGAAATTCAATCAATGCTGAAACAAGCTTCTTCGCTTAACTCAATCATGACAAAATTCTGATCAAGCTCCGCTCATGACACTGACCACTCGTGATCACACCCTTGAAGGCATTGGCACCATCAAAATTTAGACTTGGACGATTTTCCAGCTATATATGCCCCAGGTATGACTTAATGCAGGAGAAGACCATCAGCATCCCTCAAACAATAAATGGATTACAATATATCCCATTGACACCCGCAAACTGCTTTACCCATACAAGAATCTTTGAACAAGACCATAGCCAAAAAACTCAGAATCAAGGGGTCCCCATGCTCAATGGGGAGTTGTTGGACTATGTCACAACATCTGGTGACTCCACAAGAGAAATGTTCTTGAACATTTCAGGAATAAAGACTCATTCAAAACCCTAAATCATTAAATAACCTTGTCAAGTCCGTCCAATAGTTAAGAGATGCACTCAAAAGGAGAAAAGAGTCAAAAATTGTATCAGGACATTTCATCTCCGCTATTTCTTAGGGTAAAAATTTCATTTAAAACTTCTTCAAGTGTTCTAGAGATAAGCAAGAATCAAAACTTCAAAATCCCTGCATACACCCACATATTAGGTTAGATAAAATTGAAAACTTAATCAAGGTGTCAAAATCAAAAGCTTAGGACAACCATTTTCATCCTGAGGATCCAAGTGTGTGCAATTGGGTTCATTACCATCCATCAATACTCAAGATCACCTTAGTTCCTCCACATTAAGCTACGTGATTAGTACACACCTCATGAACTACCTAGACATGGCCCCGCTACCAGCAAGCGTCTATAGCCCCGACGGGTTTGTCTCGTAATTCCACTCGAGCAGAGCCCTAGTGCAGGCTAGGCGTCCATAGCCCCGGTAAAGATTACTTGATCGTCCATCTAACTGAGTTATGGTGTGTGATTTGTGATTTTCTTTTCATTTCCTTTTCTTTTCTTTTCTTTTCTTTTGATTTTCAATATGCTTTTTGCTTGGTAGAGTACAATGCAGTACCGCTACGTGATAACTTGGCTAGCTGGGTGTGGACTTACGATGGTGGCAAAGGTGAACATTTAGATTTTTCACTTAATGCGAGATCACAAAGATTTACTTAGGTACTTCTAGATTTTAAAAGTGAAAAGATATAAGATCTCAAAATAATTCAAGTCACCCTAAATAGTCAATTTATCCTCCTAGAGTAAGAAACATGCTACTGAACGCCAACAATGGAGTCCGCAATGAATCTATCCATCTGACGCAAGCTTATCAAAAGAAAACAAAAAGTATTCATTTAAAGATTAAACATTTTAAACATATAATCAAATACCTTCATGTCAAAATACAATGCATGATTCCCTTCTCGAGTCAAGTACAGATCTTAACAAATAGATAGACTAAAGAGAATTACCTTCTGACTCAAAGAATCTCATGAATATTCATTCTCAAAATATACCTAGCATTACCTCATAAAGTCAACCAGAAGTGCTCTTATTGAAAATACCACCCCAAAAATGGGACCCCAGGGAAAACCAAAAACTACAGCAAAAGCAAACAAGCCCAAAATGCAGCAAACCTACCCTAAAACTAACCTATGAAAGTAGGAAACAACTATCCTAACTATGCACAAAAAAGTCCCCAAAGGAACTTAGGGTTGGAAATAATGCTTTAAGAATTGTCCATTGACGGGCAATGGAACAGATTCTCCAGTGAGTGTTTTCAGTTTGAAAGCATTTTCTCCCAAAATTTCAGCAATCTGGTAAGGGCCTTTCCAAAGATTATCAAATTTATCATGTCCACCCTTTCTCTCTTTAGCTTTGACCCAGTATAGAACCAAATTAGAAATATGAAAAGACTTGATCTTTGCTTGTCTATCAAACCATCTCTTCACAACTCCTTGATGTTTTGCAAATTTTTCAAGTGCCATGTCTCGTTTTTCTTGCAAGTGGAGCAGTTGTGACAACCTAGTTTGGACTCTGTCATTTTCTTCCATGTAATCTTGCATAAATTGTAATGTAGGAATTATTAGTTGGATTGGGAATACAGGATCTTGGCCATAAACTAGATGATAAGGGGATGTACCCAGGGAACTCTTTATTCTTGTCCTATCTGCCCAAAGAGCAAACTTAAGTTGCGTATGCCAATCTCTCAGGTTTTTGTCCAATAGTTTCTTAATTGAACCTAGCAAGTTTTTGTTGGTGAATTCTACTAGGCCATTTCCCTATGGGTAATAGTTTGATGAAAATTTTAGTGTAATGCCATATTCAAAAGCCTAGTTAGAAAATTTTAGTGAAGTAAAAGCAGGACCATTATCACAAACAAGTGCATGTGGACATCCAAACCTAGTGATGATATTTTCTTCAAGAAATTTAATCACAACATTAGAAGTACAAAACGTTAAAGCATGGGCCTCTGACCATCTGGTGCAATAATCAGTAGCTATCAGAATATAACTGTGTTGTGCCGAGGAAGGTGGGTTAATCATACTAATAAAGTCCAAACCCCATTGAGCAAAAGGTCTTACTTCGATCACCAGTTGAAGTGGCATGGCTAGATTTCTTTCCCTCGAAGCAGCTACCTGGCATGTGTGACATCTCTTGACATGGTCATATGCATCATGAAACAAAGTGGGCCAATAATAGCCTACCCTCAGAATTTGGTGTGCTGTAGCTAAACCACCCCCATGACATGTTCCAAATTTGTTGTGGAAGTGTTCCATTATCTGACCTACTTCATCCTTTCCTAGGCATCTCAAATATATCCCTTCATGATTCTTTTGGAACAGGACTGATCCTTGGAGCATAAAACGTTGACTTTTTATTCTCAAAGCTCTCTTGTGGGTTGAATTCATACGTGCTGGACACTTATGATTTAGCAGATAATATATAATGTCATTGTACCACTAGTTAGGTGATACATCCTCAAGAGTATAAACTTGTTGCACCAACCCTGGTCCATCAGTTGCAATCATTTGAGTGAGTCCTTGTCCTCGAACAAGCTTCATTGGCTATATTTCAATATCATATTCTTGAATAGTGGTGACCCACTTGCCTCTTCTTTCTCTCAATTCATTCTACATAAGCAGGGTCATGACTTCCACATCTGGAACAATAGCATATATGTTACTTCTCAAAATGTAATGTCTAAATTTTTTAATTGCTTTGACCAATGCATAAGCCTACTTTTCCACATTAGGATATCTCAGTTCGGTATCTTTGAATGGTGTGCTCATGAAAGCTATTGGGTGTTCATCTTTTTCTTCATTTCTCTGGGTGAGAGTTGCTGCACAAGTATGCTCTAAAGCAAATCTATATATATATAATGGCCTTGTGTAGTATGGGCTTATCAAAACAAGAGCATCAGCAATAGCTTGTTTGATTTCATCAAATGCCTTTCTTGCAGAAATTGTCCACTCTATCTTTGCATCTTTCTTCAACACGTCATTCAATGGCTTAACGATCTCTGCAAATCCTATAATGAACTTCCTGACGAAGTTTATTTTCCCGAAGAATGACTTCAGCTCCTTCTTACTTGCAGGCATATCAATCTTGGAAATAGCCTCTATTCTGCTTGGATCTATCGAAATTCCCTTCTCTGAAATCACATGTCCCAATAATTTGCCTTCTATTACTCCAAACATACACTTTTTTGGATTCAGTGAGATTCCATATTTTTTACATCTTTGAAATACTCTCCTCAAATCCTCTATGTGATCTTCCCTTCTGCGAGAGAAAACTGTGAGATCATCCATGTATATGATTATACATTTTCTGATCAAATCATGAAAAGCAATGTCCATAGCTCTTTGAAAGGTTACTCCAGCATTAATCAGTCCAAATGGCATTCGCCTATATGCATAGTTTCCCCACTTGCAAGTGAAAGTAGTCTTCAATCTGTCTTCTGGTTCCACCATCACTTGGTTGTACCCTGAATATCCATCTAGGAAAGACATCATCTGGGAACCATTTATGATTTACAACACTTCATCCAATGATGGCAGTGGATAATTGTCCTTTTCTAATTCTCTATTCAAATTCCTGAAATCCACGCACAATCTTATTTCTCCATTTTTTTTTATGAACAGGAACAAGATTGGCAACCCACGTTGAGTGTCTTACTGGAAATATTATCCTCGCGTTCAACAACTTCTTTACCTCTTTGTATATCAGTGGTTCTAAAAGTGGATTGATAGGTCTCTGCCTTTGTCTGAACGGCTTGCTATTGGGTCTCAGAGGAATGGTGTGTGTAATGATTGAGGTATCATAAGTCTTTAAATCATCATAGCTCCATGCTATAATGTCTGAAAATTCTTTCATGCATTTGAGTATACCTTCTTTTTCTTCAGGTCTACACACCTTTCCTATTAACACATTCTTCTCTTCATTACCTATTCCCATATTGATAGGTTCACATTTATCTCCTTGAATCTTATAATCTCTCAATGCGCTCAATTGATCTGAATCAAAGAGTCTTTCTAACTCAACCATCCCTCGTGGTACTGTGTTATTTTTTAGGTTTAAGATACCCTCTGCATCAAATTCTACTTGTTCCAAATCTTCTTCATCTATAATTTGAGCTTAAAAACCCCAGAATTTGTGATGAAATCCAATATGTGTTTATCATCATTGAATACCTGAAAATTTGTAACATTATCAGGGACTGATGGTACTGAGACCAACTCTACAGTGAACTTTTTTAACCCATTCATGGCAAGTGGTGTAAGTGAACTTGGATCCTGTGCTAGGGAATTAGCAACTTGATTCTTCGATCTATAAACTGATTTGATGTTGAATGCATCAAAACTTTCAATCAAATCCCAAACACGATTTCTATATATCTTTAATCTCTTATCATGACAAACATACTTCTTTCTTATTTGCTTGATAATTACCTTGGAATCTCCATAAACATGTAGAATCTTAGCTCCTTTCTTGATAGCCATCAATAACCCATGAACTAAGGATTAATATTCTGCAACATTATTTGTACATGGAAATTGCAGTCTATACATAGCCAAGAATGATTTGCCTGATGGATTAATCAACTCGAACCCAGCACCAACTCCTTGACTCGACTTGGACCCATCAAAACGCAAAGTCCATACTTGATTTCCTTCTTAATCAATTGAAACTTTATTTGGATTTTCTCTTTTCTTACCCTTCTTGGGAGTCCTTGGTGAAATTGGATCCTTCTTCAGTTGATCGTCACTTTTTTCAGATTTTTCAATTGTTTCAGTTTTGGTCGGTAGTTCAACAGGGTTATCTTCTTTCTTTACTTCTAGAATTTCTGGTTTTGTGGCCTGCGGAACTCTCCTGTATACTTGTTCTAAGGCAACATTACACATAGCACAGGAAAACTCAGAATGAAAAGCATTGTGTATCCGGCACCAGTTAGGTAATAATAGATCTTTGACATTTGCTTGCTGACCCAACTCTGCTGCTTGCTGAACATTCTTAAGTACAAAATTTTGGAAATTTTCAAATGTGCCATCTCCTTCATCAGAAGAAGACTCATAATTGTGATCTATCAAAATTTTAGTTTCATTGAAAGATTTCTGACCTTCATCTTCTTTCATTCTTGAACCTTGTAGCATGAGGACTTCTTTCATATTTGGCCTATAATTTCCAAGATCAGTTTCTAGGAATAGGACCTCATTGTCTTTACCATATTCTGTGAACATAAGTTTCAATCTTGGAGTACTATCAATTCTAATTTGATTTGGAATTCCTTTCCATGGTAGCCACATGTGTGAGAAATCAGTAGTTACATACCCATTCAATCTTCTTGACCAATCTCTGCTCAGAAGCATGCCATATTTGCCTGGGATATCAACAACTGATATATCAATGTAGCTCTAGATTCTTGGATTAGATGACAACTGCATATGTATATTATTCAATTCTCCAACCACGGGCACCTTTGTCTTATCCAGTTGTGTAACTTTCTTTGTGGTTGGGGTAGGAATCAAACACAATCTTTTACATATGGTGAGTGGCATTACGTTGCTTGATGCTCCTGAATCCATCAAACAATTATGTAACATTTTCCCAAAAATATGGACTGATAATAGGAATGGGGCAGGCTCATCTCTTCCTTGATAGAAAACTACAGACTTTTCATTTGGTAACTTGGAATGTGCATTCTTTGCCACATCATTTGACCGTGTAATTTGATCTTTTGCAATCCTTTCATTTTTTATGATCTTTTCATTTTTAACAATACTTCCTTCTTTTATATCCTTTGTAGAGTCTTGGGCTATACACACTGAGTTCATAAATGGAGAAGTGCCCTTTGGCACACTTTCCACAACATGTGCATTCTGAACATTGGATGAGTTAGAAGGGCCCGCTATAACATTCCTTGGAGAAGATGTATCATTTAAGTTGTTTACAATAGTGTTTCTAATTTATGGGATTCTCATCATTTCAACCAAAGGCATGCTCACCTTCACTTTCTTGAATTCTTCAGTAACATTTAAACTTAAACATTTCAGTCCATCATTTATTGTGGTTCCATCTCACGAAAGATTGGCTCCTTGTGGATTGTCTCGTGACTGAACTTCTCACGTTGGAGTGACTCTTTGAGCAGCATCCCTTTGTCTATATTCTAGTGAATCCTTTGGAAAATTTGGATTATTACTAGCATTTGGATTTGGTGGAGTTTGAAAATTGTTTCGAGGAACTGAAGTGGTTAATGGATCCTATACCCGATGATTTCTTTGATAGACTTTTAGGGGTGGATTCCCAGCTAATTGTTGAAATGCTTGTACTTCCCCTGTTGCTTCAGCTTGAAAGTCATTACTGAATGGAGAGTAATAATCTAAATTTTCAATTGGTCCATTTGCAGATGCTTGAGGGAACCCTCCATTGTATTCCATTGCATCATAATCCATCACAGGAGGAAATGTGAAGTCTTCAATGATCAAGGCTTGATCATACCTTGTTGTAGGAACAATCTCATATCATGTCGTTGCTTGAGGAGCATCTTGAGCTTGCGTGTTTTGCATCTCTTTTTGAAATATATCAACAGCTATTCTGAACTCTGTACACTGCAACTCAGAATGTTGATTTGTGTTATGCAATTGACACCAACTTGATAAAGCTGCCTTAGCTAAGAACACCTTCTTTGCTGGTCTAGAATCTGAATTTGAATTGTTTTCCAACGGAGAGGGAACATTGCCATTGTTTGGAGATGTATTCCATGTTTTGTTTTGTCTTTGGAATCCTTGATTTGTTCCTCGAAATCCTTGATTATAGCCTTGATAATTTCCTTGGTCTCTCTGATTTCCTTGATATCCATTTTGATTTCCCTGATCCCTCTGATTTCCTTGAAAACTCCTTTGCATATTTTGTAAATGGTTATTTTGATTTCTTAGATGGGTAACTTCAGTGGATAATCTCTTCACCTAATCAATTAACTCTTTCATTTCATCCTTCTCTTCTTGAGTCCTTGTAGAGGATGAAGACCCTTGTAAGTACACAGGTTGCGCTGGTGAGGCTTGTGAAATGGGTGCTCCTGGATGCAACACCATCTGATTGCTAGGTGCCATAATTGGATTCATTACAGGAGTATGCTGTGTCAAAGCTTGGTTGATTCCTTGAATCTGATTTGGCATAGCTGGATGGCCTGTATGATTAAGTGGCCCTTGAGTGTTCATGCCCAAGTTAGTATTCACTTTGATAGCCTCGGCATAGGCCTCCATTAAAGTAGTTGGAGGTGCAGTTGCTCTCTTCACAAACATGGAAGTAAGGCGGTCTAGTGCTGCATAATATACTTCCCTTGCCATTGCATCATCAACATTATACGGAGCTTGCAACCTTGTATAAGCCTTATGAAAACAATTATTGAAAGAACTGATAGGTTCATGTTCTTGCCTCTTGACATCAACAAACTGTTTGTAGAGCTCTAACGGAGTGATGGGAATCCTAAACTTTTCCAGAAAGGTGTTTTTCAGTATTTACCAACTATTGATGGAACCTGCAGGTAGATGAATGTACCAAAAGTATGCATCTTCACCTAGTGAATAAGGAAATAATCCACATGCTACATCCTCATGCTCAATTCTTCTGTTTCGAAGAGTATCCTTAAAAATCTTAATATGTTCCTCTGCTATCCTGTTCACATCACTGACCTGAAATTTGGAGAAGAATTGTTCAGGACTCTTGGGCATTTCATGGTAATTTGCGAAAGCAGCAAGAGGAGAAGCATTTGCCAGAAGCCAAGCCATTGGAATGTTTTCTTGTTGCGATGGAACTATTTTAGCAACTCCTTGTGTATTACATGGTTGAGCAATTCTTGTATTTGGTGGTGGAGTTTGAAACAAATCTACGATGACCCTTACGCTAGGTGATCCTTCACTTGATGAATTTGTCTTCTTATTGCGCTTGGCTTTAGAATTGAAATCCAATTCAACCAACTCCTTCAAAGCTTGCAGTGTAGACCTTAGAATCCTCTAGTGTTTTTCAGGTGAAAAAGAAACAATGCACTCTAGTGTGTCTAACTTTGTATTCCAAGAGAGGCCCACCTTCTACCGCCAATTCTGTTGATGTGTTTCCTTGCACATACAACACAAAAAAAAATATTGGTGTACTCTATCCTCTCTTGAACAAAATCCCTCAAATGCTAAGTTGAGTGATAAGATGAGTAGACTCCAAGGTTCTTGATTAGTTACTTTTGGTGTTGCGACTTGGGATAACTTAGCAGTAGGATGCGAATTATTGTTTGACACAAAGGGACTTACGTAAATGCTCAACAATACGAAACTTGTTTCTCTTGGATAACATGTAACACAGCTTCTTTGAAGGTCTACCAATTCGATAACTTAAGATATGACAATGGAAGCTCTTGAATCTAAATCTAACAGGATTTCTAAAGAAAATGCAAAAGGAAATGGCTTTAGAAGACTCTAATCTAAATGCAAGCAATCACCACTGATTCACCAGAATCTCAACCACACTTTGCTTCGCCATAAGGTAACAAATACACAAAAGTGGTCCTATCTTCTAAGGGGAAAGTAGGATTTTCAGATCACTTCTATACATAAAGTAATTGAAGTTAAGCTCAAATGATGTTCAGACTAACCATGCACTACAATCTGCCATCAACAAATTATAAATGGTATGAACTATGGAGACACCAAACATGAATCAACAACAACAACTTCCATAAAACATAAAACTAAATTATTGAAAACAAACTAAATTGATCTTATTCTATGAGTGAACACTTAGAAACCATGCAATCATTTGAAACAACACAAATCACCATGAAAATTTCAGCAATGAACTTGTATTTATTTCAGCAGAGTCTTGAGCAACAATTTCTCAGAGCATTCCCTTTTTTACAAATGAGAGCAAAATGGGCTTAAATATGCCTCAAAATTCAATGGATGGCCAAGATTAAAACTTGAAATCGAGGGCCCGTATTGTGCCACACAGGCAAGTGGTTACAAAATTTACTAAAATTGGATCTTGCATTTATGATGTACCCACTAAATGGAGTACCCTCATTTATGACCTCTCCCTTTTGTGGTGAACTCCACAAATTGAGTCATGACATGTGTAACCTCCTCCATAGGGACACTTGGCAGAGTTTGAATGGTGCCCTCTATGATTTGTAGCTCCTCTGTGCATTTGGCAACTGTCATCTCCCAACCAGCCATGGGTGTCTGAAACATGCCCATGAAAGTGGAAAGTGCACAAATATCATCCAACAACTCTCTGGAAATAGCCTGTGAATGCTGAAAATACTTTGCACGCATCTTGTCTTTCAGAAAGTACTCATCAATCTCCCCATTAGAATCAACCACCTTGTTTACGAAAACAAGTATTTTGCCTTGCATTTCCCAAAGTACTTCTCTTGTTTGAGTGATGTCACTGTCAATCCTTCCTAGAACTTGCTCCTTTATGCTGAGTGCACAATACCAGGAATGAAAATTATATGTTGATTAGAAACTTGTAATGACATGCAAGCCTCAAGCCTCCCGATGCTGATTGGAAACTTTGTTGTGGTCTTTTTCCTCTTTCCCTGGACTTTGTTGAATGCAACCAGTTGTCGTGTTACTTCCAACAACACCATTTCGTCAGTAGGGTATCTAGGCAACCTATAAGGCAATGATAAGAAGCCCTCCACATAGATGTATGTGAATCTTGGAAGTTGAATAAACCACTTTCTGTATTTTGCCATGAACTTCATGGCCTCCTTCGACAATCTCCTGCATGTGCTACCTTGTAACAATCTAACAATATGCAGAAAAGGCATCATTAAACCTTTTGTAATGGGATATAGCCTGCAAGTGTAGCTGAGGATAGCAATCATAAACCTTGAAATGTCCTTCCCTGTTTCCAACTCTCCCCTTGAAGTTCAATCCTGGATATTTCTCGTTTCTGGAAAGCATATATATGATATATGAGCTCATGTAAAATGTTTTCATTTCTTGCAAACCCTTCAATTGATCATCGATGTTACTGCTGATCATTTCAGCCCAATCTATCATTCTTTTTCCACTTATAATTTCCTCAATGAAGAAGAACATCCAAGGCTCAAAATTTGCCAATTGTGGGCAGCCCATGATGCAGTTCAAAAACACAACCATATAGTTGATTTCTTGATGAAAGTCAGACTTGTGAAGTTTTTTAGGCACCTTACTCACATGCGGCCCTGGTTGCACCAACCAGTTGTTGTTTATCACCTCCATACATTTCTCAGGTCCAGCCAAATAAAGTTGTAAAGCAGACTCCTTGTCACAGAATGTAGTAGTTTTGTATGAGGGAATGTCAAAAGCTTCCACGATCGCCTCCTTTCTCAGATAAGCAAGTACTTTGCCCTCCTAGTCATAATACATCTCTTTTCATGATTATAATGCTTGACGCATTCTAACATCAGTTCTGGACATAGCATTGCTGGCGGGAAAGAAGCAGCTTGCATGATCCCGTTCTTCAACATTCACCTGATTAGATCCGAAGGATTGGGTTTGTGCAAATTTTGCCGAATCTCTTCCATATTGGTCTTCCCCAGATTAGTGTCACAGAGGTTTCGCCACTTTGAAGTGATCTTTGTTTCTGGCCACGTTCCCTTCATGTCACTCCTCATCAGTGCTTGTCTGTCCTTCACACTCATCCTTCACTTGCACAATAAGAAGATAAAAGAAGCAAAACCTACATTTAACACATGTGGGATTATTTGAATGCCAGATTCCAATTTACCTCACCCCTCTGTTAAAAAGAAAAAACAATAACATGAACCCTATGAGAATAAAATGTCCAAATGTCTCACGGACACATTTGGTTCCTATTTACCCCTGTCGAATCTGATCTCCTAATGGACCTGCAATAATCTTGCGTTGTAATCCCGTATGTGTTTAATGGAGCGGAGGTTAATTTCCAAGTAATAGAAGGTGATCTTTCTTAAACTTTCGAAGACTCCAGCCAAGGAAGACACTCTTAAACCTGTACTCAGGAAGCTTTGAGAACACCAGGTAGATTATGCAATATTAACTAGCTTAACGTCCAAGCACCTATTCAGAAAGACCTCATAAGGATCCCCTCCTGTAGACAAAACTCATGAATGTAGTCGGGTTTCTAAATACTGATGCAAGAGGTGAAGCTCACTATTACAACAAATGATAAAACACCCTCAAATCCCTATCATCTCACACAGTGAAATCACCTTTTCTGGAGGACAGTGCATACCATGCATGCTCAAAAAGTTGGCACTGTCATTCAATAATGTTCAAAAGATTTTGCCAACATAAACAGTGTGCTCCACCTCTTCTACATCATAAATGACACTACTTGAATCAGTCATGGGGCTAAGAATAGGACAAATTAATACTCAAGAGCTACGTGCCCCAATACTCCTACCACAAATCCAAATTAACTCACTACCCATGCATTTTTTTTTTGAAGAGTACAGTGCCTATTTAATTGAATGCTAAGAATAGAATAGAGTCATTCTGCACAAAATCATTGAATGATACCCTCGATCAGAATCTTCATGATTGCCAAAGAGGTAATGGTATTACAGCGGGTCTGAGTGAAAGTTTTAGATCCCACCACATTTGGCCAAAAAGTGTTTTGCAAACTTAAGACTTAACTCCATCCCAACGGTCTTTTCATTTCAACGTACACAATGGAGGAATTGCAGTGGACTCTCAAAAGTCCGTCCCTCCATGAATTTACACGGATGTGCCATAAGTTCCAAGAAAACCTCACCATGCACTTAACCTTCATCAAGACTCAAGTGATCAACGTGGAGTGAATGCTATACTTCACACTCGACGTGATGTTGAGAATAGAATGTTTATGTGATGTCTTGAATAACCGCCAAAGGTCCATTAATAACCACGCCACCCATAGATACCCCGCTCAAATGGTCACTTAAGCCCATCGAAGACTAACCCAAACAAGAAGAGTTCTCGATGAGTCATGAAGATCCACTCAAGCAGTCATTTAGATTATTAAAAGAATAGGAAATCGAAAGCAATGCCACCAAGTAAATAAAGTCCGCTTAGGCGGAGATCTAGGGGGAAGCAGGCATGCTGTGCAATAAAAGAACATCTCAATGTGGTGCAGGGTGATTGAAAATGTCCACCAGCGTGAAATGAGTGCACTCCATGTAAAGTCAGGGCATTCTATGCATTGCAAGTCTTCTACCAACCAATCTTACATGAGTTGGAGCAGGCTTTTGGATGCTCTAATCACCAAAATTCAAACCACAAAAGTTTTAAAGGATGCGCATGGGCAGGGGCTCTTTGAATTCCCATTTTCATTGATTGACTTGGCATTTTAAGCTTTGAGCGGACTTTTAGATAGCTCATGCGTGACTTTGCAAGAGGACAACAAATTTGCGCCAAAAGGGGTCCTCGAGTGTTCGTTAAACTCACATGATGTTTGAAATTCGATCAATGCTGAAACAAGCTTCTTCGCTTAACTCACTCCTCATGACAAAATTCTGATCAAGCTCCGCTCATGAAGCTGAGCACTCGTGATCACACCCTTGAAGGCATTGGCACCATCAAAATTTAGACTTGGGCAATTTTCCAGCTATATATGCCCTAGGTATGACTTAATGCAGGAGAAGACCATCGGCATCCCTCAAACAATAAATGGATTACAATATATCCCATTGACACCCACAAACTGCTTTGCCCATACAAGAATCTCTGAACAAGACCATAGCCAAAAAACTCAGAATCAAGGGGTCCCCACGCTCAATGGGGTGATGTTGGACTATGTCACAATAGTTAGCTTTCCACAAATGCATAGTATATTCCTTCTGATGTATTGGTTTAGCTATTCCCACGGCTTGTGTGGGACATTTGGTATTTCTTGCTTTAATTTAATTTAATATTTATTTAGTCTGGCATATCTCATTTGTAAAATGAATGAACATTGTAATGTGAAATGAAATAACTTCTATCTCTCATAAAAACTCTACAAAGCAATGAAAGATGAATTGAATTTCTCTCTTCTATCATAACAAAAGCATGATAAAATTGAACCTTCTCTTTTCAGGCATCTAAACCAACTATGTATACTAACATAGCAGACAAATCTTAAGAACTTTTCATCTTAAAATGAACTTAATGAATCAGCTCTACCAATTTGAGTTGTAAATGAAAAATTGGTACCATTTCTGGTGACTTCTGCTAAATGCTTGCATGCTAAGCATCAAGATCAGCTGCCTTAACTATCCATTAGGCATGGAGTCAAACTCTACTCGTCTCAAACTCAGAAAACCATGAAATTGTATTACAAATTACTCCAAACAGCAGCAAAAAACAAAACAGAACCAAACTGAAAGCAAACTAAAAGGCCTTGGTGGCCAGAAAAAATGTGAAACAACACTTAGGGAAAAGAAAAAAACTAAAATAAATGTGCCTTGAGAACTTATTAACTAAAAACAATAACTCTAACCTACTCTAACCAACCAAAAAAACTAGTCAATCAAACCCATTCACTGGTTGGGTAAAGTAACTACCCCTCCTTTGCAATTTACAATACTCCATAAGTTTGTGAACCAACCAAAAGATGTGGAGAAAAATCAAAATGCCAGCAAATTGTTACAACACCTTTCTAAGAAGGAAAATGGAATCACTTACCCACCTAACTTGTTTGGTGAACTAATCAAGTGAGCAAGTAGACTAATTATGCTTAGCTTGATACCCTTCTTGATGATCCGGTTCAGTGTCCCTATGAGGCTACTCCTTTTTGTTGACTTCCAACCCAGCTAGATGCCTAATAGGACATCCCCTTAAAAGATTTAGACTAGAGAGAAAGTGATTTGAACAATTGGAAACAACAGCATCACCTTCGCTTTGCATGATAGCTTACAAGGTTGCTTCCTCCTCCATAGTCAATGAGCCATCCTCCTTTATTAGGGTAGCTAATAGCTTATTAAAGCTATCAATTCTTGAAAGGCTCTTAATAAGAGTTGGACTATGCTCAAAATACTCATTATTACTTGAGGAAGTACACTCCAAAATAGGAGTCCCTTCTTCAGTGAATGAAGGCAAGTGTTCAAATAATGAGCTAGCCTCTCTCAACAAACCATCAATTTGAGCATCAGCTTCAAGCTCCTCTGTACAAAAGAAAGAAAGCTCCTCCAACCAGTCAAGATCAGGCTGCTGGTTAGGCTACTCCATAACCAGTGACTCATTCAAGAATACAGCCACTTCCATCTCTTGCTTTAGTTGTTCAAGATAACCCTCCTCCAAGGATGCTAGCATAACCTCTAAGTGTGAGCAGAAAAGCTCAATTTAACCTTGAAATAGATCCTCTTCGAGTGTTCATTCAAATTACGACTACTTTCACATATCTATTCTTGGATCAACACCTTATATAAATGGTCCTCATCACTGTGGTGATCAGAACTTGGTGTAGCCTTGCCATTTTCACTTTCATACTCAAAGTTAGGAAGCTCATCAAACAGATTAACCAGAAATTGAGGTTCAACACCAATTTCTTGCACATTATCTAAGTTTGTAATAGATACCTTAAGATCATTCAAAAGCAAATTTTCTTCACAATTTTCCTAGTTTTTTGATGAAAAGGGGATGTCTTTTACCTCGTGGCAGCTTTCACTAAGCCTATTGGGCTCCAAAATAGGTTCATCTTTATCCTCTTCCTCTTGATCCAAGGTTTTATTATTATATTGATGATCTTCACTCAATAACTCACCATAATATTTGACATCTTTCTACTCTTCATCCTCCTCATCATTGTACCAGCTGGATACCTAACAATAGTTATCAATATCCTACTATTCCAATGAACCAAACCTTTCCGCACATGCAACAATCTTGTGTTCAGCTAATAAAATGGTACAATTAGCAGCATCCTCTTGCTTTATATCTTATTGCACTGGTTGATCTCCTAAAAAAAATTCATCATCTTCCACAAAACAAGCAATCTCATTAGTGAAAACATTGGAAGATTCATGAGGAGAAGTCTTTTCTTGTTCGATCTTCTGCTACTGCAAATAGTGAACTTCCAAAGCTAAATGCAATGGATTTACCTTTCTAAGCTCCTTGATGAAGAGTAAGGTATTCGTATCAAAAGGTTCACCCTTAGATTCCTCGGGTGGGGAAACATGGGGAGCTTCTTGGATTTCTTGTAGGAAAAAATGTTGTTCAAGGGGTTGATCTACAACTATACTAGGCTAAATATGACTATTTTCCTCAACTTCCAAGGGATGAAGGCTTCTAATACTTGGTATTTCAAGATTAAGATGGTGGCTTGAGGAATCAAGTACTTTATTCTACCTAAAACTTAGAATCTCAACTTTAGGAAAACTAAGAGGGTCATTCTATCTAAAACTTGGAAAATTGTACTTATGAAACTCCTCTCGAATAGGTTGTTCTAGAACGGTAGGAGCTGCTTGGGCTTTATACTTTTGTGTTTATGACCCTTGCTCATAGAGATAGGCCTATTAAGCCATCTCTTTCCATTGCTGATTATACTCATGCTACCTCCTGATCTCTTCTAACTGATGCATGAAGTCAAACAATATACCCTTTATGCTTGTAATCTCCTCCTTTTCATTCTCTTCAAGCTAGCTTTGATTATATGAAGGCTGATATGGAGGATGAGTAGGGGTGGGTGAGTGGTAAGAATCTTGAGTAAGCTGGTAGCTTGTTGTAATAGGGTTATTTGGACTAAAAACAACATTGTGGCTACTTGGGTATGGTTGGTAAGAAGGCTTGTTGAGAGTATTTTCATAGTATTGGGGTGGGTATACATATTGACTATGAAAAATCCACATTCCTACTCATATGAAGAGCTGGAAAAAGCTTAATTTTTTTAAACGTACCAGTAATTGATCTATTAAAACCAATAGATCTTGATTCAGAGTCGCCAGATGTGTTTACAGAAATTGCCTTCAAAGGTTGAGATTACTGGTGCACACACCAAGAAACATCAATGAAATGATGAACTTTGAACTGTGAGAGTTTAAATTGTCCCACCGGGCATGCCAAAAACTGTAAGGAAATAAGAGCATCCAAGAACATACATTTAGGATCAATAGTGTCTTCGGTAACTTTAAATTTTATTGGGTTACCTCAAAAACACTATCTACTATGTCACAAGGTGGAAACAGACATAGTTTATTTCCCCATCATTGAACCTTTAGAGAAAAGACTGATGCATATTTACAGTTTCAACAACAGACAACAGATTCAACTTACAGAATCACAACCATGAAAGAATAATAAATAAGAACACATAGATTTACATGGGGAAAACCCTTTCGGGTAAAAAACCCCACACTCCAAAAAGCCAGAGATCATTGTATTACTCAGCAACAAAAAATGCATGGTTACAATACAATATCAGACTCTCAAGCCTTTCATGGAGATTTACATCTTGTTCTTCATTTGGAGAATCTCAATAGTAACATGGCAAGATCAGGCTCACTCTCTCTTGACCTCTATTTCTCCTTTTCTCAGTTCAGTCCCTTCACATACTGTTATCATGCTATGTACAACATACAGCATAGGACTTCCACAAAGAATATAGAGCTTACCAAAATGAACTCTCAATTAGACTCAATCGATCAAAGACTATCTCTCTCCAAACTTGTCTAACCATTTGAGCAACCAATCGATTCAGTTATGCTCAACCCAACCATCCAAAGCACCGTCTGACTGTTCGCATTCGCGAGAACTCATTAGTCCCACATGCATCAGACAGTGATCCTTTGATCGCTTTATATACAGGACCACACAGTAAGACTATCGTCAGCAATTTTGTTCTTAACGATGCTAATCTAGACTTCATCGGAATAACATCTTGACATTGCACTGATCAAAGAGATCTTGCCAACACCAACCTCCATCAGAGTGACACACACCATCAGAATGACATATAAAAACTCGGCCGACAGTGATCTTCATTCCGATAACCAATCCATCGGAGAGACACCAACTATCGTTGAGACTACACCAAACTTCATTGACACCGATCGGTGTAGCACAGCTCCATCACCAGAACATAAACAGGTTACGTTGAAGACCCCTATTTCGCCAATAGCACACCGCAGGAGCAAACCACCATCGGAGTGACCCAACACATCGGAAGGAGATATCCACAACACGTCGATAAGGTTTGTCATGCTGATGTCCAACTATCAGAGTATCACAACACCATCAGTAATAGTCTCTTAGATCACACCGATAGTTCAACATTTTGCCGATGCCTATAATCTGAGTCACAAATACTCAACATTCTCCCACTTGACGAAGGAATTATAGGAAACCATCAATGCTTAGAACCAAAGTTAATACTGCCTTCACTCCACTATGCTCACAAGCTACACAGAAGCTTTAAAAAAACCAACTTCAAAGCTTTCAGAACACAACCATGAAACCATTCTCTAGAAACAAGATAGAACATCAGCTAGAACAACAATCAGAAAACTGATTGCACCCATCCAACTAAACAAAAAACCCACTTGACTGAAAATAACACACACAGCCAGTGCTAAAACATCCAATCACTCATACCTTGAAGGTACTAACATCAATAGACTCATGCCACCTACATATGCACCCATCAACTGCAAATACAAGCCCCATGTGTCAACCAGTCGAAGAAGACCAAACACATCCAAGAACTCCCACTGCAAGGGTAATGCAGATCTGAAAAAGATCAAGGCATACTAAGTCCACCAGTAGCATCACATAGAAAGTGTAAACATCATGTAGTACCAAGGAAACATCCACTATGATATGCAAAATCTATAAATCAGATAACAACTCCTCACCACTAGTCTAGAACTCTCCCAAATTCTCCACACACAACAAAAGAAAGAGATAATAGAACTTCCATGTCATCACTCAAGAATATAAACGAAAAACACATGACCACAAACTAGTGATCACCTCAACTCCAAACAAACCTCAAACCAATGTAGTGTGAAACAAACCATGTAGGAAGATTACCAGGACCATAGAGAGTAACTCTACACATCATATACCTATAGACAATCTTTCTACATACACCTTTAAATGCCAACTATGTCAAGTATGATCTCCTTCAAAAAACCCCAAAGAGAATAGCATAACGACACCCACCCATTCAATCTCCAAGATCAAATACAACATATATATCATGTAATTATAAAATATGGATGTAATCTTCTCAAACCAAAGTAGATGAAACTAATCCATTTCCCATTTCAGGAAATCAGCCCATAAACCATCTCCTAATTGGCCTCATCAATGAACAATATCTTAAACTCAAATGCAAAAGGAGATAATCATGCTATCCATCTCTCACAACGAATCCCCCAGAACCATATATCAGCAGTTCAAGATCCATGTCTATGAAAGAAAACATAAAACACCTAAGAGAAACAATGGGAAATACCTCTCAGATGATTATCTGCCAAGAAGACCAAGAGTGGCGAATGAGAATGCTCCTCCAGGGTAACCAAGTCTACAAGACTTCTCCAAGAGCAATCTCCTCATTGGTCTCTGTTGAACTCATGTCCAACCAAGGTAAAGACTCCTCGAACTTCCTGCTACAAAATCTAAATAAGCACAGCATATATAGTCTTACCTTATTCTCCATGTATCCATGAGTACCTACAAACAATCACCTCATGCTAAACTCCAATTGCATCACTACACCACTATGAAGTTATCAAGCACATAATAAATGTACCCAAACATAGAGAAGTTAGCAAACCACTATCAAAGCTCCAATCATCTGAATCAGGAACTTATGATGACATCATGATCTTACCATCCCCCTTAGGAGATTCCATGCTTCAGGTGAACATAACCATGGCCTCAAGAGAAATGTATCATGCCAAAAGTCAAAAGTAGAATTCAAGAAAACACCATGACATGAAACAAACCAAACTCTAAACCAACATCACCTGTCAAGCACCACCAACACCTCAGCCAAGGATTTCATGAATCCTCCATGACTCCAAGATGTTACACATCCTCAAATAGTGCCCCTGCAAATGCAAAAGAACCCTTCTATAGCAATAGGATCAAAGAGCTCCTCCTAGTAACATCTGCGACACTAAAGAAGATCATTCACCACTAAGTGATGAACACACAGTCAATGCTAAAGCTCCCACCAAACTGTAACAATTGAGCTTTTCAAGCATCATGACCAAACATCTCCTAATCTGAAAATCCTCTAGGTCCACACATTAATATGTCCATGTGACAATAAAGCCAAGTGGCACCAAGATCTCTAAACCAATGAAATATAAAACACATGCTACAGGTCTCCATAACCAACTATTCAGGCACTCTATAACATCCATCCTCTCATCCTGAAGCAGTCACACCAATGCACAAGTGACCAAAGACCAAGTCAGCTAACAAATATGCATAAACACTGAAACAATCTGGTGGATAAAGATAGTCCACATCCAAGTCATCTCATTGTAGCTTAATAGGTGATCAGTCCACAAAACTACATAACTCGTAGATCCAACCAATGTATCATGCAAACTCACTATCACACTGGAAACTACAAAAATGAGATCTCAAGGAATAGATAACAATGTAGACAACATGACTCAAACATTAGATTACTTACAAATCTGATTCGCCGAACATGTCCACAACCTGAGCACCATAGTATAGGAAACCAACAAGCATTTCCATAGAAATACTAAGTGACATATCACATACCAGCATTCCTGTGCAGAGAAAGAATTTCACCTCCTCACACCATGCACAGAGCATGCATGTAAAACTGTAACTATATCATCCAGTAACACCCCAAATGCCAGGGTCTAGAAATAGCTTAACTGTAGCTTCACAAAACCACAAGTTTTTCTCTTGACTGTGTAAAACCTGCAAAACCAATGTGTTTGAAAAACACCCATGCATATCCATACCCACTTCACATCTGGAAGACCAAGAATATGAATCAAGAAACACCATAATGGTCAAACTAGAAAATGGATTAACATAGATGAGCATCATAGATTTTAAGAAAAATCTATTAAACCCTTCCAATGCAAGTACAAAATAACCACAAGGATTAAGAAAATCCAAGAACTGTAGGCCTCATTCAGACCAATTCCAAGACCATCATCATGTACAAGCATCTGAGAGAGAAAGTTAGGTTATATCAGAAGCTTCCAGACCTCAAAGATCAAATCCATAACCAAAATGCAATCGGGGCATCACATAAACAGTACCTTCCAATACCAGGAACAAATCCCAGCATAAGCACAGTACTCCATGGTTGAGCAACAACACAAACTTCTTCATATCATCAGAGAGCCTCTCATATAGACACCCAATATGAAAGTTACTACAGCAACACAACCACAAAGCACAATTCTACCCCATGCAATAGGAACATCTTACCGCTGCCAACTAGGAGCCTCAGAACACACCATTTCAATATGACCAGCTCCAGTTTCTCCATCTTCACCATCCTTCAAGCGCCTACTGTAACATGAAAACAAGATCAACTGCTAGACTTCACTCAAACAAGGATCAATAATCAGACGATTCCTTCATATTTCCTCAAGCCTGTCACACTAAGAAATCATCACAGAAGGAATACCCAGACCTTATACACTAGAAACTCTTACATGTAAACACATCTAGCACACAAATGCACTTATGTGAGCAACAAAGAAGATCCCAGAAGAAGGCTTTGAGACCACTTGTAAGGAAATAAGAGAATCCAAGAACATACATTCAGGATCAATAGTGTCTTTGGTAACTTTAAATTTTATTGGGTTACCTCAAAGACACTATCTACTATGTCACAAGGCAGAAACATACATAGTTTATTTCCCCATCATTGAACCTTTAGAGAAAAGACTGATGTATCTTTATAGTTTCAACAATAGACAATAGATTCAACTTACAAAATCACAACCATGAAAGAACAATAAATAAGAACACATAGATTTACATGGGGAAAACACTTTTAGGTAAAAAACCCCACACTCCAAAAAGCTAGAGATCATTGTATTAATCAGAAACAAAAAATACACAGTTACAATACAATATCAGACTCTCAAGCCTTTCATGGAGATTTACATCTTGTTCTTCATTTAGAGAATCTCAATAGTAACATGGCAGGATTAGGCTCACTCTATCTCAGCCTCTATTTCTCCTTTTCTTGGTTCAGTCCCTTCACATACTGTTATCATGTTGCGTACAACATACAGCATAGGACTTCCCCGAAGAATACAGAGCTTACCAGAATGAACTCTCAATCAGACTAATCAATCCAAGACTATCTCTCTCCAAACTTGTCTAATCATCTGAGCAACCAATCGATTCAGTTACTCTCAGCCCAACCGTCCAAACCGCCATCTGACTATTCGCATTCTTAAGAACTCATTAGTCCCACATGCATCAGACATTGATCCTTTGATCACTTTATATACAGGACCACATAGTAAGACTATCATCGGCAATTTTGTTCCCGATGACGCCAGTCTAGACTTCATCAAAGTAGCCCAAGCTCATTGGAGTAACATCTCAACACTGAACTAATCAAAGAGATCTTGCATCGGAATGACATATCAAAACCGGGCCGATAGTCATCTTCATACTGATAACTGATCCATTGGAGAGACACCAACTATCATTGAGACTACACCAAACTTCACGAACAGTGATAGTTACACCGATTGGTGTAGCACAGCTCCATCATTGGAACATAAATAGGTTATGCCGAAGACCTCCATTTCACTGATAGAACACCGCAGGAGAAAACCACCATCGGAGTGACCCAACACATTGGAAGGAGATATCCACAGCACGCTGATAAGGTTTGTCATGCTAATGTCCAACTGTTAGAGTATCACAACACCATCAATAATAGTCTCTTAGATCACACCGATAGTTCAAGGTTTTGCCGATGCCTGTAATCTGAGTCACAAGTACTCAACAAAAACTATTATCAATCAAAGTATGCACCCAATGCTAAGCTATCAACTTAGCTATCTATTGACACATGGGAACACTCCTAGGCCTCTGGGTTGCCTAAAACTTGGAGTGAACCTCTAGAGTGAGCTGGTTCTATTGATGAACTCTTCTAATCTAAATGATTTACCCAAGAAAAGGGTGAGAAGATAACTGAAATTTAAATTCTAAAATCTAATCTCCAAAACTATAATTTGTTCTAATGATCTCTCTCACAAATAGCTCCTTAAACATAAACTTTCACAACCTCACCTAGAACATACAACTCAAAAGTAATTTGCATGAAGGCTCGATCTGAACACAACACTCAACCAGAATCATATAAAATATTTGCATATAGTTTCACAATAAAGAGAAATGACAAAGGATAAAATATTTATTATCACAATGAAACATCAAATCAATATTGTGACTATGAGGCAAAATAAATGAGGTAGGAATGCTCTGCTATATTGAACTGAAAGGAGTACATGAAAACAAAAATCTGAGTCAAAAAGTGTTTACAAGCTCTCTGTAGATGAACAAGAGAGAAGAAACAATGATCTCAACTAACTAAGGAAAACTAAATTTTCCTCCAATATATGTCTCCAAAAAAACTCCCAAGGAAAAAGCCGAGAAAAGATCCTCAAAATAGTCATCCTAATCCATTTTCGAGCTCCCAGAAAAAGCCACAAAAAAAAAACTAAAACTAGCCCAAACTAATTACAAAAGCTACCAAAATCTCCCCCAAGGTGGTCACAGCCAAAAAATAGGCTTTATCTACTCAATAAAGGCTCCATTTCATCGATATTTGCCCAAAAGAAAGCAAACTCAAAAAGAAAGATTTACTATGCTTTACTTTTCTTTAACTACTATAAATAACAAATATTTAAAAGCAATTGATAGAGAAAATGCTTTAAAAATCATTTTACAAAGATTTGCAGTTTTATTTTGCAAATAATCTAAGGCATTATGGAAGGTTTATCTACCTTTCAAAAGTGGCTAAATAACCTCTAAGGCATAAATCCTAGGCAATGAAACATGTAAAAGGGACAAATGATGCCCTCGAGGGTATTAGCTAAGGCAATGAAAAATAATTCGATGTGATAAAAATATCCCAATCGAATTAGGGCATATGAAATCCTAAGACAAAACATTTAGAGCCCTAACTTTTTAGGCTAATTTCACTTTGTAACTTTTAATGAAAAGAGGCTCTACTTTTGCCACCACCGAGCAAGGGTTTGGGTTGTTTTCCTCCATCTCTCTGTTGTACCTAAAGGATTTTAATGGATTCTCTTGAAGATTTTGACAGGAAATAGCAAGGTAAATACTTCTATCACAAATTTGGACCAATTTTCATTTAACATAGGTTTCTAGTTTTATATTTGTGGCCATAATAAATCTTTTGACATATTTTCTTTGTACCTTTGGTACATGATTTGTTTGTCTTTCATTGTGAGGCCATCATGGCCGACTGGTCTTGAATCTTGGGAGCTTTCCCTATGGGTAAACCCATATCTTACATGCATGTATCTTCACTCAAGAATAAGGTAAAAGCTCCTCTTTTGATCCTTACACCATTTCTTTGATTTCTATTTATATGAAGTTCGACATGACCTTAGGAAGTCATAAAATGAAAGGCATTTTTCTTGCATTCTGTTAAAATCGTTACAGAACCCTTTTCTACTTTGAAGACCACAGCCATGTACTATATGTGTGCTCATTTTAGTAGTTTCCTTCATGAAAGTCATGGTTGGGATTATATTTCTAAGCATTATCTTGTGTTTTCATAGCTTGAAAGCTCTATACTTCTTCTGTATACAAGATTCTTCTTCAAAACTCAAGTGGTTTACCCTGTCAAGAAAAAAAGTCTTCTTCAGCCATGGCCATATGCTATATGTGCTCATTCCTGGGTGGTTTCTTGATTGGAGGTCATAGGTATAACATTTCATTTCTCCCTCATTTGTTGAGTATTTTCTTGTTTATATGAACTTGAAACCCTAAGTGGGCTTAAACTACTGTGAACAAATACTTCCTTCATTTGATGACTGCAATATAATACATACATTATTGATCATTGTGGCACTTTCATTTATCTATTCAACTGATATGTTCATCCATGACTGTCTTGTCCTTATGATGACATGACACTACCATTTGTAGCTGTAGAAGCTGATATGTATATATAACCATCTGAATAGTCTTGATTGCTCATCTTTTGCTTACTATGATAGTGACTCATTCACATGTTCTCAATTCTTACTAAACTTTCTAGATGATGTAGCTACCTTTCATGGCTCCTCTCTCTTATAAGGCATTTTTGAAAATTGAGACTTAACTCTCTCCTTTATATTTCTGTGAACTAATATATACATCATTGCTTGAGGTTCTATGCTCATATGATTATGTATGCATTTGGGATTTTCTCCATTTGATATCAAACTCACTATATTCTCTAAATGCTATGATTACATTCTTCTTTTCATGACTCCTATAGCTTAATGTCATCATGCAAGCTACATTAAATCTGCCCATGGGTGTATTGTATATGGAATGCCTAATACTTAATGCACTGTACTAGATGTTTGTCATGGCATATTTATATGCAGAAAACACAAGAAATACTTCCAACAAATAATGCTATTCACTATTTTTTATGAGGACTTGAATAAGAGATTTGTATGTTGTCCCTTATATGCAATTATCATTGGAAATCTACCTTGATGTATCAAGTGAAGTACTCTTGTATTGCTAATGCTTCTACTATCAAATATAGTGACTATTGAGAAAACGCTTTGTCTTTTCTTACCCAAGATTGCACTACATTGCTGATGGTGACTTTGCATGTTCCATGCATGGCTTACACTCACTTTCTTGACAAAATGCATAATGAAATTATTGTGTCCTATCATGTTGTCATTGTCCTGCTTCTGGCTGATAATATGCTTTATGATTGATTTTGCCCTTTATGACTATTTTATGCATTCAATAGTAGCTATTTACTTTATTAACAACAAATAGTGATAAATACCTATTTATTATTGCTCCATGATGATTCTTTGTATGTACAGTCATTAATGACTGCATTCACAAGGCTAGTCCAGTCATCGATGGCTTTACCTACATTATATTTGACTCTTGGGCACTTGGTTGGTTTAATCATTATGTTCATTATACTTTCTTCATGGCTGCTCCATTATATAGTTGTTCTAGTACAATTGAGACTGCACCTCGCACTTTGAATTTGATTCCATTATACGACATGCTGGGCCCTTGTGGGAGCCCATTTTTCCACCACATGCTGAAATGTCTTCAAACTAGAAACATAAGTTCTTCTATACCTGCACAGGAAACAAACATATTAGATTAAAATAGTGAAGCTCATTGATGTTTCATTTTTCAAGCTCTCTTGCATATGAGTGATTTGATCTTCTGGCTCAGTGCATCATAAAGAATGTAGTATGTCTCTATTTGATGAAGTACATAGTATAAATCATATCTAGAGCTCTTACATATCTCTCTCCATCACTGCAGGTTCATTCAAAGGTTAGGATCAAATGGGAATTAGCTGCAATGAGGGTCAACTCAAGACTTCAATAGGCAATGATAGATGTGCCTTATCTCATTTGCTTCATTACTTTACCTTTCCACAGATGCATACTATATTCCTTCTGATGTATTGTTTCAGCTATTCCCATGGCTTGTGTGGGACATTTGATCTTTCTTTCTTTCATTCAATGCAAGTTTATTTAGTTTGGCATATCTCATTTGTAAAATGAATGAACATTGTAATGTGAAATAAAATAACTTCTATCTCTCATAAAAACTTTGCAAAGCAATGAATGATGAACTGAATTTTTCTCTTCTGTCATAACAAAAGCTTGATAAAATTGAACCTTCTCTTTTCAAGCATATAAACCAACTATGCAAACTAACATAACAGACAAATTTTAAGAACATTTCATCTTAAAATAAGCTTAATGAATCAGCTCTACAAATTTGAGTTGTAGATGAAAATTTGGTATTAATACTACATTCCTTTATAATATGATTCTTCCTCTTTAATGTTCTATGAGAAGTACATTATCTCTTTATCACTGGAGATTGTAATTTCTGACTTGAAGACTATCACCATTCTCAATGTGTCATACTTCTTATGCTTGTGATGACTATATTGTCACCATACCCATTGTTCTTTGTCCTTTAATTTTTTTCCAGCATCATTTGTCAACGATCGTGTCATTAACCTCCATCATCTCAAGAACATAGATCTATAGTCTTGTCATATGCCTAGTGTTTCTTCAGTCTCGTTTCTTTTCTTTAAGCATGTCTTCTCTTTCTCTAATAATTCTCGCCCTTTGATCAATGACAACAGAATGCTCATATAGAATATGCTTTAACTAAACTTTCCTTGAATTGTCTTCTCTATGGTGCTATAGGATAGTGCAATGGTTATCTCCCCCTGAACTCGTGCTTCTTCACACAAACATAGTAATACCTCCCATGATGTGTAGATTGTTCCTTCTTCTCATTATTTTGTTCCTATTTCCTTCTCTATATTTTTGTAGATTTTTCTTCTTGTTTGGTTATGGTATTCTCCATCTTGTGTTGTCTAGATGGTTTCACAAAAGTACTTCTACAAAATCTTGCTTTATGGCCATAGTTATTGCAATTGTAGCATATGACATTATCATTTTCCAATGGTGCAAAGGAGTTATAGTTCCTTCTTGTGAACCCATAAGAACTCCTATTCTTGATCCAATCGACATGTCTTGCTTGATTTCTACAATGTCTTGCTTTGTGTCCAAAGTTACTACAAGAATAACAATAACCATAGAAAGAATGATATAACCTTGTTACTTGTATTTGCCTTGGAGGAAAGGATCTTTTGAATTTACCTTTGTTGTCCTTGAGAGAAGTGTTGGTTTTCTGCTGAGCATAATTTTCCTTCTTGTTGTTATTACTAATGAAGATTTTGAGAGCATTCAGCTTTACATTATTTATCTTCTTCAATGATTGAATTGCCTTAGAACTTTGGCCTTCTTCACAAGCCAATACCACTCTTATCAAATATTGGCTTTTGAGAATTGATAATGTTATCCAATATCCCCATACTTTTCTCATTTTTTAGGTTACTGTTTAGTTTGTTTGATGTCTTTTCTAGCTCTTTCCTTAATGTGACAATTTCACATTCCAACTTCTCACATTCTTTTTCTTGTTCTTCCAATCGGGTTTTAGTTAAATCTTCTATCCTTTTACTTTCTTCAAATTCAAGCTTTAGATTTGAAATTAATTTTTTAGTTTCTATAATCTCCTTCCTTTCCTCTTCAAATCTAGCCTTTCTTCTTTGATTCCTTCTTTTCGCCCTCTCAATTTCACTTATAGCAAATTCTAACTCTTCTTCCAAAGCTTCTAGATTATGTGAACTACCTCTTTCTTGTGATTTTCATCTTTGTCTTCAATTTCCTTTATTATTTCAGCCATGAATAACATTTCATCTTCACAACTTTCCACATAATAGTCACTTGAAGAATCTTTATCTCTATAAGAGTATAATCTCTTCTTGAAGTTTTCCCTTTTGTTCTTTTTGTGATACTTATTATTTTTTCTTCCTTTCTTTGGCTTGTAAACTTCTTCTTCACTATCACTACTATAAGAATAAGGACATGATTTTGCATAATGTCCAATTTTACCACATGTAAAGTATTTGAAGGGTAGTTTACCCTTCTATTTTCTTGATCCTTTCTTTATCTTTATTACAAAATTTACTTCTTCCTCATCTATTGAATTATTATCTTCCACTTCCTTCTCTTTTGAATTCATAGATGCTTTTAATGTGGCCTCCTTTTGTATTGATGTATATATTTCTGTCCTCATCTCATAAGCAGTTAGGATTCCATGTAGTTCATCCATGGTTAGGGTGTCCAAGTCCTTCATTTCTTTTATTGCCGATACTTTAGAGTCAACTCTTGGTGGAAGTGATCTCAACACTTTTTACACTACGATTGGTTCTTTTACTTCTTCTCCAAGGCCTCAAATGGTGTTGGCAACTTCATCCACATGCAAGAAAAATCCACCAATATTTTCCTCTTCACCCATTTTAAGACTTTAAAAATTGTTTCTATGTGTTTGCAATTTGGCTCCCTTCACTTTCTTGTGTCCTTCATAAGTGTGCTTCAACTTGTCCCAAATCTCTTTGGCAGATTTGTAATGTATTATCTTCACAAGTTTAGATTCATTTAATCCACATAGGATTGCATTCTTGGCTCTAACATTATTTTCACTTACCTTCTTTCCTGATGAATCCATTGGAGGTGTTGAAGGATATTTATATCCATTCACCACTGATTGTCAAACATCATATCCTATAGCATTTATACAGGCCTCCATTCTCATACTCCAAAATGCATAATTTCTTCCATCAAACAATAGAGTCTTGTTGGAAGAGAATCCTTCTCCACTCATGATGTGTGATATATGGATCTCCCTTCAAGTTTGTTAGACTTATTTTAAGGGCCTGCTCTGATACCAATTGTTGGCCCATAATTGACATTAAACCAAAAGGTCGACATATCAATTTTTGATACAAGCACAGAGTTAATGAATCCACTGGAGGTAATTAGTCCATGTCACGAATCCCATGGGCAGCACTGACCATTTTCCAACAAACTCCCCCCAATGTTATCTAGGGGAATTAAAACCCATAGCCTTTCACTCTAATACCAATTTATGAACACACAAATATACTGAGAGGGGTAGTGAATTAGTATATTACAATTTTTGCCAATTTAACTTTTTCATCAAAGTGGAAACTATGTAGGAATATAACAATATGAACAAGTTGAAACAAATATTTTATGTGGAAACCCTTACAGGAGAAAACCATGGTACAAATAATGTACTTTATATTTATGTAAGTTTACAATGATTGTAGGCACCAACCTACAAGAGGCACCAACCTCTTAAACTATTTTGTAGGCATCATCCTACAAGGAGCACCAACTCCCTCTTCTAAGGAACCAACCTTGGCAAACTTGAGGCACCAACCTCTTGTGAATGACTAAATATTTAAATGTAGAATGAGATCTTCAAATCTGATCTGCTCTTTGCTTCATACCTTATCCTTCTCTGTGATGTATGTTGTCACTTTAATGCCCACACAAGAAATACAATCTTCTGTTTTGATTTTCACATGACTATTTTCACACATCGGATTTCAATTTTTCACACATATATTTCTCCTTTAAAGCCTTTTATAGTAAATTAGATACATCTGCTAGAGTATGAATGTTTTCTTTTATTCTTCACTCACTATAACAACCCTCGTGTTCGCATTTTTCTTTTTCTTATCCTTGATGGATTCGGATAACTGTATATTTTGTATTGGATTATGCATCCTATTATTATTTTGTATTGGCACCGGTGATTTGCAATCTTGATACTATTATGATGTTGACATGATTATTGTTTATGCTAGATTTTATGCTTACATGATTAGATGTTTTTATTGTCAATTTTGCATGATTATGGACAGAAAAGGGATGATCTCGTAACACTCGTATCCGAGAGGCTTACGATGTCATGACCCTCTTCCTGATGATTGATGTTGCTTTGGCTATATAAGATATGTTATATGCACAGGTACTTTGATGTGTGCTTGGAATGTTATAGGTACTGAGTATCAACTCCGCATGGATTCATAGGCTTGAGCATGCTCTTATTATCCCTGATGGTGGTTACTGGAGATAATCACAAGACCTATACCCTAGACTAGCCCACTGTACCCTGTTAGTGTAGTGTTTCTGTGATATGTGTTTACCTTCCAGTTACCCTATGGTAATGTCTCAATTATCTTATGGTCGTGTGTGGTTTATGAGTATGTCTTGTTCAGGTATTTAGTCATGGTTTGCCATTAATCTCTTTATGTGGCTATATTGGTTGTTGGTGTTATGTCATGGTTTCAAATATGGGAACTGTAACTGTGAATTCATATATTTCTTCTCTTTATCTAATTTTAAAATTTGTGTTATATTGTCTAATATTGATTATTTCCTTTAAGTATTAAAAGTGTGATGTCTAAAATTCCTATTCCTTGTAGCATGTAATTTCTTAGTTTTGAAATCAAATACTATAAACTACCATTTTATTAAAATTTATGTGAACTATCTTATATATTTTAAATGATCAAGGAATGCTTGATGCATGACCTTATTCTTTTCTTCAAATGTGATGAAATTTAATTTTCAAATCAAACAATAATTGGGGCCAAAATAGAGGCCAGCCATTTCAGTGTCAGCACCTTGTAATTGGTCTAACTATCTACTCTCCATCGAGTTTGGCTTGCAACCCAATTGAGAGCTTGTCGACTTGTTCACAAACATTAAATAAATTAGATTTACTTATTGAATAGTTCGTCAATGTATAGAAAACTATTATTATGTATGTCATAGAAAAAAAGTAATGGACAATGGCTCTTGAAAATGGTGGGTGAGTTTGTTTATGATAGAAGGAAAATATCTTGGGTCAGGAGGTGAGCAATTTCTATTCTGGCAGGGAATGGGGCAGATTATGTAGAGTTTGGTGGAGGATGTCACAAAAAAATATATATTTGGGAGAGAGAGGTAAATGAATTGATGTTTTTGGGGTGAGACGTTTTGGAAAGAAAGCAAGCAAGCTAAGGAGGGAGTCAATCCCTGGACCTTGTTCTTTGTAAACTTTTAGCATTCAACTGAAAAGCTCTAGGAATTCATCATCTACACTATAGGTTAAGGTGACCGAATGGATGTTTTTGAGAGGAGGAATCTTGCAATCGGTGGCATGTAGGGAAAAGAAGTAGAGGCAATGCCTCTTTGGAGAGGCTCTAAAACAAACAAACAAAAAGAAACAGAACAGAAAATAGGGGGTAGTGATCACTCAGGCTAGCATATCAGTTGCAATATTTGAGGTGAGGAGAGGGAGTGTGATTAAAAGGTATATGCATCAATTCCTTATTTTTTTAGCACAAAACCTAAACTTTGTTTGTTGCAATTCTATTAACCACAGGAAAAAAGAAACCCCTTGGCTATGTTTTAAAACTCATGCCAAAATTTATTTCAATGCAAGAAATTTACATCACCTCTTTCCTTGAATTGACTTTTTTAATAGTGCAGAAATTTATTTCAATGCAAGATTTTTTCATCACCTCTTTCCTTGAATTTACTTTGTTACCATGCAGAACTATTTCCTTATTATGTAGATCAAAGGGTTTTTAATGAAAGATTATGTGGTTTTTGTTTATAATTTTTAGGCAAACTGAGGGTTTGATTTTATAGAGAATATAATGAAGGTAGCCATATAGAAAACTGGGATGCCATGATATAGATTGAAGAGATCTAAGTCCCATGAAACCTTTTTGTTATACGATGCCTTCTCTGAAAGGATTTTCATTGCAACTCTTCTTAAGATAACTAAGAGACCTTTTGTTTTGGTCATTATGGTCAGTTCTACTGAATCACCATCCTTGTGGAAACTGTCGCCCTAGAGTTAAAGAATGACATGGCACTAAAATAACTTAGATTCATCCATCTGTCTTTGTGCATTGAAATTTGGTCACATAATTTCTAATTAGTAAAATATGTCCCGCAATACAAGGATCTAAGGGAACTACTATAGGAGGAAAAATAATTAAGATTTTGATTTTGTAAGCCTTTTAAACAATTTATCTTGTTATGTTAAATATGGTAGACAATATGTAAAATTCAGGCTGTGAGTAGACTTGCAATACCTTTTGTCATTCTTCTCTTATAATATATGTGCATTTCTATATGAAGAGTGATCAAATTGGGTTCACTAGAGTTATTACAAAACTGACCCAACTAACAAAGGGCTATTTTCAATAAAATTACACTATCCTTGAAAGCTTTTGTCTTGTAGATCACATTTTTCAATTTCAAATTTATTATTCAGTATTTTAGTCAATTTTGGATTGCTCATTTGGTTAAACGAGATGAACTAGGTCTAGGCATTAGAGTGGTTGTTTGGAGTGGCTCTCTATGGGCCTGGGGCCCACAAGTGGCTGCCAGGGGAACTAGTAGCAGAGTTAGAGTAATAAGTGATAACTAAATAAAAATATTGGGGTAAAAACACTAGTATGATAATGAGTCCTTGTGTATGGCCTTGAGGGCTTGTAAAGGATAAGGATGCAATGAGAAGGCCTCTCCATCTATGGGGAGTCAAGTTATCCATTTGTAGGGAATTGATTTAGGCATGATTGAGTCTCCTCGTCTATATGAGAGGTGTACTTTGTTCTGTGTGGTGTCGTAACTTCGAGCATGCATGATGACAGTCCATCCAATCTACACTCTAGTATCTAGTACCTTAGTAGTCATGAGTAGTACCCAAACTATGATTGGATAAGCATCTCTATGTTATGACACTAGCTTTATGCGTTATTTTCTATGTCTACTCTATGATTGATGTGAGTGTTGGCCATCATGTATACCCTTAATTTGTTACTTCCGTTTGGACATTATGACTAACTTTGAGCACGATGGGGTGGTCTCTTATGAGTCCACATGGTTGGGAGGCATTGCCACCACCATTAGGGACCAGTGAACAAGTTATTGAAGCACCAGTTTGGAGATGTTCTCTCTCTCCATTACTTTATCAGTTATACTTATTTAGTCATTGTATCATATTCATGACTATGCCATTGTACTGTATATTCTTTTATGTAATTGTACTCTCTTAAGAGAGAAGATGTAACCATGTAATTTAATGAGAAGAAATAAGATGTTTCTTATTTGACTTACAGATTCCAGTGTGGGTATTAGATCCACTTGTACTATGACAATTATGGATTCATGTTTTTATTTGGAATGGGTATTAGGGAAATTTGAGTTGGTGTTTAAAATGAATGTAGTTGTAACAATGTTTCCTCTGGAGAGTGATTTAGTCCTCTCCTGTGGGTTGTACATCCGGCCATACTTAGCCATGAATGTTGTTGACATATTGAATTGATAATCTTCTTATGTGTATGTTATCTATTTATGTCAAAAATAAAATTATCTTGTCCTCTTTTAGCTCTTACCCTTCGATGGTTACATACCAGGATGTTACATTTGGTATCAAATCCCATGTTCACACACTAGGAGCTCTGGCATACTTGAGCCGTCTATGTTTTGTTGTGTTTGGCATGTGTGGTGTGAGCTTGTTATATTGTTTTATAGTCTTGTTGTTATGCTTTCATACCTTAGTTTGGTGTATAGGTCATCCTTGGGATGATCTATTTTGATGTGTTCTTTGTCTCCTTTAGGACTCTTCCTAGGGGTAGAGCCAAAGGTAGAGTTAGAGGTATATCCATTGTTCTTTGATGTAGCACCCAACGTAATGCTGATAAGGGTAATCAGGTTGAGCATCAGGAGGAATAGCATGCTGAGAACCAAGCCAAAGGGTTTGGGAGTGCTTAGGTTTTAGCTCTTTTATAGTAGATTATGGATCGATTAGGACCTCGTCAGGAGGTATCTCATGAGGAGGAGTCACATCCTTCTCAACAAGATGGTCAGGATGCTAGAGCTAAGCATGAGCATTCCCATAGTCTAGGTCATTCAAGCGCAGTTGTTGTGAGGGATAGGGTGGCTATAGAGTCCCTTGTTCATGGTTCTGTGTTGAGTTTGGGCACCTTCACTACCACAGTGGATCTTTGTGTGTTGCCTTTGGGATCCTATGGGATTGTCTTAGGCATCGATTGGTTGGAGACCCATCTTGCTAGTATATATTTGTTAGTGAACAGATTTGTCCTTTAAAAATAGCTATGGAAAATTACACAAAATGCCCGAGAAGGACTAATAGCACTAATAGATTTTTGGTGACTCTACCAAGGATTTAGGGTTTCTCCCTATTTGTGGTGTATGTGTACTCCCCCTTAAGCATTCTGGATCTCCTCTTACTGATTGATGACTCCTGGATCCATGGCGTCTTGAATGTCAGCTAAGGAATTTTCTTGAGGCAAAGTATTGAAGGTTCGCAGTACTAAACATCTTGAGGAAGTTATACAATGTCAATGGACAATAGAAAATACTCCTTTCCCTCCACTGTGTCATTGCTACATAAACTGGAGCCACTTCCTCCATTTATTCCTAAAATTTCACCACACAATCACTCAGATGATAATTCAAATTCCTAGCCGATCTTTAGTAGTGAGAAGGATATTAGACCTAGCAAAATTCCTAGTAAATATAGTCAAGAAAACAAGTGGCTCTATCTTGATATAATGTGGAAGCATAGTTGATGCACTGCTTGATAGAATGGCTCAAAAAGATGTAATCTATGGAATGCATTTCACTCTTGCTAGAGATTGTATTTGCAACTACCCTGGAAGAAAGACATCGATGTAAAATATGGAAGTATAGGTGATGAAGGGGGTAAATCATAAAACACACAATAATAGATATTGAACACAGTAAATAGAACTTTCTTTTATTGAACTGTTCAACTCATTACATTATAGAAGCTCAATTACAATCAGAGGATGAATCCTCTACTGGCTGCAACACATTACAGGTTTCCCAACCTCAAGACTCTAGAATCTTCAGCCTTCTGTAACCCCAAATCAGCTAGGGTTTCTATTTTCCCACCTATTCTTGACTCTACACTGGCCCCCTTTTCTCTACTACCATCCAGGGTTCCCAAAATAGTCATAAATAGCACTTTTTGGTGGCCTCCAGCTAAATTTTGAAATTTGCAACTCCCTCCAAAGTAGGTCAACTTCTGGGAAGCATAACTTTTGATCCGGGTGTCTGATTGACGAACCGTTTTAAGCACCGAAAAGATCGCGATGTGAACTATCATGCCAAAAATCTATAAATGGATTCTTATCAACTTTTTGGAACATTATGGGATGTTTTAGTGCCTTATATCTCGTTCCAGAAATTTTCAAGGGCTTTTCAGAAAATAAAAACTTTAATATCTTTCAGGTCACAAATGATCTTTGCCTGATTCCTTCACCAAAGGACTTATATTTCTATTATGTAACTTTCTAGAAGTTTTTTCTTCATTACGTGCCCAAATGCAAACTTTCTAAAAATAGTAGGTACAGTTTCCAAAACAGGCAGGTCGCTATTTTTAGCAGTTTTGGAAAAACTGAAAGTCCTACATTATTATTCTAGATATTATGGAACCAGAAACACTAATTATGGAAAGAAATGAAAATAACTACAATGATTTTGAATTAACTTCTTTTTGGGTGATGCAAGATTGCCCTTACACCACTGGATGCTCCTGCATCAATAGGCAACACTATGATCCTTTTGCAAAATACTTCAAATAGAACTGTGATCTCATGGATTACAGTGAGTGTAATTAGTAGATGTCATGCTAGTCTTTAGTTGAGAGCATCCACCAGTTTCCATCTCAGGAGAAAGTTTATGCAATGATTAAGGAGGCAAGCTTTGAGAAAGTTGAGTATGAAAACCTTACGTGCAGAGTAGTTGTAGTTCATTATGGATTCAAGTTATAATAAATATTCATTGTCCTTTTTACGAAGTTTGTTAAGCATTGAGAGCAATCAATAATATATCTAAACTGGATAACGAATAAATTACAATATATGTTGTTGTGTACTATCTAATCTCAATCATTAGAGCCAAGGTTTTCATATACTTTGGTAGAGTTGTTTTCTATGCATCCTCTTGGTTCATGCCAAAGAGGGAGATATTTGGCAATGATTGAGATGTGTTCTACTCAAAGAATCAGATTCAGAAAGAATGCCCATTATTGATGGGCAGTGAAGAGCATATTTTAGTTGATCTTGTAGGGACTTCTGGTGATGGTTTAAGTATTGAGTTCCCAAAATTGCATCCGTCTCCAAGTTGTTTTGAGAAACATTATCAAAAATTATGATAGCCTCAGTGATATGTCTCTAGCAAGGCCTAATCAATCAAATCATCATAACCTGATTGGTTTGTTGAAGATCTAATAACCTCTGTGTGATGATCGTGGGAAATCAAATATAGTGATAACATGAAGACCAGTTATAAGAGCATTTGAAGCTCTACATGCAACTAACAAATATAAAGCCAGACTCCACCAAGATGGGAGCATTGAAATTGGGTGTGGACATCAATTAAGGCATAATGGAAGGAGTATTCTTATCAAATAATTATAGTTCAAATTCTCTAATAAACATGTATGCAAATAGTATGGTCCTAAGAGATATTGAGAACATGAATAATATGAAAATGGCCTTGTATACACTACACAAATTGAACCATCAGAATGTGGTTGAGAAGTTGAATCAAAGATCTGAATTTGATTAGAGTTGGAAGAAAGGTTACATAGGTTGGAATGCTTGATCCACCAAGAGAGGAGTTGACAGCGGAGTCTTTATGTTTCCTGTTTGGAGCATTTGATCCATTGGATGACTTAGTTGGGCATTCATATACCGCATCAGATTTTGAGGAGTTATCACCCATACAATAGGCATTAGCTCTACAATGTTTGGTGATGGATAAATATGACACTCCTGCTCTTAAAAGGGAAGATATTGGAATAGTAGTGGGATCAAGCACTGCTGTTGTAAAGAGCACTTCTAATATGGTGTTGACTAATGATAACTTTGCCTCAATTATTGCAGTTGGGTGAGCCATATACAATAATACAATACAGTTCATCTGATAACACCGAGCACAAGTACTCCTCCCCTTTTACTACATTTAGGAAAGATGCAAGTTTACCTTGATGTAGTCAAAGAAGAGCAAATGCCTTGGGTAGTTTTACCCCAAGCTGAATATCTTGATGCAACGGCTCATCAACATTCCAAGAGCAAGGATATAATGTATGACATAGATGATTATTTCTTGAATGCACTAGAGGATTACCAATTATTGTGTGTAGGTGAATCCTAGTTTATTAAAGACTCTTAGGAGCTCGAGTCTCTTTTATGTAATGAGTTTCTTGAGAGCTAGGTTCGCCAAGGTACTTTTAAAGCTGAGAGTCCCATGCCTGATCTCTCTGAATGTGGTCAAATTGGAGGCAATGAATCTGAATCTCGTCAAGAGATGGTTGAAGCTAGGAATTTGATGTCTAGCCTTCTTGATTATGGTTGCATTGGAAATGATCAACCTCAAAAGGAACTTATTGAAAATAGTGAAGTTGAAAGGGAGGTAAAAAGTAATTGTAGCAATTATATGCATTGGGAAGGACTCTAGGGAAGTCAAAATGTCACTCTTAAAAGTGAGTTATCAAAATAATCTAAAGATAGCTTTTGAAAGGCAGTTATTCCATGAGAAGATGAAAGAATAAATTTTATTTGTTTGGTGGAATTTCAAAAGATCAGTTATAAGAGAAGATAAAAGATTTCTTAACATTTCAAGAGGTAGTTACGAAAATAGAAAAGTTTCCTGAGAGACTTATAAATATGTTGTTTATTATCATGTAAAAGGGATCTTTTTTTTCATCTCAAAAACAGGGAAGGAGGAAGCAAATTTTCTTTTCAAGCACAATTTGTTGTATCAGATGTGGAATCTTTGAACTTACATATTGGAGAAATAAGGGGATTATTTCTTAATCTTTACATTTATTAATATTCTCTTTGATTGCCAATGTCCTTTGTGTCTCCATAATTGTTCTTCAATAATATATTTCTGTTGATATTGAAGAATAATTACAAGGACACAAAGGACATTGGCAATCAAAGAGAATATTAATAAATGCAAAGATTCAGAAATAATCCCCTTGTCTATCCAATATGTAAGTTCAAAGACTCCACATCTGATACAACAAACTGTGCTTGAAAAGAAATCTGCTTCCTCCTTCCTTGTTTCTGAGATCAAAAAAAAGATCCCTTTTACATGATAATAAATAGCATATTCAAAAGTCTCTCAAGAAACTTTTCTATTTTCATAATTGCCTCTTGAAAGGTTAAGAAATGTTTTATCTTCTCCCACAACTGATCTTTTGAAATTCAACCAAACAAATAAAACTTATTCTTTCATCTTCTCGTGGAATAACTGTCATTTAAAATCTATCTTCAAATTAATTTAATAACTCGCTTTTAAGAGTGACATTTTGACTTCCCTAAGTCCTTCCCAACACATATAATTGCTACAATTATTTCTTACCTCCCTTTCAACTTCACTATTCTTAATAAGTTCCTTTTGAGGTTCATGGTTTCTAATGCAACCATAATCAGGAAGGCCAGACATCAAATTCCCAACATCAACAATATCCCAACAAGATTCAGATTCATTACGTCCAATTCAACCACATTTAGAGAGATTAGGCAAGGGACTCTAAGCTTTAAATGTCCCTTGGCGAGCTTAGCTCTCATGAAATTCATTACATAAAGAGACTCCAGCTCTTGAGAGTCTTCAATAAACTAGGATTCACTTGCACACAATAATTGGTAATCCTCTGGTGCATTCAAGAAATAATCAGTTGTGCCATACTTTATATCCTTGCTCTTGGATTGTTGATGAGCCATTGCATCAAGATATTCAACTTGAGGTAAAACTACCCAAGGCATTTGCTCTTCTTTGACTACATCAAGGCAAACTTGCATCTTTCCTAAACGTAGTAAAAGGGGAGGAGTACTTGTGCTTGGTGTTACTGGATGAACTGTTTGGTATTATTGTATATGGCTCACCTAGCTGGAACAATTGGGGCAAAGTTATCATTAGTCAACACCATATCAGAAGCACTCTTTGCAATAGCAGTACTTGATCCCATTGTTATTCCAATATCTACCTTTTTAAGAGCAGGAGTGTCATTTATTCCATCACCAAATGTTGTAGAACTAATGCCTTTTGTATGGGTGATAACTCCTCAAACTCTGATGTGGCATATGAACACCCAACTAAGTCATCCAATCGATCAAATGTTACAATTGGGCAACATAAAGACTCCGCTATTGACTCCTCTCTTGGTGGATCAAGCATTCCAACATGTGTAACCTTTCTTCCAACTCTAATCAAATTTAGATCTTTGATTCGACTTCTCAACCATGTTCTGATGGTTCATTGTGTGTAGTGTATACAAGGGCATTTTCATATTATTCTTGTTCTCAATATCTTTTATGACCACACTATTTGCATACATGTCTATTAGAGCATTCGAGCTGTAATTATCTGATAAAAATACTCCTTCCGTTATGCCTTGATTGATGTTCACACCTAATTTCAATGCTCCCATCTTGGTGGAGTCTGGCTTTATATTTGTTAGTTGCAGCTAGAGCTTCGAATGTTCTTGTAACTGGTCTTCATGTTATCACTATATTCGATTTCCCATGATCATCATGCGGAGTTTATAAGAGCTTCAACATACCAATCAGGTTATGATGATTTGATTGATTAGGCCTTGCTAGAGATATATCACTGAGGCTATCATAATTTTTGGTAATATTTCTCAAAACAACTTAGAGACGGATGCATTTTTTGGAATTCAATACTTAAACCATCACTAGAAGTCCCTACAAGATCAACTAAAATATGCTCTTCACAGCCCGTCAGTAGTAGCCATTCTTTATGAATCTAATTCTTTGAGTAGAACACATCTCAATCATTGCCAAATATCTCCCACTTCAGCTCAAACCAAGAGGATGCATAGAAAACAACTCTACCAAAGTATATGGAAACCTTGGCTCTAATGATTGAGATTAGATAGTACACAACAACATATACTGTAATTTGTTGGTTATCCACTTCAGATACATTATTAATTTCTCTCAATGCTCAACAAACTTTGTAGAAAGGACAATGAATATATATTATAACTTGAATCCAGAATGAATTGCAACTACTTTGCCTACAAGGTTCTCATACTCAACTTTCTCAAAGCCTGCCTCCTTAATCATTGCAGAAAATTTCTCCTAAGATGGAAACCGGTAGATGCTCTGAACTAAATACTGGCATGACATCTACTAACTGTGCTCATTGTAATCCATGAGATTACACTTCTATTTGAAGTGTTTTTCAAATAGATCATGGTCCTACCTATACTTCCACATTTTGCATCGATGTCTTTCTTCCAGGGTAGTTACAAATACAATCTCAGGCAAGAGTGAACTATATTCCATAGATTACATCTCTTTTAGCCATTCTGCCAAGCAGTGCATCAACAATGCTTCCACATTTATCATACTTTATTTCAAAGCTAGAGTCACTAGTTTCCTTGACTGTTTTACTAGGAATTTTGCTAGGTCTAATATCCTTCTCACTACTAGAGCTCAACCAGGAATCTGAATTATCATCTAAGTGATCGTGTGGTGAAATTGTAGGAATAAAGGGAGGAAGTGGCTCCAGTTTATGCAGCAGTGATGCGGTGGAGGGAAAGGAATATTTTCTATTGTCCATTAACATTATGCAACTTCGTCAAGATGTTTAGCACTATGAACCTTCAATACTTTACCTCAAGAAAATTCCTTAATTGATATTCAAGATGCCATGGATCCAGGAGTCATCAATCACTGAGAGGAGATCCAAAATGCCTAAGGGGGAACGCACTTACACCATGAACAAGGAGAAACCCTAAATCTCTAGCAAACATATGAGCTTGACAGGTTGTCGGCCTATTTTTGAACTTTTGAACCTTTTTAATGAAGTTTGTTTTTTTCATGAAAGCCATACAACAACAAGTCTGGAGGTCGGGGCTTTCTAGAACTCTAGAACCAATGAGTTAGGGGTTCAAAAAATTTCAAAACCTCCGACCATAAAGGGAGCCAGGTAATCAGGCTATTTTGGAGTTTAAAACTTTTCAAAACCAAGAGTCCTTAGTAAATAAAGTCACTAAAGTACTTTTGATGAAATATTTAATTCTTTTAAACCACGTGACTTCATAATGCATTTTTCTAACTTTATAAATTTGAGAAGATATAAATGCTCCACCCAAATTTATCACGTGGATAAAGTTGGGACCTCTGGATAGAAAACTTCATAATTTTCACATAAAAGCTCCATTTTAACTGAAATTTGGAAAGAATGATGATCAAGCCCCTACGAACAAAACCCAGAAAACATTTTTTTCTCCACTAACGAGAATCTCTGACTTTGACTTTATTTGTGAATTGCAGATAGGAAAAAGTGAAGTTAAAAATCTTGCACATGGTAAAGTAATTTGGCATGAAAATGGATGAATTGGGTATATTTAAGTTATAATCAAGCCCATAAGAGGAATTTGCACCATCTTAGGTAGGTTTTAAAATTTAATCATTTTTGTGTTTCATTAGGTTTCAAGGTGTGGGTACTCAAAAAATATGAAAATTTTTAAGTTCAAATTTTTGGACAACAATAGGATCTGATTGGGGATAAAGACTAAGAAGGATGAAACAAGGGACCTAGAATCTCAAGTGTGGACCAGTGCTTAAATCCATTGGGCAATAGAGTCAGAGAGCATAGGAGAACAAGGGGTGAGAGCAAGCCAAAAATAAGATGGAACAAGAAAGGACACTACACTACCAACACACCAAAAACTCCTAATATGTACATGGTATGAAGACTCTACCTTTGATAACTCCAAGATGGTCATGCGAATCCATTAACAGGTTGTGAGAAATAAATACCAAAGTGGAAAAGAAAAGTGTACCCATGGAGCATTTGTAAGCTCAAAAGCCATATGCTGATTATAAGCATAAATCTGAAATTTATATGGCAAAAGAACCTCCTGAGTGATATGTCAGAGCCAAACAACCACTTTGCATCATAAACTTCTAGAATCTCTTCAACATGCTCTTGTGTATAACCACCCATTTCTGCAGTAGATGAATTAATGTCCCATGCTTGAAAATAACCATTATTACTCAACCCATCAGAAAGCCAATCATTAGCCACATATGACTCATGTAAAACTGGAAGTAAATTAAGTGTAGTTGGAGAAGAATAAGAATCTACATCATCAAGAAAATCCTCATGTGGCTGAAAATCACCCTCAACTAGAATAATATTCTCTTTCTATGGTGGAACTAATTCATGTGTTATGTGACCCAATTCATCATTCCCACCCATAAGCTGTAGATCACATAAAATAGCCTCTTCTCCAAACAAAAATTTCATCTTTAGATGCATTAAGACACCAATTTGGAATGTAAACAATATATAGTTCATCACATTTATCTATTTGATCGCTTATATCAGAACTATCATGGGTACATTTAACCTCATCTTTCAAATCTTGTTCAAAAATTTCAGCATTTAGATTTTAAAAATGAAAAGATTCATAGATAAGATCATTTATGACCTCTTCTTGCAGCCATGTTTCTATTTCATCTTGCTCAAGGAATGTGAAGGACTCATACTCAGTTTGCATGCAATTAGGAGAAAAGACATTTGACATCACATCTGTGTGTTGTGTATGCTCAAATTGGTCTTCATTGTCGGTAAAAGTAAATACCTCTATTTCTGCAGTATATAAGGATGAAAAAACAACACCTTTTGCATTCTCATCTTTACAATTTGCATCACATAAAGATTGTTCACCTACTACCTCACATGGGAAACTTACAAAATTATCATTGTCTTTCTCATAATGCAAATAATAAACTTCAACTCTCCTATCCACATGAGGTTTCACTTCTACCTTGCTTGCTTTATCTCTACCAAAGTGTTTGGAATCAAAAAAAGAGAGGTTGAAGCATTCAAGAGATAGAGGTTATGTATTATGGAAACTTATAGTTTAAAAATTTTGTTTACGTATGACAGGCTTCCTCATATTTTCAATATTCAAATTATTCATAACCTGACTTGTTTTCCATAAACCACTTGTAACCATATCATCCTCAATTTTTATAGCCTCTTGTTGTGAAACTTCAATGTCATTTACTTTACTTTTTTTTTAACTCAAATTGAAGATCTGGATGCAATGTAGAAATAAGAGTGCACAATTTAAGTTGTTTACTCGGTTGAATGGGTGCAGTAATTTTTCTGAGCAGCCGGTTGTATCTATCTATGAAATCTCTGATGGATTCACCATTTTATTTTTGAATATTGAAAAACTGATTTAGCAAAGCATCTTCATCAATAGGACTTTTATACCTTGTTAAGAACTTCTTCTTCAATGAATCCCAATCAGTTATGCACTTATGTTTTAAATAACAAAACTAATCTATTGCAGGTCCAGTATGAGATTTAATAAATAATCTGATGAAAACATCTTCTTTGCTTACCCCCAAAATGACACATGCGACCGTGAACACCAGAATGTGTTCTTCAGCATCTTGAGAGCTTTCCCCACTGAACTTTGGAAAATGTTTCCATGATCCTTTAGGAAATGGTGAATACATAGGCAAAGAAAGAGGCCCAAAGTGATTTCCCCATGGTTGGGAAGAAGTCAAGGCCATAGTGCAAATCTGAAAATTAAATCAGTAGCAGTCTTCACTGGAACATAATATTTCTAAGTACTGTTCACTTCACAAAGCCGCCAGCCTCCATCTTTGTGGAGGCACATTTAGATTTCTAGGAAAACAAGAGCATTGATCTTTCAATTTCAAATCCCCAGTAGAGTTGTCAAAAATCTATTCACTAATAGATTTTTCTGACTGAGGATAGAATTTAAATTTTCATCACCATGACATATTCATTCAAAGATAAACATTCATAGTAATGGAATTAATGAACATCCAATTCTCCAATATAAATAAATATAACCACTGGCAACACACTCAACATAAGAAGAATGATATTTCAAACACCATAGCACAAAGACTATATTTGCTCAATCACCAAATAGTATTTCTCTTTCTATATTGAAGCCAAACTGAAATTAAAACATATCAAAAGTATCTAACTTAATGAGTAAAACAAAGTTTCCCCAAATAGAAGATCCATACTATGTCCCTCTACATATATTTATATGTCCACATATTAACTGTCCTTTTAAAATAGAATGGTTTCTTGAAGACAACCATTTTTAAAATAATAATAAAGTTTTAAAAAAGTGTTTGAGAGAAATATTAAGAAATGCATAAAATAAATGAAAGCTAATTTGCCACCCTTTCGCCTTCCTTCAGGTCTTCAACACTTTCCCGGCCTTGATCTTCTGCCATCTTTTCTCACATCTTCATCTTTAACTTGTATTCTCGATACTTGGTTACAACAACAGTGATGCCTTTTCTTCCTAGAGTTTGTAGTAATCTGCAACCTGGTTCTGTATCTCACTAAAGTCTTACCTATCTTTGCCATATCTTCTTGAATATCAGCATCTCTCTTTTTAAAACCATTAAGGTAGACTTGCATAAGGCCCATTTTACCCAGTGACTCACTAGTGATACTATCAGGATCTAAGACTTATTTTTAAAGCATGTCTTTAGCTTCTTTTGTAATTTCCTTAGAATCCCACAAATTCTCTCCAAACTCATTCTAGATTCAAGTTATAATAAATATTCATTGTCCTTTTTACAAAGTTTGTTGAGCATTAGGAGAAATTAATAATGTATCTAAAGTGGATAACTAGCAAATTATAGTATACATTGTTGTGTACTATCTAATCTCAATCATTAGAGACAATGTTTTCATATACTTTGATAGAGTTGTTTTCTATGCATCCTCTTGGTTTGTGTCGAAGTGGGAGATATTTGGCAATTATTGAGATGTGTTATGCTCAAAGAATCAGATTTAGAAAGAATGGCCTCTACTAACGGGCCGTGAAGAGCATATTTAGTTGATCCTATAGAGACTTCTAGTGATGGTTTAAGTATTGAGTTCTAGAAAATGCATCTGTCTCTGAGTTGTTTTTAGAAACATTGCTGAAAATTATGATAGCCTCAGTGATATGGCTCTGGCAAGGCCTAATCAATCAAATCATCACAACCTGATTAGTGTGTGATGATCATGAGAAATCAAATATAGTGATAACATGAAGAATAGTTACAAGAGCATTCGAAGCTCTAGATATAGCTAACAAATATAAAGCCAGACTCCAGCAAGATGGGAGCATTGAAATTGGGTGTGGACATCAATCAAGGTGTAATGGAAGGAGTATTTTTATCAGATAATTACAGTTCAAACACTCTAAGAGACATGTATACAAATAGTGTGGTCATAAAAGATATTGAGAACATGAATAATATGAAAATGGCCTTGTATACACTACACACAATGAACCATCAGAACGTGGTTGAGAAGTCAAATCAAAGATCTAAATTTGATTAGAGCTGGAAGAAAGGTTACACAGGTTTGAATGCTTGATCGACGAAGAGAGGAGTCGATAGTGGAGTCTCTGTGTCACCATTTTGGAGCATTTGATCCATTGGATGACTTAGTTGGGCATTCATATACTGCATCAGAGTTTGAGGAGTTATCACCCATACAATGGGCATTCGAATTGAATTTTATTGACCTTTTTTTTTGGCATTCAATTTCGTATTATCTCTAAAATGTTTGGTGATGGAATAAATGACACTCCTTCTCTTAAAAAGGTAGATATTAGAATAGCAATGGGATCAGGCATTGTTGTTGCAAGGAGTGCTTCTGAAATGGTGTTGAATGACGAGACCTTTGCCTCAATTGTTATAGTTGGGCAAGCCATATACAATAATACAAAACATTTGATTTGGTAACACCAAGCACAAGTACTCCTCCCCTTTTACTATGTTCAGGAAAGATGCATGTTTGCCTTTATGTACTCAAAGAAGAGAAAATGCCTTGGGTAATTTTACCTCAAGCTAAATATCTTGATTTAATGGGTCATCAACATTCTGAGAGCAAGGATATAATGTATGGCATAGATGATTATTTCTTGAATACACCAAAGGATTACCGATTATTGTGTTCAAGTGAATCCAAGTTTATTGAAGACTCTCAAGAGCTGGAGTCTCTTTTATGTAATGAGTTTCTTGAGATCTATGCTCACCAAGGGACTTTTAAAGATAAGAGTCCCATGCCTGATCTCTCTGAATGTGGTTGAATTGGAGGCAATGAATCCAAATCTCATTAGGAGATTGTTGAAGCTAGGAATTTGATGTCTAGCCTTGCTTATTATGGTTGCATTTGAAACCATGAACATCAAAAGGAACTATTGAAGACAGTGAAGTTGAAAGGGAGGTAAAAAGTAATTGTAGGAATTATATGCATTGGGAAGGACTTAGGGAAGTCAAAATGTCACTCTGAAAAGTGAATTATTAAATTAATCTAAAGATAGCTTTTAAAAGACAATTATTCCACGAGAAGATGAGAGAAAAAAATTTATTTGTTTAGTGGAATTTCAAAAGATCAGTTACGGGAGAAGATAACAGATTTCTTAACCTTTCAAGAGGCAGTTACGAAAATGGAAAAGTTTCCTGAGAGACTTATAAATATGTTGTTTATTATCATGTAGAAGGGATCTTTTTTTTTCAGCTCATAAACAGGGAAGGAGGAAACATATTTTCTTTTCAAGCATAGTTTGATGTATCAGATGTGGAGTCTTTAAACTTACATATTGGAGAAATAAGGGGATTATTTTTTAATCTTTGCATTTATTAATATTCTCTTTGATTAACAATGTTCTTTGTGTCTCCATAATTATTCTTCAATATTATATTTGTTATGTCAGATTGTGTTGATGTTTTATTTCTAAAACTGTGAACTCAAGATTAAATCATCTTTTGAAAATGATCTTCTATTTATCTTTTCTTGTTTACCGATTGGGGTTGTGGGATATGTGAACTGTGAGTCATTTAACCTGCATCCTCGTCATTTAAATTAACATATCGCACCTATGTTATGGCTATGAACAAGTGTTAGTCTCCCTTTTCTAGTTTCTAGTTAAAAGCATACCCTGTGTTTCCATTTATTGTGTATCATAAGGGGGAGCTGTACCTCTAAAATTTAGAGAAAGGTTGTCAATTCAATGACAACTTCTCCAACTGTTAGTGCAGTTAGTCCTTCTTCCCGGGAATTTTGAGTCATTTTGCATAGCTATTTTCAAAGAAAAAATCTGTTCACTAACATGTTTTTGGTGACTCTACTAGGGATTCGAAATAGAAAGATCAGTGCTCTTGTTTTGCAAGAAATATAAAGGTACCTCCATGAGCACAGAGGCTAGCGACTCGATGAAGTTAAATGTACAAAAAAATACTCTATTCCAAAGAAGACTGCTGCTGATTTAATTTTCAGATTTGCAATATGGCCTTGACTTCTTCCCAGCCATGGGGAAATCACTTTGGGCATCTTTCTGTGCCTATATATTCACCATTGCGTGAAGGATCATGAAATTTTTTTCCAAAGTTCAGTGGGGAAAGCTCTCTAGATGCTAAATAACACATTCTGGCATTCATGGTTGCATGTGGCATTTTGGGGGTAAGTGAAGAAGATGTTTTTGTCAAATTTTTTTTAAGTCTCTTACTAGACCTACAGCAGATTGGTTTTGTTATTTAGAAGAGAAGTGAATAACTAATTGGGATTCATTGAAGAGGAAGTTCTTGGCAAGGTATAAAAGTCCTGTTGATGGATCTATTTTGCTGAATCAGTTTTTCAATATTCAAAAACAAAATGGTGAATCCATCAGAGATTTCGTAGACAGATACAACCAGCTGCTCAGAAAAATGCCTACACCCATTCAACCAAGTAAGCAACTTAAACTCTGCACTTTTATTTCTGCATTGCATCTAGATGTTCAATTTGAGTTAAAAGGAAGTAAAGTAAATGAGATTGAAGTTGCACAACAAGAGGCTGTAAAAATTGAGGATGATATGGTTACAAGTGGTTTATAAAAAATAAGTCAGGTTATGAATAATTTGAATATTGAAAATATGAGGAAGCTTGTCATATGCAAACAAAATTTTCAGCCTATAAGTTTCTATAATACACATCCTCCATCTCTGGAATGCTTCAACCTCTCTATTTTTTATTCCAAACACTTTGGTAGAGATAAGGCAAGCAATGTAGATGTGAAACCTCATGCAGATAGGATAAGTTGAAGCTTATTATTTGCATTATGAGGAAGACAACGATAAATCTATAAGTTAATCGTTAAATGTGATGCAAATTGTAAAGATGAGAATGCAAAGGGTGTCATTTTGTCATCCTTATATACTACAGAAATAGAGTTATTTATGATTACCAATAATGAAGACCAATTTGAGAATACATAGCACATAGATGAGATGTCAAATGTCTTTTCTCCTATTTGCATGCAAGCTGAATATGAGGCCTTCACATTCCCTGAGCAAGATGAAATGGAAACATGGCTGCAAGAAGAGGTCAGAAATGATCTTATCTATGAATCTTTTCATTTTGAAAATATGAATGCTGAAATTTTTAAACAAGATTTGAAATATGAGGTTAAAAGTAGCCATGATAGTTCTGATATAAGTGATCAAATCGACAAATGTGATGAACCACATATTGTTTACATTCCAAATTGGTGTCTTAATGTATCTGAAGATTCATTTTTGTGTGGAGAAGAGGCTATTTTATGTGATCTATAGCTTATGGGTGAGAATGATGAAGTGGGTCACATAACACATGAATCAGTTCCAGCACAGAAAGAGAATATTATTCCAGTTGAGGGTGATTTTAATCTGCATGAGGGTTTTGTTGATGATGTAGATTTTGATTCTTCTCCAACTAAACTTAATTCGCTTCCATTTTTACATGAGTCATATGTGGCTAACGATTGACTTTCTGATGGGTTGAGTAGTCATGGTTATTTTTCAGGCATGGGACATTAATTCATCTACCGCAGAAATGGGTGGTTATACACAAGAGCATGTTGAAGAGATTTTAGAAGTTTATGATGTAAAGTGTTTGTTTGGCTCCAACATATCACTTAGGAGGTTGTTTTGCCATATGAATTTCAGATTTATGTTTATAATCAGTAGATGGATTTTGAGCTTACAAATGCTCCACAGGTACACTTTTCTTTTCCACTCTAGTATTTATTTCTCCTAGCCTGTTAATGGATTCACATGACCATCTTGGAGTTACCTAAGGTAGGGTCTTCCTACCATGTACATATTAGGAGTTTTTGGTGTGTTGGTAGTGTAGTGTCCTTTCTTGTTGCATCTTGTTTTTGGCTTGCTCTCACCCCTTTTTCCTCTGTGCTCTCTGACTCTATTGCCCAATGGATTTAAGCACTGGTCCACACTTGGGATTTTGGGTCCCTTGCTTCATCCTTCTTAGTCTTTGTCTCTAATCAAAGCCCGTTGTTGCTCCAAAATTTTAACTTGAAAATTTTCAATTTTTTGGAGTACCCACACCCCGAAACTTATCAAAACACAAAAATGATTAAATTTTAAAACCTACCTGAGCTGGTGTAAATTTCTCTTATGGGATTGATTATAACTGCAATATACCCAATCTGTCTAGTTTTCATGCCAAATTACTTTACCATGTGCAAGATTTTTAACTTTACTTTTTCCCGTCTGCAATTCACAAATAAAGTCAAAGTCTGAGATTCTGGTTACTGGAGCAAAATGTTTTCTGGGTTTTGTCTATAGGGGCCTGATCATCATCCTATCAAAATTTCATGTAAAATGGATATCAAAATTTCATGTAAAATGGAGCTTTTATGTGAAAACTATGAAGTTTTCTGCCCAGAGGTCCCATGTTTATTCACAAGATAAATTTTTAGTGGAGCATTTATATTTTCTCAAAGTTATAAAGTTAGAAAAAATCATTATGAAGTCACATGGTTTAAAAGAATAAAAGATTTCATCAAAAGCACTTTGGTGACTTTATTTACTAAGGATTTTGGGCTTTGAAAAGTTTTAAACTCCAAAATAGCCCGACTACCAGTCTACCTTTATGGTCGGAGTTTTTGAAAAATTTTGAACCCCCAACTCATTGGTTCTAGAGTTCTAGAAAGCCTCGACCTCTCAACTCCTTGTGGTCAGTATTTCACGAAAAAATGAACTTCATTAAAAAGGTTCAAAAGTTCAAAAATAGGCTGACCACCCGACAAACTCATATGTTTGCTAGAGATTTAGGGTTTCTCCCTGTTCATGGTGTAAGTGTGCTCCCCCTTAGGCATTCTAGATCTCCTCTCAATGATTGATGACTCCCAGATCTATGGCATCTTTAATGTCAACTAAGGAATTTTCTTGACGTAAAGTATTGAAGGTTTGCAATGCTAAACATCTCGAGGAAGTTGCGCAATGTCAATGGACAATAAAAAATACTCCTCTCCCTCCATCGCATCACTGCTGCATAAATCGGAGCCACTTCCTCCCTTTATTCCTGAAATTTCACGACATGATCTCTCAGATGGTAATTTAGATTCCTGGTTGAGCTCTAGTAGTGAGAAGGATATTAGACCTAGCAAAATTCCTAGTAAATTTAGTCAAGGAAACCAGTGACTCTAGCTTTAAAATAAAAGATGGTAAATGTGGAAGCATAGTTAATGCATTTCTTGACACAATGGCTAAGGTATAATAGCTTAGTGTAAATCTAGTCAACACTTAAATGGTTTATAGGCTTAGTGTAAATCTAGTCAAAATTTAAAAGGTTTATAGGCTTTACTTTTGGAGGGATTGTTCTGTATGCTGCTATCTTGTGGATTTTTACATTTCAAAGTTATGAATGGATATGCAAGTGGACATTATAAAATAGATTATAGAAGCATACATTATAAAATATTGGATATCAACAGTACAATAGAACCAAAGGCATTGTGGTTGTGTCATATAAAAGGATGAGCCTTGGTGTGAGTCCAAGAAGTAGCTTGTATCTTAAAGCTACTTCTTGGACTCACACCGAGGCTCATCCCTTTATATGGGACAACCACAAGGCCAATATCCAATATTTTATAAAGTATGCCTGTGTAATCTAGTTTATAAAGTCCACCTACATATTCTTTCAGAACTTTGGAATGCAAAAATCCACAAGATGTAGCATACAGAACAATCCCCCAATCCCCCAAAATGTAAAGCCTATAAACCTTTTAAATGTTGACTAGATTTACACTAAGCCTATAAACCTTTTAAATGTTGACTAGATATACACTAAGTCATTATCCCTTAACAATTATGAAGGTATCTTATAAGATAAAAAACTCAAAACTAAAAAATAATAAACTTGTAACATACCTCCAACCATTTGAGGAACATTTTCAAGGAGGGTAGTATTGACTACATTTGGCAAAAAAGTACTAATTGGTGATGCAGCCAAAGATGAACGATGACCTTTAACCATTGCACTTAGTTGTTGGGAATGAGGAGGACAAGAATAAGTATAGACAATGATATTTCTACTTTCATCTTCACCATTATTATTAATCTTATAATAGTATACATTAACATAAGGGGGCAGCAGTAACATAGACATTAGACCCTGCAATAAGCTAGCAGCCAGGAAGCCTGCTACCAATGAATTCTTGCTCAACTCTGAACTAAGAGCTACCAACTATTACAGTCAAAGCACATAAGGAAGCAGAACAGTATCTAGACACGGATATTATTTCAGTTGGCATAGACATGAATTGACGGTAGGAAAATTTAGATGCAGGAGATAATGTTACGTTTGGATTTCCAATGGCCTTCACAACCACAATGTTGTCATGGAATGTTTTGGAGTTCGGTGGATTCATGGGAAATGAGCTCTCCAATGCAAATATGATCATTCGATGGGCCACAAATTATCTTCTTAAAGCTATTGCTCATTCGGGCGCCATATATATTCAAGTTAGTATGTGCATAACAACAGAACAATTTAAGTCATGATATTACAACCAAACATTGTGGTTGTGATAACAAATCTCCAGTCTTTTACAGTGAGTGCTAGCAATACACTCTTAAACCCCTATTTATATTGAGAACTCTAAACTATACAATGCATCAAGCATTATGATGTTGGGCTTCCTTCTTATAAAACAGACTTACAAAACCTATTTATCTTCAAAAAAAAATTATAGATCACAAACCACACCCAACATCATGATGTGTTGCATAATATATCCAACATTATAATGCCACACTTCAATCCTTGTATAATGTAGTTTATCAAGATGCAAATGTCTACAAGCATTATTTCTATTATGAACTTTTCAAAACTGCACCTCACATCTAGTGCAAGGTCTCCAATAGTGTACAACCTTATGATGCCAGACAACATATCACATCCATCATAATTCAAAGTTATTATAATGGGGTCTCAAAACCCTAATTTCTATTGTCAACTTTTTATAAGCTACACATCATATCAAGGGATGAGACCAGGATGACTCCTGCCTGAATTTGGTGAAATAGATACACCTCAGTCCTTGGCTCTCAATACAAGAGGTTTAGCTTAAGGCTCGTACTCCTGAATCCAGTAGAAAAAATGAATTTGTGGATGACCTCCATAAAAAAAATATATTTAGAGTCTCTAATAGTGCACATCAGGTTATGATGCAAGGGCACACATCACATCCATTATAATAGAAACCTATTATAATGAGATCTCGAAACCCTAATTTCTATTGAGAACTTTTTGTTAACTACACATCATATATAAAATTATTTATAGCTCCTTCATCCTCTAACTTATCCTACTCTCATTAAATTCTCAAGAAAGAATACATTAATAATGAAAATCAATGAAAATAAGCTCCTTATACCAAAAAAAAAAAAACCCTAGTGCTTCATATACCTTCAAATTAAATAATTTGTACTTTTACAAGATCAAAACTAGCCACTATATTAATCATTAATTTTTTTTTGAAAAGTGGAAGTTAAATACATACACAATTTATATTAGGGTAGTTGTGAAGTCCAACTATAACTAGTATAGATATCTTAAATATATCTATCTTAAAAACACATAGAGGCACCACTACAACTAGAACTATTTTATTTACTTCTTCTTCTTATGATTATTATTATTATTATTTTATTTTAGAATTATTTTTTACTACATGCAAACATGGACATATAAATTTTAATTTTAATTATCTACCATGCTTAAAATTTTAATTTTAATTTTAATTAGCTACAATGCCTAAAATGGGCATGTTGAGGAAACTGTGAAGCTGTTTATGCAGATGGAGATCCATATCTATGTCATAAAAAATGATTATGAGTTGAATGATTTCATGGGAAGCGTCCTTGTGGACATGTATACCAAATGATATGCTCAGCATGTACACAAGATAAGGAGGCCGCGAAAGAGTTTGTTGTGTACATGATCGATGCTGGGCGAGATATGTTCTTACAGATAAAGGAAGAAGATGATGAAAAGAAGAGAACACACTTCAGTACTGTTGTAAAGTGTATTCTTGTGTCCCTTAAAAACTCGCATCATTAAGAAGGACTATGATGAAGTGGCAATATTTTTTGTAATACTAGAGAGAAAAGAAATTTGCAGGAATCTGAGGGTGTCTATGTTATTAATGTTCGCTAAGGAGAAGACCTTGATCGCCCAAAACGAGATTGATTAAAGACTTTAGACACATGGAGGATAATTTTGAAAAGGAAATTGGAGGTCAAAGTGGAATTATTCCTAGATCAAGAGAAAACCCCTTATACAGCGCACTTTCGGTTGCTCAGGAACTCCTACATAAAGTATCCACCAGGAATGTTGATAAACGCATACTACTATTCACAAATAATGATGATCCATTTGGAATGCTGATCCTGGGGTCAAAGCAGACATGAGAAGGACAACAATTCAGAGGGCCAAGGATGCACAAGATTTGGGTATTTCAATTGAGCTTTTCCCTCTGAGTAGATCGGATGAAGAATTCAATGTTTCCATTTTTAATGCTGATATGCTTCAGTTGGAAAATGAGGAATTATCTCAGTTCATGCCAGACCTATGGTGTGATCCCTCCTGGTGAGAACCCTAAAAGTTTGAAAAAAAAACCCCTAGTACCCCTCATGCTGTTCGCCTTTATTCCATTGCCTCTACAAGATATGGAGAATCGAGATTCGTTTGATGGCAAAACAGCAAGCTTGTATGTTAGAAGAGCTGTTTACTATGACCAGGAGACTGGGAAGGAGGATCCGTCCAAGATTACAGGTCCATCTGATAAACTGATGCTGCTACCCGAAGATGACCCCAGTGCAACAGATATAATAATAGCCACTAGTACCGGAATAGCTACATTTAGGGGATACCTACGGAGAATGTTTATGGGAGAGGTCTTGCATGGCTTTTCTTAGGGGTTGCCAACACTGATAGTCTTCTCTACCATGACGAGTTTACAGAGTATATGAAGCCCTGATGTATATGAACTCTTTATTTTAATACAGTATGGGTTTGTGCTTGCACACTTTTAACCCAAATATATATATATATATATATATATATATATATATATATTATAGATCTTTTATCCCTTCTCATTGTGGTTGGGGGAAGATTTCCATTTTTTTTAAATCTTGTTTTAGGATTCCTGGGCATCTAACCATTCCATTCCCTGTTTTGTTTTGTTAAACAACATTACTATGTTGTTGGTTAAAAACTAATTTATAAAAATATTTTGTGTTAATATCACCTTGTTTACTCATTGATTTCATACATGTTGTCTTTGTCATTATTCTTCCTGATTTTGTAGACCCAATAGATTGTGGGTAAATAATTTGATGAAAATCGAAGTCAAATCCAATCTCTTTGATTTTCTTTTGAACTATTGTCAATTTCTTCTTAATTTGTAGGACTTTTCTATGAATGTCGCTATTACCTAAAATTTTGAGGTAATGAAGTTTACCCATGAATTTTTAGATTGCATAGCTTTACCCATTTTCCCACTTGCTCCTTGAAATCTAGATGTGCTAGCAAAAACTTTTGAAATTTGAATCCTTGTTGTCATTGCCTATTATATTTATTTAAAATTGATAAGATTATTGCCCAATGATTTGAAAGAGTTGTGTCTCTTATCTTGGCTGAGATTTCCTTTTTAGATGTGATCCATTGATCAGTGATATAAGTGACTAGTGTAGAAGGCTGTGACTAGGATGAGATTGTTGGTATTTGTTACTAAGATCCAATCCACCATATGTTCTATTAGAATTGTATATTTGTTGCCATGTGTTATTTTTATAAATTTCTTAAAAAGGAATATAGCTCAAATTCTTGAGTGATAATAAATATAGATCATCATGGGATAGATTGATTAAATTTGTATACATACCTCACTAGATGCTACTGAACTAAAGTGCAAGAGTTATGATAAATTTTTATCTACTTGCTTCCCCATATACTTTTGTACTTAATATTTTCTTTGGTATTTGGAGTTTATTATCATCACTTCTTGTAGGAGGATTGCATCTATTCCTTCAATTTGCAATATGTTATGCATGTATTGGCTTTTTTTTGGGCACACCTATTCCCTTGGTATTCCTTGGTAAAGCCTATATTAAATAGATTTGAGAACCTCCAAAATATCTTCCTCTAGTGGCTGATTAGAGATAGGAGTTTGTTCCATTTATACACTCATTTGAATTGAAGAGTTGTAAGGATGTGTGTGAAGTTGAACCAATTTGAACATTGTGATTGTTATTTCTAGTTTGCTCTTCACTTCTGATTCAATTTTAGCATTGGATGATTTTCTCTTTCTATTTTGCTCCATTATGAGTTTCGGTTCTCAAAGTTGCAATTTTTTTGGGATTAGATTTGCTGACATATCACCTACCTACATGCTATTTTACTTTTAGATATACTGATTCTAGGTGTGATATCTCTTAATTTAGGCTGTTTTCTTAAGTATTTTTACCATCTACTTTTTTGTTACTCTGTTGATCTCACAAATATGTAAATTATCTCTTGTTTCCTTACCTTTTCTTGTGTAATCTCATTTGAATTTGTTCTCATCTGGTTGGTAGCTTTGAGTATTTATCTGTTGTATTTTAGGCTTAGAAGGCATTATTGTTGGTGGTTGTTCCATTGCATCTTGTGAACATGCTTGGTCCAACTCCATCATTTCTTGGTTTGGAGAAACATGGAAAAGATGATTGTTCTCATTACACATTTGATATTTAAACAACATATTATCATAATATATGGGTTTGTTATATACAACACCTCCCATATGTAAAATCATACAACTTGATAATGTTTTCCATAGTTTAGATTGACGCAAAAAAATTCATAAATCACAACCTCAGATTTTTTTAAAATTTTGAACCAGCTATGTATTATGTAATTGCAAATCAAAGAATTTATAGAGAAATGTAATTAGTTTTGACTAAGGAGCACAGGTAAATATTACCTATCTTGGGATTGTGCTTGGTAGATTATATTTTAGGTTGAAATCTAGTAACAAGTGTTTCTTAAAGAGCCCATATCTCTTCATGAACCATGGTGCTCCTTAATATAAAAGATCTTTATTTTGTTTGGGAAAGAAAATTTCTAGAAAGTAGCCTTTGGGAACCCTCAACATCTAAACTAATATAGATGGCCTCTACTTTTCATGAGCCCACTAAGTGTTTTGGATATTGGAAAAGCCCACATAAATCTATAGATTAGGTATCTTTCCTTCAATATTTAGAGCTGATCTTCCATATCATCCATGTTAAAGAAGATGGGGGGTGTGTCCATTTTCTAGTAACAACCATTCTCCTTTTTGGCTATGAAATGGGGTCTTATAACTATTTTCTTGGCATGATGTACAAAACTCCTTATATCTTCCTTCGAAACATGAGGTGTTGCTTCTGTGACTAGTCTTGAGTATTTTGCATGATCATTCTATGAAGAGGCCAATACATCCTCCAAAATTCTTCTTCCTCAACTAGTTCTTGATTGACTATTTAGAGAGTAATATGATGAGAAAAACCTCTACTAATGTTTAGTACATAAGTAGAGGGTGAGTAGAGGGCTCCTTGAAGGGATGTACATTAGTTGATATAATCAAAGAGACATGCCAGTTTTCAACATTCACAATGGAATACAAATTCATGTATCGATGAAGATCTAGTATAAAAGTATTAGAATTTAGTTTTTTAAGAATTTTAGATGGACTCTATCTAATTGGTTTTAACTTCATTGCAATACCTCGAGACTTATCTTTTTCTAAGTAAAGATATTATATATCCCTGACTTGGAACTTGACTCTATGCTAATCATGTCTTGCTTCCTACTTTCAATAATTTTTCAGTTTAGTGGATTTCTGAATCCACTTCTTGCACCCTTTGTGGCTATCCCATCACAACATTAAATGGAGTAGGTAGTAACCAACCAAAACATGTCTCAATAACTTGCATCAGAAATGTTTAACTTCAAACTATTTGGATCACCTCATAACCATCTACAACCTTGTACATGCATACTTTATTCTTACAAAATATTATCACGTTAGGAGTGTTTGAAAGTTACATGCTTAGTTAGTTTGACTAGTGGCTAAGAATAGTAGTTTAGAAAATCAAATTTAATATATTTTCATGATCTAATTCAAGCCACATTCAATCCTTTCATAATCCTTTTTAAATTCTATTTCTAAAGAGATATCCTTTCAACAAAACTAGTGAACCCATTTGAAGCCTTCCGAAGATTTGATAAGACTACAAGTAAATCTGCCTATTTATATACATAGTATGCCCTCTTCAACCATTTAGAAAACCAGATGTTTAATTCTACTAGCAAGATGTTTTTCTTAAATTATGTACAAGACATTAAGGTCTGTAATATGTTGTCATCCTCCAATCACAGCCTTTAGGCATGAGTTTAATGAGCTCTTAATAAATGAACATTAGTTTCAAATAAGAAGAGGGCAAAGACTCTAGGCAATTAGAATAACAAGAGGCGATCCTTAACAACATAAAAAATGCATGTCAAGTGGTATTGGGGATTATGCCTAATGTCCTAATGTGTCTTTTTGAGTGGCATTAGAATTTTACAAAGACAGTGGTCCCCACTTTTATTCTTATTCTCCAAGTAGTCCCATGCAATTTGTTGAATCCCAAAATTGTAAATAATTGTATCTTTGTATAGAATTTTAGAGCAGCATCTGTTTACAAAATCAAATTGCAAAATAATGGAATCTTTTCCAAGCAGGCAGTCCCCATAATGGTGATTCATGAGCATTAGCAATTACATGATTTGTCCACAATATAAACAGTTGACATTGTTCATCTTTGATGCTTGTTTTTTATTTATTTTTTTCTCTCTTAGCAGAAGCCAATATTTCTCATTCAACTAGCATATTTTTAAGGAAAAAAAAATTGCAAATTTTTGGTCCATGCCACAACTTTACAATCTGAATAATAACCAAATCAGTTGGAAAAAACATAGCCAATCATTTGATGTAGGTGAGTTTCACTAATCACTAAAACATAATAAAGACTCAAATGGAGGATGGACTTATAAATCTCAGAACTGATTTCAAATGTATCTAGAAGAAGACAAGAACTCCTCAAAACCAATCCAAACTTTAGAAGAATTTGGTTTCAACTAGATTACAAATAACCAGAGAGAAGTCTAACTCACCACTCTTTGCAAAAGCTCCGCCCTTTCCTTTGCTTCTACCTGACGTTTGTGACACCGAGAAAGATATCATCTAGACTAGACATCAAAAAGTCAACTTCTTCTGCTAACTGCTCCAACTTTCTGCATAGAAGAAACAATTCATGTGAAAAGTATACATGTCTAGAGCATAGCTGTGTTCTAAATGTTTTGTGCTCATAAAAACTAATTCAACTAACTCTGCTATCAAGAATGGATTTGTGTTGCATTCTAGACATTGTGATGACATATCAACAGCATTAATATATGCCAAACAGCCATTTCAACATAGAAGTGATACAATTCGAAGTAGAAGTGATACCATTTGAAGTGGAACCAGTTGTGCATCAGGTAGAGATGGAAGGTACAGAAAAACATTATGAAAATCAGACCTGGCAAAAACAGCAATATTGGCAGATCTAAAGAAAGGAAACAATTTGCAGCAAAGTTTGTGGAATTTCTTTTTCCCAAATAAAAAGAAGCTGCAAGTCAATTTAATTTGTTTTTCCTATTTACAGAGCAGAACAATTTAGAAACCGTGGCGGATGTCTCAGATTTGGGCAACTGAAATTTCTTAAACAGTAAGCCAATTTAGTGTGGACGGGTTAGCGGAGTTACAACAGTGTTAAACCCCATAATTGAAACAATGATTTTGAGTAAAATGAAAGGACAGTAAATATAATCTGTGTGTTTTTATGTTTCAATAATAAGAACAGACACAAGCAACTGTAAAGATAATCCGTACCATGAAACTAATTTTCAATGTTGAAGAGCAAAGATAATCCTATCAACCGCTAAAACATATTTGCATACTTTTATTATTATAAATTTAAATTGATTATTGTGAATCAATATACATTTTAATAAGAAAACCTATCAAATGAAAATTTATTATGAAAGAGAAATAAGGTTAAAGAAGATCTATGTCACACCTTTTTTTTATGTTTAGATCAAATATTCTGAACTCTGTCTTTGTTTAAATAAACCATCTATTGTGATGTTGAACCTCCCTTCTATAAGAGTCCAAGACAACACTGAGAGGGGGGGGGGGGTGAATCAGTGTTGTATTAGTTTTCAAACATTTTACAACTTTTTGCAAGCTTTCTCTTTCAGAACAAATAGAAAGGAATACATTAATGATTTGTTGAGTTTATATGCACAAGATTTGTAATAACAGATGTAAATAAAAACATGATCAAACCATTAATTGCACACACACAGAATAAATAATGAGAAGCATGATACAAGCTTTTTACCAAGTGGAAAACCCTCAGGGGTAGAAAAACCACTCATGAAGTGCCTCACTGGCTTAACTTTAAAAACTTCTTACAAAGCCTCACTGGCATACTGTGCCTCACTGGCAACAATGTTTAGAAGCAACAACTTCAAGGAGCACCAACCCCTAATATAGAACAAACTGAAAACAAGAACTCAAAGGGTTTCTCTGTTTCAATACAAAACATTTCTTCTCTCACATGTGTCTGTCAAATGGCCATTATTTTCATCAACCCAAATCATGTAAAAACTCAGATATTCAAAATCAATCCTGTATCCTAATCCACTCAACAACCCTACACATTTTGTATGTTTCATCTCTGTCTATTTATAAAGTTGCATCAGTGCACCTGAAGAAATATTGTAAATGAAAAGACTCTTTATGTTCCTCTTCTCTGTAAAATCAATTTCATCTTTTTATGACCATCAGTGTCCTGTAGGAGAAAATAAAATTTCTTTCAAACTGAATATTTAGTCTTTTCATTTTCATCTTAAATATTCTTTTTGTATTCTCCAATCTGCAAAGAAAATAAATCATTTCTCCAATCCTCTTTTCAAAACCTTTCATCTTCTCTTCAATTTTGATCTTTATCAAATTGAAAGTCTTCAACAATTTATTTTTCATTCTGCCCTTATAAGATAAAATAAAATCTCTTCCAAAAATCTTCATTCACTCATCTGCCCTGCATAAATAAACTCATAAAAAAAATCCACCATAAAATATTAATAAACATCTTCAATAAAATCTAATCAATGCTCTGTAAATAATCTCTGAGAACTTTTTATCTTCTCAAACCCTTCATCTTCTCCTTCACATTCTTCATTTTCTTTTCAACAAGACTCTTCAATCTGCAAACATCTGTGTATAAACAATCTCTTTTTAAAAAAAAACAATTCATATTCTCTTTGCAATTTTTCACAAAAAATAAAATCCTTGATTTTCTCACATCATTCAATCCTGTCAATCTTCCTCATGAAAACCTTTCACCTTCACTAAATTCTTCAATGGCATGGAATAGAATTTAGAAATAGTTTTCCAAAACCATCTCCTTTAAAGGCTCCTTGAAAAACTCAATATAATTCTATAATGAATTCATGCATTCTTTAAAAAATAGAAATTAAAATAATTTCTAAACTTTAATTACATAGCCTCAAATTCATGCCCACTCGTATGTATTAATAAAGAATGCCTTTTTCCTTAAATCATGTATATGGCCAACCACATAGTGGTTTTAAGAAAGGTTTCTAAAAAATAGACTAAAGCTTAGTGATCGGTATCATCCTCCTTTTAAGAAATAAAAACTATGTTCCCCCTAAAAAGGCAATTCGATGCCTTAAATAAAATGAAGATCATCAGTCTTTTCTTTAATGCAAACTCTTGTTATTAGCATCGATTAAACAACACCACCCCTTTGCTTTATGCTGCCATCGCATGAGACTTGTGTTATCGGTGAGAGGGCCGGTTTTCACATGAATATTAGACACTCTAGCCCGTAAACATAAGTGAGTGACTTATGATAAGAAGTCACAAAAAAAATAAACTTAGCTTATAAGATTCTAGCTAGGTTTTAGGATTTTAAGAATGCACTTAGGCTTTTATGCAAATTTCAATTATCATAATTTGAACAAGGGTTACCACCATAATTCTCTGAGATCCTTGTAATTTTCTGAGTACTAACCTTGAAACACAAACATACTTTGTCATGAACCATTCCTTTTCAACACCAATAGTAAAAGTTCATTTCAAACTATTATTACTATGAAGCATCAATATATCCTGATAAAGGTGGAGTTAGCATGAAGTCAACATGCTGTTCCTTCCAAGGAAGCCCACCAAACTATAAGAAGGGCTCATAATCTCTCACTTGCATGAAGTCTCATACAAAGAAAACAACTCCAAACAGCACATCTGACACATCTGATTACTCACTACTACAACATCTTAGGCATAGTAGCAACTGCTCCTGATCAAAAGAATAATATGAACAAACCTTTCATTTGATGAACAAACTTCATGCAACCATACTGACCCCTGATAGAATCTTATCATTTCAACTAATTGAAGACCACATCAATGAAGATCATGACAAATTGTGAACACTGAACAAGCACACTGAACAAGCTGTGATATGACCAAGCATCAACCTCTTGCACTTACCTCCTCATTAGTGTTCTTTAGATGTTCACTAATATCAACTCAACCTTTTCGACATCAACGACAATCTGACACCATAACCTTCTCTGTACAAATTATTATGATGAATGAACATTACATTAAATATGGTGATAACAAATCTGCATTCTTTTACAGTGCCCGCTAGCATAATATACACTCTTAAACCTATATTTATATTGTGAACTCTAAACCATACAATACATCAAGCATTATGATCTTGGCTTCCTTCTTATAAAATAGAGCCTAAAAACCCTATTTATCTTTAGAGTTTCTTATAGATGACAAACCACACCCAACATTATAATGCCACACTTCATCCTCCTAAACTGCACCTCACATCTGGTGTAGGGTCTCCAATAGTGTGCAACCTTAGGATGCGAGACAACATATCACATCCATTATAATTCAAAGCTCGCAGAATGAATACTCCTCAGTCCTTGTCTCTCAACAGAAGAGGTTCAGCCTAAGGCTCGTGCCCTAAGCCTCATGCTCCCATTGTAGAAAAAACAAATTTGTGGATGACCTCTATAAAATTATAATATAAAACTATTATAATGAGATTTCAAAACCCCAATTTCTATTGTGAACTTTTCATTAACTACACAACATACTTATAATTATTTATAGAGCCTTCATCCTTGAACTTATCCTACTCTCTTTAACTTCTCAAGAAAGAATACATTAATAATGAAAATAAGTTCGTTATACCAAAGAAAAAAAAAAAAACCTTAGTGCTTCATACATGTTCAACTTAAATAGTTTGTAATTTTACAAGATCTAAACTTATATTAGGGTAGTTGTGAAGCCCAACCATAACTACTATAGATATCTGAAGTACATTATCTAAAAAACAAATAGAGGTACCACTCTAGAGCTATTTTATTTACTTATTATTATTATTATTATTATTATTATTATTTTACTTTAGAATTATCTTTTACTACATATGTGCACATGGACACATAGATTTTAATTTTAATTTATCTACAATGCATAAAATTTTAATTTTACTTTTGGAAAAGCCACCATTCATTATTTGGGCAATTCTTTTGTTTTGTTTTTTACTTTGAAAAGTGTAGTAAATATTGTATACATAGATTTTAATTTTAATTTATCTACAATGCATAAAATTTAAATTTAACTTTTGCAAAAGCCACCATTCATTATTTGGGCAATTCTTTTGTTTTGTTTTTTACTTTGAAAAGTGTAGTAAATATTGTATACTTGTATGTTACTTTTAATAGTTTATATTTTAAAATTATGATGTCTTATATTTAAAAAATAAATAATTAATGTAAATAGTACAAAAACATGATCATCTATATATTGATCTATATATTGAGGTAGTTATGAAGTCCCACTACAAAGATGATAAACTTAATGGAAAATATTTAAAAATATGATCACCTTTAATTATGTGTTGCAAAAAGCTCACATTCTTTTAAATTATCTTGGGAAAAACAATAGATAAAATTGAAAAATATAAGAGAAAAATAATTAATGAAATAAAAGTTAAGGTACAACTTATTAAGTCTCCTCATATAGCCAAATAGTACTTAAAAGGAAGACTAGGGATATGTATTAGTGCATGGCACATCCAATGATAAGGGTGTATGTCTCATTCTTCCTCTTATAATATAGTTTATTAGGATTCAAAGGCCTCAAGATTCATCGGTTTCTTGGCCAAGGATGATCTGAGAGATGATATTCTAGTGGTAGGGCAGCATACCAACCCAAATCCTAGGAACGGTCTTATTGGGGGGATCTTTGATGCAGATGTAGTAAGGAAGAAAGGAAAGGTGGTGGAGGAACTAGATATTTTCAGGGAGGGACTGGAAAATTGCAACATGGAAGCTTTTGCTAATTTCATAAGTGTAAATGGTGATCTCATGTCTGCCTAGCAGCTAGAGAGAGCCAATGATCTGGTTGATGGCATTAATGCCATTTCCAATGCTATGTAACATTTTTTGTTTTTTCTATATAATATAGGGAGCTACCCCTCTAATAGAACTTATCAAAAAAAATTATTCTTTCTCCTAATTCCTTCGTCTATTTTAAAACTTAAAAGCATAAACCTATCCTTTCTTTCTTGTAGGTTCTTTCAACGAATCGTGCTTTAATTATCCTTCTTACCTCATGTTTAGGGAATGTGATGATTTCTTTCATCTTTTTTAATGCATTATTTGACATCTTATTGAGATCCTACAAGTTAATGTTTGACAAAATTCTTATATTATTGCAAACCATGTCATTATTTATACCCTTTTCTCTTGATGCATTTATCATGTTTTTTTGGGAAAGAGAGTCCAATAGATTAATAGAATCCATAGGCACTCATTATTATCCGATATGTTCATTCATATTTTCTCACCTTCTTCTAGGTGTCTTCAAATTGAAGGTTCCTTCATACTCTATAATGATGTCTTAGTATCCTTCTTCATCAATAGACCCTGTATTGATAAGAATGGTAACCACCTTCCATGTAGGTATATTGGACTTGTGTGTATATGAACATCTTAAATCACTTAACCTTTTCCCTTTGAGTAGATCGGATGAAGAATTCAATGTTTCCATTTTCTATGCTGATATGCTTGAGTTGGAGAATGAGGAATTATCTCAGTTCATGCTCTATTGGGAAGACCAGAGCTATGGTGTGATTCCCCATGGTGACCCTAAAAGTTAAAAAAAAACCCTGGTACCTCTCGTGTTGTTCACCTTTATTCCATTGCCTCTACAAGATATGGAGATTTGTTTCATGGGAAAACAAGAAGCTTGTATGTTAGAAGAGTTTTTTACTATGACCCAGAGACAGGGAAGGAGGAACCCTCCAAGAAATGCGTTTACAATTATTATCTTTGTGATAGAAAACTTGGAGACAAGCTCTAGATTACAGGTCCATTTGATAAAGTGATGCTGCTACCCAAAGATGATCCCAGTGCAACACATATAATAATAGCCACTAGTACCGGAATAGCTCCATTATGGGACCTACGGAGAATGTTTAGGGGAGAAGTTTCCTCCCTCAACTTTAGACGTCGGCCTTGGCTTTTCTTATGGGTTTCCAACACTGATAGTCTTCTCTACCATGATGAGTTTACAGAGTACATTAAGTAGTACCCTGACAACTTTAGATATGATACTACATTGAGTAGGAAACATAAGAACAAGAAAGGTGGCAAGATGTATGTGCAAGATAAGATTGAAGAGTACAGTTTATTCCCTCCATTTCTTCAGCTAACTAAACCAAACAAACAAAAATTATTTGAATTCTTTCGAAATGGTGAGGGTTCGAGCATAAAACAGAAGATCAGTTTTATTTTAAGTTAAAAATCGCAGGCCTAGTTGTCAAGCATGCACCAAACGGAGCAGGAGAAAGTTTTATGTTTCAAAAATTCAATGAGTATGTAAAAGTGCGTGCTATTGGTGTATGGAACATTTTTGTCTGTCAAAATTGCACGGCACAATCAACAAATGTGCATGTTGTAGTGGTAATCAATAAATATGGCAAGGCAAATACTTACAAATCTTGTAGAATGTCAAAGGCACACTAGTCAATTTTAAGTTAGAACATATCACCTTATTATAAAATTTATTTAATAATGTTTTAGTTAAATGTTGTTTGTACCTGAAGGGAAAGGTTTTTTCTTTATTGTTACTTATTTTCAAGAATCCGTTACATTTTAGTAAGAACAGAAAAAAACTCTATAACTATGTAAAGAAAAGGTAAAGAGTAGATATTTTTCCAACTTCTCGTGAGGAGAGCTTCTTGAGAGAATTTTTTCTTCTGTAGATTTCTAGTGGAAATTGGTTAGCTTTCCAATATAGCCATTGTATAGGGATTTTTGAAAAACTGTGCGTTTTTATTTCATTGAAGAATTAAGGGAGGAAAATGAACTCTGTGTCATATATTTCTTCATGGATTGCAAGTTTTTGTTATTTTAATTTGTAATTCTGGTTATGTTTAGTTGCACTTGAGTTTAATACAGAAACCTTGTATTCTGAATTAGTTGCATATTCTTTGTATGTTCAATGTGTGACCTTTTGAGTAATTTCCTATCTTATTAGTTATTGTTTGTGAGTTTGAAACTTTTAAATTTTGTGTCACTAAGTATCTTTGTGCTCACTTTTATTCTAATTCGTTTCTTTAGAAGTTTAGGTGATATTCTTATGTCTCTCATCTAGGGTTTCTATCTTTTCCATCCTTGTAGTTTCCTTTCCTACTTTCCAATCAAAGGCATATCCTAGAAAATTCAAATTGAGTCATAAGTTGCCCCTCTCAAAATCAGAGGAAGATCATCATCCCTTTGATGATCTCTCCAACTGTTGTAGGCATTTTTGTCACGATTCCTTGAGCAAGTCATAGTTTTCTTAACTATTTCAAAGTGATAAATCTATTTACTAACACCATTGAAACCAAAACCATTATGGATTGAGTATGTAGATGTGTACATTCCAACGGGTTTCTTGTCCTTGGTGGAAATAGAACCATTAGCCTAATGATTTTTGGCCATATGTTAAGCATTTGGCTCATAAATTATTTCCTAAAGTAGATGTTTAGTTGGATCTTAAGGAAAGATCCATTCAAGATTTTCGAAGCTAAACCATTAAAAGTAATTATTATGCATTAATTGTACTATATAATCATCCCAATTCTTAATATAGACTTTAATTGTAAAATAAATTATCAAGTACATGTACCTGATTTTCATGATTTCCTTTTTTGTTGCAAACCATGTAAATTCTAGAATTTTACTTGTTGATTGCTTATGGTATAGCCTCATGGGCAATTTTTTACTCTTTATGGATGCTACCTTGAGTTCTCTAATTTTTATCACTATTGGTAGTGTGTTTGGACATACTAGGGTAGGTCCTATGATTGTGATTAGGAGTGTATTGATGCATTCAAGAGATTCCATTAGTGGGGATAGAACTAGATATGGCTTGACCAATGGGTGAACATTCATCTTTTATAATGGAGATGGGAGGATATGTGCATTGTGTTCAATGGAAGGGAATGCATATTTCTATCACCTAGAGTGTATACTTAAATGAGTTGGAAGGGATGCTGGAGCTACGAAAAGAAAATGTAAGAGTACCAACAATTTGGAGTAGGTGGGTAGAAATTCTAATCTCATGATTTCCTTGGTAAACTAGTCTTAGGTTTACTTGAAGCTCCTTGAAGAGTGATAGAATGACCAACAAAAATGTCCTCATCATTTCTTATCAAATATTTATTATTTGTAGGCTTCCATCTCATCTAAATACTCATCATCAATGTATTAACATGCATCATTTTCAACTCCCATGTTTCCCTTTTATAAACTCTAAGTTGCCTAATATGCTCAAAGAAACACTTGGATGTATAGAAAAATGTCCATCTATTTATAAACATATATAACAACCTATTTGTTGTGATGTTCACAACACGCCCCATTTTGCTCCTTAGCAAAACGAGGACCCCTGCTGATGTCTTGCTTTTTGCTTCTGCTTGTGTTTTTTCTGCTTTCTGGCGGTCTGGTAAAAAAATGAAGGTCAGGTGCATCATCATCATGATATTGCATAGGGTAGGTCATCATCATGAGGTCTGTTTGTCAAAGTTCATATTTTATTTCTGTGACCTCATATTTTGAAAGAGCTTGAAATTTCATGCAGGTTTGCCTTTTACTTCACTTGAAAATTCGACCATATGTGAAAGTTATGCACGGTCAAAGTCTTGGTCAAACCTGATATTCGCAGGAGCATCATCATTTTATTTTTTATTCTAAGTCATGTTGACAGGATCATCATGATCTTCGCATTATGCAGCATCATGATATCTTTTAGGAGGGTCATATTATAAACTCAGTTTTGGTTGCATGATGATGATCATCATCATCATATTTGAACCCCCCCCGATAATATCCTGAGGTTCGAAATATCATGATGATATCGGCTTTAAGTCAAGGTAAGTTCCCCCCCGTCGAGTGGCCTTTGTATCGCGAGCATCATCATGATATCCTTGCATCGCCTGATCTTAAAAATATCATGCTGATGGTGTAAGATCACCCGGACATAACAAAATCACCTTCGGCATATTTACATGCGCACGTTCAAAACCTATTGGAGGGTCATCATCATGATATTTGCTGGCATTCGAAATATGATGATGACGACGACTTCATATCCTCCTGGTCTCCTTTCGCAGAATCATGATCATCATCCTGATCTTTCACACGAAGGTCATATTTGCTGAATTTCGCTAAGTAATGAAGGCATCATCATGATAATTTCGAAGGAGGATCATCATCTTCATATCCTCCTGATATCCGTTTGCCGAAACATCATGATGATCAGCCTATCTATTAAGAAGGGTTCGATATTACATTTCTCAACAGCATCATCATATTTTGTAATATCACCCTAGCCGAAATATCATGATGACCAACTTATCCTTGTGCTTCGAAGACAAAGTATCATGATGATGTCATCATGATAAATCGATGAGAAGTAAATATCCTGATGATCAGCATCATCATATTTTGCAATATCACCCTAGCGCGAATATGATGATGACGTCATCATCATTCTTTATCCTGTCCTGATTGTCAAGATCATCATGATCTTGTTTGTTCGCCCGATATTTCGCCAAGTCCTCCTGCCGAAAATGCAACCTTTTGAGAACATCCTGATCATCATCATCATCATATTTTTATCCTGATCATGATCATGATCATAACATTTTCCCTTCGGCAGGATTTTTTCTCAAGCACGATCTGGTTCTCGATTATCATGATGATGTCCTATTCCAAGTTCAACACAAGCCGCAAATATGATGATGATCTTCATCATGCTGATTTTTTTTTCGAGAGGGTTACCTTGACCGCGAGAGGATCATATTCACTTCATCATCCTGATCATGCTCCTTGGGTGACCCGATATCACAATTATCCCCCTGATCTTAACCAGATATGACGATGATGTCATCCTTAGCATTTTCATGAATCCCGAATATCATGATGACGTCACCATCATCTTCCTTTCCTCGGCAGCATGATTATTTCCGTTTCCTCCTATTCTTCTTCAACATGATGATGATGATGTTGTTGTTCTTTTCTCCAATATGCAGAGGCGAAACATCATGATGACATTCATCTGGACCTTCAGGAGGGAATGCTATTTCCAAATTATCATGATGATGAGGTATATCGACTAATCTGTTTTTTGACGCACCGACAGGGATGATCATGCCGATGGGCGGGAAATGAAGCGGTGGAGTTTTAAAGTGTTTTTTTTGGCGCCTCTGGCATTTTCCCGGTCAGCGATGATTGAACCATCAATTTTGAGCAGCTTGGGCGCATTTTTCACGCGTTTTGAGCGGATTTTGGATCTGATTTCCGCGATCTTGCGCAGTCACCTGTATTTAAACGCTTATTTTGATTTTCATGCTGTTTTGTCATAAATGGAGTACTTATTGCTTGTCTTGTCTTGCAGGCTTGCAGTTGAGGAAGCAGCTGGAAAGTCAACATGGAGGCAAAAGATCTGATCTCAGGAGCAAGAAGATGGAGATGAAATGCAAAAAGTCAAAGCCATTCAAGTGAAGAGGAAGGTCGCAGCTGGAGATATTATTGCAAAAGACAGACAGAAGTTATTGCCCAGCTGCTGGAACTTCTCAGAAGGGGCAATATTTCGCCCAGATTTGACCACTGTTCTGAGATATTTTTGAGAACTGGTTCACCTGCATTTATTGCTGTAACTAGAGGTTTGAACCAGGGGGTCAGTTAGGTTTTTTTGCTGTAGTGAGGACAATCAGGATGTTATATATTGTGCCTCTCTACACTGTAATACTTTACAACAGGGATTTTTAGGGCCTACAACAGAGATTTTAGGAACATACAGCAAGATAGCTTAGCATAGTTTAGAGTAGAAGAAGGAGGTTGCCTGTTTGTCTGCAGTAAGGTGCGCGTGGAATGTCTGGCTGCCTTACTGTATCTGTAAAGCTTGTAAGTTCTCTGTAGTATGATCAATGAAACTAAGAGTCATTCTTACATTGTAAATCATGTATGGCTATTCGTTTCTAATGCAATAGAATCTGGAGTTCTGCATCTATCTTCTGAGTGTTCTCCTGCTCTTCTTTGTGTTTTGAAATATCTTCTTTGAGAGCTTGCAATTTTAAATGTATGTTTGTGAAAATGCTCAGGACTTACATTTAAGGTTTTTACTGTGGATTTGATCAGATTACTGTGGTATTTACATAGTGGATAACAGAAACAATTAGATCCTTCTGTAGATTAGATGAAGTGTAGATTAGATCTCTCTAACTTTTCCCAACCCATCTGAAATATTTAGCTAAACACGCAGAAATCTAAAGGAAATTGTCTCAAATCTGAAAGAAGCATGCAAAACAGAGTCTAAGTAGACAGTTTTCATAAGTACATGAAGAAGACAGCTGCATAAAATCGAAGAAAACCCTCTGAAACTTGCAGCCCAGTATCACTCTTATGCAAAGGAATGAAAAGCATTGACATACCTCATGACCTTTTTGCATATTCTTAGGCCAGTAAACCACAAAACAAACCTAAACTACGTAAGGCCCCTTGAACATTACAGCTTCACATTGACCAACTGAACTTGACCAACCGAACCATTGTAGACTTGGGATTAGTTGAATCACCAAATGATTCCTTCTTGTCTTTCAAGTATAGTTTCAGTTCATGTCATGTGAATTTTAACTTATTGTTATGATTGCATCAAAACAGTCATCAACAGTTTTCTGGCGCTAGAAGGAGGGCCTGCCTGAGTTAGGTTTCATTTCAAACTGGCTAACGACAGTAACAGAGTGACTAGGTCTAGGTCCAGTTCAGGAGATATATTTGTGCAACTACCTGATACAAGGCGAAGTAGAAGCCCTTTAATCTGGAATCCAAAAATATCGCAAGCAGGAAGTTCATCTGGAACACCTCCTGGGTCACCTTTTAACATTCGTAGTATTGTAAGTCCTGACAGATCACTGTTCAGATCTTTAAATCTTGGTTCAGGCACTTCTGGAGGTCTCAATCCTCCTCTAAATCCTAATCCACCAATCAATCCAGGTATTTCTGCAAGTTCAAGTCAAACTCAAACACCTGCAATGGCTTATTTCGATGTCAATTCTCCCATATTCTTCAATGATTATCATGACATGCCAAAAAATCTAGAAAAGATATGTCCCAAATACCAGTTGCATCAAGACCCAGAAGATCATATTAGAATATTTAAGGAAGCATGTTTTAGGGCTATGTTAGAGCACGAGGATGTTGTGTGTAGGTTGTTTCCTTACACCTTTAATGAGCAGGCCTCTAGCTGGTACGTAAACTTACCCAATGGTTACATTTCTTCCTGGGAACTTATGGAAGAAGCATTTCTGTCAAGATTTAGAGGACCCATTGACCCTTGTGCTTTGTATCATAAGTTGGCTGCTATAAAACGAGGTGAGGGAGAGCTAATTGATAATTTCAATGACAGATTCCAAAAGGCCTATTCTAGGCTAGCAGCCCCTTATACCATAGATGATGCTCCCTTGTTGGCTATGTACTATGCTGCCTTGGATCCTTTAACTGCCATGTTTGTCAAAAGGAAACCTGACATAGATTCAGTATCCAAAGCCTATAAAGAGGCAGCCTCAGTGAACCAAGAAATGAGACATACAACTTACAGTCCATTTGGAGGAAATTTTGGGGTGCAGAATCAGGCACACCCATGGAATGGAGTCCCTGTGCAGCATGCTCCACTAATAAATCCGGTTCCTTCTTACACACCTGTGTATAACCCTACCCCAATCCAGGCTATAACTCCTTACACGGCTAGTACTTCCAATAACAGTCAAAATAATGGTCAGCCTTTCTTCCAACTTCCTAGGGATGTAACTGTGGCAAAAGCACAAGATGATAGGGAAGACATCAAAGAAATTACTGCACATCTGAAGAGATTAACAACCGAAGTGACACAGCTAAGAAATGAGAATCTCTATGGCAGAAGCAACCAAAACTACAATCCACCTCAAGGTCACAACCAAGGCCAAAATCAGAATTATAGTCTCAACCAGAACCAGCAGTACAATCAGAACCAAAACTACAATCAGCATCAAGGCCCCAGTCAGGGGCAACCAATGCAAAATAGGGGGCCAGTGATAGATAATAGGACCTGGGGCAATAATAACAAGAACCAGAATCAACCTAGGCCACCCAAGACATGGAACACTGGGCCCAACAACGGTACTCTGGCTTCTCCTTTCGAGAATATGGATAATCATGGTGCAAAACAAATAACTAACATACAAATGGCCAATACAGCACCCAAAAATTGGTGCAGATTTCACAATACTAATGCCCATGCTGAGCATGACTGTCCACAGTTCCACTTGGCAGCCAGTATCTTCAACGTAGATGTACAGCCTCCTACCTCAGAATTTCTCATTCCTAAGGGTAATGAGGTAGTACCCTCAGAATATGACACAGCATTAGTCTTAGAAACGTTTACCTTTGCAACTGCAGAAGAGAGGGAGGATGAATTGCTAGAGGATGAACCATACTACTGTGAAAGTCTTTATCCCGAATCAGCCTTTGTGTTAAATACTTTTCAGTTTCCTTTTGAATCTGAAAACGAGATATTAAATGAAACAGAGGAGGTGCAGGCCTTTCAACAGACAAATAAAAGCCACATCTACAATTTGAGGAACAACCCTAGGCCGGGAGGACCTTTCACCACTTCCACTCCTCCGAATAACATCAATACACCCCCAGATCAGAAATGCTTTTTTAAAATCCCTGGATACATCCATAACAAACATGGTGTCTGCTGATATAACTGTTCCTAGTAGTGATTCACCACCTAAGGAGAAAGGTAAGAAAGTTGAGCAGCCTTCCAACACAAATGTAGTAATACATGCGGATAAGAGGGATACTCAACCTTTCTTGTTAACTGTTAGGTTGTGTGGGAAGAATATACACAATTGCATGGTAGATTCTGGTGCTTCAGCCAACGTAATGCCCTTAGGAATATGTAAAACTCTCGGGCTGACTCCCACCAAATCTGCCAAGGTTGTCACACAATTAGATAAGACTGAGGTTAGTGTGATAGGAGAACTCATGAACATACAGGTGCAGTTAGCTTCAGACCCTAGGGTGAGCCAAATCATTGACATCCAAGTAGTGGATATACCCGTAAATTATGGAATGTTGCTGAGTAGGGATTGGTCCAAGACATTAAACGGGTATATGGCTACTGACTTTTCACACATGTGGTTACCATGGAGAGGCATCCCGAACCAGATCAGAATAGGGGCAGAGCCCAGAATGAAGCATATGATAACAGAGTATAATCGAACTAATGAAATATTATATGCTGCTGTTGAACCAGGTGTCTATAGAGTTACCAACAATGGGATGCAGATTGAAGAGATCATGATGTTAAACATTAGGAAGAAGTATGTCAGCAATAGAACGGCACTATTCATTGAGTCTGATGGAAATTCTTCAGATGAGGAAAACAATGCAATAGGCAAATTTGGTCAGGCCATTAGACAAGAGGTGGAAGAGTGCGTTACATACAATTTCCCAGTCCAATATGTGTATAAGGCTGAAAGTTGGCAAGGAATTGAGGAGATTATTGAGCGACAGAAGGATGCAGCAGCGGCGGTCATTAAATGTGTAGAGGATACAACGATGGAACCAATGCTAGGAATAAAGGATAATAAGATCTCTCTCCAGGAATCATGTGATGATCGTTGCAGGTTAATAGAAGCAGACTCCACACTGGACGATAACTGTGAGTCATCTGACGAACAAATCTTGAAAGAAGAGGATACAGAGGATCATGTAGCTGCTGTGCATAATCAGACATCGCCCCAGCACCATGTTGAAAGTAGAACAGGGGAGTATTCCTATCAATCAAAAGATGTCATCCCACCTTTACTCTCAAGTGATTTAGAAATAATTAATTTCTGTATGTCATATTATGATGATGAAGATACTTACTTAAGTGCTGATGTGCAGGAAACTAATGAGAACATTGAGAGGTTTGCTAAATTTGAGGATAAACTGAACATCCAGAATGAAGGAACAAAGCTGGATGAAGATGAAGATATGATACATCTAGAGTCATTCATCTTTCAACTTGAAGAAGGACTAGACATAGAGCTGGGCAATGAAAATGCAGGGCTAAATAAAGAGCCAGCTATCAATGAACAAGTGTGTTCCACAGAGCTAAAGGCACATCAGGTTGTCTCTTTCCTTTCCTTAGTAAACAATGATAAATGCTATTTTGATTATGGAAATTCAAGAGATAAGACATGCATATGGATTAATCATAAACCTGATGAGCAGCCTCAGTTACGAGTTAAGAGCTATTCTGATAAACACAATGAATCTAGAATATCAGAATTTTTTTCAGAATTCAAAGATAAATCTGCTAGGATGAGAACCATCACCAGTACCCTGTTACTCCTGCACAACCTAAAGAAATATGCAAGTAGGGGTGTTCTTGGGTCTTTTTCCTGGGTTTCAGTTTGCCTTGGAGAGGCTGATATATAGCCAGATGGGGTAGTTGTTAGTTGTTTTTTTTGTGTGTTCTTCTTTTGCTGTTTTCTTTTTTTGGTTAGTTGTTTGTATAGCTTGCCTTTTGTTTCTGTCTGTTTGTACAGTTTTGTACAGTTTTGTTGTGATCTTGTTTGTACAACCTGTTTGCTTGGTCTGTTTGTTGTCTCCTCAGCAGGGATCTTTATTTTATTGTAGAGTATTAGGGAGCAGAACTAGCAACCATTCAAAACAGTATATAATTTAGGATATTCAGGTTAACCATTTGCAATTTACACATAACTTGTCACTGTCATGAATGTAGAGAGTTGTTCATCTTCTGAAGTTTCGTATTCAATAAATGTGATTGAGAATTCGAAGCAGGTTTCTCACGATGACACACCTAAAATCATTGGGTTTGTTGAACCTACCAGTGTAGATATTAGGTGAAAAATCAGAGGTCACCCTTGCTACCATTACAATTCTCAGCTTAATTTCAGCAAGTGTCCACTCCTTGCATCATCATGAAGTTACAATTACCATATCTTGTGAAATCTTTCCAAATTAGAAAACAAAAAAATAAATAAATAAATGAATAAAGTGGATTATACTGAAAATCCAGATTAAGCCATCTAAGTAACTCTATCGGGGCTATGGACGCTCGCTGGCAGTGGGGCTCTACTTAGGAGAATTGTAACGATAACCTTGCCGGGGCTATAGACGCTCGCTGGCAGCAAGGCTCTATCCGGTCGGCTATGAGGGAATATCCTCACCTACGTAGGCTAATGTCAGTCACTGGTTTGTTCAACCGATCTTCAAGATGAGGATAATTAATCACATGCACACAACTAAACTGAAAATGGAAATTCATGCATCTTTATTGAACACTTTGAGTCTCAAGCTGAATAGTAATTTGCAGGAAAAGATAGTTGGAAGTTATGAGTTCATTACATCTAGTTTCCTTGAACACTCTGAATTTAATTGTTTTGTTTTGGTTGCTAGTTGTTGTGATGTTCACAACACGCCCCATTTTGCTCCTTAGCAAAACGAGGACCCCTGCTGATGTCTTGCTTTTTGCTTCTGCTTGTGTTTTTTCTGCTTTCTGGCGGTCTGGTAAAAAAATGAAGGTCAGGTGCATCATCATCATGATATTGCATAGGGTAGGTCATCATCATGAGGTCTGTTTGTCAAAGTTCATATTTTGTTTCTGTGACCTCATATTTTGAAAGAGCTTGAAATTTCATGCAGGTTTGCCTTTTACTTCACTTGAAAATTCGACCATATGTGAAAGTTATGCACGGTCAAAGTCTTGGTCAAACCTGATATTCGCAGGAGCATCATCATTTTATTTTTTATTCTAAGTCATGTTGACAGGATCATCATGATCTTCGCATTATGTAGCATCATGATATCTTTTAGGAGGGTCATATTATAAACTCAGTTTTGGTTGCATGATGATCATCATCATCATCATATTTGAACCCCCCCCGATAATATCCTGAGGTTCGAAATATCATGATGATATCGGCTTTAAGTCAAGGTAAGTTCCCCCCCGTCGAGTGGCCTTTGTATCGCGAGCATCATCATGATATCCTTGCATCGCCTGATCTTAAAAATATCATGCTGATGGTGTAAGATCACCCGGACTTAACAAAATCACCTTCGGCATATTTACATGCGCACGTTCAAAACCTATTGGAGGGTCATCATCATGATATTTGCTGGCATTCGAAATATGATGATGACGACGACTTCATATCCTCCTGGTCTCCTTTCGTAGAATCATGATCATCATCCTGATCTTTCACACGAAGGTCATATTTGCTGAATTTCGCTAAGTAATGAAGGCATCATCATGATAATTTCGAAGGAGGATCATCATCTTCATATCCTCCTGATATCCGTTTGCCGAAACATCATGATGATCAGCCTATCTATTAAGAAGGGTTCGATATTACATTTCTCAACAGCATCATCATATTTTGTAATATCACCCTAGCCGAAATATCATGATGACCAACTTATCCTTGTGCTTCGAAGACAAAGTATCATGATGATGTCATCATGATAAATCGATGAGAAGTAAATATCCTGATGATCAGCATCATCATATTTTGCAATATCACCCTAGCGCGAATATGATGATGACGTCATCATCATTCTTTATCCTGTCCTGATTGTCAAGATCATCATGATCTTGTTTGTTCGCCCGATATTTCGCCAAGTCCTCCTGCCGAAAATGCAACCTTTTGAGAACATCCTGATCATCATCATCATCATATTTTTATCCTGATCATGATCATGATCATAACATTTTCCCTTCGGCAGGATTTTTTCTCAAGCACGATCCGGTTCCCAATTATCATGATGATGTCCTATTCCAAGTTCAACACAAGCCGCAAATATGATGATGATCTTCATCATGCTGATTTTTTTTTCGAGAGGGTTACCTTGACCGCGAGAGGATCATATTCACTTCATCATCCTGATCATGCTCCTTGGGTGACCCGATATCACAATTATCCCCCTGATCTTAACCGGATATGACGATGACGTCATCCTTAGCATTTTCATGAATCCCGAATATCATGATGACGTCACCATCATCTTCCTTTCCTCGGCAGCATGATTATTTCCGTTTCCTCCTATTCTTCTTCAACATGATGATGATGATGTTGTTGTTCTTTTCTCCAATATGCAGAGGCGAAACATCATGATGACATTCATCTGGACCTTCAGGAGGGAATGCTATTTCCAGATTATCATGATGATGAGGTATATCGACTAACCTGTTTTTTGACGCACCGACAGGGATGATCATGCCGATGGGCGGGAAATGAAGCGGTGGAGTTTTAAAGTGTTTTTTTTGGCGCCTCTGGCATTTTCCCGGTCAGCGATGATTGAACCATCAATTTTGAGCAGCTTGGGCGCATTTTTCACGCGTATTGAGCGGATTTTGGATCTGATTTCCGCGATCTTGCGCAGTCACCTGTATTTAAACGCTTATTTTGATTTTCATGCTGTTTTGTCATAAATGGAGTACTTATTGCTTGTCTTGTCTTGCAGGCTTGCAGTTGAGGAAGCAGCTGGAAAGTCAACATGGAGGCAGAAGATCTGATCTCAGGAGCAAGAAGATGGAGATGAAATGCAAAAAGTCAAAGCCATTCAAGTGAAGAGGAAGGTCGCAGCTGGAGATATTATTGCAAAAGACAGACAGAAGTTATTGCCCAGCTGCTGGAACTTCTCAGAAGGGGCAATATTTCGCCCAGATTTGACCACTGTTCTGAGATATTTTTGAGAACTGGTTCACCTGCATTTATTGCTGTAACTAGAGGTTTGAACCAGGGGGTCAGTTAGGTTTTTTTGCTGTAGTGAGGACAATCAGGATGTTATATATTGTGCCTCTCTACACTGTAATACTTTACAACAGGGATTTTTAGGGCCTACAACAGAGATTTTAGGAACATACAGCAAGATAGCTTAGCATAGTTTAGAGTAGAAGAAGGAGGTCGCCTGTTTGTCTGCAGTAAGGTGCGCGTGGAATGTCTGGCTGCCTTACTGTATCTGTAAAGCTTGTAAGTTCTCTGTAGTATGATCAATGAAACTAAGAGTCATTCTTACATTGTAAATCATGTATGGCTATTCGTTTCTAATGCAATAGAATCTGGAGTTCTGCATCTATCTTCTGAGTGTTCTCCTGCTCTTCTTTGTGTTTTGAAATATCTTCTTTGAGAGCTTGCAATTTTAAATGTATGTTTGTGAAAATGCTCAGGACTTACATTTAAGGTTTTTACTGTGGATTTGATCAGATTACTGTGGTATTTACATAGTGGATAACAGAAACAATTAGATCCTTCTGTAGATTAGATGAAGTGTAGATTAGATCTCTCTAACTTTTCCCAACCCATCTGAAATATTTAGCTAAACACGCAGAAATCTAAAGGAAATTGTCTCAAATCTGAAAGAAGCATGCAAAACAGAGTCTAAGTAGACAGTTTTCATAAGTACATGAAGAAGACAGCTGCATAAAATCGAAGAAAACCCTCTGAAACTTGCAGCCCAGTATCACTCTTATGCAAAGGAATGAAAAGCATTGACATACCTCATGACCTTTTTGCATATTCTTAGGCCAGTAAACCACAAAACAAACCTAAACTACGTAAGGCCCCTTGAACATTACAGCTTCACATTGACCAACTGAACTTGACCAACCGAACCATTGTAGACTTGGGATTAGTTGAATCACCAAATGATTCCTTCTTGTCTTTCAAGTATAGTTTCAGTTCATGTCATGTGAATTTTAACTTATTGTTATGATTGCATCAAAACAGTCATCAACACTATTGTTTCTTTCAACTCTCATAACTTATGTAACTAGTATAGATTTTTAGAAAATCTTAATGTGATATGCACCCAGTGGCAATCTTGAGATTTTCACATCAACAATCATGCATGTCTATTGCTCATTATTATTTAGTTTTTTTTTTAAATTTCATTTCCAATGGTTTGTGTTGCTTATTTGACACATATGGCTCTTAGGATAAATCTTATTCTTTCATTAGGTTTATTTGATACAAAGAATCTATATATCATTCCCATCTAAAATAAGGGGCATCTTGTCAACCACAATGTGTCACATTAATCTCTTCATAGTGGTGTTGTAGTTCTTCTTTGAATATTCAATTACTTCCATTAAATCCTTCTTGAGAATATTCCTAATTTGTTGATATAATAGGGCACAAAAACCATTCAAACCTAGAGTGTTGTCTAGTTGAAAAGCTAAGGTGCTTGTCTAAGTTGTTATTTAGTCTCATAATGTAATATATTTAGATTACATTCACCACAAATTAGTTTTGGAATTTTATCAACAATGTTTTTTGGATCTTGAAAAGTGTCTAAGTTGTTCTTTAGTCATAATGCAACATATTTAGATTACATTCTCCATGAATTAGTTTGGGAATTTTATCAACTATGTCAAGGAGGTCTTCAAAGCAATATGCCTCCTTCGCCTGCATGCTCTTGACATGGCACCAAGAGCACCAAGAATCCATGAACCCCTCACATCCACTTATTTTTACCATTGGACGCAACTTCGGGCATGGTTGTTCCCAGCACTGAGACTATTGATGGGCAAGCCTCAGATGGTTAATTTAGGTGATTACGTGCAGATAACGTGGAATATGATGATTATAGGACTTGCCTGAAAAGGGCATGTTGAGAATTAGAGTGGTAAAAAGATTAAGTGTTTGAGAACTGATAACGGTGGTGAGTTTTGTTCCACAAAGTTCGATAAGTTTTGTAAAGAACATGGGATTGAAAGACATAAGACAACTCCATAAACCCCTCAGTAAAATGTAGTTGCAGAGAGGATGAACAGAATGTTGGAGAGGTCTAGGAGTATGTTTAGTGGAGCTAGCCTCGAATAGAAGTTTTGAGATGAAGCTATAGAAACTACTTGCTACCTGATTAACATGTCTCCTACTTCAACACTCTTTGATAAGACACCCATGGAGGTGTTGTCTAGTAAGAAGCCTTTATTAAGACATCTTCGTGTTTTTAGTTGTAAGGCATATGCACATGTGCCTAAGGAGAAGAGGTTAAAATTGGAGAACAAGGCAGTTAAGTGTATCTTCATTGGCTATGGTGTCGGTGTGAAAGGGTACAAGCTTTGGGATCCTGTGGCTAAGAAAGTCTTGTATAGAAAAAGTGTTATTTTCAAAGAGGTAAGTCCTTGTCCTATTGTTTTGCATCCAGATGAAAAAGAAAAGAAAGAGGATGTGGTTCAGTTTCCTACTACCCCTGAGAAGACTGAACCGAAAGACCCTGTTCAACCTGATGATGAGGAAAGCTCTAGCAACTTTAAAAGTATAGAATAAGAAGAACCTCCACCTCATCTTGTGAGGAGGTCCACACGAACCAAGAAGCAACTTAACAGGTTTGGGTATTCATTTCTTGATTCTGGTTGTGCTTTTGCCTTGATTTCTAAGACTGATAAGCCTAGAACTGTGAAAGAGGCTATGGGTATGAAAGATACAAGTTCCTGGAAGGAGGCCATAGAAGAGGAGATGGCTTCTTTGGAAAAGAAAAAAACTTGGGACTTGGTGCTTTTGCCTGAAGGACAGAAACCTATTGGATGTAAATGGGTGTTCAAGAAAATATTTGGTACAGATGTCAGTGTTGAGAAGTATAAGGCTAGATTAGTTGCAAAGGGGTATTCACAAGTGGAGGGAATTGATTATGGTGAAATTTTCTCTCCCATTGCAAAAATGACATCTATTCGGTTACTATTATTTCTTGTAGTAGCTTATGATTTAGAAGTGCAACAAATGGATGTGAAGACAAATTTCCTTCATGGTGATTTGGAGGAAGAAATCTACATGTCATAGACAGAGTACTACATGGTAAAAGGTAAAGAAAATCTGGGTTACAAGTTAAAGAAGTCTTTGTATGGTTTGAAATAGTCTCCTAGGATGTGGCACCAAAAGTGTGATGCAATTGTGTTGAGTATTTGATTTCTAAGATCAAAATCAAATCATTGTGTTTATTTCAAATTTGACAATGATCGCATTCTCATTATAGCATTGTATGTTGATGATATGTTACTAATTGGGAATGGTAAAAGTTTGATTTCTAATTTGAAGTCTTAGTTGTCAGCACAGTTTGAAATAAAAAATTTAGGGGCAACCAGGTACATTCTAGGGATGGAGATCAGAAGAGACAGAGCAAATAGAAAACTTTGGTTAGGCCAGAGTAAGTATGTTAACACTATGTTGGAGAGATTCAATATGGTGGATTGCAGACCATTGATTGTTCATGTCACGATGGGGACAAAGCTATATGTTGATGATTGTCTAAAGTCTCCTTCTGAGATGGAGGATATGAGTAGAGTACCTTATGCTAGTGTGGTTGGTAGCATGATATATGATATGGTCTATACAAGACCATACATAGCCCAAGCAGTGGGAGTCCTTAGTCTATTTATGGATAATCCTAGATGGGTACATTGGGATGCAGTGAAGAGAGTGTTCAGATATTTGAGGGGTACTTCTGAGTATTCCTTATGTTATCATGGATCTCCTATTGTCAATGTCACTTGCCCAATTAGAATCCACAAATCCTTGAATACTCACAAAATGTTGAGTAGTTCTTATGTGTTTACCATGTTTGGTGGAGCTATTAGTTGGATGAGTAAGCGACAACTTGTGGTTGCTTTGTCCATGACAGAAGCAAAGTACATGGCAGCAACTCATGCTTGTAACAAAGCCATGTGGCTTAAAAGGTTGTGTTCAGATGTTGGTTTTGATGTAGGATAGATTACTATCTGTTGTGACAATTAGAATGCCATTTACTTGGCAAATAATCCTACTTTCCATGCAAGAACAAAGCACATTGATATTCAATATCATTTTGTTCATGATATGGTAGAAGATGGGAAGGTGATATTAAAAAATCTGTTGACACTTTGAAGAATGTTGTAGATGCATTGGTGAAACCTGTGGGTAGAGATAAGTTCAGATGGTGTTCAGAGTCTATGGGACTCTTGGCTCCTAGAAATCAAATCTTGTCACTCTATTGGCTCTTGTAAGGTGTTTGACAAGTGGGAGAATATTGGGAATTAACGTGTCTCAACCTTGCAATTCCTAGCATTAATTACTTGATTATTTGTTTATTTATTTGCCTATGATCTAATTTATGTTGCACATCTTGTTTTGGCATTTAGTGTCAAGTGGCATGGTGAGTTGTCACTCAACTTGTAAGGTGACTAGGATGGTCAACTCATCCCATGTGGATATAGGTGTCCCATTTGAGGTGGCACTAATATGCCATGTGTTGACATCTTGTGGTATGATAGAGGAGTTATTTTGTATGACAGAATCTATGACACGTAAGAGCCAAATATAGAGATTCCTATGACAAGTGAAGACAAGTGTCGGAAAGCATCTTTGCATGTGGAGAAGGCATCTTTAAGTGCCCAAGTTAGATTATGACATGTTGTAAGAGGAATATGCTATTTTTAGTTGTGTATGATAGATTCTCTTACAACATTAAGTGTTGTTATGTTGCAGAATTTTATTACAGCTGTAAGATGCATAAGAGCATCTGTCATTGCATATTTTTAACCTGGAGCGCTCTATTCTTGGGAAGTCAAATGTTCCATGTATGAAAGATGTAAATGAGATGTATGCATGTTGGACAAGTGTCCTTGGGTGTGAGAAACGGGCCATGTGGCCAAGATGGACACCCATCTCTAGAAGCTTCCTATTTGTGCCTTGTAACTCTATATATTGAGGTGTTTTGGAGTAGTAGTTGTATAGTGTTTATATAGGTACTGTTATGCTACCGAAATTACTCCATAAACGACATTTGCAGACTCCTGGAAGAACTTTCATTGCAAGTGTGTTGTAAACAATCTTGTTTTGATAATACATTGTGCACGTTTTGGAGTGTGGGGTTTTTACCTAAAAAGGTTGTTTCCCCATGATATATCTTGTGTCTCTCTTGCATTCTTATGTTGTGTTTGCTATTGTAATCTGTATGTTAAACACATGACATAACTATAATTGTAAGGATTTAAAAGAATTTACATACTATTCTCCTCATTAGATTGGTGTAGGAAGTGTGTTCCGTGTACCTTGCTTCCTTTTAATAATCATTCTAATTCTTGATATAGAGTTTAATTGTAAAATAAATTCTCAAGTATATGTACTTGATTTTTATGATTTCATTTTTTGTTGGAAACCATGTAAATTCTAGAATTTTACTTGTTGATTGCTTATAGTATAGCCTCATGGGCCATTTTTTTCCTCTTTATGGATGCTACCTTGAGTTCTCTAATTTTTATCACTATTGGTAGTGTTTGGACATGCTAGGGTAGGTCCTATGATTGTGATTAGGAGTGTATTGATGTATTCAAGAGATTCCATTAGTGGGGATAGAACTAGATATGGCGTGACCAATGGGTGAACATTCATCTTTTATAATGGAGATGGGAGGATATGTGCATCGTGTTCAATAGAAGGGGATGCAAATTTCTATCAACTAGAGTGTATACTTAAATGAGTTGGAAGGGAGGCTGGAGCTACCACAAGAAAATGTAAGAGTATCAACAATTTGGAGTAGATGGGTAGAAATTGTAATCTCATGATTTCCTTGGTAAACTAGTTGTAGGTTTACTTGAAGCTCCTTGAAGAGTGATAGAATGACCAATAAAAATATCCTCATCAATTCTTATCAAATATATATTATTTGTAGGCTTCCATCTCATCTAAATACTCATCACCAATGTAATAGCATGCATCATTTTCAAATCCCATGTGTGATGATCCCATTTTTTTAAGTAACTTAAAAAGGTTCTAATTATAATTTAATTTTATAAAGTATTTTAATTACTTTATAAAATTATATTTTTATTAAGTTACTTAAATCAATTTAAAAACACTTTATTAAATAAAGTGTTATTGTGTACACAAAAATAGGCATTTAGAAAGTTTAAGTGTGATCGTGTACACAAAAAAATTTCATTTAATAAAATTAGGTCTGTCCTAATTTGTGAAAGTTTTAAAAGGATGCCTGGGATTCATTTGATATCATCAATTGAGTTTATGTGTTTTTTTGATTGAAGACAAGTCCTTGGTTTCAGCTTGAGTTTAAGGAGATGTTCCCTTGCATTCATGGTATCAAGGTGATGATCCATTGGTAATTAATGGTTTGGAGAAGATCACTTACCATTGATGAGGTGAAATCACTTTAGATTTCACTACTGAGTTTCAAAGCATTGCTGTACATCTTTTATATTGGGTTTATAGATTGAAAGTAGTTATTTGGTCGAAGACCATTGATTGGCAATTTGAAGATTGATAATCATTGTATATCATTCAAGACATTGTTGAAGAGTTTGAATATATATATATATATATATATATATAGTTTGTAGATTTAGATTTTGGTATTTGGTAATTTCTATTTGATCACTGAAATATTGGAAACAATATCTAACAAATACCAAGTTAATAAAGAATCCTTTAGATACTTTTGTAGCGGATCATGGGCCCCATGTTGTATGAAGGTTTTGAATGTTTTAAGGAAAGCTGAAGATGATTAGTGGAAAGTGGGGCCCTCGTAGATTCCCTCAATACATACATATTTGTGGATGCATCTTTTATAATAATTGAAGATTTTAATTGCTTTGCTGTTGAAATCGTGGTAAGTGGGAAGCATTTGTCTTGTGTTAAGAATCCATTCCCCTTCAATATCTAGCCACCACTTTATATATAATACATTTGTGATGATAGAGGATGGCGTGTGAAGTATAAGGTGTGACTTGTCAGCGCATGGTATGGAATATATAAGGTGACACAACAGGGATATTAACATTTTATTGAAGACTTTGAAATTTATTGAGGACGCCACAATTGTAGGAGGAATTCATGATATCGCTGCATGTCTAAAAGCTGAATGGAGCCTATGTTTTGTAAAGCAATTTTAATTCATTGAATTAGCTATTCAAGTAGATATAGCATGGAATCGTGAGGAAGGTTCATTTGGTGAATAGCAATCATGAAAATCATATAAAGTCTGCCATTCCTTGTGAATGCCTAAGACATATGAGTTGCATATTTATCAAAGGAGAGAGTTCGCAGTATAACAAGTGCAGTTCATCGTATTTGCAGTTATCTGAAGTACAGAACAAAGCACGAACTCTTCTAGGGTGATGATACCTAGTGGTGATCGTTCCAGCTTGGGTGACTTTGCACAAGGAAGCATCATAAAGCTGTTCCAATTCAGTGTATAAAAGTTTTGAAGGCAACAGTAGCATTGAGATATCATTGAGTCTGAGTTGCTTGACAACGATCAGCTACAGAATTTCAGCACCTAGAGTTATTGTTTACCAGTAATTTGATAGTTGTCAATTAGAATTATTTGAATCAATGGCAGGAGTCCAGTTTGGCGTTGAATTTGCAAAAGAGACATAACGGTTATTGGTCAGGAAAACGATACAAATGGTATGTTTGTTTATGTAATTTCTGATACAACTTCTGGTATATGCTATTGAGATACTGCAACTCAGATTTCTCCATACAGATTCTTAAACATTTGAAATATAATCAATGTTGTCAGTCTAATTTGTAACAGCAGGTTTATGACAGTCATACAACTGTGGAATTGAAAGGTCTGAGTTGTAACAGTGAGATCTGAGATAGTTTTATTTCCATTGTCATTTGCATTCATATGTTGGCATAGTTATATTGTATATGTGCAAGTAGGAAATCATATCAGACTTTAGAATATCAGAATATTAGCATATATTCTAAGAGGGATATTTCAGTGGTATCAGAGCCTTGATCTTGCCAGCATGTTTGGGTGTGTGATTTAGCAAATTTCAGAGTATGGCAACACATAAATGATGATATAATGGTTTCTTATGAGAAGTATTGTAATCTTCTACAACATGTTAGAGATAAGTTGTCTTTCGATCAATATATGGAGTATCAAATGGACAAAAAGAAGCAAAGACAGGAACAAAGCACAAAGAAGGTTAGAGGTATGCAAGAAATTATGAATAATTTCAAAAAATCATATGCAATCCCAACAATGAATGAAGACAATTGAACAGAACTTGCAATGGTGGAAAGACTACCTATCAACGCAATCTAATTTAAGCTCATTTTTCTATGATAAGTTGGACAGGTGTAATGATTGGGAGAATGGTACATCAGTTGTCATTGATCAGTCTATAAGTGAACGAGATTCTAGATCAATCATTGAAGAAAAACAGGTTGTAGAAGAGTCTACTTTCTATTGTGATGATGATTCCTTGCTTGAGCATGATCTTGACTTAGCTTCACAACATGAAGATGGTTTAAAGGTAGTTGATATTGAGATGGTAAATTGTGAAGATACATCACAAAGGTATGAAAGCAATTCTGATTTTTGGAAGAGCACTCCTATTTTCTCCCATAATCATCAGATAGTAGCCAAATCTATGATTGCTATAGGTCATGAATTGTCTCATGAGGACATAAATGAAGCACTTGGAGAGAATTGTATTGAATTGGCATTTGATGGTAAGCATTTGAATTTTGAGTTGGATGACAATTCTATTGAATGACAAGACATCATACGTGATTTGTTTGAGGACAGCAGTCCTATGACTTTGTATTTTCATGAGATAGATATGCTATCACCTTTGGATGATAGTTATTTGTGGTCTACTAATGATGGCATACAAAATTGGAGTGTTGGATATGATAATTTTGTTGAAAAAAAGGGCACTACACATCTGATTTTGTACATCAGACATTTGAAAAGGTGAATAAGACACAAGAACAATGTGACATTTGGCTAGAAAGAGCAAAGGAAGCTAAGCTAGTTGCTGGTCAAGCAAAATAGCACCTTGAAATGGTCAATGGAATGAGGCAATCAGCCTTGTTTACTTATTTTGGATCAGCCATTGATGATTTGCATGAGTGTGACAATGAGAATTCAGGTTTGCATAATACATTAATTTCCATTGGAGAAGATCAACCTACTCTTGAGGAGACACAACATCATTTTGATGATGTTTTCTAATTGGCACATGTGGATGGTTATTCTTCATTGTTGAGTAGTGAAGTAGGTGATTTCAGTTTTAGCACAATAGGAATGTATACATTTGTGTTTAGCATCCTTCATCTATTCATGTTACTATTCAGTGGTAGAAGGATTTTCAGCTTCATTGGTTCATTGCTTGGCATCTATACCTTCATGATTGGCATCTATATTGGTATGGATGTGTTTGTATCATTGTGCGATAGTGGAAGCAGTCCCAAGATCTTCTACACCAGCAGCTTTGAGATGATGTGTTTAATCATGATTGAGGAGCCTTGATTGATTTGGGGTCTAGGAATTGTTTGGGTGCAAATTTTCTTCTGGGACAAGTAATGTTGGGAAGGGAGGGTTGTGATTTCCTCATTTTTTTAAGTAATTTAAAAAGGTTTTAATTGTAATTTAATTTTAAAAAGTATTTTAATTACTTTATATAATTATATTTGTATTAAGTTACTTAAATCAATTTAAAAACATTTTATGAAATAAAATGCTATTGTGTACACAAAAACAAACATCATTTAAAAAGTTCAAGTGTGATCATGTACACAAAAACTTTTATTTAATAAAAGTATGTCTGCCCTAATTTGTGAAAGTTTTAAAAGAATGGTTGGGAGTCATTTGAGATCATTAATTCAGTTTATGTGTTTTTTGGATTGAAGACAAGTTCTTCGTTTCAACTTGAGTTCAAGGAGATGTTCCCTTGCATTCATGGTATCAAGGAGATTATCCCTCTATAATTAATGGTTTGGAAATGATCCCTTACCATTCATGAGGTGAAATTACTTCAAATTTCACTTCTGAGCTTCAAAGCATTGTTTTACATCTTTTGTATTGGGTTTTTAGATTGAAAGTAATTATTTGGTTAGAGACCATTGGTTGGCAATTTGAAGATTGATAATCATTGTATATCATTGAAGATATTGTTGAAGAGTTTGAATATATATATATATTCAAACTCTTCAACAATATCTTCAATGATATACAATGATTATCAATCTTCAAATTGCCAACCAATGGTCTCTAACAATATATATATATATAGTTTGCAGATTTAGATTTTGGTGTTTGGTTTTTGTTGTCCTTTAGATTTTGTTGTTTCTTACCCTTTGAAGATTGAGCTTTCTCATTTCCTGCAATGAGTGCTTGAGATTTACTAGTTTTCAAATTCCTCATTTGAATCAACTTGTCTTGCTCCCTTGTTAGGTTAGCAATGAAGTCATCAAGAGAAGGCATTACCCATGGGGCTCCAAGATCCCTCTTTGTTGAGTAGAAGGTAGATACAAACACAGAATACTCATTACGTAACTTGGATAAAACAGAAAGTACTAACTAGTCCTCTTTTTGTCAATCCTACATTCTTCTAGTTGCAACCTTAAGGACTTGAACTTAGTAAAAAAGTCTTGTAGAGATGTATAATCTTTTGGATGTAGACCTATGAGTTCATTCTCCAACTCATGACTCCTAAATTCATCTATCTTTCCAAATAGCTTGTTAAGACCTTCCCAAACTTCGTTGGGTGTTTTCAAGGACTCAATATGAAATAGTAATTCATGTGAAATATTAAGACACAAAAATCCAAAAGCTTGATCTCTTTTGTTTAACCATTTTTTCTTTTCCTTAGCAGTTGTGGGTTCTTTTTCAATATTCATTGTAATCCTATATAAGCCTTTATTCATGAGTGAGAAATTTTAGACTTCCATTTGTGATAATTGAAGGGTGCTGAGGCTGAAATAGAAATACTAGAATCCATGCTTGTAGCTTCCAAACAAAAATGCGGAAAGAGACGCTGAAGGAAGAAGTACACAACCAAGATGCACTTCTCAAGGAAGTGAAAGACACAAGACACCCGCCCTGATTAAATTTGAAGAACCCCCAAGATTTTTGTACTTTAAAAATAGTGTGTGAAGTGAGACAAAATGGGTTTCAAATAGGCACTTTATAACAATAGTGCAATTTTGAATCCAAAAGATGTGTGTCGAAAAATCATGCACATTTGCAAAAAAAAGAACTCCATTTCGAGTTACTGTTTGCAAAATATGTAATTTTTACTTTTTCAACTTCATACATTTAAATGCCTTTAATTTTGCAAAAAAAAAGAGTGGAACATCTAATTTGCAAAAAAATAGTTAAACACTTGGAGAGATTGCAAAAAAAAAGGGGGCTCAAGGGAGCAAAAAAACAAACTCCAGGTACTGGCGAGTTCAGACTCATGGTGGTAGGCAAGTTAACTCCACCTGCATAGTCACAGAGGATGACACCTTAAAGAGGCCTAAAGTGGGGGGCCAGACAGAATGCATGTTGTAAACAATGATGGAAAGGCGGTCAATGAGGCCAGTAGGGGCCAGATTTGTAGCAACCACGAGTCTGAAAAAAGACTCTAAGTCCAGGATGCAGGATCCATACAACCTGGAACAAAGTAAACAACAAATGACCCTTCCCAACGTCCATAGCCAGCTCTCTACAGCCTTTTAGCATCCATGCCTAGCCACAAAAAAAATGTTGGGCTTGCAAAAAAAGCGATGGCCCTGTAGGAAAGGTAAACAAACAAAACCTACAGGTGAGTTTGGGGAGGCCGTGCGCCTAGTTAATAGGTTGTGAGTGCTCAGGAGATTAGAACAACTTCACACGCAAGAACAACTTCAATGCTTGTAGAGATTAGGAGTCGCTAGCTGAAGGCCGTTGAAGAGATCTACAAACTGCAACCTCCAGATTTGTCAAATTGTGACTATGGATTGTGATATCATGCTCCTTCAAATGATGTTTGAAACCACGACCTCATGGTAGAAAAATAAATGCCTCGACCAACTTGGCTGGGCGTCGTTTCTCAGTAGGGCAGCGCTCCCTTCCTTGTCTGGCGATTTCAAAACCTACAGTCACAAACCCTTCCTATCTCGTGGCACAAAGAAAATCAGAACACAATCAGCCTCTTACTGTGAGAGGAGATACAAACTACTTCATCACCTCAGAAAATAAAGACCGATTGGTACACGCAAAGAAGTTGAACAACATATAGTTTGACAACCGCCTACCAGAGTTAGAGAATGGAGTTGGATAGCCTGGACATCCGAGTTGGCGGTTGTTGGCATGACTGTGAGGGGTGTGGCATCTTCCAAAGTCTCTTTTGCGATCCATTTCAAACTCTCAGGGCAGCATTATGCATTCCGGCCTGAAACTATATCCGTAAGCTCCGATACCATAAAACATGCTAGAATCAAAGAGATAAAAAAAAGCACATCAAACAACGCATGAATCAGAGAGAATGGACGGTCACCCAATGCATGAATCAATAGCAAAGAAGGCGAGTACATATAAGCTTGAGTAACCTTGAGTTAATGGGTGTCAATCCATAACTTGACATCTAAAGTAGATGTGGCAAGCTAAGTGGAGTGAAGAACTCTTCCTAACTGCCACACACCCAGATGAGGTGTCTTATACCATGTGCATTATATGAGGATTCCAAATGTTGCCAAATGAAAGCCAAATGAAGCCAAATGAAATGTATACACTAATAGTTTGTTATAAGAAAACTCATTTACCAATTTTATGAGATTCGCTATGCAAGTATAATATAGGGGTTTGCAGAAATTTATGCATTATTGATTGAATATATGATTCAGATTTGAAATATATCTCTGTTTATATTTGATTGCTGGCATATTGGAGACAATATCTGACAAATACCAGAAGAAAATTAATAAAGAATCCTTTAGATGCTTTTGTAGTGGATCATGGGCCCCATGTTGTATGAAGGTTGTGAATGTTTTGAGGAAAGCTGAAGAAGATTAGTGGAAAGTGGGTCCCTCATAGATGGTTAAATCCCTCAATACATAATTGTTGATGCATCTTTTATAATAATTGAAGATTTTAAGTGCTTTGTTGTTGAAATCATGGTAAGTGGGAAGCATTTGTCTTGTGTTAGGAATCCGTTCCTCTTCAATATCTAGCCGCCACTTTATATATAATACATTTGTGATGATAGAGGAAGGCGTGTGAAGTATAAGGTGTGACTTGTCAGCGCATGGTATGGAATATATAAGGTGACACAGCAGGGATATTAACATTTTAATGAAGAATTTGAAATTTATTAAGGACGCCACAATTGTATGAGGAATTCGTGATATCGCTGCATGTCTAAAAGCTGAATGGAGCCTATGTTTTGTCAAGCAATTTTAATTCATTGAATTAGCTATTCAAGTAGATATAGTGTGGAATCCTGAGGAAGGTTCATTTGGTGAATAGCAATCATGGAAATCATGTACAAAGTCTGCCATTCCTTGTGAATCCTTAAGACATGTGAGCTGCGTATTTATCAAAGGAGAGAGTTCGCAGTATAACAAGTGGAGCTGTTCGTATTTGCAGTTATATGAAGTACAGAACAAAGCACAAACTCTTCTATGGTGATGATACCTAGTGGTGATCATCCCATCTTGGGTGACTTTGCACAAGGAAGCATCATACATCTGTTCCAATTCAGTGTATAAAAGTTTTGAAGGCAGCAGTATCATTGAGATATCATTAAGTCTAAGTTCCTTGACAACGATCAGCTACAGAATTTCAGCGCATAGAGTTATTGTTTACCAGTAATTTGCTAGTTGTCAATTAGAATTATTTGAATCAATGGCAAGAGTCCAGTTTGGCGTTGAATTTGCAAAAGAGACATAATGGTTGTTGATCAGGAAAACGATATAAATGGTATGTTTGTTTATGCAATTTCTGATACAACTTCTGGTATATGCTATTGAGCTACTGCAACTCAGATTTCTCCATACAGATTCTTAAACGTTTCAAATATAATCAATGCTGTCAGTCTAATTTGAAATAGCAGGTTTATGACAGTCATACAACTGTCGAATTGAAAGGTCTGAATTGTAACAGTGAGATCTGAGATATTTTTATTTCCATTGTCATTTGTATTCATATGTTGGTATAGCTATATTGTATATGTGCAAGTAAGAAATAATATCAGACTTTAGAATATCAGAATATTAGCAGATATCCTAAGAGGGATATTTCACCATGTTTCCCTTTTAAAAAATCTAAGTGGCCTAATATCCTCAAAGAAACACTTGCATGTATAGAAAAGTGTGTATCCATTTATAAACATCTTTTAACAACCTATTTTTTCTCTCAACTCTCATAACTTATGTGTTGGTGTATACCTTTAGTCTATAGGCATACACATATGTAATTAATCATACTTAGGCGTATTGACACATATTCTTGTGAACTTGTCAAAGTAGTTGAGATGTTTTGAGAGGTTTCGACTTGCATCGACACCTCGCGCTATGTTTGTGGGAGGTTACTCGCAACAACTCCATGTAGAGGAATCCTATCCTCTTTTCATGGAGATTCGGGTACCTACACTTCTCTATTTAGACTCGTCTCATTTGATAATACAAACTGGTCAGTTCCATTGCAATTCATGTGCTTGTTAATCTTCCTCCATGATCTTGGTTTTCTACATGGTATCAGAGCTTTGTGGATTAGTTTTCATGCCATCATCTACTTGTTGTGCTATTCACCCCCATTCACGCCGAGCTTCATACTGTGAGGCATGGTTTTATGCTTGGTTTGATTATTTTTTATTAACTGTGTGAGTTTTTTGCTGGGGCTTCGAAGAGGACAGAAGACGCCTATTGAGATGGCCTGGCACTTGTATTGGAACCTAGGTCTGCACAAAGGCCGACCCACGTCCCCATCTAAATGTCGCCTTGCCCTCAATAAAGGCCACTCCACCACATGCTTGGCGTACCATTTCCCACGCTAGACACGACGACTTGAGCTAGCGAAAGGCATCTTCACCTATGCTTATGAACACCCTCACAAGGGTTTGGTCGAATGCCCCACAACGCCCATACACAAGCCAGTATAAAGTAGCTAGAGACGCTACCTGTAATTGCATCCTATAAGCCCTAAACAAGGGAAATTATAAGTCCTGGTGTGAAGGCATCTTGAAACACTTTAGGTTCCATAATCTCATACCCCATCTGTATGGACTTGTTCCTAAACCTGGTAAACAATTTTAGAAGGCTAAGTGGTTTAATCATCATGATCACATTGTTGGATTGATTAGTTTACATATATCAGATGCCATTTTGTATGCCATCATCGATATTGATTGTCCACATGCATTGTGGATCACAATTTGGGAGATATATGGAGACTCGAATGTTTCTCCATTCCCACATGATCCTGATTTGATCACAACTCACATCCCTAATCATTATACAAAAACAAAATGTTCCAGTGACATAGAAGAAATCATCACTCCTACTATTGCTTCATTAAATTCCAGAGTTGCTTCTCTAAAAGCTTCCAGTGCTTCTTTGCAATAGGATATTAGTTGTCCTAGCATTGCTTATTGGGACATATTTCTACCTGACATCACTTGTCTATTTATAGAATTCTGTATTGCTGACATGGAAGCACACATTGAGGACATCAGTATTCTTTTCGATGACAATTTCAATGAAGCTGTATCTACATTGTCCACTTCAGATATCCATGCTCTACATTGTCCTACACATGGTTCTAGATCGTCATCATCTTCATCTATTGCGCATGCACCTAATTTGATTATGGCATCGACATGGGGACACCTGAGCACTCTTCAAAGGCATCAACATGAGCACCATCATCCTTGGATCAGCTTCAGCATGATTCAAGATCATGCATACATCTTCTCGCATGGGAAGATATCCTGCATCTTCAGGTGGTTTCATTTCTTCCTAAGGGAAGGAACATTGTTTGACGTTCTTGGATCTACATTTGCATCCTTTGTCGACTATCCAACATCACTACAGTAGAACATGTATAATGGGGGGGTCTCATAGACCTTCTCTTATTTGCTCTCCTATGGGGGGAATTGTATATTATACTCATTGAAAGTAGTACTTTTTCACCTATTTAATCTCTCTTTTTGGAGGATAGTTTTTTTCCCACTGGGTTTTCTATCTTACTCCATTTTTTATAGTTTGCATTGTACTTGCATACCTTATCAAGCTTCATGGCTAGGATTCATTTTCTTTTTGTATTGTGCATGGGTACCTCACCAGGCTTATAGTCGAGACCCATTTTTCATAATACTCTCCTAAGCTATGCTTAAGGGGGGTGCTGGTGTGTACCTTTAATCTATAGGCGTACACATTTGTAATTAATCATACTTAGGCATATTGACACATGTTCTTTTGAACTTGTCAAAGTTGTTGAGACATTTTGAGAGGTGTCAACTTGCATCGACACCTCATGCTATGTTTGTGGGAGGTTACTCACCAAAACTCCATGTAGAGGAGTCCTATTCTCTTTTCATGGAGATTCGGGTACCTACACTTCTCTATTTATACTTGCCTCATTTGATAATACAAACTGGTTGATTCCATTGCAATTTGTGTGCTTGTTAATCTTTTTCATGACCTTGGTTTTCTACATTATGTAACTAGTATAGATTGTTAGAAAATATTAATGTGATATGCACCTAGTGGCAATCTTGAGATTGTAAACCATTCTTTGTTGTAAGGTCTTTGTTGTAAGGTCTTCACATCAACAATCATGCATATCTATTGCTCATTATTATTCAGTTTTTTTTGAGATTTCATTTCTAAGGGTTTGTGTTGTTGGCAGACATGGACTTCCAGCTGGACATCAGTAATCTCCCCTGCCACCATAGCTCAACTACTCTCCAACCACCGCATTTATCTCTTCTTTCTTCTTCTATTTTCCTCGATGTACCTAGACACTTCTCTTGTGTGTATTTTGAAAGTTTCACTAGTAGCTTGGTAATGAGCTCTATTTTGTAAAAAAAGGGGTTTTTGATACTCTGTTTTGTATGGACGTATGAATGTATCAACAAAAGAGCACCGGCAGCTCTCTTTTTGAAATGGCATTATTAAAGTTCAGTTTAGTTCATAATATTTTTGTTGTAAGTTGGCTGTGTGTTTGTGTTTGTGTTTCATAATTTGTGTTTAGTCCTCTCTGCATTCCAACAAACTGGTATCAGAGTAGAAGGGTATTCCCAATTGTCAAAGGTGAAGTTTGAAGCCCATATCCATTGGACCCTGGAGAGTAGAAGAATTCGATGGTGTGTTGATGTTTCAGGGCATTGAAGTTGTCAACTGTAACTGCCAATGCAGAAGCCAAAGAAGATCTATAGAGATAAGATGTTTAATTGCTGTTGGTGAAAGTGAAAGGAGAGCCGACCAAAAACTGAAGCAAAGATAAAAGAAGCACTGGCATATATATTGGTTGTTGTTTTGTGTACCCGCCAAAGCAAGGAGGATTTCCATATTAAAGTGGATCGCAGATATATAGAGATTGGAATTCTAAGCTACAGTCCATGGAGAAAGTAGTCTGTCCAAGCAAGGAGTCCAACTAAAGGAAGAGATTGGAAAAGGAAATAGAGGAATAGTAGTAAGGAGAGACAAGTTTTTTAATTTTGAAAAATCATGGCAAGAACAAGTGGAAGTATTTAACAACCCCAGGTTCCAATCTTTAATGGCAAAAACTATGATTTTTGGAGTATAAAAATGAAAACCTTGTTTTTCTCCTAGGATGTTTGGGACTTGGTGGAGAATGGATTTCCTGAACCAGCAGACCAGCAAGCTTATCAAGCTCTTTCACAAGCTAAGAAGGATTTGTTGAAACAAAATAAGAAGAAGGATACTAAAGCATTATATTTTATTTAGCAAGCAATGGAGGAATCAATTTTTCCAAAAGTAGTAGCTGCTACAAGATCAAAACAGGAATGGGAAAGTTTGCAAACAGCATACCAAGGCACAGGCAAGGTGAAAATAGCAAAATTACAAATTCTTAGAAGGAATTTTGAAAACTTGCAAATGAAGGACATAGATTCAATAGATTCATTCTTAACTCATGCAATGGCAATAGAAAATCAGATTAGATCATATGGAGAAACCATTGGGGATCAAAAAGTTGTAGATAAAATACTTAGAAGCTTATCCACAAAGTTTGATCTAGTTGTAGTAGCCATTGTGGAGTCCAAAGATCTTACTCAGGTATCAGTAGATGAATTAATGGGATCATTCTTGGCACATGAACAAAGATTAAATTGATCAGGGACATTATCATTTGAGAATGCATTCAAGGCTCAGCTTTCATTTGGCAGAACAAGAGGGAGATCAAATAACAACAGAGGTAGAGGATGTTTTACACCAAGAGGAGGAAGAGAAAATACACAATTTGAAAGTAGAAGACCAACATCAAGCCCACATGCTCATTCTACACCAACAAGAAGAAGGGGCAGCAACCATTCTAACAGCCATCATCAAGGAGAAAGGTATGATAAATCCAACATCCAATGTCATTATTACAACAAATTTGGGCATTTGCATCTGAATGTAAAAAAAGGGCAACATGATATGAATAAACAAAAGGCGCACTTTACAAATAAAAATCAGCCCAACACTAGTGAACAAAACACCATATTGATAACATGCAATGTAGCACAAGAGAGTTCTAAAGAAGTATGGTTCCTAGATAATGGATGTAGCCACCATATGAGTGGGAGTAAGGAGATGTTTGCAACAATGGATGATTCAGTAAAGTCAGAAGTAAAGTTGGGGAATGATCACTGAGTTTTAGTCATGGGCAAAGGGTCAATTAATATAAGAACTAAGCAAGGTGAGGAAAAACATATTCTTGATGTATACTATGTTCCTGGATTGCAACACAATCTCATAAGCATTGGGCAACTAGTGCAAAAAAGATATAGAATATACTTTGAAAATGGTGAATGTGTGATTTTAGATAAGAAACCAAGCAATAGGCTGATTGCAAAAGTTGAAATGACAAAAGATAGGATGTTTCCACTTAGAATCCAAAGTGAACTATTCTTAGAGCCAAAAGGATTGCAAAAGGTTACTGAATTAGCTTTCAAAGCTTCATACAAAAATAAATCTTGGCTATGGCATTTAAGATTTGGGCATTTAAACTTCAAAGGGTTACAGCTATTATACAAGAAAAGAATGGTATATGGATTGCCACCAATAGAGCCACTTAAGACAACATGTGAGAGTTGCATATTGGCAAAGTAACATAGGAAAAAAATTCCAGTTGGGGAGTCTTATAGGGAAAAGCATCCACTTGAGATAGTGCATTCAGACCTTTGTGGACCTATGCAAACACCATCCATAAGTGGGAGACTTTATTTGTTGACATTTATTGATGATTTCAGCAGGAAAGTATGGGTTTATTTCTTGAAAGACAAATCAGATGCATTTGCTGTTTTTAAGGAGTTCAAGGAAAAAGTTGAGAAAGAAAGTGGTTACTATATCAAAACATTGAGAACCAATCAAGGTGGTGAGTGCATATCAAATGATTTTCAGAATTTTTACAAAGAAAATGGCATAAGGAAACAATTTGCAGCAAGGTATACTCCTCAACAAAATGGAGTAGCTGAGAGAAAGAATAGAACAATCATGGAAATGGCATGAAGTATGATAAAAACAAAACATCTACCAAATGAGTATTGGGCTGAAGCGGTTGCATGTTTAGTATACATATTAAATAGATGTCCAACAAAAGCAGTGATAAATAAAACACCAGATGAAGCTTGGAGTAAAAGGAAGCATAATATAGCACATTTGAGAGTCTTTGGATGTGTGGCATACTCATTAATACCTCAAGAGTTGAGAAAGAAACTATATGATAGAGGAGAGAAGTGCATATTTGTGGGATATAGTGAATAGTCCAAGGCATATAAGCTATACAATCCTATCACAAAGAAGCTGATAATAAGTCATGATGTTGAGTTTGTTGAAGAAGCATGGGATGGCAGCATAGACAAAACAACTACAATTGCAGCTAGTGTTCCACAAGAGAATGAAGAGAATGAAACTCAAGTTGTGAATCCTACTTCACAAGCAAATGTTCCTACAACACCTTCTAGGGTGCCTACCACTCCAAATCCTACTACTCCAGCAAGTAATAACAGCAGCAAGTCTTCTAATCCAACACTTGCATCACTAAGATCAAGGTCTATAAACACTTCAAAGAAGATGTGTAGTCTAAGGGAGATATATGATGAAATACAAGAGGCAGAAAATGATGATTTATGCTCTAATTTTGCATTTTTAACACAAGCTGATCCAATTTATTTTGAGGATGCCATTAAAGATAACAATTGGATTGCAGCCATGGATGAAGAAATTTAGTCAATTGAAAAGAATCAAACTTGGGATCTAGTAGAGCTTCCTAAAGGCAAGGATGTGATTGGAGTTAAATGGGTTTACAAGACAAAGTATAATGCTAATGGAAAAGTAGAGAAACACAAGGCAAGACTAATAGATAAAGGCTTCATACAATAGCCAGGCATAGATTACAATGAAACATTCGCACCTGTGGCAAGATTGGATACCATTAGAATGGTCTTATCTATAGCAGCTCAAAATAATTGGAAAGTTTACCAAATGGACGTCAAATCAGCATTCTCGAATGATATTTTAGAAGAAGTGTATATAAAGCAGCCACCCGGTTATGCAGTTTTGGAAGAACATAAAGTATACAAACTGAAAAAGACACTATATGGTTTAAAACAAGCTCCTAGAGCTTGGTACAGCAGGATATATTCTTATTTTGTGAATAATGGGTTTTGCAAGTGTCGCAATGAACCAACTTTGTATGTCAAAGTGAATGATGGAGGAGAAATATTGATAGTGTGCTTGTATGTAGATGATTGGATATTCACAAGTAACATGTCAATTAACTCATTCAAGGCAGCCATGGAAAGAGAATTTTATATGACTGATTTGGGGCTCATGAGATATTTTCTTGGGATAGAGGTAAGTCAAAATGATCAAGGCTTTTTTATATGTCAAAGCAAGTATGCTAATGATTTCTTGAAGAGATTTCAGATGACAAATGCGAATCCAGCTCCTACACCTATTGCATTGGGCTTAAAACTTAGCAAGAATGACAAAAGTCCTAATGTTGATGCAACCTTATTCAAAAGATTAGTTGGCAGCCTCATGTATCTAACTGCCACAAGACCGGATATCATGTATGGGGTTAGTCTCATTTCTAGATTCCTAGACAAACCAAAGGAATCACATTGGAAAGCTAGAAAAAGAGTATTAAGGTATATAGTTTGAACAAAGAGCTTTGAAATTTTGTATACATCTTCAGATGATTACAAACTAATTGGATATATGGCTAGTGATTGGGGAGGTAGCATGGATGACAGAAAAAACACTTCAGGGTATATCTTTCATCTAGGGTCGGGTTCTATCTCTTGGGCATCAAAGAAACAACCAATTGTGACACTCTCGTCAGCTGAAGCAGAATATGTGGCAGCCACATCAGCAGCTTACCAAGCAGTATGGATGAGGAGAGTACTTTCAGATTTGAGGCATCCACAAGAAGAACCTAAAAAAATTTATTGTGATAATAATTCTGCAATTGTTTTATCTAAAAATCATGTCTTTCATAAACGGAGCAAGCATATTGATACACGATATCATTTCATTTGAGAATTGGTGAACAATGGTGACATATATCTTGAGTTTTACAGGTCCAAAGAACAATTAGTAGACATTTTCACAAAGCCACTTGCAAAGAGTGTTTTTGAGCATCTCCGGGAAGGAATTGGAATAGCATACATATATGGTAGTGAAGATTAAGGGGGAGTGTTGGCGGACGTTGACTTCCAACCACCGCATTTATCTCTTCTTTCTTCTTCTATTCTCTTCGATGTATCTAGACACTTCTCCTGTGCCTATTCTGGAAGTTTCTCCCATAGCTTGGTAATGAGCTCTGTTTTGTAAAAAAGGGGGTTTTTGATACTCAGCTTTGTATGGACGTATGAATGTATAAACAAAAGAGCACCGGCAGCTCTCTTTTTGAAACGACATTAATAAAGTTCAATTCTGTTCATAAAATTTTTGTTGTAAGCTGGCTGTGTTTGTGTTTGTGTTTCATAATTTATGTTTAGTCCTCTCTGCATTCCAACGTGTTGCTTATTTGACTCATAGACTCTTAGGATAAATCTTATTCTTTCATCCAAGTTTATTTGATACAAAGAATGTATATATCATTCCCATCTAAAATAAGGAGCATCTAGTCAACCACAATGTAAAATAGGATAAATCTTATTCCTTCGCTTCCATGCTCCTGGCATGGCACCAAGACCACCGAGAATCAGTGAACCCCTCGCGTCAGCTTCTTCTTTGTCATTGGATACACTTTGGGCATGGTCGTTCCCAGCACTGAGACTATTGATGGTTATTTCAAGTGATTACGTGATAACATGGAATATGATGATTATAGGACTTGCCTAAAATGGGCATGTTGAGGAAACTGTGAAGCTTTTATGCAGATGGAGATCCATATCTATGTCATAAAAAATGATTATGAGTTGAATGTTTTCATGGGAAGCGCCGTTGTGGACATGTATACTAAATGATATTCTAAGCATGTACATAGGATAAAGAGGCCGCGAAAGAGTTTGTTGTGTACATGATCGATTCTGGGCGAGATATGTTCTTACACACTTCAGTACTGTTGTAAAGTGTATTCTTGTGTCCCTAAAAACTCGCATCATTAATAGCGACTATGATGAAGTGGCAATATTTTTTTATACTAGAGAGAAAAGAAATTTGCAGGAATCTAAGGGGGTGTCTATGTGATTAATGTTCGCCAAGGAGAAGACTTTGATCGCCCAAAATGAGATTGGTTAAAATTTTACCCATATAGTGGATAATTTTGAAAAGGAAATTGGAAGTCAAAGTGGAATTATTCGTAGATCAAGAGAAAACCCCTTATACAGTGCACTTTGGGTTGCTCAGGGACTCCTACATAAAGTATCCACCAGGAATGTTGATAAATGCATACTGCTATTCACAAATAATGATGATCCATAGGGAAATGTTGATCCTAGGGTCGAAGCAGACATGAGAAGGACCACAATTCAGAGGGCCAAGGATGCACAAGATTTGGGTATTTCAATTGAATTTTTCCCTTTGAGTAGATCAGATGAAGAATTAAATGTTTCCATTTTTATGCTGATATGCTTGAGTTGGAGAATGAGAAATTATCTCAGTTCATGTCGTATTGGGAAGGCCAGAGCTATGGTGTGACCCCTCCTGGTGAGAACCCTAAAAGTTTGAAAAAGAAAACCCTAGTACCCCTCATGTTGTTCGCCTTTATTCCATTGCCTCTACAAGACATGGAGAATCGAGATTCGTTTGATGGCAAAACAGCAAGTTTGCATGTTAGAAGAGCTGTTTACTATGACCCGGAGACTGGGAAGGAGGATCCGTCCAAGAAAGGTGGCGTTTGCAACGATTATCTTTGTGATAGTAAACTGGGAGACAAGGTCCAGATTATAGCTACATTTAGTGGATACCTACGAAGAATGTTTATGTGAGATGTTTCTTCCTTCAAATTTAGAGGTCTTGCATGACTTTTCTTAGGGTTTGCCAACACTGATAGTCTTCTCTACCATGACGAGTTTACAGAGTATATGAAGCCCTGATGTATATGAACTCTTTATTTTAATACAGTATGGGTTTGTGCTTGTACGCTTTTAAGAAAAAAAATATATATTTTATAGATCTTTTATCCCTTCTCATTGTGGTTGGGAAAAAATTTCCATCTTTTTTATTTCTTGTTTTAGGATTCCTGGACATCTAACCATTCCATTCTCTATTTTCTTTTGTTAAACAACATTACTATGTTGTTGGTCCAAAACCAATTTATAAAAATATTTTGTATTAATATCACCTTGTTTACTCATTGATTTCTTGCATGTTGTCTTTGTCATTAGTCTTCCTGATTTTGTAGACCCAATAGATTGTGGGTAAACAATTTGATGAAAATCCTAGTCAAATCCAATCTCTTTGATTTTATTTTGAACTATTGTCAATTTCTTCTTAATTTGTAGGACTTTTCTATGAATGTCACTATTGTGTCAAATTTTGAGGTAATGAAGTTTACCCATGAGTGTTTACATTGCATATCCTTACCTATTTTCCCGCCTGCTCTTTGAAATCTACAAGTGGTAACAAAAACTTTTGAAATTTGAATCCTTGTTGTCATTGCCTATTATATTTATTTAAAATTGATATTGATTATTGTCCAATGATTTGAAAGAGTTGTCTCTTATCTTGGCTGAGATTTCCTTTTCAGATGTGATCCATTGATTAGTGATGTAAGTGACTAGTGTAGAAGGGTATGGCTTGGATGAGATTGTTGGTATTTGTTACTAAGATCCGATCCACCATATGTTCTATTAGAATTATATATTTTTTGCCATGTGTTAGTTTTATAAATTTCCTAAAAAGAAATATAGCTCAAATTCTTGAGTGATAATAAATATAGATCGTCATAGGATAGATTGATTAAATTTGTAATCATACCTCACTAGATGCCACTGGACTAAAGTGTGAGAGTTATAATAAATTTTGATGTACTTGCTTCCTCATATACTTTTGTACTTAATATTTTCCTTGGTGTTTGGAGTTTATTCTCATGACTTCTTGTAGGAGGACTGCATCTATTCCCTCAATTTGCAATATGTTATGCAGGTATTGACCTTTTTTGGGCACACCTATTCCCTTGGCATTCTTTGGAAAAGTCTGTATTAAATAGATTTGAGAACCTCCAAAATATCTTCCTCTAGTGGCTGATTAGAGATGGGAGTTTGTTCCATTTATAGACCCATTTGAATTGAAGAGTTGTATAGGATGTGTGTGAAGTTGAACCGATTTGAACATTGTGATTGTTATTCCTAGGTTGCTCTTCACTTCTGATTCAATTTTAGCATTGGATGATTTTCTCTTTCTATTTTACTCCATTATGACTTTTGGTTCTCATAGTTGCAATTTTTTTGGGGTTAAATTTGCTGACATATCACCTACCTATGTGTTATTTTACTTTTAGTATTGGAATGTGTCGAGTATGTTTGTGCTGAAAAATGAAATAGCTCCTAATTCTCATCTTTTCTTTTAGATATACTAATTCTAGGTGTGATATCTCTTAATTTGGGCTGTTTTCTTAAGAATTTCTACCATCTACTTTTTTGTTACTCTGTTGATCTCACAAAGATGTGAATTATCTCTTGTTTCCTTAACTTTTCTTGTGTAATCTCACCTGAATTTATTCTCATATGGTTGGTAGTTTTGAGTATTTATCTGTCATATTTTAGGCTTAGAAAGTGTTATTGTTGGTGGTTGTTCCATTGCATCTTGTGAACATGCTTGGTCCAACTCCATCATTTCTTGGTTTGGAGAGACATGGAAAAGATGATTGTTCTCATTACACATTTAATATTTAAACAACATATTATCATAATATATGGGTTTGTTTTATACACCTCCCATATCTAAAATCATACAACTTGATAGTGTTTTTCATAGTCTAGATCCACTCAAAAAAATTCATAAATCACAAGCTCAATTTTTTTGCAAATTCTGGAGCAGCTATGTATTATGTAATTGCAAATCAAAGAATTTATAGAAAAATGTAATTAGTTTTGACTAAGGAGCATACATAAATATTACCTATCTTGGAATTGTGCTTGGTAGATTCTATGTTAAGTTGAAATCTAGTAACAAGTGTTTCTTAAAGAGCCCATATCTCTTCATGAACCATGGTGATCCTAAATATAAAAGATCTTTATTTTGTTTGGGAAAGAAAATTTCTAGAAAGTAGCCTTTGGAAACCCTCAGCATCTAGACTAATATAAAAGGCTTCTACTTTTCATGAGCCCACTAAGTGTTTTGGATCTTGGAAAAGCCCACATAAATCTATAGATTAGGGATCTTTCCTTCAACATTCAGAGTTGATCTTCCATATCATCCATGTTAAAGAAGATGGGGGGCGTGTCCATTTTCTAGTAACAACCATTCTCCTTTTTGGATACGAAATGGGTTCTTATAGCTATTTTCTTGGCATGATGTACAAAACTACTTATATCTTCCTTCCAAACATGAGGTGTTGCTTCTGTGACTAGTCTTGAGTATTGTGCTTGAGCATTCTATGAAGAGGCCAATACACCCTCCAGAAAGATTCTTCTTCCTCAACTAGTTCTTGCTTGACTATTTAGAGAGTAATATGATGAGAAAAACCTCTACTAATTTTTGGTACATAAGTAGAGGGTGAGAATAGGGCTCCTTGAAGGGATGTACATTAGTTGATATGATCAAAGAGACATGCAAGTTTTCAACATTCACAATGGAATGCAAATTCATGTATAGATGAAGATTTAGTATGAAAGTATTAGAATTTAGTTTTTTGAGAATCTTAGATGGACTATATCTAATTGGTTTTAACTTCGTTGCTACCCCTGAGACTTATCTTTTTCTAAGTAAAGATATTATATGTCCCTAACTTGGAACTCGACTCTATGCTAATCATGTCTTGCTTCCTACTTAGCTTGAGATTCCTCTAAACTATTTCTCTTAGAGACATATACTTCTTGTTCTTTCAACAATTTTTCAGTTTAGTGGATTTCTAAATCCATTTCTTGCACCCTTTGTAGCTATCCCATCAAAACATTAAATGGAGTAGGTAGTAACCAACAAAAACATGTCTCAATAACTTGCATCAACAATGTTTAACTTCAAACTATTTGGATCACCTCATAACCATCTACAACCTTGTACATGCATACTTTATTCTTACAAAATATTAGCACGTTAGGAGTGTTTGAAACTTATATGCTTAGTTAGTTTGACAAGTGGCTAAGAATAGTAGTTTAGTCAAATTTAATATCTTTTCATGATCTAATTCAGATCACATTCAATCCTTTCATAAGCCTTTTTAAATTCTATTTCTAAAAATATATCCTTTCAATAAAACAAACAAAAGTGAGCATGCCTGGGAATTTGTGATATTAATTTCTTAATTTCTGCACAAATGAGCACCTAATCTCCTTGAATATAAGAAACGTACATAGCGTCAGGATGCCAATCTTACTTGCATGCTATAAAGAAAAAATGCGAAGAGGATATTCTTTATAGAAAGGACTCCATCATAGACTACCATTATCCCTTACTCTATGAAATAAATAGATGAAGTATAATGAAATAGGAAAAAGACCTTCCTAAACATCAACCACATTCAACCAATCATTAACGAGAATGCTGCAATCCAATGCAAGATGAAATGCAGACTACATATAGGAATCGTGAGAGAACAGATTACCATTATTCAAAAAGAGCTGACAAACTCACAACAGGCCATCTGGAAGGTTGGACCATTTTCTCTATTTCCATGTTTCAAAGATTCCATACGGGTTTGTAATTCAGTCACCTACCACCAGACTCTGACTGTCCAATAGACTCACGGGTTTGCTAGTAGATCTAGACTCAAATGGAGGATGGACTCATAAATCTTAGAACTGATTTCAAAATGTATCTTGAAGAAGACAAGAACTCCTCGAAACCAATCCAAATAGAAGAATTTGGTTTCAACTAGATTACAAATAACCAGAGAGAAGTCTAACTCACCACTCTTTGCAAAGGCATTAAAAAGTCAACTTCTTCTGCTAACTGCTCCAACTTTCTGCAAAGAAGAAACAATTCATGTAAAAAGTCTACATGTATAGGGCATAGCTGTGTTTTAAATGTTTTGTCCTCATAAAAACTAATTCAACTAACTCTGTTATCAAGAACGGATTTGTATTGCATTCTAGACATTGTAATGAAATATCAACAGCATTAATATATGGCAAATAGGCATTTCAACATAGAAGTGATACAATTTGAAGTAGAAGTGATACCATTTGAAGTGGAACCAATTGCTCATCAGGTAGAGATGGAAGGTACAAGGCAAAGGATGGTATAGAAAAACATTATGAAAATCAGACCGGGCAAAAACAACAATATTGGCAGATCTAAAGAAAGGAAGCAATTTGCAGTGATGGGTTTTGATTTTGCAGCAAAGATTGTGGGATTTCTTTTTCCCAAATAAAAAGAAGATGCAAGTCAATTTAATTTGTTTGTCCTATTTATAGAGGAGAACAATTCAGAAAAAGTGGCGGATGTCTTAGATTTGGGCAACTGATGTTAAAAAGCACTGATGTTAAGAAGGACAATCTTGAAGACATCAAAGGATATGATGCAAAGAAGAGCTCTTTTCAAGACCACATGCAAGAGCAAAGGTAAAATATGTAAGGCTGTAATTGATTCTGGCTCAACAGATAATATGGTATCTCAGGGAATGGTGGATAAACTGAATTTATAAAGAATTCCACATCAAAACCCTTACAAAGCATCTTGGGTGAGTGATAGTCAATCACTTTTGGTATATGAACATGCATATGTGGATTTTCAGATTGGGGATTATCATGATAGAATTCTGTGTGACATATTGCCCATGGAATGTTGTCGCCTACTGTTGGGTAAGCCAATTTAGTGTGGACGGGGTAGCGGAGTTACAACAGAGTTAAACCCCGTAATTGAAACAATGATTTTGGGTAAAATGAAACGATGGTAAATATAATCCATGTGTTTTTATGGTTCAATATTCAGAACAGACACAAGCAACTGTAAAGATATCCGTACCATGAAACTGATTTTCAATGTTGAAGAGTAAAGATAATCCTATCAACCGCTAAAACATATTTGCATATTTTTATTACTATAAATTTTAATTGATTATTGTGAATCAATATACATTTTAATAAGAAAGCCTATCAAATTAAAATTTATTATGAAAGAGAAATAAGGTTAGAGAAGATCTATGTCATACCCTTTTTTCTATGTTTAGATCAAATACTCTGAACTCTTTCTCAAAGCCTTGTTTAAATAAACCATCTATTGTGATGTTGAGCCTCGCTTCTCTGTACAAGTTATTATGATGCATGAATATTACATCATATATTGTGATAACAAATCTGCATTCTTTAACAGTGCCCGCTAGCATAATATACACTCTTAAACCCGTATTTATATTGTGAACTCTAAACCATACAATGCATCAAGCATTATGATGTTGGCTTCCTTCTTATAAAACAGAGCCTAAAAACCCTATTTACCTTTAGGTTTTCTTATAGATGACAAACCACACCCAACATCATGATGTGTTGCATAACAAATCCAACATTATAATGCTACACTGCATTCCTCCTAAACTGCACCTCACATCTGGTGTAGGGTCTCCAATAGTGGGCAACCTTATGATGTGACAACATATCACATCCATTATAATTCAAAGCTATTATAATGGGATCTCAAAACCATAATTTCTATTGTGAACTTTTTATAAGCTACACGTCATATCAAGGGATTAGACTGGGATCGTGCCCCTGGCAAATTTCGCAGAATGAATACCCCTCCTTCCTTGTTTCTCAGCCGAAGTAGTTCAGACTAAGGCTCGTGCCCTAAGACTTGTGCCCCCCTCTGTCCTTGGCTCTCAGTCGAAAAGGTTCAAACTAAGGCTCATGCTCCCGAATCGTAGCGAAAATGAATTTGTGGATGACCTCTATAAAATTATAATATAAAGCTATTATAATGAGATCTCAAAACCCTAATTTCTATTGTGAACTTTTCATTAACTACACATCATACCTATAATTATTTATAGAGCCTTCATCCTCGACCTTATCCACTCTCTTTGACTTCTCAAGAAAGAATACATTAATAATGAAAATCAATGAAAATAAGTTCGTTATACCAAAGAAAAAAAAACATGAGTGCTTCATACAACTTCAACTTAAATAGTTTGTACTTTTACAAGATGGAAACTAGCCACTACATTAATCATTATTTTTTCTTGTAAAGTGAAAGTTAAATACATACACTTATACTAGGGTAGTTGTGAAGCCCAACCATAACTAGTATAGATATCTGAAATACATTATTTAAAAAACACATAGAGATACCTCTCTAGAGCTATTTTATTTACTTATTATTATTATTATTTTACTTTAGAATTATTTTTTACTACATACGTGCACATGGACACATAGATTTTAATTTTAATTTGTCTACAATGGATAAAATTTTAATTTTACTTTTGGAAAAGCCACCATTTAGGGCAATTCTTTTGTTTTGTTTTTTACTTTGAAAAGTGTAGTAAATATTGTACACATAGATTTTAATTTTAATTTATCTACAATGCATAAAATTTTAATTTTAATTTTGGAAAAGCCACCATTCATTATTTGGGCAATTGTTTTGTTTTGTTTTTTACTTTGAAAAGTGTAGTAAATATTGTATACTTGTATGTTACTTTTAATAGTTTATATTTTAAAATTATGATGTCTTATATTTAAAAAATAAATAATTAATGTAAATAGTAAAAAACATGATCATCTATATATTGATCTATATATTGAGGTAGTTATGAAGTCCCACTACAAAAATGATAAACTTAATGGCAAATATTTAAAAATATGATCACCTTTAATTATGTGTTCTAAAAAGCTCGCTTACTTTTAAATTATTTTGGGAAAAATAATAGATAAAATTGAAAAATATAAGAGAAAAATAATTAATGAAATAAAAGTTAAGGTACAACTTATTAAGTCTCCTTATATAGCCAAAAAGTACTTAAAGGGAAGACTAGGGATATGTATTACCTACATGGCATCAAAGCCCTATTTACAGCATTGTGATGTAGTGCATGGCATATCCAATGATAAGGGTGTATGTCTCATTCTTCCTTTTATAATATAGTTTATTAGGATTCAAAGGCATCATTTTTATTTCTATTGGAAACTTTTCAAAGCTACACAACATATCTAACATTATGATGCAAGGTCTCCATTAGTGCACAATCTTATATTCTTCCTCATACAATGTAATCTTATTTTATTTTTTAATAATAAAAAGAGAATAAAAACTTTATTGATCCAAGAAAACAGCACAAAGCCAGAAATTACAAACCACTTGCTAGGGGTTAGAAACCAATAACAGAGCCATCAAGCAACACCCAAAACACATCTCATGTCTTCCATAACCAAGTCCTCAAGCTCCCAAGAAAGATCCTCAGGGAGGTAGCTCCAGTCATCCACTTTCCAACTTCCCATCCGCTCAGAGGCTCACTTAGCCAAACCATCAGCCACCTTATGCCACTCCCTAGGGATATGGCAGAAGGTGATATAACCCAGTACCTCACCTAGAGAGATTATTTATCTAACCACCATAGCCAACTACCAATTAACATCCTCCAACTTCTACTTATTCAGCAAATCAACCACAATCTAAGAATCTAACTCAAATTATTCTTCTCCAACCTAAGGTACAAGCCCTTTTCAGAGCCAAGAGAATAGCCAAGGCCTCCATGAAGTTACTGGAGTGTTGGCCACGATACTTTGAGAAAAAGAACACAACCACTCATGAGCAGTACCTATCAATGCCCCCAACACCAACGTGACCCAGTTTACCTCTAGGGGAACCATCAGTGTTAATCTTTAGAACCTCCAAGGGTGGAGGAATCCAATGACCATCTCTTTGAACCTTTCCTCTATCACCCCGACCCAAACTAGGCCTCATCCCACCCTTGACACTAATAGAAAGCCCCAAACTCTGAACAATTCCCATATCTCTAGGGTCCACATGGGCCGAGAGATCACATGTAGCCACCAAAGTCTCCTAAAGAACTCCTAAAATCCTCATCCAAACTTAATGGACTTGAATCTTCTTATCCAACAAAATCTTGCGATTACACTCTAACCAGATATGCGAAATGATGAAGCTAGGACCAATTGTCCAAGAAGTGTGGAGGAGGGAAGTCATAGCTAGAGAACTCCCCAGCCTACTCTAGAAGTCCTCTAAAGATGAGACATGCCTACATGGCTGATTTCAGAATTCCCACCAAAAATGCCAGATCACCCTAACAAAGGAGCACTGGAAGAAGAGAAGAGAAATGTTCTCATCGCTATTAAAGTACATAACACACATAGAGGGGCCTTAAAATCCTCACTTCCAAAGATTCTCCCAGGTCAAACATCTATTATAAATCACCAACCAAGAAAAAAGTTGCACTTGGGCCAAGAGAATTTATTCCATATCTGCTTCCACTAGGGGACCCCCGTGCACCTAAACTTTTGCTCATCTAGAGCCTAGTAACCTAAGGCAATAGTGAATTTTCCTTTCTGGTTGTCCCCCTAGTCCAGAACATCCCTCTCTAGTAGAAAGTTGCAAACCCTACTAACCAATATACCAGTCAGCTCCTGACGGTCCTGCACCATTCCCCCAGGTGGCCATACATGCAGATTCTTCCACTTGTACATTGTAGCCTAATCTAGAACCTGATTTGATTTGAAATTCATCACATAAGTCTAGCCAACTTCCAAAAATGCCTAGAAAGGTCTTGTAAGTGAGGGTGTGTAGCCATAATCTGAGGATGCCCATCCTAGGAATCAAACCAGAAGAGAGCCTCTAATCCCCTATTGTAAAACCAAAACAAACCTTTCTTAATCAGCTAGGCTCCCCACTTAAGGGTGGTCCAAACCATAGATCCCTTACCCACTAGGCTATATCAAGGCACATCCACACTATCCACATCATCGAGATATTTTGAGGTGAGGATCCTAGCCCAAGTTTGGTGTTGTTGAGAACACCATCTCCACTAAATTTTAGTAACCAAAGCTTGCCCATTCAAATCAGCTTGACGCAGACCAAGACCTCCCTCCTCCTTTGGCTGACAAACAACATCCCACTTGACCAAACTCTGCTTCCTCAAAAGAAAATTACCAGACTAGAGGAACTACCGACAGAGACACTCAAAGTTGTTCACAAAGCTAGCAGGGGCAGATAACACAAAGCACTTTTACAATGGGAGAGCATGAACCATAGACTTTAAAAGGGTCACTTTTCCTGTAGTAGAAAGTCACTTGCAAGTCCAATGACTAACCTTTTTACAAAACTTCTCAATGACATTTGTCCAGAACATTTAGTGTAATGAACAAACCGTGAGAGGAATGCCAAGGTAAACAAAAGGAAGCAAGCCAATATGGAACCTGAGGATGCCCACAATTCTCTATTGAATAAGATTAGGAGTATTAAAGAAGTAAATAAAAGACATACCTTCATTGATGCTTTGCCTTGATGTAGCCAAATAACAGTCGAGGGCCTTCCTAAGATTGACTATTTCATCCACTCTGGTGAGACCCATTAACGTAATGTCATCCACAAACTGAAGATGGGACTTGGGGGAATGTTATTACCCCATTGCCAACCCTAAACAAGACCAAGCTCCACACAAGATTTCAAAAATCTCCCAAGCCCTTCAGCCATCAAAATAAATAAATATGGGGCTAAAGGATCCCCTTGGCGAAGGCCCCTAGAAGCCCCAAAATGTTCAGAAGGCTCTCCATTGACTAGCACAGAAAAGGAGGTAGACGTAACACAACACATAACCCATTCAATCCAGGCACTGTTGAACCCAAAGGCTCTCAAAATCTTGGTTAGTAAATCCCATTTGACACGGTCATAATTCTTGGCCATATCTAGCTTAATGAACATAACCTTCTCCTTGGAGGAGGCCATAGAGTGCATAGTCTTAGAAACAATAACCACACCATCTAGAATCTGCCTACTGGCCACAAATTCACCCTATTTCTTAGAAACCAATCTATCTAACCATGACTTCAAGCATTCAACAGTCAGCTTTGTACTTTGTGTATCAAGTGTATGCTATGTGTTTCATGTACTCATGCGTATACTTGTGTATTACATACTATGTTCATGCTTCATGCTTCATATACTTTTGTGTATCATGTATTAAGTGTATAAGCTTTGTGTATTCTTCATGTATTACATGTATTTATGTTTTGTGTTTCATATATAATTGTGTGCATATACTTCAACATGGATCTTCTCTCCAATGGTGTTCTCTATTTAGAGTCAAACCAAAGAGCCTCTTTCATCATGAAATATAAAAAATGTAATTTTGATCTCTCATCATTCTTTCTTGATTAACACAATCATGGTTCACGTTCCATTATGTCGTTTATTATCAATGTTAAGAGTTTACAACACTATATATAGTTACAACATAGCAGCTGAGATAGTTTAACCATTATCACCCACAAATGTAGTTTTGCCAATCTTAGTCTAGATATAATGATCAAATGTTATGCCTTGATACAAGTGCTAGGTTCAATTTTCACTAGGGGATTGTCATACAATTTTTTCCTTAGTACTATTACTTTCATCTTTTCATTCGATTGATACAATGTAGTGACCTTGGCCTATCTATTATGTAGAAATCTAGTACTATGCTATGCCCTTATAAGAGACTATGTTCAATCAAGTATCTAAGGTAAAATACAATTAACCTTTGGTAGCAAGGAAGACCTATAGGATTTAGTGTCTCTTCAAGTTGTCCTACTATTATCTTGATTGGTAGTAGAAATTTGGTTTTGGGATTGTTACTTCCAAATAATTATAACAACCTTCATTATAATCAGAATTAGGATCTTAACTAGATGTTGTTTCAGTTCCATAACAACCTTTATCACTTAGAATTTAGTGAGTTACCTTGAGGACAACTAAATTTGAGATTCATTAATGCCCATATGTCACAAAACATGCACTGAAAGTGAGAGAATACTTTAAAACCATTGTAAAGATGCGTTGAGAATTATGTGATTGTGAGGACTTCTTATGGTAGTCTTCATGAACTTGAATAAATCTAGTCTTAAGTAATCACTGGGGTAACTATACCTTCATCATCTAAATCCCATATAATGTAAAATAGTGGTAACAATCTTTGACAACAATTTTTCACATAGGAGCATTCCCACATTTTCAATATTTTATAAGTTAGATCAAGATGAAGAAGGTAACTCTAATGGTGATCCCTCAAAAGGACAGCCCAATAGGCCCGAGTGCATAATAACAGTCATAAGAATCATGAAGAATCTAACATGCTTAAAATGAGCCTATGGCTGCTCATGAAAATGAAAAGATAAGTGCAAAGGTGTAAGAAGAGCAGAGCAGAGGAGTTATATTGTGCTTCAATGGAACTAAACCCAAGCATGGAGTAGATTCTATCAAATCAATTCACCAACCCTTGGCAGTGAGCCACCCCTTGGCAGTGAGCCACCTCTTGGTAGTGAGTCGATCTTGGTAGTGAGCCTTAACATTTGTAGTGAGCATTTTGGGCAGTGAGCCCTAAGGTAGTGAGCCTCTATTTTTCAGTATTGCTATAACATATTTATATCTATGGGTTAACACCCAACGTGGTTTTTCCCTTATAGGGTTTTCCACGTAAAAAATTGGTGTCTCATGTGTCTCATGTGTTATTGTGTTGAGCTCCTTGTTTCATGTTTTTACGGTTAAATCTTCATAACAGGAATTGAGCATTTGATGTATTGATATGTGATTAAAGCTTTAGAGACAACTAATTCACCCCCCCCTTCTCAGTTGTCTGGTGTATTTCAACAAGGCACTATTTTGAAGACAATTTAATATGAGTAGGAAATGGAGTTCTAACTGGTTGTGCATTTTGAATATTGAATTGCTGTAAAATCTTCTCCACATAAGTCTTTTGTGATAACCAATTTTTCTTGTTCTTTTTGTCTCTATGTATCCTCATTCTAAGAATCTAATTTGCACTTGCTAAGTCCTTCATTTGAAAATCCCTAGCAAGCTGAGTTTTTAACCCGGTGATTTTATGCATGTTGGGACCTGCAACCAACAAATCATTTACATACAAAAGAAAAATAATAAAAAAACCGTCTTCATACCTTTTAAAGTAGGCACAATGATCAGCCTCACATCTACTAAAACCCAAACTCATCATAAAGGAATCAAATCTCTTGTACCAACACCTTGGCACATGTCTCAAACCATATAACGATTTGTTCAACATACATGCTAGATTCTCCTTATCTTTTTCCTCAAAACCTTTCAGTTGCTACATATAAATTTCCTCATAAAGATCACCATGCAAAAAAGCTATTTTAACATCTAACTATTGTAACTCCAAATCAAGACTACCAACAAGAGCCAAAATAACTCTAACTGTACTTAATCGCACCATAGGTAAAAAGATTTCATCAAAATCAATACCAATTTTTTGTGCATACCCCTTTGCCACCAACCGAGCATTATATCGCTCCATGTTATCATTTATATCTCTTTTCAGTTTGAAGACCCACTTGTTGCCAATAGTTGTTCACCCCTTAGGCAATTACACAATCTCCCATGTTTTCTTTTTATGTAGAGCTCTCATCTCCTCATCCATGGCTTCTCTCCATTTATTTGCTTCTTCATCTTTACAGGCCTCTTGATATGAGATAAGCTCACCAACAGAAGTAAGTAAAGCATAAGCTAAATTACAATTAAGAGAATACCTTTTTGGTGATTTTATAAGTTTAGTGGATCTCCTCAGAAGGGGTAATGTGTTTCCTTGTATCTCAATTGGTTGTTGTTCAACCTCATCATATAACTGATTTTGATTATTATCTTTCTGATTTTCATGAATAGGTGGGTGATTTTCATCTAGCACCTCCATATTAGCATCATAGTTTTCCACCTCTACTAGAATAGTTTCTATACTTTGTTGTTCTTTACTTCTATTCACTAAATTTTCGTTAAAATAAATATTTTGACTAATAATAATCTTGTCGGAAGTAGTACTCCACAACCTGTACCCCTTTGTACCTTCAACATAGCTAAGAAAAATACAATTCTGATTTTCATCTAGCACCTCCACATTAGCGTAATAATTTTCCACCTCTACTGGAATAGTTTCTGTACTTTGTTGTTCTTTACTTCTTTGCACTGACTTTTCATTAAAATAAACATCTTGGCTAATAATAATCTTATGGGAAACAGTATCCCACAACCTGTACCCCTTGTTGGTAACATAAGCATGATGATATAGAGAATGATAAGCATGAAAATAAGCAATGTTGTCATTGATGGAAACAAAGGGTAAAGACATAGTTGTATTGGTCTAGAGATACTAATTAAGGGATATAGATACAATTAGGCTCGAGTTGCTATGAGTTCCCGAGAAGGTGCTAAGTGTGATATCAAGTTTACTAAGTGTGATGTGGATAAGGATAACAAAGAATAAATATGTAGTCATGTTGATCCTATTATCAATCAGATATGCACCATATGCTAAGCTATTCAACTTAACTATCTGTTGACACATGGGAACACTCCTAGGCCTGTGGGTTGCCTAAACTTGGAGTGAACCTCCAGAGTGAGCTGGTTCTCCTCATGATTTTTTCTAATCTAAAAGTTTTACCAAGAAAAAAGGTGAGAGCATGAACTGAAATGGAACTTAAATCCTAATAGACAATACCTCTAATATTTAATCTAACTGAACGCTTTCACCCACAAACAACCCTTCAACATAACCTTTCACAACCTCACCTAGAGCACATGATTCAAAATAATTTACATAAAGGTTCAATTTGAACACCACATATAACTGACCACATGAATTATCTACATAAAGTTTTATAGTAATGAGACATAGCAAAGGACATAGTATTGGTCACAAAGAAACATCAGATCAAAAGCTACAAATATAAAGCAAAAAGGTGAAATAGGAAAGATCTGCTACATTGAACTGCAAGGAGTACAAAAAAAATCTAAAACTGAGTCAAAGTCTATTTACAAACTCTTTTCCTGTGCTCAAGAGAGAAGAAACAATGATATCAACTCCTTAGAAAGAGCTAGCTTTCTCCAATATATACCTGCAGAATGATCTCTCTGGAAAAGCTGGGAAAAAGCTCCTTACAATAGTTATACTGATCCATTTTTGAGCTCAATAAAAGAGCCTCGAAAACTATGCCAAACTATCTCCCAAATTGAAGAAAGAAACTACCAAAAAGCCCTCCAAGGCGGTCCCACCAAAAAAAATGTTTTATCTTCCTAAAAGAAAGCAAACTCAAAAAAACAAGATATTGTTTGCTTTACTTGTTTTAACTACATAAATAAAGAATATTTTAAAGCAATTTATAGACACATTGCTTTAAATATCATTTTACAATGGTTTGCAGTTTTATCTGTTGTCTCGACTTGACTTTTTACAAAAATATTAAAATGTTTTTGATTTACTATGCCAAGTATACTATATCTCATTTGGTTTATGATTTTCTATAAAAATAATTAAAAATGAAGGCATAATATATGGTCTACAAAAATAAAAGCCTATAAGGCTTATTCTCCATCTGATTTGCAAAAATATCTTAATGACATGTTGGCTTTACCACTAAGGGACCTAGGGCATATGGTATGTGCACTATCTTCAAAGGGGACTAAAGTGTTTTTTAAGGCATCAAGTTTTAGCATAGAATATGCTAAGGAATCTAAGGTTTTCGACACCATTCTAAGTCTTGAGACTTGGGCATAAGGAGAACAAGATACCACGATGGGTATTAGTTTGCCATTTTAAATTAATTCAAATGTGATAAAAATATCACAATAGAATTAGGGCATTTGGAACCCTAAAGAAAAAGAGATTTTCTTCTACTTTCTCAGGCTCATTTTGACTTGCAATTTTTTGATGAAGGATCTCTACTCTAGCTGCCATAGGGTTAGGGTTTGGAGCTTGGCCCTTCGATTTCTCTGTGTCTATACATGATTTCTTGAAGATTATCAACAAGAAATAAAAAGTAAACTTCCCTATGATGCTTGTGGTATCCATCTCTTTCATTTATCATCGATTTTCTCTAGTTTTGTAGTTCTCTTGGTCACAACTATGACTCCCTTCCTGACACATTTTGTTGTTCTCTATTTCTTTGGTTGTCATTTTCCTGTTCAAGCCACCATGAATGGTATCTCTGAACTCATTGCAACAAGCAAAACTCTTGGCCTTTACATATACAACTTGCTCAGAACAAAAGGTAAGCTTTTGATGATAACATACGGTCAATACTCTGTATATGTTTATCATTAGATGCCACGGCTATAAACTGCATATTCACTTATTTTTTTGATGTGGCTCCCATGAGTTTGAAAGTCTATATTTTCTTTCTATGTTTGTAACTTCCTTCAAAATAGAGGCTTCCTTATCACAGGCCGTGAATTTTTTTGGCATCTCTGAGTATGAAATAAGTTCAAAAAATCTTCATTTTCTTTTATATATCTCCAACTTTCCTTCTTTTTAAAACCCCAGATGGATTCAAACCTTTAAGAAAACAATGCATTTCCTTGTCACAGACTACGGCTGGGATATGCATTTCTTGGCATCCCTTGGCTGAATAGTTTCAAAATCTTCTCTTCTATCTGTATTTGAAGCTTTCTCTATTTAAATTGACAAGGGTTTTAATTTTTGTGAACAAATGTATTGAAATATAAATATATTTCTATGGGTTTGCTCTTATGAGGTCGCAACTATCTTGACATTTTGAGCATTTTTTGCTTGAATGAACTCAAAATCCTCATTTTCTTCTGCATATGAGCTTATTATTTAAAAAAAAACAAGTGGGTTCATAACATACTGTGAGAAACCCCACTATAAGTCCACAGCTGCATCTGTATATGAAACTCCACGCAGACATGATGACAAGGGGTTATTATTTTGTAAAGAAAAGTATTCCTTGATTGCAACTTTCTTGAACTTGAACCGGGTGCTCTCCATGAGAAGAAAATATAATCTCAAGCTGTAGATATGAATTGGTTCTTTTAATCACTTTCCTCGTTGTATTGTAGCAGCATATATACTTATAATGTTCATTACAAAATGAGATAAACATGTAGATGTTCCCTTTTTCCTGAATCCTTCTATACTTGAATACAAACGCTCAGATTGTACTATTTGCCATGATATAGTGCATTTGATATGGATGTATACTTCTATATGCTCCATTTGATTGAATATGCACTTTTTTTCTACTCTGCATTCACTGGCTATATTCAGTCTCTTTTACATATCCTGTAGATGAATATGGATATTGAGATTCTATCTTTTTGCAATGGTAAATTGTATCCTGATGCTCATACAATTATACATGTGTTGCTTCGGCATACTTGCTGTCTGGTTTACTGTACCATTTCAAATGTGTTCTAAGACATTCTCTTATAACTGTCATTCAAACATGGCACTTTCATTTATTCTGTATGACAAGACATATTATTGTTGTCAATCTGTACTCATCAGTTTGTTCAATCATGCATAAAATGATATTCATTCTTACAACTGATGATATTCACATGCTATGACTAAAACACTTATGCATCATTGGATGATGTTGTTCATTTGCAACTATGTTTGGCATACAAATGTTATGATTGTACCTGTAACCTCTAATGTTTTGGCTATTCCACTATGCATATGATAATTCTTTTTGCATCTGCCTCAGTTGTATGCAAACATTATGAAAGATACTTTGGATGAAAATGGTTATAATGTACCTGTCATGTTAGACATTGAATAATATACTTCTTGATCAGTATAAGAATGTTGTCCTCTTCATATAAACACTTGCAAGCTACATTCTGTCACTATCTTTATTTGTACTATTTCTTCATATGCAAGATCAGTTCCACACACTATTGATCTGTCTTGTAGAAGTTCACTGCACATACATGGTTGTCACTTCATCTATTGAACTAATGATCATAGATGGGGCAATAAACTTGGAGTTTATGCACTCACTTGATCTTAGACAATCTTCAACTCAATATACTCTATTTGAAAAATATGGATATGCATTCTAGCGCCTCCTAAGAATTAGGGGCAAAATGATGGGCTTAACCCTTGTGGGAGCCCACTTTGCACCACATGCCGAAATGATCTTCAAAAATAGGAACATGATTTCACCTATACCTGCACAAGAAATAAACATGTTAGATAAAATTAGTGAAGCTCAATGTTTGTTTCTCTTTCAGTCTATCTTGCATGTGAATGATTTGTATCTGATTTAGTGCACTATAGGCAATGTATTATTCCTTTGTTGATAGGCATATTGGAAACTCAGAGCCAGAGCTCTAACTTATTTCTTCCAATCTTGTAGGTTCTTATGAAGATCGAGAGTAAGGAATGAAAAGTAACCTCGGATACAAAAGGCTATGAATAGGCAATGATGGCTATGTTCTTTCCCTTTTTTATTTCTAAATGCATAGTATATTTCCTATGTTTATACTAGTTCAACTATTCCCACGGCTTGTTTGTGTTAGAATAATAGTAATATTACATTGTTTATCTACTCAGACAATAGGACAGCGGTTACTAGTTATCAGTGGTTACCAGTTATTACAGTTATGTAGTCAGCGGTTACCAGTTATTACGCTATAGTTATGTAGTTTTAGAACCGTTTTTATCATTGTATAAATGTTCTGTTGTCCATCGAATAAAAGATATCTTCTTTATTTTTCTGCAAATGGTATTAGAGCATGGCGATAGGGAACGTTAGCATTAACTTTCAATCTTTGTTTTTGGTTTCTGTTTGAAGGGACGTGGAGATTGGAGACCACACACACTGTTGTTAGTTGTTGTTGTGGCCGCAGATGCCAACGTCTTCACAGTTCACACCTGCGCAGTAATTTGCCATGGGTTTCTTTATTCATTGCTGTGCTTGGGGAGTCACAATGTGAGCAAGCATCAAAAGAAATATCTATGGGTGTGCATTGCTATGTGTGGGGAGTTGAATGCATTAATAGAAGATTTACTGTTAATCTTATCCATCAGATTCTCATGGAAATCATGTGGAAAGTTCATCTATGATTCATAACAAAGGCGCAGTGCAACTGAAAGAGGAAGATATAGTCAGCAAAACCTGGCAATCAAACAAAAGTGGATGTCCATTATTGGTATGTATTGAAGTGTGTTTGTCAATGCAAATTTTATAAGCAAATATATTTAAGTCTAAAGTCAATCTTTTGAGTATTATCTAAATGGAGATTCCATTAGACAAATATTCTGGTTCTAATTTTCATACTTGGAGAATGAAAATTCAAATGCAACTAATGAATAAAAATTTATGGGCAATAGTCAGTGGAAAGGAAAAAGCACCTACAGATGCAAATAAGTTATTAGATTGGAGTAGTAGAGATAATAAAGCCAAAGCTATAATTGGTCTTGCTCTTTCTAACACCGAATTGCACCATATTGATTTGGATAAATCATCAGCCGAAATTTGGGAAAATTTGAATAAATTGTTTGGAGAAAAAGCCGTTAATGCAAAGTTTTCTCTAAAACTTCAATTATTTTGATTTAAGATGGAAGATGGAATCACAATGTCAAATCATATAAGTAACTTGCAGTCTCTCATTAGACAGCTAGCAGAGGTTAAGGTTACAGTAGATGATGATGATGCTAGGGCCATCCTATTAAATAGCTTGCCTTCAAAATACAACAATGTTGTTTTTACTCTCAGTCAAATATCTTCACAAACTCTAGAAGGTATGATTTCTGCTCTTCTATCAGAAGAGAAGAGAACAATAGAAGATTCAGAAGATGATCCTCAGGAGAAAGCATTATTTTCAAGAAGCAATTACAAGAGATTAGAGAGAATCAAATGTTTTTATTGTAAGAAAAATGGTCAGATAGCTTGGGATTGTAGAACTCGAGCGAATGATGTTCTTAAAGGAAAGCTCAAAAATGAAGGAAATCTTGCTTGCATTGAAGATGATAAAGACCCACCAGATATTGAGGATGAGGATCCACCAGATGGTGCTATTAATTTCTGTGGATATGCCCTTTAAGCAAGGTCATATTGGAGGCAGGCGGCATCGGAGGATGGAGGATTTTCCATCATCTCAAGTTAGCTTCTCACTTTGAGATGATGCTTTGCATGAGAAGCATTTTTGGTTTTGGTTGTTTTGTTTTTCTTTATTGATGCTGACGGAGCTGACAGATTTGAAGAATGTATGTTTTGTGAAGATTTTGTTTCGGAGAAAGGTTTGGGGTTTGGTGTTGAGCTCAATATGGATTGTTGTCCAGCAAGCTTCAAAGAGTATATGATCTTGAATTATACCCTTTCGTGGTCACTAAACAACATGGTAGAGATCTGTCGTATCACTTAGGGGCCATTATCGAATAATTCAAGACTCTATGATTTGAGAGCTTGGGACTAAAGAGCTCAAGAACACAGCTCAAAGCGACGCCTTTCCGAGGGTAGACGAGACAGCATGATGGAGCCTCGCTTGGTTCAGGATTTGTTCTTTGGGAGAAGATCTTCTATAAAATATGTATTCATATTATGTAATCAGTTGTGTTGAGTTTTTTAACATTCAAGGGGGGGTACTATTGTAGGAACAATGTAATAAAGGGGGGAATGTTAGCATAATAGTAATATTACATTGTTTATCTACTCAGACAATAGGATAGCGGTTACTAGTTATCAGTGGTTACCAGTTATTACAGTTATGTAGTCAGTGGTTACCAGTTATTACGCTATAGTTATGTAGTTTTAGAACCGTTTTTATCATTGTATAAATGTTCTGTTGTCCATCGAATAAAAGATATCTTCTCTATTTTTCTGCAGTTTGGGACATTTGATCTATCATGCTTTCATTCAATGCAATGTTTATTCCATTTGTATATATCTCATTTATAAATCAAATGATCATTGTAATGAAATGAAATAACTTGTATCTTTGATGAATACTCAACAAAGTATTAAATGATGAACTAAATCCCTTTCCCTTGTTATAACAATGCATCATAACTAAATTTTTGAAACATTCCAACTATGCAAACAAGATAATAGGCAAATGTTAAAAACTTTCTCATCTAAAATGAATTGAATGTACTTCAGCTCTACCAATTTGAGCCATGGAGAAAATTGGTAACATTTTTGGTGACTTCTACTACATGCTTGCCTGCTAAGCATCATGACCAATTGCCTTAAACTATTCATTGGGCATTGACTCATACTCTGCTCATCTCAAACTTAAAAAAATAAAAATCAGCACTTCAAACTACTCCAAACAGTAGCAGAAAACTAAACCAAACCAAATTGAAAGCAAACTAAAAGGCCCTGGTGGCTAGAAAACATGTGCAGCAACACTTAGGGAAACAAAAATAAATGAAAGGAAATGTGCATGAAGCACTTATTGACTGAAAACACTAACTCTAACCTACTCTAACTGATCAAACAAAACCATTCACTGGCTCAAGAAAATAACTGCCCTTCCTTTGCAATCTGTGACACTCCATAATCTTGTTAGACAACTAAACGAGGTGGAGAACAATCAAATCTCCAACAAACTGTTACAACACCTCTCTAAGAAGGAAAATGCAATCACTCACCCACCTAACTTGCTCTGTGAACGGATCAACTTGATATCATCCTTGATGATCTGGATCAATGTCACTATGAGGCTGCTCCTTTTTGTTGACTTCCAACCCAGCTAGATGCCTAATAGGACATCCCCTCCTAAACTTTGGACTAGAGAGAAAGTCATTTGAAAGATTAGGAACAACAACATTACCTTCACTCTGCATGATAGCCTGCCACATTACTTCTTCCTCCATAGTCAATGGGCCATCCTCCTCTGTCAAGGTTTCTAATAGTTCATCAAAGCTATCAAGAGTTGGACTAGGCTCAAAGTACTCATTTTTTCTCAAGGAGGTACACTCCGAAGCAGGAGTCTCTTCTTCAATGAATGAAGGCAAGTGTTCAAATAATGAACTAGCCTCTTTCAACAAGCCATCAACTTGCACATCAGCTTCAAGTTCCTCTGTGTGACAGAAAGGTAGCTCCTCCAACTAGTCAAGATTCTGCTACAAGTTAGGCTGCTCCTTAACCAGTGACTTATTTGGGAATATAGCCACTTCCACCTCTTGCTTTTGCTATTCAAGATAACCCCCTCCAAAGATGCTGGCATAACATCTAAATGTAAGCAGAAAAGTTTAATTTCATCTTGAAATAGATCCTCCTTAAGCTCTCAATCATTCAAATCTGGGCTGCTTTCACATATATGCTCTTGGATCAACACATTATCATATTGTTGAGGATCCTCTTGCTATTCTAAAATTATTTTCCTTGGTATGAGCATGCTTTCCTCATTTGGCTCAACAAAACTAGGTAACTGATCAAACAAAGAAGCTGATTCTTTTTCCTTTTTATAGGGTGCTTTCTCCAAAGAAACTTGGGCATTTTGTCTTTGCAATTGAAGACTTTCACCTTCCAATCTCTATACCCTACTTTGATTCATCTTATAAAAGGCATTAGAAAAATTGTCAAAGGAATTAAAATGCAAAGGATTCAGGGTCAAGTTTGAATCAACTTCCTCTACACATGTATTATGCTCATATTCAGCTGGGGATGCAGCATAAACAATAGTAACCTATTGCTTCACATTTGGTTTGTCTGATTCAGTGGTATACAAAGGATTGCAAGAAGCAGAACTAAAACTTGGAATTCTAATTGGTTTGGGCTCTACAACCTTTTGCTCTCGTTCACCAGACCAATTTGGAATCTTGATTGGTTCAAAATTTAATACCTCTTATGCTTCTTGATTTTGGATTGGTTTGGGAGGGGAAGACTTAACAAGATTTGACATTTTGTAACCACAATACCTAGTCCAAGAAGGCTGCCAGGATTGTTCAAAAGTTTGATGACTTGGTTCAGGTTCTTGATATGGTTGAAACTAAGGATTAATGGGCTGGTCTTGAATGCAAACAGGCTCCTGAGTGAAATTAGAACTTCTAAAACTTGGGATTTTAACTTTCTGGGGAGTTTGTTTGCATTCAAAACCAATCTCTTGGAGGGAAAATGATTCTTCAAGTGGCTGGTTTTGAAGCATAACAAGTTCAGACTATACCAACGTAGGTTCTTGCAAGGGTAAAGGATTTCTGAAACTAGGAATTTTGACCTTGTGAGGGTTAAGAGATTCACCATGCTTGAAATTTGAAAACTTATGATTATGAACCTCTTCTTGAAAAGACTAATTTGGAATGACAGGATCTGCTTGAACTTGATGCCTATGTGTTTGAGAAAGCAAAGTCTCATCTTCTCCTCTTTTGTAGCTAGCTGTTGAACAAGATTCTCCTCAAATTGTCTCATTTGAGCTGCCATCTCCTGTTCATGAAGATAGGCTTGATAAGCCATCTCTTCCTATTGCTGATTATATTCAAGTTGCATCTTAATCTCATTCATTTGCTTGTTGTAGTCTAATAAAATATCTTTAATCATGTCTTTAAGCTCTATCATTTTAGAATGTTTTGGCTGATTAGAAGATTGGGTAGGAATGGGTATGCAGTAAGCATCCTAAGTATTTGGACTAAAATTGGCATTATGGCTACTTGTGTACCACTGGTAAAGAGGCTGAGCAGGGATGGGTGGGTGGTAATTATGTTGGGCATGTTGATTTTGAAAAGTAATGGAATTAGAAACAACAACATAATTGGTCTGATATGGCTAACATGGAGACGGATAAGTGGCCTTTTCATAGTATGGTGGTTGATATTCATATTGTCTATGAAAACCTGAAATTTTTACTCATATAAAAGTTGGAAAATGGAGTGAATTGATTATTTTCATAACATACCAGCACTTGATCATACCGAAACCAGTAAATTTGAGCTCGGAGTCTCCAAATGTGTTGTTTTCTTGCCTCCAAAGGTAGAGATCACTGACATACACACCAAATATCAGTGATAAATGATCAAATTTTGGACTGAAAAAGTACAACTTTCATCCCGATCTAGTTTTCATAAGTTGAATGCAATAGTTCTGCATGTAAGACCATAAAGAATAGAGTCACCATGTATATTATATGAAACCTCCAAAGGCTGGAACACTACTGCATATATCAGAACAGCAGCTTTAAGAGTTGAAAAACTTCTCTGAATATAATTTCAGAGTCCCACTGGGCGTGCCAAAAACTATTATCAATTAGATATGCATCATATGCTAAGCTATTCAACTTAACTATCTATTGACACATGGGAATACTCCTAGGCCTGTGGGTTGCCTAAACTTGGAGTGAACCTCTAGAGTGAGCTGGTTCTCCTCATGATTTTTTCTAATCTAAAAGTTTTGCCCAGGAAAAAGGTGAGAGGACGACCTGAAATGGAACTTAAATTCTAACAGACAATACCTCTAATCTTTAATCTAACTGAACACTTTCATCCACAAACAACCCTTCAAACATAACCTCTCACAACCTCACCTAGAGCACATGATTCAAAATAATTTAGATGAATGTTCAATTTGAACACAACATCTAACCATGACCACATGAATTATCTACATATAGTTTTATAGTAATGAGACATAACAAATGACATAGTATTGGTCACAATGAAACATCAGATCAAAAGCTACAAATATAAAGCAAAAAGATGAAATAGGAAAGATCTACTATATTGAACTGCAAGGAGTACAAGAAAAATCTAAAACTGAGTCAAAGTCTATTTACAAACTCTCTTCCTATGCTCTAGAGAGAAGAAACAATGATATCAACTCCTTAGAAAGAGCTAGCTTTCTCCAATAAATTCTTGCAGAATGATCTCTCTCGAAAATCTAGGGAAAAGTTCCTAAAAATAGTTATATTGATCCATTTTCGAGCTCAATAAAAGAGCCTCAAAAACTATGCAAAACTATCTCCCAAACTGAAGAAAGAAATTGCCAAAAAGCCCTCCAAGGTGGTCCCACCAGAAAAAATGCTTTATCTGCCTAAAAGAAAGCAAACTCAAAAAAACAAGATATTGTTTGCATTACTTGTTTTAACTACATAAATAATGAATATTTTAAAGCAATTTATAGACACATTGCTTTAAATATCATTTTACAATGGTTTGTAGTTTTATCTCCTGTCTCGACTTGAATTTTTACAAAAATATTAAAATACTTTTGATTTACTATGACAAGTATACTATATCTCATTTGGCTTATGATTTTCTATAAAAATAATTAAAAATGAAGGCATAATATATGGCCTACAAAAATAAAAGCCTATAAGGCTTATTCTCCATCTGATTTGCAAAAATATCCCAAGGGCATGTGAGCTTTACCTCTAAGGGACCTAGGGTATATGGTATGTGCATTATCTTCAAAGGGGACTAAACTGTTTTTTAAGGCATCAAGTTTTAGCATAGAATATGCAAAGGGACCTAAGGTTTTCGACACCATTCTAAGTCTTGAGACTTTGGCATAAGGAGGACAAGATACAATGATGGGTATTAGTTTGCCATTTTAAATTTATTCAAATGTGATAAAAATATCACAATAGAATTAGGGCATTTGGAACCCTAAAGAAAAAGAGATTTTGTCCTATTTTCTCAGGCTCATTTTGACTTGCAATTTTTTGATGAAGGCTCTCTGCTCTAGCCACCATAGGATTAGGGTTTGGAGCTCAGCCCTTCGATTTCTCTGTGTCTGTACATGATTTCTTGAAGATTATCAATAGGAAATAAAAGGTAAACTTCCCTGTGATGCTCGTGGTATCCATCTCTTTCATTTATCATCGATTTTCCCTTGTTCTGTAGTTCTCTTGGTCACAACTATGACTCCCTTCTTGACACATTTTGTTGTTCTCTATTTCTCTGGTTATCATTTTCTTGTTCAAGCTGCCACGAATGGTATCTCTAAACTCATTGCAACAAGAAAAACTCTCGGCCTTTACATATACAACTTGCTCAGAACAAAAGGTAAGCTTTTGATGATAACATATGGTCAATACTTTGTATATCCTTATCATTAGATGCCATGGCTATAAACTGCATGTTCACTTATTTTTTCATTGTGGCTCCCATGAGTTTGAAAGTCTATATTTTCTTTCTATGTCTGTAACTTCCTTCAAAATAGAGGCTTCCTTGTCATAGGCCGTGACTTATTTTGGCATCTCTGAGTATGAAATAAGTTCAAAAAATCTTCATTTTCTTTTATATATCTCCAACTTTCCTTCTTTTTAAAATGCTAGATGGATTCAAACCTTTAAGAAAACAATGCATTTCCTTGTCACAGACTGCGGCTGGGATATGCATTTCTTGGCATCCCTTAGCTGAATAGTTTCAAAATCTTCTCTTCTATCTGTATCTGAAGCTTTATCTATTTAAATTGACAAGGGTTTTAATTTTTGTGAACAAATGTATTCAAATATAAATATATATCTATGGGTTTGCTCTTATGAGGTCACAACTATCTTGACATTCTAAGCATTTTTTGCTTGAATGAACTTAGAATCCTCACTTTCTTCTGCATATGAGCTTATTATTTAAAAAAACAAGTGGGTTCATATCATACTATGAGAAACCCCACTATAAGCCCACGGTTGTGTCTGTATACAAAACTCTACGCACACATGATAACAATGGTTTATTATTTGTAAAGAAAAGTATTCCTTGACTACAACTTCCTTGAAATTGAATTGGGTGCTTTCCATGAGAAGAAAATATAATCTCAGGCTATAGATATGAACTGGTTCTTTTAATCACTTCCCTGATTGTATTGTAGTAGCATATATACTAATGATGCTCATTACAAAATGAGATAAACATGTAGATGTTCTCTTTTTCCTGAATCCTTTTGTAGATGAATACAAACACTCAGATTGCACTATTTACCATGATATAGTGCATTTGATATGGTTGTATGCTTGTATATGCTCCATTTGATTGAATATGCACTTTTATTCTACTCTACATTCACTGGCTATATTCAGTCTCTTTTACATCTCCTGTAGATGAATATGGATATTAAGATTCTATCTTTTTTCAATGGTAAATTGTATCCTGATGCTTATACAATTATACATGTGATGCTTCGGCATACTTTCTATCTAGTTTACTATACCATTTCAAATGTGTTCTCAAACATTCTCTTATAACTGTCATTCAAATGTGGCACTTTCATTTATTCTCTATGATATGATGTATTATTTTTGTCCATCTGTACTCATCAGTTTGTTCAATCATGCATAAAATGATACTCATTCTTACAACTGATGATATTCACATACTATGACTAAAACACTTATACATCATTGGATGACGTTGTTCATTTGCAACTATGTTTGGCATACAAATGTTATGATTGTACCTGTAACCTCTGATGTTTTGGCTGTTCCACTATGCATATGATAATTTTTTTTGCATCTACCTCGGCTGTATGCAAACATTATGAAAGATACTTTGGATGAAAATGGTTATAATGTACCTGTCATGTTAGACATTGAAAACTATACTTCTTGATTAGTATAAGAGTGTTGTCCTCTTCATATAAACACTTGCAAACTCTATTCTATCACTATCTTTATTTTCAATATTTCTTCATATGCAAGATTAGTTCCATACACTATTGATTTGTCTTGGACATGTTCACTACACATACGTGGTTGTCACTTCATCTCTTGAACTGATGATCATAGATGGGGCAATGAACTTGGAGTTTATGCACTCACTTGATGAGACACTCTTCAACTGAATATACTCTGTTTGAACAATATGGATATGCATTCCATCCCCTCCTAAGAACGAGGGGCAGCATACTGGGCTCGACCCTTGTGGGAGCCCACTTTGCAACACATGCTGAAATGATCTTCAAAAATATCAACATGATTTCACCTATACTTGCATAAGAAACAAACATGTTAGATAAAATTAGTGAAGCTCATTGATTGTTTCTCTTTTAAGTTTCTCTTGCATGTGAATGATTTGTATCTTATTTAGTGCACTATAGGCAATGTATTATGCCTCTGTTGATAGGCATATAGGAAACTCATAGCTAGAGCTCTAACAAATCTCTTCCAATCCTGTAGGTTCTTATGAAAATCAAGAGTAAGGAACGAAAAGCAACCTCGGATACCAAAGGCATTGAATAGGAAATGATGGCTATGTTCTTTCTCTTTCTTATTTCCAGATGTAGAGTATATTTCCTATGTTTCAACTAGTTCAGCTATTTCCACGGCTTGTGTGGGACATTTGATCTATCATGTTTTCATTCAATGCAATGTTTATTCCATTTGTATATATCTCATTTATAAATTGAATGATCATTGTAATGAAATGAAATAACTTGTATCTCTGATGAATACTCAACAAAGCGTTAAATGATGAACTAAATCCCTTTCCTCTATTATAACAATGCATCATAACTAAATCTTTCAAACATTCCAACTTTGCAAACAAGATAATATGAAAAATTTTAAAAACTTTATCATAAAATGAACTAAATGTACTTCAGCTCTACCAATGTGAGCTATGGAGAAAATTGGTAACAGATCCAGAGAAGACCATTGCACCAATCACTCTGCAAATTTGTTGAAGTACTGATGTATTGTTTTCAATGCTTAGGGAACCAACTTTTTGGTTTGTATTCCTCTACTATGAAACATTTTACTATGTGGTTGTAAGGTATTGTTGGTACATATTCATAGAGTCCAAATCCAAAGTTTCATGTCTTGAAGTCCTCCAGAATCAAAGGAAGAGTTTATAGAGTACCGGACTCTGTACTGACAATAAAATGACAGTTTTGGTGAAAAATTGGGATGCTCCGCATTTCACCGCAGATGAATATCCTACTTTGTTGAGTTGATGATAAGTTTATGGATGTCTAAACTATGTATGATCCAAGTGATACCTAATTTGGAGGTCGACATGTCAATTTGTGAACTAACACTTAGTTCATACTATTGCTACTTCACCAGTGAAGCCAACTTGAAGATGTTAATGTTGTATGAAGCTATGAAATGTATGAAATGATGTCATGGGAGTATTTATAGGTTGTTCTAACCTATATAAATGTGTCACATGCTTTGTTTCTCTTTGCAAAGCATATGGGATTGAGTTTTGGGCCGACAAAATGGGAAGTCTCACGGTACATATATTGTGTCAACCTAATTGATGTTCTTCTTTAATGCAGTATATATACAAGGCTAAATACTTGTGTAGAGATATAAATGTATATGGATTGTGAAGAGATATAGTGTGTGGAGGTAAGTGAAGTATGATGCAGAGAGATACAAGTTGAGTTTGTGGTAAAGATGGAGTGTGTAATGTTAGTATTCTAAGATTTAGTGGAACTACTTCTTCAGCATTAGTCAGATGCATTGTAAGCAGTTTATTTTGGTAGTGAGCCATCCCCCTCTTCTATCACTTTCTATTTAGGATAGTGAGTTGTTTGGTAGTGACCACCTGTAGTGAGCATTCATGGACAGTGATTCCACCAATTGTATCAACCTTAATTGGTTATTTTATTAATATATATTGTGAGCTAATCCTCACCATGGTTTTTCCCTTTTGGGGTTTTCCATATAAAAATATGGTGTTCATGTGTGATATGCTTCAGTGGTTGATTTCATGCTTTCCTTCCTTAAAGGAAGTTAAACATGCTCTACAAAATGAATGTTTAAATGATTAAGTGGTTTCAAAGAATACTGATTCACCCCCCCTCTCAATATTCTAGGTGTTCAACAATTGGTATCAGAGACTGGTTCCTTGGAAGAAGCTTAACCAGTTGAGGAAGTTCTTGAGGTATGAACACATGGATCTTAAAAGATATCCTACTCCTCCTAAAGAAATCCCTACTGTTAAATTTACTGAAGAAGACTACATAGTTGACATGAATGGAGAACTTGAATCAGCTCTTGAAGATCTGCAAAAAGTTCAATGCAAGAATAGAGATCTGGATGAAAATATTAAGGAATTAGATTAATGCATCAAAGAGTTGAGGGAACAAAACAAGACATCCAAGGAGAGATATAAGGATGTAAATGAATAGATCAATCAATCAATTGTGACAATCACTAGACTAAAAATACAAATTCAGGAAGGGAAAAGAATTGAAGAATGCCTAAATGAAAAACTAAAAGGCAAATCTGAAGAATGTACAAAGCTTGAACAAGAAATAGTGGTCCTAAAAATAGAGTTGGAGAAGGCAAATACTCAAGAAGACAAATTCAAGAAAAGTTCCTCCCTATTTGATGAAATGATTGCAAATCAGAAGGCTACAGAGGATAAAGAAGGATTAGGTTTTGAAAAGGGTTAAAGTTCAAAGATAAATCAGACTTCAAACAATGTTAGAAAGAAGAAAAACTACCAAAAGAAGGCTGCATTCAAGAAAGGTAATAATAGATAGGTCTAGACCAAGAAGAAAAACTTTAATAGGGTACCTATCAGACAACCAGCTGCGCAAAGGTACTCTAGCTACTATTACTCTTGCAAGTATGGACATAAGGCTATGGAATGTAGAAGAAGGATGAATCAAAATGTTTGATCATTATCTAGTCAATGTTTTACATGTCAAAGGATTGGTCATAAGGCTAATGAATGCAAAAATCAAATGATGAATGGTTACAATAAGGGTATGATGATTCCATCCTTCTATGGCTATTGTTATACATGCTGTAGATTTGGGCATAAAGATGATCAATGTAGATCCAGAATAAATGGAAGTAAGCTTGTTCAAAATGTTAGATGTTATGAATGCAACAAATTTGGTCATATTAGCAACTTTTTCAGAAATAAGAATGTGAAGGTCGATCTAGTAAAGAAGAATAATACATTGAAGAACATGGATCCAGTAGAGATAAAGAAAGAAATGGACAAGCTCTGGAAGAAGAAAGAAGAAACTAAGGTTAATGATGGGGCAATGCTAGTCTCTTGCACTGATACCTCCTCTGAGAACTAGGTTGAGAGCTTTGACTTAGGGGGAGTTTTAATGGAAATCTTTCATCCCCTGCTAGAGAAATGGTGTTGATGCTTTAGCACAAGGATGTGAGATGAAGATTGATATTCTTAACCTTTTGAAGAAAACACTAGTGAAAAATGTCTTATTTATGAAGATTATGGAGCAATAGAAGATAACTGTGAATCATAGTAGAAGCTTTGACAACTTTATCAAATATGGTATTGAAGAGAAATTAGGTTAATAGTAAAAAGGGTATAAATGAATGTCACTAGACGAAAGCATCATTTGCAAACAATCAATCCAAGAGAAAAGAGTTGTAAAGTTGCAAGAAGAAGTGAATTCAGATATCCTAAGCACGAAACCCTAACTAGATGTGATTTAAAGGTATTTTACAGCTCTATCTTTCTTTAAAGGGTTTTTAGTAGAACTTTAAATATGTTTACTCCACAAGTGGTAGAAGTAGTGGACCATCCCCGACCTAAATTTAAGAAACATCCCTTCAAGTAAATGGAGACAGATCTGAATGGTGCTTTTTTAGATATACCATATGGTGTCTTGCACACAGAGCATGTGAGAATGTATATCCATACAAAGATGGAAGAATACAACCATGCAAAACTAAGAGAATTTTGGGTTAATGAGTTAACATATGAAAACTTTGATCTAAAGCATGAATATAGTGCCCTAACTATGAAAGAGTTGGATGTTTGGAATGATTTTCCCATTTTGTACTATGAAGATGCTTGGATGAAGTATGTACTGAGCTGCATCCATGACAAATTCATGTGGCTGGACCTTCCACACATGATAAGAAAGGAAGCCATTAGGGTTGTAATAGGGTTGTGCTCCACCAAAGCTATTCTGGTACTCAAATCTGTCAAAAATGATGTTGTAATGAAGCTCACTACAGTAAAACTTGATAAAAGAGCCTTGACTATGAATGATATTGAATATTCTATAGTGATGATAGGGTACAAGATCTATTTCATAAATAGAGAAAACTTTGTCTTTGTAACTCCCATATATACTGCATATGAAATGGTCAAGAAGGGTATAGATTATGATCTGTGTGAGTTGCTAAGGCAATAATTGCTTGAAAATCTTTAGAAGACAAAGGACTCAAAATACCCTTTCAAATTTGGTTCTTTAGTTATCTATTTGCTCATTTATTTCCTTAGAGAAGTATTGGGTGCACAAAACATTGTATGGTTGGCACACGTACCGGTTGCAGTCAAGATCAAATATCATCTAAAAAAGATTGGAAATTTAGAGGCCCAAAATGCTGCACTTTGGGGATTAGAATATTGTAAGCCCTCTAGAAAATATAGAGAATATTGAAGAAATAAAGGAGATACCAGAGGAGAAGAAAGATGAAGAGAAAGGAGAATAGAGTGAGGCTGAGGATAATGTCTCTGCTCCTCATGAGAATGAAGAAGAAGAGATACATGAGGACAATTTTTCTCTAGAAACCCCTAGCTCTCATATGATATCCATCTTAGAAGAGGAGAAAAGGAATAATAATGGTGAGAGCTATGGAGTTTCCCCAACTGATTGTTGGCATAATAGTATATAATATTACATTGTTAGTTTATGCATATTAAATAAATGTTAGTTTATAAGTTAGGTTTTGGGAAGTTACTTTCCCTTAAGAAGTTATATACGGGAATAACAAGGCTTTAAAAAGGCAATGTACTGCATTGTAAAATCATCTGAAGACAATACTATATTATTCTATAATGGTTTAATTTTGTGTATGTTTGCTCACCATTTCTTAATATGGTATCAGAGCATTGATTATATCTCTATGCCTATGATTGAAAAATGGTCTTGAAGAAGACAGTTATGTTTGCAACATAGAGAGATGTTTGCTGCGGATGATGTGTCTACTAGGAGAACTATTGAAGTGAAGGCTACTTATGGGGAGAGTATTATCCTCTTTGTTTGATATTTTATTTTGGTGTTGAACTTCTAAGTGCTACACACTATTAAAGTATTAGAAATTTTGAAAGGATGTGCAATGTTTGGAAGAGTAAATTTGACTGAGTTGTGCCATTATTTTTAAATGATGGAGTATTGAATTTTGATGCTGGCCGCTACAATTTTTAGATTTAAGTATTTTTTTTTTTAATTGCTGCATTAACTGTTGTCAAGCATTGAACATTCCTCTGAATCCTTGAAGATTTGATGAGGCATTTGTCAAAGGCATCTAGCATTCATTATGAGGCATTTTGAAAGACTACGCAGGGAGTTAAAACAAGTTTATTTACATGAATGCCAAGCAGAAGTTTGGTGAAAGTGGTTAAAGCGTTTGCCCATATGAAAGAATGAAACATCTTGTGAATATATTATTGCAGCATTCCTCGGGTGAGTTTAAAAATTGACTGAAATTTATTAATGTTATACTTTATGAAATGTGAGCCAATGTGAAAAGAAAAAAGATGTGTTGATGGGTAAAAGACATACGTGAGAAGTAAAATAAGTTTATGTTTCATGAAGTTTAAAACAAACATTGAAAAGTTTTTACCTTTCTTGGGAGAAAGTTAAAAAGAAAAAAATTTAAAAAGGGAGAGATTTTTCATCTTTTAAAGAGTATTATTTTAAAAAGAAAGAAAAGTGGGGAGACATAAGTAGTAGAATTTTTATGAAGATATTTAATTTTATGAAAGGGAGACATAAGTAGTTTCCTTTTTTTAAGGGCATTTAAAATATTTAAATAATTTATTTTTTGCCTTTGGAGTAATACGGTGGAAAACATTGGAGTTATTTTATCATGGCTACATCAAACATTGCTTGTGCTCTTGGGGCCATTTATACTACCCCTGATAGAGTTTTCAAAGGCTCATATGTAACATTAGTTGGATAAAGTGTAACCACATCAAATTGGAGGCAGGCGGCATCGGAGGATGGAGGATTTTCCATCATCTCAAGTTAGCTTCTCACTTTGAGATGATGCTTTGCATGAGAAGTATTTTTGGTTTTGGTTATTTTGTTTTTCTTTGTTGATGCTGACAGAGCTAACAAATTTGAAGAATGTATGTTTTGTGAAGATTTTATTTCAAAGACAAGTTTGGGGTTTGGTGTTGAGTTCAATATGGATTGTTGTTCAGCGAGCTTCAAAGAGTATATGATCTTGAATTATACCCTTTCGCGGTCACTAGACAACATGGCATAGACCTGTCATATCTCTTAGGGTCCATTGTCGAATAATTCAAGACTTTGTGATTTGAGAGCTTGGGACTAAAGAGCTCAAGAACATAGCTCAAAGCTACACCTTTCCAAGGGTAGACGAGATAGCATGATGGAGCCTCTCGTGGTTTAGGATTTGTTCTTTGGGAGAAGATCTTATATAAAATATGTATTCATATTATGTAATCAGCTTTGTTGAGTATGTTAGCATTCAGGGGGGGTCCCTGGTACTTTTGTAGGAACAATGTAATAAGGGGGGGAATGTTGGCATAATAGTATATAATATTACATTGTTAGTTTATGCATATTAAATAAATGTTAGTTTATAAGTTAGGTTTTGGGAAGTTACTTTCCCGTAAGAAGTTATATACGGGAATAACAAGGCTTTAAAAAGACAATGTACTGCATTGTAAAATCATCTGAAGACAATACTATATTATTCTATAATGGTTTAATTTTGTGTATGTTTGCTCACCATTTCTTAATATTGACTCCATCAGAGAGTTTCTGGCACAACAAAGACAAATTCAAACTGTGTCCTCACCACAGTTACTTTAGTTACAATCCTTGGATGGGAAAATCAATTTGTCTAGTATCTCTCCACTGAAGAAACTACAACTTGGAACAAATTTTCAAGCCCCATCTCAAGAGGAGATTCTATAGTCAGATGTAGAAGGAAATGAGCTTCTAGAAGAAGCAATGAAAGTTTTTGAGAAAATGCTTCTACAAACTAAGAGGGATGCCTCTCTAACTCCTGCTTAGCAAATGAAGAAACTAATCGAGTCATTTAACAACCACTTTGAGTCATTAGAAAAGGTAGCTGAGAAGAAGACAAAGGAAGAATTGAGGAAAAAGAGACTATCAGATTTGATGGAGAAGTGCTCCAAGGCACACATTTTTCTAAACAATAGTGTAAAGAGAATTCAAAATTATCTAAAAGATGCCAATGTAATGTACCAATTTTGTAATGAAAGTTTTTGAGAAAATGCTTCTAGAAACTAAGAGGGATGCCTCTCTAACTCCTGCTTAGCAAATGAAGAAACTAATGGAGTCATTTAACAACCACATTGAGTCATTAGAAAAGGTAGTTGAGAAGAAGACAAAGGAAGAATTGAGAAAAAAGAGACTATCAGATTTGACTGAGAAGTGCTCCAAGGCAAACATTTTTCTAAACAATAGTGTAAAGAGTATTCAAAATTATCTAAAAGATGCCAATGTAATGTACCAATTTTGTTTATCATGGCCCATATCTACTAAAGAAATAAAAGATAAGATTGATGGCCTAGAGATATAGTCAGCCTTAAAACGGGTCAGCTAAGAGATATAGTCAACTTTAAAATGGCTGCACTAACAACATTATTAAGGGAAGATGATAAGATTGGCAAGATGACAGCTACTCCTGAAACAGTGGAAAAAGAAAAAGAATTTCTCTTACAGGTCAATGGAAAAATACAAACAATAAAATTTACCAAGGTACACTGGGATTCTACAGTAATACAATTGAAGAACATTTACAAGGATATCTTTCCTACTAGTCAGTAAGTTTCTTATTTCTAATAATTTGTACATAGGTGGAAGGTTAGAAGGAAACAAATTTTGATATTTTTGATGAATAGAAATAAAATAGTAAGGGGGATTATCTATGTAATAAAACAAGATCAGTTTTGATAAGGGGTGAACTGTTCACTTATAGGTGTACAAGTAGTTACTTTGTCATTGATGACAAGGAGGGAGAAGTTTTAGCTATGTTTCCATCAATGACAAAGGGGGAGATTGTTGGAAACATAAGCATAATGATGTAGAGAATGATAAGCATGGCAATAAGCAGTGTTGTCATTGATGACAACAAAGGGTAAAGACATAGTTGTATTGGTCCAGAGAGATTCAATAAGGGGTATAGATATAGCTAGGCTGGAGTTGCTAAGTGTTTTGGAGAAGGTGCTAAGTGTGATATAAATTTTTATAAGTGTGATGTGGATAAGGATAACAAATAATAAAGATATAGTCATGTTGATCCAGAGAAGACCATTGTACCAATCACTCTACAAATTTGTCTAAGTACCAGTGTACTATTTTCAATGTTTAGGGAACCAGCTTTTTGGTCCACATTCCTCCACTATGAAACATTTTGTTGTGTGGTTGTAAGGTATTGTTGGTACATATTCATAGATTCCAAATCAAATTTTCAACTCTTGAAGTCCTTCAGAGTCAAAGGAAGAGCTGACAGAGTACCAGACTCTATACGGGCAATACAATGATAGTGTCAGTGACAAATTGAAATGCTCCGCATTCCACCATAGATGAATATCCCACTTTGTGGAGTTGAGGATAAGGTTACGGATGTTTGAAGTATGTATGATCCAAGTGATAGGCAATTTGGAGGTCTACATGTCAATTTTTGAACTAATAGTTAGTTCATACTATTGCTGCTTCACCAGTGAAGTCGACTTGAAGATGTTAATATTGTGTGGAGCTATGAAATGTATGAAATGATGTCATGGGAGTATTTATAGGTTGTACCAAACTATATAAATGTGTTACATGCTTTGGTTCTCTCCGCAAAGCATATGGGATTGTGTTTTAGACTGACAAGAGAGGAAGTTTCACGGTACATATATTGTGTCGACCTAATTAATGTTATTATTTAATGCATTATATATACACAGTTGAATTCTTGTGTGGAGATATAAATATATATGGATTGTGAAGATATATAGTGTGTGGAGGTAAGTGAAGTCTGATGCAGAGAGAGACAAGTTGAGTTTGTGGTGAAGATCAAGTGTGTAAAGTTAGTATTCTGACCTTTAGTGGAAATGCATCTTCAGCATTAGTCAGATGCATTGTTAACAGTTCATTTTGGCAATGAGCCATCCCCTTCTTCTATCTCTTTCTTTTCAAGACAATGATTCCTTTGGTAGTGACCCAGTTGCAGTGAGCATTCTTGGACAGTGAGTCCACCAATTGTATCAACCTTAATCGGTTGCTTTATTAATATATATTATGAGATAATCCTCACCGTGGTTTTCCCTTTTTGGGTTTTCCACGTTGAAATCTAGTGTTCATGTGTGATATTCTTTAGTGGTTGATTTCATACTTTCCTATCTTAATGCAAGTTAAACATGCTTTGTGAAATGAATGTTTAAATGATTAAGTGGTTTCAAAGAATATTGATTCACCCCCCCTCTCAGTATTCTGGGTGTTCAACACCCCTTTGTACCTTTTGCATAGCCATGAAAAATACATTTCGTGGACTTCACATCCAGCTTACTCCTATCCTCTTTAGGAATATGAGCATAAGCATCAGAACCAAAAATATGAAGAAAGGAATAATCAACAATTTTACCTTTCCAAACTTCTTCAGGAATTTAATGATCTAGAGTTGTAGTGGTTGATCTATTAATCAAGAAACAAGCTATATTAATACCCTCATCCCAAAATTTCTTCTCCAATCCAATAGTTCTCAGCACATATCTAGCTCTTTCCATAATTGTATGGTTCATCCTTTCAGCAACACCATTTTATTGTGGTGTTTTAAAAACCGTCAAATGCCTTGCAATACCATGCTCACTATAAAACTAATTAAACTTACCTGAACAAAATTCCCCTCCATTATCTATTCTAAGAAACTTAATTATTTTGCCTTTTTATTCTCTACCAAAGATTTAAACTTCTTAAAATAAGAAAATACATCAGATTTCTTCTTCAATAGATAAATCCACACCTTACAAGAATAATCATCTATAATTGAAACAAAATATGATGAACACCCAAGTGATGTAATAGGTGCTTCCAAAGTATATGAATGGATTAAATCTAAAATTTCTTTACTTTTGGTAGTGCAACTAGAAAAAAACAACCTATTCTGCTTTCCAAACAAACAATGCTCACAAAAATTCAAATATCTAGATTTAGCACCTAGAGAAGATTTCTATCTAGCAGTACCTTGAGACCACGTTCGCTCATGTGGCCTAGCCTTTGATACCAAGTAGATGATGAATTCATTTCTACATCTGATACCACTATAGTCTCTCCACTGCAAGTTTCTCCAAGTAACTTATAGAAAATACCAACCTTTTCTCCCTTTCGCACAACCAACACTCCCTTTGTTACCTTGAGACAGCTATTTTATCCACTAAATTAGTAACTTGGCTCATCAAATACTCCATGTGATAGCAGATTTTTCTTCAATCCTAGTACATGTCTTACATGTTGAAGAGTCCTTACAATCCCATCAAAAATTTTGATCTTGACCTCTCCTTCACCAATAGCTTCACATGGGTTGTCATTAGCCATGTAAACCATACCTCCATCACATGACTAGTAAGAAGAAAACTACTCCTTGTGAGGAGTCATGTGAAAAGAGGAACCAAAATCAATGATCCAAACATGATGAAATGAACCTCTCAGATTTGTAGACAAAACCTCTCCATCTTCTAATGGTGCTTCAACTTCTGCTGTGTTTGCCTTCGATAGCTGCTAGCTAGGATTTTATTTGTTTTCTTTTAGCAACCTGTAGCTCTTTTTGACATGCCGTGCTTTTCCATAGTTCCAACATTTACTCTTTTCTGCCCCTTAGATTTCAACCTAGCTTGTTCATGATCAGCTTTCTCTCTTTCTATAGTTCTGCCCCTTACAAAAAGGGCATCAAAAGAAGAAGTCCCTTGAGATGTCTTCCGCTTTGAATCTTAAGACATTACTGTGGCTACCACATCTTCAAAGATAAGTTTTCCCTTCGGTATTGAGTTATTGAGAGACATAACTAGTTGATCCCAAGTTTCAAGGAAAGAGCACAATAGTATAGCCGCTTTATCCTCTTCTTCAATTTTCATCCCCACTGAAGCCAACTTTCTAATTAGTGTGTTAAAATAATTGAAATGATATATGATTGAAGAACTGTCATGCATCCTCAAATTATACACCTGCCGTCATAACAGAATTTTATTTGACAATGACTTGGTCTCATATAACTTCTCTAGCTTAGTTCACAAGTCATGTGTCATTTTCTCCTCTGCAACATTGAATAAAATTGAATCAGCTAGAGATAACTGAATTGTAGCTCTAGCCATGCTATCTTGTTCAACCCAATCCTCTTGCTTCATGGCTACAGGTTTTGATATTGTCCCCTTGAAAGCCAAGGCGCATCCATCCTTCACCAATAAGGTTTGAACCTTTAGTTTCCACAAAGAAAAAGTGGAACCATCAAATTTTTGAGCCTCAAATCTGGTAACCATGCTTCTTGTCATTGCTTTTCACAAAAATGAAAAACCCACAAAACAATTTCTGCATAGAACCGTGTGCTTTGATACCAACCCTTAGAAAAATAAGCAGTACAAAATTGAAATAATAGTGAATTAGAAATAAGAGAACAAAATAGACAACATATATTTATGTGGAAAACCTGGTAATGTACGAGGAAAAAACCATGGGCAAAGATCTCTCAATTTTATTCTCAAAAGAAAATTTAGATTTACAAAACTTTTTCTCATGCCTTGGCATTTAATCTTGACTAACTTAAATAATAAAAAAAAAGCACATTTAAAAAATAAAGAAAATCTAAAGATATATTTTCATGCATAAAAGTGTGAGTGGCACTTCTACATGCAATTTTGCATGGTGTACATGTGGAACTAGCTAGATCTCATTGTTGACTGCTCGTCACTACTGGAATAAGTAAAACTGATTTCACATTTCAACATGTGGTTTCCAATCTTCACTCTACAAATGCAACATTCAAATTTCAAATGGTTTTGGCAGAGATCCTTGACACTGTTGGGAGACCAACGATCCTTTTCAAACCAATACAACTTCAAATCTTTCATTCTAGTATGAGGGCTTTAATTTTTTTAGAAGTCTTAATTGCCTCTCTTCACCTCTAACGGCCACTACAGACACTCTCTCATAGAACTAACTATTACTTCTAGATTCATTTACTTCTAATTTGATGTTCATCATATGAGAGTGTAACAGGTGATGATATCCGTAGAACTTCCGAACAGAGTGAGTATATTTGACCCCTTGGGTTTTGATGGCCATGAAGCCTCTATTTCTCATTTTTGGTCCCCTCTTGTAATTCTCTTTTGATCATTAATATATTTGGTATGGGTGCTTTTGCACCTTTTTTATTTAAAAAAGGCTATTTAGGATTGCATTTGAACTACCCCTACCCTACAAAGATTTAGAAGAATTTGTTGCACCACCTAAGGAAACCCAAGATACCTAGATTTGGGACATGGAAAGAATAGTACGATGGGAGAAATATAGAGGAAAGAGACAAAGTAAGTTAAAGTAAATAGAAAGTTAAGATAGAGACTTGGAAAACAAAGAATTGGAAATTCTAGCTAAACTAATAGTTATTTCTATTGTGGATACTCTCAAAACAAGGAAAGGAAAAGAGATGAAAAGGAAAACACCTAGAAGGTCAATTAGATTAAGTTCTTGAATTTTAGGAATACCATAATACTCCTCACAATTTGAGATAAGAGATTTAAAAAGGAGACATTGACTATAGAGGAACTACAAAATAAATCATTGCAATATGATATGAGGAGTAAGGAAAAGTGAAAAGAGGAGTCCAAAACATCTAAGAAAGAGAAAATGGCTAGAAGACTAGAAAATAAAACACCTTCACCAGCCAACTCATCCATAAATTAGTGACAATGACCCTATTGAAAATGAATTGTAGACAAAATAGAAAGGCAAAAGAAAACCAACCACAAAGGATTAAGAGAAATAAATTCAAGGTGAGGAGAGGTTTGGTACAATATATTAATAGTGAATCCTTTGAACAAGATAAATTAGGATTAAAAAAATATAAAAGGTATAAAAAGTAAGAAAATAACCACAAATAAAGAACAAGTAGTGTAAAAAGAAGGAAATATCTAGAAAGAAGTGACCAAGGAATGAAAAAAAAAAACAAAAAAAAAGGAAAAAATAGAAAACCACTCGAGGTAGTGAAAACATATCCCACCACTTCCATAGAAAAGAACTAAGTCAAAATTGGATACACCTAGTATACAATAGTAATTTTGATGAACTAACTAAAATTTACTAACTATAGTAATGGTCACCATATTTTGTAGAAGTTTGCTAACTAAAAATTTTGTAGAAGAATTATGTAAAAGGATCAAAGGAAATAAAAAGGAGACAGATGTTGAATTGAAGATAGAAGCATCCATAAGGCAAATAGCCGTAGATGGACTTGTAAAAGAAGTGTAATCTCTCCTTTAGATTAGGAAGATATAAGAACATTCCAAGATAAAGAACTTAGAGCACAAAGAGTTGGCACTCTTGTGTAGGTGCCACATAAAGAGTATGATGCAGTTACCGATAGACTAAAAGAAGAAGTTATATTGGCAACAAGGTTTTACTATCAAAATATTTTGGATGAAAGGGTTGTATGAAAGGTATAAAATATTAAAATATAAGAAAATATAACATTTACAGTTATCACTACAACACAAGAAGCTCTATCAATTATTGAAACATCATATAAAGAATAAATAGAAGTGGAGTAAGAAGAGAAACCAAAGAGAAAAACTCATATATAGGTAGTTGAAAAAGAAGGAAAGGAAAAACATATGGAGGAAGCAAAGATGATAAAACAAGAAATCATAAATGAACCAAGAAAATCCTCAGAGAAGCAATAAAATGCTTTTACGAAAATAGGAGGTCAAGATGAAGAAATGGTAGAGCAATTAAAATAAGACCAACCCTATGGAGAAAATACAAAGAAATAAATACAAATAGAGGAGGAACCAATAGAAGGAAATGGAGATAAGATTAGGATAGAAAGTAAACTAGTGTAGAAGGTAAACAGATTATGGTTGGAAGGTCACTACCATCTACATGGGATCCACTGAGAAAGATCAAATAATTTCCAGCAAAGCTGAAATAATAGAACCTTATGGTGACCATTACACCTGTTATAATTCCTATTATAGTTCAAGGATCCCAAGTTGATTTAGGGAAGTCACATAAGTATGGACTAATAGATATGCTAGTGCAATAAGTTCCAAGCAATATTGGATGCACAAATATATTAAATTAGAAGGAATAGATAAGATTTTTACAAAACTAATCAAGGCACAACTACAATTATTAGCATACCCCACAATTAGTTCCATAAAATTGATAGAACGGATAATACAATGGCTATTAATGTAAGTACAACATCTATAAATCAAACAAACACAAATAAGGTAGTGAACAATCTATGAGTTTGATAATAGACAAATCCAAACTATGTAGAATAACTTGGTAGAAAAAAATGAGTGAAATGACCATAGAAATGAGGAATAGAAATGAGGAATTTGGAGGAGTGATACAGTAATGCTAGAACCCTCTGTGAATACACATTTAGTTGGCCAACTACAACCACAAATAAAAGTAATACTTGGATGCTTTCAACTAATAATTTATAAATATGTCTAACACCTACAATCCAAACAATGATCTCAATGGACATTAACAAAATGTTTAGTCACTTTATAGACAATATCAAAAGAAATAATATACAAAAGACCTTATAAGACATTGAAGAAATATCTATGTAAGAGGATGAAGAATGGTTAAAAGACTATATAAGACATTAAAGAAATATCTATATATGATCCTTATTACTTGGTATTATTGATACATGTGTGTTGTTTCTTTTGATTTGGTATTTTATTATTTACATAATTTCATTTTCTCTACGATATCACATTGAAGTATAACATAAAAATAATAAAAAAACTAGTCTTCAACATGGAGTTTTATGGTAACATCAATCAACAAGGCTTGATCGCATTCCAAGAAGTCTCAAGGATTTCCTATTTTTTTGGCAAGTTTTAATGATACTTTGCAACACCACCAAGTCTTTGATTTCTAGATACAAACATAGAAATTTTTCTATGTGAACCAATGTTCTAAAGATTTAGAAGTTAGGTCTACACTAGAAGTTCATGGCAACCCTTGAGGGAATCAAGGCTACCATCATGACCTCAATCCATGTATCTATGTAATTATAATATCCATAGAGTGCATTCATTACATCCTTTAGTTTTTTTATTTGGTCTTAGATTCTAGATATATGTCTTGTGTCATAGACAAAATTAGTCTTCTCTCTAAATTCTACATACATTATTAATTCATTTATCTTTGTTTTTGTTTCTAATTTATTAGATTTAGGTACATGTATAGACTTAGCTTTTTTATCTAGATTAATTGGATTATTGCTTGATTTATTGAATTTAAGTAGCATATATTAGATTTAGCTACATGTATAGACTTAGACTTATCTCTTTTATCTAGATTAATTTGATTATTGCTTGCTTTATTGCATTTAAGGGCATGTCTTCTTACCATTCAATTATATTTCCATTAAGACAATAATGTTTATAGTAGGATTCCACAACTACCACAATATAAGTGTATTTATTTAACTTCCACTTTACAAAAGAAGTATAATAATTAATGATTAATGTAAAGTATGTGGTATTAATTTGAAGTTATGTGACATAGTAGGGTATTTTTTGTTTAATATAATATATTCTAGCTTATTTTAAACATCTTTTATTAATTATCATTATTTATGTATTATTTATTAAGAATTTTAAGAGTAAAATGAGATAGAGGAAAGAGGCTCTATAAACAATTCTGGATATAATGTGTAGCCTATTAATATTCACATATTAATTAGGGTTTTGATGCCTTCCATTATAATGGATTACATTGTAAGAGTAAGAAGATAAATCTTGTGTACCATTGGAGACCTTACATCATAATGTTAGGTATGTTGGGTAGCTTTGAAAAGTTTCCAATAGAAATAAAAACAAGGCCTTTGAATCCTAATAAACTATATTATAAGAGGAATAATGAGGAAAACAACCATATCATTGGATGTGCCATGCACTACATCACAATGTTGTAAATAGGGCTTTGATGCCATGTAAGTAATACATATCCCTAATCTTCCCTTTAAGTACTATTTGGCTATATGAGGAGACTTAATTGAAAGGAAGCAAGGTAAGCGGAACACACTTCAATTGAAAGGAAGCAAGGTAAGCAGAACACACTTCCTACACCAATCTAATGAGGGGAATGAAGTGTAAATTCATTTTAATCCTTATAATTGCAGCAACATTAAACTAATAACATAAAGATTACAGCAGCAACTCAACACAAAAAGAAGGTGATACAAGATATACTGTGGGGAAAACCTTTTCAGGTAAAAAATCCCACACTCTAAAACCTGCACAATGTATTATCGAAACAACAACATTTTACAATACACTTGCAATGCATGTCTTCCAAGAGTTCACAAATGTTGATTCTGGAGTTATTCCGGTAGCATAACAGTACCTGTAAAAACATTATGCAACTACAACTCCAAACTATGCATTTTATAGAGATTACAAGGCATATCTTGAGGGCATTTTGGGATAGGCATCCACCTTGGCCTCATGTCCATTTTCAGCATCAAAGGACACTTGTCCTTACCATCCTTACATCCCTTACATCTGTCATACATGGCAGATTTGACTTTCCCAATGTAGAGCACTCTAGGCTAAAAATAGACTATGACAGATTCTCTTACATGACTTACAACTGTCATAAAATCTGCCCACAATAGCAATCTTGAAAGTTGTAAGAAAATCTATCATACAATGTTAAATATAGCATATTCTAGTTACAACATGTCATAGCCCAACTTGGGCACCCAAAGATGCCTTTCCCTGATGCAAAGATGCCAACCGACACTTATCACCACTCATCATAGGAATCTCCAAACTTGGCCCTTACACATCGTAGATTTTGTCATATGGAATATTGCCTTCCACATACCAAAGATACCAACACATGGAAAATTAATGCCACCGCAATATGGGATGCCCAAATCCATGTAGGATTGACTTGACCATCCAAGTCACATTTGAACTAAGCAGACATGTCACCATGTCCTCTCAACTATGTGACCAAACTAAATGTGCAATCAAATAAAACATTAGGCAATAATTAAATAAATACAATCATAAATAATGCAAGGAATTACCAAGGTTGAGATACCTTAATTCCCAACATTCTCCCACTTGTTGAACAACTTGTAAGATCCAATAGAATAATAGGATTTAACTGCTATAGGCCAAGAGGCCCATAGACTCCGAACACCATCTAAACTTCTCTATACCCAATGGCTTCGTCAATGCATCTACAACATTCTTCAAAGTATCTACCTTCTCCAAATTTACCTTCCCATCCTCTACCATGTCTCATACAAAGTGAAACTCTACATCAATATTCTTTGTTCTGGCATGGAAAGTTGGATTCTTTGCAAGGCAAATCGCACTCTGACTGTCACAACTGATCGTAATCTAACCTGCATCAACATCAATATCTGAAGACAATCTCTTAAGCCAAATGGCTTCTTTACAAGCATGAGTTGCTGCCATATACTTAGCTTTTGTCATGGACAAAGCAACCACAGGTTGTCATTTACTCATCCAACTAATAGCACCACCAAATAGTGTAAACACATAAGCACTGTTGGATCCCCTGCTGTCAATGTCACCTGCCCAATCTAAATCCACAAATCCACGAATATCAACAGAATGTAAAGGTCCTGTAACATTACCATGATAGCATATGGAATACTCAGAAGTACCCCTCAAATATCTAAACACTCGCCATAAACTAACTAAGAACTCCCACTACTTGGGCAATGTCTGGTCTTGTGCAGACCATGGCATACATCAAACTGCCAACAGCACTAGCATAAGGTACTCTGCTCATGTCCTCCACCTCACTAGGAGATTCTAGATAATCCTCAACAGACAACTTTGTCCCCAAAGAAACAGGAACAAACAATGGTCTACAATCTGTCATACTAAACCTATCCAACACGGTCTTCACATACTTACTCTAGCTTAACCAAAGATTTCTGTTATCTCTATCTCTTCGGATCTCCATCCCAAGAATGTACTTGGCTGCCCCTAAGTTTTTCATCTCAAACTGTGCTGACAACTGAGATTTAAAATTAGAAATCATAGTCTTACCCTTCCCAATGAGCAAAATATCATCAACATATAGTGCAACAATGAGAATACTATCATTGTCAAACTTGTAATACACACAATGATCTAATTTTGATCTCAAATATCAAATTGACAACACAAAGGCATCAAACTTCAAGTACCACATCTTAGGAGACTGTTTCAATCCATACAAAGACTTCTTTAACTTGCAAACCAAATTTTATTTACCTTTCACCATGTAATGCTCTAGCTGTGACATGTAGATTTCTTCCTCCAAATCACCATGAAGGAAAGCTGTCTTCACATCCGTCTGTTCTACCTCTAAGTCATAAGTTGCTGCAAGACATAATAGGAATCGAATGGATATCAGCTTTGCAACGGGAGAGAAGATCTCGCCATAATCTATACCATCCACTTGTGAATATCCCTTCGCAACCAATCTGGCCTTATACTTCTCAACACTGCCATCTACACCAAATTTCTTCTTGAACACCCATTTGCATCCAATAGGTTTCCATCCAGCAGGCAAAGGCACCAAGTCCCAAGTTTGATTCTTTTCCAAAGAAGCCATCTCATCCTCCATGGCCTCCTTCCAGGAACCTACGTCTTTCATAGCCATACCCTCTGATATAGTTCTAGGTTCATCACTATTAGTAAGTAAAGCAAAAGCACAACTAGAATCAAGCAATGTATAACCAAACCTCTCACAATGTAGAATCAAGCAATGTAGAATCAAGCAATGTAGAATCAAGCAATGTAGAATTATGTAGAACAAAACTCACCATCATTGTTAGTTCTCAAACATTTAATCATTTTACCATTCAATTTTTCAGCAAAGGCTTTAAACTCCTTAAACTTACTATAGACTTCAGATTTTCTTCTGAGAAAATAAATCAATGTCCCTCTACTGTACTCATCTATGAAAGATACAAAATATACAAATTTTGATAACGAAGGAACATTAATAGGACCAAATACATCAGAATGAACAAGGTCCAACACACCAGAAGACTTATGAGAACTAGAATAAAACTGATCACAGTTTTATTTTCCATATATGCAATGTTCGCAAAAGTCAAACTCAAGATTACAATCATCTAACCCCTCAACAAGGTTTTTATTTTTTAGGGTACGCAGACCCTTCTCACCAATGTAGCCAAATCTCTTATGCCATAACATTGTCTTTTCAGGAGGAAGCTTAACTTCTAAGGCATGAATACAACCATTAGGACTAGAAACAATAGATTTCTTCATTGCTTATTCAGATGGTGAAGATGAAGTGACTGCCATCCTCTTTCTTGAGTCAGAAGAAATATTGCATTGTGAAATGCATGCCTCTAGCTGAAACAAAGTACCTCTCCCAGTACCCTTAGCAAGCACCATAGCTCCTTTAGTCATCTTGCATCCTTCTTTTTAAAAGACAACCTACACACCTGCATCATTCATAATACTTACATAAAGCAGGTTCCATGCTAAGCCTGGGATGTGCATAACCCCAGAGATGCCCTTCACTCGTCCATCAGGGAATCGGATAGAAACTCTTCCATGACCAACAATCTTAAGATGAGAATCGTCACCTAGGTACACCTTTCCACCATTGAACTCCTCATACTTAGTAAACTAGTCTCGATGCGAGGTCATGTGGAATGATGTACCAAAATCAATCAGCCACACATCATCAGATGCATGGGTTGCCAGGGCTATGATGAAGGCATCACAATCATCTTGTGACTTGTCAGAATCTAAATCTGGGTTCTTCTTTTTCTTCTTTTCCTCTTTGCATTCCTTTTAGAAATGTCCAGATTTACCATAGTTCCAACAGAGAGCCTTGGACTTTCTAGGAGATTTGGATCTTCCATAGGATTTGGATCTACCCTTCTCAGCTTTCTTGTCCTTCTTCTTCCCTTTCTCCTTGGGTCTTCCACGAACCGCAAGAGCCTCTTTGGCTGCCTCAGAAGACTTTCTCCGCATCTCTTCAGATAACAGGGAAGATACCACTTCATTCATTTTGAAAGTGGATGTGGTGCGCCCAATAGCCATGACAAGATGATCCCACGAATCTGGTAGAGAACAAAGCAAGGTCATACACTGATCCTCCTCCTCCATCTTCACACCAATGGATGTTAATTGTGCAACCAACATATTAATAGCATTTAGCTGATCTACAACAGATCCTCCATCCTCCATTCGAAGAGAGTACAACTTCTTTCTCAGAAAAAGTTTGTTAACTAGGGATTTGGCTCGATACACATCTCCCAACCTCTTCCAAAGCAAGTTTGCAGTTTTCTCCTCATGGACATTTAACAAGACAGAATCATCAAGACTAAGTCTTATGAGACCCTTAGCCTTTCGATCTTTGAGATCCCAATCATCTTGTGACATTGTAGTTGATTTTGTGCCAGAAATGGTTTCCCATAAATCTCTGTCAACAAGCTTGTCTTCCATCTTGAGCTTCCATAGCTTGAAATTAGTCCCATCAAATTTCTCCACCTCTATTCTTCTGGATGTGCTTGCCATCTTCTCTCTACAACAAGATCATAGAATACTCTACATAGACTCCCACTCAATCAAAGATTAGCTCAAGAAACCCCTACCCAACAGATCAAGCTCTGATACCAATTGAAAGGAAGCAAGGTAAGCAGAACACACTTCCTACACTAATCTAATGAGGCGAATGAAGTGAAAATTTGTTTTAATCCTTACAATTGCAGCAACATTAAACTAATAACATAAAGATTATAGCAGTAACACAACACAGAAAGAAGGTGACACAAGATATACCATGGGGAAAACCTTTTTAGGTAAAAAACTCCACACTCTAAAACCTGCACAATGTATTATCAAAACAACAACAGTTTACAATACACTTGCAATGTAAGTCTTCCAAGAGTTCACAAATGTCGATTCTAGAGTTATTATGGTAGCATAACAGTACCTGTAAAAACACTATGGAACTACAACTTCAAACTATGCATTTTATAGAGATTACAAGGCATATCTTGAGAGCATCTTCGGATAGGCGTCCACCTTGTCCTCATGGCCATTTTTAGCATCAAAGGACACTTGTCCTTGCTGTCCTTACATCCCTTACATCTATCATACATGGTAGATTTGACTTTCCCAATGTAGAGCGCTCCAGGCTAAAAATAGACTATGACAGATTCTCTTACGCGACTTACAACCGTCGTAAAATCTAAAATCTGCCCACAATAGAAATCTTGATAGTTGTAAGAGAATCCGTCATACAATGCTAAATATAGCATATTCTATTTACAACATGTCATAGCCCAACTTGGGCGCCCAAAGATGCCTTTCCTTCATGCAAAGATGCCAACTGACACTTGTCACACTCGTCATAGGAATCTCCAAACTTGGCCATTACGCATTATAGATTCTGTCATATGGAATATTGCCTTCCACAATTCAAAGATGCCGACACATGGAAAATTAATGCCACCTCAATATGGGACACCCAAATCCATGTAGGATTGACTTGATCATCCAAGTCACATTCCAAGTAAGCTGACATGTCACCATGCCATCTCAACTATGTGACCAAACTAAATGTGCAATCAAATACAACATTATGCACTAATTAAATAAATTCAATCGGAATTACACCTTAATTCCCAACATTAATAAGTTGTACGTTAACTTTAGTTATTTTTCTCTTATATTTTTCAATTATATCTATTATTTTTCCGAAGATAATTTAAAAGTAAAGTGAGATTCTTGGCACACATAATTAAAGTTGATCATATTTTTAAAATATTTTCCATTAAGTTTATCATCTTTGTAGTGGGACTTCATAACCAACTCAATAAATAGATGATCATGTTTTTTAATAATTTACATTAAATATTTATTTTTTAAATATAGGACATCAAAATTTTAAAATATGAACTATTAAAAAGTAACATACAAGTATACAATATTTACTACACTTTTCAAAGTAAAAAGCAAAACAAAAGAGTTGCCCAAATAATGAATGGTGGCTTTTCAAAAAGTACAATTAAAATTTTAAGCATTGTAGATAAATTAAAATTAAAATCTATGTGTGTATGTAGTAAAAAATAATTCTAAATTAAAGTAATAATAATAATAATTATTATAATAAGTAAATAAAATAGCTTTAGAGTGGTACCTCTATGTGTTTTTTAGATAATATATTTAAAATATCTATACTAGTTATAGTTGGGCTCCACAACTACCCTAATATAAGTGTATGTATTTAACTTTCACTTTACAAAAAAAATCAATGATTAATGTAGTGGCTAGTTTTGATCTACAAACTATTTAAGTTGAAGGTATATGAAGCACTAGGGTTTTTTTTTTTTTTTTTAATAACGCACTTATTTTCATTGATTTTCATTATTAATGTATTCTTTCTTGAGAAGTTAAAGAGACTAGAATAAGTTTGAGGATGAAGGCTCTATAAATAATTTTAGGTATGATGTGTAGTTAATGGAATGTTCACAATAGAAATTAGGGCTATGAGATCTTATTATTATAGCTTTATATTATAATTTTATAGAGGTCATCCACAAATTCGTTTTTGCTACGAATGGGAGCACGAACCTTAGGGCATGAGCCTTATGCTGAACCTCTTCTACTAAGAGTCAAGGACTGAGGGGTATTCATTCTGTGAAATTCACCTGGGGCACGATACCAGTCTCATCCCTTAAGATGATGTGTAGCTTATAAAAAGTTCATTTCAAGAAATTAGGGTTTTGAGACCCCATTATAATAGCTTTGAATTATAATGGATGTGATATGTTGTCTCGCATCATAAGGTTGTACACTATTGGAGACCCTGCACCAGATGTGAGGTGCAGTTTAGGAGGAATGAAGTGTGGCATTATAATGTTGGATATGTTATGCAACACATCACGATGTTGGGTGTGGTTTGTCATCTATAAAAAACCCTAAAGATAAATAGGGTTTTTAGGCTCTATTTTATAAGAAGGAAGCTAACATCATAATGCTTGATGCATTGCATGGTTTAGAGTTCACAATATAAATACGGGTTTTATAGTGTATATTGTGCTAGCCGGCACTATAAAACCTAGCCGGCACTGTAAAAGAATGCAGATTTGTTATCACAATATATGATGTAATGTTCATGCATCATAATAACTTGTACAGAGAAGGGAGGCTCAACATCACAATAGATGGTTTATTTAAACATGGCTTTGAGAAAGAGTTCAGAGAAGGGAGGCTCAACATCACAATAGATGGTTTATTTAAACATGACTTTGAGAAAGAGTTCAGAGTATTTGATCTAAACATAAAAAAAAAAGGTATGACACAGATCTTCTCTAACCTTATTTCTCTTTCATAATAAATTTTAATTTGATAGGCTTTCTTATTAAAATTTATATTGATTCACAGTAATCAATTAAAATTTATAGTAATAAAAATATGCAAATATGTTTTAGCGGTTAATAGGATTATCTTTACTCTTCAACATTGAAAATTAGTTTCATGGTACGGATTATCTTTACAGTTGCTTGTGTCTGTTCTGAATATTGAAACATAAAAACACACGGATTATATTTAACGTCCTTTCATTTTGCCCAAAATCATTGTTTCAATTACGGGGTTTAACTCTGTTGTAACTCCGCTACCCTGTCCACACTAAATTGGCTTACTGTTTAAGAAATTTCAGTTGCCCAAATCTAAGACATCCGCCACGGTTTCTAAATTGTTCTGCTCTGTAAATAGGACAAACAAATTAAATTGACTTGCAGCTTTTTTTTATTTGGGAAGAATAAATCCCACAATCTTTGCTGCAAAATCAAGACCCATCACTGCAAATTGTTTCCTTTCTTTAGATCTGCCAATATTGCTATTTTTGCCAGGTCTGAGTTTCATAATGTTTTTCTGTACCATCCTTTGCCTTGTACCTTCCATCTCTACCTGATGCACAACTGGTTCCAGCCTACTTAAAATGGTATCACTTCTACTTCAAATTGTATCACTTCTATGTTGAAATGCCTGTTTTCCATATATTAATGCTGTTGATAGTTCATCACAATGTCTAGAATGCAATAGAAATCCGTTCTTGATAGCAGAGTTAGTTGAATTAGTTTTTATGAGGACAGAACATTTAAAACACAGCTATGCCCTAGACATGTAGACTTTTTACATGAATTGTTTCTTCTATGCAGAAAGTTGGAGCAGTTAGGAGAAGAAGTTGACTTTTTGATGTCTGGTCTAGATGAATATCTTTCTCAGCGTCACAAACGTCAGATGAAAGCAAAGGAAAGGGCGGAGCTCTTGCAAAGAATGGTGATTTAGACTTCTCTCTGGTTATTTGTAATCTAGTTGAAACCAAATTCTTCTAAAGTTTGGATTGATCTCAGCGTCACAAACGTCAGATGGAAGCAAAGGAAAGGGCGGAGCTTTTGCAAAGAATGGTAAGTTAGACTTCTCTCTGGTTATTTGTAATCTAGTTGAAACCAAATTCTTCTAAAGTTTGTATTGGTTTTGAGGAGTTCTTTTCTTCAAGATACATTTGAAATCAGTTCTAAGATTTCTGAGTCCATCCTCCATTTGAGTCTAGATCTACAGTCACAGTCACAGTCACAGTCACAGTCTGATGGTAGGTGACTGAATTACAAACCCATATGGGATCTTTGAAACATGGAAATAGAGAAAATGGTCCAACCTTCCATATGGCTTGTTGTGATTTTGTCAGCTCCTTTTTGAATAATGGTAATATGTTCTCTCCTTTTGGTTTTGTGGCTATTATAATCTCACCATTCCTATATGTAGTCTGCATTTCATCTTGCATTGGAATGCAGCATTCTCGTTAATGATTGGTTGAATGTGGTTGATGTTTAAGAATGTCCTTTTCCTATTTAATTGTACTTCATCTGTTTATTTGGTTCACAAAGGGGTCTTAACATTCATAGAGTAAGGGATAATAGTAGTCTATGATGGAGTGTTTTCTATAAAGAATATTTGCTTGACATTTTTTCTTTATAGCATCCAAGTAAGATTGGCATTTTGACTCCATGTAGGTATCTTATATTCAAGAAGATTAGGTGCACATTTGTGTAGAAATTAATATCACAAATTCCCAGGTATGCTCACTTTTGTTTGTTTGTTAAGTGTAACTGTGAATATCACCTACTGGGCCTGGAATAGGTTCCAGTTCTGCGCATATTATTACATGCCCATATGGCTTCCAAGTTAACATCTGCCTTATTATGATGTGGTGGTTTTGAACTTCAGCCACTTCTCTTATGAATCCATTTTTTTAATCTTTACATCACAACCCTTCGTACACTACCAAGCATAGTGATGATTAAATCTAGTTTTTTAAATTCTAGTGTCAGCTTCCATTTAGCAACATTTGCATTGCTACGGCTTTATTTTTCCCCTCAAGTGGCACACTCAAGGTGTCTTTTTATCATGTTTAAGTGATTAGTGAAAGTCCCTACATCAAATTGTAGGCTATGTTTTCTCCAGCTGATTTGGTTATTATTCAGATTGTAAAGTTGTGGCATGGACCCAAAAATTGCTTTACTAAAGTTCCAAATTTTTTTATTCTTAAAAATATGCTAGTTGAATGGGAAATATTTGTTTATGCTAAAAGGTAAAAAAAAGAAACCAAAAATAAGCATAAAAGATGAACAATGCCAACTTTTTATATTGTGGAGAAATCATGTAATTGCTAATGTTCATGACTCACAACGATGGGGACTGCCTACTCACAATTTTCCATAATAGTGCTGATTATAGCCTTAAAAGATTCCATTATTTTGCAATTTTATTTTATAAACAGTTGCTGCTCTAAAATTCCATTAAAAGATCAATTATTTACAATTTTGGGATTCAACAAATTGCATGGGACTACGTGGAGAATAAGAATAAAAGTGGGGACCACTGCCTTTGTAAAATTCTAAAGTCACTCAAAAAGACACATTAGAACATTAGGCATAATCCCCAATACCTATTGTCATGGGTTTTTTATGTTGTTTAGGATTGCGTCTTGTGGTTCTAATTGCCTAGAATCTTTTCCCTCTTCTTATTTGCAACTAATGTTCATTTATTAAGAGCTCATTAAACTCACGCCTAAAGGCTGTGATTGGAGGATGACAACATATTACAGTCCTTAATGTCTTGTACATAATTTAAGCAAAATATCATGCTAGTATAATTAAACATCTTCTTTCTTAAATGGTTGAAGAGGGCATACTAATTATATAAATAGGCAGATTTACTTGTTGTAGCCTTATCAAATCTTGAGAAGGCTTCAAATGGGTTCACTAGTTTTGTTGAAAGGATATCTTTTTAGAAATAGAATTTAAAAAGGCTTATGAAAGGATTGAATGTGATCTGAATTATATCATGAAAAGATATTAAATTTGATTTACTATTCTTAGCCACTAGTCAAACTAACTAAGCATGTAACTTTCAAACACTCCTAACGTGATAATATTTTGTAAGAATAAAGTATGCAAGTAAGTACAAGGTTGTAGATGGTTATGACATGATCCAAATAGTTTGAAGTTAAACATTGCTGATGCAAGTTATTGAGACATGTTTTGGTTACTTACTACCTACTCCATTTAATGTTGTGATGAAATAGCCACGAAGGGTGGAAGAAGTGGATTGAGAAATCCACTAAGGTGAAAAATTATTGAAAGAACAAGAAATATATTTCTCTAAAAGAAAGAGGTTGCAGGAATCTCAAACTAATTAGGAAGCAAGAAATGATTAGCATAGAGTTGAGTTCCATGTTGGGGATACATAATATCTATACTTACAAAAAGATAAGTCTCGAGGTATAGCAATGAAGTTAAAACCAATTAGATATAGTCCATTTAAGATTCTTGAAAAACTAAATTCTAATACTTTTATACTAGATCTACATCCATATATGTATTTATATTCCATTGTGAATGTTGAAAACTTGCATGTCTCTTTGATCATATCAACTAATATACATACCTTCAAGGAGCCCTATTTTCCCCCTCTACTTATGCACCAAACATTAGTAGAGGTTTTTCTCATCATATTACTCTCTAAATAGTCAAGCAAGAACTAGTTGAGGAAGAAGAATCCTTATGGAGGACGTATTGGCCTCTTCAGAGAATGCTCAAGCACAATACTCAAGACTAGTCACAGAAGCAACACCTCATGTTTCGAAGGAAGATATAAGGAGTTTTGTACATCATGCCAATAAAATAGTTATAATACCCAATTTCAATCTAACATAGAATCTACTAAGCACAATTCCAAGATAGGTAATATTTACCTATGCTCCTTAGTCAAAACTAATTACATTTCTCTATAAATTCTTTGATTTGCAATTACATAGTACATAGTTTCTTCAGAATTTGCAAAAAATATGAGGTTGTGATTTATGAAATTTTTTGCATCGATCTAGACTATGAAAAACATTATCAAGTTGTATGATTCTAGATATGGGAGGTGTTGTATATAACAAACCCATATATTATGGGAATAATTTGTTTAGATGTCAAATGTGTAATGAGAACAATCATCTTTTCCATGTTTCTCCAATCCAAGAAATGATGGAGTTGGACCAAGCATGTTCACAAGATGCAATGGAACAACCACCAACAATAATACCTTTTAAGCCTAAAATACAACAAATAATTAATCAAAGCTACCAATCAGATGAGAACAAATTCAAATGAGATTACACAAGAAAAGGTACGGAAACAAGAGATAATTTACATCTTTGTGAGATCAATAGAGTAACAAAAATGTAGATGGTAGAAATACTTAAGAAAATAGCCTAAATTAAGAGATATCACACCTAGAATTAGTATATCAAAAAGAAAAGGTGAGAATTAGGAGCTGCTTCATCTTTCAGGACAAACATACTCCACACATTCCAATACTAAAAGTAAATGAACACATAGGTAGGTGATATGTGAGCAAATTTAATCCCAAAAAATGTAACTTTGAGAATCGAAAGTCATAATGGAGAAAAATAGAAAGAAAAAATTATCAAATACTAGAATTGAATCAGAAGTGAAGAGCATCCTAGAAAGATCAACCACAATGTTAAAATCGGTTCAACTTCACACACATCTTGTACAAATCTTCAATTCAAATGGGTGTATAAATGGAACAAACTACCATCTCTAATCAGCCACTAGAGGAAGATATTTTGGAGGTTCTCAAATCTATTTAATACAGACTTTACCAAGGAATGCCAAGGGAATTGGTGTGCCCAAAAAAGGCCAATACCAGCATAACATAGTGTAAATTGAAGGAATAGATGTAGTCCTCCTACAAGAAGTGATGAGAATAAACTCCAAACACCAAAGAAAATATTAAGTACAATAGTATATGGGGAAGAAATTAGATAAACATTTATCACAACTCTGGCACTTTAGTCCAGTGGCATCTAGTGAGGTATGTATATAAATTTAATCAATCTATCTCATGATGATCTATATTTATTATCACTCAAGAATTTGAGCTATATTTCTTTTTAGGAAACTTATAAAACTAAAACATGGCAACAAATATATAATTCTAATAAAACATATGGTGGATTCTATCTTAGTAACAAATACCAGCAATCTCATCTCAGTCACAACCTTCTACACTAGTCACTTACATCACCGATCAATGGATCACATATAAAAAGTAAATCTCAGCCAAGATAAGAGACAACTCTTTCAAATCATTGGCCAATAATCATATCAATTTTAAATACATATAATAGGCAATGACAACAATTATTCAAATTTCAAATTTTTTTTCTAGTTCAAAAGAAAATCAAAGAGATTGGATTTGACTAGGATTTTCATCAAATTATTGCCCACAATCTATTGGGTCTACAAAATCAATAAGAATAATAACCAAGACAACATGCAAGAAATCAATGAGTAAACAAGGTGATATTAACACAAAATATTTTTATAAATTAGTTTTGAACCAACAACATAATAATGTTGTTTAATAAAAGAAAACAGAAAATGGAATGCTTAGATGTCCAGGAATCCTAAAACAAGAAATGAAAAAGATGGAAATTTTTCCCCAACTACGATGAGAAGGGATAAAAGATCTATATTTTTTTTTCTTAAAAGCCTGCAAGCACATACCTATAGTATATTAAAGTAAAGAGTTCATATACATCAGAGTGAGGAAGTAGCAATAGAAAACAAATATAAACGAGTTCAACCAACGTAGTGGCAAGTGGGCATTCAACCAAAAAGCCAAAAAATAGAGTAAACTAAACACCTAACTTAACCATCTAGGGGTCACCCATAAATAGTCTCACTGCTGGGAACAACCATACCTGAAGTTCTAGCCAATGGCACAGAAGAAGCTCACGCGAGAAGTTCACGGATTCTTGGTGGTCTTGGTGCCACGTCGGGAGTGTGGAGGCAAAGGAGGTGTATGGCTTTGAAGACCACCTTGACATTGATAAAATTCCTAAACTAATTTATGTTGTATTATGAGACTAAAGAACAACTTAGACAAGAAACTTATCTTTTCAAGATCGATGAAATATTGTTGATAAAATTCCCAAACTAATTTGTGGGGAATGTAATATAAATATATTACATTATGAGACTAAAGAAAAACTTAGAAAAGCAACTTATCTTTTCAACTAGACAATGCTCTAGGTTTGAATGGTTTCTATGCCCTATTCTATCAACAAATTAGGAATATTCTTAAGAAGGATTTAATGGAAGTAATTGAATATTCTAAGAAGAACTACAACACCACTATCAGATTTATGGGGCTTGGTTCTATCACAGGACCTGCTAAGATGGCCACATGTAGAGATCAGGTTAAATGGACGCCACCTTCTTCTCCTTTCTATAAGATTAATTTTGACGGGGCATGTCGTGGCAATCCTGGTCCCTCCGGAATGGGATGTGTCATTAGGGATTCAAATGGTGATCTGATTGCAGCTAAGGCAACCAAGTTAGCCCTAGGCACTAACAATGAGGCAGAAGCATGGGCTCTGGTGCATGGACTCAATTTGGCTTTGGCAAAGGGTCTAAGAACCGTGTGGATAGAGGGGGATTCCCTCATTGTTATAAACGCCATCAAAGGTAGAGGCTTAGACAATTAGAAGCTGAATTACATCCTCAGCCTGGCCAAATCTCTTCTGTCCAGACTTGATAATTTCATTATTTCCCACACGCTACGTGAAGGTAACAGGGTGGCGGACTTCTTAGCCAATGTAGCATTGGACAATGAGAATGCACACGTTATCTTCCCCTTTGATGATCACCTCCTGACTAGTTGCTTGAACTCTATCCTGTGCGCTAACATGGAAGCCGAGTAAGCTTTGCGCCACTATCAGGCCTTAATCTCGACTGTCCACATGTAAGGTTGAGGTGTCCCTTCCCAGGCTACCGGTGTTGTTTTGCGTTAAGTTGGGGGACCGCCTCATTTATTTTTGCATTTACTGTGAGGGAAGGACGTCTGACACTCTGCAGGGACGTTGGATCGGGTTTTAATAGTGAGTTTGAGTGTATTTAGACAGTTCCAGTTTTCTCACTTGTCCTGCTCGCATGAGAAAGATTGCGAATCTGTCTTCATTGTATGTTCATTAATATCTTTTGCAGTGGCAGCCCTCCCTGGTTTGATATTATTCTTTGACGGCGCAACGGCCTCTCCGTCCCGATTGCTCCGTATTTTACAGGACATGTGGCTACCGCTTCTGGTTTTTCTATTAGCTGGCTGCGTACTTCCTTATCTTCATGTGTGGCTGAAGCAAACGATTTTATTATTCTTCGCCAGCCCTCAGTTTCATTTGGCTAGCTTTTTTCAGTCTCTGTCACTCCAACTTCTTCCAAGGCTTGGTCTTCTGGCGCTTGGTGATGGCGGATACGCGGCTAAACCAGAGGTTATTTTTTCCTTCTTTGGACTGGAACCAGAGATAAGGGGGCGCGTGAAGGCAATCGAATTTATGACTTTGATTGATTCGGATTGCACTCTTATTCAATTTGCTGTCCGGAACATTGTGGGGCATGCCTGGATCAGGGGATATGAGGGTTGCGTCCTAAACTATTCAGATGTCGTTTCGCAGCTCCTCTCCAACATAATGGATCTAGTGATGGATGGTGTCTATGTCCACTCTCTTGCGGCAGGTTTGTTCTTCAAGAACATTTATATGATGGAACGATGGGAGGTGGCAGTAGCTAATTATAAGATGGACCAAGGAGACGCCCTCATCGGTGGGATTTTTAACCTCACTTCCCTGCAGAATTCCCCTCCTCAGCAGGTGATTTATAGGGCAATGCAATCTAGTCTTAAATCTCTGTGTAGTGCGGAATTGGATGATGCGCTTCGGTCCTATTACTTTCTTTTCTCCAAGAAACGGTCCGAGCGAATCAAGGATATTTTCACAGCAATTCGCTTTCTCAGGATCCATGCTTCGGACCTGGCCCCGGGAATGCCTTTTTACGCACTGTCTGAGGTGGAGGAGGGTGGCCAGTCTGAGCCTTCTATGGAGATGGATGCACAAGCTCTACCGGCTGCTCCACCAGTGGCGTGATGTCTCTCGTGGGGTTCGTGGTCTGTGTTCAGATGTTTTTGCTACTGGTGGTCCTGTGTTGGCTGCGGCATGCTGCGGGGGTGGTGGGTTTCCTTTTTTGTGATTGGGAGTGCATGGGTTGTTGGCGGTCTCCGTGTCTGTTCGTTTGGTGTCGGTGTGGGGGTGGCTCTGGCGGTTTCTTCGGCTGCGTCTGGCGTGGGTGGATGGCTGGTTTCATTTTTTCTGCTCTTGCCTTGGTGGTGACTTCGGGTGCTGTGGGTTGTTTTCCTCGGTGTTTTCTCTTTGCCCGTTTGCGTAGTGGCGGCCTAAGTGGTGATCGAATGGGTGACTTTTTCTCATTCGTTTTTCTTTTGTTAGTTTCTGTGATGGCTTGGGGTGTTTTTGGTTTTATTCCTCTGGACTGGGCTTCGGCCATGTTTTCTGTAATACTTTTATTATTTCTTAATATACGGGTGTTCACTCCCCTTTTTCTGGTTTTAAAAAAAAAAACTACAACACCACTATGAAGATATTAATGTAGCATGTTATGGTTAGGAATATTCTTAAGAAGGATTCAATGGAAGTAATTGAATATTCTAAGAAGAACTACAACACCACTATGAAGAGATTAATGTGGCATGTTATGGTTGACTCTAGATGCCCCTTTTTAGATGAGAATTATATATACAATCATTCAATTAAATAAACTTGATGAAAGAATAACATTTATCCTAAGAATAACAGCATTGTGGTTGTGAAGGACTTTGGAAATCCAAATTTCACATTGTCTACTCCGTCAAGTCCAGCTGATAAATTGTCCATCTGCCCACAATTCTCGAAGCTCAAAAACAGCCATGTAACTACGTCATACCTCTTCCAATACTGAGTTAAACATTTAGACATCATAACCTGCTGCAATTTTCAGAACATTAATCTTCATTTCCTTTGGTTATTGATTGTTGTGTTTTTTGGCTTTTTTTTTTATTCACTAGGGTGGGCTGGGCGACCCTTTGGTGGCTTGGCAGCTGAGGTTTTCCTTTGCTTTGAGTATTATTGATAGTTACTTCTTTTGTCTCCTTCATGCTGTTACTTCCACAGCCATGGTTTCTAGAGATTCCACATGCCAATTTCTGTTGTTCAGTTTCTATCCTAATTTCAATTACAGCCTTAAATACTTGAAAAGTATTTTTCTATTGCACTCAGTTAAAAAGATATAAAATAAAATTATATTATATCAAATTTGGGTCTAAAGGTCAGTCCTCTAGGATTTCAATATGGAACACAATAGCACATATTGCAGCAACAAATCTAACTTAAAATTTATATATTGTTGCAATAAATATAATTTATTTTTTTATTAAAAATTAATAAAAATAATATTTTTTCACTTCAAAAATTATTTGAAATTAAGTTGTTCAAAGAGATTTTATAGGATACACTCATTATTTCAAAAGATTATTATGTAAACATATGCATATACTTATGATAAAGTAGTTTCATGGTTAGTATTTTACCAGATTGTTGTAGAAATCATATTACCAAATTAATGTAGAAACTTAAAAAATAATATTGAGTGAAAAATAGCCAATAAAATGCCCACTTCCAAAACACTACTTATATTATATTATAGTATGATACAGAATATCTTATAAATAAAATAATTTAATGTGTCATAGACTTGTGTCATTATACATTTTATCAATGCATAAATATTTAAAGAGCTCAAAAAAATCAAAGGAAAAGCATAGAAAGTTCTTACCAGAATAGCCCTTGTTGCACTATAACAATGGTTCTTTTGCTCCAATAATTTTTTATAATGATTTAATTGTTGGTTGGTCACTCTGAAAACATAACATTACCTTCAAAGCTCTTGATTATGGCTTGATTCGTAGATTTTTGAATGATAGGATGAATGGCTAAGATTTGATGAGACAACTTTAGGGAAAAAAAGGAGGCTTCTAAGTGCGAGAGGTGTGAGGTAGTTGTGGCTATTTTTGGATCTTAGGAACGGTGGGCAGTTGGACAATTTATCAGCTGCACTTGACTGGAGGATATGGACTTGACACAGTAGACAATGTTAAGTTTGGATTTCCAAAGGCCTTCACAACCACAATGTTGTCATGGAGTGTTTTCAAGTTCAGCGAATTCATGGGCAGTGACGGCTCCAATGCAAAGATGGCCATTCGATGGGCCACATATTATCTTCTCAAAGCTACTGCTCATCTGGGACCATATATGTTCGGGTTAAAATGTGCATAACAACAGAATAATTTCAGTCATGATGTAACAACAAAATAATTTCAGGGGTTTAGTAATTTCAAGGGTTTATGAATTCTAATATTTATTGAGGCTCGTCTGAAAATTATGCGGATAGGGACCCTAACAATGAGAACAAATGTTGGGAGAGGCTAGAAGACATGGACACTTCCAAAACTGCGTATAAATAACCAAAACCCTGAAACGGTTGCAGCACTTGTAGCTGAATCCCTTGTTTCACAAGTAAGACCGTCCCTATTCCAAGAGACTCATTCATGCTTCCATAATGCTAAATGTTTTAGCACTAGATTAATAGCAACATCTTAAAATTTTGGTAATGATAGAGTTTAGGAGCTGATGAATCAAAGAATACATTTGGGTCGGACAATAAACATATTGGAACCCGAGTGCTTTTATCCGAGGTATAGCAACTTTGAGTGTGGCTACTTATATAACTTCTTCGATTAATATATGTAGTCACACTCTAAGTTACTATACCTGGGATAAAAGCATTAAGGATTTAACATGTCTATTGTCCAATCCAAATGGCTACTTATATAACTTCTTACTGATTCGATTAATATATGTTGTCACACTCTAAGTTACTATACCTGGGATAAAAGCACTCAGGCTTTAACGTCTTTATTCTCCAATCCAAATGTATTGTCTAATTCATGAGCTCCTAAACTCTGACCGTTATCATGGTTTAAAGCTGCTATTACTCTAGTACTGAAAAGTTTACCATCATGGAAGCATCAATGAGTCTCTTGGAATAGGAAAGGTCTGATTTGTGAAATACAAGGGATGTAGCTGCAAGTGCTACAGTCATTTCATGGTTTTGGTTATCTATTTTATATGCAGTTCTAGTAGTGTCCATGTCTTCTAGCCTCTCCCAGCATTTGTAGGGTCTCCTACCTCCATAATTATCAGACAAGCCTAAATAATTATTAGAATTTATAAACCCAGGAGATACAACATCTTGACTAAAAAATTTGGTTGTAACATCATGACTGAAATTGTTCTGCTGTTATGCACATACTAACTTGAACATATATGGTTCCCGAATGAGCAATAGCTTTAAGAAGATAATCTGTGGCCCATTGAATGACCATCTTTGCATTGGAGAGTTCGTTGCCCATGAATCCGCCGAACTCCAAGACATTTCATGATAGCATTGTGGTTGTGAAGGCCATTGGAAATCCAAACTTAACATTATCTCTTGCATCATAATATCCTCCCGTCAATTCCTGTCTATGCCAACTGAAATAATATCCATGTCTAGACACTGTTCTGCTTCCTTATGTGCTTTGACTATAATGCTTGGTAGCTCTCAGTTCAGAGTTGAGGAAGGATTCATTGGTCGTAAGCTTCCTAGTTTCCGGCTTATTGTAGGGTCTAATGTTTATGTTATTGTTGCCTCCTTATGTTAATGTATACTATCATAAGATTAATTATAATGGTGAAGATGAAAGTAGCAATAGCATTGTCTATACTTATTCTCGTCCTCCTCATTCCGAACATCTACATCTACATGCAATGGTCAAAGGTCATGGTTCATCTTTGGGTGCATCACCAGTTAGTACTTCTTTGCCAAATGCAGTCAATGCTACCTCCTTGAAAATGTTCCTCAAATGGTTGGAGGTATGTTACAAGTTTATTATTTTTTAGTTTTGAGTTTTTTTATCTTATAAGATGCCTTCATAACTGTTAAGGGATAATGACTTAGTGTATATGTAGTCAACATTTAAAAGGTTTATAGGCTTAGTGTAAATCTAGTCAACATTTAAAAGGTTAATAGGCTTTACTTTTTGGGGTTGTTCTATATGCTGCAGCTTGTAGATTTTTGCATTCCAAAGTTCTGAAAGAATATGCAGTGGAATTTATAAAATAGATTACATAGACATACTTTATAAAATATTGGATATCCACCTTGTGGTTGTCTCATATAAAGGGATGAGCCTTGGTGTGAGTCCAAGAAGTAGCTTGTATCTTAAAGAACCTAATCAATGATTTTTTTTTGGTCAATACATCTAAGGTGGTTTGACCAGCCAATTATAAGTTTGGATCTGACCTTAATGAATATAATGAAGATGATTTTGATTAGTTTCATATTCCATAAGATGGGCTTCAAATCTACACAATATTCAAAATGTCTATTAACGCAATTTTGGTTAATTTGTGCCATCTTTTATGGTTTCTACAAATCATGTTAAACTGAAAAAATCATCTCAGGACTAACAATAACTCTGAAGTTGTTGTTGCTAGTATCTTAGATATGTTCAGAACTATAAAGGAATGATGCCCGGTGAGAGGCTAAATAGTAGATTTTTACGTTAAAAAACAAATGATAGATGAATCTATTTAAAATGTTTTTTTTTTAATTTATAAATGTAAAAGATCAAGATATAATATATATTTATAGAGCATTGATTGTGCAGAAAAAATTTGAAATGACCAAATTTGAACTAAAATTGGTGGATAGCATCAAGTAGTATGTAGCTATTTTTAAATTCCTATCAAACTTATATACATGTATCTATGGTTCGTATAGAGTTCAGCTGCACAGTTTTTAAAATTAAAAAAGCGTTCTAAATAGATTCATCTATCATTTGTTTTTTAAGATAAAAATCTACTGTTTAGCCTCTCACCGAGCCTCATTCCTTTATAGTTTTGAACATATCTATATGGATCTGAACATATCTAAGATACTAGCAACAACACCTTCAAAGTTATTGTTACACTTGAGATGATTTTTCAGTTTAGCATGATATGTAGAAACTATAACATTAAGCACAAATGAACTAAAATTGCATCAATAAACATTTTGAATATTGTGTAGATTTGAAGCCCACCTTATCACTTAATAGTTTTTTACATCCAAGGTTATGGAATATGAAACTAATCAAAATCATCTTCATTATATTCATTAAGGTTAGATCCATATTGTCAGGCTTCTTCTGAGGCGGGAAAAGAATTTAAGATGGAGTTTATTTCTGGATTAGTCAAACTACCTTAGATGTATTCACCAAGATAAAATTATTGATCAGGTTCTTTACGATACAAGATACTTCTTGGACTCACACCAAGGCTCATCCCTTTATATGACACAACCACAATGCCTTCCGTTCTACTGTAAGGCTGATATCCAATATTTTATAAAGTATGCCTGTGTAATCTATTTTATAATGTCCACATGCATATCCATTTATAACTTTGAAATGCAAAAATTGACAAGATGCAGTATACAGAACAATCCCCCCAAAATAAAGTTTATAAACCTTTTAAGTGTTGACTAGATTTACACTAAGCCATTATTCCTTAACTCTTATAAGATAAAAAAAACTCAAGACTAAAGAATAATAAAATTGTAACATACCTCCAGCCATTTGAGGAACATTTTCAAGAAGGGTAGTATTGACTTTTTTTGGCAAAGTAGTAGTCATTGGTGATGTACCCAAAGATGAACCATGCCCTTTAACCGTTGGACGTTGGGAATAGTAGACCTTGCAATAAGTCATCTACCAGGAAGCCTACTGCCAACAAATCCTTGCTCAACTCTGAGCTGAGAGTTACAAAGCATTATAGTCAAAGCACATAAGTAAAACAGTGTCCAGATAGGGATATTATTTCAGTTGGGATAGAGAAGAATTGACGAGAGGATATTATGATGCACAACCACAATGCTATCATGGAGTGTTTTGGAGTTTGGTGGATTCATGGGCAGCGAGCTCTCCAATGCAAAGATGGCCATTCAATGGGCCACAAATTATCTTCTCAAAGCTACTGCTCATCAGGGCAGCATATATGTTGAGGTCAGTATGTGCATAACAACAGAATAATTTCAATCATGATGTTACAACATAATAATTTCAGTCATGATGTTTTATCTCCTGTGTTTATAAATTCTAACAATTATTTAGGCTTGTCTAATAATTATGTAGGTAGGAGACCCTAACAATGACTACAAAAGCTAGGAGAGGCCAGAAAAGAACTGCATATAAAATAGATAACCAAAACCCTGAAACAACTGCAGGACTTGGAGCTGCAGCCTTTTTGTTTCCCAAGTCAGACCCTTCCTATACCAAAAAACTCATTCATGCTTTCATGGTAAAATTTCTAGCACTAGAGTAATAGTAGTAGTTTAAATGCTTAATAACGGTCAGAGTTTAGGAGGTGATGAATCATACAATACATTTGGGTGGGACAATAAACATGTTGGAGCATGAATGCTTTTATCCAAGGTATAGTAACTTAGATTGTGACTACTTATATTACTTCACTTTTATCATTGAATCTGCAATATTTTTAACTTCTTGCTGATTCGATTAGTATAAGTAGTCACAATTGAAGTTATTATATCTTCCATAAAAGTACTTGGGTTCCAACATGTTTATTGTCCCAGCCAAATGTATTGTCTGATTCATCAGCTCCTAAACTCTGATCATTACCAAGTTTTCAAGCAGCTACTGTTACTCTAGTGCTAAAAAATTTACCATCATGGAAGCATGAATGAGTCTCTTGAAATAGGAAGGGTCTTATTTGTGAAACAAGGGATGCAACTACAAGTGTTGCAGTCGTTCCAATGTTTTTGTTATCTATTTTATACGCAGTTCTAGTTACATGTCCATGTCTTCTAGCCTCTCCCAGCATTTGTGGTCACTATTAGGTTCCCCTACCTGCATAATTTTAAGACAAGCCTCAATAATTATTAGAATTTATAAACCTGGGAGATACAACATAATGACTGAAATTATTCTGTTGTTACATCATGAGTGAAATTGTCATGTTCTTATGCACATACTAACCTGAACATATATAGTGCCTGGATGAGTAGTAGCTCTGAGAAGATAATCTGTGACCCATCCAATGGCCATCTTTGCACTGGACAGCTCGCTGCCCATGAATCATTCAAACTCCAAAACACTCCATGACAGCATTGTGGTTGTGAAGGCCTTTGGAAATCCAAACTTGACATTGTCTACTCCGTCAAGTCCATATCCTCTCGTCAAGTCCAACTGATAAATTGTCCATCTGCCCACAATTCCCGAAGCTCAAAACTAGCAATGTAACTATGGCATACCTCTTGCATTACTGAGTTAAACATTTGGACATCATAACCTGCTGCAATTTTCAGAAACATTAATCTTCATTTCCTTCTGGTGATTGATTGTTGTGTTTTTTGGCTTATTTTTTGATTCACTAGGGTGGGCTGGGCGACCCTTTGGTGGCTTGGCAGCTGAGGTTTTCCTTTCCTTTGAGTATTATTGATAGTTACTTCCTCTTTCTCCTGCATGCTGTTACTTCCACAGCCATGGTTTCCAGAGATTCCACATGCCAATTTCTATAGTTGAGTTTCCGTCCTAACTTCAATTACAGCCTTAAATACCTGCAAAGTATTTTTCTATTGCACTCAGTTAAAAAGATATAAAATAAATTTATATTATATCAAATTTGGGTGTAAAGGTCAGTCCTCTAAGATTTCAATCTAGAACACAATAGCACATATTGCAGCAACAAATCTAACTTAAAATTTATATATTATTGCAATAAATATAATTTATTTTTAATGAAAAACTAATAAAACTAATATTTTTTCACTTAAAAAAATTATTTGAAATTAAGTTGTTCAAAGAGATTTTATAGGATACACTCATTATTTCAAAAGATTATTATGTAAACATATGCATATGCTTATGATAAAGTAGTTTTATGGTCAGTATTTTATGAGATTGTTGTATAAACTTTATAATAGAAAAATATATAAGAAATCATGTTACCAAATTAACCTAGAAACTTAAAAAATAATATTGAGTGAAAAATAGCCAATAAAAGACTCACTTCCAAAACACTACTTATACTATATCATAGTATGACACACAATATCTTATAAATAAAATAATTTAATGTGTCATAAACTTGTGTCATTATACATTTTATCAATTCATAAATATTTAAAGAACTAATAAAAATCAAAGGAAAAGCATAGAAAGTTCTTACCAGAATAGCCCTTGTTGCACTCTGACAATGGTTCTTTTTCTCCAAGAATTTTTTATAATGATTTAATTGTTGGTTGGTCACTCTGACAATATAATGTTACCTTCAAAGCTCTTGATTATGGCTTGATTGAAGCTTGATTTATAAAATTTTGGATGATAGGATGAATGGCTAAGATTTGATTTGATGGATGGCTAAGATTTGATGAGATAACTTTAGGGCAAAAAAGGAGGCTTCTAAGTCGTATCCTATCCTTTTGTGAATGGCTAGGACTAAAAGGTGTAGTATGAAATGGGTGGTGGAGATGTAAAGTTAGTTTGACTTTTGTGCAAATATCTAGGTTTAATGAATCTAGTTGAGGATTAAAACAAGTGGAAAATAATTAATCAAATAATAAAATTATTTAATTAACTAGCATACCTATATTAAGAAAAATCTCTCCAAATTAGGCCAAGGCATATTGAATCAAAATAAAATAACAATAAAATATTTCCTTTACAAAGCATGCATATTTTTATTTGTGTGAATAACCCTAACCCTATTTTTGTATTCTAATTGCCCATTGTTTGCAATACTTGTTTTATTGTAGGTTGAGCATGCTCCTGTTTGTCTCAAGTGGCTAGATTCGGTGCTTGCATTCACTCAATGTTCCTTATTTCTACAACCCTGATACTAAAAACAAGTATGTGAACATTAATACCTAACATTCGGAGATCATGATCTCCTACGTATCTATTTCCTTCAAACGATCTCTTTTTCCACCATTATAGACTAAACGAGGGCTCCTACTATAAACTATATACAGAGGTGCAGGGGCTAGAAAAAGGATATTACCCTAGGTGGTGTATGAGAAAAATGATCAATTGGTTCCCACTCTAGAATGGTTGGGGCCTCCCTACAAATTCTGTTATTGCATCATTTGTCTCTCCATCCATGGATATGGTTCTAATGTTGTATACTTCATTATTGGTGGTGTGACCTTCTTAGTCTTATTGGTTGATTCCTCAATTCTATATTTCATGCTCTAAATAATAGAAATAGAAAAATGACTCTGTGTGGATGGTCATGTATCAAAATAAATGGAACGTAAGTCTCAATCTGTAATGTTTGAGCTTATTTTCTAGGGCCTCAAATATAGGAGTGAGCCTAATCATCATACTAGGTTATTTATGTTTCATGTATGAACAAACAATTCAATACACTTGATTTAGTAATGCCCTATATAGGTACCTGTGCGAGGTCAAAGAAATGGTAGCAATCAATGGCAAAGAAATTGCTAGATGGAACTAACAATGAAGCTAACATTGAGGTGGACAAACTAGTGAATGTGGCAATTCATATGCACCAAATAAGTATCTGCGTGCCAAATCAAAGGAAGTGTGGGAGAAATTGGAAATTGGTCGACTTGTCATTTCACATGAATGACAAGAAAACAGGACATCATGAACTAGTATGGTGTGATAGATGGTTTGCCTGATGGGAGAGGAGGATGGCTCAGAGGAGATGCTAACATTTATGATGACAACTATGTAGGTAGTACTGTAACAAACAATATATATGCTAATCAAAATGCCATTTGCAGTGAAGTTGACAATATAGATTCAGCAACATGTCTCAAAGCAAAGAGTAGGCAAATTGATTTCATGAGACATATCTTAGATCTTAGGTTCAGAAACATCTTCAAATCATGGTCAGTTATTATTTTGCACACAATCTACATGGAGCTTGGGGACACTTTCATCTCCACTTCTCATTAATACAGGGTGAATACTGATATATCCTCTATAATTGTTGTTGTGCTACTAGATCTGGGGGAGACGAAAGATGGTATTGGGGTGGTGGTAGAAACACTAATTAAAACCACATCGGCCGGGGGACTGAAGAAGACCTTGGACAATGTTGTTCTCAGCTTGGGGTTCTTGCCCAATAATGACACTTGGCATGTGATCCCCTGGCCATATAATCGATCATGGGTAATTTTTTTTATTACATTAGTGGGATAAAATGAGGAGTGAAAATAGGACATGTAGTGTGCGAAATTCCTCAAGGTTCTCTCGAGAGAAGTAGATGTCAACGGCACAGACTGGTTCTTTGCTATCAACTCTGGTGGCTCGAACTCTAGCACGAATGGGTCAGAGATGGGGGAAGCAGTCGATGATGATCAAGTGTAGAAAATATTTTATAGAAAAGTGCACATAGTTTAGGAATACATTATATTGTTGATATGTAATTATCTACAATATGCATAGGGAAGACATAAGTATATGGTTATCTGTATCAGATTTGTTTTGAATATAATTACTCATTTAAGGTTTTTTCTTAAGGCCTTCTTTTGGAGTAGTCATTTCTAATTTTCTAATCTTGATTTATTAGGAGTGGCCGTAATTCACTTATCAAAAAAAAAATAGTTAGTTTAAAATTTTTAAAATTATCATTTCATTATATTTAAATATTATAAAAGTCTATGACACATTAAATTATTTTATTTATAAGACATTGTGTGTCATACTATAATTTAATTAGTGTTTTTGAAAGTGGGTCTTTTATTGGCTATTTTTCATTGGATATTATATTTTGAATTTTGCTACCACTGAGCTACTGGCCCCTCTTGGACCAGTCCATCGTTGGTCTAGGGCCTGGCTCTGATACCATGTTGAGACATGGACCAGCTAGGATTCGAACCTAGGACCAGCTAGGATTCGAACCTAGGACCTTCCATACACTGCTGGAATGCTCTACCACTGAGCTACCAGCCCCTCTTGGACCAGTCCAACACCAACAAATTTGGTAATATGTTTTCTTATATATTTTATATTATAAAATTTATACAACAATCTCATCTAATGTTGACATAGACACATGAATAATTTGATAATATTATTCATTTATTTGTCACAAATGATAATGTGCATAATCATAATAGAAGAAAAGTAGCACATAGCATTGCAACAAAAGTGGGTACTTTAATGCATGAGGAGAAAATGAAAAGTCTTAGGTGGAGTTATTAATTTATAAGGATGTAGGGGTAATGTTAAGTTCCAATCTTGGGATACAAGAAAGTCTTTTAAATGGAGCTCCAATATATGTTCAAACATAATATACATACCTAGAAGTGCACAACTACAACCACCAATATATGTTATAGTTGAATTCGAAAGTTATTCAGGCATACCACACAACCCAAATACCCTTAAGATTAGCTTGGGTATTGAAAATACATAAATCACAAGGTATTTGTGGCTATATTTCATGTAAATTAATTACAAGGTCTACAAATAATTCAAGGTCTAGAAATAATTCCACAATTTAAATATGACCATTATGAAAAGATGAAAAAGGGAAAACAACATGCAAACCAAAAATTTGAAGAGTATTAGAAGATAAATGATGTGACATACTTCTTACAAATCTATTTGAATGAATATGAAGAGATTTTATAGTCATAAAAATATGATAAATGAATGCATGTACTTAAAAATTTGTTTCAATAAATATGAAATAATGCACTCTTTCTCACATTATGCTCTATTGCATATTTTCAATATTTTTAATGTTATGTTCTCTAAATGTACTACACTATTATTACTCAAACAAAAATGTGTCAATCATTAAAATAGCATTTTTTACATGTCCAAACTGTAGATGCTACTAGCGTACCTATTTTTAGACTTTGTCATATATAAGTTGAATAGGTGCCTTGAGAAGGATATGTCTCAGCTATTTTAGATAGACTTTTTTAAATATAGGTATGTTAGTTCTAGACACTTAATTACTACCATATCCTTATAACACTTCTAACATCATCTTTCAACAACTCCTCGGCCTCATCTTGCACCACTTTCAACATATCCTAAACAACCACCATTCCATTAGTCAACTTATTTAATTCATAGGATAGTCCCTTTTACAAAATTAATCAAATAAATAAATTTATGTATTTAATTTTAATCCATTTTTCTTTTTAGTGAGATTAATTAAATAAATTTTATTTATTTAATTAATTTAATTTTTCTACATCATCCTTGATTATTTTTTTAAATTATGAAGTAATTGTTTTAAATTTAAAATATCTTACTGACATACTTTTATTAAATGAATGTGCATTCAATTAAATTTAAAATATATAACCAAAATATTTTTATTAAATAAATTCACATAACAATAAAATAGACATTAAATAAATAATGTATATAAATACAAGTAATACTGAAACATAAATCACAAAATATCAATTGAAATTAAAAAAAAAAAAGAATAGTGAGAAGCATAGAAGTTATCAGACAATTTTCTTTTGTTTTCTACATAATGAAATTCAATTTATTAGTTCCTTTTCTCTGTTGTCTTATTAAAAAAACATTAGGATTTAAAGTTGTTTTATAAGTATACTGTAGGGTTCTACACATAAATAAAAATCTCTCCACACCCAGTTAGGGTTAAAGTTTTAATTTTATAGTTCATGGATTATTTTAGTTTTATTTTATTTTACGAAATTAGATAATTTTTGGGATTTTAATTTTTTTTACAAAGTTAAAAATTTAGAGTATCTGGAAAATATTTAAATGAAGTGACACCATGTTGGTGCATTTTTATTTTATTCTTCAAAGTTTAATTTTATAGTTAGTGAAATATTTTAGTGTTATTTTATTTTACGAAATTAGATAATTTTTGGGATTTCAATTTTATTTAATCAAGGCATTTCAAATCTCTGCACACCCAAATAGAGTTAGGTTCTTCACATAAATAACAAGAGCTACAGAGCAGCGAAGTTTCTACCAAAATGTTCATGAATAGTCGTGTTTTAATTTGTTGTGTTTGCTTAATTTTAGCAACAATATTGATAATATAATAACTTTACAAATGAAAAAGAAATAATGAATGTTGTATTATGGAAACAATTCATTCATTTTCTCACATATATGAGAGAAATAAGTGCTTCTAATGACTGCCCTGCACTGTTTTCTCCTCATGAACAAGGACCCATTGCATCCAATACATCCATTAATTTTGAGAAGCTGCATGGTACTACTACAATACCATGCGCATTCCATAGCAAAAACAACATGGAGATGTTTCTATTGTTTCAGAATCATATTTTAAGTTTTTTCTAGGTAATACAGAGACCAAAATTTATGTCTAAGAAGAACAAGATCTATATGTTGAGTCAATACCACTTGTTATAGTAGCATGCTCAATAATAAGTAGGATTTAAGAACTACTACAACTAGTTTAATGAAATGAAGTCCACTTGTTATAGCAAGTAGCAACATGCTAGACGAAAAGGGTGATTTTAAAATAACTATTACACGTAGCATAAAGATGTCATACCAATTCATACAAATCAATTGCTGAAGTTTTTTTTTTCCACATCTTTGTGATTTAGCAAATGAGATTTTTCAAAATATCAAGCTTATGAAGTTCAAGGAAGGTAGCTGGCAAGATGCCAGTATACAGTGAAGATAAAAAAAACTAATCGTGTACACTCCAAAGAACTGGTATTCATAAACTACAAGACTTGCATATGTTTGTGAATGCAAGGGCATATCATACTATCTTGACCTTATTTGAATGAAGCCTTAATTTCCTCCAATGTTTTTCCCCCAGTTTGAGGTACACACAATGCAACAAAGACCAGCATGAAATGAAAGCATGAGGCAGAAATGTTCCTGCAACAGAATGTCCTATGTTTTCAGATTTCATCATCCAGGGCACAGGCACAAGAAAATGATATACTGTTTATTTCATGTTTATTTTATAGAGAAAACAATACCTACAGAGATCCACTTTAAAAGCATATTGATTGCCATGGTCACACCCCAAGATGCCAACCAATTTGCCAAAGTTGCTACATTGCTAGCAAGACCTTTGACATTGACAGGAAGAATTTTAAGTGGGAAGAAATAAGTCAACCAAAACAGTTTTAAATTCTTAGATCATCTCCACCAAGAATACAATGGAGAAGAAATTTAGCAAATTATCAGAATATTGTACTTCTCCAATTCAATTGCTTTGTAGATTTGATTTTGTTTTAGAGCTAAAAACCTTAGAATATATGCTTAGTAAAGAAGGAAAAATATCTCAGGCATAATAGTCCACGGAATGGATATAATACCAATGGAAAACAAGATGTTGTAACCTACAATGAAACTCTCATTCTGTGAGAAGGGATCCTCGAAGCAGTAATGTTTCTAGAGATATTACTCCTCCAATGGAAATTCTAGTCATTCTGAAGCCAAAGGACGAATAGCAAGTCCCTTCCTCTCAATATGATACAAGTCCATACAGCCAAGGCGAAACTGAAAACCATTCATACCCTGGAGGATAGCATTAAATACCCGTGTCAAAATTTTGGAGATCATGATGCCCAAATCCCTATGTTGGAGAGTGAATTAGCAAATGGAAAAGCTTCTAAATTTCTAATCTTATTAGAAGGTTGGTTGCTGAAGCAATGCAGGAAAACTTGGAGGTTCAACATGCAACCAAGTGGCAAACAACTCAGGTTGGAAGTTGCAAAACCATCCAGGTAGGAGTCTCACCAAAATTTGGTATGCTCTAGTGATCAGGGCCTAAATTTGACAGTCGATCCTGTTTGTCAAGTAATTTTTTTGTCACAGTCATCTATTTGAAGTTGCCTTTCAACTATTAAAGCCTACTTATTTTAGGAAAAATATATATATAGGAATACTTACATAGAAATTTTGACAGTTTACTTGAAATCTCACCTTTCAAGTGATAGTCTTTCTAAAATTTTAACTGTATTTTACGACTAAAATGACTAAATATGGCCATACGACCATCACATTTAGGCCCTGGTAGTGATCAATGCATAATCAAGCCAAGGAAAGTAAAACAACAATCCACGCTTTTGTTTATTAGCACTGTCCAAAGTCTCCAAAGTCTCCAAATTTTTAATAAAGGAAAACAAAAGAAAAAAATTAAATGTAATTTTTAAAACTCATAACCTAATATTTATCATGTTGCCAAAACACCTTAAACATAACACTTCTCAAGGACTCACTTTTTGCTGTCTTGTTGGTGATAAATCTTGAGCTTACCACTTCAACAAGTACATTTTAAGACTCTCCCCATTTCCAATAACTTTAACCAAAAGTTATAAAATATAGCTACAGCTCCAGCTGCCAAAAGCTTTATACAATTTTAACTTTTGAAATTCACATAAAACCCAGCTAGTCCTAAAACCTATGCTCTGAATATCTCAAGCTATTACAGCACTAGAAATGCAAAATTACAAATCCGAGGCCCATAAATCTTGCCATAAATGACAGGAAACTAAAATCCATAGAAAAAAAAAGTTTGCCCTAAAATTTGACATAAATATACTGCAAGCATCAATTCCCATTTCAATTATTAAATTTAATATAATTTTCTGTGGTCTCAAAACGTGGCATCTATAGCAGACTACTTAAGTAGTTCACACTAAAAATGAAAATAATTCAATGTACGAATTTGATCTAGGATAAAATCCATATATTGAACTTAAAAGTAGTATTTGCATAATTTTTTTTTGGTACGAAAAGCAAATAACCCACTGAACAACATATTGAAGCGTTAAAACCCTAAAGAACACATAGACAACATAGTCCTCTAAGTTAAAACTCTAGAAAAAACTATTGTGAAATGTCTTGTTGCCCGTGCTGGAGCGACAATGGCCATTCCCTCGAGGATGTGATTCAGAATGAGGTAGCAGCCATCCAAAGGGTAAGGAATTTTTTCGAGCAGGCAGCAAGCGTTACTATCCTCGCATTCCACAAAGCATTCAGCGATGAGGCTGCTGTTTGCCAGGGATTTCCAACCATAGCCCTCCTAATTCAAAATAGTATACAACATACGACAACAATCTACTTGTTATTTTGAGGGATACGCACACCCTGTTCCAAAGATCCCACTTTGGCGTCTGAGTTTGGCTCTACACCTATCACCTGATTGCATTTCCACGTCTGATTTATGCAGTTTTCAAAGATTAGGGAAAGCAATGTCAATATGATGCCTGGCAATATTTTTTTACGGATCTCCCATGCCGTGTTCATAAGCACCCATTTTGGCGTTCTCAGGAAGGATTGATTGCAAAAGGTTGCTGTATTTGGCATACAGAACATGCTACAATCTCCGAGGCTTATCAACAAGCCTAGCAAAGGAGCGATCCACATCTGAGCGAGAGATTTTGTCAAACAACTAGTTCAGCTTCAAGTCAAGTCTCTCATCAACAAGTTGTCCCTTCTGAGCAAATTTATAGATCTGTTTCACAGTCTTTGGGGCCATTTTCTTAAAACTAATTCAAACAAAACTGTAATAAAATGCAAGAAATGATACTTTGGGGGTGTTTTCTTATTATTAATTGTTCTCTGCCAAAAGTAAGATACAAAACAAATATAATGATAGTAACATGCCGTTATTATCTGCTACTCCCTTTCTATAGGCTAATATTACTGTCATTATTGTAATGGATGCACATTAAAAGTTTTCTGCCAATTAGATTAAAGAAAAAATAATTTTCAAATATGTTTTGTTATAATATTTGCATCAATATAATAACAAAAGCTAAATATTTTTTAAATAGAAAAACTATTTCAGTTTGGTTGCAAAAAGAATTATTAATAACTAGTTAAGAACAGGGCTTGCCTATAATTTCCTTGGAGCCTAGGATATCTCTAGCGTATTTTAAGCAGATTTTTCTAAAGATAGTATGCTAGTTTATAGTCAATGAAATATTTTAGTGTTATTTTATTTTAAGAAACTAGATTATTTTTGGGATTTAAATTTTATTTACTCAGGGAATTCAAATCTCTCCATACCCAAATAGGGTTAGGGTTCTTCACATAAATAAAAATATGCATGCAAAGGAAATATTTTATTGTTATTTTGTTTTGATTCAACAGGTGTCTCTGCACATTTCCCGTTATAGTTATTTTTATGTAATATTTTCCTACAGCTGTTACACATTGTTAGGTGCTTTGAAAATTGGTTTTCTAGGTGTCAAAAGATGGCCACATGATAGTATATTATGGAAGGCCTATTTTTAGGGATATTATGACAGATTCTATGACATATGTAAGGGTCAAAAATACGGGATTTCATTTTGGATGTGAGAGCTTATTTTTAGACTGGAATCTTGGATGAGAAGCTTCACACATGGTTTTGTAAAACAACAAATGGTTTCTTGTATAGCCAGAAGTTTATAAATTGCAGGCTTGAGGAGTAGTTTGCATAGTGTGAGTTTGTAGGTATTCTTATGCTGCTGGAATGCTACCAGAATTCTTTCAGAATTGTTTACTGGTGATACTCCTATAATAAACTTGTTCTGCAAGTGTATGTAATCTTGTTATTGGATTTGGAATACACTAAGCAAGCTTTTGGTGTGTGGGGTTTTTTCACCTGAAAGAGTTTTTCACACGTATATCTGGGGTTTTGTGTTTTATTGTTTATTTCATGCTTTGAATGTGTTACTGGAATCTCCTCAAGATTGGCGTAGGAAGTAGTTTCCACTACTTTAACTTCCTTAGTGGTATCAGAGCCTGATCACCTTTGGTTTCAGTTGTGGGTTGTTGGGTTTTTTGTGCTAATCAAGGTTTGAGTGGGAGCTTGTCTAGAGGATACTTTGTGATCTTGTTGCTGGCTTTTTTAGATGGTGAGCACATCTGGGAGAATAGAGGTTGAAAAATTTTCTGGCACAAACATTGAAATGTGGAAGCTGAAGATGGAAGATCTGTTAATTGATCGGGGTCTATGGGATGCGGTGGATGAAAATGTCCAGAGGCCTACAGATCCAACTTTGGCTGCAAAATATGATGTAATGTATAGAAAAGCTAAAGGTCTCATAAGACTGTGTCTTACAGACTTGATTTTGATAAATGTCCACGAAGAATCCACTTCGAAGAAGCTTTGGAAGAAGTTGGGTGAGATATACCAAGGTAAATCTTTAATAAATAAATTTATTTTGAGGAAGAAGTTGTATTCCTTGAGAATGGAAGATGGTGGACAAATTTCTGAGCATCTGAAAACATTCAATATGTTGGTGACTTAGTTGACCTCAGTTGAGGTGAAAATGGATTAAGAAGAAAGGTGCCAAACTTTGCTGTGTTCACTGCCAGACTCATGGGACAGCCTAGTCATTGCCATTGGGAGCACTTCAATCACTCTGAAGATGGAGGATGTTGTTGGTTCTCTACTCTCTGAAGAGATGAGAAGGAAGGCCTCCTTGAATGCCAAAGAGGCTTTGAGTATTTGAGGAAGACCAAAAGAACGAGGCAAAGATGAGAAGCAGCGTGGCCATTCTAAGTCCAAGAATAAGGGGAGATTAAAATCTCCTGGTAAGTCCAAGGTAATATGCTGGAACTGTGGCAAATCCAGACACTTCCAAAAGGAATGTAAAGAAGAGAAGAAAAAGAAGATGAAGAAGCAAGATTCTGATTCTGAGTCTGAGAAAGAAGATGGAGATGCCTTTATTGCAGCGTTGGCCACTCATGCAGGTGATAATGCATGGTTGATAGACTCAGGTGTATCTTTCCACATGACTCCTAACATAAACTAGTTTAGTGAGTATGAAAACTATGATGGTGGTAAGGTGTATTTGGGTGATAATTCTTTCCTTGACATTGTTGGCCGTGGTAGTATTCATGTGAAATTTTCTGATGGTAGAGTTAGAAGATTTGATGGTGTCTTGCATATCCTAGGACTGCCAAGAAATTTTATTATTTGTTAGCAAGCTAATAGATGTGGGTGTGCATGTATAGTTTTCTGAAGCAAGTGTGAAAATGGTGAGAGGTGCTATGGTGATAGTAAAAGGAAGTAGATTGGGTACATTGTACCAGCTTGATGCATGCACGGTTGAGTGCAATAGTACTTCTGATAAAATCAAGCCAGAAACTACTTCGCTAAAAAGAGAGATGGTAGAGAAGACCATGTTATGGCACCAAAGACTTCGTCACATTGGAGAGAAGGGTTTGAAAGCCCTGAAAAATAAGAACCTTGTTGAAGGTTTGAATGATTGCAATCTAGAGTTTGATTTCTATGAAAACTGTATTTATGGCAAATAGAATCACGTTTAGTTTTACTCGTCTTCTCATAAGTCTTAATGTATTTTGGATCTAATCCATTCAGATGTATTTGGTCCTATTGATGTTGCTTCTATTGGTAAATCAGTTTATTATGTTACTTTCATTGATGATTTTAGTAGGAGAATAAGGGTATATTTTTTAAAGAGTAAATCTGAAGTTTTTAGTCATTTTAAGGAGTTCAAGGCTATGGTAGAAACTCAGTCTGGAAAGAAAATTAAATGTTTGAGGACTAAACAATGGCAGTGAATACTGTTCTGTAGATTTTGACAAACTCTATATAAGAAGGAATGTTCTGACACTTAGTCATTTTTCACTAAGTGTTGCCATCAATGCCAAAGGGGGAGATTGTTGGCAAGAGACACTGCTATGCATTACAGGTGTTGTCATTGATGGCAACTAAGTCTACCTTGCACATTTGTATTATATAATCTGTTCATACTGGAAGTCAGAGTGAAGATTTGTCTAAGTCTGGATGTCAAAAATAGAGCATGAGATAGGGTCTAGTATCTTAGTCTGGATCTCTCTGGTGGTAATTCACAGTGTGGTGCGGATCTAAAGAAGTGATAAGGAGTGTCAAGACTATCTAAATCCAAAATCTTAGCATTTGATGATAAAGGACACAAAAGTTATAAGGATTTGAGTATCAGGTTCCAATCAGTCAGCATAGCCAGAAGAAAAATAGGGCAACCTAGTATTTGATCTTGGTCTGAGTGCAGAAAAGTTGTTGGATAAGCAATTGGTGATAATCAATGATATTGGCTGACATGATTGATGATATGGAAACACAATTTTTTGGTCTGCATTGATATTTGTGTATAGATTCAGCCGACAAAGTAAAATGTTTAATAAATGTTCTAAGTTTTATTGAAGCCGACTACAGTTGATTGAATTTGTTGATGCAGATATATATATCCAATAGATTCGAGTGTCTCAGTGTGTGTGTGTTATACGATGATGGAGTAAGTGTCCAAAAGGTAGATTAAGGTGGAAAAGAGAAGAGATCTAAGGTCCGGATTATGACAGAGCAATAAATAGGGTAGAATAAAGATGAAGTGTGTAAGATCAGTATTCTTTGCTTAATCGAAACTGAATTCTTGCATCGCCAAATGCTATTCATCAGTTCAAACTATTTGTAATCCTTTTGTAATCATTCTTGTAGGCAATGAGCCTTTCTTAAGTAGTGAGCTCTAGGTAGTGAGCCTGAAGGCATGTGCCTTCCCCTTTTGTAATACTTTTAACAGAGTATAATCTTTGTGGGTTAACCCCCACTGTGGTTTTTCACTTAACCCGGTTTCCACATCAAAAATCTTGGTGTCAAGTGTGTTATCTATATTTTTGTGCATGTGTTATTGATTCCTTCTTTTCATGATTATATCATTAATCTGTTAAGAAGTTGTAAAGAAGAATTAACTATAGCAAGCATTAAAGTTTTAAGACAACTGATTCACCCCTCCCTCTCAGTTGTCATCCCTAATTCCAACATCATCAACCCCCTATAAGGCTTACAAATTCTAAAATATAATAAGCACAAGAGTCCTTAATGGCATACCCATTGATTTTATGCACCTCATCTTGCATTAAGATATATCTAACAACAATTATAGTGAGGTCACAATCCTCGATTAAAGTGCAAAATACACAATCATAAATATAGATGCACTCATGGCCTACCATAACAAATTTGATACATAATAATGAGTAGCACAGTCATAACCTATACAAGTCTAACAAACTCATGTCGTAATACATTATACCAAGGCCCTACAACTACATTCATTCTAGGCTAGAGCTAGTTTACAAGCTTCTTTGTCCATAAATTCCATACAGAATTGAGGCAATGTTTTTCACATGATAGTCCAACATGAAGCAAGATGCTAACTAACATCAAAATGGTATTTTTATAGAACAAAGTCTCTACATAACTTAATTTGAAAGGATTCCATACAATCATAAGGTAAATTTAATGTCAAAAGGTGTTGGTTAGGTCTACATCACAACAAGCATCCCATAGATGACAATACCAAGTTAAATACTATAGATCAATCACATTGCCATACAATTGATGTAGGGTCTCAAGATAGTCAGAAACATCAAAGTGCAAAGATTACATCATATTGTTTAGGGTTGAAGAGGAGGAATGGGTTGCTTTAGGTTTTAAAGGCAAATCCTCCCTTCTCACCAAATGTTCAAGGGCATATCAACCAAGTTGAATCTCCACTAAGCGAGAGCATTCACTTGTCAGGTTGGGTTGCCTCTTGGAACGATGTAGAAGCTTGGATGTATCAAACAATATCTCAATTTAATGCTCAATTACTCCTAAAACCCTAAATAAACAAAATAGTAAGCAAATTGATGAATTACAACATATCCTTTCAGACTAAGGTGAAGGACAGAGATTATTAACTCACTTTTTTTATGTTCAGAATACAGAATAGTCAGGCACATTGGGACTAGCACCCTAGTCCAATGTACTATTTTTTGCACAGAATCTTACTCTCCTTCCGACATTGATCTAAACTGTATCTTTTGTTTCTACTTCAGAAAAGGTGGAGGACACTGGGACTAGCACCCTTGCCCCAAACTCTTGAACTCTATCCACTTTCTTTCAGATCCTGAATCATTGTTGTTTGCAACCTTCTTCTACAACGCCACTCCACAAAACTCGATACCTATAATCTGCAATCATAAATGAGTGTGGGAGAGGGTTGTGGTGTTTAGAGGCTTGCCTCAGTCAAGACCCAGAGAGACATTCAAGTCTTCCATACACTGTTGATAGATGAGAGTGCATATGCTAGCGGGATAGAGCCAAAATCTAAATGATAGATGATAAAAAACACAATAGATATCACCTTGAAGCATAGATCTCACATAAATGAAGGCTTTTCAATCAAATGAGATGATGAATTAAAATCTGCAATCACAAACACAATAACAAAGATTTGCTCTTGCAACAATGAATATCTTGAAATCACAGATATGCATAAAGTTCACAATCATCTTCTTCTAGTTGCAAATGAAAACCTAAACACACTTATATATGCAACTACAAAGATCCCTGCTAAGAATTTCATAATTCAAACTTGAGATGTCTGCATAGGACCCAAATAACAGTCATAAAACTGACATTTAAATTTAGGGCAAACCTTAAATAGGGCAAGATTAAGTCCACCCCCTCATTTTTTTTCAGGGATCATCAAAATTGCACCCCTTATGTCCTATTTGCCATAAGACTTTAGGGTTTCCTCATCAAAATTCATAATTAACATACAAGATGCTCTAAATGCATTCTAAAGACTCAGGAGCTAAACATTAAGATGGAAAAGCCCCCAAGGGGATATTTTTTGACATAACATTTAGCCCCCACTTTGATGTATGTATAAACACAAGGCCAATACATGCATTAAAACAAGGTCAACAAACACAGCAAACACACCAAGCACCATGAAGACATGCTAAACACATTGAAGATAGTAACAAGCACACAAAACAAGGGGAAGACAATTATAGTAATGCAAAAGATGGAGAAGACAACATTGAAGACACACAAAACATAGTGAATACAATGAATGTAGTGATTATTTCTTTTTCATTTTCACATATATGAAATGCAAATGCAAGTACAAGGAAAGTAAACACACAACCGAAATGCAAGAGGAGCTCATCACCACCAGTCTTGAAACTGCATAAGGGGCAACATAGATGCCAAATAAATACCAAAGTGTAGGAGGAGCTCATCACCACTAGTCTTGAAACTACACTTGAGAGAAAACATTACATACAAATCCCAAAGCATAGGAGGAGCTCATCACCACCGGTCTTGAAACTGTACTTGAGAAAAAACATGCCATACACACACACATAAGGATACGAGAAGGGGATGAGTGGAAGACTACATTCGAGATGAAAGAAGGTTTGTATGAGTGGTTGGTCATGCCATTTGGGCTAACCAATGCACCCAGTACTTTTATGAGACTCTTCAATGAATTTTTGAAAGAGTTTCTTGGAAGGTTTGTGATAGTTTATTTAGATGATATTATCATTTTTTGTAAGACACTAGATGAAGTTAGGATGAAAACTGAACAACAAAATTGGCATGTGGAATCTCTAGAAACCATGGCAGCGGAAGTAATAGCATGGAGGAGATAGAGGAAGTAAATATCAATAATACTTAAAGAAAAGAAAAACCTCAGCTACCAAGCCACCAAAGGGTCACTTAGCCTACCCTAGTGAATCAAAAAATAAGACAAAAAACACAACAATCAATCACTAGAAGGAAATGAAGATTAATGATTACCTAGGCATTTGTCTTGTGGCCTCTCCTAGCATTTGTAGTCATTGTTAGGGTCTCCTACCTACATAATTATCAGACAAGCCTAAATAATTATTAGAATTTATAAACCCAGGAGATACAACATCGTGACTAAAATGATTCTTTTGTAACATCATGATTGAAATTATTCTGTTATTATGCACATACTGACCTCAACATATATGTTGCCTGGTTGAGCAGTAGCTTTGAGAAGATAATTTGTGGCCGATCTAATGGCCATCTTTGCATTGGAGAGCTCGCTGCCCATGAATCTGTTGAACTCCAAAACACTCCATGACAGCATTGTGGTTGTGCATCATAATATCCTCCTGTCAATTCTTGTCTATCCCAACTAAAATAATATCCCTGTCTAGACATTGTTCTACTTCCTTATGTGCTTTGAATGTAATGCTTGGTAGCAGTGTTCTTGGTAGACGACTTAATGCAGGGGCTACTATTCCTATAACGTCTGCACCTAAAACATGATCGCAAGGACAAAGAATTTTTTTTTCTTGTTTACCTCATGAAACAAACAATCTTTATATAAATATCTAAGTATTTTAATCTAAACATAGCCTTTCTCAACAAGACCACATGAAAATTATGTCAACTATAAAGAATCATAACACATTTCTTTTAATAACAAGATGTACCTAATAGATAGTTAAATTTAGTTGACAACACATTTTAACTAATTTCATGGGCTTAGTTAAATTCTAAGGATCTCATCAACACTTCTTACTTCAGGTTGCTTATAATTTTTTTAAAATAATAAAAATCCTTTCTACAATATATCAATCCTCAACTAGTTATTAATTCATCCCCTCATACTAACCCTGACTATTTGCAAGAATAACCTTAAAATAAATAAAATATTAATTATTAATATAGAAAAACCATAGCATGGGAAAGTAGGGTAATTCTCTAACTCATTTAATCTAAGGTAATTAAGTTGATCTCCTAATTCACAAGAAAATAAAATAAACATATGTTTTAATCCATGAATCTCATACCCAAGTAAAATTAAGGTTTCAACTAACAATAATTTAATATTTAATACTTAATACTTAATGTCATATTTAACTCGTCTACAAAAGGAATGCCAAATTCTACTAATAATCACAAGAAAATTTCTAGGGAATTAATACATCTTAACCATATAGACTAGAGTTAATTTTTCCCCTTTTAAAGCAATTTGTCTTATTCTCATAAAAGAAATCTCCTCTACTAGATGGGATGGGCCTCTTATTATTATTATCTATTAATTCATTTTTTTTCTTATGCATGCACTTAAAAATAAATAGCCATCACTAATTAAAAGTCTTTACTTACTATTCTCCCTTATTACATTTATACTAGCAGCACACCTATTACATTTATACTGGCATCACATTCATGCAAGGAAGAAATATCTAAACATTTCACTATTAATATTTACCTTTGTCTTAACTATTGCTGTGCAATGACTATAAGTTAAATGAATTTATAAGAAAACAAGACATCATTAAAGATACATTTTGTTTTCTAAAAGAAAACACACCAAAATATACAATGCAACCATAAAAACAAATATTCACCTATCTCAATAATAATATTTTACTTGATAAAAATGATTATTCACCTTTCTAATTTTTTTCTATTAATACAACAAATAACTCGATCACCAATTACTTTTTTTTTAACATGCATATTTTTCTAAATAGATAAATATAAATATATTCATAATTTCCTTCTAAACATTTTTCTCCAACAAACTTATAAAATGTAAAATTTGCAAAATTAAAATGAAAACAACTAAACATATATCTTATTTCCAACCTGTCGTAGCTCTAGTAAAAATTACTTTACACAAAAAAAAAAATTACAAAGAAAGAAAAAATTACTTTACACAAATATTAGGTAAACTATGGGCAAGATATATATATTTATATAATGATGAAATAAAATAATATTAAATTCCTATTCCAAATTAAGTGTAATTTCAAACACCTCTCTTCTCTTTTATTAAAGGATTCTCATGCGATCGTGGATTCTTATCAACTGTTGCAAAATTAGTAACTCTTATAATGTGGTTATAATATTTGAAGGATCGTTATACTTCCCATCAATTCTCCTTGGCTATTGTGATGGTCTCCCCTTCAAGAAAAAAAGGTTTTCACCTTAGTATTTATACCTGACTTTTATAAAATGTAGGATGAATTTTTACTGCCTTGGAAAACTTACCTAGTTTAAAATATTGAACCGAACCTTCTTGTATTTCCCAACTTTGGTAAGTATTATAAAATGTAAGAGTGGTGAAAGGAGTGTTGAGAGGGGGCGTAGCAATTTAGGGATGCTTAAAAACAAAATAGCTTGTCGCATACATCCCCTCTTTCTTAATCCCCAATGCGTAGCACCTCCCCATAATAAAACATAATCTCATATCCACATGCAATGGTTAAAGGGCATAGTTCATCTTTGGGTGCATCACCAGTGACTACTTTGCCAAATATAGTCAACATTACCCTTCTTGAAAATGGTCCTCAAATGGCTGGATGTATGTTAAAATTTATTATTCATTGGTCTTGAGTTTTTTTTATCTTATAAGAGTTAAGGGACAATGGCTTAGTGTAAATCTAGTCAACATTTAGAAGGTTTATAGGCTTTACTTTTTGGGGGATTGTTTTGAATGTTGCAGCTTGTGGATTTTTGCATTTCAAAGTTATGAGAGGATATGTAGGTGGACATTATAAAATATTGGATATTAGCCTTACAATAGAATGAAAGGCACTGTGGTTGGATATATAGCCTTAAACAAGGTTATGGAATATCAAATTAATCAAAATTGTCTTCATTATATTCATTAAGGTCAGATCCATATTGTTAGGCTTCTGTGAGGCAGGAAAAGAAGTTAAGATGGAGTTTATTTCTGGATTAGTCAAACCACCTTAGATGTATTGACCAAGATAAAATCATTGATCGGGTTCTTTAAGATACAAGCTACTTCTTGGACTCACACCAAGGCTCATTCCTTTATATGACATAACCACAAGGTAGATATCCAATATTTTATAAAGTAAGCCTATGCAATCTATTTTATAAAGTCCACTTCCGTATTCTTTCTAAACTTTGGAATACAAAAATTCACAAGATGCAGCATGAAGAGATTTGAAATGCCCTAAGTAAATAAAATTTAAATCCTAAAAATAATCTAGTTTCTTAAAATAAAATAACACTAAAATATTTTAGTGACTATAAACTAGCATATCTATCTTTAGAAAAATCCACTTGAAATAGGTTAGAGATATCATAGGCATGTATTGAATCAAAATAAAATAACACTAAAATATTTCCTTTAAAAACCATGCATATTTTTATTTATGTGAAGAACCTAACTCTATTTGTGTGTGGAGAGATTTGAAACAACTTGAGTAAATAAAATTGAAATCCCAAAAATAATCTAATTTCATAAAATAAAATAACACTAAAATATTTCATTAACTATAAAATTAAACTTTGAAGAATAAAATAAAAATGCAGCAACATGGTGTCACTTCATTTAAATATTTTCCACATACTCTAGATTTTAACTTATTAAATAAAATTGAAATGCCAAAAATAAAAATATTTTCCATGATACTCTATATTTTTAACTCTTGAATAAAAAAATTGAAATCCCAAAAATAACCTAATTTGGTAAAACAAAATAACACTAAAATATTTTCTTTACAAAGCATGCATATTTTTATTGATGTGAAGAACCTGACCCTCTTTGGGTCTAGAGAGATTTCAAATGTCTTGAGTAAAGAAAATCTAAATCCCAAAAAGAATCTAATTTCCTAAAAAAAACAATAAAATAATCGTGCATATTTTGTGTATAACCCTAACCCTAGTTGGGTGTGGAGGGATTTTTATTTATGTGTAGAACCCTAAAGAATACTTATAAAACAAATTTAAATTCTAATATTTTTTTAAATAACACAATAGTGAAAAGAAACCAATAAATTGAATTTCATTAAGTAGAAAACAAAACAAAATTAATTTAACTTACAACTCAAATAACTTCTATGCTTCTCACTATTCTTTTATTTTATTTTATTTCAATTGATATTTTTTTATTTATATTTTGGTATTACTTGTATTTATATAGATTATTTACTTAATGTCTATTTGTTATAATGTGAATTTATTTAATAAAAATATGTTAGTTATATATTTTAAATTTAATTCAATAGACATGTTTTAATAAAAGTATGTCTGTTATATATTTTAAATTTAAAATAATTACTTCATAATTTGAAAAAATAATCAAGGATTATGTATGAAAATTAAATTAATTAAATAAATAAAATTTATTTAATGAATCTAACTAAAAAGGATAATGGATTAAAATAAAATAAATTTATTTATTTATTTGATTAATTTGGTAAAAGTGACTATCCTATGAATTAAATAAGTTGACTAATGGAAAGGTGGAGGTTTAAGATATGTTGAAAGTGATGCAAGATGAGGCCTAGGAGTTGTTGAAAGATGATGTTAGAAGTTTCATAAGGATATGGTAATATTTAAGTGTCTAGAACTAGTGTACTTATCTTTAGAGAAAACTATCTAAAATAGTTGAGACATATCTTTCTTGAGGCACATATTCAACTTATATATGACAAAATCTAAAAATAGGTACGCTAGTAGCATCTACGGTTTGAACATGTTAAAACACTATTTTAACAATTGACACAGTTTTGTTTGAGTAATAATAGTGTAGTACATTTAGAGAACATAACATATTTGTAAGTACATGCATTCATTTATCATATTTTCGTAATTCTAAAATGTGAAATAGAGCTAAGAGATTGTAAAAAATAGTTCATTACCTCATATTAATTCAAATAGATTTGTAAGAAGTAAGTCACATCATTTATCTTCTAATAATTTGATTCTTTATTTTCGGTTGGCAAGTTGTTTTCCCTTTTTCATCTTTTCATATAATGGTCATATTTAAATTGTGAAATTATTCTTAGACCTTGTAATGAATTTATATGAAATATAGCCACAAATGTTAATCATATTCATTATTTTTCTTATGTCAATAGTAGCTTTTAAAAGAGTGAGACCTTGTGATTTATGTATTGTCAATACCCAAGCTAATCTTAAGGGTATTTGGGTTGTGTGGTATCTTTGTATTGGTGTAATTGGTATTATTAGTGGAGTTTGATCTTCTAATGGTATGCCTGAATAACTGTCAAAATTCAACCATAACATATGTTGGTAGTTGTAGTTGTGCACTTCTAGGTTTGTATATTAGTATTTCTTGAACATAATTGGAGCTCCATTTACAAGATTTGCTTCTATCCCAAGATTGGAAGTTAACATTACCCTTACATTCTTGGTTTTCTAAAAAAGAAAATATGATACAGAGAACCATATACTTATGTCTTCCCAATGCATATTGTAGATAATTACATATCAACATTATAATGTATTCCTAACCTATGTGCATTTTTGTATAAAATATTTTCTACACTTGATTGTCATCAACTGTTTCTCCCATCTGTGACCCATTCGTGCTAGAGTTTGAGATACCAGAGTTGATAGTGAAGAACCGGTATATGCCATGGACATCTACTTCTCTCGAGAAACCTTAAGGAATTTTGCACACTACTTGTCCTTCTATTTTCTCTCCTCATTTTATCCCACCAATGTAATCACAAAAGTTACCCATGATCCATTATATGGCTAGGGAATCACATGCCATGTGCCATTATTGAAAAAGAACCCCAAGTCAAGAACAACATTGTCCAAGGTCTTCTTCAGTCCCCTGGCCAGTGTGGTTAAATTAGTGTTTTTTCCACCACCCAAATACCATCTTTCGGCTCCCCCAAATCTAATAGCACAACAACCTTTATAGAGGATATATCAGTATTCACCCTGTATTAATGAGAAGTGGAGATGAAAGTGTCCCCAAGCACCATGTAGATTGTGTACAAAATAATAACTGACCATGATCTGAAGATCTCTCTCGACCTAAGATCTAAGACATGTCCCATGAAATCAATTTCCCTCCTCTTTTTTTTGAGACATATTGTTGAATTTATATTGTCAACTTCAATGCAAATGGCATTCTGATTAGCATATATATTGTTTGTTATAGTACTAACTATATAGTTGTCATCATAAATGTTAGCATCTCCTCTGAGCCATCCTACTCTCCCATCAGGCAAGCCATCTATCACACCATACTAGTTCATGATGTCATATTTTCTTGTCATTGATGTGAAATGGCAAGTCAACCAATTTCCAATTTCTCCCATACTTCCTTTGATTTGGCATGCAGATATTTATTTGGTGCATATGAATTGCCACATTCACTATTTGTCCACCTTAATGCTAGCTTCATTGTTAGTTCCATCTAGCAATTTGTTTGCCATTAATGCTACCATTTCATTGACCTCACATAGGTACCTATATAGGGCATTACTAAATCAAGTGTATTCAATTGTTTATTCACACATGGAAAATAAATAACCTAGTATGATGATTAGGTGCCCTCCTATATTTGAGGCCCTAGAAAATAAGCTCAAACATTCTAGATTGAGACCTACATTTGATTTAATTTTATTCATGACCATCCACACAGGGTCATTTTTCTATTTCTATTATTTACAACATAAAATATAGAATTGAGGAACCAACCACTAAGACTAAGAATGTCACACCACCAATAATGGAGTATACAACATTAGAACCATATCCATGGATGGAGAGACAAATGATGCAATAACATAATTTTTAAGGAGGCCCCAACCATTCTAGAGTGGGGAATAATTAATTATTTTTCTCACACACCACCTAGGTTAAAATCCTTTTTCTAGCCCCTGCACCCCTTTATATAGGTGATAGTAGGAGCCCTAATTTACTCTATAATGGTGGTAAAAGAGATCATATGAAGGAGATAGATATGTAAGCGATCATGATCCACGAATGTTAGGTATTAATGTTCACATACTTGTTCTCAGTACCAAGGTTGTAGAAATCAAGAACATTGAGTGAATGCAAGCACCAAATCTAGCCACTCAAGACGACTAAGAGCATCCTCAACTTGTAAGAAAACAAGTATTGCAAACAATGGACAAATGGAATGCAAAAATAGGGTTAGGGTTCTTCACACAAATAAAAATATGAACTTTGTAAAGGAAATATTTTATTGTTATTTTATTTTGATTCAATATGCCTTGGCCTAATTTAGAGAAATGTTTCTTAATATAGGTAAGCTAGTTAATAAAATAAATTTATTATTTGATTAATTATTTTCCACTTGTTCTAATCCTTGTCAGTTATCCAGATTCATTAAACCTAGAAACTTATACAAAAGTCAAACTAACTTTACATCTCCACCACCCAATTCATACTACAGCTCTTAATCCTAGCCATTCACATAAGGATAAGCCTTAGTTTCCTCTCACTCAATCTTAGAAGCCCTAAGATACAAATTAGAAGCCTCCCTTTTTCCCTAAATTTGTCTCATCAAATCTTAGCCATCTATCTAATCAAATCTTAGTCATTCATCCTATCATCCAAAAATCTATAAATCAAGCCTCAATCAAGCCATAATCAAGAGCTTTGAAGGTAATGTTATGTTTTTGATAAGTTCAACTAGAAACTAGGGTCCATATCCCTTGAACAAAGCAGCCACTAGGGCATCAGGCCATTAACATGGTAGAAATAGTAGCTTGACAGCACTAAAACAATAGACCAAAACAACAAACCAAAACAACAGAACAAAAATAACAAAATGACAGAAAAAATAAAAAGCAAGAGAAACAAGAAACTATGGGCTATCAGTCTCCCTAAACTTGGCCAAGAACTCCACCATCTCCTTGTAGTCACCTAAGCTATTAATGCCCACTTGTTTAACATTGTCATCCATATCCTTCATTGCAACGAAGATGGAGGCTGTCCAGTGTAAATCTTTAGCCGCGAACTCCGCCATGACCTTCCGTTTGATCAGCATTGAGTCCATTCTTTTCTGGAGGTTCTGGATATCCTCTGCATGTTTGCCGCACAAAGTGCAATCCCCCTTGTTGGCTTGATGAACAGTCTCCCTCGCATGCTTCTTACCAATAGTGGCCTTCTTCTTACCTTCCAAGCTATTCGAGCTGCTTTTATTAATCGAGGCAAAGTGGCTAGTGCCCTCAACTTCATGCATAGAATCAGTCGAAGTCTCCTCCCCTTCTTCATCCATAGTCTCCTCCACAAATTCAGAGTCCTTAGAACCTTCCACCCCTAGAGAACTGATCAGTGGTTTCCAATCAATCCTTTTGGAATGGCAGATACTTAGAAGAGCAGTCTCCCCACCTTCAATACTACCCTTAGTTTCAAGAATAGTGTCCAATTCAACAATTTTCATAGGAGCATCCTCCATGGAAGCACCCTTCCCTTCCTTTTTCTTCTTCACTAGAATTCCCTCCAATTCCTCCACCCTATCTCTCTTGCCAAACTTCCTTCCCTGCATCAGAGTAACATGCTTCTGTTTCATATTTTTAGCAGAAGCAGGGGTTTCAGATAGAATCTCTTCCACCACACTAGGGTCACCCTTAATCATGGGAGGCCCAATGCAAGTTTTCACTTTACCCTTACCTCTGTGGGAACTCCCCGGATGAGGGTCCTCCAAAATCTTAACTTGAATAGGTTCAGGCAGACAAAGGGCAAGGTGGAAATGATACAGTTTCAAAATAAGGCCTTGATGAATCAAAATGAGAGGATAATTGGCATTCTTGGCCCTAAGCTCCCTAGCAGACTTAATAGAATTTTCTAGTGAAGAAAGTAAAAAGAAGGGAAAACTAATCTCAACCTTGTTCCTAAAATGATTTAAGAGAGCAAAGTGATAGTTGTAGTATATCCAAAATAACCTTTCAAGCGTGAAAAACTTCATTATCATGAGACAAATTTGTCTCCATGGCTCCGGTAACTCCTCTCTCGCAAAACCACCATGAAGTTTCACAGGAGCCTCCCCCTCATGGAAGAAGAGATTCATGTGCTCAGGGTCAGCCACATTGCTATGCCTCAAGTGCTTTTTGGCTTTCATGGGTAACCCAGTGGCTTGACCGATGACCTCCTCAGAGATTTGAAAACCAATCTTCCCAATCCTGACTTCTATGGTTTCCTCATCCCATGACTCCTCAAACTGTTTTGACAGATTTTCATCGTGTCCCGTCATCCCTTGGAGGAATGGTACCACCTCCCCCTCCTGGATAATATGCCAAACTATAGGTTCCTGCTTAAATTCCTCAGCCGAGTTGGGTTCAATTTTCATGATATCTCCTCCCATCTTACTGGTTTGAGAATGGCTAAGGAAACTAAACTAGTTTTGATCAATATGGAAACAAACACAATTCATAGCCTTGAAATTCAGAAAGATGACGCTAAAATAGCAATTGTACTGAGTTGTAATAATGATGACGATGCCATTATTATTATTACAAGCCTTAAAATCGCCGCTAAGATACATCTCATCGGGAGAAGGATTTAGCCACCACCTCATGTGAAGATATGCGATTCCAGCCTCCATCTTAAATAAACCACGATGGATCACGAATTTAGCTGTCACATCCATCCTCCATCTCCCAACCACCTGTCCACTTCTCATCCTTTTAGAATTGTGAAATATATACTCCGAATCTCTGCCAATACCGAAGTCCTTATGCCTTTTGGCACGCCAGCCAGAATTTCCCATCAAGCTCCTTGTAGTACTATTATCAAGGTTGTCCCCTATATCCTCATGGACCCCTTTACCCTAACTTCTGTTAATTGGACCCGGTTGACTCAACCACAACCCAACCACCTCATTCTGCAGGGGATTCTTTATAATCCCACCAAAATTAATTTGAAACTTTGAATTGTCAGTCCTGCTTTCCCCAAGATCAGGAACTTCCACCCATCTCACACCTTGATGATACCACAAAGCAACCACCATCACCCACCACTTATATTTCCTGTCTCCTACCATCTTGCTCAATGAGGTTACAAATTTCATGAGACGCTTCTCCAACATTTCCATCCATCCTTCCCACTTCCAACATTAGCCAAGGCATCCGCCACAGTGTTTCCTTCTCTATAGATATGAGAAATCTTATAGTCCTCTAGACCATTGAGAAGTATCTTGATATTCCCCATGATATCCTCTAGGTTCCATCCTACCTGAGAATGACCAAGGGCGGCATTCACAATTAGCTAAGAGTCACCTTTGATATGAAGTCTTTTGATATTCATGGAGATAGCTAGCTTGATACCCCATAGCATAGCCATGGCTTCCACTTCATTATTTCTTTTAATGCCAATCACGCCAGCATAAGCAGCAATAACCTCTCCAGCATCTGTTCTTAAGATACCACCACCACTAGCATTACCCGGATTCCCTTTAGCCGCACCATCAAAATTCAACTTAACTCACCCTTGTTGCAGTGAAATCCATTTGGTTCTAGCTCAAGCTAACTTCTTGGTCATGTCCACCTTGTATGAGTTCAGGTCCCAGTTCTTTATCATGTTTAGTTCTTCTCTCCTTGGGTGCCTATCCACAACTTTAAACTAAGAGGAATTGATGTTATTAGCTAACAACCTGAAAAAACTTTGAAAGACCTCAAGAGGGGTTCTGCTCTTTTCCCTGAAGATTCTATTATTACATTTCTTCCACAAACTCTAGACTAAATGGGGAGGTATTTGGTTCTAGAGTTCTTTCAAAATTGGAAGAACTAGATTATATGGGTGCTTCAATTCTTCCACCAACAATTCTAGTTTGGCATTTAGAATCCAATTAACATTTAGCTTTTGGAGATTGAGACCCCAGACCTCCCAAGAAAAACTGCAATGAAGGAAGAGGTGAGTCAAGGATTCCTCCTCAGATTCACATAGAATACATCTGGTTGGCATACAGAATCCTCTCCTTTTCAGATTATCCAGGGTCAAGACCTTATTGTGCATTAGAGTCCACCAAAAGAAGTTAATTTTCAGAATGAGTTTAGTAGACCAGGTTTTACTCCAAACTCCTTCATCACCATTGTTTAAAAACATATTATATGCACTTTTGATAGTAAATAGACCTCTCTTATCCTTATCCTAGACCATCTTGTCCCTCTTGGAAAAAAAAGATAATCTGTAATCTTCCAAAGATTTTTGAAGTTGAACCATCTTTTCCTTCTCACCTTCATCCCGAGCATAACCTCAGATCTCTTTCCAACTCTGGAGACCTTCATAGGTTCTTATGTAGTCAGCCACTTTAGTGCCAAGCACCTCGCTAGTCCTCCCCACAATCCTGCCATATTTCAGCTCTATCATGGGTTTATCCTTCAACCACCGGTCTTTCCAGAAGTTGACCTCTTTACCATCCCCAATCCTCAATCTCAGACCTTGACGGATGAGGCCTCTAGTTTTAATAGTCCCATTCCAAATAATCGAGCCCTTGGGAAGGCTCTCCTTCACATAAGACTTCTACCTTGGTCTCCATTGAGATATTTGGCTCTCATGATATCCCTTCAATTAGTATTGTTCTTGATAAGGTTCCACCCTATCTTGGCCAGCAAAGCCTTGTTCATCAAATGAATTATTCTAATGCCTAGACCATCTTGACTTCTAGGAACACAAACTTTGTCCCAGCTCACCAGGGCAATTCTTTTCTTCTCTTCAACCCCCATCCAAAGAAACTTCTTCTAGATTTGTTCAATCTTATCTGCCATATTTTTAGGAATTTTGAAGAGGCTTAGCGCATAGTTAGGCATCCCCTATAAAGAAGATTTGAGAAACTAAAACTTTCCAGCTTGGCTCAGGAGGGAACCCTTCCACCCTCCCAATTTCCTCTAAATGTTTTCCACCAGCACCTTCTAGAACTCCAAAGAGACTTTGTTAATGGTTAGGGGGAGGCCCAAATATGTAGCTGGGAGACTTTCACTTGAACAACCCAAAATTCCAGTAATCTTTTGTTGGGCGTTTGGTAGAGTATTCAAGAAGTAGATATGATTTTTTTTCAAAATTGATACTCTAACCTGAAACTGCCTCATAGTTCTTTAAAAGTCCCTTCCATCTTCTAGGTTCCACCACCGACACCGACCCAAACAATATAGTTTCATCCACAAATTGCTGAATCACCAAATTTTGGGTTGTTGAAGCAGGTTTTATCCTGTGAAGAGTCCCCTGCATTAACAGATTACAAGCGTTCCTTCCCAAAACTTCAGTAAGCAGGATAAATAAGTATGGTGAAAGAGGGTCACCTTGTCTAATGCGTCTCCCAGAGGGGAAGAACCCTTTTGGGGATCCCTTAACAAGTACCAAGAATCTGGCTGTAGATATACATTGTTTGATTATGTTACTAATTTTTTCATTAAATCCAAATTTCCTGAGAATTCTCAAAAGAAAGTCCCAGCTGTCCCTGTCATAAGCTTTCAAGATATCCAGTTTGAAAATCATACTTGGGGTGCTATTTTTTTGGATAGAGTGAATTATTTCATGAGTGGTGATTGCCGCATCCAGGATCTATTTCCCCGAGATGAAGCCTTTCTGGGTGGGAGCAATGAGTTTATCCAGCAGGTACTGCAATTTGAACAACAAAAATTTAGTGAAGACGTTATATATCGTATTACAAAGGGTAATTGGTCGAAAATCCACCATGGTCTAAACTTCAGACTTCTTTAGGATAAGGCCTATAAAAGTGTTGTTCAGTTGTCATAAGAGTCTCCCTGTCCTGAAAAAATCCTGCACTGCTAGAAGGACGTCATTACCAATAATCTCCCAAAACTTCTGAAAGAACACCAGGGGAAAACCATCTAGGCCTGAGGCTTTGTAAGCTCCCATGGAGAATACAACCACTCTAACCTCCTCCAAGGTAATGGGTTTGGTCAACAGGTAATTATCCTCCTCAGAGAGAATATTAGGAATCACCTCCAAGAGAGGGTTCATATCCTCCTCTAGCACACTTGATTGTTGTTCTACCAACAAAGTTTTGAAGTACTCTGTCGCCATGTTGTTGTAAAAGCCCTCAAATCCATCACAAAAGTAAAAAAAAAAAGTAAAATGAAGTAATAATTCACTTAAATACAACATCACAATAACCAAAATCAAAAGATGTAAATAATCTGCTTAGATACAATATTTAATCATAAATAATAACTTCATCAATAAGAATCAATAGAGTCAATAAATCTTCACAAAGAAAATCTCATTGATATAAAACAAATAAGTCTTTAAATCTTCCATATTCACGTGCTAAATCCAGGTAATAAGCACTATGAATCAATATACATAAATCCTTTGGAAACATGCCATAATACATCCAAATAGGTACAATTACAAGTACATCAATAAATAACAAATCAATACACTCTCCAACTGCACGAACCAAGTGGTCCACCACATGCAAACCGAGAGACGAGAACATGGCTCAGGTGCTTTTCCACCCAACCATGAAGTATTTACACTTCCCCGGATCCCTCCATAAAATGGAGGAAACCTAGCCCTACATGAAATGTTTAGCTACCTGGTAACAATTGCAGGAGGGAATACCCAATGCAAGCCTGATGTCTAAAAGTGCAATTCTAAAATGAAAAGCAAATTGACACACAATAGGATGTGACAGAGATATGTATAATAAGTTTTGTTAAACAAAATAAACATCTTTTTCAATGGCATTCCAATTAGATCTAATCATTTCAAATAGCCTGGACAATTCCTAAAAAGAGGAAAAGCCATCTCTGATATATCCACATTGGCATCCAAGACCAGAAAGCAACCCAATACATTCCTATGAAAATCTACTTCTTTTCCCAAGAAGCAAGAAATGAAATAAATTAAGAATCACCAATTCAAGATTTATAATAAATCAAAACCCATCCCTTTTCCAAGGTATCAAATAAGGAAAAGATATTCACTTTCAACAACCAATAATCTAACTTTTACATACAATTGCATTCAAAGGTTTAAACAAGGTATATAGTTTCAAATCTTTTAATTCATTCAAAGAAGTTATTTAAATTATAGTTTCTACCTTACTATCATTTTAGTGACACGAGCTATTTAGTTATTTTCTAAGTTTGAATTAGAAATATTTGTACTGTCTAAATTGCGACAGGAACTTCAACTTAAAGATTACAGTCCTCCTATTGCAACTGCGACAGGAACTATTGCAGATTGGTAAAATGATTAACAACAGAGTTATGAAAATAGACATTTATCATTCAAGATAATGGCTTAAAATAGATCAAAAAACAAGTTATATTCAGCCTTTTAGTCATAATGATAATAGGTATAATCATTCAACATAATTAAACAGTCGTCTAATATCTTCGGTATTGTGTTTTCATCATACTTGCTACAATCATTATATGGTGCTTTAGGAACAGAAACAGTGAAAATGAGATCAAAAATAACTTAATAACAACATTCTAAGTAAATAAGTCTTATTAAACTATGGCCTCAGACTTTGTCGATGTCTTGATTATCAGTTAAATAGTTTCATTACCATTCTTTTTAGCTACAACAAGACACGGGTTTTCCAGTTGAACTAATGAAATTGACAACAACAATAATCATTTGCATAGAAGCTACAGGAAGTTTATATTTTGATCTAAAATTCAGAGATCTACTGTTCAATCAGAACAAATTTCAATTTCCTACCTTTCTGTCACCGATTCAGCCAGCATACAGAGAAGGAAAGCAGATATATCATAATTACCAGTCATTTACTAACAGAAATATAGAGTTTTCATAAGTTTTTAACTAGATTAAAAGTCTAGATCTGGGGAAAACACATAAACTACAGTCATGTCTTTACACAGAGGATCGATATATGTAAACTAATGTTCATTTCAGCTAACATGAAATCAAAATACAGTCATAATGTAAGTTTGCCAGAACAACATCAAGCTCTATTCTAGAGGTTTGATTTAACTAACACAAAGAAGGTTGATTTACTTAGTTTTTCTCTCATTCCGGCCAGCATGATAATAAAATATAGTAATAAGATCATGCTACAGGAACCTACAATTTTGTCTAAGTTTGATCTCAGCCATCATACAGAGAAGATATACGAGTTGAATCATTTTATCAGTCATTTAACAATCTATTAAGCAATGTAAGCATAAGAAAAATACCTGGAGTTTATTCCTGAAAGAAGATGGCGATTCTGCCTTGGTTGCTCACATTTTGCTCCATTCGCTGCCCCATCCAAACACATCATATTCCTCTGTAAAAACACTTAACCAAAACTATGAATTTCTTGAAAGGATTTCTGGGTTTTGTTCTTCTCTTCTCCATCTTTCCAGAACATTTTTTGGTTTCAAATTTTGTTTTGATATAAGAAATTTATCATTTTTTATCACTATTCCTAACTAGCTTTTAAAATGCCTTTTTTTTTAACAATTCCCTTTTTTTTCTTGTTTTTGGTGTCCAAATTTTAAGTTTTTAACTCATTTCAACTGAAGATTTTTTTTTTGTTTGCATGAGAATTTTAATTTAAAAATGCTCAATTTTCTATTTAAATTAAAACAAAATAACTTAATTTATCTTTCTGTCACATGCATGACAGTAATTTATTTAATTCTCTTTAGCTCTCTAAATAAAATAATGCTATTATTAATACTATTTATCTATTTTAAATAACATAAGCACTCCAATGAACTCAAGATATGATAATAATATTAATAATAATAATAATAATGATGATGATGATGATGATTATAATAATAATAATGATGATAATTATAATAATAATAATATCTTTTAATTAGCTTGCTGCATGCATGACAATAACTTGATTTTAATTCTTTTTAGTTAAAATTCTAAATATAATAATATTATTATTAATAACATAAGTTAACTATTTTTACTAAAACACAATTACTTTAAAAAAAACAAGAAGTAAATATAATACAATAATACATATATATCTATTATAAGTTAATATAATTATTTAAATCTATTTAACATATTGTCTTCCAAATATCTATAATCATGTAAATAGAAAACATTATTTATTATTTATTTAATAAATTACAAACATATATATTTCCTTATTTAAAATACAATACACCATTTAAATATAATTCAAAAAGACATTTAAATTTAAGTAATCACATCATGCATTCGAAAGTAATTTTTAACACACTAATTTTCTAACATCTAATCATCATTCACGATTAATAATCACGCATCAATGCATAAAATAAGCCATTCAAAAAATGCATATGCAACTACGTGAGTGTGTGATTGCATCAGGGTTAACCATCCCAAATAGTTCTTGCCAAGTGGCTAGAACATTTCTACTTTAGCCATGCTCTCATCTTCGACGAGTATCTGCATCCAATTGCACTGAATCTTGACGTCAATAGGTTAGTATATCAAAAATATAGCCAAAGCAAAATATCATAATCATACCAATAATATTTAATATTTAAATCAACTTTCTAATTTATGTAAATATATCATCATGGTAATTACCTTTACACATGTGTAACTTAATCGAAGTAAAACAATCATGGTAAATGTTCACTAATCTAGAATAATAATATAGTCCATAAAAATGAGATGTGACAGTTGTCGATCTCTTCCTCTTCCTCCACCAATTGCCCTTGTTCATCTCTAAGTGCTCTGATGGTATTTCTCTTACTATGTCGTAATGTTGATTGATGGAAAAAAGAGGTGTTCCTGTCCCCTTCTCTAAGCCAATGAACCCTAGATTTATGTTTCCAGTAGACCTCTTCCTCCTTAATAGTGTGGGTCCATTCCTTGGAGAGATTCTTCTCCATCAAGTGCAAATCCTCAGATATGTCTCCCTGATCAATTTTACTTTGAATGTTTTTCAATTTTTCCATAATGCTTTTCTTCCTACTTAGAACAATTCCAAAAGTAAATCTATTCCAGCCCTTCACCTTGTTTCTCACATTTGCCAATCTCTTAGCCAGCCTAAACATAGCCAGCGCTTGAACCAGAATTATCCACCAGCTTAACAAGCAATCTCTAAAATCAGGATGGAGGGCCCACATCATTTCAAATCTAAACAAAAAAGGACCTTTGTTGCCCTTCCCACTCCAGTTAAGTAAGAGAGGACTATGGTCTGAACCAATCCTGGGGAGAGTAGATAGATGAAGACTATTCATAATAGTCCAATAGGAAGAGATTAAAAATTTGTCCAATTTAACCTCAATCAGGTTATTCCCTTGTCTTCTGTTAGACCAGCCCTGACAGTTCCACATCCATAAGGCCTGCATTTCCAAGAAAATCAGCAAGATCCATCATGCTATCAGAGTAGTTAGTTAACCCCCAATTTTTTCAGAAGGGAAAAGAGGGGAGTTAAGGTTTCCTGCCACCATCCAATTAACTCTTCTATTTTTCTTAATTTTGTCTGCCAGACTCTCCCAAACTTCCTTTCTACTGCTACAAGTATTGGGGGCATAAAAATTAATTAACATCCACCATTCAAGACGAGAGCAAAAGGCAACCTCCACATGATTCTTAGAACAAGATATGAGTTTACCAGTAATGTCTTGCCTCTAAAGAGTAACAATTCCTCCAGAGGCCCTAGTAGCCTCACTTATAGCATACATCGCATTGGGCCAAATATAATTAAGGATAGATTTGAAGCTTTCCTCTGACATTTTTATGTCCTACAAAAGAAGAATATCCACTTTATTATCAAAAACATGGTTCCTAACTAGCAACTGCTTATGAGGGTTGTTTAACCCTCTTATGTTCCAAGAGATTATCTTCATTTCTTGATCTTTCTAGGGGGCCACCAAGGTGGACTACTTCCCACTAGCAATCTCCTACTCCATCTCCTTTTGTCTGGTCTTCATATGGGTTGGCCTTCCGACCTTAGTATCTCCCCCCATGTCAGCTGTCTTACGACTGCTACTTTTCTGCTTCTTCTTCACAATAGTCCATCCTCCCTTATCCTCCAACTTCCCACTTGAACTTGCTCCTGGGAAAAGTGATATTTTCTTCAACAGTGCCCTCGTATTAGTTTTGAGGAACCTCAGAGGGTCCCCAGGACTATCAATTCCATTAACCCTATTCTGTAAAAATAGAGCACTTTTCTGTGGGCTGAGATCCACTCCTATCTCTCCTTCTTCCATGTTTCCCTAGCCCTCCTCAGTTACAGCTGATTCCTGAAGCTCGGGTGGATTTTCCATCTCTGTATCTATCAACTTTTGGCTCTGCTCCTCCCTAACAATTGTTAGTTCTACAACCAATTTCTCCTCCACCAGCAATGGAGAAGCTTGAGGCTTTAGCTAAACTATCTGGGTGTCTTCCACTGGAGTTTCCATAATGGTTTCCTTCTCTGGAGAAGCCAGGGGAGAGTCAACAATCTTCAAGATATTCTCCTTGAAGGGGTATTCCTCTGTCACTTGTTTTGACTTCAAGGGAGGGTTACACTTTGGGGTTTGGCACTGGGTAAAGACATGACCAACTTTAATGCAATTTTGGCAGAACATCCTAGCATTTTGATACTGAATACTCTGCGTCCACTTACCAAACTGAGATTCTAGTATAATGGAAGTGGCGAGGGCCTTCAAAATGTCCACAATGACACAAAATTTGACATATACTAGTCTTGCCTTTGCCTTTGTAACCTTATCAATAGTGACATAGTTACCGAAGGAGTTGCCTATCCAAGTAAAAATTTTCTCATCCCAAAATTCTAGAGGATGACCTAGCAAGTGAACCCATACAGGTGCCAACTGATTGAGGTCAGCCTTGGGGTCAAAACTAGGTTTCCATTTGCACAGGGAGAGGGAATGCTTCCTGTATAGCCATGGACTACCAGCTAAAACTAACAACATGTCTTCCTAAGAGGTAAATTTAAACAAAAACATACCTCCTGCCATAGTACTAGCTGATACTCTCCCCTTGAGAGACCACTTGGTCGTCATCCAGTGTTGAACCAAGTCAATATTGGGCTTGAAGCCAAAAAACTTCCCCACCAGGGTGTTATCCATAGATGCCACAACCCGCAGCACTATCTGCACCGGTAGTTTAAGTGCGTTAGTACCATCCACCTCTGAAACCACCAGTTGACTACTCGAAGTCTTGGCAGTACCATTAACATTACCCACAAGAGCTTTCATCCACTTCTTGGGGTTTGACTTCGAAGCTGAGGCCACGTGATCCCTCTGACTGCCCGTACCATTAGCTGCACCCCCTAAAATCAAGGGAGGGGACTGAATCACGCCCCCCTTGAACTGCCTCCTTCCATTCCCGCCCAACACGAATTTAAAATTCAAACAGCTAGTTGCAGAGCGCCTTATGTTTCCAAACTGACCAACAGACAATTAAATCATTATAAAAAGTATTTGAGCAAAAGTACCATTGTCATAGTGTAACAAGGGCTATTCTGGTAAGAGCTTTCTATGCTTTTCCTTTGATTTTTGTTAACTCTTTAAATATTTATGAATTGATTATGACACATTAAATTATTTTATTTATAAGATATTGTGTGTCATACTGTAATATAAGTAGTGTTTTGGAAGTGGGTCTTTTATTGACTATTTTTCACTCAATGTTATTTTTTAAGTTTGTAGGTTAATTTGGTAATATGATTCCTTATATATATTTTATATTATAAAGTTTATACAACAATCTCATAAAATACTAGTCATGAAACTATATTATCATAAGTATATGCATATGTTTGCATAATAATCTTTTGAAATAATGAGTGCATCCTATAAAATCTCTTTAAACAACTTAAATTGAAATAATTTTTTTTAACCAAAAAATATTTTTTTTATTAATTTTTAGTTAAAAAATAAATTATATTTATTGCAGCAATATATAAATTTTAAGGTAGATTTGTTGCTGCAATATGTGCTATTGTATTCTAGATTGAAATCCTAGAGGTTCCATATTGAAATCCTAGATAACTGAAGACCCAAATTTAATATAATATAATTTTATTTTATATATTTTTAACTCAGTGCAATAGAAAAATGCTTTGTAGGTATTTAAAGCTATATTATTGAAGTTAGGATGGAAAATGAAGAAGAAAAATTAGCATGTAGAATCTCTAGAAACCATGGCAGTGGAAGTAACAACATGAAGGAGACAAAGTAACTATCAATAATACTCGAAGCAAAGAAAAACCTTAGGTGCCAAGCCACCAAAGGGTCACCCAGCCTACCCTAGTGAATAAAAAAATAAGCCAAAAAACACAACAATCAATCACCAGAACGAAATGAAGATTAATGTTCTAGAAATTGTAGTAGGTTATGATGTCTAAATATTTAAATTAGTATTGCAAGAGGTATGATGTAGTTACATGGCTGTTTTTGAGCTTTGGGAATTGTGGGTAGTTGGACAATTTAGTAGCTGGACTTGATAGGAGGATATTGATTTAACGGAGTAGACAATGTCGAAGTTTAGATTTCCAAAGGCCTTCACAACCACAATGCTGTCATGGAGTGTTTTGGAGTTAGGTGGATTCAAGGGCAACAAGCTGTCCAATGCAAAGATGGCCATTTGATGGGCCACATATTATCTTCTCAAAGATACTACTCATCCAATTCAGGTTAGTATGTTCTTAAGAACAGGATAATTACGATCATGATGTAACAATAGAATAATTTTAGTCATGATGTTGTATATCCCAGTTTTATAAATTCTAATAATTATTGAGGATTGTTTGAAAATTATGTAGGTAGGGGAACCTAACAGTGACCACAAATGTTGGGAAAGGGTAGAAGACATGGACACAACTAGAACTGTGTATAAAGTAGATAACCAAAACTTTGAAATGGCTATAGCACTTGTAGTTGCATCCCTTGTATCACAAGTAAGACCCTTCCTATTTCAAGAGACTCATTCATGCTTCCATGATGTTAAATTTTTTAGCACTAGAGTAATAGAAGTTGTTTAAAAACTAAGTAATGATTAGAGTTTAGGAGCTGATAAATTAGACATTACATGGGTGGGACAATAAACATGTTGGAACCTGAATACTTTTATCAAAGGTATAACTTTGAGTGTGACTAATTATACTAATTGAATCTGTAGAAAGTTAAAAATATTGCTGATTCAATGAAAAAAGTGAAGTAATATAAGGAGTCACACTCTAAGTTACTCTACCTTGGATAAAAGCACTTAGGCTCCAACATGTTTATTGTCCCACCCAAATGTATTGTATGATTCACCAGCTCCTAAATGCTGACCATTATAAATCTTTTAAGTTGCTACTATTACTCTAGTGCTAAAAAATTTAGTATGGAAGCATGAATGAGTTTCTTGGAATAGAAAGGGTCTGACTTGGGAAACAAAATGGATGTAGCTCTAAGTGCTGCAGTTGTTGTAGGGTTTTGGTTATCTATTTTAAATGTAGTAATCTTTTGGCATCTCCTAAAATTTGTAGTCATTGTTAGCGTCTCTTACCTACATAATTATCAAACAAGCCTAAATAATTATTAGAATTTATAAACCCAGGAGATAAAACATCATTACTAAAATTATTCTATTGTAACATCATGATTGAAATTATTTTGTTGTTATGCACATACTAACCTCAACATATATGGTGACCGGATTAGCAGTAGCTTTGAAAAGATAATTTGTGGCCCATAGAATGGCCATCTTTGGATTGGAGAGCTCACCACCAATGAATCCACCAAACTCCAAAACACTCCATGATATAGCATTGTGGCTGTGCATCATAATATCCTCCTGACAATTCTTGTCTATACCAACTAAAATAATATCTTTGTCTAGACACTATTCCACTTCCTTATGTAATTTGACTATAATGCTTGGTAACTTCAATTCAGAGTTGAGCAAGTATTCGTTGGTAGCAAGCTTCCTGGTAGACGGCTTATTGTAGGGGCAACTATTCCCAATGTCCACATGCAATGGTTAAAGGGCATGGTTCATCTTTGGGTGCATCACCACTAACTACTTCTTTGCCAAATAAAGTCAATAATACCCTTCATGAAAATGGTCTTCAAATGGCTAGAGGTTCATTTGTGCTATATGTTATATTTTATGCATATCACGCTGAACTGAAAAATCATACTATAAAGGAATTTTTGGAAATTCAAATCTGAAGTACTACTCCACCTACCCACTACCCCATCAAAGATTTCTTTGGGATCTCTCTCCCACCACATTGACCAAGGAGTTAATGCTATCCAATTGGGACTGCAGACAGAATTCATTGGCGGCCAGTCTCATTATTGTTGGTAGGTATTTTTAAATTTGTTTTGAGCGGTAGAATTTTTTTGCAGGTTAGAGAAGAGACAAAAAGGAGGGAATGTTTTAAAATGTAAGACAGAAAAATAAGCAAAGAGGCAGAAGAGGAAGTTGTAGAAGCAGTAGCAACATAGAATGTTCTTTGTGTCCATGAACAACAGTTCTGAGCATTTTAGTGTGTGTGCAGAGAATAGCAGATAGCTCTAGTTTGTTGTGGGTTTGTGTATAGCTCTAGATTGCTGCAAATCATGTTTGTAATCTTGTAGTTTCATGTTTAGAAATCATTTGTAAATGTTATTTTTTCTGATTTAATAGAACAAACAAAAGCTTGCAAGTCTCAATTGTGTGTCTCCTTTGCAATCTATTTTGCTATTCCACATTTTATTTGTGTTTGGGATTCAAATATCCATCAGATTAGTATCAGACCCAAAAGGGCCTAAGTCTTGAGTGAGTTGGGCATTTATTCTCTAGGTGTTTAAAGTTTGTTTGGTAGGAGACATGGCTAGAGAAGAGAGTAAGAGTTGGCAGCAGCCACCACAATTCGATGGACAAAACTATGATGTTTGCACAAAGAAATGAATACCATAATAGTTGCAAATGATTTATGGGAATTTGTGATCAACGGGTTCAATGATGTGACTGACCCAGCTGCATATGTAACCCTCACAAACAACCAGAAGACCCACCTGAAGGAGACCCAGTTGAAGGAGACAAGAAGGAAAGATGCAAAAGCCCTTTGTTTAATTGAGGTAGCCTTGACAGAGGCTATTTTCCCTAGAATAGCAGTAGCCAACTATGCAAAAGAAGCATAGGGAATATTGCAAAATAGTTACAAGGGAACTGACAAGGTGAGATCAATGAAACTCCAGTTACTTAGGAGAGATTTTGAGACCCTACAAATGAAGGACAATGAGTCCATTTCAGATTTTCACACAAGGGTTTCCACCTTGGTTAATCAATTAAGGATAAATAGAGAAACCATGGATGAACAAAGGATTATAGAGAAAATCCTTAGAAGTTTGCTTGCTAGATTTGCCCCAATAGTTATTACCATAGAAGAGACCAAAGACCTCTTTAAAATGGCACTTGATGAGATGATGGGTTTCCTACTAACCCATAAGCAGTGCCTAAATAGCTCAACAAATCCTTCCCATGAGAAAGCTTTCAAAGCTCAAGCTAACTCAAGAGGCAGGGAGAGAGGTAGAAATAGCTCCGAATGAAGCTCAAGAGGTAGAGGTAGAGGCAGATCTAGATGTGGAAGTGTTGGAGAAGATAGCTCAAGATGAGCACACAGCCAAGAGGGAGAAAGTAGTTCTTAGTCCAGCTCTAGACAAGCCAAGAAGAACAACAACTCAAGTTAGAAGTTTGACAAGAGCAATGTTGAATGCTATTATTGTCATAAGTTTGGTCATTATGCCAGTGAGTGCTGGAAAAAGCAATGTGACTAGTCTAAGCAAAGTACAAATGTGGCTGATGAAAATGTGGCTAAAGGTAATTAGTCAAAGGCCTTTATCATGTGCAAAATTGCTGAGAAAGGTAGTGATGAGGTATGGTTTTTAGATAGTGGATGTAGCAACCACATGAGTGGTAATGAGAGTTTATCTTCTTTCATTGATAAAAATGATAAGTCTAAGATAAAAATGGGAAACAATGAAATAGTTGCAATTGTGGGAAAGGGGTCTATTATGTTTGGTACTAGTCAAGGTGAGAAGGAGATTGAAAATGTATATTTTACCCCTGGAAAAAAGCACAATGTCATGAGTATTGGACAACTGATCCAAAAAGGCTACAAAGTGTTGATGGAAAAGGGTGAATACATCATTTATGAGAGGGATGGAAGCAAGAAAATACTTGCAGCAGTGCTAATGACAAAGAATAGAATATTTCCCTTGAGGATAGAAACGTGATTCTCACCAGTCCGCAACTATACCTGTCAAGTTCTAGATGGCTCCAAACAGCTCCAAAGTCAACCATTTTGTGTCTTCAACAGTGGCACAACAAGCAGCCTTCAAGAGAGTCGTTCAAGACCCCTCCAATCTTTGGCATCTTAGGTATGGATACTTACATTATGCTGGTTTGAATCTTTTGTCAAAGAAGGGTATGGTTAGAGGTTTACCAACCATTGTAGAGCCTAGTGGTAAATGTGAAGCCTGCATTTTAGGCAAACAACGTAGCCAGCCTTTTCAATCAGGCAACTCTAGAAGGGCAAGAGCACCATTGGAGCTAGTGCACACTGACTTGTGTGGCCCTATGAAAATAATTTCTATTGGTAAGAGCCAATATTTTATGACCTTCATAGATGACTACATCCATAAGACATGGGTTTATTTATTACAACATAAATCTGAAGCATTTGACAAGTTTAAAGTGTTTAAGGCCCATGCTAAAAAGGAGAGTGTACATTTCATCAAGGTCCTAATGTTAGATAGAGGAGGAGAGTATACCTCCAATCAGTGTGTGAATTTTTGCAAGTAACATGGCATTAAGAAGGATCTAACAACAGCCTATACTTTGTAGCAAAATGGAGTGAATGGGAGGAAAAATAGAACCATTGTGGAGATGACAAGAAGTATGCTTAAAGCCAAGAGGCTCCCAAATGAATATTTAGGTGAAGCTATAGCAACATCAGTATATTTGATAAATAGAAGTCCTACAAAGGTACTTCATGACAAGATTCCACAAGAGGCATAGACAAAATATAAGGGGATGTTTGAGCACTTGAGAGTGTTTGGGTGTGTAGCATATGCACTTGTGCCAAAAGAAAAGAGGAAGAAAATGGATGACAAGGGTTAGAAGTGTATCTTCATTGGCTATTGTGAAGAGTCAAAAGCCTATAGCTTGTATAACCTAGTCACCAAGAAAATAGTTATTAGCAAAGACGTGGAGTTCTTAGAGAATGAGTCATGGGATGGCTTGATAGATACTGACAACTCTGGACAACTCCCAACAACACTGATTGATGAAGAAAAGGAGTATGAAGTCTAGTAAGATGATGTTATGGAGCCTCCTAGACAACTCCAGAGAGCTTCTAACATAGACCATAGATAGGTGCAGAGTTCTGTACACATAGCTCCAAATAGCTCCAGACTGCTCCAGACATAGACAGAGAGCTCTAGATAGCTCCAGACAAGGTCTGATAACATAGCAATAGTAATAGTGAGAGTTCAAACCCCACTCTCACCTCCTTAATGCCAAGAAAGACCAAGAATCTAAGGGAGATCTACCAAAATGAAAGGTATGATGAAGAGTTTGATGAAAGTATGAATTTTTTATTATTTTCTCATAGTGATCCAATTTATTTTAAGGATGTTGTGAAAGAAAAGAAATGGTGTGAAGCCATGGATGAGGAGATAGATGCAATAGAGAGGAATAGAACATGGGAGATAACTAATTTGCCACCCAACAAACAAGTCATTGGAGTGAAATGGATCTATAAGACCAAGAGCAATGCCGATGGAAGAATAGAAAGGCATAAGGCAAGATTAGTTGTCAAGGGGTACAAATAGTAGTTTGGGAGAGATTATGATGAAACATATGCTCTAGTTGCAAGGATGTAAACCATGTGGATAGTTATAGCAATCACAGTGCAACACAAATGGAGGGTGTATCAAATGGACTTGAAGTCCGCCTTCTTGAATGGAGTGTTGAAAGAGGAAGTGTATGTGGAGCAGCCACCTAGTTATGAAGTTGTAGGTCAAGAAAACAAGGTATATAGGCTGAAGAAAGCTCTTTATGGGTTGAAGCAAGTACCATGGGCATGGTATAGTAGGATTGACACATATTTGTTGAATAATAGATTTAGAAAAAGTGATGGTGAGCCCACTCTTTACATCAAGACAACTGATGATAAGAATTTAATTGTTGTTTTGTATGTTGATGATTTTGTTTTTATTGGGGATGATGATTTCCTAATTGCTGATCTTAAAGAGGCCATGAAAAGAGAGTTTGAAATGACAGACTTAGGTCTCTTGAGATATTTTCTAGGCATAGAAGTAAAACAAATGCATGATGGTATATTTATCTCTCAAGCAAAGTATGCAACAGAGATTTTGAAGAGGTTTAGGATGCAAGATAGAATGTCTGCCCCCACACTAATAGCTATAGGTATGAAGTTGAGCAAGGAGGACCATAGCAATAAAGTGAACCCAACCCTCTACAAGATTATGGTTGGAAGTCTAATGTATTTGACTACTACTAGGCCCGATATAATGCATAGTGTAAGTCTGACTTCCTAATTTATGGAGACTCCAAAAGAGTCACATTGGCAAGTAGGTAAAAGAATCCTAAGATATGTGAATGGAACCAAATGATATGGCATTTTGTATAGTGCAACAAATGTTTTTGGGTTAGTTGGTTACATAGATAGTGATTGGATAGGGAGTGTAGATCATATGAAGAGCACATATGGATATGTGTTTCACTTGGGATCGGGAGTCATTTCATGGGCTTCCAAGAAACAACCCATAGTTTCCTTATCTACAGCTGAGGCTGAGTATATAGCAGCAAATGGATGGAACAACTATATTTTCTAACAATATTTCCACAATTGCTTTGACAAAGAATCCAGTTTTTCATGAAAGAAGCAAACACATTGAAGTGAGGTATCATTTCATAAGAAAATTAGTTGAAAATGGTGAAATCAAAATGAAATTTTGTAGGTTTGAGCAGCAACTTCCAGACATTTTTACCAAACCATTAAGCAAGGAGAACTTTGAACATCTCAAAGATAGCTTAGACATTGTGGACAACTCCAGTTTCAGTTCTGGAAAGAAAGATCCAGATAGCTCCAGACAACTATAGACAGCTCCCGAGACATAGAATGAAAGAGGTTTGTGGCTCAAGATTTAGGGGGAGTGTTAGAAATTCAGATCTAGAGTACGTACTCCACCTACCCACTACCCCATCATAGATTTCTTTGGGATCTCTCTCCTACCACATTGACCAAGGAGTTAATGCCATACAATTGGCATTGCAGACAAAATTCATTGGTGGCCAATTTCATTATTGCTGGTAGGTAATTTTTAAATTGTTTTGAGTGGCATAATTTTTTTTGGAGGTTAGAGAAGAGACAAAAAGAAGGGAATGTTTTAAAATGTAGGACAAAAAAAGTAGAGAGGCAAAAGAGGAAGTTATAGAAGTAGTAGCAACAGAGAATGTTCTTTGTGTGCATGAACAACAATTCTGAGCATTACAGTGTGTGTACAGAGAGAAATAGATAGCTCCAATTTGTTGTGGGTTTGTGTGCAACTCCAGATTGCTGCAAATCATGTTTGTAATCTTGTAGTTTCATGGTTAGAAATCATTTGTAAATGCTATTTTTTTTATTTAATAGAACAAACAAAAGTTTGCAAGTCTCAGTTGTCTGTCTCCTTTGCAATCTGTTTTGTTATTCCACATTTTATTTGTGTTTGGGATTCAAATATCCATCAGATATGAGGCCTGATGAGAGGCTAAATAGTAGATTTTTATCTTAAAAAACACATGACAGATGAATCTATTTAGAACGCTTTTTTTTTAAACTTAAAAAGTGTGCAGTTAAACTCTATATGAACCATAGATCCATATAAGTTTGATAGGAATTTAGAAAATAGCTACATACTACTTGATGCTATCCAACAATATTAGTTCAAGTTTGGTTATTTCAATTTTTTTTTGTACAATCAATGCTCTATCAATATATATTATATCTTGATCTTTTAGATTTGTAACTTAAAAAAATATTCTAAATAGATTCATCTATCATTTGTTTCATAAGGTAAAAATCTATTGTTTAGCCTCTCATCAGGCCTCATTCCTTTATAGTTCTGAACATATCTAAGATACTAGCAACAACAACTTCAACTTTATTGTTAGTCCTGAGATGATTTTTTCAATTCAACATGATATGTAGAAACCATAACAGAGAGCACAAATGAACTAAAATTAGGATATTGTGTAGATTTGAAGCCCATCTTATGGAATATGAAACTAATCAAAATCATCTTCATTATATTCATTAAGGTCAGATCCAAAATTGATAGTAGCTCGAGAATCAGTCATACCACCTTAGGTGTATTGACCATGATAAAATCATTGATCAGGTTCTTTAAGATACAAGCTACTTCTTGGACTCACACCAAGGTTCATCCATTTATATGACAACCACAAGGTGGATATCTAATATTTTATAAAGTATTCCTATGTAATCTATTTTATAAAGTCCACCTGCATATTCTTTCAGAACTCTAGAATACAAAAATCCACAAGAAGCAGCATATAGAACAATCCACCAAAATGCGAAGTCTATTAACCTTCTAAATGATGACTCGATTTACACTAAGCCTATAAACCATTTAAATGTTGACTAGATATACACTAAGTCATTAGCCCTTAGTAGTTATGAAGGCATCTTATAAGATTAAAAAACCCAAAACTAAAAAAATAATGAACTTGAAACATACCTCCATCCATTTGAGGAACATTATCAAGGATGGTAGTATTGACTGCATTTGGCAAAGAAGTACTAACTGGTGATGCACCCAAAGATGAACCATGACCTTTAACCATTGCACGTCGATGTTGGGAATGAGGTGGACGAGAAGAAGTATAGACAATGCTAGTGCTACTTTCATCTTCACCATTATAATTAATCTTATGATAGTATACATTAACATAACGGGGCAACAGTAACATAAACATTAGCCCCTGCAATAAGCTGACAACCAAGAAGCCTCCTACCAATGAATCCTTGCTCAACTCTAAACTGAGAGATACCAAGCATTATAGTTAAAGCACATAAGGAAGTAGAACAGTGTCCAGACATAGATATTATTTCGGTTGGGATAACAAGAATTGACGGGAGGATATTATGATGTAGTAGATAATGTTAAGTTTGGATTTCCAATGGCCTTCAGAACCACAATTCTGTCATGGAATGTTTTGGAGTTCAGCGGATTCATGGGCAATGAGCTCTCCAATGCAAATATGGTCATTCAATGGGCCACAGATTGTCTTTTTAAAGCTACTGCTCATCCGGGCACCATATATGTTTAGGTTAGTAAATTCATAACAATAGAACAATTTTAGTCATGATGTTACAACGAAATTTTTTTAGTCATGATATTGTATCTCTTGGGTTTCTAAATTATAATAATTATTTAGGGTTCTCTGATAACTATATAGGTAGGAGACCCTACAAATAGTGGGAGAGGCTAGAAGACATGGACACTACCAGAACTACATATAAAATAGATAACCAATACCATGGAATGCCTACATCACTTGCAGCTACATCCCTTGTGTTTCTCAAATCAGACCCTTCCTATTCTAATACACTCATTCATGCTTCCATGATGGTAAAGTTTTAAGCACTAGAGTAATAACATCTTAAAAGCATGATAACATTCAGAGTTTAGGAGCTGATGAATCAGACAATACATTTGCATTGGACAATAAACATGTTGGAGTCTGAGTGCTTTTATCCCAGGTATAGTAACTTAGAGTGTGACTACATATGCTAATCGAATGAGTAAGAAGTTATATAAGTAGCCACACTCGGGCTCCAACATGTTTATTGTCCCTCCCAAATGTATTCTCCGATTCATTAGCTCCTAAACTCTATCATTACCAAGTTTTTAAGATGCCACTATTAATCTAGTGCTAAAAAATTTAGCATTATGGAAGCATGAATGAGTCTCTTAGAATAGAGATGGGCTTACTTGTGAAAAAGGGATGCAGCTACAAGTGTTACAACCATTTCAAGGTTTTGGTTATTTATATGTAGTTCTGGAAGTGTCCATGTCTTCTGGCCTCTCCCAATAGTTGTGGTCATTTTTAGGGTCCCCTATCTACATAATTTTCAGATGAGCCTCAATAATTATTAGAATTTATAAACCCCTGAAATTATTTTTTTGTTACATCATGAATGAAATTATTCTATTGTTATGCACATATTAACCTGAGCATATATGGTCCCAGATGGGTAGTAGCTTTGAGAAGATAATATGTGGCCTATCAAATGGCCATCTTTGTATTGGAGATATCGCTGCCCATGAATTCGGCGAACTCGAAAACACTCAATAAAAGCATTCTGGTTGTGAAGGCCTTTTTTTTTTTAAACAGAAAAAGGTGGCGGAGCACCCATAAAATTAATAGAAACGTTTAAACAGAAAGAACAAGGGCTTTACGCCCAGAAGTCCATCCCAAAATAATTACATGATAAGGTCCTGAAACGACCTGATATAACAATTTAAAACAAATCAACACGGCCCTTAAAAGACCTAATAAAACATAATTTAAACCAGCATGGAAAAAAGACCAAACTGCCAGCCTAGATCAAAAGGAAAGACCAAAACACGGAAGACGAGGCCCCATTACCATCAGTAAAACCTTGCAGAGGAGCACAGGAGCCCGCCACCCTGTCAAGCGCATCACGTCGCAGACACTGCCCAAAACAAACACCCCCACCAAGCCAACCGCAACACCACCGTAGGGAAGCCCTCAAACAAAACAGACACCCGTCCACGTAGAGCCCACAAGAAGAACATAGAGACAAGAACAACGAAGCCACGGGACCACCCACAGAGAGAAAATCAGAAAAAAAACATAGACCACCGCCAACCTGTTCGCAGGCACTAGGAGAAATAGTAGGCTGCTAATGAAGCTTAGGCCGCTGGCAGGTCCCTTGCCTCCATATCCACTATGGCCGCTGACTGACCCCCTTCCTCCAAATCCGCCAAGGCATAATAAGGCATCCCCGGGGCCATGTCAGACGTGTGAACTCTGAGGAAACGAATAGCCATGAACACATCCCTAATTCACTCGCATCTTTTCTTGGAAAAAAGAAAATAGTATGCTCGTAGGGCATCATCTAAATCCTCACTACATAAGGATTTGATACTAGACTGCAGAGCTCTATAGATTACCTGCTGTGGAGGAGAATTCCATAGAGTTGTAAGATTAAAAAGCCCACCAATAAGGGTGTCGCCTTGCTCCATGCGATAATTAGACACTGTCTCCTCCTGACATTCCACTGTGTAAATATTCTTAAAGAACAAGCTTGCCGCCAGGGAGTGCACATAGTCTCCATCCACAACAAGATCCATTATGTTGGAAAGAAGTTGTGAGACTATATCTGAAAAGTTTAACACACGACCATCAAAGCCTCTGATCCAGGCATGTCCCACGATATTCCAAACTGCAAACTAAATAAGAGTGCAGTCAGAGTTGATAAGGGTCATGAGATCAATCACCTTCACTCGCCCTCATATCTCCAGTTCCCAATCAAGGGCAGGGAAAAACAACCTCTGGTTCAGTCGCTTATCCGCCATCATCAACTATAGATGAAAGATAGCAATTGAAAGGAGGGAGTAACACGGAAAGAGTAGTAAAGTGGCAGAGCAAGGAAACCACACAGGAGAGAGCCCTCAAAAACACAAACTTGAAAGGAGCCTGAAAGAAAACAATAAGGAAATGAGAGTTGGCGGAGAAGTAAAAGCGCTAGCGTCAGCCGCACAACTGAAGAGAATAGTACTCTGCCAGCCCATTTGAGAGCGAGTATAGGTGACAACGTGTCCACAGCAGGTAGGAGGAGGTAGAAGAAATAAGCCGTTACGCCGTCAAAAGATAGACAAGCAATCCTAGCATGGCAATATCTATAAATGAACATAAGGCGAGAGCAAATACGCTATCTTCCCCTTACAGGCGGGACATCTGACAAACCTACATCCGTCTTAATACATTCATCCCAATAAAAACTTGGGAAATTGCTCCTGGAGAATGTCAGAGATCCTTCAAGGAGTATAAATGTGGAAATAAATGAGACAGCTTCCTAATCCAAGGTGAAACCAGTGAAAGAACATCCGACCGTACTTAAGGCTTGTCGACATCTTGGAACCAGTCAAGGAATATAACTTACTCATCTGCCATATCAGCAGATAGGAGAGAGGTCAGTTGACATGGCAATTGGAGTGCACCATGATGGAAGAAAACAGTGTCTTTATCACTATCAATTGCTACATTGGCTAGGAAGTCCGCCACCCTGTTACCTTCCCGTAGCATGCGGGATATGAAAAAATTGTCTAGTCTATTCAGAAGAGCTTTGGCCTGAGAGAGGATATAGGTCAACTTCCAATTATCTAAGCCTTTCCCCTTAATTGCATTTATTACTAGCAAGGAATCGTCCTCAATCCACACGTTCCTTAAATCTTTTTCAAGTGCCAGGTTAAGTCCATGCACCAGAGCCCAAGCTTCTGCCTCATTGTTGGTGCCTGGGGGTAATTTGGATGACTTGGCTGTGATCAACTCTCCATGTATATCCCTAATGACACATCCCATTCCAGAGAGGCCAGGGTTCCCTCGGCATGCCCCGTCAATGTTTAGCTTACAGAAGGGAGAAGAGGGTGGAGTCCATTTAACTTTATCTCTAATTGTGGAGAGCTTGGGAGTTCCTGTATTGATGCCAATCCCCAAACATCTAACTGAGGGCTAGAGTGATATAACTTCCGCATCCCATTTAGACCAAACCAGCTTAGAGGAATTAAAAGATCTAAGATAAGCCACTGCCTGATCCGCTATGGCAACATCAAGTTTAACACAGACCTGAAACGCTGATTGAGCTTCCTTCCTAAAAATACGCAGATTCCTTTCCCACCAGATGTGCCAAATAATCATGGAAGGACCCAACTCCCAAAGGCATGCTAATGTTGAGGTAGCAAACGAATGGGGCCAGTTTTTAAACATAAGATATAAGGATTTGGAGAAAGGGCTTGTCCATTTTAACTTCCTGAAAAACTAGGTCCAGCATGCTCTACTAAAAGGGCAGTGAAGCAAGATGTGATCTAAAGATTCTTCCTCCAATCCACAGAGCACACAAAGGAAATTAGAGCCCAATCCTAGTCTTTTGATTCGGTCACCTGTGAGAATTTTATTATGAAGCGCACACCAAGCGAAAGCTCCAGCCCTAGGGAGAGTTGACGTGTCCCAGGACAGCTTCGAGGGCCAGTTTGACAGCGCTTTCTGCATGCCTAGTTTATATCCATCTTTAACTGAATAACGTCCTGAAATAGCCGCTGTCCAGACCACTTCATCCTCCATGCTGGAGACAAACACTGACCTCCTACCAAGGAGACGACTGAGGAGTGCTTTTTGGGAGATAGGAAAATTACAGTCTAGGAATCCTTTCCAGGCAACTGTAACTGATGTCCCCTCCCTAACCACCTGCCAGTAGTCTTTAACTTTGTGCCCCCAATGTGATTGGAGAAAGGAACATGCCTCAGAAAGCTCAGAATACGTAGACAGTGGCGCTTCCCCGCCCCAAGAGTCAAACCAGAAGTCTGCCTTTTCACCATTATGTATGATCCAAGTGAGGTTGGGCTGAAGGAGGTCCCTACTTCTTATTAAGAAATTCTAGATAGCGGACCCCTTGGGAGGGTTTTGCACTGTGAAGATCCGCTCATTATCCAGCGAATCAAGATACTTAGCTTTCATTAATTTTACCCACATGGCGTTAGTTTTGAAGTACATGTTCCACGCCAATTTGGCCCCGAGTGCTTGGTTTTGAGCTTGGATATTCAGAATTCCCGACCCTCCTTCCGCCTTGGGTTTGCACACTTTATCCCAAGCCAATAGGTGTATTTTCTTTTCTTCAAGAGAGCCTTGCCAGAGAAATTTTCTGCAGAGACCATCAATTTTAGCAATAATTCCTTTAGGGACATGGAAAATCGACATCATGTATACTGGCACCGCAGACAACACAGCTTTAATCAAAACTATTCACCCAGCTAAGGATGGATGGCGACCTTTCCATTTAGCCAGCTTTGTGTTCAAATTCTGTAAAACCTTACCCCATAAATTATTCTTGTATCTGCCCATGAATAGGGGCAGACCGAGATAGCTTCCTGAGAGAACGTGGGATTCGCGGTTAAGGGTAACTTGTATCAACTTTTGGAGAAACAAGGGAACATTTTGGAAAAAGACCATAGATTTATTAAAATTCACTTCTTGTCCTGAGACACAGCAATAAGAATTGACTGTATTCAACATTGATCTGGCTTCCCGTATTGACTCTTGACCAAAAAGTAATGTATCATCAGCAAACAAAGCATGAGTGAAGGGCTTTTGAATACCTTTTAGTTTGATACCTTGCCATTCTGACCTTCTCTTTGCCTCCTTTATGGACCAAGTGAGTTCTTCTGTCATGATTATGAAGAGGTAAGGAGAAAGAGGGTCTCCTTGTTTTAAGCCATGCGAAGGTTCAAAGAAGCCAGACTCCTTTCCATTTATTAAAACTGAAGCTCAGAACCCTGAGATACATGAATTAATCAATTTAACCACTTCTTTGGAGAACCCCATTTGCATCATGATATCAAGCAGGAAGCTCCAATTCACTCTGTCATAAGCCTTAGACATATCAAGTTTCACAACCATAGATTTCTTCTTTTCCTTGTTCACTGAATGCAAGATTTCATGAGTAAGGATGGCGCCCTCCATGGTCTCTTTTCCTGGTACAAAACCCCCTTGTTCACTAGAAATCAACTCCTTCATCAGGGGTGACAATCTGAGTGCTATGGCCTTTGAAATTATCTTATAGATGAAGTTACACAGAGAGATAGGCTGGAAGTCTTCAAAAGTTTGGGGAAATTTTGATTTGGGAATAAGCATTAAGCATGTCAATTTAAGTTCCTTTAGCACATTCTTAGCTTTTCTGGATTCTTCTACAGCTAGGAAAACATCCCTCCCAACCGTGGCCCTGCACTTCTGAAAGAAAATTCTGGTCCATCCATCCGGGCCCGGCGCTTTCTCTCCCACCAAAGAGAACACCGCAGACTTTACTTCTTCTAAGGAAAATGGTTTCAAAAGTTCCTTATTGTGATGCTCTTTGATTAACTTTGGAATGAAATTGCACACCTCTAAAGCTTTGTTCCGATGGTAAGGCGGGCTGGAAAGAAGATTTGCAAAAAAAATTTGTGCTGCGGCAAGGATATCTGATTGTTCAATGCATGTCTGCCCATTTCTCAATTGAATGGAATTAATAGAATTGACCCCAGCTCTCACCTTGACTGACAAATGAAAATAAGAGGTATTTTTGTCGCCGTCTTTCAACCATAGTTCCTTGGAACGCTGCCTCCAATAAAGTTCTTCCCTTTTCAAGATCTCTTCTAGATCTGATGTCAACTGTTTCTCCTTCTGAAAGGAGGATAAATCCATGCCTCTAGTGATTATGAAATCAGCCAGTGCTTTTAATTCTTGTAATATTCTAGCTTTCTCAGCAAAAACATTTCGGAAATGATTTTTGTTCCATTCCATTACCCTATGCCTTAGAAATTTTAATTTGCTTGCTAATTGAAACATTTGTGATCCTTCCACGAAAGGAATGGATTTCCACCAGAGCTGAATATTATCCACAAAAGTCATATCCCTGAACCACATAGACTGAAACCTGAAACGCTTCTTGCTGGGAAAATTTTGTCCTCCTAAGGAGAGCCTGACTGGAAAGTGATCTGAGCCTACCAAGGGCCGAATATCTGCTTCAAAACTGAATGGAAAGTTAAAACATTTTAGAGACAGAAGGAATCTGTCCAATCTTTCTGCTATTTGTAGAAATCCTTTTCTTCTGTTCGTCCAGGTAAAAGTACCGTTATTAGGAATGCAGTCTATCAGAAAATTATTATTAACAAAAACCTTGAAGTCCTTCTGAGATCTAGGCGGATGCGTGATACCCCCTGACTTTTCCTTGTCATCTAATATTGAATTAAAATCGCCCCCTAAAATGAAAGGGCTCCATTTCAGCTTCCTCAGCCAAATAGACAGATTATCCCGAACTAATTTCTTCTATGATAAATCTACAGGCGCATATACATTCACAAACCATAATTCAGCTCCGTTAAAAAGTTCAGGGAACTTACCAATTATAAAGTTGTCAGTCTTCTCCACTACTTCCAAGGCTTGAATATGATTCCTCCAGCCTGTAACTAACCCTCCAGCAACCCCACGAGCATCCACCTTTTCAAAGCTCCAATCCCTCCAACTCTTAGAGAAAGAATAAAAAAACTCTGAGGACAATTTAGTTTCTTGAAGCATGATTATTTCTACTCATTCCTCATCAATTTGATATTTGATGAGGTTCCTTTTGTTAGGGGCGTTAATGCCCCTAACATTCCACGTGAGGATCCTCATACCTCTTGAGGAGAGTAGCTAACTCTCCTCCTACTGTTTGGACTTCGGGATACTTGAGAATGGAGACCACTGGGCTTGTCTTTGTTGTGCCTCAACTTCTTCTATCTGGAACTTTTCCTAAGGGGGTAGGGGTGCCTTTAGTCAGAGGGCTTTTCAAACTTGTTCGAAGTAGACTGAGTGGCCTATTCTCCTCCTTCTCTAGATCTTCCTGAAGAACCTCATCTGCAATTTCCTCCATCACATTTAAAGCCACTTTTGACACCACCTGGTCTAACAGTTCCTTCAATGTTTCATTATCCTGAATCAAGTCCTTGGAGAAATCATTTTGCTCGGCTGCTATTTCCCTGGAGGTGTGCTGGTCCTTTAAGGTAGTTGGAATCATATCCCGCAGGGGGGTGTCCTCCTCCCCGTTTAAAAAATCCTCTTCCTCCCTTAGCGGAGAGAAACAACTAGGGCCATGAGTAGAAGTCTCTTTGGTCGCATCTTCAAGGCAGATACCTTCCTGGGAAGCGAAAATCAAATCCTCAAGGTCCTCTAGGTCCTCTGGCAAAGGTTGGCGTTCCTCAATATTATCTCCAAGGGGTAAATCCACATTTGTTGACTAATCTTTTCCCTCTGAAATCCTAAGCACCACCTGTAGATCTTGTGGAGATTCACTCATCCGAGCTGAGACATAAATATTTTCCAACTGGGAACCCAACATAACAGCATTACTGCTACTTAATCCGTGCTCCTCTAAGAACACTTCTGCCAAAGATGCTGGGTTGGAGGCTTCCTTCTCTTGTTCCAACCCTCTTCCTTGATTAGACAGGTTATCTACTGTTGTAAGGAAATCTTGGAGCCTTTCCAGATCCTCTGAATTTACACCATCTTGTATTATAATCTCTTGTAGCCAAATTCCATGTATAGAATCCAGTTTGATTCTTTTGGGCAATAACTCCTTAGCCTCTGTAAGAATTTGAAGTCTTACTGAAGAAGAGGTGAGATTTACTGTGGGGATGTCCACTTCTTGACACACCCCCATGGAGTTACCAAGACATGTCAGGACTTCAACATCCATATACTCCATCGGCAAATAGGGAAGATGAACCTAGAGAGGGATCAAAGGGATTTGTTCTTTCCCAACATGAAAATTTGGGCGCCACTTTTGACACCAAATAATTGTTTGATTAAACTTCCATATTCTCTTCAGAAGAATTTTATTTCTCTCCTCCTTATCCGGAAGCACAAAGCAAAAAAAACCATTGCCCAGTTCACAGAAGTAAACCAGATTTCCCCACCAAGCTTGCTGCCATTCTATAAGATCTTGAACTGAGAAATGAGGGGACATCACTTTACCTATAACGGCTGTCTCCGTCAGGAGTTGGGCTTTATCACGGAGCTTTTTTTCCATCTGGGGGAGGGGTATTTCCTTGAACTCACTGCGCCTTGTGACATTCTTTATGACGGGGATCTAAATCTTCTTATGCTTTGGGGCAGGTCTGTTCTTATCCCGGTGTCTATTAAAATGAGAAAACCGGGGATCTTTTCTCTTCTGGGATTCCATCCTTCAGTACCCTTTTGAGTGAGGGCTTGCCAACAACTGATCATCCTTTCGTCTAGCCCTGATTTCATCTTGCTTTGCTTGGTAATCCTTGAAAGCAGCATGCTGAGACTCCAATGGTGCCCTAAAAGTGAAAGAGGCTTCTTTCCATTGATAAGTCCGAGAATATCCATTTTTTGAAAACCCATCTTGGAACCAAACCTTCCTACCTGACGGCTGTCGTCCATGATCCCGCTGACCTGGTTTTTTTAAAATAGAACGAAAATCTCGCCGTTGTCCTTGGAACCCATCCGTCCATCTTGAGGAAGATCCAGGGAAACTCTGATGCAAGAGAGTTGTTCGGTAGGCCATGTGATCTTAACATTGTCTACCGTGTCAAGTCCATATCCTCCCATCAAGTGTAGCTAATAAATTGTCCAACTTCCCACCATTCACGAAGCTTCAAAAACAGCCACAACTATGTCATACCTCTTGCAATAATGAGTCAAACATTTAGACATCATAACCTGCTACAATTTCCAGAACATTAATCTTCATTGGCTTATGGTGATTGATTGTTTTATTTTTTGACTTATTTTTTTGAGTCACTAAGGCAGCCTGGGTGACCCTTTGGTAGCTTGGCAACATTACTCTTCGTTGCCTTATGGTTATTGATTGTTGTATTTTTTGGCTTATTTTTTGAGTCATTAGGGTGGCTAGGGCGACCCTTTGGTAGCTTGCCAGCTGAGGTTTCTTCTTTGCTTTATGTATTATAGATAGTTACTTCCTTTGTTTTGTTCATGCTATTACTTCTTTTTTTTTTGCAGGAACAAATATTAAACTTAAAGTATATATTGTTGCAATAAATATAATTTATTTTTTTATTAAAAACTAATAAAAATAATATTCTTTACTTGAAAAAAAAAATTGTTTCAAATTAAGTTGTTCATTTATAGGATGGAATTATTATATCAAAAAGTTATTATGTGCACATATGCATATATTTATGATAAAGTAGTTCCATGATCAATATTTTATGGGATTGCTGTATAAACTTTATAATATAAAATATTTAAGAAATCATATTACCAACATAACCTAGAAATTTAAAAAATAATGTTGAGTGAAAAAATAGCCAATAAAACCCCAATTTCCAAAACACTAATTATGTTATATTATGACACACAATATCTTATAAATAAAATATTTAAAGAGCTAACAAAAAATCAAACCAAAAACATAGAAAGATATTACCAAATTAGCCCTTGTTTTACTATGACAATGGTGGTTTTCCTACAATGATTTTTGATAATGATTTGATTGTCAGTTGCTCATTTTGACAACATAATATTACCTTCAAAGCTCTTCATTGATAGAGGCTTAATTTATAGATTTTTGGATGATAGGATGAATGGCTAAGATTTTATTAGATGGATGGCTAAGATTTGATGAGATGACTTTACGACAAGAAAGGAGGCTCCTAAGTCATATCCTTATGCTGATGAAGGGATGGACAAGATTTAAGTGATAGGAAACTGAGGCTTATCCTTATGTGAATGACTAGGATTAAGAGGTGTTTATCGTTATGTGAATGGCTAGGATTACGAGGTGTAGTATGAAATGGGTGGTGGAGCTGTAAAGTTAGTTTGGCTTTTGTGCTTGACATGTGACTCTTATTTATTATTTGTGGCAAGTGGAATAGGATTAGAACAAGGTGGAAAATAATTAATCAAATAATAAAATTACCTAATTAACCGGCATACCTATCGTAGGAAAAATCTACCTAAATTAGGCCATGTATTGAATCAAAATAAAATAACAATAAAAAATTTCCTTTGTAAAGCATGCATTTTTTAATTTATGTGAAGAACCCTAACCCTATTTGTGTGTGGATAGATTTGAAATAACCCAAGTAAATAAAATTTATATCCCAAAAATAATCTAGTTTCTTAAAATAAGATAACACTAAAATATTTCATTTATTATAAACTAGCATACCTATCTTTACAAAATAATCTAGTTTCATAAAATAAAATAACAACAAAAAATTTCCTTTATAAAGCATGCATATTTTTATTTATGTGAAGAACCTAACTCTATTTGGGTGTGTAGAGATTTGAAATGTCTTGAGTAAATAAAATTCAAATCCTAAAAATTATCTAATAAAATAAAATCACATTAAAATATTTCATTAACTATAAAATTAAACTTTGAAGAATGAAATAAAAATGCAAAACATGGTGTCACTTCATTTAAATATTTTCCATGATACTCTATATTTTTAACTCTTGAGTAAAAAATTGAAATCCCAAAAATAAACTAATTTGGCATGCATATGTTTACTGATGTGAAGGACCTGACCCTCTTTGGGTCTAGATAGATTTGAAATGTCTTCAGTAAATAACCCTAGAGATAAGTCAACTAAATCAAATACAAGGCAGAATTTTTTAATTTTTTTTAAATAGAGATAATGATAACAAAATATAACACAATTTAACAAACATCTCTAGGAATAACATGACTACATTATAATAACTAGCAATTTTCAACAACATACAAAACTCATTCAAATGATGTTTAGTTACATGATTACCTTACTAATTACTAACATGATCTAACTAACAGCCATGGTTTGTTCTGAATTTGAAAGTTACCCAAAAATAGCATTAATGAACTCATTAGGATGATAAAATATTAATTTACAAGTTTATCTTAGTAACCAACATTCAGTAAGATATAAATGTTTCAATGAGTTTATACACATTTATACACCTTTACCAACACTACCAGATAGTCATTTATTCACCAAGTGGAAAGGTACCTCCTTAGCTTCTAAGTCCTATAATCTCAAACTGCACATCTAAAGAGACATTAGTTTTGCATGATTATTAATTTCAAAACAAATATCATTTACATAAAATGACAAGCCTAAGGCCCTAAGGGGCTGACCTAATGTCTCGGGGGCTCATCTAAGATGGCCTTGCCTACATTTGCATAGCGTAGAGACATCGTAGTTTGGACCTGTATTTATAACCACAAGATGGTATTATACAAATCAAAACCTCTACAATGATATCAACATCTTCTAATTCTTAAATACACATTCACATTACAACCCTAGAGATAAGTCAACTAAATCAAATACAAGGCAGAATTTTTTAATTTTTTTTAAATAGAGATAATGATAACAAAATATAACACAATTTAACAAACATCTCTAGGAATAACATGACTACATTATAATAACTAGCAATTTTCAACAACATACAAAACTCATTCAAATGATGTTTAGTTACATGATTACCTTACTAATTACTAACATGATCTAACTAACAGCCATGGTTTGTTCTGAATTTGAAAGTTACCCAAAAATAGCATTAATGAACTCATTAGGATGATAAAATATTAATTTACAAGTTTATCTTAGTAACCAACATTCAGTAAGATATAAATGTTTCAATGAGTTTATACACATTTATACACCTTTACCAACACTACCAGATAGTCATTTATTCACCAAGTGGAAAGGTACCTCCTTAGCTTCTAAGTCCTCTAATCTCAAACTGCACATCTAAAGAGACATTAGTTTTGCATGATTATTAATTTCAAAACAAATATCATTTACATAAAATGACAAGCCTAAGGCCCTAAGGGGCTGACCTAATGTCTCGGGGGCTCATCTAAGATGGCCTTGCCTACATTTGCATAGCGTAGAGACATCGTAGTTTGGACCTGTATTTACAACCACAAGATGGTATTATACAAATCAAAACCTCTACAATGATATCAACATCTTCTAATTCTTAAATACACATTCACATTACAATCCATTCCTTGAGGATAGTAGGAGATTAATGCTTACCTATTCCGCAACATTCTCATAAAATTTCTTAGGACAACATGATCTAAAGCTTAATTTTCTTGAAACAATTCCATATTTATCACGCAAGATTTAATGTAACTAAATTAAGAAGTCTAGCACACACCAGTATACCATATCAAGTACATACTAATCCTTGTCAATAGCAATATATGCACAAAAGACAAAACATTCATGTTTGATCTAGCTATATTTTCATCTTTCCTACCCTCAAATCCATTGAGGAGGTTCAACCTCATATCATAATCTACATCTTAAATAACATAACTATGACATTAAGATCTTATTTTGATATAGCCCACAACTTCATTTCTTGAACTTATTTTGATATAATATCCTCCATGAAGAAAATTCACACTATAATTATTGTATTAATTAATACAATTTCTTTCAGCATTATTTATCAATTTACAAAGAATATGTAGTCTTTTCTATATTACAAAAAATAATATTCAACGTCTACTCTATCGCTAGAATCCTATTTAACCCATTATGATAGAACAGATAAATGCACAACAACACATTATTCAAGAAAGTAATACAAGCTCTATTAACAAAAATGAAATATAAAATTTTAGTTTCTCCACTTCACTCCACACTCTGACTTGAGATAGAAGTCTAAGAGATCTTACAAGGATTCATATATCTTAATAGGAGAATGATCTAACTCACACTAACATTACAAACTGACAAACGTGTTACTTCATTTAGCACTATGTTTTAGCTTAGAAGCAAGCATATTGTCAATATTTCGATCTACTTTCCAATGAAAGAAATATCACATTCCCTTACGGAATATGAGTTAATACAAACTCTAATCAAATATAAGGACATCGCTATTAAAACAATATTTGTATCAATGGTAATGGGTTTAACGATAAATGGGTCCCTACCTTACTAGATTGACTTGCTCAAGTTCCTAACTCTACTCTTGACCAACATTAATCATTTTTCCAATCATAAGGTTCTCGTTCTCAAACACTATTCGAACACAATGAATCTAGTTAGGAAGGTTGTCAAAATCTGTTTGGTGTCCCATACTCCCAATCATCGTGATAGTCATAATGACAACAAACAATTATTTACTTCAAATGAACCAACTAACAAGTAAACTATTCTTGCTAGAAATAATTTTTCCAATAAATTCCCAATTCATCAAATATCTCATCGATTGTTGTAATCATTATTTTTTTTCTCAAATCTCAACTCAGAAGAGTGGAAAGAAGAAATCCATATAATTCTGTGTTGTCCGAATAATCATACCTCCTATTACAACTGCTAGCCTTCCCAATAAGAATAATTACAGCCTCCATTACAAGTGATATGTAACGTTCTAAATCTACATTTTGAGGATTGACAATCACATTTCCTAGATGTAAACCTATTGACATCCATAAAGGCGGTCTTGGAAAATAGAGCTGTCCATGTTGTACATTTTGATCCACTGGGCTCTTAGTTATAACCAAAAGACACCAGAGCATGACTGTGACAACATTTTCCATGGTAAAACTTGCACATGATAAATCATCAGCTAGACAGCTTGCCCTATGTGCCTAAAAAAATCATAAACAAAGCTAATAAGAAGGGCTATCATCTGAAAGGTAAACCCCCAAATTGTCAAATAGAAATAAAGGAGATATGATGGAAGAGCGAATGTGAAACTGAAACTAATGGTGTTGTTGATTACACCATTATATCTTCCACTTCTCTTCGACGATTTCTCTTTGAACAAATGTTGTACTCCATAATTGAAAATTAATTATGGATGGAGCATTCACTATCCCAAAACAAGCTTGAACAATTTAAGAAAATATATAAGTAGAACTCTATTAGACAAAATGAATCAACCCAATTTACTACTAATTATATATGGACTGATCCTACTAATGTTGGGTATACATTTAGCTTAATTTCGGTAATTGTCTATATGGAATCAATTGTCTAAATATATCAGGAGAACTCAATGATGCCCTTAGAATTCAAGAGAAGAATTAGGAGAAGAATAAAATATTCTTATTAAAGAGCCACGACACCCTAATTTCAAGCCTCTACTTTCTAAACTATTAAATAGAATTTGTAAAATTCCCGCAACCTTCAAAAAAAGGATCTCATTCTATGAACGAGTAGTGAGGTATTCTCTAATTAAGGAAATCTACCACACTGCAATAGAATGTTTCACAATTATAGGTTTAAAAATGAATGCAAATGGCAGGTCAAAACCAAATCTCTTGACAGTATAGAAGGTCGATACATAGTTGGAGAGATTGGCTAAGAAAAAGCAAAGTACAACACATACCATATTTAAGAAATTTACCAATTGCTAACGATGAATAGGAAAATGCATCTTTTTTTTCTACTGCCAAGGTAAGAGTTGGCAGTTACATTGCTTTACTAACCACGCCCATGGAACAACTAAAATAAATTAGGTAAGAACCCATGAGTATGCGTTGTTCCTCTGATTTTCATCTAAATCACCCTAAAGACTACCCTACGGACTTGCACGCTAGCATACTACTCTAAAAGATGAAAGAATATCTTGGAATATTCTTAAAGCAATCTGGCTTCAGCGAAAATACTTTGAATAGATTAGTTAATACGTTACATTGCATAGTGTAGGTATATTATACAATGAACCGTTACAAAATACTCTAGGAGACATAAATGCTACCGTTCAAAAAAGAAAACCTTGGAGAGAAATCATTCACAAAGTGTCATGATTGAAAAATATGTCCAAAATAGATAATAATCCCATTTGAAGATTCCAACTGAAATAATTAGTGAGGAATCAATTTATGCATGTACAGGACTTCGACGGAGCAAACATTTAGCAGATCACTGTGATTAGGAAGGGTGCAAGGGTTTTTAGATCTGAGCGTATAATTGATAGCGAGTATCACTTGTGTGGGTCACAACCTACAATAGTGGACGCTCATTGTTGGATATGAAACCCAACGGTCACCTCGTCCTTTTGTGGTGACTCTTCATTTTCAGCTCCTTCTCTTGGCGGATATTGTAATCTATAAAAGCATATGTATATGCTGTTGTAAACATCATCTGAGAACAAACTAATATAAGAGTTTTCCCCTGCTTTGTGGATGTAGCCATACATATGGTGAACCACGTTAAATATCTTTGCACTGTGTGATTGTTTACTGTTCTTTTCTTTTTCGCTGTTCCATTGTTTTAACAATTGGTATCAGAGCTCGGGTAAGGAGCTGGTTGAGAAATTCATGACGAATTTCGAAGATATGGAAGAAGCGGACAAGTGGAGAATAGAGAAGTTTTTGGGGCAGAATTTTGGGCTTTGGAAGCTGCAAATTCGTGCCGTGCTAATTCAAAAAGACTTAGCTATCACGCTGAAAGGAAAAGAAGCAAAAACGGAAAAGATGACAGATGACGAATGGGATGTGTTAGATCAAAAAGCAGCCTCTACAATCATCCTCTCGCTGTCCAGCAACGTCTTATTTAATGTTGCAACAGAAACCTCGGCAAAGCAGATCTGGGACAAGCTTTGCGACATGTATGAAACGGCATCCGCAACCAATAGGGTCTTCTTGCTAAAAAAGTTGTTCAACCTAAAAATGAAAGAGGGAAAAACATTTTCAAATCACTTGAACGAATTCAACATTGCAATCAGCCAACTAGTTTCTGTAGAAATCAATTTTGATGATGAAATGAGGGCTATGCTACTCCTGTGCTCGCTTCCCGACAGCTGGGATAATGTCGTGATGACAATCAGCAATTCAGCACCTGGGAGAAGAGGATCTGAAAACAAGGAAAAGAAAGCATTGTTAAAATTTGACGATGTTGCTGCCACCCTCCTCAACGAAGACATGAGGAGAGGACAAAATAAAATATCCGGTGAAGCCTTAGTTCTAGGCAATAGGGGAAGAACCCAAGATCGAGGAAAACAAAACAGAAGAAGATCTAAATCAGCGAAGAGATCAAAGTCAAGAGAACGGAAAGAAGGTTGCTAGTTTTGCGGAAAAGATGGACATGTCAAGAAGGATTGTTGGTATTACAAGAAAGCTCAAAAACAGCTGAAAGAAAATGAGATTAACACGACTCTTGAAGATGATGGAGGAGCTCTTGTCTTGGCAGCAAGTGAAGCTGAAGCCGACTCATGGATTTTAGATTCCGGCGCCTCCTTTCACGCAACTTCAAATCGGGATGCCTTCCAAACATATCAAGAAGGAAAATTTGGCAAAGTTTATCTCGAAGACAATGAGCCGTGCGAGATTGTTGGCAAAGGTGATATATTGCTACAATTAAAGAATGGAAGCAAGTGGCTACTAAATGATGTCAGACATGTTCCTAAACTTAAGAGGAACTTGATTTCAGCTGGACAACTTGATGCGCAAGGCTGCAGTATCACTTTCTCTTCCAACATTTGGAAAGTAACTAAAGGCGCTTTAGTTGTTGCAAAAGGCAGTAAATTAGGATCTCTTTATGTGCTCGAATGTGCCGCTGAAGTGGGAGCGGTGATGGCTGTAGTTGACAGCGGGACAGAATTGTGGCATAGGAGACTTGGCCACATGAGCAAAAAGGGAATGGAAGTATTGCTCAAAAGAGGCCAACTTTCTGGTTTACAATTAGCAGATTTGGAACTTTGTGAGCATTGCATTTACGGGAAACAAAGGCGGGCCAGCTTCTCCAAAACTGGACACGACAAGAAGGAAAAACCCTTGGAACTCGTGCATTCGGATGTCTTTGGTCCCACAGAGGTAACCCCCATTGGAGGAGCAAACTACTTTGTAACTTTTTTAGATGATTGCACCCGTAAGCTTTGGGTTTATATGCTCAACAGAAAATCAGAAGTGTTTGCAAAATTCAAAATTTTTAAGGCTGTTGCTAAAAATCAAATTGGGAGCAAAATTAAATGTCTTAAAACTGACAATGGGGGGGAGTTTTGCTCTTTAGATTTTGATGCTTTTTGTGCAGACAACGGCATTCAGCACATCAAGGTTGTACCATTTACACCTCAGGAAAATGGTGCAGCCAAAAGAATGAATCGCATGATTCTAGAGAGGGCACGTAGCATGCTCTCAAATGCTGGTTTGAGTAAAGAATTCTGGGCTGAGGCAGTTAACACGACGGTTTATTTGATCAACCGAAGTCCTTCTACTAAGCTGGATTTTGATATTCCGGAAGAAGAGTGGTTTGAAAAGAAGATCTCTTACCATCACCTCCGGGTCTTTGGCTGCGAGGCGTTCGCTCACATTCCAAAAGAAAAGCGAACAAAATTGGATTTCAAATCCAAACGATGCATCTTCGTCGGTTATGGGGAAGAGCAATACGGTTTCAGATTGTGGGATCCTGTTGCAAAATAAATCATTCGCAGCCGTGATGTGATCTTCAATGAAAAAGTGTTTCCTGCCTTGCAAGAACAGAGGACACCTACAAAAGAATATATTTCGTTGGATGACAGTTTCAGTGGGTGTGATTCACAGTCTCCACATCCGTCACTAGCAGCCAGAGGCATTTCTCAGTCATCTACACAAGGTACAGTTCAAATGTCAGATGAAGTGGGAGCCTTGCCACTAAATTTTGGTTCAATTTCTGTTAATGTTAATGAGCGCTCAGGCTCACATCTGCCATCAAATACCTATGAAATGGGTGTTATTCCCACACAGCCTCAAGTTATACATCTACCGCATAACGTAGATGAAAGCCTGGTGGATAATAACAATAGTGCCGAAGAAATCCTTGGCTCATGTCATAAGAACGCTAAAGATACAGTTGCATATAATCCCACGCGGGCTGAGGAATGTATAAACCCACGCACTGGGGTCAGACCACATATGCTGCCTCCCAACAATTCAATTTCTTTGGATGCCACGTAGGCCAATAACTGTCCATTGCAGACTGTTTTCTATCCAACGCAGCTTGTAGAAGATCCCACGCAGCTTGCAAAATGTTCTACGCTACCAGTCAGAAACAATACACAGACTAATGAAGGGCGTTCAAATGTGTTCCCTCACCCATGGCCTCAGGAAGGAGGTCGACAGTCTCCAAACAATGTAAAAGGTATCTCAATGCAGCCAGTGAATGTTCCATCATTGCCAGTTACAGGATCAATAGAGCAAATGCAAACCACTTTAAATCTACCGTCCCCTATGTTTTCTATGCCCTCTCATCATAGAACACAGTCAACATACGTTGATGCACAACAACGAGGTCTTTTTCCCATGCCACCAGTACGAGAGTTACCAGTATTAATGGACAAGGTAAACTCTAAATTTGACAACTCATCTACTTCTATGAGGAACAATACAGAAATACAGGACAGTGATGTTGAAAAACAGAGGAATGTTGCTAGTGAACAGAGCATTGCATAGGGCAGTATACAAGGGCAAATTCCTTCACTGAGGAGGTCTACCAGAGAGAGGAAACCTCCTCCAAAATTTGATGACTATCAATTGCTCGTTGCTGACATATCAGAACCAAATACATTTCGAGAAGCTTGCAATGACAGGGACAGTGAGAAATGGATGGCAGCAATGAAGGATGAAATGGACTCTCTAATGGGAAACCATACATGGGATCTGGTCCAGCTTCCACCTGATCGCAAACCTTTGAAGAATCAGTGGGTCTACAGAATCAAAGAGGAAGAAGGCGGCACAAAATGCTACAGGGCCAGACTTGTTGTGAAAGGATATGATCAACAAAAGGGAGTGGACTTCAATGAGATTTTCTCACCAGTTGTGAGAATGAACACAATTCGAGCTGTTTTGGGTTTGACAGCAGTTTATGACCTTGAGCTTGAGCAACTTGACGTCAAAACCGCTTTTCTCCACGGTGACATAGAAGAGGAATTGTACATGCATCAGCCAGAAGGTTTTGTCAACTAAGGGCATGAAAATCTATTTTGCAGATTAAAGAGGAGCTTGTATGGGCTGAAACAAGCCCCAAGGCAGTGGTACATCAAGTTTGATAACTTCATGATGGAAAATCAGTTTACGCGCTCTGAATCTGATCCATGTTTATACTACAAGGTTTTGCCAAGTGGTGAATTTGTTTTGTTGCTACTCTATGTTGACGACATGCTCATTACCGGCACCAACATGAGAGTCATTGCTGATTTGAAGCAACTCTTGGGAAACAAATTTGCAATGAAGGACCTCGGGGCAGCAAAGAAGATTCTTGGCATGACCATCATTTGGGACAGAAAGAAAACAGAAATCAGATTGTCTCAGCAAAAATATGTTGAAAAAGTTTTGGATAGATTCAATATGAAAAGTGCTAAGCCAGTTAGCACTCCACTTGCCGATCATTTTCACTTGTCTTCAGCATTGTGCCCCAAGACACAAGAAGAACAAGACTACATGAAGAACATTCCATACTCTTCAACCGTGGGAAGTCTTATGTATGCAATGATATGCACCCGTCCTGATATTTCCCAAGCAGTGGGAGTTGTGAGCCGGTTCATGAGTAATCCTGGAAAAACTCATTGGGAAGCTGTGAAGTGGATATTGAGGTATCTAAAAGGCACTTCAGATTATGCCTTATGTTTTGGTGGGAAAGTTGCACAGCTACAAGGCTTCATTGACTCCGATATGGCGGGTGACTTGGATAAAAGAAGGTCTACATCCGGCTATGTTTTCACTTTTGCCGGGGCAGCTATCAGTTGGGTCTCAAGATTGCAACAAGTAGTTGCTCTTTCTACTACTGAGGCTGAGTACATTGCTCTCACTGAAGGAGCAAAAGAAATGGTTTGGTTGCAGCGTTTGTTTACTGAATTGGGTTCAAAACAGCAAGCTTTCACACTTTTCTGTGACAGTAACAGTGCTATTCATTTGGCCAAGAATACGGCATTCCATAACAGAACCAAACACATTGAGCTGAGGTATCATTTCATCCGTAGCATGATTGAAGAAGGCAAGTTGCAAGTTCAGAAGATCGACACCAAGATCAATCCGTCTGATGCATTGACCAAGGTTGTACCTCGAGAGAAGTTTGAATTCTGCCGCACTTCTCTCGGCATTGTCAAACTCTGACAATAGGCTTAAAGTAGGGGAATAGCTCTGAATGTTTACAGCAGTCGTTGGGTTTCAAGTGGGAGATTGTTGGATATGAAACCCAACGGTCACCTCGTCCTTTTGTGGTGACTCTTCATTTTCAGCTCCTTCTCTTGGCGGATATTGTAATCTATAAAAGCATATGTATATGCTGTTGTAAACATCATCTGAGAACAAACTAATATAAGAGTTTTCCCCTGCTTTGTGGACGTAGCCATACATATGGTGAACCACGTTAAATATCTTTGCACTGTGTGATTGTTTACTGTTCTTTTCTTTTTCGCTGTTCCATTGTTTTAACACTCATTGTGATCAACAAACCCTAGAGGGAAAGTCGCAGCAGTCTTATCACCATTCGAGTGGATCTGCATGCCTAGAGCCTACTCTAAACTAGTTTTTTGACTTGGATATAAGTGAGCCAAAGGTTATTGTGATACACATGTTTCTCACCACATTACTGGTAGTTGTATCAGTCACCACCACCATCAGGGTACAACCTTTGATTACAACCCATCTAAAATAGGATTACATCAATAAGAAACTATAACATTTGGGACTGCATTCAGTAAGGGGAGGGGCCGGTTTGCATCCATTGCAATTATCTTGAAAACAAATTTTGCATAGACCAAGAAGTTCTTAATCAGATAATTACTAAATACTCACAAGCATGATCAAATTCCAGGATTGAGAAAATAAAATATTCTTTCCTATCATACCAATTTGTGCAAAAGTTGTACAACTTTTCTTTCTCAGACAAATGCAACAAAATTCAGGTGAAGATTGTAACCTCCTACTTGATAGAGTTCTGCAAACCTCCCCTTTTCTCCATCCCTGCCCAAACTCAGATAAAGACCATGCCAAAAAGGTTTTTGAACCCAATTGTGGTTTTGAACAGATATATTCTCCTAGTGTCGAAATCAAATCCTGAAGAAAGATTATTATTTTCTTCCTGAAATGGTGTGCCAAACTCGATGGTAGTGCATAGGTAGCCTTGCATGTGATTTTTTAAAGCAAAGACGAGGCTATCCCCAAAAATATTCCTCCCCCCCTTAAATAACATTTTCTGAGCCAGAGCCGCATCCCCTGAAAAATGCATTTTTAAAATACCACTATCACACTCTCTATTTTTAACTAAAATTAACCTTCTTTGATTTGAAATTGAAAAGGAATAATGATTCAAGATTCCCACTTTGCAAAACATCTGCCACTTAATAACATGTACCCAAAATATAATAATGAAAATAATAATAATAAAATAAAGAATCTTTCTTAAATATATAAGTAGATCAATGCAAATTGATTAATTATTCCTTTAAATACATATCATAATTACTAAGTAATTTTCAAGTGTTCTCTATACCTCTCAGTGGAGGATGTATTCCACACCTAAGTCAGACTTAGTCCACAATCGTTAACTGCACATCCACGGTGAAAATGGAGAGGCACTACATCCTCCCCCTCTAAAACTTGACTTCCTCCTGGAAGTCGTAAACTAGGGTGAAAATATAACATATTAGTACCAATCATCAAAGCTAATTCATTTCATAGAAATAATATACAGTGGTTTGCCTATGGAAAGAATTTATAAAATATAAACTTATGTACTCCATTTCAAACATAATCTACCCTTCTAGTTTTCAATGTCTCAATAGTAACACAATCAAAAATTGCATTTCAAATTTGATTCCATAGTACATAACCACTCAAACTCCTTACATATTAGCATTAACACCCATCAATTTCTTTTTGAACTAGGAAAACATTGTACCCTTTTAGTCTTAACTAGTAGAAATTCTCATATCATAAACATGTAAAGTATTCAGTTTTGAATGTATCTCCATTACAATTCCTTTTCCAATTGGCTATTAAGCAATCAACACGTTAGAATGCTAAATTTTCACATAATAACAACATAATTATGCACGTAAAGTACACACTTTCCACGAGATCTCAAAACATATTCAACAAAAAAAAGATCACAATTTTTTTTCACCTTTCTTTTGAAGCACGCAAACACAATTTATCATTTCATAAGTACAATTTTCTTAATTTACCAAATATTCTCACATACACCCAAATTCACATCACCGGGGTCCATCTGGATACCAAAACGCAGCATACTAATCCATGAGCCAAGAGCCAAAATCCATCTCACATAATCCATACCTCACACTTAGTGACCTGCTAGTGTTAGGCCACACTCATAGGGTGAGACCATCCAAGCAAGCCATGATGACCTCTCTCTTGTTGTATAAGATTGTTAGCCTCCAAGAGATAGTCATCACATATAGGTGGGTACTGAGTCCTAACTATATAATCAACATCACATACCCCCATCCTCAAGGTTCCCTGCGTTTGCTTCCTCATATACACTCACCAAGTCTGCCTCATATGTCCTTGGAGAGGAATCACAATACGACACATGGCCGACATCAAAAACAATAAGGATAACTAGTTTAGCCACCAAAATCATAAAGAAAGATTAAATAAAATTCAATTTCAACAATAAGGCAAGAAATGTGCACAATTTCAACACTAAATCAAATGTAACGATAAGGGTTACTGCAAATAGGATCACAAGTATGGCTAAACCATCACAATTAAATAGAGACAAAGTGTCGACCTTCACAAACAATAGAAAATCATCAATAACCATAAAGAAAATCCTCAATCTTTGAAAGTGCACAATACAACACTGTGTGACTAGATACTGGCCACCAAACAAGGAAGGAGGGAACAACGTCAAGCTATAGCAGTAGCCCTCATGTGGTGTAGAGTGAGCACGTCGTCCACATGGTTCAAGGTGTACTCGACTACATCCTACATCGTGTCGTCACGCAGCATGGACTAACCAAGTGGCCCACACACTCCTTGGCTACCTGCATGGAATGTACACCTTGGCCACATCTCGCATCATGTCTTAGCACGGCATGGTCATAAACCAAACAGAGAAGGCACGTACTGGTCATATACCGCATGGTAGTGTGTTTGTGGCTCTGCAAAAGTAGGCATGAATAGAACACACCCCGCATAGCGACACCTCGTGGAAAAGGTACACGTATGTACTCATCGTAGCCAGAGGTATACATGGCTAGGACATGTACCCATATGCTAACTGACCCAAACACTGTCGAAAGAAAACATGAGTATCCCTCTACAATTGTGCGAGGCCCCATTATGCTCATCACACAAGTAGGCTATAACACAACCTCATAGTGCATCTTCACGTGTCTAAGCACGTGGCATCGTGTCCTCTAGCCTAGCTCGCTACCATCAGCAACACGACATCATCACCAGCACTGTGTTAGAACATCAGTGGGGTGTGGCATCATACCTATTGCATCATGTCAGAACATGTGTAGATACAGAATTTGTCTCAGCATGGGTAACAAATCTCTCTCCACATGCTAGACCTTAAAATATACATGGGGCACATGGTCTTACTTGGGTTATCCATGTAGGTCCTAGACGCCAGCCCCCAAGTGATGATTCATGTCGTCGCATAGTTCCAGTTGGGTTGTCCATGCAAGTCCTAGACCCCGGCGCCAAACTAACAACTCACGTGGCATATCATACCTCTCGTGACGACAAGGTAAATGATCCTCCAAGAAATACCATCCAGATGCTCAGAAATTGTGGGGATTAGTCTAGCACATATGGATCAAGTACCTCGGTCCATCATAAGGGAAAGTAGTGAGTACGTTTCCTCAGGTTCGGTTGAGCGAGGGACCACTTTACACCATCATAAGCATACACTATACACTCTGCCCAAGGAACTTTGTGGCTGCTACTACCCCTTCATAGACTGAGGGACTAGAGAACCAAAAGAAGAGAATCTATGAATCTAACTTTTGGTTACTCTTTTATATATATAATTTCAACCACTCAAGGGTTGGCCCTCAATTAGGTAACAAACATACAAACACACATAATGGTATGGTTAATTCCACACCTAAAATACACATATTTCCCATAGATGGGTACCCAATATCACCATCCCATAGGCACACAAAGCAAGTACGGGGTATTCACAACACTCAACCAATGCACAGTTATTGGTTTCTCACATTTACAGAGGAAGATTTACATTTACATACACAAGTTTCATTACTACCATAAGTACATTTATTTCCATAACCAATGTGATTGCCTTTTCAAAATCATAACATTTCTTGCTATCCCTTTCCCTTTTCCATTTTTCTCCCACTCTACTTTTCTACATATCACACAATGCTAAATGTCAATATCGAGATCATCTATCCAATACATCAATCTAGGTGTTTAGATTAAAGTATGTTATCCAATACAAGAGTTCCTATCACATGCATAATAAGAATTACTAAACATGGGTAACAACATTAACCAAAGATCCCAGTGCTGAAACCTGGCTCTAATACCAAATGTAATGCCCTGCCATGCAACCCTAGAGATAAGTCAACTAAATCAAATACAAGGCAGGATTTTTTTTTTAAATAGAGATAATGATAAGAAAATATAACACAATCTGATACAACAAGTTAACAAACATCTCTAGGGATAACATGACTGCATTATAATAACTAGCAATTTTCAACAACATACAAAACTCATTCAAATGATGTTTAGTTACATGATTACCTTACTAATTACTAACATGATCTAACTATAAGCCATGGTTTGTTCTAAATCTGAAAGTACCAAAGGAATACACACACACGCACAAATTGTAATGCCTACCCAAGAAAAGAGCATTAACGAACTCATTAGGATGATAAAATATTAATTTACAAGTTTATCTTAGTAACCAACATACATAAAAATGTAATGTAAGATACAAACATTTCAATGAGTTTATACACATTTATACACCTTTACCAATACTACCAGATAGTCATCTATTCGCTAAGTGGAAAGGTACCTCCTTAGCTTCTAAGTCCTGCATGGCTTATAATCTCAAACTGCACATCTAAAGAGACATTAGTTCTGCATGATTATTAATTTCAAAACAAATATCAATTGCATAAAATGACAAGCCTAAGGCCCTAAGGGGCCAACCTAATGTCTTGGGGGCTCATCTAATATGGCCTTGCCTACATACGTGTAGTGCAAAGACATCATAGTTCGGACTTGTATTTACAACCACAAGATGGTATTATACAAATCAAAACCTCTACAATGCTATTAACATCTTCTAATTCTTAAATACACATTCACATTACAATCCATTCCTTGAGGATAGTAGGAGATTAATGCTTACCTATTCCACAACATTCTCATAAAATTTATCAGGACAACATGATCTAAAGCTTAATTTTCTTGAAACAATTCCATATTTATCATGCAAGATTTAAAGTAACTAAATTAAGAAGTCTAGAACACACCAGTATACCATATCAAGTACATATTAATCCTTGTCAATAGCAATATATGCACAAAAGACAAAACATTCATGTTTGATCTAGCTATGTTTTCATCTTTCCTACCCTCAAATCCATTGAGGAGGTTCAACCTCATATCATAATCTACATCTTAAATAATATAACTATGACATTAAGATCTTATTTTGATATAGCCCACAACTTCATTTCTTGAACTTATTTTGATATAATATCCTCCATGAAGAAAATTCACACTATAATTATTGTATTAATGAATACAATTTCTTTTAGCATTATTTATCAATTTACAAAGAATATGTAGTCTTTTCTATATTACAAAAAATAATATTCAACATCTAATCTATTGCTAGAATCCTATTTAACCCATTATGATAGAATAGATAAATGCACAATAACACATTATTCAAGAAATAAATACAAGCTCTATTAACAAAAATTAAATATAAAATTAGTTTCTCGACTTCACTCCACACTTAGACCTGAGATAGAAGTCTAAGAGATCTTACAAGGATTCATATATCTTAATAGGAGAATGATCTAACTCACACTAACATTACAAACTGACAAACATGTTACTTCATATAGCACTATGTTTTAACTTAGAAGCAAGCATATTGTCAATATTTGGATCTACTTTCCAATGAAAGATATATCACATTCCCTTACGAAATATGAGTTAATACAAACTCTAATCAAATATAAGGACATCGCTATTAAAACAATATTTGTATCAATGGTAATGGGTTTAACAATAAATGGGTCCCTACCTTACTAGATTGACTTGCTCAAGTTCCTAACTCTACTCTTGATCAACATTAATCATTTTTCCAAACATAAGTTTCTCATTCTCAAACACTATTTGAACACAATGAATCTAGTTAGGAAGGTTGTCAAAATCTGTTTGTTGTCCCATACTCCCAATCATCATGATAGTCATAATGACAACAAACAATTATTTACTTCAAATGAACCAACTAACAAGTAAACTATTCTTGCTAGAAATAATTTTGCCAATAAATTCCCAATTCATCAAATATCTCGTCGATTGTTGTAATCATTATTTCTTTTCTCAAATCTCAACTTAGAAGAGTGGAAAGAAGAAATCCATATAATTCTGTGTTGTCCAAATAATCATACGTCCTATTACAACTGCTAGCCTTCCTAATAAGGATAATTACGGCCTCCATTACAAGTGATATGTAACGTTCTAAATCTACGTTTTGAGGATTGACAATTGCATTTCCTAGATGTAAACCTATTGACATCCATAAAAGCGGTCTTGGCAAGCAGAGCTGTCCATGTTGTACATTTCGATCCACTGGGCTCTCAGTTATAACCAAAAGACACCAGAGCATGACTGTGACAACATTTTCCATGGTAAAACTTGCACATGATAAATCATCAGCTAGACAGCTTGCCCTATGTGCCTAAAAAAAATCAAAAAACAAAGCTAATAGGAAGGCCTATCATCTGAAAGGTAAACCCCTAAATTGTCAAATAGAAATAAAGGAGATAATATGGAAGAGAGAATGTGAAACTGAAACTAATGGTGTTGTTGATTCCACCATGATATCTTCCACTTCTCTTCGATGATTTCTCTTTGAACAAATGTTGTACTCCATAATTAAAAATTAATTCACTATCCGAAAACAAGCTTGAACAATTTAAGAAAATATATAAGTAGAACTCTATTAGACAAAATGAATCAACCCAAATTTACTACTAATTATTTATGGACTGCTCCTACTAATGTTGGGTATACTGTTAGCTTAATTTAGGCAATTGTCTGTATGGAATCAATTGTCTAAATATATCAAGAGAACTCAATGATGCCCTTAGAATTCAAGAGAATAATTAAGAGAAGAATAAAATATTCTTATTGAAGAGCCACAACCCCCTAATTTCAAGCCTCTACTTTCTAAACTATTAAATAGAATTTGTAAAATTCCTGCAACCTTCAAAAAAAGGATCTCATTCTATGAACAAGTAGTGAGATATTATCTAATTAAGGAACTCTACCACACTGCAATAGAATGTTGCACAATAATAAGTTTAAAAATGAATGCAAATGGCAGGTCAAAACCAAATCTCTTGATAGTGTAGAAGGCCGATACATAGTTGGAGAGATTGGCTAAGAAAAAGGAAAGCACAACACATACCATATTTAAGAAATTTACCAATTGCTAAGGATGAATAGGAAAATGCATCTTTTTTTTCTACTGCCAAGGTAAGAGTTGGTAGTTGCATTGCTTTACTAACTACGCCCACGGAACAACTAAAATAAATTAGGTAAGAACCCATGAGTATGCGTTGTTCCTCTGATTTTCATCTAAATCACCCTAAAGACTACCCTACGGACTTGCACGCTGGCATACTACTCTAAGAGATGAAAGAAAATCTGGGAAGTTTCTTAAAACAATCTAGCTTTAGCAAAAATACTTCGAATAGATTAGTTAATACGTTACATTCCATAGTGTAGGTATATTTCATAATGAACCGTTACAAAATACTCTGGGAGACATAAATGCTACCATTCAAAAAAGAAAACCTTGGAGAGAAATCATTCACAAAGTGTCATGATTGCAAAATATGTCCAAAATAGATAATAATCCCATTTGAAGATTCCAATTGAAATAATTAGTGAGGAATCAGTTTATGCATGTACAGGACTTTGACAGAGCAAACATTTAGCAGATCACTGTGATCAGGAAGGGTGTAAGGGTTTTCAGATTTGAGTGTATAATTGATAACAAGTATCATTTGTGCGGGTCACAACCTACAATAGTGGACGCTCATTGTGATCAACAAACCCTAGAGGGAAAATCGCAGCAGTCTTATCACCATTCGAGCGGATCTGCATGCCATAGAGCCTACTCTAAACCAGTTTTGTGACTTGGATATAAGTGAACCAAAGGTTATTGTGATACACATGTTTCTCACTACATTACTAGTAGTTGTATCAGTCACCACCATCATCAGGCTACAACCTTCGAGTACAACCCATCTAAAACAGGATTACGTCAATAAGAAACTATAACATTTGGGACTGCATTCAATAAGGGGAGGGGCCGGTTTGCATCCATTGCAATTATCCTAAAAACAAATTTTACACAGACCAAGAAGTTCTTAATCAAATAATTACTAAATACTCACAAGCATGATCAAATTCCAGGATTGAGAAAATAAAATATTCTTTCCTATCATACCAGTTTGTGCAAAAGTTGTATCTCTTTTCTTGCTTAGACAAATGCAACAAAATTTGGGTGAAGATTGTAACCTCCTGCTTGATAGAGTTCTCCAAATCTCTCCCTTCCTCCATCCCTACCCAAACTTAGACAAAGACCATGCCAAAAGGGTTTTTGAACCCAATTGTGGTTTTGAACAGATATACTCTCCTAGTGTCGAAATCAAATCCTAAACAAAGATTATTATTTTCTTCCTAAAATGGTGTGCCAAACTAGATGGTTGTGCATAGGTAGCCTTGCATGCGATTTTTGAAAGCAAAGACGAGGCTATCCCCAAAAATATTCTTCGCCCCCTTAAATAACATTTTCTGAGCTAGAGCCACATCCCCTAAAAAATGCATTTTTAAAATACCACTATCGCACTTTCTATTCTTAACTAAAATTAACCTTCTTTGATTTGAAATTGAAAAGGAATAATGATTCAAGATTCCCACTTTGTAAAACATCTACCACTTAATAACATGTACCCAATATATAATAATGAAAATAATAATAATTAAATAAAGAATCTTTCTTAAATATATAAGTAGATCAATACAAATTGATTAATTATTCCTTTCAATAAATATCATAATTACTAAGTAATTTTCAAATATGCTCTATGCCTCTTAGTGGGGGATGTATTCCACACCTGAGTCAGACTTAATCCACAATCGTTAACTACACATCCACAGTGAAAATGGAAAGGCACTACAAAACAAGACTAAAGTTTTCACCTTGTAGGTGAGTTTTCACCTTTCCCATATGTTTTTCATCCTCTCCACCCTCTAGAAGCCTTCTAGAGGTCCCTTAGAGCCATCTCCCTCTTTCAATTTTTATTTTCACTCAAGCAATCCAGATCTCCCCCTATTATTTCCAGATCCCCCGCCGAAATATCCTACTTTGTAAGTGGAGATTTGGATTATTACACATGACTAACCTATTTTCAGAGGCATAATCCCTCATTTTTATCACCTCTACCATGTCCCATCATGCATTTTCACCCAAACCCCTTTCTTTCTGGATCTATCATCGGGCGACCCTCATAAATCAGGATCTCCCCCAAGTGACCTAGTGTCACCCCCTGGGTGACCCATGGGTGACCCTACTGGTGAAAGGGGAGACCCATGGGTGACCCTGTCTTGTTTCTAGCCATGGAAAAACTCAAGTGTCTAACTCAAAATAGTTCTATTTTCACCTTTTTTTCTTTCAGTTCACATGATTTTTCATGCCTAATATGGAGTTGACTATTTCAAGTACCCACACATGCATAATTAGCTCTATTTGATCTGAAATTAACAACTCATTCTCTCCCATGCATTCTTCTAACTCCATTTCTTCTTCAATGATAAGCTATTATTGCTTTATCACTCCCTATTTAGCTGAGTTCACTAGATAATCAATCTAGTTCACTCCCCAATCAATCCTTGTTAACTCTTCAATCAATTGAGTTAACTTCTCAATCATTTCCACCTCTTATCCTTCTTCTAACCTATAAATACCCCCCTCCCTCAAGCACAAATGAAGGCAAATTCATTGTGCACACAACTCTTGCTAAGCTTTTTCTCTCCCATAGGATGAAGGTGCCTTTTACTTGTTCATTGTTCATCAAGCTTTCACATAAATCTCCTCATGAATCCTTACGCTACTTCAATCAAGCCATCACACTCATCAACAACTCTCATTGAGCTCTCTTTGCAAATCTTTTAAAGCTTCTTTCGCTTCTTTGTGTTGTCTTGTTGCCAAGAGGTCTTCCCGCTACTTCAAGAGGATACAAGGTTGCCATCAAGGATTTCTGAGGGTAGTGGAGGCTCACAAATATTCTTTATTTTAGGTTCCTCTATGCTTTTTGTCAATTGGTAGTAATTAGAAAATTGAAATGGCTCTTGGGATTAGTAATTTATTGCTTTTTTCCTTGATAGAATAGTTAGATCTCGTATTCTAGAAGTAATTTGCATTCATTGTTTACTTCATTTACTCACAATTTCCTTTTCTAGATTAAATCATTTTAAAACATTCAAAAATCCTAAAAAAATAGAATATTTGCATTAGGTAAAATTCATTCTAGTTGCGTTCATATTTCCTTTCTTAGAGTAAAAGGCATTTTTTATTTCCAAAATACAAAAAAGCACAAAAACAAGTTTTTGCATTTCATATAGTTACATTTATAAATATCAAGAAAAGAACAAAAACATTAGCCACATAGATAACTTGCAAACCCTTGATACCAGTACAAGGTTAACCAAGATCAACTATTTGTTCAAACCCTTGATACTATCAAAGGTCAATATAATTCATCACATAACTAAACCTTAGGTCAACTCAAAACCCTAAGTTAAAACCCTAAGTCTAGTCAAAGTTAGTCCACATACACCTATCTCTTGTCTCAACTCATGAATGTGCCTAGGATTAAGAGGTGAGTTGGTGAGGGAGCTCCTCGATGAAATAGAGGAAATCTATCCAAGGCCACAATAAGATCCTTTTGTCTTATAACAACTATAAGCATTTAGACAACTTCAAATACAATGAGCAATCATCTAATGAATTGAAAGATAATAAGCTACTAACAAAAGTAACATCTTACCCACACAGAGGTGGATTAGTAGAAACCCTAATAGAAGAAGAGTAACTAGTGACCATTTGGGTCATAAAGTTATCTCTATAACAATAATCATTGAATGAACCATCCACATTAGCACACAACAACAAAGGCCCAAGGATGTTCTAACCCCTCTCTGTGAATGCCAGCTCTGTAACAAGCTAGACCACCACCGTGTCATGCCTCCTTTTGACTAGCTACTTCCACGAGAGTGAGAGTGACATGGTGGTTCACTGCATGGCAAGGAGGGAAGGGTCCATGTGCATGCTGAAATCTAACTAGACAACATTCAGATTAGCATTGATCATCATTCAATAACATTATTAACTAAGCATAAATATCAATCTTCAACAACAATTAATGCAAGGAATGCATATATATATATAGATATATATAGATACATATGATATAAAAGAGGCAACATATTTCTGTATATATCCATCCAACAGTGGTGGTATATTACCTAGTTCCTCTTAAAGAAATAGTCTTACACAAGGAAGTATTATCTTAGTGATCCATAGGATCACTTGAGCATCTCAAATCATGTAAAAAGATGAATCTCATATTGGTACGATCTCTCTAACTCATATGATTATCCTTAAATAGTTATACTTACCTAACTCATTATATATGAGGGATGAGTGTGAACTTGCCATGTTTTTAATCTTTTACCTTTACCCCTATGAGGAAGTTTGGGTTGTTAGGGACATATGGTTTGTTATTATTATTATTATTATTGAAATGGATCACACGGTAGGTGACTCCCAAATGGTGGTATTGACGTGCGTTGGTGAAACCTTTGGGCCAAGTGGTGGTATTGATGGACATTCATGAAATCCTTGGGCCGACGATAGTGAAGTATAACTATCCAACGCTCTAAACATAATATTTTCCCCTCCTCTGCTAGGGTAGATGATTGGACTAGATTAATGACCAAGCTCGACGTCGCCATTCCCAAAGTATATCATGAGGCCTAAACATGGTTAAATTATAAGTATGAGGAAATACGTTTAAATACATGTACTTGTTCACTATACTTGATTATGATTATGATATTGCTAAACCTAATGATTAGAAATGGATATATGTATTTGTATATGTTTTCAATGCCTTTGATTGTAGGATTTGAGTATATGTACGCACAAGTGACATTACATTCTTGTTCATTGTTATTGACTATGATTATGATGCATTGATTTCATTACTAAATTGATCTTTAATAGTGCTAATTTCCCCTTCTAGTAGTTATTCTTGTGTGTAGGTTAGGAAATCAACAACATTCAAAAAGGGAACATTACAAGTGGTATAGGAGCAGTCTTCCTGCCATATTGTGAATGATAGGGACTTACACAACTCATGTGTACTCAGTATATTATATCTTACATGTATACTTCAGGCCTCACATATTCTTCAACATGGATCTTCTCTCTGGCAATAATCTTATTCATCATTGATTGTCTCCATGCTATCATATCATGATCTATTATACACTTCTATGATTGAATTTACCTTCTCTACAAATTCATCCCTCCAAAATTTTAAGATGATTTCATCATTCATGTCTTTCCTCAATAATAACTTAGTATTGTCTTCTTGTAGATGGTGTTTCTATTGTCAATCAAAGTATGCACCCAAATTCTAAGCTATCAACTTAGCTACCTATTGAGACATGGGAACACTCCTAGCTCTATGGGTTGCCTAAAATTTGGAGTGAACCTCCAGAGCGGGCTGATTCCCCTAGTAAATCACTTAATCTAAAAGACTTCCTGAGAAAAGGGTTAAGAAGATAACTAAAAATTAAATTCTAAAACCTAAGGATATTTTACCAAAATTTTAACTTATTTTGATGTTTTTACTAACAATCGATTTCTTAGGACAATGAATTTCACAATCTCTCATGTGCATACAACACAAAAATAATTTGCATGAAGGTTTGAAATCAAACACAACATGAAACCTGCATCATATGAAAGTTTTCTGCACTTGCAATAATAGGACATAAAAAGGATTCGAAATATAGTATCACAATGATAACATCTAAATATTAATGCAAAATTAGACAAAAGATGGGAAATGAAAGCTCTGTTGTCTATTAAAACTGAAAGGAGTATAAAAATGAGAATCTGAGCACAAAAAGTGTTTACAAGCTCTCTATAGGTGTACAAGAGAGAAAGAAACTATATCTGAACTCAGAAAAACTAATTTTTTTCTCCAATATATGCCTCTAATTTTCTAAAAATGGAAAAATAGAAAAACTGCAAAAATCTCTCTGAAAGCTAGCCTCCAAGTCATTTTCAAAATCCACTAAAAAGCTGCCAAAAAGCACACTAAAATGCCTCCAAATTGAAAATAAAGCCTGCCAAAATGCTGCCCCAAGTGGTCCCACCAAACCCCCCTCAAAATTAGGCTTTACCTAACCAGAAAAAGCTCCAAATTGCCCATATTTGTCTAATCTTGCCCAAAAGAAAAATCAAATCCAAAAGAAAGATTATGTCTAATTTTTCTCTGCTTTAACTGCATATAAATAACAAATATTTAAAAGCAATTTATAAGTTATTTCTTTAACTATTATTTTATAAGATTCATAGTTTTATCTCCTACTTTATCTTGATTTGATTTTTGTAAAAAATAATAATACAAGGCCTTTGGTTTTATCTTGCCAAGTATATTATATTCTATGGACCTTTGATTTTCTATTAAAATCACAAAATATGAAAGCATATTAAATGGTTAAAAAATTAAAAGCCTCTAGGTCTTGTCCTCCATTTGATCTGCAAATAAAATCCTAAGTCATATGGGCCTATGTAGAAAAGGGACCTAAGGCATATGACATCCTAAGTCATGAGAACTAGGTAAATGCAAAGTAAACACAATACCATGAGGGGTATTAACTTAAGGCATTTAAAAATAAATTTGATGTGATAAAAATCACAATCAAACTAGGGCTCCAAAGTAACCCTAAAACAAAACAAGCCATGTCCTAACTTTTTGGGCTCATTTCATATTGCATTTTTTGGAGATGAGTCTCTGCTACCACTATGGGGTTAGGGTTTGAACAGGAAAACTTTGATTCCTTTGCTATTTCTGATGGATTTCCATGGATTCTTTTGAATATTTTGAATGAAAAATAAAACGTAAGACTCCTCTGCACATATTTGATCCATTTTCTTCTTTCTGAAATCAAAACTCGGCCTTAAAGCCATGGATCTCACGTATTTCTCTGATGCATTTATTTCTTTCTATGGATATTCCTCATCTCTATTTTGAGGCCGCCATGAAGAACCATCTATGAAGCTATTCTCTATGTATTCGACATATATTCCTATAGAAAATGAAAGGTAATTTTCTTTGTCTTGGATGCTTCTCCATTTCCTATAGATTTCTTGGTCAAGCATGCTTACATCTCATATTCTGTGAAAGGTTTATGGGAAAATCTTCTGTATATTTTCTTCATTAGAGGTCGTGGCCATATTTGTATTTTTGCATTTCTTTGTTTATATGAGTTTGAAACTTTCTATTATTCTATATCTATTATTTTCCTTGAAACCCTAAATGGGTTTAACCTGCTATGAAGAAAAAGATTCATTCTATTAGTATGACCCACGACTCTACCTCATAGTTTGGATCTCATTCCTTACACTTTGACTCTACTATGACTGTGCTTGCACTTTCGTATTTGATATTCTTCACTACTCTGAGTGTTTATCAAACCCTCATGTGTTCGAACTTACTATCTTCAATGAATTTTATGATCTCTCCATTTAATGATAAGGGTTTGTAAAAAATGACTTTCAGGCAGCATCATTAACTAGGTTTCTCTCCATTTTTATATGTAAAAGATAATGGAATTATACTATTCTTTATTTTCAAAAAATGCAGAAATACAAGCCTTATACTGGGTCGTGGCCTGAAATATTTGATACTTTATCATTTCTGAACTTCACCAAACCCTTGTGGGTTCAAACTGTCTCTCTCCTTTGTATCTGTGTATAGAGAACTTGATCCATTTTGTTCTGAGTAAAAACAATAGGTTCGAGCATAAGCCACAACACAATAATGCAATTCCTGTAAAACATGACTATAGTCTCTCATTCTAAAAACTATTTGTTTATAGACAATGTCTTAGACTATGGCTCTTGGTGCTCAAAATTTTGTCTATGTAGCAGCATAAGGGATACTATAGGAATAATAATGCATGATGAACAATACCTCTATTTTCTTTTCATTGTAGTTGCAAGATATCTCAGCTCTTAACATTTCATTTATCTTTCTGGTTACAAAAAATAATATTTGATGAGATCTGAGAAAGATTATGATTCATTTCTATTCCAAATGCATTTGAACAATAACTTCATATGCCTACTGTAGGCTCTTTCACTTTCTGTTCAATTATATTGTATCTTTTCAAGATTCGGAAATATGCTTAATGTGGCATGAACTGCCCTTTCATTTAATATTTGTACTCCATAGCTCCATCTTGTATACTGTAGAGGCATCTGGTGACTGATTTTATTCTTATAGTTGTTCTATGTGTTCCATGGCTTTTATTGTTCCAATATAGTGATTTGAATGCATACAAGAGGCAATATATGATATTGTAACAATAAATAGATGTAGTAATAGATATTTTGATGTTGAAAATACCTTCTACTCAATTTCACACCTCATTGGGCAGCCTTGAATGAGTTCACTACTCATTTATGATTCTCATCTCATCATGTTTGACCTGACAGTCATGAATGAGTACAGATCTTGAGGCTCCTATAAACACTTTATAAATTACTCCTTTAGTTGAAATGTTTCTATTTGCACAATATGAATATGTATTCCTATTCCATTCCCCTTGAGATTTAGGGGCAGCATGCTGGGCTCTAACCTTGTGGGAGCCCACTTTGCACTAGATGCTGAAATGTCTTCAAACCAACAACTTAACTTCTTCTATACCTGTACAAGAAACAAATATGTTAATTTAAAATAGTGAAGCTCAATGATTGTTTCATTTCTTCAATCTCTCTTGCCTATGGATGATTTAATATCTGATATAGTACATCATAGGTAATATGTTATGTTCATGATTTAATATTTGATGTTTGCACCCCTGCGGAAATTCCTGTTGATACTCTGGGCCCTACTGTGAAGGGTAAAAAGCGAAAGGTTGCTGGTGATATAAGCACTGGGAAGGCAGTGATTGGGACCCCTAAAACTCTTGGTAGGACCCCGGTGGGTCAGAAAAGTGATTTTTCTGCGAAGATATGTAGGGAGGGGTTTTCCTCTGGAGTTCGGCGGTCAGGGCGTATTGTTGGTAAACCAGCTCCTCCAGCAAAGCTCATTGACTATTCTGAGAGGAATTCAGATGAATCCACCCAGAAGGAGGATGATAGGGATATGGAGATTCAGGACATATCTGGTGATGATGAAGACAAGCAGGGGACTCATGATCCGGAGGCTACCACTGAGGATGTTGCTGACTCGGCGGGAAATGCTGACAAAGAGGGGGATATGTTCGTGGAAGAGCCTGAGGATGCTATGGAGACTGATGATGGTCTGGGGGCTGTTCTTGCAGGTCTACGCGGTTGCATTGCAAAGCTAGAACAGAATATCTCCATTGTGCTCAGGACCTCTATTCTCCTCAACCTCTCTGTGCTGAAGAATCTAGGGGTTCATGACAATGCTGACAATGACGATCTGGCTAAGAAAGTGGATGATATTATTAAATCCATGGTCTAGAAAGGAGAGGTGTTGCCTCCTTAGTTTTTGTTGTTATACTGCTGATACTTTGTCTCTCTATTTTTATGACATTAATTTTTAGCAGCTGGTTTTGCTAGTTATGCTGGAAATCTGTAATTGATGTATCTGCTGCTTCTAGTTTAAGACACTGTTGATGCTTGCTACCTTCGGGCCTCTCTATTTTTTTTAAGGGTTTGGCCCCTTGTTTAGCCGCCTTATATTATAAAAAAAAAATGTTATGTTCATGTTGATATGCACATAGGAAACCATATCCGGAGCTCTAACAATCCTTCTGTACCATGGTACAGGTTTCATTCAAAGATCAAGAGTGAGGATGAGCCAGCTGCTATGAAGATCAACCAAGACTTGAAACAGGCAATGATGGATATGCTCTTTTCCCTTCTTATCTTCGGATTCATTGTGTATTTCCTATGTTTGTACTAGTTCAGCTATTCCCATGACTTGTGTGGGACATTTGATCTTTCTTGCTTTCATTCAATGCAATGCTTACTCAGTTTTTATATATCTCATTTGTCAAAATGAATGAACATTGTAATGTGAAATGAAATAAATTCTACCTCTCATAAAAACTCTACAAAGCAATGAATGATGAACTAAATTTCTCTCTTCTATCATAACAAAAGCATGATAAAACTAAACCTTCTCTTTTCAAGCATCTTAAACTATGCAAAACCAACATAGCAGAAAATGTTAAGAATCTTTCATCTTAAAATGGAATAATTATTTCAGCTCTACCAATTTAAGCTGTAAGTGAAAAATTGGTAACAATTTCTATTTGAAGTGTCAGACCAAAGAGCCTCACTCATTGTGATATAGATAATTGTATTTTTGCTCTCTCATCATTCTTTCTTGATTAACACAATCATGGTTCACATTCTCAAGACTATTATGTGCTTTTTTATCAATGTTAAGAGTTTACAAGACTATATATAGTTTTAATATAATACTTGAGATAGTTTAACCATTATCACCCACAAATTTAGTTCTTGCAAATCCTAGTCTAGATATAATGATCATAACATTATGCCCTGACTCTGAAATATAAGTGCTAGGTTCACTTTTCACTATGGTTTGTCATACAATTTTTCCTTACTACTATTAGTTCCATCTTTTCATTAGACTGATACAAATTAGTGACATCAACCTAACTATTATGTAGAGATCTAGCACTATGCTATGTTCTTATAGTAGACTATGTTCAATCAGTTCATGGTAATGTATTTACCCCTAAGTATTTAAGGAAAAATACAATTAACCTTTGATAGAAGGGTACTCTACTACCCTTAGTCTTATTAGGCATAACCTTGATTTACAAATGTTAAGCAATATAAATTGCACTAGCAAACCAATGCACAAATTTTCAAGACCAAACTATCTCTACCACAGGATTGGGCATCAGAAATCCAACCAAAATAATCATATCCCAAATTATATTGTCTTAAACAAACAAGAATCAATTCTAGGTTATATTAAGATTTTACAAGCAATAATAGGCAAGATTTCTACAATAGAAAGATACAAGTTACTTACACAAATGGACAAAGGAAGGACATCAATCTAGTAAAAAATAGAACTCTAGAGTCTCTACAATTAAAACCCAATTACACCCAATCACCCTGATCCATTTAAGGGATTGAGAACACCCTATTAGATGCATCTGTTGGAAAGAGACATTGCTACACATGACAGGTATTGTCATTGATGGAAACTAAGTCTACCTTGCACATCAGCATTGCATAATCTATTCATACTGGAAGTCAGAGTGAACATTTGTTTAAGATCAGATGTTAGAAACAGAGCATGAGGTAGGGTCCAGTATCTTAGTCTGGATCTCTTTGGTGGTACTTCACAGTGTCTTGCAGATCTGAAGAAGTGATAAGGAGTGTCAAGACTATCTAAATCCATAATCTAAGCCTCCGATGATAGATGAATTAAAAGTTATAAGGATCTAAGTATCAAGTTCCAATCAGTCCACACGGTCAGAAGAGGAACAAGGCAACTTAGTATTTGATCTTGGTCCAGATGCAGAAAAGTTATTGGATAAGCAATTGGTGATAAGCAGCGAAATTGGCCAACATAATTGATGATCTGGAAATGCAAGTTTTTGGTCCACGTTGATATTTGTTCATAGATTCAACCGACAGAGAAGAATGTTTAATAAATGTTTTAAGTTTTATTGAAGCTGACTATAGTTGATTGAATTTGTTGATGTGGATATATATAGTTGATAGATTCAAGTGTTCTTGTGTGTGTGTATTATGTGATGATGGAGTAAGTGCACAAAAGGTAGATGAAGGTGCAAAATAGTAGAGATCTAAGGTCTAGATTATGATAGAGTAGTAAATGGGGCATAATAAAGATTAAGTGTGTAAGATCAGTATTCTGTGCTTAACCAAAACTAAATTCTTGCATTGGCAGATGTTATTCATTAGTTCAAACTATCTGTAATCCTTTTGTAATCATTCTTGTAGGCATTGAGCCTCTCTTGAGTAGTGAGCTTTGGGCAGTGAGCCCAAAGGAATGTACCTTCCTGTTTTGTAATACTTTTAATAGAGTATAATCTTTGTGGGTTAATCCCCACCATGGTTTTTCCCTTAACCGGGTTTCCACATCAATAATCTTGGTGTCAAGTGTGTTATTTATATTTCTTCTCATGTGTTATTGATTCCTACTTTTCATGATTATATCATTAATCTATTAAGAAGTTGTAAAGAAGAATTATCTATAGCAAGCATTAAAGTTTTAAGACAACTGATTCACCCCCCCTCTTAGTTGTTAGCCCTAATTCCAACAATTGGTATCAGAGCTAAGTTCCTTGGAAGAAGTTTAACAACTTAAGAAAGATCTGGGAAGGTATCAAAATGGATTCATACTATCTTTAGGAATAACATAAACTTGCTTTAGAAGATCTTGATCGGTCTAGAACATATGTCAAAGAACTACAAGAAAACCTTAAAGATGTTGAATACTTCATTGAGACCTTAAAAGAGAAATTAAGCAAATACAATTAATAGAGGAAGGAGCTACTTCATCAACTAGGAAATCAGAATGTAGACAATGACATGGATGAGGCTCTAAAGAAGAAGACAAAGGAATGTGAGAAGCTAGCAAAAGAAGTTTATGTTCTAAAACATGAAATGGAATCTACGGTGATGAGGTTAACCAAAGAAATTGAAGAAAGAAAGAAGACTGAAGAAGACCTAAAGCAAACTCTAAAAGAAAGAACATAAGAATACTGCAAATTGGATGGAATTGTTAGCCATCTAGAGTCTGATCTACATGAAAGCAAAGACAATGAAAAAGAACTTGAAAGGCAAATTGTCATTCTCAAACATGACCTAGAAGTTGCAAATGAATATAAAGAGAAATTCAAGATAAGTTTAGCTAAACTTGAGGTGCTGCTTGATAGTCAGAAGAAGGCAGATGATAAGCATGGTCTAGTATTTGAGAAAGGTGAAAGCTCTAGATCTGGTCAAAGAAATCCTAATGCAGGAAATCAAAGAAGGAATCCTAGAAGACCTCCAATAAGACAACCCAATGCTCAAAGGTATCCATCTTTCAATGGAAATTGTTTCAAGTGCAATAAATTTGGTCATAGAGCTACTTAATGTAGAAGTAGAGTAAATCATAGATCTAATGAATACAGAAGTATGATGATGAATAACTCTAACAATAGAGGAAATGTCAACTCCTTTAATGGATACTATTTTGCATGCAATGGATTCGGGCACATGGAAAATTAGTGCAAATCAAGAGGGAATCAAGTAAATAAACAAAGAAATGTTGTGTGCTTTAATTATAATAGATCTGGTCATATTGTAAGATTCTATAGAAGCAAGAATAACAGAAAAGGTCTAGTAATCAGAAACCAAAACATGCAGAAACAAGACAAAGGCAAGGGTAAAATTGATGTGAATGAGTTCTATAATGAAATGAGCAAAATATGGGTAAAGAAAGGTGAAATGAATGCTGACAATGGATCTGCACTAGAATCCAGTGCTGATAATTCCTCTAGGAATTGAATTAGGAGCTCTGGCTCAGGGGGAGTTGCTTTGAAAATCTAATTCCCCCAGCCAGTAAGTGAGTACCTCTATCTGGCACAACGAATGAAGTTAAAGAAGGCTATTACAGATCTATTGAAGCTAATTCTAGAAGAAAAGAAGCTAATTTTACTAATTGCAGAGAAATTGAAGATCATTTGTATGCAAAACAGTGTAACCGGATGTGTTAGGGTAGAGCATTTATTACAATAAAGAATTAGGTTTTGCAGAGGATAAAAAATCATTAATTTGAGCATTTGAATCACTTTGCATTCGAAGAGAGCAAGCAGAAGAGCACCTAAGCCAAGATCTCAAGGATTTGAAGTGCAACCAAAGAATTCATCTGCTAAGCCTAACTCTGTGAAGAAAAAGGTATTACCATGAAACTTTAAACTTGTGATCTTCTACGATGGCTACACCATTGGTTGTTGGTATTACTGAAAGCCCCAAACCCAAATTTAAGAAGCATCCATACAAATTAGTAGAAGTCAAATCATTAGGTGCATTTTCAAGTGTTATGTATGGTGTATTACATGTCGAAGATGTTAGGGCCTACATTCATGCCAGCATAGATGAATTTGGAGACTCAAAGCTTGTAAATTTGTTTAAGAATCATCTGAAGGATGAAATTCACAGTCTTAAACTTGAGTATAAAGCACTATACAATAAACATTTCATTCAAATTATAGGGTTTTCATGCATCGTTGAAGATGAATGGGTTTGGTATGTCTTAAGCCATATGCATGATGAGTTAATGTGGATAATGAAAACTTTCAAAATCACCAAGGATGCCATCAAGGCTGTGATAGGGTTAAACTCATCCGGGGAACTGTCAATGTTGAAGGCTATAATGAATCAAACTATGACTGATGCTACTGATTCAAGATTTGACAAAAGGGAAATGACTATCAATGATATTATTGATCCGGATATTAGGCTTGCCTCAATGGTGATTGGATAGAAGATTTATCATTCTATTAGGGAAAATTCTATATCTAGTATAACTATCTATGCAGCTTATTAGATGTTGAGAAAAAATGTTGACTATGACTTATGTGAGCTATTGCAGAACCAGCTGATGGAAAATCTGAATAAGGTAAAGAAGGATAAGAAGAACACCTTCAAATATGGTACACTAGTCTTATGTCTATTCTTCCATTTCATGAATGAGTTACCTCGCAAGAAAAGCATGTGTTGGACCAGTGACAAACCTGTTGCTATTTAGATAAGAGAGAAATTGAATAGTATTGGAGATGCCAATGCTCAAAGGATAGCTCTTTGGGGATTTTTTAAGAACTTTCAGAACATGATGCATTCAAGGGAGAGAATTCAATCTTCTATAGTTGAAAAATACAAGGATACAATATGTTTTATGCTAGATACAGATTAGTGCTTAATGGAAGCTATTAAACCAAGAATAGTATGGATTATGCCTATGGGTTATGAAGTTGATGAGCAAGTATTAGATATGTATGCTCAACCTATTTTGAGCAAGTCACATGATACCATAGTTGAAATATTTGGAACATATAAGGAGCTAAGTTTGAAATTGCATGTTGAGCTCAGAAAACTAGAAATCAAAAGGAAAGCTTAGAAGCAAGTGGAGATGTATGCTGAAAGTATTGGCATAACTAAGGAAGCAATGAGGCAGAACAAAGAAAGAATAGAAAAAGCTGACAAGGAGAAGCAGGATAAGAAATAAGGAAGTGCTTTGGATGCCTCCTCCAGCCAGCCTAGAAAAACCAAAGCTCTGCTGCTACCTCTGTTCCCCCCAAACCTGCCAAACCTGAGAAACTGGAAGGAAAATCATCTGGAAAAGAAGAGAAAATGGTGAAAACTAAGGCCTTCTAGACATATAAAAGCATGAGGAATGATGAAGAGGAAACTACCTTGATATTGAAGTCAAAGAGTTAAAGGCATCAGGTACAAAAGTAGCCAAAGTGTCTAAAGAGAAGCTCTTCAAAAGAAAAAGAGCAAGCAAGAGGCAAAAGATTGAAACATATGTTGAAAAGCCTACTCTCTCTATGGATGACATCATCAAATTAGTCACTGTAGATGGTAACATAATGCCAATGACTAAATTCTTTGATCATTACAGTGATGTTGATAAAAGGGTTCTAGAAGAAGCAACAATCAAATATTTGAACATCTACAATAAGTCTTTGATTGAAATAACTTCTGAAATTCCAAAATGTCTTGCAGATATTCTGGAGTTAAGAAAATATAATGCAAAAGGTAAATACATAGAGATTAGGGAGCATGTATTGATAAATTTGTGCCCTTAGATTACTCCAGATTAGGTGAACATGATATTCAAAGAAGTGAAGGATGACTTCAAGAGTAAGAAGAGAATGAATAAACTTGTGCTTGGTGAAACAGATGAGATAGTCAAATATACTCAGGAGATTCTTTTGAATGCACTAAAAAGACATAATCTTCCTATTATTGAAAAAGGAGATTGATGATGGGATTGACTCCTCAATTTTGGATGTTGAAGAATTGAAGATCAATGAAAAGCAAACTAAGTTAGATGACTCCTCTATTCTAGAAGAGGAAGCAATAAACAAGGAAGATGTAAAGATGACAGATGAAACTGATGATACATGAGGTGTTCAAACTCCTGATCAATCCTGCCAAGAAGATACAGAAATGAATGTTGAAGCAGATGATCAAATTAAAGATGATTCATTAAAGAATAAGGAGCATGAAATAAAAGAAAGAGAAGACCAAGAAGTAGAAAAGGCCAAGGAGAAAAATGAAAAAGAATAAGAAATTGCAAAGGTTGATGAAGAGCCTGAGCAGGTCAATCTAATTAATAGTACCGATAAGGATCAAATAGATACATAATCATTTTGGGCAAGAGACACTGCAAAAGTAGTGAAGGAAATTCTAGAAAGAGACAAATAGATTCAAGAAGATAAGGACATTGTACAAGGTCTAATAAACTTTGATACCTTATCTCTGGTGCAAAAGATAAAGTTGGCCTCCATTACTGAAGCTAAAGCTAGAGAACACATCTTGAAGTCTCACATAGAAGATAGTGAGCTACTTGGCCTGGCATCAGAAATTTTGGAGAAGATCATGCCCACGTTTCAGAAGGATTCTTTGACATCTCCATTTGGCCAATTAAAAAATCTAATAAACTTAGTAAGATCTCATTTTGAATCTCTAGAGAAGTCTGTACAGGTCAAGGTTCCAAAGGAATTCAATGATAAGAGATTTTATGCTCTAAAGGGGTTGATTGGACTAGATAGAATGGTGTTGGATGCCAGTATAAAGAGTATTCAAAATGCTCTTACAGAAGGAGGAAATGTATATAAATTTTTCTTACCTTGTCCTAAAGTTATAGAGGATAATGAAGATAAAACAAAAATCTCTAAGCAGAAACTATCTAGTGTATCCAAGTCCTTTGATCCTGTGACATCATCAGTGGCAAGAAAAGAGGGTCAGGTGATCAGCTTGATAGAAGATATAAAGAAATTAACAAAAGTAAAGGAGAACATAGAATCAAGGATGAGAAAGCTCAGGGGACTACTTTCCCCCAAAATGGAAGCCATGTTCAATCCTCTAACTGAAGCCCAAGTTGCAGCTTAGTCAAGTGATCCCATTGATCTGTGGACATCAGAGTCACAAGCATTCATTTTCAGTGGCCACATCTCAATATTGAACACTATAAAGAAGAGTTGAGATAGTGATCTAGCACATTTGAAGAACATTTTTTCTAATGTACTTAAGCATATGTAAATAAGACTCAAAGACTATTTGTACATAGGCGGCCTGGTATATTTGTGTAAGTTTTGGCTTGTGGATCCCACCCTTTGCAATTGATGTCAAAGGGGGAGTGAAGAGCAATGAAAATGAGGAATCCAACAAAGGGGGAGCATTGGTGATCAGTGAAAATGAGGAATCCAACAAAGGGGGAGCATTGGTGATCAGTGAAAAGTACAAGTGTACATAGTAAGAAAGAATCTTTTGACACTTAGTCATTTTTCACTAAGTGTTGCCATCAATGCCAAAGGGGGAAATTACTGGAAAGAGACACTTCTACGCATGACAGGTGTTGTCATTGATGGCAACTAAGTCTACCTTGAATATCCGTATTATATAATCTATTCATACCAGAAGTTAGAGTGAAGATTTGTCTAAGTCTAGATGTTAGAAATAGAGCATGAGCCAGGGTCTGGTCTCTTAGTTCAGATCTCTCTGGTGGTAATTAACAGTGTGCTATGGATTTGAAGAAGTGATAAGGAGTGTCAAGACTATCTAAATCCAAAATCTTAGCCTCCGATGATAAAGGATTGAAAATTTATAAGGATTTGAGTATTAGGTTCCAATCAGTTAGCATAGTTAGAAGAAGAACGTGGCAACCTAGTATTTGATGTTGGTCTGAATGCAAAAAAGTTGTTGGATAAGCAATTGGTGATAATAAATGATATTGGCCAACATGATTGATGATATGTAAACACAAGTTTTTGGTCCACATTGATATTTGCGCATAGATTTAGCCAATAGAGCAGAATGTTTAATAAATGTTCTAAGTTTTATTGAAGCTGACTACAATTGATTAAATTTGTTGATAGGGATATATATAGCCAATAGATTTGAGTGTTTTGGTGTGTGTGTGTGTGTGTGTGTGTGTGTGTGTGTGTGTGTGTTATGCGATGATGGATTAGGTGTGCAAAAGGTAGATTAAGGTGTGAAAGAGAAGAGATCTAAGGTTCAGATTATGGCAGAGCAGGAAATAGGGTAGAATAAAGATGAAGTGTGTAAGATCAATATTTTGTGCTTAACCGGAACTGAATTCTTGCATTAGTAGATGCTATTTATCAGTTCAAACTATCTATAATCATTTTGTAATCATTCTTCTAGGCAATGAGCCTCTCTTGAGTAGTGAGCTCTAGGCAGTGATCCTGAAGGCATGTGCCTTCCCCTTTTGTAATACTTTTAACAGAGTATAATTTTTGTGAGTTAATCCCCACGGTGGTTTTTCCCTTAACTGGGTTTCCACATCAAAAATCTTGGTTTCAAGTGTGTTATTTATATTTCTGCTCATGTGTTATTGATTCTTGCTTTTCATGATTATATCATTAATTTGTTAAGAATTTGTAAAGAAGAATTAACTGTAGCAAGCATTAAAGTTTTAAGATAACTGATTCACCCCCCTCTCAGTTGTCAACCCTAATTCCAATAGCATCAACCGCCAATAAGGCTTACAAATTTTGAAATATAATAAGAACAAGAGTCCTTAATGACATACCCACCAATTTTATCCACCTCATCTTGCATTAAAAAATATTTAATAATAATTATAGTGAGGTCACAATCCTTGATTAAAGTGCAAAACACACAATCATAAAGATAGATGTACTCATGGCCTACCATAACAAATTTGATACATAATAATGAGTAGCACAGTCATAACCTATACAAGTTTGACAAACTCATGTCTTAATACATTATACCAAGGCCCTATAACTACCTTCATTCTAGGCTAGAGCTATTTTACAAGATTCAATGTCCATAAATTCCATACAGAATTGAACCAATGTTTTTCACATGATAGTACAACATGAAGCAGGATGCTAACTAACATCACAATGGTATTGTTATAGAACAGAGTCCCTACATAACTTAATTTGAAAGGATTCCATACAATCATAAGTTAAATTTAATGTCAAAAGGTCTTGGTTAGGTTTGCATCACAACAAGCATCACATAGATGACAATACCGAGTTAAATACTATAGATTAATCACATTGCCATGGAATTGATGTAGGGTCTCAAGATAGTTAGTAACATCAAAGCCCAAAGATTACATCATATTGTTTAGGGTTGAAAATGGAATGAGTTGGTTTAGGTTTTAAAGGTAAATCCTCCGTTCTCACCAAACATTCAAGGGCATATCAACCAAGTTGAATCTCCACTAAGCGAGAGCATTTACCTGTCAAGTTGGGTTGCCTCTTGGAACAATGCAAAAGCTTGGATGTATCAAAAAATATCTCAATTTAACGCTCAATTACTCTTAAAACCCTAAATAAACAAAATAATAAGTAAATTGATGAATTACAACATATCCTTTCAAACTAAGGTGAAGGACAGAGATTATTAACTCACTATTTTTTGAAGTTCAGAATGCAGAATAGTCAGGGACATTTGGACTAGCACCCTAGTCCAATGTACTATATTTTGCACAGAATCTTACTCTCCTTTCGACACTGATATACATTGTTTCTTTTGTTTCTTCTCCATAAAAGGCAGGGGACACTAGGACTAGCACCCTTGTCTCGAAATCTTGAACTCTATCCACTTTCTTTTAGATCCCGAATTATTGTTGTTTGAAACCTTCTTCTACAACTCCACTCCACAAAACTCGGTACCTATAATCTGTAATCATAAATGAGTGTGGGAGAGGGTTGTGGTGTTTAGAGGCTTGCCTCAGTCAAGCCCCAGAGAGACATTCAATTCTTCCAAACACTATTGTTAGATCAGAGTGCATATCCTAGCGGAATAGAGGTAAAATCCAAATGATAAATGATCAAAAACACAATAGATATCACCTTGAAGCATAGATCTCACATAAATGAAGGTTTTTCAATCACATGAGATGATGAAGTCAAATCTGCAATCACAAACACAATAACAAAGCTCTGCTCTTGCAACAATGAATATCTTGAAATCACAAATATGCATAAAGTTTGCAATCGTCTTCTTCTGGTTGCAAATGAAAACCTAAACATGCTTATATATGCAACTACAAAGATTCATGCTAAGAATTTCATAATTCAAACTTGAGATGTTGGCATAGGACCCAAATAACAGTCATAAAACTGACATTCAAATTTAGGATAGACCCAAAATAGCACAATATTAAGTCCACTCCCTCATTTTTGTTCAGGGATCATCAAAATTGCACCCCTTAGGTCCTATTTGCCATAAGACTTCATGGTTTTCTCATCAAAATTCATAATTAACATACAAGATGCTCTAAATGCATTCTAAAGACCTGGGAGCTAAACGTTAAGATGGAAAATCCCCCAAGGGGACATTTTTTGACATAACATTTAGCTCCCATTTTAATGTATGTATAAACACAAGGCCAATACATGCATTAAAGTAAGGTCAAAAAACACAGCAAACACACCAAGCACCATGAAGACATGCCAAACACATTGAAGATAGTAACAAGCATACAAAACAAGGAGAAGATAGTTATAGTAACGCAAAACATGGAGACGACAACATTGAAGACACACAAAACGTAGTGAATACAATGAATACAGTGATTATTTTCTTTTTCATTTTCTCATATATGAAATGCAAATACAAGTACAAGGAAAGTAAACACACAACCCAAATGCAGGAGGAGCTCATCACCACCAGTCTTGAAACTGCATAAGGGGCAACATAGATGCCAAATAAATCCCAAAGGGTAGGAGGAGCTCATCGGCACCAGTCTTGAAAGTACACTTGAGAAAAAACATTACATACAAATCCCAAAGCATAGGAGGAGCTCATCACCACCAGTCTTGAAACTTTACTTGGGAACAAACATGCCATACACACACATAAGGATACAAGAAGGGGATGAGTGGAAGACTACATTCAAGATGAAAGAAGGTTTGTATGAGTGGTTGGTCATGCCATTTGGGCTAACCAATGCACCCAGTACTTTTATGAGACTCATCAATGAGTTTTTGAAAGAGTTTCTCGGAAGGTTTGTGATAGTTTATTTAGATGATATTCTCATTTTGAGTAAGACACTAGATGATGAAATTGGGATGAAAACTAAACAACAAAATTGGCATGTGGAATCTCTAGAAACCATGGCAGTGGAAGTAACATCATGAAGGAGATAGAGGAAGTAAATATCAATAATACTCAAAGCAAAGAAAAACCTCAGCTACCAAACCACCAAAGCGTCACTCAGCCTACCCTAGTGAATCAAAAAACAAGACAAAAAACACAACAATCAATCACTAGAAGGAAATGAAGATTAATGATTACCTAGGCATTTATCTTGTGGCCTCTCCCAGTATTTGTAGTCATTGTTAGGGTCTCCGACCTACATAATTATCAGACAAGCCTAAATAATTATTAGAATTTATAAACCCAGGAGATACAACATCATGACTAAAATGATTCTTTTGTAACATCATGATTGAAATTACTTTGTTATTATGTACATACTAACCTCAACATATATGGTGCCTAGATGAGTAGTAGCTTTGAGAAGATAATTTGTGGCCCATCTAATGACCATCTTTGTATTGGAGATCTCGCTGCCTATGAATCCGCTGAACTCCAAAACACTCCATGACAACATTATGGTTATACATCATAATATCCTCCTGTCAATTCTTATCTATCCCAACTGAAATAATATCCCTGTCTAGACACTATTGTACTTCCTTATGTGCTTTGACTGTAGTGCTCGGTAGCTCTCAGTTCAAAGTTGAGCAAGGATTCATTGGTAGCAGGGTTCCTAGTAGATGACTTAATGCAGGGGCTATTGTTCCTAACATCCACATGCAATGGTTAAAGGGTATGGTTCATCTTTGGGTGCATCATCATTTACTACTTTACCAAATAAATTCAACACTACCCTTATTGAAAATGCTCCTCAAATGGCTGGAGGTATGTTACAAGTTTATTATTCTTTAGTCTTGAGTTTTTTTATCTTATAAGAGTTAAGGGACAATGGCTTAGTGTAAATCTAGTCAACATTTAAAAGGTTTATAGGCTTTACTTTTTGGGGGATTGTTTTGAATGTTGAATCTTGTGGATTTTTGCATTTCAAAGTTATGAGAGGATATGTAGGTGGACATTATAAAATCAATTACATCGGCATACTTTATAAAGTATTGGATATTAGCCTTACAATAGAATGAAAGGCATTGCGGTTGGATATATAGCCTTAGACAAGATTATGGAATATGAAACTAATCAAAATCATCTTCATTATATTCATTAAGGTTAGATCCATATTGTCAGGCTTCTCTAAGGCGGAAAAAGAAGTTAAGATGGAGTTTATTTCTAGATTAGTCAAACCACCTTAGATGTATTGACCAAGATAAAATCATTGATCGGGTTCTTTAAGATATAAGCTACTTCTTGGACTCACACCAAGGCTCGTTGGAATGCAAAAATTCACAAGATGCAACATGGAGAGATTTGAAATGCACTGATTAAATAAAATTTAAATCCTAAAAATAATCTAGTTTCTTAAAATAAAATAACACTAAAATTTATTGACTATAAACTAGCATATGTATATTTAGAAAAATCCACTTAAAATAGGCTAGAGATATCAGGTAAATGCAAGAAGTTGTGTCCACTTACGGTGGAAGTTTCGGAGTTAGAAAAAAATCTGAAATCAGATAACTAAAAATGTGATCCTATTTCTACAAAACGAGATCTTGTTTTAGATCAGGATCCCAAGCCTAAAATCTAGAATGAGATCCCATTTCTTAGTGGGATCCCAAACCTAGGACCAAAACACGGGATCCATTTCACAAAACGCGATCCCATTTAGAACAGGATCCCGTTTTGTGAAAATATAATTTTTTAAAAAAACTAGTTGCAACCCCATATTTTCCAATGACAGGGAATAGTTGAAAATGGGATCCTGAGTTGAGGAAGAGGATTTTCATCTTCAAAAGATCAGGTAAGTGGATTTTTCAACTTTTACAATTTGCCAATGAATCTTTTGAAGTTTTCCTTTCTTTTTTTGGTGTAAAATACAATCAAAATTTAAAATGTAGACTATTATTTAGGGTTTCTATTTATGAATTCAATAGCTATATTTTGACATTTTAGTTGTAAAATACAATTGAAATTTTGAAAGACTATATCATATAAAAAGATAGAATTTGAACAAACTATCAAAATTTTGTTTAAATTTGAGAATTGAATAGCTGTATTTAGACATTTTAGCTGTAAAATACAATTGAAATTTTGAAAATACTATCTCATATGAAAGGAGAGATTTTGAACAAACTGTCAAAATTTGATTTCAATTTTAGTGTTGAATAGCTGTATTTAGACATTTTAGTTGTAAAATACAATTGAAATTTTGAAACGACTGTATCATATGAAAGGAGAGATTTTGAACAAACTATCAAAATTTATATAGCATTGGAATGACATATATATAAATTTGGTTTTTAAAAAATTTACTTATATTAATGTATGTCATTGTGTTTTAAAGGCATTATTGAATAGGTAACTGTCATGTAAAAAAATTACAACAAACCATAATAAAACCTTAATCACTTCTTTCATAATCAAACCTTTAGAGACAACCAACTAATCAAGAATTGAGAAGATTTTATAGTTTTTATGATAGCCAACTAATCAGGAATGAAATCAAGCCAACAAATGTAACTTTAGAGACACATATAATATCCCTTGAAACATTTGAGTTAGACATGGAGACGCCTAGATTATGGATAGATCTATGTAAGAAAACACCTCCTGTAGACTCAACACAAACTTATCCCTCAACCCTCTAAATTGTGACTTACATCATTTGATTACCCTGGAACACACTATAGACAACTCTATACAAATTTGGCAAAAGATATTTTCTCCTAACAAAAACTTGTATATGTAGAAGTAGACTACTACATAAGATCCTCTAGGATAATAACACTTGTTGTGATCTCCAAAACTATGATGAAAATGCATTGAATTAACTTCAAAATTTTGTGCATATAATTAGATTTGATATACTTCTTAAGGAAAGAATTGGGACTAACAACTAAATAGAAAAAAAATAATTTTGCAAATAGGAAATAGGAAACAAAATCGAGCTAGAACCATCTTGACTAATATCTTTTTCTAGCTAGATTGAATCCCTACAATCACAAGTTTAAAAAAAAGCATCAAATTCTTTATTAAATTTAAATCACAAATCATCAGAATATATTCATCTTCATACTCAGATTAGTCAGGTAGGCAACTAGTAGTCAATCCTATCTCCATTATAAAATTTGGTTGCCATAGGCAACTTCACCAAATTTAGGTTTTCAAATCATGTGTCATGCACAAGATATCCACCTCAAGGTAGTTTTCCAAGTCTCTTTATAGTCTTGCAGACATTCATTATGATTCTACCTAGGTGGTATGATAGTCCATTTGTTTCTATGACATCATTCAATAGCATAGATGCATCTGAACATTCACCCTTCATTGATATATATTGATAGTAAAATAGAGTTTTAAATTTTTCTTAAGGTTTGGGACAATCATAGTGTTAAGATAGTACAAATTAAGACTATTTAGACTAATTAAATGTGCTTAGTCTGAAGCTAAATAACACAGATAAGAGTTGGGACTAACAACTAAATAGAAAACAATAATTTTGCAAATACGAAATAGGAAACAAAATCAAGCTAGTTCACCATCAACTAATATCTTTTTCTAGCTAGATTGAATCCCTACAATCACAAGTTAAACAAAGCATCAAATTCATCATTAAATTTAAATCACAGATCATCAGAATATATTCATCTTCATACTTAGATTAGTCCTAGGCAACTAGTAGTCAATCCTAGATCTCCATTATCAAATTTGGTTGCTAGAGGCAACTTCACCAAATTTAGGTTTTCAGATCATGTGGCATGGACATGATATCCACCTGAAGGTAGTTTTCCAAGTCTAGTTATAGTCTTGCAGATGTTCATTATGATTCTACCTAGGTGGTATGATAGTTCATTGGTTTCTATGACATCATTCAATAGCATAGATGCATCTGAACATTCACCCTTCATTGATAGTAAAATAGAGTTTTAAATTGTTCTTAAGGTTTGGGACAATCATCTAGTGTTAAGATAGTGCAAATTAAGACTATTTAGACTAATTAAATGGGCTTAGTCTAAAGATAAATAAAACACATAAGATTCAAGTGACTAACAACTAAATAGAAAACAACAATTGCAAATAGGAAATAGGAAACAAAATCAAGCTAGTTCACCATCAACTAATATCCTTTTTCTAGCTAGATCATCCCTACAATCACAAGTTAAACAAAGAATCAAATTCTTCATTAAATTTAAATCACAAATCATCAGAATATATTCATCTTCATACTTAGATTAGTCCTAGGTAACTAGTAGTCAATCCTATCTCCATTATCAAATTTGGTTGCCATAGTCAACTTCACCAAATTTAGGTTTTCAGATGATGTGGAATGCACAAGATATCCACCTCAAGGTAGTTTTCCAAGTCTAGTTATAGTCTTGTAGATGTTCATTATGGTTCTACCTAGGTGGTATGATAGTCCATTGGTTTCTATGACATCATTCAATAGCATAGATGCATCTGAACATTCACCCTTCATTAATATATATTGGTAGTAAAATAGAGTTTTAAATTGTTCTTAAGGTTTGGGACAATAATCTAATGTTAAGATAGTACAAATTAAGACTATTTAGACTAATTAAATGGGCTTAGTCTAAATCTAAATTACACACATAAGAGTCAAGTGACTAACAACTAAATAGAAAACAACAATTGCAAATAGGAAATAGGAAACAAAATCAAGCTAGTTCACCATCAACTAATATCTTTTTTCTAGCTAGATCATCCCTACAATCACAAGTTAAACAAAGCATCCTAACTTTCTTACCTCATCATCTATCTTAAAAGTGGAAGATTTAATCATTACCACATGGTTATGTCTCTTTGATTATCTAGATAATGCAATTGAATCTCTAGAGGAGTCTTACTTCTTAACAACAATTTCATTGTCCCTTTGTAGTTCATTGTCCCTCATGACAAGTCTATTATTGGTTTAAGGCTATCTTAAAGGTCCATATAACAATCTAGGAATTTAATAACAATTAATGTTGAGTCCTTAATGGCCATGACAACATTATACAAGATACTAAAGTTCACATGATGATTTCCTCTTTCCTATCAAATGGCAAGGATTCACTCAAATTTTCACATACTCAAACACATATCCAATTTATGAATTCATGATTGTTCCAATGCTCAAACCAATGCAAGCATGACTATTGTTTGTTGACCAAGCTTATTGATAGTCATAAAGTTAGAGAAATTCATTCAAAACCATTACAAACTATTTGTATCTTTGCCATAGGAAATGTTGGATCTCCTAGAATGAGTACTTAACATCAAACCAATATCCAACTCCATAGAAAAATTAACAAAATTGAAACCTTGGACCTAACATATGATAAAAAAACCTTGACAATAAATTCATTATGGTAGTCCTAATAGCCCTACTACTATACTCTAACTACTGTGACAATACAATGCTTGGCTAGAATGATCTCTCTGAGTCCTTAAGAGGCATCTTTTGATATGAAAGTCATGCATATTGAAATATAATCTTGATACCAAACACCATAATGATAGTCGTATATAACAAAATCAATTATAGAGTCCAGTCCTATTGAGAGGGTTGTGATGTAAGATGAATGAGAGGATATCTCATAAGCATAACATGTGACCTTGATAATATATATGCATGCAAATCCTTGTTTACAAACCTCTAGTCTTGAAACAAAGATGCCCAAGTTTATGCCCATGACTGTACTAGTATTTGATTGAACCTAACATGATTGTCTATATAGTATTAAATTGATATGTCCTATCTCCCTCACTATAAGAATCAAAATTTAGGTCTCGAATGAAAATCCCTTGACTTCAATTTGAAAATTGCATCTAGTTCACTATAATAGCTCTTACATTTTGAAATTTGTACATGCACATGTATCTGTATGTTTAATTTAAATTTATTTCAAGTGTAATTTCTTGAAACATACATATAATTTATCTAGTTTATATTTATAATTTATATTTTTTTTAACATGTACATTATATATATATATATATATATATATATATATATATATATATATATATATATATTCTTGATTTAATTAAATTTGTACTCAAGTTTGTATGTTTATATGTATATATGCAGGTTCATATAGTTTTTATATATATCATGAATCTGGATGATATTCACTTTGATGTTGAGGACTTCCTCAATGCACAAGATGATCGGGCACCACCCCCACCCCCACCCCCAGATGCCCCACCTAGACCCCCACTTGGAACTAACCAAGATCGCTTGCAAGCCATAATTAATAAAAATGTGGATTCCATACAAGAAAAATTGAATTCCATTTGGAATGAACAATTCATGCCACCTCATGTGGTACGTTTTGCAGCTTTGATGCAAAACATTGTAGATTCTATGAGGTTTATTAACTCAGACTTTGATGGATTCTAGAAATGGAGAGAGGAGAGGCACCAATTTTATGCTGATGGCCTCTCCTATAAGGATATTTTGGATCTTAAAATCACAAAAGGTCATTTAGCACAAATGGTGGATGGTGTTTGATTATCCACCTCATGATAATTGTGAGGTTCCTTTATATTTTTTGAGAAAATTATATGTAGAGTTTGTTATGAATAAGAAACCCAACTACTTTGATTTTAGATAATTCTAGGGTATTGGTGGTGGCATGCCACAATAGAGGTTGGGGGTACGGGTTGATCCCCAACGACCCGTGCCTATTCAACCTCTTATTGACCCTCCTGTTGCTTCAATTCCTTCGCTCTTCCAGCATCGTGTAGTGGTATCCACACTAGGCACATTGAGTGCACTCTCAAGTAGCCTAGATGAGTAGACTTCTAAGATGGTAGCTCAGGTTAGAGACCATGGAGGAGTTGATGATGGAAGTGGTCCTAGTACCACTCCACATGTGTCGATGCCTCATACATGTACGAGTTGCAATCAGTTGTGTTATGGACCTTATCAGGTAGCTGTACCCACTTTAGCTACACATGCATCATCTGATAATATGGGTGAATCATTTATTGATTATCTATTTGCTAAGGATCATCCCACTGATCATTTGACACAGGTATATATAGGTTACACACATGTTGAATTTATAACAATTTTAAGCACGTGTTTTTAATCAACATATAGATCAATTAAATTGTAATATTTTAACAATCGAATTGTTTGGTGTAGATGATGGCAACATGGACCATTGATTGATTTAATTTTTCACCGACACTTGTTCATCTTAGGCACCCATTTGGGGTATTTTGAATTATTTATATTTTAAATAATTTTATTTACTTGATTTTAATTTGTAATTCAATCTTGAACATGTACATTAAATATTTATGTTGGTTCAGCATTCTTCCACATTGAATCCTCCATTTGATGGTGTCTCGAGTGCTCCTCCATCATTGGGCATCTCACATAACACTTTTACAGTATTTATATTGTTTTAAAAAACTATATATACTTTGATTTTTCTATTTTGATTTCACTATATCTGAAAATGTGCATGTACTATTTAATATATATTAAAAATATGTCTATGCAGGTTGACACAACAAGGAAGATGGGCATTGCAGGACACTTGGATAATCCAAGTTTATATGAGGAGTCTACTGCATTTCAGGTTGTTCAAAAATGTATATCTATGTCTACGTGTAATATATGTACAAGTCTTTTAAATAGATTAAAACAAAAATTGAGTACATATGTACACAAGTCAATATATATATATATATATGTTTTAACCTAATTTGTACACACATGTGCTAAGTTATAAATGACCTTGTAGGAGCTTGTCAGTGACATGTTTCATCAACACACAACACATGTAGAGCAAGAGGACAGAGGAGATGGGCAGCCTAATACGATATAATTTAAAATTTAGATTATATTTAAAGTCAATTAAAATATACATTGTGAACTTAAAGTAAATTTTTTGATAGATATATATGTTGACATGTGTTCAAAATTCTTTTTCTTTTATAGCTTGAGACATGTCATGTAGCTAGGCCTACAGAGATAGGTCTTGGAATAGACGATGCACAACAACCTCTTATGGTATAATAATTTAAATATAATAAATTATAAATTAAATTGAATTAAATCATTTTTAAAATTGTCTTACATCTAATTTCAACTTGAACTTTCTCTTGTATTAAATAGATTGATTCAGAGCATGTAGAGACAGGTCTAGGTGCACCAGAGCATACCTCTCATCCTCACATGGTAATTTAATTTTATGATAAATTATAAATTTAAAAATTGTCATTAAATCATTTTTAATCATCTTACATCTGATTTCATCTAAATCTTTCTCTTCTACAGAGTAATTCAGGTCATCTGAGTAGTTCACATGGTGTGAAGAGGACTCTTGATTACAGAGATAGTATGTGATAGGTTATTTCATGGGCTACATAATTTGACTATTTCATGGACTATGTTATATATTATTTGTCATGGACTTTATATATATTGTTGAACATGGACTTTATATATTTTTTGAACATGGACATACTTTATTTTATTTCACTATTTTATGGTCTCTAGAATACAAAACTTTATTTCATTGTTTTATGTGTTTTACACTTCAAACATGCAAGTACTTTAACTATATAAAAATTCACAACATGACTTTGAACTTATATATTCCACTAGTATTAAAAATGTGCTAAAATGGTAATAGCAAGCTCTAAATTTAAAATTAACAAGGGTAAAACACTATAACTCAAAAGTGACTTTAGTAGTGAGATTCATAATAATATTTTTTTGTCAAGAGTCAGTTGGTCTATTGGTGAAGTTACTACGTTCACAAAAAAAGCTATTAGAAATCAATTTTTGTTGAGTACAAGGCCCAACACCCTAAGAGTTAAGTTTGGGGTTGAGTCCCAATGAATAGTCTATGAAAGCTTTACATATTTGACAAAAAAATATAATATCATGTTAGTCTTCAACTAATATTAGTACATGGATTGGTAAAGCTTTGAAAAAATACAATTGATTGATATTATCAAAATCACTTTTACAAAAAAAATGTTTGATATTATTAGGATCATAATAATCATACATAAAGGGTTTATTGGATGATAAAGATAACTAATACTCTACTCATAAAAGGCCATGCATAGCATTCTTAGACATATTAGTAGTCCTATACTTCATGGACTAGTGGAAAATTTAACATTTTTTCTAGGTTTATTCAAATGAAACAAATTATCTTCCTATATGATCCACCACTATTATACAAAAACATTCCTTAACTAATTAATATGCATAAGTCATTATATGACATGGGAAAACTAGTATGAGGATAATATATTACATTTTAATCAAGATGACAAAGAATGAATCCAAAAGACCCTTTCTTTGAGAACCACACTTAGAAAATAAAATGTCTATCAATTTCAAATGGTTGATGTTACAATTTTCTTTGATGTTACAATTCTATGGTAGGACATTTAATGGTAACAAATTTATGAGTAACTATTGAGATAAGTGATACTTAGCATACAACATGCCTTGAAAGTTGATCATTGCACAACACAATAATATAATTTAGCAAGACCCAATTCCTTTGACATGCTTTCATTAAGTTTATCTTTAAATTTTCTATTTTGAGTTTGTGTAGATAAGATTTTCTTAGGCTTGGGAATCAATCTCACAATCTTCACTAGAGCACTTGTAGATGCCTTTGTTTAGATCCACAGTCACAGACCTAATCAAGATTAGGTTCACACTTGTGTGTTTGACCTAAAAAGGGAATTTATAAACTATTTGTGGAATGGAGTAAAAACTTGAGATGTGTGATCATGATGTTTTTTTAGGAATGTTTTTAAGACTGGATCACACTATATAAATTATAGTCCTTTTGAGATCTCATTCATAAAAGAGTTTTCCCTAGGCCCAAAACATAAGGTAAAATGACATAGGTATGTATAGTTTTCCCTATTACAATGTTATAATTAAAATATATCAAGTATTATTGTGAAAGCATTACCCTTCCATAAGAAAGAGTGAACTTGGAGAATGTTAATTTCCATCACTATATCATTAGGTAAATACTTAATATTCTAAAGGGATGCCTCATTTTGATTTTAGAAAGGCTCATGAAGTGTAGGGTAGATGGGTCAAAGGATCTAGACTGAGGAGTGATACTAACACCCTCAACATCATGTTGAACCCTAGCATAAATCATAGATCTACCCAAAGATTCAACCAATATAATGAAACTTTGGAATCTATTAACTAAACATCTAGACCAATCATTTACTCTTAATCTATATGAAACCATTGTTATATCCTAGGTTTGTAGCTACCCATAATCATTATCCAAATAAAAACCAAATCTCAAATGTGTAATTTGAATCACAACAAAATTTGTATGTCAAGGTGCAATTGGGTCTCAACATAAATAATGTATATTTACCAAGCCATGTGGGGAAAAGTGCATGGTAGGGTATGTGATACAGACACATATGATCATCATTGACTATGATACTGTCCTCAACCTAGATATTTTATTGGTGAAAGGATGCATACATTTACCCCAGTTTTTAAGTATATTGGTGACATTGTGGTTATTTCTTACCAAAGGAAAGTAATTGAGGAATGATACTAATCAATTACATCATTCTAGATATGATGTATATTATTAGACTTGATGAACGTATATTAGGTGATATCCATGTAGTTTTGAGTCCCTCTCTTTGATGTAGTGACATACGTTAATTTCATATCATTGCTAACATAGAGAGGACATATACATGCATGATTCACATCATGGTAGTGATCAGGTGATAATTTATGTATATTGTTACATTAGATTAAGTATGTGTTCTAATTTTATTATAATGCTCATGTTCTAATGCATGTGTATATTTTTGTAGGGATCCATTCATCATTCTTAGCACAATAGTTGTCACTTTGAGGGTCACTTAGCAAGGAGATAGGATTCACCCATATTATGATGTATTTTGAGTATTTCAATGCCAAGGGTCCATGGTGCCTAGGTATATTAAGTTAGTGTGGTTGCTATTATTCACCCCTTAAGGGGTAACACATGAAGGTCGACTCATCCTACAACACTTTTACCTAGGGATATCCACTTATACATACCAAAGAGAGAGATGTATCAATATGGTTAGACTAATTAGTTATAGCTCCCATTGATTAATAGAATTGAACTCGTTTCTTTAGAATATCTCATCTTAATACCAATCTTGCAAACACTTACCCATCCTTAAATACAACCCAATTGGAAGGAAATGAGTACCATTCATTCCATACTCCATCAAGGGTCCATACTTTTCCTAGATTACTACTAGTTAGGATGGCTAGAAAGCATCCCATAATACTTACCACCATCACTAGTTGGGGAAATTGTACAATCAGAAAACTATTGGCAAAAAAGAACTTCACAATTCATTAAACCTTTTGAGTCAAAGGATCCAAACTTCTTTCACCTCCTTACAATTAGCGGAGTCTAACCATCCTAGTATGGTTTAGCACCTAGCACTATCACCTGCATGGAAATAGTGAAGGCCAGCTAGACCTTATCATACAAAGGGTAGCTCTTGGCACCTATCACCTCGGTGTTTTTGGTGACAACCAGCTACTCTTAGCATCTGTCACATGTACGATACTTGTGACAACTAGCTAACCCACTCATGTAATTTGAATCACAACAAAATCTCAAATGTGTAATTTGAATCACAACAAAATTTGTATGTCAATGTGCACTTGGGTCTCAACATAAATAATGTATATTTACCAAGCCATGTGGGAAAAGTGCATGGTAGGGTATGTGATAGAGACACATATGATCATCATTGAGGATGATATTTTCCTCAACCTAGATATTTTATTGGTGAAAGGATGCATACATTTACCCCAGGTTTTAAGTATATTGGTGACATTGTGGTTATTTCTTACCAAAGGAAAGGAATTGAGGACCGATACTAATCAATTACATCATTCTAGCTATGATGTATATTATTAGACTTGATGAAGGTATATTAGGTGATATCCATGTAGTTTTGAGTCCCTCTCTTAGATGTAGTGACATATGTTAATTTCATATCATTGCTAACAAAAAGAGGACATATACATGCATGATTCACATCATGGTAGTGATCAGGTGATAAGTTGTGTATATTGTTACATTAGATTAACTATGTGTTCTAATTTTATTATAATGCTCAATTTCTAATGTATTTGTATATTTTTGTAGGGATCCATTCATAATTCTTAGAAAAATAGTTGTCACTTTGAGGGTCACTTAGAAAGGAGATAGGATTCACGCATATTATGATGTATTTTGAGTAGTTCATGTACTTTGATAGATACGACATTTGTATACATGTTCTTAGATCCATGGTATAGATATACTTTAATCTACCTCACATTTGCATACTTTAATTAGATATATTATATTTATTTAATTAATTATGATTAGCCTTTTGCATGCCTTCCATCATCAAATTAATTAAATAAATTATATTTATTTAATTAAACTGATTTCCTACACCTTCCCCACTAATTAATTGAATAATCTTACTATTCGATTAATTAACTTCTAATCTCCACTAATAAAATAAATCAAATCTTAAATCATGTCTTGAACTCACAAATAAATAAATTCAAAAACTCACATGATTAGCTAAAAGAAAAAATTCAAACTAATCTTACATCTCCACCATACATTTCCATAGTTTAGATAAAGCAAGATTCTAGGCCTCGTTGATGCAAACCCATTCAATAGATCTAAAGCATCCACACAATGGACCATTAACTAGAATCTAGAAGGGAGAAATTACAAATTCCAAAGAGATAACATTAAGGCATGGAGTTGTATCTATGTATTGAAAATTACTAACCTAATCTATAATGCTAAGTACTAGTTCATCTTCATTATTGAGCATGTAAAATAAAGAAGAAATTTTAAGGATAGAATGAAGATGATAGTGTAATGGTTGGATTGAGAGAGGACTCTAATGCTAGTTTGTTGAGAATAAAGAGAGAGATATATGGTTATTGAAGCATAGAAGCAACATAACTATGTAGGATACTGTGGTCCATTAACAACTTCAAATTGGCGATTAATTAACCTACAAAGATGCTAACTTTTTAGATGTCTTAAGGGGTCCTAATACGATGTCTTAATGGGACGTCTTAAGTTATCAAAATTTGGTGAAGATGCCCAAGGCAATCAAATTTAACAATATAATAAAATCAAACTTAAAGTAAATTCAAAGTAGAAAAACATGCACATTTAACAAATAAAATATATAGAATAATAATTTTGATATATAAAAGTGTAGAGTATAATTGTGTACATACACATGTATACAAATTTGTGTACAAAATGTGTAATAATGTAATTGTGTATGTACATATATGCCAACTCAAAATAATGTTTACAAAATGTGGTTATGCCATCTCAAGAAAATCTAAAACTTGTGGGGAATGTAGTAGGTCTTCACACCACCTGATATAAAAATAATACAAGCAATTTATAAATATATCATCAAAACATGTATTTTAATTTATATAAAACTATCTAGATATACACAATTTGTACCTGTATTTACAAGTGCCTCACACATGTGTAGATATAGGTTTAATCTGCATCCTCTCAAGTTTTTGTTTTAAAGTATGTGATGAATTTGTGATGATGGCCTAAGGATATAACAGGAGAATTTAAATCAATTTCAACTAATAACGCACAAGAAATATCAAAACATGTATTTAATGTATTTAAAAGAACAATATAAAACTATTTAACTATATTTACCTGTATTTACTTATTCCATTGTACCATCTCCATCCTCTCTTTTTTTCAACACATTGATGATTGTCTCATGGTCTTCCATAGAAACTATCCATAACTCTTTATTTGCAAGTTTTCCACGATACCTCTCCAGTTTTATATTTGTTGCCAACACCAAATGTGAGTAGTGTATAATCTTCTTATGTGTTTCATAATCTTTGAATGCAGGCAAACCATTCTTCCTTATTAGGTATTTCCATATCGAAGTGCCAACAACCACCACCGAACCTATTGGATAATGATAGCCATCATCAAAGAAATTCCTAAAATTTGCTTAAGGGGATCAAAGAAGTTCTTAAAATTTGCTTAAGGGGATCAAAGACTTGTTATCAAAATTTTCTTAAGGGGATGTCTTAAGGGGATCACCAAACCTGTTGGATAAGGAAAGCCATCATCATCTTCTCGAGGTGTTGTTAACTTATGTTTAGTCTCCACACAACGAGCCAACCAATATTTTGTTTCCTCTTCATTCTTCTTTGGTGTAATAACAACATACACATGTCCTGCAAACAAATTTTGATTCAATAACTTCCACATGTCCATAAAATTTGACCAATCAACATACATGCATTCATATGTACACATAAATAAATAAAAGCACTACAAATTAGTAATGAAGTGAAATAAAATGAAATAATTTGAATTAAATTACCTTCTTGGACAAGGTCTGAAACACGGTCATAATCGTTTGATGCAAACAGTTGATCATTGTCTTCAATTGTTGTTTCACTTTGATCATGTGCTTGTATAAGTGTCAATAGCCTTTTCTTCCACTCTTCAACCCATTCTGTATTCTCACATGCTTCCCAATCTACTGAAATACAAAACTGACAAAAACATGCAAGCTCCCTTGTCTCGATAGTCCATGTACTTGCATTCGAACTCCTAAATGAATGCGATTTAGTAGATCCACTAATTGTCTAGAAATCAAGTCTAGGTAGAATGTTTTCTTCTTCAACCAACTAAAAGAATCTACAAACTGTAGAGTACTCGCTTGATCTAGGTGTACATAATCTTGTATTGCACCAATCTACAATCCCACATGCACCTTTAAATATTACTACACCTCAAATTTCAATTGTTGTGTAGCAGGAATTCTTTTAACACACGCACCAGCTCCATCATGTTCTCCTTTGCCATGTCCAGCTTCAAAAAAATTCTACATATGTTGGAAATTATTCTTCTTGTGAACCCTACTTAACCAACAGAACATTCAAGTATTCTTGAACTGCCCCATACAATTATCTAACCATATAAGATGTTCAGTCATCTGGATTCCTCTTTCTCTTAAATTTGTATAAAATATATTGAAACAATATTGAACAAACTCTGATGAGTGTAACCGGTTGTCACTCAAATAGAAATGATACTTCCTCAAAAATTTTCTATCATTCTTTGTGCTGTCATCTGCATGTTTATAAACAATATGAACAAACATAGCAACCTGTACTAAATTGTAATATTGTGATTGAATTTCCTCTTACGGAGCTAAATTATAGTTTTCCACAAAATTAACCACTTATAGTATAGTACCAACTGGAAATATGTTTCTACATTCATGAAACTGTCCATCAAGCCATCGAGCTTGTTGAGAGTGCTTGACATATTTTGGTACAATTTTACTCTTCAATTCTGATATGAATACATGTACACTAACCTTTTCTGTAATTAAATCACAATGCTTTCCAAAATTTTCATCTTTTAAAGAATATTCAACATTCTTAAATCTTTTAGCATCCACTAATTGTTTTTCAAAATCATTTTCAACACTTTCATGCATACAAACTCTTAACAAAGAAAGATTGCCACAACTAGTGCATTGTCCATAAATACATGAACTTAAATAAAATGATTTTTCATTAGATCTTTCATAGAACAAACTTGATATAAACTCTTTTATTACTTCAGGTGGCATATTAATATCACATTCTTGTATAATCATGTCACTATGTAAAGTACAAAGTATTTATCGAAACACATCATAATAATAATGAAATTAAACATGCATTTTACAACAACAAGATATTTGTTGCTTATTAATCTTTACATACCATGGTTTGCATTTTTCAAAAGATCTTTGACTTATTCTAATATTACCAGGTAACACTAATTCACCACAAAATTTTCTATAAAATTTAGTTTGCATTGTATCTAATAGGTGTTTTGGATGAGGATCACAAACTTTGGACCCCACTCTTAATTTTAAAACATCTCTAGCATTAGATGGTACCCTAGTATTATCATGCCAATATTTTTTGATCCAAGATTTGATTTCAACATTCAGTTTCATGTCAGATCTCAGGAGTCGACCACTAAAACTCCAACATTGGTTAATTTGATCATTTTCTATACTTTCTCTTCTTTTTACCACTCTTACCAATGTTTTAGGATGTATTTTTAGAATTCCACTAATATTGCTTACTATTTTTCTATTCAAAGTTGTTTTATTCACTATAGCAGTTTGTTATAGCTCGTCTTGCTGCATTTTTATCTTTGGATCAACTATTATTTCCAATAGACTCAATGGCACTAGCAACAGTAGACATAGCATGTAGACATTCTCATTAATTACATCATTAGTTGACATTGAAATGATAGTTTTTTACAATAAAAAAATTCCTTGTATAATCTATTGGCATGTGTTCTTATTTGTCTCCAAGAAATTTTACCAGGAAGATTATCCAAAACATCTCTTTCAATTTTGAAATTTTTTTTCTCATTTTCAACATCACATCTTGGATTTTCATTTTCATTTTCAACTTCAAAATGATTTTTATTTTCAAAAAAAGGATTTTCATTTTCATTTTCAACAACAAAATAGTTTTCTTTTTCATTTTCAACAAAAGGATTTTCATTTTCATTTTCAACAACAAAACGGTTTTCATTTTCATTTTCAACAAAAGGATTTTCGTTTTCATTTTCAACAACAAAACAGTTTTCATTTTCATTTTCAACAAAAGGATTTTCATTTTCATTTTCAACAACAAAATGGTTTTCATTTTCATTTTCAACAAAAGAATTTTCCTTTTCATTTTCAACAACAAAATAGTTTTCATTTTCATTTTCAACAACAATTTGTTTCAAATTTTGATCTCTACAAATATTATCAATCTCAACATCATTATATCCAGCGTGTTTTAAATCTCCTATCAACACCATTTCCATTTCATTCAAAGGTGGATTTGAAGAAGTACCTAGATTTGTGCCTATTGAAACATTCTACATAGCATTGACAAAGGGATTTGAAGACATACCAGGAGTAGTTTGTATAATCATATTAGTTTCCACATTCACCTCTTGCAAATTTGCATTGTCTACATCCATGGTCTCCTCAATGTTTTTATCTTCAATAGTTGTGGAATTAGAAGCTTCAGAATTATTCATTGATTGAATCTTTATTCTTCTATCTCTTTGTCTTTTTGCCTCCTCTCTCTTTACTTCAATTTCTTTAGGGGTTACTAGCTTCCTATCTTTCCTCTTATTACGATTTTGTGATCCCATGATTAAAAAATTTATGAAGTATGTACAAATGAATGTCAAAAACTTGAAAGCCTTCCTTCTTTATTCAAGTCCTTCAAACAATTAGCAATTCAACAAAATTTCACTCAAACAGTGTCTCAATGATGGCTTCTATCAAAATTCAAACAATATTCCAAGTTGATGGACCTGCAGAAGAAAAAAGATGGTAGAGAATGTTGCAAATTTGAATTTTAAGCTCGAGTTTTGCTTTGTAACCCTGTTCGAGAAATGCTTTGGGGACCCGAACCTGACCTCTGGACCTAGTTTGACCTGCAACTTGAAGGTCCTATCAATGTCACAACAAAATAGTGACTTTGGGCATATATCTGAAGGTCTATTTTGTAGAATGTTTTGACAAAATTCAAACCCATTATAGTTGAGATAGTGTAGATTCCAAATATGTAATTTTTTTTACAATTAGATTATTTTTTCTATTTTTTAATCAATTTCTGATGAAATAGGTCCATAAACTTGAATTATCAGAGTTTTTTAGTATTTTAATAACTTTTAATTAAAATATTTTTTTTGTAAAAAATTGTACAAAAATGTACTTTAGACAATTCTTTTCAATTTCAAAAAAAAATTCAAAAAATGTTACGTTTAGGTCATCTTATGCATGATGTACACGATGATTTTTTAAAAACTCAAAAATGGCCAATAAAAAATTAATAAAAAAAATATTCAATAAAAAATTACAAAAGAATATGGAAAACGTGCTTCAGTGAGTTACAAATCTTTTTCCAAAAGAATTTAGAAAAATATGATTATTTAGGTCAAAATATGGATGACGTACATGTACACGGTATAGTAAAAAAAAGTGACTTTTAAATAGTGGTTTTTAGAAGTGTCTATTCAAAATCAATTTCTATCATCTGGGTATTGAAAAAAATAACATATTTGGAAACTAGACTCTAAATACTACATTTCACATTTAGTGACTTTTTCCAAGATTCCACCTTTAAGTGCTTCAAATTTTTAGGTCAAATGTGACAAATTCTAAAAATCAGGGAAAACACTTCCACTTTTTGGCCAAAAAGTGGACTCAACTTCTTGCACACACCCTATCAGAGGCATGTATTGAATCAAAATAAAATAACACAAATATTTCCTTTACAAACCATGCATATTTTTATTTATGCAAAGAACCTAACTCTATTTGTGTGTGGAGAGATTTGAAACACCTTGAGTAAATCAAATTGAAATCCCAAAAATTATCTAATTTTGTAAAATAAAATAACACTAAAATATTTCATTAACTATAAACTTAAACTTTGAAGAATAAATAAAAATGTAGCTGGTGTCACTTCATTTAAATATTTTCCACATACTCTAGATTTTAACTTCTTAAATAAAATTAAAATCCCGAAAATAAAAATATTTTCCATGATACTCTTTATTTTTAACTCTTGAATAAAAAAATTGAAATCCCAAAAATAACCTAATTTGGTAAAACAAAATAACACTAAAATATTTTCTTTTACAAACCATGCATATTTTTATTGATGTGAAGGACCTGACCTTCTTTGGGTCTAGAGAGATTTCAAATGTCTTGAGTAAATAAAATTTAAATCCTAAAAAGAATCTAATTTCCTAAAAAAAGCACTAAAATAATCATGCATATTTTGTGTATAACCCTAACCCTAGTTGGGTGTGGAGAGATTTTTATTTGTGTAAAACCTAAAGAATACTTATAAAACAAATTTAAATTCTAATAGTTTTTGAAATACCACAATAGTGAAAAGAAACCAATAAATTGAATTTCATTATGTAGAAAACAAAAGAAAATTAATTGAACTTACAACTCAAATAACTTATATTCTTCTCACTATTCTTTTGGTTTTTTATTTGAATTGATATTTTTTTATTTATATTTTGGTATTACTTTTATTTATATAGATTATTTACTTAATGTCTCTTTATTGTAATGTGAATTTATTTAATAAGAGTATGTCCATTATATATTTTAAATTTAATTTAATGGGCATTTTTTAATAAAAGTATGTCTATTATATATTTTAAATTTAAAATAATTACTTCATAATTTAAAAAAATAATCAATGATTATGTATGAAAATTAAACTAATTAAATAAATAAAATTTATTTAATGAATCTAATTAAAAAGGATAATGGATTAAAATAAAATAAATAAATTTATTTATTTGATTAATTTGGTAAAAGGGACTATCCTATTAAATAAATAAGTTGACTAATGGAAAGGTGGAGGTTTAAGATATGTTGAAAGTGGTGCAAGATGAGGCCTACGAGTTGTTGAAACATGATGTTAGAAGTGTCATAAGGATATGGTAATATTTAAGTGTCTAGAACTAGCGTCCTTATCTTTAGAGAAAACTATCTAAAATAGTTGAGACATACATGACAAAATCTAAAAATAGGTATGGTAATATTTAAGTGTCTAGAACTAGCGTACTTATCTTTAGAGAAAACTATCTAAAATAGTTGAGACATATCCTTCTCGAGTCACATATTAAACTTATATATGACAAAATCGAAAAATAGGTACGCTAGTAGCATCTACGGTTTGAACATGTTAAAAACACTATTTTAAGAATTGACACAGTTTTGTTTGAGTAATAATAGTGTAGTACATTTAGAGAACATAACATATTTGTAAGTACATGCATTCATTTATCATATTTTCGTAATTGTAAAATGTGAAATAGAGCTAAGAGATTGTGAAAAATAGTTCATTACCTCATATTAATTCAAATAGATTTGTAAGAAGTAAGTCACATCATTTATCTTCTAATAATTTCATTCGTTATTTTTGGTTGGCAAGTTGTTTTCCCTTTTTCATCTTTTCATATAATGGTCATATTTAAATTGTGAAATTATTCTTAGACCTTGTAATGAATTTATATGAAATATAGCCACAAATGTTAATCATATTCATTATTTTTCTTATGTCAATAGTAGCTTTTAAAAGAGTGAGACCTTATGATTTATGTATTGTCAATACCCAAGCTAATCTTAAGGGTATTTGGGTTGTGTGGTACCTTTGTATTGGCGTAATTGGTATTATTAGTGGAGTTTGATCTTCTAATGGTATGCCTGAATAACTGTCAAATTCAACCATAACATATGTTGGTGGTTGTAGTTGTGCACTTCTAGGTTTGTATATTAGTATTTCTCGAACATAATTGGAGCTCCATATACAAGACTTGCTTCTATCCCAAGATTGCAAGTTAACATTACCCTTACATTCTTGGTTTTCTAAAAAAGAAAATCTGATACAAAGAACCATATACTTATGTCTTCCCTATGCATATTGTAGATAATTGCATATCAACATTATAATGTATTCCTAACCTATGTGCATTTTTCTATAAAATATTTTCTACATTTGATTGTCATCAACTTGACCCATCTGTGACCCATTTGTGCTAGAGTTTGAGATACCAGAGTTGATAGTGAAGAACCAAGTATGTGCCATGGACATCTACTTCTCTCCAGATAACCTTGAGGAATTTTGCACACTACTTGTCCTTCTATTTTCTCTCCTCATTTTATCCCACCAATGTAATCACAAAAGTTACTCATGATCCATTACACAGCTAGGGAATCACATGCCATGTGCCATTATTGAGAAAGAGCCCCAAGTTGAGAACAACATTGTCCAAGGTCTTCTTTAGTCCCCTGGCCAGTGTGGTTAAATTAGTGTTTCTGACACCACCCAAATACCATCTTTTGGCTCCCCGAAATCTAATAGCACAACAACATTTATAGAGGATATATCAGTATTCACCCTGTATTAATGAGAAGTGGAGATGAAACTGTCTCCAAGCACCATGTAGATTGTGTACAAAATAATAACTGACCATGATTTGAAGATCTCTCTCAACCTAAGATCTAAGACATGTCCCATGAAATCAATTTGCCTCATCTTTTCTTTGAGACATATTGTTGAATTTATATTGTCAACTTCACTACAAATGGCATTCTGATTAGCATATATATTGTTTGTTATAGTACTACCTGTATAGTTGTCATCATAAATGTTAGCATCTCCTTTGAGCCATCCTGCTCTCCCATCAGGCAAGCCATCTATCACACCATACTAGTTCATGATGTCCTATTTTCTTGTCATTGATGTGAAATGGCAAGTCAACCAATTTCCAATTTCTCCCACACTTCCTTTGATTTGGCATGTAGATACTTATTTGGTGCATATGAATTGCCACATTCACTAGTTTATGCACCTCAATGCTAGCTTCATTGTTAGTTCCATCAAGCAATTTCTTTGCCATTGATGCTACCATTTCTTTGACCTCACAGATGTACCTATATAGGGCATTACTAAATCAAGTGTATTCAATTGTTTGTTCATACATGGAAAATAAATAACCTAGCATGATGATTAGGTTCCCTCCTATATTTGAGGCCCTAGAAAACAAGCTCAAACATTCTAGATTGAGACCTACATTCCATTTATTTTGATTCATGACCATCCACACAGGGTCATTTTCCTATTTCTATTATTTACAACATAAAGTATAGAATTGAGGAACCAACCACTAAGACTAAGAACATCACACCACCAATAATGAAGTATACAACATTAGAACCATATTGATGGATGGAGAGACAAATGATGCAATAACATAATTTGTAGGGAGGCCCCAACCATTCTAGAGTGGGGAACAATTGATTATTTTTCTCACACACCACCTAGGTTAAAATCCTTTTTTCTAGCCCCTGTACCCCTTTATATAGGTGATAGTAGGAACCCTAATTTACTCTATAATGGTGGTAAAAGAGATCATATGAAGGAGATAGATACATAAGTGATCATGATCCACGATTGTTAGGTATTAATGTTCACATACTTGTTCTCAGTATCAAGGTTGTAGAAATCAAGAACATTGAGTGAATGCAAGCACCGAATCTAGCCACTCAAGACAAATAAGAGCATGCTCAACTTGCAAGAAAACAAGTATTGCAAACAATGGACAAATGGAATGCAAAAATAGGGTTAGGGTTCTTCACACAAATAAAAATATGCATTCTTTGTAAAGGAAATATTTTATTGTTATTTTATTTTGATTCAATATGCCTTGGCCTAATTTAGAGAGATGTTTCTTAATATAGGTAAGCTAGTTAATAAAATAAATTTATTATTTGATTAATTATTTTCCACTTGTTCTAATCCTCGTCAGTTAATTAGATTCATTAAACCTAGAAACTTGCACAAAAGTCAAACTAACTTTACATCTCCACCACCCATTTCATACTACACCTCTTAATCCTATCCATTCACATAAGGATAAGCCTTAGTTTCCTCTCACTGAATCTTAGAAGCCCTAGGATACAACTTAGAAGCCTCCTTTTTTCCCCTAAATTTATCTCATCAAATCTTAGCCATCTATCTAATCAAATCTTAGTCATTCATCCTATCATCCCAAAATCTATAAATCAAGCCTCAATCAAGCCATAATCAAGAGCTTTGAAGGTAATGTTATGTTACCAAAGTGACGAACCAACAATTAAATCATTATAAAAAGTATTTGAGCAAAAGTACCATTGTCATAGTGTAACAAGGGATATTCTGGTAAGAACTTTCTATGCTTTTCCTTTGATTTTTGTTAACTCTATAAATATTTATCAATTGATTATGACACATTAAATTATTTTATTTATAAGATATTGTGTGTCATACTATAATATAAGTAGTGTTTTGGAAGTGGGTCTTTTATTGGATATTTTTCACTCAATGTTATTTTTTAAGTTTGTAGGCTAATTTGGTAATATGATTCCTTATATATTTTTTATATTATAAAGTGTATACAACAATCTCATAAAATGCTGGTCATGAAACTATATTATCATAAGTATATGCATATGTTTGCATAATAATCTTTTGAAATAATGAGTGCATCCTAAAAAATCTCTTTAAACAACTTAATTTGAAATAATTTTTTTAAAGAAAAAAATATTATTTTTATTAGTTTTTAGTTAAAAAATAAATTATATTTATTGCAGCAATATATAAATTTTAAGTTAGATTTGTTGCTGCAATATGTGCTATTGTATTCCAGATTGAAATCCTACAGAACTGAAGAGCCAAATTTAATATAATATAATTTTATTTTATATCTTTTTAACTCAGTGCAATAGAAAAATGCTTTGTAGGTATTTAAAGCTATATAATTGAAGTTAGGATGGAAACTGAAGAACAAAAATTAGCATGTAGAATCTCTGCAAACCGTGGCAGTGGAAGTAACAACATGAAGGAGACAAAGGAAGTAACTATCAATAATACTCAAGCAAACAAAAACCTCAGCTACCAAGCCACCAAAGGGTCACCCAGCCTGCCCTAGTGAATAAAAAAAAGCCAAAAAACACAACAATCAATCACCAGAACCAAATGAAGATTAATGTTCTAGAAATTGTAGTAGGTTATGATGTCTAAATATTTAACTTAGTATTGCAAGAGGTATGAGGTAGTTACATGGCTATTTTTGAGCTTTGGGAATTGTGGGTAGTTGGACAATTTATTAGCTGGACTTGATAGGAGGATATTGACTTAACGGAGTAGACAATGTCAAGTTTAGATTTCCAAAGACCTTCACAACCACAATGATGTCATGGAGTGTTTTGGAGTTAGGTGGATTCAAGGGCAGCGAGGTCTCCAATGCAAAGATGGTCATTCGATGGGCCACATATTATCTTCTCAAAGATACTACTCATCCAATTCAGGTTAGTATGTGCATAAGAACAGGATAATTACAGTCATGATGTAAGAATAGAACAATTTTAGTCATGATGTTGTATCTCCCAGTTTTATAAATTCTAATAATTATTGAGGCTTGTCTGAAAATTATGTAGGTAGGGGAACCTAACAGTGACCACAAATGCTGGGAAAGGGCAGAAGACATGGACACAACTAAATTGCATATAAAGTAGATAACCAAAACCTTGAAATGGTTGTAGCACTTGTAGTTGCATCCCTTGTTTCACAAGTAAGACCCTTCCTATTTCAAGAGACTCATTCATGCTTCCATGATGCTAAATTTTTTAGCACTAGAGTAATAGAAGTTATTTAAAAACTAGGTAATGATTAGAGTTTAGGAGTTGATAAATTAGACATTACATGGGTGGGACAATAAACATGTTGGAACCTAAGTACTTTTATGGAAGGTATAACTTCGAGTGTAACTACTTATACTAATTGAATCCACAAAAAGTAAAAAATATTGCTGATTGAATGGAAAAAGTGAAGTAATATAAGGAGTCACACTCTAAGTTACTATACCTTCGATAAAAGCACTCAGGCTCCAACATGTTTATTGTCCCACCCAAATGTATTGTATGATTCATCATCTCCTAAACTCCAACCATTATAAATATTTTAAGTTGCTACTATTACTCTAGTGCTAAAAAATTTAGTATGGAAGCATGAATGAATTTCTTGGAATAGAAAGGGTCTGACTTGGGAAACAAAATGGATATAGCTCCAAGTGCCACAGTTGTTGTAGGGTTTCGGTTATCTATTTTAAATGCAATAATCTTCTAGCCTCTCCTAGCATTTGTAGTCATTGTTAGGGTCTCTTACCTACATAATTATCAAACAAGCCTAAATAATTATATGAATTTATAAACCCAGGAGATAAAACATCATGACAAAAATTATTCTGTTGTAACATCATGATTGAAATTATTATTTTTTGTTATGCATATACTAACCTCAACATACATGGTGACCAGATTAGCAGTAGCTTTGAAAAGATAATTTGTGGCCCATAGAATGGCCATCTTTGGATTGGAGAGCTCACCGCCAATGAATCCACCAAACTCCAAAACGCTCCATGATAGCATTGTGGCTGTGCATCATAATATCCTCCCGACAATTCTTGTCTATCCCAACTAAAATAATATCTCTGTCTAGACACTATTCCGCTTCCTTATGTACTTTAACTATAACACTTGGTAACTTCAATTAAGAGTTGAGCAAGGATTCGTTGGTAGTAAGCTTCCTGGTAGACAGCTTATTGCAGGGGCGACTATTCCCAACATCCACTTGCAATTGTTAAAGGGCATGGTTCATCTTTGGGTGCATCATCACTAACTACTTCTTTGCCAAATAAAGTCAATAATACCCTTCATGAAAATGGTCTTCAAATGGCTAGAGGTTCATTTGTGCTATATATTATATTTTCTGCATATCACACTGAACTGAAAAATCATCTCTGGTCTAAAAATAAATATGAAGTTGTTGTTGCTAGTATCCTAGATATGTTCAGAACTATAAAGGAATTGTTGGAAATTCAAATCTAGAGTACGTACTCCACCTACGCACTACCCCATCAGAGATTTCTTTGGGATCTCTCTCCCACCACATTGACCAAGGAGTTAATGCCATCCAATTGGCATAGCATACAAAATTCATTGGTGGCCATTTTCATTATTGTTGGTAGGTATTTTTAAATTTGTTTTGAGTGGTAGAATTTTTTTACAGGTTAGAGAAGAGACAAAAAGAAGGGAATATTTTAAAATGTAAGATAGAAAAAGAAGCAAAGAGGCAGAAGAGGAAGATGCAAAAGCAGTAGCAACAGAGAATGTTCTTTGTGTCCATGAAAAAAAGTTCTGAGCATTTCAGTGTGTGTGTAGAGAGTAGCAGATAGCTCTAGTTTGTTGTGGGTTTGTGTGTAGCTCTAGATTGCTGCAAATCATGTTTGTAATCTTGTAGTTTCATGTTTAGAAATCATTTGTAAATGTTATTTTTTCTAATTTAATAGAACAAACAAAAGTTTGCAAGTCTCAATTGTGTGTCTCCTTTGCAATCTATTTTGTTATTGCACATTTTATTTGTGTTTGGAATTCAAATATCCATCAGATTGGTATCAGAGCTAGAAGGCCCTAAGTCTTGAGTGAGTTGGGCATTTATTCTCTGGGTGTTTAAATTTTGTTTGGTAGGAGACATGGCTAGAGAAGAGAGTATGAGTTGGCAGCAACCACTACAATTCAATGGACAAAACTATGATGTTTGGGCAAAGAAATGAAGACCATAATGGTTGCAAATGATTTATGGGAGTTTGTGATCAATGGGTTCAATGATGTAACTAACCCAGCTGCATATGCAGCCCTCACAAACAACCAGAAGACCCAGCTAAAGGAAACCCAGTTGAAGGAGACAAGAAGGAAAGATGCAAAATCCCTTAGTTTAATTGAGGCAGCCTTGACAGAGGCTATTTTTGCTAGAATAGCAATAGCCAACTATGCAAAAGAAGCATGGAAAATATTGCAAAACAATTACAAGGGAACTGACAAGGTGAGATCAATAAAACTCTAGCTACTTAGGAGAGATTTTGAGACCCTGCAATGAAGGACAATGAGTCCATTTCAGATTTTCACACAAGGGTTTCCACCTTGGTTAATCAATTAAGGATAAATAGAGAAACCATGGATGAGCAAAGGATTATAGAGAAAATCCTTAGAAGTTTGCCTGCTAGATTTGACCCAATAGTTATTACCATAGAAGAGACCAAAGACCTCTCAAAAATGGCACTTGATACATGGAATGCCTAATACTTAATGCACTGTACTGGATGTTTGTCATGGCATATTTATATGTAGAAAACACAAGGAATACTTCCAACAAATAATTCTATTCACTATTTTTTATGAGGACTTGAATAAGAGATTTGTATGTTGTCCCTTATATGCAATTATCATTGGAAAGGTACCTTGATGTATCAAGTGAAGTACTCTTGTATTGTTGATGCTTCTGTTGTCAAATATAGTGACTATTGAGAAAATGCTTTGTCTTTTCTTACCCAAGATTGCACTGCATTGCTGACGGTGACTTTGCATTTTCCATACTTGGCATATACTCACTGTCTTGAAAAAATGCATAATGAAATTCTTGTGTCCTATCATGTTGTCACTATCCTACTTCTGGCTGATAATATGCTTTATGACTGATTTTGCCCTTTATGACTATTTTATGCATTCAATAGCAACTATTTACTTCATTGACAACAAATAGTGATAAATACCTATTTTTTATTGCTCCATGATGATTCTTTGTATTTATAGTCATTAATGACTACATTCATGAGGCTAGTCCAGTCATAGATGGCTTTACCTACATTGTATTTGACTCTTGGGCACTTGGTTGGTTTAATCATTATGTTCACTATGATTTCTTCATGGATGCTCCATTATACAACTTTTTTAGTACAATTGAGATTGCACCTCATACTTTGAATTTGATTCCATTATACGACATGCTGGGCTCAACCCTTGTGGGAGCCCATTTTTCCACCACATGCTGAAATGTCTTCAAACTAGAAACATAACTTCTTCTATACCTGCACAAGAAACAAACATATTAGATTAAAATAGTGAATCTCATTGATGTTTCATTTTTCAATCTCTCTTGCATATGAATGATTTGATCTTTTCACTCAGTGCATCATAAATAATGTATTATGTCTTTGTTTGATGAAGTACATAAGATAAATCATATCTGGAGCTCTAACATATCTCTCTCCATTACTGCAGGTTCGTTCAAAGGTCGAGAGTAAAGGGGAATTAGCTACTACGAGGGCCAACTCAAGACTTCAACTGGCAATGATAGATATGCCTTATCTTATCTGCTTCATTACGTTAGCTTTCCACAAATGCATAGTATATTCCTTCTGATGTATTGGTTTAGCTATTCCCATGGCTTGTGTGGGACATTTGATATTTCTTGCTTTAATTTAATGTAATGTTTATTTAGTTTGGCATATCTCATTTGTAAAATGAATGAACATTGTAATGTGAAATGAAATAACTTCTATCTCTCATAAAAACTCTACAAAGCAATGAATGATGAATTTTATTTCTCTCTTCTGTCATAACAAAAGCATGATAAAATTGAACCTTCTCTTTTTAGGCATCTAAACCAACTATGTATACTAACATAGCAGACAAATCTTAAGAACTTTTCATCTTAAAATGAACTTAATGAATCAGCTCTACCAATTTGAGTTGTAGATGAAAAATTGGTAATATTTCTGGTGAGTTCTGCTAAATGCTTGCATGCTAAGCATCAAGATCAGCTGCCTTAACTATCCATTAGGCATGGAGTCAAACTCTACTCATCTCAAACTTAGAAAACCATGAAACTATATTACAAATTACTCCAAACGGCAGCAAAAAACAAAACAGAACCAAACTAAAAGCAAACTAAAAGGCCTTGGTGGCTAGAAAAAATGTGCAACAACACTTAGGGAAAAGAAAAAAAACTAAAACAAATGTGCCTTGAGAACTTATTAACTAAAAACAATAAATCTAACCTACTCTAACCAACCAAAAAAATTGGTCAATCAAACCCATTCACTGGTTGGGTAAAGTAACTACCCCTCCTTTGCAATTTACAATACTCCATAAGTTTGTGAACCAACCAAAAGATGTGGAGAAAAATTAAAATGTCAGCAAATTGTTACAACACCTTTCTGAGAAGGAAAATGGAATCACTTACCCACCTAACTTGTTTGGCGAACTAATTAAGTGAGCAAGTAGACTAATTATGCTTAGCTTGATACCCTTCTTGATGATCCAGTTTAGTGTCCCTCTGAGGCTGCTCCTTTTTGTTGACTTCTAACCTAGCTAGATGCCTAATAGGACATCCCCTCAAAAGATTTAGACTAGAGAGAAAGTGATTTGAATGATTGGAAACAACAGCATCACCTTCGCTTTGCATGATAGCTTACAAGGTTGCTTCCTCCTCCATAGTCAATGAGCCATCCTCCTTTATTAGGGTAGCTAATACCTTATTAAAGCTATCAATTCTTAAAAGGCTCTTAATAAGAGTTGGACTATGCTCAAAATACTCATTATTACTCAAGGAAGTACACTCCAAAATAGGAGTCCCTTCTTCAGTGAATGAAGGCAAGTGTTCAAATAATGAGCTAGCCTCTCTCAACAAACCATCAATTTGAGCATCAGCTTCAAGCTCCTTTGTACAAAAGAAAGCAAGCTCCTCCAACTAGTCAAGATCGGGCTGCTAGTTAGGCTACTCCATAACCAGTGACTCATTCAAGAATATAGCCACTTTCATCTCTTGCTTTAGTTGTTCAAGATAACCCTCCTCCAAGGGTGCTGGCATAACCTCTAAGTGTGAGTAGAAAAGCTCAATTTTAGCTTGAAATAGATCCTCTTCCAGTGCTCATTCAAATTAGGACTGCTTTCACATATCTATTCTTGAATCAACACCTTATATAAATGGTCCTCATCACTGTGGTGATCAGAACTTGGCATAGCCTTGCCATTTTCACTTTCATACTCAAAGTTAGGAAGCTCATCAAACAGATTAACCAGAAATTGAGGTTCAACACCAATTTCTTGCACATTATCTAAGTTTGTAATAGATACCTTAAGATCATTCAAAAGCAAATTTTCTTCACAATTTTCCTAGTTTTTTGATGAAAAGGGGATGTCTTTTACCTCATGACAGCTTTCACTAAGCCTATTGGGCTCCAAAATAGGTTCATCTTTATCCTCTTCCTCTTGATCCAAGGTTTTATTATTATATTGATGATCTTCACTCAATAACTCACCATAATATTTGACATCTTTCTACTCTTCATCCTCCTCATCATTGTACCAGTTGGATACCTCACAATAGTTATCAATATCCTACTATTCCAATGAACTAAACCTTTCCACACATGCAACAATCTTGTGTTCAACTAATAAAATGGTACAATTAGCAGCAGCCTCTTACTTTATATCTTGTTGCACTGGTTGATCTCCTAAAAAAAATTCATCATCTTCCACAAAACAAGCAATCTCATTAGTGGAAACATTGGAAGATTCATGAGGAGAAGTCTTTTCTTGTTTGATCTTTTGCTACTGCAAATAGTGAACTTCCAAAGCTAAATGCAATGGATTTACCTTTCTAAGCTCCTTGATGAAGAGTAAGGTATTCTGATCAAAATGTTCACCCTTAGATTCCTCGAGTGGGGAAACATGGGGAGGTTCTTAGATTTCTTGTAGGAAAAAATGTTGCTCAAGGGGTTGATCTACAACTATACTAGGCTAAATATGATTATTTTCCCCAACTTCCAAGGGATGAAGGCTTCTAATACTTGGTATTTCAAGATTAAGATGGTGGCTTGAGGAATCAAGTACTTTATTCTACCTAAAACTTAGAATCTCAACTTTAGGAAAACTAAGAGGCTCATTCTATCTAAAACTTGGAAACTTGTACTTACAAAACTCCTCTCGAATAGGTTGTTCTGGAATGGTAGGAGCTGCTTGGGCTTTGTACTTTTGTATTTATGACCCTTGCTCATAGAGATAGGCCTATTAAGCCATCTCTTTCCATTGCTGATTATACTCATGCTACGTCCTGATCTCTTCTAACTGATGCATGAAGTCAAACAATATACCCTTTATGCTTGTAATCTCCTTCTTTTCATTCTCTTTGAGCTAGCTTTGATTATATGAAGGCTGATATGGAGGATGAGTAGGGGTGGATGAGTGGTAAGAATCTTGAGTAAGCTGGTAGCCTGTTGTAATAGGATTATTTGGACTAAAAACAACATTGTGCCTACTTAGGTATGGTTGGTAAGAAGGCTTGTTGAGAGTATTTTCATAGTATTGGGGTGGGTATACATATTGACTATGAAAATTCCACATTTCTACTCATATGAAGAGCTGGAAAAAGATTAATTTTTTAAAACGTACTAGCACTTGATCTATTAAAACCATTAGATCTTGATTCAGAGTCGCCAGATGTGTTTGTAGAAATTGCCTCCAAAGGTTGAGATTACTGGTGCAGACACAAAGAAACATCAATGAAATGATGAACTTTGAACTGTGAGAGTTTAAATTGTCCCACCGGGCATGCCAAAAGCTATCAGGAAATAAGAGCATCCAAGAACATACATTCAAGATCAATAGTGTCTTCGGTAACTTTAAATTTTATTGGGTTACCTCAAATACACTATTTACTATGTCACAAGGTGGAAACAGACATAGTTTATTTCCCCATCATTGAACCTTCAGAGAAAAGATTGATGACTCTCAAGCCTTTCATGGAGATTTACATCTTGTTCTTCATTTGGAGAATCTCAATAGTAACATGGCAAGATCAGGCTCACTCTCTCTCGACCTCTGTTTCTCCTTTTCTTGGTTCAGTCCCTTCACATACTGTTATCATGCTGTGTACAACATATAGCATAGGACTTCCCCAAAGAATACAGAGCTTACCAGAATGAACTCTCAATCAGACTCAATCGATCCAAGACTATCTCTCTCCAAACTTGTCTAACCATCTGAGCAACCAATCGATTTAGTTATGCTCAGCCCAACCGTCCAAACCGCCGTTTGACTATTCACATTTGCGAGAACTCATTAGTCCCACATGCATCAGACAGTGATCCTTTGATCGCTTTTATATACAGGACACACAGTAAGACTATCGTCAGCAATTTTGTTCTTGATGACGCTAGTCTAGACTTCATAAGAGTAACATCTCAACATTGCACCAATCAAAGAGATCTTACCAACACCAACCTCCATTGGAGCGACACACACCATCGGAATGACATATCAAAACTGGGCCGACAGTGATCTTCATACCGATAACTGATCCATCAGAGAGACACCAACTATCATTGAGACTACACCAAACTTCACCGACAATGACAGTTAGACCGATCGGTGTAGCACAGCTCCATCATTGGAACATAAATAGGTTACATCGAAGACCCCCATTTCGCCAATAGCACACCGCAGGAGCAAACCACCATCGGAGTGACCCAACACATCGGAAGGAGATATCCACAGCACGCCGATAAGGTTTGTCATGCCAATGTCCAACTATCGGAGTATCACAACACCATTAGTAATAGTCTCTTAGATCACACCGATAGTTCAACATTTTTCCAATGCCTATAATCTGAGTCACAAGCACTCAACATTCTCCCACTTGACGAAGGAATTACAGGAAACCATCAACTCTCAGAACCAAAGTTAATACTGCCTTCACTCCACTATGCTCACAAGCTACACAGAAGCTTTAACAAAACCAACTTCAAAGCTTTCAAAACACAGCCATGAAACCATTCTCCAGAAAGAAGATAGAACATCAACTAGAACAACAATCAAAAAATTGACTGCACCCATCCAACTGAACAAAAAACCCACTTGACTGAAAATAGCACACACAGCCAGGGCTAAAACATCCAATCACTCATACCTTGAAGGTATTAACATAAGTAGACTCATGCCACCTACATATACACCCATCAACTACAAATACAAGCCCCATGTGTCAACCAGTCGAATAAGACCAAACACATCCAAGAACTCCCACTGCAAGGGTAATGCAGATCTGAAAAAGATCAAGGCATACTAAGTCCACCAGTAGCATCACATAGAAAGTGTAAACATCATGTAGTACCAAGGAAACATCCACTATGATATGCAAAATCTATAAATCAGATAACAACTCCTCACCACTAGTCTAGAACTCTCCCAAGTTCTCCACACCCAACAAAAGAAAGAGATAAAAGAACTTCCATGTCATCACTCAAGAATATAAATGAAAAACACATGACCACAAACTAGTGATCACCTCAGCTCCAAACAAACCTCAAACCAATATAGTGTGAAACAAACCATACAGGAAGATTACCAGGACCATAGAGAGTAACTCTACACATCATATACCTATAGACAATCTTTCTACATACACCTCTAAATGCCAACTATGTCACGTATGATCTCCTTCAAAAAACCCCAAAGAGAATAGCATAACAACACCCACCCATTCAATCTCCAAGATCAAATACAACATATATATCATGTAATTATAAAATATGTATGTAAGCTTCTCAAACCAAAGAAGATCAAACTAATCCATTTCCCATTTCAGGAAATCAGCCCATAAACCATCTCCTAACGGGCCTCATCAATGAACAATATCTTAAACTCAAATGCAAAAAGAGATAATCATGCTATCCATCTCTCACAATGAATCCTCTAGAACCATATATCAGCAATTCAAGATCCATGTCTATGAAAGAAAACATAAAACACTTGAGAGAAACAATGGGAAATACCTCTTAGATGATTATCTGCCAAGAAGACCAAGAGTGGGGAATGAGAATGCTCCTCCAGGGTAACCAAGTCTACAAGACTTCTCCAAGAGCAATCTCCTCATTGGTCTCTGTTGAACTCATGTCCAACCAAGGTAAAGACTCCTCGAACTTCCTGCTACAAAATCTAAATAAGCACAGCATATACAGTCTCACCTTATTCTCCATGTATCCATGAGTACCTACAAACAATCACCTCATGCTTAACTCCAACTGCATCACTACACCACTATGAAGTTATCAAGCACATTATAAATGTACCCAAACATAGAGAAGTTACCAGACCACTGTCAAAGCTCCAATCATCTGAATTAGGAACTTATGATGACATCATGATCTTACCATCCCCCTTTAGGAGATTCCATGCTTCAGGTGAACATAACCATGGCCTCAAGAACAATGTATCATGCCAAAACTCAAAAGTAGAATTCAAGAAAACACCATGACATGAAACAAACCAAACTCTAAACCAACATCACCTGTCAAGCACCACCAACACCTCAGCCAAGGATTTCATGAATCCTCCATGACTCGAAGATGTTACACATCCTCAAATAGTGCCCCTACAAATGCGAAAGAACCCTTCTGCAGCAACAGGATCAAAGAGCTCCTCCTAGTAACATCTGTGACACTAAAGAAGATCATTCACCACTAAGTGATGAACACACAGTCAATGCTAAAGCTCCCACTAAACTGTAACAACTGAGCTTTTCAAGTATCATGACCAAACATCTCCTAATCTGAAAATCCTCCAGGTCCACACATTAATATGTCCATGTGACAATAAAACCAAGTGGCACCAAGATCTCCAAACCAAGGAAATATAAAACACATGCTACATGTCTCCATAACCAACTATTCAAGTACTCTATAACATCCATCCTCTCATCCTGAAGTAGTCACACCAATGCACAAGTGACCAAAGACCAGGTCAGCTAACAAATCTGCATAAACACTGAAACAATCTGGTGGATAAAGACAGTCCACATCCGAGTCATCTCACTGTAGCTTAATAGGTGATCAGTTCACAAAACTACATAACTCGTAGATCCAACCAATGTATCATGCAAACTCACTATCACACTGGAAACTACAAAAATGAGATCTCAAGGAATAGATAACAATGTAGACAACATGACTCAAACATCAGATTACTTACAAATCTGATTCGCCAAACATGTCCACAACCTGAGCACCATAGTATAGGAAACCAACAAGCATTCCACAAAAATACTAAGTGACATATCACATACCAGCATTCCTATGCAAAGAAAGAATTTCACCTCCTCACACCATGCACAAAGCATGCATGTAAAATTGCAACTATATCATCTAGCAACACCCAAAATGCCAGGGTCTAGAAATAGCTTAACTGTAGCTTCACAAAACCACAAGTTTTTCTCTTGACTATGTAAAACCTACAAAACCACTATGTTTGAAAAACACCCATGCACATCCATACCCACTTCACATCTAGAAGACCAAGAATATGAATCAAGAAACATCATAACGGTCAAACTAGAAAATGGATTAACATAGATGAGCATCATAGATTTTAAGAAAAATCTATTAAACCCTTCCAATGCAGGTACAAAACAACCATAAGGATTAAGAAAATCCAAGAATTACAAGCCTCATTCAGACCAATTCCAAGACCATCATCATGTATAAGCATCCGAGAGAGAAAGTCAGGTTATATCAGAAGCTTCTAGACCTCAAAGATCAACTCCATAACCAAAATGCAACCGGGGCATCACATTAACAACACCTTCCAATACAAGGAACAAATCCCAGCATAAGCACAGTACTCCATGGTTGAGCAACAACACAAAGTTCTTCATATCATCAGAGAGCCTCTCACATAGACACCCAATATGAAAGTTACTATAGCAACACAACCACAAAGCACAATTCTACCCCATGCAATAGGAACATCTTACTGCTGCCAACTAGGAGCCTCAGACCACACCATTTCAATATGACCAGCTCCAATTTCTCCATCTTCACCATCCTTCAAGTGCCTACTATAACATGAAAACAAGATCAACTGCTAGACTTCACTCAAACAAGGATCAATAATCAGACGATTCCTTCATATTTCCTCAAGCCTGTCACACTAAGAAATCATCACAGAAGGAATACCCAGACCTTATACACCAGAAACTCTTACATGTAAACACATCCAGCACACAAATGCACTTATGTGAGCAACAAAGCAGATCCCAGAAGAAGGCTCTAAGACCACTTGTAAGGAAATAAGAGAAACCAAGAACGTACATTCAGGATCAATAGTGTCTTCGGTAACTTTAAATTTTATTGGGTTACCTCAAAAACACTATCTACTATGTCACAAGGCGGAAACATACATAGTTTATTTCCCCATCATTGAACCTTTAGAGAAAAGACTGATGCATCTTTACAGTTTCAACAATAGACAATAGATTCAACTTACAAAATCACAACCATGAAAGAACAATAAATAAGAACACATAGATTTACGTGGGGAAAACACTTTCGGGTAAAAAACCCCACACTCTAAAAAGCCAGAGATCATTGTATTAATCAGAAACAAAAAATACACAGTTACAATACAATATCAGACTCTCAAGCCTTTCATGGAGATTTACATCTTGTTCTTCATTTGGAGAATCTCAATAGTAACATGGCAGGATTAGGCTCACTCTGTCTCAACCTCTATTTCTCCTTTTCTTGGTTCAGTCTCTTCACATACTGTTATCATGTTGCGTACAACATACAGCATAGGACTTCCCTAAAGAATACAGAGCTTACCAGAATGAACTCTCAATCAGACTCAATCGATCCAAGACTATCTCTCTCCAAACTTGTCTAACCATCTAAGCAACCAATCAATTTAGTTACACTCAGCCCAACCATCCAAACCACCATCTGACTATTCGCATTCATAAGAACTCATTAGTCCCACATGCATCAGACATTGATCCTTTGATCGCTTTATATAAGGACCACATAGTAAGACTATTGTCAGCAATTTTGTTCTTGATGACGCCAGTCTAGACTTCATCGAAGTAGCCCAAGCTCATTGGAGTAACATCTCGACATTGAACCGATCAAAGAGATCTTGCATCGGAATGACATATCAAAACTGGGCCGACAATGATCTTCATACCGATAACTGATCCATCGAAGAGACACCAACTATCGTTGAGACTACACCAAACTTCATGAACAGTGACAGTTACACCAATCGGTGTAGCACAGCTCCATCGCTGGAACATAAACAGGTTATGCTGAAGACCTCCGTTTTGCCGATGGAACATTGTAGGAGAAAACCACCATCAGAGTGACCCAACACATCAGAAGGAGATATCCACAGCACACCAATAATCGGTGTGTCATGCAAATGTCCAACTGTCAGAGTATCACAACACCATCAATAATAGTCTCTCAAATCACACCGATAGTTCAAGGTTTTGCCGATTCCTGTAATCTGAGTCACAAGTACTCAACAAAAACTATTGTCAATCAAAGTATGCACCCAATGCTAAGCTATCAACTTAGCTATCTATTGACACATGGGAACACTCCTAGGCCTCTGGGTTACCTAAAACTTGGAGTGAATCTCCAGAGTGAGCTGGCTCTATAGATGAACTCTTGTAATCTAAATGATTTACCCAAGAAAAGGGTGAGAAGATAACTGAAATTTAAATTCTAAAATCTAATCTCCAAAACTATAATTTGCTCTAATGATCTCTCTCACAAATAGCTCCTTAAACATAAACTTTCACAACCTCACCTAGAACATACAACTCAAAAGTAATTTGCATGATGGCTTGATCTGAACACAACACACAACCAGAATCATATGAAATATTTGTATATAGTTTCACAATAAAGAGAAATGACAAAGGATAAAATATTTATTATCACAATGAAATATCAAATCAATATTGTGAGTATGAGGCAAATTAAATGAGGTAGGAATGCTCTACTATATTGAACTGAAAGGAGTACATGAAAACAAAAATCTGAGTGAAAAAGTGTTTACAAGCTCTTTGTAGATGAACAAGAGAGAAGAAACAATGATCTCAACTAACTGAGGAAAAGTAAATTTTCCTCCAATATATGTCTCCAAAAAAACTCCCAAGGAAAAAGCTGAGAAAAGATCCTCAAAATAGTCATCCTGATCCATTTTCGAGCTCCCAAAAAAAGCCACCAAAAAAAAAACTAAAACTAGCCCAAACTAATTACAAAAGCTACCAAAATCTCCCCCAAGGTGGTCACACCCAAAAAATAGGCTTTATCTACTCAATAAAGGCTCCATTTCATCCATATTTGCCCAAAAGAAAGCAAACTCAAAAAGAAAGATTTACTATGCTTTACTTTGCTTTAACTGCATATAAATAACAAATAGTTAAAAGCAATTTATAGGGAAAATGCTTTAAAAATCATTTTACAAAGATTTGCAGTTTTATTTTCTCAATTAAACTTGATTTGATTTTTGCAAAAATAATACAAGGCTTGACATGTCTCATTTTGCCAAGTATAATATATCATTTGAGCATATTGATTTTCTATAAAAAACCTAAAAAAATGGAAAAATAAAAGACCTCTAGGGTCTACCCCCATTGGTTTTGCAAATAATCTAAGGCATTATGGAAGGTTTATCTACCTTTCAAAAGTGGCTAAATAACCTCTAAGGCATAAAGCCTAGGCAATGAAACATGTAAAAGGGACAAATGATGCCCTCGAGGGTATTAGCTAAGGCAATGAAAAATAATTCGATGTGATAAAAATATCACAATCGAATTAGGGCATATGAAATCCTAACACAAAACATTCAGAGCCCTAACTTTTTAGGCTAATTGCACTTTGTAACTTTTAATGAAAAGAGGCTCTACTTTTGCCAACACTGAGCTAGGGTTTGGGTTGTTTTCCTCCATCTCTCTGTTGTACCTAAAGGATTTTAATGGATTCTCTTGAAGATTTCGATAGGAAATAGAAAGGTAAATACTTCTATCACAGATTTGGACCAATTTTCATTTAACATAGGTTTCTAGCTTTATATTTGTGGCCATAATAAATCTTTTTACATATTTTCTTTGTACCTTTGGTATATGATTTGTTTGTCTTTCATTGTGAGGCCATCATGGCCGACTGGTCTTGAATCTTGGGAGCTTTCCCTATGGGTAAACCCATGTCTTACATGCATGTATCTTCACTCAGGAATAAGGTAAAATCTCCTCTTTTGATCCTTACACCATTTCTCTAATTTCTATTTATATGAAGTTCAACATGACCATAGGAAGTCATAAAATGAAAGGCATTTTTCTTGCATTCTGTTAAAATCATTACAGAACCCTTTTCTACTTTGAAGACCACAGCCATGTACTATATGTGTGCTCATTTAAGTAGTTTCCTTCATGAAAGTCATGGCTGGGATTATATTTCTAAGCATTTTCTTGTGTTTTCATAGCTTGAAAGCTCTATACTTCTTCTGTATACAAGATTCTTCTTCAAAACTCAAGTGGGTTTACCCTGTCAAGAACAAAAGTCTTCTTCAGCCATGGCCATATGCTATATGTGCTCATTCCTGGGTGGTTTCTTGATTGGAGGTCATAGGTATAACATTTCATTTCTCCCTCATTTGTTGAGTATTTTCTTGTTTATATGAACTTGAAACCCTAAGTGGGATTAAACTGCTGTGAACAAATACTTCCTTCATTTGATGACTACAACATAATACATACATTATTGATCATTGTGGCACTTTCATTTATCTATTCAACTGATTTGTTCATCCATGACTATCTTGTCCTTATGATGACATGACACTACCATTTGTAGCTGTAGAAGCTGATATGTATATATAACCATCTAAATAGTTTTGATTGCTCATCTTTTGCTTACTGTGATAGTGACTCATTCACATGTTCTCAATTCTTACTAAACTTTCTAGATGATGTAGCTACCTTTCATGGCTCCTCTCTCTTATAAGGCATTTTTGAAAATTGAGACTTAACTCTCTCCTTCATATTTCTGTGAACTAATATATATATCATTGCTTGAGGTTCTATGCTCATATGATTATGTATGCATTTGGGATTTTCTCCATTTGATATCAAACTCACTATATTTTCTAAATGCTATGATTACATTCTTCTTTTCATGACTCCTATAGCTTAATGTCATCATGCAAGCTACATTAAATCTTCCCATGGGTGTATTGTATATGGAATGCCTAATACTTAATGCACTGTAGTAGATGTTTATCATGGCATATTTATATGTAGAAAACACAAGAAATACTTCCAATAAATAATGCTATTCACTATTTTTGATGAGGACTTGAATAAGAGATTTGTATGTTGTCCCTTATATGCAATTATCATTGGAAATCTACCTTGATGTATCAAGTGAAGTACTCTTGTATTGCTGATGCTTCTACTATCGAATATAGTGACTATTGAGAAAACGCTTTGTCTTTTCTTACCCAAGATTGCACTACATTGCTGATGGTGACTTTGCATGTTCCATACATGGCTTACACTCACTTTCTTGACAAAATGCATAATGAAATAATTGTGTCCTGTCATGTTGTCATTGTCCTGCTTCTGGCTGATAATATGCTTTATGATTGATTTTGCCCTTTATGACTGTTTTATGCATTCAATAGTAGCTATTTATTTTATTAACAACAAATAGTGATAAATACGTATTTATTATTGCTCCATGATGATTCTTTGTATGTACAGTCATTAATGACTGCATTCACAAGGCTAGTCCAGTCATCGATGGCTTTACCTACATTCTATTTGACTCTTGGGCACTTGGTTGGTTTAATCATTATGTTCATTATGCTTTCTTCATGGTTGCTCCATTATATAGTTGTTCTAGTACAATTGAGATTGCACCTCGCACTTTGAATTTGATTCCATTATACGACATGCTGGGCTCAACCCTTGTGGGAGCCTATTTTTCCACCACATGCTGAAATGTCTTCAAACCAGAAACATAAGTTCTTCTATACCTACATAGGAAACAAACATATTAGATTAAAATAGTGAAGCTCATTGATGTTTCATTTTTCAAGCTCTCTTGCATATGAGTGATTTGATCTTCTGGCTCAGTGCATCATAAAGAATGTAGTATGTCTCTATTTGATGAAGTACATAGTATAAATCATATCTAGAGCTCTAACATATCTCTCTCCATCACAGCAGGTTCATTCAAAGGTCAGGAGAAAATGGGAATTAGCTACAGTGAGGGTCAACTCAAGACTTCAATAGGCAATGATAGATATGCCTTATCTCATCTGCTTCATTACCTTACCTTTCCATAGATGCATACTATATTCCTTCTGATGTATTAGTTCAGCTATTCCCATGGCTTGTGTGGGACATTTGATCTTTCTTTCTTTCATTCAATGCAAGTTTATTTAGTTTGGTATATCTCATTTGTAAAATAAATGAACATTGTAATGTGAAATGAAATAACTTCTATCTCTCATAAAAACTTTGCAAAGCAATGAATGATGAACTGAATTTTTCTCTTCTGTCATAACAAAAGCTTGATAAAATTGAACCTTCTCTTTTCAAGCATATAAACCAACTATGCAAACTAACATAACAAAGAAATTTTAAGAACATTTCATCTTAACATAAGCTTAATGAATCAGCTCTACAAATTTGAGTTGTAGAAGAAAATTTGGTATTAATACTACATTCCTTCATGATATGATTCTTCCTCTTTAATGTTCTATGAGAAGTACATTATCTCTTTATCACTGGAGATTGTAATTTCTGACTTGAAGACTATCACCTTTCTCAATGTGTCATACTTCTTATGCTTGTGATGACTATATTTGTCACCATACCCATTGTTCTTTGTCCTTTAATTTTTTTCCAGCATCATTTGTCAACCATCGTGTCATTAACCTCAATCATCTCAAGAGCATAGATCTATAGTCTTGTCATATGCCTAGCCTTTCTTCAGTCTCTCTTCTTTTCTTTAAGCATGTCTTCTCTTTCTCTAATAGTTCTCACCCTTTGATCAATGACAACAGAATGCTCATATAGAATATGCTTTAACTAATCTTTCCTTGAATTGTCTTCTCTATGGTGCTAAAGGATAGTGCAATGGTTATCTCCCCCTGAACTCATGCTTGTGTTGTCTAGATGGTTTCACAAAAGTACTTCTACAAAATCTTGCTTTATGCCCATAGTTATTGCAATTGTAGCATATGACATTATCATTTACCAATGGTGCAAAGGAGTTATAGTTCCTTCTTGTGAACCCATAAGAGCTCCTATTCTTGATCCAACCGACATGTCTTGCTTGATTTCTACAATCTCTTGCTTTGCGTCCAAAGTTACTACAAGAATAACAATAACCATAGAAAGAATGATATAACCTTGTTACTTATATTTGCCTTGGAGGAAAGGATCTTTTGAATTTACCTTTGTTGTCCTTGAGAGAAGTGTTGGTTTTCTGCTGAGCATAATTTTCCTTCTTGTTGTTATTACTAATGAAGATTTTGAGAGCATTCAGCTTTACATTATTTATCTTCTTCAATGATTGAATTGCCTTAGAACTTTGGCCTTCTTCACAAGCCAATACCACTGTTATCAAATATTGGCTTTTTAGAATTGATAATGTTATCCAATATCCCCATACTTTTCTCATTTTTTAGGTTACTGTTTAGTTTGTTTGATGTCTTTTCTAGCTCTTTCCTCAATGTGACAATTTCACATTCCAACTTCTCACATTCTTTTTCTTGTTCTTCCAATCGGGTTTTAGTTAAATCTTCTATCCTTTTACTTTCTTCAAATTGAAGCTTTAGATTTGAAGTTAATTTTTTAGTTTCTATAATCTCCTTCCTTTCCTCTTCAAATCTAACCTTTCTTCTTTGATTCCTTCTTTTCGCCCTCTCAATTTCACTTATAGCAAATTCCAACTCTTCTCCCAAAGCTTCTAGATTATGTGAACTACCTCTTTCTTGTGATTTTCATCTTTGTCTTCAATTTCCTTTATTATTTCAGCCATGAATAACATTTCATCTTCACAACTTTCCACATAATAGTCACTTGAAGAATCTTTATCTCTATAAGAGTATAATCTCTTCTTGAAGTTTTGCCTTTTGTTCTTTTTTTGATACTTATTATTTTTGCTTCCTTTCTTTGGCTTGTAAACTTCTTCTTCACTATCACTACTATAAGAATAAGGACATGCTTTTGCATAATGTCCAATTTTACCACATGTAAAGCATTTGAAGGGTAGTTTACCCTTGTATTTTCTTGATCCTTTCTTTATCTTTCTTACAAAATTTGCTTCTTCCTCATCTATTGAATTATTATCTTCCACTTCCTTCCCTTTTGAATTCTTAGATGCTTTGAATGCAGCCTCCTATTGTATTGATGTATATATTTCTATCCTCATCTCATAAGTAGTTAGGATTCCATGTAGTTCATCCATGGTTAGGGTATCCAAGTCCTTCATTTCTTTTATTGCTGAAACTTTAGAGTCAAATCTTGGTGGAAGTGATCTCAACACTTTTTACACTACGATTGGTTCTCTTACTTCTTCTCCAAGGCCTCGAATGGTGTTGGTAACTTCATCCACACGCAAGAAAAATCCACCAATATTTTCCTCTTCACCCATTTTAAGACTTTAAAAATTGTTTCTATGTGTTTGCAATTTTGCTCCCTTCACTTTCTTGTCTCCTTCATAAGTGTGCTTCAACTTATCCCAAATCTCTTTGGCCGATTTGCAATGTATTATCTTCACAAGTTCAAATTCATTTAATCCACATAGGATTCCATTCTTGGCTCTAACATTATTTTCACTTACCTTCTTTCCTGATGAATCCATTGGAGGTGTTGAAGGATATTTATATCCATTCACCACTAATTGTCAAACATCACATCCTATAGCATTTATACAGGCCTCCATTCTCATACTCCAAAATGCATAATTTCTTCCATCAAACAATAGAGTCTTGTTGGAAGAGAATCCTTCTCCACTCATGATGTGTGATATATGGATCTCCCTTCAAGTTTGTTAGACTTATTTTAAGGGCCTGCTCTGATACCAATTGTTGGCCCACAATTGACATTAAACCAAAAGGTCGACATATCAATTTCTAATACAAGCACCAGAGTTAATGAATCCACTGGAGGTAATTAGTCCATGTCACGAATCCCATGGGCAGTGATGACCATTTGCCAACAAACTCCCCCCAATGTTATCTAAGGGAATTCAAACCCATAACCTTTCACTCTAATACCAATTTATGAACACACAATTTCTAATTAGTAAAATCTGTCCCGCAACAGAAGGATCTAAGGGAACTACTATAGGAGGAAAAACAATTAAGATTTTGATTTTGTAAGTCTTTTAAACATTTTATTTTGTTATGTTAATTATGGTAGACAATATGTAAAATTTAGGCTGTGAGTAGACTTGCAATACCATTTGTCATTCTTTTCTTATAATATATGTGCATTTCTATATGAAGAGTGGTCAAATTGGGTTCACTGGAGTTATTACAAAACTAACCCAACTGACAAAGGGCTATTTTCAATAAAATTACACTATCCTCGAAAGCTTTTGTCTTGTAGATCACATTTTTCAATTTCAAATTTATTATTCAGTATTTTAGTCAATTTTGGATTCCTCATTTGGTTAAACGAGATGAACTAGGTCTAGACATTAGAGTGGTTGTTTGGAGTGGCTCTCTACGGGCCCGGGGCCCACAAGTGGCTGCCAGGGGAACTAGTAGCAGAGTTAGAGTAATAAGTGATAACTAAACAAAAATATTGGGGTAAAAACACTAGTATGATAATGAGTCCTTGTGTATGGCCTTGAGGGCTTGTAAAGGATAAGGATGCAACGAGAAGGCCTATCCATCTATCGGGAGTCAAGTTATCCATTTGTAGGGCATTGATTCAGGCATGATTGAGTCTCCTCGTCTGTATGAGAGGTGTACTTTGTTCTGTGTGGTGTCGTACCTTCGAGCATACATGATGACACTCCATCCGATCTGCACTCTAGTATCTAGTACCTTAGCAGTCGTGAGTAGTACCCAAAATATGATTGGATGAGAATCTCTATGTTATGACACTAGCTTTATGCGTTGTTTTCTGTGTCTACTCTGTGATTGATGTGAGTGTTGGCCATCGTGTATACCCTTAATTTGTTACTTCTGTTTGGGCCTTGTGACTACCTTCGAGCATGATGGGGTGGTCTCTTATGAGTCCACATGGCTGGGAGGCATTGCCACCACCATTAGGCACCAGTGAACAAGTTATTGAAGCACCAGTTGGAGATGTTCTCTCTCTCCATTACTTTATCAGTTGTACTTATTTAGTCATTGTATCATATTCATGACTATGCCATTGTACTGTATATTCTTTTATGTAATTGTACTCTCTTAAGAGAGAAGATGTAACCATGTAATTTAATGAGAAGAAATAAGATGTTTCTTATTTGACTTACGGATTCTAGTGTGAGTATTAGATCCACTTGTACTATGACAATTATGTATTCATGTTTTTATTTGGAATGGGTATTAGGGAAATTTGAGTTGGTGTTTAAAATGAATGTAGTTGTAACAATGTTTCCTCTAGAGAGTGATTTAGTCCTCTCCTGTGCGTTGTACATCCGGCCATACTTAGCCATGAATGCTGTTGACATATCGAATTGACAATCATCCTATGAGTATGTTATCTATTTATGTCAAAAATAAAATTATCTTGTCCTCTTTTAGCTCTTACCCTTCGAGGGTTACATAGCAGGATGTTACATCTGGTACGAAATCCCATGTTCACACACTGGGAGGTCTAGCGTACTTGAGCCGTCTATGTTTTGTTGTGTGTGGCATGAGCTTGTTATATTGTTTTATAGTCTTGTTGTTATGCTTGAATACCTTAGTTTGGTGTATAAGTCATCCTTGGGATGATCTATTTTGATGCGTTCTTTGTCTCCTTTAGGATTCCTCCTAGGGGTAGAGCCAAAGGTAGAGTTAGAGGTATCTCCACTGTTCTTTGATGTAGCACCAAGTGTAATGCCAATCAGGGTAATCAAGTTGAGCATCAGGAGGAATAGAATGCTGAGAATCAAGCCAAAGGGCTTGGGAGTGCTTAGGTTTTAGCTCTTTTATAGTAGATTATGGATCGATTAGGACCTTGTCATGAGGTATCTCATGAGGAGGAGTCACATCCTTCTCATCAAGATGGTCAGGATGCTAGAGCTAAGCGTGAGCATTCCCATAGTCTAGGTCATTCGAGTGCGGTTGTTGTGAGGGATAGGGTGGCTATAGAGTCCCTTGTTCATGGTTGTGTGTTGAGTTTGGGCACCTTCACTACCACAGTGGATCTTCGTGTGTTGCCTTTGGGATCCTATGGGATTGTCTACCTCAAGACTCTAGAATCTTCAACCTTCTGTAACCCCAAATCAGCTAGGGTTTCTATTTTCCCACCTATTCTTGACTCTACACTAGCCCCCTTTTCTCTACTACCATACAGTGTTCCCAAAATAGTCATAAATAACACTTTTTGGCAGCCTCTAGCTAAATTTCAAAATTTGCAACTCCCTCCAAAGTAGGTCAACTTCCGGGAAGCATAACTTTTGATCCGGGTGTCCGATTGACGAACCGTTTTAAGCACCAAAAAGATCGCGATGTGAATTATCATGCCAGAAATCTATAAATGGATTTCTATCAACTTTTTGGAATATTATGGGATGTTTTAATGCCTCATATCTCATTCCAGAAATTTTCAAGGGCTTTTCAGAAAATAAAAACTTTAACATCTTTCAGCTCACAAATGATCTTTGCCTGATTCCTTCACCAAAGGTCTTATAGTTTTGTTATGTAACTTTCTAGAAGTTTTTGCTTCATTACATGCCCAAATGCAAACTTTCTAAAAATAGCAGGTACACTTTCCAAAATAGGCAAGTCGCTATTTTTAGCAGTTTTGGAAAAACTAAAAGTCCTACATTATTATTCTAGATATTATGGAACCAGAAACACTAATTATGGAAAGAAATGAAAAAAACTACAATGATTTTGAATTAACTTCTTTTTGGGTGATGCAAGATTGCCCTTACACCACTGGATGCTCCTGCATCAATAGGCAGGACTGTGATCTTTTTACAAAATACTTCAAATAGAACTGTGATCTCATGGATTACAGTGAGTGCAGTTAGTAGATGTCATGCTAGTCTTTAGTTGAGAGCATCCACCAGTTTCCATCTCAGGAGAAATTTTATGCAATGATTAAGGAGGCAGGCATTGAGAAAGTTGAGTATGAGAACCTTGCGTGCAGAGTAGTTGTAGTTCATTATGGATTCAAGTTATAATAAATATTCATTGTCCTTTTTATGAAGTTTGTTAAGCATTGAGAGCAATCAATAATATATCTAAAGTGGATAACCAATAAATTACAGTATATGTTGTTGTGTACTATCTAATCTCAATCATTAGAGCCAAGGTTTTCATATACTTTGGTAGAGTTGTTTTCTATGCATCCTCTTGGTTCATGCGAAAGAGGGAGATATTTGGCAATGATTGAGATGTGTTCTTCTCAAAGAATCAGATTCAGAAAGAATGCCCATTATTGACGGGCCGTGAAGAGCATATTTTAGTTGATCTTGTAGGGACTTCTGGTGATGGTTTAAGTATTGAGTTCCCAAAATTGCATCCATCTCCAAGTTGTTTTGAGAAACATTATCAAAAATTATGATAGCCTCAGTGATATGTCTCTAGCAAGGCCTAATCAATCAAATCATCATAACCTGATTGGTTTGTTGAAGGTCTAATAACCTCTGTGTGATGATCGTGGGAAATCGAATACAGTGATAACATGAAGACCAGTTATAAGAGCATTTGAAGCTCTACATGCAACTAAGAAATATAAAGCTAGACTCCACCAAGATGGGAGCATTGAAATCGGGTGTGGACATCAATTAATGCGTAATGGAAGGAGTATTCTTATCAAATAATTATAGTTCGAATTCTCTAATAAACATGTATGCAAATAGTATGGTCGTAAAAGATATTGAGAACATGAATAATATGAAAATGGCCTTGTATACACTACACAAATTGAACCATCAGAATGTGGTTGAGAAGTCGAATTGAAGATCTGAATTTGATTAGAGTTGGAAGAAAGGTTACACAGGTTGCAATGCTTGATCCACCAAGAGAGGAGTCAACAGCGGAGTCTCTATGTCACCTGTTTGGAGCATTTGATCCATTGGATGACTTAGTTGGGCATTCATATACCGCATTAGATTTAGAGGAGTTATCACCCATACAATGGGCATTAGCTCTACAATGTTTGGTGATGGAATAAATGACACTCCTACTCTTAAAAGGGAAGATATTGGAATAGCAGTGGGATCAAGCACTACTGTTGTAAAAAGCACTTCTGATATGGTGTTGACTAATGATAACTTTGCCTCAATTATTGTAGTTGGGTGAGCCATATACAATAATACAATACAGTTCATCTGATAACACTAAGCACAAGTACTCCTCCCCTTTTACTATGTTCAGGAAAGATGCAAGGTTACCTTGATGTAGTCAAAGAAGAGCAAATGCCTTGGGTAGTTTTACCTCAAGCTAAATATCTTGATGCAACGGCTCATCAACATTCCAAGAGCAAGGATATAATGTATGACATAGATGATTATTTCTTGAATGCACTAGAGGATTAGCAATTATTATGTGTAGGTGAATCCCAGTTTATTAAAGACTCTTAGGAGCTTGAGTCTCTTTTATTGAATGAGTTTCTTGAGAGCTAGGTTAGCCAAGGTACTTTTAAAGCTAAGAGTCCCATGCCTGATCTCTCTGAATGTGGTCAAATTGGAGGCAATGAATCTGAATCTCGTCAGGAGATGGTTGAAGCTAGGAATTTGATGTCTAGCCTTCTTGATTATGGTTGCATTGGAAATGATCAACCTCAAAAGGAACTTATTGAAAATAGTGAAGTTGAAAGGGAGGTAAAAAGTAATTGTAGCAATTATATGCATTGGGAAGGACTCTAGGGAAGTCAAAATGTCACTCTTAAAAGTGAGTTATTAAATTAATCTGAAGATAGCTTTTGAAAGGCAGTTATTCCATGAGAAGATGAAAGAATAAATTTTATTTGTTCGATGGAATTTCAAAAGATCAATTATAAGAGAAGATAAAAGATTTCTTAACATTTCAAGAGGTAGTTATGAAAATAGAAAAGTTTCCTAAGAGACTTATAAATATGTTGTTTATTATCATGTAAAAGGGATCTTTTTTTTCATCTCAGAAACAGGGAAGGAGGAAGCAAATTTTCTTTTCAAGCACAGTTTGTTGTATCAGATGTGGAATCTTTGAACTTACATGTTGGAGAAATAAGGGGATTATTTCTTAATCTTTGCATTTATTAATATTCTCTTTGATTGCCAATGTCCTTTGTGTCTCCATAATTGTTCTTCAATATTATATTTGTGTTGATATTGAAGAACAATTACAAGGACACAAAGGACATTGGCAATCAAAGAGAATATTAATAAATGCAAAGATTCAGACATAATCTGCTTGTCTATCCAATATGTAAGTTCAAAGACTCCACATCTGATACAACAAACTGTACTTGAAAAGAAATCTGCTTCCTGCTTCCTTGTTTCTGAGATAAAAAAAAAGATCCCTTTTACATGATAATAAATAGCATATTTAAAAGTCTCTCAAGAAACTTTTCAATTTTCATAACTGCCTCTTGAAAGGTTAAGAAATATTTTATCTTCTCCCGTAACTGATCTTTTGAAATTCAACCAAACAAATAAAACTTATTCTTTCATTTTCTCATGGAATAACTGTCATTTAAAATCTATCTTCAAATTAATTAAATAACTCACTTTTAAGAGTGACATTTTGACTTCCCTAAGTCCTTTCCAACACATATAATTGCTACAATTATTTCTTACCACCCTTTCAACTTCACTATTCTTAATAAGTTCCTTTTGAGGTTCATGGTTTCCAATGCAACCATAATTAGGAAGGCCAGACATCAAATTCCCAACATCAACAATATCCCGACAAGATTCAGATTCATTGCCTCCAATTCAACCACATTTAGAGAGATCAGGCAAGGGACTCTAAGCTTTAAATGTCCCTTGGCGAGATTAGCTCTCAAGAAACTCATTACATAAAAGAGACTCCAGCTCTTGAGAGTCTTCAATAAACTAGGATTCACTTGCACACAATAATTGGTAATCCTCTGGTGTATTCAAGAAATAATCAGCTATGCCATACGTTATATCCTTTCTCTTGGATTGTTGACGAGTCATTGCATCAAGATATTCAGCTTAAGGTAAAACTACCCCAGGCATTTGCTCTTCCTCATCTATTGAATTATTATCTTCCACTTCCTTCCCTTTTGAATTCTTAGATGCTTTGAATGCAGCCTCCTTTTGTATTAATGTATATATTTCTGTCCTCATCTCATAAGCAGTTAGGATTCCATGTAGTTCATCCATGGTTAGGGTATCTAAGTCCTTCATTTCTTTTATTGGCTAAACTTTAGAGTCAAATCTTGGTGGAAGTGATCTCAACATGTTTTACACTATGATTGGTTCTTTTACTTCTTCTCCAAGGCCTCGAATGGTGTTGGCAACTTCATCCACACGCAAGAAAAATCCACCAATATTTTCCTCTTCACCCATTTTAAGACTTTAAAAATTGTTTCTATGTGTTTGCAATTTGGCTCCGTTCACTTTCTTGTCTCCTTCATAAGTGTGCTTCAACTTGTCCCAAATCTCTTTGGCTGATTTGCAATGTATTATCTTCACAAGTTCAGATTCATTTAATCCACATAGGATTGCATTCTTGGCTCTAACATTATTTTCACTTACCTTCTTTCCTGATGAATCCATTGGAGGTGTTGAAGGATATTTATATCCATTCACCACTGATCGTCAAATGTCATATCCTATAGCATTTATACAGGCCTCCATTCTCATACTCCAAAATGCATAATTTCTTCCATCAAACAATAGAGTCTTTTTGGAAGAGAATCCTTCTCCACTCATGATGTGTGATATATGGATCTCCCTTCAAGTTTGTTTGACTTATTTTAAGGGCCTGTTATGATACCAATTGTTGGCCCACAATTGACATTAAACCAAAAGGTCGACATATCAATTTCTAATACAAGCACCAGAGTTAATGAATCCACTGGAGGTAATTAGTCCATGTCACGAATCCCATGGGCAGTACTGACCATTTGTCAACAAACTCCCCCCAATGTTATCTAAGGGAATTCAAACCCATAACCTTTCACTCTAATACCAATTTATGAACACACAAATATACTGAGAGGGGGAGTCAATCAATATATTACAAATTTTGCCAATTTAACTTTTTCATCAAATGGAAACTATGTAGGAATATAACAATATGAACAAGTTGAAACAAATATTTTATGTGGAAACCCTTACAGGAGAAAACCATGGTACAAATAATGTACTTTATATTTATGTAAGTTTACAATGATTGTAGGCACCAACCTCTTAAACTATTTTGTAGGCACCATCCTACAAGGAGCACCAACTCCCTCTTCTAAGGAACCAACCTTGGCAAACTTGAGGCACCAACCTCTTGTGAATGATTAAATATTTAAATGTAGAATGAGATCTTCAAATCTGATCTGCTCTTTGCTTCATACCTTATCCTTCTTTGTGATGTATGTTGTCACTTTAATGCCCACACAAGAAATATAATCTTCTATTTTGATTTTCACATGACTATTCTCACACATCAGATTTCAATTTTTCACACATATTTCTCCTTTAAAGCCTTTTATAGTAAATCAGATACATCTACTAGAGTATGAATGTTTTCTTTTATTCTTCACTCACTGTAACAACCCTCGTGTTCGCATTTTTCTTTTTCTTATCCTTAATGGATTCGGATAACTGTATATTTTGTATTGGATTATGCATCCTATTATTATTTTGTATTGGCACTGGTGATTTGCAATCTTGATACTATTATGATGTTGACATGATTATTGTTTATTCTAGATTTTATGCTTACATGATTAGATGTTTTTATTGTCAATTTTACATGATTATGGACAGGAAAGGGATGATCTCGTAACACTCGTATCCGAGAGGCTTACAATGTCATGACCCTCTTCCTGATGATTGATGTTTCTTCAGCTATATGAGATATGTTATATGCATAGGTACTTTGATGTGTGCTTGGAATGTTATAGGTACTAAGTATCGACTCTGCATGGATTCATAGGCTTGAGCATACTCTTATTATCCCCGATGGTGGTTACTGGAGATAATCACAAGATCTATACCCTAGACTAGGCCACTATACCCTGTTAGTGTAGTGTTTCTGTGATATGTGTTTACCTTCCAGTTAACCTATGGTAATGTATCGATTATCTTATGGTCGTATGTGGTTTACGAGTATGTCTTGTTTGGCTATTTAGTCATGGTTTGCCGTTAATCTCTTTATGTGGCTATATTGGTTGTCGGTGTTATGTTGTGGTTTCAAATATGGGAACTATAACTGTGAATTCATATATTTCGTCTCTTTATCTAATTTTAAAATTTGTGTTATATTGTCTAATATTGATAATTTCCTTGAAGTATTAAAAGTGTGATGTCTAAAATTCCTATTCCTTGTAGCATGTAATTTCTTAGTTTTGAAATCAAATACTATAAACTACCATTTTATTAAAATTTAGGTGAACTATCTTATATATTTTAAATGATCAAGGAATGCTTGATGCATGACCTTATTCTTTTCTTCAAATGTGATGAAATTTAATTTTCAAATCAGACAATAATTGGGGCCAAAATAGAGGCCATCCATTTCAGTGTTAGCACATTGTAATTGGTCTAACTATCTACTCTCCATCGAGTTTGGCTTGCAACCCAATTGAGAGCTTGTCGACTTGTTCACAAACATTAAATAAATTAGATTTACTTATTGAATAGTTCATCAATGTATAGAAAACTATTATTATGTATGTCATAGAAAACAAGTAATGGACGATGGCTCTTGAAAATGGTGGGTGAGTTTGTTTATGATAGAAGGAAAATATCTTGGGTCAGGAGGTGAGCAATTTTTGTTCTGGCAAGGAATGGGGCAGATTATGTAGAGTTTGGTGGAGGATGTCACAAAAAAATATATATTTGGGAGAGAGAGGTAAATGAATTGATGTTTTTGGGGTGAGACGTTTTGGAAAGAAAGCAAGCAAGCTAAGGAGGGAGTCAATCCCTGGACCTTGTTCTTTGTAAACTTTTAGCATTCAACTGAAAAGCTCTAGGAATTCATCATCTACACTATAGGTTAAGGTGACCGAATGGATGTTTTTGGGAGGAGGAATCTTGCAATCGGTGGCATGTAGGGAAAAGAAGTAGAGGCAATGCCTCTTTGGAGAGGCTCTAAAACAAAAGAAAAAAAGAAACAGAACAGAAAATAGGGGGCAGTGATCACTCAGGCTAGCATATCAGTTGCAAGATTTGAGGTGAGGAGAGGGAGTGTGATTAAAAGGTATATGCATCAATTCCTTATTTTTTTAGCACAAAACCTAAACTTTGTTTGTTGCAATTCTATTAACCACAGGAAAAAAGAAACCCCTTGGCTATGTTTTAAAACTCATGCCAAAATTTATTTCAATGCAAGAAATTTACATCACCTCTTTCCTTGAATTGACTTTTTTAATAGTGCAGAAATTTATTTCAATGCAAGATTTTTTCGTCACCTCTTTCCTTGAATTTACTTTGTTACCATGCAGAACTATTTTCTTATTATGTAGATCAAAGGGTTTTTAATGAAAGATTATGTGGTTTTTGTTTATAATTTTTAGGAAAACTGAGGGTTTGATTTTATAGAGAATATAATGAAGGTAGCCATATAGAAAATTGGGATGCCATGATAGAGATTGAAGAGATCTAAGTCCCATGAAACCCTTTTGTTATACGATGCCTTCTCTGAAAGGATTTTCATTACAACTCTTCTTAAGATAACTAAGCGGCATTTTGTTTTGGTCATTATGGTCAATTCTACTGAATCACCATCCTTGTGGAAACTATCGCCCTAGAGTTAAAGAATGACATGGCACTAAAATAACTTAGATTCATCCATCTGTCTTTGTGCATTGAAATTTGGTCACATAATTTCTAATTAGTAAAATATGTCCCGCAATACAAGGATCTAAGGGAACTACTATAGGAGGAAAAACAATTAAGATTTTGATTTTGTAAGCCTTTTAAACATTTTATCTTGTTATGTTAAATATGGTAGACAATATGTAAAATTCAGGCTGTGAGTAGACTTGCAATACCATTTGACATTCTTTTCTTATAATATATGTGCATTTCTATATGAAGAGTGATCAAATTGGGTTCACTGGAGTTATTACAAAACTGACCCAACTGACAAAGGGCTATTTTCAATAAAATTACACTATCCTCGAAAGCTTTTGTCTTGTAGATCACATTTTTCAATTTCAAATTTATTATTCAGTATTTTAGTCAATTTTGGATTGCTCATTTGGTTAAACGAGATGAACTAGGTCTAGGCATTAGAGTGGTTGTTTGCAGTGGCTCTCTATGGGCCTGGGGCCCACAAGTGGCTGCCAGGGGAACTAGTAGCAGAGTTAGAGTAATAAGTGATAACTAAATAAAAATATTGGGGTAAAAACACTAGTATGATAATGAGTCCTTGTGTATGGCCTTGAGGGCTTGTAAAGGATAAGGATGCAATGAGAAGGCCTCTCCATCTATGGGGAGTCAAGTTATCCATTTGTAGGGCGTTGATTTAGGCATGATTGAGTCTCCTCGTCTATATGAGAGGTGTACTTTGTTCTGTGTGGTGTCGTACCTTCGAGCATGCATGATGACACTCCTTCTGATCTACACTCTAGTATCTAGTACCTTAGTAGTCGTGAGTAGTACCCAAACTATGATTGGATGAGCATCTCTATGTTATGACACTAGCTTTATGCTTTATTTTCTGTGTCTACTCTATGATTGATGTGAGTGTTGGCCATCATGTATACCCTTAATTTGTTACTTCTATTTGGGCATTGTGACTACCTTTGAGCACGATGGGGTGGTCTCTTATGAGTCCACATGGTTGGGAGGCGTTGCCACCACCATTAGGGACCAGTGACCAAGTTATTGAAGCACCAGTTGGAGATGTTCTCTGTCTCCATTACTTTATCAGTTATACTTATTTAGTCATTGTATCATATTCATGACTATGCCATTGTACTGTATATTCTTTTATGTAATTGTACTCTCTTAAGAGAGAAGATGTAACCATGTAATTTAATGAGAAGAAATAAGATGTTTCTTATTTGACTTACAGATTCCAGTGTGGGTATTAGATCCACTTGTACTATGACAATTATGGATTCATGTTTTTATTTGGAATGGGTATTAGGGAAATTTGAGTTGGTGTTTAAAATGAATGTAGTTGTAACAATGTTTCCTCTGGAGAGTGATTTAGTCCTCTCCTGTGGGTTGTACATCCGACCATACTTAGCCATGAATGTTGTTGACATATTGAATTGACAATCATCTTATGTGTATGTTATCTATTTATGTCAAAAATAAAATTATATTGTCCTCTTTTAGCTCTTACCCTTCGATGGTTACATAGCAGGATGTTACATCTGGTATGAAATCCCATGTTCACACATTGGGAGCTCTGGCGTACTTGAGCCGTCTATGTTTTGTTGTGTTTGGCATGTGTGGTGTGAGCTTGTTATATTGTTTTATAGTCTTGTTGTTATGCTTTCATACCTTAGTTTGGTGTATAGGTCATCCTTGGGATGATCTATTTTGATGTGTTCTTTGTCTCCTTTAGGACTCCTCCTAGGAGTAGAGCCAAAGGTAGAGTTAGAGGTATATCCACTGTTCTTTGATGTAGCACCCAACGTAATGCTGATAAGGGTAATCAGGTTGAGCATCAGGAGGAATAGCATGCTGAGAACCAAGCCAAAGGGCTTGGGAGTGCTTAGGTTTTAGCTCTTTTATAGTAGATTATGGATCGATTAGGACCTCATCAGGAGGTATATCATGAGGAGGAGTCACATCCTTCTCAACAAGATGGTCAGGATGCTAGAGCTAAGCATGAGCATTCCCATAGTCTAGGTCATTCAAGCGCAGTTGTTGTGAGGGATAGGGTGGCTATAGAGTCCCTTGTTCATGGTTGTGTGTTGAGTTTGGGCACCTTCACTACCACAGTGGATCTTTGTGTGTTGCCTTTGGGATCCTATGGGATTGTCTTAGGCATCGATTGGTTGGAGACCCATCTTGCTAGTATATATTTGTTAGTGAACAGATTTGTCCTTCAAAAATAGCTATGGAAAATTACACAAAATGCCCGGGAAGGACTAATAGCACTAATAGATTTTTGGTGACTCTACCAAGGATTTAGGGTTTCTCCCTGTTTGTGGTGTATGTGTACTCCCCCTTAAGCATTCTGGATCTCCTCTTACTGATTGATGACTCCTGGATCCATGGTGTCTTGAATGTCAGCGAAGGAATTTTCTTGAGGCAAAGTATTGAAGGTTCACAGTACTAAACATCTTGAGGAAGTTATACAATGTCAATGGACAATAGAAAATACTCCTTTCCCTCCACTGTGTCACTGCTACATAAACTGGAGCCACTTCCTCCATTTATTCCTAAAATTTCACCACACAATCACTCAGATGATAATTCAAATTCCTAGCTGATCTTTAGTAGTGAGAAGGATATTAGACCTAGCAAAATTCCTAGTAAATATAGTCAAGAAAACAAGTGGCTCTATCTTTGAAATAAAAGATGATAAATGTGGAAGCATAGTTGATGCACTACTTGATAGAATGGCTCAAAAAGATGTAATCTATGGAATGCATTTCACTCTTGCTAGAGATTGTATTTGCAACTACCCTGGAAGAAAGACATCGATGTAAAATATGGAAGTATAGGTGATGAAAGGGGTAAATCATAAAACACACAATAATAGATATTGAACACAGTAAATAGAACTTTCTTTTATTGAACTATGCAACTCATTACATTATAGAAGCTCAATTACAATCAGAGGATGAATCCTTTACTGGCTGCAACACATTACAGGTTTCACAACCTCAAGACTCTAGAATCTTCAGCCTTCTATAACCCCAAATCAGCTAGGGTTTCTATTTTCCCACCTATTCTTGACTCTGCACTGGCCCCCTTTTCTCTACTACCGTCCAAGGTTCCCAAAATAGTCATAAATAGCATTTTGTGGCAGCCTCCAGCAAAATTTCAAAATTTGCAACTCCCTCCAAAGTAGGTCAACTTCTGGGAAGCATAACTTTTGATCCAGGTGTCTGATTGACGAACCGTTTGAAGCACCGAAAAGATCATGATGTGAAATATCATGTCAGAAATCTATAAATGGATTTCTGTAAATTTTTTGGAATATTATGGGATGTTTTAGTGCCTCATGTCTCGTTCCAGAAATTTTCAAGGGCTTTTCAGAAAATAAAAACTTTAATATCTTTCAGCTCACAAATGATCTTTGCCTGATTCCTTCACCAAAGGTCTTATATTTTTGTTATGTAACTTTCTAGAAGTTTTTCCTTCATTATGTGCCCAAAGGCAAACTTTCTAAAAATAGCAGGTACACTTTCCAGAACAGGCAAGTCACTATTTTTAGCAGTTTTGGAAAAACTGAAAGTCCTACAATATTATTCTAGATATTATGGAACTGGAAACACTAATTATGGAAAGAAATGAAAACAACTACAATGATTTTGAATTAACTTCTTTTTGGGTGATGCAAGATTGCCCTTACACCACTGGATGCTCCTGCATCAATAGACAAGACTGTGATCTTTTTACAAAATACTTCAAATAGAACTGTGATCTCATGTATTACAGTGAGTGCAGTTAGTAGATGTCATGCCAGTATTTAGTTGAGAGCATCCACCAGTTTCCATCTCAGGAGAAATTTTACACAATGATTAAGGAGGCAGGCTTTGAGAAAGTTGAGTATGAGAACCTTGCGTGCAGAGTAGTTGTAGTTCATTATGGATTCAAGTTATAATAAATATTCATTGTCCTTTTTATGAAGTTTGTTAAGCATTGAGAGCAATCAATAATATATCTAAAGTGGATAACCAATAAATTATAGTATATGTTGTTGTGTACTATCTAATCTCAATCATTAGAGACAAGGTTTTCATATACTTTGGTAGAGTTGTTTTCTATGCATCCTCTTGGTTCATGCCAAAGAGGCAGATATTTGGCAATGATTGAGATGTCTTCTTCTCAAAGAATGAGATTTAGAAAGAATGCCCATTATTGATGGGCCATGAAGAGCATATTTTAGTTCATCTTGTAGGGACTTCTGGTGATGGTTTAAGTATTGAGTTCCCAAAATTGCATCCGTCTCCAAGTTGTTTTGAGAAACATTATCAAAAATTATGATAGCCTCGGTGATATGTCTCTAGCAAGGCCTAATCAATCAAATCATCATAACCTGATTGGTTTGTTGAAGATCTAATAACCTCTGTGTGATGATCGTGGGAAATCGAATACAGTGATAACATGAAGACCAGTTATAAGAGCATTTGAAGCTCTACATGCAACTAAGAAATATAAAGCCAGACTCCACCAAGAATGGAGCATTGAAATTGGGTGTGGACATCAATTACGGCATAACGGAAGGAGTAATCTTATCAAATAATTATAGTTTGAATTCTCTAATAAACATGTATGCAAATAGTATGGTCGTAAAAGATATTGAGAACATGAATAATATGAAAATGGCCTTGTATACACTACACAAATTGAACCATCAGAATGTGGTTGAGAAGTCGAATCGAAGATCTGAATTTGATTAGAGTTGGAAGAAAGGTTACACAGGTTGGAATGCTTGATCCACCAAGAGTGGAGTCGACAGGGAAGTCTCTATGTCGCCTGTTTGGAGCATTTGATCCATTGGATGACTTAGTTGGGCATTCATATACCGCATCAGATTTTGAGGAGTTATCACCCATACAATGGGCATTAGCTCTACAATGTTTGGTGATGGAATAAATGACACTCCTGCTCTTAAAAGGGAAGATATTGGAATAGCAGTGGGATCAAGCACTGCTGCTGTAAAGAGCACTTCTGATATGGTGTTGACTAATGATAACTTTGCCTCAATTATTGCAGTTGGGTGAGCCATATACAATAATACGATACAGTTCATCTGATAACACCGAGCACAAGTACTCCTCCCCTTTTACTACGTTTAGGAAAGATGCAAGCTTACCTTGATGTAGTCAAAGAAGAGCAAATGCCTTGGGTAGTTTTACCTCAAGCTGAATATCTTGATGCAACGGCTCATCAACATTCCAAGAGCAAGGATATAATGTATGACATAGATGATTATTTCTTGAATGCACTAGAGGATTACCAATTATTGTGTGTAGGTGAATCCTAGTTTATTAAAGACTCTTAGGAGCTCGAGTCTCTTTTATGTAATGAGTTACTTGAGAGCTGGGTTCGCCAAGGTACTTTTAAAGCTGAGAGTCCCATGCCTGATCTCTCTGAATGTGGTCAAATTGGAGGCAATGAATCTGAATCTCGTCAAGAGATGGTTGAAGCTAGGAATTTGATGTCTAGCCTTCTTGATTATGGTTGCATTGGAAATGATCAACCTCAAAAGGAACTTATTGAAAATAGTGAAGTTGAAAGGGAGGTAAAAAGTAATTGTAGCAATTATATGCATTGGGAAGGACTCTAGGGAAGTCAAAATGTCACTCTTAAAAGTGAGTTATCAAATTAATCTGAAGATAGCTTTTGAAAGGTAGTTATTCCATGAGAAGATGAAAGAATAAATTTTATTTGTTTGGTGGAATTTCAAAAGATCAGTTATAAGAGAAGATAAAAGATTTCTTAATATTTCAAGAGGTAGTTACGAAAATAGAAAAGTTTCCTGAGAGACTTATAAATATGTTGTTTATTATCATGTAAAAGGGATCTTTTTTTCATCTCAAAAACAGGGAAGGAGGAAGCAAATTTTCTTTTCAAGCACAGTTTGTTGTATCAGACGTGGAATCTTTGAACTTACATATTGGAGAAATAAGGGGATTATTTCTTAATCTTTGCATTTATTAATATTCTCTTTGATTGCCAATGTCCTTTGTGTCTCCATAATTGTTCTTCAATAATATATTTCTATTGATATTGAAGAACAATTACAAGGACACAAAGGACATTGGCAATCAAAGAGAATATTAATAAATGCAAAGATTCAGAAATAATCCCCTTGTCTATCCAATATGTAAGTTCAAAGACTCCACATCTGATACAACAAACTATGCTTGAAAAGAAATCTGCTTCCTCCTTCCTTGTTTCTGAGATAAAAAAAAAAGATCCCTTTTACATGATAATAAATAGCATATTTAAAAGTCTCTCAGGAAACTTTTCTATTTTCATAACTTCCTCTTGAAAGGTTAAGAAATGTTTTATCTTCTCCCACAACTGATCTTTTGAAATTCAACCAAACAAATAAAACTTATTCTTTCATCTTCTCATGGAATAACTGTCATTTAAAATCTATCTTCAAATTAATTTAATAACTCACCTTTAAGAGTGACATTTTGACTTCCCTAAGTCCTTCCCAACACATATAATTGCTACAATTATTTCTTACCTCCCTTTCAACTTCACTATTTTTAATAAGTTCCTTTTGAGGTTCATGGTTTCTAATGCAACCATAATTAGGAAGGCCAGACATCAAATTACCAACATCAACAATATCCTGACAAGATTCAAATTCATTGCCTCCAATTCAACCACATTTAGAGAGATTAGGCAAGGGACTCTAAGCTTTAAATGTCCCTTGGTGAGCTTAGCTCTCAAGAAACTCATTACATAAAAGAGACTCCAGCTCTTGAGAGTCTTCAATAAATTGGGATTCACTTGCACAGAATAATTGGTAATCCTCTGGTGTATTCAAGAAATAATCAGTTGTGCCATACGTTATATCCTTTCTTTTGGATTGTTGATGAGCCATTGCATCAAGATATTCAGCTTGAGGTAAAACTACCCAAGGCATTTGCTCTTCCTCATCTATTGAATTATTATCTTCCACTTCCTTCCCTTTTGAATTCTTAGATGCTTTGAATGCAGCCTCCTTTTGTATTGATGTATATATTTCTGTCCTCATCTCATAAGCAGTTAGGATTCCATGTAGTTCATCCATGGTTAGGGTATCCAAGTCCTTCATTTCTTTTATTGCCAAAACTTTAGAGTCAAATCTTGGTGGAAGTGATCTCAACACTTTTTACACTACGATTGGTTCTTTTACTTCTTCTCCAAGGCCTCGAATGGTGTTGGCAACTTCATCCACACGCAAGAAAAATTCACCAATATTTTCCTCTTCACCCATTTTAAGACTTTAAAAATTGTTTCTATGTGTTTGTAATTTGGCTCCCTTCACTTTCTTGTCTCCTTCATAAGTGTGCTTCAACTTGTCCCAAATCTCTTTGGCTGATTTGCAATGTATTATCTTCACAATTTCAGATTCATTTAATCCACATAGGATTGCATTCTTGGCTCTAACATTATTTTCACTTACCTTCTTTCCTGATGAATCCATTGGAGGTGTTGAAGGATATTTATATCCATTCACCACTGATTGTCAAACATCATATCCTATAGCATTTATACAGGCCTCCATTCTCATACTCCAAAATGCATAATTTCTTCCCTCAAACAATAGAGTCTTGTTGGAAGAGAATCCTTCTCCACTCATGATGTGTGATAGATGGATCTCCCTTCAAGTTTGTTAGACTTATCTTAAGGGCCTGCTATGATACCAATTGTTGGCCCACAATTGTCATTAAACCAAAAGGTCAACATATCAATTTCTAATACAAGCACCAGAGTTGATGAATCCACTGGAGGTAATTAGTCTATTTCACGAATCCCATGGGTAGTGCTGACCATTTGCCAACAAACTCCCCCAAAGTTATCTAGGGCAATTCAAACCCATAACCTTTCACTCTAATACCAATTTATGAACACACAAATATACTGAGAGGGGGAGTCAATCAATATATTACAATTTTTGCCAATTTAACTTTTTCATCAAAATGGAAACTATGTAGGGATATAATAATATGAACAAGTTGAAACAAATATTTTATGTGGAAACCCTTACAGGAGAAAACCATGGTACAAATAATGTACTTTATATTTATGTAAGTTTACAATGATTGTAGGCACCAACCTCTTAAACTATTTTGTAGGCACCATCCTACAAGGAGCACCAACTCCCTCCTCTAAGGAACCAACCTTGGCAAACTTGAGGCACCAACCTCTTGTGAATGATTAAATATTTAAATGTAGAATCAGATCTTCAAATCTGATCTGCTCTTTGCTTCATACCTTATCCTTCTTTGTGATGTATGTTGTCACTTTAATGCCCACACAAGAAATATAATCTTCTGTTTTGATTTTCACATGACTCTTCTCACACATCAGATTTCAATTTTTCACACATATATTTCTCCTTTAAAGCCTTTTATAGTAAATCAGATACATCTTCTAGAGTATGAATGTTTTCTTTTATTCTTCACTCACTGTAACAACCCTCGTGTTCACATTTTTCTTTTTCTTATCCTTGATGGATTCAGATAACTGTATATTTTGTATTGGATTATGCATCCTATTATTATTTTGTATTGGCACCGGTGATTTGCAATCTTGATACTATTATGATGTTGACATGATTATTGTTTATGCTAGATTTTATGCTTACATGATTAGATGTTGTTATTGTCAATTTTGCATGATTATGGATAGGAAAGGGATGATCTCATAACACTCATATCCGAGAGGCTTACGATGTCATGACCCTCTTCCTGATGATTGATGTTGCTTCGGCTATATGAGATATGTTATATGCACAGGTACTTTGATGTGTGCTTGGAATGTTATAGTTACTGAGTATCAACTCCGCATGGATTCATAGGCTTGAGCATACTCTTATTATCCCCGATGGTGGTTACTGGAGATAATCACAAGACATATACCCTAGACTAGCCCACTGTACCCTGTTAGTGTAGTGTTTCTGTGATATGTGTTTACCTTCTTTTTACCCTATGGTAATGTCTTCATTATCTTATGGTCGTATGTGGTTTACGAGTATGTCTTGTTCAGGGATTTAGTCATGGTTTTCCGTTAATCTCTTTATGTGGCTATATTGGTTGTCGGTGTTATGTCGTGGTTTCAAATATGGGAACTGTAACTATGAATTTATATATTTTGTCTCTTTATCTAATTTTAAAATTTGTGTTATAATGTCTAATATTGATTATTTCCTTGACGTATTAAAAGTGTGATGTCTAAAATTCCTATTGCTTGTAGCATGTAATTTCTTAGTTTTGAAATCAAATACTATAAACTACCATTTTATTAAAATTTATGTGAACTATCTTATATATTTTAAATGATCAACGAATGCTTGATGCATTACCTTATTCTTTTCTTCAAATGTGATGAAATTTAATTTTCAAATCAGACAATAATTGGGGCCAAAACAGAGGCCAGCCATTTCAGTGTCAGCACCTTGTAATTGGTCTAACTATCTACTCTCCATCGAGTTTGGCTTGCAACCCAATTGAGAGCTTGTCGACTTGTTCACAAACATTAAATAAATTAGATTTACTTATTGAATAGTTTGTCAATGTATAGAAAACTATTATTATGTATGTCATAGAAAACAATTAATGGACGATGGCTCTTGAAAATGGTGGGTGAGTTTGTTTATGCTAGAAGGAAAATATCTTGGGTCAGGAGGTGAGCAACTTTTGTTCTGGTAGGGAATGGGGCAAATTATGTAGAGTTTGGTGGAGGATGTCACAAAAAAATATATATTTGGGAGAGAGAGGTAAATAAATTGATGTTTTTGGGGTGAGACGTTTTGGAAAGAAAGCAATCAAGCTAAGGAGGGAGTCAATCCTTGGACCTTGTTCATTGTAAACTTTTAGCATTCAACTGAAAAGCTCTAGGAATTCATCATCTACACTGTAGGTTAAGGTGAGCGAATGGATGTTTTTGGGAGGAGGAATCTTGCAATCGGTGGCATGTAGGGAAAAGAAGTAGAGGCAATGCCTCTTTGGAGAGCCTCTAAAACAAAACAAAAAAGACACAGAATAGAAAATAGGGGGCAGTGATCACTCAGGCTAGCATCTTAGTTGCAAGATTTGAGGTGAGGAGAGGGAGTGTGATTAAAAGGTATATGCATCAATTCCTTATTTTTTTAGCACAAAACCTAAACTTTGTTTGTTGCAATTCTATTAACCACAGGAAAAAAGAAACCCCTTGGCTATGTTTTAAAACTCGTGAAAAAATTTATTTCAATGCAAGAAATTTACATCACCTCTTTCCTTGAATCGACCTTTTTAATATTGCAGAAATTTATTTCAATCCAAGATTTTTTCTTCACCTCTTTCCTTGAATTTATTTTGTTACCATGCAGAACTATTTCCTTATTCTGTAGATCAAAGGGTTTTTAATGAAAGGGTATGTGGTTTTTGTTTATAATTTTTAGGCAAACTGAGGGTTTGATTTTATAGAGAATATAATGAAGGTAGCCATACAGAAAACTACGACACCATGATAGAGATTGAAGAGATCTAAGTTCCATGAAACCTTTTTGTTATACGATGCCTTCTCTGAAAGGATTTTCATTGCAACTCTTCTTAAGATAACTAAGCGGCCTTTTGTTTTGGTCATTATGGTCAATTCTACTGAATCACCATCCTTGTGGAAACTGTTGCCCTCGAGTTAAAGAATGACATGGCACTAAAATAACTTAGATTCATCCATCTGTCTTTGTGCATTGAAATTTGGTCACATAATTTCGAATTAGTAAAATCTGTCTTGCAACACAAGGATCTAAGGGAACTACTATAGGAGGAAAAACAATTAAGATTTTGATTTTGTAAGTCTTTTAAACATTTTATTTTGTTATGTTAAATATGGTAGACAATATGTAAAATTCAGGCTATGAGTAGACATGCAATACCATATGTCATTCTTTTCTTATAATATATGTGCATTTCTATATGAAGAGTGATCAAATTGGATTCACTGGAGTTATTACAAAATTGACCCAACTGATAAAGGGCTATTTTCAATAAAATTACACTATCCTCGAAAGCTTTTGTCTTGTAGATCACATTTTTCACTTTCAAATTTATTATTCAGTATTTTAGTCAATTTTGGATTCCTCATTTGGTTAAATGAGATGAACTAGGTCTAGGCATTAGAGTGGTTGTTTGGAGTGGCTCTCTACGGGCCTGGGGCCCACAAGTGGCTGCCAGGGGAACTAGTAGCAGAGTTAGAGTAATAAGTGATAACTAAATAAGTATATTGGGGTAAAAACACTAGTATGATAATGAGTCCTTGTGTATGGCCTTGAGGGCTTGTAAAGGATAAGGATGCAATGAGAAAGCCTATCCATCTATGGGGAGTCGAGTTATCCATTTGTAGGGCGTTGATTCAGGCATGATTGAGTCTCCTCGTCTGTATGAGAGGTGTACTTTGTTCTGTGTGGTGTCATACCTTCGAGCATGCATGATGACACTCCATCCGTTCTGCACTCTAGTATCTAGTACCTTAGTAGTCTTGAGTAGTACCCAAACTATGATTGGATGAGAATCTCTATGTTATGACACTGGCTTTATTGGTTGTTTACTGTGTCTACTCTGTGATTGATGTGAGTGTTGGCCATCATGTATACCCTTAATTTGTTACTTCTGTTTGGGCCTTGTGACTACCTTCGAGCATGATGGGGTGGTCTCTTATGAGTCCACATGGTTGGGAGGCATTGCCACCACCATTAGGGACCAGTGAACAAGTTATTGAAGCATCAGTTGGAGATGTGTTCTCTCTCCATTACTTTATCAGTTGTACTTATTTAGTCATTGTATCATACTCATGACTATGCCATTGTACTGTATATTCTTTTATGTAATTGTACTCTCTTAAGAGAGAAGATGTAAAAATGTAATTTAATGAGAAGAAATAAGATGTTTCTTATTTGACTTACGGATTCCAGTGTGAGTATTAGATCCACTTGTACTATGACAATTATGTATTCATGTTTTTATTTGGAATGGGTATTAGGGAAATTTGAGTTGGTGTTTAAAATGAATGTAGTTGTAACAATGTTTCCTCTGGAGAGTGATTTAGTCCTCTCCTGTGGGTTGTACATCTGGCCATACTTAGCCATGAATGTTGTTGACATATCGATTTGACAATCGTCTTATGTGTATGTTATCTATTTATGTCAAAAATAAAATTATCTTGTCCTCTTTTAGCTCTTACCCTTTGAGGGTTACATAGCAGGATGTTACATCTGGTATCAAATCCCATGTTCACACACTGGGAGCTCTGGCATACTTGAGCCGTCTATGTTTTGTTGTGCTTGGCATGTGTGGTGTGAGCTTGTTATATTGTTTTATAGTCTTGTTGTTATGCTTTCATACCTTAGTTTGGTGTATAGGTCATCCTTGGGATGATGTATTTTGATGTGTTCTTTGTCTCCTTTAGGATTCCTCCTAGGGGTAGAGCCAAAGGTAGAGTTAGAGGTATATCCACTGTTCTTTGATGTAGCACCCAGCGTAATGTCGATCAGGGTAATCAGGTTGAGCATCAGGAGGAATAGAATGCTGAGAACCAAGCTAAAGGTCTTGGGAGTGCTTAGGTTTTAGCTCTTTTATAGTAGATTATGGATCGATTAGGACCTCGTCAGGAGGTATCTCATGAGGAGGAGTCACATCCTTCTCATCAAGATGGTCAAGATGCTAGAGGTAAGCGTGAGCATTCCCATAGTCTAGGTCATTCGAGTGCAGTTGTTGTGAGGGATAGGGTGGCTATAGTGTCCCTTGTTCATGGTTGTGTGTTGAGTTTGGACACCTTCACTACCACAGTGGATCTTCATGTGTCGCCTTTGGGATCCTATGGGATTGTCTTAGGCATCGATTGGTTGGAGACCGATCTTGCTAGTATAGATTTTTTAGTGAACAGATTTGTCCCTCAAAAATAGCTATGGAAAATTACACAAAAATGCCCGGGAAGGACTAATAGCACTAATAAGTTTTTGGTGACTCTACCAGGGATTTAGTGTTTCTCCCTATTTGTGGAGTAAGTGTGCTCCCCCTTAAGCATTCTAGATCTCCTCTTACTGATTGATGACTCTCAGATCCATGGTGTCTTGAATGTCAACTAAGGAATTTTCTTGAGGTAAAGTATTGAAGGTTCGCAGTGCTAAACATCTTGAGGAAGTTATACAATGTCAATGGACAATAGAAAATACTCCTTTCCCTCCACTGCATCACTGCTACATAAACTAGAGCCACTTCCTCCATTTATTCCTAAAATTTCACCACACAATCACTCAGATGATAATTCAAATTCCTGGCCGATCTTTAGTAGTGAGAAGGATATTAGACCTAGCAAAATTCCTAGTAAAATAGTCAAGAAAACAAGTGGCTCTATCTTTGAAATAAAAGATGATAAATGTGGAAGCATAGTTGATGCACTGCTTGATAGAATGGCTCAAAAAGATGTAATCTATGGAATGCATTTCGCTCTTGCTAGAGATTGTATTTGCAACTACCCTGGAAGAAAGACATCGATGTAAAATATGGAAGTATAGGTGATGAAGGGGGTAAATCATAAAACACACAATAACAGATATTGAACATAGTAAATAGAACTTTCTTTTATTGAACTGTGCAACTCATTACATTATAGAAGCTCAATTACAATCAGAGGATGAATCCTCTACTGGCTGCAACACATTACAACTTTCCCAACCTCAACACTCTAGAATCTTTAGCCTTCTTTAACCCCAAATCACCTAGGGTTTCTATTTTCCCACCTATTCTTGACACTACACTAGCCCCCTTTTCTCTACTACCATCCAGGGTTCCCAAAATAGTCATAAATAGCATTTTTGTGCAGCCTCCAGCTAAATTTTGAAATTTGCAACTCCCTCCAAAGTAGGTCAGCTTCTGAGAAGCATAACTTTTGATCTGGGTGTTCGATTGACGAACTGTTTTAAGCACCCAAAAGATCACGATGTGAACTATCATGCCAGAAATCTATAAATGGATTTCTGTCAACTTTTTGGAATATTATGGGATGTTTTAGTGCCTCATATCTCGTTCTAGAAATTTTCAAGGGCTTTTCAGAAAATAAAAACTTTAACATCTTTCAGCTCACAAATAATCTTTGCCTGATTCCTTCACCAAAGGTCTTATATTTCTGTTATGTAACTTTCTAGAAGTTTTTGCTTCATTACGTGCCCAAATGCAAACTTTCTAAAAATAGCAGGTACACTTTCCAAAATAGGCAAGTCGCTATTTTTAGTAGTTTTGGAAAAACTAAAAGTCCTACATTATTATTCTAGATATTATGGAACCAGAAACACTAATTATGGAAAGAAATGAAAAAAACTACAATGATTTTGAATTAACTTCTTTTTGGGTGATGCAAGATTGCCCTTACACCACTGGATGCTCCTACATCAATAGGCAAGACTGTGATCTTTGTACAAAATACTTCAAATAGAACTATGATCTCATGGATTATAGTGAGTGCAGTTAGTAGATGTCATGCGAGTCTTTAGTTGAGAACATCCACCAGTTTCCATCTCAGGAGAATTTTTATGCAATGATTAAGGAGGTAGGCTTTGAGAAAGTTGAGTATGAGAACCTTGCGTGCAGAGTAGTTGTAGTTCATTATGGATTCAAGTTATAATAAATATTCATTGTCCTTTTTACGAAGTTTGTTAAGCATTGAGAGCAATCAATAATATGTCTAAAGTGGATAACCAATAAATTACAGTATATGTTGTTGTGTACTATCTAATCTCAATCATTAGAGCTAAGGTTTTCATATACTTTGGTAGAGTTGTTTTCTATGCATCCTCTTGGTTCATGCCAAAGAGGGAGATATTTGGCAATGATTGAGATGTGTTCTTCTCAAAGAATCAGATTCAGAAAGAATGCCTGTTATTGATGGGCCGTGAAGAGCGTATTTTAGTTGATCTTGTAGGGACTTCTGGTGATGGTTTAAGTATTGAGTTCCCAAAACTGCATCCGTTTCCAAGTTGTTTTGAGAAACATTATCAAAAATTATGATAGCCTCAGTGATACGTCTCTAGCAAGGCCTAATCAATCAAATCATCATAACCTGATTGGTTTGTTGAAGATCTAATAACCTCTGTGTGATGATCGTGGGAAATTGAATACAGTGATAACATGAAGACCAGTTATAAGAGCATTTGAAGCTCTACATGCAACTAGGAAATATAAAGCTAGACTCCACCAAGATGGCAGCATTGAAATCGGGTGTGGACATCAATTAAGGCGTAATGGAAGGAGTATTCTTATCAAATAATTATAGTTCGAATTCTCTAATAAACATGTATGCAAATAGTATGGTCGTAAAAGATATTGAGAACATGAATAATATGAAAATGGCCTTGTATACACTACACAAATTGAACCATCAGAATGTGGTTGAGAAGTTGAATTGAAGATCTGAATTTGATTAGAGCTGGAAGAAAGGTTACACAGGTTGGAATGCTTGATCCACCAAGAGAGGAGTCAATAGTGGAGTCTCTATGTCGCCTGTTTGGAGCATTTGATCCATTGGATGACTTAGTTGGGCATTCATATACCGCATCAGATTTTGAGGAGTTATCACCCTTACAATAGGCATTAGCTCTACAATGTTTGGTAATGGAATAAATGACACTCCTACTCTTAAAAGGGAAGATATTGGAATAGCAATGGGATCAAGCACTGCTGTTGTAAGGAGCACTTCTGATATGGTGTTGACTAATGATAACTTGGCCTCAATTATTGTAGTTGAGTGAGCCATATACAATAATACAATACAGGTCATCTGATAACACCGAGCACAAGTACTCCTCCCCTTTTACTATGTTTAGGAAAGATGCAAGTTTACCTTGATGTAGTCAAAGAAGAGAAAATGCCTTGGGTAGTTTTACCTCAAGCTAAATATCTTGATGCAATAGCTCATCAACATTCCAAGAGCAAGGATATAATGTATGACATAGATGATTATTTCTTGAATGCACTAGAGGATTACCAATTATTGTGTACAGGTGAATCCTAGTTTATTAAAGACTCTTAGGAGCTTGAGTCTCTTTTATTGAATGAGTTTCTTGAGAGCTAGGTTAGCCAAGGTACTTTTAAAGCTAAGAGTCCCATGCCTGATCTCTCTGAATGTGGTCAAATTGGAGGCAATGAATCTGAATCTCGTCAGGAGATGGTTGAAGCTAGGAATTTGATGTCTAGCCTTCTTGATTATGGTTGCATTGGAAATGATGAACCTCAAAAGGAACTTATTGAAAATAGTGAAGTTGAAAGGGAGGTAAAAAGTAATTGTAGCAATTATATGCATTGGGAAGGACTCTAGGGAAGTCAAAATGTCACTCTTAAAAGTGAGTTATTAAATTAATCTAAAGATAGCTTTTGAAAGGCAGTTATTCCAAGAGAAGATGAAAGAATAAATTTTATTTGTTCGGTGGAATTTCAAAAGATCAGTTATAAGAGAAGATAAAAGATTTCTTAACATTTCAAGAGGTAGTTATGAAAATAGAAAAGTTTGTTGAGAGACTTATAAATATTTTGTTTATGATCATGTAAATGGGATCTTTTTTTCATCTTAGAAATAGGGAAGGAGGAAGCAAATTTTCTTTTCAAGCACAGTTTGTTGTATTAGATGTGGAATCTTTGAACTTAAATATTGGAGAAATAAGGGGATTATTTCTTAATCTTTGCATTTATTAATATTCTCTTTGATTGCCAATGTCCTTTGTGTCTCCATAATTGTTCTTCAATATTATATTTGTGTTGATATTGAAGAACAATTACAAGGACACAAAGGACATTGGCAATCAAAGAGAATATTAATAAATGCAAAGATTCAGAAATAATCCCCTTGTCTATCCAATATGTAAGTTCAAAGACTCCACATCTGATACAACAAACTATGCTTGAAAAGAAATCTGCTTCCTCCTTCCTTGTTTCTGAGATGAAAAAAAAAAGATCCCTTTTACATGATAATAAATAGCATATTTAAAAGTCTCTCAGGAAACTTTTCTATTTTCATAACTACCTCTTGAAAGGTTAACAAATATTTTATCTTCTCCCGCAACTGATCTTTTGAAATTCAACCAAACAAATAAAACTTATTCTTTCATCTTCTCATGGAATAATTGTCATTTAAAATCTATCTTCAAATTAATTTAATAACTCACTTTTAAGAGTTACATTTTGACTTCCCTAAGTCCTTCCCAACACATATAATTGCTACAATTATTTCTTACCTCCCTTTCAACTTCATTGTTCTTAATAAGTTCCTTTTGAGGTTCATGGTTTCCAATGCAACCATAATCAGGAAGGCCAGACATCAAATTCCCAACATCAACAATATCCCGACAAGATTCAGATTCATTGCCTCCAATTCAACCACATTTAGAGAGATCAAGCAAGGGACTCTAAGCTTTAAATGTCCCTTGGCAAGCTTAGCTCTCAAGAAACTCATTACATAAAAGAGACTCCAGCTCTTGAGAGTCTTCAATAAACTGGGATTCACTTGCACACAATAATTGGTAATCCTCTGGTGTATTCAAGAAATAATCAGCTGTGCCATAAGTTATATCCTTTCTCTTGGATTGTTGATGAGCCATTGCATCAAGATATTCATCTTGAGGTAAAACTATCCAAGGCATTTGCTCTTCTTTGACTGCATCTTTCCTAAACCTAATAAAAGGGGAGGAGTACTTGTGCTTGGTGTTACTGGATGAACTATTTGGTATTATTGTATTTGGCTCACCTAGCTGCAACAATTGGGGCAAAGTTATCATCAGTCAACACCATATCAGAAGCACTCTTTGCAATAGCAGTGCTTGATCCCATTGTTATTCCAATATCTACCTTTTTAAGAGTAGGAGTGTCATTTATTCCATCACCAAATGTTGTAGAACTAATGCCTTTTGTATGGGTGATAACTCCTCAAACCCTGATGTGGCATATGAACACCCGACTAAGTCATGCAATGGATCAAATGCTCCAAATGGGCGACACAAAGACTCCACTATTGACTCCTCTCTTGGTGGATCAAGCATTCCAACATGTGTAACCTTTCTTCCAACTCTAATCAAATTCAGATCTTTGATTCGACTTCTCAACCATGTTCTGATGGTTCATTGTGGGTAGTGTATACAAGGGCATTTTCATATTATTCTTGTTCTCAATATCTTTTATGACCACACTATTTGCATACATGTCTATCAGAGCATTCAAGCTGTAATTATCTGATAAAAATACTCCTTCTGTTATGCCTTGTTTGATGTTCACACCTAATTTCAATGCTCCCATCTTGGTGGAGTTTGGCTTTATATTTGTTAGTTGCAGCTAGAGCTTCGAATGCTCTTGTAACTGGTCTTACTATATTTGATTTCCCATGATCATCACGTAGAGTTTATAAGAGCTTCAACATACCAATCAGGTTATGATGATTTGATTGATTAGGCATTGCTAGAGACATATCACTGAGGCTATCATAATTTTTGGTAATGTTTCTCAAAACAACTCAGAGACGGATGCATTTTTGGGAATTCAATACTTAAACCATCACTAGAAGTCCCTACAAGATCAACTAGAATATGCTCTTCACAGCCCATCAGTAGCGGCCATTCTTTATGAATCTGATTCTTTGAGTAGAACACATCTCAATCATTGCCAAATATCTCCCACTTCAGCTCGAACCAAGAGGATGCATAGAAAACAACTCTACCAAAGTATATGGAAACCTTGGCTCTAATGATTGAGATTAGATAGTACACAACAACATATACTGTAATTTGTTGGTTATCCACTTCAGATACATTATTAATTACTCTCAATGCTCAACAAACTTTGTAGAAAGGACAACGAATATATATTATAAATTGAATCCAGAATGAATTGCAACTACTCTACCTACAAGGTTCTCATACTCAACTTTCTCAAAGCCTATCTCCTTAATCATTGTAGAAAATTTCTCCTGAGATGGAAACTAGCAGATGCTCTCAACTAAATACTAGCATGACATCTACTAACTGCGCTCATTGTAATCCATGATATTACACTTCTATTTGAAGCATTTTTCAAATAGATCATGGTCATACCTATACTTCCACATTTTGCATCGATGTCTTTCTTCCAGGGTAGTTACAAATACAATCTCAGGCAAGAGTGAATTACATTCCATAGATTACATCTCTTTTAGCCATTCTGCCAAGCAGTGCATCAACTATGCTTCCACATTTATCATATTTTATTTCAGAGCTAGAGTCACTAGTTTCCTTGACTATTTTACCAAGAATTTTGCTAGGTCTAATATCCTTCTCACCACTAGAGCTCAACCAGGAATCTAAATTATCATCTAAGTGATCATGTGGTGAAATTGCAGGAATAAAGGGAGGAAGTGGCTCCAGTTTATGCAGTAGTGATGCAGTGGAGGGAAAGGAATATTTTCTATTGTCCATTGACATTATGCAACTTCCTCAAGATGTTTAGCACTATGAACCTTCAATACTTTACCTCAAGAAAATTCCTTAGTTGATATTCAAGATGCCATGGATCTAGGAGTCATCAATCACTGAGAGGAGATCCAAAATGCATAAGGAGGAATGCACTTACACCATGAACAAGGAGAAACCCTAAATCTCTAGCAAACATATCAGCTTGACAGGTTGTCGGCCTATTTTTGAACTTTTCAACCTTTTTAATGAAGTTTGTTTTTTCATGAAAGCCAGACAACAACAAGTCAGGAGGTCGGGGCTTTCTAGAACTCTAGAACCAATGAGTTAGGGGTTCAAAAATTTTCAAAACCTCCGACCATAAAGGGAGCCAGGTAGTCAAGCTATTTTGGAGTTTAAAACTTTTCAAAACCTAGAGTCCTTAGTAAATAAAGTCACTAAAGTACTTTTGATGAAATATTTTATTCTTTTAAACCACGTGACTTCATAATGCATTTTTCTAACTTTATAAATTTGAGAAGATATAAATGCTCCACCCAAATTTATTACGTGGATAAAGTTGGGACCTCTGGATAGAAAACTTCATAATTTTCACGTAAAAGCTCCATTTTAACCAAAATTTGGAAAGATTGATGATCAGGCCCCTATGAACAAAACCTAGAAAACATTTTTTCTCTACTAACGAGAATCTCTGACTTTGACTTTATTTGTGAATTACAGACGAGAAAAAGTGAAGTTAAAAATCTTGCCCATGGTAAAGTAATTTGGCATGAAAATGGATGAATTGGGTATATTTAAGTTATAATCAAGCCCATAAGAGGAATTTGCACCATCTCAGGTAGGTTTTAAAATTTAATCATTTTTGTGTTTCGTTAGGTTTCAAGGTGTGGGTACTCGAAAAATTTGAAAATTTTCAAGTTCAAATTTTTGGACAACAACAGGATCTGATTGGGGATAAAGACTAAGAAGGATGAAGCAAGGGACCTAGAATCTCAAGTGTGGACCAGTGCTTAAATCTATTGGGCAATAGAGTCAGAGAGCACAGGAGAACAAGGGGTGAGAGCAAGCCAAAAACAAGATGAAACAAGAAAGGACACTACACTACCAACACACCAAAAACTCCTAATATGTACATGGTACGAAGACTCTACTTTTGATAACTCCAAGATGGTCATGTGAATCCATTAACAGGTTGTGAGAAATAAATACCAAAGTGGAAAAGAAAAGTGTACCCATGGAGCATTTGTAAGCTCAAAAGCCATATGCTGATTATAAGCATAAATCTGAAATTCATATGGCAAAAGAACCTCCTGAGTGATATGTAAGAGCCAAACAACCACTTTGCATCATAAACTTCTGGAATCTCTTCAACATGCTCTTGTGTATAACCACCCATTTCTGCAATAGATGAATTAATGTCCCATGCTTGAACATAACCATGATTACTCAACCCATCAGAAAGCCAATCATTAGCCACATATGACTCATGTAAAACTGGAAGTGAATTAAGTGTAGTTGGAGAAGAATAAGAATCTACATCATCAAGAAAACCCTCATGTGGCTGAAAATCACCTTCAACTAGAATAATATTCTCTTTCTATGGTGGAAATGATTCATGTGTTATGTGACCCAATTCATCATTCCCACCCATAAGCTGTAGATCACATCAAATAGCCTCTTCTCCAAACAAAATTTTCATCTTCAGATGCATTAAGACACCAATTTCGAATGTAAACAATATATGGTTCATCACATTTATCCATTTGATCACTTATATCAGAACTATCATGGGTACATTTAACCTCATCTTTCAAATCTTGTTCAAAAATTTCAGCATTCAGATTTTCAAAATGAAAAGATTCATAGATAAGATCATTTATGACCTCTTCTTGCAGCCATGTTTCCATTTCATCTTGCTCAGGGAATGTGAAGGCCTCATACTCAGTTTGCATGCAATTAGGAGAAAAGACATTTGACATCTCATCTGTGTGTTGTGTATGCTCAAATTGGTCTTCATTGTTGGTAAAAGTAAATACCTCTATTTCTGCAGTATATAAGGATGAAAAAACAACACCTTTTACATTCTCATCTTTACAATTTGCATCACATAAAGATTGTTCACCTACTACCTCACATGGGAAACTTACAGAATTATCATTGTCTTTCTCATAATGCAAATAATAAGCTTCAACTCTCCTATCCACATGAGGTTTCACTTCTACCTTGCTTGCTTTATCTCTACCAAAGTGTTTGGAATCAAAAAAAGAGAGGTTGAAGCATTCAAGAGACAGAGGTTATGTATTATGGAAACTTATAGTTTGAAAATTTTGTTTACGTATGACAGGCTTCCTCATATTTTCAATATTCAAATTATTCATAACCTGACTTGTTTTCCATTAACCACTTGTAACCATATCATCCTCAATTTTTATAGCCTCTTGTTGTGCAACTTCAATGTCATTTACTTTACTTATTTTTAACTCAAATTGAAGATCTGGATGCAATGTAGAAATAAAAGTGCACAGTTTAAGTTGTTTACTTGGTTGAATGGGTGTAGTAATTTTTCTGAGCAGCCGGTTGTATCTGTCTATGAAATCTCTGATGGATTCACCATTTTATTTTTGAATATTGAAAAACTGATTTAGCAAAGCATCTTCATCAATAGGACTTTTATCCCTTGTTAAGAACTTCTTCTTCAATGAATCCCAATTAGTTATGCACTTATGTTTTAAATAACAAAACTAATCTATTGCAGGCCCAGTAAGAGATTCAATAAATAATCTGATGAAAACATCTTCTTCACTTACCCCCAAAATGACACATGCGACCATGAACACTAGAATGTGTTCTTCAGCATCTTGAGAGCTTTCCCCACTAAACTTTGGAAAATATTTCCATGATCCTTCAAGAAATGGTGAATACATAGGCACAGAAAGAGGCCCAAAGTGATTTCCCCATGGTTGGGAAGAAGTCAAGGCCATAGTGCAAATCTGAAAATTAAATCAGCAGCAGTCTTCGCTGGAACATAATATTTCTAAGTGCTGTTCACTTCACAAAGCCGCTAGCCTCCATCTTTGTGGAGGCACATTTAGATTTCTAGGAAAACAAGAGCATTGATCTTTCAATTTCAAATCCCTAGTAGAGTTGTCAAAAATCTATTCACTAATAGATTTTTCTGACTGAGGATAGAATTTAAATTTTCATCACCATGACATATTCATTCAAAGATAAACATTCATAGTAATGGAATTAATGAACATCCAATTCTCCAATATAAATAAATATAACCACCGGCAACACACTCAACATAAGAAGAATGATATTTCAAACACCATAGCACAAAGACTATATTTGCTCGATCACCAAACAGTATTTCTCTTTCTATATTGAAGCCAAACTGAAATTAAAACATATCAAAAGTATCTAACTTAATGAGTAAAACAAAGTTCCCCAAATAGAAGATCCATACTATGTCCCTCTACATATATTTATATGTCCACATATTAACTGTCCTTTTGAAATAGAATGGTTTCTTGAAGACAACCATTTTTAAAATAATAATAAAGTTTTAAAAAAGTGTTTGAGAGAAATATTAAGTAATGCATAAAAGAAATGAAAGCTAATTCGCCACCCCTTCGCCTCCCTTCAGGTCTTCAACGCTTTCCCGGCCTTGATCTTCTACCATCTTTTCTCACACCTTCATCTTTAACTTGTATTCTCAATACTTGGTTACAACAATAGTGATGCCTTTTCTTCCTAGAGTTGTAGTAATCTGCAACCTGGTTCTTGTTACCTTTGGAGTTGCCCTTCTTTATTTATTGATAATATTTCTTGAACAAGAGCCGGTTTACTGTATTGTATTTTTTATCATACTTTTGCTTCTTAAACCTACTCTCGGTCCTTCAATTTTTACCCGTTTGCTGTTTTTGTGAATTAAAGTACTTTAAGGTTTGAACCTTTGAACTTGAACTCTTCTAAAAGTTCAAGGTTCAAATGGTTCGATATGCCTAAAATGTCTCAAGCAGCAAGTTGTTGTTCTGTGTATTTTAAACATCTTCAAGTTTTCGGGTTGAACTTGAACCCTTTTGTTAAAAGTTCAATGGTTCAACGGTCTAAGGTTCAACACTCATTGCCTTCTTTATAGTCTGGTCACGCAGTTACCTTGTGTAATTAAAGTATCATTGAACCCTCTGCCCATACTCTTTAGCAAAGTTCAATGGTTCAAGGTTCAACGGTTCATTGTTTCATGGTTGGAATCCCTTTTGCAAAAATCACGTGACCGTCCATTGGTCTCTGTAGCCCTTGTGTCTTTGAACCTTCGTATTGAACCATATCTTTACAGGTTCAACGGTTCGTGAGCTTAAGTTCCATATTTCCGTAAGTGAATCCTTTGCTCATCTATATGGTCCAATTGGTATGTTTGAACCACCACATTGAACCACCGCATTGAACCATGTCCTAAAGGTTCAATGGTTCAATAGTTCAAAGACTTGGTGATTTTGGTCTCATTTATTCCTGCGGCTTCCCAAGTCAAATTTAGCCAGAAAGTTGGAGGAAAATATGTCAGAAACTCATTGTGAAACCGAGAGTTCTAATTTGGCAGAGGCTACGGATAATCATTATACATCATGATGACGTGTGAATAATACTTGCTATTAATAAAGAAATCAGAGTTCATGTCTTTTCAAATATTTTTGGCACGTATTGTTCCGAGCAATAATTATTCAATCTGGTTAGTGCCATTATTAACTAAGAACAAGCCAAGTTTAGCAAGTAAACATACTGTGCAACATAGACGAGGATAACGCCGGAAGTGTAAGGCTCTTGTTATTCAAATTTTTGTAGTGAGTTTAGACATCTTGAAGGTGAGTTTTGTTCTTCCCATGTGCTATTCCTAGTTCTTATACTAGAAAGAAGAATCTCTGGAATTTCTGTTGTTTTCAAAATTTGAAGTGTTTTATTGTAATCCTCCAAGTATGGCTTTGAAATCTACATGTTTGGGGAATGAACATGGTCCTGGTCTTACTTATTCTCACTTAGAATTTGGAGATACTGCGCTGGTTCAATATGATTTGGAAGAATTTAGAGAAAGAACTAGAAACCCTGTTCAAACCCCTACAATGAAGAAAATTGTAGACAACGGTTTAGTTGAAGCTGGAGCTTTTCCCTAGGCCATACAGTGCCCAGAATTGGTTCAGGAGTGTATGAATAGGTATGACCCCCAAGACAGATGTATCAGAAATGCAAGCGGTGATGTGTTATTTCATGTCAACTGACAAACCCTCATGTCTGTGATGAAGATACCGCCTAAAGAGGCGTATTCTAGCCTTGATATTACTTCCTCCTATGGGTATTTCTTAGAGAAGAAATTGACTTATAAAAGTGTAATAGCGAGAAACTAGCTGCTGAAATTTCAGAAGGGTGGTTCAAGGTTGCCCAGGCCACTTACTAGAGATCATTTGATAAAAGAAGTAAGGGATATTGTGGTATTGTTACACCGACTGAAGGGCAGTCAGCATGCCTATTATTGGGAGGATTGGATGTACTTTTTCATACAAGTCATCCTTCAAGGGGAACAATATTTAGATTGGGCCGAAATAGTGGCTGACTGTCTACATCAGGGTTTGAGTAATTGTCTGGGTGACAGAGATTTCTATATGTCTTCGTACCTATTCTATTGTCTAGCATCTACAAGAGAGTGGTTTGACCCACCTCATGCACCCTTAGCTGAGAATAGTAAGGTCTATGAATATTATTCACAGTTGCAGAGAAGGAATTGCTATGAAAATTATAAAAGGGTTAATGATGTCTTCACTGGGAAAATGACCTATGAACTGGCAAGCAATCTGGGTAAGAGAATGTCCAGTGAAGCAATGCAACTGATCAGCATCTATGGTAGCTTCTTCATTCAATTTTTTGAGTTCACTTACATCAGAGTTGGAGGATTTGATGGTGAACCTGTGAAGTTACCTAGATATGTGTTTGACCGTTTCGTGCTGATGGAGGTATGTAGACAATTAGCACATGTAGATAAGAAATTTTCAACAAAAAAAAGAGTTTTGGTATTTCTTTTCCTATTGAACTTGGGCATTATTCATGAGAGTCAAAATCTGATGCTTTGAATTTGGAGGTGAACCTTAAAAGGTTCAATTTTTAGGTCTCAATTTGACAGTAAAAGATTTGTCAGAGAGAACCTAGATCCTGGAACAGGGCATTCACACCTTCCTAAACTACAGGATTACTGGGAAGACTGTCTAGATGAATTTGAGGTCAGGAGAAGGCTATGGTGTAGGTTTTCTTTGGGGTAGATAATTACTCTCAATTTAAACATGGATATTTCTAGAATTTCTGATGATGAGGAACAGGTGGTTGACCCACAGTTTGAAAGAGTAGAACAATTACCTATTCTAAAGGTTGACTGGAGCAAAAAGGAGGAAGATAGAATTGAAATTAAAACCCTTCCAGTGATAAGGAGAACCAAAAAATGGTTGAGGGAAAAGAGACAGGAAGGGCTTCAAGATAAAAATGCCCAACAATTCCCCTCAATGATTGGATCATCACTTCCCATAAGCTCTTCTAATCAACCTATTGCTATCTATGGTACAGGTGCTTCCAAGCCATCAACTGAAAGAAGCCCTGCCACTAAGAGATCTAGAAGAGTCCTCACAGTTATTCTACCCTCTCGTGTTACCAGGTTGAGGACTAAAGGGAAAAGAAAGAAATAGGTTTCTGAAACAATAGTTGTTGATTTGAATTCAGAGGAAGATTCAGAAGAACCTATGGGTGACAAGGAGCTAAGTCCACACAGAACAGAGGAAGTTGACACTGGGCCACAGTCAGGGGCCATTCTGGAGACCCCTGAAATATTAATGATTTCAAATGAATCCTCTGATGGATTAAACCCCGAGAAGACAACCTCAGCCCCTGCACCAAAGTGGCTAGAGAGTTCTATCTCCGACAAGAAAAAAGTGATTCCTTTTGTTGTCCCTTTAGAGGACATGGTAAGCAAATGTTTGGGGAAAAACTCTCAAGTCCAAGAAACTCAAGACGACATCCAGAATAAACATTAATCCAAACACTGGTAACTGGAGTGCTGAAATAGCTAAGCCAGTGACTGAGGAAGAGGTTCAAGATCCAACTGTGCATGATTTCACTACAGAGAAAGTGGATCTCGGTGCTGCTTCTAGAGCCACAGATGTCCACCACCTTGAAGCATCTACTAAGAGGATGGTTAGTCAAACATGGAAAGATGAAAAGGACAAAAGGGAGTTGAAGCAAACTCTGCGTTCAATGGCAGAGTACATTGATGCTATTCACAACCCTAACCCACAGCCGATCTCACAGCTCCCCCAGTCTTTCAACCTGAAATCACCTGTTAACCAGAAGTTATTGGATCAAGTTCATAGAAGCAAAATGGTGACAAAAACATTTGACAGTTGGTTGGATAGCATTGAGCAGAAAGGAATCGAATACATTCGTGAACTCAAGAGCATATATGATCTGACTGCTGCCACCATTGAGGATCTTAAAGCACAGGTTACTATTTGGGCGAAAGATGAAGGTAAGTAGGTGAATGTAATAAACCAAATAGAAGAAGTTCAGAAATATGGGCTGGCAAAGTTTTTGATAGAAAAAAGCCTAACTGGTTTGGATGAAGATTTGCTATATGTGAACAAGAAAAATATTGAATGGAGGAATTCCATATCCCGGCAAGGACGCTTTGAACTTACAAAGTTAATTAAGGAGATAACAGAATTCACTCAATCGCTGCAATGTGACTTGCAATGCATTGATGTTCAATACATAAAAGATGATGGAAAACCAGTGGAAGATGTCAACGCAATGGTCCAGTCTTTCAAAGATAAAATCAGCTTTGTCAGAGAAAATGACAATGTTTTAATTGAGGATTTCTCTCGGATTTATAAAGTTGAGTCATTACTTTATCTCTGTATAGACATACTTCCAGAATACAAATAAAAATTTGGGAAAATGTGAAGGGAAAAAGAAGTTTGGAGGTCAAGAATGAAACATATAGGTATTCCCAACTTTCCTAATATTCAGGAGTTCGTTGTAGCTTTTCAGAAGTGGAAGACCCAACGTGCTTCCCAGGCCACCGATAACAAATCTGGAGATGCAAATCCGTTGTCCCAGTCATGACCTCATTGGCTCATTTTCTTTATTTCAATTCCTCTTTTATGTTATTTTCAGCAATCTTGATCTTTAAAATCAGTTGTTATAAACTAAATCCCATGCAGGTCAGAGTGATGTTAACTCTAGGTTTGATTTACTCAAAGACATGATTAAGACATTCATATATATAGGTTTTTAAATCTTTGAGAGGAGATATAGAAGTTTAGGAAAAGAAAAGAAGAAGGGAATTTTAGCTAAACTGTTCATACTTTTACATTATGTGATGATTGTCTGAGAAATTTTTCATCTGTGAATGAGAAGAAGAAACAATTACTACTTGCTTGGATCTGTGCGTCTGAGTGTTTGGAATTAGATTTTCTGTGTGAAATCTCCTTTCCTCTGGTAATTACTCTTTATTTGGACAACTTGTCATATGTGTTCTATCATTTATTGATTCAGCAAGTTCATATGTATGTGTTCGTGTATTTGAATGTACCAAAAGTAGAATCTGTGCATTCTATTGCTCAATGTTACTGTATAAATTTATCACATTCATAACATAGTTATGTATGAATGTCAATCTGCCTTAAGCATTTTCTGGTTAAAAGTGCATTTGGATAGTTGAATAGATTAAATTCATTGAAAATCTTAAAGGGAGCTGTAACTAAATTCAGAGGGGAACTAATTTAAAAAGTTCACCCATTTGTTGCTTAACTCATTTGTTCTTCAAAAGAGGGGTATAGAGTCAGAATAAAATATTTTCAGAATAAGGACAAATCTGTTAGCCAACAGTTATGAATCTCGCTAAAGTCTTACCTATCTTTGCCATATCTTCTTGAATATCAGCATCTCTCTTTTTAAAACCATTAAGGTAGACTTGCATAAGGCCCATTTTACCCAGTGACTCACTAGTGATACTGTCAGGATCTAAGACTTATTTGTAAAGCATGTCTTTAGCTTCTTTTGTAATTTCCTTAGGATCCTGCAAATTCTCTCCAAACTCATTCTAGATTCAAGTTATAATAAATATTCATTGTCCTTTTTACAAAGTTTGTTGAGCATTAGGAGAAATTAATAATGTATCTAAAGTGGATAACTAGCAAATTATAGCATACATTGTTGTGTACTATCTAATCTCAATCATTAGACACGAGGTTTTCATATACTTTGATAGAGTTGTTTTCTATGCATCCTCTTGGTTCGTGTCGAAGTGGGAGATATTTGGCAATTATTGAGATGTGTTATGCTCAAAGAATCAGATTCAGAAAGAATGGCCTCTACTAACGGGCCGTGAAGAGCATATTTAGTTGATCCTATAGAGACTTCTGGTGATGGTTTAAGTATTGAGTTCTCGAAAATGCATCTGTCTCTGAGTTGTTTTGAGAAACATTGCTGAAAATTATGATAGCCTCAGTGATATGTCTCTGGCAAAGCCTAATCAATCAAATCATCATAACCTGATTGGTGTGTGATGATCATGGGAAATCGAATATAGTGATAACATGAAGAATAGTTACAAGAGCATTCGAAGCTCTAGATACAGCTAAAAATATATAAATCCAGACTCCACCAAGATGGGAGCATTGAAATTGGGTGTGGACATCAATCAAGGTGTAATGGAAGGAGTATTTTTATCAGATAATTATAGTTCGGACACTTTAAGAGACATGTATACAAATAGTGTGATCATAAAAGATATTGAGAACATGAATAACATGAAAATGGCCTTGTATACACTGCACACAATGAACCATCAGAACATGGTTGAGAAGTCAAATCAAAGATCTAAATTTGATTAGAGTTGGAAGAAAGGTTACACAGGTTTGAATGCTTGATCAACCAAGAGAGGAGTCGATAGTGGAGTCTCTGTGTCACCATTTTGGAGCATTTGATCCACTGGATGACTTAGTTGGGCATTCATATACTGCATCAGAGTTTGAGGAGTTATCACCCATACAACGGGCATTATCTCTAAAATGTTTGGTGATGGAATAAATGACACTCCTTCTCTTAAAAAGGTAGATATTGGAATAGCAATGGGATCAGGCATTATTGTTGCAAGGAGTGATTCTGAAATGGTGTTGACTGATGAGACCTTTGCCTCAATTGTTATAGTTGGGCAAGCCATATACAATAATACAAAATAGTTGATTTGGTAACACCAAGCACAAGTACTCCTCCCCTTTTACTATGTTCAGGAAAGATGCATGTTTGCCTTGATGTAGTCAAAGAAGAGAAAATGCCTTGGGTAATTTTACCTCAAGCTAAATATCTTGATTTAATGGGTCATCAACATTCTAAGAGCAAGGATATAATGTATGGCATAGATGATTATTTCTTGAATGAACCAAAGGATTACCGATTATTGTGTTCAAGTGAATCCCAGTTTATTGAAGACTCTCAAGAGCTGGAGTCTCTTTTATGTAATGAGTTTCTTGAGATCTATGCTCACCAAGGGTCTTTTAAAGATAAGAGTCCCATGCCTAATCTCTCTGAATGTGGTCGAATTGGAGGCAATGAATCTGAATCTCGTTAGGAGATTGTTGAAGCTAGGAATTTGATGTCTAGCCTTGCTTATTATGGTTGCATTTGAAACCATGAACATCAAAAGGAACTATTGAAGACAGTGAAGTTGAAAGGGAGGTAAAAAGTAATTGTAGGAATTATATGCATTGGGAAGGACTTAGGGAAGTCAAAATGTCACTCTAAAAAGTGAATTATTAAATTAATCTAAAGATAGCTTTTAAAAGACAATTATTCCACGAGAAGATGAGAGAAAAAAAATTATTTGTTTAGTGGAATTTCAAAAGATCAGTTACGGGAGAAGATAACATATTTCTTAACCTTTCAAGAGGCAGTTACGAAAATGGAAAAGTTTCCTAAGGACTTATAAATATGCTATTTATTATCATGTAAAAGGGATCTTTTTTTTTCAGCTCATAAACAAGGAAGGAGGAAACATATTTTCTTTTCAAGCATAGTTTGTTGTATCAGATGTGGAGTCTTTGAACTTACATAATGGAGAAATAAAGGGATTATTTTTGAATCTTTGCATTTATTAATATTCTCTTTGATTGCCAATGTTATTTGTGTCTCCATAATTATTCTTCAATATTTTATTTGTTATGTCAGATTGTGTTGATGTTTTATTTCTAAAACTATGAATTCAAGATTAAATCATCTTTTGAAAATGATCTGCTATTTATCTTTTCTTTTTTACCGATTGGGGTTGTGGGATATGTGAATTGTGAGTCATTTAACCTACATCCTCATCATTTAAATTAACATATCGCACCTATGTTATGGCTATGAACAAGTGTTAGTCTCCCTTTTCTGGTTTCTAGTTAAAAGCATACCTTGTGTTTCCATTTATTGTGTATCATAAGGGGGAGTTGTACCTCTAAAATTTAGAGAAAGGTTGTCAATTCAATGACAACTTCTCCAACTATTAGTGCAGTTAGCCCTTCTTCCTGGGAATTTTGAGTCATTTTGCATAGCTATTTTCAAAGAAAAAATCTATTCACTAACATGTTTTTGGCGACTCTACGAGGGATTCGAAATAGAAAGATTAGTGCTCTTGTTTTGCCAGAAATATAAAGGTACCTCCATGAGCACGGAGGCTCACGACTCGATGAAGTTAAATGTACTAAAAAATACTCTGTTCCAAAGAAGATTGTTGCTGATTTAATTTTCAGATTTGCAATATGGCCTTGACTTCTTCCCAACCATGGGGAAATCACTTTGGGCATCTTTCTGTGCCTATATATTCAACATTGCGTGAAGGATCATGAAAATTTTTTCCAAAGTTCAATGGGGAAAGCTCTCGAGATGCTAAATAACACATTCTGGCATTCATGGTTGCATGTGGCATTTTGGGGGTAAGCGAAGAAGATGTTTTTTTCAAATTGTTTTTTGAGTCTCTTACTAGACCTACAGCAGATTGGTTTTGTTATTTAGAAGAGAAGTGAATAACTAATTAGGATTCATTGAAGAGGAAGTTCTTGGCAAGGTATAAAAGTCCTGTTAATGGAGCTATTTTGTTGAATCAGTTTTTCAATATTCAAAAACAAAATGGTGAATCCATCAGAGATTTCATAGACAGATACAACCAGCTACTCAGAAAAATTCCTACACCCATTCAACCAAGTAAGCAACTTAAACTCTGCACTTTTATTTCTGCATTGCATCTAGATGTTCAATTTGAGTTAAAAGGAAGTAAAGTAAATGAGATTGAAGTTGCACAACAAGAGGCTGTAAAAATTGAGGATGATATGGCTACAAGTGGTTTATGAAAAATAAGTCAGGTTATGAATAATTTGAATATTGAAAATATGAGGAAGCTTGTCATATGCAAACAAAATTTTCAGCCTATAAGTTTCTATAATACACATCCTCCATCTTTGGAATGCTTCAACCTCTCTATTTTTTATTCCAAACACTTTGATAGAGATAAGGCAAGCCATGTAGATGTGAAACCTCATGTAGATAGGATAAGTTGAAGCTTAATATTTGCATTATGAGGAAGACAACAATAAATCTATAAGTTAATCTTTAAATGTGATGCAAATTGTAAAGATGAGAATGCAAAGGGTGTCATTTTGTCATCCTTATATACTACAGAAATAGAGGTACTTACGATTACCGATAATGAAGACCAATTTGAGAATACATAGCACATAGATGAGATGTCAAATGTCTTTTCTCCTATTTGCATGCAAACTGAATATGAGGCCTTCACATTCCCTGAGCAAGATGAAATGGAAACATGGCTGCAAGAAGAGGTCAAAAATGATCTTATCTATGAATCTTTTCATTTTGAAAATATGAATGCTGAAATTTTTAAACAATATTTGAAATATGAGGTTAAAAGTAGCCATGATAGTTCTGATATAAGTGATCAAATGGATAAATGTGATGAACCACATATTGTTTACATCCCGAATTGGTGTCTTAATGTATTTGAAGATTCATTTTTGTGTGGAGAAGAGGCTATTTTATGTGATCTATAGCTTATGGGTGAGAATGATGAAGTGGGTCACATAACACATGAATCAGTTCCAGCACAAAAAGAGAATATTATTCCAGTTGAGGGTGATTTTAATCCGCATGATAGTTTTATTGATGATTTAGATTTTGATTCTTCTCCAACTAAACTTAATTCGCTTCCATTTTTACATGAGTCATATGTGGCTAACGATTGGCTTTCTGATGGGTTGAGTAGTCATGGTTATTTTTCAAGCATGGGACATTAATTCATCTACCGCAGAAATGGATGGTTATACACAAGAGCATGTTGAAGAGATTTTAGAAGTTTATGATGTAAAGTGTTTGTTTGGCTCCAACATATCACTTAGGAGGTTCTTTTGCCATATGAATTTCAGATTTATGTTTATAATCAGTAGATGGATTTTGAGCTTACAAATGCTCCACAGGTACACTTTTCTTTTCCACTCTAGTATTTATTTCTCCTAGCCTGTTAATGGATTCACATGACCATCTTAGAGTTACCTAAGGTAGGGTCTTCCTACCATGTACATATTAGGAGTTTTTGGTGTGTTGGTAGTGTAATGTCCTTTCTTGTTGCATCTTGTTTTTGGCTTGCTCTCGCCCCTTTTTCCTCTGTGCTCTCTGACTCTATTGCCCAATGGATTTAAGCACTGGTCCACACTTGGGATTTTGGGTCCCTTGCTTCATCCTTCTTAGACCTTGTCTCCAATCAGAGCCCTTGTTGCCCCAAAATTTTAACTTAAAAATTTTCAATTTTTTGGAGTACCCACACCCCGAAACTTGTCAAAACAAAAAAATGATTAAATTTTAAAACCTACCTGAGTTGGTGCAAATTTCTCTTATGGGATTGATTATAACTGCAATATACCCAACCTGTCTAGTTTTCATGCCAAATTACTTTACCCTGTGCAAGATTTTTAACTTCACATTTTCCCTCTGCAATTCACAAATAAAGTCAAAGTCTAAGATTCTGGTTACTGGAGCAAAAATGTTTTTTGGGTTTTGTCTATAGGGGCCTGATCATCATCCTATCAAAATTTCATGTAAAATGGAACTTTTATGTGAAAACTATGAAGTTTTCTGTCCAGAGGTCCCATGTTTATTCACAAGATAAATTTTTAGTGGAGCATTTATATTTTCTCAAAGTTATAAAGTTAGAAAAATTCATTATGAAGTCACATGGTTTAAAAGAATAAAAGATTTCATCAAAAGTACTTTGGTGACTTTATTTACTAAGGATTTTGGGCTTTGAAAAGTTTTAAACTCCAAAATAGCCTGACTATCTGTCTACCTTTATGGTCGGATGTTTTGAAAATTTTTGAACCCCCAACTCATTGGTTCTAGAGTTCTAGAAAGCCTCGACCTCTCAACTCCTTGTTGTCAGTATTTCACAAAAAAATGAACTTCATTAAAAAGGTTCAAAAGTTCAAAAATAGGCCGACCACCTGACAAGCTCATATGTTTGCTAGAGATTTAGGGTTTCTCCCTGTTCATGGTGTAACTGTGGTCCCCCTTAGGCATTCCAGATCTCCTCTCAATGATTGATGACTCCCAGATCTATGGCATCTTTAATGTCAACTAAGGAATTTTCTTGACGTAAAGTATTGAAGGTTTGCAGTGCTAAACATCTCGAGCAAGTTGTGCAATGTCAATGGACAATAAAAAATACTCCTCTCCCTCCATCGCATCACTGCTGCATAAATTGGAGCCACTTCCTCCCTTTATTCCTAAAATTTCACGACATGATCTCTCATATGGTAATTTAGATTCCTGGTTGAGCTCTAGTAGTGAGAAGGATATTAGACCTAGCAAAATTCCTAGTAAATTTAGTCAAGGAAACCAGTGACTCTAGCTTTAAAATAAAAGATGGTAAATGTGGAAGCATAGTTAATGCATTTCTTGACACAATGGCTAAGGTATAATAGCTCAGTGTAAATCTAGTCAACACTTAAATGGTTTATAGGCTTAGTGTAAATCTAGTCAAAATTTAAAAGGTTTATAGGCTTTACTTTTGGAGGGATTGTTCTGTATGCTGCTATCTTGTGGATTTTTAGAACCAAAGGCATTGTGGTTGTGTCATATAAAAGGATGAGCTTTGGTGTGAGTCCAAGAAGTAGCTTGTATCTTAAAGCTACTTCTTGGACTCACACCGAGGCTCATCCCTTTATATGTGTCACAACTCAATTTTTGCATTCTAATTTGAAAATTAAAAAAATACAAATAATATGGACACCATTAAAAAAATTGAGGATAAAATTATTTTAATTGAGGATAAGATTATTATTAAAATAACAAGAGTGGATGAAGCATTATCATTAAACAAAGAAGGTGGAGGATGCATTATCATTAAACAAAGAAAATGGAGGATGCATTATCATTAAACAATGAGAGTGGAGGATGAGATTACCATTAAACAAAGAGAGTGGAGGATCATGGACTTTTCTATAAAATGCCTTGAATTGTAAGGAAGAAGGGACGGATTTCTGGTTTGGGAATGTATGTATCTAGAGAAATTTACGATTCATGATCAGGAAGAAAGGATCCTCTTCTAAAGTAATGTTCATATTCAGTATTCCATCGATGTCTGCAGGTAAGTTTCTTATATTTTAAAAATGTTTTAATTCAATCTTACCTCCGAATGTATGTATTCTCCTAGAACGTTAGCTACTATAGTCTGCAACAAAGGTTTTAACTGCAATTATGTTTGCACTATTTTGTTTTGAATTCTCTTTTGTATATTGTCCACCAGATGAGTTCATCTTTGATACTACACTTAGCATGCTTTTCCTTTGAGACATAATGTTAAACAATTATGTGCTGCATATTGATTCATCTACCGTATTGAGTAAATGTCTTGAATCTAGAAAATACCCTACTGCCTTCATCTTCCAAGCTGATTTGATCTGTCACTTATTCAAACAGTGGCATTGTAGATACAGACACCAAGAGAAACACATCCATATAAACACCATGGGTATAACTAGTCAACCTTAAATACATAATGATCAACTATAAGTGTAATGCAATTTTTTTGGGAAATTGGTCTTCTTGTATCAAAATCTTAGAAAGTTTCTAAAGCTATCTCAACAAATCTCAAATTTACATTTTGGGAACCTCCATTGAATCTTTTCATGTTTTACGTTATTCATTCTGGGTAAAATAACATTCACACAGATCGCCCTTCTGGATGCCCTGCTCCAAAACTCCCACGCTGACAGGTAGGGAGGACGCTGGCAGAGGTTGTGGAATTTAGAATTACCGCTGCCAATTGCCACGCTGGCAGAGGTTGTGGAATTTAGAATTACCGCTGCCAATTGCCACGCTGGCACTGGCAGAAAGGACGCTGGTAGAGGTTGTGGAATTTTTGATTTACAGCTGATGATTGCATTTGCCTGAAAGTTTCTAAAGCCCTTTTAACGACTCCATTTTGTGTAATCCTGCGATCATGCATTCCACAAGATGACATTTTGTCAACAGTTCACATACCTTGTCGATTCTTCCACGTTTTGCATCTTGTCTGCCAAAACATTTCCAGTTATATTATCTGACAAAAATCTCCTTTTTATGCTTGGACGGTTGTCCATACCCTGTTGCAGAGCCCATGTTGGCACAGGCAAGGAGGACGTTCGCAAAGGTTGAGAAATTTGGTTTTACACTCAGTTTTGCATACATGTCCACCAACGCACTTGCAACTCTAACATCTGACAAAAATTCCCCTTTCGATATGCTTGATGTAAGTCCATACCTTGTTTAGAAGACTGCCACGCTGGCACTGAACCTTAATCAAAATTAAGCTTTTATTTGAGTGAGAAACATGTCACAAGGTTAAGTGTTTCTTCATAGATTGTATGGTGTTAGAGACTATTTTCAAATTCAAGACAAGTAAATCGGTTATTATACAGAACTTAAGCATTGGATTTCCTCATTAGAGCTCACGTCAAGTTAGAAAATTTGGAGATTAAGTCAAATGTTAAAAACTTAAAACTCAAGTTATGTTAGAAACGTGAAGCCTAAGCTATGTAAATGGCATATATTTAATCATATATAAATCATTTTGTAATCTAGCAAACAAACATTAAGGATAGAAATAATTATATTGTGCATTCTTAAGTAAATCTTACAAGATTTTAGAGTGAAAATAGGTCACATAAAAATATGTCCATCACATTATAGACTTGCTCTACTAGAAACCCATATAGCTCATTGCTACTATGATCTAGTGGCTTCTTATGGATTCCTACTTGCATGGAAATATCATATCTTCTACCCCATATGTAAATCAAGGAATCAACAACAACTACATAATTAGAGAATTGAATTAACCAAAACTAAGAATCACCATATTTTTAATGTTTGCTCTATCTTAGAACTATTAATTACTATCTAGAAGTGAGTTTGATCGTGCAACAACTATGAAACATTCATGAATGTACATACAAAAATAGTAGACACCCAAGTTTACCTTGGAACAACTAATTATCATTTCTTATGTATTATGAAACATAGTTACCGTTGATCAAGTATATACAAAAGTTTATTAATAATGGAAATTAATCAAAGTTTATTAATAATGGAAATTAATCAATTTTGTTGCAGTATAAACTTGTAGAGACATCTATCTTATTTTACAAATTTTTATTAATCCTTAGAAGCATTCTTGCCACTTGCTGTCAAGTAGGCCTTCCATTTTGCAATCCATAATGAAGACACCAAATAATAACCATGTCCAGGTAAAACAGCAATGCTTTTACCCAAACATAATTGTTCATGCCTTTGCTGCTGTTCCAACTTGGTTACCCTATCAGATGAGACAAGGAATGACTTTACAAAATCTAACATTTGATTTGTTTTCACTCACACCAATTGTACTCTCCTAGATAAAAATGCAAAGATACCTACAGTTACCTCAGAAGGTCTTGTAGGGTTGCAGCTTTAGATAGTTCAAACTCACAAACAGAACAGGATTCTGAATTTGAATGAAAGGTAGTATAGCCTTCAGGATTATTAGGCATATTAAGGATGCTCATTTTCTTTTAAAGATTAGGTTATTGATCTCTATGTCTATTTAATATAGATAAATCCAAATGATCTTCTCTAATTAGTCCATTTTGCATAAATATTTCAGTTAGTGTGCTACTTCAAAGACCCTTTAAATTAAGTTGTAAATCATACTTACGACCATGGAATCTATTTGTGTCCTCCATAGTATCTTAGATAATATCAGGTATGGGTTATGCTCTTAAGATAGTGAATTGTAGAACTCGATGTGATTTCCTGTGCATTATGATAGTTCTAGTTATGTACATACATGCATATGACTAATCCAATGAGTGTCGGTTGTGGAGCATTAGAGACCTAGACAGAAACAACTACATACTCAACTACGGTAAGAGTACCATGCTAGTAACTTATTAAGCAAATGACTTTATATGCACTAACTAAATAGTTTTAAAAATAACCTATGTGAGCTCAGTGTCATCTTAAGAAAATAGTGAAAACTACCTTGTAAACATGAGTAGCTAAATAGGTGAATGAAGTATGCTTCTTTGATCACTATGAGGGCTTGTAACAATATAATGGAATTGGGTTACTTATTAGGTAATAATGCATGTTCTAAGTAGAATTAAGATTATAGATGTTTTAGTGTATTAAGTTGGTAAATATAGATGATGATTTAAATAATGATTATCATGATGCTCATTTGGAAAATACTTCAAGCATACTAATAGAAAATGAGGCTTACTGACATGTTAGTATATATCGGGGAGGACATGTGAATTGTTAGATAGGGCAACTAGGCTGATCTAGAAACGTTGTCTATCATGTGCTCTCACCTCGCCCTCGCAGATTGTAGTGAAAGTACTAGGGGATTAGGAACAGACTTAGTCACGATAATTATCTAATTTGGCTTGGGGAAGTAACCTAGATTTCATGGGTAGACACCTTATAGGGATTCCTCCACACTAGGACTTTAGGTGTTTGTGGTATTAGACTAACTTCCATCCTTGTTTCATCGAGTGGGTGGCAGCTGACGAAGAACTGTCTGGGGTAGGAAATAACCCTAGAAAGAGCTGGGTACCCGCTCACAGTTGCATCAAACATAGTACAAAATAGAACTACATGTTTGCATTCCCCACATTAGTCACATCCGAAGGAAGGGGGCCTTGATCCCGTGGATACAGGGTATATAGGCAGTCTGGACAGCGAAGGATACCCCCAGTACTCAGGTCCCCTGGATGTAGGGAGTCCTACAATTAGCATCATGATCTTAATTCTCTGAGTAATGGTTATTGAGTTGTGTTAACCTGAGATTGTTAAGTTAATTTTGTGCAGATGATAAGGATAGAGGAGAAGCAAGCTATCGAAAATGAATGCAGGATGTAATGCATGACTTAAGGTATGAACTAATCTGTTGTTCTTCTAGGTTATCTTACATAATGTACCTTCTCTCGTAATGTACGCTCTCTTTACTAGATTTAAAATTGGTGATCTTTTAAGAACCTGATGATTCTAGGAAACTAAATTTCAAGTTTTATTGCACTGCTATAGTATACATTAAGCACTTCTGGAAGAATTTCACATTTCCTACATCTTCCAGATCAAAATTTTTATTCATTGGTATTTTTGAAATCAGAGTTTAATGTTATTTGATTTAGGATGAGTCGGGTCCTTACAATATGAGACAACCACAACGCCAATATCCAATATTTTATAAAGTATGCCTGTGTAATCTAGTTTATAAAGTCCACCTACATATTCTTTCAAAACTTTGGAATGCAAAAATCCACAAGATGTAGCATATAGAACAATCCCCCAAAATGTAAAGCCTAGAAACCTTTTAAATGTTGACTAGATATACACTAAGTCATTATCCCTTAACAATTATGAAGGTATCTTATAAGATAAAAAAACTCAAAACTAAAAAATAATAAACTTGTAACATACCTCCAACCATTTGAGGAACATTTTGAAGGAGGGTAGTATTGACTACATTTGGCAAAGAAGTACTAATTGGTGATGCACCCAAAGATGAACGATGACCTTTAACCATTGCACTTAGTTGTTGGGAATGAGGAGGACAAGAATAAGTATAGACAATGATATTTCTACTTTCATCTTCACCATTATTATTAATCTTATAATAGTATACATTAACATAAGGGGGCAGCAGTAACATAAACATTAGACCCTGCAATAAGCTAGAAACCAGGAAGCCTGCTACCAATGAATTCTTGCTCAACTCTGAACTAAGAGCTACCAACTATTACAGTCAAAGCACATAAGGAAGCAGAACAGTATCTAGACACGGATATTATTTCAGTTGGCATAGACATGAATTGACGGTATGATATTAAGATGCAGGAGATAATGTTACGTTTGGATTTCCAATGGCCTTCACAACCACAATGTTGTCATGGAATGTTTTGGAGTTCGGTGGATTCATGGGAAATGAGCTCTCCAATGCAAAGATGATCATTCGATGGGCCACAAATTATCTTCTTAAAGCTATTTTTCATTCGGGCGTCATATATGTTCAAGATAGTATGCGCATAACAACAGAACAATTTAAGTCATGATGTTACAACCAAACATTGTGGTTGTGATAACAAATCTCCATTCTTTTACAGTGAGGGCTAGTAATACACTCTTAAACCCCTATTTATATTGAGAACTCTAAACCATACAATGCATCAAGCATTATGATGTTGGGCTTCCTTCTTATAAAACAGACTTACAAAACCTATTTATCTTCAAAAAAAAATTATAGATCACAAACCACACCCAACATCATGATGTGTTGCATAATATATCCAACATTATAATGATTTCATGGGAAGCGTCCTTGTGAACATGTATACCAAATGATATGCTCAGCATGTATACAAGATAAGGAGGCCGCGAAAGAGTTTGTTGTGTACATGATCGATGCTGGGCGAGATATGTTCTTACAGATAAAGGAAGAATATGATGAAAAGAAGAGAACACACTTCAGTACTGTTGTAAAGTGTATTCTTGTGTCCCTTAAAAACTCGCATCATTAAGAGCGACTATGATGAAGTGGCAATATTTTTTGTAATACTAGAGAGAAAAGAAATTTGCAGGAATCTGAGGGTGTCTATGTTATTAATGTTCGCTAAGGAGAAGACCTTGATCGCCCAAAACGAGATTGATTAAAGACTTTAGCTACATGGAGGATAATTTTGAAAAGGAAATTGGAAGTCAAAGTGGAATTATTCCTAGATCAAGAGAAAACCCCTTATAAAGCGCCCTTTCGGTTGCTCAGGAACTCCTACATAAAGTATCCACCAGGAATGTTGATAAACGCATACTACTATTCACAAATAATGATGATCCATTTGGAATGCTGATCCTGGGGTCAAAGCAGACATGAGAAGGACAACAATTCAAAGGGCCAAGGATGCACAAGATTTGGGTATTTCAATTGAGCTTTTCCCTCTGAGTAGATCGGATGAAGAATTCAATGTTTCCATTTTTAATGCTGATATGCTTCAGTTGGAAAATGAGGAATTATCTCAGTTCATGCCAGACCTATGGTGTGATCCCTCCTGGTGAGAACCCTAAAAGTTTGAAAAAAAAAAACCCTAGTACCCCTCATGCTGTTCGCCTTTATTCCATTGCCTCTACAAGGAAAGGAAAGTTGGAGATATATAAAAGAAAATGAAGATTTTTTGAACTTATTTCATACTCAGAGATGCCAAAAAAAGTCACTGCCTTTGACAAGGAAGCCTCAGTTTTGAAGGAAGTTACAAACATAGAAAGAAAATATAGACTTTCAAACTTATGGGAGCCACCTCAAAAAAATAAGTGAATATGCAGTTTATAGCTATGGCATCTAATGATAAAGATATACAGAGTATTGACCATATGTTATCATCAAAAGCTTACCTTTTGTTCTGAGCAAGTTGTATATGTAAAGGCCGAGAGTTTTGCTTGTTGCAATGAGTTCAGAGATACCATTCATGGTGGCTCAAACAGGAAAATGATAACCAGAGAAACAGAGAACAAAAAAATGTGTCAGGAAGGGAGTCATAGTTGTGACCAAGAGAACTACAGAACTAGAGAAAATCGATGATAAATGAAAGAGATGGATACCACGAGCATCACAGGGAAGTTTACCTTTTATTTCTTGTTGATAATCTTCAAGAAATCATGTATAGACACAGAGAAATTGAAGGGCCGAGCTCCAAACCCTAACCCTATGGCGGCTGGAGTAGAGATCCTTCATCAAAAAATTTCAAGTCAAAATGAGCCCGAGAAAATAGGACAAAATCTCTTTTTCTTTAGGGTTCCAAATGCCCTAATTCTATTGTGATATTTTTATCACATTTGAATAAATTTAAAATGGCAAACTAATACCCATCGTGGTATCTTGTTCTCCTTATGCCCAAGTCTCAAGACTTAGAATGGTGTCAAAAACCTTAGATCCCTTTGCATATTCTATGCTAAGACTTGATGCCTTAAAAAACACTTTAGTCCCCTTTGAAGATAGTGCACATACCATATGCCCTAGGTCCCTTAGTGGTAAAGCCAACATGCCGTTAAGATATTTTTGCAAATCAGATGGAGAATAAGCCTTATAGGCTTTTATTTTTGTAGACCATATATTATGCCTTCATTTTTAATTATTTTTATAGAAAATCATAAGCCAAATGAGATATAGTATACTTGGCATAGTAAATCAAAAGCATTTTAATATTTTTGTAAATAGTCAAGTCGAGACAATAGATAAAACTACAAACCATTGTAAAATGATATTTAAAGCAATGTGTCTATAAATTGCTTTAAAATATTCATTATTTATGCAGTAAAAACAAGTAAAGCAAACAATATCTTGTTTTTTTTAGTTTGCTTTCTTTTAGGCAGATAAAGCATTTTTTTTGGTGGGACCGCCTTGGAGGGCTTTTCAGCAATTTCTTTCTTCAGTTTGGGAGATAGTTTGGCATAGTTTTCAAGGCTCTTTTGTTGAGCTCGAAAATGGATCAATATAACTATTTTTAGGAGCTTTTTCCTAGATTTTCCAGACAGATCATTCTGCAGGCATATATTGGAGAAAGCTAGCTCTTTCTAAGGAGTTGATGTTGATGTGTTTTCCTTGCACATACAACGCAGAATAAAATACTGGTGTACTCTATCCTCTCTTGAACAAAATCTCTCAAATGCTAAGCTAAGTGATCAGATGAGTAGACTCCAAGGTTCTTGATTAGTTACTTTTTGTGTTGCGACTTTGGATAACTTAGCAGTAGGATGCGAATTACTATTTGACACAAAGGGACTTATGTAAATGCTCAACAATAGGAAACTTGTTTCTCTTGGATAACATGTAACACAGCTTCTTTGAAGGTCTACCAATTCGATAACTTAAGATATGACAATGGAAGCTCTTGAATCTAAATCTAACAAGATTTTAAAGAAAATGCAAAAGGAAATGAGTTTAGAAGGCTCTAATCTAAATGCAAGCAATCACCACTGATTCACTAGAATCTCAACCACACTTTGCTTCGCCATAAGGTAACAACTACACAAAAGTGGTGCTATCTTCTAAGGGTAAAGTAAGATTTTCAGATTACTTCCATACACAAAGTAATTGAAGTTAAGCTTAGATGATGTTCAGACTAACCATGCACTACAATTTGCCATCAACAAATTATAAATGGTATGAACTATGGAGACACCAAACATGAATCAACAACAACAACTTCCATAAAACATAAAACTAAATTGCTGAAAACAAACTAAATGGATCTTATTCTATGAGTGAACACTTAGAAACCATGCATTCATTTGAAACAACACAAATCACCATTAAAATTTCAGCAATGAATTTGTATTTATTTCAGCAGAGTCTTGAGCAAAAATTTCTCAGAGCATTCCCCCCTTTACAAATGAGAGCAAAATGGGTTTATATAGGCCCCAAAATTCAATGGATGGCCAAGATTAAAACTTTAAATCGAGGGCCCGTATTATGCCACACAGGCAAGTGGTTACAAAATTTACTAAAATTGGACCTTGCATTAATGATACACCAACTAAGTGGAATACCCTCATTTATGACCTTTCCTTTTTGTGGTAAACTCCACAAATCTAGCGATGACACGTGTAACCTCCTCCATAGGGACACTTGGCAGAGTCTGAATGGTGCCCTCTACGATTTGCAACTCCTCTGTACATTTGACAACTGTCATTTCCCAACCAGCCATGGATGTCTGAAATGTGCCCATGAAAGTGGAAAGTGTGCAAATTTCATCCAACAACTCCCTCTAAATAGCCTGTGTATGCCGAAAATACTTTGCATGCATCTTGTCTTTCAGCAAGTATTCATCAATCTCTCCATTGGAATCAACTACCCTGTTTACAAAAACAAGTATTTTGTTTTGCATTTCCTGAAGTACCTCTCTTGTTCGAGTGCAGTCACTCTCAACCTTTCCCAGAACTTGCTCCTTTCTGCTGAGTGCACAATACCAAGAATAAAAATTATATGTTGGACCCTGTTCAATCACCCCTTCATCCAACAATGTGGCACTTGGAGTATAAATCAGCCTTTTCAACTGAGGCATAACTTCTTCCCTTACATTTCTGAATTCTGCACAAGTAATTCGAATATTCGAAACTTTGTCAAATGTTGAAGCGGCCTCCTTGTACAACTTCACAATCTCATCCATGAACCTATCAGCCTTGATCTTGAAATTTGCTGCCCAGTCCTACAATACTTCAGAAGAGGACCTCATTTCTTCCAAATGAACCACAGACTTCTGCGAGAGCAATGCTGGTGGTGCAACCATCTCTTCAGCTTGGCTTAGTGGCCTCATTAACTACTGAATATAATGCCGAAATGCCATGTTATCCTTCTCTAATTGAATCCTCTATTCTTGTTCCTTCCGTAGCCTTTCTTTGATGACAGCAACTGAATCTTCCAACTCTTCTATCTCCTGTTCTACTGTGGCTGGTCCCAAATCAAAAGTATTGATGTCATATGCACTCAGAATGCCATCATCTGCCTCTTTGCTGATTTTTGGGACAGAAATATGCACTTGCCTTGACCCCGAGCTGCCTCTTGTGATCTTCGAGAATTTAGTAATTTTCTATTTTCCATTGTTAGTTTTGGCCCTACTCAGCAAGTCTTCCAAACTTAGTATGGGTTCCCTTTCAATAACAGACTTTTTCTTGACTCGATCTCTTAACCACTCAGGCAGATCGGACAAGTCCTCCTGACTTTCTTCTTGAACTCCCTTATGCTGAATAGTGGGAAGAGCCTCCTCATCAAACTCATACAACTCTTTGTCATCTTGATTTTCAGCTTCTGTTCTATCATGACCACTTCTTGTTCCGTAGCTGATTTTGACACTACTTCACCAATTTGATTACCTTGTTTGTTTCCCTAATCAGCTTGGATTTTCAAAGTTGTCTGCTCATCATGTCTCACTTCATCTTCATCAATATTTATTATATTATTACCCTCCTGTCTTGAAAATGCACTAACTACCTGCTGATCATTAGTCTTTACCTTCTTACTTGGCTGAATATCCTCATGTGGATCATCACCTTCACCCTCTGAACCATTAGAATTATTGGATTACCCACTACCTGAAGTATCCTTGGATTGATGTACACTAACTCCTCCCCTCAAGTTGTAAGTCAATTGGACATTCTTCTCCTGAAGCCTACGAATCTTGAAGTCTACATACTTTCTTGTATGCGATACAATTGGTATAATCAAATCATCATTACGTGTGGCCTCCTGCTCTGACCAATTGATGGTGAAGGGCCTGTCCCTTTTCTCTTCATATGAACTTTGTGAAAGTCTTTTGTGATTCTCCTCAAGCTGATCTGGAATGTTGATCACTCTTATTGATCTGACCAGATCCAAAGACAATCGGTAGCAACTTTTCTTTCTTATTTCTATGTCATCATATGTATCTATCCAGTGATCCTCGAGCTGCAGTTTGTGCTCGTATTTGCTCCCAAATTTCTGTCTGACTGTGCCAAATGGATCAAAGTTACTGCATGCATCATTGTGGCACACCAAGTTGTAAGCCTGCAACTCTATCTCTGAATTTTCAGCAGCTTGTAATGACATGCAAGCCTCAAGCCTCCCGATGCTGATTGGAAACTTTGTTGTGGTCTTCTTCCTCTTTCTCTGGACTCTGTCAAATGCAACCAGCTGTCGTGTTACTTCCAACAACACCATTCTGTCAGTGGGGTATCTAGGCAATCTGTAAGGCAATGATGAGAAGCCCTCCACACAGATGTATGTGAATCTTAGAAACTGAATAAACCACTTTCCATATTTTGCGATGAAGTTCATGGCCTCCTTTGACAATCTCCTGCATGCGCTGCCTTGTAACAATCTAACAATGTCCATGGAAAAGGCATCATTAAACCTTCTGTAATGGGATATTGCCTGCAAGTGTAGCTGAGGATAGCAATCATAAACCTTGAACTGTCCTTCTCCATTTCCAACTCTCCCCTTGCAGTTCAATCCTAGATACCTCTCACTTCTGGCAAGCATATATATAATATATGAGCTCATGTAAAATGTTTTCGTTTCCTGTAAACCCTTCAATTGATCATCGATGTTGTTGCTGATCATTTCAGCCCAATCTATCATTCTTTTTCCACTTATAATTTCTTCAATGAAGAAGAACATCCAGGGCTCGAAATTTGCTGATTGTGGGCAGCCCATGATGCAGTTCAAAAACACAACCATATAGTTGATTTCTTGATGAAAGTAAGACTTGTGAAGCTTTTTGGGCACCTTACTCACATGTGGCCTTGGTTGCACCAACCAACTGTTGTTTATCACCTCCATACATTTCTCAGGTTGAGCCAAATAAAGTTGCAAAGCATACTCCCTGTTGCAGAATGTAGTAGTTTTGTATGAGGGGATGTCAAAAGCTTCCGTGATCGCCTCCTTTCTCAGATAAGCAAGTACTTTGCCCTCTCTAGTCATAATACATCTCTTTTCATGATTGTAATGCTTGGCACATTCTAACATCAGTTCTGGACACAGCATTGTTGGTGGGAAACAAGCAGCTTGCACAATCTCGTTCTTCAACAGTCGCTTGATTAGATTCGATGGATTGGGTTTGTGCAAACTTTGCTGAATCTCTTCCATATTGGTCTTCCCCAGATTAGTGTCACAGAGGTTTCACCACTTCGAAGTGATCTTTGTTTCTAGCCACGTTCCCTTCATGTCACTCCTCATCAATGCTTGTCTGTCCTTCGCACTCATCCTTCACCTGCACAACCGCCTTGTGTCAAAATCTCAAAAATGACATTTAGTAACAACATAATAGTAACAAAACCTACATTTAATACATGTGGGATTATTTGAATGCAAGATTTCAATTTATCTCACCCCTCCGCTAAAGAAAAAACAATAATGCAACTCTCATGAGAACAAAATGTCCAAATGTCTCACCAACACACTTAGTTCCTATTTGCCCCTATCAAATCTGATCTCCTAATGGACCTACAATAATCATGTGCTGTAATCCCTTATGTGCTTTAATGGAGGGGAGGTTGATTTCCAAGCAATAGAAGGTGATCTTTCTTAAACTTTCGAAGACCTCATCCAAGGAAGACACTCTTAAACCTGCACTCAGGAAGCTTTGAGAACATCGGGCAGATTATGCAATATCAACTAGTTCAACATCCAAGCACCTATTCAGAAAGACCTCATAACGATCCCCTCCTGCAGACAAAACTTATGAACGTAGTCAGGTTTCTAAATACTGATGAAGCTCGCTATTAGAACAAATGATAAAACACCCTGAAATCCCTATCGTCCCACACAGCAATATTGTTTTCTCTGGAGGACAGTGCATACCACACATGCTCAGAAAGTTGGCACTGTCGCTTGATAAATATCCAAAAGATTTTTCCAACACAAACAATACATTCCACTTCTTCTACACAATAAATGATATTACCTAAATTAATCATGGGTCTAAGAATAGGACAAGCTTATACTCAAAAGAGCTACGTTTCTCAAAACGCCTGCCAAGAATCCCAATTAATTTGCTATCCATGCGTTATTAGGAGTGTAGTGCCTATTTAATTGTATGCTAAGAATAGAACATAGTCGTCCTGCACAAGATCATTGAATGATACCTTCGATCAGAATCTTCATGATTACCAGAGAGGCAACGGTATTACAGTGGGTCAGAGCAAATGTTTGAGATCCTACCACACTTGGCCAAAAAGCATATTGCAAACTTAAGATTTAGCTCCGTCCTGGCGGTCTTTTTGTTTCAACATGCACAATGCAGGATTTGCAGTGGACTCTTAAAAGTCTGTCCCTCCATGTATTTACGAAGGTGTCTTGTATGATTTGATAAATGCTCACCAAGCATTTAACTGTTGCCAAGAACCCAAACGATCAACCTGGAGCGGACGTTATGCTTCACACTAGACTTGATGCTGAGAATAGAACGTTTATGTGATGCCTAGAAGATCCGCCAAAGGGGCATTTATAACCACGCTATGCAACAGACACCCTGGGTGAACGGTCACTCAAGCCCATCGAGGACTAACTCAAAACATGTAGAGTTCCCAACAAATCATGAAAATCTGCTCAAGTGGTCATTTAGCTTGCTAAGAGAATAGGAAATCAACAGCAATGCCGGAAGGTAAATGAAGTCCGCTTAGGCGGAGATCTAGGGGGAAACGGGCATGATGTGCAATAAAAGAACATCTCAATGTGGTGCAGGGTGATTGAAAACGTCCGCCAGTTTGAGCATTTGAAATGAGTGCGCTCCATGTGAAGTTAGGGTATCTATGCATTGCAAGTCTTTTACCAACCAATAAATGGATTACAATGTACCCCAATGACACCTGCAAACTACCTTGCCCAAACAAGAAACTTCGACCAAGACCACAGACAAAAACACCAAATTGAGGGGTCCCCATGCCTGATGGGGTGATGTTGGACCACGGCACAACATCTAGTGACTCCACAAGAGAAATGTTCTTGAACATTTAAGGAATAAAGACTCATTCAAAACCCTAAATCATCAAATAACCTCGTCAAGTCCATCTAATAGTTAAGAGATGCACTCAAAAGGAGAAAAGAGTCAAAAATTGTATCACGACATTTCATCTCTGCTATTTCTTAGGGTAAGAATTTCATTTAAAACTTCTTCAAGTGTTCTAGAGATAAGCAAGAATCAAAACTTCAAAATCCTTGCGTGCACCCACATATTAGGTCAGATAAACATGAAAACTTAATCAAGGCATCAAAATCAAAAGCTTAGGACAACCATTTTCATCCTGAAAGATCCAAGTGTGTGCAATTGGGTTCACTTCCATCCATTAGCACTTAAGATCACCTTAGTTCCTCTGCATTAAGCTATGTGATTAGTGCACACCTCATGAACTACCTGGACATGGCCCCGCTACCAGCGAGTGTCTATAGCCCTGATGGGTTTGTCTCATAATTCCACTCGAGCAGAGCCCTACTGCCGGTCAGGTGTCCATAGCCCTGGTAAAGATTACTCAATCGTCCATCTAACTAAGTTATGGTGTGTGATTTGTGATTTTCTTTCATTTCTTTTCTTTTCTTTTGATTTTCAACATGCTTTTGCTTGGTAGAGTACAATGTAGTACCGCTACGTGATAACTCAGCTAGCTGGGTGTGGACTTATGATGGTGGCAAAGATGGACCTTTAGATTTTTCACTTAATGTGAGATCACAAAGATTTACTTAGGTACTTCTAGATTTTAAAAGTGAAAAGATATAAGATCTCAAAATAATTCAAGTCGCACTAAACAGTCAATTTATCCTCCCAGAGTAAGAAACATGCTATCGAACGCCAACAATGGAGTCTGCAATGAATCTATCCATCTAACGCAAGCTTATCAAAAGAAAACAAAAAGTATTCATTTAAAGATTAAACATTTTAAACATATAATCAAAGACCTTCATGTCAAAATACAATGCATGATTCCCTTCTCGAGTCAAGTACAGATCTTAACAAAAAATAGACTAAAGAGAATTACCTTCTGACTCAAAGAATCTCATGAATATTTATTCTCAAAATATACTTAGCATTACCTCATAAAGTCAACCAGAAGTGCTCTTATTGTAAAAACCACCCAAAAATGGGACCCTAGGGAAAGCCAAAAACCGCAGGAAAAGTAGACAAGCCCAAAATGAAGCAAACCTACCCTAAAACCAACCTACAAAAGAAAGAAACAACTATCCTAACTATGTACAAATAGGTCCTCAAAGGAACTTAGGGTTGGAAATAATGCTTTAAGAATTGTCCATTGATGGGCAATGGAACAAATTCTCTAGTGAGTGTTTTCAGTTTGAAAGCATTTTCTCCCAAAATTTCGGCAATCTGGTAAGGGCCCTTCCAAAGATTATCAAATTTATCATGTCCACCCTTTCTCTCTTTAGCTTTGTCCTAGTATAGAACCAAATCAGAAATATGAAAAGACTTGATCTTTGCTTTTCTATCAAACCATCTCTTCACAACTCCTTGATGTTTTGCAAAATTTTCAAGTGCCATGTCTCGTTTTTCTTCTAAGTGGAGCAGTTGTGACAACCTAGTTTGGACTCTGTCATTTTCTTCCATGTAATCTTGCATAAATTGTAATGTAGGAATTCTCAGTTGGATTGGGAATACAGGATCTTGGCCATAAACTAGATGATAAGGGGATGTACCCAGGGAACTCTTTATTCTTGTCATGTCTGCCCAAAGAGCAAACTTAAGTTGCGTATGCCAATCTCTCGAGTTTTTGTCCAATAGTTTCTTAATTGCACCTAGCAAGTTTTTGTTGGTGGATTCTGCTAGGCCATTTCCCTGTGGGTAATAGTTTGATGAAAATTTCAGTGTAATGCCATATTCAAAAGCCCAGTTAGAAATTTTTAGTGAAGTAAAAGCAGGACCATTATCACAAACAAGTGCATGTGGACATCCAAACCTAGTGATAATATTTTCTTCAAGAAATTTAATCACAACATCAGAAGTACAAAATTTTAAAGCATGAGCCTCAGACCACCTGGTACAGTAATCAGTAGTGGTCAGAATATACCTGTGTTGTGCCGAGGAAGGTGGGTTAATCATACCAATAAAGTCCAAACCCCATTGAGCAAAAGGTCTTACTTCGATCACCGGTTGAAGTGGCATGGCTGGATTTCTTTCCCTCGAAGCAGCTACCTGGCACATGTGACATCTCTTGACATGGTCATATGCATCATGAAACAAAGTGGGCCAATAATAGCCTGTCCTCAGAATTTGGTGTGTTGTAGCTAAACCACCCCCATGACATGTTCCAAATTTGCTGTGGAAGTGTTCCATTATCTGACCTGCTTCATCCTTTCCTAGGTATCTCAAATATATCCCTTCATGATTCTTTCAGAACAGGACTGATCCTTGGAGCATAAAATGCTGACTTTTTATTCTCAAAGCTCTCTTCTGGGTTGAATTCATATGTGCCGGACACTTCTGATTTAGCAGATAATATATAATGTCATTGTACCACTCATCAGGTGATACATCCTCAAGAGTATAAACTTGTTGCACCAACCCTGGTCCATCATTTGCAATCATTTGAGTGAGTCCTTGTCCTTGAACAAGCTTCATTGGTTGTATTTCAATATCATATTCTTGAATGGTGGCTACCCACTTGCCTCTTCTTTCTCCCAACTCATTCTGCATAAGCAGGGTCTTGACTGCCACATCTGGAACAATAGCATATATTTTACTTCTCAAAATGTAATGTCTAAATTTCTTAATTGCTTTGACTAGTGCATAAGCTTGCTTTTCCACATTGGGATATCTCAGTTCAGCATCTTTCAATGGTGTGCTCATGAAAGCTATTGGGTGTTCATCTTTTTCTTCATTTCTCTGGGTGAGAGTTGCTACACAAGTATGCTCTGAAGCAAACGAATATAGATAAAATGGCCTTGTATAGTATGGGCTTATCAAAACAAGAGCATCAGCAATAGCTTGTTTGATTTCTTCAAATGCCTTTCTTGCAGAAATTGTCCACTCTATCTTCGCATCTTTCTTCAACATGTCATTCAATGGCTTAATGATCTCTGCAAATCCTATAATGAACTTCCTGACAAAGTTTATCTTCCCGAAGAATGACGTCAGCTCTTTCTTACTTGCAGGCATGTCAATCTTGGAAATAGCCTCTATTCTGCTTGGATCTATTGAAATTCCCTTCTCTAAAATCACATGTCCCAATAATTTGCCTTCTGTTACTCCAAACATACACTTTTTTGGATTCAGTGAGATTCCGTGTTTTCTACATCTTTGAAATACTTTCCTCAAATCCTCTATGTGATCTTCCCTTCTGCGAGAGAAAACTATGAGATCATCCATGCATATGATGATACATTTTCCAATCAAATCATGAAAAGCAATGTCCATAGCTCTTTGAAAGGTTGCTCCAGTGTTAATTAGTCCAAATGGCATTCACCTGTATGCATAATTTCCCCACTTGCAAGTGAAAGTAGTCTTCAATCTGTCTTCTGGTTCCACCATCACTTGGTTGTACCCTGAATATCCGTCTAGGAAAGACATCATCTGGGAACCATTTATAATTTGTAAAACTTCATCCAATGAAGGTAGTGGATAATTGTCCTTTTTAGATGCTCTATTCAAATTCCTGAAATCCACACACAACCTTATCTCCCCATTTTTCTTACGAACTGGAACAAGATTGGCGAGCCACGTTGAGTGCCTTACTAGAAATATTATCCTTGCGTTCAACAGCTTCTTTACCTCTTTATATATCAATGGTTCTAAAAGTGGATTGACAGGCCTATGCCTTTGTCTGAACGGCTTGCTGTTGGGTTTCAGAGGAATGGTGTGTGTAATGATTGAGGTATCATAAGTCTTTAAATCATCATAACTCCATGCTATAATGTCTGAAAATTCTTTCATGCATTTGAGTATACCTTCTATTTCTTCAGGTCTACACACCTTTCCTATTAACACATTCTTCTCTTCATTACCTGTTCCCATATTGATAGGTTCACATTTATCTCCTTGAATCTTATTATCTCTCAATGCACTCAATTGATCTGAATCAAAGAGTCTTTCTAACTCAACCATCCCTCATGGTATTGTGTTATTTTTTAGGTTCAAGATACCCTCTGCATCAAATTCTGCTTGTTCCAAATCTTCTTCATCTATGATTTGAGCCTCAAAAACCCCAAAATTTTTGATGAAATCCAATATGTGTTTATCATCATTGAACACCTAAAAATTTGTAACATTATCAGGGACTGATGGTACTGAGACTAACTCTACAGTGAACTTTTTTAACCCATTCATGGCAAGTGGTGTAAGTGAACTCGCAACCTGTGCTAGGGAATTAGCAACTTGATTCTTTGATCAGTAAACTGATTTGATGTTGAATGCATCAAAACTTTCAATCAAATCCCAAACATGATGATTTCTATACCTCTTTAATCTCTTATCATGACAAACATACTTCTTTCTTATTTGCTTGACAATTACCTCGGAATCTCCGTAAACATGTAGAATCTTAGCTCCTTTCTTGATAGCCATCAATAACCCATGAACTAATGATTCATACTCTGCGACATTATTTGTACATGGAAATTGTAGTCTATGCATAGCCAAGAATGATTTGCTTGATGGATTGATTAACTCGAACCCAGCACCAGCTCCTTGTTTCGACTTGGACCCATCAAAATGCAAAGTCCATACTTGATTTCCTTCTTGATCAATTGAAACTTTGTTTGGATTTTCTTTTCCCTTACCCCTCTTGGGAGTCCTCGGTGAAATTGGATTCTTCTTCAGTTGATCATCACTTTTTTTAGATTTTTTAATTATTTCAGTTATGGTGGGTAATTTGACAAGGTTATCTTCCTTCCTTACTTCCAAAATTTTTGGTTTTATAGCCTGAGGGACTCTCCTGTATACTTGTTCTAAGGCCACTTTAAACATAGCATAGGAAAACTCAGAATGAAAAGCACTGTGTATTCGGCACCAATTAGGTAATAATAGATCTTTGACATTTGCTTGCTGACCCAACTCTGTTGCTTGCTGAACATTATTGAGTACGAAATTTTGAAAATTTTCAAATGTACCTTCTCCTTCATCAGAAGCGGACTCATAATTGTGATCAAGCAAAATTTCAGTTTCATCGAAAGATTTCTGACCTTCATCTTCTTTCATTCTTGAACCTTGTAGCATGAGGACTTCTTCCGTATTTGGCCTGTAATTTCCAAGACCAGTTTCTAGGAACATGACCTCATTGTCTTCACCATATTCTGTGATCATCAATTTCAATCTTGGAGTACTATCAGTCCTGATTTGATTTGGAATTCCTTTCCATGGTAGCCACATGTGTGAGAAATCGGTAGCTACATACCCATTCAATCTTCTTGACCAATCTCTGCTTAGGAGCATGCCATATCCGCCTAGGATATCAACAACTGATATATCAATGTAGCTTTGGATTCTTGGATCAGATGACAATTGCATGTGTATATTATTCAATTCTCCAACCATGGGCACTTCTGTCTTATCCAATTGTGTAACTTTCTTTGTGGTCGGAGTAGGAATCAAACCCAATCTTTTACATATGGTGAGTGGCATTACGTTGCTTGATGCTCCTGAATCCATCAAACAATTATGTAACATTTTCCTGAAAATACGGATTGATAATAGGAATGGGGCAGGCTCATCTCTTCCTTGATAGAAAACTATAGACTTTTCATTTGGTAACTTGGAATGTGCATTCTTTTCCACATCATTTGACCGTGAGATTTGATCTTTTGCAATCCTTTCATTTTTGATGATCTTTTCACTTTTAACAATACTTCCTTCTTTTATATCCTTTGTAGGGTCTTGGGCTATACATACTGAGTTCATATATGGAGAAACACCCTCTGGGACACTTTCCACAACATGTGCATTCTAAACATGGGATGGGTTAGAAGGGCCTGCCATAGCATTCCTTGGAATAGATGTATCATTTAAGCTGTTTAAAACTGTGTTTCTAATCTCAAGGATTCTCATCATTTCAACCAAAGGCATGCTCACTTTCACTTTCTTGAATTCTTCAGTAACAATTAAACTTAGACGTTTCAATCCATCGTTTGTCACAGGGCCATCTCGTGAAAGATTGGCTCCTTGTGGATTGTCTCGTGGCTGAACTTCTCATGTTGGAGTGGTTCTTTGAACAACATCCCTTTGTCTATACTCTGGTGAATCCTTTGGAAAATTTGGATTATTACTAGCATTTGGATTTGGTGGAGTTTGAAAATTGTTTGGAGGAACTGAAGAGGTTAATGGATCCTGTACTCGATGATTTCTTTGATAGACTTTTAGGGGTGGATTCCCAACTGATTGTTGAAATGCTTGTACTTCCCCTACTGCTTCAGCTTGAAAGTCATTACCGAATGGAGAGTATTAAGCTGAATTTTCAATTGGTCCATTTGCAGATGCTGGAGGGAACCTTCCATTGTATTCCATTGCATCATAATCCATCACAGGAGGAAATGTGAAGTCTTCAATGATCAAGGCTTGATCATACCTTGTTGCAGGAACAATCTCATATCATGTCGTTGCTTGAGGAGCATCTTGAGCTTGCGTGTTTTGCATCTCCTTTTGAAATATATCAGCAGCTATTCTAAACTCTGTACACTGCAACTCAAAATGCTGATTTGTGTTATGCAATCGACACCAACTTGATAAAGCTGCCTCAGCTAAGAACACCTTGTTTGCTGGTCTAGAATCTAAATTTGAATTGTTTTCCAATAGAGAGGGAACATTCCCATTGTTTGGAGATGTATTCCATGTTTTGTTTTGTCTTTGGAATCCTTGATTTGTTCCTTAGAATCCTTGATTATAACCTTGATAATTTCCTTGGTCTCTCTGATTTCCTTGATATCCATTGTGATTTCCCTGATCCCTCTGATTTCCTTGAAAACTCCTTTGCATATTTTGTAAATGATTATTTTGATTTCTCAGATGGGTAACTTCAGTGGATAATCTCTTCACTTGATCGATTAACTCTTTCATTTCATCCTTCTCTTCTTGACTCCTTGTAGAGGATGAAGACCCTTGTAAGTACACAGGTTGCGCTGGTGAAGCTTGTGAAATGGGTGTTCCTGGATGCAACACCATCTGATTGCTAGGTGCCAGAATTGGATTCATTACAGGAGTATGCTGTGTCAAAGCTTGGTTGATTCCTTGAATCTGATTTGGCATAGCTGGATGGCCTATATGATTAAGTGGCCCTTGAGTGTTCATGCCCAAGTCAGTATTCACTTTGATAGCCTCGGCATAGGCTTCTGTCAGAGTAGTTGGAGGTACAGTTGCTCTCTTCACAAACATGGAAGTAAGGTGGTCTAGTGCTGCATAATATACTTCCCTCACCATTGCATCATCAACATTATACTAAGCTTGCAACCTTGTATAAGCCTTATGAAAACAATTATTGAAAGAACTGATAGGTTCATGTTCTTGCCTCTTGACATCAACAAACTGTTTGTAGAGCTCTGACGGAGTGATGGGAATCCTAAACTTTTCTAGAAAGGTGTTTTTCAGCATTTGCCAACTATTAATGGAACCTGCAGGTAGATGAATGTACCAAAAGTATGCATCTTCACCCAGTGAATAAGGAAACAATCTACATGCTACATCCTCATGCTCAATTCTTCTGTTTCGAAGAGTATCCTCAAAAATCTTAATATGTTCCTTTGCTGTCCTGTTCACATCACTGACCTGAAATTTAGAGCAGAATTGTTTAGGACTCTTGGGCATTTCATGGTAATTTGCGAAAGCAGCAAGGGGAGAAGCATTTGCCGGAAGCCAAGCCATTGGAAAGTTTGCTTGTTGCGCCAGAACTGTTTGCGTAACTCCTTGTGTATTACTTGGTTGAGTGATTCTTGTATTTTGTGGTGGAGTTTGAAACAAATCTATGATGACCCTTACGCTAGGTGATCCTTCACTTGATGAATTTATCTTCTTATTGCGCTTGGCTTTGGAATTAAAATCCAACTCAATCAACTCCTTTGAAGTTTGCGGTGTAGACCTTAGAATCCTCTGGTGTTTTTCAGGTGAAAAAGAAACAATGCGCTCTAGTGTGTCTAACTTTGTATTCCAAGAGAGGCCCTCCTTCTAGCACCAATTCTATTAATGTGTTTTCCTTGCACATACAACACAGAATAAAATACCGGTGTACTCTATCCTCTCTTGAACAAAATCCCTCAAATGCTAAGCTAAGTGATTAGATGAGTAGACTCCAAGGTTCTTGATTAGTTACTTTTTGTGTTGCGACTTTGGATAACTTAGCAGTAGGATGCGAATTACTGTTTGACACAAAGGGACTTACGTAAATGCTCAACAATAGGAAACTTGTTTCTCTTGGATAACATGTAACACAGCTTCTTTGAAGGTCTACCAATTCGATAACTTAAGATATGACAATGGAAGCTCTTGAATCTAAATCTAACAAGATTTTAAAGAAAATGCAAAAGGAAATGAGTTTAGAAGGCTCTAATCTAAATGCAAGCAATCACCACTGATTCACTAGAATCTCAACCACACTTTGCTTCGCCATAAGGTAACAACTACACAAAAGTGGTGCTATCTTCTAAGGGTAAAGTAAGATTTTCAGATTACTTCCATACACAAAGTAATTGAAGTTAAGCTCAGATGCTGTTCAGACTAACCATGCACTACAATCTGCCATCAACAAATTATAAATGGTATGAACTATGGAGACACCAAACATGAATTAGCAACAACAACTTCCATAAAACATAAAACTAAATTGCTGAAAACAAACTAAATGGATCTTATTCTATGAGTGAACACTTAGAAACCATGCATTCATTTGAAACAACACAAATCACCATGAAAATTTCAGCAATGAATTTGTATTTATTTCAGCAGAGTCTTGAGCAACAATTTCTCAGAGCATTCCCCCCTTTACAAATGAGAGAAAAATGGGTTTATATAGGCCCCAAAATTCAATGGATGGCCAAGATTAAAACTTTAAATCGAGGGCCCGTATTATGCCACACAGGCAAGTGGTTACAAAATTTACTAAAATTGGACCTTGCATTAATGATACACCAACTAAGTGGAATACCCTCATTTATGACCTTTCCTTTTTGCTGTAAACTCCACAAATCTAGCGATGACACGTGTAACCTCCTCCATAGGGACACGTGGCAGAGTCTGAATGGTGCCCTCTATGATTTGCAGCTCTTCTATACATTTGACAACTATCATTTCCCAACCAGCCATGGATGTTTGAAACGTGCCCATGAAAGTGGAAAGTGTGCAAATTTCATCCAACAACTCCCTCGAAATAGCCTGTGTATGCCGAAAATACTTTGCATGCATCTTGTCTTTCAGCAAGTATTCATCAATCTCTCCATTGGAATCAACTACCTTGTTTACGAAAACAAGTATTTTGTTTTGCATTTCCCGAAGTACCTCTCTTGTTCGAGTGCAGTCACTCTCAACCTTTCCCAGAACTTGCTCCTTTATGCTGAGTGCACAATACGAAGAATGGAAATTATATGTTGGACCCTGTTCAATCACCCCTTCATCCAACAATGTGGCACTTGGAGTATAAATCAGCCTTTTCAACTGAGGCATAACTTCTTCCCTTACATTTCTGAATTCTACACAAGTAATTAGAATATTCTGAACTCTGTGAAATGTTGAAGCAGCCTCCTTGTACAACTTCACAATCTCATCCACGAACCTATCAACCTTGATCTTGAAATTTGCTGCCCAGTCCTGCAATACTTGAGAAGAGGACCTCATTTCTTCCAAATGAACCACAGACTCCTACGAGAGCAATGCCGGTGGTGCAACCATCTCTTCATCTTGGCTTAGTGGCCTCATTAATTGCTAAATATAATGCCGAAATGCCAAGTTATCCTTCTCCAACTGAATCCTCTATTCTTGTTCCTTCTGTAGCCTTTCTTTGATGACAGCAACTGAATCTTCCAACTCTTCTATCTCCTGTTCTGCTATGGCTGGTTCCAAATCAAAAGTATTGATGTCATATGGACTCGGAACGCCATCATCTGCCTCTTTGCTGATTTTTGGGACAGAGATATGCACTTGCCTTGACCCCGAGCTGCCTCTTTTGATCTTCAAGAATTTAGTAATTTTCTACTTTCCATTGTCAGTTTTGGCCCTGCTTAGCAAGTCTTCAAAACTTAGTATGGGTTCCCTTTCAATAACAGACTTTTTCTTGACTTGATCTCTTAACCACTCAGGCAGATCGGACAAGTCCTCTTAACTTTCTTCTTGAAATCCCTTATGCTGAACAGTGGGAAGAGCCTCCTCATCAAACTCATACAACTTTTTGTCATCTTGATTTTCAGCTTCTGTTTCTATCATGACCACTTCTTGTTCCTTAGCTGATTTTGACACTACTTCACCAATTTGATTACCTTGTTTGTTTCCCTGATCATCTTGGATTTTCAAACCTGTCTGCTCATCATGTCTCACTTCATCTTCATCAATATTTATTATATTATTACCCTCCTATCTTGAAAATGCACTAACTACCTGCTGATCATTAGTCTTTACCTTCTTACGTGGCTGAATATTCTCATGCGGATCATCACCTTCACCCTCTGAACCATTGGAATTATTGGATCACCCACTACCTAAAGTATCCTTGGATTGATGTGCACTAATAACTCCCATCAAGTTGTAAGTCAATTGGACATTCTTCCCCTGAAGCCTACGAATCTGGAAGTCTACATACTTTCTTGTATGTGATACAATTGGCATCATCAAATCATCATTGTGTGTGGCCTCCTGCTCTAACCAATTGATGGTGAAGGGCCTATCCCTTTTCTCTTCATACGAACTTTGTGAAAGTCTTTTGTGATTCTCGTCAAGCTGATCTGGAATGTTGATCACTCTTGTTGATCTGACTAGATCCAAAGACAATTGGTAGCAACTTTTCTTTCTTATTTCTATGTCATCATATGTATCTATTCAGTGATCCTCGAGCTACGGTTTGTGCTCGTATTTGCTCCCAAATTCTGTCTGACTGTGCCAAATGGATCAAAGTTACTTCGTGCATTATTGTGGCACACTAAGTTGTAAGCCTGCAACTCTATCTCTGAATTTTCAGCAGCTTGTAATGACATGCAAGCCTCAAGCCTCCCGATGCTGATTGGAAACTTTGTTGTGGTCTTCTTCCTCTTTCTCTGGACTCTGTCGAATGCAACTAGCTGTCGTGTTACTTCCAACAACACCATTCTGTCAGTGGGGTATCTAGGCAATCTGTAAGACAATGATGAGAAGCCCTCCACACGGATGTATGTGAATCTTGGAAACTGAATAAACCACTTTCTGTATTTTGTGACGAAGTTCATGGCCTCCTTCGACAATCTCCTGCATGCGCTGCCTTGTAACAATCTAACAATGTGCATGGAAAAGGCATCATTAAACCTTTTGTAATGGGATATTGCCTGCAAGTGTAGCTAAGGATAGCAATCATAAACCTTGAACTGTCCTTCTCCATTTCCAACTCTCCCCTTGCAGTTCAATCCTGGATACCTCTCGCTTCTGGCAAGCATATATATAATATATGAGCTCATGTAAAATGTTTTCATTTCTTGTAAACCCTTCAAGTGATCATCGATGTTGCTGCTGATCATTTCAGCCCAATCTATCATTCTTTTTCCACTTATAATTTCTTCAATGAAGAAGAACATCCAGGGCTCGAAATTTACCGATTGTGGGTAGCCCATGATGCGGTTCAAAAACACAACCATATAGTTGATTTCTTGATGAAAGTCAGACTTGTGAAGCTTTTTAGGCACCTTAGTCACATGTGGCCTTGGTTGCACCAACCAGCTATTGTTTATCACCTCCATACATTTCTCAGGTCTAGCCAAATAAAGTTGCAAAGCAGACTCCTTGTTGCAGAATGTAGTAGTTTTGTATGAGGGGATGTCAAAAGCTTCTGCGATCACCTCCTTTCTCTGATAAGCAAGTACTTTGCCCTCTCTAGTCATAATACATCTCTTTTCATGATTATAATGCTTGGCGCATTCTAACATCAGTTCTGGACACAGCATTGTTGGCGGGAAACAAGCAGCTTGCACAATCCCATTCTTCAACATTCACCTGATTAGATCCAATGGATTGGGTTTGTGCAAAATTTGCTGAATCTCTTCCATATTGGTCTTCCCAGATTAGTGTCACAGAGGTGTCGCCACTTTGAAGTGATCTTTGTTTCTGGCCACATTCCCTTCATGTCACTCCTCATCAATGCTTGTCTGTCCTTCGCACTCATCCTTCACTTGCACAACCGCCTTATGTCAAAATCTCAAAAATGACATTTAGTAACAACATAATAGTAACAAAACCTACATTTAGTACATGCAGGATTATTTGAATGCAAGATTTCAATTTATCTCACCCCTCCATTAAAGAAAAAATAATAATGCGACTCCCGTGATAACAAAATGTCCAAATGTCTCACCAACACACTTAGTTCCTATTTGCCCCTGTCAAATCTGATCTCCTAATGGACCTGCAATAATCATGTGCTATAATCCCTTATGTGCTTTAATGGAGGGGAGGTCGATTTCCAAGCAATAGAAGGTGATCTTTCTTAAACTTTCGAAGACCTCAACCAAGGAAGACACTCTTAAACCTGCACTCAGGAAGCTTTGAGAACACCGGGCAGATTATGCAATATTAACTAGTTCAACGTCCAAGCACCTATTCAGAAAGACCTCATAGGGATCCCCTCCTACAAATAAAACTCATGAACGTAGTCAGGTTTCTAAATACCGATGAATCTCGCTGTTGGAACAAATGATAAAACACCTTCAAATCCCTATCGTCCCACACAGCGATATTGTTTTCTCTGGAGGACAGTGCATACCACGCATGCTCAGAAAGTTGGCATTGTCGCTTGATAAATATCCAAAAGATTTTTCCAGCACAAACAATGCGTTCCACTTCTTCTACACAATAAATGATATTACCTGAATTAATCGTGCATCTAATAATAGGACAAGCTAATACTCAAAAGAGCTACGTGGCTCAAAACACTTGCCAGGAATCCCAATTAATTTGCTATCCATGCGTTATTAGGAGTGCAGTGCCTATTTAATTGTATGCTAAGAATAGAACATAGTTGTCCTGCACAAGATCATTGAATGATACCTTCGATCAGAATCTTCATGATTACCAGAGAGGCAACGGTATTACAGCGGGTCAAAGCAAATGTTTGAGATCCTACCACACTTGGCCAAAAAGCATATTGCAAACTTAAGATTTAGCTCCGTCCTAGCGGTCTTTTTGTTTCAACGTACACAATGCAGGATTTGCAGTGGACTCTTAAAAGTTTGTCCCTCCATGTATTTATGAGGGTGTCTTGTATGATTTGAGAAATGCTCACCAAGCATTTAACCGTTGCCAAGAGCCCAAAGGATCAACCTGGAGCGGAGGTTATGCTTCACACCAGACTTGATGCTAAGAATAGAATGTTTACGTGATGCCTAGAAGATCTGCCAAAGGGGCATTAATAACCACGCTATGCAACAGACACCCTGGGTGAACGGTCACTCAAGCCCATCAAGGACTAACTCAAAACATGTAGAGTTCCCAACAAATCATGAAAATCCGCTCAAGCGGTCATTTAGCTTGCTAAGAGAATAGGAAATCAACAGCAGTGCCGGAAGGTAAATGAAGTCTTCTTAGGCAGAGATCTAGGGGGAAGCGGGCATGCTGTGCAATAAAAGAACATCTCAATGTGCTGCAGGGTGATTGAAAATGTCTGCCAGCGTGAGCATTTGAAATGAGTGCGCTCCATGTGAAGTTAGGGTATCTATGCGTTGCAAGTCTTTTACCAACCAATAAATGGATTACAATGTACCCCAATGACACCTACAAACTACCTTGCCCAGACAAGAAACTCCGACCAAGACCACAGACAAAAACACCAAATTTAGGGGTCCCCACGCCTGATGGGGCGATGTTGGACCACATCACAACAGTTGATATCATTGTTTCTTCTCTCTTGAGCATAGGAAGAGAGTTTGTAAATAGACTTTGACTCAGTTTTAGATTTTTTTTTTTCTCCTTGCAGTTCAATGTAGCATATCTTTCCTATTTCATTTTTTTGCTTTATATTTGTAGCTTTTGATCTGATGTTTCATTGTGACCAATACTATGTCCTTTGTTATGTCTCATTACTATAAAACTATATGTAGATAATTCATGTGGTAATGGTTATATGTTGTGTTCAAATTGAACCTTCATGTAAATTATTTTGAATCATGTGCTCTAGGTGAGGTTGTGAAAGGTTATGTTTGAAGGGTTGTTTGTGGGTGAAAGCGTTTAGTTTTTTTAGAGATTAGAAGTATTATCTGTTAGAATTTAAGTTCTATTTCAGTTCATCCTCTCACCTTTTTCCTTGGCAAAACTTTTAGATTAGAAAAAATCATGAGGAGAACTAGCTCACTCTAGAGGTCACTCCAAGTTTAGGCAACCCACAGGCCTAGGAGTGTTCCCATGTGTCAATAGATAGTTAAGTTGAATAGCTTAGCATTGGGTGCATATTTGATTGATAATAGAATCAACATGACTACATATTTATTCTTTGTTATCCTTATCCACATCACACTTAGTAAACTTGATATCACACTTAGCACCTTCTTGGGAACTCATAGAAACTTGAGCCTAACTGTATCTATATCCCTTACTTAATATCTCTAGACCAATACAACTATGTCTTTACCCTTTGTTGCCATCAATGACAACATTGCTTATTTTCATGCTTATCATTCTCTATATCATCATGCTTATGTTGCCAACAAGGGGTACAGATTGTGGGATATTGTTTCCCATTAGATTATTATTAGCCAAGATGTTTATTTTAATGAAAAGTCAGTACAAAGAAGTAAAGAACAACAAAGTACAGAAAATATTCTAGTAGAGGTGGAAAATTATGATGATAATGTGGTGGTGCTAGATGAAAATCAGAAATGTATTTTTCTTAGCTATGCTGAAGGTACAAAGGGGTATAGGTTGTGGGGTACTACTTCTGACAAGATTATTATTAGTCAAAATTTTTATTTTAACAAAAAGTTAGTGAATAGAAGTAAGGAACAACAAAGTATAGAAACTATTCTAGTAGAGGTGGAAAACTATGATGCTAATATGGAGGTGCTAGATGAAAATCACCCACCTATTCATGAAAATTAGAAAGATAATAATCAAAATCAGTTATATGATGAGGTTGAACAACAACCAATTGAGATACAAGGCAATACATTACCCCTTCTAAGGAGATCCACTAAACTTATCAAACCACCAACAAGGTATTCTCTTAATTGTAATTTAGCTTATGCTTTACTTACTTCTGTTGGTGAGCCTAGCTCATATCAAGAGGCCTGTAAAGATGAAGAAGCAAATAAATGGAGAGAAGCCATGGATGAGGAGATGATAGCTCTACATAAAAAGAAAACATGGGAGATTGTGTAATTGCCTAAGGGGTGAACAACTATTGGCAACAAGTGGGTCTTCAAACTGAAAAGGGATATAAATAATAATGTGGAGCAATATAATACTCAGTTGGTGGCAAAGGGGTATGCACAAAATTTTGGTATTGATTTTGATGAAATCTTTTTACCTGTGGTGCGATTAAGTATAGTTAGAGTTATTTTGGCTCTTGTTGGTAGTCTTGATTTGGAGTTACAATAGTTAGATGTTAAAATAGCTTTTTTGCATGGTGATCTTTATGAGGAAATTTATATGTAGCAACTAAAAGGTTCTAATGACAAAGATAAGGAGAATCTAGCATGTAGGTTGAACAAATCATTATATGGTTGGAAACATATGCCAAGGTGTTGGTACAAGAGATTTGATTCCTTTATGATGAGTTTGGGTTTTAGCAGATGTGATGCTGATCATTGTGCCTACTTTAAAAGGTATGAAGATGGTTGTTTCATTATTTTTCTTTTGTATGTAAATGATTTGTTGGTTGCAAGTCCCAACATGCATAAAATCACTGGGTTAAAAACAAGAAAAATTGGTTATCACAAAAGACTTATGTGGAGAAGATTTTACAGCAATTCAATATTCAAAATGCACAACCAGTTAGAACTCCATTTCCTACTCATATTAAATTGTCTTCGAAATAGTGCCCTGTTGAAATACACCAGACAACTAAGAGGGGGGGGGGGGGGGTGAATTAGTTGTCTCTAAAGCTTTAATCACATATCAATACATCAAATGCTCAATTACTGTTATTAAGATTTAACCATAAAAACATGAAACAAGGAGCTCAACACAATAACACATTCAACACATGAGACACCATTTTTTTACATGGAAAACCCTATAAGGGAAAAACCATGGTGGGTGTTAGGCCATAGATATAAATATGTTATAGCAATACTAAAAAATAGAGGTTCACTGCCCAAAATGCTCATTGCAAATGTTAAGGCTCACTACCAAGATCAACTCACTACCAAGAGGTGGCTCACTGCCAAGGGGTGGCTCACTGCCAAGGGTTGGTGAACTGATTTGATAGAATCTACTCCATGATTGGGTTTAGTTCCATTGAAGCATAGTATAACTCCTTTGCTTTGCTCTTCTTACATCTTTGCACTTATCTTTTCGTTTTCACGAGCAGCCATAGGCTCATTTTAAGCATGTTAGATTCTTCATGATTCATATGACTGTTATTATGCACTTAGGCCTATTGGGCTGTCCTTTTGAGGGATCACCATTAGAGTTACCTTCTTCATCTTGATCTAACTTATAAAATATTGAAAATGTGTGAATGCTCCTATGTGAAAAATTGTTGTCAATGACTGTTACCACTATTTTACATTATATGGGATTTAGATGATGAAGGTACAGTTACCCCAGTGATTACTTAAGACTAGATTTATTCAAGTTCATGAAGACTGCCATAAGAAGTCCTCACAATCACATAATTCTCAATGCATCTTTACAATGGTTTTAAAGTATTCTCTCACTTTCAATGCATGTTTTGTGACATCTGGGCCTTAATGAATCTCAAATTTGGTTGCCCTCAAGGTAACTCACTAAATTCTGAGTGATAAAGGTTCTTATGGAACTAAAACAACATCTAGTTAAGATCCTAATTCTGATTATAATGAAGGTTGTTATAATTATTTGGAAGTAACAGTCCCAAAACCAAATTTCTACTACCAATCAAGATAACAGTAAGGACAACTATGAAGAGACACTAAATCCTATAGGTCTTCCTTGCTACCAAAGGTTAATTGTATTTTACCTTAGATACTTGATTGAACATAGTCTCTTATAAGGGCATAGCATAGTACTAGATTTCTACATAATAGATAGGCTGAGGTCACTACATTGTATCAGTCCAATGAAAAGATGAAAGCAATAGTACTAAGGAAAAAATTGTATGACAACCCCCTAGTGAAAATTGAACCTAGCACTTGTATCAAGGCATAACATTTGATCATTATATGTAAACTAAGATTGGCAAAACTACATTTGTGGGTGATAATGGTTAAATTATCTTAGCTGCTATGTTGTAACTATATATAGTGTTGTAAACTCTTGACAGTGATAATAAAGGACATAATGGAACGTGAACCATGATTGTGTTAATCAAGAAAGAATGATGAGAGATCAAAATTACATTTTTATATTTCATGATGAAAGAGGCTCTTTGGTTTGACTCTAAATAGAGAACACCATTGAAGAGAAGATCCATGTTGAAGTATATGCACACAATTATATATGAAACGCAAAGCATAAATACACGTACATGAAGCATACACAAAGTTTATACACTTAATACATGATACACAAAAGGATATGAATCACGAAGCATGAACATAGTATGTAATACACAAGTATATGCATGTAGTACATGAAACACATAGCATACACTTGATACACAAAGTACAAAGCTAATTGTTGAATGCTTGAAGTCATGGTTAGATAGATTGGTTTCTAAGAAACAAGGTGAATTTGTGGTTGGCAGGCAGATTCTAGATGGTGTGGTTATTGTTTCTAAGACTGTGCACTCTATGGCCTCCTCCAAGGAGAAGGTTATGTTCATTAAGCTGGATATGGCAAAGAATTATGACCATGTCAAATGGGATTTTCTAACCAAGATTTTGAGAGTCTTTGGGTTCGATAGTGCCTGGATTGAATGGGTTATGTGTTGTGTTACGTCTACCTCCTTTTCTGTGCTAGTCAATGGAGAGCCTTCTGAACATTTTGGGGCTTCTAGGGGCCTTCGCCAAGGGGATCCTTTAGCCCCATATTTATTTATTTTGATGGCTGAAGGGCTTGGGAGATTTTTGAAATCTTGTGTGGAGCTTGGTCTTATTTAGGGTTGGCAATGGGGTAATAACATTCCCCCAAGTCCCATCTTCAGTTTGTGGATGACATTACGTTAATGGGTCTCACCAGAGTGGATGAAATAGTCAATCTTAGGAAGGCCCTCAACTATTATTTGGATTCATCAAGGCAAAGCATCAATGAAGGTATGTCTTTTATTTACTTCTTTAATACTCCTAATCTTATTCAGCAGAGAATTGTGGGCATCCTTAGGTTCCATATTGGCTTGCTTCCTTTTGTTTACCTTGGCATTCCTCTCATGGTTTGTTCATTACCCTAAGTGTTCTGGCCAGATGTCATTGAGAAGTTTCGTAAAAAGGTTAGTCATTGGACTTGCAAGTGGCTTTCTACTGTAGGAAGAGTGACCCTTTTAAAGTCTATGGTTCATGCTCTCCCATTGTAAAAGTGCTTTGTGTTAGCTGCCCCTGCTAGCTTTGTGAACAACTTTGAGTGTCTCTGTCAGTAGTTCCTCTAGTCTGGTAATCTTCTTTTGAGGAAGCAGAGTTTGGTCAAGTGGGATGTTGTTTGTTAGCCAAAGCAGGAGGGAGGTCTTGGGTTGCATCAAGCTGATTTGAATGGGCAAGCTTTGGTTGCTAAACTTTATTGGAGATGGTGTTCTCAACAACACCAAACTTGGGCTAGGATCCTCACCTCAAAATATCTCGGGGATGTGGATAGTGTGGATGTACCTTGATATAGCCTAGTGGGTAAGGGATCTATGATTTGGACCACCCTTAAGTGGGGAGCCTAGCTGATTAAGAAAGGTTTGTTTTGGTTTTGCAATAGGGGATTAGAGGCTCTTCTGGTTTGATTCCTGGGATGGGCATCCTCCGATTATGGCTACACACCCTCACTTACAAGACCTTTGTAGGCATTTTTGGAAGTTGGCTAGACTTATGTGATGGATTTCAAATCACCTCAGGTTCTAGATTAGGCTACAGTGTACAGGTGGAAGGATCTGCATGAATGGCCGCCTGGGGGAATGGTGCAGGACCGCCAAGAGCTGGTTGGTATATTGGTTATTAGGGTTTGCAAATCTCTACTAGAGAGGGATGTTCTGGACTAGGGAGACAACCAGAAATGAAAACTCACTATTGCCTCAGGTTACCAGGCTCTAGATGAGAAAAAGTTTAGGTGCACGGGGGTCCCCTAGTGGAAGCAGATATGGAATAAATTCTCTTGGCCCAAGTGCAACTCTTTTCTCAGTTGGTGATTTATAATAGATGTTTGACCTGGGAGAATCTTTGGAAGTGAGGATTTTAAGGCCCCTCTATGTGTGTTATGTACTCTAATAGCGATGAGAACATTTCTCATCTCTTCTTCCAGTGCTCCTTTGTTAGGGTGATCTGGCATTTTTGGTGGGAATTCTGAAATCAGCCATGTAGGTATGTCTCATCTTTAAAGGACTTCTAGAGTAGGTTGGGGAGTTCTCCAGCTATGACTTCCCTCTTCCACACTTCCTGGACAATTGGTCCTAGCTTCATCATTTGGCATATCTGGTTAGAGTGTAATCGCAGGATTTTGTTGGATAAGAAGATTCAAGTCCATTAAGTTTGGATGAGGATTTTAGGAGTTCTTGAGGAGACTTTGGTGGCTACATGTGATCTCTCGGCCCATGTGGACCCTAGAGATATGGGAATTGTTCAGAGTTTGGGGCTTTCTATTAGTGTCAAGGGTGGGAAGAGGCCTAGTTTGGGTCGGGGTGATAGAGGAAAGGTTCAAAGAGATGGTCATTGGATTCCTCCACCCTTGGAGGTTCTAAAGATTAACACTGATGGTTCCCCTAGAGGCAAACCGGGTCACACTAGTGTTGGGGGCATTGATAGGTACTGCTCATGAGTGGTTGTGTTCTTTTTCTCGGAGTATCGTGGCCAACACTCCAAGAACTTCATGGAGGCCTTGGCTATTCTCTTGGCTCTAAAAAGGGCTTGTACCTTAGGTTGGAGAAGAATAATTTGAGTTAGATTCTTAGATTGTGGTTGATTTGCTGAATAAGTAGCAGTTGGAGGATGTTAATTGGCAGTTGGCTATGGTGGTTAGATAAATAATCTCTCTAGGTGAGGTACTGGGTTATATCACCTTCTGCCATATCCCTAGGGAATGGAATAAGGTGGCTGATGGTTTGGCTAAGTGGGCCTCTAAGCAGATGGGAAGTTGGAAAGTGGATGAATGGAGCTACCTCCCTAAGGATCTTTCTTGGGAGCTTGAGGACTTGGTTATGGAAGACATGAGATGTGTTTTGGGTGTTGCTTGATGGCTTTGTTATTGGTTTCTGACCCCTAGCAAGTGGTTTGTAATTTCTGGCTTTGTGCTGTTTTCTTGGATCAATAAAGTTTTTATTCTCTTTTTATTATTAAAAAATAAAATAATATTATTAATGGAGACCTTGCATCATAATGTTAGATACGTTGGGTAGCTTTGAAAAGTTTCCAATAGAAATAAAAATGATGCCTTTGAATCCTAATAAACTATATTATAAAAGGAAGAATGAGAAATACACCCTTATCATTGGATATGCCATGCACTACATCACAATGCTGTAAATAGGGCTTTGATGCCATGTAGGTAATACATATCCCTAGTCTTCCCTTTAAGTACTATTTGGCTATATAAGGAGACTTAATAAGTTGTACCTTAACTTTTATTTCATTAATTTTTCTCTTATATTTTTCAATTTTATCTATTATTTTTCCCAAAATAATTTAAAAGTAAGTGAGCTTTTTAGAACACATAATTAAAGGTGATCATATTTTTAAATATTTTCCATTAAGTTCATCATTTTTGTAGTGGGACTTCATAACTACCTCAATATATAGATCAATATATAGATGATCATGTTTTTGTACTATTTAAATTAATTATTTATTTTTTAAATATAAGACATCATAATTTTAAAATATAAACTATTAAAAGTAACATACAAGTATACAATATTTACTACACTTTTCAAAGTAAAAAACAAAACAAAAGAATCACCCAAATAAAGAATGGTGGCTTTTCCAAAATTAAAATTAAAATTTTATGCATTGTAGATAAATTAAAATTAAAATCTATGTGTACAATATTTACTACACTTTTCAAAGTAAAAAACAAAACAAAAGAATTGCCCTGAATCGTGGCTTTTCCAAAAGTAAAATTAAAATTTTATGCATTGTAGATAAATTAAAATTAAAATCTATGTGTCCATGTGCACATATGTAGTAAAAAATAATTCTAAAGTAAAATAATAATGATAATAAGTAAATAAAATAGCTCTAGAGAGGTACCTTTATGTGTTTTTTAGATAATGTCTTTCAGATATCTATACTAGTTATGGTTGGGTTTCACAACTACCCTAATATAAGTGTATGTATTTAACTTTCACTTTACAAAAAAAATAATGTTTAATGTAGTGGCTAGTTTCCATCTTGTAAAAGTACAAACTATTTAAGTTGAAGGTGTATGAAGCACTCAAGTTTTTTTTTTTTTTCTTTGGTATAACGAACTTATTTTCATTGATTTTCATTATTAATGTATTCTTTCTTGAGAAGTTAAAGAGAGTGGATAAGGTCGAGGATGAAGGCTCTATAAATAATTATAGGTATGATGTGTAGTTAATGAAAAGTTCACAATAGAAATTAGGGTTTTGAGATCTCATTATAATAGCTTTATATTATAATTTTATAGAGGTCATCCACAAATTCATTTTCGCTACGATTCGGGAGCAGAGCATTAGTCTGAACCTCTTCGACTGAGAGCCAAGGATGGAGGGGGGCACGAGCCTTAGTCTGAACCTCTTCGGCTGAGAGAGAAGGAAGGAGGGGTATTCATTCTAATCCCTTGATATGATGTGTAGCTTATAAAAAGTTCACAATAGAAATTAGGGTTTTGAGATCCCATTATAATAGCTTTGAATTATAATGGATGTGATATGTTGTCTCACATCATAAGGTTGCACACTATTGGAGACCCTACACCAGATGTGAGGTGCAGTTTAGGAGGAATGCAGTGTAGCATTATAATGTTGGATTTGTTATGCAACACATCATGATGTTGGGTGTGGTTCGTCATCTATAAGAAACCCTAAAGGTAAATAGGGTTTTTAGGCTCTATTTTATAAGAAGGAAGCCAACATCATAATGCTTGATGCATTGTATGGTTTAGAGTTCACAATATAAATACGGGTTTAAGAGTGTATATTATGCTAGCGGGCACTGTAAAAGAAAGCAGATTTGTTATCACAATATATGATGTAATATTCATGCATCATAATAACTAGTACAGAGAAAGGAGGCTCAACATCACAATAGATGGTTTATTTAAACAAGGCTTTGAGAAAGAGTTCAGAGTATTTGATCCAAACATAGAAAAAAAGGTATGACATAGATCTTCTCTAACCTTATTTCTCTTTCATAATAAATTTTAATTTGATATGCTTTCTTATTAAAATGTATATTGATTCACAATAATCAATTAAAATTTATAGTAATAAAAATATGCAAATATGTTTTAGCGGTTGATAGGATTATCTTTACTCTTCAACATTGAAAATCAGTTTCATGGTACGGATATCTTTACAGTTGCTTGTGTCTGTTCTGAATATTGAACCATAAAAACACACGGATTATATTTACCGTCGTTTCATTTTACCCAAAATCATTGTTTCAGTTACGGGGTTTAACTCTGTTGTAACTCCGCTACCCCGTCCACACTAAATTGGCTTACTGTTTAAGAAATTTCAGTTGCCCAAATCTAAGACATCCGCCACTTTTTCTAAATTGTTCTGCTCTGTAAATACGACAAACAAATTAAATTGACTTGCAGCTTCTTTTTATTTGGGAAAAAGAAATCCCACAATCTTTGCTGCAAAATCAAAACCCATCACTGCAAATTGCTTCCTTTCTTTAGATCTGCCAATATTGCTGTTTTTGCCCGGTCTGATTTTCATAATGTTTTTCTGTACCATCCTTTGCCTTGTACCTTCCATCTCTACCTGATGCACAACTGGTTCCACTTCAAATGGTATCACTTCTACTTCAAATTGTATCACTTCTATGTTGAAATGCCTGTTTGCCATATATTAATGCTGTTGATATTTCATTATAATGTCTAGAATGCAATACAAATCTGTTCTTGATAGCAGAGTTAGTTGTGTAGGCATCAAAAAATTGTCCTAAGTTATCCTTCATCCAAAGATTTAATTAATTTTAATTAATTAAATAAATCTTACCATTTTATACCATATTTCGTAAATAATAAATTCAATTTATTTATTATTTATCTACAAACCACAACACCTCCCGACAAATAATAAATTAAATCAACTTAATTTATTATTTATTATTTTATCCAAACTTTAACCTAAATCTATTTCACCAAAATAATACAAACCTGTTACCATAACCCTAACCACCTTTTTACCTACCTTTTCTCATTCAACCGATCGAACCACTTTTGAAACCGTCCCCAAAACTTTATAAAAATCAAGCTCATCCATCATTTATGACCCCCCCCAACATTTACATTGGAGTTATGCTACTATTCTGAGCAACCACATTTAAGCGATTTCGGTAACATTTAATTTTTCGAGTTTCAATAGTTTGCAATTATCTTTATGGTGCACTTAATGTAGATCTTAGGGTTTTGCAAAATACATTTTCAAATCTTTTATTAAAATCTATGTTGGCTGCATACAATGGTGAACCTGACGTGAACCTCCTTCTTAATCCATTGCTTCGCAAGTACTCTTCTTGTGTTTTTGCAGGTTTTTGATGCACTTGGGAACAATCTCGAGGCTAAATTTTCCTGAAAATCTTCTTGGACACATCTTCGTCAATTCCAGAAAAAGTTAAGTTTCTATTCCTTGGGCCGGAGTAATTGCATAACTGTCATTGCTTAACCCAACCGTTGAATAGGCCACCTTCAAAGCAATGAAATCGTAGAAATAATTTCTCAACAATGATGTCAACATTTCTCTTGTATCTGTGAGTCAATCTGTGTGAGATTTGCACCTCCCATTTCTTTAGGATTTTGCAGATAACCATATTACTGCGGTTTCCTTGATTATACATCACATCATTCATTGCATTTGGCGTACCCTTTAATCAAGAAACTTGCCTTTAGCTTTTATAGATTGCCGTTTTAAATCTTCTAAATTCATCGGTTGTTTCTTGCAGCATATTCCCCTGAACCTTTTATGGTATAAGTGATAGCTATTGTGCTAGGAAAATCGCCTCATGCCGTTAGAATATTCATGTTGTTCTTTTTATATACATAAGCATTATAGTATCTGGAAAAATTGTTTCGCACTAATAACGCCACAAAAACCTCCAATCGTTGTTTCTCTGTGTGCCTCTATCCAATGGAAAATTTTCTAACCTGGTTATTTGTTCCTAACGTATTCCCATGTGGAGTATTCCATGAATGTTGCGCATAATAGTGCCCAAAAAAAAAATTATCTCATCGTGTGGTAAAAAGACTTCATGCCACTGAATTCCCATGCCGTAACAAAATATTCATACTGTGTTTGCAGAATTGGCTCATACTGGAAAAACAATATTTACACAGCGTTTGTTTCAAGCTGTTAACCATTCGGGTTTATTATTAGCTGATAGGCTTTTATGTTTGATTATTATAGTGCCAGACTATTAAGCTGATAGACCCTTATATGTGATCATTATAATGCTGGGAATATTGTCTCAACGGTTGTTTTTATCAATGTATTTCTTGAATGTTCTATAGATGCCAAATGTATTTAATACTTGCAATGCCAAAGCGGTTAAATTAAATATCTGGTCGTAGCTTCTAAGCCGTCTTTCTGTGAGCAGTTTACCTACCTTAACATATGGGCCGTTGACATTCACTTCAAGCTGCCAACAATCACATAAAATTACAATGTCATTTTAACTGTGACGGTATTATTTGGATTTACTATTCATACTTACCATGTCACTGTTTGTTAAAAGTTAGTCTTAGAACTGGAATTTAGCTGTGAAAGGTTTTTAAACTGTGCTTTAACTATTTTAATCACATCACACTTAGCGAATTTTCTGTGCTAACTTTTTGTGTTGGCTGTTAACAGGTATATTGGAGGTTTTAAACTATCTTTTGTTGGTGGTTATTTTAGTAATTTGAATTTTTTTTTAAATCATTGAAGTGTCAAATTGTGGATCCAAACATACAACTTAACCACTCGATGTTTAAACTCTATCACGAGATCAATTTTTCTACTTAACTGCTAGAGATTAGTGTAGTCAGACTTGAAATCATCTGCATGTAATCAGATTTCTGGCAAACCAGCTGTAATCAAGTGGATCGCTAGAGTGCCCATTTTTAGCCCTTGGAGGCTGTTTCACTCAGATAAGCATAACTTTTTTTCATTTGTCATCGGATTTTCATGTTTTTGTAGGCGTTGGAAAGGTCACTTAGAGGACTATATCGTGGTGAAGGCCATTTTCTTAAAATCATCTCAGATCTTTTGGTATAATCATTTGAAATTCAGCCTTTATTTCAAATCATCCAACATTTTCATCTCGCGATGCATTTGATGTTTTGTGTGGGTTTTTGCAGGATTGTTTTGTCTTGGTCTAACATTTTCTTGCAGCTACACGCCGGTCAAAGATAAATTTTTTCAAACTACTGATCAGTTTTTTGCAGGACCGATTGTCAAAGAATCTAATCTTGAAACATTGTGTCTTTATTTTATAGATTAGATCACATCATAAGCAAGGGTTAAAATTAACAAGTGTTTGCGATGTCTTGTGGCTTGCAATTTTGTCATTGAATGCGTATGCTCTTTTCTTGCGCCATTTGGTGATCTTGAGAATCAAAAGCATTTTCTTTGACATTTTGTACAACCACCCACACATTTGGATTTGGAATTAAAATGAACCCCATGCGAGTGTGAGGCAAAGGCGTTGTGTATGCTCTCTCCTTGCGTTTCATGCGATCTAGGAGATCAAAAACAACGTGTTTCCTTGCTTTTGTTATCCTTAGAGTGGGCCTGCTCTTGAGACACATCCGCAAGGAGAACTCATTTGCGACCCCAAGCGGGACTTTCGTCCGGCCCGCTATATAAATTGAGGATAAGGCGAAAGCCAAGTCTAACCGGTATTAGCGCTTACCGTACAGTGCTAGCTCAAAAGGAGGTGTACCTTGTGTATATTAAAACTCCCAGTAGGGTTAGTCAAAGCCTTTAGTGGCTTGCTGGACGCTCGTAAGGTGCCGGTCCCCTGGATATTCACTAGAACCCTTTTGTGTAGTGGCCAAAAACCCTCTACTTGTTGATACAGGAGGAAACTCTGATAGCCGTCCCATATTTTCACGGCTTATGGCAGAGATAGTAAGGTACCTCAGGATCTGCGCATCCTAGGACCTGGAACTTGGTGTGCCTGAGAAGTGAGTGCACTGTAAGGGGGAGCCCGTGCCCCAAGTTCCTGGAGCTATACACCATAAGTAGGCGTGGCTGGGTAAAACCAAGTGGGAACTCAACAAGTATTGTCCTTTCTTAGCCTAGGATCGTGCATGTTTACAAGTGTTTGCAAAACATCTAGGTGTCATAAAAAACAACCAATCAAGTTGTGTGTCTTATATGATTGTTGTGTGTGCAGATTTAATCATCATCACCATTATAACTTGTCTCCTACATCATCAGCTGGACTTTCAAAATTGAGAATCTTTTTATCCTCGTGGCACATCTCAAGTAGAATCTTGTCATTTTAAATCACAAGAAGCTCTTTCGATTGATCATTCATCCATATCCATTCTCAAAATCTCTTTTCACTAGTTTGTAGACCCCCATTGTCCTATTGATCATATATAAACATCCAATTAAGAGACAGACCTTTTCCTAATCAATCCCATAACGATCCATTTGCTTAAGAGGCCCTGACCATTCTTAAGTTAGTGTATCTTTGTCATCTTATCTTTTCTACTCAATAAGCCATGTCTTCCTTTGAGTAGAGGTGGCATTTTGGTCTCCTTTCTTCCTTAGGCATATCATCACCCTGAGTGTTTTAAAGGAGCCCCTTATCCATATCTAATCCTAAGGTCCATCCAGTCTCTTTGAGTCACCCTTTTGACTCTATTTCTATCTTAAATCAAACAATTCATATCTACATCTTGATCCATATCATTTATCCCCACTTTTGGAGTCTTTCATATCATCCATACATATCCATTTGAGAGCTTTTTAACATTTCAATTGTCCTCTATTTTCATGGTTACTACCCGTGCCCAAGCCAAGAAAAACAATATGGATTTCACTCCTCAAAACTGGCAACCTCAATCCTTAAAATTCCTCGAAGAAGAGCCCATCCATGAGCAAATTAATCCTTCCCAACAAGATACTGGATCATCATCACATTTTCATAATGATCCATGTGGAGACCTTTCAACTTATGTAGATGTTCGAGATGACGTATCCGACCAACCAGTTAATCCCAAAACTCCTAAACCCACAAATGACTATGCTGAAACGAATCCAATTGCACTTCAAATTCAACAAGATCCTGAAACATTGCAACTTGTTCATCTCACCATGGATCATGATCCTGATTATTTTATGCAATACCTTTATGATTGTGGAGCTAGAGTCCCTGATGATATTTATGAGAGAGAAAGAGCACGAAGAAAAGCAGAAAAAGATAAAGCCAAAGCTCAGGCTACTTCCTCTCTCCACCAATCTTTTTCAACACCTATGTCAAACGTGTTCCAATCCACCTCATCTATCACACCACCACAAAATTTTACCTTGGGACCACAAGATACTGCTATTTCTACAATCCCATCTCTCTCTTCCCATCAATCATTTTCAAGACCTATGTCTATCTCATCACATACTTACACATTGGGGATACCTCCCGACTATTATCCTCCCGTGCTCCAACCTATTCAGTCATCACTTACACCCCCATCGATTCCACCATTAGGAATCTCACAATCTATCCCCGCAATTCAACCCATTCAGTCATCTTCATCATTTCCTTCATTAGGATCATCTCTCACAACCTCTTCCATTTCATCAGTAGGGATCTCACAATCTATATCTTCCATACCGAAAACCTCCAACATTCCCTCATCTCAATTAATTCCCAATGCAACTCATGTTTCCATACCTCAAACTTCTTCTATCCACATCCGTCACATCAACGCTCAACCAAAACCGATATCCACTTCCATACCATCAATTTCACGAAATTATAACCCTACCAATGTCTCATCCTCAAAACCCGTTGATCACCAAATCCTTCAGCTACAACAACAACTCGCTCAATCACAACAACAGCTTGCCCAATCGCTACAACAAAATTTGAGACTTCAATCAGTCCAACAATCCCCATCATCGTCACAACATCACCCTCAAAGATCACCTCAAACGCAATTACACAATCAATCAATCACCACTCCACCCATTCAAGACGAAATCGAACGAATCATTGATAATCGGATTGGTGCTCGGCAAAAGAAATACTCATTTGCAGAACTATACCCAGATCCATTTGACAAATCTCTAATCATGGTACCTTTTCCTACAAACATTGAAATACCAAAATTTGACAAATACAAAGGAAAAGGTGACCCTCGTGATCATATTCGTGAATTCTGTATCGCATGCATGGAATTTCGACATGAACCTACATACTTAATGAGACTTTTTCCTAAAAGTTTGGCTAGCTCAGCCCTTGAATGGTTCTCACGTCTCCCAGGAAACATCACATCTTTTTAACAACTAGCAGAAGAATTTGTCAAAAATTTTGCCTACAACATTGAACAAGACACTTCCATGCAAGACCTTTATAACACCAAACAAAAAGGAGGGGAAACCCTTACTTCGTTTCTACAACGATGGAGGCATATTGTCAGTCGACTCCCTTGTCACATTCCTGAGAAACAACTCGTTCCAATTTTTGTGCAAAATCTTAATCAAGAACTGGCCTTTCACTTACAAGTACAATGTTCTGATTCATTTGAACAAATCATGACAAAAGGGAAGATGATTGAAACAGCTCTTATCAACAAAGGTCTCATCAAAATTTACAAAGACAATTACAATCGTGATTCCAATAACCAAAACAATGATAAATCCCGATATTGGAATCGAAACAAGAATATTGTGAATGATGGAATCACTGATACAAAACATGTTCAACATGTGCAAAACAAACCGTTTGTCCTCAATTCATCATCAACTCAGAATACACCTCGAGATCGTCCACCACATATATAGAAGAAATTTACCTTTCCAGGTTTGCGACCACCACGCACATTTTCAGATTTAACAGAATCTCTTGAATCCATATTTCGGAAACTTAAACAAGCAAACATGATTGAACTTCCTGACGCTAGTAAACCTTATGATGACAATTGACCAAAACCCCGTTGGTTCCGAGAAGATCAATATTGTGAATACCACCGTGTCAATGGGCATGCCACTAATTCATGCATAAGACTGAAGCATTATGTCCAAGATCTAATTGATCAAGGAGAGATACACATAGATCAAATACCTCATAAGTCTCCCAATGAGAAACTCAAAGCCTACCAAGAACCATTTCCTCCACATGGACAAAAAAATAATAGAGCCAATAATGTTGATAACACATCACACAATGAAGTTCATTATGACTATAGTAACCATAGTGTAGTTGGCTGTATTGACGTTTCATATCCTTGTGTCAATGTTATAACTGTTAGAGGTCGAACTCCCGAGTGTGATGTCACTACACGAAGAGGTCGTATTACTGTTCAGGGAAATCCTCCTCCTACTTCTTCCCATAACCCCATGAGACCTCATATGTTATCCCATAATGTACCTAAATATAATATCCTAGATCAATTAAAAAAGACACCTACCCAGATCTCAATCCTAGAGCTTTTACAAATGTCTCCCCAGCACAAACAGATCTTGGATAAAGCCCTTATAGAATCTCAAGTACCAGGTGATATTGACGTAGATCAATTCCAAGCTATGGTGGGGGCTCTTACATCCACTCCTCGCCTCATCTTCACAGAACCAGAACACTCCTCTCCAGAACATTTCCATAATGAAGCCCTTCATCTAGAAGTTATTGTCAAACAACATTTTGTGAAACGAGTCCTAATAGATGGTGGATCAGCTTTGAATTTATGTACCCTCAAATTAATAAAACAACTGGGATACTCCGATGAGAACATTGATGAGAAATATCAAATTACGATCAAAGCTTATGATGACGGAGAAAGAAAATCGGCAGGTACAATTAAACTCCCAATCAAGGTTGGCCCTATTACAATGGAAACTACATGTCAGGTCTTAGATCTTGATCTCCCCTATAACATTCTCCTAGGGCGTCCTTGGATTCATGCCATGAGAGCCGTCCCTTCCACGTACCACCAATGCATAAAATTCCCATTTAATGATCGTGAGATTACCATACAAGCAGACCCTCGCCCATTTCAATACTGTAGACGACTGGAGGGTCCTTATCGCCATCAAAATTATTGCCCAACTAATGAGGTTGCCCAACCATCATCCAAATACATTGATCCATCCACCCTCACCCCGTCTTCTTCATCCACACCATCCACTTCCCGATCGGAGATCAAGGCTAAGATCAGTGCTACAGGCATGGGGGAGTACACTCTGTTTCATATCAATGAACTTCCTCTTTCCCCTAAGAGCTATGGGCGACCTCGTCCGATTAATCATGTCTTGATTACTCATCCACAGTTGAATGACTTCAAATATTGGGGGCAACTAAGTCAAGAAACCATTGAAGATGACATCTCTAAATGGCTCTATAGCGATGAAGATGAACAGAGACAATTACCATTGAGTATATATCACAGAGGTTATCCTATCATTAAAAAGTTGGGCTATACAGACGGTCGGCTTGGGCAACAGCAACAAGGAATCTTAGAGCCTTTAGAATTTCATCGCCGACCTAAGCATGCTGGGCTAGGGTTTGGATCCACCAAGCGTGAGTCACCCGATGTTGAGTTTATCTTAGACGAAGTGGCGAAAGCTTTTCCCGCAGTTGAGTCCTTTAATCAAGACACTTTCATAGATCCTTTTGAAGCGGCCGCCAATGTTTTCGAGGATAATTCCATCTATACCATCACCTATTCCTTTGATCAACCATCATCCTCATCCACCCCGTCCACTTCCTCTCATTCATTATCCCTTGTTTATCCAGATCTCATTGACTGGGACCAACACGGACCTCCTGTTCTTGATGTCTTTGAAAATGATGAGGCTATTGGTGAATTTCTGGGGCTTCGTACTCATCTACCTATCGGAGATCACAAGATTGGTTACTCTATTGAACTACATTCCGATGCCTACTTTGGCGAATCTGTTAAATTCCTTAGTCAAAAAAATGAAAATGTAAAAATAATGTCCCCTGGTGAAAACCACTTTGTGGCACTTTCAGACGATGCAAAAATAAAAATAAAAGACGTATCCACTGGTGAAAACCTTTCTGAGGCGCCAGAGGATGAGGAATTTAACCTTCCCAAAGTGGGGGCACACCGAGAAAAGTCCACTATTCTCATAGAACAGACACAAGAGATGAATCTTGGAACTACAGAAGAACCCAAGATCACATATGCAGCAAAGTCATTATCAGAATTTGAGACTTGGGATTTCAATTCTTTCTTCAAAAAATGAGAAATCAATTTTGCTTGGTCCTATGCACATATGCCAGGATTAGATCCATCACTAATAGTACATCATTTAACAGTCCGTCCTGGAACAAAACCAGTCAAACAAAAATTGAGAAAGATGCATCCCAAAATTGCTCTAATGGTCAAGGCAGAGTTAGAAAAGCTCTTGGCGGTTGGTTTCATCAAACCGATAGATTATCCTGAGTGGATCTCAAACATTGTACCTGTAGCCAAGCCAAATGGAACCATCAGAGTTTGTAATGATTTCAGAGACATCAACAAAGCTTGTCCAAAAGATGATTTTCCGTTACCAAACATTGATATCATAGTGGATCTGACAGCAGGACATGAGATGTTATCATTGATGGATGGATTTTCTGGTTATAACCAAATTAGAATAGCTGAAGAAGATCAACATAAAACTTCTTTCATTTGTGTTTGGGGAACATATTGTTGGCTTGTCATGCCTTTTGGTCTAAAAAATGCCGGAGCCACATATCAAAGAGCAATGACTGTTATCTTTCATGATATGCTTCATAAACAAATGGAAGATTATGTAGATGACATACTTGCCAAATCAAAAACCAGAGAGGGGCACCTATATGTTTTGGAAAACATTTTTGATCGTCTTGAAAAGTACAATGTCAGACTAAATCCTAAGAAGTGTGTATTCGGAGTAACATCTGGAAAACTCTTAGGTTATATTGTCTCCAGAAGAGGAATTGAAGTTGATCCAGCAAAAGTCAAAGCTATAATGGAAATGCCTCCTCCTCAAAATCTAAAACAACTTCGATCTTTGCAAGGAAAATTACAATCCATACGGAGTTTATTGCTCAGCTTGCTGACAAGTGTCAACCATTTACTCACTTGTTGAAGAAAAACACACAATTTATTTGGGATCAAAATTGCCAAGAAGCATTTAATAAACTTAAAGAATACTTGGGATCTCCTCCTGTGTTAGCACCACCTATTCATGGAAAACCCCTTATTTTATACATTTCAACAACATCAGCAGCATTAGGGGCCTTGTTAGCACAAAATGATGATAGTGGTAAAGAACGAGCAATCTATTATATCAGTAGAACTTTGGTGGGCTATGAAGTAAATTATTCACCTATTGAAAAGGCATGTCTCGTAGTTGTCTTTGCATCACAAAAGCTTAGGCACTACATGTTGAGTCATCAGACTAAGCTTATATCAAAGATTGATCCTCTCAAATATCTACTATCTAGAGCAGCCCTGACTGGACGTACAGCAAAATGGGTGATGATGCTTAGTGAATTTGACATTGAGTATGTTGATAGAAAAGCTATAAAAGGACAAATAATAGCAGATCAATTGGCCGAAGCACCCATAGAATCAGATCATCCCATGGTAACAGAATTTCCTGATGAATCAATCTTGGACATAGAAACTATTCCCTCTTGGCAATTATATTTTGATGGTTCTCATACTCAACATGGCTCTGGAGCTGGAATACTCTTTGTTACACCTCAAGGCGATTATATACCAAAATCATTTCACATTCAATTTCCATGTACAAACAACATCGCCGAATATGAAGCACTAATCAAAGGATTGAAATTGGCTATAACCTGGAATATCAAAGACTTACAAGTTCATGGGGATTCTCAACTAGTGATCAAGCAAGTGAACAACGAATATCAAACAAAGGATGAAAAGTTAAAGCCATACAAGAAACTAGTGGATACATTCAAAACATATTTCAACAGGATCACATTTGAACAGATTTCAAGGCTTCACAATAAAGCTGCTGATGCTATGGCCACAATTGGTTCAATGATAGAGATACCTGGGAATGATCACAAAATTGAATTCCTAATAGAAAAGTTGTTTGTACCAGCTTTTGATATCCCAGAATCAGAGTTGGTATGTGATATTGTTGGTCCTAACTCCACTTGGTTCAATGAGATCTACCATTACCTTCATAGCCAAATCATTCCACCAAATCTTTCCAAATCCCAACATCGCTCCTTCATTCGTCGTTCTTCCCAATATGTCCTCCTCGGTGATACGCTTTATAAAAGGTCACTAGATGGTGTTTTGCTTAAATGTCTTAACCCGGAAGAAGCCCAAACTGCTTTGCATGAGATACACGAAGGCATCTGTGGTGCTCATTCTGGAGGTTCATCCTTAGTCAAGAAAATGCTTCGCACAGGATACTATTGGCCTACTATGGAGCAGGATGCGCATGAATTTGTTAAGAAATGTGTACCTTGTCAGCAACATATTGATCTAATTCATGCACCAGCACAAGAACTGCAAACTATCACTACTTCATGGCCATTTTCACAATGGGGGCTCGATCTCATTGGAAAAATACATCCATCCTCCTCAGATGGTCATAAATTTATTATCACTGCTACTGAGTACTTCACTAAATGGGTTGAAGCAATTCCTCTTACTTACATTACGGGAAAGCAAATATCTAAGTTCATTTTCCATTATATCATTTGCCGCTATGGTATTCCTCAAGCCATAGTCACAGATAATGGTCGCCCATTTAAGAATCAAGATGTCAAAGAGCTTTGCAATAAATTCAAAATCCAACATCACTTTTCTACCCCCTATTATTCGCAAAGTAATGGCCAAGCTGAAGCAACTAATAAGACTCTTTTGAAAATCTTGAAGAAAACAGTAAACGAGGCTGGCCGTGATTGGCACTTGCAACTTCATCCTGCTCTTTGGGCTTATCGAACTAGTATCCGTACTCCTACTGGTGCTACACCATATTCCTTGGTATATGGTTCAGAAGCTATTTTACCCATTGAGATCGAGCTCCCTTCCTTGCGAGTATCCTTACAACACTTGATTTCAGATGAGGAGTATCGGATATCAAGACTACAAGAGCTTGAATTGTTGGACGAGAAGCGACTTACAGCTCTTAATCATCTAAAAGCTTATCAAAATCGCCTGCGCTGAGGTTACAACAAGAAAATTAAGCCTCGTAAATTTGAGCTTGGAGATCTTGTTCTACTAGAAAATCAAAGGAATCTGGCTGATCGTGCAAAGAAAGGGAAGTTTGAACCTAACTGGTTAGGACCTTTTGTCGTAACCAAGAGCTATGGATCAGGAGCTTACCAACTTTCCACTCCGGAAGGTCAACCTTTGGAAGAGCCTATCAACATAGCCCATCTCAAACGGTTCTATACCTGACTCGGAGTATCCCAGTTAAAAAAAAAAAAAAGTAAAAATAAAAAAATAAAAAATAAAAAAATAGTAAAGAAAAATCATTTCGTCCAATGGTGAAAACCACTTCGGTGGCGCCCTGGATAAGTACCATGGTGAAAACCTGTTCGCAGGCGCCATGTGTAGAATTCAAGCCGTCCCCACCATCATTTAGGTAGCTTTTTCACATCATCCATCTCGCCATCATCCATTTCCCATCCATAATAAAATATGTCCTCCCTTTTGCTCCCATCCATATCTTGCCATACGCATCTACTCAGTATCATCTGGTCATATTGCATTGTCTCGCCAGCTATTCTACGTTCCGTTATCACTAGCTTGTCCATTAGTCCTTTCCCATTCCTTCACCTGCTCTCATCCTAGTATTCTTTTGTCCACCTGTGTAGGTCTATGTGTCTTGGTACCTTTTGAGTTCCTCATAATAGACTCTTGAGTTTGTCTGCCTTTCCAGTCTCATGCAATTCCGTAATAACATTTTTTTTTCAGCACTATGTCTTCATTCTTCCCCTCCATCCAATCATTTCACTTCATGCAAACACAAAATTTCCAATAAAACAAACACAACCCAATTTTTTGGCACTCGTACATTCCAAGCCATATCTCAAAAACACTTTGAAACTCTTAGACTAAATTATGGAACTTAAACACCTGGTGATTCGATCTTGATTGTAGTAACTAAGTTGTAGATCCCCCAAGCCAACCATCCTTTATTTACCTTATCTTATCCAGGGATATATCATTCCCGCAACATGGCACTTATCTATTTATCATGTTAATCTTTGGCTTGAGATCTTACTGCCTATCTTACCGCTTATCATGATTAAGTCTTTTGGTCCTTCTTTTGCTTTTTTTTTTTTGTCTAGGGGCAACATTGTGTATGCATGTTTTGCTTGTCTTGGTTGCGTGTGCTGACTCATTGATGTTTTTGTGTCTATTATTGGTCCTTGCAACATACCTGCCACACCGTCATCATGGTCTTTCATATCATGGTTCCATTAGGCATATGCTTGCTTGCGACTTTCCTCCTTTCTGCATTTGACACATCGTCACCTTGGTCTTTATACCTCGGTGCATAATGTCAGGTGCTATATCAAACACCAGGTTGCTCAAAGTTTAATCAGCATAACTCCATCATCCTTCCCTCCATCTCCTAATGTGCATCCAAAAACCTATGTTTTAATCTTCTTTGAAACAATATTGCTTCGCAACATTGTCTCAAAGAGGGGCAAAATGTAGGCATCAAAAAATTGTCCTAAGTTATCCTTCATCCAAAGATTTAATTAATTTTAATTAATTAAATAAATCTTACCATTTTATACCATATTTCGTAAATAATAAATTCAATTTATTTATTATTTATCTACAAACCACAACACCTCCCGACAAATAATAAATTAAATCAACTTAATTTATTATTTATTATTTTATCCAAACTTTAACCTAAATCTATTTCACCAAAATAATACAAACCTGTTACCATAACCCTAACCACCTTTTTACCTACCTTTTCTCGTTCAACCGATCGAACCACTTTTGAAACCGTCCCCAAAACTTTATAAAAATCAAGCTCATCCATCATTTATGACCCCCCTGCAACATTTACATTGGAGTTATGCTACTATTCTGAGCAACCACATTTAAGCGATTTCGGTAACATTTAATTTTTCGAGTTTCAATAGTTTGCAATTATCTTTATGGTGCACTTAATGTAGATCTTAGGGTTTTGCAAAATACATTTTCAAATCTTTTATTAAAATCTATGTTCGCTGCAAGTTGAATTAGTTTTTATGAGGACAAAACATTTAAAACACAGCTATGCCCTATACATGTAGACTTTTTACATGAATTGTTTCTTCTATGCAGAAAGTTGGAGCAGTTAGCAGAAGAAGTTGATTTTTTTATGCCTTTGCAAAGAGTGGTGAGTTAGACTTCTCTCTGGTTATTTGTAATCTAGTTGAAACCAAACTCTTCTCTTTGGATTGGTTTCGAGGAGTTCTTGTCTTCTTCAAGATACATTTTGAAATCAATTCTAAGATTTATGAGTCCATCCTCCATTTGAGTCTAGATCTACTAGCAAACCCGTGAGTCTGTTGGACAGTGAGAGTCTGGTGGTAGGTGACTGAATTACAAACCCATATGGGATCTTTGAAACATGGAAATAGAGAAAATGGTCCAACCTTCCAGATGGCCTGTTGTGAGTTTGTCAGCTCTTTTTGAATAATGGTAATCTGTTCTCTCACGATTCCTATATGTAGTCTGCATTTCATCTTGCATTGGATTACAGCATTCTAGTTAATGATTGGTTGAATGTGGTTGATGTTTAGGAAGGTCTTTTTCTTATTTCATTATACTTCATCTGTTTATTTCATAGAGTAAGGGATAATGGTAGTCTATGATGGAGTGTTTTCTATAAAGAATATCCTCTTGGCATTTTTTCTTTATAGCATGCAAGTAAGATTGGCATCCTGACTCTATGTACGTATCTTATATTCAAGGAGATTAGGTGCTCATTTGTGCAGAAATTAATATCACAAATTCTCAGGCATGCTCATTTTTGTTTGTTAAGTGTAACTGTGAATCACCACCTGCGCTTAGAATAGGTTCCAGTTCTGGACATGTTATTACATGCCCATATAGCTTTCAAGCTTATTACTGTGGTGGTTTTGAACTTGAGCCATTTCTCTTATGAATCCATTTTTTAACATTTACGCAACCCTTTGTACATTACTAAGCATAGTCATGATTGAATCTAGTTTTTTAAATTCCAGTGTCAGCTGCCATGTAGCAACATTTGAATTGCTACAGCTTTATTTTTTCCCTCAAGTGACACACTCAAGGTGTCTTTATCATGTTTAAGTGATTAGTGAAAGTCACCTACATCAAATTACTGGCTATATTTTTTCCAACTGCTTTGGTTATTATTCAGATTGTAAAGTTGTGGCATGGACCAAAAAATTGCTTTACTAAAATTCCAAATTTGTTTTCATTAAAACTATGCTAGTTGAATGAGAAATATTGGTTTCTACTACCAACTGTTTATATTGTGGAGAAATCATGTAACTGCTAATGTTCATGAATCACCATGATGGGGAGTGCCTGCTGGCCATTTCCAATAACAGTGCTGATTGTAGCCTTAAAAGATTTCATTATTTTGCAATTTTATTTTTATTAGTGTAGGAATATTAACACTATTACTTATATTTAAATAAGTAATTATGTGTATATTCCCCATATGACATAAGACACCACAGTTGGGTGTGTAGCAGTTAGGAAGAGTCCTTCAAACTCTTTCACTCCACTTAGCTTTCCACATCTACTTGAGATCTCCTTAAGTTATGGGATTGACTCTCATTAACTCAAACTCTCAACACTATTTGTACACCACACTTATTCATAATTCATTACCCATTATATAATTATGTAATTAATCATCTTTAGTCTCTCTTGCATTTTCTTGGCTTATTTGATATTGACATTCTGTCCAGTTTCCCGGTTCCTCTCACATGGTATCAGAGCCTTGCTGGTTGAAAGATTGTTGGTTAGTATCTTTGGCGTGAGAAAGGCAAGGTAAAGACCTCTGTTTGGCTGAGGCAGAGGCATATAATTAATCTTCTGGTGCAAAACGTTTAGCTGCAAGGCCGGAATAGAGGCCACGAGTGGAGTGAAGGCGGATTGGAGGGCTAATGTAAAGGTAGATGGAAGGCAGTTTGAGGGTTTCTACCCTGCTCACGGCTTGATTTAGCTCACGCAGAGAGGGCATTGGAAGTACGGCCTTGACTGGCTCGCGCTGCCTCACGCAGGCACCTTTTCCCATGCACCCACGCAGGCTTAGAGCTACGCCCCTCCTCGGCCTAGAACCAACTCCTTGTTCGGCGGACATTCCGAGTGGAAGAAACCTGCGCCATCTTCACACATTCTCCCATGCACTACGCATTCAAGCGGTCATGCAATGCAGAAGGAAAGAGGATTCATAGAGAAAGAAGGCCTGCAAAGAGGAAAAGAGGCTGGTCGACGCCCTGGAATCCAGCCTGCATGCACATTCGCCCCTATAATTTCTTTTGGCTTCCTTTTTTGACCGCCCCATTTTTCCCCTCCATTTTTTTGGCATTCTATGCTCTAATCCGCTCCTGTATGCCATTATCTGGCTGCTCATTTTTGCTCCTCTGCCCTCAAATTTGGTCCTCCATCCGGTCCAATAGGGTTATTGTTGGCACCTCTATTCATTGTATTCACATTGGATACAATGCACGCAGGGATTCTCAGCATCCACACTCAGCATTCATGCAAGGAGGCCGCCATTGTTTCTTTTGGCCGCCATACCTCTGTAGTTTGGGAATATTTACCCTATATCTGCACTTCTTGCCCTAATTCGTGGGCTTTGTAAATGTCTTTTTCTTTTTTTTTGTTTTTTTTATTTTGCAAGTTCAAAGCACTATAAATTTAACAACAAACATAGGAAAGGGACATTCATATTTGGGGCAAAAATAAATCCAATAGGGAAGGAATTTTAAAAATTGGGGCAAAATTAATTTGAAGGAATTACTCGTTATGTAAACCTTGTATCTTCATCTATTGAAGATGAAGTGTGAGGCCCGTGTCGAGTGATTGGAAGGCTAGTTTCCCTCTCGGCATAGGCATTCTTTTGCTAATTAGTGCCAGTTTATTAAAATAGGTCTATTTTGCGGCAACTTGTTTTTGTGATAACTTTTGCTCGGTAGCTCGAAATTGAGCACTGTTTTTTGCAAAAGTGAATGTTTTAACATTTCCCATGCATCTAATCTATTTATATTGTAATAACGCACTAAGTTATAAAGTGCCACAAACAAGGGGACCCCACCTAATACTGAATTGGGGGGTGTCAAAGAGCACTTCCATAGAATCATGTCAAGAGCACTTGATTGAGTCGTGTCTAGAACACTTCTACACTTTCTTTCCATTTTTTTAGTTATGGGGGTTATTCATGCACTAATTTATAAAGTGCCACAAAATAATATTGGGATAAAAATATTGAATTATGGGGGGGTTCATAGAGTTGTGTCAAGTGCATTTCAGAGTTGTGCCAAGAGCACTTCCACAAAGATATGTTAAGTACACTTCCACCACTACTTTATCATTCTTCAACATTTTTCCTGCATTGTATTGAGATGTGTCACAAGCATTTCCACTACAACATCACTATCACCTAATGCTACATGTACATCCAGAGTTGATTCTTCAAAGACTTCCAGAGATTCATCATAGTAGAAGATTGATATTGGTTCATTTGCTTCTACAGATTTTAGAGTTGTTTCATAGAATTCTTCCACAGAATCTTTTTGCAAGACTATCACTTTCAGTTGTATTGTGTCAAGTGCACTTCCATCGAGTCATGTATAGAACACTTTCTCATTTTCTCTTTTTTTTGGACGAAAGGTTTTTTTCCCACAGGGTTTTCTTTCTTTCTCCGCTTTATGAGAGAAACATTTGTACGTGGGTACTTGAGCAGGCCTAGTTGCTGGGACCCATCCTTATTGTGCCCACCTAAGTTGTGCCTAAAGGGGGGTGTTAGTGTAGGAATATTAACACTATTACTTATATTTAAATAAGTAATTATGTGTATATTTCCCACATGGCATAAGACACCTCAGCTGGGTGTGTGGCAGTTACAAAGAGTCCTTCAAACTCTTTCACTCCACTTAGCTTTCCACATCTACTTGAGATCTCCTTAAGTTATGGGATTGACTCCCATTAACTCAAACTCTCAACACTATTTGTACACCACACTTGTTCATAATTAATTACCCATTATGTGATTATGTAATTAATCATCTCTTGTGTCTCTTGCATTTTCTTGTCTTATTTGATATTGACATTCTATCGAGTTTCCTGGTTCCTCTCACAATTTTGTAAACAGTTCCTGCTCTAAAATTCTATAAAAAGATCAATTATTTACAATTTTGGGATTCAACAAATTGCATGGGACTACTTGGAGAATAAGAATAAAAGTGGGGACCATTGCCTTTGTAAAATTCTAAAGTCACTCAAAAAGACACATTAGGACATTAGGCATAATCCCCAATACCTCTTGTCATGCGTTTTTTATGTTGTTAACAATTTCCTCTTGTGGTTCTAATTGCCTAGAGTCTTTGCCCTCTTCTTATTTGCAACTAATGTTCATTTATTAAGGGCTCATTAAACTCATGCCTAAAGGCTGTGATTGGAGGATGACAACATATTACAGTCCTTAATGTCTTGTACATAATTTAAGCAAAATATCTTTATGGTAGAATCAAACATCTCCTTTCCTAAATGGTTGAAGAGGGCATACTAAGTATATAAATAGGCAGATTTACTTCTTGCAATCTTATCAAATCTTTGGAAGGCTTCAAATGGGTTCACTAGTTTAATTGAAAGGATATATTTTTAGAAATAGAATTTAAAAAGGCTTATGAAAGGATTGAATGTGATCTGAATTAGATCATGAAAAGATATTAAATTTGACTAAACTACTATTCTTAGCCACTTGTCAAACTAACTAAGCATATAAGTTTCAAACACTCCTAACGTGTTAATATTTTGTAAGAATAAAGTATGCACGTACAAGGTTGTAGATGGTTATGAGGTGATCCAAATAGTTTGAAGTTAAACATTGTTGATGCAAGTTATTGAGACATGTTTTTGTTGGTTATTACCTACTCCATTTAATGTTTTGATGGGATAGCCACGAAGGGTGCAAGAAATGGATTTAGAAATCCACTAAACTGAAAAATTGTTGAAAGAACAAGAAGTATATGTCTCTAAGAGAAATAGTTTAGAGGAATCTCAAACTAAGTAGAAAGAAAGACATGATTAGCATAGAGTCGAGTTCCAAGTTGGGGATATATAATATCTTTACTTAGAAAAAGATAAGTCTCAGGTGTAGCAACAAAGTTAAAACCAATTAGATATAGTCCATCTAAGATTCTCAAAAAACTAAATTCTAATACTTTCATACTAAATCTTCATCTATACATGAATTTGTAATCCATTGTGAATGTTGAAAACTTGCATGTCTCTTTGATCATATCAACTAATGTACATCCCTTCAAGGAGCCCTATTCTCACCCTCTACTTATGTACCAAAAAATAGTAGAGGTTTTTCTCATCATATTACTCTCTAAATAGTCAAGCAAGAACTAGTTGATGAAGAAGAATCTTTCTAGAGGGCGTATTGGCCTCTTCATAGAATGCTCAAGCACAATACTCAAGACTAGTCACAGAAGCAACACCTCATGTTTGGAAGGAAGATATAAGTAGTTTTGTACATCATGCCAAGAAAATAGCTATAAGAACCCATTTCGTAGCCAAAAAGGAGAATGGTTGTTACTAGAAAATGGACACGCCCCCCATCTTCTTTAACATGGATGATATGGAAGATCAACTCTGAATATTGAAGGAAAGATCCCTAATCTATAGATTTATGTGGGCTTTTCCAAGATCCAAAACACTTAGTGGGCTCATGAAAAGTAGAAGCTATTTATATTAGTCTAGATGTTGAGGGTTTCCAAAGGCTACTTTCTAGAAATTTTCTTTCCCAAACAAAATAAAGATCTTTTATATTTAGGATCACCATGGTTCATGAAGAGATATGGGCTCTTTAAGAAACACTTGTTACTAGATTTCAACTTAACATAGAATCTACCAAGCACAATTCCAAGATAGGTAATATTTATGTATGCTCCTTAGTCAAAACTAATTACATTTTTCTATAAATTCTTTGATTTGCAATTACATAATACATAGCTGCTTTAGAATTTGCAAAAAATTTGAGGTTGTGATTTATGAATTTTTTTGAGTGGATCTAGACTATGAAAAACACTATCAAGTTGTATGATTTTAGATATGGGAGGTGTATAAAACAAACCCATATATTATGATAATATGTTGTTTAAATATTAAATGTGTAATGAGAACAATCATCTTTTCCATGTTTCTCCAAACCAAGAAATGATGGAGTTGGACCAAGCATGTTCACAAGATGCAATGGAACAACCACCAACAATAACACTTTCTAAGCCTAAAATATGACAGATAAATACTCAAAGCTACCAACCAGATGAGAACAAATTCAGATGAGATTACACAAGAAAAGCTAAGGAAACAAGAGATAATTCACATCTTTGTGAGATCAACAAAGTAACAAAAAAGTAGATGGTATAAATACTTAAGAAAACAGCCCAAATTAAGAGATATCACACCTAGAATTAGTCTATCTAAAAGAAAAGATGAGAATTAGGAGCTATTTCATTTTTCAGCACAAACATACTCCACACATTCCAGTACTAAAAGTAAAATAACACATAGGTAGGTGATATGTCAGCAAATCTAACCCCCAAAAAATTGCAACTTTGAGAACCAAAAGTCATAATGGAGTAAAATAGAAAGAGAAAATCATCCAATGCTAAAATTGAATCAGAAGTGAAGAGTAACCTAGGAATAACAATCACAATGTTCAAATCGGTTCAACTTCACACACATCCCATACAACTCTTCAATTCAAATGGGTCTATAAATGGAACAAACTCCCATCTCTAATCAGCCACTAGAGGAAGATATTTTGGAGGTTCTCAAATCTATTTAATACAGACTTTACCAAAGAATGCGAAGGGAATAGGTGTGCCCAAAAAAGGTCAATACCTACATAACATATTGCAAATTGAGGGAATAGATGCAGTCCTCCTACAAGAAGTCATGAGAATAAACTCCAAACACCAAGGAAAATATTAAGTACAAAAGTATATGAGGAAGCAAGTACATAAAAATTTATTATAACTCTCACACTTTTGTCCAGTGGCATCTAGTGAGGTATGATTACAAATTTAATCAATCTATCCTATGACGATCTATATTTATTATCACTCAAGAATTTGAGCTATATTCCTTTTTAGGAAATTTATAAAACTAACACATGGCAAAAAATATATAATTCTAATAGAACCTATGGTGGATCGGATCTTAGTAACAAATACCAACAATCTCATCCAAGTCATACCCTTCTACACTAGTCACTTACATCACTAATCAATGGATCACATCTGAAAAGGAAATCTCAGCCAAGATAAGAGACAACTCTTTCAAATCATTGGGCAATAATCAATATCAATTTTAAATAAATATAATAGGCAATGACAACAAGGATTCAAATTTCAAAAGTTTTTGTTAGCACATCTAGATTTCAAAGAGCAGGCGGGAAAATGGGTAAGGATATGCAATGTAAACATTTATGGGTAAACTTCATTACATCAAAATTTGACACAATAGTGACATTCATAGAAAAGTCCTACATATTAAGAAGAAATTGACAATAGTTCAAAAGAAAATCAAAGAGATTGGATTTGACTAGGATTTTCATCAAATTGTTTACCCACAATCTATTGGGTCTACAAAATCAGGAAGACTAATGACAAAGACAACATGCAAGAAATCAATGAGTAAACAAGGTGATATTAATACAAAATATTTTTATAAATTGGCTTTGGACCAACAACATAATAATGTTGTTTAACAAAAAAAAACAGAGAATGGAATAATTAGATGTCCAAGAATCCTAAAACAAGAAATAAAAAAGATGGAAATTTTTTCCCAACCACAATGAGAAGGGATAAAAGATCTATAAAATATTGTTTTTTTTTCCTTAAAAGCGTGCAAGCACAAACCCATACTGTATTAAAATAAAGAGTTCATATACATCAGGGCTTCATATACTCTGTAAACTCCTCATGGTAGAGAAGACTATCAGTGTTGGCAAACCCTAAGAAAAGCCATGCAAGACCTCTAAATTTGAAGGAAGAAACATCTCACATAGACATTCTTCGTAGGTATCCACTAAATGTAGCTATAATCTGGACCTTGTCTCCCAGTTTACTATCACAAAGATAATCGTTGCAAACGCCACCTTTCTTGGACGGATCCTCCTTCCCAGTCTCCGGGTCATAGTAAACAGCTCTTCTAACATGCAAACTTGCTGTTTTGCCATCAAACGAATCTCGATTCTCCATGTCTTGTAGAGGCAATGGAATAAAGGCGAACAACATGAGGGGTACTAGGGTTTTCTTTTTCAAACTTTTAGGGTTCTCACCAGGAGCGATCACACCATAGCTCTGGCCTTCCCAATAGGGCATGAACTGAGACAATGCCTCATTCTCCAACTCAAGCATATCAGCATAAAAAATGGAAACATTAAATTCTTCATCCGATCTACTCAAAGGGAAAGGCTCAATTGAAATACCCAAATCTTGTGCATCCTTGGCCCTCTGAACTGTGGTCCTTCTCATGTCTGCTTCGACCCTAGGATCAGCATTTCACTATGGATCATCATTATTTGTGAATAGCAGTATACATTTATCAACATTCCTGGTGGATACTTTATGTAGGAGTCCCTGAGCAACCCAAAGTGCACTGTATAAGGGGTTTTCTCTTGATCTAGGAATAATTCCACTTTGACTTCCAATTTCCTTTTCAAAATTATACACTATGTGGGTAAAATTTTAACCAATCTCGTTTTTGGCGATCAAGGTCTTCTCCTTGGCGAACATTAATAACATAGACACCCTCAGATTCCTGCAAATTTCTTTTCTCTCTAGTATAAAAAAAAATATTGCCACTTCATCATAGTCGCTGTTAATGATGCGAGTTTTTAGGGACACAAGAATACACTTTACAACAGTACTGAAGTGTGTAAGAACATATCTCGCCCAGCATCGATCATGTACACAACAAACTCTTTCGCGGCCTCTTTATCCTATGTACATGCTTAGCATATCATTTGGTAAACATGTCCACAACGGCGCTTCCCATGAAAACATTCAACTCATAATCATTTTTTATGACATAGATATGGATCTCCATCTGCATAAAAGCTTCACAGTTTCCTCAACATGCCCATTTTAGGCAAGTCCTATAATCATCATATTCCATGTTATCACGTAATCACTTGAAATAACCATCAATAGTCTTAGTGCTGGGAACGACCATGCCCAAAGTTGTATCCAATGACAAAGAAGAAGCTGACGCGAGGGGCTCACTGATTCTCGGTGGTCTTGGTGCCATGCCAGGAGCATGGAAGCGAAGGAATAAGATTTATCCTATTTTACATTGTGGTTGACTAGATGCTCCTTATTTTAGATGGGAATGATATATACATTCTTTGTATCAAATAAACTTGGATGAAAGAATAAGATTTATCCTAAGAGTCTATGAGTCAAATAAGCAACACGTTGGAATGCAGAGAGGACTAAACACAAATTATGAAACACAAACACAAACACAGCCAGCCTACAACAAAAATATTATGAACAGAATTGAACTTTATTAATTCCGTTTCAAAAAGAGAGTTGCCGGTGCTCTTTTGTTTATACATTCATACGTCCATACAAAGCTGAGTATCAAAAAAACCCCTTTTTTACAAAACAGAGCTTATTACCAAGCTACAGGAGAAACTTCCAGAATAGGCACAGGAGCAGTGTCTAGATACATCGAAGAGAATAGAAGAAGAAAGAAGAGATAAATGCGGTGGTTGGAAGTCAACGTCTGCCAACACTCCCCCTTAATCTTCACTACCATATATGTATGCTATTCCAATTCCTTCTCGGAGATGCTCAAAAACACTCTTTGCAAGTGGCTTTGTGAAAATGTCTACTAGTTGTTCTTTGGACCTGTAAAACTCAAGATATATGTCACCATTGTTTACCAATTCTCGAATGAAATGATATCATGTATCAATATGCTTGCTCCATTTATGAAAGACATGATTTTTAGATAAAGCAATTGGAGAATTATTATCACAATAAATATTTTTAGGCTCTTCTTGTGGATGCCTCAAATCTGAAAGTACTCTCCTCATCCATACTGCTTGGTAAGCTGCTGATGTGGCTGCAACATATTCTGCTTCAGCTGACGAGAGTGTCACAATTGGTTGTTTCTTTGATGCCCAAGATATAGAACCCGACCCTAGATGAAAGATATACCCTAAAGTGTTTTTTCTATCATCGATGCTACCTCCCCAATCACTAGCCATATATCCAATCAGTTTGTAATCATCTGAAGATGTATACAAAATTTCAAAGCTCTTTGTTCCAACTATATACCTTAAAACTCTTTTTCCAGCTTTCCAATGTGATTCCTTTGGTTTGTCCAGGAATCTAGAAATGAGACTAACCCCATACATGATATCCGGTCTGGTGGCGGTTAGATACATGAGGCTGCCAACTAATCTTTTGAATAAGGTTGCATCAACATTAGGACTTTTGTCATTCTTGCTAAGTTTTAAGCCCAATACAATAGGTGTAGGAGCTGGGTTCGCATTTGTCACGTGAAATCTCTTCAAGAAATCATTAGCATACTTGCTTTGACATATAAAAAAGCCTTGATCATTTTGACTTACCTCTATCCCAAGAAAATATCTCATGAGCCCCAAATCAGTCATATAAAATTCTCTTTCCATGGCTGCCTTGAATGAGTTAATTGACATGTTACTTGTGAATATCCAATCATCTACATACAAGCACACTATCAATATTTCTCCTCCATCATTCACTTTGACATACAAAGTTGGTTCATTGCCGCACTTGCAAAACCCATTGTTCACAAAATAAGAATATATCCTGCTGTACTAAGCTCTAGGAGCTTGTTTTAAACCATATAGTGTCTTTTTCAGTTTGTATACTTTATGTTCTTCTTCTAAAACTTCATAACCGGGTGGCTGCTTTATATACACTTCTTCTAAAATATCATTCAAGAATGCTGATTTGATGTCCATTTGGTAAACTTTCCAATTATTTTGAGCTGCTATAGATAAGACCATTCTAATGGTATCCAATCTTGCCACAGGTGTGAATGTTTCATTGTAATCTATGCCCAGCTATTGTATGAAGCCTTTATCTACTAGTCTTGCCTTGTGTTTCTCTACTTTTCCATTAGCATTATACTTTGTCTTGTAAACCCATTTAACTCCAATCACATCCTTGCCTTTAGGAAGCTCTACTAGATCCCAAGTTTGATTCTTTTCAATTGACTGAATTTCTTCATCCATGGCTGCAATCCAATTGTCATCTTTAATGGCATCCTCAAAATAAATTGGATCAGCTTGTGTTAAAAATGCAAAATTAGAGCATAAATCATCATTTTCTGCCTCTTGTATTTCATTATATATCTCCCTTAGACTACGAGTCTTCTTTGAAGTGTTTATAGACCTTGATCTTAGTGATGCAAGTGTTGGATTAGAAGACTCGCTGCTGTTATTACGTGCTGGAGTAGGATTTGGAGTGGTAGGCGCCCTAAAAGGTGTTGTAGGAACATTTTCTTGTGTAGTAAGATTCACAACTTGAGTTTCATTCTCTTCATTCTCTTGTGGAACACTAGGTGCAATTGTAGTTGTTTTGTCTATGCTGCCATCCCATGCTTCTTCTTCAAGAAACTCAACATCATGACTTATTATCAGCTTCTTTGTGATAGGAGTGTATAGCTTATGTCCCTTGGACTGTTCACTATATCCCAGAAATATGCACTTCTCTCCTCTATCATATAGTTTCTTTCTCAACTCTTGAGGTATCAATGAGTATGCCACACATCCAAAGACTCTCAAATGTGCTATATTATGCTTCCTTTTACTCCAAGCTTCTTCTGGTGTTTTATTTATCACTGCTTTTGTTGGACATCTATTTAATATGTATACTGAACATGCAACCACTTCAGCCCAATATTCATTTGGTAGATGTTTTGCTTTTATCATACTTTGTGCCATTTCCATGATTGTTCTATTCTTTCTCTCAGCTACTCCATTTTGTTGAGGAGTACACCTTGCTGTAAATTGTTTCCTTATGCCATTTTCTTTGTAAAAATTTTGAAAATCATTTGATATGCACTCACCACCTTGATTGGTTCTCAATGTTTTGATATAGTAACCACTTTTTTTCTCAACTTTTGCCTTGAACTCCTTAAAAACACCAAATGCATCTGATTTGTCTTTCAAGAAATAAATCCATACTTTCCTGCTGAAATCATCAATAAATGTCAACCAATAAAGTCTCCCACTTATGGATGGTGTTTACATAGGTCCACAAAGGTCTGAATGCACTATCTCAAGTGGATGCTTTCCCCTATAAGACTCCCCAACTAGAATTTTTTTCCTATGTTACTTTGCCAATATGTAACTCTCACATGTTGTCTTAAGTGGCTCTATTGGTGGCAATCCATATACCATTATTTTCTTGTATAACAGCTGTAACCGTTTGAAGTTTAAATGCCCAAATCTTAAATGCCATAGCCAAGATTTATTTTTGTATGAAGCTTTGAGTGCTAATTCAGTAACCTTTTGCAATCCTTTTGGCTCTAAGAATAGTTCACTTTGGATTCTAAGTGGAAACATCCTATCTTTTGTCATTTCAACTTTTGCAATTAGCCTATTGCTTAGTTTCTTATCTAAAATCACACATTCACCATTTTCAAAGTATATTCTATATCCTTTTTGCACTAGTTGCCCAATGCTTATGAGATTGTGTTGCAATCCAGGAACATAGTATACATCAAGAATATGCTTTTCCTCACCTTGCTTAGTTCTTATATTAATTGACCCTTTGCCCATGACTAAAACTTGGTGATCATTCCCCAATTTTACTTCTGACTTTACCGAATCATCCATTGTTACAAACATCTCCTTACTCCCACTCATATGGTTGCTACATCCACTATCTAGGAACCATACTTCTTTAGAACTCTCTTGTGCTACATTGCATGTTATCAATATGGTGTTTTATTCACTAGTGCTGGGCTGATTTTCATTTGTAAAGTGTGCCTTTTGTTTATTCATATCATATTGCCTTTTTTTTACATTCAGATGCAAAATGTCCAAATTTATTGTAATAATGATGTTGGATGTTGGATTTATCATACCTTTCTCCTTGATGATGGCTATGAGAATGGCTGCTGCCCCTTCCTCTTGTTGGTGTAGAATGAGCATGTGGGCTTGATGTTGGTTTTCTGCTTTCAAATTGTGTATTTTCTCTTCCTCCTCTTGGTGTAAAACATCCTCTACCTCTATTGTTATTTGATCTCCCTCTTGTTCTGCCAAATGAAAGCTGAGCCTTGAGTGCATTCTCAAATGATGATGTCCCTGATCAATTTAATCTTTGTTCATGTGCCAAGAATGATCCCATTAATTCATCTACTGATAGCTGAGTAAGATCTTTGGACTCCTCAATGGCTGCTACAACTGGATCAAACTTTGTGGGTAAGCTTCTAAGTATTTTCTCTACAACTTTTTGATCCCCAATGGTTTCTCCATATGATCTAATCTGATTTTCTATTGCCATTGCATGAGTGAAGAATGAATCTATTGAATCTGTGTCCTTCATTTGCAAGTTTTTAAAATTCCTTCATTTGCAAGCCCAACATTTTTTTGTGGCTGGGCGTGGATGCTAAAAGGCTATGGAGAGCTAGCTATGGACACTAGGAAGGGTCATTTGTTGTTTACTTTGTTCCAGGTTGTATGGATCCTACATCTTGGACTTAGAGTCCTTTTTCAGACTTGTGGTTGCTACAAATCTGGCCCCTGCTGGCCTCATTGACTGCCTTTCTATCTTTGTTTACAACATGCGTTCTATCTAGCCCGCCACTTCAGGCCTCTTTAAGGTGTCATCCTCTGTGACTGTGCAGGTGGAGTTAACTTGCCTACCACCGTGAGTCTGAACTCGCCAGTACCTGGAGTTTGTTTTTTTGCTCCCTTGAGCCCCCTTTTTTTTTGCAATCTCTCCAAGTGTTTAACTATTTTTTTGCAAATTAGATGTTCCACTCTTTTTTTTTGCAAAATTAAAGGCATTTAAATGTATGAAGATGAAAAAGTAAAAATTACATATTTTGCAAACAGTAACTCGAAATGGAGTTCTTTTTTTTGCAAATGTGCATGATTTTTTGACACACATCTTTTGGATTCAAAATCACACTATTGTTATAAAGTGTCTATTTGAAATCCATTTTGTCTCACTTCACACACTATTTTTAAAGTACAAAAATCTTGGGGGTTCATCAAATTTAATTAGGGGGGGTGTCTTGTGTCTTTCACTTCCTTGAGAAGTGCATCTTGGTTGTGTACTTCTTCCTTTAGCATCTCTTTCCACATTTTTGTTTGCAAGCTACAAGCATGGATTCTAGTATTCTCTATTTCAGCCTCAACACCATTCAATTATCATGAATGGAAGTCCAAAATTTCTCTCACTCATGAATAAAGGCTTATATAGGATTACAATTAATATTGAAAAAGAAGCCACAACTGCTACGGATAAGGAAAAATGGTTAAACAAAAGAGATCAAGCTTTTGGATTTTTGTGTCTTAATATTTCACATGAATTACTATTTCATATTGAGTCCTTGAAAACACCCAACAAAGTTTGGGAAGGTCTTAACAAGCTATTTGGAAAGATAGATGAATTTAGGAGTCATGAGTTGGAGAATGAACTCATAGGTCTACGTCCAAAAGACTATACATCTCTACAAGACTTTTTTACTAAGTTCAGGTTCTTAAGTTTGCAACTAGAAGAATGTAGGATTGACAAAAAGAGGACTAGTTAGTACTTTCTGTATTGTCCAAGTTAGGTCATGAGTATTCTATGTTTGTATCTACCTTCTACTCAACAAAGAGGGCTCTTGGAGCCCCATGGGTAATGCCTTCTCTTGATGACTTCATTGCTAACCTAACAAGGGAGCAAGACAAGTTGATTCAAATGAGGAATTTAAAAACTAGAAAATCTCAAGCACTCATTGCAGGAAATGAGAAAGCTCAATCTTCAAAGGGTAAGAAAAAACAAAATCAAAAGGACAACAAAAACCAAACACCAAAATCTAAATCTGCAAACTATATATATATATATATATATATATATATATATATATATATATATATATATATATATATATATATATATATATATATTGTTAGAGACCATTGGTTGGCAATTTGAAGATATATATATATATATATATATTCAAAGTCTTCAACAATGTCTTCAATGATATACAATGATTATCAATCTTCAAATTGCCAACCAGTGGTCTCTAACCAAATAATTACTTTCACTCTAGAAACCCAATACAAAAGATGTAAAACAATGCTTTGAAGCTCAGTAGTGAAATTTGAAGTAATTTCACCTCATGAATGGTAAGGGATCATCTTCAAACCATTAATTACAAAGGGATCATCTCCTTGATACCATGAATGCAAGGGAACATCTCCTTGAACTCAAGTTGAAATGAAGAACTTGTTTTCAATCCAAAAAACACATAAACTGAATTAATGATCTCAAATGATTCCCAACCATTCTTTTAAAACTTTCACAAATTATAATAGACATACTTTTATTAAATAAAAGTTTTTGTGTACACGATCACACTTGAACTTTTTAAATGATGTTTGTTTTTGTGTACACAATAGCATTTTATTTCATAAAATGTTTTTAAATTGATTTAAGTAACTTAATACAAATATAATTATATAAAGAATTAAAATACTTTATAAAATTAAATTACAATTAAAACCTTTTTAAATTACTTTAAAAAATGGGGAAATCACAACCCTCCCTTCCTGACATTGCTTGTCCCAGAAGAAAATTTGCACCCAAACATTCCCTAGACCCCAAATCAATCAAGGCTCCTCAATCATGATTAAACACATCATCTCAAAGCTGTTGGTGTAGAAGATCTTGGGACCGCTTCCACTATCGCACAATGATATAGACACATCCATACCAATATAGATGCCAAGCAATGAACCAATGAAGCTGAAAATCCTTCTACCACTAAATAGTAACATGAATAGATGAAGGATGCTAAACACAAATGTATACATTCTTGTTGTGCTAAAACTGAAATCACCTACTTCACTACTCAACAATGAAGAATAACCATCCACATGTGCCAATAAGAAAACATCATCAAAATGATGTTGTGTCTCTTCAAGAGTAGGTTGATCCTCTCCAATGGAAATTAATGTATTATGCAAACCTGAATTCTCATTGTCACACTCAAGCAAATCATCAATGGCTGATCCAAAATAAGTAAACAAGGCTGATTACCTCATTCCATTGACCATTTCAAGGTGCTATTTTTCTTGACCAGCAACTAGCTTAGCTTCCTTTCTCTTTCTAGCCAAATGTCACATTGTTCTTGTGTCTTATTCACCTCTTCAAATGTCTGATGTACAAAATCAGATGTGTAGTGCTCTTTTTTTCAACAAAATTATCATATCCAACACTCCAATTTTTTATGCCATCATTAGTAGACCACAAATAACTATCATCCAAAGGTGTTACCATATCTATCTCATGAAAATACAAAGTCATAGGACTGCTATCCTCAAACAAATCATGTATAATGTCTTGTCATTCAATAGAATTGTCATCCAACTAAAAATTCAAATGCTTACCATCAAATGCCAATTCAATACAATTCTCTCCAAGTGCTTCATATATGTCCTCATGAGACAATTCATGACCTATAGCAATCATAGATTTGGCTACTATCTCATGATTATGGGAGGAAATAGGAGTGCTCTTCCAAAAATCAGAATTGCTTTCATACCTTTGTGATGTATCTTCACAATTTACCATCTCAATATCAACTACCTTTAAACCATCTTCATGTTGTGAAGCTAAGTCAAGATCATGTTCAAGCAAGGAATCATCATCACAATAGAAAGTAGACTCTTCTACAACCTGTTTTTCTTCAATGATTGATCTAGAATCTTGTTCACCTATAGACTGATCAATGACAACTGATGTACCATTCTCCCAATCATTACACCTGTCCAACTTATCATAGAAAAATGAGCTTAAATTAGATTGCCTTGATAGGTAGTCTTTCCACCATTGTAAGTTCTGTTCAATTAGGTAGTCTTTCCACCATTGCAAGTTCTGTTCAATTGTCTTTATTTGTTGTTGGGATTGCATATGATTTTTTGAAATCATTCATAATTTCTTGCATACCTCTAACCTTCTTACCATTATATCATCATTTATGTGTGTTACCATACTCTGAAATTTGCTGAATCACACACCCAAACATGCTGGCAAGATCAAGGCTCTGATACCACTGAAATATCCCTCTTAGAATATATGCTAATATTCTGATATTCTAAAGTCTGATATGATTTCCTACTTACACATATACAATATAGCTATGCCAACATATGAATGCAAATGACAATGGAAATAAAACTATCTCAGATCTCACTGTTACAACTCAGACCTTTCAATTCCACAGTTGTATGACTGTCATAAACCTGCTGTTACAAATTAGACTGACAACATTGATTATATTTCAAATGTTTAAGAATCTGTATGGAGAAATCTGAGTTGCAGTATCTCAATAGCATATACCAGAAGTTGTATCAGAAATTACATAAACAAACATACCATTTGTATCGTTTTCTTGACCAACAACTGTTATGTCTCTTTTGCAAATTCAACGCCAAACTGGACTCCTGCCATTGATTCAAATAATTCTAATTGACAACTATCAAATTACTGGTAAACAATAACTCTAGGTGCTGAAATTCTGTAGCTGATCGTTGTCAAGCAACTCAGACTCAATGATATCCCAATGTTACTGTTGGCTTAAAAACTTTTATACACTGAATTGGAACAGCTGTATGATGCTTCCTTGTGCAAAGTCACCCAACCCAAGCTGGGACGATCACCACTAGGTATCATCACCCTAGAAGAGTTCGTGCTTTGTTCTGTACTTCAGATAACTGCAAATACGATCAACTCCACTTGTTATACTGCGAACTCTCTCCTTTGATAAATATGCAGCTCATATGTCTTAAGCATTCACAAGGAATGGCAGACTTTATATGATTTTCATGATTGCTATTCACCAAATGAACCTTCCTCACGATTCCATGCTATATCTACTTGAATAGCTAATTCAATGAATTAAAATTGCTTTACAAAACATAGGCTCCATTCAGCTTTTAGACATGCAGCGATATCATGAATTCCTCGTACAATTGTGGCGTCCTCAATAAATTTCAAAGTCTTCAATAAAATGTTAATATCCCTGTTGTGTCACCTTAGTTATTCCATACCATGCGCTGACAAGTCACACCTTATACTTCACACGCCATCCTCTATCATCACAAATGTATTATATATAAAGTGGTGGCTAGATATTGAAGGGGAATGGATTCTTAACACAAGAAAAATGCTTCCCACTTACCACGATTTCAACAGCAAAGCAATTAAAATCTTCAATTATTATAAAAGATGCATCCACAAATATGTATGTATTGAGGGAATCTACGAGGGACCCACTTTCCACTAATCTTCTTCAGCTTTCCTTAAAACATTCAAAACCTTCATACAACATGGGGCCCATGATCCACTACAAAAGTATCTAAAGGATTATTTATTAATTTGGTATTTGTTAGTTATTGTCTCCAATATTCCAGTAATCACATAGAAACAGAGATATATTTCAAATATGAATCATATATTCAATCTAGAATGCATAAATCTCTGCAAACCCCAATTTTATACTTGCATAGCAAATCTTATAAAATTGATAAATGAGTTTTCTTGTAACAAACACAAATCAAATGCCAAAATCTAAATTATATATATATATATTCAAACTATTCAAACTCTTCAACAATGTCTTCAATGATATACAATGATTATCAATCTTCAAATTGCCAATCAATGGTCTTCGACCAAATAACTACTTTCAATCTATAAACCCAATATAAAAGATGTAGAGCAATGCTTTGAAGCTCAGTAGTGAAATCTAAAGTGATTTCACCTCATCAATGGTAAGTGATCATCTCCAAACCATTAATTACCAATGGATCATCACCTTGATACCATGAATGCAAGGGAACATCTCCTTAAACTCAAGCTGAAACCAAGGACTTGTCTTCAATCAAAAAAACACATAAACTCAATTGATGATATCAAATAAATCCCAGGCATCCTTTTAAAACTTTCACAAATTAGGACAGACCTAATTTTATTAAATGAAATGTTTTGGTGTACACGATCACACTTGAACTTTTTAAATGCTTGTTTTTGTGTACACAATAACACTTTATTTAATAAAGTGTTTTTAAATTGATTTAAGTAACTTAATAAAAATATAATTATATAAAGTAATTAAAATACTTTATGAAATTAAATTATAATTAGAACCTTTTTAAGTTACTTAAAAAAATGGGATCATCACACATGGGATTTGAAAATGATGCATGTTATTACATTGGTGATGAGTATTTAGATGAGATGGAAGCCTACAAATAATATATATTTGATAAGAATTGATGAGGATATTTTTATTGATCATTCTATCACTCTTCAAGGAGCTTCAAGTAAACCTACTACTAGTTTACCAAGGAAATCATGAGATTACAATTTTTACCCATCTACTCCAAATTGTTGGTACTCTTACATTTTCTTTTGGTAGCTCCAGCCTCCCTTCCAACTCATTTAAGTATACACTCTAGTTGATAGAAATTTGCATCCACTTCTATTGAACACAATGCACATATCCTCCCATCTCCATTATAAAAGATGAATGTTCACCCATTGGTCATGCCATATCTAGTTCTATCTCCACTAATGGAATCTCTTGAATACATCAATACACTCCTAATCACAATCATAGGACCTACCCTAGCATGTCCAAACACTACCAATAGTGATAAAAATTAGAAAACTCAAGGTAGCATCCATAAAGAGGAAAAAAATGGCCCATGAGGATATACTATAAGAAATCAACAAGTAAAATTCTAGAATTTACATGGTTTCCAACAAAAAATGAAATCATAAAAATCAAGTACATATACTTGAGAATTTATTTTACAATTAAACTCTATATCAAGAATTAGAATGATTATTAAAAGGAAGCAAGGTACACAAAACACACTTCCTACACCAATCTAATGAGGAGAATAGTATGCAAATTCTTTTAAATCCTTACAATTACAGTTATGTTATGTGTTTAACATACAGATTACAATAGAAAACACAACACAAGAATGCAAGAGAGACACAAGATATATCATGGGGAAAAAACCTTTTTACGTGAAAAACTCCACACTCCAAAACGTGCACAATGTATTATCAAAACAAGATTGTTTACAACACAGTTGCAATACAAATTCTTCCAGGAGTCTGCAAATGTCATTTATGGAGTAATTTCGGAAGCATAACAGTACTTGTACAAACACTATACAACTACTACTCCAAAACACCTCAATATATAGAAGCTTCTAGAGATGGGCATCCATCTTGGCCACATGGCCCGTTTCTCACACCCAAGGACACTTGTCCAATATGCATACATCTCATTTACATCTTTCATACATGGAACATTTGACTTCCCAAGAATAGAGCGCTCCAGGTTAAAAATATGCAATGACAGATGCTCTTATGCATCTTACAGCTGTAATAAAATTCTGCAGCATAACAACACTTAATGTTGTAAGAGAATCTATCATACACAACTAAAAATAGCATATTCCTCTTACAACATGTCATAATCCAACTTGGGCACCCAAAGATGCCTTCTCCACATGCAAATATGCTCTTCGACACTTGTCCTCACTTGTCATAGGAATCTCTATATTTGGCTCTTACGTGTCATAGATTTTGTCATACAAAATAACTCCTCTATCATACCACAAGATGTCAACACATGACATATTAGTGCCACCTCAAATGGGACACCTATATCCACATGGGATGAGTTGACCATCCTAGTCACCTTACAAGTTGAGTGACAACTCACCATGCCACTTGAAACTAAATGCCAAAATGAGATGTACAACATAAATTAGATCATAGGCAAATAAATAAACAAATAATCAAGTAATTAATGCTAGGAATTGTAAGGTTGAGACACCTTAATTCCCAATATTCTCCCACTTGTCAAACACCTTGCAAGAGCCAATAGAGTGACAAGATTTGATTTCTAGGAGCCAAGAGTCCCATAGACTCCAAACACCATCTGAACTTATCTCTGCCCACAGGTTTCACCAATGCATCTGCAACATTCTTCAAAGTGTCAATAGGTTTTTCAATATCACCTTCTCATCTTCTACCATATCATGAACAAAATGATATTGAACATCAATGTGCTTTGTTCTTGCATGGAAAGTAGGATTCTTTGCTAAGCAAATGGCATTCTAATTGTCACAACAAATAGTAATCTGTCCTACATCAAAACCAACATCTGAACACAACCTTTTAAGCCACATGGCTTTGTTACAAGCATGAGTTGCTGCCATGTACTTTGCTTCTGTCATGGACAAAGCAACCACAAGTTGTCGCTTACTCATCCAACTAATAGCTCCACCAAACATGGTAATCACATAAGAACTACTCAACATTTTGTGAGTATTCGAGGATTTGTGGATTCTAATTGGGCAGGTGACATTGACAATAAGAGATCCATGATAACATAAGGAATACTCAGAAGTACCCCTCAAATATCTGAACACTCTCTTCACTGCATCCCAATGCACCCATCTAGGATTATCCATAAATAGACTAAGGACTCCCACTGCTTGGGCAATGTCTGGTCTTGTATAGACCATATCATACATCAAGCTGCCAACCACACTAGCATAAGGAACTCTACTCATATCCTCCATCTTAGAAGGAGACTTTAGACAATCATCAACAGATAGCTTTGTCCCCATCGTGACATGAACAATCAATGGTCTGCAATCCACCATATTGAATCTCTCCAACATAGTGTTAACATACTTACTCTAGCCTTACCAAAGTTTTTTATTTGTCCTGTCTCTTCTGATCTCCATCCCTAGAATGTACCTGGTTGCCCCTAAATTTTTTATTTCAAACTGTGCTAACAACTAAGACTTCAAATTAGAAATCAAACCTTTACCATTCCCAATTAGTAACATATCATCAACATACAACGCTATAATGAGAATGTGATCATTGTCAAATTTGAAACAAACACAATGATTTGATTTTGATCTTAAAAATCAAATACTCAACACAATTGCATCACACTTTTGGTGCCACATCTTAGGAGACTATTTCAAACCATACAAAGACTTCTTTGACTTGTAACCCATATTTTCTTTACCTTTTACCATGTAGTACTCTATCTATGACATGTAGATTTCTTCCTCCAAATCACCATGAAGGAAAGTTGTCTTCACATCCATTTGTTCCACTTCTAAATCATAAGCTACTACAAGAGATAATAGTAACTGAATAGATGTCAGTTTTGCAATGGGAGAGAAAATTTCACCATAATCAATTCCCTCCACTTATGAATACCCCTTTGCAACCAATCTAGCCTTATACTTCTCAACACTGACATCTGTACCAAATTTTTTCTTGAACACCCATTTACATCCAATAGATTTCTATCCTTCAGGCAAAAGTACCAAGTCCCAAATTTTATTCTTTTCCAAAGAAGCCATCTCCTCTTCCATGGCCTCCTTCCAGGAACTTGTATCTTTCATACCCATAGCCTCTTTCACAGTTCTAGGCTTATCAGTCTTAGAAATCAAGGCAAACGCACAACCAAAATCAAGCAATGAATAACCAAACTTGTTAAGTTGCTTCTTGGTTCATGTGGACCTCCTCACAAGATGAGGTGGAGGTTCTTCTTCTTCTTCTATACTTTTAGAGCTACTAGAGCTTTCCTCATCATCAGGTCGAATAGGGTCTTTCGGTTCAGTCTTCTCAGGGGTAGTAGGAAATTGAACCACATCTTCTTTCTTTTCTTTTTTATCTGGATGTAAAACAATAGGAGAAGGAGTTGCCTCTTTGAAAATAATACTTTTTCTATACAAGACTTTCTCAGCCACAAGATCCCAAAGCTTGTACCCTTTCACACTGACACCATAGCCAATGAAGATACACTTAACTGCCTTGTTCTCCAATTTTAACCTCTTCTCCTTAGGCACATGTGCATATGCCTTACAACTAAAAATATGAAGATGTCTTAATAAAGGCTTCTTACTAGACAACACCTCCATGGGTGTCTTATCAATGAGTGTTGAAGTAGGAGACATGTTAATCAGGTAGCAAGTAGTTGCTATAGCTTCATCTCAAAACTTCTATTTGAGGCTAGCTCCACTAAGCATACTCCTAGACCTCTCCAATGTTCTGTTCATCCTCTCTGCAACTCCATTTTACTGAGGGGTTTATGGAGTTGTTTTATGTCTTTCAATCCCATGTTCTTTACAAAACTTATCGAACTCTGTGGAACAAAACTCACCATCATTATCAGTTCTCAAACACTTAATCTTTTTACCAGTCTAATTCTCAACATGCCCTTTTTAGGCAAGTCCTATAATCATCATATTCCATGTTATCTACACATAATCACCTAAATTAAGCATCTGAGGCTTGCCCATCAATAGTCTCAGTGCTGGGAACAACCATGCCCGAAATTGCATCCAATGGTAAAAATAAGCGAATGTGAGGGGTTCATGGATTCTCGATGCTCTTGGTGCCGTGTCAAGAGCATGGAGGCAAAGGAGGCATATTGCTTTGAAGACCTCCTTGACATAGTCAATAAAATTCCCAAACTAATTCATGGAGAATGTAATCTAAATATGTTGCATTATGACTAAAGAACAACTTAGACACTTTTCAAGATCCATAAAACATTGTTGATAAAATTCCAAAACTAATTTGCGGTGAATGTAATCTAAATATATTACATTATGAGACTAAAGAACAACTTAGACAAGCAGCTTCGCTTTTCAACTAGACAACACTCTAGGTTCAAATGGTTTTTGTGCCCTATTCTATCAACAAATTAGGAATATTCTCAAGAAGGATTTAATGGAAGTAATTGAATATTCAAAGAAGAACTACAACACCACTATGAAGAGATTAATGTGGCACATTGTGGTTGACAAGATGCCCCTTATTTTAGATGGGAATGATATAGAGATTCTTTGTATCAAATAAACCTAATGAAAGAATAAGATTTATCCTAAGAGCCATATGTGTCAAATAAGCAACACAAACCATTGGAAATGAAATTTAAAAAAAAAACTAAATAATAATGAGCAATAGACATGCATGATTGTTGATGTGAAAATCCCAAGATTGCCACTAGGTGCATATCACATTAAGATTTTCTAAAAATCTATACTAGTTACATAAGTTATGAGAGTTGAAAGAAACAATAGGTTGTTAAATATGTTTATAAATAGATGGACACTTTTCTATACATGCAAGTGTTTCTTTGAGCATATTAGGCAACTTAGAGTTTATAAAAGGGAAACATGGGATTTGAAAATGATGCATGTTAATACATTGATGATGAGTATTTAGATGAGATGGAAGCCTATAAATAATAAATATTTGATAAGAAATGATGAGGACATTTTTTTTGGTCATTCTATCACTCTTCAAGGAGCTTCAAGTAAACCTAAGACTAGCTTACCAAGGAAATCATGAGATTAGAATTTCTACCCATCCACTCCAAATTGTTGGTACTCTTACATTTTCTTTTCGTAGCTCCAGCATCCCTTCCAACTCATTTAAGTATACAATCTAGGTGATAGAAATATGCATTCCCTTCCATTGAACACAATGCACATATCCTCCCATCTCCATTATAAAAGATGTATGTTCACCCATTGGTCAAGCCATATCTAGTTCTATCCCCACTAATGGAATCTCTTGAATGCATCAATACACTCCTAATCACAATCATAGGACCTACCCTAGTATGTCCAAACACACTACCAATAGTGATAAAAATTAGAGAACTCAAGGTAGCATCCATAAAGAGTAAAAAATTGCCCATGAGGCTATACTATAAGCAATCAACAAGTAAAATTCTAGAATTTACATGGTTTGCAACAAAAAAGGAAATCATGAAAATCAGGTACATGTACTTGATAATTTATTTTACAATTAAACTCTATATTAAGAATTGGGATGATTATATAGTACAATTAATGCATAATAATTACTTTTAATGGTTTAGCTTCGAAAATCTTGAATGGATCTTTCCTTAAGACCAACTAAACATCTACTTTAGGAAATAATTTATGAGCCAAATGCTTAACATATGGCCAAAAATCATTAGGCTAATGGTTCTATTTCCACAAGGACAAGAAACCCATTGGAATGTACACATCTACATACTCAATCCATAATGGTTTTGGTTTCAATGGTGTTAGTAAATAGATTTATCACTTTGAAATAGTTAAGAAAACTATGACTTGCTCAAGGAATCATGACAAAAATGCCTACAACAGTTGGAGAGATCATCAAAGGGATGATGATCTTCCTCTAATTTTGAGAGGGGCAACTTATGACTCAATTTAAATTTTCTAGGATATGCTTATGACTGGAAAGTAGGAAAGGAAACTACAAGGAATGGAAAAGATAGAAACCCTAGATGAGAGATATAAGAATATCACCTAGACTTCTCAAGAAAAGAATTAGAATAAAAGTGAGCACAAAGATATTTAATGACACAAAATTTAAAAGTTTCAAACTCACAAACAATAACTAATAAGATAGGAAATTACTCAAAAGGTCACACATTGAACATACGAAGAATATGCAACTAATTCAGAACACAAGGTTTCTGTATTAAACTCAAGTGCAACTAAACATAACTGAGAATTACAAATTAAAATAAGAAAAACTTGCAATCCATGAAGAAATATCTGACACAGAGTTCATTTTCCTCCCTTAATTCTTCAATGAAATAAAAACACATAGTTTTTAAAAAATCCCTATACAATGACTATATTGCAAAGCTAACCAATTTCCACTAGAAATCTACAGAAGAAAAAATGCTCTCAAGAAGCTCTCCTCACGAGAAGTTGGAAAAATATCCACTCTTTACCTTCTCCTTACATAGTTATAGAGTTTTTTTCTTTTATTACTAAAATGTAATGGATTCTTGAAAATAAGTAACAATAAAGAAAAAACCTTTCCCTTCAGGTACAAACAACATTTAACTAAAACATTATTAAATAAATTTTATAATAAGGTGATATGTTCTAACTTAAAATTGACTAGTGTGTCTTTGACATTCTACAAGATTTGTAAGTATTTGCCTTGTCATATTTATTGATTACCACTACAACATGCACATTTGTTGATTGTGCCGTGCAATTTTGAAAAAAAAAAATGTTCCATACACCAATAGCAAGCACTTTTACATACTCATTGAATTTTTTAAACATAAAACTTTCTCCTGCTCCGTTTGGTGCATGCTTGACAACTAGGCCTGCGATTTTTAACTTCAAATAAAACTGATCTTCTGTTTTATGCTCAAACCCTCACCATTTCAAAAGAATTCAAATAATTTTTGTTTGTTTGGTTTAGTTAGCTGAAGAAATGGAGGGAATAAACTGTACTCTTCAATCTTATCTTGCACATACATCTTGCCACCTTTCTTGTTCTTATGTTTCCTACTCAATGTAGTATCATATCTAAAGTTGTCAGGGTACTACTTAATGTACTCTGTAAACTCATCATGGTAGAGAAGACTATCAGTGTTGGAAACCCATAAGAAAAGCCAAGGCCGACGTCTAAAGTTGGAGGAAACTTCTCCCCTAAACATTCTCCGTAGGTCCCATAATGGAGCTATTCCGGTACTAGTGGCTATTATTATATGTGTTGCACTGGGATCATCTTTGGGTAGCAGCATCACTTTATCAAATGGACCTGTAATCTAGAGCTTGTCTCCAAGTTTGCTATCACAGAGATAATAATTGTAAACGCATTTCTTGGAGGGTTCCTCCTTCCCTGTCTCTGGGTCATAGTTAAAAACTCTTCTAACATACAAGCTTGTTGTTTTCCCATGAAACAAATCTCCATATCTTGTAGAAGGAAATGGAATAAAGGTGAACAACACGAGAGGTACCAGGGTTTTTTTTAACTTTTAGGGTTCTCACCATGGGGAATCACACCATAGCTCTGGTCTTCCCAATAGAGCATGAACTGAGATAATTCCTCATTCTCCAACTCAAGGGTATCAGCATAGAAAATGGAAACATTGAATTCTTCATCCGATCTACTCAAAGGGAAAAGGTTAAGTGATTTAAGATGTTCATATACACACAAGTCCAATATACCTACATGGAAGGTGGTTACCATTCTTATCAATACAAGGTCTATTGAGGAAGAAGGATACTAAGACATCATTATAGAGTATGAAGGAACCTCCAATTTGAAGACACCTAGAAGAAGGTGAGAAAATATGAATGAACATATCGGATAATAATGAGTGCCTATGGATTCTATTAATCTATTGGACTCTCTTTCCCAAAAAAAACATGATAAATGCATCAAGAGAAAAGGGTATAAATAATGACATGGTTTGCAATAATATAAGAATTTTGTCAAACATTAACTTGTAGGATCTCAATAGGATGTCAAATAATGCATTAAAAAATCATCACATTCCCTAAACATGAGGTAAGAAGGATAATTAAAGCACGATTCATTGAAAGAACCTACAAGAAAGAAAGAAAGAAAGGATAGGTTTATGCTTTTAAGTTTTAAAATAGACGAAGGAATTAGGAGAAAGACTAATTTTTTTTTGATAAGTTCTATTAGAGGGGTAGCTCCCTATATTATATAGAAAAAACAAAAAATGTTACATAGCATTGGAAATGGCATTAATGCCATCAACCAGATCATTGGCTCTCTCTAGCTGCTAGGCAGACATGAGATCACCATTTACACTTATGAAATTAGCAAAAACTTCCATGTTGCATTTTTCTAGTCCCTCCCTGAAAATTTCTAGTTCCTCCACCACCTTTCCTTTCTTCCTTACTACATCTGCATCAAAGATCCCCCCAATAAGACTGTTCCTAGGATTTGGGTTGGTATGCTGCCTGCCACTAGAATATCATCTCTCAGATCATCCTTGGCCAAGAAACCGATGAATCTTGAGGCCTTTGAATCCTAATAAACTATATTATAAGAGGAAGAATGAGACATACACCCTTATCATTGGATGTGCCATGCACTACTACATATCCCTAGTCTTCCTTTTAAGTACTATTTGGGTATATGAGGAGACTTAATAAGTTGTACCTTAACTTTTATTTCATTAATTATTTTTCTCTTATATTTTTCAATTTTATCTATTATTTTTCCCAAGATAATTTAAAAGAATGTGAGCTTTTTGCAACACATAATTAAAGGTGATCATATTTTAAAATATTTTCCATTAAGTTTATCATCTTTGTAGTGGGACTTCATAACTACCTCAATATATAGATCAGTATATAGATGATCATGTTTTTGTACTATTTACATTAATTATTTATTTTTTAAATATAAGACATCATAATTTTAAAATATAAACTATTAAAAGTAACATACAAGTATACAATATTTACTACACTTTTCAAAGTAAAAAACAAAACAAAAGAATTGCCCAAATAATGAATGGTGGCTTTTGCAAAAGTTGAATTAAAATTTTATGCATTGTAGATAAATTAAAATTAAAATCTATGTGTACAATATTTACTACACTTTTCAAAGTAAAAAACAAAACAAAAGAATTGCCCAAATAATGAATGGTGGCTTTTCCAAAAGTAAATATAGAATTTTATGCATTGTAGATAAATTAAAATTAAAATCTATGTGTCCATGTGCACATATGTAGTAAAAGATAATTTGAAAGTAAAATAATAATAATAATAATAAGTAAATAAAATAGCTCTAGAGTGGTACCTCTATTTGTTTTTTAGATAATGTACTTCAGATATCTATAGTAGTTATGGTTGGGCTTCACAACTACCCTAATATAAGTTTAGATCTTGTAAAAGTACAAACTATTTAAGTTGAACGTGTATGAAGTACTAAAGTTTTTTTTTTTTTTTTTTTCTTTGGTATAACGAACTTATTTTCATTGATTTTCATTATTAATGTATTCTTTCTTGAGAAGTTAAAGAGAGTAGGATAAGTTGAAGGATGAAGGCTCTATAACTAATTATAGGTATGTTGTGTAGTTAATGAAAAGTTCACAATAGAAATTAGGGTTTTGAAATCTTATTATAATAGCTTTATATTATAATTTTATAGAGGTCATCCACAAATTTGTTTTTTCTACAATGGGAGCATGAGGCTTAGGGCATGAGCCTTAGGCTGAACCTCTTCTACTGAGAGACAAGGACTGAGGGGTATTCATTCTGCGAAATTCACCTTGATATGATGTGTAGCTTATAAAAAGTTCACAATAGAAATTAGGGTTTTGAGATCTCATTATAATAGCTTTGAATTATAATGGATGTGATATGTTGTCTCGCATCATAAGGTTGCACACTATTGGAGACCCTACACCAGATGCGAGGTGCAGTATAGGAGGAGTGAAGTGTGGCATTATAATGTTGGATTTGTTATGCAACACATCGCGATGTTGGGTGTGGTTTGTCATCTATAAGAAACTCTAAAGATAAATAGGGTTTTTAGGCTCTGTTTTATAAGAAGGAAGCCAAGATCATAATGCTTGATGTATTGTATGGTTTAGAGTTCACAATATAAATACAGGTTTAAGAGTGTATATTATGCTAGCCGGCACTGTAAAAGAATGCAGATTTGTTATCACCATATATAATGTAATGTTCATGCATCATAATAACTTGTACAGAGAAGGGAGGCTCAACATCACAATAGATGGTTTATTTAAACAAAGACAAAGTTCAGAATATTTGATCTAAACATAAAAAAAAGGTGTGACATAAATCTTCTTTAACCTTATTTCTCTTTCATAATAAATTTTAATTTGATAGGTTTTCTTATTAAAATGTATATTGATTCACAATAATCAATTAAAATTTATAATAATAAAAATATGCAAATATGTTTTAGCGGTTGATAGGATTATCTTTACTCTTCAACATTGAAAATTAGTTTCATGGTACGGATTATCTTTACAGTTGCTTGTGTTTGTTCTGATTATTGAAACATAAAGACACACGGATTATATTTACCGTCCTTTCATTATACTCAAAATTATTGTTTCAATTACGGGGTTAAACACTGTTGTAACTCCGCTAACCCGTCCACACTAAATTGGCTTACTATTTAAAAAACTTCAGTTGCCCAAATCTGAGACGTCCGCCACGGTTTCTAAATTGTTCTGCTCTGTAAATAGGACAAACAAATTAAATTGACTTGCAGCTTCTTTTTATTTGGGAAAAAGAAATCCCACAAACTTTGCTGCAAATTGTTCCTTTCTTTAGATCTGCCAATATTGCTGTTTTTGCCAGGTCTGATTTTCATAATGTTTTTCGGTACCTTCCATCTCTACCTGATGCACAACTGGTTCCACTTCAAATGGTATCACTTCTACTTCAAATTGTATCACTTCTATGTTGAAATGCCGGTTTGCCATATATTAATGCTGTTGATATGTCATCACAATGTCTAGAATGCAATACAAATCCGTTCTTGATAGCAGAGTTATTTGAATTAGTTTTTATGAGCACAAAACATTTAAAACACAGCTATGCCCTAGACATGTAGACTTTTCAGATGAATTGTTTCTTCTATGCAGAAAGTTGGAACAGTTAGCAGAAGAAGTTGACTTTTGATGTCTAGTCTAGTCTAGATGATATCTTTCTCGGCATCACAAACGTCAGGTAGAAGCAAAGGAAAGGGCGGAGCTTTTGCAAAGAGTGGTGAGTTAGACTTCTCTCTAGTTATTTGTAATCTAGTTGAAACCAAATTCTTCTAAAGTTTGGATTGGTTTTGAGGAGTTCTTGTCTTCTTCTAGATACATTTGAAATCAGTTTTGAGATTTATAAGTCCATCCTCCAGTTGAGTCTTTATTATGTTTTAGTGATTAGTGAAACTCACCTACATTAAATGATTGGCTATGTTTTTTCCAACTGATTTGGTTATTATTCAGATTGTAAAGTTGTGGCATGGACCAAAAATTTGCAATTTTTTTTTCCTTAAAAATACGCTAGTTGAATGAGAAATAATGGTTTCTGCTAAGAAAGAAATAAAAAATAAAAAACAAGCATCAAAGATGAACGATGTCAACTGTTTATATTGTGGACAAATCATGTAATTGCTAATGCTCATGAATCACCAATCACCATGATGGGGACTGCCTGCTTGGAAAAGATTCCATTATTTTGCAATTTGATTTTGTAAACAGATGCTGCTCTAAAATTCTATACAAAGATACAATTATTTACAATTTTGGGATTCAACAAATTGCATGGGACTACTTGGAAAATAAGAATAAAAGTGGGGACCACTGTCTTTGTAAAATTCTAAAGTCACTCAAAAAGACACATTAGGACATTAGGCATAATCCCCAATACCTCTTGACATGCATTTTTTATGTTGTTAAGGATAGCCTCTTGTTATTCTAATTGCCTAGAGTCTTTGCCCTCTTCTTATTTGCAACTAATGTTCATTTATTAAGATCTCATTAAACTCATGCCTAAAGGCTGTGACTGGAGGATGACAACATATTACAGACCTTAATGTCTTGTTCATAATTTAAGGAAAACATCTTGCTAGTAGAATTAAACATCTGGTTTTCTAAATGGTTGAAGAGGGCATACTATGTATATAAATAGGCAGATTTACTTGTAGTCTTATCAAATCTTCGAAAGGCTTCAAATGGGTTCACTAGTTTTGTTGAAAGGATATCTCTTTAGAAATAGAATTTAAAAAGGCTTATGAAAGGATTGAATGTGGTTTGAATTAGATCATGAAAATATATTAAATTTGATTTTCTAAACTACTATTCTTAGCCACTAGTCAAACTAACTAAGCATGTAACTTTCAAACACTCCTAACGTGATAATATTTTGTAAGAATAAAGTATGCATGTAAAAGGTTGTAGATGGTTATGAGGTGATCCAAATAGTTTGAAGTTAAACATTTTTTATGCAAGTTATTGACACATGTTTTGGTTGGTTACTACCTACTCCATTTAATGTTGTGATGGGATAGCCACAAAGGGTGCAAGAAGTGGATACAGAAATCCACTAAACTGAAAAATTATTGAAAGTAGGAAGAAAGACATGATTAGCATAGAGTCAATTTCCAAGTCGGGGATATATAATATCTTTACTTAGAAAAAGGGGGATATATAATATCTTTACTTAGAAAAAGATAAGTCTCGAGGTATTGCAATGAAGTTAAAACCAATTAGATAGAGTCCATCTAAGATTCTTAAAAAACTAAATTCTAATACTTTTATACTAGATCTTCATCGATACATGAATTTGTATTCCATTGTGAATGTTGAACACTGGCATGTCTCTTTGATTATATCAACTAATGTACATCCCTTCAAGGAGCCCTATTCTCACCCTCTACTTATGTACTAAACATTAGTAGAGGTTTTTCTCATCATATTACTCTCTAAATAGTCAAGCAAGAACTAGTTGAGGAAGAAGAATTTTGGAGGATGTATTGGCCTCTTCATAGAATGATCATGCAAAATACTCAAGACTAGTCACATAAGCAACACCTCATGTTTCAAAGGAAGATATAAGGAGTTTTGTACATCATGCCAAGAAAATAGTTATAAGACCCCATTTCATAGCCAAAAAGGAGAATGGTTGTTACTAGAAAATGGACACACCCCCCATCTTCTTTAACATGGATGATATGGAAGATCAGCTCTAAATATTGAAGGAAAGATACCTAATCTATAGATTTATGTGGGCTTTTCCAATATCCAAAACACTTAGTGGGCTCATGAAAAGTAGAAGCCATCTATATTAGTTTAGATGTTGAGGGTTCCCAAAGGATACTTTCTAGAAATTTTCTTTCCCAAACAAAATAAAGATCTTTTATATTAAGGAGCACCATGGTTCATGAAGAGATATGGGCTCTTTAAGAAACACTTGTTACTAGATTTCAACCTAAAATATAATCTACCAAGCACAATCCCAAGATAGATAATATTTACCTGTGCTCCTTAGTCAAAACTAATTACATTTCTCTATAAATTCTTTGATTTGCAATTACATAATACATAGCTGGTTCAAAATTTTAAAAAAATCTGAGGTTGTGATTTATGAAATTTTTTGCGTCAATCTAAACTATGGAAAACATTATCAAGTTTAATGATTTTACAAATGGGAGGTGTTGTATATAACAAACCCATATATTATGATAATATGTTGTTTAAATATCAAATGTGTAATGAGAACAATCATCTTTTCCATGTTTCTCCAAACCAAGAAATGATGGAGTTGGACCAAGCATGTTTACAAGATGCAATGGAACAACCACCAACAATAATACCTTCTAAGCCTAAAATACAACAGATAAATACTCAAAGCTACCAACCAGATGAGAATAAATTCAGATGAGATTACACAAGAAAAGGTAAGGAAACAAGAGATAATTTACATCTTTGTGAGATCAACAGAGTAACAAAAAAGTAGATGGGAGAAATACTTAAGAAAACAGCCTAAATTAAGAGATATCACACCTAGAATCAGTATATCTAAAAGTAAAATAGCACATAAGTAGGTGATATGTCAGCAAATCTAATCCCAAAAAAATTGAAAACTCATAATAGAGCAAAATAGAAAGAGAAAATCATCCAATGCTAAAATTGAGTCAGAAGTGAAGAGCAAACTAGAAATAACAATCACAATGTTCAAATCGGTTCAACTTCACACACATCCTTACAACTCTTCAATTCAAATGAGTGTATAAATGGAACAAACTCCCATCTCTAATCAGCCACTAGAGGAAGATATTTTGGAGGTTCTCAAATCTATTTAATACAGGCTTTACCATGGAATGCCAAGAGAATAGGTGTGCCCAAAAAAGGCCAATACATGCATAACATATTGCAAATTGAAGGAATAGATGCAGTCCTCCTACAAGAAGTGATGATAATAAACTCCAAACACCAAAGAAAATATTAAGTACATATGGTGGATTGGATCTTAGTAACAAATACCAACAATCTCATCCTAGTCACAGCCTTCTACACTAGTCACTTACATCACTGATCAATGGATCACATCTAAAAAGGAAATCTCAGCCAAGATAAGAGACACAACTCTTTCAAATCATTGGGCAATAATCTTATCAATTTTAAATAAATATAATAGGCAATGACAACAAGGTTTCAAATTTCAAAAGTTTTTGCTAGCACATCTAGATTTCAAGGAGCAAGTGGGAAAATGGGTAAAGCTATGCAATGTAAAAATTCATGGGTAAACTTCATTACCTCAAAATTTGAGGTAATAGCGACAGTCATAGAAAAGTCCTATAAATTAAGAAGAAATTGACAATAGTTCAAAAGAAAATCAAAGAGATTGGATTTGACTCCGATTTTCATCAAATTATTTACCCACAATCTATCGGGTCTACAAAATCAGGAAGAATAATGACGAAGACAACATGTATGAAATCAATGAGTAAACAAGGTGATATTAACACAAAATATTTTTATAAATTATTTTTGAACCAACAACATAGTAATGTTGTTTAACAAAACAAAACAGAGAATGGAATGGTTAGATGCCCAGGAATCCTAAAACAAGATTTAAAAAAGATGGAAATCTTCCCCAACCACAATGAGAAGGGATAAAAGATCTATAAAATATTGTTTTTTTTTTTTTTAAAAAGCGTGCAAGCACAAACCCATAGTGTATTAAAATAAAGAGTTCATATACATCAAGGCTTCATATACTCTGTAAACTCGTCATGGTAGAGAAGACTATCAGTGTTGGCAACCCCTAAGAAAAGCCATGCAAGACCTCTCCCATAAACATTCTCCGTAGGTATCTCCTAAATGTAGCTATTCCGTTACTAGTGGCTATTATTATATCTGTTGCACTGGGGTCATCTTCGGGTAGCAGCATCACTTTATCAGATGGACCTGTAATCTTGTACGGATCCTCCTTCCCAGTCTCCTGGTCATAGTAAACAGCTCTTCTAACATACAAGCTTGCTGTTTTGCCATCAAACGAATCTCGATTCTCCATATCTTGTAGAGGCAATGGAATAAAGGCGAACAGCATGAGGGGTACTAGAGTTTTTTTTTTCAAACTTTTAGGGTTCTCACCAGGAGGGATCACACCATAGGTCTGGCATGAACTGAGATAATTCCTCATTTTCCAACTGAAGCATATCAGCATTAAAAATGGAAACATTGAATTCTTCATCCGATCTACTCAGAGGGAAAAGCTCAATTGAAATACCCAAATCTTGTGTATCCTTGGCCCTCTGAATTGTTGTCCTTCTCATGTCTCGGGTGCATTTCCAAATGAATCATCATTATTTGTGAATAGTAGTATGCGTTTATCAACATTCCTGGTGGATACTTTATGTAGGAGTTCCTGAGAAACCGAAAGTGCGCTGTATAAGGGGTTTTCTCTTGATCTAGGAATAATTCCACTTTGACTTCCAATTTCCTTTTCAAAATTATCCTCAATGTGGCTAAAGTCTTTAATCAATCTCGTTTTGGGCGATCAAGGTCTTCTCCTTAGCGAACATTAATAACATAGACACCCTCAGATTCCTGCAAATTTCTTTTCTCTCTAGTATTACAAAAAATATTGCCACTTCATCATAGTCGCTCTTAATGATGCGAGTTTTTAAGGGACACAAGAATACACTTTACAACAGTACTGAAGTGTGTTCTCTTCTTTTCATCATCTTCTTCCTTTATCTGTAAGAACATATCTCGCCCAGCATCGATCATGTACACAACAAACTCTTTCGCGGCCTCCTTATCTTGTGTACATGCTGAGCATATCATTTGGTATACATGTCCACAAGGACGCTTCCCATGAAATCATTCAACTCATAATCATTTTTTATGACATAGATATGGATCTCCATCTGCATAAACAGCTTCACAGTTTCCTCAACATGCCCATTTTAGGCATTGTAGCTAATTAAAATTAAAATTTTAAGCATTGTAGATAATTAAAATTAAAATTTATATGTCCATGTTTGTATGTAGTAAAAAATAATTCTAAAATAAAATAATAATAATAATCATAAGAAGAAGAAGTGAATAAAATAGCTCTAGTTGTAGTGGTGCCTCTATGTGTTTTTAAGATAGATATATTTAAGATATCTATACTAGTTATAGTTGGACTTCACAACTACCCTAATATAAACTGTGTATGTATTTAACTTCCACTTTTCAAAAAAAAATTAATGATTAATATAGTGGCTAGTTTTGATCTTGTAAAAGTACAAATTATTTAATTTGAAGGTATATGAAGCACTAGGGTTTTTTTTTTTTTTGTATAAGGAGCTTATTTTCATTGATTTTCATTATTAATGTATTCTTTCTTAAGAATTTAATGAGAGTAGGATAAGTTAGAGGATGAAGGAGCTATAAATAATTTTATATATGATGTGTAGTTAACAAAAAGTTCTCAATAGAAATTAGGGTTTCGAGATCTCATTATAATAGGTTTCTATTATAATGGATGTGATGTGTGCCCTTGCATCATAACCTGATGTGCACTATTAGAGACTCTAAATATATTTTTTATATGGAGGTCATCCACAAATTCATTTTTTCTACCGGATTTAGGAGTACGAGCCTTAAGCTGAACCTCTTGCATTGAGAGCCAAGGACTGAGGTGTATCTATTTCACCAAATTCAGGCAGGAGCCATCCCGGTCTCATCCCTTGATATGATGTGTAGCTTATAAAAAGTTTACAATAGAAATTAGGGTTTTGAGACCTGTTGTGACCAAATCACACATCGCCCCATTAGGAATAGGGACCCCCCTTTTTTTTGAGCTCTGAGCTTTTCAGTGAGTTTCCAATGAGTTTTTAATGAGTTTTGCTGAGATTTTAATGATGTCCTGACTCGTTTTCCTTTGCCGGCTCGGTAACAATTTCCTTGCCTATGATCTTTGGTTCACGATTAAGGGTAGATGAACTTGCAATAATGAAGAATTGTGATCAAATCCTATCTAGATATTGAGTTTTGAGGTTAATCCTTCAGAATGTTTGAGACCCTGAAAAGACTAAGCCTGGAGCCTGAAATCCTGAAAATCCTGAAAAATGGCTAAGTCTGAAATCTGGTGAATCCTCCAAATTCTATATTTTGCATCTTAAATCCGGTGGATTCGGGACCTATCTCAAACATCCTGAAAGGTATATTGAAAAATATTTAAAGTATAAGAAATTCAATCTCTAAACTTATACTTAAATATATTTTTCAATATACCTTTACTCGCGCGATCCTGAAAAATACTTGACGAAGTCAGAGGATTCAAAACACTGATCTAATGCGACCAGACACTTAGATGGCGCAAATCCGGGCGCAAAATCACGAAGCAGAAGACATTTGAGCCAGAGGATTTGAAAACTCCATCCAGTGCGCCCATCTAATCCTTCATTCAGTGCGAAAATATCAGAGGATTTGAAAACTCCATCTAGTGCGCCCAGACTAAAAGGTCATTTCGGAGGAAGACATGAGAATTTCAACGCCTTCAACCAATGCGAAAGTGAAAAAGGACAAGTCTAAAGCCAATCTTGGAGCAATTTTTAATGAAAATGTCAGAGGATTTTAGTTCTTGAAGTGATGCGCCACCAAGGAAGAAGAAGGAAATGTGAAATTTTGACTTGACAAATGTTTACAAGTTCAGAGGATTCCAAAAGAGGAAACAGTGCGCCAAAACCTAAGGATATTTTCCTTTGATCCCATGCGCCAACTCCAGAGGATTCTTAAGACCCTATCTCATGCGACTTCCTAGAGATACAAGTTCAGAGGATTTCAATTCTTGAAGTAATGCGCTAGAGTCCAGAGAATTCAAATTGCCTAAGTGATGCGCCAAACATCATGAGGTCTCTTCTAAGGGAGAGTAAGAACTCCACAGGATCCTACACCTTCATCTAGTGCGCCCACACTCCAGAGGAATTAAACAGTTGATCTAATGCGCTAGAGGTTAGAAGGTTTGAATTCGTGAAGTAATGTGCCAATCCATGATAACAATCCAAAGCCAAGTTTAGAAGACATCTAATGTTTGATCTAATGCGATTTCTTGAGGGAGAACTCTACAGGGTTTCAAAAGTTGATCTAGTGCGCTCAAGTGATAAAAAAAGATCAAATTCCAAGTACCCTCAACCAAAGCGTCATCCACAGGATTTGAAAGTTAGAACCAATGCGCCAACTCTAGGAATACCTTTAAGTTTTCAAGTATCCACCAAAGTTTGACTTTGAAGAATCCTAAACTTAGAACTAGTGCGCTAACACCCTAGAGGATTTTCAAGTCTCATCTAATGCGCCCTATATGTTCCGCCTCAAAGACAAAGGTCATCTAAATTCGTCCAAGTTTGAAGACTTCAATAAGATCATCTAATGCGCCACCTTCCAAGACTCTTATCCAAGCGCTCAACAGGAAGAAATCGGAATTGCCATCTAATGCGCCATGTGTGGGGGAGAATAAGGTTTGATTTTGAAGAACTCCTGCTGCCCAACCAATGCGCCATGTTGAGAGGAGAGTCAAGTGTGATGTTGAAGAACCCTCAAACTTCATCCACTGCGCCAAACTCGTGAGGATCCCAACTATTCATCAAATGCGCTACTCCCTAAGGAGTCCTAAGACATGATCTAATGCGCTATGTTAAGGATAGGATGAAGTTTCATTTTGAAGATTTCAAACTAGTGGTCTAATGCGCCAAGAGTTAGAGGATTCTAATCCTCCATCAAATGCGCCATAAAGGAGAAGAAGATCTCATATTACCTATCAAATGCGCCAAGTATTAAAAAGATTTCTAATCCTTCATGCAATGCGAAATATCAAGAAGAATCCAATCTTTCAGCCAAAGCGTCAAGTGTCAAGAGAATCTCGATCCTTCAACTAGTGCGAAATGTTTAAGGGGAATTCTATGCCTTGAACCAATGCGAAATCACTTGAAGATTCTACCAACTCCATCTAGTACGACTTACAACAAGAGGATTCTAATCCTCTATCTAATGCGAAACATGAAGGAGGATCATCAAGGAGTTAACTAGTGCGAAATGTTGAAAAGAGTTTTAAGGCAGCAATACAGAAGGATTCCATGAAGGAGACTCCATTAGATCATCCAAGGCGAAGAGACTTGAAGATTGTTAAAACCCCATGCAATGCGAAATATGAAGTGAAACTCGAAGACCTCATCTAATGCGAATTGCCAAGGAGAGTTTCAATACTTGATCAAATGCGAATCCAAAGAGAATAAAGAAGACTCCCTACGCTTCATCTAATGCGAATTTCTGATCCCATGCGCTTGGAGAAGGGAGAAGAAACGTCCAACAAGAAAGAAATCATAAACATTTAATAGTTGTTGCCTTCGAAAAACGTGAAATGCATTCATTTAATAAAGATCATAAATAAATTAAATGTTTGTGCATGAGGTCGGCCTAGGAAGAAGGAAAGTTTTTTTAAAGTGAATTATATATATGTGCCTCATTTCTTTTTCATTTGATTTATTTTCAAGAGCAGATTTGTTCTCCAAGAGCAGAATTTTCTTCAAGGAGCAGCCACAAGAAGTTGATTTTAGAAGATAAATTTGATTTTATCAAATTTTGCCAAGTGGGAAATCAAATTGCAAGGTATCAAATACAAAACAGCTCATCAAGTAAGTCTGATCTGAGTTTTTTCTGATCTGATTTTCTTATTTTTCTTTCATTAGATGCCTTGAAATTGTCCAAATATTGATAAAATTCTAGAAGAATAAGTGGATTTTTATGATTTTTCATAGATTTTCCAAATTTAATAGTAATATTTCATAACTATAGAGGAAAATTTCATAATTTAATCTACTAAAGTTGCTGAAGTAAAATCTAGATTTTGTTTGCAATCACTTATTCGCGTCAAGTCTGCAGAATAATGGCAATGACTTCCAAGGAACGACAAGCCAAGATCCGGATGGATGCCAAAGGGAAGATTCCTGAATCAAAGCTCGTCTCAAGGTGGACCAATGTAAGCGATACAAATATGGGAAGCAGCAACTTGGAAGATATCAAGACAGTCCTTGAAGAACCTAACGGAGGAAGCCTCGCTCGAGCCATCATGAGGAGTGGAGCCATTGAAGCTGCTTGTTTTCCGCCAACTTTGCCATGTCCGGAAATGATCATCGAATGTGTCAAAAAGTATGATGTAAATACAAGGCAAATCATAGCCAAGGATGGAACAATACTAGCCTATTTGCAAAGGGAAGCAGTTGAGGAAACTTTCAACATTCCAACCAAAGAGAGGATGATCAGCATCTCAAAACAACAAGGCCAGCAGGAGTATGATGTTGACACCAAGATAAAGTTACAAGAGATAAGGAGAGAGTGGATGGCCAATCCAGCCATGAAGTTCAATATGAATAATCCTCCACAGTTCCATAAGTCAGATTTTCATCCGGAAATTGGATATCTAATCATGTTTTTGAACAGAATGACAGGAATGCCTCAATCTGCTACTTTTCAGCCTTGGATGTACTCTTTCATCAAGTCAGTTCTTAAAGGGAAAATGATTGATTGGGCTGGACTTATCAGTCAAAGTATACATGAGCAGTTCCTCAGTTTTGCTAAAACTAAGACTTGTTATATGAGTTCCTATATAGTGTACCTTCTTGCCAGAAATGAAGTCTACTCAGGTTTAACCAAGAAAGGAGAAGTCGGCATTGGACCTAACAAATACTTGTCACATCAATGTTATCCTCAGTTGCACCTGAAGAGTATTAATCATTATACAAGGTTTAATGATGCATTTGCTATGTTCATAATGAAGAAACTGAGGGGAGAATTTCATAAAAGATTGTCTAATGCAGCAAGAGAATTCATTTCAGCATATGGACACTGGTATACTCAACATGAAAGGTACACTTACCTAAGGATCCAAGGATTCACATCATATCCATACAGATTGCCAAGGTATCCAACCAACAGGATGGTAATGTTAGAAGTTACAAGACAACTCCTAGAACTCATCAGGTTGCAGAAGTTGAAGAAGAAAGGAGGAATCCAATTTCCACTTCGTCTTGGACAAAATCTGGAATGTCCATCTTTATCAGCAGCTGAGTATTCCGAAATAGAGCTACAGGCTTATCATTTGCAGACTCATGGCACCAAAAGGCCTAACTTTGACCCTTTCCAAGTTTGCTGGAAATACAACAGAGAATTCAAACATATCAAGCAGTTGGAAGACCACTGGGCCAGTGCTCAAGATGAAGATGATCTCCGAACTCTTCAAAGTTCGAGACTCGACTGGGATTTAGTCAGAGCCACCAAAGCATTCAGGATTCCAGACCAGTTCACCGAGGATGATACTATGCTAGTAGATGAATTTGACAAAATAAAGGATTTGCCTTACACAATTGATTGGTCAAAGAGAGATGCATCCGAAGAAGATTTGATAAAGCCGGTTTTAGCCATGACACAAGTGTGTATCAATCAACTATTGCAGGAAATAAGTGCTGAAAGTCGAGATCTCACCTACAATAAGATGGATGAAGGAGAACCAAAGCAGCATAGTACATATAGTCAACCACAACATAGTGGGAATGATCAGAGCAATAATTCAGCCAGAAAGAGGAAAAGACCTAGTCAAGATCAAGGGGAATCTAGTCGAAGACCTCAGAAAAAGAGTAATCCATCTACTTCATCTAATCCACAAGAAGGTGTTTCAATTGTTCAAAATCCAATACAAGAGATAGAAGTAATAGAAGAAGTTGCCTTGATTCCATCAGAAGAAATCCAATCAAGCCCCACTGTCATAATAGAAGAGAATGATGATCTTGGTCAGGATGAAATAGGACAAGCTGAATCTGATGAAGAAGTAGCTCGTGTTCAACACAATCAAGCCCATGAACAACGAGACCTTTCTACTTTCCCACCATGGTTGAGACAAAGGATTGAAGAAAGCACAATTGTAGAGACTTATCAGCCTACTGCAGTTGAGGAATTGCTTGTAAATGTACAAAAGAATAATCAGAAGAAGAAAGCAACGATCCTTTCTAAAATCACTCAAGATTCTGCTGGAAACAGAGAGGTCCACATAGCGGTTCCTAGAAGTGACAAGGAGATAGAAAACATGACACCTGAAGATTATAATTTGACTACAATTGGTATGGGTCCAATCACAAGGGAACAAGTCGATGAGGAACTACAAGATGCAGTGAATAATGTGAGAAGTATGTTGAAACAAGAAAGAGAAGCAAGGATGAAAGTTGAACAAGATTTTAGTACATTGAAGCATTACATCCAACAGGTCATGCAACCTATTCAACAGAAGGAAGCTACTGCAATTCCTCCTTCCATTCTTCCACAGGAAACAGTATCCCGAGTTGAGGACATGAGAACTTCATCTCAGATGATGAAGGGATGGATAGAAAAGACAGAAGACAAGGCCTATATTTACCTAGAAGAAATTGTGCAAGTGTATGACAGAGTCATTAAGCTCCAAGGTCGAGTCCAAGCTTTATTGGAAAGTTGTGCTGAGTTCAAACCAATCAAAGAGCAATATATGCCACAACTCAAAAGCTTAATGGAAGCTCCAGTAGAAGATTTAATTCATAATAAGGTGATTGACAGAGATACTCCACATGACTTTGTCACTTGGTATTTCTCCTTTCACAACAAGGGGCAACTAGTTGATAAGATTGAAGTAGATATGTCCAGGATAAGAAGTGTTCTTCTAAGAACAGAAAATCATATATATACTGCTTTGACAAAGATTTGTAATCCTTATGGAAATGTTACCATTGAGAACATGAAGCAACAAGTTAAGGCATTCTACTTTCAATATGATGGACTTGATGAAAGTCAACTAGATAATATATTCACACTTGCATATCGTCTTGGGGAAAATAAGTCTTGGATAAACGACTGGGAGAAGACACTTGGAGTCTATGAGGAAGATGTAGCAGTGGCAGAAGGATCCATTAAGGCAGCGACAAGTGTACCAATGGAAGATATTATTCAAATTGTGTCCAGATTCATTGTATCTCATAGTACTACTACATAGTACTCGCCTTGATGATGTGGCTTCCTTATCCTCTTGGAAAGCGTGCCTTTGTTCTCTCTTTCATGACTTCTTTCATTTAATATGAGTAACCTCCTGTATTTAATAAAGTTAACCTCATTCATTTAATAAAGTATAGTTTGTTGTAACTACTTGTGATGTGGCTTGATCTGATCCGCTGATTTCGCCGATCAATCTTGACCCTTCTCTCCTTTGAGGACTATAAAAGAGCTCTCATTGCTCTCATTTGTAACGGTTGGAAATTCTGAAATTGTTGTAAGAGCTCTCTGAGATAATAAAGGACTCATTGATTTGGTGATTCTATTTATATTTCTGAGTGTTTGCATGGTTTCAATTTTCACACGAATATTAAGTTAAGTTACAAGTTTTCTTTTAAGTATAAGTTAGTTAGTGAAAGGTTGTTTTAATGCCTTGTAGTGAAGTCTTTATAATTGAGCGTCAATTCGATCTTTATGCCTGTTGAATTTTCATGAGCATAAATGATTTAAACATCTTGCATACCTTTGAAGATAGCACCTCTCTTGTGTAGTTGTTTTATCTTGGCGAAACAAGATTTGGTTTGACTTCACCTTAAGCAGTAAACCTCCTTCCATTTAGGATTAGATTAGTATTCCTCAACCCTATATCTTTTGCCCCTTTTTTTATCAATCATTTAGATTTAGGATCAGAACGTCCATTGCTAAATCATACGCGTCAGTTGCAGTACTTAGATTCCCTAGTGTTCACTTCCAGAGTCTTTGAAACAACAAGTTGAACAATTGTGTAAGTCCCTTTGTTGATTAACAGCAGAATCATACTTAAATCATTGAGCTGTTTCCTACTGAAATTGAAACATTATTATTAGAAGGAACCTTGGAGTTATCTCGTTTGATCACTTAGTTTAGCATCCGAGAGGCTTTGCTCAAGAGAGAGTTAAATACCTAGTATTTTACTCTATTGTTGACTTGTCGAAAAACAATCATCAACATATTTGGCGCTAGAAGGAGGGCTTCTTACAAGTTGTTTCAGATTAAGGAAGAACATCCTGGAGCGAATTGGTTCTTTCTCGCCAGAGAGGCACCAAAGAATTCTAAGGTCTGCACCAGGAGCATCCAAGGACTTTTCTGAGTTGGGGTTCCCTTCAAAGTCGAAGAAAGGAAAGAAAGGGACTTCAGCCAGCCAAGGATCTCCAAGTGGGGGTGATACTTCAAATTTATTTCAAACTCCACCTCTGAAGAATCAAAATCAGGGAGTTGTTCAACCAGGCAACGTCCAAGTAACCACCACAGGCACTCCACTTCAGCAAGGAGCTACTCAAGCAGGTCCAGGACAACCTAACATTCCAATGGCAGCACCAGCACAAGCTTGGCCTTTGGGAAATGTCTCACCCCTTGGGACTTTTACCGATTACCATGATATGCCCAAGAATCCCGAACACTTTTGTTCAAAATTTCATGTCAACGATCCGAGCAGGACAGCTGAAGAACATATTAAGATCTTTGAAGGTACTCTGGTAAATCGAAGGATTGAAGATGAAGATGTAGCATGCCGGCTATTTCCCTACTCTCTCGAAGGAGATGCTACTTTTTGGTATGTCAATCTACCGGCTGGATCTATTACTACCTGGGAACAGATGAGAACCGCTTTCCTGGAGAAATTCAAAATTCTCATCACTCCAGCAGAACTCTATAAGCAGTTCATCGAAGTTCGAAGACAGGAACACGAGCCTATTGCCGCTTTTAATCACAGGTTCCATAAAGCATATTCAAGATTGCAACCTCCCTATGATATCACTCCAGTAATGGCGATGGAGATTTATTACGCTGCATTGGATCGCCTTACTTCTATGTTCGTGAAAAGAGCAACAACCCCGCCGACCACTTTGACAGGAGCATATGCTGAAGCCGTTAAGGTGAACACAGATTTGGGTATGAACACGCATGGGCCACTTAATCACATAGGGCATGTGGCAATGCCAAACCAGATTCAGGGAATCAATCACGCATTGGCTCAACATACACCTGTAATGAATCCAGTTCCTGTTTCCACTCCTGCTAATCAATTAGTCCTACATCCAGGAGTGCCAATTTCACAAGTTGTACCGGAAAAGCCAGTGTATTTGCAAGGATCTTCATCTTCTGCGAAGGCTCAGGAGGAGAAAGACGAAATGAAAGAGCTGATTGATCAGGTAAAGAAATTGTCTACTGAAGTTACACATTTACGAAATCAGAACAACTATTTGCAGAAGAATTTCCAAGGCAATCAGGGTGGATACCAAGGAAATCAAGGATACAATCAAGGATATAATCAGGGATACAATCAAGGTTTTAGAGGAAATAATCAAGGCTTTCAACGACAGAATAGAACTTGGAACACTGCACCGAATACCGGCACAGTTCCTTCACCACTTGACAATCTACCAGCTTCTGACCCAAAACCTGCAGAGAAAGTATTCTTAGCAGAAGCTGCACTATCTACATGGTGCCGGTTGCATAACACCAATCAGCATTCAGAACTTCAATGTCCCGAATTTAAGATAGCAGCTGACATCTTTCAACAGGAAATGCATGGTACACAGGTACCAGAGAATCCTCCAGTCACCGGATATGAAATTGTGCCCACGCAGAGGTATGATCAAGCTTTGATGATTGAAGATTTCACTTTCCCACCTATGATGGAATATGATATGACAGAATATAGCGGAAGATTCCCGCCAGCCTCTGCAAATGAACCAGTTGAGGATACATACTACACTCCGCCATTCGAGGGTGATTTCCAAACCCAAGAAGCAGATGAAGTTCAGGCCTTTCAGCAATCTGCTGGCAATGCCCCACAAAGAGTTTATCAACGGAATTACCGGCCACAAGATCCTATTACCACGTCAACTCCTCCTAATAACTTGCATACTCCGCCAAATCCAAATGCAAGTAACAATCCAAGCTATCCAAGGGATGCACCTGAATACAGACAGCGAAATCCCGTTCAGAACGTTGTCCCAGCACAAGAGGTTCAGCAGCAGAATGTCTCTACAAGGATCGATCCAGTCAGGAAGGAAGTTCCTAAAGAGGAATTAAAAAGATTGAGTCAATGTGTTGTCGAAGAACTCAAGAAGATTAAAATCAACCTACCATTGACAGAATTGATTCGAGTACCTGAAATTAAGGAAGCTTTTCTAAGAGGTGTTGATGATACCATCTCAAAGGGTGGAAATCAAAATGTGCAAGTCACCACAGGATCAGCCGGTCCATCTACTTCAAATGTACCAAGAGCATATGTAGGTCAAAATGCAAATCCAACTCAAATGAGGCCACCTCACCCACAAGGCCAGACAAATGCTATTTTCATTGCACAGGAATCATCCAGTATAACAGATGGCAAAACAGTTGCGATAAAGGAAGAGCCTACCGAGGGTAACAATACGCCGAAAGTTCAAAGTTCACAAGTCAATTCAGATTTAGTAAATGACCGATACAGTGCCCCCAAGAAGAAATCAGTCGTCTTCTATCAAGGAAAAGATGAACAGCCTCCTTTCTTGATATCAGTTAGAATGTTTGGCAAATTATTACACAATTGTCTAATGGATTCAGGAGCCTCAAGCAACGTGATGCCTTTGGGTATTTGCAAGAAACTTGGCCTCATCCCAAAGCAAACAAATAAGAAAGTTACTCAACTAGACAAGACCGAAGTTCCAGTTATTGGAGAGCTACATAATATTCACATGCAGTTAGCAGCTGATCCCAGGATTCAGCATTACATTGACATTTCAGTAGTAGACATACCTGAAGGGTATGGGATGCTGTTAAGCAGAGATTGGTTGAAGAAGCTCAACGGATACGTCTCCACCGACTTTTCGCACATGTGGCTATCATGGAAAGGATTGCCTAATCAAATCAGGATAGATAGCACTCCACATCTTAGATTGATGATTACTGAATATGGTGAAGACAATGAGATCCTTTTTGTACAAACAGACTTAGGTGTTTACAAGCCTAAGGTTGAAGAGATTCTAATGTTTCATAATTCGACAGAGGTCCTCATAGAAAGTGATCACAGCGCATCATCAGATGAAGAAGGGGAAGGTATGTTTGAAAACTTCCGGAATTTTGTGATGAGACATGTGAAGCAAGGAGTAGAATTGGGAAGTCACGCATCCGTTCAAGATCTATTGCTACCTAATTGGTGTAGGATACACAATGCTTTCCATTCCGAGTTCTCCTGCTCCATGTGCATAGTAGCCCTAGAACAAGTTAGAAAGAGAATTCCAGAGGCCATGGGCTTGGAAATCCCCAGTATGATGAAACTAAAAGAACCAGTTCAGGATACCGCCGTTACAGATGAAGCAAGCACTTCGGCATCAGCAACAGAACATACCCAAATTGAACCTACAAAAGTAAATCAAGGTATTGACATGTCAAATTCAGAAGATAATCAAGTATGGACTCTAAGATTTGATGGATCGAAATCTAAGCAAGGATCCGGCGCTGGCTTTGAATTGATCAGTCCGCTGGGGGAAGCTTATTTATCAGCTTTAAGATTACAGTTCCCATGCACAAATAATGTTACCGAGTATGAAGCTCTCGTACACGGGTTGCTCTTGGCCATAAAAAAGAAAGTTAAAATTTTGCACGTGTTCGGCGATTCAGAAATAGTTGTCAGACAAGTCAAGAAGCAATATGTGTGTCATGACAAGAGACTAAAGAAGTACAGAAACAGAGTATGGGATTTGATTGAAGACTTCGATGCTTTCAACATCAAGTCAATTTACAGGTCAACAAATCGAGTAGCTAATGCACTAGCACAGGCCGCAAGTTCCCTTGAGCCATTGGCTATGGAAGGATTAAAAAAGTTCACAGTGGAACTAACATCAGTACCATCAGTACCAGATAATATCACAAATTTTCAAGTGTTTGATGACGACAAACATATACTGGATTTCTTGACCAATTCGGGTATCTTCACCACCCAGGTCATTGACGAAAGCGAAGTGGAAGCTGAGTTTGATCCAGATGGGATCATGAATTTGAAGGACAATAATATCCCAAAGGGTATGATTGAATTAGAAAGACTCTTCGATTCAGATAAGTTGGGCACTCCTCCTCACCACAACGAAGATGGAAATAAATGTGAAGCAGTCAATCTGGGAACCGACGAAGATATAAAAAATGTATTCATAGGGAAAGTTTGCACACCGGAAGAAAGAGAAAATATCCTCAGTAGTATGAGAGAATTCCATGATGTTATTGCTTGGGGATACGATGATTTGAAAACATACGATACATCCATCATTACACATACTATCCCTCTCAAGCCAGGAAGCAGACCTTTCCGACAGAGGCAGAGGCCGGTCAATCCTTTATTGGAGCCACTTATTTATCAGGAAGTCAAGAAGCTGCTGCAGGCAAAGATCATATTTCCGATCAGGCACTCGACGTGGGTCGCCAATTTAGTTCCAGTTAGAAAAAAGAATGGAGAAATAAGATTATGTGTTGATTTCAGGAACTTGAACAAAGCATCAGAAAAAGATAATTATCCTTTGCCTTCATTGGACGAAGTGCTGCAAATTGTAAATGGTTCACAGATGATGTCTTTTCTGGATGGATATTCAGGGTATAACCAGGTCATGGTTGAAGAAGAGGATCGATTGAAGACCGCTTTCACTACCAAATGGGGTACTTATGCATACAGAAGGATGCCTTTTGGCTTAATCAATGCAGGAGCCACTTTCCAGCGAGCTATGGATATTGCTTTCAGAGATATTATTGGAAAATGCATTATCATCTATATGGATGATCTTACGGTGTTCTCAAAGGTCAGAGCAGATCATGTAGAGCATTTAAGGAAGGTTTTCGAATCTTGTAGAACATATGGAATTTCCTTAAATCCAAAGAAGTGCATCTTCGGGGTGACCGAAGGAAAGCTCCTGGGTCATGTCATATCAGAACACGGTATCTCTATTGATCCAGATCGGATAGAAGCCATTAAGAGAATTAGCATGCCTGCCAGTAAAAAGGAATTGAAGTCCTTCTTCGGCAAGATTAACTTCGTCAGGAAGTTTATTACCGGATTTGCAGAAATTATTAAGCCATTGAATGATATGTTAAAGAAAGATGCGAAAGTTGAATGGACTCCTCAAGCAAAGAAAGCATTTGAAGAAATCAAGCAAGCAATTGCTAGGGCTCCTGTCCTCATCAGTCCAGACTATTTGAAGCCGTTTTATTTATATTCTTTTGCATCTGATCACACCTGTGCAGGGATTTTGACCCAGAGGGTAGATGATAAAGATGAACATCCCGTTGCATTTATGAGTGCCCCTTTTAAGGATGCTGAGCTGAGATACCCGGTAGTGGAGAAACAGGCTTATGCTCTAGTAAAGGCTACCAAGAAATTTCGGCACTATATCCTGCGGAGTAAAGTGTATGCTATAGTTCCAGATGCCGCAGTTAAAACACTACTAATGCAAAATGAACTAGGCGAACGAAGAGGCAAGTGGGTCGCCACTATTCAAGAATACGACATTGAAATTCAACCAATGAAGTTGGTTAGAGGACAAGCATTGACTCAGACTATAGCACTTGAAGAACCTGGATTAGTTCAGCAAGCTTACGTACTTGAAGCAGTATCACCAGATGAGTGGTACGATGATATTGTTTATTACCTATTATCTCAGAGATGTCCAGAACATATGAGCCCAACACAGAGGAGAGCATTGAGATACAGAAGTAAACGTTTCATGTTGCAAGGATCAGTTTTATTCAGACAAAATCATGAAGGTATCTACCTAAGGTGTGTTGGGAGGAACGAAGCTAAAAGTATTATGGAACAATTTCATGATAAGTTCGGAACTTGCCACGGTGGTGAGCTAGCAACGGCAAATCAGATATTAAGGGCAGGCTACTATTGGCCAAAATTGTTTCAAGATGCTCATCAGCATGTCAAAACTTGCCATATTTGTCAAATAGCAGCTTCACGAGAACGAAACCCAGCTATGCCTTTGCAGCCAGTTGTTGAATTCAGACCTTTTGCCAAGTGGGGATTAGATTTCATTGGTATGATAAACCCACCATCTTCCGCACAGCATAAATATATTTTGACTGCCACAGACTACTGTACCAGGTGGACAGAAGCCCATGCTTTGAAGTTTTGTACTTCTGAAGTAGTGATCAAGTTTTTAGAAGAGAATATAATTACCAGATTTGGTTGCCCCAGTGCCCTTGTATGCGACAATGGCCCTGCATTTTCATCACTCAGATTTTCAAATTGGGCCTTTGAATATGGTATAACCCTAAAATTTTCATCGAATTATTATCCACAGGGAAATGGCCTAGCTGAGTCCACAAACAAGAACCTTTTGAATGCAATAAAGAAATTACTGGATAAGAATCCAAGAGACTGGCATACACAGCTGAAATTTGCTCTTTGGGCAGACAGAACTCGAGTTAAGTCTTCTCTGGGTACTTCGCCATATCACCTGGTTTATGGACAGGATCCCATCTTCCCAATACAATTGAGGATTCCAACCTTGCAATTCATGCAAGAGTATTTAGATGAAGATGAGCAAGTACAAGTAAGATTATCACAGCTCCTGCATCTGGAAGAAAAACGAGACATTGCCTTAAATAAATTTATGAAACATCAAGGAGTGGTCAAGCGTTGGTTTGATCGACAGGCAAGAGTGAAAGCCTTCAGAATTTCTGATCTGGTTTTATATTGGGACAAAGCACATGAACGGCGAGGTGATCACGATAAGTTCGATTATCTCTGGAAGGGCCCATATCAGATCGCTGAGATCCTAGGAGAGAACGCTTTTAAATTGAAGACTCTGACCGGAGAAGATATTCCATTGCCTGTCAATGGGCAGTTCTTGAAGCACTATTTCCAGCCATGAATTCTTCGGAACACTGGTTTGTACATAGTTAGATAGGATTTCCTTTCAGTTATTTTTTTTTTTTTTTTTTTTTTTTTTTTCTTAGATTAGATTTGTTTGTCTTGATGTCATTTGACTCAAGAATTTTTTCAAGAAGTTTTCATAGTTTAGTTGTTTTTGTTTTGCTTTCGTTTTTAGAGTAGTTGTTTTGAAGGGTTTTAATTCTTGACAAGGTGGTGTGTATCCAAAACACATTTGGTATACTTGCACTAGGATATGTTAGCTCATTTCTTAGACATTTTTTCACGAAACTCTTAGGATTGATAGATTATTGTTTTCAATTGTTGACGAAGCGAGCACTGAGCTTGACTGGGACATTAATCATATATTGTGTCTTGACACCATTATCTTTTGAACATAATATTTTAAAATGTCAAATCTAATTTTACGAATTCTTATTTGTTCTTTTGAGAAACTTAAGTCATGATTGATGGATTTCCCGTGAATTCCATCGCGAGTATTAGATAGCGTGACTGCTTGTTCTTAGGAAATGAATCAGTTGTTCGGTATTGACTGAAGTATTTTGAGGTTTCTTACACATCTTAATGATCCCGAAGTTCCTAGGAAAGCCTTTGTAAGCCTGGATCAAGTGAAAATCATAAGGTAATTCATGCCTCCATTTCCATTCCATAATAAGTATTTTGCATATTTTCATATCCGTCATTTCATTTACCACATCCCATATTACAATAAAATTGTCCATTCATTTCATTTCACTACAGTTAAACCTCCATCTGCATTGCATATTTTCAATCAAAAATGAATTCGAGTCTAATGACCGCATCATTTATATGATTCTGTGTTCATTATACTCCAGAAGGATACAAGTTGAAGTTGAAATCAAGTACTTGGAGTATTTTCATTATCCACTGTACAGGATAAAATCAAATGTTGGTATTCTCACTCCATTCCATTTGAAATCTACTACCTATATCCACTTCACTTTTGTTACTATGCAAAGTCTCAAAGCATGTAACTATTCATACCTTTGGTTATCCATCCGCCTTCCTATCATATTACTATTCACACCTTTATCCCTTTCACCCCTCTCCTAATCATGATTGATGAATGTGAGTATCGTCTGAATGAGAAGCTTGCAATTCCTTCCGCCCATTCCCCCATCTTTCCATAAAATAAATATTTGGATGCTTTTACCTTTTAAGCAAAGAGATTCCTGAAAATCCAAAAAAATCTCTATGTATCATGATATAAATGCCATAATTCCTAAACAAGGCATGTTCAAAAGTATATTTCGTGCTGTACTTTCAAGTCAAAGAATCCTTGCGAAATAAAGTTCTAAGTACTTGTAGCCGAATCCAAAGAGGCTACCGCATCCAATCCATCCATTCCATTTCCATTCAATTCCATTCCATATTACTTCACCCCGCGAACCAAAATTAAAGGGAGAAATCCTAAGTTCGTGAAGGACATGAAGGTATCATTACTAGTTATCATTAATCCCCGTTCCCTATTTACATTCCCTTGACCACTTGCAAGCTTCGAAGTTTAGGTTGATACAAACAAACGTTGATCGTGATTTCATTCCATTTCATTTTTCCTTATTCACCGTCCATATTTGTTTCTTGCTATTCAACATATCCCATCATTCCTTTGGTTTATGGTTGAATACGCTTTCACACAGTCATAATCCGCCATCATCCAACTCCGTTCCCTTTATCCCATCATTTCCTACCAACATTTGTCAGTATCAGAACGTGACATAATTTTATGTGTGGATTATCGCGTCCTTCGCAGAATCAGACTCTGGAGTTCTAATCATTCGTTACCTCAGTGAAAACCTGGCAAACAGGCGCCGTGTGTAATGGTCATCATGATTCAAAAAAAAAAAAAAAAAAAAGAAAAAAAAAAAAACAAAAAAAAAAAAAAAGAAAAGAAGAGAAAACAAAACAAAAAAGAGAAAAAAAAAAGAAAAAATAGTAAAGAGAAAATTTTTTCGTTCACTGGTGAAAACCCGGCAAACGGGCGCCATGAATAAGTATCTTGGCGAAAACCTGGCAAACAGGCGTCATGATAGAGCCACATTGTTTCATTGCATTTTCACTATCATTCCATCACCACTCCATTTGACATCACTTACTTGTCATGCATATTATCATTCACCTATGTCATCCATATATATGTCCGTCCATCCGCTTTCATGAATATACCTAGCTTGATACGGGTCAGCTTAGTCGATCCTGGTTTCTAAGGGATGGGAATGAACCTAAGTGCTTGCACTTCAAACCTCAGATATGGATAGTCGCGCTGGCAATTGGTTTTGATTCTTTGATTGAGTAGTCGTGTTTATTTGATCTCGTGTGTGGGTGTGCATGGAAATGTTGAAGCTTGACGTTTGTTTATCTTTAGCACATTCAAGAAGTTGTTTTAATTGAAATCAATCTTTAATCACACATCAGGAGATGCAGTGTCTTGATCCAATTCATGATTCCTTTCCCTTTTAAGCTCGTTTTGTATAGTTTACGATTGAGGATGATAATTTGATATTCTTTGAGTGAGCTTTGCATTTTTGTTTTCGAAATGTTCAGGAACATTCCTCCAGTGGAGTCGCCAGATGTTGTGACCAAATCACACATCGCCCCATTAGGAATAGGGACCCCCCTTTTTTTTGAGCTCTGAGCTTTTCAGTGAGTTTCCAATGAGTTTTTAATGAGTTTTGCTGAGATTTTAATGATGTCCTGACTCGTTTTCCTTTGCCGGCTCGGTAACAATTTCCTTGCCTATGATCTTTGGTTCACGATTAAGGGTAGATGAACTTGCAATAATGAAGAATTGTGATCAAATCCTATCTAGATATTGAGTTTTGAGGTTAATCCTTCAGAATGTTTGAGACCCTGAAAAGACTAAGCCTGGAGCCTGAAATCCTGAAAATCCTGAAAAATGGCTAAGTCTGAAATCTGGTGAATCCTCCAAATTCTATATTTTGCATCTTAAATCCGGTGGATTCGGGACCTATCTCAAACATCCTGAAAGGTATATTGAAAAATATTTAAAGTATAAGAAATTCAATCTCTAAACTTATACTTAAATATATTTTTCAATATACCTTTACTCGCGCGATCCTGAAAAATACTTGACGAAGTCAGAGGATTCAAAACACTGATCTAATGCGACCAGACACTTAGATGGCGCAAATCCGGGCGCAAAATCACGAAGCAGAAGACATTTGAGCCAGAGGATTTGAAAACTCCATCCAGTGCGCCCATCTAATCCTTCATTCAGTGCGAAAATATCAGAGGATTTGAAAACTCCATCTAGTGCGCCCAGACTAAAAGGTCATTTCGGAGGAAGACATGAGAATTTCAACGCCTTCAACCAATGCGAAAGTGAAAAAGGACAAGTCTAAAGCCAATCTTGGAGCAATTTTTAATGAAAATGTCAGAGGATTTTAGTTCTTGAAGTGATGCGCCACCAAGGAAGAAGAAGGAAATGTGAAATTTTGACTTGACAAATGTTTACAAGTTCAGAGGATTCCAAAAGAGGAAACAGTGCGCCAAAACCTAAGGATATTTTCCTTTGATCCCATGCGCCAACTCCAGAGGATTCTTAAGACCCTATCTCATGCGACTTCCTAGAGATACAAGTTCAGAGGATTTCAATTCTTGAAGTAATGCGCTAGAGTCCAGAGAATTCAAATTGCCTAAGTGATGCGCCAAACATCATGAGGTCTCTTCTAAGGGAGAGTAAGAACTCCACAGGATCCTACACCTTCATCTAGTGCGCCCACACTCCAGAGGAATTAAACAGTTGATCTAATGCGCTAGAGGTTAGAAGGTTTGAATTCGTGAAGTAATGTGCCAATCCATGATAACAATCCAAAGCCAAGTTTAGAAGACATCTAATGTTTGATCTAATGCGATTTCTTGAGGGAGAACTCTACAGGGTTTCAAAAGTTGATCTAGTGCGCTCAAGTGATAAAAAAAGATCAAATTCCAAGTACCCTCAACCAAAGCGTCATCCACAGGATTTGAAAGTTAGAACCAATGCGCCAACTCTAGGAATACCTTTAAGTTTTCAAGTATCCACCAAAGTTTGACTTTGAAGAATCCTAAACTTAGAACTAGTGCGCTAACACCCTAGAGGATTTTCAAGTCTCATCTAATGCGCCCTATATGTTCCGCCTCAAAGACAAAGGTCATCTAAATTCGTCCAAGTTTGAAGACTTCAATAAGATCATCTAATGCGCCACCTTCCAAGACTCTTATCCAAGCGCTCAACAGGAAGAAATCGGAATTGCCATCTAATGCGCCATGTGTGGGGGAGAATAAGGTTTGATTTTGAAGAACTCCTGCTGCCCAACCAATGCGCCATGTTGAGAGGAGAGTCAAGTGTGATGTTGAAGAACCCTCAAACTTCATCCACTGCGCCAAACTCGTGAGGATCCCAACTATTCATCAAATGCGCTACTCCCTAAGGAGTCCTAAGACATGATCTAATGCGCTATGTTAAGGATAGGATGAAGTTTCATTTTGAAGATTTCAAACTAGTGGTCTAATGCGCCAAGAGTTAGAGGATTCTAATCCTCCATCAAATGCGCCATAAAGGAGAAGAAGATCTCATATTACCTATCAAATGCGCCAAGTATTAAAAAGATTTCTAATCCTTCATGCAATGCGAAATATCAAGAAGAATCCAATCTTTCAGCCAAAGCGTCAAGTGTCAAGAGAATCTCGATCCTTCAACTAGTGCGAAATGTTTAAGGGGAATTCTATGCCTTGAACCAATGCGAAATCACTTGAAGATTCTACCAACTCCATCTAGTACGACTTACAACAAGAGGATTCTAATCCTCTATCTAATGCGAAACATGAAGGAGGATCATCAAGGAGTTAACTAGTGCGAAATGTTGAAAAGAGTTTTAAGGCAGCAATACAGAAGGATTCCATGAAGGAGACTCCATTAGATCATCCAAGGCGAAGAGACTTGAAGATTGTTAAAACCCCATGCAATGCGAAATATGAAGTGAAACTCGAAGACCTCATCTAATGCGAATTGCCAAGGAGAGTTTCAATACTTGATCAAATGCGAATCCAAAGAGAATAAAGAAGACTCCCTACGCTTCATCTAATGCGAATTTCTGATCCCATGCGCTTGGAGAAGGGAGAAGAAACGTCCAACAAGAAAGAAATCATAAACATTTAATAGTTGTTGCCTTCGAAAAACGTGAAATGCATTCATTTAATAAAGATCATAAATAAATTAAATGTTTGTGCATGAGGTCGGCCTAGGAAGAAGGAAAGTTTTTTTAAAGTGAATTATATATATGTGCCTCATTTCTTTTTCATTTGATTTATTTTCAAGAGCAGATTTGTTCTCCAAGAGCAGAATTTTCTTCAAGGAGCAGCCACAAGAAGTTGATTTTAGAAGATAAATTTGATTTTATCAAATTTTGCCAAGTGGGAAATCAAATTGCAAGGTATCAAATACAAAACAGCTCATCAAGTAAGTCTGATCTGAGTTTTTTCTGATCTGATTTTCTTATTTTTCTTTCATTAGATGCCTTGAAATTGTCCAAATATTGATAAAATTCTAGAAGAATAAGTGGATTTTTATGATTTTTCATAGATTTTCCAAATTTAATAGTAATATTTCATAACTATAGAGGAAAATTTCATAATTTAATCTACTAAAGTTGCTGAAGTAAAATCTAGATTTTGTTTGCAATCACTTATTCGCGTCAAGTCTGCAGAATAATGGCAATGACTTCCAAGGAACGACAAGCCAAGATCCGGATGGATGCCAAAGGGAAGATTCCTGAATCAAAGCTCGTCTCAAGGTGGACCAATGTAAGCGATACAAATATGGGAAGCAGCAACTTGGAAGATATCAAGACAGTCCTTGAAGAACCTAACGGAGGAAGCCTCGCTCGAGCCATCATGAGGAGTGGAGCCATTGAAGCTGCTTGTTTTCCGCCAACTTTGCCATGTCCGGAAATGATCATCGAATGTGTCAAAAAGTATGATGTAAATACAAGGCAAATCATAGCCAAGGATGGAACAATACTAGCCTATTTGCAAAGGGAAGCAGTTGAGGAAACTTTCAACATTCCAACCAAAGAGAGGATGATCAGCATCTCAAAACAACAAGGCCAGCAGGAGTATGATGTTGACACCAAGATAAAGTTACAAGAGATAAGGAGAGAGTGGATGGCCAATCCAGCCATGAAGTTCAATATGAATAATCCTCCACAGTTCCATAAGTCAGATTTTCATCCGGAAATTGGATATCTAATCATGTTTTTGAACAGAATGACAGGAATGCCTCAATCTGCTACTTTTCAGCCTTGGATGTACTCTTTCATCAAGTCAGTTCTTAAAGGGAAAATGATTGATTGGGCTGGACTTATCAGTCAAAGTATACATGAGCAGTTCCTCAGTTTTGCTAAAACTAAGACTTGTTATATGAGTTCCTATATAGTGTACCTTCTTGCCAGAAATGAAGTCTACTCAGGTTTAACCAAGAAAGGAGAAGTCGGCATTGGACCTAACAAATACTTGTCACATCAATGTTATCCTCAGTTGCACCTGAAGAGTATTAATCATTATACAAGGTTTAATGATGCATTTGCTATGTTCATAATGAAGAAACTGAGGGGAGAATTTCATAAAAGATTGTCTAATGCAGCAAGAGAATTCATTTCAGCATATGGACACTGGTATACTCAACATGAAAGGTACACTTACCTAAGGATCCAAGGATTCACATCATATCCATACAGATTGCCAAGGTATCCAACCAACAGGATGGTAATGTTAGAAGTTACAAGACAACTCCTAGAACTCATCAGGTTGCAGAAGTTGAAGAAGAAAGGAGGAATCCAATTTCCACTTCGTCTTGGACAAAATCTGGAATGTCCATCTTTATCAGCAGCTGAGTATTCCGAAATAGAGCTACAGGCTTATCATTTGCAGACTCATGGCACCAAAAGGCCTAACTTTGACCCTTTCCAAGTTTGCTGGAAATACAACAGAGAATTCAAACATATCAAGCAGTTGGAAGACCACTGGGCCAGTGCTCAAGATGAAGATGATCTCCGAACTCTTCAAAGTTCGAGACTCGACTGGGATTTAGTCAGAGCCACCAAAGCATTCAGGATTCCAGACCAGTTCACCGAGGATGATACTATGCTAGTAGATGAATTTGACAAAATAAAGGATTTGCCTTACACAATTGATTGGTCAAAGAGAGATGCATCCGAAGAAGATTTGATAAAGCCGGTTTTAGCCATGACACAAGTGTGTATCAATCAACTATTGCAGGAAATAAGTGCTGAAAGTCGAGATCTCACCTACAATAAGATGGATGAAGGAGAACCAAAGCAGCATAGTACATATAGTCAACCACAACATAGTGGGAATGATCAGAGCAATAATTCAGCCAGAAAGAGGAAAAGACCTAGTCAAGATCAAGGGGAATCTAGTCGAAGACCTCAGAAAAAGAGTAATCCATCTACTTCATCTAATCCACAAGAAGGTGTTTCAATTGTTCAAAATCCAATACAAGAGATAGAAGTAATAGAAGAAGTTGCCTTGATTCCATCAGAAGAAATCCAATCAAGCCCCACTGTCATAATAGAAGAGAATGATGATCTTGGTCAGGATGAAATAGGACAAGCTGAATCTGATGAAGAAGTAGCTCGTGTTCAACACAATCAAGCCCATGAACAACGAGACCTTTCTACTTTCCCACCATGGTTGAGACAAAGGATTGAAGAAAGCACAATTGTAGAGACTTATCAGCCTACTGCAGTTGAGGAATTGCTTGTAAATGTACAAAAGAATAATCAGAAGAAGAAAGCAACGATCCTTTCTAAAATCACTCAAGATTCTGCTGGAAACAGAGAGGTCCACATAGCGGTTCCTAGAAGTGACAAGGAGATAGAAAACATGACACCTGAAGATTATAATTTGACTACAATTGGTATGGGTCCAATCACAAGGGAACAAGTCGATGAGGAACTACAAGATGCAGTGAATAATGTGAGAAGTATGTTGAAACAAGAAAGAGAAGCAAGGATGAAAGTTGAACAAGATTTTAGTACATTGAAGCATTACATCCAACAGGTCATGCAACCTATTCAACAGAAGGAAGCTACTGCAATTCCTCCTTCCATTCTTCCACAGGAAACAGTATCCCGAGTTGAGGACATGAGAACTTCATCTCAGATGATGAAGGGATGGATAGAAAAGACAGAAGACAAGGCCTATATTTACCTAGAAGAAATTGTGCAAGTGTATGACAGAGTCATTAAGCTCCAAGGTCGAGTCCAAGCTTTATTGGAAAGTTGTGCTGAGTTCAAACCAATCAAAGAGCAATATATGCCACAACTCAAAAGCTTAATGGAAGCTCCAGTAGAAGATTTAATTCATAATAAGGTGATTGACAGAGATACTCCACATGACTTTGTCACTTGGTATTTCTCCTTTCACAACAAGGGGCAACTAGTTGATAAGATTGAAGTAGATATGTCCAGGATAAGAAGTGTTCTTCTAAGAACAGAAAATCATATATATACTGCTTTGACAAAGATTTGTAATCCTTATGGAAATGTTACCATTGAGAACATGAAGCAACAAGTTAAGGCATTCTACTTTCAATATGATGGACTTGATGAAAGTCAACTAGATAATATATTCACACTTGCATATCGTCTTGGGGAAAATAAGTCTTGGATAAACGACTGGGAGAAGACACTTGGAGTCTATGAGGAAGATGTAGCAGTGGCAGAAGGATCCATTAAGGCAGCGACAAGTGTACCAATGGAAGATATTATTCAAATTGTGTCCAGATTCATTGTATCTCATAGTACTACTACATAGTACTCGCCTTGATGATGTGGCTTCCTTATCCTCTTGGAAAGCGTGCCTTTGTTCTCTCTTTCATGACTTCTTTCATTTAATATGAGTAACCTCCTGTATTTAATAAAGTTAACCTCATTCATTTAATAAAGTATAGTTTGTTGTAACTACTTGTGATGTGGCTTGATCTGATCCGCTGATTTCGCCGATCAATCTTGACCCTTCTCTCCTTTGAGGACTATAAAAGAGCTCTCATTGCTCTCATTTGTAACGGTTGGAAATTCTGAAATTGTTGTAAGAGCTCTCTGAGATAATAAAGGACTCATTGATTTGGTGATTCTATTTATATTTCTGAGTGTTTGCATGGTTTCAATTTTCACACGAATATTAAGTTAAGTTACAAGTTTTCTTTTAAGTATAAGTTAGTTAGTGAAAGGTTGTTTTAATGCCTTGTAGTGAAGTCTTTATAATTGAGCGTCAATTCGATCTTTATGCCTGTTGAATTTTCATGAGCATAAATGATTTAAACATCTTGCATACCTTTGAAGATAGCACCTCTCTTGTGTAGTTGTTTTATCTTGGCGAAACAAGATTTGGTTTGACTTCACCTTAAGCAGTAAACCTCCTTCCATTTAGGATTAGATTAGTATTCCTCAACCCTATATCTTTTGCCCCTTTTTTTATCAATCATTTAGATTTAGGATCAGAACGTCCATTGCTAAATCATACGCGTCAGTTGCAGTACTTAGATTCCCTAGTGTTCACTTCCAGAGTCTTTGAAACAACAAGTTGAACAATTGTGTAAGTCCCTTTGTTGATTAACAGCAGAATCATACTTAAATCATTGAGCTGTTTCCTACTGAAATTGAAACATTATTATTAGAAGGAACCTTGGAGTTATCTCGTTTGATCACTTAGTTTAGCATCCGAGAGGCTTTGCTCAAGAGAGAGTTAAATACCTAGTATTTTACTCTATTGTTGACTTGTCGAAAAACAATCATCAACAAGACCCCATTATAATAGCTTTGAATTATGATGGATGTGATATGTTGTCTGGCATCATAAGGTTGTGCACTATTGGAGACCCTGCACTAGATGTGAGGTGCAGTTTTGAAAAGTTCATAATAGAAATAATGCTTGTAGACATTTGCATCTTGATAAACTACATTATACAAGGATTGAAGTGTGGCATTATAATGTTGGATATGTTATGCAACACATCATGATGTTGGGTGTGGTTTGTGATCTATAATTTTTGTTTGAAGATAAATAGGTTTTGTAGGTCTGTTTTATAAGAAGAAAGCCCAACATCATAATGCTTGATGCATTGTATGGTTTAGATTTCTCAATATAAATACGGGTTTACGAGTGTATTGCTAGCCCTCACTGTAAAAAAATGGAGATTTGTTATCACAACCACAATGTTTGGTTGTAACATCATGACTTAAATTGTTCTGTTGTTATGCACATACTAACTTGAACATATATGGAGCCAGAATGAGCAATAGCTTTAAGAAGATAATTTGTGGCCCATCGAATGATCATTTTGCATTGGAGAGTTCATTTCCCATGAATCCACCGAACTCCAAAACATTCCATGACAACATTGTGGTTGTGAAGGCCATTGGAAATCCAAACGTAACATTATCTCCTGCATCTTAATATCCTACCGTCAATTCATGTCTATGCCAACTGAAATAATATCTGTGTCTAGATACTGTTCTGCTTCCTTATGTGCTTTGACTGTAATAGTTGGTAGCTCTTAGTTCAGAGTTGAGCAAAAATTCATTGGTAGCAGGCTTCCTGGTCGCTAGCTTATTGCAGGGTCTAATGTTTATGTTACTGCTGCCCCCTTATGTTAATGTATACTATTATAAGATTAATAATAATGGTGAAGATGAAAGTAGAAATATCATTGTCTATACTTATTCTTGTCCTCCTCATTCCCAACAACTAAGTGCAATGGTTAAAGGTCATCGTTCATCTTTGGGTCCATCACCAATTAGTACTTCTTTGCCAAATGTAGTCAATACTACCCTCCTTGAAAATGTTCCTCAAATGGTTGGAGGTATGTTACAAGTTTATTATTTTTTAGTTTTGAGTTTTTTTATCTTATAAGATACCTTCATAATTGTTAAGGGATAATGAATTAGTGAATATCTAGTCAACATTTAAAAGGTTTATAGGCTTAGTGTAAATCTAGTCAACATTTAAAAGGTTTATAGGCTTTACATTTTGGGGGATTGTTCTGTATGCTACATCTTGTAGATTTTTGCATTCCAAAGTTCTGAAAGAATATGTAGGTGGACTTTATAAACTAGATTACACAGGCATACTTTATAAAATATTGGATATTGGCCTTGTGGTTGTCTCATATAAAGGGATGAGCCTCGGTGTGAGTCCAAGAAGTAGCTTTAAGATACAAGCTACTTCTTGGACTCACACCAAGGCTCATCCCTTTATATGACACAACCACAATGCCTTTCGTTCTATTGTACTGTTGATATCCAATATTTTATAATGTATGCCTCTATAATCTATTTTATAATGTCCACTTGCATATCCATTCATAACTTTGAAATGTAAAAATCCACAAGATAGCAGCATACAGAACAATCCCTCCAAAAGTAAAGCCTATAAACCTTTTAAATTTTGACTAGATTTACACTAAGCCTATAAGCCTATAAACCATTTAAGTGTTGACTAGATTTACACTAAGCTATTATACCTTAACTCTTATAGGATAAAAAACTTAGAACCAAATAATAATAAACTTGTAACATACCTCTAGCCATTTGAGGAAAATTTTCAAGAAGGGTGGTATTGACTTTATTTGGCAAAAAAGTAGTCACTGGTGATGCACCCAAAGATGAACCATGCCCTTTAACCATTGCACGTGGATGTTGGGAATAGTAGTCCCTGCAATAAGCCATTTACCATGAAGCCTGCTACCAACGAATCCTTGCTCAACTCTGAACTGAGAGTTACCAAGCATTGCAGTCAAAGCACATAAGAAAGTAGAAAAGTGTCTAGACATGGATATTATTTTAGTTGGGATAGACAAGAATTGACGGGAGGATATTATGATGCACAACCACAATGCTGTCATGGAGTGTTTTGGAGTTCGACGGATTCATGGGCAGCGAGCTCTCCAATGCAAAGATGGCCATTCAATAGGCCACAATTATCTTCTCAAAGCTACTGCTCATCCGGGCACCATATATGTTGAGGTCAGTATGTGCATAACAACAGAATAATTTCAATCATGATGTTACAACAGAATAATTAGAGTCATGATGTTGTATCTCCTGGGTTTATAAATTCTAATAATTATTTAGGCTTGTCTGATAATTATGTAGGTACGAGACCCTAACAATGACTACAAATGCTAGGAGAGGCCAGAAGAGAATTGCGTATGAAATAGATAACTAAAACCTTGAAACAACTGCAGTACTTGGAGTTGCAGCCTTTTTTTTTCCAATTAAGAACCTTCCTATTCCAAGAAACTCATTCATGCTTCCATGGTAAATTTTTTAGCACTAGAGTAATAGTAGTATCTTAAAAGATTGATAACGGTCAGAGTTTAGGAGCTGATGAATTATACAATACATTTGGGTGGGACAATAAATACATTTGGGTGGGACAATAAACATGTTGGAGCCCAAATGCTTTTATCCAAGGTATAGTAACTTAGAGTGTGACTACTTATATTACTTCACTTTTATCATTGAATCTGTGATATTTTTAACTTCTTTCTGATTCAATTGGTATAAGTACTCACACTTGAAGTTATTATACCTTCCATAAAAGTACTTGTGCTCCAACATGTTTATTGTCCAAGCCAAATGTATTGTCCTATTCATCAGCTCCTAAACTCTGATCATTACCAATTTTTTAAGCAGCTGCTATTACTCTAGTGCTAAAAACCTTACCATCATGGAAGCATGAATGAGTCTCTTGAAATAGGAAAGGTCTTACTTGTGAAACAAGGGATGCAACTGCAAGTGCTGCAGCCATTACAAGTTTTTTGTTATCTATTTATACCCAGTTCTAGCTGTGTCCATGTCTTTTCACCTCTCCCAGCATTTGGTTCACTATTAGGTTCCCCTACCTACATAATTTTCAGACAAGCCTCAGTAAGTATTAGAATTTAAATATTCGGGAGATACAACATCATGACTGAAATTATTCTATTTTTAAATCATGAGTGATATTATCATGTTCTTATACACACTCTAACCTGAACATATATGGTGCCTGGACTAGTAGTAGCTCTAAGAAGATAATCTGTGGCCCATCCAATGGTCATCTTTGCATTGGACATCTCGCTTCCCATGAATCCGCCAAACTCCAAAACACTCCATGATAGCATTGTGGTTGTGAAGGCCTTTGGAAATCCAAACTTTACATTGTCTACTCCGTCAAGTCCATATCCTCCCGTCAAGTCCAGCTGATAAATTGTCCTGTTGATGATGTTTTTGTGACAACACAACAGTATCCTATCCTCTCTTGATCAAAGCTTTCTGAATGCTAAATTATATGATCAAACAAGAATGCTCCAAGGTTCCTTTAATGTCAGGTCTTGACTTGTACGTGGATAGACTTCAACTCTGGATGATGCGAGAAGATGTTATGTTGATCTTCTTTGAATGCCTTTTCATAGAGAATAGCGTAGCTAATGATGCTTGTTTCATATCATGGAGTAGGAGACTTGAAAATTTAGGAAGAGATTGAAGTTTGAAAGATGAATGTCCTCTATGATGCCAATGATAAAGTGTACCAACATGATGAACTTGAAGTGACCTCTTGGTATAGTAGCATGATGTCTCCCTTGTAGTGACTGCCTCTTGACTTTACCCCTTGCATGAAGGTGGTTTCAAGCCCCTGGCACCTTATATGACTCCTTAGCTCCATCAATTCTCCTGTAACACAAAGAAAGCAGCATATTAAACCATTTATATTCATTTTATAACACATAAGAATCATTCTAAGCATTTTCTTGCCTTCTCAAACCTAGGCGCACATTTGGAGTTGTGGAGAAGGGAAAGTGCGCCTTTGATTATCTTGCCTTATACTTGTCATTTTAATGTTTCAAACAATTGGAAATGACTTAAAATGTTTATCTTCCTCAAGACACCCACTCAAAGGTGTGGATTTATGCATTCTTTTGAGGTGCAAATCTAGGTCTATGATGATGTAAAAGTGTGCCTGACCTTATATTGACATTTCTTATGATATCAAACGATTGGGCATGTCCTGGAATGATTCTCTTTTCTCAAGCACTCACTTTTAGATGTGAATTCATGCTCTTTTCTTGAGGTGCAATTTTGGGTTTGTATAGATAGGAAGATGCACCTAGCATCTTGAGCTATTTCTTGGCATTTCAACAATCTCCAATACTTGTCCAAACTCTCTAGAGACTCTCCATTAGTTAGGCATACATCTTGATTTCAAACATTATGCTTTCTAGGTGCACATTTTGATTTCAAACTTTATGCTTTCTAGGCACACATTTTGACCTCTAAAGGAGTGAAATGTGCCTAGCTTTCCTAGGTGATAACATGTTTCAATCAAATATTTCAATCTAATGCAATAAGTGCCTAGAAGACTTCTTGCTTTATGGTGACCAAATTTTAGAGTTCAAGTCTTTCTCCTTGTAAGGCGCACATTGATGATGGTTGAAGTGTGAAATTATGCCCCAATATGAATGAGTGATCTCTTCTCTTTCATGGATTCAAGTTTTTGTGTAGACTCAAAGAGAAGCCTTGATACTCAAATACTCTCAAAACTCATGGAATCAAGCATATTTCACTTAGGCACACCTTTGGGGTTCTATAGTAGATAAAATGCACCTCTGTTTGAAGGGTGAATTCTTCAAGTTGTGATCAATCTCATGGACTTTAGGAGAGTTATACTTCTTTAGGCGCAATTCTTCACAAATTTAGACACTTTTATGTCAAGGCACCAAAATTGGTTCATAGAGGTGTGAAAGTGTGCCTTAGTCTCTTGAATTCATTTTAGAATTGGGTGATTGAAGGTGTCTCTGGGAGGTTTACTCTTTCAAGGTGCCACTTTCCTCTTGAAACTCCTAACCTTTCTTTCTCAAGGCGCTAGTTGACGATCTTACAGATGAAATTGAGCTCCTTATCTTCCTTGAAGCAACTTTGACTAACTCTAGGTGCGCTTTTGTGACCCAACAAGTGATGAAATACACCTTCACTCCTTGAAGAAAATTTGACTAAGTTTAAACCCTCAAAATGTCTCCTAACACCAACTTGTCATTGTTAAATGATAACTCCCCATGTTCTTACCTTAGACACACTTCCTAACCTATATAGGAGTGGATTTGCACCTTGAATTCTCTTGTTGGCTTTCAAAAAATTTTCAAGTAAAACACTTCATGTTGATCTTATCTCATGACTAGGTGCCATATAGGGTCTCTACATGATATATTTTCCTCCAACAATCCTGGGCGCACCTTGGTGGTTCTTCAGATGGGGATGTGCGCCTAGACCACTTAGTCCATTTTTTCGCAAAATTATCCAATGTCCAAGGCATTTTGAAGGTCAAAACATCACTCTCATGTAGGGCGCCTTAGGTTGGGTGAATGGATTCTTTGACTTGAGAAAATGAAGGTGTCTTTGGGAAGACTCAATCCTTTCAAGGCACAAGCTTCATTTACAACTTCTAATCATCTTCCTCTCTAGGCACATATTTGAGTCTCTTCAAGTGCAAATTGGTGCCTTGCCCTCCTTGGAGTATTTTTGACTAGGTTTGAACCTTAAAGGTGACTCCAAGCATAGATTTATCATTAGCCATGATGATTTCTCAAGCTCTAATCCTAGGCGCACATTTGAGGTTCTACAGTAGCACATTTATGCCAAAGGCCATTGGACCATTTCCATGCAACATCTCCTAAGTTTAAGGCATCTTAAAGATCAAAACATCAATTCTTATCAAGACACTTATTTGGAGTCCCTAGATAATGTTTCTCTCCCACCCAGGTCTAGACGCACTTTAGAGGTCCTACAGATGGAGATTTGCGCCTAGACTTAAGAGAGTTCATTCTTCAATCTTATCAATTCAACCAATGCATTAGCTCATAGGGAAGTCTTGACATTGAACATTCTTTAAAACTTCATGGAATTAAGCATGCTTCTTCTTGGGCTCAAAAAGGTGATCACACTGATGCAAACTGGCACCTTAGGTTGAGTAAGTGAGTTTTGGACTTCATCAATGGAAAGTGTCTTTGGGTGGACTAGCTCTTCAAAGAGAAATTTCCTTCTTTGAGTTGAACACTTAGTCAAATTTTGAAACTCTCACTTTCCAAGTTTCCACTATTATCAACACTTAGTCAAAATTTCCAAGTTTGATCCTCTTTGATAGATGAATTGATGGAATCTCATTACTTTTTCTTACCCATGTTAACCTCAATGTTTCTCAGTTGTCTGACAGATGACCTTCATTTGTAAAGAGAATTGAATAAGACTCAAAACTAAACCCTAGAACTGTGAAAACATGGGGGTCCCCATTTGCAATGGGGTGATGTGTGATTAGGCCACAACAAGACTCAAATCTAACATAATATAATTTTATTTTATATCATCTTAACTAAGTGCAGTAGAAAAATGCTTTTTAGGTATTTAAGGCTATAATTAAATTTAGGATGGAAACTGAACAACATAAATTTGTATGGAATCTCTAGAACCATGGCAGTAGAAGTAACAACATGAACGAGACAAAGGAAGTAACTATCTATAATACTTAAAGGAAAGAAGAAACCTTAGCTACCAAGCCACCAAAGGGTCACGTAGGCTGCCCTAGTGAATAAAAAAAAAAGCCAAAAACTACAACAATTAGTCACCATAAGGCAATGAAGATTAATGTTCTAGAAATTGCAGCAAGTTACGATGTCTAAATGTTTAACTCAGTATTGCAAGAGGTATGACATAGTTGTGGCTTTTTTTTGAGCTTAGTGAATGGTGAGTAGTTGGAAAATTTATCAGCTAGAATTGATGGGAGGATATGGACTTGACACAGTAGACAATGTTAAATTTGGATTTCCAAAGGCCTTCACAACCACAATGTTGTGATGGACTATTTTCGAATTCAGCGGATTCATGGATAGCGATGTCTCCAATACAAAGATGGGCATTTGTTGGGGCACATATTATCTTCTCAAAGCTATTGCTCATCTAGGGACCATATATGTTCATGTTAATATGTGCATAACAATGGAATAATTCTAATCATGATGTAACAACTAAATAATTTTAGGGGTTTATAAATTCTAATAATTATTGAGGCTTGTCTGAAAATTATACAAGTAGGGGACCCTAATAATGACCACAAATGCTGGGAGAGGCTAGAAGACACGGACACTTCTAGAACTATGTATAAATAACCAAAACCCTAAAACGGTTGTAGCACTTGTAGCTACATCCCTTTTTTCACAAGTAAGACCCTCCCTATTCCAAGAGACTCATTCATGCTTCCATAATGCTAAATTTTTTAGCACTAGATTAAAACCAACATCTTAAAAACATGGTAATAATAGAGTTTAGGAACTGATGAATCAGAGAATACGTTTGGGTGGGACAATGAACATGTTGGAACCCAAGTGCTTTTATCTAAGGTATAGAAAGTTTGAGTGTGGCTACTTATATAACTTCTTACTGATTTGATTAGTATATGTAGTCACAAACCAAGTTACTATACCTAAGATAAAAGTACTCAAGCTCCAATGTGTTTATTGTCCAATCCAAATGTATTGTCTGATTCATTAGCTCCTAAACTCCTATTGTTGTCATTCTTTTAAGTTGAGATTACTCTAGTGCTGAAAATTTTACCATCATGGAAGAATGAATGAGTCTCTTGGAATAGGAAGGGTCTGATTTGTGAAACACAAGGGATGCACTTGCAAAATATGCTTTTGATGTGTTTGGGCTCTGTGGCAGCCATTAAACCCTAGGGTTTCAACTCGAAACCACTGTGTTTTTGTCATTCCTGGGCTTAACTTCACTAGAAAGCTGCATATTTTGAAGGTAATGAACTTGCTTGATGCATATGTGACTGTGTTTTATCATTTTATCTCTCATTTTTTCAATGCAATGGGTTTCATGGCTGCGGCTCCTGTATATCATCATTGATAAATTTGTTTACTTGTTTGTTAACTGTCATTCCTATGTATATCTAGTCACCACAAAACCTTTTTGAGAGAGCTAAAATGAATAAAAGAAGATCTTTTCTAGATCTGCACCTTCATACTGCTATAGGTATTTCACGATTACATTACAGTGTCTTCAATTCCATCTTTGTCACATTCTATGTATTTTGTATCTTCAGGGTTTGAAACCCTCAGCCCAAAATGATAATTTTGTTACTCAGGAATGATGAAAGATTCACCTTTTGAACTCTGATAGCTTTAAACATTATTATCTATTTCATTTTGAAGGCCGCGGCCATATGCATTATTGTATACACAGGAAACTATGGTGTTTTATCATTAGGGTTTGAAACCCTCCTTACTGTATTGAGAGACAGTGAACTTGAGGCCAAACGGTCATGCACATACTTAGTATATTTCTCAATATCGACACTAAAATGTCACTCTTCCTCCTTTGTGCATTAACTAATATGGGTTTCAAAACTTGCATTTTGGGTTTTGAGTTGAACTCTAGGAGGGATATTGATTTGAGATTAATCAAAACTCAGTCCAGATGGCCATACATGCCATCATATGCAAAATATACTCTAGAGTTTAAAACCCTGCTTTCATGTTTTGCGTTATGCACTAGGCCACCACTGTATATTTATGAATATTTCAAAACCTTTCATTTGACTTTTGGCTATATGTATATTCTGTAATGACAATCATATTTCACTTGTAACTCCTTTATCACTGTAACATATGACATGACATAGAAGCTTGTTGTATTTGATTGAGGCAGCATGCATCAGTTACTTCTATGTTTCTCTTGTTCTTCATTAAAACATGGCAAGGCACGATGGGCCTTTTGATCTGGCTAGAGCATATATTCTATCAAATATTTTTATTAACTATCCATGGTACTTGTTCTATGAGATGACAATGACACCTGTATTCAAAATGATTATTCTTCTAAAACAGTTCCTGTAGCTTTGAGTGCTCCTTCTTAACTATCTAATTTATCATTTGATCATTGAACATTACATACATAACCAGTCCATACTATCTTATAGTTGTTCATTTTGATGTCCTGTATGGTTGTGTCACTTGTGTATTTGTTCTTCATCCTGATGCATCTTCTTGCTTTTATTATTCCTTCATCTTGTCATGTGAATGTGAATGATGATTCTTTCTTTTCAATTCATCCCTTCTGAGATTAAGTGGAAGTAGCATGCTGCGCTCAACCCTTGTGGGAGCCCATTTGACACGACATGCTGAATGTATTCAATTAGCTACATGACTTATCCTATACCTGCATATGAAACAATAGATTAGAATAAAACAATGATGTTCCGTGATTGCTTCTTTTTAGTTCTTTCTGCATATGGATGATGTTCATTTGATCAATGCACTATAATCAAAGTATTATGCCTCTTCTGATAGATAAAGGATTTTCATAACCGGAGCTTCTAACGGGACCTTTCCCACATTTTTTAGGTACATGTTGAGATCAGGAGCAGGACAAGAGGCTACTCTGAAGATTGACAAAACAAGGCAATGATGGCTATGTCTCTCCTTTCTCATTCATTAGATGCATAGTATTTTATTATATCTACATATGTTCAGCTATAACCTACGGCTTGTGTGGGATATCTGAAATGTCATTATTTCTTTCAATGCAATGCTTATTCCTTTATGTATTTAAACTTGTAAATGAATAACCATTGTGATGAATGAAATACTTATCTCACTTGACTGTTCTGCAATGCAAAGATTGATCTGAAATTTCTCCTTCTTTCTTGAACAACTAAACTACATTTAACATTGAAACATAATAACTATGGAACTAACTCATAACATAAGTAATTCAAACCTCACTCAAAAAATGATAATGTTATATCTGCTCAGCAAATTTTTGAGCTGTGGTAAAAAAATGGTAACATTTCTAGCAACTTCTGCTATATGCTTGCCTACTAAGCATTTGACCAGTTGCCTTGAACATCCATTGGGCATTGACTCATACTTTGTCCTTCTCAAACTTAGAAAACACTACAATTTAGCTCTTCCTTTCAGTCCAAATAGCAATAGAAAAATTGAAAACAAACTCTATTGAAAGCAAACTAACAGGCCTTGATGGCCAAAAGAAAAGTGCAGTAGCACTTAGGAAAATGAAAACTAACTAAAAACAAATGTGCACTAAAGTACTTATTAACTGAAAACACTAACCTAACCCTACTCTAACCAGCCAAGGGAGCTAGTCAAACAAAACCATTCACCGATTGGGTGAAATAACTGCCTTTCCTAACCAACTGAGGATGCCTCTCATGCTTACAAACTAGCAATAAGAAGTGAAAGGCAAGAATACACTTTATAAATTGTTGTACTGCATCTTGAAGATTACAACCAAAGGTTTGAATCCCTTGATTCTACTCAAGCATACCTCTGGTTTGCAATGAATGAGCAAGCTAGTTCTGGTGTCCCTCGACTATAGTCTCATTCTCAAGGGAACTGAAAATGCTTTGAACCTTGCTAATTACTCCATTGGCAAAATCCCTAATAGGGCATCCTCTTGATAGGATGAAACTTGGATTCTCATTGCTGGCTTCTTCCTAGTTATCCACTATTTCAAACTCAGCCTTCTGAGGGAGATCCTTTGAAAACATGTCACTCAATCTTGCACAAAACTCATCAATTATATTAGTACACAAGATATCATCAAATCCATAATCAGCCACTTGATCCATAATAGGCTCTAGGGTACCTTTTCGACTAATTTTTTGAGAACTTGGAGGAATGTTAAGGACCATACCTTGTAATGCAGCCCCATTCTTTTGCTCAATTTGGACAATGCTTGCAAGTACACCAGTTTCTTGACTATCCAAATTAAGGATTCTCTCATCTATCTACTTGCTAGTTAGCCCCTCATCATCATTTTGTTGAGTTTCAACACCCTCTTTTGTGTCTACAACTTGTTGTTCTATAGATTCTCCTTGAAAAGATGATTGTTTGACATCTAAAGTTCAAACAAAATTTTCAAGGTCATCCCAAAACATGTCCTCTTCATTAGTATCTTCCTTTTCCTTTGAAGGGGAACAACTTATTACCTTGTAACTATTCGTGGCCGGTTGTGTATGTTGCATGATAGGCTTACCTTCACATTGCCATGCTTGATCTAAGACCTCAATGTCAGATTGCTCAGCTTCAATCAGCAACTCCTCAGATTGTTGAGGATCTTCATGCTGCTCTAAAATTGCTATCCTTGATATGAGCATATCACCCTCAGCTAGCTAGACAAAATTAGGTAACTGATCGAACAAAGAAGCTGATTCTTTCTCCTCATGCTGAATTTTTTGTACCTTGTCATCATGCATCTTTTGAATAGCATTAGAAATTTTTTCAAATGAGTCAAAAAGTAGGGGATTTGGTACCTAATTAGAATCTACTTGCCCTACACAAATAGCAGCAACCTTTTTTTGTGAATCAGCCTCTTGCACCAATTGACTTTCTGAAAAAAATTTAACTCTTTTCACAACACAAGGAATCTCTTTGGTACGAACATCGCCAGATTCATTGGAAGGAATCTTCTCTTGCTCGATCCTTTTCTACTCTAACCGGTATTTCTCTAAAGGTACATGTAATAAATTCACCAGCCTAGCTTCCTTCTGATGGTTAAAACATACTAGCCTCGATTGCTAACAAGCTCCTCAACAAAATTAGATCCTCTAAGACTTTGGATTTTGACTTTTTGAGGAGTCTATTTGCATTCAAGACTAGCTTCTTGGAAGGAAGAGGATTCTTCAGGTGGCCCGAAACTCGGAGTTTCTACTTTAGAGGCATTAAGAGGCTTATCTAGCCTGAAACGTGGAAAGTTATACTTACGTTCCACTTCCTGACCAGGCTGCTCTAGGACATCAGGGGCTTCTTGAGCATGAGAAAGCAAGAGTTTAGTTTGTGTAGCTGCTTCTCTCTTGAGATTCTCTTCAAATTGTCTCTTTTGTGTCTCCCACTCCTGATCAGAAATAAAGACCTCACAGGGTGGTTACTCTAGCTGTTGAAGGTAAACTTGATGATTCAACTCTTGCAGCTGCAAATCGGGCTCTTCATATTGTCTTGGTTGAAATATCCCTCCTTAGTGGTACTGATAACCCTTTATATTTGCAATTTACTGCTCATATTGTGTTCTTTGTGCCTCCAACTCCTACTAATGCAGATAGGATTTGTAAGCCATTTCCTCCTAGTACTATTTATACTTTCGTTCCCTTTCGATCTCCTCCATTTGCCTATTAAAATCTGACAGAATGTCTCTTGCCATGTCATTAATTATATATGGCTGGTAAGGAAGTTGAGCAGGGGTGGGTGGGTTGCAATTATACTGTGTATGCTGATTTTGAAGGGCCATGGAATTGGAAACAACAGCATGATTAGTTTGATATGGCTGATAAGGGGTCCTATGGACAACATCTTCATAGTATGGTGGTGGATATTCATACTATCTATGAAAATCTGACATTTTTATTCATATGAAAGCTGGAAAATGAATGAACAAATAAATTTTATGACATACTAGCACTTGATCATACTAAAACCAGTAGATTTAAACTCAGAGTCACCAAGTATACTTGTAGGAAGCCTTTGAAGGCTAGAACACTGTTATGTATACTAGAACAATAGCTTGATTATTGAAAAACTTCTCTGAAAATGCTTTCAGAGTCCCACCAGGCATGCCAAAAACTATTGTCAATCAAGTATGCACCCTTGCTAAGTTCACAGAAACTTAGCTACCTATTGAAACATGGAATCATTCTTGGATGTGGGTCTCCTATAATGAGAATGAATCTCTAGAGTGAGCTGGTTTTCCTTATGATTTCCTGATCTAATGACTTGCGAGGAAAAAGGATAGAAAGATATACTGAAAGAAATGAATCCTAATTAACTTAAAGATGGAATTACCTAACAGATCTTACTCACAAATAGGTTATTGAACTCTGACCCTCACAACACTCATCTTATTTAATTCATAAATATTTCACATGGAGGTCTAGAAGACACAACATGCAACCTAAATTAAACAAGATTTTGTGAAAGAAATCATAAGGTAAGACAAAGCAAATGATAAATTGTCATCACAATGCAACATCAGGTCAACTTGCAAATACTCAGACAAAGTATGAAGGAAAGTTGCTACTTAATAACTGAAGGAATAATGAATATAGTGAAATAAATGAGTACAACACTCTTGATGTGAGAGGAAGACTCTGTCTCTCTACACTCTGATCTCTAAAACTAAAAATTGAAACTAGAACTCTAAAATTTGAACTTTGAAACTGGAACTCCCCATAAGGAAGAAAAATTTGATATATATGTTGTGAAAGATTCCCCTCCTGAAAGCTAGAAAAAATCTCCTCAAAATGCCTCCAAACTGAAAAATCATGCTGCTAAACTGATCCTCTAGGTGGTCCCCACCAAATCTACATCCAAATTTGTCCAATTTGCCTCATAAAAGCAAAAAAACTGTCCTATTCTGCTCAATTCGCCCAAGAGAAAGCAACTACCTAAAAATAGTTAGACTTTATAAGTAATTTATAATTTCATTGCTTTAAAGTTAACTTTACATTATATGGCAATTTAATTACAAACTAAAAGCTCAAGGCTTTTTACAATATATTAATTTTTTTCTCATAAAAAAAGTCATAAAAATAATATACAGACCATATGAAATTTGCAAAATAAAATAAAAATAAAAATCCCTAATCGACCTATCTTCAAGTGACATGGCATCCACACATAGCATGATGTTGACTCAACATATTATGAATAGATAAGTAGGAGGTATTCTTTGCAGCATGTCAAATTATGATATTATATTTCAGGGTTTTAACTGCGTAGTTTTTGAGTCAAACACATGACCCATATTTCATGAGTAGTGGTTCACATGAACCCATCTCTCATGTTAATGAATGGTCCACTTAGCACTCATTGCATCTAGGTGATGCACACACGGGTGAAGCATCGGGACTTCCCAGGAGGTCACCCATCCCAGTACTACTCCGACTCAAGTGCACTTAACCATGGAGTTTCCCCCAAGGTCAAGCCCACTTAGCTTGCTACCCCATTTGCAAAACCTTTAGCAAGTGTTGTGCCTTATGAACCATTCATTATACAGCCCCTTTAGCTCATCAATTGATAAGTAGGAGGTATTTTTCGCAGCATGTCAAATTATGATATTATATTTCAGGGTTTTAACTGCGTAGTTTTTGAGTCAAACACATGACCCATATTTCATGAGTAGTGGTTCACATGAACCCATCTCTCATGTTAATGAATGGTCCACTTAGCACTCATTGCATCTAGGTGATGCACACAGGGGTGAAGCATCGGGACTTCCCGGGAGGTCACCCATCCCAGTACTACTCCGACTCAAATGCACTTAACCATGGAGTTTCCCCCAAGGTCAAGCCCACTTAGCTTGCTACCCCATTTGCAAAACTTTCAGCAAGTGTTGTGCCTTATGAACCATTCATTATAGAGCCCCTTTAGCTCATCAATTGATAAGTAGGAGGTATTTTTCGCAGCATGTCAAATTATGATATTATATTTCAGGGTTTTAACTGCGTAGTTTTTGAGTCAAACACATGACCCATATTTCATGAGTAGTGGTTCACATGAACCCATCTCTCATGTTAATGAATGGTCCACTTAGCACTCATTGCATCTAGGTGATGCACACAGGGGTGAAGCATCGGGACTTCCCGGGAGGTCACCCATCCCAGTACTACTCCGACTCAAGTGCACTTAACCATGGAGTTTCCCCCAAGGTCAAGCCCACTTAGCTTGCTACCCCATTTGCAAAACCTTCAGCAAGTGTTGTGCCTTATGAACCATTCATTATAGAGCCCCTTTAGCTCATCAATTGATAAGTAGGAGGTATTTTTTGTAGCATGTCAAATTATGATATTATATTTCAAGGTTTTAACTGCGTAGTTTTTGAGTCAAACACATGACCCATATTTCATGAGTAGTGGTTCACATGAACCCATCTCTCATGTTAATGAATGGTCCACTTAGCACTCATTGCATCTAGGTGATGCACACAGGGGTGAAGCATCAGGACTTCCCGGGAGGTCACCCATCCCAGTACTACTCCGACTCAAGTGCCATGACTCCTGTATATCATCTTTGACAAATTTGTTTAATTGTTTGTTCACTGTCATTCCTATTTGTATCAGGTCACCATAAACCTTTTTAAGAGAGGTAAAATGATTAAAGGAAGATCTTTTCCAGCTCTGCACCTTCATATTGCTACAAGTATTTCACCATTACTATGTCTTCATTTCCATCTTTGTCACATTTTGTGTATTTTTTATCTTCAGGGTTTGAAACCCTCAACCCAAAATGATATTTTTGTTACTTAGGAATGATGAAAGATTCACCTTTTGAACATTGATAGATTTAAACATTATTCTCTGCTTCATTTTGAAGGCTGTGGCCATATACATTACTGTATACACAGGAAACTATGGTGTTTTATCATTAGGATTTGAAACCCTCCTTACTGTATTGAGAGAAAATGAACTTTAGGCCGAACGGTCATGCACATACTCAATATATTTCTCAATATTGACACTGAAATGTCACTCTTCCTCCTCTATGCATTAACTGATATGGGTTTCAAAACTTGCATTTTAGGTTTTGAGTTGAACACTAGGAAGGATATTGCTTTGAGAATAATCAAAACTCAGTCCAGATGGCCATAAATGCCATCGTATGCAAAATATACACTAGGGTTTAAAACCCTCCTTTGATGTTTTGCGTTATGCACTGGGCCACCACTGTATATTTCTGAATGTTTCAAAACCTTTCATTTGAATTTTGACTCTATGTATATTCTGTAATGACAATCATATTTCACTTGAAACTCCTTTATCACTGTAACATATGACATGGCATAGAAGCTTGTTGTATTTGACCGAGGCAGCATGGATTAGTTACTTCTCTATTTCTCTTGTTCTTCATTAAAACATGGCAAGACACAATGGGCCTTTTGATCTGGCTAGAGCATATATTCTATCAAATATCTTTATTAACTGTCCATGGCACTTGTTCTATGAGTTGACAATGACACTTGTATTCAAAATGATTTTTCTTCTAAAACAGTTCCTGTAGCTTTGAGTGTTCCTTCTTAACTATCTGATTTATCATTTGATCATTGAACATTACATACATAACTAGTCCATACTATCTTATAGTTGTTCATTTTGATGTCCTGTATGGCTGTGTCACTTGTGTATCTGTTCTTCATCCTGATGCATATGCTTGCTTTTATTATTCCTTCAGCTTGTCATGTGGATGTGAATGATGATTCTTTCTTTTCTATTCATCCTTTCTGAGATTAAGGGGAAGCAGCATGCTGCGCTCAACCATTGTGGGAGCCTATTTGACACCACATGTTTAATGTCTTAATCAGCTACATGACTTATCCTATACCTTTTAATTTTAGTAATCAGATTGACAGTAAGAAACAATAAAACATAAATGCACACATAACACACATATACCTTGGGAAAACCTCCCTCTTGGAGGTGAAAAACCTAGCAATAAAATCTTAGATCCAATTTATATTAAGAGTAGAAACAGATTACAACTTCTCCTAGCTACGGCATGAAACATAGAGATCAAAATACAACTTCTTTGAACCTTAATTCTGATCCAAACTGATTATGATGTCCAGACTTGCTTGCACATAAGAGTAATTGCATAGTAAACACAGAGGTTCGACAGCCTTAGATAATCTTTAGTAGATCTAGGGTTAAACTTTGCTCATGCTAGAATAGATCTGCTTCACCAAGTAACAGGTTTGCTGATGATTGTAGATGAAAGTGGGATGATCAAATCAATTATCGAATCATTGAACTGGTTGAACCATTGAACCTGTTGAACCATCGAACCTGTTGAACCGTCGAACCTGTTGAACCGTCGAACCTATTGAACTGTTGAACCTTTTGAACCGTTGAACCTATTGAACCATTGAACTTGTTGAACCGTCGAACCTATCGAATAGTTGAACCTATTGAACTATTGGACGTATCGAACGGTTGAACCTGTTGAGCTGTCGAACCTATCGAATGGTTCAATTATCGGCAAGGCAACTTACTAATTGCAGATGAATATTGTTAGACTTGAAGTAGATCGCTGATGGATAGTTTCCTTAGAGTAGAATTCAGTGTGTGTTGCTATGAATTGTGACTACAAGTCACTTTACATTTATAGGAGATCGCACAGAAAATAACCTTGGTCGGCCTTATACAGTTTGGCACCAAGTTATGATAATTCAAATAATTACATATAGGTTACATTGAAATAGGTCCTGACCTATTTGGAATACACATAATGAATTCACCCAAAATAGGACCTACCTTAAATTGGATAATACAACTAAGATTCTCAAAAGGCTAAGGCCAATAGGCCATTCAGCATTTTATGACTAGGTCGATCTCTAGGAAGGATCCAACCTAGCTACCGAAATCAACACTCCCTCTTAGCTAGGGAGGATTCCTTCATAAGGATCAAGTCACATAGTGACTACCACCATGGCTACTTCCATAGATGAAAACATAAGAGCTTATTGTCATCTCCACATGACGTTTACCATAGATACTCCAAGAGGGTGAACAAGCACATCATGGAATTTCTCTCATGATATCCACCATACCTACTTGTAGAGGGTGGCTCCACCATGCCTACTCACAGAGGGTGGAAGAGGGCTTTCACCTCAAACTTCTCTCAGAGAAGAGTGCATTACCACCATGCCTACTCGTAGAGGGTGGATCCACCATGCCTACTCACAGAGGGTGGAAGATACAGTATAATGTATCACTGATGCTGAGACTCCCTCTCAGCTAGAGCTCTCCACAACTCCAAGTTTGTCTTAAAAATATGCAAGCTTTACTCGAGCAAGAGGTTTGGTGAGAACTATTACATAGGTAAATGGTAGAATGTTGGATGATATTCACATAGAGCAAAGGCTCTTAAATAGGTTACAAGTAATTACAAAGAAAGCAAGTTTCTATATTTAGAAACTGCCAAAGACTGCCAGAGATCGACACATGATCTTGTTATAATTACATACTGTTACAAGAAACTGACCATTAACTAAAAATAGGAGATTCTAAGTATAAAAGAATATCTTAATCCCCTCCCTTAATAGTCAACCTATTCACTACACCAAGAGACCCCCTGAAATTTACAAACTTGTCAGGACTAAGGGACTTGGTGAGAATATCAGCTATCTGATCCTCAGCCTGAACATATAGCAACTGAACTGATCCGTCTTCAACCAACGATCTGATGAAGTGACAATGTGTCTCTACATGCTTGGTTCTTTCATGAAGACTGGATTCTTGGCAAGTTTGAGAACTCCCTGATTGTCACAAAATAGGGGAGTCAGACTTGCTTGAGATAGTCGCATATATGCAAGCATCCGGCAAAGACAAACTGCCTCACAAGCTACGTTCACTGCACCTCGATACTTAACTTTTATGGAGGAGAGTGCTACAGTCTGCTACTTCTTACTGGTCCATGTGACGACACCGGATCCCAAACTGAACACATACCCAAAAGTTGATTTTCTGTCATGAACTGAACCTACCCAATCTAAATCTGTGAAGCCTCTAAGGTTGGGATCAGAATTCCTTGTGTAAAGAATTCCAAAGTCAGAAGTGCCTTTCACGTATCGTAGCACATGCTTAGCCACTACCCAATGAACAGCCTTAGGAGCTGTCAAAATCGTGAAATGTAGCTGACTGCAAAACTGATGTCGGGTCTAGTAGCAGTCAGGGAGATAAGACTGCCTACTAGTTGTCTAAACAGAGACTCATCAACCACTGGTGAGGCAGACTTAGCAGACAACTTAAGTCCTTTTTCCATCGGGGTGGAGGCTGGTTTGCAGTGTTGCATTCGGAACCTATCCAGAAGACTGCGAGCATACTTTGACTGAGAGATGAAGATGATGTTCTGAGTTTGCCAAACCTCAACACCTAGACAATAGTGTGGAAGTCCCAAATCTATCATATCAAAGGATTTGCATAGGTCCTATTTGATCCGATCGATCAGGTGTGCCGAGCTACTAGTAATGAGCAAGTCATCCACATAGACAACGAGCAACAATGTATCATTACCAGTATGTTTGATGTACAAATTTGGGTCAGATGGACTCTGCTTAAAGCCATGATCTGTGAGGTACTTGTTGATTTTGATGTACCATGCTCTTGGAGCCTACTTCAAGCCATAAAGTGCTTTGACTAGTCTACAGACTTTCTGTTCTTGTCTGGCAACCTTGAAACCAGGAGGCTGCGTCATATAGACTTCTTCCTGCAACTCACCATTGAGAAAGGCACTTTTGACATCCATCTTATGGACTTTCCATCCAAACTAGGCTGCTAAGGCAAGGATGAGCCATATGGTACTCATCTTGGCTATAGGAGGAAAAGTCTCCTCATAGTCGATGCCTTCTTTCTATGAGAAACCCCGAGCAACAAGCCATGCTTTGTACTTGTCCAGGGTTCCGTCAGCCTTGTACTTAACTTTATACACCCATTTGCAGCTAATGGGTTTCTTCCCTAGAGGAAGGTCTGAAAGGACCCAGGTGTGGTTCTTTTGAAGGCTCTGGAGTTCTGATTCCATCACCGTATCCCACTCTGGAATACCTTTAGCCTTTGAATGAGTCTGAGGCTCATAGACACTGTGCAGGTTGGCCATGAGCACAAAGTTTACTGTATGCTGCTGTTTGCTCTTATTCCAGGAGGATCTACCCTCAACAAGTTCATCATCATGAAGATTGCCAATCGTCTGAGACCACCATTTGGGGCGATGGGTAGATGGGCCAACGTCAGGTTCAGTAGGAGGTTCTGGAATAGGTGCAACAGGTAGAACAGGTGCATCATGTAGAACAGGTGCATTAGGAGGATACTTAGGATCATCCTCAGGGATGTCGAACTAAGAATCATCAGAATCTGAAGAATTATCAGCATCCCTCCCATAAGGTGGACCTAATGGAAGACGGACACCCAAGTCAGGAGCCTTCAAAGGCTGATCTTCGGATTGCTGCACAGAAGAGGGAGAGAAGAAGGGTCCCTGCTCTTCATCGAAAACCACATCACGACTGAAGATGAGACTGTCTGTCTCAATGTCAATGAGCCGATAGGCCTTGTGGTTATCACTGTATCCTGTGAACATTAATTTTTGACTCTTGGAGTCTAGTTTAGAGCACTTGGCATCGGGAATCCAAACATAGGCAAGAGAGCCAAAATTTTTCAGATGACTGACCCATGGCTTGCGGCCAGTCTAGACTTCTTTTGGAGTTTTATCCTTAACTGCATAGGTCAGAGACCGGTTAAGAAGGTAAACTGCAGTGAAAACTGCTTCTACCCAAAATTTCTTAGGAACACATCTGTGCTCCATCATGGAATAGGCTAACTCAGTTATAGTGCAGTTGCGCCACTCTACAACACTATTCTGTTGAGGAGTGTAGGGTGTGGTCAATTGAAGTTTGATGCCATGTGTATCATAGAAGTTGGAGAACGCATTTGAACAAAATTCCCCCCCCATTATCTGACCTAAGAGTTACAATGGAACAACTAGACTCTTTTTCTACTAAGGCCTTAAACTTCTAAAAAACTGAAAACACATCTGATTTCTGTCTAAGAAAGTAAACCCACATTTTCCTACGAAAATCATCAACAAACAGTAAAAAGTATTTGCATCCAGTAATTGAAAGAGTATTCATAGGGCCACAAACATCAACATGAACCAATTGAAGTACCTTGGATGCGCGCCAAGAGTCGCCAGTCAGGAATGGCATGCAGTGTTGTTTCCCAACTTGACACAATCCACAGACACCAAAGTTTTGAGCCTGAATCTTAGGGAGCCCATCTACCAGGTGCTGTCGGGAGAGCTGAGATAGGTAGTGCACATTCAGGTGCCCATACCGCTGATGCCAGAGACTGGTAACTGAAGAGTGTTGAGATGCTAGGGCTGATTCATGAGGACCATCCGAATCCACAAGTCAATAAAGACCATGGTCCTCAATGCCAATAGCTATAGTGCATTTGGTTTCTTGGTCGATGATTGAGCACTTGTGAGCACTAAACACCCCATCAAGTTGTGGAGAGTGTTTCATGATTTGGCTGACTAAAAGCAAGTTAAGTTCCATACCAAGAACATAATATACATTGAGGAATATGATTTTCCTCCCACCAGATTGAAGCTGAACAGTGCCCTTACTGGTAACTGTGTACACTTCTCCACCATCGAAGACCACTGAATCATTGAAAGGGGAGAGTTCTGTAAACTAGTCACGACAATGAGTGAAGTGACGTGAAGCACCTGAATCAATGTACCAGGCAGAGGATTTTGCATGGTCTACAAGTCTTTTAGCCATGAAGGCATAAAATGTAGACTCCTTCTGCTGAGACCCTCCCTGCTTCTTCTATTCAGAAGCGATACGTGCGCGACAATCTTTCTTGATGTGTCCAAACTTGTGATAGTAGTTACACTGAATTTTCTTCTTCTTACCGCTGTCCTGAGATGGCGCTGGCTAATTTTGCTGTGGAGGCTGACTTTTGCCTTTATTCTGAGCCTGAAACTTGGCTGCAAAAGCTTGCTTTGAAGAGGACAAAGAAGCACTACTACCAAACTGTTGTTTCCAGCGATCCTACTACAAGAGGATAGTACAGAGTTCTAGAAACTTCAGATCAACATTAGCTGATGTAATGTTGAGAATATCAATGAAAAGTTCATAGGACTTAGGTAGACTTTTCAAAGTGATCACAACCAGGTCTTCTTCCTCCATTTTTTGACTAATAGCCTCCAGCTGATCTCTGATCTCCTGGATCTTGTTCAGGTGTGTCTGCAAAGATGTCTTCTCATCCATCATGATAGAAAACAGTATATTTTTTAGGAAGAATGCACGGCTCTTGTCGGAGGTTTCATGCAAACCCTTCAGATGGTCCCAAATCTCCTTTGCTGTCTTTCCAGCCAGAATCTAAGGTAGCTGATCATCTGTGACTGATAACTTAATGAGCATGACTGCTTCACAGGTTTGTTCATCAAACTCATCCTGGTCTTTACCCACTATTGCTGGATGAGTGGTAGTGCCTAGAATGATCTGAGTGAGGGAGCGATATTCAAAGATGGTCATCATTCGCTGCTTCTGAGTGTTGTAGTTGCAGCCATTGAACCACTGACTACCTTCCAACATAATATTGGACAAACTCGCCATTCCACACGCTTTTTGAGGCACAAAAAATGACGAACAGAAGTGGATGTGAACTGAAATTCTAGACAGAACACTACAAGTACACTGAACAGAATTGAACTGGCACAAATTTTAGAATAGGTACGCTACACAAAAAATGGTGCACAGAAAATGATGCACCCAAAAAAAATGGATGAAGACCCAGAAATCTGCTCAAAAAACCCACCAGGAATGTGTCTTCAAAAAATAATTCGTCAAATTTTTTAGGGTCAAAACCATAGATGAAAAAATTTCGTGCCCTAGGCATTTAGAAATTTTAGAAAACCAGAAAACAATTCGGATGAAGACCCAGAAATCTGCTCGAAAAACCCACCAGGAATATGTCTTCAAAAAAAAATTTTGTCAAATTTTTTAGGGTCAAAACCCTAGACGAAAAATTTTCGTACCCTAGGCACTTAGCAAATTCGAAAAATAGCAAGTCTGCAGAAAAAATCTGGCCTCACTGAAAAAAAAAACAAGAACCAACCAAAGAGCCCAAAACAAATTCAAGATTCAAAAAAAACTTGAATAATTTCGAATGAAATTATGTTTTCGAAGTCGAAGCAAGCTCTGATACCATATTACATAGGTAAATGGCAGAATTCTGGATGATATTCACAAAGAGCAAAGGCTCTTAAATAGGTTACAAGTAATTACATCCATCTGATGCAACTTCCATCCCTTGGCTACAGCAATGGCAATGATAGTCCTGATAGAGCTATATCGAGCAATAGGGGCAAAGGTTTCCTCATAATCTATGCCTTCTTTCTGAGAGAAGCCATGAGCCACAAATCTAGCTTTGTATTTCTCAATACTTCCATCAGCAACATGTTTAATTTTAAACAACCATTTGGAAGATATGACAAACTTACCTTTGGTTCTAGGCACAATATCCTAAACGTCATTCTTGATGATAGACTTATATTCTTCATCCATAGCATTCTTCCATGCTTGTTGTTTCATGGCCTCTTTAATGCTAGAAGGTTCAGCCTCAATGAGGTTACACATCAATGCAACATAGTTGGAGAATTTCTGAGGTCTCCTACTTTTTCTGAATGTGCCACTTGGAGCTGCAAACTTTTCTACCTCTTGAATCTAGAGAGGTCTCTTCTTAATCACGATAATGTCCCTAGGCCCATCGGTAGGATCCAAAGGTTCACTTGGATCATTATGATTTTCAGCTTTTGTAGACTCTCTCTGAATCTCAGTATCATGCTCAATATCCATGTCTTGAGGGTTATCATGAACTTCATTGTCAATCTCTATACTTGAGCCTTAAGATCTTTTGAGTGCAATATTTTCTTCAAAAGTGACATCTCTACTAACCTCAATAAACTTCTGACTTCAAAGCTGTAGATGTAGCTAACAAATATAAAGCCAGACTCCACCAAGATGGGAGCATTGAAATTGGGTGTGGACATCAATCAAGGAATAATGGGAGTATTTTTATCAGATAATTACAGTTTGGATGCTCTGATAGACATGTATGCAAATAGTGTGGTCATAAAAGATATTGAGAACATAAATAATATGAAAATGGCCTTGTATACACTGCACACAATGAACCATCAGAATGTGGTTGAGAAGTCCAATCAAAGATCTAAATTTGATTAGAGTTGGAAGAAAGGTTACACAGGTTGGAATGCTTGATCAACCAAGAGAGGAGTCGATAGCAGTCTCTCTGTCACCAGTTTGGAGCATTTGATCCACTGGATGACTTAGTTGGGATTTCATATACCGCATCAGAGTTTGAGGAGTTATCACCCATACAACGGGCATTAGCTCTACAATGTTTGGTGATGGAATAAACAATGTTCCTTCTCTTATAAAGGTAGATATTGGAATAGCAATGGGATCATGCACTATTGTTGCAAGGAGTACTTTTGAAATGGTGTTGACTGATGATACCTTTGTGTCAATTGTTGCTGCTAGGCAAGCCATATACAATAATACAAAATAGTTCATCTAGTAACACTAAGCACAAGTACTCCTCCCCTTTTACTACGTTCAGGAAAGATGCATGTTTGCCTTGATGTACTCAAAGAAGAGAAAATGCCTTGGGCAGTTTTATCTCAAGCTAAATATCTCAATGTAATGGGTCATCAACATTCTAAGAGCAAGGATATAACATATGGCACAGATGATTATTTCTTGAATGCACCAAAGGATTACCAATTATTGTGTGCAGGTGAATCCTATTTTATTGAAGACTCTCAAGAGATGGAGTCTCTTTTATGTAATGAGTTTCTTGAGATCTAGGCTCACCAAGGGTCTTTTAAAGCTGAGAGTCCCATGTCTGATCTCTCTAAATGTGGTCGAATTGGAGGCAATGAATCTGAATCTCGTCAAGAGATTGTTGAAGCTAGGAATTTGATGTCTAGCCTTGCTTATTATGGTTGCATTAGATGTTGGTAGGTGGCAACTGATCAGGAAAGTACTGTACACTAGCCATGTATTCTATTTTTTATGACCGACATAAAAAAACCCTAATTTTTGTAACCGACAAAAAGGCTTGATAAAAAGTGGCCAAGGGTTAGGGTTTGTGTATTGTATTGTAGCATTTGCAGCGGTATTGAGTTGCAGGGATTGCTGATTGTAATCGGTTTGATTTACTAGATAATAATATTGGACTCTCTGTTTGGTGGATGTAGCCCGAGTTTGGGTGAACCACGTTAAATCTTGTCTCTCGCTGTTATTAATTCTGTGTATTACTATTTCTCTGTTTAATCTTTATTTGCATTTAATTGATATCTTCTGCTAGCTAACCCTAATAAGTGGTATCAGAGTGGGTTGTGTTCGATTATCGTCTGCAGGAAAGTCTCACAGTTGAGTGGGAGCAATGGCGGACGAGGGTAAAACGAAGGTTGATAAATTCAATGGGCAGAACTATCAGTTATGGAAGATGCAGATGGAGGATTACCTCTATCAAAAGGATTTATGGAGGCCGTTGGAAGGAGTAGCCAAGAAACAGGCAACAATGTCTGATGAGGATTGGAATCTTCTTGACAGAAAGGCACTGGGAACCATACGGTTGTGCCTGGCACTGTCGGTGGCATTCAATATAACAGAAGCGAAGACAACAGATGGTCTGATGAAAGCTTTGGCTAAATTGTATGAAAAACCCTTAGCCTCAAATAAGGTATTTCTCATGAAGCAGTTGTTTAATTTGAAAATATTTGAAGGTGGATCTGTGACAGGTCATTTAAATGAATTTAATACTATTGTCAGTCAATTGACTTCTGTAAATGTAAAATTTGATGAAGAAATTAGAGCTCTCTTGATATTATGTTCATTGCCTGAAAGCTGGGATAGTTTGGTAATGGCGGTTAGTAACTCTGTTTCTGGTTTAAATACCCTAAAATTTGATGATGTTGTTGGTGTTATTCTGAGTGAGGAAATTTGTAAGAAAAGCTCAGGTGGATCCAAATCAGGCAGTGTTTTGAATGTAGAAAGCAGGGGCAGATCAAAGGAGAGAGGAAAAGGTTCTGGAGGTCATGGGAAGTCACGAGGAAAATCAAAGGACAAAAGATCCCAAACCAGAGGACAGAAGGATTGCTGGTACTGTGGAAACCCAGGTCATCTGAAGAAAGATTGCTGGTCTCAGAAGAACAAAGAAGGAGACAAACAAGAAGGCAATAAGGAAGCAAATATGGTAAGTAATAAATCTAAAGATGATGCTTTGATTCTTTCCCTAGATAATGCTGATGATTCATGGGTTTTAGATTTAGGGGCCTCATTTCATGCTACGCCCCATAGAAGTTATTTTCTTGATTATGTCCAAGGGGATTTTGGGCTGGTTTATTTGGGAGATAACAAACCCTGTCAGATTGTTGGAAAGGGAAGAATCAAGATTAAGTTGCAGAATGGGAATCATTGGCTACTACAAGAGGTGAGGCATGTTCCAAGGCTCAGTAGGAATTTAATTTCAACAGGGCAGCTAACTGAACAAGGTTGCGCTGTTACATTTACTGATAAAAATTGGAAGGTTTCAAAAGGTGCCTTAGTAGTAGCAAAAGGTGTGAAAGTAGGCACCTTATATCTTTGTACAGGTCATACTATTCCTTCTACTTTAGCTATTACAGAGGAAAAACAAACAGGTTTAGGAACAATTGCTGCAGGTTTGTAGGAAGAGACTGGAAAAGTTGCTGCAAGTTCTGAAACAACACTGTGGCATAATAGACTTGGGCATATGAGTGAAAAAGGTATGAAGGTACTTCATTTTAAGAAAGTTTTACCAGGTCTGAAATGTATTAATATGGATTTTTGTGAAAGTTGTGTGTATGGAAAATAAAAGAGAGTCAGTTTTCTCAAAGATGGGAAGCAAAAGAAAAATGAAAAGTTGGAGCTTGTGCATACATATGTATGGGGACCAGCTCAGGTATCTTCTTTCGGTGGCTCTCGGTATTATGTTACATTCATAGATGATGCAACTAGGAAGGTCTAGATTTATTTCCTTAGACAGAAATCTGATGTATTTGAAACATTTAAGAAATGGAGAAGCTTGGTTGAAAATGAGACAGGTAAAAGATTAAAATGTCTCAGATTTGATAATGGCGGTGAGTATTGCAGCAAAGAATTTGAAGATTATTGTTCCTTTAATGGAATTCATAGGCAGAAAATGATTCTAGGGACTCCACAGGAAAATGGAGTGGCTGAACACATGAATAGGACAATAATGGAGCGTGCAAGGACCATGAAATTGCATGCTGGATTGCCTTTAAACATGTGGGCAAAGGCTGTCAACACTGCTGTATATTTAATTAACAGAGGTCCTTCAGTTCCTTTGGGCTGTGGTATTCCAGAGGAAGCATGGACTGGCAAGAAGGTGAGTTATTCTTTTCTTAAAACCTTCGGCTGTGAAGCATTTACACATATAGATTCTGAAAATAGAACCAAGCTGGATGCGAAATCAAAAAAATGTACCTTCATTGGATATGGCATTGATGAATTTGGTTATAGGCTTTGGGATTTTGAAAATCAGAAAATTGTGAGAAGCAGGGATGTTATATTCAATGAGAAGGTGTTGTACAAAGATCAGTTGCAGCAACATGAGAAGAAATAAAAGGATTATGTGGTGCTGGATGATACTCCAAATAGTGATGTTCCAGTGGCTCCTCATGCTCCGCAATAGCAACCAGAAATACTACAAACTCCAGTGAATGTTAGACGGTCAACAAGGATAAGTAGACCTCCTGAAAGATTTTCTCCCTCTTTGTATTCTATTTTGTTAATAGATGCTGGTGAACCAGAAGGGTATGATGAAGCTATGCAGGTGAATACACAAGTTTAGTGGGAGCTTGCCATGAAAGAAGAAATGGACTCCTTGCTGAAAAATCAGACTTGGGAATTATGTAAGTTACCTACAGGTAAAAAGGCTTTACCAAACAAATGGGTTTACAAGTTGAAAGAGGAAGATGGAGGTCAAAAAAGATTTAAGGCCAGGTTAGTTGTAAAAGGATTTGCATAGAAACAGAGCATTGATTTTGATGAGATATTTTCTCCGGTTGTCAAGATGACTTCTATTCGTACTGTTTTAAGTATTGTGGCTGCTGAAGATTTGCATTTGGAACAGCTAGATGTGAAAACTGCCTTTCTCCATGGTGATTTGGAGGGGGAGATATACATGGCACAGCCACAGGGATTTGAGGTCAAAGGTAAGGATAAACAAGTGTGCAGATTGAAGAAGAGTTTGTATGGCCTGAAACAAGCACCTCGGCAATGGTATTTGAAATTTGATAGTTTTATGGCTGAGCAAGGCTACAGTAGGTGTAATTCTGACCATTGTGTTTATTTTAAGAGGTTGGATAATGACAGCTACATTATTTTATGTTTATATGTTGATGACATGCTTGTAGCTGGGTCTAACATGGATCACATCAAAGAGTTAAAATATCAATTAGCACAATCATTTGATATGAAGGATTTGGGGGCAGCAAAACAAATCCTTGGTATGAAAATTTGCAGAGATAGGAAGAACAGAAAATTGACTCTATCTCAGGCTGCTTATGTTGAAAAGGTGTTGCAGAGATTCCATATGGAGAATGCAAAAGCTGTCAGCACACCTTTGCCTAGTCATTTGAAATTGACTAAGGAGATGTGTCCAAAGACACAAGAGGAGGAAGAAAAAATGTCCAAGGTACCCTATGCTTCAGCTGTAGGAAGTTTAATGTATGCCATGGTATGCATGAGACCGGATATTGCACATGCTATCGGAGTTGTTAGCAGGTATATGAGTCATCTCGGATTTGAGCATTGGAATGCAGTCAAATGGATTCTCAGATATTTGAGAGGTACATCCAATAAACACTTATGTTTTAGGGGCTCTAATACTGATTTAGCAGGCTATGTAGACTCAAATTTGTTTGGAGATATTGATACCAAGCAGAGTACTACAGGTTATGTCTTTACTGTAGGAGGAACATTGGTGAGTTGAATTTCTACGTTGTAAAAGGTGGTTGCTTTATCCACCACAGAGGCAGAATATGTAGCTGCAACAGAGGAAAGCAAGGAGATGATATGGCTGCAATCTTTCATGGAAGAATTGGGTCAACAATAGGCTAACAGTTCTTTGTATATAGACAGTCAGAGTGCCATACATCTTGCAAAGAATTTTGCTTTGCATTCAAAGACCAAACACATACAGTTGAGGTATCACTTCATTCGGTCAGTGTTGGATAATGGACAGTTAAGGCTAGAAAAGATCCATACAGATGAAAATCCAGCGGATATGTTTACAAAGGCAGTGAGCAGGGAGAAGCTGAGCTCCTCTTCAACTTCAGTTGGTCTTCTAGACTGACAACAACAAAAATAGAACAGTAGAGTCCAGGGTGCTTAATTCTAGTGGGAGCTGCATGCGCAGTGGTGTCGTCCAGGCTCAGTCTCCAAGTGGGAGATTGTTTGGTGTGGAGCCTAATCAGTCTCCAAGTAGGAGATTGTTGGTAAGTGGCGACTGATCAGGAAAGTACTGTACACTAGCCATGTATCCTAGCCATGGGAGATTTTTTTAGGGCCGACTTAAAAAATCCTATTTTTTATGACCGACATAAGAAAACCTTAATTTTTGTAACTGACAAAAAGGCTTGATAAAAAGCTGCCAAGGGTTAGGGTTTGTGTATTGTATTGTAGCATTTGCAGCGGTATTGAGTTGCAGGGATTGCTGATTGTAATTGGTTTGATTTATTGGATAATAATATTGGACTCTCTGTTTGGTGGATGTAGCCCGAGTTTGGGTGAACCACGTTAAATCTTGTCTCTCGCTGTTATTAATTCTGTGTATTTCCATTTCTCTGTTTAATCTTTATTTACATTTAATTGATATCTTCTGCCGGCTAACCCTAACATTGGAAACCATGAACCTCAAAAGGAACTTCTTGAAGACAGTGAAGTTGAAAGGGAGGTAAAAAGTAATTGTAGCAATTATATGCATTGGGAAGGACTTAGGGAAGTCAAAATGTCACTCTTAAAAGTAAATTATTAAATTACTTTAAAGATAGCTTTTAAAAGGCAATTATTCCACAAGAAGATGAGTGAATAAATTTTATTTATTCGGTGGAATTTCAAAAGATCAGTTATGGGAGAAGATAAAATATTTCTTAACCTTTCAAGAGGTAGATACGAAAATGGAAAAGTTTCCTGAGAGACTTATAAATATGTTGTTTATTATCATGTTAAAGGGATCTTTTTTTTCAGCTCAGAAACAAGGAAGGAGGAAGCAGATTTTCTTTTTAAGCACAGTTTGTTGTATCAGATGTGGAGTCTTTGAACTTACATATTGGATAAATAAGGGGATTATTTTTGAATCTTTGCATTTATTAATATTCTCTTTGATTGCCAATGTCCTTTGTGTCTCCATAATTGTTCAATATTATAATTGTTATGTCAGATTGTGTTGATGTTTTATTTCTAAAACTATGAATTCAAGATTAAATCATGTTTTAAAATTGATCTGCTATTTATCTTTTCTTGTTTACCAATTGGGGTTGTGGGATATGTGAACTATGAGTCATTTAACCTGCATCCTCGTCATTTAAATTAACATATCGCACCTATGTCATGGCTATGAACAAGTGTTAGGCTCCCTTTTCTACTTTCTAGTTAAAAGCATACCCTGTGTTTCCATTTATTATGTCTCATAAGGGGGAGTTGTACCTCTAAAATTTAGAGGAAGGTTGGAAATTCAATGGCAGCTTCTCCAACTATTAGTCTAGTTAGTCCTTCTTCCCGGGAATTTTGAGTCATTTTCCATAGCTATTTTAAAAGGATAAATCTATTCACTAACATGTTTTTGGCGACTGTACTGGGGATTTGAAATTGAAAGATCAGTGCTGTTGTTTTCCCAGAAATCTAAAGGTGCCTCCATGAGGACGGAGGCTCACAACTCTTTGAAGTGAAATGTACTTAGAAATACTCTGTTCCAAAGAAGACTACTACTGATTTAATTTTCAGATTTACAATATGGCCTTGACTTCTTCCCAGCCATGGGAAAATTACTTTGGGCCTCTTTCTGTGCCTATATATTTGCCGTTGCGTGAAGGATCATGCAAACATTTTCCAAAGTTCAGTGGGGAAAGCTCTCAAGATACTAAAGAACACATTCTGGCATTCACGGTTGCATGTGGCTTTTTGGGGGTAAGTGAAGAAGATGTTTTTGTCAAATTATTTATTGAATCTTTTATTGAGCCTGCAATAGATTGGTTTTGTTATTTAGAAGAGAAGTGCATAACTAATTTGGATTCACTGAAGAGAAAGTTCTTGGAAAGGTATAAAAGTCCTGTTGATGAAGCTACTTTGCTGAATCAGTTTTTCAAAATTCAAAAACAAAATGGTGAATCCATCAGAGATTTCGTAGACAGATACAACTAGCTACTCAGAAAATTTCCTGCACCCATTCAACTTAGTAAGCAAATTAAACTATGCACTTTTATTTCTGCATTGCATCCAGATGTTCAATTTGAGTTAAAAAGAAGTAAAGTAAATGACATTGAAGTTGCACAACAAGAGGATGTAAAAATTGAGGATGATATGGTTACAAGTGATTTATGAAAAACAATTCAGGTTATGAATTATTTGACTATTGAAAATATGAGGAAGATTGTCATATGCAAACAAAACTTTTAGCCTATAAGTTTCTATAATACACAACTTCCATCTCTTGAATACTTCAACCTCTCTGTTTTTTATTCCAAACACTTTGGTAGAGATAAGGCAAGCAATGTAGAAGTGGAACCTCATGTAGATAGGAGAGTTGAAGCTTATTATTTCCATTATGAGGAAGACAATGATAAATCTGTAAGTTTCCCATGTGAGGTAGTAGGATAACAATCTTTAAATGTGATGCAGATTTTAAAGATGAGAATGCAAAAGGTGTCATTTTTTCATCCTTATATACTGCAGAAATAGAGGTATTTACATTTACCGATAATGAAGACCAATTTGAGCATACACAACACATAGATGAGATGTCAAATGTCTTTTCTCCTAATTGCATGGACACTGAATATGAGGCCTTCACATTCCCTGAGCAAGATGAAATAGAAACATGGCTGCAAGAAGAGGTCAGAAATGATCTTATCTATGAATCTTTTCATTTTGAAAATCTGAATGCTGAAATTTTTAAACAACATTTGAAAGATGAGGTTAAAAGTAGCCATGATAGTTCTGATATAAGTGATCAAATGGATAAATGTGATGAACCACATATTGTTTACATTCCGAATTGGTGTCTTAATGCATCTAAAGATGTATTTTTGTGTGGAGAAGAGGCTATTTTATGTGATCTACAGCTTATAGGTGGGAATGATGAAGTGGATCACATAACACATATATCAGTTCCAACACAGAAAGAGAATATTACTCTAGTTGAGGGTGTTTTTCATCCACATAAGGGTTTTGTTGATGATGTAGGTTCTCATTCTTCTCCAACTAAACTTAATTCACTTCCAGTTTTACATGATGAAGTGGGTCACATAACACATATATCAGTTCTAGCACAAAAAGAGAATATTATTCCAGTTGAGGGTGATTTTCATAACATGAGGGTTTTACCGATGATGTAGATTCTCAGTCTTCTCCAACTAAACTTAATTCACTTCCAGTTTTACATGAGTCATATGTGGCTAATGATTGGCTTTCTTATGGGTTGAGTAGTCATGGTTATTTTCAGGCATGGGACATTAATTCATCTACCACAGAAATGGGTGGTTATACACGAGCATGTTGAAGAGATTTCAGAAGTTTATGATGCAAAGTGGTTGTTTGGCTCTAACATATCACTTAGGAGGTTATTTTTCCATATGAATTTTAGATTTCTGCCTATAATCAGCAGATGGATTTTGAGCTTACAAATGCTCCACAGGTACACTTTTCTTTTCCACTCTGGTATTTATTTCTCCCAGCCTGTTAATGGATTCACATGACCGTCTTGGAGTTACCTAAGGTAGGGTCTTCCTACCATGTACATATTAGGAGTTTTTGGTGTGTTGGTAGTGTAGTGTCCTTTCTTGTTGCATCTTGTTTTTTGCTTTCTCTCACCTGTTTTACCCCTATGCTCTCTGACTTTATTGCCCAATAGATTTAAGAACTAGTACATGCTTGATATTTTGGGTCCCTTCCTTCATCCTTCTTAGTCCTTGTCTCCAACCAAACCCCGTTGTTGCCCCAAAATTTGAACTTCAAAATTTTCAAATTTTTGGAGTACCCACACCCCGAAACTTGCCAAAACACAAAAATGATTTATATTGAAAACCTACCTAAGCTGGTGCAAATTCTTCTTATGGGATTGATTATAATTGCAATATACCCAATCTGTCTAGTTTCATGCCAAATTACTTTACCATGTGCAAGATTTTTAACTTCACTTTTTCTCATTTGTAATTCACAAATAAAGTCAAAGTTATGAAGTTTTATGTCCAGAGGTCCCATGTTTATTCACAAGATAAAGTTTTGGTGGAGCATTTATATTTTCTCAAAGTTATAAGGTTAGCAAAATGCATTATGATGTCACGTGGTTTAAAAGAATAAAAGATTTCATCAAAAGTACTTTGGTGACTTTATCTACTAAGGACTTTGGGCTTTGAAAAGTTTTAAACTCCAAAATAGCCCGACTACCTGGCTCCCTTTATGGTCAGAGGTTTTGAAAATTTTTGAACCCCCAACTCATTGGTTCTAGAGTTCTAGAAAGCCTCGACCTCTCAACTCCTTGATGTCAGTCTTTCATGAAAAAAATGAACTTCATTAAAAGGGTTCAAAAGTTCAAAAATAGGTCGACCACCCGACAAGCTCATATGTTTGCTAGAGATTTAGGGTTTCTCCCTATTTGTGGTGTATGTGTGCTCCCCCTTAGGCATTCCAGATCTCCTCTCAATGATTGATGACTCTCGGAGCTATAGCATCTTCAATGTCAACTAAGGAATTTTCTTGAGGTAAAGTATTGAAGGTTCGTAGTGCTAAACATCTTGAGGAAGTTGCGCAATGTCAATTGACAATAGAAAATACTCCTCTCCCTCCATTGCATCACTGCTACATAAATTGGAGCCACTTCCTCCCTTTATTCCTATAATTTCACCACACGATCTCTCATATGGTAATTCAGATTCTTGGTCGAGCTCTAGTAGTGAGAAAGCTATTAGACCTAGAAAAATTCCTAGTAAAATAGTCAAGGAAACCAATGACTCTAGCTCTGAAATAAAAGATGATAAATGTGGAAGCATAGTTAATACATTGCTTGATAGAATGGCTCAAAGAGATGTAATCTATGGAATGTAGTTTGCTCTTTCCAGAGATTGTATTTGTAACTTCTCCAAAAGAAAGACATTGATGCAAAATGTGGAAGTATAGGCAAGACTACGATCTATTTGCAAAATGCTTCAAATAGAAGTGTAATCTCATGGATTACAGTGAGCATAGTTAGCAGATGTCATGCCAGTATTTATTTGAGAGCATTCGCTAGTTTCCATCTCAGAAGAAATTTGGTGCAATGATTAAGGAGGCAGGCTTTGAGAAACTTTAGTATGAGAACCTTGCTGGTAGAGTAGTTGCAATTCATTCCAGATTCAATTTATAATAAATATTTGTTCTCCTTTTTACAAAGTTTGTTGAGTAGTGAGAGAAATTAATAATGTATCTAAAGTGGATAACCAGCAAATTATAGTATACGCTACTATGTACTATCTAATCTCAATCATTATAGCCAAGGGTTTCATATACTTTGGTATAGTTGTTTTCTATGCATCCTCTTGGTCCGTGCTGAAGTGGGAGATATTTGGCAATGATTGAGATGTGTTCTTCTCAAAGAATTAGATTCAGAAAGAATGGCCACTACTGACGGGCCGTGAAGTGCATATTTTAGTTGATCTTGTAGGGACTTCTAGTGATGGTTTAAGTATTGAGTTCCCAAAAATGCATATGACTCCAAGTTGTTTTGAGAAACATTACTGAAAATTATGATAGCCTCGGTGTTATGTCTCTAGCAAGGCCTAATCAATGAAATCATCATAACCTGATTGGTTTGTTGAATCTCTTATAACCTCTGTGTGGTGATCGTGGGAAATCAAATATAGTGATAACATGAAGACTAGTTACAACTTACAAGAGCATTCGAATCTCTAGATGTAGCTAACAAATATAAAGCCAAACTCCACAAAGATGGGAGCATTGAAATCGGGTGTGGACATCAATCAAAGTGTAATGGAAGGAGTATTTTTATCAGATAATTACAGTTTGAATGCTTAGATAGATATGTATGCAAATAGTGTGGTCATAAAATATATTGAGAACATGAATAATATGAAAATGGCCTTGTATACACTGCACACAATGAACCATTAGAATGTGGTTGAGAAGTCAAATCGAAGATCTGAATTTGATTAGAGTTGGAAGAAAGGTTACATAGGTTGGAATGCTTGATCCACCAAGAGAGGAGTCGACAGCGGAGTCTCTGTGTTGCCAGTTTGGAGCATTTGATCCATTGGATGACTTAGTTGGGCATTCATATACCGCATCAGAGTTTGATGAGTTATTGTACCCATACAATGGGCATTAGCTCTACAATGTTTGGTGATGGAATAAATGATGGTCCTCCTCTTAAAAAGGCAGATATTGGAATAGCAATGGGATCAAGCTGTTGCAAAGAGCACTTCTGATATGGTGTTCACTGATGATACCTTTGCCTCAATTGTTGTAGTTGGGCGAGCCATATACAATAATACAAGAAAGTTCATCCATTAACACCGAGCACAAGTACTCCTCCCCTTTTACTACGTTTAGGAAAGATGCATGTTTCCCTTGATGTAGTCAAAGAAGAGCAAATGCCTTGGGTAGTTTTACCTCAAGCTGAATATCTTGATGCAACGGCTCATCAACATTCCAATAGCAAGGATATAATGTATGGCATAGATGATTATTTCTTGAATGCACCAAGAGGATTACTAGTTATACAATACTAACCACGAAACTACTTTATCATAAGTATATGCATATGTTTACATAATAATCTTTTGAAATAATGAGTGTATCCTATAAAAGCTCTTTCAACAACTTAATTTGAAATAATTTTTTTAAGTGAAAAATATTATTTTTATTAGTTTTTAATTAGAAAAATAAATTATATTTATTGCAGCAATATATAAATTTTAAGTTAGATTTGTTGCTGCAATATGTGCTATTGTGTTCCAGATTGAAATCCTAGAGGACTCACCTTTAGACCCAATTTTAATATAATATAATTTTATTTTGTATCTTTTTAACTGAGTGTAATAGAAAAATACTTTGTAGGTATTTAAGGATGTAATTGAAGTTAGGATGGAAACTGAAAAACAGAATTTGGCATGTGAAATCTATGGAAACCATTGTAGTGGAAGTAACAACATGAAGGAGACAGAGGAATTAACTATCAATAATACTCAAAGCAAAGGAAAACCTCAGCTACCAAGCCACCAAAGGGTCACCTAGCCAGCCCTATGAATCAAAAAATAAGCCAAAAAACACAACAATCAATCACCAGAAGGAAATGAAGATTAATGTTCTGAAAATTGTAGCAAGTTATGATGTCTAAATGTTCAAATCAGTATTCCAAGAGGTATTATTTAGTTACATGGTTGTTTTTAAGCTTTGAGAATTGTCGGCAAATGAACAATCGATCAAGTCCAACTTTTGGGGGTAGACAATATCAACTTTGGATTTCCAAAGGCCTTCACAACCAAAATGTTGTCATGGAGTGTTTTGGAGTTAGGGGGATTCATGGGCAGCAAGCTCTCCAATGCAAAGATGGCCATTCGATGGGCCATGGATTATCTTCTCAGAGCTACTACTCATCTAGGCCCCATATATGTTTAGGTTAGTATGTCCATAAGAACATGACAATTTCACTCATGATGTAACAACAGAATAATTTCAGTCATGATGTTGTATCTCTCGGGTTTATAAATTCTAATAATTATTAAATCTTATCTAAAAATTATGTAGGTAGGGGAACCTAACAGTGATCACAAATGTTGGGAGAGGCTAGAAGACATGGATATAGCTAGAACTTCGTATAAAATAGATAACAAAAACCTTGGAACGATTGCAGCACTTGCAGTTGCATCCCTTGTTTCACAAGTAAGACCCTTCCTATTTCAAGAGACTCATTATGCTTCCATGATGGTAAATTTTTTAGCACTAGAGTAATAGAAGTGGCTTAAAAACCTGGTAACGATTAGAGTTTAGGATCTGATGAATTGGACAATACATTTCCCTGGGACAATAAACATGTTTGAACTCGAGTACTTTTATCGAAGGTATAATAACTTCAAGTGTGACTTCTTATACTAATCAAATCAACAAGAAGTTAAAAAAATTACAGATTCAATGATAAAAGTGAAGTAATATAAGTAGTCACACTCTAAGTTACTATACCTTGGATAAAAGAACTCAAGCTCCAACATGTTTATTGTCCCACCCAAATCTATTGTCTAACTCATCAACTACTAAACTCTAACTATTATCAAGCTTTTAAGCTACTACTATTACTCTAGTACTAAAAAATTTACAATGGAAGCATGAATGAGTTTCTTGGAATAGGAAGGGTGTGACTTGGGAAACAAAAAGGATGTAGCTCCAAGTGTTGCAGTTGTTTTAGGGTTTTGGTTATCTATTTTATACATAGTTCTCTTCTGGCCTCTCCCAACCTTTGTAGTCATTGTTGGGGTCTCCTACCTACATAATTATTAGACATGCCTAAATAATTATTAGAATTTATAAACCGAGGAGATACAACATCATGACTGAAATTATTCTATTGTAACAACATGATTGAAATTATTCTACTGTTATGCACATACTGACCTAAACATATATGGTGCTAGTAGCTTTGAGAAGATAATTTGTGGCCCATCGAATGGCCATCTTTCCATTAGAGATCTTGCTGCCCATGAATCCGGTGAACTCCAAAACACTCCATGATAGCATTAAGGTTGTGCATCATAATATTTTCATGTCACTTCTTGTCTATCCCAACTGAAATAATATCCCAGTCTGGGTACTATTCTACTACCTTATGTACTTTGACTATAATGTTAGGTATCTCTTAGTTTAGAGTTGAACAAGCATTTGTTGGTAGCAAGCTTCCTGGTAGATGGCTTATTGCAGGAGCTATTGTTCCCAACATCCATGTGCAATGGTTAAAAGGCATGGTTCATGTTTGGGTGCATCACCAATGAGTACTTTGCCAAAGAAAGTTAATACTACCCTTCTTGAAAATGCTCCTTAAATGATTGGAGGTATGTTACAAGTTTATTATTCTTTAGTCTTGAGTTTTTTTATCTTATAAGAGTGGAATCATAGAGACAACCTCATCAAGGCTATAGACACTTGATTGGTAGTGAGGCAATGTGTAGGTAGTTCATGTTGATTTTGGTAGCTAGGTCAGATCCCTCCTAGAGACTGACCTAAACATAAAATGCTGAATGGCCTATTGGCCTTAGCATTTTGAGAACTTAGTTGTATTATTCGATTAAGGCAGGCCCCAATTGGGCGAACTCGTTATTCTATATATCTTGAAATTACAAATAGGTCGGGACCTATTTGAAATGTAACGTATATGTAATTTGGCGCTAAATTATTTGTGCGATCTCATATAAATGTAAAATGATTGGTATTCACAATACACAGGATCACTCATTGAATTCTACTCTGCGAAAATTCTCCATTGGCGATCTACTTCAAGTTCTTCTCTACTCACCTACAATTACCAAGAAGCTGCGTCGATAGTTGAACTGGTTCAACAGTTCAACGGGTTACACAGGTTCAACAGTTCAACGGGTTACACAGGTTCAACAGTTCAACGGGTTACACAAGTTCAAAGGTTCAACAGTGCAAGGGTACCGATAGTTGAATTGGTTCAACAATTCAACGGGTTCCACAGGTTCAAAGGTTCGACAGTGCAAGGGTGCTGATAGTTGAACCGGTTCAACGGTTCAACAGGTTCAAAGGTTCGACAGTGCACAGGCACCGATAGTTGAACTAGTTCAACAATTCAATGGGTTCAAAGGTTCAACTGTGCTAGGGTTCCACAGATAGTTGAACTGGTTCAACGGTTCAACAAGTTCAAAGGTTCAACTGTGCAAGGGTTCCGCAGATAGTTGGACTAGTTCAATGGTTCAATGGGTTCAAAGGTTCAACTATGCAAGGGTTCTGCAGATAGTTGAACTAGTTCAATGGTTCAACCGTTTGACAAGTTCAAAGGTTGAACTTAAGTTTTGATAAGTTGTGCCTATGTTTTGTGCCCTAGCTGGGCAAAGTTGTAATATGCCTCCACCATTAATATAATTGGATCTGAGATTTTTCTTGTTGGGTTTTTTCACCTCTAAGAGAGAGGTTTTCCCAGGGTATATGCGTGTTATGTGTGTATTTGTGTTTTCTTGTTCCTTACTATTAGTCTGATTGCTAAATTTAACATGGTATCAGAGCCAAGTTTGAATTAGTATAATCGGATTTGCGATAACCAATTATCTACTTATGCTCTTATCACTTCTTCAAGATGGTTCTTAGGGTGGAAGATAGATTGGATGGGGCTTTCGATTTCACATCATGGAGAGTCCGCATCATGCTTAAATTGAATGAAAATGATCTTGCAGACTTTGTGACCAAAGAATCTTCCGAGCCTGAGGCAGAAGGAGAACAGACCCAATGGAGGAAGAAAGATCTTCAAGCTTAGAAGATCTTAATTGATTTAGTAAAGGACCACATTGTTCTCATCATCTCCAAGCTGAAGACAACAAGCGCAATGTTTAGAACCTTGGAGGAGATGTATGAAATCAACAACACTAGTCGTATTCTAGCTTTGAAGTAGCAGCTTCATCACATCAAGATGGCTAAAGGTGAATCCATCATGGCTTACTTCATGAAGATTTCTGAATTGAGAGATCAGCTCTCATCTATTGGAAAGATGGTTGATGAAAATGATTTAACTATGCTAGCACTCAATGGTCTTCCAACATCTTGGGAATCCTACATTCAAGGAATTAGTGCAAGAGTTAATCTGCCCAAGTTTGATAGATTAAGGGCTGACTGTATTGAAGAAGAGTCTTGACTGGCTGCTAGAGGAGTTATCAAAAACACTCATGAAGACAATCATGTCCTTGCTGCCCAGTCTTTCAAAAAGAAAGCAGGCTATTGGAAGAACAATTTCAAGAGGAATAGAGACCAAAGGTCTAATCCACCTCATGATTCAAAGAAACAAAAAAAGGACTTGTCTCACATCAAGTGCTTTAGGTGTGACAAATTTGGTCACTATGCAAGGGACTATTTATCCCAGACTAAGCAACAAGGAACAAACTTAAATGAAGTCTCAAATCAGTCTAATACTGAAGACTTCCTTTTCATTTCTGCTCTATCAAGTAATGTACCCTCAGACAGTGATACTTGGACGATTAATAGTGGCTAGACAAACCACCAGCTATTGAGAGCACCTCTCAGATTTAGTGGAGAGAGAGTCTAATCTTCATGTAGTCATTGGTGATGATGCCTGCTATTCTGTGAGAGGTTTTGGTACTACTTCACTTAATTTAGATTCTGGAATTTCTCTTCACCTCAGTGATATTTTGTTTGTGCCAGGAAGCAAAAGAAACCTTATCTCCATATCAGCACTAGAAGATAAAGGTTATCAAATTGCATTTTCTGAGGGAAGAGCGCTTGAATGGCCTAAGAAGTCCAGCATTAAATTAGCTCGTGTCATTGGGAATAGGTATGAGAGCTTATATAAGCTTTCAGCACATCCAGTTCAAGCTCTCATTCATGAAGCTCCTGAGTCAAGCGAGCTATGGCATAGAAGACTTGGACATCTTCATTTCTGAGCCCTCCCTATACTTGAGAAGATAGTTAAAGGTATGCCTAAACTTAGTCATATTCATGATGATACATGCAAAGGTTGTGTTGTGGGTAAAAACACTAAGAGTCCATTTCATCAAAGTGAAAGTAGGTCTAAAGAGAAATTAGCTCTTGTGCATTTTGATTTATGTGGACCTATGTCTGTTGCTTCCCCAAATGGATTCTTGTATTATGTAATCTTTATTGATGACTACTCTAGGAAAACTTGGATTTACTTTCTCAAATCAAAAGAATCTGATGAAGTTCTAAGTAGATTCAAAGAATTTAAATCTTTAGCTGAAAATATATCTGGGAAAAGAATTAAAATTTTAAGGTCTGACAATGGAGGTGAATACACCTCGGGTAGTTTTCATGATTTTTATATTGAGGCAGGGACCAAGAGGGAGTTTTGTGTTCCCTACAACCCTCAGCAAAATGGGATTGTAGAAAGAAAGAACAGATCCATAGTTGAGGCAGGAAAAGCTATGATTCATGATCAGGATCTGCAGACTTTTCTATGGGCCGAAGCATCTAGCACCGCTATCCACATACAAAATAGATGCCTTCATCGTGTATTGAAAGATATGACTCCAGAAGAAGCATTTTCAGGGATCAAACCTAATATCAGTCACTTGAGGATCTTTGGGAGTCTAGTATATATCCATTTACCCAAAGAGAAGAGAACCAAGTTGGAACCTTCTGGCAAAAGAGGCATTCTTGTGGACTACAACGAAACATCCAAAGCATTCAAAATTTACATTCTAGGTCAGAAGATTATTGGGGTTAGTAGAGATGTCACTTTTGAAGAAAATATTGCACTCAAAAGATCTAAAGGCTCAAGTATAGAGATTGACAATGAAGTCCATGATAACCCTCAAGACATGGATATTGAGCATGATACTAAGATTCGGTGAGAGTCTACAGAATTTGAAAATCATGATGATCCAAGTGAACCTTTGGATCCTACTGATGGGCCTAGGGACATTACCATGAGTAAGAAGACCTCTCTGGATTCAAGAGGTAGAAAAGTTTTTAGCTCCAAGTGGCACATTCAGAAAAAGTAGGAGGCCTTAGAGATTCTCTAACTATGTTGCATTGATGTGCAATCTCATTGAGACTGAACCTTTCAGCGTTGAAGAGGCCATGAAACAACTAGCATGGAAGAATGCTATGGATGAAGAATATTAGTCTATCATCAAGAATGATGTTTGGGATATTATGCCTAGACCCAAAGGTAAGTCTATTGTATCTTCCAAATGGTTGTTTAAAATTAAACATGCTGCTGATGGAAGTATTGAGAAATACAAAGCTAGATTTGTGGCTCATGGCTTCTCTCATAAAGAAGGCATAGATTATGAGGAAACCTTTGCCCCTGTTGCTTGATATACTTCCATCAGGACTATCATTGCTATTGCTGCAGCTAAGGGATGGAAGTTGCATCAGATGGATGTAAAAACAACCTTCCTCAATGGTGTTATTGAAGAAGAAGTCTACATTGAGCAACTTGAAGGCTTTGTGATCCATAAGAAAGAATCTCATGTATGCAGATTGAAGAAAGCATTATATGGCCTTAAGCAGGCCCCCGTGCTTGGTATGAAAGATTTGACAAGTACTTGGTAAGCCTAGGATTTTGTAAGAATGATGTTGATCCTAACCTTTACTTCAAGGTATTCAATGGTGAAATGTTGATTTTGGTTTTATATGTTGATGACTTATTCCTAACTGGAGAAGATCATCTCATTCTTAGATGTAAGGAAGAATTGACTTCAGAATTTGAAATGAAAGATCTAGGTCTCATGCATTTCTTTCTAGGATTAGAAGTATGGCAAAGACCCAATGAAATTATTCTAAGTCAAGGAAAATATACCATTGATATTTTGAAGAGATTTGGAATGTTAGATTGTAAACCTATGCCTACTCCTATGGAAACTAACTTAAAGAAGCTAAGTGAATCTGTAGCTAGGTCTGATCTTGTGGATCCTACTGAATACAGACAACTGATTGGATCCTTGATGTATGTAGTTAACACTAGACCTAACATTTGCTATGCAGTGAGTGCCCCAGCCAGTTCATGTGTGAAACAAGGCAGATTCATCTTGTTGCAGCCAAGCATATCCTAAGATATTTGCATGGTATAGTTGGATATGGATTGAAGTACTCTTCCAATACAGTCATTACCTTGGAAGGCTATTTTGATTCTGATTGGGCAGGAAGTGTCACTGATAGAAAGAGCACTTCTGGAGTTTGCTTCAGCTTGGGATCCACCATGATATCCTGGTGCAGCAGGAAATAGTCTTCAGTACCATTGAGTACTGCTGAAGCATAATATATTGCAGCTTGTGTGGCATCTTGAGAAGCAGTGTGGCTTCGTAAACTTCTTACAGGATTGTTTGGACAACCTTGGGAGCCTACAGTTATTCATAGTGATAACCAGAGCTGTGTGAAGCTCTCTCCAATCCTGTGGTTGATGACAGATCAAAGCATGTGGAAACTCAGTATCACTATATCTGAGATATGGTGCAAAGGAATGCTATTCAGCTAAAGTACATCAGCACTAATGAGCAAACAACGGATGTTCTCACCAAACCTCTTGCTTGAGTGAAGCTTGCATATTTTTGAAACAAGCTTGGAGTTGTGGAGAATAAAGCTCTAGTTGAGAGGGAGTCTCAGCATCAGTGATACATTATACTGTATCCTCCACCCTCTGCAAGTAGGCATGGTGGTAATGCACTCTTCTCTGGGAGAAGTCTAAGGTGAAATCCCTCTTCTACCCTCTGTGAGTAGGCATGGTGGATCCACCCTCTGCAAGTAGGTATGGTGGATATCATGGAAGAAATTCCATGATGTGCTTGTTCACCCTCTGCAAGTATCTATGGTAAATGTCATGTGAAGATGACAATAAGCACTTATGTTTTCATCTATGGGAGTAGCCATGGTGGTAGTCACTATGTGACTTGATCCTTATGAAGGAATCCTCCCTAGCTAAGAGGGAGTGTTGATTTTGGTAGCTAGGTCGGATCCCTCCTAGAGACCGACCTAAACATAAAATGCTGAATGGCCTATCGGCCTTAGCATTTCGAGAACTCAGTTGTGTTATCCGATTAAGGTAGGCCCCAATTGGGCAAACTCGTTATTCTATATATCTTGAAATTACAAATAGGTCAGGACCTATTTGAAATGTAACATATATGTAATTTGGCACCAAATTGTTTGTACGATCTCATATAAATGTAAAATGATTGGCATTCACAATACACAACATCACTCACCGAATTCTACTCTGCAAAAATTCTCCATTGGTGATCTACTTCAAGTTCTTCTCTATTCACCTACAATTAGCAAGAAGCTGCGCCAATAGTTGAACTGGTTCAACAGTTCAACGGGTTCCACAGCTTCAAAGGTTCGACAATGGAAGGGCGCTGATAGTTGAACTGGTTCAACAGTTCAACGGGTTCCACAGGTTCAAAGGTTTGACAGTGCAAGGGTGCCAATAGTTGAACTGGTTCAATGGTTCAACAGGTTCAAATGTTCGACAGTGCAAGGGTGCCGATAGTTGAATTGGTTCAATGGTTCAATGGGTTCAAAGGTTCAACTGTGCAAGGTTTTCGTAGATAGTTGAACTGGTTCAACAGTTCAACGGGTTCAGAGGTTCAACTGTGCAAGGGTTCCGCAGATAGTTGAACTAGTTCAACGGTTCAATAGGTTCAAAGGTTCAACTATGCAAGGGTTCCGCAGATAGTTGAACTGGTTCAACGATTCAACCGTTTGATAGGTTCAAAGGTTGAACTTAAGTTCTGATAAGTTGTGCCTATGTTTTGTGCCCTAGGTGGGCAAAGTTGTAATCTGCCTCCACCATTAATATAATTGGATCTAAGATTTTTCTTGTTGGGTTTTTTCACCTCTAAGAGAGAGGTTTTCCCAGGGTATATGCATGTCATGTGTGCATTTGTGTTTTCTTGTTCCTTACCGTTAGTCTGATTGCTAAATTTAACAGTTCATGAGGTGAGAATCATTCATGTAGCTAAATATAAGTGAAACTAGATGACCTTAGTTCACAAAGGATGGGAATGAATATGTATGCACACACACACTTAGGGCTTTGGAATATGGATGGTTATGCTAGCTTTTGATTTTGATTCCTTGATCATATTTTCATGTTTATTTGGTCGAGTGTGTGGGTGTAAGTAGAGATTCTGGTTTCTTAACTTGTGTTTATCTTTGGAATCCTCAGGAGCATTCTTCAAGTAGAGTCAACATTCTCCCACTTTTCGCATGAGCTTGCAAATATTATATGGAAATACTACAACTCTGGGAGTGTCTGAAGCTTCATTGTGTTGAATGCTGATCATCGACCACCATCACTATCTTACTTGCTAATTTCTTGACGTATCTATGAAAGAATTGTTTCCATAGAGGGAGTTATGCACAACTGCTTAGTGCAATAATGATTTTCTAGGTTCATTGAGAAATAAATGCGGAAGAGTGCAAGGGAAGCCTTGAGCGCACGACACATACAAAAAGCAGGGAGCAAGCAAAGACATGCATCCCTCAATCTCAGGGTATCCGCCCTGAAGATTATCAAAGCTCATAGGAATTTCAAGAGATTACCTTCATCAGGAAAATATATGGGGAGAATAACAAAAGAATCCTTGGTGGTATCAAGCATGGTTGTTTCTCAATTCTTTTGTATTGGAAATATTAGAGTAGTGCATTTACCAGGACCTAAAAAGTTCTAGACTTGACAACCTGAAGAGTGTATTAGTGTTGATTTTATTAATTCATTCAAAGACTCCACAAACTTACTTCGAAGAATTTAAAGTTCAATTCCGAAGAATTTAAATTTCAATTCTGAAGAAGTTTCTTGAATGGGTCAAGTTTCTTTACCGCCTGGGTTCTACTTCCACCCGACCGATGAAGAGCTCGTCAAGTAATATTTGAAGAGAAAACTATGTGGGTGGCCACTTCGAGCGGATTCCATTAGAGATATTGATCTATACAAGCATTAGCCTTGGGATTTACCAGGTTTGGCATTAATCTTTCTTAGATGACTCTAAATTTTTACATCAGAAAGAAAGAAATAAAATGAATTAAATTGATGTACATAAATAACCATAGTAGGTCAAAGGAACTGGAAAGTACATTCAGTTACAAATGAGATGTATTGGATTAAATCAAAAGAAGTTAAACTCTAAACCTTAAGATCAAAATATACATATATATAGTCATGTTAGAAAGTTGAAGCAACAAATACTATGTTTTAAAAATATAACGTTTTCATAGTCCATGAAAGATTTAAAAAATAAAATCTTCTAACTTGTTTTTCCAAAAGTTATTTACTAAAATATTATGTTTTTGAAAATTTTTTAATTAATTGAAAGAAATAGTTGATACGATTACTTGATTAAGGTCTTGAAAATAGAATTATAGTTAGATGATGATTACTTTTTTAAATTCCTAACCCACATTCATCATCCAACTGTAATTCTATTTTCAATCTTACTCAAGTAATCATATAATTTTAAAACACGGCATTTGTTGATTCATATTTCACACATGGTTATATACATGTATATTTCAATCTTAAAGTTTAGGGTTTAACTAATTTTGATTTACACGGATACATATCATTTCTAGCTAAATGTACTTCGTAGTTTCATTGACCTACTATGTTTATTTATTTACATCAATATAATTCATTTCATTTCTTTATTTCTGATGTAAAAATTAAGAGTCAGCTAAGAAAGATTAACGTCTTACCTAGCAAATCCTATTGCTCATACTTCTATAAATCAATCACTGTAACAGCATCAACTCGAACTAGCCACCCACATAGTTTTCACTTCAAATAATACTTGACAATCTCTTCATTAGTGGGGTGGAAGTGGAACCCAGGCGGTAAAGAAACTTGACCCATTGAAGGAAATTCTTTAGAATTGAACTTTAAAATCTTCATACACGATCTTTAAATTCTTTGAATTCAATTTACAAAGTCTTTGAATGAAGTAATAAAATCAACACTAATACACTCTTCAGGCTGTCAAGTCCACAACTTTTTAGGGCCTAGTAAATGTACTACTCCAATCTTTCCAATAAAAAGGAATCGAAAAAGGACCCTACTTCATACCATCAAAGATCCTTTTGTCATTCTCTTCATATATGCTCCTCATGAAGGTAACCTCTTGAAATTCTTTTAAAATTTGATTACCCTAAAGGAGGATACCCTGAGACTAAGGGGTTCTGTTTTTATTTCTCAATTAACCTAGAAAAGCATTATTTCACTGAGCAAGTGTGTAGCCCCCTCTACTCAACCAATTTCTAGAAAGTAGCCTTTGGGAACCCTCAATATCTAAACTAATCTAGATGGTTTCCACTTTTCATGAGCCCAAAAACCAAGTGTTTTGGATCTTGGAAAATACCACATAAATCTATATATTAGGGATCTTTCCTTCAATACTTAAACCTGATCTTCCATACCATCGATGTTAAAGAATATGGGGAGCATGTCCATTTTCTAGTAACAAGCATTCTCCTTTTTGGCTACGAAATGGGTTCTTATAACTATTTTCTTGGAATGATGTATACAACAACAACTATTTTCTTGGAATGATGTATAAAACAACTTATATCTACCTTCTAAACACAAGGTGTTGCTTCTTTGACTAGTCTTGGGTATTGTGCTTGAGCATTCTATGTAAGAGGCCAATACATCCTCCAGAAAGATTCTTCTTCCTCAAATAGTGCTTGCTTGACTATTTAGAGAGTAATATGATGAGAAAAACTTCTACTAATATCTGGTGGATAAGTAGAGGGAAAGAATAGGGCTCCTTGAAGGGATGTACATTAGTTTATATGATCAAAGGGATGCACAAGTTTTCGACATTCACAATGGAATACAAATTCATGTATGGATGTAGATCTAGTATAAAGGTACAAGAATTTAGTTGTAGATCTAGTATAAAAGTACAAGAATTTAGTTTGTTAATAATCTTAGATGGACTACATCTAATTGGTTTTAACTTTGTTGCTATACCTCGAGACATGTCTTTTTCTAAGTACAGATATCATATGTCCCCAACCTAGAACTCGACTCTATGCTAATCATGTCTTGCTTCCTACTTAGCTTGATATTCCTCCAACTTCTTTCTATTAGACATATATTTCTTGTTCTTTCAATAAATTTTCAGCTTAGTGGATTTATGAATGCACTTCTTGCGCCCTTTGTGCCTATCCAATCACAACATTAGATGGAGTAGGTAGTAAGTAACCAAAACATGTCTCAAGATCTTGTGTCAACAATGTTTAATTTCAAACTATTTGGATCACCTCATAACCATCTACAACCGTGTACAAACTTGCATACTTTATTTTTACAAAATATTATCACGTTAGGAGTGTTTGAAAGTTACATGCTTAGTTATTTTGACTAGTGGCTAAGAATACTAGTTTAGTAAATCAAATTTCATATCTTTTCATGATCTAATTTAGATCACATTCAATTGTTTCACAAGCCTTTTTAAATTTTATTTCTAAAATGATATCCTTTCAACAAAACTAGTGAACCCATTTGAATCCTTCCCAAGATTTGATAAGACTACAAGAAGTAAATCTGCCTATTTATATACTTTGTATGCCCTCTTCAACCATTCGAGAAACAAGAAATTTAATTATACTTGCAAGATATTTTTCTTAAATCATGTAAAGACATTAAGGACTGTAATATGTTGTCATTCTCCAATCACAACCTTTAAGCATGAGTTTAATGAGCTCTTAATAAATGAGCATTAATTGCAAATAAGAAGAGGGCAAAGACTCTAGGCAATTAGAACCACAAGAGGCGATCCTTACAACATAAAAAACACATGAAAAGAGGTATTGGGGATTATGCCTAATGTTCTAATGTGTCTTTTGGAGTAACTTTAGAATTTTACATAGGTAGTGGTCCCCACTTTTATTCTTAGTATCCAAGTAGTCCCATCAAATCTGTTGAATCCCAAAATTGTAAATAATTGATATTTTTATAGAATTTTAGAGCAGCAACTATTTACAAAATAAAATTGTAAAATATTGGAATCTTTTAAGGCTATAATCAGCACTGTTATTGGGAATTCCTAGCAGGCAGTCCCCATCATTGTGAGTCATGTACATTAGCAATTACATGATTTCTCCACAATATAAACAGTTGGCATAGTTCATCTTTGATTCTTGTTTTTGGTTTCCTTTTTTTTTCTCACTCTTAGGAGAAACCAATATTTCCCATTCAACTAGCATATTTTTAAGCACAAAAAAAATTGGAACTTTAGTAAAGCAATTTTTTGGTCCATGCCACAACTTTACAATCTGAATAATAACCAAATCAGCTGGAGAAAACATAGCCAGCCATTTGATGCAGATTGCTTTCACTAATCACTTAAACATGATAGACACCTTCAGTGTGCCACTTGAGGGAAAAAATAAGGCTATAGCAATGCAAATGTTACTACATTGCAGCTGACATTGGAATTTAAAAACTAGATTTAATCATGACTATGCTTGGTAATGTACAAAGGGTCATGGTGTAAAGGTTAAAAAAGTGGATTCATAAGAGAAGTGACTCAACTTCAAAACCACCACATTTCAATATGGCAGGCCTTAACTTGGAAGCCATATACGCATGTAATAACATGCCTAGAACTAGTAATCATGACTATGCTTGGTAATGTACAAAAGGTCATGGTGTAAAGGTTAAAAAAGTGGATTCATAAGAGAAATGACTCAACTTCAAATTCACCACATTACAATAAGATTGGCCTTAACTTGAAAGCCATATGCGCATGTAATAACATGCCTAGAGTTGGAATATGTAATAACATGCCTAGAACTGGAACCTATTCTAGGCCCAGGAGGTGATATTCACAGTTAGAATTAACAAACGAAAGAGAGCATGCCTAAGAATTTGTGGTATTAATTTCTCAGCAAATGAAAACCTAATCTCTGTGAATATAAGATACCTACATGGAATCAGGATGCCAATCTTACTTGCATGCTATAAAGGAAAAATGTCAAACGAATATTCTTTATAGAAAATACTCCATCGCAGGCTACCATTGTCCCTAACTCTTAATGTTAAAAACCCCTTTGTGAACCAAATATACAGATGTGGTACAATGAAATAGGAAAAGGACATTCCTAAACATCAACCACATTCAACCAATCATTAACGAGAATGTTGAATTCCAATGTAAGATGGAATCGTGAGATTATAATAGCTACAAAACCAAAAGGAGATAACAGATTACCATTATTCAAAAAGGGGCTGGCAAACTCACAACAAGCCATCTGGAAAGTTGGACCATTTTCTCTATTTCCATGTTTCAAAGATCTCATATGGGTTTGTAATTCAGTCACCTATCATCAGATTATCACTGTCCAACAGACTCACAGGTTTGCTAGTAGATCTAGACTCAAATGGAGGATGGACTCAGAAATCTTAGAACTGATTTCAATTGTATTTTGAAGCAGACAAGAACTCCTCAAAACCAATCTAAGCATCAGAAGAATTTTGTTTCGACTAGATTACAAATAACCACAGAGAAGAACTCACCACTCTTTGCAAGAGCTCCGCCTTTTCCTTTGCTTCCATCTGACATTTGTGACGCCGAGAAATATATTCATCTAGACTAAACTTCAAAAAGTCAACTTCTTCTGCTTCCTGCTCCAACTTTCTGGATAGAATAAACAATTCATGTAAAAATTCTAGGACATAGATGTATTTTAAATGTTTTGTCCTCATAAAAACTAATTCCACTAACTCTGCTATCTAGAAAGGATTTGTATTGCATTCTAGACATTATGATGGAACATCAACAGCATTAATGTAATATGAGTTGGCTAAGGTCTTGGTAATTGAAATGTTAAGTGCTACCAACTAGACTATTTGTTTCCCAGCTCTACTTGAATAGGAAAAAAATATGGCCAACAGGCATTTCAGCATAGAAGTGATAGTGTATTTGGATATTGCTAGAACCAATTGTGCATCAGGTAGAGATGGAAGGTACAAGGCAAAGGATGGTACAGAAAAATATTATGAAAATCAGACCTGGCAAAAATAGCAATATTGGCAGATCTAAAGAAAGGAAACAATTTGCAGTGATGGGTCTTGATTTTGCAGCAACGATTGTGGGATTTCTTTTTCCCAAATAAGAAGAAGCTGCAAGTAAGTCAATTTAATTTGTTTGTCCTATTTACAAAGCAGAACAATTTACAAACCATGGCAGATGTCTTAAACACAGTAATCCAATTTAGTGTGCACGGGGTAGCGGAATTACAACAGAGTTAAACCCAGTAATTGAAACAATGATTTTGGGTAAAATGAAAGGATGGTAAATATAATCCGTGTGTTTTTATGTTTCAATATTCAGAACAGACACAAGCAACTGTAAAGATAATAAGTACCATGAAACTAATTTTCAATGTTGAAGAGTAAAGATAATCCTATCAACCGCTAAAACATATTTGCATAATTTTATTACTATAAAATTTAATTGATTATTGCGAATCAATATAAATTTTAATAAGAAATCATATAAAATTAAAATTTATTATGAACATAGTTATAAATAAATTGTTTTTAAAGAAAAATAAGCTTAGAGAAGATCTATGTCAAACCTTTTTTTATGTTTAGATCAAATACTCTGAACTCTTTTTCAAAACCTTGTTTAAATAAACCATCTATTGTGATGTTGAGCCTCTCTTCTGTGTACAAGTTATTATGATGCATGAACATTACATCATATAATGTGATAACAAATCTCCATCCTTTTACAATGAGGACAAGTATAATGTACACTCTTAAATCCGTATTTATATTGCGAACTCTAAACCATACAATGCATCAAGCATTATGATGTTGGGCTTCCTTCTTATAAAACGGGCCTAAAAACCCTATTTATCTTCAGAATTTTTTGTTAATATCACCTTGTTTACTCATTGATTTCTTGCATGTTGTCTTCGTCATTATTCTTTCTGATTTTGTAGACCCAATAGATTGTGGGTAAACAATTTGATGAAAATCCTAGTCAAACCCAATATCTTTGATTTTGTTTTGAACTATTGTCAATTTCTTCTTAATTTGCAAGACTTTTCTATGAATGCCACTATTACGTCAAATTTTGAGGTAATGAAGTTAACCCATAAATTTTTACATTGCATATCCTTACCCATTTTCCCACTTACTCCTTGAAATCTAGATGTGCTAATAAATTTTTTTGAAATTTGAATCCTTGTTGTCATTGCCTATTATATTTATTTAAAATTGATATGATTATTGCCCAATGGTTTGAAAGAGTTGTCTCTTATCTTGGCTGAGTTGTGTCTCTTATATTGATTAAAATTGTTATCATACCTCACTAGATGCCACTGGACTAAACTGTGAGAATTATGATAAATTTTTATCTTCTTGCTTCCTTATATACCTTTGTACTTAATATTTTCTTTGGTGTTTGGAGTTTATTCTTATGACTTCTTGTAGAAGAACTTCATCTATTCCTTCAATTTGCAATATGTTATGCAGGTATTGGCCTTTTTTGGGCACACCTAATCCCTTGGCATTCTTTGGTAAAGTCTATATTAAATAGATTTGAGAACCTCCAAAATATCTTCCTCTAGTGGCTGATTAGAGATGGGAGTTTGTTCCATTTATACACCCATTTGAATTGAAGAGTTGTATAGGATGTGTGTCAAGTTGAATCGATTTGAACATTGTGATTGTTATTTCTAGGTTTCTCTTCACCTCTGATTCAATTTTAGCATTGGATGATTTTCTCTTTCTATTTTGCTCCATTATGACTTTTGGTTCTCAAAGTTGCAATTTTTTGGGGATTAGATTTGCCGACATATCACCTACCTATGTGTTATTTTACTTTTAGTATTGGAATGTGTGGAGTATGTTTGTGCTGGAAGATGAAGTAGGTCCTAATTCTAACCTTTTCTTTTAGATATACTAATTCTACGTGTGATATCTCTTAATTTAGGTTGTTTTCTTAAGTATTTCTACCATCTACCTTTTAGTTACTCTGTTGATCTCACAAAGATGTAAATTATCTCTTGTTTCCTTACCTTTTCTTGTGTAATCTCATCTGAATTTGTTCTCATCTGGTTGGTAGCTTTGAGTATTTATCTGTTGTATTTTAGGCTTAGAAGGTATTATTGTTGGTGGTTGTTCCATTGCATCTTGTGAACATGCTTGGTCCAACTCCATCATTTCTTGGTTTGGAGAAACATGGAAAAGATGATTGTTCTCATTACACATTTGATATTTAAACATATGTATTATCATAATATATGGGTTTGTTATATACAACACCTCCCATATCTAAAATCATATGCTTGGTCCAACTCCATCATTTCTTGATTTGGAGAAACATGGAAAAGATTATTGTTCTCATTACACATTTGATATTTAAACAACATATGTATTATCATAATATATGGGTTTGCTACAAACAACACCTCCCATATCTAAAATCATAATGCTTTTCATAGTCTAGATCAATGCAAAAAATTCATAAATCACAACCTCAATTTTTTTGCAAATTTTAAAGCAACTATGCATTATCTAATTGCGAATCAAGGAATTTTATAGAGAAATGTAATTAGTTTTGACTAAGGAACATAGGTAAATATTACCTATCTTGGAATTGTGCTTGGTAGATTCTATGATAGGTTGAAATCTAGTAACAAGTGTTTCTTCAAGAGCCCATATCTCTTCATGAACCATGGTGCTCCTTAATATAAAAAAACTTTATTTTATTTGGGAAAGAAAATATCTAGAAAGTAGCCTTTGGGAACCCTCAACATCTAAACTAATATAGGTGGCTTCTACTTTTCATGAGCCCACTAAGTGTTTTGGATCTTGGAAAAGCCCACATAAATTTATAGATTAGGGATCATTCCTTCAATATTTAGAGCTGATCTTCCATATCATCCATGTTAAAGAAGATGGGGGGCATGTCCATTTTCTAGTAACAACCATTCTCCTTTTTGGCTACGAAATGGGGTCTTATAACTATATTCTTGGCATGATGTACAAAACTCCTTATATCTTCCTTCGAAACATGAGGAGTTGCTTCTATGACTAGTCTTGAGTATTGTACTTGAGCATTCTATGAAGAGGTCAATATGTCCTCCAGAAAGATTCTTCTTCCTCAACTAGTTCTTGGTTGAATATTTAGAAAGTAATATGATGAGAAAAACCTCTATTAATGTTTGGTACATAAGTAGAGGATGAGAATAGGGCTCCTTGAAGGGATGTACATTAGTTGATATGATCAAAGAGACATGCAAGTTTTCAACATTCGTAATGGAATACAAATTCATGTATCGATGAAGATCTAGTATAAAAGTATTAGAATTTAGTTTTCTAAGAATCTTAGATGGACTAAATCTAATTGGTTTTAACTTCATTGCTATACCTCAAGACTTATCTTTTTCTAAGTAAAGATATCATATATCCCCAACTTGGAACTTGACTATATGCTAATCATGTCTTGCTTCCTACTTAGCTTGAGATTCCTCTAATCTATTTCTCTTAGAGACATATATTTCATGTTCTTTCAATAATTTTTCAGTTTGGTGGATTTCTGAATCCACTTCTTGCACCCTTTGTGGCTATCCCATTACAACATTAAATGGAGTTGGTAGTAACCAACCAAAACACATCTCAATAACTTGCATCAGCAATGTTTAACTTCAAACTATTTCAATCACCTCATAACCATCTACAACCTTGTGCATGCATACTTTGTTCTTACAAAATATTATCACTTTAGGAGTGTTTGAAAGTTACATGCTTAGTTTGACTAGTGGCTAAGAATATTAGTTTAGTAAATCAAATTTAATATGTTTTCATGATCTAATTCAGATCACATTCAATCCTTTCGTAAGCCCTTTTAAATTATATTTCTAAAAAGGTATCCTTTAAACAAAACTAGTGAACCCATTTGAAGCCTTCCCAAGATTTGATAAGACTACAAGAAGTAAATCTGCCTTTTTATATACTTAGTATGCCCTCTTCAACCATTTAGGAAATGAGATGTTTAATTCTACGAGCCAGATATTTTGCTTAAATTATGTACAAGACATTAAGGACTGTAATATGTTGTCATCCTCCAATCACAGCCTTTGGGCATGAGTTTAATGAGCTCTTAATAAATGAACATTAGTTGTAAATAAGAAGAGGGCAAAGACTCTAGACAATTAGAACCACAAGAGGCAATCCTTAACAACATAAAAGATGCCTCGCAAGAGGTATTGGGGATTATGCCTAATGTCTTAATGTGTCTTTTTGAGTGACTTTAGAATTTTACAAAGGCAGCGGTCCCTACTTTTATTCTTATTCTTCAAGTAGTCCATGCAATTTGTTGAATCCCAAAATTGTAAATAATTTGATCTTTTTATAGAATTTTAGAGCACCAACTGTTTACAAAATAAAATTGCAAAATAATGGAATCTTTTAAGGATATAATCAGCACTATCATTGTAAATTGAGAGCAAGCAGTCCCCATCATGGTGATTCATGAATGTTAGCAATTACATGATTTCTCCACAATATAAGCAGTTGTTAGTAGAATCCCATTCAACTAGCATATTTTTAAGGACAAAAAAAATTGGAACTTTAGTAAAGCTGGAAAAAACACAGCCAATCATTTGATGTAGGTGACTTTCACTAATCAATTAAACATGATAAAGACACCTTGAGTGTGCCACTTGAGCGAAAAAAAAAAGCTGTAGCAATGCAAATGTTGTTACATGGCAGCTAACCTAGAATTTAAAAAAACTAGATTTAATCATGACTATGCTTAGTAATGTACAAAGTGTTGTGGTGGAAATGTTTAAAAAAATAGATTCATAAGAGAAGTGGCTCAAATTCAAAACCACCACATCCAGCAGACCTTAACTTGGAAGCCATATGAGCATGTAATAATATGCCCAGAACTGGAACCTATTCCAGCCCCGGGAGGTCATATTCACGGTTACACTTAACAAACAAAAGTGAGCATGTCTTGGAATTTGTGATATTAATTTCTGCGCAAATACGTACCTAACCTCCTTGAATATAAGATACATACATGGAATTAGGATGCCAATCTTACTTGCATGCTATAAAGAAAAAATACCAAACAGATGAAGTACAATGAAATAGGAAAAAGACCTTTCTAAATATCAACCACATTCAACCAATCATTAACGAGAATGATGCATTCCAATGCAAGATGAAATGCAGGCTACATATAGGAATCGTGAGAGAACAGTTTACCATTATTCAAAAAAGAGTTGACAAACTCACAACAGGCCATCTGGAAGGTTGGACCATTTTCTCTATTTCCGTGTTTCAAAGATCCCATATGGGTTTGTAATTCAGTCACTTACCACCAGACTCTAACTGTGCAATAGACTCATGGGTTTGCTAGTAGATCTAGACTCAAATGGAGGATTGACTCATAAATCTTAGGACTGATTTCAAATGTATCTTGAAGAAGACAAGAACTCCTCAAAACCAATCCAAACATTTGAAGAATTTGGTTTCAACTAGATTATAAATAACCAGAGAGAAGTCTAACTCACCACTCTTTGCAAGAGCTCCGCCCTTTCCTTTACTTCCACCTAATGTTTCCGATGCCAACAAAGATATTCATCTAGACCAGACATCAAAAAGTCAACTTCTTCTGCTAACTACTCCAACTTTCTGCATAGAAGAAGAATTTGATTTCAACTAGATTACAAATAACCAGAGAGAAGTCTAACTCACCACTCTATCAACTAGATTACATATTTGCATGAATATAAATAACTAGAGAGTAAAGATAATCCTATCAACTATAAATTCTATTATTGTGAATGAATATAAATTTTAATAAGAAAGCCTATCAAATTAAAATTTATTATGAAAGAGAAATAAGGTTAGAGAAGATCTATGTCATACCTTTTTTCGTATGTTTAGATGAAATACTCTAAACTCTTTTTCAAAGCCTTGTTTAAATAAACCATCTATTGTGATGTTGAGCCTCCCTTCTCTATACAAGTTATTATGATGTATGAACATTACATCATATATTGTGATAACAAATCTGCATTCTTTTACAGTTTTGGCTAGTGTAATATACACTCTTAAACATGTATTTATACTGTGAACTCTAAACCATACAATGCATCAAACATTATGTTGTTGGCTTCTTTCTTATAAATGAGAGCCTAAAAACCCTATTTATCTTTAGGGTTTCTTATAGATGACGAACGACACCCAACATCGTGATGTGTTGCATAACATATCCAACATTATAATGCCACATTTCATTCCTCCTAAACTGCATCTCACATATGGTGCAGGGTCTCCAATAGTGTGCAACCTTATGATGTGAGACAAGATATCACATCCATTATAATTCAAAGCTATTATAATGGGATCTCAAAACCCTAATTTCTATTGTGAATTTTTTATAAGCTACACATCCTATCAAGGGATGAGATTGGGAGGTGAATTTCACAAAATGAATACCCCTCAGTCCTTGACTCTCAGTTGTAGAGGTTCAGCCTAAGGCTCGTGCTCCCCAATCATGGTAAAAACGAATTTGTGGATGACCTCTATAAAATTATAATATAAAGCTATTATAATGAGATCTCAAAACCCTAATTTCTATTGTGAACTTTTCATTAACTACACATCATACTAATAATTATTTATAGAGCCTTCATCCTCTAACTTATCCTACTCTCTTTAACTTCTCAAGCAAGAATACATTAATAATGAAATCAATGAAAATAAGCTCGTTATACCAAAAAAGAAAAAAAAACCATAGTGCTTCATATACCTTCAACTTAAATGGTTTATACTTTTACAAGATCAAAACTAGCCACTACATTAATCATTAATTTTTTTTGTAAAGTGAAAGATAAATACATACACTTATATTAGGGTAGTTGTGAAGCCCAACCATAACTAGTATAGATATCTTAAATACATTATCTAAAAAACACATAGAGGTACCACTCTAGAGCTATTTTATTTACTTATTATTATTATTATTTTTTTTCTTTAGAATTATTTTTTACTACATACACACATGGACAGAGATTTTAATTTTAAATTATCTACAATGCTTAAAATTTTAATTTTACTTTTGGAAAAGCCACCATTCATTATTTGGGCAATTCTTTTGTTTTATTTTTTACTTTGAAAAGTGTAGTAAATATTGTATACTTGTATGTTACTTTGTAATAGTTTATATTTTAAAATGATGATGTCTTATATTTAAAAAATAAACACTTAATGTAAATATTACAAAAACATGATCATCTATATATTGATCTATATATTGACGTAGTTATGAAGTCCCACTAAAGATGATAAACTTAATGGAAAATATTTAATAATATGATCACCTTTAATTATGTGTGCCAAATATCTCACTTTACTTTTAAATTATCTTGGGAAAAATAATAGATAAAATTGAAAAATATAAGAGAAAAAGAATTAATGAAATAAAAGTTAAGGTACAACTTATTAAGTCTCCTCATATAGCCAAATAGTACTTAAAGGGAAGACTAGGGATATATATTACCTACATGGCATCAAAGCCCTATTTACAACATCGTGATGTAGTGCATGGCACATCCAATGATAAGGGTGTATGCCTCATTCTTCCTCTTATAATATAGTTTATTAGGATTCAAAGGACTCATTTTTATTTCTATTGGAAAGTTTCAAAGCTACACAACATATCTAACATTATGATGCAAGGTCTCCAATGGTGCACAAGCTTTATCTTCTTCCTCTTACAATGTAATCTATTATAATGGAGGACATTGAAAACCTAATTGATATTTGAATATTAATAGGCTACACGTTATATCCAAAATTGTTTATAAAGCCTCTTTCCTCTAGCTCATTTTACTCTTAAAATTCTCAATAAATAATACATAAATAATGATAATGAATAAAAGATGTTTAAAACAAGCTAGAATATAGTATATTAAACAAAAAATACCCTACTATGTCATATAACTTCAACCTACTACTCCATACTTTACATTAATCACTAATCATTAAACTTCTTTTGTAATGTGTAAGTTAAAAAAATACACTTATATTGTGGTAGCTGTGGAGTCCTACTATAAACATTATTGTCTTAATGGAAATATAATTGAATGGTAAGAAGACATGCCCTAAAATGCAATAAAGCAAGCAATAATTAAATTAAACTAGATAAAAGAGATAAGTCTATACATGTACCTAAATCTAATATATGCTACTTAAATGCAATAAATTATCATGTCCCTATATTGAATGGATTATTAATCAAATAAAATATAATATATTTATTTAAATTATATTATTAATATAAATATTAATATTAATAGTTTTATTCTAATATATATTATTATATTATTTAAATATAAATAAATATTATAAATTAATTAATCAAATATTATAAATTAAATAATATATATTATATATTTTTTTGATTCGTAATATTCATATTTATATTACACAGAGATGAAATATATAGATTTTTGCCCTTCTGGCATAGGAAAAAGTGTCCAGGGCTGATAACAAAACGCCCAAACTGAGAAATAGCTACTACTCCTGGGACCGCGCAGGGTCAAGACCAAAATGAGGAGGTCACGCAGGACCAGAAACCCTTCCCCTGTATGCTTTTGACTATACTAAAAGCTAAAACCTATTGACAGAAACAACAGAGCAGAGAGAACGACCATCACATAAAGCCCAAAGATGCGGCCAGGGCACTAAAATCTGCAACCCATTCAAAATTACCACCGTGTGGTTCCAAATAGAGAATCTTTTGCAGGAAACCCATCCCAACTTCCACTTGTTCCCTATGAGAAACCAGAGCCATACCTTTCAAATCGAGAAGAAAAGGGAAAAAACGAACCACCTCATCTGCATCCTGAAGGAGATGGAAGTCTCCAGGCCGCAGAATGCCCACTCCCAAAGAAGTTGCCTTAATTGTGTCCTTCAACCCGACCAGAAGATTTTCTATGAACAATGTTCGCATGAGCCTTTCTGCCTTATTAAATATTATAAGAGGGGACCGATTCCCATTTATGGTGAGAGACACTTTACAAAGGGAAAAGCCTTAATTAAAGGCAATGCATTTGATTAAGGAGGCCAACTTATTTCTTAAGAATAATATGCTGAGACAAAGTAATCAACTCCTCTACAGCGGCGATCTCATGAAGCAATGAAGACAAAAGTTTGTGAGGATCCAATAGTTGGTAATAACTAATTGTTAATAGTAGCGATAATATATTAAAGAGGTTGAGTTGACGTCTCCTCATAGACTGATGATTCCCTTAAAAGGAGACACCCAATACAAAAAGGTAGCCTTCCAAGGATATAAAAAGGGATCAATGGAGTTCATCAAGCAATTCATTCAATCATCTCATCATCTCATCATCCATCGAATCAGTAGTGCAATCTCATATCACCGATTAACAATATTTATTTCAAGTGCAACAGTCACTATATGACCCTATGATGAAGAGCGGGGTGGAGATTATCAACTCAAAATCAAATGAAAAAGATTCACAATTTTGAAACCCTAACTTGGTGAATTTCTCACAAAAATCTTCATTTCTCCTAGTAGTACTCAGAACAGGGGTTTTCAACCATAACTTTCAAAAGATACATCAAACCCAAAAACTAATCACCATTTCAGATACCCTTTATGCCACTTTTTAACATACCGAATTTGTAGATAGGGTTGTTTTGGAACAGAGCCCTCAAATTTTGATTGCTACGCTGCAATTAGGTCAAATTAGGCCTATTTTCTAAAGCAATTATGTGATTTCCTCACTCCAAGTTTCAAAACTTTAATTCAAAGCTTTCCTCATGTCACATGAGGTCTGAATATGCAATTTTTATCAACTAGAACAATCACCCACTGACCCTTGTACAAAACCTTATGTCTACCTCCTTCTCTAAGCCTAATACATGAAGATATTAGGCTAGGGCTGCATCAAACATGACCCTAACTCCATTCCCTACTCCAACAAACACCAAAACCATTGAAAACATCCTATCTACCTCCATTCCACCGATTCTTAGATTTTTCCACCGGTGGAATGGATCAAAACCTCATTTTTTCAATCAAAACCCACCCTAAACTAGGGTTTTTTACTTTTTCTAGAAAAACTGCTCTAAAACACTTCAACCCTAATGAAAATTGATAAAAACAAAACAAAATTGAAGTTAAATCACTCTTCTAAAGATTCCAATCAGATTTTGTTTAGTTCCTAGCCGTACGAGATCGTACAATTCGTTGTAATAGCAGAAATTCAGTGTAAACTATAGAAAATAAAGTTATTTTATTGTTTGAACATCCAAAACCATCACCAATGTATTCTTCCAACCAAAACAAGTCATATGCAACTATTTCCAACCCTGTTGAACTGTTTCCAACTGACCTTTCAACTACTTGACTATCCAACTTCCACAAAAGACAAAAAGTTGCTTGGTAACTTTGTAGCTTTTACAAAAAATTTACAATTTTCCACAAAACTGACCCCACATGACTAAAAACATGAACCAATGGTCTAAATAGAACTTATTACAACAAAAAAAAACATGGATCAACAAAAAATACTAACATTAGACCCTTATTTACAACATGTGAACTAGGTGCTCCTGCACCATACTCCCGGGGGGAACAAAATCTCAAGCTCCACTTGAGATTAGATATTTAACTATGACTCCATGTTTCTTGATGTCTTCCTCTATCATCCAGGTGGCATCCTCCATAGAAAGGCCTTTCCACTTCACCAGGTACTCATAATACACCTTGTGCCTTGTTCTTTTAGCTTCCTTGGTATCTAAGATGCATTCAAGTTTCAATGGTTGACTTGGTGGTAAGTCCCTGATCCAATCTTCATCTGCAACCACTGTACTTGCATCTATACCTACAATCACAATCCCTTTGAATGGGTAAAGGTCAGAAACATTAAATATTGGGAAGATAGCAACTCTAGGAGGGAGTTCTATCTCATAGGCATTTGCTCCAAATTTGTGGACCACCCTACATGGCCTATTCTTTTTCATCTACAACTTTGAATACTTCCCCTTTAGTAGCCTTTCCTTCCTCAAATGAGCTAAAACTAAATCTCCCACCTTGAAATGGACCTCTCTTCTTTTCAAATCTGCATGTTAATTGTATTTCTCAACACTCTTTTGGAGGTTTTCTCTAACTTGCTGATGTATTTCCTTCATGGCAACAACAAACTCTTCTCCTTTAGCACTCCTCTCCATTCCACTCAAATCTCTGAGTTCAAACACTCCCCTAGGCTTCAATCCATACACAATTTCAAATGGGCTTTTTCCAACACTTCTGTTGATAGAATCATTATATGCATATTTAGCCTATGGAAGAATCAGATCCCATTGTTGTGCATGCTCCTTTGTGAGGCATCTAAGAAGATTTCTAAGAGTTCTATTGACTACTTTAGTCTGCTCATCTATTTGTGGGTGATAGGCAGAGCTAAAGGTCAAATTTGTACCTAACTTCTTTCAAAGAGTTCTCCAAAAGTGACCCACAATTTTACTGTCCCTGTTTGAAACAATTGTTAATGGCAATCCATGAATCCTAACCATGTCCTTGAAAAACAATCCTTCAATGTGTGAGGCATCATTTGTGCTTCTACATGGTATAAAATGTGTCATTTTACTAAACATGTCTACAACAATAAACACACTATCATAGCCTCTCTATGTTTTGGGCAACCCCAACACAAAATCCATGATGATGGACTCCCATGGTCTACTTGGGATTGGTAATGGCTGGTAAAGAATTGCATTTGTGCTACAACCCTTGGCCCTTCGACAAATAACACACTTTTTAACAAATTTTCTAATATCACTTTGCATCTTTGGCCAATAATAATATCCCCTTACCTATTCCAAGGTTTTGTCCATAACAAAATGACCCCTAAGCTACCACAATGCTTTTCCTTAATTAGATTAGTCCACATAGAACATTTGGGGATCCATAACTGATCCCTTTTAAACAATAAGCCATCTTGTACCAAAAAATCAGAGTGTTCTTCATGAAAAGTGCCATTGATCTAATTACAAACATCATAAATTTCTTTGAAATCATCATCCCCTTCATACATACCTTTCAAGGCATAGAATCCCACACTTTGGAGTTGAACTTCTTGAACCAATAATGATCTTCTGCTCAAAGCATCTGACACCTTGTTTGACTACCCCTTTTTGTGTTTGATAGTAAAGGTGAAGCTTTGTAGGTACTCCACCCACTTCACATGTCTGTGGCTGAGCTTGTCTTGGCTGTTTAAGAACTGCAAAGCATGATTGTTAGTGAAAACAATGAATTCCTTAGGAAGAAGATATTGTCTCCACTTCTTCAATGACTGCACCATGGCATATAACTCCAAGTCATAAGAGGAATACTTTTTCTTTGCCTCATTGAGCTTCTCACTAAAAAATGCAATAGGCCCACCCTCTTGCTTCAATATTGCCCCAATTGCATACCCATTTGCATCACACTCAATTGTGAAAACTTTGTTAAAGTCAGGTAATGCCAAGATAGGTTGTTGTGCTATTCTGTTTTTCAGATATTGAAAGCTTTTTTCTACCACATCAGTCCATACAAACCTTTTTCTTTTATTTCCTTTGATTGTGTCAATGATGGGAGCACATATGTGACTAAAATTCTTAATACATTTTCTATAAAAAACTATCTAAACCATGAAAATTTTTTACCTCAATTGCTGATGTTGGAGTAGGCCTATTGAGAATTGCTTCCACTTTGCTAGGGTCCATCTTCAAAGAGCCTTTGGAGATCACAAATCTAAGATAGACTAACTCTTCGTTCATGAATTCACACTTTTTCAATTTGATCATCAAATTTTCTTCATTTAGCCTCTTCAAAACCAAGTCTAGATGCTATAAGTGTTCCTCTTTAGTCTTACTAAAAACAAGGATATCATCCATATAGACAACTACAAACTTACCTATGAAGGGTTTTAGAACTTCATTCATTAATCTCGTAAAGGTGCTTGGTGCATTTGAAAGCCCAAATGGCATGACAAGCCATTCATATAACCCCTCATTTGTTTTGAAGGTAGTTTTCCACTCATCCCCCTCTCTAATTTTGATTTGGTGGTAGCCACTTTTTAGGTCTATCTTAGAAAAATAACATGCCCCTCCTAAACAATCCATCAAATCTTCCATTCTTGGTATGGGAAACCTATACCTTATGGTAATCTTGTTAATTGCCCTTGATTCAGTGCACATTCTCCAATCTCCCCCTTTCTTTGGTGCCAAAATAGTGGGGACATCACATGGGCTAAGACTCTCCCTTATTAGGCCTTTGTCAAGTAACTCTTGGATTTGCTTCTTAATCTCTTCATTCTATTGAGGGGTCATTTTGTATGGATCTTTGTCAGGTAGGTTTGCCCCTGGTATAAAATATATATGGTGGCTCACATCTCTTATGGGTGGCAAAGAACTAGGGAGCTCATCTACCACTATGTCCTTATACTTGTTCAACAAGGATTGGACCTCTTTAGATACATCTTCAACCTTTGCTACTGCTGTCATGACAGACTTTGGTCTGATTAGAATGGCATAACCTTCTCCACCTTCCTCTTTCATGGTTTTCAAAAACTCTTTTTCCCCAACCAACATTACACTAAACCCAACTTGTGTATCTACATCTTCATCTTTCAATGGAACAAGAGTGAATGAGACCCCATCCTTTTCAATCACAATGGTGTTCTTTTGCCCATCATGATTAGGCTTTCTGTCATACTGCTAGGGTCTCCCTAAAAGTATATGACAAAAATCCATTAGGATGATGTCACACAATATTTTGTCTCTATACCCTCCTATGTTGAATTCCACCCATGTTTGCTCATTAACTAGGACATGCTAACCCTTATTCAACCAGGAGACCTTGTAGGGAGTAGGATGTGGGATTCTTTTCATTGTTAACTTTTCAACCATCTTTAAAGAAACTAAATTATCCATGGAACCAGAATCAACAACTTTACACACCTTACTTTGAGATTTGCATGTGCTTCTAAACAAGGATTTTCTTTGTGGAGGCTCTTTTACCACAAGAACTTTGAGCAATGTTCTCCTCATCATTAGAATTTCTCCAATTTTTGGAACAACAGGTTGAGATGGAGAGTTGACACTCTCATTAACTTCCTCTTGCACAAATTGAGTTCTATTTTTTTCACCATGTGAAGTTGAAGGTTGTTTATCCAGACATTTCCATGTTTGATGGACAAATTGATTGCATTGATAGCATCTTCCTGAAAATGTATTTGAGCCTTTACCTTGACCACCAAATCTACCTCTATTCTTTTGTCTTCTTCCCTTGAATCCACCTCTCTGATCTGCCCCTTGGTCTTGACTATTGCTTGACTCTCCTTGTGGCTTTGTGGACTATTCTCTTCCTCCAAATATTCCTCTACCTCTGAAACTTTTTCCTCTATCCCTACTTTGTTTCTCCTACCTTCACTTTAACCTTTCTTCTACCTTGACTACCAACTGAAAACATTCTTCCACCACCCTAGGTGTGTTGAGGCTTATCTCATCTTGTATATTGAACCTCAATCCATTTAGGTGCCTTGCTACCTTCTCTACTTCATCCTCAATATGGCCTGCTCTAATGCTTAACTTATGGAACTCCTCTGTATAAGCCATGACATCCAACTCTTTTTGTTTTAGGTTCTGCAACTTCCTACTTGTCTGAATTCCACAATCAGCAGGTAGAAATTGACTCTTAACCTTAGCCACCATTCTATCCCATGAATTGTTTTTGCCTTCCCCTTCTTCAACCTCTCTTCCTGCACATAATTCCACCAAATTAGGGCATGACCTTTTAACATTATTTTAGCTAGTTTTACCTTTTGATTTTCTGCCACCTCCTCATAGTCAAAATAGTTATCAAGTGCATCAATCCTACCTAGCACTTCTTCACTATCCAACTTCCCACCATACATGGGCAATTCTATCTTCACCTTAGGAGTATCTCCCCTCATAGACTTCAACAACTTTGCCATTCTCAATTCATCAGGGTCTAACTCTTCCTCTTGGACTCCTTCTTGAGGGTTTTTATTCTCACCCCTTCCTCTTCCTCTTCCTCACTTTCATCTCTAGTGACCACACCTCTTCTTTGATTTGATTCAAGTGATGCAAGCCTTGCAAGGATAGCTTCTTGAGCCTCTTTTACCTATCTCAACTCCTTAGCATGCTTTTCTTTCAACTCTCCTACTTCTTAGGCTGTTGGATTACTTTTAGGAGGCATCTTTGTTTTTTTTCAAACTTCAACCTTTTCCACCTATTGACCAAAATAGACTTCAAATAAGGGTGTAATGTTTATATATTGTAAATAAGGGTCTAATGTTAGTATTTTATGTTGAGTCATGTTTTTAGTTTCATTGTAATAAGGTCTATTTAGAACATTGGTTCATGTTTTTAGTCATGTGGGGTCAGTTTTGTGGAAAATTGTATTTTTTTTGTAAAAGTTGTAAAGTTACCAAGCAACTTTTTGTCTTTTGTGGAAGTTGAGCAGTCAAGTAGTTGAAAGGTCAGTTGGAAATGGTTGGATAGGGTTGAAAATAGTTGCATATGACTTTTTTTGGTTGTAAGAATACTTTGGTGATGGTTTTTGATGTTCAAACAATAAAATAACTCTATTTTTCTACAGTTTACACTTAATTTCTACTATTACAATGAATGGTACATCCCAATATGGCAAGGAACTAAATAAAATTTGATTGTAATTATTAGAAGAGTGAGTTAGCTTCCATTTGGTTTTGGTTTGATTAATTTTAATCAGGGTTGAAGTGTTTTAGAGTAGTTTTTCTAGAAAAAGTCAGAAACCCTAGTTTAGGGTGGGTTTTGATTGAAAAAATGAGTTTTTGACCCATTCCATGGGTGGAAAAATCTAAGAATCAGTGGAATGGAGGTAGATAGGATGTTTTCAATGTTTTTGGTGTTTGAAAGAGAAAGAAATGGAGTTAGGGTCCTGTTTGATGCAGCCCTAGCCTAATATTTCCATGTATTAGGCTTAGAGTAGTAGGTAGACTTAAGGTTTTGTAAAAGCATGAGTAGGTAATTATTTTATTTGATAAAAATTGCCTATTCAGACACCATGTGACATGAGGAAAGCTATGAAGTGAAGTTTTGAAACTTGGAGTGAGCAAATCACATAATTTCTTTGGAAAATAGGCCTAATTTGACCTGATTGCAACGTAGCAATCAAAATTTGAGGGCTTTGTTCCAAAAAAATACTATCTACAAATTTGGTATGTTGAAAAGAGGCAAAAAGGGTATCTAAAATGGTGATTAGTTTATGGGTTTGAAGTCTCTTTTGAAATCTATGGTTGAAAACCCCTGTTCCGAGTACTACTAGGAGAAATGAAGGTTTTTGTGAGTTCACCAAGTTAGGGTTTGAAAATTGTGAAGCTTTTTCATTTGAGTTTGAGTTGATAATCTCCACCCTGCTCTGCATCACCCTATAAGCATAAAAATCATGCACAACATCCACAAGGACCCCTATGATTATATATGATCCTTATCACGTACATGTAAGTGTGAAATAATATCCTCTAAGAAGCAATCCTCTTGGTGACATGTCATTTCTTTCATCTTGTCTTGTTTCCTCTTTGTCATTTTCCCTCTCTTTGTCATTGACGCTTTTTGACACTTTGCGACACTTGTCGATTTGCATTTTCTAATCTTTCGACCCTATTCCTAAGCCTTGTATGCGTCTTGTAGGTGAGTTTTCACCTTTCCCCTATGTTTTTCATCCTCTCTACCCCTTGGAAGCCTTCTAGAGGTCCACCAAAGTTATCTCCCTCTTTCAATTTTTAGTTTCACTCAACTAATCCAAATCTCTCCCTATTATTTCCAGATCTCCCACTAGGAGATCCTACTTTGCAAGTGGAGATTTAGATTCTTGCTCATGATAAAAAAAAACAATGAAACTATACAAGATCAGAAAATGATAAAGCCAGGGGGAAAATCATCAAACAATGAAACATGTGAGTATATGAAACTCCTAACTAAATACAAAGACATTTTTATACCAAGTCTTCGAGTCTCGTTGCAAGGACTTTCAAGTGAAGTTCAGACCAAATTGAATAGGTCTACATGTAGTTAAGGAGACATAAAAAATGATGCTACCTCTTACGCATTATGGAAGGAGAAGATTTTAGCATCTCAAAACATCATAAAATATAAAAACAAAAAAAATTCAAATATTTCAAAAACAAAAATATTACAAAAATAAAAAAATGTCAAAAAGAGTTTTGTTTCTTGCATTTTAGTATCATTTTATTCATCTTGCATTATAGTGAATGACTCACTCTTATATTATTTTCATTTTAGTAAGGAGTGTAACTTTGCCAAGGTATATATGGTCCTTTCAGAACCTAGAGATTCCCCATTTTAGTTATCACCATTATCCCTTTTTCATTCCCAGTGATTCTAATCAAAGCCTAGATCTTAGCCTTACACTAATCCCAGTCTTAATAAGCCAAGATGTTAGGTCTAAAAAAAGTTAGTATTCAAACATACAATGTTGAAAGGAATCTTGCAAGAAGACCTTCACAATTCTTCCCTAGTAGAAGAGAAGTCCAACTAGATTACAAAAACTTTAGGTGGTGCTCAGCCCCTTATCTTTCCTAGCCAAAAATGTTAAGAGGATCAAAACTCTAAAGGAAAAATTCTAAAATCCAAGTTAATTAAAAAAAATGAGTGATCAAAATAAGAGTGTTGAGAAAAGTGAGTATTGAGAGGTAAAGCTATTGCATATCCAAAGTTCCAAAAGCATTCATTTTCATAAAAGTCAAAAATCAAAAAAAGAGAAAAAACCAACAAAAAAAAGAGAGATACAAAAAAAAGAGTTAAAAAGAGAAGATTGTTTAATGTCTGTACCCTTGGGTGGAGATCAGTCTAAGCTCGAAGCTTCAAATGTGACATTCTAATAGAGAAAATAAAAGAGAAAGATACAAAGCACACACACACACTAGCTGAGGAAAGATGAGAGTCTAGTAGTCTTTAGGATCATCTTCTATCTAGGGACCCTGGTTCTCTCCCATTTATCCTTTACCTCAGGTCTGTCTTGCTTGTCATCTATGATCTAAGTCTAGCGAACATCAATAAAAATTGTTACTTGCCTAATGTGAAAGCTTGTCAGATTGTCTTATCTAGATAAGAATCAGTGATTAGCCTTTAGCAAAGCCCAAAATTAGAAGCACTCCATTTTCACTCCTGCTCCCCACTTGAGTTATAAAATCCCTATCTCACAGACTTGATTAGGTCTCTTACACCAAAATAACCTGCAATCCACTAGATTGAAAACCATTATAAAGAGTAGTCATATTGTTTGTTCCATATTACACTCATACCAAAATCAGAAAAAGAGTCTCAAAGAAATAAAGTCAATGTCATAATTGATGACATTCAATAGAAGTGAATGTTTCATTTTAGCATTTCTTGTGTTCTTGCATCTGCATATTGTAAACTGCATCTCATATATATGCCAAAAAAATTACAAAAAACATGTCATCATCATCATATTTGCATGGTTAGAGTTGAAGGAAAAAATATAACCAAAAAGTTCTTAAGCTAACATAATGCAAAAGAGATGAGTACCCATTCGATAGGAAAAACCATAAAAAGATAAACTTTCATTGATATATCCAAAGTTACATGCGCACGAGAGTACCAAAGAGCTAAGACCAAAATGCTCTCAAGGGAAGTAAAGGCTCCCCATGTAACAGGGCACAATCTCATAGGAAAAGAAAAGTAAAGTCAAGGATGGCTACATCCAATAGAACCCTCAGGACTCCTACTCCTCTGTCTATGTGTGCCACTAGTTTCTCCATAAGATCTATGGGAGTGAGGCATCTTGTTATGACCCGTGTGATTATAAAGGCCCTGTTGTAGTAGCATCTCACTGTCCAAATCTGAGATGAGCCATCTCATGAAGCCACTGATTCTCACCCCTAAGGATGAGATTCTCAGCCTTCAAATCTGTAATCACTTGACATCCATGATAGGTAGGAGCAAAAATTTTAGTGTGTCACCCAATAACATGCGGCATACTTGGGTCAACTAAAAGACTCTCTCTCTAGACAACCTAGTGAAGGGAGAAGCCAAGCTAACATTGATCTTGTGAACAAAAATCCTCCACACTTTAGCATTAACTGTGAATTGAACCAAGAAAAGCAAAAAATGTGTTAGTTCTTCATGAAAAGAAAGGAAAGACAAAGGACAAAAGTGTGAAAATAATAAAACAAATGAAGACATATGTGGGTCACCAGGTTGCCACTTAGGGTCAAGTTGCCGCATCATCTCATCAGAGTGAGGATGTCTGGGAACTATAGGTGAACCCTTTGGAACATTATGAACATCATCCACATCATTAGCATCATCATAAACATCATCCTATATATCCTCTGGTGAGCCCTCATCTGTCGAATCATCGCCATCAGGAATATAGTCCTCATTAGTAGAATCTGAGTCCTCAACAACAATGAGTCCTTAGGAAGGAGTACCTCTCCCTCCCCTTTGTCCACCTCTTGAAGATGTAGGAACTCTAGTAATGAAGACTGCATGAGTCAAAGGAGTCCAAGTAACCGTCCTCTAGCTAACCTCGCCCATCTCCTAGACAGATCTATAGTAGGTCGTCACTTAGGGCAAATCCTTAGGGAAGTCCTTGCCAAATTGCTACAAGATGTGCTCAATGTGATGATCATTGACTAGACCATTATGGTCTAAAAGCTCCAATATCCCACGACAGTACTCTCTGATCTCTCCATCATGTGACCATGATCTCTCTAAGTCCAATGAGGATAAAAAATCATATCCTCATCTATGAGAGTAGCTACATCTTGTAGAGAAGCATCAAAGTGACCCACCCAAATCCATCTAGCTTCTCTTAGAAGATGCCTATCACGAATCAGAACTAGCCTCTAATAAGGCCTACTATGCTTAAAGATCCAAGTCATAAATAAAGAAGAGTGGCTAAAAGCAAAAGACCCTCATCGTCCAATATGGTAGAAATCTTTGTATATGATGGCCAAAATGTCTAGTCCCCAAGCATAGACTTTCCCCTACTCAAGACCCTGTATAATTGGTGCCCAACACCATCTCAAGAGAGCTAAGGCTTTGTCTCCAGAGAAACTCAATGCAATCAAGACAATCAGGAACTTTCTCAAGTGATGAATGTGAAGTCATGGCATAGAAGTAAGATGAACTCTTGTCTAATCCTCAAGGCAAATAACCCCCATAAACTGTGCCCAAGACACCTTGTCCTCAAAGGACTCACTAGCAGGCAAGACAACAGGATGTCCTCTCACAAGAACTCCAAGTATATGGTAAGCATCAAAATGAGTGGTAGTCCTCTCTCTTGAAACCTATGGAAACTTGAATGTGTTCATATCTACATTGCAGTATGTCAAGATATCATAGAAAATGATTGCCACAGGATGAATGATTGGCACATGAAAGACTCTGGCTAAGCCCACTTTCCTCAAAATAGAATGATTATCATCACTTAGTGAAGCAAACATCTCTAAGAGCCACAACTCCTCTCTGCAAGCATTCCATTGAATACACATGTCTTGCAAATCAGAAAAGAGCTTTAGATTAGATCTTGTCAACTTGTAAAAATCCTAAAAGTCGTAAAACTTGCAGAAATCTTACAAAAAGTATATAAACCATCAAAATTGCAATAAACAGGAAGATGCAGTAGTCAAATTAGGTTGAGATAGAGTGAAACAAATGTTCGAAAATATCAAATTTTAGATAGAATTCACCCTGTTGTGATGTTCACAACACACCCCATTTTACTCCTTAGCAAAATGGGGACCCCTGCTGTGGCTGTTGCTTTTTGCTTTTGTTTTTGTGGGTCTTTTTGGTGGTAAAGGGAAAAGAGGATTAAAACTTGAAAACTTTGATAAAATAGAGAAAAAATGCATTTTCAATACCAGGGTATGATATGGTTGGATTCCTTGTGAAAAATGAGCTAGGGTTGCTTTTTGAACCATCTTAAAATTTGCCATATTTCGCAAGTTATGATAATTTTGGTAAAATAGACATTCAGGTTTGTATATCGCTTTACATATACAGGGTCATTTGTATATGCAAAGGATTTTGTTTTTGTACTTAGTTGCATTTGCCTTTTGCAATCGGGTTGCATATGCATTTGATTTTGTATGTTAGGCCATTGTATGTTGCACATACAAAGTAGTTTGTATATCGCGTCATGCGTATACAAAGTCTCTTGTATGTCGCTCACATACAAAGTCGCAAAATGGGTCTTGTGTATTGGGTTTACATACAAAGTTGCTTGTATGTTCTTTTTTGTATGCATTTGCTAATATGTTATGTCTACATACAGGGTGGACCTGAAAGCATCCTGAAGAAGAGTGAAATGGTTGTATATTTGGTGCTTGTATGTTTTTACATACAAGAAGAACATACAAGTGAAAAGATACAAGGCTCATTATGTACAAGCGCTAGACCTGAAAAGTCTATTAAAATAGCTTAAATCCTTGTATGTTTTCGGCTTGTATATCGAAAGATACAAGTACAATATACAAGCGCTACATACAACGCAGACTTAAAGGAGTTATCAAACAATGTTAATTCATTGTATAGATTCTGGCTTGTATATTTCAAAACATACATTACACCTTACACATACACACCGGAATCCAAATGAATTTGAAATCAGATTTAAATGCTTGTATCACGTCCAAATTGAATATCTAAAACATACAATGCATTGTTTTATATGGCAGAATTGAAAAATTATAAATAGAAGTTAAGTGCTTGTATATTTTGCATTTGTATATTGCGATATACAAACTGATATACATTGTGATATACAAGCCGCAGAACTCAAAAGGATTAGAATCTGATTAAATGGATGTATCACGTCTGGCTTGTATAGCAGATATACAAAATTTTAAACAAGAGGAAGGGCGGGAAAGCGAAGCGATAGGTTTTTTAAGCATCTTTTTTAGGCCCAAATGCATATTTTTGGTCAATGATAGTTGACCCGACTTTTCTAAGTGCTATATATGCATTTTTTGGATGTGATTTTCATGGATTCAGGGCCCGATTGATGCGTTCACACAGTCATGACTAAATTTAGGAGCTATTTTTCTTCCTGCAGGTTTATTAAATGATGATACTTATTGCTTATCCATTTTTGTAGGTTTGCAGTTGAAGAGGAAGTTGAAGCTTAATGGCGGTGACATCACAGAGGAGGAAATCTAATCTCAGGAGCAGAGGAAGATAGGGATGAAGGATGAGGAAGTCAAGGGTCTTTATTGATAAAGGCAAAATGCAGATGGGGACATTATTGCAGCAGACCACAGAAGTTAATATTAAGCTGCTAGGGTTTCCAGAAGGGCATTTTTCATCCAGATTTGATGTATACTCAGAGATATTTTGGGAGACTTGTTCTCCAGCATTTATTACTATAACCGGAGGTTTGAACCAGTGCTTAACTGAGGTTTTGAGCTATATTAAGGATAATCAAAGTCTATATATTGTGCCTCTATACACTGTAAAACTTTACACAGGGGCTACATAGGAAATTTTAGAGAATAACTAGTAGTTGTAATTTATCTCAACATTTAGAATAGAGGGACTTCTTAGTTTAGAAAAATAGAAGAAGGAGGTCGCTTGTGTCTGCAACAAGGAGCGTTTGGAACATCCTGCCTCCTTGATGTATATGTAAAGCTTGTAAGTTTTTTTGTAAATTGATCAATGAAGCTAAGAGTCATTCAGACATTGTAAATCATATATGATTGTGTATTTGTAATACAATTGAATCTGGAATTCTACATCTATCCTCTGAGTGTTTTCTTACTCTTCATTATGTTTGAAACATTTTCTCTTAGAGCTTGCAATTTTAGGTGTATGTTTGTGAAAATGCTCAGAACTTACACTTAGGGTTTTGTCTGTGGATTTGATCAATTTGCTGCAATACTTATATAGTGGATAACAGAACAATTAGATCCTTTGGTAGAATGAATGATGTTTAGATTAGATCTTCCTAACTTTTCCCAACCCATCTGAAAACACTTAGCTTAAAATGTAGAAATTTGAAGAAAATTTGTCTTATATTTAAAAAGGCATGCATAACAGAGTTAAAAGTAGACAGTTTTCATAAATATTTAAGAGGAGAAGGCTGCAATAATTCAAGAAGACCATTTAAAATCTTTGCAGCACAGTAACACTTTTATGCAAAAGAATGAACAAACACACTAATATTTATAATCTTTTTGCATAAGTTTGAGCCCAGTAAACCAACAAGAAACCCTAAACTACATAAGGCCCCTTGAACATTACAGCTTCACATCGACCAACTGAATTTGCCCAACAGGTCAAGACCTGAATATATTAAACTCGGGATTAAACGAATCTTAACCAATTCCTTCATATCTTTCAAGTCAGTTTTGGTTCATTTTATGTGAATTTTAACTATTGTTATGACTGTCTCAAGACAATCACCAATAGTTTCTTGGTGCTAGAAGGAGGGCCATTTGATTTAGGGTTTTGTTTTAAATAGAAATGGCTCATAACAGTGGTAGAGTGACTAGATCTAGATCCAGTTTAGGGGATATATTTTACAATTACCTAATATAAGATGAAGTAGGAGTCCTCTAATTTGGAATCCTAAAATATTACAAGCAGGAAGTTCATTTGGAACACCCCCTGGATCACCTTATACCATTCATAACTTTGTGAGTCCTGACAGATCTTTAAATCTTGCTTCAGGTACTCCTAGTGGTCCTAGTCCCCCTAAAGATCCTAATCCCCTAGGAAATCCAGGTATTCCTACAACTCTCGGTCAAGCACAAATACCCATGATGGCTTATTTTAATACCAACTCTCCCCTACACTTTAATGATTACAATGAGATGCCCAAAAATCTAGAAAAGATATGTCCCAAATATCAGTTACACCAAGACCCGGAAGACCACATTAGAATATTCAAGGAAGCATGCTTTAGGGCTAGATTAGAACACAAGGACATGGTGTGTAGATTGTTTCCCTACACCTTTAATGAACAAGCCTCTAACTGGTACGTAAACTTACCCAATGGTTATATTTCTTCTTGATCACTTATGGAAGAAGCATTTCTGTCTAGATTTAGAGGATCCATTGACCCTTGTATCTTGTATCATAAATTAGCCACTATAAAAAGAGGAGAGGGAGAGCTAATTGATAATTTCAATGACAGATTTCAAAAAGCCTACTCTAGGTTGGTAGCCCCTTACACCATGGATGATGATACCTTGTTAGCCATGTACTATGCTACCTTGGATCCTTTAACTACCATGTTTGTCAAGAGAAAACCTGACATAGATTCAATATCCAAAGCCTATAAAGAGGCAGCCTCAATAAATCAAGAGATGAGACCTACAACTTATAGCCCATTTGCTAATGGAGGAAATTTTGGGATGTAGAATTAGGTACAACCTCGGAATGGAGTCCCTGTGCATCACACTCTATTATTAAATCTAGTTCCTTCTTACACACTTGTGTATAGTCCTACCCCAATCCAAGCCATAGCTCCTTACACAAATAACATTGCTAATAACAATCAAGATAATGGTCAGCCTTTCTTCTAACCTCCTAGAGATACAACTGTAGCAAAAGCACAGGACAAAAGGGAAGAAATTAAAGAGATAAGTGCACGCTTGAAAAGATTAACCACTGAAGTGACACAACTAAGAAATGAGAACCTCTATGGAAGAGGTAACCAAGGATACAATCAAAATCAGAATTATAACCAAGGCCAAAATCAGAACTATAATTCAAATCTAAATCAGAACTACAATCAGAGCCATAACCAAAATAATAGCCAAGGCCAATGTTCAAATCATAATCAAAACTATAATCAGCATCAAGGTCATAACCAAGGGAAACCAATACAAAATAGAGGACCAGTGGTAGACAATAGGGCCTAGGGTAACAATAACAGAAATCAAAATCAGCCTAGGCCACCCAAAACATGGAACACTAGACCAAACAATGGTACTCTAGCTTCTCCTTTTGAGCATACAGATAATCATGATGCAAAACAAACAACTAGCATCCAAATGACCAATACATCACTAAAAAAATTGTGCAGATTTCACAATACCAATGCCCATGCTGAGCTTGACTGTCCACAGTTCCATTTAGCAGCTAGCATATTTAATATAGATGTGCAACCTCCTACTTCTGAGTTTCTCATACCCAAGGGTAATGAGGTAGTACCCTCAGGGTACGATACAGCTTTAGTTTTAGAAACATTTACCTTTGCAGCTTCAGAAGAGAAAGAGGATGAATTGTTAGAAGATGAACCATACTTCTGTGAAAATCTTTATCCTAAATCAGATTTTGTGTTAAACACTTTTCAGTTTCCTTTTGAAACTAAAAATGAGGTACTAACTGAAATATAATAGGTGCAGGCCTTTCAATAGACAAATAAGAACCACACCTACAATTTAAGAAACAACACTAGGCCAGGAGGACCTTTCACCACTTTCATTCCTCCTAACAACTTCAATACACCCCCAGATCAGAATGCTAGCAACAATCCTGCCATACTTAAAGCTAATCATCATAAAAATTGTGGAACAGCAGTAGAAAAGGCCCAAACAAGTAAAACTGAAATAGTAGAGACAACAAGATTAACGAGCTACTTGTCAGAAGAAATAAAGAAAATTAAGGTCAGTATACCTCTGAATGAATTATTGAAAACTCCAAGGATCAGAAATGCTTTTATAAAATCTCTAGATGTATCCATGACAGATGAGGTTGTTGCTAACATAGTTGTTCCTAATAGAGACTCACCACCTAAAGAGAAGAGTTAGAAAGTTGAGTAGCCTTCCAATATAAATGTAGTAATGTATGCTAATAAGAAGGATACTCCTCCTTTCTTATTAACTATTAGATTGTGTGGGAAGAACATACACAATTGCATGGTAGACTCTGGTGCATCAGCCAATGTAATGACCTTAGGAATATGTAGAACTCTCAGGCTGACTCCCACCAAATCTGCTAAGGTTGTCACACAGTTAGATAAAACTAAGGTTAGTGTGATAGGAGAACTAATGAACAGTCAGATGCAATTAGCTTCAAACCCCAGGGTAAAGCCAATTCATTGACATTCAAATAGTGGACATACCTATGAATTATGGAATGTTGCTGAGTAGGGATTCGTCCAAGACATTAAACAGATATATGGCCACTGATTTTTCGCATATGTGGCTACCTTGGAGAGGTGTCCCAAACCAGATTAGAATAGAGGCAGAACCCATGATGAAACACATGATAATAGAGTATAATCGAATGAATGAAATATTGTATGCTGTTGTTCAACCTAGTGTTTATAGGATTACTAATAATGGGGTACAAATTGAAGAGATCATGATGTTAAACATTAGAAAAAAATGTGTCAGCAAGGAGATAACATTATTCATTGAGTCTAATGGAAATTCTTTAGATGAAGAAAATAGTGCAATGGACAAATTTGGTCATGTCATTAGACAAGAGGTAGAAGAGTGCATTAAACAGAATCTGCCAATCTAATGTATACTATATAAGGAAAGATGTAGAGTTCATGATAGGCCACATTCTGAGGAGAGTTGTGGAATGTGCAAAGACATTATTGAATATGAATACAAAAAATGCACAAAGAGGGTAAAATTACAAGAAGAAAATGTGAATCCTGATCAACCACAGAGATACTTTAAGAGTAATTTAGATGCTCTGATTTCAAATTTAGGAGAAGGAGTGAAGGACAAGGGTAGTTGTCTTTCTAATTTTCAAGATGAAAATACACATATGCAAGTTGACCAAACAGAAATACCCATGAATAAATAGGCCAGCACCCCACAAGTAATAGAAAAGACAAAGCATGCTAAAATAAAAGGTTAGAAAGGTCAAGATGGCATGTGGACACTAAAATGTAATGGGTCCAAGTCAAAACAGGGTACGGGTGCAGGTATTGAACTCATAGATCCTCGAGGTAAATCATATCTAGTAGCATATAGGCTACAGTTTTCCTGTACTAACAATATTGTTGAATATGAAGCCTTAATTTTGGGACTTGTCATGGCCATTCAGAAAAAGGTAAAAATGATTAAGGTATTTTCAGACTCTGAGCTGTTAGTCAGACAAGTAAGGAAGCTATATGCTTGAAATTACAAGAAAATGATTTGTTACAGACATAGAGTATGGGGTTTAATAGATTCATTTGATGCTTTCAACATAGAGCATATCCCTAGGGAGCTGAACCATAGGTTGGATGCGCTATTAGTTGCTACTAGCACATTAGAACCCTTGACACTATCAGGTTTGAGACAATTTGTTGTAGAATTAGTTAATGTTCCCAGTATCCCAAACAATATTACACACTTTCAAGTATTTGGAGGGGATCAGTAAATCATTGATTTTCTAACTTGTAATGAGGTGTTTGAGGCTCAAATCATTGATGAGCAAGAGAGGCCTGAGATAACATGGGATGAAGAGGATATAATCAACTTAAAGAGCAACTTCTTACCCAAAGGAGTAATTGAATTAGAACATATTTTTGACTTCAATGGAGTAATAAGACAGAAGGACTTGCCCAAAATAGAAGGGGGTAAGTGTGATTTACACAATTTAGGGATAGAGCAAAATCCACAAAATGTGCGGATTGGGAGGGCTTGCTCTGAGAAAATTAGAAAAGAAATTTTAGATGCTCTAAAAGATTACAAACATGTAATAGCATGGACATATGAAGACTTGAAAACCTATGATACGTCCATCATAACTCATGTAATACCATTGAGGCCAGAGGTTAAACCATTTAGGCATAAACAAAGGCCTGTGAATGCCATTCTAGAGCCTTTAATCTTTGAGAAAGTTAAAAAATTACTATTTGCTGGAATAATTTTCCCATTCAGACATTCAGTCTGGGTAGCTAACCAAGTACCAGTAAGGAAGAAAAACGGAGACATTCGGTTGTGCATAGATTTTAGGAACTTGAACAAAGCATCTGAAAAGGATAATTATCCTCTGCCTCCAATAGACGAAGTGTTGCAAGTAGTAAATAGGGCAAAGATGATGTCTTTCTTAGATGGTTTCTCAGGTTATAAACAAGTTTTAATAGATAGAGATGACAGATTAAAAACCACCTTCACTTGTAAATGGGGTAATTATGCATATAGGAGAATGCCTTTCGGTCTAATCAATGCAGGTGCCACTTTTCAGAGAGCCATGGACATTGCATTTTGTGGATTATCAGGTAAGTGCATTGTTGTGTATATGGATGATCTGACTGTGTATTCCAAGGATGCATTTGCTCATGCTGAAGATCTCAGAAAAATACTTAAGTGATGTGAGAGGTACAGAATTTCTCTCAACCCTTAAAAATGTTCATTTGGAGTAACTGAAGGTGAATTACTAGGGCATGTCATTTCTAAAGATGGAATATCGATTGACCCAGATAGAATAGAATCAATAAAAAATTTGCAAATACTAAATAGTAGGAAAGAATTAAAATCATTTTTTGGTAAGATTAACTTTGTTCGAAAGTTTATTACAAGTTTTGTAGAAATTGTGCAGCCACCAAATGCCATGTTGAAGAAAGATGTGCAGATAGAGTGGAGGCCTGTGGCTAGGGCTGCATTCGAAGATATCAAGAGGGCCATTTCTGATGCCCCTGTATTGACAAGCCCATACTACACAAAGCCATTTTATATCTACTCCTTCGCATCCTCCCATTCAGTCGCGGCTACCTTGACGCAGAAGGGTGAAGACAATGAAGAAAAGCCCATTGCATTTATGGGCGTGCCTCTGAAGGATACACAACTGAGATATCTAGATACCGAAAGACAAGCATTTGCATTAATGAGGGCTGTGAAGAAATTTAGACATTATATTTTACACAGCTAGGTCAAAGCCATAGTGCCATACGCAGTCATAAAGATGTTGCTGATGAATAACGAACCTAGAGAAAAGAGAGCCAAGTGGATCACCGCGCTGCAAGAGTTCGACATGGAAATCATTCCCATGAAGCTAGTCAAAGGGCAGATGTTAGTGCAAACAATAGCGAATATAGACCTAGATTTGATAAAATAGCAATATGTATTGAATTCCCAGGATGCATTAGACTGGTATGGTGATTTAAACACTTTTCTAATATCTGGAAAGTCCCCTAATAGGATGAAAGCTTCTCAGAGGAGAGCTTTGAAGATTAAAGTACAAAAATATATGGTACAAAGACATCTTCTATTTAGGAAGAACCATGATGGAATTTATTTGAGATGTCTAAACAGAGCTAAGGTGGATAAGGTGTTAACAGAACTGCATGACAAGTACGGAACAAGTCATAGTTCCCATCAAGCTACAACACACAAAATATTGAGGGTAGGCTACTACTGGCCCATGATGTTCAAGGATACAGAGCATCACATCAAGAGTTGCCACACATATCAGACTGCAGTAGATAAGGGAAGAAATCAAGCCAACCCATTACAACCTGTGATTGAATCAAGACCATTTGCACAATGGGGCCTGGATTTCATTGGAGTCATCAATCCTCCATCTTCTACAGGACATAATTTCATACTGATGGTGACTGACTATTGTACAAGGTGGACTGAGGCCACATGCTGCAAATTCTCCACAACCGAGGTAGTTATCGAGTTTCTTGAAGAAAACATCATCACCAGGTTTGGAACTCCCTATTCATTGGTATGTGACAACGGCCCTGCTTTCTCTTCTTTAAAGTTTTCTAAATGGGCATTTGAATATGGGATTGTTTTAAAGTTTTCATCAAATTATTACCCTCAAGGTAATGGATTAGCTGAGTCTACAAACAAAATTTTATTATATATAATCAAGAAGTTGATTGCAAAGAGTCTTAGAGATTGGAATACCTTGTTAAAATACGCATTGTGGGTAGATAGGACCAAGTTTAAAATAGCTTTAGGCAGCACACCTTATCATTTAGTTTATGGGACTGATCCCATACTTCTAGTAAATCTGAGAATACCAATCTGAAAGTTTGCCAATGAGTATTTAGGCTTTGATAACCAAAGGGAAGCCAGAATAGTACAAATGCTACAATTAGATGAGAAAAGAGGTCAAGCCATCAAGAAATTTGCAAAACACCAAGCAGTAGTTAAGATGTGGTTTGATAAGAGGGCAAGAGTCAAAACATCTAGGATATCTAACTTAGTGCTGTGCTCGGACAAAGCACATGAAAAGAAGGGGAGTCATGGAAAATTTGACAAACTATGGTTAGGCCCATTGCAAGTCTTAGAAATAATAGGAGACAACACATTTAGACTCAAGACCTTGACAGTGGAAGATGTGCCATTACCAGTTAATGACCAACATTTGAAACACTACTTCTAGGCTTGATGTAAAGAGCAGTCCATTCTTTGTGTAAAATAGTGTAAGTAGTGTATAGTTTTCTTTATTTATTTACTGTTGTAGATTAGTTGTTTGTATATTTTTGTTTTGTTTCTTTCTGTTTCTTTCTGTTTGTTGTTTTGTTTTTGTTTTGCTATTTGTACAATTTTCTTTTGCTTTGTTTTGTTTTCCTTGTACAGTCTGTTTGTTTGGTTGTTTGTTGTCTCCTCAACAGGGACCTTTGTTTTTCTTTAGATTATTAAGGAGCAAGCTAACAACCATTGAAAATAGTATAAAATTTAGAATATTCAGTTTAATCATTTGCAATTTATGCATAACTTGTTGTGACTGTCCATGAATGTAGAGAGTTATTTAACTTTTGAAATTTAGTATTCAATAATAGTGATTGAGAATTCAAAGGAGGTTTCTCACAATGACACACCTAAAATTCTTGGGTTTGTTGAACTTACCAGTGTTGATATTAGGTGAAAAATTCGAGGTCACCCTTGCTACCATTACAATTCTCAGCTTAATTTCAGCAAGTGCTCACTCCTTGTATCATAAAGTTACAAATTGCTATATCTTGTGAAATGTCTATCAAGCATAAAAATCAATAAAGTATAAAAATATAATAAAGCGAATTATACTGGAAATCCAGATTAAGCCATCTAAGTAACTCTACCGGGGCTATGGATGCTCGCTAGGAGTGGGGCTCTACTTAGGAGAATTGTAACGATAACCTTGCCGAGGCTATAGATGCTCGCTGGTAGCAAGGCTCTATCTGGTTGGCTATGAGGGAACATCCTCAACTACGTAGGCTAATATCAGTCATTGGTTTGTTCAACTAATCTTCAAGATGAGGATAATTAATCACGTGCACACACTTGAATTGAAAATGAAAATTCATGCACCCTTATTGAATACCTTAGGTCTCAAGTTGAATAATAATTTGTAGAAAAGACAGTCAGAAATTATGAATTTATTTCATTTAGTTTTCTTGAATGCTTTGAATTTAATTGTTTTGTTTGGTTACTAGTTGTTGTGATGTTCACAACACACCCCATTTTACTCCTTAGCAAAATGAAGACCCCTGCTATGGCTGTTGCTTTTTGCTTTTGTTTCTGTGGGTCTGTTTGGTGGTAAAGGGAAAAGAGGGTTAAAAATTTCAAACTTTGATAAAATAGAGAAAAAATACATTTTCAGTACCAGGGCATGATATGGTTGGATTCCTTGTGAAAAATGAGCTAGGGTTGCTTTTTGAACCATCTTAAAATTTGCCATATTTTGCAAGTTATGATCATTTTGGTAAAATGTACATTCAGGTTTGTATATTGCTTTGCATATACAGGGTCGTTTGTATATGCAAAAGGTTTTGTTTTTGTACTTAGTCATATTTGCCTTTTGCAATCAGGTTGCATATGCATTTGATTTTGTATGTTAGGCTATTGTATGTTGCACATACAAAGTAGTTTGTATATCGCATCATGCATATACAAAGTCTCTTGTATGTCGCTCACATATAAAGTCACGAAATGGGTCTTGTATATCGGGTTTACATACAAAGTTGCTTGTATGTTCTTTTTTATATGCATTTGCTAATATGTTATGTATACATACAGGGCAGACCCAAAAGCATCGTGAAGAAGAGTTAAATGGTTGTATATTTGGCGCTTGTATGTTTTAACATACAAGCAGAACATACAAGTTAAAAGATACAAGGCTCGTTATGTACAAGCACCGGACCTGAAAGTCTATTAATATAGCTTAAATCCTTGTATGTTTTCAGCTTGTATATCGAAAGATACAAGTACAATATACAAGCGCTACATACAACGCGGACTTAAAGGAGTTATCAAAGAATGTTAATTCGTTGTATAGATTCTGGCTTGTATATTTCGAAACATACATTACACCTTACACATACATGCCGGAATCCAAATGAATTTGAAATCAGATTTAAATGCTTGTATCATGTCCAAATTGAATATCTAAAACATACAATGCATTGTTTTATATGGCGGAATTGAAAAATTATAAATAGAAGTTAAGTGCTTGTATATTTTGTGCTTGTATATTGCGATATACAAACTGATATACATTGCGATATACAAGCCGTGAAACTGAAAAGGATTGGAATTTGATTAAATGGATGTATCACGTTCGGCTTGTATAGTGGATATACAAAATTTTAAACAAGAGGAAGGGCAGGAAAGCGAAGCGATAGGTTTTTTAAGCATTTTTTTAGGCCCGAATGCATATTTTTGGTCAATGATAGTTGATCTGACTTTTCTAAGCACTGTATATGCATTTTTTAGACGGGATTTTCATGGATTCAGGGCTCGATTGATGCATTCACATAGTCACGACTAGATTTAGTAGTTGTTTTTCTTCCTACAGGTTTATTAAATGATGATACGTATTGCTTATCCATTTTTGCAGGTTTGCAGTTGAAGAGGAAGCTGAAGCTTAATGGCAGTGACATCACTGGGGAGGAAATCTGATCTCAGGAGTAGAGGAAGATAAGGATGAAGGACAAGGAAGTCAAGGGTCTTCATTGATAAAGGAAAAATGTAGATGGGGACATTATTACAGCAGACCACAGAAGTTAATATTAAGCTGCTAGGGTTTCCAGAAGGGAATTTTTCTTCTAGATTTGATATATGCTCAGAGATATTTTGGGAGACTTGTTCTCCAGCATTTATTACTATAACCGGAGGTTTGAACCAGTGCTTAACTAAGGTTTTGAGCTGTACTGAGGATAATCAAAGTCTATATATTGTGCCTCTATACACTGTAAAACTTTACACAGGGGCTACATAGGAAATTTTAGAGAATAACTAGCAGTTGTAATTTATCTCAGCATTTAGAATAGAGGGATCTCTTAGTTTAGAAAAATAGAAGAAGGAGGTCACCTGTGTCTGCAACAAGGAGCGTGTGGAACATCTTGCCTCCTTGCTATATCTGTAAAGCTTGTAAGTTTTTTTGTAAATTGATCAATGAAGCTAAGAGTCATTCAGACATTGTAAATCATATATGACTGTCTATTTCTAATACAACTAAATCTAGAATTCTGCATCTATCTTCTAAGTGTTTTCTTGCTCTTCATTTGAAACATTTTCTCTTAGAGCTTGCAATTTTAGGTGTATGTTTGTGAAAATGCTTAGAACTTACACTTAGGATTTTGTCTATGGATTTGATCAATTTGCTACAATACTTATACAGTGTATAACAGAACAATTAGATCCTTTGGTAGAATGAATGATGTTTAGATTAGATCTTCCTAACTTTTCCCAACCCATCTGAAAATACTTAGCTTAAAATGTAGAAATTTGAAGAAAATTTGTCTCATATTTAAAAAGACATGCATAACAGAGTTAAAAGTAGATAGTTTTCATAAATATTTAAGAGGAGAAGGCTGCAATAATTCAAGAAGACCATTTAAAAGCTTTGTAGCACAGTAACACTTTTATACAAAAGAATGAACAAACACACTGATATTTATAATCTTTTTGCATAAGTTTGAGCCCAATAAACCAACAAGAAACCCTAAACTACGTAAGGCCCCTTGAACATTACAGCTTCACATCGACCAACTGAATTTGCCCAACAGGTCAAGACTTGACCATATTAAACTTGGGATTAAGTGAATCTTAACCGATTCCTTCATATCTTTCAAGTCAATTTTGGTTCATTTTATGTGAATTTTAACTATTGTTATGACTGTCTCAAAACAATCACCAACACACCCCACCAGGGTCACCCCTGGGTGACCTAGATGTCAACAGCATCTACCCTCCATTGACCTTGTTATCAATAGGATCTCCTCCCAAGTGATCCTATTGTCAGCCAGATTTCCCCCGTGTGACCTGCCTAACAAAAGGGGTGACCCTATGTGGAGATCCCATGAATAGAAAGTACTCTAAAATCCCCTTTTCTTAGCTAATTTTAGTAAACATAAGACCAATTCTACTCTAAATGACAAAACAAAGACAATGCAATAGATAAAATCACCAAAAATAGACTATTTCAAGAGATTTTTCACAAATTTTAACCTAGGGTTTAGAGAAGGGTTTTCATTCTTTGCGTACCTGATTCTTAGTGGCTAAAGAAGAGGCAACCATCTTCATGACGTCCCCTATGATATCTACCCAATGACTATTGACATGATCAATTTGTCACCGATTCACCGAAATCTCACTAATTTGATTGCTTTTCTTGCTCTTAGCTTAGTTTCTTTTATGTATTCTTAGATTAGTTTTTGCTTTCATGCATCTTTTGTGCATTGTTTTGCATGCATTCATTCCTATAGGTCTCACCACAAAGGCAAACAACTAGTCGAACTCTCAAGATCTAGGGTAAGCTCATCATATTCAATTTTCATTATTTATCTTGATATATTTAGATGTCAAGATAACACTAGTTATTGCAAGTACAATTGTAGAAAATTGACAACACGTAAGGCCTAGTTTAGGAATGGTACATACCTTTCATGTAGACTACCATCACTGAGGGGCAAATATGTAAGAACAAAAATCATGCACAACTTCCACGAGGACCCCTATGATGATATATGATCCTTGTCATGTACATGGAAGCATGAAATAATGTCCTCTAACCAAGAATCCTCTTGGTGAGATGTCATTTCTTTCATATTTTGTTCTTTCCTCTTCGTCATTTTACCTCTCTTTGTCATGTCAATGCTTTTCGACACTTTGCGACACTTGTAAATTTGTGTTTTCTAAGCTTTCAACCCTATTCCTAAGCATTGTATGCATCTTGTAGGTGATTTTTAAGCTTTTCCCTATGTTTTTCATCCTCTCCACCCCCTAGAAGCCTTCTAGAGGTCTCCCGAATCCATCTTCCTCTTTCGGCTTTTAGTTTCACTCAACCAATCCAAATCTCCCCATATTATTTCTAGATCTCCCACTAGGGGATCCTACTTTTCAAGTGAAGATTTGGATTCTTACCCATGCCTGACCTATTTCTAGAGGCAGATCTCCTCCTTTTCATCTCCTCTACCATCTCCCATCATGCATTTTCACCTAGACCCTTTTCTTTCTGGATCTCCCACTGGGCGACCCTCATAATTTAGGATCTCCCCTGGGTGACCTAGAGTCAACCCCTAGGTGACCCATGGGCGACCCTGTCACATTTTCATCCATAGAAAAACTTGAGTTTATAACTCAAAATAGCTTTGTTTTCACTCATTTTTCTTCTAGTTCACATGATTTTTTATGCCTAATACAGAGTTGACTATTTCATGCACCCACACATGCATAAATAGCTCCATTTAATTTAGAATTAACAACTCATTCTCTCCCATGAATTCTTCTAACTCCATTTCTTCTTCAGTGATAAGCTATTAATGCTTTATCACTCCTTAGTTAGCTAAGTTCACTAGGTAATTAATCTAGTTCACTCCCCAATCAATCCTTGTTAACTCTTCAATCAATTGAGTTAACTTCTCAATAAATTCCACCTCTCATCCTTCTTCTAACCTATAAATACCCCCCTCCCTCAAGCACAAAGGGAGGCAAATTCATTGTGCACATAGATCTTGCTAAGTTTTTTCTCTCCAATCAACATGCTCATGCTCACATAGGATGAAGGTTCCTTTTATTTGTTCATTGTTCATCAATCTCTCACATAGAACTCTTTAAGCATCCTTACGCTGCTTCAATCAATCCATCACACTCATCAAGAACTCTCATTGAGCTCTCTTTACAAAGCTTTTATAGCTTCTTTCGCTTCTATGTGTTGTCTTGTTGCCAAGAGGTTTTTCCGCTACTTCAAGAGGATACGACGTTGCCATCAAGGATTTTTGAGGGTAGTGGAGGCTCACAAGTCTTCTTTATTTTAGGTTCCTCTATGCTTTTTGTCAATTGGTAGTAATTAGAAAATTTAAATTGCTCTTGGGATTAGTAATTTATTTCTTTTTTCCTTGATTGAATAGTTAGATCTAGTATTCTAGAAGGAATTTGTATTCATAGTTTAATTCATTTACTTGCAATTTCCTTTTCTAGATTAAATCATTTCTAAAAATTTGAAAATCCCAAAAACATAGAATAATTGCATTAGGTAAAATTCATTCTAGTTGCATTCATATGTCCTTTCTTAGAGTAAAAAGCATCTTTTATTTCTAAAATACCATAAAAGCACAAAAACAAGTTTTTGCATTTCATATAGTTGCATTCATAAAATATAAAGAAAAGAACAAAAACATTAGCCACATAGATAACTTGCAAACCCTTGATACCATCATAAGGTTAACCATGATTAACTATTTGGTTAGACCTTTGATACTATCACTTGAGGTCAACAAAATTCAACACATAACTATACCTTAAGTCAACTTGAAACCCTAAGTCTACTCAAGGTTAGTCCACATACACATATCTCTTGTCTTGGCTCACGAATGTGCCCAAGATTAAGAGGTGAGTAGGTGATGGGAATCCTTGATGAAATAGAGGAAACCCATCCAGTTATCTTACAACAACTAGAAGCATTTAGATAACTTCAAATACAATGAACAATCATCCAACAAATTGAAAGACAACAAGCCATCAATGAATGTAACAGCTTACCCACACAGAAGTGGAATAGTAGAAACCCTAATAGAAGAAGAGTAACTAGTGACCCTTTAGGTCATACAGTTATGTCTACAACAATCATCGAACAAAACATCCACATTAGCACACAACAACAAAGGCCCCAGGATATGCTGACCCCTCTCTGTGAAGTCCAGCTCTCTAATGAGATGGACCACCACTTTGTCTCACCTCCTCTTGACTGGCTACTTCCACAAGAGTGAGAGTGATGTGGTGGGGAAGAGTTCGTGTGTGTGCTGAAATCCAACTCGACAGCCCCAAGAAACTGAGGTCACGATTTTGAGCGTACATATTTTGGTGAACCTAACGTCAACAAGAAAAACTTTTGGGAGAGTCTTGTCACATTTTTGTTGCATCATTAATGTTGTCAATTCAAGTATGCACCCTTGTTAAGCTTTGCGAAAACTTAACTACTTGTTAAAACATGGAATCATTCTCAGATGTGGGTCTCCATTTATGAGAACTCCAGAGTGAGCTGGTTCTCTTACAATTCCTAAATTACTAACTTGAGAGGAGAAAAGATAGAAGGATGTAATTAAAATGCAAACTATTTTTGGAATCTAAACTGGATGGAATTATATCACTCACAAATAGATCCTCTAACCTGAATCCTCACAATTTCACTAATATCTTATTCCATAAGTAATTTGCATCAAGGTTTGGATCAAACATAGACTGCAACAAGGAAAAAAATTAAGTTTTAACAACATTGAGACATAATAAAGGATAGAAAAAGTCACAATATAACATCAGATCAAGATTGCAAAATATGTGAAACAGGATGATTTGCTATTAGAACTAGAAGGAGTACAATGCATGAAAAATAAAATGTGTGAGCCAACTGCCTGTATACATCTCTGCCTTTGAATATGAGAGAAGAAACTGATGCTAATTGACTAAGAAAAAACTAAGTTTTTCTCCTATAAATGTCTCCAAATGATCTCCTTAGAAGAAAGCTGAAAAAGATCCTAAAAATAGATATACAAATCCATTCTCAGAATCCATAAAAAAGCCTCTAAAAATCCCTTCAAACTACCTCCAAACTACAAATAAAGGTTGCCAACTTGATCCTCTAGGTGGTCCCCACCAAATCTGCTTCCAAATCTATCCAATCTGCCTCATAAAAGCAAAATTTTTGTCCTATTATGCTCAATTTCTCTCAAGGGAATCGAAATGCTTTAACTGCCTAAAAATAGTTCAACTTTAAAAGCAATTTATACCTGCATTGCTTTACAGTTAACTTTACATGACATGGCAATTTTAATCCTATCTCCTATTTGATTTGAAAACAAAACAAATCTTCATGGCTTATAATTTCGCCATTTTTGCATTACAATGTTCAATTTTTCCAATAAAAATCATAAAAATATTAAGGCATCATATGTAATTTTGGCAAAAATAAGGACTATGAGGATGCTGCAAGGGATATACTTAGGCATTCAAGCCTTCAAGGTCGTGGGATCCTCCAATATGTGACACCAAGGCATATGACGTGGCAAAAGTCCTTCATTTGGCCTATAAGAACTCCTATGGTGGTGCTGAAGTGAAAAGAATATTCTCTAAGGCATAATAGCCCTCTTCACTATAGCATAACATTAGCCTTTCTTCAAAATATTTCAACAAAAATATTTCAAAGGCTTAATAAGCCTAACCTCAAGTACATATGACCTCAAAGACCCCCATCCCATGGTGGCATTAGACATAATGCAAAAAAAAAAAATATGCCACAAAATTGCAATTCTCTCATTAGAGCAAAGAGCCCCCAAAAGCCCTCATTCGAACCCTTGTTCATCATTTTACATTTTGATTTTTTGAGAGCGCTGTACGTGGTGGCCACTGTAGGGCTTTCTACTTGCAAATCCATCATTTTTTTCACTGTTTTAGCATGATTCTTCACACCTCCCTCACAAACTGGTAAGTAGAAAGCATTCTTTCTGTTATAGCTCTATTTCGAGCCTTTTTTGAGGAAATCTGAGGGTTTTTCTTTCTCTAGCCTTGCCCTTTTTGTCATATTCTCATATTCTCTATGCATTTTTTGCTGTGTAATTCCTATGGCATTCATGGAGTTGGATTTAGTGATGAAAATGACTAATTTTTGGGCCTCTTTGCACACCAATCTGAGAGGTTTCTTAATGACTTAAACTAGTACGCACTCTCTATCTAGATTTGATTTCATTTTCATGCCAAAGTCAGTGACATTTTGGCTTATTAGCCATGACATGATGTTATTTTACTCACTTTTTTAATATATCCACCTCCTTGTTTCTATTTTGATACTCAATCTGTGAAGGAGCAATGTTGAAGGTGAACCCTTATATATTTTTGTATGTTACTTCTATTTGCATCGTGTGCTTTTCCTTGCTCATATCGTTGGCATGTGCTAACCTGTATAAGCATGCTCACTGTATTCTATCTATTACACCTGTAGCATTTTCTTGAAAATGAATATATGCATAGAGATGCCTTTGATACATTATTGTTCTAAGTGTGCTCTGAGATAGAAAGCATCATATATGCTGTAATATTTCAAGTTGATACCTATAGCTCCAAAACTGTTCTAAACCCTCTCCATGTTATATAAAGCAACTTCTTTTCCTTTTTTAGTTTGAGGTGAGGTTAAAGGTATCATGTATGCTATTATATAGGTATCATGAAATCTATATATCACCACTATCCATATGATTCATTTGATCCTTCTCTAATGTATTCCACATTGGCTATTCCATTTCATGAGTTTACAAGTTTGGCACTGTAGAGAAACATTTGTGTTTCTGAAGTTATATTACATGATGCTTTCCCCATAGCAAATGATTGATCAATGGTCAAATAAGCTTGCATTCTTACTCATATATGTATCTTCAAATATTTTCTTTCTATCTGACTGTATCATATCATTGGCATGAATGCTCTCATGCTTGGTTGTTGTTCCACTTGTCACTATAAGACTTCATTGGCATTACTACTCTTCTTTGGTTTGCAAAACATAATTCTTATGATAATGACAAGGATATCTTGATACTTAAACCCATACAACTTTACATCTGAAACAAAAGAATGAACTGAAATATATGTTGTTACTACTTGGCATCTCCTGTTGATACCCATGGACACTTGGAATCTTGCAAGACAAAAACATTTCTTTTGCATACCTGTATATGAGCCTACTGCTCCTAACACTTCATTTGGCTTGAGCCATGCATTCTGTCTATATCTAGCAGCTGATCATGTATCTTGGCACCATGAAATGAATACCTCCAGTTGAACTTACTGATAGCATGTGTGGTCTTTGATGGCTGTATGATAAATTCACTATTGCATTTGATTGATCGTATTATCTCACACTTAACTTTCTATGTTTATTCCTTTATGAAATGCATTATGTAAATATGACTGCATCCATGGCTTTTGATGTTATGAGGTTATGTTTGTTTACTGGAGCTAGCATTGATCTTGTAGTAGCATGACTACATTCAACCTTACTATAGCATTGAGATTGTAATTACAACTTGATATAAACAGAGCCCTACTTGATACCTTTAGTATTATTCCCGAGTTATTATTGTAACTGCATCTTCATGTGATCTTGTATGGAAAAAAGCAACATGATCTGGCTATCCCATTCTGCATTTGATGATCATGCTCTTTCTGTCATGTTGGCATGTAATATTCTCCCTCTCTCATGTGGTACTAAACATACATGTTGCTATTTACTGTTGTAACATGATATCACAAGCATTTATTGAAGGACCATTGTAAGGATAAATTATGTATGGCTGTTCCTTTCATTATCAATGAATGAAACTTTTGTGTGGCTCTTTCTGTGGAATAGCAAATACGGTTGGTACTATATATCATGTTATTTTTAACAGCAACACCTCTTTCTGTATTTGACATAATGTAGCAGTAATGACAGCTATTGATAGATATTAAATGTTGTAGTTGGGAGTTCAGTTCACCTTTATGGTTATAGTTCATTCTTTTAATTGGAATCATGAATGTGTACTGAACCTAAAACCATTGTACCCTCAGTTTAGTTATTTAATTTGAGCAATAAACAAGATAATCTTTGTTCCATCTCCTCTAAGGATCGAGGCAGCACGTTGAGCTCAACCCTTATGGGAGTCCATTTAGAACCACATGCTGATAGGTCTTGATAGCTACATGACTTATCCTATACCTACACAGGAAGAAAACATATTAGTCCTAAAATGATGGTGCTTTGATGATGATGTCTCTTTTCTTTCCTATAACTTAATAATATTTTACTTTTTGATCTTGACTATCTCATTAAATCTGTTATGTATTCTATTCGTATTGATATAGAGTATGGATGAGATGATGTCATGAGTGCTAAACCCCCATTTTCTCTCCTCTAATGCAGGTTATGATGGTTTCAGAGCTTGGCAACGAATGGAGTAGCTACCATATGATCAACCAATTCCAGATTTAGGTAATGATTGGCACCCTCTCCTTCATATGCTTTGTCAGTTCCTTTATAGTTGCATACATATTGTATCAGATATTCAGATCTAGCTACTCCCACAGCTTGTGTGGGACCATTAATTTCTGTTTTGTCCTCATTCAATGCATTAAACACTATAATATTCTGTCTATCTCATTTGATCAAATGAATGAAATGTTATAGTATGAAATGAGACAACTTTCTACAACACAATGAATGTTAACTAGCATACGATCCTTTTTGTCTCTTTACAAGCAATAAGCAATTGATAAACTGATAAACTAAACCTTCCACTTAAATGACTTCAAACTATGGAAATGGGTATAACTTTATGAATCTTTCAACCTTAAAACAAACTGAAAACAAATCAGTTTTGCCAATTTTTAGCTATGATAAAAAATGGTAACATTTCTGGCGACTTCTGCTATATGCTTGCCCGATAAGGATTTGCCCAGTTGCCTTGAAAATCCATTGGGCATAGAGTCGAATCTACTCGTTCCAAACTCAAAAAACACTTCAAACCAGCTCTCCAACCCATTCAAATAGCAACAAAAAATTGAAAACAAACTAAACTAAAAGCAATCTAACAGGCCTTGATGGCCAAAAAAAAATGCTGAAAACAAATGTGCATGAGCACTTATTGACTGCAACCTAAACTAACCCACTCTAACCAGCTGAGAAAGCTGATCAAACAAAACCATTTACTGGTTCGATAAAATAACTCCCCCTCCCCCACAATCTATAATACTTCATCAGCTTGTGACTAGACCCAAAGAGGTTAAATAAGGACAAACAGGTAGTAGACAACTGTAACACTTGTCCAAACAGGAACACGAAGGTACTTACCCATTTCACCTATTTGGTAAACTAATTAAAAGAACAAGGAAATTGATGAGGCTCAACTTGATACCTTCCTTGCTAATGTGGATCAATGTCATTATGAGGTTGTATGCTCCCATCAGCTGCCAATTCAGCTAGTTATCTGATAGGACACCCTCTAGAAGGTATTGGGTCATATAGAAAACATTTTACATGGTTAGGGGCAGCAGTATCATCTTCATTCTACATGATGGCCTGCCATGTAAGCTCTTCCTCCATAGTCAATGGATCACTCTCCTCAGTCAAAGTGGCTAATAGCTCATCTAAACCATCAAAACTTTAGAGCTCCTTAACAAAAGATATATTAGTTTCAAAAGGTTCATCATAACATAAGGAGACACAATATGAGACAAAAGCCTCTTCAATTACTGAAGGAAATGACGAACTAACCTCTTGCAATATAGTATCAGTTAGTATAAAATCAGCTTCAAGCTCCTTTGTGCAATAATAAGACAACCCCTCAAAGCAATCTAGATCAGACTACTCTAGTGATTTACTCAAAAATGTCATGATTTCTTCCTCTTGTCCTTGCTGTCCCAGGTAACTTTCCTCCAAAGGGTCAGCCAAAAATGAGTAGAAAAGCTCAATTTTAGCCTATAAAAGATCTTCCTCCAGCTTCTGATTATCCAAAATGGGACTATTTTCATTAGACTATCCTTGAATCACTAAGTTACTATTAGATTTCTTAGCTTCACTCAACAACTCACCGCTATCTCTATGCTATTCTGAAATCGGTGTCCTTGATATGATTGTGGATTCCTCATCTGGTTGAACAAAATTAGGTAACTGATTGAATAAATAAACTCAATCCTCCACTTCATGCTGAAATTTTTGTCTCCTACCTTTTTGTAGCTTTTGAACAGTGTTAGAAAAGTTTTCAAATGAAACAAAATCTAGAGGGTTTGGTACTAGATCCGAAATAACAACCTTTTCAGATGTACAATGCTTATAATTAGCTATAAAAACAAAATTAATGGCAACAAACTCCTACTTTTCTTTTGACCTATTTTGTTGGTCATCTTTCACATAACAAGGAGGGTCATTAGTGAAAACACTGAAAGATTCATCAAGAGAAACCTTTGCTTGCTCAATTCTTTTTTGTTCTGATCTATACTGCTCCATAGCCATATGCAATAAATTCACATTCCTGGCTTCTTCCATGGTGAGTGAGTTATTTTGAAAGTTAATAGTTCCATCTTCATGAAGGTGAATGGTGAAAGGACAGTCAGATTCATCTATCTGCGAAACCTAAAGATTCACTGGCTGATCTTGGACGCAAACAAGCTCGTAAGTAAAATCAAATCTTAGGATTTTGATTTTCTTAGGAGTCTGTTTGCATTCAAAACCAATCTCTTGGTGGGAAAAAGATTCTTTAGGTGGCTGATTTTGAAGCATAATATATTCAGGCTGTACCAACCTAGGTTCTTGCAAGGGTATAGGGTTCTTGAAACTGGGAATCTTGACCTCGGCAGGGATTATAGATTCACTTTGATTGAAACATGCAAAATTATACCTATATACCTCATCCTAAAAAGGTTAATTTTGACTGACAAGAGGAGCTTGAATTCACTGTCCATGCATTTGATGAAGCAAAAACCTCATTTGTTGTTCATTAGCAGCTATTTCTTGTTCAAAATGTGCTCTTTGTGCCCCCAACTTCTGCTCATGAAGATATGCTTGATAGGCCAGTTCCTCCTAGTGTTGTTTATACTCCCGTTCTCTCTTGATCTCGTCTATCTGCTCCATGATGAGTGCCAAAGTATCTTTTATGCTTTCATCCTCCCTCAATGTTGGCTGATTGGAAGATTGAGCAGAGGTGGATGGGTGGCAAACATGTTGTGCATGCTAGTATGTTGTTGTTACATGGCTGTTTGGAGTAAAACTAGCTGCATGGTTGCTCTAATACAACTGATAATATGTTGGATTGGTAACACCATCATGATATGGTGGATGATATGAACTGATCATCTTCAAACTAGAAGAAAAACATGTAGAGTCACTAGGTATGCTAGTTGCTTGCCTCCAAAGGCTAGATTCATTAATACACACACCAAATATTAGTGATAAATGAGCTAACTATGGATTGAAACAATCCAACTTGTCCCACTGGACATGCCAAAAACTGTTATCAATTCAAGTATGCACCCTTGTTAATCTTTGCAAAAACGTAACTACTTGTTGAAACATGGAATCATTCTCAGATGTGGGTCTTGTTTCATGAGAACAAATCTCTAAAGTGAGTTGGTTCTCTTATAATTCCTAAATTATTGACTTGAGGGGAAAAAGGATAGAAGGATGTAATTAAAATGCAAATTATTTTTGGAATCTAAACTAGATGAAATTCTATCACTCACAAACAAATCCTCTAACCTGAATCCTCACAATTTCACAGATACCTTATTCCATAAGTAATTTGCATCAAGGTTTGGATCAAACATAGACTAAAACCAGGAAATAAACTAAGTTTTAACAACATTGAGACATAATAAAGGACAGAAAAAGTCACAATATAAAATCAGATCAAGACTGCAAAATATGTGAAACAGGATGATTTCCTATTAGAACTGGAAGAAATACAATGCATGAAAAATAAAATGTGTGAGCCAACTGCTTGTATACAACTCTACCTATGAACAAGAAAGACGAAACTAATGCTAACTGACTGAGAAAAACTATGTTTTTCTCCTATAAATGTCTCCAAATGATCTCCTTAGAAGAAAGCTGAAAAATCTCCTAAAAATAGATATGCAAATCCATTCTTGGAATCCATAAAAAAGCCTCTAAAAATCCCCTCAAACTACCTCCAAACTGCAAATAAAAGCTGCCAACTTGATCCTCTAGGTGGTCCCCACCAAATCTGCATCCAAATCTATCCAATTTGCCTCATAAAAGAAATTTTTTTGTCCTATTATGCTCAATTTCACCCAAGGGATTCAAAATTCTTTAACTGCCTAAAAATAGTTCAACTTTAAAACAAATTTATAACTACATTGCTTTAAAGTTAACTTTACATGACATGGCAGTTTTAACCCTATCTCCTATTTGATTTGAAAACCAAACAAATCATCATGGCTTATAATTTTGCCATTTTTGCATTACAATGTTTAATTTTTCCAATAAAAATCATAAAAATATTAGGGCATCATATGTAATTTTGACAAACATAAGGACTATGAGGGTGCTGCAAGGAATATACTAAGGCATTCAAGCCTTCAAGGTCATGGGATCCTCCAATATGTGACACCAAGGCATAAGACGTGGTAAAAGTCCTCCATTTGGCATATAAGACCTCCTATGGTGGTGCAGAAGTGAAAATAATATTCTCTAAGGCATAATAGCCCTCTCCACTATAGCATAACATTAGCCTTTCTTCAAAATTATCCAACAAAAATATTTCAAAGGATTAATAGGCCTAACCTCAAGTACATATGACCTCAAAGACCCCCATCCATGGTGGCATTAGACATAATGCAAAAAAAATAAACAAATGCCACAAAATTGCAATTCTCTCATTAGAGAAAAAAGCCCCAAAAAGCCCTCATTCGAACCCTAGTTCATCATTTTGAATTTTGATTTTTGGAGAGCGTTGTGCGTGGCGGACACTATAGGGATTTCTGCCTACAAATCCATCATTTTTTTCACTATTTCAACATGATTATTCACACATCCCTCACAAACTGGTAAGTAGAAAGCATTCTTACTATTATAGCTCTATTTCAAGCCATTTTTGAGGAAATTTGAGGGTTTTTCTTACTGTGGCCACACTCTTTTTGTCATATTCTCATATTCTCTATGCATTTTTTGCTGTGTAATTCCTATGGCATTCATGGAGTTGGATTTAGTGATGAAAATGACTAATTTTTGGGCTGCCTTGTACACTAATCTGAGAGGTTTCTTAATGACTTAAATTGGTAAGCACTTTCTATCCAAATTTGATTTCATTTTCATGCCAAAGTTAGTGATACTTTGGCTTATTAGCCGCAGCATGATGTTATTTTACTCACTTTCTGAATATATCCACCTCCTTGTTTCTATTCTCATAATCAATCTATGAAGGAGCAATGTTAAAGGTGAACCCTTATATATTTCTGTATGTTACTTCTATTTGTACTGTGTGCTTTTCCTTGTTCATATCGTTGGCATGTTTTGACCTGTATAAGCATGCTCACTGTATTCTATCTATTACACCTGTAGCATTTTCTTAAAAATAAATATATACATAGAGATGCCTTTGATACATTATTGTTCTAAGTGTGCTCTGAGATAGAAAGCATCATATATGTTGTTATATGTTGTTCTATAGTCTCCATGGCTTCTTTAACAACTGTTTCAAGCTAATACTCATAGCTCAAAAACTATTCTGAACCATCTGCATGTTATATACAACAGCTTCTTTTCCTTTTTTAGTCTGAGGTGAGGTTAAAGGTATCATGTATGTTGTTCTACAAGTATCATGAAATCTATATAACACCCCTACCCATATGATTCATTTGATCCTTCTTTGATATATTCCACATTGTTTATTCCATTTCACGAGTTTACAAGTTTGGCGACTGTAGAGAAACACTTGTGTTTTTTGAAGTTATATTACATGATGCTTTTCACCGCAGCAAATGATTGATCAATGATCAAATAAGCTTCATTCTTACTCAAATATGTATCTTCAAATGTTTTCTTTCTTTCTGACTGTATCATATCATTGGCATGAATGCTGTAATGCTTGGTTGCTATTCCACTTGTCACTATAAGACATCATTAACATTACTGCTCTTCCTTGGTTTGCAAAACATAATTCTTATGATAATGACAAGGATATCTTGATACTCAAATTCATACAACTTTACATCTGAAATGAAAGAATGAACTGAAATATATGCTATTACTACTTGGCATCTCCTGTTGATACCCATAGACACTTGGAATATTGCAAGACAAAAACATTTCTTTTGCATACATGTATATGAGCCTGCTTCTCCTCACACTTCATTTGGCTTGAGCCATGCACTCTATGTATATCTAGCAACTGATCATGTATCTTGGCACCATGACATGAATACCTCTAGTTGAACTTACTGATAACATGTGTGGTCTTTGATGGCTATATGATAAGGTTACTGCTGCATTCAATTGATTGTATCATCTCACACTTAACTTTCTATGTTTATTCCTTTATGAAATGCATTATGCAAATATGACTGCATCCATGGCTTCTGATGTTATGAGGTTATGTTTGTTTACTGGAGCTGGCATTAATCTTGTAGCAGCATGACTACATTCAACCTTACTATAGCATTGAGATTGTTATTACAACTTGATATACACAGAGCCCTACTTGATACCATTAGTATTATTTCTAAGTTATTGTTGTAAGTGCATCTTCATGTGATCTTGTATGCCAAAAAGTAACATGATGTGGCTATCCTATTCTGCATTTGATGATCATGGTCTCTCTATCATGTTGGCATGTAATATTCTTCCTCTCTCCTGTGGTACTAAACATACATGTTTCCATTTGCTGATGTAACATGATATCACAAGCATTTATTGAAGGACCATGGTAAGGATAAATTATGTATGGCTGTTCCTATCATTGTCAATGAATGATACTTTTGTGTGGCTCTTTCTGTGGTATAGAAAATACACTTGGCACTATATATCATGTTATTTTAAACAACAACACCTCTTTCTGTATTTGACATAATGTAGCAGTAATGATAGCTATTGATAGATATTAAATGTTGTAATTGAGAGTTTAGTTCACCTTTACAGTTATAGTTCATTCTTTGAATTGGAATCATGAAAGTGTACTGAACCTGAAACCATTGTACCCTCAGTTTAGTTATTCAATTTGAGCAATAAATAGGATAATCTTTGTTCCATCTCCTTTGAGGATCAGAGTAGCATGCTAAGCTCAACCCTTATGGGAGCCCATTTAGAACCACGTGTTGATAGGTCTTCACAACTACATGACTTATCCTATACCTGCATAGGAAGGAAATATGTTAGTCCAAAAATGATGGTGCTTTGATGATGATGTCTCTTTCCTTTCATGTAACTAATGAATATTTTACTTTCTGATCTTGACTATCTCATACAATCTATTATGTATTCAGTTTGTACTAATATACAGTATGGATGAGATGATGTCATGAGCACTAAACCCCCCTTTTCTCTCCTCTAATGTAGGTTATGATGGTTTTGGAGCTTGGCAATGAATGGAGAAGCTACCATTTGATCAACTAACTTTGGATTCAGCCAATGATTGGCACCATCTCCTTCATATGCTTTGTTAGTTCCTTTACAGTTGCATAACATATTGTATTAGATATTTAGATCTACCTACTCCCAAGGCTTGTGTGGGGCCATTAATTTCTCTTTTGTTCTCATTCAATGCATGAAACACTGTAATATTTTGTCTATCTCATTTGATCAAATGAATGAAACATTGTAGTATGAAATGAGACAACTTTCTGCAACACAATGAATGTTAAATAGCATACAATACTTTCTGTCTCTTTACAAGCAATAAGCAAATGATAAACTGCTAAACTAAACCTTCCACTTAAATGACTTCAAACTATGAAAACTAGTATAACATTATGAATCTTTCATCCTTAAAACAAACTGAAAACAAATCAGTTCTGCCAATTTTTAGCTGTGATAAAAATGGCAACAATTAAGTTAATTTGGGATGGATTCAAATTCAAGGGACATCCAATAGATGCACCACAACTTCTTAGTTTTTAACAACCCCGCATACAAATTCATGGTCATTCAACTTGACAAAATCAAAACTTGTCAAGAATGCAAAATCTATCAATGTGACCAACTCGTAACAATCCAAAGGGAAAGAGTCACCCTAATAGACAATGAGGTGAGTTATAAAGAAAATCTTACAAGAAGCCTGGGGGACACAAAAACCTCCCCATGTAATACATCAAGATAAAAAGTCCATGACATGTGAAGTGTCATCAAAAGGAACAAGTAGGGTCAGTCAAACCCCAACACAAAGCAATCCATCTCAAGGTTGTAAAACTCAAAGAATGGAAGAAGCCTCACTCATAGGCCTTATGGAAAAATTGGTCCAACAAATCAAGACCCTTGAAGCTAGAAATGGTTGCCAAAGAAAAATTCAAGAAAAACCTAAGGCACAAGGAAATCATTTCATTGATAAGATTGAATCAAACTAGGGGGCAACACAAAATTGCCCTCATCCAAACTTCCACAAAACATTCTGGCTTCCCTTGCCCTCACCATCCAACACAACAAGTATCAATCAAATAGGTGGGATTCCTATAATGCGAAATCAACCACAAACAATCCCACCCAATCTTCAAAACACAAACATGACACCATCTAGTCATCCAAATTTTTAAGTATATCAACAATCTAGCATACCCTTTCAACAAATGCATCAAGCTCCGCCTGAAGGACTAATGTTTGGAGGAACAAAACCCTCTACACATAACTCCCTGTTAGGAACATACCTTGAGTATTTAAAAGAGCCTCTTGACTACAACATTTGTCAAGTATTGCTACTGCGTCCTCTCCCTGAGCTTCCGAAATGTAAATGAAAAGGTGATCCCAACTGTCATATCAAGGCTTACATCATGGTAGTAAGAGAACTCCTTCCTTGGGATGGGGTGGCAGCAAAGATTTTTCCAAAGACTTTGAAGGGTATCACTCTAGATTAGTACTATTGGCTTCTAGAAGCATCAATCCACTCTTTTAGATAACTCATCGATCAATTTGTGGTTGCATTTGACATAGAAAAACTAGTCAAGATAGGAATTTGATAATTTTTAATAATCAAACAAGAAGCCAATGAGCCAGTTGCACATTTTATCACATGATGGAGGAAAGTTCTCTATTCTTCAACTAGCGCATCAAACATGGATCATAGAGAACTTTGTGGTCTCTTCTTACATGCTCTCAACAATGGCATATGAGAACAAGTCCAAAAAATCCCTTACAAATCATACAAAGAGGCACTCAAAAGTGCCCTTAGAATTGACCAAGCTGCTATTGATAGTAGAAGAAGGGAGTATGAATCTAATGGAAGGTTCATAAACCATGATACAAATAATAAATCCTTGACAACTGATCAAGATGTAAATGGGTCAACAAACACTTCACCATCAGGGAACTACAATTGTGACTACAATAGTCATACAAATTTGGGAAATGAAAATGCCAACAATTATCCCCTGAAAATCAGCAAGAAGTCTTACAACAATCATCATAAACCTCAAGAACACAATCATGATAAATATTGCTCATTTCACAAGAGAAGGGGGCATGATATCAAGTCATGTCGGGGGTACCGTCACTTCATATCAAACCTCCCAAAATATCAACAAAAAACATTCATGGACACATTCTCACAAGATTAAGAACTTAATCCCAACAATTTTGATCAAAACACCTTAGGCCTTGTGGAATTAGATAAAGATCAAGAAATTTGTGTCATACAAGGACCAAAATGACTAGATGACATGTCCACCAATTCAAATTTTTCTCACATACTAGAGCTTATCAAAAGTTCTCCTATGCACAAGAATGCTCTCCTCAAAGCCTTAGATCTAGGCCATATAGTTCAAAATACTCCAAGTAAAAGTGTTCTTCTTCAACATTTACCTTTGAAAAGTTACCCTCAGACAATGACATAGCTAAATAGGGTGATCTCCCCCTCCATCTAATAGTCCAAGTGTAAGACTATTCCATCAAACGTGTAATGATTGATGATGGGTCTACAATCAACATAGTCTCCTTTTGGTTTCTTCAAATAATGTGTTACGATGAAACACAAATCACAAAAAAAATCCATCCTTAGAATTCATGATAATCCAAACTCTCAAACCATGGGTAAGGTCAATCTTCAAATTACATTGGGTCCCAAAACCCTCCTAATTAAATTTTATGTCATTAATGAAGAAACTACTTACAACATGATCCTAGGAAGGCCTTGGATTCATAGGATTAGGGCTATTCCCTCCACACTATTTTAGGAAATCCACTTCTCACACATGGGACAAACCCACGTCATCAAAGGAGATCCTGATCCTTTCAACCATTATAGAGTTGAACAAGTTAAAAATAAGCAAAAGACCATGGAAACAACTAGTGACCCAAAATCAACACTTTTGAAAAAGGAGAGCCATCAGAACAAATTGCAAACATAGACAAGACCTCAAAATGTATATGGAAGGGGGCAACATGAAAATTCCCCTTTGATCACAACACAACAAAGTCTTATGCTAGATTGAACTTAGTGGCCATTCCAACTGATTCAAACCAAAACATTCATATGATGGAAATCATGACTAAAGAAGAAGAACCAAAACCCTCATAGAAACTAGGAGAGTCAGCACCAACCTCATTTGCCCCTCAAAATTTCAAAACAAACAATGAAACTATACAAGATCAGAAAATGATAAAGCTAGGGGGGAAATCGTCAAACAATGAAACATGTGAGTACATGAAACTCCTCACTGAATACAAAGACATTTTTTGGTGCAAGAGGGTACTCCCCTTTTCACAAAAAACACAAACAATTCACAAAAACTCACCAATCAAATAAACACAGGCAATCACACCTTCACATGGGCATTTCCCTACCCAAATTTTAATACAACATAACTGCACAATGTAAATTGTAGCACAATTGATGACATCATTTATTTGATATTTTACTTAAATAATAAAAATACAATACAAAATTTACAATCTAGCCTACTGTGGCCTTCTCAGCTAGACATGACAATTTCCTCACCATTCTTCTTCTACAAAAATCTTCCTCTCTGTTTTATATTGTTCTCTTTGTTTGGACATCAAACTCTTTATCCATGTCAACTTGTTGTTTCAACAATTTCTAAACAGTACTTTTCCCCTTTGGTAGACAAAACCTCAAATTCTTCTTTTTATTCAAGTTTGTGGCAACGAATATATTTATTTCATACAACAATTCATTTATTTCATACATTAATTTTTCTTTGTTTCATACAATAATTTCTTTGGCAGCAAATACCTTCCTAATTGGCATCTTGAGTGCTGCATTTTAATGTTTTATGGTACTTTTATCCTGTTCAATGCCTCCCAAACCACTTCATCTATCTTGGCACTATTTTCCTCTGGTAGCCAACCCTTTCTGGAGTGTCATCCACTTGTTTTTATATGCCTTTTCTAGAAAAAAAACATTTTTTTCTTTCTTCCCCAATGTACTCCTCTCTACCATGCAGCCTTATGGATTTTCAAATTCTTTTGCAAAGTTTGTTTGGAATTTTCTAAAACAACATATGCTGATTTAGAGATATTTAGATATTATTTTATTTGTTTCATTTTCTTCTATGCATAGTAGCTTCCTCTACTTGAAATTGAGCATTCACATTTATTTGACTTTAGTCATTTCTCCCAAACCATTGGTATTTTTCCCAATTCAAAACACATGACTTCAATATATAGAATTACCTATGTTTTTTAAATACCTCATGGAGCTATAAATCAATTTTGAGAAATTTCAACTCTGTAATCGGGTGCTGTAGGTGAAAAAATTCAAACTTCTAGGAATTGAACAAAAATTGGCAAGTAGGCTCAGAATGATGTACCAAGGTCCCCTGCAAAAGGATTTTGATCCAAACTTCTAGAATTAGGAGACATTAAACTTTTCGTAAACTGACGAAACACTTTCAACATTAAAACACCAATTTCTGACATTAATTTCTCTCAAATTGTGAGAGATATTACTTCAATTCTTTTTTCACTTTTGAGAAGGTACCTCCAAGAATACCCTACAAAAGGATTCTCCTCTATCTCTTAGGGATCTTTGGGAATAAATTTCACAAAACTGTCCCCAGAATGTCAAAGACAAAGTGGGGAAAAACTCAATTTGATCAAATCTGATTATTTTACCTACACCCTAAGGCTAAGAGGTGCCAAAATAGACCCAAAGAAAACCAAAATTAAAAGAAAAAAATTGGAAATCTTTTAGGGTGATGCCAATTACTCATTCACCTGGGATGCTCCTGCATCATTTTTACACCAAGTCTTTGAGTCTCCTTGTAAAGACTTTCAAGTGAAGTTCAGAACAAATTGGATAGATCTACATGTAGTTAAGGAAGACATAAAAAATGACACTACCTCATGTGTGTTATGGAAGGAGAAGAATTTAGCATCTCAAAACATCATAAAACATAAAACACAAAAAAATCAAATATTCCAAAAACAAAAAAAATCACCAAAATCAAAAATGTCAAAGAGTATTGTTTCTTGTATTTCAATATCATTCTATTCATCTTGCATTACAATTAATGACTCTCTCTTATATTATTTTCATTTCAGTGAGGAGTCTAAGGTTGCCTAGGTATATGTGATGCTTTCAGGACCTAGAGATTCCCCATTTTCATAATCACCATTATCCCTTTTTCATTCCCAGTGATTCTAATCAAAGCCGAGCTCTTAGCCTAACACTAATCCCAGTCTTAATCAGCCAAGATGTTAGGTCTAAACAAAGTCAGTATTCAAACCTACAATGTTCAAAGGAAGCTTCAAAGAAGACCTTCCCAATTCATCCATAGTAGAAGAGAAGTCCAACCATATTACAAAAATTTTAGGTGGTGCTCAACCCCTTATCTTTCCTATCCAAAAATGTCCGGAGGATCAAAACTATGAAGGAAGCAATCTAAAATCTAAGTGAATTAAAAAATTTATTGAAAAAAATAAGAGTGTTGAGAAAAGTGAGTATTGAGAGATCAAGCTATTGCATATCCAAAGTTCCAAAAGAATTCATTTTCATAAAAGTAAAAATTCCAAAAAAAAAAGAAAAAACAACAAAAAAGAGAGATACAAAAAAAGAGTGAAAGAGAGAGGATTGCTACATGTTTGTACCCTTGGGTGGAGATCAGTCTAAGCTCGAAGCTTTAAAGGTGACTTTCTAGTAGAGAAAATAAAAGAGAAAGGTACAATATGGGGCCCCATGCACATTCTAAGTTTACTTGTACATTCTAACTTTCATTGATATATCCAAAGTTTACTTGTACAAGAGTACCAAAGATCTAAGACCACAATGCTCTCAAGGGATGTAAAGGCTCCCCATGCAAGGGGGAACTATTTCATAGGAAAAGAAAAGTAAAATCAAGGATGGTTCCCTCCAACAAAACCCCTGTGACTCCTGCTCCTCTGCCTATGTGTGCCACTAGTCTCTCCATGACATCTATGGGAGTGAGACATCCTGCTATGAGCATGTGGTTGTGAAGGCCCCACTACACTAGCATCTCGTCATCCAAATCCAAGACGAGCCATCTCATGAAGCACCTAATTCTCACCCTTAAGGATGTGATTCTCAGCCTTCAAATCTACACTCACTTGACACCCATGATAGGTAGGAGAAAAAATCTCAGTGTGTCACCCAGCAATAGGGGCATACCTGAGTCAACCAAAAGACTCTCTCTACACAACCTAGTTAAGGGAGAAGCCAAGTTAACATTAATCTCATAAATGAAGGCCCTCCACTCTTTAACATTACCTATGAATTGAACCAAGAAAAGAAAAAAATGTATTAGTTCTGCATGGAAAAAAAGGAAAGAGAAAGGACAAAAGTGCAAAAATATTGAAGCAAATGAAGATATATGTGGGTCACCAAGATACCAATCAGGGTCAAGTTGTCGTATCACCTCATTAGAGTGAGGAGGTCTAGGAACTATAGGTGAACCCTTTGGAACATGAACATCCACATCATTAGCATCATTAGAAACATCATCTTGTGTATCCTCTAGTGGGACCTCATCTGTTGAATCATCCCCATTAGGAAAATAGTCCTCGTCAATAGAATCTGAGTCCTCAACCACAATGATTTCTCTAGAAGGATTCCCTCTCCCTCCCCTTTGTCCTCCTCGAAAAGATTTAGGAACTCTTGTAATGAAGACTCCAAGAGTCAAAGGAGTCCAAGTAACTGTCCTCTAGCTAACCTTGCCCATCTCCTAGAGAGATCTATAGCAGGTCAGCACTAGGGGCAAATCCTCAAGGAAGTCCTTACTAAACTACTACAAGATGTGCTCCACGTGATGAGCATCGACTAGGCCATTACAATCTGAAAGCTTTGATACTCCACGACAGTACTCTTTGATCTCACCATCACATGACCATGATCCCTCGTAGTCCACATTAAGATCAAAACTCATATCCTCATCTATGAGAGTAGCTACAACTTGTGAGAAGTATCAAAGTAACCAACTTGAATCCATCTAGCTGCTCTTGGAAGACATCTATCATGAATTAGAACTAGCCTATGATAAGGCCTAATGTGCTCAAAGATCCAAGTCATAACCAAAGAAGAGTGGCTAAAAGCAAGAGCCCCTCATCGTACAATATGGTAGAAATCTCTATATACCATGGCCAAAATGTTTGGCCCCCAAGCGTAGACTTTGCCCTGCTCAAGAACCTATATAATTGGTGCCTAGAACCATAGAAGACACCAAAGACCTCTCAAAAATGGCACTTGATGAGATGATGGGTTCCCTACTAACCCATGAGCAATGCCTAAATAGGTCAGCAAGTCCTTCCCATGAGCAAGCTTTCAAAGCTCAAGCCAACTCAAGAGGTAGGGGGATAGATAAAAATAGCTCTGGATGAAGCTCAAGAGGTAGAGGTAGAGGTAGATCTGAATGTGGAAATGTTGGAGAAGATAGCTCGGGATGAGCACACAGCCAAGAGGGAGCAAGTAGTTCTTAGTCCAGCTCCAGACAAGTCAAGAAGAACAACTCAAGTCAGTAGTTTGACAAGAGCAATGTTGAATGTTATTAGTGTCATAAGTTTGGTCATTATGCAAGTGAATGCTGGAAAAAGCAATGTGACTAGTCTAAGCAAAGGGTAAATGTGTCTGATGAAAATGTGGCTAAAGGTAATCAGTCAAAGGCCTTTATCATGTGCAACATTGTTGAGAAAGGTAGTGATGAGGTATGGTTTTTAGATAGTGGATGTAGCAACCACATGAGTGGTAATGAGAGTTTATTTTCTTTCATTGATAAAAATGTTAAGTCTAAGATAAAAATGGGAAACAATGAAATAGTTCCAATTGTGGGAAAGGGGTCTATTATGTTTGGTACTAGTCAAGGTGAGATTGAAAATGTATATTTTGCCCTTGGAATAAAGCACAATCTCATGAGTATTGGACAACTGATCCAAAAAGGATACAAAGTGTTGATGGAAAAGGGTGAATGCATCATTGATCAGAGGGATGGAAGCAAGAAAATACTTGTAGCAGTGCCAATGACAAAAAATAGGATATTTCCCTTGAGGATAGAAACATGATTCTCAGTCTAGTCCGCAACTGTACCTATCAAATTCTAGATTGTTCTGAACGACTTCGAAGTTAACCAGATGGCATCTACAATAGTGGCACAACAAGCAGCCTTAAGTATAGTCATTCAAAACCCCTCCAATCTTTGGCATCTCAAGTATGGACACTTAGGTTATGCTAGTTTGAATCTTTTGTCAAAGAAGGGTATGGTTAGAGGTTTACCAACCATTGTAGAGCCTAGTGGTAAATGTGAAGCCTGCATTTTAGGCAAACAACATAGGCAGCCTTTTCAATCACACAACTCTAGAAGGGAAAGAGCACCATTGGAGCTGGTGTACACTAACTTGTGTGGCCCTATGAAAACAATTTCTATTGGTAAGAGCCAATAATTTATGACCTTCATAGATGACTACAGCTGTAAGACATGGGTTTATTTCTTACAACATAAACCTGAAGCATTTAACAAGTTTAAAGTGTTTAAGGTCCATGCTAAAAAGAAGAGTGTACATTTCATCAAGGTCCTAAGGTCAGATAGAGGAGGAGAGTATACCTCCAATTAGTTTCTAAATTTTTGCAAGCAATATGGCATTAAGAAGGATCTAACAACAACCTATACTCTGAAGCAAAACAGAGTGGTTGAGAGGAAAAATAGAACCATTGTGGAGATGGCAAGAAGTATGCTTAAAGCCAAGAGACTCCCAAATAAATATTGGAGTGAAGCTGTAGCAACATCGGTATATTTGATAAATAGAAGTCCTACAAAGGCAGATCATGACAAGATTCCACAAGAGGCATGGACAAAATATACGTGGATGGTTGAGCACTTGAGAGTGTTTGGGTGTGTAGTATATGCACTTGTGCCAAAAGAAAAGAGAAAAAAGTTGGATGACAATGGTTAGAAGTGTATCTTCATGGGCTATTATGAAGAGTCCAAAGCCTATTGGTTGTATAACCCAATCACCAAGAAAATAGTTATTAGTAAAGATGTGGAGTTCTTAGAGAATGAGTCATGGGATGGCTTGATAGATATTGATAGCTCTGGACAACTCCCGACAACACCGATTGATGAAGAAAAGGAGTATGAAGTGCAGCAAGATGATGTTATGGAGCCTCATAGACAAATCTAGAGATCTTCTAACACAGACCATAGATAGGTATAGAGTTCTATACACAGAGATCCAAATAGGTCTAGACCACTCCAGACACATACAGAGAAGTCTAGATAGCTCCAAACAAGGTCTGCATAGCATAGCAATACCAATAGTGAGAGTTTAGACCCCACTCTCACCTCCCTAATGCTAAGAAAGACCAAGAGTCTAAGGGAGATCTACCAAAATGAAAGGTATGATGAAGAGTTTGATGAAAATATGAATTTTGTATTATTTTCTCATAGTGATCCAATTGATTTTGAGGATGTTGTGAAAGAAAAGAAATGGTGTGAAGCCATGGATGAGGAGATGGATGCAATAGAGAGGAATAGAACATGGGAGCTAACTGATTTGCCTCCCAACAAACAAGTCATTGGAGTGAAATGGGTCTATAAGACCTAGAGCAATGTCGATGGAAGAATTGAAAGGCATAAGGCAAGATTAGTTGTCAATGGGTACAAATAGTAGTTTTGGAGAGATTATGATGAAACATATGCTCTAGTTACAAGGATGTAAACCATGCAGGCAGTTATAGCAATTGCAGCACAACATAAATGGACGTGAAGTCCGCCTTCTTGAATGGAGTGTTGAAAGAGGAACTGTATGTGGAGTAGCCACCTGGTTATGAAGTTCTAGGTCAATAAAACAAGGTATATAGGTTGAAAAAATCTCTTTATGGGTTGAAGCAAGTACCATAGGCATGGTATAGAAAGATTGACACATATTTATTGAAAAATACCTTTAGCAAAAGCAATGGTGAGCCCACTCTTTACATCAAGACAGCTGATGGTAAGATTTTAATTGTTGTCTTGTATGTTGATGATTTAGTTTTTACTGGGGATGATGATTTCCTCATTGCTGATCTTAAAGAGGCCATGAAAAGAGAGTTTGAAATGACAGACTTAGGTCTCTTGAGGTATTTTCTAGGCATAGAAGTAAAACAAATGCATGATGGTATATTTATCTCTCAAGCAAAGTATGCAGCAGATATTTTGAAGAGGTTTAGGATGCAAGATAGCAAGTGTGCCCCCACACCAATAGTTATAGGTATGAAGTTGAGCAAGGAGGACAATAGCAATAAAGTGAACCCAACCCTCTACAAGAGTATGGTTGGAATTCTGATGTATTTGATTGCTACTAGACCTGATATAATGCATAGTGTAAGTCTAATTTCTAAATTTATGGAGGCTCCAAAAGAGTCACATTGGAAAGCAGGTAAACGAATCCTAAGATATGTGAATGGAACCAAACAATATGGCATTTTGTATAGTGCAACAAATGTTTTTGGGTTAGTTGGTTACATAGATAGTGATTAGACAGGGAGTGTAGATCATAAGAAGAGCACATTTGGATATGTGTTTCACTTGGGATTGTGAGTCATTTCATGGGATTCCAAGAAACAACCCATAGTTTCCTTATCTACAGCTGAGGCTAAGTATATAGCAGCAAATGTAGAGCATGTAAAGATATTTGGCTAAGGAGGATCTTAATATATTTGAATGAAGAACAAAAGGATGGAACAACTATATTTTCTGACAATATTTCCACAATTGCTTTGACAAAGAATCTAGTTTTTCATGGAAGAAGCAAACACATTTAAATCAGGTATCATTTCATAAGAGAATTAGTTGAAAATGGTGAAATCAAAATGAAATTTTATAGGTTTGAGCAGCAGCTTGCAGACATTTTTACCAAACCATTAAGCAAAGAGAACTTTGAACATCTTAGAGACAGCTTAGGCATTGTGGACAACTCTAGTTTTAGTTCTGGAAAGAAAGATCTAGATAGCTCTAGACAACTATAGATAGCTCTCGAGATAGAATGAAAGAGGTTTGTGTCTCAAGATTTAGGGGGAGTGTTGGAAATTCAAATCTGGAGTACGTACTCCACCTACCCACTACCCCATCATAGATTTCTTTGGGATCTCTCTCCTACCACACTGACCAAGGAGTTAATGCCATACAATTGGCATTGTAGACATAATTCATTGGTGGCCAATTTCATTATTGTTGGTAGGTAATTTTAAATTTGTTTTCAGTGGCAGAAATTTTTTGGAGGTTAGAGAAGAGACAAAAAGGAGGGAATGTTTTAAAATGTAAGTTAGAAAAAGAAGTAGAGAGGCAGAAGAGGAAGTTGTAGAAGTAGTAGCAACAAAGAATGTTCTTTTTGTACATGAACAACAGTTCTAAGCATTTCATTATGTGTGCAGAGAGCAGCAAATAGCTCTAGTTGGTTGTGGGTTTGTGTGCAACTCTAGATTGCTGCAAATCATGTTTGTAATCTTGTAGTTTCATGTTTAAAAATCATTTGTAAATGCTTTTTTTTTATTTAATAGAACAAACAAAAGTTTACAAGTCTCAGTTGTGTGTCTACTTTGCAATCTGTTTTGTTATTCCACATTTTATTTGTGTTTGGGATTCAAATATCCATCAGATATGAGGCCCGATGAGAGGCTAAATAGTAGATCTTAAAAAACACATGACAGATGAATCTATTTAGAACACTTTTTTTAATTTTAAAAAGTGTGTAGTTAAACTCTATATGAACCATAGATCCATATAAGTTTGATAATAATTTAGAAAATAGCTACATACTACTTGATGCTATCCAACAATATTAGTTCAAGTTTGGTCATTTCAATTTTTTTCTGTACAATCAATGCTCTATCAATATATATTATATCTTGATCTTTCGGTTTACAAGTTAAAAAATCATTCTAAATAGATTCAACTATCATTTGTTTCATAAGGTAAAAATCTATTGTTTAGCCTCTCATTAAGCCTCATTCCTTTATATTTCTGAACATATCTAAGATACTAGCAACAACAACTTCAATGTTATTGTTAGTCCTCAGATGATTTTTTCAATTCAACATGATATGTACAAACCATAACAAACAACACAAATGAACCAAAATTGGGATATTGTGTAGATTTGAAGCCCATCTTATGGAATATGAAACTAATCAAAATCATCTTCATTATATTAATTAAGTTCAGATCCAAATTTAACAGTGGCTCAAGGATTAGTCAAACCACCTTAGGTGTATTGACCATGATAAAATCATTGATCAGGTTCTTTAAGATACAAGCTACTTCTTGGACTCACACCAAGGCTCATCCATTTATATGACAACCACAAGGTGGATATCCAATATTTTATAAAGTATGCCTATGTAATCTATTTTATAAAGTCCACCTACATATTCTTTCAGAACTCTAGAATGCAAAAATCTAAAAGAAGCAGCATATAGAACAATCCACTAAAATGTAAAGCCTATTAACCTTCTAAATGTTGACTTGATTTACACTAAGGCTATAAACCATTTAAATGTTGACTAGATATACACCAAGTCATTATTCCTTAGCAGTTATGAAGGTATCTTATAAGATAAAAAAACCCAAAACTAAAAAAATAATAAACTTGAAACATACCTCTAGCCATTTGAGGAACATTATCAAGGACGGTAGTATTGACTGCATTTCACAAAGAAGTACTAACTAGTGATGCACCCAAAGATGAACCATGACCTTTAACCATTGCACGTCGATGTTGGGAATGAGGAGGATGAGAAGAAGTATAGACAATGCTATTGCTACTTTCATCTTCACCATTATAATAAATCTTATGATCTAGTATACATTAACATAACGGGGCAACAGTAACATAAACATTAGCCCCTGTAATAAGCTGGCAACCAAGAAGCCTCCTACCAATGAATCCTTGCTCAACTCTGAACTGAGAGATACCAAGCATTACAGTCAAAGCACATAAGGAAGTAGAACAGTGTCCAGACACAGATATTATTTCAGTTGGGATAACAAGAATTGACGGGAGGATATTATGATGTAGTAGATAATGTTAAGTTTGGATTTCCAATGGCCTTCACAACCACAATTCTGTCATGGAATGTTTTGGAGTTAGGCGGATTCATGGGCAACGAGCTCTCCAATGCAAATATGGTCATTCAATGGGCCACAGATTGTCTTCTTAAAGCTACTGCTCATCTGGGCACCATATAAGTTCAGGTTAGTAAATGCATAACAATAGAACAATTTTAATCATGATGTTACAATCAAATTTTTTTAATCATGATGTTGTATCTCTTGGGTTTCTAAATTCTAATAATTATTTAGGCTCGTCTAATAATTATATAGGTAGGAGACCTTAAATATAGTGGGAGAGGCTAGAAGACATGGACACTATCAAAACTACGTATAAAATAGATAACCAATACCATGAAATGGCTGCATCACTTGCAACTACATCCCTTGTGTTTCCCAAATCAGACCCTTCCTATTCCAATAGACTCATTCATGCTTCCATGATGGTAAATTTTTAAGCACTAGAGTAATAGCATCTTAAAAGCATGATAACGTTCAGAGTTTAGGAGCTGATGAATCAGACAATACATTTGGATTGGACAATAAACATGTTGGAGCTCGAGTGCTTTTATCCTAGGTATAGTAACTTAGAGTGTGACTACATATGCTAATCGAATCAGTAAGAAGTTATATAAGTAGCCACACTCAGGCTCCAACACATTTATTGTCCCTCCCAAATGTATTCTCTGATTCATCAGCACCTAAACTCTATCATTACCAAGTTTTTAGGATGCTGCTATTAATCTAGTGCTTAAAAAATTAGCATTATGGAAGCATGAATGAGTCTCTTGGAATAGACATGGTCTTACTTGTGAAAAAGGGATGCAACTACACGTGATACAACTGTTTCAGGGTTTTGGTTATTTATATGCAGTTCAAGAAGTGTCCATGTCTTCTAGCCTCTCCAAATATTTGTGGTCATTGTTAGGGTCCCCTATCTGCATAATTTTCAGATGAGCCTCAATAATTATTAGAATTTATAAACCCCTAAAATTATTTTTTTGTTACATCTTGAATGAAATTATTCTATTGTTATGCACATATTAACCTGAACATATATGGTCCCAGATGAGTAGTAGCTTTGAGAAGATAATATGTGGCCTATCAAATGGCCATCTTTGTATTGGAGATATCGCTGACCATGAATTCTCTGAACTTGAAAACACTCAATAAAAGCATTGTGGTTGTGAAGGCCTTTGGAAATCCAAACTTAACATTGTCTACCATGTCAAGTCCATATCCTCCCGTCAAGTGCAGCTGATAAATTGTCCAACTACTCACCATTCACGAAGCTTCAAAAATAGCCACAACTATGTCATACCTCTTGCAATACTGAGTTAAACATTTAGACATTATAACCTGCTACAATTTCCAGAACATTAATCTTCATTGGCTTATGGTGATTGATTGTTGTATTTTTTGGCTTATTTTTTTGAGTCACTAAGGTAGCCTAGGTGACCCTTTGGTAGCGTGGCAATATTACTCTTCATTGCCTTATGGTTATTGATTGTTGTATCTTTTGGCTTATTTTTTGAGTCATTAGGGTGGCTAGGGCGACCCTTTGGTAGCTTGCCATCTGAGGTTTCTTCTTTGCTTTAAATATTATAGATAGTTACTTCCTTTGTCTTGTTCATGTTGTTACTTCCACTGCCATGGTTTCCAGAGATTCCACACAAATTTATGTTGTTCAGTTTGCATATTAACTTCAATTATAGCATTAAATACCTGAAAAGTAGTTTTCTACTCCACTCAGTTAGATATAAAATAAAATTAAAATAAAATTATATTTGTTAAAATAAAATTATATTTATTAAATTTGGGTCTAAAGCTGAGTGCTCTGGGATTTCAATCTGTAAGACATTAGCATATATTGCAGGAACAAATATCTAACTTAAAGTGTATATTGTTGCAATAAATATAATTTATTTTTTAATTAAAAACTAATAAAAATAATATTCTTTGCTTGAAAAAAAACTTGTTTGAAATTAAGTTTTTCAAAGAGTTTTTATAGGATGGAATTATTATATCAAAAAATTATTATGTGCACATATGCATATATTTATGATAAAGTAGTTTCATGATCAGTATTTTATGGGATTGTTGTATAAACTTTATAATATAAAATATATAAGAAATCATATTACCAACATAACCTAGAAATTCAAAAAATAATGTTTAGTGAAAAAATAGCCAATAAAACCCCAACTTCCAAAACACTAATTATATTATATTATGACACACAATATCTTATAAATAAAATATTTAAAGAGCTAACAAAAAATCAAAGGAAAAACATAGAAAGATATTACCAAATTAGCCCTTGTTTTACTATGACAATGGTGGTTTTGCTACAATGATTTTTGATAATGATTTGAGTGTTGGTTGCTTACTTTCACAACATAACATTACCTTCAAAGCTCTTGATTGATAGAGGTTTAATTTATAGATTTTTGGATGATAGGATGAATGGCTAAGATTTGATTAGATGGATGGATAAGATTTGATGAGATGACTTTAGGGAAAGAAAGGAGGCTCCTAAGTCATATCGTTATGCTGATGAAGGGATGGACAAGATTTCAAGTGACAGGAAACTAAGGCTTATCCTTGTGTGAATGGCTAGGATTACGAGGTGTAGTATGAAATGGGTGGTGAAGCTGTAAAGTTAGTCTAGCTTTTGTGCTCAAAATGTGACTCTTATTTATTATTTGTGGCAAGTGGATGAGGATTAGAACAAGGTGGAAAATAATTAATCAAATAATAAAATTATCTAATTAACTGGCATGCCTATCTTAAGAAAAATCTACCTAAATTAGGCCACGTATTGAATCAAAATAAAATAACAATGAAAAATTTCCTTTGCAAAGCATGCATATTTTTATTTATGTGAAGAACCCTAACCCTATTTATGTGTGGAGATATTTGAAATGACCCAAGTAAATAAAATTTAAATCCCAAAAATAATGTAGTTTTTTAAAATAAGATAACAATGAAAAATTTCCTTTACAAAGCATGCATATTTTTATTTATGTGAAGAACCTAACTCTTTTTGGGTGTGTTGAGATTTGAAATGTCTTGAGTAAATAAAATTGAAATTCTAAAAATTATCTAATAAAATAAAATAACACTAAAATATTTCATTAGCTATAAAATTAAACTTTGAAGAATAAAATAAAAATGCAAAGCATGATGTCACTTCATTTAAATATTTTCCATGATACTCTAGATTTTCAACTTCAGAAATAAAATTGAAATCCCAAAAATAAAAATATTTTCCATGATACTCTATATTTTTAACTCTTGAGTAAAAATTTGAAATCCCAAAAATAACCTAATTTGATAAAATAAAATAACACTAAAATATTTTCTTTTCAAAGCATGCATATGTTTATTGATGTAAAGGACCTGACCCTCTTTGGGTCTAGAGAGATTTGAATTGTCTTGTGTAAATAAAATTGAAATCCCAAAAATAATCTAATTTCCTAAAAAAACAACACTAAAGTTTTCACCTTAGGTGAGTTTTCACCTTTCCCATATGTTTTTCATCCTCTCCACCCTCTACAAGCCTTCTAGAGGTCCCTCGGAGCCATCTCCCTCTTTTAGTTTTTATTTTCACTCAAGCAATCCAAATCTCCCCCTATTATTTCCAGATCTGCTACCGGGAGATCCTACTTTGCAAGTGCAGATTTGGATTCTTACACATGACTACCCTATTTTCAAAGGAAGAATCCCTCCTTTACATCACCTCTACCATCTCCCATCATGCATTTTCACCCAGACCCCTTTCTTTCTGGATCTGTCATTAGGTGACCTTCATAAATTAGGATCTCCCCCATACGACCCAGCATTGCCCCCGAGTGACCCATGGGTGACCCTACTGGTGAAAGGGGAAACCCATGGGTGACCCTACTGGTGAAAGGGGAAACCCATGAGTGACCCTGTCATGTTTCTAGCCATGGAAAAACTCAAATTTTTTTTTCTTTCAGTTTGCATGATGTTTTTTTGCCTAATATGGAGTTGACTATTTCATGCACCCACACATGCGTAATTAACTCCATTTGATCTGAAATTAAATACTCATTCTCTCCCATGCATTCTTCTAAATCCATTTCTTCTTCAATGATAAGCTATTATTGCTTTATCACTCCCTAGTTAGCTGAGTTCATGGTGCAGGGGCACCATAGTAAAATCTACTATGTTGAAATAAGGCCTATTTGACCATGTCATTTTGTTCATGTTTTGTTTTCTAAAAACCTAGAAGTCTTTGTATTCCATTTGGCAAAGAATGGACACATTTTGTATCTAATAGAATTCGAAAAAGATCAACAGGAGTTGGTTGGGATTTAGGGTAGTTGGCCTTCCCTAACTGTTGAGTAACCATTGATTTTCCAACACTGGCTTAATAAAAGAACAAAGGAGCAAATGAGAAGGGGGCTCTCTAGATCAAAGATTGTGATTCAAAAATCATATGAGTAATAATAACTTCTATCCATCATCTTCTATGTTTGATCTATGTCATAAATATTTCCTAACTGTTCATAATAGCTCTTTGTTCTCTAAAATTGAAATAGTTAGTTTAAATTGTCAAAGATGGATAGATAACCATTCCACTAGTGGATTTCCAAAGAAATCAGTGGAATGGCATCAGTCTGTACATATTTTTGTTTGTTTTTCTTTTCATTTACCTGTTTGGAGGGGCAGATGTTCTAGACTGAGGAGTGTGCATAGTAGCATGCCCTAGCATCTCTATGTGCTAGGTGTAGAGCATAGATTAGACTGTGTGAGAGTGACAACCCTATTAGTATATCGCTGGGACTCAGAATTGAGGTTCCGCGGAAGTCAAATGGAGTCAAGTTTATCAGCGCATCAGGTAGATAACTTGGCATTGAACTGATAGTGTTGGCCTTACCGATTAGAGGGTATCGGAGTGATAAGGGATAACTTACACCGACGAAGATCCATCAGGAGGAATCGGTGTATCAACAACTCTGGAGTAAGTCCCACTATGGTGTAGGAGCACCTTGACTTCCATAGGAGTTTGATTAAAATGATCCAATATTGTAATGATTCATCATTGTATAAGGTTAATCAAGTCATTGTTATGTATTAGAGGTCACTAGGAAGTTTCAAATATGCAAAATATTGCAAACCATGTAAAGGTTGTCAATGTAAAGTTGGAAAAAAGATGTAGAATGAGGGAAGGTGAAGAGTCATTTGGCTCTTGGTTCATTCCAAGTAGTTGGAAACTGAAAGGTCATTTGTAATACCTTTAAAAAGGCCTTGTATACCTTTGAAAACTCGTGGGTGATTGGAGATTTGAACATGGAATGATAAAAGACACTGTTTTCTGTATTCTACTTCAGAAATTTGCTATTTTCTTGCATGGTATAGACCAGTAAGGGTAGGAGGACATTTCTTTTTGATTTCAAATGAAAGTATATCCAATCACCCTCCCTTTCCTTTTTGTCTCATCGAATTTGGTGTAATATTGAGGAAGTTATGACCGTTTTAGTGACTGCAATTTCCAGAATTCTCCTATAACAGTCCTGTTGTAGCATTTGGTATGGTTTTCTATGGATAGATACAAGGGCAAGCCATATGTGGTTGGAAATATTCTTTAGTCTAATTTCCATTTCTTATTTTTTCATCAAATTTTATTAATATTTGAATAAGTTATGGCATTTTTATTGAGGGTAGGTCTGCAGAGTTTAATTTTCTGAAAATGCAGTCTGAAAATATGCATGGTATGGTCTGGTACAGCCTCACATTGATGTATATAATAGATGGCTGGAAAGATATGTGTTTCTAGTTTACAATTATTTGGTTTTGTATAATTTCATTAAGTTTTGTGAGAGATATTGTAATTTTGGTGAGGGCAGGTCTGAACGCTGCCTAGGGTTTGTAGTTTTGGGAAAAGAGTCATAACTTTCTCTCCTACCATTGGATCTTCATGAAAATTGGAGGAAAAATATGTAGTAATGTTCTATTCAACCTGACCAAAGAAATTGGATTAGTTCTTTGATTTGTTAATGTTATTGAGGATAGTTTTGGTCCTCCTACCTTTGCATCACACTGACAGGTCAAGTCATGCCGAAGAGGGGGTTGGTGCATCAGTGCATCGGCTTAAGTTGATAAGTGTTTGCCAATGATAAGGGTCACAGTGATGAGAGATTGGTTTCTATTGAACTAACTATCAGTCGAACGAAGAAGAATTCTCACCGATAGGAGGTATCAGACAGACTTGGTGTTCGGCAAAACATTTCCAAAGTTCACCAATAGTGAAGAGTCTCGCCGAAGACAAATGCCATCAGCATATCAGAAACACATCAAAGGATTTTCCCGATAGAGTCACGTCTCACCGATGATGGAGAGTAGATTGACTTGGTGTGAGTCCTAATGTATCTCATAGATAATAAATTTAGTTGAGCTATCAGCATAAGATTGATCAATGGTAAGACTTAAGAAAGTCATACCGACTCTTCGTTGTTTGACCAGTCCTCATCATATTGGTATCAGACCCATAAAAGGTTCTGTTGTTGTTCTAGTATATGTCAGTAGAGGAGAGTGAAGGAGAGGCTAGCATCATGCCTCCAAAGGGGATGACAGCAAAAGTGCTTAAGAAGTTCCAAGAGATGGAAGAGATGATCAAGATTGGAGTCAAGGAAACACTCCAGGCTGAGTTGAAGGCACTGAAGATAGGAAAGAAATCAGATGATGAATCTGATGGAGAGGAAGAAGAAGAAGAACAAGAAGAGGTAGAGATACCAACTAATCAAACGCATTTCCTAGAAGCCATTAAGGCTATTGGCAAGGACTCTTCAGAGTCTTAGATAGATATCCCCATGTTCAGTGGAAAGATGAATGCTGCCGAAGTCATGGAGTGGATTGAGGCTCTAAACAACTATTTTGAGTACAAAGAAGTTCCTGAAAGTAAGAGAGTTAAGTTTGCAAAAACTAAACTCAAAGGTGCTACCCTTATGTGGTGGAATTACACCCAAGGAGAAAGGGTAAAGAATGGGAAGAGTATGATCTCTTCATGGAGAAGAATGCTGGAGAGGATCAAGTCCCAGTTCCTTCCATCTGACTATGAGGTGCAGATTTCCAGGAAAATGCAAAACCTCGAGCAAAAAGATATGGATGTAGCTACTTACACCGAGGAGTTTCACAAATACACTCTTTGCTGTGGGTACATGGAGGAGGAAAAAGATAAGGTGGCCAGGTATCTAAATGGACTAAGGTTCAATATTCAAGATGAGATAAGTTTATTAACCCCTGAAATAGTGGAAAAATACTTTCAAGTAGCATTAAGAGTTGAAGAGAAGCTGCAGAGGAAAGGTGAGTGGAAAGGTAGAGGAAGAGGTTGTAGAAATTTTAGAGGCAGAGGCAGTTTTGGAGGAAGAAGTCCTAACTAGAAGCCTAATGGTGAGTTTATCCAAGGAGAGCATGTTGGGGACTCAAGTAGCAGAGGAGTCTACCGAGGAAGAAGGCCTAATGGAAGAGGTGGGACAAATGGATTAGGTAGAGGATCCAAGTTCTCCAATATGAGATGTTATAACTGCAATCAGATAGGGCACCCAGCCTACAAGTGTCCAGAGAAGGTCTCAACTTCTCATGGTAATGAGAGAAGAACCACATAGACTCAAGAGGATATAGGGTGTGTGACATCTCCTGAAGTGAATTTGACATCAGAGATGGGAGAAAATCTGATGATCAGGAGGACGCTACTCAAGGAACTAGTGCACGCTGAACCATCACAAAGAAGAGCTTTGTTTAGAGTCAACTGCAAGATCCAAGGTAAGGTTTGTAAAGTTATTATTGACTCTAGTTCTACTGACAATATTATATCTTTGGAAGTAGTAGATAAATTGAAATTAAAAAAGATACCCCATAGCTGTCCATATAGGGTCAGTTGGTTAAACAAGGGACAATATATAGTCATCAATGAACAAGCATGGGTAGAATTTAGTATTGGGGGGTATAGAGACAAGATTTTGTGTGACATCCTTCCAATGGATGCTTGCCATCTTTTGCTAAGCAGACCATGGTAGTTTGATAGAAAGGCTCATCATGATAGGGAAAAGAATGTTTACTCATTCCAAAAGAATGGTGTAACTTATAGGATACAATCATTGGTAGAAGGGGATCCACAGTCTATAGGATCTAGTGTAATGCTGGTAGGAGAAAAAGAATTCATGGATACACTAAAGGAAGGTGGTGGAGTAGGTTTTTCTTTGATTGTGAAGCCTAAGGGGGAAAAGAAGGAAAATGTGAGAAAAGTAGGGCCTAAGGAGGTCAGAGATTTGCTTGAGAGTTACAAAGAAGTGATTGCAAAAGATATACCTGATTCCCTACCACTTGTCAGAGACATTAGCCATCAAATAGACCTCATACCCGGAGCTGTACTTCCCAATAAGGTAGCCTATAAGATGACCCCTTAGCAGAATGAGGAAATAGCCAGGCAGGTTCGAGAACTTATAGACAAGGGGTTAATAAGAAAGAGTTTGAGTCCGTGTGTAGTCCCCACTATTTTGGTACCAAAGAAAGATGGGAAATGGAGACTGTGTATTGATTCCAAGGAAATAAATAGGATAACCATCAGATATAGGTTTCCTATTCCTAGGATTGAAGACCTAATGGACTATTTGGGGGGTGCTACCTATTTCTCTAAGATAGATTTGAAGAGTGGGTACCATTAGATAAGGATAAGAGAAGGGGATGAGTGGAAGATAGCATTTAAAACCAATGAATGGTTGTATGAGTGGCTTGTGATGCCTTTTGGTCTTTCAAATGCCCCTAGCACCTGTATGAGACTAATGAATGAGGTGTTGCAGGAGTTCATAGGGAAGTTTGTGGTAGTCTACCTTGATGATATCTTGGTGTTCAACAAGAGCAAGGAGGAACACTTGAAACATTTAGAAATAGCTGTGAAGAGACTACAAGATCAAAAGTTACTGATAAACTTGGAAAAGTGTGACTTCATGAAACAAGAATTGGTGTACCTAGGTTTTGCCATCTCTATGGGTGACTTGAAAATGGATCCTTCCAAGGTAGAGGCTATTCTGAATTGGCCCACACCTAAGACAGTAGGGGAGGTAAGGAGTTTCCATGGTTTGGCCTAATTCTGTAGGAAATTCATCAAGAATTACATTGACATCTGTGCACCTATGTTGGAAACCATCAAGGGTGGTTGCAAGGTGAAGTTTGTGTGGACAAGAGAAGTAGATAGGAGTTTTGAGAGTCTAAAACAGAAAGTTGCTAAATTCCTTGTCTAAGTGTTACTTGATTTTAATAAGGTTTTCACAATTGAATGTGATGCAAGTGGGTTGGCCATTGGAGCAGTGTTGAGCCAAGAAGGGAGACCAGTGGCCTTCTTCAGTGAGAAATTGAATGAAGCTAAGAGGAAGTACTCCTCTTATGATTTAGAGTTGTATGCTATGGTACAAGCTTTGAAAAAGTGGAGACATTACCTGCTTCCCAAGGAATTTATTGTGTATACAGATAACCATGCTCTTAATTTTCTAAATGGGTAGGACAAACTCAGCCACAGACATGTGAAATGGGTGGAAAGTCTGCAAGCATACACTTTCACCATTAAGCATAAGAAAGGAGTCACAAACAAGGTGGCAGATGCTCTCAACAGGAGGGTGTTGACAGTCCAAGAAGTGTAGTTGCAAAGCATGGGTGTTGAGTCACTCAAGGAATTGTATGAAAAAGATCAGGATTTTAGAGAAATCTACAAGGTATGCAATGAATTTGCTAATACTTTTCATAGTGAGTTTTCAGATTTTACATTGTAGAATGGACTATTGTTCAAAGGATGTTAGTTGTGTATCCATAAATGCTCAATGAGGGATAATATTGTGAAGGAAAAACATAGTGGTGGACTGGGAGGCCATTTTGGGTTGAATAAGACTTTAGATCTGGTAAGGAGATTTTATTTTTGGCCAAGAATGCAGTCTGACATCAGAAAATTTGTTTAAAGATGCATAGTATGCCAAAGAGCAAAAGGAGTCTCGACCAATGCAGGATTGTATCAACCTTTGCCAATACCCAACAGGCCTTTGGAATGTCTGAGTATGGATTTTGTGATGAGGTTACCCAAAACAAGGGTAGGTTGTGACAGTGTCTTTGTAGTGGTAGATTGATTCAGCGAGATGGCTCATTTCATTCCTTGCAGGACCACTAATGATGCTAGCTACATTGTAGGTTTGTTCTTTAAAGAAATTGTCAGGATTCATGGGTTACCCTTGAGCATTGTGTCTGATAGGGATAGCAAATTTGTAGGACATTTTTGGAGGACTTTGTGGAAAAGATTGGGAACAAATTTGTCTTTTAGTTTAGCCTATCATCCTTAGACTGATGGGCAAACTGAGGTGGTCAATAGATCTTTGGGCAATTTCTTTAGATGCTTAAAAAAAGAATATGGTAGCAGTTGGGATGTGATACTCCCACAAGCAGAATATGCTTATAATGACTCGACAAACAGAAGCACAGGTCTGAGTCCCTTGAAATTGTAAATGGCAGTCACCCCAGGGGTATTTTTGAATTGAGAGACATCCAAGGGTTGGACAAAAGGAGTGGTCATGCTGATGCATTAGCAAAAGCCATGAAAGAAATACACCAACAGGTCAGAGATACTTTACACCAGAATAGTCAAAAGATAAAGGCTTGAATGGATCAAAGGAGGAGGGATGTGCAGTATCAGGTAGGCAACTTGGTCATGGTTCATATGAACAAAAATAGGTTGCCAAAAGGAAGCCATGTCAAACTAATGATGAGGAAGATTGGACACTGTCAGATTATGGAGAAGTATGGTCCAAATGCTTACAAGATTGAGCTTCCTGATGATATTGCCATTTCACCCATGTTCAACATTACTGATTTTACATTGTACAGAAGTCCTAATACAGGGGAGAATGCAGAAGACATTGTCCAAGAAAATGAAGACTGGCTGAAGCACTTACCTTCTAGGGAGCCACCAAAAATGGAGTACATTTTGGAAAGAAGAGAAGCTAGGAAGACAAGGCACAAAACACACTTTGAACATCTGGTTAAGTGGCGAGGGCTTCTAGATTTAGAAGCTACATGGATGCATGAGGAAGACATTCTAAAGCAAGGTGGAGATGTACAAGAATTGGTCTCTAAGAGGACTTGAGACATTTTTCTTCTAGGGAGTATGGTGCAGGGGTACCATAGTAAAATCTACTATGTTAAAATAAGGCCTATTTGGCCATGTCATTTTGTTCATGTTTTGTTTTCTAAAAACCTAGAAGTCTTTGTATTCCATTTGGCAAATAATGGACACATTTTGTATCTAATAGAATCCAAAAAAGATCAACAGGAGTCGATTGGGATTCATGGTAGTTGGCCTTCTCTAACTATTGAGAAACTGTTGATCTTCCAACTTTGGATTAATAAAAGCAAAAGGAGCAACCAAGAAGGGGGTTCTATAGATCAAATATTGTGATTCAAAAATCAACTGAGTAATAATAACTTCTGTCCATCATCTTCTATGTTTGATCTGTGTCATAAATATTTCCTAATTGTTCATAATAGCTCTCTGTTCTCTGAAATTGAAATAGTTAGTCTAAATTGTCGAAGATGGATAGATAACCATTCCACTAGTGGATTTCCAAAGAAATCAGTGGAATGACATCAGTCTGTACATATTTTATTTGTTTTTCTTTTCATTTACCTATTTGGAGGGGTAGATGTTCCAGACTGAGGAGTGTGCACAGTAGCATGCCCTAGCATCTCTATGTGCTAGGCGTAGAGCGTAGATCAGACTGTGTGAGAGTGACAACCCTATCGACGTATCACTGGGACTCAGAACCAGGTTTCCATTGAAGTCAAATGGACTCAAGTTTATCGGTACATCAGGTAGATAACTTGGTGTTGGATGAACAGTGTTGGTCTTACCGATTTGAGGGTATCAGAGTGATAAGGGATAACTTACACTGACAGAGATTCATCAGGAGGAATTGGTGTATCGGCAACTCTGGAGTAAGTCCCACCAATAGGTCAAGTCATGCCGAAGAGGGGGTTAGTCCGTCGATGCATCGGCTTAAGTTGATAAGTGTTAGCTGATGATAAGGGTCACAGCGATGAGAGATTGGTTACTGTTGAACTAACTGTCAGTCGAACAAAGAATAAGTCTCACCGATAGAAGGTATTGGACAGACTTGGTGTTTGGCAAAACATTTCCAAAGTTTACTGATAGTGAAGAGTCTTGCCGAAGACAAATGCCATCGGCATATTAGAAACACATAAAAGGAATTTCCCAATAGAGTCATGTCTCACTGACGATGGAGAGTAGATCGACTCAGTGTGAGTCCTGATGTATCTCACCGATGATAAATTTAGTTGAGATATCAGTGTAAGATTGATCAACAGTAAGACTTGAGAAAGTCATACCAACTTTTCGTTGTCTGACTGGTCCTCATCAGTTCACTAGGTAATCAATCTAGTTCACTCCCCAATCAATCCTTGTTAACTCTTCAATCAATTGAGTTAACTTCTCAATCAATTCGACCTCTTATCCTTCTTCTAACCTATAAATACCCCCTCCCTCAGGCACAAATGGAGGTAAATTCATTGTGCACACAATGCTTGCTAAGCTTTTTCTCTCCCATTGGATGAAGGTGCCTTTTACTCGTTCATTGTTCATAAAGCTTTCACATAAATCTCTTCAAGAATCCTTATGCTTCTTCAATCAATCTATTGCACTCATCAACAACTCTCATTGAGCTCTCTTTGCAAAGATTTTAAAGCTTCTTTTGCTTCTTTGTGTTGTCTTGTTTCCGAGAGGTCTTCCCGCTACTTCAAGAGGATACAAGGTTGCCATCAAGGATTTCTGAGGGTAGTGGAGGCTTAGAAGTATTCTTTATTTTAGGTTCCTCTATGTTTTTTGTCAATTGGTAGTAATTAGAAAATTGAAGTTGCTCATGGCATTAGTAATTTATTGCTTTTTTCCTTGATAGAATAGTTATATCTCGCATTCTAGAACTAATTTGCATTCATTGTTTACTTCATTTACTTGCAATTTCCTTTTCTAGATTAAATCATTATAAAACATTCAAAAATCCCAAAAACATAGAAAATTTGCATTAGGTAAGATTCATTCTAGTTGCATTCATATTTCCTTTCCTAGAGTAAAAAACATTTTTATTTCCAAAGTACAAAAAAGCACAAAAACAAGTATTTACATTTCATATAGCTGAATTCATAAAATATCAAGAAAAGAACAAAAACATTAGTCACATAGATAACTTGCAAACCCTTGATACCATCACAAGATTAACTACGATCAACTGTTTGGTCAAACCCTTGATACTATCAAAGGTCAACAAAATTCAACACATAACTAAACCTTAGGTCAACTCGCAACCCTAAGTTAAAACCCTAAGTCTAGTCAAGGTTAGTCCACATACACCTATCTCTTGTCTCGACTCATGAATGTGCTTAGGATTAAGAGGTGAGTTGGTGAGGGAGATCCTCGATGAAATAAAGGAAATCCATCCAAGGCCACAACAAGATCCATTTGTCGTATAACAACTATAAGCATTTAGACAACTTCAAATACAATGAGCAATCATCCAATGAATTGAAATATAATAAGCCATCAATGAAAGTAATAGCTTACCCACACAGAGGTGGAATAGTAGAAACCCTAATAGAAGAAGAGTAACTAGTCACCGTTTGGGTCATAAAGTTATCTCTATAACAATAATCATTGAATGAACCATCCACATTAGCACACAACAACAAAGGCCCAAGGATGTTCTGACCCCTCTCTGTGAACTCCAGCTCTCTAATGAGCTAGACCACCACTATGTCATGCCTCCTCTTGACTGGATACTTCCATGAGAGTGAGAGTGACATGGTGGTTCACTGCATGGCAAGGAGGGAAGGGTCATGTGCATGCCGAAATCTAACTGGACAGCATTCAGATTAGCATTGATCATCATTCAATAACATTATTAATTAAGTATAAATATCAATCTTCAACAACAATTAATGCAAGGGATGCATATATATATATATATATATATATATGTATATATATATATGTATATATATATATATATACATATATATATATACATATACATATATATCTATATATATATATATATACATATGATATAAAAGATGTATCATATTGCCATATATATCCATCCAACAGTGGTGGTATATTACCTAGTTCCTCTTAAAGGAACAGTCGTACACAAGGAAGCATTATCTTAGTGATCCATAGGATCACTTGAACATCTCCAATCATCCAAGAAGATGAATCTCATATTGGTACGATCTCTCTAACTCATATAATTATCCTAAAATAGTTATACTTACCTAACTCATTATATATGAAGGATGAGTATGAACTTGCCATGTTTTTAATCTTTCACCTTTGCCCCTATGAGGAAGTTTGGGTTGTTAGGGACATATGGTTTGCTATTATTATTATTATTGAAATGGCTCACATGGTAGGTGACTTCCAAATGGTGGTAATGATGGGTGTTGGTGAAACCTTTGGGCCAAGTGGTGGTATTGACGGATGTTAATGAAATCCTTGGGCCTGCAACAATGGAGTATGATTATCTTATGCTCTAAACGTAATATTTTTCCCTCCTCTTCTAGGGTAGATGATTGGACTAGATTAACGACCAAGCTCGATGTCACCATTCCCAAAGTATATCATGAGGTCTAAACATGGTTAAATTATAAGTATGAGGAAATACATCTTAATACATTTACTTGTTCACTATCCTTGATTATGATTATGATATTGCTAAACCTAATGATTATAAATGGATATATGTATTTGTATATGTTCTCAATGTCTTTGATTGTAGGATTTGAGTATATGTATGCACAATTTACATTACATTCTTGTTCATTGTTATTGACTATGATTATGATGCATTGATTTCATTACTAAATTGATCTTTATAGTGCTAATTTCCCTTTCTAGTAGTTATTCTTGTGTGTAAGTTAGGAAATCAATAACATTCAAAAAGGAGACATTACAAGTGGTATAAGAGTATTCTTCCTGCCATCTTGTGAATGATAGGGACTTACATGACTCATGTGTACTTGGTATATTATATCTTACACGTATGCTTCATGCCTCATGTATACTTCAACATGGATCTTCTCTCTGGCAATAATCTTATTCATCATTGATTGTCTCCATGCTATCATATCATTATCTATTATACACTTCTACGATTGAATTTACCTTCTCTATAAATTCATCCCTCCAAAATTTTAAAATGATTTCATCATTCATGTCTTTCCTCAATAATAACTTAGTATTGTCTTCTTGCAGATGGTGTTTCTATTGTTAATCAAAGTATGCACCCAAATTCTAAGCTATCAACTTAGCTACCTATCGACACATGGGAACACTCCTAGGCCTGTGGGTAGCCTAAAACTTGGAATGAACCTCTAGAGCGGGTTGGTTCCCCTGGTAAATCACCTAATCTAAAAGACTTCCTAAGAAAAGGAACAAAATTTTAACTTATTTTGATGTTTTTACTAGCAATCAATTTCTCCGGACAATGAATTTCACAATCTCTCATGTGCATACAACACAAAAATAATTTGCATGAAGGTTTGAAATCAAACACAACATGAAACCTGTATCATATGAACTTTTTGTACTTGCATTAATAGGACATAAAAAGGATTCAAAAGATAGAATCACAATGATAACATCTAACTATTAATGCAAAATGTGACAAAAGAAGGGAAATGAAAGCTCTGTTGTCTATTAAAACTAAAAGGAGTATAAAAATAAGAATCTAAGCACAAAAAGTGTTTACAAGCTCTCTGTAGGTGGACAAGAGAGAAATAAACTATATCCGAACTCATAAAAACTAAAACTTTTCTCCAATATATGCCTCTAATTTTCCAAAAATGGAAGAATAGAAAAAGTACAAAAATCTCTCTGAAAGCTAGCCTCCAAGTCATTTTCGAAATCCACTAAAAAGCTGCCAAAAAGCACACTGAAATGCCTCTAAATTGAAAATAAAATCTGCCAAAATGCTGCCCCAAGTGGTCCCACCAAAGCCCCCTCAAAATTAGGCTTTACCTAATTAAAAAAAGCTCCAAATTGCCCATATTTGTCTAATCTTGCCCAGAAGAAAAATCAAATCCAAAAGAAAGATTCTGTCTACTTTTTCTCTACTTTAACTGCATATAAATAACAAATATTTAAAAGCATTTTATAAGTTGTTCCTTTAAATATTGTTTTACAAGATTTGCAGTTTTATCTCCTACTTTATCTTGATTTGATTTTTGTAAAAAATAATAATGCAAGGCCTTTGGTCTTATCTTGCCAAGTCTATTACATTCTATGGACCTTTGATTTTCTATAAAAATCATAAAATATGAAATCATATTAAATGGTTAAAACAATAAAAGCCTCTAGGGCTTGTCCTCCATTTGATCTGCAAATAAAATCCTAAGTCATATGGGCCTATGTAGAAAAGGGACCTAAGGCATATGACTTCGTAAGTCATGAGAACTAGGTAAATGCAAAGTAAACACAATACCATGAGGGGTATTAACTTAAGGCATTTGAGAATAAATTTGATGTGATAAAATCACAATTGAACTAGGGCTCCAAAGTAACCCTAACGCAAAACAAGCCATGCCCTAACTTTTCAGGCTCATTTCACTTTGCATTTTTTGGAGATGAGTCTCTGCTGTCACTTTCAAGTTAGGGGTTGAACAGGAAAAATTCAATTCCTCTACTATTTCTAATGGATTTCCATGGATTCTTTTGAAGATTTTGAATGAAAAATAAAAGGCAAGACTCCTCTGCACATATTCGATCCATTTTTTTCTTTCTAAAATCAAAACTCAGCTTTAAAGCCATGGATCTCATGTATTTCTCTGATGCATTTATTTCTTTCTATGGATATTCCTCATCTCTATTTTGAGGTTGCCATGAAGAACCATCTATGAAGCTATTCTCTATGTATTCAACATATATTCCTATAGAAAATGAAAGGTAATTTTCTTTGTCTTGGATGCTTCTCCATTTTCTGTAGATTTCTTGGTTGAGCATGCTTACATCTCATATTCTATGAAAGGTTTACGGGAAAATCTTCTATATATTTTATTCATTAGAGGTCGTGGCCATATTTGTATTTTTGCATTTCTTTGTTTATATGAGTTTGAACCTTTCCATTATTCTGTATCTGTTATTTTCCTTGAAACCCCAAATGGGTTTAACCTGCTATGAAGAAAAAGATTCACTCTATCACTACGACCCACGACTCTACCTCATAGTTTGGATCTCATTCCTTACACTTTGACTCTACTATGACTGTGCTTGGACTTTTGTATTTGATATTCTTCACTGCTCTAAGTGTCTATCAAACCCTCATGTGTTCGAACTTACTATCTTCAATGAATTTTATGATCTCTCTATTTAATGATAAGGGTTTGTAAAAAATGATTTTCATGTAGCAACATGAACTAGGTTTATCTTAATTTTTATATGTAAAAGATAATGGAATTATACTATTCTTTATTTTCAAAAATGTAGAAATACAAGCCTTATACTGGGTCGTGGCCTGATATATCTGATTCTTTATCATTTCTGAACTTCACCAAACCCTTGTGGGTTTGAACCCTCTATCTCCTTTGTATCTGTGTACAGAGAACTTGATCCAATTTGTTCTAAGTAAAAACAATAGGTTCGAGCATAAGCCACAACACAATAATGCAATTCATGTAAAACATGACTATAATCTCTCATTCTAAAAACTATTTGTTTATGGACATTGTCTTAGACTGTGGCTCTTGGTGTTCAAAATTTTGTCTATGTAGTAGCATAAGGGATACTATAGGAATAATAATGCATGATGAATAATACCTCCATTTTCTTTTCACCGTAGCTGCAAGATATCTCAGCTCTTAACATTTCATTTATCTTTCTGGTTGCAAAAAAGTAATATTTGATGAGATCTGAGAAAGATTATGATTCATTTATGTTCCAAATGCATTTGAACAATAACTTCATATGCCTTCTGTAGGCTCTTTCACTTTCTATTCAATTATATTGTATCTTTTCAAGATTCAGAAACATGCTTAATGTGGCATGAGCTGCCCTTTCATTTAATACTTGTAGTCCATGGCTCCATCTTGTATACTGCAAAGGCATCTGGTGACTAATTTTATTCTTATAGTTGTTTTATGTGTTCCATAGATTGTACTATTCCAATATAGTGATTTGAATGCATACAAAAGACAATATATTCAATATTATAATGACAAATAGATGTAGTAATAGCTATTATGATGTTGAAAATACCTTCTACTTAGTTTCACACCTCATTTGGTAGCCTTGAATGAGCTCACTACTCATTTGTGATTCTCATCTAATCATTTTTGTGCTGATAGCCATGAATGAGCACTGATCTTGAGGCTCCTATAAACACTTTATAAATTACTCCTTCAGTTGAAATATTTCTATTTTCACAATATGAATATGTATTCCTATTCCATTCCCCTTGAGATTCAGAGGCAGCATGCTAGGCTCTAACCTTATGGGAGCCCACTTTGCACCACATGCTGAAATGTCTTCAAACCAGCAACATAACTTCTTTTATACCTACACAGGAAACAAACATGTTAATTTAAAATAGTGAAGCTCAATGATTGTTTCATTTCTTCAATCTCTCTTTTCTATGGATGATTTAATATCTAATATAGTACATCATAGGTAATATATTATGTTCTTGTTGATAAGCACATAGGAAACCATATCCAGAGCTCTAACAATCCTTCTTGTCATGGTACAAGTTCATTCAAAGATTAGGAGTGAGGATGAGCTAGCTGCAGTAAAGATCAACCAAGACCCGAAATAGACAATGATGGATATGCTCTTTTCCCTTCTTATCTTTGGATGCATAGTGCATTTCCTATGTTTGTACTAGTTCAGCTATTCCCATGACTTGTGTGGGAAATTTGATCTTTCTTTCTTTCATTCAATGCAATGCTTACTTAGTTTGTATATATCTCATTTGTCAAAATGAATGAAAATTGTAATATAAAATGAAATAACTTCTACTTCTCATAAAAACTCTGCAAAGCAATGAGTGATGAACTAAATTTCTCTCTTTTGTCATAACAAAAGCATGATAAAACTGAACCTTCTCTTTTCAAGCATCTTAAACTATGCAAAAACAACATACCAGAAAATGTTAAGAATCTTTCATCTTAAAATGGAATAATTATTTCAGCTCTGCCAATTTAAGCTGTAAGTGAAAAATTGGTAACAATTTCTATTTGAAGTGTTAGACCAAAGAGCCTCACTCATCGTGGTATAGATAACTATAATTTTTCTCTCTCATCATTCTTTCTTGATTAACACAATTATGGTTCACATTCTCAAGACTATTATGTACTTTTTTATCAATGTTAAGAGTTTACAAGACTATATATAGTTATAATATAATAGCTGAGATAGTTTAACCATTATCACCCACAAATTTAGTTCTTGCAAATCCTAGTCTAGATATAATGATCATAACATTATGCCCTGACTCTAAAATATAAGTGTTAGGTTCTCTTTTCTATTACATCACCAATTTTGGCTTTGCTTTACTTTTACTTTTTACTTGGATATAAGTAAATTCATTATGATATTTAGATTAATGACAAGGAAAAAATATGGATTATATTGAATGTCATTTATTGAAATTATAAGAATGATTATGTTAATATTGATTTAATAATTATTTTATGAGATTTGATTTATTAGTTGAATCAATTGAATAATGATGCACTGATCACATGTATTGTTTGATGACAAGTGAAACAAGATTACAGGCTATCAGATGACTCTTAGAGAAGAGAGAGAGTATCTTTCCTAGAGAGAGATATAGACCTTGGGATACGAATGGTTTATTTGCCAAACTGAGTTAAAAGTGTTTAATGAAAATGTGAACCAATGTGTCATAAGAGGTAAGCTTTGTTTTGTCAGTTCACTTTTGAACCTAATCGACAGGTAGTCGATATTATTTTACACTCATTCTTAGTCATATTAAGTCATCTTAGTCATTAAATACATTAACGATGTCATTAAGTTTGATTTACGACTATTTATGTTTAACATAAATATTACGACGTTATTGTCATAAAAAGGTTGTCATATTATTACTAAGTCATTGGAGGTGTTTAAACCCATTATTAACATTAAGACTTTATCATCAAGTTAAGATGAGTTGCTTTGTCAACCGATCGTGATGAGGAGACTAGCTCAACTCAATCACGTTATCCGTAACTTTTATTTTAGTATTATTCTCTTATTGATTAAATCATGAAATAAAATAGAGATAATGTTATATAAATAATATTTGATTTGATCAATATATATATATATATATATATATATATATATATATGAATGAGTCGAATGAGGAAATACCTCATGATATAACAGTATGGTTTTAAGTTGAGCAGCCACAAGCATCTTTTGAGGAATGCTTTAAATGATAAAAGCATGATCGCTCGAACTTACTCATTAAGAGTAACTGATTACTTAGGTTAGTTTTTAGAAGTTGGCGGCCTCGTAGAGGAGTGGTAGATGACTCCACCACCATCACTAATCTCCTCAAATGGTGTATCCATCATTAACATTTGTCAATGTCTACTCATTTTTAGCTAAGTTGAAGTCGAACCGTTGATCATTACCGTTTGATTTTAATGAGTTTTGAGGACTGTTTTGGATTGGAAGCAAATAGATAGGATGACTATTTATGAGTCTATTTTGAGATCTTAAAAGCCACGGCTTGGATGGTCGATGGCATATATCTAGTAAGTGCTAAAGTTTTGGGAGAGGGAGGTCTGGTTATGAGATAGAAGAGAGTTCGCGGCGGGCAATGAGGAAGCTGGTAAAGTTATGTGGAAGAGTGTGGTCGTCAGACATGAACACAGTAGCTTATCACTGATCCATATGCTCAGTAAGCTGATGTTATCAGGTAGATATTCCTGTATCTTTGTTTTATCAGATAGATATAAACATATTGTATAGTTGTTATAAGCAATCGTTAACTAAGTTTGGTTATCCTGTCAGTGTTAAATGTAAGCTATGCTATGTAATAAGCTGTTTGTATCAACTTTAATACTATCGTTGTGACTTATTTGTCTAAGTCAATGGTAAAGGTGAGTTTTAGTATATCTGAGAAGTGTCATTTAGCCTGTTATGGGTCGAAGCTAATTCTGGCAATGTATTCAGTTTTGAATAATCACAGTGAGTCGATAATACATCTATCTTTAACTGATAGGTAGACTCTTCTATTGTTTAGTTTCATAGAAAGAAATTTTTGTAGAAATAATTATAGTCTTCTACCGATTAGAAAACCAGTCACACAGTGAGAAGAGTAATCTTTAGGAATAAGTCGACTATTCTTATCATAGGTGAAATATGTATTGAATTCTTATGAGAATAGTGTAAAGAGTTTTCATTAGTAAACTCTCCAATCAAGAGTAATATGGAATAGAGTATTTAGTGAAGTTAATGGTATTGAAACCAATCTTGTTTTCTTTTTTGTGCTTTGTCTAAATGGTATCTTATCTAAGAAACTTAGATTCATGGAGAACTATGGTGAGTATGAGGTATCCGTTGAAACGATAGACTAACTACTAATAGTTAGTTGAATAGGATAATGAGTCAAAGTTGTTCTCCTATCTAAACTAGAACCATGATGAGTTCATCAATAGTAAACCAATTTGCAAAAATAGACCAAGTCTATATAGAAATAAAATTGTATAAAGCATATAAGGGTACAAATATGTAGTGATGAGCATTGGCATCACATATGGTTGAATTGAATAGGTATTCATATTCTTGTTGAGTAGAGGATAATACCTTAGCAAGAATTATTGTAAACCTATTTATGGTTGGGTTAAACCAAAGGTCTTTTCTAGTCTTTTATGGGGAATGATAAAGTAGAAATATTATAGTACTCAATGGTTGTTTAAAACCCTAGAGTCGATTAGGACCAAATGAGGGTTAATGTCATTTAGACTTAACTAAGTCTAAATAGACTATTATCAGGTCATGATGATTAAACCAATTATGTATAGATAGTCAGAGTGAATAACTGCATGAATATGACATTATCCAAGTCGAGTAGGGGTGGGTGAACACAACGATTACATTCATATGAACATTATTTATAGTTAAAAACTTTGGCTAAAGTAATGCATTTGTTTTCTGCATGCATTGTTGGTTCACTGTATTTGGATTACTCAACATATCAGAAATCATACTTGGCTAGAGGGTATCTAGGGTTGTATGATTGATAGAGTTGACTAGAATACAACACTATGTACTCAAAAAAGGCAAATAACCAATGGTCACCTATGGTCTATATTCCTTGTGAAGGGTAGGGCCACTTCCTATGTGGAAGATGTGTGGGAGACCACTAGTCTGTGGATGGAGGTAAATCACTGGAAAGATGCTCTTTGTCCAAGTAGGAAACATGCCAGGACTTGTGATAAAGATGTCAGATATTCAGAGGCAGTAAATATTCCAAAGTTTTTATATTGTAATTGATTTACTTTTGTAAACAATTGTACTTGAGATGAACAATATAGTTTATTGTATTTGTATTGAGAAATCTTGTAATTGTAGTTACTTGATTATATGTTGAATAAAAGAAAAAATTTCTCTATCTCATTTTGTTTTACCTTGTTAAAATTACTTCATGGTAAATTTTTCAATTTTACTATGTCTATAGAATCTGGATGTTACATTTTCACTAGGGTTTGTCATACAATTTTTCCTTACTACTATTACTTCCATCTTTTCATTGGACTGATACAAATTAGTGACATCAACCTAACTATTATGTAGAGATCTAGCACTATGCTATGTTCTTATAGTAGACTATGTTCAATCAGTTCATGGTATTGTATTTACCCCTAAGTATTTAAGGAAAAAAACAATTAACCTTTGATAGCAAGGTACTCTACTAATACCCTTAGTCTTATTAGGCATAACCTTGATTTACAAATGTTAAGCAATATCAATTACACTAGCGAACCAATGCACAAAGTTTCAAGACCAAACTATCTCTACAATAGGATTGGGCATCGGCAATCCAACCAAAATAATCATATCCCAAATTATATTGTCTTAAACAAACAAGAATCAATTCTAGGTTATATTAAGATTTTACAAGAAATAATAGGCAAGATGTTGTACAATAGAAAGATATAAGTTACTTACACAAATGGACAAAGGAAGGACATCAATCTAGTAAAAAATAGAACTCTAGAGTCTCTACAATTAAAACCCAATTACACCCAATCACCCTGATCCATTTAAGGGATTGAGAACACCGTATTAGATGCATATGTTGGCAAGAGACATTGCTATGCATGACAGGTGTTGTCATTGATGGCAACTAAGTCTACCTTGCACATCCGCATTGCATAATCTATTCATACTAGAAGTCAGAGTGAAGATTTGTCTAAGTCTGGATGTCAGAAATAGAGCATGAGACAAGCTCCAGTATCTTAGTCTGGATCTCTCTGGTGGTAATTTATAGTGTACTGTGGATCTGAAGAAGTGATAAGGAGTGTCAAGACTATCTAAATCTAGAATCTAAGCCTCCGATGATAGAGAAATCAAAAGTTATAAGGATCTGAGTATCAGGTTGTAATCAGTCAGCACAGTCAGATGATCAACAGGGCAACCTAGTATTTGATCTTGGTCTAGATGCAGAAAAGTTGTTGGATAAGTAATTAGTGATAATCAGCGATATTGGACAACATGATTGATGATCTGAAAACACAATTTTTTGGTCTGCATTGATATTTGTGCATAGATTCAGTTGACATAGCAGAATGTTTAATAAATGTTCTAAGTTTTATTGAAGCCAACTACAATTGATTGAAGTTGTTGATGTGGATATATATAGCTGATAGATTCAAGTGTTTTGGTGTGTGTGTATTATGCGATGATGGAGTAAGTGTTCAAAAGGTAGATTAAGGTGTGAAAGAGAAGAGATCTAAGGTCTGGATTATGGCAGAGCAGTAAATAGGGCAGAATAAAGATGAAGTGTGTAAGATCAGTATTCTATACTTAATTAGAAATGAATTCTTTCAATGGCAGATGCTATTCATCAGTTCAAACTTTATGTAATCCTTTTGTAATCATTCTTGTAGGTAGTGCGCCTCTCTTGAGAAGTGAGCTCTGGGTAGTGAGCCCAAAGGCATGGGCCTTCCCCTTTTGTAATACTTTTAACAGAGTATAATCTTTGTGGGTTAACCCCCACCATGGTTTTCCCTTTAACTTGGTTTCCACGTCAAAAATTTTGGTGTCAAGTGCATTATTTATATTTCTGCTCATGTGTTATTGATTCCTACCTTTCATGATTATATCATTAATCTATTAAGAAGTTGTAAAGAAGAATTAACTACAGCAAGCATTAATGTTTTAAGACAACTGATTCACCCCCCCTTAGTTGTTAGCCCAAATTCCAACAATTGGTATCAGAGCTAAGTTCCTTGAAAGAAGTTTAACATCTTAAGGAAGATCTAGGAAGGTATCAAAATAGATTCATACAATCTTTAGGAACAACTTAAACTTTCTTTAGAAGATTTTGATCAGTCCAGAGCATATGTCAAAGAACTACAAGAAAATATTAAAGATGCTGAAGACTTCATTGAGACCTTAAAAGAGAAATTAAGCAAATATAATGAAAAGAGGAAGGAGCTACTTCATCAACTAGGAAATCAGAATGTAGATAATGACATGGATGAGGCTCTAAAGAAGAAGAAAAAGGAATGTGAGAAGCTGGCAAAAGAAGTTTCTATTCTAAAACATGAAATGGAATCTGTGGTGATGAGGTTAACCAAAGAAATTGAGGAAAGAAAGAAGACTGAACAAGACCTAAAACAAACTCTAAAAGAAAGAACATAAGAATATTGCAAATTGGATGGAATTAATGGCCATCTAGAGTCTGATCTACATGAAAGAAGAGACAATGAAAAAGAACTTGAAAGGCAAATTGTCATTTCAAACATGACCTAGAAGATGCAAATGAATATAAAGAGAAATTCAAGATAAGTTCAGCTAAACTTGAGGTGTTGCTTGACAGTTAGAAGAAGGCAGATGATAAGCATGGTCTGGGATTTGAGAAAGGTGAAAGCTCTAGATCTGGTCAAAGAAATTCTAATGCAAAAAATCAAAGAAGGAATCCTAGAAGACCTCCAATAAGACAAGCCAATGCTCAAATGTATCCATCTTTCAATGGAAATTATTTCACGTGCAATAAATTTGGTCATAGAGCTACAATGCAGAAGTAGAGTAAATCAAAGTAGTCCATCCTTCTTTGGTCAATGCTTCAATTGTAAGAGGTATGGTCATAGATCTAATGAATGCAGAAGTATGATGATGAATAACTCTAACGATAGAGGAAATGGCAATTCCTTTAATGGATACTGTTTTGCATGCAATGGATTTGGACACATGGCAAATCGGTGCAGATCAAGAAGGAATCAAGTAAATAAATAAAGAAATGTTATGTGCTTCAATTGCAATAGATCTGGTCATATTTCAAGATTCTACAGAAGTAGGAATAATGGAAAAGTTCCAGTAATCAAAAACCAAAACATGCAGAAACAAGACAAAGGCAAGGGTAAAATTGATGTGAATGAGGTCCAGAATGAAATGAGCAAAACATGGGTAAAGAAAGATGAAATGAATGTTGACAATGGATCTACACCGAAATCTAGGGATGATAATTCCTCTATGAATTGAATTAGGAGCTCTAGCTCAGGGGGAGCTTCTTTAAAAATCTAATTCCCCTAGCCAGTAAGTGAGTGCCTAAATCTGGCACAATGACTAAAGTTAGAGAAGGCTATTTCAGATCTATTGAAGCTAATTCCTGAAGAAAAGAAGCTAATTTGACTGATTGCGAAGCAATTGAAGATCAACTATATGCAAAATAGTGTAACCAGATGTGTTAGGGTAGAGCTTTTATTACAATGAAGAATTAGGTTTTACGGAGGATAAAATCTCATTCATTTGAGCATTTGAATCACTTTGCATTCAAAGAGAGAAAGCAAAAGAGCACCTGAGCCAAGATTTCAAGGATCTGAAGTGCAACTGAAGAATTCATCTGTTAACCCTAACTCTGTGAAGAAAAATGTATTATCACAAAACTTTCAACTTGTGATCTTCTGCGATGGCTACACCATTGGTTGTTGATATTACTAAAAGGCTCCAACCCAAATTTAAGAAGCATCCATACAAATTAGTAGAAGTGGACTAATTAGGTGCATTTTCAAGTGTTCTGTATGGTGTATTACATGTCAAAGATATTAGGACCTACATTCATGCCAGTATAGATGAATTTGGAGACTCAAAGCTTGTAAATTTTTTTAAGAATCATCTGAGGGATGAAATTCAATGTCTTAAACTTAAGTATAAGGCACTACATGATAAACATTTCATTCAAATTATAGGGTTTTCATGCATTATTGAAGATGAATGGGTCAGGTATGTCTTAAGCCATATGCATGATGAGTTTATGTGGATAATAAAACCTTTCAAAATCACCAAGCACACCATCAAGGCTGTGATAGGGTTAAACTCATCTAGGGGACTGCCAATGTTGAAGGCTATAAAGAACCAAACTGTGACTGATGCTACCAGTTCAAGATTTGACAAAAGGCCAATGACTATTAATGTTATTATTCATCTGGCTATTAAGTTTTCCTCAAAAATGATTGGATACAAGATTTATAATTCCAGTAGGGAAAATTCTATATCTAGTACAACTATCTATGCAGCTTATCAGATGTTGAGAAAAAATGTTGACTATGACTTATGCGAGCTGTTACAAAATCAGCTGATGGAAAATATGAATAAGGTAAAGAAGGATAAGAATAACAGCTTCAAGTATGGTACACTAGTCTTATGTCTATTCTTTCATTTCATGAAAAAGTTACCTGGCAAGAAAAGCATGTGTTGGACCAGTGACAAACTTGCTTCTATCTAGATAAGAGAGAAATTGAACATTGGAGATGCCAATGCTCAAAGGATAGCTCTCTGGGGATTTTTTAATAACTTTCAGAACATGATGCATTCAAGGGAGAGAATTCCATCTTCTATAGTTGAAAAATAAAAGGATACAATATGTTTTATGGTAGATACAAATTAGTGCTTAGTGGAAGCTATTGAACCAAGAACAGTATGGATTATGCCTATGGGTTATGAAGTTGATGAGTAGTTATTAGATATGTATGCTCAACATATTTTGAGCAAGTCGTAGGATACCATAGTTGAAATATTTGGAACATATAAGGAGCTAAGTTTGAAATTGCATGTTGAGCTCAGAAAACTAGAAATCAAAAGGAAAGCTCAGAAGCAAGTGGAGATGTATGCTGAAAGTATTGGCATAAAGAAGGAAGCTGTGAGGCAGAACAAACAAAGAATAGAAAAAGATAAGAAGGAGAATTAGGATAAGAAACAAGGAAGTACTCTAGATGCCTCCTCTAGCCAGCCTAGAAAAACTAGAAGCTCTATTGCTGCCCCTATTCCCCCCAAACTTGCCAAACCTAAGAAACTGGAAGGCAAATCATTTGGAAAAGAAGAGAAAAGGGTGAAAACTAAGGCCTCCCGGGCATATAAAAGCATGAGGAATGATGAAGAGGAAACTAACTGTGATATTTGAGTCAAAGAGTTAAAGGCATCTAGTACAAAAGTAGACAAAGTGTCTAAGGAGATGCTCTCTGAAAGCAAAAGAGCAAGAAAGAGGCAAAAGACTAAAATATATGTTGAAAAGCCTACTCTCTATGTGGATGACATCATCAAATCAGTCATTGTAGATGGTAACTTAAGGCCAATGACTGAACTCTTTGATCATTATAGTGATGCAGATAAGAGGGTTCTAGAAGAAGCAATAGTCAAATATTTGAACATCTACAATAAGGTTTTGATTGAAATAAAATTTGAAATTCCAAAAAGTCTTGCAAATATTCTAGCATTAAGAAAAGATAATGCAAAAGGTAAAGACATGGAGATTAGGGAGCATGTATTGATAAATTTGTGCCCTCAGATTACTCCAGATCAGATGAACATGATATTCAAAGAAGTGAAGGAGGGCTTTAGGAGTAAGAAGAGAATGAATGAACTCATGCTTGGTGAAACAGACGAGATAGTCAAAGATACTAAGGAGATTCTTCTAAATGCACTAAAAAGACATAATCTTCCTATTATTGAAAAGTAGATTGATGATGGGATTGACTCCTCAATTCTGGATGTTGAAGAATTGAAGATCAACGAAAATCAAACTGAGTTAGATGACTCCTCTATTCCAGAAGAGGAAGCAATAAACAAGGAAGATGTAAAGATGACAGATGAAACTGATGATACAAGAGGTGTTCAAAATCCTCTAGATCAATCTTGCAAAGAAGATATAGAAATGAATGTTGAAGCAGATGATCAAATTAAAGATGATTCATTGAAGAATAAAGAGCATGAAGTAAAAGAAGGAGAAGACCAAGAAGCAGAAAAGACCAAGGAGAGAAATGAAAAAGAATAAGAAATTGCAAAGGTTGATGAAGAGCCCAAGCAGGTCAATCTAGTTAACAGTATCGGTCAAATAGATACATCATCATTTTGGGCAAGAGACACTACAGAAGTAGTGCAAGAAATTCTAGAAAGAGACAAACATATTGAAGAAGATAAGGACATTATACAAGGTCTAATAAACCTTGATACCTTATCTCCAGTGCAAAAGATAAAGTTGGCCACCATTGCTCAATCTAAAGCTAGAGAAGACATCTTGAAGTCTCACATAGAAGACAGTGAGCTACTTAGCCTAGCATTAGAAATTTTGTAGAAGATCATGCCCACATTTTAGAAGGATTCTTCGACATCTCCATCTGGCCAATTGAAAAATCTAATAAACTCGGTAAGCTCTCATTTTGAATCTCTAGAGAAGTCTGTAGAGGTCAAGGTTCAAAAGGAATTCAATGATAAGACATTTTATGCTCTAAAGGGGTTGATTGGAGTAGATAGAATGGTGCTGGATGCCAGTATAAAGAGTATTCAAAATACTCTTACAGAAGGAGGAAATGTATATAAATTTTTCTTATCCTATCCTAAAGTTATAGAGGATAATGAAGATAAAATAAAAATGTCTAAGAAGAAACTATCTAGTGTATCCAAGTACTTTGATCTTGTAACATCATCAGTGGCAAGCAAAGAGGGTCAGGTGATCAGCTTGATAGAAGATAGAAAGAAATTAACAAAAGAAAAGGAGGACATAGAGGCAAGGATGAGCGAGCTCAGGGGACTACTTTCCCCCAAAATGGAAGCCATGTTCAATGCTCTAACTGAAGCCCAAGTTGCATCTCAATCAAGTGATCCCATTGATCTACAGACATCAGAGTCACAAGAATTCTTTTTTAGTGGCCACATCTCAATATTGAACACTATAAAGAAGAGTTGGGATAGTGATTTGGCACATTTGAAGAACATTTTTGCTGATGTACTTAAGCATATATAAATAAAACTCAAAGACTAATTGTACATAGGTGGTCTGGTATTTTTGTGTAAGTTTTGGTTTGTGGATCCCACCCTTTGCCATTGGTGTCAAAGGGGGAGTGAAGAGTAGTGAAAAATGAGGAATCCAACAAAGGGGGAGCATTGGTGATTAGTGAAAAGCACAAGTGTACATAGTAAGAAGGAATGTTCTGACAGTCATTTTTCACTAAGTGTTGCCATCAATGCCAAAGAGGGAGATTGTTTGCAAGAGACACTGCTATGCATTACAGGTGTTGTCATTGATGGCAACTAAGTCTACCTTGCACATATGTATTATATAATCTGTTCATACTGGAAGTCAGAGTGAAGATTTGTCTAAGTCCAAATGTCAGAAATAGAGCATGAGATAGGGTCTGGTATCTTAGTCCAGATCTCTCTGGTGGTAATTCACAATGTGGTACGGATCCAAAGAAGTGATAAGGAGTGTCAAGACTATCTAAATCCAAAATCTTAGCATCTGATGATAAAGGACACAAAAGTTATAAGGATTTGAGTATCGTGTTCCAATCAGTCAGCACAGCCAGAAGAAAAATAGGGCAACCTAGTATTTGATCTTGGTCCGAGTGCAGAAAAGTTGTTGGATAAGCAATTGGTGATAATCAATGATATTGGCTGACATGATTGATGATATGGAAACACAAGTTTTTGGTCTGCATTGATATTTGCGTATATATTCAGCCGACAAAGAAAAATGTTTAATAAATGTTCTAAGTTTTATTGAAGCTGACTACAGTTGATTGAATTTGTTGATGCAAATATTTATATCCAATAGATTCGAGTGTCTTGGTGTGTGTGTTATGCGATGATGGAGTAAGTGTCCAAAAGGTAGATTAAGGTGGAAAAGAGAAGAGATCTAAGGTCTGGATTATGGAAGAGCAATAAATAGGGTAGAATAAAGATGGAGTGTGTAAGATCAGTATTCTTTGCTTAATCAGAATTGAATTCTTGCATCGCCAGATGCTATTCATCAGTTCAAAATATTTGTAATCCTTTTGTAATCATTCTTGTAGGTAATGAGCCTCTCTTGAGTAGTGAACTCTAGGCAGTGAGCCCGAAGGCATGTGCCTTCCCCTTTTGTAATACTTTTAACAGAGTATAATCTTTGTGGGTTAACCCCCACCGTGGTTTTTCCCTTAACCCAATTTTCACATCAAAAATCTTGGTGTCAAGTGTGTTATTTATATTTGTGCTCATGTGTTATTGATTCCTTCTTTTCATGATTATATCATTAATTTGTTAAGAAGTTGTAAAGAAGAATTAACTATAGCAAGCATTAAAGTTTTAAGACAAATGATTCACCCCTCCCTCTTAGTTGTCAACCCTAATTCCAATATCATCAACCCCTAATAAGGCTTACAAATTCTGAAATATAATAAGCACAAGAGTCCTTAATGGCATACCAATTGATTTTATTCACCTCATCTTGCATTAATATATATCTAACAACAATTATAGTGAGGTCACAATCCTTGATTAAAGTGCAAAATACACATCATAAATATAGATGCACTCATGGCCTACCATAACAAATTTGATATAGAATAACGAGTAGCACAGTCATAACCTATACAAGTCTAACAAACTCATGTCTTAATACATTATACCAAGGCCCTACAACAACATTTATTCTAGGCTAGAGCTAGTTTACAGGCTTCTATGTCCATAAATTCCTAACAGAATTGAGCCAATGTTTTTCACATGATAGTCCAACATGAAGCAAGATGCTAACTAACATCACAATGGTATTTTTATAGAACAGAGTATCTACATAACTTAATTTGAAAGGATTCCATACAATCATAAGGTAAATTTAATGTCAAAAGGTACTGGTTAGGTTTGCATCACAACAAGCATCCCATAGATGACAATACCAAGTTAAATACTATAGATCAATTACATTGCCATAGAATTGATGTAGGGTCTCAAGATAGTTAGAAACATCAAAGTGCAAAGATTACATCATATTGTTTAGGGTTGAAGAGGTGGAATGGGTTGCTTTAGGTTTTAAAGGCAAATCCTCCCTTCTCACCAAACATTCAAGGGCATATCAGCCAAGTTGAATCTCCACTAAGCGAGAGCATTCACTTGTCAGGTTGGGTTGCCTCTTGGAATGATGTAGAAGCTTGGATGTATCAAACAATATCTCAATTTAATGTTCAATTACTCCTAAAACCCTAAATAAACAAAATAGTAAGTAAATTGATGAATTACGACATATCCTTTCAGACTAAGGTGAAGGATAGAGATTATTAACTCACTATTTTTTTATGTTCAGAATATAGAATAGTTAGGGACATTGGGACTAGCACCCTAGTCCAATGTACTATTTTTTGCATGGAATCTTACTCTCCTTCCGACACTGATCTAAACTATATCTTTCATTTTTGCTTTGGAAAAGGTGGAGGACATTGGGACTAGCACCCTTGTCCCAAAATCTTGAACTCTATCCACTTTCTTTCAGATCCTAAATCATTGTTGTCTGCAACCTTCTTCTACAACTCCACTCCACGAAACTCAATACCTATAATCTGCATTCATAAAGGAGTGTGGGAGAGGGTTGTGGTGTTTAGAGGCTTGCCTTAGTCAAGACCCAGAGAGACATTCAAGTCTTCCAAACACTGTTGGTAGATGAGAGTGCGTATGTTAGCGGGATAGAGGCAAAATCCAAATGATAGATGATAAAAAAACACAATAGATATCACATTGAAGCGTAGATCTCACATAAATGAACGCTTTTCAATCAAATGAGATGATGAATTCAAATCTACAATCACAAACACAATAACAAAGATCTGCTCTTGCAACAATGAATATCTTGAAATCATAAATATACATAAAGTTCACAATCATCTTCTTCTAGTTGCAAATGAAAACCTAAACACACTTATATATGCAACTACAAAGATTCCTGCTAAGACTTTTATAATTCAAACTTGAGATGTCTACATAGGACCCAAATAATAGTCATAAAACTGACATTTAAATTTAGGGCAGACCTAAAATAGGGCAAGATTAAGTCCACCCCCTCATTTTTTTTCAAGGATCATCAAAATTGCACCCCTTAGGTCCTATTTGCCATAAGACTTTAGGGGTTTCTCATCAAAATTCATAATTAACATACAAGATGCTCTAAATGCATTCTAAAGACCCAGGAGCTAAATGTTAAGATGGAAAAGCCGCCAAGGGGACATTTTTTGACATAACATTTAGCCCCCACTTTAATGTATGTATAAACACAAGGCCAATACATGAATTAAAATAAGGTCAACAAATACAACAAACACACCAAGCACTGTGAAGACATGCCAAACACATTGAAGATAGTAACAAGCACACAAAACAAGGGGAAGACAGTTATAGTAACGCAAAAAATGAAGAAGACAACATTGAAGACACACAAAACATAGTGAATACAATGAATGTAGTGATTATTTCTTTTTCATTTTCTCATATATGAAATACAAATGCAAGTACAAGGAAAGTAAACACACAACCAAAATGCAAGAGGAGCTCATCACCACCAGTCTTGAAACTGCATAAGGGGCAACATAGATGCCAAATAAATACCAAAGTGTAGGAGGACCTCATCACCACTAGTCTTGAAACTACACTTGAGAAAAAATATTACATACAAATCCCAAAGCATAGGAGGAGCTCATCACCACCAGTCTTGAAACTGTACTTGGGAAAAAATATGCCATACACACACACATAAGGATATGATAAAGGGATGAGTGGAAGACTACATTCAAGATGAAAGAAGGTTTGTATGAGTGGTTGGTCATGCCATTTGGGCTAACCAATACACCCAGTACCTTTATGAGACTCATCAATGAATTTTTGAAAGAGTTTCTTGGAAGGTTTGTGATAGTTTATTTAGATGATATTATCATTTTCAGTAAGACACTAGATGATGAAGTTAGGATGAAAACTGAACAACAAAATTGACATGTGGAATCTCTAGAAACCATGACAGTGGAAGTAACAACATGAAGGAGATAGAGGAAGTAAATATCAATAATACTCAAAGAAAAGAAAAACCTCAGCTACCAAGCCACCAAAGGGTCACTCAACCTACCCTAGTGAATCAAAAAATAAGACAAAAAACACAACAATCAATTAGTAGAAGGAAATGAAGATTAATGATTACCTAGGCATTTGTCTTGTGGCCTCTCCTAGCATTTGTAGTCATTGTTAGGGTCTCCTACCTACATAATTATCAGACAAGCCTAAATAATTATTAGAATTTATAAACCCAGGAGATACAACATCGTGACTAAAATGATTCTTTTGTAACATCATGATTGAAATTATTCTGTTATTATGCACATACTGACCTCAACATATATGGTGCTTGGTTGAGCAGTAGCTTTGAGAAGATAATTTGTGGCCCATCTAATGGCCATCTTTGCATTGGGGATCTCGTTGCCCATGAATCTGTTGAACTCCAAAACACTCCATGACAGCATTGTGGTTGTGCATCATAATATCCTCCTGTCAATTCTTGTCTATCCCAACTAAAATAATATCCTTGTCTAGACACTGTTCTACTTCCTTATGTGCTTTGAATGTAATGCTTGGTAGCTCTCAGTTCAGAGTTGAGCAAGGATTCATTGGTAGCAATGTTCTTGGTAGACGACTTAATGTAGGGGCTACTGTTCCTGGTAGACGACTTAATGTAGGGGCTACTGTTCCTGTAATGTCTGCACCTAAAACATGTTCGCAAGGACAAAGAATTTTTTTTTCTTGTTTACCTCATGAAGCAAGCAATCCTTATATAAATATATAAGTATTTTAATCTAAACATAACCTTTTTTTTAATTCACGTTCTCAACAAGATCACAAGAAAATTACGTCAACTATAAAGAATCATAACACATTTTTTTTAATAACAAGATGTTCCTAAAAGATAGTTAAATTTAGTTGACAACACATTTTAACTAATTTCACGGGCTTAGTTAAATTCTAAGGATCTCATCAACACTTCTTACTTCAGGTTGCTTATAATTTTTTTAAAATAATAAAAGTCCTTTCTACAATATATCAATCCTCAACTAGTTATTAATTCATCCCCTCATAATAACCTTGACTATTTGCAAGAATAACCTTAAAATAAATAAAATATTAATTATTAATATAGAAAAACCATAGCATGGGAAAGTAGGGTAATTCTCTAACTCATTTAATCTAAGGTAATTAAGTTGATCTCCTAATTCACAAGAAAATAAAATAAACATATGTTTTAATCCATGAATCTCGTACCCAAGTAAAATTAAGGTTTCAACTAACAATAATTTAATATTTCAACTAACAATAATTTAATATTTAATACTTAATACTTAATGTCATATTTAACTCGTCTACAAAAGGAATGCCAAATTCTACTAATAATCACAAGAAAATTCCTAGGTATTTAATACATCTTAAAAATATAGACTAGAGTTAATTTTTCCCCTTTTAAAAATTTGTATTATTCTCATAAAAGAAATCTCCTCTACTAGATGGGATGGACCTCTTATTATTATTATCTATTATTTCTTTTTTTTTTTTCTTATGCATGCACTTAAAAATAAATAGCCATCACTAATTAAAAGTCTTTACTTACTATTCTCCCTTATTACATTTCACTATTAATATTTACCTTTGTCTTAACTATTGCTGTGCAAACATTTTATTGTAGGCAATGACTATAAGTTAAATATCATAAGGGAACTCTATAATAAAATGAATTTATAAGAAAACAAGACATCATTAAAGATACATTTTATTTTCTAAAAGAAAACACACCAAAATATACAATGCAACCATAAAAACAAATATTCACCTATCTCAATAATAATATTTTACTTGATAAAAATAATTATTCAACTTTCTAATTTTTTTCTATTAATACAACAAATAACTCGATCACCAATTACTTTTTTTTTAACATGCATATTTTCTTAATAGATAAATATAAATATATTCATAATTTCCTTCTTAACATTTTTCTCCAACAAACTTATAAAATGTAAAATTTGCAAAATTAAAATGAAAACAACTAAACATATATCTTATTTCTAACCTGTCGTAGCTCTAGTAAAAATTACTTTACACAAAAAAAATTACAAAGAAAGAAAAAATTACTTTACACAAATATTAGGTAAACTATGGGCAAGATATATATATTTATATAATGATCAAATAAAATAATATTAAATTCCTATTCCAAATTAAATGTAAATTTCAAACACCTCTCTTCTCTTTTATTAAAGGATTCTCATGCGATCGTGGATTCTTATCAACTGTTGCAAAATTAGTAACTCTTATAATGTGATTATAATATTTGAAGGATCGTTATACTTCCCATCAATTCTCCTTGGCTATTGTGATGGTCTCCCCTTTTAAAAAAAAAAAAAAAAATTTCACCTTAGTATTTATACCTGACTTTTATAAAATGTAGGATGAATTTTTACTGCCTTGGAAAACTTACCTAGTTTAAAATATTGAACCGAACCTTCTTGTATTTCCCAACTTTGGTAAGTATTATAAAATGTAAGAGTGGGGAAAGGAGTGTTGAGAGGGGACGTAGCAATTTAGGGATGCTTAAAATACAAAATAGCTTGTCGCATACATCCCCTCTTTCTTAATCCCCAATGCATAGCACCTACCCATAATAAAACATAATCTCATCTCCACATGCAATGGTTAAAGGGCATAGTTCATCTTTGGGTGCATCACCAGTGACTACTTTGCCAAATATAGTCAACATTACCCTTCTTGAAAATGGTCCTCAAATGGCTAGAGGTATGTTAAAATTTATTATTCTTTGGTCTTGAGTTTTTTTATCTTATAAGAGTTAAGGGACAATGGCTTAGTGTAAATCTAGTCAACATTTAGAAGGTTTATAGGCTTTACTTTTTGGGGGATTGCTTTGAATGTTGCATCTTGTGGATTTTTGCATTTCAAAGTTATGAGAGGATATGCAGGTGGACATTATAAAATCAATTACATAGGCATACTTTATAAAATATTGGATATTAACCTTACAATAGAACGAAAGGCACTGTGGTTGGATATATAGCCTTAAACAAGGTTATGGAATATCAAATTAATCAAAATCATCTTCATTATATTCATTAAGGTTAGATCCATATTGTTAGGCTTCTGTGAGTATATTCATTAAGGTCAGATCCATATTCTTAGGCTTCTGTGAGGCTGGAAAAGAAGTTAAGATGGAGTTTATTTCTGGATTAGTCAAACCACCTTAGATGTATTGACCAATTTAAAATCATTGATCGGTTTCTTTAAGATACAAGCAACTTCTTGGACTCACACCAAGGCTCATTCCTTTATATGACATAACCACAAGGTAGATATCCAATATTTTATAAAGTAAGTCTATGCAATCTATTTTATAGAGTCCACTTGCATATTCTTTCTAAACTTTGGAATACAAAAATTCACAAGCTGCAGCATGAAGAGATTTGAAATGCCCTAAGTAAATAAAATTTAAATCCTAAAAATATTCTAATTTCTTAAAATAAAATAACACTAAAATATTTTATTGACTATAAACTAGCATATCTATCTTTAGAAAAATCCACTTGAAATAGGTTAGATATATCATAGGCATGCATTGAATCAAAATAAAATAACACTAAAATATTTCCTTTACAAACCATGCATATTTTTATTTATGTGAAGAACCTAACTCTATTAGTGTGTGGAGATATTTGAAACACCTTGAGTAAATAAAATTGAAATCCCAAAAGTAATCTAATTTCGTAATATAAAATAACACTAAAATATTTCATTAACTATAAAATTAAACTTTGAAGAATAAAATAAAAATGCAGCAACATGGTGTCACTTCATTTAAATATTTTCCACATACTCTAGATTTTAAATTCTTAAATAAAATTGAAATCCCAAAAATAAAAATATTTTCCATGATACTCTATATTTTTAACTCTTGAATAAAAAAATTGAAATCCCAAAAATAACCTAATTTAGTAAAACAAAATAACAGTAAAATATTTTCTTTACAAAGCATGCATATTTTTATTGATGTGAAGGACCTAACCCTCTTTGGGTCTAGAGAGATTTCAAATGTCTTGAGTAAATAAAATTTAAATCCCAAAAAGAATCTAATTTCCTAAAAAAAACAATAAAATAATCATGCATATTTTGTGTATAACCCTAACCCTAGTTGGGTGTGGAGAGATTTTTATTTATTTGTAGAACCCTAAAGAATACTTATAAAACAAATTTAAATTCTAATATTTTTTTAAATAACACAATAGTGAAAAGAAACCAATAAATTGAATTTCATTATGTAGAAAACAAAAGAAAATTAATTTAACTTACAATTCAAATAACTTCTATGCTTCTCACTATTCCTTTTTTTATTTTATTTCAATTGATATTTTTTTATTTATATTTTGGTATTACTTGTATTTATATAGATTATTTACTTAATGTCTATTTATTGTAATGTGAATTTATTTAATAAAAATAAGTCAGTTATATATTTTAAATTTAATTCAATAGACATTTTTTAATAAAAGTATGTCTGTTATATATTTAAAATTTAAAATAATTACTTCATAATTTGAAAAAATAATCAAGGATTATGTATGAAAATTAAATTAATTAAATAAATAAAATTTATTTAATGAATCTAACTATAAAGGATAATGGATTAAAATAAAATAAATAAATTTATTTATTTGATTAATTTGGTAAAAGTGACTATCCTATGAATTAAATAAGTTGACTAATGGAAAGGTGGAGGTTTAAGATATGTTGAAAGTAGTGCAAGATGAGGCCTAGGAGTTGTTGAAAGATGATGTTAGAAGTGTCATAAGGATATGGTAATATTTAAGTGTCTAGAACTAGTGTACTTATCTTTAGAGAAAACTATCTAAAATAGTTGAGGCATATCCTTCTTGAGGTGCATATTCAACTTATATATGACAAAATCTAAAAATAGGTACACTAGTAGCATCTACAGTTTGAACATGTTAAAACACTATTTTAACAATTGACATAGTTTTGTTTGAGTAATAATAGTGTAGTACATTTAGAGAACATAACATATTTGTAAGTACATGCATTCATTTATCATATTTTCGTAATTCTAAAATGTGAAATATTACCTCATATTAATTCAAATAGATTTGTAAGAAGTAAGTCACATCATTTATCTTCTAATAATTTGATTCTTTATTTTTGGTTGGCAAGTTGTTTTCCCTTTTTCATCTTTTCATATAATGGTCATATTTAAATTGTGAAATTATTATTAGACCTTGTAATGAATTTATATGAAATATAGCCACAAATGTTAATCATATTCATTATTTTTCTTATGTCAATAGTAGCTTTTAAAAGAGTGAGACCTTGTGATTTATGTATTGTCAATACCCAAGCTAATCTTAAGGGTATTTGGGTTGTGTGGTACCTTTGTATTGGTGTAATTGGTATTATTAGTGGAGTTTGATCTTCTAATGGTATGCCTGAATAACTGTCAAAATTCAACCATAACATATGTTGGTAGTTGTAGTTGTGCACTTCTAGGTTTGTATATTAGTATTTCTCGAACATAATTGGAGCTCCATTTACAAGACTTGCTTCTATCCCAAGATTGGAAGTTAACATTACCCTTACATTCTTGGTTTTCTAAAAAAGAAAATATGATACAGAGAACCATATACTTATGTCTTCCATATGCATATTGTAGATAATTACATATCAACATTATAATGTATTCCTAACCTATGTGCATTTTTCTATAAAATATCTACACTTGATTGTCATCAACTGTTTCTCCCATCTGTGACCCATTCATGCTAGAGTTTGAGATACTAGAGTTGATAGTGAAGAACCGGTATGTGCCATGGACATCTACTTCTCTTGAGAGAACCTTGAGGAATTTTGCACACTACTTGTCCTTCTATTTTCGCTCCTCATTTTATCCCACCAATGTAATCACAAAAGTTACCCATGATCCATTATATGGCTAGGGAATCACATGCCATGTGCTATTATTGAGAAAGAACCCCAAGTCAAGAACAACATTGTCCAAGGTCTTCTTCAGTCCCCTAGCCAGTGTGGTTAAATTAGTGCTTTTGCCACCACCCAAATACCATCTTTCGGCTCCCCCAAATCTAATAGCACAACAACCTTTATAGAGGATATATCAGTATTCACCCTGTATTAATGAGAAGTGGAGATGAAAGTGTCCCCAAGCACCATGTAGATTGTGTACAAAATAATAACTGACCATGATTTGAAGATCTCTCTCAACCTAAGATCTAAGACATGTCCCATGAAATCAATTTCCCTCCTCTCTTTTTTGAGACATATTGTTGAATTTATGTTGTCAACTTCAATGCAAATGGCATTCTGATTAGCATATATATTGTTTGTTATAGTATTAACTGTATAGTTGTCATCATAAATGTTAGCATCTCCTCTGTGCCATCCTGCTCTCCCATCAGGGAAGCCATCTATCACACCATACTAGTTCATGATGTCATATTTTCTTGTCATTGATGTGAAATGGTAAGTCAACCAATTTCCAATTTCTCCCATACTTCCTTTGATTTGGCATGCAGATATTTATTTGGTGCATATGAATTGCCACATTCACTATTTGTCCACCTTAATCCTAGCTTCATTGTTAGTTCCATCTAGCAATTTCTTTGCCATTAATGCTACCATTTCATTGACCTCAGACAAGTACCTATATAGGGCATTACTAAATCAAGTGTATTCAATTGTTTATTCATACATGGAAAATAAATAACCTAGTATGATGATTAGGTGCCCTCCTATATTTGAGGCCCTAGAAAATAAGCTCAAACATTCTAGATTGAGACCTACATTTCATTTAATTTGATTCATGACCATCCACATAGGGTCATTTTTCTATTTCTATTATTTACAACATAAAATATAGAATTGAGGAACCAACCACTAAGACTAAGAATGTCACACCACCAATAATGGAGTATACAACATTAGAACCATATCCATGGATGGAGAGACAAATGATGCAATAACATAATTTTAGGGAGGCCCCAACCATTCTAGAGTGGGGAACAATTAATTATTTTTCTCACAAACCACCTAGGTTAAAATCCTTTTTCTAGCCCCTGCACCCCTTTATATAGGTGATAGTAGGAGCCCTAATTTACTCTATAATGGTGGTAAAAGAGATCATATGAAGGAGATAGATATGTAAGCGATCATGATCCACGAATGTTAGGTATTAATGTTCACATACTTGTTCTTAGTACCAAGGTTGTAGAAATCAAGAACATTGAGTGAATGCAAGCACCAAATCTAGCCACTCAAGACGAATAAGAGCATGCTCAACTTGTAAGAAAACAAGTATTGAAAACAATGGACAAATGGAATGCAAAAATAGGGTTAGGGTTCTTCACACAAATAAAAATATGCACTTTGTAAAGGAAATATTTTATTGTTATTTTATTTTGATTCAATATGCCTTGGCCTAATTTAGAGAAATGTTTCTTAATATAGGTAAGCTAGTTAATAAAATAAATTTATTATTTGATTAATTATTTTTCACTTGTTCTAATCCTTGTTAGTTATCCAGATTCATTAAACCTAGAAACTTGCACAAAAGTCAAACTAACTTTACATCTCCACCACCCATTTCATACTACACCTCTTAATCCTAGCCATTCACATAAGGATAAGCCTTAGTTTCCTCTCACTCAATCTTAGAAGCCCTAAGATACAAATTAGAAGCCTCCTTTTTTCCCTAAATTTGTCTCATCAAATCTTAGCCATCTATCTAATCAAATCTTAGTCATTCATCCTATCGTCCAAAAATTGGTAAATCAAGCCTCAATCAAGCCATAATGAAGAGCTTTGAAGGTAATGTTATGTTTTTAATAAGTTTAGCTAGAAACTAGTCTCCATATCCCTTTAACAAAGCAGCCACTAGGGCATCAAGCCATTAACATGGCAGAAATAGTAGCTTGACAACACTAAAACAACAGACCAAAACAACAGAACAAAAACAACAAAATGATAGAAAAAATAAAAAGCAGGAGAAACAAGAAACTATGGGCTGTCAATCACCCCAAACTTGGCCAAGAACTCCACCATCTCCTTGTAGTCACCTAAGCTATCAATGCCCACTTGTTTAACGTTGTCATCCATATCCTTCATCACAATGAAGATGGAAGTTGCCCAGTGTAAATCTTTAGCCACAAACTCTACCATGACCTTCCATTTGTTCTACATTGAGTCCATTCTTTTCTAGAGGTTCTGGATATCCTCTGCATGTTTGCTGCATAGAGTGCAATCCCCCTTGTTGGCTTGATGAATAGTCTCCCTCGCATGCTTCTTACCAATAGTGGCCTTCTTCTTACCTTCCAAGCTATTCGAGCTGCTTTTATAAATCGAGGCAAAGTGACTAGTGCCCTCAACTTCATGCACAGAATCAGTCGGAGCCTCCTCCCCTTCTTCATCCATAGTCTCCTCCACAAATTTAGAGTCCTTAGAACCTTCCACCCCTGGAGAACTGATCAGTGGTTTCTGATCAATCCTTTTGGAATAGCGGATACTTAGAAGAGCAGTCTCCCCACCTTCAATACTACCCTTAGTTTCCAGAATAGTGTCCAATTCAACAATTTTCACAGGAGCATCCTCCATGGAAGCACCCTTCCCTTCTTTTTGCTTCTTCACTAGAATTCCCTCCAATTCCTCCACCTTGTCTCTCTTGCCAGACTTCCTTCCCTGCATCGGAGTAATATGCTTCTGTTTCATATTTTTAGCAGAAGCAGGGGTCTCAGACAGAATCTCTTCCACCACACTAGGGTCACCATTAATCATGGGAGGCCCAATGCAAGTTTTCACTTTACCCTTACCTCTGTGGGAACTCCCCAGATGAGGGTCCTCCAGAATCTTAACTTGAATAGGTTCAAGTAGACAAAGGGCAAGGTGGAAATGATACAGTTTCAAAATAAGGCCTTGATGAATCAAAATGAGAGGATAATTGGCATTCTTGGCCCTAAGCTCCCTAACAGACTTAATAGAATTTTCTAGTGAAGAAAGTAAAAAGAAGGGAAAACTAATCTCAACCTTATTCCTAAAATGATTTAAGAGAGAAAAGTGATAGTTGTAGTATACCAAAAATCACCTTTCAAGCGTGAAAAACTTCATTATCATGAGACAAATTTGTCTCCATGGCTCCGGTAACTCCTCTCTCGCAAAACCACCATGAAGTTTCACAGGAGCCTCCCCCTCATGGAAGAAGAGATTCATGTGCTCAGGGTCAGCCACTTTGCTATGCCTCAAGTGCTTTTTGGCTTTCATGGGTAACCCAGTGGCTTGACCGATGATCTCCTCAGAGATTTGGAAACCAATCTTCCTAATCCTGACTTCTCTGGTTTCCTCATCCCATGACTTTGCAAATTGTTTTGATAGATTTTCATCATGTCCCGTCATCCCTTCGAGGAATGGCACCACCTCCCCCTCCTGGATAATATGCCAAACTATAGGTTCTTGCTTAAATTCCTCGGCCGAGTTGGGTTCAATTTTCATGATATCTCCTCCCATCTTACTGGTCTGAGAATGGCTAAGGAAACTAAACTGGTTTTGATCATTGTGGAAACAAACACAATTCGTAGCCTTGAAATTTAGAAAGGTACCGCTAAAATAGCAATTATACTGAGTTGTAATAATGATCACAGTGCCATTATTATTATTACAAGCCTTAAAATCGCCGCCAAGATACGTCTCATCGGGAGAAGGATTTAGCCACCACCTCGTGTGAAGATATGTGACTCCAGCCTCCATCTTAAATAAACCACGATGGATGACAAATTTAGCTATCACATCTGTCCTCCATCTCCCAACCACCTGTCCACTTCTCATCCTTTTAGAATTGTGAAATCTATACTCTAGATCTCCACCAATACCGAAGTCCTTATGTCGTTTGGCACGCCAACCAGAATTTCCCATCAAGCTCCTCGTAGTACTATTATCAAGGTTGTCCCCTATATCCTCATGGACCCCTTTACCCCAACTTCTATTAATTGGACTCGGTTGACTCAACCACAACCCAACCACCTCATTCTGCAGGGGATTCTTCATAATCCCACCAAAATTAATTTGAAAATTTGAATTGTCGGTCCCGCTTTCCCCAAGATCAGGAACTTCCACCCATCTCACACCTTGATGATACCACAAAGTGACCACCATCACCCACCACTTATATTTCCCATCTCCTGCCATCTTGCTCAATGAGGTTACGAATTTCTTGAGACACTTCTCCAACATTTCCATCCATCCTTCCCACTTCCAACATTAGCCAAGGCATCCGCCATGGTGTTTCCTTCTCTATAGATATGAGAAATATTATAGTCCTCTAGACCATTCAGAAGTATCTTGATATTCCCCAAGATATCCTCCAGGTTCCATCCTACCTGAGAATGACCAAGGACGGAATTCACAATTAGCTGAGAGTCACCTTCGATATGAAGTCTTTTGATATTCATGGAGATAGCTAGCTTGATATCCCATAGCATAGCCATGGCTTCCACTTCATTATTTCTTTTAATGCCAATCCCGCCAGCATAAGCAGCAACAACCTCTCCAGCATCCATTCTTAAGATACCACCACCACTAGCATTACCCGGATTCCCTTTAGCCGCACCATCAAAATTCAACTTAACCCACCCTTGTTGCAGTGAAATCCATTTGGTTCTAGCTTAGGATAACTTCTTGGTCATGTCCACCTTGTATGAGTTCAGGTCCCAGTGCTTTATCATGTTTAGTTCTTCTCTCCCCGGGTGCCTATCCACAGCGTTAAACTAAGAGGAATTGATGTTATTAGCTAACAACTTGAAAAAACTTTGAAAGACCTCAAGAGGGGTTCTGCTCTTTTCCCTGAAGATTCTATTATTATGTTTCTTCCACAAACTCCAAACTAAATGGGGAGGTATTTGGTTCTAGAGTTCTATCAAAATTGGAAGAACTAGATTATATGGGTGCTTCAATTCTCCCACCAACAATTCTAGTTTGGCATTTAGAATCCAATTAACATTCAGCTTTTGGAGATTAAGACCCCAGACCTCCCAAGAAAAACTGCAATGAAGGAAGAGGTGAGTCAAGGATTCCTCCTTAGATTCATATAGAATACATCTGGTTGGCATACAGAATCCTCTCCTTTTCAGATTATCCAGGGTAAAGACCTTATTGTGCATTAGAGTCCACCAAAAGAAGTTAATTTTTGGAATGAGTTTAGGGGACCAAATTTTACTCCAAACTCCTTCATCACCATTGTTTAACAACAGATTATATGCACTTTTGATAGTAAATAAACCTCTCTTATCCTTATCCTAGACCATCTTGTCCCTCTTGAAAAAAAAGATAATCTGTAATCTTCCAAAGATTTTTGAAGTTGAACCTCTTTTCCTTCTCACCTTCATCCCGAGCATAACCTCAGATCTCTTTCCAACTCTGGAGACCTTCATATGTTCTTATGTAGTCAGCCACTTTAGTGCCAAGCACCTCACTAGTCCTCCCCACAATCCTGCCATATTCCAGCTCTATTAAGGGTTTATCCTTCAACCACCAGTCTTTCCAGAAGTCGACCTCTTTACCATCCCCAATCCTCCATCTCAGACCTTGACAGATGAGGCCTCTAGTTTTAATAGTCCCATTCCAAATAATCGTGCCCTTGGGAAGGCTCTCCTTCACAATAAGACTTCTACCTTGGTCTCCATTAAGATATTTAGCTCTCATGATATCATCCCAATCAGTACTATTCTTGATAAGGTTCCACCCTATCTTGGCCAGCAAAGCCTTGTTCATCAAATGAATTCTTTTAATGCCCAGACCCTCTTGACTTCTAGGAACACAAACTTTCTCCCAACTCACCAGGGTAATTCTTTTCTTCTCTTCAACCCTCATCTAAAGAAACTTCTTCTAGATCTATTCAATCTTATCTGACATATTTTTAGGAATTTTGAAGAGGCTTAGAACATAGTTAGGCATCCCCTGCAAAGAAGCTTTGAGAAGCTAAAACTTTCCATCTTGGCTCAGGAGGGCACCCTTCCACCCTGCCAATTTCCTCTAAATTCTTTCCACCAGCACCTTCTAGAACTCCAAAGAGATTTGTTAATGGTTAGGGGGAGGCCCAAATATGTAGCTGGGAGACTTTCATTCAAACAACCCAAAATTCTAGTAATCTTTTGTTGGAGGTTTGGCGGAGTATTCAAGAAGTAGATACGATTTTTTTTCAAAATTGATACTCTAACCTAAAACTGCCTCATAGTTCTTTAAAAGTCCCTTCCATCTTCTAGGTTCCACCACCGAAGCTGACCCAAACATATAGTTTCATCCACAAATTGCTGAATCACCAAATTTTGGGTTGTTGAAGTAGGTTTTATCCCATGAAGAGTCCCCTGCATTAACAGATTACAAGTGTTCCTTCCTAGAACTTCAGTAAGCAGGATAAACAAGTATGGTGAAAGAGGGTCACCTTGTCTAATGCCTCTCCCAGAGGGGAAGAACCCTTTTGGGGATCCATTAACAAGTATCGAGAATCTGGCTGTAGATATACATTCTTTGATTATGTTACTAATTTTTTCATTAAATCCAAATTTCCTGAGAATTCTCAAAAGAAAGTCTCAGCTGACCCTGTCATAAGCTTTCAAGATATCCAGTTTGAAAATCATACTTGGGGTGTTGTTTTTTTGGATAGAGTGAATTATTTGATGAGTGGTGATTGCTGCATCTAGGATCTATCTCCCCGGGATGAAGCCTTTCTGGGTGGGAGCAATGAGTTTATCTAGCAGGTGCTGTAATTTGAACACCAAAAGTTTAGTGAAGACCTTATATATCATATTACAAAGGCTGATTGGTTGAAAATCCACCATGGTCAGAACTTCAAACTTCTTTAGGATAAGGCCTATAAAAGTGTTGTTCAATTGTCGTAAGAGTTTCCCTATCCTAAAAAAATCTTGTGCCGCCAGAAGGATGTCATTACCAATAATCTCCCAAAACTTTTGAAAGAACACCAGGGGAAAACCATCCAGGCCCGAGGCTTTGTAAGCTCCCATGGAGAATACAGCCACTCTAACCTCCTCCAAGTAATGGGTTTGGTCAACAGGTAATTATCCTCCTCAGAGAGAATATTAATCACCTCCAGGAGAGGATTCATATCCTCCTCCAGCACACTTGATTGTTGTTCTACCAACAAAGTTTTGAAGTACTCCATTGCCATGTTGTCGATCTCTTCCTCTTCCTCCACCAATTGCCCTTGTTCATCTCTAAGTGCACTGATGGTATTTCTCTTACTATGTTGTAATGTAGATTGATGGAAAAAAGAGGTGTTCCTATCCCCTTCTCTAAGCCACTGAACCCTAGATTTCTGTTTCCAGTAGACCTCTTCCTCCTTAATAGTGTGGGTCCATTCCTTGGAGAGATTCTTCTCCATCAAGTGTAGATCCTCAGATATGTCTCCCTAATCAATTTTACTTTGAATGTCTTTCAATTTTTTCTATAATGCTTTTCTTCCTACTTAGAACATTTCCAAAAGCAAATCTATTCTAGCCCTTCACCTTGTTTCTCACATTGGCCAATCTCTTAGCTAGCCTGAACATAGCCAACCCTTGAACCAGAATTATCCACCAGCTTAACAAGCAATCTCTAAAATCAAGATGGAGGGCCCACATCATTTCAAATTTGAACAGAAAAGGACCTTTTTTGCCCTTCCCACTCCAGTTAAGTAAGAGAGGACTATGGTCTAAACCAATCCTGGGGAGAGTAGATAGATGAAGACTATTCATAATAGTCGAGTAGGAAGAGATTAAAAATCTATCCAATTTGACCTCAATCAAGTTATTCCCTTGTCTTCTGTTAGACCAGGTGAAGGCCTACCCTGACAGTTCCACATCCATAAAGCCTGCATTTCCAAGAAAATCAGCAAGATCCATCATGCTATCAGAGTAGTCAGTTAACCCCCCATTTTTTCAGAAGGGAAAAGAGGGGAGTTAAGGTCTCCCGCCACCATCCAATTGACTCTTCTATTTTTCCTAATTTTGTCCACCAGACTCTCCCAAACTTCCTTTCGACTGCTATGAGTATTGGGGGCATAAACATTAATCAACATCCACCATTCAAGATGAGAGCAAAAGGCAACCTCCACATGATTCTTAGAACAAGATATGAGTTTACCAGTAATGTCTTGCCTCCAAAGAGTAACAATTGCTCCAGAGGCCCTAGTAGCCTCACTTATAGCATACATCGCATTGGGCCAAATATAATTAAGGATAGATTTGAAGCTTTCCTCTGACATTTTTATGTTTTGCAAAAGAAGAATATCCACTTTATTATCAAAAATACAATTCCTAACTAACAACTACTTATGAGGGTTGTTTAGCCCTCTTATGTTCCAAGAGATTATCTTCATTTCTTGATCTTTCTAGGGGGCCACCAAGGTGGACTACTTCCCACTAGCAATCTCCTACTCCATCTCCTTTTGTCTGATCTTCATATGGGTTGGCCTTTTGACCTTACTATCTCCCCCCACGTTGGCTGTCTTACGACTGCTACTTTTCTATTTCTTCTTCACAATAGTCCATCCCCCCTTATCCTCCAACTTCCCACTTGAACTTGCTTCTGGGAAAAGTGATATATTCTTCAACAGTGCCCTCATATTAGTTTTGAGGAACATCAGAGGGTCCCTAGGACTGTCGACTCCATTAACCCTACTATGTAAAGATAGAGCAGTTTTCTGTGGGCTGAGATCCATTCCTATCTCTCCTTCTTCCATGTTTCCCTGGCCCTCCTCAGTTACAGCTGATTCCTGAAGCTCAGGTGGATTTTCCATCTCCATATCTATCAACTTTTGGCTCTGCTCCTCCCCAACAATTGTCAGTTCTACAGCCAATTTCTCCTCCATCAGCAATGGAGAAGCTTGAGGCTCCGGCTGAACTATTTGGGTGTCTTCCACTAGAGTTTCCATAATGGTTTCCTTCTCTGGAGAAGCCAGGGGAGAGTCAACAATCTTCAAGATATCCTCCTTAAAGGGGTATTCCTTCGTATTGTCCATCACTTGTTTTGGCTTCAAGGGAGGGTTACACATTGGGGTTTGGCACTGGGTAAAGACATGACCAACTTTAATGCAATTTTGGTAGAACATCCTATCATTTTGATACTAAATACTCTGCGTCCACTTACCAAACTGGGATTCCAGTATAATGGAAGTGGGGAGGGCCTTCAAAATGTCCACATTGACACAAAATCTAACATATACTAGTCTTGCCTTTGCCTTCATAACCTTATCAACAGTGACATAGTTACTGAAGGAGTTGCCTATCCAAGCAAAAATTTCCTCATCCCAAAATTCTAGAGGATGACCTGGCAAGCGAATCCATACAGGTGCCAACTCATTGAGGTCAGCCTTGGGGTCAAAACTAGGTTTCCATTTGCACAGGGAGAGGGAATGCTTCCTGTATAGCCATGGACCACCAGCTAAAACCGATAGCATGTCTTCCTGAGAGGTAAATTTAAACAAAAACATACCTCCTGCCATAGTACTAGCTGATACTCTCCCCTTGAGAGACCACTTGGTCATCATCCAGCGACAAACCAAGTCAATATTGGGCTTGAATCTAAAAAACTTCCCCACAGGGTGTTATCCATAGATGCCACAACCCGCAGCACTGTCTGCACCGGTAGTTTAAGTGTGTACCGCCCATGCCATTAGCTACACCCCCTAGAGTCAAGGGAGAGGACTGAATCACATCCCCCCCTGAACTGTCTCCTTCCATTCCCACCCAACACAAATTTAAAATTCAAACACCTAGTTGTAGAGTGCCTTATGTTTCCAAAGTGACCAACCAACAATTAAATCATTATAAAAAGTATTTGAGCAAAAGTACCATTGTCATAGTGTAACAAGGGCTATTCTGGTAAGAGCTTTCTATGCTTTTCCTTTGATTTTTGTTAACTCTTTAAATATTTATGAATTGATAATGACACATTAAATTATTTTATTTATAAGATATTGTGTGTCATACTGTAATATAAGTAGTGTTTTGGAAGTGGGTCGTTTATTGACTATTTTTCACTCAATGTTATTTTTTAAGTTTGTAGGTTAATTTGGTAATATGATTCCTTATATATTTTTTATATTATAAAGTTTATACAACAATCTCATAAAATGTTGGTCATGAAACTATATTATCATAAGTATATGCATATGTTTGCATAATAATCTTTTGAAATAATGAGTGCATCCTATAAAATCTCTTTAAACAAATTAATTTGAAATAATTTTTTTTAACCAAAAAATATTATTTTTATTAATTTATAGTTAAAAAATAAATTATATTTATTGCAGCAATATATAAATTTTAAGGTAGATTTGTTGCTGCAATACGTGCTATTGTATTCTAGATTGAAATCCTAGAGGTTCCATATTGAAATCCTAGAGAACTGAAGACCCAAATTTAATATAATATAATTTTATTTTATATATTTTTAACTCAGTGCAATAGAAAAATGCTTTGTAGGTATTTAAAGCTATATAATTGAAGTTAGGATGGAAAATGAAGAAGAAAAATTAGCATGTAGAATCTCTGGAAACCATGGCAGTGGAAGTAACAGCATGAAGGAGACAAAGTAACTATCAATAATACTCGAAGCAATGAAAAACCTCAGGTGCCAAGCCACCAAAGGGTCATCTAGCCTACCCTAGTGAACAAAAAAATAAGCCAAAAAACACAACAATCAATCACCAGAACGAAATGAAGATTAATGTTCTAGAAATTGTAGTAGGTTATGATGTCTAAATATTTAACTTAGTATTGCAAGAGGTATGATGTAGTTACATGGCTGTTTTTGAGCTTTGGGAATTGTGGGTAGTTGGACAATTTAGTAGCTGGACTTGACAGGAGGATATTGATTTAACGGAGTAGACAATGTCGAAGTTTAGATTTCCAAAGGCCTTCACAACCACAATGCTATCATGGAGTGTTTTGGAGTTAGGTGGATTCAAGGGCAACGAACTGTCCAATGCAAAGATGGCCATTCGATGGGCCACATATTATCTTCTCAAAGATACTACTCATCCAATTCAGGTTAGTATGTTCTTAAGAACAGGATAATTATAGTCATGATGTAACAATTGAATAATTTTAGTCATGATGTTGTATCTCCCAGTTTTATAAATTCTAATAATTATTAAGGATTGTTTGAAAATTATGTAGGTAGGGTAACCTAATAGTGACAACAAATGCTGAGAAAGGGCAGAAGACATGGACACAACTAGAACTATCTATAAAGTAGATAACCAAAACCTTGAAATGGCTGTAGCACTTGTAGTTGCATCCCTTGTATCACAAGTAAGACCCTTCCTATTTCAAGAGACTCATTCATTCTCCCATGATGTTAAATTTTTAGCACTAGAGTAATAGAAGTTGTTTAAAAACTAGGTAATGATTAGAGTTTAGGAGCTGATAAATTAGACATTACATGGGTGGGACAATAAACATGTTGGAACCTGAATACTTTTATCAAAGGTATAACTTTGAGTGTGACTAATTATACTAATTGAATCCGCAGAAAGTTAAAAATATTTCTGATTCAATGAAAAAAGTGAAGTAATATAAGTAGTCACACTCTAAGTTACTCTACCTTGGATAAAAGCACTCAGGCTCCAACATGTTTATTGTCCCACCCAAATGTATTGTATGATTCACCAGCTCCTAAAGTCTGACCATTATAAATGTTTTAAGTTGCTACTATTACTCTAGTGCTAAAAAATTTAGTATGGAAGCATGAATGATTTTCTTGGAATAGAAAGGGTCTGACTTGGGAAACAAAATGGATGTAGCTCCACGTGCTGCAGTTGTTGTAGGATTTTGGTTATCTATTTTAAATGCAGTAATCTTTTGCCCTCTCCTAGAATTTGTAGTCATTGTTATGTCTCTTACCTGCATAATTATCAAACAAGCCTAAATAATTATTAGAATTTATAAACCCAGGAGATAAAACATCATTACTAAAATTATTCTGTTGTAACATCATGATTGAAATTATTTTGTTGTTATGCACATACTAACCTCAACATATATGGTGACCGGATTAGCAGTATGAAAAGATAATTTATGGCCCATAGAATGGTCATCTTTGGATTGGAGAGCTCACCGCCAATGAATCCACCAAACTCCAAAACACTCCATGATATAGCATTGTGGCTGTGCATCATAATATCCTCCTGACAATTCTTGTCTATACCAACTAAAATAATATCTCTGTCTAGACACTATTCCGCTTCCTTATGTACTTTGACTATAATGCTTGGTAACTTCAATTCAGAGTTGAGCAAGGATTCATTGGTAGCAAGCTTCCTGGTAGACGGCTTATTGTAGGGGCAACTATTCCCAATGTCCACGTGCAATGGTTAAAGGGCATGGTTCATCTTTGGGTGCATCACCACTAACTACTTCTTTGCCAAATAAAGTCAATAATACCATTCATGAAAATGGTCTTCAAATGGCTAGAGGTTCATTTGTGCTATATGTTATATTTTATGCATATCACGCTGAACTGAAAAATCATTTCAGGTGTAAAACTAACTCTGAAGTTGTTGTTGCTAGTATCTTAGATATGTTTATAATACCATTCATGAAAATGGTCTTCAAATGGCTAGAGGTTCATTTGTGCTATATGTTATATTTTATGCATATCACGCTGAACTGAAAAATCATTTCAGGTGTAAAACTAACTCTGAAGTTGTTGTTGCTAGTATCTTAGATATGTTTAAAACTATAAAGGAATTTTTGGAAATTCAAATCTGGAGTACATACTCCACCTACCCACTACCCCGTCAAAGATTTCTTTGGGATCTCTCTCCCACCACATTGACCAAGGAGTTAATGCTATCCAATTGGGACTGAAGACAGAATTCATTGGTGGCTAGTTTCATTATTGTTGGTAGGTATTTTTAAATTTGTTTTGAGTGGCAGAATTTTTTTGCAGGTTAGAGAAGAGACAAAAAGGAGGGAATGTTTTAAAATGTAAGACAGAAAAATAAGCAAAGAGGTAGAAGAGGAAGTTGTAGAAGCAGTAGCAACACAGAATGTTCTATGTGTCCATGAACAATAGTTCTGAGCATTTCAGTGTGTGTGCAGAGAGTAGCAGATAGCTCTAGTTTGTTGTGGGTTTGTGTACAGCTCTAGATTGCTGCAAATCATGTTTTTAATCTTGTAGTTTCATGTTTAGAAATCATTTGTAAATGTTATTTTTTCTGATTTAATAGAACAAACAAAAGTTTGCAAGTCTCAATTGTGTGTCTCCTTTGCAATCTATTTTGCTATTCCACATTTTATTTGTGTTTGGGATTCAAATATCCATCAGATTGGTATCAGACCCAGAAGGCCCTAAGACTTGAGTGAGATGGGCATTTATTCTCTGGGTGTTTAAAGTTTGTTTGGTAGGAGACATGGCTAGAGAAGAGAGTAAGAGTTGGGACCCAGCTGCATATGCAACCCTCACAAACAGCCAAAAGACCCACCTAAAGGAGACCCAGTTGAAGGAGCCAAGAAGGAAAGATGCAAAAGCCCTTTGTTTAATTGAGGTAACCTTGATAGAGGCTATTTTCCCTAGAATAGCAGTAGCCAACTATGCAAAAGAAGCATGGGAAATATTGCAAAATAGTTACAAGGGAAATGGCAAGGCGAGATCAATGAAACTCCAGCTACTTAGGAGAGATTTTGAGACCTTGCAAATGAAGGACAATGAGTCTATTTCAGATTTTCACACAAGGGTTTCCACCTTGGTTAATCAATTAAGGATAAATAGAGAAACCATGGATGAACAAAGGATTATAGAGAAAATCCTTAGAAGTTTGCTTGCTAGATTTGACCCAATAGTTATTACCATAGAAGAGACCAAAGACCTCTTTAAAATGGCACTTGATGAGATGATGGGTTCCCTACTAACCCGTGAGCAGTGCCTAAATAGCTCAACAAATCCTTCCCATGAGCAAGCTTTCAAAGTTCAAGCCAACTCAAGAGGTAGGGAGAGAGGTAGAAATAGCTTCAGATGAAGCTCAAGAGGTAGAGGTAGAGGCAGATCTGGATGTGGAAGTGTTGGAGAAGATAGCTCAGCATGAGCACATAGCCAAGAGGGAGCAAGTAGTTCTTAGTCCAGCTCTAGAAAAGCCAAGAAGAACAACAACTCAAGTCAAAATTTTGACAAGAGCAATGTTGAATGTTATTATTGTCATAAGTTTGGTCATTATGCAAGTGAGTGCTGGAAAAAGCAATATGACTAGTCTAAGCAAAGTACAAATGTGGCTGATGAAAATGTGGCTAAAGGTAATTAGTCAAAGGCCTTTATCATGTGCAAAATTGCTGAGAAAGGTAGTGATGAGGTATGGTTTTTAGATAGTGGATGTAGCAACCACATGAGTAGTAATGAGAGTTTATTTTCTTTCATTGATAAAAATGTTAAGTCTAAGATAAAAATGGGAAACAATGAAATAGTTCCAATTGTGGGAAAGGGGTCTATTATGTTTGGTACTAGTCAAGGTGAGAAGAAGATTGAAAATGTATATTTTACCCTTGGAAAAAAGCACAATCTCATGAGTATTGGACAACTGATCCAAAAAGGCTACAAAGTGTTGATGGAAAAGGGTGAATGCATCATTTATGAGAGGGATGGAAGCAAGAAAATACTTGCAGTAGTGCCAATGACAAAGAATAGAATATTTCCCTTGAGGATAGAAATGTGATTCTCAGCCCAGTCTGCAACTATACCTGTCAAGTTCTAGATGGCTCCAGATGGCTCCAAAGTCAACCATTTTGTGTCTTCAGCAGTGGCACAACAAGCAGCCTTCAAGATAGTCGTTCAAGACCCCTCCAATCTTTGGCATCTTAGGTATGGATACTTAGGTTATGTTGGTTTGAATCTTTTGTCAAAGAAGGGTATGGTTAGAGGTTTACCAACCATTGTAGAGCCTAGTGGTAAATGTGAAGCCTGCATTTTAGGCAAACAACGTAGGCAGCCTTTTCAATTAGGCAACTCTAGAAGGCCAAGAACACCATTGGAGCTAGTGCACACTAACTTGTGTGGCCCTATGAAAATAATTTCTATTGGTAAGAGCCAATATTTTATGACCTTCATAGATGACTACATCCATAAGACATGGGTTTATTTATTACAACATAAATTTGAAGCATTTGACAAGTTTAAAGTGTTTAAGGTCCATGCTAAAAAGGAGAGTGTGCATTTCATCAAGGTCCTAATGTTAGATAGATGAGGAGAGTATACCTCCAATCAGTGTTTGAATTTTTGCAAGCAACATGGCATTAAGAAGGATCTAACAACAACCTATACTTTGAAGCAAAATGGAGTGGATGGGAGGAAAAATAGAACCATTGTGGAGATGGCAAGAAGTATGCTTAAAGCCAAGAGACTCCCAAATGAATATTCAGGTGAAGCTATAGCAACATCAGTATATTTGATAAATAGAAGTCCTACAAAGGTACTTCATGACAAGATTCCACAAGAGGCATAGACAAAATATAAGGGGATGTTTGAGCACTTGAGAGTGTTTGGGTGTGTAGCATATGCACTTGTGCAAAAGAAAAGAGGAAAAATTTGGATGACAAGGGTCAGAAGTGTATCTTCATTGGCTATTGTGAAGAGTCAAAAGCCTATAGCTGGTATAACCTAGTCACCAAGAAAATAGTTATTAGCAAAGACATGGAGTTCTTAGAGAATGAGTCATGGGATGGCTTGATAGATATTGACAGCTCTGGACAACTCCTGACAACACTGATTGATGAAGGAAAGGAGTATGAAGTCTAGCAAGATGATGTTATGGAGCCTCCTAGACAACTCTAGAGAGCTTCTAACATAGACCATAGATAGGTGCAGAGTTCTGTACACATAGCTCCAAATAGCTCCAGACCACTCCAGACACAGACAAAGAGCTCTAGATAGCTCCAGACAAGGTCTGCATATCATAGCAACAGTAATAGTGAGAGTTCAAACCCCACTCTTGCCTCCTTAATGCCAAGAAAGACCAAGAGTGTAAGGGAGATCTACCAAAATGAAAGGTACGATGAAGAGTTTGATGAAAATATGAATTTTGTATTATTTTCTCATAGTGATCCAATTTATTTTGAGGATGTTGTGAAAGAAAAGAAATGGTGTGAAGCCATGGATGAGGAGATAGATGCAATAGAAAGGAATAGAACATGGGAGATAACTAATTTGCCTCCCAAAAAATAAGTCATTGGAGTGAAATGTATCTATAAGACCAAGAGCAATGCCGATGGAAGAATAGAAAGGCATAAGGCAAGATTAGTTGTCAAGGGGTACAAATAGTAGTTTGGGAGAGATTATGATGAAACATATGCTCTAGTTGCAAGGATGTAAACCATGTGGATAGTTATAGCAATCGTAGCGCAACATAAATGGAAGGTGTATCAAATGGACTTGAAGTCCGCCTTCTTGAATGGAGTGTTGAAAGAGGAAGTGTATGTGGAGCAGCCACCTAGTTATGAAGTTGTAGGTCAAGAAAACAAGGTATATAGGTTGAAGAAAGCTCTTTGTGGGTTGAAGCAAGTACCATGTGCATGGTATAGTAGGATTGACACATATTTGTTGAAGAATAGCTTTAGAAATAGTGATGGTGAGCCCACTCTTTACATCAAGATAGCTGATGATAAGAATTTAATTATTGTCTTGTATGTTGATGATTTTGTTTTTACTGGGGATGATGATTTCCTCATTGCTGATCTTAAAGAGGCCATGAAAAGAGAGTTTGAAATGACAGACTTAGGTCTAATGAGGTATTTTCTAGGCATAGAAGTAAAACAAATGCATGATGGTATATTTATCTCTCAAGCAAAGTATGTAGCAGAGATTTTGAAGAGCTTTAGGATGCAAGATAGCAAGTCTGCTCCCACACCAATAGCTACAGGTATGAAGTTGAGCAAGGAGGACCATAGCAATAAAGTGAACCCAACCCTCTACAAGATTATGGTTGGAAGTCTGATGTATTTGACTACTACTAGGCCTGATATAATGCATAGTGTAAGTCTAATTTCCTGATTTATGGAGACTCTAAAAGAGTCACATTGGCAAGCAGGTAAAAGAATCCTAAGATATGTGAATGGAACCAAATGATATGGCATTTTGTATAGTGAAACAAATATTTTTGGGTTAGTTGGTTACACAGATAGTGATTGGATAGGGAGTGTAGATCATATGAAGAGCACATCTGGATATGTGTTTCACTTGGGATCAGGAGTCATTTCATGGGCTTCCAAGAAACAACCCATAGTTTCTTATCTACAGCTGAGGCTGAGTATATAGCAGCAAATGTAGAGCATGTCAAGCTATTTGGCTAAGGAGGATCTTAATAGATTTGAAGGAAGAACAAAAGGATGGAACAACTATATTTTCTGACAATATTTCCACAATTGCTTTGACAAAGAATCCAGTTTTTCATGGAAGAAGCAAACACATTGAAGTCCGGTATCATTTCATAAGAGAATTAGTTGAAAATGGTGAAATCAAAATAAAATTTTGTAGGTTTGAGCAGCAACTTGCAGATATTTTTACCAAACCATTAAGCAAGGAGAACTTTGAACATCTCAAAGATAGCTTAAACATTGTGGACAACTCCAGTTTTAGTTCTAGAAAGAAAGATCCAAATAGCTCTAGACAACTATAGACAGCTCCCGAGACATAGAATGAAAGAGGTTTGTGGCTCAAGATTTAGGGGGAGTGTTGGAAATTCAAATCTAGAGTATGTACTCCACCTACCCACTACCCCATCATAGATTTCTTTGGGATCTCTCTCCTACCACATTGACCAAGGAGTTAATGCCATACAATTGGCATTGCAGACAGAATTCATTGGTGGCCAATTTCATTATTGCTAGTAGGTAATTTTAAATTTGTTTTGAGCGGCATAATTTTTTTTGGAGGTTAGAGAAGAGACAAAAAGAAGGGAATGTTTTAAAATGTAAGACAAAAAAAGAAGTAGAGAGGCAGAAGAGGAAGTTACAGAAGTAGTAGCAATAGAGAATGTTCTTTGTGTGCATGAACAACAGTTCTGAACATTACAGTGTGTGTACAGAGAGTAGCAGATAGCTCCAATTTGTTGTGGGTTTGTGTGCAACTCCAGATTGCTACAAATCATGTTTGTAATCTTGTAGTTTCATGGTTAGAAATCATTTGTAAATGCTATTTTTTTAATTTAATAGAACAAACAAAAGTTTGCAAGTCTCAATTGTGTGTCTCCTTTGCAATTTGTTTTGTTATTCCACATTTTATTTGTGTTTGGGATTCAAATATCCATCAGATATGAGGCCCGATGAAAGGCTAAATAGAAGATCTTAAAAAACGTATGACAGATGAATCTATTTAGAACACTTTTTTTTAATTTTAAAAAGTGTGCAGTTAAACTCTATATGAACCATAGATCCATATAAGTTTGATAGGAATTTAGAAAATAGCTACATACTACTTGATGCTATCCAACAATATTAGTTCAAGTTTGGTCATTTCAATTTTTTTTTGTACAATCAATGCTCTATCAATATATATTATATCTTGATCTTTTAGATTTGTGAGTTAAAAAAATATTATAAATTGATTCATCTATCATTTGTTTCATAAGGTAAAAATCTATTATTTAGCCTCTCATCAGGCCTCATTCCTTTATAGTTCTAAACATATCTAAGATACTAGAAACAACAACTTCAACTTTATTGTTAGTCCTAAGATGGTTTTTTCAATTCACATGATATGTAGAAACCATAACAGACAGCACAAATGAACTAAAATTAGGATATTGTGTAGATTTGAAGCCCATTTTATGGAATCTGAAACTAATCAAAATAATCTTCATTATATTCATTAAGGTCAGATCCAAAATTGATAGTAGCTCGAGAATCAGTCATACCACCTTAGGTGTATTGACCATGATAAAATCATTGATCAAGTTCTTTAAGATACAAGCTACTTCTTGGACTCACACAAAGGCTCATCCATTTATATGACAACCACAAGGTGGATATCTAATATTTTATAAAGTATTCCTATGTAATCTATTTTATAAAGTCCACCTACATATTCTTTCAGAACTCTAGAATGCAAAAATCCACAAGAAGCAGCATATAGAACAATCCACCAAAATGCAAAGTCTATTATCCTTCTAAATGATGACTCGATTTACACTAAGCCTATAATCCATTTAAATGTTGACTAGATATACACTAAGTAATTATCCCTTAGCAGTTATGAAGGCATCTTATAAGATTAAAAAACCCAAAACTAAAAAAATAATGAACTTGAAACATACCTCCATCCATTTGAGGAACATTATCAAAGATGGTAGTATTGACTCCATTTGGCAAAGAAGTACTAACTGGTGATGCACCCAAAGATGAACCATGACCTTTAACCATTGCACGTCGATGTTGGGAATGAGGTGGACGAGAAGAAGTATAGACAATGCTATTGCTACTTTCATCTTCACCATTATAATTAATCTTATGATAGTATACATTAACATAACGGGGCAACAGTAACATAAACATTAGCCCCTGCAATAAGCCGACAACCAAGAAGCCTCCTACCAATGAATCCTTGCTCAACTCTGAACTGAGAGATACCAAGCGTTATAGTTAAAGCACATAAGGAAGTAGAACGGTGTCCAGACATAGATATTATTTCGGTTGGGATAACAAGAATTGACGGGAGGATATTATGATGTAGATAATGTTAAGTTTGGATTTCCAATGGCCTTCACAACCACAATTCTGTCATGGAATGTTTCGGAGTTCGGCGGATTCATGGGCAACGAGCTCTCCAATGCAAATATGGTCATTCAATGGGCCACAGATTGTCTTTTTAAAGCTACTGCTCATCCGGGCACCATATATGTTCAGGTTAGTAAATTCATAACAATAGAACAATTTTAGTCATGATGTTACAATGAAATTTTTTCAGTCATGATATTGTATCTCTTGGGTTTCTAAATTATAATAATTATTTAGGGTTGTCTGATAATTATATAGGTAGGAGACCCTACAAATAGTGGGAGAGGCTAGAAGACATGGACACTACCAGAACTACGTATAAAATAGATAACCAATATCATGAAATGCCTACATCACTTGCAGCTGCATCCCTTGTGTTTCGCAAATTAGACCCTTCCTATTCTAATACACTCATTCATGCTTCCATGATGGTAAATTTTTAAGCACTAGAGTAATAGCATTTTAAAAGCATGATAACATTCAGAGTTTAGGAGCTGATGAATCAGACAATACATTTGCATTGGACAATAAACATGTTGGAGCCCGAGTGCTTTTATCCCAGGTAAAGTAACTTAGAGTGTGACTACATATCCTAATCGAATAAGTAAGAAGTTATATAAGTAGCCACACTCGGGCTCCAACATGTTTATTGTCCCTCCCAAATGTATTCTCTGATTCATCAGCTCCTAAACTCTATCATTACCAAGTTTTTAAGATGCCGCTATTAATCTAGTGCTAAAAAATTTAGCATTATGGAAGCATGAATGAGTCTCTTGGAATAGAGATGGGCTTACTTGTGAAAAAGGGATGCAGCTACAAGTGCTTCAACCGTTTCAGGGTTTTGGTTATTTATATGTAGTTCTAGAAGTGTCCATGTCTTCTGTCCTCTCCCAATATTTGTGGTCATTGTTAAGGTCCCCTATCTACATAATTTTCAGATGAGCCTCAATAATTATTAGAATTTATAAACCCCTGAAATTATTTTTTTGTTATGAATGAAATTATTCTATTGTTATGCACATATTAACCTGAGTATATATGGTCCCAGATGAGTAGTAGCTTTGAGAAGATAATATGAGGCCTATCAAATGGCCATCTTTGTATTGGAGATATCGCTGCCCATGAATTCGCCGAACTCGAAAACACTCAATAAAAGCATTGTGGTTGTGAAGGCCTTTGGAAATCCAAACTTAACATTGTCTACCGTGTCAAGACCATATCCTCCCATCAAGTGCAGCTAATAAATTGTCCAACTGCCCACCATTCACGAAGCTTCAAAAACAGCCACAACTATGTCATACCTCTTGCAATAATGAGTCATACATTTAGACATCATAACCTGCTACAATTTCTAGAACATTAATCTTCATTGGCTTATGGTGATTGATTGTTTTATTTTTTTGGCTTATTTTTTTAGTCACTAAGGCAGCCTGGGTGACCCTTTGGTAGCTTGGCAACATTACTCTTTATTGCCTTATGGTTATTGATTGTTGTATTTTTTGGCTTATTTTTTGAGTCATTAGGGTGGCTAGGGCGACCCTTTGGTAGCTTGCTAGCTGAGGTTTCTTCTTTGCTTTAAGTATTACAGATAGTTACTTCCTTTGTCTTGTTCATGCTTTTACTTCTTTTTTTTTTTTTTTGCAGGAACAAATATTAAACTTAAAGTATATATTGTTGTAATAAATATAATTTATTTTTTTATTAAAAACTAATAAAAATAATATTCTTTACTTGCAAAAAAAATTTGTTTCAAATTAAGTTGTTCATTTATAGGATGGAATTATTATATCAAAAAATTAGTATGTGCACATATGCATATATTTATGATAAAGTAGTTCCATGATCAATATTTTATGGGATTGCTGTATAAACTTTATAATATAAAATATTTAAGAAATCATATTACCAACATAACCTAGAAATTCAAAAAATAATGTTGAGTGGAAAAATAGGCAATAAAACCCCAATTTCCAAAACACTAATTATGTTATATTATGACACATAATATCTTATAAATAAAATATTTAAAGAGCTAACAAAAAATCAAATGAAAAACATAGAAAGATATTACCAAATTAGCCCTCGTTTTACCATGACAATGGTGGTTTTACTACAATGATTTTTGATAATGATTTGATTGTCAGTTGCTCATTTTGACAACATAACATTACCTTCAAAGCTCTTAATTGATAGAGGCTTAATTTATAGATTTTTGGATGATAGGATGAATGGCTAAGATTTTATTAGATGGATGGCTAAGATTTGATGAGATGACTTTACGGCAAGAAAGGAGGCTCCTAAGTCATTTCCTTATGCTGATGAAGGGATGGACAAGATTTCAAGTGACAGGAAACTGAGGCTTATCCTTATGTGAATGACTAGGATTAAGAGGTGTTTATCCTTATGTGAATGGCTAGGATTACGAGGTGTAGTATGAAATGGGTGGTGGAGCTATAAAGTTAGTCTGGCTTTTGTGCTCAACATGTGACTCTTATTTATTATTTGTGGCAAGTGGATGAGGATTAGAACAATGTGGAAAATAATTAATCAAATAATAAAATTACCTAATTAACTGGCATACCTATCTTAGGAAAAATCTACCTAAATTACGCCATGTATTGAATCAAAATAAAATAACAATAAAAAATTTCCTTTGTAAAGCATGCATTTTTTTATTTATGTGAAGAACCCTAACCCTATTTGTGTGTGGAGAGATTTGAAATAACCCAAGTAAATAAAATTTAAATCCCAAAAATAATCTAGTTTCTTAAAATAAGATAACACTAAAATATTTCATTTATTATAAACTAGCATACCTATCTTTACAAAATAATCTAGTTTCTTAAAACAAAATAACAATAAAAAATTTCCTTTACAAAGAATGCATATTTTTATTTATGTGAAGAACCTAACTCTATTTGGGTGTGTCGAGATTTGAAATGTCTTGAGTAAATAAAATTGAAATCCCAAAAATTATCTAATAAAATAAAATCACATTAAAATATTTCATTAACTATAAAATTAAACTTTGAAGAATGAAATAAAAATGCAAAACATGGTGTCACTTCATTTAAATATTTTCCATGATACTCTAGATTTTTAACTTTGTAAATAAAATTCAAATCCCAAAAATAAAAATATTTTCCATGATACTCTATATTTTTAACTCTTGAGTAAAAAATTGAAATCCCAAAAATAACCTAATTTGATAAAATAAAATAACACTAAAATATTTTCTTTACAAAGCATGCATATTTTTATTGATGTGAAGGACCTTACCCTCTTTGGGTCTAGATAGATTTGAAATGTCTTCAGTAAATAACCCTGGAGATAAGTCAACTAAATCAAATACAAGGTGGAATTTTTTTATTTTTTTTTTAAATAGAGATAATGATAACAAAATATGACACAATTTGATACAACAAGTTAACAAACATCTCTAGGAATAACATGAGTGCATTATAATAACTAGCAATTTTCAACAACATACAAAACTCATTCAAATGATGTTTAGTTACATGATTACCTTACTAATTACTAACATGATCTAACTAACACCCATGGTTTGTTTTGAATTTGAAAGTTACCCAAGAAAATAGCATTAATGAACTCATTAGGATGATAAAATATTAATTTACAAGTTTATCTTAGTAACCAACATTCATAAAAATGTAATGTAAGATACAAACGTTTCAATGAGTTTATACAAATTTATACACCTTTACCAATACTACAAGATAGTCATTTATTCACCAAGTAGAAAGGTACCTCCTTGGCTTCTAAGTCCTACATGGCTTATAATCTCAAACTGCACATCTAAAGAGACATTAGTTTTGCATGATTATTAATTTCAAAACAAATATCAATTGCATAAAATGACAAGCCCAAGGCCCTAAGGGGCTGACCTAATGTCTCGGGGGCTCATCTAAGATGGCCTTGCCTACATTTGCGTAGCACAGAGACATCGTAGTTCGGACTTGTATTTACAACCACAAGATGGTATTAAACAAATCAAAACCTCTACAATGATATCAACATCTTCTAATTCTTAAATACATATTCACATTACAATCCATTCCTTGAGGATAGTAGGAGATTAATGCTTACCTATTCCGCAACATTCTCATAAAATTTCTTAGGACATGATCTAAAGCTTAATTTTCTTGAAACAATTCCATATTTATCACGCAAGATTTAATGTAACTAAATTAAGAAGTCTAGCACACACCAGTATACTATATCAAGTGCATACTAATCCTTGTCAATAGCAATAGATGCAAAAAAGACAAAACATTCATGTTTGATTTAGCTATATTTTCATCTTTCCTACCGTCAAATCCATTGAGGAGGTTCAACCTCATATCATAATCTGCATCTTAAATAACATAACTATGACATTAAGATCTTATTTTGATATAGCCCACAACTTCATTTCTTGAACTTATTTTGATATAATATCCTCCATGAAGAAAATTCACACTATAATTATTGTATTAATGAATACAATTTCTTTCAGCATTATTTATCAATTTACAAAGAATATCTAGTCTTTTCTATATTACAAAAAATAATATTCAATATCTACTCTATCGCTAGAATCCTATTTAACCCATTATGATAGAACAGATAAATGCACAATAACACATTATTCAAGAAAGTAATACAAGCTCTATTAACAAAAATGAAATATAAAATTTTAGTTTCTCAGCTTCACTCCACACTCTGACCTGAGATAGAAGTCTAACAGATCTTACAAAGATTCATATATCTTAATAGGAGAATGATCTAACTCACACTAACATTACAAACTGACAAATGTGTTACTTCATTTAGCACTATGTGTTAACTTAGAAGCAAGCATATTGTCAATATTTGGATCTACTTTCCAATGAAAGAAATATCATATTCCCTTACGAAATATGAGTTAATACAAACACTAATCAAATATAAGGACATCGCTATTATTACAATATTTGTATCAATGGTAATGGGTTTAACAATAAATGGGTCCCTACCTTACTAGATTGACTTTCTCAAGTTCCTAACTCTACTTTTGACCAACAGTAATCATGTTTCCAATCATAACCTTCTCATTCTCAAACACTATTCGAACACAATGAATCTAGTTAGGAAGGTTGTCAAAATCTGTTTGGTGTCCCATACTCCCAATCATCGTGATAGTCATAATGACAACAAACAATTATTTACTTCAAATGAACCAACTAACAAGTAAACTATTCTTGCTAGAAATAATTTTGCCAATAAATTCCCAATTCATCAAATATCTCATCGATTGTTGTAATCATTATTTCTTTTCTCAAATCTCAACTCAGAAGAGTGGAAAGAAGAAATCCTTATAATTCTGTGTTGTCCGAATAATCATACCTCCTATTACAACTGCTAGCCTTCCCAATAAGAATAATTACAGCCTCCATTACAAGTGATATGTAACGTTCTAAATCTACATTTTGAGGATTGACAATCGTATTTCCTAGATGTAAACCTATTGACATCCATAAAGGCGGTCTTGGAAAACAGAGTTGTCCATGTTGTACATTTTGATCCACTGGGCTCTTAGTTATAACCAAAAAACACCAGAGCATGACTGTGACAACATTTTCCATGGTAAAACTTGCACATGATAAATCATCAGCTAGACAGCTTGCCCTATGTGCCTAAAAAAAATCAGAAACAAAGCTAATAAGAAGGGCTATCATCTGAAAGGTAAACCCCCAAATTGTCAAATAGAAATAAAGGAGATACGATGGAAGAGCGAATGTGAAACTGAAACTAATGGTGGTGTTGATTCCACCATTATATCTTCCACTTCTCTTCGACGATTTCTCTTTGAACAAATGTTGTACTCCATAATTGAAAATTAATTATGGATGGAGCATTCACTATCCGAAAACAAGCCCGAACAATTTAAGAAAATATATAAGTAGAACTCTATTAGACAAAATGAATCAACCCAATTTACTACTAATTATATATGGACTGCTCCTACTAATGTTGGGTATACATTTAGCTTAATTTAGGTAATTGTCTATATGGAATCAATTGTCTAAATATATCAGGAGAACTCAATGATGCCCTTACAATTCAAGAGAAGAATTAAGACAAGAATAAAATATTCTTATTAAAGAGCCACGACGCCCTAATTTCAAGCCTCTACTTTCTAAACTATTAAATAGAATTTGTAAAATTCCCGCAACCTTCAGAAAAAGGATCTCATTCTATGAATGAGTAGTGAGGTATTCTCTAATTAAGGAACTCTACCACACTGCAATAGAATGTTTAACAATTATAGGTTAAAAAATGAATGCAAATGGCAGGTCAAAATCAAATCTCTTGACCGTATAGAAGGTCGATACATAGTTGGAGAGATTGGCTAAGAAAAAGGAAAGCACAACACATACCATATTTAAGAAATTTACCAATTGCTAACGATGAATAGGAAAATGTATCCTTTTTTTCTACTGCCAAAGTAAGAGTTGGCAGTTGCATTGCTTTACTAACCACGCCCATGGAACAACTAAAATAAATTAGGTAAGAACCCATGAGTATGCGTTGTTCCTCTGATTTTCGTCTAAATCACCCTAAAGACTACCCTACGGACTTGCACGCTGGCATACTACTCTAAGAGACGAAAGAATATCTGGGAAGTTTCTTAAAGCAATCTGGCTTCAGCGAAAATACTTTGAATAGATTATTTAATACGTTACATTCCATAGTGTAGGTATATTATACAACGAACCGTTACAAAATACTCTGGGAGACATAAATGCTACCATTCAAAAAAGAAAACCTTGGAGAGAAATCATTCACAAAGTGTCATGATTGAAAAATATGTCCAAAATAGATAATAATCCCATTTGAAGATTCCAACTGAAATAATTAGTGAGGAATCAGTTTATGCATGTACAGGACTTCGACGGAGAAAACATTTAGCAGATCACAGTGATTAGGAAAGGTGCAAGGGTTTTTAGATCTGAGCGTATAATTGATAGCGAGTATCATTTGTGCGGGTCACAACCTACAATAGTAGACGCTCATTGTGATCAACAAACCCTAGAGGGAAAGTCGTAGCAGTCTTATCACCATTCGAGTGGATCTGCATGCCATAGAGCCTATTCTAAACGGGTTTTGTGACTTGGATATAAGTGAACCAAAGGTTATTGTGATATACATGTTTCTCACCTCATTACTGGTAGTTGTATCAGTCACCACCACAATCAGGCTACAACCTTTGATTACAACCCATCTAAAATAGGATTACGTCAATACGAAACTATAACATTTGGGACTGCATTCAATAAGGGGAGGGGCCGGTTTGCATCCATTGCAATTATCCTGAAAACAAATTTTGCACAGACCAAGAAGTTCTTAATCAGATAATTACTAAATACTCACAAGCATGATCAAATTCAAGGATTGAGAAAATAAAATATTCTTTCCTATCATACCGATTTGTGCAAAAGTTGTACAGCTTTTCTTGCTCAGACAAATGCAACAAATTTCGGGTGAAGATTGTAACCTCCTGCTTGATAGAGTTCTCCAAACCTCCCCCTTCCTCCATCCCTGCCCAAACTCAGATAAAGACCATGCCAAAAAGGTTTTTGAACCCAATTGTGGTTTTGAACAGATATATTCTCCTAGTGTCGAAATCAAATCCTGAACAAAGATTATTATTTTCTTCCTGAAATGGTGTGCCAAACTAGATGGTAGTGCATAGGTAGCCTTGCATGTGATTATTTAAAGCAAAGACGAGGCTATCCCCAAAAATATTCCTCCCCCCCTTAAATAAAATTTTCTGATCTAGAGCCGCATCCCCTGAAAAATGTATTTTTAAAATACCACTATCGCACTTTCTATTTTTAACTAAAATTAACCTTCTTTGATTTGAAACTGAAAATGAATAATGATTCAAGATTCCCACTTTGCAAAACATCTGCCACTTAATAACATGTACCCAAAATATAATAATGAAAATAACAATAATAAAATAAAGAATCTTTCTTAAATATATAAGTAGATCAATGCAAATTGATTAATTATTCCTTTAAATACATATCATAATTACTAAGTAATTTTCAAGTATGGTCTATACCTCTCAGTGGAGGATGTATTCTACACTTGAGTCAGACTTAGTCCACAATCGTTAACTGCACATCCACGGTGAAAATGGAGAGGCACTACATCCTCCCCCTCTAAAATTTGACTTCCTCCTGGAAGTCGTAAACTAGGGTGAAATTATAACACGTTAGTACCAATCATCAAAGCTGATTCATTTCATAGAAATAATATACACTGGTTTGCCTATGGAAAGAATTTATAAAATATAAACTTATGTACTCCATTTCAAACATAATCTACCCTTCTAGTTTTCAATGTCTCAGTAGTAACACAATCAAAAATTGCATTTCAAATATGATTCCATAGTACATAACCACTCAATCTCCTTACATATTAGCATTAATACCCATCAATTTCTTTTTGAACTAGGAAAACATTGTACCCTTTTAGTCTTAACTAGTAGAAATTCTCATATCATAAACATGCAAAGTATTCAGTTTTAAATGTATCTCCATTACAATTCCTTTTCCAATTGGCTATTAAGCAATCAACACATCAGAATGCTAAATTTTCACATAATAACAACATAATTATGCACGTAAAGTACACACTTTCCACAAGATCTCAAAACATATTCAATGAAAAAAAGATCACAATTTTTTTCACCTTTCTTTTGAAGCACGCAAACACAATTTATCATTTCATAAGTACAATTTTCCTAATTTACCAAATATTCTCACATACACCCAAATTCACATCACTGGGAATGACCTCACAAGGCTACACAGGGGTCCATTTGGATACTGAAAAGCAGCATACTAATCCATGATACTTAATCCATGAGCCAAGAGCCAAAATCCATCTCACATAATCCATACCTCACACTTAGTGACCTGTTGGTGTTAGGCCACACTCATAGGGTGAGACCATCCAAGCAAGCCATGATGACCTCTCTCTTGTTGTATAAGGTTGTTAGCCTCCAAGAGATAGTCATCACACATAGGTGGGTACTGAGTCCTAGCTGTATAATCAACCTCACATACCCCCATCCTCAAGGTTCCCTGCATCTGCTTCCTCGTATACACTCACCAAGTCTACCTCATACATCCTTGGAGAGGAATCACAATACGACACATGGCCAACATAAAAAACAATAAGGATAACTAGTTTAGCCACCAAAATCATAAAGAAAGATTAAATAAAATTCAATTTCAACAATAAGGAAAGAAATGTGCTCAATTTCAACACTAAATCAAATGTAACCATGAGGGTTACTGCAAATAGGATCACAAGTATGGATAAACCATCACAATTAAATAGAGACAAAGTGTTGACCTTCACAAACAATAGAAAATCATCAATAACCATAAAGAAAATCCTCAATCTTTGAAAGTGCACTGTACAACACTGTGTGACTAGATACTAGCCACCAAACGAGGAAGGAGGGAACAACATCAAGCTATAGCAGTAGCCCTCATGTGGTGCGGAGTGAGTACATCGTCCACATGGTTCAAGGTGTACTCCTCGACTACACCCTACATCGCGTCATCACGTGGCATGGACTAACCAAGTGGCCCACACACTCCTTGGCTGCCCACATGGAATGTATGCCTCAGCCACATCCCGCATCATGTCTTAGCGCGACATGGTCATAAGCCAACCAGAGAAGGCACGTACTGGTCATATATCGTATGGTAGTGTGTTTGTGGCTCTGCAAACGTAGGCATGAGCAGAATACACCCCGCATAGCGACACCTCGTGGAAAAGGCACACATATGTACTCATCGTAGCCAGAGGTATACATGGCTAGGACATGCGCCCATATGCTAACTGACCCAAACACTGTCAAGAGAAAACATGAGTATCCCTCTACAGGTGTGCGAGGCCCCATTACGCTCATCACACAAGTAGGCTATAACACAATCTCATAGTGCACCTTCACGTGTCTAAGAACGTGGCATCATGTCCTCAAGCCTAGCTCGCTACCATCAGCAACACGGCATCATCACCAGCACTATGTCAGAACATTAGTGGGGTGTAGCATCATACCTATTGCATCATGTCGAAACATGTGCAGATATGGAATCTGTCTCAGGATGGGTAACAAATCTCTCTCCACATGCTGGACCTCAAAATATACATGGGGCACATGGTCTCACTTGGGTTATTCATGTAGGTCCTAGACCCCAGCCCCCAAGTGACGATTCATGTCATCGCATAGTTCCAGTTGGGTTGTCCATGCAGGTCCTAGACCCCGGTCCCCAACTGACAACTCATGTGGCATATAATACCTCTCGTGAGGACAAAGTAAATGATCCTCCAAGAAATACCATCCAGATGCTCAGAAACTATGGGGATTAGTCTAGCACATATGGATCAAGTACCTTGATCCATCATAAGGGAAAGTAGTGAGTACGTTTCCTTAGGTTCGGTTGAGCAAGGGACCGCTCTACACCATCATAAGCATACGCTGTACACTCTGCCCAATGAATTTTGTGGCTGCCACTACCCCTTCATAAATTGAGGGGCTAGAGAACCAAAAGAAGAGAATCTATGAATCTAACTTTTGGTTAGTCTTTTATATATATAATTTCAACCACTCAAGGGTTGGCCCTCAATTAGGTAACAAACATACAAACACACATAATGGTATGGTTAATTCCACACCTAAAATACACATATTCCCCATAGATGGGTACCTAGTATCACCATCCCATAGGCACACAAAGCAAGTACGGGGTATTCACAACACTCAACCAATGCATAGTTATTGGTTTCTCACATTTACAGAGGAAGATTTACATTTACATACACAAGTTTCATTACTACCATAAGTACATTTATTTCCATAACCAATGTGATTCCCTTTTCAAAATCATAACATTGCTTGCTATCCCCTTCCCTTTTCCATTTTTCTTCCACTCTACTTTTCTACGTATCATACAATGCTAAATGTCAATATCATGATCATCTATCCAATACATCAATCTAAGTGTTTAGATCAAAGTATGTTATCCGACACAAGAGATCCTATCACATGCATAATAAGAATTACTAAACATGGGCAACAACATTAACCAAAGATCCCAGTGCTGAAACCTAGCTCTGATACCAAATGTAATGCCCCACCATGCAACCCTGGAGATAAGTCAACTAAATCAAATACAAGGCGGGATTTTTTTTTTTTAAATAGAGATAATGATAAGAAAATATAACACAATCTGATATAACAAGTTAAAAAATATCTCTAGGGATAACATGACTGCATTATAATAACTAGCAATTTTCAACAACATACAAAACTCATTCAAATGATGTTTAGTTACATGATTACCTTACTAATTACTAACATGATCTAACTAACAGCCATGGTTTGTTCTGAATCTAAAAGTACCAAAGGAATACACACACACACATAAATTGTAATGCCTACCCAAAAAAATAGCATTAATGAACTCATTAGGATGATAAAATATTAATTTACAAGTTTATCTTAGTAACCAACATTCATAAAAATGTAATGTAAGATACGAATGTTTCATCTTTCCTACCCTCAAATCCATTGAGGAGGTTCAACCTCATATCATAATCTACATCTTGAATAACATAACTATGACATTAAGATCTTATTTTGATATAGCCCACAACTTCATTTCTTGAACTTATTTTGATATAATATCCTCCATAAAGAAAATTCACACTATAATTATTGTATTAATGAATACAATTTCTTTCAGCATTATTTATCAATTTACAAAGAATATCTACTCTTTCTATATTACAAAAATAATATTCAACCTCTAATCTATTGCTAGAATCCTATTTAACCCATTATGATAGAATAGATAAATGCACAATAACACATTATTCAAGAAAGTAATACAAGCTCTATTAACACAAATGAAATATAAAATTTTAGTTTCTCGACTTCACTCCACACTCTGACCTGAGATAGAAGTCTAAGAGATCTTACAAGGATTCATATATCTTAATAGGAGAATGATCTAACTCACACTAACATTACAAACTGACAAACATGTTACTTCATATAGCACTATGTTTTAACTTAGAAGCAAGCATATTGTCAATATTTGGATCTACTTTCCAATGAAAGATATATCAAATTCCCTTACAAAATATGAGTTAATACAAACTCTAATCAAATATAAGGACATCGCTATTAAACAATATTTGTATCAATGGTAATGGGTTTAACAATAAATGGGTTCCTACCTTACTAGATTGACTTGCTCAAGCTCCTAACTCTACTCTTGACCAACATTAATCATGTTTCCAATCATAAGCTTCTCGTTCTCAAACACTATTCGAACACAATGAATCTAATTAGGAAGGTTGTCAAAATCTGTTTGTTGTCCCATACTCCCAATCATCGTGGTAGTCATAATGACAACAAACAATTATTTACTTCAAATGAACCAACTAACAAGTAAACTATTCTTGCTAGAAATAATTTTGCCAATAAATTCCCAATTCATAAAATATCTCGTCGATTGTTGTAATCATTATTTCTTTTCTCAAATCTCAACTAAGAAGAGTGGAAAGAAGAAATCCTTATAATTCTGTGTTGTCTGAATAATCATACCTCCTATTACAACTGCTAGCCATCCCAATAAGGATAATTACGACCTCCATTACAAGTGATATGTAACGTTCTAAATCTACGTTTTGAGGATTGACAATCGCATTTCCTAGATGTAAACCTATTGGCATCCATAAAAGCGGTCTTGACAAACAGAGCTGTCCATGTTGTACATTTCGATCCACTGGGCTCTCAGTTATAACCAAAAGAAACCAGAGCATGACTATGACAACATTTTCCATGGTAAAACTTCCACATGATAAATCATCAGCTAGACAGCTTGCCCTATGTGCCTTAAAAAAATCAAAAAACAAAGCTAATAAGAAGGGCTATCATCTGAAAGGCAAACCCCTAAATTGTCAAATAGAAATAAAGGAGATAAGATGGAAGAGAGAATGTGAAACTGAAACTAATGGTGTTGTTGATTCCAGCATGATATCTTCCACTTCTCTTCGATGATTTCTCTTTGAACAAAAGTTGTACTCCATAATTAAAAATTAATTCACTATCTGAAAACAAGCTTGAACAATTTAAGAAAAAATATAAGTAGAACTCTATTAGACAAAATGAATCAACCCAATTTACTACTAATTATATATGGACTGCTCCTACTCATGTCGGGTATACTGTTAGCTTAATTTAGGTAATTGTCTGTATGGAATCAATTGTCTAAATATATCAAGAGAACTCAATGATGTCCTTAGAATTCAAGAGAATAATTAAGAGAAGAATACAATATTCTTATTAAAGAGCCGCAACCCCCTAATTTCAAGCCTCTACTTTCTAAACTATTAAATAGAATTTGTAAAATTCCCGCAACCTTCAAAAAAAGGATCTCATTCTATGAACAAGTAGTGAGATATTCTCTAATTAAGGAACTCTACCACACTGCAATAGAATGTTGCACAATAATAGGTTTAAAAATGAATGCAAATGGCAGGTCAAAACCAAATCTCTTGACAGTGTAGAAGGCCGATACACAGTTGGAGAGATTGCCTAAGAAAAAGGAAAGCACAACACATACCATATTTAAGAAATTTACCAATTGCTAAGGATGAATAGGAAAATGTATCTTTTTTTTCTACTGCCAAGGTAAGAGTTGGCAGTTGTATTGCTTTACTAACCACGCCCACGGAACAACTAAAATAAATTAAGTAAGAACCCATGAGTATTTGTTGTTCCTCTGATTTTCGTCTAAATCACCCTAAAGACTACCCTACGGACTTGCACATTGGCATACTACTCTAACAGACCAAAGAAAATCTGGGAAGTTTCTTAAAACAATCTAGCTTTAGCAAAAATACTTCGAATAGATTAGTTAATACGTTACATTCCATAGTGTAGGTATATTTCATAATGAACTGTTACAAAATACTCTGAGAGACATAAATTCTACCATTCAAAAAAGAAAACCTTGGAGAGAAATCATTCACAAAGTGTCCTGATTGCAAAATATGTCCAAAATAGATAATAATCCCATTTGAAGATTCCAATTGAAATAATTAGTGAGGAATCAGTTTATGCATGTACAGGACTTCGATGGAGCAAACATTTAGCAGATCACTGTGATCAGGAAGGGTGCAAGGGTTTTCAGATTTGAGTGTATAATTGATAGCAAGTATCATTTGTGCAGGTCACAACCTACGACAATGGACGCTCATTGTGATCAACAAACCCTAGAGGGAAAATCGCAGCAGTCTTATCACCATTCGAGTGGATCTGCATGCCATAGAGCCTACTCTAAACCAGTTTTGTGACTTGGATATAAGTGAACCAAAGGTTATTGTGATACACATGTTTCTCACCGCATTACTAGTAGTTGTATCAGTCACCACCATCATCAGGCTACAACCTTCGAGTACAACCCATCTAAAACAGGATTACGTCAATAAGAAACTATAACATTCGGGACTGCATTCAATAAGGGGAGGGGTCGGTTTGCATCCATTGCAATTATCCTAAAAAAAAGTTTTGCACAGACCAAGAAGTTCTTAATCAGATAATTACTAAATACTCACAAGCATGATCAAATTCGAGGATTGAGAAAATAAAATATTCTTTCCTATCATACCAATTTGTGCAAAAGTTGTACCTCTTTTCTTGCTTATACAAATGTAAAAAAATTTGGGTGAAGATTGTAACTTCCTTCTTGATAGAGTTCTCCAAATCTCTCCCTTCCTCCATCCCTGCCCAAACTCAAACAAAGACCATGCCAAAAAGGTTTTTGAACCCAATTGTGGTTTTAAACAGATATATTCTCCTAGTGTCGAAATCAAATCCTAAACAAAGATTATTATTTTCTTGCTGAAATGGTGTGCCAAACTAGATGGTAGTGCATAGGTAGCCTTGCATGCGAAAAGATGAGGTTATCCCCAAAAATATTCTTCCCCCCCTTAAATAACATTTTCTGAGCTAGAGTCGCATCCCCTGAAAAATGCATTTTTAAAATACCACTATCGCACTTTCTATTCTTAACTAAAATTAACCTTCTTTGATTTGAAATTGAAAAGGAATAATGATTCAAGATTCCCACTTTGCAAAACATCAATCACTTAATAACATGTACCCAAAATATAATAATGAAAATACTAATAATAAAATAAAGAATCTTTCTTAAATATATAAGTAGATCAATGCAAATTGATTAATTATTCCTTTAAATAAATATCATAATTACTAAGTAATTTTCAAATATGCTCTATACCTCTCAGTGGAGGATGTATTCCACACCTGAGTCAGACTTAGTCCACAATCGTTAACTGCACATCCACGGTGAAAATCGAGAGGCACTACAAAACAAGACTAAAGTTTTCACCTTGTAGGTGAGTTTTCACCTTTCCCATATGTTTTTCATCCTCTCCACCCTCTAGAAGCCTTCTAGAGGTCCCTTAGAGCCATCTCCGTATTTCAGTTTTTATTTTCACTCAAGCAATCCAGATCCCCCAACTAGAGATCCTACTTTGCAAGTGGAGATTTGGATTCTTACACATGACTAACCTATTTTTAGAGGCAGAATCCCTGCTTTTTATCACCTCTAACATGTCCCATCATGCATTTTCACCCAGACCCCTTTCTTTCTGGATCTGTCAAGGGGCGACCCTCATAAATTAGGATCTCCCTCAGGTGACCTAGCGTCGCCCCCCGAGTGACCCATGGGTGACCCTACTGGTGAAAGGGGAGACCCATGGGCGACCCTGTCATGTTTCTAGCCATGGAAAAACTCAAGTGTCTAACTTGAAATAGTTCTATTTTCACCTTTTTTCTTTCAGTTTGCATGATTTTTGATGCCTAATATGGAGTTGACTATTTCATGTACCCACGCATGCATAATTAGCTCTATTTGATCTGAAATTAACAACTCATTCTCTCCCATGCATTTTTCTAACTCCATTTCTTCTTCAATGATAAGCTATTATTGCTTTATCACTCCCTAGTTAGCTGAGTTCACTAGGTAATCAATCTAGTTCACTCCCTAATCAATCCTTGTTAACTCTTCAATCAATTGAGTTAACTTCTCAATCATTTCCACCTCTTATTCTTCTTCTAACCTATAAATACCCCCCTCTCTCAAGCACAAATGAAAGCAAATTCATTGTGAACACAACTCTTGCTGAGCTTTTTCTCTCCCATAGGATGAAGGTGCCTTTTACTTGTTCATTGTTCATCAAGCTTTCACATAAATCTCCTGAAGAATCCTTACACTGCTTCAATCAAGCCATCACACTCATCAACAACTCTCATTGAGCTCTCTTTGCAAATCTTTTAAAGCTTATTTTGCTTCTTTGTGTTGTCTTGTTGCCAAGAGGTCTTCCCGCTACTTCAAGAGGATACAAGGTTGCCATCAAGGATTTCTGAGGGTAGTGGAGGCTCACAAATATTCTTTATTTTAGGTTCCTCTATGCTTTTTGTCAATTGGTAGTAATTAGAAAATTGAAATGGCTCTTGGGATTAGTAATTTATTGCTTTTTTCCTTGATAGAATAGTTAGATCTCATATTCTAGAAGTAATTTGCATTCATTGTTTACTTCATTTACTTGCAATTTCGTTTTCTAGATTAAATCATTTTAAAACATTCAAAAATCGTAAAAACATAGAATATTTGCATTACGTAAAATTCATTCTAGTTGCATTCATATTTCCTTTCTTAGAGTAAAAGGCATCTTTTATTTCCAAAATACAAAAAAGCACAAAAACAAGTTTTTGAATTTCATATAGTTGCATTCATAAATATCAAGGAAAGAACAAAAACATTAGCCACATAGATAACTTGCAAACCCTTGATACCAGCACAAGGTTAACCAAGATCAACTATTTGTTCAAACCCTTGATACTATCAAAGGTCAACAAAATTCATCACATAAGTAAACCTTAGGTCACTCAAAACCCTAAGTTAAAACCCTAAGTCTAGTCAAGGTTAGTCCACATACACCTATCTCTTGTCTTGACTCATGAATGTGCCTGGGATTAAGAGGTGATTTGGTGAGGGAGATCCTTAATGAAATAGAGGAAATCTATTTGAGGCCACAATAAGATCCATTTGTCTTATAACAACTATAAGAATTTAGACAACTTCAAATACAATCAGCAATCATCCAATGAATTGAAAGATAATAAGCTGTCAACAAAAGTAACATCTTACCCACATAGAGGTGGAATAGTAGAAACCCTAATAGAAGAAGAGTAACTAGTGGCCATTTGGGTCATAAAGTTATCTCTATAACAATAATCATTGAATGAACCATCCACATTAGCACACAACAACAAAGGCCCAAGGATGTTCTAACCCCTCTCTGTGAACGCCAGCTCTGTAACGAGCTAGACCACCACCATGTCATGCCTCCTCTCGACTGGCTACTTCCACGAGAGTGAGAGTGACGTGGTGGTTTGCTGCATGGCAAGGAGGGAAGGGTCCATGTGCATGCTGAAATCTAACTACACAACATTCAGATTAGCATTGATCATCATTCAATAACATTATTAACTAAGCATAAATATCAATCTTCAACAACAATTAATGCAAGGAATGCATATATATATAGATATATATAGATACATATGATACAAAAGAGGCAACATATTGCCGTATATATCCATCCAACAGTGGTGGTATATTACCTAGTTCCTCTTAAAGGAACAATCTTACACAAGGAAGTATTATCTTAGTGATCCATAGGATCACTTGAGCATCTCAAATCATCTAAAAAGATGAATCTCATATTGGTACGATCTCTCTAACTCATATGATTATCCTTAAATAGTTATACTTACCTAACTCATTATATATGAGGGATGAGTGTGAACTTGCCATGTTTTTAATCTTTCACCTTTTCCCCTATGAGGAAGTTTGGGTTGTTAGGGACATATGGTTTGTTATTATTATTATTATTATTGAAATGGCTCACACGGTAGGTGACTCCCAAATGGTGTTATTGACATGCGTCGGTGAAACCTTTGGGCCAAGTGGTGGTATTGATGGACATCCATGAAATCCTTGGGCCTACGACAATGGAGTATGATTATCCAACACTCTAAACATAATATTTTCCCCTCCTCTGCTAGGGTAGATGATTGGACTAGATTAACGACCAAGCTCGATGTCGCCATTCCCAAAGTATATCATGAGGCCTAAACATGGTTAAATTATAAGTATGATGAAATACGTTTGAATACATGTACTTGTTCACTATCCTTCATTATGATTATGATATTGCTAAACCTAATGATTATAAATGGATATATGTATTTGTATATGTTTTCAATGCCTTTGATTGTAGGATTTGAGTATAAGTATGCACAAGTGACATTACATTCTTGTTCATTGTTATTGACTATGATTATGATTCCTTGATTTCATTACTAAATTGATCTTTAATAGTGCTAATTTCCCCTTCTAGTAGTTATTCTTGTGTGCAGGTTAGGAAATCAACAACATTCAAAAAGGGAACATTACAAGTGGTATAAGAGCAGTCTTCCTACCATATTGTGAATGATAGGGACTTACACAACTCATGTGTACTCAGTATATTATATCTTACATGTATACTTCATGCCTCACATATACTTCAACATGAATCTTTTCTCCGGCAATAATCTTATTCATCATTGATTGTCTCCATGCTATCATATCATCATCTATTATACACTTCTACGATTGAATTTACCTTCTCTACATATTCATCCCTCCAAAATTTTAAGATGATTTAATCATTCATGTCTTTCCTCAATAATAACTTAGTATTGTCTTCTTGTAGATGGTGTTTCTATTGTCAATCAAAGTATGCACCCAAATTCTAAGCTATCAACTTAGCTACCTGTTGAGACATGGGAACACTCCTAGGCCTGTGGGTTGCCTAAAACTTGGAGTGAACCTAGAAAGCAGGTTAGTTCCCCTAGTAAATCACCTAATCTAAAACACTTTTTGAGAAAAGGGTTAAGAAGATAACTAAAAATTAAATTCTAAAACCTAAGGATATTTTACCAAAATTTTAACTTATTTTGATGTTTTTACTAACAATCGATTTCTTAGGACAATGAATTTCACAATCTCTCATGTGCATACAACACAAAAATAATTTGCATGAAGGTTTGAAATCAAACACAACATGAAACCCGCATCATATGAAAGTTTTCTGCACTTGCAATAATAGGACATAAAAAGGATTCGAAAGATAGAATCACAATGATGACATCTAAATATTAATGCAAAATTAGACAAAAGATGGGAAATGAAAGCTCTGTTGTCTATTAAAACTAAAAGGAGTATAAAAATGAGAATCTGAGCACAAAAAGTGTTTACAAGCTCTCTATAGGTGTACAAGAGAGAAAGAAACTATATCCAAACTCAGAAAAACTAAATTTTTTCTCCAATATATGCCTCTAATTTTCAAAAAATGGAAAAATAGAAAAACTACAAAAATCTCTCTAAAAGCTAGCCTCCAAGTCAATTTCAAAATCCACTAAAAAGCTGCCAAAAAGAACACTAAAATGCCTTCAAATTGAAAATAAAGCCTACCAAAATGCTGCCCCAAGTGGTCCCACCAAACCCCCCTCAAAATTAGGCTTTACCTGACCAGAAAAAGCTCCAAATTGCCCATATTTGTCTAATCTTGCCCAGAAGAAAAATCAAATCCAAAAGAAAGATTATTTCTAATTTTTCTCTTCTTCAATTGCATATAAATAACAAATATTTAAAAGCAATTTATAAGTTATTGCTTTAACTATTATTTTATAAGATTCACAGTTTTATCTCCTACTTTATCTTGATTTGATTTTTGTAAAAAATAATAATACAAGGCCTTTGGTTTTATCTTGCCAAGTATATTAGATTCTATGGACCTTTGATTTTCGATTAAAATCACAAAATATGAAAGCATATTAAATGGTTAAAAAATTAAAAGCCTCTAGGGCTTGTCCTCCATTTGATTTGCAAATAAATTCCTAAGTCATATGGGCCTATGTAGAAAAGGGACCTAAGGCATATGACATCCTAAGTAATGTGGTGCAGGGCACCTAGGAGCCATCTGACACCTCAAGCATTTTTAATGCATTTTGATAAGCTATGTTTTGTTTTGATTGTATGTGTTGTAATAAGGCTTTATCCATGTTTGTATGGTCCTTTTTGTGTGGTCAAGATGATTGAGGTGACCCTATAAACCTCAATCATGCTTAGTCAACTTGGATCCTTCTTGTGCCAATCAGGCATAGAAGGTCTAAAGGATTGGTTTTTGAGTTTTTTTTTATTGTTTGTGTGTTTTATCATGTTTTGGGAGTATGGAGGATGGTTTGATTCCTTTGGACAAGCTAAACCATAGTGTTAATGCAAAAATACCATAGTGTCAAATATTGTCAATGTATTATGACACATTGGGCAGTTGCAACTCATTTTGGATAGTTCAAACTGATTTTGCAAGTTGCATACCAACTTGGATGGGTTAATATGGTAAACATCTTGCTCCAGTATGGAGGAGGAAGTTTTTGTACGGAATTTGTGCATAGAAATCAAAGAAACTGACTTTTTTTTTCTGCATTTTCACTGTTGTATGGCCTGTATGGATTTTCTAGGGGTGTAAATGTACTTTTTCTGAAAGTGCTTGGAGTCAGGGTTCATATGAATCTAGTTTGAGGTCTTGAAGTGGTTGGCATCAGGAGATATTGATTTTTCTTGCAAAATAGGTCTAGAAACCCTGTTTTCTAGGGCAGCCATAGAAATCTAGCCCTAGAATGCATTCCCACCAGTGAAAATTCACAAAAATTGGTGAAATGTAGGCTAGGGATATGTACTATAAGATTCCAAAAGCTTTTTTTCAGGAAATGTAGTCTTCTATTTTTAATTTGATGCCCTAGGTCAAGTATTACCATGTATTTGGCCTGTTTTATGCTATTTGCTGTTGTAGGTGACAGAATCCAGACAAGGTGAATGAAAGAATGGTGGTTTTGTGTTGTAGGGACCTGGTAGAGACATTCTAAATTCCTTTCCCTGACCTATGAACCCAATTTGAACCCTTTTCTTTGTAACCCAGGCCTAAGGTGATCAATTAGGCCTAGAGACCTAGTGGGGGTTTTGAACTGCTGGAGTAGAGTTAGGATTGGAGATTTGGAGGTTTGTTAGAGTCCCATAGAAGGTATCCAAAATCACCATTTTTTTGCCTAGTCCTTTGGGGTTTTGTCATTTGTTGTGAAGAAAACTAGTTTTGGAGGGCTAGTAGCCTCACTAGGCCTAGTCAAGGTTAGAGAGTTGAACGAAGTTGGTGATCAAACCAAGTGTTGGTAAGGTGTTTTCAGACCTACATGAAGGTGTAGACATAGCCTTGAGAGTTGGACAAGAGTCTAAGTAACAAATCCTTCATTTACCCTTGAATGTGCCTTCGATTGTGTTGGATTGAAGAAGTGAAGTGGGTGAGTGGGCTAAGGAGAACAAACTTTCTTTGTGTTGTACTTCCCTTGTGCCACCTCTGCATCATCATGAGAACTAGGTAAATGCAAAGTAAATAGAATACCATGAGGGGTATTAACTTAATGCATTTAAAAATAAATTTGATGTGATAAAAATCACAATCAAACTAGGGCTCCAAAGTAACCCTAACACAAAAGAAGCCATGTCCTAACTTTTCGGGCTCATTTCACATTGCATTTTTTGGAGATGAGTCTCTGCTACCACTATGGGGTTAGGGTTTGAGCAGGAAAACTTTGATTCTTTTGCTATTTCTGATGGATTTCCATGGATTCTTTTGAAGATTTTGAATGAAAAATAAAAGGTAAGACTCCTCTACACATATTTGATCCATTTTCTTCTTTCTGAAATCAAAACTCAGCCTTAAAGCCATGGATCTCATGTATATCTCTGATGCATTTATTTCTTTCTATGGATATTCCTCATCTCTATTTTGAGGCTGCCATGAAGAACCATCCATGAAGCTATTCTCTATGTATTCGACATATATTCCTATAGAAAATGAAAGGTAATTTTCTTTCTCTTGGATGCTTCTCCATTTCCTGTAGATTTCTTGGTCGAGCATGCTTGCATCTCATATTCTGTGAAACGTTTATGGGAAAATCTTCTATATATTTTCTTCATTAGAGGCCGTGGCCATATTTGTATTTTTGCATTTCTTTGTTTATATGAGTTTGAAACATTCCATTATTCTGTATCTGTTATTTTCCTTGAAACCCCAAATGGGTTTAACCTGCTATGAAGAAAAAGATTCACTCTATCAGTACAACCCGTGACTCTACCTCATAGTTTGGATCTCATTCCTTACACTTTGACTCTACTATGACTATGCTTGCACTTTTTTATTTGATATTCTTCATTGCTCTGAGTGTTTATCAAACCCTCATGTGTTCAAACTTACTATCTTCAATGAATTTTATGATCTCTCCATTTAATGATAAGGGTTTGTAAAAAATGACTTTCAAGCAATAGCATGAACTAGATTTCTCTCCATTTTTATATGTAAAAGATAATGGAATTATACTATTCTTTGTTTTCAAAAAATGCAGAAATACAAGCCTTATACTGGGTCGTGGCTTGATATATCTGATTCTTTATCATTTCTAAACTTCATCAAACCCTTGTGGGTTCAAACCCTCTCTCTCCTTTGTATCTGTGTATAGAGAACTTGATCCATTTTGTTCTGAGTAAAAACAATAGGTTCGAGCATAAGCCACAACACAATAATGCAATTCCTATAAAACATGACTATAGTCTCTCATTCTAAAAACTATTTGTTTATGGACAATGTCTTAGACTATGGCTCTTGGTGCTCAAAATTTTCTCTATGTAGCAGCATAAGGGATACTACAGGAATAATAATACATGATGAATAATACCTCCATTTTATTTTCATTGTAGATGCAAGATATCTCAGCTCTTAACATTTCATTTATCTTTTTGGTTACAAAAAATAATATTTGATGAAATCTGAGAAAGATTATGATTCATTTCCATTCCAAATGCATTTGAACAATAACTTCATATGCCAATTGTAGGCTCTTTCACTTTCTGTTCAATTATATTGTATCTTTTCAAGATTCAGAAATATGCTTAATGTGGCATGAGCTTCCCTTTCAATTAATACTTGTACTCCATAGCTCCATCTTGTATACTACAGAGGCATCTGGTGACTAATTTTATTCTTATAGTTGTTCTATGTCTTCCATGGCTTTTATTGGTCCAATATAGTGATTTGAATGCATACAAAAGGCAATATATGATATTGTAATGATAAATAGATGTAGGAATAGACATTCTGATGTTGAAAATACCTTCTACTCAGTTTCACACCTCATTGGGCAGCCTTGAGTGAGCTCACTACTCATTTATGATTCTCATCTCATCATGTTTGAGCTGATAGTCATGAATGAGCACTGATCTTGACGCTCCTATAAACACTTTATAAATTACTCCTTTAGTTGAAATGTTTCTATTTGCACAATGTGAATATGTATTCCTTGTCCATTCCCCTTGAGATTTAGGTGCAGCATGCTGGGCTCTAACCTTGTGGGAGCCCACTTTGCACTAGATGCTGAAATCTCTTCAAACTAGCAAATTAACTTCTTCTATACCTGTATAGGAAACAAACATGTTAATTTAAAATAGTGAAGCTCAATGATTGTTTCATTTCTTCAATCTCTCTTGCCTATGGATGATTTAATATCTGATATAGTACATCATAGGTAATATGTTATGTTCCTGTTGATAGGCACATAGGAAACCATATCCAGAGCTCTAACAATCCTTCTTCTCATGGTACAGGTTCATTCAAAGATCAAGAGTGAGGATGAGCCAGCTGCTATGAAGATCAACCAAGACTTGAAACAGACAATGATGGATATGCTCTTTTCCCTTCTTATCTTCGGATTCATAGTGTATTTCCTATGTTTGTACTAGTTCAGCTATTCCCATGACTCATGTGGGACATTTGATCTTTCTTGCTTTCATTCAATGCAATGCTTACTTAGTTTTTGTATATCTCATTTGTCAAAATGAATGAACATTGTAATGTGAAATGAAATAACTTCTACCTCTCATAAAAACTCTACAAAGCAATGAATGATGAACTGAATTTCTCTCTTCTATCATAACAAAAGCATGATAAAACTGAGCCTTCTCTTTTCAAGCATCTTAAACTATGCAAAACCAACATAGCAGAAAATGTTAAGAATCTTTCATCTTAAAATGGAATAATTATTTTAGCTCTACCAATTTAAGTTGTAAGTGAAAAATTGGTAACAATTTCTATTTGAAGTGTCAAACCAAAGAGCCTCACTCATCGTGATATAGATAATTTTATTTTTAATCTCTCATCATTCTTTCTTGATTAACACAATCATGGTTCACATTCTCAAGACTATTATGTGCTTTTTTTATCACTGTTAAGAGTTTACAAGACTATATATAGTTATAATATAATAGTTGAGATAGTTTAACCATTATCACCCACAAATTTAGTTCTTGCAAATCCTAGTCTAGATATAATGATCATAACATTATGCCCTAACTCTGAAATATAAGTGCTAGGTTCACTTTTCACTATGGTTTGTCATACAATTTTTCCTTACTACTATTAGTTCCATCTTTTCATTAGACTAATACAAATTAGTGACATCAACCTAACTATTATGTAGAGATCTAGCACTATGCTATGTTCTTATAGTAGACTATGTTCAATCAATTCATGGTAATGTATTTACCCCTAAGTATTTAAGGAAAAATACAATTAACCTTTGATAGCAGGGTACTCTACTACTACAATTAGTCTTATTAGGCATAACCTTGATTTACAAATGTTAAGCAATATAAATTAAAATAGCAAACCAATGCACAAATTTTTAAGACCAAACTATCTCTACCATAGGATTGGGCATCGAAAATCCAACCAAAATAATCATATCCCAAATTATATTGTCTTAAACAAACAAGAATCAATTCTGGGTTATATTAAGATTTTACAAGCAATAATAGGCAAGATTTCTACAATAGAAAGATACAAGTTACTTACACAAATGGACAAAGGAAGGACATCAATCTAGTAAAAAATAGAACTCTAGAGTCTCTACAATTAAAACCCAATTACACCCAATCACCCTGATCATTTAAGGGATTGAGAACACCCTATTAGATGCATCTGTTGGCAAGAGACACTGCTACACATGACAGGTATTGTCATTGATGGAAACTAAGTCTACCTTGCACATGTCCACATTGCATAATTTGTTCATACTGGAAGTCAAAGTGAACATTTGTTTAAGATTAGATGTCAGAAATAGAGTATGAGGCAGGGTCTGGTATCTTAGTTTGGATCTCTATAGTGGTACTTCATAGTGTCCTGTAGATCTAAAGAAGTGATAAGGAGTGTCAAGACTATCTAAATGTAGAATCTAAGGCTCCGATGATAGATGAATCAAAAGTTATAAGGATCTAAGTATCAGGTTCCAATCAGTCAGTACAGTCAGAAGAGGAACAAGGCAACCTAGTATTTGATCTTGGTCCGGATGCAGAAAAGTTGTTCGATAAGCAATTGGTGATAAGCAGCGAAATTGGCCAACATAATTGATGATCTGGAAACACATGTTTTTGGTCTGCATTGATATTTGTTCATAGATTCAACTGATAGAGAAGAATGTTTAATAATTGTTCTAAGTTTTATTGAACCTGACTATAGTTGATTGAATTTGTTGATGTGGATATATATAGTTGATAGCTTCAAGTGTTCTGGTGTGTGTGTATTATGCGATGATGGAGTAAGTGTGTAAAAGGTAGATTAAGGTGCAAAAGAGAAGAGATCTAAGGTCTGGTTTATGACAGAGTAGTAAATAGGGTAGAATAAAGATTAAGTGTGTAAGATCAATATTCTATGCTTAACCAAAACTAAATTCTTGCATTGGCAGATGTTATTCATCAGTTCAAAATATCTGTAATCCTTTTGTAATCATTCTTGTAGGCAGTGAGCCTCTCTTGAGTAGTGAGCTTTGGGTAATGAGCCCAAAGGCATATGCCTTCCCCTTTTGTAATACTTTCAATAGAGTATAATCTTTGTGGGTTAACCCCCACCATGGTTTTTCCCTTAACCGGGTTTCCACGTCAATAATCTTGGTGTCAAGTGTGTTATTTATATTTCTTCTCATGTGTTATTGATTCCTACTTTTCATGATTATATCATTAATCTATTAAGAAGTTGTAAAGAAGAATTATCTATAGCAAGCATTAAAGTTTTAAGACAATTGATTCACCCCCCCTCTTAGTTGTTAGCCCTAATTCCAACAATTGGTATCAGAGCTAAGTTCCTTGGAAGAAGTTTAACAACTTAAGAAAGATCTGGGAAGGTATCAAAATGGATTCATACAATCTTTAGGAACAACATAAACTTGCTTTAGAAGATCTTGATCAGTCTAGAACATATGTCAAAGAACTACAAGAAAACCTTAAAGATGTTGAATACTTCATTGAGACCTTAAAAGAGAAATTAAGCAAATATATTTAAAAGAGGAAGGAGCTACTTCATCAACTAGGAAATCAGAATGTAGACAATGACATGGATGAGGCTCTAAAGAAGAAGACAAAGGAATGTGAGAATCTAGAAAAAGAAGTTTATGTTCTAAAACATGAAATGGAATCTAGGGTGATGAGGTTAACCAATGAAATTGAGGAAAGAAAGAAGACTGAAACAAACTCTGAAAGAAAGAACATAAGAATATTGCAAATTGGATGGTATTGTTAGCCATCTAGAGTCTGATCTACATGAAAGAAAAGACAATGAAAAAGAACTTGAAAGGCAAATTGTCATTCTTAGACATGACCTAGAAGTTGCAAATGAATATAAAGAGAAATTCAAGATAAGTTTAGCTAAACTTGAGGTGCTTCTTGATAGTCAGAAGAAGGCAGATGATAAGCATGGTCTAGTATTTGAGAAAGGTGAAAGCTCTAGATTTGGTCAAAGAAATCCTAATGCAGGAAATCAAAGAAGGAATCCTAGAAGACCTCCAATAAGACAACCCAATGCTCAAAGGTATCCATCTTTCAATGGAAATTGTTTCAAGTGCAATAAATTTGGTCATAGAGCTACTTAATGTAGAAGTAGAGTAAATCAAAGTAGTCCATCCTTCTCTGGTCAATGCTTCAATTGTAAGAGGTATGGTCATAGATCTAATGAATGCAGAAGTATGATGATGAATAATTCTAACAATAGAGGAAATGTCAACTCCTTTAATGGATACTATTTTGCATGCAATGGATTCGGACACATGGAAAATTAGTGCAAATCAAGAGGGAATCAAGTAAATAAACAAAGAAATGTTATGTGCTTTAATTGCAATAGATCTAGTCATATTGTAAGATTCTACAGAAGCAAAATTAATGTAAAAGGTCTAGTAATCAGAAACCAAAACATGCAGAAATAAGACAAAGGCAAGGGTAAAATTGATGTGAATGAGTTCTATAATGAAATGAGCAAAACATGGGTAAAGAATGGTGAAATGAATGTTGACAATGGATCTGCATCGGAATCTGGTGCTGATAATTCCTCTAGGAATTGAATTAGGAGCTTTGGCTCAGGGGGAGCTGCTTTGAAAATCTAATTCCCCCAGCCAGTAAGTGAGTACCTATATCTGGCATAATGACTGAAGTTAAAGAAGGCTATTACAGATCTATTGAAGCTAATTCTAGAATAAAATAAGCTAATTTGACCTATTGCAGAGAAATTGAAGATCAATTGTATCCAAAATAGTGTAACCGGATGTGTTAGAGCAGAGCATTTATTACAATGAAGAATTAGGTTTTGCGGAGGATAAAAAGTCATTAATTTGAGCATTTGAATCACTTTGCATTTGAAAAGAGCAAGCAGAAGAGCACCTAAGCCAAGATTTCAAGGATCTGAAGTGCAACCGAAGAATTCATCTACTAAGCCTAACTCCGTGAAGAAAAAGGTATTACCATGAAACTTTAAACTTGTGATCTTCTATGATGGCTACACCATTGGTTGTTGATATTACTGAAAGGCCCAAACCCAAATTTAAGAAGCATCCATTCAAATCAATAGAAGTCGACTCATTAGGTGCCTTTTCAAGTGTTATGTATGGTGTACTACATGTTGAAGATATTAGGGCCTACATTCATACCAGCATAGATGAATTTGGAGACTCAAAGCTTGTAGATTTGTTTAAGAATCATCTGAAGGATGAAATTCACGGTCTTAAACTTGAGTGTAAGGCACTGTACAATAAATATTTCATTCAAATTATAGGGTTTTCATGCATCGTTGAAGATGAATGGGTCTAGTATGTCTTAAGCCATATGCATGATGAGTTTATGTGGATAATGAAACCTTTCAAAATCACCAAGGATACCATCAAGGCTGTGATAGGGTTAAACTCATCTGAGGGACTGCCAATGTTTAAGGCTATAAAGAATCAAACTAGGACTGATGCTACGGATTCAAGATTTGACAAAAGGGCAATGACTATCAATGATATTATTGATCTGGATATTAAGTTTGCCTCAATGGTGATTGGATAGAAGATTTATCATTCTAGTAGGGAAAATTCTATATCTAGTACAACTATCTATGCAGCTTATTAGATGTTGAGAAAAAATGTTGACTATGACTTATTCGAGCTATTGCAGAACCAGCTGATGGAAAATCTGAATAAGGTAAAGAAGGATAAGAAGAACACCTTCAAGTATGGTACATTGGTCTTATTTCTATTCTTGCATTTCATGAATGAGTTACCTCGCAAGAAAAGCATGTGTTGGACCAGTGACAAACCTGTTGCTATTCAGATAAGAGAGAAATTGAACAGTATTGGAGATGCCAATGCTCAAAGGAGAGCTCTCTATGGATTTTTTAAGAACTTTCAGAACATGATGCATTCAAGGGAGAGAATTCAATCTTCTATAGTTGAAAAATACAAGGATACAATATGTTTTATGGTAGATACAGATTAGTGCTTAACGGAAGCTATTAAACCAAGAACAGTATGGAGTATGCCTATGGGTTATGAAGTTGATGAGCAAATATTAAATATTTATGCTCAACATCTTTTGAGCAAGTCAAAGGATACCACAATTGAAAGATTTGGAACATATAAGGAGCTAAGTTTGAAATTGCATGTTGAGCTCAGAAAACCAGAAATCAAAAGGAAAGCTCAGAAGCAAGTGGAGATGTATGCTAAAAGTATTGGCATAACTAAGGAAGCTATGAGGTAGAACAGAGAAAGAATAGAAAAAGCTGAGAAGGAGAAGTAGGATAAGAAAGAAGGAAGTGCTTTGGATGCCTCCTCCATCCAGCCTAGAAAAACCAAAAGCTCTGTTGCTACCTCTGTTCCCCCCAAACCTACCAAACCTGAGAAACTGGAAGGAAAATCATCTAGAAAAGAAGAGAAAATGGTTGAAACTAAGGCCTCCCGGACATATAAAAGCATGAGGAATGATGAAGAGGAAACTACCTTTGATATTGAAGTCAAAGAATTAAAGGCATCAGGTACAAAAGTAGCCAAAGTGTCTAAGGAGAAGCTCTTCAAAAGCAAAAGAGCAAGCAAGAGGCAAAAGATTGAAACATATGTTGAAAATCCTGCTCTCTCGATGGATGACATCATCAAATCAGTCATTGTAGATGGTAACATAATGCCAATGACTAAATTCTTTGATCATTACAGTGATGTTGATAAGAGGGTTCTAGAAGAAGCAACAATCAAATATTTGAACATCTACAATAAGGCTTTGATTGAAATAACTTCTAAAATTCCAAAAAGTCTTGTAGATATTCTGGGGTTAAGAAAATATAATGTAAAAGGTAAATACATAGAGATTAGGGAGCATGTATTGATAAATTTGTGCCCTCAGATTACTCCAGATCAGGTGAACATGATATTCAAAGAAGTGAAGGATGACTTTAGGAGTAAGAAGAGAATGAATAAACTCATTCTTGGTGAAACAGATGAGATAGTCAAAGATACTCAAGAAATTCTTTTGAATGCACTAAAAAGACATAATCTTCCTATTGTTGAAAAGGAGATTGATGATGGGATTGACTCCTCAATTTTGAATGTTGAAGAATTGAAGATCAATGAAAAGCAAACTGAGTTAGATGACTCCTCTGTTCCAGAAGCGGAAGCAATAAAAATGGAAGATGTAAAGATGACAGATGAAACTGATGATACAAGAGGTGTTCAAACTCGTCCTGATCAATCCTGTCAAGAAGATACAGAAATGAATGTTGAAGCAGATGATCAAATTAAAGATGATTCATTAAAGAATAAGGAGCATGAAATAAAAGAAGGAGAAGACCAAGAAGTAGAAAAGGCCAAGGAGAGAAATGAAAAAGAATAAGAAATTGCAAAGGTTGATGAAGAGCCCTTGAAGGTCAATCCAATTAATAGTACCGATAAGGATCAAATAGATACATCATCATTTTGGGCAAGAGAGACTACAAAAGTAGTGAAGGAAATTCTAGAAAGAGACAAATAGATTGAAGAAGATAAGGACATTATACAAGGTCTAATAAACTTTGATACCTTATCTTTGGTACAAAAGATAAAGTTGGCCTCCATTGCTCAAGCTAAAGCTAGAGAAGACATCTTGAAGTCTCACATAGAAGATAGTGAGATACTTGGCCTGGCATCAGAAATTTTGGAGAAGATCATGCCCATGTTTCAGAAGGATTCTTCGACATCTCCATCCGGCCAATTAAAAAATCTAATAAACTCGATAAGATCTCATTTTGAATCTCTAGAGAAGTCTGTAGAGGTCAAGGTTCCAAAGGAATTCAATGATAAGAGATTTTATGCTCTAAAGGGCTTGATTGGAGTAGATAGAATGGTGTTGGATGCCAGTATAAAGAGTATTCAAAATGTTCTTATAGAAGGAGGAAATGTATATAAATTTTGCTTATCTTGTCCTAAAGTTATAGAGGATAATGAAGATAAAATAAAAGTCTCTAAGCAGAAACTATCTAGTGTATCCAAGTCCTTTGATCTTGTGACATCATCAGTGGTAAGCAAAGAGGGTCAGGTGATCAACTTGATAGAAGATATAAAGAAATTAACAAAAGTAAAGGAGAACATAGAGGCAAGGATGAGCAAGCTTAGGGGACTACTTTCCCCCAAAATGGAAGCCATGTTCAATCCTCTAACTGAAGCCCAAGCTGTAGCTCAGTCAAGTGATCCCATTGATCTGCGGACATCAAAGTCACAAGCATTCAATTTCAGTGGCCACATCTCAATATTGAAAACTATAAAGAAGAGCTGAGATAGTGATCTGGCACATTTGAACAACATTTTTGCTGATGTACTTAAGCATATCTAAATAAGACTCAAAGATTGTTTGTACATAGGTGGCCTGGTATATTTGTGTAAGTTTTGGTTTGTGGATCCCACCCTTTGCAATTGATGTCAAAGGGGGAGTGAAGAGCAGTGAAAATGAGGAATCCAACAAAGGGGGAGCATTGGTGATTAGTGAAAAGCACAAGTGTACCTAGTAGGAAGGAATGTTCTGACACTTAGTCATTTTTCACTAAGTGTTGCTATCAATGCCAAAGGGGGGATTACTAGAAAGAGACACTTCTACACATGACAGGTGTTGTTATTGATGGCAACTAAGTCTACCTTGCACATCCATATTATATAATCTATTCATAGCGGAAGTCAGAGTGAAGATTTGTCTAAGTCTGGATGTCAGAAATAGAGCATGAGATAGGGTCTGGTCTCTTAGTCCGGATCTCTTTGGTGGTAATTCACAATGTACTATGGATCTGAAGAAGTGATAAGGACTGTCAAGACTATCTAAATCCAAAATCTTAGCCTCCGATGATAAAGGATTGAAAAGTTATAAGGATTTGAGTATCAGGTTCCAATCAGTTAGCATAGTTAGAAGAAGCACAGGGCAACCTAGTATTTGATGTTGGTCTGAATGCAAAAAAGTTGTTGGATAAGCAATTGGTGATAATCAACGATATTGGCTGACATGATTGATGATATGGAAACACAAGTTTTTGGTCAACGTTGATATTTGTGCATAGATTCAGCTGACAGCGCATAATGTTTAATAAATGTTCTAAGTTTCATTGAAGCTAACTACAATTGATTGAATTTGTTGATATGGATATATATAGCCAATAGATTCGAGTGTTTTGGGGTGTGTGTGTGTGTGTTATGCAATGATGGATTAGGTGTACAAAAGGTAGATTAAGGTGTGAAAAAGAAGAGATCTAAGGTCCAAATTAGGGCAGAACAGGAAATAGGGTAGAATAAAGATGAAGAGTATAAGATCAATATTTTGTGCTTAACTAGAACTAAATTCTTGCATCAGCAGATGCTATTCATTAGTTCAAACTATCTGTAATCATTTTGTAATCATTCTTCTAGGTAGTGAGCCTCTCTTGAGTAGTGAGCTCTAGGCAGTGGGCCTGAAGGCATGTCCCTTCCCCTTTTGTAATACTTTTAACAGAGTATAATCTTTGTGGGTTAACCCCCATGGTGGTTTTTCCCTTAACTAGGTTTCCACATCAAAAATCTTGGTTTCAAGTGTGTTATTTATATTTCTGCTTATGTGTTTTTTGATTCTTACTTTTCATGATTATATCATTAATTTGTTAAGAATTTATAAAGAAGAATTAACTGCAGCAAGCATTAAAGTTTTAAGACAACTGATTCACCCCCCTCTCAGTTGTCAACCCTAATTCCAATAGCATCAACCGCCAATAAGGCTTACAAATTTTGAAATATAATAAGCACAAGAGTCCTTAATGACATACCCACCAATTTTATCCACCTCATCTTGCATTAAGACATATCTAACAACAATTATAGTGAGGTCACAATCCTTGATTAAAGTGCAAAACACACAATCATAAAGATAGATGTAGTCATGGCCTACCATAACAAATTTGATACATAATAATGAGTAGCACAGTCATAACCTATACAAGTTTGACAAACTCATGTATTAATACATTATACCAAGGCCCTATAACTACATTCATTCTAGTCTAGAACTAGTTTACAAGCTTCTATGTCCATAAATTCCATATAGAATTGAACCAATGTTTTTCACATGATAGTACAACATGAAGCAAGATGCTAACTAACATCACAATGGTATTGTTATAGAACAGAGTCTCTACATAACTTAATTTGAAAGGATTCCATACAATCATAAGTTAAATTTAATGTCAAAAGGTCTTGGTTAGGTCTGCATCACAACAAGCATCTCATAGATGACAATACCAAGTTAAATACTATAGATCAATCACATTGCCATGGAATTGATGTAGGGTCTCAAGATAGTCAGTAACATCAAAGTACAAAGATTACATCATATTGTTTAGGGTTGAAAATGGAATGGGTTGGTTTAGGTTTTAAAGGTAAATCCTTCCTTCTCACAAAACATTCAAGGACATATCAACCAAGTTGAATCTCCACTAAGCGAGAGCATTTACCTGTCAAGTTGGGTTGCCTCTTGGAAAAATACAAAAGCTTGGATTTATCAAACAATATCTCAATTTAATGCTCAATTACTCTTAAAACCCTAAATAAACAAAACAATAAGTAAATTGATGAATTGTACAACATATCCTTTCTAACTAAGGTGAAGGACAAAGATTATTAACTCACTATTTTTTGAAGTTCAGAAAGCAGAATAGTTAGGGACATTTGGACTAGCACCCTAGTCCAATGTACTATATTTTGCACAGAATCTTACTCTCCTTTCAACACTGATTTACATTGTATCTTTTGTTTCTAGTTCGTAAAAGGTGGGGGACACTAGGACTAGCACCCTTGTCCTGAAATCTTGAACTCTATCCACTTTCTTTCAGATCTCGAATCGTTGTTGTTTGCAACCTTCTTCTACAACTCCACTCCACAAAACTCTGTACCTATAATCTACAATCACAAAGGAGTGTGGGAGAGGGTTGTGGTGTTTAGAGGCTTGCCTTAGTCAAGCCCCAGAGAGACATTCAAGTCTTCCAAACACTGTTGTTAGATCAGAGTGCATATCCTAGTAGGATAGAGGCAAAATCCAAATGATAAATGATCAAAAACACAATAGATAACACCTTGAAGCATAGATCTCACATAAATGAAGGCTTTTAAATCACACGAGATGATGAAGTCAAATCTGCAATCACAAACACAATAACAAAGCTTTGCTCTTGCAACAATGAATATCTTGAAATCACAAATATGCATAAAGTTTGCAATCACCTTCTTCTGGTTGCAAATGAAAACCTAAACACGCTTATATATGCAACTACAAAGATGCACGCTAAGAATTTCATAATTCAAACTTGAGATGTTGGCATAGGACCCAAATAACGGTCATAAAATTGACATTCAAATTTAGGATAGACGCAAAATAGCATAATATTAAGTCCACTCCCTCATTTTTGTTCAGGGATCATCAAAATTACACCCCTTAGGTCCTATTTGCCATAAGACTTCAGGGTTTTCTCATCAAAATTCATAATTAACATACAAGATGCTCTAAATGCATTCTAAAGACCCGAGAGCTAAATCTTAAGATGGAAAAGCCCCCAAGGGGACATTTTTTGACATAACATTTAGCCCCCACTTTAATGTATGTATAAACACAAGGCCAATACATACATTAAAGTAAGGTCAACAAACACAGCAAACACACCAAGCACCGTGAAGACATGCCAAACACATTGAAGACAGTAACAAGCATACAAAACAAGGAGAAGATAGTTATAGTAAAGCAAAACATGGAGATGACAACATTGAAGACAAACAAAACATAGTGAATACAATGAATGTAGTGATTATTTTCTTTTTAATTTTCTCATATATGAAATGCAAATAAAAGTACAAGGAAAGTAAACACACAACCCAAATGCAGGAGGATCTCATCACCACCAGTCTTGAAACTACATAAGGGGCAACATAGATGCTAAATAAATCCCAAAGGGTAGGAGGAGCTCATCAGCACCAGTCTTGAAACTACACTTGAAAAAAACATTACATACAAATCCCAAAGCATAGGAGGAGCTCATCACCACCAGTCTTGAAACTTTACTTGGGAACAAACACGCCATACACACACATAAGGATACGAGAAGGGGATGAGTGGAAGACTACATTCAAGACAAAAGAAGGTTTGTATGAGTGGTTGGTCATGCCATTTGGGCTAACCAATGCACCCAGTACTTTTATGAGACTCATCAATGAGTTTTTGAAAGAGTTTCTTGTAAGGTTTGTGATATTTTATTTAGATTATATTCTCATTTTGAGTAAGACACTAGATGATGAAGTTGGGATGAAAACTAAACAACAAAATTGGCATGTGGAATCTCTAGAAACCATGGCAGTGGAAGTAACATCATGAAGGAGATAGAGGAAGTAAATATCAATAATACTCAAAGCAAAGAAAAACCTCAGCTACCAAACCACCAAAGTGTCACTCAACCTACCCTAGTGAATCAAAAAAAAAGACAAAAAACACAACAATCAATCACTAGAAGGAAATGAAGATTAATGATTACCTAGGCATTTATCTTGTGGCCTCTCCCAGCATTTGTAGTCATTGTTAGGGTCTCCTACCTACAGAATTATCAGACAAGCCTAAATAATTATTAGAATTTATAAACCCAGGAGATACAACATCATGACTAAAATGATTCTTTTGTAACATCATGATTGAAATTATTTTGTTATTATGTACATACTAACCTCAACATATATGGTGCCTAGATGAGCAGTAGCTTTGAGAAGATAATTTGTGGCCCATCTAATGACCATCTTTGTATTGGAGAGATCGCTGCCCATGAATCCGCTGAACTCCAAAACACTCCATGACAACATTATGGTTGTGCATCATAATATCCTTCTGTCAATTCTTATCTATCCCAAATGAAATAATATCCCTGTCTAGACACTATTCTACGTCCTTATGTGCTTTGACTGTAGTGCTTGGTAGCTCTCAGTTCAGAGTTGAGTAAGGATTTGTTGGTGATTGTTTTGATGCAATCATAACAATAAGTTAAAATTCACATATAATGAACTGAAACTATACTTGAAAGATAAGAAGGAATCATTTAAGATTCAACTAATCCTAAGTCTATAATGGTTCGGTTGGTCAAGTCTAGTTGGTCAATGTGAAGCTGTAATGTTCAAGGGGCCTTACGTAGTTTAGAGTTTCTTTGTGGTTTACTGGACTAAGATTATGCAAAAGATCATGAGATATGTTAATACTTTTCATTCCTTTGCATAAAAGTGTTACTGTGCTGCAAGTTTTAGATGGTTTTCTTGAATTATTACAGCTTTCTCCTTCATACAATTATGAAAACTGTCTACTTTAAACTCTATTATGCATGCTTCTTCAAATTTGAGACAATTTCCTTTAGATTTCTACGTTTTCAGCTAAATATTTCAGATGGGTTGGGAAAAGTTAGAGAGATCTAATCTATACCTCATTTACTCTACCAAAGGATCTAATTGTTCTGTTATGCACTATGTGAATCTTACAGTAATTTGATCAAATCCACAGTAAAAACCTTAAATGCAAGTTCTGAGCATTTTCACAAACATACATTTAAAATTGCAAGCTCTCAAAGAAAATATTTCGAAACACAAAGAAGAGCAGGAGAACACTCAGAAGATAGATGCAGAACTCCAGATTCCATTGTATTAGAAACAAATAGTCATACATGATTTACAATGTAGGAATGACTCTTAGTTTCATTGATCATACTACAGAGAACTTACAAGCTTTACAAATACAGTAAGGAAGCCAGACATTCCACGCACACCTTACTGCAGACAAACAGGCGACCTCCTTCTTCTACTTCTAAACTAAGCTAAATTGCTATGTGCTTCTAAAAATCCCTGTTGTAAAGTATTACAGTGCAGAGAGGTACAATATAAAGACTTTCTGATTGTCCTCACTATAGCAAAAAAAAAAAAACCCTAACTAAACCCCTGGTTCAAACCCCTAGTTACATCAATAAGTATAGGTGAACCAGTTCTTCAAAAATATCTCTGAGCAGTGTCAAATCTGGGTGAAATATTGCCTCTTCTGAGAAGCTTTGGTAGCTCAGCAATAACTTCTGTTTGTTTGTTGTAGTAATACCTTCAGCTGCAATTTTGTCCTTCATTTGGTCGGCCTTGACTTCTTCTCACTTCGTCTTTATCTTCCTACTCCTGAGATCAGATTTTCTTCTTCCATGAGGTCACTGCGTTGAATTTCCAGCTGCTTCCTCAATTGCAATCCTGTAAGACAAGACAAGCAATAAGTATCACATTTATCAAATAAATAGCAGGAAACTCAAAATATCTGTTTAAATCAGGGTAACTGCAAAAATGTGGAAATCTAGCTCAAAAACCCTCAAAAATGCGCTCAAAATGCATACAAATTGCCCAAAACCAAACGGGTCAACCATCGCTAACCAGAAAAAATGCCATGGATGCCAAAAATGTGTTTTAAAATTCTCACCGCTTCATCCATTACCGCCCATCGGCGTGATAATCACCATCGGCACGTCCAAAAATCGCTTGGGCAATATTCGTTATTTGGCCGATGGCCTTTCTCGTTATTTCCTCCTTATTTCTTTCCATCGGCGTAAGTCTGTACTATCGGTGAGCCTCAAAATTCTTTCACCGATCATTCTTTTCCATCAATGCTTCTTCGTTGCTCTTCATCGGTGTGAGGCTTGCTCATCGGTAAGCCCAAAATTTCCTTCACTGATCGCGTTGGCTATGCCGATACCCTTGTATTGGCGAGAGTGTTGCTGATGTCTTATTGGCCTTCGTTTCCTTCTCATCGGTGAGAGATTCGCCATCAACGAACTCTAACCCTTCCTCGCTGATCCTCATCGTTGGACCGATGGCCCCTTGCACTTTATTTCCTCTTCATCGGCGAGAGATTCGCCATCAGCGAACTCCATATTCTTTCCACCGATGCCCCTTCACTTTGTTCCATCGGTGAGAGATTCACCATCGGCGAACTCTAAATCTTCTTCACCGATGTCTCTACCTCAGCCGATGGCCTCTTATTTCCCTCTATTGGCGCAAGTGTTACCGATATAGCCTTATTGGTTTGCATTTTCTTCTTATCGAGGAGAGACTATACTATCGGCGGGCTCCTTATTTCCTCCGCTGATGTCTTACCTTATACCAATGCTCTTTCATTACTCTCCATCGGCGTGAGATCACCCATCGGCAACTCACAAACTCCTCCTTCCGATAGCATGTGCTTTGTTTCATCGGCGAGAGATTCCACTGTCGGCGAGCTCCTTATTTCCTTCGCTGATGCCTCTACCTTACTTGCTCATCGCCCTCATTAGCGTGAGGCCTACCTATCGGCGAGCTCCAAATCTTTTCTGCCGATGCCTTTACCTCGCCCGATGACCTCAACATCCTTACCTTTCCTTGTATCGGCCCAACTTTGCCCATCGACAAAGGATTTTCGACCAACGCCGATTGCATACACTACGCCGATACCCGATATCAGCGAGAGTTTCGCCAATGTCTCTCTTCCCATCCTTCGCATTTCGGATAAGTCCTCCCTTTCTTCCATCGGCCTGACCTTACCCATCAGCAAAGGCCCAAAAAACTTGGCCAACAACTACCACTATACCGATAGCCCTTGGCTATCGGTGAGACTATACTCTTCGGCACGATGAATTCAAACTCGGCTGATTCTCTATGTTACGCCGATCACTATTGTTTTGGCCACAGGATTACCAAAGCCTCTCAACCCGAACTATTGAACCCTGCTACTATCGGCACGACTCCTGCCGATCTCCCTTTCATCTATGCTTTATCGGCGAGAGATTCCATTTCGGTGGAACACTCCAAAGCCCCACCGATGGCAACTGTTATGCTGATAGCCCTTGTATTGAACCCGAGCCCTAAACTTTGAACCATTGAACCCCACCAAAGAGTTCAAGCGAGAGGTTCAATGTGGCGGTTCAACGATGCATAGCGACTGTTAAAAAGAAAATGAGCCCCAAGAATTTTGGACATTTGAACCCACCGAACCCATTGAACTTTGAACCATTGAACCAAAAAAGGTTCAATCGGATGGTTCAACGCACAGGTTCAAATCTATAAAAAAACACTTCCAATGAATAAGTAATGGCGATTAAAATGAATCGATGTATTTTCTGCAAAACAATCAAATGTAACATACAGAGTGGAACCTAGACAAAATTGCCCACGACCCGGAACCACTAAGTATGAATTTTTTCCAAAATTTAAAACTAATGCCAACAAGAAAAAAGGCAAACAACTGACTGTTTATCATGCAAAACTTGATAGGACATTTTACCTAAATGATCATAACTTGCAAAATATGATGAATTTTAAGATGGTTCAAAAAGCAACCCTGGCTCATTTTTCACAACGAATCCAACCATATTATGCAATGGTACTGAAAATGCAATTTTCTATATTTTTAACAAGGTTTGCAAATCTGACTCTCTTTTCCCTTTACCACCAGATAGAACAAACACAAGCAGAAGCAAAAAAAGAAAAGCAACAACAGGGGTCCTCATTTTGCTAAGGGGCAAAATGGGGCATGTTGTGAACATCACAACAGGATTCATTGGTAGCAGGGTTCCTGGTAGACGACTTAATGTAGGGGCTGCTATTCGCAACATCCACATGCAATGGTTAAAGGGCATGGTTCATCTTTGGGTGCATCACCATTGACTACTTTACCAAATAAAGTCAACACTACCCTTATTGAAAATGCTCCTCAAATGGCTAGAGGTATGTTACAAGTTTATTATTCTTTAGTCTTGAGTTTTTTCATCTTATAAGAGTTAAGGGACAATGGCTTAGTGTAAATCTAGTCAACATTTAAAAGGTTTATAGGCTTTACTTTTTGGGGGATTGTTTTCAATGTTGCATCTTGTGGACTTTTGCATTTCAAAGTTATGAGAGGATATGTAGGTGGACATTATAAAATCAATTACATAGGCATACTTTATAAAGTATTGGATATTAGCCTTACAATAGAATGAAAGGCATTACGGTTGAATATATAGCCTTAGACAAGATTATGGAATATAAAACTAATCAAAATCATCTTCATTATATTCATTAAGGTTAGATCCATATTGTCAGGCTTCTTTGAGGTGGAAAAAGAAGTTAAGATGGAGTTTATTTCTAGATTAGTCAAACCACCTTAGATGTATTGACCAAGATAAAATCATTGATTGGGTTCTTTAAGATACAACCTACTTCTTGGACTCACACCAAGGCTTATTCCTTTATATGACACAATCGTAAGGTAGATATCCAATTATTTATAAAGTAAGCTTGTGTAATCTATTTTATAAAGTCCACCTACATATTCTTTCTAAACATTGGAATGCAAATATTCACAAGATGCAGCTTGGAGAGATTTGAAATGCCCTAAGTAAATAAAATTTAAATCCTAAAAATAATCTAGTTTCGTAAAATAAAATAACACTAAAATATTTTATTGACTATAAACTAGCATATCTATATTTAGAAAAATCCACTTAAAATAGGCTAGATATATTAGGTAAATGCAAGAAGTTGTGTCCACTTACGGTGGAAGTTTCGAAGTTAGAAAAAAATCTAAAATCAAGTAACTAAAAATGTCATCCTATTTCTACAAAATGGGATCTTGTTTTAGATTAGGATCCCAAGCCAAAAATCTAGAATGGGATCTTGTTTCACAAAACGTGATCCTGTTTAGAACAGGATCCCATTTTGTGAAAATATAAAATATTTAAAAAACTCGCTGCAACCCCATTTTTTCCAATGATAGGCAATAGTTGAGAACGGGATCCCGAGTTGAGGAAGAGGATTTTTAGCATCAAAAGATCAGGGAAGTGGATTTTTCAACTTTTACAATTTGCCACTGAATCTTTTGAAGTTTTCCTTTCTTTTTTGGTGTAAAATACAATCAAAATTTAAAATGTAGACTATTATTTAGGGTTTCTATTTATGAATTCAATAGCTATATTTTGACATTTTAGTTGTAAAATACAATTGAAATTTTGAAAGACTATATCATATAGAAGGATAGAATTTGAACAAACTGTCAAAATTTTGTTTAAATTTGAGAATTGAATAGCTGTATTTAGACATTTTAGCTGTAAAATACAATTGAAAATTTGAAAATACTGTATCATATGAAAGGAAAGATTTTGAACAAACTGTCAAAATTTGATTTCAATTTTAGTGTTGAATAGCTGTATTTAGACATTTTAGCTTTAAAATACAATTGAAATTTTGAAACGACTGTATCATATGAAAGGAGAGATTTTGAACAAACTATCAAAATTTATATAGCATTGGAATGATATATATATATAGATATACATATATATATAGATATACATATATATATACATATATATATACATACATATATATATATATATACATATATATATACATATATATATATATATATATATTTGGTTTTTATAAAATTTACTTATATTAATGTATGTCATTGTATTTTAAAAGCATTATTGAATAGGTAACTGTCATGTAAAAAAATTACAACAAACCATAATAAAACCTTAATCACTTCCTTCATAATCAAACCTTTAGAGACAACCAACTAATCAAGAATTGAGAAGATTTTATATTTTTTGTGATAGCCAACTAATCAAGAATGAAATCAAGCCAACAAATGTAACTTTAGAGACACATATAATATCCCTTGAAACATTTGAGTTAGACATGGAGATGCCTAGATTATGGAGAGATCTATGTAAGAAAACACCTCTTGTAGACTCAACACAAACTTATCCCTCAACCCTCTAAATTGTGACTTACATCATTTGATTACCCTGGAACACACCATAGACAACTCTATACAAATTTGGCAAAAGATATTTTCTCCTCACAAAAACTTGTATATGTAGAAGTAGACTACTACATAAGATCCTCTAGGATAATAACACTTGTTGTGATCTCCAACACTATGATCCATATGTACTCTTGAATTTGTTGATACTTGAGTCTTGATGAAAATGCATTGAATTAACTTCAAAATTTTGTGCATATAATTAGATTTGATATACTTCTTAAGGAAAGAGTTGGGACTAACAACTAAATAGAAAAAAATAATTTTGTAAATAGGAAATAGGAAACAAAATGGAGCTAGAACCATCTTGACTAATATCTTTTTCTAGCTAGATTGAATCCCTACAATCACAAGTTAAAAAAAAGCATCAAATTCTTTATTAAATTTAAATCACAAATCATCAAATCATATTCATCTTCATACTCAGATTAGTTAGGTAGGCAACTAGTAGTCAATCCTATCTCCATTATCAAATTTGGTTGCCATAGGCAACTTCACCAAATTTAGGTTTTTAGATCATGTGGCATGCACAAGATATCCACGTCAAGGTAGTTTTCCAAGTCTAGTTATAGTCTTGTAGACATTCATTATGATTCTACCTAGGTGGTATGATAGTCCATTGGTTTCTATGACATCATTCAATAGCATAGATGCATCTGAACGTTCACCCTTCATTGATATATATTGATAGTAAAATAGAGTTTTAAATTGTTCTTAAGGTTTGGGACAATCATAGTGTTAAGATAGTACAAATTAAGACTATTTAGACTAATTAAATGTGCTTAGTCTGAAGCTAAATAACACAGACAAGAGTTGGGACTAACAACTAAATAGAAAACAATAATTTTGCAAATAGGAAATAGGAAACAAAATCAATCTAGTTCACCATCAACTAATAGCTTTTTCTAGCTAGATTGAATCCCTATAATCACAAGTTAAACAAAGCATCAAATTATTCATTAAATTTAAACCACAAATCATTAGAATATATTCATCTTCATACTCAGATTAGTCCTAGGCAACTAGTAGTCAATCCTAGATCTCCATTATCAAATTTGGTTGCCAGAGGCAACTTGACCAAATTTAGGTTTTCAGATCATGTGGCATGCACAAGATATCCACCTGAAAGTAGTTTTCCAAGTCTAGTTATAGTCTTGCAGATGTTCATTATGATTCTACCTAGGTGGTATGATAGTTCATTGGTTTCTATGACATCATTCAATAGCATAGATGCATCTAAACATTCACTCTTCATTGATATATTGATAGTAAAATAGAGTTTTAGATTGTTCTTAAGGTTTGGGACAATCATCTAGTGTTAAGATAATGCAAATTAAGACTATTTAGACTAATTAAATGGGCTTAGTCTGAAGCTAAATAAAACACATAAGATTCAAGTGACTAACAACTAAATAGAAAACAACAATTGCAAATAGGAAATAGGAAACAAAATCAAGCTAGTTCACCATCAACTAATATCCTTTTTCTAGCTAGATCATCCCTACAATCACAAGTTAAACAAAGCATCAAATTCTTCATTAAATTTAAATCACAAATCATCAGAATATATTCATCTTCATACTTAGATTAGTCCTAGGTAACTAGTAGTCAATCCTATCTCCATTATCAAATTTGGTTGCCATAGTCAACTTCACCAAATTTAGGTTTTCGGATGATGTGGAATGCACAAGATATCCACCTCAAGGTAGTTTTCCAAGTCTAGTTATAGTCTTGCAGATGTTCATTATGATTCTACCTAGGTGGTATTATAGTCCATTGGTTTCTATGACATCATTCAGTAGCATAGATGCATCTGAACATTCACCCTTCATTAATATATATTGATAGTAAAATAGAGTTTTAAATTGTTCTTAAGGTTTGGGACAATCATCTAGTGTTAAGATAGTGCAAATTAAGACTATTTAGATTAGTTAAATGGGCTTAGTCTGAATCTAAATAACACACATAAGAGTCAAGTGACTAACAACTAAATAGAAAACAACAATTGCAAATAGGAAATAGGAAACAAAATCAAGCTAATTCACCATCAACTAATATCTTTTTTCTAGCTAGATCATCCCTACAATCACAAGTTAAACAAAGCATCCTAACCTTCTTACCTTATCATCTATCTTAAAAGTGGAAGATTTAATCATTACCACATGGTTATGTCTCTTTGATTATCTAGATAATGCAATTAAATCTCTAGAGGAGTCTTACTTCTTAACAACAATTTCATTGTCCCTTTGTAGTTCATTGTCCCTCATGACAAGTCTATTATTGGTTTAAGGCTATCTTAAAGGTCCATATAACAATCTAGGAATTTAATAACAATTAATGTTGAGTCCTTAATGGTCATGACAACATTATACAAGATACTAAAATTCACATGATGATTTCCTCTTTCCTATCAAATGGTAAGGATTCACTCAAATTTTCACATACTCAAACACATATCCAATTTATGAATTCTTGATTGATCCAATGCTCAAACCAATGCAAGCATGACTATTGTTTGTTGACCAAGCTTATTGATAGTCATAAAGTTAGAGAAATTCATCCAAAACCATTACAAACTATTTGTATCTTTGCCATAGGAAATGTTGGATCTCCTAGAATGAGTACTTAACATCAAACCAATAGCCAACTCCATAGAAAAATTAACAAAATTGAAACCTTGGACCTAACATATGATAACAAACCTTGACAACAAATTCATTATGGTAGTCCTAATAGCCCTACTACTATACTCTAACTACTATGACAATACAATGCTTGGCTCGAATGATCTCTCTGAGTCCTTAAGAGGCATCTTTTGATATGACAGTCATGCATATTGAAATATAATCTTGATACCAAACACCCTATGATCAAACACCATAATGATAGTCATATATAACAAAATCAATTATAGGGTCCAGTCCTATTGAGAGGGTTGTGATGTAAGATGAATGAGAGGATATCTCATAAGCATAACATGTGACCTTGATAATATATATGCATGCAAATCCTTTTTTACAAACCTCTAGTCTTGAAACAAAGATGCCCAAGTTTATGCCCATGACTGTCCTAGTATTTGATTGAACCTAACATGATTGTCTATATAGTATTAAATTGATCTTTCCAACTATAAGAATCAAAATTTAGGTCTCGAATGAAAATCCCTTGACTTCAATTTGAAAATTACATCTAGTTCACTATAATAGCTCTTACATTTTGAAATTTGTACATGTACATGTATCTGTATGTTTAATTTAAATTTATTTCAAGTGTAATTTCTTGAAACATACATATAATTTATCTAGTTTATATTTATAATTTATATTTTTTAACAGGTACATTTTATATATATATATATTCTTGATTTAGTTAAATTTGTACTCAAGTTTGTATGTTTATATGTATATATGCAGGTTCATATAGTTTTTATATATATCATGAATCTGGATGATATTCACTTTGATGTTGAGGACTTCCTCAATGCACAAGATGATCGGGCACCACCCCCAGTGCCCACCCCCACCCTTAGATGCCCCACCTCTAGATGCCCCACCTGGAACTAACCAGGCTCATTTGCAAGCCATAATTAATAAAAATGTGGATTCCATACAAGAAAAATTGAATTCCATTTGCAATGAACAATTCATGCCACCTCACGTGGTACATTTTGCAGCTTTGATGCAAAACATTGTAGATTCTATGAGGTCTATTGACTCAGACTTTGATGGATTCCAGAAATGGAGAGAGGAGAGGCACCAATTTTATGCTGATGGCCTCTCCTATAAGGATATTTTGGATCTTAAAATCACAAAAGGCCATTTAGCACAATATTTTAGACATCCCATTACAAATTAACCTATTCCTGCAAATAAGAAAAGAATATCAATCAGGTGGTGTAGGCATGAAGGAATGTCTACCAATTTCTGGGACAGATGGTGGATTGTGTTTGATTATCCACCTCATGCTAATTGTGAGGTTCCTTTATATTTTTTGAGAAAATTATATGCAAAGTTTGTTATGAATAAGAAACCCAACTACTTTGATTTTAGATAATTCTAGGGTATTGGTGGTGGCATGTCACAACAGAGGTTGGGGGTATAGGTTGATCCGCAATGACCCATGCCTATTCAACCTCTTATTGACCCTCCTGTTGCTTCCATTCCTTCGCTCTTCCAACATCGTGCAGTGGTATCCACACTAGGCACATTGAGTGCACTCTCAAGCAGCCTAGATGAGAGACTTCTATGATGGTAGCTCAAGTTAGAGACCATGGAGGAGTTGATGATGGAAGTGGTCCTAGTACCACTCCACATGTGTCGATGCGTCATACATGTACGAGTTGCAATTAGTTGTGTTATGGACCTTATCAGGTAGCTGTACCCACTTTAGATACACATGCATCATCTAATAATATTGGTGAATCATTTATTGATTATCTATTTGCTAAGGATCATCCCACTGATCATTTGACACAGGTATATATAGGTTAGACACATGTTGAATTTATAACAATTTTAAGCATGTGTTTTTAATCAACATATAGATCAATTAAATTGTAATATTTTAACAATCGAATTGTTTGGTGTAGATGATGGCAACAGGGACCATTGATCAATTTAATTTTTCATCGACACTTGTTAATCTTAGGCACCCATTTGGGGTATTTTCAATTATTTATATTTTAAATAATTTTATTTACTTGATTTTAATTTGTAATTCAGTCTTGAACATGTACATTAAATATTTATGTTGGTTTAGGGTTCTTCCACATTGAATCCTCCATCATTGGGAATCTCACATAACACTTTTATAGTATGTATATTGTTTTAAAAAACTATATATACTTAGATTTTTGTATTTTGATTTCACTATATCTGAAAACATTCATGTACTATTTAATATATATTAAAAATATATGTCTATGCAAGTTGACATAACAATGAGGATGGGCACTGCAACACACTTGGATAATCCAAGTTTATATCAGGAGTCGACTACATTTCAGGTTGTTCAAAAATGTATATCTATGTCTATGTGTAATATATGTACAAGTCTTTTAAATAGATTAAAACAAAAATTGAGTACCAATGTACACAAGTCAATATATATATATGTTTTAACCTAATTTGTACACACATGTGGTAAGTTATAAATGACCTTGTAGGAGCTTGTCAATGAAATGTTTCATCAACACACAACACATGTAGAGCAAGAGGATAGAGGAGATGGGCAGCCTAATATGATATAATTTAAATTTTAGATTATATTTAAAGTCAATTAAAATATACATTGTGAACTTAAAGTAAATTTCTTGATAGATATATATGTTGACATGTGTTCAAAATTCTTTTTCTTTTATAGCTTGAGACATGTCATGTAGCTAATCATGTAGAGACAAGTCTTGGAATAGAGGATGCACAACAACCTCTTACGGTATAATAATTTAAATATGATAAATTATAAATTAAATTGAATTAAATCATTTTTAAAATTGTCTTACATCTAATTTCAACTTGAACTGTCTCTTGTATTAAATAGATTGATTCAGAGCACGTAGAGACAGGTCCAGGTGCACTAGAGCATACCTCTCAGCCTCACACAGTAATTTAATTTTATAATAAATTATAAATTTAAAAAATGTCATTAAATCATTTTAAATCATCTTACATTTGATTTCATCTAAATCTTTCTCTTCTACAGAGTAATTCAGGTCATCCGAGTAGTTCACATGGTCTGAAGAGGACTCTTGATTACAGAGATAGTATGTGATAGGTTATTTCATGGACTATGTTATATATTGTTTGTCATGGACTTTATATATATTGTTGAACATGGACTTTATATTTTGAACATGGGTTGTATTGTCATGGACTTTATATATTTTTTGAACATGGACATACTTTATTTCATTTCACTATTTTATGGTCTCTAGAATACAAAACTTTATTTCATTGTTTTATGTGTTTTACACTTCAAACATGCAAGTACTTTAACTATATAAAAAAGCACAACATGACTTTGAACTTATATATTCCACTAGTATTAAAAATGTGCTAAAATGGTAACAGCAAGCTCTAAATTTAAAATTAACAAGGGTAAAACACTATAACTCAAAAGTGACTTTAATAGTGAGATTCATAATAATATTTTTTTGTCAAGAGTCAGTTGGTCTATTGGTGAAGTTACTACATTCACAAAAAAAGCTATTAGAAATCAATTTTTGTTGAGTACAAGGCCCAACACCCTAAGAGTTAAGTTTGGGGTTGAGTCCCAATGAATATTCTATGAAATCTTTACATATTTGACAAAAAAATATAATATCAGGTCAATCTTCAACTAATATTAGTACATGGATTGGTAAAGCTTTGAAAACATACAATTGATTGATATTATCAAAATCACTTTTACAAAAAAAATGTTTGATATTATTAGGATCATAATAATCATACATAAAGGGTTTATCAGATGATAAAGATAACTGATACTTTTCTCATAAAAGGCCATGCATAGCATTCTTAGACATATTAGTAGTCCTATACTTCATGGTCTAGTGGAAAATTTAACATTTTTGCTAGGTTTATTCAAATGAAATAAATTATCTTCCTATATGATCCCCCACTATTATATAAAACATTCCTTAACTAATTCATATTCATAAGTCATTATATGACATGGGAAAACTAGTATGAGGATAATATATTACATTTTAATCAAGATGACAAAGAATGAATCCAAAAGACCCTTTCTTTGAGAACCACACTTAGAAAATAAAATGTCTATCAATTTCAAATGGTTGATGTTACAATTTTCTTTGATGTTACAATTCTATGGTAGGACATTTAATGGTAACAAATTTATGAGTAACTATTGAGATAAGTGATACTTAGCATACAACTTGCCTTGAAAGTTGATCATTGCACAACACAATAATATAATTTAGCAAGACCCAATTCCTTTGACATGCTTTCATTAAGTTTATCTTTAAATTTTCTATTTTGAGTTCGTGTAGATAAGTTTTTCTTAGGCTTGGGAATCAATCTCACAACCTTCACTAGAGCACTTGTAGATGCCTTTGTTTATATCCACAGTCATAGACCTAATCAAGATTAGGTTCACACTTGTGTGTTTGACCTAAAGAGGGAATTTATAAACTATTTATGGAATGGAGTAAAAATTGAGATGTGTGATCATGATGTTTTTTTAGGAATGTTTTTAAGACTTGATCACACTATATAAATTATAGTCCTTTTGAGATCTCATTCATAAAAGAGTTTTCCGTAGGCCCAAAACATAAGGTAAATGACATAGGGTAAAATGACATAGGTATGTATAGTTTTCCCTATTACAATGTTATAATTAAAATATATCAAGTATTATTGTGAAAGCATTACCCTTCCATAAGAAAGAGTGAACTTGGAGAGTGTTAATTTCCATCACTATATCATTAGGTAAGCACTTAATATCCTAAAGGGATGCCTCACTTTGATTTTAGAAAGGCTCATGAAGTGTAGGGTAGATGGGTCAAAGGATCTAGACTGAGGAGTGATACTAATGCCCTCAACATCATGTTGAACCCTAGCATAAATCATAGATCTACCCAAAGATTCAACCAATATAATGAAACTTTGGAATCTATTAACTAAACATCTAGACCAATCATTTACTCTTAATCTATATGAAACCATTGTTATATCCTAGATTTGTAGCTACCCATAATCATTATCCAAATAAAAACCAAATCTCAAATGTGTAATTTGAATCACAACAAAATTTGTATGTCAAGGTGCACTTGGGTCTAAACATAAATAATGTATATTTACCAAGCCATGTGGGGAAAAGTGCATGGTAGGGTATGTGATATAGACACATATGATCATCATTGAGGATGATATTTTCCTCAACCTAGATATTTTATTGGTGAAAGGATGCATACATTTACCCCAGGTTTTTAGTATATTGGTGACATTATGGTTATTTCTTACCAAAGGAAAGCAATTGAGGAATGATACTAATCAATTACATCATTCTAGATATGATGTATATTATTAGACTTGATGAAGGTATATTAGGTGATATACATGTAGTTTTGAGTCCCTCTCTTAGATGTAGTGACATATGTTAATTTCATATCATTGCTAACATAGAGAGGACATATACATGCATGATTCACATCATGGTAGTGATCAGGTGATAATTTATGTATATTGTTACATTAGATTAACTATGTGTTCTAATTTTATTATAATGCTCATGTTCTAATGCATGTGTATATTTTTGTAGGGATCCATTCATCATTCTTAGCACAATAGTTGTCACTTTGAGGGTCACTTAGCAAGGAGATAGGATTCACCTATATTATGATGTATTTTGAGTATTTCAATGCTAAGGGTCCATGGTGCCTAGGTATATTAAGTTAGTGTGGTTGCTATTATTCACCCCTTAAGGGGTAACACATGAAGGTCGACTCATCCTACAACACTTTTACCTAGGGATATCCACTTATACATACCAAAGAGAGAGATGTATCAATATGGTTAGACTAATTAGTTATAGCTCCCATTGATTAATAGAATTGAACTCGTTTCATTAGCATATCTCATCCTAATACTGAGCTTCCAAACACTTACCCATCCTTAAATACAACCCAATTGGATGGAAATGAGTACCATGCATTCCATACTCCATCAAGGGTCCATACTTTTCCTAGATTACTACTAGTTAGGATGGCTAGATAGCATCCTATAATACTTACCACCATCACTAGTTGGGGAAATTGTACAATCAGAAAACAAAGAACTTCACAATTCATTAAACCTTTTGAGTCAAAGTGTGAGGACCGCCCTTTTTACTTCTGTTGTTATGACTATTTACATTACAGTTATTGTTACTTTTTATATTTGTGGGATAGCAGTTCCCGAAATTGTCAAACTATTAAAATTTGTTATGATTATGGAAAAACTAATTGGGTGATGTTTGGATAAGTTTACATTTCAGAAAAGTTAATTAGGTGATGATGGAAAATTGTAATATGATTTCATTTATGTTAATTAGAACTATGTCATGATAATGCATGTTTTTAAGTTGCTTCGGCTATGATGATTATATGTGGATACTGATCTTGTAATTTAGTGTGCAGGATTTACTAATCAAACCACAGATTTCGGAGATCATTCCGCACCTTGTTATTTGTTATTCCCTGTTAAGCTGATCTGGTTCCACGAGGAAAAAAGATCTCTCTGTGTTTGATGTGATGTTGTAATGTGGTCTTTCGTATGGTCGAGTGGGTTAGGTTACCCTCATGTGACACTATTTTATGATTTGTGTTGTAAAAAGATTGAATTTGAATTTCTTTATTTTATTGAAATCTATGAGGCTTTTTCTTGTGCTTTACCTTGACCAGGGGTGTCTTGTATGGGTTAAAGTTGACCCTGTGTTATACACCATGGGTCCAGGGGCCCATTTGGATTGGGTAACCCTTGAGTAACCTCCATCTAGTCATCTTAACTTCCCCCTGAAGTTAAGTGGCGAAAATTGGAGGTATGGAGGGGACATGATGGGTTGTACCAACACCCAACCCATCCCTCTTCAATCCCCAAGGTAAGAGATGACTACAAACCCATCCATTATTGAAGGATTGACTTGAAGTCACCTTCTCCATTAGTGAGATTCCCCCATGTGTTGTGGGGCCATCCATGTGAAGGAAGGAAGAAGAGGCATGGGTCACCTATCTTTTCCTCCTTTAACTCCTTTTATTTCTCCCATGCGTAAGAGAAATGACATGAGGAGAGGGATAAGGAGTACTCTAGGGATGGGTGAGTGACATAAGCCATCAGGACAGAATAGTGGTTTTGGGAAGGGTGAGGAGGTGACAAGTGTCACCTCCCCATTCCTCTAAACTGAAAAGGATTTGGGTTATTTGTTTGCAATTTTGGGGATGAGGGGGAGTTAGTTGAATTTTGGGAGAAGTTTTATTATTATTGCCAAAAATAGGAAAGTTAGCTTGGAGGAGAGAAAAAGAGAGAGGAGTTGGTGGCTAAGGTGGGAAGAGAACTCAGTGGAGCTCTGCAACAGTTTCATTCCAGGAGGGCTTTGTAAGGTTGGTTTGATTTTTACCTTTCTTTCGTATATCTGAATGTGTATGTAAAGTGTGTGAAAGATGCTTATTTGTTTGTGTTTTAGAGTTTTTTCTATGGGGTTTGTTGTCGGGTTGTTTGACAGAGCTTCTCCCACTTGGGAGAAATTCTCATCAAGTTTGGGGTAGGGGAGGAGAGATCCTCCTCGGGTGCATACCTGTTTCCTTCTTTTGGGATGTTGAAAGCCTTGAGGGCATGTATCTGTGACTGTATCTTTGACTTGAGAGTCAAATACAGATTTCTTAAAAAAATTTGTGATCAAACTTGGTTTGAGGCCAAGAGAAATTGTGTTGGTTAAATTATCTATAAGGGTGACACTCTGGAGTCGAGTGTGTCCACTCTCCTGCCCCTTATGAAACTCACTATAGTTGAGTTTTCGTGTTGTGTAATTTACCCACGGGTGTTTGTGTGCTTTGGGTTTGTTGTTGTCCCTGTTGTGAAGTGGAGTGTTTGAGTTACCCAGGTGTGAGTATGGTCTCCCTAGCTCGGGGGTGACCCTCTTGCGGGTCTACGGAAGGGAGGAGAGCTATATGAGTGGTGTTTTCTTCTTTGTTTGTCTTTGATACACAGGTTTCCTCTTGGAGCTTCTGGTTGGATTTGGAGAAGTTATATTTATGAAGAAATAGATTCTTCTTCTTTGTCTTGAGAATTAGTTCATGATCTTTTGTCAAGAGTGTAAAAGAGAGCACCTCTCTTGATATTTTTTTGTAAATTATTGTCACCCTGGGAGTGAAGGAAATAACCTCCCTGATCTTGTTATTGGGTGTGACTGTTACTTAGTTGTTACATAACTTCTTTTGTATGTTGGTTGGGAGAAGGAAATCCTTATCTTTCATCTTGTTAAGGGTAGTGAAAGAGTTAATTCTTCCTGTATTGTGTATGATGTAATTGTTTACCTTGAATTTCATATGGAAAGTTTGATATTAAATAGATAGTCTACTGTATTACATGTGTTAGTGAAAGGAAGAGATCATTACTTATTTGCAATCAAATCTGAACTTGTTTATGTAATTATAAAAATAGATTGCTTAACTAGTTGAAAGGACAGTTTTATAGTTCATTGTTATAATGGAAACTACAGTTTTAAATGATTAAGTTTCTTTTTCATTGAATAATGGTTTCAGTTATTTTGTAAAGTTTAGAGAAAGTCTATTATGTATTTACTTCTGTTTGTCAATTTGAGAAAATTAAGTGGTATTATGAAAATGAAATATATATACATATATATATATAAATATATATATATATATATATATATATATATATATATATATATATATAATAGTTGTTATTTATTTACCATTTTTACAGACTATGAGAAACTGAATATTTGTTGTATTGGAGAAATTTAAATGGTATTTTGAAAATGATATATATATATATATATATAAATATATCTATATATATATATATATTTGATTTGTTTAATTATTTATTAATTTATTTAACAAAATTGTGCAACTAAAATTTTATTGTTGCAATTGAAGAAATTGAGTATCATATAAATAATATATATATATATATATATATATATATATATATATATATATATATATATATATATATATATATATATATATATATATATATATATATATATATATATTTTATTAAATATTAATAAAACGCGTTGTAAACATTATAATTGTCGAAATAAACAAAAAGGGAGCGAATTGAATTCGCTGTGTAAAAACAAAACACAGACATGAGTTACAGTGGGTGGTGGGGAATGAAACCCCACCGCATTGTTTTAAGTTACGAAGTGTGGGGGGGGCGGAGCCCCACCCACACCCCACTTCATGGGATGTTGGTGGGGCTCCGCCCCCTCCACAGTCCCTTTTCTTGAGCTCGCGGCCTTCTGCAGGCCGCAACCCCCGCGCCCCCTTTTGTAACCCGAGCACCTTTGCACCCCACGCGAAGCTTCATCCCTTTCTCTGCACAGTGTGGCCTTCGCCGCACTTACCATCGCCATCCGCCATGCCAACTCCACTCACTTCTATCCATTTCGGCCTCAGCCACTGCCATTCCTTTCCACTCTTGCACACAAGACATACAATAAGAATGTTAGGGTTTAAAACCCTACAATATATGTGAGCGAAAGTATTAAAAGATAACTCTATATATGATAAATACATACCTCTATATATACATATATTTGTATATATATAGATATCTATTTATATTTATATAGATATTAATTTATAAATATATATTTATATATACATATCTTTGTATATATAGATATCTATTTATATTTTGATTTAAATTTCAAATAAATAAATATATATATATACTTAAAGAGGTTCTCAGTTAGGGTTGTTTGTTTTGTGTTATACAAAACAGTCTTATAAACTATGTTAGATTTTCCATGGTTTAGGTTCTTGTTTTAAAGAGGAGAGCCTCTTACAAAATATACAATGGATTATAAATGTAAATATATATATATATATATATATATATATATATATATATATATATATATATATATATATATATATATATATATATATATATATATATATATATATATATATATATATATGTATATATTAAATATAAAAGTATAACCATTGAAATAATAACAACAGTAATAATAATAGAATAAATTAACAAAGTAAACTAACAATATTTGTCTTAATAACAACAAAATAAAAATATTTGTATATTTATTTATTTATGTATGTATATAATCCATATATAAATGTAATTAGATACATACATATATAAATTAAGTGTTAAGACTTTCAGAGAGACCATTCGTTTTCCCGTCACAATAATAAGAGAAAATAAAATTATAATTTAACAGGAGCATAAAGGAATATACTGTATTACTCTGGAAAGAGTTTCTCAGAAGTTTCAACTATCAACGCGATTCAATAACCGGGAAAATGAAGAGGAAAATTACACGTCACCTTGCTTAAAGGATCACTGGAAATAAACTTAAGAAGCCATCACAGACATTCCATGTGAGGCCATTTTAATCTCAACTGTAGTAAATGTCCACATAAGTAAACCTGTAAGAGAGTCAGAAGAAGAAAAACTAACATTGGAAAACACAGAGGAGAAAATGCGTGACATTTCCCACATGGGATAAGAGAACTAAGTTGATGGACCATACCGCTAAATTTGCTTAGGAACAAGTTTAATTAATACAAATGAAGAGGAGAAACCTAGATTCAGAGAAGACTAGGAGACCGGGTCCAACGAAGTAGTAAACCAACCTATGTGACCTGGACCATCCGGAAGTTAGGTTTAATGTCAACAATAGATACAATGATAATCCTGATTGATGTCAAATATGAAGAAAGGACCGGATAAACATAAAGAAAGCATAGAAAATGAAAGAGAGAGAGACCGAAATATAAACAAACTAAATTATCAGAGAAATAGTTAAGGTGAGCGCGATAAAAATACAATCAAAATTAAGACCCAGAGAAAAGGGAAGAGAGAGCAAATGAATCGCCTTGTTGAGAATGCTAAGTCGAAGGAGGAGTATATTTCAGGAAGCAAGAGAGGAGACAGACAACCATGCCTTGCTGAAAAATGACTCAATAGGGAGATCACGAGTTGGTTTAGTCGGAACAAGGCGTCATGGGAAGTTGTTAATCTATCAGTGAACCACGTGCGTAATATAGTGTTGAGTAATTCCCACTTGCGCCGTAAGGTGTTATGCTGCCAGAATTTGCCAAATTTTAGATTTAGGAACCTTGATATTATAAACCTTGTAGTGATGTTAATGGCATCATAGAGACCCCCTTGTTGGTCTACTTGCGTCTGGTTGCATGCAACTGTACTTGTACCCCGCCGACAACTGTAGTGTTTTTGCCTTGAGCGAACACCACCGAGCATGCTTACGCATGCGAGGGTGTTTTTAGGGAAGCGTGAGAGAAAATTTTTTATATCTCGTGTCATAACCACATGACAGATGTGACTATGACACGTGTGATGTGTGTTGTGACCACATGAGAAATGTGGACATGACATTTGGTATCAGAGCCAAGTTTAAACACTGGGCGTATTTAGGCACGTTATTATTCTGCAACTTTGGCTAATTAGTTTCTACCTTGTTTTGTAGGATGCCTCACCGACGTGTTCGACGAGCGCGATCACACCACACAGTGTCTGTCGAGGTGCACAGCAATTCCTCAGTCGAGGGACTAGCACCCGTAGTTACAGCAGCACCACCTGCACCACCTGAACCACAAGCACCACTAGTATCACAGGCGACACCAGTATTGGATATAGGTCCACAGATCTTACAGGCACTATAGGCTATGTTAGACAGGTTATCGCCGGTGATTCCTGAGCCACGTGTAGAGCCTTGTGTTGATCCGTGAGAGGAGCCACGTAGGGAGCCACGTGCCAAGTCACGTATTGAGCCATGTGAGGAGCCCCGCGTTGATCCACTAGAGGTGCCACGTGTGGAGCCTTTCGTTGAGATTCCTGACACAATAGTAGAGGAGGTAGGGTCAGCCTCCCGTGCACGGAGCAGGAGTCCTCCGAGACCTTTGAGACGAGATGAGATCCAGAGGGTAGAACAGGTTCATCATGGATTGTATGAGGATGGTGTGGAAGAGCCAATTGTGAGACTTAGAAACAGAGGGGACCCCATCAGAGATCTACTTCAGCTCAACCCACCCACTTTTGTAGGTGCTACAGAGGGAGCTGTGGCCAAGGCTTGGCTGATTAGCTTAGACAGGGGTTTCACTTTGCGACCATATGGAAGCAACACGAAAGCACGAGTGGCAGTCCATCTTCTTAGGGATGCAGCAGCTACCTGGTGGCGCACAGAGGAGTGCAAGCACCGACTTTCCGTGGATACACTCACATGGGACATCTTCATAGAGCGCTTTAATGCGCGATATTTGTCAAAACATTACAGACAGTGCAGGATTGATGAGTTCCATAATTTACAGCAGAGGGGACTCACTGTTACTTAGTATGAGAGTCGATTCATTGAGCTTTCTCATTACGCGGAATACCTCCACGACGAGAAAATCTTAATACACAAATTCATCATAGGGTTGAATCACGGGATAGCAGGACCTGTTCGTATGGCAAATCCCCAGACCATGAGCGAGGCTATTGAAAAGGCCCTTATATCAGAGGAAATTCAGGGACGAGGGCAGAATTCATGCCCGCAGTACCAGGAACGTAATCCCTAGCAATAGAAAAACTTTCTAAGGCCTCAAAACACAACACAGAAAAGAGGATATAACTCTTCCTCATTACCTCCTAGGCCTCCACATCAGCAGCAACATCATCAAAAATCTAAATTCCTATAGAGGGGTCAGGGAGGACAGAATCGTGGATGCCAGCAGCAGGGTCCACGCAAAGATCAGAGACAGTAGGGTTCATCGACAGGACCCGCGAGGTCCCAGCAGTCTTACAGAGGCTCACAGGGGTCTACAGGATGGACTGGGCAACAACAGTCGGGCAGAACACAGTCAGGGCAGTTACAGGCTAGAGGACCATGTTATGTGTGTGGTGGGGCAGGGCATCTGGCTAGAGAGTGCCCGCAGGGATTTACTGCAGTGGGACAGCCCCGATCAGGAGGGTCTGAGCAGACCATAGGTGATGTGGGCAGATCCCACCACATGTTTGCAGCGGTTGATAACCACCAGGCTGATTTCCAGGCTTCCGTCATCGAGGCAGCAGGTACGATTGAAGACTTCCCCATCTCGATCCTTTTTGACTCAGGAGCTACTGACTCCTTTTTGTCTACTACGTTAGTGGAGCGTTGCAGGCTGGTGGCTTCTAGGCAAGACATTAGGTGGGAAGTTGAGTTGGCCTCAGGGGCCAGGATGTCAGTAGATACCTTGGTTAAAGACTGTGAGATCACATTGGGATCATTCACCACAACATGTGACCTTAGAATTATGCCGTTAGGATCCTACGGTGTAGTTCTGGGTATGGATTGGCTTGCGGCACATAGAGCCAAGCTTGACTGTCGCCAGAGGACGATTAGCTGTTTGGACGATCATGGTTCGTTGGTTGAGATACTGGGCATTCAAAAGCCCATGGCTGTTTGCATGATATCCGCTCAACAGCTTAAGTGCTGTATGCGGAAGGGATGTCAAATGTTTGCCATCACAGTCAGTGATAGAGCAGAGGATGAACCTGAGGCTACTTTAGATGATCACCCTGTCCTTAGAGAGTTTGCCGATGTATTTCTGCCAGAATTACCAGGTATGCCTCCATGCAGAGAAGTGGACTTCCACATCGACTTAGTGCCAGGTGCAGAACTGATATCCCGTGCACCCTATAGGATGACTACACATGAACTCACCGAACTTAAACTGCAGTTAGAGGAATTACTTGAGAAGGGGCACATCCGACCTAGCGTTTCACCATGGGGCGCATCAGTTATCTTCGTGAAGAAGAAGGATGGGTCTCTTCGTTTATGTATGGACTACAGGCAGTTGAACAAGGTGATGGTGAAGAACCGTTATCCTCTGCCTAGGATTGACGACCTTTTTGATCAGATGCAGGGAGCCAGAGTGTTCTCAAAAATCAATCTAAAATATGGGTATCACCAATTGCACATCACGGAGGCAAATATTCATAAAACTGCTTTTCGAACTAGATATGGCCATTACGAATTCACAGTGGTACCCTTCGGGTTGACGAACGCTCCTGTAGTGTTCATGAGTCTCATGAACGGGGTGTTCCATACTTACCTAGATTGGTTCGTGATCATATTTCTAGATGACATTTTGATTTATTCACAGACTGAGGAGGAGCATGTGGAACACTTGCGTCAAGTTTTGCAGCAATTATGAGAGTAGCAACTTTATGGCAACCTGGCGAAGTGTGCCTTCTTCAGGATAGAGGTGCAGTATTTGGGACACATTTTATCAGGCGATGGCATCTCCGTAGATCCATCTAAAATCAGAGCAATTCAGGAGTGGCTGGCACCCACCAACGTGACAGAGGTCAGAAGCTTTATGGGGTTAGCCGGGTATTATCGTCGGTTTGTCGAGGGCTTCTCCAGGATAGCACATCCCATTACTTCCCTTCAGCGAAAAGGGAAGGGTTTCATTTGGACCGAGCAGTGTGAAAAGGCCTTTGGAGTCCTCAAGGAGCGTCTTACCAGTGCTCCTATTTTAGCAGTCCCAGATCCTACAGAGGAGTTTGTAGTTTGCACAGATGCATCATTAGAAGGTTTGGGAGCCGTGCTTATGCAGGGTGGTCGAGCGATCGCATACGAATCATGGAAACTAAAGACACATGAGTTAAATTACCCTACTCATGACTTAGAGCTCGCAGGAGTTGTTCATGCTTTAGTCCGCTGGAGACACTTCCTCCTAGGTCGACGCTTTGAACTCCATTCAGATCATCATAGTTTGTAGTATATTTTTACACAGCCAAATTTGAATGGCCGCCAATGGCGTTGGATGGAATTCCTATGCAAATACGACTTCGATGTCCACTACATCAAAGGGAAGGAGAACGTGGTCGTTGATGCTTTGAGTCGAAGGCGCCACGAGATCCTGACCCTGACCTTGAAGGTGGACTTGAAAGATCGCATCTTACAGCATCTGCCAGAAGACGAGTGGTTTCTTGAGGTGCAGCAGGCAATACTAAATCGGAAGGCCCTTGAGGGCAAATTTACAGGATATACCCTTGAGTCTGATGGTATGCTTTGACATTGGCAGCACATCTATGTACCCCATGCGGGTAATCTTCCTACAGTAATCCTATCAGAGGCTCATAGAGCACCCTATGCAGCACACCCAGGAGTGAAGAAGATGCATGCTGACTTACGACAGCTTTATCATTGGGCTGGGATGAGGTGTGACATTGTCAATTTTGTTGCTCGTTACCTGGAATGTCAGAGGGTCAAGGCCGAACATCAGCATCCAGCGGGACTGTTGTACCCTCACGAGATACCTGAATGGAAATGGGACACCATTTCTATGGATTTTATTGTTGGTCTACCTATGTCATCACGTCGCCATGATGCTATTATGGTGACAGTTGACAAGCTGACCAAAGTGGCGCATTTTTCACCAATATGCACAACATACAATGCACCATCGGTGGCAAAGGTGTTTCTTGATCAGATTGTTAGACTTCATGGGGTACCTCGCCGCATTATATCTGACAAAGACTCCATATTTACGTCTTCGTTCTAGAGAGCCTTACATCAGGCGTTGGGCACACAGCTCAACTTCAGTTCAGCCTATCATCTGGAAACCGACGGACAAACAGAGAGAGTTAACCAGGTGTTAGAAGACATGCTTCGCATGTATGTGATGGACCATCAGTCTAGATGGGAGGAGTACCTATATCTAGTTGAGTTTGCCTACAATAATGGGCATCATAGCTCGTTGGGTATGCCTCCTTTCTAGGCATTATATGGCAGACCATGCAGAACACCTTTGAGTTGGGATCAGATAGAGGACAGAACGGTCATCGGTCCAGAGATAGTTCAGAATATGGAACAGCAGGTCAGATAGATTAGACAGAGACTTCAGGAAGCACAGGACAGGCAGAAGAAGTATGCCGATGCTAAGAGGACAGACCGAAGCTTCTCTGTGGGGGAAAGAGTATTTTTGAGAGTGCGGCCGCATAAGAGTCTAATCCATTACGGAAAGGGCTCTAAGCTCGCACCTCGATTGGTAGGACCTTTCAAAATCTTGGAGCAGATAGGACCAGTAGCCTATCGTCTAGCCTTGCCACCTAGCCTGTCACGTATCCACGATGTATTTCATGTATCAGTTTTATGTCAATATATTTCTTACTTATCTCACGTGTTGGATTGGAGTGCTCTTCAGGTAGAGGCAGACAGACAGCTGGCATTGGAGCCAATTCACATATTGGTTCGTCGGACGCTGGCCCTTCGAGGTCGAGAGCTAGACTAGGTTAGAGTCCAGTGGGACCTATACGACGAAGTCACTGCAACATGGGAAGATGTAGAGAGACTGAAGACCCTTTATCCTCACCTTTTTGATGACTTCCAGGAGGAAGTACCGTCTTAGGGGGAGAGGATGTGAGGACTGCCCTTTTTACTTCTGTTGTTATGACTATTTACATTACGGTTATTGTTACTTTTTATATTTGTGGGATAGCAGTTCCCGAAATTGTCAAACTATTAAACTTTATTATGATTACGGAAAAACTAATTGGGTGATGTTTGGATAAGTTTACATTTCAGAAAAGTTAATTAGGTGATGATGGAAAATTGTAATATGATTTCATTTATGTTAATTAGAACTATGTCATGATAATGCATGTTTTTAAGTTACTTCGGCTATGATGATTATATGTGGATACTGATCTTGTAATTTAGTGTGCAGGATTTACTAATCGAACCACAGATTTCGGAGATCATTCCGCACCTTGTTATTTGTTATTCCCTGTTAAGCCGATCTGGTTCCACGAAGAACCAAGATCTCTCTGTGTTTGATGTGATGTTGTAATGTGGTCTTTCGTATGGTCGAGTGGGTTAGGTTACCGTCATGTGACACTATTTTATGATTTGTGTTGTAAAAAGATTGAATTTGAATTTCTTTATTTTATTTAAATCTATGAGGCTTTTTCTTGTGCTTTAGCTTGACCAGGGCTGTCTTGTATGGGTTAAAGTTGACCCTGGGTTATACCCCATGGGTCCAGGGGCCCATTTGGCATGGGTAACCCTTGAGTAACCTCCATCTAGTCATCTTAACTTCCCCCTGAAGTTAAGTGGCGAAAATTGGAGGTATGGAGGGGACATGATGGGTTGTACCAACACCCAATCGATCCCTCTTCAATCCCCAAGGTAAGAGATGACCACAAACCCATCAATTATTGAAGGATTGACTTGAAGTCACCTTCTCCATTAGTGAGATTCCCCCATGTGTTGTGGGGCCATCCATGTGAAGGAAGGAAGAAGAGGCATGGGTCACCTGTCTTTTCCTCCTTTAACTCCTTTTATTTCTCCCATGCGTAAGAGAAATGACATGAGGAGAGGGATAAGGAGTACTCTAGGGATGGGTGAGTGACATAAGCCATCAGGACAGAATAGTGGTTTTGGGAAGGGTGAGGAGGTGACAAGTGTCACCTCCCCATTCCTCTAAACTAAAAAGGATTTGGGTTATTTGTTTGCAATTTTGGGGATGAGGGGGAGTTAGTTGAATTTTGGGAGAAGTTTTATTATTATTGCCAAAAATAGGAAAGTTAGCTTGGAGGAGAGAAAAAGAGAGAGGAGTTGGTGGCAAAGGTGGGAAGAGAACTCAGTGGAGCTCTGAAACAGTTTCATTCCAGGAGGGCTTTGTAAGGTTGGTTTGATTTTTACCTTTCTTTTGTATATCTGAATGTGTATGTAAAGTGTGTGAAAGATGCTTATTTGTTTGTGTTTTAGAGTTGTTTTCTGTGGGGTTTGTTGTCGGGTTGTTTGATAGAGCTTCTCCCACTTGGGAGAAATGCTCATCAAGTTTGGGGTAGGGGAGGAGAGATCCTCCTCGGGTGCATACCTATTTCCTTCTTTTGGGATGTTGAAAGCCTTGAGGGCATGTATCTGTGACTGTATCTTTGACTTGAGAGTCAAATACAGATTTCTTAAAAAAATTTGTGATCAAACTTGGTTTGAGGCCAAGAGAAATTGTGTTGGTTAAATTATCTATAAGGGTGACACTCTGGAGTCGAGTGTGTCCACTCTCCTGCCCCTTATGAAACTCACTATAGTTGAGTTTTCGTGTTGTGTAATTTACCCACGGGTGTTTGTGTGCTTTGGGTTTGTTGTTGTCCCTGTTGTGAAGTGGAGTGTTTGAGTTACCCAGGTGTGAGTATGGTCTCCCTAGCTCGGGGGTGACCCTCTTGCGGGTCTACGGAAGGGAGGAGAGCTATATGAGTGGTGTTTTCTTCTTTGTTTATCTTTGATACGCAGGTTTCCTCTTGGAGCTTCTGGTTGGATTTGGAGAAGTTATATTTATGAAGAAACATATTCTTCTTCTTTGTCTTGAGAATTAGTTCATGATCTTTTGTAAAGAGTGTAAAAGAAAGCACCTCTCTTGATATTTTTTTGTAAATTATTGTCACCCTAGGAGTGAAGGAAATAACCTCCCTGATCTTGTTATTGGGTGTGACTGTTACTTAGTTGTTACATAACTTCTTTTGTATGTTGGTTGGGAGAAGGAAATCCTTATCTTTCATCTTGTTAAGGGTAGTGAAAGAGTTAATTCTTCCTGTATTGTGTATGATGTAATTGTTTACCTTGAATTTTATATGGAAAGTTTGATATTAAATAGATAGTCTACTGTATTAAATGTGTTAGTGAAAGGAAGAGATCATTACTTAATTGCTATCAAATCTGAACTTGTTTATGTAATTATAAAAATAGATTACTTAACTAGTTGAAAGGATAGTTTTATAGTTCATTGTTATAATGGAAAATACAGTTTTAAATGATTATGTTTCTTTTTCATTAAATAATGGTTTCAGTTATTTTGTAAAGTTTAGAGAAAGTCTATTATGTATTTACTTCTGTTTGTCAATTTGAGAAAATTAAGTGGTATTATGAAAATGAAATATATATACATATATATATAATAGTTGTTATTTATTTACCATTTTTACAGAATATGAGAAACTGAATATTTGTTGTATTGGAGAAATTTGAATGGTATTTTGAAAATGATATATATATATATAAATATATCTATATATATATATTTGATTTGTTTAATTATTTATTAATTTATTTAACGAAATTGTGCAACTGAAATTTTATTGTTGCAATTGAAGAAATTGAGTATCATATAAATTATATATATATATATATATATTATTAAATATTAATAAAACGCGTTGTAAACATTATAATAGTCGAAATAAACAAAAAGGGAGCGAATTAAATTCGCTGTGTAAAAACAAAACACAGACATGAGTTACAGTGGGCAGTGGGGAATGAAACCCCACCGCATTGTTTTAAGTTACGAAGTGTGGGGGGGGCAGAGCCCCACCCACACCCTACTTCATGGGATGTGGGTGGGGCTCCGCCCCCCCCACAGTCCCTTTTCTTGAGCTCGCGGCCTTCCGTAGGCCGCAACCCCCCGCGCCCCCTTTTGTAACCCGAGCACCTTCGCACCCCACGCGAAGCTTCATCCCTTTCTCTGTACAGCGCGGCCTTCACCGCACTTACCATCGCCATCCGCCATGCCAACTCCACCCGCCACTATCCATTTTGGCCTCCGCCGCCGCCATTCCTTTCCACTCCTGCACACAAGACATACAATAAGAATGTTAGGGTTTAAAACCCTACAATATATGTGAGCGAAAGTATTAAAAGATAACTCTATATATGATAAATACATACCTCTATATATACATATATTTGTATATATATAGATATCTATTTATATGTATATAGATATTAATTTATAAATATATATTTATATATACATATCTTTGTATATATAGATATCTATTTATATTTTGATTTAAATTTCAAATAAATAAATATATATATATACTTAAAGAGGTTCTCAGTTAGGGTTGTTTGTTTTGTGTTATACAAAACAATCTTATAAACTATGTTAGATTTTCCATGGTTTAGGTTCTTGTTTTAATAAGGAGAGCCTCTTACAAAATATACAATTCAAAAACTCTTGGCACCTATCACCTTGGTTTAGGTTCTTGTTTTAATAAGGAGAGCCTCTTACAAAATAAATCAAATCTTAAATCATGTCTTAACTCACAAATAAATAAATTCAAAAACTCACATGACTAGCTAAAAGAAAAAATTCAAACTAATCTTACATCTCCACCATACATTTCCATAGTTTTAGATAAAGCAAGATTCCAAGCCTCGTTGATGCAAACCCATTCAGTAGATCTAAAACATCCACGCAATGAACCATTAACTAGAATCTAGAAGGGAGAAATTACAAATTCGAAAGAGATAACATTAAGGCATGGAGTTGTATCTATGTATTGAAAATTACTAACCTAATCTATAATGCTAAGTACTAGTTCATCTTCATTATTGAGCATGTAAAATAAAGAAGAAATTTTAAGGATAGAATGAAGATGATAGTGTAATGGTTGGATTGAGAGAGGACTCTAATGCTAGTTTGTTGAGAATAAAGAGAGAGAGATATATGGTTATTGAAGCATAGAAGTAACATAACTATGTAGGATACTGTGGTCCATTAACAACTTCAAATTGGCCATTAATTAACCTACAAAGATGCTAACTTTTTAGATTTCTTAAGGGGTCCTAATACGATGTCTTAATGGGACATCTTAAATTCTCAAAATTTGGTGAAGTTGCCCAAGGCAATCAAATTTAACAATATAATAAAATCAAATTTAAAGTAAATTCAAAGTAGAAAAACATGCGCATTTAACAAATAAAATATATAGAATAATAATTTTGATATATAAAAGTGTAGAGTATAATTGTGTACATACACATGTATACAAATTTGTGTACAAAATGTGTAATAATGTAATTGTGTATGTACATATATGCCAACTCAAAATAATGTTTACAAAATGTGGTTATGCCATCTCAAGAAAATCTAAAACTTGTGGGGAATGTAGTAGGTCTTCACACCACCTGATATAAAAATAATACAAGCAATTTATAAATATATCATCAAAACATGTATTTTAATTTATATAAAACTATCTAGATATACACAATTTGTACCTGTATTTACATGTGCCTCACACATGTGTAGATATAGGTTTAATCTGCATCCTCTCAAGTTTTTTTTTCAAAGTATGTGATGAATTTGTGATGATGGCCTAAGGATATAAAAGAAAAATTTAAATCAATTTCAATTAATAATGCACAAGAAATATCAAAACATGTATTTAATGCATTTAAAAGAACAATATAAAACTATTTAACTATATTTACTTGTATTTACTTATTCTATTGTACCATCTCCATCCTCTCTTTTTTCCAACACATTGATGATTGTCTCATGGTCTTCCATAGAAATTATCCATAGCTCTTTATTTGTAGGTTTTCCATGATACCTCTCCAGTTTTATATTTGTTGCCAACACCAAATGTGAGTAGTGTATAATCTTCTTATGTGTTTCATAATCTTTGAATGCAGGCAAACCATTCTTCCTTATTACGTATTTCCATATCCAAGTGCCAACAACCACCACTAAACCTATTGGATAATGATAGCCATCATCAAAGAAATTCTTAAAATTTGCTTAAGGGGATCAAAGAAGTTCTTAAAATTTGCTTAAGGGGATCAAAGACTTGTTATCAAAATTTGCTTAAGGGGATGTCTTAAGGGGATCACCAAACCTATTGGATAAGGAAAGCCATCATCATCTTCTCGAGGTTTTGTTAACTTATGTTTAGTCTCCACATAACGAGCCAACCAATATTCTATTTCCTCTTCATTCTTCTTTGGTGCAATAACAACATACACATGTCCTGCAAACAAATTTTGATTCAATAACTTGCACATGTCTATAAAATTTGACCAATCAACATACATGCATTCATATGTACACATATATAAATAAAAGCACTACAAATTAGTAATGAAGTGAAATAATTTGAATTAAATTACCTTCTTGTACAAGGTCTGAAACACGGTCATAATCGTTTGATGCAAATAGTTGATCATTGTCTTCAATTGTTGTTTCACTTTGATTGTGTGCTTGTACAAGTGTCAATGGCCTTTGCTTCCACTCTTCAACCCATTCTATATTCTCACATGCTTCCCAATCTACTAAAATACAAAACTGACAAAAACATGCAAGCTCCCTTGTCTAGATAGTTCATGTACTTGCATTTGAACTCCTAAATGAATGCGATTTAGTAGATCCACTAATTGTCTAGAAATCAAGTCTAGGTAGAATGTTTTCTTCTTCAACCAACTAAAAGAATCTACAAATTGTAGAGTACTCGCTTGATCCAGGTGTACATAATCTTTAATTGTACCAATCTACAATCCCACATGCATCTTTAAATTTTACTGCACCTCAAATTTTAATTGTTGTATAGCAAGAATTCTTTTAACACATGCACCATCTCCATTATGTTCTCTTTTGCCATGTCCAGCTTCAAAAAAATTCCACATATGTTGGAAATTATTCTTCTTGTGAACCCTACATAACCAACAGAACATTCAAGCATTCTTGAACTGCCTCGTACAATTATCTAACCATATAAGATGTTCAGTCATCTGGATTCCTCTTTCTCTTAAATTTGTATAAAATATATTGAAACAATATTAAACAAACTCTGATGAGTGTAACCATTTTTCACTCAAATAGAAATGATACTCCCTCAAAACTTTTCTATCATTCTTTGTGATATCATCTGCATGTCTATAAACAATATGAACAAACATAGCAACCTGCACTAAATTGTAATATTGTGATTGAATTTCCTCTTGTGGAGCTAAATTATAGTTTTCCACAAAATTAACCACTTATAGTATAGTACCAACTGGAAATATGTTTTTGCATTCACGAAACTGTCCATCAAGCCATCGAGCTTGTTGAGAGTGCTTGACATATTTTGGTACAATTTTACTCTTAAATTCTGATATGAATGCATGCACACTAACCTTTTCTGTAATTAAATCACAATGCTTTCTAAAATTTTCATCTTTTAAAGAATATTCAACATTCTTAAATCTTTTAACATCCACTAATTGTTTTCCAAAATCATTTTCAACACTGTCATGCATACAAACTCTTAACAAAGAAAGATTGCCACAACTAGTGCATTGTCCAGAAATACATGAACTTAAATAAAATAATTTTTCATTAGATCTTTCATAGAACAAACTTGATATAAACTCTTTTATTGCTTCAGGTGGCATATTAATATCACATCCCTGTATAATCATATTACTATGTAAAGTACAACGTATTTATCGAAACACATCATAATAATAAAAAAATTGAACATGCATTTTACAACAACAAGATATTTGTTGATTATTAATCTTTACATACCATGGTTTGCATTTTCAAAAGATCTTTGACTTATTCTAATATTACCAAGTAACACTAATTAACCACAAAATTTTCTATAAAATTTAGTTTACGTTGTATCTAATAGGTGTTTTGAATGAGGATCAGAAACTTTGGACCCCACTCTTAATTTTAAAACATCTCTAGCATTAAATGATATCATAGTATTATCATGCCAATATTTTTTGATCCAAGATTTGATTTCAACATTCAGTTTCATGTCAGATCTTAGGAGTCGACCATTAAAACTCCAACATTGGTTAATTTGATAATTTTCTATACTTTCTCTTCTTTTTGCCACTCTTACCAATGTTTTAGGATGTAATTTAGAATTCCACTAATATTGCTTATTATTCTTCTATTCAAAGTTGTTTTATTCACTATAGTAGTTTGTTATAGCTTGTCTTGCAGCATTCTTATCTTTGGATCAACTATTATTTCCAATAGACTCAATGGCACTAGTAACAGTAGACATAGCATGTTTTAGTGATTGATCTTTTCTTCATGGTTTAACAAAAATGCCTAACATTTTCATTACTTTTCTCATTTTCACATTCTCATTAATTGCATCATTAGTTGACATTAAAATGATAGTTTTTTACGATAAAAAAATCCTTCTATAGTCTATTGGCATGTGTTCTTATTTGTCTCCAAGAAATTTTACCAGGAAGATTATCCAAAACATCTCTTTCAATTTTGAAAAAAAATTTCTCATTTTCAACATCACATCCTAGATTTTCATTTTCATTTTCATTTTCAACTTCAAAATGATTTTCATTTTCGACAAAAGGATTTTCATTTTTATTTTCAACAACAAAATGGTTTTCATTTTCATTTTCAACAAAAGGATTTTTGTTTTCATTTTCAACAACAAAATGGTTTTCATTTTCATTTTCAACAAAAGGATTTTCATTTTCATTTTCAACAACAAAATGGTTTTCATTTTCATTTTCAAAAAAGGATTTTCCTTTTCATTTTCAACAACAATATGGTTTTCATTTTCATTTTCAACAAAAAAAAATTCATTTTCATTTTCAACAACAATTTGTTTCAAATTTTTATCTCTACGAATATTATCAATCTCAACATTGTTATATCTAGCATGTTTTAAATCTCCTATCAACACCATTTCTATTTCATTCAAAGGTGGATTTGAAGAAGTACCTAGATTTGGTCCTATTGAAACATTCTCCATAGCATTGACAAAGGGATTTGAAGACATACCAGGAGTAGTTTGTATAATTGTATTAGTTTCCACATTCACCTCTTGCAAATTTGCATTGTCTACATCCATGGTCTCCTCAATATTTTTATCTTCAATAGTTGTGGAATTAGATGCTTCAGCATTATTCATTGATTGAATCTTTATTCTTCTATCTCTTTGTCTTTTTACCTCCTCTCTCTTTACTTCAATTTCTTTAGGGGTTAATAGATTCCTATCTTTCCTCTTATTATGACTTTGTGATCCCATGATTAAAAAATTTATGAAGTATGTACAAATGAATGTCAGAAACTTGAAAGCCTTCCTTCTTTGTTCAAGTCTTTCAAACAAGTAACAATTCAATAAAATTTCACTCAAACAGTGTCTCAATGATGGCTTCTATCAAAATTCAAACAATATTCCAAGTTGATGGACTTGCAGAAGAAAAAAGATGGTAGAGAATGCTGCAAATTTGAATTTTAAGCTTAGGTTTTGCTTTGTAACCCTATTCGGGAAATGCTTTGGGGACCCGAACCTAACCTCTGGACCTGGTTTGACTTGCAACTTGAAGGTTCCTGTCAATGTCACATAAAAATGTTGACTTTGGGCATATATCTGAAGGTCTATTTTGTAGAATGTTTTGACAAAATTCAAACCCATTATAGATGAGATAGTGTAGATTCCAAATATGTAATTTTTTTTACAATTAGATTATTTTTCCTATTTTTTAATCAATTTATGATGAAATAGGTCCATAAACTTGAATTATTAGAGTTTTTCAGTATTTTAATAAATTTTTATTAAAATATTTTTTTATAAAAAATTGTACGAAAACATACTTTAGACAATTCTTTTCAATTACAAAAAAAATTCAAAAAATGTTAAGTTTAGGTCATCTTATGCATGATGTACATGATGATTTTTTAAAAACCCAAAAATGGCCAATAAAAAATTAATTAAAAACAATATTGAATAAAAAATTACAAAAAAATATGAAAAACGTGCTTCAGTGAGTTACAAATCTTTTCCCAAAATAATTTAGAAAAATATGATTATTTAGGTCAAAATATGGATGATGTACAAGTACACAGTATAGTAAAAAAAAGTGACTTTTAAACAATGGTTTTTAGAAATGCCTATTCAAAATCGATTTCTATCATCTGGGTATTGAAATAAATAACATATTTAGAAACTAGACTCTGAGTGCTACATTTCATATTTAGTGACTTTTTCCAAGATTCCACCTTTAAGTGCTTCAAATTTTTAGGTCAAATGTGACAAATTCTAAAAATCAGGGAAAACAGTTCCACTTTTTGGCCAAAAAGTGGACTCAACTTCTTACACACACCCTATCATAGGCATGTATTGAATCAAAATAAAATAACACTAAAATATTTCCTTTACAAACCATGCATATTTTTATTTATGTGAAGAACCTAACTCTATTTGTGTGTGGAGAGATTTGAAACATCTTGAGTAAACAAAATTGAAATCCCAAAAATTATCTAATTTCGTAAAATAAAATAACACTCAAATATTTCATTAACTATAAAATTAAACTTTGAAGAATAAATGAAAATGTAGCTGCTGTCACTTCATTTAAATATTTTGTACTCTAGATTTTAACTTCTTAAATAAAATTGAAATCCCAAAAATAAAAATATTTTCCATGATACTCTATATTTTTAACTCTTGAATAAAAAAATTGAAATCCCAAAAATAACCTAATTTGGTAAAACAAAATAACACTAAAATATTTTCTTTTACAAAGCATGCATATTTTTATTGATGTGAAGGACCTGACCTTCTTTGGGTCTAGAGAGATTTCAAATGTCTTGAGTAAATAAAATTTAAATCCTAAAAAGAATCTAATTTCCTAAAAAAAAAAAAATAATCATGCATATTTTGTGTATAACCCTAACCCTAGTTGGGTGTGGAGAGATTTTTATTTGTGTAAAACCTAAAGAATACTTATAAAACAAATTTAAATTCTAATATTTTTTTGAAATAACACAATAGTGAAAAGAAACCAATAAATTGAATTTCATTATGTAGAAAACAAAAGAAAATTAATTGAACTTACAACTCAAATAACTTCTATGCTTCTCACTATTCTTTTGTTTTTCTATTTGAATTGATATTTTTTTATTTATATTTTGGTATTACTTGTATTTATATAGATTATTTACTTAATGTCTCTTTATTGTAATGTGAATTTATTTAATAAAAATATGTCCATTATATATTTTAAATTTAATTTAATGGGCATTTTTTAATAAAAGTATGTCTGTTATATATTTTAAATGTAAAATAATTACTTCATACTTTGAAAAAATAATCAAGGATTATGTATGAAAATTAAATTAATTAAATAAATAAAATTTATTTAATGAATCTAATTAAAAAGGATAATGGATTAAAATAAAATAAATAAATTTATTTATTTGATTGATTTGGTAAAAGGGACTATCCTATGAATTAAATAAGTTGACTAATGGAAAGGTTGAGGTTTAAGATATGTTGAAAGTGGTGCAAGATGAGGCCTAGGAGTTGTTGAAACATGATGTTAGAAGTGTCATAAGGATATGGTAATATTTAAGTGTCTAGAACTAGCGTACTTGTCTTTAGAGAAAAATATCTAAAATAGTTGAGACATATATGACAAAATCTAAAAATAGGTATGGTAATATTTAAGTGTCTAGAACTAGCGTACTTATCTTTAGAGAAAACTATCTAAAATAGTTGAGACATATCCTTCTCGAGTCACATATTCAACTTATATATGACAAAATCTAAAAATAGGTACACTAGTAGCATCTACGGTTTGAACATGATAAAAAACACTATTTTAAGAATTGACATAGTTTTGTTTGAGTAATAATAGTGTAGTACATTTAGAGAACATAACATATTTGTAAGTACATCCATTCATTTATCATATTTTTGTAATTGTAAAATGTGAAATAGAGCTAAGAGATTGTAAAAAATAGTTCATTACCTCATATTAATTCAAATAGATTTGTAAGAAGTAAATCACATCATTTATCTTCTAATAATTTGATTCGTTATTTTTAGTTGGCAAGTTGTTTTCCCTTTTTCATCTTTTCATATAATGGTCATATTTAAATTGTGAAATTATTCTTAGACCTTGTAATGAATTTATATGAAATATAGCTACAAATGTTAATCATATTCATTATTTTTCTTATGTCAATAGTAGCTTTTAAAAGAGTAAGACCTTGTGATTTATGTATTGTCAATACCCAAGCTAATCTTAAGGGTATTTGGTTTGTGTGGTACCTTTGTATTGGCATAATTGGTATTATTAGTGGAGTTTGATCTTCTAATGGTATGCCTGAATAACTATCAAATTCAACCATAACATATGTTGGTGGTTGTAGTTGTGCACTTCTAGGTTTGTATATTAGTATTTCTCAAACATAATTGGAGCTCCATTTACAAGACTTGCTTCTATCCCAAGATTGCAAGTTAACATTACCCTTACATTCTTGGTTTTCTAAAAAAGAAAATTTGATACAGAGAACCATATACTTATGTCTTCCCTATGCATATTGTAGATAATTGCATATAAACACTATAATGTATTCCTAACCTATGTGCATTTTTCTATAAAATATTTTCTACATTTGATTGTTATCAACTGTTTCTCCCATCTGTGACCCATTCGTGCTAGAGTTTGAGATACCAGAGTTGATAGTGAAGAACCAGTATGTGCCATGGACATCTACTTCTCTCCAGAGAACCTTGAGGAATTTTGCACACTACTTGTCCTATTTTCTCTCCTCATTTTATCCCACTAATGTAACCACAAAAGTTACTCATGATCCATTACACAGCTAGGGAATCACATGCCATGTGCCATTATTGAGAAAGAACCCCAATTCGAGAACAACATTGTCCAAGGTCTTCTTTAGTCCCCTGGCTAGTGTGGTTAAATTAGTGTTTTTGACACCACCCAAATACCATCTTTCGGCTCCCCCAAATCTAATAGCACAACAACATTTATAGAGGATATATCAGTATTCGCCCTATATTAATGAGAAGTGGAGATGAAAGTGTCTCCAAGCACCATGTAGATTGTGTACAAAATAATAACTGACCATGATTTGAAGATCTCTCTCAACCTAAGATCTAAGACATGTCCCATGAAATCAATTTGCCTCCTCTTTTCTTTGAGACATATTGTTGAATTTATATTGTCAACTTCACTACAAATGGCATTCTAATTAGCATATATATTGTTTGTTATAGTACTACATATATAGTTATCATCATAAATGTTAGCATCTCCTTTGAGCCATCCTGCTCTCCCATCAGGCAAGCCATCTATCACACCATACTAGTTCATGATGTCCTATTTTATTGTCATTGATGTGAAATGGCAAGTCAACCAATTTTCAATTTCTCCCACACTTCCTTTGATTTGGCATGTAGATACTTATTTGGTGCATATGAATTGCCACATTCACTAGTTTATCTACCTCAATGCTAGCTTCATTGTTAGTTCCATCAAGCAATTTCTTTGCCATTGATGCTACGATTTCTTTGACCTCACACATGTACCTATATAGGGCATTACTAAATGAAGTGTATTTAATTGTTTGTTCATACATAGAAAATAAATAACCTAGCATGATGATTAGGTTCCCTCCTATATTTGTGGCCCTAGAAAATAAGCTCAAACATTCTAGATTGAGACCTACATTCCATTTATTTTGATTCGTGACCATCCACACAGGGTCATTTTTCTATTGTTGTGATGTTCACAACACGTCCCATTTTACTCCTTAGCAAAATAGGGACCCTTGCTGTGGCTTTGGTTTTTGCTTCTGTTTTTGTGGGTTTGTCCTTGGTGGTAAGGGAAAAGAGAGTGAAATTTGCAAACCTTGATAAAATTAGTGAAAAAATATATTTTGAGTGCTAGTGCATGGTATGGTTGGATTCCTTGTCAAAAATAAGCCAGGGTTGCTTTTTGAATCATCTAAAAATTCACCATATTTTGCATGTTATGCCCATTTTGGTAAAATGCACTACAGAGGTTTAAACCGTGCAGGGTTTCAAATGTTTCATTAAATGTTCCTTAAAAGTTTCAAACAGCTACGCGGAGTGTGCCACATGTCACACTCCGCATGAGTCTCATAGCATTGCAAAAAAGACCAACGTTGAGCCCCGAGTAGTTTCTTATTGTTTCAAAGAGTTTCCAGTGTTGCGCAGAAGGTGCCACTTGTCACCTTCCGCAATGGCCCCTTTAAAATTTAAACCATCCACGAGCTTCAATAGTTTCCAAAAAGTATCTTAAAGTTTCATAAGTTTCGCAGAGCATGCCAAGTGGTGCCTTCCATGGGTCCCTTTAAAGAGTCTTAACAGTTTCTAATGATCGCGCAAAGCGCGCCAAGTGTCGCTTTCCACGGGTTTCCTTACAAGTTTCTAAATAGTTTCTAGAGTTGTGCGGAAGACACCACATGGTGCCTTCTGAAAGAGTCCTGTATGTTTCAAACAAGCAGCGCGGAGAGTGACAAGTGTCACTATCCGTAGGACCTTCAAAGTTTCCCAAAAGTTTCCTTAAAAAGTTTCTAACAGTTGCAAGGCTCTGGGGAGTATGCCATGTGTCACCCTCCGCAGAGCCCCCTTAAAGTTTCTTAACAGTTTCAAGTGTATCACGGAAGACACCACGTGTCACCTTCCATGATTGTTTCCTTAAAAGTTTCGAGCCGCGCGGAGAGTTTCTTAGTGTTTCAACGATCGCGCGGAGCATGACAAGTGTCACTCTCCGCGGGTCCTTCTGAAAGTTTCTAAACAGTTTCTTATTGTTTCAATGGCTACGCGAAAGACGCCACATGGTGCCTTTTGTGGTAGTTTCTTAAAGTTTCAGGAGCTTTGCAGAGTGTGACAAGTGTCACCATCTGCATGTCCCTCTAAAGTTTCAAATAGGTTTCTAGGATCCTGCGGAGTGTGACAAGTGTCACACTCCGAAGGATGACCTCCCAAGCCCTATGTGTTTCAAACAGCTGCGTGGAAGACACCACATGGTGCCTTCTGCAATCAAGTTTCAAAAGTGTTTCCATACGGTTTCTAAGGGTCACAGCACTCATGCGGAGAGTGACAAGTGTCACTTCCCACGAGAGTTTCAAATAGTTTCGGGAGAGCCTCCACAGGTTTCTCAGTAGCCCCTAGCAACGATGCGGAAGGTGACACGTGTCTTCTTCTGCATAAGTCTAAGGTTTTTCATTAGTTTCTAGATAGTTTCAACAACATCACAGAGTGCGCCAGGTGTCACTTCCTGTGATAGTCTCACAAGGTAGTAGTTTCATATGCCCCTAGCACGGAACACGCCACGTGTCACTCTCTAAGGGCACCGTTTCTAATAAAAGGAATATAAAGGGCCATTTTTCGGCCAGACACAGCAGGTCGGTGGGAGATTTTCAGGGCCCACCGATGAGGTTTTTTGGCACCAACAGGCGGGAAATATTTAGCGATAGGGTTTTTTAGGTTTTTTTGACACACTTTTGACCCTACGTTTGCATCGTTTCTGGTCTGCAATGGTTGACCTGGTAAGTTTTTGACACAGTATGAACGTATGAACGCATTTTTTGCAGATTTTGACCCAATAGTCGTGTTTTTTGCTCAGCACCACTTGGATATAACAGGTGTTTCGAAAGTGGTTGTTTAATAATGATGACAGTTATTGCTGATCTATTTTTGTAGGTTTGCAACTGGAGGAAGAGAAGCTGAAACTTAATGATGATGACATCCTGGAAGGAGAATCCAATTTCAGAAGCAAAGAGAAGATAAGGATGAAGTGCAGAAAGTCAGGGGACATCAATGAGAGGACTCAAAATGCAGATAAAACATAATGACAGTAGGTTGCAGAATTTACTTCTAAGCTACTAGTGTTTCAGAAAGAGGCATATTTTCGCCCAGATTTGGCACATATTTAGAGATATTTTTGGGAAATGGTTCTGCACCATTTCATGTTGTAACCTAGGGTTTGAACCATGGCTTAACCATTAGGGTTTTGGGCTGTATTGACGACAATCAGAAAGTCTATATGTTGTGCCTTAATACATTGTAATACTTGACAACAGGGATTTTAGGAAAAATAGGGGTGTTAGCTTAGTTTAGATTAGAAGTAGAAGAAGGAGGTCACCTGTTGTCTGCAATAAGATGTGCGAGGAACATCTGGCTTCCTTATTGTATCTGTAAAGCTTGTAAGTTCTCTGTAGTTTGATCAATGAAACTAAGAGTAATTCCAACATTGTAAATCATGTATGACTATTTGTTTCTAATACAATAGAATCTGGAGTTCTGCATCTATCTTCTAAGTGTTCTCCTGCTCTTCTTTATGTTTTGAAATATTTTCTTTGAGAGGTTACAATTTTAAATGTATGTTTGTGAAAATGTTCAGAACTTACATTTAAGGTTTTTACTGTGGATTTGATCAAATTACTATATGATTTATATAGTGCATAACAGAATAATTAGATCCTTTGGTAGATTAAAATAGAGTTTAGAGTAGATCTTTCTAACTTTTCCCAACCCATCTGAATTATTTATCTTAAACTGTAGAGATTTGAAGGAAATTTGTCTCATATTTGAAGAAGCATGAACAACAGAGTTAAAAGTAGACAAGTTTTCATAAATATATAAAGAGGAAGGCTGCAATAATTCAAGACAACCATCTAAAGCTTTGCAGCATAGTAACACTTTTGTGCAAAGGAATGAAAAATTATTGACATATCTCATGATCCTTTTGCATAGTTTGAGCCTAGTAAACCAAAAAGAAACCCTAACTTACGTAAGGCCCCTTAAACATTACAGCTTTACATTGACCAATTGAATTTGACCAACAGAACCATTGTAGACTTGGGATTAAGTGAATCTTAAACAATTCCCTCTTATCTCTCAAGTATAGTTTCAGTTCATTATATGTGAATTTTAACTTATTGTTATGATTGCATCAAAACAATCACCAATAGTTTTCTGGTGCTAGAAAGAGGGCTTGATTTGGTTTAGGGTTAATTTTCTGAGTTTTAAATGCTATATTCTGAGATATGTTAGATCTCATAAAATTTCAAAAGCCTAAAAGGGTGAAAAGAAGGTCCCATTTTCAATGGACTCATATGGGGACAGTTTTCAAGTTAACAGTCCTTTATTTCAGGGAGCTTTGAATGATTCTCAAAGTTTATCTAATTTTGGCTTGTCCAGTTGTTGCAGGATACACCAGACTATTAAACATGGTGAAGTTAAATGTTTAACATTCCTCACTCGAATAGATTCATATTTGAAAGGACTAATTATTTTTCTAGATGTGCTCAGGGCTGAAGACTGGCAGAAAAAAGAAATTTTGGAGCAACAAGCTGATACAGCACTAGGAACTAATAGGTGGTTAGAAAATACAATAGATAAATTAATTCAAGAAGGGAATGATAACAAAGCATCTTTTCTTAGGTCATATTATGGTGGGATTGGTAGTAGGTCTCTACTTCCTAATATAGGTAAAGGGGAGTGCAGGTATAAATCTCTTAAATCTTGTAGAGAGGAAACCATTTGTCAGGATAAGGTCTTTATTGCTGATCCTAATGCTTTTGGTAAAGACAGTAAAACATCTTCCCTTGAGTCATTTTATGGAAAGGATAAATGTGGACAAATGAAAAAAATTAAAGTGCACTAAAATTGATGAGATCCTTACTATAGAAACTAGTGAAGTCATAAAGGAGAAAGTAAATCCTAATCCCATGACTAGCTTATTTAAATTAAATGACCAAGTTCAAGATTGTTGCAGGTCAATAGAATCAGACTCCACACAGTATGATAAAAGTGAGTCATCAGATGAACAATTTTTGAAAATGAAGAATACTGAGGATCATGCTATTGCTTTGCAAAATCAGACATCACCTTAATGCCATGTTGAAAATAAAATAGGGGAGTATTCTTGTCAATCAAGAGATATTGTTCCACCTTTACTCTCAAGAGATTTAGAAATGATTAAATTCTATATATCAGATTATGATGATCAAGATACTCATTTAAGTGCTGATGTGCAGGAAACTAATGAGAACATCGGGAGGTGTGCTAAATTTGAGGATAAACTAAACATCCGGAATGAAGGGACAAAGATGGATAAAGATGAAGAAATGATACATCTTGAGTCATTCATCTTTCAATTTGAAAAAGTAAGACCAGACATGGAGCCAAATAATGAAAGTACAAGGTTAAAAGGAGGACCAGCTGTCAATGAAAAAACATGTCCCACAGAGCTAAAAATACATCAGGGTGTCTCTTTCCTTTCCTTAGTAAAAAATGATAAATACTGTTTTGATTATGGAAATTTAAGAGATAGGACATGCATGTGGATTAGTCATGAAAATGATAGGCTGCCCCAATTACTGATAGTTGAGAGCTATTCTGATAAACACAATGAATTTAGAATACACGAATTTTTTTTAGAATTTAATGATAAATTTGCTAAGTTAAGAACCATAACTAATACCCTATTACTCCTACACAATCTAAAGAAATATGCAAGTAGGGTGTTCTTGGATCTTTTCCTCAGTTTTGTTTGCCTTGTAAAGGCTTGTGTATAGTTTGGTAGGGTAGTTGTTTTGTTTCCTTTCTTTTCTTTTGTTGTTTTCTTCTTTTTGTTGTTTTCTTTTTCTATTGTTTCCCTTTGTAGGTTAGCTATTTGTATATTTTCATTTCTATTTCTTTCTATCTTTTGTTGTTTTGTTTTTGTTTGTATAGTTTTTCCTACTTTTTTGCTTTTTGTACAACTTGTTTGGTTGGTTTGTTTGTTGTCTCCTCAGCAGGGATCTTTGTTTTACTTTAGAGTATTAAGGAACAGCCTAGCAACTATTGAAAACAATGTAAATTTAGAATATTCAGATTAATTATTTGAAATTTGTACATAACCTTTTGTGATTGTCATGAATGTAGAGAGTTATTTATCTTCTAAAATTTTGTATTCAATAAATGTGATTGAGAATTCGAGGCAAGTTTCTCACAACGACACACCTAAAATCCTTGGGTTGGTTGAACCTACCAGTGTAGATATTAGGTGAAAAATCAGAGGTCACCCTTGCTACTATTACAATTCTCACCTTAATTTCAGCAAGTGTCCACTCCTTGCATCATGAAGCTACAAATTGCTAGATCTTGTGAAATCTCTTTCAAAATCAGAAAATAAAAATAAAAAATAAATAAAGCAGATTATACTAAAAATCTAGATTAAGTCATCTAAGTAACTCTACTGGGGCTATAGACACTCACTAGTAGTGGGGCTGTACTTAGGAGAATTGTAATGATAACCTTGCTGGGGCTATAGACACTCGCTGGCAGCAAGGCTCTATCCAGTTGGCTATGAGGGAATATCCTCACCTACGTAGGCTAATGTCAGTCACTAGTTTGTTCAATTGATCTTCAAGATGACGCTTATTAATCATGTGCACACAATTAAACTAAAAATGAAGATTCATGCACCCTTATTGAATGCCTTAGGTCTCTAGTTGAATAATAATTTACAAGATGGATAGTTGGAAGTTATGCATTTATCTCATTTAGTTTTCTTGAATGCCTTGAATTTAGTTGTTTTGTTTGGTGGCTAGTTGTTGTGATGTTCACAACACACCCCATTTTACTCCTTAGCAAAATAGGGACCCCTGCTGTGGCTTTGCTTTTTGCTTCTATTTTTGTGGGTCTATCCTTGGTGGTAAGAGAAAAGAGAGTGAAATTTGCAAACCTTGATAAAATTAGTGAGAAAATACATTTTGAGTGCCAGTGCATGGTATGGTTGGATTCCTTGTCAAAAATAAGCCTAGGTTGCTTTTGAATCATCTAAAAATTTGCCATATTTTGCAAGTTATGCCCATTTTGGTAAAATACACTACAGAGGTTTAAACAGTGCAGGGTTTCAAATGTTTCGTTAAATGTTCCCTAAAAGTTTCAAACAGCTACGCGGAGCGTGCCACGTGTCACACTCCGCATGAGTCTCATAGCATTGCAAAAAAGACCAATGTTGAGCCCCTAGTAGTTTCTTATTGTTTCAAAGAGTTTCCAGTGTTGCGCGAAAGGTGCCACTTGTCACCTTTCGCAATGGCCCCTTTAAAATTTAAACCATCTGCGGGCTTCGACAGTTTCCAAAAAGTTGCTTAAAGTTTCATAAGTTCTGTAGAGCCTACCAAGTGGTGCCTTCCGTAGGTCCCTTTAAAGAGTCTTAACAGTTTCTAACGATCACGCAGAGCGCGCCAAGTGTCACTTTCCATGGGTTCCCTTACAAGTTTCTAAATAGTTTCCAGAGTTGTGCAGAAGACACCATGTGGTGCCTTCCACGAGAGTCCCATATGTTTCAAACAAGCAACGCAAAGAGTGACAAGTGTCACTATCCGCAGGACCTTCAAAGTTTCTTGAAAGTTTCCTTAAAAAGTTTCTAACTGTTGTAAGGCTCTGGGGAGTATGCCATGTGTCACCCTCCGCAGAGCCCCCTTAAAGTTTCTTAATAGTTTCAAGTGTATCACAGAAGACACCATGTGTCACCTTCCATGATTGTTTGCTTAAAAGTTTCGAGCCGGCGAAGAGTTTCTTACTGTTTCAATGATCGCGCGGAGCATGACAAGTGTCACTCTCCGCGGGTCCTTCCGAAAGTTTCTAAATAGTTTCTTAGTGTTTCAACAGCTGCGTGAAAGATGCCATGTGGTGCCTTCAACAGTAGTTTCTTAAAGTTTCAGGAGCTCCGCGGAGTGTGACAAGTGTCACCATATGCATGTCCCTCTAAAGTTTCAAATAGGTTTCTAGGATCCTGCGGAGTGTGACAAGTGTCACACTCTGAAGGATGACCCACCGAGCCCCATGTGTTTCAAACAACTGCGTGGAAGACACCACGTGGCGCCTTCCACAATCAAGTTTCAAATGTGTTTCCATACGGTTTCTAAGGGTCACAGCACTCACATGGAGAGTGACAAGTGTCACTTCCCATGAGAGTTTCAAATAGTTTCAGGAGAGCCTCTGCAGGTTTCTCAGTAGCCCCTAGCAACGATGTGGAAGGCGACATGTGTCTTCTTTTGCATGAGTCTAAGGTTTTTTGTTAGTTTCTAGATAGTTTCAACAGCATCACAGAGTGCGCCAGGTGTCACTTCCCGCGATAGTCTCACAAGGCAGCAGTTTCATATGCCCCTAGCATGGAACACACCATGTGTCACTCTCTAAGGGCACCGTTTCTAATAAAAGGAATATAAAGGGCCATTTTTTGGCCAGACATAGTGTTGATGACTGTTTTGATGCAATCATAACAATAAGTTAAAATTCACATAAAATGAACTGAAACTATACTTGAAAGACAAGAAGGAATCATCTGGTGATTCAACTAATCCCAAGTCTACAATGGTTCGGTTGGTCAAGTTCAGTTGGTCAATGTGAAGCTGTAATGTTCAAGGGGCCTTACGTAGTTTAGGTTTGTTTTGTGGTTTACTGGACTAAGAATATGCAAAGAGGTCATAGATTTCAACAAGTATTCTGTTCATTTGCATACAAGTGATACCGGGCTGCAAGTTTCAGAGGGTTTTCTTGGATTTTTGCAGCTTTCTTCTTTATCTGTTTATGAAAACTGTCTACTTATAGCTCTGTTATCCATGCTTCTTCAAATTTGAGACAATTTCCTTTGGATTTCTACGTTTTCAGCTAAATATTTCAGATGGGTTGGGAAAAGTTAGAAAGATCTAAACTATGCCTCATTTAATCTACAGAAGGATCTAAGTGTTTCTGTTATGCACTATGTAAATACCACAGTAATCTGATCAAATCCACAGTAAAAACCCTAAATGTAAGTTCTAAGCATTTTCACAAACATACATTTAAAATTGCAAGCTCTCAAAGAAGATATTTCAAAACACAAAGAAGAGCAGGAGAACACTCCGAAGATAGATGCAGAACTCCAGATTCTATTGTATTAGAAACGAATAGCCATACATGATTTACAATGTAAGAATGACTCTTAGTTTCATTGATCATACTACAGAGAACTTACAAGCTTTACAGATACAGTAAGGCAGCCAGACATTCCACGCGCACCTTACTGCAGACAAACAGGTGACCTCCTTCTTCTACTTCTAAACTATGCTAAGCTAACTTGCTGTATTTTCCTAGAATCTCTGTTGTAGGCCCTAAAAATCCCTGTTGTAGCCCCTGTTGTAAAGTATTACAGTGTAGAGAGGCACAATATAAAGACATTCTGATTGTCCTCACTATAGCAAAAAAACTAACTGAACCCCTGGTTCAAACCCCTAGTTACAGCAATAAATGCAGGTGAACCAGTTCTCAAAAATATCTCAGAGCAGTGGTCAAATCTGGGCGAAATATTGCCCCTTCTGAGAAGTTCCGGCAGCTGGGTAATAACTTCTGCTTGTCTGTTGTGATAATACCTTCAGCTGCGACCTTCTTCTTTACTTGAATGGCCTTGACCTTTTGCATTTCATATTTATCTTCTTGCTCCTGAGATCAGATCTTCTGCCTCCATGAGGTCACTGCGCTGACTTTCCAGCTGCTTCCTCAACTGCAAGCCTGCAGGACAAGACAAGCAATAAGTATTTCATTTATCATAAAAAACAGCATGAAAATAGAATAAGCGTTTAAATCCAGGTGACAGCGCAAGATTGAGAAAATCAGATCCAGAAAACTCTTCAAAACGCGTCCAAAATGCGTTCAGACTGCCCAAACTTCATCAGGTCAACTATTGCTGACTGAAAAAATGCCAGAGGCGCCAAAAAAACACTTTAAAATGCCACCGCCTCATTTCCCGCCCATCGGCATGTATATCCCTGTCGGTGCGTCAAAAAATAGGTTAGTCGATATACCTCATCATCATGATATTATGGAAATATGATGCATTCCCTCCTGAAGGTCCAGATGAATGTCATCATGATGATGCGCCTCTGCATATCAGGGAAAAGAACAACATCATCATCATCATCATGTTGAAGAAGAATAGGAGGATGCGATTATGATCATGCTGCCGAGGAGAGGAAAATGATGGTGACGTCATCATGATATTCGGGCTTCATTGAAATGCTAAGGATGACGTCATCGTCATTTCCGGTTAAGATCAAGGGGATATTTGTGATATCGGGTCACCTAAGGAGCATGATCAGGATGATGAACATAATATGATCCTTTTGCGGCCAAGGCAACCCTCTCGAGAAAAATCAGCATGATGAAGATCATCATCATATTTGCTTTTGTCGAACTTGGAATAAGACGTCATCATCATATTTGGGAACCGGATCATGCTTCGGAAAATATCCTGTTGAAGGGAAAAAATGATGATGATGATGATCATCAGGATATTTACTTCTTCGTTTATCAGATCGGGATGACGTCATCATGATATTTGGAGCCTTCGTTAAACTTGGATCATGACGTCATCATGATATTCGCCAACCGGATCATGTTTTAGAAAATATCCTGCCGAAGGGAAAAAGGTGATGATGATGATCATCAGGATACTTGCAAAAGGTTGTATTTCATCGGCAGGAGGACTTGGCGAAATATCGGGCGCACAAACAAGATCATGATGATCTTGACAACAGGACAGGATAAAAATATGATGATGATGATCGATTTATCATGATGACGTAATCATCATATTTCGTTTTCGGAGCACAAGGATGAGTTAAGGTCATCATGATATTCGGGCCAGGGTGATATTGCAAAATATGATCATGCGGTTGAGGAATGCAATATCGACTTCTTCTGAATAGATAGGGTGATCATCATGATATTTCGCTAACCGGAGATCAGGAGGATATGAAGATGATGATCCTCTATCACGAATTATCCTGATGATGATTCCAGCACTTAGCGAATTTCAGCGAATGACCCTCTTGAAAGACCAGGATGATATGAAGTCGTCATCATCATCTTCGTGAAGTTCAGCAAATATCATGATGATGACCTTGCGATAGGTTTATAGCACGCGCATGCAAATATGCCGAAGGTGGACTTTTCTAAGTCTGGGTGATCAGCATGATATTATAAGATCAGGTAATGTTGAATTATCATGATGATGCTTGCGATACAAAAGACCACTTCGACGGGGAACTTACCTTGACTTAAAGCCGATGTCATCATGATGTTTGAACCTCAGGATATTATCGGGGGGGGGTGCGTTTCAGATATGATGATGATGATATTCTTCATGTAACCAAAACCAAGTTTATAAAATATGATGCTCCTAAGAAAATCATGATGCTGCATAATGCGCACAAGGCCTTTTGATGGGTAAAGGGTACTACCACCTAAGATTGACGTCCGGATATTGCGACTGCATGATTTTTAGCGGGTGATAGACCAAGATCATGATGATCCTGTCAACATGACTTAGGATATAAAAATATGATGATGATCCTGTGAATATCAGGTTTGACCAAGACTTTGATCGTGCATAACTTCCACATATGGACGAATTTTCAAGTGAAGTAAAAGGCAAACCTGCATGGAATTTCAAGCTCTTTTAAAATATGAGGTCACAGAAACAAAATATGAACTTTGACAAACAGACCTCATGATGATGACCTACCTCATCATATATCATGATGATGATGCACCTGACCTTCATTTTTACCAGACCGCCAGGAAGTAGAAAAAACACAAGCAGAAGCAAAAAGCAAGACATCAGCAGGGGTCCCCATTTTGCTAAGGAGCATAATGGGGCGTGTTGTGAACATCACAACAACTAGCAACCAAAACAAAACAATTAAATTCAGAGTGTTCAAGGAAACTAGGTGAAATGAACTCATAACTTCCAACTATCTTTCCTGCAAATTACTATTCAGCTTGAGACTCAAAGTGTTCAATAAAGATGCATGAATTTCCATTTTCAGTTTAGTTGTGTGCATGTGATTACTTATCCTCATCTTGAAGATCGGTTGAACAAACCAGTGACTGACATTAGCCTACGTAGGTGAGGATATTCCCTCATAGCCGACCGGATAGAGCCTTGCTGCCAGCGAGCGTCCATAGCCCCGGCAAGGTTATCGTTACAATTCTCCTAAGTAGAGCCCCACTGCCAGCGAGCGTCCATAGCCCCGGTAGAGTTACTTAGATGGCTTAATCTGGATTTTCCGTATAATCCACTTTATTTATTTATTTATTTATTTTTTTGTTTTCTAATTTTGAAAGATTTCATAAGATATAGCAATTGTAACTTCATGATGCAAGGAGTGGACACTTGCTGAAATTAAGCTGAGAATTGTAATGGTAGCAAGGGTGACCTCTGATTTTTCACCTAATATCTACACTGGTAGGTTCAACAAACCCAAGGATTTTAGGTGTGTCATCATGAGAAACCTGCTTCGAATTCTCAATCGCATTTATTGAATACGAAACTTCAGAAGATGAACAACTCTCTACATTCATGACAGTGACAAGTTATGTGTAAATTGCAAATGGTTAACCTGAATATCCTAAATTATATACTGTTTTGAATGGTTGCTAGTTTTGCTCCTTAATACTCTACAGTAAAATAAAGATCCCTGCTGAGGAGACAACAAACAAACCAAACAAACAGGCTGTACAAACAACACAGCAAAAGAAAAAACTGTACAAATAGAAAGAAACAAAAAGAAGACAAGCTATACAAACAACCAACCTAAAAAAGAAAACAGCAAAAGAAGAACACAAAAACCAAAACAACTACCCTACCAGACTATATACAAGCCTCTACGAGGCAATTAGAAACCTAGGAAAAGGACCCAAAAACACCCCTACTTGCATATTTCTTTAGGTTGTGCAGGAGTAACAGGGTACAAGTTATGGTCCTCATCATAGCAGATTTATCTTTGAATTCTGAAAAAAATTATGATATTCTAGATTCATTTTGTTTATCAGAATAGCTCTTAACTAGTAACTGAGGCTGCTCATCAGGGTTATGATTAATCCATAGGCATGTCCTATCTCTTGAATTTCCATAATCAAAATAGCATTTATCATTGTTTACTAAGGAAAGGAAAGAGACAACCTGATGCGCCTTTAGCTCTATGGAACACACTTGTTTATTAGTAGTTGGCTCTTCATTTAGCTCTGCATTTTTATTGCCCAGCTCTATGTCTAGTCCTTTTTCAAGTTGAAAGATGAATGACTCTAGATGTATCATTTCTTCATCTTCATCCAGCTCTGTTCCTTCATTCTGGATGTTCAGTTTATCCTCAAATTTAGTACACCTCTCAATGTTCTCATTAGTTTCCTGCACATCAGCACTTAAGTAAGTATCTTCATCATCATCTGATATACAGAAATTAATCATTTCTAAATCACTTGAGAGTAAAGGTGGGACAACATCTTTTGATTGACAGGAATACTCCCCTGTTTTACTTTCAACATGGTGCTGGGGCGATGTCTGATTATGCACAGCAGCTCCATGATCTTCTGTATTTTCAATTTTTAAGAATTGGTCATCAACTAACTCACATTTATCGTCCAGTGTGGAGTCTGCTTCTATTAACCTACAACAATCATCACATGATTCCTGGAGAGAGATCTTATTATCCTTTATTCCTAGCATTGGTTCCATCTTTGTATCCTCTACACATTTAACGACCGTTGCTACTGCATCCTCCTGTCGCTCAATAATCTCCTCACTTCCTTGCCAACTTTCAGCCTTATACACATCTGAGAGAGAGATTAGTCCTTTCAAATATAAATCTAATCTTGTAAGAAAAGATAGACAATTAAGCTCACCATGCTCTGCGGACTTATGTATCCTACACCTATTTTTATATAACTTACATTGGACTGGGAAATTGTATGTAACGCACTCTTCCACCTCTTGTCTAATGGCATGACCAAATTTGTCTATTGCATTGTTTTACTCATCTGAAGAATTTCTGTCAGACTCAATGAATAGTGCTGTTCTATTGCTGACACACTTCTTTCTAATGTTTAACATCATAATCTCTTCAATCTGCATCCCATTGTTGGTAACTCTATAGACACCTGGCTCAACAGCAGCATATAAGATTTCATTAGTTCGATTATACTCTGTTATCATATGTCTCATTCTGGGCTCTGCCTCTATTCTGATCTGGTTTGGGATGCCTCTCCATGGTAACCACATGTGTGAAAAGTCAGTAGCCATATATTCGTTTAATGTTTTGGACCAATCCCTACTTAGCAACATTCCATAATTTACGGGTATATCCACTACTTGGATGTCAATGATTTGGCTCACCCTAGGGTCTGAAGCTAATTGCACTTGTATGTTCATGAGTTCTCCTATCACACTAACCTCGGTCCTATCTAATTGTGTGACCACCTTGGCAGATTTGGTGGGAGTCAGCCCGAGAGTTTTACATATTCCTAAGGGCATTACGTTGGCTGAAGCACCAGAATCTACCATGCAATTGTGTATATTCTTTCCACACAACCTAACAGTTAACAAGAAAGGTTGAGTATCCCTTTTATCCGCATGTATTACCACATTTGTATTGGAAGGCTGCTCAACTTTCTTACCCTTCTCCTTAGGTGGTGAATCACTATTAGGAACAGTTATATCAGCAGACACCTTGTTTGTCATAGATGTATCCAGGGATTTTAAAAAAGCATTTCTGATCCCTGGGGTCTTCAATAATTCATTTAGAGGTATACTGACCTTCATTTTCTTTATTTCCTCTGATAAGTAATTCACTAATCTTGTTGTTTCTATTGCTTCTGTCTTACTTGTTTGATCCTTTTGTACTGCTGTTCCGTTATTTGTGTGCTGACTAGCTTTAAGTATGGCAGGATTGTTGGTAGCATTCTGATCCGAGGGTGTATTGATGTTATTCAGGGGAGTGGAAGTGGTGAAAGGTCCTCCCGGCCTAGGGTTGTTCCTCAAATTGTAGGTGTGGCTTTTATTTGCCTGTTGAAAGGCCTGCACCTCCTCTGTTTCATTTAATATCTCGTTTTCAGATTCAAAAGGAAACTGAGAAGCATTTAACACAAAGGTTGATTCAGGATAAAGACTTTCACAACAGTATGGTTCATCCTCTAGCAATTCATCCTCTTTCTCTTCTACAGTTGTGAAGGTAATCGTTTCTAAGACTAATGCTGTGTCACATTCTAAGGGTACTACCTCATTACCCTTAGGAATAAGAAATTCAGAGGTAGGAGGATGTACATCTACGTTTAAAATACTAGCTGCCAAGTGGAGCTGTGGACAGTCGTGCTCAGCATGGGTATTGGTATTGTGAAATCTGCACCAAATTTTGGGTGCTGTATTGGCCATTTGTATGTTAGTTATTTGTTTTGCACCATGATTATCTGTATTCTCAAAAGGAGAAGCCAGAGTACCGTTGTTGGGCCCAGTGTTCCATGTCTTGGGTGGCCTAGGTTGATTCTGATTTTTGTTATTATTGCTGCAGGTCCTATTATCTATCACTGGCCCCCTATTTTGCATTGGTTGCCCCTGACTGGGGCCTTGATGCTGATTGTAGTTTTGGTTCTGATTGTATTGCTGATTTTGATTGAGACTATAATTCTGATTTTGGCCTTGGTTGTGATTTTGATGGGGATTGCAGTTTTGGTTGCTTCTTCCATAAAGGCCCTCGTTTCTTAGCTGTGTCACTTCGGTTGTTAATCTTTTCAGATGTGCAGTAATTTCTTTGATGTCTTCCCTATCATCTTGTGCTTTTGCCACAGTTACATCCCTAGGAAGTTGGAAGAAAGGCTGACCATTATTTTGACTGTTATTGGAAGTACTAGCCGTGTAAGGAGTTATAGCCTGGATTGGAGTAGGATTATACATAGGTGTGTAAGAAGGAACCGAATTTACTAGTGGAGCATGCTGCACAGGGACTCCGTTCCATGGGTGTGCCTGATTCTGCACCCCAAAGTTTCCTCCAAATGGACTGTAAGTTGTATGTCTCATTTCTTGGTTCACTAAGGCTACCTCTTTATAGGCTTTGGATATTGAATCTATGTCAGGTTTTCTTTTGACAAACATGGCAGTTAAAGGATCCAAGGCAGCATAGTACATAGCCAACAAGGGAGCATCATCTATGGTATAAGGGGCTGCTAGCCTAGAATAGGCCTTTTGAAATCTGTCATTGAAATTATCAATTAGCTCTCCCTCACCTTGTTTTATAGCAGCCAGTTTATGATACAAAGCACAAGGGTCAATGGGTCCTCTAAATCTTGACAGAAATGCTTCTTCCATAAGTGGCCAGGAAGAAATGCAACCATTGGGTAAGTTTACGTACCAGCTAGAGGCCTGCTCATTAAAGGTGTAAGGGAACAATCTACACACAACATCCTCGTGCTCATATATAGCCCTACAACATGCTTCCTTAAATATTCTAATATGATCTTCTGGGTCTTGATGCAACTGGTATTTGGGACATATCTTTTCTGGATTTTTTGGCATGTCATTATAATCATTGAAGAATATGGGAGAATTGACATCGAAATAAGCCATTGCAGGTGTTTGAGCTTGACTTGAACTTGCAGAAATACCTAGATTGATTGGTGGATTAGGATTTAGAGGAGGATTGAGACCTCCAGGAGTGCCTGAACCAAGATTTAAAGATCTGAACAGTGATCTATCAGGACTTACAATACTACGGATGTTAAAAGGTGACCCAAGAGGAGTTCCAGATGAACTTCCTGCTTGCGATATCTTTGGATTCGAGATTAAAGGGCTTTTACTTCGCCTTGTATCAGGTAGTTGCACAAATATATCTCCTGAACTGGACCTAGACCTAGTCACTCTGTTACTGTCGTTAGCCAGTTTGAAATGAAACCTAACTCAGGCAGGCCCTCCTTCTAGCGCCAGAAAACTGTTGATGATTACAATATACAGCCTTCTAGCCCTCCTTCTAGCGCCAGAAAACTGTTGATGACTGTTTTGATGCAATCATAACAATAAGTTCAAATTCACATAAAATGAACTGAAACTATACTTGAAAGACAAGAAGGAATCATCTGGTGATTCAACTAATCCCAAGTCTACAATGGTTCGGTTGGTCAAGTTCAGTTGGTCAATGTGAAGCTGTAATGTTCAAGGGGCCTTACGTAGTTTAGGTTTGTTTTGTGGTTTACTGGACTAAGAATATGCAAAGAGGTCATAGATTTCAACAAGTATTCTGTTCATTTGCATACAAGTGATACCGGGCTGCAAGTTTCAGAGGGTTTTCTTGGATTTTTGCAGCTTTCTTCTTTATCTGTTTATGAAAATTGTCTACTTATAGCTCTGTTATGCATGCTTCTTCAAATTTGAGACAATTTCCTTTGGATTTCTACGTTTTTAGCTAAATATTTCAGATGGGTTGGGAAAAGTTAGAAAGATCTAAACTATGCCTCATTTAATCTACAGAAGGATCTAAGTGTTTCTGTTATGCACTATGTAAATACCACAGTAATCTGATCAAATCCACAGTAAAAACCCTAAATGTAAGTTCTGAGCATTTTCACAAACATACATTTAAAATTGCAAGCTCTCAAAGAAGATATTTCAAAACACAAAGAAGAGCAGGAGAACACTCAGAAGATAGATGCAGAACTCCAGATTCTATTGTATTAGAAACGAATAGCCATACATGATTTACAATGTAAGAATGACTCTTAGTTTCATTGATCATACTACAGAGAACTTACAAGCTTTACAGATACAGTAAGGCAGCCAGACATTCCACGCGCACCTTACTGCAGACAAACAAGCAACCTCCTTCTTCTACTTCTAAACTATGCTAAGCTAACTTGCTGTATTTTCCTAGAATCTCTGTTGTAGGCCCTAAAAATCCCTGTTGTAGCCCCTGTTGTAAAGTATTACAGTGTAGAGAGGCACAATATAAAGACATTCTGATTGTCCTCACTACAGCAAAAAAACTAACTGAACCCCTGGTTCAAACCCCTAGTTACAGCAATAAATGCAGGTGAACCAGTTCTCAAAAATATCTCAAAGCAGTGGTCAAATCTGGGCAAAATATTGCCCCTTCTGAGAAGTTCCGGCAGCTGGGTAATAACTTCTGCTTGTCTGTTGTGATAATACCATCAGCTGCGACCTTCTTCTTTACTTGAATGGCCTTGACCTTTTGCATTTCATCTTTATCTTCTTGCTCCTGAGATCAGATCTTCTGCCTCCATGAGGTCACTGCGCTGACTTTCCAGCTGCTTCCTCAACTGCAAGCCTGCAGGACAAGACAAGCAATAAGTATTTCATTTATCATAAAAAACAGCATGAAAATAGAATAAGCGTTTAAATTCAGGTGACAGCGCAAGATTGAGAAAATCAGATCCAGAAAACTCTTCAAAACGCATCCAAAATGCATTCAGACTGCCCAAACTTCATCAGGTCAACTATCGCTGACTGAAAAAATGCCAGAGGCGTCAAAAAAACACTTTAAAATGCCACCGCCTCATTTCCCGCCCATCGGCATGTATATCCCTGTCGGTGCGTCAAAAAACAGGTTAGTCGATATACCTCATCATCAAGATATTCTGGAAATATGATGCATTCCCTCCTGAAGGTCCAGATGAATGTCATCATGATGATGCGCCTCTGCATATCGGGGAAAAGAACAACATCATCATCATCATCATGTTGAAGAAGAATAGGAGGATGCGAATATGATCATGCTGCCGAGGAGAGGAAAATGATGGTGACGTCATCATGATATTCAGGCTTCATTGAAATGCTAAGGATGACGTCATCGTCATTTCCGGTTAAGATCAGGGGGATATTTGTGATATCGGGTCACCTAAGGAGCATGATCAGGATGATGAACATAATATGATCCTTTTGCGGCCAAGGCAACCCTCTCGAGAAAAATCAGCATGATGAAGATCATCATCATATTTGCTTTTGTCGAACTTGGAATAAGACGTCATCATCATATTTCGGAACCGGATCGTGCTTCGGAAAATATCCTGTTGAAGGGAAAAAATGATGATGATGATGATCATCAGGATATTTACTTCTTCGTTTATCAGATCGGGATGACGTCATCATGATATTTGGAGCCTTCGTTAAACTTGGATCATGACGTCATCATGATATTCGCCAACCGGATCATGTTTTAGAAAATATCCTGCCGAAGGGAAAAAGGTGATGATGATGATCATCAGGATACTTGCAAAAGGTTGTATTTCATCGGCAGGAGGACTTGGCGAAATATCGGGCGCACAAACAAGATCATGATGATCTTGACAATAGGACAGGATAAAAATATGATGATGATGATCGATTTATCATGATGACATAATCATCATATTTCGTTTTCGGAGCACAAGGATGAGTTAAGGTCATCATGATATTCGGGCCAGGGTGATATTGCAAAATATGATCATGCGGTTGAGGAATGCAATATCGACTTCTTCTGAATAGATAGGGTGATCATCATGATATTTCGCTAACCGGAGATCAGGAGGATATGAAGATGATGATCCTCTATCATGAATTATCATGATGATGATTCCAGCACTTAGCGAATTTCAGCGAATAACCCTCTTGAAAGACCAGGATGATATGAAGTCGTCATCATCATCTTCGTGAAGTTCAGCAAATATCATGATGATGACCTTGCGATAGGTTTATAGCACGTGCATGCAAATATGCCGAAGGTGGACTTTTCTAAGTCTGGGTGATCAGCATGATATTATAAGATCAGGTAATGTTGAATTATCATGATGATGCTTGCGATACAAAAGACCACTTCGACGGGGAACTTACCTTGACTTAAAGCCGATGTCATAATGATGTTTGAACCTCAGGATATTATCGGGGGGGGGGGGGGGGGGGGTGCGTTTCAGATATGATGATGATGATGTTCTTCATGTAACCAAAACCAAGTTTATAAAATATGACGCTCCTAAGAAAATCATGATGCTGCATAATGCGCACAAGGCCTTTTGATGGGTAAAGGGTACTACCACCTAAGATTGACGTCCGGATATTGCGACTGCATGATTTTTAGCGGGTGATAGACCAAGATCATGATGATCCTGTCAACATGACTTAGGATATAAAAATATGATGATGATCCTGCGAATATCAGGTTTGACCAAGACTTTGACCGTGCATAACTTCCACATATGGACGAATTTTTGAGTGAAGTAAAAGGCAAACCTACATGGAATTTCAAGCTCTTTTAAAATATGAGGTCACAAAAACAAAATATGAACTTTGACAAACAGACCTCATGATGATGACCTACCTCATCATATATCATGATGATGATGCACCTGACCTTCATTTTTACCAGACCGCCAGGAAGCAGAAAAAACACAAGCAGAAGCAAAAAGCAAGACATCAGCAGGGGTCCCCATTTTGCTAAGGAGCATAATGGGGCGTGTTGTGAACATCACAACACATAGGAGGTCGGTGGGAGATTTTTAGGGCCCGCTGATGAGGTTTTTTGGTGCCAACGGGTGGGAAATATTTAGCGATAGGGTTTTTTTAGGTTTTTTTGACACACTTTTGACCCTACATTTGCATCGTTTCTGGTCTGCGATGGTTGACCCGGTAAGTTTTTGACACAGTATGAACGTATGAATACGTTTTTTTGCAGATTTTGACCTGATAGTCAGGATTTTTGCTCAACCCCACTTGGATCTAATAGGTGTTTCGAAAGTGGTTGTTTAATAATGATGACACTTATTGCTAATCTATTTTTGCAGGTTTGCAACTGGAGGGAGAGAAGCTGAAACTTAATGGCGATGACGTCCTGGAAGGAGAATCCAATTTCAAAAGCAAAGAGAAGATAAGGATGAAGTGCAGAAAGTCAAGGGACATCAATGAGAGGACTCAAAATGCAGATAAAACATAATGACAGTAGGTTGCAGAATTTACTTCTGAGCTACTAGGGTTTCAGAAAGAGGCATATTTTTGCCCAGATTTGGCACATATTTAGAGATATTTTTGTGAAATGGTTCTACACCATTTAATGTTGTAACCTAGGGTTGGAACCATGGCTTAACCATTAGGGTTTTGGGCTGTATTAAGGACAATGAAAAAGTCTATATATTGTGCCTTAATACATTGTAATACTTGACAACAGGGATTTTAGGGAAACACAGGGATGTTAGCTTAGTTTAGATTAGAAGTAGAAGAAGGAGGTCACCTGTTGTCTGCAATAAGGTGTGCGTGGAACATCTGGCTTCCTTATTGTATCTGTAAAGCTTGTAGGTTCTCTGTAGTTTGATCAATGAAACTAAGAGTCATTCCAACATTGTAAATCATGTATGACTATTTGTTTCTAATACAATAGAATCTGGAGTTCTACATCTATCTTCTGAGTGTTCTCCTGCTCTTCTTTGTGTTTTGAAATATTTTCTTTGAGAGCTTGCAATTTTAAATGTTTGTTTGTAAAAATGCTCAAAACTTACATTTAAGGTTTTTACTGTGGATTTGATCAAATTACTGTATGATTTATATAGTGCATAACAGAACAATTAGATCCTTTGGTAGATTAAAATAGAGTTTAGAGTAGATCTTTCTAACTTTTCCCAACCCATCTGAAATATTTAGCTTAAAATGTAGAGATTTGAAAGAAATTTGTCTCATATTTGAAGAGGCATGAACAACAGAGTTAAAAGTAGACAAGTTTTCATAAATATATAAAGAGAAAGGATACAATAATTCAAGACAACCATCTAAAGCTTTGCAGCATAGTAACACTTTTGTGCAAAGGAATGAAAAAGTATTGACATATCTCATGATCTTTTTGCATAGTTTGAGCCCAGTAAACCAAAAAGAAACCCTAAATTACGTAAGGCCCCTTGAACATTATAGCTTCACATTGACCAACTGAATTTGACCAACAGAACCATTGTAGACTTGGGATTAAGTGAATCTTAAACAATTCCCTCTTATCTTTAAAGTATAGTTTTAGTTCATTATATGTGAATTTTAACTTATTGTTAGGATTGCGTCAAAACAATCACCAACAGTTTTCTGGCGCTAGAAGGAGGGCTTGATTTGGCTTAGGGTTAATTTTCTAAGTTTTAAATGCTATATTCTGAGATATGTTAGATCTCATAAAATTTCAAAAGTCTAAAAGGGTGAAAAGAAGGTCCCATTTTCAATGGACTCATATGGGGACAGTTTTGAAGTTAACAGTCCTTTATTTTAGGGAGCTTTGAATGATTCTCAAAGTTTATCTAATTTTGGCTTGTCCAGTTGTTGTAGGATACACCAGACTATTGAACACGGTGAACTTAAATGTTTAACATTCCTCACTAGGATAGATTCATATTTGAAAGGACTAATTATTTTTTCAGATGTGTTCAGGGCTGAAGACTGGTAGAAAAAAGAAATTTTGGAGCAACAAGCTGATACAACACTAGGAACTAATAGGTGGTTAGAAAATACAATAGATAAATCAATTCTAGAAGGGAATGATAACAAAGCATCTTTTCTTAGGTCATATTACGGTGGGATTGATAGTAGGTCTCTACTTCCTAATATAGGTAAAGGGGAGTGTAGGTATAAATATTTTAAATCTTGTAGAGAGGAAACCATTTGTTAGGATAAGCTCTTTATTGCTGATCCTAATGCTTTTGGTAAAGATAGTAAAACATCTTCCCTTGAGTCATTTTATGGAAAGGAGAAATGTGGACAAATGAAAATATTAAAGTGCACTAAAATTGATGAGATCCTTACTATAGAAACTAGTGAAGTCATAAAGGAGAAAGTAAATCCTAATCCCATGACTAGCTATTTAAATTAAATGATCAAGTTCAAGATTGTTGCAGGTCAATAGAATCAGACTCCACACAGGATGATAAAAGTGAGTCATCAGATGAACAATTTTTGAAAATGAAGAATACTGAGGATCATGCTATTGCTATGCAAAATCAGACATCACCCCAATGCCATGTTGAAAATAAAATAGGGGAGTATTCCTGTCAATCAAGAGATATTATTCCACCTTTACTCTCAAGAGATTTAGAAATGATTAAATTCTGTATATTAGATTATGATGATCAAGATACTCATTTAAGTGCTGATGTGCAGGAAACTAATGAGAACATCAGGAGGTGTGCTGAATTTGAGGATAAACTAAACATCCGGAATGAAGGGACAAAGATGGATAAAGATGAAGAAATGATACATCTTGAGTCATTCATCTTTCAATTTGAAAAAGTAAGACCAGACATGGAGCCAAATAATGAAAGTACAAGGTTAAGAGGAGGACTAGCTGTCAATGAACAACCTTTTTTATAGAGCTAAAAATACATCAGGTTGTCTCTTTCCTTTCCTTAGTAAAAAATGATAAATACTGCTTTGATTATGGAAATTTAAGAGATAGGACATGCATGTGGATTAGTCATGAAAATGAGAGGCTGTCCCAATTGCTAGTAGTTGAGAGCTATTCTGATAAACACAATGAATTTAGAATACAAGAATTTTTTTAGAATTTAAAGATAAATCTGCTAGGTTAAGAACCATATCTAATACCCTGTTACTTCTACACAATCTAATGAAATATGCAAGTAGGGGTGTTCTTGGATCTTTTCCTGGGTTCTGTTTGCCTTGTAAAGGCTTGTATATAGTTTGGTAGGGTAGTTGTTTTGTTTCCTTTCTTTTCTTTTGCTGTTTTCTTCTTTTTGTTGTTTTCTTTTTCTATTGTTTCCCTTTGTAGGTTAGCTATTTGTATAGTTTCGTTTCTGTTTCTTTTTGTCTTTTGTTGTTTTGTTTCTGTTTGTACAGTTTTTCCTACTTTTTTGCTTTTTGTACAACCTGTTTGGTTGGTTTGTTTGTTGTCTCCTCAGCAGGGATCTTTGTTTTACTTTAGAGTATTAAGGAGCAGCCTAGCAACCATTGAAAACAATGTAAATTTAGAATATTCAGGTTAATTATTTGAAATTTATGCATAACCTTTTGTGACTGTCATGAATGTAGAGAGTTATTTATCTTCTAAAATTTTGTATTCAATAAATGTGATTAAGAATTCTAGGCAAGTTTCTCACAACGACACACCTAAAATCCTTGGGTTTGTTGAACCTACCAGTGTAGATATTAGGTGAAAAATCAAAGGTCACCCTTGCTACCATTACAATTCTCAGCTTAATTTCAGCAAGTGTCCACTCCTTGCATCATGAAGCTACAAATTGCTATATCTTGTGAAATCTCTTTCAAAATTAGAAAATAAAAATAAAAAATAAATAAAGGGGATTATACTGAAAATCTAGATTAAGCCATCGAAGTAACTCTACCGGGGCTATAGACGCTCGCTGGTAGTGGGGCTATACTTAGGAGAATTGTAACGATAACCTTGCCGGGGCTATAGACGCTCGCTGGCAGCAAGGCTCTATCTGGTTGGCTATGAGGGAATATCGTCACCTACGTAGGCTAATGTCAGTCACTGGTTTGTTCAACTGATCTTCAAGATGAGGCTTATTAATCACGTGCACACAATTAAACTGAAAATAAAGATTCATGCACCCTTATTGAATGGCTTAGGTCTCAAGTTGAATAATAATTTACAAGATGGATAGTTGGAAGTTATGCATTTATCTCATTTAGTTTTCTTGAATGCCTTGAATTTAGTTGTTTTGTTTGGTGGCTATTTGTTGTGATGTTCACAACACGCCCCATTTTACTCCTTAGCAAAATAGGGACCCCTACTGTGGCTTTGCTTTTTGCTTCTGTTTTTGTGGGTCTATCCTTGGTGGTAAGGGAAAAGAGAGTGAAATATGCAAACCTTGATAAAATTAGTGAGAAAATGTATTTTGAGTGCCAGTGCATGGTATGGTTGGATTCCTTGTCAAAAATAAGCCAGGGTTGCTTTTTGAATCATCTGAAAATTTGCCATATTTTGCAAGTTATGCCCATTTTGGTAAAATGCACTACAAAGGTTTAAACAGTGCAGGGTTTCAAATGTTTTGTTAAATGTTCCTTAAAAGTTTCAAACAGCTGCATGGAGCGTGCCACATGTCACACTCCGCATGAGTCTCATAGCATTGCAAAAAAGACCAACATTGAGCCCCAAGTAGTTTCTTATTGTTTCAAAGAGTTTCCAGTGTTGTACGGAAGGTGCCACTTGTCACCTTCCGAAATGGCCCCTTTAAAATTTAAACCATCCACGGGCTTCGACAGTTTCCAAAAGTTTCTTAAAGTTTCATAAGTTCTGTGGAGCATGCCAAGTGGTGCCTTCCGCGGGTCCCTTTAAAGAGTCTTAACAGTTTCTAATGATCGTGTGGAGCGCGCCAAGTGTCGCTTTCCACGGGTTCCCTTACAAGTTTCTAAATAGTTTCCAGAGTTGTGCAGAAGACACCACGTGGTGCCTTCTGTGAGAGTCCCATATGTTTCAAACAAGCAGCGTGGAGAGTGACAAGTGTCACTATCCACAGGACCTTCAAAGTTTCCCAAAAGTTTCCTTAAAAAGTTTCTAATAGTTGTAAGGCTCTGGGGAGTATGCCATGTGTCACCCTCCGTAGAGCCTCCTTAAAGTTTCTTAACAGTTTCAAGTATATCACGGAAGACACCACGTGTCACCTTCTGCGATTGTTTCCTTAGAAGTTTCGAGCTGCGCGGAGAGTTTCTTAGTGTTTCAACAATCGCGCGGAGCATGACAAGTGTCACTCTCCGCAGGTCCTTCCAAAAGTTTCTAAACAGTTTCTTAGTGTTTCAACAGCCGCGCGGAAGATGCCACATGGTGCCTTCTGCGGTAGTTTCTTAAAGTTTCAAGAGCTCCGTGGAGTGTGACAAGTGTCACCATTCGCATGTCCCTCTAAAGTTTCAAATAGGTTTCTAGGATCCTGTGGAGTGTGACAATTGTCACACTCTGAAGGATGACCCACTGAGCCCCATGTGTTTCAAACAGCTGCGTGAAAGACGCCATGTGGCGCCTTCCGCAATCAAGTTTCAAAAGTGTTTCCATACGGTTTCTAAGGGTCACAGCACTCACGTGGAGAGTGACAAGTGTCACTTCCCGTGAGAGTTTCAAATAGTTTCAGGAGAGCCTCTGCAGGTTTCTCAATAGCCCCTAGCAACGACACGGAAGGTGACACGTGTCTTCCTCCGCATGAGTCTAAGGTTTTTCGTTAGTTTCTAGATAGTTTCAACAGCATCACAGAGCGCACTAGGTGTCACTTCCTGCGACAGTCTCACAAGGCAGCAGTTTCATATGCCCCTAGCATGGAATGTGCCACGTGTCACTCTCTAAGGGCACCGTTTCTAATAAAAGGAATATAAAGGGCCATTTTTCGACTAGACACAGGAGGTTGGTGGATAATTTTTAGGGCCTGCCGATGAGGTTTTTTGGCGCCAACAAGCGGGAAATATTTAGTGATAGGGTTTTTTTTAGGTTTTTTTTGACACACTTTTGACCCTACGTTTGCATCATTTCTAGTCTGCGATGGTTGACCCGGTAAGTTTTTGACATAGTATGAACGTATGAATGCATTTTTTGCAGATTTTGACCCAATAGTCATGATTTTTGCTTAGCCCCACTTGGATCTAATAGGTGTTTCAAAAGTGGTTGTTTAATAATGATGACACTTATTGCTGATCTATTTTTGCAGGTTTGCAGCTGGAGGGAGAGAAGCTGAAACTTAATGGCAATGACATCCTGGAAGGAGAATCTGATTTTAGAAGCAAAGAGAAGATAAGGATGAAGTGCAGAAAGTCAAGGGACATCAATGAGGACTCAAAATGCAGATAAAACATAATGACAGTAGGTTGCAGAATTTACTTCTGAGCTACTAGGGTTTCAGAGAGAGGCATATTTTCACCCAGATTTGGCACATATTTAGAGATATTTTTGGGAAATGGTTCTGCACCATTTAATGCTCTAACCTAGGGTTTGAACCATGGCTTAACCATTAGGGTTTTGGGCTATATTGAGGACAATCAGTAAGTCTATATATTGTACCTTAATACATTGTAATACTTGACAACAGGGATTTTAGGAAAACACAGGGATGTTAGCTTAGTTTAGATTAGAAGTAGAAGAAGGAGGTTGCCTGTTGTCTGCAATAAGGTGTGCGTGGAACAGCTAGCTTCCTTATTGTATTTGTAAAGCTTGTAAATTCTCTGTAGTTTGATAAATGAAACTAAGAGTCATTCCAACATTGTAAATCATGTATGACTATTTGTTTCTAATACAATAGAATCTAGAGTTCTGCATCTATCTTCTGAGTGTTCTCCTACTCTTCTTTGTGTTTTGAAATATTTTCTTTGAGAGCTTGCAATTTTAAATGTATGTTTGTGAAAATGCTCAGAACTTACATTTAAGGTTTTTACTGTGGATTTGATCAAATTACTATATGATTTATATAGTGCATAACAAAACAATTAGATCCTTTGGTAGATTAAAATAGAGTTTAGAGTAGATCTTTCTAACTTTTCCCAACCCATCTGAAATATTTACCTTAAAATGTAGAGATTTGAAGAAAATTTGTCTCATATTTGAAGAAGCATGAACAACAGAGTTAAAAGTAGACAAGTTTTCATAAACATATAAAGTGGAAGGCTGCAATAATTCAAGACAACCATCTAAAGCTTTGTAGCACAATAACACTTTTGTGCAAAGGAATGAAAAAGTATTGACATATCTCATGATCTTTTTGCATAGTTTGAGCCCAGTAAACCAAAAAGAAACCCTAAATTACGTAAGGCCCCTTGAACATTACAGCTTCACATTGGCCAACTGAATTTGACCAACATAACCATTGTAGACTTGAGATTAAGTGAATCTTAAACGATTCCCTATTATCTTTCAACTATAGTTTCAGTTCATTATATGTGAATTTTAACTTATTGTTATGATTGCATCAAAACAATCACCAACACCTATTTCTATTATTTACAACATAAAATATAGAATTGAGAAACCAACCACTAAGACTAAGAACTTCACACCACCAATAATGAAGTATACAACATTAGAACCATATCGATGGATGGAGAGACAAATGATGCAATAACATAATTTGTAGGGAGGCCCAAACCATTCTAGAGTGGGGAACAATTGATTATTTTTCTCACACACCACCTAGGTTAAAATTCTTTTTTCAATCCCCTGTGCCCCTTTATATAGGTGATAGTAGGAGCCCTAATTTACTCTATAATTGAGGTAAAAGAGATCATATGAAGGAGATAGATACGTAAGTGATCATGATCCACAATTGTTAGGTATTAATGTTCACATACTTGTTCTTAGTACAAAGGTTGTAGAAATCAAGAACATTGAGTGAATGCAAGCACTGAATCTAGCCACTCGAGACAAATAAGATCATACTCAACTTGCAAGAAAACATGTATTGTAAACAATGGACAAATGGAATGCAAAAATAGGGTTAGGGTTCTTCACACAAATAAAAATATGCATTCTTTGTAAAGGAAATGTTTTATTGTTATTTTACTTTGATTTAATATGCCTTGGCCTAATTTAGAGAGATGTTTCTTAATATAGCTAAGCTAGTTAATAAAATAAATTTATTATTTGATTAATTATTTTCCACTTGTTCTAATCCTCATTAGTTAGCCAGATTCATTAAACCTAGAAACTTGCACAAAAATCAAACTGACTTTACATCTCCACCACCCATTTCATACTACACCTCTTAATCCTATCCATTCACATAAGGATAAGCCTTGGTTTCCTCTCACTCAATCTTAGAAGCCCTAGGATACAACTTAGAAACCTCCTTTTTTTCCCTAAATTTATCTCATCAAATCTTAGCCATCTATCTAATCAAATCTTAGTCATTCATCCTATCATCCCAAAATCTATAAATCAAGCCTCAATCAAGCCATAATCAAGAGCTTTGAAGGTAATGTTATGTTACCAAAGTGACCAACCAACAATTAAATCATTATAAAAAGTATTAGAGCAAAAGTACCATTGTCATAGTGTAACAAGGGCTATTCTGGTAAGAACTTTCTATGCTTTTCCTTTGATTTTTGTTAACTCTTTAAATATTTATCAATTGATTATGACATGTTACATTATTTTATTTATAAGATATTGTGTGTCATACTATAATATAAGTAGTGTTTTGGAAGTGGGTCTTTTATTGGCTATTTTTCACTCAATGTTATTTTTTAAGTTTGTAGGCTAATTTGGTAATATGATTCCTTATATATTTTTTATATTATAAAGTTTATACAACAATCTCATAAAATGCTGGTCATGAAACTATATTATCATAAGTATATGCATATGTTTGCATAATAATCTTTTGAAATCTTGAGTGCATCCTATAAAATCTCTTTAAACAACCTAATTTGAAATAATTTTTTTTAAGCAAAAAATATTATTTTTATTAGTTTTTAGTTAAAAAATAAATTATATTTATTGCAGCAATATATAAATTTTAAGTTAGATTTGTTGCTGCAATATGTGCTATTGTATTCCAGATTGAAATCCTAGAGAACTGAAGAGCCAAATTTAATATAATATAATTTTATTTTATATCTTTTTAACTCAATGCAATAGAAAAATGCTTTGTAGGTATTTAAAGCTATATAATTAAAGTTAGGATGGAAACTGAAGAACAAAAATGAGCATGTAGAATCTCTAGAAACCATGGCAGTGGAAGTAACAACATGAAGGAGACAAAGGAAGTAACTATCAATAATACTCAAGCAAACAAAAACCTCAGCTACCAAGCCACCAAAGGGTCACCCAGCCTGCCCTAGTGAATTAAAAAAAAGCCAAAAAACAAAACAATCAATCACCAGAACCAAATGAAGATTAATGTTCTAGAAATTGTAGTAGGTTATGATGTCTAAATATTTAACTTAGTATTGCAAAAGGTATGAGGTAGTTACATGGCTATTTTTGAGCTTTGGGAATTGTGGGTAGTTGGACAATTTATTAGCTGGACTTGATAGGAGGATATTGACTTAACGGAGTAGACAATGTCAAGTTTAGATTTCCAAAGACCTTCACAACCAAAATGATGTCATGGAGTGTTTTGGAGTTAGGTGGATTCAAGGGCAATGAGATCTCCAATGCAAACATGGTCATTCGATGGGCCACATATTATCTTCTCAAAGATAGTACTCATCCAATTCAGGTTAGTATGTGCATAAGAATAGGATAATTACAGTCATATGTAAGAATAGAACAATTTTAGTTATGATGTTGTATCTCCCAGTTTTATAAATTCTAATAATTATTGAGGCTTTCTCTGAAAATTATGTAGGTAGGGGAACCTAACAGTGACCACAAATGCTGGGAAAGGGCAGAAGACATGGACACAACTAAATTGCGTATAAAGTAGATAACCAAAACCTTGAAATGGTTGTAGCACTTGTAGTTGCATCCCTTGTTTCACAAGTAAGATCCTTCCTATTTCAAGAGACTCATTCATGCTTCCATGATGTTAAATTTTTTAGCACTAGAGTAAGAGAAGTTATTTAAAAACTAGGTAATGAATAGAGTTTAGGAGCTGATAAATCAAACATTACATGGGTGGGACAATAAACATGTTGGAACCTGAGTACTTTTATCGAAGGTATAACTTTGAGTGTAACTACTTATACTAATTGAATCCACAAAAAGTTAAAAATATTGCTGATTCAATGAAAAAAGTGAAGTAATATAAGGAGTCACACTCTAAGTTACTATACCTTTGATAAAAGCACTCAGGCTCCAACATGTTTATTGTCCCACCCAAATGTATTGTATGATTCATCATCTCCTAAACTCTAACCATTATAAATCTTTTAAGTTGCAACTATTACTCTAGTGCTAAAAAATTTAGTATGGAAGCATGAATTAGTTTCTTGGAATAGAAAGGGTCTGACTTGGGAAACAAAATGGATATAGCTCCAAGTGCCACAGTTGTTGTAGGGTTTTGGTTATCTATTTTAAATGCAATAATCTTCTAGCCTCTCCTAGCATTTGTAGTCATTGTTCGGGTTTCTTACCTACATAATTATCAAACAAGCCTAAATAATTATATGAATTTATAAACCCAGGAGATAAAACATCATGACTAAAATTATTCTGTTGTAACATCATGATTGAATTTTTTTTTTTTTATGCACATACTAACCTCAACATATACGGTGACCGGCTTAGCAGTAGCTTTGAAAAGATAATTTGTGGCCCATAGAATGGCCATCTTTGGATTGGAGAGCTCACCACCAATGAATCCACCAAACTCCAAAACACTCCTTGATAGCATTGTGGCTGTGCATCATAATATCCTCCCGACAATTCTTGTCTATCCCAACTAAAATAATATCTCTGTCTAGACACTGTTCCGCTTCCTTATGTACTTTGAATATAACACTTGCTAACTTCAATTAAGAGTTGAGCAAGGATTCGTTGGTAGCAAGCTTCTTGGTAGACGGCTTATTGCAGGGGTGACTATTCCCAACATCCACTTGCAATTGTTAAAGGGTATGGTTCATCTTTGGGTGCATCATCACTAACTACTTCATTGCCAAATAAAGTCAATAATACCCTTCATGAAAATGGTCTTCAAATGGCTAGAGGTTCATTTGTGCTATATATTATATTTTTTGCATATCACACTGAACTGAAGAATCATCTCTGGTCTAAAAATAAATCTGAAGTTGTTGTTGCTAGTATCCTAGATATGTTCAGAACTATAAAGGAATTGTTGGAAATTCAAATCTGGAGTACGTACTCCACCTACCCACTACCGCGTCAAAGATTTCTTTTGGATCTCTCTCCCACCACATTGACCAAGGAGTTAATGCCATCCAATTGGCACAGCATACAGAATTCATTGGTGGCCATTTTCATTATTGTTGGTAGGTATTTTTAAATTTGTTTTGAGCAGTAGAATTTTTTTGCAAGTTAGAGAAGAGACAAAAAGAAGGGAATGTTTTAAAATGTAAGACAGAAAAAGAAGCAAAGAGGCAGAAGAGGAAGTTGTAAAAGTAGTAGCAATAGAGAATGTTCTTTGTGTCCATGAAAAATAGTTCTGAGTATTTCAGTGTGTGTACAGAGAGTAGCAGATAGCTCTAGTTTGTTGTGTAGCTCCAGATTGCCGCAAATCATGTTTGTAATCTTGTAGTTTCATGCTTAGAAATCATTTGTAAATGTTATTTTTTCTAATTTAATAGAACAAACAAAAGTTTGCAAGTCTCAATTGTGTGTCTCCTTTGCAATCTATTTTGTTATTGCACATTTTATTTGTGTTTGGAATTCAAATATCCATCAGCTTGGTATCAGAGCTAGAAGGCCCTAAGTCTTGAGTGAGTTGGGCATTTATTCTCTGGGTGTTTAAATTTTGTTTGGTAGGAGACATGGCTGGAGAAGAGAGTAAGAGTTGGCAACAGCCACTACAATTCAATGGACAAAACTATGATGTTTGGGCAAAGAAATGAAGACCATAATGGTTGCAAATGATTTATGGGAGTTTGTGATCAATGGGTTCAATGATGTAACTAACCTAGCTGCATATGCAGCCCTCACAAACAACCAAAAGACCCAGCTAAAGGAAACCCAGTTGAAGGAGACAAGAAGGAAAGATGCAAAATCCCTTAGTTTAATTGAGGTAGTCTTGACAGAGGCTATTTTCCCTAGAATAGCAATAGCCAACTATGCAAAAGAAGCATGGGAAATATTCCAAAACAGTTATAAGGGAACTGACAAGGTGAGATCAACAAAACTCTAGCTACTTAGGAGAGATTTTGAGACCCTACAATGAAGGACAATGAGTCCATTTCAGATTTTCACACAAGGGTTTCTACCTTGGTTAATCAATTAAGGATAAATAGAGAAACCATGGATGAGCAAAGCATTATAGAGAAAATCCTTAGAAGTTTGCCCGCTAGATTTGACCCAATAGTTATTACCATAGAAGAGACCAAAGACCTCTCAAAAATGGCACTTGATATATGGAATGCCCAATACTTAATGCACTGTACTGGATGTTTGTCATGGCATATTTATATGTAGAAAACACAAGGAATACTTCCAACAAATAATTCTATTCACTATTTTTTATGAGGACTTGAATAAGAGATTTGTATGTTGTCCCTTATATGCATAATTTCTTCCAACAAACAATAGAGTCTTGTTGGAAGAGAATCCTTCTCCACTCATGATGTGTGATATATGGATCTCCCTTCAAGTTTGTTAGACTTATTCTAAGGGCCTGATTTGATACCAATTGTTGGCCCACAATTGACATTAAACGAAAAGGTTGACATATCAATTTCTGATACAAGAACCAGAGTTAATGAATCCACTGGAGGTAATTAGTCCATGTCACGAATTCCATGGGCAGCACTGACCATTTTCCAACAAACTCCCCCCAATGTTATCTAGGGGAATTCAAACCCATAACCTTTCACTCTAATACCAATTGATGAACACACAAATATACTGAGAGGGAGAGTGAATCAGTATATTACAATTTTTGCCAATTAAACTTTTTCATCAAAATGGAAACTATGTAGGAATATAACAATATGAACAAGTTGAAACAAAGATTTTATGTGGAAACCCTTACAAGAGAAAACCATGGTACAAATAATGTACTTTATATTTATGTAAGTTTACAATGATTGTAGGCACCAACCTACTAGAGGCACCAGCCTCTTAAACTATTTTGTAGGTACCATCCTACAAGGAGCACCAACTCCCTCTTCTAAGGAACTAACCTTGGCAAACTTGAGGCAGCAACCTCTTGTGAATGACTAAATATTTAAATGTAGAATGAGATCTTCAAATCTGATCTACTCTTTGCTTCATACCTTATCCTTCTTTTTGATGTATGTTGTCACTTTAATGCCCACACAAGAAATATAATCTTCTGTTTTGATTTTCACATGACTACTCTCACACATCAGATTTCAATTTTTCACACATATATTTCTCCTTTAAAGCCTTTTATAGTGAATCAGATACATCTGCTAGAGTATGAATGTTTTCTTTTATTCTTCACTCACTGTAACAACCCTCGTGTTCACATTTTTCTTTTGCTTATCCTTAATGGATTTGGATAACTATATATTTGTATTGGATTATGCATCCTATTATTATTTTGTATTGGCACCGGTGATTTTCAATCTTGATACTATTATGATGTTGACATGATTATTGTTTATGCTAGATTTTATGCTTACATGATTAGATGTTGTTATTGTTAATTTTGCATGATTATGGACAGGAAAAGGATGATCTCGTGACACTCATATCTGAGAGGCTTATGATGTCATGACCCTCTTCTTGATGATTGATGTTGCTTTGGCTATATGAGATATGTTATATGCATAGGTACTTTGATGTGTGCTTGGAATGTTGTAGGTACTGAGTATCAACTCCGCATGGATTCATAGGCTTGAGCATACTCTTATTATCCCCGATGGTGGTTACTGGAGATAATAACAAGACCTATACCCTAGACTAGCCCACTGTACCCTATTAGTGTAGTGTTTCTGTGATATGTGTTTACCTTCCAGTTACCCTATGGTAATGTCTCGATTATCTTATGGTTGTATGTCGTTTACGAGTATGTCTTGTTCAGGTATTTAGTCATGGTTTCTATTAATCTCTTTACGTGGCTATATTGGTTGTCGGTGTTATGTCGTGGTTTAAAATATGGGAACTGTAACTGTGAATTCATATATTTCTTCTCTTTATCTAATTTTAAATTTGTGTTATATTGTCTAATATTGATTATTTCCTTTAAGTATTAAAAGTGTGATGTCTAAAATTCCTATTCCTTGTAGCATGTAATTTCTTAGTTTTGAAATCGAATACTATAAACTACCATTTTATTAAAATTTATGTGAACTATGTTATATATTTTAAATGATCAAGGAATGCTTGATGCATGACCTTATTCTTTTCTTCAAATGTGATAAAATTTAATTTTCAAATCAAACAATAATTGGGGCCAAAACAGAGGCTAGCCATTTCAGTGTCAGCACCTTGTAATTGGTCTAACTATCTACTCTCCATGGAGTTTGGCTTGCAACCCAATTGAGAGCTTGTCGACTTGTTCACAAACATTAAATAAATTAGATTTACTTATTGAATAGTTTGTCAATGTATAGAAAACTATTATTATGTATGTCATAGCAAACAAGTAATGGGCGATGGCTCTTGAAAATGGTGGGTGAGTTTGTTTATGATAGAAGGAAAATATCTTGGGTCAGGAGGTGAGCAACTTATGTTCTGGCAGGGAATGGGGCAGATTATGCAAAGTTTGGTGGAGGATGTCACAAAAAAATATATATTTGGGAGAGAGAGGTAAATGAATTGATGTTTTTGGGGTGAGACGTTTTGGAAAGAAAGCAAGAAAGCTAAGGAGGGAGTCAATCCCTGGACCTTGTTCTTTGTAAACTTTTAGCATTCAACTAAAAAGCTCCAGGAATTCATCATCTACACTGTAGGTTAAGGTGAGCGAATGGATGTTTTTGGGAGGAGGAATCTTGCATTCGGTGGCATGTAGGGAAAAGAAGTAGAGACAATGCCTATTTGGAGATGCTCTAAAACAAAAAAAAAGACACATAACAGAAAATAGGGGGCAGCGATCACTCAGGCTAGCATATCAGTTGCAAGATTTGAGGTGAGGAGAGGGAGTGTGATTAAAAGGTATATGCATCAATTCCTTATTTTTTTAGCACAAAACCTAAACTTTGTTTGTTGCAATTCTATTAACCACAGAAAAAAAAGAAACCCCTTGGCTGTGTTTTAAAACTCATGCCAAAATTTATTTCAATGCAAGAAATTTACATCACCTCTTTCCATGAATCGACTTTTTTAATATTGCAGAAATTTATTTCAATGCAAGATTTTTTCGTCACCTCTTTCCTTGAATTTATTTTGTTACCATGCAGAACTATTTCCTTATTCTGTAGATCAAAGGGTTTTTAATGAAAGATTATGTGGTTTTTGTTTATAATTTTTAGGCAAACTAAGGGTTTGATTTTACAGAGAATATAATGAAGGTAGCCATATAGAAAATTGGGATGCCATGATAGAGATTGAAGAGATCTAAGTCCCATGAAACCTTTTTGTTATATGATGCCTTCTCTAAAAGGATTTTCATTGCAACTCTTCTTAAGATAATTGAGCGGCATTTTGTTTTGGTCATTATGGTTAGTTCTACTAAATCACCATCCTTGTGGAAATGGTCGCCCTAGAGTTAAAGAATGACATGGCACTAAAATAACTTAGATTCATCCATCTGTCTTTGTGTATTGAAATTTGGTCACATAATTTCTAATTAGTAAAATCTGTCCTGCAACACAAGGATCTAAGGGAACTACTATAGGAGGAAAAACAATTAAGATTTTGATTTTGTAAGTCCTTTAAACATTTTATTTTGTTATGTTAAATTTGGTAGACAATATGTAAAATTCAGGCTGTGAGTAGACTTGCAATACCATTTGTCGTTATTTTCTTATAATATATGTGCATTTCTACATGAAGAGTGATCAAATTGGGTTCACTGGAGTTATTACAAAACTAACCCAACTGACAAAGGACTATTTTCAATAAAATTACACTATCCTAGAAAGCTTTTGTCTTGTAGATCACATTTTTCAATTTCAAATTTATTATTTAGTATTTTAGTCAATTTTGGATTCCTCATTTGGTTAAACGAGATGAACTAGGTCTAGGCATTAGAGTGGTTTTTTGGAGTGGCTCTCTACTGGCCCAGGGCCCACAAGTGGCTGCCAGGGGAACTAGTAGCAGAGTTAGAGTAATAAGTGATAACTAAATAAAAATATTGGGGTAAAAACACTAGTATGATAATGAGTCCTTGTGCATGGCCTTGAGGGCTTGTAAAGGATAAGGATGCAACGAGAAGGCCTATCCATCTATGAGGAGTCGAGTTATCCATTTGTAGGGCATTGATTCAGGCATGATTGAGTCTCCTCGTCTGTATGAGAGGTGTACTTTGTTCTGTGTGGTGTCATACCTTTGAACATGCATGATGACACTACATCCAATCTACACTCTAGTATCTAGCACCTTAGTAGTCATGAGTAGTACCCAAACTATGATTTGATGAGCATCTCTATGTTATGACACTGGCTTTATGCATTGTTTTCTGTGTCTACTTTGTGATTGATGTGAGTGTTGGCCATCGTGTATACCCTTAATTTGTTACTTCTGTTTGGGCCTTGTGACTACCTTCGAGCACGATGGGGTAGTCTCTTATGAGTCCACATGGTTGGGAGGTGTTGCCACCACCATTAGGGACCAGTGAACAGGTTATTGAAGCACCAGTTGGAGATGTTCTCTCTCTCTCCATTATTTTATCAGTTGTACTTATTTAGTCATTGTATCATATTCATGACTATGCCATTGTACTGTATATTCTTTTATGTAATTGTACTCTATTAAGAGAGAATATGTAACCATGTAATTTAATGAGAAGAAATAAGATGTTTCTTATTTGACTTACAAATTCCAGTGTGGGTATTAGATCCACTTGTACTATGACAATTATGGATTCATGTTTTTATTTAGAATGGGTATTAGGGAAATTTGAGTTGGTGCTTAAAATGAATGTAGTTGTAACAATGTTTCCTCTACAGAGTGATTTAGTCCTCTCCTGTGGGTTGTACATCCGGCCATACTTAGCCATGAATGTTGTTGACATATCGAATTGACAATCATCTTATGTGTATGTTATCTATTTATGTCAAAAAGAAAATTATCTTGTCCTCTTTTAGCTCTTACCCTTCGAGGGTTACATAGCAGGATGTTACATCTAGTATCAAATCCCATGTTCACACACTGGGAGCTCTGGCGTACTTGAGCCGTCTATGTTTTGTTGTGTTTGGCATGTGTGGCATGAGCTTGTTATATTGTTTTATAGTCTTGTTGTTATGCTTTCATACCTTAGTTTGGTGTATAGGTCATCCTTGGGATGATCTATTTTGATGTGTTGTTTGTCTCCTTTAGGATTCCTCCTAGGGGTAGAGCCAGAGGTAGAGTTAGAGGTATATCCACTGTTCTTTGATGTAGCACCCAGCGTAATGCTGATCAGGGTAATCAGGTTGAGTATCAGGAGGAATAGCATTCTAAGAACCAAGCCAAAGGGCTTGGGAGTGCTCAGGTTTTAGCTCTTTTATAGTAGATTATGGATCGATTTGGACCTCGTCAGGAGGTATCTCATGAGGAGGAGTCACACCCTTCTCATCAAGATGGTCAGGATGCTAGAGCTAAGCGTGAGCATTCTCGTAGTCTAGGTCATTCGAGAGCAGTTGTTGTGAGGGATAGGGTGGCTATAGAGTTCCTTGTTCATGGTTGTGTGTTGGGTTTGGGCACCTTCACTACCACAGTGGATCTTCATGTGTTGCCTTTAGGATCCTATGGGATTGTCTTAGGCATCGATTGGTTGGAGACCCATCTTGCTAGTATAGATTTGTTAGTGAACAGATTTGTCCTTCAAAAATAACAATGGAAAATTACACAAAATGCCCTGGAAGGACTAATAGCACTAATAGATTTTTGGTGACTCTACCAGGGATTTAGGGTTTCTCCCTATTTGTGGTGTAAGTGTGCTCCCCCTTAGGTATTCTGGATCTCCTCTTACTGATTGATGACTCTCGGATCCATGGTGTCTTGAATGTCAGCTAAGGAATTTTCTTGAGGTAAAGTATTGAAGGTTCGCAGTGCTAAACATCTTGAGGAAGTTATACAATGTCAATGGACAATAGAAAATACTGCTTTCCCTCCACTGCGTCACTGCTACATAAACTGGAGCCACTTCCTCCCTTTATTCCTAAAATTTCACCACACAATCACTCAGATGATAATTCAAATTTCTGGCCAATCTTTAGTAGTGAGAAGGATATTACACCTAGCAAAATTCCTAGTAAAATAGTCAAGAAAACAAGTGGCTCTATATTTGAAATAAAAGATGATAAATGTGGAAGCATAGTTGATGCACTGCTTGATAGAATGGCTCAAAAAGATGTAATCTATGGAATACATTTTGCTCTTGCCAGAGATTGTATTTGCAACTACCCTAGAAGGAACACATCGATGTAAAATATAGAAGTATAGGTGATGAAGGGGGTAAATCATAAAACACACAATAACAAATATTGAACATAGAAAATAGAACTTTCTTTTATTAAACTGGGCAACTCATTACATTACAGAAGCTCAATTACAATCAGAGGATGAATCCTCTACTGGCTGCAACACATTACAGCTTTTTCAACCTCAAGACTCTAGAATATTCAGCCTTCTGTAACCCCAAATCAGCTAGGGTTTTTGTTTTCCCACCTATTCTTGACTCAACACTGGCCCCCTTTTCTCTACTACCATCCAGAGTTCCCAAAATACTCATAAATAGCACTTTTTGGTGGCTTCCAGCTAAATTTCAAAATTTGCAACTCCCTCCAAAGTAGGTCAACTTCTGAGAAGAATAACTTTTGATCTGGGTGTCTGATTGACAAATCGTTTTAAGCGCCAGAAAGCTCATGATGTGAACTATCATGGTGTAATTCTATAAATAGATTTATGTCAACTTTTTGGAACATTATGGGATGTTTTAGTGCCTCATATCTCGTTCCAAAAATTTTCAAGGGCTTTTCAGAAAATAAAAACTTTAATATCTTTCAACTCACAAACGATCTTTGCTTGATTCCTTCACCAAAGGTCTTATATTTCTGTTATGTAACTTTTTGGAAGTTTTTGCTTCATTACGTGCCCAAATGCAAACTTTCTAAAAATAGCAGGTACACTTTCCAAAGCAGGCAGGTCACTATTTTTAGCAGTTTTGGAAAAACTGAAAGTCCTACATTATTATTCTAGATATTATGGAACTAGAAACACTAATTATGGAAAGAAATAAAAATAACTACAATGATTTTGAATTAACTTATTTTTGGGTGATGCAAGATTGCCCTTACACCACTTGATGCTCCTGCATCAATAGGCAAGACTGTGATCTTTTTGCAAAATACTTCAAATAGAACTGTGATCTCATGGATTATAGTGAGTGCAGTTAGTAGATGTCAGGCCAGTCTTTAGTTGAGAGCATCCACTAGTTTCCATCTCAGGAGAAATTTTATGCAATGATTAAGGAGGCAGGCTTTGAGAAAGTTGAGTATGAGAACCTTGCATGTAGAGTAGTTGTAGTTCATTATGGATTCAAGTTATAATAAATATTCATTGTCCTTTTTATGAAGTTTGTTAAGCATTGAGAGCTATCAATAATATATCTAAAGTGGATAACCAACAAATTACAGCAGATGTTGTTGTGTACTATCTAATCTCAATCATTAGAGCCAAGGTTTTCATATACTTTGGTAGAGTTGTTTTCTATGCATCCTCTTGGTTCATGCCGAAGAGGGAGATATTTGGCAATGATTGAGATGTGTTTTGCTCAAAGAATTAGATTTAGAAAGAATGCCTGTTATTGACAGGCCGTGAAGAGCATAGTTTAGTTGATCTTGTAGGGACTTCTGGTGATGGTTTAAGTATTGAGTTCCCAAAATTGCATCCGTCTCCAAGTTGTTTTGAGAAACATTATCAAAAATTATGATAGCCTTAGTGATATGTCTCTAGCAATGCCTAATCAATCAAATCATCATAACCTGATTGGTTTTTTCAAGATCTAATAACCTCTGTGTGATGATCGTGGGAAATCAAATATAGTGATAACATGAAGACCAGTTATAAGAGCATTTGAACGTCTACATGCAACTAACAAATATAAAGCCAGACTCCACCAAGATGGGAGCATTGAAATTAGGTGTGGACATCAATTAAGGTGTAATGGAAGGAGTATTCTTATCAAATAATTATAGTTGGAATTCTCTAATAAACATGTACGCAAATAGTATGGTCGCAAAAGATATTGAGAACATGAATAATATGAAAATGGCCTTGTATACACTACACAAATTGAACCATCAGAATGTGGTTGAGAAGTTGAATCGAAGATCTGAATTTGATTAGAGTTGGAAGAAAGGTTACACAGGTTGGAATGATTGATCCACCAAGAGAGGAGCTGATAGTAGAGTCTCTATGTCACCTGTTTGGAGCATTTGATCCATTGGATGACTTAGTTGGGCATTCATATACCGCATCAGATTTTGAGGAGTTATCACCCATACAATGGGCATTAGCTCTACAATGTTTGGTGATGGAATAAATGACACTCCTGCTCTTAAAAAGGAAGATATTGGAATAGCAGTGGGATCAAGTACTACTATTGTAAAGAGCACTTCTGATATGGTGTTGACTAATCATAACTTTGCCTCAATTATTGCAGTTGGGTGAGCCATATACAATAATACAATACAATTCATCTGATAACATCGAGCACAAGAACTCCTCCCCTTTTACTACATTTAGGAAAGATGCATGTCTGCCTTGATGTAGTCAAAGAAGAGCAAATGCCTTGGGTAGTTTTACCTCAAGCTAAATACCTTGATGCAACGGCTCATCAACATTCCAAGAGCAAGGATATAATGTATGACATAGATGATTATTTCTTGAATGCGCTATAGGATTACCAATTATTGTGTGTAGGTTCGCCAAGGTACTTTTATGTAATGAGTTTCTTGAGAGCTAAGTTCACCAAGGTACTTTTAAAGCTGAGAGTCCCATGCCTAATCTCTCTGAATGTGGTCAAATTGGAGGCAATGAATCTAAATATCGTCAGGAGATGGTTGAAGCTAGGAATTTGATGTCTAGCCTTCTTGATTATGGTTGCATTTGATATGATGAACCTCAAAAGGAACTTATTGAAAATAGTGAAGTTGAAAGGAGGTAAAAAGTAACTGTAGCAATTATATGCATTGGGAAGGACTCTAGGGAAGTCAAAATGTCACTCTTAAAAGTGAGTTATTAAATTAATCTGAAGATAGCTTTTGAAAGGCAGTTATTCCATGAGAAGATGAAAGAATAAATTTTATTTGTTTGGTGGAATTTCAAAAGATTAGTTATAAGAGAAGATAAAAGATTTCTAAACATTTCAAGAGGTAGTTATGAAAATAGAAACATTTCCTGAGAGACTTATAAATATGTTGTCTATTATAATGTAAAAGGGATTTTTTTTTCATCTCAGAAACATGGAAGGAGGAAGCAAATTTTCTTTTCAAGCACAGTTTGTAGTATCAGATGTGGAATCTTTGAACTTACATATTGGAGAAATAAGGGGATTATTTCTTAATCTTTGCATTTATTAATATTCTCTTTGATTGCCAATGTCCTTTGTGTCTCCATAATTGTTCTTCAATATTATATTTGTGTTGATATTTAAGAACAATTACAGAGACACAAAGGACATTGGCAATCAAAGAGAATATTAATAAATGCAAAGATTCAGAAATAATCCCCTTGTCTATCCAATATGTAAGTTCAAAGACTCCACATCTGATACAACAAACTATGCTTGAAAATAAATTTGCTTCCTCCTTCCTTGTTTCTGAGATGAAAAAAAAAAGATCCCTTTTACATGATAATAAATAGCATATTTAAAAATCTCTCAGGAAACTTTTATATTTTCATAACTGCCTCTTGAAAGGTTAAGAAATATTTTATCTTCTCCCACAACTGATCTTTTGAAATTCAACCAAACAAATAAAACTTACTCTTTCATCTTCTCGTGGAATAACTGTCATTTAAAATCTATCTTCAAATTAATTTAATAACTCACTTTTAAGAGTGACATTTTGACTTCCCTAAGTCCTTCCCAACACAAATAATTGCTACAATTATTTCTTACCTCCCTTTCAACTTCACTGTTCTTAATAAGTTCCTTTTGAGGTTCAAGGTTTCCAATGCAACCATAATTAGGAAGGCTAGACATCAAATTCCCAACATCAACAATATCCCGACAAGATTCAGATTCATTGCCTCCAATTCAACCACATTTAGAGAGATCAGGCAAGGGACTCTAAGCTTTAAATGTCACTTGGCGAGCTTAGCTCTCAAAGAAACTCATTACATAAAAGAGACTCTAGCTCTTGAGAGTCTTCAATAAACTAGGATTCACTTGCACACAATAATTGGTAATCCTCTGGTGTATTCAAGAAATAATCAGTTCTGCCATATGTTATATCCTTGCTCTTGGATTGTTGATGAGCCATTGCATCAAGATATTCAGCTTGAGGTAAAACTACCCAAGGCATTTGCTCTTCTTTGACTACATCAAGACAAACTTGCATCTTTCTTGAATGTAGTAAAAGGGGAGGAGTACTTGTGCTTGATGTTACTGGATGAACTGTTTGGTATTATTGTATATGGCTCACCTAGCTGCAACAATTGAGGAAAAGTTATCATCAGTCAACACCATATCAGAAGCACTCTTTGCAATAGCAGTGCTTGATCCCATTGTTATTCCAATATCTACCTTTTTAAGAGTAGGAGTATCATTTATTCCATCACCAAATGTTGTAGAACTAATGCCTTTTGTATGGGTGATAACTCCTCAAACTCTGATGTGGCATATGAACACCCAACTAAGTCATCCAATGGATCAAATGCTCTAAATGGGTGACACAAAGACTCTGCTATTGACTCCTCTCTTGGTGGATCAAGCATTCCAACATGTGTAACCTTTCTTCCAACTCTAATCAAATTTAGATCTTTGATTCGACTTCTCAACCATGTTTTGATGGTTCATTGTGTGCAGTGTATACAAGGGCATTTTCATATTATTCTTGTTCTCAATATCTTTTATGACCACACTATTTGCATACATGTCTATCAGAGCATTCGAGCTATAATTATCTGATAAAAATACTCCTTCCATTATACCTTGATTGATGTTCACACCTAATTTCAATGCTCCCATCTTGGTGGAGTCTAGCTTTTATATTTGTTAGCTACATCTAGAGCTTCGAATGCTCTTGTAACTGGTATTCATGTTATCGCTATATTCGATTTCCCATGATCATCATGCAGAGTTTATAAGAGCTTCAACATACCAATTAGGTTATGATGATTTGATTGATTAGGCCTTGCTAGAGACATATCACTGAGGCTATCATAATTTTTGGTAATGTTTCTCAAAACAACTCAAAGATGGATTCATTTTTGGGAATTCAATACTTAAACCATCACTAGAAGTCCCTACAAGATCAACTAAATTATGCTCTTCATGGCCCATCAGTAGCAGCCATTCTTTACGAATCTGATTCTTTGAGTAGAACACATCTCAATCATTGCCAAATATCTCCCACTTCAGCTCGAACCAAGAGGATGCATAGAAAACAACTCTGCCAAAGTATATGGAAACCTTGGCTCTAATGATTGAGATTAGATAGTACACAACAACATATACTGTAATTTGTTGGTTATCCACTTCAGATACATTATTAATTTCTCTCAATGCTCAACAAACTTTGTAGAAAGGACAATGAATATATATTATAACTTGAATCCAGAATGAATTGCAACTAGTCTACCTACAAGGTTCTCATACTCAACTTTCTCAAAGCCTGTCTCCTTAATCATTGCAAAAAATTTCTCCTGAGATGGAAACTGGCAGATGCTCTCAACTAAATACTGGCATGACATCTACTAACTGCGCTTATTGTAATCCATGAGATTACACTTCTATTTGAAGCATTTTTCAAATAGATCGTGGTCCTACCTATACTTCCACATTTTCATCGATGTCTTTCTTCCAGGGTAGTTACAAATACAATCTCAGGCAAGAGTGAACTACATTCCATAGATTACATCTCTTTTTGCCATTCTGCCAAGCAGTGCATCAACTATGCTTCCACATTTATCATATTTTTTTTCACAGCTAGAGTCACTAGTTTCCTTGACTATTTTACCAGGAATTTTGCTAGGTCTAATATCCTTCTCACTACTAGAGTTTGACTAGGAATCTGAATTATCATCTGAGTGATTGTGTGGTGAAATTGCAAGAATAAAGGGAGGAAGTGGCTCCAATTTATGCAGTAGTGATGCGGTGGAGGGAAAGGAGTATTTTCTATTGTCCATTGACATTATGCAACTTCCTCAAGATGTTTAGCACCGTGAACCTTCAATACTTTACCTCAAGAAAATTCCTTAGTTGATATTCAAGATGCCATGGATCTAGGAGTCATCAATCACTAAGAGGAGATCCAAAATGCCTAAGGGGGAACACACTTACACCATGAACAAGCAAAAACCCTAAATCTCTAGCAAACATATGAGCTTGACAGGTTGACGGCCTATTTTTGAACTTTTGAACCCTTTTATGAAGTTTGTTTTTTTCATGAAAGCCAGACAACAACGAGTTAGGAGGTCGAGGCTTTCTAGAACTCTAGAACCAATGAGTTAGGGGTTCAAAAATTTTCAAAACCTCTGACCATAAAGGGAGCCAGGTAGTCAGGCTATTTTGGAGTTTAAAACTTTTCAAAACCTAGAGTCCTTAGTAAATAAAGTCACTAAAGTACTTTTGATGAAATATTTTATTCTTTTAAACCATGTGACTTCATAATGCATTTTTCTAACATTATAAATTTTAGAAGATATAAATGCTCCACCCAAATTTATCACGTAGATAAAGTTGGGACCTTGGATAGAAAACTTCATAATTTTCATGTAAAAGTTCCATTTTAACCAAAATTTGGAAAGAATGATGATCAGGCCCTACGAACAAAACCCAGAAAACATTTTTTTCTCCACTAACAAGAATCTCAGACTTTGACTTTATTTGTGAATTGTAGACGGGAAAAAGTGAAGTTAAAAATCTTGCACATGGTAAAGTAATTTGGCATGAAAATGGATTAATTGGGTATATTTAAGTTATAATCAAGCCCATAAGAGAAATTTGCACCATCTCAGGTAGGTTTTAAAATTTAATCATTTTTGTGTTTCATTAGGTTTCAAGGTGTGGGTACTCAAAAAATTTGGAAATTTTCAAGTTCAAATTTTTGGACAACAATAGGATCTGATTGGGGATAAAGATTAAGAAGGATGAAGCAAGGGACCTAGAATCTCAAGTGGGGACTAGTGCTTAAATCCATTGGGCAATAGAGTCAGAGAGCACAGGAGAACAAGGGGTGAGAGCAAGCCAAAAACAAGATGGAACAAGAAAGGACACTACACTACCAACACACCAAAAACTCCTAATATGTACATGGTACGAAAACTCTACCTTTGATAACTCCAAGATGGTCATGTGAATCCATTAACAGGTTGTGAGAAATAAATACCAAAGTGGAAAAGAAAAGTGTACCCATGGAGCATTTGTAAGCTCAAAAGCCATATGCTAATTATAAGCATAAATCTGAAATTCATATGGCAAAAGAACCTCTTGAGTGATATGTCAAAGCCAAACAACCACTTTACATCATAAACTTCTAGAATCTCTTCAACATGCTCTTGTGTATAACCACCCATTTCTGTAGTAGATGAATTAATGTCCCATGCTTGAAAATAACCATGATTACTCAACCCATCAGAAAGCCAATCATTAGCCACATATGACTCATGTAAAACTGGAAGTGAATTAAGTGTATTTGCAGAAGAATAAGAATCTACATCATCAAGAAAACCTCATGTGGCTGAAAATCACCCTCAACTAGAATAATATTCTCTTTCTATGGTGGAACTGATTCATGTGTTATGTGACCCAATTCATCATTCCCACCCATAAGTTGTAGATCACATAAAATAGCCTCTTCTCCAAACAAAAATTTCATCTTCAGATGCATTAAGACACCAATTTGGAATGTAAACAATAAATGGTTCATCACATTTATCTGTTTGATCACTTATATCAGAACTATCATGGGTACATTTAACGTCATCTTTCAAATCTTGTTCAAAAATTTTGGCATTCAGATTTTCAAAATGAAAAGATTCATAGATAAGATCATTTCTAACCTCTTCTTGCAGCCATGTTTCCATTTCATCTTGCTTAGAGAATGTGAAGGCCTCATACTCAGTTTGCATGCAATTAGGAGAAAAGACATTTGACATCTCATCTGTGTGTTGTGTATGCTCAAATTGGTCTTCATTGTCGGTAAAAGTAAATACCTCTATTTCTGCAGTATATAAGGATGAAAAAACAACACCTTTTGCATTCTCATCTTTACAATTTGCATCACATAAATATTGTTCACCTACTACCTCACATGGGAAACTTATAGAATTATCGTTGTCTTTCTCATAATGCAAATAATAAGCTTCAACTCTCCTATCCACATGAGGTTTCACTTCTACCTTGCTTGCTTTATCTCTACCAAAGTGTTTGGTATCAAAAAAAGAGAGGTTGAAGCATTCAAGAGATAGAGGTTATGTATTATGTAAACTTATAGTTTGAAAATTTTGTTTACGTATGACAGGCTTCCTCATATTTTCCATATTCAAATTATTCATAACCTGACTTGTTTTCCATAAACCACTTGTAACCATATCATATTCAATTTTTATAGCCTCTTGTTGTGCAACTTCAATGTCATTTACTTTACTTCTTTTTAACTAAAATTGAAGATCTGGATGCAATGTAGAAATAAAAGTGCACAGTTTAAGTTGTTTACTCGGTTGAATGGGTGCAGTAATTTTTCTGAGCAGCTGGTTGTATCTATCTACGAAATCTCTGATGGATTCACCATTTTATTTTTGAATATTGAAAAACTGTTTTAGCAAAGCATCTTCATCAATAGGACTTTTATACCTTGTTAGGAACTTCCTCTTCAATGAATCCCAATCAGTTATGCACTTATGTTCTAAATAACAAAACTAATCTATTGCAGGCCCAGTAAGAGATTCAATAAATAATCTGATGAAAACATCTTCTTCGCTTACCCCCAAAATGACACATGCGACCATGAACACCAGAATGTGTTCTTCAGCATCTTGAGAGCTTTCACCACTGAACTTTGGAAAATGTTTCCATGATCCTTCAGGAAATGGTGAATACATAGGCAAAGAAAGGAGCCTAAAGTGATTTCCCCATGGTTGGGAAGAAGTCAAGGCCATAGTGCAAATCTGAAAATTAAATCAACAGCAGTCTTTGCTGGAACATAATATTTCTAAGTACTCTTCACTTCATAAAGCAGCCAACCTCCATCTTCGTGGAGGCACATTTAGATTTCTAGGAAAACAAGAGCATTGATCGTTCAATTTCAAATCCCCAGTAGAGTTGTCAAAAATCTATTCACTAATAGATTTTTCTAATTGAGGATAGAATTTAAATTTTGATCACCATGACATATTCATAGAAAGATAAACATTCATAGTAATGGAATTAATGAACATCCAATTCTCCAATATAAATAAATATAACCACCGGCAACACACTCAACATAAGAAGAATGATATTACAAACACCATAGCACAAAGACTATATTTGCTCGATCACCAAACAGTATTTCTCTTTCTATATTGAAGCCAAACTAGAATTAAAACATATCAAAAGTATCTAACTTAATGAGTAAAACAAAGTTTCCCCAAAAAGAAGATCCATACTATGTCCCTCTACATATATTTATATGTCCACATATTAACTGTCCTTCTGAAATAGAATGGTTTCTTGAAGACAACCATTTTTAAAATAATAATAAAGTTTTAGAAAAGTGTTTCAAAGAAATATTAAGAAATGCATAAAAGAAATGAAAGCTAATTCACCACCCCTTCACCTTCCTTGGGGTCTTCAACGCTTTCTTGGCCTTGATCTTCTGCCATCTTTTCTCACACCTTCATCTTTAACTTGTATTCTTGATACTTGGTTACAACAACAGTGATGCCTTTGCTTCCTAGAGTTGTAGTAATCTGTAACTTGGTTCTGAATCTCACTAAAGTCTTACTTATCTTTGCCATATCTTCTTGAATATCAGCATCTCTCTTTTTAAAACCATTAAGGTAGACTTGCATAAGGTCCATTTTACCCAGTGACTCACTAGTGATACTGTCAGGATCTAAGACTTATTTGTAAAGCATGTTTTTAGCTTCTTTTGTAATTTCCTTAGGATCCCACAAATTCTCTCCAAACTCATTCTAGATTCAAGTTATATAAATATTCATTTTCCTTTTTACAAAGTTTGTTGAGCATTAGGAGAAATTAATAATGTATCTAAAGTGGATAACTAGAAAATTATAGTATACATTGTTGTGTACTATCTAATCTCAATCAATAGAGACAAGGTTTTCATATACTTTGATAGAGTTGTTTTCTATGCATCCTCTTGGTTCGTGTCGAAGTGGGAGATATTTGACAATTATTGAGATGTGTTATGCTCAAAGAATCAGATTCAGAAAGAATGGCCTCTACTAACAGGCCATGAAGAGCATATTTAGTTGATCCTATAGAGACTTCTGGTGATGGTTTAAGTATTGAGTTCTTGAAAATGCATCTATCTCTAAGTTGTTTTGAGAAACATTGCTGACAATTATGATAGCCTCAGTGATATGTCTCTGGCAAGGCCTAATCAATCAAATCATCATAACCTGATTGGTGTGTGATGATCATGGGAAATAGAATATAGTGATAACATGAAGAATAGTTACAAGAGCATTCAAAGCTCTAGATATAGCTAACAAATATAAAGCCAGACTCCACCAAGATGGGAGCATTGAAATTGGGTGTGGACATCAATCAAGGTGTAATGGAAGGAGTATTTTTATTAGATAATTACAGTTCGAACGCTCTAAGAGACATGTATACAAATCATGTGGTCATAAAAGATATTGAGAACATGAATAATATGAAAATGGCCTTGTATACACTGCACATAATGAACCATCAGAACATGGTTGAGAAGTCAAATCAAAGATCTAAATTTGATTAGAGTTGGAAGAAAGGTTACACAGGTTTGAATGCTTGATTGACCAAGAGAGGAGTCAATAGTGGAGTCTCTGTGTCACCATTTTGGAGCATTTGATCCATTGGATGACTTAGTTGGGCATTCATATACTGCATCAGAGTTTGAGGAGTTATCACCCATACAATGGGCATTATCTCTAAAATGTTTGGTGATGGAATAAATGACACTCCTTCTCTTAAAAAGGTAGATATTGGAATAGCAATGGGATTAGGCATTGTTGTTGCAAGGACTGCTTCTAAAATGGTGTTGACTGATGATACCTTTGCCTCAATTGTTACAGTTGGGAAAGCCATATACAATAATACAAAATAGTTGATTTGGTAACACCAAGCACAAGTACTCCTCCCCTTTTACTAAGTTCAGGAAAGATCCATGTTTGCCTTGATGTAGTCAAAGAAGAGAAAATGCCTTAGGTAGTTTTACCTCAAGCTAAATAGCTTGATTTAATGGGTCATCAACATTCTGAGAGCAAGGATATAATGTGTTCAAGTGAGTCCCAGTTTATTGAAGACTCTCAAGAGCTAGAGTCTCTTTTATGTCATGAGTTTCTTGAGATCTATGCTCACCAAGGGACTTTTAAAGATAAGAGTCCCATGCTTGATCTCTCTGAATGTGGTTGAATTGGAGGCAATGAATCTAAATCTCATTAGGAGATTGTTGAAGCTAGGAATTTGATGTCTAGCCTTGCTTATTATGGTTGCATTTGAAACCATGAACATCAAAAGGAACTATTGAAGACAGTGAAGTTGAAAGGGAGGTAAAAAGTAATTGTAGGAATTATCTGCATTGGGAAGGACTTAGGGAAGTCAAAATGTCACTCTAAAAAGTGAATTATTAAATTAATCTAAAGATAGCTTTTAAAAGACAATTATTCCACGAGAAGATGAGAGAAATTTTTTTATTTGTTTAATGGAATTTCAAAAGATCAGTTATGGGAGAAGATAACAGATTTCTTAACCTTTCAAGAGGCAGTTACGAAAATGGAAAAGTTTCTTGAGAGACTTATAAATATGTTGTTTATTATCATGTAAAAGGGATCTTTTTTTATTCAGCTCATAAACAGGGAAGGAGGAAACATATTTTCTTTTCAAGCATAGTTTGTTGTATCAGATGTGGAGTCTTTGAACTTACATATTGGAGAAATAAGGGGATTATTTTTGAATCTTTGCATTTATTAATATTCTCTTTGATTGCCAATGTCCTTTGTGTCTCCATAATTATTCTTCAATATTATATTTGTTATGTTAGATTGTGTTGATGTTTTATTTCTAAAACTGTGAATTCAAGATTAAATCATCTTTTGAAAATGATATGCTATTTATCTTTTCTAGTTCACCGATTGGGGTTGTGGGATATGTGAACTGTGAGTCATTTAACCTGCATCCTCGTCATTTATATTAACATATCGCACCTATGTTATGGCTATGAACAAGTGTTAGTCTCCCTTTTCTGCTTTCTAGTTAGAAGCATACCCTTTGTTTCCATTTATTGTGTATCATAAGGGGGAGCTGTACCTCTAAAATTTAGAGAAAGGTTCTCAATTCAATGACAACTTCTCCAACTGTTAGTGCAGTTAGTCCTTCTTCCCGGGAATTTTGAGTCATTTTGCATAGCTATTTTCAAAGAAAAAATATGATCATTAACATGTTTTTGGCGACTCTACTAGGGATTAGAAATAGAAAGATCAGTGCTCTTGTTTTTCTAGAAATATAAAGGTACCTCCATGAGCATGGAGGCTCACGCCTCGATGAAGTTAAATGTACTCAAAAATACTCTGTTCCAAAGAAGACTACTACTGATTTAATTTTCAGATTTGTAATATGGCCTTGACTTCTTCCCAGCCATGGGGAAATCACTATGGGCCTCTTTCTATGCCTATATATTCACCATTGCATGAAGCATCATGAAATTTTTTTCCAAAGTTCAGTGGGGAAAGCTCTCTAGATGCTAAATAACACATTCTGGCATTCATGGTTGCATGTGGCATTTTGGGGGTAAGTGAAGAAGATGTTTTTGTCAAATTGTTTATTGAGTCTCTTACTTGACCTACAGTAGATTGGTTTTGTTATTTAGAAGAGAAGTGAATAACTAATTGGGATTCATTGAAGAGGAAGTTCTTGGCAAGGTATAAAAGTCCTGTTGATGGAGCTATTTTGCTGAATCAGTTTTTCAATATTCAAAAACAAAATGGTGAATCCATCAGAGATTTCGTAGACAGATATAACTAGCTGCTCAGAAAAATTCCTACACCCATTCAACCAAGTAAGCAACTTAAACTCCGCACTTTTATTTATGCATTGCATCTAGATGTTCAATTTGAGTTAAAAGGAAGTAAAGTAAATGAGATTGAAGTTGCACAACAAGAGGCTGTAAAAATTGAGGATGATATGGTTACAAGTGGTTTATGAAAAATAAGTCAGGTTATGAATAATTTGAATATTGAAAATATGAGGAAGCTTGTCATATGCAAACAAAATTTTCAGCCTATAATTTTCTATAATACACATCCTCCATCTCTGGAATTCTTCAACCTCTCTATTTTTTATTCCAAACACTTTGGTAGAGATAAGGCAAGCAATGTAGATGTGAAACCTCATGTAGAGAGGATAAGTTGAAGCTTATTATTTGCATTATGAGGAAGACAACAATAAATCTATAAGTTAATCTTTAAATGTGATGCAAATTGTAAAGATGAGAATGCAAAGGGTGTCATTTTGTCATCCTTATATACTACGGAAATAGAGGTATTTACAATTACTGATAATGAAGACCAATTTGAGAATACATAGCACATAGATGAGATGTCAAATGTCTTTTCACCTATTTGCATGCAAACTGAATATGAGGCCTTCACATTCCCTGAGCAAGATGAAATGGAAACATGGCTGTAAGAAGAGGTCAGAAATGATCTTATCTATGAATCTTTTCATTTTGAAAATATGAATGCTGAAATTTTTAAACAAGATTTGAAATATGAGGTTAAAAGTAGCCATGATAGTTCTGATATAAGTGATCAAATGGATAAATGTGAATAACCACATATTGTTTACATTCCGAATTGGTATCTTAATGTATCTGAAGATTCATTTTTGTGTGGAGAAGAGGCTATTTTATGTGATCTATAGCTTATGGGTGAGAATGATGAAGTGGGTCACATAACACATGAATCAGTTCCAGCATAGAAAGAGAATATTATTCCAGTTGAGGGTGATTTTAATCCGCATTAGGGTTTTGTTGATGTAGATTTTGATTCTCCTCCAACTAATCTTAATTCACTTCCATTTTTACACGAGTCATATGTGGCTAATGATTGGCTTTCTGATGGGTTGAGTAGTCATGGTTATTTTTCAAGCATGGGACATTAATTCATCTATCGCAGAAATGGGTGGTTATACACAAGAGCATGTTGAAGAGATTTTAGAAGTTTATGATGTAAAGTGTTTGTTTGGCTCCAACATATCACTTAGGAGGCTCTTTTGCCATATGAATTTTAGATTTATGTTTATAATCAGTAGATGGATTTTGAGCTTACAAATGCTCCACAGGTACACTTTTCTTTTCCACTCTAGTATTTATTTCTCCCAGCCTGTTAATGGATTCACATGACCATCTTGGAGTTACCTAAGGTAGGGTCTTCCTACCATGTACATATTAAGAGTTTTTGGTGTGTTGGTAGTGTAGTGTCCTTTCTTGTTGCATCTTGTTTTTGGCTTGCTCTCACCCCTTTTTCCTTTGTGCTCTTTGACTCTATTGCCCAATGGATTTAAGCACTAGTCCACACTTGGGATTTTGGGTCCCTTCCTTCATCCTTCTTAGTCCTTGTCTCCAATCAGAGCCTAGTGTTGCCCCAAAATTTTAACTTGAAAATTTTCAATTTTTTGGAGTACCCACACCCCGAAACCTGTCAAAACACAAAAATGATTAAATTTTAAAACCTACTTGAGCTGGTGCAAATTTCTCTTATGGGATTGATTATAACTGCAATATACCCAATCTATCTAGTTTTCATGCCAAATTACTTTACCATGTGCAAGATTTTTAACTTCACTTTTTCCCGTCTGCAATTCACAAATAAAGTCAAAGTCTAAGATTCTAGTTACTGGAGCAAAAATGTTTTCTGGGTTTTATCTATAGGGGACTGATCATCATCCTATCAAAGTTTCATGTAAAATGGAGCTTTTATGTGAAAATTATGAAGTTTTCTGTCAAGAGGTCCCATGTTTATTCACAAGATAAATTTTTAGTGGAGCATTTATATTTTCTCAAAATTATAAAGTTAGAAAAATTCATTATGAAGTCACATGGTTTAAAAGAATAAAAGATTTCATCAAAAGTACTTTGGTGACTTTATTTACTAAGGATTTTGGGCTTTGAAAAGTTTTAAACTCCAAAATAGCCTGACTACCTGGCTACATTTATGGTTGGAGGTTTTGAAAAATTTTGAACCCCCAACTCATTGGTTCTAGAGTTCTAGAAAGCCTCGACCTCTCAACTCCTTGTTGTCAGTATTTCATGAAAAAATGAACTTCATTAAAAAGGTTCAAAAGTTCAAAAATAGACTGACCACCCGACAAGCTCATATGTTTGCTAGAGATTTAGGGTTTCTCCTTGTTCATGGTGTAAGTGTGCTCCCCCTTAGGCATTCCAAATCTCCTCTCAATGATTGATGACTCCCAGATCTATGGCATCTTTAATGTCAACTAAGGAATTTTCTTGATGTAAAGTATTGAAGGTTTGCAGTGCTAAACATCTTGAGGAAGTTGCGCAATGTCAATGGACAATAAAAAATACTCCTCTCCCTCCATCGCATCACTGCTGCATAAATCGGAGCCACTTCCTCCCTTTATTCCTGCAATTTCACGACATGATCTCTTAGATGGTAATTTAGATTCCTGGTTGAGCTCTAGTAGTGAGAAGGATATTAGACCTAGCAAAATTCCTAGTAAATTTGGTCAATGAAACCAGTGACTCTAGCTTTAAAATAAAGGATGGTAAATGTGGAAGCATAGTTAATGCATTTCTTGACACAATGGCTCAAAGAGATGTAATCTATGGAATGCAGTTCACTCTTGCCAGAGATTTTATTTCCAACTGCCTCGGAAGAAAGACATCGATGCAAAATGTGGAAGTATAGGCAAGATTGTGATCTGTTTACAAAATGCTTTAAATAGAAGTGTAATCTCATGGATTACAGTGAACATAGTTAGTACATGTCATGCCAGTATTTATTTCAAAGCATCCGCTAGTTTCCATCTTAGGAGAAATTTGTTGCAATGATTAAGGAGGCAGTTTTTGAGAAAGTTTAGTATGAGAACCTTGTAGGTAGAGTAGTTGCAATTCATTCTAGATTCAAGTTATAATTAATATTCATTCTCCTTTTTAAAAAGTTTGTTGAGCATTGAGAGAAATTAATAATGTATCTAAAGTGGATAACCAGTAAATTATAGTATACATTGCTATGTACTATCTAATCTCAATCATTAGAGCCAAGGTTTTCATATACATTGGTAGAGCTGTTTTCTATGTATCCTCTTGGTTCGTGTTGAAGTGGGAGATATTTGGCAATGATTGAGATGTGTTCTGCTAAAAAATTTAGATTTAGAAAGAATGGCCCCTACTGATGGGCCATGAAGAGCATATTTTAGTTGATCCTGTAGGGACTTCTGGTGATGGTTTAAGTATTGAGTTCCCAAAAATGCATCCGACTCCAAGTTATTTTTAGAAACATTACCGAAAATTATGATAGCCTCGGTGATATGTCTCTAGCAAGGCCTAATCAATCAAATCATCATAACCTGATTGGTTTGTTGAATCTCTTATAATCTCTATGTGATGATCATGGGAAATCAAATATAGTGATAACATGAAGACTAGTTACAAGAGCATTCAAAGCTCTAGATGCAGCTAACGAATATAAATCTAGACTCCACAAAGATGGAAGCATTGAAATCAGATGTGGACATCAATCAAGGTGTAATGGTAGGAATATTTTTATTAGATAATTATAGTTCGAATGCTCTGATAGACATGTATGCAAATAGTGCAGTCATAAAAGATATTGAGAGCATGAATAATATGAAAATGGCCTTGTATACACTACACACAATGAACCATTAGAACTTGGTTGAGAATTCGAATCAATGATCTGAATTTGATTAGAGTTTGAAGAAAGGTTACATAGGTTGGAATGCTTGATCCACCAAGAGAGGAGTCCATAAAGGAGTCTCTGTGTCCTTGGTTTGGAGCATTTGATCCATTGGATGACTTAGTTGGGCATTCATATACCACATCAGAGTTCAAGGAGTTATCACCCATATAATGGGCATTAGCTCTACAACATTTGGTGATGGGATAAATAACACTCTTCCTTTTAAAAAGGTAGATATTGGAATAGTAATGAGATTAGGCACTATTGTTGCAAAGAATGCTTCTAATATGGTTTTGACTAATGATACCTTTACCTCAATTGTTGCAGCTGGGCGAGCCAAATACAATAATACAAAATAGTTCATCCATTAATACCGAGCACAAGTACTCCTCCCTTTTTACTATGTTTAGGAAAGATGCATGTTTCCCTTGATGTAGTCAAAGAAGAGCAAATGCCTTGGGCAGTTTTACCTCAAGCTGAATATCTTTATGCAATGGCTCGTCAACATTCTGATAGCAAGGATATAATGTATGGCATAGATGATTATTTCTTGAATGCAATAGAGCATTACCAATTATGGTGTGCAGGTGAATCACAAATTTTTTAAGACTCTCAGGAGCTGGAGTCTCTTTTATGTAATGAGTTTCTTGAGAGCTAGGCTCGCCAAGGGACTTTTAAAGCTAAGAGTCCCATGCCTGATCTCTCTGAATGTGGTAGAATTGGAGGCAATGAATTTGAATCTCATTAGGAGATTGTTGAAGCTAGGAATTTGATGTCTAGCCTTCCTAATTATGGTTGCATTGGAAACCACGAACCTCAAAATAAACTTATTGAAAATAGTGAAGTGGAAAGCGAGGTAAAAAGTGAAGTAATATAAGGAGTCCCACTCTAAGTTACTATACCTTCGATAAAAGCACTCAGGCTCCAACATGTTTATTGTCCCACCCAAATGTATTGTATGATTCATCATCTCCTAAACTCTAACCATTATAAATATTTTAAGTTGCTACTATTACTCTAGTGCTAAAAAAATTTAGTATGGAAGCATGAATGAGTTTCTTGGAATAGAAAGGGTCTGACTTGGGAAACAAAATGGATATAGCTCCAAGTGCCACAGTTGTTGTAGGGTTTCAGTTATCTATTTTAAATGCAATAATCTTCTAGCCTCTCCTAGCATTTGTAGTCATTGTTAGGGTCTCTTACCTACATAATTATCAAACAAGCCTAAATAATTACATGAATTTATAAACCCAGGAGATAAAACATCATGACTAAAATTATTCTTTTGTAACATCATGATTGAAATTTTTTTTTTTTGTTATGCACATACTAACCTCAACATATATGGTGACCAGATTAGCAGTAGCTTTGAAAAGATACTTTGTGGCCTATAGAATGGCCATCTTTGGATTGGAGAGCCCACCGCCAATGAATCCACCAAACTCCAAAACACTCCATGATAGCATTGTGGCTTTGCATCATAATATCCTCCCGACAATTCTTGTCTATCCCAACTAAAATAATATCTCTATCTAGACACTGTTCCATTTCCTTATGTGCTTTGACTATAACACTTGCCAACTTCAATTAAGAGTTGAGCAAGGATTCGTTGGTAGTAAGCTTCCTGGTAGACGGCTTATTGCAGGGGCAACTATTCCCAACATCCACTTGCAATTGTTAAAGGGCATGGTTCATCTTTGGGTGCATCATCACTAACTACTTCTTTGCCAAATAAAGTCAATAATACCCTTCATGAAAATGGTCTTCAAATGGCTAGAGGTTCATTTGTGCTATTTATTATATTTTCTGCATATCACACTGAACTGAAAAATCATCTCTAGTCTAAAAATAAATCTGAAGTTGTTGTTGCTAGTATCCTAGATATGTTCAGAACTATAAAGGAATTGTTGGAAATTCAAATCTGGAGTACTTACTCCACCTACCCACTACCCCGTCAGAGATTTCTTTGGGATCTCTCTCCCACCACATTGACCAAGGAGTTAATGCCATCCGATTGGCACAACATATAGAATTCATTGGTGGCCATTTTCATTATTGTTGGTAGGTATTTTTAAATTTGTTTTGAGTGGTAGAATTTTTTTGCAAGTTAGAGAAGAGACAAAAAGAAGGGAATGTTTTAAAATGTAAGACAGAAAAAGAAGCAAAGAGGCAAAAGAGGAAGTTGCAAAAGCAGTAGCAACAGAGAATGTTCTTTGTGTCCATGAAAAATAGTTCTGAGCATTTCAGTGTGTGTACAGAGAGTAGCAGATAGCTCTAGTTTGTTGTGGGTTTGTGTGTAGCTCCAAATTGCCGCAAATCATGTTTGTAATCTTGTAGTTTCATGTTTAGAAATCATTTGTAATGTTAATTTTTCTAATTTAATAGAACAAACAAAAGTTTGCAAGTCTCAATTGTGTGTCTCCTTTGCAATCTATTTTGTTATTGCACATTTTATTTGTGTTTGGAATTCAAATATCCATCAGATTGGTATCAGAGCCAAAAGGCCCTAAGTCTTGAGTGAGTTGGGCATTTATTCTCTGGGTGTTTAAATTTTGTTTGATAGGAGATATGGCTGGAGAAGAGAGTAAGAGTTAGCAGCAGCCACTACAATTCAATGGACAAAACTATTATGTTTGGGCAAAGAAATGAAGACCATAATGGTTGCAAATGATTTATGGGAGTTTGTGATCAATGGGTTCAATGATGTAACTAACCCAGCTGCATATGCAGCCCTCACAAACAACCAGAAGACCCAGTTGAAGGAGACCCAGTTGAAGGAGACAAGAAGGAAAGATGCAAAATCCCTTAGTTTAATTGAGGCAGCCTTGACAGAGGCTATTTTCCCTAGAATAGCAATAGCCAACTATGCAAAAGAAGCATGGGAAATATTGCAAAATAGTTACAAGGGAACTGACAAGGTGAGATCAATAAAACTCTAGCTACTTAGGAGAGATTTTGAGACCCTGCAATGAAGGACAATGAGTCCATTTCAGATTTTCACACAAGGGTTTCCACCTTGGTTAATCAATTAAGGATAAATAGAGAAACCATGGATGAGCAAAGCATTATAGAGAAAATCCTTAGAAGTTTGCCCACTAGATTTGACCCAGTAGTTATTACCATAGAAGAGACCAAAGACCTCTCAAAAATGGCACTTGATATATTGAATGCCTAATACTTAATGCACTGTACTGGATGTTTGTCATGGCATATTTATATGTAGAAAACACAAGGAATACTTCCAACAAATAATTCTATTCACTATTTTTTATGAGGACTTGAATAAGAGATTTGTATGTTGTCCCTTATATGCAATTATCATTGGAAAGGTACCTTGATGTATCAAGTGAAGTACTCTTGTATTGTTGACGCTTCTATTGTCAAATATAGTGACTATTGAGAAAATGCTTGTCTTTTCTTACCCAAGATTGCACTGCATTGCTGACAGTGACTTTGCATTTTCCATACTTGGCATATACTCACTGTCTTGAAAAAATGCATAATGAAATTCTTGTGTCCTAACATGTTGTCACTGTCTTGCTTCTGGCTGATAATATGCTTTATGACTGATTTTGCCCTTTATGACCATTTTATGCATTCAATAGCAACTATTTACTTCATTGACAACAAATAGTGATAAATACCTATTTATTATTGCTCCATGATGATTCTTTTTATTTAGTCATTAATGAGTACATTCACGAGGCTAGTCCAGTCATAGATGGCTTTACCTACATTGTATTTGACTCTTGGGCACTTTGTTGGTTTAATCATTATGTTCACTATGATTTCTTTATGTATGCTCCATTATACAACTTTTCTAGTACAATTGAGATTGCACCTCGCACTTTGAATTTGATTCCATTATACGACATGCTGGGCTCAACCCTTGTGGGAGCCCATTTTTCTACCACATGCTGAAATGTCTTCAAAGTAGAAACATAACTTCTTCTATACCTGCACAGGAAACAAACATATTAGATTAAAATAGTGAAGCTCATTAATTTTTTATTTTTCAATCTCTCTTGCATATGAATGATTTGATCTTTTCACTCAGTGCATCATAAATAATGTATTATGTCTTTGTTTGATGAAGTACATAAGATAAATCATATCTGGAGCTCTAACATATCTCTCTCCATTATTGCAGGTTCATTCAAAGGTCAGGAGTAAAGGGGAATTAGCTACAATGAGGGCCAACTCAAGACTTCAACTGGCAATGATAGATATGCCTTATCTTATCTGCTTCATTACGTTAGTTTTCCACAAATGCATAGTATATTCCTTCTGATGTATTGGTTTAGCTATTCCCACGGCTTGTGTGGGACATTTGATATTTCTTGCTTTCATTTAATGTAATGTTTATTTAGTTTGGCATATCTCATTTGTAAATTGAATGAACATTGTAATGTGAAATGAAATAACTTCTATCTCTCATAAAAACTCTACAAAGCAATGAATGATGAATTGAATTTCTCTCTTCTGTCATAACAAAAGCATGATAAAACTGAACCATCTCTTTTTAGGCATCTAAACCAAATATGCATACTAACATAGTAGACAAATCTTAAATTTTCATCTTAAAATGAACTTAATGAATCAGCTCTACCAATTTGAGTTGAAGATGAAAAATTGGTAACATTTCTGGTGACTTCTACTGAATGCTTGCCTGCTAAGCATCAAGATCAGCTGCCTTAACTATCCATTAGGCATGGAGTCAAACTCTACTCATCTCAAACTCAGAAAACCATGAAACTGTATTACAAATTACTCCAAACAGCAGCAAACAACAAAACAGAACCAAACTGAAAGCAAACTAAAAGGCCTTGGTGGCCAGAAAAAATGTGCAACAACACTTAGGGTGAAAAAAAAAACTAAAATAAATGTGCCTTGAGAACTTATTAACTAAAAACAATAACTCTAGCCTACTCTAACCAACCAAAAAAATTGGTCAATCAAACCCATTCACTGGTTGGGTAAAGTAACTACCCCTTTTTACAATTTACAATACTCCATAAGTTTGTGAACCAACCAAAAGATGTGGAGAAAAATCAAAATGCTAGCAAATTGTTACAACAACTTTCTAAGAAGGAAAATGGAATCACTTACCCACCTAACTTTTTTTGCGAACTAATCAAGTGAGCAAGTAGACTAATTATGCTTAGCTTGATACCCTTCTTGATGATCCGGTTCAGTGTCCCTATGAGGCTACTCCTTTTTGTTGACTTCCAACCCAGCTAGATGCCTAATAGGACATCCCCTCAAAAGCTTTAGACTAGAGAGAAAGTGATTTAAATGATTGGAAACAATAGCATCACCTTCACTTTGCATGATAGCATACAAGGTTGCTTCCTCCTCCATAGTCAATGAGCCATCCTCCTTTATTAGGGTAGCTAATAGCTTATTAAAGCTATCAATTCTTGAAAGGCTCTTAATAAGAGTTGGACTATGCTCAAAATACTCATTATTACTCGAGGAAGTACACTCCAAAATAGGAGTCCCTTCTTCAATGAATGAAGGCAAGTGTTCAAATAATGAGCTAGCCTCTCTCAACAAACCATCAATTTGAGCATCAGCTTCAAGCTCCTCTATACGAAAGAAAGCCAACTCCTCCAACTAGTCAATATCAGGCTGTTGGTTAGGCTACTCCATAACCAATGACTCATTCAAGAATACAGCCACTTCCATCTCTTGCTTTAGTTGTTCAAGATAACCCTCCTCTGAGGATACTAGCATAACCTCTAAGTGTGTGAAGAAAAGCTCAATTTCAGCTTGAAATAGATCCTCTTCAAGTGATTATTCAAATTAGGACTGCTTTCACATATCTATTCTTGGATCACCACCTTATATAAATGGTCCTCATCACTATGGTGATCAGAACTTGGCATAGCCTTGCCATTTTCACTTTCATACTCAAAGTTAGGAAGCTCATCAAACAGATTAACCAGAAATTGAGGTTCAACACCAATTTCTTTCACATTATCTAAGTATGTAATAGATACCTTAAGATCATTCAAAAGCAAATTTTCTTCACAATTTTCCTAGTTTTTTGATGAAAAGGGGATGTCTTTTACCTCGTGACAGCTTTCACTAAGCCTATTGGGCTCCAAAATAGGTTCATCTTTATCCTCCTCCTCTTGATCCAAGGTTTTACTATTATATTGATGATCTCCACTCAATAAATCACCATAATAGTTGACATCTTTCCACTCTTCACCCTCCTCATCATTGTACTAGTTGGATACCTCACAATAGTTATCAATATCCTACTATTCCAATGAACCTGATGCAGAGGTAAGGTAGAGAGGTTGTAGAAGTTCACTCAATGAACTTAGATCACTTCCCCAAAGAGGTTTACAATGGTGTTTGTGAAGACAAAGCCTACACAAGGCTATTCCTGAGATTTATCTAGTCTAGGACCACTATCTAGTGTCCTCCTCACAGGCTACCCAACCCTCACCTTGGACAGTTACTACTCAGTCCCACCTATCTGCACAATCCACCTGGTTTGACTCACAACCTCCTACCCACACCTCTACCAACAATACTCACATACATACTTGTCATGAATGTCATGAATCTATGACCTAAAGATTGATTTATGCCTTCTATATGGCAATAGACAGCAATCACAGTAGGATTATTCTAGGACAAAGTTTGGAGTAAGGCTTAAACCTCATAGAATTTGTTCAACCCACAACAACATCTCAAAGCCCCAAAAAACCAATAATACTCCATGCATATTAAACACTAAATGTGAAAACAAGTAGTCATTTACCCACATGTATCAGGACAACAAATGGTAGAAAGACTGTTTTATGACTGTTACAGGAAGACAACACTTCAAGGATGTATGGACCTTGACAAACCAATACTATCCTTCTTAACTCCAAAAGACCTTTATCTTTGAATGCACAATAGACATGCAATGAGATCAAACCACCATTTACTCACAAACACCAGACATACTTTGTTTTGTAGGATAGAGGACAATGAATACAGTTCGCTGTCCTATGACAATGTTGTGGTGACAGCATTTAAAGAGGGCTAATCCATGAGGTTGGAGGAATGTTTAACAACCCACAACTGCTTATGACTCCATATGGTCACCCCTACTAGGTGTATGATCAAAAACTCAACATGAAAATACAAACTAATCCCCACAAGCAGAACCATACGGGCTGTTGGAGGACAAAGACAACAACTTGTCTTTTTCTTGAAGTAAAGCCTAAATTGATAGCAATGTGAAGGAAAATGCATACAATGTGCATGTCTGATGTCCACCAATGTCCTATACTAATTCATTCCCACCTGCAAACATGAATTCTATTCTATCTTGTTAAAGCAAACTTTGCTGTTTTGACCATCCTAACACAGTCCACCATTGATTCCCTTAACTAGTCTCTAGTAAGACTAGGTAAATGCATACCAAAACACCTAGAGACTAGAGTGCAGGCCTAAACCACAGTAAAAACATGAAATGAAAGTCCTCTACTTCCATCCTACTAAAGCATCAAGGTATCTTTTAGAGGATAGAGGAGAAGATGCACATTATTTTACAAAACCTAGCTTTTGGAGGGTTTTATAACAGTTTTTAGAAAATGATTGATACTCTCTCTACAGGAAATGTCAAGAGGACAAACCAGACTCCAAAGAAAGGTTATTCATAGTATTAATGAATTTCCCAACTTTCAACCCCTGTGCTAACCGTACAATGCCATACCAGGAGACTGTCTTTAGCAAAAAATAGAAAAAAAGTATTGTTTGCACTCCAAAACCCTATTTTTTCTTATCTCTTTGGCATGTTTATACAAAGAAAAGTTTATAGGAAGTTTTACAAACCTTTCCTCTTCCAAACAGTCCGTACAACTGCCCAGGAAAGGCAATGAAATGGTGGAAAAGACAACTTTTTCAAAAAAACAAATTTCTAAAGAAAACCTCCTAAAAAATAGGTCTTGTCAACATCCTCATGGACTAGTCAACCTAGATGACTAAGTCTTTATTACAAAGCATTGAAAATGGCTTTCAAAGCCTTAGGGAAAACAAATTAACATAAAAATCAACTATGAAAACAATACAATGATTTAAACTATGGAGCTCCTGCACCATACTCCCCCTATGGGAAAAACTCAAGTCCCTTGAGTTGCCAATTGTTGAAGTGTCATGCCATGCTTCAGAATATCTGCTTCAGTCATCCAGGTGGCCTCTGAGTTAGGGAGATCCTTCCATTTCACCAAGTAGTCCTTATAGACACCTCTTCGAGTCTTCTTGATAACTTTAGAATCCAGAATGCACTCCAACTGTAAAGGTTTACTTGGAGGCAAATCCTTGATCCAATCAGCATCTTTAGCCACCACATCTGATCCACTTTCATTAGGTAATGGAGGTCTGAAAGGAAAAAAATCACAAACATTGAAAATTGGAGAGATACCCTAGCCATCTGGTAGCTCAATCTCATATGCATTTGGACCAAATTTGTGCACTATTCTGCATGGCCCAATCTTCTTCATCAGGAGTTTAGTTGGCTGACCCTTTGGCAACCTCTCTTTCCTTAGATATGCCATGACTAGTTCACCAACTTTGAACTATACTTCTCTTTTCTTCAAATATGCCTTTTCTTTGTACTTTGTGACTAACTTTTTTAGTTGCAACTTGACTTGATCATGAACTATTTTCATGGAGGCAGAAAACTCTTCACCAAGTGCACTCCTTCTATCCCAACCTTGGAGATCCTTCAGCTCAAGTGGCCCTCTTGGATGAAAGCCATAAACTATCTCAAAAGGACTTTTACCAGTGCTCCTATTCCTTGAATCATTGTAGGCATATTCACCCTGACTGATAACCAAGTCCCATGCCAAACCATGCTACTTTGTAAGGCACCTTAAAAGGTTTCCAAGTGACCTATTAACCACCTTAGTCTGACCATCAGTTTGTGGATGGTAGGCTGATGAAAAGGACAACTGTGTGCCCAGCTTCTTCCACAAGGTCCTCGAGAAGTGACCTACAAACTTAGAATCTCTGTTAGTTACAATGGACAATGGTAAACCATGTATCCTTACTACCTCTCTGAAAAATAGACCTGCAATATGAGATGCATCATTTGTACATTTACATGGCACAAAATGAGCCATCTTGCTGAACCTATCAACAATGACAAACACATTATCCACCTCTCTGGCTGTCCTAGGTAACCTAAGCACAAAATCCATGCTGATGTTTTCCCAAGGTCTGTTGGGAATGGGAAGGGGCTGGTATAGACCTGCATTTGAAGACACACCTTTGGCTCTCTGACAGATTGCACAACTAGCTACATATTTTCTCACATCTGATTGTACTTTTTGCCAAAAGTAGAACCTTGTGACTTGTTCTAGTGTCTTGTCCAAGCCAAAATGTCCTCCTAAAGAACCATTATGCTTCTCCTTGATGATGTTGTCCCGCATAGAGCACTTAGGGACACACAACAAATTGCCCTTAAACAAGAGGCCTTCCTGCAAAACAAAATCTACATACTCTCCATGGAATGTGTTAGCCAAGTTCACACAAACATCATAAGCCTCTTTTAAATAGTCAATACCCATGCTTTCTAACTAAATTTCATGAACAAGAAGCAACCTTCATTTTTGTGTGGAGAAGAGGCTATTTTATGTGATCTATAGCTTATGGGTGAGAATGATGAAGTGGGTCACATAACACATGAATCAATTCCAGCATAGAAAGAGAATATTATTCCAGTTGAGGGTGATTTTAATCCACATTAGGGTTTTGTTGATGTAGATTTTGATTCTCCTCCAACTAATCTTAATTCACTTCCATTTTTACACGAGTCATATGTGGCTAATGATTGGCTTTCTGATGGGTTGAGTAGTCATGGTTATTTTTCAAGCACGGGACATTAATTCATCTATCGCAGAAATGGGTGGTTATACACAAGAGCATGTTGAAGAGATTTTAGAAGTTTATGATGTAAAGTGTTTGTTTGGCTCCAACATATCACTTAGGAGGCTCTTTTGCCATATGAATTTTAGATTTATGTTTATAATCAGTAGATGGATTTTGAGCTTACAAATGCTCCATAGGTACACTTTTCTTTTCCACTCTAGTATTTATTTCTCCCAGCCTGTTAATGGATTCACATGACCATCTTGGAGTTACCTAAGGTAGGGTCTTCCTACCATGTACATATTAAGAGTTTTTGGTGTGTTGGTAGTGTAGTGTCCTTTCTTGTTGCATCTTGTTTTTGGCTTGCTCTCACCCCTTTTTCCTCTGTGCTCTTTGACTCTATTGCCCAATGGATTTAAGCACTAGTCCACACTTGGGGTTTTGGGTCCCTTCCTTCATCCTTCTTAGTCCTTGTCTCCAATCAGAGCCTGGTGTTGCCCCAAAATTTTAACTTGAAAATTTTCAATTTTTTGGAGTACCCACACCCCGAAACCTGTCAAAACACAAAAATGATTAAATTTTAAAACCTACTTGAGCTGGTGCAAATTTCTCTTATGGGATTGATTATAACTGCTATATACCCAATCTATCTAGTTTTCATGCCAAATTACTTTACCATGTGCAAGATTTTTAACTTCACTTTTTCCCATCTGCAATTCACAAATAAAGTCAAAGTCTAAGATTCTAGTTACTGGAGCAAAAATGTTTTCTGGGTTTTATCTATAGGGGACTGATCATCATCCTATCAAAGTTTCATGTAAAATGGAGCTTTTATGTGAAAATTATGAAGTTTTCTGTCAAGAGGTCCCATGTTTATTCACAAGATAATTTTTTAGTGGAGCATTTATATTTTCTCAAACTTATAAAGTTAGAAAAATTCATTATGAAGTCACATGGTTTAAAAGAATAAAAGATTTCATCAAAAGTACTTTGGTGACTTTATTTACTAAGGATTTTGGGCTTTGAGAAGTTTTAAACTCCAAAATAGCCTGACTACCTGGCTACATTTATGGTTGGAGGTTTTGAAAAATTTTGAACCCCCAACTCATTGGTTCTAGAGTTCTAGAAAGCCTCGACCTCTCAACTCCTTGTTGTCAGTATTTCATGAAAAAATGAACTTCATTAAAAAGGTTCAAAAGTTCAAAAATAGACTGACCACCCGACAAGCTCATATGTTTGCTAGAGATTTAGGGTTTCTCCTTGTTCATGGTGTAAGTGTGCTCCCCCTTAGGCATTCCAAATCTCCTCTCAATGATTGATGACTCCTAGATCTATGGCATCTTTAATGTCAACTAAGGAATTTTCTTGATGTAAAGTATTGAAGGTTTGTAGTGCTAAACATCTTGAGGAATTTGTGCAATGTCAATGGACAATAAAAAATACTCCTCTCCCTCCATCGCATCACTGCTGCATAAATCGGAGCCACTTCCTCCCTTTATTCCTGCAATTTCACGACATGATCTCTTAGATGGTAATTTAGATTCCTGGTTGAGCTCTAGTAGTGAGAAGAATATTAGACCTAGCAAAATTCCTAGTAAATTTGGTCAATGAAACCAGTGACTCTAGCTTTAAAATAAAGGATGGTAAATGTGGAAGCATAGTTAATGCATTTCTTGACACAATGGCTCAAAGAGATGTAATCTATGGAATGCAGTTCACTCTTGCCAGAGATTGTATTTCCAACTGCCTCGGAAGAAAGACATCGATGCAAAATGTGGAAGTATAGGCAAGACTGTGATCTGTTTACAAAATGCTTTAAATAGAAGTGTAATCTCATGGATTACAGTGAACATAGTTAGTACATGTCATGCCAGTATTTATTTCAAAGCATCTGCTAGTTTCCATCTTAGTTGAAATTTGCTGCAATGATTAAGGAGGCAGTTTTTGAGAAAGTTTAGTATGAGAACCTTGTAGGTAGAGTAGTTGCAATTCATTCTAGATTCAAGTTATAATTAATATTCATTCTCCTTTTTACAAAGTTTGTTGAGCATTGAGAGAAATTAATAATGTATCTAAAGTGGATAACCACCAAATTATAGTATACATTGCTATGTACTATCTAATCTCAATCATTAGAGCCAAGGTTTTCATATACATTGGTAGAGCTGTTTTCTATGTATCCTCTTGGTTCGTGTTGAAGTGGGAGATATTTGGCAATGATTGAGATGTGTTCTGCTAAAAAATTCAGATTTAGAAAGAATGGCCCCTACTGATGGGCCATGAAGAGCATATTTTAGTTGATCCTGTAGGGACTTCTGGTGATGGTTTAAGTATTGAGTTCCCAAAAATGCATCCGACTCCAAGTTATTTTTAGAAACATTACCGAAAATTATGATAGCCTCAGTGATATGTCTCTAGCAAGGCCTATTGGTTTGTTGAATCTCTTATAATCTCTATGTGATGATCATGGGAAATCAAATATAGTGATAACATGAAGACTAGTTACAAGAGCATTCGAAGCTCTAGATGCAGCTAATGAATATAAATCTAGACTCCACAAAGATGGAAGCATTGAAATCAGATGTGGACATCAATCAAGGTGTAATGGTAGGAATATTTTGATTAGATAATTACAGTTCGAATGCTCTGATAGACATGTATGCAAATAGTGTAGTCATAAAAGATATTGAGAACATGAATAATATGAAAATGGCCTTGTATACACTACACACAATGAACCATTAGAACTTGGTTGAGAATTCGAATCAATGATCTGAATTTGATTAGAGTTTGAAGAAAGGTTACATAGGTTGGAATGCTTGATCCACCAAGAGAGGAGTCCATAGAGGAGTCTCTGTGTCCTTGGTTTGGAGCATTTGATCCATTGGATGACTTAGTTGGGCATTCATATACCACATCAGAGTTCAAGGAGTTATCACCCATATAATGGGCATTAGCTCTACAACATTTGGTGATGGGATAAATAACACTCTTCCTTTTAAAAAGGTAGATATTGGAATAGTAATGAGATTAGGCACTATTGTTGCAAAGAATGCTTCTAATATGGTTTTGACTAATGATACCTTTACCTCAATTGTTGCAGCTGGGCGAGCCAAATACAATAATACAAAATAGTTCATCCATTAATACCAAGCACAAGTACTCCTCCCTTTTTACTATGTTTAGGAAAGATGCATGTTTCCCTTGATGTAGTCAAAGAAGAGCAAATGCCTTGGGCAGTTTTACCTCAAGCTGAATATCTTTATGGAATGGCTCGTCAACATTCTGATAGCAAGGATATAATGTATGGCATAGATGATTATTTCTCAAATGCAATAGAGCATTACCAATTATGGTGTGCAGGTGAATCACAAATTTTTTAAGACTCTCAGGAGCCGGAGTCTCTTTTATGTAATGAGTTTCTTGAGAGCTAGGCTCGCCAAGGGACTTTTAAAGCTAAGAGTCCCATGCCTGATCTCTCTGAATGTGGTAGAATTGGAGGCAATGAATTTGAATCTTATTAGGAGATTGTTGAAGCTAGGAATTTGATGTCTAGCCTTCCTAATTATGGTTGCATTGGAAACCATGAACCTCAAAATAAACTTATTGAAAATAGTGAAGTGGAAAGCGAGGTAAAAAGTAATTGTAGCAATTATATGTATTAGGAAGGACTTAGGGAAGTCAAAATGTCACTCTTAAAAGTGAGTTATTAAATTAATCTGAATATAGCTTTTAAAAGGTAGTTATTCCATGAGAAGATGAAAGAACAAATTTTATTTGTTCGATGGAATTTCAAAATATCAGTTACTGGAGAATATAAAAGATTTCTTAACCTTTCAAGAGGTAGTTATGAAAATGGACAAATTTGTCCTTCAAAAATAGCTATGGAAAATGACTCAAAATGCCCAGGAAGAAGGACTAACAACACTAACAAGATTGTCAGTGTAATTGAGTTCAATGTGTAGATGATGTTGGAGAACATGTTGAGTTAGTTGGGGTTTAAAGACCCATTTCTCTCTGTGTAATTTTTGCTATGCAGCTGAAGCATGTCTTGTGGCAAGGTTGTCAGATGTTCACTATTTAAGTTAGTGATCTTACTGAGGGTAGGATTCAGGAGGTATCTCTTGATGATTATCCTATTCTTTAGGAGTTTTAATGATGTCTTTCCAAGTGATATTCCAAGTATGTTGCCTAAACGTGACATAGACTTCCATATTGATCTCATTCTTGGTGTGGAGCCTATTTCTTGGGTACCTTATCGCATGATTGCTCAGGAGTTGAGTGAGTTGCAGTTGCAGTTAGAGGAGTTACTAGAGAAGGGTTTCATTCATCCCAGTGTATCCCCTTAGGGAGCACCTACCATCTTCGTGAAGAAGAAGGACAGATCTCTTCGCTTGTGCATTGATTATCACTCATTGAACAAAGTGACGGTGAAGAATCGTTACCCATTACCTTAGATAGATGATTTGTTTGATTAGATTAGGGGAGCCAAGGTGATCTCCAAGATAGATCTAAAGTCAAGATACCATCAGCTTCGCATTCATGAGGCAAACATTCATCAGACGGCATTTCATACATGCTATGGGCATTATGAGTTCATGGTTGTTCCTTTCGGATTGACCAATGCTCCATTAGTTTTAATGAGTTTGATGAATGGGGTGTTTCACACCTATCTTGACTGGTTTGTTCTCATGTTCCTTGATGATATTTTGATTTATTCAAGGACTATGGAGGAGCATGAAGGCCATTTGCGACAAGTGTTGCAGTGCTTGCAAGATAATCAGTTGTTCAACAATTTGGCCAAGTGTGAGTTCTTCCAGACTGAGGTGAGATATTTGGGCCATATCATCTTAGGAGAGGGTATCTCAATGGATCCTTTTAGGGTTCAAGCCATTGTGGATTGGCCAGCGCCAACAAATGTTGCTAAGGTTCGTAGTTTCATGAGATTGGCAGGTTAGTATCACCAATTTGTGAGAGATTTCTCTCAGGTAGCCAATGCCATCACTTCTCTTCAGCGGAAAGAGAAGAAGTTTGTGTGGTCAGATTAGTGTGAGTCATCTTTTTTGGCTCTTAAGGAGTGGCTGACTAGTGCACCTATCTTGGTAGTGCCTAATCCTATAGGTGATTTTGTAGTGTGCACCAATGCTTCATTGGAGGGTGTGGTGGTAGTTCTTATGCAGGAGGGACAAGTGATTGCTTATGAGTCCTGTAAGCTCAAGGATCACAAGCTAAACTACCCCACCCATAGTTTGGAGTTAGTGGTTGTCATCCATGGATTGGTGCATTGGAGACATTTCCTCTTGGGACATCAGTTTGAGTTGCATAGTGATCATCGCAGTTTGTAATATATCTTCACTCAGCCAAATTTGAATGCTCGGTAGCACCGTTGGATGGAGTTCATCTGTGAGTATGACTTCGAGGTTCACTACATCCAGGGTAAGAATAATATTGTTGTGGATGCCTTGAGCAGGAGGAGACATGAGATCTTAGTTTTGTCCCTTGGAGTTGATCTAAGGAGCCATATTTTGGAGTCACTTTGTAGTGATACTTGGTATCATGAGGTTAGAGTAGAGTTTGAGTCTAGGAGAGTCCTTGAGGGCAGCTTTGCAGGTTTCTCTCTTGAGTTTGATGGACTTTTGCAATATGTTGGTCATATTTATGTTCAATATTTTGGAGATCTTCGTTCCTTGGTTTTGTCAGAGGCCCATCATGCACCCTATTCAACTCATTCGGTGTCATGAAGATGCATGTCAATCTTTGATAGTTGTATCATTGGGTAGGTTTACAACGAGATGTTAACAATTTTGTGGCTCGGTGTCTCTAGTGCCAGTGGGTGAAGGCAGAGCATCAATACCCAGCAGGACTATTACAGCCTCATTCCATCCTTGGATGGAAGTGCGATTTGATATCTCTTGATTTCATAGTGAGGCTACCTATGTCATCGTGTCATCATGATGCTATTATGGTTATAGTGGAATGATTAAGTCTCCTCGTTTATGTGAGAGGTGTACTTGGTTCCATGTGGTGCTATCCCTTCAAGCAAGCATGATGATACTCCATCTAATTTGTACTCTAGTGTCTAATACCTTAGTAGTTGTGAGTAGTACCCGACCTTTGATTGCATGAGCATCTCTATGTTATGACACTAGCTTTATGCATTGTTTTCCATGTCTACTCTGTGATTGATCTGAGTGTTGGCCATCATATATACTCTTGCTTTGTTACTTTTTTTTTGGGCCTTGTGACTACATCCGAGTATGGTGGGGTGGTCTCTTATGAGTCCACATAGTTGGGAGGCATTGCCACTGCCATTAAAGACCAGTGAATAAGTTACTAGAGCACTAGTTAGAGATGTTCTCTATCTCTCTATTACTTTATCAGTTGTACTTATTTAGTCATTTTATCATATTCATGACTATGCTATTGTACTGTATATTCTTTTATGTAATTGCACTCTCTTAAGAGACAAGATGTAATCATGTAATTTAATTAGAAAAAATGAGATGTTTCTTATTTGACTTAGGGATTCTAGTGTGGGTATTGAATCTGCTTGTGCTATGATGATCATAGATTCATGTTTATATTTAGAATGGGTATTAGGAACATTTGAGTTGGTGTTTAAAATATGTAGTTGTAACAATGTTTCCTCTAGAGAGTGATTTAGTCCTCTCCCATGGGTTGTACATCCAGCCATACTTGGCCATGAATATTGTTGACATATCAAATTGGCAACCGTCTTATGTGTATTTTATCTATTTATGTCAAAAAAAATTATCTTACCCTCTTTTGGCTCTTACCATTTGAGGGTTACGTAGTGGGATGTTACGCTCACTTTATTTCAAAAAACTTCACACATATGATGCAATCTCATTCAAATACTTTTTTCCTTCAACCTTGCATAAAATCCCCTTCACCAAATTATTCAACCTTTCAATCTTCTATTATATTCAGAAGTCTGCCTTCATTTGGACTTATCTTTATTTCTGCTCCTCATAGAAATCTGATGGTGCTTGAATGATATAACTTTATTCCACACACTTCCTTCACACTCCACTCTTAATCTTCACATCTCACTTCTACTTCCATCTTATATCTTCTGCAAGTACCTTTAGATCTACATATCTCTATATATGTAAATCTCTTTGCTAATGTATCTATAACATAGCTTTTAAAACACACTTCTTGGAATAAGTCTGATTTGCACTTCATAACACTACTCCTCCTCTTATTTACACTTAGAAATTTTTCATCCAGTTACTTACACTCTTTTTATATCTGCTCTTCACATTAAAATATACTTCATTAAATTCTCACTTTCCAACCACATATTCTTCCACCATATATACTCTTTCAAATGAATGTGTCTTTTGTAATGGACACAACTCTTCATAAACATACACCACTTCCAAACATAACTTACCTTTTCATAACCAAGTTTCTGCCTTTTCAACATAACACACCTCTTAATCACATACTTCCCAAATGACGACTTCTTATATTTCATTCCTAACTCTTCACTAAAATATAGCCATTGTTGTTTGGATCGCTACCTTTCCTTTTATTCACAAATCATTGCCTTTTGTCTTTCAATGCAGACATAATTGAATTTGCATCCTTTCCTTATTATTTAAATAAGACAAGTTTGTCTTATATGGGTGCTCCATGGGAGGTTGGTCACTTTATAGTTAAAAATGTAATTTTAATCTTTCCACTTTGTAATCGCTCTTTGTATATATTAATCTTTGTCTACTTCAAAGAAATCACACCTTGACTTAAATCTCGGTCCTCTTAAATAAAGTTGCTTCCCTTCTTAACAAACTCGTTGTCCTCCTTAACAAGGTCGTTGTCTTATTCAAATCGCTCTTTTTGATACAAGTCACACCATTAATCATCAAATAGAATGCATAATTCAGATTGCACCACCTTATTCAAGTTGCACACCTTCCTTTAAATCACATGCCACATCTATCTTTTAAATAAGGATTTCATCCTTAATATAGAGTGCCACTTTAAACAAAAGAGTCGGCCACTATGAAGACAATAGTTTGAACTCCATTTTTATTTAATTTTGAACCTTCAAAAGACTTGGCACCGAAAGATAAATCGACCCAATTAAATATCAAAGTTTAAATGTTTAATTTAAACTTGATCATCCCTGTTATTTGTAATTTTGAGACTCTCTATTTTAATAAACTTCTTGTATATGTAACTCACTATCTTTTGGATATCATCGCTACTTTGTAACTCTAATAATTTGCTTCTTCTTGTTAATCAAATCTCTCACATTTGGTGGCTTCTTCTTCGATTTTGAGAGTTTGCATTGTACTTGAGTATCTTATCAAGCTTCATGGTTAGGACTCATTTTTATTTTGCATTACACATGGGTACCTCACCAGGATTGATCAGGACCCATTTTTCATAATACTCACCTAAGCTATACTTAAGGGGGAGTGTTAGTGTATACCTTTAATCTATAGGCATACACATTTGTAACTAAGCCTACTTAGGTGCATTGGCATATTAGCACATGTTCATTTGAACTTGTCAAAGTAGTTGTAGCTATTTTGAGAGGTGTTGACTTGCATCAACACCTCACACTATGTTTGTGGGAGGTTACTTGCCACAACTCTATGATAGAGAAGTCCTATCCTCTTTTCATGGAGATTCGGGTACCTAAGACAACTCTATTTATACTCTCCTTATTGGCTAATACATTTGGTCAATTCCATTGCAATTCATGTGCGTGTTAGTGTATTAGATGGTCTTAGTTTTCTACAAAATCAAATCTAATACAAACAACCATATATGTATGTCTTCCCTATGCATATTGTAGATAATTACATATCAACATTATTATGTATTCCTAACCTATGTGATTTTTTCTATAAAATATTTTCCACACTTGGTCATCATCGACTGCTTCCTCAATCTCTACCCATTCATGCCAGAGTTTGAAGTACCAGAGTTAATAGTGAAGAACCAGTCATAGACATCTACTTCTCTCGAGAGAACTTTGAGGAATTTTGCACACTACATGTCCTTCTATTTTTGCTCCTCATTTTATCTCACCAATGTAATCACAAAAGTTACCCATGATGCATTATACAGCCAGGGGATCACCTACCAAGTGTCATTATCAGGAAAGAACCCCCCACCGGTGTGGTTTAATTAGAGTTTCTAATAACACCCAAATACCATCTTTTGTCTCCCCCAGATCTAATAGCACAACAACCATCATAGAGAATATATCAGTATTCACCCTATATTAATGAGAAGTGGAGATGAAAGTGTCCCCAAGCACCATATAGAATGTGTGGAAAATAATAACCGACCATGATTTGAAGATATTTCTCAATCCAAGATTTAAGATATGTCCCATGAAATCAATTTGCCTCCTCTTTGCTTTGAGACATATTGTTGAATCCATATTGTCAACTTCACTGCAAATGGCATTCTGATTAGCATATATATTGTGTGTTGTAGTACTACCTGCATAGTTATCATCATAAATGTTAGCATCTTCTTTGAGCCATCCTCCTTTGCCATCAGGCGAGCCATCTATCACACCATACTAGTCCATGATGTCCTATTTTATTGTCATTCATGTGAAATGGCATGTCGACCAATTTCCAATTTCTCCCACACTTCCTTTGAGTTGGCATGCAAATACTTATTTGGTTCATATAAATTCTCACATTCACTAGTTTGTCCACCTCAATGTTAGCTTCATTGTTAGTTCCATCTAACAATTGCCTTGCCATTGATGCTAACATTTCTTTGACCTCACATAGGTACCTATATAGGACATTACTAAATCAAAGGTATTCAACTGTTTTCTCATACATGAAGCATAAATAACCTAGTATAATGATTAGGCTCCCTCCTATATTTGAGACCCTAGAAAATAAGTTCAAACATTCTAGATTGAGAGCTACATTCTATTTATTTTGATCCATGACCATCCACATAGGGTCATTTTTCTATTTCTATTATTTACAACATAAATAATAGAATTGAGGAACCAATGACTAAAACTAAGGTCACACGACCAATAATGGAGTATACAACATTAGAACCATATCCATGGATGGATAGACAAATGATGCAATAACAAAATTTGTAGGAAGGCCCCAACCATTCTAGAGTGGGGAACAATTGATCATTTTTCTCATACACCAACTAGGTTAAGATCCTTATTCTAGCCCCCACACCCCTTTCTATAGTTTATTATAGGAGACCACATTTACTCTATAATGGTGGAAACAGAGACCATTTGAAGGAGATAGATACGTAGGAGATCATGATGCCCAAATGTTAGGTATTAATGTTCATATGCATGTTTTCAGTACTAGGGTTATAGAAATAATAAACATTGACTAAATGCAAGCACCGAATCTAGCCACTTGAGACAATAGGAGCATTCTCAACCTACAAGAAAAAAAGTATTGTAAACAATGGACAACTGGGATGCAAAAATAGGGTTAGGGTTCTTTACACAAATAAAAATATGCATGCTTTGTAAAGGAAATATTTTATTGTTATTTTATTTTGATTCAATATGCCTTGGCCTAATTTAGACAGATTTTTCTTAACATAGGTATGCTATTTAATTAAATAATTTTATTATTTGATTAATTATTTTCCACTTGTTCTAATCCTCATTAGTTAGCCAGATTCATTAAACCTAGATACTTGCACAAAAGTCAAACTAACATTACATATTCACCACCCATTCCATACTACACCTCTTAATCCTATCCATTCACATAAGGATAAGCCATAGTTTCCTCTCACTCAATCTTAGAAGCCCTAGGATACAACGTAGAAGCCTCCTTTTTTTTCCCTGAAGTTGTCTCATCAAATCATAGCCATCCATGTAATCAAATCTTAGACATTCATCCTATCATAAATCAAGCCTCAATGAAGCCATAATCAAGAGCTTTGAAGGTAATGTTATGTTGTCAAAGTGACCAACCAACAATTAAATCATTATAAAAAATTATTAGAGAAAAAGAACCAAGGGCTATTGTGGTAAGAACTTTCTATGCTTTTCCTTTGATTTTTGTTAGCTCTTTAAATATTAATGGATTGATAAAATTTATAATGACACAAGTCTATGACATGTTAAATTATTTTATTTATAAGATATTGTATCATACTATAATATAAGTAGTATTTTATAAGTGGGTCTTTTATTGGCTATTTTTCACTCAATATTATTTTTAAAGTTTCTAGGTTAATTTGGTAATACAATTTCTTATATATGTTTTTTATTATAAAGTTTATACAACAATCTTATAAAATACTAACCACAAAACTACTTTATCATAAGTATATGCATATGTTTACATAATAAACTTTTGAAATAATGAGTGTATCCTATACAAGCTCTTTCAACAACTTAATTTGAAATAATTTTTTTTAAGTGAAAAATATTATTTTTATTAGTTTTTAATTAAAAAATAAATTATATTTATTGCAGCAATATATAAATTTTAAGTTAGATTTGTTGCTGCAATATGTGCTATTGTGTTCCAGATTGAAATCCTAAAGGACTCACCTTTAGACACAATTTTAATATAATATAATTTTATTCTGTATCTTTTTAACTGAGTGCAATTGAAAAATACTTATCTAAGGCTGTAATTGAAGTTAGGATGGAAACTGAAGAACATAATTTGGCATGTGGAATCTATAGAAACCATTGCAGTGGAAGTAACAAAATGAAGGAGATAGAGGAATTAACTATCAATAATACTCAAAGGAAAGGAAAACCTCAGCTGCCAAGCCACCAAAGGGTCACCCAGCCCGCCCTAGTGAATTAAAAAATAAGCCAAAAAACACAACAATCAATCACCAGAAGGAAATGAAGATTAATGTTCTGAAAATTGCAGCAAGTTGTGATGTCTGAATGTTTAAATCAGTATTGCAAGAGGTATTATGTAGTTACATGGTTGTTTTTGAGCTTTGAGAATTGTCGGCAAATGGACAATTTATCAAGTCCAACTTGACGGGGTACACAATATCAACTTTGGATTTCCAAAGGCCTTCACAACCAAAATGTTGTCATGGAGTGTTCTGCAGTTAGGCGGATTCATGGGCAGCGATCTCTCCAATGCAAAGATGGCCATTTGATGGGTCATGGATTATCTTCTCAGAGCTACTACTCATCCAGGCCCCATATATGTTCAGGTTAGTATATGCATAAGAACATGATAATTTCACTCATGATGTAACAACAGAATAATTTAAGTCATGATGTCGTATTTCTTGAGTTTATAAAATCTAATAATTATTAAATCTTATCTAAATATTATGTAGGTAGGGGAACCTAACAGTGACCACAAATGTTAGGAGAGGCCAAAAGATATGGACATAGCTAGAACTGCATATAAAATAGATAACAAAAACCTTGGAACGATTGCAGCACTTGCAGTTGCATCCCTTGTTTCACAAGTAAGACCCTTCCTATTTCAAGAGACTCATTCATGCTTCCATGATGCTAAATTTTTTAGCACTAGAGTAATAGAAGTTGCTTAAAAACTTGGTAACGATCAGGGTTTAGAATATCATGAATCGGACAATCCATTTCCCTGAGACAATAAACATGTTGGAACCCAAGTACTTTTATCGAAGGTATAATAACTTCAAGTGTGACTTCTTATACTAATCAAATCAACAAGAAGTTAAAAAAATTGCAGATTCAATGATAAAAGTGAAGTAATATAAGTAGTCAAACTCTAAGTTACTATACCTTGGATAAAAGCAGTCAGGCTCCAACATGTTTATTGTCCCACCCAAATCTATTTTCTGATTCATCAACTACTAAACTCTGACTATTATGAAGCTTTTAAGCTACTACTATTACTCTAGTGCTAAAAAAATTACAATGGGAGCATGAATGAGTTTCTTGGAATAGGAAGGATGTGACTTAGAAAAACAAAAAGGATGTAGCTCCAAGTGTTGCAGTTGTATTAGGGTTTTGGTTATCTATTTTATACATAGTTCTCTTCTGGCCTCTACCAGCCTTTGTAGTCATTGTTAGGATCTCCTACCTACATAATTATTAGACAAGCCTAAATAATTATTAGAATTTATAAACCCAGGAGATACAACATCATGACTGAAATTATTCTATTGGAACCACATGATTGAAATTATTCTACTATTATGCACATACTGACCTAAACATATATGGTGCCAGTAGCTTTGAGAAGATAATTTGTGACCCATCGAATGGCCATCTTTGCATTGGAGATCTCGCTGCCCATGAATCCGGCGAACACCAAAACACACCATGATAGAATTATGGTTGTGCATCATAATATCCTCACGTCAATTATTGTCTATCCCAACTGAAATAATATCCCAGTCTGGGCACTGTTCTACTACCTTATGTGTTTTGACTGTAATGCTTGGTATCTCTTAGTTCAGAGTTGAGAAAGGATTTGTTGGTAGCAAGCTACCTGGTAGATGGCTTATTGTAGGAGCTACTATGCCTAACATCCATGTGCAATGGTTAAAGGGCATGGTTCATATTTGGGTGCATCACCAATGAGTACTTCTTTTCCAAAGAAAGTCAATACTACCCTTCTTGAAAATGCTCCTTAAGTGGTTGGAGGTATGTTACAAGTTTATTTTTCTTTAGTCTCGAGTTTTGTTATTTTATAAGAGTAGAATCATAGAGACAACCTTGCCAGGGCTATAGGCACTTGACTGGTAGTGAGGCGATGTGTAGGTAGTTCATGAGGTGAGAATCATTCATGTAGCTAAATGTAAGTGAAACTAGATGACCTTAGTTCACAAAGAATGGGAATGAATACGTATGCACACACACTTAGAGCTTTGGAATATGGATGGTTATGCTAACTTTTGATTTTGATTCCTTGATCTTGTTTTCATATTTATTTGGCCTAGTGTGTGGGTGTAAGTAGAGAATTTGGTTTCTTAACTTGTGTTTATCTTTGGAATCCTTAGGAGCATTCTTCAAGTAGAGTCAACATTCTCCCACTTTGCGTATGAGCTTACAAATATTATCTGGAAATACTACAACTTTGGGAGTGTCTAAAGCTTCATTGTGTTGAATGCTAATCTTACTTGCTAATTTCTTGATGTATCTATGACAGAATTGTTTCCGTAGAGGGAGCTATGCACACCTGCTTAGTGAAATAATGATTTTCTAGGTTCATTGAGAAATAAATTTGGAAGAGTGCAAGGGAAGCCTTGATCCCACGACACATACAAAAAGCAAGGAGCAAGAAAAGACATGCCTCCCTCAATCTCAGGGTATCCGCCCTGAAGATTATCAAAGCTCATAGGAATTTCAAGAGATTACCTTCATCAGGAAAATTGTAATATACAACCCCAGAATTTTTTTCAACATAGAGAACAATGATAAACAGTGTTAGCACAATTAAATTCCTCCACACTTCTGATCACCAAGATCCTAATTGGGCGAGGTGAGAGCATAATGTGTTTCGGATTGCAATTTTAAACATTGTGCAAATACGAAACATTCGTTTGCATATGCAGGCATCCACAAGGTTGTGGGGATTCACCATGTTTGGTGGGTAAAGAACATGAATGAAAGATTGCAAACCATCCACTTATTCAGTGGGTATTCTCCACTTGTCCAAGTGGGTGAGAATAACAAAGAATGGTTCTTTCTCCACATTGGCGGTATACCATCCAAGGGTCTTTAATATTCTTGCATTAATGAAAGATTTTCAATGAAAACAAATACAATGAAGATCAGTAACTATTGATTTAACTTGATAATGATTTCCCTGAAGAAAGAAGATCATACCCTGCATAAAGATGGCATCAATAACTTTAAAAAGGCTGTCCAATACTGAAAGAAGGTCTCATTATTGTTGACTGATCATTGTACTACAGTTTACAGAGGTCTCCCAACTATATGGCTGACATGAGGGAGTCCTTAGTGCAAGTAATATATAAATGTTTTAAACCAGTCCAATCTGTCCTCACAAACTGATCCCAACACCTAATACTTCAGTTCTCAGCATAAAGTCAATACACAACAGAGCTAACACTTGCATTTTAAATAATGATTTGCTTCAGCAATGGCCGTATGGCCAGATAGTACAATTTGCATTACAAAGATCATTAGGATTCATTGAAAATAAGCTTGATGCATTGCTAGTGAAGGAAAATCAGGAAATCCAACTGATATTCTGTTGTTCAGCCTGCATGAACATTCATAAATCCTTGCAAATGTAGCACCACTGATATTAGCACAAAATCAGACTAATCTGATATCAAATCAGACTTGAATGCCCTCAAGAAACATTAATTTCTGATCTCAACTCATCTATTTGAACCCCCACACCAAATAAGTACCACACTAACCATGCTGTAGCATGAACCTCTGCTGGTACGGCAACAATAAGAGGGTTTATAACAGCAAAAGAAGCAAGGAAATCTGCTCAGAATACATATTCTATATGCTGCAAACAGGATCAGGTACTAATCAAGTCAATATATAAACATCCAAACACAATACCATCAAATCCTCACACTATGAACCAGATGTACGGCACTGTAAGTTTCAGCACCATAAAAACATATTAAACTGCCCAAATTTTCAATGAAACCACTCGATCTCTAATCGCCCATACAAGGAAAAGAATATCCAAGTAATAATTGCTCCAAACAAAGGAGGAAATATCATAACCAAATTTGTCCTTCTACATGGTACGGACATGCATGGAATATCATGAATCAATAAATATTTCTAAAAACTGCCCAGAAGTTTCAAAGGAGTGATCGGTAATACTTGCCAACACTAAACAATAACAATCCATATGATATTTGCATCAAAAAAATGAACAATAGCTCCAAGATTATCAAATCATGCCCTGAATGCTGTACAGTGCTGGAATAGTACGGCAGCATTAAAACATATAAAATCTGACTTAAAACCTCTCCAATCCTGCTCAGAAATGGATGCCTATACCATATAAGCAAACTCCAATCATCAAAAGTTCCAAATAGAAATAAAGATGATCAACACAAATTTCTGCTCTTCATGAAGGTATGGCTGCTTGTACAGCTTAGAAACTCCAAACTCCAAACAGCAAACAAACACACCAAAAAGCATCATTTAAATCTCCATAAAATCATTAAACACCAATGTTCCATAACCAAAACATAAAACCTCAAAATCTATGAAAGCTCCATGTGATTCCTGCATGAAATCACCATTAATCTCAAGAGGGTTTTCGTCCTCAAGCGCATTCTACAAGAGGGTTTTCATCCTCAAGTGAATATGGAAGAACTCATAGGTTCAATCCATCTGCAAACAAAATCAATTCCAAAGTATAGCATAACCCTTCCAAATGAGAGCTCATTCTCTTTATAAGGCACTGGAGGAGTTACAAAGGAAATGAATTATTTCTTGAAAATAATAGCATTTTCCTTCTAACTTAAATTATTTCTTTTTTTCTCCACTTAAGTGCTCACTTTTATGTGCCTACATAAAAGAATATGTTTTTCCCTTTCTAATGAGCTATAACACTTAATAATTTAATAATTATTTTCATCCCTAGGAACTTAAGTGAAAATAATAATTAAAATAGCTCATTAAATATTAAATTTTGTAGAAAATCTCAAATGGCCTTTGAATGCAAAATAAATTGAACCAATATGCTCTGTAAAGTTTGGGATGTGCAATGATGCCTTCCGGGTGACTTTCCAAAAATAGAAAACTCCTCCAAGAATCTTGGAGAGCAAACCAAAAGCCCGATCAAACTTTAGAAACCATCACTGTTACCCGGAACATCAACTGAGCTCAAAACCATGAGAAATAATCCATTTACACAAGGAAAACCCAAATAATTGTTCTATAGACTGAATCAAGACCACTCCAAAAATATTGGAGTTCTTCCCAAACATGTTGGATAGCCTCCAAGAGACTAGGAACAAGCACAAAACTCACAATATTCAATGCGCCAAAAATGGAACATTATAGTCCTCCCTGCTCAAGATTTTTTGTCCTCAAGCAATTCATGCTATCCAACCAAGAAATCTGTATGATTAACAATAATATGCCTAGATCCCAAATCAATCTAAAGAATGCTTCACATTGTTTCTGCTGCATCTCTCTGATATATCTGTGAACTGTACAACAGACACTTTGTATAATCATCTGAAACATTCTTCCAATCGTACAACTTGCTGGATACCAAACATCATTAACTCCATAAATGAAAGAGTTAACAATCCTCAATACAATCATCCAACACGAAACAACTACTAGGAACCAAAAAATGTAATGTCCCTCCGAGGAAGAACATAACTCAACTTGATAATAAGCTGAAAACAAGTCAGAACAGCCATGAATCAGCTGATTCTCACTCTCCAAAAGAGCATTAATAACTGCAACACTTGTTCCCTTCAGCTGAAAACTTCTGTCATCTTCCCATAAAAGGCTAAAAGCATCAAAAAGTTCAATCTCATGGCTGCTTAAGTCTGAGATAATCTCATGAAAATCAGATTTCAATGATCTCAAAATGGGATAGCAACAATAAAACTGAAATCTTTTGAGAACAATAAGAAATTTAGGCCATCTACAATCAGAATAAGTCAAGGTTATGACCAAAATTTCTCTCCAATCAATCATTATGTATGCAAATGAACATTTATGATGGCTGATTGGATGAAGGACAGTAGCTTCATGACATAAATTTGACTCTAAATTCATCCATAAAACAATCTTACCAACACCACTATCCTGCAAGGAATCTTGCATATAAACTCCATTGCAAAAGTAAGCAATCACAGAACCCAATCCATTGCATACCTAAACCTTCTACCCATCTTCAACAATTGATGAAAACTTCCAGTTGGTGAAGTTTCTGTGCACAGTAATATTCCATAAATGCTTTGCACTAGGATCCCATATCCTATTACTATCCTCCTCCATATTACTTACATCCAATTATTCTTCATCATTCAACATGAGGAGTGGATTATCATGTGTAAACTCAACTTCCGTCATAGAAAAAAAATCATCAAATGATTGGAAGTCATTTTCACCTTTTTGTTCACACAGCTCCAATAGACCTTGTCTTGACAAGAATGCTAACCACCTTTCATGTAGGTATTTTGGACTTGTGTGTTATAAACATCTTACATCACTTGAGCTTTTCCCTTTGAGTAGATCGGATGAAGAATTCAATGCTTACATTTTCTATGTTGGTATGCTTGAGTTGGAGACTGAGGAATTATCTCAGTTCATTCTCTATTGGAAAGACCAGAGCTATGGTGTGATTCCCCTTGGTGAGAACCCTAAAAGTTATAAAAAACCCCCTGGTATCTCCGGTGTTGATAACCTTATTCCATTACCTCTACAAGATATGGAGATTTATTTCATGTGAAAACAGAAAGATTGTATGTTAGAATAATTGTTTACTATGACCCAGAGTCGAGTAAGGAGGATCCCTCCAAGAAATGATTTTGCAATGATTATCTCTATGATAGTAAACTGGGAGACAAGGTCTAGATTACAGGTCCATTTCGTAAAGTGATGCTGCTACCCGAAGATGATCCTAATGCAACACATATGATAATAGCCATTGGTACCAGAATAGCTCCATTTATGAGATACCTACGGAGAATGTCTAGGGGAGATGTTTAATCCATCAAATTTAGAGGTCTTGAAAGGTTTTTCTTAGGGGTTGCCAACAATGATAGTCTTCTCTACCATGAAGAGTTTACATAGTACATGAAGTAGTACCCTGAATACTTTAGATATGATATTAACTTGAGTAGGGAACATAAGAGGAAGAAAGGTGGCAAGATGTATGTGCAAGATAAGATTGAAGAGCACAGTTTATTTCCTCCATTTCTTCAACTAACTAAACCAAACAAACAAAAAAAATTAATCAAATTCTTTTGAAATAGTGAAGGTGCGAGCATAAATGGAAGATCAATTTTATTTTAAGTTAAAAATCATAGGCTTAGTTGTCAAGCATGTACCAAATGGATCAGGAGCAAGTTTTGGGTTTCAAAAATTGAATGAGTATGTAAAAGTGCATGCTATTGGTGTATGCAATCAACAAATGTGCATGTTGTAGTGGTAATAAATAAATGTGACAATATGCAATCAACAAATGTGCATGTTGTAGTGGTAATCAATAAATGTGACAAGGCAAATGATTACAAATCGTGTAGAATGTCAAAGACAGACCAGTCAATTTCAAGCTAGATCATATCACCTTATTATAAAATTCATTTAGTGATGTTTTAGTTAAATGTTGTGTGTACCTAAAGGTAAAGGGTTTTCTTTATTGTTATTTATTTTCAAGAATTAGTTATATTTTGGTAAGAAAAGAGAAAAACTCTATAACTATGTAGGGAGAAGGTAAAGAATAGATCTTTTTCCAACTTCTCATAAGGAGAACTTCGTGAGAAGATTTTTTCTTCTGTAGATTTCTGGTGGGAATTGATAGCTTTCCAATATATCCATTATACAGGGATTTCTTAAAAACTATGTGTTTTTATTTTGTTGAAGAATTAAGGGAGCAAAACAAACTCTATGTCAGATATTTCTTCATGGATTGCAAGTTTTTCTTATGTTAGTTTGTAAGTCTCTATTATACGTTCAGCTGCACTTGAGTTTAATACATAAACCTTGTGTTTCGAATTAGTTGCATATTCTTTGTATGTTTAGTGTATGATTTTTTTATATGTTGGGAATGAGTAATTGCCTATCTGATTAGTTATTGTTTGTGAGTACAAAACTTTTAAACTTTGTGTCATTAAATTTCTTTGTGCTCACTTTTATTGTAAGTCTTTTTTTGAGAAGTCTATGTGACTTTCTTATGTCTCTCATCTATGGTTTCTCTCTTTTCCATTCCTTATAGTTTCCTTTCCTTCTTTCTAGTCAAAATCATATCCTAGAAAATTCAAATTAAATCATAAGTTTTCCCTCTCAAATTTAGAGGAAGTCATCATCCCTTTGATGATCTCTCCAACTGTTGTAGGCAATTTTGTCACAATTCCTTGAGCAAGTCATAGTTTTCTTAACTATTCCAAAGTGACAAATCTTTTTACTAACACCATTGAAACTAAAACCATTATAGATTGAGTAGGTATATGTGTACATTCCAATGGGTGTCTTGTCCTTGGTGGAAATAGAACCATTAGCCTAATGATTTTTGGCCATATGTTAAGCATCTAGCTCATAAATTATTTCCTAAAGTAGATATTTGGTTGGATCATAAGGAAAGATCCATTCAATATTTTGGAATCTAAACCATTTAAAGTAATTATTATGCATTAAATGTACACTATATAATCATCCCAATTCTTGATATAGAGTTTAATTGTAAAATAAATTCTCAAGTACGTTGATTTTCATGATTTCTTTTTTTTTGGAAACCATGTAAAATCTAGAATTTTACTTGTTGATTGCTTATAGTATAGCCTCATGGGCATTTTTTCCTCTTTATGGATGCTACCTTGAGTTCTCTAATTTTCATCACTATTGCTAGTGTGTTTGGACATACTAGAGTAGGTAAACCATGTAAAATCTAGAATTTTACTTGTTGATTGCTTATAGTATAGCCTAATGGGCATTTTTTCCTCTTTATGGATGCTACCTTGAGTTCTCTAATTTTCATCAGTATTGCTAGTGTGTTTGGACATACTAGAGTAGGTGCTATGATTATGATTAGGAGTGTCTTGATGCATTCAAGAGATTCCATTAGTGGGGATAGAACTAGATATGGCTTGACCAATGGGTGAACAATAATCTTTTATAATGGAGATGGGAGGATATGTGCATTGTGGTCAATGGAAAGGAATGCATATTTCTATCACCTAGAGTGTATACTTAAATGAGTTGGAAGGGAGACTGGAGCTACCAAAAGAAAATGTAAGAGTACGAACAATTTGGAGTAGATGGGTAGAAATTCTAATCTCGTGATTTCTTTGGTAAACTAGTCTTAGGTTTACTTGAAGCTCCTTGAAGAGTGATAGAATGACCAATAAAAATGTCCTCATCAATTCTTATCAATTATATATTATTTGTATGCTTTCATCTTGTCTAAATACTCATCATCAATGTATTAACATGTATCATTTTGAAACCCATGTTTCCCTTTTAGAAACTCTAAGTAGCCTAATATCCTCAAAGAAACAATTGCATGTATAGAAAAGTGTGCATCTATTTATAAAAATCTTTAATAACCTATTGTTTCTCTCAACTCTCATAACTTATGTAACTAGTATAGATTTTTAGAAAATCTTAATGTGATATGCACCCAATGGCAATCTTGAGATTGTAAACCTTTCTTTGTTGTAAGGTCTTCACATCAACAATCATGCATATCTATTGCTCATTATAATTTTAGTTTTTTTTGAGATTTCATTTCAAGGATTTGTGTTGCTTATTTAACAGATACAACTCTTAGGATAAATCTTATTCTTTCATCATGTTTATTTGATACAAAGAATGTATATATCATTCCCATCTAAAACAAGAGTTGCGCAGCAGCAGCAGTCCCTGCCAAATGCTGCCAGCATAAAGTAAGAGATGATCGTGGGAAAAGTTGAGATTTTTAAAGTTGAGAAGCACTATTTGGAAAAACTGTAAATGCTTTTGTATTTGATTATTTTCAGTTACAGAACTCACAATTGGTGTTTGTTTTAAAGAACTCACAATTGGTGTATCCATTTCCTAGAGTATGGCTATTGTGTTACTATTTAAAAATTTACTTACAATGTTCCTAACTTCTAGTTAACATAGTTAGTTATTATTAAATCTCGTCTCACTGCATACCCAAAAAAATCCTTAGGTTATGCTCGAGCTAAGAATTTATACACAACTTAAATCAGGCACATTCATTTGCTCATATTAATAGTTGTGATTCTCCTATTTCATTTTGATAGTAATGAAATAATCTTATAGACCATGGCTGCACTCATCTAATTAATTGAACAACAGTAGAGTTACATGAAGTTTATGCTTAATGTAATCCGGAACGGGGTGGCAAATTTCTTTTGCTTTCAAATCCAAATTTACCATTAGGCTAATATCTTCCAACATTACAAATTTTTAACCAACTAAGGTGCACCTAAAAAATTTTACATGTTCTCTTAGGTCATCAATGCACTAGATTGCCTATAATGTCAATTCCTAACCAACTAAAGTGCACCTAAATTTTTTACATGTTCTCTTAGGTCATCAATGCACTTGCTTTCCTAAAATGTCAATTCCTGCATAAGTTTAATCACCATAGCAACAAGAGAACTGAGTCAATGTTTGTTGATGATATAAGACTAGGCTAAGAAGCATTGCATGGATTCTGACTCTAACAAAGCCTAGACTCCATAACAAACAAGCATAAGCATAACAACAGGTCTTAGTATAGAACACAATAGCACAATTAATAAGATAATAATAACAGACAAAGCAGGATTCCATTGACTCATATTACCCTTACTTTGTGAGGGTTCAAATGCTCTTGCTTCAAGGATAAAAGACACTTGAAAACCATTACAAATAGCTATACATTATGTTGTATAGAAAGTTTTGAGGCCACTCTTTAAAATGACAAAATCTTCTAGTAACTTACAACTGCAAGGTGTACTAAACCTTGCATAGACCAATCTCCTATATTGTTCAAGAGTGGTTCTACATCATTTTTCTCTTATTCTAAACATTGGAGATCACACAAAATGAGCATAAACAGTAAAGCAATTAAGGCCAGTCCCACAAGGCAACATGTACTTGATAATCAATTGGAAACAAGTCATTGTAGGAAACTGGGCTGATGCATCTGAGTATAGGTTTCCTTCTGCTTTGGGTCTTTGTTGTCATCTTCTTCCTCTGCATGTAAGAGGTCTGCCTGATCTGCTTCAAAAATATGGGATGAATTTACATGGTCTTCCAAGGAGGAACGCCCACAATCAATGTGCCGAGGATTATCTTCATCTAGGACCCTACTGCTATCTGTTCCACAGCTCAAAATATCTTCATGTTTGCAAATAGGAGTGGGATACTTAACAGAAGCACCTATCTCAAATTTCTCAAACAATTTAGAATGGAAGGCAGGTTGAGAAGAGCCTTTCTTCTTAGCAGTCTCCAAATCCTTTGTTTGAATTTTCAGGTCTTGGTCTTTAGAATGGATCTTGTCAGTCAACAAAATAACCTAATGCGGTAGAGAAAATGCATAAGAAAACTCAATGGCTACAAAAATAAAGATACAAAATAAAAATAACATAAGAGAAAAAACTATCCAGATACTGCAAGCTCTTATATGTTAATAAAGATATCAATTTACATATGAACAATTTGGACTTTCATTATGACCTACACTTTTAAGCACAGTCTTCTTCAAAGGCCTAATTAGATAGATTTTTTAACTAGGAAAAGACAGAAATACTTTTATATCTTTCTGCGCTAGATTAAACCCATAGGTTTATAAATTTCTTGGTAATTTTTATGCAAATTTAAGACATCTCACAACCAAAACCTGATTTGAAACTATATGAAGCTAAACTAACTTAAAAATATTGTCCTATTTTATGCTTGTTTTTAGGTAGGCAGTTAAACACAGTACCTCAGCTCTTAACTTCTCTTTTTCTTTGAGAATGTTATCGTAATCCACTGACTTTAGAATATCATAATCCCTTTCCAGCTGTTTTCTTTTCCACCTTGCCAGTTGATTTTGAAACCAAACTACAACCTACCTAGGCTACAGACCCAACTCCCTAGCTAGTTGTATCTTGCGGTCAGGCTCCAATTTGTTTTCAACCTCAAAGCTTCATTCCAGAAATTGAACTTGCTCAGCAGTAAGCCTTCTCTTCTTTTTTGGTGGATGCAAGAAATCTTTTAGCTCCTCATCTCCAGTTTTCACTTGCTCTAGAGTAGTGTAAAATGTTGGAGAGTAATTTCTCCCACATAATGAAAAAGATAAAAAGGCAAAAAAAAGACAAAAGAGGAAATTAGAAAGTTTCTAAAATAGTCTAGATAAGACAAACAAGATTCTAGAAAGAAGGCTCTAGGTTAGAAAGTTCTAGAGGAAGTTTCCAGAAATAGATTGTTTCTAGATGAAGAGTGGAAGAACCTAGAAATACAAGGCATGAATGAAAGCCCTCTATAAAAGAGGCATGATGTAACAGAGTTGTTGCAAGCGATTAAGCAAGTAATGATCAAGTGATCATGAATGTAGCAACATTCGGTGTTTGTAATGTAATTATGTTCTGACATAATGAAATGTGCAGCAGCACAGAGTTGAAGATTAAATTTGTGTTTATGTGATCATATGTTTCTGTATTTTATGTTTTATGTGTTTTGTGGATGTGACATCCACCACCAACAAGTGGTATTAGAGCAGGTTAGATCGTGGGATTGAAGCTGATTGTGAAGTTGCTAATCTAAGGTTATCAGTTCATTAGGTTCATGTGAGATCTAGGGTTTGCAAGTTGACATGTTTGTCTGAAGGAGAAAGAAGAGTGTGAGTTTATTGTGTTTGTAGGTTGATCAAAGCTAGGGTTTATAAAATCATTCCTCTTGAAGGAAAACATTGTGGAGATAAGGCCGCTACCAATAGCAAGAAAAGACAAATCTTTGGAGATTATGTCCAAAAAGTGAAAGGAAGTATCAATAAAAATTAGATTTCCAACACTTGGAGAAATCGCTGAATTCCTCAAACAAGATCACTGAAGTTTGAAGTATTGGTGGTGGATATCACATCCACAAGACTTAAAAATAACAAACATAGAAACATCTCCTCTTACTGATTGATGACTCCCAGATCCATGGCGTCTTGAATGTCAACTAAGGAATTTTCTTGAGGTAAAGTATTGAAGGTTCGCAGTGCTAAACATCTTAAGGAAGTTATCCAATTCAATGGACAATAGAAAATACTCCTTTCCCTCCATTGCATCACTGTTACATAAACTAGAGCCACTTCCTCCCTTTATTCCTAAAATTTCACCACGCAATCACTCGGATGATAATTCAAATTCCTGGCCAATCTTTAGTAGTGAGAAGGATATTAGACCTAGCAAAATTCCTAGTAAAATAGTCAAGAGAACAAGTGGCTCTATCTTTGAAATAAAAGATGATAAATGTGGAAGCATAGTTGATGCACTGCTTGATAGAATGGCTCAAAAAGATGTAATCTATGGAATGCATTTTTCTCTTGCCAAAGATTGTATTTGCAACTACCCTGGAAGAAAGACATCAATGTAAAATATAGAAGTATAGGTTATGAAGGGGGTAAATCATAAAACACACAATAACAGATATTGAACACAGTAAATAGAACTTTCTTTTATTGAACTGGGCAACTCATTACATTATAGAAGCTCAATTACAATCAGAGGATGAATCCTCTACTGGCTGCAACACATTATAGCTTTCCCAACCTCAAGACTCTAGAATATTCAGCCTTCTGTAACCCCAAATCAGCTAGGGTTTTTGTTTTCCCACCTATTCTTGACTCTACACTGGCCCCCTTTTCTCTACTACCATCCAGGGTTCCCAAAATAGTCATAAATAGCACTTTTTGGCAGCCTCCAGCTAAATTTCAAAATTTGCAACTCCCTCCAAAGTAGGTCAACTTCCAGGAAGCATAACTTTTGATCTGGGTGTCCGATTGACGAACTGTTTTAAATGCCAGAAAGCTCGTGATGTGAACTATCATGCTAGAAATCCATAAATGGATTTCTATCAACTTTTTGGAACATTATGGGATGTTTTAGTGCCTCATATCTTGTTCCATAAATTTTCAAGGGCTTTTCAGAAAATAAAAACTTTAATATCTTTCAGCTCACAAATGATCTTTGCCTGATTCCTTCACCAAAGGTATTATATTTTTGTTATGTAACTTTCTACAAGTTTTTGCTTCATTACATGCCCAAATACAAACTTTCTAAAAATAGCAGGTACACTTTCCAAAACAGGCAGGTCGCTATTTTTAGCAGTTTTGGAAAAACTGAAAGTCCTACATTATTATTCTAGATAGTATGGAACCAGAAACACTAATTATGGAAAGAAATAAAAATAGCTACAATGATATTGAATTAACTTCGTTTTGGGTGATGCAAGATTGCTCTTACACCACTAGATGCTCCAGCATCAATGGGCAAGACTGCGATCTTTTTGCAAAATACTTCAAATAGAACTGTGATCTCATGGATTACAGTGAGTGCAGTTAGTAGATGTCATGCCAGTCTTTAGTTGAGAGCATCCACTAGTTTCCATCTCAGGAGAAATTTTATGCAATGATTAAAGAGGCAGGCTTTGAGAAAGTGAGTATGACAACCTTGCGTGTAGAGTAGTTGTAGTTCATTATCGATTCAAGTTATAATAAATATTCATTGTCCTTTTTACAAAGTTTGTTAAGCATTGAGAGTAATCAAAAATATATCTAAAGTGGATAACCAACAAATTACAGTACATGTTGTTGTATACTATCTAATCTCAATCATTAGAGCCAAGGTTTTCATATACTTTGGTAGAGTTGTTTTATATGCATCCTCTTGGTTCATACCGAAGAGGGAGATATTTGGCAATGATTGAGATGTGTTCTACTCAAAGAATCAGATTCAAAAAGAATGCCCATTATTGACGGGCCGTGAAGAGCATATTTTAGTTGATCTTGTAGGGACTTCTGGTGATGGTTTAAGAATTGAGTTCCCAAAATTGAATCCATCTCCAAGTTGTTTTGAGAAACATTATCAAAAATTATGATAGCCTCAGTGATATGTCACTAGCAAGGCCTAATCAATCAAATCATCATAACCTGATTGGTTTGTTGAAGATCTAATAACCTCTGTGTGATGATTGTGGGAAATCAAATATAGTGATAACATGAAGACCAGTTATAAGAGCATTTGAAGCTCTACATGCAACTAACAAATATAAAGCCAGACTCCACCAAGATGGGAGCATTGAAATCAGGTGTGGACATCAATTAAGGTGTAATGGAAGGAGTATTCTTATCAAATAATTATAGTTGGAATTCTCTAATAAACATGTATGTAAATAGTATGGTCGTAAAAGATATTGAGAACATGAATAATATGAAAATGGCCTTGTATACACTACACAAATTGAACCGTCAGAATGTGGTTGAGAAGTCGAATTGAAGATCTGAATTTGATTAGAGTTGGAAGAAAGGTTACACAGGTTGGAATGCTTTGATCCACCAAGAGAGGAGTCGACAGTGGAGTCTCTATGTCGCCTGTTTGGAGCATTTGATCCATTGGATGACTTAGTTGGGCAATCATATACCGCATCAGATTTTGAGGAGTTATCACCCATACAATGGGCATTAGCTCTACAATGTTTGGTGATGGAATAAATGACACTCCTGCTCTTAAAAAGGAAGATATTGGGATAGCAGTGGGATCAAGCACTGCTGTTGTAAAGAGCACTTTTGATATGGTGTTGACTAATGATAACTTTGCCTCAATTATTGCAATTGGGTGAGCATTATACAATAATACAATATAGTTCATCTGATAACACCGAGCACAAGTACTCCTCCCCTTTTACTACTTTTAGGAAAAATGCTTGCCTTGATGTAGTCAAAGAAGAGCAAATGCCTTCGGTAGTTTTACCTCAAGCTGAATATCTTGATGCAACGGCTCATCAACATTCAAAGAGCAAGGATATAATGTATGACATAGATGATTACTTCTTGAATGCACTAGAGGACTACCAATTATTGTGTACAGGTGAATCCTAGTTTATTAAAGACTCTCAGGAGCTTGATTTTCTTTTATGTAATGAGTTTCTTGAGAGCTAGGTTCACCAAGGTACTTTTAAAGATGAGAGTCCCATGCCTGATCTCTCTGAATGTGGTCAAATTGGAGGCAATGAATCTGAATCTCATCAAAAGATGGTTGAAGCTAGGAATTTGATGTCTAGCCTTCTTGATTATGGTTGCATTGGAAATGATGAACCTCAAAAGGAACTTATTGAAAACAGTGAAGTTGAAAGGGATGTAAAAAGTAATTGTAGCAATTATATGTATTGGGAAGGACTCTAGGGAAGTCAAAATGTCACTCTTAAAAGTGAGTTATTAAATTAATCTGAAGATAGCTTTTGAAAGGTAGTTACTCCATGAGAGTATGAAAAAATAAATTTTACTTGTTCGGTGGAATTTCAAAAGATCAGTTATAAGAGAAGATAAAAGATTTCTTAACATTTCAAGAGGTAGTTACAAAAAAAGAAAAGTTTCCTGAGAGACTTATAAATATGTTTTTTATTATCATGTAAAAGGGATCTTTTTTTTCATCTCAGAAATAGGGAAGGAGGAAGCAAATTTTCTTTTCAAGCACAGTTTGTTGTATCAAATGTGGAATCTTTGAACTTACATATTGGATAAATAAGGGGATTATTTCTTAATCTTTGCATTTATTAATATTCTCTTTGATTTCCAATGTCCTTATTGTTTCCATAATTGTTCTTCAATATTATATTTGTGTTGATATTGAAGAACAATTAAAGAGACACAAAGGACATTGGTAATCAAAGAGAATATTAATAAATGCAAAGATTCAAAAATAATCCCCTTGTCTATCCAATATGTAAGTTCAAATACTCCACATCTGATACAACAAACTGTGCTTGAAAAGAAATCTACTTCCTCCTTCCCTGTTAAGAAATATTTTATCTTCTTCCGCAACTGATCTTTTGAAATTCAACCAAACAAATAAAACTTATTCTTTCATCTTCTCGTGGAATAACTGTCATTTAAAATCTATCTTCAAATTAATTTAATAACTCACTTTTAAGAGTGACATTTTGACTTCCCTAGGTCCTTCCCAACACATATAATTGCTACAATTATTTCTTACCTCCCTTTCAACTTCATTGTTCTTAATAATTTCCTTTTGAGGTTCATGGTTTCCAATGCAACCATAATCAGGAAGGCCAAACATCAAATTCCAAACATCAACAATATCCCGACAAGATTCAGATTCATTGGCTCCAATTCAACCACATTTAGAGAGATCAGGCAAGGGACTCTAAGCTTTAAATGTCCCTTGGCAAGATTAGCTCTCAAGAAACTCATTACATAAAAGAGACTCCAGCTCTTGAGAGTCTTCAATAAACTGGGATTCACTTGCACATAATAAATGGTAATCCTCTAGTGCATTAAAGAAACAATCAGCTGTGCCATATGTTATACCCTTGCTCTTGGATTGTTGATGAGCCATTGCATCAAGATATTTAGCTTGGGGTAATATGATCCAAGGCAAACTTGCATCTTTCCTGAACATAGTAAAAGGGGAGGAGTACTTGTGCTTGGTGTTACTCGATGAACTGTTTGGTATTATTGTATATGGCTCACCTAGCTACAACAATTGAGGCAAAGTTATCATCATTCAACACCATATTAGAAGCACTCTTTGCAATAGCAGTGCCTGATCCCATTGTTATTCCAATATCTACCTTTTTAAGAGTAGGAGTGTCATTTATTCCATCACCAAATGTTGTAGAACTAATGCCTTTTGTATGGGTGATAACTCCTCAAACTTTGATGTGGCATATGAACACCCAACTAAGTCATCCAATGGATCAAATGCTCCAAATGGGTGACACAAAGACTCTGCTATTGACTCCTCTCTTGGTGGATCAAGCATTCCAACATGTGTAACCTTTCTTCCAACTCTAATCATTCAGATCTTTGATTCAACTTCTCAACCATGTTCTGATGGTTCATTGTGTGTAGTGCATATAAGGGCATTTTCATATTATTCTTGTTCTCAATATATTTTATGACCACACTATTTGCATACATGTCTCTCAGAGCAATCGAGCTGTAATTATCTAATAAAAATACTCCTTCTGTTATGCCTTGATTGATGTTCACACCTAATTTCAATGCTCCCATCTTGGTGGAGTCTAGCTTTATATTTGTTAGCTGCATCTAGAGCTTCAAATGCTCTTGTAACTGGTCTTCATGTTATCGCTATATTCAATTTCCCATGATCATCATGCAGAGTTTATAAGAGTTTCAACATACCAATCAGGTTATGATGATTTGATTGATTAGGCCTTGCTAGAGACATATCACTGAGGCTATCATATTTTTTTGTAATGTTTCTCGAAACAACTCAGAGACGGATGTATTTTTGGGAATTCAATACTTAAACCATCACTAGAAGTCCCTACAAGATCAAATAAAATATGCTCTTCACGTCCCGTTAGTAGCGGCCATTCTTTATGAATCTGATTCTTTGAGTAGAACACATCTCAATCATTGCCAAATATCTCCCACTTCAGCTCGAACCAAGAGGATGCATAGAAAACAACCCTACCAAAGTATATGGAAACCTTGGCTCTAACGATTGAGATTAGATAGTACACAACAACATATACTGTAATTTGTTGCTTATCCACTTCAGATACATTATTATTTACTCTCAATGCTCAACAAACTTTGTAGAAAGGACAATGAATATATATTATAACTTGAATCCAGAATGAATTGCCACTACTCTACCTACAAGGTTCTCATACTCAACTTTCTCAAAGCCTGCCTCCTTAATCATTGCAAAAAATTTCTCCTGAGATGGAAACTAGCAGATGCTCTCAACTAAATACTGGCATGACATCTACTAACTGCGCTCATTGTAATCCATGATATTACACTTCTATTTGAAGAATTTTTCAAATAGATCATGGTCCTACCTATACTTCCACATTTTGCATCGATGTCTTTCTTCCAGGGTAGTTACAAATACAATCTCAGGCAAGAGTGAACTACATTCCATAGATTACATCTCTTTTAGCCATTCTGCCAAGCAGTGCATCAACTATGCTTCCACATTTATCATATTTTATTTCAGAGCTAGAGTCACTAGTTTCCTTGACTATTTTACCAGGAATTTTGCTAGGTCTAATATCCTTCTCACTACTAGAGCTCGACCAGGAATCTAAATTATCATCTGAGTGATCGTGTGGTGAAATTGCAGGAATAAAGGGAGGAAGTGGCTCCAGTTTATGTAGCAGTGATGCGGTGGAGGGAAAGGAGTATTTTCTATTGTCCATTGACATTATGCAACTTCCTCAAGATGTTTAGCACTATGAACCCTCAATACTTTACCTCAAGAAAATTCCTTAGTTGATATTCAAGATGCCATGGATCCAGGAGTCATCAATCACTGAGAGGAGATCCAAAATGCCTAAGGGGGAACGCACTTACACCATGAACAAGGAGAAACCCTAAATCTCTAGAAAACATATGAGCTTGACAGGTTATCAGCCTATTTTTGAACTTTTGAACCTTTTTAATGAAGTTTGTTTTTTTCATGAAATCCAGACAACGAGTCAGGAGGTCAGGGCTTTCTAGAACTCTAGAACCAATGAGTTAGGGGGTCAAAAATTTTCAAAACCTCCGACCATAAAGGGAGCCAGGTAGTCAGGCTATTTTGGAGTTTAAAACTTTTCAAAACCTAGAGTCCTTAGTAAATAAAGTCACTAAAGTACTTTTGATGAAATATTTTATTCTTTTAAACCACGTGACTTCATAATGCATTTTTCTAAATTTATAAATTTGAGAAGATATAAATGCTCCACCCAAATTTATCACACGGATAAAGTTGGTACCTCTGGATAGAAAACTTCATAATTTTCATGTAAAAGCTCCATTTTAACCAAAATTTGGAAAGAATGATGATCAGGCCCCTACAAACAAAACCCAAAAAACATTTTTTTCTCCACTAACGAGAATCTCAGACTTTGACTTTATTTGTGAATTGCAGACGGGAAAAAGTGAAGTTAAAAATCTTGCACATGGTAAAGTAATTTGGTATGAAAATTGATGAATTGGGTATATTTAAGTTATAATCAATCTCATAAGAGGAATTTGCACCATCTCAAGTAGGTTTTAAAATTTAATCATTTTTGTGTTTTGTTAGGTTTCAAGGTGTGGGTACTCGGAAATTTTGAAAATTTTCAAGTTCAAATTTTTGGACAACAATAGGATCTAATTGGGGATAAAGACTAAGAAGGATGAAGCAAGGGACCTAGAATCTCAAGTGTGGACTAGTGCTTAAATCCATTGGACAATAGAGTCAGAATGCACAGGAGAACAAGGGGTGAGAGCAAGCCAAAAACAAGATGGAACAAGAAAGGACACTACACTACCAACACACCAAAAACTGCTAATATGTACATGGTACGAAGACTCTACCTTTGATAACTCCAAGATGGTCATGCAAACCCACTAACAGGTTGTCAGAAATAAATACCAAAGTGGAAAAGAAAAGTGTACCCATGGAGCATTTGTAAGCTCAAAAGCCATATGCTGATTATAAGCATAAATCTGAAATTCATATGGCAAAAGAAAATCCTGAGTGATATGTCAGAGCCAAACAACCACTTTGCATCATAAAATTCTGGAATCTCTTCAACATGCTCTTGTGTATAACCACCCATTTCTGCAGTAGATGAATTAATGTCCCATGCTTGAAAATAACCATGATTACTCAACCCATCAGAAAGCCAATCATTAGCCACATATGACTCATGTAAAACTAGAAGTGAATTAAGTGTAGTTGGAGAAGAATAAGAATCTACATCATCAAGAAAACCCTCATGTGGCTGAAAATCACCCTCAACTAGAATAATATTCTCTTTCTATGTTGGAATTGATTCATGTGTTATGTGACCCAATTCATCATTCCCACTCATAAGCTGTAGATCAAATAAAATAGCCTCTTATCCAAACAAAAATTTCATCTTTAGATGCATTAAGACACCAATTTGGAATGTAAACAATATATGGTTCATCACATTTATCTATTTGATCACTTATATTAGAACTATCATGGGTACATTTAACCTCATCTTTCAAATCTTGTTCAAAAATTTCAGCATTCAGATTTTCAAAATGAAAAGATTCATAGATAAGATGAGGTTATCTATGAATCTTTCTCAGGGAATGTGAAGGACTCATACTTAGTTTGCATGCAATTAGGAGAAAAGACATTTGACATCTCATCTGTGTGTTGTGTATGCTCAAATTGGTCTTGATTATCGGTAAAAGTAAATACCTCTATTTCTGCAGTATATAAGGATGAAAAAACAACACCTTTTGCATTCTCATCTTTACAATTTGCATCACATAAAGATTGTTCACCTACTACCTCACATGGGAAACTTACCGAATTATCATTGTCTTTCTCATAATGCAAATAATAAGCTTCAACTCTCCTATCCACATGAGGTTTCACTTCTACCTTGCTTGCTTTATTTCTACCAAAGTGTTTGGAATAAAAAAAAGAGAGGTTGAAGCATTCAAGAGACAGAGGTTATGTATTATGGAAACTTATAGTTTGAAAATTTTGTTTACGTATGACAGCCTTCCTCATATTTTCAATATTCAAATTATTCATAACCTGACTTGTTTTCCATAAACCACTTGTAACCATATCATCCTCAATTTTTATAGCCTCTTGTTGTGCAACTTCAATGTCATTTACTTTACTTCTTTTTAAATCAAATTGAAGATCTGGATGCAATGTAGAAATAAAAGTACACAGTTTAATTTGTTTACTCGGTTGAATGGGTGCAGTAATTTTTCTGAGCAGCCAGTTGTATCTATCTATGAAATCTCTGGTGGATTCACCATTTTATTTTTGAATATTGAAAAACTGATTTATCAAAGCATCTTCATCAATAGGACTTTTATACCTTGTTAAGAACTTCTTCTTCAATGAATCCCAATTAGTTATGCACTTATGTTCTAAATAACAAAACTAATCTATTGCAGGCCCAGTAAGAGATTCAATAAATAATCTAATGAAAACATCTTCTTTGCTTACCCCCAAAATGACACATGCGACCATGAACACTAGAATGTGTTCTTCAGCATCTTGAGAGCTTTCCCCACTGAACTTTAGAAAATGTTTCCATGATCCTTCAGGAAATGGTGAATACATAGGCAAAGAAAGAGGCCCTAAGTGATTTCCCCATTGTTGGGAAGAAGTCAAGGCCATAGTGCAAATCTGAAAATTAAATCAGCAGCAGTCTTTGCTGGAACATAATATTTCTAGGAAAACAAGAGAATTGATCTTTCAATTTCAAATCCCTAGTAGAGTTGTCAAAAATCTATTCACTAATAGATTTTTCTGACTGAGGACAGAATTTAAATTTTCATCACCATGACATATTCATTCAAAGATAAACATTCATAGTAATGGAATTAATGAACATCCAATTCTCCAGTATAAATAAATATAACCACCAGCAACACACTCAACATAAGAAGAATGATATTTCAAACACCATAGCACAAAGACTATATTTGCTCAATCACCAAACAGTATTTCTCTTTTTGTATTGAAGCCAAACTAAAATATAAACATATCAAAAGTATCTAACTTAATTAGTAAAACAAAGTTTCCCCAAAAAGAAGATCCATACTATGTCCCTCTACATATATTTATATGTCCACATAATAACTGTCCTTTTGAAATAGAATGGTTTCTTGAAGACATTCATTTTTAAAATAATAAGAAAGTTTAAAAAAAGTGTTTGAGCGAAATATTAAGAAATGCATAAAAGAAATGAAAGCTAATTCGCCACCCCTTCACCTTCCTTCGGGTCTTCAACGCTTTCCTGGCCTTGATCTTCTACCATCTTTTCTCACACCTTCATCTTTAACTTGTATTCTCGATACTTGGTTACAACAACAGTGATGCCTTTGCTTCCTACAGTTGTAGTAATTTGCAACCTAGTTCTGAATCTCGCTAAAGTCTTACCTATCTTTGCCATATCTTCTTGAATATCAGCATCTCTCTTTTTAAAACCATTAAGGTAGACTTGCATAATGCCCATTTTACCCAATGACTCTACTGTCAAGATCTAAGACTTATTTGTAAAGCATGTCTTTAGCTTCATTTGTAATTTCCTTAGGATCCTGCAAATTCTCTCCAAACTCATTCTAGATTCAAGTTATCATAAATATTCATTGTCCTTTTTACAAAGTTTGTTGAGCATTAGGAGAAATTAATAATGTATCTAAAGTGGATAACTAGCAAATTATAGTATACATTATTGTGTACTATCTAATCTCAATCATTAGAGACAAGGTTTTCATATACTTTGATAGAGTTGTTTTCTATGCATCCTCTTTGTTTGTGTCAAAGTGGGAGATATTTAGCAATTATTGAGATGTGTTATGCTCAAAGAATCAGATTCAGAAAGAATGGCCTCTACTAATGGGCCGTGAAGAGCGTATTTAGTTGATCCTATAGAGAGTTATGGTGATGGTTTAAGTATTGAGTTCTCAAAAATGCATTTGTCTCTCAGTTGTTTTGAGAAACATTGATGAAAATTATGATAGCCTCAGTGATATGTCTCTAGCAAGGCCTAATCAATCAAATCATCATAACCTGATTGGTGTGTGATGATCATGGGAAATCAAATATAGTGATAACATGAAGAATAGTTACAAGAGTATTCGAAGCTCTAGATACAGCTAAAAAACATAAAGCCAGACTCCACCAAGATGGGAGCATTGAAATTGGGTGTGGACATCAATCAAGGTGTAATGGAAGGAGTATTTTTATTAGATAATTACAGTTCGAATGCTCTGAAAGACATGTATACAAATAGTGTGGTCATAAAAGATATTGAGAACATGAATAATATGAAAATGGCCTTGTATACACTGCACACAATGAACCATCAGAATGTGGTTGAGAAGTCAAATCAAAGATCTGAATTTGATTAGAGTTGGAATAAAGGTTACACAGGTTTGAATGCTTGATCAACTAAGAGAGGAGTCGATAGTGGAGTCTCTGTGTCACCATTTTGGAGCATTTGATCCATTGGATGACTTAGTTGGGCATTGATATACTGCATCAGAGTTTGAGGAGTTATCACCCATACAACGGGCATTATCTCTAAAATGTTTGGTGATGGAATAAATGACATTCCTCTTAAAAAGGTAGATATTGGAATAGCAATGGGATTAGGCATTGTTGTTGCAAGGAGTGCTTCTGAAATGGTGTTGACTGATGATACCTTTACCTCAATTGTTACAGTTGGGCAAGCCATATACAATAATACAAAATAGTTGATTTGGTAACACCAAGCACAGGTACGCCTCTCTTTTTACTATGTTCAGGAAAGATGCATGTTTTCCTTGATGTAGTCAAAGAAGAGAAAATGTCTTGGGTGGTTTTACCTCAAGCTAAATATCTTGATTTAATGGGTCATCAACATTCTGAGAGCACGGATATAACGTATGGCATAGATGATTATTTCTTGAATGCACCAAAGGATTACCGATTATTGTGTTCAAGTGAATCCCAGTTTATTGAAGACTCTCAAGAGCTGGAGTCTCTTTTATGTAATGAGTTTCTTGAGATCTAGGCTCACCAGGGGACTTTTAAAGATAAGAGTCCCATGTCTGATCTCTCTGAATGTGGTTGAATTGGAGGCAATGAATCTGAATCTTGTTAGGAGATTGTTGAAGCTAGGAATTTGATGTCTAGCCTTTCTTATTATGGTTGCATTTGAAACCATGAACATCAAAAGGAACTATTGAAGATAGTGAAGTTGAAAGGGAGGTAAAAAGTAATTGTAGGAATTATATGCATTGGGAAGGACTTAGGGAAGTCAAAATGTCATTCTGAAAAGTGAATTATTAAATTAATCTAAAGATAGCTTTTAAAAGACAATTATTCCATGAGAAGATGAGAGAAAAAATTTTATTTGTTTAGTGGAATTTCAAAAGATTAGTTACGGGAGAAGATAACAAATTTTTTAACCTTTCAAGAGGCAGTTACGAAAATGGAAAAGTTTGCTGAGAGACTTATAAATATGCTGTTTATTATCATGTAAAAGGGATCTATTTTTTTCAGCTCATAAACAAGGAAGGAGGAAACATATTTTCTTTTCAAGCATAGTTTGTTGTATCAGATGTGGAGTTTTTGAACTTACATATTGGAGAAATAAGGGGATTATTTTTGAATCTTTGCATTTATTAATATTCTCTTTGATTGCCAATGTCCTTTGTGTCTCCATAATTATTCTTCAATATTATATTTGTGATGTCAGATTGTGTTGATGTTTTATTTCTAAAACTGTGAATTCAAGATTAAATCATCTTTTGAAAATGATCTACTATTTATCTTTTCTTGTTTACCGATTGGGGTTGTGGGACATGTGAACTGTAAGTCATTTAACCTACATCCTCGTCATTTAAATTAACATATCGCACCTATGTTATGGCTATGAACAAGTGTTAGTCTCCCTTTTCTACTTTCTAGTTAAAAGCATACCCTGTGTTTCCATTTATTGTGTATCATAAGGTTGAGCTATACCTCTAAAATTTAGAGAAAGGTTGTTAATTCAATGACAACTTCTCCAATTGTTAGTGCAATTAGTCCTTCTTCCCAGAAATTTTGAGTCATTTTGCATAGCTATTTTCAAAGAAAAAATTTGTTCACTAACATGTTTTTGGTGACTCTACTAGGGATTCGAAATAGAAAGATCAGTGCTCTTGTTTTGCTAGAAATATAAAGGTACCTCCATGAGCATGGAGGCTCGTGGCTCATTGAAGTTAAATGTACTAAAAAATACTCTGTTCTAAAGTAGACTACTGTTGATTTAATTTTTAGATTTACAATATGGCCTTGACTTCTTCCCAGCCATGGGGAAATCACTTTGGACCTCTTTCTATGCCTATATATTCACCATTGCATGAAGGATCATGAAATTTTTTTCCAAAGTTCAGTGGGGAAAGCTCTCTAGATGCTAAATAACACATTCTGGCATTCATGGTTGCATGTGGCATTTTGGGGGTAAGCGAAGAAGATGTTTTTGTCAAATTGTTTATTGAGTCTCTTACTGGACCTACAACAGATTGGTTTTGTTATTTAGAAGAGAAATGAATAACTAATTGGGATTCATTGAAGAGGAAGTTCTTGGCAAGGTATAAAAGTCCTGTTGATGGAGCTATTTTGTTGAATCAGTGTTTCAATAATCAAAAACAAAATGGTGAATCCATCAGAGATTTTGTAGACAGATACAACCAGCTGCTCAGAAAAATTCCTACACCCATTCAACCAAGTAAGCAACTTAAACTCTGCACTTTTATTTCTGCATTGCATCTAGATGTTCAATTTGAGTTAAAAGGAAGTAAAGTAAATGAGATTGAAGTTGCACAACAAGAGGCTGTAAAAATTGAGGATGATATGGTTACAAGTGGTTTATGAAAAATAAGTCAGGTTATGAATAATTTGAATATTGAAAATATGAGGAAGCTTGTCATATGCAAACAAAATTTTCAGCCTATAATTTTCTATAATACACATCCTCCATCTTTGGAATGCTTCAACCTCTCTATTTTTTATTCCAAACACTTTGGTAGAGATAAGGCAAGCAATGTAGATGTGAAACCTCATGTAGATAGGATAAGTTGAAGCTTATTATTTGCATTATGAGGAAGACAATGATAAATCTATAAGTTAATCTTTAAATGTGATGCAAATTGTAAAGATGAGAATGCAAAGGGTGTCATTTTGTCATCCTTATATACTACAGAAATAGAGGTATTTACGATTACCGATAATGAAGACCAATTTGAGAATACATAGCACATAGATGAGATGTCAAATGTCTTTTCTCCTATTTGCATGCAAACTGAATATGAGGCCTTCACATTCCCTGAGCAAGATGAAATGGAAACATGGCTACAAGAAGAGGTCAGAAATGATCTTATCTATGAATCTTTTCATTTTGAAAATATGAATGCTGAAATTTTCAAACAAGATTTGAAATATGAGGTTAAAAGTATCCATGATAGTTCTGATATAAGTGATCAAATGGATAAATGTGATGAACCACATATTGTTTACATTCTGAATTGGTGTCTTAATGTATCTAAAGATTCATTTTTGTGTGGAGAAGAGGCTATTTTATGTGATCTATAGCTTATGGGTGAGAATGTTGAAGTGGGTCACATAACACATGAATCAGTTCCAGCACAAAAAGAGAATATTATTCTAGTTGAGGGTGATTTTAATCCACATGAGGGTTTTGTTGATGATGTAGATTTTGATTCTTCTCCAACTAAACTTAATTCGCTTCCATTTTTACATGAGTCATCTGTGGCTAACGATTGGCTTTCTAATGGGTTGAGTAATCATGGTTATTTTTCAGGCATGGGACATTAATTCATCTACCACAGAAATGGGTGGTTATACACAAGAGCATGTTGAAGAGATTTTAGAAGTTTATGATGTAAAGTGTTTGTTTGGCTCCAACATATCACTTAGGAGGTTCTTTTGCCATATGAATTTCAGATTTATGTTTATAATTAGTAGATGGATATTGAGCTTACAAATGCTCCATAGGTACACTTTTCTTTTCCACTCTAGTATTTATTTCTCCCATCCTATTAATGGATTCACATGACCATCTTGGAGTTACCTAAGGTAGGGTCTTCCTACCATGTACATATTAGGAGTTTTTGGTGTGTTGGTACTGTAGTGTCCTTTCTTGTTGCATCTTGTTTTTGGCTTGCTCTCGCCCCTTTTTCCTCTGTGCTCTCTGACTCTATTGCCCAATGGATTTAAGCACTGGTCCACACTTGAGATTTTGGGTCCCTTGCTTCATCCTTCTTAGTCCTTGTCTCCAATCAGAGCCCGTTGTTGCCCCAAAATTTTAACTTGAAATTTTTTTGGAGTACCCACACCCTGAAACCTGTCAAAACACAAAAATGATTAAATTTTAAAACCTACCTAAGCTGGTGCAAATTTCTCTTATGGGATTGATTATAACTGCAATATACCCAATTTGTCTGGTTTTCATGCCATATTACTTTACCATGTGCAAGATTTTTAACTTCACTTTTTCCTGTCTACAATTCACAAATAAAGTCAAAGTCTGAGATTTTGGTTACTGGAGCAAATTTTTTTTCGTTTTTGTTTGTAGGGGCCTGATCATCATCCTATCAAAATTTCATGTAAAATGGAGCTTTTATGTGAAAATTATGAATTTTCTATCCAGAGGTCCCATGTTTATTCACAAGATAAATTTTTAGTGGAGCATTTATATTTTCTCGAAGTTACAAAGTTAGAAAAATTCATTATGAAGTCACATGGTTTAAAAGAATAAAAGATTTCATCAAAAGTACTTTGGTGACTTTATTTACTAAGGATTTTGGGCTTTGAAAAGTTTTAAACTCCAAAATAGCCCGACTACTTAGCTACCTTTATGGTCGGAGGTTTTGAAAAATTTTGAACCCCCAACTCATTGGTTCTAGAGTTCTAGAAAGCCTCGACCTCTCAACTCCTTATTGTCAGTATTTCACGAAAAAATGAACTTCATTAAAAAGGTTCAAAAGTTCAAAAATAGGCTGACCACCCGACAAGCTCATATGTTTGCTAGAGATTTAGGGTTTCTTCTTGTTCATGGTGTAAGTGTGCTCCCCCTTAGGCATTCCAGATCTCCTCTCAATGATTGATGACTCCCAGATCTATGCCATCTTTAATGTCCACTAAGGAATTTTCTTGACGTAAAGTATTGAAGGTTTGCAGTGCTAAACATCTTGAGGAAGTTGCGCAATGTCAACGAACAATAAAAAATACTCCTCTCCCTCCATCGCATCACTGCTGCATAAATTGAAGCCACTTCCTCCCTTTATTCCTGCAATTTCACGACATGATCTCTCAGATGGTAATTTAGATTCTTGGTTGAGCTCTAGTAGTGAGAAGGATATTAGACCTAGCAAAATTCCTAGTAAATTTAGTAAAGGAAACCAGTGACTCTAGCTTTAAAATAAAAGATGATAAATGTGGAAGCATAGTTAATGCATTTCTTGACACAATGGCTCAAAGAGATGTAATCTATGGAATGCAGTTCACTCTTGCCAGAGATTGTATTTCCAACTGCCTTGGAAGAAAGACATTGATGCAAAATGTGGAAGTATAGGCAAGACTGTGATCTGTTTAGAAAATGCTTTAAATAGAAGTGTAATCTCATGGATTACAGTGAACACAGTTAGTACATGTCATGCCAGTATTTATTTCAAAGCATCTGCTAGTTTCCATCTTAGGAAAAATTTGCTGCAATGATTAAGGAGGCAGGCTTTGAGAAAGTTTAGTATGAGAACCTTGTAGGTAGAGTAGTTGCAATTCATTCTAGATTCAAGTTATAATTAATATTCATTCTCCTTTTTACAAAGTTTGTTGAGCATTGAGAGCAATTAATAATGTATCTAAAGTGGATAACTAGCAAATTATAGTATACATTGCTATGTACTATCTAATCTCAATCATTAAAGCCAAGGTTTTCATATACATTGGTAGAGTTGTTTTCTATGTATCCTCTTGGTTCATGTTGAAGTGGGAGATATTTGGCAATGACCTTCTATTTGTTCTGCATTGAGTCCATTGTTTTTTGGAGGTTCTGGATATCCTCTGCATGTTTACCGCATAGAGTGTAATCCCCCTTGTTGGCTTGATGAACAGTCTCCCTCGCATGCTTCTTACCAATAGTGGCATTCTTCTTACCTTCCAAGCTATTCGAGCTGCTTTTATTAATCGAGACAAAGTGGCTAGTGCCCTCAACTTCGTGCATAGAATCAATCGGAGTCTCCTCCCCTTCTTCATCCATAGTCTCCTCCACAAATTTAGAGTCCTTAGAACCTTTCACCCCTGGAGAACTGATCAGTGGTTTTCGATCAATCCTTTTTGAATGGCGGATACTTAGAAGAGCAGTCTCCCCACCTTCAATACTACCCTTAGTTTCCATAATAGTGTCCAATTCAACAATTTTCACAGGAGCATCCTCGATGGAAGCACCCTTTCCTTCCTTTTTCTTCTTCACCAGAATTCCCTCCAATTCCTCCACCCTATCTCTCTTGCTAGACTTCCTTCCCTGCATCAGAGTAACATGCTTCTATTTCATATTTTTAGCAGAAACAGGGGTCTCAGATAGAATCTCTTCCACCACACTAGGGTCACCCTTAATCATGGAAGGCCCAATGCAAGTTTTCACTTTACCCTTACCTCTGTGGGAACTCTCTGGATGAGGGTCCTCTGGACTCTTAACTTGAATAGGTTCAGGCAAACAAAGGGCAAGGTGGAAATGATACAGTTTCAAAATAAGTCCTTGATGAATCAAAATGAGAGGATAATTGGCATTCTTGGCCCTAAGCTCCCTAACAAACTTAATAGAATTTTCTAGTGAAGAAAGTAAAAAGAAGGGAAAACTAATCTCAACCTTGTTCCTAAAATGATTTAAGAGAGCAAAGTGATAGTTGTAGTATACCCAAAATCACCTTTCAAGCGTGAAAAACTTCATTATCATGAGACAGATTTGTCTCCATGGCTCCGGTAACTCCTCTCTCTCAAAACCACCATGAAGTTTCACAGGAGCCTCCCCCTCATGGAAGAAGAGATTCATGTGCTTAGGGTCGGCCACTTTGTTATGCCTCAAGTGCTTTTTGGCTTTCATTGGTAACCCAGTGGCTTGACCGATGACCTCCTCAGAGATTTGGAAACCAATCTTCCCAATCCTGACTTCTCTGGTTTCCTCATCCCACGACTCTGCAAACTGTTTTGAAAGATTTTCATCATGTCCTATCATCCCTTCGAGGAATGGCACCACCTCCCCCTCCTGGATAATATGCCAAACTATAGGTTCCTGCTTAAATTACTTGGCCAAGTTGGGTTCAATTTTCATGATATCTCCTCCCATCTTACTGGTCTGAGAATGGCTAAGGAAACTAAACTAGTTTTGATCAATATGGAAACAAACACAATTCACAGCCTTGAAATTCAAAAAGGTACCACTAAAATAGCAATTGTATTGAGTTGTAATAATGATGATGATGCCATTATTATTATTACAAGCCTTAAAATCGCCGCCAAGATACATCTCATCGGGAGAAGGATTTAGCCACCACCTCATGTGAAGATATGTGACTCTAGCCTCCATCTTAAATAAACCACAATGGATCATGAATTTAGCCATCACATCCGTCCTCCATCTCCCAACCACCAGTCCACTTCTCATCATTTTAGAATTGTGAAATCTATACTCTGGATCTCTGCCAATACTGAAGTCCTTGTGCCTTTTGGCACACCAACCAAAATTTCCCATCAAGCTCTTCATAGTACTATTATCAAGGTTGTCCCCTATATCCTCATGGACCCCTTTACCCCAACTTCTATTAATTGGACCTGGTTGACTCAACCACAACCTAACAACCTCATTCTGCAGGGGATTCTTGATAATCCTGCCAAAATTAATTTGAAAATTTGAATTGTCAGTCTCGCTTTCCCCAAGATCAGGAACTTCCTCCTGTCTCACACCTTGATGATACCACAAAGCAACCACCATCACCCACCACTTATATTTCCCATCTCTTAACATCTTACTCAATGAGGTTACGAATTTCTTGAGATGCTTCTCCAACATTTCCATCCATCCTTCCCACTTCCAACATTAGCCAAGGCATCTGCCATGGTGTTTCCTTCTCTATATATATGAGAAATCTTATAGTCCTCTAGACCATTTAGAAGTATCTTGATATTCCCCATGATATCCTCTAGGTTCCATCCTACCTGAGAATGACCAAGGGCAGCATTCACAATTAGCTGAGAGTCACCTTCGATATGAAGTCTTTTGATATTCATGGAGATAGCTAGCTTGATACCCCATACCATAGCCATGGCTTCCACTTCATTATTTATTTTAATGCCAATCCTGCCAGCATAAGCAACAATAACCTCTCCAGCATCCGTTCTTAAGATACCACCACCACTAGCATTACCTGGATTCCCTTTAGCTGCACCATCAAAATTCAACTTAACCCACCCTTGTTGTGGTGAAATCCATTTGGTTCTAGCTCAGGCTAACTTTTTGGTCATGTCCACCTTGTATGAGTTCAGGTCCCAATTCTTTATCATGTTTAGTTCTTCTCTCCCCAGGTGCCTATCCACAACTTTAAACTAAGAGGAATTGATGTTATTAGCTAACAACTTGAAAAAACTTTGAAAGACCTCAAGAGGGGTTCTGCTCTTTTCCTTGAAGATTCTATTATTACGTTTCTTCCACAAAAATCCAAACTAAATGGGGAGGTATTTGGTTCCAAAGTTCTTTCAAAATTGGAAGAACTAGATTATATGGGTGCTTCAATTCTCCCACCAACAATTCTAGTTTGGCATTCAGAATCCAATTAACATTCAGCTTTTGGGGATTGAGACCCCAGACCTCCCAAGACAAACTGTAATGAAGGAAGAGGTGAGTCAAGGATTCCACCTCAGATTCACATAGAATACATCTGGTTGGCATACAGAATCCTCTCCTTTTCAGATTATCCAGGGTCAAGACCTTATTGTGCATTAGAGTCCGCCAAAAGAAGTTAATTTTTAGAATGAGTTTAGGGGACCAAATTTTACTCCAAACTCCTTCGTCACCATTGTTTAACAACAAATTATATGCACTTTTGATAGTAAATAGACCTCTCTTATCCTTATCCTAGACCATCTTGTCCCTCGTGGAAAAAAAAGATAATCTATAATCTTCCAAAGATTTTTTAAGTTGAACCATCTTTTCCTTCTCACCTTCATCCCGGGCATAACCTCAGATCTCTTTCCAACTCTGGAGACCTTCGTAGGTTCTTATGTAGCCATCCACTTTAGTGCCAAGCACCTTGCTAGTCCTACCCACAATCCTACCATATTCCAGCTCTATCAAGGGTTTATCCTGCAACCACCAATCGTTCCAGAAGTTGACCTCTTTACCATCCCCAATCCTCCATCTCAGACCTTGACGGATGAGGCCTCTAGTTTTAATAGTCCCATTCCAAATAATCGAGCCCTTAGGAAGGCTCTCCTTTACAATAAGACTTCTACCTTGGTCTCCATTGAGATATTTGGCTCTCATGATATCCCCCCAATCAGTACTGTTCTTGATAAGGTTCCACCCTATCTTGGCTAGCAAAGCCTTATTCATCAAATGAATTCTTCTAATGCCCAAACCCTCTTGACTTCTAGGAACACAAAATTTCTCCCAGCTCACCAGGGCAAATCTTTTCTTCTCTTCAACCCTCGTCCAAAGAAACTTCTTCTAGATCTGTTCAATCTTATCTGCCATATTTTAAGGAATTTTGAAGAGGCACAGTGCATAGTTAGGCATCCCTTGTAAAGAAGCTTTGAGAAGCTAAAACTTTCCAGCTTAGCTCAGGAGGGCACCCTTCCACCCTGCCAATTTCCTCTAAATTCTTTCCACCAGTACCTTCCAAAACTCCAAAGAGACTTTGTTAATGGTTAGGGGGATGCCCAAATATGTAGCTAGGAGACTTTCACTCGAACAACCCAAAATTCCAGTAATCTTTTGTTGAAGGTTTGGCAGAGTATTCAAGAAGTAGATATGATTTTTTTTCAAAATTGATAATCTAACCTGAAACCGCCTCATAGTTCTTGAAAAGTCCCTTCCATCTTCTAGGTTCCACCACTGAAGCCAACCCAAACAATATAGTTTCATCCATAAATTACTGAATCACCAAATTTTTGGTTGTTGAAGCAGGTTTTATCCCATGAAGAGTCCCCTGCATTAACAGATTATAAGCGTTCCTTCCCAGAACTTTAGTAAGCAGATAAACAAGTATGGTGAAAGAGGGTCACCTTGTCTAATGCCTCTCCCAGAGGGGAACAACCCTTTTGGGGATCCATTAACAAGTACCAAGAATCTGGTTGTAGATATATATTCTTTGATTATGTTACTAATTTTTTCATTAAATCCAAATTTCCTGAGAATTCTCAAAAGAAAGTCCCAGCTGACCTTGCCATAAGCTTTCAAGATATCTAGTTTGAAAATCATACTTGGGGTGTTGCTTTTTTGGACAGAGTGATTTATTTCATGAGTGGTGATTGCCACATCTAGGATTTGTCTCCCTGGGATGAAGCCTTTCTGGGTGGGAGCAATGAGTTTATCTAGCAGGTGCTGCAATTTGAACACCAAAAGTTTAGTGAAGACCTTATATATCGTATTACAAAGCTTGATTAGTCAAAAATCCACCATGGTCTAAACTTCAGACTTCTTTAGGATAAGGCCTATAAAAGTGTTGTTCAATTGTCGTAAGAGTCTCCCTGTCCTGAAAAAATCTTGCACCGCCAGAAGGACGTCATTACCAATAATCTCCCAGAACTTCTAAAAGAACACCAGGGGAAAACCATCCAGGCCCAAGGGTTTGTAAGCTCCCGTGGAGAATATAGCCACTCTAACCTCCTCCAGGGTAATGGGTTTGGTCAACAGGTAATTATCCTCCTCAGAGAGAATATTAGGAATCACCTCCAGGAGAGGGTTCATATCCTCCTCTAGCACACTTGATTGTTGTTCTACCAACAAAGTTTTGAAGTACTCCATCACCATGTTGTCGATCTCTTCCTCTTCCTCCACCAATTGCCCTTGTTCATCTCTAAGTGCTCTGATGGTATTTCTCTTACTGTGTCGTAATGTAGATTGATGGAAAAAAGAGGTGTTCCTATCCCCTTCTCTAAGCCACTGAACCCTAGATTTCTGTTTCCAGTAGACCTCTTCCTCCTTAATAGTGTGGGTCCATTCCTTGGAGAGATTCTTCTCCATCAAGTGCAGATCCTCAGATATGTCTCCCTGATCAATTTTACTTTGAATGTCTTTCAATTTTTCCATAATGTTTTTCTTCCCACTTAGAACATTTCCAAAAGTAAATCTATTCCAGCCCTTCACCTTGTTTCTCACATTGGCCAATCTCTTAGCCAGCCTGAACATAGCTAGCCCTTGAACTGAAATTATCCACCAGCTTAACAAGAAATCTCTAAAATCAAGATGGAGGGCCCACATCATTTCAAATCTAAACAGAAAAGGACCTTTGTTGCCCTTCCCACTCCAGTTAGGTAAGAGAGGTCTATGGTCTGAACCAATCCTGGGGAGAGTAGATGGATGAAGACTATTCATAATAGTCTAGTAGGAAGATATTAAAAATCTGTCCAATTTAACCTCAATCAAGTTATTCCCTTGTCTTCTGTTAGACCAGGTGAAGGCCTGCCCTGACAATTCCACATCCATAAGGCCTGCATTTCCAAGAAAATCAGCAAGATCCATCATGCTATCAGAGTAGTTAGTTAACCCCCCATTTTTTTAGAAGGGAAAAGAGGGGAGTTAAGGTCTCCCACCACCATCCAATTGACTCTTCTATTTTTCCTAATTTTGTCTGCTAGACTCTCCCAAACTTCCTTTCGACTACTATGAGTATTGGGGGCATAAACATTAATCAACATCCACCATTCAAGATGAAAGCAAAAGGCAACCTCCACATGATTCTTAGAACAAGATATGAGTTTACCAGTAATGTCTTGCCTCCAAAGAGTAACAATTCCTCCAGAGGCCCTAGTAGCCTCACTTATAGCATACATCGCATTGGGCCAAATATAATTAAGGATAGATTTGAAGCTTTCCTCTGACATTTTTATGTCCTGCAAAAGAAGAATATCCACTTTATTATCAAAAACACGGTTCCTAACTAGCAACTGCTTATGAGGGTTGTTTAGCCCACTTATGTTCCAAGAGATTATCTTCATTTCTTGATCTTTCTAGGGGGCCACCAAGGTGGACTACTTCCCACTCGCAATTTCCTACTCCATCTCCTTTTGTCTGGTCTTCATATGGGTTGGCCTTCTGACCTTACTATCTCCCCCCACGTCGGCTGTCTTACGACTGCTACTTTTTTGCTTCTTCTTCACAATAGTCCATCCTCCCTTATCCTCCAACTTCCCACTTGAACTTTCTCCTGGGAAAAGTGATATATTCTTCAACAATGTCCTCGTATTAGTTTTGAGGAACCTCAGAGGGTCCCTAGGACTGTCAACTCCATTAACCCTACTATGTAAAGATAGAGCACTTTTTTGTGGTCAAAGATCCACTCCTATCTCTCCTTCTTCCATGTTTCCCTGGCCCTCCTTAGTTACAGCTAATTCCTGAAGCTCAGGTGGATTTTCCATCTCCGTATCTATCAACTTTTGGCTCTACTCCTCCCCAACAATTGTCAGTTCTATAGCCAATTTCTCCTCCACCAGCAATGGAAAAGCTTGAGGCTCTGACTGAACTATTTGGGTGTCTTCCACTGGAATTTCCATAATGGTTTCCTTCTCCAGAGAAGCCAGGAGAGAGTCAACAATCTTCAAGAAATCCTCCTTGAAGGGGTATTCCTCCATATCCTCCATCACTTGTTTTGACTTCAAGGGAGGGTTACACTTTGGGGTTTGGCACTGGGTAAAGACATGACCAACTTTAATGCAATTTTGGCAGAACATCCTAGCATTTTGATACTGAATACTCTGCGTCCACTTACCAAACTGGGATTCCAATATAATGGAAGTGGGGAGGGCCTTCAAAATGTCCACATTGACACAAAATCTGACATATACCAGTCTTGCCTTTGCCTTCGTAACCTTATCAACAGTGACATAGTTACTGAAGGAGTTGCCTATCCAATCAAAAATTTCCTCATCCCAAAATTCTAGAGGATGACCTAGCAAGTGAACCCATATAGGTGACAACTGATTGAGGTCAGCCTTGGGGTCAAAACCAGGTTTCCATTTGCATAGGAAGAGGGAATGCTTCCTATATAGCCATGGACCACCAGCTAAAACTGACAGCATGTCTTCCTGAGAGGTAAATTTAAACAAAAACATACCTCCTGCCATAGTACTAGCTGATACTCTCCCCTTGAGAGACCACTTGGTTGTCATCCAGCGACGAACCAAGTCAATATTGGGCTTGAAGCCAAAAAACTTCCCCACCAGGGTGTTATCCATAGATGCCACAACCTGCAACACTATTTGCACCAGTAGTTTAATTGCGTTAGCACCATCCACCTCTGAAACCACCGGTTGACTGCTCAAAGTCTTGGAAGTACCATTGACATTACCCACAAGAGTTTCCGTCCACTTCTTGGGGTTTGACTTCGAAGTTGAGGCCACGTGACCCCTCCGACTGCCCGTGCCATTAGCTGCACCCCCTAGAGTCAAGGGAGGGGACTGAATCATGCCCGCCCCCCCTGAATTGTCTCCTTCCATTCCCACCCAACATGAATTTAAAATTCAAACACCTAGTTGCAGAGCACCTTATGTTTCCAAAGTGACCAACCAACAATTAAATCATTATAAAAAGTATTTGAGCAAAAGTACCATTGTCATAGTGTAACAAGGGCTATTCTGGTAAGAGCTTTCTATGCTTTTCCTTTGATTTTTGTTAACTCTTTAAATATTTATGAATTGATTATGACACATTAAATTATTTTATTTATAAGATATTGTGTGTCATACTGTAATATAAGTAGTGTTTTGGAAGTGGGTCTTTTATTGACTATTTTTCACTCAATGTTATTTTTTAAGTTTGTATGTTAATTTGGTAATATGATTCCCTATATATTTTTTATATTATAAAGTTTATGCAATAATCTCATAAAATGCTGGTCATGAAACTATATTATCATAAGTATATGCATATGTTTGCATAATAATCTTTTGAAATAATGAGTGCATCCTATAAAATCTCTTTAAACAACTTAATTTGAAATACTTTTTTTAACAAAAAAATATTATTTTTATTAATTTTTAGTTAAAAAATAAATTATATTTATTGCAGCAATATATAAATTTTAAGGTAGATTTCTTGCTGCAATATGTGCTATTGTATTCTAGATTGAAATCCTAGAGAACTGAAGACCCAAATTTAATATAATATAATTTTATTTTATATATTTTTAACTCAGTGCAATAGAAAAATGCTTTGTAGGTATTTAAAGCTATATAATTGAAGTTAGGATGGAAAATGAAGAAGAAAAATTAGCATGTAGAATCTCTGGGAACCATGGTAGTGGAAGTAACAGTATGAAGGAGACAAAGTAACTATCAATAATACTCAAAGCAAAGAAAAACCTCAGGTGCCAAGCCACCAAAGGGTCACCCAGCCTGCCCTAGTGAATAAAAAAATAAACCAAAAAACACAACAATCAATCACCAGAACGAAATGAAGATTAATGTTCTAGAAATTGTAGTAGGTTATGTATGATGTCTAAATATTTAACTTAGTATTGCAAGAGGTATGATGTAGTTACATGGTTGTTTTTGAGCTTTGGGAATTGTGGGTAGTTGGACAATTTAGTAGCTAGACTTGACAGGAGGATATTGATTTAACGGAGTAGACAATGTCAAAGATTAGATTTCCAAAGGCCTTCACAACCACAATGCTGTCATGGAGTGTTTTGGAGTTAGGTGGATTCAAGGGCAACGAGCTGTCCAATGCAAAGATGGCCATTCGATGGGCCACATATTATCTTCTCAAAGATACTACTCATCCAATTCAGGTTAGTATGTGCTTAAGAATAGGATAATTACAGTCATGATGTAACAATAGAATAATTTTAGTCATGATGTTGTATCTCCTAGTTTTATAAATTCTAATAATTATTGAGGATTGTTTGAAAATTATGTAGGTAGGGGAACCTAACAGTGATCACAAATGCTGGGAAAGGGCAGAAGACATGGACACAACTAGAACTGTGTATAAAGTAGATTACCAAAACCTTGAAACGACTGTAGCACTTGTAGTTGCATCCCTTGTATCACAAGTAAGACCCTTCCTATTTCAAGAGACTCATTCATGCTTCCATGATGTTAATTTTTTTAGCACTAGAGTAATAGAAGTTGTTTAAAAACTAGATAATGATTAGAGTTAGGAGCTAATAAATTAGACATTACATGGGTGGGACAATAAACATGTTAGAACCTGAATACTTTTATTGAAGGTATAACTTTGAGTGTGACTAATTATACTAATTGAACCCGCAGAAAGTTAAAAATATTGCTGATTCAATGAAAAAAGTGAAGTAATATAAGAAGTCACACTCTAAGTTACTCTACCTTGGATAAAAGCACTCAGGCTCCAACATGTTTATTGTCCCACCCAAATGTATTGTATGATTCACTAGCTCCTAAACTCTGACCATTATAAATCTTTTAAGTTGCTACTATTACTCTAGTGCTAAAAAATTTAGTATGGAAGCATGAATGAGTTTCTTGGATAGAAAGGGTCTGACTTGGGAAACAAAATGGATGTAGCTCCAAGTGCTACAGTTGTTGTAGGGTTTTGGTTATCTATTTTAAATGCAATAATCTTTTGGCCTCTCCTAGAATTTGTAGTCATTGTTAGCGTCTCTTACCTACATAATTATCAAACAAGCCTAAATAATTATTAGAATTTATAAACCTAGGAGATAAAACATCATTACTGAAATTATTCTATTGTAACATCATGATTGAAATTATTTTGTTGTTATGCACATACTAACCTTAACATATATGGTGACCGGATTAGCAGTAGCTTTGAGAAGATAATTTGTGGCCCATAGAATTGTGATCTTTGGATTGGAGAGCTCACCGCCAATGAATCCACCAAACTCCAAAACACTCCATGATATAGCATTGTAGCTGTGCATCATAATATCCTCCTGACAATTCTTGTCTATACCAACTAAAATAATATCTCTATCTAGACACTATTCCGCTTCCTTATGTACTTTGACTATAATGCTTGGTAACTTCAGTTCAGAGTTGAGAAAGGATTCGTTGGTAGCAAGCTTCCTGGTAGACGGCTTATTATAGGGGCAACTATTCCCAATGTCCACGTGCAATGGTTAAAGGGCATGGTTCATCTTTGGGTGCATCACCACTAACTACTTTTTTGCCAAATAAAGTCAATAATACCCTTCATGAAAATGGTCTTCAAATGGCTAGAGGTTCATTTGTGCTATATGTTATATTTTATGCATATCACACTGAACTGAAAAATCATTTCAGGTGTGAAACTAACTCTGAAGTTGTTCTTGCTAGTATCTTAGATATGTTTAGAACTATAAAGGAATTTTTGGAAATTCAAATCTGGAGTATGTACTCCACCTACCCACTACCCCGTCAAAGATTTCTTTGGGATCTCTCTCCCACCACATTGACCAAGGAGTTAATGCTATGCAGTTGGGACTCCAGACATAATTCATTGGTGGCCAATTTCATTATTGTTGGTAGGTATTTTTAAATTTGTTTTGAGCAGTAGAATTGTTTTGTAGGTTAGAGAAGAGACAAAAAGGAGGGAATGTTTTAAAATGTAAGATAGAAAAATAAGCAAAGAGGCAAAAGAGGAAGTTGTAGAAGTAGTAGCAACATAGAATGTTCTTTGTGTCCATGAACAATAGTTCTAAGCATTTCAGTGTGTGTGCAGAGAGTAGCAGATATCTCTAGTTTGTTGTGGGTTTGTGTATAGTTCTAGATTGCTGCAAATCATGTTTGTAATCTTGTAGTTTCATGTTTAGAAATCATTTGTAAATGTTATTTTTTTTATTTAATAGAACAAACAAAAGTTTGCAAGTCTCAATTGTGTGTCTCCTTTGCAATCTATTTTGCTATTCCACATTTTATTTGTGTTTGGGATTCAAATATCCATCAGATTGGTATCAAACCCAGAAGGCCCTAAGTCTTGAGTGAGTTGGGCATTTATTCTCTGGGTGTTTAAAGTTTGTTTGGTAGAAGACATGGCTAGAGAAGAGAGTAAGAGTTGGCAGTAGCCACCACAATTTGATGGACAAAACTATGATGTTTGCACAAAGAAATGAAGACCATAATAGTTGCAAATGATTTATGGGAGTTTGTGATCAACGGGTTCAATGATGTGACTGACCCAGCTGCATATGCAATCCTCACAAACAACTAGAAGACCCAACTGAAGGAGACCCAGTTTAAGGAGATAAGAAGGAAAGATGCAAAAGCCCTTTGTTTAACTGAGGTAGCCTTGACAGAGGCTATTTTCCCTAGAATAGCAGTAGCCAACTATGCAAAAGAAGCATGGGAAATATTGCAAAATAGTTACAAGGGAACTGACAAGGTGAGATCAATGAAACTCTAGCTACTTAGGAGAGATTTTGAGACCTTGCAAATGAAGGACAATGAGTCCATTTCAGATTTTCACACAAGAGTTTCCACCTTGGTTAATCAATTAAGGATAAATAGAGAAACCATGGATGAACAAAGGATTATAGAGAAAATCCTTAGAAATTTGCTTTCTAGATTTGACCCAATAGTTATTACCATATACGAGACCAAAGACCTCTTTAAAATGGCACTTGATGAGATGATGGGTTCCCTACTAACCCATGAGTAGTGCCTAAATAGATCAACAAATCCTTCCCATGGGCAAGCTTTCAAAGCTCAAGCCAACTCAAGAGGCAGGGAGAGGTAGAAATAGCTCCAGATGAAGCTCAAGAGGTAGAGGTAGAGGTAGATTTGGATGTGGAAGTGTTGGAGAAGATAGCTCAAGATGAGCACACAGCCAAGAGGGAGCAAGTAGTTCTTAGTCCAGCTCTAGACAAGTGAAGAAGAACAACAACTCAAGTCAAAAGTTTGACAAGAGCAATGTTGAATGTTATTATTGTCATAAGTTTGGTCATTATGCAAGTGAGTGCTGGAAAAAGCAATGTGACTAGTCTAAGAAAAATACAAATGTGGCTGATAAAAATGTGGCTAAAGGTAATCAGTCAAACGCCTTTATCATGTGCAAAATTGCTGAGAAAGGTAGTGATGAGGTATGGTTTTTAGATAGTGGATGTAGCAACCATATGAGTGGTAATGAGAGTTTATTTTCTTTCATTGATAAAAATGTTAAGTCTAAGATAAAAATGGGAAACAATGAAATAATTCCAATTGTGGGAAAGGGGTCTATTATGTTTGGTACTAGTCAAGGTGAGAAGGATATTGAAAATGTATATTTTACCCCTGGAAAAAAGCACAATCTCATGAGTATTGGACAACTGATCCAAAAAGGCTACAAAGTGTTGATGGAAAAGGGTGAATGCATCATTTATGAGAAGGATGGAAGCAAGAAAATACTTGCAGCAGTGCCAAAGACAAAGAATAGAATATTTCCCTTGAGGATAGAAATGTGATTCTTAGCCTAGTCCGCAACTGTACCTATCAAGTTCTAGATGGCTCTAGATGGCTTCAAAGTCAACCATTTTGTGTCTTCAGCAGTGGCACAACAAGCAGCCTTCAAGACAGTCGTTCAATACCCCTCCAATCTTTGGCATCTTAGGTATGGATACTTAGGTTATGCTGGTTTGAATCTTTTGTCAAAGAAGGGTATGGTTAGAGGTTTACTAACCATTGTAGAGCCTAGTGGTAAATGTGAAGCCTACATTTTAGGCAAACAACATAGGTAGCCTTTTCAATCAAGCAACTCTAAAAGGGCAAGAGCACCATTAGAGCTAGTGCACACTGACTTGTGTGGCCCTATGAAAATAATTTCTATTGGTAAGAGTCAATATTTTATGACCTTCATAGATGACTACATCCATAAGACATGGGTTTATTTATTACAACATAAATCTGAAGCATTTGACAAGTTTAAAGTGTTTAAGGCCCATGCTAAAAAGGAGAGTGTACATTTCATCAAGGTCCTAATGTTAGGTAGAGGAGGAAAGTATACCTCCAATCAGTGTGTGAATTTTTGCAAGCAACATGGCATTAAGAAGGATCTAACAACAGCCTATACTTTGGAGCAAAATGGAGTGGATGGGAGGAAAAATAAAACCATTATGGAGATGGCAAGAAGTATACTTAAAGCCAACAGACTCCCAAATGAATATTCAAGTGAAGCTGTAGCAACATCAATATATTTGATAAATAGAAGTCCTACAAAGGTACTTCATGACAAGATTCCACAAGAGGCATAGACAAAATATAAGGGGATGTTTGAGCACTTGAGAGTGTTTGGGTGTGTAGCATATGCACTTGTGCCAAAAGAAAAGAGGAAAAATTTGGATGACAAGGGTTAGAAGTGTATCTTCATTGGCTATTGTGAAGAGTCAAAAACCTATAGCTTGTATAACCTAGTCACCAAGAAAATAGTTATTAGCAAAGACGTGGAATTCTTAGAGAATGAGTCATGGGATGGCTTGATAGATACTGACAGCTCTGGAGAACTCCCGACAACACTAATTGATGAAGAAAAGGAGTATGAAGTCCAGCAAGATGATGTTATGGAGCCTCCTAGACAACTCCAAAGAGCTTCTAACATAGACCATAGATAGGTGCAGAGTTCTGTACACATAGCTCCAAATAGCTCCAGACCGCTCCAGACACATACAGAGAGCTCTAGATAGCTCTAGACAAGGTCTGCATAACATAGCAACAGTAATAGTGAGAGTTCAAAGCCCACTCTCACCTCCTTAATGCCAAGAAAGACCAAGAGTCTAAGGGAGATCTACCAAAATGAAAGGTATGACGAAGAGTTTGATGAAAGTATGAATTTTATATTATTTTCTCATAGTGATCCAATTTATTTTGAGGATGTTGTGAAAGAAAAGAAATGGTGTGAAGCCATGGATGAGGAGATAGATGCAATAGAGAGGAATAGAACATGGGAGATAACTAATTTGCCTCCCAACAAACAAGTCATTAAAGTGAAATGGATCTATAAGATGAAGAGCAATGCCGATGGAAGAATAGAAAGGCATAAGGCAAGATTAGTTGTCAAGGGGTACAAATAGTAGTTTGGAGAGATTATCATGAAACATATGCTCTAGTTGCAAGGATGTAAACCATGTGGATAGTTATAGCATTCGCAGCGCAACATAAATGGAAGGTGTATCAAATGGACTTGAAGTCTGCCTTCTTGAATGGAGTGTTGAAAGAGGAAGTGTATGTGGAGCAGCCACCTAGTTATGAAGTGGTAGGTCAAGAAAACAAGGTATACAGGCTGAAGAAAGCTCGTTATGGGTTGAAGCATGTACCATGGGCATGGTATAGTAGGATTGACACATATTTGTTGAATAATAGCTTTAGAAAAAGTGATGGTGAGCCCACTCTTTACATGAAGACAACTAATGATAAGAATTTAATTGTTGTCTTGTATGTTGATGATTTTGTTTTTACTAGAGATGATGATTTCCTCATTGCTGATCTTAAAGAGGCCATGAAAAGAGAGTTTGAAATGACAGACTTAGGTCTCTTGAGGTATTTTCTAGGCATAGAAGTAAAACAAATGCATGATGGTATATTTATCTCTCAAGCAAAGTATGCAGCAGAGATTTTGAAGAGGTTTAGGATGCAAGATAGCAAGTTTGCCCCCACACCAATAGCTACAAGTATGAAGCTGAGCAAGGAGGACCATAGCAATAAAGTGAACCCAACCCTCTACAAAATTATGGTTGGAAGTTTGATGTATTTGACTACTACTAGGCTTGATATAATGCATAGTGTAAGTCTGATTTCCTGATTTATGGAGACTCCGAATGAGTCACATTGGCAAGCAGGTAAAAGAATCCTAAGATATGTGAATGGAACCAAATGATATGGCATTTTGTATAGTGCAACAAATGTTTTGGGGTTAGTTGGTTACACAGATAGTGATTGGATAGGAAGTGTAGATCATATGAAGAGCACATCTGGATATGTGTTTCACTTGGGATCAGGAGTCATTTCATGGGCTTCCAAAAAACAATCCATATTTTCCGTATCGACAGCTGAGGCTGAGTATATAGCAGCAAATGTAGAGCATGTCAAGCTATTTGGCTAAGGAGGATCTTAATAGATTTGAAGGAAGAACAAAAGGATGGAACAACTATATTTTCTGACAATATTTCCACAATTGCTTTGACAAAGAATCTAGTTTTTCATGGAAGAAGAAAACACATTGAAGTCAGGTATCATTTCATAAGAGAATTAGTTGAAAATGGTGAAATCAAAATGAAATTTTGTAGGTTTGAGCAGCAACTTGCAGATATTTTTACCAAACCATTAAGCAAGGAGAACTTTGAACATCTCAAAGATAGCTTAGACATTGTGGACAACTCCAGTTTCAATTCTGGAAAGAAAGATCAAGATAGCTCCAGACAACTATAGACAGCTCTCGAGACATAGAATGAAAGAGGTTTGTGGCTCAAGATTTAGGGGGAGTGTTGGAAATTCAAATCTAGAGGATGTACTCCACCTACCCACTACCCCATCATAGATTTCTTTGGGATCTCTCTCCTACAACATTGACCAAGGAGTTAATGCCATACAATTGGCATTGCAGACAGAATTCATTGGTGGCCAATTTCATTATTGCTGGTAGGTAATTTTAAATTTGTTTTGAGTGGCATAATTTTTTTTGGAGGTTAGAGAAGAGACAAAAAGAAGGGAATGTTTTAAAATGTAAGACAAGAAAAGAAGTAGAGAGGTAGAAGAGGAAGTTACAGAAGTAGTAGCAACAGAGAATGTTCTTTGTGTGCATGAACAATAGTTCTTAGCATTACAGTGTGTGTACAGAGAGCAGCAGATAGCTCCAATTTGTTGTGGGTTTGTGTGCAATTCTAGATTGCTGCAAATCATGTTTGTAATCTTGTAGTTTCATGGTTAGAAATCATTCGTAAATACTTTTTTTTTTATTTAATAGAACAAACAAAAGTTTGCAAGTCTCAGTTGTGTGTCTCCTTTGGAATCTGTTTTGTTATTCCACATTTTATTTGTGTTTGGGATTCAAATATCCATTAGAATTGAGGCCCGATGAGAGGCTAAATAGTAGATTTTTATCTTAAAAAACACATGATAGATGAATCTATTTAGAACACTTTTTTTTAATTTTAAAAAGTGTGCAGTTAAACTCTATATGAACCATAGATCCATATAAGTTTGATAGGAATTTAGAAAATAGCTACATACTACTTGATGCTATCCAACAATATTAGTTCAAGTTTGGTCATTTCAATTTTTTTTTGTACAATCAATGCTCTATCAATATATATTATATCTTGATCTTTTAGATTTGTAAGTAAAAAAAATATTCTAAATAGATTCATCTATCATTTGTTTCATAAGGTAAAAATCTATTATTTAGCCTCTCATCACGCCTCATTCCTTTATAGTTCTGAACATATCTAAGATACTAGCAACAACAACTTCAACTTTATTGTTAGTCCTGAGATGATTTTTTCAATTCAACATGATATGTAGAAACCATAACAGACAGTACAAATGAACTAAAATTAGGATATTGTGTAGATTTGAAGCCCATCTTATGGAATATGAAACTAATCAAAATAATCTTCATTATATTCATTAAGGTCAGATCCAAAATTGACAATAGCTTGAGAATCAGTCATACCACCTTAGGTGTATTGACCATGATAAAATCATTGATCATGTTCTTTAAAATACAAGCTACTTCTTGGACTCACACCAAGGCTCATCCATTTATATGACAACCACAAGGTGGATATCTAATATTTTATAAAGTATTCCTATGTAATCTATTTTATAAAGTCTACCTGCATATTCTTTCAGAACTCTAGAATGCAAAAATCCACAAGAAGCAGCATATAGAACAAGCCACCAAAATGCAAAGTCTATTAACCTTCTAAATGATGATTCGATTTACACTAAGCCTATAAACCATTTAAATGTTGACTAGATATACACTAAGTCATTATCCCTTAGCAGTTATGAAGGCATCTTATAAGATTAAAAAACCCAAAACTAAAAAAATAATGAACTTGAAACATACCTCCATCCATTTGAGGAACATTATCAAGGATGGTAGTATTGACTGCATTTGGCAAAGAAGTACTAACTGGTGATGCACCCAAAGATGAACCATGACCTTTAACCATTGCACGTCGATGTTGGGAATGAGGTGGACGAGAAGAAGTATAGACAATGCTATTGCTACTTTCATCTTCACCATTATAATTAATCTTATGATAGTATACATTAACATAACGGGGCAACAGTAACATAAACATTAGCCCCTGCAATAAGCCGACAACCAAGAAGCCTCCTACCAATGAATCCTTGCTCAACTCTGAACTGAGAGATACCAAGCATTACAGTTAAAGCACATAAGGAAGTAGAACAGTGTCCAGACACAGATATTATTTCGGTTGGGGTAACAAGAATTGACGGGAGGATATTATGATGTAGTAGATAATGTTAAGTTTGGATTTCCAATGGCCTTCACAACCACAATTCTGTCATGGAATGTTTTGGAGTTCGGTGGATTCATGGGCAACGAGCTCTCCAATGCAAATATGGTCATTCAATGGGCCACAGATTGTCCTTTTAAAGCTACTGCTCATCCGGGCACCATATATGCTCAGGTTAGTAAATTCATAACAATAGAACAATTTTAGTCATGATGTTACAACGAAATTTTTTCAGTCATGATATTGTATCTCTAGGGTTTCTAAATTATAATAATTATTTAGGGTTGTCTTATAATTATATAGGTAGGAGACCCTACAAATAGTGGGAGAGGCTAGAAGACATGGACACTACCAGAACTACGTATAAAATAGATAACCAATACCATGAAATGCCTACATCACTTGCAGCTGCATCCCTTGTGTTTCGCAAATCAGACTCTTCCTATTCTAATACACTCATTCATGCTTCCATGATGGTAAATTTTTAAACACTAGAGTAATAGCATCTTAAAAACATGATAACATTCAGAGTTTAGGAGCTGATGAATCAGACAATACATTTGCATTGGACAATAAACATGTTGGAGCCCGAGTGCTTTTATCCCAGGTATAGTAACTTAGAGTGTGACTACATATGCTAATCGAATAAGTAAGAAGTTATATAAGTAGCCACACTCGGGCTCCAACATGTTTATTGTTCCTCCCAAATGTATTCTCTAATTCATCAGCTCCTAAACTCTATCATTACCAAGTTTTTAAGATGCCGCTATTAATCTAGTGCTAAAAAATTTAGCATTATGGAAACATGAATGAGTCTGTTGGAATAGAGATGGGCCTACTTTTGAAAAAGGGATGCAGCTACAAGTGCTTCAACCGTTTTAGGGTTTTGGTTATTTATATGTAGTTCTGAAAGTGTCCATGTCTTCTGGCCTCTCCTAATATTTGTGGTCATTGTTAGGGTCCCCCATCTACGTAATTTTCAGATGAGCCTCAATAATTATTAGAATTTATAAACCCCTGAAATTATTTTTTTGTTACATTATGAATGAAATTATTCTATTGTTATGCACATATTAACCTTAGCATATATGATCCCAGATGAGTAGTAGCTTTGAGAAGATAATATGCGGCCTATCAAATGGCCATCTTTGTATTGGAGATATCGCTGCCCATGAATTCACCGAACTCGAAAACACTCAATAAAAGCATTGTGGTTGTGAAGGTCTTTGGAAATCCAAACTTAACATTGTCTACCGTGTCAAGTCCATATCCTCCCATCAAGTGCAGCTAATAAATTGTCCAACTGCCCACCATTCACGAAGCTTCAAAAACAGCCACAACTATGTCATACCTCTTGCAATAATGAGTCAAACATTTAGACATCATAACATGCTACAATTTCCAGAACATTAATCTTCATTGGCTTATGGTGATCGATTGTTTTATTTTTTGGCTTATTTTTTTAGTCACTAAGGCAGCCTAGGTGACCCTTTGGTAGCTTGGCAACATCACTCTTCATTGCCTTATGGTTATTGATTATTGTATTTTTTGGCTTACTTTTTGAGTCATTAGGGTGGCTAGGGCGACCCTTTGGTAGCTTGCCAGCGGAGGTTTCTTCTTTGCTTTAAGTATTACAGATAGTTACTTCCTTTGTCTTGTTCATGCTATTACCTTTTTTTTTTTGCAGGAACAAATATTAAACTTAAAGTATATATTGTTGCAATAAATATAATTTATTTTTTTATTAAAAACTAATAAAAATAATATTCTTTACTTGAAAAAAAAATTTGTTTCAAATTAAGTTGTTCATTTATAGGATGGAATTATTATATCAAAAAATTATTATGTGCACATATGCATATATTTATGATAAAGTAGTTCCATGATCAATATTTTATGGGATTGCTGTATAAACTTTATAATATAAAATATTTAAGAAATCATATTACCAACATAACCTAGAAATTCAAAAAATAATGTTGAGTGAAAAAATAGCCAATAAAACCCCAATTTCCAAAACACTAATTATGTTATATTATGACACACAATATCTTATAAATAAAATATTTAAAGAGCTAACAAAAATATTTAAAGAGCTAACAAAAAATCAAATGAAAAACATAGAAAGATATTACCAAATTAGCCCTTGTTTTACTATGACAATGGTGGTTTTGCTACAATGATTTTTGATAATGATTTGATTGTTAGTTGCTCATTTTGACAACATAACATTACCTTCAAAGCTCTTGATTGATAGAAGCTTAATTTATAGATTTTTCGATGATAGGATGAATGGCTAAGATTTTATTAGATGGATGGCTAAGATTTGGTGAGATGACTTTACGGCAAGAAAGGAGGCTCCTAAGTCATATCCTTATGCTGATGAAGGGATGGACAAGATTTCAAGTGATAGGAAACTGAGGCTTATCCTTATATGAATGACTAGGATTAAGAGGTGTTTATCCTTATGTGAATGGCTAGGATTACGAGGTGTAGTATGAAATGGGTGGTGGAGCTGTAAAGTTAGTCGTGCTCGACATGTGACTCTTATTCATTATTTGTGGCAAGTGGATGAGGATTAGAACAAGGTGGAAAATAATTAATCAAATAATAAAATTACCTAATTAACCGGCATACCTATCTTAGGAAAAATCTACCTAAATTAGGTCATGTATTGAATCAAAATAAAATAACAATAAAAAATTTCCTTTGTAAAGCATGCATTTTTTTATTTATGTGAAGAACCCTAACCCTATTTGTGTGTGGAGAGATTTGAAATAACCCAAGTAAATAAAATTTAAATCCCAAAAATAATCTAGTTTCTTAAAATAAGATAACACTAAAATATTTCATTTATTATAAACTAGCATACCTATCTTTACAAAATAATCTAGTTTCTTAAAATAACAATAACAATAAAAAATTTCCTTTACAAAGCATGCATATTTTTATTTATATGAAGAACCTAACTCTATTTGGGTGTGTCTAGATTTGAAATGTCTTGAGTAAATAAAATTGAAATCCCAAAAATTATATAATAAAATAAAATCACATTAAAATATTTCATTAACTATAAAATTAAACTTTGAAAAATGAAATAAAAATGCAAAATATGGTGTCACTTCATTTAAATATTTTCCATGATACTCTAGATTTTTAACTTCGTAAATAAAATTCAAATCCCAAAAATAAAAATATTTTCCATGATACTCTATATTTTTAACTCTTGAGTAAAAAATTGAAATCCAAAAAAAACCTAATTTTATAAAATAAAATAACACTAAAATATTTTCTTTACAAAGCATGCATATTTTTATTGATGTGAAGGTCCTGACCCTCTTTGGGTCTATATAGATTTGAAATGTCTTTAGTAAATAACCATAGAGATAAGTCAACTAAATCAAATACAAGGCAGAATTTTTTTTTTTTTTTAAATAGAGATAATGATAACAAAATATAACACAATTTGATACAAGTTAACAAACATTTCTAGGAATAACATGACTACATTATAATAACTAGCAATTTTCAACAACATACAAAACTCATTCAAATGATGTTTAGTTACATGATTACCTTACTAATTACTAACATGATCTAACTAACAACCATGGTTTGTTCTAAATTTGAAAGTTACCCAAGAAAATAGCATTAATGAACTCATTAGGATGATAAAATATTAATTTACAAGTTTATCTTAGTAACCAACATTCATAAAAACGTAATGTAAGATATAAATGTTTCAATGAGTTTATACACATTTATACACCTTTACCAATACTACCAGATAGTCATTTATTCACCAAGTGGAAAGGTACCTCCTTGGCTTCTAAGTCCTACATGGCTTATAATCTCAAAATGCACATCTAAAGAGACCTTAGTTTTGCATGATTATTAATTTCAAAACAAATATCAATTGCATAAAATGACAAGCCTAAGGCCCTAAGGGGCCAACTGATGCAGAGGCATCCACACTAAAACCCTGATATGCAGTATGGATGTTCGCAACCCTTCATCATCATCATCATCATCATCATCATGTTTTCCTTAACACTGTCAGCATCATCACATTTACTCTGCCGATCGATATCCTCCTGATGACAAGCCTTCACCCTTTCGCATGTCAACAGCATCATCTTATTCGACTACCGGCAGCATCATCATGTTCAGCAAGCGCGAACATCCTCTTGACGTCCACTGTTCATCTCACCGACAACTTCCGTCTTCACTATCTTCAGCATCATGATGTTCAACATCATGATGTTCAACATCATGTTCGTCAGCAGGATATGGAACATCCGGTTCCTCCCATATATCCTGATGATGACAAACCTTAACTCCACGCACCGTCCCCTCAATGCTTACGTCACCCCGATATCCTGATGACGATTATCCTGATGACGATGACGTCACAGGCAGCTCCTCAATATCCTGCTGTTCCGAAATATCCTGATGACGTATATCCTGATGATGATGACGTCACATGCAGCTTCCTCAATATCCTGCTGCTCCGAAATATCCTGATGACGTATATCCTGATGATGATGACGTCATATCCTGCTGTTGGCCAAACTTAGCTTTTTTCGGCCCGCGATCAACCCGATCTTCTTCCCTATGCCGATACGCTCCTCCTCGGCACCTCTTGATGATGATCACCCTGACGCACATTCACTTTATGCAACCAACCGCATCATGCCTTCTCCACTTATCCGGATGACGATGCCCGAAGCGACTGCAGGATATATGCAGAAATATCCTGATGATGCCGTTTTGACGAACTTCCAGCCTTAGCAAATTTTCACTTCGCCGATCCTCCTGGGATGACCCGATCCACTCTCAGGGTGATCTTCCACACTTTAATCTATCAGCTCGGCCTAGTACATGCTCATGCTAGGGTCTTCAACACCTTTCAATGGCGATCCTGCACACCTACATGCAAACAGAAAGCAAACTAAAACCTAACCTACTGTACATAACCATTCCACCGATCCGACGAATCAACCGGTGGAATGGATCAGCGAATCCATACAGCCACCAAACCAGCAAATCGATCAAACAATGGAGACCAAACAGAAAATGAACACAATAGGATCTGTTATTTGATTTCAAAAGATGCTATTACAATGCTCTGTCTCTCTCTCGCAAAGTCTGATCGATGATATCCAATACCAACCGATCCTCATGCTTAAATAGATTTTCCTGCGAGTACTACCACTCGACTCCAAGCGGCTGGGAAATCTCTCCAGGCGGCTGGGAGATCCAACCGGACCTACAGCATGACAGCTGTTCTAACAAACTAACTAAAAATAGCAAAGCATGGTCAGCATGACCTTAGTACAGTCAGCATGACCTTATTACATGCATTTGGTCTTATCAGACCTTCTTGGAAACATTAACAAGACTCAAATTAACTAACTGCCTCATGAAGGCCAGCTGTCAGGTAGGTGCTCCTGCACCATACTCCCCAACAGAAAAGAACTCATGTCCCATGAGTTTAGGATGTGGAAGTCCTCCACCTTTACACTTTGCTTTAGCAATATGCTGATCTGTTCCAGCTTTGTCCTCTGCTGGCTCTTGGCTGCTCCAAGACTTCTGAACTGTAACTTGCTGCTTTCCTGCAAGGAAACCCTCATGCCTATCAATGTAGGCCTTCCTCACACATATCCTGTGTTTGTCAGGTTGTCTGACCAGAACCTCTGTCTGAACTGCCTCTTGAACTTCTGTACTGTTCAACTCTATCTTTCTGTCAACCTTTATAGGACAAACAATAGTCCCAATGATGACAACATCCTTGTCATTCCTCTTAACTAGTTGTTGTTTGCAAACCTGTTTCTGCACCTGCTGCTGACCTCTGTCAGTCAACACTAAAACTTTCTTCAACCTATTGTCCTGAACAACTCCTTTCTCTGCAGTGTCCTCAACTGCCTTTATGCCTGCTCCTCTAGGCATCTGCACATACTCCTTCTTTCCCATTAAAATGATTTTGGCTGCCCCCTGTGCTGCAGCATCTGCCTGCAATGGCATCAACTTAATAGTCTTCCCATCTTTCTTGATGGTGTAGGTATTAGCATACCCATCATACAGTACCCTTCTATCAAATTGCCATGGTCTACCCAACAATAGGTGACAACATTCCATGGGCAAAATATCACACAAAACCCTATCATGATATGCTCCAATCTAAAAATCCACATATGCCTGTTCATAGACAAAAAGTGATTGACTATCACTCACCCAAGATGCCTTGTAAGGGTGCTGATGTGGAATCCTTTCCAAATTTAGTTTATCCACCATTTCCTGAGATACCATGTTGTCTGTTGAACCAGTATCAATGACAACCTTACATATTTTACCTTTGCTCTTGCATATGGTCTTGAAAAGAGCTCTCCTTTGCATCAGATCCTTTGATGCCTGCAAACTAATTCTCCTTAGCATCAATGCTTCTCCCTCCTCAGGATATGCATAATAGTCAGGCTCCTTATCTTTTTGATAAGTGTTTGAACTCTGCACACTTTGCTCTGCTTTCTCTTCTTGTACAAGTTGTACTCTCTTGTCATTTGTTCTATCATTTCTGGATGATGAACCTTTGTTTTCTGGACATTTGAAAGATGGATGACCAAACTTACCATAGGTGTAACATTTTCCTGAAAATGTAGTAGAACCTCTACCACCTCCAAATCTGCCTCTATTACCTTTCCATCCACCTCTGAAATCAGATTGTCCCTGTCATTTACCAGTGTCTTCTTGACCCTCATTGGTTTGCTTTTGTGTAGGGGCTGCTCCTCTTCCCCTCATATTGTTTCCTCTTCCTCTCATGGACTTATCTTGTCCCCTATTTATCTTTTGTTCAATCCTGATTGCCATTTGATAACAATCCTCCACATTCTTAGGGTTAGCTAAAACTAACTCATCCTGTATGTTCAATCTCAAACCAGCCAAGTACCTAGCCACCTTTTCTACCTCATTCTCATGATGACCAGATCTCATACTCAACTTATAAAACTCCTCAGTGTATGCCTTCACATCCCTTTCCTTCTACCTTAAAAATTGCAGCTTCTTAAACATCTGGATTTCATAATCCCTTGGCAAGAATTTACCTTTGATCCTTGCTACCATCTTATCCCATGAAGTGATCTTTGACTTCCCTTGTTTCCTTCTCTCAGATTGTACATAATCCCACCAAACCAAAGCATGACCTCCTAACTTGGTCTTTGCAATCTTTACCTTCTGATCCTCAGCAACATCTTCACATTCAAAGTGATTATCAAGTGCAGCAATCCAATCCAGCAACTCATCTTCATTCAAACTTCCATTATACTTGGAAACATCAACCTTTACCTTAGGTTTATCACTCTGCACTGCCTTTAACAGTTCTGCCAATCTCTGGTCTTCAGCATCCAGATCTTCAGCTACCTCTTCATACTTTTCTACAGCATCTTCATCTTCTTCAGACTCACTGTCTGCCACTTCCCTCTTTTTGTTCTTTTCCAGGGCTACAAGCCTGGCTTGAAGTGCTTCAGTAAGCTCCTTCATCTTCCTCATCTCTCTGGCATGTTTCTCCTTCATCTCCTGCAATTCCCTTGCAGTACTACTACCTTTTGGAGGCATTTTGTCAACCTCTCAATCCACACACAACACACAATCAACTCTACCTCTGCCCTTTCGGTGACAGAATCAACACACAACAGCCCAGACCTTTTGTTGAGCTCTGATACCACTATGATGCAGAGGCATCCACACTAAAACCCTGATATGCAGTATGGATGTCCGCAACCCTTCATCATCATCATCATCATCATCATGTTTTCCTTAACACTGTCAGCATCATCACATTTACTCTGCCGACTATCCTCCTGATGACAAGCCTTCGCCCTTTCGCATGTCAACAGCATCATCTTATTCGACTACCGGCAGCATCATCATGTTCGGCAAGCGCGAACATCCTCCTGACGTCCACTGTTCATCTCACCGACAACTTCCGTCTTCACTATCTTCAGCATCATGATGTTCAACATCATGTTCGTCAGCAGGATATGGAACATCCAGTTCCTCCCATATATCCTGATGATGACAAACCTTAACTCCACGCACCGTCCCCTCGATGCTTACGTCACCCCGATATCCTGATGACGATTATCCTGATGACGATGACGTCACAGGCAGCTCCTCAATATCCTGCTATTCCGAAATATCCTGATGACGTATATCCTGATGATGATGACGTCACATGCGGCTTCCTCAATATCTTGCTGCTCTGAAATATCCTGATGACGTATATCCTGATGATGATGACGTCATATCCTGCTGTTGGCCAAACTTAGCTTTTTTCGGCCCGCGATCAACCCGATCTTCTTCCTTATGCCGATACGCTCCTCCTTGGCACCTCCTGATGATGATCACCCCGATGCACATTCACTTTATGCAACCAACCGCATCATGCCTTCTCCACTTATCCGGATGACGATGCCCGAAGCGACTGCAGGATATATGCAGAAATATCCTGATGATGCCGTTTTGACGAACTTCCAGCCTTAGCGAATTTTCACTTCACCGATCCTCCTGGGATGACCCGATCCACTCTCAGGGTGATCTTCCACACTTTAATCTATCAGCTCGGCCTAGCACATGCTCATGCTAGGGTCTTCAACACCTTTCAACGGCGATCCTGCACACCTGCATGCAAACAGAAAGCAAACTAAAACCTAACCTACTGTACATAACCATTCCACCGATCCGACAAATCAACCGATGGAATGGATCAGCGAATCCATACAGCCACCAAACCAGCAAATCGATCAAACAATGGAGACCAAACAGAAAATGAACACAATAGGATCTGTTATTTGATTTCAAAAGATGCTATTACAATGCTCTGTCTCTCTCTCGCAAAGTCTGATCGATGATATCCAATACCAACCGATCCTCATGCTTAAATAGATTTTCCTGCGAGTACTACCACTCGACTCCAAGCGGCTGGGAAATCTCTCCAGGCGGCTGGGAGATCCAACCGGACCTACAGCATGACAGTTGTTCTAACAAACTAACTAAAAATAGCAAAGCATGGTCAGCATGACCTTAGTACAGTTAGCATGACCTTATTACATGCATTTGGTCTTATCAGACCTTCTTGGAAACATTAACAAGACTCAAATTAACTAACTGCCTCATGAAGGCCAGCTGTCAGGTAGGTGCTCCTGCACCACCAGCCTAATGTCTCAGGGGCTCATCTAAGATGGCCTTGCCTACGTTTGCGTAGCGCAGAGACATTGTAGTTCGGACCTGTATTTACAACCACAAGATGGTATTATACAAATCAAAACCTCTACAATGATTTCAACATCTTCTAATTCTTAAATACACATTCACGTTACAATCCATTCCTTTAGGATAGTAGGAGATTAATGCTTACCTATTCCGCAACATTCTCATAAAATTTCTCAGGACAACATGATCTAAAGCTTAATTTTCTTAAAACAATTCCATATTTATCATGCAAGATTTAATGTAACTAAATTAAGAAGTCTAGCACACACCAGTATACTATATCAAGTACATACTAATCCTTGTCAATAGCAATATATGCACAAAAGACAAAACATTCATGTTTGATCTAGCTATATTTTCATCTTTCCTACCCTCAAATCCATTAAGGAGGTTCAACCTCATATCATAATCTACATCTTAAATAACATAACTATGACATTAAGATCTTATTTTGATATAGCCCACAACTTCATTTCTTGAACTTATTTTGATATAATATCCTCCATGAAGAAAATTCACACTATAATTATTGTATTAATGAATACAATTTCTTTCAGCATTATTTATCAATTTACAAAGAATATTTAGTCTTTTCTATATTACAAAAAATAATATTCAATGTCTACTCTATCTCTAGAATCCTATTTAACCCATTATAATAGAACAGATAAATGCACAATAACACATTATTCAAGAAAGTAATACAAGCTCTATTAACAAAAATGAAATATAAAATTTTAGTTTCTTGACTACACTCCACACTCTGACCTGAGATAGAAGTCTAAGAGATCTTACAAGGATTCATATAGGATTCATATATCTTAATAGGAGAATGATCTAACTCACACTAACATTACAAATTGACAAACGTGTTACTTCATTTAGCACTATGTTTTAACTTAGAAGCAAGCATATTGTCAATATTTGGATCTACTTTCCAATGAAAGAAATATCACATTCCCTTATGAAATATGAGTTAATACAAACTCTAATCAAATATAAGGACATCGCTATTAAAACAATATTTGTATCAATGGTAATGGGTTTAACAATAAATGGGTCCCTACCTTACTAGATTAACTTGCTCAAGTTCCTAACTCTACTCTTGACCAACATTAATCATGTTTCCAATCATAACCTTCTCGTTCTCAAACACTATTCGAACACAATGAATCTAGTTAGGAAGTGTTGATGACTGTTTTGATGCAATCATAACAATAAGTCAAAATTCACATGACATGAACTGTAACTATACTTGAAAGACAAGAAGGAATCATTTGGTGATTCAACTAATCCCAAGTCTACAATGGTTCGGTTGGTCAAGTTTAGTTGGTCAATGTGAAGCTGTAATGTTCAAGGGGCCTTACGTAGTTTAGGTTTGTTTTGTGGTTTACTGGCCTAAGAATATGCAAAAAGGTCATGAGGTATGTCAATGCTTTTCATTCCTTTGCATAAGAGTGATACTGGGCTGCAAGTTTCAGAGGGTTTTCTTGGATTTTTGCAGCTTTCTTCTTGATCTGTTTATGAAAACTGTCTACTTATAGCTCTGTTATCATGCTTCTTCAAATTTGAGACAATTTCCTTTAGATTTCTGCGTTTTCAGCTAGATATTTCAGATGGGTTGGGAAAAGTTAGAGAGATCTAATCTACACTTCATCTAATCTACAGAAGGATCTAATTGTTTCTGTTATCCACTATGTAAATACCACAGTAATCTGATCAAATCCACAGTAAAAACCTTAAATGTAAGTCCTGAGCATTTTCACAAACATACATTTAAAATTGCAAGCTCTCAAAGAAGATATTTCAAAACACAAAGAAGAGCAGGAGAACACTCAGAAGATAGATGCAGAACTCCAGATTCTATTGCATTAGAAACGAATAGCCATACATGATTTACAATGTAAGAATGACTCTTAGTTTCATTGATCATACTACAGAGAACTTACAAGCTTTACAGATACAGTAAGGCAGCCAGACATTCCACGCGCACCTTACTGCAGACAAACAGGCGACCTCCTTCTTCTACTCTAAACTATGCTAAGCTATCTTGCTGTATGTTCCTAAAATCTCTGTTGTAGGCCCTAAAAATCCCTGTTGTAAAGTATTACAGTGTAGAGAGGCACAATATATAACATCCTGATTGTCCTCACTACAGCAAAAAAACCTAACTGACCCCCTGGTTCAAACCTCTAGTTACAGCAATAAATGCAGGTGAACCAGTTCTCAAAAATATCTCAGAGCCATGGTCAAATCTGGGCGAAATATTGCCCCTTCTGAGAAGTTCCAGCAGCTGAGCAATAACTTCTGTTTGTCTTTTGCAGAAATACCTCCAGCTGCGACCTTCCTCTTCACTTGAATGGCTTTGACTTTTTGCATTTCATCTCTATCTTCTTGCTCCTGAGATCTGATCTTCTGCCTCCATGAGGTCACTGTATTGACTTTCCAGCTGCTTCCTCAACTGCAAGCCTGCAAGACAAGACCAGCAATAAGTTTCACATTTATCACAAAAAATAGCAGGAAACTAGAATAAGCGTTTAAATCCAAGTGACTGCGCAAGATCGCGGAAATCAGATCCAAAATCCGCTCAAAATGCGTGAAAAATGCGCCCAAGCTGCTCAAAATTGATGGGTCAACCATCGCTGACTGAAAAAAATGTCAGAGGCGCCAAAAAAAACACTTAAAAACTCCACCGCTTCATTTCCCGCCCATCGGCATGATATTCGCAGTCGGTGCGTCAAAAAAACAGGTTAGTCGATATACCTCATCATCATGATATTTCGGAAAATATGATGCTTTCCCTCCTGAAGGTTCAGATGAACGTCATCATGATATTTGACTTCTGCATATGGAGAAACGAACAACAACATCATCATCATATTTGAAGGAGAATAGGAGGATGCGACTATAATCATGCTGCCGAGGAAAGGAAGATGATGGTGACGTCATCATGATATTCGGGCTTCACTGAAATGCTAAGGATGACGTCATCGTCATGTTCGGTTAAGATCAGGGGGATAATTGCAATATCGGGTCACCTAAGGAGCATGATCAGGATGATGAGCATAATATGACCCTTTTACGGCCAAGGCAACCCTCTCGATAAAAATCAGCATGATGAAGATCACCATCATATTTGGGGCGTATGTCGAACTTGGAATAGAACGTCATCATGATAATCGGGAACCGGATCGTGTTTGAAAAAAAAGTATCCCGCTTGAAGGAAAAAATGATGATGATGAAGGATAATCATCAGGATATTTACTTTTGTCGAACATAGAAAAAGAACATCATCATCATGATCGGGAGCCGGATCGGGTCTTGGAAAATATCCTGTTCGAAGGAAAAATGATGATGATGACCATCAGGAGGATATTTGTTTCCTCGTTATTCAGATCGGGATGACGTCATCATGATATTCGGGTCCTTCGTTAAACTTGAATCATGACGTCATCATGATATTTCGCCAACCGGATCATGTTTGAGAAAAAATCCTGCCGAAGGGAAAAATGTTATGATCATGATCATGATCAGGATAAAAATATGATGATGATGATGATCAGGATGTTCTCAAAAGGTTGCATTTTCGGCAGGAGGACTTGGCGAAATATCGGGCGAACAAACAAGATCATGATGATCTTGACAATCAGGACAGGATAAAGAATGATGATGACGTCATCATCATATTCGCGCTAGGGTGATATTGTAAAATATGATGATGCTGATCATCAGGATTTTTACTTCTCATCGATTTATCATGATGACGTCATCATGATATTTTGTCTTCGAAGCACAAGGATAAGTTGGTCATCATGATATTTCGGCTAGGGTGATATTACAAAATATGATGATGCTGTTTAAGAAATGCAATATCGAACCCTTCTTAATAGATAGGCTGATCATCATGATGTTTCGGCAAACGGATATCAGGAGGATATGAAGATGATGATCCTCCTTTGAAATTATCATGATGATGTCTTCATTACTTAGCGAATTTCAGAGAATGTTCTGTGAAAGATCAGGATGATGATCAAGAAGCCGTCATCATCATATTTCGAAGTTCAGCAAATATCATGATGACGACCTTGCGAAAGGGAGACCAGGAGGATATGAAGTCGTCGTCATCATCATATTTCGAATGCCAGCAAATATCATGATGATGACCCTCCAATAGGTTTTGAACGTGCGCATGTAAATATGCCGAAGGTGATTTTGTTAAGTCAGGGTGATCCTATACCATCAGCATGATATTTTAAGATCAGGCGATGCAAGGATATCATGATGATGCTCGCGATACAAAGGCCGCTCGACGGGGGGAACTTACCTCGACTTAAAGTTAACGTCATCATGATAATTCGAACCTCAGGATATTATCGGGGGGGGTTTAAATATGATGATGATGATGCTCTTCAGCAAAACCGAGTTTATAATATAACCTTCCTAAAAGATATCATGATGCTGCATAATGCGAAGATCATGATGATCCTGTCAACATGACTTAGAATAAAAAATGATGATGATGATGCTCCTGCGAATATCAGGTTTGACCAAGACTTTGACCGTGCATAACTTTCACATATGGTCGAATTTTCAAGTGAAGTAAAAGGCAAACCTGCATGAAATTTCAAGCTCTTTCAAAATATGAGGTCACAGAAACAAAATATGAACTTTGACAAACAGACCTCATGATGATGACCTACCCTATGCAATATCATGATGATGATGCACCTGACCTTCATTTTTACCAGACCGCCAGGAAGCAGAAAAAACACAAGCAGAAGTAAAAAAAAGTAAGACATCAGCAGGGGTCCTCGTTTTGCTAAGGAGCAAAATGGGGCGTGTTGTGAACATCACAACAACTAGCAACCAAAACAAAACAATTAAATTCAGAGTGTTCAAGGAAACTAGATGTAATGAACTCATAACTTCCAACTATCTTTTCCTGCAAATTACTATTCAGCTTGAGACTCAAAGTGTTCAATAAAGATGCATGAATTTCCATTTTCAGTTTAGTTGTGTGCATGTGATTAATTATCCTCATCTTGAAGATCGGTTGAACAAACCAGTGACTGACATTAGCCTACGTACGTGAGGATATTCCCTCATAGCCGACCGGATAGAGCCTTGCTGCCAGCGAGCGTCTATAGCCCCGGCAAGGTTATCGTTAAAATTCTCCTAAGTAGAGCCCCACTGCCAGCGAGCGTCCATAGCCCCGGTAGAGTTACTTAGATGGCTTAATCTGGATTTTCAGTATAATCCGCTTTATTCATTTATTTATTTATTTTTTTGTTTTCTAATTTTGAAAGATCTCATAAGGTATAGCAATTTGTAACTTCATGATGATGCAAGGAGTGGACACTTGCTGAAATTAAGCTGAGAATTGTAATGGTAGCAAGGGTGACCTCTGATTTTTCACCTAATATCTACACTGGTAGGTTCAACAAACCCAAGGATTTTAGGTGTGTCATCGTGAGAAACTTGCTTCGAATTCTCAATCACATTTATTGAATACGAAACTTCAGAAGATGAACAACTCTCTACATTCATGACAGTGACAGGTTACGCGTAAATTGCAAATGGTTAACCTGAATATCCTAAATTATATACTGTTTTGAATGGTTGCTAGTTCTGCTCCTTAATACTCTACAGTAAAATAAAGATCCCTGCTGAGGAGACAACAAAGAAACCAAACAAACAGGCTGTACAAACAAGATCATGATGATGATGTTGTTAATAGGACAGCAACAAAACTGTACAAAACTGTACAAACAGACAGAAACAAAAAGCAAAAAAAACAAGCTATACAAACAACTAACCTAAGAAGAAAACAGCAAAAGAAGACCACAAAAAACAACTAACAACTACCCCATCAAACTATATACCAGCCTCTCCAAGGCAAACTGAAACCCAGGAAAAAGACCCAAGAACACCCCTACTTGCATATTTCGTTAGGTTGTGCAGGAGTAACAGGGTACTGGTGATGGTTCTCATCCTAGCAGATTTATCTTTGAATTCTGAAAAAAATTCTGATATTCTAGATTCATTGTGTTTATCAGAATAGCTCTTAATGACTAATAACTGAGGCTGCTCATCAGGGTTATGATTAATCCATAAGCATGTCCTATCTCTTGAATTTCCATAATCAAAATAGCATTTATCATTGTTTACTAAGGAAAGGAAAGAGACAACCTGATGTGCCTTTAGCTCTGTGGAACACACTTGTTTATTAGTAGCTGGCTCTTCATCTAGCTCTGCATTTTCATTGCCCAGCTCTATGTCTAGTCCTTCTTCAAGTTGAAAGATGAATGACTCTAGATGTATCATTTCTTCATCTTCATCCAGCTTTGTTCCTTCATTCTGGATGTTCAGTTTATCCTCAAATTTAGCAAACCTCTCAATGTTCTCATTAGTTTCCTGCACATCAGCACTTAAGTAAGCATCTTCATCATCATAATATGACATACAGAAATTAATTATTTCTAAATCACTTGAGAGTAAAGGTGGGATGACATCTTTTGATTGATAGGAATACTCCCCTGTTTTACTTTCAACATGGTGCTGGGGCGATGTCTGATTATGCACAGCAGCTACATGATCCTCTGTATCCTCTTCTTTCAAGATTTGTTCGTCAGATGACTCACAGTTATCGTCCAGTGTGGAGTCTGCTTCTATTAACCTGCAACGATCATCACATGATTCCTGGAGAGAGATCTTATTATCCTTTATTCCTAGCATTGGTTCCATCGTTGTATCCTCTACACATTTAATGACCGCCGCTGCTGCATCCTTCTGTCGCTCAATAATCTCCTCAATTCCTTGCCAACTTTCAGCCTTATACACATATTGGACTGGGAAATTGTATGTAACGCACTCTTCCACCTCTTGTCTAATGTCATGACCAAATCTGTCTATTGCATTGTTTTCCTCATCCGAAGAATTTCCGTCAGACTCAATGAATAGTGCTGTTCTATTGCTGACACACTTCTTTCTACTGTTTAACATCATAACCTCCTCAATCTGCGTCCCATTGTTGGTAACTCTATAGACACCTGGCTCAACAGCAGCATATAAGATTTCATTAGTTCGATTATACTCTGTTATCATATGCTTCATTCTGGGCTCTGCCCCTATTCTGATCTGGTTCGGGATGCCTCTCCATGGTAACCACATGTGTGAAAAGTCAGTAGCCATATACCCGTTTAATGTCTTGGACCAATCCCTACTCAGCAACATTCCATAATTTACGGGTATATCCACTACTTGGATGTCAATGATTTGGCTCACCCTAGGGTCTGAAGCTAACTGCACCTGTATGTTCATGAGTTCTCCTATCACACTAACCTCGGTCTTATCTAATTGTGTGACAACCTTGGCAGATTTGGTGGGAGTCAGCCCGAGAGTTTTACATATTCCTAAGGGCATTACGTTGGCTGAAGCACCAGAATCTACCATGCAATTGTGTATATTCTTCCCACACAACCTAACAGTTAACAAGAAAGGTTGAGTATCCCTCTTATCCGCATGTATTACTACATTTGTGTTGGAAGGCTGCTCAACTTTCTTACCTTTCTCCTTAGGTGGTGAATCATTACTAGGAACAGTTATATCAGCAGACACCATGTTTGTTATGGATGTATCCAGGGATTTTAAAAAAGCATTTCTGATCCCTGGGGTCTTCAATAATTCATTTAGAGGTATGCTGACCTTCATTTTCTTTATTTCCTCTGACAAGTAATTCATTAGTCTTGTTGTCTCTACTGCTTCTGTCTTACTTGTTTGATCCTTTTGCACTGCTGTTCCGTTATTTGTGTGCTGACTAGCTTTAAGTATGGCAGGATTGTTGCTAGCATTCTGATCTGGGGGTGTATTGATGTTATTCGGAGGAGTGGAAGTGGTGAAAGGTCCTCCCGGCCTAGGGTTGTTCCTCAAATGGTAGGTGTGGCTTTTATTTGTCTGTTGAAAGGCCTGCACCTCCTCTGTTTCATTTAATATCTCATTTTCAGATTCAAAAGGAAACTGAAAAGCATTTAACACAAAGGCTGATTCGGGATAAAGACTTTCACAATAGTATGGTTCATCCTCTAGCAATTCATCCTCCCTCTCTTCTGCAGTTGCAAAGGTAAACGTTTCTAAGACTAATGCTGTGTCATATTCTGAGGGTACTACCTCATTACCCTTAGGAATGAGAAATTCTGAGGTAGGAGGCTGTACATCTACGTTGAAGATACTAGCTGCCAAGTGGAACTGTGGACAGTCATGCTCAGCATGGGCATTAGTATTGTGAAATCTGCACCAATTTTTGGGTGCTGTATTGGCCATTTGTATGTTAGTTATTTGTTTTGCACCATGATTATCCGTATTCTCGAAAGGAGAAGCCAGAGTACCGTTGTTGGGTCCAGTGTTCCATGTCTTGGGTGGCCTAGGTTGATTCTGGTGCTTGTTATTATTGCCCCAGGTCCTATTATCTATCACTGGCCCCCTATTTTGCATTGGTTGCCCCTGACCGGGGCCTTGATGCTGATTGTAGTTTTGGTTCTGATTGTACTGCTGGTTCTGGTTGAGACTATAATTCTGATTTTGGCCTTGGTTGTGACCTTGAGGTGGATTGTAGTTTTGGTTGCTTCTGCCATAGAGATTCTCATTTCTTAGCTGTGTCACTTCGGTTGTTAATCTCTTCAGATGTGCAGTAATTTCTTTGATGTCTTCCCTATCATCTTGTGCTTTTGCCACAGTTACATCCCTAGGAAGTTGGAAGAAAGGCTGACCATTATTTTGACTGTTATTGGAAGTACTAGCCGTGTAAGGAGTTATAGCCTGGATTGGAGTAGGATTATACACAGGTGTGTAAGAAGGAACCGGATTTATTAGTGGAGCATGCTGCACAGGGACTCCATTCCATGGGTGTGCCTGATTCTGCACCCCAAAATTTCCTCCAAATGGACTGTAGGCTGTATGTCTCATTTCTTGGTTCACTGAGGCTGCCTCTTTATAGGCTTTGGATACTGAATCTATGTCAGGTTTCCTTTTGACAAACATGGCAGTTAAAGGATCCAAAGCAGCATAGTACATAGCCAACAAGGGAGCATCAGCTATGGTATAAGGGGCTGCTAGCCTAGAATAGGCCTTTTGGAATCTGTCATTGAAATTATCAATTAACTCTCCCTCACCTCGTTTTATAGCAGCCAACTTATGATACAAAGCACAAGGGTCAATGGGTCCTCTAAATCTTGACAGAAATGCTTCTTCCATAAGTGCCCAGGAAGAAATGTAACTATTGGGTAAGTTTACATACCAGCTAGAGGCCTGCTCATTAAAGGTGTAAGGAAACAACCTACACACAACATCCTCGTGCTCTAACATAGCCCTAAAACATGCTTCCTTAAATATTCTAATATGATCTTCTGGGTCTTGATGCAACTGGTATTTGGGACATATCTTTTCTGGATTTTTTGGCATGTCATGATAATCATTGAAGAATATGGGAGAATTGACATCGAAATAAGCCATTGCAGGTGTTTGAGTTTGACTTGAACTTGCAGAAATACCTGGATTGATTGGTGGATTAGGATTTAGAGGAGGATTGAGACCTCCAGGAGTGCCTGAACCAAGATTTAAAGATCTGAACAGTGATCTGTCAGGACTTATAATACTACAGATGTTAAAAGGTGACCCAGGAGGTGTTCCAGATGAACTTCCTGCTTGCGATATCTTTGGATTCCAGATTAAAGGGCTTTTACTTCGCCTTGTATCAGGTAGTTGCACAAAGATATATCCTGAACTGGACCTAGACCTAGTCACTCTGTTACTGTCGTTAGCCAGTTTGAAATGAAACCTAACTCAGGCGGCCCTCCTTCTAGCGCCAGAAAACTGTTGATGACTGTTTTGATGCAATCATAACAATAAGTCAAAATTCACATGACATGAACTGTAACTATACTTGAAAGACAAGAAGGAATCATTTGGTGATTCAACTAATCCCAAGTCTACAATGGTTCGGTTGGTCAAGTTCAGTTGGTCAATGTGAAGCTGTAATGTTCAAGGGGCCTTACGTAGTTTAGGTTTGTTTTGTGGTTTACTGGCCTAAGAATATGCAAAAAGGTCATGAGGTATGTCAATGCTTTTCATTCCTTTGCATAAGAGTGATACTGGGCTGCAAGTTTCAGAGGGTTTTCTTGGATTTTTGCAGCTTTCTTCTTGATCTGTTTATGAAAACTGTCTACTTATAGCTCTGTTATCATGCTTCTTCAAATTTGAGACAATTTCCTTTAGATTTCTGCGTTTTCAGCTAGATATTTCAGATGGGTTGGGAAAAGTTAGAGAGATCTAATCTACACTTCATCTAATCTACAGAAGGATCTAATTGTTTCTGTTATCCACTATGTAAATACCACAGTAATCTGATCAAATCCACAGTAAAAACCTTAAATGTAAGTCCTGAGCATTTTCACAAACATACATTTAAAATTGCAAGCTCTCAAAGAAGATATTTCAAAACACAAAGAAGAGCAGGAGAACACTCAGAAGATAGATGCAGAACTCTAGATTCTATTGCATTAGAAACGAATAGCCATACATGATTTACAATGTAAGAATGACTCTTAGTTTCATTGATCATACTACAGAGAACTTACAAGCTTTACAGATACAGTAAGGCAGCCAGACATTCCACGCGCACCTTACTGCAGACAAACAGGCGACCTCCTTCTTCTACTCTAAACTATGCTAAGCTATCTTGCTGTATGTTCCTAAAATCTCTGTTGTAGGCCCTAAAAATCCCTGTTGTAAAGTATTACAGTGTAGAGAGGCACAATATATAACATCCTGATTGTCCTCACTACAGCAAAAAAACCTAACTGACCCCCTGGTTCAAACCTCTAGTTACAGCAATAAATGCAGGTGAACCAGTTCTCAAAAATATCTCAGAGCCATGGTCAAATCTGGGCGAAATATTGCCCCTTCTGAGAAGTTCCAGCAGCTGAGCAATAACTTCTGTTTGTCTTTTGCAGAAATACCTCCAGCTGCGACCTTCCTCTTCACTTGAATGGCTTTGACTTTTTGCATTTCATCTCTATCTTCTTGCTCCTGAGATCTGATCTTCTGCCTCCATGAGGTCACTGTATTGACTTTCCAGCTGCTTCCTCAACTGCAAGCCTGCAAGACAAGACCAGCAATAAGTTTCACATTTATCACAAAAAACAGCAGGAAACTAGAATAAGCGTTTAAATCCAAGTGACTGCGCAAGATCGCAGAAATCAGATCCAAAATCCGCTCAAAACGCGTGAAAAATGCGCCCAAGCTGCTCAAAATTGATGGGTCAACCATCGCTGACTGAAAAAAATGTCAGAGGCGCCAAAAAAAACACTTAAAAACTCCACCGCTTCATTTCCCGCCCATCGGCATGATATTCGCAGTCGGTGCGTCAAAAAAATAGGTTAGTCGATATACCTCATCATCATGATATTTCGGAAAATATGATGCTTTCCCTCCTGAAGGTTCAGATGAACGTCATCATGATATTTGACTTCTGCATATGGAGAAACGAACAACAACATCATCATCATATTTGAAGGAGAATAGGAGGATGCGACTATAATCATGCTGCCGAGGAAAGGAAGATGATGGTGACGTCATCATGATATTCGGGCTTCACTGAAATGCTAAGGATGACGTCATCGTCATGTTCGATTAAGATCAGGGGGATAATTGCAATATCGGGTCACCTAAGGAGCATGATCAGGATGATGAGCATAATATGACCCTTTTACGGCCAAGGCAACCCTCTCGATAAAAATCAGCATGATGAAGATCACCATCATATTTGGGGCGTATGTCGAACTTGGAATAGAACGTCATCATGATAATCGGGAACCGGATCGTGTTTGAAAAAAAAGTATCCCGCTTGAAGGAAAAAATGATGATGATGAAGGATAATCATCAGGATATTTACTTTTGTCGAACATAGAAAAAGAACATCATCATCATGATCGGGAGCCGGATCGGGTCTTGGAAAATATCCTGTTCGAAGGAAAAATGATGATGATGACCATCAGGAGGATATTTGTTTCCTCGTTATTCAGATCGGGATGACGTCATCATGATATTCGGGTCCTTCGTTAAACTTGAATCATGACGTCATCATGATATTTCGCCAACCGGATCATGTTTGAGAAAAAATCCTGCCGAAGGGAAAAATGTTATGATCATGATCATGATCAGGATAAAAATATGATGATGATGATGATCAGGATGTTCTCAAAAGGTTGCATTTTCGGCAGGAGGACTTGGCGAAATATCGGGCGAACAAACAAGATCATGATGATCTTGACAATCAGGACAGGATAAAGAATGATGATGACGTCATCATCATATTCGCGCTAGGGTGATATTGTAAAATATGATGATGCTGATCATCAGGATTTTTACTTCTCATCGATTTATCATGATGACATCATCATGATATTTTGTCTTCGAAGCACAAGGATAAGTTGGTCATCATGATATTTCGGCTAGGGTGATATTACAAAATATGATGATGCTGTTTAAGAAATGCAATATCAAACCCTTCTTAATAGATAGGCTGATCATCATGATGTTTCGGCAAACGGATATCAGGAGGATATGAAGATGATGATCCTCCTTTGAAATTATCATGATGATGTCTTCATTACTTAGCGAATTTCAGAGAATGTTCTGTGAAAGATCAGGATGATGATCAAGAAGCCGTCATCATCATATTTCGAAGTTCAGCAAATATCATGATGACGACCTTGCGAAAGGGAGACCAGGAGGATATGAAGTCGTCGTCATCATCATATTTCGAATGCCAGCAAATATCATGATGATGACCCTCCAATAGGTTTTGAACGTGCGCATGTAAATATGCCGAAGGTGATTTTGTTAAGTCAGGGTGATCCTATACCATCAGCATGATATTTTAAGATCAGGCGATGCAAGGATATCATGATGATGCTCGCGATACAAAGGCCGCTCGACGGGGGGAACTTACCTCGACTTAAAGTTAACGTCATCATGATAATTCGAACCTCAGGATATTATCGGGGGGGGGTTTAAATATGATGATGATGATGCTCTTCAGCAAAACCGAGTTTATAATATAACCTTCCTAAAAGATATCATGATGCTGCATAATGCGAAGATCATGATGATCCTATCAACATGACTTAGAATAAAAAATGATGATGATGATGCTCCTGCGAATATCAGGTTTGACCAAGACTTTGACCGTGCATAACTTTCACATATGGTCGAATTTTCAAGTGAAGTAAAAGGCAAACCTGCATGAAATTTCAAGCTCTTTCAAAATATGAGGTCACAGAAACAAAATATGAAATTTGACAAACAGACCTCATGATGATGACCTACCCTATGCAATATCATGATGATGATGCACCTGACCTTCATTTTTACCAGACCGCCAGGAAGCAGAAAAAACACAAGCAGAAGTAAAAAAAAGCAAGACATCAGCAGGGGTCCTCGTTTTGCTAAGGAGCAAAATGGGGCGTGTTGTGAACATCACAACAGGAAGGTTGTCGAAATCTGTTTGGTGTCCCATACTCCCAACCATCGTGATAGTCATAATGACAACAAACAATTATTTACTTCAAATGAACCAACTAACAAGTAAACTATTCTTGCTAGAAATAATTTTGCCAATAAATTCCCAATTCATCAAATATCTCATCGATTGTTGTAATCATTATTTCTTTTCTCAAATCTCAACTCAGAAGAGTGGAAAGAAGAAATCCTTATAATTCTATGTTGTCCGAATAATCATACCTCCTGTTACAACTGCTAGCTGTTGATGTGTTTTTTGTGCACATGCAAACTCAGAATAAAATACCGAGGTATTCTATCCTCTCTTGAACAAAGTCTCTCAAAGGCTAAACAATGTGATCCAATGAGACAACTCCAAGGTTCCAGATGACAGGTCTTGACTTGCAATGGGTAGACTCAGTAGTTGATGTGATATGCTGAAAACTCACAAAGGGACTTATGCTGAATTGACTCCTTATTCCAATGAAATATGTTTTTCTCCTTGTGAAATGGAACTCACTCTAATCAACTACGAAAAGAAAATACAAAAGGACAAGGGTTTAGGAAATCTACTCTAAGGACAAAGAGATAATGAAATATGTCGATATAGACAAACTCCCAATGAAACCAAACTTCGTTACATCATGAGAACCAACAACTACATGAAGCCAGTGCAATCTTCTAAGGAAACTCAAGGATTTTCATGTTGTAAATCTCCATCCAAACACCCACTGCTGGCGCAGCTTGAACGAGCATCCACAACTGAACTAAAACGTATGTGGTTTAGGCTAACTTTGCAAAATGACTTATCAGCGACAAATCATAAAAAGTATGAACCAGAAGAATTCATCAAATATCTTTACATATATTCATTACATCAATGCACTTTTAATCTATTTCTAATCTACTTGGAAACATCTCTCCATCATATTCGAACATTAGAAACCATGCTAACACTCCTCAGTCAAACAAAATCACCATGCGAACCAACAATGAGCTTGTATTGATTTTTGGAAATGTATTTTTTTACAACAATTTCATATGTCTTCAATGACTTCAAAAAGTCCCCTCTAATCTACCTCTACTCTAACAGCATCTACTCCTACGGCTTGATTCCTGCTCTCTCCTCTGATAATCCTCCCTTTTTTTTTTTTTTACAAATGAGAGAAATGAGCCCCTTTTATAGACCTCAAAATTACATGAATGGCCAGGATTGATTTGAGAATCAATGGCCCAGATTCTGACAACAAGGCAGTGAGTTACAAAAATTTACTATTGTTAGAATCATTGAATGCGGATGGATGATGTGGCAGATTGTGATTGGATCAATGTTGTGCACGTGCCACCTCAGCATCGAACAAACTAGTTTGATTTCCCTTGTGTTCACATTGCTCAGAATATTTTCCCAGATTTTGTCATCTTTTGGAGTAGTATTCAAATCTGGATCTGGAACTTGGCTGCTTCGAACTTGAAGACTTGGGAAATTTAGAATTTCTTCTTATTGTTGATGTAATTCATGAATTTCTTGAATGCTTCGAATCATTTCTTCTGTCATCTTCATGTATTATCGTAGGATGTTTCGTTCTGGCTCTGGATGGTGCATGATGCCTCACACATGAATTCTAGAGTAGATTGGCATATTACAGATGTCCTCTATCCCTGCCTGTCGTATCAAATGAGTGACCTCTAAATTCTTAATCATAGACTTGAATGCTCACGAAAGCCTGGACCTACATATAAGCCTCTGGGTGATAACTCCCTATGCATTGAAAATGATGTTTTGCTTCTGGACATGTGAAGTTATCCTCCTCGTTCCACACCTAAATAGCTAGCCATGTATGATTCGAAACCTACAAAAGTGTGAAATAAGGATCATTTGAGCAGACAAATTAATGCGTTATGCATAATTTAAAATGTTAATATTATGGTAATCAATCATGACTTCATTAAGCATTATAAACTGCAAGGTTACCACAGAATTTTGCATGAAGTGGATATTTGAAATAGCTATGCATAGCCCTTGCGATGCAAAAGTAATATGAACGTGTGTTTTTTAGAATAACAAGCGGACATTTTGGGGCTCTCACATATAAAAATATTTATATTCTGCAAACTGACTACCACCATGCACTAGGCACATTCCATGTGAGACATTTTAAAATTCGTTTCTTGCAAGGTGATCCTAACATATGCGCCTAAGGAAGAGCGGACCTTTCATACCCCTGTGCATGACTTGAAACTCATTGTTTTTTTACAAACCGATCATCATGCTCCGCTCAAGAGGAATTTTATAATATCATGAATAAGTTAAAGGGAATGATGTGCACAGTGCCCCCGAAGATCTGCTTGGTCGGCAATTCAAAGCTGTTGCATATGAGTTGATGAGAGTGGATACTCCCAATTATAGCATATGATATATGGAAAATTATGCAGAATGACTGTGCAGGCACTCAAAACAAATTCTCTAGACCATTGTGAATTGCATAATCAGTCAAAAGATGTGTCAACAGGAATTTTGGCATGCTCTATAAGTGAGTACATTTGACAAGTTTGGAGGATTCCGCCAGCAAAGACAAGACACTCCACCTCATTCATGCTATAAATAACAACTCCTGAAATGGTTGCAATGCTCAGAATAAGATATACGTTATAACATTCTCCACCATGAATGGATAAAACACAACGCAGAGTGCACCGATCAATTATTTGAATGCTAAAAATAGAGAGGAATCTCTTCGCATGCTCTATTGGGTTTTTCATTTCCACTACTCATGTTGCTAAGAATAGAATGCATGCATGGGTTGGGGGACATAACGAAGGCATAATCATGATGCATCGAAGACCGTCGGTTTGGATAGATGTTCCAGCTCATCCAAGGATACACTAAGAGACCTCACCGCATCAGAGAGACCGCGGAAATCCACCCAAGCGGACATTTTGGGTTGACATGCATTAAGATGTAGAAACAGATATGCAAAGAGCATGAAAAGGTCCGCTTGAGCGGACATTTTGGGCTTGTGTGCATAATGCTTGTTTGTGCAATCCTCCTCCAAAAGTCCGCCTAAGGCGAAATGGCAAACCTCTTCATGTTATGCGTAGGACTAGCAATTTGTGTTTAAGAAGACATCTACACATTCAATATAAATGCAAATTGCAATATCAGAATGGGCATACATTTTGGTGGTCATGCTGAGCCATTATGTACAATACAAAAGTGAATGATTAGTGAAGTTGCACTAGAAGTCCGCTTGAGCGGCAATTTGAAATTTGCTCACATGAAAGCTATGCCTCAGCGAAGGTTTCCGAAGGCCACATAATATTAGTGATTTGAAAAATGACATGATGAGTGCTTATGAAATAGCAGACATTTACATGCTTTATGCATAATGAAAAACTATTATTCGTTCAAACTACCCAGTCAACCAACGACTGGAGACTAGAAAAATGTGAATTGGAACGCAATTATCAGCGTATGAATCAAGCGAACCTATGATAGCAGTGTGCATAAAGATGGAGAAAAAATGTGCAAAGAGCATCACAAGGTCTGCCAACGTGAACATCAGGACCCAACGTGGATGCTAAAATAATAGCATTAAAATGAACCCAAAAAAGTCTGCCTAAGCGGATACTTAAATGAATCGGGCATGAATAATGACTAGGAACATACACTCTGAAGCGGACAATACAAACCACTATGCACAAGTTAAAATATGTAAAATGCAAGATTAATACGGGAGTCCGCTTGGAGCGACCATTTATGGATGTCATGTTTGCTTCAAAAAACTTGCAAGGTGACTACCAATATGCACTTAGGCGGACATGTTAAGCCTTGTTTGCAAAGTGCAAGGTCATGTGAAAAGTGTCTTGGTGGAGAATTTCAAGTAACTATGTATAGTGAGAAGATTTCATTTGTGCAAACAAACCATTCATCGTGCGCTTGGAGATTTGAGTTAAGCTTAGTGTGCATTGAAATGCTCAGGCGGACAATCTTTGGACTACTGCATGATGAATTGCAAATGGGTTGCAAAAATCTGCCTTGGGGTTGTCATTTAGATGCCTCATGCATTATTTGCAGACTCTTCATTTGGGCTGGATTTCTTGAAGAGGAACATCGCCAAAACAAAGCAAACTCGAGCCAAAAATTGAAAAAGAGTGGGTCCCCATTTGCAATGGGGTGATGTGTGATTAGGTCACAACACTAGCCTTCCCAATAAGAATAATTACAGCCTCCATTACAAGTGATATGTAACATTCTAAATCTACATTTTGAGGATTGACAATCGCATTTCCTAGATGTAAACCAATTGACATCCATAAAGGCCGTCTTGGAAAACAGAGTTGTCCATGTTGTACATTTTGATCCACTGGGCTCTTAGTTATAACCAAAAGACACCAGAGCATTACTGTGACAACATTTTCCATGGTAAAACTTGCACATGATAAATCACCAGCTAGACAGCTTGCCCTATGTGCCTAAAAAAAATCAGAAACAAAGCTAATAAGAAGGGCTATCAAATGAAAGGTAAACCCCCAAATTGTCAAATAGAAATGGAGATACGATGGAAGAGCGAATGTGAAACTGAAACTAATGGTATTGTTGATTCCACCATTATATCTTCCACTTCTCTTCGACGATTTCTCTTTGAACAAATGTTGTACTCCATAATTGCAAATTAATTATGGATGGAGCATTCACTATCCCAAAACAAGCTTGAACAATTTAAGAAAATATATAAGTAGAACTCTATTGGACAAAATGAATCAACCCAATTTACTACTAATTATATATGGACTGCTCCTGCTAATGTTGGGTATACATTTAGCTTAATTTAGGTAATTGTCTATATGGAATCAATTGTCTAAATATATCAGGAGAACTCAATGATGCCCTTAGAATTCAAGAGAATAATTAAGAGAAGAATAAAATATTCTTATTAAAGAGCCACGACGCCCTAATTTCAAGCCTCTACTTTCTAAACTATTAAATAGAATTCGTAAAATTCCCGTAACCTTCAAAAAAAGGATCTCATTCTATGAACGAGTAGTGAGGTATTCTCTAATTAAGGAACTCTACCACACTGCAATAGAATGTTTTTTTTTTTTTTAAACAGAAAAAGGTGACGGAGCACCATGGAATTAAAAGATAAGAAATTACATGAAGTGTAGCAGGTATAAGACTAACATAAAAACTAAAAATTACAAATAGGCCCTGTCAAGGCTAGATAAAACATGAAAAGGGAAGAGAATCACAAAAATAGTAGTAGAGACTACCGTCAAGCACGTCTAACCCCAACAGAAATTCACCATCGAAGAGCCACCCCAGCCAACAAAACAAGACCTGTCAACTGAGCACCACCAAGACCGAAACCGCGCCGCTGAGCAAAACAAAACAGGAAACACCAACCCAGCCACCCCGCCAACATAGAGGAAAACCAACCCACCCCCATCAGCCAAAAAGGAAGCTGAGCCAAACACACGAGCGCCGCCGAAACAAACCACCAGACCACCCGAGCAGAAAAGAGGAGATCCTACGCCACAGCAGACAGCATTACGCCGCTGACGGGACGACTGGCAGATTCCGTTCATCTAGGTCCACTGAGACCGCACTCTGATTGCTCTCTGCCACCTCTGACAAAGCATACAAGGGCATCCCTGGAGTGAGATCAGAGGGGTGAATCCGAAGAAAATGAACAGCAGTGAAAACATCCTTAATGTGCTCAGACCGTTTTTTGGAGAAAGAGAAGCTATAAGCCCGCAGTGCATCATCTATCTCTGCACTACACAAAGATCTTAAACTGGACTGCAAAGCCCTGTAAATTGCCTGCTGAGGGGGGGAGTTGCGAAGAGAAGTGAGGTTAAAAAGTCCACCAATAAGGGCGTCACCTTGTTCCATTTTATAATGAGACACTGCCGCCTCCCATCTTTCCACAGTGTAGATGTTCTTAAAGAACAAGCCTGCTGCAAGGGAGTGAACATAATCACCGTCCATGACAAGATCCATTATATTTGAAAGGAGCTGTGATACAATATCAGAGAAGTTTAAAACGTGCCCCTCGAAACCTCTGATCCACGCGTGTCCCACGATATTTCAGACTGCAAACTGAGTAAGAGTGCAGTCGGAATCTATCAGAGTCATGAGATCTATAGCCTTCACACGCCCCTGTATCTCCAGTTCCCAGTCAAGAGAGGGAAAGAACAACTGCTGATTTAAACGCGTATCCGCCATCAACAAACACCGAAAACTGAAAACTTGAGAGGAACCAGAGAAAAAAAGAGAGAGAGGTTTAATGAAAGGAACTGAGGGCTGGCGGAGGATAAAGATGACACAAATCTCAATGGCACAGAGCCCGAAAAGAATATGCAGCTAGGAGGAGACACCAAGTAGCAAGGGCAGTGTGTCCTTTAAGAATAGGAGTAAAACTAATTTATAAAGCCATTGCGCCGTCAGAGAAAGCACTGGATCCGGGCAGATTTGGCACGACTAAAGCTATAAATGACCATAAGGTGTGAGGGGATTCGCAATCTTTCCCTTTGCAAACGAGACATTTGACACCACCCGAACTATCCCAAGCAGCAACCCCTTTTTTGAAAAATGAAAGGAAAGCTCCTGCAATAGAATGTTTCACAATTATAGGTTTAAAAATGAATGCAAATGGCCGATCAAAACCAAATCTCTTGACAGTATAGAAGGTCGATACATAGTTTGTTGAAAAAAACAGAGAAAATAAAACAGAGTGCAGCAAATACAAAACACTTAAATATATTATTGCATAGAAAATCTCCAGAATCTTTATTAGTTACAATGGCAGCCTTACTGCTATTTTTATAACATTCATGGAAATCTCCAGAATATCTTAGAATGACTAAGAGAAGTGTCGAGAAAGGAAAGATCTGGAGGTTTCTACTTAGAGATGGAAGTTTCCATATTCTGGAACATTCCATAATAAATATTATCTCCAACATTCTGGAACATTCTATAATAAACATTATCTCCAACACCTCCCCATAATGTTTATTTGGAGAAGCTAGTTACAAAAGATTATTATATAGCAACTTCCTTGAGATTTAACAAGTCTCTAAATTTGATAAATTTCACTTCAGGTAGTGCTTTTGTAAATATGTCAACAATTTGATTTTCTGTTCCACAAAATTTTAACTCCATCACTTGATCTTCTATCAGATCATGAACAAAATGATGATGCACTTCTATATGCTTTGATCTAGCATGATAAATTGGATTTTTTGCTAGCTTGATAGTACTTTGATTATCACAGAATATAGTAGTTGGACAAACTTGTGGATGTTGTGTTTCTTCAAGTATTCTTCTAAGCCATAATGCTTCTTGAGATGCCTTTGATGAGCCAACATATTCAGCTTCTGTAGATGATAGTGATAATGTTGCTTGTTTCTTGCTGCTCCAAGAAATTGGTCCTGACCCAAGATGAAACATGTACCCTGAAGTTGATTTTCTGTCATCAATATCACCTGCATAATCAGAATCTGTATATCCAACTAATGTTGGCTCTCCTCCATATTTGTACTCAATTCCAAGTTGATAAGTGCCTTTAATATATTTTAATATTCTCTTAGCTGCTTTCCAATGCTCAATGTGTGGATCTGACATGTACCTGGATACAATACCAACTGCATATGCAATGTCTGGTCTAGTTATGGTGAGATACAAAAGACTCCCAACTAATTGTCTATATAATTTTCCATCCACCTTCTTTTGAGTAGAATTAGCACTCAACTTTAAGCCTACTTCACATGGTGTATTAGATGCTTTACAGTCAGTCATATTAAACTTTTTCAATACATCAAGAGCATATTTGGTTTGAGACAACATGATTCTTCCTTCTTCTTGCCATACTTGCATACCCAGAAAATAGTGCATCAACCCTAAATCAGTTATTTCAAAAGCTTGTTTGAGATGATCCTTAATTATTTCAATATTATGTGTGTGATCCCCTGTAATAATCAAGTCATCCACATACAATACAATAATAACAACTTTACCATCACTATGTTTTACATACACATCTGGATCAGCTTTACTTCTTTTAAATCCTGCATTTATAAAGTACTCATTTATTTTGGAGTACCATGCCCTTGGTGCTTGCTTAAGACCATATAATGATTTTTTTAATCTACACACTAGATGTTCTTCACCACTTTTAACAAATCCAGGTGGTTGTTGCATGCAAATTTCTTCTTGAAGATTACCATGTAGAAAGGCACTTTTTACATCCATTTGATAAATTTTCCAACCAAATTTTGCAGCTAGAGCAACTATTGTACGAATTGAACTCATTTTAGCAACTGGAGCAAAGGTTTCAGTATAATCAATACCTTCTGTTTGTGAGAAGCCTTTAGCCACTAGTCTTGCTTTATATTTTTCAATAGCTCCATCTGATGTGAACTTTACTTTGTAGGTCCACTTGCAGCCAACCACACTTTTACCTTTTGGAAGAGTTGTCAATTCCCAAGTTCCATTTTTCATCAAAGAATTGTATTCATCTTGCATTGCTTCTTCCCATTCTTCTTTGCCTTTTGCTTCCTCATATGTACTTGGAGTGTCAACCTGCATCACCTTAGTCATAAGAGCATAGTTAGCAAACATATTTCTAGGGCCTTCTTGGTATATTTCTTGAATGCTTCTAGTCTTCTATGTGTCTTCATCATCACTTTCACTTGATGCTTCAATTTGTGTTCCTTCTCCTCCTGCAGAAGATTGCACACCTTGATTTTGAGCATTAGTATAAGTAGACTTATCTTCTTCAATCAATATTGGAAAGTAAGATAATGTAGGAGAATGTTCACTTTCAATATCTTCGTCAAACCATACATTCCTTTTGATATAAATTTCATTTGTTTTAGGATTATATAACCTATATCCTTTTGATTCCTCACTATACCCAACCATTATACACTTCTCACTCTTTCTTTCTAACTTGCTCCTTTTTTCATCAGGGATGTGGGCATATGCATTACATCCAAAGACTCTAAAATGAGATACTGTAGGCTTCCTACCACTCCATGCCTCTTCTGGTGTTATATTCAAAACTGCCTTAGTAGGTGTTCTATTCAAAATATAAACTGCAGTACAAATTGCTTCAGCCCAGAATTTAACTTCTATATTTCTAGAGTGAAGCATGCACCTAGCCATTTCTATTATAGTTTTATTCTTCCTTTCTACAACTCCATTTTGTTGGGGTGAGTAGGAGACTGTTGATTCCTTCTTTATACCATGTTGTTTACAAAAATCTAAAAAAACTTTGTTCATATATTCCATACCTCTATCTATTCTTATTATCTTCAGAGATCTTCCACTTTGATTTTCAGCTAATGCCTTAAACTCTTCAAACTTATCAAACACTTCATCCTTCTTTTTTAAAAAATAAACCCAAATTCTTCTAGTATAGTCATCAATAAAGGTGAGGGCATACCTTGATCCTGCAAGTGATGGTGTTCTGAAAGGACCCATTACATCACTATGAACCAAATGTAAAGGGGTCTTTGCTCTCCATGATTTACCTTGTGGGAAACTTTCCACATGTTGCTTTCCCATAGCACATCCTTCACACACCTTGTGACTTGATGAGATTTTTGGAAACCCATGCACCATATATAGTTTCTCCATAAGCTTGAGGCTTTGATAATTGACATGTCCCATACGCTCATGCCATAACCTGCTCATATCATTATATTTGGCAATAGCACACATATTCTCATTTCCACATTTAGAAGTAAATTCTTGAAACCTATATAATCCATTCTCCATTTTACCAATTGTAGTCACTTTGTAGTTATTACTCACATCCTTGATCAAACATTTGTCATTGTAGAATTCTATTTTATACCCCTGATTTGCAATTTGAGATACAGAAAGAAGATTTATCTTCAATTCTGGAACTAACTTCACATTTTTGAACACACCATTATCTACTTTAACATTTCCAGTTCCTTTAACTTCTAAAGCACTATTATTCCCCAAATATATTTTCTCTGGATTGTTATCATTTCTTAGTGATACAAATTGTTCTTTATTATAACACATATGCTGTGTGGCCCCAGAATCAATAACCTAGTCATCTTTATAAGAATCATTTGCTTTAAGTGCAATACAGAGAGCATTACTTTTAGAATCAAAATTTTTTGTAAACTTATTTGTCTTCCTTTCTGTATCTTTGATCCTCTTATAGCATTCATTTGCTTTATGACCCAACTTACCACAATAATTACATTTCCATTTGCTTCTATTATAATCCTTGGCTGGAGTATACCTATTGTCATACTTCCAATTTTTCTCTCTTGAATGATTTTCTTGTGTACTTCTGTAATTTTGTTTCCCTCTTATTATGAAAGCTTCATCATTAAATGACTCCCTTTCTTTGATTTGACGTTTTTCTGCTTGCACTAATATAGCACATAACTCTTCATATTTTATGCTCTTTAATTTATCAGCAGTATCGAGCCCTCTTATAAATGACTGATAAGATCCTGGGAGACTTTGTAAAACTATTTGTACAAAATCTTGTTCACCTATATCCTTTCCAAGAGAAGCAAGTTCATTTCTCTTTTCCTTTAATTTACTTCGATGAGGGACTAACTCTTGTGAATTTGATAATTTCATGTTGTATAGTTCTGCAGTGCGGGTTAGAATCCATACATCACCTGAATTTTCATATGTAGTTTTCAAAATATCCCACACTTTAACTCCACTTCTTTCATTGTGAACTTCTGGAAAAACTTCTTCTGAAAGTGTAAGCTTGATCAGTGCTGCTGCCCTCTTATCTCTTTTATCCCAATCTTCTTGATCTTTTCCATTGTTTGCTGGTCTTTTTTCACTACCATTAACAATTTCAAAGCAATTTTGAAGTGTTAGAAAAATCTCCATACGAGACACCCAATCATAATAATTTTTTCTATTTAATTTAATTGTAGGTAAAGGAATACCAATTGAATCCATTGTATCAAATTCCCTCTTTTTAAGATGAGAATTAAAATCAGAAATCTCTCACCAGTTTCTGCTGATTTGATTCTTCTCTTTGCTGCAATATTTTGGTTTCTTCACCACAAACAATGGTGATCAGCCTCCAATCACACAACCTGCATAATGCACAGCCAACACTACAGAAACCACAGATTACAGCCCCAAGATTTGAGAGGGCTCTGATACCATATTGAAAAAAAATAGAGAAAATAAAACAAAGTGCAGCAAATACAAAACATTTAAATATATTATTGCACAGAAAATCTCCAGAATCTTTATTAGTTACAATGGCAGCCTTACTGCTATTTTTATAACATTCATGGAAATCTCCAGAATATCTTAGAATGACTAAGAGAAGTGTCGAGAAAGGAAAGATCTAGAGGTTTCTACTTAGAGATGGAAGTTTCCATATTCTGGAACATTCCATAATAAATATTATCTCCAACATTCTGGAACATTCTATAATAAACATTATCTCCAACATAGTTGGAGAGATTAGCTAAGAAAAAGGAAAGCACAACACATACCATATTTAAGAAATTTACCAATTGCTAACGATGAATAGGAAAATGTATCTTTTTTTTCTACTGCCAAGGTAAGAGTTGGCAGTTGCATTGCTTTACTAACCACGCCCATGGAACAACTAAAATAAATTAGGTAAGAACCCATGAGTATGTGTTGTTCCTCTGATTTTCGTCTAAATCACCCTAAAGACTACGCTACGGACTTGCACGCTGCCATACTACTCTAAGAGACGAAAGAATATCTGGGAAGTTTCTTAAAGCAATCTGGCTTCAGCAAAAATACTTTGAATAGATTAGCTAATACGTTACATTCCATAGTGTAGGTATATTATACAATGAACCGTTACAAAATACTCTGGGAGACATAAATGCTACCATTGAAAAAAGAAAACCTTGGAGAGAAATCATTCACAAAGTGTCATGATTAAAAAATATGTCCAAAATAGATAATAATCCCATTTGAAGATTCCAACTGAGGAATCAGTTTATGCATGTACAGGACTTCGACGGAGAAAACATTTAGCAGATCACTGTGATTAGGAAGGGTGCAAGGGTTTTTAGATCTGAGCATATAATTGATAGCGAGTATCATTTGTGTGGGTCACAACCTACAATAGTGGACGCTCATTGTGATCAACAAACCCTAGAGGGAAAGTCGCAGCAGTCTTATCACCATTCGAGTGGATCTGCATGCCATAGAGGCTACTCTAAATGGGTTTTGTGACCTGGATATAAGTGAACCAAAGGTTATTGTGATACACATGTTTCTCACAGCATTACTGGTAGTTGTATTAGTCACCACCACGATCAGACTACAACCTTCGATTACAACCCATCTAAAATAGGATTACGTCAATAAGAAACTATAACATTTGGGACTGCATTCAATAAGGGGAGGGGCTGGTTTGCATCCATTGCAATTATCCTGAAAACAAATATTGTACAGACCAAGAAGTTCTTAATCAGATAATTAGTAAATACTCACAAGCATGATCAAATTCCAGGATTAGAAAATAAAATATTCTTTCCTATCATACCAATTTGTGCAAAAGTTGTACAGCTTTTCTTGCTTAGACAAATGCAACAAAATTCGGGTGAAGATTGTAACCCACTGCTTGATAGAGTTCTCCAAACCTCCCCCTTCCTCCATCCCTGCCCAAACTCAGATAAAGAGCATGCCAAAAAGGTTTTTGAACCCAATTGTGGTTTTGAATAGATATATTCTCCTAGTGTCGAAATCAAATCCTGAACAAAGATTATTATTTTCTTCCTGAAATGGTGTGCCAAACTAGATGGTAGTGCATAGGTAGCCTTGCATGTGATTTTTTAAAGAAAAGACGAGGCTATCCCCAAAAGTATTCCTCCCCCCCTTAAATAACATTTTATGAGCTAGAGCCGCCTCCCCTGAAAAATGCATTTTTAAAATACCACTATCGCACTTTCTATTTTTAACTAAAATTAACCTTCTTTGATTTGAAACTGTAAAGGAATAATGATTCAAGATTCCCACTTTGCAAAACATCTGCCACTTAATAACATGTACCCAAAATATAATAATGAAAATAATAATAATAAAATAAAGAATCTTTCTTAAATATATAAGTAGATCAATGCAAATTGATTAATTATTCCTTTAAATACATATCATAATTACTAAGTAATTTTCAAGTATGCTATATACCTCTTAGTGGAGGATGTATTCCACACCTGAGTCAGACTTAGTCCACAATCATTAACTGCACATTCACGGTGAAAATGGAGAGGCACTACATCCTCCCCCTCTAAAACTTGACTTCCTTAAACTAGGGTGAAAATATAACACGTTAGTACCAATCATCAAAGCTGATTCATTTCATAGAAATAATATACACTGGTTTGCCTATGGAAAGAATTTATAAAATATAAACTTATGTACTCCATTTCAAACATAATCTACCCTTCTAGTTTTCAATGTCTCAATAGTAACACAATAAAAAATTGTATTTCAAATATGATTCCATAGTACATAACCACTCAAACTCCTTACATATTAGCATTAACACCCATCAATTTCTTTTTGAACTAGGAAAACATTGTACCCTTTTAGTCTTAACTAGTAGAAATTCTCATATCATAAACATGTAAAGTATTTAGTTTTGAATGTATCTCCATTACAATTCCTTTTCCAATTGGCTATTAAGCAATCAACATGTCAGAATGCTAAATTTTCACATAATAACAACATAATTATGCACGTAAAGTACACACTTTCCACAAGATCTCAAAACATATTCAACAAAAAAAAGATCACAATTTTTTTTCACCTTTCTTTTGAAGCACACAAACAAAATTTATCATTTCATAAGTACAATTTTCTTAATTTACCAAATATTCTCACATACACCCAAATTCACATCACCGGGAATGACCTCACAAGGCTACACAGGGGTCCACCTGGATATCAAAAAATAGCATACTAATCCATGAGCCAAGAGACAAAATCCATCTCACATAATCCATACCTCACACTTAGTGACTTGTTGGTGTTAGGCCACACTCATAGGGTGAGACCATCCAAGCAAGCCATGATGACCTCTCTCTTGTTGTATAAGGTTGTTAGCTTCCAAGAGATAGTCATCACACATAGGTGGGTACTGAGTCCTAGCTGTATAATCAACCTCACTTACCCCCATCCTCAAAGTTCCCTGCGTCTGCTTCCTCGTATACACTCACCAAGTCTGCGTCATATGTCCTTGGAGAGGAATCACAATATGACACATGGCCAACATAAAAAACAATAAGGATAACTAGTTTAGCCACCAAAATCATAAAGAAAGATTAAATAAAATTCAACTTCAACAATAAGGCAAGAAATGTGCGCAATTTCAACACTAAATCAAATGTAACCATGAGGGTTACTACAAATAGGATCACAAGTATGGCTAAACCATCTCAATTAAATAGAGACAAAGTGTCCATCTTCACAAACAATAGAAAATCATCAATAACCATAAATAAAATCCTCAATCTTTGAAAGTGCACTGTACAACATTGTGTGACTAGATACTAGCCAGCAAATGAGGAAGGAGGGAACAATGTCAAGCTATAGTTGTAGACCTCATGTGGTGCAGAGTGAGCACATCATCCACATGGTTCAAGGTGTACTCCTTGGCTACACTCTACATTGCATCGTCACGCGGCATGGACTAACCAAGTGGCCTACACACTCCTTGGCTGCCTACATGGAATGTACGCCTCGGCCACATCCCACATCATGTCTTAGCGCGGCATGGTCATAAGCCAACCGGAGAAGGCACGTACTAGTCATATACCACATGGCAGTGTGTTTGTGGCTTTGCAAAAGTAGGCATGAGTAGAACACACCCTGCATAGCGACACCTCGTGGAAAAGGCACACATATGTACTCGTCGTAGCTAGAGGTATACATGGCTAGGACATGTACCCATATGCTAACTGACCCAAACACTGTCGAAAGCAAACATGAATATCTCTCTACAAGTGTGCGAGGCCCCATTATGCTCATCACACAAGTAGGCTATAACACAATCTCGTAGTGCACCTTCACATGTCTAAGCACGTGGCATTGTGTCCTCGAGCCTAGCTTGCTACCATCAGCAACACGGCATCATCACCAGCACTGTGTCAGAACATTAGTGGGGTGTGGCATCATCCCTATTGCATCATGTCAGAACATGTGCAGATATATAATCTATCTTAGCATGGGTAACAAATCTCTCTCCACATGCTGGACCTCAAAATATACATGGGGCACATGGTCTCACTTGGGTTATCCATGTAGGTCCTAGACCCCAGCCCCCAAGTGACGATTCATGTTGTCGCATAGTTCCAATTGGGTTGTCCATGCAAGTCCTAGACCTCGGCCCCCAACTGACAACTCATGTGGCATATCATACCTCTCATGAGGACAAGGTAAATGATCCTCCAAGAAATACCATCCAGATGCTCAAAAACTATGGGGATTAGTCTAGCACATATGGATCAAGTACCTTGATCCATCATAAGGGAAAGTAGTGAGTACATTTCCTCAGGTTCGGTTGAGCGAGGGACCGTGCCCAAGGAACTTTGTGGCTGCTACTACCCCTTCACAAACTGAGGGACTAGAGAACCAAAAGAAGAGAATCTATGAATCAAACTTTTGGTTACTCATTTATATATATAATTTCAACCACTTAAGGGTTGGCCTTCAATTAGGTAACAAACATACAAACACACATAATGGTATGGTTAATTCCACACCTAAAATACACATATTCCCCATAGTCACACAAAGCAAGTACGGGGTATTCACAACACTCAACCAATGCACAGTTATTGGTTTCTCACATTTATAGAGGAAGACTTACATTTACATACACAAGTTTCATTACTACCATAAGTACATTTATTTCCATAACCAATGTGATTCCCTTTTCAAAATCATAACATTGCTTGCTATCCCCTTCCCTTTTCCATTTTTCTTTCACTCTACTTTTCTATGTATCACACAATGCTAAATGTCAATATCATGATCATCTATCCAATACATCAATCTAGGTGTTTAGATTAAAGTATGTTATCCAACACAAGAGTTCCTATCACATGCATAATAAGAATTACTAAACATGGGCAACAACATTAACCAAATATCCCAACCAAATGTAATGCCCCGCCATGCAACCCTAGAGATAAGTCAACTAAATCAAATACAAGGCGGGATTTTATTTTATTTTTAAATAGAGATAACAATAAGAAAATATAACACAATCTGATACAACAAGTTAACAAACATCTCTAGGGATAACATGACTGCATTATAATAACTAGCAATTTTCAACAACATACAAAACTCATTCAAATGATGTTTAGTTACATGATTACCTTACTAATTACTAACATGATCTAATTAATAGCCATGGTTTGTTCTAAATCTGAAAGTACCAAAAGAATACACACACACGCACAAATTGTAATGCCTACCCAAGAAAATAGCATTAATGAACTCATTAGGATGATAAAATATTAATTTACAAGTTTATCTTAGTAACCAACATTTATAAAAATGTAATGTAAGATACAAATGTTTCAATGAGTTTATACACATTTATACACCTTTACCAATACTACCAGATAGTCATCTATTAGCTAAGTGGAAAGGTACCTCCTTAGCTTCTAAGTCCTGTAATCTCAAATTGCTAAAGAGACATTAGTTCTGCATGATTATTAATTTCAAAACAAATATCAATTGCAAAAAATTACAAGCCTAAGGCCCTAAGGGGCCAACCTAATGTTTTGGGGGCTCATCTAATATGGCCTTGCCTACATACGTGTAGAGTAGAGAGAGACATCATAGTTCGGACCTGTATTTACAACCACAAGATGGTATTATACAAATCAAAACCTCTACAATGCTATCAACATCTTCTAATTCTTAAATACACATTCACATTACAATCCATTCCTTGAGGATAGTAGGAGATTAATGCTTACCTATTCCGCAACATTCTCATAAAATTTGTCAGGACAACATGATCTAAAGCTTAATTTTCTTGAGACAATTCCATATTTATCATGCAAGATTTAATGTAACTAAATTAAGAAGTCTAGCACACACCAGTATACCATATCAAGCACATATTAATCCTTGTCAATAGCAATATATGCACAAAAGGCAAAACATTCATGTTTGATCTAGCTATATTTTCATCTTTCCTACCCTCAAATCCATTGAGGAGGTTCAACCTCATATCATAATCTACATCTTAAATAACATAACTATGACATTAAGATCTTTTTTTGATATAGCCCACAACTTCATTTCTTGAACTTATTTTCATATAATATCCTCCATAAAGAAAATTCACACTATAATTATTGTATTAATGAATACAATTTCTTTCAACATTATTTATCTATTTACAAAGAATATCTACTCTTTTCTATATTACAAAAAGTAATATTCAATGTCTAATTTATTGCTAGAATCTATTTAACCCATTATGATAGAATAGATAAATGCACAATAACACATTATTCAAGAAAGTAATACAAGATCTATTAACAAAAATTAAATATAAAATTTTAGTTTCTCGACTTCACTCCCCACTCTGACCTGAGATAGAAGTCTAAGAGATCTTACAAGGATTCATATATCTTAATAGGAGAATGATCTAACTCAGACTAACATTACAAACTGACAAACATGTTACTTCATATAGCACTATGTTTTAACTTAGAATTAAGCATATTGTCAATATTTGGATCTACTTTCCAATGAAAGATATATCACATTCCCCTACAAAATATGAGTTAATACAAACTCTAATCAAATATAAGGACATCGCTATTAAAACAATATTTGTATCAATGGTAATGGGTTTAACAATAAATGGGTCCCTACCTTACTAGATTGACTTACTCAAGTTCCTAACTCTACTCTTGACCAACATTAATCATGTTTCCAATCATAAGCTTCTCATTCTCAAACACTATTCGAACACAATGAATCTAGTTAGGAAGGTTGTCAAAATCTGTTTGTTGTCCCATACTCCCAATCATCGTGATAGTCATAATGACAACAAACAATTATTTACTTCAAATGAACCAACTAACAAGTAAAGTAAACTATTCTTGCTAGAAATAATTTTGCCAATAAATTCCCAATTCATCAAATATCTCGTCGATTGTTGTAATCATTATTTCTTTTCTCAAATCTCAACTGAGAAGAGTGGAAAGAAGAAATCCTTATAATTTTGTGCTCTCCAAATAATCATACCTCCTATTACAACTGCTAGCCTTCCCAATAAGGATAATTACGGCCTCCATTACAAGTGATATGTAACGTTCTAAATCTACATTTTGAGGATTGACAATCACATTTCCTAGATGTAAACCTATTGACATCCATAAAAGCAGTCTTGGCAAACAAAGCTGTCCATGTTGTACATTTTGATCCACTGGGCTCTCAATTATAACCAAAAGACACCAGAGCATGACTGTGACAACGTTTTCTATGGTAAAACTTGCACATGATAAATCATCAGCTAGACAGCTTGCCCTATGTGCCTAAAAAAAATCAAAAAACAAAGCTAATAAGAAGGGCTATCATCTGAAAGGTAAACCCCTAAATTGTCAAATAGAAATGAAGGAGATAAGATGGAAGAGAGAATGTGAAACTGAAACTAATGGTGTTGTTGATTCCACCATGATATCTTCCACTTCTCTTCGATGATTTGTCTTTGAACAAATGTTGTACTCCATAATTAAAAATTAATTCACTATCTGAAAACAAGCTTGAACAATTTAAGAAAATATATAAGTAGAACTCTATTAGACAAAATGAATCAACCCAATTTACTACTAATTATATATGGACTGCTCCTACTCATGTTGGGTATACTGTTAGCTTAATTTAGGCAATTCTTAGTATGGAATCAAATGTCTAAATATATCAAGAGAACTCAATGATGCCCTTAGAATTCAATAGAATAATTAAGAGAAGAATAAAATATTCTTATTAAAGAGCCACAACCCCCTAATTTCAAGCCTCTACTTTCTAAACTATTAAATAGAATTTGTAAAATTCCCGCAACCTTCAAAAAAAGGATCTCATTCTATGAACAAGTAGTGAGATATTCTCTAATTAAGGAACTCTACCACACTGCAATAGAATGTTGCAGAATAACAGGTTTAAAAATGAATGCAAATGGTAGGTCAAAACCAAATCTCTTGACAGTGTAGAAGTCCGATACATAGTTGGAGAGATTGGCTAAGAAAAAGGAAAGTACAACACATACCATATTTAAGAAATTTACCAATTGCAAAGGATGAATAGGAAAATGTTTCTTTTCTTTCTACTGCCAAGGTAAGAGTTGGCAGTTGCATTGCTTTACTAACCACGCCCACGGAATAACTAAAATAAATTAGGTAAGAACCCATGAGTATGCGTTGTTCCTCTGATTTTCCCCTAAAGACTACCCTACGGACTTGCACGCTGGCATACTACTCTATGTGATGAAAGAAAATCTGGGAAGTTTCTTAAAACAATCTAGCTTTAGTGAAAATACTTCGAAGAGATTAGTTAATACGTTACATTCCATAGTTCAGGTATATTTCATAATGAACCGTTACAAAATACTCTGGGAGACATAAATGCTACCATTCAAAAAAGAAAACCTTGGAGAGAAATCATTCACAAAGTGTCATGATTACAAAATATGTCCAAAATAGATAATAATCCCATTTGAAGATTCCAATTGAAATAATTAGTCAGGAATCAGTTTATGCATGTACAGGACTTCAACGGAGCAAATATTTAGCAGATCACTATGATCAGGAAGGGTGCAAGGGTTTTCAGATTTGAGTGTATAATTGATAGAAAGTATCATTTGTGCGGGTCACAACCTACAACAGTGGACGCTCATTGTGATCAACAAACCCTAGAGGGAAAATCGCAGCAGTCTTATCACCATTTGAGTGGATCTGCATGCCATAGAGCCTACTCTAAACCAGTTTTGTGACTTGGATGTAAGTGAACCAAAGGTTATTGTGATACACATGTTTCTCACCGCATTACTAGTAGTTGTATCAGTCACCACCATCATCAGGCTACAACCTTCGAGTACAACCCATCTAAAATAGGATTACGTCAATAAGAAACTATAATATTTGGGACTGCATTCAATAAGGGGAGGGGCCGGTTTGCATCCATTGCAATTATCCTAAAAACAAATTTTGCACAGACCAAGAAGTTCTTAATCAGATAATTACTAAATACTCACAAGCATGATCAAATTCCAGGATTGAGAAAATAAAATATTCTTTCCTATCATACCAGTTTGTGCAAAAGTTGTACCTCTTTTCTTGCTTAGACAAATGCAACAAAATTTGGGTGAAGATTGTAACCTCCTACTTGATAGAGTTCTCCAAATATCTCCCTTCCTCCATCCCTACCCAAACTCAGACAAAGACTATGCCAAAAAGGTTTTTGAACCCAATTGTGGTTTTGAATAGATATATTCTCCTAGTGTCGAAATCAAATCCTAAACAAAGATTATTATTTTCTTCCTGAAATGGTGTGCCAAACTAGATGGTAGTGCATAGGTAGCCTTGCATGTGATTTTTGAAAGCAAAGACGAGGCTATCCCCAAAAATATTCTTCCCCCCCTTAAATAACATTTTAAGACTCTTATGGAAAGTGTCACTAATGCCCATATCCGAATTGCAGAGAAACCTCTGACTCATGAAGAGGGACAAATTGTGGTGAATTGGAAGATTCTCAATCATATTCCTGTTCATAACAATGCCAAATTTTTGCAGAGGCTTAATACTAGATGGAGTCCTCCGAATCCTAACTAGCTGAGACTCAACTTTGATGGGGCTTCTAAGATGGATGGTACAACTAGTGGGGGAGGGATCATAAGAGATGACAAAGGGTGGATGGTTGCTGTCTATGCTAGCGGTCTGGGTTGGCAAAGCAATAACTATGCTGAAGCTACTGCTCTTCTTTGGGGGATTAAATTGGCTATATCCCTTGGTATCAAGAATTTGTCTATCCAAAGGGACTCTAAAATGGGTATTGATGCAGTTAACAATGTGTCGACTGTTGGCATTAAGTTGAAAGATATTATTAGGGATATACAGATTCTCCTGCAGAAGATTCCCAGTGTGGAGATCTCACATATTTACCGTGAGGGTAATGGTGTTGCAGATGCCTATGCCGAACTTGGACAATGGTATTCAAATTGGCGTTGTTGGTGCCAAATTGATCATATCCTTTTAAATCTTAAGGCTCTCATTCTAAAGGAAGTGATGGGTTAAGGATGAGTCAGATTTATTGGAAAGACAGCTCACTTTGTCAGCTCTTTGGGAGGGGGCTGACGTGCCTCTTGAAGTACGGGTTATTTGTACCTTATTAATTGTCATTTCGGCTCCTTTCTTTTATAAGGCTAGAGGGCTACTTGATCATTATGGTGTGTGCCGTGTAATTATGATTAAGCATGGGATGAGTAAGCATCATCTTTGTAAGGTTTCCCATATTTATGATAATGCGTGTTGTTTTATCACCAGCATCATTAGCCTTGATCAAGGAGTAATGTTACCGTAAATACGACTAGGGAGATTTTGGGTTTTTGTGAACTTCTCTATAATTCTGACATGGGTGGCGATAGAATCAGAACCGAACCCATCTCTTGCTGTGAGTTCAAAGACAACCTGGTGGTCTAGCATTATTGCAAAGAGGGTGGGATTAGTCCCTATTTGGAGCGACTCAACGGGTATAATGAAAATTTATCTGAACAGTTCGCTAGGTCTTGGCAGAACCGGCATGTTTCTGTGGCCAGAATTAGTTTTGAAATTTCTGAAAGTGTGATTGCTATGACCACTAGTATGTCTAGTCAGGGGCTTAAACTGCGAAGGAAAACTAAAATTGTGAACCTTTCCAGTCAGAAGCTCTTCCTTGGAGATGGCGAAGAATTAGTCCCCTATCAAGGGGGATTTGACAGAGCCAAGCTGCCTGAGCCTTGGGACAGTGTGTATTTTCTCCTCATGAAGTATTTCACCCTAGAGGGGTGCTTCACCAGGTTCTATAACTATCATCTCCCCCTTTTGAATCATTTTCGACGCAATGCTCATATTAGCTTTCCTTTTTATCTGCTTTCTTCCCTTGAGCATTCTATCCTTAGGGTTAGAGCTAAATTGGCTAAGAACCCTACTAAGAAACCCACCCCTCTTCATCAGGGCCTTATCCTCTATCTTTATAACCACCATCTTGCCCTAGAACTAGCTAAGGCCATTCAAACCAACAGTGGGGAACTATCTTCTAACCCTAAGGATATTCCTGGTGTTGAAGAACCATGCCCTTCCCCTATTCCTACTAAGACAAAAGAAGTTTCTTTTTCTACTCTTGAGGAAATTCCCATTGATACTCTGGGTTCTATTGTCAGTACGAAGGGCAAAAAGAGGAAGACACATGCTGGTGAAATGGGCCTTGGGGGGGCTGTGGTAGGGACCCCAAAAAATCCTTGTAGGACCCCTGTGGGACAATGTAGCAAGTCTCATTCGTCTGCTAAGGTTATTAAGGATGGTTTCTCCGGCGGTTGGGGTGAATTGTTGGAAAACCTGGTCTAAAAGCAAAACTTATTGACTATTCTGAGAGTGCTTCTGATGAATCCACCCAAGAGGCTAAGGATATGGATGTTCAAGAAATCTCTGAGGATGCTATTAGTAAGCCGGTGACTCAAGAAAAGGGGGCTACCACTAAGGATGCTGTTGATTCTGCTGAAAATGCTGGCAAAGTGGGAGAGATGTTTGTGGAAGAAGCTAATGATGAAATGGACATTGATGCTAGCCTGGGAACTGAAATTGCAGTTCTAAGAGCTCGCATTGAGAAACTGGAACATAATCTTTCCACTGTGCTCAGGAATTCTATTTTCCTCAATATTTCTGTGTTGCAAAACCTAGGGTTATTATTACTGCTGACAATGATGATCTTGCTAGGAAATTGGATGACATTATTAAATCTATGGTTAAGTAAGGAGAGATTCTGCCTCCTTAGTTTTTGCTTTTATATAGATGATACTCTGCTACTCTATTTTTACTATCTTAGTTTATAGCGGCTGGGTTTGTTGTTTATGCTGGGAAAACAGTATTTGATGTATCTAGTTTAAGGTACGTTTTGTGCTTGTTGCCTTTGTGGTCTCTCTACTTTTTGTAAGGGTTCAGCCCCTTGTTTAGCCACCTTATATTATCAAAAACATTTTCTGAGCTAGAGCCGCATCCCCTGAAAAATGTATTTTTAAAATACCACTATCGCACTTTCTATTCTTAACTAAAATTAACCTTCTTTGATTTGAAATTGAAAAGGAATAATGATTCAAGATTCCCACTTTGCAAAACATCTACCACTTAATAACATGTACCCAAAATATAATAATGAAAATAATAATAATTAAATAAAGAATCTTTCTTAAATATATAATAATGAAAATAATAATAATTAAATAAAGAATATTTCTTAAATATATAAGTAGATCAATGCAAATTGATTAATTATTCCTTTAAATAAATATCATAATTAATAAGTAATTTTCAAATATGTTGTATACCTCTCAGTGGAGGATGTATTCCACACCTGAGTCAGACTTAGTCCACAATTGTTAACTGCACATCCATAGTGAAAATGGAGAGGCACTACAAAACAAGACTAAAGTTTTCACCTTGTAGGTGAGTTTTCACCTTTCCCATATGTTTTTCATGCTCTCCACCCTCTAGAAGCCTTCTAGAGGTCCCTTAGAGCCATCTCCCTATTTTAGTTTTTATTTTCACTCAAGCAATCCAGATCTCCCCCTATTATTTCCAGATCCACCACCGGCAGATCCTACTTTGCAAGTGGAGATTTGGATTCTTACATGACTAACCTATTTTCAGAGGTAGAATCCCTCCTTTTTATCACCTCTACTATGTCCCATCATGCATTTTCACCCAGACCCCTTTCTTTCTGGATCTGTCATTAGGCGACCCTCATAAATCAGGATCTCCCCTAGGTGACCTAGCGTCACCCCCCGGGTGACCCATGGGTGACCCTACTGGTGAAAGGGAGACCCATGGGTGACCTTGTCATGTTTCTAGCCATGGAAAAACTCAAGTGTCTAACTCGAAATAGTTCTATTTTCACCTTTTTTCTTTCAGTTCGCATGATTTTTGATGCCTAATATGGAGTTGACTATTTCATGTACCCACATATGCATAATTACCTCTATTTGATCTGAAATTAACAACTCATTCTCTCCCATGCATTCTTCTAACTCCATTTCTTCTTCAATGATAAGCTATTATTGCTTTATCACTCCCTAGTTAGCTGAGTTCACTAGGTAATCAATCTAGTTCACTCTCCAATCAATCCTTGTTAAGTCTTCAATCAATTGAGTTAACTTCTCAATCATTTCCACCTCTTATGCTTCTTCTAACCTATAAATACCCCCTCCCTCAAGCACAAATGAAGGCAAATTCATTATGCACACAACTCTTGCTAAGCTTTTTCTCTCCCATAGGATGAAGGTGCCTTTTACTTGTTCATTGTTCATCAATCTTTCACATAAATCTCCTCAAGAATCCTTACGCTGCTTCAATCAAGCCATCACACTCATCAACAACTCTCATTGAGCTCTCTTTGCAAATCTTTTAAAGCTTCTTTTGCTTCTTTGTGTTGTCTTGTTGCCAAGAGGTCTTCCCACTACTTCAAAAGGATACAAGGTTGCCATCAAGGATTTCTGAGGGTAGTGGAGGCTCACAAATATTCTTTATTTCAGGTTCCTCTATGTTTTTTTGTCAATTGGTAATAATTAGAAAATTGAAATGGCTCTTGGGATTAGTAATTTATTGCTTTTTTCCTTGATAGAATAGCTAGATCTCGTATTCTAGAAGTAATTTGCATTCATTGTTTACTTCATTTACTTGCAATTTCCTTTTCTAAATTAAATCATTTTAAAACATTCAAAAATCCAAAAAACATAGAATATTTGCATTAGGTAAAATTCATTCTAGTTGCATTCATATTTCCTTTCTTAGAGTAAAAGGCATCTTTTATTTCTAAAATACAAAAAAGCACAAAAACAAGTTTTTGCATTTCATATAGTTGCATTTATAAATATCAAGAAAAGAACAAAAAAATTAGCCACATAGATAACTTGCAAACCCTTGATACCAGCACAAGGTTAACCAAGATCAACTATTTGTTCAAACCCTTGATACTATCAAAGGTCAACAAAATTCATCACATAACTAAACCTTAGGTCAACTCAAAACCCTAAGTTAAAACCCTAAGTCTAGTCAAGGTTAGTCCACATACACCTATCTCTTGTCTCGACTCATGAATGTGCCTAGGATTAAGAGGTGAGTTGGTGAGGGAGATCCTTGATGAAATAGAGGAAATCTATCCGAGGCCACAACAAGATCCATTTGTCTTATAACAACTATAAGCATTTAGACAACTTCAAATACAATGAGCAATCATCCAATGAATTGAAAGATAATAAGCTATCAACGAAAGTAGCATCTTACCCACACAGAGGTGGAATAGTAGAAACCCTAATAGAAGAAGAGTAACTAGTGACCATTTGGGTCATAAAGTTATCTCTATAACAATAATCATTGAATGAACCATCCACATTAGCACACAACAACAAAGGCCCAAGGATGTTCTAACCCCTCTCTGTGAATGCCAGCTCTGTAACGAGCTAGACCACCACCGTGTCATGCCTCCTCTCGACTGGCTACTTCCACAAGAGTGAGAGTGACGTGGTGGTTCCCCGCATGGCAAGGAGGGAAGGGTCCATGTGCATGCTGAAAACTAACTAGACAACATTCAGATTAGCATTGATCATCATTCAATAACATTATTAACTAAGCATAAATATCAATCTTCAACAACAATTGATGCAAGGAATGCATATATATATATATATATATATAGATACATATGATATAAAAGAGGCAAAATTGCCATATATATCCATCCAACAGTGGTGGTATATTACCTAGTTCCTCTTAAAGGAACAGTCTTACACAAGGAAGTATTATCCTAGTGATCGATAGGATCACTTGAGCATCTCAAATCATCTAAAAAGATGAATCTCATATTGGTATGATCTCTCTAACTCATATGATTATCCTTAAATAGTTATACTTACTTAACTCATTATATATGAGGGATGAGTGTGAACTTGCCATGTTTTTAATCTTTCACCTTTTCCCCTATGAGGAAGTTTGGGTTGTTAGGGACGCATGGTTTGTTATTATTATTATTATTGAAATGGTTCACACGGTAGGTGACTCCCAAATGGTGGTATTGACGTGCGTTGGTGAAACCTTTGGGCCAAGTTGTGGTATTGATGGACATTCATGAAATCCTTGGGCCTACGACAATGGAGTATGATTAACCAATGCTCTAAACATAATATTTTCCCCTCCTCTGCTAGGGTAGATGATTGGACTAGATTAATGACCAAGCTTGATATCGCCATTCCCAAAGTATATCATGAGGCCTAAACATGGTTAAATTATAAGTATGAGGAAATACGTTTGAATACATGTACTTGTTCACTATCCTTGATTATGATTATGATATTGCTAAACCTAATGATTATAAATGGATATATGTATTTGTATATGTTTTCAATGCCTTTGATTGTAGGATTTGAGTATATGTACACACAAGTGACATTAAATTCTTGTTCATTGTTATTGATTATGATTATGATGCATTGATTTCATTACTAAATTGATCTTTAATAGTGCTAATTTGCCCTTCTAGTAGTTATTCTTGTGTGCAGGTTAGGAAATCAACAACATTCAAAAAGGGAACATTACAAGTGGTATAAGAGCAGTCTTCCTGCCATATTGTGAATGATAGAGACTTACACAACTCATGTGTACTCAGTATATTATATCTTACATGTATACTTCATGCCTCACATATACATCAACATGGATCTTCTCTCCGGCAATAATCTTATTTATCATTGATTGTCTCCATGCTATCATATCATTATCTATTATACACTTCTATGATTGAATTTACCTTCTCTACAAATTCATCCCTCCAAAATTTTAAGATGATTTCATCATTCATGTCTTTCCTCAATAATAACTTAGTATTGTCTTCTTGTAGATGGTGTTTCTATTGTCAATCAAAGTATGCACCCATATTCTAAGCTATCAACTTAGCTACCTGTTGAGACATGGGAACACTCCTAGGCCTGTGGGTTGCCTAAAACTTGGAGTGAACCTCCAGAACGGGCTGGTTCCCCTAGTAAATCACCTAATCTAAAAGACTTCCTAAGAAAAGGGTTAAGAAGATAACTAAAAATTAAATTCTAAAACCTAAGGATATTTTACCAAAATTTTAACTTATTTTGATGTTTTTACTAACAATCAATTTCTTAGGACAATGAATTTCACAATCTCTCATGTGCATACAACACAAAAATAACTTGCATGAATGTTTGAAATCAAACACAACATGAAACCTGCATCATATGAAAGTTTTCTGCACTTGCAATAATAGGACATAAAAAGGATTCGAAAGACAGAATCACAATGATAACATCTAAATATTAATGTAAAATTAGACAAAAGATGGGAAATGAAAGCTCTATTGTCTATTAAAACTGAAAGGAGTATACAAATGAGAATCTGAGCACAAAAAGTGTTTACAAGCTCTCTATAGGTGTACAAGAGAGAAAGAAACTATATCCGAACTCAGAAAAACTAAATTTTTTCTCCAATATATGCCTCTAATTTTCTAAAAATGGAAAAATAGAAAAACTACAAAAATCTCTCTGAAAGCTAGCCTCCAAGTCATTTTCAAAATCCACTAAAAAGCTATCAAAAAACACACTAAAATGCCTCCAAATTGAAAATAAAGCTTGCCAAAATGCTGCCCCAAGTGGTCCCACCGAACCCCCCTCAAAATTAGGCTTTACCTGACCAGAAAAAGCTCCAAATTGCCCATATTTGTCTAATCTTGCCCAGAAGAAAAATCAAATCCAAAAGAAAGATTATGTCTAATTTTTCTCTGCATTAACTGCATATAAATAAAAAATATTTAAAAGCAATTTATAAGTTATTGCTTTAACTATTATTTTATAAGATTCACAGTTTTATGTCCTACTTTATCTTGATTTGATTTTTGTAAAAAATAATAATACAAGGCCTTTGGTTTTATCTTGCCAAGTATATTACATTCTATGGACCTTTGATTTTCTATTAAAATCACAAAATATGAAAGCATATTAAATGGTTAAAAAATTAAAAGCCTCTAGGGCTTGTCCTCCATTTGATCTGCAAATAAAATCCTAAGTCATATGGCCCTATGTAGAAAAGGGACCTAAGGCATATGACACCTAAGTCATGAGAACTAGGTAAATGCAAAGTAAACACAATACCATGAGGGCTATTAACTTAAGGCATTTAAAAATAAATTTGATGTGATAAAAATCACAATCAAACTAGGGCTCCAAAGTAACCCTAACACAAAACAAGCCATGTCCTAACTTTTCAGGCTCATTTCACATTGCATTTTTTGGAGATGAGTCTCTGCTACCACTATGGGGTTAGGGTTTGAACAGGAAAACTTCAATTCATTTGCTATTTCTGATGGATTTCCATTGATTCTTTTGAAGATTTTGAATGAAAAATAAAAGGTAAGACTCCTCTGCACATATTTGATCCATTTTCTTCTTTTTGAAATCAAAACTTGGCCTTAAAGCCATGGATCTCATGTATTTCTCTGATGCATTTATTTCTTTCTATGGATATTCCTCATCTCTATTTTGAGGCCGCCATGAAGAACCATCTATGAAGCTATTCTCTATGTATTCGACATATATTCCTATAGAAAATGAAAGGTAGTTTTTTGTCTTGGATGCTTATCCATTTCTTGTAGATTTCTTGGTCGAGCATGCTTACATCTCATATTCTGTGAAAGGTTTATGGGAAAATCTTCTATATATTTTATTCATTAGAGGCCGTGGCCATATTTGTATTTTTGCATTTCTTTGTTTATATGAGTTTGAAACTTTCCATTATTCTGTATCTATTATTTTCCTTGAAACCCCAAATGGGTTTAACATGCTATGAAGAGTACGACCCGTGACTCTGCCTCATAGTTTGGATCTCATTCCTTACACTTTGACTCTACTATGACTGTGCTTGCACTTTTGTATTTGATATTCTTCATTGCTCTAAGTGTTTATCAAACCCTCATGTGTTCGAACTTACTATCTTCAATGAATTTTATGATCTCTCCATTTAATGATAAGGGTTTGTAAAAAATGACTTTCTGGCAGTAGCATGAACTAGGTTTCTCTCCATTTTTTATATGTAAAAGATAATGGAATTATACTATTCTTTGTTTTCAAAAAATGCAGAAATACAAGCCTTATACTGGGTCGTGGCCTGATATATCTGATTCTTTATCATTTCTGAAATTCACCAAACCCTTGTGGGTTTGAACCCTCTCTCTCTTTTGTATCTATGTATAGAGAACTTGGTCCATTTTGTTCTGAGTAAAAACAATAGGTTTGAGCATAAGCCACAACACAATAATGCAATTCCTATAAAACATGACTATAGTCTCTCATTCTAAAAACTATTTGTTTATGGACAATGTCTTAGACTATGGATCTTGGTGCTCAAAATTTTGTCTATGTAGCAGCATAAGGGATACTACAGGAATAATAATGCGTGGTGAAAAATACCTCCATTTTCTTTTCATTGTAGCTGCAAGATATCTTAGTTCTTAACATTTCATTTATCTTCTAGTTACAAAAAATAATATTTGATGAGATCTGAGAAAGATTATGATTCATTTCTAATCCAAATGCATTTGAACAATAACTTCATATGTCTACTGTAGGCTCTTTCACTTTCTATTCAATTATATTGTATCTTTTCAAGATTCAAAAATATGCTTAATGTGGCATGAGCTGCCCTTTCATTTAATACTTGTACTCCATAGCTCCATCTTGTATACTACAGAGGCATCTGGTGACTGATTTTATTCTTATAGTTCTATGTGTTCCATGGCTTTTATTGTTCCAATATAGTGATTTGAATGCATACAAAAGGCAATATATGATATTGTAACGATAAATAGATGTAGTAATAGATATTCTGATGTTGAAAATACCTTCTACTTAGTTTCACACCTCATTGGGCAGCCTTGAATGAGCTCACTACTCATTTATGATTCTCATCTCATCATGTTTGAGCTGACAGTCATGAATGAGCACTGATCTTGAGGCTCCTATAAACACTTTATAAATTACTCCTTTAGTTGAAATGTTTTTATTTGCACAATATGAATATGTATTCCTATTACATTCCCCTTGAGATTTAGGGGCAACATGCTGGGCTCTAACCTTGTGGCAGCCCACTTTGCACTAGATGCTGAAATGTCTTCAAACCAGCAACTTAACTTCTTCTATACCTGTACAAGAAACAAACATGTTAATTTAAAATAGTGAAGCTCAATGATTGTTTCATTTCTTCAATCTCTCTTGCCTATGGATGATTTAACATCTGATATAGTACATCATAGGTAATATGTTATGTTCCTGTTGATAGGCACATAGGAAACCATATCTGGAGCTCTAACAATCCTTCTTGTCATGGTACAGTTTCATTCAAAGATCAAGAGTAAGGATGAGCCAGTTGCTATGAAGATCAACCAAGACTTGAAATAGGCAATGATGGATATGCTCTTTTCCCTTCTTATCTCCGGATTCATAGTGTATTTCCTATGTTTGTACTAGTTTAGCTATTCCCATGACTTGTGTGGGACATTTGATCTTTCTTGCTTTCATTCAATGCAATGCTTACTCAGTTTTTATATATCTCATTTGTCAAAACGAAGGAACATTGTAATGTGAAATGAAATAACTTCTACCTCTCATAAAAACTCTGTAAAGCAATGAATGATGAACTGAATTTCTCTCTTCTGTCATAACGAAAGCATGATAAAACTGAACCTTCTCTTTTCAAGCATCTTAAACTATGCAAAACCAACATAGCAGAAAATGTTAAGAATCTTTCATTTTAAAATGGAATAATTATTTCATCTCTTCCAATTTAAGTTGTAAGTGAAAAATTGGTAACAATTTCTATTTGAAGTGTCAGACCAAAGAGCCTCACTCATCGTGATATAGATAATTATATTTTTGCTCTCTCATCATTCTTTCTTGGTTAACACAATCATGGTTCACATTCTCAAGACTATTATGTACTTTTTTTATCAATGTTAAGAGTTTACAAGACTATATATAGTTCTAATATAATAGTTAAGATAGTTTAACCATTATCACCCACAAACTTAGTTCTTGCAAATCCTAGTCTAGATATAATTATCATAACATTATGCCCTGACTCTGAAATATAAGTGCTAGGTTCACTTTTCACTATTGTTTGTCATACAATTTTTCCTTACTACTATTAGTTCCATATTTTCATTAGACTAATACAAATTAGTGACATCAACCTAACTATTATGTAGAGATCTAGCACTATGCTATGTTCTTATAGTAGACTATGTTCAATCAGTTCATGGTAATGTCTTTACCCCTAAGTATTTAAGGAAAAATACAATTAACCTTTGATAGCAGGGTACTCTACTACTACAATTAGTCTTATTAGGCATAACCTTGATTTACAAATGTTAAGAAATATAAATTACACTAGCAAACCAATGCACAAATTTTCAAGACCAAACTATCTCTACCATAGGATTGGGCATAGATTCAAACGACAGAGAAGAATGTTTAATAAATGTTCTAAGTTTTATTGAAGCTGACTATAGTTGATTGAATTTGTTGATGTGGATATATATAGTTGATAGATTCAAGTGTTCTGGTGTGTGTGTATTATGCAATGATGGAGTAAGTGCGCAAAAGGTAGATTAAGGTACGAAAGAGAAGAGATCTAATATCTGGATTATGACAAAGCAGTAAATAGGGCAGAATAAAGATTAAGTGTGTAAGATCAGTATTCTGTTCTTAACCAAACCTAAATTCTTGCATTGGCAGATGTTATTCATCAGCTCAAACTATCTGTAATCCTTTTGTAATCATCCTTGTAGGCAGTGCGCCTCTCTTGAGCAGTGAGCTTTGGGCAATGAGCCCAAAGGCATGTGCCGTCCCCTTTTGTAATACTTTTAATAGAGTATAATCTTTGTGGGTTAACCCCCACCATGGTTTTTCCCTTAACCAGGTTTCCACGTCAATAATCTTGGTGTCAAGTGTGTTATTTATATTTCTTCTCATGTGTTATTGATTCCTACTTTTCTTGATTATATCATTAATCTATTAAGAAGTTGTAAAGAAGAATTATCTATAGAAAGCATTAAAGTTTTAAGACAACTGATTCACCCCCCCTCTCAGTTGTTAGCCCTAGTTCCAACAATTGGTATCAGAACTAAGTTCCTTGGAAGAAGTTTAACAACTTAAGAAAGATCTGGGAAGGTATCAAAACGGATTCATACAATCTTTAGGAACAACATAAACTTGCTTTAGAAGATCTTGATCGGTCTAGAACATATGTCAAAGAACTACAAGAAAACCTTAAAGATGTTGAATACTTCATTGAGACCTTAAAAGAGAAATTAAGAAAATATAATTAAAAGAGGAAGGAGCTACTTCATCAACTAGGAAATCATAATGTAGACAATGACATGGATGAGGCTCTAAAGAAGAAGACAAAGGAATGCGAGAAGCTAGCAAAAGAAGTTTATGTTCTAAAACATGAAATGGAATCTAGGGTGATGAGATTAACCAAAGAAATTGAGGAAAGAAAGAAGACTGAAGATGACCTGAAACAAACTCTGAAAGAAAGAACATAAGAATACTGCAAATTGGATCGAATTGTTAGCCATCTAGATTTTGATCTACATGGAAGCAAAGACAATGAAAAAGAACTTGAAAGGCAAATTCTCATTCTCAAACATGACCTAGAAGTTGCAAATGAATATAAAGATAAATTCAAGATAAGTTTAGCTAAACTTGAGGTGCTGCTTGACAGTCAGAAGAAGGAAGATGATAAGCATGGTCTAGTATTTGAGAAAGGTGAAAGCTCTAGATTTGGTCAATGAAATCCTAATGCAGGAAATCAAAGAAGGAATCCTAGAAGACCTCCAATAAGACAACCCAATGCTCAAAGGTATCCATCTTTCAATGGAAATTGTTTCAAGTGCAATAAATTTGGTCATAGAGCTACTTAATGCAAAAGTAGAGTAAATCAAAGTAGTCCATCCTTATCTAGTCAATGCTTCAATTGCAAGAGGTATGGTCATAGATCTAATGAATGCAAAAGTATGATTATGAATAACTCTAACAGTAGAGGAAATGTCAACTCCTTTAATGGATACTATTTTGCATGCAATGGATTTGGACACATGGCAAATTAGTGCAAATCAAGAGGGAATCAGGTAAATAAACAAAGAAATGTTGTGTACTGTAATTGCAATAGATTTGGTCATATTGTAAGATTCTACAGAAGCAAGAATAATGGAAAAGGTCTAGTAATTAGAAACCAAAACATACAGAAACAAGACAAAGGCAAGGGTAAAATTGATGTGAATGAGTTCTATAATGAAATGAGAAAAACATGGGTAAAGAAAGGTGAAATGAATGTTGACAATGGATCTGCACCAGAATTCTGTGCTGATAATTCCTCTAGGAATTGAATTAGGAGCTCTGGCTCAAGGGGAGCTGCTTTGAAATTCTAATTCCCCCAGCCAGTAAGTGAGTACCTATATCTGGCACAATGACTGAAGTTAAAGAAGGCTATTACAAATCTATTGAAGCTAATTCTGGAAGAAAAGAAGCTAATTTGACTGATTGCAGAGAAATTAAAGATCAATTGTATGCAAAATAGTGTAACCGGATGTGTTAGAGCAGAACATTTATTACAATGAAGAAATAGGTTTTGTGAAGGATAAAAAATCATTAATTTGAGCATTTGAATCACTTTGCATTTGAAGAGAGCAAGCAGAAGAGCACCTAAGCCAAGATTTCAAGGATCTGAAGTGCAACCGAAAAATTCATCTGCTAAGCCTAACTTCATGAAGAAAAAGGTATTACCATAAAACTTTAAACTTGTGATCTTCTACAATGGCTACACCATTGGTTGTTGATATTACTGAAAGGCTTGAACCCAAATTTAAGAAGCATCCATACAAATCAGTAGAAGTTGACTCATTAGGTGCATTTTCAAGTGTTATGTATGGTGTATTACATGTCGAAGACATTAGGGCCTACATTAATGCCAGCATAGATGGATTTGGAGACTCATAGCTTGTATAGTTGTTTAAGAATCATCTGAAGGATGAAATTCATGGTCTTAAACTTGAGTATAAGGCACTGTATAACAAACATTTCATTCAAATTATAGGGTTTTCATGCATCGTTGAAGATGAATGGGTCTGGTGTGTCTTAAGCTGTATGTATGATGAGTTTATGTGGATAATGAAACCTTTCAAAATCACCAAGGATGCCATCAAGGCTGTGATAGGGTTAAACTCATCCGGGGGACTGCTAATGTTGAAGGCTATAAAGAATCCAACTATGATTGATGCTACAGATTCAAGATTTGACAAAAAGGCAATGACTATCAATGATATTATTGATCCGGATATTAAGTTTTCCTCAATGGTGATTTAATAGAAGATTTATCATTCTAGTAGGGAAAATTCTATATCTAGTACAACTATCTATGCAGCTTATCAGATGTTGAGAAAAAATGTTGACTATGACTTATGTGAGCTATTGCAGAACCAGCTAATGGAAAATCTGAATAAGTTACCTCGCAAGAAAAGCATGTGTTAGACCAGTGACAAACCTATTACTATTCAGATAAGAGAGAAATTGAACAGTATTACAGGTGCCAATGCTCAAAGGATAGCTCTCTGGGGATTTTTTAAGAACTTTTAGAACATGATGTATTAAAGGGAGAGAATTCAATCTTCTATAGTTGAAAAATACAAGGATACAATATGTTTTATGGTAGATACAAATTAGTGGCTTAATGGAAGCTATTAAACTAAGAATAGTATGGATTATGCCTATGGGTTATGAAGTTGATGAGAAAATATTAAATATGTATGCTCAACATCTTTTGAGCAAGTCAAAGGATACCACAATAGAAAGATTTGGAACATATAAGGAGCTAAGTTTGAAATTGCATGTTGAGCTCAGAAAACCAGAAATCAAAAGGAAAGCTCAGAAGCAAGTGGAGATGTATGCTAAAAGTATTGGCATAACTAAGGAAGCTATGAGGTAGAACAAAGAAAGAATAGAAAAAGCTGAGAAGGAGAAGCAGGATAAGAAACAAGGAAGTGCTTTAGATGCCTCCTCTAGCCAACCTAGAAAAACCAAAAGCTCTGCTACTACCTCTGTTCCCCCCAAACTTGCCAAACTTGAGAAACTGGAAGGAAGATCATCCAGAAAAGAAGAGAAAATGGTGAAAACTAAGGCCTCCTGGACATATAAAAGCATGAGGAATGATGAAGAGGAAACTACCTTTGATATCGAAGTCAAAGAGTTAAAGGCATCAGGTACAAAAGTAGCCAAAGTGTCTAAGGAGAAGCTCTTCAAAAGCAAAAGAGCAAGCAAGAGGCAAAAGATTGAAACATATGTTGAAAAGCCTACTCTCTCTATGGATGACATCATCAAATCAGTCACTATAGATGGTAACATAATACCAATGACTAAATTCTTTGATCATTACAGTGATGTTGATAAGAGGATTCTAGAAGAAGCAACAATCAAATATTTGAACATCTACAATAAGGCTTTGATTGAAATAACTTCTGAAATTCCAAAGTCTTGCAGATATTCTGGAGTTAAGAAAATATAATGCAAAAGGTAAATACATAGAGATTAGGGAGCATGTATTGATAAATTTGTGCCCTCGGATTACTCCAGATTAGGTGAACATGATAATCAAAGAAGTGAAGGATGACTTCAGGAGTAAGAAGAGAATGAATAAACTCATGCTTGGTGAAACAAATGAGATAGTCAAAGACACTTAGGAGATTCTTTTGAATGCACTGAAAAGACATAATCTTCCTATTATTGAAAAGGAGATTGATGATGGGATTGACTCCTCAATTTTGGATGTTGAAGAATTAAAGATCAATGAAAAGCAAACTGAGTTAGAAGACTCCTCTGTTCTAGAAGAGGAAGTAATAAATAAGGAAGATGTAACGATGACAGATGAAACTGATGATACAGGATGTGTTCAAACTCCTCCTGATCAATTCTGCTAGGAAGATACAGAAATGAATGTTGAAGCAGATGATAAAATTAAAGATGATTCATTGAAGAATAAGGAGCATGAATAAAAGAAGGAGAAGACCAAGAAGTAGAAAAGGCCAAGGAGAGAAATGAAAAAGAATAAGAAATTGCAATGGTTGATGAAGAGCCTGAGCAGGTCAATCCAATTAACAGTACTGATAAGGATCAAATAGATACATCATCATTTTGGGCAAGAGACACTGCAAAAGTAGTGAAGGAAATTCTAGAAAGAGACAAATAGATTGAAGAAGATAAGGACATTATACAAGGTCTAATAAACTTTGATACCTTATCTCTAGTACAAAAGATAAAGTTGACCTCCATTGCTCAAGCTAGAGCCAGAGAAGACATCTTGAAGTCTCACATAGAAGACAGTGAGCTACTTGGCCTGGCATAAAATTTTTTGGAGAAGATCATGCCCATGTTTTAGAAGGATTGTTCAACATCTCCATCTGGCCAATTAAAAAATCTAATAAACTCGGTAAGATCTCATTTTGAATCTCTAGAGAAGTCTGTAGAGGTCAAGGTTCCAAAGGAATTCAATGATAAGAGATTTTATGCTCTAAAGGGGTTGATTGGAGTAGATAGAATGGTGTTGGATGCCAGTATAAAGAGTATTCAAAATGCTCTTACAGAAGGAGGAAATGTATATAAATTTTTCTTATCTTGTCCTAAAGTTATAGAGGATAATGAAGATAAAATAAAAGTCTCTAAGCAGAAACTATCTAGTGTCAAGTCCTTTGATCATGTGACATCATCAGTGGCAAGAAAAGAGGGTTAGGTGATCAGCTTCATAGAAGATATAAAGAAATTAACAAAAGTAAAGGAGAAGATAGAGGCAAGGATGAGCAAGCTTAGGGGACTACTTTCCCCCAAAATGGAAGCCATGTTCAATCCTCTAACTGAAGCCCAAGCTGCAGCTCAGTCAATTGATCCCATTGATCTGCGGACATCAGAGTCACAAGCATTCATTTTTAGTGGCCACATCTCAATATTACACACTATAAAGAAGAGTTGAGATAGTGATCTGGCACATTTGAAGAACATTTTTGCTGATGTACTTAAGCATATCTAAATAAGACTAAAAGACTGTTTGCACATAGGCGGCCTGGTATATTTGTGTAAGTTTTGGTTTGTGGATCCCACCCTTTGCAATTGATGTCCAAGGGGGAGTGAAGAGTAGTGAAAATGAGGAATCCAACAAAGGGGGAGCATTGGTGATTAGTGAAAAGCACAAGTGTACATAGTAAGAAGGAATGTTCCGACACTTAGTCATTTTTCACTAAGTGTTTCCATCAATGCCAAAGGGGGAGATTACTGGAAAAAGACACTTCTACAGATGACAGGTGTTGTCATTGATGGCAACTAAGTCTACCTTGCAAATCTGTATTATATAATCTATTCATACCGAAAGTCAGAGTGAAGATTTGTCTAAGTCTAGAAGTTAGAAATAGAGCATGAGATAGGGTCTGGTCTCTTAGTACGGATCTCTCTGGTGGTAATTTATAGTGTGCTATGGATCTGAAGAAGTGATAAGGAGTGTCAAGACTATCTAAATCCAAAATCTTAACCTCCGATGATAAAGGATTAAAAAGTTATAAGGATTTGAGTATCAGGTTCCAATCAGTTAGCAAAGTTAGAAGAAGAACAGGGTAACCTAGTATTTGATGTTGGTCTGAATGCAAAAAAGTTGTTGGATAAGCAATTGGTGATAATCAACGATATTGTCTGACATGATTGATGATATGGAAACATAATTTTTTTGTCCACGTTGATATTTGTGCATAGATTCAGCCGACAGAGTAGAATGTTTAATAAGTGTTCTAATTTTTATTGAAGCTGACTACAATTGATTGAATTTGTTGATATGGATATATATAGCCAATAGATTTGTGTGTTTTGGTGTGTGTGTGTGTTATGCAATGATGGATTAGGTGTGCAAAAGGTAGATTAAGGTGTGAAAGAGAAGAGATCTAAGGTCTGGATTATGGCAAAGCAGGAAACAGGGCAGAATAAAGATGAAGTGTGTAAGATCAATATTTTGTGCTTAACCGAAACTGAATTCTTGCATCAGTAGATGCTATTCATCAGTTCAAACTATCTGTAATCATTTTGTAATCATTCTCCTAGGCAGTGAGCCTCTCTTGAGTAGTGAGCTCTAGGCAGTGAGCCTGAAGGCATGTGCCTTCCCCTTTTGTAATACTTTTAACAGAGTATAATCTTTGTGGGTTAACCCCCATGGTGGTTTTTCCCTTAACTGGGTTTCCACATCAAAAATTTTGGTTTCAAGTGTGTTATTTATATTTCTGCTCATGTGTTATTGATTCTAGCTTTTCATGATTATATCATTAATTTTTTAAGAATTTGTAAAGAAGAATTAACTGCAGCAAGCATTAAAGTTTTAAGACAATTGATTCACCCCCCCTCTCAGTTGTCATCCCTAATTCCAACAGCATCAACCGCCAATAAGGCTTACAAATTTTGAAATATAATAAGCACAAGAGTCCTCAATGACATACCCACTGATTTTATCCACCTCATCTTGCATTAAGACATATCTAACAACAATTATAGTGAGGTCACAATCCTTGATTAAAGTGCAAAACACACAATCATAAAGATAGATGTACTCATGACCTACCATAACAAATTTGATACATAATAATGAGTAGCACAGTCATAACCTATACAAGTTTGACAAACTCATGTCTTAATACATTATACCAAGGCCCTATAACTACATTCATTCTAGGCTAGAGCTAGTTTACAAGCTTCTATGTCCATAAATTCCATACAGAATTGAACCAATGTTTTTGACATGATAGTACAACATGAAGCAAGATGCTAACTAACATCACAATGGTATTGTTATAGAACAGAGTCTCTACATAACTTAATTTGAAAGGATTACATACAATCATAAGTTAAATTTAATGTCAAAAGGTCTTAGTTAGGTCTACATCACAACAAGCATCCCATAGATGACAATACCAAGTTAAATACTATAGATCAATCACATTGCCATGGAATTGATGTAGGGTCTCAAGATAGTCAGTAACATCAAAGTGCAAAGATTACATCATATTGTTTAGGGTTGAAAATGAAATGCGTTGGTTTAGGTTTTTAAGGTAAATCCTCCCTTCTCACCAAACATTCAAGGGCATATCAACCAAGTTAAATCTCCACTAAGCGAGAGCATTTACCTATCAAGTAGGGTTGCCTCTTTGAATAATGCAAAAGCTTGGTTGTATCAAACAATATCTCAATTTAATGCTCAATTACTCTTAAAACCCTAAATAAACAAAACAATAAGTAAATTGATGAATTACAACATATCCTTTCAAACTAAGGTGAAGGACAGAGATTATTAACTCACTATTTTTTGAAGTTCAGAATGCAGAATAGTCAGGGACATTTGGACTAGCACCCTAGTCCAATGTACTATATTTTGCACAGAATCCTACTCTCCTTTCGACACTGATCTACATTGTATCTTTTGTTTCTGCTCCATAAAAGGCAGGGGACACTAGGACTAGCACCCTTGTCCCGAAATCTTGAACTCTATCCACTTTCTTTCAGATCTCGAATCATTGTTGTTTGCAACCTTCTTCTACAACTCCACTCCACAAAACTTGGTAACTATAATCTACAATCACAAAGGAGTGTGGGAGAGGGTTGTGGTGTTTAGAGGCCTACCTCAGTCAAGCCCCAGAGAGACATTCAAGTCTTCCAAACACTGTTGTTAGATCAGAGTGCATATCCTAGCGGGATAGAGGCAAAATCCAAATGATAAATGATCAAAAACACAATAGATATCACCTTGAAGTGTAGATCTCACATAAATGAAGGCTTTTCAATAACATGAGATGATGAAGTCAAATTTGCAATCACAAACACAATAACAAATCTCTGCTCTTGCAACAATGAATATCTTGAAATCACAAATATGCATAAAGTTAGCAATCATCTTCTTCTAGTTGCAAATGAAAACCTAAACATGCTTCTATATGCAACTACAAAGATTCACGCTAAGAATTTCATAATTCAAACTTGAGATATCAGCATAGGACCCAAATAACGGTCATAAAACTGACATTCAAATTTAGGATAGAACCAAAATAGCACAATATTAAGTCTAGTCCCTCATTTTTGTTTAGGGATCATCAAAATTGCACCCCTTAGGTCCTATTTGCCATAAGACTTCAGGGTTTTCTCATCAAAATTCATAATTAACATACAAGATGCTCTAAATGCATTCTAAAGACCTAGGAGCTAAACGTTAAGATGGAAAAGCCCCCGAGGGGACATTTTTTGACATAACATTTAGCCCCCACTTTAATGTATGTATAAACACAAGGCCAATACATGCATTAAAGTAAGGTCAACAAACACAGCAAACACACCAAGCACCGTGAAGACATGGCAAACACATTGAAGATAGTAACAAGCATACAAAACAAGGAGAAGATAGTTATAGTAACGCAAAACATGGAGACAACAACATTGAAGACACACAAAACATAGTTACAATGAATGTAGTGAATATTCTCTTTTTCATTTTCTCATATATGAAATGCAAATACAAGTACAAGGAAAGAAAACACACAACCCAAATGCAGGAGGAGCTCATCACCACAGTCTTGAAACTGCATAAGGGGAAACATAGATGCCGAATAAATCCCAAAGGGTAGGAGGAGCTCATTCGCACCAGTCTTGAAACTACACTTGAGAAAAAATATTACATACAAATCCCAAAGCATAGGAGGAGTTCATCTCCACTAGTCTTGAAACTTTACTTGGGAACAAACACGCCATACACACACATAAGGATATGATAAGGGGATGAGTGGAAGACTACATTCATGATGAAAGAAGGTTTGTATGAGTGGTTGGTCATGCCATTTGGGCTAACCAATGCACCTAGTACTTTTATGAGACTCATCAATGAGTTTTTGAAAGAGTTTCTTGGAAGGTTTGTGATAGTTTATCTAGGTGATATTCTCATTTTGAGTAAGACACTAGATGATGAAGTTGGGATGAAAACTAAAAAACAAAATTGGCATGTGGAATCTCTAGAAACCATGATAGTGGAAGTAACATCATGAAGGAGATAGAGGAAGTAAATATCAATAATACTCAAAGCAAAGAAAAACCTCAGCTACAAAACCACCAAAGCGTCACTTAGCCTACCCTAGTGAATCAAAAAATAAGACAAAAAACACAACAATAAATCACTAGAAGGAAATGAAGATTAATGATTACCTAGGTATTTATCTTGTGGCCTCTCCCAACATTTGTAGTCATTGTTAGGGTCTCCTACCTACATAATTATCAGACAAGCCTAAATAATTATTAGAATTTATAAACCTAGGAGATACAACATCATGACTAAAATGATTCTTTTTGTAACATCATGATTGAAATTATTTTGTTATTATGTACATACTGACCTTAACATATATGGTGCCTAGATGAGCAGTAGCTTTGAGAAGATAATTTGTGGCCCATCTAATGACCATCTTTGTATTGGAGAGCTCGCTACCCATGAATCTGTTGAACTCCAAAACACTCCATGACAACATTATGGTTGTGCATCATAATATCCTCCTGTCAATTCTTATCTATCCCAACTGAAATAATATCCCTGTCTAGACACTGTTCTACTTCCTTATGTGCTTTGACTGTAGTGCTTGGTAGCTCTCAGTTCAGAGTTGAGCAAGGATTCATTGGTAGTAGGGTTCCTGGTAGATGACTTAATGTAGGGGCTGCTCTTCCCAACATCCACACGTAATGGTTAAAGGGCATGGTTCATATTTGGGTGCATCACCATTGACTACTTTACCAAATAAAGTCAACACTACCCTTATTGAAAATGCTCCTCAAATGGCTGGAGGTATGTTACAAGTTTATTATTCTTTATTCTTGAGTTTTTTAATCTCATAAGAGTTAAGGGACAATGGCTTAGTGTAAATCTAGTCAACATTTAAAAGGTTTATAGGCTTTACTTTTTGGGGGATTGTTTTGAATGTTACATCTTGTGGATTTTTGCATTTCAAAGTTATGAGAGGATATGCAGGTGGACATTATAAAATCAATTACATAGGCATACTTTATAAAGTATTGGATATTAGCCTTACAATAGAATGAAAGGCATTGTGGTCAGATATATAGCCTTAGACAAGATTATGGAATATGAAACTAATCAAAATCATCTTGATTATATTCATTAAGGTTAGATCCATATTGTCAGGCTTCTCTGAGGAAGAAAAAGAAGTTAAGATGGAGTTTATTTCTGGATTAGTCAAACCACCTTAGATGTATTAACCAAGATAAATTCATTGATCAGGTTCTTTAAGATACAAGCTACTTCTTGGACTCACACCAAGGCTCATTCCTTTATATGGCACAACCACAAGGAAGATATCCAGTTATTTATAAAGTAAGCTTGTGTAATCTATTTTATAAAGTCCACCTACATATTCTTTCTAAACTTTGGAATGCAAAAATTCACAAGATGCAGCATGGAGAGATTTGAAATGCCCTGAGTAAATAAAATTTAAATCCTAAAAATAATCTAGTTTCTCAAAATAAAAGAACACTAAAATATTTTATTGACTATAAACTAGCATATCTATATTTAGAAAAATCCACTTAAAATAGGCTAGAGATATCAGGTAAATGCAAGAAGTTGTGTCCACTTACGGTGGAAGTTTCAGAGTTAGAAAAAAATCTAAAATCAAGTAACTAAAAATGTGATCCTATTTCTACAAAATGGGATCTCATTTTAGATCAGGATCCCAAGCCTAAAATCTAGAATGAGATCCTATTTCTTAGCGGGATCCTGAACCTAGGACCAAAACACAAGATCCCGTTTCACAAAATGCGATCCCGTTCAGAACGAGATCCCATTTTGTGAAACGGGATCTTGTGTTTTGGTCCCAGGTTTGAGATCCCGTTTCTTAGTGGGATCCTAAACCTGGGACCAAAACACAGGATCCCGTTTCACAAAATGCGATCCCGTTCAGAATGGGATCCCATTTTTTGAAAATATAAAATTTAAAAAAAACTGGCTGCAACCCCATTTTGTCCAATGACAGGCAATAGTTGAGAATGGGATCTTGAGTCGAGGAAGAGGATTTTCAGCATCAAAAGATCAGGTAAGTGGATTTTTCAACTTTTACAATTTGCCAATGAATCTTTTGAAGTTTTCCTTTCTTTTTTTGGTGTAAAATACAATCAACATTTAAAATGTAGACTATTATTTAGGGTTTCTATTTATGAATTCAATAGCTATATTTTGACATTTTAGTTGTAAAATACAATTGAAATTTTGAAATACTATATCATATAAAAGGATAGAATTTGAACAAACTGTCAAAATTTTGTTTAAATTTGAGAATTGAATAGCTGTATTTAGACATTTTAGCTATAAAATACAATTGAAAATTTGAAAATACTATATCATATGAAAGGAGAGATTTTGAACAAAACTGTCAAAATTTTATTTCAATTTTAGTGTTGAATAGCTGTATTTAGACATTTTAGCTGTAAAGTACAACTATAATTTTGAAACAATTGTATCATATGAAAGGAGAGATTTTGAACAAACTATCAAAATTTATATAGCATTGGGATGATATATATATCTATCTATATATATATATATATTTGGTTTTTATAAAATTTACTTATATTAATGTATGTCATTGTATTTTGAAGGCATTATTGAATAGGTAACTGTCATGTAAAAAAATTACAACAAACCATAATAAAACCTTAATCACTTCCTTCATAATCAAACCTTTAGAGACAACCAACTAATCAAGAATTGAGAAGATTTTATAGTTTTTGTGATAGCCAACTAATCAAGAATGAAATCAAACCAACAAATGTAACTTTAGAGACACATATAATATCCCTTGAAACATTTGAGTTAGACATGGAGATGCCTAGATTATGGAGAGATCTATGTAAGAAAACACCTCTTGTAGACTCAACACAAACTTATCCCTCAACCCTCTAAATTGTGACTTACATCATTTGATTACCCTGGAACACACTATAGACAACTCTATACAAATTTGGCAAAAGATATATTCTCCTAACAGAAACTTGTATATGTAGAAGTAGACTACTACATAAGATCCTCTAGGATAATAACACTTGTTGTGATCTCCAACACTATGATCCATATGTACTCTTGAATTTTTTGATACTTGAGTCTTGATGAAAATGCATTGAATTAACTTCAAAATTTTGTGCATATAATTAGATTTGATATACTTCTTAAGGAAAGAGTTGGGACTAACAACTAAATAGAAAACAATAATTTTGCAAATAGAAAATAGGAAACAAAATCGAGCTAGAACCATCTTGACTAATATCTTTTTCTAGCTAGACTGAATCCCTACAATCACAAGTTAAAAAAAAGCATCAAATTCTTTATTAAATTTAAATCACAAATCATCGAAATATATTCATCTTCATACTCAGATTAGTCAGGTAGGCAACTAGTTGTCAATCCTATCTCCATTATCAAATTTGGTTGCCATAGGCAACTTCACCAAATTTAGGTTTTCAGATCATGTGGCATGTACAAGATATCCACCTGAAGGTAGTTTTCCAAGTCTAGTTATAGTCTTGCAGATGTTCATTATGATTCTACCTAAGTGGTAGGATAGTTCATTGGTTTCTATGACATCATTCAATAGCATAGATGCATCTGAACATTCACCCTTCATTGATATATATTGATAGTAAAATAGAGTTTTAAATTGTTCTTAAGGTTTGGGACAATCATCTAGTGTTAAGATAGTGCAAATTAAGACTATTTAGACTAATTAAATGGGCTTAGTCTGAAGCTAAATAAAACACATAAGATTCAAGTGACTAACAACTAAATACAAAACAACAATTGCAAATAGGAAATAGAAAACAAAATCAAGCTAGTTCACCATCAACCAATATCCTTTTTCTAGCTAGATCATCCCTACAATCACAAGTTAAACAAAGCATGAAATTATTCATTAAATTTAAATCACAAATCATTAGAATATATTCATCTTCATACTTAGATTAGTCCTAGGTAACTAGTAGTCAATCCTATCTCCATTATCAAATTTGGTTGCCATAGTCAACTTCACCAAATTTAGGTTTTCAGATGATGTGGAATGCACAAGATATCCACCTCAAGGTAGTTTTCCAAGTCTAGTTATAGTCTTCCAGATGTTCATTATGATTCTACCTAGGTGGTATGATAGTCCATTGGTTTCTATGACATAATTCAATAGCATAGATGCATCTGAACATTCACCCTTCATTAATATATATTGATAGTAAAATAGAGTTTTAAATTGTTCTTAAGGTTTGGGACAATCATCTAGTGTTAAGATAGTGCAAATTAAGACTATTTAGACTAATTAAATGGGCTTAGTTTGAAGCTAAATAAAACACATAAGATTCAAGTGACTAACAACTAAATAGAAAACAACAATTGCAAATAGGAAAAAGGAAACAAAATCAAGCTAGTTCACCATCAACTAATATCTTTTTTCTAGCTAGATCATCCCTACAATCACAAGTTAAACAAAGCATTTTAACCTTCTTACCTCATCATCTATCTTAAAAGTGGAAGATTTAATCATTACCACATGGTTATGTCTCTTTGATTATCTAGATAATGCAATTGAATCTCTAGAGGAGTCTTACTTCTTAACAACAATTTCATTGTCCCTTTGTAGTTCATTGTCCTTCATGACAAGTCTATTATTGGTTTAAGGCTATCTTAAAGGTCCATATAACAATCTAGGAATTTAATAACAGTTAATGTTGAGTCCTTAATGGTCATGACAACATTATACAAGATACTAAAGTTCACATGATGATTTCCTCTTTCCTATCAAATGGTAAGGATTCACTCGAAATTTCACATACTCAAACACATATCCAATTTATGAATTCATGATTGATCCAATGCTCAAACCAATGCAAGCATGACTATTGTTTGTTGACCAAGCTTATTGATAGTCATAAAGTTAGAGAAATTCATCCAAAACCATTACAAATTATTTGTATCTTTGCCATAGGAAATGTTGGAACTCCTAGAATGAGTACTTAACATCAAACCAATAGCCAACTCCATAGAAAAATTAACAAAATTGAAACCTTGGACCTAACATATGATAACAAACCTTGACAACAAATTCATTATGGTAGTCCTAATAGCCCTACTACTATACTCTAACTACTGTGACAATACAATGCTTGGCTAGAATGATCTCTCTGAATCCTTAAGAGGCGTCTTTTGATATGATAGTCATGCATATTGAAATATAATCTTCATACCAAACACCCTATGATCAAACACCATAATGATAGTCGTATATAACAAAATCAATTATAGGGTCCAGTCCTATTGAGAGGGTTGTGATGTAAGATGAATGAGAGGATATCTCATAAGCATAACATGTGACCTTGATAATAAATATGGCTGCAAATCCTTTTTTATAAACCTCTAGTCTTGAAACAAAGATGCCCAAGTTTATGCCCATGACTGTCCTAGTATTTGATTGAACCTAACATGATTGTCTATATAGTATTAAATTGATCTTTCCTATCTCCCTCACTATAAGAATCAAAATTTAGGTCTTGAATGAAAATCCCTTGACTTCAATTTGAAAATTACATCTAGTTCACTATAATAGCTCTTACATTTTGAAATTTGTACTCAAGTTTGTATGTTTATATGTATATATGCAGGTTCATATAGTTTTTATATATATCATGAATCTGGATGATATTCACTTTAATGTTGAGGCCTTCCTCAATGCACAAGATGATCAGGCACCACCCCCACCCCCACCCCTAGATGCCCCACCTCTAGATGCCCCACCTGGAACTGACCAGGCTCACTTGCAAGCCATAATTAATAAAAATGTGGATTCCATACAAGAAAAATTGAATTCCATTTACAATGAACAATTCATGCCACCTCACGTGGTACGTTTTGCAGCTTTGATGCAAAACATTGTAGATTCTGTGAGGTCTATTGACTCAGACTTTGATGGATTCCAGAAATGGAGAGAGGAGAGGCACCAATTTTATGTTGATGGCCTCTCCTATAAGGATATTTTGGATCTTAAAATCACAAAAGGTCATTTAGCGCAATATTTTAGACATCCCATTACAAATGAACCTATTCCTGCAAATAAGAAAAGAATATCAATAAGGTGGTGTAGGCATGAAGGAATGTCTACCAATTTTTTAGACAGATGGTGGATGGTGTTTGATTATCCACCTCATGCTAATTGTGAGGTTCCTTTATATTTTTTGAGAAAATTATATGCAGAGTTTGTTATGAATAAAAAACCCAACTACTTTGATTTTATATCATTCTAGGGTATTGGTGGTGGCATGCCACAACAGAGGTTGGGGGTACGGGTTGATCCCCAATGACCTGTGCTTATTCAACCTCTTATTGACCCTCCTATTGCTTCCATTACTTCACTCTTCTAGCATCGTGCAGTGGTATCCACACTAGGCACATTGAGTGCACTCTCAAGTAGCCTAGATGAGTAGACTTCTATGATGGTAGCTCAGGTTAGAGACCATGGAGGAGTTGATGATGGAAGTGGTCCTAGTACCACTCCACATGTGTCGATGCCTCATACATGTACGAGTTGCAATCAATTGTGTTATGGACCTTATCAGGCAGTTGTACCCACTTTAGCTACACATGCATCATCTAATAATATGGGTGAATCATTTATTGATTATCTATTTGCTAATGATCATCCTATTGATCATTTGACACAGGTATATATAGGTTACACACATGTTGAATTTATAACAATTTTAAGCACATGTTTTTAATCAACGTATAGATCAATTAAATTGTATTATTTTAACAAATGAATTGTTTGTGTAGATGATGGCAACAGGGACTATTGATCGATTTAATTTTTCATCGACCCTTGTTCATCTTAGGCACCCATTTGGGGTATTTTGAATTATTTATATTTTAAATAATTTTATTTACTTGATTTTAATTTGTAATTTAGTCTTGAAGATGTACATTAAATATTTATGTTGGTTTAGGGTTCTTCCACATTGAATCCTCCATCTGATGGTGTCTCGAGTGCTCCTCTATCATTGGGCATCTTACATAACACTTTCACAGTATGTATATTGTTTTAAAAAACTATATATACTTAGATTTTTCTATTTTGATTTCACTATATCTAAAAATGTGCATGTACTATTTAATATATATTAAAAATATATGTCTATGCAGGTTGACACAACAACGAGGATGGGTATTGCAGCACACTTGGATAATCCAAGTTTATATTAGGAGTCGACTACATTTCAGGTTGTTCAAAAATGTATATCTATGTCTATGTGTAATAGATGTACAAGTCTTTTAAATAGATTAAAACAAAAATTGAGTACCTATGTACACAAGTTAATATATATATGTTTTAACCTAATTTGTACACACATGTGCTAAGTTATAAATGACCTTGTAGGAGTTTGTCAGTGACACGTTTCATCAATACACGACACATGTAGAGCAAGAGGACAGAGGAGATGGGCAGCCTAATACGATATAATTTAAAATTTAGATTATATTTAAAGTCAATTAAAATATACATTGTGAACTTAAAGTAAATTTCTTGATAGATATATATATATATGTTGACATGTGTTCAAAATTCTTTTTCTTTTATAGCTTGAGACATGTCATGTAGCTAAGCCTGTAGAGACAGGTCTTGGAATAGAGGATGCACAACAACCTCTTATGGTATAATAATTTAAATATGATAAATTATAAATTAAATTGAATTAGATCATTTTTAAAATCGTTTTACATCTAATTTTAACTTGAACTTTCTCTTGTATTAAATAGATTGATTCAGAGCATGTAGAGATAGGTCCAGGTGCACCAGAGCATACCTCTCAGCCTCACATAGTAATTTAATTTTATGATAAATTATAAATTTAAAAATTGTCATTAAATCTTTTTTAATCATCTTACATCTGATTTCATCTAAATCTTTCTCTTCTATAGAGTAATTCAGGTCATCTGAGTAGTTCACATGGTGTGAAGAGGACTCTTGATTACAAAGATAGTATGTGATAGGTTATTTCACGGGCTACATAATTTCACTATTTCATGGACTATGTTATATATTGTTTGTCATGGACTTTATATATATTGTTGAACATGGACTTTATATTTTAAACATGGGTTGTATTGTCATGGACTTTATATATTTTTTGAACATGGACATACTTTATTTCATTTCACTATTTTATGGTCTCTAGAATACAAAACTTTATTTAATTTTTTTATGTGTTTTACACTTCAAACATGCAAGTACTTTAACTATATAAAAATGCACAACATGACTTTGAACTTATATATTCCACTAGTATTAAAAATGTGCTAAAATGGTAATAGCAAGCTCTAAATTTAAAATTAACAAGGGTAAAACACTATAACTCAAAAGTGACTTTAATAGTGAGATTCATAATAATATTTTTTTGTCAAGAGTCAGTTGGTCTATTGGTGAAGTTACTACATTCACAAAAAAAGCTATTAGAAATCAATTTTTGTTGAGTACAAGGCCCAACACCCTAAGAGTTAAGTTTGGGGTTGAGTCCCAATGAATATTCTATGAAAGCTTTACATATTTGACAAAAAAATATAATATCATGTCAGTCTTCAACTAATATTAGTACATGGATTGGTAAAGCTTTGAAAAAATACAATTGATTGATATTATCAAATCACTTTTACAAAAAAAATGTTTGATATTATTAGGATCATAATAATGATACATAAAGGGTTTATCAGATGATAAAGATAACTAATACTTTTCTCATAAAAGGCCATGCATAGCATTCTTAGACATATTAGTAGTCCTATACTTCATGGTCTAGTGGAAAATTTAACATTTTGGCTAGGTTTATTCAAATGAAACAAATTATCTTCCTATATGATCCCCCACTATTATACAAATCATTCCTTAACTAATGCATATATATAAGTCATTATGTGACATGGAAAAACTAGTATGAGGATAATATATTACATTGTAATCAAGATGACAAGGAATGAATCCAAAAGACCCTTTCTTTGAGAACCACACTTAGAAAATAAAATGTCTATCAATTTCAAATGGTTGATGTTACAATTTTCTTTGATGTTACAATTCTATGGTAGGACATTTAATGGTAACAAATTTATGAGTAACTATTGAGATAAGTGATACTTAGCATACAACTTGCCTTGAAAGTTGATCATTGCACAACACAATAATATAATTTAGCAAGACCCAATTCCTTTGACATGCTTTCATTAAGTTTATCTTTAAATTTTCTATTTTGAGTTTGTGTAGATAAGATTTTCTTAGGCTTGGGAATCAATCTCACAACCTTCACTAGAGCACTTGTAGATGCCTTTGTTCAGATCCACAGTCACAGACCTAATCAAGATTAGGTTCACACTTGTGTCTTTGACCTAAAGAGGGAGTTTATAAATTATTTATGGAATGGAGTAAAAACTTGAGATGTGTGATCATGATGTTTTTTTAGGAATGTTTTTAAGACTTGATCACACTATATAAATTATAGTCCTTTTGAGATCTCATTCATAAAAGAGTTTTCCCTAGGCCCAAAACATAAGGTAAAATGACATAGGTATGTATAGTTTTCCCTATTACAATGTTATAATTAAAATATATCAAGTATTATTGTGAAAGCATTACCCTTCCATAAGAAAGAGTGAACTTGGAGAGTGTTAATTTCCATCACTATATCATTAGGTAAGCATTTAATATCCTAAAGGGATGCCTCACTTTAATTTTAGAAAGGCTCATGAAGTGTAGGGTAGATGGGTCAAATGATCTAGACCGAGGAGTGATACTAACACCCTCAACATCATGTTGAACCCTAGCATAAATCATAGATCTACCCAAAGATTCAACCAATATAATGAAACTTTGGAATCTATTAACTAAACATCTAGACCAATCATTTACTCTTAATCTATATGAAACCATTGTTATATCCTAGGTTTGTAGCTAGCCATAATCATTATTCAAATAAAAACCAAATCTCAAATGTGTAATTTGAATCACAACAAAATTTGTATGTCAAGGTGCACTTGGGTCTCAACATAAATAATGTATATTTACCAAGCCATTTGGGGAAAACTGCATGGTAGGGTATGTGATATAGACACATATGATCATCATTGAGGATGATATTTTCCTCAATCTAGATATTTTATTGGTGAAAGGATGCATATATTTACCCCAAGTTTTAAGTATATTGGTGACATTGTGGTTATTTCTTACCAAAGGAAAGCAATTGAGGAATGATACTAATCAATTACATCATTCTAGATATGATGTATATTATTAGACTTGATGAAGGTATATTAGGTGATATCCATGTAGTTTTTAGTCCCTCTCTTAGATGTAGTGACATATGTTAATTTCATATCATTGCTAACATAGAGAGGACATATACATGCATGATTCACATCATGGTAGTGATCAGGTGATAATTTATGTATATTGTTACATTAGATTAACTATGTGTTCTAATTTTATTATAATGCTCATGTTCTAATGCATGTGTATATTTTTGTAGGGATCCATTCATCATTCTTAGCACAATATTTGTCACTTTGAGGGTCACTTAGCAAGGAGATGGGATTTACCCATATTATGATGTAGTTTGAGTATTTCAATGCCAAGGGTCCATGGTGCCTAGGTATATTAAGTTAGTGTGGTTGCTATTATTCACCCCTTAAGGGGTAACACATGAAGGTCGACTCATCCTACAACACTTTTACCTAGGGATATCCACTTATACATACCAAAGAGAGAGATGTATCAATATGGTTAGACTAATTAGTTATAGCTCCCATTGATAAATAGAATTGAACTCCTTTCTTTATCATATCTCATCCTAATACCAAGCTTGCAAACACTTACCCATCCTTAAATACAACCCAATTGGAAGGAAATGAGTACCATGCATTCCATACTCCGTCAAGGGTCCATACTTTTCCTAGATTACTACTAGTTAGGATGGCTAGAAAGCATCCCATAATACTTACCACCATCACTAGTTGGGGAAATTGTACAATCAGAAAACTATTGGCAACAAAGAACTTCATAATTCATTAAACCTTTTGAGTCAAAGGATCCAAACATATTTCACCTTCTTACCATTAGCAGAGTCTAACCATCCTAGTATGGTTTAGCACCTAGCACTATCACCTGCATGGAAATAGTGAAGGCCAGCTAGACCTTATCATACAAAAGGTAGCTCTTGGCACCTATCACCTCGATGTTTTTGGTGACAACCAGCTACGCCTAGCATCTGTCACATGTATGATACTTGTGACAACTAGCTAACCCTCTCTTGTAATTTGAATCACAACAAAATCTCAAATGTGTAATTTGAATCACAACAAAATTTGTATGTCAAGGTGCACATGGGTCTCAACATAAATAATGTATATTTACCAAGCCATGTGGGAAAAGTGCATGGTAGGGTATGTGATAGAGACACATATGATCATCATTGAGGATGATATTTTCCTCAACCTAGATATTTTATTGGTGAAAGGATGCATACATTTACCCTAGGTTTTAAGTATATTGGTGACATTGTGGTTATTTCTTACCAAAGGAAAGGAATTGAGGACTGATACTAATCAATTACATCATTCTAGATATGATGTATATTATTAGACTTGATGAAGGTATATTAGGTGATATCCATGTAGTTTTGAGTCCCTCTCTTAGATGTAGTGACATATGTTAATTTCATATCATTGCTAACATAAAGAGGACATATACATGCATGATTCACATCATGGTAGTGATCAGGTGATAAGTTATGTCTATTGTTACATTAGATTAACTATGTGTTCTAATTTTATTATAATGCTCATGTTCTAATGTATGTGTATATTTTTGTAGGGATCCATTCATCATTCTTAGCACAATAGTTGTCACTTTGAGGGTCACTTAGAAAGGAGATAGGATTCACCCATATTATGATGTATTTTGAGTAGTTCATGTACTTTGATAGATACGACATTTGTATACATGTTCTTAGATCCATGGTATTTATATACTTTAATCTACCTCACATTTGCATACTTTAATTAGATACATTATATTTATTTAATTAATTAGGATTAGCCTTTTGCATGCCTTACATCATCAAATTAATTAAATAAATCATATTTATTTAATTAAACTAATTTCCTACACCTTCCCCACTAATTAATTGAATAATCTTACTATTTGATTAATTAATTTCTAATCTCCACTAATAAAATAAATCAAATCTTAAATCATGTCTTGAACTCACAAATAAATAAATTCAAAAACTCACGTGACTAGCTAAAAGGAAAAATTCAAACTAATCTTACATCTCGACCATACATTTCCATAGTTTTAGATAAAGCAAGATTCCAGGCCTCATTGATGCAAACCCATTCAATAGATCTAAAACATCCGCACAATGAACCATTAACTAGAATCTAGAAGGGAGAAATTACAAATTCCAAAGAGATACCATTAACACATGGAGTTGTATCTATGTATTGAAAATTACTAACCTAATCTATAATGCTAAGTACTAGTTCATCTTCATTATTGAGCATGTAAAATAAGGAAGAAATTTTAAGGATAGAATGAAGATGATAGTGTAATGGTTGGATTGAGAGAGGACTCTAATGCTAGTTTGTTGAGAATAAAGAGAGATATATATGGTTATTGAAGCATAGAAGTAACATAACTGTGTAGGATACTATGGTCCATTAACAACTTCAAATTGGCCATTAATTAACCTACAAAGATGCTAACTTTTTAGATGTCTTAAGGGGTCCTAATATGATGTCTTAATGGGACGTCTTAACTTCTCAAAATTTGGTGAAGTTGCCCAAGGCAATGAAATTTAACAATATAATAAAATCAAATTTAAAGTAAATTCAAAGTAGAAAAACATGCGCATTTAACAAATAAAATATATAGAATAATAATTTTGATATATAAAAGTGTAGAGTATAATTGTGTACATACACATATATACAAATTTGTGTACAAAATGTGTAATAGTGTAATTGTGTATGTACATATATGCCAACTCAAAATAATGTTTACAAAATGTGGTTATGCCATCTCAAGAAAATCTAGAACTTGTGAGGAATGTAGTAGGTCTTCACACCACCTGATATAAAAATAATACAAGCAATTTATAAATATATCATCAAAACATGTATTTTAATTTATATAAAACTATCTAGATATACACAATTTGTACCTATATTTACAATTGCGTCACACATGTGTAGATATAGGTTTAATCTGCATCCTCTACGGTTTTTGTTTCAAAGTATGTGATGAATTTGTGATGATGGCCTAAGGATATAAAAGGACAATTTAAATCAATTTCAACTAATAACGCACAAGAAATATCAAAACATGTATTTAATGTATTTAAAATAACAATATAAAACTATTTAACTATATTTATTTGTATTTACTTATTCTATTGTACCATCTCCATCCTCTCTTTTTTCCAACACATTGATGATTGTCTCATGGTCTTCCATAGAAATTATCCATAGCTCTTTATTTGCAGGTTTTCCACGATACCTCTCCAGTTTTATATTTGTTGCCAACACCAAATGTGAGTAGTGTATAATCTTCTTATGTGTTTCATAATCTTTGAATGCAGGCAAACCATTCTTCCTTATTAGGTATTTCCATATCCAAGTGCCAACAACCACCACCGAACCTATTGGATAATGATAGCCATCATCAAAAAAATTCTTAAAATTTGCTTAAGGGGATCAAAGACTTGTTATCAAAATTTGCTTAAGGGGGTGTCTTAAGGGGATCACCAAACGTGTTGGATAAGGAAAGCCATCATCATCTTCTTGAGGTGTTGTTAACTTATGTTTAGTCTCCACGCAACGAGCCAACCAATATTCTGTTTCATCTTCATTCTTTTTTGGTGCAATAACAACATACACATGTCTTGCAAACAAATTTTGATTCAATAACTTGCACATGTCCATAAAATTTGACCAATCAACATACATGCATTCATATGTACACATAAATAAATAAAAGCACTACAAATTAGTAATGAAGTGAAATAAAAAGAAATAATTTGAATTAAATTACCTTTTTGTACAGGGTCTAAAACATGGTCATAATCATTTGATGCAAATAGTTGATCATTGTCTTCAATTGTTTTTTCACTTTGATCGTGTGCTTGTACAAGTGTCAACGGCCTTTGCTTCCACTCTTCAACCCATTCTGTATTCTCACATGCTTCCCAATCTACTGAAATACAAAACTGACAAAAACATGCAAGCTTCCTTGTCTAGATAGTCCATGTACTTGCATTCAAACTCCTAAATGAATGAAATTTAGTAGATCCACTAATTGTCTAGAAATCAAGTCTAGGTAGAATGTTTTCTTCTTCAACCAACTAAAAGAATCTACAAATTGTAGAGTACTCACTTGATCTAGGTGTACATAATCTTGTATTGCACCAATCTACAATCCCAAATGCATCTTTAAATTTTACTACACCTCAAATTTCAATTGTTGTATAGCAAGAATTCTTTTAACACACGCACCAGCTCCATCATGTTCTCCTTTGCCATATCCAGCTTCAAAAAAATTCCACATATGTTGGAAATTATTCTTCTTGTGAACCCTACTTAACCAACAGAACATTCAAGCATTCTTGAACTGCCCCATACAATTATCTAACCATATAAGATGTTCAGTCATCTGGATTCCTCTTTCTCTTAAAGTTGTATAAAATGTATTGAAACAATATTGAACAAACTCTGATGAGTGTACCCAGTTGTCACTCAAATAGAAATGATACTCCCTCAAAACTTTTCTATCATTCTTTGTGCTACAATCTAGATGTCTATAAACAATATGAACAAACATAGCAACCTGCACTAAATTGTAATATTGTGATTGAATTTCCTCTTGCGGAGCTAAATTATAGTTTTCCACAAAATTAACCACTTATAGTATAGTATCAACTGGAAATATGTTTCTACATTCACGAAACTGTCCATCAAGCCATCAAGCCTGTTGAGAGTGGTTGACATATTTTGGTACAATTTTACTCTTAAATTCTGATATGAATGCATGCACACTAACCTTTTCTGTAATTAAATCACAATGCTTTCCAAAATTTTCATCTTTTAAAGAATATTCAACATTCTTAAATCTTTTAACATCCACTAATTATTTTCCAAAATCATTTTCAACACTTTCATGCATACAAACTCTTAACAAAGAAAGATTGCCACAACTAGTGCATTATCTAGAAATACATGAACTTAAACAAAATAATTTTTCATTAGATCTTTCATAGAACAAACTTGATATAAACTCTTTAATTGCTTCAGGTGGCATATTAATATCACATTCCTGTATAATCATGTTACTATGTAAAGTACAACATATTTATCAAAACACATCATAATAATAATGAAATTGAACATGCAATTTACAACAACAAGATATTAGTTGCTTATTAATCTTTACATACCATGGTTTGCAGTTTTTAAAAGATCTTTGACTTATTCTAATATTACAAGGTAACACTAATTCACCACAAAATTTTCTATAAAATTTAGTTTGCGTTGTATATAAAAGGTGTTTTGGATGAGGATCGCAAACTTTGGACCCCACTCTTAATTTTAAAATATCTCTAGCATTAGATGATACCCTAGTATTATCATGTCAGTATATTTTGATCCAAGATTTGATTTCAACATTCAGTTTCATGTCAGATCTCAGGAGTCAACCACTAAAACTCCAACATTGGTTAATTTGATCATTTTCTATACTTTCTCTTCTTTTTGCCACTCTTACCAATGTTTTAGGATGTATTTTTAGAATTCCACTAATATTGCTTACTATTCTTCTATTCAAAGTTGTTTTATTCACTATAGCAGTTTGTTATAGTTCGTCTTGCTGTATTTTTATCTTTGGATCAACTGTTATTTCCAATAGACTCAATGGCACTAGCAACAGTAGACATAGCATGTTTTAGTGATTGATCTTTTCTTCTTGGTTTAACAAAAATGCCTAACATTTTCATTACTTTTCTCATTTTCCACATTCTCATTAATTGCATCATTAGTTGACATTGAAATGATAGTTTTTTACGATAAAAAAATTCCTTGTATAATCTATTAGCATGTGTTCGTATTTGTCTCCAAGAAATTTTACCAAGAAAATTATCCAAAACATCTCTTTCAATTTTGAAAAAAAAATTCTCATTTTCAACATCACATCCTGGATTTTCATTTTCATTTTCAACTTCAAAATGATTTTCATTTTCAACAAAAGGATTTTAGTTTTCATTTTCAACAACAAAATGGTTTTCATTTTCATTTTCAACAAAAGGATTTTCGTTTTCATTTTCAACAACAAAACGGTTTTCATTTTCATTTTCAACAAAGGGATTTTCATTTTAATTTTCAACAACAAAATGGTTTTCATTTTCATTTTCAACAACAAAACAGTTTTCATTTTCATTTTCAACAACAATTTGTTTCAAATTTTGAACTCTACGAATATTATCAATCTCAACATTGTTATATCCAGCATGTTTTAAATCTCCTATTAACACCATTTCCATTTCATTCAAAGGCAGATTTGAAGAAGTACCTAGATTTGTACCTATTAAAACATTCTCCATCGCATTGACAAAGGGATTTGAAGACATACCAGGAGTAGTTTGTATAATTGTATTAGTTTCCACATTCACCTCTTGGAAATTTGCATTGTCTACATCCATGGTCTCCTCAATATTTTTATCTTCAATAGTTGTGGAATTAGATGCTTCAGTATTATTCATTGATTGAATCTTTATTCTTCTATCTCTTTGTCTTTTTGCCTTCTCTCTCTTTACTTCAATTTCTTTAGGGGTTAATAGCTTCCTATCTTTCCTCTTATTACGACTTTGTGATCCCATGATTAAAAAAATTATGAAGTATGTATAAATGAATGTCAAAAACTTGAAAGCCTTCCTTCTTTGTTCAAGTCCTTCAAACAAGTAGCAATTCAACAAAATTTCACTCAAACAATGTCTCAATGATGGCTTCTATCAAAATTCAAACAATATTCCAAGTTGGACCTGCAGAAGAAAAAATATGGTAGAGAATGCTGCAAATTTGAATTTTAAGCTCAGGTTTTGCTTTGTAACCCTGTTCGGGAAATGCTTTGGGGACCCAAACCTAAACTCTGGATCGGGTTTGACCTACAACTTAAAGGTTTTGTCAATGTCACAACAAAATAGTGACTTTGGGCATATATCTAAAGGTCTATTTTGTAGAATGTTTTGACAAAATTCAAACCCATTATAGATGAGACAGTGTAGATTCTAAATATGTATTTTTTTTTACAATTAGATTATTTTTTCTATTTTTTAATCGATTTCTGATGAAATAGGTCCATAAACTTGAATTATCAGTTTTTCAGTATTTTAATAACTTTTTATTAAAATATTTTTTTGTAAAAAATTGTATGAAAACATACTTTAGACAATTCTTTTTAATTTAAAAAAAAATTCAAAAAATGTTAAGTTTAGGTCATCTTATGCGTGATGTACATGATGATTTTTTAAAAACCCAAAAATGGCCAATAAAAAATTAATAAAAAAAATATTCAATAAAAAATTTCAAAAAAATATGGAAAACATGCTTTAGTGAGTTACAAATATTTTCCCAAAAGAATTTAGAAAAATATGATTATTTAGGTCAAAATATGGATGATGTACATGTACACGGTATAGTAAAAAAAAAATGACTTTTAAACAGTGGTTTTTAGAAACGCCTATTCAAAATCAATTTCTATCATCTGGGTATTGAAAAAAATAACATATTTGGAAACTAGACTCTGAGTACTACATTTCATATTTAGTGACATTTTCCAAGATTCCACCTTTAAGTGTTTCATATTTTTAGGTCAAATGTGACAAATTTTAAAAATCAGGGAAAACACTTCCACTTTTTGGCCAAAAAGTGGACTCAACTTCTTGCACACACCCTATCATAGGCATGTATTGAATCAAAATAAAATAACACTAAAATATTTCCTTTAGAAACCATGCATATTTTTATTTATGTCAAGAACCTAACTCTATATGTGTGGAGAGATTTGAAACACCTTGAGTAAATAAAATTGAAATCCCAAAAATTATCTAATTTCGTAAAATAAAATAACACTAAAATATTTCATTAACTATAAAATTAAACTTTGAAGAATAAATAAAAATGTAGCTGGTGTCCCTTCATTTAAATATTTTCCACATACTCTAGATTTTAACTTCTTAAATAAAATTGAAATCCCAAAAATAACCTAATTTGGTAAAACAAAATAACACTAAAATATTTTCTTTTATAAAGCATGCATATTTTTATTGATGTGAAGGCCCTGACCTTCTTTGGGTCTAGAGAGATTTCAAATATCTTGAGTAAATAAAATTTAAATCCTAAAAAGAATCTAATTTCCTAAAAAAAACACAAAAATAATCATGCATATTTTGTGTATAACCCTAACCCTAGTTGGGTGTGGAGAGATTTTTATTTGTGTAAAACCTAAAGAATACTTATAAAACAAATTTAAATTCTAATATTTTTTGAAATAACACAATAGTGAAAAGAAACCAATAAATTGAATTTCTAATTGAACTTACAACTCAAATAACTTCTATGCTTCTCACTATTCTTTTGTTTTTTTATTTGAATTGATAATTTTTTTATTTATATTTTGGTATTACTTGTATTTATATAGATTATTTACTTAATGTCTCTTTATTGTAATGTGAATTTATTTAATAAAAATATGTCCATTATATATTTTAAATTTAATTTAATGGGCATTTTTTAATAAAGTATGTCTGTTATATGTGTGTTATATATTTTAAATTTAAAATAATTACTTCATAATTTGAAAAAATAATCAAGGATTATGTATGAAAATTAAATTAATTAAATAAATAAATTTTATTTAATGAATCTAATTAAAAAGGATAATGGATTAAAATAAAATAAATAAATTTATTTATTTGATTAATTTGGTAAAAGGGACTATCCTATGAATCAATAAGTTGACCTATGGAAAGGTGGAGGTTTAAGATATGTTGAAAGTGGTGCAAGATGAGGCCTAGGAGTTTTTGAAACATGATGTTAGAAGTGTCATAAGGATATGCTAATATTTAAGTGTCTAGAACTAGTGTACTTATCTTTAGAGAAAACTATCTAAAATAGTTGAGACATATATGAAAAAATCTAAAAATAGGTATGGTAATATTTAAGTGTCTAGAACTAGCATACTTATCTTTAGAGAAAACTATCTAAAATAGTTGAGACATATCCTTCTCGAGTCACATATTCAACTTATATATGACAAAATCTAAAAATAGGTACGCTAGTAGCATCTATGGTTTGAACATGGTAAAAAACACTATTTTAAGAATTGACACAGTTTTGTTTGAGTAATAATAGTGTAGTACATTTAGAGAACATAACATATTTGTAAGTACATGCATTCATTTATCATATTTTCATAATTGTAAAATGTGAAATGGAGCTAAGAGATTGTGAAAAATAGTTCATTACCTCATATTAATTCAAATAGATTTGTAAGAAGTAAGTCACATCATTTATCTTCTAATAATTTGATTCGTTATTTTCAGTTGGCAAGTTGTTTTCCCTTTTTCATCTTTTCATATAATGGTCATATTTAAATTGTGAAATTATTCCTAGACCTTGTAATGAATTTATATGAAATATAGCCACAAATGTTAATCATATTCATTATTTTTCTTATGTCAATAGTAGCTCTTAAAAGAGTGAGACCTTGTGATTTATGTATTGTCAATACCCAAGCTAATCTTAAGGGTATTTGGATTGTGTGGTACCTTTGTATTTGCGTAATAGGTATTATTAGTGGAGTTTGATCTTCTAATGGTATGCTTGTCAAATTCAACCATAACATATGTTGGTGGTTGTAGTTGTGCACTTCTAGGTTTGTATATTAGTATTTCTTGAACATAATTGGAGCTCCATTTACAAGACTTGCTTCTATCCCAAGATTACAAGTTAACATTACCCTTACATTCTTGGTTTTCTAAAAAAGAAAATCTGATACAGAGAACCATATACTTATGTCTTCCCTATGCATATTGTAGATAATTGCATATCAACATTATAATGTATTCCTAATCTATGTGCATTTTTCTATAAAATATTTTCTACATTTGATTGTCATCAACTGTTTCTCCCATCTGTGACCCATTCGTGCTAGAGTTTGAGATACCAGAGTTGATAGTGAAGAACCAGTATGTGCCATGGACATCTACTTCTCTCTAGAGAACCTTGAGGAATTTTGCACACTACTTGTCCTTCTATTTTCTCTCCTCATATTATCCCACCAATGTAATCACAAAAGTTACTCATGATCCATTACACAGCTAGGGAATCACATGCCATGTGCCATTATTGAGAAAGAACCCCAAGTCAAGAACAACGTTATCCAAGGTCTTCTTTAGTCCCCTAGTCAGTGTGGTTAAATTAGTATTTTTGACACCACCCACATACCATCTTTCGGCTCCCCCAAATCTAATAGCACAACAACATTTGTAGAGGATATATCAGTATTCACCCTATATTAATGAGAAGTAGAGATGAAAGTGTCTCCAAGCACCATGTAGATTATGTACAAAATAATAATTGACCATGATTTGAAGATCTCTCTCAACCTAAGATCTAAGACATGTCCCATGAAATCAATTTGCCTCCTCTTTTCTTTGAGACATATTGTTGAATATATATTGTCAACTTCACTACAAATGGCATTCTGATTAGCATATATATTGTTTGTTATAGTACTACCTGTATAGTTGTCATCATAAATGTTAGCATCTCCTTTGAGCCATCCTGCTCTCCCATCAGGCAAGCCTTCTATCACACCATACTAGTTCATGATGTCCTCTTTTCTTGTCATTGATGTGAAATGGCAAGTCAACCAATTTCCAATTTCTCCCACACTTCCTTTGATTTGGCATGTAGATACTTATTTGGTGCATATGAATTGCCACATTCACTAGTTTATCCACCTCAATGCTAGCTTCATTGTTAGTTCCATCAAGCAATTTATTTGCCATTGATGCTACCATTTCTTTGACCTCACACATGTACCTATATAAGGCATTACTAAATCAAGTGTATTTAATTGTTTGTTCATACATGGAAAATGAATAACCTAGCATGATGATTAGGTTCCCTCCTATATTTGAGGCCCTAGAAAATAAGCTCAAACATTCTAGATTGAGACCTACATTCCATTTATTTTGATTCATGACCATCCACACAGGGTCATTTTCCTATTTCTATTATTTACAACATAAAATATAGAAATTGAGGAACCAACCACTAAGACTAAGAACTTCACACCACCAATAATGAAGTATACAACATTAGAACCATATCGATGGATGGAGAGACAAATGATGCAATAACATAATTTATAGGGAGGCCCCAACCATTCTAGAGTGGGGAATAATTGATTATTTTTCTCACACACCACCTAGGTTAAAATCCTTTTTTCTAGCCCCTGCACCCCTTTATATAGGTGATAGTAGGAGCCCTAATTTTCTCTATAATGGTGGTAAAAGAGATCATATGAAGGAGATAGATACATAAGTGATCATGATCCACGATTGTTAGGTATTAATGTTTAGCACCAAATCTAGCCACTCGAGATAAATAAGAGCATGCTCAACTTGCAAGAAAACAAGTATTGCAAACAATGGACAAATGGAATGCAAAAATAAGGTTAGGGTTCTTCACACAAATAAAAATATGCATTCTTTGTAAAGGAAATATTTTATTGTTATTTTATTTTGATTCAATATGCCTTGGCCTAATTTAGAGAGATATTTCTTAATATAGGTAAGCTAGTTAATAAAATAAATTTATTATTTGATTAATTATTTTCCACTTGTTCTAATCCTTGTCAGTTAGCCAGATTCATTAAACCTAGAAACTTGCACAAAAGTCAAACTGACTTTTCATCTCGACCACCCATTTCATACTACACCTCTTAATCCTATCCATTCACATAAGGATAAGCCTTAGTTTCCTCTCACTCAATCTTAGAAGCCCTAGGATACAACTTAGAAGCCTCCTTTTTTTCCCTAAATTTATCTCATCAAATCTTAGCCATCTATCTAATCAAATCTTAGTCATTCATCCTATCATCCCAAAATCTATAAATCAAGCCTCAATCAAGCCATAATCAAGAGCTTTGAAGGTAATGTTATGTTACCAAAGTGACCAACCAACAATTAAATCATTATAAAAAGTATTTGAGCAAAAGTACCATTGTCATAGTGTAACAAGGGCTATTCTGGTAAGAACTTTCTATGCTTTTCCTTTGATTTTTGTTAACTCTTTAAATATTTATCAATTGATTATGACACATTAAATAATTTTATTTATAAGATATTGTGTGTCATACTATAATATAAGTAGTGTTTTGGAAGTGGGTCTTTTATTGGCTATTTTTCACTCAATGTTATTTTTTAAGTTTGTAGGCTAATTTGGTAATATGATTCCTTATATATTTTTTATATTATAAAGTTTATACAACAATCTCATAAAATGCTGGTCATAAAACTATATTATCATAAGTATATGCATATGTTTGCATAATAATCTTTTGAAATAATGAGTGCATCCTATAAAATCTCTTTAAACAACTTAATTTGAAATAATTTTTTTTAAGCAAAAAATATTATTTTTATTAGTTTTTAGTTAAAAAATAAATTATATTTATTGCAGCAATATATAAATTTTAAGTTTGATTTGTTGCTGCAATATGTGCTATTGTATTCCAGATTGAAATCCTAGAGAACTGAAAAGCCAAATTTAATATAATATAATTTTATTTTATATCTTTTTAACTCAGTGCAATAGAAAAATGCTTTGTAGGTATTTAAAGCTATATAATTGAAGTTAGGATGGAAACTGAAGAACAAAAATTAGCATGTAGAATCTCTGGAAACCATGGCAGTGGAAGTAACAACATGAAGGAGATAGGGGAAGTAACTATCAATAATACTCAAGCAAACAAAAACCTTAGCTACCAAGCCACCAAAGGGTCACCTAGCCTACCCTAGTGAATAAGAAAAAGCCAAAACACACAACAATCAATCACCAGAACCAAATGAAGATTAATGTTCTAGAAATTGTAGTAGGTTATGATGTCTAAATATTTAACTTAGTATTGCAAGAGGTATGAGGTAGTTACATGGCTATTTTTAAGCTTTGGGAATTGTGGGTAGTTGGACAATTTATTAGCTAGACTTGATAGGAGGATATTGACTTAACGGAGTAGACAATGTCAAGTTTAGATTTCCAAAGACCTTCACAACCACAATGATGTCATGGAGTGTTTTGGAGTTAGGTGGATTCAAGGGCAGCGAGGTCTCCAATGCAAAGATGGTCATTCGATGGGCCACATATTATCTTATCAAAGATACTACTTATCCAATTCAGGTTAGTATGTGCATAAGAACATGATAATAACAGTCATGATGTAAGAATAGAACAATTTTAGTCATGATGTTGTATCTCCTAGTTTTATAAATTCTAATAATTATTGAGGCTTGTCTGAAAATTATGTAGGTAGGGGAACCTAACAATGACCACAAATGTAGGGAAAGGGCAGAAGACATGGACACAACTAAATTGCATATAAAGTAGATAACCAAAACCTTGAAGTGGTTGTAGCACTTGTAGCTACATCCCTTGTTTCACAAGTAAGACCCTTCCTATTTCAAGAGACTCATTCATGCTTCCATGATGTTAAATTTTTTAGCACTAGAGTAATAGAAGTTATTTAAAAACTAGGTAATGATTAGAGTTTAGGAGCTGATAAATTAGACATTACATGAGTGGGACAATAAACATGGTGGAACCTGAGTACTTTTATCGAAGATATAACTTCGAGTGTAACTACTTATACTAATTGAATCCACAAAAAGTTAAAAATATTGCTGATTCAATGAAAAAAGTGAAGTAATATAAGGAGTCACGCTCTAAGTTACTATACCTTCAATAAAAGCACTCAGGCTCCAACATGTTTATTGTACCACCCAAATGTATTGTATGATTCATCATCTCCTAAACTCTAACCATTATAAATATTTTAAGTTGCTACTATTACTCTAGTGCTAAAACATTTTGTATGGAAGCATGAATGAGTTTCTTGGAATAGAAAGGGTCTAACTTGGGTAACAAAATGGATATAGCCAAGTGCCACAGTTGTAGTAGGGTTTCGGTTATCTATTTTAAATGCAATAATCTTCTAGCCTCTCCTAGCATTTGTAGTCATTGTTAGGGTCTCTTACCTACATAATTATCAAACAAGCCTAAATAATTATATGAATTTATAAACCCAGGAGATAAAACATCATGACTAAAATTATTCTATTGTAACATCATGATTGAAATTATTTTTTTTTGTTATGCACATACTAACCTCAACATATATGGTGACTGGATTAGCAATAGCTTTGAAAAGATAAATTGTGGCCCATAGAATGGCCATCTTTGGATTGGAGAGCTCACCGCCAATGAATCCACCAAACTCCAAAACACTCCATGATAGCATTGTGGCAGTGCATCATAATATCCTCCTGACAATTCTTGTCTATCCCAACTAAAATAATATCTCTGTCTAGACATTGTTTCGCTTCCTTATGTACTTTGACTATAACACTTGGTAACTTCAATTAAGAGTTGAGTAAGGATTTGTTGGTAGCAAGCTTCTTGGTAGACGTCTTATTACAGGGGTGACTATTCCCAACATCCACTTGCAATTGTTAAAGGGCATGGTTCATCTTTAGGTGCATCATCACTATCTACTTCTTTGCCAAATAAAGTCAATAATACCCTTCATGTAAATGGTCTTCAATGGCTAGAGGTTCATTTGTGCTATATATTATATTTTCTGCATATCACACAGAACTGAAAAATCATCCCTGGTCTAAAAATAAATCTGAAGTTGTTGTTGCTAGTATCCTAGATATGTTCAAAACTATAAAGGAATTGTTGGAAATTCAAATCTGGAGTACATACTCTACCTACCCACTACCCCATCAGAGATTTCTTTGGGATCTCCCTCCCACCACATTGACCAAGGAGTTAATGCCATCCAATTGGCACAGCATACAGAATTCATTGGTGGCCATTTTCATTATTGTTGGTAGGTATTTTTAAATTTGTTTTGAGTGGTAGAATGTTTTTACAGGTTAGAGAAGAGACAAAAAGAAGGGAATGTTTTAAAATGTGAGATAGAAAAAGAAGCAAAGAGGTAGAAGAGGAAGTTGCAAAAGCAATAGCAGCAGAGAATATTCTTTGTGTCCATGAAAAATAGTTTTGAGCATTTCAGTGTGTATGCATAGAGTAGCAGATAGCTCTAGTTTGTTGTGTAGCTCCAGATTGCCGCAAATCATGTTTTTAATCTTGTAGTTTCATGTTTAGAAATCATTTGTAAATGTTATTTTTTCTAATTTAATAGAACAAACAAAAGTTTGCAAGTCTCAATTGTGTGTCTCCTTTGCAATCTATTTTGTTATTGCACATTTTATTTGTGTTTGGAATTCAAATATCCATCAAATTGGTATTAGAGCCAAGAGGCCCTAAGTCTTGAGTGAGTTGGGCATTTATTCTCTGGGTGTTTAAATTTTGTTTGGTAGGAGACATGGCTGGAGAAGAGAGTAAGAGTTGGCAGTAGCCACTACAATTCAATGGACAAAACTATGATGTTTGGGCAAAGAAATGAAGACCATAATGGTTGCAAATGATTTATGGGAGTTTGTGATCAATGGGTTCAATGATGTAACTAACCCAGCTGCATATGCAGCCCTCATAAACAACTAGAAGACCCAGCTGAAGGAAACCTAGTTGGAGGAGACAAGAAGGAAAGATGCAAAATCCCTTAGTTTAATTGAGGTAGCCTTGACAGAGGCTATTTTCCCTAGAATAGCAATAGCCAACTATGCAAAAGAAGCATGGGAAATATTGCAAAATAATTACAAGGGAACTGACAAGGTGAGATCAATAAAACTCTAGCTACTTAGGAGAGATTTTGAGACCCTGCAATGAAGGACAATGAGTCCATTTCAAATTTTCACACAAGGGTTTCCACCTTGGTTAATCAATTAAGGATAAATAGAGAAACCATGGATGAGCAAAGGATTATAGAGAAAATCCTTAGAAGTTTGCCTGCTAGATTTGACCCAATAGTTATTACCATAGAAGAGACCAAAGACCTCTCAAAAATGGCGCTTGATATATGGAATGCCTAATACTTAATGCACTGTACTGGATGTTTGTCATGGCATATTTATATGTAGAAAACACAAGGAATACTTCCAACAAATAATTCTATTCACTATTTTTTATGAGGACTTGAATAAGAGATTTGTATGTTGTCCCTTATATGCAATTATCATTGGAAAGGTACCTTGATGTATCAAGTGAAGTACTCTTGTATTGCTGATGCTTTTATTGTCGAATATAGTGAATATTGAGAAAATGCTTTGTCTTTTCTTACCCAAGATTGCACTGTATTGCTGATGGTGACTTTGCATTTTCCATACTTGGCATATACTCCATGTCTTGAAAAAATGCATAATGAAATTCTTGTGTCCTATCATGTTGTCACTATCCTGCTTCTGGCTGATAATATGCTTTATGACTGATTTTGCCCTTTATGACTATTTTATGCATTCAATAGCAACTATTTACTTCATTGACAACAAATAGTGATAGATACCTATTTATTATTGCTACATGATGATTCTTTGTATTTATAGTCATTAATGACTACATTCACGAGGCTAGTCTAGTCATAGATGGCTTTACCTACATTGTATTTAACTCTTGGGAAATTGGTTGGTTTAATCATTATGTTCACTATGATTTCTTCATGGATGCTCCATTATATATCTTTTTTAGTACAATTGAGATTGCACCTCGCACTTTGAATTTGATTCCATTATACGGCATGCTGGGCTCAACCTTTGTGGGAGCCCATTTTTCCACCACATGCTGAATTGTCTTCAAACTAGAAACATAACTTCTTCTATACCTGCACAGGAAACAAACATATTAGATTAAAATAGTGAAGCTCATTGATGTTTCATTTTTCAATCTCTCTTGCATATGAATGATTTGATCTTTTCACTCAGTGCATCATAAATAATGTATTATGTCTTTGTTTGATGAAGTACATAAGATAAATCATATCTGGAGCTCTAACATATTTCTCTCCATTACTGCAGGTTCATTCAAAGGTCGGGAGTAAAGGGGAATTAGCTACAACGAGGGCTAACTCAAGACTTCAACTGGTAATGATAGATATGCCTTATCTTATCTGCTTCATTACGTTAGATTTCCACAAATGCATAGTATATTCCTTTTGATGTATTGGTTTAGCTATTCCCACGGCTTGTGTGGGACATTTGATATTTCTTGCTTTCATTTAATGTAATGTTTATTTAGTCTTGTATATCTCATTTGTAAAATGAATGAACATTGTAATGTGAAAGGAAATAACTTCTATCTCTCATAAAAACTCTACAAAGCAATGAATGATGAATTGAATTTCTCTCTTCTGTCATAACAAAAGCATGATAAAACTGAACCTTCTATTTTCAGGCATCTAAACCAACTATGCATACTAACATAGCAGACAAATCTTAAGAACTTTTCATCTTAAAATGAACTTAATGAATCAGCTCTACCAATTTGAGTTGTAGATGAAAAATTGGTAACATTTCTGGTGACTTCTGCTAAATGCTTGCATGCTAAGCATCAAGATCAGCTGCCTTAACTATCCATTAGACATGGAGTCAAACTCTACTCATCTCAAACTCAGAAAACCATGAAATTGTATTACAAATTACTCCAAACAGCAGCAAAAAACAAAACAGAACCAAACTGAAAGCAAACTAAAAGGCCTTGGTGGCCAAAAAAAATGTGCAACAACACTTAGGGAAAAGAAAAAAAAAACTAAAACAAATGTGCCTTGAGAACTTATTAACTAAAAACAATAACTCTATCCTACTCTAACCAACCAAAAAAACTGGTCAATCAAACCCATTCACTGGTTGGGTAAAGTAACTACCCCTCCTTTGCAATTTACAATAATCCATAAGTTTGTGAACCAACCAAAAGATGTGGAAAAAAATCAAAATGCCAGCAAATTGTTACAGCCCCTTTCTCAGAAGAAAAATTGAATCACTTACCCACCTAACTTGTTTGGTGAACTAATCAAGTGAGCAAGTAGACTAATTATGCTTAGCTTGATACCCTTCTTGATGATCTGATTTAGTGTCCTTATGAGGCTGCTCCTTTTTGTTGACTTCCAACCCAGCTAGATGCCTAATAGGACATCCCCTCAAAAGCTTTAGACTAGAGAGAAAGTGATTTGAATGATTGGAAACAACAACATCACCTTTGCTTTGCATGATAGCTTACAAGGTTGCTTCCTCCTCCATAGTCAATGAGCCATCCTCCTTTATTAGGGTAGCTAATAGCTTGTTAAAGATATCAATTCTTGAAAGGCTCTTAATAAGAGTTGGACTATGCTCAAAATACTCATTATTACTCGAGCAAGTACACTCCAAAATAGGAGTCCCTTCTTCAGTGAATGAAGGCAAGTGTTCAAATAATGAGCTAGCCTCTCTCAACAAACCATCAATTTGAGCATCAGCTTCAAGCTCCTTTGTACAAAACAAAGCTATCTCCTCCAACTAGTCAAGATCAGGCTGCTGGTTAGGCTACTCCATAACCAGTGACTCATTCAAGAATACAGCCACTTCCATCTCTTGCTTTAGTTGTTCAAGATAACCCTCCTCCAAGGATGCTGGCATAACCTCTAAGTGTGAGTAGAAAAGCTCAATTTCAGCTTGAAATAGATCCTCTTCGAGTGATCATTCAAATTAGGACTGCTTTCACATATCTATTCTTGGATCAACACCTTATATAAATGGTCCTCATCACTGTGGTGATCAGAACTTGGCATAGCCTTGCCATTTTCACTTTCATACTCAAAGTTAGGAAGCTCATCAAATAGATTAATAGAAATTGAGGTTCAACACCAATTTCTTGCACATTATCTAAGTTTGTAATAGATACCTTAAGATCATTCAAAAGCAGATTTTCTTCACAATTTTCCTAGTTTTTTGATGAAAAGGGGATGTCTTTTACCTCGTGACAGCTTTCACTAAGCCTATTGGGCTCCAAAATTGGTTCATCTTTATCCTCTTCCTCTTGATCCAAGGTTTTATTATTATATTAATTATCTTCACTCAATAACTCACCATAATATTTGACATCTTTCTGCTCTTCATCCTCCTCATCATTGTACCAGCTGGATACCTCACAATAGTTATCAATATCCTAATATTCTAATGAACCAAACCTCTCTGCACATGCAACAATCTTGTGTTCAGCTAATAAAATGGTACAATTAGCAGCAACCTCTTGCTTTATATCTTGTTGCACTGGTTGATCTCCTAAAAAAATTTCCTCATCTTCCTCAAAACAAGCAATCTCATTAGTGAAAACATTATAAGATTCATGAGGAGAAGTCTTTTCTTGTTCGATCTTCTGCTATTGCAAATAATGAACTTCCAAAGCTAAATGTAATGGATTTACCTTTCTAAGCTCCTTGATGAAGAGTAAGGTATTCTGATCAAAAGGTTCACCCTTAGATTCCTCGGGTGGGGAAACATGGGGAGCTTCTTGGATTTCTTGTAGGAAAAAATGTTGCTCAAGGGGTTGATCTACAACTATACTAGGCTAAATATTGTTATTTTCCTCAACTTCCAAGGGATGAAGGCTTTTGATACTTGGTATTTCAAGATTAAGATGGTGGCTTGAGGAATCAAGTACTTTATTCTACCTAAAACTTAGAATCTCAACTTTAGGAAAACTAAGAGGCTCATTCTATCTAAAACTTGGAAACTTGTACTTACAAAACTCCTCTTGTATAGGTTGTTCTTGAATGGTAGGAGCTGCTTGGGCTTTGTACTTTTGTGTTTATGACCCTTGCTCATAGAGATAGGCCTATTAAGCCATCTCTTTCCATTGCTGATTATACTCATGCTACCTCCTAATCTCTTCTAACTGACGCATGAAGTCAAAAAATATACCCTTTATGCTTGTAATCTCCTCCTTTTCATTCTCTTTCAGCTAGCTTTGATTATATGAAGGCTGATATGGAGGATGAGTAGGGGTGGGTGAGTGGTAAGCATCTTGAGTAAGCTGGTAGCTTGTTGTAATAGGGTTATTTGGACTAAAAACAACATTGTGGCTACTTAGGTATGGTTGGTAAGAAGGCTTGTTGAGATTATTTTCATAGTATTGGGGTGGGTATGCATATTGACTATGAAAATTCCACATTTCTACTCATATGAAGAGATGGAAAAAGCTTAATTTTTTTAAACATACCAACATTTGATCTATTAAAACCAATAGATCTTAATTCGGAGTCACCAAATGTGTTTGCAGAAATTGCCTCCAAAGGTTGAGATTACTGGTGCACACACCAAGAAACATCAATGAAATGATGAACTTTGAACTGTGAGAGTTCAAATTGTCCCACTCGGCATGCCAAAAACTATAAGGAAATAAGAGCATCCAATAACGTACATTCAGGATCAATAGTGTCTTCGGTAACTTTAAATTTTATTGGGTTACCTCAAAAACACTATCTACTATGTCACAAGGTGGAAATAGACATAGTTTATTTCCCCATCATTGAACCTTCAGAGAAAAGACTGATGCATCTTTACAGTTTCAACAACAGACAACAAATTCAACTTACAGAAACACAACCATGAAAGAACAATAAATAAGAACACATAGATTTACGTGGGGAAAACCCTTTCAGGTAAAAAACCCCACTCTAAATAGCCAGAGATCATTGTATTAATCAGCAACAAAAAATACATAGTTACAATACAATATCAGGCTCTTAAGCCTTTCATGGAGATTTACATCTTATTCTTCATTTAGAGAATCTCAATAGTAACATGGCAAGATCAGGCTCACTCTCTCTCAACCTTTGTTTCTCCTTTTCTTGGTTCAGTCCCTTCACATATTGTTATCATGCTGCATACAACATACAGCATAGGACTTCCCCAAAGAATACAGAGCTTACCAGAATGAACTCTCAATCAGACTCAATTGATCCAAGACTATCTCTCTCCTAACTTGTCTAACCGTCCAAGCAACCAATCGATTCAGTTACACTTAGCCCAACCATCCAAACCACCATCTAACTATTTGCATTCGCGAGAACTCATTAGTCCCACATGCATCAAACAGTGATCCTTTGATCGCTTTATATATAGGACCACATAGTAAGACTCCCATCAGCAATTTTGTTCCTGACGACACTAGTCTAGAGTTTATCAGAGTAACGTCTTGACATTGCACTGATCAAAGAGATCTTGCTAACACCAACCTCCATTAGAGTGACACACACCATCAGAATGACATATCAAAACTAGGCCGACAGTGATCTTCATACCGATAACCGATCCATCAGAGAGACACCAACTATCGTTGAGACTACACTAAACTTCGTCGACAGTGACAGTTACACCGATCAGTGTAGCATAGGTCCATCACTGGAACATAAACAGGTTATGTCGAAGACCCCATTTCACCAATAGCACACCGTAGGAGCAAACCACCATCAGAGTGACCCAACACATCGGAAGGAGATATCCACAGCACGCCGATAAGGTTTGTCACGCCGATGTCCAACTATTGGAGTATCACAACACCATTAGTAATAGTCTCTTAGATCATGCCGATAGTTCAACATTTTGCTGATGCCTGTAATCTAAGTTACAAGTACTCAACATTCTCCCACTTGACGAAGGAATTACAGGAAACCATCAATGCTCAAAACTAAAGTTAATACTGCTTTTACTCCACTGTGCTCACAAGCTACACAGAAGCTTTAACAAAACCAACTTCAAAGCTTTCAGAACACAGCCATGAAACCATTCTCCAAAAATGAGATAGAACATCAGCTAGAACAATAATCAGAAAACTGACTGTACCCATCCAACTGAACAAAAAACCCGCTTGACTGAAAATAGCACACACAGCCAGTGCTAAAACATCCAATCACTCATACCTTGAAGGTATTAACATTAGTAGACTCATGCCACCTACATATACACCCATCAACTACAAATACAAGTCCCATGTGTCAACCAGTCGAAGAAGACCAAACACATCCAAGAACTCGCACTGCAAGGGTAATGCAGATCTAAAAAAGATCAAGGCATAATAAGTCCACCAGTAGCATCACATAGAAAGTGTAAACATCATGTATTACCAAGGAAACATCTACTATGATATGCAAAATCTATAAATCAGATAACAACTCCTCACCACCAGTCCAGAACTCTCCAAAGTTCTCCACACCCAACAAAAGAAAGAGATAACAGAACTTCCATGTCATCACTCAAGAATATAAATGAAAAACACATGACCACAAACTAGTGATCACCTCAGCTCCAAACAAACCTCAAACCAATGTAGTGTGAAACAAACCATCCAGGAAGATTACCAGGACCATAGAGAGTAACTCTACATATCATATACCTATAGACAATCTTTCTGCATACACCTCTAAATTCCAACTATGTCAAGTATGATCTCCTTCAAAAAACCCCAAAGAGAATAGCATAACAACACCCACCCATTCAATCTCCAAGATCAAATACAACATATATATCATGTAATTATAAAATATGGATGTAAGCTTATCAAACCAAAGAAGATCAAACTAATCCATTTCCCATTTCAAGAAATCAGCCCATAAACCATCTCCTAACTGGCCTCATCAATGAACAATATCTTAAACTCAAATACAAAAGGAGATAATCATGCTATCCATCTCTCACAATGAATCCTCCAGAACCATATATTAGCAATTCAAGATCCATGTCTATGAAAGAAAACATAAAACACCTGAGAGAAACAATGGGAAATACTTCTCAGATGATTAGAAGACCAAGAGTGGGGAATGAGAATGCTCCTCTAGGGTAACCAAGTCTACAAGACTTCTCCAAGAGCAATCTCCTCATTGGTCTCTATTGAACTCATGTCCAACCAAGGTAAAGACTCCTTGGACTTCTTGCTACAAAATCTAAATAAGCACAGCATATGCAGTCTCACCTTATTCTCCATGTATCCATGAGTACCTACTAACAATCACCTCATGCTACACTCCAACTGCATCACTACACCACTATGAAATTATCAAGCACATAATAAATGTACCCAAACATAGAGAAGTTACTAGACCACTATCAAAGCTCCAATCATCTCAATCAGGAACTTATGATGACATCATGATCTTACCATCCCCCTTAGGAGATTCCATGCTTCAGGTGAACATAACCATGGCCTCAAGAGCAATGTATCATGCCAAAACTCAAAAGCAGAATTCAAGAAAACACCATGACATGAAACAAACCAAACTCTAAACCAACATCACCTGTCAAGCACCACCAACACCTCAGCCAAGGATTTAATGAATCCTCCATGACTCCAAGATGTTACACATCCTCAAATAGTGCCCATGCAAATGCGAAAGAACCCTTCTGCAACAATAGGATCAAAGAGCTCCTCCTAGTAACATCTACAACACTAAAGAAGATCATTCACCACTAAGTGATGAACACACAGTCAATGCTAAAGCTCCCACTGAACTGTAACAACTAAGCTTTTCAAGCATCATGACCAAACATCTCCTAATCTAAAAATCCTCTAGGTCCACACATTAATACGTCCATGGGACAATAAAGCCAAGTGGCACCAAGATCTCCCAACCAAGGAAATATAAAACACATGCTACAGGTCTCCATAACCAACTATTCAGATACTCTACAACATCCATCCTCTCATCCTGAAGCAGTCACACCAATGCACAAGTGACCAAAGACCAGGTCAGCTAACAAATCTGCATAAACACTGAAACAATCTGGTGGATAAAGACAGTCCACATCCGAGTCATCTCACTGTAGCTTAATATGTGATCAGTCCACAAAACTACATAACTCGTAGATCCAACCAATGTACCATGTAAACTCACTATCACATTGGAAACTACAAAACTGAGATCTCAAGGAATAGATAACAATGTAGACAACATGACTCAAACATCAGATTACGTACAAATCTGATTCGCCAAACATGTCCACAACCTCAGTACCATAGTATAGGAAACCAACAAGCATTTCCACAGAAATACTAAGTGACATATCACATACCAGTATTCCTATGCAGAGAAAACATTTCACCTCCTCACACCATGTACAAAGCATGCATGTAAAAATGCAACTATATCATCCAGCAACACCCCAAATGCTAGGGTCTAGAAATAGCTTAACTGTAGCTTCACAAAACCACAAGTTTTTCTCTTAACCGTAAGACCTGCAAAACCACTGTGTTTGAAAAACACCCATGCACATCCATACCCACTTCACATCTAGAAGACCAAGAATATGAATCAAGAAACACCATAATGGTCAAACTAGAAAATGGATTAACATAGATGAGCATCATAGATTTTAAGAAAAATCTATTAAACCCTTCCAATGCAAGTACAAAACAACCACAAGGATTAAGAAAATTGAAGAACTGTAGGCCTCATTTAGACCAATTCCAAGACCACCATCATGTACAAGAATCTAAGAGAGAAAGTCAAGTTATATCAGAAGCTTCCAAACCTCAAAGATCAACTCCATAACCAAAATGCAACCGGGGCATCACATAAACAGCACCTTCCAATACCAGGAACAAATCCCAGCATAAGCACTGTACTCCATGGTTGAGCAACAACACAAACTTCTTCATATCATCAGAGAGCCTCTCACATAGACACCCAATATGAGAGTTACTGCAGCAACACAACCACAAAGCACAATTCTACCCCATGCAATAGGAACATCTTACCGCTACCAACTAGGAGCCTCAGACCACACCATTTCAATATGACCAGCTCCAGTTCTCCATCTTCACCATCCTTCAAGCACCTGCTGTAACATGAAAACAAGATCAACTCCCAGACTTCACTCAAACAAGGATCAATAATCAGATGATTCCTTCAGATTTCCTCAAGCCTATCACACTAAGAAATCATCACAGAAGGAATACCCAGACCTTATACACCAGAAACTCTTACATGTAAACACATCCAGCACACAAATGTACTTATGTGAGCAATAAAGTAGATCCTAGAAGAAGGCTCTGATACCACTTGTAAGGAAATAAGAGAATCCAAGAACATACCTTTAGGATTAATAGTGTCTTCAGTAACTTTAAATTTTATTGGGTTACCTCAAAAACACTATCTACTATGTCACAAGGCAGAAACATACATAGTTTATTTCCCCATCATGAACCTTTAGAGAAAAGACTGATGCATCTTTAAAGTTTCAACAATAGACAATAGATTCAACTTACAAAATCACAACCATGAAAGAACAATAAATAAGAACACAGATTTATGTAGGGAAAACACTTTTGGGTAAAAAAACCCCACACTCCAAAAAGCCAGAGATCATTGTATTAATCAGCAACAAAAAATACACAGTTACAATACAATATCAAACTTTCAAGCCTTTCATGGAGATTTACATCTTGTTCTTCATCTGGAGAATCTCAACAGTAACATGGCAAGATTAGGCTCACTCTCTCTCGACCTCTATTTCTCCTTTTCTTGGTTCAATCCCTTCACACACTATTATCATGCTGCATACAACATATAGCATAGGACTTCCTCGAAGAATACAGAGCTTACCAGAATGAACTCTCAATCGGACTCAATCGATCCAAGACTATCTCTCTCCAAACTTGTCTAACCGTCTGAGAAACCAATCGATTCAGTTACGCTCAGCCCAACCATCCAAACCGTCATCTGACTGTTCGCATTCATAAGAACTCATTAGTCCCACATGCATCAAACAGAGATCCTTTGATCGCTTTATATATAGGACCACACAGTAAGACTATCATCGGCAATTTTGTTCCCGACGATGCCAGTCTAGACTTCATCGAAGTAGCCCAAGCTCATCGGAGTAACATCTCGACACTGAACTGATGAAAGAGATCTTACTGATGCCAACCTCCATCAGAGCAACACTCACCATCGAAATGACATATCAAAACTGGGCTGATAATGATCTTCATACTGATAACTAATCCATCAGAGAGACACCAACTATCGTTGAGACTACACCAAACTTCATCAACAGTGATAGTTACAGCGATCGGTGTAGCACAGCTCCATTGCTAGAACATAAACAAGTTATGCCAAAGACCTCCATTTCGCCGATAGAACACTGTAGGTGAAAAACACCATTGGAGTGACCCAACACATCAGAAGGAGATACCACAGCACGTTGATAAGGTTTGTCACGCTGATGTCCAATTGTCGGAGTATCACAACACCATCAGTAATAGTCTTTTAGATCACACCGATAGTTCAAGGTTTTGCCGATCCCTGTAATCTGAGTCACAAGTACTCAACAAAAATTGTTGTCAATCAAAGTATGCACCCAATGCTAAGCTATCAACTTAGCTATCTGTTGACACATGGGAACACTCCTAGGCCTTTGGGTTGCCTAAAACTTGGAGTAAACCTCTAGAGTGAGCTGGTTCTATTGATGAACTCTTCTAATCTAAATGATTTACCCAAGAAAAGGGTGAGAAGATAATTGAAATTTAAATTCTAATCTCCAAAACTATAATTTGTTCTAATCATCTCTCTCACAAGTAGCTCCTTAGACATAAAATTTCACAACCTCACCTAGAACATACAACTCAAAAGTAATTTGCATGAAGGCTCGATCTAAACACAACACACAACCAGAATCACATGAAATATTTGCATATAGTTTCACAATAAAGAGAAATGACAAAGGATAAAATATTTATTATCATAATGAAATATCAAATCAATATTGTGACTATGAGGCAAAAGAAATGAGGTAGGAATGCTTTGCTCTATTGAACTGAAAGGAGTACATGAAAACAAAAATTTGAGTCAAAAAGTGTTTACAAGCTCTATGTAGATGAACAAGAGAGAAGAAACAATGATCTCAACTGACTGAGGAAAACTAAATTTTCCTCCAATATATGTCTCCAAAAAGAACTCCCAAGGAAAAAGCCAAGAAAAGATCCTCAAAATAGTCATCCTAATCCATTTTCAAGCTCCCAAAAAAAGCCACCAAAAAAAAACTAAAACTAGTCCAAACTAATTACAAAAGCTACCAAAATCTCCCCCAAGGTGGTCACACCCAAAAAATAGGCTTTATCTACTCAATAAAGGCTCCATTTCATCTATATTTACCCAAAAGAAAGCAAGCTCAAAAAGAAAGATTTACTATGCTTTACTTTGCTTTAACTGCATATAAATAACAAATATTTAAAAGCAATTTATAGAGAAAATGCTTTAAAAATCATTTTACAAAGATTTGCAGTTTTATTTTCTCAATTAAACTTGATTTGATTTGCATATTGATTTTCTATAAAAATCCTAAAAAAATGGAAAAATAAAAGACCCTCTAGGGTCTACCCCCCATTGGTTTTGCAAATAATCTAAGGCATTATGGAAGGTTTATCTACCTTTCAAAAGTGGCTAAATAACCTCTAAGGCATAAAGCCTAGGCAATGAAACATGTAAAATGGACAAATGATGCCCTCAAGGGTATTAGCTAAGGCAATGAAAAATAATTCGATGTGATAAAAATATTACAATCGAATTAGGGCATATGAAATCCTAAGACAAAACATTCAAAGCCCTAACTTTTTAGGCTAATTTCACTTTGTAACTTTGAATGAAAAGAGGCTCTGCTTCTGCCACCACCGAGCTAGGGTTTGGGTTGTTTTCCTCCATCTCTCTACTGTACCTAAAGGATTTTAATGGATTCTCTTGAAGATTTCGAGAGGAAATGGAAAGGTAAATACTTCTATCATAGATTTGGACCAATTTTCATTTAACATAGGTTTCTAGCTTTATATTTGTGGCCATAATAAAGCTTTTGACATATTTTCTTTGTACCTTTGGCATATGATTTGTTTGTCTTTCATTGTGAGGCCATCATGGACGACTGGTCTTGAATCTTGGGAGCTTTCCCTATGGGTAAACCCATGTCTTACATGCATGTATCTTCACTCAGGAATAAGATAAAAGCTCCTCTTTTGATCCTTACACCATTTCTCTTATTTCTATTTATATGAAGTTCGACATGAGGTTAGGAAGTCATAAAATGAAAGGCATTTTTCTTGCATTCTGTTAAAATCATTACAAAACCCTTTTCTACTTTGAAGACCACAACCATGTACTATATGTGTGCTCATTTTAGTAGTTTCCTTCATGAAAGTCATGGTTGGGATTATATTTTTGAGCATTTTCTTGTGTTTTCATAGCTTGAAAGCTCTATACTTCTTCTATATACAAGATTCTTGTTCAAAACTCAAGTGGGTTTACCCTGTCAAGAACAAAAGTCTCCTTCAGCCATGACCATATGCTATATGTGCTCATTCTTGGGTGTTTTCTAGATTGGAGGTCATAGGCATAACATTTCATTTCTCCCTCATTTGTTTAGTATTTTCTTGTTTATATGAACTTGAAACCCTAAGTGGGCTTAAACTGCTGTGAACAAATACTTCCTTCATTCGATGACTGCAACATAATACATACATTATTGATCATTGTGGCACTTTCATTTATCTATTCAATTGATATGTTCATCCATGACTGTCTTGTCCTTATGATGACATGACACTACCATTTGTACCTGTAGAAGCTGATATGTATATATAACCATCTGAATAGTCTTGATTGCTCATCTTTTGCTTACTGTGATAGTGACTCATTTACATGTTCTCAATTCTTACTAAACTTTCTAGATGATGTAGCTACCTTTCATGGCTCCTCTCTCTTATAAGGCATTTTTGAAAATTGAGACTTAACTCTCTCCTTTATATTTCTGTGAACTAATATATACATCATTACTTGAGGTTCTATGCTCATATGATTATGTATACATTTGGGATTTTCCCCATTTGATATCAAACTCACTATATTCTCTAAATGCTATGATTACATTCTTATTTTCATGACTCCTATAGCTTAATGTCATCATGCAAGCTACATTAAATCTGCCCATGGGTGTATTGTATATGGAATACCTAATACTTAATGCACTGTACTAGATGTTTGTCATGGCATATTTATATGTAGAAAACACAAGAAATACTTCCAACAAATAATGCTATTCACTATTTTTGATGAGGACTTGAATAAGAGATTTGTATGTTGTCCCTTTTATGCAATTATCATTGGAAATCTACCTTGATGTATCAAGTGAAGTACTCTTGTATTGCTGATGCTTCTACTATCGAATACAATGACTATTGAGAAACGCTTTGTCTTTTATTACCCAAGATTACACTACATTGCTGACGGTGACTTTACATGTTCCATACATGGCTTACACTCACTTTCTTGACAAAATGCATAATGAAATTATTGTGTCCTATCATGTTGTCATTGTCCTGCTTCTAGCTGATAATATGCTTTATGATTGATTTTGCCCTTTATGACTGTTTTATGCATTCAATAGTAGCTATTTACTTTATTAATGACAAATAGTGATAAATACCTATTTATTATTGCTCCATGATGATTCTTTGTATGTACAGTCATTAATGACTGCTTTCACAAGGCTAGTCCAGTCATTGATGGCTTTACCTACATTATATTTGACTCTTGCGCACTTGGTTGGTTTAATCATTATGTTCATTATGCTTTCTTCATGGCTTCTCCATTACATAGTTGTTCTAGTATAATTGAGACTACACCTCGTACTTTGAATTTGATTCCATTATACGACATGCTGGGCTCAACCCTTGTGGGAGCCCATTTTTCCAGCACATGCTGAAATGTCTTCAAACCAGCAACATAAGTTCTTCTATACCTGTATAGGAAACAAACATATTAGATTAAAATAGTGAAGCTCATTTATGTTTCATTTTTCAACCTCTCTTGCATATGACTGATTTGATCTTCTGGCTCAGTGCATCATAAAGAATGTAGTATGTCTCTATTTGATGAAGTACATAGTATAAATCATATCTAGAGCTCTAACATATCTCTCTCCATCACTGTAGGTTCATTCAAAGGTTGGGAGCAAATGGGAATTAGCTGCAATGAGGGTCAACTCAAGACTTTAATAGGCAATGATAGATGTGCCTTATCTCATCTGCTTCATTACTTTAGCTTTCCACAGATGCATGCTATATTCCTTCTGATGTATTGGTTCAGCTATTCCCATGGCTTGTGTGGGACATTTGATCTTTCTTGCTTTCATTCAATGCAAGTTTATTTAGTTTGGTATATCTCATTTGTAAAATGAATGAACATTGTAATGTGAAATGAAATAACTTCTATCTCTCATAAAAACTTTGCAAAGCAATGAATGATGAGCTAAATTTTTCTCTTCTGTCATAACAAAAGCTTGATAAAATTGAACCTTCTCTTTTCAAGCATCTAAACCAACTATGCAAACTAACATAGTAGACAAATTTTAAGAACATTTCATATTAAAATAAGCTTAATGAATCAGCTCTACAAATTTGAGTTGTAGATGAAAAGTTGGTATTAATACTACATTCCTTCATGATATGATTCTTCCTCTTTAATGTTCTATGAGAAGTACATTATCTCCTTATCACTGGATTTTGTAATTTCTAACTTGAAGACTATCACCATTCTCAATGTGTCATACTTCTTATGCTTGTGATGACTATATTGTCACCATACCCATTGTTCTTTATCCTTTAAATTTTTTCTAGCATAATTTGTCAACCATCATGTCATTAACCTCCATCATCTCAAGAACATAGATCTATAGTCTTGTCATATGCCTAGCCTTTCTTCAGTGTCTCTTCTTTTCTTTAAGCATGTCTTCTCTTTCTCTAATAATTCTCACCCTTTGATCAATGACAACATAATGCTCATATAGAATATGCTTTAACTAATCTTTCCTTGAATTATCTTCTCTATGGTGCTAAAGGATAGTGCAATGGTTATCTCCCCCTGAACTCGTGCTTCTTCACACAAACATAGTGATACCTCCCATGACGTGTAGATTGTTCCTTCTTCTCATTATTTTGTTCCTATTTCCTTCACTATATTTTTGTAGATTTTTCTTCTTGTTTGGTTATGGTATTCTTCATCTTGTGTTTTCTAGATGGTTTCACAAAAGTACTTCTACAAAATCTTGCTTGATGCCCATAGTTATTGCAATTGTAGCATATGACATTGTCATTTACCAATGGTGCAAAGGAGTTATAGTTCCTTCTTATAAACCCATAAGAACTCCTATTCTTGATCCAACCAACATGTCTTGCTTGATTTTTACAATCTCTTGCTTTGTGTCCAAAGTTACTACAAGAATAACAATAACCATAGAAACAATGATATAACCTTGTTACTTGTATTTGCCTTGGAGGAAAGGATCTTTTCAATTTACCTTTGTTGTCCTTGAGAGAAGTGTTGGTTTTCTATTGAGCATAATTTTCCTTCTTGTTGTTATTACTAATAAATATTTTGAGAGCATTCAGCTTTACATTATTTATCTTCTTCAATGATTGAATTGCCTTAGAACTTTGGCCTTCTTCACAAGCCAATACCACTCTTATCAAATATTGGCTTTTGATAATTGATAATGTTATCCAATATCCCCATACTTTTCTCATTTTTTAGGTTATTGTTTAGTTTGTTTGATGTCTTTTCTAGCTCTTTCCTCAATGTGACAATTTCACATTCCAACTTCTCACATTCTTTTTCTTGTTCTTCCAATCGGGTTTTAGTTAAATCTTCTATCCTTTTACTTTCTTCAAATTGAAGCTTTAGATTTGAAATTAAGGGTACCTGCAAGAAACTGGGTCCACATATATGGGAAGTCGCGCAGGCAAAAAAAATGCTGCCAGTAATGGGTACCCATTTTCAAAGAAACGGGTACCCATTTAGGAATGGGCGCCCGAGCCTAAACGGGTACCCGTTTAGTAACATGTACCCATTTAGTAATGGGCACCTGTTTAGTAACAGGTACCCATTTAGTAATGGGCACCCAAGCCTAAACGGGCACCTGTTTAGTAACGGGTACCTGTTTTCAAAAAATTATATATTTAAAAAAAAGAGCTCTACGGGCTCATTTTCACACACAAAGGACGACAGCGACAGCGGACAGCAAGAAACAGGTACGCGTTGCCAAGGACTAGACAAGGAAAACAACAGAGTTTTTTTGCCCTCTCACCTCCTCCCGCCACCTCATCACCCTCGAGCTCTTCCAGGTTGGTTCTCTACCTATCTTTAGCTTGTTTTAATTGCTTTTTTTCCTAATTGTAGGGTTAAAATGAAAATTAGGGTTTTATTTGTTATTTAAGGGTTTTACTTGTTATTAGAATTTTGTGATTGTATGTTACTGCAAACCTTAAAACCATGTTACTGCAAACCCTAAAAAACTTAAACTATAAACCCTAAAAAATTGAAACTATAAACCCTAAAACCATGTTGTACTACAAACCCTAAAAACCTAAACTATAAACCCTAAAAAACCAAATTATAAACCTTGAAACCATGTTGTACTACAAACTCTAAAAATGTAAACTATAAACCCTAAAAAACCAAACTATAAACCCTAAAACCATGTTGTCCTACAAACCCTAAAAACCTAAACCCTAAACCTTAAAAAACCAAATTAGTATATGTAATATAATGATAAAAGGGATAAGTTTAAAGATGAAAATGTATCAAGAGGAGGCATATAGATGCTTCAGTGTTGATGATTGACTTAGGGTACACTAAATGTATCAAGAGGAATATTGAGGAATCATATAAAACTATATACCCTATTTTTTATTTATGTCATTGTTGGCTATAAGACTATACCCTATCTTTGATATTTGTCATTGTTGGCTATTAGAAGTTCCTGTCTGATATGCCAGTAAGTTTGCTATCACCAAGAATATAAGACATAAAGTCTAATGGACCCAAATCATCTTCTTATAAAACATTATGATCATTGATTAGGGGTTAATTTTGTGTCACTTAATTGTTAGATATATCGAAATTACAAGTATCCAATAATAGTTAAATGATATTCCTTTACATTTATTTGTGAACCTGACCATAGTTTTCACTTGAGTGTAATGTATATGAACCATATTAAACTCCTAGACACTTTCCATTCTATGAAATATCACATTATTTAAGGGTCCATATTAAAATAGAACGATATTTGGTCATATGTATTTAATAATGGAATACCATAAGCCTTTTAAGATCCACATGATACTCACCAAAACTATAAGATATAAATTCTAATGGACCCCAATCATCTTCAAGTGTAAGGCACTATGATCATTGACTAGGGGTTCATTTTGTGTAACACAACTGTTAGATGTATTGAAATTGTATCCAGTAATAGTCAAATGGATTTCCTTTATATTTATTAGTGAACTTGACATTCCATCACCTAGGATTTTATAGTACTGGTTTGGCCTTTTTTTAATTACAGTTCTTAGATCTAATTTTTCACTTTTATCTTTTTCTTAAATAGATTTACCTACGGTTTGCATTCATCCTTGTTTATCTTTTCCTATCATATCTTGATTAGGGTTTGAGCATGTAAATAGTGATATATACCTTTTTGATTCAACCTATCTAGAAGCTTGGATAATCTTTTGTGACATGTGATCCTTCCATCCTTGATACCTTCATGATACATTTAAATGATGGACCAATGAGGATGTGTTTTCTATAGCCTGTGTTGTTCTAGTTATATACTTGTTTTACCTGCTTCCCTTGAGGATAGTGTTTATCCAACACGTTTGATGCACTATGGCCATAAGATTTTATGCATGGATTTAAATGTACATTTTATCAGTTGTGGTAAACTTATCCATAAGTTTCATGTAAGAAATGAAAAATAAATTTATAGTCCACTATGGTTTGAAAAAAATTCACTACAACTTTAAACTTGGAATAACAAATTTGCATCTATATTTTACTTCAATAAATAATTTTCTCTCCTCTTGTTTTAGTTTCAGAATTAAATATGATTTAGATAACATCAATGTATTAACTAGCACCCAATGGTGACATTTGTAGACCTATGCTAATTCTCATTTAGTTTTGGGTCTGGATTCTAGTAGATGGATTAATATAGTTGCATATCAACATACAGTGTGCAATCTTATATGAAGTTGGGATCATTCCTTGATCCTTCACCTACCCTTACTTCATTTTAAAATATTGAGGAAAACATTCTTCTACCCTTGACATCCACATTTTATAGTTTCAAATTTACAATTTAGGGAACTTGACATCCACAATTTAGAGTTTCAAATATAAATTTTAGGGTTCTAAAGTAGATGTTTAGGGCTTCACATTTCACCTTTTAGGGTATCAAAATGATGTATTAGTGTTTGAAAATTCACGTAATAGAGTTTTAAAATGACATTTTAGGGTTTCAAATTCTCTTATTAGGGTTTGGAAATTAACATTTAATTTTCTCTCCTCTTGTTTTAGTTTCACAATTAAATATGATTTAGATAACATCAACATGTATTAACTAGTGCAATGGTGACATTTGTAGACCTATGCTAATTCTCATTTAGTTTTGGGTCCATTCTAGTAGATGGATTAATATAGTTGAATATCGACATACAGTGTGCAATCTTATATGAAGTTGGGATCATTCCTTGATCCTTCACCTACCCTTAGTTCATTTAAAAATATTGAGGAAAACATTCTTCTACCCTTGACATCCACATTTTATAGTTTCAAATTTACAATTTAAGGAACTTGACATCCACAATTTAGGGTTTCAAATATAAATTTTAGGGTTCTAAAGTAGATGTTTAGGGCTTCACTTTTCACCTTTTAGGGTATCAAAATGATGTATTAGGGTTTGAAAATTCATGTAATAGAGTTTTAAAATGACATTTTAGGGTTTCAAATTCTCATATTAGGGTTTGGAAATTAACATTTAATAAGGTTTCAAAATGATATTTTAGGGTTTTTACACTTCAGCAGAAGGTAACTCATATTGTTGGAATACAATGTTGTAGTATTGGTATAAATGTAGTCTTTAACAAGGTCACTATTGTTATAAATGTAGTATTGGTAATAAATGTAGTATAAAAGTAGCATGCAATGTTCAATTAAGTCATAATCTGTACCGCTCTTTTGAGACACATGAGAAGGCTATCGTAAAATTGGAGTTAATATAGGAAGAGAAATAGGAATGATAGCTCTAGCAAATTGAGTATAATTCTATTAATTAGAAAATATAACTTTTCTAAGTTAAGAGCAATAAATGAATAGAAATGAAATACTATTTACAAAATTGAGCTTAACTTAGAACCTGTAACACGTAGACATCTTCATGTCACACCATCACAATTGAGCTTAGCTTAGAAGCTAGAAGTAGCCTGATTAATAGAGAAATGGGAATCTAATACACTTGGCATGCACTTTTAAATTTGGACTATATATAAGGTGTCAAAATGTAACTTCCATTATAATTTTGAGAAAAATGATGATACGACAAGACCTTGTTAGGTAGAGTGCCACCTTGGTGTATGACTAGGACCTAGAACCTGCAACCTTATCCACTATGTGAATTTAATGATCTAAAAATTTAGACATAGCTTTATGTTGTAATTTTTTGCATAACTTCCTCTTGGTAATTTTTGTGAGATCTTTTTTCTAATTATTCCATATTTTATCTATAAATACCAATTCTATAGTTCAAAAACCCTCTAAAAAATGGTTAAAGAGGAATGAAGTAGGAAGGAGAATATAATATTTTAGGGAAATGTTGGATTAATTTAAGGAGACATTGGTATGAGGCATCATCATTTGATTGAATATTATATGATAAACTTGTGCATGTGTTTAATTTTCAAGTATTACGTGCTCTCTGAATTCATAGATATTTTAAACTAAATCATTTATAGATCTATTCTAGATTAAGTTTAAATTTATAGATATTTGTTTGTAAGTTTTCAATATACATATATATATATATATATATATATATATATATAAATTGTGAAATTATACATTTGTAAGTTTTTTATATGAATTTACATATTTGAAAATTTGTAGGAGACAGATCTAATGGATGACCAGAGTCTAGATGAATTTTTAATAGATGACATTCTTTATGAAACCCCCCCACCCCATGATCCACCTCAAAACCCCCCACCCTCTCCACCTCAAAACCCCCCATCCCCTCCACCTCAAAACCCCCCACCCCCTCCATTTGATGAGGCCGATTGCGGCAAAACATTAATGAAAATATTAATACAATTGAGGAGAACATTAATTTGATTAATAATCAAACTCACTTGATGCCTCCACATGTGGTTTGGTTTGCATCTTCGATGCAAACCATTATTGATTCTGTTAGGTCTATCGATGCAGACCTAAATAGATTTCAGCTTTGGCAAGAGGAGAGGAGGCAATTCTATGTAGATGGTCTTTCATATAAAGACATCCATGACCTCCACATTACAAAACAAACATTAGCCCCATTTTTTTGTCACCCAAAAACTAATCAACCTATAGCTGCAACAAAAAAAAGAATATCAATTAAGTGGTGTACGCATGAGGGGATTTCGAGACATTTTTGGGATCGGTGGTGGATGGTGTTTGATCACCCACCACATGCTAATTGTGAGGTGCCGCTATATTTTTTGAGAAAATTATGGGTGGAGTTTCAATTGGGTCAAAAACCCAATTATTTTGATATGAGAGATTTTTAGGGTGTTGGTCATGGCATGCCACAACACAGACCAGGGGCATGAGTTGACCCCAATCGACCTGTTCCTCCTGCTCCTATGGTTGCTCCTGTTTTGCCCACGATTCCTGCACCTATTCAGCAGCAATCAGTTTTTTCGACATTAGGAGCATTGAGTAGACTCTCAGGCAATCTCACTGAACAAGCTGCCCACATGGCAGCTGAATTCAGTGGTGGAGAGCATCATGGAGGAGTCGATGCATCTTAGCATAGAGCCCCAGGCCTGTCAGGGGCACATTTGTGTACAAATTGCAATCAACCATGTTATGGTCCTGCTCCTACATCCACATCAGATGCAGCTACAGCCGGAGTGGAGTCATACTTGGATCTACTATATTCGGATGATAATCCTACACAGGTACATTGACCACATTTTATTAAATATTTCAAGTGTATAATTTGAACATAGATCAAATTTTTTATAAATAATTTAATGAATTAATTTATATAATTGTAAACTATTTGTTGTACAGATCTCAAGTCGCTCTAGGGCCACATCACGATTTGATATATTGAGTTTTGCATCGACAGCTGTAGAGGTTGGCACACCTTACGGGGTAAACCAATATATCTTAACCCTAAAACCATATGTATCTAATTCTAGTTTAATTTTTCTTTTGAAACTTATCAATATTATATTTTAAATTAACAAACTGTGTATAATTAAATAAATAACTATATACATACATGTATGTGAAACACTACTATTGTAGCGAGGCTCAGGTCATGTGGTAGTTTCCATGTCTGACTGACCACCTAGCTTAGGTGTTTCTTCCATTGATCCTCCATCGACAACTACTATGCCTGAGTATTCCCTGGTGTGTGTTTTAAAAAATTGTACTAAATTTGTACTAAGTTTCTTTTTTTGAGTTTATATAAATTTGTATATGCACCCATATATATGTAAGTGCAGGATGATAGGAGTGAGACTATTGGTCAGGTTGGTACTTAGGGACAAATTCATGAGCCATCTACACATTTTTAGGTCCTAAACTTTACTTTAAAATTTTCTATATGTGCAATTTCTAGGTCTTTTTTTGAGTTTATATAAATTTATATATGCACCCATATATATGTAAGTGCAGGATGATAGGAGTGAGACTATTGGTCAGGTTGGTACTCAGGGACAAATTCATGAGCCATCTACACATTTTCAGGTCCTAAACTTTACTTTAAAATTTTCTATATGTGCAATTTCTAGGTCTTTATATGCTAATTTTAAATTGTAACTTATTTCAAACTTGCTTTATTTGAAATTCTAGCAATTAGCAAGTGAAACATTTGGTCATGAAGATGAAACAGTTATACCACCTGCACAACAAAATGTGGGAAGTGAGATGGTAATTTAAATGCACACTTTAAAGCCTACATTTAAATATTTAATTTCATATGTCATTTTTAAAATTTTTAAATCTGATTGCAAGTTCTTTCTCTTGTGTGTATAGCATGAGGTAGATCCATCCATTTCACGAGGAAGAAAGAGGCCTCTTTCAGATTTGAACTTGAGTGATGATCATCCCTGACATAGAGTTTTATTTCATAGACTAAACTATATGATGTGCACATTATTTTTTATATATGCCATTCCAGGACTTTGACTATCTATGTCAAACTTGCTATGACATGTTCTTCTAGATATATTTCAGTATTTCATGAACTATGATTTGTATTTATTTATATGCTGATGATGAGTAGATGTTTTAAAGTACACATTTCATGGGTCCTACCTAGATATTTTATAGTATTTCATGGACTTATCTAGATCTAGATCTACATGTATATATTATTGAGTATATATGCTTGAATGTAGTTTAGTATGTTAAATATGCTTCATTGTTAAATATGTTAAATATGCTTCATTGTTCACTTCTAGATTATAAATTATTTAATTGAGATGTATGTTAGAAGATTTCTCTCTACTACATTTTTAAATTTTTAAGAAGTGATTAAATGCATTATGGTTCAATAGTTTTTCTTGAAATAGTGAACAAAAAGAATGCCAAAAGTTTGGATTTTGCTAACAAAGTGTTTAGTAGATCCATCTATGTTATATGTGTTATCCCTCTCAAATTTGTCTCACTAGAAATGCCAAAAATGGATTCAATTTCAACCTTAAGGATGTGATTCTTTTCTAAAATAATGTGTCATTGCCAAGAACATACTACCATCAATACTAAAGAGTTTCTATTAAAATATGTGAATTGAAACACCACATATCATGACATCAACTATTCCATAAAAGTTTGTGATAGTGGCCCTCACCCTAGAGTAATTTAAGTTGAAGTAGTGTTAGAATTACTAATAAACTAAAAAACTTTATCCTAGGGTGGTGGGACATTTATCCTAGGGTGGTGGGACTAATAAACTAAAATTTACACAAGCCTTTCAAAGCCTCTACCACTTCCTTGACATTTTTAACATTGTTCGAATTTGATAGGAGGGATTTATGTCACCTCCTCCTCATCTTAATTCTCATAGTAGATAGAATCATCCAATTTAGCATCAAGATGAAGGTTTATCTTCATTATCGTAGAAATATCCTCCAAGGCTTTGTGCATATGCTCATGCCACACATTGAAGATGTGGAATTTATCTAAGTAGCAATATAGAAATCCTTAGCCTAACCTTCTACCCCTTCAATATCATTGTATAGAAGGTAGATACAAGTAACATTTGATAGCATGGAGGCACAACTTAGGGATTGAGTTGAATGTAACAAAATTATTCTTCCCAACAAATGCTAGATGTCTAGGAGCAATTTAATGATTTCTTCCATTATCTGTCTAGTCTAGAATATAATTACCTTTTCTTTTGATATGTTTGAAGGAGATAGATTTAAACTTATTCACCAAGTTTCTAGATTCCAATAGAATAGTTTCCAATAACCACTTGAGCTTCATCTATGCTTTTTCATATGATCAATGTTGATCTTGGAATCTCCTTCCACACTAAGGGATATCTTGTTTAGTTTCCAAGTCATCTTGAGGCCCTGGATATCATGGCCCTAGAATCTACCATATTATTGTTCTTGACACCAAAATCATAAGCTAAGATAGGTAGAGGTTTTCCCTTATCATCTCTTAATAAACATACTCCTCCTACTTCACTAGGATTACCCTTGGCTACCCATCAAAATTTCAAGCTTAATCCATCCCAATGTAGGTGTGGACCAAAGGGTGTGAATATCAACATGGGTATCTCCTTGTTTTAACCTTATTCAAAGCAACCTTGGCCAATTATGGGCCTAATCCACCTCTTCTAGTATGATCATATATTCCTCTTTACCCCAACAATCACCAAGTTCCTAAATGCACCATATTTCTTTAAAATAGTCCAAAATTTGGGATGCATATTCACATTTCAGAAATACATGATGATTGTCTAGAGACTTCCTTAAATGTGAATATGCATCCCAAATTTTGGACTATTTTAGGTTTGTCACCTTTCCCATTGTATCAATCATTATGCATAGTGAACAATCTATTAACTACCTCACAAACCTAAATTAAGTTTGGTGTTACAATTATGTAATGGATAAATTTGGTTTTACAATTATCTAATAGATAAATTTAGGGCACTTTATAACAAGGTAATTTACCTAGGATAAACCTACAAAATCACGATAAAATGATAAGGATGTTAGACTCACCTAGTTAGCCTCAATTGAGATACATTTATCCTTTAAATGATTGTGGTCATCCTTTGATTACAAAACCTTCTTGATATATATCATTTGTATAGTCCTTGAAATTTTATTAATTTGCAACCGAGACTTTGTTATCATCTTTCTTACTTAACCACTATAATAGCCAAAACTTCCTTGGCCTTTGGAAGTTGAATCACATATAGTTTCTCATAAAGGAAAGGAATTAAAGAAGAGATTCCTATGAATATTTTCCCAATTCAAAATTACTTTACATCTTCAACATACCTAGTTCCTAGTGTGGATTTCATATTTGTTTGGTTTAATTTTTTTGAATTATAATATAGGTGTTCTACTTAGGGGACCCATCCTTACTAAATAGTTTAGAAAACATATATAAATGAGTGTGCTAACAACCCAAGACTAGGCATAGCAGTAGAAAGCACAACATCCCATAAAGGTTTCTAAACTACCCATATGCAACTATATATCAATACCCCAATACATATAGCAAGCACGAAATTCCAACACAACTAATAGAAAGCTAAAAAACAAACAAAACACCAAACCACATCAACATCTTGAGGGAGCTTTGGCACTCCCTAATGCATCGAACGTCCCACTCCTCATAGAGAGATTTCCATTTGTCATAGGCCCTATTGTGCACACCATTCCCAAACACACTTACAAGCTCCACCAAAAGAACCTTTGGACACTTTGCATTCTCTAGTCCATGAAAGTTGACACATTTCTAGACCTCTACACATTGTATAGAACAAATGACAATTAATCCATAAACTCGGGACCGTAGCTAGATGCCTCACTTCGATACATCACATATGGATTTAAAAATGAGATACTTCCAACTTCCTTTACCTTCAATCAACCACCTCTAATGGCTATCTAAAATGTGTATTAAAAGACTAAGACAACATGTCTCAAATGTGGAACATTTAAACATGCATCACACATAAATAAATAGTATACAACACAAGAATTCAAACTTGGGAGAAACTCTCAACTAGGCATAAAATTCTCAAAAGAGTGAGCAATGCTTCTAATGACACTAATTCATAATATATAATGGCTTTTACATAGCCTTAACATGACTTAAATTATCCAAAGGCACAATTCTCTAAAATGGATCATGACCTACAACTCCTCTTGCAATGGTGGAGAATGAAGGATGAGAGCTCCATGCATGGGTTCCAAACACCACTTAAATAGTAGTCCAAAATTTTATTGCAACAATCCCAATTGACTTTGCATGCAACCTCTCTTCCAACCATAATCAACTATCTAGTTAGTCATAACGCTTTGAATCTTTATCAACCAACCGGCTTCACAAGCTTTACTGTAAACTTACAACATGGCTCCGGTCTATTTGCAATCTATACCTCTATCAAGGACTCTCAATAACTGTATCAACCTACATACAATCAACACTTTTGCTTTCAAGATGCCACCAACTTTTCTAAGCTTTGTCTCCAAAAGACATCATTCTTTGTGGACTTCAACCATGTATGGCTCTGTCTAATACAACCTACTTTAAATGACTCCAACACTATACTAATCACATAGCTAGTTCTGTGCAACAACCAACCAATACCTATATTAAGTCTCTAAGCTCTGCCCAAGCATGTTCAACAAAGTTCAACCATGAATGGCTCTTTGCAAGCCTCCATCACAAATCTCAAACAATTCAAATCAAGTATCCACACAATATAAGCTACAAAAAAAATTATCACAATTTGAAATTATTCAAGAAGTAGCATTCAATTCTTGTAGAGAAACTAAATCTTTTAAAGAAGAAACTATCTAAGGAAATTCATTTAAATCTTATCCACACAATATAAGCTACAAAATTTTTTATCACATTTGGATTTAATTATTCAAGTAGTATTCAATTCTTGTAGAGAAACTAACTCTTTTAAAGAAGAAACTACAAAGAAATTCAATTTTCTTATCCACACAATATAAGATACAAATAAATTTATCACAATTTGAAATTATTCAAGAAGTAGCATGAACAATTCTTGTAGAGAAACTAGAACTCTTTTAAAGAAGAAACTATCTAAGGAAATTCATTTGAATCTTATCCACACAATATACTTGATCATCAATTACTGTGAAAACCTCTTGACTAACATTAGTTTGACATGACTACAAAATTGATCTACAATTTACATTATGATCAAATCTTGTAGTGGCAATCATGGAAAAATCTACTTGTAGGATACACCTGCAAGAAATAATGAATGTAAATGAGAATGAAATAATATGTACCAAAAACACAAAATATTAATGCAATATGTACTAAATAACAAAAAAGACGATACAACTTGACGATGGCTTAAGGGGAGCTAAGAGGATGTCTTAAGGGGATACATAAGAGATGGATTTAGGGGATGTATAAGAGGATTAATTAAAAGGGGAGCTAGAAGAGGATGTCTTAAGGGAATACAAAAGAGGATAGCTTACTTGGAGAGATGTACACTAGTCAATTTACAAAGTATAAATTAAAACTTGATGGCTTAAGGGGATGGAAGAGGATGGCTTAAGGGGAGCTAAGATGACATCTGAATTAAGGGGATGTACAAGCGGGTGTCTTTAGAGGATGGATGATAAATATTTGAGTATATATATATGTAATTACCTAATTTGCATTCACTTTTAGTTGAAGACTACAAAATTGACCTCACATACTTGTATGGCGATAACTTCTATTGACAATCATGCACATTTGACTACTTGTCTAGGATACACCTGCAAAAAGTAATGTTCAAATGTACAAGTAAATTAACTATATATTTCCATGGGTCGATACAAAATTTAAGACAAGGGGAATAATATAGAAGCTGAAATGAGGATGAAAGAATTTAACTTGGGGATGTAAGAGTATTGTTTACTTACCTAAAAATTTATTCCATTGTACCATCTGCATCCTCATTTTTTTGTAATACATGTATAATTGACTCATGTTCTTCCATCGAAAGTGTCCATAACTGTTTATTAGAAGGTTTGCCTTGATATCTGACTAGTTTTATATTTGTTGCCACAACCAAATGTGAGTAGTGTATGATCTTCTTATGTGTTTCATAATCTTCAAATGCAGGCACACCATTCCTTCTTATTAGATATTTTCGTAGCCAAGTGCCAACAACAACCATAGAACCTGTTGGATACTCCATGTTATCATCATCTACTCTAGGATGTAACAACTTTTATTTTGTCTCAACACATCAAGCCAACCAATACTCGGTTTCCTCTTCATTGCCCTCAGGTGCAATAACAGCATAGACATGTCCTACAAAAAAATTATGTAATTCAAAAAAGTGTGACATGTATCTAAATCACATAAATTTGTGGATGCATACATATATAATTAATTATATATAGGATGTAAAAAAAATGACAATAAAAAAAATTGAAAACAAAAGTACCTTCTTGTACAAGGTCTGAAACATGATCATAGTCATCTGATGCAAACATTTGATTATCATCTTCAATTGTTGTTTCAAGTTGATCTTATGTTTCTGTAGGTGTCAAGGATCTTTGTTTCCATTCTTCAACCCATTTTGTATTTTCACATGCTCCCCAATCACCTGTAATACAAAATTGACAAAAACATGCAAGCTCCCTAGTCCATATAGTCCATGTGCTTGCATTTGAACTCTTCAATGAATGCCATTTTGTTGATCCAGTTATTGTCTCACAATCAAGTCAAGTAGGAATATTCTCTTCTTCAACTAACCAAAAGAATCGTCGAATTGTAGAGTTCTGACTTGATCCCATAGATAACTTTTCATTACACCAATCCACAATTGCACGTGCATCTCTAAATTTGGCTGTATCCTCAAATTTTAGTTGCTCTCTAGCAAGAGCTCTTTTCACACATGCTCCAGCTCCATCATGTTCTCCTTTACCATGTCTAGCTTCAAAAAAACTCCACATATGTTGGATATTGATTTTTTTGTGAGCCCTACATAGCCAATAAAACATTCTTGTATTTTTGAATTGCCCTGTACAATTATCTGACCATATGAAATGTTGTGTCATCTGGATTCCTCTTTCTTTTAAACTTTCATAAAATTTTGTCAAACAATATTGCACAAACTCTGAAGAGTGTAACCGGTTATCACTCAAATAGAAATGATACTCCCTCAAAAATTTTCTATTATCTTCTATACTATCATCTGCATGTCTTTATACAATATGAACAAATATGGCCACCTGCACTAAATTATAATACTAAGATTGAATTTCCTCTTGTGGAGCAAGAGTATAGTTTTCTACAAAGTCAACCACTAATAGGATAGTTCCAATTGGAAAGGTGTTTTTACATGAACGGAATTGTCCATCAAGCCACCGAGCATATTGGGAGTGTTTAACATATTTGGATACAATATTATCCTTAAAATCTTTGATGAATGCATGCACACAATTTTTTTCAGTGACTAACTCACAACGCTTTCCAATTTTTCCATCTTTTAAAGAATATTCAACATTCTTGAATCTTTTCACATCCACTAATTGTTGCCCAAATTCATGTGAAATATTTTCATGCATACATTCTCCTAACAATGAAAAGTTGCCACATCTATTGCATTGTCTAGAAATACATGCTTTTGAATAAAATAAGTATCCAGTAGATGTTTCACAAAACAAACCTGCTACAAACTCCTTAATTGTTTGAGGTGGCATATTAATACCACATTCCTGCATAATTTTGTTAGTATGCAAAGTAGAACGTATATATCAAAAAAGATCATAATAATAACAAAATTGCACATGAGTTTTACAACAACAAGAGATTCGTTGTTTATTAATTTTCACATACCAAGGTTTACATTTCTCAAAAGATCTTTGGCTTATGGTAATATTAAAAGGTTCTAACACTAAATCATCTAATTTTTTTTTATATAATTCAGTTTGAGTCATGTCTAATAGATGTTTTGGATGAGGATCACGAATTTTAAACCCCACTCGTAATTTTAAAACATCTCTAACATTAGATGATACCCTTGTATTATCATGCCAATATTTTTCAATTAAAGATTTGATTTCACTATTTAATTTCATGTCATACCTTGGGAGTCTACCACTAAAACTCCAACATTGGTTAATTGGATCTTTTTCAATAGATTCTCTTCTCTTTGCTGCTCTTCTCAAAGTTTTAGGATTTATCTTTAGAATTTCACTTGTCTTACTTTTTATTCTTTTATTAGAAGACAATTTATTGACTAAAGCAGTTGTTATAGCTCTTCGTGCTGCATTGCTATCTTTAGATCAACTCTTTTTACCAATAGAATCAATAGCATTAGCAACACTAGATAAAACTTGTTTCATTGATTCATCTTTTTTTTTAGGTTTTACAAATATGCCTAACTTTTTCATTACTTTTCGCAATTTCCACATCTTCATCAATTGCATCATAAGTTGACATTGAAATCCAAGACTTTTTCTATAAAAAAAATCTTTATATAATCTATTTGCATGAGTTCTCATTTGCCTCCAAGAAATCTTACCAGGAAGATTATCTAAGACATTTCTTTCAATCTCAAATAAAACATTTTCATTTTCATTCCTAAAAGGGATATCATTCTCATTCATATCATCAATAGGTGGGTTTGAAGACATACCTGGATTTGTTTCTATAGTCGTGTTTTCCATATCATTGAAAGTTGGCTCCGAAGACACACTTGGATTTGTTTCTATAGTCGTGTGTTCTATATCATTGAAAGTTGGCTCTAAAGACACACCTGGATTTGTTTCTATAGTCATGTTTTCCATAACATTGAAAGTTGGCTGTGAAGACATACCTGGATTTGTTTGTATAGTCACATTTTCCATATCTTCGAAAGTTGGGTTTGAAGACATACATGCATTTGTTTCTATAGACACGTTTTCTTCCAAATTCACCATTTCTGCGTTTGCATCATCTACATTCATCCCATCATTTTTACTCTCTTGAATGTCTTTCTCTTCAATACTCATGGAACTAGATGCTTCAATATTCTTCATCTCTTGAATCTTTGCTCTTCTGTCTCTTTGCCTTTTGGCTTCCTTCTCTCTATTTGCTTCAATTTCTTGAGGTGTCATTACCCTCCTTTGTTTTTTTCTTTGATGTTGATTTGATCCCATGATTACCAAGCCCTCTTGATAAAATAACAATTGATACTTAATCCAATTTCATAATTGATGTCCTTATTTGAACTTTTGAAGTAGAATTAGATGTAGATCCTTTGTTCCATAGATTTTGAAGTAAAAGGTAGATGTAAAAACAAAAACCCTCTTGCTTTATTCCTCTTGAAAATAGCTCATGCACTTGATTTCACTTCAGAATTGTTCATATGATTGCTCCTTTCAAAATCTAAATAGAATATGACCTATTAAGAGATTCCACAAAACAATTGTAAGTAAAAAAATGTAGAAATTGTCGCTGTCGCGCCGTACGTATTAGACTTGCAAGTTGCAGGGATACAGGGAAAGTACTTTTTTCCCTAATATAGGAAATAATAGGTATAATAGAAATGGGTACCCGTTATTTGAAATTAGAAATCTCCGCCACTTTTTCCCTGACCTTTGCTTGGGTTTTAGGCTCGGGATAGGCATGGTTGACCGACCTTGAGCCTTGGACCTGCAATTTTTTTTCTAAGTACAAAACAAGAAGAAACACTGAGTTTACCTGTATGGCTGAGGGCTTTTTTTTCTGAATTTTTTTACGAAATGAAAACCCATTACAGATGACATTGTCTAGTTTTCAAATATATAATTTTTTTTGTTATTGGACATGTTCTTCTATTTATTATTTAATTTATAAGCAAACTAGTCCAAAAACTTGAAATGACAGGTGTTTGTATTTTTTTAATAACTTTTAATTTTTAAAAAAAAAATTTAAAAAAATTATATGTCATCAATCTACACATCATTCTTTACACAATAAAAAAAAAATTAATTTTATGATTTTTTTTGCTCAAATTATGTTGGCCATACACGAGGGGTTTTCAAAAGTACCAATTAGGCCTAATAAAAAATTAATAAAAAAAATTATTTGGAAAAAAATTATAAAAAAATATCCTCATCAAACTTCACTGTACTACACATGTTTTCCCAAAAGGATTTTGAAAAATAATTTTATTTAGGTCAAATTATGTTGGCCGTACACGTGCATGGTATGGTAAAAAAAAGTGACTTTTAAATAGTGGTTTTTAGAAATGCCTATTGAAAACTAATTTGTATCATCTGAGTATTGAAAAAAATTACATATTTAGAAACTAGACTCCGAGTACTACATTTTATATTTAGTGACTTTTTTAAAGATTCCATTTCTAAGTGCTTCAAATTTTAAGGTCAAATGCGACAAATTCTGAAAATCAGGGAAAACACTTCCACTTTTTGGCCAAAAAGTGGACCCAACTTCTTGCACTGACCCTTAATTTTTTAAATTCTATAATCTCCTTCCTTTCCTCTTCAAATCTAGCCTTTCTTCTTTGATTCCTTCTTTTCGCCCTCTCAATTTCACTTATAGCAAATTCCAACTCTTCTTCCAAAGCTTCTAGATTATGTGAACTACCTCTTTCTTGTGATTTTCATCTCTGTCTTCAATTTCATTTATTATTTCAGCCATGAATAACATTTCATCTTCAAAACTTTCCACATAATAGTCACTTGAAGAATCTTTATCTCTATAAGAGTATAATCTCTTCTTGAAGTTTTCCTTTTTGTTCTTTTTGTGATACTTATTATTTTTGCTTCCTTTCTTTGGCTTGTAAACTTCTTCTTCACTATCACTACTATAAGAATAAGGACATGCTTTTGCATAATGTCCAATTTTACCACATGTAAAGCATTTGAAGGGTAGTTTACCCTTGTATTTTCTTGATCCTTTCTTTATCTTTCTTACAAAATTTGCTTCTTCCTCATCTATTGAATTATTATCTTCCACTTCCTTCCCTTTCGATTTCTTAGATGCTTTGAATGCAGCCTCCTTTTATATTGATCTATATATTTCTGTCCTCATCTCATAAGCAATTAGGATTACATGTAGTTCATCCATGGTTAGGGTGTCCAAGTCCTTCATTTCTTTTATTGTCGATACTTTAGAGTCAAATCTTGGTGGAAGTGATCTCAACCCTTTTTACACTATGATTGGTTCTTTTACTTCTTCTCCAAGGCCTCGAGTGGTGTTGCCAACTTCATCCACACGCAAGAAAAATCCACCAATATTTTCCTCTTCACCCATTTTAAGACTTTAAAAATTGTTTCTATGTGTTTGCAATTTGGCTCCCTTCACTTTCTTGTCTCCTTCATAAGTGTGCTTCAACTTGTCCCAAATCTCTTTGGCAGATTTGCAATGTATTATCTTCACAAGTTCAGATTCATTTAATCCACATAGGATTGCATTCTTGGCTCTAACATTATTTTCACTTACCTTCTTTCCTGTTGAATCCATTGGAGGTGTTGAAGGATATTTATATACATTCACCACTGATTGCCAAATGTCATATCCTATAGCATTTATATAGGCCTCCATTTTCATACTCCAAAACGAATAATTTCTTCCATCAAACAATAGAGTCTTGTTGGAAGAGAATCCTTCTCCACTCATGATGTGTGATATATGGATCTCCCTTCAAGTTTGTTAGACTTATTCTAAGGGCCTGCTCTGATGCTAATTGTTGGCCCACAATTGACATTAAACCAAAAGGTTGACATATCAATTTCTGATACAAGCGCTAGAGTTAATGAATCCACTGGAGGTAATTAGTCCATGTCACGAATCCCATGGGTAGTGCTAACCATTTGCCAACAAACCCCCCCAATGTTATCTAGGGGAATTCAAACCCATAACCTTTCACTCTAATACCAATTGATGAACACACAAATATACTGAGGGGGAGTGAATCAATATATTACAATTTTTGCCAATTTAACTTTTTCATCAAAATGGAAACTATGTAGGAATATAGCAATATGAACAAGTTGAAACAAAGATTTTATGTGGAAACCCTTACAGGAGAAAACCATGGTACAAATAATGTACTTTATATTTATGTAAGTTTACAATGATTGTAGGCACCAACCTACTAGAGGCACCAACCTCTTAAACTATTTTGTAGGCACAATCCTACAAGGAGCACCAACTCCCTCTTCTAAGGAACCAACCTTGGCAAACTTGAGGCACAAACCTCTTGTGAATGACTAAATATTTAAATGTAGAATGAGATCTTCAAATCTGATCTGCTCTTTGCTTCATACCTTATCCTTCTTTGTGATGTATGTTGTCACTTTAATGCCCACACAAGAAATATAATCTTCTGTTTTGATTTTCACATGACTATTCTCACACATATATTTCTCCTTTAAAGCCTTTTATAGTAAATCAGATACATCTGCTAGAGTATGAATGTTTTCTTTTATTCTTCACTCACTGTAACAACCCTCGCATTTGCATTTTTCTTTATCCTTGATGGATTCAGATAACTATATATTTTGTATTGGATTATGCATCCTATTATTATTTTGTATTAGCACCAGTGATTTGCAATCTTGATACTATTATGATGTTGACATGATTATTGTTTATGCTAAATTTTATGCTTACATGATTAGATGTTGTTATTGTCAATTTTGCACGATTATGGACAGGAAAGGGATGATCTCGTAACACTCGTATCCGAGAGGCTTACGATGTCATGACCCTCTTCCTGATGATCGATGTTGCTTCAGCTATATGAGATATGTTATATGCACAGGTACTTTGATGTGTGCTTGAAATGTTATAGGTACTGAGTATCGACTCCGCATGGATTCATAGGCTTGAGCATACTCTTATTATCCCCGATGGTGGTTACTAGAGATAATCACAAGACCTATACCCTAGACTAGCCCATTGTACCCTGTTAGTGTAGTGTTTCTATGATATGTGTTTACCTTCCAGTTACCCTATGGTAATGTCTTGATTATCTTATGGTTGTATGTGGTTTACAAGTATGTCTTGTTCAGGTATTTAGTCATGGTTTCCATTAATCTCTTTATGTGGCTATACTGGTTGTCGGTGTTATGTCGTGGTTTCAAATATGGGAACTGTAACTATGAATTCATATATTTCTTCTCTTTATCTAATTTTAAAATTTTTGTTATATTGTCTAATATTGATTATTTCCTTTAAGTATTAAAAGTGTGATGTCTAAAATTCCTATTCCTTGTAGCATGCAATTTCTTAGTTTTGAAATCGAATACTATAAACTGCCATTTTATTAAAATTTATGTGAACTATCTTATATATTTTAAGTGATCAAGGAATGCTTGATGCATGACCTTATTCTTTTCTTCAAATGTGATGAAATTTAATTTCCAAATCAGACAATAATTGGGGCCAAAACAGAGGCCAACCATTTTAGTGTCAGCACCTTGTAATTGGTCTAACTATCTACTCTCCATGGAGTTTGGCTTGCAACCCAATTGAGAGTTTGTCGACTTGTTCACAAACATTAAATAAATTAGATTTACTTATTGAATAGTTCGTCAATGAATAGAAAACTATTATTATGTATGTCATAGCAAACAAGTAATGGACGATGGCTCTTGAAAATGGTGGGTGAGTTTGTTTATGATAGAAGGAAAATATCTTGGGTCAGGAGGTGAGCAACTTATGTTCTAGCAGGGAATGGGGCAGATTATGTAGAGTTTGGTGGAGGATGTCACAAAAAAATATATATTTGGGAGAGAGAGGTAAATGAATTGATGTTTTTCATGTGAGACGTTTTGGAAAGAAAGCAAGCAAGCTAAGGAGGGAGTCAATCCATGGACCTTGTTCTTTGTAAACTTTTAGCATTCAACTGAAATGCTCCAGGAATTCATCATCTACACTATAGGTTAAGGTGAGCGAATGGATGTTTTTGGGAGGAGGAATCTTGCATTCGGTGGCATGTAGGGAAAAGAAGTAGAGGCAATGCCTCTTTGGAGAGGCTCTAAAACAAAAAAAAAAGACACAGAACAAAAAATAGGGGGCAGCGATCACTCAGGCTAGCATATCATTTGCAAGATTTGAGGTGAGGAGAGGGAGTGTGATTAAAAGGTATATGCATCAATTCCTTATTTTTTTAGCACAAAACCTAAACTTTGTTTGTTGCAATTCTATTAACCACACAAAAAAAAAGAAACCCCTTGGCTATGTTTTAAAACTCATGCCAAAATTTATTTCAATGCAAGAAATTTACATCACCTCTTTCCTTGAATTGACTTTTTAATATTGCAGAAATTTATTTCAATGCAAGATTTTTCGTCACCTCTTTCCTTGAATTTATTTTGTTACCATGCAGAACTATTTCCTATTCTGTAGATCAAAGGGTTTTTAATGAAAGATTATGTGGTTTTTGTTTATAATTTTTAGGCAAACTGAGGGTTTAATTTTATAGAGAATATAATGAAGGTAGCCATACAGAAAACTGGGATGCCATGATAGAGATTGAAGAGATCTAAGTCCCATGAAACCTTCTTGTTATACGATGCCTTCTCTGAAAGGATTTTCATTGCAACTCTTCTTAAGGTAACTGAGTGGCCTTTTGTTTTGGTCATTATGGTTAGTTCTATTGAATCACCATACTTGTGGAAACTGTCGCCCTAGAGTTAAAGAATGACATGGTACTAAAATAACTTAGATTCATCCATCTATCTTTGTGCATTGAAATTTAATCACATAATTTCTAATTAGTAAAATCTGTCCCATAACAGAAGGATCTAAGGGAACTACTATAGGAGGAAAAACAATTAAGATTTTGGTTTTGTAAGTCTTTTAAACATTTTATTTTGTTATGTTAAATATGGTAGACAATATGTAAAATTCAGGCTGTGAGTAGACTTGCAATACCATTTGTCATTGTTTTCTTATAATATATGTGCATTTCTATATGAAGAGTGATCAAATTGGGTTCACTGGAGTTATTACAAAACTGACCCAACTGACAAAGGGCTATTTTCAATAAAATTACACTATCCACGAAAGCTTGTCTTGTAGATCACATTTTTCAATTTCAAATTTATTATTTAGTATTTTAGTCAATTTTGGATTCCTCATTTGGTTAAACGAGATGAACTAGGTCTAGGTATTAGAGTGGTTGTCTGGAGTGGCTCTCTATGGGCTTGGGGCCCACAAGTGGCTGCCAGGGGAACTAGTAGCAGAGTTAGAGTAATAAGTGATAACTAAATAAAAATATTGGGGTAAAAACACTAGTATGATAATGAGTCCTTGTGCATGGCCTTGAGGGCTTGTAAAGGATAAGGGTGCAACAAGAAGGCCTATCCATCTATGGGGAGTCGAGTTATCCATTTGTAGGGCATTGATTAAGGCATGATTGAGTCTCCTCGTCTGTATGAGAGGTGTACTTTGTTCTGTGTGGTGTCATACCTTCGAGCATGCATGATGACACTCCATCCGATCTACACTCTAGTATCTAGTACCTTAGTAGTCGTGAGTAGTACCCAAACTATGATTGGATGAGCATTTCTATGTTATGACACTGGCTTTATGCATTGTTTTTTGTGTCTACTCTATGATTCATGTGAGTGTTGGCCATCGTGTATACCCTTAATTTGTTAATTTTGTTTGGGACTTGTGACTACCTTTGAGCACGATGGGGTGGTCTCTTATGAGTCCACATAGTTGGGAGGCATTGCCACCACCATTAGGGACCAGTGAATAGGTTATTGAAGCACCAGTTGAATATGTTCTCTCTCTACATTAGTTTATCAGTTGTACTTATTTAGTCATTGTATCATATTCATGACTATGCCATTGTATTGTATATTCTTTTATGTAATTGTACTTGCTTAAGAGAGAAGATGTAACTGTGTAATTTAATGAGAAGAAATAAGATGTTTCTTATTTGACTTATGGATTCCAATGTGGGTATCAGATCCACTTGTACTATGACAATTATGGATTCATGTTTTTATTTGGAATGGGTATTAGGCAAATTTGAGTTGGTGTTTAAAATGAATGTAGTTGTAACAATGTTTCCTCTGGAGAGTGATTTAGTCCTCTCCTGTGGGTTGTACATCCGACCATACTTAGCCATGAATGTTGTTGATATATCGAATTGACAATCGTCTTATGTGTATGTTATCTATTTATGTCAAAAACAAAATTATCTTGTCCTCTTTTAGCTCTTACCCTTCAAGGGTTACATAGCATGATGTTACATCTGGTATCAAATCCCATGTTCACACACTGGGAGCTCTGGGGTACTTGAGCCATCTATGTTTTGTTGTGTTTGGCATGTGTGGCGTGAGCTTATTATATTGTTTTATAGTCTTGTTGTTATTCTTTCATACCTTAGTTTGGTGTATAGGTCATCCTTGGGATGATCTATTTTGATGTGTTCTTTGTCTCCTTTAGGATTCCTCCTAGGAGTAGAGCCAGAGGTAGAGTTAAAGGTATATCCACTGTTCTTTGATGTAGCACCCAGTGTAATGCCGATTAGGGTAATCAGGTTGAGCATCAGGAGGAATAGCATGCTGAGAACCAAGCCAAAGGGCTTGGGAGTGCTAAAGTTTTAGCTCTTTTCTAGTAGATTATGGATCGATTAGGCCCTCGTTAGGAGGTATCTCATGAGGAGGAGTCACACCCTTCTCATCAAGATGGTTAGGATGCTAGAGCTAAGCATGAGCATTCCCGTAGTCTAGGTCATTCGAGCGCAATTGTTGTGAGGGATAGGGTGGCTATAGAGTCCCTTGTATAGGTGATGAAGGGGGTAAATCATAAAACACACAATAACAGATATTGAACATAGAAAATAGAACTTTCTTTTATTGAACTAGGCAACTCATTACATTACAGAAGCTCAATTACAATTAGAGGATGAATCCTCTACTGGCTGCAACACATTACAGCTTTCCCAATCTCAAGACTCTAGAATATTTAGCCTTCTGTAACCCCAAATCAGCTAGGGTTTTTCTTTTCCCACCTATTCTTGACTCTACACTGGCCCCCTTTTCTCTACTACCATCCAAGGTTCCCAAAATAGTCATAAATAGCACTTTTTGGTGGCCTCCAGTTTAATTTCAAAATTTGCGACTCCTTCCAAAGTAGGTCAACTTCTGGGAAGCATAACTTTTGATCCATGTGTCCGATTGACAAACCATTTTAAGCACCAGAAAGCTCGCGATGTGAACTATCATGTTGAAAATCTGAAAATGGATTTCTGTCAACTTTTTGGAACATTATGGGATGTTTTAGTGCCTCATATCTCGTTCCAAAAATTTTCAAGGGCTTTTTGGAAAATAAAAACTTTAATATCTTTCAGTTCACAAATGATCTTTGCCTGATTCCTTCACCAAAGGTCTTATATTTCTATTAAGTAACTTTCTGGAAGTTTTTGCTTCATTACGTGCCCAAATGCAAACTTTCTAAAAATAGCAGGTACACTTTCCAAAACAGGCAGGTCACTATTTTTAGCAGTTTTGGAAAAACTGAAAGTCCTACATTATTATTCTAGATATTATGGAACCAGAAACAATAATTATGGAAAGAAATGAAAACAACTAGAATGATTTTGAATTAACTTCTTTTTGGGTGATGCAAGATTACCCTTACACCACTAGATGCTCCTGCATCAATAGGCAAGACTGTGATCTTTTTGCAAACTACTTCAAATAGAACTGTGATCTCATGGATTATAGTGAGTGCAGTTAGTAGATGTCATGCCAGTATTTAGTTGAGAGCATCCACCAGTTTCCATCTCAAGAGAAATTTTATGGAATGATTAAGGAGGCAGGCTTTGAGAAAGTTGAGTATGAGAACCTTGCGTGTAGAGTAGTTGTAGTTCATTATGGATTCAAGTTATAATAAATATTCATTGTCCTTTTTACAAAGTTTGTTAAGCATTGAGAACAATCAATAATATATCTAAAGTGGATAACCAACAAATTACAGTACATGTTGTTGTGTACTATCTAATCTCAATCATTAGAGCCAAGGTTTTCATATACTTTGGTAGAGTTGTTTTCTATGCATCCTCTTGGTTCATGCCGAAGAGGGAGATATTTGGCAATGATTGAGATGTGTTCTGCTCAAAGAATCAGATTCAAAAAGAATGCCCATTATTGACGGGCCATGAAGAGCATATTTTAGTTGATCTTGTAGGGACTTCTGGTGATGGTTTAAGTATTGAGTTCCCAAAATTGCATCCGTCTCCAAGTTGTTTTGAGAAACATTATCAAAAATTATGATAGCCTCAGTGATATTTCTCTAGCAAGGCCTAATCAATCAAATCATCATAACCTGATTGTTTGTTGAAGAGCTAATAACCTCTGTGTGATGATCATGGGAAATCGAATATAGTGATAACATGAAGACCAATTATAAGAGCATTTGAAGCTCTACATGCAACTAACAAATATAAAGCCAGACTCCACCAAGATGGGAGCATTGAAATTGGGTGTGGATATCAATTAAGGTGTAATGTAAGGAGTATTCTTATCAAATAATTATAGTTCAAATTCTCTAATAAACATGTATGCAAATAGTATGGTTGTAAAAGATATTCAGAACATGAATAATATGAAAATGGCCTTGTATACACTACACAAATTGAACCATCAGAATGTGGTTGAGAAGTCAAATTGAAGATCTAAATTTGATTAGAGTTGGAAGAAAGGTTACACAGGTTGGAATGCTTGATCCACCAAGAGAGGGGTCAATAGCGGAGTCTCTATGTCACCTGTTTGGAGCATTTGATCCATTGGATGACTTAGTTGGGCATTCATATACCGCATTAGATTTTGAGGAGTCATCACCCATACAATGGGCATTATCTCTACAATGTTTGGTGATGGAATAAATGACACTCCTTCTCTTAAAAAGGAAGATATTGGAATAGCAGTGGGATCAAGTACTACTATTGTAAAGAGCACTTCTGATATGGTGTTGACTAATGATAACTTTGACTCAATTATTGCAGATGGGTGAGCCATAGAAAATAATACAATACAATTCATCTGATAACACCGAGCACAAGTACTCCTCCCCTTTTACTACATTCAGGAAAGATGCATGTTTGCCTTGATGTAGTCAAAGAAGAGCAAATGCCTTGGGTAGTTTTACCTCAAGATTAATATCTTGATGCAATGGCTCATTAACATTCCAAGAGCAAGGGTATAATGTATGACATAGATGATTATTTCTTGAATGCACTAGAGGATTACCAATTATTGTGTGCAGGTGACTCCCAGTTTATTAAAGACTCTTAGGAGCTCGAGTCTCTTTTATGTAATGAGTTTCTTGAGAGCTAGGTTTGCTAAGGTACTTTTAAAGCTGAGAGTCCCATGCCTGATCTCTCTGAATGTAGTCAAATTGGAGGCAATGAATCTAAATCTCATCAAGAGATGGTTGAAGCTAGGAATTTGATGTCTAGCCTTCTTGATTATGGTTGCATTGGAAATGATGAACCTCAAAAGGAACTTATTGAAAACAATGAAGTTGAAAGGGAGGTAAAAAGTACTTGTAGCAATTATATGCATTGGGAAGGACTCTAGGGAAGTCAAAATGTCACTCTTAAAAGTGAGTTAATAAATTAATCTGAAGATAGCTTTTGAAAGGCAGTTATTCCATGAGAAGATGAAAGAATAAATTTTACTTGTTCGGTGGAATTTCAAAAGATCAGTTATAAGAGAAGATAAAAGATTTCTTAACATTTCAAGAGGTAGTTACGAAAACAGAAAAGTTTCCTGAGAGACTTATAAATATGTTGTTTATTATCATGTAAAAGGGATCTCTTGTTTCATCTCAGAAACAGGGAAGGAGGAAGCAAATTTTCTTTTCAAGCACAGTTTGTTGTATCAGATGTGGAATCTTTGAACTTACATATTGGAGAAATAAGGGGATTATTTCTTAATCTTTGCATTTATTAATATTCTCTTTGATTTATAATGTCCTTTGTGTCTCCATAATTGTTCTTCAATATTATATTTGTGTTGATATTGAAGAACAATTACAGAGACACAAAGGACATTGGCAATCAAAGAGAATATTAATAAATGCAAATATTCAGAAATAATCCCCTTGTCTATCCAATATGTAAGTTCAAAGACTTGACATCTGATACAACAAACTGTGCTTGAAAAGAAATCTGCTTCCTCCTTCCTTGTTTCTGAGATGAAAAAAAAGATCCCTTTTACATGATAATAAATAGCATATTTAAAAGTCTCTCAAGAAACATTTCTATTTTCATAACTGCCTCTTGAAAGGTTAAGAAATATTTTATCTTCTCCCGCAACTAATCTTTTGAAATTCAGCCAAACAAATAAAACTTATTCTTTCATCTTCTCGTGGAATAACTGTCATTTAAAATATATCTTCAAATTAATTTAATAACTCACTTTTAAGAGTGACATTTTGACTTCCTAAGTCCTTTCCAACACATATAATTGCTACAATTATTTCTTACCTCCCTTTCAACTTCACTATTCTTAATAAGTTCCTTTTGAGGTTCATGGTTTCCAATGCAACCATAATTAGGAAGGCCAGACATCAAATTCCCAACTTCAACAATATCTTGACAAGATTCAGATTCATTGTCTCTAATTCAACCACATTTAGAGAGATTAGGCAAGGGACTCTAAGCTTTAAATGTCCCTTGGTGAGCTTAGATCTCAAGAAACTCATTACATAAAAGAGACTCCAGCTCTTGAGAGTCCTCAATAAACTAGGATTCACTTGCACACAATAATTGGTAATCCTCTGGTGCATTCAAGAAATAATCAGATGTGCCATATGTTATATCCTTGCTCTTGGATTGTTGATGAGCCATTGCATCAAGATATTCATCTTGAGGTAAAACTACCCAAGGCATTTGCTCTTCTTTGACTACATCAAGGCAAACATGGATCTTTCCTGAACGTAGTAAAAGGGGAGGAGTACTTGTGATTGGTGTTACTTGATAACTATTTGGTATTATTGTATATGGCTCACCTAGCTGTAACAATTGAGGCAAAGTTATCATCAGTCAACACCACATTAGAAGCACTCTTTGCAATAGTAGTGCCTCATCCCATTGTTATTCCAATATCTACTTTTTTAAGAGCAAGAGTGTCATTTATTACATCACCAAATGTTGTAGAACTAATGCCTTTTGTATGGGTGATAACTCCTAAAACTCTGATGTGGCATATGAACACCCAACTAAGTCATCCAATGGATCAAATGCTCCAAATGGGTGACACAAAGACTCCGCTATTGACTCCTCTCTTGGTGGATCAAGCATTCCAACATGTGTAACCTTTCTTCCAACTCTAATCAAATTTAGATCTTTGATTCCACTTCTCAACCATGTTCTGATGGTTCTTTGGAGAGGCTCTAAAACAAAAAAAAAAAACATAGAATAGAAAATAGGGGGCAGCGATCACTTAGGCTAGCATATCAGTTGAAAGATTTGAGGTGAGGAGAGGGAGTGTGATTAAAAGGTATATGCATCAATTCCTTATTTTTTTAGCACAAAACCTAAACTTTGTTTGTTGCAATTCTATTAACCACAGAAAAAAAAAGAAACCCCTTGGCTGTGTTTTAAAACTCATGCCAAAATTTATTTCAATGCACCAAATTTACATTACCTCTTTCCTTGAATCGACTTTTTTAATATTGCAGAAATTTATTTCAATGCCAGATTTTTTCGTCACCTCTTTCCCTGAATTTATTTTTTTACCATGCAGAACTATTTCCTTATTCTGTAGATCAAAGGGTTTTTAATGAAAGATTATGTGGTTTTTGTTTATAATTTTTAGGCAAACTGAGGGTTTGATTTTATAGAGAATATAATGAAGGTAGCCATACAGAAAACTAGGACACCATGATAGAGATTGAAGAGATCTAAGTCCCATGAAACCTTTTTGTTATACGATGCCTTCTCTGAAAGGATTTTCATTGTAACTCTTCTTAAGATAACTGAGTAGCCTTGTGTTTTGGTCATTATGGTTAGTTCTACTGAATCACCATCCTTGTGGAAACTGTTGCCCTAGAGTTAAAGAATGACATGGCACTAAAATAACTTAGATTCATCCATCTATCTTTGTGCATTGAAATTTGGTCACATAATTTCTAATTAGTAAAATCTGTCCCGCAACACAAGGATCTAAGGGAACTACTATAGGAGGAAAAACAATTAAGATTTTGATTTTGTAAGTCTTTTAAACATTTTATTTTGTTATGTTAAATATGGTAGACAATATGTAAAATTCAGGCTGTGAGTAGACTTGCAATACCATTTGTCATCATTTTCTTATAATATATGTGCATTTCTATATGAAGAGTGATCAAATTGGGTTCACTGGAGTTATTACAAAACTAACCCAACTGACAAAGGGCCATTTTCAATAAAATTACACTATCCTCGAAAGCTTTTGTCTTGTAGATCACATTTTTCAATTTCAAAATTACTATTCAGTATTTTAGTCAATTTTGGATTCCTCATTTGGTTAAACAGGATGAACTAGGTCTAGGCATTAAAGTGGTTGTTTGGAGTGGCTCTCTACGGGCCTGGGGCCCACAAGTGGCTGCCAGGGAAACTAGTAGCAGAGTTAGAGTAATAAGTGATAACTCAATAAAAATATTGGGGTAAAAATACTAGTATGATAATGAGTCCTTGTGCATGGCCTTGAGGGCTTGTAAAGGTTAAAGATGCAATAAGAAGGCCTATCCATTTATGGGGAGTCCAATTATCCATTTGTAGGGCGTTGATTCAGGCATGATTGAGTCTCCTCATCTGTGTGAGAGGTGTACTTTGTTCTGTGTGGTGTCATACCTTTGAGCATGCATGATGACACTCCATCAGATCTACACTCTAGTATCTAGTACCTTAGTAGTCATGAGTAGTACCCAAACTATGATTGGATGAGCATCTCTATGTTATGACACTGGCTTTATGCGTTGTTTTCTATGTCTACTCTATGATTGATGTGAGTGTTGGCCATCGTGTATACCCTTAATTTGTTACTTCTGTTTGGACCTTGTGACTACCTTTGAGCATGATGGGGTGGTCTCTTATGAGTCCACATGGTTGGGAGGCGTTGCCACCACCATTATGGACCAGTGAACAGGTTATTGAAGCACCAGTTGCAGATGTTCTCTCTCTCCATTACTTTATTAGTTGTACTTATTTAGTCATTGTATCATATTCATGACTATGCCATTATACTATATATTCTTTTATGTAATTGTACTCTCTTAAAAGAGAAGATGTAACCATGTAATTTAATGAGAAGAAATAAGATGTTTCTTATTTGACTTACGGATTCCAGTGTGGGTATTAGATCCACTTGTACTATGACAATTATGGATTCATGTTTTTATTTAGAATGGGTATTAGGAAAATTTGAGTTGGTGTTTAAAATAAATGTAGTTGTAACAATGTTTCCTCTAGAGAGTGATTTAGTGCTCTCTTGTGGGTTGTACATCCGACCATACTTAGCCATGAATGTTGTTGACATATTGAATTGACAATCGTCTTATGTGTATGTTATCTATTTATGTCAAAAAGAAAATTATCTTATCCTCTTTTAGCTCTCACCCTTTGAGGGATACATAGCAGGATGTTACATCTGGTATCAAATCCCATGTTCACACACTGGGAGCTCTGGCGTACTTGAGCTGTCTATGTTTTGTTGTGTTTGGCATGTGTGGCATAAGCTTGTTATATTGTTTTATAGTCTTGTTGTTATGCTTTCATACCTTAGTTTCGTGTATAGGTCATCCTTGGGATGATCTATTTTGATGTGTTCTTTGTCTCCTTTAGGATTCCTCCTAGGGGTAGATCCAAAGGTAGAGTTAGAGGTATATCCACTATTCTTTGATGTAGCACGCAACATAATGCCGATCAGGGTAATCAAGTTTAGCATAAGGAGGAATAGCATGCTGAGAACCAAGCTAAAGGGCTTGGGAGTGCTCAAGTTTTAGCTCTTTTATAGTAGATTATGGATCGATTAGGACCTTGTTAGGAGGTATCTCATGAGGAGGAGTCACACCCTTCTCATCAAGATGGTTAGGATGCTAGAGCTAAGCATGAGCATTCCTGTAGTCTAGTTCATTTTAGCGCAGTTGTTGTGAGGGATAGGGTGGCTATAAAGTCCCTTTTTCATGGTTGTGTGTTGGGTTTGGGCACCTTCACTACCACAGTGGATCTTCATGTGTTGCCTTTGGGATCCTATGGGATTGTCTTAGGTATCGATTGGTTGAAGACCCATCTTGCTAGTATAGATTTGTTAGTGAACAGATTTGTCCTTCGAAAATAGCTATGGAAAATTACACAAAATGCCCGGGAAGGACTAATAGCACTAATAGATTTTTGGTGACTCTACTAGGGATTTAGGGTTTCTCCCTATTTGTGGTGTAAGTCTACTCCCCCTTAGGCATTCTGGATCTCCTCTTACTGATTGATGACTCCCGGATCCATGGCATCTTGAATGTTAGCTAGGGAATTTTCTTGAGGTAAAGTATTGAAGGTTAGTAGTGCTAAACATCTTGAGGAAGTTATACAATGTCAGTGGACAATAGAAAATACTCCTTTCCCTCCACTGCATCACTGCTACATAAACTATAGCCACTTCCTCCCTTTATTCCTAAAATTTCACCACACAATCACTCAGATGATAATTCAAATTCCTGGCCGATCTTTAGTAGTGAGAAGGATATTAGACCTAGCAAAATTCCTATTAAAATAGTCAAGAAAACAAGTGGCTCTATCTTTGAAATAAAAGATGATAAATGTGGAAGTATAGTTGATGCACTACTTGATAGAATGGCTCAAAGAGATGTAATCTATGGAATGCATTTCTCTCTTGCCAGAGATTGTATTTGCAACTACCCTAGAAGAAAGACATCGATGTAAAATATGGAAGTATAGGTGATGAAGGGGGTAAATCATAAAACACAATAAGAAATATTGAACATAGCAAATAGAACTTTCTTTTATTGAACTAGGCAACTCATTACATTATAGAAGCTCAATTACAATCAGAGGTTGAATCCTCTACTAGCTGCAACACATTGCAGCGTTCCCAACCTCAAGACTCTAGAATCTTTAGCCTTTTGTAACCTCAAATCAGCTAGGGCTTCTGTTTTCCCAACTATTCTTGACTCTACACTGGCCCTCTTTTCTCTACTACCATCCAAGGTTCCCAAAATAGTCATAAATAGCACTTTTTGGTGGCCTCTAGCTAAATTTCGAAATTTGCAACTCCCTCCAAAGTAGGTCAACTTCTAAGAAGCATAACTTTTGATCCGGGTGTCCAATTGACGAACCATTTTAAGCGTCGGAAAGATCGTGATGTGAACTATCATGCCAGAAATCTGTAAATGGATTTTTTTTGACTTTTTGGAACATTATGGGATGTGTTAGTGCCTCATATCTTGTTCCAAAAATTTTTAAGGGCTTTTCAGAAAATAAAAACTTTAATATCTTTCAGCTCACAAATGATCTTTGCCTAATTCCTTCACCAAAGGTCTTATGTTTCTATTATGTAACTTTCTAGAAGTTTTTGCTTCATTATGTGCCCAAATGCAAACTTTCTAAAAATAGTAGGTACACTTTCCAAAATAGGCAAGTTGCTATTTTTAGCAGTTTTGGAAAAATTGAAAGTCCTACATTATTATTCTAGATATTATGGAACCAGAAACACTAATTATGGAAAGAAATGAAAATAACTACAATGATTTTGAATTAACTTCTTTTTGGGTGATGCAAGATTGCCCTTACACCACTGGATGCTCCTACATCAATAGGCAAGACTGTGATCTTTTTGCAAAATACTTCAAATAGAACTATGATCTCATGGATTATAGTGAGTGTAGTTAGTAGATGTCATGCCAGTCTTTAGTTGAGAGCATCCACTAGTTTCCATCTTAGGAGAAATTTTATGCAATGATTAAGGAGGTAGGCTTTGAGAAAGTTGAGTATGAGAACATTGCGTGCAGAGTAGTTGTAGTTCATTATGGATTCAAGTTATAATAAATATTCATTGTACTTTTTACGAATTTTGTTAAGCATTGAGAGCAATCAATAATATATCTAAAGTCGATAACCAACAAATTACAGTATATGTTGTTGTGTACTATCTAATCTCAATCATTAGAGCCAAGGTTTTCATATACTTTGGTAGAGTTGTTTTCTATGCATCCTCTTGGTTCATGCCGAAGAGGGAGATATTTGGCAATGATTGAGATGTGTTCTACTCAAAGAATCAGATTCAGAAAGAATTCTTGTTATTGACTGTCCATGAAGAGCATATTTTAGTTGATCTTGTAGGGACTTCTGGTGATGGTTTAAGTATTGAGTTCCCAAAATTGCATCCGTCTCCAAGTTGTTTTGAGAAACATTATCAAAAATTATGATAGCCTTAGTGATATGTCTCTAGCAAGGCCTAATCAATCAAATCATCAGAACCTGATTGGTTTGTTGAAGATCTAATAACCTCTATGTGATGATCATAGGAAATCAAATATAGTGATAACATGAAGACCAGTTATAAGAGCATTTGAAGCTCTACATGCAACTAACAAATATAAAGCCAGACTCCACCAAGATGGGAGCATTGAAATCAGGTGTGGACATCAATTTAGGCGTAATGGAAGGAGTATTCTTGTGAAATAACTATAGTTTGAATTCTCTAATAAACATGTATGCAAATAGTATGGTCGTAAAAGATATTGAGAACATGAATAATATGAAAATGGCCTTGTATACACTACACAAATTGAACCGTCAGAATGTGGTTGAGAAGTTGAATCAAAGATCTGAATTTGATTAGAGTTGGAAGAAAGGTTACACAGGTTGGAATGCTTGATCCACCAAGAGAGGATTCAACAGTGGAGTCTCTATGTTGTCTATTTGGAGCATTTGATCCATTAGATGACTTAGTTGGGCATTCATATACCACATCAGATTTTGAGGAGTTATCACCCATACAATGGGCATTACCTCTACAATGTTTGGTGATGGAATAAATGACACTCCTGCTCTTAAAAAGGAAGATATTGGAATAGAAGTGGGATCAAGCACTGCTATTGTAAAGAGCACTTCTGATATGGTGTTGACTAATGATAACTTTGCCTAAATTATTGTAGTTGGGTGAGCCATATACAATAATACAATACAGTTCATCTGATAACACCAAGCACAAGTACTCCTCCCCTTTTACTATGTTCAGGAAAGATGCATGTTTGCCTTGATGTAGTCAAAGAAGAGCAAATGCCTTGGGTAGTTTTACCTCAAGCTGGATATCTTGATGCAAGGGCTCATCAACATTCCAAGAGCAAGGATATAATTTATGACATAGATGATTATTTCTTGAATGTACTAGAGGATTACCAATTATTGTGTGTAGGTGAATCCCAGTTTATTAAAGACTCTCAGGAGCTCAAGTCTTTTTTCTGTAATGAGTTTCCTGAGAGCTAGGTTCGCCAAGGTACTTTTAAATCTGAGAGTCCCGTGCCTAATCTCTCTGAATGTGGTCAAATTGGAGGCAATGAATCTGAATCTCGTCAGGAGATGGTTGAAGCTAGGAATTTGATGTCTAGCCTTCTTGATTATGGTTGCATTGGAAATGATGAACCTCAAAAGGAACTTATTGAAAATAGTGAAGTTGAAAGGGAGGTAAAAAGTAATTTTAGCAATTATATGCATTGGGAAGGACTCTAGGGAAGTCAAAATGTCACTCTTAAAAGTGAGTTATTAAATTAATCTGAAGATAGCTTTTGAAAGGTAGTTATTCCATGAGAAGATGAAAGAATAAATTTTATTTGTTCGGTGGAATTTCAAAAGATCAGTTATAATAGAAGATAAAAGATTTCTTAACGTTTCAAGAGGTAGTTACGAAAATAGAAAAGTTTCCTAAGAGACTTATAAATATGTTGTTTATTATCATGTAAAAGGGATCTTTTTTTTCATCTCAGAAATAGGGAAGGAGGAAGCAAATTTTCTTTTCAAGCACAGTTTGTTGTATCAGATGTGGAATCATTGAACTTGCATATTGGAGAAATAAGGGGATTATTTCTTAATCTTTGCATTTATTAATGATTGCCAATGTCCTTTCTGTCTCCATAATTGTTCTTCAATATTATATTTGTGTTGATATTGAAGAACAATTACAGAGACACAAAGGACATTGGCAATCAAAGAGAATATTAATAAATGCAAAGATTCAAAAATAATTCCCTTGTCTATCCAATATGTAAGTTCAAAGACTCCACATCTAATACAACAAAATGTGCTTGAAAAGAAATATGCTTCCTCTTTCCTTGTTTTTGAGATGAAAAAAAAAGATCCCTTTTACATGATAATAAATAGCATATTAAAAGTCTCTCAGGAAACTTTACTGTTTTCATAACTGCCTCTTGAAAGGTTAAGAAATATTTTATCTTCTCCGGCAACTGATCTTTTGAAATTCAACCAAACAAATAAAACTTATTCTTTCATCTTCTCATGGAAGAACTATCATTTAAAATCTATCTTCAAATTAATTTAATAACTCACTTTTAAGAGTGACATTTTGACTTCCCTAAGTCCTTCCCAACACATAATTGCTACAATTATTTCTTACCTCCCTTTCAACTTCACTATTCTTAATAAGTTCCTTTTGAGGTTCATGGTTTCCAATGCAACCATAATCAGGAAGGCCAGACATCAAATTCCCAACATCAACAATATCCTGACAAGATTCAGATTCACTGCCTCCAATTCAACCACATTTAGAGAGATCAGGCAAGGGACTCTAAGCTTTAAATGTCCCTTGGTGAGCTTAGCTCTCAAGAAACTCATTACATAAAAGAGACTCCAGCTCTTGAGAGTCTTCAATAAATTGGGATTCAATTGCACACAATAATTGGTAATCCTCTGGTGCATTCAAGAAATAATCAGCTGTGCCATACGTTATATCCTTGCTCTTGGATTGTTGATGAGCCATTGCATCAAGATATTCAGCTTGAGGTAAAACTACCCAAGGCATTTGCTCTTCTTTGACTACATCAAGGCAAACATGGATCTTTCCTGAACGTAGTAAAAGGGGAGGAGTACTTATGCTTGGTGTTACTAGATGAACTGTTTGGTATTATTGTATATGGCTCACCAAGCTGCAACAATTGAGGCAAAGTTATCATCAGTCAACACCATATCAGAAGCACTCTCTGCAATAGCAGTGCTTGATCCCATTGTTATTCCAATATCTACCTTATTTAGAGCAGGAGTGTCATTTATTCCATCACCAAATGTTGTAGAACTAATGCCTTTTATATGGGTGATAACTCCTCAAACTCTGATGTGGCATATGAACACCCAACTAAGTCATCAAATGTATCAAATGCTCCAAATGGGCAACACAAAGACTCCGCTATTGACTCCTCTCTTGGTGGATCAAGCATTCCAACATGTGTAACCTTTCTTCCAACTCTAATCAAATTCAGATCTTTGATTCGACTTCTCAACCATGTTCTGATGGTTCATTGTGTGTAGTGTATACAAGGGCATTTTCATATCATTCTTGTTCTCAATATCTTTTATGAACACACTATTTGCATACATGTCTATCAGAGCATTCAAGCTATAATTATCTTATAAAAATACTCCTTTAATTATGCCTTGATTGATGTTCACACCTAATTTCAATGCTGCCATCTTGGTGGAGTCTGGCTTTATATTTGTTAGCTACATCTAGAGCTTCAAATGCTCTTGTAACTAGCCTTCATGTTATCGCTATATTTGATTTCCCATGATCATCACGTAGAGTTTATAAGAGCTTCAACATACCAATCAGGTTATGATGATTTGATTGATTAGGCCTTTCTAGAGACATATCATTGAGGCTATCATAATTTTTGGTAATGTTTCTCAAAACAACTCAGAGATGGATGCATTTTTGGGAATTCAATACTTAAACCATCACTAGAAGTCCCTACAAGATCAACTAAAATATGCTCTTCACAGCCCATTAGTAGCGGCCATTCTTTATGAATTTGATTCTTTGAGTAGAACACATCTCAATCATTGCCAAATAACTCCCACTTTAGCTCAAACCAAGAGGATGCATAGAAAACAACTCTACCAAATTATATGGAAACCTTGGCTCTAATGATTGAGATTAGATAGTACACAACAACATATACTGTAATTTGTTGGTTATCCACTTCAGATACATTATTAATTGCTCTCAATGCTCAAAAAATTTTGTAGAAAGGACAATGAATATATATTATAACTTGAATCCAGAATGAATTGCAACTACTCTACCTACAAGGTTCTCATACTCAACTTTCTCAAAGCCTGCCTCCTTAATCATTGCAGAAAATTTCTCCTGAGATGGAAACCGGCAGATGCTCTCAACTAAATACTGGCATGACATCTACTAACTGCGCTCAGTGTAATCCATGAGATTACACTTCTATTTGAAGCATTTTTAAAATAGATCATGGTCCTGCCTATACTTCCACATTTTGCATCGATGTCTTTCTTCCAGGGTAGTTACAAATACAATCTCAGGCAAGAGTGAACTACATTCCATAGATTACATCTCTTTTAGCCATTCTGCCAAGCAGTGCATCAACTATGCTTGCACATTTATCATATTTTATTTCATAGCTAGAGTCACTGGTTTCCTTAACTATTTTACCAGGAATTTTGCTAGGTCTTATATCCTTCTCACGACTAGAACTTGACCAGGAATTTGAATTATCATCTGAGTGATCCTGTGGTGAAATTGCAAGAGTAAAGGGAGGAAGTGGCTCTAGTTTATGCAGCAGTGATGCGGTGGAGGGAAAGGAGTATTTTCTATTGTCCATTGACATTATGCAACTTCCTCAAGATGTTTAGCACTGTGAACCTTCAATACTTTACCTCAAGAAAATTCCTTAGTTGATATTCAAGATGCCATGGATCCAGGAGTCATCAATCACTGAGAGGAGATCCAAAATGCCTAAGGGGGAACACACTTACACCATGAACAATGAGAAAGCCTAAATCTCTAGCAAACATATGAGCTTGATAGGTTGTCAGCCTATTTTTGTACTTTTGAACCTTTTTAATGAAGTTTGTTTTTTTCATGAAAACCAGACAACAACGAGTCGGGAGGTTGGGGCTTTCTAGAACTCTAGAACCAATGAGTTAGGGGTTCAAAAAATTTTAAAACCTCCGACCATAAAGGGAGCTAGGTAGTCAAGCTATTTTGGAGTTTAAAACTTTTCAAAACCTAGAGTCCTTAGTGAATAAAGTCACTAAAGTACTTTTGATGAAATATTTTATTCTTTTAAACCACGTGACTTCATAATGCATTTTTCTAACTTTATAAATTTGAGAAGATATAAATGCTCCACCCAAATTTATCACGTGGATAAAGTTGGGACCTCTAGATAGAAAACTTCATAATTTTCACGTAAAAGCTCCATTTTAACTAAAATTTGGAAAGAATGATGATCAGGTCCCTACGAACAAAACCTAGAAAACATTTTTTTCTCCACTAATGAGAATCTCAAACTTTGACTTTATTTGTGAATTGCAGACGGGAAAAAATGAAGTTAAAAATCTTGCACATGGTAAAGTAATTTGGCATGAAAATGGATGAATTGGGTATATTTAAGTTATAATCAAGCCCATAAGAGGAATTTGTACCATCTCAAGTAGGTTTTAAAATTTAATCATTTTTGTGTTTCGTTAGGTTTCAAGGTGTGGGTACTCGAAAAATTTGAAAATTTTCAAGTTCAAATTTTTGGACAACAACAAGATTTGATTGGGGATAAAGACTAAGAAGGATGAAGCAAGGGACCTAGAATCTCAAGTGTGGACCAGTGCTTAAATCCATTGTGCAATAGAGTCAGAGAGCATAGGAGAATAAGGGGACAGAGCAAGCCAAAAATAAGATGGAACAAGAAAGGACACTACACTACCAACACACCAAAAACTCCTAATATGTACATGGTATAAAGACTCTACCTTTGATAACTCCAAGATGGTCATGCGAATCCATTAACAAGTTGTGAGAAATAAATACCAAAGTGGAAAAGAAAAGTGTACCCATGGAGCGTTTGTAAGCTCAAAAGCCATATGTTGATTATAAGCATAAATCTGAAATTCATATGGCAAAAGAACCTCTTGAGTGATATGTCAGAGAGAAACAACCACTTTGCATTATAAACTTCTAGAATCTCTTCAAAATGCTCTTGTGTATAACCACCCATTTCTGCAGTAGATGAATTAATGTCCCATGCTTGAAAATAACCATGATTACTGAACCTATCAGAAAGCCAATCATTAGCCACATATGACACATGTAAAACTGGAAGTGAATTAAGTGTAGTTGGAGAAGAATAAGAATCTACATCATCAAGAAAACCCTCATGTGGCTGAAAATCACCCTCAACTAGAATAATATTCTCTTTCTATGGTGGAACTGATTCATGTGTTATGTGACCCAATTCATCATTCCCACCCATAAGCTATAGATCACATAAAATAGCCTCTTCTCCAAACAAAAATTTCATCTTTAGATGCATTAAGACACCAATTTGGAATGTAAACAATATATGGTTCATCACATTTATCCGTTTGATCACTTATATCAGAACTATCATGGGTACATTTAACCTCATCTTTCAAATCTTGTTCAAAAATTTCAGCATTCAGATTTTCAAAATGAAAAGATTCATAGATATTTCTGACCTCTTCTTGCGGCCATGTTTCCATTTCATCTTGCTCAAGGAATGTCAACGCCTCATACTCAATTTACATGCAATTAGGAGAAAAGACATTTGACATCTCATTTGTGTGTTGTGTATGCTCAAATTGGTCTTCATTGTCGGTAAAAGTAAATACCTCTATTTCTGCAGTATATAAGGATAAAAAAACAACACTTTTTGCATTCTCATCTTTACAATTTGCATCACATAAAGATTGTTCACCTACTACCTCACATGGGAAACTTACAGAATTATCATTGTCTTTCTCATAATGCAAATAATAAGCTTCAACTCTCCTATCCACATGAGGTTTCACTTCTACCTTGCTTGCTTTATCTCTACCAAAGTGTTTGGAATAAAAAAAAGAGAGGTTGAAGCATTCAAGAGACAGAGGTTATGTATTATGGAAACTTATAGTTTGAAAATTTTGTTTACGTATGACAGGGTTCCTCATATTTTCAATATTCAAATTATTCATAACCTAACTTGTTTTCCATAAACCACTTGTAACCATATCATCCTCAATTTTTATAGCCTCTTGTTGTACAACTTCAATGTCATTTACTTTACTTCTTTTTAACTCAAATTGAAGATTTGGATGCAATGTAGAAATAAAAGTGCACAGTTTAAGTTGTTTACTCAATTAAATGGGTGCAATAATTTTTGTAAGCAGCCGGTTGTATCTATCTATGAAATCTCTGATGGATTCACCATTTTATTTTTGAATATTGAAAAACTAATTTAGCAAATCATCTTCATCAATAGGAATTTTATACCTTGTTAAGAACTTCTTCAATGAATCCCAATTAGTTATGCACTTATGTTCTAAATAACAAAACTAATCTATTGCAAGCCCAGTAAGAGATTCAATAAATAATCTGAAGAAGACATCTTCTTCGCTTACCCCCAAAATGACACATGCGACCATGAACACCAGAATGTGTTCTTCAGCATCTTGAGAGCTTTCCCCACTAAACTTTGGAAAATGTTTCCATGATCCTTCAAGAAATGGTGAATACATAGGCAAAGAAAGAGGCCCAAAGTGATTTCCCCATGGTTGGGAAGAAGTCAAGGCCATAGTACAAATCTGAAAATTAAATCAGCAGCAGTCTTCGCTGGAACATAATATTTCTAAGTACTATTCACTTCACAAAGCCGCCGGCCTCCATCTTTGTGGAGGCACATTTAGATTTCTAGGAAAACAAGAGCATTGATCTTTCAATTTCAAATCCCCAGTTGAGTTGTCAAAAATCTATTCACTAATAGATTTTTTGGATTGAGGATAGAATTTAAATTTTCATCACTATGACATATTCATTCAAAGATAAACATTCATAGTAATGGAATTAATGAACATCCAATTCTCCAATATAAATAAATATAACCACCGGCAACACACTCAACATAAGAAGAATGATATTTCAAACACCATAGCACAAAGACTATATTTGCTCGATCACCAAACAGTATTTATCTTTCTGTATTGAAGCCAAACTGAAATTAAAACATATCAAAAGTATCTAACTTAATGAGTAAAACAAAGTTTTCCCAAAAAGAAGATCCATACTATGTCCCTCTAAATATATTTATATGTCCACATAGTGACTGTCCTTTTGAAATAGAATGGTTTCTTGAAGACAACCATTTTTAAAATAAGAATAAAGTTTTAAAAAAGTATTTGATCAAAATATTAAGAAATGCATAAAAGAAATGAAAGCTAATTTGCCACCCTTCGCCTTCCTTAAGGTCTTCAACGCTTTCCCAGCCTTGATCTTCTGCCATCTTTTCTCACACCTTCATCTTTAACTTGTATTCTCGATACTTGGTTACATTAATAGTGATGCCTTTGCTTCCTAGAGTTGTAGTAATCTATAACATGGTTATGAATCTCACTAAAGTATTACCTATCTTTGCCATATCCTCTTGAATATCAGTATCTCTCTTTCTAAAACCATTAAGGTAGACTTGCATAAGGCCCATTTTACCCAGTGACTCACTAGTGATACTGTCAGGATCTAAGACTTATTTGTAAAGCATGTCTTTAGCTTCTATTGTAATTTCCTTAGGACCCCGTAAATTCTCTCCAAACTCATTCTAGATTCAAGTTATAATAAATATTCATTGTCCTTTTAACAAAGTTTGTTGAGCATTAGGAGAAATTAATAATGTATCTAAAGTGGATAACTAGCAAATTATAGTATACATTTTTGTGTACTATCTAATCTCAATCATTAGAGACAAGGTTTTCATATACTTTGATAGAGTTGTTTTCTATGCATCCTCTTGGTTCATGTCAAAGTGGGAGATATTTGGCAATTATTGAGATGTGTTATGCTCAAAGAATCAGATTCAAAAAGAATGGCCTCTACTAACAGGCCATGAAGAGTATATTTAGTTGATCCTATAGAGACTTCTGGTGATGGTTTAAGTATTGAGTTATCGAAAATGCATCTGTCTCTAAGTTGTTTTGAGAAACATTGCTGAAAATTATGATAGCCTCAGTGATATGTCTCTGGCAAGGCCTAATCAATCAAATCATCATAACTTGATTAGTGTGTGATGATCATGGGAAATCAAATATAGTGATAACATGAAGAATAGTTACAAGAGCATTCAAAGCTCTAGATACAGCTAACAAATATAAAGCGAGACTCCACCAAGATGGGAGCATTGAAATTGGGTGTGGACATCAATCAAGGTGTAATGGAAGGAGTATTTTTATCAGATAATTATAGTTCGAATGCTCTAAGAGACATGTATACAAATAGTATGGTCATAAAAGATATTGAGAACATGAATAATATGAAAATGGCCTTGTATACATTACACATAATGAACCATCAGAATGTGGTTGAGAAGTCAAATCAAAGATCTGAATTTGATTAGAGTTGGAAGAAAGGTTACATAGGTTTGAATGCTTGATCGACCAAGAGAGGAGTCGATAGTGGAGTCTTTGTGTCACCATTTTGGAGCATTTGATCCATTGGATGACTTAGTTGGTCATTCATATATTGCATCAGAGTTTGAAGATTTATCACCCATACAACAGGCATTATCTCTAAAATGTTTGGTGATGGAATAAATGACACTTCTTGTCTTAAAAAGGTAGATATTGGAATAGCAATGGGATCAGGCATTGTTGTTGCAAGGATTGCTTCTAAAATGGTGTTGACTGATGATACCTTTGCCTCAATTGTTTCAGTGGGGCAAGCCATATACAATAATACAAAATAGTTGATTTGGTAACACCAAGCACAAGTGCTCCTCCCCTTTTACTATGTTCAAGAAAGATGCATGTTTGCCTTGATGTAGTCAAAGAAGAGAAAATGCCTTGGGTAGTTTTACCTCAAGCTAAATATCTTGATTTAATGGGTCATCAACATTCTGAGACCAAGGATATAATGTATGGCATAGATGATTATTTCTTGAATGCACCAAAGGATTACCGATTATTATGTTCAAGTGAATCCCAGTTTATGGAAGGCTCTCAAGAGCTGGAGTCTCTTTTATGTAATGAGTTTCTTGAGATCTATGCTCACCAAGGGACTTTTAAAGGTAAGAGTCCCATGCCTGATCTCTCTAAATGTGGTCAAATTGGAGGCAATGAATCTGAATCTCGTTAGGAGATTGTTGAAGCTAGGAATTTGATGTCTAGCCTTGCTTATTATGGTTGCATTTCAAACCATGAACATCAAAAGGAACTATTGAAGACAGTGAAGTTGAAAGGGAGGTAAAAAGTAATTGTAAGAATTATATGCATTGGGAAGGACTTAGGGAAGTCAAAATGTCACTCTAAAAAGTGAATTATTAAATTAATCTAAAGATAGCTTTTAAAAGACAATTATTCCACGAGAAGATGAGAGAAAAAATTTTATTTGTTTAGTGGAATTTCAAAAGATCAGTTATGGGAGAAGATAACAGATTTCTTAACCTTTCAAGAGGCAGTTATGAAAATGGAAAAGTTTCTTGAGAGACTTATAAATATGCTATTTATTATCATGTAAAAGGGATCTTTTTTTTCAGCTCATAAACAGGGAAGGAGGAAACATATTTTCTTTTCAAGCATAGTTTGTTGTATCAGATGTGGAGTCTTTGAACTTACATATTGGAGAAATAAGGGGATTATTTTTGAATCTTTGCATTTATTAATATTCTCTTTGACTGCCAATGTCCTTTGTGTCTCAATAATTATTCTTCAATATTATATTTGTTATGTCAGATTGTGTTGATGTTTTATTTCTAATACTGTGAATTCAAGATTAAATCATCTTTTGAAAATGATCTGCTATTTATCTTTTCTTATTTACCAATTGGGGTTGTGGGATATGTGAACTGTGAGTCATTTAACCTGCATCCTCATCATTTAAATTAACATATCGCACCTATGTTATGGCTATGAACAAGTGTTAGTCTCCCTTTTCTCCTTTCTAATTAAAAGCATACCCTATGTTTCCATTTATTGTGTATCATAAGGGGGAGCTATACCTCTAAAATTTAGAGAAAGTTTGTCAATTCAATGACAACTTCTCCAACTGTTAGTGTAGTTAGTCCTTCTTCTCGGGAATTTTGAGTCATTTTTCATAGCTATTTTCAAAGAAAAAATCTGTTCACTAACATGTTTTTGGAAACTCTACTAGGGATTCGAAATAGAAAGATCAGTGCTCTTGTTTTTCTAGAAATATAAAGGTACCTCCATGAGCATGGAGGCTCGCGGCTCGATGAAGTTAAATGTACTCAAAAATACTTTGTTCCAAAGAAGACTACTACTGATTTAATTTTTAGATTTGCAATATGGCCTTGACTTCTTCCCAGCCATGGGGAAATCACTTTGGGCCTCTTTCTATGCCTATATATTCACCATTGCATGAAGGATCATGAAAAAAATTTCCAAAGTTCAGTAGGGAAAGCTCTCTAGATGCTAAATAACACATTCTTGCATTCATGGTTGCATGTGGCATTTTGGGGGTAAGCGAAGAAGATGTTTTTGTCAAATTGTTTATTGAGTCTCTTACTAGACCTATAGCAGATTGGTTTTGTTATTTAGAAGACAAGTGAATAACTAATTGGGATTCATTGAAGAGGAAGTTCTTGGCAAGGTATAAAAGTCCTATTGATGGAGCTATTTTGCTGAATCAGTTTTTCAATATTCAAAAACAAAATGGTGAATCCATCAGAGATTTCATAGACAGATACAACCAACTGCTCAGAAAAATTCCTACACCCATTCAACCAAGTAAGCAACTTAAACTATGCACTTTTATTTCTGCATTGCATCTAGATGTTCAATTTGAGTTAAAAGGAAGTAAAGTAAATGAGATTGAAGTTGCACAACAAGAGACTATAAAAATTGAAGATGATATGGTTACAAGTGGTTTATGAAAAATAAGTCAGGTTATGAATAATTTGAATATTGAAAATATGATTAAGCTTGTCATATGCAAACAAAATTTCCAGCCTATAAGTTTCTATAATACGCATCCTTCATCTCTGGAATGCTTCAACCTCTCTATTTTTTATTCCAAACACTTTGGTAGAGATAAGGCAAGCAATGTAGATGTGAAACCTCATGTAGATAGGATAAGTTGAAGCTTATTATTTGTATTATGAGGAAGACAACAATAAATTTATAAGTTAATCTTTAAATGTGATGCAAATTGTAATGATGAGAATGCAAAGGGTGTCATTTTGTCATCCTTATATACTATAGAAATAGAGGTATTTATGATTACCGATAATGAAGACCAATTTGAGAATACATAGCACATAGATGAGATGTCAAATGTCTTTTCTCCTATTTGCATGCAAACTGAATATGAGGCCTTCACATTCCCTGAGCAAGATGAAATGGAAACATGGCTGCAAGAAGAGGTCAGAAATGATCTTATCTATGAATCTTTTCATTTTGAAAATATGAATGCTGAAATTTTTAAACAAGATTTGAAATATGAGGTTAAAAGTAGCCATGATAGTTCTGATATAAGTGATCAAATGGATAAATGTGATGAACCACATATTGTTTACATTCTGAATTGGTGTCTTAATGTATCTGAAGATTCATTTTTGTGTGGAGAAGAGGCTATTTTATGTGATCTATAACTTATGGATGAGAATGATGAAGTGGGTCACATAACACATGAATCAGTTCCAGTACAGAAAGAGAATATTATTCCAGTTGAGGGTGATTTTAATCCCCATGAGGGTTTTGTTGATGATGTAGATTTTGATTCTTCTCCAACTAAACTTAATTCACTTCCATTTTTACATGAGTCATATGTGGCTAACGATTGGCTTTCTGATGGGTTGAGTAGTCATGGTTATTTTTCAGGCATGGGACATTAATTCATCTATCGCAGAAATGGGTGGTTATACACAAGAGCATATTGAAGAGATTTTAGAAGTTTATGATGTAAAGTGTTTGTTTGGCTCCAACATATCACTTAGGAGGTTCTTTTGCCATATGAATTTCAGATTTATGTTTATAATTAGTAGATGGATTTTGAGCTTACAAATGCTCCATAGGTACACTTTTCTTTTCCACTCTAATATTTATTTCTCCTAGCCTATTAATGGATTCACATGACCATCTTGGAGTTACCTAAGGTAGGGTCTTCCTACCATGTACATATTAGGAGTTTTTGGTGTGTTGGTAGTGTAGTGTCCTTTCTTGTTACATCTTGTTTTTGGCTTGCTCTCACCCCTTTTTCCTTTGTGCTCTCTAACTCTATTGCCCAATGGATTTAAGCACTAGTCCACACTTGGGATTTTGGGTCCCTTGCTTCATCCTTCTTAGTCCTTGTCTCCAATCAGAGCCCGCTGTTGCCCCAAAATTTGAACTTGAAAATTTTCAATTTTTTGGAGTACCCACACCCCGAAACCTGTCAAAACACAAAAATGATTAAATTTTAAAACCTACCTGAGCTGGAGCAAATTTCTCTTATGGGATTGATTATAACTGCAATATACCCAATCTGTCTAGTTTTCATAACAAATTACTTTACCATGTGCAAGATTTTTAACTTCACTTTTTCCCGTTTGCAATTCACAAATAAAGTCAAAGTCTAAGATTCTAGTTACTAGAGAAAAAATGTTTTCTAGGTTTTGTCTATAGGGGCCTGATCATCATCCTATCAAAATTTCATGTAAAATGGAGCTTTTATGTGAAAATTATGAAGTTTTCTATCGAGAGGTCCCATGTTTATTCACAAGATAAATTTTTAGTGGAGCATTTATATTTTCTCAAAGTTATAAAGTTAGAAAAATTCATTATGAAGTCACATGGTTTAAAAGAATAAAAGATTTCATCAAAAGTACTTTGGTGACTTTATTTACTAAGGATTTTGGGCTTTGAAAAGTTTTAAACTCCAAAATAGCCCGACTACCTAGCTACCTTTATGGTCGGAGGTTTTGAAAAATTTTGAACCCCCAACTCATTGGTTCTAGAGTTCTAGAAAGCCTCGACCTCTCAAATCCTTGTCAGTATTTCACGAAAAAATGAACTTCATTAAAAAGGTTCAAAAGTTCAAAAAGAGGCTGATCACCCGACAAGCTCATATGTTTGCTAGAGATTTAGGGTTTCTCCCTGTTCATGATGTAAGTGTGCTTCCCCTTAGGCATTCTGTACTCCTCTCAATGATTGATGACTCCTAGATCTATGGCATCTTTAATGTCAACTAAGGAATTTTCTTGACGTAAAGTATTGAAGGTTTGTAGTGCTAAACATCTCGAGGAAGTTGCACAATGTCAATGGACAATAAAAAATACTCCTCTCCCTCCATCGCATCACTACTGCATAAATCAGAGCCACTTCCTCCCTTTATTCCTAAAATTTCATGACATGATCTCTCAGATGGTAATTTAGATTCCTAGTTGAGCTCTAGTAGTGAGAAGGATATTAGACCTAGCAAAATTCCTAGTAAATTTAGTCAAGGAAACCAGTGACTCTAGCTTTAAAATAAAAGATGGTAAATGTGGAAGCATAGTTAATGCATTTCTTGACATAATGGCTCAAAGAGATGTAATCTATGGAATACAGTTCACTCTTGCCAGAGATTGTATTTCCAACTGCCTCGAAAGAAAGACATTGATGCAAAATGTGGAAGTATAGGCAAGACTGTGATCTGTTTACAAAATGCTTTAAATAGAAGTGTAATCTCATGGATTACAGTGAACACAGTTACTACATGTCATGCCAATATTTATTTTAAAGCATCCGATAGTTTCCATCTTAAGAGAAATTTGCTGCAATGATTAAGGAGGTAGGCTTTGAGAAAATTTAGTATGAGAACCTTGTAGGTAGAGTAGTTATAATTCATTCTAGATTCAAGTTATAATTAATATTCATTCTCCTTTTGACAAAGTTTGTTGAGCATTGAGAGAAATTAATAATGTATCTAAAGTGGATAACCAGCAAATTATAGTATACATTGCTATGTACTATCTAATCTCAATCATTAGAGCCAAGGTTTTCATATACATTGGTAGAGTTGTTTTCTATGTATCCTCTTGGTTCGTGTTGAAGTGGGAGATATTTGGCAATGATTGAGATGTGTTCTGCTAAAAGATTTAGATTTAGAAAGAATGGCCCCTACTGACTAGCCATGAAGAGTATATTTTAGTTGATCGTATAGGGACTTCTGATGATGGTTTAAGTATTGAGTTCCCAAAAATGCATCTAACTCCAAGTTGTTTTTAGAAACATTACCAAAAATTATGATAGCCTCGGTGATACATCTCTAGCAAGGCCTAATCAATCAAATCATCATAACCTGATTGGTTTGTTGAATCTCTTATAATCTCTGTGTGATGATTGTGGGAAATCAAATATAGTGATAACATGAAGACCAGTTACAAGAGCATTCGAAGCTCTAGCTGTAGCTAACAAATATAAAGCCAGACTCCACAAAGATGAAGGCATTGAAATCAGATGTGGACATCAATCAAGGTGTCATGGTAGGAGTATTTTTATCAGATAATTACAGTTCAAATGCTCTGATAGACATGTATGCAAATAGTGCAGTCATAAAAGATATTGAGAACATGAATAATATGAAAATGGCCTTGTATACACTGCACACAATGAACCATCAGAACGTCGTTGAGAATTTGAATCAAAGATTTGAATTTGATTAGAGTTGGAAGAAAGGTTACATAGGTTGGAATGCTTGATCCACCAAGAGAGGAGTCCACAGCAGAGTCTCTGTGTCATCGGTTTGGAGCATTTGATCCATTGGATGACTTAGTTGGGTGTTCATATACCACATCAGAGTTTGAGGAGTTATCACCCATACAATGGGCATTAGCTCTACAACGTTTGGTGATGGAATAAATAACACTTCTCCTCTTAAAAAGGTAGATATTGGAATAGCAATGAGATTAGGCACTATTGTTGCAAAGAACACTTCTGATATGGTGTTGACAGATAATACCTTTACCTCAATTGTTGCAGCTGGGCAAGCCATATACAATAATACAAAATAGTTCATCCATTAATACCAAGCACAAGTACTCCTCCCCTTTTACTACGTTTAGGAAAGATGCATGTTTTCCATGATGTAGTCAAAGAAGAGCAAATGCCTTAGGCAGTTTTACCTCAAGATAAATATCTTTATACAATGGCTTGTCAACATTCTGATAGCAAGGATATAATGTATGGCATAGATGATTATTTCTTGAATGTACTAGAGCATTACCAATTATGGTGTGCAGGTGAATCACAAATTTTTGAAGACTCTCAGGAGCTGGAGTCTCTTTTATGTAATGAGTTTCTTGAGAGCTAGGCTCGCCAAGGGACTTTTAAAGCTAAGAGTCCCATGCCTGATCTCTCTGAATGTGGTAGAATTGGAGGCAATGAATTTGAATCTCATTAGGAGATTGTTGAAGCTGGGAATTTGATGTCTAGCCTTCCTAATTATGGTTGCATTGGAAACCATGAAGCTCAAAATGAACTTATTGAAAATAGTGAAGTGGAAAGGGAGGTAAAACGTAATTGTAGCAATTATATGCATTAGGAAGGACTTAGGGAAGTCAAAATGTCACTCTTAAAAGTGAGTTATTAAATTAATCTGAAGATAGCTTTTAAAAGGCAGTTATTCCATGAGAAGATGAAAGAATAAATTTTATTTGTTCGATGGAATTTCAAAATAGCAGTTACAGGAGAATATAAAAGATTTCTTAACCTTTCAAGAGGTAGTTACGAAAATGGACAAATTTGTCCTTCAAAAATAGCTATGGAAAATGACTCAAAATGCCCAGGAAGAAGGACTAACAACACTAACAAGATTGTCAGTGTAATTGAGTTCAGTGTGTAGATGATGTTGGAGAGCGTGTTGAGTTAGTTGGGGTTTAGAGACCCATTTCTCTCCGTGTAATTTCAGCTATGCAGCTGAAGCATGCCTTGTGGCAAGGTTGTTAGATGTTCGCTATTTAAGTTAGTGAGCTTACTGAGGGTGGGATTTAGGAGGTATCTCTTGATGATCATCCTATTCTTCAGGAGTTTTAAGGATGTCTTTCCAAGTGATATTCTAGGTATGTTGCCTAAACGTGACATAGACTTCCATATTGATCTCATTCCTGGTGTGAAGCCTATTTCTTGGGTACCATATCGCATGACTACTCAGGAGTTGAGTGAGTTGCAGTTGCAGTTAGAGGAGTTACTAGAGAAGGGTTTCATTTATCCCAGTGTATCCCCTTGGGGAGCACCTACCATCTTCGTGAAGAAGAAGGACAGATCTCTTCGCTTGTGCATTGATTATCGCTCGATGAACAAAGTGACGGTGAAGAATCGTTACCGGTTACCTCAGATAGATGATTTGTTTGATTAGATTAGGGGAGCCAAGGTGTTCTCCAAGATAGATCTAAAGTCAAGATACCATCAGCTTCGCATTAATGAGGCAAACATTCATCAGATGACATTTCATACATGCTATGGGCATTATGAGTTCACGGTTGTTCCTTTCGGGTTGACTAATGCTCTATTAGTTTTCATGAGTTTGATGGATGGGGCGTTTCACACCTATCTTGACCGGTTTGTTCTCATGTTCCTTGATGATATTTTGATTTATTCAAGGACTATGGAGGAGTATGAAGGCCATTTACGACAAGTGTTGCAGTGCTTGCGAGATAATCAGTTGTTCAACAATTTGGCCAAGTGTGAGTTCTTCCAGACTGAGGTGAGATATTTGGGCCATTTCGTCTCAGGAGAGGGTATCTCAATGGATCCTTCTAAGATTCAGGCCATTGTGGATTGGCCAGCACCAACAAATGTTGCTAAGGTTCATAGTTTCATGAGATTGGCATGTTAGTATCACCGATTTGTGAGAGATTTCTCTCGGGTAGCCTATGCCATCACTTCTCTTCAGCAGAAAGAGAAGTTTGTGTGGCCAGATTAGTGTGAGTTAGTTTTTTTGGCTCTTAAGGAGTGGCTGACTAGTGCACCTATCTTAGTAGTGCCTAATCCTATAGGTGATTTTGTAGTTTGCACCAATGTTTCGTTGGAGGGTGTGGGGGTAGTTCTTATGCAGGAGGGACGAGTGATTACTTATGAGTCCTGTAAGCTCAAGGATCACAAGCTAAACTACCCCACCCATAGTTTGGAGTTAGTGGTTGTCATCCATGCATTGGTGCATTGGAGACATTTCCTCTTGGGACATCGGTTTGAGTTGTATAGTGATCATCACAGTTTGCAATATATCTTCACTCAGCCTAATTTGAATGCTCGGAAGCACCATTGGATGGAGTTCCTCTGTGAGTATGACTTTGAGGTTCACTACATCCAGGGTAAGGAGAATATTGTTGTGGATGCCTTGAGCAGGAGGAGACATGAGATCTTAGTTTTGTCCCTTGGAGTTGATCTGAGGAGCCGTATTTTGGAGTCACTTTGTAGTGATACTTGGTATCACGAGGTTAGAGTAGAGTTTGAGTCTAGGAGAGTCCTTGAGGGTAGGTTTGTAGGTTTCTCTCTTGAGTCTAATGGACTTTTGCAATATGTTGGTCATATTTATGTTCAATATTTTAGAGATCTTCGTTCCTTGGTTTTGTCAGAGGCGCATCATGCACCCTATTCAACTCATTCGGGTGTCATGAAGATGCATGTCGATCTTTGACAGTTGTGTCATTGGGTAGGTTTACGATGAGATATTACTAATGTTGTGGCTCGGTGTCTCTAGTGCCAGTGGGTGAAGGTAGAGCATCAATACCCAGCAGGACTATTACAGCCTCATTCCATCCCTAGATGGAAGTGCGATATGATATATCTTGATTTCATAGTGGGGCTACCTATGTCATCGTGTCATCATGATGCTATTATGGTTACAGTGGAATGATTAAGTCTCCTCATCTATGTGAGAGGTGTACTTGGTTCCATGTGGTGCTATCCCTTCAAGCAGTCATGATGACACTCCATCTGATCTGTACTCTAGTGTCTAATACCTTAATAGTTGTGAGTAGTACCCGACCTTTGATTGCATGAGCATCTCTATGTTATGACACTAGCTTTATGCATTGTTTTCCATGTCTGCTCTATGATTGATCTGAGTGTTGGCCATCATATATACCCTTGCTTTGTTACTTCTGTTTGGGCCTTGTGACTACATCCGAGTATGGTGGGGTAGTCTCTTATGAGTCCACATAGTTGGGAGGCATTACCACTGCCATTTGAGACTGGTGAATAAGTTACCGGAGCACCAGTTAGAGATGTTCTTTCTCTCTCTATTACTTTATCAGTTGTACTTATTCAGTCATTGTATCATATTCATGACTATGTTATTGTACTGTATATTCTTTTATGTAATTGTACTCTCGTAAGAGACAAGATGTAATCATGTAATTTAATTAGAAGAAATGAGATGTTTGTTATTTGACTTAGGGATTCTGGTGTGGGTATTGAATCTGCTTGTGCAATGATGATTATGGATTCATGTTTATATTTGGAATGGGTATTAGGAACATTTGAGTTGGTGTTTAAAATGAATGTAGTTGTAACAATGTTTCCTCTAGAGAGTGATTTAGTCCTCTCCCATGGGTTGTACATCCAGCCATACTTGGCCATGAATTTTGTCGACATATCGAATTGGCAACCATCTTATGTGTATTTTATCTATTTATGTCAAAAAAAATTATCTTGCCCTCTTTTGGCTCTTACCATTTGAGGGTTATGTAGTGGGATGTTACACTCACTTTATTTCAAAAAAATTCACACATGTGATGCAATCTCATTCAAATACTTTTTTCCTTAAACCTTGCATAAAATCCCCTTCACCAAATTATTCAACCTTTCAATCTGCTATTATATTCAAAAGTCTGCCTTCATTTGGACTTATCTTTATTTGTGCTCCTCACAGAAATCTAATGGTGCTTGAATGATATAACTTTATTCCACACACTTCCTTCACACTCCACTCTTAATCTTCACATCTCACTTCTACTTCCATCTTATATCTTCTACAAGTACCTTTAGATCTGCATATCTCTATATATGTAAATCTCTTTGCTAATGTATCTATAACATAGCTTTTAAAACACACTTCTTGGAATAAGTCTGATCTGCACTTCATAACACTACTCCTCCTCTTATTTACACTTAGAAAATCTTCATTCAATTACTTACACTATTTTTATATCTGCTCTTCACATTAAAATATACTTCATTAAATTCTCACTTTCCAACCACATATTCTTCCACCATATATACTCTTTCAAATGAATGTGTCTTTTGTAATGGACACAACTCTTCATAAACATACACCACTTCCAAACATAACTTACCTTTTCATAACCAAGTTTTTGCCTTTTCAACAAAACACACCTCTTAATCACATACTTCCCAAATGATGACTTCTTATATTTCATTCTTAACTCTTCACTAAAATATAGCCATTGTTGTTTGGATCTCTACCTTTCCATTTATTCACAAATCGTTGCCTTTTGTATTTCAATGCAGACATAATTGAATTTGCACCCTTTCCTTATTATTTAAATAAGACAAGTTTGTCTTATATGGGTGCTCCATGGGAGGTTGGTCACTTTATAGTTAAAAATGTAATTTTAACCTTTCCACTTTGTAATTGTTCTTTGTATATATTAATCTTTGTCTACTTCAAAGAAATCACACCTTGACTTAAATCTCGGTCCTCTTAAATAAAGTTGCTTCCCTTCTTAACAAACTCGTTGTCCTCCTTAACAAGGTCGTTGTCTTATTCAGTTGCTCTTTTTGATACAAGTCACACCTTTAATCATCAAATAGAATGCATACTTCAGAGTGCACCACCTTATTCAAGTTGCACACCTTCCTTTAAATCACATGCCACATCTATCTTTTAAATAAGGATTTCATCCTTAATATAGAGTGCCACTTTAAACAAAAGAGTCGGCCACTATGAAGACAATAGTTTGAACTCCATTTTTATTTAATTTTGAACCTTCAAAAGACTTGGCACTGAAAGATAAATCGACCCAATTAAATATCCATGTTTAAATGTTTAATTTAAACTTGATCATCCCTATTGTTTGCAGTTTCATTAAATGAGACTCTCTCTTTTAATAAACTTGTTGTATATGTAACTCACTATCTTTTGGATATCATCGCTACTTTGTAACTCTAATAATCTACTTCTTCTTGTTAATCAAATTTCTCACATTTGGTGGCTTCTTCTTCGATTTTGAGAGTTTGCATTGTACTTGAGTATCTTATCAAGCTTCATGGCTAGGACTCATTTTTATTTACATTACACATGGGTACCTCACCAAGATTGTAGTCAGGACCCATTTTTCATAATACTCACCTAAGATATACTTAAGGGGGAGTGTTAGTGTATACCTTTAATCTATAGGCATACACATTTGTAACTAAGCCTACTTAGGTGCATTGGCATATTAGCACATGTTAATTTGAACTTGTCAAAGTAGTTGTAGCTATTTTGAGAGGTGTTAACTTGAATCAACACCTCACACTATGTTTGTGGGAGGTTACTTGCCACAACTCTATGATAGAGAAGTCCTATCCTCTTTTCATGGAGATTCGGGTACCTAAGACAACTCTATTTATACTCTCCTTATTGGCTAATACATTTGGTCAATTCCATTGCAATTCATGTGCGTGTTTGTGTATTCCATGATCTTAGGTTTCTACAAAATCAAATCTGATACAAACAACCATATATGTGTGTCTTCCCTATCCATATTGTAGATAATTACATATCAACATTATTATGTATTCCTAACCTATGTGAATTTTTCTATAAAATATTTTCTACACTTGGTCATCATTGACTGCTTCCTCAATGTCTTCCCATTCATGCCAGAGTTTGAAGTACCAAAGTTAATAGTGAAGAACCAGTCATGGACATCTACTTCTCTCAAGAGAACCTTGAGGAATTTTGCACACTACATGTCCTTCTATTCTCGCTCCTCATTTTATCTCACCAATGTAATCACAAAAGTTACCCATGATGCATTACACAGCCAGGGGATCACCTGGCAAGTGTCATTATTGGGAAAGAACCCCCCACCAGTGTGGTTTAATTAGTGTTTCTAACAACACCCAAATACCATCTTTTGTATCCCCCAGATCTAATAGCACAACAACCATCATAGAGAATATATTAGTATTCACCCTATATTAATGAGAATTGGAGATGAAAGTGTCCCCAAGCACCATATAGAATGTGCGGAAAATAATAACCAACCATGATTTGAAGATATTTCTCAACCTAAGATTTAAGATATGTCCCATGAAATCAATTTGCCTCCTCTTTGCTTTGAGACATATTGTTGAATCCATATTGTCAACTTCACTGCAAATGGCATTCTGATTAGCATATATATTGTGTGTTGTAGTACTACCTACATAGTTATCATCATAAATGTTAGCATCTTCTTTGAGCCATCCTCCTTTGCCATCAGGCAAGCCATCTATCACAACATACTAGTCCATGATGTCCTATTTTATTTTCATTCATGTGAAATGGCATGTCGACAAATTTCTAATTTCTCCCACACTTCCTTTGAGTTGGCATGCAGATACTTATTTGGTTCATATAAATTCTCATATTCACTAGTTTGTCCACCTCAATGTTAGCTTCATTGTTAGTTCCATCTAGCAATTTCCTTGCCATTGATGCTAACATTTCTTTGACCTCACACAGGTACCTATATAGGACATTACTAAATCAATGGTATTCAACTGTTTTCTCATACATGAAGCATAAATAACCTAGTATGATGATTAGGCTCCCTCCTATATTTGAGACCCTAGAAAATAAGTTCAAACATTCTAGATTGAGAGCTATATTCTATTTATTTTGATCCATGACCATCCACACAGGGTCATTTTTCTATTTCTATTATTTACAACATAAAATATAGAATTGAGGAACCAATGACTCAAACTAAGGTCACACAACCAATAATGGAGTATACAACATTAGAACCATATCCATGGATGGAGAGACAAATGATGCAATAACAAAATTTGTAGGAAGGGCCCAACCATTCTAGAGTGGGGAACAATTGATCATTTTTCTCATACACCAACTAGGTTAAGATCCTTTTTCTAGCCCCCACACCCCTTTCTATAGTTTATAGTAGGAGACCTCATTTACTCTATAATGGTGGAAACAGAGACCATTTGAAGGAGATAGATATGTAGGAGATCATGATCCCCAAATGTTAGGTATTAATGTTCATATACATATTTTTAGTACCAAGGTTATAGAAATAATGAACATTGACTGAATGCAAGCACCGAATCTAGCCACTTGAGACAATAGGAGCATTCTCAACCTACAAGAAAACAAGTATTGCAAACAATGGACAACTAGAATGCAAAAATAGGGTTAGGGTTCTTTACACAAATAAAAATATGCATGCTTTGTAAAGGAAATATTTTATTGTTATTTTATTTTGATTCAATATGCCTTGGCCTAATTTAGACAGAGTTTTCTTAACATAGGTATGCTATTTAATTAAATAATTTTATTATTTGATTAATTATTTTCCACTTGTTCTAATCCTCATTAGTTAGCCAGATACATTAAACCTAGATACTTGCACAAAAGTCAAACTAACATTACATCTTCACCACCCATTCCATACTACACCTCTTAATCCTATCCATTCACATAAGGATAAGCCATAGTTTCCTCTCAATCAATCTTAGAAGCCCTGGGATACAACTTAGAAGCCTCCTTTTTTTTTTCCCTAAAGTTGTCTCATCAAATCATAGCCATCCATGTAATCAAATCTTAGACATTCATCCTATCATAAATCAAGCCTCAATGAAGCCATAATCAAGAGCTTTGAAGGCAATGTTATGTTGTCAAAGTGACCAACCAACAATTAAATCATTATAAAAAATTATTAGAGAAAAAGAACCATTGTCATAGTGCAACAAGGGCTATTGTGGTAGGATCTTTCTATGCTTTTCCTTTGATTTTTGTTAGCTCTTTAAATATTAATGGATTGATAAAATGTATAATGACACAAGTCTATGACATGTTAAATTATTTTATTTATAAGATATTGTATCATACTATAATATAAGTAGTATTTTATAAGTGGATCTTTTATTGGCTATTTTTCACTCAATATTATTTTTAAAGTTTCTAGGTTAATTTGGTAATACAATTTCTTATATATGTTATATATTATAAAGTTTATACAACAATCTCATAAAATACTAACCACAAAACTACTTTATCATTAGTATATTCATATGTTTACATAATAAACTTTTAAAATAATGAGTGTATCCTATACAAGCTCTTTCAACAACTTAATTTGAAATAATTTTTTTTAAGTGAAAAATATTATTTTTATTAGTTTTTAATTAAAAAATAAATTATATTTATTGCAGCAATATATAAATTTTAAGTTAGATTTGTTGCTGCAATATATGCTATTGTGTTCCAGATTGAAATCCTAAAGGACTCACCTTTAGACCCAATTTTAATATAATATAATTTTATTCTGTATCTTTTTAACTGAGTGCAATAGAAAAATACTTATCTAACACTGTAATTGAAGTTAGGATGGAAACTAAAGAACATAATTTGGCATGTGGAATCTATGGAAAACATTGTAGTGGAAGTAACAACATGAAGGAGATATAGGAATTAACTATCAATAATACTCAAAGAAAAGGAAAACCTCAGCTGCCAAGCCACCAAAGGGTCACCCAGCCCGCCCTAGTGAATCAAAAAATAAGCCAAAAAACACAACAATCAATCACCAGAAGGAAATCAAGATTAATATTCTGAAAATTGCAGCAAGTTATGATGTCTAAATGTTTAAATTAGTATTGAAAGAGGTATTATGTAGTTACATGGTTGTTTTTGAGCTTTGAGAATTGTCGGCAAATGGACAATTTATCAAGTCTGTTGATGACTGTTTTGATGCAATCATAACAATAAGTTAAAATTCACATATAATGAACTGAAACTATACTTGAAAGACAAGAAGGAATCATTTGGTGATTCGACTAATCCCAAGTCTACAATGGTTCGGTTGGTCAAGTTCAGTTGGTCAATGTGAAGCTGTAATGTTCAAGGGGCCTTACGTAGTTTAGGTTTATTTTGTGGTTTACTGGACTAAGAATATGTAAAGAGGTCATAGATTTCAACAAGTATTCTGTTCATTTGCATACAAGTGATACTGGGCTGCAAGTTTTAGAAGATTTTCTTGGATTTTTGCAGCTTTCTTCTTTATCTGTTTATGGAAACTGTCTACTTATAGCTCTGTTATCATGCTTCTTCAAATTTGAGCCAATTTCCTTTGGATTTCTACGTTTTCAGCTAGATATTTCAGATGGGTTGGGAAAAGTTAGAAAGATCTACTCTATACCTCACTTAATCTACCGAAGGATCTAAGTGTTTCTGTTATGCACTTATGTAAATACCACAGTAGTTTGATCAAATCCACAGTAAAAACCCTAAATGTAAGTTCTGAGCATTTTCACAAACATACATTTAAAATTGCAAGCTCTCAAAGAAGATATTTCAAAACACAAAGAAGAGCAGGAGAACACTCAGAAGATAGATGCAGAACTCCAGATTCTATTGCATTAGAAATGAATAGTCATACATGATTTACAATGTAGGAATGACTCTTAGTTTCATTGATCATACTACAGAGAACTTACAAGCTTTACAGATACAGTAAGGCAGCCAGACATTCCACGCGCACCTTACTGCAGACAAACAGGCGACCTCCTTCTTCTACTTCTAAACTATGCTAAGCTATCTTGCTGTGTTTTCCTAGAATCTCTGTTGTGTAGCCCCTGTTGTAAAGTATTACAGTGTAGAGAGGCACAATATAAAGACATTTTGATTGTCCTCACTATAGCAAAAACCTAACTGAACCCCTGGTTCAAACCTCTAGTTACAGCAATAAATGCAGGTGAACCAGTTCTCAAAAATATCTCTGAGCTGTGGTCAAATCTGGACAAAATATTGCCCCTTCTGAGAAGTTCCGGCAGCTGGGTAATAACTTCTGCTTGTCTGTTGTGATAATACCTCCAGCTGCGACCTTCTTCTTTACTTGAATGGCCTTGACCTTTTGTATTTCATCTCTATCTTCTTGCTCCTGAGATCAGATCTTCTGTCTCCATGAGGTCACTGTGTTGACTTTCTAGCTGCTTCCTCAATTGCAAGCCTGCAAGACAAGACAAGCAATAAGTTTCACATTTATCACATAAAAACAGCAGGAAATTAAAATAAGCATTCAAATCATGGTGACTGCGCAAGATGGAGAAAATCGGATCAGAAAATTGCTCAAAAACGCGTTCAGACTGCTTAAACTACACGGGTCAACCATCGCTGACCGAAAAAATGCCAGAGGCACCAAAAAAACACTTTAAAATTTGACCGCCTCATTTCCCGCCCATCGGCATGATATTCGCTATCGGTGCGTCAAAAAAAACCAGGTTAGTCGATATACCTCATCATCATGATATTCTGGAAATAGCATTCCCTCCTGAAGGTCCAGATGAATGTCATCATGATGATTCGCTTCTGCATATCAGGGAAAAGAACAACATCATCATCATCATATTGTTGAAGAAGAATAGGAGGATGCGAATATGATCATGCTGCCGAGGAGAGGAAAAATGATGGTGACGTCATCATGATATTCGGGCTTCATTGAAATGCTAAGGATGACGTCATCATCATGTTCGGTTAAGATCAAGGGGATATTTGTGATATCGGGTTACCTAAGGAGCATGATCAGGATGATGAAGTGAATATGACCCTTTCGCGGCCAAGGTAACCCTCTCGAGAAAAATCAGCATGATGAAGATCATCATCATATTTGCTTTTGTCGAACTTGGAATAAGACGTCATCATGATATTTGGGAACCGGATCGGGTTTTGGAAAATATCCTGTTGAAGGAAAAATGTGATGATGATCATCAGGAGGATATTTGTTTTTTCGCTATTCAGATCGGGATGACGTCATCATGATATTCGGGTCCTTTGTTAAACTTAGAACATGACGTCATCATGATATTTCGCCAACCGGATCATGTTTGAGAAAAATCCTGCCGAAGGGAAAATGTGATGATGATGATGATCATCATCAGGATAATTGCATAAAGGTCGCATTTTCGGCAGGAGGACTTCACGAAATATCAGGCGAACAAACAAGATCATGATGATCTTGACAATCAGGACAGGATAAAGAATGATGATGACATCATCATGATATTCGCGCTAGGGTGATATTGTAAAATATGATGATGCTGTTTAAGAAATGCAATATCGACCACCTCTTCTGAATAGACAGGGTGATCATCATGATATTCGCTAACCGGAGATTAGGAGGATATGAAGATGATGATCCTCCTTCTCGAATTATGATGATGATGTCTCCAACACTTAAGCAAATTTTAGCGAATATGACCTTCTTGTGAAAGATCAGGATGATGTGAAGTCGTCATCATCATATTTCGAACTTCAGCAAATATCATGATGATGACCTTGCGATAGGATTTGAACGTGCGCATGCAAATATGCCGATAATGAATTTGCTAAGTCAGGGTTATCTTACTATCAGCATGATATTTTAGTTTTTTAGGCGATGCAAAGATATCATGATGATGTTCGCGATAAAAAAGACCGCTTCGACGGGGGAACTTACCTTGACTTAAAGCCGATGTCATCATGATATTTGAACCTCAGGATATTGTCGGGGGGGTGCGTTTCAAATATGATGATGATGTCTTTATACAGCAAAACCAAGTTTATAAAATATGACGCTCTTAAGAAAATCATGATGCTGCATAATGCGCACAAGGCCTTTTGACGGGTAAAGGGAACTACCACCTAAAATTGACGTCCGGATATTGCGACTGCATGATTTTTAGCGGGTGATAGACCAAGATCACGATGATCCTGTCAACATGACTTAGGATATAAAAATATGATGATCCTCCTGCGAATATCAGGTTTGACCAAGACTTTGACCGTGCATAACTTCCACATATGGACGAATTTTCAAGTGAAGTAAAAGGCAAACCTGCATGGAATTTCAAGCTCTTTTAAAATATGAGGTCACAGAAACAAAATATGAACTTTGAAAAACAGACCTCATGATGATGACCTACCTCATCATATATCATGATGATGATACACCTGACCTTCATTTTTACCAGACCGCCAGGAAGCAGAAAAAACACAAGCAGAAGCAAAAAGCAAGACATCAGCAGGGGTCCCCATTTTGCTAAGGAGCATAATGGGGCGTGTTGTGAACATCACAACAAAGTCCAACTTGATGGGGTAGACAATATCAACTTTGGATTTCCAAAGGCCTTCACAACCAAAATGTTGTCATGGAGTGTTCTGCAGTTAGGCGAATTCATGGGCAGCGATCTCTCCAATGCAAAGATGGCCATTTGATGGGTCATGGATTATCTTCTCAGAGCTACTACTCATCAAGGCCCTATTTATGTTTAGGTTAGTATATGCATAAGAACATGATACTTTCACTCATGATGTAACAATAGAATAATTTAAGTCATGATGTCGTAATTCTTTAGTTTATAAAATCTAATAATTCTAAATGGCACTACGTAGATCAATAAATGCAAGCTCATCCTTATCTCAAGTTCTGCATAATTATTTTCAAGATTCAGACGATCAAGTTGTAGATGAAAAAGGCAATTTTAAATTTCCTGATCTAAAAATTTCTACCTTTTATCCTGAGAAATGTATTAAGGCCAAATTCTATGACTCTGTCCGTCAATCTGAAGTTAATCTTTTAGTCTCTGACACTGGTATTTGTCCCATTTATCTTCCATTTTTACTTCCTAATGATATTTCTAGATGGAGCAATAAAGGATTTTTTCATGTGCATTTCCCTCATGTTGATCTTATTGTTCAACCTCACTTTAATTATGACATAGAAGCTGAATTTTTTTCTACTTTAATTGATACTCGTTGTAGAATTTGGGAACAAGCTGTTATTGCCCAATTTAGGGGAGTTTTAAGTAAAGAGAAAGGCAATGGTTGCATATTTATCCAGCCTAATTTCACACAATCTCTTTCTGACAAATTCATCTCCTTTGCTTTTTGTCTCCTGTTACAAGTTAAGGGTACTTCTCTCATGCCAGGTTCTGTATATACCACTATTGGAGGCCGTTGTGTCTACCATCTTATGAATACTGTTTCTCTGCCAGTTTCTTTTCCCACGGGCGTAGGTTTTGTCCAAGGATCTTCAAATCTTTTAGATTATAGAAGATTTATAGATCACACTAGCTTTGAGATAGGTTTTCCCATAATAGAACAATTGTTAAATAAACAAAAACCCTAGTTTGTTGATCTTCCTATCCACAGAAACAGATTTTCTAAGAGACCCTATTTCCAGTCAAGGAGAGTAGCACCTATCACTTTGCAATTAGTCCCAGATCAGACAATATTGGAACAGCCTTTAGAAGAAGAGCCTTCATCCAGAGTTTAACCTCTAAAAAGAAGTTTCTCAATGGCCCATACATATCCCAATACCAACAGAAAACCATATATTGATTATAACCCAGAAGAGTGCTCTACATCATCCAGCAATTCCCAAAGATTCTAGATGTCCCAATCTGTAAACCCTTATCCTTCCCAGTCTTCTTTTGCCTTGACCTCAGATCTAAGTAATGACCCTGTCTTAGTTGAGAAATTAGCTAGGCAAATTAGTTCTAGACTACATCTTGCTCCTAAGCAAGAAGAACAGAAAGACCAAAATCAAAAGGAGATTAAGATATCCAAAATGCCTAAACATCTCTGTATGATGAGAGAATCTTTTCCTAGGTATGGTACTGAGAAGAAAGAAAATAAAGTAGTCCAAGTAGATCGATCAACTGCTTTGGAATTAGTCAATTATGTGCCTGGTAGATGGCCAACACAAGAATGCTTTACTGTACTAGACCCTAAAAAACAACTATGGGAAAAATATGAAGCAAGATTGCATACAAAAGTAGGAGCTAAGTAGAAAACTTTAGAAGCTCAAAGAAATTGGCAGTCTCAATGGATGTTGTTTGCTCAAGACAATCTTGATGATATGGCTATTGATGCAAAGATTCGAATCAATAGAATAGTCTCTGTTCATGAAACTCTATCACAAGTTTAGAGTGTAGTTTTCAAAACAGAGCCCAGTATCAGTAAAATAGAAAAGCAATCTACTTCCTTACTAAATGATTTTGGTTCAGTACATTATAATGTCAAGAATATTTAGTCTCAGCAAACTCAGGTTCATAGTCTTGCCCAGTGGATTGATTCAATGGCTACGCACATTAATGAAAATATAGTCATTTTAGAAAATAAAAGGGAAAATCAAGCACAAGAAAAAAAGGCTTTGTTAGAACATGTCGCCCACAAGTTAGAAAAAATTAGAAAATACACCAAAAAGATTAGAGTTTCTCAGAAGGGCAAAGATAGTTGTAATGAAGAACTTGAAGAAGCAAAATCCCAAAAAGCTGAGCCTTTTACCAAACCCAAAATCCAAAAAGGAAAGAGCATATCTTTTATAGATGAAGTAGATGAGCCAGAACAAAAGACATCCCAAGTCAGAAGTAAGTCTGCTCCTATGCCGACTAAGCTAGTTCTTCCCAAACCAAAGGAGCATATGATGCAACATTCAGAGCCACTTAAAGACCGGCTTGAACAATTGCACTTAGACCAACCAAATGATCCCATTTATATGGAAGAACCTGCTGCAGCCATGAATTTTGAAGATGAAGTATATCTTGAAGATGAGTCTTCCCATCATTCAGAAGAAGAGATAGAATTTGATTCTCCACCTGATAATTTGGTTGAAGTCATTGACAATACTAAAAGTTGGGAAGAATATCATTTTTCTAGTCATGAGTCTGTAAATAATGGCTATGATGTTAAAATGAAAGAAGTCCTTTCTGAAAATTCCAGACCTGAAAATCTAAGGGCATATGCAACTTCAGGGTATATCCTCAATATAGATAAACTTGTAGATCATTATGATACTATCTGCACATGGTGTGATACACTTGAAAATTATTTTGATACTAGAGGATCAACATGGAATGATGCCAGTAAAGTACTTTATGCAGTAAGACTTATGTCTGGAAAACTCAGGAATTGGTGGAATTCCCTACCTGACAATGGAGTTGCAACCACTGATCCTGACACAGGTGATGATTATGTGAAAGAAAAGGATTTGGGTAGAAATGACATTTCAGCAGAAGGTTTTTCTCTGTTAAAAATGACCTTAATTGGTTTGTTTGCTGGCAACAAAAAGAATGAAGTTTTAGAAGCAGAAAAAATTCTATTTTCTCTTCAATTAAAGGATTTAGGCAAGCTCAGGAAATATAATTTGGTCTTTGAAAATTTTATGATTGCAGCCCGTAAACTCCATGATCCAACTACAAAGAAACATTACTTGAGTTCTCTTCCATGTGGGTTAGGTGAATATGTAGAGGATTATATTATGAATAAATATAAAACTACAGTGGATAAATATGGTTTTGTAGACTTAAAAAATTTAGTCACGCATAAGTTGGATAAAGGTTGCTTAACAAAAGATTTGAATGATAATAAAGACCAGTATAATTCCTCTTGCAACATGAAGGATTATTGTGATTTACCACCACTTAGTTAATTGAAAGATTTCAAACATGTCCACAAATTTAGAAAATCTTCTTGTGGTAAACATTGTGGTTGTAAAAAATGTCGAAGGTCCTATGATGATGATAACATGGAAAGACCTTTTCATCACAAGTCTAATAGACATAAGAAGAAATACAGACTTGCTCCTATACAAAAACACTCTTTTAAAAAGAGGTCTCCACCAAAATTTTTGTTCAGAAAAGATAAGCATTCAGGTGGCCATAAACCAGCTAGATGTTTTATTTGTAAAGGCCCACATTATGCCACTGACTATCCTAAAAGACAAAAACATATAAGATTTATGCTTTATTTTTTGAACAAGATGTAGACAATTCTTGGGAGATTGTAAATAGTTCTGATGTTCTCACTCAGCTTGTAGATAATCAGCTTTTTGAGTTGGTTGAAGTTTTTCCTCAATAGCTCAATATGGCAAGAGATAACCATAAAAAGGATAGTTCTTCTAATACCAGTGATGCATCTGATTCTGACTCCAGTTCTCCAGAAGATACTGGTACTGTCACCAAGGTAATCAAAAAAGCAATCAAAGATTTAGAATTTAAGATCAGCATGGCAAAGGCCAAAGATCCTTATCGGATGCCTGGTACAACAGAAGAAAAGAAAACAACTGCCAAGCAACAATCAAGAGATATCAGAAATTGGGAAGCTAAAAAAGATTCACTTCAATATTAGCTTCGAAAAGGTAAGAGTTCTTCTTCCTATTCTAGAACACATAGAGAAGAAGTTTTCTCTGCACCTCCTCCTTCCCGGTCTCAAAAATCTCATTCTTATGGCTATATTGCTCCCAAATGGAAACCACATAAATCTCGATCACGATCTCCACATCCTTCTTTAGGATGCTCCATGGACACCATGTGCGCTAAAATTGATCGCTGCCATGAAGAACTCATGATCTTGACCCGCCAAATTACTCTTCAGAAAAAAGCCTTAGATAAACTCACTTCTACAGTGGGAGAAATTCATGACATCATGTTCAAAGCTAAAGATTCTGATACACAATCTGAGAATTCCTCTAAGACATCTAAATCTGAGCCTGCTAGTGCCCTGTTTATTGCTAAACATTGCACATACATTAGGGTGAATTTCCTTTTTCCAGGGTATAAACTATTCCTATGGATGCCTTTGTTGATTCTGGATCATCCAGAAGCTTTGCTAATACAAATGCTATCCCAAAAGAATTCTGGAAAACCAGACTAGATCTCCTAACAGGCATTGCAATCAATGGTCAAGAAGTCCAATATGGTAGATATGCTCAAGATGTACCCATTGAAATACAAGGAAAGAAGTTTGTAACAGACGTCATTGAATTAGAAGGCCTCAGAGGTGATATTCTCCTAGGATTTACTTTCCTTACCAATTATCAACCTTTTGTGTTAAGGATTCATGAAATATCTCTCAGGTATGAAGATAGTCAGGTTAAAATTCCAGCACTTAATGTAGTGAATCATAAGTTCATGGAGAAGAAACCCATCAAAATGGGTAAAAAAGAAAATATCCATTTACAGTCTCAGAAGCTTCCTCCTTTGTTAGAACCTGTGAAGATTAGATTTGAGCAAGAATGTTGTAGCTTGAATCCTCTCCAATTCTGGTCAAAAAATCATGAAGAATGTGAAATCAAGATAAAACGAGAATGCTCTTCTATCATTCCTTTTGAGCCAGCCTACCTAATGAGTCCATCAAAAGTTAAAGAGATAGATGAACATCTACAAGAATTGCTTGAAGGGAAATTTATCAGAGACAGCAAAAGCCCTTTCAGTTGCCCAGTTTTTCTAGTAAATAAAAGAGTAGAATAGATAAGAGGTAAAAAGAGATTCTGTAGAAATTACAAGCCTCTTAATGATATTATACTTCCATTCAATTATCCCATTCCTTTCAGTACTGACTTGATCATAAGAGCAGCTTCTAAAAAGATTTTTTCCAAGTTTGATTTCAAGTTAGGTTTTTGGCAAATAAACGTCAAAGATGAGGATCGATATAAAACAACTTTTTCAGTCCCACAAGGACTATATGAATGGAATGTCATGCTGTTTGGGTTAAAAAATGCTCCAGCATATTTCCAGAGGAAAATGGATCAAGCATTAAGAAGTCTAAAAGAATTTTGTGTTGTATACATAGATGATATCATTGTTTTCTCTGATGATCCTGTTTAGCATTTAAAATATCTAGAAGCTTTATATAACACTATCAAACAAAATGGAATTTGTCTCTCTGCAAAAAGATAGTGATAGGGCATGAAGAAATTGATTTTCTCAGATTAATTCTTTCTCATGGAAAAGTGAAACTGCAGCCTCATATTTTAAAACATATCAATGAGTTTCCTGATGTCCTGGTAGGAATAAAATAGATCCAAAGGTTTCTTGGATGCTTAAATTATGTGTCTCCATTTTATAATGGTTTGGCAAAAGACAGGAAAAAGCTGCAGAACCAGCTAAAAGAAGAAGCAGGACCATGGACAGAAGAATTAACAGAAATTGTCCAAAGAATTAAAATCAAGTGTCAATACCTTCCTACTTTGCATTTACTAGAAGAAGGTTTTACACTCATTTTATATACTGATGCTACTAATGAAGTTTGGGGTGTTGTCTTATTGCAAGAAATTCCCTCAAGAGCATACTCTTGCTAAGACCTTAAAACTCTTAGACTCTAAAATCCACTCCAACTCCGAATGCCAAATGAGAGGGAGGAGAAAGTTATTTATAGGACATGGCGGACTTCAAAACTCAATAATAGACTAGAAGTCCGACCATACAAAAGAGACATGTAGAAACCACTCTAGGAGAGGATCGTTGTTAGGTAGTCAAATCCAAAAGCACTAACTACAGTGTAAAAATATTCGCATTCAACACACCGTATGTGAGAACGGCCTGCTTTACACTCAAAAGTAGATATCAGGATCTTGCTTTTATGACAGGGTAGCATCCTGTTGTCAGAAACATAATGTGGCTGACATCACGGCACTAACAAGCCCAAGTGCTAGCCAAGTAAATCAGTCGATGGAAGTAGTTCACGTGGAGGAGGTCTAAAAATTACATCCAAGTCATCATCCTGAGGATGGAAAGAATAAATAATTTTGTCAATTTCATTAGGATAAGCTATATCCATCTCAGTCTATGCTGCCACTAAAGTAGGATGAAGTGAAGGAATGAGATCATCCAAAATTGCTTTTGCAAACCAATTGTGAGTAAGAGGATAATATTCTACTCGTGGAAGACAATAATGGTGAGGTTGCTCCAAAACACCAGAGGGACCTGCTAAACCTTCATCTATTGACCAGCCAAAATTCTTTTGAATGTAATCAAAGAATTCTTTCAGATCCAGTTGCAAGATTTTGTTGTTGACCCTAAGGAAGATGTCAGCATAATCTTCAAATTCTATCTGAGAAATTGTGATACTATTAATGAACCCAAATTTTGCAGCTTTCAACAAATTTTTCTTACTCCTATATGACCAACTCATAGGAAGAAGTGAAGTGATGCAAACATCCATTGTTATACCATTACGAAGCATAAAATCAATCTGAGCTTCTTCAAGACCAAAAGAACACAAGAAATCATAAGACTAATCTGGAGTGAGAATTCCCCTGTCAAAGTTTTCCTGTATTTTGTTTCTTAATTCATCCAACCATTTATTTAGAATAAAAACTTCAATAATTGGAGAAATTATCTCTGCAGGTAGCTAGGGAATCCATATTTCTTGTCCATTGTGGTCTATGCTTTGGTATACTTCAATACCATCATGTCTTCTAAAAGTTTCTCCTATTTCTATCATCATTGATGTTTGTTCTACTAATTTTGACATTTCTCTTGTGAGACTATCAGCAAGAGGATTATTGTCACCTTTGATCCATTCTATTTCAAAATCATAACTAATGAAATCCAGATACCATCTGGCTATGTGTCCGTGTGCTAGATCTTTATCAAGTTTCTTCTTTAATAGAGACCTCATAGGCTGGCTGTCAGTCCTTACTATTTCAAGAAAATTTTAAACTTTTGAATTCCTTTTTCGACAGCAAGGATTTCTTTTTCATATATCGTATACCTACATTCGGTGTCTGTGAAAGTGCCAGACCTATAACCACAAATTTGAGATCCTTTCAAGGGAATTTCCTCTAATAAGTCAGCACCCCAAACTTCATCAGCAACATCAGTATATAAAATGAGTGGAAAACCTTCTTCTGGTAAATGCAAAGTAGGAAGGTATTGACACTTGATTTTAATTCTTTGGATAATTTCTGTTAATTCTTCTATCCATGGTCCTGCTTCTTCTTTTAGCTGGTTCTGCAGCTTTTTCTTGTCTTTTGCCAAACCATTATAAAATGGAGACACATAATTTAAGCATCCAAGAAACCTTTGGATCTGTTTTATTCCTACTAGGACATCAGGAAACTCATTGATATGTTTTAAAATATGAGGCTGCAGTTTCACTTTTGCATGAGAAAGAATTAATCTGAGAAAATCAATTTCTTTGTGCCCTATCACTATCTTTTTTGCAGAGAGACAAATTCCATTTTGTTTGATAGTGTTATATAGAACTTCTAGATGTTTTAAATGCTGAACAAGATCATCAAAGAAAACAATGATATCATCTATGTATACAGCACAAAATTCTTTTAGACTTCTTAGTGCTTGAACCATTTTCCTCTAGAAATATGCTGGAGCAGTTTTTAACCCAAATGGCATGACATTCCATTCATACAGTCCTTGTGGGACTGAAAAAGCTGTTTTATATCGATCCTCATCTTTGACCTTTATCTGCCAAAAACCTGACTTACAATCAAGCTTGGAAAAAATCTTTTTAGAAGCTACTCTTATGATCAAGTCAGTACTGAAATGAATGGGATAATTCAATGGAAGTATAATATCATTAAGAGGCTTGTAATTTATACAAAATCTCTTTTTACCTCTTATCTGTTCTGCTCTTTTATTTACCAGAAAAGCTGGGCAACTGAAAGGGCTTTTGCTATCTCTGATAAATTTCCCTTTAAGCAATTCTTGTAGACGTTCATCTATCTCTTTAAATTTTGATGGACTCATTAGGTAGGCTGGCTCAAAAGGAATGATAGAAGAGCATTCTGGTTTTATCTTGATTTCACATTCTTCATGATTTTTTGACCAGAATTGGAGAGGATTCAAGCTACAACATTCTTGCTCAAATCTGATCTTCACAGGTTCTAACAGAGGAGGAAGCTTCTGAGACTGTAAATGGATATTTTCTTTTTTACCCATTCTGATGGGTTTCTTCTCCATGAACTTATGATTCACTACCTTAAGTGCTAGAATTTTAACCTGACCATCTTCATGCCTGAGAGATATTTCATGAATCCTTAACACAAAAGGTTGATATTTTGTAAGAAAGTAAATCCTAGAAGAACATCACCTCTGAGGCCTTCTAATTCAATGAAGTCTGTTACAAACTTCTTTCCTTGTATTTCAATGGGTACATCCTAAGCATATCTACCATATTGGACTTCTTGACCATTGATTGCAATCCCTGTTGGGAGATCTAGTCTAGTTTTCCAGAATTGTTTTGGGATAGCATTTGTATTAGCAAAGCTTTTGGAGGATCTAGAATCAACAAAGGCATCCATAGGAATAGGTTTATACCCTGGAAAAAGGAAATTCACCCTAATGTATGTGCAATGTTCAGCACTAAACAAGGCACTAGCAGGCTCAGATTTAGATGTCTTAGAGGAATTCTTAGACTGTGTATCAGAATCTTCAGCTTTGAACATGATGTCACAAATTTCCCCCACTGCAGAAGTGAGTTTATCAAAGGCTTTTTGCTAAAGAGTAATTTGGCAGGTCAAGATCATGAGTTCTTCATGGCAGCAATCAATTTTAGCGCACATGGTGTCCATGGAGTGTCCTAAAGAAGGATGTGGAGATGGTGATCAAGATTTATGTGATTTCCATTTGGGAGCAATATAGCCATGAGAATGAGATTTTTGAGACCGGGAAGGAGGAGGTGGAGAGAAAACTTCTTCTCTATGTGTTCTAGAATAGGAAGAAAAACTCTTACCTTTTCAAAGCTGATATTGAAGTGAATCTTTTTAGCTTCCCAATTTTTGATATCTCTTGATTGTTGCTTGGCAGCTATTTTCTTTTCTTCTATTGTACCAGGCATCTGATAAGGATCTTTGGCCTTTGCCATGCTGATCTTAAATTCTAAATCTTTGATTGCTTTTTTGATTACCTTGGTGACAGTACCAGTATCTTCTAGAGAACTGGAGTCAGAATCAGATGCATCACTGGTATTAGAAGAACTAACCTTTTTATGCCTATCTCTTGCCATATTGAGCTATTCAGGAAAAACTTCAACCAACTCAAAAAGATGAATATCTACAAGCTAAGTTAGAACATCAGAACTATGTACAATCTCCAAAGAATTGTCTACATCTTGTTCAGAAAATAAAGCATAAATCTCATTTTCATGTTTTTCTCTTTTAGGACAGTCAGTGGCATAATGAGGGCCTTTACAAATAAAACATCTAACTGGTTTATGGCCACCTGAATGCTTATTTTTTCTGAACAAAAATTTTGGTGAAGACCTCTTTTTAAAAGAGTGTTTTTGTACAGGAGCAAGTCTATATTTCTTCTTATGTCTATTGGACTTGTGATGAAAAGATCTTTCCATGTTATCATCATCATAGGACCTTCAAGATTTTTTAGAACCACAATGTTTACCACAAGAAGATTTTCTAAATTTGCAGAATTGTTTGAAATCTTTCAATTGACTGAGTGGTGGTAAATCACAATAATCCTTCACGTTGCAAGAGGAATTATACTGGTCTTTATTATCATTCAAAGCTTTTGTTAAGAAAACTTTATCCAACTTATGCGTGACTAAATTTTTTAAGTCTACAAAACCATATATATCCACTGTGGTTTTATATTTATTCATAATATAATCCTCTGCATATTCACCTAACCCACATGGAAGAGAACTCAAGTAATATTTCTTTGTAGTTGGATCATGGAGTTTATGGGCTGCTATCATAAAATTTTCAAAGACCAAATTATATTTCCTGAGCTTGCCTAAATCCTTTAATTGAAGAGAAAATAGAATTTTTTCTGCTTCTAAAACTTCATTCTTTTTGTTGCCAGCAAACAAACCAATTAAGGTTATTTTTAATAGAGAAAAACCTTCTGCTGAAATGTCATTTCTACCCAAATCCTTTTCTTTCACATAATCATCACCTATGTGAGGATCAGTGGTGACAACTCCATTGTCAGGTAGGAAATTTCACCAATTCTTGAGTTTTCCAGACATAAGTCTTACTGCATAAAGTACTTTACTGGCATCATTCCATGTTGATCCTCTAGTATCAAAATAATTTTCAAGTGTATCACACCAAGTGTAGATAGTATCATAAGGATCTACAAGTTTATCTTTATTGAGGATATACCCTAAAGTTGCATATGCCCTTAGATTTTCAGGTCTGGAATTTTTAGAAAGGACTTCTTTCATTTCAACATCATAGCCATTATTTACAGACTCATGACTAGCAAAATGATATTCTTCCCAACTTTCAGTATTGTCAATAACTTCAACCAAATTATCAGGTGGAGAATCAAATTCTATCTCTTCTTCTAAATGATTGGAAGACTCATCTTCAGAATTCATGGTTGCAATAGGTTCTTCCATATAAATGCGATCATTTGGTTGGTCTAAGTGCAATTGTTCAAGCCAATCTTTGAGTGGCTCTGAATGTTGCATCATATGCTCCTTTTGTTTGGGAAGAACTAGCTTAGTTGGGATAGGAGCAGACTTACTTCTGACTTGGGATGTCTTTTGTTCTGGCTCATCTACTTCATCTATAAAAGATATGCTCTTTCCTTTTTGGATTTTGGGTCTAGTAAAAGGCTCAGCTTTTTGGGATTTTGCTTCTTCAGGTTCTTCATCAGAACTATCTTTGCCCTTCTGAGAAACTCTAATCTTTTTGGTGTATTTTCTAATTTTTTATAACTTGTGGGCAACATGTTCTAACAAAGCCTTCTGTTCTTGTGCTTGAGTTTCCCTTTTATTATCTGAAATGACTACATTTTCATTAATGTGCGTAGCCATTGAATCAATCCGCTGGGCAAGACTATGAACCTGAGTTTGCTGATACTGAATATTCTTGACATTATAATGTATTGAACCAAAATCATTTAGTAAGGAAGTAGATTGCTTTTCTATTTTACTGATACTGGGCTCTATTTTGAAAACTACACTCTAAACTTGTGATAAAGTTTCATGAACAGAGGCTATTCTATTGATTCCAATCTTTGCATCAATAGCCATATCATCAATATTGTCTTGAGCAGACAACATCCATTGAGACTGCCAATTTCTTTGAGCTTCTAAAGTTTTCTACTTAGCTCCTACTTTTGTATGTAGTCTTGCTTCATATTTTCCCCATACTTGTTTTTCAGGGTCTAGTACAGTAAAGCATTCTTGTGTTGGCCATCTACCAGGCACATAATTGACTAATTCCAAAGTAGTTGATGGATCTACTTGGACTACTTTGTTTTCTTTCTTCTCAGTACCATACCTAGGCAAAGATTCTCTCATCATATAGAGATGTTCAAGCATTTTGGATATCTTAATCCCCTCTTGCTTTTGGTCTTTCTGTTCTTCTTGCTTAGGAGCAAGATGTAGTCTGGAACTAATTTGCCTGGTTAATTTCTCAACTAAGACAGGGTCATTACTCAGATCTGAGGTCGAGGCAAAAGAAGACTGGGAAGGATAAGGGTTTACAGATTGGGACATCTGGAATCTTCAGGGATTGCTGGATGATGTAGAGCACTCTTCTGGGTTATAATCAATATATGGTTTTCTGTTGGTACTGGGATATGCATGGGCCATTGAGAAATTTCTTTTTAGAGGTTGAACTCTCGATGAAATCTCTTCTTCTAAAGGTTGTTCCAATATTGTCTAATTTGGGACTGATTGCAAAGTGATAGGTGCTACTCTCCTTGACTGGAAATAGGGTCTCTCAAAAAATTTGTTTCTGTGGACAGGGAGATCAACAAACTAGCGTTTTTGTTTATTTAACAATTGTTCTATTATGGGAAAACCTATCTCGAAGCTAGTGTGATCTATAAATCTTCCATAATCTAAAAGATTTGAAGATCCTTGGACAAAACCTACCCCTGTGGGAAAAGAAACTAGCGGAGAAATAATATTCATAAGATGGTAGACACAACTACCTCTAATAGTGGCATATACAGAACCTGGCATGAGAGAAATACCCTTAACTTGTAACAGGAGACAAAAAGCAAAGGAGATGAATTTGTCAGAAAGAGATAGCATGAAATTAGGTTGGACAGATATGCAACCATCGCCTTTCTCTTTACTTAAAACTCCCCTAAATTGGGCAATAATAGCTTGTTCCCAAATTCTACAACGAGTATCAATTAAATTAGCAAAAAATTCAGCTTCTATGTCATAATTAAAGTGAGGGTGAACAATAAGATCAACATGAGGGAAATGCACATGAAACAATCCTTTATTGCTCTATCTAGAAATATCATCAAGAAGTAAAAATGGAAGATAAATGGGACAAACACCAATGCCAGAGACTAAAAGATTAACTTCAGATTGACGGACAAAGTCACAGAATTTGGCCTTAATACCTTTCTCAGGATAAAAGGTAGAAATTTTTAGATCAGGAAATTTAAAATTGCCTTTTTCATCTATAACTTGATCATCTGAATCTTGAAAATAATTATGCAGAACTTGAGATAAGGATGAGCTTGCATTTATTGATCTACGCAATGCCATTTAGAAGAATCAAACTTACTAGTAGTGAGTTCATGATATTCCCTGCTACTTTGGTCAACTTACTACCCTTCACATGGCACTTTCCTTCAACCTTCTCAAATGGGACTTACTCCGACTTCCACAGGTACTACAGCACGCTACTTTTAGAACTTTTAGAAGATACTTACGAAAGACACATATTATAAACTTTCAGAAGATGCTTGCTTTGATACCAATTATAAGGCTCTGTTACCAATTATAAACTATTCAAAACTGCAATTTTATTTATCTTCAAAGATGTACAATATTGATCATAAAAATATTTTTTGATTGTTCAGATCGCTCAAAAGCGCAGAACAAGAGCATACTCTTGCTAAGACCTTAAAACTCTTAGACTCTAAAATCCACTAACCAGATCAGTCTTATGATTTCTTGTGTTCTTTTGGTCTTGAAGAAGCTTAGATTGATTTTATGCTTCGTAATGGTATAACAATGGATGTTTGCATCACTTCACTTCTTCCTATGAGTTGGTCATATAGGAATAAGAAAAATTTGTTGAAAGCTGTAAAATTTGGGTTCATTAACAGTATCACAATTTCTCAGATAGAATTTGAGATTATGCTGACATCTTCCTTGGGGTCAACAATAAAATCATGCAACCGGATATGAAAGAATTCTTTGATTACATTCAAAAGAATTTTGGCTGGTCAATAAAGAAGGTTTAGCAGGTCCCTCTGGTGTTTTGGAGCAACCTCACCATTATTGTCTTCCACGAGTAGAATATTATCCTCTTACTCACAATTGGTTTGCAAAAGCAATTCTGGATGATCTCATTCCTTCACTTCATCCTTCTTTAGTGGCAGCACGGACTGAGATGGATATAGCTTATCCTGATGAAATTGACAAAATTATTTATTCTTTCCATCCTCGGGATGATGACTTGGATGTAATTTTTAGACCTCTTCCACGTGAACTACTTCCACTGACTAATTTACTTGGCTAGCACTTGGGCTTGTCAGTGCCATGATGTTGGCCACGTTATGTTTCTAACAACAAGATGCTACCCTGTCATAAAAGCAAGATCCTCATATCTGCTTTTGAGTGTAAAGCAGGCCGTTCTCACATACAGTGTGTCAAATGTGAATATTTTTACACTGTAGTTAGTACTTTTAGATTTGACAGCCTAATAGTGATCCTCTCCTATAGTGGTTGCTACGTGTCTCTTTTGTATGGTCAGACTTCTAGTCTATTTTTGAGTTTTGAAGTCTACCATGTCCTATAAATAACTTTCTCCTCCCTCTCATTTGGCATTCGAAGTTGGAGTGGATTTTAGAGTCTAAGAGTTTTAAGGTCTTAGCAAGAGTATGCTCTTGTTCTGCAGTTTTGAGCGATCTGAACAATCAAAAATTGTTTTATGATCAATATTGTACATCTTTGAAGATAAATAAAATTGCAGTTTTGAATAGTTTATAATTGGTATCAAAGCCTTATAATTGGTATCAGATCAAGCATCTTCTGAAAGTTTCAAAAGTAGCGTGCTGTAGTACCTGTGGAAGTCAGAGTAAGTCCCATTTGAGAAGGCCGAAGGAAAGTGCCGTGTGAAGGGCAGTAAGTCGACCAAACTAGCAGGGAATATCGCAAACTCATAGGAAGAAGTGAAGTGATGCAAACATCCATTGTTATACCATTACGAAGCATAAAATTAATCTGAGCTTCTTCAAGACCAAAAGAACACAAGAAATCATAAGACTGATCTAGTTAGTATATGCATAAGAACATGATAATTTCACTCATGATGTAACAATAGAATAATTTAAGTCAATGATGTCGTATTTCTTGAGTTTATAAAATCTAATAATTATTAAATCTTATCTAAATATTATGTAGGTAGGGGAACCTAACAGTGACCACAAATGTTAGGAGAGGCCAAAAGATATGGACATAGCTAGAATTGCATATAAAATAGATAACAAAAACCTTGGAACAACTGTAGCACTTGCAGTTGCATCCCTTGTTTCACAAGTAAGACCCTTCCTATTTCAAGAGACTTATTCATGCTTCCATGATGGTAAATTTTTTAGCACTAGAGTAATAGAAGTTGCTTAAAAACTTGGTAACGATCAGGGTTTAGAATATCATGAATCAAACAATACATTTCCCTATGACAATAAACATGTTGGAACCCAAGTACTTTTATCGAAGGTATAATAACTTCAAGTGTGACTTCTTATACTAATCAAATCAACAAGAAGTTAAAAAAATTGCAGATTCAATGATAAAAGTGAAGTAATATAAGTAGCCAAACTCTAAGTTACTATGCCTTGGATAAAAGTAGTCAGGCTCCAACATGTTTATTTTCCCACCAAAATCTATTTTCTGATTCATCAACTACTAAACTCTCACTGTTATCAAGCTTTTAAGCTACTACTATTACTCTAGTGCTAAACAATTTACAATGGAAGCATGAATGAGTTTCTTGGAATAGGAAGGTTGTGACTTAGAAAAACAAAAAGGACGTAGCTCCAAGTGTTGCAGTTGTTTTAGGGTTTTGGTTATCTATTTTATACATAGTTCTCTTCTGGCCTCTCCCAGCCTTTGTAGTCATTGTTAGGGTCCCCTACCTACATAATTATCAAACAAGCCTAAATAATTATTAGAATTTATAAACCCAGGAGATACAACATCATGACTGAAATTATTCTATTGTAACCACATGATTGAAATTATTCTACTATTATGCACATACTGACCTAAACATATATGGTGCCAGTAGCTTTGAGAAGATAATTTGTGACCCATCGAATGGCCATCTTTGCATTGGAGATCTCGCTGCCCATAAATCCGGAAAACACCAAAACACTCCATGATAGCATTATGGTTGTGCATCATAATATCCTCACGTCAATTATTGTCTATCCCAACTGAAATAATATCCTGGTCTGGGCACTGTTCTACTACCTTATGTGTTTTGACTGTAATGCTTGGTATCTCTTAGTTCAGAGTTGAGAAAGGATTTGTTGGTAGCAAGCTACCTGGTAGATGGCTTATTGCAGGAGCTACTATGCCCAACATCCACGTGCAATGGTTAAAGGGCATGGTTCATATTTGGGTGCATCACCAATGAGTACTTCTTTGCCAAAGGTTGAGGTCCCTGATGCAGATGCCGTTTCCCTCCTCGGCTAGAACTGCCTCCCAACCTCCCTTTTAGAATAATCAGTGGGGCATTTCATTTGGATGTGGTGAAATTAATCAACTGTGAATGAAACGACTCACTAGAGGGAACTCCTTCGAAAGCTACTGAAGCATGAACACTAGTGCTAGGGGGAGATGGCCAGATTGGTTCATTAGATAGATGGGAATGGAAGCCCTCTCCAATGCCGAACCATACCAGCAACTGGGGAGGTATATTATTGTGGTTCGCGGGGTGGGTGGGCCCCCCCTTGCCTCCCACCCACCCCGGGAAGAGGTATGTTACAAGTTTATTATTCTTTAGTCTTGAGTTTTTTAATTTTATAAGAGTAGAATCATAGAGACAACCTCGTCAGGGCTATAGACACTTGACTGGTAGTGAGGCAATGTGTAGGTAATTCATGAGGTGAGAATCATTCATGTAGCTAATTGTAAGTGAAACTAGATAACCTTAGTTCACAAAGAATGGGAATGAATACGTATGCACACACACTTAGAGCTTTGGAATATGGATGGTTATGCTAACTTTTGATTTTGATTCCTTGATCTTGTTTTCATGTTTATTTGGCCTAGTGTGTGGGTGTAAGTAGAGAATTTGGTTTCTTAACTTCTGTTTATCTTTGGAATCCTCAGGAGCATTCTTCAAGTAGACTCAACATTCTCCCACTTTGCGTATGAGCTTACAAATATTATCTGGAAATACTACAACTTTGGGAGTGTCTAAAGCTTCATTGTGTTGAATGCTGATCTTGCTTGCTAATTTCTTGATGTATCTATGACAGAATTGTTTCCGCAGAGGGAGCTATGCACACCTGCTTAGTGAAATAATGATTTTCTAGGTCTCATTGAGAAATAAATTCGGAAGAGTGCAAGGGAAGCCTTGTTCTTGTTTTCAGGTTTATTTGGCCTAGTGTGTGGGTGTAAGTAGAGAATTTGGTTTCTTAACTTGTGTTTATCTTTGGAATCCTCAGAAGCATTCTTCAAGTAGAGTCAACATTCTCCCACTTTGCGTATGAGCTTACAAATATTATCTGGAAATACTACAACTTTGGGAGTGTCTAAAGCTTCATTGTGTTGAATACTGATCTTACTTGCTAATTTCTTGATGTATCTATGACAGAATTGTTTCCGTAGAGGGAGCTATGCACACCTGTTTAGTGAAATAATGATTTTCTAGGTTCATTGAGAAATAAATTCGGAAGAGTGCAAGGGAAGCCTTGATCCCACGACACATACAAAAAGCAGGGAGCAAGAAAAGACATGCCTCCCTCAATCTCAGGGTATCCGCCCTGAAGATTATTAAAGCTCATAGGAATTTCAAGAGATTACCTTCATCAGGAAAATATATGGGGAGAATAACAAAAGAATCCTTGGTGGTATCAAGCATGGTTGTTTGTCAATTCTTTTGTGTTGGAAATATTAGAGTAGTGCATTTACCAGGCACTAAAATGTTCTAGACTTGACAACTTGAAGAGTGTATTAGTGTTGATTTTATTAATTCATTCAAAGACTCCACAAACTTACTTCGAAGAATTTAAAGATCAATTCTGAAGAATTTAAAGTTCAATTCTGAAGAATTTTCTTGAATGGGTCAAGTTTCTTTACCGCCTCGGTTCTACTTCCACCCGACCGATGAAGAGCTCGTCAAGTAATATTTGAAAAGAAAACTATGTGTGTGGCCACTTCGAAGTGATTCCATTAGAGATATTGATCTATACAAGCACGAGCCTTGGGATTTACCAAGTTTGGCATTAATCTTTTTTAGATGACTCTGAATTTTTACATCAAAAAGAAAGAAATGAATTGAATTAAATTGATGTACATAAATAACCATAGTGGGTCAAAGGAACTAGAAAGTACATTCAGTTACAAATGAGATGTATTGGATTAAATCAAAAGAAGTTAAACTCTAAACCTTAAGATCAGAATATATATATATATATAGCCATGTTAGAAAGTTAAATCAACAAATACTATGTTTCAAAAATATAACATTTTCATAGTCCATGAAAGATTTAAAAAATAAAATCTTCTAACTTGTTTTTCCAAAATTTATTTACTGAAGTATTATGTTTTTGAAAATTGTTTAATTAATTGAAAGAAATAGTTGATACGATTACTTCATTAAGCTCTTGAAAATAGAATTATAGTTAGATGATGATTACTTATTTAAATTCCTAACCCATGCCCATCATCTAACTGTAATTCTATTTTCAATCTTAATCAAGTAATCATATCAACTATTTCTTTCAATTAATTAAACAATTTTCAAAATCATAATACTTCAATAAATGTCTTTTGGAAAAGCAAGTTAGAAGATTTTATTTTTAAATCCTTCACGGGCTATGAAAATGTTAGATTCTTAAAACACGGCATTTGTTGATTCATATTTCATACATGTATAGATTTATCTTAAGGTTTAGGGTTTAACTAATTTTGATTTACATGGATACATATCATTTCTAGCTAAATGTACTTTCTAGTTTTGTTGACCTACTATGCTTATTTATGTACATCAATATAATTCATTTCATTTTTTTATTTCTGATGTAAAAATTAAGAGTCAGCTAAGAAAGATTAACATCTTACCTAGTAAATCCTATTGCTCATACTTCTATAAATCAATCACTGTAACGACATGGACTCGAACTAGCCACCCACATAGTTTTCTGATGCAGAGGCATCCACACTAAAACCTTAACATACAGCATGGATGTCTGCAACCCTTCATCATCATCATCATATTTCCCTTAACACTGTCAGCATCATCATATTTACTCTGTCGACCGATATCCTCCTGCAGACAAACCTTCATCCTTTCACCTGTCAGCAGCATCATCATATCCGGCTATCGGCAGCATCATCACATTCGGTAAGCGCAAACATCCTCCTGACGTTCACTGTTCACCTTACCGCCAACCTCTATCTTCAGCATCATGATGTTCAACATCATGTTCATCAGCAGGATATAAAATATCCTGTTCCTCCCATATGTCCTGATGACGACAACCTCATGCACCCTTCCTTCGATGCTTACGTCACCTCGATATCCTGATGACGATTATCCTGATGACGATGACGTCACATGCAGCTCCTTCAATATCCTGCTGCTTTGATATCCTGATGACGATGACGTCACATGCAGTTCCTTCAATATCCTGCTGTCGGCCAAACTTAACATTATCGGCCCGCGATGGTTTTATCAACCCGATCTTCTGCCTTATGCCGATACGCTCCTCCTCGGCAACACCTGATGATGATCACCCCAATGCACATTCACTTTATGCAAACTACTGCATCATGCTCACCTCCATCTACTCGGATGACGCCCGAAGTAACTGCAGGATATACACAGAAATATCCTGATGATGCCGTTGTGACGAATTTCCAAACTTAGCGAATTTCGATCCGCCGAACCTCCTGAGGTGACCCGATCTACGTCCTGGACAACTTTCCAGACTCGAACTACCAACACGACCTAGCACATACCCATGCTAGGGTTCTCAACACCTCTCGACTGCGATCCTGCACACCTGCATGCGAACAAACAGAAAATGCAAACTACATCCTAAACTACTGTACACAGCCATCCCACCGATTTGACGAATCAACTGGTGGAATGGATCAGCAAATCCATGAAACCACCAAAACAGCAAATCGATTACACAAAGGAATCCAAAACAGAGAATTGACAAAAACAGGATCTCTTTATTGATAAAAGATGCAAGTACAATGTTCAGTCTCTCTCTGCAATCTAACTCCTCTGCTCAATGCAATACTATCGATGATCTACAACCAATCGATCCTCATGTATAAATAGGATCTGCTTGCGAGTACTACCACTCGATTCCCAGTGGCTGGGAGCTTCCAAGCGGCTGGGAGGATCCAACCGAACATACAAACTATACAGCTGTCCTAACAACCTAGCTAAAAATAGTAAAGCATGGTCAACATGACCTTATTACATGCATTGGTCTCATAAGACCTTCTTGAAAACATTAACAAGACTCAAAACAAACTAACTGCCTCATGGAGGCCAGCTGTCAGGTAGGTGCTCCTGCACCATACTCCCCAACAGAAAAGAACTCATGTCCCATGAGTTTGGTTGTGGAAGTCCTCCACCTTTACACTTTGTCATCTCAGTGTTCTGACCTGTTCCAGCTTTATCCTCTGCTGGCTCTTGGCTGCTCCAAGACTTCTGAACTGTAACTTGCTTTCTTGCAAGTAAATCCTCATGCCTGTCAATGTAGGCCCTTCTCTCACATACCTTGTGTTTGTCAAGTTGTCTAACCAGAACCTCAGTCTGAACTGCCTCTTGAACTTCTGTAATGTTCAACTCTGTCTTTCTTTCAACTTTTATAGGACAAACAATAGTCCCAACTATGACAACATCCTTGTCATTCCTCTCAACTGGTTGCTGTTTGCAAACCTGTTTTTGAACCTGCTGCTGACCTCTGTCAGTCAAAACTGAAACTTTCTTCAACCTGTTGTCCTTAACAACTTCTTTCCCTGCAGTGTCCTCAACTACCTTTATGCCTGCTCCTATAGGCTTCTGCACAAATTCCTTCTTTCCCACTAAAATGATTTGGGCTGCCTTCTGTGCTGCAGCATTTGCCTGCAATGGCATCAACATAATAGTTTTCCCATCTTTCTTGATGGTGTAGGTATTAGCATACCCATCATACAGTACCCTCCTATCAAATTGCCATGGTCTACCCAACAGTAGGTGACAACATTCCATGGGCAAAATGTCACACAAAACTCTATCATGATATGCTCCAATCTGAAAATCCACATATGCCTGTTCATAGACAAAAAGTGATTGACTATCACTCACCCAAGATGCCTTGTAAGGGTGTTGGTGTGGAATCCTTTCCAAATGCAGTTTATCCACCATTTCCTGAGATACCATGTTGTCTGTTGAACCAGTATTAATGACAACCTTACATACCTTACCTTTGCTCTTGCATGTGGTCTTGAACAGAGCTCTTCTTTGCATCATATCCTTTGATGCCTGCAAACTAATTCTCCTTAGCATCAATGCTTCTCCCTCCTCAGGATATCCATAACTTTCAGAAGCTCCATCTGTTTGCTCTACTTTCTCCTCTTGCACAAGTTGTACTTTCTTCTCATTCATTTTATCATTTCTGGATGATGAACCTTTGTTTTCTGGACATTTGAAAAATGATGACCAAACTCACCACAGGTGTAACACTTTCCTGAAAATGTAGTAGAACCTCTACCACTTCCAAATCTGCCTCTTTTACCTTTCCATCCACCTCTGAAATCAGACTATCCCTGTCCTTTACCAGTGTCTTCTTGACCCTCATTGGTTTGCCCTGTTGTAGGGGCTAATCCTCTTCGCCTCATATTGCTGCCTCTTCCTCTCATGGACTTATCTTGTCTCCTATTCATCTTTTCTTCAATCCTGATTGCCATTTGGTAACAATCCTCCACACTCTTAGGGTTAGCTAAAACTAACTCATCCTGTATGTTCAATCTCAAACCAGCCAAGTACCTAGCCACCTTTTCTACCTCATTCTCATGATGACCAGATCTCATACTCAACTTATAAAACTCCTCAGTATATGCCTTCACATCCATTTCCTTCTGCCTTAAAAATTGCAGCTTCTTAAACATCTGAACCTCATAATCCCTAGGCAAGAATTTACCTTTTATCCTTGCTACCATCTTATCCCATGAAGTGATCTTTGACTTCCCTTGTTTCCTTCTCTCGGATTGTACATAATCCCACCATACCAAAGCATGACCTCCTAACTTGGTCTTTGCAATCTTTACCTTCTGATCCTCAGCAACATCTTCACATTCAAAGTGATTATCAAGTGCAGCAATCCAATCCAGTAACCCATCTTCATTCAAACTTCCATTATACTTAGAAACATCAACCTTTACCTTAGGTTTATCACTCTGCACTGCCTTTAACAGTTTTGCAAATCTCTGGTCTTCAGCATCCAGATCTTCAGCTACCTCTTCATACTCTTCAACAGCATCTTCATCTTTTTCTGACTCACTGTCTTCCACTTCCCTCTTTTTGTTCTTTTCCAGGGCTACAAGCCTAGCTTGAAGTGCTTCAGCAAGCTCCTTCATCTTCCTCATCTCTCTGGCATGTTTTTCCTTCATCTCCTGCAATTCCCTTGCAGTACCATTACCTTTCGGAGGCATTTTGTCAACCTCTCACTCCTCTACCTCTGTCCTTTCGGTGACAGAATCAACTCTACCTCTGCCCTTTCGGTGATAGAATCAACACACAACAGCCCAGACCTTTTGCTGAGCTCTGATACCACTATGATGCAGAGGCATCCACACTAAAACCTTAACATACAGCATGGATGTCTGCAACCCTTCATCATCATCATCATATTTCCCTTAACACTGTCAGCATCATCATATTTACTCTGTCGACCGATATCCTCCTGCAGACAAACCTTCATCCTTTCGCCTGTCAGTAGCATCATCATATCCGGCTATCGGCAGCATCATCACATTCGGTAAGCGCAAACATCCTCCTGACGTTCACTGTTCACCTTACCGCCAACCTCTATCTTCAGCATCATGATGTTCAACATCATGTTCATCAGCAGGATATAAAATATCCTGTTCCTCCCATATGTCCTGATGACGACAACCTCATGCACCCTTCCTTCGATGCTTACGTCACCCCGATATCCTGATGACGATTATCCTGATGACGATGACGTCACATGCATCTCCTTCAATATCTTGCTGCTCCGATATCCTGATGACGATTATCCTGATGACGATGACATCACATGCAGTTCCTTCAATATCCTGCTGTCGGCCAAACTTAACATTATCAGCCCGTGATGGTTTTATCAACCCGATCTTCTACCTTATGCCGATACGCTCCTCCTCGGCAACACCTGATGATGATCACCCCAATGCACATTCACCTTATGCAAACTACTGCATCATGCTCACCTCCATCTACTCGGATGACGCCCGAAGTAACTGCAGGATATACACAGAAATATCCTGATGATGCCGTTGAGACGAATTTCCAAACTTAGCGAATTTCGATCCGCCGAACCTCCTGAGGTGACCCGATCTACGTCCTGGACAACTTTCCAGACTCGAACTACCAACATGACCTAGTACATACCCATGCTAGGTTTCTCAACACCTCTTGACTGCGATCCTACACACCTGCATGCGAACAAACAGAAAATGCAAACTACATCCTAAACTACTGTACACAGCCATTCCACCGATTCGATGAATCAACCGGTGGAATGGATCAGCGAATCCATGAAACCACCAAAACAGCAAATCGATTACACAAAGGAATCCAAAACAGAGAATTGACAAAAACAGGATCTCTTTATTGATAAAAGATGCAAGTACAATGTTCAGTCTCTCTCTGCAATCTAACTCCTCTGCTCAATGCAATACTATCGATGATCTACAACCAACCGATCCTCTTGTATAAATAGGATCTGCTTGCGAGTACTACCACTCGATTCCCAGCGGCTGGGAGCTTCCAAGCGGCTGGGAGGATCCAACCGAACATACAAACTATACAGCTGTCCTAACAACCTAGCTAAAAATAGTAAAGCATGGTCAACATGACCTTATTACATGCATTGGTCTCATAAGACCTTCTTGAAAACATTAACAAGACTCAAAACAAACTAACTGCCTCATGGAGGCCAGCTGTCAGGTAGGTGCTCCTGCACCATTTTCACTTCAACTAATACTTGACAATCTCTTCACTAGTGGGGTGGAAGTGGAACCCAGGCCGTAAAGAAACTTGACCCATTGAAGGAAATTCTTTAGAATTGAACTTTAAAATCTTCATATATGATCTTTAAATTCTTTGAATTCAATTTGTAGAGTCTTTGAATGAAATAATAAAATCAACACTAATACACCCTTCTCTTCAAGTTGTCCAGTCCACAACTTTTTAGGGCCTAGTAAATGTACTACTCCAATCTTTCCAATAAAAAGGGATCGACAAAGTACCCTACTTCATACCACTAAAGATCCTTTTGTCATTCTCTCCATAAATGCTCCTCATGAAGGTAACCTCTTGAAATTCCTTTAAGATTTGATAACCCTAAAGGAGGATACCCTGAGACTAAGGGAGATCTATCTTTGCTTGCTCACTGCTTTTTGTATGTGCCATGGGCTCAAAGCATGATTTCACTGAGCAAGTGTGTGCAGCCCCCTCTACTCAACCAATTTATTCATAGCTACATCAAAACATTAGTAGGTAAGATAGCGATGGCGGCAGATGATCAGCATTGAACACAACGAAGCTTTGGGCACTCCCAGAGTTGCAGTATTTCCAGATAATATTCCAAACCTCTTCTATTTCCGCATGCAAATTTTTAAAGCAAATTTAAAGCAAACTATATATATATAAAGCATAAATATATTCTTATCTAAAATTTTAAAATTTCTTTATTTGCTTTAAATCTAAAAATCAAATCTTAATAACACAAAAATTATTCTCTCTCCTAAATATTTTATCTATTTTAAACTTAAAAGCATAAACCTATCCTTTCTTCTTGTAGGTTCTTTCAATGACACATGCCTTAATTCTCCTTCTTACCTCATGTGTAGGAAGTGTAATGATTTCTTTCATCTTTTCTAATGCATCGTTTGACATCCTATTTAGATCCTACAAGTTAATGTTTGACAAAATTCTTGCATTATTGCAACCCATGTCATTATATATACCCTTTTCTCTTGATGCATTTATCATGTTTTTATGGGAAAGAGAGTCCAATAGATTATTAGAATCCATAGGCACTCGTTATTATCCCATGTGGCCATTCATATTTTCTCACCTTCTTCTAGGAGTTTCTTCAAATTGGGGTTCCTTCATACTCTATAATGATGTATTAGTATCTTTCTTCCCCAATAGACCTTGTCTTGACAAGAATGCTAACCACCTTTCATGTAGGTATTCTGGACTTCTGTTTTATGAACATCTTACATCACTTGAGCTTTTCCCTTTGAGTAGATCAGATGAAGAATTCAATGCTTACATTTTCTATGTTGATACACTTGAGTTGGAGACTGAGGAATTATCTCAGTTCATTCTCTATTGGAAAGACCAGAGCTATGGTGTGATTCCCCTTGGTGAGAACCCTAAAAGTTACAAAAAACCCCTGGCACCTCCGGTGTTGATAACCTTTATTCCATTACCATTACCTCTACAAGATATGGAGATTTATTTCATGGGAAAACAGAAAGATTGTATGTTAGAATAATTGTTTACTATGACCCAGAGTCGAGTAAGGAGGATCCCTCCAAGAAATGATTTTGCAATGATTATCTCTATGATAGTAAACTGGGAGACAAGGTCTAGATTACAGGTCCATTTCGTAAAGTGATGCTGCTACCCGAAGATGATCCTAGTGCAACACATATGATAATAGCCATTGGTACCAGAATAGCTCCATTTATGGGATACCTATGGAGAATGTCTAGGGGAGATGTTTCCTCCAAATTTAGAGGTCTTGAAAGATTTTTCTTAGGGGTTGCCAACAATGATAGTCTTCTCTACCATGAAGAGTTTACATAGTACATGAAGTAGTACCCTGAATACTTTAGATATGATACTAAATTGAGTAGGGAACATAAGAGCAAGAAAGGTGGCAAGATGTATGTGCAAGATAAGATTGAAGAGCACAGTTTATTTCCTCCATTTCTTTAGCTAACTAAACCAAACAAACAAAAAATTAATCGAATTCTTTTGAAATAGTGAAGGTGGAGCATAAATGGAAGATCAATTTTATTTTAAGTTAAAAATCGTAGGCTTAGTTGTCAAACATGCACCAAATGAATCAGGAGCAAGTTTTGGGTTTCAAAAATTGAATGAGTATGTAAAAGTGCATGCTATTGGTGTATGCAATCAACAAATGTGCATGTTGTAGTGGTAATCAATAAATGTGACAAGGCAAATGCTTACAAATCGTGTAGAATGTCAAAGACAGACCAGTCAATTTCAAGCTAGATCATATCACCTTATTATAAAATTCATTTAGTGGTGTTTTAGTTAATTGTTGTGTGTACCTAAAGGTAAAGGGTTTTCTTTATTGTTACTTATTTTTAAGAATTAGTTATATTTTGGTAAGAAAAGAGAAAAACTCTATAACTATGTAAGGAGAAGGTAAAGAATGGATCTTTTTCCACTTCTCATAAGGAGAACTTCGTGAGAAGGTTTTTTCTTCTGTAGATTTCTGGTGGGAATTGATAGCTTTCCAATATATCCATTATACAAGGATTTCTTAACAACTATATGTTTTTATTTTGTTGAAGAATTGAGGGAGCAAAACAAACTCTATGTCAGATATTTCTTCATGGATTGCAAGTTTTTCTTATGTTAGCTTGTAAGTCTCTGTTATACATTCAGCTGCACTTGAGTTTAATACATAAACCTTGTGTTCTGAATTAGTTGCATATTCTTTGTATGTTTAGTGTATGATTTTTTTATATGTTGGGAATGAGTAATTGCCTATCTTATTAGTTATTGTTTGTGAGTACAAAACTTTTAAACTCTGTGTCATTAAATTTCTTTGTGCTCACTTTTATTCTAAGTCTTTTTTTGAGAAGTCAATGTGATTTTCTTATGTCTCTCATCTATGGTTTCTCTCTTTTCCATTCCTTATAGTTTCCTTTCCTTCTTTCTAGTCAAAATCATATCCTAGAAAATTCAAATTAAATCATAAGTTTCCCTTCTCAAATTTAGAGGAAGTCATCATCCCTTTGATGATCTCTCCAACTGTTGTAGGCAATTTTGTCACAATTCCTTGAGCAAGTCATAGTTTTCTTAACTATTCCAAAGTGACAAATCTTTTTACTAACACCATTGAAACTAAAACCATTATAGATTGAGTAGGTATATGTGTACATTCCAATGGGTGTCTTGTCCTTGGTGGAAATAGAACCATTAGCCTAATGATTTTTGGCCATTTGTTAAGCATCTAACTCATAAATTATTTCCTAAAGTAGATATTTGGCTAGATCATAAGGAAAGATCCATTCAATATTTTGGAATCTAAACCATTTAAAGTAATTATTATGCATTAACTATACACTATATAATCATCCCAATTCTTGATATAGAGTTTAATTATAAAATAAATTCTCAAGTACATTGATTTTCATGATTTCTTTTTTTTTGGAAACCATGTAAAATCTAGAATTTTACTTGTTGATTGCTTATAGTATAGCCTCATGGGCATTTTTTCCTCTTTATGGATGCTACCTTGAGTTCTTTAATTTTCATCACTATTGCTAGTGTGTTTGGACATACTAGAGTAGGTGCTATGATTATGATTAGGAGTGTATTGATGCATTCAAGAGACTCCATTAGTGGGGATAGAACTAGATATGGCTTGATCAATGGGTGAACATTAATCTTTTATAATGGAGATGGGAGGATATGTGCATTGTAGTCAATGGAAATGAATGCATATTTCTATCACCTAGAGTGTATACTTAAATGAGTTGGAAGGGAGACTGGAGCTACCAAAAGAAAATGTAAGAGTACGAACAATTTGGAGTAGATGGGTAGAAATTCTAATCTCGTGATTTCTTTGGTAAACTAGTCTTAGGTTTACTTGAAGCTCCTTGAAGAGTGATAGAATGACCAATAAAAATGTCCTCATCGATTCTTATCAAATATATATTATTTGTAGGCTTTCATCTTGTCTAAATATTCATCATCAATGTATTAACATGTATCATTTTCAAACCCATGTTTCCCTTTAGAAACTTTAAGTAGCCTAATATCCTCAAAGAAACACTTGCATGTATAGAAAAGTGTGCATCTATTTATAAACATCTTTAACAACCTATTGTTTCTCTCAACTCTCATAACTTATGTAACTAGTATAGATTTTTAGAAAATCTTAATGTGATATGCATCCAGTGGCAATCTTGAGATTGTAAACCTTTCTTTGTTGTAAGGTCTTCACATCAACAATCATGCATATCTATTGCTCGTTATAATTTTAGTTTTTTTTTTAGATTTCATTTCAAGGATTTGTGTTGCTTATTTAACAGATACAACTCTTAGGATAAATCTTATTCTTTCATCATGTTTTTTTGATACAAAGAATGTATATATCATTCCCATCTAAAATAAGGGGCATCTAGTCAACCACAAAGTATAATAGGATAAATCTTATTCCTTCGCCTCCAGGCGCCTGACATGGCACCAAGACCACCGGGAATCTGTGAACCCCACGCGTCAGCTTCTTCTTTGCCATTGGATACAACTTCGGGCATGGTTGTTCCCAGCACTGAGACTATTGATGGGCAAGCCCCAGATGGTTAATTCAAGTGATTACGTGATAACATGGAATATGATGATTATAGGACTTGCCTAAAATGGGCATGTTGAGGAAACCGTGAAGCTTTTATGCAGATGGAGATCCATATCTATGTCATCAAAAATGATTATGAGTTGACTGTTTTCATGGGAAGAGCCCTTGTGGACACAGGATAAAGAGGCCGCGAAAGAGTTTGTTGTGTAAATGATCGATGCTGGGCGAGATATGTTCTTACAAATAAAGGAAGAAGATGATGAAAAGAAGAGAACACACTTCAGTGCTGTTGTAAAGTGTATTCTTGTGTCCCTAAAAATACGCATCATTAACAGCGACTATGACGAAGTGGCAATATTTTTTTTAATACTAGAGAGACAAGAAATTTGCAGGAATCTGAGGATGTCTATGTATTAATGTTCGCCAAGTTGAAGACCTTGATCGCCCAAAACGAGATTGATTAAAGACTTTAGCCACATAGAGGATAATTTTGAAAAGGAAATTGGAAGTCAAAGTGGAATTATTCTTAGATCAAGAGAAAACCCCCTTATACGGTGCACTTTGGGTTATTCAGGGACTCGTGCATAAAGTATCCACCAGGAATGTTGATAAACGCATACTGCTATTCACAAATAATGATGATCCATAGAGAAATGCTAATCCTGGGGTCAAAGAAGACATGAGTGTTGGAGATAATGTTTATTATGGAATGTTCCAGAATGTTGGAGATAATGATTATTATAGAATGTTTCAGAATATGGAAATTTCCACCTCCAAATAGAAACATCTAGATTTTTCCCTTTCGACACTTCTCTTAGCCATTCTAAGATATTCTAAAGATTTCCATGAATATAATAAATATAGCAGCAAGGCTGCCATTGTAATTAATCAAGAAATTATTTATTCTATGTGCATGTTGCTGCTCAATAATTTATTCAAGTGTTTTTTTATTTTGCTGTACTCTGTTTTATTTCATTTCAAATACTCTGTTTTTTCAATATGGTATCAGAGCCCTCTCAAATCTTGGGGCTGTAGTTTGTGGTTTTATAGTGTTGGCTGTGAATTATGCAGGTTGTGTGATTGGAGGTTGATCACCATTGCTTTGTGGCAAAGAAACAAAAATATTGTAGCAAAGAGAAGAATCAAATCAGTAAAAATTGGTGAGAGATTTCTTATTTTAATTCTCATCTTAAAAAGAGGGAATTTGATACAATGGATTCAATTGGTATTCCTTTACCTACAATTAAATTAAATGGAAAAAATTATTATGATTGGGTGTCTCGTATGGAGATTTTTCTAATGCTTCAAAATTGCTTTGAAATTGTTAATGGTAGTGAAAAAAGACTAGCAAATAGTGGAAAAGATCAAGAAGATTGGGATAAAAGAGATAAAAGGGCAGCAGCACTGATCAAGCTTACGTTCGTAATGAAAGAAGTGGAGTTAAAGTGTGGGATATTTTGAAAACTACATATGAAAATTCAGGTGATGTATGGATTCTAACCCTCACTGTAGAATTATACAACATGAAATTATCAAATTCACAAGAGTTAGTCCCTCATCTAAGCAAATTAAAGGAAAAGAGAAATGAACTTGCTTCTCTTGGAAAGGATATAGGTGAAAAAGATTTTGTGCAAATAGTTTTACAAAGTCTCCTAGGATCTTATCAATCATTTATAAGAGGGCTAGATACTATTGATAAATTAAAGAGCATAAAATATGAAGAGTTATGTGCTAAATTAGTGCAAGAAGAAAAATGTCAAATCAAAGGAAGGGAGTCATTTAATGATGAAGATTTCATAATAAGAGGGAAACAGAATTATAGAAGTACACAAGAAAATCATTCAAGAGAGAAAAATTGCAAGTATGACAATAGGTATACTCCAGCCAAGGATTATAATAGAAGCAAATGGAAATGTAATTACTGTGGTAAGTTGGGTCATAAAGCAAATGAATGCTATAAGAGGATTAAAGATACAGAAAGGAAGACAAATAAGTTTACAAAAAAAATTGATTCTAAAACTAATGCTTTCTGTATTGCACTTAAAGCAAATAATTCTTATAAAGATGACTGGGTTATTGATTATGGTGCCACACAGCATATGTGTCATAATAAGGAACAATTTGCATCACTAAGAAATGATAACAATTCAGAGAAAATATATTTGGGGAATAACAGTGCTTTGGAAGTTAAAGGAACTGGAAATGTTCAAGTTGATAATGGTGTGTTCAAAAATGTGAAGTTAGTTCCAGAATTGAAGACAAACCTTCTTTCTGTATCTCAAATTGCAAATCAGGGGTATAAAATAGAATTCTACAATGACAAATGTCTGATCAAGGATGTGAGTAATAACTACAAAGTAACTCCAATTGGTAAAATGGAGAATGGATTATATAAGTTTCAAGAATTTCTTCTAAATGTGGAAATGAGAATGTGTGCTATTGCCAAATATAATGATATGAGCAAGTTATGGCATGAGCGTATGGGACATGTCAATTATCAAAGCCTCAAGCTTATGGAGAAACTATATATGGTGCATGGGCTTCCAAAAATTTCATCAAGTCACAAGGTGTGTGAAGGATGTGCTATGGGAAAGCAACATGTGGAAAGTTTCCCACAAGGTAAATCATGGAGAGCAAAGACTCCTTTACATTTGGTTCATAGTGATGTAATGGGTCCTTTTAGAACACCATCACTTGCAGGATCAAGGTATGCCCTCACCTTTATTGATGACTATACTAGAAGAATTTGGGTTTATTTCTTAAAAAAGAAGGATGAAGTGTTTGATAAGTTTAAAGAGTTTAAGGCACTGGCTAAAAATCAAAGTGGAAGATCTCTGAAGATAATAAGAACAACAGATAGAGGTATGAAATATATGAAGAAAGTTTTTTTAGTTTTTTGTAAACAACATGGTATAAAGAAGGAATCAACAGTCTCCTACTCACCCCAACAAAACAGAGTTGCAAAAAGGAAAAATAGAACTATAATAGAAATGGCTAGGTGCATGCTTCACTCTAGAAATATAGAAGTTAAATTTTGGGCTAAAGCAATTTGTACTGCAGTTTACATTTTGAATAGAACACCTACTAAAGCAGTTCTGAATATAACACCGAAGAGGCATGGAGTGGTAGGAAGCCTACAGTATCTCATTTTAGAGTCTATGGATGTAATGCATATGCCCACATCCTTGATGAAAAAAGGAGCAAGTTAGAAAGAAAAAGTGAGAAGTACATAATGGTTGGGTATAGTGAGGAATCAAAAGGATATAGGTTATATAAGCCTAAAACAAATGAAATTTATATCAAAAGGAATGTATGGTTTGATGAAGATATTGAAAGCGAACATTCTCCTACATTATCTTACTTTCCAATATTGATTGAAGAAGATAAGTCTACTAATACTAATGCTCAAAATCAAGGTGTGCAATCTTCTACAGGAGGAGAAGGAACACAAATTGAAGAATCAAGTGAAAGTGATGATGAAGGCACACAGAAGACTAGAAGCATTCAAGAAATATACCAAGAAGGCCCTAGAAATATGTTTGCTAACTATGCTCTTATGACTAAGGTGATGTAGGTTGACACTCCAAGTACATATGAGGAAGCAAAAGGGAAAGAAGAATGGGAAGAAGAAATGCAAAATTATTACAATTCTTTGATAAAAAATGGAACTTGGGAATTGACAACTCTTCCAAAAGGCAAAAGTGTGGTTGGCTGCAAGTGGACCTACAAAGTAAAGTTCACATCAGATGGAGCTATTGAAAAATATAAAGCAAGACTAGTGGCTAAAGGCTTCTCACAAACAGAAGGTATTGATTATACTGAAAACTTTGCTTCAGTTGCTAAAATGAGTTCAATTCGTACAATAGTTGCTCTAGCTGCAAAATTTGGTTGGAAAATTTATCAAATGGATGTAAAAAGTGCCTTTCTACATGGTGATCTTTAAGAAGAAATTTACATGCAACAACCACCTGGATTTGTCAAAAGTGGTGAAGAACATCTAGTGTGTAGATTAAAAAAATCATTATATGGTCTTAAGCAAGCTCCAAGGGCATGGTACTCCAAAATAAATGAGTACTTTATAAATGCAGGATTTAAAAGAAGTAAAGCTGATCCAAATGTGTATGTAAAACATAGTGATGGTAAAGTTGTTATTATTGTATTGTATGTGGATGACTTGATTATTATAGGGGATCACACACATAATATTGAAATAATCAAGGATCAACTCAAACAAGCTTTTGAAATAACTGATTTAGGGTTGATGCACTATTTTTTGGGTATGCAAGTATGGCAAGAAGAAGGAAGAATCATGTTGTCTCAAACCAAATATGCTCTTGATGTATTGAAAAAGTTTAATATCACTGACTATAAAGCATCTAATACACCATGTGAAGTAGGCTTAAAGTTCAGTGCTAATTCTACTCAAAAGAAGGTGGATGGAAAATTATATAGACAATTAGTTGGGAGTCTTTTGTATCTCACCATAACTAGACCAAACATTGCATATGCAGTTGGTATTGTATCCAGGTACATGTCAGATCCACACATTGAGCATTGGAAAGTAGCTAAGAGAATATTAAAATATATTAAAGGCACTTATCACCTTGGAATTAAGTACAAATATGGAGGAGAACAAACATTAGTTGGATATACAGATTCTGATTATGCAAGTGATATTGATGATAGAAAATCAACTTCAGGGTACATGTTTCATCTTAGGTCAGGACTAATTTCTTGTTGCAGCAAGAAACAAGCAACAACATCACTATCATCTACAGAAGCTGAATATGTTGGCTCATCAAAAGCATCTCAAGAAACATTATGCTTAGAAGACTACTTGAAGAAACTCAACATCCACAAGTTTGTCCAACTACTATATTCTGTGATAATCAAAGTACTATCAAGCTAGCAAAAAATCCAATTTATCATGCTAGATCAAAGCATATAGAAGTGCATCATCATTTTGTTCGTGATTTGATAGAAGATCAAGTGGTGGAGTTAAAATTTTGTGGAACAGAAAATCAAATTGCTGACATCTTTACAAAAGCACTACCTGAAGTGAAATTGATCAAATTTAGAGACTTGTTAAATCTCAAGGAAGTTGCTATATAATAATCTTTTGTAATTATCTTCTCCAAATAAACATTATGGGGGGTGTTGGAGATAATGTTTATTATGGAATGTTCCAGAATGTTGGAGATAATGATTATTATAGAATGTTCCAGAATATGGAAACTTCCACCTCCAAATAGAAACATCTAGATTTTTCCCTTTCGACACTTCTCTTACCCATTCTAAGATATTCTAGAGATTTCCATGAATGTAATAAATATAGCAGCAAGGCTGCCATTGTAATTAATCAAGAAATTATCTATTCTATGTGCAAGTTGCTGCTCAATAATTTATTCAAGTGTTTTTTTATTTTGCTGTACTCTGTTTTATTTCATTTCAAATACTCTATTTTTTCAATAATGAGAAGGACAACAATTCAGAGGGCCAAGGATGCACAAGATTTGGGTATTTCAATTGAGCTTTTCCCTTTGAGTAGATTAGATGAAGAATTAAATGTTTCCATTTTTATGCTGATATGCTTGAGTTGGAGAATGAGAAATTATCTCAGCTCATGTCGTATTGGGAAGGCCAGAGCTATGGTGTGATCCCTCCTGGTGAGAACCCTAAAAGTTTAAAAAAGAAAACGCTAGTGCCCCTCATGCTGTTCGTCTTTATTCCATTGCCTCTACAACTTATGGAGAGTCGAGATTCCTTTGATGGCAAAACAGCAAGCTTGTATTTTAGAAGAGCTGTGTACTCTGACCCGGAGACTGGGAAGGAGGATCCGTCCAAGAAAGGAGTTAGAAACGATTATCTCTCACTTCAAGAAGATCTGAGGTCCTTTGCTGCCCATGAATTAGTTTGGAAATTTTATCAACAATGTTAAGGAGGTCATTAAAGCCATATGCCTCCTTCACCTCCAGGTTCCTAACATGGCACAAAGACCACCGAGAATCCGTGAACCCCTCACGCGAGATTCTTCTTTGCCATTGGATAAAAGTTCAGGCATGGTTGTTCCTAGCACTGAGACTATTGATGGGCAAGCCCCAGATGGTTAATTCAAGTGTTTAGTTTACTCTATTTTTTTTATTTTTGCTTGAATGCCTGCTTTCTTCTGCATTGGTTAAACTCATTTATCTTTGTTTTCTATTGCTACTTCCTTTCTCTGATGAAATCTTTATTTTAATACAATTATCTTTGTTTTATATTGTTACTTCCTTTCTCTGATGTATATGAACTCTTTATTTGAAGACAATACCGGTTTATGCTTGTACCTTTTTAAGAAAAACAAATTTATGGATCTTTTATCCCTTCTGGTTGTGGTTGGGAAAAAATTTCTATCTTTTCATTTCTTGTTTTAGGATTGCTGGACATCTAACCATTCCATTCTCTGTTTTCCTTTGTTAAACAACATTAAATTGTTGGTTCAAAATTAATGTATAAAAATATTTTGTGTTAATATCACCATGTCTACCCATTAATTTCTTGCATGTTTTCTTCATCATGGTTCTTATTTATTTTGTAGATCAAATAGATCGTGGGTAAGCAATTTGATGGAAATCCTAGTCAAATCTAATCTCTTTGATTTTCTTTTGAACTATTATCAATTTCTTCTTAATTTGTAGGACTTTTCTATAAATATCACTATTGCTCCAAATTTTGAGGTAATGAAGTTTACCCATGAATTTTTTGATTACATATCCTTATATATTGTTGGTCCCTTGCTGCCATTTTCCCACTTGCTCCTTGAAATATAGTTGTGCTAGGAAAAAAAATTGAAATACGAATCATTGTTGCCATTGCCTATTCTATGTATCTAAAATTGATATGATTATTGGCCAATGATTTGAAAGAGTTGTGGAGATTATCTTGGCTATGATTTCCTTTATAGATGTGATCCATTAATTAGTGATATATGTTCTATCTAATTCATTTGCACTATACTCTATTCCTTTTGTTTTGTTATTCCATGTCAAGATTCCTTGAATAAAATCTAGATCCACCATATTGCTTCCCATTTTATATTTTGTAAGTACATATGTTGTTTGAAACAATTATCCCCCTTTTCTCTCTTTTAGATTTTTGATAGTCTAGAAGTCTGTGACTAGGATGAGATTGTTGGTATTTGTTGCTAAGATCCAATCCACCATATGTTTTATTAGCATTCTACATTTCTCGCCATGTGTTAGTTTTATAAATTTCCTAAAAAGAAATATAGCTCAAATTCTTGAGTGATAATAAGTATAGATCCCAATGGGATAGATTAATTAAATTTTTATACATACCTCACTAGATGCCACTAGACTAAAGTACAAGAGTAATGACAAATTTTTATCTACTTTCTTCCCCATATACTTTTTTACTTAATATTTTCCTTGGAGTTTGCAGTTTATTCCCATCACTTCTTGTAGGAGGATTGCATCTATTCCTTCAATTTGCAATATGTTGTGCAGGTATTGGCCTTTTTTGGGCACACCTATTCCCCTAGCATTCCTTGGTAATGTCCGTATTAAATGGATTTCAGAACCTCCAAAGTATCTTCCTCTAGTGGCTGATTAGACATGGGAGTTTGTTCCATTTATACACCCATTTGAATTGAACAGTTGTACAGGATGTGTGTGAAGTTGAACTGATTTTAACATTTTGATTGATCTTTCTAGGATGCTCTTCACTTCTGATTTAATTTTAGCATTAGATTATTTTCTCTTTCTATTTTTCTCCATTATGACTTCTCAAACTTACATTTTTTGGGATTAAATTTGCTGACATATCACCTACCTATGTGTTCATTTACTTTTAGTATTTGAATGTGTGGAGAATGTTTGTGCTGAAAGATGAAGTAGCTCCTAATTCTCACCTTTTCTTTTAGATATACTAATTCTAAGTGTGATGTCTCTTAATTTAGGTTGTTTTCTTAAGTATTTCGACCATCTACTATTCTATTACTCTATTGATCTAACAAAGATGTAAATTATCTCGTGTTTCCTTATCTTTTCTTGTGTAATACAATCTAAATTTGTTCTCATCTAGTTGGTAGTTTCAAGTACTTATCTGTTGTATTTAAGGCTTAGAAGATATTATTTTTGGTGGTTGTTGAATTGCATCTTGTGAACATGTTTGGTCCAACTCCATCATTTCTTGGTTTCCATAAACAAGGAAAACATGATTGTTCTCATTACACATTTGACATCTAAACAACGTATTCTCATAATAAATTGGTTTATTATATAAAACACCTCCCATAGCTAGAATCATACAACTTGATAGTATTTTTTCATAGTCTAGATTGATGTAAAAATTTTCATAAATCATAACCTCAGTTGTTTTGCAAACTATGAAGTAGCTATGTATTATGTAATTGCAAATCCAAGATTTTAATAGAGAAATGTAATTAGTTTTGACTAAGGAGCATAGGTAAATATTAACTATATTGGAATTGTGCTTGGTAGATTCTATGTTAGGTTGAAATCTAGTAGCAAGTATTTCTTAAAGAACCCATATCTCTTCATGAACCATGGTACTCCTTAATATAAAAGATCTTTACTTTGTTTGGGAAAGAAAATTTCTAGAAAGTAGCCTTTGGGAACCCTCAATATCTAAACTAATCTAGATGGCTTCCACTTTTCATGAGCCCAAAAGCTAAGTGTTTTGGATCTTGGAAAACCCCACATAAATCTATATATTAGGGATCTTTCCTTCAATACTCAAACATGATCTTCCATACCATCCATGTTAAAGAATAAAGAGAGCATGTCCATTTTCCAGTAACAACCATTCTCCTTTTTGGCTACGAAATGGGTTCTTATAACTATTTTCTTGGAATGATATACAAAACAACTTATATCTTCCTTCTGAACACAAGGTGTTGCTTCTTTGTTTAATCTTGGGTTTGTTGTTGAGGATTCTATGTAAGAGGCCACTACATCCTCCTGAAAGATTCTTCTTCCTCAACTAGTGCTTGCTTGACTATTTAGAGAGTAATATGATGAGAAAAACTTCTTCTAATATCCGATGCATAAGTAGACGGTGAGAATAGGGCTCCTTGAAGGGATGTACATTAGTTTATATGATCAAAGGGACGTGTAAGTTTTCAACATTCACAATGGAATACAAATTCATGTATGGATGTAGATCTAGTATAAAAGTACAAGAATTTAGTTTGTTAATAATCTTAGATGGACTACATCTAATTAGTTTTAACTTTGTTGCTATACCTCGAGACATCTTTTTCTAAGTAAAGATATTATATGTCCCCAACCTGGAACTTGACTCTATGCTAATCATGTCTTGCTTCCTACTTAGCTTGAGATTCCTCCAACTTCTTTCTCTTAGACATATATTTCTTGTTCTTTCAATAATTTTTCAGCTTAGTGGATTTATGAATGCACTTCTTGCACCCTTTGTGCCTATCCAATCAGAATATTTGATGGAGTAGGTAGTAAGTAACCAAAACATCTCTCAAGATCTTGCATCAACAATGTTTAATTTCAATCTATTTGGATCACCTCATAACCATCTAAAACCGTGTACAAACTTGCATAATTTATTCTTACAAAATATTATCACATTAGGAGTGTTTGAAAGTTACATGTTTAGTTATTTTGACTAGTGGCTAAGAATACTAGTTTATTAAATCGAATTTCATATCTTTTCATGATCTAATTTAGATCGCATTCAATCCTTTCATAAGCCTTTTTAAATTTTATTTCTAAAATGATATCCTTTCAACAAAACTAGTGAACCATTTGAATCCTTCCCAAGATTTGATAAGACTACAAGAAATAAATTTGCCTATTTATATACTTTGTATGCCCTCTTCAGCCATTTGGGAAACAAGAAATTTAGTTCTACTTGCAAGATATTTTGCTTAAATTATGTAAAGACATTAAGGACTATAATATGTTGTCATTCTCCAATCACAGCCTTTAAGCATGAGTTTAATGAGCTCTTAATAAATGAGCATTAATTGCAAATAAGAAGAGGGCAAAGACTCTAGGCAATTAGAACCACAAGAGGCAATCCTTACAACATAAAAAACATTTGACAAGACGTATTGGGGATTATGCCTAATGTCTTAATTTGTCTTTTGGAGTAACTTTAGAATTTTAGATAGGCAGTGGTCCCCACTTTTATTCTTAGTATCCAAGTAGTCCCATGAAATTTGTTTTTGATTATATAAGTTGGCAAAAAGTAGGGGTTGAACCCTTACAAAAAGACAAAAAGAGACCGCAGAGGCTCAAGCACAAAAGAGCCACAAGACCACTACAGCATAAACAGCCTATAGACAGCAGATAGTAAGTAGCAAATGATAGACAGCATAAAAGAAACAGCACTAAGGAGATACATTCTCCCATCTTTTAGCCATAAATTCAACAAATTCATCAAGTTTTTTGAATTTCTCCTCCTTCTCTTCATTAGCAAGAGTCCCAAGATCATGTAACAGAGAGAGGTTAAGCATCATCGTACGACTGAGCACGCTACTTATGAGCTCTCCCATAGAAAAAACCTTCTGCTCCAGATCCTCCACATGACCCCTTAGGACAACAAGCTCATGTCTATGGTCATCCCCTTCCTCAGTCTCATCACCAGCCTCCTCCATGATCATCCTCTCCCCTTCGCCAGCATTGTCCACAGGATCACCGTCAGTACCTCCTGAATCATCAACCTGTTTCCTTTCATTCTTACCTGCATCATCTTTAGAGATCTCTTGAACCTCAAAATCTTTAGAATTCAGTTGATCATCCCCCTGTGTGGAGGCATCAAAAGCACTTTCAAAGTAGTCAATCAATTTTTCTTGTGGCACAGGCTTACCAGCAATCTATCAGACCTCCTTACCCCAAAAGAGAATCCCTCCTCCTTTTCTTTAGGAGACAAATTAGCTTTATGTTTATTGCCAGGTCCCACAGGGTCACTGCTCAGATTCTTATGGGTCCCCACAGTGTTCCCCACAATATCTTCATCCAACTCCCTAATTTTTCTCTTCTTGCTTTTCACACTCCCTTTAGAAGCCAGAGTATGAGTAACCTTCACCATGGTGGTCTCCTCAGTGGTCATAGAAAAAGAAACCCCTTTCATTTTGTGAGAAGCAAGGGAAGGGCAAGGTTCCTCAGAAACAGCAATATCATCAGGGTTGGTAGAAACCTCACCACTAGGAGTCTAAATAGGCTTAGGTGGCTCCAAAGAAAGATGAAAATTGTATAAATAGAGGATAAGACCTTGGTGTAAAGGGACAGGCTTTTTGGAGGGTTTCTTATCCATCTTAGCTTTAGCCCAAAAAATAGAGTGTTCAAGGGATGACAATAAATAGAAATGGAAACTGATAAGAGCATTGTGCCTGAAATGATTAAGCAAAGGGAGGTGGTAATTATAAAACCTGGTAAATTGACCCTCCAATGTGAAGAATTTCATGAGAAGGAAGCACATTTCATCCCACGACTTTGGCAGCTTGGCTCGTTCAAACCCTCCCTGGTAGGGAATTGGTTCCTCTCCTTCCCCCAAAAATAGCTTCTAGTTTGAATGATCAACCACTTTCACCTTTCTTTGCAACTTAGTCCCCTTAGTAGACAGACCAGTCACCATGGCAATGACTTGCTCAGAGATCTCAAAACCAATTCTCCCAATAGTAACTCTATGATTTTGCCAGGACTGGGCAAATTGCAGAGACAAATTCTCATCAAATCCATTAAGGCATTCCAGAAAAGGGCTGATTCCACCTTCCTTGCAATAATGCCAGACCACAGCGTTATCTTTGAATTTGCAGTAGGAAATTAGCTCCGTGCGAATCCTGTCTCCTCCCATTTTCTTCTTCCTCTCAAAGACACAGAACACACAAAGCTAGGAATTCATAGAGTGTTTGCAAAAGGTAATTGTAAAAACTTGAGAAGGAATAATTATAATGAGACTGCACAGGTCATCATTAATCAGGAACGCCTTCCTAAAAGCCAAATGAAGCCAGCCCTTCCCATGCTCGAGCATGATAATCATAAATTTCCTATGATTACCATATAACAATAGAGCCTGTACTTCAAAATACACGTCAACAACGCCCAAAAAAGTTGACCGAACAGGCTGTCACCCTCTGTATGATGAGTCATCCTTGACAAGTCATCTCTTTTTGAATCAATTCCCTTATCTTTATAGGAATGTTTTTAAATTTGCGCCAACATCGCCAATTCAAAAATTGCTGACCATAATCAGCAAGGGCATCAGCAACCCCATTCCCCTCTCTATAGATATGAGAGATTTCCACTCTAGAGATCCTCTACATAAGGATTTGGATATCTACAATAATGTCCATGAGTTTCCACCCACATGTCGATGCCTTAGTAACTGCATCAATGATCAGTTTAGAATCCCCTTGGATATGCAAATTCAGCATGTCAAGCAAAATAGCCAATTTCACCCCCATAAAAGAGCAGAGGCTTCAGCATAATTATTACTTTGAATACCTATGCCACTAGCATATGTAGCAACTAGTCTCCCTTTGTCATCCATGATAATCCCACCACCACTAGCCTTACCATCAGACTTAGAAGCTCCATCAAAGTTAAGTTTGAACCAATGGACCTTGGAGGGATCCATCTAGTATTTAATCTCTAAATCTATTTAGAGTTATCATATGCCAGAATTTGGTTTAAATTTCTCTAATTGATTGCAATTTGTTCTTCCTCTTGAGCAAGTGGTTTGTTAGTAGTTTTGATGTGGGAGCTAACCACAATTTCAATGAGGATTTTAGAAAAAGATTGGAAGACTTGAGAGGAATCCCTAACAGCTTCCCTAAATATTCTGTTATTTCGTTCCTTCCAAGCCAAGACAGGGAAGAGTTTGGTACTAAAGCTCCACAAGCCAAGGATGTGAGAAAGTAGGGCACCAATTAGCAATGACTTCCCTAATATCAGGATTACAAACCCATTGAATTCCAAAGTTCCTTAAAATTGTACTCCAAATTTCCATGGCAAAATCACAGTGATGAATTAAATGAGAAACAATTTCCTCCTTCTCAAGGCATAGGAAGCACCTATTCGCCAGAGTGAATCCCCTCCTCTACAAATTATCTTGGGTTAAAATTTTATTATGGATAGCAACCCACCAAAACATATTGATTTTAGGAATAAGCTTATGATTCCAAATTTTGCTCCAAAGCTCATTTTTATGAACATCAGGGATCAACAGATGGTAAGTAGAGTTAACCAAAAAATGACCTCTCTTATCTGGCCATCAATACAACTCATCTTCCCTAGGAAAGAGAGGAATTCTGACACCCAACAGCATTTGTTGAATAGAACTCATCCTAGGGATAAACTTAGGGCGATGAGCACAACAATCAAGAAGATTTTTCCATAGTCTAATACCATTCTCACTATGGATATAATGGTAAACTTTAGACCCAAAAATTATAAATAATTGATATTTTTATAGAATTTAGAGCAACAACTATTTACAAAATAAAATTGAAAAATAATGGAATCTTTTAAGGCTATAATCAACACTGTTATTGGGAATTCCTAGCAAGTAGTCCCTGTCATTGTGAGTCATGTACATTAGTAATTACATGATTTCTCCACAATATAAATAGTTGGCATAGTTCATCTTTGATGCTTGTTTTTGGTTTCTTTTTTCTCACTCTTAGGAGAATCCAATATTTCCCATTCAACTAGCATATTTTTAAGCACAAAAAAAATTGGAACTTTAGTAAAGCAATTTTTTGGTCCATGCCACAACTTTACAATCTGAATAATAACCAAATCAGCTGCAGAAAACATAGCCAACCATTTGATGCAGATTGCTTTCACTAATCACTTAAACATGATAAAGACACCTTAAATGTGCCACTTGAGGGAAAAAATAAGTCTGTAGCAATGTAAATTTTGCTACGTGGCAGCTGACATTGGAATTTAAAAAAATAGATTTAATCATGACTATGCTTGGTAATGTACAAAGGGTCATGGTGTAAAGGTTAAAAAAGTGGATTCATAAGAGAAGTGACTCAACTTCAAAACCACCACATTTCAATAAGGTAGGCCTTAATTTGGAAGCCATATGCGCATGTAATAACATGCCTAGAACTGGTAATAATGACTATGCTTGGTAATGTACAAAGGGTCATGGTGTAAAGGTTAAAAAAGTGGATTCATAAGAGAAGTGACTCAACTTCAAAACCACCACATTACAATAAGGTAGGCCTTAACTTGGAAGCCATATGAGCATGTAATAACATGCCTAGAACTGGAACCTATTCCAAGCCCGGGAGATGATATTCACAGTTAGAATTAACAAACTAAAGTGAGCATGCCTAAGAATTTGTGGTATTAATTTCTCCACAAATGAAAACCTAATCTCTGTGAATATAAGATACCTACATGGAATCAAGATGCCAATCTTACTTACATGCTATAAAGAAAAAATGTCAAACATATATTCTTTATAGAAAATACTCATGGAATTAGGATGCCAATCTTACTTGCATGCTATAAAAGAAAAAATGTCAAACGGATATTCTTTACAGAAAATATTCCATCACAGGCTACCATTGTCCCTAACTCTGAATGTTAAAGACCCCTTTGTGAACCAAATATACAGATGAGGTACAATGAAATAGGAAAAGGACATTCCTAAACATCAACCACATTCAACCAATCATTAACGAGAATGCTGAATTCTAATGTAAGATGGAATCGTGAGATTATAATAGCCACAAAACCAAAAGGAGATAACAGATTACCATTATTCAAAAGGGGGCTGGCAAACTCACAACAGGCCATCTGGAAAGTTGGATCATTTTCTCTATTTCCATGTTTCAAAGATCTCATATGGGTTTGTAATTCAGTCACCTACCATCAGACTATGACTGTCCAACAGACTCACAGGTTTGCTAGTATATCTAGACTCAAATGGAGGATGGACTCAGAAATCTTAGAAATGATTTCAATTGTATCTTGAAGCAGACAAGAACTCCTAAAAACCAATCCAAGCTTCAGAAGAATTTTGTTTCAACTAGATTACAAATAACCACAGAGAAGAACTCACCACTCTTTGCAAGAGCTCTGCCTTTTCCTTTGCTTCCATCTGACTTTTGTGATGCCGAGAAATATATTCATCTAGACCAGACTTCAAAAAGTCAACTTCATCTGCTACCTGCTCCGACTTTCTGGATAGAAGAAACAATTCATGTAAAAATTCTAGGGCATAGCTGTATTTTAAATGTTTTGTCCTCATAAAAAGTAATTCAACTAACTCTGCTATCTAGAAAAGATTTGTATTGCATTCTAGACATTATGATGGAACATCAACAGCATTAATGTATTATGAGTTGGCTAAGTCTTGGTAATTGAAATGTTAAGTGCTATCAACTAGACTATTTATTTCCCAGCTCCACTTGAATAGACAGAAAAATATGGCAAACAGTTATTTCAAAATAGAAGTGATAGCGTATTTGGATATTGCATCAGGTAGACAGGCAAAGGCAAAAGATGGTACAGAAAAACATTATGAAAATCAGACATGGCAAAAATAGCAAAATTGGCAGATCTAAAGAAAGGAAATAATTTGCAGTAATGGGTGCTGATTTTGCAGCAATGATTGTGGGATTTCTTTTTCCCAAATAATAAGATGCTGCAAGTAAGTCAATTTAATTTGTTTGTCCTATTTACACAGCAGAACAATTTACAAACCGCGGCGGATGTCTTAAATTTGGGCAACTGAAATTTCTTAAACACAGTAAGCCAGTTTAGTGTGGACGGGGTACTGGAGTTACAACAGAGTTAAACCCAGTAATTGAAACAATGATTTTGGGTAAAATGAAAGGACAGTAAATATAATCCGTGTTTTTCTATGTTTCAATATTCAGAACAGACAAAAGCAACTGTAAAGATAATAAGTACCATGAAACTAATTTTCAATGTTGATGAGTAAAGATAATCCTATCAACCGTTAAAACATATTTGCATATTTTTATTACTATAAAATTTAATTAAATTTATTATGAACATAATTATAAATACATTGTTTTTAAAAGAGAAATAAGGTTAGAGAAGATCTATGTCATATCATTTTTTTTTATGTTTAGATCAAATACTCTGAACTCTTTTCCAAAGCCTTGTTTAAATAAACCATCTATTGTGATGTTGAGCCTCCCTTCTATGTACAAGTTATTATGATGCATGAACATTAGATCATATATTGTGATAACAAATCTCCACCCTTTTATAATTAGGGCTAGCATAATATACACTCTTAAACCTGTTTTTATATTGTGAACTCTAAACCATACAATGCATCAAGCATTATGATGTTGGGCTTCCTTCTTATAAAACGGGCCTAAAAACCCTATTTATTTTTGGTTTTTTTATAGATCAAAAATCACACCGAACATCATGATGTGTTGCATAAGTCAAGAAGATGAAAGTTTGTTGTGGCAAAAAGGGATGGGTCACATAAACTTTGACAATCTTTTCAAAATTAGTCACAAAGAGGTAGTAAGAGACATGCCCAAAATATTAAAGCCATCAAATGTTATTTGCAAGCAATGCCAACAACAAAAGCAGACTAGGGTAAGCTTCAAAACAAAATAATCTCTACATTGAAACCCTTTGAGCATATACATACAGATCTCTATGGACCTACAAGAACAAAAGGTATGGATGGTGAAAGATACTTGATGTTGTTGATTGATGATTACTCTAGAATGATTTGAGTTACTTTTCTAAAAGAAAAATCGAAAGCGTTTGACAAATTTAAGACATTCAAAGCCTTAATGGATAATGAAACAAGTCAAAGGATCAAGTGCCTTAGATCAGATCAAGGAGGAAAATTCACTTCGAATGGATTTGAAGAATTTTGTGAAAACCATGGAATAAGAAGACATTATTCTACCTCAAGGACTCCGCAACAAAATGGGTTTGTGGAAAGGAAGAACATGATGGTCCAAGAAAGGCTAGGACCATGTTAAATGAGTCCAAGCTACCTGACGCATTTTGGAGAGGAGCAGTTCATACAGTTGTCTATATCCTAAATCATGGGCAAATAAGGGTAAATAATGATAAAACACCATATGAGATATGGAAAGGGAGGCCTACAACAATGAAGTATTTCAAGGTATTCAGAAGCATATGTTTTGTAAGGAGATATGAAGAATAGTTGGAAAAATTTTATTCAAGGTGTGATGAAGGAATTTTTCTTGGTTACTCCTCTAGGAGTAAAGCCTACATATGCTATAATAAGAGGCTGCATAAAATTGTTGAAAGCGCAAATGTCAAAGTAGACAAAGAAAATTATTAAAAAGTAAAGGAACAAGAAGTTGAATCTCAAAATGAAGGAAGGTGCAAAGAATAGGAAGTAGAGGAAGGAATTTAAGATGAGGTAGATGAACAAAGTAACATAAAGACACCAGCACAAATATCATCTAAGACACCATCTAGATTTCTTCAATAAAATCATCCAGAAGATTTAATTATCAGTAACAAAGATGGTGAAATTTAGACAAGAATGTGATTGACTTTAGAGCATGTAAATTTGTCTTTGCCTTCAAAAATAGAACCCAAGAATTTTAAGGAAGAAAGTTAGACAAAAATTGGATAGGTGCTATGGAAGAAGAACTAGATCAAATAGACAAGAATGAAACTTGGGAACTTGTTCCAAGAACTAAGGATAAATATGTAATTGGTACTAAATGGGTCTTTAGAAATAAACTCAATGAGGAAGGACAAATGTTAAGAAACACAGCAAGGTTAGTATGCCAGTGTCATGCCCACGACATAGGAATGCAAATCATAAATCAAATACTTACTTATAGACGACTGCATCATATAAAAACTATTCCCTTCGCATTCCTTTTATGCAGGTATTGACCTTTTTTGGGCACACCTATTCCCTTGGCATTCCTTGGTAAAGTTCGTATTAAATAGTTTTGAGAGCCTCCAAAATACCTTCCTCTAGTGGCTGATTAGAGATGGGAGTTTGTTCCATTTATACACCCATTTGAATTGAAGAGTTGTATAGGATGTGTGTAAAGTTGAACTGATTTGAACATTGTGATTGTTATTTCTAGGTTGCTCTTCACTTCTGATTCAATTTTAGTATTGGATATTTTTCTCTTTCTATTTTGCTCCATTATGACTTTTAGTTCTCAAAGTTGCAGTTTTTTTGGGATTAGATTTGCTGACATTTTACCTACCTATGTGTTATTTTACTTTTAGTATTGGAATGTGTGGAGTATGTTTGTGGTGAAAGATGAAGTAGCTCCTAATTCTCACCTTTTCTTTTAGATATACTAATTCTAGGTGTGATATCTCTTAATTTAGGCTATTTTCTTAAGTATTTCTACCATCTAGTTTTTTGTTACTATGTGAATCTCACAAAGAAGTAAATTATCTCTTGTTTCCTTACCTTTCCTTGTGTAATCTCATCTAAATTTGTTCTCATCTGGTTGGTATTTTGAGTATTTATCTTTTTTATTTTAGGCTTAGAAGGTATTATTGTTGGTGGTTGTTCCATTGCATCTTGTGGACATGCTTGGTCCAACTCCATCATTTCTTGGTTTGGAGAAACATGGAAAAGATTATTATTCTCATTACACATTTGACATCTAAACAACATATTATAATAATATATGCAACATGATAATGTTATTCATAGTCTAGATCGATGCAAAAAATTTCAAAACCACAACCTTAGATAATTACAACCTTAGATTTTTTGCAAATTATGAAGCAACTATGTATTATGTAGTTGGAGATCAAGGAATTTATAGAGAAATGTAATTAGTTTTGACTAAGTAGCATAGGTAAATATTACCTATCTTGGAATTGTGCTTGGTAGATTCTATGTTAGCTTGAAATCTAGTAACAAGTGTTTCTTAAAGATTCCATATCTCTTCATGAACCATGGTGCTCCTTAATATAAAAGATCTTTATTTTGTTTGGGAAAGAACATATCTAAACTAAACTAATATAGATGGCTTCTACTTTTAATAAGCCTAGAACATAAGTGTTTTAGATCTTGGAAAAGACCACATAAATCTATAGATTAGGGATCTTTCCTTCAATATTCAGAGCTGATCTTCCATATCATCCCTGTTAAAGAAGATGGGGGGTGTGTCCATTTCCTAGTAACAATCATTCTCCTTTTTGGCTATGAAATGGGGTCTTATAACTATTTTCCTAGCATGATGTGCAAAACTCCTTATATCTTCCTTCAAAACATGAGGTGTTGCTTCTCTGACTAGTCTTGAGTATTGCACTTGAGCATTCTATGAAGAGGTCAATATGTCCTCCAAAAAGATTCGTCTTCCTCAACTAGTTCTTTCTTGACTATTTAGAGAGTAATATGATGAGAAAAACTTCAAGAATAGTGCTCCTTGAAGGGATGTACATTAGTTGATATGAAAAGAGACATGCAAGTTTTCAACATTCACAATGGAATACAAATTCATGTATCGATGAAGATCTAGTATAAAAGTATTAGAATTTATTTTTTTAAGAATCTTAGATGGACTATAGCTAATCGGTTTTAACATCATTGCTATACCTTGAGACTTATCTTTATCTAAGTAAAGATATTATATATCCCCAACTTGGAACTCAACTCTATGCTAATCATGTGTTACATCCTACTTAGCTTGAGATTCCTCTAACCTATTTCTCTTAGAGACATATATTCCTTGTTCTTTCAATATTTTTTTGTTTAGTGGATTTCGGAATTGACTTCTTGCACCCTTTGTGGCTATCCCATCACAACATGAAATGGAGTAGGTAGTAAGTAACCAAAACATGTCTCAATAACTTGCATCAGCAATGTTTAACTTCAAACTATTTGGATCACCTCATAACCATCTACAACCTTGTACATACTTGCATAATTTATTCTTACAAAATATTATTACGTTAGTAGTGTTTGAAAGTTACATGCTTAGTTAGTTTAACTAGTGGCTAAGAATAGTAGTTTAGTAAATCAAATTTAATATCTTTTCATGATCTAATTCAGATCACATTCAATCCTTTCATAAGCCTTTTTAAATTCTATTTGTGAGAAGATATCCTTTCAACAAAAATAGTGAACCCATTTGAAGCCTTCCCAAGATTTGATAAAACTAGTAAATCTGCCTATTTATATACTTAGTATGCCCTCTTCAACCATTTAGGAAAGGAGATGTTTAATTCTACTAGCAATATATTTTCATTAAATTATGTACAAGACATTAAGGACTGTAATATGTTGTCATCCTCCAATCATAGCCTTTAGGCATGAGTTTAATGAGCTCTTAATAAATGAACATTAGTTGCAAATAAGAAGAGGGCAAAGACTCTAGGCAATTAGAACCACAAGAGGCAATCCTTAACAACATAAAAAATGCATGACAAGGCGTATTGGGGATTATGCCTAATGGCCTAATGTGTCTTTTTGAGTGACTTTAGAATTTTACAAAGGCAGTGGCCCCAACTTTTATTCTTGTTCTCCAACTAGTCCCATGCAATTTGTTGAATCCCAACATTGTAAATAATTGATCTTTTTATAGAATTTTAGAGCAGAAAATGTTTACAAAATTAAACTACAAAATAATGGAATCTTTTAAGGCTATAATCAGCTCTATTATTAGAAATTGTGATCAGGCAGTCCCCATTATTAGCAATTACATGATTTCTCCACAGTATAAAAAGTTGGCATTGTTCATATTTTATGCTTGTTTTTGGTTCTTTTTTTTCTCTTAACAGAAACCAATATTTCCCCTTCAACTAACATACTTTTAAAGACAAAAAAAATTGGAACTTTAGTAAAGCAATTTTTTGGTCCATGCCACATACAATATGAATAATAAACAAATCAGTTGGAAAAAACATAGCCAATCATTTGATGTAGGTGACTTTAACTAATCACTTAAACATGATAAAGACACCTTGAGTGTGCCACTTGACGGAAAAAAATAAAGCTGTAGCAATGCAAATGTTACTACATGGCAGCTGACACTGGAATTTAAAAAACTAGATTTAATAATGACTATGCTTGGTAATGTACAGAGGGTTGTGGTGCAAACATTACAAAAATGGAGTCATAAGAGAAGTTGCTCAAGTTCAAAACCACCACATCGTTATAAGGCAGACCTTAACTTGGAAGCCATATAGGCATGTAATAACATGCCCAGAACTAGAACCTATTCCAGGCCCAAGAGGCGATATTCACAGTTACACTTAACAAACAAAAGGCGATATTCACAGTTACACTTAACAAACAAAAGCGAGCATGCCTAGGAATTTGTGATGTTAATTTCTGGAAAAATGGGCACCTAATCTCCTTGAATATAAGATACCTACATGGACTCAGGATGTCAATCTTACGTGCATGATATAAAAGAAAAATGTGAAGCTGATAGAAAACACTCCATCATAGACTACCATTATCCCTTACTCTATGAATGTTAAAGACCCCTTTGTGAACCAAATAAACAGATGAAGTAGAATGAAATAGGAAAAAGACCTTCCTAAATATCAACCACATTCAACCAATCATTAACAAGAATGCTGCATTCCAATGCAAGAGGAAATGCAGACTACATATAGGGATCGTGAGATTATAATAGCCACAAAACCAAAAGGAGAGAACATATTACCATTATTCAAAAAGGAGCTGACAAACTCACAACAGGCCATCTGCAAGGTTGGACCATTTTCTCTATTTCCATGTTTCAAAGATCCCATATGGGTTTGTAATTCAGTCACCTACCACCAGACTGCGACTGTCCAACAGACTCACAGGTTTGCTAGTAGATCTAGACTCAAATGGAGGATGGACTCAGAAATCTTAGAACTAATTTCAAATGTATCTTGAAGAAGACAAGAACTCCTCAAAACCAATCCAAACTTTAGAAGAATTTGGTTTCAACTAGATTACAAAACCAGATAGAAGTATAAATCACCACTCTTTGGAAGAGCTCCGCCCTTCAACCAATCATTAACAAGAATGCTGCATTCCAATGCAAGAGGAAATGCAGACTACATATAGGAATCGTGAGGTTATAATAGCCACAAAACCAAAAGGAGCTGACAAACTCACAACAGGCCATCTGCAAGGTTGGACTATTTTCTCTATTTCCATGTTTCAAAGATCCCATATGGGTTTGTAATTCAGTCACCTACCACCAAACTGTGACTGTCCAACAGACTCACAGGTTTTCTAGTAGATCTAGACTCAAATGGAGGATGGACTCAGAAATCTTAGAATTGATTTCAAATGTATCTTGAAGAAGACAAGAACTCCTCAAAACCAATCCAAACTTTAGAAGAATTTGGTTTCAACTAGATTACAAATAACCAGAGAGAAGTCTAACTCACCACTCTTTGGAAGAGCTCCGCCCTTTACTTTGCTTCCATGTGACGTTTGTGATGCCGAGAAAGATATTTATCTAGACCAGACATCAAAAAGTCAACTTCTTTTGCTAACTGCTCCAACTTTCTGGATAGAAGAAACAATTCATGTCAAAAGTTTGACATATCTAGGGCATAGATGTGTTTTAAATGTTTTGTCCTCATAAAAACTAATTCAACTAATTCTGCTATCGAAAACGGATTTGTATTGCATTCCAGACATTCTGATGAAATATCAATAGCATTAATATATGGCAAACAGGCACTTCAACATAGAAGTTATACAATTTGAAGTAGAAGTGATACAATTTGAAGTAGGCTAGAACCAGTTGTGAATCAGGTAGAGATGGAAGGTACAAGGCAACGGATGGTACAGAAAAACATTATGAAAATCAGACCTGGCAAAAATAGTAATATTGGCAGATCTAAAGAAAGGAAACAATTTGCAGTGATGGGTTTTGATTTTGCAGCAAAGATTGTGGGATTTCTTTTTCCCAAATAAAAAGAAGCTGCAAGTACGTCAATTTAATTTGTTTGTCCTATTTACAGAGCAGAACAATTTACAAACCGTGGCCGTTGTCTTAGATTTGGGCAACTGAAATTTCTTAAACACAGTAAGCCAATTTAGTGTGCACGGGGTAGTGGAGTTACAACAGAGACCCAGTAATTGAAACAATGATTTTGGGTAAAATGAAAGGACGGTTAATATAATCCGTGTTATTTTATGTTTCAATACTCAGAACAGACACAAGCAACTGTAAAGAAAATCCGTACCATGAAACTAATTTTCAATGTTGAAGAGTAAAGATAATCCTACCAACTGCTAAAACATATTTGCATATTTTTATTATTGTGAATTGTTGGTATCATTAATTTCTCCCAACCACCGAACATCACTAAATAAAGCGGTCAACATAAATATTTAAAGCAGAAGTTTCTCCCACTGTCTCCCACCCACCTGCAGACCATGTGGGTTGAACATGTGCTTTGAATGTTGATTTTTAGATTGTTCTCAGACCTCTATAAATAGAGGCAGCTGTAATCTGTTTTGTATCAAGCAATGATCACGGAAATTGGAGTGTTGAATGCTATAGCATTCTGTTGAGCATTTCTGTATTTGCATATTTTATATTTGTGTATATTTTGCACCTCCTACAATTGGTACCAGAGCCAGGTTGATTGTGGTCATTCTGTTTCCAGGTTATCACAGCTAGGGATATATGTTGGATTATGTTTGCAGGTTAGATCATGGGATCAAAGGTGAGAGTGTTTGCATAAAGATTGTTGTCTGAAGACGAGCGCTGAAGGAGTTGTCACAAGAGAAAGGTAGTTGCAGATTTGAAAAGACCAAGGGTTTACAGATTAAAAAAAGGAGAAAGAAAATGACGAGTTTCTGCATATCGTAGGTGTGAAAGATATGACAAAAATGATTTTGTTGGAAGATCCTAGCAGTAAAAGAGAAATCACTATGATTTAAAGCTGCCAAAGGAGATATATGCCGCAGTCTTGACTCAAATCGCCAAAAGAGGAAGTGTTAATGTTTTTAGAAGTCCACAGAGCCCAAAGGAAATTGCTATAAGAAAAAGGGAGTCGTTTGAGATCACTGAACGAGATCGCTGAACGAAGGAAGGAACAGATTGACTCCAACAAAGAACATATTTTGATCACAGTCTTTTAAAGGTAAAACAAAATAAGGTAATGCTGTTTTGTTAAGTCACTGATCGCCTTGAATTGGAAAGCAAGTATATTCATAATCTGTAGGAAATTGTGGAAAAGAATATTTCATCTATGTATCGCTGTTATTAAAGAAATTGCATAAGGAAGATTAGTGGCAGAAAAGGGAAAAACGGTTTGGTAGTCACCCCCAAGATAGTTTCCTAAAATCTGCCACGGTGGATAGTCTGGAGATTGGTCACTATGAATCTTTGTCAACACAAAGAAGGTGATTGGACCGCAGTCCAAAAGCTAAGGATCAGAAGATCGTGGGCTTGCAGAAGTCAAAGCCACAATTAGCTCCAAAGAAATGGAAGAAGACAGATAGTAGAAAAGATGTGGCTGAATCAGACAAATGAGATGGCTACAGAGCAACCATCAGGTCAGAAAAAAAAAAGGAAGAAGAATAGAAGGTGCATGAAGTCCAGTATGGAGTTTTGTAGATTTACAGATCAATTGAATAAAATAGAGTTTGAAGATTGAAGATGCCGAAGTATTTAAGGGTGAAATTAAGGGGGAGTGTTATCATTAATTTCTCCCAACCACCAAACATCACCAAACAAAGCTGTCGACATAAATATTTAAAGCAGATGCATCTCCCACCCACTTGTAGACCATGTGGGTTGAACATGTGGTTTGAATGTTGATTTCTAGATTGTTCTCAATCCTCTATAAATAGAGGCAGATGTAATCTGTTTTGTATTGAGCAATTGAAATTGCTCTGATCACCAAAAATGGAGTGTTGAATGCTATAGCATTCTCTTGAGCATTTCTGTATTTGCATATTTTGTGTTTTCGGATAGTTTGCACCTCCTTCATGAATCAATATAAATTTTAATAAGAAAGTCTATCAAATTAAAATTTATTATGAAAGAGAAATAAGGTTAGAGAAGATCTATGTCATACCTTTTTTTATGTTTAGATCAAATATTCTGAACACTTTTGCAAAGCCTTGTTTAAATAAACCATCTAGTGTCATGTTGAGCCTCCCTTCTCTATACAAGTTATTATAATGCATGAACATTACATCATATATTGTGATAACAAATCTGCATTCTTTTACAATACAAGCTAGCATAATATACACTCTTAAATGCGTATTTATATTGTGAATTCTAAACCATACAATGCATCAAACATTATGATGTTGGCTTTCTTTTTATAAAATAGAGACTAAAAACCCTATTTATCTTTAGGGTTTCTTCTAGATGACGAACCACGCCCAACATTGTGATGTGTTGCATAACATATCCAACATTATAATGCCGCACTTCGTTCCTCCTAAACTGCACCTACATCTAATGCAAGGTCTCCAATAGTGTGCAACATTATGATGCCAAACAACATATCACATCCGTTATAATTCAAAGCTATTATAATGGGATCTCAAAACCCTAATTTCTATTGTGAATTTTTTATAAGCTACACATCATATCAATGGATGAGACTGGATTGTGCCCCAGGGGAATTTTGTAGAATGAATACCTCTCAGTCCTTGGTTCTCAATCAAAGAAGCCTAAGGCTCATGCCCTAAGGCTCATGCCCCCAGTTCATAGCAAAAATGAGTTTGTGGATGACCTCTATAAAACTATAATATAAAGCTATTATAATGAGATCTCAACACCCTAAATTCTATTGTGAACTTTTAATTAACTACACATCATACATAAAATTATTTTTAGAGCCTTCATCCTCCAACTAGTTCTACTCTCTTTAACTTATCAAGAAAGAATACATTAATAACGAAAATCAATGAAAATAAGCTCATTATACCAAAAAAAAAAAAAAACACCCTAGTGCTTCATATACCTTCAACTTAAATAGTTTGTGTTAAATACATATGCTTATATTAGTCTAGTAGTGAAGCCCAACTATAACTAGTATAGATATCTTAAATACATTATCTAAAAAACACATAGATGTACCACTCTTGAGCTATTATTATTATTATTATTATTATTATTATTATTATTATTATTATTTTACTTCAAAATTATTTTTTACTACATACACACATGGACACATAGATTTAAATTTAAATTTATCTACAATGCTTAAAATTTTAATTTTTTTTAAAGCATACACGTTATTCTTTTTTTTATATATATTGAAGGAAGCAAAGCTACAAAAATATAGAAAAATATCTACCAAATCAGCTATTGATCATACATCCACCGTTGCCAAGAGCACACAAGTAGCAAACAAGACCCAACCTGATAGTTTGAGTATTTTACATGCCAAACAGTGAACAACAAAAAGTAAAATAGCAGAAAGCAATAATAAACAATATCATAAGCCATCAGAATGACCCAAAGACTTTGCTGGTCCAATTGGAACAACTGGTCTGATTATCAAGGTCTTTGTTAGCCATGAGTAGCTCCTTGTTTGTAGAGATCAGAATATACACCTGGAGAGATAAATCCACACAAATCCTTTGAATTTCAATCTGCAATGGAAGGAATGTCTGTGAAAGAGCAGCCAAGCATCGAAGCTTCTAGATATGATTAATGATAATAATCTGATAAGTGTTTGAAATCATGTTGTGAGAATTGGAACAACCAAGAAGAGTTGATTTCCAAAACTAGGAAAAATGGAAGATGGCAGGCAATGTGGTGATGAGGGAAGACAAAAGAGATCTAGCATCTGAACAAAACCAAAAACTATGTAGGACGGACTCAATCTTACCACAAAAGGGGCATGAGGGAGAAGGATGCAAAAATTTAAGGCATTTCCCAATAGGCAGCTTACCATGGAGGAGTTTCCAAGCAGTGAGTTTGGAGTGCGAGTCATCTTTGGATTGCCATGTTAACAAATTGAGTTTGTTCCATTTACCCCTACTATATTTACACCTCCAAATCATGTTAAGGCAGCGATCAAGGGGTAAACTAGGCATTAGTTGTTTGTAGATTATCTTGAGAGGGAAATTTAGAATGTTGCAACCATTGGGCCACCTCCAATCCTTAAGGAACTTAGAGTGACAACACGTGGACACAAAGATAGAAAGATTGGTTGGAACAACATTTTGGATTTGAAGCATAGTGAACTTATCGATATAGTTAAAGCAACCCTTCACATGGTGCCAAGGTCTCCAGGTGAAGCTTGTGGGGTCCCATAGATACTTTTGTTTTATTTTTTACTTTGAAAAGTGTAGTAAATATTGTGTACTTGTATGTTACTTTTTAATAGTTTATATTTTAAAATTTTGATGTCTTATATTTAAAAAATAAATACTTAATGTAATTTATTACAAAAACATGAACATCCATATATTGAGGTAGTTATGAAGTCCCACTACAAAGATGATAAACTTAATGGAAAAAATTTAAAAATATGATCACCTTTAATTATGTGTGCCAAGAATTTCACTTTACTTTTAAATTATCTTGGGAAAAATAATAAATGTAATTGAAAAATATAAGAGAAAAATAATTAGTGAAATAACAGTTAAGGTACAACTTATTAAGTCTCCTCATATAGCCAAATAGTACTTAAAGGGAAGACTAGGGATATGCATTACCTACTTGGTATCAAATCCCTATTTACAACATCGTGATGTAGTACATGGCACATCCAATGATATGGTTGTATGCCTCATTCTTTATCTTATAATATAGTTTATTAAGATTCAAAGGCCGCATTTTTATTTCTATTGGAAACTTTTTAAAGCTACACAACATATCTAACATTATGATGCAAGGTCTCCAATGGTACACATGCTTTATCTTCTTCCTCTTACAATGTAATTTATTATAATGGAGGGCATCAAAACCCTAATTGACATGTGAATATTAATAGGCTACATGTTATATTCAAAATTGTTTATAGAACCTCTTTCCTCTAACTCATTTTACTCTCTTAAAATTCTCAATAAATAATACATAAATAATAATAATTAATAAAAGATATTTAAAATAAGATAGAATATATTATATTAAACAAAAAATACCCTGCTATGTCATATAACTTCAACGTAATACTCCATACTTTACATTATCTCTCTCTTTCTAGATCCATACCTATGTCATAAAAAATAATTGAGTTGAATGTTTTCATGGGAAGCGCCCTTGTGGACATCATGTATACCGAATGATATCCTCAGCATGTACACAGGATAAAGAGGCCGCGAAAGAGATTGTTGTGTACATGATCGATGCTGGGTGAGATATCTTGTGTCCCTAAAAACTCGCATCATTAACAGCGACTTTGATGAAGTGGCAATATTTTTTTAATACTAGAGAGAAAAGAAATTTGCAGGAATTTGAGAGTGTCTGTTATTGATGTTCTTCAAGGAGAAGACCTTGATCGCCCAAAATGAGATTGATTAAAGACTTTAGCCACATAGAGGATAATTTTGAAAAGGAAATTGGAAGTCAAAGTGGAATTATTCCTAGATCGAGAGAAAACCCCTTATACAGTGCACTTTGTTGGGTTCGGTGAAGCCCAAATTAGCAAGTTTTTTTGTTGGGTTCGGTGAAGCTCAAATTTTCAAGTTTCTTTGTTGGGTTTGGTAAAACCTAAATTAGAAAGTTTATCTCACTATTCGAAATGGTTGCCTTCTTTGTAATAGTTTCCTTTTGACACATGTTCGCCAATTTAGAAGTTATCTGTTTCGAATGGATTTTTCCATTATTGGAGTTGAGACTTGTTGATGATTGTTTTTAGACAAGTCAACAATTAGAGTGAAATACAAAGTATCTAACTCCCTCTTGAGCAAAGCCTCTCGAATGCTGAACTATGTGATCAAACAAGATGACTCCAAGGTTCCTTTCTCATGATTTTGTAAGAGATAGCTCAGTGACTAAGTATGATATTACTGTTAAACACAAAGGGACTTACACAGACTCTTCTCCTTTCATTAGCTTGTTCCTCCTTTGGTGTGGATGACATATATACAGAGTCTCAATGATAAAGAAAAGTAAAAAGGATAAGGGTTCAGGAAAACTAATCTAAGGTCAATGAAGCAATGATGAGGTATTGAACAGACAAACTCTTAAGTAAACCTAACTTCACTTCGCCAAGGATGCCTACAACTACATGAAGTTGGTGCTATCTCCTACGGTTATGCGAATGGTTTTCAAATCATGAAGGTTCATATGAGCACCCATCAAATGGTGCAGCTCAAACAAACATCCACAATCGAACTTAAGCAAATTATAAGGCTCAGACTAGCTTTACACAACACTTCACCAGCGATGAATGTTAAAAGCATGAGCTAGGAGTTGATCAAATATCCAATACAACATACATTACATCAAAGAGCTTCTAATCTACTTTATTTCAAATTTGAAACACCTCTCCACTTCATTAAGATACAGGAAATCATGTTATTCCACAAGATAACACTTAAACACTAAACAAATAGCTCCAATGTCTTTGCATTAACCTTGAGAAATATTTACAACAATTTTAAGTTCTCTCAGAGAATTTTGAGAGTCTCTCCTATTCTACTCCTAAAATCTAAAATCTAAATCTATTAATGATCTACTCCCTTACAAATGAGGCAACAAGGCCTTTATATAGTGCCCAAGATACAATGAATGGCTGAGATTAATTCAATAGCCAAGGGTCTAGATCATGCCACCTCACAGGTAGTTACAACAATTTTCTATTTTTAGTACAAAAGAGAGAGGCAATGAAGGCACATTTTCCAATGTGATAAGGTAAGGCGAAAGCATTTAAAATATCTTCCACATAGGAATCCCTTTGACTTCTTTTATTAAATGATACATTGAATGCATTTAATAATGCGGCTAATCAAAATTGAATGATGTGTACTTGCCACATAGATGCCACTTCAGAATACTTTGAAAATTGTATCATCTTTGTGTGATGTATTGAATGTAATTGCTTGAACTTGTATGTTTAGGAATACATCTTGTAGATCTTGCCTTGTTCGTTCTTCTTGTAGACTGGATGTATGATACTTGTTGCTTCACTTGATTAACTTCATGATTCTTTCTTCTTCTTGTAGGTAAGTTGATGTGATGATCTTCTTTGATGATGCTCTTGATGTAGAGTGAGTAATAGAGTAGATGATGATGATATATACTTCCTTCATGTAAGAGTAGATGATGAAGCTTGCTTCATGACATGGAGTAGAAGACTCTCTCTTAGACTTGAAGGTTGAATAGAACTTGAAATAAAATAGATGAATGCCTTTGCTTGATGTAGAAGACTTGATGAAGTGATCCTTCATTGATGGCCTTTGAAGTGACCTTCTTTGAGTGTAGATGATAACACCTTCCTTGGATGTGAAGTAGATGTTGATAACCTCTAGAAGAAACTTTGAAGCTTGGTGAATCTTGAAGATTGGGAGAACTTGACTTGAAGCTCGGATGGATGAATGTTTCGAACATGATTATCCTTGATGAAGTACACTTGCAAGATATTCCTCAGAGAGCTTGAATGGATAGATGCCTTGAAGTAATACACTTGAACTTAATGAAATCCAACATGATGTCAGTAATTAAGAGTATCAACATGTTGGACTTGATGTGACCTTTTAGAAAGGTGTTTCCTCTGCAACTTGAAGGTGAATTAGGTACTTGCTCTTGATGACTCCTTGGCTTCACCAACACTCCCTTCTCTCAAGGAATGATGATCTTGAAGAGTACATGATGATGATGCTTCTTTCTTGCATTGACAACTTCTTAGCTTTACTCCTCGACTAAAGGTGACTCTAGGCACTTGCTCAAAGGTGACTCCTTGAGATTTATTGATGCTCCTACAAGACAAGGTAAACAATATATTAATCACTACATAAGATAGGAATAACTTTAAACATGTAATAATCCCTTTTCAAGCTTAGGCGCAAATATAGGTAAAAAGAGGAGCAAAAAAATGCCTAACATCAATTTAGTCTCACATTCATAATTTCAAATGATTTTCTAGCAATTGTAATGTTTAAAAGAAGTCAATCCCCTATAAGGTTCACCCAAAAGGTATCTTTTAATGCAAACTCCTCCCTTAGGCGCCAAAATGATGTGCTTTTGGTAAAAGTGGTGCCCAACCCTTTGAAGCTTCATACTTGCAATTTTATACTTCTAAGTGATCAATCATGTCTTAGAATGATTTTATACTCCAAGCGCCCAACTTCAATGTCTTGATTGAGCAATTCCTTCAAGGTGCCTACTCTTAGAGGTCAATTGAAGTGATTCTTTCCAGGGCGCCAATTGAGTTTGGTATGAAAGTGCAAGAGCGCCTTAGCTTAGATGTTGTCTTCTTCATAGTCAAGTGTACTTGCAAGGTAAAACATGTTGAAATTTGCGCCTAAACTTGATATCTTTAGCCTTAACTTCATATTCCTTTCAAACCATTCACTTCTTGGGCAAGAATTTGTTCCTTACCCAATCCTTCAAATCGTTATTAGGCGCTCAAACTCACCTCTTCAAGGCTATCTACCTTCTAGGCGCCCACTTAGGCCTGTGCTAATAGGAAAATGCGCCCAAGGTTCTTGACTCTTGATACTCACAGAAGAAGAGCGCCTAGTTTCATCATACTTGTTAATATCTCAAGTTGCTTTTACCAAGGTGCCTAAAATGATTCACTTAGGCTTCAAGGCGCCAAAACCATACAACTTCAACCTAAGGCGCACTCTGATGGTCATTTGAGCATGAAAAGGGCGCCTAAGTTCCTAGATTACTCCCTCATCAAATTCTTGGATATTTAAGGTCTTTTATGTCAATTTGAATCAAGGCACCTATCTTGGAGAGATTGAAGGTTGATTGTCCTCTAGGCGCACTTTTGGGGTCTCTGCAAGTGGGGAAATTGCGCCTAAGTACTAGAGCAAATTTGCGCTTTGAAATGTAAGTCGCCAAGGTAAGGTATATTGAAAAATATATTTAAGTATAAGTTAATTTCTTCTACTTTAAATATTTTTCAATAGACCTTTCAGGATGTTTGAGATAGGTCTCAGATCCACCAGATTTAACATGTAGATTATAGAATTTGGAGGATCCACCAGATTTTAGACTTAGTCAATTTTTCAGTGTTTCAGGATATCAAGCTATCAGACTTAGTCATTTTCAGGATCTTCTCAAACATACATCAAGGATTTCATACTCTTTCTTCCTATGGTGCTCATTGAGGAGTCATTAGCAATTCATGATTGATAAGCACAGACTGGAGGTTATACAAGCCTTTACTAGTGCTTAGACATGGATAAAAATTCTCTTCAACCTAGGTGCCAATGTGGAGTCACTCAGGAGGGAATTGGTGCCTAGAAGATCTTTTCATTTTTTACCAATGCTAAAACCTCTCCTAAGGCGCTATAGACCTCATCAAGGCACCAATTAAGTTCAAGGCACTCAATTCACTACAGGGTGCTCACTTCTCTTCAAGGCGCCCTGATCATTATAGACTCCAACAACATTAACTTACATGGTTTTATGCTCCCTATGTGATTGATCTACCTCGTTTGACATCCAGGCGCTCAAGTTAGAATGTTTTGGAGTATATCCTCTTCTAAACGCCAATAACAAGAAAATGCACCTCAAGCTCATGGATCTCAACTTCAGGTGCCTTTGAATGCTAATTTGGGATCAAAAGGGCGCCTAAGTTTAAAGAAATGGTGCCAAAGTTCTAAACTCCTCATGCTAGGCACAAATTTGAATGTTTTGATAATTTCATCTCAAGAACCCCTTAGGCGCACATCTCTACCTCGGCGCAAATTCATCTCTTCTAGGCGCTCAAAATTCTTCTATATGTGGGCGCTCTTTGATCTAGGGTGCCAAATTCACCTCGCCAAGGAATCTAGCTCTAGGCGCTCAATGTGATCCTCCTAACTTAGGGTGCTAAAGTTCCAAACTCCTCATCATAGGCGCTTAAACTTAAGATTTCAAACCTCTCCTCACAACAAGGTGCTCATCTCTGGTAGGAGCAACAAGGAATGGCACCTAAGTCTTCTGTTTCAACTCTAGGTGCAATCTTGAGGTTGTCTAGATGATGGAAGGCACCCTAAATTCTAGGCGAAGTTTTGAGGTGACCCTAGAGTAATTTAGCGCCCAGAACCTGACAGTCCCTGAGGTAAGGTATATTGAAAAATATATTTAAGTATAAGTTTAGAGATGTTTGAGATAGGTCTCAGATCCACTAGATTTAACATGCAGATTCTAGATTTTTGAGGATCCACCAGATTTCAGACTTAGCCAATTTTCAGGATCTTCAAGATCAGGATACCAGACTTAGTCATTTTCAGGGTCTCAAACATCAAGATCAGGTCATCAAGGGGCTCTAAGACTCAAACACCACTAACTTCATCATGAAACAAATGAAGGACATCATCAAAATCTTAATGCAAAACACTGGAATTCAAAAAAAAGGGGGGTCCCTATTTGCAGTGGGGCGATGTGTGGTTTGGTCACAACAAGACTGTTTTATATAAATACAGCTGCTGGTTGAATATGTAATAGACAGAAAGTGGAGGATTAATAAAAGAGATAATCTCTGAAAGTGGATGTAGCTATTATTGGGCAAACCACGTTAAAATTGTGTTTGTCTTGCATCTGTGTTCTATGTTTGATCTAGTTTTTTAGATTGTTTTATTTGCTCTCTTTTATTGAACAATTGGTATTAGAGCTTGGTTAGAACCAAGGAGGAGTTGTGAGGAAAGTTGAGCAGATATGGATGAGAGTCCCAACTGAGATGATTGGATTCAAGCTCTCATGTCTACGTGCCATGGTTTGAAGAGAGTCATAATGAAGTATGAGCTATTCATCAGATGTTTTTTGATGAATTAAATGATGAAGCTGATTCTATTATTGAGGAGTTTCTTAGCATGATGGAACCTGCAAGTGACATAGAGCAGATGCAAGAAATAAAAGCTGTTGTCACTCTTTCTAGAGGAAAGAAAAAGGTTAGATTTAATTTGCCAATGGAAATAGATGATTTGGCTGATGAAGTCTTTATGAGTGACAGTGGTTATGGAATCCACATGAGTTTTGGGGGCTTTGGCACTGGAGAGGCCAGAGTGGCTCCAGGGCTGTCAACGCATGAGCACATAATTCTGCCCACTCACCCCCTGCAGGAGGAGTGCTACAGAGGAGGCAGAGGGTTATGGCGCCAAGTGGCTTGGCAGTTGTGAGGTTCATTCCCCAAGCCCTACCCAGGCAAGATCTGTGTGGGAAAGGGCCCCAGTTGATCTCTCTATGAAGGGATCTTCATCTATCTCTACACCTAAGATGACTAGACCAACAAAGTCAATGTAGCAGCAAGTTAGGGTTAGAAGCGACCCATTTGCAGACGCATTCTGGCAGAGCAGCCGATGGTGGCACAATTTCAAAAATCTCTATGTGTTTTTGGCATCCTAGCCATGTGCATTTTTTGGCCGTGTATTGTTGGTGGTGATGATGCCCGACAAGGGTGTGGTGTAGAATGTGGGAAGCTGTCTAATGGTAAGAAGAAACAGGCGGATATGTTTACAGCAATGGATTGTTGGTATTATAGTATGACCGGATCGTTTCTGGAAGGTGTTGCCTTTGATTGGGAAACTTGGAAAAGACTTATACAGAGTGTCCTTGAACAGAGGTTAAGCCCTGCAATGTGGGCTTGTTTTCGAAGTGATGATACAAGTGAAAATGTAAGGGATATCTCTGAGTAGCTATTTGGTCTTCAAGTGGGAGATTGTTGGGTTCGGTGAAGCCCAAATTAGCAAGTTTCTTTGTTGGGTTTGGTGAAGCCCAAATTGGCAAGTTTCTTTGTTGGGTTTGGTAAAGCCCAAATTAGAAAGTTTCTCTCACAATTTGAAACGTTGCCTTCTTTGTAATAGTTTCCTTTTGGCATGTGTTCGCCAATTTAGAAGTTGTCTGTTTCGAATGGATTTTTCCATTATTAGAGTTGAGATTGTTTTATATAAATACAGTTGCTGGTTGAATATGTAATAGATAGAAAGTGGAGGATTAATAAAAGAGATAATCTCTGAAAGTGGATGCAGCCATTATTGGGCAAACCACGTTAAAATTATGTTAAAATTATGTTCTGTCTTGCATCTGTATTCTGTGTCTGATCTAGTTTTTTAGATTGTTTTATTTTCTCTCTTTTATTCAACACACTTTGCGTTGCTCAGGGACTCCTACATAAAGTATCCACCAGGAATGTTGATAAACGCATATTGCTATTCACAACTAATGCTGATCCATTTGGAAATGCTGATCCTGGGGTCAAAGCAGATATGAGAAGGACAACAATTCAGAGGGCCAAGGATGCACGAGATTTGGGTATTTCAATGTTTCCATTTTTTATTCTGATACGCTTGAGTTGGAGCATGAGGACTTATCTCAGTTCATGCCCTATTGGGAAGGCCAGAGCTATGGTGTGAGAACCCTAAAAGTTTATAAAAGAAAACCCTAGTACCCGTCATGCTGTTCGCCTTTATTCCATTGCCTCTACAAGATATGGGGAATCGAGATTCGTTTGATGGCAAACCACTAAGCTTGTATGTTAGAAGAGCTGTTTACTATGACCTGGTAACTGGGAACGAGGATCCGTCCAAGAAAGTCGTTTGCAATGATTATCTCTGTGATAGTAAACTGGGAGACAAGGTCCAGATTACAGGTCCATCTGATAAAGTGATGCTGCTACCTGAAGATCATCCCAGACTCCAGTGCAACACATATAATAATAGCCACTAGCACCAGAATAGCTACATTTAGGGGATACCTACGGAGAATGTTAATGGGAGATGTTTCTTCCTTCAACTTTAGAGTTCTTCATGGCTTTGCCAACACTGATAGTCTTCTCTACCATGACGAGTTTACAGAGTATATGAAGCCCTGATGTATATGAACTCTTTATTGTAATACAGTATGGGTTTGTGGTTGCACGCTTTTAAGAAAAATAAATAAAAATTTATAGATCTTTTATCCCTTCTCATTGTGGTTGGGAAAAATTTCCATCTTTTTTATTTCTTGTTTTAGGATTCCTGACCTCTAACCATTCCATTCTCTGTTTTCTTTTGTTATGTTGTTGGTTCAAAACCAATTTATAAAATTATTTTGTGTTAATATCACCTTGTTTACTCATTGATTACTTGTATGTTGTCTTCTGCTTCCTTATTTTGTAGACCTAATAGATTGTAGGTAAACAATTTTATGAAAATCCTAGTCAAATCCAAGCTCTTTGATTTTTTTTTGAACTATTGTCAATTTCTTTTTAATTTGCAGGACTTTTCTCTATAAATGTCACTATTGCGTCAAATTTTGAGGTAATGAAGTTTACCCATGAATTTTTACATTGCATATCCTTACCCATTTTCCCACTTGCTCCTTGAAATCTAGATGTGCTAGCAAAAACTTTGGAAATTTGAATCCTTGTTGTCATTGCCTACTATATTTATTTAAAATTGATATGATTATTGCCCAATGATTTGAAAGAGTTGTGTCTCTTATCTTGGCTGAGATTTCCTTTTTAGATGTGATCCATTGATCAGTGATGTAACTGACTAGTGTAGAAGGTTGTGACTAGGATTAGATTGTTGGTATTTGTTACTAAGATCCAATCCACCATATGTTCTATTAAAATTATATATTTGTTTTCATGTGTTAGTTTTATAAATTTCCTAAAAGGGAATATAGGTCAAATTCTTGAGTGATAATAAATACAGATTGTCATGGGATAGATTGATTAAATTTGTATACATACCTCACTAGATGCCACTAGACTAAATTGTCAGAGTTATGATAAATTTTTATCTACTTGCTTCCCCATATACTTTTGTACTTAATATTTTCTTTGGTGTTCGGAGTTTATTCTCATCACTTCTTGTAGGAGGACTGCATCTATTCCTTCAATTTGCAATATGTTATGCAAGTATTAACCTTTTTTGGGCACACCTATTCCCTTGGCATTCCCTGGTAAAGTCTGTATTAAATAGATTTGGGAACCTCTAAAATATCTTCCTCTAGTGGTTGTTTATAGATGGGAGTTTGTTCCATTTATACACCCATTTGAATTGAAGAGTTGTAAGGATGTGTGTGAAGTTGAATCAATTTCAACATTGTAATTGTTATTTGTAGGTTGCTCTTCACTTCTGATTCTCTTTCTATTTTGCCCCATTATGACTTTCGGTTCTCAAAGTTACAATTTTTTTGGGATTAGATTTGCTTACATATCACTTACCTATGTGTTATTTTACTTTTAGTATTGGAATCTATGGAGTATGTTTGTGCTGAAAGATGAGGTAGCTCCTAATTTTCACCTTTTCTTTTAGATATACTGATTCTAGGTGTGATACCTCTTAATTTAGGTTCTTTTATTAAGTATTTCTAACATATACTTTTTTGTTACTCTGTTGATCTCACAAAGATGTAAATTATCTCTTGTTTCCTTACCTTTTCTTGTGTAATCTCATCTGAATTTGTTCTGGCCTGGTTGGTATCTTTGAGTATTTATTTGTTGTATTTTAGGCTTAGAAGGTATTATTGACATGCTTGGTCCAACTCCATCATTTATTGGTTTGGAGAAACATGGAAAAGATGATTGTTCTCATTACACATTTGATATTTAAACAACATATAATCATAATGTATGGGTTTGTTATATACAACACCTCCCATATCTAAAATCATATAACTTGATAATGTTTTTCATAGTCTAGATTGACACAAAAAATTTCATAAATCACAACCTTAGATTTTTGCAAATTGTGAAGCAGCTATGTATTATGTAATTGTAAATCAAAGAATTTATAGACAAGTGTAATTAGTGTTGACTAAGGAGCATAGGTAAATATTACCTATCTTGGAATTGTTCTTGGTAGATTCTATGTTATGTTGAAATCTAGTAAAAAGTGTTTCTTAAAGAGCCCATATCTCTTCATGAACCATGGTGCTTCCTAATATAAAAGATCTTTATTTTGTTTGGGACAAAAAATTTCTAGAAAGTAGCCTTTGGGAACCCTTAACATCTAAACTAATATAGATGGCTTCTACTTTTCATAAGCCCACTAAGTGTTTTGGATCTTGGAAAAGCCCACATAAATCTATAGATTAGGGATCTTTCCTTCAATATTTAGAGCTGATCTTCTATATCATCCATGTTAAAGAAGATGGGGGGTGTGTCCATTTTCTAGTAACAACCATTGTTCTTTTTGGCTATGAAATGGGGTCTTATAACTATTTTCTTGGCATGATGTACAAAACTCCTTATATCTTCCTTCAAAACATGATGTGTTGCTTCTATGACTAGTCTTGAGTATTGTGCTTGAGCATTCTATGAAGAGGCCAATACGTCCTCCAGCAAGATTCTTCTTCCCTAATTAGTTCTTGCTTGACTATTTAGAGAGTAATATGATGAGAAAAACCTCTACTAATGTTTGGTACATAAGTAGAGGGCGATAATAGGGCTCCTTGAAGGGATGTACATTAGTTGATATGATCAAAGAGACATGCAAGTTTTCAACATTCACAATGGAATACAAATTCATGTATCGATGAAGATCTAGTATAAATGTATTAGAAATTAGTGTTTTTAAGAATCTTCGATGGATTATATCTAATTGGTTTTAACTTCATTGCTATACCTCTAGACTTATCTTTTTCTAAGTAAAGATATTATATATCCCCAACTTGGAACTCGACTCTATGCTAATCATGTCTTCCTTCCTACTTAGCTTGAGATTCCTCCAACCTATTTCTCTTAGAGACATATATTTCTTGTTCTTTCAATAATTTTTTCAGTTTAGTGGATTTTTGAATCCACTTCTTGTACCCTTTGTGGCTATCCCATCACAACATAAAATGGAGTAGGCAGTAACCAATCAAAACATGTCTCAATAACTTGCATCAGCAATGTTTAACTTCAAACTATTTGGATCACCTCATAACCTCTACAGCCTTGTACATGCATAATTTATTCTTACAAAATATTATCTTTTCAAATTTAATATCTTTTCATGATCTAATTAGGATCAAATTCAATCCTTTCATAAGCCTTTTTAAATTCTATCTCTAAAAAGATATTCTTTCAACAAAACTAGTGAACCCATTTGAAGCCTTCCCAAGATTTGATAAGACTACAAGAAGTAATTCTGCCTATTTATAAACTTAGTATGCCCTCTTAGACCATTTAGGAAACTAGATGTTTAATTCTACTAGCAAGATATTTTGCTTAAATTATGTACAAGACATTAAGGACTGTAATATGTTGTCATCCTCCAATCACAACCTTTAGGCATGAGTTTAATGAGCTCTTAATAAATGAACATTAGTTGCAAATGAGAAGAGGGCAAAGACTCTAGGCAATTAGAACCACAAGAGGCAATCATTAACAACATAAAAAATGTATGACAAGAGGTACTGGGGATTATGCCTAATGTCCTAATGTGTCTTTTTGAGTGACTTTAGAATTTTACAAAGGCAGTGGTCTCCACTTTTATTCTTATTCTCCAAGTAGTCCCATGCAATTTGTTGAATCCCAAAATTGTAAATAATTTATCTTTTTATAAAATTTTAGAACAGCAACAGGTTACAAAATAAAATTGCAAAATAATGGAATCTTTTAAGGCTATAATCAGCACTATTATTGGAAATTGCGAGCAGCCAGTCCCCATCATGGTGATTCATGAACATTAGAAATTACATGATTTCTCCACAATATAAACAATTGGCACTGTTCATCTTTTATGCTTGTTTTTGGTTTCTTTTTTCTCTCTTAGCAGAAACCAATATTTCACATTTGACTAGCATATTTTTAAGGACAAAAAAATTTGGAACTTTAGTAAAGCAATTTTTTGGTCCATGCCACAACTTTATAATCTGAATAATAACCAAATCAGCTGGAAAAAACATAACCAATCATTTGATGTAGGTGACTTTCACTGATCACTTAAACATGATAAAGACACCTTGAGTGTGCTACTTGAGGGAAAAAATAAAGCTGTAGCAATGCAAATGTTGCTACATGGCAGCTAACACTGGAATTTAAATAATTAGATTTAATCATGACTATGCTTGGTAATGTACAAAGAGTTGTGGTGTAAATGTTAAAAAATTGATTCAAAAAACAAGTGGCTCAAGTTGGAAACCACCGCATCCCAATAAGGCAGACCTTAACTTGAAGCCATATGGGCATGTAATAACATACCAAGAACTGAAACCTATTTTAGGCCCAGGAGGTGATATTCATAGTTACACTTAACAAACAAAAGTAAGCATGCCTGAGAATTTGTGATATTAATTTCTGCACAAATGGGCACCTAATCTCCTTGAATATAAGATATGTACATGAAGTCAGGATGCCAATCTTACTCACATGCTATAAAGAAAAAATGCCAAGCCGATATTCTTTATTGAAAACACTCAGTCATAGACTACCATTATCCCTTACTCTATGAAATAAATAGACGAAGTACAATGAAATAGGAAAAAGACCTTCCTTAATATCAACCACATTCAACCAATCATTAATGAGAATGCTGCATTCCAATGCAAGATGAAATGCAGACTACATATAAGAACAGATTATCATTATTCAAAAAGGAGCTGACAAAAACACAACAGACCATCTGGAAGGTTGGACCATTTTCTCTATTTCCATGTTTCAAAGATCCCATATGGGTTTGTAATTCAGTCACCTACCACCAGACTCTGACTGTCCAACAGACTCATGGGTTTGCTAGTAGATCTAGACTCAAATGGAGGATAGACTCATAAATCTTAGAACTGATTTCAAATGTATCTTGAAGAAGACAGGAACTCCTCAAAACCAATCCAAACTTTAGATGAATTTGGTTTCAACTAGATTACAAATAACCAGAGAGAAGTCTAACTCACCACTCTTTGCAAGAGCTCCGCCCCTTCCCGCCGAGAAAGATATTTATCTAGACCAGACATCAAAAAGTCAATTTCTTCTGCTAACTGCTCCAACTTTCTGCATAGAAGAAACAATTCATGTAAAAAGTCTACATGTCTAGGGCATAGCTGTGTTTTAAATGTTTTGTCCTCATAAAAGCTAATTCAACTAACTCTGCTATCAAGAACGGATTTGCATTGCATTCTAGACATTGTGATGAAATATCAACAGCATTAATATATGGCCAACAGGCATTTCAACATATGATATAATTTGAAGTAGTTGTGCATCAGGTAGAGATGGAAGGATGATACAGAAAAACATTATGAAAATCAGACTGGCAAAAATAGTAATATTGGCAGATCTAAAGAAAGGAAACAATTTGCACTGATGGGTTTTGATTTTGCAGCAAAGATTGTGGGATTTCTTTTTCCCAAATAAAACGAAGCTACAAGTAAGTCAATTTAATTTGTTTGTCCTGGTTACAGAGCAGAAAAATTTACAAACCGTCGCGGATGTCTTAGATTTGGGCAACTGAAATTTCTTAAACACAGTAAGCCAATTTAGTGTGGACAGGGTGGCGGAGTTACAACAGAGTTAAACCCCGTAATTGAAACAATGACTTTGGGTAAAATGAAAGGACTGTAAATATAATCCGTGCGTTTCTATGTTTCAATATTCAGAACAGACACAAGCAACTGTAAAGATAATCCGTACCATGAAACTAATTTTCAATGTTGAAGAGTAAAGATAATCCTATCAACCGCTAAAACATATTTGCATATTTTTATTACCATAAATTTTAATTGATTATTGTGAATCAATATAAATTTTAATAAGAAAGCCTATCAAATTGAAATTTATTATGAAAGAGAAATAAGATTAGAAAAGATCTATGTCATACCTTTTTTTAATGTTTAGATTAAATACTTTGAACTCTTTTTCAAAGCCTTGTTTAAATAAACCATCTATTGATGTTGAGCCTCCTTTCTCTGTAAAAGTTATTATGATGCATAAACATTACATCATATATTGTGTAGCATAACCCGTATTTATACTATGAACTCTAAACTATACAATGCATCTGACATTATGATGTTGGCTTCCTTCTTATAAAACAGAGCCCAAAAACCCTATTTATCTTTAGGGTTTCTTATAGATGACAAACCACACCTCTACACATCATATCAAGGGATGATACTGGGTGGCAAATTTCACAGAATAAATACCCCTCAGTCCTGGGCTCTGGAAGTGGTTCAGCCTAGGGTTCATGCTCCGGAATTGTAGCAAAAACAAATTTGTGGATGACCTCTATAAAATTATAATATAAAACTATTATAATGAGATCTCAAAACCCTAATTTCTATTAACTTTTTATTAACTACACATCAAACCTATAATTATTTATAGAGCCTTCATCCTGAGCTTATCCTACTCTCTTTAACTTCTCAAGAAATAATACATTACTAATGAAAATCAATGAAAATAAGCTCGTTATACAAGGAAAAAAAAAAATTGTGCTTCATATACCTTCAACTTAAATAATTTGTACTTTTACAAGATCAAAACTAGCCACTACATTAACCATTAATTTTTTTTTAAAGTGAGTTAAATATTAGAATTATTTTTTACTACATACACACATGGACACAGAGATTTTAATTTTAATTTATTTACAATGCATAAAATTTTAATTTTACTTTTGGAAAAGCCACCATTCATTATTTGGGCAATTCTTTTGTTTTGTTTTTTACTTTGAAAAGTGTAGTAAATATTGTATACTTGTATGTTACTTTTTAATAGTTTATATTTTAAAACTTTGATGTCTTATATTAAAAAAAAAAATACTTAATGTAAATATTACAAAAACATAATCATCTATATATTGATCTATATATTGAGGTAGTTATGAAGACTCACTACAAAGATGATAAACATAATGGAAAATATTTAAAGATATACTCACCATTAATTATGTATGCCAAAAATCTCACTTTACTTTCGAATTATCTTGGGAAAAATAATACATGTAATTGAAAAATATAAGAGAAAAATGATGCAGACCATGGTGGGCTTCAAAAAGTTTTAAAAGGTACAAAGTGCTGATTTTGATAGATCACCTAAACACTCAAATTCACTTCCATGAAACATGGTTTCAAGACACCAAACTTTCAATGAACCTCTGATACACCTTAGGTATCATAATATTGACTGGATTAAGTCAACAAAACTCCCTTAGAACCCTGGTTCCTTCATTATCCTAGTGTTCATACCTAAGGGGCCTATTCGCTTGTAGCACTCCAAATAGAGTAAACAGAGCATAACTTTCAGAATACTCTTCAAACACACAAAAGAACTGGCATTATAGATACCCTTTTGGGTTTCCTTTAACATATCCAATAGGTGACTAGGGTTTCTTTGAAAAGTAACATCCAAAATTTGGTTGTCCCACTATCCTAAAGGCCTAATTCAGCTAGTTTGCATGAGGTCTTATTGGATCTTTCTACTTCCAACTTGGAAACTCCTCACAAAGAGCCAAGACACATCAAATATGATTTGTACATGCTTATTAAACCATCTTCCACTATGTTCCAAAGTGTATTCTTCAAACCCTAACTTCTAGTCAGGGATTCATGCTCAAAATCATGAAAAATCCACTAGGGTAGCAACAAACTTAGGCAACTTGCCTTCCCTTGTACCTGCAAACACAATCAAATTGAAAACAACCTCAACTAACTTACTCCAGTAATTTACAAAGGTTTCCATCAGTGGAATGGTTGTTTATTCCCTTGTTAGACTCTCAAACCCTTAAAATGAGAGTTTTAGGATAATTTATAGAAAAATGACTCAAACAAGCTTAAATCTCAATGAATTTTCTTCAAATTAAGTTTATTTGAGATCTAATACCCTATTCTATCAAAAAACAATAAATATTATGATCTTGTGATGTTGTACAAGTCATACAATGCTTGCAAAAATAGGGAAAATGTTGAAATCTACAGGAAAACAGAGTATTTATTCAAAAATTCTTCAAGATGCAACTTTCTCCCCTCTTTCTCACATTCACTAGGCTCTTGAAACATGCTACAATAGTTATCTTAACTACCCCTTGAGTTTCTAATATCCAAAAACCTTCCCTTTACAAAGTGACTCTTCATATTCCATTTCTTGCACTTTTGCAATTTTGACAATATTTGCGAGATTTTACAATATTTGACAACTTGACCCCACACTTTACCTATAAACCTATTCAAATGACTCAAATGCAATAGATATGGTCCAAATATGACCTCATTACAAACAAAATACAACCAATAGCTCAAAATTTACAAAATGGCCTCATGGAGGCATGAAGTTTACAAGGTGCTCTGCACCATACTTCCAGGCAAAATTTTGCCTCAAGTCCTCTTGAGGACAGTGTTTCACAATAGATTCAAGCTTGTCAATATCATTCTTCAATCCTCCAAGTAGTCTTTGCACTCACCAACAACTAAAAAACTGCATTTGCCCTTTGTCTTTAACCAGTTTCTTCATTGTTGAATGTTGTCTTTCAATTGATGATTGATCCTTGACGTATTCTTCTTCTAAAAATGGTGTTGAACCTACCTTTTTACCTATCATTGAAACTTTTCCTACCATCCTAGCAATATGTTTCTCAATCCATTCTTGCATTTCCAAAATCAATTCATCCTTGACCTTCAAGTAGCAAAATTGAACACTAACTCAATATCATTTCCCTCCAAAATCAAATTATCTTTCATACCTACTATTTTAGTATCTCCATGGCTGCATCCTTCATGTGCTCTTCCACATACATATACCCATCTCTCTCACTGCTTCATCACACAATCTCTCACAACATACTATCTATCTACCCAACAAAGATCTTGGAAGATGCTTCCATCTACCCTCTCTCTCTCTTAGTGGAGGAACTCTTGCACCTTCTCCCCATCTTCATCTCTATTGGAGGACAGTGATCACAAACCTCTTCCATGTATGTAGCAAACACACCCTCTCTTAACTCTTTCTCTCTTGCAGCTTTAAGATGGACCACAAGCACCTGCAACCAACACACTTCACAAACCATTAGATCAACCAGCTTTGATACCAATTGATGTAGAGCATGGTGGGCTTCAAAAGGCTTTAAAAGATACAAAGCATTGATTTTGATAGATCACCTAAAAACTCATAAATTCACTTCCATGAAACATGGTTTCAAAGGCTACGAATACACCAAATGGAGGTTTCAAGACACCAAACTTTTAATGAAACTTTGATACATCTTAGGCATCATAATATTGACTAGATTAAGCCAACCAAAATCCCTTAGAACCTTGGTTCCTTCATTATCCCATCGTTGATACCCAAGAGGCCTATTCGCTTGTAGCACTCCAAATAAAGTAAACAGAGCATAACTTTAAGAATACTCTTCAAACCCACAAAAGAATTAGCATTCTAGATACCCTTTTCACTTACCTTTAATATATCCAATAGGTGACTAGGGTTACTTTGAAAATTAACCTCCAAAATTTGACTATCCCACTATCCTAAAGGCCTAATTTAACTAGTTTGCATGAGGGCTTATTGGATATCTATACTTATGACCCCAAAACTCCTCACCAAGGGCCAAGAAACATGAAATATGGATTTTACATGCTTATTAAACAATCTCCCACTTTGTTCCAAAGTCTTTTCTTCCAACCCAAAGTTCTAGCCATGCATTCATGCTCAATATCATGAAAAATCCACTAGGGTAGCAACAAACTTATGCAACTTGCCTTCCCTTGCACTTGCAAACATAATCAAATTGAAAAAAACCTAAAATAATCCACTCCATTGATTTACAAACGTTTGTATTGGTGGAATGGCTGTTTATTCCCCTTTTAGACTCTCAAACCCTTAAAATGAGGGTTTCAGGATAGTTTATAGAAAAATGACTCAAACAAGCTTAAATCTCAACTAAATTTCCTCAAATTAAGTTTATTTGAGAGCTAATACCCTATTCTATCAAAAACCAATAAAGATTATGGTCTGGTGATGCTGTACAGGTCGTACAATGCTTGCAAAAACAAGGAAAACATTGAAATCTGTAGGAAAATAGAGTATTTATTCAAACATTCTTCAAGATGCAACTTTCTCCTATCTTTCTTGCCTTCAATAGGCTCTTGAAACATGTTACAATAGTTATCTTAACTATCCCTTGAGTTTGTAATGTCCAAAAACCTTCCCTTTACAAAGCGACTCTTCATATTCCATTTCTTGCACTTTTTAAATTTTGACAATAGTTGCAAGATTTTACAATATTTGAGAACTTGACCCCACACTTTACCTAGAAACCTATTCAAATGACTCAAATGCAATATATATGGTCCAAATATGACCTCATTACAAACAAAATACAACCAATAGCTCAAAATTTACAAAATTGCCTCATGAAGGCATGGAGTTTACAAGGTGACCTACACCACAAAATAATTAATGAAATAAAAGTTAAGGTACAACTTATTAAGTCTCCTCATATAGCCAAATAGTACTTAAAGGGAAGACTAGGGATAGTATTACCTACATGGCATCAAAGCCCTATTTACAACATCGTGATGTACTGCATGGCACATCCAATGATATGGGTGTATGCCTCATTCTTCCTCATATAATATAGTTTATTAGGATTCCAAGGCCTCATTTTTATTTTTGTTGGAAACTTTTCAAAGCTACACAACATATCTAACATTATGATGCAAGGTCTCCAATGGTACACAAGCTTTATTTTCTTCCTCTTACAATGCAATCTGTTATAATGGAGGGCATATGGAGGGCATCAAAAACCTAATTGATATGTGAATATTAATAGGCTACACATTATATCCAAAACTGTTTATAGAGCCTCTTTCCTCTAGCTCATTTTACTCTCTTAAAATTCTTAATAAATAATACATAAATAATGATAATTAATAAAAGATGTTTAAAATAAGCTAGAATATATTATATTAAACAAAAAAACCCTACCATATCATATAACTTCTACCTAATATTGCATACTTTATATTAATCATTAATCATTAAACTTCTTTTGTAAAGTCGAAGTTAAATAAATAAAATTATATTGTGGTAGTTGTGGAGCCCTACTATAAACATTATTGTCTTAATGGAAATATAATTGAATGGTAACAAGACATGCCCTTAAATGCAATAAGACAAGCAATAATCAAATTAATTTAGATAAAAAAGATAAGTCTATACATCTACCTAAATCTAATATATTCTACTTAAATACAATAAATTTTCATGTCCCTATATTGAATGGAATATTAATAAAATACAATATAATATATTTATTTAAATTATATTATTAATATAAATATAAATATTAAATATTTTTTTCTAATATATTATATTATATTATATAAATATAAATAAATATTATAAATTAAATAATATATATATTATATATTAATATTATAAAGTATTAGATATTATAAGAGGGGACCGATTCCCATTTAGGGTGGCCGACACTTTACAAAGGGAAAAGCCTTAATTAAAGGCAATGCATTTGATTAAGGAGGCTGACTTATTTATGAAGATTAATATGCTGAGACGAAGTAATCGACTCCTCTAGAGCGGCCATCTCATGAAGCAATGAAGATAAAAGTTTGTGAGAATCCAATAATTGGTAATTGCTAATTGTTAATAGCAACCATAATATATTTAAGAGATTGAGTTGACGTCTCCTCATAGATTGTTGATTCCCTTGAAAGGAGACACCCGATGGAAAAAGGCAGCCTTCCAAGGATATAAAAGGGGATCTGTTGAGTTCATCAAACAATTCATTCAATCATCGAATCATCCATCGAATTAGCAGTACCATCTCATATCACAGATTCACAATATTTATTTCAAGTGCAGAAGTCACTATACATGGATCAGTCAAAGAATTTAGATCAGCATTGTCCATCGTTAATAACATTATTAATTAAGCATAAATATCAATCTTCAAAGGAATATATATATATATAGAGAGAGAGAGAGAGAAATCTGATATAATAGAGGCAGCATACTACCATAAATATATCCATCCAATAGTGGTGGTATAATATCTAGTTCCTCTAAAAGGAACAACCTTACGCAAGGAAGTGTTATCTTAGTGATCCATAGTATCACTTGAGCATCTCAAATCATCCAAGAAGATGAATATCATATTGGTATGATCTCTCTAACTCATACAGTTATCCTTAAATAGTTATTCTTACCTAACTCACCATATATGAGGGATGAGCGTGACCTTGCCATATTTTTAATCTTTCACCTTTGCCTCTATGAAGACATTTGGATTGTTAGGGATGTATGGTTTGTTGTTGTTGTTGTTATTATTATTATTATTATTATCAAAATGGCTCTAATACAATAGGAAAACAAAACTCTTCTACTCACACAATCAATCACAATTTTATACTCACACAGACAGATATACTCAACTCTTACTAATTAGAATACACTATTACAAAATATGATTACAACATAGTCTGGATTTATTTTATTCAAATCAAAACTAAATCATATTTACATTTCAGGCCTTCATTGGCCTCTCTCACATCTGCAACTCCTTAGTGGCTTCGTGGCTCTCCAATATATACCCCTCTCTCCATTCAACCTGCATCATTTCTCTTTCCCACTCAAGCTACAACAATGAGGCGATTCCCATATCTATTTCCTTTCCCTACAACCACGCCGATCTTTGATGCATATGATAGTTTTTATATTCCTCCAAGGGCCTGTGCCCCTTCATTTTTCCCTCTGCCTTTTTTTGTTCTTACTTTTGTGATGGATAGATTTCAACTAGGAAGAGTGGTATGCTGCCCCCAAAACTGAAGTGACACTTTTCAAATAGAAGAAAATCTGATCTCAAGGTGAAATCATTGCCATTCCATGTGAATGGAATACAAGGAGTTGGGGGATTTCAAAGAAGACTTACCTTTTTGGCTTCCATGTATCTCCTTTAAGACAATCTTTAAATGTTAACTTTGGCATAATAACATGAAGTTGGAGTCTAAGAAAAACTCCACAAAGTTTATAACATCACATGATGTGAGGAAAGATAAGACCAAAATGAAGTTGGAAATGAAAATCAAACATTCAGCAATATGAAACAATTATGTATTAATGTGTTTGCACTCGGCCCAAATCTGCACGTCACCTGCTATTCATATGCCCAAAGCAATAATATTTTTCCTTATAAGCTCTGTTGTGATTGGTAGAATGTTAATTTAGCTCTATAGAAAGGATAGACACCTTCCTCCCATAAACCCTAAACATTTGTACTGACCCAACTAGTTTATGATAAAGAAATTGATACAACTAGTTACTTCTACACTAACAAAAACTGAAAATAACTAAGAATCTTTTTTTTTTTGGGTGGTGCTGATTGCCTATGCACCCGTGTGCTCCTGCACTAGACACGCTGGGTAAGAGAAATGTTCCTTGAGTTGATAAACTCAAGAACATTGATAGGTGCATGGGAAGGTAATCCCATGTTTGTTTTTAATCCACAATTGCTTCTTGTTTGTAGGAGCCTTCCCTCTTCTGCTGTTCTGCTCAACCTCAACACTCAAGTCACCACCATTTGTGTCATCTCATTTCTCCAGACAACTCCTTACCATAGGTCCACTTTTGTGACCACCACACCCATTTAAACTATTATCTATCACTCCCTTATTACGCTTCTATGGTAAATCTGACTCCAATATGCTCTTCACTTTGGACATATATATTTTGAATGGCTACAACACACTGCACTTAGCCTGTCCCTTTCATGCTATTTGTTGCTTCTCTACATTATAACAAACAATAGTGGTAGAATCTTCATTTGTTTCTCCTTCTCCTTTAGAGAATTCAATGCAAACTTTTGCCCATATTTTCGAATGGTATACACATTCTTCCTACCATCATGGATGGCTTCCCTGTCAAACTACCATGGCCTACCCAATAACACATGACATGCAGTCATAGGCATCACATCATACAACACCTCATCTCTATAAGAACCAATCTGAAAATTAACTAAAAATTGCTCACTCATAGTCATCTCATGCTCCTTCTACAACCAAGAAACCTTGTATGGACTAGGATGGTTACTCCTTTTCAAATTTAAATTTTCTACCATCTCTTTTGAAACTAAGTTATATGTACTACCACTATCTACTATAATCTTGTAGCACTTACCTCCAGCCTTGCACACAGTTCAGAAAAGATTCTTTCTTTGGGATGGCTTCTCCTTATCCATCTTTGGATTTACCAACACTCTCCTCATCATAAGTGATTCGCCTGCTTCTAGATCTTCACCTTTTGGTGATGCATCACATTCCTCATCTTTCTATGCCAAGTGATTTCTTGTTGTACTCTTCTTGTTGCCCCCATGTATTTGATGACACTCAAAGGCACGATGACCAACTTCTCCACACTGGTAACATCAGAATGGGAACCCTCTATTGTTTCTGCCACGTCCTCTGGTTGAAACCTCCTTTTCCTTGGTGTTTTGTCCCATCTCCTTATCAGGCTTGAATTCCTCTTCAACCTGCTTCCCTTTATTGCTACTGGCTTGTCCCTTGTTAGTTGCAAATCTTCCCTAGCCTTTGGAACTAATCATTTGTTTCCTCACCGATTTCTCGTCTACCTTTAACACATATTGCTATGCTTCCTCAACTATGGTAATTTTTAGAATACTCATCTCATCTTGAATATTAAACCAAAATCCATTCACATACCTAGCTACCTTCTCTTTATCAATTTCATGCCTTCCAGATCGAATGGTCAACTTATAAAACTCCTTCGTGTAGTCCTTTACACTCATGTCCTTTTGCTTAAGATTTTACAGTTTCTTGAATAACTCCATCTCATAATCCCTAGGAATAAAAATTTTCTTCATTCTTGTGACCGTCTGATTCCATATTGTTATCCAAGGATCTCCATCCATTTCCCATTCTCTTTGCAACCCTTTCCACCATAGTGCAGCAAGCCCTTTTAATTTTGTTTGGGCTATCTTCACCTGCTGCAGGTCTCTTATGTTCTCCATTTCGAAGTACTCCTCCAGTTCTCCAATCCAATTAATTAACTCTTCTAGATTTAGTGTTCTAGAGAAATTTGGCACATCTATTTTACTGCTCTTTATTATTCTCGAAAGAGCTCTAAAAAATCTCTCTTCTCCTAGATCCTCTAATCATTCTTCATCTTCTTCTTCTTCCCTTCCCTGTTCTTCTACTTCTATTCTTCTTCATTCTCAGCATCTCTAGTGTTACCAGTAGCCAGTCTCACTTCATTTCTAATATCACTTCTGATACTTTCCATTATCATACTGCAGAATTGCTCCAACACTACCTCTATTATGGGTCTTCCTCTTCTTGGTGGCACCTTTTTTTAACCAATGGTTTCATGCTCTTTTCTATTTAGGACTTTCTTCCTTACCCGAAATAGCCCATGAACCTCCTCTTCAATAGTTTCTACTTCCCCTTCCACAAGTCCTGGTGTAAACTCTACATGCTCAGGAAACCTGGTCTAATACAAATTGATTCAAGAGGAAAACAAAACTCTTCTACTCACACAATCAATAACAATTTTATACTCACATAGACAGATATACTTAGCTCTTAGTATTTGGAATACACTATTACAAAATAGGATTGCAACATAGTCCAGATTTATTTTATTCAAATCAAAACTAAATCATATTTACATTCTAGGCCTTCATCAACCTCTCTCACATCTTCAACTCCTTAGTGGCTTCATGGCACTCTAATATCTACCCCTCTCTCCATTAAACCTGCATCATTTCTCTTTCCCACTGATTCTACAGCAATGAGGTGATTCCCATATCTGTTTCCTTGCCCTACAGCCACACTGATCTCTGATGCATATGATAGTTTTTATATTCCTCCAAGGGCCCATGCCCCTTCCTTTTTCCCTCTGCCTTTTTTTTGTTTTTACTTTTGTGATGGATAGATATCAACTAGGAGAAGTGTGGTACACTACCCCCAAAACTGAAGCAACACTTTTCAAACAGAAGAAAATCTGATCTCAAGGTGAAATCATTACCATTCCATGTGAATGGAATGCGAGGAGATTGAGGATTTTAAAGAAGACTTACCTTTTTGACTTATACATATCTCTTTTAAGACAATCTTTAAATGTTAACTTTGGCATAATAACATGAAGTTGGAGTCTGAAAAAAACTCCACAAAGTTTATAACATCACATGATATGAGGAAAGATAAGACCAAAATGAAGTTGGAAGTCAAAATCAAACATTCAACAATATGAAACAATTATGCATTCATGTGTTTGTATTCGGCCAAAATCTACACGTCACCTATTATTCATATGCCCAAAGCATTAATATCATTCCTTATAAGATCCATTGTGACTGACTAAATGTTAATTTAGCTTTGTAGAAAGGATAGACACCTTCTTCCCATAAACCCTGAACATTTGTGCTGACCCAACCAGTGTATGATAAATAAATTGATACAACTAGTTACTTCTACACAAACAAAAACTGAAAACAACTTAAAATCTTTTTTTGGGTGGTGCTAATCACCTATGCACTCGTGTGCTCCTGCACTAGGCTCAAACAGTAGGTGACTCCCAAATTGTGGTATCAATGGATGTTCGTGACACCTTTGGGTCAAGTGGTGGTATTGATAGGCATTCATGAAGCCCTTGGGCCTATGACAGGGGAGTATGATTGTCTGACACTCTAAATGTAATATTTTCCCCTCCTCCACTAGGGTATATGATTGAACTAGATTAATGACTAGGCTCGACATCACCATTCCCAAAGTATATCATGAGGCCTAAACATGGTTAAATTATAAATATGAGGAAATACATTTGAATATATGTACTTGTTCATTATCCTTCATTATGATTATGATATCACTAACCCTAATGATTGTAAATGAATATATGTATTTGTATATATTGTTAATGTCTTTGATTGAAGGATTTGAACATATGTATGCACAATTGACATTACATTCTTATTCATTGTTATTGACTATTATTATGATGCATTGATTTCATTACTAAATTGATCTTTAATAGCACTAATGTCCCTTTCTAGTAATTATTCTTGTGTGTAGGTTAGGAAATCAAGAACATCCAAAAAGAGGACATTACAAGTAGTATCTTGAAGCAATCATGCTGCCATCCTATGAATGATAGGGACTTACATGACTCATGTGTACTTTGTATATTATATGTTACACGTACACTTCATGCCGCACAAATACTTCAACATGGATCTTCTGTCAAGCAATAATCTTATTCATAATTGATTGTCTCCATGCTATCATATCATCATCTATTATACACTTCTATGATTTAATTTACCTTCTCTACAAATTCATCCCTGTAAAATTTCAAGATGATTTAATCATTCATGTCTTTCCTCAACTATAACTTAGTATTGTCTTCTTGCAGATGGTGTTTCTATTTAAAGTGTCAGACCAAAGAGCCTCACTCATCATGATATTGACAAATGTAATTTTACTCTCTCATCATTCTTTCTTGATTAACACAATCATGGTTCAGATTATCAAGACTATAATTTCCTTTGTTATCAATGTTAAGAGTTTTGAACACTATATATAGTTACAATCTAATAGATGAGATAGTTTAACCATTATCACCCACAAATTTAGTTCTTGCAAATCCTAATCTAGATATAATGATCATAACATTATGCCTTGACTCTGAAATATAATTGCTAGGTTCACTTTCATTAGGGTTTGTCATACAATTTTGCCTTACTACTATTACTTCCATCTTTTCATTGGATTGTGTAATGAAACAACTTGCACAATATCTGAATATAATAGAAAATATGCTGCAAATACTTGATAATATGATGCCACTTTGAGGGGGCAACCTCCTAATCCACTTCGAGGGGGATACCTCCAATAGTCTTCAATGAGAACACAATACACAATATCATGATCCAATAAGACTCACTACCCCTATATATACCTATTTATGCCTAGGATATCACCCAGGCCGACCTAGATAGCCCTATAGAAGCCTTAGGCCAACTTGAACAACTAAATACCAATATACTAATGATAATATGATGTAATTAAGAGTTAAGATAGCCACAAGCTGACTATTCATAACCATATATGCTATGGAAGTAAGGGCATAACATGCCCCCCACCTTTACAAAAGCGTTGTCCTCAACGCTGAACAATTGTGGTAGTTTCTTCATATAATCTTCATCATCCCATGTGGTAACTTCAACTAGAAAATATTTCCTTATAATGAGGTAACTTGGAACTGTTGGTGTCCTTAGCTTCTTCATGCATGTCTAGAAAATTAACTTCAGCTCCAAGATGTGTCTTCCCTTTGCATCTAGCTCTTGATGATGATGAATGTGTTCTTCCATTACTTGAACCTTTTGATGTGCCATAGAGGAAGAGGTGAGGAATAATACATGGTACCCTTGCATTGGTTGAATAGCTTGATTAGGAACTTCTTCTTCTTCTTCTTCTTCTTTTGGTTCTTCTTCTTCTTCTTCTTCTTCTTCTTCTGGTTCTTCTTCTTTTTCTTCTGGTTCTTCTTCTTCTTCTGGTTCTTGGTTGCTTGAGACCTCCTTTCTTGGTTCCTTCATAAAGGCACTTAACATGCTTTGTATGTTTGATATATCTCCTCTTAGGCCACACATCTCCAACTTGATTGAGAAAATATCTTCCTTGACCTTACTTACTTTGTCATTGGGATTAATATCCTCTATTGTTTCCCCATCCCTATCAGGGGATTTCCCTGGTGTGACAACATTCTTTTTGCCTCTTGTTGCAAGCCTCGTCATGATGGAAACTAATATTTTTGAAATAAATCACACAAATGAAATGTAAATTCTCTAAAATTTTTACTATAACTTACTATAGCTAAGATACCACTTACCAAGAAAAAACTCCAAAAAATAAGCAAATTTGTAGCCTTGACAGTGAATTTGTTGGAAACCCTAATTTTACAAACAGTAGGTGTAAAGTCAAATTCAGTCTTTGCCAGCATTCTAATGGCCTATGTGAAAATGGGAGCATTGGAATAGGGTGTGGACATACATCAAGCATAAAGGAAAGATGAATTCCATCAGATGTTGCAGTTGCAGATACCGTGGAACACATGTATACAAACTATAGATGCATGTGCAAGCACATGGACTGTATGACAAAATACCTCAAGAATGTAGAATCATGAAATGCAATAATTGTAGCATACACACAAAATGGATATGTTGAGGAGACTTTAGGAACTATCAAGCAAACGCTATTGGCAGATGTGAATGCTGAAAACAGATATGCTAAAAAGTTTTAGAAACTTCAAACAAAGGCAATTAGCAAGTGTAAAATGCATAAAATGGATTCATTGAAAAGGTTTTAAAAACTTTCAAACAAATGTGATTGGCAGGTACAAAACAGACTCCACGACCTTTGCTAGCATTCTCATAGCCTGAGCGAATATAGGAGCATTGGAATAGGGCATGGACAAACATCAAACCATAAAGGAAGGATGTATTTCATTAGATGCTGCAGTTGCAGATGCCCTGGTACGCATGCATACAAATGCAGAAGCATGCAAAAACCCTCAGAGAAAAGTTTATCATGAAATGTAATGGTTACAGCATACTTAAAAAATGGGTTTTGAATGGGTTTGAATGAGAAGGATAACAATCTATTTCATAAAATAACTCAGAATAAGATCATCCATGGTAGAAGCTAAAAACAAAACAATTCTCAGGAAAAGATTCATTATCACCAAACAATGAAATACATATCGAATTTTAAGCTATTTCCCAAATACTCCTCTTGCTTTGCCTCCACTTTTCGCGCAGAATATCCTGATCTCCCTTCCCAATCGACTATTATGTAGACTCTCCTCCTCTTATCATAGAGAGCTTCCTCACAAATATACGCTCTAAAAAAAATAGTAAATGTAATAAATTTTTTTTTTCCATTACTAACCACCAAATCCCTCGTCCTATTTAATTTCTCACAACATGCTATTTATTTCATTTTCAAACAAACAGAATAATTTTCATTTTTTATATTTATTTTAGTATTTACTATATATGACTTTTATGACAACTCATAGATATTATAATTTATTTTTATTACTACTTAACAAGACATACACTTGTTTATTATTATTTTCCATATTAATATTATCAATTAAATTCCCATTTTAAAACACTTGATTTACCCCATTAATATTATTATTTATCAAAGTACCCTTTAGACTGATAATTTTATTTTAATGAAGTAATTATCCAAAACATTAATCAAACAATTATAACCTAAGTAAACCAAATGCTAAACAAAACCTGATGACTATACATGATCAAACAATAGTGACTGACTATCATGCCCAAGTTGACCTTATTTACAGGATGCAAGACTAGATACTCATCCTTTTAAGGATGGTGACTCAACTAGGGGACCTTCTGATATCTCCGTTAAACAATTTCCATTGGTGTTAAGGCATGCTTAGACTTGTCAATTCAAGTGGAGTCGATGCCTGATACCTGCAACCTGCAGCAAACGAAATGATCGAACATATAGATATATAATCATATAGTCAAACACATAGTGAAAAGAAATCATAGCATAGCAGGGTAGTCATGCATGAGAAATGTGACACTGTCCCTTTTGCAACACATCAAACAATCAACCACATCACACATAACATACAATTGCTTCACAAACAAGATAGAACAATTAGTTACATAATGATCAAATACAAGCAATTACAAAATAATAGTATCATAACACAGAAGGCTCAGAATTAAATTAATCTGCATCATCAAATATGTCCATCAGGCTATTATATCATATGCATAATCCAAGTAAATAGCAGTATCACCAAAATATCATCAACTGACATCATAACAGTAGGTCTAACATCAACAAAGTATTATCAACTAACATCATAACAGTAGATCCATCATCAAGAAAAATGTCATATTGTCTAGACCTGATAGAACAAGTTTTAGTCTAATAGAAATCAAAAAATGAGGGGCACTACATCCTCCCCCCCAGAATCATGCTTACTCTTGGAAGCCTGTAAAAAAGTATAGATATAACTCTCACATTCGAGATGTATCCTCCTAGGTAGCTAAAGACTCATCATTAGGATCCCACTGGATCCTTACCTGCTCCATGTCTCTACCCCTGAGGGCAAGTCTCCTATGTTGCAAAATGCCTACAGGATCTAAAGCTAGCTACCTGTCTTCTACTTGTAAAGAATTCCAATCAAGAACATGAGCAATATCTGGATAATATGGCCTAAGAATAGAAACATGAAATACATCATGGATGCATGCTAAACTGGATGGCAAAGCAAGACGGTATGCAACAGGACCGATCCTCTCCAAAACCTTGAATAGCCCAATAAAACACAGTGCGAGCTTAGAGCCTTTTCCATAACGGATCAGATTGTTTCATGGATACACCCGCAAAAACACCCAGTCTCCAACCGAAAACTGGCTGTCAACCCTATGAGCATCTACATATTTCTTCTACCTATCCTATGCTTCCACCAAATGCTCTCTAATATGATCAACCTACTACTCCATCTCCCCGAGCATCTCTGGTCCTAGGAGAACTTTGTCCTCAAGATGATCCCAACTCAGTGGGGTCTGACAAGGATGACCATATAAAGCCTGAAAAAGAGACATACAAATAGAACTATGATACCCATTATTGTATGCAAACTCCACCAAGGACAAATAATCCTCCCAGTGAGTTTGTTGATCCATGACATACATCCTGAGCATATACTTGAGGACTTGATTAACCCTCTCGGTCTACCCATCAGTCTTCGGATGGTAAGCTGAGATGAAGTTCAACTGAGTCCCTAATGAATACTGTAAGGATGTCTAGAGAGAAGTAAACACTGGATCCCTATCAAAGATCTTGTGAGGAATCCCATGCAATCTGACTATGTCCTCGATGAAAATTCTAGCCATAGAAGAAGCATTATATGAAGATTGAATAGGAAAGAAGTGTGCTACTTTAGTCAACCTATCCATGGTGACCATATTGGCATCATAATGATGAGAGGACATAGATAAGCCGACTATAAAGTCCACTAAAATAATGTCCCATTTCCATTCTGGAACAAGATGCGGCTGAAGAAGACCTACAGGGTGCTGATGTTCTGCCTTAACCCTCTGACACTCAAGACACCTCAAGACAAAATCAACAATATCCCTCTTCATTTTGACCCAAAAATACAACTGATAGAGATCTGTGTGCATCTTTTTGACACTTGGATGTGCTGATTAGGGTTCCCAATGTGCCTCTGACATAATTAGGGTATGAAGACCCTTAGAAATGAAAACATAGATGCGACCCAAGAGCCACAAGAGACCATTCGACTCAAGAGAGTAACTAGCAAATCTACCCTCCAAGGGTCTACCTGACTCAACCTATGACTTCACTTCCTGATACCATCTATCGGTAGAAAAATGCTACAAGAATCTAACCTCTCAAATCTACTCCAAGAGTGACTACTTAAAGCTCATGCCTTCCCTGACTAAGAGCATCTGCCAGAACATTTTCCTTACCCTGGATATACTTTACCTCAAAATCATACTCACAGAGGAACTCCATCCACCACCTCTACCTAGTATTCAAGTTTGGCTACATGAATATGTACTGTAAACTGTGATCACTATGCAGCTCAAACCGATGCCCCAACAAAACATGATTGCATCTCACCAAGGCATGCATGACATCGGCTAACTCTAGATCATGTGTGGGATAGTTTAACTCATGATCCTTAAGTTTATGAGGCTCATAGGCTATCATGCAACCATCCTTCATTAGAACTGCTCCTAGACCCTCCAAAGATGCATCTATAGACTCCATAAAGTCTTTGGTAGGGTTAGGAATTGCCAAAATGGGTGCACTATTCAACCGCTCCTTGAGAGTCTAAAAGACCGCCTAACATTAATCCAACCAAACAAACTTCTTCCCTTTTCTTTGAAGGGAAGTGATAGGGTGAGCTATCCTTGAAAAACCCTACACAAACAATTGATAATAGCCTACCAACCCCATAAAACTATGAACCTCTAAAACATTAGTGGCCGCAGGCCAATCCATGATGGCTTGGATCTTTGAAGGATCCACGACAATGCCCTCACTAGAAATAACATGCCCCAAATATCTCACCTCTATCTGAAATAATTCACACTTTGCCAAATTTGCATATAGATGATTTTCTCTCAGACACTGCAAGATCTATTGTAAATGCTCCTCGTGCTCCTCCATAGTCCTTAAATAAATCAATATGTCATCCAAGAATAGAAGGATAAATCTATCGAGGTAGGTGCAAAATAGACCATTCATCTGACTCATACACACAAAAGGTGCATTCATCAACCCAAATGGCACAACAATGAACTCATAGTGCCCATAGCGAGTGTGAAATGTTGTCTTATGAATGTCTGCCTCAAAGATATGCAACTCATGATACCCCAAGTTTAGGTCAATCTTTGAAAACACCTTATCCCCCTTAATCTGATTAAAGAGTTCATCGATCCACGGCAAGGGATATCTATTCTTCATAGTCACCTCATCTAGTTGCTGATAGTCAATACACAAACAAAGGGGTCCATCCTTTTTCTTCACAAAAATGATAGGTGCTCCCCAAGGAAAGACACTAGGACAAATGAACCCCATTGCTAACAACTCCTCTAACTGCAACCAAAGCTCCTTAAGGTCCTGAGTGGTCATCCGAAATGGAGCTCGCGATATAGGTTCTGCTCCAGGAGTAAGATCTCTCTAGAAATCAATAGCACGCTTAGGTGGCATCCCTAGAATCTGACTAGGAAAGTCATTTGCGTACTCCTTAAGGATAGGATGATCATCAAGGGATATCTCTCGACTCTCCCCTAACTCCAAATCATTAACCATCATGGCAAAAAATTGGCAACCCTAACGAATACATCTCTTTAGCTGCAAGGTAGAAATCATACTCAAGGATATGGGCCTTTGAATGACAATTACCTTCACCTCACTACCTAAATCATCCAAACATCACACTAACTTATGCTAAAAATCTATCACTACTCAATGAACATCTAACTAGTCCATACCCAACACTATATCAGAAAATCCTAAGGGTATGATGCAAAGATCCATTGTGGTAAATAGAGAACCAAACCTCAATCCACAACCATACACAAGGGATTCTACTACTATTGTAGCTCCAGAGGCCAATTCAACCTACCACCTAACATCCTACTTTACTACCTCCAATCCACAATGCTCTACTAAAGAAAGGGAAATGAAAGAATCAGAAGCACTAGAGTCAAAAAGAATGGAAATACCAATACCTTGCAATGCACCTGAAGTCTCCATAACTGTGCCTTGATGCTCTTCTTGGTAGTTATCAACCATTCCAAACACCTTGTGAGACCTACCTACATCACCCATGGTCATCTCTGAAGCTGCCGGCCTCTAACTAAATCCTGCAGCATTCTTCTGTGGACAATGCCTGGCTATATGGCTCTACTGACTGCAAGAGAAACATCCTGTACCTCTACCATAACCTCCACCACCCAAGAATGCATTGGACTACTAGAAACCACCTCTACTTATTGTAGACTATGCACTCTAAGCTGGCTGATCAGAATGATTATGCTTGTTTCGTTGCCAATTCCAATTTTTCCCAAACTGGAACCTACTACTCTACTGAGCTTAAGAATTCTTTGGTTTTGATTAGGAATACTACTATTGCTGCTCACCCTTAGCAGGTACATGAGGGCCTCTAGAAGAACTTACTACTTGAGACTGACCACCATGAGAGCTGGAGCCTACCAGAGGTGCACTAGCAATCTGCACACCTATATGGCCTCCAAGAGCCATGGCCAAATTCTCCTCTACTAGATGAGCCTTTTCGACTGCCACCTCCATGGTCTTAGGCTTGAAGACATGGACTCCTCCACTGATACGGGCATTCAAGCCCCTAATGAAGTGTTGAACCAACATGGCCTCAACATCACCAATACTTACAAACTGCTTAATCTCATATAACCTATGCTCATACTTCTCCACAGTCATAGCCATGTATCTTAACTCATGAAACTCGTCATCACACTGCTACTTCTAGTGATCTGACAGAAAACAAGCTCTAAACCTTTCCAAAAATAATTCCCAATAAACTATACCATTATCCAAATGTAGCTTCTACTCCCCCAATTTCCACTATGTAGAAGCAAACTTTGAAGGTGCAAGGTGGCACATGTCACCTTGGTGTTACTACCATACAGATGCATTGCAAAACACCTATCCAAATCTATCAACCAAGTCTCTGCCTCCAAACCACTACTAGTACCATCAAAAGTGGGAGGGCATGCCCTCAAGGGTTCTCTCATGTGACCTGCTAAGATAGCTTCATGTTTTGCTGTAATCTTTATCCTCCTAGGAGACCTTTCTCTTTCCCTCTCCTCTAGCTGATCAACCTCCTATCTAGGACCTAGATGAGCAAGGACCTCCTCAAGTAGATGATGCAACTAAGCTCCCTCAGGCTGACCCTGATTCTCTATATTCTAACCCCCACCTTACTAAGCACTATCACAAGGGGAAATAGTAGGAGGTCTACCGCCACCACTTCTCCCACATCCCCTACCTCGACCTCGACCTCGTCCTCGATCTCTAGCTGATGCAGGGATTCTGGAGGTCATAACTTTTGACTCGGATGTGGGTTTTCTGTGAAATTTTACATGTGGATGCATTAAGAGGTGGCATGTGGTTTCCCAACCCATCCTAGTCGGTTGGACCCCATCATGGCACTTTTTTGGGGCTTGAAACTTTCATCTTGGCCCTTAAAATGGCAATTTAGTGTTTTTTCCTAGTTTTTTAAAAGTTGCTTTTTTCAATAACTAGAAACTCATGTTTTGAATTTAGGATGTTAGTTGGCTTTTTGTCCTACCTTAGTTTTAAGAAGTTTTTGGGAAAAAAATGGATTCTCAAGATATGAATGTAAAATTACCTAAAATGGCAAAATCTGACAATTGTCAAAAGCTGCCAAAAAAGGTAATTTTTTTGATTTTTTTGTTTTCTTGGATATAAGAGAATTTTCTCTCATTGTAGCAGCAGAGTTGGTGAATAGAAGTTTGTTTTTTCTAGTTTTCCCAATCTTTGGCTCTCACACATGATTAATGGCACAATTTTATTGAGTGTATGTTGTTGGCTATATCATCTGGTATTAGAGCAAGAAGATGGCTGGGAGAGGAAGGGGAAGAGGCGGTCTTGCCCAGATGCATAGAGAAATGCAAAATCTACAAAGAAAAATAGCAGAACTTACAACACAGATTGAAAACCAAAGACTGGGTAGAGGAGGAGATGAATCTGATGAAGAGATAGGTCGAGGAGGTTTAGATCAAGATACAAAACATGAAGAAGAAGAATTAGAAGGCATGAGTTTTAAAGAGAGGATGCTTAGGGTCTTAGAAGGGAAAAATGAAGGGATCAAGATAGATGTTTTAGATTATGTAGGTAGTCTTAAACCAGAGGCTTTGATAGACTGGTTGAATGACATGAGAAATTTTTTTGAATGGAAATCCATGATAGAGGAAAAGAAGGTGAAATTCGCATGCACCAAATTAAAGGGTCATGCAATGATTTGGTGGGATCATCTTCAAAAGGAATGAACAAGGAAAGGTAAGGATAAGAGCAAGACATGGAATAAAATGGAGAAGAAGTTGAAAGAAAAAATTTTACCCATAGATTATGTGCAAACCCTTTTTCGTAGGTTTCAAAATTAAAAGAAGAACCTCTCTATTGTGCAAGGTTATACAAATGAGTTTTATATGCTGACTATACGTGTAGAGCATTAAGAAACTGATGAACAGATGGCTGCTAGATATGTGAATGGTCTGAGATTCTCTATTCAAGGTGAATTAAGCATGCATCGACTCAATAGTATGGAAGAGGCTTACCAATTAGGTCTAAAGGCTGAAGAAAAATAAAACAGACAGTACCATTAGAGGAATAGAGGAAGAAGAAGGGGTACATCAACCCCATTTCGAGGAGGTTTGAATTATGGCAGGGGAGAGGCATCCCATGGATTGGTAAAACAAGTAGACACTCGACAAGATCCTCCGAATCAAGAATGAGGAAGGTGATTTCAAAGAGGTAGAGGTTATGGTAGTGGTAGAGGATGGGAAAACTAGAGAAGGCCTTTCACTTGTTTCAGATGTGGAGAAGAAGGTCATAAGGAATTTGAATGCTCAAATTATAACATGTAAGAAAGAAATCAAGGAGGACAACCTAGGGTGAACTTGATTCAAATGCAACATGAAGTGGAAGGGATAGAACTAGAGGTTCCACCAGATGTGGGAGAAAGTCTCATGATGAGAAGAGCAATGGTGATTCTAGAGAAGGAGAAAACACAAGCCAAAAGATCTGATGGTTCATGGCTTCGAACCAATATCTTCAAAACTAGATGCACTTCGTGTGGCAAGGTATGTCAAGTTATTGTTGATGGAGGTAGTTGTGAAAATATGGTTTTTAAAGAAATGGTAGAAAAATTGAATTTACAATGTGAAAAACATCCTCATCCGTACCATATTGCATGGTTTAAAAAGGGAAATGAAGTCACTATTGATAAAAGATGCCTAATTAAGTTTAGCATAGGGAAGATCTATCAGGATGACATATGGTGTGATGTTGTCCCAATGGATGCCTATCATGTGTTATTGGGAAGGCCATGGCAGTATGATAAAAAAGTTATGCATGATGGAGAGAAAAACACATACACCTTTTGGAAAGATGGCTCTAAGGTGATTTCATTGCCTCTCAAGGATGAAGGAAAAGGTGAGACCATGTTGAAGAGATCTTGTTAAAGAAATGAAGGTGATAGGGTGTTGCTATACATTCATAGTGAAAAAAGGTGAAGAGGAAGACATTTTAGTTCTCCCAAAAGTAGCAGAGTTATTGAAAGAATTTGTTGATGTTTTGCTTGATGAATTGCCTGGTGGTCTACCGCTAAAGAGAGATATTCAACATCATATTGATTTGATTCCAGGAGCAACTCTACCCAACCAAGCAGCTTATAGGATGAATCCAACACAACATGCATAGTTGAATAAGCAAGTAACAGAACTCATAAGTGAATGTGTGGTGAGAGAGAGCATGAGCCCATGTGCTGAACTTGCATTGTTAACCCCAAAAAAGATGGAACATGGAGGATGTACATTGATAGAAGAGAAATTAATAAGATTACCATCAAGTATTGGTTTCCTATACCTCATATGGAGGACATGATGGATGTCCTTGCAGGGGCCAAATATTTCAGCAAGATTGACCTACGAAGTGGCTACCACCAAATTCGGATCCGAGAAGGGGATGAGTGGAAGACAACCTTTAAGATTGGAGACAGATTATATGAGTGGATGGTTATGCCATTCAGGTTATCAAATGCACCTAGCACATTAATGAGATTGATGAACACTATACTACGACCTTACATTGGTAAGTTTGTGGTAGTTTATTTTGATGATATTTTGGTATTTAGTAACAACAAAGAAGAGCACCTACAACACTTGAGGATCATCTTTGGTGTGTTAAGGAAGGGGAAGCTCTATCCCAATTTGAAGAAGTGTAGGTTCATGCAGGACAGTTTGGTATTTTTAGGCTTTGTCATTTCTAAAGATGGTGTCAGAATGGATCCAGGAAAGGACAGGGCAATTCTAGAATAGCCTAGTCCAAGCAGCATCACAGAGGTAAAAAGTTTTCATGGCTTGACCACTTTCTATCAAAAGTTCATTTGAAATTTCAGTAGTATTGTAGCTCCTATAATAGATTGTACCAAAGGAAGGGAGTTTGTATGGACCAAGGATGCTTAGGAGAGATTTAAGTACTTGAAGCAAAAGGTAACAGAAGCACCTATACTTGCATTGTAAAATTTTGATAAGGTATTTGAATTAGAATGTGATGCCTCCCATGTGGGTAGGTGTTGTGCTTAGCCAACCTGGAAAACCTATAGCTTTCTTTAGTGAAAAGCTGAATGAAGTGAGAAAGAATTATTCTACTTATGATTTGAAATTTTATGCAATTGTTCAAGCATTGAGGCATTGGAGACATTATCTAGTTCCCCAGGAGTTTGTATTGTTTACAGATCGTATTGCACTGAGATACTTGAACACAAAGAAAAAGATGAATAGTAGGCATGCCAAGTGGGTCTCTTTCTTGCAGGGTTACAATTTTATGTTGAAGCATAAGTCTTGAAAACAAAATCAGGTTGCAGATGCGTTAAGTAGGCATGTTGCACTTTTGACCATAATGGAAACTAAGGTGATTAGTTTTGATGCCATAAAAAATTTGTATGAGTCTAATGATGATTTTTGGGAGATTGTGGAACAATTGAAAGCACTAGTATCTGGTAACTTGGATCACTTTAGGGGTGAATATTTTATGTAAGATGCGTATCTATTTAAAGGAAAACAACTATGCATACCAGCTAGCTCTATGAAGGAAAGCATTATTAGAGAATTTCATAGTAGTGGGTTGGCTGGACATTTTGGCAAGGACAAGACAATAGCCTTGATAGAAGATAAATATTACTGGCCAAAAATGAAAAGGGATATAAGTATGTAACAAGGTGTAGAATCTGCCAAGTGGCTAAGTACATTCATACAATATAGGGCTGTATATGCCATTACCAGTACCAACTGCACCATGGACAAATTTGAGCATGGACTTTGTGTTGGGACTTCCACATACTCAACGAGGTAATGACTCCATTTTTGTAGTTGTTGATAGGTTCTCCAAGATGGTTCATTTCATTTCCTATAAAAAAAACTAATGATGCAATGAGGGTAGCAGAGTTATTTTTTTCAAAAGTTGTTCAACTACATGGTGTTCCAAATACAATTACCTCTGATAGGGATACCAAATTCCTCAGTCATTTCTGGGGGACTTTATGGAAGAATATGGAGAGTAAGTTATAGTTTAGTAGTGCTTATCATCCTCAAATGGATGGGCAAACAGAGGTAGTCAATTGGAGTCTGGGAAATCTGTTGAGGTGTATTGTTGGAGAAAAACTAAAACAATGGGACATGGCATTACCCTAGGATGAATTTGCCTATAATAGTTCTGTTAGCAGATTAACAGGAAAGTCCCCTATCTAGATTGTGTATGGCCAAAATCCTTAGGGTGTTCTAGATTTGGCATAGCTACCAATGAAAAGATTTTCAACAACAAAAGGGTTTTCATTTTCATTTTCAACAAAAAGATTTTCATTTTTATTTTCAACAACAATTTGTTTCAAATTTTGATCTCTATGAATATTATCATTCTCAACATTGTTATATCCAACATGTTTTAAATCTCCTATCAGCACCATTTCTATTTCATTCAAAGGTGGATTTGAAGAAGTACCTAGATTTGTGCCTATTGAAACATTCTCCATAGAATTGACAAAGGGATTTGAAGACATACCAGGAGTAGTTTGTATAATCGTATTAGTTTCCACATTCACCTCTTGCAAATTTGCATTGTCTACATCCATGGTCTCCTCAATGTTTTTAGCTTCAATAGTTGTGGAATTAGATGCTTCAGCATTATTCATTGATTGAATCTTTATTCTTCTCTCTTTGTCTTTTTGCCTCCTCTCTCTTTACTTCAATTTCTTTAGGGGTTAATAGCTTCCTATCTTTCCTCTTATTACGACTTTGTGATCCCATGATTAAAAAATTTATGAAGTATGTACAAATGAATGTCAAAAACTTGAAAGCCTTCCTTCTTTGTTCAAGTCCTTCAAACAAGTAGCAATTCAACAAAATTTCACTCAAATAGTGTTTCAATGATGGCTTCTATCAAAATTCAAACAATATTCCAAGTTGATGGACTTGCAGAAGAAAAAAGATGGTAGAGAATGCTGCAAATTTGAATTTGAAGATTGGGTTTTGCTTTGTAACCCTGTTCGGGAAATACTTTGGGGACCTGAACTTGACCTCTAGACCTAGTTTGACCTGCAACTTGAAGGTCCTGTCAATGTCACAACAAAATAGTGACTTTGGACATATATCTGAAGGTCTATTTTGTAGAATGTTTTGACAAAATTCAAACCCATTATAGATGAGATAGTGTAGATTCCAAATATGTAATTTTTTTTACAATTAGATTATATTTTCTATTTTTTAATCAATTTCTGATGAAATAGGTCCATAAACTTGAATTATCAGAGGTTTTTAGTATTTTAATAACTTTTTATTAAAATATTTTTTTGTAAAAAATTGTACGAAAACGTACTTTAGACAATTATTTTCAATTTCAAAAAATTTTTTCAAAAAATGTTAAGTTTAGGTCATCTTATGCATGATGTACACGATAATTTTTTAAAAAACCAAAAATGGCCAATAAAAAAAAATTGAATAAAAAATTACAAAAAAAATGGAAAACGTGCTTTGGTGAGTTACAAATATTTTCCCAAAAGAATTTAGAAAAATATGATTATTTAGGTCAAAATATGGATTATGTACATGTACACGGTATAGTAAAAAAAAGTGACTTTTAAACAATGGTTTTTAGGAACGCCTATTCAAAATCAATTTCTATCATCTAGGTATTGAAAAAAATTACATATTTGGAAACTAGACTCTGAGTACTACATTTCATATTTAGTGACTTTTTCCAAGATTCCACATTTAAGTGCTTAAAATTTTTAGGTCAAATGTGACAAATTCTGAAAATCAGGGAAAACACTTCCACTTTTTGGCCAAAAAGTGGACTCAACTTCTTGCACACACCCTATCATAGGAATGTATTGAATCAAAATAAAATAACACTAAAATATTTCATTAACTATAAAATTAAACTTTGAAGAATAAATAAAAATGTAGCTGGTGTCGCTTCATTTAAATATTTTCCACATACTCTAGATTTTAACTTAAATAAAATTGAAATCCCAAAAATAAAAATATTTTCCATGATACTCTATATTTTTAACTCTTGAATAAAAAAAATAAAATCCCAAAAGGAACCTAATTTGGTAAAACAAAATAACACTAAAATATTTTCTTTTACAAAGCATGCATATTTTTATTGATGTGAAGGACCTGACCTTCTTTGGGTCTAGAGAGATTTCAAATGTCTTGAGTAAATAAAATTTAAATCCTAAAAAGAATCTAATTTCCTAAAAAAAACACTAAAATAATCATGCATATTTTGTGTATAACCCTAACCCTAGTTGGGTGTGGAGAGATTTTTATTCGTGTAAAACCTAAAGAATACTTATAAAACAAATTTAAATTCTAATATTTTTTGAAATAACACAATAGTGAAAAGAAACCAATAAATTGAATTTCATTATGTAGAAAACAAAAGAAAATTAATTGAACTTACAACTCAAATAACTTCTATGCTTCTCACTATTCTTCTGTTTTTTATTTGAATTGATATTTATTTATTTATATTTTGGTATTACTTGTATTTATATAGATTATTTACTTAATGTCTCTTTATTGTAATGTGAATTTATTTAATAAAAATATGTCCATTATATATTTTAAATTTAATTTAATGGGCATTTTTTAATAAAGTATGTCTGTTATATATTTTAAATTTAAAATAATTACTTCATAATTTGAAAAAATAATCAAGGATTATGTATGAAAATTAAATTTATTAAATAAATAAAATTTATTTAATGAATCTAATTAAAAAGGATAATGGATTAAAATAAAATAAATAAATTTATTTATTTGATTAATTTGGTAAAAGGGACTATCCTATGAATTAAATAAGTTGACTCATGGAAAGGTGGAGGTTTAAGATATGTTGAAAGTGGTGCAAGATGAGGCCTAGGAGTTGTTGAAACATGATGTTAGAAGTGTCATAAGGATATGGTAATATTTAAGTGTCTAGAACTAGCATACTTATCTTTAGAGAAAACTATCTAAAATAGTTGAGACATATATGACAAAATCTAAAAATATGTATGGTAATATTTAAGTGTCTAGAACTAGCGTACTTATCTTTAGAGAAAACTATCTAAAATAGTTGAGACATATCCTTCTCGAGTCACATATTCAACTTATATATGAGAAAATCTAAAAATAGGTACGCTAGTAGCATCTAAGGTTTGAACATGTTAAAAACACTATTTTAAGAATTGACACAGTTTTGTTTGAGTAATAATAGTGTAGTACATTTAGAGAACATAACATATTTGTAAATACATGCATTCATTTATCATATTTTCATAATTGTAAAATGTGAAATAAAGCTAAGAGATTGTGAAAAATAGTTCATTACCTCATATTAATTCAAATAGATTTGTAAGAAGTAAGTCACATCATTTATCTTCTAATAATTTGATTCATTATTTTCAGTTGGCAAGTTATTTTCCCTTTTTCATCTTTTCATATAATGGTCATATTTAAATTGTGAAATTATTCTTAAACCTTGTAATGAATTTATATGAAATATAGCCACAAATGTTAATCATATTCATTATTTTTCTTATGTCAATTGTAGCATTTAAAAGAGTGAGACCTTGTGATTTATGTATTGTCAATACCCAAGCTAATCTTAAGGGTATTTGAGTTGTGTGGTACCTTTTGTAACAACCCAATCAGCATTCAAGAACAAAAGGCCAAAAAGGGTACAACATTTTTTTTTTTGAAGGAATAAAACTTAAAATGAACATATAGGTAAATATCTCAATACTCAAAAACTGACTCAGCCATGAGGTGCGTCATCACCCTATTGTCTACATAGATAAAACTCAGGGATAAAACATAAGGGATGATTTACATGCACATAAGAAGAAGCTACACTCTCAATGAGTCATCATATATACCAATCTCATATAGGGAGGTTAGTGACCAATAAAGGATGGATATCAAAGATCTTGATAAGCCTAACTTGACATAGTATTATTATTACAGGAGCATTACATATATTAGGACAGTAGGATAACTCCAATAACATTAATAGTTTTGGCAGTGACAGTAGTAGTAGAACATCAATGAACAAATCAATGACAGTAGTGGCGGAACAAGAGTAAATGAATCATTGTTAGTAGTAGTAATACAACACTAAATAATTTAATGATAGTAGTAGTAGAATGGTAATGAATAAATCAATGAAAGTAGTAGCAGAACAGCAGTCAATTCAACAGTTTTCAGCTGAGCAGCAGTAACAATTACTAGGACAGCAATAAAACCAGTAGTTTCAATTATGATAGCATTCCAAAACTACTCAAGGCAAGGATTACAACGACATCCTGTCACCAAGGTCGATAACATATGCGGAAGATAATCTCAATACAACTTTTGCTTAAGAGTACGTTATGAACATTATTACAATGAACTCTAGATTAGGAGTGTCTCACAAGAATTAATTACATTAATACAAGATCTCAATACATATCACTCGGTTCACCAAGTTGTACCGATACATAAGAAAGTACATCTAGAAAAAACTGGAGGAAAGAATGGAACGGCCCACGCTAACGTCACTGCCGAAACTGATGTCGCCGACTGGATCCCCAATGGTGGGTGCAACACCACCCTACCATGTGGAACCTCAAAGGCCCACCCCCCGTGCTCGGAGATGTTCACATGGCCACACACAACATATCAACAGTAGGGACAAGAAGGCATGTATACTTGGCCACACAAGAGATACCACATCTATCATACTCTCAAAGCCATCAACACCAATTACACAAGGGGGACCACAAAATCGCATAGTTCACAAGGAGCAATTCATAAGTATAACGTAATCAGGCCAACAAGGTACTACTCAAAGTCAAGGGGTGAGAGGATAGGGAAGCATTAAGGGAGTAGATAAACTAACCTACTTGTCTCACATTCACATCTTTCCTAATACAGATGTCATAAACTATCTAAGTCATGACTTCAGAAGGTCAAAATGGCAAGTAACAGAATTATAATCTTAATTGTGCTCTAATATGGAAATGACAGTGGTCTAGGAATCAATTTCATACATCACTTTAAGAACATCTCTATTCCTTCCTGACCATACTCGATTCTGCATTATTAACGTTTGATGGCACAATTTTTTTAAACTTAAGATATCTAAGAGGAAAAGTAAAAACTAAAATGGCGAACTCCAACTTCCAAATCAGAAAATAATCTAGTCATAATTCTGTATGATCCGTCCAGTGGGCCACAGCCAAGTGGTAAGGACAGAAGCAATAACCACGATGATGAAGAGGAGATAGGAAAGTAAAAACAATGTAGAGAGGACAGCAACACAAAATGAGGCATCGAAGAAAGTTTGTTATGTAAATTCTCGAGGTACTTGGTGTGGGTATAAAACATTGTAATAACCCACTCATTTTATGTGGTTGGCCTAATGAGGAATTTCCATGACTATTAAATATATGCATTCTTAAGTGACAATGGAAAATAATATACATTCTTAATTTTACAGATTCACTATTGCATTAATCGTTGGAATTTCTCTTATGGAATAAAAGACATAAATTTGGTTCTCTCTTATATCCCTGTAGATCTAATTTTAAGTCTTAATATATTAGTACGATCTTTGACAGGGTTCACAGTAGTAGTTCAGTGCATTCAATATAATCAAATTATTAAGTCAACGGGAAATTGAAGGGTGAGTGGACAAAAAAATTCAATTTACATTATTTAATTAGTAGATCAATTCTTAGTGTGTTCATTCCTTGGTATGCTAATCTCTGTATTGAAGCAATCGTATTCTTTTTCCTCAGCTGTATAGGCTAAAAAACCCTAGAGTTAGATGCTACACCTTCACATCTTCCAAAACCCATGAAGCCTTATTGCCAGCATAGTTATCAGCAACTAAAACATCAAAATTATCTTAAAATAAAGTCATTTTTTTTTATTGTGATCTGTTTAGTAATTCTAGGATTAACCTACATTCAATACAAAGTGATTAGACTTAGGGCAACATGCATAAATGCAGCTACACAGCCATCAAATTTAGCTAGCCCCTGATTGATTCACCAGTATGGCAGGAAAGATGCCTAGCGTCACCACACTGGTACCTAGTAGTGGAGAAACAAGAGCATAAATTCTAGAACTATTGAGTTCTCAACATTCATAGTTCAACAAGAGAACTGTATGTGTTACTCCTCAATTTTCTGTATTGGGGTATCCAGTCCTGTCTCTAGAAGAGCAGCAGAACTTACATTTGAATGGTGAAAATTGCATACCCATGCACTTTTACGCTTTCTTGATACACTTTGGGCCCACTTCAATTAGAGTGTCCTTCATGCAATGAAAAGGGTAAACTGCTGTAAATTTTAAATGCAGTAAACATCTATAGGCATGGCTGCATTTGTACTCATGTGTGTATCCACACACACATGCATCTACATAATATTGTAATGGTCCATAATGCTGGTCCATAATGTGTATCCCAGGGTAAAGTACGAGGCAGATTGGCATATAAACTTTTAAGAAAATGTAGAAACGCCGAATGGGTATGAGAACCTTTCGATAGATTTGGCATAGAAACTTTTAAATAAATGCAATTGCCTCATAGAGATGTGGAGTCATGAAATGTCACGGTTGCAGAATATGCCCAAAGTGGAATTATTTTAAAGACTTAGAAACCATCAGGCAAACGCGATCAAGAGGATTCGTTGAAGAGAGTTTAGAAAGCTTCCAAACAAAGGCAATTGATGGGTGCAAATGGATTCGCTATAGAGGATTTTAGAGACTAACAAACAAATGCAATTAGCAGGTATAAAACCTACGGCGGTGAATTGGAAGAGCGTTGCACATACTTCAATCACAGTTGTAACCCTTATTGCGTTAAACCTACAGATGATTATTATGTGTGCATGATTGCTTTTCTCGAGAGTACAGACTATCCTGGGAACCCCCTAAACTCTGCCCATAAAATGGTGGTGGATTTTTCTCAAATATTACAGGTGAAAAGATTGGTAGACATATAAGCATCGTGTGGAAATATAGATAAAGCAAAAAAAAAGATTCATCGAGGAGCCACCGAGATTTTCAGGCAAATGCGTTTAACAACTCACAGACTAATACTGAAATATGATGCAGAACAAAAGAACTTGGTTTCAAATACTGGACTGGCTGAAGATTCCAAGCCAAGTTCGAATGCTGCCTTCCAGATCCCCACTTGTGGCTCTCCCTTGTTGAGTTGTATAAACATTTAGGTGTAGCCCCCCCCTCCCCTCAAAAGGCAGCCGCGGCACTCCTTTATCCCCCGCAAGGCTGTCGGGCTCCATTCCAGACATCTAAACCAAGAAAAGTAAAAAAAAAATCCCCAATAGAAAGAGCTGTCCCCAAATAAAAGCCTCGATAAGACCAACATGCAAATAGTCATATATACGAGGCAAAAATAAATGTTAATCACTATGTCCTGAAACATGTAGTGATACCAAGCCATGCACAAATCAAAGAAGGATATCAGATAAAGGATTGTTGAAGGGTAGTCATCTCTTGTTCAAGAGCAATTTTGACCTCTTCCAAGTGCAGTCATTGAAGGAAACAAATATGGCAGTGAAAAATGAAGAAAGATTGACAAGAAAATAGTCTTATAATAGTCATAAACACTATAAAAAAAAGGACTATCACATAGAATACAATGATCTAAGGGTTAACACTGCAGTCATGATAGAGATAAGGGAAATCATTACACGATACACTAAAGAGCCTAAAGGCTCATATAGCATTTAAGGAAACATGTGATTAGAAAGTGCAGAGGAGAGAAAAGAATAGTCAACATTCTTTGTAGAGCTTTTAGGATTCCTTATAAGTTTAAATTGGACTACAGTTATCATCCAAAGAAGTATTTAGTTTGTCAAAACTTGTTAGGGTGCAAAGATATAATAGGGATGGAGATATTTGACTGATGAATACTATGAACCACTCTTCTAAGATTATACAGAGTCTTGTTTAGGGCCTGAAAAGAATCATGATGGTCTTGGAACTTCTGTGATGTAGTGACCTTATTTAGACTTTGTGAGGAGTTTTATTATTGCCAAGTTTTGGAAGTGCAGCACACGTGTCTAGAGATTGAGATGAAGATTTAATTAATACTCCAAGTGTGGGCTCGTGCATCAAGTGCATGTGAAATTAGGAAATCAAGGTATTCCTCATTGTTCCCAATTTAATTAAAGTAGCCAAAGAAGACCAAGGCTGATAAAATCCTCTCGAGAAAACTATATAGAATGAGGTACGAGCTCAATTCTCTAACACCATGCCAAATAAAATTACAAATAACAAAACATCCGACAGCAACCCATAAGGACTAACTCAACACAAAAATCATATGGAATCTGACTCACAGAATGATAGAATAATCAAGCAATAAGCAGACGGTGTCAGAGGTAAAACATGACATCGGAAACTCATCTCAACATAGAGATGATGACAAGACTAAGCTGGTATATGGCCAATGTGTCATCTCCATCTTCCCGCCATTGGGGCATTAGGCACGCTCAGACCTGTGTAGCCAGGTGGAGTCGGTGCCTGGTACCTGCACCACTTCAGCCAAGTTATAACATCTGCATATACATATCATATAATAGCCGAGGCAAGAATAGTCCAAAACGGAGGATTCCAACATCCGTGATCGTTTGCGTATTATGCCAATGTCAAGGTGTCATCCTCTCCACATGTACATCCAATCTAATCATGGAATCTAACCTAACAAAATGTCAGTACACTATATCATGTAAAACTTGAATTTCATACCTTGGTGTCACCTCGGTTAGGCCAGGACCAGGGAGGCATTACTTACTCCCCTCCAAGAGCTTGACTTACTCCTAAAAGTCATAATGCTAAATGCATCCATAACACACATTAGTTCCATAAAATTCAAGATGATTATAAAATTCAGACTATCACATTATCATGCAACTATTTCCTCTAATCACATAAAGAATGAAGCCATATTAATTAGTTTCCTTTCTTTCTTCCAAACATTCACTAATTCAGCAACCAACTAGTTGCTCACAACCATCAATTTGTGCATATATACTAGAATAAACCACATTATCTTCTCATGAATGCAGCAATCTACATTTTCAATGTATAAAGTTTCTAATTTTCTAACTCCTCACATGTGGTCATCTTTATAATGAAGCATACAACACACACATGGATATATATATACACATTTACATGATTTCAATCTCTGTTTTCATAACATGCAAGCCTAGAGATACCAAATGTAATGCCCCACTTTGCCAAAATATAACTTAGTTAGATACACTAAGCTAACTAACATTTCTAGGGAGATCATGACTGCATCATTGTAATTCCTCTTCTACTATGCTATTAAACAATTCAATAGGTTAGAATGCTGCATTTTTAACATTTTCCATTAAATATCCACACTAAATCTTATCACATATTCAACAAAAGATCATAATTTTTCACCTATTTGAAGCATGGAAACATAATTTATCATTTCATAGGTATAGTTTTCATGATTTGCCATACATTCTTCACACACACGCCAATATACATCACTGGAATTCACATCACAAGGCTACACAAGGGTCCATTTGGAAACCAGAAACCGCATACTAATCCATGATACATACTCCACGAGCCAAGAGTCAAATCCATCTCACATAATCCATACCTCACACATAATGACTTGTTGGTGCTAGGCCACACTCTGAAGGTGAGACCATCCAAATAAGCCATAATGACCTCTCTCTTGTTGTATAAGGTGGTTAGCTTCCAAGAGATAGTCATCACACATAGGTGGGTAGTGGGTCCTAGTTGTTTAACAGCCTCACATACCCCCATCCTCAAGGTTCCCTGCATCTACTTCCTCATATACACTCACCAAGTCCACCTCATACGTCCTTAGAGAGGAATCACAATACAACACATGGCCGACATCGAAAACAATAAGTATAACTAGTTTAGCCACCAAAGTCATAAAGAAAGATAAAAATTTAATTTCAACAATAAAATAAGAAATGCGCGCAATTTTCAACACTAAATCAAATGTAACCACGAGGGCTACTAGCGAATAGGATCACAAGGTGTGGCCAAACCATCATAATCAAATATAAGAAAAGTGTCAGCCTTCACAAGCAATAGGAAATCATCAATAACCATAGAGAAAGTCCACAATCTTTGAAATTGCATTGTACAACACTATGTGACTAGATAGTAGCCACCAAATGAGGAAGGAAGGAACAACGTTAGGCTATAACAGTAGCCCTCATGTGGTGCGGAATGAGCACACCATAAACATGGCTCAGAGTGTACTCCTTAGCTACACCCTGCATCGCATCATCACGTGGCATGGACTAACCAAGTGGCTCACACACTCCTTGGCTGCCCGCATGGAATGTGTACCTCGGCCACATCCCGCATCGCATCTTAGTGCGGCATGGTCATACACCAGCTGAAGAAGGCACGTACTGGCCGTATGCCGCATGGCAGTGTGTCTGTGGCTCCGCAGAAGTAAACATGTGCAGAACACACCCCGTATAGCGACACCTCGTGGAAAAGGCACATGCAGGTACTCGTCGTAGCCAGAGGTATACATGGCTAGGACCTACTCATATACTAACTGACCCAATACTATCGAAAGCAAACATGAGTATCCCTCTACAAGAATGCGAGGCCCCATTACGCTCATCACACAAGTAGGCTATAACACAATCTCATAGTGCACCTTCACATGTCTATGCATGTGGCATTGTGTCCTCGAGCCTAGCTCGCTACCAACAGCAACACGACATCATCACCAGCATTGTGTCGGAACATCAGTGAGGTGTGGCATTGTACCTATCATGTCGGAACATGTGAAGATACGGAATCTATCTTAGCATGGGTAGCAAATCTCCCTCCACATGCTAGACCTCAAAATATACATGGGGCACATGGTCTCACCTGGGGTTACCCACGTAGGTCCTAGACCCTGGCCCCCAAGTGACGACTAATGTCATCACATAGTTCCAGTTGGGTTGTCCATGCAGGTCCTAGACCCTGGCCCCCAACTGATAACTCATGTGGCATATCATACCTTTCATGAAGACAAGGTAAATGATCATCCAAGAAATACCATCCAGATGCTCAGAAACTGTGGAGATTAGGCTAACACATATGAATCAAGTACCTTGATCCATCATAAGGGGAAGTAGTGAGTACATTTCCTTAGGATTGGTTGAGCGAGGGACCACTCTGCACCGTCATAAGCATACGCTGTTCACTCCGCCCAAGGAACCTTGTGGTTGCTACTACCCCTTCATAGACTGAGGGACTAGAGAACCAAAAGAAGAGAATCTATGAATCTAACTTTTGGCTACTCTTTTATATATATATTTTCAACCACACAAGGGTTGGCCCTCAATCGAGTAACAAACATGCAAACGCACATTATGGTATGGTTAATCCCACACCTAAAATACACTTTTTTTCCCATGGATGCGTACTTAGTATCACCATCTTAAGGGCACACAAAGCAAGTACGGGGTATTCATAACACTCAACCAATGCACAATTACTGGTTTCTCACTTTTATAGGGAAAGATTGTATTCTCATACACAATTTTGTTACTACCATAAGTACATTTATTTCCATAACCAATGTGATTCCCTTTGCAAAATCATAACATTACTTGCTATCGACTTCCTTTTTCCAGTTTCCTTCCATTCTATATTTTTTTCTTTTTGTGTATCACACGATGCTGAATCTCAATCTTATGATCATCTATCCAATAAATCAATCTACGTGTATAGATCAAGCATAGTATCCTACTCAGGAGTCTCCTACCACTTGCATAAAAGTACTACTATAGTTAAACATGGGCAACATCATTAATCCAGAGATCCTAGTGTTGAAACCTGTGGCTCTGATACCAAATGTAATGACCCAATCGGCATTCAAGAACAAAAGGCCAAAAATGGCACAACATTTTTTTTTTGAAGGAATAAAACTTAAAATGAACATATAGGTAAATATCTCAATACTCAAAAACTGACTCAGCCATGAGGTGCGTCATCACCCTATTGTCTAGATAGATAAAACTCAGGGATAAAACATAAGGGATGATTTACATGCACATAAGAAGAAGCTACACTCTCAATGAGTCATCATATATACCAATCTCATATAGGGAGGTTAGTGACCAATAAAGGGTGGATATCAAAGATCTTGATAAGCCTAACTTGACATAGTATTATTATTACAGGAGCATTACATATATTAGGATAGTAGGATAACTCCAATAACATTAACAGTGTCGGTAGTGACAGTAGTAGTAGAACATCAATGAACAAATCAATGACAGTAGCAGCATAACAGCAGTGAGTAAATCAATGACAGTAGTGGCGGAACAACAGTAAATGAATCATTGTTAGTAGTAGTAATACAACATTGAATAATTTAACGATAGTAGTAGTAGAATGGTAATGAATAAATCAATGAAAGTAGTAGCAGAACAACAGTCAATTCAACAGTTTTCAGCTGAACAGCAGTAATGATTACTAGGACAGCAATAAAACCAGTAGTTTCAATTATGATAGCATTCCAAAACTACTCAAGGCAAGGATTACAACGATATCCTATCACCAAGGTCGATAACATATGCGGAAGATAACCTCAATACAACTTTTGCTTAAGAGTACGTCAGGAACATTATTACAATGAACTCTAGATTAGGACTGTCTCACAAGAATTAATTACATTAATACAAGATCTCAATACATATCACTCGGTTCACCGAGTTGTACCGATACATAAGAAAGTACATCTAGAAAAAACTAGAGGAAAGAATGGAACGGCCCATGCCGACGTCACTACCGAAACTGATGTCACCAACTAGATCCCCAATGGTGGGTGCAACACCACCCTACCATGTGGAACCTCAAAGGCCCACCCCCCATGCTCGGAGATGTTCACATGGCCACACACGACATATCAACAGTAGGGACAAGAAGGCATGTATACTTGGCCACACAAGAGATACCACATCTATCATACTCTCAAAGCCATCAACACCAATTATACAAGGGGGACCACAAAATCGTATAGTTCACAAGGAGCAATTCATAAGTATAACGTAATCAGGCCGACAAGGTACTACTCGAAGTCAAGGGGTGAGAGGATAGGGCAGCATTAAGGGAGTAGATAAACTAACCTACTTGTCTCACATTCACATCTTTCTTAATACAGATGCCATAAACTATCTAAGTCATGACTTCAGAAGGTCAAAATGGCAAGTAACAGAATTATAATCTTAATTGTGCTCTAATATGGAAATGACAGTGGTCTAGGAATCAATTTCATGCATCACTTTAAGAACATCTCTATTCCTTCCTAACCATACTTGATTCTACATTATTAACGTTTGATGGCATAATTTTTTTAAACTTAAGATATCTAGGAGGAAAAGTAAAAACTAAAATGGCGAACTCCAACTTCCAAATCAGAAAATAATCCAGTCATAATTCTGTATGATCCTTCCAGTGGGCCACAGTCAAGTGGTAAGGACAGAAGCAATAACCACGATGATGAAGAGGAGACAGGAAAGTAGAAACAATGTAGAGAGGACAGCAACACAAAATGAGGCATCGAAGAAAGTTTGTTATGTAAATTCTCGAGGTACTCGGTCTGGGTATAAAACATTGTAACAACCCACTCATTTTATGTGGTTGGCCTAATGAGGAATTTCCATGACTATTAAATATATGCATTCTTAAGTGACAATGGAAAATAATATAGATTCTTCATTTTACAGATTCACTATTGCATTAATCGCTGGAATTTCTCTTATGGAATAAGAGACATAAATTTGGTTCTCTATTATATCCCTGTAGATCTAATTTTAAGTCTTAATATATTAGTAAGATCTTTGACAGGGTTTACGGTAGTAGTTCAGTGCATTCAATATAATCAAATTGTTAAGTCAACGGGAAATTGAAGGGTGAGTGGACAAAAAAAATCAATTTACATTATTTAATTAGTAGATCAATTCTTAGTGTGTTCATTCCTTGGTATGCTAATCTCTGTATTGAAGCAATCGTATTCTTTTTCCTCAGCTGTATAGGCTCCCCAACCCTAGAGTTAGATGCTACACCTTCACATCTTCCAAAACCCATGAAGCCTTATTGCCAGCATAGTTATCAGCAACTAAAACATCAAAATTATCTTAAAATAAAGTCATTTTTTTTTATTGTGATCTGTTTAGTAATTCTAGGATTAACCTACATTCAATACAAAGCGATTAGACTTAGGGCAATATGCATAAATGCAGCTACACAGCCATCAAATTTAGCTAGCCCCTGATTGATTCGCCAGTATGTAAGGAAAGATGCCCAGTGTCACCACACTGGTACCTAGCAGTGGAGAAACAAGAGCATAAATTCTAGAACTATTGAGTTCTCAACATTCATAGTTCAACAAGAGAACTGTATGTGTTACTCCTCAATTTTCTGTATTGGGGTATCCAGTCCTGTCTCTAGAAGAGCAGCAGAACATACATTTGAATGGTGAAAATTGTATACCCATGCACTTTTACGCTTTCCTGATACACTTTGGGCCCACTTCAATTAGAGTGTCCTTCATGCAATGAAAAGGGTAAACTGCTGTAAATTTTAAATGCAGTAAACATCTATAGGCATGGCTGCATTTGTACTCATGTGTGTATCCACACACACATGCATCTACATAATATTGTAATGGTCCATAATGCTGGATTTTTAGGGTTTGTTTAGATGAATTTCTATAACCTTCTAACTGGCTGAATACTTTGCTCTGGAGGACCTACATGAGTGCAGAACTAATCTCCACAAGTGTGAAACTGAACTTGGTGCATGGACTTGGAACTGTAAGTCATGAGAAAAATAGACCAGCCTCAATCATTTGATAATCGAATTTGGCAAGGAACTCACAGTGTTTAGAAACAAATTTGGAGAATCTGCTAAATGGCAAGTGTCATACTCTCAGTCAGACTCCTAAAGTGTTAAATATTTGTCCTATTTTTATTGGCCAAAATTGACCTTTAAATATTGAAGTATTGAAGTGGATGATATTCAAAGTGGATGATATTTAAGAACAGCCCTTTTTTTGGGGGCATGAGACAATTCTAAGAACTATAATGCTCACATATAAAAGCCTGACCATCAATAAAATGCTTTCAAACTTGGAAAGAAGACTACCTGAACTCAAATGATACAGAAAGAGCTACAGAATTTCACTAAAAAGAACAGAGGTTCCACGGCTCTTACTCTGATTCCCCTCTCTGAAAACTGTTTGGAGATAATTTGAGGGTTTTGTCGAACTGCCCTTAGGTCTTACCGGAAGTTGCTTGTTGTTTTTATAGCACTTTAGTTAGATATTCGGAACGCTAGGAATATATTTACTGATTTATTATAAGTGTGCGACGGAATATAGTTGACGGAAGTTAACGTCGGCCGTCTCAAAATAAAAAGAATGGTTGTGGAAAAGAGCTTGGCCGATAGGAACAACTGACGAGTTTAGAAAATTGTCCGGCGTGAATTTTTTTTACGGCGTGAGACAATTCCGAGTACTATAATGCTCACATATAAAAGCCTATCAGCTAACTAGTAGTTTAAAAAGAATAGTAGTTTAAGAAATAAAATATTAGTAAAAATTTAATAGAATGTAATCCTAATTACAGTCAGAAGTACTGAAATAAAGTGCATAAATAGAATGTAATCCTAATTACAGTCAGAAGTACTGAGAATATGAATTATGATAGATACATCGCATGAATAATGAATGTCATTTGGGTTTTATCTGTTTAGACACCGACAAGGTTCATAGCCTAAGCAAGGATTCATTAAAATCCTTACCTGCAACTCAGGTGCGCTGTGCCAGCAATGCACTTTCAGATATTCTGCTCTTAGCAGCATCACCAGTCCGCTCATAGCACCAAAAAAAAATGTAGAAATTGTGGCCCTTTCTACGTTGGATTAACTCAAAATTCCTCCAACGCCACTGGTAAAAACAACGGAGGATTAATAGCAATTGCGTTATAATTAAAGGGTTTGCATTAAAGCAGCGCACAGGAAAGCAGCGTGAAGAAGATTAAAAGGAAAGGAAGGCTGCTTGAAAAAGTAACAGAAATGGGAAACAGGGGATGCACCATGCAAAACACCGAAAGCCGAGGATAAAATTCATGAGACCTGCTAACGGTTGCAAGTGCTAACGCTGCAGAAGGCTTAAGAACTTCCAAACAAATGCATGTGAAAGATTAAAACAAGGAAAGAGAACGACCAGGAATTTGCCTCTTCCAAATACAAATTTTATCCAGGGTAAAGTACGAGGCAGATTGGCATATAAACTTTTAAGAAAATGTAGAAACGCCGAATGGGTATGAGAACCTTTCGACAGATTTGGCATAGAAACTTTTAAATAAATGCAATTGCTTCATAGAGATGTGGAGTCATGAAATGTCACGGTTGCAGAATATGCCCAAAGTGGAATTGTTTTAAAGACTTAGAAACCATCAGGCAAACGCGATCAAGAGGATTCGTTGAAGAGAGTTTAGAAAGCTTCCAAACAAAGGCAATTGATGGGTGCAAATGGATTCGCTATAGAGGATTTTAGAGACTAACAAACAAATGCAATTAGCAGGTATAAAACCTATGGCAGTGAATTGGAAGAGCGCTGCACATACTTCAATCACAGTTGTAACCCTTATTGCGTTAAACCTACAGATGATTATTATGTGTGCATGATTGCTCTTCTCGAGAGTACTGACTATCCTGAGAACCCCCTAAACTCTGCCCATAAAACGGTGGTGGATTTTTCTCAAATATTACAGGTGAAAAGACTGGTAGACATATAAGCATCGTGTGGAAACATAGATAATGCAAAAAAAAAGATTCATCGAGGAGCCATCGAGATTTTCAGGCAAATGCATTTAACAACTCACAGACTAATACTGAAATATGATGCAGAACAAAAGAACCTGGTTTCGAATACTAGACTGGCTGAAGATTCCAAGCCAGGTTCGAATGCTGCCTTCCAGATCCCCGCTTGTGGCTCTCCCTTGTTGAGTTGTGTAAACATTTAGGTGTAGCCCCCCCCCCCCCCCCCCCCAAAAGGCAGCCACAGCACTCCTTTATCCCCCGCAAGGCTGTCGGGCTCCATTCCAGACATCGGAACCAAGAAAAGTAAAAAAAAAATCCCCAATAGAAAGAGCTGTCCCCAAATAAAAGCCTCGATAAGACCAACATGCAAATAGTCATATATAAGAGGCAAAAATAAATGTTAATCACTATGTCCTGAAACATGTAGTGATACCAAGCTATGCACAAATCCAAGAAGGATATCAGATAAAGGATTGTTGAAGGGTAATCATCTCTTGTTCAAGAGCAATTTTGACCTCTTCCAAGTGCAGTCATTGAAGGAAACAAATATGGCAGTGAAAAATGAAGAAAGATTGACAAGAAAATAGTCTTATAATAGTCATAAACACTATAAAAAAAAGGACTATCACATAGAATACAATGATCTAAGGGTTAACACTGCAGTCATGATAGAGATTAGGGAAATCATTACATGGTACACTAAAGAGCCTAAAGGCCCATATAGCATTTAAGGAAACATGTGATTAGAAAGTGCAGAGGAGAGAAAAGAATAGTCAGCATTCTTTGCAGAGCTTTTAGGATTCCTTATAAGTTTAAATTGGACTGCAGTTATCATCCAAAGAAGTGTTTAGTTTGTCAAAACTTGTCAGGGTGCAAAGATATAATAGGGATGGAGATATTTGACTGATGAATACTATGAACCACTCTTCTAAGATTATATAGAGTCTTGTTTAGGGCCTGAAAAGAATCATGATGGTCTTGGAACTGCTGTGATGTAGTGACCTTGTTTAGACTTTGTGAGGAGTTTTATTATTGCCAAGTTTTGGAAGTGCAGTACACGTGTTTAGAGATTGAGATGAAGATTTAATTAATACTCCAAGTGTGGGCTCATGCATCAAGTGCATGTGAAATTAGCAAATCAAGGTATTCCTCATTGTTCCCAATTTAATTAAAGTAGCCAAAGAAGACCAAGGCTTATAAAATCATCTCAAGAAAACCATACAAAACAAGGTATGAGCTCAATTCTCTAACACCATGCCGAATAAAATTACAAATAACAAAACATCTGACAGCAACCCACAAGGACTAACTCAACACAAAAATCATACGGAATCTGACTCACATAATGATAGAATAATCAAGCAATAAGCAGATGGTGTCAGAGGTAAAACATGACATCGGAAACTCATCTCAACATAGAGACGATGACAAGACTAAGCTGGTATATGGCCAATGTGTCATCTCCATCTTCCCACCATTGGGGCATTAGGCACACTCAGACCTGTGTAGCCAGGTGGAGTCGGTGCCTAGTACCTGCACCACTTCAACCAAGTTATAACATCTGCATATACGTATCATATAATAGCCAAGGCAAGAATCGTCCAAAACGGAGGATTCCAACATCCGTGATCATTTGTGTATTATGCCAATGTCAAGGTGTCATCCTCTCCACATGTACATCCAATCTAATCATGGAATCTAACCTAACAAAATGTTAGTAACACAATATCATGTAAAGCTTGAATCATAGTTGAAAAACTCAAACTCTGCAAAAACTCGGCAGACCCAAAATTTTTAAAAACTCGGGACTCGCAAAAAACTCGGGGAAAAACTCGGCAATAACTCGGCAAACATATTTTTTTTAAAAATATTCTTAAAAAGCACACATTTCTAAAATTGTAGAATGCATTGCTGATTTCCTTCATATATAAATCAAAATTAAGAGTTTAATACATATCATGGACAAACTGTCAAACTCAAAATTTAAATAGGATTATGAATCATGATGATATTTAATTTTAAAAAAACATTTGAAATTTTAAAAAATTGTATCATATGAAAGGAGAGATTTTGGATGAACTGTCATAATTTATTAATTTGTAATAGTTACTGTTAAATTGTAAAAAAAATTAAATAGTTAATAGTTAAATTTGTAATAGTTAACTGTCATATATTGTAAAAAATTTTAAATAGTTAATTTGTAATAGTTAACTATCATAGATTGTAAATTTTTTTAAATATTTAATAGTTAAATTTATTATTTTATAAACTTAAAATTTCACAAAATAGACTGTATCATATGAAAGGAGAGATTTTGGACGAACTGTCAAAATTTATATACGATTATGATGAAATAAAAATCTCTCCTTTCATATGATACAGTCTTTCTACAATTTCGCAGTTCATCCAAAATCTCTCCTTTCATTTGATACAGTCTTTCTAAAATTTCACATTTCGTCCCAAATCTCTCCTTTCATATGATATAGTCTTTTTAAAATTTTGCACTTCGTCCAAAATCTCTCCTTTCATATGCTACAGTCTTTTTAAAATTTCGATTGTAAGCAATTTTAAAATCACAGTTCAATTTTTGAATCTTATCTTCGAATCTTCGCCGCTGCACCTTCGAATCTCCATCGTTGCGCTAGGGTTTCCTCACTCGTCATCCGTCGCGTGTCGTAAAAGGAAGCGAATAAAAGGTAAAAACAATGTTAGGTTTATTTTATATTTTATATCTTTTTTGTGCCGAGTTTTTCAGGAAAACCTCGCGATTTTTGGGCGAGTTTAACGATTTTTAAGGATAAAACTCGCCGCGATTTTATGCAAAAAATCGGGCCAAGTTTTTGGAAGAAAAACCCGCCGTCAATTCTGCATCGCGGGTACTCGCGAGTCCCGCGATTTTTGGGCGGGTTTTTCAACTATGGCTTGAATTTCATACCGTGGTGTCCACTCAGTTAGGCCAGGACCAGGGAGGCATTACACCTTTGTATTGGCATAATTGGTATTATTAGTGGAGTTTGATCTTCTAATTGTATGCCTGAATAATTGTCAAATTCAACCATAACATATGTTGGTGGTTGTAGTTGTGCACTTCTAGGTTTGTGTATTAGTATTTCTCGAACATAATTGGAGCTCCATTTACAAGGCTTGCTTCTATCCCAAGATTGCAAGTTAACATTACCCTTACATTCTTGGTTTTCTAAAAAAGAAAATCTGATACAAAGAACCATATACTTAGGTCTTCCCTATGCATATTCTAGATAATTGCATATCAACATTATAATGTATTCCTAACCTATGTCCATTTTTCTATAAAATATTTTCTGCATTTGATTGTCATCAACTGTTTCTCCCATTTGTGACCCATTTGTGCTAGAGTTTGAGATACCAGAGTTGATAGTGAAGAACTAGTATGTGCCATGGACATCTACTTCTCTCCAGAGTACCTTGAGGAATTTTGCACACTACTTATCCTTCTATTTTCTCTCCTCATTTTATACCACCAATGTAATCACAAAAGTTACTCATGATCCATTACACAGCTAGGGAATCACATGCCATGTGCCATTATTGAGAGAGAACCCCAAGTCAAGAACAACATTGTCCAAGGTCTTCTTTAGTCCACTGGCCAGTGTGGTTAAATTAATGTTTCTGACACCACCCAAATACCATCTTTTGGCTCCTCCAAATCTAATAGCACAACAACATTTATAGAGGATATATCAGTATTCACCCTGTATTAATGAGAAGTGGAGATGAAAGTGTCTCCAAGCACCATGTAGATTTGTACAAAATAATAACTGACCATGATTTGAAGATCTCTCTCAACCTAAGATTTAAGACATGCCCCATGAAATCAATTTGTCTCCTCTTTTCTTTGAGACATATTGTTGAATTTATATTCTCAACTTCATTGCAAATGGCATTCTGATTAGCATATATATTGTTTGTTATAGTACTACCTGTATAGTTGTCATCATAAATGTTAGCATCTCCTTTGAACCATCCTGCTCTCCCATCAGGCAAGCCATCTATCACACCATACTAGTTCATGATATCCTATTTTCTTGTCATTGATGTGAAATGGCAAGTCAACAATTTCTAATTTCTCCCACACTTCCTTTGATTTGGCATGTAGATACTTATTTGGTGCATATGAATTGCCACATTCACTAGTTTATCCACCTCAATGCTAGCTTCATTGTTAGTTCCATCAAGCAATTTCTTTGCCATTGATGCTACCATTTCTTTGACCTCACACATGTACCTATATAGGGCATTACTAAATCAAGTGTATTTAATTGTTTGTTCATACATGGAAAATAAATAACCTAGCATGATGATTAGGTTCCCTCGTATATTTGAGGCCCTAGAAAATAAGCTCAAACATTCTAGATTGAGACCTACATTCCATTTATTTTGATTCATGACCATCCACACAGGGTCATTTTCCTATTTCTATTATTTACAACATAAAATATAGAATTGAGGAACCAACCACTAAGACTAAGAACTTCACACCACCAATAATGAAGTATACAACGTTAGAACCATATCGATGGATGGAGAGGCAAATGATGTAATAACATAATTTGTAGGAAGGCCCCAACCATTCTATAGTCGAGAACAATTGATTATTTTTCTCACACACCACCTAGGTTAAAATCCTTTTTTCTAGCCCCTGCACCCCTTTATATAGGTGATAGTAGGAGCCCTAATTTACTCTATAATGGTGGTAAAAGAGATCATATGAAGGAGATAGATATGTAAGTGATCATGATCCACGATTGTTAGGTATTAATGTTCACATACTTGTTCTCAGTACCAAGGTTGTAGAAATCAAGAACATTGAGTGAATGCAAGCACTGAATCTAGCCACTCGAAACAAATAAGAGCATGCTCAACTTGCAAGAAAACAAGTATTGCAAACAATGGACAATTAAGGTTCTTCACACAAATAAAAATATGCATTCTTTGTAAAGGAAATATTTTATTGTTATTTTATTTTGATTCAATATGCCTTGGCCTAATTAAGAGAGATGTTTCTTAATATAGGTAAGCTAGTTAATAAAATAAATTTATTATTTGATTAATTATTTTCCACTTGTAATCCTCGTCAGTTAGCCAGATTCATTAAACCTAGAAACTTGCAGAAAAGTCAAACTGACTTTACATCTCCACCACCCATTTCATACTACACCTCTTAATCCTATCCATTCACATAAGGATAAGCCTTAGTTTCCTCTCACTCAATCTTAGAAGCCCTAGGATACAACTTAGAAGCCTCCTTTTTTTCCCTAAATTTATCTCATCAATTCTTAGCCATCTATCTAATCAAATCTTAGTCATTCATCCTATTATCCCAAAATCTATAAATCAAGCCTCAATCAAGCCATAATCAATAGCTTTGAAGGTAATGTTATGTTACCAAAGTGACCAACCAACAATTAAATCATTATAAAAAGTATTTGAGCAAAAGTACCATTGTCATAGTGTAACAAGGGCTATTCTAGTAAGAACTTTCTATGCTTTTCCTTTGATTTTTGTGAACTCTTTAAATATTTATCAATTGATTATGACACATTAAATTATTTTATTTATAAGATATTGTGTGTCATACTATAATATAAGTAGTGTTTTGGAAGTGGGTCTTTTATCGGCTATTTTTCACTCAATGTTATTTTTTATGTTTGTAGGCTAATTTGGTAATATGATTCCTTATATATTTTTTATATTATAAAGTTCATACAACAATCTCATAAAATGCTGGTCATGAAACTATATTATAATAAGTATATGCATATGTTTACATAATAATCTTTTGAAATAATGAGTACATCCTATAAAATCTCTTTAAACAACTTAATTTGAAATAAATTTTTTTAAGCAAAAAATATTATTTTTATTAGTTTTTAGTTAAAAAATAAATTATATTTATTGCAGCAATATATAAATTTTAAGTTAGATTTTTTGCTGCAATATGTGCTATTGTATTCCAGATTGAAATCCTAGAGAACTGAAGAGCCAAATTTAATATAATATAATTTTATTTTATATCTTTTAAACTCAGTGCAATAGAAAAATGCTTTGTAGGTATTTAAAGCTATATAATTGAAGTTAGGATCGAAACTAAAGAACAAACAAAAATTAGCATGTAGAATCTCTGGAAACCATGGCAGTGGAAGTAACAACATGAAGGAGACAGAGGAAGTAACTATCAATAATACTCAAACAAACAAAAACCTCAGCTACCAAGCCACCAAAGGGTCACCCAGCCGGCCCTAGTGAATAAAAAAAGCCAAAAAACACAATAATCAATCACCAGAACCAAATGAAGATTAATGTTCTAGAAATTGTAGTAGGTTATGATGTCTAAATATTTAACTTAGTATTGCAAGAGGTATGAGGTAGTTGCATGGCTGTTTTTGAGCTTTGGGAATTGTGGGTAGTTGGACAATTTATTAGCTGGACGTGATAGGAGGATATTGTGGAGTAGACAATGTCAAGTTTAGATTTCCAAAGACCTTCACAACCCCAATGATGTCATGGAGTGTTTTGGAGTTAGGTGGATTCAAGGGCAGTGAGGTCTCCAATCCAAAGATGGTCATTCGATGGGCCACATATTATCTTCTCAAAGATACTACTCATCCAATTCAGGTTAGTATGTGCATAAGAATAGGATAATTACAGTCATGATGTAAGAATAGAACAATTTTAGTCATGATATTGTATCACCCAGTTTTATAAATTTTAATAATTATTGAGGCTTGTCTGAAAATTATGTAGGTAGGGGAACCTAACAGTGACCACAAATGCTGTTAAAGGGCAGAAGACATGGACACAACTAAATTGCGTATAAAGTAGATAACCAAAACCTTGAAATGGTTGTAGCACTTGTAGTTGCATCCCTTGTTTCACAAGTAAGACTCTTCCTATTTTAAGAGACTCATTCATGCTTCCATGATGTTAAATTTTTTAGCACTAGAGTAATAGAAGTTATTTAAAAACTAGGTAATGATTAGAGTTTAGGAGCTGATAAATCAGACATTACATGGGTGGGACAATAAACATGTTGGAACCTGAGTACTTTTATCGAAGGTATAACTTTGAGTGTAACTACTTATACTAATTGAATCCACAAAAAGTTAAAAATATTGCTGATTCAATGAAAAAAGTGAAGTAATATAAGGAGTCACACTCTAAGTTACTATACCTTCGATAAAAGCACTCAGGCTCCAACATGTTTATTGTCCCACCCAAATGTATTGTATGATTCATCATCTCCTAAACTCTAACCATTATAAATATTTTAAGTTGCTACTATTACTCTAGTGCTAAAAAATTTAGTATGGAAGCATGAATGAGTTTCTTGGAATAGAAAGGGTCTGACTTGGGAAACAAAATGGATATCACTCCAAGTGCCATAGTTGTTGTATGGTTTCGGTTATCTATTTTAAATGCAATAATCTTCTAGCCTCTCCTAGTATTTTTGGTCATTGTTAGGGTCTCTTACCTACATAATTATCAAACCAGCCTAAATAATTATATGAATTTATAAACCCAGGAGATAAAACAAAATGATTAAAATTATTCTTTTGTAACATCATGATTGAATTTTTTTTTTTTGTTATGCACATACTAACCTCAACATATATGGTGACCGGATTAGCAGTAGCTTTGAAAAGACAATTTGTGGCCTATAGAATGGTCATCTTTGGATTGGAGAGCTCACCGCCAATGAATCCACCAAACTCCAAAACACTCCATGATAGCATTGTGGCTGTGCATCATAATATCCTCCCGACAATTCTTGTCTATCCCAACTAAAATAATATCTCTGTCTAGACACTGTTCCACTTCCTTATGTACTTTGACTATAACACTTGCTAACTTCAATTAAGAGTTGAGCAAGGATTCGTTGGTAGCAAGCTTCCTGGTAGACGGCTTATTGTAGGGGCGACTATTCCCAACATCCACTTGCAATTGTTGAAGGGCATGGTTCATCTTTGTGTGCATCATCACTAACTACTTCTTTGCCAAATAAAGTCAATAATACCCTTCATGAAAATGGTCTTCAAATGGCTAGAGGTTCATTTGTGCTATATATTATATTTTCTACATATCACACTAAACTGAAAAATGATCTCTGGTCTAAAAATAAATCTGAAGTTGTTGTTGCTAGTATCCTAGATATGTTTAGAACTATAAAGGAATTGTTGGAAATTCAAATCTGGAGTACTTACTCCACCTACCCACTACCTTGTCAGAGATTTCTTTGGGATCTCTCTCCCACCACATTGACCAAGGAGTTAATGCCATCCAATTGGCACAGCATACAGAATTCATTGGTGGCCATTTTCATTATTGTTGGTAGGTATTTTTAAATTTGTTTTGAGTGGTAGAAATTTTTTGCAGGTTAGAGAAGAGACAAAAAGAAGGCAATGTTTTAAAATGTAAGATAGAAAAAGAAGCAAAGAGGCAGAAGAGGAAGTTGCAAAAGTAGTAGCAACAGAGAATGTTCTTTGTGTCCATGAAAAATAGTTCTGAGAATTTTAGTTTGTGTACAGAGAGTAGCAGATAACTCTAGTTTGTTGTGGTTTGTGTGTAGCTCCAAATTGTTGCAAATCATGTTTGTAATCTTGTAGTTTCATGTTTAGAAATCATTTGTAAATGTTATTTTTTCTAATTTAATAGAACAAACATAAGTTTGCAAGTCTCAATTGTGTGTCTCGTTTGCAATCTATTTTGTTATTGCACAGTTTATTTGTGTTTGGAATTCAAATATCCATCAGATTGGTATTAGAGCCAGAAGGCCCTAAGTCTTGAGTGAGTTGGGCATTTATTCTCTGGGTGTTTAAATTTTGTTTTGTAGGAGACATGGCTAGAGAAGAGAGTAAGAGTTGGCAGCAGCCACTACAATTCAATGGACAAAACTATGATGTTTCGGCAAAGAAATGAAGACCATAATTGTTGCAAATGATTTATGAGAGTTTGTGATCAATGGGTTCAATGATGTAACTAACCCAGCTGCATATGCAGCCCTCACAAACAACCAGAAGACCTAGCTGAAGGAGACCCAGTTGAAGGAGACAAGAAGGAAAGATGCAAAATCCCTTAGTTTAATTGAGGTAGCCTTGACAGAGGCTATTTTCCCTAGAATAGCAATAGCCAACAATGCAAAAGAAGCATGGGAAATATTGCAAAATAGTTACAAGGGAACTAACAAGGTGAGATCAATAAAACTCTAGCTACTTAGGAGAGATTTTGAGACCCTGCAATGAAGGACAATGAGTCCATTTCAAATTTTCACACAAGGGTTTCCACCTTGGTTAATCAATTAAGGATAAATAGAGAAACCATGGATGAGCAAAGGATTATAGAGAAAATTCTTAGAAGTTTGCCCGCTAGATTTGACCCAATAGTTATTGCCATAGAAGAGACCAAAGACCTCTAAAAAATAGCACTTGATATATTGAATGCCTAATACTTAATGCACTGTACTGGATGTTTGTCATGGCATATTTATATGTAGAAAACACAAGGAATACTTCCAACAAATAATTCTATTCACTATTTTTTATGAGGACTTGAATAAGAGATTTGTATGTTGTCCCTTATATGCAATTATCATTGGAAAGGTACCTTGATGTATCAAGTGAAGTACTCTTGTATTGCTGATGCTTCTGTTGTTGAATATAGTGACTATTGAGAAAATGCCCTGTCTTTTCTTACCCAAGATTGCACTGCATTGCTAACGGTGACTTTGCATTTTCCATACTTGGCATATACTCATTGTCTTGAAAAAATGCATAATGAAATTCTTGTGTCCTAACACGTTGTCACTGTCCTGCTTCTGGCTGATAATATGCTTTATGACTGATTTTGCCCTTTATGACTATTTTATGCATTCAATAGCAACTATTTACTTCATTGACAACAAATAGTGATAAATACCTATTTATTATTGCTCCATGATGATTCTTTGTATTTATAGTCATTAATGACTACATTCACGAGGCTAGTCCAATCATAGATGGCTTTACCTACATTGTATTTGACTCTTGGGCACTTGGTTGGTTTAATCATTATGTTCACTATGATTTCTTCATGGATGCTCCATTATACAACTTTTTTAGTACAATTGAGATTGTACCTCGCACTTTGAATTTGATTCCATTATACGGCATGCTGGGCTCAACCCTTGTGGGAGCCCATTTTTCCACCACATGCTGAAATGTCTTCAAACTAGAAACATAACTTCTTCTATACCTGCACAGGAAACAAACATATTAGATTAAAATAGTGAAACTCATTGATATTTCATTTTTCAATCTCTCTTGCATATGAATGATTTGAACTTTTCGCTAAGTGCATCATAAATAATGTATTATGTCTTTGTTTGATGAAGTACATAAGATAAATCATATCTGGAGCTCTCACATATCTCTCTCCATTACTGCAGGTTCATCCAAAGGTCAAGAGTAAAGGGGAGTTAGCTACAATGAGGGCCAACTCAAGACTTCAACTAGCAATGATAGATATGCCTTATCTTATCTGCTTCATTACATTAGCTTTCTACAAATGCATAGTATATTCCTTCTGATGTATTGGTTTAGCTATTCCCATGACTTGTGTGGGACATTTGATATTTCTTACTTTCATTTAATGTAATGTTTATTTAGTTTGGCATATCTCATTTGTAAAATGAATGAACATTGTAATGTGAAATGAAATAACTTCTATCTCTCATAAAAACTCTACAAAGCAATGAATGATGAATTGAATTTTTCTCTTCTATCATAACAAAAGCATGATAAAACTGAACCTTCTCTTTTCAGGCATCTAAACCAACTATGCATACTAACATAGCAGACAAATCTTAACTTTTCATCTTAAAATGAACTTAATGAATCAGCTCTACCAATTTGAGTTGTAGATGAAAAATTGGTAACATTTCTAGTGACTTCTGCTAAATACTTTCCTGCTAAGCATCAAGATTAGCTACCTTAACTATCCATTAGGCATGGACTCAAACTCTACTCGTCTCAAACTCAGAAAACTATGAAACTATATTACAAATTATTTTAAATAGCAGCAAAAAACAAAACAAAACCAAACTGAAAGCAAACTAAAAGGCCTTGGTGGCCAGAAAAAATGTGCAACAACACTTAGGGAAAAGAAAAAAAAAACTAAAACAAATGTGCCTTGAGAACTTATTAACTAAAAACAATAAATCTAACCTACTCTAACCAACCAAAAAAACTGGTCAATCAAACCCATTCACTGGTTGGGTAAAGTAACTACCCCTCCTTTGCAATTTACAATACTCCATAAGTTTGTGAACCAACCAAAAGATGTGGAGAAAAATCAAAATGCCAGAAAATTGTTACAACACCTTTCTGAGAAGGAAAATGGAATCACTTACCCACCTAACTTCTTTGGTGAACTAATCAAGTGAGCAAGTAGACTAATTATGCTTAGCTTGATACCCTTCTTGATGATCTGGTTCAGTGTCCCTATGAGGCTGCTCCTTTTTGTTGACTTCCAACCGAGCTAGATGCCTAATAGGACATCCCCTCAAAAGATTTAGACTAGAGAGAAAGTGATTTGAATTATTGGAAATAATAGCATCACCTTCTCTTTGCATGATAGCTTACAAGGTTGCTTCCTCCTCCATAGTCAATGAGCCATCCTCCTTTATTAGGGTAGCTAATAGCTTATTAAAGCTATCAATTCTTGAAAGGCTCTTAATAAGAGTTAGACTATGCTCAAAATACTCATTATTACTTGAGGAAGTACACTCCAAAATAGGAGTCCCTTCTTCAGTGAATGAAGGCAAGTGTTCAAATAATGAGCTAGCCTCTCTCAACAAACCATCAATTTGAGCATCAGCTTGAAGCTCCTCTGTACAAAAGAAAGCCAGTTCCTCCAACCAGTCAAGATCAGGCTGCTAGTTAGGCTACTCCATAACCAGTGACTCATTCAAGAATACAACCACTTCCATCTCTTGCTTTAGTTGTTCAAGATAACCCTCCTCCAAGGATGCTGGCATAACCTCTAAGTGTGAGCAAAAAAGCTCAATTTCAGCTTGAAATAGATCTTCTTCGAGTGATTATTCAAATTAGGACTACTTTCACATATATATTCTTGGATCAACACCTTGTCTAAATGGTCCTCATCACTGTGGTGATCATAACTTGGCATAGCCTTGCCATTTTCACTTTCATACTCAATGTTAGGAAGCTCATCAAATAGATTAACCAAAAATTGAGGTTCAACACCAATTTCTTGCACATTATCTAATTTTGTAATAGATACCTTAAGATCATTCAAAAGCAAATTTTCTTCACAATTTTCCTAGTTTTTTGATGAAAAGGGGATGTCTTTTACCTTATGACAGCTTTCACTAAGCCTATTGGGCTCCAAAATAGGTTCATCTTTATCCTCTTCCTCTTGATCCAAGGTTTTATTATTATATTGATGATCTTCACTCAATAACTCACCATAATATTTGACATCTTTCTGCTCTTCATCCTCCTCATCATTGTACCAGTTGGATACCTCACAATAGTTATCAATATCCTACTACTTGAATGAACCAAACCTCTCCACACATGCAACAATCTTGTGTTTAGCTAATAAAATGGTACAATTAGCAGCAACCTCTTGCTTTATATCTTGTTGCACTAGTTGATCTCCTAAAACAATTTCATCATCTTCCACAAAACAAGCAATCTCCTTAGTGAAAACGTTGGAAGATTCATGAGGAGAAGTCTTTTCTTGTTCGATCTTCTACTACTGCAAATAGTGAACTTCCAAAGCTAAATGCAATGGATTTACCTTTCTAAGCTCCTTGATGAAGAGTAAGGTATTCTGATCAAAAGGTTCACCCTTAGATTCCTCAGGTGGGGAAACATGGGGAGCTTCTTAGATTTCTTGTAGGAAAAAATGTTGCTCAAGGGGTTGATCTACAACTATACTAGGCTAAATATGATTATTTTCCTCAACTTCCAAGGGATGAAGGCTTCTGATACTTGGTATTTCAAGATTAAGATGGTGGCTTGAGGAATCAAATACTTTATTCTACCTAAAACTTAGAATCTCAACTTTAGTAAAACTAAGAGACTCATTCTATCTAAAACTTGGAAACTTGTACTTACAAAACTCCTCTCGAATAGGTTGTTCTGGAATCGTAGGAACTGCTTGGGCTTTGTACTTTTGTGTTTATAATCCTTGCTCATAGAGATAGGCCTATTAAGCCATCTCTTTCCATTGCTGATTATACTCATGCTACCTCCTGATCTCTTCTAACCGACACATGAAGTCAAACAATATACCCTTTATGCTTGTAATCTCCTCCTTTTCATTCTCTTTGAGCTGGCTTTGATTATATGAAGGCTGATATGGAGGATGAGTAGGGGTGGGTGAGTGGTAAGCATCTTGAGAAAGCTGGTAGCTTGTTGTAATAGGATTATTTGGACTAAAAACAACATTGTGGCTACTTAAGTATGGTTGGTAAGAAGGCTTGTTGAGAGTATTTTCATAGTATTAGGGTGGGTATACATATTGACTATGAAAATTCCACATTTCTACTCATATGAAGAGCTGGAAAAAGATAAATTTTTTTAAACGTACTAGCACTTGATCTATTAAAACCAATAGATCTTGATTCAGAGTCGCCAGATGTGTTTGCAGAAATTGCCTCCAAAGGTTGAGATTACTGGTGCACACACCAAGAAACATCAATGAAATGATGAACTTTAAATAGTGAGAGTTCAAATTGTCCCACCGGGCATTGCAAAATTGCAAAAACTATAAGGAAATAAGAGCATCCAAGAATGTACATTTAGGATCAATAGTGTCTTCGGTAACTTTAAATATTATTGGGTTACCTCAAAAACACTATCTACTATGTCACAAGGTGGAAATAGACATAGTTTATTTCCCCATCATTGAAGCTTCAGAGAAAAGACTGTTGCATATTTATAGTTTCAATAACAGATAATAGATTCAACTTACAGAATCATAACCATGAAAGAACAATAAATAAGAACACATAGATTTACGTGGGGAAAACCCTTTCGGGTAAAAAACCCCACACTCCAAAAAGCCAGAGATCATTGTATTAATCAACAACAAAAAATACACAGTTACAATACAATATCAGACTCTCAAGCCTTTCATGGAGATTTACATCTTGTTCTTCATTTAGAGAATCTCAATAGTAACATGGCAAGATTAGGCTCACTCTCATTCGACCTTTGTTTCTCCTTTTCTTAGTTCAGTCCCTTCACATACTGTTATCATGCTGCGTACAACATACAGCATAGGACTTCCCCAAAGAATATAGAGCTTACCAGAATGCAGTCTCAATCAGACTCAATTGATCCAAGACTATCTCTCTCCAAACTTGTCTAACCGTCCGAGCAACCAATCGATTCAGTTACGCTCAGCCCAACCATCCAAACTACCGTTTGACTGTTCACATTCGCAAGAACTCATTAGTCCCACATGCATCAAACAGTGATCCTTTGATCACTTTATATACAGGACCACACAGTAAGACTATCATTGGAAATTTTGTTCCTAATGATGCTAGTCTAGACTTCATCGGAGTAACATCTCGACATTGCACCGATCAAAGAGATCTTGCCAACACCAACCTCCATCGGAGCGACACACACCATCAGAATGACATATCAAAACTGGGCCGATAGTGATCTTCATACCGATAACCGATCCATTGGAGAGACCAACTATCATTGAGACTACACCAAACTTTGCTGACAGTGACAGTTACACCAATTGGTGTAGCATAGCTCCATCACTGGAACATAAATAGGTTATGTCGAAGACCCCTATTTCGCCAATAGCACACTGTAGGAGCAAACCACCATCAGAGTGACCCAACACATTAGAAGGAGATATCTACAGCATGCCGATAAGGTTTGTCACATTGATGTCCATCTATCGGAGTATCACAACACCATTGGTAATAGTCTCTTAGATCACACTGATAGTTCAACATTTTGCCGATGCCTGTAATCTGAGTCACAAGTACTCAACATTCTCCCACTTGACGAAGGAATTACAGGAAACCATCAATGCTCAGAACCAAAGTTAATACTTCCTTCAATCCACTGTGCTCACAAGCTACACAGAAGCTTTAACAAAACCAAATTCAAAGATTTTAGAACACAGCCATGAAACCATTCTCCACAAACAAGATAGAACATCAGCTAGAACAATAATCAGAAAACTGACTGCACCCATCCAACTAAACAAAAAACTCACTTGACTAAAAATAACACACATAGCCAGTTCTAAAACATCCAATCACTCATACCTTGAAGGTATTAACATCAGTAGACTCATGCCACCTACATATACACTCATCAACTGCAAATACAAGCCCCATGTGTCAACCAGTCGAAGAAGACCAAACACATCCAAGAACTCCCACTACAAGGGTAATGCAGATCTAAAAAAGATCAAGGCATACTAAGTCCACCAGTAGCATCACATAGAAAGTGTAAACATCATGTAGTACCAAGGAAACATCCACTATGATATGCAAAATCTGTAAATAAGATAACAACTCCTCACCACCAGTCTAAAACTCTCCCAAGTTCTCCACACCCAACAAAAGAAAGAGATAACAGAACTTCAATGTCATCACTCAAGAATATAAATGAAAAACACATGACCAAAAACTAGTGATCACCTCAGCTCCAAACAAACCTCAAACCAATGTAGTGTGAAACAAACCATCCAGGAAGATTACCAGGACCATAGAGAGTAACTCTGCACATCATATACCTATAGACAATCTTTCTACATACACCTCTGAATGCCAACTATGTCAAGTATGATCTCCTTCAAAAAACCCTAAAGAGAATAGCATAACAACACCCACCCATTCAATCTCCAAGATCAAATACAACATATATATCATGTAATTATGAAATATGGATGTAAGCTTCTCAAACCAAAGAAGATCAAACTAATCCATTTCCCATTTTAGGAAATCAGCCCATAAACCATCTCCTAACTGGCCTCATCAATGAACAATATCTTAAACTCAAATGCAAAAGGAGATAATCATGCTATCCATCTCTCACAATGAATCCTCCAGAACCATTTATCAACAGTTCAAGATCCATGCCTATGAAAGAAAACATAAAACACTTGAGAGAAACAATGGGAAATACCTCTCAGATGATTATCTACTGAGAAGACTAAGAGTGGGGAATGAGAATGCTCCTCCAGGGTAACTAATTCTACAAGACTTTTCCAAGAGCAATCTCCTCATTGGTCTCTGTTGAACTCACGTCCAACCAAGGTAAAGACTCCTTCGACTTCCTACTGCAAAATCTAAATAAGCACAACACATACAGTCTCACCTTATTCTCCATGTATCCATGAGTACCTACAAACAATCACCTCATGCTAAACTCCAACTACATCACTACACCACTATGAAGTTATCAAGCACATAATAAATGTACCCAAACATAGAGAAGTTACCAGACCACTGTTAAAGCTCCAATCATCTGAATCAAGAACTTATGATGACATCATGATCTTAGCATCCCCCTTAGGAGATTGCATGCTTCAAGTGAACATAATCGTGGCCTCAAGAGCAATGTATCATGCCAAAACTCAAAAGTAGAATTCAAGAAAACAACATGACATGAAACAAACCAAACTCTAAACCAACATCACCTGTCAAGCACCACCAACACCTCAGCCAAGGATTTCATGAATCCTCCATGACTCCAAGATGTTACACATCCTCAAATAGTGCCCCTACAAATGTGAAAGAACCCTTCTGCAGCAAGAGGATCAAAGAGCTTCTCCTAGTAACATCTACGACACTAAAAAGATCATTCACCACTAAGTGATGAACACACAGTCAATGCTAAAGCTCTCACTGAACTGTAACAACTAATCTTTTCAAGCATCATGACAAAACATCTCCTAATTTGAAAATCCTCTAGGTCCACACATTAATATGTCCATGTGACAATAAAGCCAAGTGGCACCAAGATCTCCAAACCAAGGAAATATAAAACACATGCTACAGGTCTCCATAACCAACTATTTAGGTACTCTACAACATCCATCCTCTCATCCTGAAGCAGTCACACCAATGCACAAGTGACCAAAGACCAGGTCAGCTAACAAATCTACATAAACACTGAAACAATCTGGTGGATAAAGATAGTTCACATCCGAGTCATCTCACTGTAGCTTAATAGGTGATTAGTCCACAAAACTACATAACTCGTAGATCCAACCAATGTATCATGCAAACTCACTATCACACTAGAAACTACAAAAATGAGATCTCAAGGAATAGATAACAATGTAGACAACATGACTCAAACATCAAATTACTTACAAATCTGATTCACCAAACATGTCCACAACCTGAGCACCATAGTATAGGAAACCAACAAGCATTTCCACAGAAACACTAAGTGATATATCACATACCAGCATTCCTATGCAGAGAAAGCATTTCACCTCCTCACACCATGCACAGAGCATGCATGGAAAACTGCAACTATATCATCCAGCAACACCCCAAATGCCAGGGTCTAGAAATAGCTTAACTGTAGCTTCACAAAACCACTAGTTTTTCTCTTAACTGTGTAAAACCTACAAAACCACTGTGTTTGAAAAACACCCATGCACATCCATACCCACTTCACATCTAGAAGACCAAGAATATGAATCAAGAAACACCATAACGGTCAAACTAGAAAATGGATTAACATAGATGAGCATCATAGATTTTAAGAAAAATCTATTAAACCCTTCCAATGCAAGTACAAAACAACCACAAGGACTAAGAAAATCCAAGAACTGCAGGCCTCATTTAGACCAATTCCAAGACCACCATCATGTACAAACATCTGAGAGAGAAAGTCAGGTTATATCAGAAGCTTCTAGACCTCAAAGATCAACTCCATAACCAAAATGCAACTAGGGCATCACATAAACAGCACCTTCCAACACTAGGAACAAATCCCAGCATAAGCACAATAATCCATGGTTGAGCAACAACACAAACTTCTTCATATCATCAGAGAGCCTCTCACATAGACACCCAATATGAAAGTTACTGCAGCAACACAACCACAAAGTACAATTCTACCTGATGCAATAGGAACATCTTACCGCTGCCAACTAGGAGCCTTAGACCACACCATTTCAATATGACCAGCTCCAGTTTCTCCATCTTCACCATCCTTCAAGCGCCTGTTGTAACATGAAAACAAGATCAACTGCCAGACTTCACTCAAACAAGGATCAATAATCAGACGATTCCTTTAGATTTTCTCAAGCTTGTCACACTAAGAAATCATCACAGAAGGAATACCTAGACCTTATACACCAGAAACTCTTACATGTAAACACATCCAGCACACAAATGTACTTATGTAAGCAACAAAGTAGATCCCAGAAGAAGGCTCTAATACCACTTGTAAGGAAATAAGAGAATCCAAGAACATATATTCAGGATCAATAGTGTCTTCGGTAACTTTAAATTTTATTGGGTTACCTCAAAAACACTATCTACTATGTCACAAGGTAGAAACATACATAGTTTATTTCCCCATCATTCAACCTTTAGAGAAAAGACTAATGCATCTTTACAGTTACAACAATAGACAATAGATTCAACTTACAAAATCACAACCATGAAAGAACAATAAATAAGAACATATAGATTTATGTGGGGAAAACACTTTCGGGTAAAAAACCCCACACTCCAAAAAGCCAGAGATCATTGTATTAATCAGCAATAAAAAATACACAGTTATAATACAATATCAAACTCTCAAGCCTTTCATGGAGATTTACATCTTGTTCTTCATCTGGAGAATCTCAACAATAGCATGGCAAGATTAGGCTCACTCTCTCTCGACCTCTATTTCTCCTTTTCTTGGTTCAGTCCCTTCACATACTGTTATCATGCTGCGTACAACACACAACATATGACTTCCCCGAAGAATGCAGAGCTTACCAGAGTGAACTCTCAATTGGACTCAATTGATCCAAGACTATCTCTCTCCAAACTTGTCTAACCATCTGAGCAACCAATTGATTCAGTTATGCTCAGCCCAACCGTCCAAACCACCATCTGACTATTCGCATTCGTAAGAACTCATTAGTCCCACATGCATCAGACAGTGATCCTTTGATTGCTTTATATACAGGACCACATAGTAAGACTATCATTGGCAATTTTGTTCCTGACGACGCCAGTCTAGACTTCATCGAAGTACCCCAAGCTCATCGGAGTAACATCTCGACATTGAACTAATCAAAGTGATCTTGCCGATGCCAGCCTCCATCAGAGCAACACACACCATCGGAATGACATATCAAAACCAGGCCGACAGTGATCTTCATACTGATAACTAATCTATCAGAGAGACACCAACTATCATTGAGACTACACCAAACTTCACCGATAGTGACAGTTACACTGATCGGTGTAGTACAGCTCCATCGTTGGAACATAAACAAGTTATGCCAAAGACCTTCGTTTCGCCAATAGAACACCACTGGAGAAAGCCACCATCGGAGTGACCCAACACATCAGAAGGAGATATCCACAGTAAATCGATAAGGTTTGTCATGCCAATGTCCAACTATCAGAGTATCACAACACCATCAGTAATAGTCTCTCAGATCACACCGATAGTTCAAGGTTTTGCCGATGCCTGTAATCTAAGTCACAAGTACTCAACAAAAATTGTTGTCAATCAAAGTATGCACCCAATGCTAAGCTAGCAACTAAGTGTTGTGATGTTCACAACACGCCCCATTATGCTCCTTAGCAAAATGGGGACCCCTGCTGATGTTTTGCTTTTTTGCTTCTGCTTGTGTTTTTCTGCTTTCTGGCGGTTTGGTAAAAATAAAGGTCAGGTGCATCATCATCATGATATTGGATCAGGTTGGTCATCATCATGAGGTCAGTTTGTCAAAGTTCATATTTTATTGCTGTGACCTCATATTTAGAAAGAGCTTGAAATTCCATGCAGGTTTGCCTTTTACTTCACTTGAAAATTCGTCCATATGTGGAAGTTATGCACGGTCAAAGTTTTGGTCAAACCTGATAATCGCAAGAGATCATCATATTTTTCATGTTGACAAGGTCATCATGATCTTGGTCTATCACCCGATAAAAATCATGCAGTCACAATATCCGGACGTCAATTTTAGGTGGTAGTGCCCTTTACCCGTCAAATGGCCTTAGGCGCATCGTCAGCATCATGATTTTTTAGGAGGGTCATATTTTATAAACTTGGTTTTGCTATATAAGGACATCATCGTCATATTTGAACCCCCCCCGATAATATCCTGAGGTTCAAATATCATGATGACGTCAACTTTAAGTCACGATAAATTTCCCTGTCGAGCGGTCTTTGTATCGCGAGCATCATCATGATATTTTTGCATCGCCTAATCTTATAATATCATGCTGATCACCCTGACTTAGAAAATCCACCTTCGGCATATTTGCATGCGCATGTTCAAAACCTATCGAAAGGTCATCATCATGATATTTGCTGAACCTCGCTAAGATGATGATGACGACTTCATATCCTCCTGATCTCCTTTGCATAATCATGATCATCATCCTGATCTTTCACGGGTCATTCGCTGAAATTCGCTAAGTGATGGAGACATCATCATCATAATTCGATATAGAGGATGATCATGTTCATATCCTCCTGATCACCTTTTTTGCAATATCATGATGATCACCCTATCTATTTGAAGAAGAGGGTGATATTTCATTCCTCAAACAGCATGATCATATTTTACAATATCACCCTAGCGCAAATATCATGATGACCTCAACTCATCCTTGTGCTCCGAAAACGAAATATGATGATGACGTCATCATGATAATTCGATGAGGAGGGTCATCATCATATTTTTATCCTGTCCTGTTGTCAAGATCATCATGATCTTGTTTGTCCACCTGATACTTCGTGAAGTCCTCCTGCCGATGAAGTAAGACCTTTTGAAAAGATCCTGATGATCATCATCATCACATTTTCCCTTCGGCAGGATATTTTCCAAAGCATGATCCGGTTAGCGAAATATCATGATGACGTCATGTTCTAAGTTTAACAAAGGCTCCGGATATCATGATGACGTCATCTCGATCTGAAAAACGAAGAAGCAAATATCCTGATGATCATCATCATCGCATTTTCCTTCAACATGAATATGATGATGACGTCTTATTCTAAGTTCGACAGAAGCCCCAAATATCCTGATGATCATGATCATCATCCTAATCTTTCGAGAGGGTTACCTTGGCCAAAAAAGGATCATATTACATTCATCATCTTGATCATGTTCCTTAGGTGACCCGATATCACAATTATCCCCTGATCTTAACTGAACATGATGATGACGTCATTTTTTTGCACTTTAATGAGGCCCGAATATGACGATGACGTCACCATCATCTTCCTTTCCTCGACAACATGATCATATTCCATATCCTCCTTTCCTCCTTCAACATGATGATGATGATGATGTTGTTCTTTTCCCCGATATGCAGAAGCGAAATATCATGATGACGTCATCAGGACCTTCAGGAGGGAGAGCATCATATTTCAAGAATATCATGATGATGAAGTGTATATCGACCAACATGTTTTTTTTTGACGCGCCGATAGCGATAGTCATGCCGATGGGCGGGAAATGAAGCGGTGGAATTTTAAAGTGTTTTTTTTGGTGCCTGTGGCATTTTCCTGGTCAGCGATAGTTGACCCGATGAATTTTGAGCAATCTGAGCGCATTTTGGACACGTTTTGAGAGTATTTTGGATCCGATTTCCACAATCTTGTGCAGTCACCTGGGTTTAAACAGTTATTTTAATTTCATGCTGTTTATGGGATAAAAGAAATACTTATTGCTTGTCTTGTCTTGCAGGCTTGCAGTTGAGGAAGCAGCTGGAAAGTCAACACAGTGACCTCATGGAGGAGGGAAATCCGATCTCAGGAGCAAGAAGATAAGGATGAAATGTGAAAAGTCAAGGCCATTCAAGTAAAGAACAAGGTTGCAGCTGGAGGTATTACTGCAACAGACAAACAGAAGTTATTACCCAGCTGCCGGAACTTCTCAGAAGGGGCAATATTTCACCCAGATTTGACACTGCTCAGAGATATTTTTGAGAGCTGGTTCACCTGTATTTATTGCTGTAACCAGGGGTTTGAACCAGGGGTTCAGTTAGGTTTTTTTGCTGTAGTGAGGACAATCAGAATGTCTTTATATTGTGCCTCTCTACACTGTAATACTTTACAACAGGGATTCTAGGAAAACACACAGGGATTTTAGGATTTTGCCAGAATTGTAGAGCCTTTCTGGGCATAGTTTAGTGTAGAAGAAGGAGGTCGCCTGTTTGTCTACAGTAAGGTGCACGTGGAATGTCTAGCTGCCTTACTGTATCTGTAAAGCTTGTAAGTTCTCTGTAGTATGATCAATGAAACTAAGAGTCATTCCTACATTGTAAATCATGTATGACTATTCGTTTCTAATACAATAGAATCTGGAGTTCTGCATCTATCTTCTGAGTGTTCTCCTGCTCTTCTTTGTGTTTTGAAATATCTTCTTTGAGAGCTTGCAATTTTAAATGTATGTTTGTGAAAATGCTCAGAACTTACATTTAGGGTTTTTACTGTGGATTTGATCAAATTACTGTGGTATTTACATAGTGCATAACAGAAACAATTAGATCCTTCGGTAGATTAAATGAGGTATAGATTAGATCTTTCTAACTTTTCCCAACCCATCTGAAATATTTAGCTGAAAACGTATGAAATCTAAAGGAAATTGTCTCAAATTTGAAGAAGCATGCATAACAGAGCTATAAGTAGATAGTTTTAATAAATAAATAAAGAAGAAAGCTGCAAAAATTTGAGAAAACCAGCTAAAACTTGCAGCCCGGTAACACTTGTATGCAAATGAACAGAATACTTGTTGAAATCTATGACCTTTTTGCATATTCTTAGTCCAGTAAGCCACCAAACAAACCTAAACTACGTAAGACCCCTTGAACATTACAGCTTCACATTGACCAACTGAACTTGACCAACCGAACCATTGTAGACTTGGGATTAGTTGAATCTCAAATGATTCCTTCTTATCTTTCAAGTATAGTTTCAGTTCATTATATGTGAATTTTAACTTATTGTTATGATTGCATCAAAACAGTCATCAACAGTTTTCTGGCGCTAGAAGGAGGGCTAGAAGGCTGTATATTGTAATCATCAACAGTTTTCTGGCACTAGAAGGAGGGCTAGAAGGCTGTATATTGTAATCATCAACAGTTTTCTAGCGCTAGAAGGAGGGCCTGATTTGGTTTAGGGTTAAAATTTTGAGTTTTAAATGTTATATTCTGAGATATGTTAGATCTCATAAAATTTCAAAGGCCTAAAAAGTTGAAAGAGGGTCCCATTTTTTAATGGACTCACATAGGGACAGTTTTCAAGTTGACATTCCTTCATTTCAGAAAGCTTTGAATAACCAGCTTTATCCTAAAAATTTATATAGCTATGGTTTATTTGGAAGGTGTAGGATACATAAGTCCGCAGAGCATGGTGAGCTTAATTGTCTAGCTTTCCTTACAAGATTAGATTTATATTTGAAAGGACTAATCTCTCTCTCAGATGTGTATAAGGCTGAAAGTTGGCAGGAAAATGAGGAGATTATTGAGTGACAGGAGGATGCAGCATCAACGGTCATTAAATGTGCAGAGGATACAAAGATGGAACCAATGCTAGGAATAAAGGATAATAAGATCTCTTGGCAGGAATCATGTGATGGTAAGAAAAAAAATCTGTCTTTTCGTCTGGATCCGGCTGTGATTAAGGTTAGTGAAAAGTATAAATATCCCAAAAAATGCAGAGAAGAAATCACAGCTCATGTCCCTTTTCTAGGTAATAAGCAAAAATGATTTAATAAAAAAGAAAAGAAAAGTGAGGTTCATCTTGATACATTTGATAAATATATAGAACTACTAAGGAATCTTTGTCAAGAAGAAGCCTCTGGGTCTGACCTGAAAAGTTTTAACGAACATGATTTGGCAAAGAAATGTAAACAAGCATTGGCAGAATTAAAATACACTAAAACTGATAAGATCCCTACTGTAGAAGCTAATGAAGTCATAGAAAAGAAAGTAAATCCTAGTGTTACACCTGACTTCTTTGAATTAAATGATCAAAATCAAGATTGTTGCAGGTCAATAAGATTAGACTCTTCACTGAATGATAAATGTGAGTTATATGATGAGCAATTCTTGAAAAAAAAGGATGCAGAGGATCATGTAGCTGCTGTACACAATCAGACATCACTCCCATGCCATGTTGAAAATAAAACAGGGGAGTACTCCTGTCAATCTAAAGATGTTGTCCCACCTTTACTCTCAAGTGATTTAGAAATGATTAAATTCTGTATATCAGATGATGATGAAGATACTTACTTAAGTGCTGATGTGTAGGAAACTAATGAGAACATTGAGAGGTTTGCTAAATTTGAGGATAAACTGAACATCCAGAATGAAGGAACAAGGCTGGATGAGGATGAAGAAATGATACATCTAGAGTCATTCATCTTTCAACTTGAAAAAGGACTAGACATAGAGCTGGGCAATGAAAATGCAGAGCTAAATGAAGAGCCAGCTATCAATGAACAAGTGTGTTCCACAGAGCTAAAGGCACATCAGGTTGTCTCTTTCCTCTCCTTAGTAAATAATGATAAATGCTATTTTGATTATTGAAATTCAAGAGATAGGACATGCTTATGGATTAATCATAACCCTGATGAGCAGCCTCAGTTACTCATTAAGAGCTATTCTGATAAACACAATGAATTTAGAATACCAGAATTTTTTTCAGAATTCAAAGATAAATCTGCTATGATGAGGACCATAACTAGTACCCTGTTACTCCTGCACAACCTAAAGAAATATGCAAGTAGGGGTGTTCTTGGGTCTTTTTCCTAGGTTTCTAATTGCCTTGTAGAGGCTTGTATATAGTCTGGTAGGGTAGTTGTTTTAGTTTTTGTGTTCTTCTTTTGCTGTTTTATTTTGGGTTGGCTATTTGTATAGCTTGTCTTCTGTTGGTTTTTGCTTTTTGTTTCTTTCTGTTTGTACAGTTTTTTCTTTTGTTGTGTTGTTTGTACAGCCTGTTTGTTTGGTTTGTTTGTTGTCTCCTCAGCAGGGATCTTTATTTTACTGTAGAGTATTAAGGAGCAAAACTAGCAACCATTCAAAACAGTATAAAATTTAGGATATTCAGGTTAACCATTTGCAATTTACACATAACCTGTCACTGTCATGAATGTAGAGAGTTGTTCATCTTCTAAAGTTTTGTATTCAATAAATGTGATTGAGAATTCGAAGCAGGTTTCTCACGATGACACACCTAAAATCCTTGGGTTTGTTGAACATACCAGTGTAGATATTAGATGAAAAATCAGAGGTCACCCTTGCTACCATTACAATTCTCAGCTTAATTTCAGCAAGTGTCCACTCCTTGCATCATGAAGTTACAAATTGCTATATCTTATGAAATCTTTCAAAATTAGAAAACAAAAATAAATAAATGAATAAATAAAGCGGATTATACTGAAAATCCAGATTAAGCCATCTAAGTAACTCTACCGGGGCTATGGACGCTCGCTGGCAGTGGGGCTCTACTTAGGAGAATTGTAACGATAACCTTGCCGGGGCTATAGACGCTCGCTGGCAGCAAGGCTCTATCCGGTCGGCTATGAGGGAATATCCTCACCTACGTAGGCTAATGTCAGTCACTGGTTTGTTCAACCGATCTTCAAGATGAGGATAATTAATCACATGCACACAACTAAACTGAAAATGGAAATTCATGCATCTTTATTGAATACCTTGAGTCTCAAGCTGAATAGTAATTTGCAGGAAAAGATAGTTGGAAGTTATGAGTTCATTTCATCTAGTTTCCTTGAACACTCTGAATTTAATTGTTTTGTTTTGGTTGCTAGTTGTTGTGATGTTCACAACACGCCCCATTATGCTCCTTAGCAAAATGGGGACCCCTGCTGATGTTTTGCTTTTTTGCTTCTGCTTGTGTTTTTCTGCTTTCTGGCGGTTTGGTAAAAATAAAGGTCAGGTGCATCATCATCATGATATTGGATCAGGTTGGTCATCATCATGAGGTTAGTTTGTCAAAGTTCATATTTTATTGCTGTGACCTCATATTTAGAAAGAGCTTGAAATTCCATGCAGGTTTGCCTTTTACTTCACTTGAAAATTTGTCCATATGTGGAAGTTATGCACGGTCAAAGTTTTGGTCAAACCTGATAATCGCAAGAGATCATCATATTTTTCATGTTGACAAGGTCATCATGATCTTGGTCTATCACCCGATAAAAATCATGCGGTCGCAATATCCGGACGTCAATTTTAGGTGGTAGTGCCCTTTACCCGTCAAATGGCCTTAGGCGCATCGTCAGCATCATGATTTTTTAGGAGGGTCATATTTTATAAACTTGGTTTTGCTGTATAAGGACATCATCATCATATTTGAACCCCCCCCCGATAATATCCTGAGGTTCAAATATCATGATGACGTCAACTTTAAGTCACGATAAGTTTCCCCATCGAGCGGTCTTTGTATCGCGAGCATCATCATGATATTTTTGCATCGCCTAATCTTATAATATCATGCTGATCACCCTGACTTAGAAAATCCACCTTCGGCATATTTGCATGTGCATGTTCAAAACCTATCGAAAGGTCATCATCATGATATTTGCTGAACCTCGCTAAGATGATGATGACGACTTCATATCCTCCTGATCTCCTTTGCATAATCATGATCATCATCCTGATCTTTCATGGGTCATTCACTGAAATTCGCTAAGTGATGGAGACATCATCATCATAATTCGATATAGAGGATGATCATGTTCATATACTCCTGATCGCCTTTTTTGCAATATCATGATGATCACCCTATCTATTTGAAGAAGAGGGTGATATTTCATTCCTCAAACAGCATGATCATATTTTACAATATCACCCTAGCGCAAATATCATGATGACCTCAACTCATCCTTGTGCTCCGAAAATGAAATATGACGATGACGTCATCATGATAATTCGATGAGGAGGGTCATCATCATATTTTTATCCTGTCCTGTTCTCAAGATCATCATGATCTTGTTTGTCCACCTGATATTTCGTGAAGTCCTCCTGCCGATGAAGTAAGACCTTTTGAAAAGATCCTGATGATCATCATCATCACATTTTCCCTTCGGTAGGATATTTTCCAAAGCATGATCCGGTTAGCGAAATATCATGATGACGTCATGTTCTAAGTTTAACAAAGGCTCCGGATATCATGATGACGTCATCCTGATCTGAAAAATGAAGAAGCAAATATCCTGATGATCATCATCATCGCATTTTCCTTCAACATGAATATGATGATGACGTCTTATTCTAAGTTCGACAGAAGCCCCAAATATCCTGATGATCATGATCATCATCCTGATCTTTCGAGAGGGTTACCTTGGCCAAAAAAGGATCATATTACATTCATCATCCTGATCATGTTCCTTAGGTGACCCGATATCACAATTATCCCCTGATCTTAACTGAACATGATGACGTCATTTTTTTGCACTTTAATGAGGCCCGAATATGACAATGACGTCACCATCATCTTCCTTTCCTCGATAGCATGATCATATTCCATATCCTCCTTTCCTCCTTCAACATGATGATGATGATGATGTTGTTCTTTTCCCCGATATGCAGAAGCGAAATATCATGATGACGTCATCAGGACCTTCAGGAGGGAGAGCATCATATTTCCAGAATATCATGATGATGAAGTGTATATCGACCAACATGTTTTTTTTGACGCGCCGATAGCGATAGTCATGCCGATGGGCGGGAAATGAAGCGGTGGAATTTTAAAGTGTTTTTTTTGGCGCCTGTGGCATTTTCCCGGTCAGCGATAGTTGACCCGATGAATTTTGAGCAATCTGAGCGCATTTTGGACGTGTTTTGAGAGTATTCTGGATCCGATTTCCACAATCTTGCGCAATCACCTGGGTTTAAATGGTTATTTTAATTTCATGCTATTTATGGGATAAAAGAAATACTTATTGCTTGTCTTGTCTTGCAGGCTTGCAGTTGAGGAAGCAGCTGGAAAGTCAACACAGTGACCTCATGGAGGAGGGAAATCTGATCTCAGGAGCAAGAAGATAAGGATGAAATGCGAAAAGTCAAGGCCATTCAAGTAAAGAACAAGGTTGCAGCTGGAGGTATTACTGCAACAGACAAATAGAAGTTATTACCCAGCTGCCGGAACTTCTCAGAAGGGGCAATATTTCGCCCAGATTTGACACTGCTTAGAGATATTTTTGAGAGCTGGTTCACCTGTATTTATTGCTGTAACCAGGGGTTCAGTTAGGTTTTTTTGCTGTAGTGAGGACAATCAGAATGTCTTTATATTGTGCCTCTCTACACTGTAATACTTTACAACAGGGATTCTAGGAAAACACACAGGGATTTTAGGATTTTGCCAGAATTGTAGAGCCTTTCTGGGCATAGTTTAGTGTAGAAGAAGGAGGTCGCCTGTTTGTCTACAGTAAGGTGTGCATGGAATGTCTGGCTGCCTTACTGTATCTGTAAAGCTTGTAAGTTCTCTGTAGTATGATCAATGAAACTAAGAGTCATTCCTACATTGTAAATCATGTATGACTATTCGTTTCTAATACAATAGAATCTAGAGTTCTGCATCTATCTTCTGAGTGTTCTCCTGCTCTTCTTTGTGTTTTGAAATATCTTCTTTGAGAGCTTGCAATTTTAAATGTATGTTTGTGAAAATGCTCAGAACTTACATTTAGGGTTTTTACTGTGGATTTGATCAAATTACTGTGGCATTTACATAGTGCATAACAGAAACAATTAGATCCTTCGGTAGATTAAATGAGGTATAGATTAGATCTTTCTAACTTTTCCCAACCCATCTAAAATATTTAGCTGAAAACGTATGAAATCTAAAGGAAATTGTCTCAAATTTGAAGAAGCATGCATAACAGAGCTATAAGTAGACAATTTTCATAAATAAATAAAGAAGAAAGCTGCAAAAATTTGAGAAAACCAGCTAAAACTTGCAGCCCGGTAACACTTGTATGCAAATGAACAGAATACTTGTTGAAATCTATGACCTTTTTGCATATTCTTAGTCCAGTAAGCCACCAAACAAACCTAAACTACGTAAGACCCCTTGAACATTACAGCTTCACATTGACCAACTGAACTTGACCAACCGAACCATTGTAGACTTGGGATTAGTTGAATCTCAAATGATTCCTTCTTATCTTTCAAGTATAGTTTCAGTTCATTATATGTGAATTTTAACTTATTGTTATGATTGCATCAAAACAGTCATCAACAGTTTTCTGGCGCTAGAAGGAGGGCTAGAAGGCTGTATATTGTAATCATCAACACTTAGCTATCTGTTGACACATGGGAACACTCCTAGGCCTTTGGGTTGCCTAAAACTTAGAGTGAACCTCTAGAGTGAGTTGGTTCTATTAATGAACTCTTCTAATCAAAATGATTTACCCAAGAAAAGGGTGAGAAGATAACTGATATTTAAATTCTAAAATCTAATCTCCAAAACTATAATTTGTTGTAATGATCTCTCTCACAAATAGCTCCTTAAACATAAACTTTCACAACCTCACCTAGAACATACAACTCAAAAGTAATTTGCATGAAGGCTCGATCTGAACACAACACACAACCAGAATCATATGAAATGTTTACATATAGTTTCACAATAAAGAGAAATGACAAAGGATAAAATATTTATTATCACAATGAAATATCAAATCAATATTGTGACTATGAGGCAAAAGAAATGAGGTAGGAATGCTCTACTATATTGAACTAAAAGGAGTACATGAAAACAAAAATCTAAGTCAAAAAGTGTTTACAAGCTCTCTATAGATGAACAAGAGAGAAGAAACAATGATCTCAACTGACTGAGGAAAATGAAATTTTCCTCCAATATATGTCTCCAAAAATAACTCCCAAGGAAAAAGCCGAGAAAGATCCTCAAAATAGTCATCCTGATCCATTTTCGAGCTCCCAGAAAAAGCCACCAAAAAAAAACTAAAACTAGCCCAAACTAATTACAAAAGCTACCAAAATCTCCCCCAAGGTGGTCACACCCAAAAAAATAGGCTTTATCTACTCAATAAAGGCTCCATTTCATCCATATTTGCCCAAAAGAAAGCAAATTCAAAAAGAAAGATTTACTATGCTTTACTTTGCTTTAATTGCATATAAATAACAAATATTTAAAAGTAATTTATAGAGAAAATGCTTTAAAAATAATTTTACAAAGATTTGTAGTTTTATTTTCTCAATTAAACTTGATTTGGTTTTTGCAAAAATAATACAAGGCTTGACATGTCTCATTTTGCCAAGTATAATATATCATTTGGGCATATTTATTTTCTACAAAAATCCTAAAAAAATGGAAAAATAAAAGACCTCTAGGGTCTACCCCCATTGGTTTTGCAAATAATCTAAGGCATTATGGAAGGTTTATCTACCTTTCAAAAGTGGCTAAATAACCTCTAAGGCATAAAGCCTAGGCAATGAAACATGTAAAAGGGACAAATGATGCCCTTAAGGTTATTAGCTAAGGCAATGAAAAATAATTCGATGTGATAAAAATATCACAATCAAATTAGGGCATATGAAATCCTAAGACAAAACATTCAAAGCCCTAACTTTTTAGGCTAATTTCACTTTGTAACTTTTAATGAAAAGAGGCTCTGCTTCTGCCACCACCGAGCTAGGGTTTGGGTTTGGGTTGTTTTCCTCCATCACAGATTTGGACCAATTTTCATTTAACATAGGTTTCTAGCTTTATATTTGTGGCCATAATAAAGCTTTTGACATATTTTCTTTGTACCTTTGGTATATGATTTGTTTGTCTTTCATTGTGAGGTCATCATGGCCGACTGGTCTTAAATCTTGGGAGCTTTCCCTGTGGGTAAACACATGTCTTACATGCATGTATCTTCACTCAGGAATAAGGTAAAAGTTCCTCTTTTGATCCTTACACCATTTCTCTAATTTCTATTTATATGAAGTTCGACATGAGCTTAGGAAGTCATAAAATGAAAGGCATTTTTCTTGCATTCTGTTAAAATCATTACAGAACCCTTTTCTACTTTGAAGACCACAGCCACGTACTATATGTGTGCTCATTTTAGTAGTTTCCTTCATGAAAGTCATGGTTGGGATTATACTTCTAAGCATTTTCTTGTGTTTTCATAGCTTGAAAGCTCTATACTTCTTCTGTATACAAGATTCTTCTTCAAAACTCAAGTGGGTTTACCCTGTCAAGAACAAAAGTCTTCTTCAGCCACGGCCATATGCTATATGTGCTCATTCCTTGGTGGTTGCTTGATTGGAGGTCATAGGTATAACATTTTATTTCTCCCTCATTTGTTGAGTATTTTCTTGTTTATATGAACTTGAAACCCTAAGTGGGCTTAAACTACTGTGAACAAATACTTCCTTCATTTGATAACTGCAACATAATACATACATTATTGATCATTGTGGCACTTTCATTTATCTATTCAACTGATATGTTCATCCATGACTGTCTTGTCCTTATGATGACATGACACTACCATTTGTAGCTGTAGAAGCTGATATGTATATATAACCATCTGAATAGTCTTGATTGCTCATATTTTGCTTACTGTGATAGTGACTCATTCACATGTTCTTAGTTCTTACTAAACTTTCTAGATGATGTAGCTACCTTTCATGGCTCCTCTCTCTTATAAGGCATTTTTGAAAATTGAGACTTAACTCTCTCCTTTATATTTCTGTGAACTAATATATACATCATTGCTTGAGGTTCTATGCTCATATGATTATGTATGCATTTGGGATTTTCTCCATTTGATATCAAACTCACTATATTCTCTAAATGCTATGATTACATTCTTCTTTTCATGACTCCTATAGCTTAATGTCATCATGCAAGCTACATTAAATCTGCCCATGGGTGTATTGTATATGGAATGCCTAATACTTAATGCACTGTACTAGATGTTTGTCATGGCATATTTATATGTAGAAAACACAAGAAATACTTCCAATAAATAATGCTATTCACTATTTTTTATGAGGACTTGAATAAGAGATTTGTATGTTGTTCCTTATATGCAATTATCATTGGAAATCTACCTTGACGTATCAAGTGAAGTACTCTTGTATTGCTGATGCTTCTACTATCGAATATAGTGACTATTGAGAAAACACTTTGTCTTTTCTTACCCAAGATTGCACTACATTGCTGATGGTGACTTTGCATGTTCCATACTTGGCTTACACTCACATTCTTGACAAAATGCATGATGAAATTATTGTGTCCTGTCATGTTGTCATTGTCCTGCTTCTGGCTGATAATATGCTTTATGATTGATTTTGCACTTTATGAATATTTTATGCATTCAATAGTAGCTATTTACTTTATTAATAACAAATAGTGATAAATACCTATTTATTATTGCTCCATGATGATTCTTTGTATGTACAGTCATTAATGACTGCATTCACAAGGCTAGTCCAGTCATCGATGGCTTTGCCTACATTATATTTGACTCTTGGGCACTTGGTTGGTTTAATCATTATGTTCATTATGCTTTCTTCATGGCTGCTCCATTATATAGTTGTTCTAGTACAACTAAGATTGCACCTCGTACTTTGAATTTGATTCCATTATATGACATGCTGAGCTCAACCCTTGTGGGAGCCCATTTTTCCACCACATGCTGAAATGTATTCAAACCAGCAACATAAGTTCTTCTATCCTTGCACAAGAAACAAACATATTAGATTAAAATAGTGAATCTCATTGATGTTTGATTTTTCAAGCTCTCTTGCATATGAGTGATTTGATCTTCTGGCTCAGTGCATCATAAAGAATGTAGGATATTTCTATTTGATGAAGTACATAGTATAAATCATATCTAGAGCTCTAACATATCTCTCTCCATCACTGCAGGTTCATTCAAAGGTCGGGAACAAATTGGAATTAGCTGCAATGAGGGTCAACTTAAGACTTCAATAGGCAATGATAGATATGCCTTATCTCATCTGCTTCATTACTTTAGCTTTCCACAGATGCATACTATATTCCTTCTGATGTATTAGTTCAGCTATTCCCATGGCTTGTGTGGGACATTTGATCTTTCTTGCTTTCATTCAATGCAAGTTTATTTAGTTTGGTATATCTCATTTGTAAAATGAATGAACATTGTAATGTGAAATGAAATAACTTCTATCTCTCATAAAAACTTTGCAAAGCAATGAATGATGAACTGAATTTTTCTCTTCTGTCATAACAAAAGCTTGATAAAATTGAACCTTCTCTTTTCAAGCATCTTAACCAACTATGCAAACTAACATAGCAGACAAATTTTAAGAACATTTCATCTTAAAATAAGCTTAATGAATCAACTCTACAAATTTGAGCTGTAGATGAAAATTTGGTATTAATACTACATTCCTTAATGATATGATTCTTCCTCTTTAATGTTCTATGAGAAGTACATTATCTCTTTATCACTGGAGATTGTAATTTCTGACTTGAAGACTATCACCATTCTCAATGTGTCATACTTCTTATGCTTGTGATGACTATATTGTCACCATACCCATTGTTCTTTGTCCTTTAAATTTTTTCTAACATCATTTGTCAACCATCATGTCATTAACCTCCATCATCTCAAGAACATAGATCTATAGTCTTGTCATATGCCAAGCCTAGTCTCTCTTCTTTTCTTTAAGCATGTCTTCTCTTTCTCTAATAATTCTCACCCTTTGATCAATGACAATAGAATGCTCATATAGAATATGCTTTAACTAGTCTTTCCTTGAATTGTCTTCTCTATGGTGCTAAAGGATAGTGCAATGGTTATCTCCCCCTGAACTCATGATTCTTCACATAAACATAGTGATGCTTCCCATGATGTGTAGATTGTTCCTTCTTCTCATTATTTTGTTCCTATTTCCTCCTCTCTATTTTTGTAGATTTTTCTTCTTGTTTGGTTATGGTATTCTCCATCTTGTGTTGTCTAGATGGTTTTACAAAAGTACTTCTACAAAATATTGCTTTATGCCCATAGTTATTGCAATTGTAGCATATGACATTATCATTTACCAATGGTGCAAAGGAGTTATAGTTCCTTCATGTGAACCCATAAGAACTCCTATTCTTGATCCAACCAACATGTCTTGCTTGATTTCTACAGTCTCTTGCTTTGTGTCCAAAGTTACTACAAGAATAACAATAATCATAGAAGTTACTACAAGAATAACAATAACCATCTCCTATTCTTGATCCAACCGACATGTCTTGCTTGATTTCTACAATCTCTTGCTTTGTGTCCAAAGTTACTACAAGAATAACAATAACCATAGAATGATATAACCTTGTTACTTGTATTTGCCTTAGAGGAAAGGATCTTTTGAATTTATCTTTGTTGTCCTTGAGAGAAGTGTTGGTTTTCTGTTGAGCACAATTTTCCTTCTTGTTGTTATTACTAATGAAGATTTTGAGAGCATTCAGCTTTACATTATTTATCTTCTTCAATGATTGAATTGCCTTAGAACTTTGGCCTTCTTCACAAGCCAATAACACTCTTATCAAATATTGGCTTTTGAGAATTGATAATGTTATCCAATATCCCCATACTTTTCTCATTTTTTAGGTTACTGTTTAGTTTGTTTGATGTCTTTTCTAGCTCTTTCCTCAATGTGACAATTTCACATTCCAACTTCTCACATTCTTTTTCTTGTTCTTCCAATCGGGTTTTAGTTAAATCTTCTATCCTTTTACTTTCTTCAAATTGAAGCTTTAGATTTGAAATTAATTTTTCAGTTTCTATAATCTCCTTCCTTTCCTCTTCAAATCTAGCCTTTCTTCTTTGATTCCTTCTCTTTGCCCTCTCAATTTCACTTATAGCAAATTCCAACTCTTCTTCCAAAGCTTCTAGATTATGTGAACTACCTCTTTCTTGTGATTTTCATCTTTGTCTTCAATTTCCTTTATTATTTCAGCCATGAATAACATTTCATCTTCACAACTTTCCACATAATAGTCACTTGAAGAATCTTTATCTCTATAAGAGCATAATCTCTTCTTGAAGTTTTCCCTTTTGTTCTTTTTGTGATACTTATTATTTTTGCTTCCTTTCTTTGGCTTGTAAACTTCTTCTTCACTATCACTACTATAAGAATAAGGACATGCTTTTGCATAATGTCCAATTTTACCACATGTAAAGCATTTGAAGGGTAGTTTACCCTTGTATTTTCTTGATCCTTTCTTTATATTTCTTACAAAATTTGCTTCTTCCTCATCTGTTGAAGTATTATCTTCCACTTCCTTCCCTTTTGAATTCTTAGATGCTTTGAATGTAGCCTCATTTTGTATTGATGTATATATTTCTATCCTCATCTCATAAGCAGTTAGGATTCCATGTAGTTCATCCATGGTTAGGGTGTCCAAGTTCTTCATTTCTTTTATTGCCGATACTTTAGAGTCAAATATTGGTGGACGTGATCTCAACACTTTTTACACTACGATTGGTTCTTTTACTTCTTCTCCAAGGCCTCGAATGGCGTTGGCAACTTCATCCACACGCAAGAAAAATCCACCAATATTTTCCTCTTCACCCATTTTAAGACTTTAAAAATTGTTTCTATGTGTTTGCAATTTGGCTCCCTTCACTTTCTTGTCTCCTTCATAAGTGTGCTTCAACTTGTCCCAAATCTCTTTGGAAAATTTGTAATGTATTATCTTCACAAGTTCAGATTCATTTAATCCACATAGGATTGCATTCTTTGCTCTAACATTATTTTCACTTACCTTCTTTCCTACTGAATCCATTGGAGGTGTTGAAGGATATTTATATCCATTCACCACTGATTGCCAAACGTCATATCCTATAGCATTTATATAGGCCTCCATTCTCATACTCCAAAATGCATAATTTCTTCCATCAAACAATAGAGTCTTGTTGGAAGAAAATCCTTCTCCACTCATGATGTGTGATATATGGATCTCCCTTCAAGTTTGTTAGACTTATTCTAAGGTCCTGCTCTGATACCAATTGTTGGCCCATAATTGACATTAAACCAGATGGTCGACATATCAATTTTTTATACAAGCGCTAGAGTTAATGAATCCACTGGAGGTAATTAGTCCATGCCACGAATCCCATGGGCAGCACTGACCATTTTCCAACAAACTCCCCCCAATGTTATCTAGGGGAATTCAAACCCATAACCTTTCACTCTAATACCAATTGATGAACACACAAATATACTGAGAGGGGGAGTGAATCAGTATATTACAATTTTTGCCAATTTAACTTTTTCATCAAAATGGAAACTATGTAGGAATATAACAATATGAACAAGTTGAAACAAAGATTTTATGTGGAAACCCTTACAGGAGAAAACCATGGTACAAATAATGTACTTTATATTTATGTAAGTTTACAATGATTGTAGGCACCAACCTACTAGAGGCACCAACCTCTTAAACTATTTTGTAGGCGCCATCCTACAAGGAGCACCAACTCCCTCTTCTAAGGAACCAACCTTGGCAAACTTGAGGCACCAACCTCTTGTGAATGACTAAATATTTAAATGTAGAATGAGATCTTCAAATCTGATCTGCTCTTTGCTTCATACCTTATCCTTCTTTGTGATGTATGTTGTCACTTTAATGCCCACACAAGAAATATAATCTTCTGTTTTGATTTTCACATGACTATCTAGCACATTGGATTTCAATTTTTCACACATATATTTCTCCTTTAAAGCCTTTTATAGTAAATCAGATACATCTGCAAGAGTATGAATGTTTTCTTTTATTCTTCACTCACTGTAACAACCCTCGTGTTCACATTTTTCTTTTCCTTATCCTTGATGGATTCAGATAACTATATATTTTGTATTGGATTATGCATCCTATTATTATTTTGTATTGGCACCTATGATTTGCAATCTTGATACTATTATGATGTTGACATGATTATTGTTTATGCTAGATTTTATGCTTACATGATTAGATGTTATTGTCAATTTTGCATGATTATGGATAGGAAAGGGATGATCTCGTAACACTTGTATCCGAGAGGCTTACATTGTCATGACCCTCTTCCTGATGATTGATGTTGCTTCGGCTATATGAGATATGTTATATGCATAGGTACTTTGATGTGTGCTTGGAATGTTATAGGTGCTGAGTATCGACTCCGCATGGATTCATAGGCTTGAGCATACTCTTATTATCCTCGATGGGGGTTATTGGAGATAATCACAAGATCTATACCCTAGACTAGCCCACTGTACCCTATTAGTGTAATGTTTCTGTGATATGTGTTTACCTTCTAGTTACCCTATGGTAATGTCTCGATTATCTTATGGTCGTATGTGGTTTACGAGTATGTCTTGTTCAGGTATTTAGTCATGGTTTCTGTTTATCTCTTTATGTGGCTATATTGGTTGTCGGTGTTATGTAGTGGTTTCAAATATGGGAACTGTAACTATGAATTCATATATTTCTTCTCTTAATCTAATTTTAAAATTTGTGTTATATTGTCTAATATTGATTATTTCCTTTAAGTATTAAAAGTGTGATGCCTAAAATTCCTATTCCTTGTAGCATGTAATTTCTTAGTTTTGAAATCAAATACTATAAACTACCATTTTATTAAAATTTATGTGAACTATCATATATATTTTAAATGATCAAGGAATGCTTGATGGATGACCTTATTCTTTTCTTCAAATGTGATGAAATTTAGTTTTCAAATCAGACAATAATTGGGGCCAAAACAGAGGCTAGCCATTTCAGTGTCAGCACCTTGTAATTGGTCTAACTATTTGCTCTCCATGGAGTTTGGCTTGCAACCCAATTGAGAGCTTGTTAACTTGTTCACAAACATTAAATAAATTAGATTTACTTATTGAATAGTTCGTCAATGTATTGAAAACTATTATTATGTATGTCATAGCAAACAAGTAATGGACAATGGCTCTTGAAAATGGTGGGTCAGCTTGTTTATGATAGAAGGAAAATATCTTGGGTTAGGAAGTGAGCAACTTATGTTCTAGCAGGGAATGGGCAGATTATGCAGAGTTTGGTGGAGGATGTCACAAAAAATATATATATTTGGGAGAGAGAGGTAAATGAATCGATGTTTTTGGGGTGAGATGTTTTGGAAAGAAAGCAAGCAAGCTAAGGAGGGAGTCAATCCATGGACCTTGTTCTTTGTAAACTTTTAGCATTCAACTGAAAAGCTCTAGGAATTCATCATCTACACTATAGGTTAAGGTGAGCAAATGGATGTTTTTGGGAGGAGGAATCTTGCATTCGGTGGCATGTAGGGAAAAGAAGTAGAGGCAATGCCTCTTTGGAGAGGCTCTAAAACAAAAAAAAAAGACAGAGTAGAAAATAGGGGGCAGCAATCACTCAGGCTAACATATCAGTTGCAAGATTTGAGGTGAGGAGAGGGAGTTTGATTAAATGGTATATGCATCAATTCCTTATTTTTTTAGCACAAAACCTAAACTTTGTTTGTTGCAATTCTTTTAACCACAGAAAAAAAAAAAACCCCCTTGGCTGTGTTTTAAAACTCATGCCAAAATTTATTTCAATGCAAGAAATTTACATCACCTCTTTCCTTGAATCGACTTTTTTAATATTGCAGAAATTTATTTCAATGCAAGATTTTTTCGTCACCTCTTTCCTTGAATTTATTTTCTTACCTTGCAGAACCATTTCCTTATTCTGTAGATCAAAGGGTTTTTAATGAAAGATTATGTGGTTTTTGTTTATAATTTTTAGGCAAACTGAGGTTTGATTTTATAGATAATATAATGAAGGTAGCCATATAGAAAACTGGGATGCCATGATAGAGATTGAAGAGATGTAAGTCCCATGAAACCTTTTTGTTATACGATGCCTTCTCTGAAAGGATTTTCATTTCAACTCTTCTTAAGATAACTGAGCAGCCTTTTGTTTTGGTCATTATGGTCAGTTCTACTAAATCACGATCCTTGTGGAAACTGTCACCCTAGAGTTAAAGAATGACATGGCACTAAAATAACTTAGATTCATCCATCTGTCTTTGTGCATTGAAATTTGGTCACATAATTTCTAATTAGTAAAATCTGTCCTACAACAGAAGGATCTAATGGAACTACTATAGGAGGAAAAACAATTAAGATTTTCATTTTGTAAGTCTTTTAAACATTTTATTTTGTTATGTTAAATATGGTAGACAATATGTAAAATTTAGGCTTTGAGTAGACTTGCAATACCATTTGTCATTATTTTCTTATAATATATGTGGATTTCTATATGAAGAGTGATCAAATTGGGTTCACTGGAGTTATTACAAAACTGACCCAACTGACAAAGGGCTATTTTCAATAAAATTACACTATCCTCGAAAGCTTTTGTCTTGTAGATCACATTTTTTAATTTCAAATTTATTATTCAGTATTTTAGTCAATTTTGGATTCCTCATTTGGTTAAACAAGATGAACTAGGTCTAGGCATTAGAGTGGTTGTTAGGAGTGGCTCTCTATAGGCCCGAGGCCCACAAGTGGCTGCTAGGGGAACTAGTAGCAGAGTTAGAGTAATAAGTGATAACTAAATAAAAATATTGGGATAAAAACACTAGTATGATAATGAGTCCTTGTGCATGGCCTTGAGGGCTTGTAAAGGATAAGGATGCAACGAGAAGGTCTATCCATCTATGGGGAGTCGAGTTATCCATATGTGGGGCATTGATTCAGGCATGATTGAGTCTCCTCGTCTGTATGAGAGGTGTACTTTGTTCTATGTGGTGTCATACCTTCGACCATGCATGATGACACTCCATCCGATCTGTACTCTAGTATCTAGTACCTTAGTAGTCGTGAGTAGTACCCAAAATATGATTGGATGAGCATCTCTATGTTATGACACTGGCTTTATATGTGTTTTCTATGTCTACTCTGTGATTGATGTGAGTGTTGGCCATCATGTATAACCTTAATTTGTTACTTTTGTTTGGGCCTTGTGACTACCTTCAAGCACGATGGGGTGGTCTCTTATGAGTCCACATGGTTGGGAGGTGTTGCCACCACCATTAGGGACCAGTGAACAGGTTATTGAAGCACCAATTGGAGATGTTCTCTCTCTCCATTACTTTATCAGTTGTACTTATTATTTCATTGTATCATATTCATGACTATGCCATTGTACTATATATTCTTTTATATAATTGTACTCTCTTAAGAGAGAAGATGTAACCATGTAATTTAATGAGAAGAAGTAAGATGTTTCTTATTTGACTTATGGATTCCAGTGTGGGTATCAGATCCACTTGTACTATGACAATTATGGATTCATGTTTTTATTTGGAATGGGTATTAGGGAAATTTGAGTTGGTGTTTAAAATGAATGTAGTTGTAACAATCTTTCCTCTAGAGAGTGATTTAGTCCTCTCCTATGGGTTGTACATCCGGCCATACTTAGCCATGAATGTTGTTGACATATCAAATTGACAATCGTCTTATGTGTATGTTATCTATTTATGTCAAAAAGAAAATTATCTTGTCCACTTTTAGCTCTTACCCTTCGGGGGTTACATAGCAAGATGTTACATCTGGTATCAAATCCCATGTTCACACACTAGGAGCTCTGGCGTACCTGAGCCGTCTATGTTTTGTTGTGTTTGGCATGTGTGGCGTGTGCTTGTTATGTTGTTTTATAGTCTTGTTGTTATGCTTTCATACCTTAGTTTGGTGTATAGGTCATCTTTGGGATGATCTATTTTGATGTGTTGTTTGTCTCCTTTAGGATTCCTCCTAGGGGTAGAGCTAGAGGTAGAGTTAGAGGTATATCCACTATTCTTTGATGTAGCACCCAGCGTAATGCCAATCAGGGTAATCAGGTTGAGCATTAGGAGGAATAGCATGCTGAGAACCAAGCCAAAGGGCTTGGGAGTGCTTAGGTTTTAGCTCTTCTATAGTAGATTATGGATTGATTAGGACCTTGTTAGGAGGTATCTCATGAGGAGGAGTCACACCCTTCTCATCAAGATGGTCAGGATGCTAGAGCTAAGCGTGAGCATTCCCGTAGTCTAGGTCATTCGAGCATAGTTGTTGTGAGGGATAGGGTGGCTATAGAGTCCCTTGTTCATGGTTGTGTGTTGGGTTTGGGCACCTTCACTACCATAGTGGATATTCGTGTGTTGCCTTTGGGATCCTATGGGATTGTCTTAGGCATCGATTGGTTGGAGACCCATCTTGCTAGTATAGATTTGTTAGTGAATAGATTTGTCCTTCGAAAATAGCTATGGAAAATTACACAAAATGCCTAGGAAGGACTAATAGCACTAATAGATTTTTGGTGACTCTACCAAGGATTTAGGGTTTCTCCCTGTTTGTGGTGTAAGTGTGCTCCCCCTTAGGCATTCTGGATCTCCTCTTACTGATTGATGACTCCCAGATCCATGGCGTCTTGAATGTCAGCTAAGGAATTTTCTTGAGGTAAAGTATTGAAGGTTCACAGTGCTAAACATCTTGAGGAAGTTATACAATGTCAATGGACAATAGAAAATACTCCTTTCCCTCCACTACATCACTGCTACATAAACTAGAGCCACTTCCTCCCTTTATTCCTAAAATTTCACCACACAATCACTCAAATAATAATTCAAATTCCTGGCCGATCTTTAGTAGTGAGAAGGATATTAGACCTAGCAAAATTCCTAGTAAAATAGTCAACAAAACAAGTGGCTCTATCTTTGAAATAAAAGATGATAAATGTGGAACCATAGTTGATGCACTACTTGATAGAATGGCTCAAAAAGATGTAATCTATGGAATGCATTTCACTCTTGTCAGAGATTGTATTTGTAACTACCTTGGAAGAAAGACATCGATGTAAAATATAGAAGTATAGGTGATGAAGGGGGTAAATCATAAAACACACAATAATAGATATTGAACATAGTAAATAGAACTTTCTTTTATTGAACTGGGCAAATCATAACACTATAGAAGGTCAATTACAATCAGAGGATGAATCCTCTACTGGCTGCAACACATTATAGCTTTCCCAACCTCAAGACTCTAGAATATTCAGCTTTCTGTAACCCCAAATCAACTAGGGTTTTTGTTTTCCCACCTATTCTTGACTCTACACTGGCCCCCTTTTCTCTACTACCATCCAGGGTTCCCAAAATAGTCATAAATAACACTTTTTGGCGGCCTCCAGCTAAATTTTGAAATTTGCAACTCCCTCCAAAGTAGGTCAACTTCCGGGAAGCATAACTTTTGATCCGCGTGTCCAATTGACGAACCGTTTTAAGCACCAGAAAGCTCGTGCTGTGAACTATCATGATAGAAATCCATAAATGGATTTCTATCAACTTTTTGGAACATTATGGGATGTTTTAGTGCCTCATATCTCGTTCTAGAAATTTTCAAGGGCTTTTCAGAAAATAAAAACTTTAATATCTTTCAGCTCACAAATGATCTTTGCCTGATTCTTTCACCAAAGGTCTTATATTTTTGTTATGTAGCTTTCTAGTAGTTTTTGCTTCATTACGTGCCCAAATACAATCTTTCTAAAAATAACAGGTACACTTTCCAAAATAGGCAGGTCGCTATTTTTAGCAGTTTTGGAAAAACTAAAAGTCCTACATTATTATTCTAGATATTATGGAACCAGAAACACTAATTATGGAAAGAAATGAAAAAAACTACAATGATTTTGAATTAACTTCTTTTTGGGTGATGCAAGATTGCTCTTACACCACTGGATGCTCCTGCATCAATAGGGAAGACTGTGATCTTATTGCAAAATACTTCAAATAGAGCTGTGATCTCATGGATTATAGTGAGTGCAGTTAGTAGATGTCATGCCAGTCTTTAGTTAAGAGCATCCACCAGTTTCCATCTCAGGAGAAATTTTATGCAATGATTAAGGAGGTAGGCTTTGAGAAAGTTGAGTATGAGAACCTTGCGTGCATAGTAGTTGTACTTCATTATGGATTCAAGTTATAATAAATATTCATTGTCCTTTTTATGATGTTTGTTAAGCATTGAGAGCAATCAATAATATATCTAAATTGGATAACCAACAAATTACAGTACATGTTGTTGTGTACTATCTAATCTCAATCATTAGAGCCAAGGTTTTGATATACTTTGGTAGAGTTGTTTTCTATGCATCCTCTTGGTTCATGCCAAAGAGGGAGATATTTGGCAATGATTGAGATGTGTTCTGCTCAAAGAATCAGATTCAAAAAGAATGCCCATTATTGACAGGCCATGAAGAGCATATTTTAGTTGATCTTGTAGGGACTTCTGGTGATGGTTTAAGTATTGAGTTCCCAAAATTGCATTTGTCTCCAAGTTGTTTTGACAAACATTATCAAAAATTATGATAGCCTTAGTGATATGTCTCTAGCAAGGCCTAATCAATCAAATCATCATAATCTGATTGGTTTGTTGAAGATCTAATAACCTCTTTGTGATGATCGTGGGAAATCAAATATAGTGATAACATGAAGACCAGTTATAAGAGCATTTGAAGCTCTACATGCAACTAACAAATATAAAGCCAGACTCCACCAAGATAGGAGCATTGAAATCGGGTGTGGAAATTAATTAAGGCGTAATGGAAGGAGTATTCTTATCAAATAATTATAGTTGGAATTCTCTAATAAACATGTATGCAAATAGTATGGTCGTAAAAGATATTGAGAACATGAATAATGTGAAAATGGCCTTGTATACACTACACAAATTGAACCATCAGAGTGTGGTTGACAAGTCAAATCGAAGATCTGAATTTGATTAGAGTTGGAAGAAAGGTTACACAGGTTGGAATGCTTGATCCACCAAGAAAGGAGTCGACAACGGAGTCTCTATGTTGCCTGTTTGGAGCATTTGATCCATTGGATGACTTTGTTGGGCATTCGTATACCGCATCAGATTTTGAGGAGTTATCACCCATACAATGGGCATTAGCTCTACAATGTTTGGTGATGGAATAAATGACACTCCTACTCTTAAAAAGGAAGATATTGGAATAGCAGTGGGATCAAGCACTGCTATTGTAAAGAGCACTTCTGATATGGTGTTGACTAATGATAACTTTGCCTCAATTATTGCAGTTGGGTGAGCCACATACAATAATACAATACAGTTCATATGATAACACCGAGCACAAGTACTCCTCCCCTTTTACTATGTTTAGGAAAGATGCATGTTTGCCTTGATGTAGTCAAAGAAGAGCAAATGCCTTGGCTAGTTTTACCTCAAGCTGAATATCTTGATGCAACGGCTCATCAACATTCCAAGAGTGAGGATATAATGTATGACATAGATGATTATTTCTTGAATACACTAGAGGATTACCAATTATTGTGTACAGGTGAATCCCAGTTTATTAAAGACTCTTAGGAGCTCAAGTCTCTTTTATGTAATGAGTTTCTTGAGAGCTAGGTTCGCCAAGGTACTTTTAAAGCTGAGAGTCCCATGTCTAATCTCTCTAAATGTTGTCAAATTGGAGGTAGTGAATCTGAATCTTATCAGGAGATGGTTGAAGCTAGGAATTTGATTTCTAGCCTTCTTGATTCTGGTTGCATTGGAAATGATGAACCTCAAAAGGAGCTTATTGAAAATAGTGAAGTTGAAAGGGATGTAAAAAGTAATTGTAGCAATTATATGCATTGGGAAGGACTCTAGGGAAGTCAAAATGTCACTCTTAAAAGTGAGTTATTAAATTAATCTGAAGATAGCTTTTGAAAGGCAGTTATTCCATGAGAAGATGAAAGAATAAATTTTACTTGTTCGGTGGAATTTCAAAACATCAGTTATAATAGAAGATAAAATATTTCTTAACATTTCAAGAATTAGTTATGAAAATAGAAAAGTTTCCTGAGAGACTTATAAATATGTTGTTTATTATCATGTAAAAGGGATCTTTTTTTTCATCTGAGAAATAGGGAAGGAGGAAGAAAATTTTCTTTTCAAGCACAGTTTGTTGTATCAGATGTGGAATCTTTGAACTTACATTTTGGAGAAATAAGGGGATTATTTCTTAATCTTTGGATTTATTAATATTCTCTTTGATTGCCAATGTCCTTTATGTCTCCATAATTGTTCTTCAATATTATATTTTTGTTGATATTGAAGAACAATTAAAGAGACACAAAAGACATTGGTAATCAAAGAGAATATTAATAAATGCAAAGATTCAGAAATAATCCCCTTGTCTATCCAATATGTAAGTTCAAATACTCCACATCTGATACAACAAACTGTGCTTGAAAAGAAATCTGCTTCCTCCTTCCCTATTTTTGAGATGAAAAAAAAAAGATCCTTTTACATGATAATAAATAGCATATTTAAAAGTCTCTCAAGAAACTTTTCTGTTTTCTTAACTACCTCTTGAAAGGTTAAGAAATATTTTATCTTCTCCTGCAACTGATCTTTTGAAATTCAACCAAACAAATAAAACTTATTCTTTCATCTTCTCATGGAATAACTGTTATTTAAAATCTATCTTCAAATTAATTTAATAACTCACTTTTAAGAGTGACATTTTGACTTCCCTAAGCCCTTACCAACACATATAATTACTACAATTATTTCTTACCTCCCTTTCAACTTCACTGTTCTTAATAAGTTCCTTTTGAGGTTCATGGTTTCCAATGCAACCATAATCACGAAGGCCAGATATCAAATTCCCAAAATCAATAATATCTTGACAAGATTTAGATTCATTGCCTCCAATTCAACCACATTTAGAGAGATTAGGCAAGGGACTCTAAGCTTTAAATGTCCCTTGGTAAGCTTAGCTCTCAAGAAACTCATTACATAAAAGAGACTCCAGCTCTTGAGAGTCTTCAATAAACTGGGATTCACTTGCACACAATAATTGGTAATCCTCTGGTGCATTCAAGAAATAATTAGCTGTGCCATACGTTATATCCTTGCTCTTGGATTGTTGATGAGCCATTGCATCAAGAAATTCAGCTTGAGGTAAAACTACCCAAGGCATTTGCTCTTCTTTGACTACATCAAGGCAAACTTGCATCTTTCCTGAACGTAGTAAAAGGGGAGGAGTACTTGTGCTTGGTGTTACTGGATGAACTATTTGGTATTATTGTATATTATTCACCTAGCTGCAACAATTGAGGCAAAGTTATCATCAGTCAACACCATATCAGAAGCACTCTTTGCAATAGCAGTGCCTGATCCCATTGTTATTCCAATATCTACCTCTTTAAGAGCAGGAGTGTCATTTATTCCATCACCAAATGTTGTAGAACTAATGCCTTTTGTATGGGTGATAACTCCTCAAACTCTGATGTGGCATATGAACACCCAACTAAGTCATCCAATGGATCAAATGCTCCAAATGGGCGACACAAAGACTCCACTATTGACTCCTCTCTTGGTGGATCAAGCATTCCAACATGTGTAACCTTTCTTCCAACTCTAATCAAATTCAAATATTTGATTTGACTTCTCAACCATGTTCTGATGGTTCATTGTGTGTAGTGGGCATTTTCATATTATTCTTGTTCTCAATATCTTTTATGACCACACTATTTGCATACGTGTCTATCAGAGCATTCGAGCTATAATTATCTAATAAAAATACTCCTTCCATTATGCCTTGATTGATGTTCACACCTAATTTCAATGCTCCCATCTTGGTGGAGTCCAGCTTTATATTTGTTAGTTGCATCTAGAGCTTCAAATGCTCTTGTAACTAGTCTTCATGTTATCGCTATATTTGATTTCCCATGATCATCACGTAGAGTTTATAAGAGCTTCAACATACCAATCATGTTATGATGATTTGATTGATTAGGCCTTGCTAGAGACATATCACTAAGGCTATCATAATTTTTGGTAATGTTTCTCAAAACAACTTAGAGACAGATGCATTTTTGGGAACTCAATACTTAAACCATCACTAGAAGTCCCTACAAGATCAACTAAAATATGCCCTTCACGGCCTGTCAGTAGTGGCCATTCTTTATGAATCTGATTCTTTGAGTAGAACACATCTCAATCATTGCCAAATATATCCCACTTCAGCTCGAACCAAGAGGATGCATAGAAAGTAACTCTACCAAAGTATATTTAAACCTTGGCTCTAATGATTGAGATTAGATAGTACACAACAACATATACTATAATTTGTTGGTTATCCACTTCAGATACATTATTAATTACTCTCAATGCTCAACAAACTTTGTAGAAAGGACAATGAATATATATTATAACTTGAATCCAGAATGAATTGCAACTACTCTACCTATAAGGTTCTCATACTCAACTTTCTCAAAGCCTGCCTCCTTAATCATTGCAAAAAATTTCTCCTGAGATGGAAACTGGCAGATGCTCTCAACTAAATACTGGCATGACATCTACTAACTGTGCTCATTGTAATCCATGATATTACACTTCTATTTGAAGCATTTTTCAAATAGATCATGGTCCTGCCTATACTTCCACATTTTGCATCAATGTCTTTCTTCCAGGGTAGTTACAAATACAATCTCAGGCAAGAGTGAACTACATTCCATAGATTACATCTCTTTTAGCCATTCTGCCAAGCAGTACATCAACTATGCTTCAACATTTATCATATTTTATTTCAGAGCTAGAGTCACTCGTTTCCTTGACTATTTTACCAGGAATTTTGCTAGGTCTTATATACTTCTCACTACTAGAGCTCGACCAGGAATCTGAATTATCATCTGAGTGATTGTGTGGTGAAATTGTAGGAATAAAGGGAGGAAGTGGCTCCAGTTTATGCAGCAGTGATGCGGTGGAGGGAAAGGAGTATTTTCTATTGTCCATTGACATTATGCAACTTCCTCAAGATGTATAGCACTGTGAACCTTCAATACTTTACCTCAAGAAAATTCCTTAGTTGATATTCAAGATGCCATGGATCTAGGAGTCATCAATCACTGAGAGGAGATCCAAAATACCTAAGGGGGAACGCACTTACACCATGAACAAGGAGAAACCCTAAATCTCTAGAAAACATATGAGCTTGATAGGTTGTCGGCCTATTTTTGAACTTTTGAACCTTTTTAATGAAGTTTTTTTTTTCATGAAAGCCAGACAACAACGAGTCGGGAGGTCGGGGCTTTCTAGAACTCTAGAACCAATGAGGTAGGGGTTCAAAAATTTTCAAAACCTCCGACCATAAAGGGAGCCAGGTAGTCAGGCTATTTTGGAGTTTAAAACTTTTCAAAACCTAGAGTCCTTAGTAAATAAAGTCACTAAAGTACTTTTGATGAAATATTTTATTCTTTTAAACCACGTGACTTCATAATGCATTTTTCTAACTTTATAAATTTGAGAAGATATAAATGCTCCACCCAAATTTATCACGTGGATAAAGTTGGGACCTCTGGATAGAAAACTTCATAATTTTCATGTAAAAGCTCCATTTTAACCAAAATTTGGAAAGAATGATGACCAGGCCCCTACGAACAAAACCCAGAAAACATTTTTTTCTCCACTAACGAGAATCTCAGACTTTGACTTTATTTGTGAATTGTAGACGGGAAAAAGTGAAGTTAAAAATCTTGCACATGGTAAAGTAATTTGGCATGAAAATGGATGAATTGGATATATTTAAGTTATAATCAAGCCCATAAGAGGAATTTGTACCATCTCAGGTAGGTTTTAAAATTTAATCATTTTTGTGTATCGTTAGGTTTCAAGGTGTGGGTACTAAAAAATTTGAAAATTTTCAAGTTCAAATTTTTGGACAACAATAGGATCTGATTGGGGATAAACACTAAGAAGGATGAAGCAAGGGACCTAGAATCTCAAGTGTTGACCAATGCTTAAATCCATTGGGCAATAGAGTCAGAGAGCACAGGAGAACAAGGGGTGAGAGCAAGCCAAAAACAAGATGGAACAAGAAAGGACACTACACTACCAACACACCAAAAACTCCTAATATGTACATGGTATGAAGACTCTACCTTTGATAACTCCAAGATGGTCATGCAAACCCATTAATAGGTTGTGAGAAATAAATACCAAAGTGGAAAAGAAAGTGTACCCATGGAGCATTTGTAAGTTCAAAAGCCATATGTTGATTATAAGCATAAATCTGAAATTCATATGGCAAAAGAACCTCCTGAGTGATATGTTTGAGCCAAACAACCACTTTGCATCATAAACTTCTGGAATCTCTTCAACATGCTCTTGTGTATAACCACCCATTTCTACAGTAGATGAATTAATGTCCCATGCTTGAAAATAACCATGATTACTCAACCCATCAGAAAGCCAATCATTAGCCACATATGACTCATGTAAAACTGGAAGTGAATTAAGTGTAGTTGGAGAAGAATAAGAATCTACATCATCAAGAAAACCCTCATGTGGCTGAAAATCACCCTCAACTAGAATAATATTCTCTTTCTATGGTGGAACTGATTCATGTGTTATGTGATCCAATTCATCATTCCCACCGATAAGCTGTTAATCACATAAAATAGCCTCTTATCCAAACAAAAATTTCATTTTTAGATGCATTAAGACACTAATTTGGAATGTAAACAATATATGGTTCATCACATTTATCCATTTGATCCCTTATATCAGAACTATCATGGGTACATTTAACCTCATCTTTCAAATCTTGTTCAAAAATTTTAGCATTCAGATTTTCAAAATGAAAAGATTCATAGATAAGATCATTTCTGACCTCTTCTTGCAGCCATGTTTCCATTTCATCTTGCTCAGGGAATGTGAAGGCCTCATACTCAATTTGCATGCAATTAGGAGAAAAGACATTTGACATCTCATCTGTGTGTTGTGTATGCTCAAATTGGTCTTCATTGTCGGTAAAAGTAAATACCTCTATTTCTGCAGTATATAAGGATGAAAAAACAACCTTTTGCATTCTCATCTTTACAATTTGCATCACATAAAGATTGTTCACCTAATACCTCACATGGGAAACTTACAGAATTATCATTGTCTTTCTCATAATGAAAATAATAAGCTTCAACTCTCCTATCCACATGAGGTTTCACTTCTATCTTGCTTGCTTTATCTCTACCAAAGTGTTTGGAATAAAAAAAAGAGAGGTTGAAGCATTCAAGAGACAGATGTTATGTATTATGGAAACTTATAGTTTGAAAATTTTGTTTACGTATGACAGGGTTCCTCATATTTTCAATATTCAAATTATTCATAACCTGACTTGTTTTCCATAAACCACTTGTAACCATATCATCCTCATTGTTTATAGCCTCTTGTTGTGCAACTTCAATGTCATTTACTTTACTTCTTTTTAACTCAAATTGAAGATCTCGATGCAATGTAGAAATAAAAGTGCACAGTTTAAGTTGTTTACTCAGTTCAATGGGTGCAGTAATTTTTCTGAATGACATCTCTGATGGATTCACCATTTTATTTTTGAATATTGAAAAAATGATTTAGCAAAGCATCTTCATCAATAGGACTTTTATACCTTGTTAAGAACTTCTTCTTTAATGAATCCCAATCAGTTATGCACTTATGTTCTAAATAACAAAACTAATCTATTGCAGACCCAGTAAGAGATTCAATAAATAATCTGATGAAAACATCTTCTTCGCTTACCCCCAAAATGACACATGTGACCGTGAACACCAGAATGTGTTCTTCAGCATCTTGAGAGCTTTCCCCACTGAACTTTGGAAAATGTTTCCATGATCCTTTAGGAAATGGTGAATACATAGGCAAAGAAAGAAGCCCAAAGTGATTTCCCCATGGTTGGGAAGAAGTCAAGGCCATAGTGCAAATCTGAAAATTAAATCAGTAGTAGTCTTCACTGGAACATAATATTTCTAAGTACTGTTCACTTCACAAAGCTACCAGCCTCCATCTTCGTGGAGGCACATTTAGATTTCTAGGAAAACAAGAGCATTGATCTTTCAATTTCAAATCCCCAGTAGAGTTGTCAAAAATCTATTCACTAATAGATTTTTCTGACTGAGGATAGAATTTAAATTTTCATCACCATGACATATTCATTTAAAGATAAACATTCATAGTAATGGAATAAATGAACATCCAATTCTCCAATATAAATAAATATAACCATCGGCAACACACTCAACATAAGAAGAATGATATTTCAAACACCATAGCACAAAGACTATATTTGCTCGATCATCAAATAGTATTTCTCTTTTTGTATTGAAGCCAAACAGAAATTAAAACAGATCAAAAGTATCTAACTTAATGAGTAAAACAAAGTTTCCCCAGAAAGAAGATCCATACTATGTCCCTCTACATATATTTATATGTCCACATAATAACTGTCCTTTTGAAATAGAATGGTTTCTTGAAGACAACCATTTTTAAATTAATAATAAAGTTTTAAAAAAGTGTTTGAGTGAAATATTAAGAAATGCATAAAAGAAATGAAAGCTAATTCGCCACCCCCTCGCCTTCCTTCGGGTCTTCAACGCTTTCCCAACCTTGATCTTCTGCCATCTTTTCTCACACCTTCATCTTTAACTTGTATTCTTGATACTTGGTTACAACAACAGTGATACCTTTGCTTCCTAGAGTTGTAGCAATCTGCAACCTAGTTCTAAATCCCGCTAAAGTCTTACCTATCTTTGCCATATCTTCTTGAATATCAACATCTCTCTTTTTAAAACCATTAAGGTAGACTTGCATAAGGCCCATTTTACCCAATGACTCACTAGTGATACTATCAGGATCTAAGACTTATTTGCAAAGCATGTCTTTAGCTTCTTTTGTAATTTCCTTAGGATCCCACAAATTCTCTCCAAACTCATTCTAGATTCAAGTTATAATAAATAATCATTGTCCTTTTTACAAAGTTTGTTGAGCATTAGGAGAAATTAATAATCTATCTAAAGTGGATAACTAGCAAATTATAGTATACATTGTTGTGTACTATCTAATCTCAATCATTAGAGACAAGGTTTTCATATACTTTGATAGAGTTGTTTTCTATGCATCCTCTTGGTTTGTGTTGAAGTGGGAGATATTTGGCAATTATTGAGATGTGTTATGCTCAAAGAATCAGATTCAGAAAGAATGGCCTCTACTAATAGGCTGTGAAGAGCATATTTAGTTGATCCTATAGAGAATTATGGTGATGGTTTAAGTATTGAGTTCTCGAAAATGCATCTGTCTCTGAGTTGTTTTGAGAAACATTGCTGAAAATTATGATAGCCTCAGTGATATGTCTCTGGCAAGGCCTAATCAATCAAATCATCATAACCCGATTGGTGTGTGATGATCATGGGAAATCGAATATAGTGATAACATGAAGAATAGTTAGAAGAGCATTCGAAGCTCTAGATACAGCTAACAAATATAAAGCCAGACTCCACCAAGATGGGAGCATTGAAATTGGGTGTGGACATCAATCAAGGTGTAATGGAAGGAGTATTTTTATCAGATAGTTACAGTTCAAACGCTCTGAGAGACATGTATACAAATAGTGTGGTCATAAAAGATATTGAGAACATGAATAATATGAAAATGGCCTTGTATACACTATACACAATGAACCATCAGAACATGGTTGAGAAGTCCAATCAAAGATCTGAATTTGATTAGAGTTGGAAGAAAGGTTACACAGTTTTGAATGCTTGATTGACCAAGAGAGGAGTCGATAGTGGAGTCTCTATGTCACCATTTTGGAGCATTTGATCCATTGGATGACTTAGTTGGGCATTCATATACTGCATCAGAGTTTGAGGAGTTATCACCCATACAACGTGCATTATCTCTAAAATGTTTGGTGATGGAATAAATGACACTCCTTCTCTTAAAAAGCTAGATATTGGAATAGCAATGGGATTAGGCATTGTTGTTGCAAGGAGTGCTTCTAAAATGGTGTTGATTGGTGATACCTTTACCTCAATTGTTATAGTTGGGCAAGCCATATACAATAATACAAAATAGTTGATTTGGTAACACCAAGCACAAGTACTCCTCCCCTTTTACTATGTTCAGGAAAGATGCATGTTTGCCTTGATGTAGTCAAAGAAGAGAAAATGCCTTGGGTAGTTTTACCTCAAGCTCAATATCTTGATTTAATGGGTCATCAACATTCTGAGAGTAAGGATATAACGTATGGCATAGATGATTATTTCTTGAATGCACCAAAGGATTACTGATTATTGTGTTCAAGTAGATCCCAATTTATTGAAGACTCTCAAGAGCTGGAGTCTCTTTTATGTAATGAGTTTCTTGAGATCTAGGATCACCAAGGGACTTTTAAAGATAAGAGTCCCATGCCTGATCTCTCTGAATGTGGTCGAATTGGAGGCAATGAATCTGAATCTCGTTAGGAGATTGTTGAAGCTAGGAATTTGATGTCTACCCTTGCTTATTATGGTTGCATTTGAAACCATGAACATCAAAAGGAACTATTGAAGACAATGAACTTGAAAGGGAGGTAAAAAGTAATTGTAGGAATTATATGCATTGGGAAGGACTTAGGGAAGTCAAAATGTCACTCTAAAAAGTGAATTATTAAATTAATCTAAAGATAGCTTTTAAAAGACAATTATTCCACAAGAAGATGAGAGAAAAAAATTTATTTGTTTAGTGGAATTTCAAAAGATCAGTTATGGGAGAAGATAACAGATTTCTTAACCTTTCAAGAGCCAATTACAAAAATGGAAAAGTTTCCTGAGAGACTTATAAATATGCTATTTATTATCATGTAAAAGGGATCTTTTTTTTTCAGCTCATAAACAGGGAAGGAGGAAACACATTTTCTTTTCAAGCATAGTTTGTTGTATTAGATGTGGAGTCTTTGAACTTACATATCGGAGAAATAAGGGGATTATTTTTGAATCTTTGCATTTATTAATATTCTCTTTGATTGCCAATGTCCTTTGTGTCTCCATAATTATTCTTCAATATTATATTTGTGATGTCAGATTGTGTTGATGTTTTATTTCTAAAACTATGAATTCAAGATTAAATCATCTTTTGAAAATGATCTGCTATTTATCTTTTCTTGTTTACTGATTGGAGTTGTGGGATATGTGAACTGTGAGTCATTTAACTTGCATCCTCATCATTTAGATTAACATATTGCACCTATGTTATGGCTATAAACAAGTGTTAGTCTCCCTTTTCTGCTTTCTAGTTAAAAGCATACCCTGTGTTTCCATTTATTATGTATCATAAGGGGGAGCTGTACCTCTAAAATTTAGAGAAAGGTTGCCAATTCAATGATAACTTCTCCAACTGTTAGTGCAATTAATACTTCTTCCCGTGAATTTTGAGTCATTTTGCATATCTATTTTCAAAGAAAAAATGTGTTCACTAACATGTTTTTGGTGACTCTACTAGGGATTCGAAATAGAAAGATCAGTGCTCTTGTTTTGCCAGAAATATAAAGGTACCTCCATGAGCATGGAGGCTCGTGGCTTGATGAAGTTAAATGTACCAAAAAATACTCTATTCTAACGAAGAATACTACTGATTTAATTTTTAGATTTGCAATATGGCCTTGACTTCTTCCCAACCATGGGGAAATCACTTTGGACCTCTTTCTGTGCCTATATATTCACCGTTGCATGAAGGATCATGAAATTTTTTTCCAAAGTTCAGTGGGGAAAGCTCTCTAGATGCTAAATAACACATTCTGGCATTCATGGTTGCATGTGGCATTTTGGGGGTAAGTGAAGAAGATGTTTTTGTCAAATTTTTTATTGATTCTCTTACTAGACCTACATCAGATTGGTTTTGTTATTTAGAAGTGAATAACTAATTGGGATTCATTGAAGAGGAAGTTCTTGGCAAGGTATAAAAGTCCTGTTGATGGAGCTATTTTTCTGAATCAGTTTTTTAATATTTAAAAACAAAATGGTGAATCCATCAGAGATTTCGTAGACAGATACAACTAGCTGCTCAAAAAAATTCCTACACCCATTCAACCAAGTAAGCAACTTAAACTCTATACTTTTATTTCTGCATTGCATCTAGATGTTCAATTTGAGTTTAAAGGAAGTAAAGTAAATGAGATTGAAGTTGCACAACAAGAGGCTGTAAAAATTGAGGATGATATGGTTACAAGTGGTTTATGAAAAATAAGTCAGGTTATGAATAATTTGAATATTGAAAATATGAGGAAGCTTGTCATATGCAAACAAAATTTTCAGCCTATAAGTTTCTATAATACACATCCTCCATCTCTGGTATGCTTCAACCTCTCTATTTTTTATTCCAAACACTTTGGTAGAGATAACTCAAGTAATGTAGATGTGAAACCTCCTGTAGATAGGATAAGTTGAAGCTTATTATTTGCATTATGAGGAAGACAATGATAAATCTATAAGTTAATCTTTAAATCTGATGCATATTGTAAAGATGAGAATGCAAAGGGTCTCATTTTGTCATCCTTATATACTACAGAAATAGAGGTATTTATGAATACCGATAATGAAGAACAATTTGAGAATACGTAGCACATAGATGAGATGTCAAATGTCTTTTCTCCTATTTGCATGCAAACTGAATATGAGGCCTTCACATTCCTTGAGCAAGATGAAATGGAAACATGGTTACAAGAAGAGGTCAGAAATGATCTTATCTATGAATCTTTTCATTTTGAAAATATGAATGCTGAAAATTTTAAACAAGATTTGAAATATGAGGTTAAAAGTAGCCATGATAGTTCTGATATAAGTGATCAAATGGATAAATGTGATGAACCACATATTGTTTACATTCTGAATTGGTGTCTTAATGTATCTAAAGATTCATTTTTGTGTGGAGAAGAGGCTATTTTATGTGATCTATAGTGTATGGGTGAGAATGATGAAATGGGTCACATAACACATGAATCAGTTCCAGCACAGAAAGAGAATATTATTCTAGTTGAGGGTGATTTTAATCCACATGAGGGTTTTGTTGGTGATGTAGATTTTGATTCTTCTCCAACTAAAGTTAATTCGCTTCCATTTTTACATGAGTCATATGTGGCTAATGATTAGCTTTATGATGGGTGGAGTAGTCATGGTTATTTTTCAGGCATGGGACATTAATTCTTCTACCGCAAAAATGGGTGGTTATACACAAGAGCATGTTGAAGAGATTTTAGAAGTTTATGATGTAAAGTGTTTGTTTGGCTCCAACATATCACTTAGGAGGTTCTTTTGCCATATGAATTTCAGATTTATGTTTATAATCAGTAGATGGATTTTGAGCTTACAAATGCTCCATAGGTACACTTTTCTTTTCCACTCTAGTATTTATTTCTCCCATCCTGTTAATGGATTCACATGACCATCTTGGAGTTACCTAAGGTAGGGTCTTCCTACCATGTACATATTAGGAGTTTTTGGTGTGTTGGTAGTGTAGTGTCCTTTCTTGTTGCATCTTGTTTTTGTCTTGCTCTCGCCCCTTTTTCCTCTGTGCTCTCTAACTCTATTGCCCAATGGATTTAAGCACTAGTCCACACTTGGGATTTTGGGTCCCTTGCTTCATCCTTCTTAGTCCTTGTCTCCAATCAGAGCCCGTTGTAGCCCCAAAATTTTATTTTGAAAATTTTTTGGAGTACCCACACCCCGAAACCTATCAAAACACAAAAATGATTAAATTTTAAAACCTACATAAGCTGGTGCAAATTTATCTTATGGGATTGATTATAACTGCAATATACCCAATCTGTCTAGTTTTCATGCCAAATTACTTTACCATGTGCAAGATTTTTAACTTCACTTTTTCCTGTCTGTAATTCACAAATAAAGTCAAAGTCTGAGATTCTAGTTATTGAAGCAAAATTTTTTTTTGGGTTTTGTCTATAGGGGCTTGATCATCATCCTACCAAAATTTCATGTAAAATAGAGCTTTTATGTGAAAATTATGAAGTTTTTTGTCCAGAGGTCCCATGTTTATTCACAAGATAAATTTTTAGTGGAGCATTTATATTTTCTTGAAGTTATAAAGTTAGAAAAACTCATTATGAAGTCACATGGTTTAAAAGAATAAAAGATTTCATCAAAAGTACTTTGGCGACTTTATTTACTAAGGATTTTGGGCTTTGAAAAGTTTTAAACTCCAAAAAAGCCTGACTACCTGGCTACATTTATGGTCGGAGGTTTTGAAAAATTTTGAACCCCCAACTCATTGGTTCTAGAGTTCTAGAAAGCCTTAAACTCTCAATTCCTTGTTGTCAGTATTTCACGAAAAAATGAACTTCATTAAAAAGGTTCAAAAGTTCAAAAATAGGCTAACCACCCGACAAGCTCATATGTTTGCTAGAGATTTAGGGTTTCTCCCTGTTCATGGTGTAAGTGTGCTCCCCCTTAGGCATTCCAAATCTCCTCTCAATGATTGATGAATCCCAGATATATGGCATCTTTAATGTCAACTAAGGAATTTTCTTGACGTAAATTATTGAAGGTTTGCAGTCCTAAACATCTCAAGGAAGTTGTGCAATGTCAACGGACAATAAAAAATACTCCTCTCCCTCCATCACATCACTACTGCATAAATCAGAGCCACTTCCTCCCTTTATTCCTGCAATTTCACGACATGATCTCTTAGATGGTAATTTAGATTCTTGGTTGAGCTCTAGTAGTGAGAAGGATATTAGACCTAGCAAAATTCCTAGTAAATTTAGTCAAGGAAACTAGTGACTCTAGCTTTAAAATAAAAGATGGTAAATGTGGAAGCATAGTTAATGCATTTCTTAACACAATGGCTCAAAGAGATGTAATCTATGGAATGTTGTTCACTCATGCCAGAGATTGTATTTCCAACTACCTCGAAAGAAAGACATCGATGCAAAATGTGGAAGTATAGGCAAGACTGTGATCTATTTACAAAATGCTTTAAATAGAAGTGTAATCTCATGGATTACAATGAACACAATTAGTACATGTCATGCCAGTATTTATTTCAAAGCATCTGCTAGTTTCCATCTTAGGAAAAATTTGCTGCAATGATTAAGGAGGCAGGCTTTGAGAAAGTTTAGTATGAGAACCTTGTAGGTAGAGTAGTTGCAATTCATTCTAGATTCAAGTTATAATTAATATTCATTCTCCTTTTTACAAAGTTTGTTGAGCATTGAGAGCAATTAATAATGTATCTAAAGTGGATAACTAGCAAATTATAGTATACATTGCTATGTACTATCTAATCTCAATCATTAGAGCCAAGGTTTTCATATACATTGGTAGAGTTGTTTTCTATGTATCCTCTTGGTTAATGTTGAAGTGGGAGATATTTGGCAATGACCTTCCATTTGTTTTGCATTGAGTCCACTCTTTTCTGGAGGTTCTGGATATCCTCCACATGTTTGCCGCACAGAGTGCAATCCCCCTTGTTGGCTTGATGAACAGTCTCCCTCGCATGCTTCTTACCAATAGTGGCCTTCTTCTTACCTTCCAAGCTATTCAAGATGCTTTTATTAATCGAGGCAAAGTGGCTAGTGCCCTCAACTTCGTGCACAAAATCAGTCGGAGTCTCCTCCCCTTCTTCATCCATAGTCTCCTCCACAAATTCAGAGTCCTTAGAACCTTTCACCCCTGGAGAACTGATCAGTGGTTTCTGATCAATCCTTTTGGAATGGTGGATACTTAGAAGAGCAGTCTCCCCACCTTCAATACTACCCTTAGTTTCTAGAGTAGTTTCCAATTCAACAATTTTCCAAGGAGCATCCTCGATGGAAGCACCTTCCCTTCCTTTTTCTTCTTCACCAGAATTCCCTCCAATTCCTCCACCCTATCTCTCTTGCCAGACTTTCTTCCCTGCATCGGAGTAACATGCTTCTATTTCATATTTTTAGCAGAAGTAGGGATCTCAGACATAATCTCTTCCACCATACTAGGGTCACCCTTAATCATGGGAGGCCCAATGCAAGCTTTCACTTTACCCTTACCTCTGTGTGAACTCCCCGGATGAGGGTCCTCCAGAATCTTAACTTGAATAGGTTTAGGTAGACAAAGGGCAAGGTGGAAATGATACAGTTTCAAAATAAGGCCTTGATGAATCAAAATGAGATGATAATTGGCATTCTTGGCCCAAAGCTCCCTAACAGACTTAATAGAATTTTCTAGTGAAGAAAGTAAAAAGAAGGGAAAACTAATCTCAACCTTGTTCCTAAAATGATTTAAGAGAGCAAAGTGATAGTTGTAGTATACCCAAAATCACCTTTCAAGCATGAAAAACTTCATTATCATGAGACAGATTTGTCTCCATGGCTCCAGTAACTCCTCTCTCGCAAAACCACCATGAAGTTTCACAGGAGCCTCCCCCTCATGGAAGAAGAGATTCATGTGCTTAGGGTCAGCCACTTTGCTATGCCTCAAGTGCTTTTTGGCTTTCATGGGTAACCTAGTGGCTTGACCGATGACCTCCTTAGAGATTTAGAAACCAATCTTCCCAATCCTAACTTCTCTAGTTTCCTCATCCCACGACTCTGCAAACTATTTTGACAGATTTTCATTGTGTCCTGTCATCACTTTGAGGAATGGCACGACCTCCCCCTCCTAGATAATATGCCAAACTATAGGGTCCTTCTTAAATTCCTCAGCTGAGTTGGGTTCAATTTTCATGATATCTCCTCCCATCTTACTAGTTTGAGAATGGCTAAGGAAACTAAACTAGTTTTGATCAATATGGAAACAAACACAATTCGCAGCCTTGAAATTTAGAAAGGTATCGCTAAAATAGCAATTGTACTGAGTTGTAATAATGATGATGGTGCCATTATTATTATTACAAGCCTTAAAATCGCTGCCAAGATACGTCTCATTGGGAGAAGGATTTAGCCACCACCTCGTGTGAAGATATGCGACTCTAGCCTCCATCTTAAATAAACCACGATGGATCATGAATTCAGCTATCACATCCGTCCTCCATCTGCCAACCACCTGTCCACTTCTCATCATTTTAGAATTGTGAAATCTATACTCTAGATCTCCGCCAATACCGAAGTCATTATGCCTTTTGGCATGCCAACTAGAATTTCCCATCAAGCTCCTCATAGTACTATTATCAAGGTTGTCCCCTATATCCTCATGGACCCCTTTACCCCAACTTCTGTTAATTAGACCCAGTTGACTCAACCACAACCCAACAACCTCATTCTGCAGTGTATTCTTGATAATCCTGCCAAAATTAATTTGAAAATTTGAATTGTCGGTCCCACTTTCCCCAAGATCAGGAACTTCCACCCGTCTCACACCTTGATGATACCACAAAGAGACCACCATCACCCATCACTTATATTTCCCGTCTCCTACCATCTTGTTCAATGAGGTTACAAATTTCTTGAGACGCTTCTCTAACATTTCCGTCCATCCTTCCCACTTCCAACATTAGCCAAGGCATCCGCCATGGTGTTTCCTTCTCTATAGATATGAGAAATCTTATAGTCCTCTAGATCATTCAAAAGTATCTTGATATTCCCCATGATATCCTCCAAGTTCCATCCTACCTAAGAATGACCAAGGGTAGCATTCACAATTAGCTAAGAGTCACCTTCAATATGAAGTCTTTTGATATTCATGGAGATAGCTAGCTTGATACCCCATAGCATAGCCATGGCTTCCACTTAATACCAATCCCGCCAGCATAAGCAACAACAACCTCTCCAGCATCCATTCTTAAGATACCACCACCACTAGCATTACCGAGATTCCCTTTAGCCACACCATCAAAATTCAACTTAACCCACCCTTGTTGCGGTGAACTCCATTTGGTTCTAGCTCAGGCTAACTTCTTGGTCATGTCCACCTTGTATGAGTTTAGGTCCCAGTTCTTTATCATATTTAGTTCTTCTCTCCCCGGGTGCCTATCCATAGCTTTAAACTAAGAGGAATTGATGTTATTAGCTAACAACTTGAAAAAATGTTGAAAGACCTCAAGAGGGGTTCTGTTCTTTTCCCTGAAGATTCTATTATTACGTTTCTTCCACAAACTCCAAACTAAATGGGGAGGTATTTGGTTCCAAAGTTCTTTCAAAATTGGAAGAACTAGATTATATGGGTGCTTCAATTCTCCCACCAACAATTCTAGTTTGGCATTCAGAATCCAATTAACATTCATCTTTTGGAGATTGAGACCCCAGACCTCCCAAGAAAAACTGCAATGAAGGAAGAGGTGAGTCGAGGATTCCTCCTCAGATTCACATAGAATACATCTAGTTGGCATACAAAATCCTCTCCTTTTCAGATTATACAGGGTCAAGACCTTATTGTGCATTAGAGTCCACCAAAAGACGTTAATTTTCGTAATGAGTTTAGGGGACCAGATTTTACTCCAAACTCCTTCATCACCATTCTTTAACAATAGATTATATGCACTTTTGATAGTAAATAGACCTCTCTTATCCTTGTCCTAGACCATCTTGTCCCTCCTGGAAAAAAAGATAATCTGTAATCTTCCAAAGATTTTTGAAGTTGAACCATCTTTTCCTTCTCACCTTCATCCCGGGCATAACCTTAGATCTCTTTCCAACACTGGAGACCTTCATAGGTTCTTATGTAGTCAGCCACTTTAGTGCCAAGCACCTTGCTAGTCCTCCCCACAATCCTGCCATATTCCAGCTCTATCAAGGGTTTATCCTTCAACCACCGGTCTTTCCAGAAGTCAACCTCTTTACCATCCCCAATCCTCCATCTTAGACCTTGACAGATGAGGCCTCTAGTTTTAATAGTCCCATTCCAAATAATCAAGCCCTTGGGAAGGCTCTCCCTTACAATAAGACTTCTACCTTGGTCTCCATTGAGATATTTGGCTCTCATGATATCCCCCCAATCAGTACTGTTCCTGATAAGGTTCCACCCTATCTTGGCCAGCAAAGCCTTATTCATCAAATGAATTATTCTAATGCCCAGACCCTCTTGACTTCTAGGAACACAAAACTTCCCCTAGCTCACCAGGGCAATTCTTTTCTTCTCTTCAACCCCCATCCAAAGAAACTTCTTCTAGATCTATTCAATCTTATCTGCCATATTTTTAGGAATTTTGAAGAGGCTTAGCGCATAGTTAGGCATCCCCTGTAAAGAAGCTTTGAGAAGATAAAACTTTCCAGCTTGGCTCAGGAGGGCACCCTTCCACCCTTCCAATTTCCTCTAAATTCTTTCCACCAACACCTTCCAGAACTCCAAAGAGACTTTGTTAATGGTTAGGGGGAGGCCCAAATATGTACCTGGGAGACTTTCACTCGAACAACCCAAAATTCCAGTAATCCTCTATTGGAGGTTTGGCAAAGTATTCAAGAAGTAGATACGATTTTTTTTCAAAATTGATACTCTAACCTGAAACCGCCTCATAGTTCTTTAAAAGTCCCTTCCATCTTCTAGGTTCCACCACTGAAGCTGACCCAAACAATATAGTTTCATCCACAAATTGCTGAATCACCAAATTTTAGGTTGTTGAAGTAGGTTTTATCCCGTGAAGAGTCCCCTGTATTAACAGATTACAAGCATTCCTTCCCAGAACTTCAGTAAGCAGGATAAACAAGTATGGTGAAAGAGGGTCACCTTGTCTAATGCCTCTCCTAGAGGGGAAGAACCCTTTTGGGGATCCATTAACAAGTACCGAGAATCTAGCTGTAGATATACATTCTTTGATTATGTTACTAATTTTTTCATTAAATCCAAATTTCCTGAGAATTCTCAAAAGAAAGTCCTTGCTGACCCTGTCGTAAGTTTTCAAGATATCTAGTTTGAAAATCATACTCGGGGTGTTGCTTTTTTGGATAGAGTGAATTATTTCATGAGTGGTGATTGTCGTATCCAGGATCTGTCTCCCCAGGATGAAGCCTTTCTAGGTGGGAGCAATGAGTTTATCCAGCAGGTGCTGCAATTTGAACACCAAAAGTTTAGTGAAGACCTTATATATCATATTACAAAGATTGATTAGTCGAAAATCCACCATGGTCTGAACTTCAGACTTCTTTAGGATAAGGCCTATAAAAGTTTTGTTCAATTGTCGTAAGAGTCTCCCTGTCCTGAAAAAATCCTGCACCACCAGAAGGACATCATTACCAATAATCTCCCAAAACTTCTAAAAGAATACCAAGGAAAAACCATCCAGGCTCGAGGCTTTGTAAGCTCCCATGGAGAATACAGCCACTCTAACCTCCTCCAAGGTAATGGGTTTGGTCAATAGGTAATTATCCTCCTTAGAGAGAATATTAGGAATCACCTCCAGGAGAGGGTTCATATCCTCCTCCAGCACACTTGATTGTTGTTCTACCAACAAAGTTTTGAAGTACTCCATTGCCATGTTGTCGATCTCTTCCTCTTCCTCCATCAATTGCCCTACTTCATCTCTAAGTGCTTTAATGGTATTTCTCTTACTGTGTCGTAATGTAGATTGATGGAAAAAAGAGGTGTTCTTGTCCCCTTCTCTAAGCCACTGAACCCTAGATTTATGTTTCCAATAGACCTCTTCCTCCTTAATAGTGTGGGTCCATTCCTTGGAGAGATTCTTCTCCATCCAGTGCAGATCCTCAGATATGTCTCCCTAATCAATTTTACTTTGAATGTCTTTCAATTTTTCCATAATGTTTTTCTTCCTACTTAGAACATTTCCAAAAGTAAATCTATTCCAGCCCTTCACCTTGTTTCTCACATTGGACAATCTCTTACCCAGCCTAAACATAGCCAGCCCTTGAATCAGAATTATCCACCAGCTTAACAAGCAATCTCTAAAATCAGGATGGAGGGTCCACATCATTTCAAATCTGAATAGAAAAGGACCTTTGTTTCCCTTCCCACTCCAGTTAAGTAAGAGAGGACTATGGTCTGAACCAATCCTAGGCAGAGTACATAGATGAAGACTATTCATAATAGTCCAGTAGGAAGAGATTAAAAATTTGTCTAATTTAACCTCAATCAGGTTATTCCTTTGTCTTCTATTAGACAAGGTGAAGGCCTACCCTGATAGTTCCACATCCATAAGGCCTACATTTCCAAGAAAATCAGCAAGATCCATCATGCTATCAAAGTAGTCAGTTAACCCCCCATTTTTTCAGAAGGGAAAAGAGGGGAGTTAAGGTCTCTTGCCACCATCCAATTGACTCTTCTATTTTTCCTAATTTTGTCCCCCAGACTCTCCCAAACTTCCTTTCGACTACTACGAGTATTGGGGGCATAAACATTAATCAACATCCACCGTTCAAGATGAGAGCAAAAGGCAACCTCCACATGATTCTTAAAACAAGATATCAGTTTACCAATAATGTCTTGCCTCCAAAGAGTAACAATTCCTCCATAGGCCCTAGTAGCCTCACTTATAGCATACATCGCATTGGGCCAAATATAATTAAGGATAGATTTGAAGCTTTCCTCTAACATTTTTATGTCCTACAAAAGAAGAATATCCACTTTATTATCAAAAACACGGTTCCTAACTAGCAACTGCTTATGAGGGTTGTTTAGCCCTCTTATGTTCCAAGAGATTATCTTCATTTCTTGATCTTTCTAGGGGGCCACCAAGGTGGACTACTTCCCACTAGCAATCTCCTACTCCATCTCCTTTTGTCTGGTCTTCATATGGGTTGGCCTTCCAACCTTACTATCTCCCCCCACGTTGGCTATCTTACGACTGCTACTTTTCTGCTTCTTCTTCACAATAGTCCATCCTCCCTTATCCTCCAACTTCCCACTTGAACTTGCACCTAGGAAAAGTGATATATTCTTCAACAATGCCCTCATATTAGTTTTGAGGAACATCAGAGGGTCCCCAGGACTGTCAACTCCATTAACCCTACTTTGTAAAGATAGAGCACTTTTCTGTGGGCTAAGATCCACTCCTATCTCTCCTTCTTCCATGTTTCCCTGGCCCTCCTCAGTTACAGCTGATTCCTGAAGCTTGGGTGGATTTTCCATCTCTGTATCTATCAACTTTTAGCTCTGCTCCTCCCCAACAATTGTCAGTTCTACAGCCAATTTCTCCTCCACCAGTAATGGAGAAGCTTGAGGCTCCAGCTGAACTATTTGGGTGTCTTCCACTGGAGTTTCCATAATGGTTACCTTCTCTGGAGAAGCCAAGGGAGAGTCAACAATCTTCAAGATATCCTCCTTGAAGGGGTATTCCTCTGTATCCTCCCTCACTTGTTTTGACTTCAAGGGAGGGTTACACTTTGGGGTTTGGCACTGGGTAAAGACATGACCAACTTTAATGCAATTTTGGTAGAACATCCTAGCATTTTGATACTGAATACTCTGCGTCCACTTACCAAACTTGGATTCCAATATAATGGAAGTGGGGAGGGCCTTCAAAATGTCCACATTGACACAAAATCTGACATATACCAGTCTTTCCTTTGCCTTTGTAACCTTATCAATAGTGACATAGTTACCGAAGGAGTTGCCTATCCAAGCAAAAATTTCAACATCCCAAAATTCTAGAGGATGACCTGGCAAGCGAACCCATACAGGTGCCAACTGATTGAGGTCAGCCTTGGGGTCAAAACTAGGTTTCCATTTGCACAGGGAGAGGGAATGCTTCTTGTATAACCATGGACCACCAGCTAAAACTGACAGCATGTCTTCCTGAGAGGTAAATTTAAACAAAAACATACCTCTTGCCATAGTACTAGTTGATACTCTCCCCTTGAGAGACCACTTGGTCATCATACAGTGATGAACCAAGTCAATATTGGCCTTGAAGCCAAAAAACTTCCCCACCAGGGTATTATCCATAGATGCCACAACTCGCAGCACTATCTGCACCAGTAGTTTAAGTGCGTTAGCACCATCCACCTCTAAAACCACCAGTTGACTGCTCGAAGTCTTGGCAATACCATTGACATTACCCACAAGAGCTTCCGTCCACTTCTTGGGGTTTGACTTCGAAGATGAGGCCATGTGATCCCTTCGACCGCCCATGCCATTAGCTATAGCCCCTAGAGTCAAGGGAGGGGACTGAATCATGCCCCCCCTGAACTGTCTCCTTCCATTCCCGCCCAACATGAATTTAAAATTTAAACACCTAGTTGCAGAGTGCCTTATGTTTCCAAAGTGACCAACCAACAATTAAGTCATTATAAAAAGTATTTGAGCAAAAGTACCATCGTCATAGTGTAACAAGGGCTATCCTGGTAAGAGCTTTCTATGCTTTTCCTTTGATTTTTGTTAACTCTTTAAATATTTATGAATTGATTATGACACATTAAATTATATTATTTATAAGATATTGTGTGTCATACTGTAATATAAGTAGTGTTTTGGAAGTGGGTCTTTTATTGACTAGTTTTCACTCAATGTTATTTTTTAAGTTTGTAGGTTAATTTGGTAATATGATTCCTTATATATTTTTTATATTATAAAGTTTATACAACAATCTCATAAAATGTTGGTCATGAAACTATATTATCATAAGTATATGCATATGTTTGCATAATAATCTTTTGAAATAATGAGTGCATCCTATAAAATCTCTTTAAACAACTTAATTTGAAATAAATTTTTTTAACCAAAAAATAAATTATATTTATTGCAGCAATATATAAATTTTAAGGTAGATTTGTTGCTGCAATATTTGCTATTGTATTCTAGATTGAAATCCTAGAGGTTCCGTATTGAAATCCTAGAAAACTGAAGACCCAAATTTAATATAATATTATTTTATTTTATATATTTTTAACTTAGTGCAATAGAAAAATGCTTTGTAGGTATTTAAAGCTATATAATTGAAGTTAGGATAGAAAATGAAGAAGAAAAATTAGCATGTAGAATCTTTGGAAACCATGGCAGTGAAGTAACAGCATGAAGGAGACAAAGTAACTATCAATAATACTTGAAGCAAAGAAAAACCTCAGGTGCCAAGCCACCAAAGGGTCACCTAGCCTGCCCTAGTGAATAAAAAAATAAGCCAAAAAACACAACAATCAATCACCAAAATGAAATGAAGATTAATGTTCTAGAAATTGTAGTAGGTTATGATGTCTAAATATTAAACTTAGCATTGCAAGAGGTATGATGTAGTTACATGGTTGTTTTTGAGCTTTGGGAATTGTGGGTAGTTGGACAATTTAGTAGCTGGACTTGATAGGAGGATATTGATTTAAAAGAGTAGACAATGTCGATGTTTAGATTTCCAAAGGCCTTCACAACCACAATGTTGTCATGCAGTGTTTTGGAGTTAGGTGGATTCAAGGGCAAGGAGCTGTCCAATGCAAAGATGGCCATTCGATGGGCCACATATTATCTTCTCAAAGATACTACTCATCCAATTCAGGTTAGTATGTGCTTAAGAACAGGATAATTACACTCATGATGTAACAATAGAATAATTTTAGTCATGATGTTATATCTGCCAGTTTTATAAATTCTAATAATTATTGAGGATTGTTTGAAAATTATGTAGGTAGGGGAACCTAACAGTGACCACAAATGCTGGGAAAGGGCAGAAGACATGGACACAACTAGAACTATGTATAAAGTAGATAACCAAAACCTTGAAACGACTGTAGCACTTGTAGTTGCATCCCTTGTATCACAAGTAAGACCCTTCCTATTTCAAGAGATTCATTCATGCTTCCATGATGTTAAATTTTTTAGCACTAGAGTAATAGAAGTTGTTTAAAAACTAGGTAATGATTAGAGTTTAGGAGCTGATAAATTAGACATTACATGGGTGGGACAATAAACATGTTGGAACCTAAATACTTTTATCGAAGGTATAACTTTGAGTGTGACTAATTATACTAATTGAATCCATAGAAAGTTAAAAATATTGCTGATTCAATGAAAAAAGTGAAGTAATATAAGGAGTCACACTCTAAGTTACTCTACCTTGGATAAAAGCACTCAGGCTCCAACATGTTTATTGTCCCACCCAAATGTATTGTATGATTCACCAGCTCCTAAACTCTGACCATTATAAATCTTTTAAGATGCTACTATTACTCTAGTGCTAAAAAATTTAGTATGGAAGCATGAATGAGTTTCTTGGAATAGAAAGGGTCTGACTTGGGAAACAAAATGGATGTAGCTCCAAGTGCTGCAGTTGTTGTAGGGTTTTGGTTATCTATTTTAAATGCAGTAATCTTTTGGCCTCTCCTAGAATTTGTAGTCATTGTTAGCATCTCTTACCTACATAATTATCAAACAAGCCTAAATAATTATTAGAATTTATAAACCCAGGAGATAAAACATCATTACTAAAATTATTCTATTGTAACGTCATGATTGAAACTATTTTGTTGTTATGCATAGACTAACCTCAACATATATGGTGACCGGATTAGCAGTAGCTTTGAAAAGATAATTTGTGGCCCATAGAATGGCCATCTTTGGATTGGAGAGCTCACTGCCAATGAATCCACCAAACTCCAAAACACTCCATGATATAGCATTGTGGCTGTGCATCATAATATCCTCCTGACAATTCTTGTCTATACCAACTAAAATAATATCTCTGTCTAGACACTATTCCTCTTCCTTATGTACTTTGACTATAATGCTTGGTAACTTCAATTCAGAGTTGAACGAGGATTTGTTGGTAGCAAGCTTCCTAGTAGACGGCTTATTATAGGGGCAACTATTCCCAATGTCCACGTGCAATGGTTAAAGGGCATGGTTCATCTTTGGGTGCATCACCACTAACTACTTCTTTGCCAAATAAAGTCAATAATACCCTTTATGAAGGTGGTCTTCTAATGGCTAGAGGTTCATTTGTGCTATATGTTATATTTTATGCATATCATGCTGAGCTAAAAAATCATTTCAAGTGTAAAACTAACTCTGAAGTTGTTGTTGCTAGTATCTTAGATATGTTTAGAACTATAAAGGAATTTTTGGAAATTCAAATCTGGAGTACGTACTCCACCTACCCACTACCCCGTCAAAGATTTCTTTGGGATCTCTCTCCCACCACATTGACCAAGGAGTTAATGCTATCCAATTGGGACTGCAAATAGAATTCATTGGTGGCTAGTTTCATTATTGTTGGTAGGTATTTTTAAATTTGTTTTGAGTGGCAGAATTGTTTTGCAAGTTAGAGAAGAGACAAAAAGGAGGGAATGTTTTAAAATGTAAGACAAAAAAATAAGCAAAGAGGTAGAAGAGGAAGTTGTAGAAGCAGTAGCAACATAGAATGTTCTTTGTGTCCATGAACAACAGTTCTAAGCATTTCAGTGTGTGTGCAGAGAGTAGCAGATAGCTCTAGTTTGTTGTGGGTTTGTTTATAGCTCTAGATTGCTGCAAATCATGTTTGTAATCTTGTAGTTTCATGTTTAGAAATCATTTGTAAATGTTATTTTTTCTGATTTAATAGAACAAACAAAAGTTTGCAAGTCTCAATTGTGTGTCTCCTTTGCAATCTATTTTGCTATTCCACATTTTATTTGTGTTTGGGATTCAAATATCCATCAGATTGGTATCAGACCCAAAAGGTCCTATGTCTTGAGTGAGTTGGGCATTTATTCTCTGGGTGTTTAAAGTTTGTTTGGTAGGAGACATGGCTAGAGAAGAGAGTAAGAGTTGGTAGTAGCCACCACAATTTGATGGACAAAACTATAATGTTTGCACAAAGAAATGAAGACCATAATAGTTGCAAATGATTTATGGGAGTTTGTGATCAATGGGTTCAATGATGTGACTAATCCAGCTACATATGCAACCGTCACAAACAACCAGAAGACCCACCTAAAGGAGACCCAGTTGAAGGAGACAAGAAGGAAAGATGCAAAAGCCCTTTGTTTAATTGAGGTAGCCTTGACAGAGGCTATTTTTCCTAGAATAGCAGTAGCCAACTATGCAAAAGAAGCATGGGAAATATTGCAAAATAGTTACAAGGGAATTGACAAGGTGAGATCAATGAAACTCTAGCTACTTAGGAGAGATTTTGAGACCCTACAAATGAAGGACAATGAGTCCATTTCAGATTTTCACATAAGGGTTTCCGCCTTGGTTAATCAATTAAGGATAAATAGAGAAACCATGGATGAACAAAGGATTATAGAGAAAATCCTTAGAAGTTTGCTTGCTAGATTTGACCCAATAGTTATTACCATAGAAGAGACCAAAGACCTCTTTAAAATGGCACTTGATGAGATGATGGGTTCCCTAGTAACCCATGAGCAGTGCCTAAATAGCTCAACAAATCCTTCCCATGAGCAAGCTTTCAAAGCTCAAACTAACTCAAGAGGCAAGGAGAGAGGTAGAAATAGCTCCAGATGAAGCTCAAGAGGTAGAGGTAGAGGCAGATCTGGACGTGGAAGTGTTGGAGAAGATAGCTCAGGATGAACACACAGCCAAGAGGGAGCAAGTAGTTCTTAGTCCAGCTCTAGACAAGCCAAGAAGAACAACAACTCAAGTCAGAAGTTTGACAAGAGCAATGTTGAATGTTATTATTGTCATAAGTTTGGTCATTATGCAAGTGAGTGCTAGAAAAAGCAATGTGACTAGTCTAAGAAAAGTACAAATGTGGCTGATGAAAATATGGCTAAAGGTAATCAGTCAAAGGCCTTTATCATGTGCAAAATTGTTGAGAAAGGTAGTGATGAGGTATGGTTTTTAGATAGTGGATGTAGCAACCATATGAGTGGTAATTGTTGTGATGTTCACAACATGCCCCATTTTACTCCTTAGCAAAATAGGGACCCCTGCTGTAGCTTTGCTTTTTGCTTCTGTTTTTTATGGGTCTGTCCTTGGTGGTAAGGAAAAAGAGAGTGAAATTTGCAAACTTTGATAAAATTAGTGAGAAAATGCATTTTGAGTGCTAGTGCCTAGTATGGTTGGATTCCTTGTCAAAAATGAGCTAGGGTTGCTTTTTGAACCGTCTTAAAATTTGCCATATTTTTCAAGTTATGCCCATTTTGGTAAAATGCACTATGGGGTTTATATAGTTCAAAGTTTTAAAATTTTCTAATAGTTTCTTAAAGTGTTTCAAAAGTTGTGCGGAAGATGCCACGTGGTGCCTTCTGTGACGGTTTCATAAGTTTCTTAACAGTTTCAATAGAGTTGTGCGGAAGGTGCCACTTGTCACCTTCCACAATAGCCCCTTTAAAATTTAAACAACCCGCGGGTTTCGAAAGTTTCTAAATAGTTTCAAGGTACTACAGAAGACGCCACGTGGTCTCTCCCACAGTAGTCCCTTAAAAGTTTCAAGGCCCCCATGGAGAGTCCCGTATGTTTCAAACAAGCAACGCGGAGGGTGACAAGTGTCACTATCCGTAGGACCTTCAAAGTTTCCCGAAAGTTTCCTTATAAAGTTTCTAATAGTTGCAAGGGCAGTGCGGAGTGTGCCATGTGTCACCCTCCACAGAGCCCCCTTAAAGTTTCTTAACAGCTTCAGTGGTTGTGCAGAAGACACCATGTGGTGGCTTCCGTAGTAGTTTCAAAAATGTTTCACAATCAACGCGAAGTGTGACATTTGTCACTCTCCACAAGGTCCTTTTGATGGTTTCATAAGTCTCTTAACTGTTTCAATAGTTGCACGGATTGTGCCATGTGTCACCCTCCGCGGGTCCCTTCCAAACATTTCTCAAAAGTTCCCTAAAGATTCAACAGCAGCGCGGAACATGCCATGTGTCACTCTCCGCAAGGTTCCGCAAAAGTTTCTAATAGTTTCTTAAAGTGTTTCAAAGGTTGCGCGGAAGATGCCATGTGGTGCCTTCCGCGATGGTTTCAAAAGGTTTCATAGTAGTTTCAAAGGAGTTTCCAAAGCTTCGCGGAGTGTGACAAGTGTCACTCTCCGCAGGACCCTCAATAGTTTCAAAAGAGTTTCCAAAGCTCCACGGAGTGTGACAAGTGTCACTCTCCACAAGACCCTCAATAGTTTCAAATGAGTTTCAAGGGCTCTGCAGAGTGTGACAAGTGTCACCCTCCACAGGTCCCTCTAAAGTCTTAGCAGTTGTGCGGAAGACCCCATGTGGCGCCTTCCGCAAGCAGGTTTCAAAGTGCCCCAATAGTCCCTAAAAGTTGCAACGATCGTGCAGATAGTGACAAGTGTCACTTTCCACGAGAGTCTCTAGGTTTCGAAATAGTTTCAATGGCAGCACAGAAAGTGACACTTGTCACTCTCCACGGGTCCTTCCGAAGGTTTCTTAAGTGTTTCTAAGTGTTTCAATGGCCCCGCGAAGTGTGACAAGTGTCACACTCTAAAGTATGACCCACCCTATCCCTTAAAGTCTTAGCAGCGACATGGAAGACGCCACGTGGCGCCTTCCACCAACAGTTTCAAAAGTTTCGCAACAGTTTCTAAGGGTCGCAACAGTCACATGGAGAGTGACAAGTGTCACTTACCGTGATAGTTTCAAACGGAAGCATGGAGCACGCCAAGTGTCTTCCTCCACATAGAGCAACAATTTCATAAGCCCCTCATGCGAAACGAGCCACGTGTCACTCTCTGAGGGCACTGTTTCTTTAAAAGGAAAATAAAGGGTCATTTTTTAGCCAGAAACAGTTAGTCGGTGGGCAATCTTTAGGGCTCGCTGATAAGGTTTTCAAGCGCCGATAGGCAAAAAACATTTAGCGATAAGGTTTTTTATAGTTTTCGGCACATTTTGACCCTACGTTTGCACCATTTCTGGTCTGCAATGGTTGACCCGATAAGTTTTTTGACGCAGTATGAATGTATGAACGTGTTTTTTTGCAGATTTTGACCTGATAGTCATGATTTTTGCTCAGCCCCACATGGATCTAACATGTATTTTCTTTCTCATTATTTAATAATGATGACACTTATTGCTGATCTATTTTTGCAGGTTTGCAGCTGAAGAGGGAGCTGAAACTTAATGGCAGTGACGTCCTAGAAGGGGAATCAGATTTCAGAAGCAAAGAGAAGATGAGGATGAAGTGCAAAAAGTCAAGGGACATCAATGGGAAGACCCAAGTGTAGATAAAACATAATGACAAGTAGGTTGCAGAATTTACTTCTGAGCTACTAGGGTTTCAGAAGGGGGCATATTTTCACCTAGATTTGACACATATTATAGATATTTTTGGGAAATTGGTTCACTTGCATTCATTGTTGTAACCTAGGGTTTGAACCATTGCTTAACCATTAAGGTTTTGGGCTGTATTGAGGACAATCAGAAAGTCTATATATTGTGCCTTAATACATTGTAACATTTTACAACAGGGATTTTAGGAAAACACAGGGATTTTAGCTTAGCATAGTTTAGAAGTAGAGGAAGGAGGTCACCTGTTTGTCTACAGTAAGGAGTGCGTGGAACATCTAGCTTCCTTATTGTATCTGTAAAGCTTGTAAGTTCTCTATAATTTGATCAATGAAACTAAGAGTCATTCCAACATCGTAAATCATGTATGACTGTTTGTTTCTAATACAATAGAGTTCTGCATCTATCTTCTGAGTGTTCTCCTGCTCTTCTTTGTGTTTTGAAATATTTTCTTTGAGAGCTTACAATTTTAAATGTATGTTTCTGAAAATGCTTAGAACTTACATTTAGGGTTTTAACTGTGGATTTGATCAAATTACTGTATGATTTACATAGTGCATAACAAAACAATTAGATCCTTTGATAGATTTTAATGAGGTTTATATTAGATCTTTCTAACTTTTCCCAACCCATTTGAAATATTTAGCTAAAAACATAGAAATTTGAAGGAAATTTGTGTCATATTTGAAGAAGAATGAACAACAGAGTTAAGAGTAGACAAGTTTTCATAAATATATAAAGAGGAAGGCTGCAATAATTCAAGACAACCATCTAAAGCTTTGTAGCGTAGAAACACTTTTATGCAAAGGAATGAAAAAGTATTGACATATCTCATGATCTTTTTGCATAATTTGAGTCCAGTAAACCAAAAAGAAACCCTAAACTACGTAAGGCCCCTTGAACATTACAGCTTCACATTGACCAATTGAATTTGACCAATAGGATGATTGTAGACTTAGGATTAACTAAATCTTAAACAATTCCCTCTTATCTTTCAAGTATAGTTTCAGTTCATTATATGTGAATTTTAACTTATTGTTATGATTGCATCAAAACAATCACCAATAGTTTTTTCTGGTGCTAGAAGGAGGGCCAGACTTGAGTAAGGGTATGTTTCAAACTGGCTAATAACAGTGATAGAGTGACCAGGTCTAGATCCACATCAGGAGATATATTTGTGCAACTACCTAATATAAGGTGAAGTAAGAGCCCTTTGATTTGGAATCCTAAAATATCACAAGCAGGAAGTTCATTTGGAACACCTCCTGGGTCACCTTTTAACATCTGTAGTATTGTGGGTCCTGACAGATCACTATTCAGATGCTTAAATCTTGATTCAGGCACTCCTGGAGGCCCTAATCCTCCTAGAAATCCTATCCCACCAATCAATCCTGGTATTTCTACAAGTTCAGGTCAAGCTCAAACACCTGCAATGGCTTATTTCAATGTTCATTCTCCCATATTCTTCAATGATTATCATGAGATGCCCAAAAATCTAGAAAAGATGTGTCCCAAGTACCAGTTGCATCAGGATCCAGAGGATCATATTAGAATATTTAAGGAAGCATGTTTTAGGGCTATGTTAGAGCATGAGGATGTTGTGTGTAGATTATTTCCCTACACCTTTAATGAACAAGCCTCTAACTGGTATGTAAACTTACCCAACGGTTACATTTCTTCCTGGTCACTTATGGAAGAAGCATTTCTGTCAAGATTTAGAGGACCCATTGACCCTTGCGCTTTGTATCATAAATTGGCTACTATAAATTAGCTGCTATAAAACGAGGTGAGGGAGAGCTGATTGATAATTTCAATGACATATTTCAAAAGGCCTACTCTATGCTAGTAACCCCTTATACCATGGATGATGATCCCTTGTTGGCTATGTACTATGCAACCTTGGATCCTTTAACTGTGATGTTTGTCAAAAGAAAACCTGACATAGATTCAATATCCAAAGCCTACAAAGAGGCAGCCTCAGTGAACCAAGAGATGAGGCATACAACTTATAGCCCATTTGTTAATGGAGGGAATTTGGGGTGCAGAATCAGGCACAACCATGGAATGGAGCCCCTATGCAGCACACTCCACTATTAAATCAAGTTCCTTCTTACACACCTGTGTATAGTCCTACCCCAATCCAAGCTATAACTCCTTACACGGGTAGCACTTCCAATAACAGTCAAAATAATGGTCAGTCTTTCTTCCAACCTCCTAGGGATACAACTGTGGCAAAAGCACAAGAGGAAAGGGAAGAAATCAAAGAGATCACTACACATTTGAAAAGGTTAACCACAGAAGTGACACAACTACGAAACGAGAGCCTCTATGGAAGAGGCAACCAAAACTACAATCAACATCAGAATCACAACCAAGGCCAAAATCAGAACTATAGTTTCAATCAAAATTAGCAGTATAATCAGAACCAAAACTATAATTAGCATCAAGGCCCCAACTAGGGGCAACCAATGTAAAATAGAGGGCCAGTGATAGATAATAGGACCTGGGGCAATAATAACAGAAATCATAATCAACCTAGGCCACCCAAGACATGGAACACTGGGCCCAACAATGGTACTCTAGCTTCTCCTTTTGAGAACATAGATAATCATGATGTAAAACAAATGGCTGGCATCCAAATGGCCAGCACAGCACCCAAAAATTGGTGTAGATTTGACAATACCAATACCCATGCTGAGCACGACTGCCCACAGTTCCACTTAGCAGCCAGCATTTTTAATATAGATGTCCAGCCTCCTACCTCTGAATTTCTCATTCCCAAGGGTAATAAGGTAGTCGCCTCAGGATATGACACAGCATTAGTCTTAGAAACATTTACCTTTGCAACTACAAAAGAGAAAGGGGATGAATTGCTAGAAGATGGACCATACTGTTGTGAAAATCTTTATCCTGAATCAGCCTTTGTGTTAAATGCTTTTCAGTTTCCCTTTGAATCTGAAAATGAGGTATTAACTGAAACAGAAGAGGTGCAGGCCTTTCAACAGACAAATAAAAACCATACCTACAATTTGAGGAACAACCCTAGGCCAGGAGGACCTTTCACCACTTCCATTCCCCCGAATAACTTCAATTCACCCCCAGATCATAATGCCAGCAACAATCCTGCCATACTTAAAGCTAATCAGCACACAAATAACGGAACAACAATATGAAAGGATCAAACAAGTAAAACTGAAACAATAGAGACAACAAGATTAATGAGTTACTTGTCAGAGGAAATAAAGAAAATTAAGGTCAATATACCTCTGAATGAATTATTGAAGATCCCAGGGATCAGAAATGCTTTTATAAAATCTCTGGATACATCCACGACAGACGAGGTTTCTGCCGATATAACTATTCCTAATAGAGATTCACCACCTAAAGAGAAAAATAAGAAAGTCGAGCACCCTTCCAATACAAATGTAGTAATACATGCGGATAAGAGGGATACTCCCCCTTTCTTGTTAACTGTTAGATTGTGTGGGAAGAATATACACAATTGCATGGTAGACTCTGGTGCCTCAGCCAACGTGATGCCCTTAGGAATATGTAAAAATCTCGGGCTGACTCCCACCAAATCTGCCAAGGTTGTCACACAATTAGACAAGACTGAGGTTAGCATGATAGGAGAACTCATGAGCATTCAAATGCAATTAGCTTCAAACCCTAGGGTAAGCCAAATCATTGATATTCAAGTAGTGGATATACCCGTAAATTATGGAATGTTGCTGAGTAGGGATTGGTCCAAGACATTAAATGGATATATGGCCACTGACTTTTCACATATGTGGCTACCTTGGAGAGGTGTCCCAAACTAGATTACAATAGAGGCAGAGCCCAGGATGAAACACATGATAATAGAGTATAATCGAACTAATGAAATATTATATGCTGCTGTTGAACTTGGTGTCTATAGAACTACCAACAATGGGGTGCAGATTGAAGAGATCATGATGTTAAACATTACAAAAAAATGTGTCAGCAATAGGACAGCATTATTCATTGAGTCTGATGGAAATTCTTCGGATGAAGAAAATAATGCAATAGACAAATTTGGTCATGCCATTAGACAAGAGGTGGAAGAGTGCGTTAAACACAATCTGCCTGTCCAATGTAAATTGTATAAAAACAGGTGTAGAGTCCATGATAGGCAACATTCTAAGTAGAGTTGTGAAATATGCAAAGACATCATTGAATATGAATACAAAAAATGCATAGGGAGGGTAGAGTTACAAGAGGAAAATGAGAATCCTAATCAAATACAGAAATATGTCTAGGATGATGTGGACGCCTCGATTCCAAATTTAGGAGAAGAAATAAGGGACAAGGGTAGTTGTCTTTCTGAGTCGCAAACTAAAAACACTCATATACAAGTTGACCAAGTAGAAAAACCCATGAATAAATAGGACAACACCCCACAGGCAATAAAAGAGATAAAGCATGCCAAGATAAAAGGTCAAAAAAGTAAAGATAGCATGTGGACGTTAAAATGTGATGGGTCCAAATCAAAATAGGGCGTGGGTGCAGGTGTTGAACTCATAGATCCTCAGGATAAATCACATCTGGCAGCATATAGATTACAATTTCCCTGTACTAACAATATTGCTGAATATGAGGTCCTAATTTTAGGACTTGTCATGGCCATCAAGAAAAGGGTGAAAACGATCAGAGTATTTTCAAACTCTAAATTAGTAGTCAAACAAGTGAGGAAACTATATGCCTGCAATTACAAGAAAATGATTAGTTATAGACACAAAGTATGGGGTTTAATAGATGCGTTTGATGCTTTCAACTTAGAGCATATCCCTAGAGAGATGAACCACAGGCCAAATGCACTAGCAGTTGCTGCTAGCACATTAGAACCATTGACACTGTCAGGATTGAGACGATTTGTTGTTGAGCTAGTTAATGTGCCTAGTATACCAGACAACATTACACACTTTCAGGGATTTGGGGGGGATCAGCAAATTATTGATTTTCTGACTTGTAATGAGGCATTTGAGGCTCAAATCATTGATGAGCAGGAAAGGCCTGAAATAAGATGGGATGAAGAGGATATAATCAACTTGAAGAGCAACTTCTTACCCAAAGGAGTAATTGAATTAGAACATATCTTTGACTTCGATTGAGTAATGAGACAGAAGGACTTGCCCAAAACAGAAGGGGGTAAGTGTAATTTACATAACTTAGGGACAGAGAAAAATCCACAAAATGTACTAATTGGGAAGGCTTGCTCTGAGAAAATTAGAAAAGAGGTTTTAGATGTTCTGAAAGATTATAAGGGTAAAAGCACAAACTTGTGTCACACTTTATAAAGGAATCAGCCAACATCAAAAAAACATCTCAACTTCGATGACATAAAAGTTGTCTTTATGTTTTGAATCTCAAACTGATGTAAACTAAGAAAATGTAGATCTCTTGTTGAAGTTTATTAGTCTAATTTTTTAGATTTTTTTAAAAATTGTTTTAATTTTTTTATCAATTTAACAGCAGATTTTGAAATGGTAAAAATTTGAAGAAAAAGTGACGTTCAGTTCACGTCGATAAACAAATAGAAAAAAATGAATTTTCCCCAAATAGGTGACTTCATTATCTAGGGCATGGGAAAAAAAAAGGAATTTTTGATCTATATTTTTCTCGTAATAACGCTTTAAAGTCAAACTTACCTGATTTTGATAGTTTTCAGTTAACGTTAACTATTGTTTAATTTGTTTTTATTTTCAAAAAACAAATTATACCCTTTTGAAGAGGATTGTCTCCTCTAGGGCATGATATATTTGTCAAATTTTAAAATGATGTTTTACTATTTTTATGTTAGTTTCAAATTAGCCTCTTTTTGAATTTGAACAACCTGCTTTCATTATTTTCAAATATTTATATTGTAACATTACTCAAAATATAAAAATATATATATTTCCACATTCAACACTCCGAGCTCTACAAAAGGGTATTTTTCTTTTTTTAAAAAAATTAATTTTGATTGTAAAAATATTGAGCAGAAGTTGGAAGTTTTAGAAAATATAAGAAAATGGTGACTTTGTTGTCTAGTAGGATGCCATATAGACATATTCGGTCGAATCGCATTCGCCCTAATAGTATTCGGCCGAATCCAATTCGGTTGAATATATTTGTTTGATTTTTTTTTGGAAAAAAATTGTGGCTTTTTTATTGTTTTTAATTAATGAATTACAATAAAATTTTTTAAAAAAAAAATTTTGAAAGAAAGAGTCATCTTGAAAAACACAATGATGTGAAAGCGTTTGTTTAATGGCTTTTTTTAGTTTTGTTTTTTTTAGCTTTTTTAAATGAATAAATTATAAAAATTTGGAAAAAAAAGAACCACTAATTTGAACAAGGGTAAATTCATATTTAAAAAAATAATGATCTAAAAGTGTTTTTTTAATGCCTTTTTTGGCTTTTTTAACTCTTTGGTAGTTTTTATAAATTATTAAATTATAGAAATTTGGAGAAAAAAAGAACCACTGATTTGAACAGGGGCAGAGTTGTATTCTCAGGTACCATGCTCTAAAACATGTAATTGATTAAAACCATTGATTTATTGAATGTAGAACTAGATCTTCAAAAAATAGAGGTTAAAGTGTTTGTACATGTGTTATTTTTGCATGCAGGTGAATTCAAATTTGATCAATTTGTGATGGGCAATAAAAAGACAAGAAAAAGGTTGTATGATCGAAGAAGAGACACTAAAAATGTTGATGAGGGAACATCTACTCAAGAAGAACCCATGGAAATTGTTGATGACCAAGGAGTACAGGTACGAGAAGAAATTGAAGGTGGTGATAAAAAAATTTTTCCTTGGTATGGAAAATCTAATGGAGATGGATGAGGATTCTCTTTTCAAAAATATTTCATCTGAAGATAATGTACCTGAAAGCACAGTAAAATTACACTCTAAAAAAATATGGGACGAATTTTTTGAAAATAAGTCTATAATTGGAAGAGCACAGTTATTTGCAAAGTTATTTAGGAAGAAAGAGATGGCCCCTGTTTTGGAGTTGTTAGGGGTTGATAATAAGAAAAAGTCATTAGGTTCATTAAAGCAAATAATAGTTGAAAACCTACAAGAAGCATTGAATTCTATTGAAAGCAAGAGTCGAGCTATTGATTTAAGTGCTGCACGTAGAGCATTAATGACTATAATTTCCAGTAAGAAATTATCACATAGAAGACAAGTTCAAGCAATTTCCCAATTACTCAATATTTCTAGGAGAACTGTTCAAAGATATATTGCAAGGAGAAATAGATTGGATGGAAATGTTGAGAAAAATTGGGTAAATATTTGCAGGGTTCCCCGAAAAGATCGAATCTCAGAAGATGTAAAGGAACAGGTGATTGAATATTGGACCGGTCACTCTCATGTTTCTTCCAATAGAAGGGACACTATACAGATAAAAGGTGATGATGGTACAAAAATTTCACATCCCAAACATTTTATAGATACAAAACAAAGTGAACTTTTTGAAGCATTCAAGCAAGAATTTTTAGATGTGAAGATTTGTCAAAGGATGTTTGAGAGTCTACGACCAAGTTTTGTACGTATAAATAAGGTACGTGAGACTTGGTGTTGTCGAAATCATGTTGAATTTCATCTACACCTACAGTCATATAAAAAAGCTATGGCAGTAATTAATCCAAATATAGTCATCCCTGGAAGTACAACACAATTTGTGAAAACTCTTCTATGTGAAAAATTAGAAGATTCAGATGAATTCAAAGTGCAGTGTATAAAAAATATATGTAATGATTGTAGAAATTTGAAGAATCTTGTACAGGTTGACAATATTGATCATTCAATGCAAGTTATGTGGAAGAGATTTGAATATGAGAAGTACTCAACAAAGTCAGGAGTTGAAAGCAGAAAAATTGTTCTCAAAGAGAGTGAATTGTCAAGCAATGAGTTTATGAAAAAATTTTGCAATATCATATATCCACATATTGAACATTGTCATGGTGCTAGATGGCAAGCTAAGCAATTTTGTGACTCAAAGAATTACTTTCCACCAGGTTGTATTCTGTCTATTGTTGATTTCTCTGAGAACTATACATTTAGTCCTCAAAGTGAGATTCAAAGTCAATATTATCATTCAGAGCAAGTTGCAATATTTATACATGTTTGTTATAGGCATGCTGAAGAACATGTGGATGGTGTACAAAGTAGCAAAGATGAATGAATTATCATCAAAGAGGTGCACTTTTATATCAGTGATGATACAGGTCATGATAGAAGCTATGTAGCCCATTGTTTTGCAATGTTTTTTGAAGACCTAAGATGACATCAAATAGATGCTTCACAACATTGGATATGGTCTGATGGATGTGCTAGTAAGTGTTGATTTAATTATTTTTTAAAATAATATTATATTTATTTGTGTAATTAACTTGTAGACTTGAATTATTCAGTTACTTAAATATGTTGTACCTCGATGTATATAATTTTTTTTTTTAATTTTAGTTTTAAATTTGAAATTGTTTGTAACTTCATAGGACAATTTAAGTCTGCAAAAGCTTTTAACTAGTTAAACCAACAATATATTAAACGAAACATTCAATTTTTGTGGAATTTCTATGAGAGTGCACATGGAAAAGGAGAGCATGATGGAGCTGGAGCATGTGTGAAACGTGCACTTCGACAACATGAACTTGCATGTAATACAATATGGAATACAAATTTAAATTCTTAAATATATTTTAAATAAATTTAAACATGTTAGGAAAAAAGTGTAGATCTCAATATATTGCATGTGTTCAGAAGTGGAAGCTTAAGCCATTATGCAATTTAATGGTTTTGATATATATCCAATGTTGCAGATTTTCAATATTTCTCTTATTGGATTTTAAAAAAAATCTAATTATATTTTTTAAGATTGTCTTTTCCTTTCAATTAGAAAACCGAGCTTAACCTGACATTTCACCTTAACATGAACTTGCAGGTAATGCCATAAGGAATGCAAATGAAATTGTTGAATGGTGCAAAAGTCATTTTGTCATCCATGACTCAATATACAACACACGTTATTTTTGGAAAGTTAAAGGTACATAAATATTTTGTTTTGAATTTCAATGTGTGTACATGAATTTTATACACTTTTTAATTGGATGATTGAAATTTAAACAAATATTGATAGATCAACTCTTACTAATTGTCAAACAATTAGTGGTATTAGAAGTTTGGATCAAATCATGACAATAGGACATAGCAGGCCTCCTATTATTTAAGTGAGAGAAAAATCATGTTTTTGTGCTGATTGCATTGAGAACAATGCAAATATTCTACAATGTGAGAATATTAGAGATGGGTTTGTTTCAGAATGGGAAAAAAAACAATTAGTGGCCACGTCGGACCCTTTTGAAGATAATGACATTGTAGATGTCTATAATCCTTTGTATTCAGCTGATTACGAACGTGTATCAGATTTAGTTGTTACAGGTAAATTTTTTAAATTTTTAAATTGAATTTTAACTTGTAGTATTTGATTTATAATTTTTTAAATTTTTAAATTAAATTTTAACTTGTACTACATGGTTTGTACATGATATATTTTTGTTGTTCTTGTAGTTCCTGACAATACAGAAGGTGTAGATTACTATCTACTAAGATGTACGCAACCAAAATGCAAATTGTCAGAATCAATGATAGATGGTGATGGACAAGAGTATCCAACTGGATTAGTGGTTGTTGAAGGCAGATACTATCAACAAACAAAGATAGATACAAATGGTATTATATTTATTGATTATATGCCAAGTCAAAAGGTTCTACATTATAGTCACTTAGTTATAGCAACACGAATAAATCTTGAAACTTTACCAAAAAGAGGACGTGCCAAACAAAGGTGGAGGTTGCCTATTGAAGATCATGAAAGGATTTTAGAGATAATAAAAGATAGAGAGGATCCAGATTATATGTACCAAGAACTTTAAACTATTTTTGTACATATATATATTTTCTATGACAATTTATTTTATGTTGAATTAAAATAATTTCATTCAATCTTAAGACCAATTTAGTTAAGCTTAGTTCTTGAGGGTAGGGAATGCCAATAATTTTTGAGTGATAATAAATTAAATTTACTCTTTTTTTATTCATGCATTTTACTTAGAATTTGTTTTTGGTTGGAATTTGATGTTTCCTTAGAGAATGTTTGATGCAAGCTCCTGTGCCATCATGCCCACTCTAAAAAAAAATCTAAACATGTGGTATATTGTCATTTCAATAATATCTATATTGGTTCTTGAATCTCAATTGTTGATTAACCCAATCTAGTGACTCCCAACTGATTCTAAAGATTGAAGTCTAAGCATTTAAAGAATATAGTATCACTCCAAGATCTCAAAAGTTGAAGGACTTTGTTTAGAGAACACTTAGTAGCTATAGTTTTTTGAAACCACGATCTTTTGCCAAATTTACATAATATGAGACTTTCGTGACTTTGGAAGATCTTATGATTTTATTGTAGTTAGTTTGGCATTTTTTTAATGCATGATCTTTTGCCAAATTTGCATAATGAGACTTTGGTGACTTTGGAAGATCTTATGATTCTATTGTAGTTAGTTTGCCATAGAATAAAATGGACCAAGATCTCAAGCAACCAAGAGAAAAAAAGCTAAAGCATGAGGTCAACCTAAGCTTGCCCAAAACAAATGCAAAGAAGTAGCATGAATAAGTTGGTTCTAGATTTACCACCATTGCCCCTAAATGCTCAAGGAGAAGGAACATCGGAAGAAAAATTAAGTAGCATATTTTTTGTTATTGCCACAAATGACACATTTTTTTGTGACATCCTTTTGAAGGCCTTTGAAATCCTTTTTTTTTTTTGGACACATTTTGAAGGGCTTTGAAATCCTCTTTTTCTTACATTATCTCAAGTGAGACATTTGTTTGGACAGAACAACTAGATAAAGAAATAGCACTAAGTTTATTCCACTAGGAGAAATCTCTATTCTCCTTTTTTTTTGTTCCAAATACTGATTACCAAGATCCATCAAATAAGCCCTTTTGGGGTCATGTCCCCAAGCGACGATCATGGATGGAGGTACCAAGCATTATGTAAAAAGGAGCTCTATGATAATTTTTGACAATTTAGAAGAAATCTTCTTCGACAATTGAAAGCCTTCTTATCATCATCAACATTAACTTCTCTTAAATACAATTTACCAGTGAAGGCTTGCCTCTTGAACATAGATTGCTTTGCAAACTTGATTGGTTAGATTATTTTTGAGAGTCCAAATGCCTTGCCCATAAGAATTTCTTAGAGTTAAAAGTCCTTGAGAAAGCTTTTGAGAGTATATAACACTAAGAATATATATAAATAGGAAGAGCTTGCAAAATAAAGGGTCAATGAAATTGACTCAAATTATATAGTTGAATTTTGATTTAGGAAATTATAAAATTAATCTCTCTACATGGAGATTTTTTTTTTAAACACATAGGAAGAGGAATATTTAAAATAGCATCATAGAAATATAAACAATATATGACCTTGAAGTTTTCCTTTTATAACAAAATACACTTCTTTGGATTCAATGAATTTTTATATTTTCATAAATTGGAATGTTTTTACCAATAAAATCTTTAAAAGCAATATTCATAGTGTGCTGAAAAGTATCACTTGGTCTTTCAACAACACTTATTAAATTGGTAAGTAAAGTTTTCCCACTTTTTATTTTGTTTTTATAATTTATTATGATGTGATTATATCTCGAATAGCCATCTAATAGAGACATTAGTTGAGAACCATTTATTATTTGCAACACTCACTTTAACATCCTTGTAGCGTTATATTATAACTTCAATGTAGTCTTTATGAGTTTGTGTTATTACTTATTTTTTTTAGTACAACCATTCCCTTGGAGGATTTTTTTGGGATTGTTGTGTTTCCAATATTACAAACATCAAATAATATTATTGATATAATTATGTTGACTTTAAGAATTTAAAACCTTGGCACAAATTGAGGTATTGTTCTAATTGATGAATAATAACTTAGCAGTGGAATTGTAACTAATAGAAGTCAATTTTGATCATTTGTTTAACTAGAAGTATGCATTCAATTAGGAGCCTTAGGCTTTACAAGAATTCTAAACATGTTTATCCTTTGATATTTACTTTGTTAGGGTTGATATTACTTGTTAAAGTTTTTCATGTGCATGAGGGTTTTCAAAGTCAATCATTTTTTTTGAAGCTTAGTTCATAGTGTTGAAATTGTGTTAGTTTCAATTTCTTTTTCTAAAATAGCTAGAAATAAGTCTAGTCGAGAATACATATGTAAGGTGGCATAAGAGCTTGTTCATTAACATTATTATTTCTCAATTTCACCTTCAAGATCTTGACTTTAACAATGATTAGATACCTAAAAACATTTTCAAAAAGCATGTTGTGTTTTGATTCACATTTGCTTGGAGCATAACATTTGACAATGCTCAAACCAAACTTTTCAGTTCATGTTTTCCTTTAGATAAAACTATAATTTAAATCCATAGTTTAGCAAAAAATATGCTTTATCAAAAGCATGCACTGAGATCCTTTGGTTTGCTATATTTTGATATAATTTTGTTGGTAAAAATATAATTATGATATTAAACATAGATGATTTAGTATTTAGCAACGTTACCCTTTGTTTGTAAAGTGTAATTTTTATCATTAGGTGCTCCCTACGTAACATTACTATAGTCAGCAATAATTCTTTATGTTTGAAATATTTATCAACTCTAAAACATGGCAGAAAAATCTTCTTTCTACTTAAATTGAGGTACCATTATGTTTTGTATCTACTTCCTAATTCTAGTTGTAAATAGTGATATTTATATGTCATTTACAATACATACTTTCAATTAAAAAACTATTTAAATTTGCTACTTTTATTTCTTTGAGTTTTTTTATTTTCACTAAGAATAGTGAACAATGCACATACTGAAATTGTTTTGTTTGGAAAAAATAAATTAACTATGTACAAGAGACTTTAACCTTCCAAAATTGGTGGGATGCTACAAGTTTGTGTCACACTTTGTAATTTGAGTCTTTTAACAAGGAAAAATTCTCACAAATCAACATAATTTTAGAAAAAGTTCATAAAAGGGTTCAAGTGAACACAAAATAACCCACTAACAAAACTACGAACGTCTCAACAAGAAATAATTGCCTCAAGGTATCAATCAACAAATATTAATTTCATCAAATCTTTAAGAACTTTCATGAAGTTTCCAATAAATTCCAAAATCATAATCTCAAGTCCAACTAGCCATCATCAATTACACAAATCAAATATCAATATTCCATGAAAGGAAATATAAATCTTTCCAAAACCCAAAAGAATGGTGCATTGAAGATCAATGATTTACATATCCCATGCTACAGAATCACTTCACTCTTCAAAACCCACAACAAAACATAAAAGGAAAAATGTGCTTAGGTGATCACTTGGCTACTAATTAGATATTCAACTGATGATTCTATTTGTATAATGCATGATTTAGCTAGAGACTTATACAAACAAGACTCATTAAGCTTTGGGGTTGGCATGACTCAAACCAATTACAAATAAGTAAATGAATGTCTGCTCTAATTTGGAAGCATATATCATCCATTTTACATTTTTTATCATTATAGATATTACAAATTCCTATTTCTAGTGATATTTAATCCCTATGATCAAGAATACAATGAATGTCTTTTCCAATTATTTATTTAAATCTAATGTATTTCTTGGCATGCAAGGATTAAACAAGAATCATTTATGATTTGCTGCTTTGCTCATGAAACAAATTTATTATTTACCATAATCCTAGTGTAGTGATGTCTAATTAGAGTATATAATGTTCAAACCATATTATAAAATGTCAAACCATAATGTCCAATGTCAAACCATAATGTCAAATGTCAAACTAGATAATGTCAAACATAATAAGATCTAGATCAATCTGCCGATCCATGTGTGGATCCATGCCTCGATCTCTCTCCGGATCCTGATCCATGCCTCGATCTCTCTCTGGATCCTGATCCATGTGTGGATGCATGCCTCGATCTCTCTCTGGAAGCCGATCCATGACCTGATGCACCTCCCTGCACAAGGAAGTACATAATTTAATTTAATGTACATGTGTATATATATGTAAAATCATCTTAAAGTTTTATACTTTCAACATGTGTGAATTTATCATGTAATTTATATATATATATATATTATAAATGTACCTCAAATGTATCGTGCACGGGATCCTCTGCATGCTCTAGATCTCCGAAGCGCAACAAATTATCCCCTTGTTGCTATAAATTTTCAAATACAAGATTTCAATGAATAGTGAGAGCTACTTTTAAGTAAAGTTTATTTAATATATACACATGTGAATTTGTAGAACGCAAAATATAGAAATTTGTCAAGTACCTGCACATCCTAGAGCACTCTACCAATCCCACTAATCTCAGATGAATGAATGGTAAAATTAGGAACACCTATATCTGAAGGTAAAGGACGAGTGCCAAAAAGAAGTGTGCTATATGTGCCATGTACATTAGGTGCACCCTGATGCTGTGTGGGGGCTGTAGGCTGATCTAAAATATTTTGGTGCTGTGTGGGGGCTGTAGGCTGATCTAGAATATTCTGGTCCTCTGAAGCTGCCTCACCCTAACCCTTCTGTCTACTAGTATGTCGTCTAATATGAGTTGATATAGCATCCAAAGGAATACCATACTCATCACTGATAAACTGGTATGCTGATAGTAAATCAAGAATGGAAGTTGAAGTAACATTACGTACAATGGTGTCACTCATATGGGTCACATCTGATGGGGATGGTAGATCGGCATGAATGTAGGGGTCATAATTCGCAGATGTAGCCTTAGTGGGAGGAAGGCCAATCCATGGACGTAGTAAGTATCTCCCTACACAATCAGATTACATCTGATCAACTTGAGTAGCAATGGTGGTCATTCTGTCAAAAAGCCTGGATCTAGTCGGTGCGATAGCTGCATCTCCTGCTGCTGCTAATTCCAAACATTTTGGAAGAACCAAAAGGTTTGGACCAACTAATGCCCTCTTATTTTGAGGCAGTGGCAAATCTGGATGTCTAAATTGAGGTTTATCAGCAAACCTCCCCTTGCCCTATCCAGCAAGTGCAGGCATAGATGTGTAATCCACAGATAATCCTAAATGAAACTCAGCATATAATTGTTTGCAAAAATATAGTGGCAACTCGTCATTATGAGGCCATCTATGATTGGCTGCCAAAAATCTAGTATATATAAATGGACCAACTAGTGGATCTGTACACGTGGTAATAGTATAACCTCTAACTTTGTCTTTCCCAATATAAAAAGGGAACATAGTATGCACATTATGTAATGAAACTCTATCAAAAATAGTTTTGATATTCTCAGTGCCAGTAATAGTCCTAGCAAGGGACCTATAAAACTCCTCAGTGCTAATATCATCATATGGATTGTATGATTTTATTGTCTTAATCATATGTCTAATCTCGCACCGAATATTAACTAATCTATCTCTATTAGCCAAATTTTGGGGGTTTTGTATAGTTTGATCCAAACATTTCAAAGCATTATCTAATCTAGAAATGTTGTCATTGTAAAAATTATTCCTAGCCTCAGCTTCTCGCTGAGACTGCATGGAATGGTGAGATGCCTGATCATCAACCATATCTCTAGATAAAACTATGTAAAGAGATCTGCATTTAATTAAAACAAAAAAATAAAATATGTACAAGCATTTTTCTTTTAAGCATACAAAAATATAAAAATGCAACATGTAGATCATCTAAATAAACACAAAGTTTAGATTTGCATGCAAAGGAAAAGGATTCAAAGATAAGCTTGGACAATTTACAAGATTCAACTTTTCATAAGTATATAATTACCTTGATAACTACTGGAAGCATGCAAGATAATATTGCTTCATGAAAAACCTTCTGATCTCATAATAAGGTACAATTGTTTATTACTATCATCCATGTTTGTTGTTGATCCCAAAGATTTAGTGGTTGTCTGCTTGTGTATATTATTTCCCATATACCTTGTACTAGAATTTTTATTCTAATTTAAACATACCATGAAGAACATAGAGATAGTAACTTTCAATGTAAGAAGTAGTTTCTTGAAGGTATTTTACAATGTTCAATATCATATGGAATTTACACCCAGATTGGAATCATATTAAAAGGTAAGTCATTATCAAATAATGCAGATGGTAAGTGAATAATGCAATTGGAATATTTAAGTTATCAAATATCAATGGTAAGAATCAAAATCTCATTTGTCTCAACTCTTGTAGGGGAGAGGACCCAAATTGAGCACCCTAACTTCATGCCTGCTGTATGCCATAACAAAATACAATAATGTGCAGTTTCCATATGAAAGCATAAGATAGCATATTTTGCAACTGTCATCTACCTTACCACCAAAAGTCACCAAAACATCAAGAGATGCTTATATACACCTTATATATATACACCCATAACCGCCCTACCTTGATTCTACTAGAGGCAACTAAAAGTAGATGTACACATGAGCAGATTTTACCTTACCACTGAATGCCACAAATCTCTACCATGAAAATAGCAATAGATGCTTATATATTCACCCATAACCACCCTACCCTGATACTGCTAGAGGCAACTAAAAGTAGACGTATACATGGGCAGATTATTATTAAAATGATCTGTAATGACCAATCTATGATTATCTACACAACGCATAAAGACCAGATTTATCTATTGTTATTGTTATTATTTATGCAGATTGAGGCAATGAGGGAGCGTGCAGTGTTTTAAATTGCTGATGACTTGTTCAGTCATCTTAAATTTTTAAGGCAATGAAGTGTATCTTCTATTCTCTTGTGTGTTGGATAGCATCGAGTTCCTGGTTTTGGTAGTGGGGAATCTTTGTCTTTGGAAATGGAGAAATTGTCATTAGATTAATGAATGCTAGAGAGAATGAAAAGTGGGCTAATTCACATCAGTCATTTTATAATAGAAAAAATGGAAACAACATTCAAAAGTGAACAATCAATAACAATTTTACACCTCATCCACAATAAAAAGTGGTAAATATTTGTCCTATTTTTATTGGCCAAAATTCGTGCTTTTGACTATTGAAGTGGATGATGTTTAAGAATAGCCCTCATAGAGAGATGGTTTGTGGCAAGGCTATGCACACCAGCCCTACTTAAACAAGAGGTATTCAGCAATTTTAGACTACCAAAAACTTTGGTCATGAATGGAACTTGCAATCTGCATGCTTTTAATGTGGCAGCTTATTAATTTGTATGCACATTTCAAAGTGTTAAATATTCGTTATATATTAAAAAGATAAAAAGTTGTATAGTATGTGCTTTGTATGCACATTCTAAATATGCCTACGATCTTTAGGAATTTATAGATATCAACATATTTCATGTTTTGCTTTTCATTTATCTATATATTTGCAGTTAGATGATGGTGATGATTCAAATGAAATTTAAAGAAATCAAATGAAATCTTTCTAAATTTACTGGTTTGACCATGCTCTTTTCTTTTTGTCTTTATATAACTTCTTTATATAATATATTACTTTAGCATTAATGCCGGTTAACTGTTAGGCATAACAATGATGGTGTATGTTCAGAACAAGTATGGATGGGTGTGGGGATTTGGTATTCCTGCAGGAGCCACGTTGGTTTCTATACTTGTTTTTCTGTGTGGAACTCCTTATTACAGATCAAGGGATCCTACTGGTAGTCCATTCACAAGATTTGCTTAAGTTTTGGTTGCATCTGCAAGGAAGTGGGGAATGAAGGCTGATGATAACACTATTCTGTATGAAGTGAAAGGCACAACATCTACTATTCGAGGAGTTCGGAAGCTTTCTCATAGTCATGAGTACAGGTATAGTTTTCTCTGCATTTATGTTGTTTAAATAGAATTTATTTTAATAATCTCTGCTTGAAGTTATGCTCCAACTTACTTTAACTTCTTTTAAGTATAGTAATTTATAATCTATTCATGTTCACAAACTAGGATTGTAAGATATAAATCGTGTAGGTTACGTTTGTAAGTAGAGCCTTACTTAGCTAAAAGATACTTCCAATCTCGATCTTATAAAACAATTGACACATGACAAAAATAATATAGACCTTCCCAAATCATCACTAACTATAGTTGATTATTAAAATTTTCTCAATGGAAAAGGAATCACACTCCTAAAAGTCTATGTTGAAGTTATATAAAGACAAAAAGAAAAGAGCACGGTCAAACCACTAAACCATCAAGACAATATCAGCAAGGGAAAGAGGGGGATCTCTATTAGGGGAGGCCCCCAAGTATCCAGGAGATTCTGACCATCACCAATGGGCTCCTTCTTCTTTTTATTGAGTAGTAGCATGCACATGGGAGCCACATTGGTTTCTATACATGTTTTTCTGTATGGAACTCCTTATTATAGATTAAGGGATCCTATTGGCAGTCCATTCACAAGATTTGCTCAAGTTTTGGTTGCATCTGCAAGGAAGTGGGGAATGAAGTTTTAAATAAATTTAATTAAAACAGAAAAACCCATTCACAATGGTGCTCAAGATTTGCTACTGGCAGTCCATTCACAATGGTGCTTCACAAAAACAATATAAACCCTAACATTTAAATATCATTCTAATTTACAAAATAAACAAATGCAATAAAAACCCTAACAATTTAATAACTGAAATAAACAGCACAACAGAGCAAAAAAAGTCGTAAACTAAGAATGGAGTTCATGCACCTGGTTATGAGAACAAAAAGACTCTTACGTGGGCTTTGTAGGTTCCAGGTGTTCGCCAGAATCCCCTCCAGTCGTAAACCACTCCACCGAAAACACAACAAATGACCGACACAGCTTTGTTTTTTGCTTTTTGATGGTTGATGGATTCGATTGAATGGTACTCGGCCAAATACCACTCGATCGAGTAAATGTAGCCACATCAGTGCCAAATGCATGCCACGTCGATGATGAGTCGATTCGATCGAAACCTACTCAGCTGAATAGTACTCGTCCTAAACCCACTCGACTGAAATTACTCTATTAGCTCAAAGTGTGACACAAGTTTGTGCTTTTACCCATAAACACGTAATAGCATGGACGTATGAAGACTTGAAAACATTTGATGAGTCCATCATAACTCATGTAATACATTTAAGACCCAAGGTTAAACCATTTAGGCAGAAACAAAGTCTTGTGAACGCCATTCTGGAGCCTTTAATCTTTGAGGAAGTTAAGGAATTGTTGTCTGCTGGAATAATTTTCCTAGTCAGACATTCAGTCTGGGTAGCTAACTTAGTACCAGTGAGGAAGAAAAACAGAGACATCAGGTTATGCATAGACTTTAGAAATTTAAACAAAGCATCCGAAAAGGATAATTATCCTCTGCCTCCAATAGACGAAGTGCTGCAAGTAGTAAATGGGGCAAAGATGATGTCTTTTTTAGATGGTTTTTCAGGTTATAACCAGGGCTTAATTGATAGAGAAGATAGACTAAAAACCACCTTCACTTGTAAATGGAGAAATTATGCATATAGAAGAATGCCTTTTGGTCTAATCAATGTAGGTGCCACTTTTCAGAGAGCCATGGACATTGCATTCCATGGATTATCAGGCAAGTGCATTGTTGTGTATATGGATTATTTGACTATGTATTCCAAGGATGCATCCACTCACGCTAAAGATCTTAGGAAAATACTCAAGCAATGTGAAAGGTATGGAATTTCCCTGAATCCTAAGAAATGTATATTTGGCGTAATTGAAGGTAAATTATTAGGCCATGTCATTTCTGAAGATGGAATTTCAATTGATCCAAATAGAATAGAATCCATAAAAAATTTGCAAATACCAAATAGTAGGAAAGAGTTAAAATCATTTTTTGGTAAAATTAACTTTGTTCGAAAGTTTATCACAGGTTTTACAGAGATCATGTAGCCGTTAAATGCCATGTTAAAGAAGGATGCGCAGATGGAATGGACGACTGTGGCTAGGGCTGCATTTGAAGATATCAAGGAGGCAATTTCTAATGCTCCTGTATTGGCAAGTCCAGACTACACAAGCCCATTTTACATCTACTCCTTTGCATCTTCTCATTCAATCGCGGCTGCCTTGACACAGAAAGGTGAAAACAATGAAGAAAGGCCCATCGCATTTATGAGTGCACCTTTGAAGGATGCATAGCTGAGGTATCTAGACACTGAGAGACAAGAATTTGCATTAGTGAGGGCTGTGAAAAAATTTAGACATTACATTCTACGCAACCAGGTCAAAGCCATAGTTCCAGACGCAGCAGTAAAGATGTTGTTGATGCAGAATGAACCTAGAGAAAAGAGAGCTAAATGGATCACCGTGCTGCAAGAATTTGACATGGAAATCATTCCCATGAAGCTGGTCAGAGGGCAGGCATTGGTGCAAACTATAGCAAATATGTATCTAGATTTGATAAAACAACAGTACGTATTGAATTCCCAAAACGCATCAGACTGGTACGATGATTTAAACACCTTCTTGATAGCTAGAAAGTACCCAAATAGAATGAAAGCTTCTTAGAGGAGAGCCTTGAAGGTTAAAGCACAAAAATATATGGTGCAAGGAGGTCTTCTATTCATGAAGAACTATGATGGAATTTATCTGAGATGCCTAAACAGAGCTGAAGTAGATAAAGTGTTGACAGAACTACATGACAAGTATGGAACTGGCCATGGTTCCCATCTAGCTACAACACATAAAATACTAAGGGTAGGCTATTACTGGCCCACGATGTTCAAAGATACTGAGAGTCACATTAGAAGTTGCCACACCTGCCAGACTACAGCAGATAAAGGGAGAAATCAGGCCAATCCACTACAACCTATGATTGAATCAAGACCGTTTGCACAGTGGGGCTTGGATCTTATTGGATTCATCAATCCCCCATCTTCTGTAGGACACAAATTTATACTGATGGCAACAGACTATTGTACAAGGTGGACTAAGGCTACCTGCTGCAAATTCTCCACAACTAAGGTAGTTATCAAGTTTCTTGAAGAAAACATCATCACCAGGTTTGGAACTCCCTATTCATTGGTATGTGATAATGGCCCTGCTTTCTCTTCTTTAAAGTTTTCTAAATGGGCATTTGAATATGGGATCATTTTAAGGTTTTCTTCAAATTATTTCCCTCAAGGTAATGGATTAGCTAAATCAATGAACAAAATCTTATTAGATATAATAAAAAAGTTGGTTGCAAAGAGTCCTAGAGAGTGGAATACCCTGTTAAGATATGCATTATGGGTAGATAGGACCAAGTTTAAGACAGCTTTAGGTAGCACACCTTATCATTTAGTTTATGGGACTGATCCCATACTTCCAGTAAATCTAAGAATACCAACCTGGAAGTTTGCCAATGAGTATCTAGGCTTCGATGACCATAGGGAAGCTAGAATAGTACAAATGCTACAATTAGACAAGAAAAGAGGTCAAGCCTTTGAGAAGTTTGCCAAACACCAGGCAGTTGTTAAGAGGTGGTTTGATAAAAGGGCAAGAGTCAAAACATTTAGGATATCTGACTTAGTGCTGTGTTGGGACAAAGCACATGAAAATAAAGGAAGCCATGGAAAATTTGATAAACTATGGCTAGGTCCATTACAAGTCTCAGAGATAATAGGAGACAATACATTTAGACTTGAGACCCTGACTGGAGAAGATGTGCCATTAACAGTTAATGGCCAACATCTGAAACACTACTTCCAGGCCTGAGATAAAGGGCAATCCATTTTGGTGTAATATAGTGTAAGTAATGCCCTGTTCTTCTTTTGCTGTTTTCTTTTTTGGGGTTGGCTGTTTGTATGGTTTTGTTTTCTTTTTGTTTTTTTTGTTTCTATTTGTACAGTCTGTTTGTACAGTCTTCTTTTGCTTTGTTTTCTATCTTTTATCTTTCTTGTACAGTCTGTCTGTTGGTTTGTTTGTTGTCTCCTCAGCGGGGATCTTTATTTCACTTTAGAGTATTAAGGAACAACTAACAACCATTCTAAACAGCATAAAATCTAGGATATTCAAGTTAATCATTTGTAATTTATACATAACTTGTTTGATTATCATGAATCTAGAGAGTTATTTATCTTCTGAAATTTCATATTTAATAAATGTGATTGAGAATTCAAGGCAAGTTTCTCATGATGACACACCTAAAATCCTTGGGTTTGTTGAACCTACTAGTGTAGATATTAGGTGAAAAATTAGAGGTCACCCTTGCTACCATTACAATTCTCAGCTTAATTTCAGCAAGTATCCACTCCTTGCATCATGAAGCCACAAATTGCTATATCTTATGAAATCTCTTTCAAAATTAGAAAATAAAAAATAAAATAAATAAATAAAGTGGATTATACTAAAAATCTATATTAAGCCATCTAAGTAACTCTACTGGGGCTATAGACGCTTGCTGGCAGTGGGTCTCTACTTATGAGAATTGTAACGATAACCTTGCCGGGGCTATAGACGCTCACTAGCAGCAAGGGTCTATCCGGTCGGCTATGAGGGAATATCCTCACCTCCATAGGCTAATATCAGTCACTGGTTTATTCAACTGATCTTCAAGATGAGGCTTATTAATCACGTGCACACATTTAAACTGAAAATGAATATTCATGCACCCTTATTGAATGCCTTAGGTCTCAAGTTGAATAATAATTTACAAGATGGATAGTCGGAAGTTATGCATTTATCTCATTTAGTTTTCTTGAATACCTTAAATTTAGTTGTTTTTTTTGGTGGCTAGTTGTTGTGATGTTCACAACATGCCCCATTTTACTCCTTAGCAAAATAGGGACCCCTGTTGTGGCTTTGCTTTTTACTTCTGTTTTTTGTGGGTCTATCCTTGGTGGTAAGGGAAAAGAGAGTGAAATTTGCAAACTTTGATAAAATTAGTGAGAAAATGTATTTTGAGTGCTAGTGCCTAGTATGGTTGGATTCCTTATAAAAAATGAGCTAGGGTTGCTTTTTGAACCGTCTTAAAATTTGCCATATTTTTCAAGTTATGCCCATTTTGGTAAAATGCACTATGGGTTTTAAATAATTCAAAGTTTCAAAAGTTTCTAATAGTTTCTTAAAGTGTTTCAAAAGTTGCGCAGAAGAGGCCACGTGGTGCCTTCCGTGATGGTTTCATAAGTTTCTTAACAGTTTCAACAAAGTTGCGCGGAAGGTGCCACTTGTCACCTTCTACAATAGCCCCTTTAAAATTTAAACAACTTGCAGGTTCCAAAAGTTTCTAAATAGTTTCAAGGTACTGCGGAAGATGCCACATGGCATCTCCCACAGTAGTCCCTTAAAAGTTTCAAGCCCCCGCGGAGAGTCCCATATGTTTCAAACAAGCAGCACAGAGGGTGACAAGTGTCACTATCCGCATGACATTCAAATTTCCTGAAAGTTTCCTTATAAAGTTTCTAACAGTTGCAAGGGTAGTGCGGAGTGTACCATGTGTCACCCTCCATAGAGCCCCCTTAAAGTTTCTTAACAGCTTCAATGGTTGTGTGGAAGACACCACGTGGTGCCTTTCGCAGTAGTTTCAAAAAAGTTTCACAAGCAACGCAGAGTGTGACATTTGTCACTCTCCGCAGGGTCCTTTTGATGGTTTCATAAGTCTCTTAACCGTTTCAATAGTTGTGTGGATCGTGCCATGTGTCACCCTCCACGGGTCCCTTCCAAACATTTCTCAAAAGTTCCCTAAAGTTTCAATAGCAGCACAGAGCGTGCCACGTGTCACTCTCCACAAGGTTCCACAAAAGTTTCTAATAGTTTCTTAAAGTGTTTCAAAGGTTGCGCGGAAGATGCCACGTGGTGCCTTCCACAACGGTTTCAAAAGGTTTCGTAGCAGTTTCAAAGGAGTTTCCAAAGCTCTACGAAGTGTGACAAGTGTCACTCTCCGCAAGACCCTCAATAGTTTCAAAGGAGTTTCCAAAGCTCCGCGGAGTGTGACAAGTGTCACTCTCCACAAGACCCTTAATAGTTTCAAATGAGTTTCAAGGGCTCTATGAAGTGTGACAAGTGTCACCCTCCGTAGGTCCCTCTAAAGTCTCAGCAGTTGTGCGGAAGACCCCACATGGTGCCTTCCGCAAGCAGGTTTCAAAGTGCCTCAATAGTACCTAAAAGTTGCAACGATTGTGTGGATAGTGACAAGTGTCACTTTCCATGAGAGTCTCTAGGTTTCGAAATAGTTTCAATGGCAGTGTGGAAAGTGACACTTGTCACTCTCCGCGGGTCCTTTCGAAGGTTTCTTAAGTGTTTCTAAGTGTTTCAACGGCCCTGCGGAGTGTGACAAGTGTCACACTCCAAAGTATGACCCACCCTATCCCTTAAAGTCTCAACAGCATTGCGAAAGATGCCATGTGGCACCTTCCAATAGTTTCAAAAGTTTCGCGATAGTTTCTAAGGGTCGCAACAGTCACACGAAGAGTGACAAGTGTCACTTTCCATGATAGTTTCAAATGGAAGCACAGAGCGCGCCAAGTGTCTTCCTCCGCATAGAGCAACAGTTTCATAAGCCCCTCGCGTGGAACACGCCAAGTGTCACTCTCTGAGGGCACCGTTTCTTTAAAAGGAAAATAAAGGGTCTTTTTTGGCCAGAAATAGTTAGTCTGTGGGCAATCTTTAGGGCCCGCCGATAAGGTTTTCAGGTGCTGATAGGCAGGAAACATTTAGCGATAGGGTTTTTTATAGTTTTCAGTACATTTTGACCCTACGTTTACACCATTTCTGGTCTGCGATGGTTGACCCGGTAAGTTTTTTGACACAGTATGAATGTATGAATGTATTTTTTTGTAGATTTTGACCTGATAGTCATGATTTTTGCTCAGCCTCATGTGGATCTAATAGGTATTTTGTTTCTCATTATTTAAAAACAATGACACTTATTGCTGATCTATTTTTGCAGGTTTGCAGCTGAAGAGGGAGCTGAAACTTAATGGCAGTGACGTCCTGGAAGGGGAATCAGATTTTAGAAGCAAAGAGAAGATGAGGATGAAGTGCAGAAAGTCAAGAGACATCAATGGAAAGACCCAAGTGTAGATAAAACATAATGACAAGTAGGTTGCAGAATTTACTTCTGAGCTACTAGGGTTTCAGAAGGGGGCATATTTTCGCCCAAATTTGACACATATTTAGAGATATTTTTGGGAAATTGGTTCACTTGCATTCATTGCTGTAACATAGGGTTTGAACCATTTCTTAACCATTAGGGTTTTGGGCTATATTGAGGACAATCAGAAAGTCTATATATTGTGCCTTAATACATTGTAAGATTTTACAACAAGGATTTTAGGAAAACATAGGGATTTTAGCTTAGCATAGTTTAGAAGTAGAGGAAGGAGGTCACCTGTTTGTCTATAGTAAGGAGTACGTGGAACATCTAGCTTCCTTATTGTATCTGTAAAGCTTGTAAGTTCTCTGTAATTTGATCAATGAAACTAAGAGTCATTCCAACATCGTAAATCATGTAGGACTGTTTGTTTCTAATACAATAGAATCTGGAGTTCTGCATATATCTTTTGAGTGTTCTCCTGCTCTTCTTTGTGTTTTGAAATATTTTCTTTGAGAGCTTGCAATTTTAAATGTATGTTTGTGAAAATGCTCAGAACTTACATTTAGAGTTTTAACTGTGGATTTGATCAAATTGCTATATGATTTACATAGTGCATAACAGTACAATTAGATCCTTTGATAGATTTTAATGAGGTTTAGATTAGATCTTTCTAACTTTTCCCAACCCATCTAAAATATTTAGCTGAAAACGTAGAAATTTGAAGGAAATTTGTCTCATATTTGAAGAAGCATGAACAACAGAGTTAAGAGTAGACAAGTTTTCATAAATATATAAAGAGGAAGGCTGCAATAATTCAAGACAACCATCTAAAGCTTTGCAGTGCAGAAACACTTTTATGCAAAGGAATGAAAAAGTATTGACATATCTCATGATCTTTTTGCATAATTTGAGTCCAGTAAACCAAAAAGAAACCCTAAACTACGTAAGGTCCCTTGAACATTACAGCTTCACATTGACCAACTGATTTTGAACAACAGGACCATTGTAGACTTGGCATTAAGTGAATCTTAAACGATTCCCTCTTATCTTTCAAGTATAGTTTCAGTTCATTATATGTGAATTTTAACTTATTGTTATGATTGCATCAAAACAATCACCAACAGTAATGAGAGTTTATTTTCTTTCATTGATAAAAATGTTAAGTCTAAGATAAAAATGGGAAATAATGAAATAGTTCCAATTGTGGGAAAGGGGTCTATTATGTTTGGTACTAGTCAAGGTGAGAAGGAGATTGAAAATGTATATTTTACCCCTAGAAAAAGCAAAATCTCATGAGTATTAGACAACTGATCCAAAAAGGCTACAAAGTGTTGATGGAAAAGGGTGAATGCATCATTTATGAGAAGGATGGAAGCAAGAAAATACTTGCAATAGTGCCAATGAAAAAGAATAGAATATTTCCCTTGATGATAGAAACATGATTCTCAGCCTAGTCCGCAACTATACCTGTCAAGTTCTAGATGGCTCTAGATGGCTTCGAAGTCAACCATTTTGTGTCTTCAGCAGTGGCATAGCAAGCAACCTTCAAGATAGTCATTCAAGACCCCTCCAATCTTTTGAATCTTAGGTATGGATACTTAGGTTATGCTGGTTTGAATCTTTTGTCAAAGAAGGGTATGGTTAGAGGTTTACCAACCATTGTAGAGCCTAGTGGTAAATGTGAAGCCTACATTCTAGGCAAACAACGTAGGTAGCCTTTTCAATTAGACAACTCTATAAGGGCAAGAGCACCATTGGAGCTAGTGCACACTGACTTGTGTGGCCCTATGAAAATAAATTCTATTGGTAAGATCCAATATTCTATGACCTTCATAGATGACTACATCCATAAGACATGGGTTTATTTATTACAACATAAATCTAAAACATTTGAAGAGTTTAAAGTGTTTAAGGCCCATGCTAAAAAGGAGAGTGTACATTTTATCAATGTCCTAATGTTAGATAGAGGAGGAGAGTATACCTCCAATAAGTGTGTGAATTTTTGCAAGCAACATGGTATTAACAAGGATCTAACAACAGCCTATACTTTGGAGCAAAATGGAGTGGACGGGAGGAAAAATAGAACCATTGTGGAGATGGCAAGAAGTATGCTTAAAGCCAAGAGACTCCAAAATGAATATTCTGGTGAAGCTGTAGCAACATCAGTATATTTGATAAATAGAAGTCCTACAAAGGTACTTCATGACAAGATTCCACAAGAGGCATAGACAAAATATAAGGGTATGTTTGAGCACTTGAGAGTGTTTGGGTGTGTAGCATATGCACTTGTGCCAAAAGAAAAGAGGAAAAATTTGGATGACAAGGGTCAGAAGTGTATCTTCATTGGCTATTGTGAAGAGTCAAAAGCCTATAGCTTGTATAACCTAGTCACCAAGAAAATAGTTATTAGCAAAGACGTGGAGTTCTTATAGAATGAGTCATGGGATGCCTTGATAGATACTGACAGCTCTGGACAACTCCCAACAACACTGATTGATGAAGAAAAGGAGTATGAAGTCTAGCAAGATGATGTTATGGAGCCTCCTAGACAACTCCAGAGAGCTTCTAACATAGACCATAGATAGGTGCAGAGTTCTGTACACATAGCTCCAAATAGCTCCAGACCACTCCAGACATAGACAAAGAGCTCTAGATAGCTCCAAACAAGGTCTGCATAACATAGCAACAATAATAGTGAGAGTTCAAAACCCACTCTCACCTCCTTAATGCCAAGAAAGACCAAGAGTCTAAGGGAGATCTACCAAAATGAAAGGTATGATGAAGAGTTTGATGAAAATATGAATTTTGTATTATTTTCTCATAGTGATCCAATTTATTTTGAGGATATTGTGAAAGAAAAGAAATGGTGTGAAGCCATGGATAAGGAGATAGATGCAATAGAGAGGAATAGAACATGGGAGATAACTAATTTGCCTTCCAACAAACAAGTCATTGGAGTGAAATGGATCTATAAGACCAAGAGCAATGCCAATGGAAGAATAGAAAGGCATAAGGCAAGATTAGTTGTCAAGGGGTACAAACAGTAGTTTGGGAGAGATTATGATGAAACATATGCTCTAGTTGCAAGGATGTAAACCACATGGATAGTTATAGCAATCGCAGTGCAACATAAATGGAAGGTGTATCAAATGGACTTGAAGCCTGCCTTCTTGAATGGAGTGTTGAAAGAGGAAGTGTATGTGGAGCAACCACCTAGTTATGAAGTTGTAGGTCAAGAAAACAAGGTATACAGGCTGAAGAAAGCTCTTTATGGGTTGAAGCAAGTACCATGGGCATGGTATAGTAGAATTGACACATATTTGTTGAATAATAGCTCTAGAAAAAGTGATGGTGAGCCCACTCTTTACATCAAGACAGCTGATGATAAGAATTTAATTATTGTCTTGTATGTTGATGATTTTGTTTTTACTGGGGATGATGATTTTCTCATTGATGATCTTAAAGATGCCATGAAAAGAGAGTTTGAAATGATAGACTTAGGTCTCTTGAGGTATTTTCTAGGCATAGAAGTAAAACAAATGCATGATGGTATATTTATCTCTCAAGCAAAGTATGCAGCAGAGATTTTGAAGAGGTTTAGGATGCAAGATAGCAAGTTTGCCCCCACACCAATAGCTACAGGTATGAAGTTGAGCAAGGAGGACCATAGCAATAAAGTGAACCCAACCCTCTACAAGATTATCGTTGGAAGTCTGACGTATTTGACTACTACTAGGCCTGATATAATGCATAGTGTAAGTCTAATTTCCTGATTTATGGAGACTTCGAAAGAGTCACATTGGCAAGCAGGTAAAAGAATCCTAAGATATGTGAATGGAACCAAATGATATGGTATTTTTTATAGTGCAACAAATGTTTTTGGGTTAGTTGGTTACACAGATAGTGATTGGATAGGGAGTGTAGATCATATGAAGAGCACATCTGGATATGTGTTTCCCTTGGGATCGGGAGTCATTTCATGGGCTTCCAAGAAACAACCCATAGTTTCCTTATCTACAGCTGAGGCTGAATATATAGCAGCAAATGCAAAGCATGTCAAGCTATTTGGCTAAGGAGGATCTTAATAGATTTGAAGGAAGAACAAAAGGATGGAACAACTATATTTTCTGACAATATTTCCACAATTGCTTTGAAAAAGAATCTAGTTTTTCATGGAAGAAGCAAACACATTGAAGTCAGGTATCATTTCATAAGAAAATTAGTTGAAAATGGTGAAATCAAAATGAAATTTTGTAGGTTTGAGCAGCAACTTGCAGACATTTTTACCAAACCATTAAGCAAGGAGAACTTTGAACATCTCAAAGATAGCTTAGACATTGTGGACAACTCTAGTTTCAGTTCTGGAAAAAAGATCCAGATAGCTCCAGACAACTATAGACAGCTCCCGAGACATAGAATGAAAGAGGTTTGTGGCTCAAGATTTAGGGGGAGTGTTGGAAATTAAAATCTAGAGTACGTACTCCACCTACGCACTACCCTGTCATAGATTTCTTTGGGATCTCTCTCCTACCACATTGACCAAGGAGTTAATGCCATACACTTGGCATTGCAGACAGATTCATTGGTGGCCAATTTCATTATTGCTGGTAGGTAATTTTAAATTTGTTTTGAGCGCCATAATTTTCTTTGGAGGTTAGAGAAGATACAAAAAGAAGGGAATGTTTTAAAATGTAAGACAAAAAAGAAGTAGAGAGGCAGAAGAGGAAGTTACAGAAGTAGTAGCAATAGAGAATGTTCTTTGTGTACATGAACAATAGTTCTGAGCAATACAGTGTGTGTACAGAGAGTAGCAGATAGCTCCAATTTGTTGTGGGTTTGTGTGCAACTCTAGATTACTGCAAAACATGTTTGTAATGTTGTAGTTTCATGGTTAGAAATCATTTGTAAATGCTATTTTTTTTTATTTAATAGAACAAACAAAAGTTTGCAAGTCTTAGTTGTGTGTCTCCTTTGCAATCTGTTTTGTTATTCCACATTTTATTTGTGTTTGGGATTCAAATATCCATTAGATATGAGGCCCGATGAGAGGCTAAATAGTAGATTTTTATCTTAAAAAACACATGACAGATGAATCTATTTAGATGCTTTTTTTTAATTTTAAAAAGTGTGCAGTTAAACTCTATATGAACCATAGATCGATATAAGTTTGATAGGAATTTAGAAAATAGCTACATACTACTTGATGCTATCCAACAATATTAGTTCAAGTTTGGTCATTTTAAATTTTTTTTTGTACAATCAATGCTCTATCAATATATATTATATCTTGATCTTTTAGATTTGTAAGTTAAAAAAATATTCTAAATAGATTCATCTATCATTTGTTTCATAAGGTAAAAACCTATTATTTAGCCTCTCATCAGGCCTCATTCCTTTATAGTTCTGAACATATCTAAGATACTAGCAACAACAACTTCAACTTTATTGTTAGTCCTGAGACGATTTTTTCAATTCAACATGATATGTAGAAACCATAATAGACAACAGGAATGAACTAAAATTAGGATATTGTGTAGATTTGAAGCCCATCTTATGGAATATGAAACTAATCAAAATAATCTTCATTATATTCATTAAGGTTAGATCCAAAATTGACAGTAGTAGCTCGAGAATCAGTCATACCACCTTAGGTGTATTGACCATGATAAAATCATTGATCAAGTTCTTTAAGATACAAGCTACTTCTTGGACTCACACCAAGGCTCATCCATTTATATAACAACCACAAGGTGGATATCTAATATTTTATAAAGTATTCCTATGTAATCTATTTTATAAAGTCCACCTGCATATTCTTTCAGAACTCTAGAATGTAAAAATCCACAAGAAGCAGCATATAGAACAATCCACCAAAATGCAAAGTCTATTAACCTTCTAAATGATGACTCGATTTACACTAAGCCTATAAATCATTTAAATGTTGACTAGATATAAACTAAGTCATTATCCCTTAGCAGTTATAAAGGCATCTTATAAGATTAAAAAACCTAAAACTAAAACAATAATGAACTTGAAACATACCTCCATCCATTTGAGGAACATTATCAAGGATGGTAGTATTGACTGCATTTGGCAAAGAAGTACTAACTGGTGATGCACCCAAAGATGAACCATGACCTTTAACCATTACACGTCAATGTTGGGAATGAGGTGGACAAGAAGAAGTATAGACAATGCTATTGCTACTTTCATCTTCGCCATTATAATTAATCTTATGATAGTATACAATAACATAACGGGGCAATAGTAACATAAACATTAGCCCCTGCAATAAGCCGACAACCAAGAAGCCTCCTACCAATGAATCCTTGCTTAACTCTGAACTGAGAGATACCAAGCATTACAGTTAAAGCACATAAGGAAGTAGAACAGTGTCCAGACACAGATATTATTTTGGTTGGGATAACAAGAATTGATAGGAGGATATTATGATGTAGTAGATAATGTTAAGTTTGGATTTCCAATGGCCTTCACAACCACAATTCTATCATGGAATGTTTTGGAGTTTAGCAGATTCATGGGCAACGAGCTCTCCAATGCAAATATGGTCATTCAATGGGCCACAGATTGTCTTTTTAAAGCTACTGCTCATCCGGGCACCATATATGTTCAGGTTAGTAAATTCATAACAATAGAACAATTTTAGTCATGATGTTACAATGAAATTTTTTTAGTCATGATATTGTATCTCTTAGGTTTCTAAATTATAACAATTATTTAGGGTTGTTTGATAATCATATAGGTAGGAGACCCTACAAATAGTGGGAGAGGCTAGAAGACATGGACACTACCAGAACTACATATAAAATAGATAACCAATACCATGAAATGCCTACATCACTTGCAGCTGCATCCGTTGTGTTTTGCAAATCAGACCCTTCCTATTCTAATACACTCATTCATGCTTCCATGATGGTAAATTTTTAAGCACTAGAGTAATAGCATCTTAAAAGCATGATAACATTCAGAGTTTAGGAGCTGATGAATCAGACAATACATTTACATTGGAAAATAAACATGTTGGAGCCCAAGTGCTTTTATCCCAGGTATAGTAACTTAGAGTGTGACTACATATGCTAATCGAATAAGTAAGAAGTTATATAAGTAGCCACACTTGGGCTCCAACATGTTTATTGTCCCTCCCAAATGTATTCTCTGATTCATCAGCTCCTAAACTCTATCATTACCAAGTTTTTAAGATGCCGCTATTAATCTAGTGCTAAAAAATTTAGCATTATGGAAGCATGAATGAGTCTCTTGGAATAGAGATGGGCTTACTTGTGAAAAAGGGATGTAGCTACAAGTGCTTCAACCGTTTCAGGGTTTTGGTTATTTATATGTAGTTCTGGAAGTGTCCATGTCTTCTGGCCTCTCCCAATATTTGTGGTCATTGTTATGGTCCCCTATCTACATAATTTTCAGATGAGCCTCAATAATTATTAGAATTTATAAACCCCTGAAATTATTTTTCTGTTATGAATGAAATTTATGAACCTTCAAAGCTCTTGATTGATAGAGGCTTAATTTATAGATTTTTGGATGATAGGATGAATGGCTAAGATTTTATTAGATGGATGGCTAAGATTTGATGAGATGACTTTACGGCAAGAAAGGAGGCTCCTAAGTCATATCCTTATGCTGTTGAAGGGATGGACAAGATTTCAAGTGACAAGAAACTGAGGCTTATCCTTATGTGAACGACTAGGATTAAGAGGTGTTTATCCTTATGTGAATGGCTAGGATTATGGGGTGTAGTATGAAATGGGTGGTGGAGCTGTAAAGTTAGTGTGCTCAACATGTGACTCTTATTTATTATTTGTTGCAAGTGGATGAGGATTAGAACAAGGTGGAAAATAATTAATCAAATAATAAAATTACCTAATTAACCGGCATACCTATCTTAGGAAAAATCTACATAAATTAGGTCATGTATAGAATCAAAATAAAATAACAATAAAAAATTTCCTTTGTAAAGCATGCATTTTTTTATTTATGTGAAGAACCCTAACCCTATTTGTGTGTGGAGAGATTTGAAATAACCCAATAAATAAAATTTAAATCCCAAAAATAATCTAGTTTCTTAAAATAAGATAACACTAAAATATTTCATTTATTATAAACTAGCATACCTATCTTTACAAAATAATCTAGTTTCTTAAAACAAAATAACAATAAAAAATTTCCTTTACAAAGCATGCATATTTTTTAATTTTTTTTTTAAATAGAGATAATGATAACAAAATATAACACAATTTGATACAACAAGTTAACAAACATCTCTCGGAATAACATGATTGCATTATAATAACTAGCAATTTTCAACAACATACAAAACTCATTCAAATGATGTTTAGTTACTTGATTACCTTACTAATTACTAACATGATCTAACTAGCAGCCATGGTTTGTTCTGAATTTGAAAGTTACCCAAGAAAATAGCATTAATGAACTCATTAGGATGATAAAATATTAATTTACAAGTTTATCTTAGTAACCAACATTCATAAAAATGTAATGTAAGATATAAATGTTTCTATGAGTTTATACACATTTATACACCTTTACCAATACTACTAGATAGTCATTTATTCACAAGGTGGAAAGGTACCTCCTTAGCTTCTAAGTCCTACATGGCTTATAATCTCAAACTGCACATCTAAAGAGACATTAGTTTTGCATGATTATTAATTTCAAAATAAATATCAATTGCATAAAATGACAAGCCTAAGGCCCTAAGGGGCCAACCTAATGTCTTGGGGGCTCATCTAAGAAGGCCTTGCCTATGTTTGCGTAGTGCAAAGACATCATAGTTTGGACCTGTATTTACAACCACAAGATGGTATTATACAAATCAAAACCTCTACAATGATATCAACATCTTCTAATTCTTAAATACACATTCACATTACAATCCATTCCTTGAGGATAGTAGGAGATTAATGCTTACCTATTCCGCAACATTCTCATAAAATTTCTCAGAACAACATGATCTAAAGCTTAATTTTCTTGAAACAATTCTATATTTATCATGCAAGATTTAATGTAACTAAATTAAGAAGTCTAGCACACACCAGTATACTATATCAAGTACATACTTATCCTTGTCAATAGCAATATATGCACAAAAGACAAAACATTCATGTTTGATCTAGCTATATTTTCATCTTTCCTACCCTCAAATCCATTAAGGAGGTTCAACCTCATATCATAATCTACATCTTAAATAACATAACTATGACATTAAGATCTTATTTTGATATAGCCCACAACTTCATTTCTTGAACTTATTTTGATATAATATCCTCCATGAAGAAAACTCACACTATAATTATTGTATTAATGAATACAATTTCTTTCAGCGTTATTTATCAATTTACAAAGAATATCTACTCTTTTCTATATTACAAAAAATAATATTCAACATCTACTCTATCGCTAGAATCCTATTTAACCCATTATGATAGAACTGATAAATGCACAATAACACATTATTCAAGAAAGTAATACAAGCTCTATTAACAAAAATTAAATATAAAATTTTAGTTTCTCAACTTCACTCCACACTTTAACCTGAGATAGAAGTCTAAGAGATCTTACAAGGATTCATATATCTTAATAGGAGAATGATCTAACTCACACTAACATTACAAACTGACAAACATGTTACTTCATTTAGCACTATGTTTTAACTTACAAGCAAGCGTATTGTCAATATTTGGATCTACTTTCCAATGAAAGAAATATCACATTCCCTTATGAAATATGAGTTAATACAAACTCTAATCAAATATAAGGACATCGCTATTAAAACAATATTTGTATCAATGGTAATGGGTTTAACAATAAATGGGTCCCTACCTTACTAGATTGACTTGCTCAAGTTCCTAACTCTACTCTTGACCAACATTAATCATGTTTCCAATCATAACGTTCTCGTTCTCAAACACTATTCGAACACAATGAATCTAGTTAGGAAGGTTGTCAAAATCTGTTTGGTGTCCCATACTCCCAATCATCGTGATAGTCAGAATGACAACAAACAATTATTTACTTCAAATGAACCAACTAACAAGTAAACTATTCTTGCTAGAAATAATTTTGCCAATAAATTCCCAATTCATCAAATATCTCATCGATTGTTGTAATCATTATTTCTTTTCTCATATCTCAACTCAGAAGAGTGGAAAGAAGAAATCCTTATAATTCTGTGTTGTCCGAATAATCATACCTCCTATTACAACTGCTAGCCTTCCCAATAAGAATAATTACAGCCTCCATTACAAGTGATATGTAACGTTCTAAATCTACATTTTGAGGATTGACAATCACATTTCCTAGATGTAAACCTATTGACATCCATAAAGGCGGTCTTGGAAAACAGAGCTGTCCATGTTGTACATTTTTATCCACTGGGCTCTTAGTTATAACCAAAAGACACCAGAGCATGACTGTGACAACATTTTCCATGGTAAAACTTGCACATGATAAATCATCAGCTAGACAGCTTGCCCTATGTGCCTAAAAGAAATCAGAAACAAAGCTAATAAGAAGGGCTATCATCTGAAAGGTAAACCCCCAAATTGTCAAATAGAAATAAAGGAGATACGATGGAAGAGAGAATGTGAAACTGAAACAAATGGTATTGTTGATTCCACCATTATATCTTCCACTTCTCTTCGACGATTTCTCTTTGAACAAATGTTGTACTCCATTATTGAAAATTAATTATGGATGGAGCATTCACTGTCCCAAAACAAGCTTTAACAATTTAAGAAAATATATAAGTAGAACTCTATTAGACAAAATGAAACAACCCAATTTACTACTAATTATATATGGACTGCTCCTACTAATGTTGGGTATACATTTAGCTTAATTTAGGTAATTGTTTATATGGAATCAATTGTCTAAATATATCAGGAGAACTCAATGATGCCCTTAGAATTCAAGAGAAGAATTAAGAGAAGAATAAAATATTCTTATTAAAGAGTCATGACGCCCTAATTTCAAGCCTCTACTTTGTAAACTATTAAATAGAATTCGTAAAATTCCCGCAACCTTCAAAAAAAAGGATCTCATTCTATGAACGAGTAGTGAGGTATTCTCTAATTAAGGAACTCTACCACACTGCAATAGAATTTTTCACAATTATAGGTTTAAAAATGAATGCAAATGGCAGGTCAAAACCAAATCTCGACAGTATAGAAGGTCGATACATAGTTGGAGAGATTGGCTAAGAAAAAGGAAAGCACAACACATACCATATTTAAGAAATTTACCAATTGCTAACGATGAATAGGAAAATGCATCTTTTTTTTCTACTGCCAAGGTAAGAGTTGGCAGTTGCATTTCTTTACTAACCACGCCCATGGAACAACTAAAATAAATTAGGTAAGAACCCATGAGTATGCGTTGTTCCTCTGATTTTCGTCTAAATCACCCTAAAGACTACCCTTTGGACTTGCACGCTGGCATACTACTCTAAGAGACGAAAGAATATCTGGGAAGTTTCTTAAAGCAATCTGGCTTCAGCGAAAATACTTTGAATAGATTAGTTAATACATTACATTCCATAGTGTAGGTATATTATACAATGAACCGTTACAAAATACTCTGGGAGACATAAATGCTACCGTTCAAAAAAGAAAACCTTGGAGAGAAATCATTCACAAAGTGTCATGATTGAAAAATATGTCCAAAATAGATAATAATCCCATTTGAAGATTCCAACTGAAATAATTAGTGAGGAATCAGTTTATGCATGTACAGGACTTCGACACAGAAAACATTTAGCAGATCACTGTGATTAGAAAGGGTGAAAGGGTTTTTAGATCTGAGCATATAATTGATAGCGAGTATCATTTGTGCAAGTCACAACCTACAATAGTGGACGCTCATTGTGATCAACAAACACTAGAGGGAAAGTCGCAGCAGTCTTATCACCATTCGAGTGGATCTGCATGCCATAGAGCCTACTCTAAACGGGTTTTGTGACTTGGATATAAGTGAACAAAAGGTTCTTGTGATACACATGTTTCTCACCACATTACTGGTAGTTGTATCAGTCACCACCACCATCAGGCTACAACCTTCGATTACAACCCATCTAAAATAGGATTACGTCAATAAGAAACTATAACATTTGGGACTGCATTCTATAAGGGGAGGGGCCGGTTTGCATCCATTGCAATTATCCTGAAAAACAAATTTTGCACAGACCATGAAGTTCTTAATCAGATAATTACTAAATACTCACAAGAATGATCAAATTCCAGGATTGAGAAAATAAAATATTCTTTCCTATCATACCAATTTGTGCAAAAGTTGTACAGCTTTTCTTGCTCAGACAAATGCAACAAAATTCGGGTGAAGATTGTAACCTCCTGCTTGATAGAGTTCTCCAAACCTCCCCCTTCCTCCATCCCTACCCAAACTCAGATAAAGACCATGCCAAAAAGGTTTTTGAACCCAATTGTGATTTTGAATAGATATATTCTCCTAGTGTCGAAATCAAATCCTGAACAAAGATTATTATTTTCTTCCTGAAATGGTGTGCCAAACTAGATGGTAGTGCATAGGTAGCCTTGCATGTGATTTTTTAAAGAAAAGACGAGGCTATCCCCAAAAATATTCCTCCCCCCCCTTAAATAACATTTTATGAGCTAGAGCCGCATCCCCTGAAAAATGCATTTTTAAAATACCACTATCGCACTTTCTATTTTTAACTAAAATTAACCTTCTTTCATTTGAAACGTAAAAGGAATAATGATTCAAGATTCCCACTTTGCAAAACATCTGCCACTTAATAACATGTACCCAAAATATAATAATGAAATAATAATAATAAAATAAAGAATCTTTCTTAAATATATAAGTAGATCAATGCAAATTGATTAATTATTCCTTTAAATACATATCATAATTACTAAGTAATTTTCAAGTATGCTCTATACCTCTTAATGGAGGATGTATTCCACACCTGAGTCAGACTTAGTCCACAATCATTAACTGCACATCCACGGTGAAAATGGAGAGGCACTACATCCTCCCCCTTTAAAACTTGACTTCCTCCTGGAAGCCCTAAACTAGGGTGAAAATATAACACATTAGTACCAATCATCAAAACTGATTCATTTCATAGAAATAATATACACTGGTTTGCTTATGGAAAGAATTTATAAAATATAAACTTATGTACTCCATTTCAAACATAATCTACCCTTCTAGTTTTCAATGTCTCAATAGTAACACAATCAAAAATTGCATTTCAAATATGATTCCATCTTACATAACCACTCAAACTCCTTACATATTAGCATTAACAACCATCAATTTCTTTTTGAACTAGGAAAACATTGTACCCTTTTAGTCTTAACTAGTAGAAATTCTCATATCATAAACATGTAAAGTATTCAGTTTCGAATGTATCTCCATTACAATTCCTTTTCCAATTGGCTATTAAGCAATCAACACGCCAGAATGCTAAATTTTCACATAATAACAACATAATTATGCATGTAAAGTACACACTTTCCACAAGATCTCAAAACATATTCAACAAAAAAAAGATCACAATTTTTTTTCACCTTTCTTTTGAAGCACGCAAACAAAATTTATCATTTCATAATTACAATTTTCTTAATTTACCAAATATTCTCACATACACCCAAATTCACATAACTGGGAATGACCTCACAAGGCTACACAGGGGTCCATCTGGATACCGAAAAGCAACATACTAATCCATGATACTTAATCCATGAGCCAAGAGCCAAAATCCATCTCACATAATCCATACCTCACACTTAGTGACCTGTTGGTGTTAGGCCACACTCACAGGGTGAGACCATCCAAGCAAGCCATGATGACCTCTCTCTTGTTGTATAAGGTTGTTAGCCTCCAAGAGATAGTGATCACACCTAGGTGGGTATTGAATCCTAGCTATATAATTAACCTCACATACCCCCATCCTCAAGGTTCCCTGCATCTGCTTCCTCGTATACACTCACCAAGTCTGCCTCATACGTCCTTGGAGAGGAATCACAATATGACACATGGCTGGCATAAAAAACAATAAGGATAATTAGTTTAGCCACCAAAATCATAAAGAAAGATTAAATAAAATTCAATTTCAACAAGAAGGCAAGAAATGTGTGTACTTTCAACACTAAATCAAATGTAACCGTGAGGGTTACTGCAAATAGGATCACAAGTATGGCTAAACCATCACAATTAAATAGAGACAAAGTGTCGACCTTCACAAACAATAGAAAATCATCAATAACCATAAAGAAAATCCTCAATCTTTGAAAGTGCACTATACAACACTGTGTGACTAGATACTAGCCACCAATCGAGGAAGGGGGGAATAATGTCAAGCTATAGTAGTAGCCCTCATGTGGTGTGGAGTGAGCACGTCATCCACATGGTTCAAGGTGTACTCCTCAGCTACACCCTACATCGTGTCGTCACGCGGCATGGACTAACCAAGTGGCTCACACACTCCTTGGCTGCCCACATGGAATATACGCCTTGGCCACATCCTGCATTATGTCTTAGCGCGACATGGTCATAAGCCAACCAGAGAAGGCACGTACTAGTCATATACCGCATGGCAGTGTGTTTGTGGCTCTACAAAAGTAGGCATGACCATAACACACCCCACATAGTGACACCTCATGGAAAAGTCACACGTATGTATTCATCGTAGCCAAAGGTATACATGGCTAGGACATGTACCCATATGCTAACTGACCCAAACACTGTTGAAAGCAAACATGAGTATCCCTCTACAAGTGTGCGAGGCCCCATTACGCTCATCACACAAGTAGGCTATAACACAATCTCATAGTGCACCTTCACGTGTCTAAGCACGTGGCATTGTGTCCTCGAGCCTAGCTTGCTACCATCAGCAACACGACATCATCACCAGCACTGTGTCAGAACATCAGTGGGGTGTGGCATCATACCTATTGCATCATGTCAGAACATGTGTAGATACAGAATCTATCTCAGCATGGGTAAGAAATCTCTCTCCACATGCTGGACCTCAAAATATACATGGGGCACATGGTCTCACTTGGGTTATCCATGTATGTCCCAGACCCCAGCCCCCAAGTGATGATTAATGTCGTCGCATAGTTCCAGTTGGGTTGTCCATGCAAGTCCTAGACCCTGGCCCCCAACTGACAACTCATGTGGCATATCATACCTGTCGCGAGGACAAGGTAAATGATCCTCCAAGAAATACCATCCAGATGCTCAGAAACTGTGGGGATTAGTCTAGCACATATGGATCAAGTACCTTGATCCATCATAAGGGAAAGTAGTGAGTACGTTTCCTCAGGTTCAGTTGAGTGAGGGACCGCTCTGCACCATCATAAGCATATGTTGTACACTCTTCCCAAGGAACTTTTTGGCTTCTACTACCCCTTCACAAACTGAGGCACTAGAGAACCAAAAGAAGAGAATCTATGAATCTAACTTTTGGTTACTCTTTTATATATATAATTTCAACCACTCAAGGGTTGGCCCTCAATTAGGTAACAAACATACAAACACACATAATGGTATGGTTAATTCCACACCTAAAATATACATATTCCCCATAGATGGGTACCTAGTATCCCCATCCCATAGGCACACAAAGCAAGTACGGGGTATACACAACACTCAACCAATGCACAGTTATTGGTTTCTCACATTTACAGATGAAGATTTACATTTACATACACAAGTTTCATTACTACCATAAGTACACTTATTTCCATAACCAATGTGATTCCCTTTTAAAAATCATAACATTGCTTTCTATCCCCTTCCCTTTTCCATTTTTCTTCCACTCTACTTTTCTACATATCACACAATGCTAAATGTCAATATCATGATCATCTATCCAATACATCAATCTAGGTGTTTAGATTAAAGTATGTTATCCAACACAAGATTTCCTATCACATGCATAATAAGAATTACTAAACATGGGCAACAACATTAACCAAAGATGCCAGTGCTGAAACCTAGCTCTGATACCAAATGTAATGCCCCACCATGCAACCCTAGAGATAAGTCAACTAAATCAAATACAAGGCAGGATTTTTTTTTTAAATAGAGATAACGATAAGAAAATATAACACAATCTGATACAACAAGTTAACAAACATCTCTAGGGATAACATGACTGCATTATAATAACTAGCAATTTTTAACAACATACAAAACTCATTCAAATGATGTTTAGTTACATGATTACCTTACTAATTACTAACATGATCTAACTAATAACCATGGTTTGTTCTGAATCTGAAAGTACCAAAGGAATACACACACACATGCACAAATTGTAATGCCTACCCAAGAAAATAGCATTAATGAACTTATTAGGATGATAAAATATTAATTTACAAGTTTATCTTAGTAACCAACATTCATAAAAATGTAATGTAAGATACAAACGTTTCAATGAGTTTATACACATTTATACACCTTTACCAATACTACCAGATAGTCATCTATTCACTAAGTGGAAAGGTACCTCCTTAGCTTCTAAGTCTTGCATGGCTTATAATCTCAAACTGCACAACTAAAGAGACATTAGTTCTGCATGATTATTAATTTCAAAACAAATATCAATTGCATAAAATGACAAGCCTAAGGCCCTAAGGGGCCAACCTAATGTCTCGGGGGCTCATCTAATATGACCTTGCCTACATACGCGTAGAGCAGAGACATCGTAGTTTGGACCTATATTTACAACCACAAGATGGTATTATACAAATCAAAACCTCTACAATGCTATAAACATCTTCTAATTCTTAAATACACATTCACATTACAATCCATTCCTTGAGGATAGTAGGAGATTAATGCTTACCTCTTCCGCAACATTCTCATAAAATTTCTGAGGACAACATGATCTAAAGCTTAATTTTCTTGAAACAATTCCATATTTATCACACAAGATTTAATGTAACTAAATTAAGAAGTCTAGCACACAGCAGTATACCATATCAAGTACATATTAATCCTTGTCAATAGCAATATATGCACAAAAGACAAAACATTCATGTTTGATCTAGCTATATTTTCATATTTCCTACCCTCAAATCCATTGAGGAGGTTCAGCCTCATATCATAATCTACATCTTAAATAACATAACTATGACATTAAGATCTTATTTTGATATAGCCCACAACTTCATTTCTTGAACTTATTTTGATATAATATCCTCCATAAAGAAAATTCACACTATAATTATTGTATTAATGAATACAATTTCTTTTAGCATTATTTATCAATTTACAAAGAATATCTACTCTTTTCTATATTACAAAAAATAATATTCAACGTCTAATCTATCGCTAGAATCCTATTTAACCCATTATGATAGAATAGATAAATGCACAATAACACATTATTCAAGAAAGTAATACAAGCTCTATTAACAAAAATTAAATATAAAATTTTAGTTTCTCAACTTCACACCACACTCTGAGCTGAGATAGAAGTCTAAGAGATCTTACAAGGATTCATATATCTTAATAGGAGAATGATCTAACTCACACTAACATTACAAACTGACAAACATGTTACTTCATATAGCACTATGTTTTAACTTAGAACCAAGCATATTGTCAATATTTGGATCTACTTTCCAATGAAAGATATATCACATTCCCGTACAAAATATGAGTTAATACAAACTCTAATCAAATATAAGGACATCGCTATTAAAACAATATTTGTATCAATGGTAATGGGTTTAACAATAAATGGGTCCCTACCTTACTAGATTGACTTACTCAAGTTCCTAACTCTACTCTTGACCAACATTAATCATGTTTCCAATCATAAGCTTCTCGTTCTCAAACACTAACATATAAACTGACACTAACATTACAAACTGACAAACATGTTACTTCATATAGCACTATGTTTTAACTTAGAACCAAGCATATTGTCAATATTTGGATCTACTTTCCAATGAAAGATATATCACATTCCCTTACAAAATATGAGTTAATACAAACTCTAATCAAATATAAGGACATTGCTATTAAAACAATATTTGTATAATGGTAATGGGTTTAACAATAAATGGGTCCCTACCTTACTAGATTGACTTACTCAAGTTCCTAACTCTACTCTTGACCAACATTAATCATGTTTCCAATCATAAGCTTCTCGTTCTCAAACACTATTCGAACACAATGAATCTAGTTAGGAAGGTTGTCAAAATCTGTTTGTTGCCCCATACTCCCAATCATTGTGATAGTCATAATGACAACAAACAATTATTTACTTCAAATGAACCAACTAACAAGTAAACTATTCTTGCTAGAAATAATTTTGCCAATAAATTCCCAATTCATCAAATATCTCGTCGATTGTTGTAATCATTATTTCTTTTCTCAAATCTCAACTGAGAAGAGTGGAGAGAAGAAATCCTTATAATTCTATGCTGTCCGAATAATCATACCTCCTATTACAACTGCTAGCCTTCCCAATAAGGATAATTACGGCCTCCCTAACAAGTGATATGTAATGTTCTAAATCTACGTTTTGAGGATTGACAATCGCATTTCCTAGATGTAAACCTATTGACATCCATAAAAGAAGTCTTGGCAAACAGAGCTGTCCATGTTGTACATTTCGATCCACTGGGCTCTTAGTTATAACCAAAAGACACCAGAGCATGACTGTGACAACGTTTTCCATGGTAAAACTTGCACATGATAAATCATCAGCTAGACAACTTGCCCTATGTGCCTAAAAAAATTCAAAAAACAAAGCTAATAAGAAGGGCTATCATCTGAAAGGTAAACCCCTATATTGTCAAATAGAAATAAAAGGAGATAAGATGGAAGAGAGAATGTGAAACTGAAACTAATGGTGTTGTTGATTCCACCATGATATCTTGCACTTCTCTTCGATGATTTGTCTTTGAACAAATGTCGTACTCCATAATTAAAAATTAATTCACTATCGGAAAACAAGCTTGAACAATTTAAGAAAATATATAAGAACTCTATTAGACAAAATGAATCAACCCAATTTACTACTAATTATATATGGACTGCTCCTACTCATGTTGGGTATACTGTTAGCTTAATTTCGGCAATTGTCTGTATGGAATGAAATGTCTAAATATATCAAGAGAACTCAATGATGCCCTTAGAATTCAAGAGAATAATTAAGAGAAGAATTAAATATTCTTATTAAAGAGCCACAACCCCCTAATTTTGGTGCAGGAGCACCAAGACATCTGGATTTTACTTGATCTTCTAGTAGTTTGTTTAGTTTAATAAGGTCCTTGAGACCATCTCCTTTTTGTAATAAGGCTTGAAGCCATGGTAGTAGTAGGACTATGTCCAAATACCTAAAATCTACTCTCATATTGTAAAGGAGGACAGTCATATTGTAAAAGGCAGTCTCCTTAAGTTTGTAGCCCTCCTAATGTGTGTAGGGAGAAATCTTATTGGTTGTTAGCATGTCAAAGGTTTGGAGGTGTGCTAAAACCTTGTCCAAAGGTCAACCAAGTGTTAAAAAGCATTGTTAAACATAAAACCATCGATATAGTCCTAAAGAGGACAGTTACTAAAACAATCATTTAGTGTTGCAGTTGAAATCAAGAAAATGCTTGACGGTTGGGGTAGTTTCATCGACCCCAACCACTCCCACTCGACTTCATGCAAATGTTGAGGATTATTTTAAGCCTACCAAGGTTCTTTTGTAGAGAGACAACTGGTGGTTTGCAATAAATAACAAAAAAGATCTCTATTTTCCTGCCTTTTCTACATTTTTCTGAGTTTATGTGTATTTGAGCCCGTACTACTGTACAGTACGGCCCTGTTGTGGAATGTTGAATGCTTGGAAGTGAAGGTTGATGGATTGACTGTCCATTGATGTGAGTTTGAGCCCTTGAGATTGAAGGAAGATAGGCTATGATTGTAGAATATCGAACTGCTCTGTAAACCTGCTATTACAGTCAGAAATTTGCTGTTCTCTTGCATGCTCCGTACCTGTACGGCTGAGTGGTGGTTGGTGTCTATTATGGTTGGTTAGTGTGGAGAGTTACCTATCATTTGCAAGTTGTTTGGGCTCTTGACATTCTTTTATATCTCTGTATTTCTCTTTTATCTGCAAGTGGGTTTGAAAACCTAACTTAGGGCTTTTCTGAGTAGCCCGATGGATTTATCCTCATTCCACTGATCTTCTCTGTTTTTGATTAGTGGAATGGGTTGTATGATAGCTAATGCAAGGGCTTGTAAAGGTTGTGGAGGCAGGAGGATGGTTTGGACTGAGGGGTCATGTAGATGACCCTGCAAAACCATGTTTGTGACTTGGAGATGGATAGCAATAGCTAGATGATGACCAGTGACTGTGGGAGTGAAATCCTGTTGAAATACCAATCTTTAGCAATGGTACAAGATTTTTGGATCTAGTAATGATCCTATGACAAGAGGTAGGAAGAGACCTCTCTAAGAAACCAGTTCATTTTACCTTATGTTGTCTCTGACAGTCATCTCTGAAGACAGTCACCTTAAGGAAGAAACTAGGTATGTTTTGGCATGTAATTGATTTGTAAAGGAATGTCATTAGATGTTTGTCATGTTATTGGTTTGGCTAGTTGTATGAGATTGGATTTGTCTCAATAGTGATCATCCTAAGAAGGATATTGTGACTGTCATTCTAGTGGAGTAGTAGTGTTGTGACAGTCTAGGAGACTGCTGTCCTGTAGGTCCTGCATAGTGGGTTAGATCGAATGTTAGATGGAGTTAGGTATCATATGATATGAGTATTGAATCCACTCACTCTTGTGTCATGAACAAGTTAGTGATTGTGTTAAGGTCCTTCCTGTAAGAAGTCTAATCTCAGTCAAAAACAGTGAACCTAAAGGGTCATTGCATTGAAGTTTTGGAAGTATGCCTCTGCTGTCCTATATGCTCTACATCATTTGTGGTATCAGAGCAAGCAATTAGATCCTTGAGGGTGTAGTAGGGTCTTGTGAAACAATAAGGGTTTGTGAGAGTTGTAAGGATGCCTCCAAAGAATCAGATGGCTAGGGAGAATAATGAGTTGAGAGAAGCCTTAGAGGCTAGAGAAAAAGAGTTGAGGGACAGAAGAGAACAGGATGTTGCAAGGGAAAGAGAGTTGAGGCAAGTGAGAAGGGAGAATGCATCAATCTTGGCAAGATTGGAAGCATTGGAGAAGAATCCTAGAAGGGATGAGCAAGATGATCAAGAAGGAGATGATGAGGTAGATGAGAATCCTCCTGAGGATGAATTGGATCCTGAAGAGAAGAAATTTGTGAGATTGCTGAAGGTAGTCCAAGGTATTGGAATGAAGGCAAACATAGAGTTACCTATCTATTAGGGGAATATGGATAGTGAAGAGCTATTAGAGTGGATAGATGCCCTAGAAAATTTCTTTGAGTATGAGGAAATGAGTGATGAGAAGAAGATTAAATTTGCAAAAACAAAACTGAGAGGAACAACACTTACATGGTGGAGTAGTGTGCAAATAGAAAGAGTGGCTAGAGGCACAAGAAGAATCACTTCTTGGGGTAGGATGAAGGATATGATGAAGGATCAATTCCTTCCATCTGATTACTCCATTCAAACAAAGAGGATGAGGCAGAATTTGAAACAAAAGGACATGGATGTTATGTCCTATACTGAGCAATTTCATAAGCTTAGTATTAGAGGAGGATTGGAGGATGAAGAAGAGAAAGTGGCAAGATACCTTAATGGGCTTAGGTATAACTTGCAAGATGAGATTGGTTTGGCAATACCAAAATCACTTGGAGAATGTTTTCAGTTGGCCATAAGGGCTGAAGAAAGGGTGAAGAGGAAGCAAGAAAGACAAGGAGGTAGTGGAAGAGGATATAGAGGTAGGGATAGACCTACTAATGAAGTACAGAACAACAATGAGAAAGGTAAGGAGTTTTCTGCAGATCAGAGAGGTGGATATAGAGGTGGAGGTAGATTTGGATCAGGAAGAGGAGTATTCACAGGTAGATGTTATCATTGCAATGAAGTGGGACACACATCTTTCAAATGTCCTAAGAAGGATGATGTTGACAAGAGCAAGGATAGAAGAGTTCACTTGGCACAAGAGGAGGAGAAGCCAGAAGAACTAGAAATGTTGTCAGCCTCTCTAGTAATGGTTGGAGAAATGCTCATGGTGGAAAAAGGCAAAATGCAGCAATCACCACAGGTATCTATTTTTAAAACAAATTGTTTAAGCCATGGAAAAATATGCAAGTTGATTATAGATTCAGGTTCCCATAATTTAGTTTCTTGGGAAATGGTGCATAAGTTGGGATTGAAAACATTTGATCATCCTAGTCCTTACAATGTCACTTGGGTCAGTCAAGAACAGCAAGTAATGGTTAATAAGAAGGCATATGTTGATTTTTCCATTGGTCCATATCAGGATTATGTTTTGTGTGATGTCATTCCAATGACATGTGGGCATATCATTTTGGGTAGACCATGGCAACACTTAAGGAGGACAATTCATGATGGTTACACTAATAACTATTTGGTGCACAAAGATGGTAAAAAGTTCAACTAATGCCTTTACCTTGTGAAGACAAGAAGGAACATGTTATTATTTGTTTTGGAGAGAAATTGAAGTTGAATGTGCAGGTTAAGGATGATTGCAAACAACAGGAATAGTTGCAGCAGAAGAAGGTGGAAGACAGTCCTAGAGAACAACAGGTTTGGGACTTGAGTTATGTCAAGATTGGGGACATTGATTGCCCTATAAGGAGGCAGAAGAAGGAAGGCAAACAGTAGATAGTACAGAGAGGAATAAATCAGAACCTCAAGTTGGAAAGAACAGAAGCATTGCAGCAGCAAGGTCCTAGACAAGGACACCAAAACAAGTTTTATAGTCCTAACACTGTTTACAAGAGCCATGCAGGTTGGAGAAGGAGGAAGACAACTCCTAGAGAGTTCATGTTTCCTAGTCAGAGGAACATTCCAACAAGATTGAAGAATGTTTGGAGAAGAAGCCATAACTCATGGGACAACAGTTTTCATCATGCTGGGGAGTATGGTGCAGGAGCACCAAGACATCTAGATTTTACTTGATCTTCTAGTACTTTGTTTTGTTTAATAAGGTCCTTGAGACCATCTCCTTGTTGTAATAAGGCTTGAATCCATGCTAGTAATAGGACTATGTCCAAATACCTAAAATCTACTCTCATATTGTAAAGGAGGATAGTCATATTGTAAAAGGCAGTCTCCTTAAGTTTGTAGCCCTCCTAATGTGTGTAGGGGGCAATCTTATTGGTTGTTAGCATGTCAAAGGTTTGGAGGTGTGTTAAAACCTTGTCCAAAGGTTAACCAAGTGTTAAAAAGCATTGTTAAACATAAAACCATCGATGTAGTCCTAAAGAGGATAGTTACTAAAACAGTCATTTAGTGTTGCAGTTGAAATCAAGAAAAAGCTTGATGGTTGGGGCGGTTTCATTGACCCCAACCACTCCCACTCGACTTCATGCAAATGTTGAGGCTTATTTTAAGCCTGCCAAGGTTCTTTTGTAGAGAAACAACTAGTGGTTTGCAAGAAATAACAAAAATGATCTCTGTTTTCCTCCTTTTCTACATTTTTTTGAGTTTATGTGTATTTGAGCCCATACTACTATACAGTACAGCCCTGTTGTGGAATGTTGAATTCTTGGAAGTGAAGGTTGATGGATTGACTATCCATTGATGTGAGTTTGAGCCCTTGAGATTGAAGGAAGATAGGCTATGATTGTAGAATATCGAACTGCTCTCTAAACCTGCTATTACAGTCAAAAATTTGCTATTCTCTTGCATGCTTCGTACCTGTATGGCTGAGTGGTGGTTGGTGTCTATGATGGTTGGTTAGTGTGGAGAGTTACCTATCATTTGCAAGTTGTTTGGGATCTTGAAATTCTTTTATATCTCTGTATTTCTCTTTTATCTGCAAGTGGGTTTGAAAACCTAACTTAGGGCTTTTCTGAGTAGCCCGATGGATTTATCCTCATTCCACTGATCTTCTCTGTTTCTGATTAGTGGAATGGGTTTTATGATAGGTAATGCAAGGGCTTGTAAAGTTTGTGGAGGAAGGAGGATGGTTTGGACTGAGTTGGTCATGTAGATGACCCTGCAGAACCATGTTTGTGACTTGGAGATGGACAGCAGCAGCTAGATGATAACCAGTAACTGTGGGAGTGGAATCCTGGTGAAATACTAGTATTTAGCAATGGTACAAGATGTTTTGGATCTAGCAATGATCCTATGACAAGAGGTAGGAAGAGACCTCTTTGAGAAACCAATTCATTTTACCTTATGTTGTCTCTAATAGTCATCTCTGAAGACAGTCACCTTAAGGAAGAAACTAGGTATGTTTGTCATGTAATTGATTTGTCAAGGAACATCATTAGATGTTTGGTGGTGCAGGAGCACCTACCTGACAGCTGGCCTTCATGAGGCAGTTAGTTAGTTTGAGTCTTGTTTATGTTTCCAAGAAGGTCTGATAAGACCAAATGCATGTAATAAGGTCATGCTGATCATGTTAAGATCATGTTGACCATGCTTTTGCTATTTTTAGGAAGTTTGTTAGGACAGCTGTATGCTGTAGGTCTGGTTGGATCTCCCAGCCGCTTGGAGAGAGTTCCCAGCCGCTTGGAGTCGGGTCAGTAGTACTCGCAGGAAAATCTATTTAAGCATGAGGATCGGTTGACTGTAGATCATCGATCAATAGGATAGTATTGCATTGAGCAGAGGAGTTCGAGTGTGCTGTGTGAGAAATAGTATATTGTATTGCATCTTTGAAATCAATAAAGATCCTGTTTTCATTTTCTGTTTGATCTCCTTTGTGTAATTGATTTGCTGGTTTGGGTGGTTTCATGGATTCACTGATCCATTCCACCGGTTGATTCGTCTGATCGGTGGAATGGTTATGTACAGTAGGGTAGGATTTAGTTTGCTTGTTTGCATGCAGGTGTGCAGGATCGCGGTTGAAAGGTGTTGAAGACCCTAGCATGGGCATGTGCTAGGTCGAGCTGATAGAGTCTGGAAGATCACCCTGGAAGTGGATCGAGTCATCCCAGGAGGTTCAGCGGATCAGAACAGTGAAAATCCGCTAAGGTTGAAAAGTCGTTAAAACGGCATCATCAGGATATTTCTGCTTATATCCTATAGTCGCTTCGGGCATCATCATCTGAGTAAGAGGAGATCGGCATGATGCGGTTGAGTGCATAAAGGGAAAGTGCATCGGGGTGATCATCATCAGGAGTTGCCGAGGAGGAGCGCATCGGCATCAGGTAGAAGATCGGGTTGATCGCGGGCCGGAAAAGCTAAGTTTGGCCAACATCAGGATATGACGTCATCATCATCAGGATATACGTCATCAGGATATTTCGGAGCAGCAGGATATTGAGGAGCTGCAGGTGACGTCATCGTCATCAGGACATACGTCATCAGGATATCGGGTGACGTAAGCATTGAGGGAAGGTGCGAGGAGTTAAGGTTTGTCATCATCAGGATAAATGGAAGGAACCGGATGTTCTTTATCCTGTTGATTATCATGATGTTGAATATCATGATGCTGAAGATAGTGAAGACGGAAGTTGTCGCTGAAGTGAACAGTGGACGTCAGGAGGATGTTCGCGCTGGTCGAACATGATGATGCTGTCGATAATTGACTAAGGTGATGCTGTTGACATGCGAAAGGGCGAGGGCTTGTCATCAGGAGGATATCGGTCGGAACAGTAAATATGATGATGCTGACAGTGTTAAGTCAAATATGATGATGATGGTGATGATGATGATGATGATGATGATGATGGGCTGCAGACATCCATGCTGTATTGTAAGGTTATAGTGTGGATGCCTCTGCATCATAGTGGTATCAGAGCTCAGCAAAAGGTCTGGGCTGTTGTGTGTTGATTCTGTCACCAAAAGGGCAGAGGTAGAGTTGATTGTGTGTTGTGTGTTGAGTGAGAGGTTGACAAAATGCCTCCTAAAGGTAGTGGTACTGCAAGGGAATTGCAGGAGATGAAGGAAAAACATGCCAGAGAGATGAGGAAGATGAAGGAGCTTGCTGAAGCACTTCAAGCCAGGCTTACAGCCCTGGAAAAGAACAAAAAGAGGGAAGTGGCAGACAGTGAGTCTAAAGAAGATGAAGATACTGTAGAAGAGTATGAAGAGGTAGCTGAAGATCTGGATGCTGAAGACCAGAGACTTGCAAAATTGTTAAAGGCAGTGCAGAGTGATAAACCTAAGATAAAGGTTGATGTTTCCAAGTATAATGGAAGTTTGAATGAAGATGAGTTATTGGATTGGATTGCTGCACTTGATAATCACTTTGAATGTGAAGATGTTGCTAAGGATCAGAAGATAAAGATTGCAAAGACCAAGTTAGGAGGTCATGCTTTGGTATGGTGGGATTATGTACAATCTGAGAGAAGGAAACAAGGGAAGTCAAAGATCACTTCATGGGATAAGATGGTAGCAAGGATCAAAGGTAAATTTTTGCCAAGGGATTATGAAATCTAGATGTTTAAGAAGCTGCAATTTTTAAAGCAGAAGGAAAGGGATGTGAAGGCCTATACAGAGGAGTTTTATAAGTTGAGTATGAGATCTGGTCATCATGAGAATGAGGTAGAAAAAGTGGCTAGGTACTTGGTTGGTTTGAGATTTAACATACAGGATGAGTTAGTTTTAGCTAACCCTAAGAATGTGGAGGATTGTTATCAAATGGCAATCAGGATTGAAGAAAAGATGAATAGAGGACATGATAAGTCCATGAGAGGAAGAGGAAACAATATGAGGGGAAGAGGAGCAGCCCCTACACAAAAGCAAACCAATGAGGGTCAAGAAGACACTGGTAAAGGACAGGGACAGTCTGATTTCAGAGGTGGATGGAAAGGTAATAAAGGAAGGTTTGGAGGTGGTAGAGGTTCTACTACATTTTTAGGAAAATGTTACACCTGTGGTGAGTTTGGTCATCCATCTTTCAAATGTCCAGAAAACAAAGGTTCATCATCCAGAAATGATAGAACTAGTGACAAGAGGGTACAACTTGTACAAGAAGAGATAGTAGAGCAAAGTGCGCAGAGTTCAAACACTTATCAAAAGGATAAGGAGCCTGATAATTATGCATACCCAGAGAGTGGAGAGTCTCTGATGATGAGAAGAACAGTGACTACCATGAAGGTACCTGACAAAGAATCCCCACAAAGAAGGTCTCTTTTCAAGACCATATGCAAGAGCAAAGGTAAAGTATGTAAGGTTGTCATTGATACTGGTTCAACAGACAACATGGTATCTCAGGAAATGGTGGATAAACTCAATTTGGAAAGGATTCCACATCCACACCCTTACAAGGCATCTTGGGTGAGTGATAGTCAGTCACTTTTTGTCTCTGAACAAGCATATGTGGATTTTTAGATTGGAGCATATCAGGATAGAATTTTGTGTGATATTTTGCCCATGGAATGTTGTCACCTACTGTTGGGTAGACCATGGCAATTTGATAGAAGGGTACTGTATGATGGTTATGCTAATACATACACCATCAAGAAAGATGGGAAAACTATGAAGTTGATGCCATTGCAGGCAGATGCTGCAGTACAGGGGGCAGCCAAAATCATTTTAATGGGAAAGAAGGAGTTTGTGCAGATGCCTATAGGAGTAGGCATAAAGGCAGTTGAGGATACTGCAGGGAAAGGAGTTGTTCAGGACAACAGGTTGAAGAAAGTTTTAGTTGTGACTGACAGAGGTCAGCAGCAGGTGCAGAAACAGGTTTGCACACAGCAACCAGTTCAGAAGAATGACAAGGATGTTGTCATAATTGGGACTATTGTTTGTCCTATAAAGGTTGAAAGAAAGATAGGATTGAACATTGTAGAAGTTCAAGAGGCAGTTCAGACAGAGGTTCTGGTCAGACAACCTGACAAACACAGGGTATGTGAGAAAAAGGCCTACATCAACAGGCATGAGGATTTACTTGCCAGAAAGCCAGTTACAGTTCAGAAGTCTTGGAGCAGCCAAGAGCCAGCAGAGGACAAAGCTGGAACAGATCAGCATATTGCTAAGGCAAAGTGTAAAGGTGGAGGACTTCCACATACTAAACTCATGGGACATGAGTTCTTTTCTGTTGGGGAGTATGGTGCAGGAGCACCTACCTGACAGCTGGCCTTCATGAGGCAGTTAGTTAGTTTGAGTCTTGTTTATGTTTCCAAGAAGGTCTGATAAGACCAAATGCATGTAATAAGGTCATGCTGATCATGTTAAGATCATGCTGACCATGCTTTTGCTATTTTTAGGGAGTTTGTTAGGACAGCTGTATGCTGTAGGTCCGGTTGGATCTCCTAGCCACTTGGAGAGAGTTCCCAGCCGCTTGGAGTCAGGTTAGTAGTACTCGCAGGAAAATCTATTTAAGCATGAGGATCGGTTGACTGTAGATCATCGATCAATAGGATAGTATTGCATTGAGCAGAGGAGTTCGAGTGTGCTGTGTGAGAAACAGTATATTGTATTGCATCTTTGAAATCAATAAAGATCCTATTTTCGTTTTCTGTTTAATCTCCTTTGTGTAATTGATTTGCTGGTTTGGGTGGTTTCATGGATTCACTGATCCATTCCACCGGTTGATTCGTCTGATCGGTGGAATGGTTATGTACAGTAGGGTAGGATTTAGTTTGTTTGTTTGCATGCAGGTGTGCAGGATCGCGGTTGAAAGGTGTTGAAGACCCTAGCATGGGCATGTGCTAGGTCGAGCTGATAGAGTCTGGAAGATCACCCTGGAAGTGGATCGAGTCATCCCAGGAGGTTCGGCGGATCAGAACAGTGAAAATCCGCTAAGGTTGAAAAGTCGTTAAAATGGCATCATCAGGATATTTCTGCTTATATCCTGCAGTCGCTTCGGGCATCATCATCCGAGTAAGAGGAGATCGGCATGATGCGGTTGAGTGCATAAAGGGAAAGTGCGTCGGGGTGATCATCATCAGGAGTTGCCGAGGAGGAGCGCATCGGCATCAGGTAGAAGATCGGGTTGATCGCGGGCCGGAAAAGCTAAGTTTGGCCAACATCAGGATATGACGTCATCATCATCAGGATATATGTCATCAGGATATTTCGGAGCAGCAGGATATTGAGGAGCTGCAGGTGACGTCATCGTCATCAGGACATACGTCATCAGGATATCGGGTGACGTAAGCATCGAGGGAAGGTGCGAGGAGTTAAGGTTCGTCATCATCAGGATAAATGGAAGGAACCGGATGTTCTTTATCCTGTTGATTATCATGATGTTGAATATCATGATGCTGAAGATAGTGAAGACGAAAGTTGTCGCTGAAGTGAACAGTGGACGTCAGGAGGATGTTCGCGCTGGTCGAACATGATGATGCTGTCGATAATCGACTAAGGTGATGCTGTTGACATGCGAAAGGGCGAGGGCTTGTCATCAGGAGGATATCGGTCGGCACAGTAAATATGATGATGCTGACAGTGTTAAGTCAAATATGATGATGATGGTGATGATGATGATGATGATGATGGGCTGCAGACATCCATGCTGTATTGTAAGGTTATAGTGTGGATGCCTCTGCATCATTTGGAATGTTATTGGTTTGGCTGGTTGTATGAGATTAGGTTTGTCTCAATAGTGATCATCCTAAGAAGGATATTGTGACTGTCATTCTAGTGGAGCAGTAGTGTTGTGACAGTCTAGGTGATTGCTGTCTTGTAGGTCCTGCATAGTGGGTTAGATGGAATGTTAGATGGAGTTAGGTATCATATGATATGAGTCTTAAATCCACTCAATCTTGTGTCATGAACAAGTTAGTGATTGTGTTAAGGTCCTTCCTATAAGAAGTCTGATCTCCATCAAAAACAGTGAACCTAGAGGGTCATTGCATTGAAGTTTTGGAAGTATGCCTTTGCTGTCTTAGATGCTCTGCATCAAATTTCAAGCCTCTACTTTCTAAACTATTAAATAGAATTTGGAAAATTCCTGCAACCTTCAAAAAAGGATCTCATTCTATGAACAAGTAGTGAGATATTCTATAATTAAGGAACTCTACCACACTGCAATAGAATGTTGCAGAATAATAGGTTTAAAAATGAATGCAAATGGCAGGTCAAAACCAAATCTCTTGATAGTGTAGAAGGCCGATACATAGTTGGAGAGATTGGCTAAGAAAAAGGAAAGTACAACACATACCATATTTAAGAAATTTACCAATTGCTAAGGATGAATAGGAAAATGTATCTTTTTTTTCTACTGCCAAGGTAAGAGTTGGCAGTTGCATTGCTTTACTAACCATGCCCATGGAACAACTAAAATAAATTAGGTAAGAACCCATGAGTATGCATTGTTCCTTTGATTTTCCCCTAAAGACTACCCTACAGACTTGCACGCTGGCATACTACTCTAAGAGATGAAAGAAAATCTGGGAAGTTTCTTAAAACAATCTAGCTTTAGCAAAAACACTTCGAATACATTAGTTAATACGTTACATTCCATAGTGTAGGTATATTTCATAATGAACCATTAAAAAATTCTCTGGGAGACATAAATGCTACCATTCAGAAAAGAAAACCTTGGAGAGAAATCATTCACAAAGTGTCATGATTGCAAAATATGTCCAAAATAGATAATAATCCCATTTGAAGATTCCAATTGAAATAATTAGTGAGGAATCAATTTATGCATGTACAGGACTTCGACGAAGCAAACATTTAGCAGATCACTATGATCGAGAAGGGTGCAAGGTTTTTCAGATTTGAGTGTATAATTGATAGAAAGTATCATTTGTGCAGGTCACGACCTACAACAGTGGATGCTCATTGTGATCAACAGACCCTAGATGGAAAATCATAGCATTCTTATCACCATTCAAGTGGATCTACATGCCATAGAGCCTACACTAAACCAGTTTTGTGACTTGGATATAAGTGAACCAAAGGTTATTGTGATACACATGTTTCTCACCGCATTACTAGTAGTTGTATCAGTCACCACCATCATCAGGCTACAACCTTCGAGTACAACCCATCTAAAATAGGATTACATCAATAAGAAACTATAACATTTGGGACTGCATTCAATAAGGGGAGGGGCCAGTTTGCATCCATTGCAATTATCCTAAAAATAAATTTTGCATAGACTAAGAAGTTCTTAATTAGATAATTACTAAATACTCACAAGCATTATCAAATTCCAGGATTGATAAAATAAAATATTCTTACCTATCATACCAGTTTGTGCAAAAGTTGTACCTCTTTTCTTGCTTAGACAAATGCAACAAAATTTGGGTGAAGATTGTAATCTCCTGCTTGATAGAGTTCTCCAAATCTCTCCCTTCCTCCATCCCTATCCAAACTTAGACAAAGACCATGCCAAAAATGTTTTTGAACCCAATTATGGTTTTGAACAGATATATTCTCCTAGTGTCGAAATCAAATCCAAAACAAAGATTTTTATTTTCTTCCTGAAATGGTGTGCCAAACTAGATGGTAGTGCATAGGTAGCCTTGCATGCAATTTTTGAAAGCAAAGACAAGGCTATCCCCAAAAATATTCTTCCCCACCTTAAATAACATTTTCTGAGCTAGAGTCGCATCCCCTGAAAAATGTTTTTTTAAAATACCACTATCGTACTTTCTATTCTTAACTAAAATTAACCTTCTTTGATTGGAAATTGAAAAGGAATAATGATTCAAGATTCCCACTTTGCAAAACATCTACCACTTAATAACATGTACCCAAAATATAATAATGAAAATAATAATAATAAAATAAAGAATCTTTCTTAAATATATAAGTAGATTAATGCAAATTGATCAATTATTCCTTTAAATAAATATCATAATTACTAAGTAATTTTCAAATATGCTCTATACCTCTCAGTGGAGGATGTATTCTACACCTGAGTCAGACTTAGTCCACAATCGTTAACTACACATCCACGGTGAAAATGGAAAGGCACTACAAAATAAGACTAAAGTTTTCACCTTGTAGGTGAGTTTTCACCTTGTAGGTGAGTTTTCACCTTTCCCATATGTTTTTCATCCTCTCCACCCTCTAGAAGCCTTCTAGAGGTCCCTTAGAGCCATCTCCCTCTTTCAGTTTTTATTTTCACTCAAGCAATCCAGATCTCCCCCTATTATTTCCAGATCCCCCATTGGGAGATCCTACTTTGCAAGTGGAGATTTGGATTCTTACACATGACTAACCTATTTTCAAAGGCAAAATCCCTCCTTTTTATCACCTCTACCATGTCCCATCATGCATTTTTACCCAGACCTCTTTCTTTCTAGATCTATCATCGGCCGACCCTCATAAATCAGGATCTCCCCTAGGCAACCTAGCGTCGCCCCCCAGGTGACCCATGGGTGACCTTGTCATGTTTCTAGCCATGGAAAAACTCAAGTGTCTAACTCGAAATAGTTCTATTTTCACATTTTTTCTTTCAGTTCGCATGATTTTTGATGCCTAATATGGAGTTGAGTATTTCATGTACCCACACATGCATAATTAGCTCTATTTGATCTGAAATTAACAACTCATTCTCTCCCATGCATTCTTCTAACTCCATTTCTTCTTCAATGATAAGCTATTATTGCTTTATCACTCCCTAGTTAGCTGAGTTCACTAGGTAATCAATCTAGTTAACTCCCCAATCAATCCTTGTTAACCCTTCAATCAATTGAGTTAACTTCTCAATTATTTCCACCTCTTATCCTTCTTCTAACCTATAAATACCCCCCTCCCTCAAGCACAAATGAAGGCAAATTCATTATGCACACAACTCTTGCTAAGCTTTTTCTCTCCCATAGGATGAAGGTGCCTTTTACTTGTTCATTGTTCATCAAGCTTTCACATAAATCTCCTCAAGAATCCTTACGCTTCTTCAATCAAGCCATCACACTCATCAACAACTCTCATTGAGCTCTCTTTGCAAATCTTTTAAAGCTTCTTTTGCTTCTTTGTGTTGTCTTGTTGCCAAGAGGTCTTCCCACTACTTCAAGAGGATACAAGGTTGCCATCAAGGATTTCTGAGGGTAGTGGAGGCTCACAAATATTCTTTATTTTAGGTTCCTCTATGCTTTTTGTCAATTGGTAGTAATTAGAAAATTGAAATGGCTCTTGGGATTAGTAATTTATTGCTTTTTTCCTTAATAGAATAGTTAGATCTCGTATTCTAGAAGTAATTTGCATTCATTGTTTACTTCATTTACTTGCAATTTCCTTTTCTAGATTAAATAATTTTAAAACATTCAAAAATCCTAAAAACATAGAATATTTGCATTAGGTAAAATTCATTCTAGTTGCATTCATATTTCCTTTCTTAGAGTAAAAGGCATCTTTTATTTCCAAAATACAAAAAATCACAAAAACAAGTTTTTGCATTTCATATAGTTGCATTCATAAATATCACGAAAAGAACAAAAACATTAGCCACATAGATAACTTGCAAACCCTTGATACCAGCACAAGGTTAACCAAGATCAACTATTTGTTCAAACCCTTGATACTATCAAAGGTCAACAAAATTCATCACATAACTAAACCTTAGGTCAACTCAAAACCTTAAGTTAAAACCCTAATTCTAGTCAAGGTTAGTCCACATACACCTATCTCTTGTCTCAACTCATGAATGTGTCTAGGATTAAGAGGTGAGTTGGTGAGGGAGATCCTCGATAAAATAGAGGAAATCTATCCGAGGCCACAACAAGATCCATTTGTCTTATAACAACTATAAGCATTTAGACAACTTCAAATACAATGAGCAATCATCCAATGAATTGAAAGATAATAAGCTGTCAACGAAAGTAACATCTTACCCACACAGAGGTGGAATAGTAGAAACCCTAATAGAAGAAGAGTAACTAGTGACCATTTGGGTCATAAAGTTATCTCTATAACAATAATCATTGAATGAACCATCCACATTAGCACACAACAACAAAGGCCCAAGGATGTTCTAACCCCTCTCAGTGAATGCCAGCTCTGTAACGAGTTAGACCACCACCGTGTCATGCCTCCTCTTGACTGGCTACTTCCACGAGAGTGAGAGTGACATGGTGGTTTGCTGCATGGCAAGGAGGGAAGGGTCCATGTGCATGCTGAAATCTAACTAGACAACATTCAGATTAGCATTGATCATCATTCAATAACATTATTAACTATGCATAAATATCAATCTTCAACAACAATTAATGCAAGGAATGCATATATATATATAGATATATATAGATACATATGATATAAAAGAGGCAACATATTGCCATATATATCCATCCAACAGTGGTGGTATATTACCTAGTTCCTCTTAAAGGAACACTCTTACACAAGGAAGTATTATCTTAGTGATCCATAGGATCACTTGAGCATCTCAAATCATCTAAAAAGATGAATCTCATATTTGTACGATCTCTCTAACTCATATGATTATCCTTAAATAGTTATACTTACTTAACTCATTATATATGAGGGATGAGTGTGAACTTGGCATGTTTTTAATCTTTCACCTTTACCCCTATGAGGAAGTTTGGGTTATTAGGGACATATGATTTGTTATTATTATTATTATTGAAATGGCTCACATGGTAGGTGACTCCCAAATGGTGGTATTGATGTGCATTGGTGAAACCTTTGGACCAAGTGGTGGTATTGATGGACATTCATGAAATCCTTGTGCCTACGACAATGGAGTATGATTATCCAATGCTCTAAACGTAATATTTTCCCCTCCTCTGCTAGGGTAGATGATTGGACTAGATTAATGACCAAGCTCGACATCGCCATTCCCAAAGTATATCATGAGGCCTAAACATGGTTAAATTGTAAGTATGAGGAAATACGTTTGAATACATGTACTTGTTCACTATCCTTGATTATGATTATGATATTGCTAAACCTAATGATTATAAATGGATATATGTATTTGTATATGTTTTCAATACCTTTGATTGTAGGATTTGAGTATATGTACGCACAAGTGACATTACATTCTTGTTCATTGTTATTGACTATGATTATGATGCATTGATTTCATTACTAAATTGATCTTTAATAGTGCTAATTTCCCCTTCTAGTAGTTATTCTTGTGTGGAGGTTAGGAAATCAACAACATTCAAAAAGGGAACATTACAAGTGGTATAAGAGCAATCTTTCTACCATATTGTGGATGATAGGGACTTACACAACTCATGTGTACTCAGTATATTATATCTTACATGTATACTTCATGCCTCACATATACTTCAACATGGATCTTCTCTCCAGCAATAATCTTATTCATCATTGATTGTCTCCATGCTATCATATCATCATCTATTACACACTTCTATGATTTAATTTACCTTCTCTACAAATTCATCCCTCCAAAATTTTAAGATGATTTCATCATTCATGTCTTTCCTCAATAATAACTTAGTATTGTCTTCTTGTAGATGGTGTTTCTATTGTCAATCAAAGTGTGCACCCAAATTCTAAGCTATCAGCTTAGCTACTTGTTGAGACATGGGAACACTCCTAGGCCTGTGGGTTGCCTAAAACTTGGAGTGAACCTCGAGAACCGGCTGGTTCCCCTAGTAAATCACCTAATCTAAAAGACTTCCTAAGAAAATGGTTAAGAAGATAACTAAAAATTAAATTCTAAAGCCTAAGGATATTTTACCAAAATTTTAACTTCTTTTGATGTTTTTACTAACAATCGATTTCTTAGGACAATGAATTTCACAATTTCTCATGTGCATACAACACAAAAATAATTTGCATGAAGGTTTGAAATCAAACACAACATGAAACCCGCATCATATGAAAGTTTTTTGCACTTGCAATAATAGGACATAAAAAGGATTCGAAAGATAGAATCACAATGATAACATCTAAATATTAATGCAAAATTAGACAAAAGATGGGAAATGAAAGCTCTATTGTCTATTAAAATTGAAATGAGTATAAAAATTAGAATTTGAGCACAAAAAGTGTTTACAAGCTCTCTATAGGTGTACAAGAGAGAAAGAAACTATATCCGAACTCAGAAAAACTAATTTTTTTCTCCAATATATGCCTCTAATTTTCCAAAAATGGAAAAATAGAAAAACTACAAAAATCTCTCTGAAAGCTAGCCTCCAAGTCATTTTTAAAATCCACTAAAAAGCTGCCAAAAAGCACACTAAAATGCCTCCAAATTGAAAATAAAGCCTGCCAAAATGCTGCCCCAAGTGGTCCCACCAAACCCCCCTCAAAATTAGGCTTTACCTGACCAGAAAAAGCTCTAAATTGCCCATATTTGTCTAATCTTGCCTAGAAGAAAAATCAAATCCAAAAGAAAGATTATGTGTAATTTTTCTCTGCTTTAACTGCATATAAATAACAAATATTTAAAAGCAATTTATAAGTTATTGCTTTAACTATTATTTTATAAGATTCGCAGTTTTATGTCCTACTTTATCTTGATTTGATTTTTGTAAAAAATAATAATACAAGGCCTTTGGTTTTATCTTGCCATGTATATTACATTCTATGGACCTTTGATTTTCTATTAAAATCACAAAATATGACAGCATATTAAATGGTTAAAAAATTAAAAGCCTCTAGGGCTTGTCCTCCATTTGATCTACAAATAAAATCCTAAGTCATATGGGCCTATGTAGAAAAGGGACCTAAGGCGTATGACATCCTAAGTCATGAGAACTAGGTAAATGCAAAGTAAACACAATACCATGAGGGGTATTAACTTAAGGCATTTAAAAATAAATTTGATGTGATAAAAATCACAATCAAATTAGGGCTCCAAAGTAACCCTAACACAAAACAAGCCATGTCCTAACTTTTCAGGCTCATTTCACATTGCATTTTTTGGAGATGAGTCTCTGCTACAACTATGGGGTTAGGGTTTGAACAGGAAAACTTTGATTCCTTTGCTATTTCTGATGGATTTCCATGGATTCTTTTGAAGATTTTGAATGAAAAATAAAAGGTAAGACTCCTCTGCACATATTTGATCCATTTTCTTCTTTCTAAAATCAAAACTTGGCCTTAAAGCCATGGATCTCATGTATTTCTCTGATGCATTTATTTCTTTCTATGGATATTCCTCATCTCTATTTTGAGGCCACCATGAAGAACCATCTATGAAGCTATTCTCTATGTATTCGACATATATTCCTATAGAAAATGAAAGGTAATTTTCTTTGTCTTGGATGCTTCTCCATTTCCTATAGATTTCTTGGTCGAGCATGCTTACATCTCATATTTTGTGAAAGGTTTATGGGAAAATCTTCTGTATATTTTCTTCATTAGAGGCCATGGCCATATTTGTATTTTTGCATTTCTTTGTTTATATGAGTTTGAAACTTTCCATTATTCTATATCTGTTATTTTCCTTGAAACCCCAAATGGGTTTAACCTACTATGAAGAAAAAGATTCACTCTATCAGTACAACCCGCGACTCTACCTCATAGTTTGGATCTCATTCCTTACACTTTGACTCTACTATGACTGTGCTTGCACTTTTGTATTTGATATTCTTCATTTCTCTGAGTGTTAATCAAACCCTCATGTGTTTGAACTTACTATCTTCGATGAATTTTATGATCTCTCCATTTAATGATAAGGGTTTGTAAAAAATGACTTTCAGGTAGCAGTATGAACTAGGTTTCTCTCCATTTTTATATGTAAAAGATAATCAAATTATTCTATTCTTTGTTTTCAAAAAATGCAGAAAAACAAGCCTTATACTGGGTCGTGCCCTAATATATCTGATTCTTTATCATTTCTGAACTTCACCAAACCCTTGTGGGTTCCATTTTGTTCTGAGTAAAAACAATAGGTTCGAGCATAAGCCACAACACAATAATGCAATTCCTGTAAAACATGACTATAGTCTCTCATTCTAAAAACTATTTGTTTATGGACAATGTCTTAGACTATGGCTCTTGGTGCTCAAAATTTTGTCTATGTAGCAACATAAGGGATACTACAGGAATAATAATGCATGATGAAAAATACCTCCATTTTCTTTTCATTGTAGCTGCAAGATATCTCAACTCTTAACATTTCATTTATCTTCTACTTACAAAAAAAAATATTTGATGAGATTTGAGAAAGATTATGATTCATTTCTATTCCAAATGCATTTGAACAATAACTTCATATGCCTACTATAGGCTCTTTCACTTTCTATTCAATTATATTGTATCTTTTCAAGATTCAGAAATATGCTTAATGTGGCATGAGCTGCCCTTTCATTTAATACTTGTACTCCATAGCTCCATCTTGTATACTACAGAGGCATCTGGTGACTGATTTTATTCTTATAGTTGTTCTATGTGTTGCATGGCTTTTATTGTTCCAATATAGTGATTTGAATGCATACAAAAGGCAATATATGATATTGTAACGATAAATAGATGTAGTAATAGATATTCTGATGTTGAAAATACCTTCTACTCAGTTTCACACCTCATTGGGCAGCCTTGAATGAGCTCACTACTCATTTATGATTCTCAACTCATCATGTTTGAGCTGACAGTCATGAATGAGCACTGATCTTGAGGCTCCTATAAACACTTTATAAATTACTCCTTTAGTTGAAATGTTTATATTTGCACAATATGAATATGTATTCCTATTCCATTCCCCTTGAGATTTAGGGGTAGCATGCTGGGCTCTAACCTTGTGGGAGCCCACTTTGCACTAGATGCTGAAATGTCTTCAAACCAGCAACTTAACTTCTTCTATACCTGTACAGGAAACAAACATGTTAATTTAAAATAGTGAAGCTCAATGATTGTTTCATTTCTTCAATCTCTCTTGCCTATGGATGATTTGATATCTGATATAGTACATCATAGGTAATATGTTATGTTCCTGTTGATAGGCACATAGGAAACCATATCTGGAGCTCTAACAATCCTTCTTGTCATGGTACATGTTCATTCAAAGATCAAGAGTGAGGATGAGCCAGCTACTATGAAGATCAACCAAGACTTGAAATAGGCAATGATGGATATGCTCTTTTCCCTTCTTATCTTTAGATTCATAGTGTATTTCCTATGTTTGTACTAGTTTAGCTATTCCATTGACTTGTATGGGACATTTGATCTTTCTTTCTTTCATTCAATGCAATGCTTACTTAGTTTTTATATATCTTAGTTGTCAAAATGAATGAACATTGTAATGTGAAATGAAATAACTTCTACCTCTCATAAAAACTCTACAAAGCAATGAATGATGAACTGAATTTCTCTCTTCTGTCATAACAAAAGCATGATAAAACTGAACCTTCTCTTTTCAAGCATCTTAAACTATGCAAAACCAACATAGCAGAAAATGTTAAGAATCTTTCATCTTAAAATGGAATAATTATTTCATCTCTACCAATTTAAGCTCTAAGTGAAAAATTGGTAACAATTTCTATTTGAAGTGTCAGACCAAAGAGCCTCACTCATCGTGATATAGATAATTATAATTTTGCTCTCTCATCATTCTTTCTTGATTAACACAATCATGGTTCACATTCTCAAGACTATTATGTGCTTTTTTATCAATGTTAAGAGTTTACTAGACTATATATAGTTATAATATAATAGTTGAGATAGTTTAACCATTATCACCCACAAATTTAGTTCTTGCAAATCATAGTCTAGATATAATGGTCATAACATTATGCCCTAACTCCGAAATATAAGTGCTAGGTTCACTTTTCACTATGGTTTATCATACAATTTTTCCTTACTACTATTAGTTCCATCTTTTCATTAGACTAATACAAATTAGTGACATCAACCTAACTATTATGTACAGATCTAGCACTATGCTATGTTTTTATAGTAGACTATGTTCAATCAGTTCATGGTAATGTATTTACCCCTAAGTATTTAAGGAAAAATACAATTAACCTTTGATAGCAGGGTACTCTACTACTACAATTAGTCTTATTAGGAATAACCTTGATTTACAAATGTTAAGCAATATAAATTACACTAGCGAACCAATGCACAAATTTTCAAGACCAAACTATCTCTACCATAGGATTGGGCATCAGAAATCCAACCAAAATAATCATATCCCAAATTATATTGTCTTAAACAAACAATAATCAATTCTAGGTTATATTAAGATTTTACAAGCAATAATAGGCAAGATTTCTACAATAGAAAGATACAAGTTACTTACACAAATTGACAAAGGAAGGACATCAATCTAGTTAAAAATAGAACTCTAGAGTCTCTACAATTAAAACCCAATTACACCCAATCACCCTGATCCATTTAAGGGATTGAGAACACCCTATTAGATGCATCTGTTGGCAAGAGACACTGCTACACATGACAAGTATTGTCATTGATGGAAACTAAGTCTACCTTGCACATCCGCATTGCATAATCTGTTCATACTGGAAGTCAGAGTGAACATTTGTTTAAGATCAGATGTCAGAAACAGAGCATGAGGCAAGGTCTGGTATCTTAGTCTGGATCTCTCTAGAGGTACTTCATAGTGTCCTACAAATCTGAAGAAGTGATAAGGAGTGTCAAGACTATCTAAATCCAGAATCTAAGCCTCCGATGATAGATAAATCAAAAGTTATAAGGATCTGAGTATCGGGTTCCAATCAGTCAGCACAGTCAGAAGAGGAACAAGGCAGCTTAGTATTTGATCTTGGTCCGGATGTAGAAAAGTTGTTGGATAAGTAATTGGTGATAAGCAGCAAAATTGGCCAACATAATTGATGATCTGGAAACACAACTTTTTGGTCCACGTTGATATTTGTTCATAGATTCAACCAACAGAGAAGAATGTTTAATAAATGTTCTAAGTTTTATTGAAGCTGACTATAGTTGATTGAATTTGTTGATGTGGATATATATAGTTGATAGATTCAAGTGTTATGGTGTGTGTGTATTATGCGATGATGGAGTAAGTGCGCAAAAGGTAGATTAAGGTGTGAAAGAGAAGAGGTCTAAGGTCTAGATTATGACAGAGCAGTAAATAGGGCAGAATAAAGATTAAGTGTGTAAGATCAGTATTTTGTGCTTAACCAAAACTAAATTCTTGCATTGGTAGATGCTATTCATCAGTTCAAACTATCTGTAATCCTTTTGTAATCATTCTTGTAGGCAGTGAGCCTCTCTTGAGCAGTGAGCTTTGGGCAATGAGCCCAAAGGCATGTGCCTTCCCCTTTTGTAATACTTTTAATAGAGTATAATCTTTGTGGGTTAACCCCCACCATGGTTTTTCCCTTAACCGGGTTTCCACGTCAATAATCTTGGTGCCAAGTGTGTTATTTATATTTCTTCTCATGTTTTATTGATTCCTACTTTTCATGATTATATCATTAATCTATTAATAAGTTGTAAAGAAGAATTATCTTTAGTAAGCATTAAAGTTTTAAGACAACTGATTCACTCCCCCTCTCAGTTGTTAGCCCTAATTCCAACAATTGGTATCAGAGCTAAGTTCCTTGGAAGAAGTTTAACAACTTAAGAAAGATCTGGGAAGGTATCAAAACGGATTCATAAAATCTTTAGGAACAACATAAACTTGCTTTAGAAGATCTTGATCGGTCTAGAACATATGTCAAAGAACTACAAGAAAACCTTAAAGATGTTGAATACTTCATTGAGACCTTAAAAGAGAAATTAAGAAAATATAATTAAAAGAGGAAGGAGCTACTTCATCAACTAGGAAATCAAAATGTAGATAATGACATGGATGAGGCTCTAAAGAAGAAGACAAAGGAATGTGAGAAGCTAGCAAAAGAAGTTTATGTTCTAAAACATGAAATGGAAACTAGGGTGATGAGGATAACCAAAGAAATTGAGGAAAGAAAGAAGACTGAAGAAGACCTGAAACAAACTCTGAAAGAAAGAACATAAGAATACTGCAAATTGGATGGAATTGTTGGCCATCTAGAGTCTGATCTACATGAAAGAAAAGACAATGAAAAAGAACTTGAAAGGCAAATTGTCATTCTCAAACATGACCTAGAAGTTGCAAATGAATATAAAGATAAATTCAAGAGAAGTTTAGCTAAACTTGAGGTGCTGCTTGACAGTCAGAAGAAGGAAGATGATAAGCATGGTCTAGTATTTGAGATAGGTGAAAGCTCTAGATCTAGTCAATGAAATCTTAATGCAGGAAATCAAAGAAGGAATCCTAGAAGACCTCCAATAAGACAACTCAATGCTCAAAGGTATCCATCTTTCAATGGAAATTGTTTCAAGTGCAATAAATTTGGTCATAGAGCTACTTAATGCAAAAGTAGAGTAAATCAAAGTAGTCCATCCTTCTCTAGTCAATGCTTCAATTGTAAGAGGTATGGTCATAGATCTAATGAATGCAGAAGTATGATGATGAATAACTCTAACAATAGAGGAAATGTCAACTCCTTTAATGGATACTATTTTGCATGCAATGGATTCAGACACATGGCAAATTAGTACAAATCAAGAGGGAATTAGGTAAATAAACAAAGAAATGTTGTGTGCTTTAATTGCAATAGATCTGGTCATATTGTAAGATTCTACAGAAGCAAGAATAATGGAAAAGGTCTAGTAATCAGAAAACAAAACATGTAGAAACAAGACAAAGGCAAGGGTAAAATTGATGTGAATGAGTTCTATAATGAAATGAGCAAAACATGGGTAAAGAAAGGTGAAATGAATGTTGACAATGGATCTGCACCAGAATCTGGTGCTGATAATTCCTCTAGGAATTGAATTAGGAGCTCTGGCTTAGGGGGAGCTACTTTGAAAATCTAATTCCCCCAGTCAGTAAGTGAGTACCTATATCTTGCACAATGACTAGAGTTAAAGAAGGCTATTACAGATCTATTGAAGCTAATTCTAGAAGAAAAGAAGCTAATTTGACTAATTGCAGAGAAATTAAAGATCAATTGTATGCAAAATAGTGTAACCGGATGTGTTAGAGAAGAGCATTTATTACAATGAAGAATTAGGTTTTGTGGAGGATAAAAAAACATTAATTTGAGCATTTGAATCACTTTCCATTCGAAGAGAGCAAGCAGAAGAGCACCTAAGCCAAGATTTCAAGGATCTGAAGTGCAACCGAAGAATTCATCTGCTAAGCCTAACTTCGTGAAGAAAAAGGTATTACCATGAAACTTTAAACTTGTGATCTTCTACGATGGCTACACCATTGGTTGTTGATATTACTGAAAGGCCTGAACCCAAATTTAAGAAGCATCCATACAAATCAGTAGAAGTTGACTCATTAGGTACATTTTCAAGTGTTATGTATGGTGTATTACATGTCGAAGACATTAGGGCCTACATTCATGCCAGCATAGATGAATTTGGAGACTCAAATCTTGTAGATTTGTTAAAGAATCATCTGAAGGATGAAATTCATAGTCTTAAACTTGAGTATAAGGCACTGTACAATAAACATTTCATTCAAACTATAAGGTTTTCATGCATCATTGAAGATGAATGGGTCTGGTATGTCTTAAGCCATATGCATGATGAGTTTATGTGGATAATGAAACCTTTCAAAATCACCAAGGATGCCATCAAGGCTATGATAGGGTTAAACTCATCCGGGGGACTGCCAATGTTGAAGGCTATAAAGAATCAAACTATGATTGATGCTACCGATTCAAGATTTAACAAAAGGGCAATGACTATCAATGATATTATTGATCTGGATATTAAGTTTGCCTCAATGGTGATTGGATAGAAGATTTATCATTCTAGTAGGGGAAATTCTATATCTAGTACAACTATCTATGCAGCTTATCAGATGTTGAGAAAAAATGTTGACTTTGACTTATGCGAGCTATTACAGAACCAGCTGATAGAAAATCTGAATAAGGTAAAGAAGGATAAGAAGAACACCTTCAAGTATGGTACACTAGTCTTATGTCTATTCTTCCATTTCATGAATGAGTTACCTCACAAGAAAAGCATGTGTTGGACCAATGACAAACCTGTTGCTATTCAGATAAGAGAGAAGTTGAACAGTATTGGAGATGCCAATGCTCAAAGGATAGCTCTTTGGGGATTTTTTAAGAACTTTCAGAACATGATGTATTCAAGGGAGAGAATTCAATCTTCTATAGTTGAAAAATACAAGGATACAATATGTTTAATGGTAGATACAAATTAGTGCTTAATGGAAGCTATTAAACTAAGAATAGTATGGATTATGCCTATGGGTTATGAAGTTGATGAGCAAATATTAAAAATGTATGCTCAACATCTTTTGAGCAAGTCAAAGGATACCACAATTGAAAGATTTGGAACATTTAAGAAGCTAAGTTTGAAATTGCATGTTGAGCTCAGAAAACCAGAAATCAAAAGGAAAGCTCAGAAGCAAGTGGAGATATATGCTGAAAGTATTGGCATAACTAAGGAAGCTATGAGGAAGAACAGAGAAAGAATAGAAAAAGCTGAGAAGGAGAAGCAAGATAAGAAATAAGGAAGTGCTTTGGATGCCTCCTCCAACCAGCCTAGAAAAACCAAAAGCTCTGGTGCTACCTCTGTCCCCCCCAAACCTACCAAACCTAAGAAACTGGAAGGAAAATCATCCAGAAAAGAAGAGAAAATGGTGAAAACTAAGGCCTCCCAGACATATAAAAGCATGAGGAATGATGAAGAGGAAACTACCTTTGATATTGAAGTCAAAGAGTTAAAGGCATCAGGTACAAAAGTAGCCAAAGTGTCTAAGGAAAAGCTCTTCAAAAGTAAAAGAGTAAGCAAGAGGCAAAAGATTGAAACATATGCTGAAAAGCCTACTCTCTCTATGGATGACATCATCAAATCAGTCACTGTAGATGTTAACATAATGCCAATGACTAAATTCTTTGATCATTACAGTGATGTTGATAAGAGGGTTCTAGAAGAAGCAACAATCAAATATTTGAAGATCTACAATAAGGCTTTGATTGAAATAACTTCTGAAATTCTAAAAAGTCTTGCAGATATTCTGGAGTTAAGAAAATATAATGCAAAAGGTAAATACATAGAGATTAGGGAGCATGTATTGATAAAATTTTGCCCTCAGATTACTCCAGATCAGGTGAACATGATATTCAAAGAAGTGAAGGATGACTTCAGGAGTAAGAAGAGAATGAATAAACTCATGCTTGGTGAAACAGATGAGATAGTCAAAAATACTCAGGAGATTCTTTTGAATGCACTAAAAAGACATAATCTTCCTATTACTGAAAAGGAGATTGATGATGGGATTGACTCCTCAATTTTGGATGTTGAAGAATTATAGATCAATGAAAAGCAAACTGAGTTCGATGACTCCTCTGTTCCAGAAGAGGAAGCAATAAACTAGGAAGATGTAAAGATGACAGATGAAACTGATGATACAGGAGGTGTTCAAACTCCTCCTGATCAATCCTGCCAAGAAGATACAGAAATGAATGTTGAAGCAGATGATCAAATTAAAGATGATTCATTGAAGAATAAGGAGCATGAAATAAAAGAAGGAGAAGACCAAGAAGTAGAAAAGGCCAAGGAGAGAAATGAAAAAGAATTAGAAATTGCAAAGGTTGATGAAGAGCCCAAGCAGCTCAATCCAATTAACAGTACCGATAAGGATCAAATAGATACATCATCATTTTGGGCAAGAGACACAGCAAAAGTAGTGAAGGAAATTCTAGAAAGAGACAAATAGATTAAAGAAGATAAGGACATTATACAAGGTCTAATAAACTTTGATACCTTATCTCTGGTGCAAAAGATAAAGTTGGCCTCTATTGCTCAAACTAAAGCCAGAGAAGACATCTTGAAGTCTCACATAGAAGATAGTGAGCTACTTGGCCTGGCATCAGAAATTTTTGAGAAGATCATGCCCATGTTTCAGAAGGATTCTTTGGCATCTCCATCTGGCCAATTAAAAAATCTAATAAACTTGATAAGATCTCATTTTGAATCTCTAGAGAAGTCTGTAGAGGTCAAGGTTCCAAAGGAATTCAATGATAAGAGATTTTATGCTCTAAAGGGGTTGATTGGAGTAGATAGAATGGTGTTGGATGCTAGTATAAAGAGTATTCAAAATGCTCTTACAGAAGGAGGAAATGTATATAAATTTTGCTTATCTTTTCCTAAAGTTATAGAGGATAATGAAGATAAAATAAAAGTCTCTAAGTAGAAACTATCTAGTTTATCCAAGTCCTTTAATCCTATGACATCATCAGTGGCAAGCAAAGAGGGTCAGGTGCTCAGCTTGATAGAAGATATAAAGAAATAAACAAAAGTAAAGGAGAACATAGAGGCAAGGATGAGCAAGCTCAGGGGACTACTTTCCCCCAAAATGGAAGCCATGTTCAATCCTCTAACTGAAGCCCAAGCTGCAGCTCAGTCAAGTGATCCCATTGATCTACGAACATCAAAGTCACAAGCATTCATTTTCAATGGCCACATCTCAATATTGAACACTATAAAGAAGAGTTGAGATAGTGATCTGGCACATTTGAAGAACATTTTTGCTGATGTACTTAAGCATATCTAAATAAGACTCAAAGACTATTTGTACATAGGTGGCCTGGTATATTTGTGTATGTTTTGGTTTGTGGATCCCACCCTTTGCAATTGATGTCAAAGGGGGAGTGAAGAGCAGTGAAAATGAGGAATCCAACAAAGGGGGAGCATTGGTGATCAGTGAAAAGCACAAGTGTACATAGTAAGAAGGAATGTTCTGACACTTAGTCATTTTTCACTAAGTGTTGCCATCAATGCCAAAGTGGGAGATTACTGGAAAGAGACACTTCTACACATGATAGGTGTTGTCATTGATGGCAACTAAGTCTACCTTGCACATCCGTATTATATAATCTATTCATACTAGAAGTCAGAGTGAAGATTTGTCTAAGTCTGGATGTCAGGAATAGAGCATGAGACAAGGTCTGGTCTCTTAGTCCAGATCTCTCTGGTGGTAATTTACAGTGTGCTATGGATCTGAAGAAGTGATAAGGAGTGTCAAGACTATCTAAATCCAAAATCTTAGCCTCTGATGATAAAGGATTAAAAAGTTATAAGGATTTGAGTATCAAGTTCCAATCAGTTAGCATAGTTAGAAGAAGAGCAGGGCAACCTAATATTTGATGTTGGTCTGAATGCAAAAAAGTTGTTGGATAAGCAATTGGTGATAATCAATGATATTGGTCAACATGATTGATGATATGGAAACACAAGTTTTTGGTCCACGTTGATATTTGTGCATAGATTCAGCTGACAGAGTAGAATGTTTAATAAATGTTCTAAGTTTTATTGAAGCTGACTACAATTGATTGAATTTGTTGATATGGATATATATAGCCAATAGATTCGAGTGTTTTGGTGTGTGTGTGTGTGTTATGCAATGATGGATTAGGTGTGAAAAAGGTAGATTAAGGTGTGAAAGAGAAGAGATCTAAGGTCCGGATTATGGTAGAGCAGGAAACAGGGCAGAATAAAGATGAAGTGTGTAAGATCAATATTTTGTGCTTAACCAGAACTGAATTCTTGCATCAGTAGATGCTATTCAATAGTTCAAACTATTTGTAATCACTTTGTAATCATTCTTCTAGGTAGTGATCCTCTCTTGAGTAGTGAGCTCTAGGCAGTGGGCCTAAAGGCACGTGCCTTCCCCTTTTGTAATACTTTTAACAGAGTATAATCTTTGTTGGTTAACCCCCACAGTGGTTTTTCCCTTAACTGGGTTTCCACATCAAAAATCTTGGTCTCAAGTGTGTTATTTATATTTCTGCTCATGTGTTATTTATTCTTGCTTTTCATGATTATATCATTAATTTGTTAAGAATTTGTAAAGAAGAATTAACTGCAGCAAGCATTAAAGTTTTAAGACAACTGATTCACCCCCCTCTCAGTTGTCAACCCTAATTCCAATAGCATCAACTGCCAATAAGGCTTACAAATTTTGAAATATAATAAGCACAAGAGTCCTTAATGACATACCCACTAATTTTATCCACCTCATCTTGCATTAAGACATATCTAACAACAGTTATAGTGAGGTCACAATCCTCGATTAAAGTGCAAAACACACAATCATAAAGATAGATGTACTCATGGCCTACCCTAACAAATTTGATACATAATAATGAGTAGCACAGTCATAACCTATACAAGTTTGACAAACTCATGTCTTAATACATTATACCAAGGCCCTATAACTACATTCATTCTAGGCTAGAGCTAGTTTACAAGCTTCTATGTCCATAAATTCCATACAGAATTGAACCAATGTTTTTCACATGATAGTACAACATGAAGCAAGATGCTAACTAACATCACAATGGTATTTTTATAGAACAGAGTCTCTACATAACTTACTTTGAAAGGATTCCATACAATCATAAGTTAAATTTAATGTCAAAAGGTCTTGGTTAGGTCTGCATCACAACAAGCATCCCATAGATGACAATACCAAGTTAAATACTATAGATCAATCACATTGCCATGGAATTGATGTAGGGTCTCAAGATAGTCAATAACATCAAAGTGCAAAGATTACATCATATTGTTTAGGGTTGAAAATGGAATGGGTTGTTTTAGGTTTTAAAGGTAAATCCTCCCTTCTCACCAAACATTCAAGGGCATATCAACCAAGTTGAATCTCCACTAAGCGAGAGCATTTACCTGTCAAGTTGGGTTGCCTCTTGGAACAATGCAAAAGCTTGGTTGTATCAAACAATATCTCAATTTAACACTCAATTACTCTTAAAACACTAAATAAACAAAACAATAAATAAATTGATGAATTACAACATATCCTTTCAAACTAAGGTGAAGGACAAAGATTATTAACTCACTATTTTTTGAAGTTCAAAATGTAGAATAGTCAGGGACATTTAGACTAGCACCCTAGTCCAATGTACTATATTTTGCACAGAATCTTACTCTCCTTTCGACACTGATCTACATTGTATCTTTTGTTTCTGTTCCATAAAAGGCGGGGGACACTAGGACTAGCACCCTTGTCCTGAAATCTTGAACTCTATCCACTTTCTTTCAGATCCCAAATCATTGTTGTTTGCAACATTCTTCTACAACTCCACTCCACAAAACTCGGTACCTATAATCTGCAATCACAAAGGAGTGTGGGAGAGGGTTGTGGTGTTTAGAGGCTTGCCTCAGTCAAGCCCTAGAGAGACATTCAAGTCTTCCAAACACTGTTGTTAGATCAGAGTGCATATCCTAGTGGGATAGAGGCAAAATCCAAATGATAAATGATAAAAAAAAAACAATAGATATCACCTTGAAGTGTAGAAGGCTTTTCAATCACATGAGATGATGAAGTCAAATCTACAATCACAAACACAATAACAAAGCTCTGCTCTTGCAACAATGAATATCTTGAAATCACAAATATGCATAAAGTTTGCAATTGTCTTCTTCTGGTTGCAAATGAAAACCTAAACACGCTTATATATGCAACTACAAAGATTCACACTAAGAATTTCATAATTCAAACTTGAGATGTTGGCATAGGACCCAAATAACGGTCATAAAACTAACATTCAAATTTAGGATAGACCTAAAATAGTGCAATATTAAGTCCACTCCCTCATTTTTGTTCAAGGATCATCAAAATTACACCCCTTAGGTCCTATTTGCCATAAGACTTCAAGGTTTTCTCATCAAAATTCATAATTAACATACAAGATGCTCTAAATGCATTCTAAAGACTTGGGAGCTAAACATTAATATAGAAAAGCCCCCAAGGGGACATTTTTTGACATAACATTTAGCCCCCACTTTAATGTATGTATAAACACAAGGCCAATACATGCATTAAAGTAAGGTCAACAAACACATCAAACACACCAAGCACCATGAAGACATGCCAAACACATAGAAGACAGTAACAACCATACAAAACAAGGAGAAGATAGTTATAGTAATGCAAAACATGGAGACAACAACATTGAAGACACACAAAACATAGTGAATACAATGAATGTAGTGAATATTTTCTTTTTCATTTTCTCATATATGAAATGCAAATACAAGTACAAGGAAAGTAAACACACAACCCAAATGCAGGAGGAGCTCATCACCATCAGTCTTGAAATTGCATAAGGGGCAACATAGATGCCAAATAAATCCCAAATGAGGAGCTCATCACCACCAGTCTTGAAACTTTACTTGGGTAAAAACATGCCATACACACACATAAGGATACAAGAAGGGGATGAGTGGAAGACTACATTCAAGATGAAAGAGGGTTTGTATGAGTGGTTGGTCATGCCATTTGGGCTAACCAATGCACCCAGTACTTTTATGAGACTCATCAATGAGTTTTTCAAAGAGTTTCTTGGAAGGTTTGTAATAGTTTATTTAGATGATATTCTCATTTTCAGTAAGACACTAGATGATGAAGTTGGGATGAAAACTAAACAACAAAATTAGCATGTGGAATCTCTAGAAACCATGGCAGCGGAAGTAAAATCATGAAGGAGATAGAGGAAGTAAATATCAATAATACTCAAAGCAAAGAAAAACCTCAGCTACTAAACCACCAAAGCGTCACTCAGCCTACCCTAGTGAATCAAAAAATAAGACAAAAAACACAACAATCAATCACTAGAAGGAAATGAAGATTAATGATTACCTAGGTATTTATCTTGTGGCCTCTCCCAACATTTGTAGTCATTGTTAGGGTCTCCTACCTACATAATTATCAGACAAGCCTAAATAATTATTAGAATTTATAAACCCAGGAGATACAACATCATGACTAAAATGATTCTTTTGTAACATCATGATTGAAATTATTTTTTTATTATGTACATACTGACCTCAACATATATGGTGCCTAGATGAGTAGTAGCTTTGAGAAGATAATTTGTGGCCCATCTAATGACCATCTTTGTATTGGAGAGCTCGCTGCCCATGAATCTACTGAACTCCAAAACATTCCATGACAACATTAGGGTTGTGAATCATAATATCCTCTTGTCAATTCTTATCTATCCCAACTGAAATAATATCCCTGTCTAGACATTGTTCTACTTCCTTATGTGCTTTGACTGTAGTGCTTGGTAGCTCTCAGTTCAGAGTTGAGCAAGGATTCATTGGTAGCAGGGTTCCTGGTAGATGACTTAATGCAGGGGCTACTGTTCCCAACATCCACATGCAATGGTTAAAGGGTATGGTTCATCTTTGGGTGCATCACCATTGACTACTTTACCAAATAAAGTCAACACTACCCTTATTGAAAATGCTCCTCAAATGGCTGGAGGTATGTTACAAGTTTATTATTCTTTAGTCTTGAGTTTTTTTATCTTATAAGAGTTAAGGGACAATGTCTTAGTGTCAATCTAGTCAACATTTAAAAGGTTTATAGGCTTTACTTTTTGGGGGATTGTTTTGAATGTTACATCTTGTGGATTTTTGCATTTCAAAGTTATGAGAGGATATGCAGGTGGACATTATTAAATTAATTACATAGGCATACTTTATAAAGTATTGGATATTAGCCTTACAATAGAATGAAAGGCATTGCGGTCAGATATATAGCCTTAGACAAGATTATGGAATATGAAACTAATCAAAATCATCTTCATTATATTCATTAAGGTTAGATCCATATTGTCAAGCTTCTCTAAGGTGGAAAAAGAAGTTAAGATGGAGTTTATTTCTGGATTAGTCAAACCACCTTAGATGTATTAACCAAGATAAAATCATTGATCAAGTTATTTAAGATACAAGCTACTTCTTGGACTCACACCAAGGCTCATTCCTTTATATGACACAACCACATGGCAGATATCCAATTATTTATAAAGTAAGCTTGTGTAATCTATTTTATAAAGTCCACCAACCTATTCTTTCTAAACTTTGGAATGCAAAATTTCACAAGATGCAACATGGAGAGATTTGAAATGCCCTAAGTAAATAAAATTTAAATCCAAAAAATAATCTAGTTTCTTAAAATAAAATAACACTAAAATATTTTATTGACTATAAAGTAGCATATCTATATTTAGAAAAATCCACTTAAAATAGGCTAGAGATATCAGGTAAATGCAAGAAGTTGTGTCCACTTATAGTGGAAGTTTCAGAGTTAGAAAGAAATCTGAAATCAGGTAACTAAAAATGTGATACTATTTCTACAAAACGGGATCTTATTTTAGATCAGGATCCCAAGCCTAACATCTAGAATGGGATCCTGTTTCTTAGCGGGATCCCGAACTTGGGACCAAACATGGGATCCCGTTTCACAAAACGTGATCCCGTTCAGAATGGGATCCTATTTTGTGAAAATATAAAATTTTAAAAAAACTGGCTCCAACCCCATTTCTTCCAATGACAGGCAATAGTTGAGAATAGGATCCCAAGTTGACGAAGAGGATTTTCAGCATCAAAAGATCAGGTAAGTGGATTTTTCAACTTTTACAATTTGCTAATGAATCTTTTGAAGTTTTCATTTCTTTTTTTGGTGTAAAATACAATCAAAATTTAAAATGTAGACTATTATTTAGGGTTTCTATTTATGAATTCAATAGCTATATTTTGACATTTTAGTTGTAAAATACAATTGAAATTTTGAAAGACTATATCATATAAAAGGATAGAATTTGAACAAACTGTCAAAATTTTGTTTAAATTTGAGAATTGAATAGCTGTATTTAGACATTTTAGCTGTAAAATACAATTGAAAATTTGAAAATACTGTATCATAAAAAAGGAGATATTTTGAACAAACAGTCAAAATTTGATTTCAATTTTAGTGTTGAATAGCTGTATTTAGATATATTAGCTATAAAATACAATTGAAATTTTGAAGTGACTGTATCATATGAAAGGAGAGATTTTGAACAAACTATCAAAATTTATATAGCATTGGGATGATATATATATATATATATATATATATATATATATATATATATATATATATATATATATTTGGTTTTTATAAAATTTACTTATATTAATGTATGTCATTGTATTTTAAAGGCATTATTGAATAGGTAACTGTCATGTAAAAAAATTACAACAAACCATAATAAAACCTTAATCACTTCCTTCATAATCAAACCTTTAGAGACAACCAACTAATCAAGAATGAAAAGATTTTATAGTTTTTGTGATAGCCAACTAATCAAGAATGAAATCAAGCCAACAAATGTAACTTTAGACACACATATAATTCCCTTGAAACATTTGAGTTAGACATGGAGATGCTTAGATTATGGAGAGATCTATATAAGAAAACACCTCCTGTAGACTCAACACAAACTTATCCCTCAACCCTCTAAATTGTGACTTACATCATTTGATTACCCTGGAACACACTATAGACAACTCTATACAAATTTGGCAAAAGATATTTTCTCCTAACAGAAAATTGTATATGTAGAAGTAGACTACTACATAAGATCCTCTAGGATAATAACACTTGTTGTGATCTCCAACACTATGATCCATACGTACTCTTGAATTTGTTAATACTTGAGTCCTGATGAAAATGCATTGAATTAACTTCAAAATTTTGTGCATATAATTAGATTTGATATACTTCTTAAGGAAAGAGTTGGGACTAACAACTAAATCGAAAAAAATAATTTTGCAAATAGGAAATAGGAAACAAAATCAAGCTAGATCCATCTTGACTAATATCTTTTTCTAGCTAGATTGAATCCCAACAATCACAAGTTAAAAAAAGTATCAAATTCTTTATTAAATTTAAATCACAAATCATCGGAATATATTCATCTTCATACTCAGATTAGTCAGGTAGGCAACTAGTAGTCAATCCTATCTCCATTATCAAATTTGGTTGCCATAGGCAACTTCACCAAATTTAGGTTTTCAGATCATGTGGCATGCACAAGATATCCACCTGAAGGTAGTTTTCCAAGTCTAGTTATAGTCTTGCAGATGTTCATTATGATTCTACCTAGGTGATATGATAGTTCATTGGTTTCTATGACATCATTCAATAGCATAGATGCATCTGAACATTCACCCTTCATTGATATATATTGATAGTAAAATAGAGTTTTAAATTGTTCTTAAGGTTTGGGACAATCATCTAGTGTTAAGATAGTGCAAATTAACACTATTTAGACCAATTAAATGGGCTTAGTCTGAAGCTAAATAAAACACATAAGATTCAAGTGACTAACAACTAAATAGAAAACAACAATTACAAATAGTAAATAGGAAACAAAATCAAGCTAGTTCACCATCAACTAATATCCTTTTTCTAGCTAGTTCATCCCTACAATCACAAGTTAAACAAAGAATCAAATTCTTCATTAAATTTAAATCACAAATCATCAAAATATATTCATCTTCATACTTAGATTAGTCCTAGGTAACTAGTAGTCAATCCTATCTCAATTATCAAATTTGGTTGCCATAGTCAACTTCACCAAATTTAGGTTTTCAGATGACGTGGAATCCACAAGATATCCACCTCAAGGTAGTTTTCCAAGTCTAGTTATAGTCTTGCAGATGTTCATTATGATTCTACCTCAGTGGTATGATAGTCCATTGGTTTCTATGACATCATTCAATAGCATAGATGCATCTAAACATTCACCCTTCATTAATATAGATTGATAGTAAAATAGAGTTTTAAATTGTTCTTAAGGTTTGGGACAATCATCTAGTGTTAAGATAGTGCAAATTAAGACTATTTAGACTAATTAAATGGGCTTAGTCTGAATCTAAATAATACACATAAGAGTCAAGTGACTAACAACTAAATAGAAAACAACAATTGCAAATAGGAAATAGGAAACAAAATCAAGCTAGTTCACCATCAACTAATATCTTTTTTCTAGCTTGATAATCCCTACAATCACAAGTTAAACAAAGCATCCTAACCTTCTTACCTCATCATCTATATTAAAAGTGGAAGATTTAATCATTACCACATGGTTATGTCTCTTTGATTATATAGATAATGCAATTGAATCTCTAGAGGAGTCTTACTTCTTAACAACAATTTCATTGTCCCTTTGTAGTTCATTGTCCCTCATGACAAGTCTATTATTGGTTTAAGGCTATCTTAAAGGTCCATATAACAATCTAGGAATTTAATAACAATTAATGTTGAGTCCTTAATGGTCATGACAACATTATACAAGATACTAAAGTTCACATGATGATTTCCTTTTTCCTATCAAATGGTAAGGATTCACTCAAATTTTCACATACTCAAACACCTATCCAATTTATGAATTCATGATTGATCCAATGCTCAAACCAATGCAAGCATGACTATTGTTTGTTGACCAAGCTTATTGATAGTCATAAAGTTAGAGAAATTCATCTAAAACCATTACAAACTATTTGTCTCTTTGCCATAGGAAATGTTGGATCTCCTAGAATGAGTACTTAACATCAAACCAATAGCCAACTCCATAGAAAAATTAACAAAATTGAAACCTTGGACCTAACATATGATAATGAACCTTGACAACAAATTCATTATGGTAGTCCTAATAGCCCTACTACTATACTCTAACTACTATGACAATACAATGCTTGGCTAGAATGATTTCTCTGAGTCCTTAAGAGGCATCTTTTGATATGATAGTCATGCATATTGAAATATAATCTTGATACCAAACACCCTATGATCAAACACCATAATGATAGTCATATATAACAAAATCAATTATAGGGTCCAGTCCTATTGAGAGGGTTGTGATGTAAGATGAATGAGAGGATATCTCATAAGCATAACATGTCACCTTGATAATATATATGCATGCAAATCTTTTTTTACAAACCTCTAGTCTTGAAACAAAGATGCCTAAGTTTATGCCCATGACTGTCCTAGTATTTGATTGAACCTAACATGATTGTCTATATAGTATTAAATTGATCTTTCCTATCTCCCTCACTATAAGAATCAAAATTTAGGTATGGAATGAAAATCCCTTGACTTCAATTTGAAAATTACATCTAGTTCACTATAATAGTTCTTACATTTTGAAATTTGTACATGCACATGTATCTGTATGTTTAATTTAAATTTATTTCAAGTGTAATTTCTTGAAACATACATATAATTTGTCTAGTTTATATTTATAATTTATAAATTTTTAACATGTACATTATATATATATTCTTGATTTAATTAAATTTGTACTCAAGTTTGTATGTTTATATGTATATATGCAGGTTCATATAGTTTATATATATATATATATCATGAATCTGGATGATATTCACTTTGATGTTGAGGACTTTGTCAATGTACAGGATGATCGGGCACCACCCCCACCCCCACCCCCAGATGCCCCACCTGGACCCCCACCTAGAACTGACTAGGCTCGCTTGCAAGCCATAATTAATAAAAATGTGGATTCCATACAAGAAAAATTGAATTCCATTTGCAATGAACAATTCATGCCACCTCACATGGTACGTTTTTTATCTTTGATGCAAAACATTGTAGATTCTGTGAGGTCTATTGACTCAGACTTTGATGGATTCCAGAAATGGAGAGAGGAGAGGCACCAATTTTATGTTGATGGCCTCTCCTATAAGGATATTTTGGATCTTAAAATCACAAAAGGTCATTTAGCACAATATTTTTGACATCCCATTACAAATGAACCTATTCCTGCAAATAAGAAAAGAATATCAATCAGGTGGTGTAGGCATGAAGGAATGTCTACCAATTTTTGGGATAGATGGTGGATGGTGTTTGATTATCCACCTCATGCTAATTGTGAGGTTCCTTTATATTTTTTGAGAAAATTATATGCAGAGTTTGTTATGAATAAGAAACCCAACTACTTTGATTTTAGATCATTCTAGGGTATTGGTGGTGGCATGCCACAATAGAGGTTGGGGGTATGGGTTGATCCCCAATGACCCGTGCCTATTCAACCTCTTATTGACCCTCCTGTTGCTTCCATTCCTTTGCTCTTCCAGCATCGTGCAGTGGTATCCACACTAGGCACATTGAGTGCACTCTCAAGTAGCCTAGATGAGTAGACTTCTATGATGGTAGCTCAGGTTAGAGACCATGGAGGAGTTGATGATGAAGTGGTCGTAGTACCACTCCACATGTGTTGATGCCTCATACATGTATGAGTTGCAATCAGTTGTGTTATGGACCTTATCAGGCAGTTGTACCCACTTTAGCTACACATGCATCATCTGATGATATGGGTGAATCATTTATTGATTATCTATTTTCTAAGGATCATCCCACTAATCATTTGACACAGGTATATATAGGTTACACACATGTTGAATTTATAACAATTTTAAGCACGTGTTTTTAATCAACATATAGATCAATTAAATTGTAATATTTTAACAATCAAATTATTTGGTGTAGATGATGGGAATAGGGACCATTGATCGATTTAATTTTTCATCGACACTTGTTCATCTTAGGCATGCATTTGGGGTATTTTAAATAATTTAATTTACTTGATTTTAATTTGTAATTCAGTCTTGAATATGTACATTAAATATTTATGTTAGTTCAGGGTTCTTCCACATTGAATCCTCCATTTGATGGTGTCTCGAGTGCTCCTCCATCATTGGGCATCTCACATAACACTTTTATAGTATGTATATTGTTTTAAAGAACTATATATACTTAGATTTTTCTATTTTGATTTCACTATATCTAAAAATGTGCATGTACTATTTAATATATATTAAAAATATATGTCTATGCAGGTTGACACAACAACGAGGATGGGCATTACAGCACACTTGGATAATCCAAGTTTATATTAGGAGTTGACTGCATTTCAGGTTGTTCAAAAATGTATATCTATGTCTACATGTAATATATGTACAAGTCTTTTAAATAGATTAAAACAAAAATTGAGTACCTATGTACACAAGTCAATATATATATGTTTTAACCTAATTTGTACACACATGTGCTAAGTTATAAATGACCTTGTAGGAGCTTGTCATTGACACATTTCATCAACACACAACACATGTAGAGCAAGAGGATAGAGGAGATGGGTAGCCTAATACGATATAATTTAAAATTTAGATTATATTTAAAGTCAATTAAAATATACATTGTGAACCTAAAGTAAATTTCTTGATATATATATATATATATATGTTGACATGTGTTCAAAATTCTTTTTCTTTTATAGCTTGAGACATGTCATGTAGCTAAGCCTGTAGAGACAAATCTTGGAATAGAGGATGCACAACAACCTCACACGGTAATTTAATTTTATGATAAATTATAAATTTAAAAAATGTCATTAAATCATTTTAATCATCTTACATCTGATTTCATCTAAATCTTTCTCTTCGACAGAGTAATTCAGGTCATTTGAGTAGTTCACATGGTGTGAAGAGGACTCTTGATTACAGAGATAGTATGTGATAGGTTATTTCATGGGCTACATAATTTGACTATTTCATGGACTATGTTATATATTGTTTGTCATGGACTTTATATTTTGAACATGGGTTGTATTGTCATGGACTTTATATATTTTTTGAACATGGACATACTTTATTTCATTTCACTATTTTATGGTCTCTAGAATACAAAACTTTATTTCATTGTTTTATGTGTTTTACACTTCAAACATGCAAGTACTTTAACTATATAAAAATGCACAACATGACTTTGAAATTATATATTCCACTAGTATTAAAAATGTGCTAAAATGGTAATAGCAAGCTCTAAATTTAAAATTAACAAGGGTAAAACACTATAACTCAAAAGTGACTTTAATAGTGAGATTCATAATAATATTTTTTTTGTCAAGAGTCAGTTGGTCTATTGGTGAAGTTACTGCGTTCACAAAAAAAGCTATTAGAAATCAATTTCTGTTGAGTACAAGGCCCAACACCCTAAGAGTTAAGTTTGGGGTTGAGTCCTAATGAATAGTCTATGAAAGCTTTACATATTTGACAAAAAAATATAATATCATGTCAGTATTCAACTAATATTAGTACATGGATTGGTAAAGCTTTAAAAAAATACAATTGATTGATATTATCAAAATCACTTTTACAAAAAAAATGTTTGATATTATTAGGATCATAATAATCATACATAAAGGGTTTATCAGATGATAAAGATAACTAATACTTTGCTCATAAAAGGCCATGCATAGCATTCTTAGACATATTAGTAGTCCTATACTTCATGGTCTAGTGGAAAATTTAACATTTTTGCTAGGTTTATTCAAATGAAACAAATTATCTTCCTATATGATCCCCCACTATTATACAAAACATTCCTTAACTAATTCATATGCATAAGTCATTATATGACATGGGAAAACTAGTATGAGGATAATATATTACATTTTAATCAAGATGACAAAGAATGAATCCAAAAGACCCTTTCTTTGCGAACCACACTTAGAAAATAAAATGTCTATCAATTTCAAATGGTTGATGTTACAATTTTCTTTGATGTTACAATTCTATGGTAGCATACAACTTGCCTTGAAACTTGATCATTGCACAACACAATAATATAATTTAGCAAGACCCAATTCCTTTGACATGCTTTCATTAAGTTTATCTTTAAATTTTCTATTTTGAGTTTGTGTAGATAAGATTTTCTTAGGCTTGGGAATCAATCTCACAACCTTCACTAGAGCACTTGTAGATGCCTTTTTTCAGATCCATAGTCACAAACCTAATCAAGATTAGGTTCACACTTGTGTGTTTGACCTAAAGAGGGAATTTATAAACTATTTATGGAATGGAGTTAAAACTTGAGATGTGTGATCATGATGTTTTTTTAGGAATGTTTTTAAGACTTGATCACACTATATAAATTATAGTCCTTTTGAGATCTCATTCATAAAAGAGTTTTCCCTAGGCCCAAAACATAAGGTAAAATGACATAGGTATGTATAGTTTTCCCTATTACAATGTTATAATTAAAATATATAAAGTATTATTGTCAAAAGCATTACCCTTCCATAAGAAAGAGTGAACTTGGAGAGTGTTAATTTCCATCACTATATCATTAGGTAAGCACTTAATATCCTAAAGGGATGCCTCACTTTGATTTTAGAAAGGCTCATGAAGTGTAGGGTAGATGGGTCAAAGTATCTAGACTGAGGAGTGATACTAACACCCTCAACATCATGTTGAACCCTAGCATAAATCATAGATCTACCCAAAGATTCATCTAATATAATGAAACTTTGGAATCTATTAACTAAACATCTAGACCAATCATTTACTCTTAATCTATATGAAACCATTGTTATATCCTAGGTTTGTAGCTACCCATAATCATTATCCAAATAAAAACCAAATCTCAAATGTGTAATTTGAATCACAACAAAATTTGTATGTCAAGGTGCACTTGAGTCTCAACATAAATAATGTATATTTACCAAGCCATGTAGGGAAAAGTGCATGGTAGGGTATGTGATACAGACACATATGATCATCATTGAGGATGATATTTTCCTCAATCTAGATATTTCATTGGTGAAAGGATGCATACATTTACCCCAGGTTTTAAGTATATTGGTGACATTGTGGTTATTTCTTACCAAAGGAAAGCAATTGAGGAATGATACTAATCAATTACATCATTCTAGATATGATGTATATTATTAGACTTGATGAAGGTATATTAGGTGATATCCATGTAGTTTTGAGTCCCTCTCTTAGATGTAGTGACATATGTTAATTTCATATCATTGCTAACATAGAGAGGACATATACATGCATGATTCACATCATGGTAGTGATTAGGTGATAATTTATGTATATTGTTACATTAGATTAACTATGTGTTCTAATTTTATTATAATGCTCATGTTCTAATGCATGTGTATATTTTTGTAGGGATCCATTCATCATTCTTAGCACAATAGTTGTCACTTTGAGGGTCACTTAGCAAGGAGATAGGATTCACCCATATCATGATGTATTTTGAGTATTTCAATGCCAAGGGTCCATGGTGCCTAGGTATATTAAGTTAGTGTGGTTGCTATTATTCACCCCTTAAGGGGTAACAAATGAAGGTCGACTCATCCTACAACACTTTTACCTAGGGATATCCACTTATACATACCAAAGAGAGAGATGTATCAATACGGTTAGACTAATTAGTTATAGCTCCCATTGATTAATAGAATTGAACTCATTTCTTTAGCATATCTCATCCTAATACCGAGCTTGCAAACACTTACCCATCCTTAAATACAACCCAATTGGAATGAGATGAGTACCATGCATTCCATACTCCATCAAGGGTCCATACTTTTCCTAGATTACTACTAGTTAGGATGGCTAGAAAGCATCCCATAATACTTACCACCATCACTAGTTGGGGAAATTGTACAATTAGAAAACTATTGGCAACAAAGAGCTTCACAATTCATTAAACCTTTTGAGTCAAAGGATCCAAACATCTTTCACCTCCTTATACTTAGCGGAGTCTAACCATCCTAGTATGGTTTAGCACCTAGCACTATCACCTGCATGGAAATAGTGAAGGCCAGCTAGACCTTATCATACAAAGGGTAGCTCTTGGCAACTATCACCTCGGTGTTTTTGGTGACAAACAGCTACTACTAGCATCTGTCATATGTATGATACTTGTGACAACTAGCTAACCCACTCTTGTAATTTGAATCACAACAAAATTTGTATGTCAAGGTGCACTTGGGTCTCAACATAAATAATGTATATTTACCAAGCCATGTGGGAAAAGTGCATGGTAGGGTATGTGATAGAGACACATATGATCATCATTAAGGATGATATTTTCCTCAACCTAGATATTTTATTGGTGAAAGGATGCATACATTTACCCTAGGTTTTAAGTATATTGGTGACATTGTGGTTATTTCTTACCAAAGGAAAGGAATTGAGGACTGATACTAATCAATTACATCATTCTAGATATGATGTATATTATTAGACTTGATGAAGGTATATTAGGTGATATCCATGTAGTTTTGAGTCCCTCTCTTAGATGTAGTGACATATGTTAATTTCATATCATTGCTAACATAAAGAGGACATATACATGCATGATTCACATCATGGTAGTGATCAGGTGATAAGTTATGTATATTGTTACATTAGATTAACTAGGTGTTCTAATTTTATTATAATGCTCATGTTCTAATGTATGTGTATATTTTTGTAGGGATCCATTCATCATTCTTAGCACAATAGTTGTCACTTTGAGGGTCACTTAGAAAGGAGATAGGATTCACCCATATTATGATGTATTTTGAGTAGTTAATGTACTTTGATAGATACGACATTTGTATACATGTTCTTAGATCCATGGTATTTATATACTTTAATCTACCTCACATTTGCATACTTTAATTAGATACATTATATTTATTTAATTAATTAGGATTAGCCTTTTGCATGCCTTCCATCATCAAATTAATTAAATAAATCATATTTATTTAATTAAACTAATTTCCTACACCTTCCCCACTAATTAATTGAATAATCTTACTATACGATTAATTAACTTCTAGTCTCCACTAATCAAATAAATCAAATCTTAAATCATGTCTTGAACTCACAAATAAATAAATTCAAAAACTCACATGACTAGCTAAAAGGAAAAATTCAAACTAATCTTACATCTCCACCATACATTTCCATAGTTTTAGATAAAGCAAGATTCCAGGCCTCATTGATGCAAACCCATTCAATAGATCTAAAACATCCACACAATGAACCATTAACTAGAATCTAGAAGGGAGAAATTACAAATTCCAAAGAGATAACATTAAGGCATGGAGTTGTATCTATGTATTGAAAATTACTAACCTAATCTATAATGCTAAGTACTAGTTCATATTCATTATTGAGCATGTAAAATAAAGAAGAAATTTTAAGGATAGAATGAAGATGATAGTCTAATGGTTGGATTGAGAGAGGACTCTAATGCTAGTTTGTTGAGAATAAAGAGAGAGAGATATGGTTATTGAAGCATAGAAGTAACATAACTGTGTAGGATACTGTGGTCCATTAACAACTTCAAATTGGCCATTAATTAACCTACAAAGATGCTAACTTTTTAGATGTCTTAAGGGGTCCTAATACGATGTCTTAATGGGACGTCTTAAGTTCTCAAAATTTGGTGAAGTTGCCCAAGGCAATCAAATTTAACAATATAATAAAATCAAATTTAAAGTAAATTCAAAGTAGAAAAACATGCGCATTTAACAAATAAAATATATAGAATAATAATTTTGATATATAAAAGTGGTAGTATAATTGTGTACATACACATGTATACAAATTTGTGTATAAAATGTGTAATAATGTAATTGTGTATGTACATATATGCCAAATCAAAATAATGTTTACAAAATGTGGTTATGCCATCTCAAGAAAATCTAAAACTTGTGGGGAATTTAGTAGGTCTTCACACCACCTGATATAAAAATAATACAAGCAATTTATAAATATATCATCAAAACATGTATTTTAATTTATATAAAACTATCTAGATATACACAATTTGTACCTATATTTACAAGTGCCTCACACATGTGTAGATATAGGTTTAATTTGCATCCTCTCAAGTTTTTGTTTCAAAGTATGTGATGAATTTGTGATGATGGCCTAAGCATATAAAAGGACAATTTAAATCAATTTCAACTAATAACGCACAAGAAATATCAAAACATGTATTTAATGTATTTAAAAGAACAATATAAAACTATTTAACTATATTTACTTGTATTTACTTATTCTATTGTACCATCTCCATCCTCTCTTTTTTCCAACACATTGATGATTATCTCATGGTCTTCCATAGAAATTATCCATAGCTATTTATTTGCAGGTTTTCCACGATACCTCTCCAATTTTATATTTGTTGCCAACACCAAATGTGAGTAGTGTATAATCTTCTTATGTGTTCCATAATCTTTGAATGCAGGCAAACCATTCTTCCTTATTAGGTATTTCCATATCCAAGTGCCAACAACCACCACCGAACCTATTGGATAATGATAGCCATCATCAAAGAAATTCTTAAAATTTGCTTAAGGGGATCAAAGAAGTTCTTAAATTTTTCTTAAGGGGATGTCTTAAGGTGATCACCAAACCTGTTGGATAAGGAAAGCCATCATCATCTTCTCGAGGTGTTGTTAACTTATGTTTAGTCTCCACACAATGAGCCAACCAATATTCTATTTCCTCTTCATTCTTCTTTTGTGCAATAACAACATACACATGTCTTGCAAACAAATTTTGATTCAATAACTTGCACATGTCCATAAAATTTGACCAATCAACATACATGCATTCATATGTACACATAAATAAATAAAAGCACTACAAATTAGTAATGAAGTGAAATAAAATGAAATAATTTGAATTAAATTACCTTCTTGTACAAGGTCTGAAACATGGTCATAATTGTTTGATGTAAACAGTTGATCATTGTCTTCAATTGTTGTTTCACTTTGATCATGTGCTTGTACAAGTGTCAATGGCCTTTGCTTCCACTCTTCAACCCATTCTATATTCTCACATGCTTCCCAATCTACTGAAATACAAAATTGACAAAAACATGCAAGCTCCCTTGTCTAGATAGTCCATGTACTTGCATTCAAACTCCTAAATGAATGTGATTTAGTAGATCCACTAATTGTCTAGAAATCAAGTCTAGGTAGAATGTTTTCTTCTTCAACCAACTAAAAGAATCTACAAACTGTAGAGTATTCGCTTGATCCAGGTGTACATAATCTTGTATTGCATCAATCTACAATCCCACATGCATCTTTAAATTTTACTACACCTCAAATTTCAATTGTTATATAGCAAGAATTCTTTTAACACATGCACCAGCTTCAAAAAAATTCCACATATGTTGGAAATTATTCTTCTTGTGAACCCTACGTAACCAACAGAACATTCAAGCATTCTTGAACTGCCCCGTACAATTATCTAACCATATAAGATGTTCAGTCATCTGGATTCCTCTTTCTCTTAAATTTGTAGAAAATATATTGAAACAATATTGAACAAACTCTGATGAGTGTAACCGGTTGTCACTCAAATAGAAATGATACTCCCTCAGAACTTTTCTATCATTCTTTGTGCTATCATCTGCATGTCTATAAACAATATGAACAAACATAGCAACCTGCACTAAATTGTAATATTGTGATTGATTTTCCTCTTGCGGAGCTAAATTATAGTTTTCCACAAAATTAACCACTTATAGTATAGTACCAACTAGAAATATGTTTCTACATTCACGAAACTGTCCATCAAGCCATCGAGCTTGTTGAGAGTGCTTGACATATTTTGGTACAATTTTACTATTAAATTATAATATGAATGCATGCACACTAACTTTTTCTATAATTAAATCACAATGCTTTCCAAAATTTTCATCTTTTAAAGAATATTCAACATTCTTAAATCTTTTAACATCCACTAATTGTTTTCCAATATCATTTTCAACACTTTCATGCATACAAACTCTTAACAAAGAAAGATTGCCACAACTAGTGCATTGTCCAGAAATACATGAACTTAAATAAAATGATTTTTCATTAGATCTTTCATAGAACAAACTTGATATAAACTCTTTTATTGCTTCAGGTGGCATATTAATATCACATTCCTGTATAATCATGTTACTATGTAAAGTACAACGTATTTATCGAAACACATCATAATAATAATGAAATTGAACATGCATTTTACAACAACAAGATATTCGTTGCTTATTAATCTTTACATACCATGGTTTGCATTTTTCAAAAGATCTTTGACTTATTCTAATATTACCAGGTAACACTAATTCACCACAAAATTTTCTTTAAAATTTAGTTTGCATTGTATCTAATAGGTGTTTTGGATGAGGATCACAAACTTTGGACCCTACTCTTAATTTTAAAACATCTCTAGCATTAGATGATACCCTAGTATTATCATGCAAATATTTTTTGATCTAAGATTTGATTTCAACATTCAGTTTCATGTCAGATCTCAGGAGTCGACCACTAAAACTCCAACATTGGTTAATTTGATCATTTTCTATACTTTATCTTCTTTTTGCAACTCTTACCAATGTTTTAGGATGTATTTTTAGAATTCCACTAATATTGCTTACTATTCTTCTATTCAAAGTTGTTTTATTCACTATAGCAGTTTGTTATAGCTCGTCTTCCTAGATTCTTATCTTTGGATCAACTATTATTTTCAATAGACTCAATGGCACTAGAAATAGTAGACATAGCATAGCATGTTTTAGTGATTGATCTTTTCTTCTTGGTTTAACAAAAATGCCTAACATTTTCATTGCTTTTCTCATTTTCCACATTCTCATTAATTGCATCATTAGTTGACATTGAAATGATAGTTTTTTATGATAAAAAAATTCCTTGTATAATCTATTAGCATATGTTCTTATTTGTCTCTAAGAAATTTTACCAAGAAGATTATCCAAAACATCTCTTTCAATTTTGAAAAAAAATTTCTCATTTTCAACATCACATCCTAGATTTTCATTTTCATTTTCAACTTCAAAACGATTTTCATTTTCAACAAAACGATTTTCATTTTCATTTTCAACAATAAAATGGTTTTCATTTTCATTTTCAACAAAAAGATTTTTGTTTTCATTTTCAACAACAAAATGGTTTTCATTTTCATTTTCAACAAAAGGATTTTCATTTTAATTTTCAACAAGAAAATGGTTTTTATTTTCATTTTCAACAAAAGGATTTTCCTTTTCATTTTCAACAACAAAACAATTTTTATTTTCATTTTCAACAAAAAGATTTTCATTTTCATTTTCAACAACAATTTGTTTCAAATTTTGATCTCTATGAATATTATCAATCTCAACATTGTTATATCCAGCATATTTTAAATCTCTTATCAACACCATTTCCATTTCATTCAAAGGTAGATTTGAAGAAGTACCTAGATTTGTGCCTATTGAAACATTCTCCATAGCATTGACAAAGGGATTTGAAGACATACCAGGAGTAGTTTGTATAATTGTATTAGTTTCCACATTCACCTCTTACAAATTTGCATTGTCTACATCCATGGTCTCCTCAATATTTTTATCTTCAATAGTTGTGGAATTAGATGCTTCAGCATTATTCATTGATTGAATCTTTATTCTTCTATCTCTTTGTCTTTTTGCCTCCTCTCTCTTTACTTCAATTTCTTTAGGGGTTCATAGCTTCGTATCTTTCCTCTTATTACGACTTTGTGATCCCATGATTAAAAAATTTATGAAGTATGTACAAATGAATGTCAAAAACTTGAAAGCCTTCCTTCTTTGTTCAAGTCCTTCAAACAAGTAGAAATTCAACAAAATTTCACTCAAACAATGTCTCAATGATGGCTTCTATCAAAATTCAAACAATATTCCAAGTTGATGGACCTGCAGAAGAAAAAAGATGGTAGAGAATGCTACAAATTTAAATTTTAAGCTCAGGTTTTGCTTTGTAACCCTTTTTGGGAAATGCTTTGAGGACCCGAACCTAACCTCTGGACCTAGTTTGACCTGCAACTTGAAGGTCCTGTCAATGTCACAACAAAATAGTGACTTTGGGCATATATCTGAAGGTCTATTTTGTAGAATGTTTTGACAAAATTCAAACCCATTATAGATGAGACAGTGTAGATTCCAAATATGTAATTTTTTTTACAATTAGATTATTTTTTCTATTTTTTAATCAATTTCTGATGAAATAGGTCCATAAACTCGAATTATCAGAGTTTTTCAGTATTTTAATAACTTTTTATTAAAATATTTTTTTCTAAAAAATTGTACGAAAACATACTTTAGACAATTCTTTTCAATTTAAAAAAAATCAAAAAATGTTACGTTTAGGTCATCTTATGCATGATGTACATGATGATTTATTAAAAACCCAAAAATGGCCAATAAAAAATTAATAAAAAAAATATTCAATAAAAAATTACAAAAAAATATGGAAAACGTGCTTCAGTAGTTACAAATATTTTTCGAAAACAATTTAGAAAAATATGATTATTTAGGTCAAAATATGGATGATGTACATGTACACGGTATAGTAAAAAAAAGTGACTTTTAAATAGTGGTTTTTAGAAACGCCTATTCAAAATCAATTTCTACCATCTGGGTATTGAAAAAAATAACATATTTGGAAGCTAGACTCTGAGTACTACATTTCATATTTAGTGACTTTTCTAAGATTCCACCTTTAAGTGCTTCAAATTTTTAGGTCAAATGTGACAAATTCTAAAAATCAGGGAAAACACTTCCACTTTTTGGCCAAAAAGTGGACTCAACTTCTTGCACACAGCCTATCATAGGCATGTATTGAATCAAAATAAAATAACACTAAAATATTTCATTTAGAAACCATGCATATCTTTATTTATGTGAAGAACCTAACTCTATTTGTGTGTGGAGAGATTTGAAACACCTTAAGTAAATAAAATTGAAATCCCAAAAATTATCTAATTTCGTAAAATAAAATAACACTAAATATTTCATTAACTATAAAATTAAACTTTGAAGAATAAATAAAAATGTAGCTGGTGTCCCTTCATTTAAATATTTTCCACATACTCTAGATTTTAACTTCTTAAATAAAATTGAAATCCCAAAAATAAAAATATTTTCCATGATACTCTATATTTTTAACTCTTGAATAAAAAAATTGAAATCCCAAAAATAACCTAATTTGGTAAAACAAAATAACACTAAAATATTTTCTTTTACAAAGCATGCATATTTTTATTGATGTGAAGGACCTGACCTTCTTTGGGTGTCTTGAGTAAATAAAATTTAAATCCTAAAAATAATCTAATTTCCTTAAAAAAACACTAAAATAATCATGCATATTTTGTGTATAACCCTAACCCTAGTTGGGTGTGGAGAGATTTTTATTTGTGTAAAACCTAAAGAATACTTATAAAACAAATTTAAATTCTAATATTTTTTGAAATAACACAATAGTGAAAAGAAACCAATAAATTGAATTTCATTATGTAGAAAACAAAAGAAAATTAATTGAACTTACAACTCAAATAACTTCTATGCTTCTCACTATTCTTTTGTTTTTTTATTTGAATTGATATTTTTTTATTTATATTTTGGTATTACTTGTATTTATATAGATTATTTACTTAATGTCTCTTTATTGTAATGTGAATCTATTTAATAAAAATATGTCCATTATATATTTTAAATTTGATGTAATGGGCATTTTTTAATAAAAGTATGTCTATTATATATTTTAAATTTAAAATAATTACTTCATAATTTGAAAAAATAATCAAGGATTATGTATGAAAATTAAATTAATTAAATAAATAAAATTTATTTAATGAATCTAATTAAAAAGGATAATGCATTAAAATAAAATAAATAGATTTTTTTATTTGATTAATTTGGTAAAAGGGACTATCCTATGAATTAAATAAGTTGACTAATGGAAAGGTGGAGGTTTAAGATATGTTGAAAATGGTGCAAGATGAGGCCTAGGAGTTGTTGAAACATGATGTTAGAAGTGTCATAAGGATATGGTAATATTTAAGTGTCTAGAACTAGCGTACTTATCTTTAGAGAAAACTATCTAAAATAGTTGAGACATATATGACAAATCTAAAAATAGGTATGGTAATATTTAAGTGTCTAGAACTAGCGTACTTATCTTTAGAGAAAACTATCTAAAATAGTTGAGACATATCCTTATCGAGTCACATATTTAACTTATATATGACAAAATTTAAAAATAGATACGCTAGTAGCATCTACGGTTTGAACATGTTAAAAACACTATTTTAAGAATTGACACAGTTTTGTTTGAGTAATAATAGTGTAGTACATTTAGAGAACATAACATATTTGTAAGTACATGCATTCATTTATCATATTTTTGTAATTGTAAAATGTGAAATAGAGCTAAGAGATTGTGAAAAATATTTCATTACCTCATATTAATTCAAATAGATTTGTATGAAGTAAGTCACATCATTTATCTTCTAATAATTTGATTTGTTATTTTCCGTTGGCAAGTTGTTTTCCCTTTTTCATCTTTTCATATAATGGTCATATTTAAATTGTGAAATTATTCTTAGACCTTGTAATGAATTTATATGAAATATAGCCACAAATGTTAATCATACTCATTAGTTTTCTTATGTCAATAGTAGCTTTTAAAAGAGTGAGACCTTGTGATTTATGTATTGTCAATACCCAAGCTAATCTTAAGGGTATTTGGGTTGTGTGGTACCTTTGTATTGGCATAATTGGTATTATTAGTGGAGTTTGATCTTCTAATGGTATGCCTGAATAATTGTCAAATTCAACCATAACATATGTTGGTGGTTGTAGTTGTGCACTTCTAGGTTTGTATATTAGTATTTCTTGAACATAATTGGAGCTCCATTTACAAGACTTGCTTCTACTAGAGTTTGAGATACTTGCTTCTTCTAGGTTTGTATATTAGTATTTCTGTGACCCATTTGTGCTAGAGTTTGAGATACTAGAGTTGATAGTGAAGAACCAATATGTGCCATGGACATCTACTTCTCTCCAGAGAACCTTGAGGAATTTTGCACACTACTTGTCCTTCTATTTTCTCTACTCATTTTATCCCACCAATGTAATCACAAAAGTTACTCATGATCCATTACATAGCTAGGGAATCACATGCCATGTGCCATTATTGAGAAAGGACCCCAAGTCAAGAACAACATTGTCCAAGGTCTTCTTTAGTCCCCTAGCCAGCGTGGTTAAATTAGTGTTTTTGACACCACCCACATACCATCTTTCGGCTCCCCCAAATCTAATAGCACAACAACATTTATAGAGGATATATTAGTATTCACCCTGTATTAATGAGAAGTGGAGATGAAAGTGTCTCCAAGCACCATGTAGATTGTGTAAAAAATAATAACTGACCATGATTGGAAGATCTCTCTCAACCTAAGATCTAAGACATGTCCCATGAAATCAATTTGCCTCCTCTTTTCTTTGAGACATATTGTTGAATTTATATTGTCAACTTCACTGCAAATGGCATTCTGATTAGGATATATATTGTTTGTTATAGTACTATCTATATAGTTGTCATCATAAATGTTAGCATCTCCTTTGAGCCATCCTGCTCTCCCATCAGGCAAGCCATCTATCACACCATACTAGTTCATGATGTCCTATTTTCTTGTCATTGATGTGAAATGGCAAGTCAACCAATTTCCAATTTCTCCCACACTTCCTTTGATTTGGCATGTAGATACTTATTTGGTGCATATGAATTGCCACATTCACTAGTTTATCCACCTCAATGCTAGCTTCATTGTTATTTCCATCAAGCAATTTCTTTGCCATTGATGCTACCATTTCTTTGACCTCACACATGTACCTATATAGGGCATTACTAAATCAAGTGTATTTAATTATTTGTTCATACATGGAAAATAAATAACCTAGCATGATGATTAGGTTCCCTCGTATATTTGAGGCCCTAGAAAATAAGCTCAAACATTCTAGATTGAGACCTACATTCCATTTATTTTGATTCATGACCATCCACACAGGGTCATTTTCCTATTTCTATTATTTACAACATAAAATATAGAATTGAGGAACCAACCACTAAGACTAAGAACTTCACGCCACCAATAATGAAGTATACAACATTAGAACCATATCGATGGATGGAGAGACAAATGATGCAATAACATAATTTGTAGGGAGGCCCCAACCATTCTAGAGTGGGGAACAATTGATTATTTTTCACACACACCACCTAGGTTAAAATCCTTTTTTCTAGCCCCTGCACTCCTTTATATAGGTGATAGTAGGAGCCCTAATTTACTCTATAATGGTGGTAAAAGAGATCATATGAAGGAGATAGATACATAAGTGATCATGATCCACGATTGTTAGGTATCAATGTTCACATACTTGTCCTTAGTACCAAGGTTGTAGAAATAAAGAAAATTGAGTGAATGCAAGCACCGAATCTAGCCACTCGAGACAAATAAGAGCATGCTCAACTTGCAAGAAAACAAGTATTGCAAACAATGGACAAATGGAATGCAAAAATAGGGTTAGGGTTCTTCACACAAATAAAACTATGCATTCTTTGTAAAGGAAATATTTTATTGTTATTTTATTTTGATTCAATATGCCTTGGCCTAATTTAGAGAGATGTTTCTTAATATAGGTAAGCTAGTTAATAAAATAAATTTATTATTTGATTAATTATTTTCCACTTGTTCTAATCCTCGTCAGTTAGCCAAATTCATTAAACCTAGAAACTTGCACAAAAGTCAAACTGACTTTACATCTCCACCACCCATTTCGTACTACACCTCATAATCCTATCCATTCACATAAGGATAAGCCTTAGTTTCCTCTCACTCAATCTTAGAAGCCTCCTTTTTTTCCGTAAATTTATCTCATCAAATCTTAGCCATCTATCTAATCAAATCTTAGTCATTCATCCTGTCATCCCAAAATCTATAAATCAAGCCTCAATCAAGCCATAATCAAGAGCTTTGAAGGTAATGTTATGTTACCAAAGTGACCAACCAACAATTAAATCATTATAAAAAGTATTTGAGCAAAAGTACCATTGTCATAGTGTAACAAGGGCTATTCTGGTAAGAACTTTCTATGCTTTTCCTTTGATTTTTGTTAACTCTTTAAATATTTATCAATTGATTATGACACATTAAATTATTTTATTTATAAGATATTGTGTGTCATACTATAATATAAGTAGTGTTTTGGAAGTGGGTCTTTTATTGGCTATTTTTCACTCAATGTTATTTTTTAAGTTTGTAGGCTATTTTCGTAATATGATTCCTTATATATTTTTTATATTATAAAGTTCATACAACAATCTCATAAAATGCTGGTCATGAAACTATATTATCATAAGTATATGCATATGTTTACATAATAATCTTTTGAAATAATGAGTGCATCCTATAAAATCTCTTTAAACAACTTAATTTGAAATAATTTTTTTTAAGAAAAAAATATTAGTTTTTAGTTAAAAAATAAATTATATTTATTGCAGCAATATATAAATTTTAAGTTAGATTTGTTGCTGCAATATGTGCTATTGTATTCCAGATTGAAATCCTAGAGAACTAAAGAGCCAAATTTAATATAATACAATTTTATTTTATATCTTTTTAACTCAGTGCAATAGAAAAATGCTTTGTACGTATTTAAAGCTATATAATTGAAGTTAGGATGGAAACTGAAGAACAAAAATTAGCATGTAGAATCTCTGGAAACCATGGCAGTGGAAGTAACAACATGAAGGAGACAGATGAAGTAACTATCAATAATACTCAAGCAAACAAGAACCTCAGCTACCAAGCCACCAAAGGGTCACCCAGCCTGCCCTAGTGAATAAAAAAAAAGCCAAAAAACACAACAATCAATCACCAGAACCCAATGAAGATAAAGCCAAAAAACACAACAATCAATCACCAGAACCAAATGAAGATTAATGTTCTAGAAATTGTAGTAGGTTATGATGTCTAAATATTTAACTTAGTATTGCAAGAGGTATGAGGTAGTTACATGGCTATTTTTTAGCTTTGGGAATTGTGGGTAGTTGGACAATTTATTAGCTGGACTTGATAGGAAGATATTGATTTAACGGAGTAGACAATGTCAAGTTTAGATTTCCAAAGACCTTCACAACCACAATGATGTCATGGAGTGTTTTGGAGTTAGGTGGATTCAAGGGCAGCGAGGTCTCCAATGCAAAGATGGTCATTCGATGGGCCACATATTATCTTCTCAAAGATACTACTCATCCAATTTAGGTTAGTATGTGCATAAGAACATGATAATTACAGTCATGATGTAAGAATAGAACAATTTTAGTCATGATGTTGTATCTCCCAGTTTTATAAATTCTAATAATTATTGAGGCTTGTCTGAAAATTATGTAGGTAGGGGAACCTAAAAGTGACCACAAATGCAGGGAAATGGCAGAAGACATGGACACAACTAAATTGTGTATAAAGTAGATAACCAAAACCTTGAAATGGTTGTAGCACTTGTAGTTGCATCCCTTGTTTCACAAGTAAGACCCTTCCTATTTCAAGAGACTCATTCATGCTTCCATGATGTTAATTTTTTTAGCACTAGAGTAATAGAAGTTATTTAAAAACTAGGTAATGATTAGAGTTTAGGAGTTGATAAATCAGACATTACATGGGTGGGACAATAAACATGGTGGAACCTGAGTACTTTTATCAAAGGTATAACTTCGAGTGTAACTACTTATACTAATTGAATCCACAAATAGTTAAAAATATTGCTAATTCAATGAAAAAAGTGAAGTAATATAAGGAGTCAAACTCTAAGTTACTATACCTTCAATAAAAGCACTCAGGCTCCAACATGTTTATTGTCCCACCCAAATGTATTGTATGATTCATCATCTCCTAAACTCTAACCATTATAAATACTTTAAGTTGCTACTATTACTCTAGTGCTAAAAAATTTAGTATGGAAGCATGAAAGAGTTTCTTAGAATAGAAAGGGTCCGACTTGGGAAACAAAATGGATATAGCTCCAAGTGCCACAGTTGTTGTAGGGTTTCGGTTATCTATTTTAAATGCAATAATCTTCTAGCCTCTCCTAGCATTTGTAATCATTGTTAGGGTCTCTTACCTACATAATTATCAAACAAGCCTAAATAATTATATGAAATTATAAACCCAGGAGATAAAACATCATGACTAAAATTATTATGTTGTAACATCATGATTGAAATTATTTTTTTTTTGTTTTGCACATACTAACCTCAACATATATGGTGACCGGATTAGCAGTAGCTTTGAAAAGATAATTTGTGGCCCATAGAATGGCCATCTTTGGATTGGAGAGTTCACTACCAATGAATCCACCAAACTCCAAAACACTCCATGATAGCATTGTGGCTGTGCATCATAATATCCTCCTGACAATTCTTGTCTATCCCAACTAAAATAATATCTCTGTCTAGACATTGTTCCGCTTCCTTATGTACTTTGACTATAACACTTGGTAACTTCAATTAAGAGTTGAACAAGGATTTGTTGGTAGCAAGCTTCCTGGTAGATGGCTTATTGTAGGGGTGACTATTCCCAACATCCACTTGCAATTGTTAAAGGGCATGGTTCATCTTTGGGTGCATCATCACTAACTACTTCCTTGCCAAAGAAATTCAATAATACCCTTCATGAAAATGGTCTTCAAATGGCTAGAGGTTCATTTGTGCTACATATTATATTTTCTGCATATCACACTAAACTGAAAAATCATCTCTAGTCTAAAAATAAATCTGAAGTTGTTGTTGCTAGTATCCTAGATATGTTCAAAACTATAAAGGAATTGTTGGAAATTCAAATCTGGAGTACGTACTCCACCTACCCACTACCCTGTCAGAGATTTCTTTGGGATCTCTCTCCCACCACATTGACCAAGGAGTTAATGCCATCCAATTGGCATAGCATACAAAATTCATTGGTGGCCATTTTCATTATCGTTGGTACGTATTTTTAAATTTGTTTTGAGCGGTAGAATTTTTTTGCAGGTTAGAGAAGAGACAAAAAGAAGGGAATGTTTTAAAATGTAAGATAGAAAAAGAAGCAAAGAGGTAGAAGATGAAGTTGCAAAAGCAGTAGCAATAGAGAATGTTCTTTGTGTACATGAAAAATAGTTCTGAGCATTTCAGTGTGTGTGCAGAGAGTAGCAGATAGCTCTAGTTTGTTGTGTAGCTCCAGATTGCCACAAATCATGTTTGTAATCTTGTAGTTTCGTGTTTAGAAATCATTTGTAAATGTTATTTTTTCTAATTTAATAGAACAAATATTACACATCTTATTTATGTTTGGAATTCAAATATCCATCAGATTGGTATCAGAGCCAGAAGGCCCTAAGTCTTGAGTGAGTTGGGCATTTATTCTCTGGGTGTTTAAATTTTGTTTGGTAGGAGACATGGCTGGAGAAGAGAGTAAGAGTTGGCAGCAACCACTACAATTCAATGGACAAAACTATGATGTTTGGGCAAAGAAATGAAGACCATAATGGTTGCAAATGATTTATGGGAGTTTGTGATCAATGGGTTCAATGATGTAACTAACCTAGCTGCATATACAGCCCTCACAAATAACCAGAAGACCCAGCTGAAGGAAACCCAGTTAAAGGAGACAAGAAGGAAAGATACAAAATCCCTGAGTTTAATTGAGGCAGCCTTGATAGAGGCTATTTTCCCTAGAATAGCAATAGCCAACTATGCAAAAGAAGCATGGGAAATATTGCAAAATAGTTACAAGGGAACTGACAAGGTGAGATCAATAAAACTCTAGCTACTTAGGAGAGATTTTGAGACACTGCAATGAAGGACAATGAATCCATTTTAGATTTTCACACAAGGGTTTCCACCTTGGTTAATCAATTAAGGATAAATAGAGAAACCATGGATGAGCAAAAGATTATAGAGAAAATCCTTAGAAGTTTGCCCACTAGATTTGACCCAATAGTTATTACCATAGAATAGACCAAAGACCTCTCAAAAATGGCACTTGATATATGAAATGCCTAATACTTAATGCACTATACTAGATGTTTGTCATGGCATATTTATATGTAGAAAACACAAGGAATATTTCCAACAAATAATTCTATTCACTATTTTTTATGAGGACTTGAATAAGAGATTTGTATGTCGTCCCTTATATGCAATTATCATTGGAAAGGTACCTTGATGTATCAAGTGAAGTACTCTTGTATTACTGATGCTTCTGTTGTCGAATATAGTGACTATTGAGACAATGCTTTGTCTTTTCTTACCCAAGATTGCACTACATTGCTGACGGTGACTTTGCATTTTCCATACTTGGCATATACTCCCTGTCTTGAAAAAATGCATAATGAAATTCTTGTGTCCTATCATGTTGTCACTGTCTTGCTTCTAGTTGATAATATGTTTTATGACTGATTTTCCCCTTTATGACTATTTTATGCATTCAATAGCAACTATTTACTTCATTGACAACAAATAGTGATAAATACCTATTTATTAACGCTCCATGATGATTCTTTGTATTTATAGTCATTAATGACTACATTCACGAGGCTAGTCCAGTCATAGATGGCTTTACCTACATTGTATTTGACTCTTGGGAACTTGGTTGGTTTAATCACTATGTTCACTATGATTTCTTCATGGATGCTCCATTATACAGCTTTTTTAGTACAATTTAGATTGCACCTCGCACTTTGAATTTGATTCCATTAAATGGCATGCTGGGCTCAACCCTTGTGGGAGCCCATTTTTCCACCACATGCTGAAATGTCTTCAAACTAGAAACATAACTTCTTCTATACCTGCATAGGAAACAAACATATTAGAATAAAATAGTGAAGCTCATTGATGTTTCATTTTTCAATCTCTCTTGCATATGAATGATTTGATCTTTTTGCTCAGTGCATTATAAATAATGTATTATATCTTTGTTTGATGAAGTACATAAGATAAATCATATCTGGAGCTCTAACATATCTCTCTCCATTACTGTAGGTTCATTCAAAGGTTAGGAGTAAAGGGGAATTAGCTACAATGAGGGCCAACTCAAGACTTCAACTGGCAATGATAGATATGCCTTATCTTATTTGCTTCATTATGTTATCTTTCCACAAATGCATAGTATATTCCTTCTGATGTATTGGTTTAGCTATTCCCATAGCTTGTGTGGGACATTTGATATTTCTTGCTTTCATTTAATGTAATGTTTATTTATTTTGGCATATCTCATTTGTAAAATGAATGAACATTGTAATGTGAAAGGAAATAACTTCTATCTCTCATAAAAACTCTACAAAGCAATGAATGATGAATTAAATTTCTCTCTTCTGTCATAACAAAAGAATGATAAAACTAAACCTTCTCTTTTTAGACATCTAAACTAACTATGCATACTAACATAGCAGACAAATCTTAAGAACTTTTCATCTTAAAATGAACTTAATGAATCAGCTCTACCAATTTGAGTTGTAGATGAAAAATTGGTAACATTTCTGGTGACTTCTGCTAAATGCTTGCATGCTAAGCATCAAGATTAGCTTCCTTAACTATACATTAGGCATGGAGTCAAACTCTACTCATCTCAAACTTAGAAAACCATGAAACTGTATTACAAATTACTCCAAACAGCAGCAAAAAAAAATAGAACCAAACTGAAAGCAAACTAAAAGGCCTTGGTGGCTAGAAAAAATGTGCAACAACACTTAGGGAAAAGAAAAAAAACTAAAACAAATGTGCCTTGAGAACTTATTAACTAAAAACAATAACTCTAACCTACTCTAACCAACCAAAAAAATTGGTTGGATAAAGTAACTACCCCTCCTTTGCAATTTACAATACTCCATAAGTTTGTGAACCAACCAAAAGATGTGGAGAAAAATCAAAATGCCAGCAAATTGTTACAACACCTTTCTGAGAAGGAAAATGGAATCACTTACCCACCTAACTTGTTTGGTGAACTAATCAAGTGAGCAAGTAGACTAATTATGCTTAGCTTGATACCCTTCTTCATGATCCAGTTCAGTGTCCCTATGAGGCTGCTCATTTTTGTTGACTTCCAACCCAGCTAGATGCCTAATAGGACATCCCCTCAAAAGCTTTAGACTAGAGAGAAAGTGATTTGAATGATTGGAAACAACAACATCACCTTCACTTTGCATGATAGCTTACAAGGTTGCTTCCTCCTCCATAGTCAATGAGCCATCCTCCTTTATTAGGGTAGCTAATAGCTTATTAAAGCTATCAATTCTTGAAAGGCTCTTAATAAGAGTTGGACTACGCTCAAAATATTCATTATTACTCAAGGAAGTATACTCCAAAATAGGAGTCCCTTCTTCAGTGAATAAAGACAAGTGTTCAAATAATGAGCTAGCCTCTCTCAACAAACCATCAATTTGAGCATCAGCTTCAAGCTCCTTTGTAGAAAAGAAAGCCAGCTCCTCCAACCAGTCAAGATCAGGCTGCTGGTTAGGCTACTCCATAACCAGTGACTCATTCAAGAATACAACCACTTCCATCTCTTGCTTTAGTTGTTCAAGATAACCCTCCTCCAAGGATGCTGACATAACCTCTAAGTGTGAGCAGAAAAGTTCAATTTCAGCTTGAAATAGATCCTCTTCGAGTGATCATTCAAACTTGAACTAATTTCACATATCTATTCTTGGATCAACACCTTATATAAATGGTCCTCATCACTGTGGTGATCAGAACTTGGCGTAGCTTTTCCATTTTCACTTTCATACTCAAAGTTAGGAAGCTCATCAAACAGATTAACCAGAAATTGAGGTTCAAAACCAATTTCTTGCACATTATCTAAGTTTGTAATAGATACCTTAAGATCATTCAAAAGCAAATTTTCTTCACAATTTTCCTAGTTTTTTGATGAAAAGGGGATGTCTTTTACCTAGTGATAGCTTTCACTAAGCCTATTAGGCTTCAAAATAGGTTCATCTTTATCCTCTTCCTCTTGATCCAGGGTTTTATTATTATATTGATGATCTTCACTCAATAACTCACCATAATATTTGACATCTTTCTGCTCTTCATCTTCCTCATCATTGTACCAGCTAGATACCTCACAATAGTTATCAATATCCTACTATTCTAATGAACCAAACCTCTCCGTACATGCAACAATATTGTGTTCAACTAATAAAATGGTACAATTAGTAGCAGCCTCTTGCTTTGTATCTTGTTGCACTGGTTGATCTCCTAAAAAAATTTCATCATCTTCCACAAAACAAGCAATCTCATTATTGAAAACATTGGAAGATTCATGAGGAGAAGTCTTTTCTTGTTCGATCTTCTGCTACTGCAAATAGTGAACTTCCAAAGCTAAATGCAATGGATTTACCTTTCTAAGCTCTGTGATGAAGAGTAAGGTATTTTGATCAAAAGGTTCACCCTTAGATTCCTCGGGTGGGGAAACATGGGGAGCTTCTTGGATTTCTTGTAGGAAAAAATGTTGCTCAAGGGGTTGATCTAAAACTATACTAGCTAAATATGATTATTTTCCTCAACTTCCAAGGGATGAAGGCTTCTGATACTTGGTATTTCAAGATTAAGATGGTGGCTTGAGGAATCAAGTACTTTAGTCTACCAAAAACTTAGAATCTCAACTTTAGGAAAACTAAGAGGCTCATTCTATCTAAAACTTGGAAACTTGTACTTACGAAACTCCTCTCGAATAGGTTGTTCTGGAATGGTAGGAGCTGCTTGGGCTTTGTACTTTTGTGTTTATGACCCTTGCTCATAGAGACAGGCCTATTAAGCCATCTCTTTCCATTGCTGATTATACTCATGTTGCCTCCTGATCTCTTCTAACTGACGCATGAAGTCAAACAATATACCCTTTATGCTTGTAATCTCCTCCTTTTCATTCTCTTTGAGCTAGCTTTGATTATATGAAGGCTGATATGGAGGATGAGCAGGGGTGGATAAGTGGTAAGCATCTTGAATAAGCTGGTAGCTTGTTGTAATAGCATTATTTGGACTAAAAACAACATTGTGTCTACTTAGGTATGGTTGGTAAGAAGGCTTGTTAAGAGTATTTTCATAGTATTGGGGTGGGTATACATATTGACTATGAAAATTTCACATTTCTACTCATATGAAGTGCTGGAAAAAGCTTAATTTTTTTAAACGTACCAGACTTGATCTATTAAAACCAATAGATCTTGATTCAGAGTCGCTAGATGTGTTTACAGAAATTGCCTTCAAAGGTTGAGATTACTGGTGCACACACCAAGAAACATCAATGAAATGATGAACTTTGAACTGTGAGAGTTCAAATTGTCCCACTGAGCATGCCAAAAATTGTAAGGAAATAAGAGCATCCAAGAACATACATTCAGGATCAAGAGTGTCTTCGGCAACTTTAAATTTTATTGGGTTACCTCAAAAACACTATCTACTATGTCACAAGGTGGAAACAGACATAGTTTATTTCCCCATCATTGAACCTTTAGAGAAAAGACTAATGCATCTTTACAGTTTCAACAACAGACAACAAATTCAACTTACAGAATTGCAACCATGAAAGAACAATAAATAAGAACACATAGATTTATGTGGGGAAAACCCTTTTGGGTAAAAAACCCCACACTCCAAATAGCCAGAGATCATTGTATTAATCAGCAACAAAAAATACACAATTACAATACAATATCAAACTCTCAAGCCTTTCATGGAGATTTACATCTTGTTCTTCATTTAGAGAATCTCAATAGTAACATGGCAAGATCAGGCTCACTCTCTCTCAACCTCTGTTTCTCCTTTTCTCGGTTTAGTCCCTTCACATACTGTTATCATGCTGCATACAACATACAACATAGGACTTCCCCAAAGAATACAGAGCTTACCAGAATGAACTCTCAATCTGACTCAATCGATCCAAGACTATCTCTCTCCAAACTTGTCTAACTATCTGAGCAACCAATCAATTTAGTTATGCTCAGCCCAACCATCCAAACCATTGTCTGATTGTTCACATTTGTGAGAATTCATTAGTCCCACATGCATCAGACAATGATCCTTTGATCACTTTTTATACGGGACCACACAGTAAGACTATCATCGATAATTTTGTTCCTGACGATGCTAGTCTAGACTTTATCAGAGTAACGTCTCGACATTGCATCGATCAAAGAGATCTTGCCAACACCAACCTCCATCAGAGTGACACACACCATCGGAATGACATATCAAAATTGGGCCGACAGTGATCTTCATACCGATAACTGATCCATCAGAGAGACACCAACTATCATTGAGACTACACCAAACTTTGCCAACAGTGACAGTTACACTGATTGGTGTAGCATAGCTCCATCACTGGAACATAAATAGGTTACGTCGAAGACCCCCTATTTTGCCAATAGCACACCGCAGGAGCAAACCACCATTGGAGTGACCCAACACATCAGAAGGAGATATCCATAGCACGCTGATAAGGTTTGTCACACCAATGTCCAACTATCAGAGTATCACAACACCATCGGTAATAGTCTCTTAGATCACACTGATAGTTCAACATTTTGCCGATGCCTGTAATCTGAGTCACAAGTACTCAACATTCTCCCACTTGACGAAGGAATTACAGGAAACCATCAACACTTAGAACCAAATTTAATACTGCCTTCACTCCACTGTGCTCACAAGCTACATAGAAGCTTTAACAAAACCAACTTCAAAGCTTTCAGAACACAGCCATGAAACCATTCTCCAGAAACAAGATATAACATCAGCTAGAACAACAATCAGAAAACTAACTGTACCCATCCAACTGAACAAAAAACCTACTTGACTAAAAATAGCACACACAGCCAGTGCTAAAACATCCACTCACTCATACCTTGAAGGTATTAACATCAGTAGACTCATGTAACCTACATATACACCCATCAACTGCAAATACAAGCCCCATGTGTCAACCAGTCGAAGAAGACCAAACACATCCAAGAACTCGTACTGCAAGGGTAATGCAGATCTGAAAAAGATCAAGGCATACTAAGTCCACTAGTAATATCACATAGAAAGTGTAAACATCATGTAGTACCAAGGAAACATCCACTATGATATGCAAAATCTGTAAATCAGATAACAACTTCTCACCACCAGTCCAGAACTCTCCCAAGTTCTCCACACCCAACAAAAGAAAGAGATAATAGAATTTCCATGTCATCACTCAAGAATATAAATGAAAAACACATGACCACAAATTAGTGATCACCTCAGCTCCAAACAAACCTCAAACCAATGTAGTGTGAAACAAACCATCCAAGAAGATTACCAAGACCATAGAGAGTAACTCTGCACATCATATACTTGTAGACAATCTTTCTACATACACCTCTGAATGCCAACTATGTCAAGTATGATCTCCTTCAAAAAACCCCAAAGAGAACAGCATAACAACACCCACCCATTCAATCTCCAAGATCAAATACATATATATCATGTAATTATAAAATATGGATGTAAGCTTCTCAAACCAAAAAAGATCAAACTAATCCATTTCCCATTTCAGGAAATCAGCCCATAAACCATCTCCTAACTGGCCTCATCAATGAACAATATCTTAAACTCAAATGCAAAAGGAGATAATCATGCTATCCAACTCTCACAATGAATCCTCCAGAACCATATATTAGTAGTTCAAGATCCATGTCTATGAAAGAAAACATAAAACACCTGAGAGAAACAATGGGAAATACCTCTCAGATGATTATCTGCTGAGAAGACCAAGAGTGGGGAATGAGAATGCTCCTCCAGGGTAACCAAGTCTACAAGACTTCTCCAAGAGCAATCTCCTCATTGGTCTATGTTGAACTCACATCCAACCAAGGTAAAGACTCCTTGGACTTCCTGCTACAAAATCTAAATAAGCACAGCATATATAGTCTCACCTTATTCTCCATGTATCCATGAGTACCTACAAATAATCACCTCATGCTAAACTCCAACTACATCACTACACCACTATGAAGTTATCAAGCACATAATAAATGTACCCAAACATAGAGAAGTTACCAGACCACTGTTACCAGACCACTGTCAAAGCTCCAATCATCTGAATTAGGTACTTATGATGACATCATGATCTTACCATCCCCCTTAGGAGATTCCATGCTTCAGGTGAACATAACCATGGCCTCAAGAGTAATGTATCATGCCAAAACTCAAAAACAGAATTCAAGAAAACACCATGACATGAAACAAACCAAACTCTAAACCAACATCACCTGTTAAGCACCACTAACACCTCAGCCAAGGATTTAATGAATCCTCCATGACTCCAAGATGTTACACATCCTCAAATAGTGCCCCTGCAAATGCAAAAGAACCCTTCTGTAGCAACAGGATCAAAGAGCTCCTCCTAGTAACATCTGTGACACTAAAGAAGATCATTCACCACTAATTGATGAACACACGGTCAATGATAAAGCTCCCACTAAACTGTAACAATTGAGCTTTTCAAGTATCATGACCAAACATCTCCTAATCTAAAAATCATCTAGGTCCACACATTAATATGTCCATGTGACAATAAAGCCAAGCGGCGCCAAGATCTCCAAACCAAGGAAATATAAAACACATGCTACAGGTCTCCATAACCAACTATTCAGGTACTGTACAACATCCATCCTCTTGTCCTGAAGTAGTCACACCAATGCACAAGTGACCAAAGACCAGGTCAGCTAACAAATCTGCATAAAGACTGAAACAATCCGGTGGATAAAGATAGTCCACATCCGAGTCATCTCACTGTAGCTTAATAGGTGATCAGTCCACAAAACTACATAACTCGTAGATCCAACCAATGTATCATGCAAACTCACTATCACACTGGAAACTACAAAACTAAGATCTCAAGGAATAGATAACAATGTAGACAACATGACTCAAACATCATATTACTTACAAATCTGATTCGCCAAACATGTCCACAACCTGAGCACCATAGAATAGGAAACCAACAAGCATTTCCATAGAAATACTAAGTGACATATCACATACTAGCATTCCTATGCAGAGAAAGCATTTCACCTCCTCACACCATGTACAGAGCATGCATGTAAAACTGCAACTATATCATCCAGCAGCACCCCAAATGCCAGGGTCTAGAAATAGCTTAACTGTAGCTTCACAAAACCACAAGTTTTTCTCTTGACTGTGTAAGACCTGCAAAACCACTGTGTTTGAAAAACACCCATGCACATCCATACCCACTTCACATTTGGAAGATCAAGAATATGAATCAAGAAACACCATAATAGTCAAACTAGAAAATGGATTAACATAGATGAGCATCATAGAATTTAAGAAAAATCTATTAAACCCTTCCAATGCAAGTACAAAACAACCACAAGGATTAAGAAAATCCAAGAATTGTAGGCCTCATTCAGACCAATTCCATGACCACCATCATGTACAAGCATTTGAGAGAGAAAGTCAAGTTATATCAGAAGCTTCTAGACCTCAAAGATCAACTCCATAACCAAAATGCAACCAGGACATCACATAAACAACACCTTCCAATACCAGGAACAAATCCCATCATAAGCACAATACTCCATGGTTGAACAACAACACAAACTTCTTCATATCATCAGAGAGCCTCTCACATAGACACCCAATATGAAAGTTATTACAGCAACACAACCACAAAGCACAATTCTACCCCATGCAATAGGAACATCTTACCACTGCCAACTAGGAGCCTTAGACCACACCATTTTAGTATGACCAGCTCTAGTTTCTCCATCTTCACCATCCTTCAAATGCCTGCTATAACATGAAAACAAGATCAACTGCCAGACTTCACTCAAACAAGGATCAATAATCAGACGATTCCTTTAGATTTCCTCAAGCCTGTCACACTAAGAAATCATCATAGAAGGAATACCCAGACCTTATACACCAGAAACTCTTACATGTAAACACGTCCAGCAGACAAATGCACTTATGTGAGCAACAAAGTAGATCCCAGAAGAAGGCTCTGATACCACTTGTAATGAAATAAGAGAATCCAAGAACATACATTCAGGATCAATAGTGTCTTTGGTAACTTTAAATTTTATTGGGTTACCTCAAAAACACTATCTACTATGTCACAAGGTGGAAACATACATAGTTTATTTCCCCATCATTGAATCATAACCATGAAAGAACAATAAATAAGAACACATAGATTTACATGGGGAAAACACTTTCAGGTAAAAAAACCCCACACTCCAAAAAGCCAAAGATCATTGTATTAATCAGCAACAAAAAATACACAGTTACGATACAATATCAGACTCTCAATCCTTTCATGGAGATTTACATCTTGTTCTTCATCTGGAGAATCTCAACAGTAACATGGCAAGATTAGGCTCACTCTCTCTTGACCTCTATTTCTCCTTTTCTTGGTTCAATCCCTTCACGTACTGTTATCATGCTACATATAACATACAGCATAGTACTTCCCCAAAGAATACAGAGCTTACCAGAATAACTCTCAATCGGACTCAAACGATCCAAGACTATCTCCCTCCAAACTTGTCTAACCATCTGAGCAACTAATCGATTCAGTTATGCTCAGCCCAACCATCCAAACCACCATCTGACTATTCGCATTCATAAGAACTCATTAGTCCCACATGCATCAGATAGTGATCCTTTGATTACTTTATATACAGGACCACACAGTAAGACTATCGTCGGCAATTTTGTTCCCGACGATGCCAGTCTAGACTTCATCGAAGTAGCCCAAGCTCATCGAAGTAACATCTTGACACTAAACTGATCAAAGAGATCTTACCGATGCCAACCTCCATCAGAGCAACACACACAATCGGAATGACATATCAAAACCGGGCCGATAGTGATCTTCATACCGATAACTGATCCATCGGAGAGACACCAACTATCATTGAGACTACACCAAACTTCACCGACAGTGACAGTTACACCAATCGGTGTATCATAGCTCCATCGCTGGAACATAAACAGGTTATGCCGAAGACCTCCATTTTGCTAATAGAACACTGCAGGAAAAAACCAACATCGGAGTGATCCAACACATCAGAAGGAGATATCCACAGCATGCTGATAAGGTTTGTCATGCCGATGTCCAACTATCAGAGTATCACAACACCATCAGTAATAGTCTCTTAGATCACACCGATAGTTCAAGGTTTTGCTAATGCCTGTAATCTGAGTCACAAGTACTCAACAAAAATTGTTGTCAATCAAAGTATGCACCCAATGCTAAGCTATCAACTTAGCTATCTTTTGACACATGGGAACACTCCTAGGCCTTTGGGTTGCCTAAAACTTGGAGTGAACCTCCAGAGTGAGTTGGTTCTATTGATGAACTCTTCTAATCTAAATGATTTACCCAAGAAAAGGGTGAGAAGATAACTGAAATTTAAATTCTAAAATCTAATCTCCAAAACTATAATTTGTTCTAATGATCTCTCTCACAAATAGCTCCTTAAACATAAACTTTCACAACCTCACCTAGAACATACAACTCAAAAGTAATTTGCATGAAGGATCGATCTAAACACAACAGACAACTAGAATCATATGAAATATTTGCATATAGTTTCACAATAAAGAGAAATGACAAAGGATAAAATATTTATTATCACAATGAAATATCAAATCAATATTGTGACTATGAGGCAAAAGAAATGAGGTAGGAATGCTCTGCTATATTGAATTGAAAGGAGTACATGAAAACAAAAATCTGAGTCAAAAACTGTTTACAAGCTCTCTGTAGATGAACAAGAGAGAAGAAACAATGATCTCAACTGACTGAGGAAAACTAAATTTTCCTCCAATATATGTCTCCAAAAAAACTCCCAAGGAAAAAGCCGAGAAAAGATCCTCAAAATAGTTATCCTGATCCATTTTCGAGCTCCCAAAAAAAGTCACCAAAAAAAAACTAAAACTAGCCCAAACTAATTGCAAAAGCTACCAAAATCTCCCCCAAGGTGGTCACACCCAAAAAATAGGCTTTATCTACTCAATAAAGGCTCCATTTCATCCATATTTGCCCAAAAGAAAGAAAACTCAAAAATAAAGATTTACTATGCTTTACTTTGCTTTAACTGCATATAAATAACAAATATTTAAAAGCAATTTATAGAGAAAATGCTTTAAAAATCATTTTACAAAGATTTGCAGTTTTATTTTCTCAATTAAACTTGATTTGATTTTTTGTAAAAATAATACAAGGCTTGACATGTCTCATTTTGCCAAGTATAATATATCATTTGGGCATATTAATTTTCTATAAAAATCATAAAAAAATGGAAAAATAAAAGACCTCTAGGGTCTACCCCCCATTGGTTTTGCAAATAATCTAAGGCATTATGGAAGGTTTATCTACCTTTCAAAAGTGGCTAAATAACCTCTAAGGCATAAAGCCTAGGCAATGAAACATGTAAAAGGGACAAATGATGCCCTCGAGGGTATTTGCTAAGCCAATGAAAAATAATTCAATGTGATAAAAATATCACAATCGAATAAGGGCATATGAAATCCTAAGACAAAACATTCAGAGCCCTAACTTTTTACGCTAATTTCACTTTGTAACTTTTAATGAAAAGAGGCTCTACTTCTGCCACCATCGAGCTAGGGTTTGGGTTGTTTTCCTCCATCTCTCTGCTATACCTACAGGATTTTAATGGATTCTCTTGAAGATTTCAATTGGAAATAGCAAGGTAAATACTTCTATCATAGATTTGGACCAATTTTCATTTAACATAGGTTTCTAGCTTTATATTTGTGGCCATAATAAAGCTTTTGACATATTTTCTTTGTACCTTTGGTATATGATTTGTTTTTCTTTCATTGTGAGGCCATCATGGCTGACTGGTCTTGAATCTTGGGAGCTTTCCCTGTGGGTAAACCCATGTCTTACATGCATGTATCTTCACTCAGGAATAAGGTAAAAGCTCCTCTTTTGATCCTTACACCATTTCTCTAATTTCTATTTATATGAAGTTCGACATGAGCTTAGGAAGTCATAAAATGAAAGGCATTTTTCTTGCATTCTGTTAAAATCATTATAGGACCCTTTTCTAGTTTGAAGACCACAACCATGTACTATATGTGTGCTCATTTTAGTAGTTTCCTTCATGAAAGTCATGGTTGGGATTATATTTCTGAGCATTTTCTTGTGTTTTCATAGCTTGAAAGCTCTATACTTCTTTTGTATACAAGATTCTTCTTCAAAACTCAAGTGGGTTTACCCTGTCAAGAACAAAAGTCTTCTTCAGCCACAGCCATATGCTATATGTGCTCATTCCTGGGTGGTTTTTTTGATTGGAGGGCATAGGTATAACATTTCATTTCTCCCTCATTTGTTGAGTATTTTCTTGTTTATATGAACTTGAAACCCTAAGTGGGCTTAAACTGCTATGAACAAATACTTCATTCGATGACTGCAACATAATACATACATTATTGATCATTGTTGCACTTTCATTTATCTATTCAATTGATATGTTCATCCATGACTGTCTTGTCCTTATGATGACATGACACTACCATTTGTACCTGTAGAAGCTGATATGTATATATAACCATCTAAATAGTCTTGATTGGTCATCTTTTGCTTACTGTGATAGTGACTCATTCACATGTTCTCAATTTTTACTAAACTTTCTAGATGATGTAGCTACCTTTCATGGCTCCTCTCTCTTATAAGGCATTTTTGAAAATTGAGACTTAACTCTCTCCTTTATATTTCTGTGAACTAATATATACATCATTGCTTAAGGTTCTATGCTCATATGATTATGTATGCATTTGGGATTTTCTCCATTTGATATCAAACTCACTATATTCTCTAAATGATATGATTACATTCTTCTTTTCATGACTCCTATAGCTTAATGTCATCACGCAAGCTACATTAAATCTGCCCATGGGTGTATTGTATATGGAATGCCTAATACTTAATGCACTGTACTAGATGTTTGTCATGGCATATTTATATGTAGAAAACACAAGAAATACTTCCAACAAATAATGCTATTCACTATTTTTGATGAGGACTTGAATAAGAGATTTGTATGTTGTCCCTTATATGCAATTATCATTGGAAATCTACCTTGATGTATCAAGTGAAGTACTCTTGCATTGCTGATGTTTCTACTATCGAATATAGTGACTATTGAGAAAACGCTTTGTCTTTTCTCACCCAAGATTGCACTACATTGCTGATGGTGACTTTGCATGTTCCATACATGGCTTACACTCACTTTCTTGACAAAATGCATAATGAAATTATTGTGTCCTGTCATGTTGTCATTGTCCTGCTTCTGGCTGATAGTATGCTTTATGATTGATTTTGCCCTTTATGACTGTTTTATGCATTCAATAGTAGCTATTTACTTTATTAACAACAAATAGTGATAAATACCTATTTATTATTGCTCCATGATGATTCTTTCTATGTATAGTCATTAATGATTGCATTCACAAGGCTAGTCCAGTCATCGATGGCTTTACCTACATTATATTTGACTCTTGGGCACTTGGTTGGTTTAATCATTATGTTCATTATGCTTTCTTCATGGCTGCTCCATTATATAGTTGTTCTAGTACAATTGAGACTGTACCTCATACTTTGAATTTGATTCCATTATATGACATGCTTGGCTCAACCCTTGTGGGAACCCATTTTTCCAACACATGCTGAAATGTCTTCAAACAAGCAACATAAGTTCTTCTATACTTGCACAGGAAACAAACATATTAGATTAAAATAGTGAAGCTCATTTATGTTTCATTTTTCAAGCTCTCTTGCATATGAGTGATTCGATCTTCTAGCTCAGTGCATCATAAAGAATGTAGTATGTCTCTATTTGATGAAGTACATAGTATAAATCATATCTCGAGCTCTAACATATCCCTCTCCATCACTGCAGGTTCATTCAAAGGTTGGAAGCAAATGGGAATTAGCTGCAATGAGGGTCAACTCAAGACTTCAATAGGCAATGATAGATATGCCTTATCTCATCTGCTTCATTACTTTAGCTTTCCACATATGCATACTATATTCCTTCTGATGTATTGGTTTAGCTATTCCCATGGCTTGTGTGGGACATTTGATCTTTCTTGCTTTCATTCAATGCAAGTTTATTTAGTTTGGTTTATCTCATTTGTAAAATGAATGAACATTGTAATGTGAAATGAAATAACTTCTATCTCTCATAAAAACTTTGCAAAGCAATGAATGATGAACTAATTTTTTCTCTTCTGTCATAACAAAAGCTTGATAAAATTGAACCTTTTCTTTTCAAGCATCTAAACCAACTATGCAAACTAACATAGCAAACAAATTTTAAGAACATTTCATCTTAAAATAAGCTTAATGAATCAGCTCTACAAATTTGAGCTGTAGATGAAAATTTGGTATTAATACTACATTCCTTCATGATATGATTCTTCCTCTTTAATGTTCTATGAGAAGTACATTATCTCTTTATCACTAGAGACTGTAATTTCTGACTTGAAGACTATCACCATTCTCAATGTGTCATACTTCTTATGCTTGTGATGACTATATTGTCCCCATACCCATTGTTCTTTGTCCTTTAAATTTTTTCCAGCATCATTTGTCAACCATCATGTCATTAACCTCCATCATCTCAAGAACATAGATCTATAGTCTTGTCATATGCTTAGCCTTTCTTCAATCTCTCTTCTTTTCTTTAAGCATGTCTTCTCTTTCTCTAATAATTCTCGTCCTTTGATCAATCACAACAGAATGCTCATATAGAATATGCTTTAACTAATCTTTCCTTGAATTGTCTTCTTTATGGTGCTAAAGGATAGTGCAATGGTTATCTCCCCCTGAACTTGTGCTTCTTCACACAAACATAGTGATACCTCCCATGACATGTAGATTGTTCCTTCTTCTCATTATTTTGTTCCTATTTCCTTCTCTATATTTTTGTAGATTTTTCTTCTTGTTTGGTTATGGTATTCTCCATCTTGTGTTGTCTAGATGGTTTCACAAAAGTACTTCTACAAAATCTTCCTTTATGCCCATAGTTATTACAATTGTAGCATATGACATTATCATTTACCAATGGTGCAAAGGAGTTATAGTTCCTTCTTGTGAACCCATAAGATCTCCTATTCTTGATCCAACTAACATGTCTTGCTTGATTTCTGCAATCTCTTGCTTTGTGTCTAAAGCTACTACAAGAATAACAATAACCATAGAAAGAATGATATAACCTTGTTACTTGTATTTGCCTTGGAGGAAAGGATCTTTTGAATTTACCTTTGTTGTCCTTGAGAGAAGTGTTGGTTTTCTGCTGAGCATAATTTTCCTTCTTGTTGTTATTACTAATGAAGATTTTGAGAGCATTCAGCTTTACATTATTTATCTTCTTCAATGATTGAATTGCCTTAGATCTTTGGCCTTCTTCACAAGCCAATACCACTCTTATCAAATATTGGATTTTGAGAATTGATAATGTTATCCAATATCCCCATACTTTTCTCATTTTTTAGGTTACTGTTTAATTTGTTTGATGTCTTTTCTAGCTCTTTCCTCAATGTGACAATTTCACATTCCAACTTCTCACATTCTTTTTCTTGTTCTTCCAATCGGGTTTTAGTTAAATCTTCTATCCTTTTACTTTCTTCAAATTGAAGTTTTAGATTTGAAATTAATTTTTCAGTTTCTATAATCTCCTTCCTTTCCTCTTCAAATCTAGCCTTTCTTCTTTGATTCCTTCTTTTCACCCTCTCAATTTCACTTATAGCAAATTCCAACTCTTCTTCCAAAGCTTCTAGATTATGTGAACTACCTCTTTCTTGTGATTTTCATCTTTGTCTTCAATTTCCTTTATTATTTCAGCCATGAATAACATTTCATCTTCAGAACTTTCCACATAATAGTCACTTGAAGAATCTTTATCTCTATAAGAGTATAATCTCTTCTTGAAGTTTTCCCTTTTGTTCTTTTTGTGATACTTATTATTTTTGCTTCCTTTCTTTGATTGTAAACTTCTTCTTCACTATCACTACTATAAGAATAAGGACATGCTTTTGCATAATGTCCAATTTTACCACATGTAAAGCATTTGAAGGGTAGTTTATCCTTGTATTTTCTTGATCCTTTCTTTATCTTTCTTACAAAATTTGCTTCTTCCTCATCTGTTGAATTATTATCTTCCACTTCCTTCCCTTTTGAATTCTTAGATGGTTTGAATGCAGCCTCCTTTTGTATTGATGTATATATTTCTATCCTAATCTCATAACCAGTTAGGATTACATGTAGTTCATCCATGGCTAGGGTGTCCAAGTCCTTCATTTCTTTTATTGTCAATACTTTAGAGTCAAATCTTGGTGGAAGTGATCTCAACACTTTTTACACTACGATTGGTTCTTTTACTTCTTCTCCAAGGCCTCGAATGGTGTTGGCAACTTCATCCACACGCAAGAAAAATCCACCAATATTTTCCTCTTCACCCATTTTAAGACTTTAAAAATTGTTTCTATGTGTTTGCAATTTGGTTCCTTTCACTTTCTTGTCTCCTTCATAAATGTGCTTCAACTTGTCCCAAATCTCTTTGGCAGATTTGAAATGTATTATCTTCACAAGTTTAGATTCATTTAATCCACATAGGATTGCATTCTTGGCTCTAACATTATTTTCACTTACCTTCTTTCCTGCTGAATCCATTGGAGGTGTTGAAGGATATTTATATCCATTCACCACTGATTGCCAAATGTCATATCCTATAGCATTTATATAGGCCTCCATTCTCATACTCCAAAATGCATAATTTATTCCATCAAACAATAGAGTCTTGTTGGAAGAGAATCCTTCTCCACTCATGATGTGTGATATATGGATCTCCCTTCAAGTTTGTTAGACTTATTCTAAGGGCCTGCTCTGATACCAATTGTTGGGCCACAATTGACATTAAACCAAAAGGTCAACATATCAATTTCTGATACAAGCGCTAGAGTTAATGAATCCACTGGAGGTAATTAGTCCATGTCACGAATCCCATGGGCAGCACTGACCATTTACCAACAAACTTCCCCCAATGTTATCTAGGGGAATTCAAACCCATAACCTTTCACTCTAATACCAATTGATGAACACACAAATATACTGTGAGGGGGAGTGAATCACTATATTACAATTTTTGCCAATTTAACTTTTTCATCAAAATGGAAACTATGTAGGAATATAACAATATGAACAAGTTGAAACAAAGATTTTATGTGGAAACCCTTACAGGAGAAAACCATGGTACAAATAATGTACTTTATATTTATGTAAGTTTACAATGATTGTAGGCACCAACCTACTAGAGGCACCAACCTCTTAAACTATTTTGTAGGCACCATCCTACAAGGAGCACCAACTCCCTCCTCTAAAGAACCAACCTTGGCAAACTTGAGGCACCAACCTCTTATGAATGACTAAATATTTAAATGTAGAATGAGATCTTCAAATCTGATCTGCTCTTTGCTTCATACCTTATCCTTCTTTGTGATGTATGTTGTCACTTTAATGCCCGCACAAGAAATATAATCTTTTGTTTTGATTTTCACATGACTATTCTCACACATCGGATTTCAATTTTTCACACATATATTTCTCCTTTAAAGCCTTTTATAGTAAATTAGATACATCTCCTAGAGTATGAATGTTTTCTTTTATTCTTCACTCACTGTAACAACCCTCGTGTTCGCATTTTTCTTTTTCTTATCCCTGATGGATTCGGATAACTATATATTTTGTATTGGATTATGCATCATATTATTATTTTGTATTGGCACCAGTGATTTGCAATCCTGATACTATTATGATGTTGACATGATTATTGTTTATGCTAGATTTTATGCTTACATGATTAGATGTTGTTATTGTCAATTTTGCATGATTATGGATAGGAAAGGCATGATCTCATAACACTTGTATCCGAGAGGCTTACAATGTCATGACCCTCTTCCTGATGATTGATGTTGCTTCGGCTATATGAGATATGTTATATGCACAGGTACTTTAATGTGTGCTTGGAATGTTATAGGTACTGAGTATCGACTCCGCATGGAATCATAGGCTTCAGCATACTCTTATTATCCCTGATGGTGGTTACTGGAGATAATCACAAGACCTATACCCTAGACTAGCCCACTGTACCCTATTAGTGTAGTGTTTCTATGATATGTGTTTACCTTCTAGTTACCCTATGGTAATGTCTTGATTATCTTATGGTCGTATGTGGTTTACAAGTATGTCTTGTTCAGGTATTTAGTCATGGTTTCCATTAATCTCTTTATGTGGCTATATTGGTTGTCGATGTTATGTCATGGTTTCAAATATGGGAACTGTAACTGTGAATTCATATATTTCTTCTCTTTATCTAATTTTAAAATTTGTGTTATATTGTCTAATATTGATTATTTCCTTTAAGTATTAAAAGTGTGATGTCTAAAATTCCTATTCCTTGTAGCATGTAATTTCTTAGTTTTGAAATTGAAAACTATAAACTACCATTTTATTAAAATTTATGTGAACTATCTTATATATTTTAAATGATCAAGGAATGCTTGATGCATGACCTTATTCTTTTCTTCAAATGTGATGAAATTTAATTTTCAAATCAAACAATAATTGGGGCCAAAATAGAGGCCAGCCATTTCAGTGTCAGCACCTTGTAATTGGTCTAACTATCTACTCTCCATGGAGTTTGGCTTGCAACCCAATTGAGAGCTTGTTGACTTGTTCACAAACATTAAATAAATTAGATTTACTTATTGAATAGTTCATCAATGTATAGAAAACTATTATTATGTATGTCATAGCAAACAAGTAATGGACGATGGCTCTTGAAAATGGTGGGTGAGTTTGTTTATGATAGAAGGAAAATATCTTGGGTCAGGAGGTGAGCAACTTATGTTCTGGCAGGGAATGGGGCAGATTATGCAAATTTTGGTGGAGGATGTCACAAAAAAAATATATTTGGGAGAGAGAGGTAAATGAATTGATGTTTTTGGGGTGAGACATTTTGGAAAGACAGCAAGCAAGCTAAGGAGGGAGTCAATCCATGGACCTTGTTCTTTGTAAACATTTAGCATTCAACTGAAAAGCTCAAGGAATTCATCATCTACACTGTAGGTTAAGGTGAGCGAATGGACGTTTTTGGGAGGAGGAATCTTGCAGTCAGTGGCATGTAGGGAAAAGAAGTAGAGGCAATGCCTCTTTGAGAGGCTCTAAAACAAAAAAAAGACACAAAACAGAAAATAGGGGGCAGCGATCACTCAGACTAGCATATCAGTTGCAAGATTTGAGGTGAGGAGAGGGAGTGTGATTAAAAGGTATATGCGTCAATTCCTTATTTTTTTAGCACAAAACCTAAACTTTGTTTGTTGCAATTCTATTAACCACAGAAAAAAAGAAACCCCTTGGTTGTGTTTTAAAACTCATGCCAAAATTTATTTCAATGCAAGAAAATTACACCACCTCTTTCCTTGAATCGACTTTTTTAATATTGCAGAAATTTATTTCAATGCAAGATTTTTTCGTCACCTCTTTCCTTGAATTTATTTTGTTACCATGCAGAACTATTTCCTTATTCTATAGATCAAAGGGTTTTTAATGAAAGATTATGTGGTTTTTGTTTATAATTTTTAGGCAAACTAAGGGTTTGATTTTATAGAGATTATAATGAAGGTAGCCATACAGAAAACTGGGATGCCATGATAGAGATTGAAGAGATCTAAGCCCCATGAAACCTTTTTATTATACGTTGCCTTCTCTGAAAGGATTTTCATTGCAACTCTTCTTAAGATAACTGAGTGGCCTTTTGTTTTGGTCATTATGATCAGTTCTACTGAATCACCATCCTTGTGGAAACTATCGCCCTAGAGTTAAAGAATGGCATGGCACTAAAATAACTTAGATTCATCCATTTGTCTTTGTGCATTGAAATTTGGTCACATAATTTCTAATTAGTAAAATCTGTCCCACAACACAAGGATCTAAGCGAACTACTATAGGAGGAAAAACAATTAAGATTTTGATTTTGTAAGTCTTTTAAACATTTTATTTTGTTATGTTAATTATGGTAGACAATATGTAAAATTCAGGCTGTGAGTAGACTTGCAATACCATTTGTCATTATTTTCTTATAATATATGTGCATTTCTATATGAAGAGTGATCAAATTGGGTTCACTGGAGTTATTACAAAACTGACCCAACTGACAAAGGGCTATTTTCAATAAAATTACACTATCCTCGAAAGCTTTTGTCTTGTAGATCACATTTTTCAATTTCAAATTTATTATTCAGTATTTTAGTCAATTTTGGATTCCTCATTTGGTTAAATGAGATGAACTAGGTCTAGGCATTAGAGTGGTTGTTTCGAGTGGCTCTCTACGGGCCCGGGGCCCACAAGTGGCTGCTAGGGGAACTAGTACCAGAGTTAGAGTAATAAGTGATAACTAAATAAAAATATTGGGGTAAAAACACTAGTATGATAATGAGTCCTTGTGAATGGCCTTGAGGGCTTGTAAAGGATAAGGATGCAACAAGAAGGCCTATCCATCTATGGGGAGTTGAGTTATCCATTTGTAGGGCATTGATTCAGGCATGATTGAGTCTCCTCATCTGTATGAGAGGTGTACTTTGTTCTAGGTGGTGTCATACCTTCAAGCATGCATGATGACACTCCATCCAATCTGCACTCTAGTATCTAGTACCTTAGTAGGCATGAGTAGTACCCAAACTATGACTGGATGAGCATCTCTATGTTATGACACTGGCTTTATCCGTTGTTTTCTGTGTCTACTCTGTGATTGATGTGAGTGTTGGCCATCGTGTATACCCTTAATTTGTTACTTTTGTTTGGGCCTTGTGACTACCTTCAAGCACGATGGGGTGGTCTCTTATGAGTCCACATGGTTGGGAGGCATTGCCACCACCATTAGGGACCAGTGAACAGGTTATTGAAGCACTAGTTGGAGATGTTCTCTCTCTCCATTACTTTATCAGTTGTACTTATTCAGTCATTTTATCATATTCATGACTATGCCATTGTACTGTATATTCTTTTATGTAATTGTACTCTCTTAAGAGAGAAGATGTAACCATGTAATTTAATAAGAAGAAATAAGATGTTTCTTATTTGACTTATGGATTCTAGTGTGGGAATCAGATCCACTTGCACTCTGACAATTATGGATTCATGTTTTTATTTGGAATGGGTATTAGGGAAATTTGAGTTGGTGTTTAAAATGAATGTAGTTGTAACAATGTTTCCTCTAGAGAGTGATTTAGTCCTCTCCTGTGGGTTGTACATCCAGCCATACTTAGCCATGAATGTTGTTGACATATCAAATTGATAATCGTCTTATGTGTATGTTATCTATTTATGTCAAAAAGAAAATTATCTTGTCCTCTTTTAGCTCTTACCCTTCGAGGGTTACATAGAAAGATGTTACATATGGTATCATGTCCCACGTTCACACACTGGGAGCTCTGGCGTACTTGAGCCGTCTATGTTTTGTTGTGTTTGGCATGTGTGGCATGAGCTTCTATATATTGTTTTATAGTCTTGTTGTTATGCTTTCATACCTTAGTTTGGTGTATAGGTCATCCTTGGGATGATCTATTTTGATGTGTTCTTTGTCTCCTTTAGGATTCCCCCTAGGGGTAGAGCCAGAGGTAGAGTTAGAGGTATATCCACTATTCTTTGATGTAGTACCCAGCGTAATGCCGATCAGGGTAATCAGGTTGAGCATCAGGAGGAATAGCATGCTGAGAACCAAGCCAAAGGGCTTGGGAGTGCTCAGGTTTTAGCTCTTTTATAGTAGAATATGGATCGATTAGGCCCTCATCAGGAGGTATCTCATGAGGAGGAGTCACACCCTTCACATCAAGATGGTCAGGATGCTTGAGCAAAGTGTGAGCATTCCCGTAGTCTAGGTCATTCGAGCGCAGTTGTTGTGAGGGATAGGGTGGCTATAGAGTCCCTTGTTTATGGTTGTGTGTTGGGTTTGGGCACCTTCACTACCATAGTGGATCTTTGTGTGTTGCCTTTGGGATCCTATGGGATTGTCTTAGGCATCGATTGGTTGGAGACCCATCTTGCTAGTATAGATTTGTTAGTGAATAGATTTGTCCTTTGAAAATAGCTATGGAAAATTACACAAAATGCTCAGGAAGGACTAATAGCACTAATAGATTTTTGGTGACTCTAGCAGGGATTCAGGGTTTCTCCCTGTTTGTGGTGTAAGTGTGCTCCACCTTAGGCATTCTGGATCTCCTTTTACTGATTGATTACTCCCAGATCCATGGCGTCTTGAATGTCAGCTAAGGAATTTTCTTGAGGTAAAGTATTGAAGGTTCGCAGTGCTAAACATCTTGAGGAAGTTATACAATGTCAATGGACAATAGAAAATACTCCTTTCCCTCCATTGCGTCACTGCTACAAAAACTGGAGCCACTTCCTCCCTTTATTCCTAAAATTTCACCACACAATCACTTAGATGATAATTCAAATTCTTGGCCGATCTTTAGTAGTGAGAAGGATATTAGACCTAGCAAAATTCCTAGTAAAATAGTCAAGAAAACAAGTGGCTCTATCTTTGAAATAAAAGATGATAAATGTGCAAGCATAAGTGATGCACTGCTTGATAGAATGACTCAAAAAGATGTAATCTATGGAATGCATTTCGCTCTTGCCAGAGATTGTATTTGCAACTACCCTGGAAGAAAGACATCGATGTAAAATATAGAAGTATAGGTGATGAAGGGGGTAAATCATAAAACACACAATAATAGATATTGAACAAAACAATTAGAACTTTCTTTTATTGAACTGGGCAAATCATTACATTATAGAAGCTCAATTACAATCAGAGGATGAATTCTCTACTGGCTACAACACATTACAACTTTCCCAATCTCAAGACTCTAGAATATTCAGCCTTCTGTAACCCCAAATCAGCTAGGGTTTTTTTTTTCCCACCTATTCTTGACTCTACACTGGCCCCCTTTTCTCTAATACTGTCCAGGGTTCCCAAAATAGTCATAAATAGCACTTTTTGGCAGCCTCCAGCTAAATTTCAAAATTTACAACTCCCTCCAAAGTAGGTCAACTTCTGGGAAGCATAACTTTTGATCCGGGTGTCCGATTGACGAACCATTTTAAGTATCGAAAAGCTTACGATGTGAACTATCATGTTGGAGATCCGTAAATGGATTTTTGTCAACTTTTTGGAACATTATGGGATGTTTTAGTGCCTCATATCTCATTCCAAAAATTTTCAAGGGCATTTCAGAAAATAAAAACTTTAATATCTTTCAGTTCACAAATGATCTTTGCCTGATTCCTTCACCAAAGGTCTTATATTTCTGTTATGTAACTTTCTGGAAGTTTTTTCTTCATTACATGCCCAAATGCAAACTTTCTAAAAATAGCAAGTACACTTTCCAAAATAGGCAGGTCGCTATTTTTAGCAGTTTTGGAAAAATTGAAAGTCCTACATTATTATTCTAGATATTATGGAACCAGAAACACTAATTATGCAAAGAAATGAAAACAACTACAATGATTTTAAATTAACTTCTTTTTGGGTGATGCAAGATTGCCCTTACACCACTGGATACTCCTACATCAATAGGCAAGACTGTGATCTTTTTGCAAAATACTTCAAATAGAACTGTGATCTCATGGATTACAGTGAGTACAGTTAGTAGATGTCATGCCAGTCTTTAGTTAAGAGCATCCACCAGTTTCCATCTCAGGAGAAATTTTATGCAATGATCAAGGAGGCAGGCTTTGAGAAAGTTGAGTATGAGAACCTTGCGTGCAGAGTAGTTGTAGTTTATTATGGATTCAAGTTATAATAAATATTCATTGTCCTTTTTACAAAGTTTTTTAAGCATTGAAAGCAATCAATAATATATCTAAAGTGGATAACCAATAAATTATAGTACATGTTGTTGTGTACTATCTAATCTCAATCATTAGAGCCAAGGTTTTCATATACTTTGGTAGAGTTGTTTTCTATGCATCCTCTTGGTTCATGCAGAAGAGGGAGATATTTGGCAATCATTGAGATGTGTTCTGCTCAAAGAATCAGATTCAAAAAGAATGCCCATTATTGACGGGTCGTGAAGAGCATATTTTAGTTGATCTTGTAGGGACTTCTGGTGATGGTTTAAGTATTGAGTTCCCAAAATTGCATCCATCTTCAAGTTGTTTTGAGAAACATTATCAAAAATTATGATAGCCTTAGTGATATGTCTCTAGCAAGGCCTAATCAATCAACTCATCATAACATGATTGGTTTGTTAAAGATCTAATAACATCTATGTGATGATCGTGGGAAATTGAATATAGTGATAACATGAAGACCAGTTATAAGAGAATTTGAAGCTCTACATGCAACTAACAAATATAAATCTAGACTCCACCAAGATGGGAGCATTGAAATCAGGTGTGGACATCAATTAAGGCGTAATGGAAGGAGTATTGTTATCAAATAAATATAGTTCGATTTCTCTAATAAACATGTATGCAAATAGTATGGTCGTAAAAGATATTGAGAACATGAATAATATGAAAATGGCCTTGTATACACTACACAAATTGAACCATCAGAATGTGGTTGAGAAGTTAAATTAAAGATCTGAATATGATTAGAGTTGGAAGAAAGGTTACACAGGTTGGAATGCTTGATCCACCAAGAGAGGATTCGATAGCGGAGTCTCTATGTCGCCTGTTTGGAGCATTTGATACATTGGATGACTTAGTTGGGCATTCATATATTGCATCAGATTTTGAGGAGTTATCACCTATACAATGGGCATTAGCTCTATAATGTTTGGTGATGGAATAAATGACACTCCTGCTCTTAAAAAGGAAGATATTGGAATAGCAGTGGGATCAAGCACTGCTGTTGTAAAGAGCACTTCTGATATGGTGTTGACTAATGATAACTTTGCCTCAATTATTGCAGTTGGGTGAGCCATTTACAATAATACAATATAGTTCATCTGATAACACCGAGCACAAGTACTCCTCCTCTTTTACTATGTCCAGGAAAGATGCATGTTTGCCTTGATGTAGTCAAAGAAGAGCAAATGCCTTGGGTAGTTTTACCTCAAGCTGAATATCTTGATGCAATGGCTCATTAACATTCCAAGAGCAAGGAAATAATGTATGACATAGATGATTATTTCTTGAATGCACTAGAGGATTACCAATTATTGTGTGTAGGTGAATCTCAGTTTATTAAAGACTCTCAGGAGCTTGAGTCTCTTTTATGTAATGAGTTTCTTGAGAGCGAGGTTCACCAAGCTACTTTTAAAGTTGAGAGTCCCATGCTTGATCTCTCTGAATGTGGTCAAATTGGAGGCAATGAATCTGAATCTCGTCAGGAGATGGTTGAAGCTAGGAATTTGATGTCTAGCCTTCTTGATTATGGTTACATTAATAATGATGAACCCCAAAAGGAACTTATTGAAAACAATGAAGTTGAAAGGAATGTAAAAGGTAATTGTAGCAATTATATGCATTGGGAAGGACTCTAGGGAAGTCAAAATGTCACTCTTAAAAGTGAGTTATTAAATTAATCTGAAGATAGCTTTTGAAAGGCAGTTATTCCATAAGAAGATGAAAGAATAAATTTTATTCGTTTGGTGGAATTTCAAGAGATCAGTTATAAGAGAAGATAAAAGATTTCTTAACATTTCAAGAGGAAGTTACGAAAATAGAAAAGTTTCTTGAGAGACTTATAAATATGTTGTTTAATATCATGTAAAAGGGATCTTTTTTTTTCATCTTAGAAATAGGGAAGGAGGAAGCAAATTTTCTTTTCAAGCACAGTTTGTTGTATCAGATGTGGAATCTTTGAACTTACATATTGGAGCAATAAGGGGATTATTTCTTAATCTTTGCATTTATTAATATTCTCTTTGATTGCCAATGTCCTTTGTGTCTCCATAATTGTTCTTCAATATTATAATTGTGTTGATATTGAAGAACAATTACAGAGACACAAAGGACATTAGCAATCAAAGAGAATATTAATAAATGCAAATATTTAGAAATAATCCCCTTGTCTATCCAATATGTAAGTTCAAAGACTCCACATTTGATACAACAAACTGTGCTTGAAAAGAAATCTGCTTCCTCCTTCCTTGTTTCTAAGATGAAAAAAAAGATCCCTTTTACATGATAATAAATAGCATATTTAAAAGTCTCTCAGGAAACTTTTTTGTTTTCATAACCGCCTCTTGAAAGGTTAAGAAATATTTTATCTTCTCCCGCAACTGATCTTTTGAAATTCAACCAAACAAATAAAACTTATTCTTTCATCTTCTTGTGGAATAAATGTCATTTAAAATCTATCTTCAAATTAATTTAATAACTCACTTTTAAGAGTGACATTTTGACTTCCTTAAGTCCTTCCCAACACATATAATTGCTACAATTATTTCTTACCTCCCTTTCAACTTCACTGTTCTTAATAAGTTCCTTTTGATGTTCATGGTTTCCAATGCAACCATAATCAGGAAGACCAGACATCAAATTCCCAACATCAACAATATCATGACAAGATTCAAATTCATTGCCTCTAATTCAACCACATTTAGAGAGATCAAGCAAGGGACTCTAAGCTTATAAAAGACCCTTGGCGAGCTTAGGTCTCAAGAAACTCATTACATAAAAGAGACTCCAACTCTTGAGAGTCTTCAATAAACTAGGATTCACTTGCACACAATAATTGGTAATCCTCTGGTGCATTCAAGAAATAACCAGCTGTGCCATACGTTATATCCTTGCTCTTGGATTGTTGATGAGCCATTGCATCAAGATATTCAGCTTGAGGTAAAACTACCCAAGGCATTTGCTCTTCTTTGACTACATCAAGGCAAACTTGGATCTTTCCTAAACATAGTAAAAGAGGAGTACTTGTGCTTGGTGTTACTGGATGAACTATTTGGTATTATTGTATATGGCTCACCTAGCTACAACAATTGAGGCAAAGTTATCATCAGTCAACACCACATTAGAAGCACTCTTTGCAATAGCAGTGCCTGATCCCATTGTTATTCCAATATCTACCTTTTTAGCAAGAGTGTCATTTATTCCATCACCAAATGTTGTAGAACTAATGCCTTTTGTATGGGTGATAACTCCTCAAACTCTGATGTGGCATATGAACACCCAATTAAGTCAGCCAATGGATCAAATGCTCCAAATGGGTGACATAAAGACTCTGCTATTGACTCCTCTCTTGGTGGATCAAGCATTCCAACATGTGTAACCTTTCTTCCAACTCTAATCAAATTCAGATCTTTGATTCGACTTCTCAACCATGTTCTGATGGTTCTTTTCAGAGGCTCTAAAACAAAAAAAAAGACACAGAATAGAAAATATGGGGCAGCGATCACTCAAGCTAGCATATCAGTTTCAAGATTTGAGGTGAGGAGAGGGAGTGTGATTAAAAGGTATATGCATCAATTCCTTATTTTTTTAGCACAAAACCTAAACTTTGTTTGTTGCAATTCTATTAACCACAGAAAAAAAGAAACCCCTTGGCTATGTTTTAAAACTCATGCCAAAATTTATTTCAATGCAAGAAATTTACATCACCTCTTTCCTTGAATCGACTTTTTTAATATTGTAGAAATGTATTTCATTGCAAGATTTTTTCGTAACCTCGTTCCTTGAATTTATTTTGTTACCATGTAGAACTATTTCCTTATTTTGTAGATCAAAGGGTTTTTAATGAAAGATTATGTGGTTTTTGTTTATAATTTTTAGGCAAACTGAGGGTTTGATTTTATAGAGAATATAATGAAGGTAGCCATAAAGAAAACTAGGACACCATGATAGAGATTGAAGAGATCTAAGTCCCATGAAACCTTTTTGTTATATGATGCCTTCTCTGAAAGGATTTTCATTGCAACTCTTCTTAAGATAACTAAGCGGCCTTTTGTTTTGGTCATTGTTGATGCTTAGAATTGCGCTCTTTCCAACACCAACATGGGAAGTTTCAAGAATGTGGGACTTGTGACCTAAAATGACCTCTAGATTTTAAAGAAGCTGGCTCTTCCTTATCTCGAATGTATTTTGGGAAAAAGGGATAGAAACTAAACACAATCACAAATGCAATGAAAAGAAAATTAAACTATGGTGATGCGCCTGAATGTGATTCATTCCTCAACACTAAGCACAGTGAAGCTATTTCAAGGATTTAGTTACATTAAAGAGCAAACAATGCATGATCAGTGTAAAAGATGAAAGCAAGTAGAATCAAAAGCTCACAACTTAGAAGATTTTGCAATAACACAGAAAATATTAGCAAAGGCATAGAACTCAATCTTCTTATTAATTTTCCAACCACATAAAAAGCACTGATACATGCACAGTTATACAAACTTTCTGAATCAAGAAAATAGAACAAAGGCAAATGATATTACTGGCCACAATAAAAGATCTTCAAACTTCTCTTAAATCTCTGATAACAATCTATATGCAGAAAATTCTCTATATCTCCTATTCTCTTTGAATCTGCAATCTGAAACCATATTTATAGCATAGAACTGGCTCAAGATTGCCTGCATGATCAAATCCCAATAGCCCAACCGAACTGAAACTTAACTGGAAGTGTCTGACAGAAGATATCTTTCAGATCTGAAATGGTTAGACTCTCTGCAAATTCATTGGCTGAAATAGATACATGTGGCACTCTCCACTATAAGATAGGTGAGGACACTTGGCAACATCTGTGAGTCTTTGAGACTATAAACCCTTGAGACCGATGGCACGCATCCGTGCCCTTCTCTTGAAACTCCTTCATCTTTCCAGAAAAACAAGAACTTAGCACGTGGCACTCTCTGCTGCATTCAAAAACAAAAACCCCTGAGACAGATGGCACCTTCCACTTGCTTCACTTTAGAAACTATCTCATTATTCAAGAGGCACCAAAAAATGACACTTGGCAGCGTCTGCGGCCCTTGCAAAAAGATACATGGCGCTGTCTGCTTTATTTGTGTCTTTATTGTGTCTTTATATTAGGAGTGCTCTGCCATTGACATCTATCACGGTCTTCTACCTCGAGCCTTTAATCACTTACCAAAATGGGACCCACCATACCCTGTGCTCAAGCAGCTTCCAAAAAGAACAAGGACAGGTGGCGCTTTCTGCAGATCTTAGAAACATATACATGGCAGCTTCCGCGTAACTTAGAGAGACTGTAGATACCTTTAGGGAGTCCTGCGGAAGATAACACATGGTGGCTTCTGCTGAGCTTTAGAAACTTTATAGAAACATTTGAGACTCTTTTAGATTCACACGGATGATGACACTTGTCGCGCTCCACTTAACTTTAGAAACTTTACCGGGGGCCCACCACTGTCTTTACTTAGCAACAAAACAAAAAAGAGAACCCTCAGATGTCGACACTTGGCGCACTCTGCAGATATTACAAGGGACACGCGGCACTATCCGTGTAACTTAAAGAAACTTATTGAAACCTTCCGTAGCTGCCACTTGGTGCCTTCCGCGCACACTGAAACTTTGAAATAGGGACCCGCCACACTCTGAGAAACATTAAAGGGGCTTTCAAAACTTATGAGAAATAGAAACAAATGCCGACACTTGGCGGTCTCCGCCTTAATGCAAAAAGATACTTGGCACCATCTGCGCCACTTAAAGAAACTTTAATAATGTGTCTCAGCTGCTGACACTTGGTGGCCTCCACACTAATCTAAGACTTAGGCAAAATTTACAAAATGAAAACCCGCGCACCCGCACTCTATGTCAAAACTCTCATTGCCAAAACTAAAACACACAGAGACAAAAAGGAACTCGCGCAACTGAAACTCAAAACAAAATGTAGAGTATTTTACTCTACAAATCATGGCGACCCCAAGGACTTTTGAGCCTGCTCAAAAAGAAATCTAAAAATGTATATACAGAGCAAAATTCACAGATTCTGCAAGGCCGTCTGATAAACAGACCATTCAGCATCAGAGAGTCCCTATTTATTTTGCAAACTCTGCAAAACATGAACTGCAGCCTTCAATTGGAAATCAAGCTAGGCCATGGGGATCAAAACAGCTTCCACTTCTGACATTGATGAAGCATCTGTTAAACCCTGAAAAAATGACTGGTCATTTTGTCTAGCTAGCAACAAAGGCTTGATTTCATCAACCATTAATACAGTGTTGCTATCAGGAAAAGGGGAGGGAAGACCCAATTGCACCAGATCTTCAATGTGCTTCTTCATGTCTTTGACCCCCTCCTTGACCACATCGAGGAGCTCTTTGCAAGTAATTGCAGCAGAGTTGCAACTGAGAACCTTGTTCACCCCTTTTGCAGCAATCATTCTGTCACTGATCCCTACTGCTGATAATGTTTCATCAGTAGCAGTTGAGAATTTGAAACCCTCAAGGAAACAGTGGACAGAGTGGCTTGAACTGAAGTCTCTACCTTCTCACACAATTGTTGTGCATGTAGCAGGAAAGTTAAAGAAGGTTTGAGCTGAATAATCTCCTCAGAGATTCTTTTCCACATTGAGACATATAGCTTCTACATTCTTTGGCCTATTAGCCAACTCAAGTGTCAATTGTTTTGACGTTTGTTGCTCATCTTGAAGTTGGGTCTACATGGTTGCAGCATTATTTTGTTCAATCAGTAGCTTCTGCTGAAATTGTGTGACTTGTTGCAGGTTTTCTTGATCCTTTTTTTGTAGCATGGCCCTTTCCTGCCTTAGGGTTGCCACTGCAGATTTTACTTGTACCAACTCTTCTTTTAAAGAAGCATTTTGGCTCTATGTAGCTTGATGAATCTAACAAGAAACAGTATTTTGCAACTGCTTGTTGAGATCCTCTATTTCATCATTTTTTTATTTAAGCTCTGTAGCAAGATTGCCAAAATGTGTCTTTTCTTGAGCTAAATCAACCTCCACCTTCTGTAACTTCTTTGATAGTTTCAAATAGTCAGTAGCTACAACAGAAGTGGTTTCATTTAGCAGCTTGACCTTGTCTTATGGTCTGAAAAGTGACATATCCATAGCCACTACACTAATGGTATAATCTTGGGGTTGCATCTGCTCATTTGGCCTGACTACATTTGGTGACAAATGAGTCACAGTTAGCTGCTGCTGGATTGGGTCAAATAGTCACCTCATGTGTGGCACAACCTAAGCTTTATTATCTTTCTTCTTCTTTTTATCCATCTGAGCTTCCCTAGCCTTCTTAGCAGTGTCTGCTTTAGCTTGGAAGGTAGGGGAGAGGCAATATACCCGCTCGCAAAAGGATGACCCTGTGGCAAGCCATAGGGAATAGCCAAATGTTGGCTAGGAGGAAACTAAGGAGGTATTCTCTTTAGAAAAGAAGGAGAAAAGGGAGGCAATGATGTGGCCTGTGATGACATGGCCTAAGTAGTGACAGGTGGGGAAAATTGGGAAATTGGCACAGCAGAGGTGGCAGGGGATAATATTTGGCTAGTTGGGATTGCCACCCCTATGGAAGGAGAAAAAGCACGTACCTAAGAAGCAACAGATGTACTCGATGGTTGTTGCTATGTAGGTTCTACCTCCTCATCTGAATCAAGCTGAAGTTTCAGCTTCTTATGTTTCCTTGGCCTTTCTTCTTCTTGCTATGCTTCCTTCTCTTCAACATTTACCACTACTGCTAGTGGTGTTTGCACAAAACTAGAAACCCCAGTGGCTGACACTGATGGGGTCCCTCTGGGTGGTGATGATACCACACTCTTTTGTTTTTCAATGGCACTAAAAGATTGGGGCCAAACAGTTACAGTGGCTGTTACAATGGCTGAAGATGAGGCTTGTCCTGGGGCCTGAATTGTATGGGTGGACTCAGGTTCTTCTTCAAACTCCTCACCCTTCTTATGGATCTTGCTTGTATCAGGGCTAGAGACTGGAGAGGGATGCCATTCATCCCAAATGGACTCCCATTTCTCATATGTATCAACCTTGCCAAAAGAGTGAGTTGTCTCAGTTATTTCTTGCCTATATTTCCAATAGGCTTCAATTTTATCTACTTTCCATTCCCTATCCCTTACTAGGTTTTTCTTCAATCCAGTGCCCATTTTGAGCTTAGGGTCATAGGCCTTTTGTTTATTATAAAATACTTCCCATGGCCTGGGTCCCTCAAAAGGTAAATCTGTTAGCTCTAGATACAAATCAGGAGTATCGTCCTTAGGGTTTCTTCTATCTTCCCAAAAGGGACAGCCCTCATGCACAATTTTGGCACCAACATTGTTATTCTTGACCCACAAGGTTATGAAATTGCTTGGGTCATATCTCCATTTATCTTCAATCAGAAAGAAACCCAGGATAGCTGACTTCCTTAGCAACAAGTGCTCAGCATCTCTGACTAGTAGGGCCATGTTTTTCTTCACCCATGCGATATCATACATTTTCTTTTTCTTCTTCCCAGTACCATAATCATTATCAACCACAGACATTTGCCAGGTGACCTCTAAGAAGGCTAACCTAGGAGTCAAAACCTTGGGTAGCAATACTGGCTCACCATTAAAACCATGGACCCTAATGATAGTATGGTGAGACCCAAAGAAATAATCACAGGGAATGGGGGAATTTACCATGAGGCCTCTGACACTTAATGTTAATCTATTTTCAATAGGCTCTAGGCTTAGGTGACTAAAAGAAGGGGCAACAAAAAGTTCCCAAAATTCATAGGGGTCAGATGCTTTAGATAAGACATGTGTCCATGTGGACACAGGAATAGTCCTATTGTGACCGAAACTTGGGTCATACATATTCAGATGCATATATTATGAAAAGATGGCAGGGTTTTGATATAACATGAGGTGAAACAAATAAGAAGAATACCTAAAAAACCCTGTGGATTTGAAATGGGTGAGTTGGTCAGCCATTGAATAGGCAATCTGCTCTAAGAAGTCCAGCCGAAACTCCTGAGACTTGTTCACAGTCTTCAATCAGAACAAAATGGCAATTTGCCAATCATAAATAGTGATGTCCTCCTTCATTCTGAAGATAAATGCCATCATGGATAGTGCTTCCTAGCTAGCCTGTGCAAATTGTGCCCTTCCTGTCGGTAGCACTAGCATTTGGGTGTTTTCATCTCCATGCTGCAACTCTGAATTGAGAAACCTCAATTGATTATTGACATTTGCCCATGTTTTCTGCATTTTGGCAATGGTGGGAAATGTGGCTGTCTTGTCATGGTATAGGGCCAACATGTCCCTAATAGCTTTTGGTGTAATTTGCACCATGAAGGGACCCTTTTGTATGGTACTTGAGGGTGCATGAAACAATTCTGCGCACAACTCAATCAGGTCAGGGCATAAATGTACGCTTGGGACAATGAACTTTGCCAACTAAGAGATCCATATCCTCATTCCGAACATTTCAGATTGTTTAGCCTTAGCCTTCTAGAGACATCTTTGGTGTGCCCCTTCTCGCAGAGCTTTGCCAAGCTTTTAAAGGGTTGGGTCCGCAATACCATCTATGAAATCCTTCATTTTAGCTAGGTCAACTGTATAACTAACCTCAGGGACCTTGGTCCTTGGATAGGTCCTTAAGGGTTGAGTAGGGGCCAAAGCATATGATTTGCTGGCGAGAAGCTTGTCAATGGACTCGTAAATCCCTAGCCCCTACTGTGAAGACTGTGCCTTTGCCATCTCTGTGTTTGCACTGAGAATTGGTAAACTTATGGTAACAAGTATGGAAGCTTTGCAACAGATAAGACACACTTATGGAGTAGGTTTGCTATGAATTGAAAATGCAAGTAATGGGGATTTTCTGAGCAGACATAGGAACAAATGAGACATAGTTAAGCCTTAACTCTTGTTATTAGGGCATTTTAATGACACATCAAGTCTCATAAATGGCATTAAAACCAGAAAATTGTTAGAAAATCTTATGAAATCTGCGTGGGACAAAGTGCCAAACACGTCATAAAAGTGGCTGCATACGGGTACTTTTAGGGAATTTTGGGGATCAGAGATAGACTCATTGAATGCGAGAGTTTCAAAAATTGAAGAGACTTGAGCCATGGCCACGTGTTCATAAAACACTTATTTAAAGAAACAACGGGAAAACAAAGCAACAATGAAAAGGGGAAACTAACTAACTATAATACACAGGAGAGACTACCTAATTGAAATGCTTCAAGTAGATTCCGTTCATAGGAATCTCTTCAGGCTCACCCTCCATTGTTTCAAGCTCAAATGAATTCTATTGTTTACATGAACGGATCTTATAGGGGCTAGTCCATAATGACTCAAATTTACTGTGTCGACCCAGCTTGGCGGCTCTCTCATCCCATTTTAGAACAATTGGTCCTACTTCAAAATGGGGATTTGAAGTCTTCTTATCGAAATAGTCTTTGATTATTTTCTGATGTTTCAATAATGACTCATGTGTTGTATTCCTCTTTTCTTGAACTTTCAGGAGCTCAGCAAGTTTGACCTGCATGGGGCCATTTTCTTCAATCTCAATTTGTTTTAGTAACTGGAGAGTAGGAATCTCCAAGCTCAGTGGCATTACAACAGGTTTACCATAGACCAATTCATATGGGGAAATATTTGTCACTTGTTTAGGTGTAATTCTATCTGCCCACAGTGCTATATTAAGCACTTTATGCCACTCTTTGTGAAGATTAACCCCTATTCTCTTAATAAGTCTGATCAGATTCTTGTTAGTTGATTCTGCCAAACCATTACCCTGAGGATAATAATTTGAGGAGGTTTTCAGATAGATTCCATACTTTAGTGCAAAGTCAGATATTTTTGCCCCTAAAAATGCCTTAGCATTATTTGAAATTACAGTACGAGGAGGCCCAAAGTGAGTAGCGATACCCTCCAGAAAGTCTAGGATCACCCTTTCTATTGCTTCTTTGAGTGGCACTACCTCACTCCACCTGGTAAAATAATCTGTGGCAATTAGAATCCATTTGTGTCCCATACTTGACACTGGATTGATCATTCCAATGAATTCAAGACCCCATTGAGCAAAAGGTTCATCAACAATTATAGGACTAAGGGGCATTGCTGCATTCCTTCTCTTCCCCACATAATACTAACAAGATTGGCACTCTTTGACTAGTTGATAACAGTCTGTAAATAAAGTGGGCCAGAAGTAACCTGCCTAACTTATCTTTATAGATGTGGTTCTTGCAGAAAAATGTCCACCTGAGACTCCATGGTGCATTTCATACAGTATTCTTTGGGCTTCACCTTTCTCTACGCATCTTAAAAGTATGCCATCAGTATTTCTTCTGAAAAGAACTTGGTCAATTAAAACAAAATGGACCCCTTGCTGCCTATAGTATCTCCTCTTGTCCTGAGAGAGTTCTTTTGGGAAAATCCCATGTTTCATAAACTAAATTCTATTGGTGACCCAAGAATTCTGATCAATTTCTTGTATCCTCAATACATTTTCCTTTTCTATTTCTTCAGTTATCTTTTTTCCATATCTTGAACCATGTATTGGCACAACCCCTTACCTCTGACTAGCTTAGTGGGTCTGACCTCTACATCATACTCAAGGATCTTTGTTATCCAGTTTGCTCTTTTTTTAGTGATTTCACCTTCCATAATGTATTCTCTAACACTAGGATGAGCCACAAGTATCAGAACCTTATTTCCTGTCACCATATGTCTGAATTTCTTGAGTGCTTTTACCATAGCATATGCCTGTTTCTCCACAAAGTTGTATCTAGCTTCATACTCCCTAAGAGTCCTTGAGAAAAATGCTATTGGGTGTTCTCCCTCTTGTTGATCATCTTTCTGTGTTAGGACAACAGCAACATTGAACTCTCCTCCATAGACATACATTATAAAAGACTTAGAGAAATCTGGATTACTATGTACTGGGGCTGTTGAAATTGCTTTCTTGACCTCCTGAAAAGCTTGTCTCCCTTCTGTAGTCCACTTGAACACCAGGTCTTTCTTCAACAAGAGTGTCACCGGTCTTATTAGGCCTACAAAGTCTGACATGAACCGACTAACAAAATTAATCTTTCCCAAAAAAGACTGAACTGCCTTCTTGTTTACTGGCAGGGACAAGTTCATTATAGCTGTGACTCTCTCTGGATCTATAGAGACTCCTTCTTTGGACACTATATGTCCCAGTAATTTGCCTTGAGGTACTGCAAGGATGCACTTCGTAGGATTTAGGGATATTCTAAACTCTTGACACTTCTTAAAAATAGATTCCAGATGATCAAAATGATCAACAACATTCTTTGAAAAAATAGTGAGATCATCAAGATAAATCAGAATGATTTTATTTATAAGTTCTCCAAATGCTACATCCATTGCTCTTTGAAAAGTGGCCCCAGCATTTGACAAGCCAAATGGCATCTTGGCATATGCAAACATTCCCCACTTGGTAGTAAATGCAGTCTTGTGTTGGTCTTCATCAGCCAACCAAATCTGATTGTATCCAGAGAAACCATCTAGCAAGGAAAATCTCTCTGATCCAGCCACAGTCTGTAAAATTTGTTCCATAGAAGGCAGGGGATAGTGATCTTTCAAAGATGCTCTATTTAGGTCTCTAAAATCCACACAGAGCCTTATGTCACCATTCTTTTTCCTGACTGGTACTAGATTAGATACCCAGGTTGAGTGTTTGATTGGAAAAATTATTTTAGATTCTAAGAGTTTCTGCAACTCGTCCACCATTAGAGGTTCAATCCTTGGATTCATTGGCCTTTGCTTCTGCCTGACTGGCTTAGATCCTTCAGTTAGTTCTATGGTGTGCTGAATGATGTCTCTGTTATAGCCATGAAGGTCTTCATAGGTCCAGGCTATTACTCTATCATATCTTTCACACAAGTCAATTAGTCTTTCCCTTTCCTATTGGGTTGTGGAGTTTCCAATCTTTAGTTTTCTCCCTTCACTCACTTGTATCTCAGAATAATCTACTTTATTTGCCTAAAACCTTTTCTTCTCTAGGCTTACATCTTCTGGATCAAATAGGTTTTCTAAAGTAATCAAGCCTTTGGGAAGCTTATTGGTCTTTAATTGAATAATTTGGTCTCCATATGCCTCTTCAATTTTGGGTTGCAATTGATTAGCAAACTCCCCTAACTGTTGCAAAAATGAGAGTACCTTAAAATTATTTTCAAAGACTTGCCAATTTTCATCATTGTCTGGGATAGTTGGCCTTACTATAACTTTGACTGACTCATTGTTGACTAATAGATCAGTTGTTGGGTCAAACTATGAGCCAATCTGTGCCATCCTATCTGCTTCAGAATTTTGGGTTCTAGGAACTACTTCAATATTGAAAGCTTCAAAATCATCTATTAAGTCCCAAATTCTATGTCTATAGGACCTCATCCTTACATTTTTGGCTACTGCCTTTTCTCTGATTTGTTTCACTACTAGCTCTGAATCTTCTTTGACTATCAGATTCTTTACTCCCTTTTTCTTGGCCAACATGAGCCCATGTACTAAGGATTCATATTCAGCATCATTATTAGTACAGGCAAATTGGAAATGGATAGCTCTTAAAATTTTCTCACCATTTCGAGCAACAAGACAAATTCCTGCCCTAGCCCCATTTTTACTTCTAGCCCCATCAAAATTTAGGGTCCAGATTTCTGAGTCCTTTTCAGATTCTTGAGTCTTTGGTGTTTCTCCCCTTAAAACATTTGGGATTTCATGATCTTCATCAAATATGACATAAGTGCCTAGACTAGTAGAGTCATAATTTTCATATGGGTCACTTTCCATCATAGTTAACAATTGGTTATTTTCCTCCTCTTGGTCATGTTCAGTCCAGTCACCTAACTCTTCAACAAAGACCCTTTCTCCTTTATTCAGCATAGCATGAGATGCCTCTAACTTTGGGGTTGGTTCATTTGTGATGTGATCCTTGGATAATGACTCAGATAGTATTTTCATTTTTGTACCATACTTGGTTCTTAGGATGAGGTGAGACCAATCAAGTGACATATAACCTCCTATCTTGGCTGTGAAATCTCTGGATAAACATAGGCCAAATACAGGGGGTATATCTATGACTACAACATCCTGATTGACAATTATGTTAGGGCAAGTATACAATTGCAATGGGAGTTGTTTAATTTTTCCTATTGTTTGCACTGATTTCCAATCCAGCTGCATAACTCTTTTAGTAAGTGGCTCATACTTTATCTTTAAATCATCTGCTATCTATTTAGGCATTACTATAGTACTAGCCCCTGAGTCTATCATTGCAGTATGTAACAGTTTCCTTCCAACTATCAAAGTCAAATAGAAGGGCTCTGGTTTGGATTTGCTTACCTCTGGTGCATTGTTCAAGAGGGCTTTTGTCTGCAGAGGAACAGTGTCCTTGAGCTTTTCCTTATCAGTAGGTCCTCCTTTGGTACCAGTATGTTTAGGCACTGCTTGGCCCTACAGAGCTTCTTACAATAGTGTCTTTTGCTCAGGAATAGCCAACATGTCCCATATTGACACATGTGCTGGAGTCCTCTTTAGCTGATCCACCAAATTCACAGGTCCTAGTGTTTGAATTTTTGGATAATAAGGGTACCTTACTTTTTCTTGAACTTGTCTAGAAACTACTTGATTCTACACTGGCTGAGGTATTTCTTGTCTAGCAGTTGTGTTTTGATGATCTTGAAATGGAGGCATCCCCATAATTTCCTTATTTGTGACTTCAGGCTATTCCATCATCCTTCTCTTGGCTCTAGTGTAGTAATCTGATTGTACCAATGGCTTTTTGGAAGTAGAAGCTTCATTCAAGAATACTGACTCTTCATCTTCATTCCATGAAAACAAAGCATGCTTAGGGGCTATTTCTTCTTCTTGTTGTAAGGACATCCCTTGCATCTGAGCCACTAGGACTGAATTTTGCATATCAGGAGATTGGTAGGGTTGAGTGTCAGCAATATTTGCAAATTGTCCATCTACTCTTCTTTGCTCTACTATTTTTTGCTGTAGATTACCCCTGGGACAATCTCTGGGCATATGAGCATTATTATAAGGGAAACACCAGGCATTGGTGCCATCTGCATAATTATTCTTCCCTAGAACAATGTCTCCATTTGGATTGGGAGGAATAGTTTGCAAGGGTGTAGGAACTATAACTAATTGGTTTGATGGCTGAGGATTAGCCTGTCTCTGAGGACCTTGGTATTGATTTGGCTGAAAAGAAGGTCTATTCCCTTGATAACCTTGATATTGGGGCTTAGGATAGGGATTTTGCTATCTTTCTAGGTTAATTATCTCATTAGAAAATGTCCTTAAGATGTTCTTGACATCATCCATCTTAGATAACTGGACAGGGATAGCTGTTTTAGCAGGTTGTTGAGGAAATGTATACATAGACACAAGTGGAGCTATGGGGTTTGGGGCTTCTTGAGGCAAGGGTAAGGTAATCTTTGGAAACATGGGCATGGGAGGCCTTGAGGGCAACTTTCCAACATCTATTAAGTTATTTTCAGCTCTGACTGCATAGTCATAGGCTTCTAGCAGAGTCTGACCTCCAAGTGACTGAATCATTACTGATATATCTGAATTTAGGGCTTTAAGATAAAATACTATAGCCATACCTGGTAATGGTCTTGCTGTAGCAGGAATTCTTTCCCAAGTCTTTTGAAATCTTGAATTGAAATCAATCATTGCTTCTTGTGGTGCTGTTTTGATAGTAATCAATTGTTGCAACAAAGAAGATTTATCACCCTTCTCTTTAAATCTTGCAAAGAAAGCATCTCCAAGCTGGTCCCATGTAGATATTGTATTTGGGGTCAAAGATCTGTACCAGTCTAGAGCATTCCCCTTAAAAGAAGCTGCTAACAATCTTATAGCCACATTCTGCTGTGTGATCACATGTATTGCACAGACATCAGATACATCCTGTAGATGTTCTTTAGGTGTTTTGAAATCTTCCCCACTAAATTTGGGCAGAGCCTTCATGGATTTTGCTGGAATAGAATCCCAAGTGGCTGGTGGTACTGGGAGAATCAGAGCACTGCCAGTGTTCCAATTTGCATAATTCCTTGGGGCTATAGGTGCTCCCATGTTTGCTCTTGATGTTGCTGTAAACTGATTGACCCTTCTTCTTGAATTAGTTATGAATGGTGATAAAAGAATACATAGGTTCATAGTAGATTGAGCTCTTCTTACTGGTCCACAACTCTGACTCCTTGTAGCTCTCTGGTTCATACAATCTTGAAAGAAACTTCAAGAATGGTCCCACCGGGCATGCCAAAAACTATTGATGCTTAGAATTGTGCTCTTTCCAACACCAACATGGGAAGTTTCAGGAATGTGGGACTTGCGACCTGAAACAACCTCCAAATTTTAAAGAAGCTGGCTCTTCCTTATCTCGAATGTATTTTGGGAAAAGGGATAGAAACTAAACAGAATCACAAATGCAATGAAAAGAAAATTCCTGGCTGCTGACACTTGGCGGCCTCTATGCTAATCTGAGACTTAGGCAAAATTTACAAAATGAAAACCCGCGTGCCCGCGCTCTATGTCAAAACCCTCACTGCCAAAACTGAAATGCGTAGAGACAAAAAGGAACTTGTGCAACTGAAACTCAAAACCAAATATAGAGTATTTTACTCTATAGTCATTATGGTCAGTTCTACTAAATCACCATCCTTGTGGAAACTGTCACCCTAGAGTTAAAGAATGACATGGCACTAAAATAACTTAGATTCATCCATCTGTCTTTGTGCATTGAAATTTGGTAACATAATTTCTAATTAGTAAAATTTGTCCCACAACACAAGGATCTAAGGGAACTACTATAGGAGGAAAAACAATTAAGATTTTGATTTTGTAAGTCTTTTAAACATTTTATTTTGTTATGTTAAATATGGTAGACAATATGTAAAATTCAGGATGTGAGTAGACTTGCAATACCATTTGTCATTATTTTATTATAATATGTGCATTTCTATATGAAGAGTGATTAAATTGGGTTCACTGGAGTTATTACAAAACTGACCCAACTGACAAAGGGCTATTTTCAATAAAATTACACTATCCTCGAAAGCTTTTGTCTTGTAGATCACATTTTTCAATTTCAAAATTATTATTCAGTATTTGAGTCAATTTTGGATTCCTCATTTGGTTAAACGAGATGAACTAGGTCTAGGCATTAGAGTGGTTGTTTCGAGTGGCTCTCTACGGGCCTGGGGCCCATAAGTGGCTGCCAGGGGAACTAGTAGTAGAGTTAGAGTAATAAGTGATAACTAAATAAAAATATTGGAGTAAAAACACTAGTATGATAATGAGTCCTAATGCATGGCCTTGAAGGCTTGTAAAGGATAAGGATGCAACGAGAAGGCCTATCCATCTATGGGGAGTTGAGTTATCCATTTGTAGGGCGTCGATTCAGGCATGATTGAGTCTCCTCATCTGTATGAGAGATGTATTTTGTTCTGTGTGGTGTCATACCTTTGAGCATGCATGATGACACTCCATCAGATCTACACTCTAGTATCTAGTACCTTAGTAGTCATGAGTAGTACCCAAACTATGATTGGATGAGCATCTCTATGTTATGACACTGGCTTTATGCGTTGTTTTCTGTGTCTACTCTGTGATTGATGTGAGTGTTGGCCATCGTGTATACCCTTAATTTGTTACTTCTGTTTGGGCCTTGTGACTACCTTCGAGCATGATGGGGTGGTCTCTTATGAGTCCACATGGTTGGGAGGCATTGCCACCACTATTAGGGACCAGTGAACAAGTTATTTAAGCACCAGTTGGAGATGTTCTCTCTCTCCATTTCTTTATCAGTTGTACTTATTTAGTCATTGTATCATATTCATGACTATGCCATTGTACTATATATTCTTTTATGTAATTGTACTCTCTTAAGAGAGAAGATGTAACCATGTAATTTAATGAAAATAAATTAGATGTTTCTTATTTCACTTATGGATTCCAGTGTTGGTAATAGATCCACTTGTACTATGACAATTATGGATTCATGTTTTCATTTGGAATGGGTATTAGGGAAATTTGAGTTGGCGTTTAAAATGAATGCAGTTGTAACAATTTTTCCTCTAGAGAGTGATTTAGTCCTCTCCTGTGCGTTGTACATCCGGCCATGCTTAGCCATGAATGTTGTTGACATATCGAATTGACAATCGTCTTATGTGTATGTTATCTATTTATGTCAAAAAGAAAATTATCTTGTCCTCTTTTAACTCTCACCCTTCGAGGGTTACATAGTAGGATGTTACATCTAGTATCAAATTCTATGTTCACACACTAGGAGCTCTAGCGTACTTGAGCCATCTATGTTTTGTTGTGTTTGGCAGGTGTGGTGTGAGCTTGTTATATTGTTTTATAGTCTTGTTGTTATGCTTTCATACCTTAGTTTGGTGTATAGGTCATCCTTGGGATGATCTATTTTGATGTGTTCTTTGTCTTTTTTAGGATTCCTCCTAGGGGTAGAGCCAAAGGTAGAGTTAGAGGTATATCCACTACTCTTTGATGTAGCACCCAGCATAATGCCAATCAGGGTAATCAGGTTGAGCATTAGGAGGAATAGCATGCTGAGAACCAAGACAAAGGGCTTGGGAGTGCTCAGGGTTTAGCTCTTTTATAGTAGATTATAGATCAATTAGGACCTCGTTAAGAGGTATCTCATGAGGAGCAGTCACACCCTTCTCATCAAGATGGTCAGGATGCTAGAGCTAAGCGTGAGCATTCCGGTAGTCTAGTTCATTCGAGCACAGTTGTTGTGAGGGATAGGGTGGCTATAGAGTCCCTTGTTCATAGTTGTGTGTTGGGTTTGGGCACCTTCAGTACCACAGTGGATCTTGATGTGTTGCCTTTGGGATCCTATGGGATTGTCTTAGGAATCGATTGGTTGGAGACCCATCTTACTAGTATAGATTTGTTAGTGAACAGATTTGTCCTTCGAAAATAACTATGGAAAATTACACAAAATTACACAGATTTGTTTATGGTGTAAGTGTGCTCCCCCTTAGGCATTCTAGATCTCCTCTTACTGATTGATGACTCCCAGATCCATGGCATCTTGAATGTTAGCTAGGGAATTTTCTTGAGGTAAATTATTGAAGATTCACAGTGCTAAACATCTTGAGGAAGTTATACAATGTCAATGGACAATAGAAAATACTCCTTTCCCTTCACTGCATCACTGCTACATAAACTGGAGCCACTTCCTCCCTTTATTCCTAAAATTTCACCACACAATCACTCAAATGATAATTCAAATTTCTGGCCGATCTTTAGTAGTAAGAAGGATATTAGACCTAGCAAAATTCCTAGTAAAATAGTCAAGAAAACAAGTGGCTCTATCTTTGAAATAAAAGATGATAAATGTGGAAGCATAGTTGATGCACTACTTTATAGAATGGCTCAAAAAGATGTAATCTATGGAATGCATTTCACTCTTGCCAGAGATTGTATTTGCAACTACCCTAGAAGAAAGACATCGATGTAAAATATGGAAGTATAGGTGATGAAGGGGGTAAATCATAAAACACACAATAACAGATATTGAAAATAGCAAATAGACCTTTCTTTTATTGAACTGGGCAACTCATTACATTATAGAAGCTCAATTATAATCAGAGGATGAATCCTCTACTGGTTGCAACACATTACAGCTTTCCCAACCTCAAGACTCTAGAATCTTCAGCCTTCTATAACCCCAAATCAGCTAGGGTTTCTGTTTTCCCACCTATTCTTGACTCTACATTGGCCCCCTTTTCTCTACTACCATCCAGGGTTCCCAAAATAGTCATAAATAGCACTTTTTGGCAGCCTCCAGCTAAATTTTGAAATTTGCAACTCCCTCCAAAGTAGGTCAACTTCCGGGAAGCATAACTTTTGATTTGGGTGTCCAATTGACGAACTATTTTAAGCGTCAGAAAGATCGCGATGTGAACTATCATGCCAAAAATCCATAAATGGATTTCTATTAACTTTTTGGAACATTATGGGATGTGTTAGTGCCTCATATCTCATTCCAAAAATTTTCAAGGGCTTTTCAGAAAATAAAAACTTTAATATCTTTTAGCTCACAACTGATCTTTGCCTGATTCCTTCACCAAAGGTCTTATATTTCTGTTATGTAACTTTCTGGAAGTTTTTGCTTCATTACGTGCCCAAATGCAAACTTTCTAAAAATAGCAGGTACACTTTCCAAAACAGGTAGGTCGCTATTTTTAGTAGTTTTGGAAAAACTGAAAGTCCTACATTATTATTCTAGATATTATGGAACCAGAAACACTAATTATGGAAAGAAATGAAAAAAACTACAATGATTTTGAATTAACATCTTTTTGGGTGATGCAAGATTTCTCTTACACCACTGGATGCTCCTGCATAAATAGGCAAGACTGTGATCTTTTTTTAAAATACTTCAAATAGAACTGTGATCTCATGGATTACAGTGAGTGCAGTTAGTAGATGTCATGCTAGTCTTTAGTTGAGAGCATCCACTAGTTTCCATCTATAGAGAAATTTTATGCTATGAATAAGGAGGCAGGCTTTGAGAAAGTTGAGTACGAGAACCTTGCGTGCAAAGTAGTTGTAGTTCATTATGGATTCAAGTTATAATAAATATTCATTATCCTTTTTACGAAGTTTTTTAAGCATTGAGAGCAATCAATAATATATCTAAAGTGCATAACCAACAAATTACAGTATATGTTGTTGTGTACTATCTAATCTCGATCATTAGAGCCAAGGTTTCCATATACTTTGGTAGAGTTATTTTCTATGTATCCTCTTGGTTCATGCCAAAGAGGGAGATATTTGGCAATGATTGAGATGTGTTCTACTCAAAGAATCAGATTTAGAAAGAATGTCTATTATTGACGGGCCGTGAAGAGCATATTTTAGTTGATCTTGTAGGGACTTTTGGTGATGGTTTAAGTATTGAGTTCCCAAAATTGCATCCGTCTCCAAGTTGTTTTGAGAAACATTATCAAAAATTATGATAGCCTTAGTGATATGTCTCTAGCAAGGCCTAATCAATCAAATCATCATAACCTGATTAGTTTGTTGAAGATCTAATAACCTCTATGTGATGATCGTGGGAAATCGAATATAGTGATAACATGAAGACCAGTTATAAGAGCATTTGAAGCTCTACATGCAACTAACAAATATAAAGCTAGACTCCACCAAGATGGGAGCATTGAAATCGGGTGTGGACATCAATTTAGGAGTAATGGAAGGAGTATTCTTATGAAATAATTATAGTTTGAATTCTCTAATAAACATGTATGCAAATAGTATGGTCGTAAAAGATATTGAGAACATGAATAATATGAAAATGGCCTTGTATACACTACACAAATTGAACCATTAGAATGTGGTTGAGAAGTCGATTAGAGTTGGAAGAAAGGTTACACAGGTTGGAATGCTTGATCCACCAAGAGAGGATTCGAGAGCGGGGTCTCTATTTCACCTATTTGGAGAATTTGATCCATTGGATGACTTAGTTGGGCATTCATATACCACATCAGATTTTGAGGAGTTATCACCCATATAATGGGGATTAGCTCTACAATGTTTGGTGATGGAATAAATGACACTCCTGCTCTTAAAAAGTAAGATATTGGAATAGTAGTGGGATCAAGCACTACTGTTGTAAAGAGCACTTCTGATATGGTGTTGACTAATGATAACTTTGCCTCAACTATTGCAGTTGGGTGAGCCATATACAATAATACAATACAGTTCATCTGATAACATGGAGCACAAGTACTCCTCCCCTTTTACTACGTTTAGGAAAGATGCATGTTTGCCTTGATGTAGTCAAAGAAGAGCAAATGCCTTGGGTAGTTTTACCTCAAGTTGAATATCTTGATGCAAGGGCTCATCAAAATTCCAAGAGCAAGGATATAATGTATGACATAGATGATTATTTCTTGAATGCACTAGAGGATTACCAATTCTTGTGTGTAGGTGAATCCCAGTTTATTAAAGACTCTCAAGAGCTTGACTCTCTTTTATGTAATGAGTTTCTTGAGAGCTAGGTTTGCCAAGGTACTTTTAAAGCTGAGAGTCCCATGCCTGATCTCTCTAAATGTGGTCAAATTGGAGGCAATGAATCTGAATCTCATCAGGAGATGGTTGAAGCTAGGAATTTGATGTCTAGCGTTCTTGATTATGGTTGCATTGGAAATGATCAACCTCAAAAGGAACTTATTGAAAATAGTGAAGTTGAAAGGGAGGAAAAAATTAATTGTAGCAATTATATGCATTGGGAAGGACTCTAGGTAAATCAAAATGTCACTCTTAAAAGTGAGTTATTAAACTAATCTGAAGAGAGCTTTTGAAAGGTAGTTATTCCTTGAGTAGATGAAAGAATAAATTTTATTTGTTCGGTGGAATTTCAAAAGATTAGTTATAAGAGAAGATAAAAGATTTCTTAACATTTCAAGAGGTAGTTACGAAAACAGAAAAGTTTCCTGCGAGACTTATAAATATGTTGTTTATTATCATGTCAAAGGGATCTTTTCTTTCATCTCAGAAACAGGGAAGGAGGAAGCAAATTTTCTTTTCAAGCACAGTTTGTTGTATCAGATGTGGAATCTTTGAACTTACATATTGGAGAAATAAGGGGATTATTTCTTAATATTTGCATTTATTAATATTCTCTTTGATTGCCAATGTCCTTTGTGTCTCCATAATTGTTCTTCAATTTTATATTTGTGTTTATATTGAAGAACAATTACAGAGACACAAAGGACATTGGCATTCAAAGAGAATATTAATAAATGCAAAGATTCAGAAATAATCCCCTTTTCTATCCAATATGTAAGTTCAAAGACTCCACATCTGATACAACAAATTGTGCTTGAAAAGAAATTTGCTTCCTCCTTCCTTGTTTCTGAGATGAAAAAAAAAAGATCCCTTTTACATGATAATAAATAGCATATTTAAAAGTCTCTCAAGAAACTTTTCTATTTTCATAACTACCTCTTGAAGGCTTAAGAAATATTTTATCTTCTCCCGTAACTGATCTTTTGAAATTCAACCAAACAAATAAAACTTATTCTTTCATCTTCTCATGGAATAACTGTCATTTAAAATCTATCTTCAAATTAATTTAATAACTCACTTTTAAGAGTGACATTTTGACTTCCCTAGGTCCTTCCCAACACATATAATTGCTACAATTATTTCTTACCTCCCTTTCAAATTCACTGTTCTTAATAAGTTCCTCTCAATGATTGATGACTTCCAGATCTATGGCATCTTTAATGTCAACTAAGGAATTTTCTTGACGTAAAGTATTGAAAGTTTGCAGTGCTAAACATCTCGAGGAAGTTGTGTAATGTCAATGGACAATAAAAAATACTCCTCTCCCTCCATCGCATCACTACTGCATAAATCAGAGCCACTTCCTCCCTTTATTCCTGCAATTTCATGACATGATCTCTCAGATGGTAATTTAGATTCCTGGTTGAGCTCTAGTAGTGAGAAGGATATTAGACCTAGCATAATTCCTAGTAAATTTAGTTAAGGAAACCAGTGACTCTAGCTCTAAAATAAAAGATGGTAAATGTGGAAGCATAGTTAATGCATTTCTTGACACAATGGCTCAAAGAGATGTAATTTATGGAATGCAGTTCACTCTTGCTAGAGATTGTATTTCCAACTGCGTCGGAAGAAAGACATCGATACAAAATGTGGAAGTATAGGCAAGACTATGATCTGTTTACAAAATACTTTAAATAGAAGTGTAATCTCATGGATTATAGTGAACATAGTTAGTACATGTCATGCCAGTATTTATTTCAAAGCATCTGGTAGTTTCCATCTTAGGAGAAATTTGCTGCAATGATTAAGGAGGCAGGCTTTGAGAAAGTTTAGTATGAGAACCTTGTAGGTAGAGTAGTTGCAATTCATTCTAGATTCAAGTTATAATTAATATTCATTCTCCTTTTTACAAAGTTTGTTGAGCATTGAGAGAAATTAATAATGTATCTAAAGTGGATAACCAGCAAATTATAGTATACATTGCTATGTACTATCTAATCTCAATCATTAGAGCCAAGGTTTTCGTATACATTGGTAGAGTTGTTTTCTATGTATCCTCTTGGTTCATGTTGAAGTGGGAGATATTTGGCAATGATTGAGATGTGTTCTGCTAAAAGATTCAGATTTAGAAAGAATGGCCCCTACTGACGGGCCATGAAGAGCATATTTTAGTTGATCCTGTAGGGACTTCTGATGATGGCTTAAGTATTGAGTTCCCAAAAATGCATCTGACTCCAAGTTGTTTTTAGAAACATTACTGAAAATTATGATAGCCTCGGTGATATGTCTCTAGCAAGGCCTAATCAATCAAATCATCATAACCTGATTGGTTTGTTGAATCTCTTATAATCTCTGTGTGATGATCGTGGGAAATCAAATATAGCGATAACATGAAGACCAGTTAGAAGAGCATTCGAAGCTCTAGATGCAGCTAACAAATATAAAGCCAGAATCCACAAAGATGAAAGCATTGAAATCAGATGTGGACATCAATCAAGGTGTAATGGTAGGAGTATTTTTATTAGATAATTACAGTTCGAATGCTCTGATAGACCTGTATGCAAATAGTGCGGTCATAAAAGATATTGAGAACACGAATAATATGAAAATGGCCTTGTATACACTGCACACAATGAACCATCAGAACGTGGTTGAGAATTCGAATCAAAGATCTGAATTTGATTAGAGTTGGAAGAAAGGTTACATAGGTTGGAATGCTTGATCCACCAAGACAGGAGTCCACAGCGGAGTCTCTGTGTCATTAGTTTGGAGCATTTGATCCATTGGATGACTTAGTTGGGCATTCATATACTGCATCAAAGTTTGAGGAGTTATCACCCATACAATGGGCATTAGCTCTACAACATTTGGTGATGGAATAAATAACACTCCTCCTCTTAAAAAGGTATATATTGGAATAGCAATGAGATTACGCACTATTGTTGCAAAGAACACTTTTGATATGGTGTTGACTGATGATACCTTTACCTCAATTGTTGCAGCTGGGCAAGCCATATACAATAATACAAAATAGTTCATCCATTAATACCGAGCACAAGTACTCCTCCCCTTTTACTACATTTAGGAAAGATGCATGTTTCCCTTGATGTAGTCAAAGAAGAGCAAATGCCTTGGGTAGTTTTACCTCAAGCTGAATATCTTTATGCAATGGCTCGCCAACATTCTGATAGCAAGGATATAATGTATGGCATAGATGATTATTTCTTGAATGCACTAGAGCATTACCAATTATGGTGTGCAGGTGAATTACAAATTTTTGAAGACTCTCAGGAGCCGGAGTCTCTTTTATGTAATGAGTTTCTTGAGAGCTAGGCTCGCCAAGGGACTTTTAAAGCTAAGAGTCCCATGCCTGATCTCTCTGAATGTGGTAGAATTGGAGGCAATGAATTTGAATCTCATCAGGAGATTGTTGAAGCTGGGAATTTGATGTCTAGCCTTCCTAATTATGGTTCCATTGGAAACCATGAACCTCAAAATGAACTTATTGAAAATAGTGAAGTGGAAAGGGAGGTAAAAAGTAATTGTAGCAATTATATGCATTAGGAAGGACTTAGGGAAGTCAAAATGTCACTCTTAAAAGTGAGTTATTAAATTAATCTGAAGATAGCTTTTAAAAGGAAGCTATTCCATGAGAAGATGAAAGAATAAATTTTATTTGTTCGATGGAATTTCAAAATATCAATTACAGGAGAATATAAAAGATTTCTTAACCTTTCAAGAGGTAGTTATGAAAATGGGCAAATTTGTCCTTCAAAAATAGCTATGGAAAATGACTCAAAATGCCCAGGAAGAAGGACTAACAACACTAACAAGATTGTCAGTGTAATTATGTTCAGTGTGTAGACGATGTTGGAGAGCATGTTGAGTTAGTTGGGGTTTAGAGACCCATTTCTCTCCATGTAATTTCAGCTATGCAGCTGAAGCGTGCCTTTTGGCAAGGTTGTCAGATGTTCGCTATTTAAGTTAGTGATCTTACTGAGGGTGCAATTCACGAGGTATCTCTTGATGATCATCCTATTCTTTAGGAGTTTTAAGGATGTCTTTCCAAGTGATATTCTAGGTATGTTGCCTAAACGTGACATAGACTTCCATATTGATCTCATCCCTGGTGCGGAGCCTATTTCTTAGGTACCATATCACATGACTGCTCAGGAGTTGAGTAAGGTGCAGTTGCAGTTAGAGGAGTTACTAGAGAAGGGTTTCATTCATCCTAGTGTATCCCCTTGGGGAGCACCTACCATCTTCGTGAAGAAGAAGGACAGATCTCTTCGCTTGTGCATTGATTATCTCTCATTAAACAAAGTGACGATGAAGAATCATTACCCGTTACCTCAGATAGATGATTTGTTTGTTTAGATTAGGGGAGCCAAGGTGTTCTCCAAGATAGATCTAAAATCAAGATACCATCAGCTTTGCATTCATGAGGCAAACATTCATTGGACGACATTTCATACATGCTATGGGCATTATGAGTTCACGGTTGTTCCTTTCAGGTTGACCAATGCTCCATCAGTTTTCATGAGTTTGATGAATGGGGTGTTTCACACCTATCTTGACCAATTTATTCTCATGTTCTTTGATGATATTTTGATTTATTCAAGGACTATGGAGGAGCATGGAGGCCCTTTGCAACAAGTGTTGCAGTGCTTGTGAGATAATCAGTTGTTTGACAATTTGGCCAAGTGTGAGTTCTTCCAGACTGAGGTGAGATATTTGGGCCATATCATCTCAGGAGAGGGTATCTCAATGGATCCTTCTAAGATTTAGGCCATTGTGGATTGGCCAGCGCCAACAAATATTGCTAAGGTTCATAGTTTCATGATATTGGCAGGGTAGTATCACTTATTTGTGAGAGATTTCTCTCAGGTAGCCCATGCCATCACTTCTCTTCAATAGAAAGAGAAGTTTGTGTGGTCAGATTAGTGTGAGTCAAATTTTTTGGCTCTTAAGGAGTGGCTGACTAGTGCACCTATCTTGGTAGTGCCTAATCCTATAGGTGATTTTGTAGTGTGCACCAATGCTTCATTGGAGGATGTGGGGGTAGTTCTTATGCAGGAGGGATGAGTGATTGCTTATGAGTCCTATAAGCTCAAGTATCACAAGCTGAACTACCCCACCCACAGTTTGGAGTTAGTGGTTGTCATCCACGGATTGGTGCATTGGAGACATTTCCTCTTGGGACATCAGTTTGAGTTGCATAGTGATCATCATAGTTTGCAATATATCTTCACTCAGCCTAATTTGAATGCTCGGCAGCACTGTTGGATGGAGTTCCTCTGTGAGTATGACTTCAAGGTTCACTACATCCAAGGTAAGGAGAATATTGTTGTGGATGCCTTGAGCAGGAGGAGACATGAGACCTTAGTTTTGTCCCTTGGAGTTGATCTGAGGAGCCATATTTTGGAGTCACTTTATAGTGATACTTGGTATCATGAGGTTAGAGTAGAGTTTGAGTGTAGGAGAGTCCTTGAGGGTAGGTTTGCAGGTTTCTCTCTTGAGTCTGATGGACTTTTGCGATATGTTGGTCATATTTATGTTCAATATTTTGGAGATCTTCATTCCTTGGTTTTGTCAGTGGCCCATCATGCACCCTATTCAACTCATTCAGGTGTCATGAAGATGCATGTCGATATTTGACAGTTGTATCATTGGGTAGGTTTACAATGAGATATTACCAATTTTGTGGCTTGGTGTCTCTAGTGCCAGTGGGTGAAGGTAGAGCATCAATACCCAGCAGGAATATTACAACCTCATTCCATCTGTGGATGGAAGTGCGATATGATATCTCTTGATTTCATAGTGGGGTTACCTATGTCATCATGTCATCATGATGCTATTATGGTTACAATGGAATGATTAAGTCTCCTCGTCTGTGTGAGAGGTGTACTTGGTTTCATGTGGTGTTATCCCTTCAAGCAGGCATGATGACACTCCATCTAATATGTACTCTAGTGTCTAATACCTTAGTAGTTGTGAGTAGTACCCAACCTTTGATTGCATGAGCATCTCTATGTTATGACACTGGCTTTATGCATTGTTTTCCATGTCTGCTCTATGATTGATCAGAGTGTTGGCCATCATATATACCCTTGCTTTGTTACTTCTGTTTGGGCCTTGTGACTACATCCGACTATGGTGGGGTAGTCTCTTATGAGTCCACATAGTTGGGAGGCATTGCCACTGCCATTGGATACTGGTGAATAAGTTACCAAAGCACCAGTTAGAGATGTTCACTCTCTCTCTATTACTTTATTAGTTGTACTTATTCAGTCATTGTATCATATTCATGACTATGCTATTGTACTGTATATTCTTTTATGTAATTGTACTCTCTTAAGAGACAAGATGTAATCATGTAATTTAATTAGAAGAAATGATATGTTTCTTATTTGACTTAGGGATTCTGGTGTGGGTATTGAATCTGCTTGTGCTATGATGATTATGGATTCATGTTTATATTTGGAATGGGTATTAGGAACACTTGAGTTGGTGTTTAAAATGAATAAGTTGTAACAATGTTTCCTCTAGAGAGTGATTTAGTCCTCTCCCATGGGTTGTACATCCAGCCATACTTGGCCATGAATATTGTCGACATATCGAATTGGCAACCGTCTTATGTGTATTTTATCTATTTATGTCAAAAAAAATTATCTTGCCCTCTTTTGGCTCTTACCATTTGAGGGTTACGTAGTGGGATGTTACACTCACTTTATTTCAAAAAACTTCACACATATGATGCAATCTCATTCAAATACTTTTTTCCTTCAACCTTGCATAAAATCCCCTTCACCAAATTATTCAACCTTTCAATCTGCTATTATATTCAGAAGGCTGCCTTCATTTGGACTTATCTTTATTTCTGCTCCTCACAGAAATCTGATGGTGCTTGAATGATATAACTTTATTCCACACACTTCCTTCACACTCCACTCTTAATCTTCACATCTTACTTCTACTTCCATCTTCTATCTTCTGCAAGTACCTTTAGATCTGCATATCTCTATATATGTAAATCTCTTTGCTAATGTATCTATAACATAGCTTTTAAAACACACTTCTTGGAATAAGTCTGATCTGCACTTCATAACACTACTCCTCCTCTTATTTACACTTAGAAAATCTTCATCCAATTACTTACACTCTTTTTATATCTGCTCTTCACATTAAAATATACTTCATTAAATTCTCACTTTCCAACCACATATTCTTCCACCATATATACTCTTTCAAATGAATGTGTCTTTTGTAATGGACACAACTCTTCATAAACATACACCACTTCCAAACATAACTTACCTTTTCATAACCAAGTTTCTGCCTTTTCAACAAAACACACCTCTTAATCACATACTTCCCAAATGACGACTTCTTATATTTCATTCCTAACTCTTCACTAAAATATAGCCATTGTTGTTTGGATCGCTACCTTTCCTTTTATTCACAAATCGTTGCCTTTTGTCTTTCAATGCAGACATAATTGAATTTGACCCTTTCCTTATTATTTAAATAAGACAAGTTTGTCTTATATGGGTGCTCCATGGGAGGTTGGTCACTTTATAGTTTAAAATGTAATTTTAACCTTTCCACTTTGTAATCGCTCTTTGTATATATTAATCTTTGTCTACTTCAAAGAAATCACACCTTGACTTAAATCTCGGTCCTCTTAAATAAAGTTGCTTCCCTTCTTAACAAACTCGTTGTCCTCCTTAACAAGGTCGTTGTCTTATTCAAATCGCTCTTTTTGATACAAGTCACACCTTTAATCATCAAATAGAATGCATACTTCAGATTGCACCACCTTATTCAAGTTGCACACCTTCCTTTAAATCACATGCCACATCTATCTTTTAAATAAGGATTTCATCCTTAATATAGAGTGCCACTTTAAACAAAAGAGTCAGCCACTATGAAGACAATAGTTTGAACTCCATTTTTATTTAATTTTGAACCTTCAAAAGACTTGGCACCGAAAGATAAATCGACCCAATTAAATATCCAAGTTTAAATGTTTAATTTAAACTTGATCATCCCTGTTGTTTGTAATTTCATTAAATGAGACTCTCTCTTTTAATAAACTTGTTGTATATGTAACTCACTATCTTTTGGATATCATCGCTACTTTGTAACTCTAATAATCTGCTTCTTCTTGTTAATCAAATCTCACATTTGGTGGCTTCTTCTTCGATTTTGAGAGTTTGCATAGTACTTGAGTATCTTATAAAGCTTCATGGCTAGGAATCATTTTTATTTTGCATTACACATGGGTACCTCACCAGGATTGTAGTAAGGACCCATTTTTCATAATACTCACCTAAGGTATACTTAAGGGGGAGTGTTAGTGTATACCTTTAATCTATAGGCGTACACATTTGTAACTAAGCCTACTTAGGTGCATTGGCATATTAGCACATGTTCATTTGAACCTGTCAAAGTAGTTGTAGCTATTTTGAGAGGTGTTGACTTGCATCAACACCTCACACTATGTTTGTGGGAGGTTATTTGCCACAACTCTATGATAGAGAAGTCCTATCCTCTTTTCATGGAGATTCAGGTACCTAAGACAACTCTATTTATACTCTCCTTATTGGCTAATACATTTGGTCAATTCCATTGCAATTCGTGTGCGTGTTAGTGTATTCCATGATCTTAGTTTTCTACAAAAACAAATCTGATACAAACAACCATATATGTATGTCTTCCCTATGCATATTGTAGATAATTACATATCAACATTATTATGTATTCCTAAACTATGTGAATTTTTCTATAAAATATTTTCTACACTTGGTCATCATCAACTGCTTCCTCAATCTCTGCCCATTCATGCCAGAGTTTGAAGTACCAAAGTTAATAGTGAAGAACCAGTCATGGACATCTACTTCTCTCAAGAGAACCTTGAGGAATTTTGCACACTACATGTCCTTGTATTTTCGCTCATCATTTTATCTCACCAATGTAATCGCAAAAGTTACCCATGATGCATTATATAGCTACGGGATCACCTGCCAAGTGTCATTATTGGGAAAGAACCCCCCACCAGTGTAGTTTAATTAGTGTTTCTAACAACACCCAAATACCATCTTTTGTCTCCCTTAGATCTAATAGCACAACAACCATCATAGAGAATATATCAGTATTCACCCTATATTAATGAGAAGTGGAGATGAAAGTGTCCCCAAGCACCATATAGAATGTGTGGAAAATAATAACCGACCATGATTTGAAGATATTTCTCAACCTAAGATTTAAGATATGTCCCATGAAATCAATTTGCCTCCTCTTTGCTTTGAGACATATTGTTGAATCCATATTGTCAACTTCACTGCAAATGGCATTCTGATTAGCATATATATTGTGTGTTGTAGTACTACCTACATAGTTATCCTCATAAATGTTAGCATCTTCTTTGAGCCATCCTCCTTTGCCATCAGGCAAGCCATCTATCACACCATACTAGTCCATGATGTCCTATTTTATTGTCATTCATGTGAAATGGCATGTCGACCAATTTCCAACTTCTCCCACACTTCCTTTGAGTTGGCATGCAAATACTTATTTGGTTCATATAAATTCTCACATTCACTAGTTTGTCCACCTCAATGTTAGCTTCATTGTTAGTTCCATCTAGCAATTGCCTTGCCATTGATGGTAACATTTCTTTGACCTCACATAGGTACCTATATAGGACATTACTAAATCAAAGGTATTCAACTGTTTTCTCATACATGAAGCATAAATAACCTAGTATGATGATCAGGCTCCCTCCTATATATGAGACCCTAGAAAATAAGTTCAAACATTCTAGATTGAGAGCTACATTCTATTTATTTTGATCCATGACCATCCACACAGGGTCATTTTTCTATTTCTATTATTTACAACATAAAATATAGAATTGAGGAACCAATGACTCAAACTAAGGTCACACAACCAATAATGGAGTATACAACATTAGAACCATATCCATGGATGGAGAGACAAATGATGCAATAACAAAATTTGTAGGAAGGCCCCAACCATTCTAGAGTGGGGAACAATTGATCATTTTTCTCATACACCAACTAGGTTAAGATCCTTTTTCTAGCCCCCACACCCCTTTCTATAGTTTATAGTAGGAGACCTCATTTACTCTATAATGGTGGAAACAGAGACCATTTGAAGGAGATAGATACATAGGAGATCATGATCCCCAAATGTTAGGTATTAATGTTCATATACATATTTTCAGTACCAGGGTTATAGAAATAATGAACATTGACTGAATGCAAGCACCGAATCTAGCCACTTGAGACAATAGGAGAATTCTCAACCTACAAGAAAACAAGTATTGCAAACAATGGACAATTGGAATGCAAAAATAGGGTTAGAGTTCTTTACACAAATAAAAATATGCATGCTTTGTAAAGGAAATATTTTATTGTTATTTTATTTTGATTCGATATGCCTTGGCCTAATTTAGAGAGATTTTTCTTAACATAGGTATGCTATTTAATTAAATAATTTTATTATTTGATTAATTATTTTCCACTTGTTCTAATCCTCATTAGTTAGTCAGATTCATCAAACCTAGATACTTGCACAAAAGTCAAACTAACATTACATCTTCACCACCCATTCCATACTACACCTCTTAATCCTATCCATTCACATAAGGATAAGTCATAGTTTCCTCTCACTCAATCTTAGAAGCCCTAGGATACAACTTAGAAGCCTCCTTTTTTTTCCCTAAAGTTGTCTCATCAAATCATAGCCATCCATGTAATCAAATCTTAGACATTCATCCTATCATAAATCAAGCCTCAATGAAGCCATAATCAAGAGCTTTGAAGGTAATGTTATGTTGTCAAAGTGACCAACCAACAATTAAATCATTATAAAAAATTATTAGAGAAAAAGAACCATTGTCATAGTGCGACAAGGGCTATTGTGGTAAGATCTTTCTATGCTTTTCCTTTGATTTTTGTTAGCTCTTTAAATATTAATGGATTGATAAAATGTATAATGATACAAGTCTATGACATGTTAAATTATTTTATTTATAAGATATTGTATCATACTATAATATAAGTAGTATTTTATAAGTGGGTCTTTTATTGGCTATTTTTCACTCAATATTATTTTTAAAGTTTCTAGGTTAATTTGGTAATACAATTTCTTATATATGTTATATATTATAAAGTTTATACAACAATCTCATAAAATACTAACCACAAAACTACTTTATCATAAGTATATGCATATGTTTACATAATAAACTTTTGAAATAATGAGTGTATCCTATACAAGCTCTTTCAACAACTTAATTTGAAATAAATTTTTTTAAGTGAAAAATATTATTTTTATTAGTTTTTAATTAAAAAATAAATTATATTTATTGCAGCAATATATAAATTTTGAGTTAGATTTGTTGCTGCAATATGTGCTATTGTGTTCCAGATTGAAATCCTAAAGGACTCACCTTTAAACCCAATTTTAATATAATATAATTTTATTCTGTATCTTTTTAACTGAGTGCAATAGAAAAATACTTATCTAAGGCTGTAATTGAAGTTAGGATGGAAACTGAAGAACATAATTTGGCATGTGGAATCTATGGAAAACATTGCAGTGGAAGTAACAACATGAAGGAGATAGAGGAATTAACTATCAATAATACTCAAAGCAAAGGAAAACCTCAGCTGCCAAGCCACCAAAGGGTCACCCAGCCCGCCCTAGTGAATCAAAAAATAAGCCAAAAAACAGAACAATCAATCACCAGAAGGAAATGAAGATTAATGTTCTGAAAATTGCAGCAAGTTATGATGTCTAAATGTTTAAATCAGTATTGCGAGAGGTATTATGTAGTTACATGGTTGTTTTTGAGCTTTGAGAATTGTCGGCAAATGGACAAATTATCAAGTCCAACTTGACGGGGTAGACAATATCAACTTTCGATTTCCAAAGGCCTTCACAACCAAAATGTTGTCATGGAGTGTTCTGCAGTTAGGTGGATTCATGGGCAGCGATCTCTCCAATGCAAAGATGGCCATTTGATGGGTCATGGATTATCTTCTCAGAGCTACTACTCATCCAGGCCCCATATATGTTCAGGTTAGTATATGCATAAGAACATGATAATTTCACTCATGATGTAACAACAGAATAATTTAAGTCATGATGTCGTATTTCTTGAGTTTATAAAATCTAATAATTATTTAATCTTATCTAAATATTATGTAGGTAGGGGAACCTAACAGTGACCACAAATGCTAGGAGAGGCCAAAAGATATGGACATAGCTAGAACTTCATATAAAATAGATAACAAAAACCTTGGAATGACTGCAGCACTTGCAGTTGCATCCCTTGTTTCACAAGTAAGACCCTTCCTATTTCAAGAGACTCATTCATGCTTTCATGATGATAAATTTTTTAGCACTAGAGTAATAGAAGCTACTTAAAAACTTGGTAACGATCAGGGTTTAGAATATCATGAATCAGACAATACATTTCCCTATGACAATAAACATGTTGGAACCCAAGTACTTTTATCGAAGGTATAATAACTTCTAAGTGTGACTTCTTATACTAATCAAATCAACAAGAAGTTAAAAAAATTGCAGATTCAATGATAAAAGTGAAGTAATATAAGTAGTCAAACTCTAAGTTACTATACCTTGGATAAAAGCAGTCAGGCTCCAACGTGTTTATTTTCCCACCAAAATCTATTTTTTGATTCATCAACTACTAAACTCTCACTGTTATCAAGCTTTTAAGCTACTACTATTAGTCTAGTGCTAAAAAATTTACAATGGAAGCATGAATGAGTTTCTTGGAATAGGAAGGGTGTGACTTAGAAAAACAAAAAGGATGTAGCTCCAAGTGTTGCAGTTGTTTTAGGGTTTTGGTTATCTATTTTATACATAGTTCTCTTCTGGCCTCTCCCAACCTTTGTAGTCATTGTTAGGGTCTCCTACCTACATAATTATCAGACAAGCCTAAATAATTATTAGAATTTATAAACCCAGGAGATACAACATCATGACTGAAATTATTCTATTGTAACCACATGATTGAAATTATTCTACTGTTATGCACATACTGACCTAAACATATATGGTGCCAGTAGCTTTGAGAAGATAATTTGTGACCCATCGAATGGCCATCTTTGCATTGGAGATCTCACTGCCCATGAATCTAGTGAACACCATAACACTCCATGATAGCATTATGGTTGTGCATCATAATATCCTCACATCAATTATTGTCTATCCCAACTGAAATAATATCCCAGTCTGGGCACTGTTCTACTACCTTATGTGTTTTGACTGTAATGCTTGGTATCTCTTAGTTCAGAGTTGAGAAAGGATTTATTGGTAGCAAGCTACCTGGTAGATGGCTTATTGCAGGAGCTACTATGCCCAACATCCACGTGCAATGGTTAAAGGGCATGGTTCATATTTGGGTGCATCACCAATGAGTACTTCTTTGCCAAAGAGAGTCAATACTACCCTTCTTGAAAATGCTCCTTAAATGGTTGGAGGTATGTTACAAGTTTATTATTTTTTAGTCTTGAGTTTTTTTATTTTATAAGAGTAGAATCATAGAGACAACCTTGCCAGGGCTATAGGCACTTGACTGGTAGTGAGGCGATGTGTAGGTAGTTCATGAGGTGAAGTTATGAAGATGCATGTGTTAGTGAAGTTTGGGTGCAAGCAATGCAAGAAGAGATGGATGCTATTCATAGGAATGGTACTTGGGAGCTTACAGAGCTTCCTCATGATAAGAAAAAGATTGGCACTAAATGGGTCTACAAGACTAAGTACCATAGTGATGGGAGTGTTGAAAGACGCAAAGCAAGATTAGTTGCTAAAGGCTTCACATAGAGGTATGGCATTGATTATGAAGAAACATTTGCACCCGTAGCCTGACAAGAGACTATTAGAATGTTGATTTCCCTTGCAGCCCAAAAGAAATGGAGCATTCATCACATGGATGTGAAAAGTGCCTTCTTGAATGGGTATTTAGATGAGAAAATTTATGTGGAATAGCCAGAAGGTTTTGAGGTGCAAGGAAAAGAACAACTAGTCTACAAGCTGAAGAAGGCCTTGTATGGCCTCAAGCAAGCACCAAGAGCTTGGTATGCTAGGATTAATGGGTATTTTCAGCAAAATGGCTTCAAGAGAAGTAAGAGTGAGCCTACCCTCTACTACAAACAAGAAGGTAATGATATCTTTATTGTGAGTTTGTATGTTGATGATTTGTTGTATATGGGTAGTAGTTCTAAGATGAAGGATGAATTCAAGCATGCTATGATGAATGAGTTTGAAATAAAAGATTTAGGCCTTATGCAATATTTTCTAGGCATGGAGGTTTATCAAAGTAAGGATGGAATTTTTCTTTGTCAAACAAAATATGCCAAGGATATGTTGAAGAAGTTTGATATGGTTGATTGTAAACTAGCCTCCACTCCAATTTCTCATGGAGTTGTGTTGTGTAAAGAGGATGGTGCTGAAAGAGTTGATGGGACAGCTTATAAAAGTGTGGTTGGCAGTCTAATGTTTCTAACCCACACAAGGCCTAATATTGCTTATGCAGTTTCTCTTGTTTCAAGGTATATGACAGAACCCTCTAAATTACATATGCAGTCTGCTAAAAGAATTTTGAGGTATGTGAAAGGAACTCTTGCTTTTGGCATTCATTACTACAGTTCTAAAGGATTTAATCGAGTTGGTTTCAGTGATTCTGATTGGGAAGGTAGTGTGGATGACCAAAAGTCTACCTCTGGTAATTGTTTTACTTTTGGTTTTGGTTTGGTCTCTTGGAGTTCAAATAAACAAAGTATAGTTTCTCTTTCTTCCACAAAGGCAGAATATGTTGCAGTCACCTCTGCAGGTACTCAAGCATTATGGCTTAGAAAAATTCTTGAAGAGATTGGAGAAAAACAAGTTCAACCTATAGTGCTCTTCTGTGATAATATGAGCACAATCAAATTGGCAAAAAATCCCGTACATCATAGTAGAACTAAACACTTTGATCTGAAATATCATTTTATCAGAGATTTGGTGTAAAAGAAAGAAGTAGAACTCAAGTATATCAAGACTACAGAATAACTTACAGACATTTTCACCAAGGTAGTTGCAAAGGTTCAATTTTTGATGCTTCGAGATCATATTGTGACTCCTCTCTGCATCAAGGGGGAGTATGTTGGATAACTGATGTGGCAAAGCTAGATGTGCAGTTTCTATTTTCTAGGTTCTTCTTTAAAGTCTGTGTAGTTGTTAGTTGTTTTTAGGAATTGTTTGTTGCATGATAATGCATGTAGAAATATGCTATCATTAGTTTGTCTTTTTCTGTTTTTTCCATTTAGGTTCCTTTGTAAATAAATACATTGTAATAAAGAGCTGTAGCTCTCTAGTTTTTCAATAGTAATAAAAAGTTTATTCTCTGTGTCTGCATATATCTTATATGTTTATTTGTTTGCTCCTCTTTAAATCTGCTGTTATATTGTTTGTTTAAAAATCTTCAGAGACAACCTCGTCAGGGCTATAGACACTTGACTGGTAGTGAGGCAATGTGTAGGTAGTTCATGAGGTGAGAATCATTCCATGTAGCTAAATGTAAGTGAAACTAGATGACCTTAGTTCACAAAGAATGGGAATGAATACGTATGCACACACACTTAGAGCTTTGGAATATGGATGGTTATGCTAACTTTTGATTTTGATTCCTTGATCTTGTTTTCATGTTTATTTGGCCTAGTGTGTGGGTGTAAGTAGAGAATTTGGTTTCTTAACTTGTGTTTATCTTTGGAATCCTTAGGAGCATTCTTCAAATAGAGTCAACATTCTCCCACTTTGCGTATGAGCTTACAAATATTATCTGGAAATACTACAACTTGGGGAGTGCCGTGTCTAAAGCTTCATTGTGTTGAATGCTGATCTTGCTTGCTAATTTCTTGATGTATCTATGACAGAATTGTTTCCGTAGAGGGAGCTATGCACACCTGCTTAGTGAAATAATGATTTTCTAGGTTCATAGAGAAATAAATTCGGAAGAGTGCAAGGGAAGCCTTGAATTTGTTTTCATGTTTATTTGTACTAGTGTGGGGTGTAAGTAGAGAATTTGGTTTCTTAACTTGTGTTTATCTTTGGAATCCTCAGGAGCATTCTTCAAGTAGAGTCAACATTCTCCCACTTTGCGTATGAGCTTACAAATATTATCTGGAAATACTACAACTTTGGGAGTGTCTAAAGCTTCATTGTGTTGAATGCTGATCTTACTTGCTAATTTATTGATGTATCTATGACAGAATTGTTTCCGTAGAGGGAGCTATGCACACCTGCTTAGTGAAATAATGATTTTCTAGGTTCATTGAGACATAAATTCGGAAGAGTGCAAGGGAAGCCTTGATCCCACGACACATACAAAAAGCAGGGAGCAAGAAAAGACATGCCTCCCTCAATCTCAGGGTATCCGCCCTGAAGATTATCAAAGCTCATAGGAATTTCAAGAGATTACCTTCATCAGGAAAATATATGGGGAGAATAACAAAAGAATCCTTGGTGGTATCAAGCATGGTTTTTTCTCAATTCTTTTGTATTGGAAATATTAGAGTAGTGCATTTACCAGGCACTAAAATGTTCCAGACTTGACAATCTGAAGAGTGTATTAGTGTTGATTTTATTAATTCATTCAAAGACTCCACAAACTTACTTCGAAGAATTTAAAGATCAATTCTGAAGAATTTAAAGTTCAATTCTGAAGAATTTTCTTGAATGGGTCAAGTTTCTTTACCGCCTCGGTTCTACTTCCACCCGACCGATGAAGAGCTCGTCAAGTAATATTTGAAAAGAAAACTATGTGTGTGGCCACTTCGAAGTGATTCCATTAGAGATATTGATCTATACAAGCATGAGCCTTGGGATTTACCAAGTTTGGCATTAATCTTTTTTAGATGACTCTGAATTTTTACATCAAAAAGAAAGAAATGAATTGAATTAAATTGATGTACATAAATAACCATAGTGGGTCAAAGGAACTAGAAAGTACATTCAGTTACAAATGAGATGTATTGGACTAAATCAAAAGAAGTTAAACTCTAAACCTTAAGATCAGAATATACATATATATAGCCATGTTAGAAAGTTGAATCAACAAATACTGTGTTTTAAAAATATAACATTTTCATAGTCCATGAAAGATTTAAAAAATAAATTCTTCTAACTTGTTTTTCCAAAATTTATTTACTGAAGTATTATGTTTTTGAAAATTGTTTAATTAATTGAAAGAAATAATTGATACGATTACTTGATTAAGCTCTTGAAAATAGAATTATAGTTAAATGATGATTACTTATTTAAATTCCTAACCCACACCCATCATCTAACTGTAATTCTATTTTCAATCTTAATTAAGTAATCATATCAACTATTTCTTTCAATTAATTAAACAAATTTCAAAATCATAATACTTCAATAAATGTCTTTTGGAAAAACAAGTTGGAAGATTTTATTTTTAAATCCTTCACGGGCTATGAAAACGTTAGATTCTTAAAACACGACATTTGTTGATTCATATTTCATACATGTATATATTTATCTTAAGGTTTAGGGTTTAACTAATTTTGATTTACACGGATACATATCATTTCTAGCTAAATGTACTTTCTAGCTAAATGTACTTTCTAGTTTTATTGACCTACTACGCTTATTTATGTACATCAATATAATTCATTCAATTTTTTTATTTCTGATGTAAAAATTAAGAGTCAGCTAAGAAAGATTAACATCTTACCTAGTAAATCCTATTGCTCATACTTCTATAAATCAATCACTGTAACGACATGGACTCGAACTAGCCACCCACATAGTTTTCACTTCAAATAATACTTGACAATCTCTTCACTAGTGGGGTGGAAGTGGAACCCAGGCCGTAAAGAAACTTGACCCATTGAAGGAAATTCTTTAGAATTGAACTTTAAGATCTTCATACATGATCTTTAAATTCTTTGAATTCAATTTGCAGAGTCTTCGAATGAAATAATAAAATCAACACTAATACACTCTTCTCTTCAAGCTGTCAAGTCCACAACTTTTTAGGGCCTAGTAAATGCACTACTCCAATCTTTCCAATAAAAAGGAATCGAAAAAGGACCCTACTTCATACCACTAAAGATCCTTTTGTCATTCTCTCCATATATGCTCCTCATGAAGGTAACCTCTTGAAATTCCTTTAAGATTTGATAACCCTAAAGGAGGATACCCTGAGACTGAGGGAGATCTATCTTTGCTTGCTCACTGCTTTTTGTATGTGCCATGGGCTCAAAGCTTCCCTTGCAGTCTTCTGTTTTTATTTCTCAATTAACCTAGAAAAGCATTATTTCACTGAGCAAGTGTGTGCAGCCCCCTCTACTCAACCAATTTATTCATAGCTACATCAAAACATTAGTAGGTAAGATGATCAGCATTCAACACAACGAAGCTTCGGGCACTCCCAGAGTTGCAGTATTTCCAGATAATATTCCGAACCTCTTCTATTTCCGCATGCAAATTTTTTAAGCAAAGTTAAAGCAAACACTATATATATAAAAAGCATAAATATATTCTTATCTAAAATATTAAAATTTCTTTATTTGCTTTAAATCTAAAAATCAAATCTTAATAACACAAAAATTATTCTTTCTCCTAAATATTTTGTCTATTTTAAAACTTAAAAGCATAAACCTATCCTTTCTTTCTTGTAGGTTCTTTCAATGACACATGCCTTAATTCTCCTTCTTACCTCATGTGTAGGGAGTGTAATGATTTCTTTCATCTTTTCTAACGCATCATTTGACATCCTATTTAGATCCTACAAGTTAATGTTTGACAAAATTCTTGCATTATTGCAACCCATGTCATTATATATACCCTTTTCTCTTTATGCATTTATCATGCTTTTATGGGAAAGAGAGTCCAATAGATTATCAGAATCCATAGGCACTCATTATTATCCCATATGGCCATTCATATTTTCTCACCTTCTTCTAGGAGTCTCTTCAAATTGGGGTTCCTTCATACTCTATAATGATGTATTAGTATCTTTCTTCCCCAATAGACCTTGTCTTGACAAGAATGCTAACCACCTTTCATGTAGGTATTTTGGACTTGTGTGTTATGAACATCTTACATCACTTCAGCTTTTCCCTTTGAGTAGATCGGATGAAGAATTCAATGCTTACATTTTCTATGTTGATATGCTTGAGTTGGAGACTGATGAATTATCTCAGTTCATTCTCTATTGGAAAGATCAGAGCTATGGTGTGATTCCCCTTGGTGAGAACCCTAAAAGTTATTAAAAACCCCTGGTACCTCCGGTGTTGATAACCTTTATTCCATTACCTCTACAAGATGGAGATTTATTTAATGGGAAAACAGAAAGATTGTATGTTAGAATAATTGTTTACTATGACCCAGAGTCGAGTAAGGAGGATCCCTCCAAGAAATGATTTTGCAATGATTGTCTCTATGATAGTAAACTGGGAGACAAGGTCTAGATTACAGGTCCATTTCGTAAAGTGATGCTGCTACCCGAAGATGATCCTAGTGCAACACATATGATAATAGCCATTGGTACCAGAATAGCTCCATTTATGAGATACCTATGGAGAATGTCTAGGGGAGATGTTTCCTCCATCAAATTTAGAGGTCTTGAAAGGTTTTTCTTAGGGGTTGCCAACAATGATAGTCTTCTCTACCATGAAGAGTTTACATAGTACATGAAGTAGTACCCTGAATACTTTAGATATGATACTAAATTGAGTAGGGAACATAAGAGCAAGAAAGGTGGCAAGATGTATGTGCAAGATAAGATTGAAGAGCACAGTTTATTTCCTCCATTTCTTCAGCTAACTAAACCAAACAAACAAAAAAATTAATCGAATTCTTTTGAAATAGTGAAGGTGGAGCATAAATGGAAGATCAATTTTATTTTAAGTTAAAAATCGTAGGCTTAGTTGTCAAGCATGCACCAAATGGATCAGGAGCAAGTTTTGGGTTTCAAAAATTGAATGAGTATGTAAAAGTGCATGCTATTGGTGTATGCAATCAACACATGTGCATGTTGTAGTGGTAATCAATAAATGTGACAAGGCAAATGCTTACAAATCGTGTAGAATGTCAAAGACAGACCAGTCAATTTCAAGCTAGATCATATCGCCTTATTATAAAATTCATTTATTGATGTGTTAGTTAAATGTTGTGTGTACCTAAAGGTAAAGGGTTTTCTTTATTGTTACTTATTTTCAAGAATTAGTTATATTTTGGCAAGAAAAGAGAAAAACTCTATAACTATGTAAGGAGATGGTAAAGAATGGGTCTTTTTCCAACTTCTCATAAGGAGAACTTCGTGAGAAGATTTTTTCTTCTGTAGATTTCTAGTGGGAATTGATAGCTTTCCAATATATCCATTATACAGGGATTTCTTAAAAACTATGTGTTTTTATTTCGTTGAAGAATTGAGGGAACAAAACAAACTCTATATCAGATATTTCTTCATGGATTGCAAGTTTTTCTTATGTTAGTTTGTAAGTCGCTGTTATACGTTCAGCTGCACTTGAGTTTAATACATAAACCTTGTGTTCTGAATTAGTTGCATATTCTTTGTATGTTTAGTGTATGATTTTGTTATATGTTGGGAATGAGTAATTGACTATCTTATTAGTTATTGTTTGTGAGTACAAAACTTTTAAATTTTGTCTCATTAAATTTCTTTGTGCTCACTTTTATTCTAAGTCTTTTTTTTAGAAGTCTATGTGATTTTCTTATGTCTCTCATCTACGGTTTCTCTCTTTTCCATTCCTTATAGTTTCCTTTCCTTCTTTCTAGTCAAAATCATATCCTCGAAAATTCAAATTAAATCATAAGTTTCCCCTCTCAAATTTAGAGGAAGTCATCATCCCTTTGATGATCTCTCCAACTGTTGTAGGCAATTTTGTCACAATTCCTTGAACAAGTCATAGTTTTCTTAACTATTCCAAAGTGACAAATCTTTTTACTAACACCATTGAAACTAAAACCATTATAGATTGAGTAGGTATATGTGTACATTCCAATGGGTGTCTTGTCCTTGGTGGAAATAGAACCATTAGCCTAATGATTTTTGACCATTTGTTAAGCATCTAGCTCATAAATTATTTCCTAAAGTAGATATTTGGTTGGATCATAAGGAAAGATCCATTCAATATTTTGGAATCTAAACCATTTAAAGTAATTATTATGCATTAACTGTACACTATATAATCATCCCAATTCTTGATATAGAGTTTAATTGTAAAATAAATTCTCAAGTACGTTGATTTTCATGATTTCTTTTTTTTGGAAACCATGTAAAATCTAGAATTTTACTTGTTGATTGCTTATAGTATAGCCTCATGGGCATTTTTTTCTCTTTATGGATGCTACCTTGAGTTCTCTAATTTTCATCACTATTGCTAGTGTGTTTGGACATACTAGAGTAGGTGCTATGATTATGATTAGGAGTGTATTGATGCATTCAAGAGATTCCATTAGTGGGGATAGAACTAGATATGGCCTAACCAATGGGTGAACATTAATCTTTTATAATGGAGATGGGAGGATATGTGCATTGTGGTCAATGGAAAGGAATGCATATTTCTATCACTTAGAGTGTATACTTAAATGAGTTGGAAGGGAGACTGGAGCTACCAAAAGAAAATGTAAGATTACGAACAATTTGGAGTAGATGGGTAGAAATTCTAATCTCGTGATTTCTTTGGTAAACTAGTCTTAGGTTTACTTGAAGCTCCTTGAAGAGTGATAGAATGACCAATAAAAATGTCCTCATCAATTCTTATCAAATATATATTATTTGTAGGCTTTCATCTTGTCTAAATACTCATCATCAATGTATTAACATGTATCATTTTCAAAACCATGTTTCCCTTTTAGAAACTTTAAATAGCCTAATATCCTCAAAGAAACACTTGCATGTATAGAAAAGTGTGCATCTATTTATAAACATCTTTAACAACATATTGTTTCTCTCAACTCTCATAACTTATGTAACTAGTATAGATTTTTAGAAAATCTTAATGTGATATGCACCCAGTGGCAATCTTGAGATTGTAAACCTTTCTTTGTTGTAAGGTCTTCACATCAACAATCATGCATATCTATTGCTCGTTATAATTTTAGTTTTTTTTTGAGATTTCATTTCAAGGGTTTGTGTTGCTTATTTAACAGATACAACTCTTAGGATAAATCTTATTCTTTCATCATGTTTATTTGATACAAAGAATGTATATATCATTCCCATCTAAAATAAGGGGCATCTAGTCAACCACAATGTATAATAGGATAAATCTTATTCCTTCGCCTCCAGGCGCCTGACATGGCACCAAGACCACCGGGAATCTGTGAACCCCACGCGTGAGCTTCTTCTTTGCCATTGGATACAACTTCGGGCATGGTTGTTCCCAGCACTGAGACTATTGATGGGCAAGCCCCAGATGGTTAATTCAAGTGATTACGTGATAACATGGAATATGATGATTATAGGACTTGCCTAAAATGGGGATGTTGAGGAAACTGTGAAGCTTTTATGCAGACGGAGATCCATATCTATGTCATCAAAAATGATTATGAGTTGACTGTTTTCATGGGAAGAGCCCTTGTGGACACAGGATAAAGAGGCCGCGAGAGAGTTTGTTGTGTAAATGATCGATGCTGGGCGAGATATGTTCTTACAAATAAAGGAAGAAGATGATGAAAAGAAGAGAACACACTTCAGTACTGTTGTAAAGTGTATTCTTGTGTCCCTAAAAACACGCATCATTAACAGCGACTATGACGAAGTGGCAATATTTTTTTTAATACTAGAGAGACAAGAAATTTGCAGGAATCTGAGGATGTCCATGTATTAATGTTCGCCAAGTTGAAGACCTTGATCGCCCAAAATGAGATTGATTAAAGACTTTAGCCACATAGAGGATAATTTTGAAAAGGAAATTGGAAGTCAAAGTGGAATTATTCCTAGATCAAGAGAAAACCCCCTTATACGGTGCACTTTGGGTTATTCAGGGACTCGTGCATAAAGTATCCACCAGGAATGTTGATAAACGCATACTGCCATTCACAAATAATGATGATCCATAGGGAAATGCTGATCCTGGGGTCAAAGAAGACATGAGAAGGACAACAATTCAGAGGGCCAAGGATGCACAAGATTTGGGTATTTCAATTGAGCTTTTCCCTTTGAGTAGATCAGATGAAGAATTAAATGTTTCCATTTTTATGCTGATATGCTTGAGTTGGAGAATGAGAAATTATCTCAGTTCATGTCGTATTGGGAAGGCCAGAGCTATGGTGTGATCCCTCCTGGTGAGAACCCTGAAAGTTTAAAAAAGAAAACCCTAGTGCCCCTCATGCTGTTCGCCTTTATTCCATTGCCTCTACAAGTTATGGAGAGTCGAGATTTGTTTGATGGCAAAACAGCAAGCTTGTATTTTAGAAGAGCTGTGTACTCTGACCCGGAGACTGGGAAGGAGGATCCGTCGAAGAAAGGAGTTAGAAACGATTATCTCTCACTTCAAGAAGATCTGAGGTCCTTTGCTGCCCATGAATTAGTTTGGGAATTTTATCAACAATGTTAAGGAGGTCATTAAAGCCATATGCCTCCTTCACCTCCAGGTTCCTAACATGGCACAAAGACTACCGAGAATCCGTGAACCCCTCACGCGAGATTCTTCTTTGCCATTGGATACAAGTTCAGGCATGGTTGTTCCAAGCACTGAGACTATTGATGGGCAAGCCCCAGATGGTTAATTCAAGTGTTTAGTTTACTCTATTTTTTTTATTTATGGTTGAATGCCTGCTTTCTTCTGCATTGGTTAAACTCATTTATCTTTGTTTTCTATTGCTACTTCCTTTCTCTGATGTATATGAAATCTTTATTTTAATACAATTATCTTTGTTTTCTATTGTTACTTCCTTTCTCTGATGTATATGAACTCTTTATTTTAAGACAATATGCTTGCACCTTTTTAAGAAAAACAAATTTATGGATCTTTTATCCCTTCTGGTTGTGGTTGGGAAAAAATTTCTATCTTTTCATTTCTTGTTTTAGGATTGCTGGACATCTAACCATTTCATTCTCTGTTTTCTTTTGTTAAACAACATTACGTTGTTGGTTCAAAATTAATGTATAAAATATTTTGTGTTAATATCACCATGTCTACCCATTGATTTCTTGCATGTTTTCTTCATCATGGTTCTTATTTATTTTGTAGACCAAATAGATCGTGGGTAAGCAATTTGATGGAAATCCTAGTCAAATCCAATCTCTTTGATTTTCTTTTGAACTATTATCAATTTCTTCTTAATTTGTAGGACTTTTCTATGAATATCACTATTGCTCCAAATTTTGAGGTAATGAAGTTTACCCATGAATTTTTTCATTGCATATCCTTATATATTGTTGGTCCCTTGCTGCCATTCCCACTTGCTCTTGAAATATAGTTGTGCTAGCAAAAAAAATTGAAATACAAATCATTGTTGCCATTGCCTATTCTATGTATCTAAAATTGATATAATTATTGGCCAATGATTTGAAAGAGTTGTGGAGATTATCTTTGCTATGATTTCCTTTATAGATGTGATCCATTAATCAGTGATATATGTTCTATCTAATTCATTTGTACTATACTCTATTCCTTTTGTTTTGTTATTCCATGTCAAGATTCCTTGAATAAAGTATAGATCCACCATATTGCTTCCCATTTTATATTTTGTAAGTACATATGTTGTTTGAAACAATTATCCCACTTTTCTCTCTTTTAGATTTTTGATAGTCTAGAAGTCTGTGACTAGGATGAGATTGTTGGTATTTGTTGCTAAGATCCAATCCACCATATGTTCTATTAGCATTCTACATTTCTCGCCATGTGTTAGTTTTATAAATTTCCTAAAAAGAAATATAGCTCAAATTCTTGAGTGATAATAAGTATAGATCCCAATGGGATAGATTAATTAAATTTTTAAAAGTACCTCACTAGATGCCACTAGACTAAAGTACAAGAGTTATGACAAATTTTTATCTACTTTCTTCCCCATATACCTTTTAACTTAATATTTTCCTTGGAGTTTGCAGTTTATTCTCATCACTTCTTGTAGGAGGATTGCATCTATTCCTTCAATTTGCAATATGTCATGCAAGTATTGGCCTTTTTTGAGCACACCTATTCCCCTAGCATTCCTTGGTAATGTCCGTATTAAATAGATTTCAGAACCTCCAAAGTATCTTCCTCTAGTGGCTGATTAGAGATGGGAGTTTGTTCCATTTATACACCAATTTGAATTGAACAGTTGTATAGGATGTGTGTGAAGTTGAACTGATTTTAACATTTTGATTGATCTTTCTAGGATGCTCTTCACTTTTGATTCAATTTTAGCATTAGATTATTTTCTCTTTCTATTTTTCTCCATTATGACTTTCGGTTCTCAAAGTTACATTTTTTGGGATTAAATTTGCTTGACATATCACCTACCTATGTGTTCATTTACTTATAGTATTTGAATGTGTGGAGTATGCTTGTGCTGAAAGATGAAGTAGCTCCTAATTCTCACCTTTTCTTTTAGATATACTAATTCTAAGTGTGATGTCTCTTAATTTAGGTTGTTTTCTTAAGTATTTCGACCATATACTATTCTATTACTCTGTTGATCTAACAAAGATGTAAATTATCTCGTGTTTCCTTATCTTTTCTTGTGTAATATCATCTAAATTTGTTCTCATCTAGTTGGTAGTTTCAAGTACTTATCTGTTGTATTTTAGGCTTAGAAGATATTATTGTTGGTGGTTGTTGAATTGCATCTTGTGAACATGCTTGGTCCAACTCCATCATTTCTTGCTTTCCATAAACAAGGAAAACATGATTGTTCTCATTACACATTTGACATCTAAACAACATATTCTCATAATAAATTGGTTTATTATATAAAACACCTCCCATATCTAGAATCATACAACTTGATAGTATTTTTTCATAGTCTAGATTGATGTAAAAATTTTCATAAATCATAACCTTAGTTGTTTTGCAAATTATCTAGTAGCTATGTATTATGTAATTGCAAATCCAAGATTTTAACAGAGAAATGTAATTAGTTTTGACTAAGGAGCATAGGTAAATATTAACTATATTGGAATTGTGCTTGGTAGATTCTATGTTAGGTTGAAATCTAGTAGCAAGTATTTCTTAAAGAACCCATATCTCTTCATGAACCATGGTACTCCTTAATATAAAAGATCTTTACTTTGTTTGGGAAAGAAAATTTCTAGAAAGTAGCCTTTGGGAACCCTCAATATCTAAACTAATCTAGATGGCTTCCACTTTTCATGAGCCCAAAAGCTAAGTGTTTTGGATCTTGGAAAATCCCACATAAATCTATATATTAGGGATCTTTCCTTCAATACTCAAAACTGATCTTCCATACCATCCATGTTAAAGAATACAGAGAGCATGTCCAGTTTCTAGTAACAACCATTCTCTTTTTTGGCTACGAAATGGGTTCTTATAACTATTTTCTTGGAATGATGTACAAAACAACTTATATCTTCCTTCTGAACACAAGGTGTTGCTTCTTTGACTAGTCTTAGGTTTGTACTTGAGGATTCTATGTAAGAGGCCAATACATCCTCCTGAAAGATTCTTCTTCCTCAACTAGTGCTTGCTTGACTATTTAGAGAGTAATATGATGAGAAAAACTTCTAATATCTAGTGCATAAGTAGAGGGTGAGAATAGGGCTCCTTGAAGGGATGTACATTAGTTTATATGATCAAAGGGACGTGCAAGTTTTCAACATTCACAATGGAATACAAATTCATGTATGGATGTAGATCTAGTATAAAAGTACAAGAATTTAGTTTGTTAATAGTCTAAGATGGACTGCATCTAATTGGTTTTAACTTTGTTGCTATACCTCGAGACATATCTCTTTCTAAGTAAAGATGTTATATGTCCCCAACCTGGAACTTGAATCTATGCTAATCATGTATTGCTTCCTACTTACCTTGAGATTCCTCCAACTTCTTTCTCTTAGACATATATTTCTTGTTCTTTCAATAATTTTTCAGCTTAGTGGATTTATGAATGCATTTCTTGCACCCTTTGTGCCTATCCAATCAGAATTTTTGATGGAGTAGGTAGTAAGTAACCAAAACATCTCTCAAGATCTTGCATCAACAATGTTTAATCTCAACCTATTTGGATCACCTCATAACCATCTACAACCGTGTACAAACTTGCATAATTTATTCTTACAAAATATTATCACATTAGGAGTGTTTGAAAGTTACATGCTTAGTTATTTTGACTAGTGGCTAATAATACTAGTTTAGTAAATAAAATTTCATATCTTTTCATGATCTAATTTAGATCACATTCAATCCTTTCATAAGCCTTTTTAAATTTTATTTCTAAAATGATATCCTTTCAACAAAACTAGTGAATCCATTTGAATCCTTCCCAAGATTTGATAAGACTACAAGAAATAAATCTGCCTATTTATATACTTTGTATGCCCTCTTCAACCATTTGGGAAACAAGAAATTTAATTCTACTTGCAAGATATTTTTCTTAAATTATGTAAAGACATTAAGGACTATAATATGTTGTCATTCTCCAATCATAGGCTTTAAGCATGAGTTTAATGAGCTCTTAATAAATGAGCATTAATTGCAAATAAGAAGAGGGCAAAGACTCTAGGCAATTAGAACAACAAGAGGCAATCCTTACAACATAAAAAACATATGACAAGAGGTATTGGGGATTATGCCTAATGTCCTAATTTGTCTTTTGGAGTAACTTTAGAATTTTAGATAGGCAGTGGTCCCCACTTTTATTCTTAGTATCCAAGTAGTCCCATGAAATTTGTTTTTGATTATATAAGTCAGGAAAAAGCAGGGGCCAAACCCTTACAAAAAGACAAAAAGAGACTACAGAGGCTCAAGCACAAAAAGAGCCACAAGACCACTACAACGTAAACAGCCTATAGACAGCAGATAGTAAGTAGCAAATGATAGACAACATAAAAGAAACATCACTAAGGAGATACATTCTCCCATCATTTAGCCAAAAATTCAACAAATTCATCAATTTTTTTGAATTTCTCCTCCTTCTCTTCATTAGCAAGAGTCCCAAGATCCTATAATAGAGAGAGGTTAAGCATCGTCGCACGACTAAGCACGCTACTTATGAGCTCTCCCATAGAAGAAACCTTCTGCTCCAGATCCTCCACATGACCCCTCAGGACAGCAAGCTCATGTGTGTGGTCATCCCCTTCCTCAGTCTCATCACCAGCCTCCTCCACAATCATCCTCTCCCCTTCACCAGCATTGTCCATAGGATCACCATCAGTACCTCTCGAATCATCAACCTATTTCCTTTCATTCTTACCTGCATCATCTTCAGAGATCTCTTAAACCTCAAAATCTTTAGAATTCAGTTGATCATCCCCTTGCGTGGAGGCATCAGAAGCACTTTCAAAGTAGTCAATCAGTTTAGCTTATAGCACAGGCTTACTAGCAATTCATCAGACCTCCTTACCCTAGAAGAGAATCCCTCCTCCTTTTCTTTAGGAGACAAATTAGCTTTATGTTTATTGCCAAGTCCCACAGGGTCACTGCTTAGATTCTTATGGGTCCCCACAGCTTCCCCCACAATATCCTCATCCAACTCCCTAATTTTTCTCTTCTTGCTTTTCACACTCCCTTTAGAAGCCAAAGTATGAGTAACCTTCACCATGGTGGTCTCCTCAGTGGTCATAGAAAAAGAAACCCCTTTCATTTTGTGAGAAGAAGGGGAAGGGCAAGGTTCCTTAGAAACGACAATATCATCAGGGTTGGCAGAAACCTCACCACTAGGAGTCTGAATAGGCTTAGGTGGCTCCAAAGCAAGATGAAAATTATATAAACAGAGGATAAGACCTTGGTGTAAAGGGATAGGCTTTTTGGAGGGTTTCTTATCCATCTTAGCTTTAGTCCTAAAAACAAAGTGTTCAAGGGACGACAATAAATAGAAATGGAAACTGATAAGAGCATTACACTTGAAATGATTAAGCAAAGGGAGGTGGTAATTATAAAACCTAGTAAATCAACCCTCCAATGTGAAGTATTTCATGTTAAGGAAGCACATTTCATCCCACAACTCTAGCAGCTTGGCTCGTTCAAACCCTCCCTGGTAGGGAACTGGTTCCTCTCCTTCCCCTAAAAATAGCTTCTGGTTTGAATGATCAGCCACTTTCAACTTTCTTTGCAACTTAATCCACTTAGTAGACAGACCGGTCACCATGGCAATGACTTGCTCAGAGATCTCAAAACCAATTCTCCCAACAATAACTCTATGATTTTGCCAGGACTGGGCAAATTGCAGAGACAAATTCTCATCAAATCCATTAAGGTGTTCTATAAAAGGGCTGATTCCACCTTCCTTGCAATAATGCTTGACCACAACGTTATCCATGAATTTGCAGTAGGAAATTGGCTCCGTGCGAATCCTGTCTCCTCCCATTTTCTTCTTCCTCTCAAAGACACAAAACACACAAAGCTAGGAATTCATAGAGTGTTTGCAAAAAGTAATTGTAACAACTTGAGAAGGAATAATGATAATTAGACTGTATGGGTCATCATTAATTAGAAATGCCCTCCTAAAAACCAAATGAAGCTAGCCCTTCCCATGCTCAAGCATGATAATCATAAATTTCCTATGATTACCATATAACCAACTTGCCTTAACACGAGTGATAAATAATGCTGAAATGACATTAAACAAAGAAGTACAATAGAGCCCGTACTTCAAAATACATGTCAGCAATGCCCAAAAAAGTTGACCGAATAGGCTATCACCCTCTGTATGACGAGTCATCCTTGACAAGTCATCTCTTTTTGAATCAATTCCCTTATCTTTATAGGAATGTTTTTAAATTTGCGCTAACATTGCCAATTCAAAAATTACTGACCATAATCAGCAAGGGCATCAGCAACCCCATTCCCCTCTCTATAGATATGGGAGATTTCCACTCTAGAGATCCTCTGCACAAGCATTTGGATATCTACAATAATGTCCTTGAGTTTCCACCCACATGTCGATGCCTTAGTAACTGCATCAATGATCAGTTTAGAATCCCCTTGGATATGCAAATTTGGAATGTTCAGCAAAATAGCCAATTTCACCCCCATAAAAGAGTAGAGGCTTTAGCATAATTATTACTTTGAATACCTATCCCACCAGCATAGGCAGCAACCAACCTCCCTTTGTCATCCATGATAATCCCACCACCACTAGCCTTACCATCAGACTTAGAAGCTCCATCAAAGTTAAGTTTGAACCAATGGAACCTTGGAGGGATCCATCTGGTATTTAATCTCTAAATCCATTTAGAGTTATCATATGCCAGAATTTGGTTTAAATTTCTCCAATTGGTTGCAATTTGTTCTTCCTCTTGAGTAAGTGGTTTGTCAGCAATTTTGATGTGGGAGCTAACCACACTTTCAATGAGGATCTTAGAAAAAGATTGGAAGACTTGAGAGGAATCCCTGATAGCTTCCCTAAATATTCTATTATTCCGTTCCTTCCATAAAGTCCAGCCAAGACAGGGAAGAGTTTGGTTCTGAAGCTCCACAAGCCAAGGATGTGAGAAAGTAGGGCACCAATTAATAATGACTTCCCTAATATCAGGATTACAAACCCATTGAATTCCAAAGTTCCTTAAAATTGTACTCCAAATTTCCATGGCAAAATCATAGTGAAGAATTAAATGAGAAACCATTTCCTCCTTATCAAGGCACAAGAAGCACCTATTCGCCAGAGTGAATCCCCTCTGCAAATTATCTTGGGTTAAAATTTTATTATGGACAACAGCCCACCAAAACATATTAATTTTAGGAATAAGCTTATGATTCCAAACTTTCCTCAAAAGCTCATTTTTATGAACATTAGGGATCAACAGATGGTAAGTAGAGTTAACCAAAAAATGACCTCTCTTATCTGGCCATCAATACAACTCATCTTCCCTAGGAAAGAGAGGAATTCTAACACCCAATAGCATTTGTTGAATAGAACTCCTCCTAGGGATAAACTTAGGACGATGAGGACAACAATCAAGAAGATTTTTCCATAGTCTAATACCATTCTCACTATGGATATAATGGTAAACTTTAGACCCAAAAATTGTAAATAATTGATATTTTTATAGAATTTTAGAGCAGCAACTGTTTGCAAAATAAAATTGAAAAATAATGGAATCTTTAAAGGCTATAATCAGCACTATTATTGGGAATTCCTAGCAAGCAGTCCCCGTCATTGTGAGTCATGTACATTAGCAATTACATGATTTCTCCACAATATAAATAGTTGGCATAGTTCATCTTTGATGCTTGTTTTTGGTTTCTTTTTTCTCACTCTTAGGAGAATCCAATATTTCCCATTCAACTAGCATATTTTTAAGCACAAAAAAAATTGGAACTTTAGTAAAGCAATTTTTTGGTCCATGCCACAACTTTACAATCTGAATAATAACCAAATCAGCTGGAGAAAACATAGCCAACCATTTGATGCAGATTACTTTCACTAATCACTTAAACATGATAAAGACACCTTGAATGTGCCACTTGAGGGAAAAAATAAGTCTGTAGCAATGTAAATTTTGCTACATGGCAGCTGACATTAGAATTTAAAAAACTAGATTTAATCATGACTATGCTTGGTAATGTACAAAGGGTCATGGTGTAAAGGTTAAAAAAGTGGATTCATAAGAGAAGTGACTCAACTTCAAAACCACCACATTTCAATAAGGTAGGCCTTAATTTGGAAGCCATATGCGCATGTAATAACATGCCTAGAACTGGTAATAATGACTATGCTTGGTAATGTACAAAGGGTCATGGTGTAAAGGTTAAAAAAGTGGATTCATAAGAGAAGTGACTCAACTTCAAAACCACCACATTACAATAAGGCAAGCCTTAACTTGGAAGCCATATACACATGTAATAACATGCCTAGAACTGGAACCTATTCCAAGCTTGGGAGATGATATTCATAGTTAGAATTAACAAACGAAAGTGAGCATGCCTAAGAGTTTGTGGTATTAGTTTCTCCACAAATAAAAACCTAATCTCTATGAATATAAGATACCTACATGGAATCAGGATGCCAGTCTTACATGCTATAAAGAAAAAATGTCAAACGGATATTCTTTATAGAAAATACTCATGGAATCAGGATGCCAATCTTACTTGCAGGCTATAAAAGAAAAAATATCAAAGGGATATTCTTTATAGAAAATACTCCATCACAGCCTACCATTGTCCCTAACTCTGAATGTTAAAGACCCCTTTGTGAACCAAATATACAGATGAGGTACAATTAAATAGGAAAAGGACATTCCTAAACATCAACCACATTCAACCAATCATTAACGAGAATGCTGAATTCCAATGTAAGATGGAATCATGAGATTATAATAGCCACAAAACCAAAAGGAGATAACAGATTACCATTATTCAAAAGGGGGCTGGCAAACTCACAACAGGCCATCTGGAAAGTTGGATCATTTTCTCTATTTCCATGTTTCAAAGATCTCATATGGGTTTGTAATTCAGTCACCTACCATCAGACTATGACTGTCCAACAGACTCACAGGTTTGCTAGTAAATCTAGACTCAAATGGAGGATGGACTCAGAAATCTTAGAACTGATTTCAATTGTATCTTGAAGCAGATAAGAACTCCTAAAAACCAATCCAAGCTTCAGAAGAATTTTGTTTCAACTAGATTACAAATAACCACAGAGAAGAACTCACCACTCTTTGCAAGAGCTCCGCCTTTTCCTTTGCTTCCATCTGACTTTTGTGATGCCGAGAAATATATTCATCTAGACCAGACTTCAAAAAGTCAACTTCTTCTACTACCTGCTCCGACTTTCTGGATAGAAGAAATAATTCATGTAAAAATTTTAAGGCATAGCTGTATTTTAAATGTTTTGTCCTCATAAAAACTAATTCAACTAACTCTGCTAGCTAGAAAGGATTTGTATTCCATTCTAGACATTATGATGGAACATCAACAGCATTAATGTATTGTGAGTTGGCTAAGGTCTTGGTAATTGAAATGTTAAGTGCTATCAACTAGACTATTTATTTCCCAGCTCCACTTGAATAGACAGAAAAATATGGCGAACAGTTATTTCAACATAGAAGTGATAGCGTATTTGGATATTGCATCAGGTAGACAGGCAAAGGCAAAAGATGGTACAGAAAAACATTATGAAAATCAGACATGGCAAAAATAGGAAAATTGGCAGATCTAAAGAAAGTAAATAATTTGCAGTAATGGGTGTTGATTTTGCAGCAATGATTGTGGGATTTCTTTTTCCCAAATAATAAGATGCTGCAAGTAAGTCAATTTAATTTGTTTGTCCTATTTACACAGCAGAACAATTTACAAACCGCGGCGGATGTCTTAAATTTGGGCAACTGAAATTTCTTAAACACAGTAAGCCAGTTTAGTGTGGACGGGGTAGCGGAGTTACAACAGAGTTAAACCCAGTAATTGAAATAATGATTTTGGGTAAAATGAAAGGACGGTAAATATAATCCGTGTGTTTCTATATTTCAATATTCAGAACAGACACAGGCAACTGTAAAGATAACAAGTACCATGAAACTAATTTTCAATGTTGAAGAGTAAAGATAATCCTATTAACCGCTAAAACATATTTGCATATTTTTATTACTATAAAATTTAATTAAAATTTATTATGAACATAATTATAAATACATTGTTTTTAAAAGAGAAATAAGGTTAGAGAAGATCTATGTTATATCATTTTTTTTATGTTTAGATCAAATACTCTGAACTATTTTTCAAAGCCTTGTTTAAATAAACCATCTATTGTGATGTTGAGCCTCCCTTCTGTGTACAAGTTATTATGATGCATGAACATTAGATCATATATTGTGATAACAAATCTTCATCCCTTTATAATGAGGGCTAGCATAATATACACTCTTAAACCTGTTTTTATATTGTGAACTCTAAACCATACAATGCATCAAGCATTATGATGTTGGGCTTCCTTCTTATAAAACGGGCCTAAAAACTCTATTTATTTTTGGTTGTTTTTATAGATCAAAAATCACACCAAACATCATGATGCGTTGCATAAGTCAAGAAGATGAAAGTTTATTGTGGCATAAAAGGATGGGTCACATAAACTTTGACAATCTTTTCAAAATTAGTCGCAAAGAGGCAGTAAGAGACATGCCCAAAATATTAAAGCCATCAAATGTCATTTGCAAGCAATGCCAACAACAAAAGCAGACTAGGGTAAGCTTCAAAACAAAATAATCTCTACATTGAAACCCTTTGAGCATATACATACAGATCTCTATGGACCTACAAGAACAAAAGGTATGGATGGTGAAAGATACTTGATGTTGTTGATTGATGATTACTCTAGAATGACTTGAGTTACTTTTCTAAAAGAAAAATCGGAAGCGTTTGACAAATTTAAGACATTCAAAGCCTTAATGGAGAATGAAACAAGTCAAAGGATCAAGTGCCTTAGATCAAATCAAGGAGAAAAATTCACTTCTAATGGATTTGAAGAGTTTTGTGAAAACCATGGAATAAGAAGACATTATTCTACCTCAAGGACTCCACAACAAAATGGGTTTGTGGAAAGGAAGAACATGATGGTCCAAGAAAGGCTAGGACCATGTTAAATGAGTCCAAGCTACCTAACGCATTTTGGAGTGGAGTGGTGCATACAGCTGTCTATATCCTAAATCATGGGCAAATAAGGGTAAATAATGATAAAACACCATATGAGATATGGAAAGGGAGGCCTACAATAGTGAAGTATTTCAAGGTATTCAGAAGCATATGTTTTGTAAGGAGATATGAAGAATAGTTGGAAAAATTTTATTCAAGGTGTGATGAAGGAATTTTTCTTGGTTTCTCCTCTAGGAGTAAAGCCTACATATGCTATAATAAGAGGCTGCATAAAATTGTTGAAAGCGCAAATGTCAAAGTAGATGAAGAAAATTATTAAAAAGTAAAGGAACAAGAAGTTGAGTCTCAAAATGAAGTAAGGTGCAAAGAAGAGGAAGTAGAGGAAGGAATTTAAGATGAGGTAGGTGAACAAAGTAACATAAAGACACCAGCACAAATATCATCTAAGACACCATCTAGATTTCTTCAATAAAATCATCCAGAAGATTTAATTATCAGTAATAAAGATGGTGAAATTCAGACAAGAATGTGATTGACTTTAGAGCATGTAAATTTGTCTTTGCCTTCAAAAATAGAACCCAAGAATTTTAAGGATGAAAGTTAGACAAATATTGGATAGGTTCTATGGAAGAAGAACTAGATCAAATAGACAAGAATGAAACTTGGGAATTTGTTCCAAGACCTAAGGATAAATATGTAATTGGTACTAAATGGGTCTTATAAATAAACTCAATGAGGAAGGACAAATGTTAAGAAACAAAGCAAGGTTAGTGTTAGGGTTAGCCGGCAGAAGATATCAATTAAATGCAAATAAAGATTAAACAGAGAAATAGAAATACATAGAATTAATAACAGCGAGAGACAAGATTTAACGTGGTTCACCCAAACTCAGGCTACATCCACCAAACAGAGAGTCCAATATTATTATTCAGTAAATCAAACCGATTACAATCAGCAATCCCTACAACTCAATACCGCTGCAAATGCTACAATACAATACTCAAACCCTAACCCTTGGCCGCTTTTTATCAAGCCTTTTTGTCAGTTACAAAAATTAGGGTTTTCTTATGTCGGTCATAAAAAATAGGATTTTTTAAGTCAGCCCTAGGATTTTTTAAGTCGGCCCTAAAAAACAACCCCGGTGAGGATACATGGCTAGTGTACAGTACTTTCCTGATCAGTTACCACCTACCAACAATCTCCCACTTGGAGACTGATCAGGCTCCACACCGAACAATCTCCCACTTGGAGACTGATCCTGGACGACACCGCTGCGCATGCGCTCCCACTGGAAATAAGCACCCTGGACTCTACTGTTCTATTTTTGTTGTCATCAGTCAAGAAGACCAACTGAAGCTGAAGAGGAGCTCAGCTTCTCCCTTGTCACTGCCTTTGTAAACATATCCGCTGGATTTTCATCTGTATGTATCTTTGCCAGCCTTAACTGTCCATTATCCAACACCGACTGAATAAAGTGATACCTCAACTGTATGTGTTTGGTCTTTGAATGCAAGGCAGAATTCTTTGCAAGATGTATGGCACTCTGACTGTCTGTATACAAAGAACTGTTAGCCTATGGTTTACCCAATTCTTCCATGAAAGATTGCAGCCATATCATCTCCTTGCTTGCCTCTGTTGCAGCTACATATTCTGCCTCTGTGGTGCATAAAGCAACAACCTTTTGCAACCTGGAAATCCAACTCACCGATGTTCCTCCTACAGTAAAGACATAACCTGTAGTACTCCGCCGGGTATCAATATCCCCTGCCAAATTTGATACCATGTTGAGACATGGACCAGCTAGGACTCGAACCTAGGACCTTCCATTCACTGCTGGAGTGCTCTACCACTGAGCTACTGGCCCCTCTTAGGCCAGTCCATCGTCAGTCTGAGTGTGGCTTACACCAACACCCCCCCTTAAGCCACACCTCTCATGTGCTTGGGGCTCCTAGCTTGGCATGGCTCTGATACCATGTTGAAACATGGACCAGCTAGGACTCGAACCTAGGACCTTCCATTTGCTGCTGGAGTGCTCTACCACTGAGCTACTGGCCCCTCTTGGACCAATCCATCGTTGGTCCGGGTGTGGCTTACACCAACACCCCCCCTTAAGCCACACCTCTCGTGTGCTTGGGGCTCCTAGCCTGGCCTTAAATCGTTTCTTACCTCCATCTTCCTCTTTCAACCTGTAAACCCATTTGTTTGGTAAAGCCTTTTTACCTGCAGGTAACTTACATAATTCCCAAGTCTGATTTTTCAGCAAGGAGTCCATTTCTTCTTTCATGGCAAGCTCCCACTGAACTTGTGTATTCACCTACATAGCTTCATCATACCCTTCTGGTTCACCAGCATCTGTTAACAAAATAGAATACAAAGAGGGAGAAAACCTTTCAGGAGGTCTACTTATCCTTGTTGACCGTCTAACATTCAGTGGAGTTTGTGGTATTTCTGGTTGCTGTTGCGGAGCATGAGGAGCCACTGGAACATCACTATTTGGAGTATCATCCAGCACCACATAATCCTTTTCTTTCTTCTCATGCTGCTGCAACTGATCATTGTACAACACCTTCTCATTGAATATGACATCCCTGCTTCTCACAATTTTCTGATTTTCAAAATCCCAAAGCCTATAACCAAATTCATCAATGCCATATCCAACGAAGGTACATTTTTTTGATTTCGCATCCAGCTTGGTTCTATTTTTAGAATCTATATGTGCAAATGCTTCACAGCCGAAGGTTTTTAGAAAAGAATAACTCACCTTCTTGCCAGTCCATGCTTCCTCTGGAATACCACAGCCCAAAGGAACTGAAGGACCTCTGTTAATTAAATATACAACAGTGTTGATAGCCTCTGCCCACATGTTTAAAGGTAGTCTAGCATGCAATCTCATGGTCCTTGCACGCTCCATTATTGTCCTATTCATGCGTTCAGCCAGTCCATTTTCCTGTGGAGTCCCTGGAACCGTTTTCTGCCTACGAATTCCATTAAAGGAACAATAATCTTCAAATTCTTTGCTGCAATACTCACCGCCATTATCAAATCTGAGACATTTTAATCTTTTACCTGTCTCATTTTCAACCAAGCTTCTCCATTTCTTAAATGTTTCAAATACATCAGATTTCTGTCTAAGGAAATAAATCTAGACCTTCCTAGTTGCATCATCTATGAATGTAACATAATACTGAGAGCCACCAAAAGAAGATACCTGAGCTGGTCCCCATACATCTGTATGCACAAGCTCCAACTTTTTGTTTTTCTTTTACTTCCCATCTCTGAGAAAACTGACTTTCTTTTGTTTTCCATACACACAACTTTCCCAGAAATCCATATTAATACATTTCAGACCTGGTAAAACTTTCTTAGAATGAAGTACCTTCATACATTTTTCACTCATATGCCCAAGTCTATTATGCCACAGTGTTGTGTCAGAACCTGCAGCAACTTTTCCAGTCTCTTCCTGCAAACCTGCAGCAACTATTCCTAAACCTGTTTGTTTTTCCTCTATAACATCTAAAGTAGAAGGAACAGTATGACCTGTACAAAGATATAAGGTGACTACTTTTACACCTTTTGCTACTACTAAGGCACCTTTTGAAACCTTCCAATTTTTATCAGTAAATGTAACAGTGCAACCTTGTTCAGTTAGCTACCCTGCTGAAATTAAATTCCTACTGAGCCTTGGAACATGCCTCACCTCTTGTAGTAGCCAATGATTCCCATTCTACAACTTAATCTTGATTCTTCCCTTTCCAACAATCTGACAGGGTTCGTTATCTCCCAAATAAACCAGCCCAAAATCCCCTTGGACATAATCAAGAAAATAAATTCTATGGGGCGTAGAATGAAATGAAGCCCCTGAATCTAAAACCCATGAATCATCAACATTATCTAGGGAAAGAATCAAAGCATCATCTTCAGATTTATTACTTACCACATTTGCTTCCTTATTGCCTTCTTGTTTGTCTCCTTCTTTATTTTTCTGAGACCAGCAATCTTTCTTTAGATGACCTGGTTTTCCACAGTACCAGCAATCCTTCTGTCCTCTGGTTTGGGATCTTTTGTCCTTTGATTTTCCTCGTGACTTCCCATGACCTCCAGAACCTTTTCCTCTCTCCTTTGATCTACCCCTGCTTTCTGCATTCAAAACACTGCCTAATTTGGATCCACCTGAACTTTTCTTACGAATTTCCTCACTCAGAATAACACCAACAACATCATCAAATTTTAGGGTATTTGAACTAGAAACAGAGTTACTAATCGCCATTACCAAACTATCCTAGCTTTCAGGCAATGAACATAATATCAAGAGAGCTCTAACTTCTTCATCACATTTTACATTTACAGAAGTCAATTGACTGACAATCGTATTAAATTCATTTAAATGACCTGTCACAGATCCACCTTCAACCATTTTCAAATTAAACAACTGCTTCATGAGAAATACCTTATTTGAGGCTGAGGGTTTTTCATACAATTTAGCCAAAGCTTTCATCAGACCATCTGTTGTCTTCACTTCTGTTATATTGAATGCCACCAACGGTGCCAGGCACAATCGAATGGTTCCCAGTGCCTTTCTGTCAAGAAGATTCCAATCCTCATCAGACATTGTTGCCGGTTTCTTGGCTACTCCTTCCAACGGCCTCCATAAATCCTTTTGATAGAGGTAATCTTCCATCTGCATCTTCCATAACTGATAGTTCTGCCCATTGAATTTATCAACCTTCATTTTTCCCTCATCCGCCATTGCTCCCACTCAACCGTGAGACTTTCCTGCAGATGATAATCGAACACAACCCGCTCTGATACCACTTGTTAGGGTTAGCCGGCAGAAGATATCAATTAAATGCAAATAAAGATTAAACAGAGAAATGGAAATACACAGAATTAATAACAGCGAGAGACAAGATTTAACGTGGTTCACCCAAACTCGGGCTACATCCACCAAACAAAGAGTCCAATATTATTATTCAGTAAATCAAACTGATTACAATCAGCAATCCCTGCAACTCAATACTACTGCAAATGCTACAATACAATACTCAAACCCTAACCCTTGGCCACTTTTTATCAAGCCTTTTTGTCGGTTACAAAAATTAGGGTTTTCTTATGTCAGTCATAAAAAATAGGAGGCTAGTGTACAGTACTTTCCTGATTAGTCACCACCTACCAATAGTTAGTATGGCAGTGTCATGCCCACGAAATAGGAATGCAAATCATAAATCAAATACTTACTTATGGACAACTTCATCATATAAAAACTATTCCCTTCATATTCCTTTTATGCAGGTATTGGCCCTTTTTGGGCACACCTATTCCCTTGGCATTCCTTGGTAAAGTTTGTATTAAATAGATTTGAGAGCCTCCAAAATACCTTCCTCTAGTGGCTGATTAGAGATGGGAGTTTGTTCCATTTATACACCCATTTGAATTGAAGAGTTGTACAGGATGTGTGTAAAGTTGAACTGATTTGAACATTGTGATTGTTATTTCTAGGTTGCTCTTCACTTCTGATTCAATTTTAGTATTGGATATTTTTCTCTTCCTATTTTGCTCCATTATGACTTTTAGTTCTCAAAGTTGCATTTTTTTTGGGATTAGATTTGCTGACATTTCACCTACCTATGTGTTATTTTACTTTTAGTATTGGAATGTGTGGAGTATGTTTGTGGTGAAAGATGAAGTAGCTCCTAATTCTCACCTTTTCTTTTAGATATACTAATTCTAGGTGTGATATCTCTTAATTTAGGCTATTTTCTTAAGTATTTCTACCGTCTAGTTTTTTATTACTATGTGGATCTCACAAAGAAGTAAATTATCTCTTGTTTCCTTACCTTTCCTTGTGTAATCTCATCTAAATTTGTTCTCATCTGGTTGGTATTTTGAGTATTTATCTTTTTTATTTTAGGCTTAGAAGGTATTATTGTTGGTGGTTGTTCCATTGCATCTTGTGGACATGCTTGGTCCAACTCCATCATTTCTTGGTTTGGAGAAACATGGCAAAGATTACTATTCTCATTACACATTTGACATCTAAACAACATATTATCATAATATATGCAACACGATAATGTTATTCATAGTCTAGATCAACACAAAAAAATTCAAAACCACAACCTTAGATAATCACAACCTTATATTTTTTGCAAATTATGAAGCAACTCTGTATTATGTAATTGGAGATCAAGGAATTTCTAGAGAAATGTAATTAGTTTTGACTAAGTAGCATAGGTAAATATTACCTATCTTGGAATTGTGCTTGGTAGATTCTATGTTAGGTTGAAATCTAGTAACAAGTGTTTCTTAAAGATTCCATATCTCTTCATGAACCATGGTGCTCCTTAATATAAAAGATCTTTATTTTGTTTGGGAAAGAACATATCTAAACTAAACTAATATAGATGGTTTCTACTTTTCATGAGCCTAGAACATAAGTGTTTTGGATCTTGGAAAAGACCACATAAATCTAGAGATTAGGGATCTTTCCTTCAATATTCAAAGTTGATCTTCGATATCATCCATGTTAAAGAAGATGGGGGGTGTGTCCATTTCCTAGTAACAATCATTCTCCTTTTTGGCTACGAAATGGGGTCTTATAACTATTTTCCTGGCATGATGTGCAAAACTCCTTATATCTTCCTTCAAAAGATGAGGTGTTGCTTCTCTGACTAGTTTTGAGTATTGTGCTTGAGCATTCTATGAAGAGGTCAATACGTCCTCCAGAAAGACTTGTCTTCCTCAACTAGTTCTTTCTTGACTATTTAGAGAGTAATATGATGAGAAAAACCTCAAGAATAGTGCTCCTTGAAGGGATGTACATTAGTTGATATGAAAAGAGACATGCAAGTTTTTAACATTCACAATGGAATACAAATTCATGTATTGATGAAGATCTAGTATAAAAGTATTAGAATTTATTTTTTTAAGAATCCTAGATGGACTATATCTAATTGGTTTTAACATCATTGCTATACCTTGAGACTTACCTTTATCTAAGTAAAGATATTATATATCCTCAACTTAGAACTCAACTCTATGCTAATCATGTGTTACATCCTACTTAGCTTGAGATTCCTCTAACCTATTTCTCTTAGAGACATATATTCCTTGTTCTTTCAATATTTTTTTTGTTTAGTGGATTTCGGAATCGACTTCTTGCACCTTTTGTGGCTATCCCATCACAACATTAAATGGAGTAGGTAGTAAGTAACCAAAACATGTCTCAATAACTTGCATCAGAAATGTTTAACTTCAAACTATTTGGATCACCTCATAACCATCTACAACCTTGTACATACTTTCATAATTTATTCTTACAAAATATTATTACGTTAGTAGTGTTTGAAAGTTACATGCTTAGTTAGTTTAACTAGTGGCTAAGAATAGTAGTTTAGTAAATCAAATTTAGTATCTTTTCATGATCTAATTCAGATCGCATTCAATCGTTTCATAAGCCTTTTTAAATTCTATTTGTGAGAAGATATCCTTTCAACAAAAATAGTGAACCCATTTGAAGCCTTCCCAATATTTGATAAAACTACAAAAGTAAATCTTCCTATTTATATACTTAGTATGTCCTCTTCAACCATTTAGGAAAGGAGATGTTTAATTCTACTAGCAATATATTTTCATTAAATTATGTACAAGACATTAAGGACTATAATATGTTGTCATCCTCCAATCATAGCCTTTAGGCATGAGTTTAATGAGCTCTTAATAAATGAACATTAGTTCCAAATAAGAAGAGGGCAAAGACTCTAGGCAATTAGAACCACAAGAGGCAATCCTTAACAACATAAAAAATGCATGACAAGATGTATTGGGGATTATGCCTAATGTCCTAATGTGTCTTTTTGAGTGACTTTAGAATTTTACAAAGGCAGTGGTCCCGACTTTTATTCTTGTTCTCCAACTAGTCCCATGCAATTTGTTGAATCCCAACATTGTAAATAATTGATCTTTTTATAGAATTTTAGAGCAGCAAATGTTTACAAAATTAAACTACAAAATAATGGAATCTTTTAAGGCTATAATCAGCTCTATTATTAGAAATTGCGAGCAGGCAGTCCCCATTATTAGGAATTACATGATTTCTCCACAATATAAAAAGTTGGCATTGTTCATATTTTATGCTTGTTTTTGGTTCTTTTTTCTCTCTTAACAGAAACCAATATTTCCCCTTCAACTAGCATACTTTTAAAGACAAAACAAATTGGAACTTTAGTAAAGCAATTTTTTGGTCCATGCCACATACAATATGAATAATAAACAAATCAGTTGGAAAAAACATAGCCAATCATTTGATGTAGGTGACTTTCACTAATCACTTAAACATGATAAAGACACCTTGAGTGTGCCACTTGAGGGACAAAAATAAAGTTGTAGCAATGCAAATGTTGCTACATGGCAGCTGACACTGGAATTTAAAAAACTAGATTTAATAATGACTATGCTTGGTAATGTACAGAGGGTTGTGGTGTAAACATTACAAAAATGGACTCATAAGAGAAGTTGCTTAAGTTCAAAACCACCACATCGCAATAAGGTAGACCTTAACTTGGAAGCCATATAGGCATGTAATAACATGCCCAGAACTAGAGCCTATTCCAGGCCCAAGAGGCGATATTCATAGTTACACTTAACAAACACAAGTGAGCATGCCTGGGAATTTGTGATATTAATTTCTGGAAAAATGGGCACCTAATCTCCTTGAATATAAGATACCTACATGGAGTCAGGATGTCAATCTTATGTGCATGATATAAAAGAAAAATGTGAAGCTGATAGAAAACACTCCATCATAGACTACCATTATCCCTTACTCTATGAATGTTAAAGACCCCTTTGTGAACCAAATAAATAGATGAAGTACAATGAAATAGGAAAAAGACCTTCCTAAACATCAACCACATTCAACCAATCATTAACAAGAATGATGCATTCCAATGCAAGAGGAAATGCAGACTACATATAGGAATCGTGAGATTATAATAGCCACAAAACCAAAAGGAGAGAACATATTACCATTATTCAAAAAGGAGCTGACAAACTCACAACAGGCCATCTGCAAGGTTGGACCATTTTCTCTATTTCCATGTTTCAAAGATCCCATATGGGTTTGTAATTCAGTCACCTACCACCAAACTGTGACTGTCCAACAAACTCATAGATTTGCTAGTAGATCTAGACTCAAATGGAGGCTGGACTCAGAAATCTTAGAACTGATTTCAAATGTATCTTGAAGAAGACAAGAACTCCTCAAAACCAATCCAAACTTTAGAAGAATTTGGTTTCAACTAGATTACAAAACCAGATAGAAGTATAAATCACCACTCTTTGGAAGAGCTCCACCCTTCAACCAATCATTAGCAAGAATGTTGCATTCCAATGCAAGAGGAAATGCAGACTACATATAAGAATCGTGAGGTTATAATAGCCACAAAACCAAAAGGAGCTGACAAACTCACAACAGGCCATCTGCAAGGTTGGACTATTTTCTCTATTTCCATGTTTCAAAGATCCCATATGGGTTTGTAATTCAGTCACCTACCACCAGACTGTGACTGTCCAACAGACTCACAGGTTTGCTAGTAGATCTAGACTCAAATGGAGGACGGACTCAGAAATCTTAGAATTGATTTCAAATGTATTTTGAAGAAGACAAGAACTCCTCAAAACCAATCCAAACTTTAGAAGAATTTGGTTTCAACTAGATTACAAATAACCAGAGAGAAGTCTAACTCACCACTCTTTGGAAGAGCTCCACCCTTTCCTTTGCTTCCATGTGACGTTGTGATGCCGAGAAAGATATTTATCTAGACCAGACATCAAAAAGTCAACTTCTTCTGCTAACTGCTCCAACTTTTTGGATAGAAGATACAATTCATGTCAAAAGTCGACATATCTAGGGCATAGATGTGTTTTAAATGTTTTGTCCTCATAAAAACTAATTCAACTAACTCTGCTATCAAAAACAGATTTGTATTGCATTCTAAACATTATGATGAAATATCAATAGCATTAATATATGGCAAACAGGCAATTCAACATAGAAGTTATACAATTTGAAGTAGGTTAGAACCAGTTGTGAATCAGGTAAAGATGGAAGGTACAAGGCAACGGATGGTACAGAAAAACATTATGAAAATCAGACCTGGCAAAAATAGTAATATTGGCAGATCTAAAGAAAGGAAACAATTTGGAGTGATGGGTTTTGATTTTGCAGAAAAGATTGTGGGATTTCTTTTTCCCAAATAAAAAGAAGCTGCAAGTAAGTCAATTTAATTTGTTTGTCCTATTTACAGAGCAGAACAATTTACAAACCGTCGCCGTTGTCTTATATTTGGGCAACTGAAATTTCTTAAACACAGTAAGCCAATTTAGTGTGCACGGGGTAGCGGAGTTACAACAGAGACCTAATAATTGAAACAATGATTTTGGGTAACATGAAAGGAAGGTTAATATAATCCGTGTTATTTTATGTTTCAATACTCAGAACAGACACAAGCAACTGTAAAGATAATCCGTACCATGAAACTAATTTTCAATGTTGAAGAGTAAAGATAATCCTACCAACCGCTAAAACATATTTGCATATTTTTATTACTATAAATTCTAATTGATTATTGTGAATTGTTGGTATCATTAATTTCCCCCAACCACCGAACATCACTAAATAAAGCGGTCAACATAAATATTTAAAGCAGAAGTTTCTCCCACCGTCTCCCACCAACCTCCAGACCCTGCAGACCATGTGGGTTGAACATGTGGTTTGAATGTTGATTTTTAGATTGTTCTCGGACCTCTATAAATAGAGGCAGCTGTAATCTGTTTTGTATCAAGCAATGATCACAGAAATTGGAGTGTTGAATGCTATAGCATTCTGTTGAGCATTTCTGTATTTGCATATTTTATATTTGTGTATATTTTGCACCTCCTACAATTGGTACTAGAGCCAGGTTGATTGTGGTCATTCTGTTTCCAGGTTATCACAGGTAGGGATATATGTTGGATTGTGTTTGCAGGTTAGATCATGGGATCAAAGGTGAGAGTGTTTGCATAAAGATTGTTGTCTGAAGACGAGCGCTGAAGGAGTTGTCACAAGAGAAAGGTAGTTGCAGATCTGAAAAGACCAAGGGTTTACAGATAAAAAAAAGGAGTAAGAAAATGACGAGTTTCTGCATATCGTAGGTGTGAAAGATATGACAAAAATGATTTTGTTGGAAGATCCTAGCAGTAAAAGAGAAATCACTATGATTTAAAGCTGCCAAAGGAGATATATGCCGCAGTCTTGACTCAAATCGCCAAAAGAGGAAGTGTTAATGTTTTTAGAAGTCCATAGTGTGAAAAATCTATTGCAGTTACTGATTATTATTTCCTATCTTATGTAGATTATTTGGCTGCCGAAAAATTAATTTACAGCAAATATTAAATAATAACACAGCTGCAACTTCACGGAAAATTACTGAAACAGAAAATAAAATAAACACAATGTTTTGGACAAATTGTCCCTGGAAAAACCCCGAAGGGAAAACCAGTCAGCAAATAAGAATTCTATTCAACTGCAGAAAATTAAGAGATACAAAATTGCTTGCCTCTTACTGGCAGAGCTCTAGAAATTTCTTTCCTGTAAATTCCCTTCCCTCAATTGTTCCTGCTGAAATTGTTCCAGCAATATTTTCCTTCTCCGGCAATTCCACTGCTCTCCAACGCTATCACTGTGCCCTTTGCTCTCACTACAAATCAATTTGCTATTGCTGCAAATTTATTTATTTGCTATCGCTGCAAATACTTCTCAGATCTGTGTTCTCCAAATGCCTATTGATCCTCTTTTATAATCCTCTCATTGAAAACCAATGGCCATGATTTAATCTAAATCAATGGCTAGGATTAATTAGACTCTAAACCCTAATATCTAGAAGTCTCTCGAGAAATCAATTTTCTAGGTATAGAGAAAAATATTCTGGCTGTGTTTCCAGCCTCGTAATCACCACTCGAGACTAGAACACATGTCCAAGCTACATTTAAAAATTAACACTCCCTCTTAGCAAGGAAGGTGTTCTGCATAACACCCAACTTCTCTGAAGAAGATGAATTTCACCTTCCCCAATGCCTTTGTCAAAATGTCTGCTACCTACTGATCTGTAGGTATATACTGTAGCTGAACAATCCTCCGCTGTACACAATCCCTGATGAAATGATACCTGATGTCTATATACTTAGACCTATCATGAAACACTGGATTCTCTAATAATTTGATGCAACTCTGATTGTCACAGTGTATCACTGTAGTCTCAACCCTCTGACCAAACAAGGCTACCAGCAACTTCCGAAGCCATATAGCCTCACACGTTGCCATGCTAGCTGCTATGTATTCTACTTCTGTAGAACTCAGAGCCATGGACTTTTACTTCCTGTTGTACCAAGAGACAACTCCTGATCCCAAACTAAAGCAACACCCTGAAGTACTTTTCCTGTCCACTGCACTACCTGCCTAATCTGCATCAGTATAGCCTATCAACTTGATACCATCACCTCGAGCATATCTGATCCCATACTCGATTGTACCATGCAAATACTGCAATACATGCTTTGCCGCTATCCATTGCACTCTCTTCGGCTCAACCATGAACTGACTAAGAGAGTTTACTGCAAAGGATATATTTGGCCTAGTGTTGACCAAATACATGAGAGATCCAATCAACATCCTATATAAGGTGGGGTCTACATCCTTTTCCTTAGATGCGTCTACCTTCTTCCAATTCGTGATCATAGGTGTAGACATGGCTCTGCAATCTTGCATCTCAAACCTCTTCAAGATTTCAATGCAGTATTTTCCTTGTCCAAGGAAAATCTCTCCATCTGTCTGCCACACTTCCATGCCTAGAAAGTAGTGCATAAGCCCCAAATCCTTCATCTCGAACTCTGCTGGAAGGTCCCTCTTGCACACCTCTATGAGACCCAGTGAACCTGTTAAAAATAAGTCGTCCACATATAGAACAAGAATGAGCACTTCACCTCCAACCATCAAGTAGTAGAGGTTAGCATCCGCCTCACTCTTCACAAAGCCTATTCCCTGCAAGTATCTATCAATGCACTCATACCACACCCTGGGAGCCTGCTTGAGTCCATACAAAGCTTTCTTCAATTTGCACACGTGGGTTTCGCTGCTGTGTACTACAAAGCCCTCTGGTTGTTCTATGTATACCTCTTCTAACAATTCACCATTAAGAAATGCCGTCTTGACATTCATTTGATGGATTTGCCATCCCATATGAGCTGCAAGTGAGATTATGGCTCGTATAGAAGTATACCTGGCCACTAGAGCGAATGTATCATCATAGTCTATTCCCTCCTTTTGAGAGAACCCCTTGGCCATGAACCTTGCCTTATATTTTTCGATGCTACCATCTGTACCATGCTTAATCTTATAGATCCAGCATGATCCAACCACTGCCCTATTTGTCGGTCTAGGCACAACCTCCCACACATCATTCTGCATTATTGAGGTATATTCCTCAACCATCGCATCTTGCCACACCTGTTGCCGTGCAGCCTCCTGATAGCTGGAAGGCTCGCTATCTACCAACTAACTAACCAATGCCACATAGTCATTATACATGGCTGGTTGTTTTCGTTGTCTACTACTTGTCCTAGGAGCTCCCACAAACTCCTAAGTATCCTTATGTGTCTGTTGAACCTCACGGTTCCTCCTGTCAACTATAGAGGATGAAATATCAAACTCCATATCTTCTTGATGCATCTCTTGGATTTGCTGTATCTGTTGCTCCATACTCTGCGAACTCTCAGCACCTGAACCTGTGCTTGTACTAGTAACTATACTCGTGCTTCGCTGCCCCTGTTCTGGTTGAACAATCCTTGGAGCTTCTGTAGGCTGCTCATTCTGATCATCTGCTGGCAAATCTTTGGACCTCCTATATGCTTTATCCTCCATGAATTTGACATCACGCCTGACAATAATCCTCCTGGTCCCTAGAATAAATATCTGATATGCCTTTGAGGTCTCGCTGTACCCCACAAAGTACCCTCTCTCTGCAGTCTGATCTAACTTGGAACGTGTAGCCCCTGGAATGTGACAAAATGCCAAACTCCTAAATATCCTGAAGTGACTGACATCTGGCTTCTTCCTTGAGAATGCCTCCTCCAGTGTCATCTTGCCCAATACCTTATGTGGAACCCTGTTCTGTATGTATACCACTGTACTGCATGCCTCTGCCCATAAGTAACATGGCATATCTTGGTCATACAACATAGCCCTTGCTGCCTCCGATATAGAACGATTCTTCCTCTCAACAACCCCATTCTGCTGTGGGTTGTAAGGAACGGTCCACTCTCTCTTGATTCCTTCCCTGGTACAGAACTCCTGGAACTCTTTCCCTTTGTACTCGCCTCCATTGTCTGACCGAAGAACCTTTACCTTCCTGCCTATCGAATTCTCTACAAGAGCTTTGAACTCCTGGAAGTGACTGAAGACCTCATCCTTGGTCTTCAAGAAGTATATCCAGGTCTTCCTGGAGAAATCATCAATAAAAGTAACAAAGTACTCATATCCTCTGAGAGACTTCGTTGACATTGGTCCACATATATCTGAATGTACTAGATCAAGAACCCCCTTGGATCTGGTGTCACTCCTTGGAAAAGTTGCTTTCACAAACTTCCCCAACAGACATCCCTTACATACATCATCATGCTCTGTGCTCACATCTGGAACACCTGTCACTGTCTCACGAAGCAATTTAAGTGCTCCATGATGTATATGGCCCATCCTCCTATGCCATAGCTCTCCTTGATCTCTAGGATTACTGCTGCTCACTAGTACCTTAGGAGTATCAAACTGTAACCTATAAAGTCAGCCGCTCCTAACTCCAATAGCTATGGGTGATTTCCAATCCTTATGCTTGATTAAAACATGCGCCCCTCTAAAGAGTACATTGTAGCCTTTATCCTGAAGGACAGATACAGAAATTAGATTCATGCCCAAGCCTGGCACATACAACACATCATGAATGGAAATAGGCTTGCCATTCTCCCTCTAAAATAGAACAGTCCCTTTCCAAACTGGATTACACTTGGACTTGTTCCCCATCTGAATCTAGAATTTGATGTCCTCCTCCTTGTAGCTGGAGAAGTACTCCCTAACTCCTGTCATATGAAATGATGCCCCACTATCTATATACCAAACACCCTGTGAGGTTGAGCTAGTTAGGCAAGCTATGAGTGCAAACTCATCCTCCATTCTGCTAGGAAGCTCATCTACACTTGTTGAAGCTGCCGTCTACTTTTTGCCTTTCTTTTCATTTTTCTTCCTTTGTGGGCAATCACTGACATAGTGGCCGAACTTGTGACAGCCGTAGCATTTGATCTTAGATAAGTCCTTCTTCTTCTCACTTTTTGGATTTGATCCTTTGCCAGACCCCTTCTTTGCTTTCCCTTTTCCTGCAAGGGCAACGTTTTCCTGTTCCACCTCACTTTTCTGACTATTACTGCTGGTTCCATTGACAAGACTTAGTCTAAGCTCCTCCTGAGTGAAGTCACTCCATAGTCGATCCCAACTCGGTAAGGTGTCTCGTCCATTAATAACTTGAACAAAGACATCCCACTACTTAGTAAACCTATTCAGGGCTATTCGTACTAGCTCATCATCCTTTGGTTTGTCTCCAACAGCTGCCAATTCATTCTTGACAAGTCTAAGTCTGATGAGGTAACTTGTGACATCTTCTCCCTTATTCATTCGGGTATTCCTCAACTTTTCTCTGAGAATCAGCTTTCGGTTAAGGGTAGCATTCTGGTACAGATACATAATAGCATCCCACATGGTCTTTGCTGTATCTAACTCTGCAATATGTGGAATAATATGATCCTTAACACCATCAAGAATCAGCCTCCTCGCCTTGGCATCTTCCTTCTTATATGCTAAGAGCTGTGTTGCATCTGTAGGTACAGGTACAACAGTGGTCACATAATCCTTGATACCATTCTCTTCTAGCAATAAAGAAATTCTAGCTTTCCAGACACCAAAATTTGAGGCTCCATCCAATCTGTCCTGATCTCTTAAACCTGCTGAGGCCATCTCAAAAGAAAATAATAATAATTTTGAAGAGGTCAAATTGGGTTTTATAAACCCTAGATTTTATTTATTGTTTTTCCTTTCTCCCTATGCCTGTTCTGCCCTCAAATCCACTCTGATACCATGTGAAAAATCTATTTCAACTACTGATTATTAATTTCCTATCTTATGTAGATTATTTGGCTGTCGAAAAATTAATTTACAGCAAATATTAAATAATAACACAGCTGCAACTTCACGGAAAATCACGGAAATAGAAAATAAAATAAACACAATGTTTTGGATAAATTGTCCCTGGAAAAACCCTGAAGGGAAAACCAGTCAGCAGATAAGAATTCTATTCAACTGCAAAAAATTAAGAGATACAAAATTACTTGCCTCTTACTGGCAGAGCTCTGGAAATTTTTTTCCTGTAAATTCCCTTCCCTCAATTGTTCCTACTAAAATTGCTCCGGTAATATTTTCCTTCTCCGGCAATTCCACTGCTCTCCAACGCTATCACTGTGCCCTTTGCTCTCACTACAAATCAATTTGCTATTGCTGCAAATTTATTTATTTGCTATCACTGCAAATACTTTTCGGATCTGTGTTCTCCAAATGCCTATTGATCCTCTTTTATAATTCTCTCATTAAAAACCGATGGCCATGATTTAATCTAAATCAATGGTTAGGATTAATTAGACTCTAAACCCTAATATCTAAAAGTCTCTCGAGAAATCAATTTTCTAGGTATAGAGAAAAATATTCTGGCTGTGTTTCTAGCCTCGTAATCACCACCCGAAACTAGAACACCTGTCCAAGCTACATTTAAAAATTAACACACAGAGCCCAAAGGAAATTGCTGTAAGAAAAAGGGAGTCGTTTGAGATCGCTGAAAGAGATCGCTAAACGAAGGAAAGAACAGATTGACTCCAACAAAGAACATATTTTGATCACAGTCTTTTAAAGGTAAAACAAAATAAGCTAATGCTGTTTTGTTAAGTCGCTGATCGCCTTGAATTGGAAAGCAAGTATATTCATAATCTGTAGGAAATTGTGGAAAAGAATATTTCATCTATGTATCGCTGGTATTAAAGAAATTGCATAAGGAAGATTAGTGGCAGAAAAGGGAAAAACGGTTTGGTAGTCACCCCCAAGATAGTTTGCTAAAATCTGCCACGGTGGATAGTCTGGAGATTGGTCACTATGAATCTTTGTCAACAAAAAGAAGGTGATTGGACCGCAGTCCAAAAGCTAAGGATCAGAAGATCGTGGGCTTGCAGAAGTCAAAGCCACAATTAGCTCCAAAGAAATGCAAGAAGACATAGTAGAAAAGAGGTGGCTAAATCAGACAAATGAGATGGCTACAGAGCAACCATCAGGTGAGAAAAAAAAAAAGGAAGAATAGAAGGTGCATGAAGTCCAGTATGGACGTAGCAATAGCAAAGTGCAGCAGCACGAGGAAGAGCATGGAGTTTTGTAGATTTACAGATCAATTGAATAAAATAGAGTTTGAAGATTGAAGATGCCGAAGTATTTAAGGTGGAAATTAAGGGGGAGTGTTATCATTAATTTCTCCCAACCACCGAACATCACCAAACAAAGCGGTCGACATAAATATTTAAAGCAGATGCTTCTCCCACCATCTCCCACCCACTTGTAGACCATGTGGGTTGAACATGTGGTTTGAATGTTGATTTCTAGATTGTTCTCAAACCTCTATAAATAGAGGCAGATGTAATCTGTTTTGTATCGAGCAATTGAAATTGCTTTGATCACCAAAAATGGAGTGTTGAATGCTATAGCATTCTCTTGAGCATTTCTATATTTGCATATTTTGTGTTTTCGGATAGTTTGCACCTCCTTCATGAATCAATATAAATTTTAATAAGAAAGCCTACCAAATTAAAATTTACTATGAAAGAGAAATAAGGTTAGAGAAGATCTATGTCATACCTTTTTTTTATGTTTAGATCAAATATTCTGAACACTTTTTCAAAGCCTTGTTTAAATAAACCATCTACTGTCATGTTGAGCAAGTTATTATAATGCATGAACATTACATCATATATTGTGATAACAAATCTGCATTCTTTTACAGTACAAGCTAGCATAATATACACTCTTAAATGCGTATTTATATTGTGAACTCTAAACCATACAATGTATCAAACATTATGATGTTGGCTTCCTTCTTATAAAATAGAGACTAAAAACCCTATTTATCTTTAGGGTTTCTTATAGATGACGAACCAAGCCCAACATTGTGATGTGTTGCATAACATATCCAACATTATAATGCCGCACTTCGTTCCTCCTAAACTGCACCTACATCTAATGCAAGGTCTCCAATAGTGTGCAACATTATGATGCCAAACAACATATCACATCCATTATAATTCAAAGCTATTATAATGGGATCTCAAAACCCTAATTTCTATTGTGAATTTTTTATAAGCTACACATCATATCAATGGATGAGACTGGATTGTGCCCCAGGGGAATTTTGTAGAATGAATACCCCTCAGTCCTTGGCTCTCAATCAAAGAAGCCTAAGGCTCGTGCCCTAAGGCTCATACCCCCAGTTCTTAGCAAAAATGAGTTTGTAGATGACCTCTATAAAACTATAATATAAAGCTATTATAATGAGATCTCAAAACCCTAAATTCTATTGTGAACTTTTAATTAACTACACATCATACATAAAATTATTTTTAGAGCCTTCATCCTCCAACTAGTTCTACTCTCTTTAACTTATAAAGAAAGAATACATTAATAATGAAAATCAATGAAAATAAGCTCATTATACCAAAAAAAAAAACCTTATTGCTTCATATACCTTCAACTTAAATAGTTTGTGTTAAATACATACGCTTATATTAGCATAGTAGTGAAGCCCAACTATAACTAGTATAGATATCTTAAATACATTATCTAAAAAACACATAGATGTACCACTCTTGAGCTATTATTATTATTATTATTATTATTATTATTATTATTATTTTACTTCAGAATTATTTTTTACTACATACACACATGGACACATAGATTTTAATTTTAATTTATGTACAATACTTAAAATTTTAATTTTTTTTAAAGCTTACATGTTATTCTTTTTTATATATATTGAAGGAAGCAAAGATACAAAAATATAGAAAAATATCTAACAAATCAGCTGTTGATCATACATCCACCGCTGCTAAGAGCACATGAGCAGCAAACAAGACCCAACCTAATAGTTTGAGTATTTTACATGCCAAACGGTGAACAACAACAAGTAAAATAGCAGCAAGCAATAATAAACAATAGCATAAGCCATCAGAATGAGCCAAAGACTTTGCTGGTCCAATTGGAACAACTAGTCTGATTATCAAGGTCTTTGTTAGCCATGAGTAGCTCCTTGTTTGTAGAGATCAGAATATACACCTGGAGAGATAAATCCACACAAATCCTTTGAATTTCAATCTACAATGGAAGGAATGTTTGTGAAAAAGCAGCCAAGCATCGAAGCTTCTAGATATGATTAATGATAATAATCTGACAAGTGTTTGAAATCATGTTGTGAGAATTGGAACAACCAAGAAGAGTTGATTTCCAAGACCAGGGAAAATGGAAGATGGCAGACAATGTGGTGATGAGGGAAGACAAAAGAGATCTAGCATTTGAGCAAAACCAAAAACTATGTAGGACGGACTCAATCTTACCACAAAAGGGGCATGAGGGAGAAGGATGCAAAAATTTAAGGCATTTCCCAATACGCAGCTTACCATGGAGGAGTTTCCAAGCAGTGAGTTTGGAGTGCGAGTCATCTTTGGATTGCCATGTCAACAAACTGAGTTTGTTCCATTTACCCCTACTATATTTACACCTCCAAATCATGTTAAGGTGGCGATCAAGGGGGTAAACTAGGCAATAGTTGTTTGTAGATTATTTTGAGAGGGAAATTTAGAATGTTGCAACCATTGGGCCACCTCCAATCCTTAAGGAAGTTAGAGTGACAACACGTCGACACAAAGATAGAAAGATTGGTTGGAACAACATTTTGAATTTCAAGCACAGTGAACTTATCACTATAGTTAAAGCAACCCTTCACATGGTGCCAAGGTCTCCAGGTGAAGCTTGTGGGGTCCCATAGATACTTTTGTTTTATTTTTTACTTTGAAAAGTGTAGTAAATATTGTGTACTTGTATGTTACTTTTTAATAGTTTATATTTTAAAATTTTGATGTCTTATATTTAAAAAATAAATACTTAATGTAATTTATTACAAAAACATGAACATCCATATATTGAGGTAGTTATGAAGTCCCACTACAAAGATGATAAACTTCATGGAAAATATTTAAAAATATGATCACTTTTAATTATGTGTGCCAAGAATTTCACTTTACTTTTAAATTATCTTGGGAAAAATAATAGATATAATTGAAAAATATAAGAGAAAAATAATTAGTGAAATAAAAGTTAAGGTACAACTTATTAAATCTCCTCATATAGCCAAATAGTACTTAAAGGGAAGACTAGGGATATGCATTACCTACTTGGCATCAAATCTCTATTTACAATATTGTGATGTAGTACATAGCACATCCAATGATATGGTTGTATGCCTCATTCTTCATCTTATAATATAGTTTATTAAGATTCAAAGGCCTCATTTTTATTTCTATTGGAAACTTTTTAAAGCTACACAACATATCTAACATTATGATGCAAGGTCTCCAATGGTACACATGCTTTATCTTCTTCCTCTTACAATGTAATTTATTATAATGGAGGGCATCAAAACCCTAATTGACATGTAAATATTAATAGGCTACATGTTATATCCAAAATTGTTTATAAAGCCTCTTTCCTCTAACTCATTTTATTCTCTTAAAATTCTCAATAAATAATAATAATTAATAAAAGATATTTAAAATAAGATAGAATATATTATATTAAACAAAAAATACCCTACTATGTCATATAACTTCAAGTAATACTCCATACTTTACATTATCTATCTCTTTCTAGATCCATACCTATGTCATAAAAAATAATTGAGTTGAATGTTTTCATGGGAAGCGCCCTTGTGGACATCATGTATACCAAATGATATCCTCAGCATGTACACAGGATAAAGAGGCCGCGAAAGAGATTGTTGTGTACATGATCGATGCTGGGTGAGATATCTTGTGTCCCTAAAAACTCGCATCATTACAGCGACTTTGATGAAGTGGCAATATTTTTTTAATACTAGAGAGAAAAGAAATTTGCAGGAATCTGAGAGTGTCTGTTATTAATGTTCTTCAAGGAGAAGACCTTGATCGCCCAAAATGAGATTGATTAAAGACTTTAGCCACATGGAGGATAATTTTGAAAAGGAAATTGGAAGTCAAAGTGGAATTATTCCTAGATCGAGAGAAAACCCCTTATACAGTGCACTTTGTTGGGTTTGGTGAAGCCCAAATTAGCAAGTTTTTTTGTTGGGTTTGGTGAAACTCAAATTTTCAAGTTTCTTTGTTGGGTTTGGTAAAGCCTAAATTAGAAAGTTTCTCTCACAATTCGAAACGGTTGCCTTCTTTGTAATAGTTTCCTTTTGACACGTGTTTGCCAATTTAGAAGTTGTCTGTTTCTAATGGATTTTTCCATTATTGGAGTTGAGACTGTTTTATATAAATACAGCTACTGGTTGAATATGTAATAGATAGAAAGTGGAGGATTAATAAAAGAGATAATCCCTAAAAGTGGATGTAGCCATTATTGGGCAAACCACGTTAAAATTGTGTTTGTCTTGCATCTGTGTTCTATGTCTGATCTAGTTTTTTAGATTGTTTATTGCTCTCTTTTATTGAACAATTGGTATCAGAGCTTGGTTAGAACCAAGGAGGAGTTGTGAGGAAAGTTGAGCAGATGTAGATGAGAGTCCCAACTGAGATGATTGGATTCAAGCTCTCATGTCTACGTGCAATGGTTTGAAGAGAGTCATGATGAAGTAGGAGCTATTCATCAGATGTTTTTTGTTGAATTAAATGATGAAGCTGATTCTATTATTGAGGAGTTTCTTAACATGATGGAACCTGCAAGTGACATAGAGCAGATGCAAGAAATAAAAGCTGTTGTCACTCTTTCTAGAGGAAAGAAAAAGGTTAGATTTAATTTGCCAATGGAAATAGATGATTTGGCTGCTGAAGTCTTTATGAGTGACAGTGGTTATGGAATCCAGGCTCCAGGGCTATCAACGCATGAGTGCATAATTCTGCCCACGCACCCCCCACGAGAGGGGGAAAGGGCCCCAGTTGATCTCTCTATGAAGGGATCTTCATCTATCCCTGCACCTGAGATGACTAGACCAACAAAGTAAGTGCAGAAGCAAGTTAGGGTTAGAAGGGACCCATTTGCAGACGCCAGACTGAGGGAGCAAATTCTAGTAGAGCAGCCGATGGTGGCGCATTTTCAAAAATCTCTGTGTGTTTTTGGCGTCCTGGCCATGTGCGTGTTTTTGGCTGTGTATTGTTGGTGGTGATGATGCCTGGCAAGGGTGTGGTGTAGAATGTGGGAAGTTGTCTAATGGGAAGAAGAAACAGGCGGAGATGTTTACAGTAATAGATTGTTGGTGTTATAGTATGACCGGATCGTTTCTGGAAGGTGTTGCCTTTGATTGGGAAACTTGGAAAAGACTTATACGGAGTGTCCTTGAACAGAGGTTAAAGCCTTGCAATGCGGGCTTGTTTCGAAGTGACGATACAAGTGAAAATGTAAGGGATATCTCTGAGTAGCTATTTGGTCTTCAAGTGGGAGATTGTTGGGTTCGGTGAAGCCCAAATTAGCAAGTTTCTTTGTTGGGTTCGGTGAAGCCCAAATTGCCAAGTTTCTTTGTTGGGTTCCAAATTAGAAAGTTTCTCTCACAATTCGAAACGTTGCCTTCTTTGTAATAGTTTCCTTTTGGCATGTGTTTGCCAATTTAGAAGTTGTCTGTTTCGAATGGATTTTTCCATTATTGGAGTTGAGACTGTTTTATATAAATACAGTTGCTGGTTGAATATGTAATAGACAGAAAGTGGAGGATTAATAAAAGAGATAATCTCTGAAAGTGGATGCAGCCATTATTGGACGAACCATGTTAATTATGTTCTGTCTTGCATCTGTGTTCTGTGTCTGATCTAGTTTTTTAGATTGTTTTATTTTCTCTCTTTTATTCAACACACTTTGTGTTGCTCAGGGACTCCTACATAAAGTATCCACCAGGAATGTTGATAAACGCATATTGCTATTCACAACTAATGCTGATCCATTTGGAAATGCTGATCCTGGGGTCAAAGCAGATATGAGAAGGACAACAATTCAGAGGGCCAAGGATGCACGAGATTTGGGTATTTCAATGTTTTCATTTTTTATGCTGATACGCTTGAGTTGGAGCATAAGGACTTATCTCAGTTCATGCCATATTGGGAAGGCCAGAGCTATGGTGTGAGAACCCTAAAAGTTTATAAAAGAAAAACCTAGTACCCGTCATGCTGTTCGCCTTTATTCCATTGCCTCTACAAGATATGGGGAATCGAGATTCGTTTGATGGCAAACCACTAAGCTTGTATGTTAGAAGAGCTGTTTACTATGACCTGGTGACTGGGAACGAGGATCCGTCCAAGAAAGTCGTTTTTAATGATTATCTCTGTGATAGTAAACTGGGAGACAAGGTCCAGATTACAGGTCCATCTGATAAAGTGATGCTGCTACCTGAAGATCATCCCAGACTCCAGTGCAACACATATAATAATAGCCACTAGCACCAGAATAGCTACATTTAGGGGATACCTACGGAGAATGTTAATGGGAGATGTTTCTTCCTTCAACTTTAGAGTTCTTGGATGGCTTTGCCAACACTGATAGTCTTCTCGACCATGACGAGTTTACAGAGTATATGAAGCCCTGATGTATATGAACTCTTTATTGTAATACAATATGGGTTTGTGGTTGCACGCTTTTAAGAAAAAAAAAAAAAAAAATTATAGATCTTTTATCCCTTCTCACTGTGGTTGGGAAAAATTTCCATCTTTTTTATTTCTTGTTTTAGGATTCCTGACATCTAACCATTCCATTCTCTGTTTTCTTTTGTTATGTTGTTGGTTCAAAACCAACTTATAAAATTATTTTGTGTTAATATCACCTTGTTTACTCATTGATTACTTGCATGTTGTCTTCTGCTTCCTGATTTTGTAGACCTAATAGATTGTAGGTAAACAATTTTATGAAAATCCTAGTCAAATCCAAGCTCTTTGATTTTATTTTGAACTATTGTCAATTTCTTTTTAATTTGCAGGACTTTTCTATGAATGTCACTATTGCGTCAAATTTTGAGGTAATGAAGTTTACCCATGAATTTTTACATTGCATATCCTTACCCATTTTCCCACTTGCTCCTTGAAATCTAGATGTGCTAGCAAAAGCTTTGGAAATTTGAATCCTTGTTGTCATTGCCTATTATATTTATTTAAAATTGATATGATTATTGCCCAATGATTTGAAAGAGTTGTGTCTCTTATCTTGGCTGAGATTTCCTTTTTAGATGTGATCCATTGATCAGTGATGTAACTGACTAGTGTAGTAGGTTATGACTAGGATTAGATTGTTGGCATTTGTTACTAAGATCCAATCCACCATATGTTCTATTAAAATTATATATTTGTTTTCATGTGTTAGTTTTATAAATTTCCTAAAAGGGAATATAGGTCAAATTCTTGAGTGATAATAAATACAGATTGTCACAGGATAGATTGATTAAATTTGTATACATACCTCACTAGATGCCACTGGACTAAAGTGTCAGAGTTATGATAAATTTTTATCTACTTGCTTCCCCATATACTTTTGTACTTAATATTTTCTTTGGTGTTTGGAGTTTATTCTCATCACTTCTTGTAGGAGGACTGCATCTATTCCTTCAATTTGCAATATGCTATGCAAGTATTAACCTTTTTTGGGCATGCTTATTCCCTTGGCATTCCCTGGTAAAGTCTGTATTAAATAGATTTGAGAACCTCTAAAATATCTTCCTCTAGTGGTTGTTTATAGATGGGAGTTTGTTCCATTTATACACCCATTTGAATTGAAGAGTTGTAAGGATGTGTGTGAAGTTGAATCAATTTCAACATTGTGATTGTTATTTGTAGGTTGCTCTTCACTTCTGATTCTCTTTCTATTTTGCTCCATTATGACTTTTGGTTCTCAAAGTTGCAATTTTTTTGGGATTAGATTTGCTCACATATCACTTACCTATGTGTTATTTTACTTTTAGTATTGGAATATATGGAGTATGTTTGTGCTGAAAGATGAGGTAGCTCCTAACTTTCACCTTTTCTTTTAGATATACTGATTCTAGGTGTGATACCTCTTAATTTAGGTTCTTTTATTAAGTATTTCTAACATATACTTTTTTGTTACTCTGTTGATCTCACAAAGATGTAAATTATCTCTTGTTTCCTTACCTTTTCTTGTGTAATCTCATCTAAATTTGTTCTTGCCTGGTTGGTACCTTTTCTTGTGTAATCTCATCTAAATTTGTTCTTGCCTGGTTGGTAGCTTTGAGTATTTATCTGTTGTATTTTAGGCTTAGAAGGTATTATTGTTGGTGGTTGTTCCATTGCATATTCTGAACATGCTTGGTCCAACTCCATCATTTCTTGGTTTGGAGAAACATGAAAAGATGATTGTTCTCATTACACATTTGATATTTAACAACATATTATCATAATGTATGAGTTTGTTATATACAACACCTCCCATACCTAAGATCATATAACTTGATAATGTTTTTCATAGTCTAGATCGACACAAAAAATTTCATAAATCACAACCTTAGATTTTTGCAAATTATGAAGCAGCTATGTATTATGTAATTGTAAATCAAAGAATTTATAGACAAGTGTAATTAGTGTTAACTAAGGAGCATGGGTAAATATTACCTATCTTGGAATTGTTCTTGATAGATTCTATGTTATGTTGAAATCTAGTAAAAAGTGTTTCTTAAAGAGCCCATATCTCTTCATGAACCATGGTGCTTCCTAATATAAAAGATCTTTATTTTGTTTGGGACAAAAAATTTCTAGAAAGTAGCCTTTGGGAACCCTTAACATCTAAACTAATATAGATGGCTTCTACTTTTCATGAGCCCACTACGTGTTTTGGATCTTGGAAAAGCCCACATAAATCTATAGATTAGGGATCTTTCCTTCAATATTCAGAGCTGATCTTCCATATCATCCATGTTAAAGAAGATGGGGGGTGTGTCCATTTTCTAGTAACAACCATTGTTCTTTTTGGCTTTGAAATGGGGTCTTATAACTATTTTCTTGGCATGATGTACAAAACTCCTTATATCTTCCTTCAAAACATGAGGTGTTGCTTCTGTGACTAGTCTTGAATATTGTGCTTGAGCATTCTATGAAGAGGCCAATACGTTCTCCAGCAAGATTCTTCTGCCCTAATTAGTTCTTGCTTGATTATTTAGAGAGTAATATGATGAGAAAAACCTCTACTAATGTTTGGTACATAAGTAGAGGGTGAGAATAGGGCTCCTTGAAGGGATGTACATTAGTCGATATGATCAAAGAGACATGCAAGTTTTCAACATTCACAATGGAATACAAATTCATGTATCGATGAAAATCTAGTATAAATGTATTAGAAATTAGTTTTTTAAGAATCTTTGATGGATTATATCTAATTGGTTTTAACTTCATTGCTATACCTCTAGACTTATCTTTTTCTAAGTAAAGATATTATATATCCCCAACTTGGAACTCGACTCTATGCTAATCATGTCTTGCTTCCTACTTAGCTTGAGATTCCTCCAACCTATTTCTCTTAGAGACATATATTTCTTGTTCTTTCAATAATTTTTTCAGTTTAGTGGATTTTTGAATCCACTTCTTGCACCCTTTGTGGCTATCCCATCACAACATTAAATGGAGTAGGCAGTAACCAACCAAAACATGTCTCAATAACTTGCATCAGCAATGTTTAACTTCAAACTATTTGGATCACCTCATAACCTCTACAGCCTTGTACATGCATAATTTATTCTTACAAAATATTATCTTTTCAAATTTAATATCTTTTCATGATCTAATTAGGATCAAATTCAATCCTTTCATAAGCCTTTTTAAATTCTATCTCTAAAAGGATATTCTTTCAACAAAACTAGTGAACCCATTTCAAGCCTTCCCAAGATTTGATAAGACTACAAGAAGTAATTCTACCTATTTATAAACTTAGTATGCCCTCTTCAACCATTTAGGAAACCAGATGTTTAATTCTACTAGCAAGATATTTTGCTTAAATTATGTACAAGACATTAAGGACTGTAATATGTTGTCATCCTCCAATCACAACCTTTAGGCATGAGTTTAATGAGCTCTTAATAAATGAACATTAGTTGCAAATGAGAAGAGGGCAAAGACTCTAGGCAATTAGAACCACAGTAGGCAATCCTTAACAACATAAAAAATGTATGACAAGAGTTACTGGGGATTATGCCTAAGGTCCTAATGTGTCTTTTTGAGTGACTTTAGAATTTTACAAAGGCAGTGGTCTCCACTTTTATTCTTATTCTCCAAGTAGTCCCATGCAATTTGTTGAATCCCAAAATTGTAAATAATTGATCTTTTTATAAAATTTTAGAGCAGCAACTGGTTACAAAATAAAATTGCAAAATAATGGAATCTTTTAAGGCTATAATCAGCACTATTATTGGAAATTGTGAGCAGGCAGTCCCCATCATGGTGATTCATGAACATTAGAAATTACATGATTTCTCCACAATATAAACAATTGGCACTGTTCATCTTTTATGCTTGTTTTTGGTTTCTTTTTTCTCTCTTAGCAGAAACTAATATTTCACATTTGACTAGCATATTTTTGAGGACAAAAAAAATTGAAACTTTAGTAAAGCAATTTTTTGGTCCATGCCACAACTTTACAATCTGAATAATAACCAAATCAGCTGGAAAAAACATAACTAATCATTTGATGTAGGTGACTTTCACTGATCACTTAAACATGATAAAGACACCTTGAATGTGCCACTTTGAGGGAAAAAATAAAGCTGTAGCAATGCAAATGTTGCTACATGGCAGCTAACACTGGAATTTCAAAAATTACATTTAATCATGACTATGCTTTGTAATGTACAAAGGGTTGTGGTGTAAATGTTAAAAAATTGATTCAAAAAAGTAGTGGCTCAAGTTGGAAACCACCACATCCCAATAAGGCAGACCTTAACTTGGAAGCCATATGGGCATGTAATAACATACCAAGAACTGAAACCTATTTAAGCCTAGGAGGTGATATTCATAGTTACACTTAACAAACAAAAATAAGCATGCCCGAGAATTTGTGATATTAATTTCTGCACAAATGGGCACCTAATCTCCTTGAATATAAGATATGTACATGAAGTCAGGATGCCAATCTTACTCACATGCTATAAAGAAAAAATGCCAAGCCGATATTCTTTATTGAAAACACTCAATCATCGACTACCATTATCACTTACTCTATGAAATAAATAGACGAAGTACAATGAAATAGGAAAAAGACCTTCCTTAATATCAACCACATTCAACCAATCATTAACGAGAATGCCGCATTCCAATGCAAGATGAAATGCAGACTACATATAAGAATCGTGAGAGAACAGATTATCATTAGTCAAAAAGGAGCTGACAAAAACACAACAGGCCATCTGGAAGGTTGGACCATTTCCTCTATTTCCATGTTTCAAAGATCCTATATGGGTTTGTAATTCAGTCACCTACCACCATACTCTGACTGTCCAACAGACTCACAGGTTTGCTAGTAAATCTAGACTCAAATGGAGGATGGACTCAGAAATCTTAGAACTGATTTTAATTGTATCTTGAAGCAGATAAGAACTCCTCAAAACCAATCCAAGCTTCAGAAGAATTTTGTTTCAACTAGATTACAAATAACTAGAGAGAAGTCTAACTCACCACTCTTTGCAAGAGCTCCGCTCCTTCCCGCCAAGAAAGATATTTATCTAAACCAGACATCAAAAAGTCAACTTCTTCTTCTAACTGCTCCAACTTTCTGCATAGAAGAAACAATTCATGTAAAAAGTCTACATGTCTAGGGCATAGCTGTGTTTTAAATGTTTTGTCCTCATAAAAACTAATTCAACTAACTCTGCTATCAAGAACGGATTTGTATTGCATTCTAGACATTGTGATGAAATATCAACAGCATTAATATATGGCCAACAGGCATTTCAACATATGATATAATTTGAAGTAGTTGTGCATCAGGTAGAGATGGAAGGATGATACAGAAAAACATTATGAAAATCAGACTGGCAAAAATAGTAATATTGGCAGATCTAAAGAAAGGAAACAATTTGCACTGATGGGTTTTGATTTTGCAGCAAAGATTGTGGGATTTTTTTTTCCCAAATAAAACGAAGCTACAAGTAAGTCAATTTAATTTGTTTGTCCTGGTTACAGAGCAGAAAAATTTACAAACCGTCGCTGATGTCTTAGATTTGGGCAACTGAAATTTCTTAAACACAGTAAGCCAATTTAGTGTGGACAGGGTAGCGGAGTTACAACAGAGTTAAACCCCGTAATTAAAACAATGACTTTGGGTAAAATGAAAGGACTGTAAATATAATCCGTGCGTTTCTATGTTTCAATATTCAGAACAGACACAAGCAACTGTAAAGATAATCCGTACCATGAAACTAATTTTCAATGTTGAAGAGTAAAGATAATCCTATCAACCGCTAAAACATATTTGCATATTTTTATTACCATAAATTTTAATTGATTATTGTGAATCAATATAAATTTTAATAAGAAAGCCTATCAAATTGAAATTTATTATGAAAGAGAAATAAGATTAGAGAAGATCTATGTCATACCTTTTTTTAATGTTTAGATTAAATACTCTGAACTCTTTTTCAAAGCCTTGTTTAAATAAACCATCTATTGTGATGTTGAGCCTCCCTTCTCTGTAAAAGTTATTATGATGCATAAACATTACATCATATATTGTGATAACAAATCTGCATTCTTTTACAGTGCTGGTTAGCATAACCCGTATTTATACTGTGAACTCTAAACCCATACAATGCATCAAGCATTATGATGTTGGCTTCCTTCTTACAAAACAGAGCCCAAAAGCCCTATTTATCTTTAGGGTTTCTTATAGATGACAAACCACACCCCTACACATCATATCAAGGGATGATACTGGGTGGCGAATTTCACAGAATAAATACCCCTCAGTCCTTGGCTCTCAGCGGAAGTGGTTCAGCCTAGGGCTCGTGCTCCGGAATCGTAGCAAAAACAAATTTCTGGATGACCTCTATAAAATTATAATATAAAGCTATTATAATGAGATCTCAAAACCCTAATTTCTATTAACTTTTTATTAACTACACATTAAACCTATAATTATTTATAGAGCCTTCATCCTGAACTTGTCCTACTCTCTTTAACTTCTCAAGAAATGATACATTACTAATGAAAATCAATGAAAATAAGCTCGTTATACAATACAAAAAAAAAAAATTGTGCTTCATATACCTTCAACTTAAATAGTTTGTACTTTTACAGGATCAAAACTAGCCACTACATTAACCATTAATTTTTTTTAAAGTGAAAGTTAAATATTAGAATTATTTTTTACTACATACACACATGGACACAAAGATTTTAATTTTTATTTATTTATAATGCTTAAAATTTTAATTTTACTTTTGGAAAAGCCACCATTCATTATTTGGGCAATTCTTTTGTTTTGTTTTTTACTTTGAAAAGTGTAGTAAATATTGTATACTTGTATGTTACTTTTTAATAGTTTATATTTTAAAATTTTGATATCTTATATTTAAAAAAATAAATACTTAATGTAAATATTACAAAAACATAATCATCTATATATTGATCTATATATTGAGGTAGTTATGAAGACTCACTACAAAGATGATAAACTTAATGGAAAATATTTAAAAATATACTCACCATTAATTATGTATGCAAAAAATCTCACTTTACTTTCAAATTATCTTGGTAAAAATAATACATATAATTGAAAAATATAAGAGAAAAATGATGCAGAGCATGGTGGGTTTCAAAAGGTTTTAAAAGGTACAAAGCGCTGATTTTGATAGATCACCTAAACACTCAAATTCACTTCCATGAAACATGGTTTCAAGACACCAAACTTTCAGTGAACCTCTGATACACCTTAGGTATCATAATATTGACTGGATTAAGTCAACCAAACTCCCTTAGAACCCTGGTTCCTTCATTATCCTAGTGTTCATGCCTAAGAGGCCTATTCGCTTGTAGCACTCCAAATAGAGTAAACAAAGCATAACTTTCAGAATACTCTTCAAACACACAAAAGAATTGGCATTATAGATACCCTTTTGGCTTTCCTTTAACATATCAAATAGGTGACTAGGGTTTCTTTGAAAAGTAACCTCCAAAATTTGGCTGTCCCACTATCCTAAAGGCCTAATTCAGCTAGTTTGCATGAGGGCTTATTGGATCTTTGTACTTCCAACTTGGAAACTCCTCAAAAAGAGCCAAGACACATCAAATATGATTTGTACATGCTTATTAAACCATCTTCCACTATGTTCCAAAGTGTTTTCTTCAAACCCTCACTTCTAGTCAGGTATGCATGCTCAAAATCATGAAAAATCCACTAGGGTAGCAACAAACTTATGCAACTTGCCTTCCCTTGTACTTGAAAACACAATCAAATTGAAAACAACCTCAACTAACTTACTCCACTAATTTACAAAGGTTTCCATTGGTGGAATGGCTGTTTATTCCCTTTTTAGACCCTCAAACCCTTAAAATGAGGGTTTTAGGACAATTTATAGAAAAATGACTCAAACAAGCTTAAATCTCAATGAATTTTCTTCAAATTAAGTTTATTTGAGATCTAATACCCTATTCTATCAAAAAACAATAAAGATTATGGTCTGGTGATGCTGTACAGGTCATACAATGCTTGCAAAAATAGGGAAAATGTTGAAATCTGTAGGAAAACAGAGTATTTATTCAAAAATTCTCCAAGATACAACTTTCTCCCCTCTTTCTCACATTCACCAGGCTCTTGAAACATGTTACAATAGTTATCTTAACTACCCCTTGAGTTTCTAACATCCAAAAACCTTCCCTTTACAAAGTGACTCTTCATATTCCATTTCTTGCACTTTTGCAATTTCGACAATATTTGCAAGATTTTACAATATTTGACAACTTGACCCCACACTTTACCTATAAACCTATTCAAATGACTCAAATGCAATATATATGGTCCAAATATGACCTCATTACAAACAAAATACAAACAATAGCTCAAAATTTACAAAATTGCCTCATGGAGGCATGAAGTTTACAAGGTGCCCTGCACCATACTTCCAGGCAAAATTTTGCCTCAAGTCCTCTTGAGGATAGTGTTTCACAATAGATTCAAGCTTGTCAATATCATTCTTCAATCCTCCAAGTAGTCTTTGCACTCACCAAGAACTAAAAATCTGCATTTGCCCTTTGTCTTTAACCGGGTTCTTCATTGTTGAATGTTGTCTTTCAATTGATGATTGATCCCTGACCTATTCTTCTTCTAAAAATGGTGTTAACCTACCTTTTTACGTATCATTGAAACTTTTCTTACCATCCTATCAATCCATTCTTGCATTTCCAAAATCAATTCATCCTTGACCTTCAAAGAAGCAAAATTGAACACCAACTCAATATCATTTTCCTCCAAAATCAAATTATGTTTCATACCTACTATTTTAGTATCTCCATGGCTGCATCCTTCATGTGCTCTTCCTCATACATATACCCATCTCTCTCATTGCTTCATCACACAATCTCTCACAACATACTATCTATCTACCCAACAAAGATCTTGGAAGATGCTTCCATCTACCCACTCTCTCTCTCAGTGGAGGAACTTTTGCACCTTCTCCCCATCTTCATCTCTATTGGAGGATAGTGATCACAAACCTCTTCCATGTATGTAGCAAACACACCTTCTCATAACTCTTTCTCTCTTGCAACTTTAAGATGGACCACAAGCACCTGCAACCAACACACTTCACAAACCATCTGATCAACTAGCTCTGATACCAATTGATGCAGAGCATGGTGGGCTTCAAAAGGTTTTAAAATATACAAAGCATTGATTTTGATAGATCACCTAAAAACTCACAAATTCACTTCCATGAAACATGGTTTCAAAGGCTACGAATACACCAAATGGAGGTTTCAAGACACCAAACTTTGAATAAAACTCTGATACATCTTAGGCATCATAATATTGACTAGATTAAGCCAACTGAAATCCCTTAGAACCTTTGTTCCTTCATTATCCCATCGTTGATACCCAAGAGGCCTATTCGCTTGTAGCACTCCAAATAAAGTAAACCAAGCATAAATTTAAGAATACTCTTCAAACCCATAAAAGAATTGGCATTCTAGATACCCTTTTCACTTACCTTTAATATATCCAATAGGTGACTAGGGTTACTTTGAAAATTAACCTCCAAAATTTGACTATCCCACTATCCTAAAGGCCTGATTTAACTAGTTTGCATGAGGGCTTATTGGATCTCTATACTTATGACCCCAAAACTCCTCACCAAGGGCCAAGAAACATCAAATATGGATTGTACATGCTTATTAAACTATCTCCCACTTTGATCCAAAGTCTTTTCTTCAAACCCAAAGTTCTAGCCATGCATTCATGCTCAATATCATGAAAAATCCACTAGGGTAGCAACAAACTTATGCAACTTGCCTTCCCTTGCACCTGCAAACATAATCAAATTGAAAAAAACCTAAACTAACCCACTCCATTGATTTACAAAGGTTTCTATTGGTGGAATGGTTGTTTATTCCCCTTTTAGACTCTCAAACCCTTAAAATGAGGGTTTCAGGACAGTTTATAGAAAAGTGACTCAAACAAGCTTAAATCTCAACTAAATTTCCTCAAATTAAGTTTATTTGAGAGATAATACCCTATTCTATCAAAAACCAATAAATATTATGGTCTGGTGATGCTGTACAGGTCGTACAATGCTTGCAAAAACAAGGAAAACATCGAAATCTGCAGGAAAATAGAGTATTTATTCAAAAATTCTTCAAGATGCAACTTTATCCTATCTTTCTTGCCTTCAACAGGATCTTGAAACATGTTACAATAGTTATCTTAACTGCCCTTTGAGTTTCTAACATCCAAAAACCTTCCCTTTACAAAGCGACTCTTCATATTCCATTTCTTGCACTTTTTTAATTTTGACAATATTTGCAAGATTTTACAATATTTGACAACTTGACCCCACACTTTACGTAGAAACCTATTCAAATGACTCAAATGCAATATATATGGTCCAAATATGACCTCATTACAAACAAAATACAACCAATAGCTCAAAATTTACAAAATTACCTCATGAAGGCATGAAGTTTACAAGGTGACCTACAACAAAAAATAATTAATGAAATAAAAGTTAAGGTACAACTTATTAAGTCTCCTCATATAGCCAAATAGTACTTAAAGGGAAGACTAGGGATATGTATTACCTACATGGCATCAAAGCCCTATTTACAACATTGTGATGTACTACATGGCACATCCAATGATATGGGTGTATGCCTCATTCTTCCTCATATAATATAGTTTATTAGGATTCAAAGGCCTCATTTTTATTTCTGTTGGAAACTTTTCAAAGCTACACAACATATCTAACATTATGATGCAAGGTCTCCAATGGTACACAAGCTTTATCTTCTTCCTCTTATAATGCAGTCTGTTATAATGGAGGGCATCAAAAACCTAATTGATATGTGAATATTAATAGGCTACACATTATATCCAAAATTGTTTATAGAGCCTCTTTCCTCTAGCTCATTTTACTCTCTTAAAATTCTTAATAAATAATACATAAATAATGATAATTAATAAAAGATGTTTAAAATAAGCTAGAATATATTACATTAAAAAAAAAACCCTACCATATCATATAACTTCTACCTAATATTGCATACTTTACATTAATCATTAATCATTAAACTTCTTTTGTAAAGTCGAAGTTAAATAAATACACTTATATTGTGGTAGTTGTGGAGTCCTACTATAAACATTATTGTCTTAATGGAAATATAATTGAATGGTAACAAGACATGCCCTTAAATGCAATAAGGCAAGCAATAATCAAATTAATCTAGATAAAAAAGATAAGTCTATACATCTACCTAAATCTAATATATTCTACTTAAATACAATAAATTTTCATGTCCCTATATTGAATGGATTATTAATAAAATACAATATAATATATTTAGTTAAAATATATCATTAATATAAATATAAATATTAATAATTTTTCTAATATATATTATTATATTATATAAATATAAATAAATATTATAAATTAAATAATATATATATATATTATATATTAATATTATAAAGTATTAGATATTATAAGAGGGGACCGATTCCCATTTAGGGTGGCAGACACTTTACAAAGGGAAAAGCCTTAATTAAAGGCAATGCATTTGATTAAGGAGGCTGACTTATTTATGAAGATTAATATGCTGAGACAAAGTAATCGACTCCTCTAGAGCAGCCATCTCATGAAGCAATGAAGATAAAAGTTTGTGAGGATCCAATAATTAGTAATTGCTAATTGTTAATAGCAACCATAATATATTTAAGAGGTTGAGTTGACGTCTTGTCATAGATTGTTGATTCCCTTGAAAGGAGACACCTGATGGAAAAAGGCATCCTTCCAAGGATATAAAAGGGGATCTGTGGAGTTCATCAAGCAATTCATTCAATCATCGAATCATCCATCGAATTAGCAGTACCATCTCATATCACAGATTCACAATATTTATTTCAAGTGTAGAAGTCACTATACATCGATCAGTCCCAACAAATACAAAGCATTCAGATCAGCATTGTTCATCGTTCAATAACATTATTAATTAAGCATAAATATCAATCTTCAAAATCAATCTTCAAAGGAATATATATATATATATATATATATATATATATATATATATATATATATATATATATATATATATATATATTTTTTGAGATAAATTTGATATAATAGAGGCAGCATACTACCATATATATATCCATCCAACAGTGGTGGTATAATATCTAGTTCCTCTAAAAGGAACAACCTTATTCAAGGAAGTGTTATCTTAGTGATCCATAGTATCACTTGAGCGTCTCAAATCATCCAAGAAGATGAATATCATATTGGTATGATCTCTCTAACTCATACAATTATCCTTGAATAGTTTTTCTTACCTAACTCACCATATATGAGGGATGAGCGCGACCTTGCCATATTTTTAATCTTTCACCTTTGCCCCTATGAGGACGTTTGGATTGTTAGGGATGTATGGTTTGTCGTTGTTATTATTATTATTATAATTATTATTATCAAAATGGCTTTGATGCAATAGGAAAACAAATCTCTTCTACTCACACAATCAATCACAATTTTATACTCACACAGACAGATATACTCAACTCTTACTAATTAGAATACACTATTACAAAATATGATTACAACATAGTTTGGATTTATTTTATTCAAATCCAAACTAAATCATATTTACATTTCAGGCCTTCATTGGCCTCTCTCACATCTGCAACTCCTTAGTGGCTTCGTGGCTCTCCAATATATACCCCTCTCTCCATTCAACCTACATCATTTCTCTTTCCCACTCAAACTACAAGAATGAGGCGATTCCCATATCTATTTCCTTTCCCTACAACTGCGCCAATCTTTGATGCATATGATAGTTTTTATATTCCTCCAAGGGCCTGTGCCCCTTCATTTTTCCCTCTGCCTTTTTTTGTTCTTACTTTTGTGATGGATAGATTTCAACTAGGAAGAGTGGTACACTACCCCCAAAACTGAAGTGACACTTTTCAAATAGAGGAAAATCTGATCTCAAGGTGAAATCGTTGCCATTCCATGTGAATGGAATACAAGGAGTTGGGGGATTTCAAAGACGACTTACCTTTTTGGCTTCCATATATCTCCTTTAAGACAATCTTTAAATGTTAACTTTGGCATAATAACATGAAGTTGGAGTCAAAGAAAAACTCCATAAAGTTTATAACATCACATGATGTGAGGAAAGATAAGACCAAAATGAAGTTGGAAGTGAAAATCAAACATTCAGCAATATGAAACAATTATGTAGTCATGTGTTTGTACTCGGCCCAAATCTGCACATCACCTGCTATTCATACGCCCAAAGAAATAATATTGTTCCTTATAAGCTCTATTGTGATTGGCAGAATGTTAATTTAGCTCTATAGAAAGGATAGACACCTTCTTCCCATAAACTATGAACATTTGTATTGACCCAACTAGTGTATGATAAAGAAATTGATACAACTAGTTACTTCTACACAAACAAAAACTGAAAATAACTAAGAATCTTTTTTTTTGGGTTGTGCTGATCGCCTATGCACCCATGTGCTCCTGCACTAGACACGTTGGGTAAGAGAAATGTTCCTTGAGTTGATAAACTCAGGAACATTGATAGGTGCATGGGAGGGTAATCCCATGTTTGTTTTTAATCCACAATTGCTCCTTGTCTATAGGAGCCTTCCCTCTTCTGTTGTTCTGCTCAACCTCAACACCCAAGCCACCACCATTTGTGTCATCTCATTTCTCCAGACAACTCCTTACCATAGGTCCACTTTTGTGATCACCACACCCATTTAAACTATTATCTATCACTCCCTTATTGCGCTTCTATGGTAAATCTGACTCCAATATGCTCTTCACTTTGGAAATATATCTTTTGAATGGCTGCAACACATTGCACTTAGCCTATCCCTTTCCCACTATTTGTTGCTTCTCTACATTATAACAAACAATAGTGCTAGAATTTTTCATTTGTTTCTCCTTCTCCTTTAGAGAATTCAACGCAAACTTTTGCCCATCTTTTCGAATGGTATACACATTCTTCCTACCATCATGGATGGCTTCCCTGTCAAACTACCATGGCCTACCCAATAACACATGACATGCAATCATAGGCATCACATCACACAACACCTCATCTCTATAACAACCAATCTGAAAATTAACTAAACATTGCTCACTCACAGCCATTTCATGCTCCTTCTACAACCAAGAAACCTTGTACAGACTAGGTTGCTTACTCCTTTTCAAATTTAACTTTTCTACCATCTCTTTTGAAGCTAAGTTATATGTACTACCACTATCTACTATAACCTTGCAGCACTTACCTCCAGCCTTGCACACAGTTCAGAAAAGATTCTTTCTTTGGGATGGCTTCTCCTCATCCATCTTTGGATTTACCAACACTCTCCTCATCATAAGTGATTCACCTACTTCTGGATCTTCACCTTTTGGTGATGCATCACATTCCTCATCTTTCTATGCCAAGTGATTTCTTGTTATACTCTTCTTGTTGCCCCCTTGTATTTGATGACACTCGAAGGCACGATGACCAACTTCTCCACACTGGTAACATCAAAATGGGAACCCTCTATTGTTGCTACCATGTCCTCTGGCTGAAACCTCCTTTTCCTTGGTGTTTTGTCCCACCTCCTTATCAGGCTTGAATTCCTTTTCAACCTGTTTCCCTTTATTGCTACTAGCTTGTCCCTTGTTACTTGCAAATCTTCCCTAGCCTTTGGAACTAATCATATGTTTCCTCACCAATTTCTCGTCTACCTTTAACACATATTGCTATGCTTCCTCAACTATGGTAATTTTTAGAATACTCATCTCATCTTGATTATTAAACCAAAATCCATTCACATACCTAACTACCTTCTCTTTATTGATTTTATGCCTTCCAGATCGAATGGTCAACTTATAAAACTCCTTCGTGTAGTCCTTTACACTCATGTCCTTTTGCTTCAGATTTTATAGTTTCTTGAATAACTCCATCTCATAATCCTGAGGAATAAAATTTTTCTTCATTCTTGTGACCATTTGATTCCATCTTGTTATCCAGGGATCTCCATCCATTTCCCATTCTCTCTACAACCCTTTCCACCATAGTGCAGCAAGCCCTTTTAATTTTGTTTGGGCTATCTTCACCCGCTGCAGGTCTCTTATATCCTCCATTTCGAGGTACTCCTCCAGTTCTCCAATCCAATCAATTAACTCTTCTGGATTTAATGTTCCAGAGAAATTTGGCACATCTATTTTACTGCTCTTTATTATTCTCGAAAGAGCTCTAAAAAATCTCTCTTCTCCTTCATCCTCTAATCATTCTTTGTCTTCTTCTTCTTCTTCCCTTCCCTGTTCTTCTACTTCATATTCTTCTTCATTCTCAGCATCTCTAGTGTTACCAGTAGCTAGTCTCACTTCATTTCTAATATCACTTCTGATACTTTCCATTATCATACTGCGGAACTGCTCCAACACTACCTCTATTCTGGGTCTTCCTCTTCATGGTGTCACCTTTTTTTAACCAATGGTTTCATGCTCTTATCTATTCAAGACTTTCTTCCTTACCTAAAATAGCCCACGAACCTCCTCTTCAATAGTTTCTACTTCCCCTTCCACAAGTCCTGGTGTATCCTCTACATGCTCAGGAAACCCAGTCTAATACCAATTGATTCAAGAGGAAAACAAAACTCTTCTACTCACACAATCAATCACAATTTTATATCACACAGACAGTTATACTTAGCTCTTACTATTTGGAATACACTATTACGAAATAGGATTGCACCATAGTCTAGATTTATTTTATTCAAATCAAAACTAAATCATATTTACATTCTAGGCCTTCATCAACCTCTCTCACATCTTCAACTCCTTAGTGGCTTCGTGGCACTCTAATATCTACCCCTCTCTTCATTCAACCTACATCATTTCTCTTTCCCACTCATTCTACAGCAATGAGGTGATTCCCATATCTGTTTCCTTGCCCTACATCTACGCCGATCTCTGATGCATATGATAGTTTTTATATTCCTCCAAGGGCCCATGCCCCTTCCTTTTTCCCTCTGCCTTTATTTTGTTTTTACTTTTGTGATGGATAGATATCAACTAGGAAATATGGTACACTACCCTCAAAACTAAAGCGACACTTTTCAAACAGAAGAAAATCTGATCTCAAGGTGAAATCATTGCCATTCCATGTGAATGGAATGCGAGGAGATTGAGGATTTCAAAGAAGACTTACCTTTTTGACTTATACATATCTCTTTTAAGACAATCTTTAAATGTTAACTTTGGCATAATAACATGAAGTTGGAGTCTGAAAAAAACTCCACAAAGTTTATAACATCACATGATATGAGGAAAGATAAGACCAAAATGAAGTTGGAAGTCAAAATTAAACATTCAGCAATATGAAACAATTATGCATTCATGTGTTTGTATTCGGCTCAAATCTACACGTCACCTATTATTCATATGCCCAAAGCATTAATATTGTTCCTTATAAGATCCATTGTGACTGACTAAATGTTAATTTAGCTCTATAGAAAGGATAGACACCTTCTTCCCATAAACCCTGAACATTTGTGCTAACCCAACTAGTGTATGATAAATAAATTGATACAACTAGTTACTTCTACACAAACCAAAACTAAAAACAACTTAAAATCTTTTTTTGGGTGGTGCTAATCACCTATACACTCGTGTGCTTCTGCACTAGGCTCAAACGGTAGGTGACTCCCAAATGGTGTTATCGATGGATATTCGTGACACCTTTGGGTCAAGTGGTGGTATTGATAGGCGTTCATGAAGCCCTTGGGCCTATGACAGGGGAGTATGATTGTCCGACACTCTAAATGTAATATTTTCCGCTCCTCCACTAGGGTATATGATTGAACTAGATTAACGACTAGGCTTGACGTTACCATTCCCAAAGTATATCATGAGGCCTAAACATGGTTAAATTATAAATATGAGGAAATACATTTGAATATATGTACTTGTTCATTATCCTTCATTATGATTATGATATCACTAACCCTAATGATTGTAAATGGATATATGTATTTGTATATATTGTTAATGTCTTTGGTTGAAGGATTTGAGTATATGTATGCACAATTGACATTACATTCTTATTCATTGTTATTGACTATGATCATGATGCATTGATTTCATTACTAAATTGATCTTTAATAGCACTAATGTCCCTTTCTAGTAATTATTCTTGTGTTTAGGTTAGGAAATCAAGAACATCCAAAAAGAGGACATTACAAGTAGTATCCTGAAGCAATCATGTTGCCATTTTGTGAATGATAGGGACTTACATGACTCATGTGTACTTCGTATATTATATGTTACACATATACTTCATGCTGCATGAATACTTCAACATGGATCTTCTCTCAGGCGATAATCTTATTCATAATTGATTATCTCCATGCTATCATATCATCATCTATTATACACTTCTATGATTTAATTTACCTTCTCTACAAATTCATCCCTCTAAAATTTCAAGATGATTTAATCATTCATGTCTTTCCTCAACTATAACTTAGTATTGTCTTCTTGCAGATGGTGTTCCTATTTGAAGTGTTAGACCAAAGAGCCTCACTCATCATGATATAGACAAATGTAATTTTTCTCTCTCATCATTATTTCTTGATTAACACAATCATGGTTCACATTATCAAGACTATAATTTCCTTTGTTATCAATGTTAAGAGTTTTGAACACTATATATAGTTACAATATAATAGATGAGATAGTTTAACCATTATCACCCACAAATTTAGTTCTTGCAAATCCTAGTCTAGATATAATGATCATAACATTATGCCTTGACTCTGAAATATAATTGCTAGGTTCACTTTCATTAGTGTTTGTCATACAATTTTGCCTTACTACTATTACTTCCATCTTTTCATTGGATTGTGTAATGAAACAACTTGCACAATATCTGAATATAATAGAAAATATGCTGCAAATACTTGATAATATGATGTCACTTCGAGGGGCATACGTCGAATAGTCTTAAATGAGAACACAATACACAATATCATGATCCAATAAGACGCACTACCCCTATATATACCTATTTATGCCTAGGATATCACCCAGGCCGACCTAGATAGCCCTATAGAAGCCTTAGGCCAACTTGAACAACTAAATACCAATATACTAATGATAATATGATGTAATTAAGAGTTAATATAGCCACAAGCTGACTATTCATAACCATATACGCTATGGAAGTAAGGGCATAACATGCCTCCCACCTTTACAAAATGTTGTCCTCAACGCTGAACAATTGTGGTAGTTTCTTCATATAATCTTCATCATCCCATGTGGTAACTTCAATAGAAAATATTTCCTTATAATGAGGTAACTTGGAACTATTGGTGTCCTCAACTTCTTCATGCATGTCTAGAAAATTAACTTCAGCTCCAAGATGTGTCTTCCCTTTGCATCTAGCTCTTGATGATGATGAATGTGTTCTTCCATTACTTGAACCTTTTGATGTGCCATAGAGGAAGAGGTGAGGATAATACATGGTACCCTTGCATTGGTTGAATATCTTGATTAGGAACTTCTTCATCATCTTCTTCTTCTTCTTTCGGTTCTTCTTCTACTTCTTCTACTTCTTCATATGCTTCTTCTTCTTGTTCTTTTGCTTCTTCTTCTTCTGGTTCTTCTTTTTCTTTTTCTTGTTCTTGTTCTTGTTCTTGTTCTAGTTATTCTTTTTCTTCTGGTTCTTCTTCTTCTTCTGGTTCCTGGTTGCTTGAGACCTCCTTTCTTGGTTCCTTCATAAAGGCACTTAACATGCTTCGTATGTCTGATATATCTCCTCTTAGGCCACACATCTCCAACTTGATTGAGAAAATATCTTCCTTGACCTTACTTCATCATTGGGATTAATATGCTCCATTGTTTCCCCATCCCTATGAGGGGATTTCCCCGGTGTGACAATACTCTTTTTGCCTCTTGTTGCAAGCCTCATCATGATGGAAACCAATATTTTTGAAATAAATCACACAAATGAAATGTAAATTCTCTAAAATTTTTATTGTACCTTACTAAAGCTAAGATACCACTTACCCAGAAAAAATTCCAAAAAAAAGCAAATTTGCAGCCTTGACAGTGAATTTGTTGGAAACCCTAATTTTGTAATAACTCACTTATTTTTACTTCCATTTCTCCAAGATTTGGACTGTAGTCACCTCTATTATTTCTTCAAAAACCCAATACAAATTATGCTCCAATTCAACAGGATTGTGAGATATGTAGATCTCAAAGAAATTGTGTAGAAATCATAATTCTGCAATAATTCACTCAAATCTTCTCCTATTACTCTAAAATATGGAATGTATCTTCTTTAATATGGTCTTCCAAAACCCTTTAAAAATATTTTAAAAATGCGCTAAAATATGAAAGTTATGCTCTTACCAAAATCACCTCCAATATTGAGAAAAAACCTTACCTCTACGGTGCCAAGATCATGCTATGATACCACTTGTAATGAAAAAACTTGCACAATATCTGAATATAATAGAAAATATTCTATAAATACTTGATAATATGATGCCACTTTGAGGGGGCAACCTTCTAATCCACTTCGAGGGGGATACCTCCAATAGTCTTCAATGAGAACACAATACACAATATCATGATCCAATAAGACTCACCACCCCTATATATACCTATTTATGCCTAGGATATCACCCAGGACGACCTCGATAGCCCTATAGAAGCCTTAGGCTGACCTAAACAACTAAATACCAATATACTAATGATAATATGACGTAATTAAGAGTTAAGATAGCCGCAAGCAAACCATTCATAACCATATATGCAATGGAAGTAAGGGCATAACAGATTGATACAATGTAATGACATCAACCTAACTATTATGTTGAGATCTAGCACTATGATATGTCCTTATAGTAGACTATGTTTAATCAGTTCATGGTAATATATTTACCCAAGTATCTAAGGAAAAATACAATTAACCTTTGATAGAAAGGTACTCTACTACCACCCTTAGTTTTATTAGGCATAACCTTGATTTACAAATATTAAGCAATATCAATTACACTAGAAAACTAATGCACAAAGTTTCAAGACCAAACCATCTCTACCATAGGATTGGGCATTGGGATTCCCACCAAAATAATCATATCCCAAATTACATTGTCTTAAACAAACAAGAATCAATTTTGGGTTAAATTGAGAGTTTACAAGTAATAATAAGCAAGATGTTCTACAATAGAAAGATACAAGTTACTTACACAAATGGACAAAGGAAGGACATCAATCTAATAAAAATAGAACTCTAGAGTCTCTATAATTAAAACCAAATTACACCCAATCACCCTGATCCATTTAAGGGATTGAGAACACCCTATTAGATGCATGAACACCTAGTAAGGCTTACAAATTTTGAAATATAATAAGCACAAGAGTCCTTAATGACATACCCACTGATTTTATCCACCCCATCTTGCATTAAGACATATCTAATAGCAATTATAGTGAGGTCACAATTCCCAGTTAAACTATAAAACACACAATTATAAAGATAGATGCACTCATGGACTACAATAACAAAGTCGATACATAATAATGAGTAGCACAGTCATAACCTATACAAGTCTAACAAAATCATGTCTTAATACAACATACTAAGGCCCTACAGCTACATGCATTCTAGGCTATAGTTTACAAGGTTCTATGTCCATAAATTCCATACATAATTGAACCAACACCTTTCACATGATAGTCCAACATGAAGCAAGATGCTAACTAACACCACAATGGCATTGTTATAGAATAGAGTCTCTACATAAATTAATTTGAAAGGATTCCATACAATCATAAGGTAAATTTAATGTCAAAAGATCTTGGTTAGGTCTTCATTGTAACAAGTGTCCCATAGATGATAATACCAAGTTAAATAGTATAGATCAGTCACATTGCCATGGAATTGATACCAGGTCTCAAGATAGTCCAATCAGAACAAAGTGCAAAGATTACATCATATCATATGATGCAATGCTAAATGATCCTCAAGACAACCATAAAGAGGCAAAGATGATTAGACCAATACAAGGTTATCTAATATCATCCAACCCATTCAGGACTGAGACAACATTGAAAGAATATTCAACCACCAAATGAACTACTATCATCACAATCAAAATGGAAACACAATAGATCATGACAAAGATTACCGAGTAGTCCCTCTGATATGGATATCACATTCACATAAAGTCAATCATATGCTAACACATGGTAATCAAAAAACCCTAGAGAACAACTCAACTATACTATGCAAAAAGGACTTTTTTTAAAAAAGAAAGAAATAACAAAGAAATGTAAATCATAATTTTTTTATAACATCTAAGTTAAACTTTATCCTCTAGGGTTCCACATCTGCATTACTCACAACTATTAATTAGATCTAACCAACATCATAAATTAACTAACAACCTTAGTTCATGCTAAATCTAATTGTACCAAATGGATACCCATATACATTTCCATATTATATCATCAAATAAGTAGACATCAAGATCCTTTATATAGGATTACAAATACATATGCAATTTCCTTTACATGAGGGTACACCATTACATTGCTTACAATATTGCTTTCTTGATTAAATTGGAGTACATACATCAAGACAATAGTACATGATTCTACAAGACAAGAACATTAATATCTGTCTCCTCGAGCTAGGTAAAGATTTGAAATCTACCACATGCAATACATCCTTCTCACACATGATCAACAACAAGGAAACTAATGGAGATAAAAGAACAACCACCTATGTAAGACCCTAAGGTCCACTCCCCATGCTAGGAGATAACGGTAAGGTCCCACAACATGAAACAATTGAGATGACAACAACACAATACAAAAGGGCTAATGTGACTCCAACATACATAACATTTCACAATAGAATCACCACTTCTAGAGGCACATTTACAACAAGAGGAACACAAGACTAGGGAAAGCTAGGTTGTAGTAGGGAAGAGTGTCATCGCATGGTCCTGACATGGCTTACCCTGACATTCTCTCTCTAGATGCTGGCCCCCATCTATGGTTACCCTGAGAGTCTCTCACTAGACGTTGGCCCCATAGGGTGACACATGTGGAACCAACATTCCTTTTGTTAGGACAAGGAAGTTGATTTTACCAACCACGCCTTCTCATCCCATCCATAGTCTAAACTTGCACTATAGGTATGGGTGAGGAATCCAATTATCTTGTTTAATGTGAACAACTACCCTGCCCCCTATATTTATTATTAAGTTATCACTTGATTATCAAGTTTCAATGGATTACCTTGGCAAGCCACTTTGGGCCTGAGCCCCACATTGAAAGCCACTCTTACTTCACTACATCTAGACTCTAGAAGCCCATAACACCATTCAAGCATGATCTATCACATTCATCATCATGATACCTTTGCGACACAGAATATATATCTTCTCACATTATCATATATCAGAAACCTTATATGTAAGCAAAAGACATCATGCCATTATAACTTCACTATTTAAAGACACCTATGAGCACAATACATGAATTAAAATATAAGCATCCTAGGCCTCTGGAATTAAATCTTAATAACTCACACAAAGACCCATATTACAACCAATGGTCTATCCCGCATGAATTTCACTCACATAATGCGATTCAACTCACAATAAAGTAATTATCTAAATGCAACACTTATAATCAAATTTCATCTTAACAACCATTGTAAAGAATCCATAATAAAATTAATAATAATTTAAATTAAACTTATCAACATTTAAATCTATAAAAATGTTGATTTTCATTTAATCAAATTAAAACAAATACAATCTAAATCATTAATTTTCTTTATCTTATTCCTTTTCAATATAGAGTTCAATAAATCAAATAATCTAATCAATTAAATTTCAATAACATAATCTAAATAAATATAGTAACTTAACTATAATATTTGATTTATATTGGATTTTGATTAATAATGTATTACAATATATATATAATTATATCATGATTACTATAAAAAAATTTGTAGATTTGTAGAAACTTTCTAATAAATGTAGTTCTACCAAATGAAACTTTCTTATAAATGAGATTTTCTAATAAATGAGATTTTGTAATAAATGAAATTTGTTAGATATTGCAGTTGCAACGACCCTGCTAGATCTGTCGGCAAAATGAGGGAGCATGCACAAGGCACACAGTCTCAAGGAAGGCAAGGATTGAAGGATATGCATAGGATGGATTTGATGAAGAAACTTAACAAACTTTCAAGCAAATGCAAACAGTAGGTGTAAAGTCAAATTCAGTCTTTGCCAGCATTCTAATGGCCTGTGTGAAAATGGGATCATTGGAACAAGGCGTGGACGTACATCAAGCATAAAGGAAAGATGAATTCCATCAGATGTTGCAGTTGCAGATAACCTGGAACACATGTATGCAAACTATAGATGCATGTGCAAGCACATGGACTGTATGACAAAATACCTCAAGAATGTAGAATCATGAAATGCAATAATTGTAGCATACACACAAAATGGATATGTTGAGGAGACTTTAGGAACTATCAAGCAAATGCTATTGGCAGATGTGAATGCTCAAAATGGATATGCTAAAAAGTTTTAGAAACTTCAAACAAATGCAATTAGCAAGTGTAAAATGCACAAAATGGATTCATTGAAAAGGTTTTAAAAACTTTCAAACAATTCTGATTGGTAGGTACAAAACAGACTCCACGACCTTTGCCAGCATTCTCATAGCCTGAGTGAAAATGGGAGCATTGGAATAGGGCATGGACAAACATCAAACGATAAAGGAAGGATGTATTTCATCAAATGCTGCAGTTGCAGATGCCTTGGTACGCATGCATACAAATGCAGAAGCATGCAAAAACCCTCAGAGAAAAGTGTATCATGAAATGTAATGGTTGTAACATACGTAAAAAATGGGTTCTGAATGGGTTTGAGGATAACAATCTATTTCACAAAATAACTCAGAATAAGATCATCCATGGTAGAAGCTAAAAACAAAACAATTCTTAGGAAAAGATTCATTATCACCAAACAATGAAATACATATTGAATTTTAAGCTATTTCCCAAATACTCCTCTTACTTTGGTTCCACTTTTCTCGCAGAATGTCTCGATCTCCTTTCCCAATCAACTATTATGCAGACTCTCCTCCTCTTACCATAGAGAGCTTCCTCACAAATATATGCTCCAAAAAAAATAATAATAAATGTAATAAATTTTTTTTTCTGTTACTACCCACCAAATCCCTCCTCCTATTTAATTTCTCACAACATGCTATTTATTTCATTTTCAAACAAACAAAATAATTTTCATTTTTATATTTATTTTAGTATTTACTATATATGACTTTTATGACAACTCATAAATATTATAATTTATTTTTATTACTACTTAACAAGACATACACGTGTTTATTATTATTATCCATATTAATATTATCAATTAAGTTCCCATTTTAAAACACTTGATTTACCCCATTAATATTATTATTTATCAAAGTACCCTTTAGACTAATAATTTTATTTTAATGAAGCAATTATCCAAAACATTAATCAAACAATTATAACCTAAGTAAACCAAATGCTGAACAAAACCTAGCAACTATACATGATCAAACAACAGTGACTGACTATCATACCCAAGTTGACCTTACTTACAGGATGCAAGACTGGATACTCATCCTTTTAAGGATGGTGACTCAACTAGGGGACCTTACGTTATCTCCATTAAGCAATTTCCATTGGTGTTAAGGCATGCTCAGACTTGTCAATTCAGGTGGAGTCGATGCCTGATACCTACAACCTACAGCAAATGAAACAATCGAACATATAGATACATAATCATATAGTCAAACACACTATGAAAAGAAATCACAGTGTAGCAAGGTAGTCATGCATGAGTAATGCGACATTGTCCCTTTTACAACACATCAAACAATCAACCACATCACACATAACATACAATTGCTTGATAAACAAGATAGAACAATCAGTTACATAATGATCAAATACGAGCAATTACAAAATAATAGTATCATAACACATAAGGCTCAGAATTAAATTAATCTGCATCATCAAATATGTCCATCAGGCTATTATATCATATGCATAACCCAAGTAAATAGCAGTATCACCAAAATATCATCAACTGACATCATAACCGTAGGTCTAACATCAACAAAGTATTATCAACTAACATCATAATAGTAGATCCATCATCAAGAAAAATGTCATATTGTCTAGACCTGATAGAACAACTTTTAGTCTAATAGAAAGCAAAAAATGAGGGGCACTACATCCTCCCCCCTAGAATCAAGCTTACTCTTGGAAGCCTGTAAACAAGTATAGATATAACTCTTGCATCTGGGATGCATCCTCCTAGGTAGCTGAAGACTCATCATTAGGATCCCACTGGATCCTTACCTGCTCCACGTCTCTACCCCTGAGGGCAAGTCTCCTATGTTGCAAAATGCCTATAGGATCTAAAGCTAGCTACCTGTCTTCTACCTGTAAAAAATTCCAATCAAGAACATGAGCAATATTTGGATAATATGGCCTAAGAATAGAAACATGAAATACATCATGGATGCATGCTAAACTGGGTGGCAAAGTAAGACAGTATGCAATAGGACTGATCCTCTCCAAAACCTTGAATAGCCCAACAAAACATAGTGTGAGCTTAGAGCCTTTTCCATAATGGATCAAACTATTTCATGGATGCACCCTCAAAAACACCCAGTCTCCAACTAAAAACTGGCTGTCAACCCTATGAGCATTTGCATATTTCTTCTGCCTATCCTATGCTGCCACTAAATGCTCTCTAATATGATCAACCTACTACTCCATCTCCCCGAGCATCTCTGGTCCTAGGAGAACTCTGTCCTCAAGATGATCCCAACTCAGTGGGGTCTGATAAGGATGACCATATAAAGCCTGAAAAGGAGACATACGAATAGAACTATGATACCCATTATTGTACGCATACTCCACCAAGTACAAATAATCCTCCCAATGAGTTTGTTGATCCATGACATACATCCTGAGCATATCCTTAAAAACTTGATTAACCCTCTTGGTCTACCCATTAGTCTTCAGATGGTAAGATGAGATGAAGTTCAATTGAGTCCCTACTGCATACCGTAAGGATGTCCAGAGAGATGAAGTAAACACTGGATCCCTATCAGAGATGATCTTGTGAGGAATCCCATGCAATCTAACTATGTCCTCGATGAAAATTCTAGCCATAGAAGAAGCATTATATGAAGATTGAATAGGAAAGAAGTGTGCTACTTTAGTCAACCTATCCATGGTGACCATATTGGCATCATGACGATGAGAGGACAAAGGCAAGCTGACTATAAAGTCCACTGAAATAATGTCCCATTTCCATTCTGGAACAAGATGCAATTGAAGAAGACCTATAGGGTGCTGATGTTCTGCCTTAACCCTCTGACACTCAAGACACCTCAAGACAAAATCAGCAATATCCCTTTTCATTTCAACCCAAAAATACAACTGACAGAGATCTGTGTGCATCTTTTTGACACTTGGATGTGCTGATTAGGGTTTCTAATGTGCCTCTAACATAATTAGGGTACGAAGACCCTTATAAATGAAAACATAGATGCAACCCAAGTGCCACAAGAGACCATTCGACTCAAGAGAGTAACTAGCAAATCTACCCTCCAAGGGTCTACCTGACTCAACCTATGGCTTCACTTCTTGATACCAGCTATCGGTAGGAAAATGCTACAAGAATCTAACCTCTCAAATCCACTCCAAGAGTGACTTCTTAAAGCTCATGCCTTCCCCGACTAAGAGCATCTGCCACAACATTCACCTTACCCTAGATATACTTTACCTCAAAATCATACTCACAGAGGAACTCCATCCACCACCTCTACCTAGCATTCAAGTTTGGCTACATGAATATGTACTGTAAACTGTGGTGATCACTATGCAACTCAAACCGATGCCCCAACAAAAAATGACTGCATCTCACCAAGGCATGCATGACGTCAGCTAACTCTAGATCATGTGTGGGATAGTTCAACTCATGATCCTTAAGTTTACGAGACTCATAGGCTATTATGTAACCATCCTTCATTAGAACTGCTCCTAGACCCTCTAAAGATGCATCTGTACACTCCACAAAGTCTTCGGTAGGGTTAGGAATTGCCAAAATGGGTGCACTAGTCAACCACTCCTTAAGAGTCTAAAAGGCTGCCTAACACTAATCCAACCAAACAAACTTCTTCCCTTTTCTCTGAAGGTAAGTGATAGGGTAAGCTATCCTTGAAAAACCCTACATAAACCATTGATAATAGCCTACCAACCCCATAGAACTATGAACCTCTAAAACATTAGTGGCCACAGGCCAATCCATGATGGCTTGGACCTTTGAAGGATCCACAAAAATGCCCTCAATAGAAATAACATGCCCCAAATATCTCACCTCTATCTGATAGAATTCACACTTTGCCAAATTTGTGTATAGCTTATTTTCTCTTAGACACTACAAGATCTATCACAAATGCTCCTCGTGCTCCTCCATAGTCCTCAAATAAATCAATATGTCATCCAAGAATAGAAGGATAAATCTGTTGAGGTAGGTGCAAAATATACCATTCATCTGACTCATAAACACAAAAGGTGCATTCATCAACTCGAATGGCACAACAATGAACTCATAGTGCCCATAGCGAGTGTGAAATGTTGTCTTACAAATGTCTGCCTCAAAGATATGCAACTCATGATATCCCAAGTTTAGGTCAATCTTTGAAAACACCTTATCCCCCTTAATCTGATTAAAGAGTTCATCGATCCACGGCAAGGAATATCTATTCTTCATAGTCACCTTATCTAGTTGCCGATAGTCAATACACAAACAAAGGGATCCAGTCTTTTTCTTCACAAAAATGATAGGTGCTCCCCAAGGAGAGACACTAGGACAAATGAACCCCATTGCTAACAACTCCTCTAACTGCAACCAAAGCTCCTTAAGCTCCTGAGTGGTCATCTGATATGGAGCTCGCGATATAGGTTCTGCTCCAGGAGTAAGATCTCTCTAGAAATCAATACCATGCTTAGGTGGTATCCCTGGAATCTCACTGGGAAAGTCATTTGCGTACTCCTTAAGGATAGGATGATCATCAAGGGATATCTCTCGACTCTCCCCTAAATCCAAATCATTAACCATCATGGCAAAAAACTGGCAACCCTAACGAATACATCTCTTTAGCTGCATGGTAGAAATCATAATCAAGGATATGGGCCTTTGAATGACAACTACCTCCACCTCACTACCTGAATCATCCAAACACCACACTAACTTATGCTAAAAATCTATCACTACTCAATGAACATCTAACTAGTCCATACCCAACACTATATCAGAAAATCCTAGGGGTATGATGCGGAGATCCACTGTGGTAAATAGCAAACCAAACCTTAATCCACAACAATACACAAGGGATTCTACTACTATTCTAGCTCCATAGGCCAATTCAACCTACCACCTAACATCCTACTTTGCTGCCACCAATCCACAACGCTCCACTAAATAAGGGGAAATGAAAGAATCAGAAGCACTAGAGTCAAAAAGAATGGAAATACCAATATCTTGCAACGCACCTGAAGTCTCCATAACTGTGCCTTGATGCTCTTCTTGGAAGTTATCAACCATTCCAAACACCCTATGAGACCTGCTTGCATCACCCATGGTCAGCTCTGAAGCTGTCGGCCTCTGACTAAATCCTACAACATTCTTTTGTGGACAATGCCTAGCTATATGGCCCTACTGGCTGTAAGAGAAACATCCTGTACCTCTACCATAACCTCCACCACCCAAGAATGCATTGGACTACTGGAAACCACCTCTACTTATTATAGACTATGCACTCTAAGTTGGATGATCAGAATGATTATGCTTGTTTCGTTGCCAATTCCAATTTTACCCAGACTAGAACCTACTACCCTACTGAGCTTAAGATATCTTTGGTTTTGACTGGGAATACTGCTGCTGCTGCTCACCCTTAGCGAGTACATGATGGCCTCTAGAAGAACTTGCTACCTGAGACTGACCACCATGAGACCTAGAGCCTATTGGAGGTGCACTAGCAATCTACACACCTATATGGCCTCCAAGAGCCATGGCCAAATTCTCCTCTACTAGACGAGCCTTCTCGACTACCACCTCCATGGTCTTAGGCTTGAAGACATGGACTCCTCCACTGATATGGGCATTCAAGCCCCTAATAAAGTTTTGAACCAACATGGCCTCAACATCACCAGTACCTACAAACTGCTTAATCTCATAGAACCTATGCTCATACTGCTCCACAGACATAGCCATGTATCTTAACTCATGAAACTTGTCATCACACTGCTACTTCTAGTGATCTAACATAAAACAAGCTCTGAACCTTTCAAAAAATAATTCCCAATAAACTGTACCATTATCCAAATGTAGCTTCTACTGCCACAATGTAGAAGCAAACTTCGAAGGTGCAAGGTGGCACGTCACCTTGGTGTTACTACCATACAGATGCATGGCAAAACACCTATCCAAATCTATCAACCAAGTCTCTGCCTCCAAACCACTACTAGTACCATCAAAAGTGGGAGGACATGCCCTCAAGGGTTCTCTCATGTGACCTGCTAAGATAGCTTCATGTTCTGATGTAATCTCTATCCTCCTAGGAGACCTTTCTCTTTCCCTCTCCTCTAGCTGATCAACCTCCTATCTAGGACCTAGACGAGCAAGGACCTCCTCAAGCAGATGATGCAACTGCGCTCCCTCAGGCTAACCCTAATTCTCTATATTCTAATCCCCACCTTACTAAGCACTATCACAAGGGGAACTAGTAGGAGGGCTACCGCCACCACTTCTCCCACATCCCCTACCTCGACTCCGACCTCATCCTCGATCTGTAGCTGATGCAGGGACTTCTGGAGGTCATAACTTTTGACTCAAATGTGGGTTTTCTATGAAATTTTACATGTGGATGCATTATGAGGTGGCATGTGGTTTTCCAACCCATCCTAGTTGGTTGGACCCCATCGTGGCACTTTTTTGGGGCTTGAAAATTTCATCTTGGCTCTTTAGATGACAATTTAGTGTTTTTTCCTAGTTTTTTAAAAGTTGCTTTTTTCAATAACTTGAAACTCATGTTTCAAATTTAGGATGTTAGTTGGATGGATTCTCAAGATATGAATGTAAAATTACCTAAAATGGCAAAATCTGACAATTGTCAAAAGCTGCCAAAAAAGGTTTTTATTTTTATTTTTTTGTTTTCTTGGATATAAGAGAATTTTCTCTCATTATAGCAATAGAGTTGGTGAATAGAAGTTTGTTTTTTCCAGTTTTCCAAATCTTTGGCTCTCACACATGATTAATGGCACAATTTTATTGAGTGTATGTTGTTGGCTATATCATCTGGTATTAGAGCAAGAAGATGGCAGGGAGAGGAAGGGGAAGAGGCGGTCTTGCCCAGATGCATAGAGAAATGCAAAATCTGCAAAGGAAAATAGAAGAACTTACAACACAGATGGAAAACCAAAGATTGGGTAGAGGAGGAGATGAATTTGATGAAGAGATAGGTCGAGGAGGTGCAGATCAAGATATAGAACATGAAGAAGAAGAATTAGAAGGCATGAGTTTTAAAGAGAGGATGCTCAGGGTCTTAGAAGGGAAAAATGAAGGGATCAAGATAGATGTTTCAGATTATGTAGGTAGTCTTAAACTAGAGGATTTGATATACTAGTTGAATGACACAAGAAATTTTTTTGAATGGAAATCCATGACAGAGGAAAAGAAGGTGAAATTTGCATGCACCAAATTAAAGGGTCATGCAATGATTTGGTGGGATCATCTTCAAAAGGAATGAACAAGGAAAGGCAAGGATAAGATCAGGACATGGAATAAAATGGAGAAGAAGTTGAAAGAAAAAATTTTACCCATAGATTATGCGCAAACCCTTTTTTGTAGGTTTCAAAATTAAAAGAAGAACTTCTCTTCTGTGCAAGATTATACAAATGAGTTTTATATGCTAACTATACGTATAGAGCATTAAGAAACTGATGAAAAGATGGCTACTAGATATGTGAATGGCCTAAAATTCTGTATTCAAGATGAATTGAGCATGCATCAACTCAACAGTATGGAAAAGGCTTACCAATTGGGTCTAAAGGCCAAAGAAAAATAAAATAGACAGTACCATTAGAGGAATAGAGGAGGAAGAAGGGGTACATCAACCCCATTTCGAGGAGGTTTGAATTATGGCAGGGGAGAGGCATCCCATGGATTGGTAAAACAAGTAGACACTCAACAAGATCCTCCTAATCAAGAACGAGGAAGGCAATTTCAAAGAGGTAGAGGTTATGGTAGTGGTAGAGGATGGGAAAACTAGAGAAGGCCTTTCACTTGTTTTAGATGTGGAGAAGAAGGTCATAGGGCATTTGAATGCTCAAATTATAACATGTAAGAAAGAAATCAAGGAAGACAACCTAGGGTGAACTTGATTCAAACACAACATGAAGTGGAAGGGATAGAACTAGAGGTTCCACCAGATGTGGGAGAAAGTCTCATGATGAGAAGAGCAATGGTGATTCCAGAGAAGGAGAAAACACAAGCCAAAGATCTAATGGTTCATGGCTTTGAACCAATATCTCCAAAACTAGATGCACTTCGGGTGGCAAGGTATGTCAAGTTATTGTTGATGGAGGTAGTTGTGAAAATATGGTTTCTAAAGAAATGGTAGAAAAATTGAATTTACAATGTGAAAAACATCCTCATCCATACCGTATTGCATGGCTTAAAAAGGGAAATGAAGTCACTATTGATAAAAGATGCCTAATTAAGTTTAGCATAGGAAAGATCTATCAGGATGAGATATGGTGTGATGTTGTCCCAATGGATGCCTATCATGTGTTATTGGGAAGGCCATGGCAGTATGATAGAAAAGTTGTGCATGATGGAGAGAAAAACACATACACCTTTTGGAAAGATGGCCCTAAGGTGATTTTATTGCCTCTCAAGGATGAAGGAAAAGGTGAGAGCATGTTGAAGAGATCTTGTTAAAGAAATGAAGGTGATAGGGTGTTGGTATGCATTAGTAGTGAAAAAAGGTGAAGATGAAGACATTTTAGTTCTCCCAGAAGTAGCAGAGCTATCAAAAGAATTTATTAATGTTTTGCCTGATGAATTGCCTGGTGGTCTACTGCCAAAGAGAGATATTCAACATCATATTGATTTGATTCCAGGAGCAACTCTACCCAACCAAGCAGCTTATTAGATGAATCCAACACAACATGCAGAGTTGAGTAAGCAAGTAACAGAACTCATAAGTGAATGTGTGGTGAGAGAGAGCATGAGCCCATGTGCTGTACTTGCATTGTTGACCCCAAAACAAGTTGGAAGATGGAGGATGTGCATTGATAGAAGAGAAATTAATAAGATTACCATCAAGTATTGGTTTCCTATACCTCATATGGAGGACATGATGGATGTCCTTGCAGGGGCCAAATATTTCAACAAGATTGACCTACGAAGTGGCTACCACCAAATCCGGATCCGAGAAGGGGATGAGTGGAAGACAACCTTTAAGATTGGAGATAGATTATATGAGTGGATGGTTATGCCATTAAGGTTATCAAATGCACCTAGCACATTAATGAGATTGATGAACACTATACTACGACCTTACATTGGTAAGTTTGTGGTAGTTTATTTTGACGATATTTTGGTATTTAGTAATAGCAAAGAAGAGCACCTACAACACTTGAGGATCATCTTTGGTGTGTTAAGGAAGGGGAAGCTCTATACCAGTTTGAAGAAGTGTAGGTTCATGCAGGACAGCTTGGTTTTTTTAGGCTTTGTCATTTCTAAAGATGGTGTCAGAATGGATCCAGAAAAGGTCAAGGCAATTCTAGAATGGCCTAGTCCAAGCAACATCATAGATGTGAAAAGTTTTCATGGCTTGGCCACTTTCTATCAAAAGTTCATTCAAAATTTCAGTAGTATTGTAGCTCCTATAATAGATTGTACCAAAGGAAGGGAGTTTGTATGGACCAAGGATGCTGAGGAGATTTTTAAGTACTTGAAGCAAAAGGTAACAGAAGCACCTATACTTGCATTGCCAAATTTTGATAAGGTATTTGAAGTAGAATGTGATGCCTCCCATGTGGGAATAGGTGCTATTTTTAGCCAACCTAGAAAACCTATAGCTTTCTTTAGTGAAAAGCTGAATGAAGTGAGAAAAAATTATTCTACTTCTGATTTGAAATTTTATGCAATTGTTCAAGCATTGAGGCATTGGAGACATTATCTAGTTCCCCAGGAGTTTGTATTGTTTACAGATCATATTACACTGAGATACTTGAACACATAGAAAAAGTTGAATAGTAGGCATGCCAAATGGGTTTTTTTCTTGTAGGGTTACACTTTTATGTTGAAGCATAAGTCTTGAAAACAAAATCAGGTTGCAGATGTGCTAAGTAGGCGTGTTGCACTTTTGACCACAATGGAAACTAAGGTGATTAGTTTTGATGCCATAAAAAATTGTATGAGTCTGATGATGATTTTTGGGAGATTGTGGAACAATTGAAAGCACCAGTATCTGGTAACTTGGATCACTTTAGGGGTGAATATTTTATGCAAGATGGATATCTATTTAAAGGAAAACAACTATGCATACCAGCTGGCTCTATGAGGGAAAGCATTATTAGAGAATTTCGTAGTAGTGGGTTGGCTGGACATTTTGGCAAGGACAAGACAATAACCTTGATAGAAGATAAATATTACTGGCTAAAGATGAAAAGGGATATAACTATGTAACAAGGTGTAGAATCTACCAAGTGGCTAAGGGACATTCATAGAATACAGGGTTGTATATGCCATTACTAGTACCAACTGCACCATGGACATATTTGAGCATGGACTTTGTGTTGGGATTTCCACATACTCAACGAGGTAATGACTCCATTTTTGTAGTTGTTGATAGGTTCTCCAAGATGGTTCATTTCATTTCCTATAAGAAAACTAATGATGCAATGAGGGTAGCAGAGTTATTTTTTTCAAAAGTTGTTCAACTACATGGTGTTCCAAAGACTATTACCTCTGATACAGATACCAAATTCCTCAGTCATTTCTAGGGGACTTTATGGAAGAATATGGAGACTAAGTTATAGTTTAGTAGTGCTCATCATCCTCAAATGGATGGGCAAATAGAGGTAGTCAATTGGAGTCTGGGAAATTTGTTGAGGTGTATTGTTAGAGAAAAACTAAAACAATGGGACATGGCATTACCCTAGGACGAATTTGCCTATAATATTTCTGTTAACAGATCAACAAGAAAGTCCCCTTTCTAGATTGTGTATGGCCAAAATCCTCAGGGTGTTCTAGATTTGGTATAGCTACCAATGAAATATAGGGTCAGTAATGATGGGGAAGCATTTGCGGAACACCTTCAATAGTTGCAGAAAGATGTGAGACAGAAGTTGCAAGATATTAATGAGAGGTACAAGAATACAGTGGATACTAGTAGGTGACATCAAACATTCAATGCAAGTGACTTAGTGATGGTATATTTGAGAAAAGAGTGGTTTCCTACTAGAACATAGCACAAGTTGAAGTATAGGAAAATTGGTCCTTGCAAAATTACAAAGAAGATCAATGATAATGCATATGAGGTCAGTTTACCAGGTGATCTTGATATTTCTCCTATATTTAATATTTTTGATTTATATGCATTCCATGGTGAGGATGATGCTGAAGATAGTCAACCAGAAGTGGCATCGCACAACCACATTCCCCATAAGAAGAAGGAAAAGATTGCACAGGTTCTTGATAAGAAAACTATCTACACTCGGCAAGGGCATTACAACAAGTATTTAGTATAGTGGGAAGGATTGCCACCAACAGATAGCACATGGATTATAGAGTGGTAAGTACAGAGGTTAGATCCAGTCAAATGGGAGCAGTTTGAAGACACTCACTTGTAGGAGTTGTGTTCTTTTCAACCAGAGGAGAATGATGCAGGGACTTTTGAAGGTCATAACTTTTGACTTAGAAGTGGGTTTTCTATGAACTTTTATAGGTGGATGCGTTATGAGGTGGCATGTGGTTTCCCAACCCATCCTAGTTGATTAGACCCTGTCTTGGCACTTTTTGGGGGCTTGAAACTTTCATCTTGGCCCTCAAAATGGTAATTTAGTGGTTTTTCCTAGTTTTTTATATAAAAGTTTTTTTTTTAATAACTCGAAACTCATGTTTCAAATTTAGGATGTTAGTTGGCTTTTCGTCCTACCTTAGTTTTAGGAAGTTTTTGGGAAAAAACTGGATTCTCAAGATATGAATGTAAAATAACCTAAAATGGCAAAATCTGACAATTGTCGAAAGCTGCCAAAAAAGGTAATTTTTTTAAGTTTTTGTTTTCTTGGATATAAGAGAATTTTCTCTCATTGTAGCAGCAGAGTTGGTGAATAGAAGTTTTTTTTTTCCAGTTTTCCAAATCTTTTTCTCTCACACATGATTAATGTCATAATTTTATTGAGTGTATGTTGTTGGCTACATCATTAGGCATCTTCCTACACAAACACCACCAAAGGACAACCTCAGGTTGTTAGGCGAGGATGACAAAAAGGGAAAACATAATATGCAGAATCTAAAAAACTAGGACAACATAATGGGATCATATAAAACTAGAGTACCCAGTGTTTAAACTTGGCTCTAATACCAAATGTAACACCCCGCCAAGAAACCCTAGAGAACAACTCAGCTATACTATGCAAAAAGGACAAATTTATTTTTTTAAAGAAATAAGTAACAAAGAAATGTAAATCATATTTTTTTATAACATCTAAGTTAAGCTTTATCCTCTAGGGTTCCACGACTGCATTATTGACAACTATTAACAAGATCTAACCAACATCATAAATTAACTAACAACCATAGTTCATGCTAAATCTAATTGGAGAAAATGGATACCCATATACATTTCCATATTATACATCAAATAAGTAGACATCAAGATTTTGTATATATGATTACAAATACATATGCAATTTCCTTTACATGAGGGTACACCATTACATTGCTTGCAATATTGCTTTCCTAATTACATTGGAGTCCATACATCAAGACAATAGTACATGATTCTACCAAACAAGAACATAAATATCTATCTCCTCGAGCTAGGTCAAGATCTAAAATCTGTCACATGTGATACATCCTTCTCACACATGATCAACAACAAGGAAACTAATGGAGATAAAAGTACAACCACCCAACCATGTGGAACCCTAAGGTCCACCCCTTGTGCTAGGAGATAATGGTAAGGTCCCACAACATGAAACAGTTAAGATGACAGTAACACAACACAAAAGGGCTAACATGACTCCAACATACATAACATTTCACAATAGAATCACCGCTTCCAGAGGCACATTTACAACAAGAGGAACACAAGACTAGGGAAAGCTAGGTTGTAGTAGGGAAGAGTGTCATTGCATGGCCCTGATATGGTTTACCCTGATAGTCTCTCTCTAGATGCCGGCCCCCATCTATGGTTACTCTGATAGTCTCTCACTAGACACCGACCCCATAGGGTGACACATGCGGAACCGATATTCCTTTCATAAGGACAAGGAAGTTGATTTTTCCATCCAAGCCTTCTCATCCCATCCTTAGTCTAAACTAGCACTACAAGTATGGGTGAGGAATCAAATTATCTTGTTTAATGTGAACAACTACCCTGCCCCCTATATTTATTACTAAGTTAACACTTGATGACCAACTTTGAATGGGTTACCCTGGCAAGCCACTTTGGGCCTCGACCCCACATTGAAAGCCACTCCTTCTTCACTGCATCTCGACTCTCGAAGCCCATAACACTATTCAAGCATGATCTATCACATTCATCATCATGATACCTTTGCAACATAGAATATATATCTTCTCACATTATCATATACTAGAAACCTTATATGTAAGCAAAAGAAATCATGCCATTATAACTTCACTATTTCAAGACACCTATCAACATAATACATGAATTAAAACATAAAAATCCTAGGCCTTTGGAATTAAATCTTAACAAATTGCACAAAGACCCCCATTACAACCAATGGTCTATCCTGCATGAATTTCACTCACATAATGTGATTCAACTCGGAATAAAGAAATTATCGAAATGCAACACTTATAATAAAATTTCATCTTAACAACCATTGTAAAGAATTCATAATAAAATTAATACTAATTTAAATTAAACTTATCAACATTTAAATCTATAAACATATTGATTTTCGTTTAATCTAATTAAAACAAATACAATCTAAATCATTAATTTTCTTTATCTTATTCTTTTCAATATAGAGATTAATAAATCAAATAATCTAATCAATTAAATTTCAATAACATAATCTAAATAAATACAATAACTTAACTATAATATTTGATTTATAGTGGATTTTGATTTATATATATATATATATATATATATATATATATATATATATATATATATATATATATATATATATATATATATAGTTTTGTAGATTTGTAGAAACTTTCCAATAAATGCAGTTCTACCAAATGAAACTTTCTAATAAACGAGATTTTTTAATAAATGAGATTTTCTAATAAATGAAATTTGTCAAATATTGCAATTGCAACAGCCCTACTAGATCTGTCGGCAAAATGACAGAGCATGCACAAGGCACATGGTCTCAGGGAAGGTGAGGATTGAAGGATATGCATATGATGGATTTGATGAAGAAACTTAACAAACTTTCAAGCAAATGCAAATAGTAGGTGTAAAGTCAAATTTAGTCTTTGCCAGCATTCTCACAGCCTGTGCAAAAATGGGAGCATTGGAACAAGGCGTGGACATACATCAAGCATAAAGAAAAGATAAATTGCATCAGATGTTGCTGTTGCAGATACCTTGGAACACACGTATGCAAACTATAGATGCATGCATAAGCACATGGACTGTATGACAAAATACCTCAAGAATGTAGAATAATGAAATGCAATAATTGCAGCATACGTACAAAATGGATTTGTTGAGGAGACTTTAGGAACTATCAAGCAAATGGTATTGGTAGATGTGACTGCTTAAAATGGATATGCAAAAAAGTTTTAGAAACTTCAAACAAATGCAATGAGTAGGTGCAAAACAAACAAAATAGATTCATTGAAAAGGTTTTAAAAACTTTCAAACAAATGTAATTCGCATGTGCAAAACAGACGCCACGACCTTCACGAGCATTCTCACAACCTGAGCAAAAATGGGAGCATTGGAATAGGGCATCCATCAAAGAATAAAGGATGGATGTATTTCATCAGATGCTGCAGTTGTAGATGCCCTAGTATGCATGCATACAAATGCAGAAGCATGAAAAAACTCTCAGAGAAAAGTTTATCATGAAATGTAACGGTTACAGCATATGTACATTTGGGTTGTGAATTGGTTTGAATGGGAAGGATAACAATCTATTTCACAAAATAACTCATAATAATATCATCCATGGAAAAAGATAAAAATAAAACAATTCTTAGGAAAAGATTCATTATCACCAAACAATGAAATACATACCGGATTTTAAGCTATTTCCCAAATACTCTTCTTGCCTTGCTTCTACTTTTATCCCAGAATGTCCCGATCTCCCTTCCCAATCGACTATTATGCAAGCTCTCCTCATCTTACCTTAAAGAGCTTCCTCATAAATATATGCTCCAAAAAAATTAGTAAATGCAATAATTTTTTTTCTGTTACTGAGCACCAACTCCCTCCTATTTAATTTCTAACAACATGCTATTTATTTCATTTTCAAACAGATAAAATTATTTTCATTTTTATATTTATTTTAGTATTTACTATATATGAGTTTTATGACAACTCATAAATATTATAATTTATTTTTATTACCGCTTAACAAAACATACACTTGTTTATTATTATTTTCCATATTACTATTATCAATTAAATTCCTATTTTAAAACACTTTATTTACCTCCTTAATATTATTATTTATCAAAGTGCCCTCTAGACTAATAGTTTTATTTTAATGAAGCAATTAAACAAAACATTAATCAAAGAATTATAACCTAAGTAAACCAAATACCGAACAAAACTTGATGACTATACATGATTGAACAACAGTGACTAACTATCATGCCCAAGCTATCCTTACTGATAGGATGCAATACTAGATACTCATCCTTTTAAGGATGGTGACTAAACTAGGGGACCTTACGTTATCTCCATTTAACAATTTCCATTATTGTTAAGGCATGCTCAGACCTGTCAATTCAGGTGGAGTTGATGCCTGATACCTGCAATCTGTAGTAAATGAAATGGTCAAACATATAGATATATAACCATATAGTCAAACACACCATGAAAATAAATTGTAGCGTAGCAGGGTACTCATGCATGAGTAATGTGACACTATCCCTTTTACAACACATCAAACAATCAACCACATCACGTATAACATACAATTGCTTAACGAACAAGATAGAACAATCACATACATAATGATCAAATACAAACAATTACCAAATAATAGTATCATAACACATAAGGCTCAGAATTAAATTAATCTGCATCATCAAATATGTCCATCAGGCTAATATATCATATGCATAACCCAATTAAATAGTAGTATCACCAAAATATCATCAACTTACATCATAACTGGAGGTCTAACATCAACAAAGTATCATCAACTAACATCATAATAGTAAATCCATGATCAAGCAAAATGTCATACTATCTAGATCTAATAGAACAACTTTTAGTCTAATAGAAAGAAAAAAATGAGGGGCACTACAGTCCCTTTGACATGGATATCACCTTCACATAAAGTCAAAGCATATGCTAACACATGGTAATCTTATACCCAAAGGGAAACTCAAAAGATAAGGATGATAGGAACTACATATGACCAACTCGTGGAGTCAACTAAAGAAAGAATTTTAAAATTGGGTAGCTATTCTAAAGGTATAGTCATGCAAAAACCTGCTACAAACAAAATATAAATATATTATTCATAGATTGAATGACAACAAAATAAACTTGATCAAATTAATTTATGCCCAACATTTTAAATAGAATATATAGCTCCCAAGGAATCTCCATTAAGACTAAATTACTCAACCCAATCTGCATTGAATGAGCTAGTTGAAAAGATAATACTTAAGTATAGGATCCAACAGTTAAAAAGTCAGTAGAGCTTCTAAAGAGATCATATTCTTAACACATCTATATTACACTCCAGAGGAAATTCAGATTTTCATAGAGCTTATTCAAATACAAATCATCTCCTAAGATTGAAGCTTGAGGTAAGAACATATTTGTTCTATCCCTTTAGGACCAAATAATCATGCTTAACTAAATCCATAACACATATGATCTATCCCACACTCATAGAAACAATAATGATACATGGATCAACCTTGTAGCTTACAAATTGATCTAGTAAATTTATTAGATGATTTCTTCCAAGAATCTCCTTTTAAATTCTTCTCTTGATTAGAGTAACTTAGATAAAATCAATACCTATCAAGCTACAACAAAGTTTTTACATAAATTTATGCTAAGTTATATTGTAGGCCCATAACCCACAAATCCTAGGATCACTCTCCATGTTATCTTATCACCATTTAGTGATTAGTCTACAACATCATTAGATTCTTTCATATTTTTCCAATCTCGGATTCTCAATACTCTCAAATTCTTCTTTAAAAACATTGAAAAGGTTTTTTCGCGTTCACTTGATTAACTACTTTATCTCAATCACATTGTTATTCAAAACCAAAAAAGGTTTACCAAATCTTCTTGGTCACAAATTTACTCTCCATTAAATCATATAATCAATTACTCCTCAAGGCACGGATCTGAATATGACCTTTCTCAAACTTTAGGGTCAATAACATATCAAAAGGAGTTAAAATTAGTGATCATCCAAACCCAAAATTGCTTGAGGACAAGCAATCTTGAGTGGGGAGGACTGTCATGTCCCTATATTGAATCGATTATTAATCAAATACAATATAATATATTTATTTAAATTATATTATTAATATAAGTATAAATATTAATAATTTTATTATAATATATATTATTATATTATATAAATATCAATAAATATTATAAATAAATTAATTAAATATTATAAATTAAATAATATATATTATATATTAATATTATAAAGTATTAAATATTATAAGAGGGCATCTATTCCTTTTAAGGGTGACACACTTTACAAAGGGAAAAGCCTTAATTAAAGGCAATTCATTTGATTAAGGAGACTGACTTGGTTATGAAGATTAATATGTTGAGACAAATTTTAATCGACTCCTCTAGAGTGGTGATCTCATGAAGCAATGAAGACAAATATTTGTGAGGATCTAATAATTGGTAATTACTAATTGTTAATAGCAGCAATAATATATTAAAGAGGTTGAGTTGATGTCTCCTCATAGATTGGCAATTCCCTTCAAAGGAGACACCTGATGGAAAAAGGTAGCATTCCAAGGATATAAAAGGGAATCAGTGGAGTTCACCAAACAATTCATTCAATCATCGAATCATATCATCATCTATCGAATTGGTAGTGTTGATGCATAAATCTATGGGTTTAATCTAGCAGTAACATGGGAAACTCTAAGACATGGGATTGCTCCTAAGAGTGACCTCTAGATTTTAAGGAAGCTGGCTCCTCTGTTCTTTCAGTGGGGGTTTGGGGAAAAGGTTAGAAAGAAAACTAGATTGCAGAAATAAATGCCTAAAACCAAGGCAATCTGCCAAATTTAAAACTCAATTTGTGCAGTGTCAAAGCTTGAAAGATTTAACTAGAAATTTAAAGAGTAAAATGCGTGATTAAAACCAGTTTGTAAGCAGATCTAACAAAGGTAGAATAAACTGAGAAAATAGAAACAACAAACAGAGATTAACTCCAATATGCACAAAATAATGACTCTTTATTTGAATGAATGACAAAATTACAGAGGATGAAATTGTTGCACAAAGTAAAATATTACATTCTCCTAAGAAGCATTCACTACTAAGGCAAAATAAAATCTCTGCTACTAGCTGCTCTAAATGTGATCTGTAGAATATGTTGAAATCTGAATAACTCTCCCAAATCTAACTTGGATCTGGCTTATTTGTAGTCTAAAAATCCAATCAAAAATATCTCAATGGCCTCAACTAAAAATCTGCAACCAACTCCATGAAATCTGACACTAAATCCAGCAAAATGCAACTGCAACTGAACTGGCAACAGAAAATCTGAATTGAACTAAAACTGGTGGTATCTATGGCTTCCATGACTGAAAATATTTTGTAGTATCAAGAAAGTAAAACTCCTACCACTCCCTCTTGCTTCCTATAGCTTGCCATGAAAAGTGGAAGTGGCTGCATATTTAGGGTTTCACTTTAGTTTTCTTGTGAAGAGAGAGTCATATAAAAATAATAAAGCTTCCTCTTCATATCAGCATAAGGGACCCACCTCATTTAATAAGAAACTTCTTATATATTACTTAAAATATATTTAATCCTGTGAGTTATGAAAGAGAACTCAAATTAATATTAAAGCTTAACTTTAATTGAAGGGGCCCAACCATATAGAAACTCCTATTTAATATGAGACTTAACCTCTACAAAATCCCATGACACATGATGCATTTAATTAAATGAAATGAAGCACTTCATTTTCCTATCCTCGGGCTGCTCCACGTGGTGAAGTCTGCTTTCTCCTTTTGCTTGCTTTGCAGTGCTATCCCCCATGTGCATCACTCGACTTCCTTTTCAAGTTGCTCTCAACTCTTCAAGTGCCTACACATGGTTGTCTCTAAACCAGTCTTTGGTTCCAATTTATTTCTCTTGTAGCTAACATGTGGTAGCCTCCGGTGGTCTTAGTCTCAGTGGTATCGAAGGGTACTAAGTTTTCTCATGCTGTTGTGGCTCTGCATTATAAGCCACACCATATATTGTTTATGCTGCACAAAAAATGGTCGAAGTACATTTATTAGTATCATTCCTTATATCTAGCAGCGTCTTCTCTTCTAAGTTGAGTGCTTGTTTATATTATTTCAATGATGCCATATATGTGAGCCATCCTTTGTATCTAGCTATGCTAAAAAAGACCGTGCTACCTTCACCCACAGGCCAATTCTAATTTTATGTTTAGATGCATTTAATATGAAGACATGGTGCTTTGCATGAAGACCCACACCCTCATTATATGTTGTAACGCCATCTAATATGGCTGTGACTATATTTTAGGGTATTTGTTCCCTCCAAACAGGCCGATCTTCATGATAATGTGATGCAGGAGCATCCAGTGGTGTAAGGGTAATCTTGCATCACCCAAAAAAAGATGTGTTTCAAAATTGTTGTTGTTCTTTCCATTTATTTTCAAAATTTGTTGTTCTGGTTTTATAATCGCCTGAATAATGATGTAGAACTTTCAGTTTTTCCAAACTGCTAAAAATAGTAACCTGCTATTTTTAGAAAGTTTGCATTTGGGCATGGATTGAAGATCATTTGCAAGCTGAAAGATATTAAAGTTTCCATTTCCTGAAAAATGCCTGAAAATTATTCAAATTCAGGTTTGAGGCACTAAATGGCCCTGTACGGGCTTGAAAATGGCCAAAATCGATAAAGCAAATTCTTAGCGTGTAGAGTACTCTGCGAGCTTTCCGACGCATAAAATAGTTCGTCAATCAGACACCCGGATCAAAAGTTATGACTCCCAGAAATTGACCTATTTTTGGAGGGAGATGTAAATTTTGAAATTAGGTTGTTGGCCACCAAAAAGGCTATTAATAACCATTTTTGGGAACCCTGGGCAATAGTAGAGTTAAGGGGGGGAGTGTAGAGTCAAGAATAGGTGGGAAAATAGAAACCCTAGCTGATTTGGGGTTACAGAAGGCAGATGATTCCAGAGTCTTGGGATAGGAAGTTGTAATGTGTTGTAGCCTATGGAGGATTGATTCCTCTGATTGTAATTGAGCTTCTATAGTGTAATGAGTTACCCAGATCACCGACCATGAGGTAGTTTGCACCAGGACCTAAGGTTGTGGGTTTGCTGTAGAGATCAAGATACATCCACGAAGAAACCGTATTGGGAGGAATGCTTTGACGGAAGAGAGTTTTAGAGCCCTGCAAAGGCAAACTGATGCATTACAAGAGGAGCTGCAAAGAGGGTTTGAGTTGAGAACAAGAGAAGAAAGTGAAGATGAAGTTGAAGAAGAGCTATTTGAGGATGAACAAGAAGCTACAAGAGATCCTACAGAAGTTAGGTTGTTGAGGGCCATTTCAAAGATTGGAAAGAGGCCTAGGACTGAATTTTCTACATATTCTGGAGATTTGAATCTAAAACAACTTATTGATTGGATCAATGACATGGAGGAATACTTCAAGTATGAAGATGTAGAAGACACATATCAAAAACAAAATTGAAGGGCCATGCCAATATTTGGTGGAAGGAGGTCTAGTTAGAGAGGAACATAAGAGGAAAAGGAAAGATCACTAGATGGGATCAGATGGTGGAGAAATTGAAGAAGTAGTTCATTCTTGTGGACTATGAGATGGAGTTGCTGAAGAAGCTGCAAGGACTGAAGCAAGGTAACAAGTCTGTTAAAGACTATACAGAAGAATTTTATAAGATTACTATCAGAACTGGTCATGCAGAGCCCAACAAGGAGAAGGTAGTTTGTTACATTAATGGGTTGAGGCCAAGTATTCAAGAGGAGATGAGCCTAGTCAGAATGACCACCATAGAAGATGCATACCAATTTTCCCTTAAGGTGGAAGAGAAGTTGAATAAAAGATTTGATAGTAAGCAAAGGGGAAGAGGTCAAGGTGGAAGGACCAGTGGAAGGCCCTATGGAGGCCGTAATGAAGATCAAAAGAAAAGTGAAGAAGCTAGCACCAGTCAAAATTAGAGAGGGGATAACACCTACCGCCCTCATGACTAGAACAATGGTGAGCAAAGAGGAAGAGGAAGAGGTAGATCTGGGCAAGGACCCAGAAGAGGAGGTTTCAATGGAACCTATTTCCAATGTGGGGAAGAAGGGCATCGAGCATACAAGTGTCTGCAACATCAAGGAAGGACAAATAGAAGACCTAAAGGCAATGCATGAGTTGCACATGTAGATGAAGATGCACATTCTAAGCATTCTGAAGATGCTGAAAGGGGAGAAACCCTAGTTATCAGAAGAACCTTGCTGAATGAGGAGAAAGAACCCAATTAGAGGAAGAGTTTATTTCACACAAGGTGCAAATGTGAAGGTAAGTGTTGTGATATCATTATTGACAGTGGAAGCATTGATAATCTTGTTTCAGAGGAGATGGTTGACAAGTTGAAGTTGACAAGAAGAAAGCATCTGTATCCATATCAGATTGCTTCATTGCAGAAGGATCTTAGAGCTTTGGTCAATGAGCAGTGTTTAGTGAAGTTCAATATTGGTGACTACCATGATGAGGTATTGTGTGATATCATACCGATGGATGCATGTCATATGTTGTTGGGGAGGTCATAGCAGTATGATAGGAGCACTATCCATGATGGTCATGCAAACACATATTCCCTAACAAAGGATGGAGTTCATCATAAGTTGAAGCCCTTAAAGGAGGTGGAAGAAAAGGTATGTATTACTGCCAGAATTTGCCTGGTAGATGGTAGGAAATTTTTAGATATGTTGGAAGAGTTCTAGGACATTATCTCTGATAATGTACCAGAAGGTTTACCACTAGTAAGGAAGATAAGTCATCAAATAGATTTGATACCAAGAGCCACTCTGCCAAACAAGGCAGCCCACAGAATGACCCCTGCAGAGAATGAAGAGTTGAACAGACAAGTTTAGGAGTTGTTGAGGAAGGGACTGATAAGGAAGAGCCTAAGTCCATGTGTGGTACCTATAGTACTAGCACCAAAGAAAGATGGAGAATGGAGGATGTGTACAGACTCTTGAGCCATCAATAAGATAACGATCAAGTATAGATTTCCATTACTAAGAATGGATGACATCATGGATTGTTTGAGTGGAGCCAAGTACTTCACAAAAATTGACCTGAAGAATGGGTATCACTAGATCCGTATCAGAGAAGGAGATGAATGGAAGACAACCTTCAAGACAAAGGAAGGTTTGTATGAGTGGTTAATCATGCCATTTGAGCTAACCAATGCACCGAGCACATTCATGCGGCTCATGAACGAGGTATTGAAAGAATTTTTGGGAAGTTTTGTTATCATTTATTTGGATGATATTTTAATTTTCAGTAAGACTTGGGATGAGCATCTGATGCATATCAGAAGAGTTCTAGAGAAGCTAAGGGAGGAGAAGTTGCTGATTAATTTGAAGAAATGTAGTTTTGCAAAGGAGTTGGTATACCTGGGATTTGTTGTCTCAGAGGAAGGTCTTAATATGGACCAAGAAAAAGTAAGGGCTATCATTGAATGGCCTACACCAAGGAGTGTAACGGAGGTAAGATCTTTTCATGGTTTGGCAATTTTTTATAGAAAGTTTATTAGGAAGTTTAGTAGCATTTGTGTACCCCTAACTGAGACAATGAGAGGGGATAGAAAAGAGTTTAGATGGACTAAAGGAGCAGACAAGAACTTTGATACATTGAAGCAGAAAGTCATAGAACAACTTGTTTTAGCACTTCCAAATTTCAATAAGGTATTTCAGGTAGATTGTGATGCTAGTGGTAGTGGTATAGGAGCTGTTTTGAGCCAAGAAGGTAAGCCCATTGCCTATTTTAGTGAGAAGCTTAATGATGCCAAGAAAAAGTATTCTTTTTATGATCAAGAATTTTATGCAATAGTTTAGGCTTCGAAGAAATGGAGACATTATTTGTTGCCAAAAGAGTTTGTTTTATATACTGATCATCAGGCTTTGCAGTATCTTAAGAGTCAAGGGAAGTTGAACCAAAGGCACTTAAAATGGGTTGAGTTTTTGCAGAGCTATACTTTTGTTTTGAAGCATAGGAGTGGGAAGTCCAACAGAGTGTAGATGTCCTGAGTAGAAGGCAAAATTTGTTGATAGAAATGAAGATAGAGGTTGTTGGGTTTGATGAGCTCAAAATTTTGTATCCTGAGGATCTAGATTTTGCAGAGGCCTGGAAAGCTTGTTTGGAACCTGTTACTTTGGACAAGACAAAATGGTTGGATTTCATAATCCAAGATGGCATGTTGTTTAGAGGAAGCCAGTTGTGCATTCCAAGGAGTTCCATGAGAGAGAACCTGATTAAGGAGAAGCATAGTGGAGGATTGGCCGGACACTTTGGTTGAGATAAGACCATTGCTATTGTTGGTGAAAATTATTATTGGCCACAGTTGCTGCAGGATGTGAGGAAATTTGTGCAGAGTTGCAGAGTATGTCAGATGGCAAAAGGAGCAAGTCAGAACACAGGTCTATATTAGCCGTTACCTGTACCAGATGAGCCATGGGATGATATCAGTATGGATTTTGTTCTTGGTTTACCAAGGACACAGAGAGGACATGATTCTATTTTTGTGGTGGTGGATAGATTCTCGAAGATGGCACATTTTATTCCTTGCAGGAAGACTAACAATGCTATTCATATTGCTAAATTATTTTTCAAAGAGGTGGTGAGATTACACGGTCTACCAAAGAGCATAGTTTCAGATCGAGATACCAAGTTTGTTGGTTATTTCTAGAGGACATTGTGGAAGAAGTTGAAGATAGATTTGAAGTTCAATTCTGCACACCATCCATAGACTGATGGACTGACAGAAGTGGTGAATAGGAGTTTGGGTAACCTGCTACGATGCTTAGTCTAAGATAAGCCCAAGGGATGGGATTTGATTTTACCACAGGCATAATTTGATTACAACAATTATGTCAATAGGAGTACTAGTAAATCATCATTCCAGATTGTATATGGAAATAATCCAAGAAATGCTTTAGAGTTGAGGAATCTAGACAATGGAGAAAAGACAAGTGCTGAGGCTGAAGACTTTGCAGAACATCTGAAGAATTTGCATGAAGAGGTGAGAAAGCACATTAATAAGATGAATATTAGTATAAGGTAGATCAGAATAGGAGGTATAAAGAGTTCCAGGTAGGAGATGAAGACATGGTTCACTTGAGAAAAGAAAGGTTCCCAATTGGAACATACTATAAGTTGAAAATGAAGAAATTTGGACCATGCAAAATCTTGAAGAAGTATGATTCAGGAAATGCATATGAGGTAGAGTTGCCAAGTGGAATTAATATTTCCCCTATATTCAACATTGTTGATTTAACAGAATATCATGAGGGTGGCACAGAGGATGGAACAACAGAAGAACAGTGGAGTATTCCAGCATCTATTTCAATGGAGGAGATAGAAGAGATATTGGATAGCCATGTGGGAAGAAGTACTCAGAACAGGCAATATGAAGAATATCTGGTGAAATGGAAAGGAAGACCTGTTGAAGATTCTTCTTGGTTATCTAAGGCAGAGGTTGACCGTTTGGGTTTTCCTCACACAAACACCTGAGACGTGATAGGGTCACTTCTCAAATTACCCTGGGTGTCTGATGCAAGAGCATCCAGTGGTGTAAGGGCAATCTTACATCACCCAAAAAAAGATGTGTTTCAAAATTATTGTTATTCTTTCATTTCTTTTCAAAATTTGTGGTTCTGGTTCCATAATCGCCTGAATAATGATGTAGAACTTTTAGTTTTTCCAAACTGCTAAAAATAGTAACCTGCTATTTTTAGAAAATTTGCATTTGGGCATGAATTGAAGTCAAAATTTATAGGAAGTTACATAACAGAAATATAAGACCTTTGGTGAAGGAATCACATGAAGATCATTTGTGAACTGAAAGATATTAAAGTTTCCACTTCCCCAAAAATGCCTAAAAATTATTCAAATTTAGGTTTGAGGCACTAAATAGCCTCGTACGGGCCCAAAAATGGTCAAAACTAGTAGAAATGGTTCTTAGTGCATAGAGCACTTTGCGAGCTTTCTGATGCATAAAACGGTTCGTTAATCAGACACCTATATCAAAAGTTATGGCTCCCAGAAATTGACCTATTTTTTGGAGGGAGATGCAAATTTTGAAATTAGGTTGTTGGCCACCAAAAAGGCTATTAATAACCATTTTTGGGAACCTTGGGTAGTAGTAGAGTTAAGGGGGGAGTGTAGAGTCAAGAATAGGTGGGAAAATAGAAACCCTAGCTAATTTGGGGTTACAGAAGGCAGATGATTCTAGAGTCTTGGGATAGGAAGCTGTAATGTGTTGCAGCATGTGGAGGATTGATTCCTCTGATTGTAATTGAGCTTCTGTAGTGTAATGAGTTACCCAGATCAATAAAAGAAAGTTCTATTTTCTGTGTTCAATTTCTATTGTTGTGTGTTTTGTGATTTACCCCCTTCATCATAATGAACGCCCTTACTTTGTGACCTGCACCATGTTATATTTGAAATTGGCCACTACACTATCTTAAGGCCATTCCTTATTGCTAAGTGCCATCTTTTATGATGCTTGTGACAATTTCAAAACAATGCCACCGGTTGTAGAGATGCCATCACTATATATGAAGCTTGTGCTTTAATTCTTTCACTGAATCCAAGCTCATTTCTAGTAGTGATGCCTTTCTCTTTACTTCATTGATTCACCACTATTTAAAATGGCTATGCCTTGATTTACTCCAAGCCGCAAATAGCTTGTGCTCTTCATGCTTCATTGGTAGCCATTCTTTAAATAGCTTAATATCTGTTTCTTCGTAAGCCATGCCTTTATTTTAAACTGTGGCTGCATTTCTACAAGCTGATCCCTATTTGATAGAACGTCACGATTTATCATGACAGGCCACACCACCATTACCTAACTTGCCTCTTTTATATATGTTGCAGCATATATTGCATCATGCCTTTGATTCTAATGATAGAGCTATTACTTTGTACTTTGCATTTAACTTTAAAATAGGCTACTATCTTCTGTCAAACTGAGCAACTGCCATATTTTCATGAGTTCAAGACTTTTACATGACTGTGTTTGTGGAGGGACATGCCATGATTTTGAATAGCCGCGCTATCCTTGACTACCCTATATATATATGTATATGTATATATATATATATATATATATATGTACATATATATACATATATATATATATACATATATATACATATATATATATATACATATATACACACACACACACACATATATATATATATATTGTCTTTGATTTAAATTGGTCATCACTCCATAATAATATTCATCATATTATCCTTATAATATGAGTCATGCCTTTTCTTCTCATATGGTGGCATTCCTCTATAAAGACTAGGAATTATTTTTTAGAAAGAGCTACACCCTATTCTTAATGCTAAGCTTGGACTGAACTCCAACAATTGATGCAATGTCTCTTATTCATAAGAGCATGTGATAAACTCATTAACTCTGTGCCTTTTTATGATCTCATAGTAATGATATTGTAAAGATTAAGAAGTGGTGTAAAACTTTTATCACCAGTTCATGGCGATAGACTGGGAGAAAGTGCCTGCATGTGCAAAACCCTAGAATCTCTAGTTTCAAGGCCTGAAGACTTATCCATTGAGCAAATAGTCATATTGTTCTAAAAAATAACCACTCTGAAGACACATCTGAAAATTGTCCTAAAGATGTATGATGCTGAACTGAAGCACTGCAGAACTAACTACATAGTCACCACAACAATTGACCATTGAAACCTCTAGAACTGATACGGAGTTGAGCCACACAATAGATCCTTCTCCACAGCAGCAGAGGCTTATTGAAAAGCAAACTGACTAAACTAAAATCTAATGCTACTAATGTATCTTATTGAACTTCTGATTCTAACTCATTAACATATTAAACATACAAGAATATGTCCATTTACTAGGACAACAAAGTAATTGCCACATCTGATAATCTTGTTCAAATGAATCCTCATCAAACTAAAAATGAACTAGACAAACTGTATGAAGAAATATAACAAGATTTTGTACATTGTTACTTCTCTGCACTCTAGAGATTCTCTCTTTACTTCAAAACACCAATCAGGTTGATTGGCATATTGTGCCTTCTTCAGCAGAGTGTGGGAAGGGAGAATAAAGCATTGAAGCTTTTCCTTCTGTTTGCATCTAAAAGATTCTACCAACAAAACTTCTTTGGTGACTTCTTTTGTTGACTCTTTATCTAAATGGTGATCCATGATAGCATCAAGATCAAGCTGACAGGTGATAGAATTACCTAGAATAGTCTTGAACTTGATTGGAATTCACTCTTGGAGGAAGAAGGGTGTAGAATCTAACTCAGTTTGTGACACTGTATGTGACTCTTGGGTTGTGCAAATATCCCTTTGATTTTCATCCTCATGAATCTTTTGTTACATCAGTGGGTCCTCATCAAAAAGAAGTGAATACCCATTTTCAAAACTAGAAAATAAATCAGATCTTGCATCATCTTCTGTTTTAGAACTTCCTCCATGATCACCTTCAATAGGCTTTGTGAAAACTTACTGAATTATAGGATCTTCCACATCAAGAAGCTGGTATCCTTGTTGCAAGATCAAGAATAAATCCTCATTATAATCCAAATGTTACTCATGCACCTCTATAGTATCTTCATCAAGATTTAAAACTTCCTTTGCAACCTTCTTTTCAAGATTAGGCACAGACTATTCATAACTGTTTACCCAGTACTTTTAAGCTTCAAAACCCTTCTTGGAGTACTTTTTAGCTTCTAGAAATATCACCTCATCATTAACTTCTAAATTTTCATCATTACTTGAATGAAATCTTGAATCACATGTTACCACAAGTGCTTGATGCTCAAGATCAGAAGAATATACTGAAAAAAGGGAGCACCACCTTGCTTGTATCTTGATCTTTGAAACATGATTCCTCCTTTATATCAAAGTGATAGAGAATGTGATCTATGACCTCAATGGGCTGATCTACACCTACAAAACCTTGTAATGCATGATTTTGAAGGTTATTGGGTTTGTTCTGGCTATATCTGGTTTGTTGCTCATATAGAATTAGGGGTGTAAAAATTGGATCAACATTATACATGGCTTGATATTTTAATTCATTTAGTTCATGGGAGAGGACTTTTATTAGTTCTTTCACAGCACTCATCTCCTCATAATTTGACAAATCAATAGGGAGGGTGGGTGGATTAGAATAGGCATGCATTTGACTGCAAGAAAGAGTTCAAGATAGGTTATTTGCATGAGGCATCAGCTATTTAAAAGGTAAAGGAGGCAGTTTACCAGACATTATAAGATTACTTTCAGCCTTAATGGCAAGATCATATGACTGAGGAAGGGTTTCACCTCCTAAGGATTGTATCATCACAGATATCTTAGGGTCTAAAGCCTTTAAATAATACAAGAATGCAAAGGCTGGAGGAGGCCTCAAGTCAATAGAGAATTTCTTCCATACCTTGTCAAATCTTAAATTGAAATCATGTATGGGCTCCATAGGATGCCTTTTGATTTTGATGAGATTGTGGGTAAGAGTGTTGACGTCTGTCCTTTCTCTAAACTAATTGTAGATGAGCCTAGTGAGTTGATCCCATCCAGTGATCGAACCAAGCTGCAAACTTCTATACCATTCATTCACTTTTCCTTTGAAGGATTATGCCAGTAACAAGAGTGCATGATTTTTAGTTGTGACATTGTGAATAGAGCATAGATTGGCTACATCTTGAATGTGATCTATAGGACAAACAGAGCCATTTCCAAGAAAGTGAGGTAATGCCTTCCATGCTGTGTCAAGACCCTAACCTTGCTGCTGAAGAACAAGAGGACTTGAATCCCAAGTCACAAAGGGTAGATCTCTTTGAATATTCAGGTGTACATAGATACCAGGGGCTATGATAATCTACAAGAGAAAAGATTCAAGAAAGATCTGCCAGTAAAGTCACCAGATAGATGATTCATGCTCTTATGAGCAAATATTTCTGTGATTTTCCATCAAAATCACAAAAATACAAGGAAAAGATCACTAAAAACCAAGACCCAAGTCTTTGAATCTAGTCCCACCAGGTGTGCCAAAAACTATTGATGCATAAATCTATGGGTTTAATCTAGGAACAACATGGAAAACTCTAAGATGGGATTTCTCCTCAGAGTGACCTCCACATTTTAAGGAAGCTGGCTCCTCTCTTCTTTCAATGGGGGTTTGGGGAAAAGGTTAGAAAGAAATCTAGACTACAGAAATAAATGCCTAAAACTAAGGCGATCTGCCAAATTTAAAATTCAGTTTGCACAATGTCAAAGATTGAAATATTTAACTGGAAATTTAAAGAGCAAAATGCATGATTAAAACCAGTTTATAAGCAGATCTAACTGAGGTAGAATAAACTGAGAAATTAGAAAAAAGAAATAGAGATTAACTCCAATATGTATAGAACACTAACTCTTTATTTGAATGAATGAAAAAATTACAGAGGATGAAATTGTTGCACAAAGTAAAATATTACATTCTCCTGAGAAGCATTCACTGCTAAGGCAAAAGAAAATCTCTACTACTGGCTGCTCTAAAATTTGATCTGTAGAATATGTGGAACTTTGAATAACTCTCCCAAAACTGACCCAGATCTGGCTTATTTGTAGTCTAAAAATCCTAACAAAAATATCTCAACAGCCTCAACTAAAAATCTGCAACCAACTCCATGAAATCTGGCACTAAATCTGGCAAAATGCAACTGCAACTGAACTAGCAAAATCTGAACTAAACTAAAACTAGTGGTATCTGTGGCTTCCATGACTAAAAATATCATGTAGCATGAAGAAAGTAAAACTCTTGCTGCTCCCTCTTGCTTCCTATAGCTTGCCATGAAAAATGGAAGTGGCTGCATATTTAAGGTTTCACTTTTGTTTTCTCATGAAGAGAGAGTCATATAAAAATAATAAAGCTTCCTCTTCATATCAGCATATGGGACCCACCTTATTTAATAAGAAACTTCTTATATATTACTTAAAATATATTTAATCATGTGAGTTATGAAAGAGAACTCAAAATAATATTAAAGCTTAACTTTAATAGAAGGGGCCCCACCATATAGAAACTGTTTAATATGAGACTTAACCTCTACAAACTCCTGTGACACATGATGCATTTTATTAAATGAAACGAACCATTTCATTTTCCTATCCTCGAGCTACTCCACATGGTGAAGTCCACTTTCTCCTTTTGCTTGCTCTGCAGCGCTGCCCCCCACATGTATCACTTTGCTTCCTTTTCAAGTTGCTCTCAACTCTTTGGGTGCCTACATGTGGTTGTCTCCGAAACATTTTTTGGTTCCATTTTATTTCTCTTGTAGCTAACATGAGGTAGCCTCTGGTGGTCTTAGTCTCAGTGGTATCGAAGGGTGCTGAGTTTTCTCATGTTGTTGTGCATCTGCATTATAAGCCACACCATATATTGTTTACGCTGCACAAACAATGGCTAAAGTGCATTTATTAGTATCATTCCTTATATCTAGTAGTGTCTCATCTTCTAAGTTGAGTGCTTGTTTATATTATTTGAACAATTCCATATATGTGAGCCATCCTTTATATCTAGTTGTGTTGAAAAAGACCATGCTGCCTTCATCCACAGGCCAATTCTCATTTTATGTTTAGATGCATTCAATATGAAGACGTGTCTTCATCTGAATGGCACCTTGCATGAAGACTCGCACCCTCATTATATGTTGTAATGCCATCTAATATGGTTGTGACTGTATTTTATGGTATTTGTTCCCTCCAAATAGGCTGATCTTCATGATAATGAATGCCTTTACTTTATGACCTGCGCCATGTTATATTTGAAATTATCTACTACACTATCTTATGGTCGTTCCTTATTGCTAATTTCCATCTTTTATGATGCTTGTGACAATTTGGAAACAGCGCCACCGGTTGTAGAGATGCCATCACTATATATGAAACTTGTGCTTTAATTCTTTCACTGAATCGAAGCTTGTTTCTAGCAGTGATGCCTTTCTCTTTGCTTCATTGATTCACCACTATTTCAAATGGCTATGCCTTGATTTACTCCAAGCCGCAAATAGCTTGTGCTCTTCATGCTTCGTTGGCAGCCATTTTTTAAATAGCTTAATGTCTGTTTCTTCAGAGACCATGCCTTTATTTTAAACTGTGGCTGCATTTCTACAAGCTGATCCCTATTTGATAGAACATCACCATTTATCATGACTGGCCGCACCACCATTACCTGACTTGCCTCTTTATATATGTTGTAGCATATATTGCATCATACCTTTTATTATAATGATAGAGCTATTACTTTGCACTTTGCATTTAACTTTAAAATATGCCACTATCTTCTGTCAAACTGAGCAACTACCATATTTTCATGAGTTCAAGACTTTTACATGACTGTGTTTTTGAAGGGAAGTGCCATGATTTTGATTAGCCGCGCTATTCTTGACTACCCTATATATTGTCTTTGATTTAAATTGGTCATCACTCCTTAAGGCTGAGCCTTCCTTTATGCATCATATTATCCTTATAATAAGCTTCATACCTTTTCTTCTCATATGGTGGCATTCCTTTGTAAAGACTAGGCATTATTTTTTGGAAAGAGCTACACCCTATTCTTAATGCTAAGCTTGGACTGAACTCCAACAATTGATGTATGTCTCTTATTCATAAGAGCATTTGATAAACTCATTAACTCTGTGCCTTTTTATGATCTCATAGTAATGATATTGAAAAGATTAAGAAATGGTTTAAAACATTTATCACCAGGTAGTACCATCTCATATCACTGATTCACAATATTTATTTCAAGTGTAGCAGTCACTATACATCGATCATTCCCAACAAATACAAAGCATTCATATAAGCATTGATCATTGTTCAATAACATTATTAATTAAGCATAAATATCAATCTTCAACAGCAATTCATGCAAGGAATATATATATATATATATATATATATATATATATATATATATATATATATATATATATATATATATATATATATATATATATATATATATATAAATATATATATATATATGATATAATAGAGGTAGCATATTGCATATATATATCCATCCAATAGTGGTGGTATATTATCTTGTTCCTCTTAAAGGAACAACCTTACACAAGGAAGTATTATCTTAGTGATCCATAGGATTCTCAAAACATCCAAGAAGACGAATCTCATTGTAACATCACTATCCATAATGCTCAAGATATAACTTAAACATTCATCTTAATCAAGAGATTAGTTATCATCATGATTATGCAAACAATACTTAACCATAAAGAATCATTTTTTTTTTTTATCAATTAAGCATGTCATTCTAATCAGAATATAACAAAGATTACTATTGTCAATTCAAGTATGCACCCTTGTTAAGATTTCTAAAAACTTAACTACTTGTTGAAACATGGAATCATTCTTAGATGTGGGTCTCCTTTCATAAGAACAAATCTCTAGAGTGAGCTAGTTCTCTTGTAACTTCTAAACTACCAACTTGAGGGGAAAAGAGATAAAAAGATGTAACTAAAATATAAACTAACTCTGAAATCTAAACTAGATGAAGTTCTATCACTCACAAGCAGATCCTCTAACATAAACCCTCACAATTCCACTGATAGTTACTCCTTAAGTAATTTGCAACAAGGTTTGGTGTCAAACACAAACTCCAACTAGGAAGAACTGAATTTTAACAGTATTGAGATAAAATAAAGGACTAAAATAGTCACAATATAACATCAGATTAAGACTGCAAAATATGTGAAACATGATGATTTACTATTAGAACTGAAAGGAATTCAATGAATAAAAAAAATGTGTATGAGCCAACTGCTATATACAACTCTGCAAGAGAGAACAAACTGATGCTAACTGACTAAGAAAAAACTAAGTTGTTCTCCTATAAATGTCTCCAAATGACTCCTCCGAAGAAAGTTGAAAAAGCTCCTAAAAATAGAACCTAAGTCCATTTTCGAGCTACTTATGAAAGTAAAAAATAAAGCATTGAATCTACCACCAATCTATGAAATAAAATTGCAAAACTGCCCTCTCATGTGGTCCAACCATAAATCTACTTTTCTCTGCTCATGAAAACTCCAAAATTCGTCCTATATGGCTCTGAATAAAAGAAATCAAAATGGAATATTTGATCTATTTTATTAGCCTATAAATTGCCTAAAATGGTTAAACTTTAAAAGCAATTCATAATTTCATTGCCTTAAAGTTAACTTTATAATGATATGGCAATTTTAATCAATATCCTATCGATATGATTTTTTTTGCAAAAATAAAATGATATCTGGTTTATAATTTTACCAAGATATTTACAAGATATCACAAATGATTTTCTATAAAAATCATAAAAAATATGAACTAATACACATGTTTGCAAAAAATGAATAAGATCCTTAAAAATGCTTGACACCATGGACTCCATGTGTCAATATCCCGCCACCTCACCATTATCCATATGGCTTGAAAAAAATGCCAACTCCCTGCCTTTATAGTGCCACCATGTCACATTGACCCCCTTTGACCATATCTTCATTCTACATATTCTTCACACACAAGGTTCTTGTTTTGATCTCTATACATATATTGAAATATGCGAAGGAATAATAAAGAATGCATAAGTGGGAGGTCAAAGACACTTGACCACATGCATTATGAAATAATATATTGACTCCAAAGTTAGTCGACCACATATGATGTTAAGACCTTAGCAAATTATGAAGGCACATTTCATGATCATGTCCACCTTTGAGTTAATACATCAAGTCATATTCCAAGTGCTATCGGCCACTCCTACTTATGATTACTAGGTATCATCCAACACAAAGTGTTGACCCTGATCTCATTTGGATAAAAATGATTATATTTTGCATTGTCAAAAATGAAAGGGATGTCGAAACAAAAGAAAGTGGGAAACCCTAAAACATCGTCCATTTAATTTTCGTTGTTGGCATTGAGTTGGCTCTGCAATTGTGGCCACTGACTTGGGGTTTCACGCTTTTGTGTTTTGCTCCATTTGATGGTCTTCTACAGTTGAAAACTCTACATTTCTTTGGCCAAAATGATAGGCCACTCCTGGTAAGCTTGAATCTAGGATTTTCAATGGCTTTCACTATGTTTTGATGGCTTATATTTCTTTAAAATAGCTACGGCCATGTAACTGTTTCTTCAGTTTCTCTATTTTGATATGCATTTGTTTGGTTTTTTGTGTTGAATCTTGTGAAAAAATGGCAAAACGACAAGGTTCAGTCAACTGTCCATGGCCATTATCTCCTTCTCTGATGCATTATAAAACAATAAGCTCACTGTTCCTCTTTGTCATTAGTTGCACTGTGGTTTCTTTTATCTCTGTATATCTGGAATTTTGATGAGGGTTTCACTTGTATTATCTGAGTGTGAAATATCTTTTCATATGGCATGGCCGCTCCATGTAATGCATATTCTATAGCTTCCTTCTTGTCTTTTGATGTAAAAAATGTGAAGATCTTGTGTTAAAGGTGAGGGTTTTATTTTTGTTTACATAGAACTCTCTTGTCCTTCATGGCCATACTACATAGAAACTTCCTTTACATTGCTCGACTGAAAGTAAAAAGAAAAAGACTCTTTTTTTTAAAACCCGATAAGGGTTTCATGTTTTTATTACACAGAACTCTTTCTTTACTATGACCATGTCTTCAATGTTTCATTTTGACCTTGCTCGACTATGAAAAAGAAAAAAACTTTTTACTCAACAAGGGTTTCATATTTTGCTATGTAAACCATATATTCAACTGTGGCCTTGTTTGGACAATTTACAATACCATTTTTCTTTCTCTATTGCAAAAATACATTGGTTCTAGAAGTTGATATGGGTATTTGAAAAGATGAGTGCAAAAGGCACTATATGCCATGGCCTTACCTTGAATGTATCTACATTTTTCCTCTGCACTGTATAAACTCATATTTTAAAACTAAAGCAATGGCTATTCTTTTATGAGCATAGAAACTTCTTTTTGTAGCATACATGGCATATGGTATCACTTTTTTCCTTATACTATCACTGTTTAATGCTAATCACTGTTATTGTTTAAAAGAAGTGATGATAGTATACACTATTCTCTCTTTGTAGCTCTACTTACTCTTTTAGTGAACTTTGCACATGGAATGTATACTATTGATCTTAACTTAGAACTTCCCTTCTTCCTATAGTAGCAAATATACTTTCATTTCTATATCTCTTGTCCATTCAGTGGACTATAGCAATTAGACTTCTCATATATGATGATGACCTAGCTATATCATGACATTGTGGCATTGTATCACATGAAGGCAACACTTACTTGTTCTGGATAAACTGTAACACATGAACCTCTGTTCTTCTTCTTTTTGATCTATCATATCAAATGCATTATATGAGATGTCCTGTAGGACATCAATCAGGGCCACTGTATCTGCTGTCGATTTTGGTAGATCACTTCTTATAATGAAACTTCATTTGAACTCACTCAACCACATATGCAACCATACACTTATACATTTTATTTTTTCACAACATGATATATCTAGTAGCATAAAGGATGATGATCATACCAGTCTAACTACTCCTTGTCATATGATGATGATGCTCTATTTCACACATGTAATGAAATGTTCTTTTTCATCCTTTTGGATTTTGTCAAAGACAAAAGAGCCATATGGATTGGCTGTCTTATATTTTTTGCTACAGATCTGCAATACTTATCATGTTTCTTTTATAGATATGCAATGAATGCAACATGTGATAACACTTATTCTGATGCTCAACATATCAGTAGAAAAAAGTGAGGCATAATTGGATATATTTCATCATTTAAAAGGTAGCTTAAGTTATTGAATTCTGAATCTGATTCTGTCACTCCACTTAAATGAGAAAGTATGAAGTTTGTGTTGGCAAGAGACATTGTGTGGTTTCATGAGTGTTGTCATTGATGGCAACAGAGTCTATCCCACACATTCACAATACATAGTATGCCCTTACCAGAAGTCAGCTTGAAGATTGTTTTGGTTCGGTGAATAAGAACAGAGTATGCAACAAGGTCTGACAATCAGGTCCAGATCTCTCAGATGGTGTAACTCAGCAAGCTACAGACTTGGATAAGTGAAGAGGGGTTTCATGACTACTATATTCCAGAGATTTAGCCTCCGGTAGTAAAGTATGGAAAAGATATGATCATCTGAGCATCGGGTTCCAGTCAAGTAGAGCAGATAGAGGAAGAACTGACTGACAGAGTATCAGACTTCAATCCAGATCAGTAAAAGGTGTTGATCAATCTATTTGGGGGATTATACATTGTTGGTTGAAATGATTAAAGACTTGTCTGCCCATTCTTTTGATATGCATCACAAATCAAGCATGGATTCAGCCAATAGATCAGTAACTTGTAGATATCTTGAGTGTTCTTGTTGCTGACTAGAAAGTTGATGAAATCCTTGATGCGTATATATATACCAGATGGATTCCAGTATGTAGAGGTGTGAAAATACAAGTGATGAAATAAAGTGCGAAGAAAAGTAGGGACAAGTGTGAAAGCAATAAATCAAGTCCAATATGTGATAGAGCAACAGTATTAAAAAGAGGAAGAATGAAGTGCATCAAATCAGTGTATTGTGCCTAACCGAAACTGAACTCTTGCATTTGTAGATGCTTCTCATCAGTTCAAACATCTGATTACTTTCTATAAGTTCTTGTAGGTAATGTGCCTCTTGTGAGCAGTGTGCTCGAGCAGTGAGCCCTAATTGGCAAGTGCCATTTTGTACTCCTTCATTCTTTTAATAGAGAATACAATCTTGGGTTCGTCACCCTGTGGTTTTTCCCTTAATAGGGTTTTCCACGTAAAAATCCTTATGTTATGTGTGTTGATTTTATTTCTATTCTTATGGTCACATATGCTTATTTGATTTGATGTTGCACTGATTATTAAGATAACAAAAAAAAAACAAAATTAAGGAAATTTTGAGATAATTGATTCACCCCCCCTCTCAATTATCTACCTTGTTTTCAACAATTGGTATCAAAGCTAAGTTCCTCTGAACAAAGCCTAACAGCTTGAGGATGATCTGGGAATCTCAATGGATATATATGGTATGAAGGAACAACTTCAGTCTACCCTAGATGATCTTGAACAATCCCATTCTTAAGTCAATAATTTGAGAGAAAGACTCAAACAAGATGATGATTTCATAAATGAGCTAAAAGAAAAACTTAGTATCTCTGTGAAAAAGAGAAAAGATCTACTTAAAAAATTAGCGATTCAGAGTGAGGACAATGATACTAATGAAGATATGAATGAGAAAAATAAGCTATGTGAAAAGCTGTCAAAAGAGGTCATTATGGTAAGGCATGAAATGGAATCAGGGTTTATGAGATTCACCGAAGAAATTAAAGAAAAAAGGAAAATTTAAGAAAAAAGGAAAATTGAAGATAATCTAAGACAATCCCTCAAGGAGAAGATAGAGGACTGCCACAAAATGGATAGAATAATCAGGCATCTTGAATCTGATCTTGAAGAAGCTAGAGATAATGAAGAAAAACTTGAGAATTAGATAGACACTCTTAAACAAGATCTTTAAATAGAAAATGAATACAAAGAGAAATTCAAGAAAACCTTAGCCCAACTTGAAGTTCTTCTTGAAAGATAAAAGAGGGTAGATGATAAGCGTGGCTTGGGATATGAGAGAGGTGAAAGCTCCAGATCCGGTTAGAAGAACTTTGGATCAAGAAATCAAAGAAACGGGCCTAGAAGACCTCTAGTAAGGCAACCAAATGCTCAAAGATATCCATCCTTCAATGGATACTGCTTCAATTGCAACAATTTCAGTCATAAAGCAACTCAGTGTAGAAGGAGAATGAATCAAACTAATCCATCCTTCTCTGGACAATGTTTCAATTGCAAAAGGTATGGTCACAAATCTCATGAATGCATAAATATGCAAATAAACAATTCATTCAATGGTAGATGCTTTGCATGCAATAGAATTGGACATATGGATAATCAATGCAGATCAAGAAGATATCAATCAAATATGCAAAGAAATGTTGTTTGTTACAACTGCAATAGATCTGGTCATATTGCCAAATTTTGTAGAAGTAAAAATCAGGATAAAAAGGGTCCGGTGCATCATAATAAAAAATAAGATAAGGGTAAAGGTAAAGTGAATGAAGATGAAGTTCAAAGGGAGATGAGAAAGATTTGGGTGAAGAAGATTACAAAAAATATTGGGGATGGATCCGCACTAGAATCTGGTGCTAGTATTCCTTCCAGAAACTAAACAGATGAGCTTTAGCTCAAGGGGAGTCATAGAGAAAAACAAATTCCCCCAGCCAGTCAACTGGTGCGTTAATTTAGCACATGGAATGCTATGGATTAAAGGGTTCTCACAAAACCATCTACATAACCTTCAGTAAAATAATGAAAGATTCGCATGGAGTTTTGCAAGAGTTTAACTACTTAAGTTAATCTGGTTCTGACAGCACTCTGATAAAGTAGAATTTTCATAGACAGATCCAGTATGATTCAAAATTGAAATACTTTGATCTACAGACCCATGGCATGATTGAAGAAAAGGAGATACATTGTCAATCCTCACTAACAATGATTCTAAGTGCAACACAGTGATTCAAGAAGATCTCTCTCAAAATAGGGCAACCGGATAACTTATGTTGTGCATTTATTACAAAAGGAAATTAGGGTTTGTGTAAGGATAAAAGGGTTCATTCACTTATTATTTGCACATTGCATTTGAGAAGTATAAAAGAAGAGCTCTGCAACAAAGTTTCTACAATTCACTCAAGGTCAACTTGAAAATCAAATTCAACCAGCGATTTGTTCTGGCTCCTATTTAAAACCCTAAAAGCATAAAAAGGTATTTCCATTCTTAAAATCTCTCTTTGAATCTTTTGCAAGATGGCTACTCCAATGGTCGTAAAGATCACTGATAGGCCGCATCCTAAATTCAAGAAACACCCCTATAAATCAGTAGAAGTTGATCCTTTAGGTGCATTTTCTAGCGTTCCACATGGGGTATTGCATGTAGAAGATGTTAGGGTCTATATCCATGCCAACATTAAGGAATTTGGAGACTCAAAATTGATGGACATCTATCACAAACAGCTAATAGATGAGAGTTTTGAACTCAAACCTCAATACAAGGCCCTCTGGGATAAACACTTTGGAAATTGCATACACTTTCCCTATTTTCTAGATGATGATTGGGTCCGGTATGTCCTAAGCAGGATGTATGATAATTTCATGTGGTTAATGAGGCCCTTCAAGATAACTAAAGATGCCATTAGGGTAGTGACTGGACTACATTCTTCCAGTGGGTTACCTACACTTAAATCTGTCAAGAACCAGACAGTAACTGAAGCCACCAGATCTAAATTTGACAAAAGAGCAATGACCATAGATGACATCACTGATCTAGATGTCAAGTTTGCTTCAATGATCATTGGCTACAAAATCTATCATTTAAGCAGGGAGAATTCTGTGTTTGGGACTACAATATATGTAGCATATCAGATGTTGAGGGAAAATGTAGATTATGACCTGTGTGATCTTCTCCTAAATCAACTATTAGAAAACCTGTAGAAGATAAAAAAGGATAAGAAGAACTCCTTCAAATATGGTTGTCTAATACTATGTTTGTTCTTTTATTACATGAATGAGGTACCTGGATCAAGTGGTTGGGTATTGCAAAATGACAAACCAGTTGCAATTCAGATTAGAGATTATATGTATGGACTTGGTGATGCTCAAGCCGAAAACATAGCTCTCTGGAGTTACTTCAACAACTTTCAAAGCATGATGCAAGCCAGAGAAAGAATTCCTCAATCCATAGTTAAGAAATACAAGGACACAGTATGCTTCATGGTTGACACTAACCAATGCCTAATGGAAGTAGTTTAGCTAAGGACTATGTGGATAATGCCTATGGGATACGAGGTGGATGAAAAAATCTTGGAACTACATATTCAACACCTGTTGAGCCAGCCCAAGGACCCTGAAGCAAAAAGGTTTGGCACCTTTTAGGAACTAAGTGTAAAAATACATGTTGAGTTAAGGCAATTGGAGATAAAGAGGAAACTAAGAATGGAAGTTGAGGAAATTGCCAAAATATTTGGCCTATCAAAAGAGGCAGTAGATACAAATAGAGAGAAAATGGAGAAGGCTGAGAAAGAAAAACAATAAGCAAAGAAAGGAGATGTTCTGGTACAAGCCTCCTCTCAGACTAGATCCTCCAAAAGCTCTGCACCTGCCACTCCTAAAAGCTCAAGGGCCACCAAACCGGAAGTCAAGACATTCGAAAAAGGAGAAAAGAGGATGAAGACCAAAGCCACAAGGTCATATACAAGCCTTAAGGATGATGAAGAAACATAATCTGATGAAGAAATCAAGAAAATGAAGAAGAAGAAAACATCCGAGGAATTCTCTGCTAGCTAAAATAAGGAAGAAAAAGAAGAATAATTTATTGAAATGCTCACTGTTTCCATTGATGACATCATCAAGGTAGTTATTGTGGATGGGAACCTATAGCTAGTAACAGAGTTCTATGATCAATACAGTGATACTGACAAGAGAATTTTGGAAGAAGCTACTGTTAGGTACCTGAATATTTACAAGAAAGCTTTCATTGAAATTATATCATTAATTCCCACGAGTCTAGAAAAGGTACTTGAACTGAGAAAAGAGAATGTAAAGGAAAAAGACCTAGAGATTTAGGAACAAATAATGATTCAACTTTATCCTTCTATCACTCCAAGACAAATGGACATGATTTTTAAACATTGTAAGGATGAGTTCCAGAGTAAGGGAATAATAAATAAAATTATGCTTGGAGAAACTGACCAAGTAGCAAGTGAGACAAAAGATATCCTCCGGAATGCTTTGAAAAGATGTAATCTTCCTGTTATAAAGGAATTAGTTGAAGAACCTTCTACCATGGATGTTGAAGGATTAAATGTAACCAATGAAAAATCTTCTAATGTAGAAGGATCAAAAGAGATAGATGAAGAGAAGTCTAAGGACTTGGATTCCTTTGTTTCGGAAGAGGAAGTTCATGAAGCAGTAAACACAGGTAACATCTCTCCTCCAGATCCCACTATAGAAATTCCAGATTTAGAAGCTCAAGGAGAAGGAAGTAAAGAGGAGAAAGTGAGTCAAGAAGAGGAGGTTAATAGAAAAGAAGAACAAGCAAAGAAGACCTATAATGATAGTTCTAAGATCCTAAAAGAAAAGAAGAGTCAGTTACTGGTAAGAGACACTGCAGAGGCAGTGAAGAACTTCTTAAACAAAGAAATGATGGAGATAGATGTACTTGAGCTATTTCAAGGGCCACCAAATTTTGACTCTCTCTCTTTGGTTCAAACAATGAAAATACCATCTTTTGCTCAAGCCAAAGAAAAAGAAAAACTCCTGAAATCTCACATGGAAGACTGTGAACTATTGGAGATTACATCCCAGATGCTGGAGAAGATCATGCCATCATTTCAAAAGGACCCTTTGGCCTCTCCATCTAGTAACTTGAAATCTCTGGTAAGTTTTGTTAGCACTCATTTTGAATCTTTAGAGAAATCAGCAGAAGCAAAGCTCTGGAAGGAGTGTTTAGGAAAAAGATATACTAAAGTGCAAGGACTAATTACTAATGATAGGAGGACCCTAGACATTGGAATAAAGAGCCTTGAAAATACTCTTAAAGATGGTGGGGACATGTACAATTTTGTCTATCTTGGCCCAAAGTGACAGAGGATATTGCAAAGAAGGTGAAAGAACAAGAAGGTAAATTGTCAAGTTTATCTTAGAATTTTGATCCCCTTACTACCTCTTTAATGAATCAAGAATGCTAGGCCATTGTCATCATAAATGAAATAAAGAGGCTGAACAAAGAAAAGAAGGATATAATAAATAGAATGAGTGAACTTAGAGGGATAATTATCTCTAAGTTAGAGGCAATGCATGAGGCCTTGATAGATGCTCAAACCACAGCCCGGACTAGTGATCTGGTAGATTTAAGAAGGGCAGAAGCATATGCATTTTTGTTGAGTGGTCACATCTCCATTTTGGATAGGATGAAGTAGAGATGGGCCACATAATTTGTATAGTTGAAGGCCACTTTTGCGGATATACTTAAGTATATGCAAGTATAACATATATATACACTTATGCAGCCATGTACAGGTTAATTTTTTTTGCAAATTTTGGTGTACGGATTTAGGGGCAGTGAGGAGTAGTGAAAAATGTGGAATCTAGCTAAGAGGGAGCTCCAGTAAAATAGTGCAAAAGATAGATCATCAGCCAAGGGGGAGTTACTACGACACTTAGCCATTTTTCACTAAGTGTTGCCATCAATGCCAAAGGGGGAGATTGTTGGCAAGAGACACTGTGTGGCTTCATGAGTGTTGTCACTGATGGTAAAAAAATCTATCCCACACATCTGTAGTACATAGTATGCCCTTATCAGAAGTCAGTTTGAAGATTGTTTTGGTCCAATGAACAAGAACAGAGTATGTAACAAGGTCTGACAATCAGGTCTAGATCTCTCAGATTGTGTAACTCAGCAAGTTACAGACTTGGATAAGTCAAGAGGGGTATCATGACTACTATATTCTAGAGATTTAGCCTCCGATAGTAAAGCATGGAAAAGATATGATCATCTGAGCATCGGGTTACAATCAAGTAGAGCAGATAGAGGAAGAACTGACCGGCAGAGTATCAGACTTCAATCCGGATCAGTAAAAGGTGTAGATCAAGCTATTTGGGGGATTATACATTGTTGGACGACATGATTAAAGACTTCTCTACCCATACTTTTGATATGCATCACAAATCAAGCATGGATTCAGCCGATAGATCGGTAACTTGTAGATATCTTGAGTGTTCTTGTTGCCGACTAGAAAGTTGATGAAATCCTTGATGCAGATATATATACTAGATGGATTCTAGTATGTAGAGGTGTGAAAATACAAGTGATGAAATAAAGTGTGAAGAAAAGCAGGGACAAGTGTGAAAGTAGTAAATCAAGTCCAGTATGTGACAGAGCAATAATATTAAACAAAGGAAGAATGAAGTGCATCAAATCAGTGTCTTGTGCCTAACCGGAACTGAACTCTTGCATTTGTAGATGCTTCTCATTAGTTCAAACATCTGATTACCTTCTGTAAGTTCTTGTAGGTAGTGTGCCTCTTGTTAGCAGTGTGCTCAGGTAGTGAACCCTAATTGGCAAGTGCCATTTTGTACTCCTTCATTCTTTTAACAAAGAATACAATCTTAGGTTAGTCACCACGTGGTTTTTTCCTTAACAGGGTTTTCCACGTAAAAATCCTTGTGTTGTGTGTGTTGATTTTATTTCTATTCTTATGATCACACATGCTTATATGATTTGATGTTGCATTGATTATTAAGATAACAAAAGAATAGAAAATTAAGGAAATTTTTAGATAACTGATTCACCCCCCCTCTCGGTTATCTGTCTTGTTTTCAACAGTTTGGTACTCACCTATCTTTGCAATTTTCTTATTGGTTTATAATGAACACTCCAATTGGACTATTGATCATGAATGATAAAGCAATCTTCAGATAGTCAATGCTTGTGAACACTTACTCCTCTATCAGTCTGATGATTACAAGTGCATTACATCCTCCTGATTATTATCATACCTGAGAATGCCATTTTATAATAGTTGGAGAAGTATATAAGCTGTTATATGCATTGAATTTTGTCCTCCATATGTTTAGGTCATGTTCTTGGTTTCATATCATACTTTAAAGTGAAATCATGGTCATGTCTTGAAATGAGACTAATGCATATAATTGTCTTGTTACTCTTTCAGCTTGTCATGTAAATGTCATCAATGATCTTATTCTTCTATTCATCCCTTTTGAGATCAAGGGGCAGCAGCATGCTGGGCTCAACCCTTGTGGGGGCCCATTTAATACCACATGCTGAATGTCTTCAATTAGCTTCATGACTTGTCCTATACCTGCACAAGAAACAAACATATTAGAATAAAACAATGATGCTCTTATGTTTGCTTCTCTTCAGTTCCTTCTGCATAGGGATGTTTTCATTTGATCAATGCATTACAACTAAAACATTATGTCTCTCTTGATTGATGAATGATTTTCATAACTAGAGCTTCTAATGGGACCTTTTCACATTTTTTTAGGTACATGCCAAGGTCAGGAGTGAGAACTAGAGGCTTCTACGAAGATCAACCAAAACAAGGCAATGATGGCTATGTCTTTTCCTCTTCTTCATTAGATGCATAGTGTTTTATTTTTAGATGCATGAGTTCATCTATAACCCACAACTTGTGTGGGACATCTAATATGTCTTAGGTTCCTTCAATGCAATGTTTGTTCTCTTATGTATTCAAAATTGTAAATGAACAATCACTGTGGTGAATGAATACTTATCTCTTTTACTACTCTATAATGCAATTAATGATTGAACTTCTCTTTTATGCATCTGAACAACTAAACTGCACTTGTTATAACAACTATACAACTAGCACATAATAGAAATAAATTGAACCTCATTCAAAAATGATAAATGATAAATCTACTCAACCAATTTTTGAGCTGGGTTCAAAAAATGGTAACATTTTTGGTGACTTCTGCTATATGCTTGCCTTCTAAGCATTTGACCAGTTGCCTTGACATCCATTGGGCATAGAGTCATACTCTGTCCTTCTCAGAAACTTAGAAAACACTATACTTTAGCTCTCCGTCAGTTCAAATAGCAACAACAAACTAAAAACAACTCTACTAAAAGCAAACTAACAGGCCTTGATGGCCAAAACAAAATGCTAAAACAACTATGCATGAGCACTTATTTACTGCAAAAATACTCTACTATGTACAAAAGAAATCTATTATCCTTAGAGGCAATGCTTGAGGTGGATCCCATTAACTGGGATAGACAACACCTCTCCACTCAACTTGGACAGCTGAAATGCATTATTTTCTTTGCACTCTATGATAATATAAGGACCATCCCAAATGACATCAAATTTAGAATGCTTACTTGGCCTACTCCTTAATTCATTCCACTTGAACACCAAATCTATGACAATAAAACTCCTTGGTCTCACGGTCTTATCAAATGCATTCTTCATTTGGGTTTGATGCATATCAAGCTTTCTTAAGGCCTCTTTCCTTGTCTCTTCCAACTCCATGAGCTAAGCAAATTTGATCACAAGAGGCTACTCCTCTAGCAGCTCAAGCTCTTTGATAAAGGCCAATGTAGGCAATTCAATTGAAATAGATAACCGAGCATCTTTTACATAAGTAAGCACATATGGGGAACAACGAGTGGCCCTCTTTGGTGTAATTCTATTAGCCCATAGAGCTAACTTTAACATTTCATGCCAAGTTTTCTTATTGTCTTGAATAGTCTTCTTGATGATCCTTATAAGATTTTTGTTGGTAGATTCAACCTAGCCATTACCCTATGGGTAATAGTTAGATGAAGTATTCAAATAGATATTGTTTCTGATAGACCAATCTAAAATTCTTAATCCTAAAAAAGCTAGACCATTATTAGAGATGATTGAATCCTGTGTATCGAATCTTGACAATAAGTCCTGATAAAAACCTAAGACAATAGATTCATTTGCTTTATTTAAGGTAACTGGTGCAGGAGCACCTAAGAGCATACCTTGGAGCAAGAAGACAAAAATGACCATGGAAGGAACCTATGGAACAAATCAAGTCAATTGGGACACCTTACAACCAATTATGGCATGTTGCAATATTCAAAATGATGTAATAGTTAAATGTCCTGAGGGTCCTGGTAAGGACCCTAGGACCAAAAATGATGTAAGTTGGGCCAATAGTGCCCCTAGACTCAAATAGAGGTGTCTAAGATGAGTAAGAAAGTATAATGAACCTAAGAAGATCATACATGGTGAATTAATAAGGTAGGAATTCATTAAATAAGGTAGAAATCCTTTAAACCAATGTTTTAAATTCAAATTTTTGAATTATGCATTTAGGCGGGAAAAGTCTTTTTAATTAGTTTTTGAAAGTTTAACCATCCCTAACTGATGGGAATTGGTTGTAGAAGTTAGGAAGAGGTTATATAAGCCTATTCAAGGCATGATATGTATGGACAAGTACCTTGGAAGGAGTTTAGAGGTGCACAAATTGAATAAAAACAGAATTTTCTGATTTTTTCTGTAAATTTGTTGTTCCAGGCCGTACCATTTCTCTATATGGAACTGTTTTGATCTGAAACTAATTGGATGTGGTAGGGGATTGAGTTAAATTTCATTTACAATTGGTTTGAGGTTTTTTTAGAGAATTTTGAGGGAGATATCACATTTTTTCTGGAACTGCCTGTTTGACTATGAAAACAGGGATTTTGAGGGTTTGCAATGCATTTTTTGACCTTTCCATGAATGTAGGATCCTGATTCTCATGGAGTAGGTCCTTATTAACATGTACCATATGTTTCTAGCCCTGACAAAGTAGGAGGAGTGTAAATGGTAGAGGTGATCACCGTTTGGAGTCAAGTTTGCATGTGAAAAGAACATGAGAATGGTGGCATGGTTATAGCAGCCGGAGATCTGTCTTAACAAGGTGATATTTTTATGATTTCTGTTGTTTAATATGGTCAATAAGATAGTGTTGGACCTTTGAATGATGTCTGGAAGTGATTGGAAGTGGGAGATCTAGGAAGCCCTAGGTTTTGAGGCCTAGAAATAAGGTTTTTGTATTACAAACCTTAAATGTGCAAACCTCCTAATAAGACCTGGAAAATCCTTGGTTTTGAACCCTTTCCTAAGACTATTTTTAGGTTTGAAGTTTGTGGGACAAGTTTGTCATAGGGTTCCTTTGTAAAATGGTTAATTTAGGCCTTGTAGGAAGGCAGTAGGGTGTTAGGACAGTCACATTTCGTCCAAAACAATAGTAGGTGAGTTTGAGAAATGTTTTAGAACTCAATAGAGGGTATCCAAATCAGTCATTTGTTTCAAGAGTGTTTTGGAAAAGTTTGGAGAAAAGTATAGTTTAGTCGCTAAATAGGGCTACTAGGATTAGGCCTAGTCAAGAGGAGTTATCAAGAATAAATCAAATTGGTTTGTGAAACCTGTTGAATCTTGTTGATTGGGGTATGTTGAGATCCTAGAAGGTGTAAGATTTCATCTGAGAAGTGGAACCTTAATTTGAACGCTTTGGTGGAGTTTAGGACAAGAAGAAGACTAGTGAGTCTTATTGGTTGAAGCCATCATTGTTTCAAATCTTTTGGTCTTGTTAAATTACCTTTAGAGATGAGACCTGACACCTTTGCATCATAGTGGTATTAGAGTCTCAAGTAGGTCCTTGAGGGAGAAGAAGGATCTTGTGAAAAAGTTAAGGGTTTGGTAAGAGTTGTAAAGATGCCTCCTAAGAATCAGATGGCTAGGGAGAACAATGAATTGAGGGAAGCCTTAGAGGCAAGAGAAAAAGAGTTGAGGGATAGAAAAGAAAAGGATGCTACAAGGGAAAGAGAGTTAAGACAAGTGAGAAGGGAGGATGCATCAATCTTGGCAAGGTTGGAAGCATTGGAAAAGAATTCTAGAGGGGATGAACAAGATAATCAAGAAGGAGATGATGGAGGACATGAGAAGGCAGATGAGAACACTCCTGATGATGAGTTGGATGTTGAAGAAAGGAATTTTTGAGATTGCTTAAGGCAGTCCAAGGAAGTGGAACAAAGGAAAACATAGAGTTACCTATCTATCAAGGGAAGATGGATAGTGAAGAGCTATTAGGGTGGATAGATGCCCTTGAAACATTTTTTGAGTATGAGGAGATGAGTGATGAGAAGAAGATTAAATTTACAAAAACAAAGTTGAGAGGGACAACACTTACATGGTGGAGTAGTGTGCAAACAGAAAGAGTGGCTAGAGGTGGAACAAGAATCACTTCTTGGGGTAGGATGAAGGATATGATGAAGGATATGATGAAGGATCAATTTCTTCCATCTGATTACTCCATTCAAACAAAGAGGATGAGGCAGAATTTGAAACAAAAGGACATGGATGTTATGTCCTATACTGAACAATTTCATAAGCTTAGTATTAGAGGGGGATTGGAAGATGAAGAAGAGAAAGTGGCAAGATACCTTAATGGGCTTAGGTATAACTTGCAAGATGAGATTGGTTTGACAATACCAAAATCACTTGGAGAATGTTTTCAGTTGGCCATAAGGGCTGAAGAGAGGGTGAAGAGGAAGCAAGAAAGACAAGGAGGTAGTGGTAGAGGATATAGAGGTAGGGGTAGACCTACTAATGGAGGACAAAGCAACAATGAGAAAGGCAAAGAGTTTTATGCAGATCAGAGAGGTGGATAAAGAGGTGGAGGAAGGTTTGGATCAGGTAGAGGAGTATTCACAGGTAGGTGTTATCATTGCAATGAAGTGGGACACACATCTTTCAAATGTCCTAAGAGAGATGATGCTGATAAGAACAAGGAGAGAAGAGTTCATTTGGCACAAGAAGAGGAAAAGAAAGAAGACCAAGAACTAGCACCAGCCTATCCAGTTACAGATGGAGATTTGCTCATGGTGGAGAAAGGCAAAATGTAGCAAGCACCACAGGTATCCATTTTTAAAACTAATTGTTTAAGCCATGGAAAAATGTGCAAGTTGATTATAGATTCAGGTTCACATGATAATCTAGTTTCCTGGGATATGGTGCACAAGTTGGGATTGAAAACATTTGATCATCCTAGTCCTTACAATGCCACTTGGGTAAGTCAAGAGCAGCAAGTAAGGGTTAGTCAGAAGGCATATGTTGATTTTTCAATTGGTCCATATCATGATTTTGTTTTATGTGATGTTATTTCAATGACATGTGGGCATATAATTTTGGGTAGACCATGGCAACATTTGAGAAAGATAGTTCATAATGGTTATACTAATAACTATTTGCTACACAAAGATGGTAAACAGTTTAGACTAATCCCTTTACCTTGTGGAGACAAGAAGAAACATGTTACTATCTGTTTTGGAGAGAAATTGAAGTTGGATGTGCAGGTTAGATAGCAGGAATAGTCGCAACAGAAGAAGGTTTATAACAGTCCTAAAAAGCAGCAAATTTGGGACTTAAGTTGCATCAAGATTGGGGCCATTGAATGCCCTATAGGGAGGTAGGAAAAGGAAGGTAGACAGTAGACCTTACAAAAAAGAACAAATTAGATGGAGAAGGCAGAAGTATTGCAGTAGCAGGGTCCTAGGCAAAAGACACCACAACATGTTTTATGATGCTAACATTGTTCGTAAGAGCCATGTAGGTGGGAGAAGGAGAAGGTTAGCTAACCCTTGGAGAGTTCATGTTTCATGTCATAAATCAAAGGAACACTTCAAAAAGATTGCAGGAGGTTTGGAGTAGATCACATGACTCTTGGAACAAGAGTTTTTATCATGCTGGGGAGTATGGTGCAAGAGCACCTAAGAGCATACCTTGGAGCAAGAAGACAAAAATGACCATGGAAGGAACCTATGGAACAAATCAAGTCAATTGGGACACCTTACAACCAATTATGGCATGTTGCAATATTCAAAATGATGTAATAGTTAAATGTCCTGAGGGTCCTGGTAAGGACCCTAGGACCAAAAATGATGTAAGTTGGGCCAATAGTGCCCCTAGACTCAAATAGAGGTGTCTAAGACCAGTAAGAAAGTATAATGAACCTAAGAAGATCATACATGGTGAATTAATAAGGTAGGAGTTCATTAAATAAGGTAGAAATCCTTTAAACCAATGTTTTAAATTCAAATTTCTGAATTATGCATTTAGGCGGGAAAAGCCTTTTTAATTAGTTTTTAAAAGTTTAACCATCCCTAATTGATGGGAATTGGTTGTAGAAATTAGGGAGAGGTTATATAAGCCTGTTCAAGGCATGATATGTACGGACAAGTACCTTGGAGGGAGTTTAGAGGTGAACAAATTGAATAAAAACAGAACTTTCTGATTTTTTTCTGTAAATCTGCTGTTCCAGGCCATACCATTTCTCTGTATGGAACTTATTTGATCTAAAACCAATTGGATGTGGTACGGGATTGAGTTAAATTTCATTTGCAATTGGTTTGAGGTTTTTTTAGAGAATTTTGAGGGAGATATCACATTTTTTCTGGAACTGCCTGTTTGACTATGAAAACAGGGATTTTGAGGGTTTGCAATGCATTTTTGGACCTTTCCATGAATGTAGGATCCTGATTCTCATGGAGTAGGTCCTTATTAACATGTACCATATGTTTCTAACCCTGACAAAGTAGGAGGAGTGTAAATGGGAGAGGTGATCACCGTTTGGAGTCAAGTTTGCATGTGAAAAGAATATGAGAATGGTGGCATGGTTATAGCAGCCGGAGATCCATCTTAACAAGGTGATATTTTTATGATTGCTGTTGTTTAATATGGTCAATAAGATGGTGTTGGAATGAGGTCTGGAAGTGATTGGAAGTGGGAGATCTAGGAAGCCCTAGGTTTTGAGGCCTAAAAATGAGGTTTTTGTATTGCAAACCTCCTGATAAGACCTAGAAAATCCTTGGTTTTGAACCCTTTCCTAAGACTAATTTTAGGTTTGAAGTGTGTGGGACAAGTTTGTCATAGGGTTCCTTTGTAAAATGGTCAATTTAGGCCTTGTAGGAAGGCAACAGGGTGTTAGGACAGTCACATTTCGTCCAAAACAATAGTAGGTGAGTTTGAGATATGTTTTAGAAATCAATAGAGGGTATCCAAATCAGTCATTTGTTTCAAGAGTGTTTTGGGAAAGTTTGGAGAAAAGTACAGTTTAGTCACTGAACAGGGCTATTAGGATTAGGCCTAGTCAAGAGGAGTTATCAAGAATCAATCAACTTGGTTTGTGAAACCTATTGAATCTTGTTGATTGGGCTATGTTGAGACCCTGGAAGGTGTAAGATTTCATCTGAGAAGTGGAACCTTAATTTGAACCCTTTGGTGGAGTTTAGGACAAGAAGAAGACTAGTGAGTCTTATTGGTTAAAGCCATCATTGTTTCAAATCTTTTGATCTTGTTAAATTACCTTTGGAGACGAGACCTGACACCTCTACATCAGTAACAGCCTGTGTCCACTTGGTAAAATAATCTATGGATGTCAAAATCCACTTGTGGCCTACACTTGAAGGTGCATTTATTGGTCCTATGAAATCCAATCACCACTTTGCAAATGGCTGTTCAACTTTAACATGATGTATGGGTAAGGCAACAAGTCTTTGCTTACCTACAAATAGGGAACACTTCTCACATGTTCTAACCTAAGCAAAAGAGTCTTTAGGCTAGTAATAACTAGCCTGCATAATCTTCAAGGTGGTTGTTCTAGCTACAAAGTGACCTCATGAAGGTCCATTGTTAGACTCTTCTAATAGTCTATCAACTTGATCAGGTCGAACACACCTCAAAAATACACCATTAAAGTCTCTCCTATATAAAATACCATCAATAATAGCATAAGGAGTAGCTTGCAATCAAAAATATCTTCTTCTTGCCCTTTCTGAACCAATTGGGGACTCACTGGTCTGCAAACAATGCATCATCTGATGCACCTAGCTATCTGTTTGAGCTAGTGCATTGGTTGGTTCATTATTATTCAACACCATTTCAGTGTCTTCTTGTTATTTTTGCTCAAACTCTTTACTTTCAGCAAGCTGCTCCCATAAACCCTTACCTCTAATCAGCTTGGTTACTTGGATGTCAACATCAAATTCCATAACCTTGGTTATCCAACCAGCTCTCTTGTCATTTATATCTTTGTTTAATAAAAAAACTCTTGATAGTGGGATGAGCAACCTTTAAGTGAATTTTAATATTAGGCATCATGTGTGTAAATTTCTTGAGGCTCCTTACAACAACAAAACATGTTTTTCCACAAAAGAGTACTTTACCTCATACTCGTGCAGCACTTGGCTGAAAAATGCAATTGGCTACTCTAATCCTTCATCGTTTTACTGACATAACATTGTAGAAATAGTATCAGTTCCTCCAAAAGCATATAAGATGAAATCCTTCTCATAATTAGGATTGATGAGGGTAGGGATAGGAGTGAGGGCTTCCTTAATCTACTCAAAGCTTCATTCTCCCTCTTTAGTCCAGCTGAATGGTACATTCTTTTTCAACATGGCAGTAAGAGGTTGTAACAATGCTGCGATATTTGGAATAAACCTCCTAACAAAATTAATTCCTCTAAGAAAGATCTGTAAGCCTTTCTTATGTGCAGGCAGTGGTAAATATAGAATAGCTGAAACTCTCTCACGGTCAATAGTAATACCTTCCCTTGAAATAATATGACTGAGAAGCCTTCCTTCATTAACTAAGAATATACATTTTTTGGGGTTCAATGGAACTCCAAACTCCTTGCACCTCTAAAAATTATGCTTCAAGTGGTCAAAATGATCATTAGAATTCCTTGAAAAAATAGTTATATCATCTAAATAGACCAACACTATTCTGTTCATAAGGCCATGGAAGGCTATATCCATTGCCCTCTGAAAGGTTGCCCCTGCATTGGACAAACCAAAAGGCATTTTTTGATAGGCCATGGTATGTCAATTAGTTTTGAATACAGTTTTGTATTGGTCCTCTTCTTTGACCAGAATTTGATTATATCCAGAGTATCCATCTAACAAAGAGTACCTATCAGAACCTGAAATAGCTTGCAATATGTGTTCCATAGAAGGAAGAGGGTAATGGTCTTTTAATGATGCCTAATTTAGATCATAGAAATTGACACAAAGTTAGATTTCCCCATTCTTCTTCCTAACTAGGACCAGATTGGAAACCCAGGAGCTATGTTTTACTGGGAAAATGATACTGCTCTCAATTCGTTTATTTAGTTTAGCCCCCATTAAATGCTCAAGTTTGGGATTGAGGGGTCTTTGTTTTTGCCTAACAAGCTTGGAATTAGGCTCTAACTCTCTGGTGTGCTAGGCCAAACTAGGATAAAAACCTCTCAAGTTCTTATACTCCCATGCAAAAACATTAGAAAAATCTTGACATAATTGAATAAAAGATTGTTGTTCTTCTCTAGTACATACCTTTCCAAGTTTCAACAGTTTGTCCTTGAAAATTTCTATGGTTTGATAATGTTCTTGCTTCACTGTCATGCTGCACTTATCTTTTTTGAATTGATCATCAGTGTTAAACACTAATTCTAAGGTGACTAACCCCTTGGGCAACTTGATGGTCCTCAATTGAACAATCTGATCATCAAATTGCTGCTGATATTTATGTTGATTATCTACTGCAAATTCATCTTCTACACTTAAAAAACTCAAGATTTGTTCATCACTATTAACCACTTGCCATGAAATACTATTGTTAGGTACAGAAGGCCTAACAACTATCTTAACATATGGCTGTACCTCAACATTCTAAATCTGATCAGGAATCTCAAATCAAGATCCCAAGGCTACCAACCTATCTGCATACTTATTTTGATCCCTAGGAACTGAAATCAGATTAAAAGCATAAAAAAATTTAATTGAATCCAACAGCATGTACTTTTTGAGCAGATCATTTTTAGCAACATTCAGATTCCTAACCTGGTTAACGATCAATTTAGAATCTCCATAAACTTGGATAGATTTGATACCATTTTTTCAAGCCCATTCTAAACCATGGATCAGGGCCTCATACTCAGCCACATTATTTATGCAACTGAAGGTAAATCTTAAGGTGGCATAATACTTGTCTCCTTGAGGTGAAATTAACATATTACCTCCACCGGTATCTGTCTTGGTCCTTGATCCATCAAAGTACAGCTTCCACAACTGATCTTCTTGTTGTTCTAACTAATTTTGATCCTTAATCAGATTAGGAATCACTGCATTTGGTTCATGTATCATATAGATTCTAAATCTTAGCTCATCAGTGTGACGGAAAGGGTCACTTTCATGATCTTTAGCTGCCCAATCATCTAAATTTATGCTTTCTATAAGTGCATTGGGATCTAGGCTCATTGGTTCGTCCTACTGCCTATTGGTGATGTAGAGATTAGCATTTATTGGACTAGGAACATAGGGTTCAATATGGTCTTTTGCAAGTGGTTTGGATTGTATTGTTACTCTTGTACCATATCTCGTTCTAAAGAACAAGTGAGTCCAATCTGATGAAAGAAACCCACCCAATTTGGCTATGAATCCCCTAAAAAGACAGATTGCAAAACTATGTGGAAGGTTAATGATGTAGATGTCTTGATGGATAGAAAAATTAGGACAAGCATGCAATGTAAGTGGCAGATTTTTTATCATCCCCATAGTACTAAGTGCAAACCCATCTAATTGTACTACTCCTTTTGCAAGGGGTTCATAAACCAATCCTAGTGAGTCAGCTACACTTTTGGGCATAACTGAACTACTTGCCCCTGAGTCTACCATACAGTTATGAACTAATTTATTACCAATAATGAGACTAAGATAGAAAGGGGGTGGTTTCACCTCATCTGCTTGCTATCCACTTTTGATAATAGAACTATTGGCAAGTAAAGCCTTGGCCTTCTCTTAACTAGAACACTTAGAAAGTGAGAGTTTAGTCAAAGCTTCTTGCAACAAATTTTTCTGGCCAAGGATGCATAAAGCATCCTTCACTAACATGCTCACTGTTGCCTTTTTAACATGATCAACTATATTAAAAGCAATAGGTGTTACCTTATACTGTCCTCTTGTTGTAAATGCATCAATCTGACCTTGTGAAGACTACTGTTGCGTTTTGGGTTGTTCTTTCACTAGAACTATTTGGTCGCTTTATAGAATTTACACTTTTTGCTATGGTACAGTGGCAGTTTGTGATGGATAAACTTGGTTTTTATCCCTTACAACCTTATGTTGTACTACAACAGCTTCCTGGTTTACATCTACAACCCACAATTTTGACCTTGTGTTGGCTGAAATAGGTGTACCTTGGTGATTCTGACCTTGGAAATAATTTACACCACAAAAATTAGATTCTTTTGAATTCATTAAGACCATATCAGCCTTATTCTGCTGAGTTGAAGCTTCACCATTAACCCCCTCCGAACTTGCATAATTATTCTGAACCATGAGTGCCTGATTTCTTACTCCATTCATGTAGGCAGCTTGATTGTGTGGTTGGTGACATGGAGAACACAAGTCACTGTCCTAAACCAGATTATTCTGTGTGGGTAAAACCTCTCTTGAGGTAGTAGACTATTTGGATTATAAGCTTGAAAAGGTCAAGGGTTATAATTCTTTATTTGTCGCTGAGGATTATCTTGAAAAGGTTGTCTATATTGCTAATTGGGCTGATATTGGGTATTTTGCTGATTAGGCTGATACTAATTTTGATAGGGCAAACGTTTCTCCATATTCACTAGCTTATTTGCAATTGTCCTTAAAGTATTTTCCAACTCTGGGGTACTTTGGGTTTTAATTGGGACAATAGCTTGTTGGGCTGTTTGATATCCTATTACTGGAACAGGTGGGACAATAGCTAAAGGAGCCACTGACATAGGCAATGATGGCAGGATTTCAGGAAAAATGGGTAAAGAGGGCCTAGGGGCTATCTTCCCTGCCTGAATAAGGTAGTTTTCTAATCTAACAGTGGTCTCCAAATAATCTATAAGGGTGGTCCCTCGCATAGACTGTATCATTACTAAAATTTCACTATTCAAAGGTTTGAGATAAAATAGAAAAGCATACATCGGCAATAGTTTTACCATTGTGGGAATCCTATCCCAGGTTCTCTGAAATTGGTAGTTGAAATTAGCCATGTGTCTGTGGGGTGCCCTTTTGATGGTGCTCAGTTGCTCCAGCAGTGAGAGATGATTAGACTTGTCCTTGAAATGTTTGTGTAATCCAGCCCCTAGTAAGTCCCATGATGTTATTGAATTTTTAACAAGTCCTCTGAACCACTATAAGGCCTTTCGTTTTAATGAAGCAGCTAAAAGATTGATTTCCACATTTTCTTGCATGACATTGTGCAGGAAACACAAGGTCGCTAAATCTTGAATATGTTCAACAGTACTAGTGTGATCCTCTCCAGTGAAATAAGGCAAACTTTTAAGGGCTGCCATTGGAATATCATCTCTTTGGGCAAGTTGTAATGGGCTACCTCCATTGAAAGTAGCCAATGCATATTGTCTAGCCATTATCGGTATCTGGACTATCAGCACTAGACTTCTACTTCTTTTAATCAAGCTTGTAGATATGAATTGGGAAGGTGTAGACTTTGATCTTCTTGATGACTCAGCTGTTCTACTTGCTGATCTACCTCTCCTTCTAGGTGTAGACAGCTATAAGTAGTCAAATGGGTCTAGATTAGACCTAGTTTTCATAAGCTACAAGCACTAATCTGTATCCAAACTAGAGGGAATGAGTCACCAGGTATATTGAAAGCCTCCAAAGGCTAGAAAAACTACTGCATATACCAGAACAATAGCTATGAGGGTACAAATCATTCTGAAATTACTTCTAGAGTGCCATTGGGCATGCCAAAAAATGATGTCAATTCAAGTATGCACCCTTGTTAAGCTTTGCAAAAACTTAACTACTTGCTGAAACACGAAATCATTCTCGGATGTCAGTCTCCTTTCATGACAATAAATCTCCAGAGTGAGCCGGTTCTCTTGTAACTTCTAAACTACTGACTTGAGGGGAAAAGGGATAAAAAGATTTAACTGAAATATAAACTAACTCTGAAATCTAAACTAGATGAAGTTGTATCACTCCCAAGTAGATCCTCTAACATAAACTCTCACAATTCCACTGATAGTTACTCCTTAAGCAATTTGCAACAAGGTTTGGTGTCAAATACAAATTCCAACCAAGAAGAACTAAATTTTAATAGTATTGAGACAAAATAAAGGACTGAAATAGTTACAATATAACATTAGATCAAGACTGCAAAACATGTGAAACAGGATGATTTGCTATTAGAACTAAAAGGAATAAAATAAATAAAAAATGTGAGCCAACTACTGTATACAACTCTGCAATAAAGAAGAAACTGATGCTAACTGACTGAGAAAAAACTAAGTTTTTCTCCTATAAATGTCTCCAAATGATCTCTGAAGAAAGATGAAAAAGCTTCTAAAAATAGACCCTAAGTCCATTTTTGAGCTACTCATGAAAGTAAAAAATAAAGCACCGAATCTGCCACCAATCTGTGAAATAAAACTACAAAACTGCCCTCTCATGTGGTCCCACCATAAAACTACTTTTCTCTGCTCATGAAATCTCCAAAATTCATCCTATATGGCTCTAAATAAAACAAAACAAAATGGAATATTTGATCTATTTTATTAGCCTATAAATTGCCTAAAAATAGTTAAACTTTAAAAGAAATTCATAATTTCATTGCTTTAAAGTTAACTTTACAATGATATGGCAATTCTAATCAATATCCCATCAATATGATTTTTTTTGCAAAAATAAAATGATATCTGGTTTATAATTTCACCAAGATATTTACAAGATATCACAAATGATTTTGTATAAAATCATAAAAAATATGAACTATTACACATGTTTGCAGAAAATGAATAAGAGTCTTAAAAGGCTTGACACCATGGACTCCATGTGTCGATATCCCGCCACCTCACCATTATCCATATGGCTTGAAAAAATACCAACTCCTTGCCTCTATAGTGCCACCATGTCGCATTGATCCCCTTTGACCATATCTTCATTCTACATATTCTTCACACACAAGGTTCTTGTTTTGATCTCTATACATATATTGAAATATGTGAAGGACTAATAAAGAATGCATAAGTGGGAGGTCAAAGACACTTGACCACATGCATTATCAAATAATATCTTGACTCCAAAGTGAGTCAACCACATATGATGTTAAGACCTTGGCAGATTCTAAAGGCATATTTCATGACCATGTCTACCTTTGACTTAATACATTGAGCCATTTTCCAAGTGTTGTTGGCCACTCCTGCTTATGATTAATAGGTATCATCCAACACAAAGTGTTGACCTTGATCTCATTTGGATAAATATGATTATATTTTGCATGGTCAAAAATGAAAGGGATGTCGAAACAAAAGCAAGTGGGAAACCCTAAAACATCAACCATTTCATTTTAGTTGTTGGCATTGAGTTGGCTCTGCAACTATGGCCACCGACCTGGGGTTTCATGCTTCTGTGTTTTGCTCCATTTGATGGTCCTCTATGATCGAAAACTTTGCACTTCTTTGGCCAAAATGATAGGCCGCTCATGGTAAGCTTGAATCTGGGCTTCTCAATGGCTTTCACTATGTTTTGATAGCTTATATTTCTTTAAAATGGACGTGACCATGTAACTATTTCTTTAGTTTCTCTGTTTTGATATGCATTTGTTTGGTTTTTTGTGTTGAATCTTGTGAAAAAATGGCAAAATGACAAGGTTCAGTCAACTAGTCACAGCCATTATCTCCTTCTCTAATGCATTATCAAATGGTGAGCTCATAATTCCTCTTTGTCATTACTTGCACCATGGTTTCTTTTATCTCTGCATATATGAAATTGTGATGAGGGTTCTGCTTGTATTAGCTGGGTGTGTGAAATATTTTTTCATATGGCACGACCGCTCCATGTAATGCATATTCTATAGCTTTGCTCTTGTCTTTTGATGTCAAAAATGTGAAGATCTTGTGTTAGAGGCGAGGGTTTCATTTTTGTTTACATAGAACTCTCTTGTCCTTCATGGCCATACTACACAGAAACATCCTTTACATTGCTTGACTGAAAGTAAAAAGAAAAAGACTCTTTTTTTAAAACCCGATAAGGGTTTCATGTTTTTATCACACAAAACTCTTTCTTTACTATGACTGTGTGTTCAATGTTTCATTTTGATGTTGTCCGACTGTGAAAAAGAAAGAAACTTTTTACTTGACAAGGGTTTCATATTTTGCTGTGTAAATGATATATTCAACTACGGCCTTGTTTGGATAGTTTACAATACCATTTCTCTTTCTCTACTACAAAAATACATTGGTTCTGGAAGTAAATATGGGTATTTAAAAAGATGAGTGCAAAAGGCACTATATGCCACGTCCTTACCATGAATGTATCTGCATTTTTCCTCTCCACTATATAAACTTAGATTTTAAAACTGAAGGAATGGTTGTTCTTTTATGAGTGTAGAAACTTCTTTCTATAGCATACATGGCATATGGTATCACTTTTTTCCTTATACTATCACTGTTTAATGATAATCACTGTTATTGTTCAAAAGAAGTGATGATAGTATACTCTATTCTCTCTCTATAGCTCTACTTACTCTTTTAGTGAACTTTACACATAAAATGTATACTGTCGGTCTTAACTTAGAACTTCCCTTCTTCCTGGACTAGCAAATATACTTTCATTTCTGTATCTCTTATCCATTCAGTGGACTATAGCAATCATTGTTTTCATATATGATGATGACCTGGCTGTATTATGACATTGTGGCATTGTATCACATGAAGGCAACACATACTTGTTCTGTATAAACTATAACACATGAACCTCTACTATTCTTCTTTTTGATTTGTCATATCAAATGCATTATATGGGATGTCCTGTAGGACATCAATCATGCCTACTGTATCTACTGTCAGTTTTGGTAGATCACTTCTTATAATGAAACTTCATTTGAACTCCCTCAGCCACAGATGTAACCATACACTTATAGATTTCATTTTGTCATAACATGATATGCTATAGCATAAAGGATGATGATCATACCAATCTAACTACTCCTTGTCATATGATGATGATGCTCTATTTTACACATGTAATGAAATGTTCTTTTTGATCCTTTGGGATTTTGTCAAAGACAAAAGAGCCATCTAGATTGGTTGTCTCATATTTTCTACTACAGATCTGCAATACTTATCATGTTTATTTTATAGATATGCAATGAATGCAACATCTTATAGCACTTGTTCTGATGCTCAACTTATTAGTAGCAAAAAGTGAGGCATAATTAGATATATTTCATCATTTAAAAGGCAACTTAACTTACTGAATTCTGAATCTGATTCTGTCACTCCACTTAAATGATAAAGTATGAAGTTTGGTACTCACCTGTCTTTGCAATTTGCTTATTGGTTTATAATGAAGACTCCAATTAGACTATTGATCATGAATGAGAAAGTAATATTCAGATGGTCAATGCTTGTGAACACTTAGTCCTCTATCAGTCTGATGATTACAAGTGCATTGTATACTCCTGATTATTATCATACATGAGAATTTCATTTTATAATAGTTGGAGTATTATATAAGATATTATATGCATTGAATATTGTCCTCCATCTGTTCAGGTCATGTTCTTGGTTACATTTTATACTTTAAAGTGAAATCATGGTTGTGTCTTGAAATGAGACTGATGCATATAATTGTCTTGTTACTCTTTTAGCTTGTCATGTAAATGTCATCAATGATCTTCTTTTTCTATTCATCCCTTCTAAGATCAAGGGGCAGCAGTATGTTGGGTTCAACCCTTGTGGGAGCCCATTTGATACCACATGCTAAATGTCTTCAATCAGCTTCATGATTTGTCCTATACCTGCACATGAAACAAACATATTAGAATAAAACAATGATGCTCTTATGTTTGCTTATCTTAAGTTCCTTCTGCATATGGATGTTCTCATTGGATCAATGCATTACAACTAAAATATTATGTGTCTCTTGATTGATGAAGGATTTTCATAACCAAAGTTTCTAACATGTCCATGCATTTTTTCAGGTACATGCCAAGGTCAAGAGTGGGAATTGGAGGCTTCTACGAAGATCAACCAAAACAAGGCAATGATGGCTATGTCTTTCCCTCTTCTTCATTAGATGCATAGTGTTTTATTTGTAGTTGCATGAGTTCAGCTATAACCCACGGCTTCTGTGGGACATTTGATATGTCTTAGTTTCCTTCAATGCAATGTTTGTTCTCTTATGTACTCAAAATTGTAAATGAACAATCACTGTGGTGAATGAATACTTATCTCTTTTACTATTCTACAATGTAATGAATGATTGAACTTCTCTTTTCTACATCTGAACAACTGAATTGCACTTGTCATAATGACTATGCAACTAGCACATAATAAAAATAAATCAAACCTCATTCAAAAATGATAAATGATAAATGTTCTTAGCCAATTTTTGAGCTGGGGTCCAAAAATGGTAACACTTACAATACAATAATCATTTACAAAGATTTAGTGAGTAGCCATCACTAATCATATACAGGTTATGCCCAAGGCATTATAAATTAATTCATATATTAGAATAGACCATCTAGTCATAAATACAAACACTATAGCTGAAACCAATGACATCTATCTCAATAAGCCTCGGCTTGTCTCATGCTTGGGAAGGAGAACATCATCCTGGTGCTTTTCTACCAACCACGAACCTGCAATCCCCTGCTCAATTTCCAAACTAGAAGTGGTCCTACCCTTCATGGAAAGGTTAGATATTAGGAACCCTTATGTTAGAGATCTAAGTATCTGGTGTTGTGTCCTTCCCAATGTCTCACAATCACACAACTATAGATCCACTCTAACTATGAATGACACTACTAGAGACACTAGGCCATCTGGAGCACTGTGGGCTGACAATACATGCAGAGATGGATGCATTACTTTGGCCAAAGATTTTACTTACATAAATGCTATGCATTGAATGTTGTCATATGTACACCTTCCTGACTTGACTTATAAGCTATCATGTGCTATAGTAAGTTTAAATCAACCTTTCTCACTAGGTCTAGAATAAACAGGATCAATTATATTCATTGCCCATATAAGGACATTCGACTCCCATCATGGTTTGGTTAAAACTAAAAAGGTTGTTTTCATAATGTGGAACTTGTGACTCCTTGCCACCTTGTTCCACTATGCAAGTCATATCAAAATAGACCATTCTTGGTCTAGTATAATTACTATTTAATGCATTTAAGTCCAATCCTTGGACACTAGATTGTTATTCCACAAACCATACTTAGGTTCTTGGTTTCATAATCACTCGATTACTAGTGACTCCACATCACATTTTCCCATTTTCTAAAATAATGAATACAATCTTGTTTTCAACACTCACCTTACTCAGTCAATGTTTACTTTATTTTCCTATTGTCATGGTTAATAGAAACTAGTCCATAATAAAAGAGAAGGCACAAATCATAGTATCTTTGAAAAGTTCATAAAGACTCATAGAGTTGAACCCTTCTAAGTTCTTTTCTAGAATCTTTCATAAAGTCAATATAAAAACATAATTGCCATTTATATAGTCAGCATTCATCTCATATAAAACCACAAATGTATAATAAAACTAGGGTAGATTCTAATATCGAAACATATATCAAGATTTTACTTCATAAAGAAGGCAAGATTGAAGTCTCAGATGTCATGATAGCATTATTATGATAGTGTAAGAATAGTATATAACTCTCCTCGAAGAGTTATCATGTTCACATAGCCTATATTTTTATTGATAGCCATTCGATTTTTATTATCTTTTCTATGAAATTGGCAAAATAAGGTGTCGAGTGCAGCAACACAACCCATTTTATCTTGGGTTTACTGTGTTTAAAGTAATCATGGTTGCGACCATAAAAAATAATGGTATGGACTATTCAACAGGTCGATACCACCTTTATTCATTCATTAGAAAATGTTACCCTATCAGGCTCATAAGCATATTCATATTTGCAAGAGTTAACAATTGGTAATCATAAAGATATGAAACATCATTGGAGATGTATGGCGCATAATGCATGGCACATAGGAACAACTAAAACTTGTGAGTGCTCATGCATGCAATCCCATGTAGGGTTTATGACCTCAATCTAGCCAAGCAACACAAGAAAGCAACAGTTTCAAAGCATCATGAATTATATTTCATTTCGTGGTCCAAGAGCCTTTGACTACTCTTAACATTCATCAATATGCAGAATTAAAGATATAGTCTTTATAGTCAACAATGCCAACATTACTTTCAAATGAAAGGATGTAACTGTATTAGAGTCAATATATCATATGAATCAAGGGCTCTAGATAAAATTTACCTGAATATATTTCATAGAGTTAAAGATGCAGTTTGCAGAGCTCAAACTCTTCTAGCTACTCTAGTCATTCTCATTGACAGTAATTCTCTGCAACTAGAGAATGTAGCTCCTCCGTGTTCACCACCCACACAACCCACTTCTATCTCAAAGTCTATCACCATAAATTACCAACTAGCACCCCCTAGACTCCAACTGATTCCTTTGATAAGACCTCCAAGATGGCGTTCGGTAACTAACCAAAGCATACTCTATGCATGTGATCTGGGCTTGCCACCTAGAAGGATCTTTTGATCCACACTGCCCACTCAGCCTATCCTCTCCCCTTTCCCACTCCTCGTGAGTTTAAGGATATCGATGAGGTAATAATAAGATAAAATAATTATTTACATAGTTAAGAGTTATTAACATTGACCTCTAAATAGGTCCGCATATATATACACACACATATACATATATATAAACACCATCAACTAATAACAAGGGTCGAAGAACTATTATAATATTCAAAATCATCATAGAGATGAAAGCAAAAGATATTACACTTAATTCTTAGGGCAATCGGGGTCGAGTAGTACTTCCCATCATTGGCGGTAAATTTTAGTCGATGACTAGAAAATAAAGAAATAATATCCCTTTTTAAGAATAGGGTAATGAGAGATCTCATTAACTCATAACTCAACTATCATATGACTTGAGACATTGTTCCAAGAATGTCGTCTAGATGTTAAAGCACCATCGAAAAAATGACTCACAAGGATAGAATTACAAAGAAGGAAAACATGACTCATGACAAGTTTGAAGGGATTTGGGAGGACATGGAAACTGATACTCAGATGACTAATCAACCTTGTTTTCTTGACATCTAACCATTCCTCCAGAATGATACCCTCCTTCCTTCTTCGAAGGTCATTAACGTTTCTTGTTTACACTCAGGACCACAAAACCATCATAAGTGCATCATAATCGTATCTCATAATATAAAGTAATTAATGTTCAAAACTAATTAGCATCAATCATTAACATCATTAAAAATGATCTATTCAAGTATTTCCACAATATCAAATTAGTTAACTATGACTAATCCTCCCAATTATCATGCAATGTTAATGATTATGTCTAATTGTAAGTTGGGGATGTAACACTCATATTGGTACGATCTCTCTAACTCACATGATTATCCTTAAATAGTTATACTTACCTAACTCATGATCTACGAGGGATGAGCACGACCTTTCCATGTTTTTAATTTTTCACCTTTGCCCCTATGAGGACATTTGGGTTGTTAGGGACATACGGTTTGTTATTATTATTTATTGAAATGGCTCACACTGTAGGTGACTCCCAAATGGTGGTATCAATGGGCATTCGTGATACCTTTGGGCCAAGTGGTGGTATTGACAGGTGTTCATAAAACCCTTGTGCCTATGGCAGTGGAGTACAATTATCTGATGCTCTAAATGTAATATTTCCCATCCTCTGCTAGGGTAGATGATTGGGCTAGATTAATGACTAGGCCCGACATCACCATTCCCAAAGTATATCATGAGGCCTAAACATGGTTAAAGTATAAGTATGAGGAAATACATCTAACTACATGTACTTGTTCATTATCCTTGATTATGATTATGATATCACTAACCCTAATGATTATAAATGGATATATGTATTTGTATATGTTGTTAATGTCTTTGATTGCATGATTTGAGTATATGTATGCACAAGTGACATTACATTCTTGTTAATTGTTATTGACTATGATTATGATGCATTTCTTTCATTACTAAATTGATCTCTAATAGTGCTAATGTCCCTTTCTAGTAGTTATTCTTGTGTATAGGTTAGGAAATCAAGAACATCCAAAAAGGGAACATTACATAAATCAAACAATAATCGAATTAATCTAGATAAAAAAAGCTAAGTCTAGACATGTACCTAAATCTAATAAATTAGAAACTAAAACAAAGATAAGTGAATTAATAATGTACCTAAAATTTGGAGAGGAGACTAATTTTGACTATGACACAAGACATATACCTAGAATCTAAGACCAAATAAAAAAACTAAAGGATGTAATGAATGCAATCTATGGATATTAGAATTACATAGATACATGGATTAAGGTCATGATGGTGGCCTTGATTCTCTCAAGGGTGGCCATGAACTTCTAGTGTAGACCTAACTTCTAAATCTTTATAACATTAGTTCCCATAGAAAAAAATGCCTATGGTTGTATCTAGAAATGAAAGACTTGGTGGTGTTGCAAAGTATCATTGAAACTTGCCACAAAAATAGGGAATCCTTGAGACTTCTTGGAATACAATCAAGCCTTGTTGATTGATGTTACCATAAAAACACATGTTGAAGACTGGTTTTTTATTATTTTTATGTTGTACTTCAATGTGATATAGTAGAGAAAATGAAAATATGTATGTAATTAATAAAATACCAAATCAAAAGAAAATACACACATGTATCAATAATACGAAGTAATAAGAATCGTATATAGATATTTCTTTAATGTCATATATAGTCTTTTGACCACCATTCTTCATCCTCTTACATAGATATTGCTTCAATGTCTTATAAGGTCTTTTGTACATTATTTCTTTTGATATTGACTATAAAGTGACTATTAAACATTTTCCTATTGTCCATTGAGATTGAATTGTTTAGATTGTATGTGTTAGACATATTTATAAATTGTTGATTTAAGGCATCCAAGTATTACTTTTTCTTTGTGGTGGTAGTTGGCTAACTTAATGTGTATGGACAGAGAGTTCTAGCATTTCTGTATCTCTCCTCCAAATTCCTCATTTCTATGGCCATTTCACTCATTTTTTCTACCATGTTTTTCTAAATAGTTTGGATTTGTATATTATCAAACTCATAGATTGTTCACTACCTTATTTGTGTTTTTTTGATTTCTAGATGTTGTACTTACATTAAAATACATTGTGTTATCCATTCTATCAATTTTCTGGAACTCATTGTGGGGTATGCTACTAATTGTAGTTGTGCCTTGATTATTTTTATAAAAATCTTATCTATTACTTCTAATTTAATATATTTGTGCATCCAATATTGCTTGGAACTTATTTCTAGAATATCTATTAGTCCATACTTATGTAGAGGGGTGAACTTCCATAAATCCACTTGGGACCCTTGAATTATAATAGGAATTATACCTAGTGTAATGGTCACCATAAGGTTCTGTTATTTAAGCTTTGCTAGAAATTATTTGATCTTTCTCATGGATTCCATGTAGATGGTAGTGACATTCCAACCATAATATATTTACCTTCTACACTAGTTTACTTTGTATCCTAATCATATTCATCCCGATTTCCTTCTATTGGTTCCTCCTCTATTTGTATTTTCTCCATAGAGTTTATCTTCTTTTTATTGCTCTACCATTTCTTCATCTTGACCTCCTATTTTTGTAAAAGAATTTTATTGCTTCTCTTAGGATTTTCTTGGTTCATTTATGATTTCTTGTTTCATCATCTTTGCTTCATCCATATGTTTTTTGAAAGGAAGCTAGGTGTGTGGAAAACGCTTCCTACACTAATCTAATGAGGAGAGGGCTATGTAAATTCAAATTATTCCTTACAACTACAGCAACATAGAACATCTAATAGCGATATTGTAGCAATACACAAGATCTAGAAAGAAGACAGAAGAAGAGAGACAAATATTTATGGTGGGGAAAATCCTTATTGGGTGAAAACCCCCACACTCAGAAACCTGCACAATGTATTAACAAATCTAAAAGTTGTTTACAATACACTTGTAATTCAAGCTTCAATGGTCTTCAACACTCATGTCTGGAGTCAATCCGGTAGCATAATAGTACCTATAAAACCTATGATACAAATCCATCTCCAAGCATCTGTTTATATAGAATATATAAGGCAATATTGGACCTATCTTGGGATGGGCGTCCAACTTGGCCTCATTGCCCAAAACCCACGCCTAAGGAAACTTGGTCAATATTGTAGAAGGTGCCTGACACTTATCCATAGCTCCCATCCCAAAGAGGTCACCTATTTCCAAAATGGGCTATGACAAATGCTCTTACGACACTTACGACCATTATAGAATCTATCATAGCGGTTACAACTTACAGCTGTAAGAGAATCTGTCATACATAGTCTATAAATAGCATATTCTCTTACAACATGTTATAGTCCACCTTGGGGTGCCCAAATATGCCTTTTTCAAAGATGATTCATGACACATGTCTTCACCTATCTTACATGCTTCTATTTCTGACTCTTACATGTCATAACTTCATCATAGAAATTTGTCATAAATATTTCGGTCAAACATTCCCTTACACAATATGAAAGATGCTGACACATGGAAAAATGATCCTACCACAAAGTGGGATGCCTATCTCCTCATGTGAGGACAAAATTACAAGTTGTCATCTTCCATGTAGGATGACACATCACCGTGCCACATCCCACAACATGACAATATGGAATTTACAATTTATTTACAACATAGGCAACCAATTAATATATACAAACATAAATAATGCAAGGAATTACCAAGGTTGAGATACCTCAATTCCCAACATTCTCCCACTTTTCGAACACTTTGTAAGAGCCAATAGAATAACAAGATTTAACTACTATAGGATGAGATGCCCATAAACTTTGAACACCATCTGAACCTCTCTGTGCCCACTAGTTTTGTCAATGCATCTACAACATTCTTTAAAGTATCTACGTTTTCCAAATTTACCTTTCCATTCTCAACCATGTCTCACACGAAGTGAAACTGAACATCAATGTGCTTTGTTCTAGCATGGAAAGTTGGATTCTTTCCAAGCAAACTACACTCTGATTGTCACAACTGATCATGATCTAACCTGTATCAACACCAATATCTGAACATAATCTCTTAAGCCAAATAGATTCCTTACAAGCATGAGTTGCTACCATATATTTATCTTCTATCATGGACAAAGAAACAATAGGTTGTCGCTCACTCATCCAACTAATAGCACCACCAAACAGTGTAAACACATAAGCATTGGTGGATCTCTTGCTGTCAATGTCACTTGCCCAATCTAAATCCACAAATCCATGAATATCAATAGAATGTGGAGGTCCTGTAACATTACCATGATAGCATATGGAATACTCAGAAGTACCCCTCAAATATCTAAACACTTGCTTAACTGCATCCCAATGAACTCATCCAGGATTAGCCATAAATGAACTAAGGACTCCCACTACTTGGGCAATGTCTAGTCTTGTGCAGACCATATCATACATCAAACTGCCAACATCACTAGCATAAGGTACTTTGCTCATGTCCTTCACCTCACTAGGAGATTTTGGACAATCCTCAACAGACAACTTTGTCCCCAAAGAAATGGTGACACACAATGGTCTACAATCTACCATGCTGAACCTATCCAACATGGTCTTCACACACTTACTCTAGCTTAACCAAAGTTTTATGTTGGTTTTGTCTCTTCTGATTTTCATTCCTATAATGTACCTGGCTACCCCTAAATCTTTCATTTCAAACTATGCTAACAACTGAGATTTAAAATTAGAATTCATATTCTTACCCTTCCCAATAAGCAACATATCATCAACATACAGTGCAACAATGAGAATACGATCACCATCAAACTTATAATACACACAGTGATCTGATTTTGATCTCACAAATTCAATTGACAATACATAGGCATCAAACTTCAAGTACCATCTCCTAGGGGATTGCTTCAAACCATACAAAGACTTCTTAAGTTTGCAAACCAAATTTTCTTTACCTTTCACCATGTAATGCTCTGGATATGACATGTAGATTTCTTCCTCCAAATCACCATGAAGGAAAGTTGTTTTCACATCCATCTGTTCTACCTCTAAGTCATAAGCTGCTGCAAGGGACAACAAGAATCGAATGGATGTCAGCTTTGGAACAAGAGAGAAGATCTCACCATAATCTATACCCTCCACTTGTGACTACCCCTTCACAACCAGTCTGGCCTTATACTTCTCAACACTACCATCTACACCAAATTTCTTCTTGAACACCCATTTGCATCCAATGGGTTTCTGTCTAGGACACAAAGGCACCAAGTCCCAATTTTGATTTTTTCCAAAGAAGCCATTTTATCCTCCATGGCTTCCTTCCAGGAACCTGCATCTTTCATGTTCATAGCCTCTGATATAGTTCTAGGTTCATCATTGTTGGTAAGAAAAGAAAAAGCACAACTAGAATCAAGCAATGTAAAACCAAACCTTTTAGGTTGCTTTCTTATCCATGTAGACCTCCTCAAGAGCTGAGGTTGAGGTTCAACTTCTTCATCTGATCTTTCAGAGCTGCTAGAGCTCTCCTCATCATCAGGTCCAACATTGTCTTTCTATTCAGTATTCTCAGGGGTAGCAGGAAACTGAACAACATCCTCTTTCTTTTCTTTTTCTTTTGGTTGTAAAATAGTGGAAGAAGGTGTAATCTCTTTGAAGATGACACTTCTTCTATACAACACTTTTTCAGCCACAGGGTCCCAATGCTTGTATCCCTTCACACCGACACCATATCCAATTAAGATACACTTAACAGCCTTGTTCTCCAATTTTGACCGCTTCTCCCTAGGCACATGTGCATATGCCTCACAACTAAAAACACAAAGATGCCTTATTGAAGGCTTTCTACCAAACCAAACCTCCATGGGTGTCTTTCCAACAAGGGCTGATGTAGGATATTTATTTACAAGATAGCAAGTAGTGGCAACAACTTCAGCCCAAAACTTTTGTTCTAGGCTAGCTCCACTAAGCATACTCCTAGCCTTCTCCATTATTGTCCTGTTCATCATTTCTGCAAGTCCATTTTACTGCGGGGTGTATGGAGTTGTCTTATGTCTTTAAATCCCAAGTTCCTTGCAATGTTTATCAAATTCTGTAGAATAGAACTCACCACTTTTGTCAGTTCTCAAACACTTAATCTTTTTACTAGTCTAATTTTCAGAAAAGGCCTTAAACTCCTTAAACTTACTATAGAGTTTAGATTTGCTGCTGAGAAAATAAATACATGTCCTTCTACTATAGTCATCTATGAAAGATACACAATATATAGATTTTGATAATGAAGAAACATTAATAGGACCAAATACATCATAATGAACAAGTTCCAACACACCAGAAGACTTATGAGAACTTGAATAAAACTAAACATGGTTTTGTTTCCCATATATGCAATGGTCACAAAAGTTGAACTCAAGATTACAATCATCTAACCCCTCAATGAGGTTTTTGTTTTTTAGGGTACACAGACCCTTCTCACCAATGTGGCCAAATCTCTTATACCATAACATTGTCTTTTCAGTAGGAAGTTTAACTTCCAAGGCATGATTACAAACATTAGAACTTGAAACAACAGATCTCTTAACTGCTTGTTCAGATGGTGGGGATGAAGTGACTGCTGCCCTCTTCCATGAATCAAAAGAACTATTGCATTGTGAAATGCATGCCTCCAATTGAAATAGAGTACCTCTACTAGTACCCTTAGCAAGCACCATAGCTCTTGTAGTCATCTTGCATCCTTCTTTCGAGAAGACAACCTGCACACCTGCATCATTCAAACTACTTATACATGCTAAGCCTGGGATATGCATAACCCCAGAGATCCCCTTCACTCTACCATCAGGGAATTGGATAGAGACTCTTCCACGACCATCAATCTTCATATGAGACTCATCACCCAAGTACACCTTTCCACCATCAAACTCCTCATACTTAGTGAACCAGTCTTGATGCAAGGTCATGTGGAATGATACACTAGAGTCAATCAGACACACATCATCAGATGCATGGGTTGCTAGGGCTGCGATGGAAGCATCACCATCATCTTGTGATTTGTCAGAATCTGAATCTAGGGTCTTCTTCTTCTTTTTCTTTTCTTCTTTGCATTCCTTTTGGAAATCCACAAATTTACCACATTTCCAATAGATAGCCTTGGACTTTCCAGGAGATTTGGATCTCCCACTGGATTTGGATCTACCCTTCTTAGCTTTCTTGTCCTTCTTTTTCCCTTCCTCCTTGGATCTTCCATGAACTATAAGAGCCTCTTTGGGTACATTAGAAGACTTTCTCCACATCTCTTAAGATAATAGTGAAGAAGCCACTTCATCCATTTTGAATGTGGATGTGGTGCTTCCAATAGCCATGACAAGGTGATCCCATGAGTCTGGAAAAGAACAAAGCAAGGTTATACACTGATCCTCCTCCTCCATCTTCACACCAATAGATGTCAATTGTGCAACCAGCATGTTGAAAGAATTCATATGTTCAGTAATGGATCCTCCATCCTCCATTCGAAGAGAATGCAGCTTCTTTCTCAGAAAAAGTTTATTAACTAGGGATTTGGCTCGATACAGATCTCCCAACTTCTTCCAAAGCAAGGTTGCCATTTTCTCCTCATGGACATGTAACAACACAAAATTAGCAAGACTAAGTCTTATGAGACCCTTAGCCTTCCAATCCTTGAGATCCCACTCATCTTGTGACATTGTAGCTGGTTTAGTTCCATTAACACTTTCCCAAAGGTCTCGGTCAACAAGCATGTCTTCCATCTTGAGCTTCCATGGCTCAAAATTAGTGCCATTGAATTTCTCCACTTCAAATTTTTTGGATGTGCTTGCCATCTCCTTGCTACAAGAGAATTCAAAATACTCTGCATAGACTCCCACTCAACTTAAGATCATCTCAAAAAAACCCCTACCCAACAGCTAAGATCAAAACTAGCCAGGCTCTGATACCAACTGAAATGAAGCTAGGTGTGTGGAAAACACTTCCTACACTAATCTAATGAGGAGAGGGCTATGTAAATTCAAATTAATCCTTACAACTATAGAAACATAGAACATCTAACAGAGATATTGCAGCAATACACAAGAGTTAGAAAGAAGACAGAAGAAGAGACACAAAGATTTAAAGTGGGGAAAACCCTTATCAGATGAAAAACCCCACACTCAGAAACCTGCACAATGTATTAACAAATCTGAAAGTTGTTTACAATACACTTGCAATGCAAGCTTCAATTGTCTTCGACAGTTGTGTCTGGAGTCAATCTGGCAGCATAACAATACTTGTAAAACATGTGATACAACTCCCTCTCTAAGCACCTATTTATATAGAATATACAAGGCAATATTGGACCTATCTTGGGATGGGCATCCAACTTGGCCTTAGGGCCCAAAACCCATGCCTAAGGACACTTGGTCAACATTGTAGAATGTACCTAACACTTCTCTACAGCTCCCATCCCAAAGAGGTCACCTATTACCAAAATGGGCTATGACAGATACTCTTACGACACTTACGACCATCATAGAATCTATCATAGTGGTTACAACTTACAACTGTAAGAGAATCTGTCATACACAAGCTATAAATAGCATATTCTCTCACAACATGTCATAGTCCACCTTGGGGTGCCCAAATATGCCTTTTTCAAAGATGCTTCATGACACATGTCTTCACCTATCTTACATGCTTCTATTTCTGACTCTTACATGTCATAACTTCATCATAGGAATCCATCATAACCGTTTCAATAAAAAATTCCCTTACACAACATTAAAGATGCCGACACATGGAAAAATGCTCCTACTACAAAGTGGGATGCCTATCTCCTCATGTGAGGATAATATTACAAGTTGTCATCTTCCATGTAGGATGACACATCACCGTGCCACATCCCACAACATGACAATATGGAATTTACAATTTATTTACAACATGGGCAACTAATTAATATATACAAACATAAATAATGCAAGGAATTACCAAGTTGAGACACCTTAATTCCCAACATTTTTCTCCTTGGTTTCTCTTCTTACTCGACTTCTATTTGTTCCTTATATGGTTTTTCAATCATTGATAGAGCTTCTTATGTTGTAGTGATAATTGTAAATGTAATTGTTGTCAATTCAAGTATGTACCCTTGTTAAGCTTTGCAAAAAATTAACTACTTGTTGAAAAAAGGAATCATTCTTAGATGTGGTCCTCCTTTCTTGAGAATGAATCTCCAGAGTGAGATGGTTCTCTTATAATTTCTAAACTATGACCGAGGGGAAAAGTGATAGAAATATTTAACTAATGCAAACCGATTCTGGGACCTAAAACTAGATGAAGTTCTATCATTCATAGGCAAATCCTCTAACATAAATCCTCACAACTTCACTAATAGCTACTCCTTAAGTAATTTGCAACAAGGTTTGATGTCAAACACAAAATGCAACTAAGAATAACTAAATTTTAACAATATTGAGACAAAATAAAGGACTAAAATAGTCACAATATAACATTAGATCAAGACTACAAAAATGTATGTGAAAAAAGATGATTTGCTATTAGAGCTGAAAGGAATACAATGCATGAAAAATAAATGTGTAAGCCAACTGTTGTACACAACTCAGCAAGAGAGAAGAAAATGATGCTAACTGATTGAGAAAAACTAAATTTTCTCCTATAAATGTCTCCAAATGATCTCCTCTAAAGAAAGTTCAAAATCTCCTAAAAATAGACTTGCAAACCCATTTTTGAGCCTCAGAAAAAAGCTATCAAAAATAGCCTCAAATTGCCTCCAAACTGCAAATAAAAGCTGCCAACTTGATCCTCTAGGTGGTCCCCACCAAATTTGCATCCAAATCTGTCCAATCTACCTCATAAAAGCAAAAATTTTGTCCTCATCTGCTGAATTTTGCCCATGAAAGAAAACTGCTTTAACTGCCTAAAATAGTTTTAACTTTAAAGCAATTTATAACTACATTGTTTTAAAGTTAACTTTACATGACATGGCAGTTTTAATTGATATCCTATTGATATGATTTTTTGCAACAATAAAATGATATCTGGTTTATAATTTCACCAAGATATTTACTAGATATCACTAATGATTTTCTATAAAAATCATAAAAATATGAACTATTACACATGTTTGCAAAAAATAAATAAAAGTTTTAAAAAGGCTTGGCACCATGGATTCCAAGTGTCTATATTCTACCACCTCACCATTATCCATATGGCCTAAAAAAAAGCCAACTTTCTACCTCTATAATGCCACCATGTTGGATTGACCTCCTTTGGCCATATTTTCATCTAGCGTATTCTTCACATTCTCAAGGTTTTCATTTGATCTTACACATACATTGAAATATGTGAAGGAATAATAAATAAAATGCATATGTGGGAGGTCAAAGACACTCAACCACATGCATTATAATGTCTTGACTCCAATGTGAGTTGACCATCAATGATGTTAAGACCTTGCAGATTCTAAAAGCACATTTCATAATCATGCTGACCTTTGACTTAATAAAATAGGCCATATTCCTTGTGCTGTCGGCCACCTCTACTTATAATTGCTAGACACTTATCAACACAAAGTGTTGAACTCAATCCTATTTGGATAAAAATGATTAAAATGTTGCATGGTCAAAAATGTGGAAGCGACGTTGAAACAAAAGCAAATGAGAGCCCTAAAATGTCGATCATTTCATTTTGTTGTCATTGAGATAGCTCTGCAATTCTGGCCGCCGACTTGGGGTTTCATGCTCTGTATACTTTCCTTTCTCCATTCAATGGTCTTCAATGGTTTTTCACTGCACTTCTTTGGCCAAAAATGACTACCGCCTCTTGGTAAGCTTGAATCTGAACTTTAAAATGACATTCATTGTGTTTTCATTGGCTTACTTTCTTTCAAATGGCCACGGCCATTAGCTGCTTCTTCAGTCTCTTTGTTTTGATGTGCATTCATTTGTGTTTCTGTGTGTTGAACTTGTGAAAAATTGCAAAATGGCAATGGCTATCTTCAACTAGCCGCGATCATTAACCTTTCCTCAGCTGCATTGTATGGTGAGTCCATTATTCTTCTCCATCATTTCTTGCATTGTGAACTATTTATCTCTGCATGTCTAAGAATGTGAAGATGGTTTCATTCTTTCTTTTGTTAGCTAGGTGTATAAAATACCTTATCTTAAGGCACGGCCACTTGTAACACTTCCTATAGGTTTACCTTGTCTTTTAATTTAACAAAATGTGAAGTTTCCTATGTTGTCAGTGAGGGTTTCATTTTGTCTTGCATAGAACCTTCCTTTCTTGTTACGACCATGATCTTCTATGCTCTATTTTGACTTGTTCAATTGTGAAAAGGAAAATGACATTTTTACTCGACATGGGTTTCATTTCTTTGTTCTGTATAAACTGTAACACCTCATGGCCTTGTTTGGATGGTTTACAACACCATTTCTCTTTCTCTAAAACATTGCAAAATATAGTGGTTCTAAAATTTGATGTGGGTGTTTGAGAAAAGAGTACAAATGACAGTATATGTCACGACTTCACTAATGAATGTATCTACATTTTTCTTTCACTTTATACACTCTTATTTGAAAATTGAAACAATGTTGTTTTTCTGAGTATAGAAACTTCTTTTTGTAGCATGTATGGCATATGATATCACTTTTCTTTCTCATGCTGCCACTTATAATGATAATCACTATTATTGTTCAAAAGAAGTGATGATGGCATGCACTATTTTCTCTTTCTGTGGACTTTGTACATGGAATGTATACTGTCACTTTTCAACTTTGAATTCTTCCACTTTCTATAGCAACAAATATACTTTTCATTTCTATATCTTTCACTTGTTCATTCAGTGGACTATAGCATCAGACTTTTCATATAAAATGATAACCTAGTTGTCATGATATGTTGGCATTGTAACACATGAAGGTAACACTTACTTCTCTATATAACTATAACACATGAACACCAGCTGCTCTTCTTTCTGTATTCTATCATATCAAATGCTTATATGAGATGTCCTATAGGATATGATCAGATCCACTATATCAATTTGACTACTCCTTGTCACATGATGATGATGCTCTATTACACACATGTAATGAAATGCTCTTTTTGATCCCTTTGGAGTTTGTCAAAGACAAAAGATGAGCCAGCTGGATTGGTTGTCTTGTATTTTTTGCTACAGATCTGTAATACTTATCATACTTCTTTTATAGATATGCAATAAATGCAACATGTGACAACACTTGTTTGATGCTCAACTTATCAATAGAAAAAAATGAGGTATAATTGGATATATTTGATCATTTCAGAGGCAACTCATGTCATTGAACTCTGAATCTAATTCTATCACTCCAATTAAATGAGAAAGTATGAAGTTTGACACTCACCTGTTTTTGCAATCTACTTACTAATTTATAATGAACACTCCAATTGGATTACTAATGTGAATGAGTAAATAACCTTCAGATAATTCATACTTGTGAACACTTACTCCTTTATCAGTCTAATGATTACAAATTTATTGTGTACTCTTGATTATTATCATGCTTGAGAATGTCATTTCATAATAGTTGGAATAGTGTATAGGCTGTCATATGCATTGAATCTTGTCCTCCATCTGTTCATGTCATGCTCTTGGTTGCATTTCATACTCTGAAGTGAAATTATAGTCATGTCCTGAAAAGGGACTGATGCATATGATTATCTTGTTACTCTTACCACTTGTCATGTGAATGTTATCAATGATCATCTTCTTCTGTTCATCCCTTTTGAGGACAAGGGGGCAGCAACATGTTGGGCTCAACCCTTGTGGGAGCCCATTTGATGCCACATGTTGAATATCTTTAATCAACTTCATGATTAGTCCTATACCTGCACATGAAACAAATAGATTAGAACAAAACAATGATGCTCTTATGTTTGCTTCTCTTCAGTTCCTTCTACATATGGATACTCTTATTTGATCAAAGCATTACAATTAAGATATTATGTCTCTCTTGATTGATGAAGGATTTTCTTAACCAGAACTTCTAATGGGACTTTTCCTGCATTTTTTTAGGTACATGCCGAGATTGGGAGTAGGAATAGAGGCTTCTACGAAGATCAACCAAAATAAGGAAATGATGGCTATGTCTTTCCCTCATCTTCATTAGATGCATAGTGCCTTACTTGTATTTGCATGAGTTTAGCTATAACCCATGGCTTGTGTGGGACATCTGATATGTCTTAGTTTCCTTCAATGCAATGTTTGTTCTTTTATGTATTCAAAATTGTAAATGAACAATCACTGTAGTGAATGAATACTTATCTCTTTTACTACTCTACAATGCAATGAATGATTGAAACTTTTCTTTTCTGCATCTGAACAACTAAACTGTACTTATCATAACAACTATGCAACTAGCACATAACAGAAATAAATCAAACCTCATTCAAAATGATAAATAATAAATCTACTTAGCCAATTTTTGAGCTGGGGTCAAAAAATGGTAACAGTTTGAAAATCCATTATTTAAGTGAGTTATTTATCTTATTTAACTTACTTACAAATTTGTTTTAATTATTAGTGGATATTTTAGAGAAGGAATTAAAGTATTTATAGGCTGTACCAACCTATATAAATGTGTTACATGCTTTGATTCTCTCCACAAAGCATATGGAGTTATGTTTTGTGCTGACAGGACAGGAAGTCTCATGGTACATATATTGTGCCAACCTAATTGACATTCTTCTTTAATGTAGTATATATACAAGGTTGAATTCTTGTGTGGAGATATAATGTATATGGATTGTGAAGAGATATAGTGTGCGGAGGTAAGTAAGTCTAATGCAAAGAGAGACAAGTTGAGTTTGTGGTGAAGATGAAGTGTGTAAAGTCAGTATTCTAAGCTTTAGTGGAACTACATCTTCAGAATTAGTCAGATGCATTATTAGTAGTTCATTTTGGTAGTGAGTCATCCCCTTCTTCTATCTCTTTCCTTTTAGGACAGTGAGTCCTTTGGCAGTGAGACACCCGTAGTGAGTATTCTTAGACAGTTAGTCCACCAATTGTATCAACCTTAACTAGTTTCTTTATTAATATATATTATAAGATAATCCTCACCTTAGTTTTTCCCTTTTTCAGTTTTCCATGTAAAAATTTGCTATTCATGTGTGATATGCTTTAGTGGTTGATTTCATGCCTTCCTTTCTTAATGCAACTTCAACATGCTCTATGAAATGAATGTTTAAATGATTAAGTGGTTTCAAAGAATACTGATTCACCCCCCTCTTAGTATTCTAGGTGTTCAACACCCCTTTATACCTTCTGCATAGCCAAGAAAAATACATTTCATGGAATTCATGTCTAGCTTATTCTTATCCTCTTTGGGAATATGAGCATAAGGATCAAAACAAAAAATATGAAGAAAGGAATAATCAATAGGTTTACCTGTCCAAACTACGTTAAGAATTTGATGATCTAGAGTTGTAGTGGGTGATTTATTAATCAAGAAACATGCTTTATTAATAGCCTTAGCCCAAAATTTCTTCTCCAATCTAGTAGTTCTCAGCATACATCTAGCCCTTTCCATAATTGTATGGTTCATCATTTTAGAAACACCATTTTATTGTGTTGTTTTAGGAACTATCAACTGTCTTGCAATACGATTCTCACTGTGAAACTGATTAAACTCACCTGAACAAAATTCCCCTCCAATATCTATTCTAAGACACTTAATTGTCTTACCTTTTTTATTCTCTACCAAAGCTCTAAACTTCTTAAAATGAGAAAATACATCAAATTTCTTCTTCAATAGATAAATCCACACCTTACAAGAATAATCATCTATAAATGAAACAAAATATGATGAACCCCCAAGTGATGTAATAAGTGATTTTCAAGTATATGAATGAATTAAATCTAGAATTTCTTTACTTTTGGTAGTGCAACTAGAAAAACTCAACCTATTCTTCTTTCCAAACAAATAATGCTAAAAAAATTCAAATATCTAGATTTAGCAGCTAGAGAAGATTTTTATGTAGTAGTACCTTGAGACCATGTTCACTCATGTGGCCTAGCCTTTGATACCAAGTAGATAACAAATCCATTTCTACACCTAATACCACTGTAGCCTCTCCACTGCAAGTTTCTTGAACAAACCTTTAGAGATTTCCAAACTTTTCTCCCTTTAGCACCACCAACACTTCCTTTGTTACCTTGAGAAAACAATTTTATCCATTGAATCCGTAACCTTGCTCATTGAATACTCCAAGTGACAATAGATTTTTTTTAATCCTTGTACATGTATTACATGCTGAAGAATCCTTACAATCCCATCAAACATTTTTATCTTGACCTATCCTTCACCAATAGCTTCACACGGGTTGTTATTACTAATGTAAACCATACCTCCAACTCATGACTAGTAAGAAGAAAACCAATCCTTATGAGGAGTCATGTTAAAAGAGGCACAAAAATCAATGATCCAAACATGATGAAATGAAGCTCTCAAATTTGTAGACAAAGCCTCTCCATCTTCCAATGGTGCTTCAACTTCTACTATGTTTTCCTTCAATGGTTACAAGCTAGGATTGTCTTTGTTTGCTTTCAGCAACATGCCGTCCTTTTTGACATGCCATGTTTTTCCACATTTCCAATATTTACTCTTTTCTACCCCTTGTATTTCAACCTAGCTTGTCCACACTCATCTTTCTCTCTTTTTGGAGTTCTACCCCTTGCAAAAAGGGCATCAAAGGAAGAAGTCCCTTGAGATGTCTTCTACCTTGAATCTTCATAAATTACTGCACCTACCACATATTCAAAGATAAGTTTCCTCTTTAGTATTGAGCTATTGAGCGACATAACTAGTTGATCCCAAGTTTTAGGCAAAGAGCATAATAGTATAGCCATTTTATACTCTTCTTCAATTTTCACCTCCACTGAAGCCAACTTACTAATCAATGTGTTGAAATTATTAACATAATCTAAGATTGAAGAATTATCATGCATCCTCAAATTATAAACTGCTATCATAGTAAAATTTTATTTGCCAATGACTTGGTCTCTTAGAGCTTCTCCATCTTAGTCCACAAGTCATGTGTCATTTTCTCCTCTGCAACATTGAATAAAACTGAATAAGCCAGATATAACTGAATTGTAGCTCTAGCCATGTTATCTTGTTCATCCCAATTCCCTTGCTTCATGGCTGTAGGTTTTGACATTGTCCCCTTGAAATCCAAGGCGCATCCATCCTTCACCAATAATGCTTGAACCTTTAGTTTCCATAGAGAAAATTTGGAACCATAAAAATTTTTAGCCTCAAATTTGGTAACCGTGCCTCATGTTATTGCTTTTCACAAAAAATGAAAAACCCACAAAACAATTTATGTAAAAAACCGTGTGCTTTGATACAAACTCTAAAAAAAATAAGTAGTGCAAAATTGAAATAATAGTGAATTAGTAATAAAAGCACAAAATAGACAACATAGATTTATGTGGAAAACCTGGTAATGTACCAAGAAAAAACCATGGGAAAAGATCGCTTCAATTTTATTATAAAAAGAAAATTTTAAAGTTACAAAACTTTTTTTCACGCCTTGGCATTTAAGCTCAACTAGCTTAAATAATCATAAAAAATCACATTCGAAAAACAAAGATAACCTAAAGATAGATTTTCATGCATAAAAGTGTGAGTGGAACTTCCACATTCAATTTTGTATGGTGTACATGTGAAACTAGGTAGATCTTGTTGTCTATTGCTCATCACTACTAGAATAAGTAAAACTAACTTCACATTTCAACACATGGTTTTTGATCTTTTATCTACAAATGCAATGTTCAAATTTTAAATGGTTCTGGCAAAGATTCTTGACACCATTGGGAGACCAATGATCCTTTTCAAACTAGGACAAATTCAAATCTTTCATGCTGGTACGAGGGCGTTAATTTTGTAATAAGTCTTGATTGCCTCTCTAAGGCCAAGAGGATCCATCTCTTCACCTCAAATGGCCACTATAGGCACTCTTTCATAGAACTATCCATTACTTCCAGTTTCATTTACTTTTGATTTGATGTTCATTATACAAGAGTGTAACTGCTCTGAAGCTAGTTGTTTGAACGAGTGATGATATTTGTAGGACTTCTGGATGGAGTGAGTGTATTTGACCCCTCAAGTTTTGATGGCCATGAAGCCTCTATTTCTGATTTTTGGGCCCCTCTTGTTCTTCTCTTTTGATCATTAATATATTTGGTATGGGTGCTTTTGTACCTTTTTTTATTTAAAAGGAAACTATTTAGGATTGGATTTGAACTACCCCTATCCTACAAAGATTTAGAAGAGTTTGTTGCACCACCTAAAGGATCCCAAGCTACCTAGATTTGGGACATAGAAAGAATAGTAGGATAGGAGATATACAGAGGAAAGAGGCAAGGTAGGTTAAAGTAAATAGAAACTTAAGATAGAGACTTGAAAACCCAAGAATTGGAAATTCTAGCTAAACTAATATTTATTTCTATTGCGGACACTCTCAAAACAAGGAAAGGAAAAGAGACGAAAAGAAAAACACCTATAAGGTCAATTAGATTATTTTCTTTAAATTTAGGTATACCTTAATACTCCTCATAATTTGAGATAAGAGATTAAAAAAGGAGACATTGAGTATAGAGGAACTACAAAATAAATCATTGCAATATGGTATTAGGAGTAAGGAAAAGTGAAAAGAGGAGGTCAAAACATCTAAGAAAGAGAAAATGGATAGAAGACTACAAATTAAAACACCTTCACTAGTGAACTCATCCATTAAATCAGTGACAACAACCCTATTGAAAATGAATTGTACACAAAATAGAAAGGAAAAAGAAAACCAACCACAAAGGATTAGGAGAAAGAAATCCATGGTGAGGATAGGTTTGGTACAATATATAAATAGTGAATCCTTTGAGAAAGATAAATTAGGATTAAAAAATCTATGAAGAGGTACAACAAGTAAGAAAATACCCACAAATAAAGAACAAGTAGTGTCAAAAGAAGGAAATAGAGAAAGAAGTGGCCAAGGAATGAAAACAAAAACAAAAAAGTTGAAAAAATAGAAAACCACTTGACGTAGCCAAAACATATCCCACCACTTCCATAGAAAAGAACTAACTGAAAATTGGATACACCTAATATAAGCTAGTAATTTTGATGAGATAACTAAAATTTACTAACTATAGTATTGGTCACCATATTTTGTAGAATTTTTCTAACTAAAAATTTTGTAGAAGAATTATGTAAAAGGATCAAAGGAAAGAAAAAGGAGAGAGATGTTGAATTGAGGATAGAAGCATCCATAAGACAAATAGTCTTAGATGGACTTGTAAAAGAAGTGCAATCTCTCCTTTAGATTATGAAGAGATAAGAACAATCCAAGACAAAGAACTTAGAGCACAAAGAGTTGACACTCTTGTGTAGGTGCCACATAAAGAGAATGATGCATTTACCAATAGGCTAAAAGAAGAAGCTATACTTGCAACAAGCTTTTACTATAAAAATATTTTGGATGAAAGGGTCGTATGAAAGGTAGAAAATATTAAAATATAGGAGAATATTACTATTTTTAATTTAAGTATGCATCCTTTTTAAGCTTTGTGAAAACTTAACTAGTAGCTAAAACATGGAATCATTCTTGGATGTGGGTCTCCTTTCATGAGAATGAATCTCCACAGTGAGCTGGTTCTCCATACGATTTCCTAAACTATTGACTTGCAGAGGAAAGAGATAGGAAGAATAACTTGAAAATGCAAAATTAACTCTAGGACCTAGTCTAAATGAATATGTTCACTCACAAATAGCTCTTCAAACTTAAATTTTCACAATCCCACCTATGATGATACATCCTAAAAATAATTTGTAATAAGGTTTAATTTAAAACACAAATCACAACCAGGGAAAAACATGCAATTTAACAGCACTGAGACATAACAAAGGGCATAAAACTTCCATAATGGGACATCATATCAAAACTGTAAATAGACAAGTGGATGGAATAGGAAAAATCTGTTATACTAAACTGGAAGGAGTACAATGCAAAACAACATGAGCCAACTACCTATTTTAAACTCTCTGTCTGTGCTCTAAAAAGAAGAAAGAATGCTATCAACTAACCCTGAAAAAAATAATTTTTTCTGCTATAAATGTATCCAAATGATCTCCTCCAAAGAAATCTCAAAAATGTCCTAAATATAGACTTGTAAACCCATTTTCGAGCCTCAGAAAAATGCTATCAAAAATAGCCTCAAATCACCTCCAAACTACAAATAAAAGCTGCCAACTTGATCCTCTAGGTGGTCCCCACCAAATCTGCATCCAAATCTGTCCAATCTACCTCATAAAAGAAAAAATTTTGTCTTCATCTGCCTAATTACGCCCAAGAAAGAAAAAATGCTTTAACTGCCTAAAATATTTTTAACTTTAAAGCAATTTATAACTTCATTGCATTAAAGTTAAAACTATTTTAGGCAGTTAAAGCATTTTGCTTTCTTGGATGAAATTAGGCAGATGAGGACAAAAGTTTTTCTTTTATGAGGTAGATTGGACAGATTTGGATGCAGATTTGGTGGGGACCACCTAGAGGATCAAGTTGGCAGCTTTTATTTACAGTTTGGAGGCAATTTGAGGCTATTTTTGGCAACTTTTTTCTGAGGCTCAAAAATGGGTTTGCATATCTATTTTTTGGAGCTTTTTGAGCTTTCTTTGAAGGAGATCATTTGGAGATATTTATAGGAGAAAAACTTAGTTTTCTGGGGGTCAGTTGATACCATTCTTTCTTCTCTCTAGAGCACAGGTAGAGAGTTGAAAACAGGTAGTTGGCTCATGTTGTTTTGCATTACATTCCTTCCAGTTCAGCATAATAGATTTGTCCTATTCCATCCACTTGTCTATTTATAGTTTTGCTATGATGTCCCATTGTGGTAGATTTATGCCTTTTGTTATGTCTCAATGCTGTTGAATTGTATGTTTTTCCTTGGTTGTGATTTGTGTTTTAAATTAAACCTTATTACAAATTATTTTCGGGATGAATCATCATAGGTGGGATTGTGAAAATTTAAGTTTGAAGAGCTATTTGTGAGTGAACATATTCATTTAGACTAAGTCCTAGAGTTAATTTTGCATTTTCAAGTTATTCTTCCTATCTATTTCCTCTGCATGTCAGTAGTTTAGGAAATCTTATGGAGAACCAGCTCACTCGGGAGATTCATTCTCATGAAAGGAGACCCACATCCAAGAATGATTCCATGTTTTAGCAAGTAGTTAAGTTTTCGCAAAGCTTAACAAGGGTGCATACTTGAATTGACAATAGTTTTTGGCATGCTTGGTGGGACTAGTTGGACTATTTCAATCCATAGTTTGATCATTTATCATTGATATCTGTTGTGTGTATCAGTGAATCCAACCTTTGGAGGTAAGAAACTAGCATACCTGGTGACTCTACATGTCATTCTTCTAGTTTCAAGATGATCAGTTCATATCATCCACCATATCATGATAGTGTTACCAATCAGTCATTTAATCAGCTATATCAGAGAAACCATGTAGCTGGGTTTATTTCGAATAGCCATACAGCAATAGCATACTAGCATGCACAACATTTTTTCCACCCACCCACCCCTACTCAACCTTCAGATCAACTAACATAGTTTGCAGTGAGGGAGGTTAAAGACAAACTTAATGATACCTTGGTAGAAATGATGAGGTCAATAGAGGAGATCAATATGTGGATAGAGTACAACATGCATCGGGATTAAATACCCTACCAGGCATATCTTCATGAGCAAGAGTTGTAGGCACAAAGACCACATTTTGAATAGGAAATAGCAGTTAAAGAGTAGCAAATGAGGTTTTTTCTTCATCGAATGCATAGATAGTGAATTCAAGCTCATCCTATCAATCAAAATCATCCTCTTCAAGATGAGGTATGTAGGTATAATTTTGCTTGTTTCAATCAAGGTCAACCTATAATCCTTGCCGAGGTCAAGATTCCTAGTTTTAGGAACCCTATACCCTTGCAAGAACCTAGGTTGGTACAACCTGAATATGTTATGCTTCAAATTCAGCCACCAGAAGAATCTTTTCCCCACCAAGAGATTGGTTTTGAATGCAAATAAACTCCCAAGAAAATCAAAATCCCAAGATCTAATTTTATTCAGGAGCCTGTTTGCATCCAAGATCAACCAATGAATCTACATATTTCCTAGACAGATGAATCTGACTATCCTTTTACCATTCGCCTTCATGGAGATGGACCTATTACCTTTAAAAATAACCCACTCACCATGAAAGAAGCTAGGAATGTGAATTTATTGCATATGGCTATGGAGCAGTATAGATCAGAGCATAAAAGAATTGAGCAAGCAAAGATTTCTCCTAATGAATCTTTTAGTGTTTTCACTAATGACCCTCCTTGTTTTATGAAAGATGACCAACCAGATAAGTCAAAAGAGAAACAAGAGGTTGATGTCACTTGTGCTATTTCTGCAACTAATTATAAACATGATGCATGAGAGGAGAATGATGAGTAAAATCTGACCCTAAATCCTTTACATTTTGATTCCTTTCAAAACTTTTCTAATGCTATTAATAAAATGCATGAAATCAAGATGCAGGAATTGGAGGGTGAAAGTATGAAATTGAAAAAACCAAATGCCTATATTCCATCATTGAAAACACTGCATATGGAAGAGGAGTCAGTTTCTTTGTTCAATCAGTTGCCTGGTGTTGTGGAACTGGAAGAGGAATACATGCTCATGTCAGAGGCATCAATTTTAGAGCAGCGGGAGAGTCCTCAACATCCCAAGGAATTGATGAAAAAAGATCATCAACATGATAATAATATCATAGATAAAGAAGAGGGAGATAAAGAAGAACCCATGTTGGATCACAATATGATTAGTGAAAGCTGTTATGAGGTAAAGGACATCCTTTTTCCATTAGAAAATAAAAAAAATTGCTTGAGGTTCCTGTTATTAGTTCAGAAAATATACAACTAAAAAGTGTTGAACCTCAATTTTTAGCCAGCTTGTTTGGTGGGCTTCCTGAGTTTGTCCATGAAAGTGGGAGTGGCATGGCTATATCAAGTTCTGATCACCACAGTAACAAGGACTGCTCATATAATGAGGTGTTGACCCAAAGATAGGCTTGTAAAAATAGTCCCAATTTAGCTAATCAAGAGCTTGAAGATGATTTATTTCAAGCATAAATTGAGCTTTTTTCCTCACATTTGGATGATATGACAACATTGATTGAGGATGGTTACCTTGAATAGAAAAAAGAGGAGGTGACTGTACTCCCAAATGAGCCACTAGTTATGGAGCAGACCAACGAACAACATACTCTTAACTGGGAGGGACTACCTTTCTATGGCATAGATGAATTACAAGAACAGATTGATAAAGAGGTTAGTTCATCATTGCCTTCATTAAATGAAGAGGCTTTTGTCTTAGATTGTGTCTCCTCATGCTATGATGAACTTTTTGAACCTAAAATAGCTCTTGCTAAGGATCTGCCAAGTTTTGATGGTTTAGATGAGCTATTAACTACTTGAACTGAATAGAGTGACCCATTGACTGAAGAGGAAGAAGCCGCATGGCAGGCTATCAATTAAAGTGTAGTTAATGCTATTCTTTTTAGTCCCAAACCTTCTAGAGGATGTCCTATCAGATATCTAGCTGGGTTGGCAGCCAACAAAGAAGAGCAACCTCTGAGTGGTACTCACCCACATCGGCAAGAAGGGTACCAAGTTGTGCTATATTAGTTTCCTTGTTGTTTTGATTAGTTTGATAAGCAGGTGAAATGGGTAAGTACTTTCATATTCCTACTCGGACAAGTGTTACAGCTGTCTGCTAGCCATCTATTCTTAATTCACCTCTTTGGGTTCAGTCACAAGCTAATGAAGTATTACAAATTGTGGAGGAGGGGAAGTTATTTTATCGAACCTGTGAATGGTTTTGTTTGATCAGCTTTCTTAGCTGGTTAGAGTAGGTTAGTTTAGGTTTTAGTCAATAAGTGCCCATGCACATTTGCTTTTAACATTTTATTTTGGCCATCAACGTCTGTTTAGTTTGTTATCAGTTGAATTTGTTTTCAGTTTGCTGTTGCTATTTGAACTGTTGGAGAGCTGAAGTACAGTGTTTTCTGAGTTTCTAAGAAGGATAGAGTATGACTCTATGTCCAATGGAAGACAAGGCAACTGGGCAAATGCTTAGTAGGAAAGCATATAGTAGAAGTCTAGAAATGTTACCATTTTTTGACCCTAGCTCAAAAATTGGCTAAGTAGATTTATTATTTATCATTTTGAATGAGGTTTAATTTATTTCTGTTATGTGCTAGTTGCATAGTTGTTATGACAAGTGCAATTTAGTGGTTTAGATGCAGAAATGAAAAGTTTCAATCATTCATTATATTCAGAGAAATAAAAGAGATGAGTATTCATTCACAACTGTGATTGTTCATTTACAATTTTGAACACATAAAAGAACAAACATTGCATTGAAGGAAACTAAGACATATCAGATGTCCTGTTGGATTTTGGATAGACAACTGAGAGGGGGGGTGAATTAGTTGTTACCAAACTTCTATTATTTATATACTTTAAAGCTTCTTATATTTCAATAGCATATCAAAGATTCAATCATGAAGCATAATGCATGAATTCAAGAGCAGAAACAAATTCAACACATACAACACCAAGATTTTAACGTTGAAAACCCAATTCAGGGAAAAACCATGGGGTGACTAACCCAAGATTGAATTCTCTATTAAAAGAATAAGAAGAATAAGATGGCACTTGCTAATTAGGGCTCACTATCTGAGCACACTACTCACAAGAGGCCCACTACCTACAGGAGACACACTATCTATAGAAGAATATAAATATTACATACTTCAACTGGAGATTAGCATCTTCATTATGCTTGAGTCAATTCCATTTAAGCTCAACACCTCTGCTCTACTTTTTCCTCTTCTTCCCTACCACCTTCTCATCGCTACAAGGATACATTTGAATGAATTCACAATTCTTATTTATACAAGACGTAGACTTTGGAATGATCATCAAAGTTGGCACAATATACACTTATTTTATTACAGAGCAATTAAAAAAATAGAACTTGACTTATTACAAAAACTTCATTCGCATGACTACATTGTCGGCCACACATAGCTAGGACTTCAATCTTTTTAGAGGAACACACCATGCTTCACAAAACAACTTCAAGATTATTCGTAACATGTGCAAAACATCTAGTCAGCCAAGACTAGGAAGAACACCATCACTGGAAGGTAAATGTTCAATTACGAGTTCAATCTTCAATGTGCACTGCCAACAAGAATTGGACATAATCTAGAGACCCCCACAAGCTTGCTTGAATCACCAGGAACATCTGCACCACTTCTGATTACTGTAATCATTCGCATCTTCATCCGGAACCTTAAGAACATAGTCATCCATCACTGTCATATTAGAAGGATTGCTTGTGGACCTCCAAACCAAGAACCAATTTAGTTGTCAATTCACATTATCCTCCCAAACATGCCACCAGATCCGTAGAACATTATATTGTATGTGGATCTCATGTGACCTATTTGTGTTACTCTGTCACATCTGAACAGTTGCTAGAACTAGTTTTACTCTCATGACCATAACTCCTCCATATTTTCATGCAGACCTCTCAAATCTTGACTGGATCATCTTCAGACACATATCTACAAACCCTTTGATGTGCATTCTTTGATCTTCATCTAGCTAGGATCTTCACTTCATAGAGCATCATTATTTTCACTGATCTTCTCTGTTTCTGACAGGACTAATTTTCTCAATATCCTCAACAGACAACTCATCCAGTCCTTGACATCAATGCAACATGAGTATGTTGACATCAATGAAAACACCGGTTAGGCCCATACTTGAAACAATCTCCACCTTTTTCATTCATGGCAACATATATTGTGAAAAATTGTTTTAACCACCAAGACAAGAACTTCTCCTCACTAATTGACATAGCCCCCCTATCAACAACAACCATTCACAAGTCTTCTCTTTCTTTATTGCTCCCCTTTTGATCAGCAACCACTTTTATTTTTCACGTCTTCTCTCCCCCTTTGACATCAATGGAAAAGGGCACATATTTACAACTACTTCTCATACTTTAGAATCATATAGACTGCTCCCTGTGAGTAGCAGCCTCCCAACATCAATCCAGATCACAAGATATGACTGTGGGATCCACTGGACTGATACACATTAGTGCACCTTAATTCACAACTGGAGGGGTAATAACCCCTAACTTCTCCCTGAGATACTCAAAAGAGTCCTTTTGTAGAGATTTAGTAAAAATGTCTGCAATTTGATCCTTTAAGGGCACAAACTCCAATCTGACTTCATTCTTATTCACCTGCTCTCTCAAAAAGTGGAACTTGATGGATATATGTTTTGTCTTTGAGTGCAACACTAGATTTTTTGATATGTTTATTGCACTTGAATTGTCACAGAAGATTGTGATAGGTTTATCATACTCTACTCAGATATCTCTTAGCATTTGCTTCATCCACAATACTTGAGTGTAATTGCCTGCTGCTGCAATATACTCTACTTCTACAGTGGACAAAGATATTGCCTCTTGTTTCTTGCTTAGCCAAGAAACCAATCTTTTTTCCACAAAGAATGCACCACCACTGGTACTCTTCTGGTCATCCACATCTCTTGCCCAATCAACATTTGTATATGCATGAAGAGAGAAATCATGATCCTTAGGATAACATAATCCATACTTAACTGTTCCTTTTAGATATCTGAGAATTCTCTTGATTTCCATGAAATGAGACTCTCCAGGATCAACTTGGAATCTGGTAACAAGACCAAAAACATTCATAATATCAGGTCTAATTTGAGTAAGATAGAGTAGTCCTTCAATCATTGACCTGTACTTTTTCTGATCAGCCTTAGGGGATTCATCATCTTTACTCAGCTTACATCTAGTTGCCATGAGAGTATTCATTGCCTTTGAATCTTCCATCCCAAATTTCTTCAACAATTCTTTCACATACTTGGTCTATGATATGAAGATTCCTTTCTTTGTTTTAGTGATTTGCAGACCCAAGAAGAAATTCATTTCCCCAAACATAGACATCTCAAATTCACTTTGCATTTGATTTGCAAAGGTCTTGCACATATTATCTTTCCCTCCAAAAATGATATCATCAACAAATACTTCAACAATCAAGATACTTTCATGATCAATCTTAAAATATGGATTACTCTCAGCAATACCTTTGTTGAAACCAATCTTTAAAATATGTTTGTCAAATCTTTCATACCAGACTCTTGGGCCTTGTTTGAGTCCATACAATGCCTTCTTCATCTTGTAAACCATGTCTCCATGATCAGATAATTGAAATCCATTCGGTTACTCAATGTATACCTCTTCTTCCAAGTCATCATTTAGGAACGCAGACTTGACATTCATCTGATACACCTTAAAATCTTTGAAGGCAACAAAAGCAAGAAATAATCTTACTGCTTCAATTCTTGCCACCGGAGTAGAGGTTTCTTCAAAGTCAACTCCTTGTACTTGAGAATAACCCTTACAAACCAATCTGGCTTTGTTTCTGACTACTTCACCATCTTCATTCAGTTTATTCCAGAAGACCCACTTACTCCCAATCACATTTTTGTCCTTAGGTTTGGGAACAAGATCCCAAGTGTGATTCTTTTCAATGTACATCAATTCTTCCTCCATTCCTTTAGCCCAACTTTCATCATTGCATGCTTCACTTACTATTTTTGGTTCAACCTTTGAAACCAAACAATATTTCACTGAATCTTTAGCAATTTTTCTTCTTGTTTGAACACCTTTTCTTTTATCTCCTATGATCTGATCTTTAGAATGATTCAGTCTTACATACCTAGGAGTTTTGGGATTCTCTTGCACTTCTAATTCTTGGACAGGTTCATCCAAGCATGTCTCTTCTTCTTGTATTTTAGGATTCTCCGGATTAGTCGGGATTTGAACTAGAGTTGGGACTTGATATCCTTGGTTTGAGACATCATTCTAATCATTTTCTTCATATCCATAATACCTTGAGGGACTTTCCATGCCTTCATCAACCTTCACATTTGTACTTTCTACATTTTTTTCTCAATCTCTTGTTATAACACAGGTATGCTTTGCTTGGAGTAGAATATCCCAAGAATATTCCTTCATCACTTCTAGCATCAAACTTGCCAAGGTCTTCATCTCTTTTGATATAGCATTTACTACCAAAGACTCTAAAATACTTCACAGTAGGAGTGATACCAAACCAAAGTTCATAAGGAGTCTTACCAGTATTGTCTCTAATTTGTACCTGATTAAGAGCATAGATAGCAGTGCTTACAACTTCTCTCCAATAGATGTGAGGAACATTTTCTTCCATCATCATGGTCCTAGATGCTTCCTGGATGGTTTGGTTCTTTCTCTCCACTACTCCATTCTGCTATGGAGTCCTTGGAGCAGATAACTATCTCTTTATTCCATGTTTCTCATAGAATGTTATGAGCTCACTGGATGTGAATTCTCCACCTCTATTAGACCTGAGGCATTTTATGTTTATGCAAGTTTAATTTTCTACCATAGCCTTGAATATTTTGAACTTCTCAAGTGCTTCAGATTTCTCCTTTAAGAAGGTTACCCACATCATCCGGGAGTGGTCATCAATCAACAACATGAAATACCTATCTCCTTGCAGACTCTTGATTCTTGCCGGACCACAAAGATGAGTGTGCACCAAGTCTAACAATCTAGTTGAAGATTATTCCTTACTTTTGAATGTGACTCTGTTCTGTTTACCCAACTGACATTCTTTGCACAAACTGTTAGTGGGTTTCACTAGTCTTGGAAGATCTCTTACAACCTGAGTGTTGCATATCTTGATAATATTATCAAAATTCACATGACATTCTCCTATGCCACAACCAACTCTAATCAATTTGAACAAATAAGTAACTTTTACTAGTACCAACCAATTGGAAGATGTAACCTTTTGTCTACGTACTGGATGCAATCTCAGTTCTAGAGCTTTCAAAGATCTTGCATTTTCTATTTTTGAATCAAAGATCATAGCCTTTATCCACCAAATGTCCAACACTAAAAAGATTATGCTTCAGACCTTCAACATACGGAACATCACTGGTTTTGTTCTTTCCATCAAAAGAAATAGTTCCTCTGCCTCTAATTCTACTAGTAGAATTATCTCCAAACTTTACAACTCCACCTTCATATCTTTCCAAGCTTAGGAACTTACTCTTGTCACCAATCATATGGTGAGAGCATCCACTGTCAATAACCCATTCATCCTTTTCTTCAACCTGAGAAACCAAAGCACTTTCTATCATCTTATGATTGGCAGATTCAATAGGCATTGGATCTTCTTTCTTGATGGCAATAAATAGCCAGTCACTTCCGGGTTCTTTTCCTATCTGTTACTCATTCATCATCAATTATTCCTTCATCATCATCTTCTTGAACATAGTAACACTTCTTCTAAAACCTTGATCTATTAGGGTTTGGCCTTGAAAGTCTTTCCAGACATCTTGAGGCAAAATGACCAATCTTATTGCACGCAAAGCATTTAAAAGGTAATTTTCCTTCATACTTATGGGATCCTCTTAGTAGTCTCTTTGCAATGAGGGATTCAAGTTGTTCAGCTTCTAATTCATCCTCTTCCAGATCTTTTCTTGCTTTCTCATACCAAGTTGATTCAATTGAGGAACTCTCTTGGATCATATCTTTGTTTGCCTTTTGTAGAGGAACTAGCTTTGAATGCAGATTTAGGCTTGGGAAGTGCATCACCAAAATTAGCCAACTCAAATACAGATATCTTACCAACAAGTTGATCCCTTGTAATAGTTGTTAAAGATCTGATTTCCTCAATGGCAACAACTTTGTGTTTATAAGTAGGAGGTAAAGATCTAATAACTTTGGCAACAATCTCATCTTCATCCAATATTCCACCAGCACATCTAATGCCACATACAAGCTCATTTACTTTTGACATATATAAAGTGATATTCTCATCTTCACTCATCTTCAAGTTTTCAAACTTTCCTTTTAGACATTGTAGCTTGACACACTTAACATATTTGTCTCCTTGATAAAGATTTTATAGCTTTGTCCAAATCTCATAAGCAGTCTTCAATCCCATAACATTTGTCAGCTCTGAATCAGATAAGGCACTCAATAGGGCTTCTTTAGCTCAAAGATTATTGTCTACATCTCTGACTTTATCTATAGTTGTTGGGCCATTCCTTGGGGGAACATATTTAGTTGAGTTTATGCTCCAATACTCATCTCCCATGCATTGTAAGTGACATTCCATGCGGCTCTTCCAAGCAGTGAAGTTTGTTCCATCAAACCTTGGACTGTCCTTGTAGATTGACATCCTGGATCTCCTCAAGTGGTTAAGCTTCTTCTAGAGGAACTTAGCTCTGATACCAATTGTTGGATTTATGATAGATAACTAAGAGGGGGGGTGAATCAATTGTTACCAAACTTTAGTTCTTTATATACTTTAAAGCTTCTTATATTTCAATAGCATATCAAAGATTCAATCATGAAGCATAATGCATGAATTCAAGAGAAAAAACAAATTCAACACATATAACACCAAGATTTTAATGTGGAAAAACTGGTTAAGGGAAAAACCATGTGGTGATTAACCTAAGATTGTATTATTTTTTAAAAGAATAAGAAGAATAAGATGGCACTTGCCAATTAAGGCTCACTGCCCAAGCACACTGCTCACAAGAGGCCCACTAACTACAGGAGACACATACTTGAACTAGAGATTAGCATCTTTACTATGCTTGAGTCAGTTCCATTTAAGCTCAACACCTCTGCTCTACTTTTTTCTCTTCTTCCCTACCACCTTCTCATCACTACAAGGATACATTTGAATTACTTAGCAATTCTTATTTATACAAGACATTGACTTTGGAATGATCATCAAAGTCAGCACAATATACACTTATTTTATTATAGAGTAATTACAAAAATAGAACTTGACTTATTATAAAAACTTCATGCACATTACTACACTATCAGCCACACATAGCTGGGACTTCAATCTTCTTAGAGGAACACACCATGCTTCGTAAAACAACTTCAAGATCATCTGTAACATGTGCAAAACATTTGGTCAACCAAGACTAGGAAGAACACCATCACTGGAAGGTAAATCTTCAATTACAAGTTCAATCTTCAATGTTGACCACCAACATGAACTGGACAGAATCCAGAGACCCCCACAAGATTGCTTGAATAACCAGGAACATCTGCACCACTTCTACTTACTGTAATCATTCGCATCTTCATCTGAAACCTTAAGAACACAGTTGCCCATCACTGTCATATTAGAAGGATTGCTTGCGGATCTCCAAACCATAAACCAATTGAGTTGTCAATTTACATTAGCCTCCCAAACATGCCACTAGATCCATAGAACATGATATTGTATTTCCGGATCTCACCAGACCTATTTGTGTTACTCTGTCACATCTAAACAGTTGCAAGAACTAGCTTTACTCTCATGACCATAACTCCTCCATATTTTCATGTGGACCTCTCAAATATTGACTAGATCATCTTCACACACATATCTACAAACCCTTTGATGTGCATTCTCTGATCTTCATCTAGTTGGGATCTTCACTTCATAGAGCATCATTATTTTCACTAATCTTCTCTGTTTCTAATAGGACTAATTTTCTCAATATCCTCAGCAAACAAATCATCCAATCCTTGATATCAATGCAACAGGAGTATGTTGACATCAATGACAACACCGGTTAGGCCCATACTTGCAACATGTCCCACACAAGCCATGGGTTATAGCTGAACTCATGCAAATACAAGTAAGACACTATGCATCTAATGAAGAAGAGGGAAGGACATAGCCATCATTGCCTTGTTTTGGTTGATCTTCATAGAAGGCTCCAGTCCTGCTCCTGATCTTGACATGTACCTAAAAATATACAGGAAAGGTCATGTTAGAAGCTCCAAGTATGAAAATCCTTCATTAATCAAGAGAGATATAATATCTTAATTGTAATGCATTGATCAAATAAGAGCATCCATATGCAAAAGGAACTAAAGAGAAGCAAACATAAGAGAATCATTGTTTTATTCTAATCTATTTGTTTCATGTGCAAGCATAGGACCAATCATGAAGCTGATTGAAGACATTCAGTATGTGGTGTCAAATGGGCTCCCACAAGGTTTGAGCCCAACATGTTGCTATCCCCTTGTCCTCAAAATGGATGAATAGAAGAAGAGGATCATTGATAATAGTCTAGAGTACACAATACATTTGTAATCATCAGACTGATAAAGGAGTAAGTGTTCACAACTATGAATTATCTGAAGGTTGTTTACTCATTGACATCAGCAGTCCAATTGGAGTGCTCATTATAAATCGGTAAGTAGATTGCAAAGATAGGTGAGTGTCAAACTTCATACTTTATCATTTAATTGGAGTGATAGAATTAAATTCAGAATTTAGTGACATGAGCTGCCTCTTAAATGATGAAATATATCTAATTATACCTCATTTTTTTCTACTGATAAGTTGAGCATCATACAAGTGTTATCACATGTTACATTTATTGCATATCTATAAAAGAAGTATGATAAGTATTGTAGATTTGTAGCAGAAAATACAATACATCCAATCCAGATGCTTCATCTTTTATCTTTGACAAACTCTAAAGGGATCAAAAAAGCATTTCATTACATGTGTGTAATAGAGCATCATCATCATGTGACAAGGAGTAATCAAATTGATATAGTGGACCTGATCATATCCTACAGGACATCTCATATAAGCATTTGATATGATAGAATACAGAAATAAGAATAGCTAATTCTTCATGTGTTACAGTTATATAGAGAACTAAGTGTTTCCTTCGTGTGTTATAATGCCAACATATCATGACAGCTAGGTCATCATTTTATATGAAAAGTCTAATGCTACAGTCCACTAAATGAACAAGTGAAAGATACAGAAATGAAAAGTATATTTGCTACTACAAAAAGTTGAAAAGTGATAGTATACATTCCATGTGCAAAGTCCATAGAAAGAGAGAATAGTGCATGCCATCATCACTTCTTTTCAACAATAACAATGATTATCATTATAAGTGACAGCATGAGAAAGAAAAGTGACATCATATGCCATACATGCTACAGAAAGAAGTTTCTATACTCAGAAAAGAACAACATTGTTTTAGTTTTCAAATCTAAGTGTATACAGTGAAAGAAAAATGTAGATACATTCATTAGTGAAGAAGTGACATATACTGCCATTTGCACTCTTTTCTCAAACACCCACATCGACTTTCAAAACCAATATATTTTCCAGTGTTTTAGAGAAAGAGAAAGGGTATTGTAAACCATCCAAACAAGGCCGTGAGGTGTTACAGTTTATATAGAACAAAGAAATGAAACCAATGTCAGGTAAAAATGTCATCTTTCTTTTCACAGCCAAACAAGTCAAAATAGATCATAGAAGATCATGGTCATACCAAGAAAGGAAGGTCCTGTGTAAGACAAAATGAAACCCTCACTAACAACACAGGAAACTTCACATTTTGTTACATTGAAAGACAAGGTAAAGCTACAGGAAGTGTTATAAGGAGCGGTCGTGCCTTAAGATAAGGTATTTTATACACCTAGCTGACAAAAGAAAGAATGAAACCCTCTTCAAATTCTCAGACATGTAGAGATAAAGAGTTCACAATGCAAGCAATGATGGAAAAGAATAATGGACTCACCTTCTAATGCAGCTGAGGAAAGGTTAATGACCATGGCTAGTTGAATAGAGCCATTGCCATTTTGCCATTTTTCACAAGTTCAACACACAGAAACACAAATGAATGTACATCAAAATAGAGAGACTGAAGAATTAGCTAATGGCCGTGGCCATTTGAAAGAAAGTAAGCCAACAAAAACACAACGAATGCCATTTTAAAGTTTAGATTCAAGATTACCAGGAGGCGACAGTCATTTTTGGCCAAAGAAGTGCAGTGAAAAACCATTGAAGACCATCGAATGGAGCAAGGAAAGCATATAGAGCATGAAACCCCAGGTTGGCAACTAGAACTGCAGAGCTATCTCAATGACAACAAAATGAAATGGTCAACATTTTAGGGTTCTCATTTGCTTTTGTTTCAATGTCTCATCTGCTTTTGTTTCAATGTCTCATCCACTTTTTTGACCATGCAACATTTTAATCATTTTTATCCAAATAGGATCGGGGTCAACACTTTGTGTTGATAAGTGTCTAGCAATCATAAGCAGAGGTGGCTGGTAGCACAAGGAATATGGCCTATTTTATTAAGTCAAAGGTGAACATGATTATGAAATGTGCCTTTAGAAACTGCAAGGTCTTAACATCATTGATGGTTGACTCACATCAGAGTCAAGACATTATAATGCATGTGGTTGAGTGTCTTTGACCTCCCACATATGCATTTTATTTCTTATTCCTTCACATATTTCAATGTTTGCATAAGATCAAACCAAAACCATGAGAATGTGAAGAATATGCTAGATGAAAATATGGTCAAAGGATGTCAATTTGACATGGTGACATTATAGAGGTAGGAAGTTGGCATTTTTTTAGGCCATATGGATAATGGTAAGGTGGCAGAATATTGACACTTGGAATCCATGGTGTTAAGCCTTCTTAAGGCTTTTATTTATTTTTTGCAAACATGTGTAATAGTTCATATTTTTATGATTTTTATAGAAAATCATTAGTGATATCTTGTAAATATCTTGGTGAAATTACAAACCAGATATCATTTTATTGTTACAAAAAATCATCTCGATAGGATATCGATTAAAATTGCCATGTCATGTAAAGTTAACTTTATTGCAATGAAGTTATAAATTGCTTTAAAGTTAAAACTATTTTAGGCAGTTAAACCATTTTTCTTTCTTGGGCAAAATTAGGCAGATGAGGACAAACGTTTTTATTTTATGAGGTAGATTGGACAGATTTGGATGCAGATTTGGTGGGGACCACCTAGAGGATCAAGTTAGAAGCTTTTATTTGCAGTTTGGAGGTGATTTGAGGCTATATTTGGTAGCTTTTTTCTGAGGCTCAAAAATGGGTTTGCAGATCTATTTTTAGGAGCTTTTTTAAGCTTTCTTTGGAGGAGATCATTTGGAGACATTTATAGGAGAAAAATTTAGTTTTTCTCAGTCAGTTAGCATCAGTTTTTTCTCTCTTGCAGAGTTGGCTCACACATTTATTTTTCATGCATTGTATTCCTTTCAGTTCTAATAGCAAATCATTTTTTTCACATACATTTTTGCAGTCTTGATCTGATGTTATATTGTGACTATTTTAGTCCTTTATTTTGTCTCAATACTGTTAAAATTTAGTTCTTCCTAGTTGCAGTTTGTGTTGGACATCAAATCTTGTTCCAAATTACTTAAGGAGTAGCTATCAGTGAAGTTGTGAAGATTTATGTTAGAGGATCTGCCTGTGAATGATAGAACTTCATCTAGTTTTAGGTTCTAGAATTGGTTTGCATTCCAGTTAAATCTTTCTATCCCTTATCCCCTCAGGTCATAGTTTAGAAATTATAAGAGAATTAGCTCACTCTGGAGATTCATTCTCAAGAAACGAGACCCACATTTGAGAATGATTCCATGTTTCAACAAGTAGTTAAGTTTTCGCAAAGTTTAACAAGGGTGCATACTTGAATTGACAACTCAAACAAGATCAAGGAATAAGATCAGACATAAGGTACATTATACAATGTAATAATTTGAATATAAAGAAAATACAATAAATGCTTAACAATGATCTTCACCTAAACAAATCAATTTTAAATTTTTTTTTGCATAGGCCCCAATAACATCTCACAAAATTAATCTCATTACTACAATATTCACCTTTGAAAGTATATAATCTGCATCGATATAGTGATATCTTGGTTACTAAGAAATCTAGTGGATTAGCAAAAAAATCTCTATTACCTACTAAGGTTAAAAAAAAAAAATCAAACTAATTTTAGAATTTTACCACAAACATTTACTATGCTATGGGAATTATGAATCACAATATCATATGCTTTTATTTATATATATATATATATATATATATATTCCTTAGATAATATCCAACATAACACATAATATATTTATAAAGGCTATAACACTTAAATTGTCTAGTAAATTGCCTGACTATGGTAGCTGAGCCAGCCACAGTCGGCATCATACCAGAATAGAGTAAGCATCATTCTATAAAAAATAGAAACCTTTTTAAGATTCTAAGTTTGATAATGCTCTTAGAAATTAGATAATCCACAGACTAATACTCACTATACAAACATCAAAGTAGTTGAATAATCTAAAAACATTGACCTCAATCAAATCCTTCACCAATTTAATAAATGATACATATATCATTATAAGCCTTTAAAAAAATATAGTCAGTGAAATAACAGATTATGGCTTCCTCCTAAATAGAATCCATTTAAGGATTAATGTCTGACAATTCCAAATTCACTGAGCTAATGTTACCGAAATAGATATAATATAATCTAAATCTATAAATATTACAAAAACTATACTAAATTTTAGTTATATTTGATAACGTATATACATATACATTAGTAATAGTTTTATTCTTTAATATAGAAAACATTTTGAATCAAAATACTACCAGTAAGTGGCTGTAATAACCACCATGCTCGGTGTTCTTTATGCATAGAGAGGTGTCATGGCAACATGTCTCTCATGGCTATGCCGTGGGAAGTTGTGCAAGCCACAACTTCCTGAATAAAAATTATTTCTTGCATTATATATATATATATATATATATATATATATATATATATATATATATATCAACAGTGAAAATATTCTCAAATCACTATCTATTATGTTTAACAGAATATATTTTATTCCTATCATATATTAATATATTAATTTTCCTTAAGAAAACTATGATTAGTTATAGCAATGAAGATAACTGTCACGATAGAGATATTGTTCCATGGAGCTCAACTGATTCACTAAGATTAAAATCTAATCAATATTTAAATTACAACATTTTCCTAACCTCCAAAACAAAATCTATATTGTATTAAATTCTTAAAGTAAATCTTTAGTCTATTACAACAATAAAATATTTGTCTCTTCAGAAATACTATTATCTGCATCTAAAAGAATATTTTTGAACTACTATACATTTTAACATTGACAATGTTTAATGAGATTTTACAGGAACATCTCTATACAATGATAAGATATAAATCATTACAACATTTAAACTCAGAACAAGGAAAATTTGTGAAATCATTACTTGCCCAAAAATCCTTGAACACTACAAATCTGATTTTTACATCACAAAATCTAGATTTAGTATCTTAAACTGCATACACAAGATTTATAACAAACCAGATTTGCTTAGTTTATCTACAACCACAAAATTAATAACAAAGCAAATTTGCTCATTGCCATACAATCCACAAAACACAACCACCCAAATTTTTCTCTTCATGAATAAATCTTCCTTCAAATCTATAGTAGCAAAATTTAATCAATCATATTTCTCTCCACCCAACCTTAGGATTGACAGAGTTGAATCTACCCCCTAGCAATTTTTTCTGAAAACAAAATTTAATTTCACAGAGACAACATTTCAAATAGACAAAATAATAGCTCACATAGACCAATAATGATAGCTCACATAGAGCAACAATAACATCTCACACAGAGCAACAATAAGGGCTCACATAGAGTAACAATAAAATTTTAATATTTTCAATCGATGAATCAAACAATAACCTGACAATAAAAATAGAATTATTAACAAATTTGATATCTCCATTCTCCAGGCTAGTATCCCCCTTGCAATTTTCAACCATTTTCTTCTATCTCTCCCAAAATCCTTCCAAGAATATGTTACAAAAGTTTTTACAACACTTTCTTTTTCCCTAGAGCATGCATAATAACTTACTTTTTAATAGAACTTTCTCCACAACTCTTTATATTTATTTTTATGAAAACAGAGCCAAAATAACTTGTTAAAACTATATATTTCCATCTACAGACCTCTTAATTAATCATTGATGCATTTAAAATTTTTAATAATCAAAACCATCTTAATCACTACTTATCATTATAATACTCCTTTCAATATAATCACCAATCGTATAATTAAACTTATTGTCTATTCTCTAACAAATAATTAAATATCTTTTAAATACATAAATTCCATAATCCAAAATAATAATGATATTAATTTTATGGTTCAACATAATCAAATCCATTACACAATCCTCACACCAAAATATAATGTCAAATAAATATCCAAAAAGAGTAATATTAGCTAGGACCCTACATTCTCCTCCTCTCGAATCTAAGCTTCCTCCTAGAAGCTATCAAAAAAATAAGGAAACAAAGATTTCATCCTGATAGTAGCCTCCCATATAGTAGAAGACTCATCATAAAGGTCGCACTGAACCCTCATCTGGTCCAGCTGTCGACCTCAATTGGCTAGTGTTTGTTGATCCAAAATGTGAAATGGTTCCAATGTTAGCAGTCCATCCTATGCCACCTATAAAGCATTCTACTCCAATACATAAGAAGGATCTGTAACTCATGAATCAAAAGAATAGGAAATAGTAACCTTACCAATTTTTTTGGGAACCTCTATCACTGATGCTTGATGCTCTGTTTGCTGATTTTTAGTCGCTACAAATACCTGATGTGATCTACTCACATCTTCCACTATATGTTCTAAAACTACCAACTAATGAACTGCTGAAGCTATATTGCTTTGATTACATTCTTGAGCATAATGCCCCTTACCACTGCAATTAAAACAAGAACAATTCAGAGGAACTAAAAATTGAAAAGCTGATTTACCAGTGGTAGCTTGACTACCTCGAGAACTCTACTATGGACGAGTTGAACCTACCAACTATCTAATTTCTCTTATCCCCTTTATGAGATGGAGCTTGCCAAGATCTAACTGGGCCTCCTTGAGCTGACTTATTATCTTGGCTAGGTTGTGACTGTGTTGATCTAGAAGGATAAGGATTTGACCTATTTCCATTACTAGAGTGAAATTTATTGTGGGTTTGAGATGAATTTTGATGGTGATCATGAGGTTTTAGCTAAATTTCTTCTGCAATGAGTACCTTCTCTATTGCCTACTTAACAATAGTAGGCTCAGATAACTGAATTGGACCCACAATGTTATGATTAAGTCCTCTGATGAATTGACTTACCATCAACTTCTCATCCTATATATAATCAACATACTGAGATAACTCAAAACAATTATTCTCATATTGTGCCTCGGTGAGACCTCTTTGTTGAAGATCATGAAACTCATTAATTTTCCATTGTCAGAAATGGTTAAAAATATATCTCTCCTTGAAAATTTCTAAGAAAACTTCCCAAGTTATACTCTTTGGAGTCAAATACCTTTTCCTCTCCTCCTGTTGCCACCAAGTGTCTACACTATCCTTGAGAATGTGAATGGTCGGTCTAGCCTTAAGATTGCTTCCATAAGATTTCAATGCAAAACTTTTCTCAAGACAGATTAGCCAAGATTCTTCTTCTGAACCATTAGTAGATCTAGCAAAATGTTGTGGCTGTAACTAAGAATTAGCTACTCTACTGTGATGAGGACTTCTACTACATTCTCAGGATAAAGAATGATGTCCATTAGAATGATATTGATTTTGATTATTAGGTACGGACAACTTTTCTTGAATTACATTGTAACGCCCCGCAATGAACACCTTTGAGAACAACACATCTATGCTATGCAATGCAGAATAATTTTTTTTTTGTATAAGATAACAAGGTAATGTTTAACAAATCAATACACATCATTAAACTAACAACTTGTCCTTTAAGGTTCCATGGTTGCATTACTTGACAAATCAATTAACATAATTTAACATACATTATTAACTAATCATCAGTAGATCATTCTAACCCTATTGCATTAAATCAATAAACAATTACATCTCCATATCACAACATTAGATAAGTAATTATCAGGATCTAGTTCACAGTTACAATTTCTCCTCACATATGAGTACAACATTACATTGTTACATTATCACCTTTTGAATACATCTGAATACATACATTATGAATCAACTGATACACAAGATATATCCTCCTCGCACATGAACAACAGCAAGGGAAAACCAATGGATATAAAAGCTCTTCCACCCAACCATGTGGAACCCTAAGGTCCACCCCCCGAGCTAGGAGTTAACATAAGGTTCCCACTACAACATACAACCAGGTAGATAGAAGACTATAAGAACAAAGACAACACATGACTCCAACAACACAAGTCAATATCATAAACAACTCAACATCACTTCCAGAGGCAAAACACATCATATGTGGAGAGACCAAACATGGAATGCTAGGCTACAGTAGGGATAAGTGTCATCGTATGGTCCTAGCATGGGTTACCCTGACAGTCTCTAGCTTAGATGCTGGCCGCCATCCATGGGTTACCTTGACAGTCTCTTGCTAGGCGCCGGCCCCCATCTATGGTTACCCTGATAGTCTCTCAATAGACGTCGGCCCCATAGGGTGACACATGTGGAATCAACATTCCTTTCATGAGGACAAGGAAGTTGATTTTGCCAACCACGGCCTTCTCATCTCATCCTAAGCCTGAACAAGCACTATAGGCATGAGTGAGGCATCCAATTATCTTGATTAGTGTGAAAACTACCCAACCCTCTAAATTTATTATTAAGTTATCACTGGATTAACAACTTCCAATGGGTTACCCTGACAACCACTTTGGGCGCCAGCCCCGCATTGAAAGCCACTCCCCTACCTGCACCTAGAAACCCTATCCATCAAACATAACAACTATCATCATAACAACAAATATACATAACAATGCAAGGCATTAATCATCTTGCAAACCAATTTAATTACAATGACAATTTTTACAAAGTATTGCCCATAGCTTTCCTATGAAGCAAACTATACACATTATTCTCTTGCATTTACCGATGTCTCCCCATTCACATAATCTAACTCAAAACTCATTACAAGATAAATACAATTAAATGGACAACAATTCATCCACAAGGGAGTTATTACCTCCTCAAGATACATTCACAACTCAGATCATGCTTCATTCACATTACCACTTACCAAACTCTCATACATAACAAGAGGCAACATACTTTTATAACTTCATTATCTCAAAACACTTATCAACCCAATGGATGAAGTCCAGACATAACCATTCTATGCCTCTAGAACTAACCATTCATGTAGATGTACTAACATAGGCCCCATGACGGCATATCTAATTTACTTCCCACAAATCTAGTTTCGTAACCTTATTTTATAAACAAAATTGTACTCATCAACAACAACCCATCTTATAAATAATTTATGTTTATTTTAAACACTAATTGACTATATAAGATTACAATTAATAATGTCATTTAAATAAATTAACATTATCAAATTCAAACATAACTTGCAACATTTAAATAACTAAATAAGATTAATCGCTAAATCTATATTTAGTTACATTCTAAAAGATATAAACACAATATAAATATACTTCTTCTTATTATAAAAGAATATTTAATTTCCAAGGCATAGACTTTGGTTATCCAATTTGAGGCCTCCTTAATATTGTCATAGATTTAAATAAAATATGAGGATATAGATATAATTACATATCAAAATGTATAAGTATAAACTATAATACCTATAATGTAAATTGGGTAAATATCTACTTATAAATTAAATTCAACTCTTGAGGATAAATTTGAGGGTTCCTATTTATTTTCTAAACATATAAAACCCTAAGTCTCCTAATAACATATTTAACTTAAAAGTAAAAAGAAACAACTTTAATTACTTCTACATAAACATCATTCCTTCTATGGTGAAACAACCAATAACAATTTACTAAAAAACCTAATTTCCATCTTAACCTAATGCTTGTAATTCATTATTCCCGGGACTACATTTACCCTCAAGTTATAATAATATTAACATTCTTATAACACAAAATAATCAACACAAAAGACATCCTTACTATGAGTCATAAAATTCTTAATTAAAACAACAGAAAATAAATGATGCCAATAGTTGCTAAATTAAATTTAAATCTTTATCCTAGAAATATTACTTATATGTATTTATTTATTTACCAGCATTTCTACTCAAAAACATAAAGATATTTTTATTTTCTAAAAATGGATTTGTTTCTTAATGTACATATTTGGTTGGTTGAATAATAATAATAATAATAATAATAATAATAATAATTTACATGGGTCATTGGATAGTAAATATTTTTCATCCAAAGAGAATTAACCAATTATCAAGATCAAAATCTAAATGCAATGTCTATAATCTTAATTTTAATCTCCTCTTAACAAAATCACCTCTAAATTTAACTCACCAACATTAAATGTTTAAACACACTAAATCCCATTTAAACTTATTAAACATATGTTATATATATCAACTAATTTTCTTTATTTAATTCTTTTTCAAAATATAGATAATTCAAATGATCTACACAATTACCAACTCATTTCATAACTACTTTTAATCATTAATTCAATTCAAGATACATATTTTATCAACAATTTTACTGGTAACATTATTTTAAATTACTAAATGATTCATGCATCTATTTACTCACTACTATGGTAAATAATAATCATATTAATAGTAATAATAATAATGATAATAATAAAACATGAATTATTGGATGGTAAATATATTTTCATCCAAAACAAAGGCAATTTGTTACTGTTATTGATGATGCCTTTAAAATACTTTGATCTACTTTAGTATAAGTAAAATATACATATCATTATAACCCTATGTCAATTTTGACAAATTGTTTAAATCTCTCCTTTCATATAATACACTCACTATAACGTTGTATATACCAAATTTAAATAATATAATAATTTAAATTAGCTAACAAATCTAATTTTTGAGCATTTATATGAGACTAATCAATTTAATTTTAATTGACTAAATTTTAGATTATAATGTCTATTAAATACATGAAATATAATTTCTTAAGGTATTAATGTGCTTCATGAATTAAAACACAAAAATAGAATACAATCCTCATTACAGCCATTAGAAATATTGAGAATAAAATTTATGATTTCCCAACAGCTAAGTATTATGTGAATTATCTACCTTAACTATTAATATTCGAAACATATTAGATGTTATTTTAATTTTATAAGATGAACTCCATATTTAACTAGCTTCCTTCAATAATTTGGACTACTTAGAACTGTAACCTATCTTCTGCAAAACTAGCAGCGGTGAGAACGTATATTATTTAGAATGCAGGGAAGAAAATGTAATATAAAACCTTAGCTATACGGTTTGCACAAAAGGATTTGTTGTACAGGTTTTAGGAACTTAAGCAATTACAACGGGCAGGTGTAAAGTCAATTTCTACTACCTTTCTAGCATCCTCCTTGCGCATAGCTAAATGGGATCTTTGGAACTGGTTATGGCCGCCTAACAAAACATAAAGGATAGAGGAGCTTTGTCAGGTATTTTGGTTGCATCTGCCCTCACAGGTTTTGTAGGTATTATATTATCCATAATATAAAAGAAATACTCAGATCCATGCACAATCATGCACATACATGTTTTCCCTGAAAACAATAGCCCCACACACATTTTATATTAAAATTCAATAGTGAATTAAGGGATAAATATTTTAGTAACGATTTTCTCTGTGAGAACACATATATTTAGGCAATAATTATGTGACAGAAACATTGTAACAAGCATCTATATGCAAATGGGAAAGTGATTGGGCAAGATTGCCTAATCTCTTGAATCCATTACATGACAAGAAATCCATTTTACTCAAGAAATTACTGACAAGGAATGTCAGTGTCAACTATATTTCTAAAGGGAAATTGTGTGCGGCTCTATTAACTAAAATTGCAATAAATCCACTTCCAGCAGAGGCAATGAGGGACCTAATAGTATACTTCCACATTGATGTTACGGAATTCGTTAGTAAAATGAAATCTCTTTAGTATTAAGAGGTTGCTATGGAATGCTATTTGGTATTTAATGGTCCCATATATGAAAGGTGAAATTTGTGGACATGATAATCCAACCCCCAATCAATGGACAATTTTATTACGTAAGGAATCAAATCTTATATATCCGATCATATCAGCAAGACTACTAAAAATTGCGCCAACACTACACACAAACTCCATACAGTAGAATATTCAAAAGTTTCATACAAAAAGATATCCAGATGCCTGCAATAGATAGTTATCTGTGTAAAAGAAAATTTGAAGGGCAAAGGTTGATTTATTGGGTTATCATCAGATCTTAAGTCGATTAACATAGAGTACAAATATCGGATGGGCATTTTAAGTTGGAACAACCATATTTATTAGTCAGAGAGGGCAAGTTCATTCCAGGGAAGAAAGAAATTACTCTAAAGGGTATCAAATTTAGGGGTAACTGATTCAATATTCAAAGAGCTTTGAGATAATAATAAGTGCAATGTAAATTAGAATAAGAAACAAAATGTTCAACATGGGGAAGGTAGATATGAGATTGCAGGATACACACAATAAACTCAACAATTACAAGAGACTCAAACACAACAATCAACTGGAAGACAATCAAGGCATGAACACAACATTTAGTTTCAAAATTCAGAGATAAAAATCTAAAAGAAAGTGGAACTTAGATTGAATGCTTGGCTGCCTTGAAGATTTGGTGCTAGAATCACTCCCTCAGCTCTTCCAAAACTGCCTCCTCCCAAAACTGATTGCCCTCCATTCTCCCCCTTCCTCTTTAAAAAGAGATCCCTAAATTTCTAGAACCTTCTTCCTCCACCTTTTTAGGAACCGGATACATGATCCAAAGCGACAACCCTAACTTCTCTTCCAATATTCTTAATAATATTATTATTTTATTATTTTAATATTAACTATATATTTCTTTTAACATTATTTATAACTGTTCATATCTATTTATTTATGCATTTTGTTTTCATTTTAAATTTTATTCATTTACAACTTGTAATTTATTATTTTATTTATTCATTTATCAAATTTATTTATTTTCATACTAATTTTACTAATTATAAACAATTACATTGTTTATAATTAGTAAATAACGCATTATTTCCCCTTAAAAGTTTTTATTTAACTCTAGCTTGAGATTATCTTTGTTTTAATAAAACACTAACCCAAGCTATAATCAAACATTTCTAATTGGATAATCTAACTTACAGAATGATATTTGACCTCCATGCAAGACCACAAGACACGACAACAAAAATGACAACAAACAGTCTAATTATGGTGATGACTATACAGAATACTCATCCTCTTAGAGGATGTTGCATGAGTAGGGAACCTTATGCTAACTCTGATCAATGATTCCATTGGCTAGGGCATGCTCAGACCTGCTAGTTCAGGTGGAGTCAATGCCCGGTACTTGCATCCTACAGCAAACAACATAGTCAAACATGAAAATATATATATATCATCATATAGTGAATGGAAATTGCAGTGTGGCAGGGTACTCAAACATGAGTAATGCAACACTGTTCCATTCACATAAGCACATCGACAAGTCACTACGTTATGCATAACAACTATCTACTAAACAATCAAGATGGGACAATCAGTTACATATGATCCTATACAAGCAGTCATCAATGGTAACATCATAACCATGATCAAATAATACATTGAACTCAAAATTAAATTAATCTATAACATCTGATATGTCTACCAAACTATGAAAGCATAAAGTACCAGTAATCAAACATCATCATAATATAGATCTATAATCAGTTAGCATATTAACAGAGGGTCCATCATCCAATAGAGTGTCATATTGTTTAATCCTACTGGGATGACTATTAGTTTGATAGAAGACAAGGTGAGGGGCACTACATACGTTTACCAAATTTTGCTAGACCTATAGTATTTAAGGTCCAAGGTCGATCGGCTCTCTAGATCGATTTGATGACATACTACACACCAGAAAAGTGGGTTTAATATTTCTAGTGTTTTTACCCAAAGCTCCCAAGTGTTGCAACTTAGTGCTTCGATACCTATGTAATCCCTTCTCTAAAATATCTACTAATAAATAAAACAAATTTGTAAATAAGTTAAATAAGATAAATAACTTACTTAAATAATGGATTTTCAAACTAGAGATTTGTTACAAGAGTTGATCTGTCAACAAAATGTTTATAATTCTATACTATTAGCTTTGCTTGGAACTAGTATATCAATTATAACTCCATCAAAAAAGAGATATAATCCTAAAAGATCAAGGAGTAGATGAGACATAAGGTACATTATATAATGTAATAATTCAACTATAAGGAAAATGAAATAAATAACAATGATCTTCACGTAAACAAATCAACTTTGATTTTTCTTTCTACATAGACCCCAGTACCATCTCACATAATTTATCTCATTACTGCAATATTCACCTTTGAAAGTATATAATCTACCTCTAAGGGCTCTCACCCCTTCCTTTTTCCCTCTGCCTTTTTTTTGTTTTTACTTTTGTGATGGATAGATTTCAACTAGGAAGAGTGGTACGTTGCCCCTAAAACTGAAGTGACACTTTTCAAATAGAATAAAATCTGATCTCAAGGTGAAATCATTGCCATTCCATGTGAATGGAATGCAAGGAGCTAGGGGATTTCAAAGAAGACTTACCTTTTTGACTTCCATGTATCTCTCTTAAGACAATCTTGAAATGTTAACTTTGGCATAATAACATGAAGTTGGAGTCTAAGAAAAACTCCACAAAGTTTATAACATCACATGATATGAGGAAACACAAGACCAAAATGAAGTTAGAATTTAAAATCAAACATTCAACAATATGAAACAATTATGTATTCATGTGTTTGTATTTGGCCCAAATCTGCATGTCACCTATTGTTCATATGCCCAAAGCATTAATATTGTTTCTTATAAGCTCCATTGTGACTGGAAAAATGTTAATCTAGCTCTTTAGAAAGGATAGGCACCTTCTTCCCATAAGCCTTGAACATTTGTGCTGACCCAACCAGTGTATGATAAGGAAAATGATACAACTAGTTACTTCTACCCAAACCAAAACTGAAAACAATTGAAAATCTTTTTTCTTGGGTGGTGCTGATCGCCTATGCACTCGTGTGCTCCTTCACCAGACACAGTGGGTAAGAGAAATGTTCCTTGAGTTGATAAACTCGGGAACATTGATAGGTGCATGGGAGGGTAATCCCATGTTTTTTTTAATCCACAATTGTTCCTTATCTACAGGAGCCTTCCCTCTTCTGTTGTTCTACTCAAACTCAACACCCAAGTCACCACCATTTGTGTCATCCTATTTCTCTAGACAACACCTTATGATAGGTCCACATTTGTGACCACCACACCCCTTTAAACTATTATCTTTCACTCCCTTATCACATTGATGTGGTAAATCAGACTCCATGCTGCGCTTCTCTACGGAAATATATCTTTTGAATGGCTGCAACTCACTATGCTAAGCCTGTCCCTTTTTTGCTATTTATTGCTTCTCTACATTATAACAAACAATAGCACTAGAATCTTTCATCTATTTTTCCTTCTCCTTTAGACAATTCAACACAAACTTTTTCCCATCTTTCCGAATGGTATAAACACTCTTCATACCATCATAGATTGCTTCCCTATCAAACTACCATGGCCTACCTAATAACACATGACATGTAGTTATAGGCATCACATCACACAACACCTCATCTCTATAAGAACCAATCTAAAAATTAACTAAACATTGCTCACTCATAGTCATCTCATGCTCCTTCTATAGCCAAGAAACCTTTTACGGACTAGGATGCTCACTCCTTTTCAAATTTAACTTTTCTACCATCTCTTTTGAAACTAAGTTATCCATACTACCACTATATACTATAACCTTGCAATACTTACCTCCAGCCTTGCACACAGTTCAGAAAAGATTCTTTCTTTGGGATGGCTTCTCCTCATCCACCTTTTGATTCACCAACACTCTCCTCATCATAAGTGATTCAGCTACTTCTGGATCTTCACCTTTCGGTGATGCATCACATTCCTCATCTTTGTATGCCAAGTGATTTCTTGTTACACTCTTCTTACTGTCCCCTTGTATTTGTTGACACTTGAAGGTATGATGACCAACTCCTCCACACTGGCAACATTAGAATGGGAACCCTCTGCTATTGCTGCCACATCCTCTGGCTGAAACCTAATTTTCCTTGGTGTTTTGTCCCACCTCCTTATCAGGGTTGAATTCCTCTTCAACCTGCTTCCCTTTACTACTACTTGCTTGTCCCTTGTTAATTGCAAATCTTCCCTAGCCTTTGGAATTGCTCATCTGTTTCCTCACCAATTTCTCATCTGCCTTTAACATATATTGGTATGCTTCCTCAATTATGGTAATTTTTAGAATACTCATCTCATCTTTAATATTAAACCACAAGCCATTCAAATACCTCGCTTCCTTCTCTTTATCAATTTCATGCCTTTCAGATTGAATAGTCAACGTATAAAACTCCTCTATGTAGTCCTTTACACTCATGTCCTTTTGCTTCAAATTTTGTAGTTTCTTGAATAACTCCATATCATAATCCATAGGAATAAATTTTTTCTTCAATCTTGTCACCATCTAATTCCATCTGGTTATCCAGGGATCACCATCCATTTCCTGTTCTCTCTATAACCCTTTCCACCATAGTACAACAAGCCCTTTTAATTTCATTTGGGCTATCTTCACCCACTGAGGGTCTCTTATATCCTCCATTTTGAAGTACTCCTCCACTTCTCCAATCCAAGCAATTGACACTTCTACATTTAATGTTCCAGAGAAATTTGGCACATCTATTTTAATGCTCTTTGTTATTCTTGAAAGAGCTTTAAAAAATCTCTCTTCTCCTGCATCCTCTAATCCTTCATCTTCTTCTTCCCTTCCCTGTTCTTCTACTTCATATTCTTCTTCACTCTCAACATCTCTGGTGTTACTAGTAGCAAGTCTCACTTCATTTCTAATATCATTTTTGATATTTTTCATTATCATATCTCAGAACTACTCCAACACTACCTCTATTATGGGTCTTCCTCTTCGTGGTGGCACCTTTTTTTAACCAACAGTTTCAGGCTCTTTTCTATTCAAGACTTTCTTCCTTACCTGCAATAGCCCATGAACCTCCACTTCAACCATGTCTACTTCCCCTTCCACAAGTCCTAGTGTATCCTGTACATGCTCAAGAAACCCACTCTAATACCAATTGATGCCAGAGGAAAACAAAACTCTTCTACTCACACAATCAATCACAATTTTATACTCACATAGACATATATGCTCAGCTCTTACTAATTGGAATACACTATTACAAAATAGGATTGCAACACAGTCCAGATTTATTTTATTCAAATCAAAGCTAAATCATATTTACATTCCAATCCTTCATCTGCCTCTCTCACATCTTCAACTCCTTAGTGGCTTCGTGGCTCTCCAATATCTACCCCTCTCCATTCAACCTACATTATTTCTCTTTCCCACTCAAGCTACAACAATGAGGTGATTCCAATATCTATTTCCTTTCCCTACAACCATGCCAATCTCTGATGGATATGATAGTTTTTATATTCCTCCAAGGGCCCGCACCCCTTCCTTTTTCCCTCCACCTTTTTTTTTACTTTTTGATGGATAGATATCAACTAGGAAGAGTGGTACACTGCCCCCAAAATTGAAGTGACACTTTTCAAACAGAGTAAAATTTCTTCATTCAATTGAATCCTCTAGTTTGCCTATTGAATAAGTTTGCATTCCAATGGTTTATGTCAATTTCTCAAGGCAAGACATTTTCTAGGTAAAATGGGTAATTTTAGTTTGGTAAACAAACTAAATCTCAAAAGAACACTTATTTTCATACAAGAAACTCATATTCAATAAATCTAAATAATAATTCCATTTTCATCAAAATATTCTCTACGGAAAAATAATATAGTCTACTTTAATCCATTTGTTTCTATTTCTGGGTTTGGAGTATGTTCAAAATAAAATGATTTTCAATGGATTATATAATCTATCCAATAATTTTTATACTATTTCATTCATATTTCAAGTATTTGACAAATAAAGCAATTATTTCATAGGATTTCATCTATTTTGCCTATTAATTATAAAGGCTACAGTTTTTCTGCTAAACCAGAAATATATTATAAACTGGTAATACTTTTCCAAAAACATATATATACTTTTCAATATAAATAAGTTGTCTGGAAGTAAAAATCATTATACAGAAAAATATACTTGAATTATAAAAACTCAGAATATAAATTAATTGTCGGATGAATATACAAAACTATATATATATGTACATATACATATATATGTACATATACATATATATATACATTTACATATATATATACATAAATATACATATATATACATATACATATATATATATACATATATATATATATACATATATGTATATACATTTATATATATATATATATATATATATATATATATATATATATATATATATATTATTAACATATTTTATCAACAACAATTTATATGTATATCACCGATAGAAGTTAAAACAACGAACAAATTTCATAACATATAGCGGATTAAATTCCAGAGATAGCACGAACTGTGCTAGGGAGGCCGATAGCATACATAGCATATAATATATATTTTATGTAACTCACAATCTACAATTGTGGGGACGGTGTCGGCCATCCCCATAGGCTTTAAGCCTATGGAGAGGGTCGGTGCCCTCCTCACACCTTTCTTATGGTGTGGCGACGGCCTTAGTCTGCGTTCAATGTAAAAATAGTACTTCCTAAAAGATATCTATAACTATATATTGTTTTCCCTTTTCAACTTTTCAAATATGCAGAAATTTATATGTTAAATTCAGACGTCTTCTATGTTGCTATAGCATAAGGCAATTATTGTATATTTAAAAATTGAATATATATATTTATATATAAATGTATATATATAGATTGCCTATGTATATGCATTTATATATATATGTGTGTGTATGTATATATATAGGGTTCCACTACTGTAATTCACAGGCAGTTAATTTACAATGTATATATTTTATATATCTTCCTACTTCAAATATGTATATGAGTATATATATATATAGATACATATATAGTTACTATATATGTATTTATAAAAAAAATCAACAATCGCAAAAGTATTATCATTTTTCCAAGAATGATATAGCTATCAAATTCAAAACAACCAATGTCATGAAAGAGGCAATTTTTCTTGTAGATACAAATCAGTCATACAAAAAATTCAAGCATAAACTTATTGGTTTGGTATAAAAACCTATAAATTTTGTTTTTCAACAGCTGATCTCTTCAATCCTATGTTCCTTGAGTTCTACCTCTTCACTCCAGAACTTCAAAGCTTCTTGTGCAAAGCCTCTTTTCCAATACTCCTAACACTAGTGTTTTTGTTTTCAAATTCCAAATTTTGAGACTGAAAATTTGTGTAATAATCCTTCTATTCAGAGAATGAGAGTTTCTTCCCTTTTATTATTTTCTTTTCTTTTCTTCTTTTCTTTTTCTATTTTTATTTTGCTTTGTTTTGTGCTTGATTTTCTAAATTTAAGTCCTTTTTCTATTTTTCTATTGTTTTCTTTCTCATTGCTTTGTTTTCTAAATCTTGCTTTCTTTTCTAAGTTTATCTCACAAATACGATTTAATAACTTGCATCACAATTATCTTTAAAACAATAAATATTAATTCTAATTTGAAATAGAATCAATAAATGATTTAAAATTATTTTTATTTCCTCTAAGAGAAATTAATATTAACTGACATTTAATTAAATAAGCAACTATAGAAATAATCTTCCTTATTAAATAAGATAAGACACAATAATAACTAATTTATGTAAATGCAACTATATGATTTTCTAAGTGTGTGTAGATTCTTTGACCATGACCGCTTACTGACGGCTAGACACCCCCTCCTCAATGATACTCTCTCTCTACCGAGAGTATTTTCCTATCACACATGAAACAAGGTTTGGTCAATGAACTTTTAAATAGTAATATTGAATTATAAATTAATTATTGAAAATAGGGGTCGTGACATCCTTCTCCCCTTAAAGAGTCATTGTCTCAATGATCAACTTAACTAAGGATAAAAATTTCATACCTCCTTAATTATGTTTTACCTCAATGTCAATATCAGCCCACCTGACAATTGTGTTGCTACTCCATGCACCTATTTGTTCATAACTGCAAAAATTGCTTTGTCTAATATGCATTCATTTGCAGTCATTGTTTATCAAAACAACTTAGTTTTATACTTTACAATGAAAAAAAAAACATGTAAGCTAATTTCTTTTCTTCATAGAATTTTGTTCATATTCCAGACATTCACATAAAATAATTCACTCATGTTCCTTTTTGTCATCATGCCTACTCGTATGAGACTCAGAACAATTGCCCTCATGATGAAAAACAAGTGTCCCATACTACTTACTATCACCATTGGTAATCAAAATTACATCAATAGAAACATCTCAATTTTATAATAAGGTTTTCATAAAAAGATCATAAATAATTAGAAAATCACAAATAAGAAGTTCATCAACTTTCAATATTGATACATCCATTTATCAATCCAGGTGAATCTTAATCTATTTTGGGAAGAAGAAACTTTCAATTGATAGAGATATTCAAAATGTGCATTTTCTACCTTTGATCAAATGCAATTTATAATTCACATAGAAAGAAGTACAAATTCATGTTACTCCATTTTTTGAATTATATAAAGAGATTCAAATGTATAATATATTTACAACTGCCATAACCCATCAGTCATCCGCAAGCCAAAAATCAGAAACATGGTTAAGGTTCTTTTTGTACCCAACCATGAACACAACACTTCCCTGGGGTTCTCCCTAGATCGAAGAATACACGGTCCTACATGAGGTGCCTAGAAACCTATAACAAAAGGATAGGAGGGAAACTCATGATGCATGTCTGATGCCTCATATGCATTCTCCACTAGAATGGACATATTTCTTGCATACAAGATGTGGCATAGAAACATATAACATATAAACTAGGCATTTATTATGCTTCTATTTCAATGGTACAACAAATCTTTGGCCAAAGCATAAATACAAAAGTGGTTGATCTCAAAAAAGAAGATCACCTTCTCTGTTTACCCACATTCGGCATCCTGTCCCAAAAGGTAAGCTTGAAGCTTGTCACATACAACACATTCAACAAAAGTAATCTATTTCAACTACATAAAATACAACTAAGATATCATGATAGTGCTTTCACGCACAAGTGCACATAGAATGTACAATATGAATGCATGATTCCCTGGTGCATAACTCATATAGGGTATGAATACATAACTTACATGTAGTGCCTCTCTCTCATAAAATAAGGTATACACATCACATATAATGAGCATTATTCGCCCAAGCTTATATTCTATAACATGGTAAGTGCATCTCTTACACATGTGCATCACTCACACAAAATATGAAATATGCATAAGTTTGCAGTAGTGTGATTATAATGATCATTATTCAATGAATTAAACACAATGAGTATCAAATATATATATTTATATCTCACACACAATTTTAAGAATGTATTTATTATAAAAAGGAGTCATTGACTCACTTTAGTGCTTCACTTAGACCAAAACAACTATAATATAAATATGGATCATGCACGTTAGTATATATATTTTTTACAAGTGTACTAGTCCTACTCGATGCTACATTTCTCATGGTCTAGTTAATAAATGCTTTACGAATATTTTTAATTCGAGTGGCTTTTCCAAACTTTATCTTTAGAGTTCTATATAATAATCAGTATAGTCAGACAAATGGCCTAAGGCCAATATAAATCATATATCTCGCATATTGCATCTTCCATTAGATTAAATTGAACATAGAAATCTCATATACTATTCCTTGCTGGGGCACAATTTTTCATTATTCCATTCAAAAGGATATTCCACCATCCAAGCATAATATCAAATTTACTCTCACAACAACTCAATTCAAGATTGTCATCACTATTCTACCATCTTTTCTGGCATTACACATGTTACAAGTACGTGCCTAACTGGTGTTGTCATTGATGTCAACATACTCCTGTTGCATTGATGTCAAGGATTAGATGAGTTGTATGCTGAGGATATTGAGAAAATTAGTCCTATTAGAAATAGAGAAGAATAGTAAAGACAGTGAAGCTCTATGAAGTGAAGATCCCAGCTAAGATGAAGATCAAAGGATGCACATCAAAGGGTTTGTAGATATGTGTCTAAAAGTAATCCAGTAAAGATTTGAGAGGTCTGTATAAATATTTGAAGAGGTTATGGCCATATGAGTAAAACTGGTTTTGGCAAATGTTTAGAGGTGACAGAGTGACACAAATAGGTCCGGTGAGATCCAGAAATGCAATATCTTGTTCTATAGATTTGGTAGAGTGTTTAGGAAGTCAATGTGAATTGACAACTCAATTGGTTCATGGTCTGGAATTCCGCAAGCATCTATTCTAATATGACAATGATGACAGACTGTGTTCTTGAGATTCTGGATGAAGAAGAGAATGATTTTAGTAATCAGAAGTGGTGTGGATGTTGTTGGTGAATCAGGGAAGCTTGTGGGGGTCTCTAGATTGTGTCTAGTTTGTGTTGGTGGTACGCATTGAAGATTGAGCTCATAATTGAAGAATTACTTCTGGATGATGATGTTCTTCCTAAACTTGGCCGACTGGATGATTTACACCTCTTGCGGATGATATTGAAGATGTTCTATGAAGAATGGCGTGTTCCTCAAAGAAGATTGAAGTCCTAGATATATGTGGCTGACAGTGTGGTGATTCACATGAATTCTTTTGCAATAAATCAAGTTGTATTTGTGTATTTTCTCTATAAAGTATGCCGACTTTGATGATTATCCCAAAGTCGATGTCTTGTATAAATAAGAGTTTTGAAGTCATTTCAAAAGTATCCAGGCAAAGATGAGACTATGGTAGAGAGGAGAAGAGCGAAAGGTAGAGTGGAAGTGTTGAGCTTAAATGGAACTGACTCAAACATGGTGAAGATGCTAATCTTCAGTTCAATTATGTAATATTTATTATTCTATAGATAGTGTGTCTCTTGTAGGTAGTGGGCCTCTTGTGAGCAGTGTGCTTAGGTAGTGAGCCCTAATTGGCATGTGCCATTTTGTTCCTCTTATTCTTTTAATAGAGAATACAATCTTGGGTTAGTCACCCTATGGTTTTTCCCTTAACTGGGTTTTCCACGTTAAAATCTGTAAGGAAAGCACAGGTGCGGAAAACAGCTTCCCTAATGTTAATTCCCAGGGGACAGTGTAGACCAGTCACTTTTTAAATTACAATAACACAGATGAATACACAAGAGAAACCAAAATAGACAATATTTAGAACACAGACACACAGAATTACGTGGGAAAACCCTTACGGGTAAAAAACCCACCACCACAAGAAAACAATCTTTATTACAGTAAGATATACAGTTACAATAAAGAACTCAGCTTCTAGCTCTGGTGTTTGATTCTCGACATCATACACAGTTCACCTCCCTGTACATTTACAGAACGAACCTTTATTCAAGTCTCATCATCATAATACCAACGACACCTATAGACATATCATTCTATTTCCAATCTGCAAGAACAAGAGTCGTTACAGACTTCTGCTCTAACTGATAGAACAGATTCCTCATACGTCGCTGTCATCTAACCGTCGCAACGGTTCATATTTCAGTGAGGCGTTTAGTCCCACATGTACCAAGTCGCAAAGGACTTTGCAGTTTATAACCGCCAACAGGCGAAAGAGTATTGTCAGCAATTTTGTTGCCGACAATACCAAGTCTCCAAGTCCATCGGCATAACAACTCCCATCGGCCCTCAGACTTCACCTCCCACCGATGAGCATTGTCTCCCCGATCACCAAGGTTACCATCGGTATGACATTCTCCATCGGCAAAAGATCTAGCCCTCGCTCCGACAGAGGTTTGTCTCACCGATACCAATAAGACTTCCATCAGGATGTCCGCAGTACATCGGCCCAACACCTTTAGCCGACGGGTATTCTCTTGCCGATAGACATACGCCATCGGAGTGACTACTCCTGTCGGAGTAACTCTACAGAGTTTGGCCGATAGGCCCTTGTCTTGCCGACGACCGTAACCTTCGTCGGAGTGACTACTCCTGTCGGAGTAACTCCACAAAGTTTGGCCGATAGGCCTTGTCTTGCCGACGACTGTATCCTTCGTCGGAGTGACTACTCCTGTCGGAGTAACTCCACAAAGTTTGGCCGATAGGCCTTGTCTTGCCGACGGTTGAATGCTTCCATCGGGGTGACACTCAGCATCGGACAAACCTTCGATGCTTATTCCGACGGCCCTTGTCTCACCGATGCCAATGGTCTTCAACATGGTCCTGCCGATAGTGCTTCGTCACAGCGATGCCGACATCGCATATCCTCAGACCAATGAACCAAGGAACAGTTGAACTAAAATTCATTGAACCTACCAAATGAACTCTAGAAAGGTTCAACAAAGAGGTTCAAAACATAGGTTCAACTAAGAGGTTCAAGTAGTAATTTGAGACACAAGTTCTCTTCAATCTCCCACTTGTCGAAGACATTACTGCTACCTCTTAGTCCTCATTTGATTATTGAGAACTATGGGCCCGAAGACCCATTTCATCTGAGCACCATTTGAACTTGGCTGTGTTCACTGGTTTAGTTAAGGCATCAGCAACATTTTCCAAAGTGTCAACCTTTTCCAGCTTCACCTTCCTGTCTTCCACCATATCACGAACAAAGTGATATTGGACATCAATATGTTTTGTCCTAGCATGAAATGTAGGATTCTTTGCCAAACATATGGCACTTTGACTGTCACAATGAATTTGTATTTGCCCTGCATTAAAACCAACATCAGAACACAACCTTTTCAACCAAACAGCTTCTTGGCATGCACGAGTGGTTGCCATGTACTCTGCCTCTGTTGTGGACAAAGCGACTACAGCCTGTCGCTTGCTCATCCAACTGATAGCACCACCATGTAACATGAACACGTATCCACTGGTGGATCTCCGACTGTCAATGTCCCCTGCCCAATCAGAATCAACATATCCCTGAATACTGATAGATCTCTTAGACCCTTCTGAGTTTCCATGATAACAAATAGCATAGTCAGAAGTTCCCTTCAAATACCTCATAACTCTTTTCACAGCATCCCAATGTGATCTGCCTGGATTCGCCATAAATCGGCTCAAAACTCCCACTGCTTGGGCAATGTCTGGTCTGGTACAGACCATTGCATACATTAAACTGCCAACAGCACTTGCATAAGGTACTCTCTTCATGTCATCAATTTCATTTGAAGATTCTGGACAATCTTCAACAGATAATTTCGTTCCCTGCAAAACTGGAACAACTAACTGTTTAGAATCAGACATATGAAACTTATCAAGAACATTGGTAATATACTTCCTCTGGCTGAGCCAAATTTTTCTCTTAGATCTGTCCCTTTTGATCTCCATTCCCAGAATGTACTTTGCTGCCCCCAGATTTTTCATTTCAAATTTCAAAGACAACTGAGATTTTAATTCTGAGATCATCCCCTTACCATTGCCAATGAACAACATGTCATCCACATATAGTGCAATTATAAGAATCTGGTCACCTTCAGTTTTATAATAGACACAATGATCAGATTTAGATCTCACATACCCCAAGGATAAAACATACATATCAAACTTTTGATACCACATTCTGGGAGACTGTTTCAAACCATAAAGAGACTTTTTAAGTTTGCATACCAGATGTTCTTTACCTTTTTCCACAAAATGCTCTGGCTGAGACATATAAATTTCTTCTTCAAGGTCTCCATGAAGAAACGCTGTTGTCACATCCATCTGCTCAATTTCAAAATCATATGCTGCTGCAAGTGACAACAGAAATCTAATGGATGTCAACTTAGCTACAGGAGAAAAGATTTCTCCATAATCAATACCTTCCTTTTGGGAATACCCCTTAGCAACCAGTCTTGCCTTATACTTCTCAATACTACCATCTGGACCATATTTCTTCTTAAATACCCACTTACAGCCTACAGGTTTTCTTCCTTCAGGCAAGGGCACCAGATCCCAGGTTCCATTCTTCTCCAATGATGTCATTTCACTATGCATGGCTTCCAACCAAGAATCTGAATCAGGTACACTAATAGCTTCTTTCACAGTCCTAGGTTCATCAGTATTAGTAAGTAAAGCATAGGCACAAGTTGAATCAGGTACTGAAAATCCATACCTATTTGGTTGTCTTCTCTCACGTGTAGATCTCCTCACAGGTTGAGGTGCAGGTTCAGGTTCTTGCTCTGGATCAGAATCTTCGGAGCTACTTGAACTCTTATCTGAACCATCTACACTTGGTGCTTGTTGTTCCTCTTTTACAGGAGTCAGAGGAACATTCACAACACTCTTTTCTTTCTTTTCTTCTGTCTTTTCTGGCTGAGGATCAACAACCAATGGTTTCAGCTCTCTGAAAATTACATTCCTGCTGTAGATTACCTTTTCAGTTTCAGGATTCCAAAGCTTGTATCCTTTAATACCGACTCCATAGCCAACAAAGATACATTTAACTGCCTTGTTATCCAACTTAGATCTTTTAACTTCAGGAATATGAGCATATGCCTCACAGCCAAAGACTCGAATATGTCTTAGAGAGGGCTTCTTACTAGACCATGCTTCCATAGGTGTCTTATCAACCAATGCTGATGTAGGAGAACGATTCAGCAAGTAACAAGCTGTAGCAACTGCCTCAGCCCAGAACTTCTATTCAAGACCAGCATAACTCAACATACTTCTTGCTTTCTCCATCAACGATCGATTTAACCTTTCAGCAACTCCATTCTGTTGTGGAGTATAAGGTGTAGTTTTATGCCTTTTAATTCCATGGTCTACACAATACTTATCAAAATCCGCATTGCAATATTCACCACCGTTATCTGTTCTCAAGCATTTTAGTTTTCTACCAGTCTGATTTTCCACAAGAGTTTTAAATTCTTTAAATCGACTGAACACTTCTGATTTGTTTTTCAAAAAATATACAAATGCCCTTCTTGAATAATCATCAATGAACGATACATAGTATCTTGATTTAGATAAAGAAGGAACATCAACTGGACCAAAAACATCAGAATGCACATAGTCCAGAACACCAGAAGATTTATGAGAACTAGAGTAAAATGAAACACGGTTTTGCTTTCCATATATACAATGTTCGCAGAAATCGAACTCCAGATTACAATCAATCAGCCCATCTACCAGATTTTTGTTTTTCAAGGTTTTTAAACCTTTCTCACCTATGTGACCAAGTCTATGATGCCAGAGCATTGTTTTCTCTGCAGGAAGTTTAACTTCCATAGAATTTACGTCATGTGTTACAATAGTAGCCTTTTCAGATTTTGCAGAGACATTATTACAGCACACTGGTTTAGCATCTAACCTATACAGAGTTCCAATGCATTCACCTTTTGCCAGAACAATAGAACCTCTAGTCATCTTACAGCCACCATTCACAAAAGTAACTTGCACTCCAACATCATTAAGTTTACTAACAGAAAGTAAATTTCGAGCCAGACCTAGTATATGAAGAACTTCATTCATTCCCTTTATTCTGCCATCCGGGAACTGGATTCTGACTCGACCTCGGCCAACAATTTCCAGTGTTGAATCACTAGCCAGGAACACCTTGCCACCAGCATAGGGTTCATACTTTGTGAACCACTCTCTATGAGATGTCATATGAAAGGATGCTCCTGAATCAATCAGCCAAACATCTTCAGAAGCAGGTGTTGCCAGAGCAGCAATGAAAGCATCAGCATCATTGTGTGAAGACTCAGAGTCAGAGAAGTTCTTCTTCTTCTTTTTCTCCTCTTTGCAGTCTTTCTTGACATGACCTTTCTGTCCACAATTCCAGCACTTCACCTTGGACTTCTTGCCAGGAGATTTTAATTTCCCCTCTGATTTGGACTTAGACTTCTTGTCCTTCTTCTTGCCTCTTTCCTTTGATCTACCACGAACTGACAGAGCCTCTTTGGCCATTCCAGAAGATTTCCTCCGCATCTCTTCAGACAACAAAGAGGCAACAATAGTTTCCTGAGAAAACGTAGTTGTTGTACTTCCAATAGCCATCACCAGATGGTCCCACGAGTCAGGTAAGGAACATAACAGAAGCATACAGCGATCTTCCTCTTCTATTTTTACACCTATAGATGTCAACTGAGCAACAATCGTATTGAATGCACTCAGATGTTCTGCTACAGATGCACCTTCATCCATCTTCAGAGAATACAATTTCTTTCTGAGGAAAAGTTTATTTACCAAGGACTTGCCCTGATAAATATTATTCAACTTTTTCCACAAATCACTTGCAGATTTCTCCTCATGGATGTTCAATAGAACAGAGTCAGATAAACTCAGTCTTATCAGTCCTTTGGCTTTTCTGCATATCAGTTCCCAATCTTCTTGCTTCATGCCTGTAGGTTGAACTCCAGACACAGCAACCCAAAGATCTCTATAGACTAACATGTCTTCAACTTTAAGTTTCCACAACTCAAAGTTTGTGCCATTGAATTTCTCAATGTCTATTTTGTCTGATGTACTTGCCATCTCTATTTAATTTAAAATTAACTTTCTACAGAACTCCCACACAACAGAATTAACACAAAAAACCCAAACTACTGACAAGGATAACACAACGGGCCAGGCTCTGATACCACTTGTAAGGAAAGCACAGGTGCGGAAAACAGCTTCCCTAATGTTAATTCCCAGGGGACAGTGTAGACCAGTCACTTTTTAAATTACAATAACACAGATGAATACACAAGAGAAACCAAAATAGACAATATTTAGAACACAGACACACAGAATTACGTGGGAAAACCCTTACGGGTAAAAAACCCACCACCACAAGAAAACAATCTTTATTACAGTAAGATATACAGTTACAATAAAGAACTCAGCTTCTAGCTCTGGTGTTTGATTCTCGACATCATACATAGTTCACCTCCCTGTACATTTACAGAATGAACCTTTATTCAAGTCTCATCATCATAATACCAACGACACCTATAGACATATCATTCTATTTCCAATCTGCAAGAACAAGAGTCGTTACAGACTTCTGCTCTAACTGATAGAACAGATTCCTCATACGTCGCTGTCATCTAACCGTCGCAACGGTTCATATTTCAGTGAGGCGTTTAGTCCCACATGTACCAAGTCGCAAAGGACTTTGCAGTTTATAACCGCCAACAGGCGAAAGAGTATTGTCAGCAATTTTGTTGCCGACAATACCAAGTCTCCAAGTCCATCGGCATAACAACTCCCATCGGCCCTCAGACTTCACCTCCCACCGATGAGCATTGTCTCCCCGATCACCAAGGTTACCATCGGTATGACATTCTCCATCGGCAAAAGATCTAGCCCTCGCTCCGACAGAGGTTTGTCTCACCGATACCAATAAGACTTCCATCAGGATGTCCGCAGTACATCGGCCCAACACCTTTAGCCGACGGGTATTCTCTTGCCGATAGACATACGCCATCGGAGTGACTACTCCTGTCGGAGTAACTCTACAGAGTTTGGCCGATAGGCCCTTGTCTTGCCGACGACCGTAACCTTCGTCGGAGTGACTACTCCTGTCGGAGTAACTCCACAAAGTTTGGCCGATAGGCCTTGTCTTGCCGACGACCGTATCCTTCGTCGGAGTGACTACTCCTGTCGGAGTAACTCCACAAAGTTTGGCCGATAGGCCTTGTCTTGCCGACGGTTGAATGCTTCCATCGGGGTGACACTCAGCATCGGACAAACCTTCGATGCTTATTCTGACGGCCCTTGTCTCACCGATGCCAATGGTCTTCAACATGGTCCTGCCGATAGTGCTTCGTCACAGCGATGCCGACATCGCATATCCTCAGACCAATGAACCAAGGAACAGTTGAACTAAAATTCATTGAACCTACCAAATGAACTCTAGAAAGGTTCAACAAAGAGGTTCAAAACATAGGTTCAACTAAGAGGTTCAAGTAGTAATTTGAGACACAAGTTCTCTTCAAAATCTTGGTGCCATATGTGTTAATGTGTTTTTTCTTTTAAATTATTGCATTGTGTTTCCATGATCGATTTATTATTATACTGCTGAATTACAAGAACGATTTAAGTGGTTAATAAAAGGAAAGTTTTGGGACAACTGATTCACCCCCTCTCTTAGTTGTCTGTCTTGAAACTAACAATTGGTATTAGAGCTAAGTTCCTCTAAAAAAGATTAATGACTTGAGGAGATCTAGGATGTCTTCCTACAAGAAGGATAGTCTGAGGTTTGATGGAACCAATTACACTCTTTGGAAAATCCGAATGGAATGTCACTTGCAATGTATGGGAATGCAATATTAGACCATAACTTCAAAGAAGTATGTTCCTCCAAAGAATGGTCTGACAACTATAGATAAAATCAAAGATGCTGAAGACAATCTTCGAGCTAAAGAAGCTTTATTAAGTGCCTTATCTGATCCAGAGCTGACAAATGTTATAGATCTAAAAATTGCATATGAGATTTGGGAAAAACTGCAACTTCTACATGAAGGAGACAAATATGTTAAATGTGCTAAGCTACAGAGTCTGAAAGGAAAATTCAAAAACCTAAAGATGAATGAAGATGAGAACATCACTACATTTATTCCAAAAGTAAATGAGCTTGTTTGTGGCATTAGGTGTGCTGGTGGAATCTTGGATGAAGATGAGATTGTTGCCAAAGTTCTCAAATCCCTACCTCCTACTTACAAACACAAGGTTGCTACTATTGAAGAATTCAGATCTTTTTCAAATATCACAAAAGATCAACTAGTTGGAAAATTAGTTGCATTTGAATTGGCCAAGTTTGGAGATGCACCCCCAAGACTGAATCTGCATTCAAAGCTAGTGCCTCCGTAAAAGGCAAACAAAAGTTTGATCTAGGAGAGAACTCCTCAAAGAAACTATCATGGTATGAAAAAGCAAGAAAAGATCTAGAAGAAGATGAAGTAGAAGCTACTCAACTTGAAGCCCTTATTGCAAAAAGAGTGCCAAGAGGATCTGGTAAGTATGAAGGAAAATTGCCCTTTGAATGTTTCAACTACAACAAGATTGGTCATTTTGCCTCAAGGTGTTTGAAAAGATTTTCAAGGGAAAATCCAAACAGATCAAGATTCCAAAAGAAATGTTACTATGTTCATGAAGATGACAATGATGAAGGAGTAACAGATGATGAATCAGAGACAGGAAACAAATCCGGAAGTGATTGGGTGTTTATTGCCATCAAGGAAGAAGATCCAATGCCCTCTGAATCTATCAATCATAAAATGATAGAAAGAGATCTGGCTTCCTAAGTTGAAGAAAAAGATGATTGGGTCATTGACAGTGGATGCTTCCAACATATGATAGGTGTTAAGATTAAGTTCATAGATTTGGAAAGATATGAAAGAGGATTTGTAAAATTTGATGATAATTCTGCTAGCAGAATCAGAGGTAGAGGAACTATTTCTTTTGATTTAAAGAACAAAACTAATGATGTACTATATGTTGAATGTCTGAAGAATAGTTTTCTCAGTGTTGGACAGTTGGTGGACAAAGGCTATGATCTCTGATTCAAAAATGGAAAATGTAAGATCTTTGCAAGTTCTAGAACAGAGATTGCATTCGATACTCAAATGAAAGGTAACATCTTCAACTTGGTTGGTACTAGAGAAAGTTGTTTATTTGTTCAAATTGATCAGAGTTGGTTGTGGCATAGGAGAATGTGTCATGTAAACTTTGATAATATCATCAAGACAAGCAACACTCAGGCTGTAAGAGATCTTCCAAGACTAGTGAAACCTACTAATAGTTTGTGCAAAGAATGTTAGTTGGGTAAGTAGAGGAGAGTCACATTCAAAAGTAAGGAACAATCTTCTACCAGATTGTTGGACTTAGTACATATTGATCTATGTGGACGGGCAAGAATCAGGAGTTTGCAAGGTGATAGATACTTCATGTTATTAATTGATGACCATTCCCGGATGATGTGGGTGGCTTTTCTAAAAGAAAAATCTGACGCTTTTGAGAAATTCAAAATATTAAAGGCTATGGTAGAGAATGAAACTGGATTAAATATAAAATATCTCAAGTCTGATAGAGGTGGAGAATTCACATCTGGAGATTTCATAGAATTCTATGAGAAACATGGGATAAAAAGATAGTTATCTGCTCCAAGGACTCCATAGTAGAATGGAGTAGTGGAGAGAAAGAACCAGACCATCCAGGAAGCATCTAGAACCATGATGATGGAAGCAAATGTTCCTCAGATCTACTAGAGAGAAGCTGTAAGCACTGCTGTCTATACTCTTCATCGAGTACAAATCAGAAGCAATACTGGTAAGACCCTTCATGAACTCTGGTTTGGCATCACTCCCACTATAAAGTATTTCAAAGTCTTTGGTAGAAAATGTTACATTAAAAGAGATGAAGACCTTGGCAAATTTGATGCTAGAAGTGATGAAGGAATATTCTTGGGTTATTCTACTCAAAGCAAAGCATACCAGTGTTATAACAAGAGATTGAGAAAGATTATAGAAAGTACAAATGTGAAGGTTGATGAAGGTATTGAAAAACCCTAAAGGTTTTATGAATATGAAAAAGATGATCAGAATGATGTTTTGGTCCAAGCCCCTTCTAAAATTCAGATCTAGACTGATCCAGAGAATCCTAAAATATAGGAAGAAGAGATAAGTTTGAATGAACCTGTCCAAGAAATAGAAGTGCAAGAAATTCCCAAAACTCCCAGGTATGTAAGACTGAATCATTCTGAAGATTAGATCATAGGTGATAAAAGTAAAGGTGTTCAAACAAGAAGAAAGATTGCTCAAGACTCATAAAAGTATTGTCTGATTTCAAAAATTGAACAAACAACAGTAAGTGAAGCATGTAATGATGAAAGCTGGACTAAAGCAATGAAGGAAGAGTTGATGCAGATTGAGAAAAATCACACTTGGGATCTTGTTCTCAGAACTAGAAACAAAAATGTGATTGGAACCAAATGGGTCTTCTGGAATAAACTAAATGAAAATGGTGAAGTGGTTAGAAACAAAGCCAGATTGGTCTACAAGGGTTATTCCCAAATTAAAGGAGTTGATTTTGAGAAAACTTTTGCTCTGGTGGAAAGAATTGAGGCAGTCAAATTATTTCTTGCCTTTGCTACCTTCAAGGATTTCAAAGTATATCAAATGGGTGTCAAGTCTTCCTTCCTGAATGGTGACTTGTAAGAAGAAGTGTACATTGAGCAACCGGATGGATTTCAATTGTCTGATCATGGTGATATGGTCTGCAAGTTGAAGAAAGCACTGTATGGACTCAAACAAGCCCCAAGAGCCTGGTATGAAAGACTGGATAAGCATCTTTTGAAGATTGGTTTCAACAAAGGTACTACTGATAGTAACTTATATTTCAAAATTGATCATGAAAATATCTTGATTGTTGAAGTATTTGTTGATGATATCATTTTTGGAGGAATAGATAGTACGTGCAAAACTTTTGCAAATCAAATGAAAAGTGAATTTGAGATGTCCATGTTTGGGGAAATGAATTTCTTCTTGGGTCTGCAAATCACTCAAACAAAGAAAGAAATCTTCATTTCAAAGACCAAATATGTGAGAGAATTGTTGAAGAAATTTGGGATGGAAGACTCAAAACCAATGAACACTCTCATGGCAACCAAATGTAAACTGAGCAAAGATGATGACTCTCCTAAGGCTAATCAGAAAAAGTATAGGTCAATGATTAGAGGAATACTATATCTTACTCAAACTAGACCTGACATTATGAATGTTGTTGGTCTTGTTGCCAGATTCCAAGATGATCCTAGAAAATCTCATGTCATGGCAATCAAGAGGATTCTCAGATATCTAAAAGGAATAGTTGAGTATGGTTTATGGTATCCTAGAGATCATGATTTCTCTCTTCATGCATATACAGATGCAGATTGGGCAGGAGATATGGATGACTAGAAGAGTACCAGTGGTGGAGCATTCTTTCTAGGGAAAAGATTGGTTTCTTGGATGAGTAAGAAACAAGAGGCAATATCTCTATCCACTATAGAAGCAGAATATATTGCAGCAGCAAGTAGTTGCACTCAAGTATTATGGAAGAAGCAAATGCTAAGAGACATTAGAGTGGAGTATGAGGAACCTATCACAATCTTCTGTGATAATTCAAGTGCAATAAATATATTAAAAAATCTAGTGTTGCATTTAAAGACAAAACATATATCCATCAAGTTTCACTTTCTGAGAGAGTAGGTGAACAAGAATGAAGTTAGATTGGAGTTTGTGCCCTCCAAGGATCAGATTGCAGACATTTTACTAAACCTCTACCTAAGGACTCTTTTGAGTATCTCAGGGAGAAGTTAGGGGTTATTACCCCTCTAGTTTTGAATTAAGGTGCACTAATGTGCATCAATCTGGTGGATCTCATAGTCATATCTTATGGTCGAGATTGATGACAGGAAGTTGCTACTCAGGGGGAGTAGTCTGTATGATTCTGAGTGATGCAAGTATGTGCCCTTTGCCATTGATGTCAAAGGGGGAGGGAAGACATGTGACAAACAAAAAATGGTTGCTGATCAAAGGGGGAGCAGGAAAGGAAGAGAAGACATGTGAATGGTTTTTGTTGATAGGGGGAGTTATGTCAGTCAATGAGGAGAAGTACTTGTCTTAATGGTTAAAATAGTTTTTCACATCATATGTTGCCATCAATGACAAAGGGGGAGATTGTTACAAGTATGGGCCTAACCAGTGTTGTCATTGATGTCAACATACTCCTATTCCATTGATGTCAAGGATTGGATGAGTTGTATCTTGAGCATATTGATAAAATTAGTCCTATTAGAAATAGAGAAGAACAGTGAAGACAGTGAAGCTCTATGAAATGAAGATCCTAGCTAAGATGAAGATCAAAGGATGTGCATCAAAGGGTTTGTAGATATGTGTCTAAAAGTGATCCAGTAAAGATTTGAGAGGTCCACATGAAGATTTGAAGAAGTTATGGCCATATGAGTAAAAATAGTTCTGGCAGATGTTTAGAGGTGACAAAGTAACACAAATAGGTCTAGTGAGATCCAGAAATGCAATATCTTGTTCTGCAAATTTGATGGAGTGTTTAGGAAGTCAATGTGATTTGACAACTCAATTGGTTCATGGTCTGGAGGTCTACAAGCATCTATTCCAATATGAAAATGATGATAGACTGTGTTCTTGAGATTTTAGATGAAGAAGAGAATGATTTAAGTAATCAGAAGTGGTGTGGATGTTCTTGGTTAATCGGGCAAGCTTGTGGGGGTCTCTAGATTATGTCCAATTTGTGTTGGTGGTCCGCATTGAAGATTGAGCTCATAATTAAAGAATTACTTCTGGATGATGATGTTCTTCCTAAACCTAGCTGACCAGATGATTTACACATCTTGTGGATGATCTTGAAGATGTTCTATGAAGGATGACATGTTCCTCAAAGAAGATTGAAGTCCTAGATATATGTGGCAGACAGTGTTGTGATTTGCATGGAGTCTTTTGCAATAAATCAAGTTGTATTTGTGTATTTTCTCTGTAAAGTATACCGACTTTGATGATTATCCCAAAGTTGATGTCTTGTATAAATAAGAGTTGTGAAGTCATTTCAAAAGTATCTAGGTGAAGATGAGAGTGTGGTAGAGAGGAGAAGAGTGAAAGGTAGAGTGGAAGTGTTGAGCTTAAATGGAATTGACTCAAACATGGTGAAGATGCTAATCTTTAGTTCAAGTATGTAATATTTATTATTCTGTAGACAATGTGTCTCCTGTAGGTAGTGGGCCTCTTGTGAGTAGTGTGCTCAGGCAGTGAACTCTAATTGGTATGTTCCATTTTGTTCCTCTTAGTCTTTTAACAGAGAAAACAATCTTGGGTTAGTCACCCCATGGTTTTTCCCTTAACTGGGTTTTCCATGTTAAAATCTTGGTGTCATATGTGTTAATGTGTTTTTACTCTTGAATTATTGCATTGTGTTTCCATGATTGATTTATTATTATACTATTGAATTACAAGAAGGATTTAAGTGGTTAATAAAAAGAAAGTTTTGGGACAAATGATTCACCTCCCCTCTTAGTTGTTTGTCTTGAAACTAACAACACATTCCTTTCAATTACGAATCGATCATCTTGTTACCTAATATAATCTGAAAAGTTCTTTCCACTTTATTCCTAGAACTCAATTATACACCCTTCTCTCCCCTTCTTATCTTGAACCTAGTGTATTCTCTGTGTTCTACTCCCATACACATTCCATTAAAGCCTTCATAGAATAATGGAGAACATAACATATCACAGAACCAGAAATCAAACATTTAAGTGTAGCCATCAACAAATAAGAAAAGAAAATAAAAAAACAGAATGAAAATCATCAACATATAAAATAATCTTAGTGATCATAAGAATTGCAAGAAAAAAATTTCTTGATGGCTATTCTTAGGTATAAATAAACTAGAAAAGTTTCATACCAACCCACAACATTTAATTCAAATAAATAAAGTTAAATTAAATATTAACATCCATAGTTCACAATACACAATGGAAGTTCAATGCAACAACTCAACTTGATTAAAGGTGAGTTGGAGAATATAGATGGTCACTTGATAACCAAATTTTCTAAAGTTTTAATTTTGTTCTCATAGATAGATTATTTCCAACAATTGTTGTCCTTATAATTCCATCTTTGAATCATATAAGTTTTGAATCCTCTCATATCCCATTGAATCTCAAAACATTTACATATTCAAAACAATCTCATTTCATTTATTAGAGAATTTTTACATCCTTATTTTATATAGAGGTTCTTGAAAATCAAATAAGTTTACATATCATTTTTAGACAAAGGGAACTCTTCTGGTTCCTCTTCCTCTTCACTTGAGATAATTTCTATTATATCAGGAATTCTAGGGTCCCTATCCACCATTACAAGAGGTGTCACATTGTTTTCTAAAGGCAATTCCATATTGAGAGGTAAGAGTGTTGGTTTGACAGCTACCTTCACTTCTCTCCTCACTTGACTAACCTGAGCAATTGCATGACTCAGGGTTTCTTCATCTCCAAGTCAAATGTATCTATAGTCATTAACTCCTTAGATTGTTCACACTATAGCTCTTCTCTCCTTCTTGGATTTGTGGTGGCTCTCATTTATCACTGAATTCCTCACAGTCGTCAAGAGATGCACCATTTTAGTACAATAATTTCCAACATTAGACCTAAATTTTGAATAAGCATCAATAGGCATAGGTCCAAGAGTTGAATCTAGGGTTCTGATACAAAATGTAAGGACTACATTTCACACACATACTAAAACTAACCTTCAAATACACAATTAGATACCCAATGCATAAATTAAACCAAATTACTTATGTTAGATAAAATTAACTAACTTTCATTAATATACATGTAGTGCCCCTCCGTTTTCACTTTGGTTGTGTCAGGTGTGTTTGACATTTGGTTATTTGGTTTGGATTGTTCATTTGATGCTATTAGATAATCATGACATTAAAATAATATTAGTAGTCATTAAAACATTTTTGATAATTAAATAAATAGAAATGCCTTTATGCAAATTTAGTGCTGAAAATTTAAAAGGGTAAACCCAAATTTATAAATTATTATTTTAGGCCCTATATTATTTATAGCACTATAGTTTATTAGCTATATTAATTTGTTACATTTTCTAGAGGTTATTTTATATTATTGGTGAGTGCAACCTTATTTTATATAAGGAAACCTAATAAAATATAATGTTATTAAATATTACTTTAGGATACCTAATTATAATTACTTGAGGACAAGCAATCTTGAGTGGGGAGGGTTGTCATGTCCCTATAATGATTTATAATTGAATTGTTATTTAAATAATAAGTTAGCTTTATATAAACTAAATATATAATATATTTATTTAAAATATATTATTAATATGTATTATTTAATAAATAATATTATTAATTTAATATAATTTAAATATTATAAAATATATGAAATACATATATTTATATTTTTATTAACTAGATATATTATAAATATAAATATTTTAATATAATATTTATGTGAGTAATTAATGAGATATATTATTATATATAAAAATAAATATTATGAAGAGTCTTACCTATTAAAGCTAGAAAGTAAAGTAATTTAGAAAGTAAAGTAATTTGGAATAAGACAAAGTAATATGGTTAAACAAAAGGTTAAATTCAAAATAAAACCATATAAAAATAAAAGTCTAATAAGACAAACATTATCCCACCATATTATATGCTTGGAAATAAAATAAAATAAAAGAGCTCCGGTAATTAATAACAAATGTATTTATTTATACTATATATATTATATAAATAATGTACTTTAAAAAGTTTAAGGGGAGGTCAAAGGAAGATATTTATAAGTGTAGCACATTAATAAATAATATATTATAAATATATCTAATAATATAAATATAAATATTATTATTATTATTATGTTATATTGTAATATAAATATAAATAATATATCATTTATTATAATGATATAATATAAATACAAATAATGTAAATAAATAATAATAAACATCTTTTAACCTATCCTCTTATGATAAACTAGTTTTACCACAAAAGTGAATTAATATAAAGTAATAAATTTAATAAGAGACATACCTCTTTGAACATATCCCTTGAAAGGGAAATAAATAAAGGTTGTGAGATAGAAGGAAATCATCATCAAAAGAAGGAAGTAATAAAAAAAAGAAATAAATAAACAACTGTGAATTCAATAAAGCCAATAAAGAAGAAACATCATTTGAATTCATCAAAGACACCGCAAGAAAATATCACAAGGAAGACACGAGGGCAGCCAAGGTAAGTCTGCAATTATATCAGGTATGTTTTTCATTAAGTGTTTAAATTTAGAATATAATATATGTTAGTAATATTCTAGTATAAATTGTGTAAAATAAATAGTGGATTCAGAAATGAATAAAGTTAAACAAATAAAGATATATCAATAGAACGAACTAATTTCATGATCATAAATAAGAAATGTAGTGATGGAATAATATAATTATGATAGAAGTAAATGAATTATGATTAGAAGTAAAATTAAGTATTACTTAGAAGTAAAATTAAGTATTAGTTAATTGTCTCATGAGTGAAAGTAAATAGGAATGATATAAACTATAAGATAATGATGTGAATCTAAGATATGGGAAATAAATAAATAAAAAGAATATCCCATAAATAAATATAATTAGATCTACATTATATATATATATATATATATATATATATATATATATATATTTCTGAGTCATAAGTAGGAAAGATATCATAAATATATATAGGGAGGAATTATTCAAATATATATATATATATATATATATGTATACACATTATATTTATATATATATATATATATATATATATATATATATTTCTAAGTCATAAGTAGGAAAGATATCATAAATATATATAGGGAGGAATTATTCAAGTGTGTGTGTATATATATATATATATATAATGTATATAATAATATAATATAGAGATATTATTAATATTATAACGAATACTATAATATATAAATATTAAAGAATAGGGGAAAGAGAATAGAATCTAATGAGCAGATTCAACAAGACAAGCAACATAAAGAGGTATGTGCACTTTCCTTATTAATAGGTTAGGTGATATAAATTTTGTAGAAGAATAATATAAATATAAATAAATGAATAATAATTGGAATATATTACCATCAATGATGTATATACATTCTCTGTATAAGTATGCATATAGAATAGGTATAATAATATGAGAAATAATAGGAGTGTAGAAATAAGGTAAATCTCCATACATATATGAATAGAATATGGATATAGATGTGAACATTCTTAAATTGAATACAATGAAATGAATGTTGTAATTCAATGAATGTGATAGCTAAAATCCTTAGACAATTAAGTGTATGAACAAATGATAAGTTGGAAACATTATATAAGGCCATGAATATACAACTTGAATATGGATGAATAATGATTATATTTTTAATATGATGAAATGAAATGAAAATGGAATACTAATGTTCTCTTTTGGTAAGTTGAAATTGTTTTGCAAGGGTGTGAAAATTTTGGCTTGCTAGAAGGGGACATTACATTTGGTATCAGAGCCAAGTTTCATCCTTGGGACCTCTGGATTAATGTTGTCGTCCATGTTTAGGTATATTAGTACTTTTTATGCAAGTGGTAGGAAACTCCTGAGTAGGATACTATGCTTGATCTATACACCTAGATTGATGTATTGGATAGATGATCATGAGATTGAGATTTAGCATCGTGTGATATGCAGAAAAGTTGAGTGGAAGGAAACTAGAATAGTGAAGTGGATAATAGGTAATGTTATGATTTTGCAAATAGGAATCATATTGGTAGTAATGGAATTGTGTATATAAAAGTAATCTTCCCATGTAAAAGTGTGAAACCAGTAACTGTGGATTGGTTAAGTGTTGTGAATACCCCGTACTTGCTTTGTGTGCCCTTGAGATGGTGATACTAGGTACCCATCTGTGGGGAAATGTGTATTTTAGGTGTGGAATCAACCATACCATTATGTGTGTTTGTATGTTTGTTATCCGATTGAGGGCCAACCCTTGCATGGTTGAAAATATATATATAAAAGAGTAGCCAAAAGTTAGATTCATAGATTCTCTTCTTTTGATTCACTAGTCCCTCAATCTGTGAAGGGGTAGTAGCAGCCACAAAGTTCCTTGGGTGGAGTGTACAGGGTACGCTTATGACGGCGTAGAGCGGTCCCTCGCTTAACCGAACCTGAGGAAACGTACTCACTACTTTCCCTTATGATGGATCAGGGTACTTGATTCATATGTGTTAGCCTAATCCTCACAGTTTTTGAGCATCTGGATGGTATTTCTTGGAGGATCATTTACCTTGTCTTCACGAAAGGTATGATATGCCACATGAGTTGTCAGTTGGGGGCCAGGGTCTAGGACCTGCAAGGATAACCCAACTGGAACTATGCGATGACATGAGTTGTCATTTGGGGGCCAGGGTCTAGGACCTACATGGATAACCCAAGTGAGACCATGTGCCCCATGTATATTTCAGGTCTAGCATGTGGAGGTAGATTTGTTACCCATGTTGAGACAGATTTCGTATCTATACATGTTCTGACATGATGCAATAGGTACGATGCCACACCCCACTGATGTTCCGACACAGTGTTGGTGATGATGCCATGTTGCTAATGGTAGTGAGCTGGGCTCAAGGACACGATGCCACATGCATAGCCACGTGAAGGTGTACTATGAGATTGTGTCATAGCCTACTTGTGTGATGAGCGTAATGGGGCCTCACACACTTGTAGAGGGATACCCATGTTTGCTTTCAATAGTGTTGGGTTGGTTAGCATATGGGTAGGTCCTAGCCATGTATACCTCTGGCTATGGTGAGTACCTGCGTGTGCCTTTTCCACGAGGTATTGCTATGCGTTCTGCGCGTGCCTACTTCCGTGAAGCCACAAACACACTGCCATGTAGTATACGACCAATACGTGCCTTCTCCGGCTGGCGTATGACCATACAGCGCTAAGATGCGATGTAGGATGTGGCCGAGGTGCATGTTCCATGCGGGCAGCCAAGGAGTGTGTGGACCACTTGGTTAGTCCATGCCGCGTGACGACATGATGTAGGGTGTAGCTAAGGAGTACACCTTGAGCCATGTGGATGGCATGCTCACTCCGCACCACATGAGGGCTACTGCTGTAGCCTGACGTTGTTCCCTCCTTCCTCGTTTGGTGGCTAGTATCTAGTCACACAGTGTTGTACAGTGCAATTTTAAAGATTGTGGACTTTCTTTATGGTTGTTGATGTTGTATTAATTGTGAAAGCTGACACTTTATTTATATTTAATTGTGATGGTTTAGCCACACCTTGTGATCTTATTTGCATGTAGGCATCGTGGTTACACTTGATTTAGTGTTGAAATTGCATGCATTTCTTTCTTTATTGTTGAAATTGAATTTTTATTTGATCTTTCTTTATGACATCAGTGGCTAAACTAGTTTTTCCTTACTGTTTTTTATGTCAGCCATGTGTCGTATTGTGATTCCTCTCCAAGGATGTATGAGGCATACTTGATGAGTGTATACGAGGAAGTAGACATAGGGAACCTTGAGGATGGGGGTATGTGAGGCTGTTACACAGCTAGGACCCACTACCCACCTATGTGTGATGACTATCTCTTGGAGGCTAACTACCTTATACAACAAGAGATAGGTCATTTTGGTCTTGTTTGGATGGTCTCACCATGTGTGTGTGGCCTAACACCATCAAGCCACTACGTGTGAGGTATAGATTATGTGAGATGGATTTTGGCTCTTGGCTCATGGATTATGTATCATGGATTAGTATGTTTTTTCCAGTATCCAGATGAACCCTTGTGTAACATTGTGATGTGAATCTTGGTAATGTTAATTTGTGTGTATGTGAAGAATATATGGTAAATCATGAAAATGGATTTATAAAATGATAAAGTGTGTTTCCAGGCTTCAAAAAGTGAAATAAATTCATGACCTTGTTGAAGATGCTATGAGATTTAGTAAAAAAAGTGTGTTTTAGGTGTATGAATATGTTGATATTTTGTGAAAATGTAGCATTCTGACCTATGGTTTGCTTAACAGTAGATTGGTAGAGAAATTACAATGGTGGTGTATTTGAAATAGAATGCTTCATATGTTTATGATATGATAATTTTTACAAGTTAGGAATAAAAAGGTGCAATGTTTTCCTTGTTTTGAAGAAACTGGTTGGGTGTCAATGCTAACTTGTAAGGATTGGGAGTGGTTTATGCATTATGAAACCACTTTTGAAATTGTAAGCTTTGATTGTGTAGATTATTTTTGAAATGGAGTATATAAGTTTATATTTTAGTGTGTATTATTGTATGAAATGAATCAGCTTTAATGTTGTTACTAACTTGTAATGTTTCCACCTTGGCTGCGACTTCAAGGAGTAAGTCGAGTTTTAGGGGGGGAGGATGTAGTGCCCCACCATTTTCACTTTAGTTGTGTCAGGTATGTTTGACATTTGGTTATTTGGTTTGGACTGTTCATTTGATGCTATTAGATAATCATGGCATTAAAATAATATTAATAGTCATTAAAACATTTTTGATAATTAAATAAATAGAAATACCTTTATGCAAATTTAGTGTTGAAAATTTAAAAGGGTAAACCCAAATTTATAAATTATTATTTTAGGCCCCTATATTATTTATAGCACTATAGTTTATTAGCTATATTAATTTGTTACATTTTCTAGAGGTTATTTTATATTATTGGTGAGTGAAACCTTATTTTATATAAGGAAACCTAATAAAATATAATGTTATTAAATATTACTTTAGGATACCTAATTATAATTGCTTGAGGACAAGCAATCTTGAGTGGGGAGGGTTGTCATGTCCCTATAATGATTTATAATTGAATTGTTATTTAAATAATAAGTTAGCCTTATATAAACTAAATATAGAATATATTTATTTAAAATATATTATTAATATGTATTATTTAATAAATAATATTATTAATTTAATATAATTTAAATATTATAAAATATATGAAATACATATATTTATATTTTTATTAACTAGATATATTATAAATATAAATATTTTAATATAATATTTATGTGAGTAATTAATGAGATATATTATTATATATAAAAATAAATATTATGAAGAGTCTTACCTATTAAAGCTAGAAAGTAAAGCAATTTAGAAAGTAAAGTAATTTGGAATAAGACAAAGTAATACGGTTAAATAAAAGGTTAAATTCAAAATAAAACCATATAAAAATAAAAGTCTAATAAGACAAACATTATCCCACCATATTATATGCTTGGAAATAAAATAAAATAAAAGAGCTCCGGTACTTAATAACAAATGTATTCATTTATACTATATATATTATATAAATAATGTACTTTAAAAAGTTTAAGGGGAGGTCAAAGGAAGATATTTATAAGTGTAGTACATTAATAAATAATATATTATAAATATATCTAATAATATAAATATAAATATTGTTATTATTATTATCTTATATTGTAATATAAATATAAATAATATATCATTTATTATAATGATATAATATAAATACAAATAATGTAAATAAATAATAATAAACATCTTTTAACCTATCCTCTTATGATAAACTAGTTTTACCACCAAAGTGAATTAATATAAAGTAATAAAAATAATAAGAGACATACCTCGTCAAACATATCCCTTGAAAGGGAAATAAATAAAGGTTGTGAGATAGAAGGAAATCATCATCAAAAAAGGAAGTAATAATAAAAAGAAATAAATAAACAACTGTGAATTCAATAAAGGCAATAAAGAAGAAACAGCATTTGAATTCATCAAAGACACCGTAAGAAAATATCACAAGGAAGACACGAGGGTAGCCAAGGTAAGTCTGCAATTATATTAGGTATGTTTTTCATTAAGTGTTTAAATTTAGAATATAATATATGTTAGTAATATTCTAGTATAAATTGTGTAAAATAAATAGTGGATTCAGAAATGAATAAAGTTAAACAAATAAAGATATATCAATAGAACGAATTAATTTCATGATCATAAATAAGAAATGTAGTGATGGAATAGTATAATTATGATAGAAGTAAATGAATTATGATTAGAAGTAAAATTAAGTATTAGTTAATTGTCTCATGAGTGAAAGTAAATAGGAATGATATAAACTATAAGATAATGATGTGAATCTAAGATATGGGAAATAAATAAATAAAAAGAATATCCCATAAATAAATATAATTAGATCTACATTATATATATATATATATATATATATATATATATATATATATATATATATATATATATATATATTTCTGAGTCATAAGTAGGAAAGATATCATAAATATATATAGGGAGGAATTATTCAAGTGTATATATATATTAATAATATATATAATAATATAATATAGAGATATTATTAATATTATAACGAATACTATAATATATAAATATTAAAGAATAGGGGAAAGAGAATAGAATCCAGTGAGTAGATTCAACAAGACAAGCAACATAAAGAGGTATGTGCACTTTCTTTATTAATAGGTTAGGTGATATAAATTTTGTAGAAGAATAATATGAATATAAATAAATGAATAATAATTGGAATATATTACCATCAATGATGTATATACATTCTCTGTATAAGTATGCATATAGAATAGGTATAATAATATGAGAATAAATAAGAGTGTAGAAATAAGGTAAATCTCCATACATATATGAATGGAATATGGATATAGATGTGAACATTCTTAAATTGAATACAATGAAATAAATGTTGTAATTCAATGAATGTGATAGCTAAAATCCTTAGACAATTAAGTGTATGAACAAATGATAAGTTGGAAACATTATATAAGGACATGAATATACAACTTGAATATGGATGAATAATGATTATATTGTTAATATGATGAAATGAAATGAAAATGGAATACTAATGTTCTCTTTTGGTAAGTTGAAATTGTTTTGCAAGGGTGCAAAAATTTTGGCTTGTTAGAAGGGGACATTACAATACATTCAAGTAGGATTACAATACATCAAGAGTCAAACAAGGCTGTACCTTTACAAGTTCTTGCCACATAGGATTTTACATGAATAGCATAATGGAAATTAACTTCTTCTACCTTGGAACCTGAGAGAGAATATCATTGGGGTGACATCCACCCTGCCACGAAGCATAAAGCTTCCTTGTAGTTTCCAACTGGAAAACCTGACGCATCACGAGGGGTCTAGCAGACATGAACCAACATAGGTGAAAGAAACTGGTGCTCTACTGAACTAATTAAATATTATAAGCATGGAAACTACATCAAAACTCATACTTACTTATCTGGTAAGGTAAAATACACACGTAATGAACATAATCATTTCCCAAGAATAGTCAGTCATTTTGGATCACATAACTTGGACATAACTGAATTCATTTATCTAACAATGTCATATTAGGACTCTCTTCCCAGAATGCATAAGGAGTTTTTTTACTTTAACCCAAATCATAAGACACCATTTCCTAAATTGTTCTTCATATAATTACCATCATGTAGGATCTTATTTTGGAGTATGTTCAATCTATTCTTAGATCTAATTTTGTGCCTCAAAGGTTGTTATATTAAATTTAGTTTTGTTTCCAATCATTCAAGTTGTGCTAAGTCTATTGAGTCCACATTAATATTGTGGAAAGGTCATACAAGACAAACATTCAAGATGGAAACCTTAAATTCTTCCCTATAATCTTAGAAATCCAAATACTTATCTTAGAAATTCTTCCCTATAATTATCTTATCAATACCAACAAACAATGAAAGACATTTTAACCTAAAACTTTCTTTTTACTTTACAAGGTTATATTATTAATTGCCTTATTTGATGACTTAACCAAATGACACATTCAACCTTATATCTCTACATCATGAAAGGTTCATTTGCTTTAGAGCAATGTATTGCCTTTATTCCAATAAATTATCAATATCAATTTACATTTAATTACCTAAGTAAAGGTAAGCATATGGTAATCATCGTAATGGATTAGTCTATTAAGGAATGCTTATTACCTTTTCATAATTATGATGTTGTCATGCCCACATTTCCCATGTGGTCATGACATGCATCACACGTGTCAAGTCCACATTTGTCATGTGGTCATGACACCAAATATCAAAAAAAATTCCATGCTTCCCTAGAAACCTCCTCGCATGTGTAAGCGTGCTCGGTGGTGCTCCGCTTAAGGAATAAACATGATAGTTGAATGCGGTGTAATACATTCACTTGCACATACCATTTGCAATGAAGGCCAACTTGGGGGTCGATGCGACGTGGTTAATGTCACTAATAGGGTTAGGATCAATGATTGAAACCTTAAGTTAAGCTATGTGAATGATGGGATTTTGATGTAAGTCAAAATCAAAAGCCTAATTCAAGTGCATGAGAAAGATATAATTTAATATGAAAATCTAATGTCTATAAATGGAAAAAAACAATAATATAGTCCTAAACAAGGTTAAATATCACTAACCTAGCTAAACCCTAAAATTTTAGAAAAATCTAGTAGCATAACGCCTCACGGGCCTGATTAGGATTTATTATAATAAAACAAGTTTTGATCGAAAGTTTACTAGTTTTGTTTTATATTACCTATGGTAGATCAGTTGAATAAGTTAATTGAACATTTTTCAACAAAGTTTGATCAATTTGTTGTTCTTCACGTTTTCTGTAATTTAAAACTTTTTCAACAAAGTTCGATCGATTTGTTCTTCTTTACGTTTTCTATCAATCAGAGTTATCACTGCATCCTTTACATTATTCCTAATTTCTTGGTAGATCAGATCTCGGAAACATGTTTTACTATCTTCATTTGAATAGTTTACTAGGTTTCCGAGTTGGTTTGAACGCTTCCTTTATTAAATTAATAAAATAGTTCTGGATATAATTAAAAAGGAATTATTAAATTAATAACAATCTAGCTTAAATTTAACCTCGTCGAATCAGGTTTTATGATTAAAGAATTAACCCAATTGTTAAAATAATTACATCTCAAAAATTAAATTGTGTAAAATTTAAATAAACAAATAAATCTTTTTTTTTTCAAAAACAGAAATTAAAAATCTATAAAATATATAATCCCTCTAATCATGATCTAATCTATTTGTTACCACACCACTAACAAATAAAAATAACATTCCAAAAAAAAAAGGTTTACCCATTTTATTATTACCAAAATAATTCCATTCTAAAAATAAAGTTTAAACAAATGAAAAGAAATAATAAAAGGGTGGGAAAAGAAAATAAGGCCAATTTTAAAATACAAAGCCCTAAAAGGCCCTCAAATAGAAAACTAATTTCCTTAAACGCAAAAGCCCTAACCCTATTCTTTTCATTTCTCATTTTCTTTTCTCCTCTCTTTTTTTTCTTCTCTCATTCTTTGTTTTGTTTTTGGTTGAACGTTTAATGGAGGCCATACATGAAATGCATATGATGACATATATATATATATATATATGTCATATATATATATATACTATTGTATATGTAATGTAGTCTCTTAATTTTGTTTCACAGAATAATAAAATTAGTTTATATTTTAATATATATATAAACAATTACATCCAAATATATATAGTTATATATAATTACATATATATATATATATATATATATATATATATATATATATATATATATATATATATATATATATATATATATATATATATATATATATATATATTCCCATACATAATTCCTCCAAAAAAAAACTCATAGATTCCTTTTTTTTAAACAAATAAGAAAAGATATTTTTTTTTCTTTTTGTTATATCAAATTTATATAAGCAAATGAACATTTCTTTTAAAAAAATATGTTCATTGTATTATTATTATTTTCTTTTTAAATAAAAGAAAAAAATGCAAATAAGTAAATACTTCTAATACATAACATCAACAAATTTTCTTTTCCATAAGAACAATATACAAATTTCATATTTGTCTCTCAACAATAAAATAATAACTTTCCTATTTGTTATTTTAAAAATAAACATACAAATGAAATAGCATTAAGACCAAATTTTTCCTTCATTACTCTATTTTTTTGTTAAATCATAGCATTGAAATCAGCAAACTAAAATTTCTATTGCAAATGTAAATAAATCATACACGTAAGTAAAATATACTTTTACAACAAGAGAGAGAACAATGTTCTCCTCTTTGAAAAATAACAAATGATACAAAATCCTAAATTGGCCATGCTCTCTCTCAAGAGCTAAAAAGAAATAGGATAACAACTCCAAGAACAATGTTGTTTTCTCCAACTTCACAAAGCTTCCAATATATCCTACAATACAACAAAAAGGGGAAAGAAGCCACAACATCTTGCTCTCCTCCCTACCATAGACCCGCTAGTGGGTTACCCCTGAGCTAGGGAGGTTATCCTCACACTAGGAAACTCAAACAACAACACAACAATGCATTCAACAACCAAACACAAAATTACTCCCATGGCTAACACAACACAAGAACTCACTCAAGATGAGTTCAATGGGGTAGGGGAGTGGACAACACTCAACTCAAGAGTGCCACTCCTACAACTTCCCAATACAAATACATCTCAAGGCCTCAAGCCAACACTTTTAAACATAGTTTCACAAAGCTTCCAATTTGGCTCTCAAGCCATTTCACATATATCACATAATCACATATTGCCCTCAAGGCTACAATCTCCGTAAAATCAGGGAAATGATCCTGAGGAGGTTCACTCCTCCCCCACCCCACACATGTTCAGCATCTTCTCCCAACTGAGAGAGGCTCTCACAACACCCATACAATTTTTCCCCACAACAAGAAGTAAAAAACTCAAAAATAGAACTCACACATAGCATCACACATGTAAATAAAATGCATAAGGGAAGGCCTTAGCCTTGAAACCTACCTTAAAAAGCCCAATAGGTGGATGGTTGAGTAGAGATTCTCCAACTCCTTTTCCAAAATAAATTAAAATCTATAAAATTTGCCAAAAATTCAACAACCCCATACCTCTCTCCAAGTGGGATTAAAATAGGATCTCCTCATGAGCCTTGAGGAATGGGGAGGTGACACATGTCACCTCCTCACTCCTCCTCCCAACTACAAGCAAGGCCCTTGGAATGGGTGGTGACACATGTCACTCACCCATCCACCAAGTCTCTCTCTCCCTTCCACTTGTCCTCTCTTAAACATGTGGGAGAGAAAAGTGGAGCTTAAGAGGGAATAGGTGCCACATGTGCCCCAATCCTTTCCTCCTAACAGGGACCACACAACCCCAAGGTACCCTCACCAATTGTGGAAGAGACTTGGAGTAAAGTCCTCCACAATTAAGGGGTCTTGGAGACTTCCCCAACCTAGGGAAGAGGAAAGGAAGAGGTTGAGTGTTTGACCCACTCATTCTCTCCCTCCCATGCCTCCATTTTCGTCACTTTACTTTAGGGTGAAGTTAAAGTGACCAAATAGAAGTTTACCTAAGGTTAGTCAAGCCCAAAAGGTCCCTAGACCCAAGGGGTACAACTCAAGGTCAAGTTTAACCCATTTTGGGCACCAAGAGTTGAGTTAAAGCACATGAAAAGGGGTCTCAAAAATTCATAACTAAAAAATAAAATTCAAATGACATTATTCTTACAACACCAATTAGAATTCAAAATAAAAGAGGGGTAGACTTAGCCCGACTAACAACATGCAACAACATTACAAAAATTCATCATGCACATAGTTGATCTTGGTTCCTCGTGGAACTAGATCAGCTTCACAAGGGAAAAGAACACCATGTGTGGGATGATCTCTGAATTTGTGTGGCTTTGTTAGAAATACCTGCGCACTCAATGAAATGTTAATTCCACAAGTATATAAGATCCGAAGCAAATTGAAACATACACTCGCATACAACAACACATATCCATATAAGCATTAAGGAAGTCACATTACAATTAGATTCTAAATTCTACATTTCAAACATCCATTCCCAAGATTGAATCACAAAACAAATTTCTAACTAACATCACATGAATAGTTTCCCAATAACATCATAATATAAACCATATGTCTAACATCATCCGTGAATCAATATCCAAGTCTAAACACATTGTAAGCATGCTAAGCATAACAAATCCACATACAACATAAAGTCCAATAGTCCGAAAATTTAGGATCAACAGTTCCATAAGTCTAAATGTATCTCCAACAATAAAATAAATAGTCAAATATAAGGGAATGAAAAATTAGGCCTCACATCCTCCCCCTTAAGACTATACTTCCTCCTGGAAGTCATCAAAGAGGTGAGGATAAAGAGCCCTTAATCTTGCTGCATCCTCCCATGTCGTTGTGACCTCATCGTACATGTCCCACTAGACCCTAACCTAGTCTAGCTCTCGACCTTGAAGGCCCAGCATTTGATGAGCTAATATGTGAATTGGCTCAAAAGCCAGCTGACCATCTACCTCTACCTGAAGAGCACTCCAATCCAATACATGAGATAAATTAGATATGTAATGCCGTAAAATGAAAACATGAAAAACATCGTGGATATGCAATAGGCTAGGTGGCAAGGCTAGACGATAGGCTATAGGTCCTATCAGCTCCAAGATCTCAAAAGGTCCAACAAAACAAGGTGTGAGCTTAGAGCCCTTTCCGTAACATATTAGACTCTTGTGTAGTCGTACTCTCAAGAATACTTTGTCCCCAACTAAGAAGCTCCGATCTACCCTCTTAGCATCGGCATACTTCTTATGTCAATCGTATGCCTCCTAAAGTCTCTACCTAATCAACATCACCTACTACTCCATATCTTGAACCAAATATGGCCCTATCACAACCTTGTCCTCAATACGGTCCCAACTCAAAGGTGTCCTACAAGGTCTGTTGTACAAGGCCTGAAAATGAGGCATACCCAACGAGCTGTGATGCCCATCATTGTAGGCAAACTCAACTAGATACAGATACTCCTCCCATCTACTCTGATGATCCATGACATACTTACAGAGCATATCCTCAAGAACCTAATTAACTCTCTCTGTCTATCCCTCGGTCTCAGCATGATAAGTAGAACTGAAGTTGAGCTATGTGCCCAATGCCTACTATAAGGGTCTCCAAAAGGCTGAAGTGAATACCGAATCCCTGTCAGAAATGATACGACAAGGTACCCCATGTAATATAACAATCTGATCTAAGAATACTCTAGCCATAGATGGTGCATTGTACATCGTGCGTATAGGTGAGAAATGTGCCACCTTGGTAAACTTGTTAACTGTCACCATGATGGTATCATGGCGGTATTGTAACGCCCCACCATGAAACACTAGAGAACAACACAATTACACTAAACAAATCGGACAATTTTTTTTTAAATACAAGGAATAACAAGGTAACATTTAACTTATCTATACTAAGTAACATTCTCCCAAGGTTCCATGGCTGCGTTACTGACAAAACTACTATCATGTTTTCTCACACATCACACATTAACTTGACAACAATAATTCATTCTAAATTTATTACATTAATTAAGTAACCTTATACATTTCCATGACATCAAATAAATAATCATCCATAACAAATACAGCTACAGTTTTTCATACATATGAGGATACAACATAATATAGTTTACATCACCAACTTTCGTTTACATTAGAATTACAAACATTATTAATAACCTGATACACAGGATAGTACATGAGCATAAATAACTGTCTTCATCAACTAGTACATGATCTGAAACTGCTACAGGAGTTACAACCTTCTTGCACACGAATAATGACAAGGAAAAACCAATGGAGATAAAGCACATCCACCCGACCATGTGGAACCCTGAGGTCCACCCCCCGTGCTAGGAGATAACATAAGGTCCCACAACATCATACAGTTAGGTAGACAAGTGCCTAACAGGAACAAGGACTAAGCCTAACTCCATCACAACACATGACAACATCACAAACAACTCAATATCACTTCCAGAGGCAACACACGACAAATGGGGAGAATACGACTAGGGAATGCTAGGCTACAGTAGGGAGAGTGTCATCGCACGGTCCTAACATGGGTTATCCTGACAGCCTCTCACTAGGTGCCGGCCCCCATCTATGGTTATCCTGACAGCCTCTCACTAGGCGCCGGCCCCATAGGGTGACTCATGCGGCATCAACCTTCCTTTCGTGAGGACAAGGAAGTTGATCTTGCCGACCAGGCCTTCTCTACCCATCCTTAGTCTAAACGAGCACTACAGGCATGGGAGAGGAAATCCAATTATCTTGTTAATGTGTATTTTACCCTTTTCCCCCCCCAGTTTATTTTTAGGTTTTCACTTAATTAACAACTTTCAATTGGTTATCCTGACAACCACTTTGGGCGCCGGCCCCACATTGAAAGCCACTCCCCTACCTGCATCTAGAAACCCAAACCATCAAGCAAGACAATCACTTTCATACTGATAAGTATACATAAACAATGCAAGGCATTTCCCTTCTTGCATACAAAACATAGTCACGATAACCAACCTTTAGATCATTGTCCAAAAACTTCCAATCATCAATCGCAATAATCATAACACATATCCAGAGCAAGGTGTGGGTCATCTTGCTCTTCCAATCACAGATATGAACCAAAATAGTTTCTCATTACAATTACAAGATCTCCCCATTTCCATACTAATCACAAGCTTGATATCAACACATACATGAAGGAAAATTAAACCCATTGAAATAAATTCATGACACAATATGTACATCATCTTACATTATTGTTTACCAAGACTCACATACACAGACAAGAGACATCATGTTCTTACAACATCTTCATTTCAAGACAACTATGAATAGAATACATACGAACAAATCCTATTACCTTATGCCTCTGGAATCTAAACTTGACAAATTTACACATAGACTCACTCTCATGAAAATTTTGCTTGCAATAAGAGATTTCAACTAATCAACTCACTGACAACATAAATTTTTATTACAAAAGCAATTCAATCTCTTAGCCATTCAGTTACCTATAGGTTTCACTTATAAGACTAAAATATTCAAGTCCAATGTTGTTTCCTAACTCCAAGCTTTCAACCCAACTTCAACTTAACAAAAGCCTTATGAAATGATCTTTACCAAACCAATCAACCTAGATTAAATTTCACCCACACTAATTATTTAATCATATCAATTTAGATTTAATCATATTAACAACCAAATACAAGTAATATCTCCACAAGAATTCATATATCTTCGATCTAGTTTAATAAATATTAATCCTATCTGATATAATAATTCAATCATCAATTACATATAAACATAACCTTCAAGCTAAACAAATGCATAGGTAATATTAGTTACAAAATTCTTATAAATCAAATACTTCTTACAATGATTATACCTCTAATTCCAACCTACCAATCCAATTCCCAATCTTAACAAATCATTATCAAGAAATCATAATAAATTCAATTACAATATTAAATTTATTAACAACTGAATATTACATGCATCATACATAATTTATCTATCTAGAGCATATGCCTTATAATTATCTTAATAAATTATTCCAATGTAATAAAAACAATCATTATATAGCTCTTTAATTGGAAAGATCATGATATCAAACCCTAAACTGATGGGACAAAAGGTTTTGGCATACCTACATGCATGCAGAACTAATTTTCCACAGTGTGACACTGAACTTGGTGCACAGATTTGAACTATAAGTCATGTGAATGATTTAGCAGAAAAATTGACTATAGAAATGTGTTGAAGATACTAATGATCATCAATGACGTCCCTTCAACAACCTACTTTCCTTCCTCACGTATCATAGTATAACCTAAGGCAATTTTTGTTCTTCCTAAATGAATTAAAAATGCACATTACGTAATAGACTTCAGATCCACAATATAACCATATGGCTATGCCTTGAAGTCAAATCACCAATGACTATAATACAATCATAAAAACAATATTAAACTTATATACATCAAACTGTTCTAAATCTAGATATAGGTTAAAGAATTACTCATGCCAAACTCAATATATTCAGACTAACATGTTGAGATAAATTAATCAGACAAGAGGTTATAGTTTCTGGCATCTCAGGGCATAATACTTATCAAATGCAAATAGAATTTAATATAAATATGGTAGACACAAACATACAGTTATGTGAATAACTAATACCGATTTATGGCTGCCAAAACTTAGGGTTTGAGAATAAATATCGCCATTATATGGCATAAATTAGCTCAAGGATACAGGAATATCTATCGCCAATAAATGGCAAACATAAGCATTAAGATATATAAATATATATACCTATTGTCAATATATGATAGACATAGAAATATATGCAGATCTAATTCTAATTTATGGGAAGATGCAACCCTAAATCTTAATGAAGATCAATTACCAGCTTGGCCGGCCCTAAGCATCTTTTATGGGCAGACTTACAAATATTAGGCACCCGAAACTATGCCGAGGAAAGAAAAAGATTTTGAAAGCTTTTGAAATGGGCAAGGTGAATCATATTCCCTGCCCTATGCCTGTGTTCATTCCTCATGTGTCAAAATGGGAGCTTTGGAACATCGTATGGACATCCACCGAGGGTAAGGAGATGGTTTACAGACAAAAAGAGCTGGACGTTCACATGAGCATTCCTATTGCTCTTCAGCTTTAAACAATTCATATGAGCACATGATAGACAATGACTCAACGAAAATGACATGTAGTCGGTGCCACCCAAAAGATCACAAGTTTGACTACTCTGCAGGCTGGACAAATGTGTGCATTTGACAAACAACAAAAGATTTCAACTTTCCAATATGAAAGCAAGTTATACAACACATTCATCCAAATACTTGTCTGTACACAAGATCTTAAAACCACAAGCCTCACTGCATAAATATCCAGGTAGATATTCTAATTGTTTCAAGTCAAGAATCATATCAAGAACATTCACTTAAAACATTGTTTTGCCAGCTTTTCATTAAGTTGCTTCAAGTTTGATATTTCAAATGCCAAAATGACATCGCATCTAATTTTGATGTAAATCAAACCTTACTGCAATCTCGCCACAATGAGCCTACCATTTCATTCAACCAAGAGATATAATTATCTAGTGTTCCTTTCATATAATGTAACATGAGCATCAAGTTCCATCGTCCTTCATATATAAGAGCACATCATATCACTCATATTTCTCTTGCAGAGATGCTGAGACAATGGGACTAGGAAAACGTATGATTCCAATGTAGATGAAAACGTGTGAATTATCTACTATTAAACACTCGAATACACATTAGATGCTATTTTAATTTCATATGATGTACTTCATCTTTAACCGTCTTCCTTCGCTAATTTTGGAACCCTAGAACAGTCTACTATTATCCCCAAAACTGGTGACGGGAAAAATATATATATTATTTACCAATTTATTTAACAAACATAAATAGGTTTATTTACTGATTCACTGAATCTTTATTGTATTTCTGTTTCCTTTCTTTCCATCTTATTAAGAGGGTCGTTTATTTCTTGAATGCAGTAGCTCACAGATCACAAGGGTTGAACTCATTTTCATCTTAGAAAACACCACGGCAGATTATCAATTCTGCCAAATTCTCCCACCACTGTCACGAGAATGCATGGGGTTTATAGGGATCAAAACTGGCATTTGGTTCCTTTACTGAGAGTTCGATGGATAAGTCTGATCCCAATTTGGAGTTTGTTAACAATCCACACTCATGACTAGAAATAACTCCATGCAGTAAATGAGAGTTTGTATTTTCTAGTCTTTCTATAAATTTGAGATAGCCTTGTAGGAGACAAGCTCCAAACATGCCACTTCCTTAGCTGAAACGATAAGCGTTGGGATAACAGGCCCACACCACTTCCCCACAAAAAATAAAAGCTAATCTAAGCATGGGGACTTGGCATTTCGGCCACGGAACTTGACCGTAAGGTCTTTATGGATGAGAATCTGATTGATAGACCAGACATGGGAAGAAGAAGATACGACTTCACCAAAAAATACAATGGTTTGAGGCACTAAGAACCTTTAGACTCCCACTCCATAAATCGGGGAGGGGAAAGGGAGAAAACTGCCCTGTCAAAAGCGGTTTAAGGAATGAAGTCTTTAGGCTCTTGGAGTAGGGGTGAGAGAACTACCCCACTTGACCAACTCTAAGATTTTAACCCTATCATAAGCAAGGGCACCACAAGCCCCCTAATATAAGAATGGGATTACAAGCTAAAACAAAAGCTGAAACATTAACTAAGCGTTGGACTCACAAGCAACTAAAGCTATAATATTTGCCTACAGTATGGATAACTTTGTGGGTATTATCCATTTTTCCGAATATAACCTTTATCCTGGAGGGTAATGGAATGTTTACTCTACCTAGATTGGTTAACTACTGAACATTTTCCTTAGCAGCCAATCCCGGAGGTTGCCCAGCACTTGGGTTATGAAAGACCAGATCTAAAATAGCTTCCTCATTGTCCAGTCAAATTTCTGTTAAAGCGAAGTCAATATAAAAATGCAGTAAACAGAATTGCATAACAAGAGATTAGCGCACACACATATACATAATGAAAACCCCGCGCCCTTGCCCTAATCGAATTCAATGTAAATAAATCTTCAAAATCTTGGGGACATGAGCGATCAAATCATATTTTAATCGCACGGTTGCAATGTCAAGAGCTCTAAAAACAGTTATCACAAAACCCAAACAAGAGCAAAATCGGGAGCAAATAATTATAAATCTGTATTCTACTGCAATAAATAATCAGAACGCATACCTGGTTTGGTATTATTCCTCTTCCTGTGATTGTCCAAACCCTCTGGATTTAATGTCGAAATCTCTCCGGCTGCAACCCAAACCAATCTCCCCTGCTTGTTGTTCCTTCTCCTCCATTCCTCCCCCGAGAGCGAGAGAGAGAGATCTGCCCTTATTTCCAGATTTTTCCCACCTTTGTAGAAGGCTTGGCACATGATCCAATGCCAACTATCACAACTATTAATTAAATTTATCTCCTTACAGCTCATAGTTTAATTTTCAACTAACACTATAATGTTTTATTTTAGTATTATACTATAGATATATATTTATCATATATGTTATTATTATTTATACCTGAGTAATAATCTGAACCTTTTTACAAACATAACTATGAGAAATATTGTTCCCTAAACTAAAATAAATATTGTAAAATCATAATAAAATAGTAAGTTACTAAAACTTATTTACATCTATAATTACTCCCAAATAACTCAATTTACTAACAGTAATTCACATTCAAACAACTTAGGATAATTACCTTGAGCTAGGTAATTATTAGTTATCATTTTAACCTAATTTAATATTAATAACGATAACTAATGTAATCCTGTTAAGTATTATAGTGGATCAAATAATAGCATGACTATAAAACGCAATCTAGGCATACAACATAACCCACTGAGTAGGACAGCCGTAAAAAGCTGAATCAAACATGTTCACAAGCCAGGCCAAAACACACTTAACCAAACAAGCTCCATCAAATATACCTCAATTGCAAGACCTGACATACTGACAGAACTGACAATTTAACTAAACATGTCATGCATCAAGAATATAGGATGATGACTTGGGATGTGGGACCTTAAGTTATCTCCGGAACAACTTATCCATTGGGTTCAAGGCACGCTCAGACCTGATATTTTAGGTGGAGTCGATGCCAGATACCTGCATCCTGCAGCAAATGACTCAGTTAAGCATATATATAAATGCACAAAAGCTATCACTAGGTGAAAAAGGAATCACAATATCACAGGGCACTCGCAAGCAAGTGATGTGACATCGTCCTCTCCACATCATATCAATCTAGATTAGATAACACATGATCATAACCACTCGAATCTACCTCATTATCTGAACAGAACCATACACTAAACATATAGGTGCATGACATAGAATAAGCCCCAGAAGCATCATCATAACAAATAAATCTAATAGAATCAGTCCATGAGATCCATTCTAACATATAACCATTGTAGTAAGATCGACATCTTGATCATAGGAATACAAAATAATGTCAAAGCCTGCATTATCAGTGTCGCAATAGAGATTATCAATAACACACATTAACTATCATATGAAACCTCACATGGATGAAACATCTATCTATATTGTACAACATCAATTATATACCTTACCAATAATTATTCCTGTTATTTTACCTTCATCCTCATGCGCCTTGATCAGTTCACCTGTACATCCAAGGTGAGAACGGAGGGGCACTACATCCTCCCCCCCTAAAACTTGACTTACTCCTGGAAGTCACAGACTACGGTGGAAACATAACACATTAGCATTACAATTTTCTATTGCCAACATATGCATTCACATTAAGCAATTGTTCCCAAGCCAAACACAATCGTTCAATACAGGCATAAAAGACATCAATTCCTTACCTTTAAGGTGTACCATGTGATCTACTTACATCCATTCACACGTATTTTGAGAATTTCATTCGATTCAAGGATCTGTGTTTACATATTATCAAGGAAAAATTACATCTCATTTCTTATTTCCACCATGGTTCTGACTAATTACCTGCATTCAAGTACAATTCTCCGTAGAATCCTCCCTTGTACACACTATCAGAGGTTCGACATGAACATGATAGAAACAATACTTGACACAGTACAGGGCTAACAAATAAACATTCGGAATAGTCACCATCAAAATTTTAAAGGAGGTAAAAAAAACCAAGTGAAAAAAATAACCAAATCTAATCTTAAGTCACAAAACGCCGGCAATTTCCAACAATAACTCAAGTATAGAGAAAGGAGTTTTAGTGACCATTCCTGACATAAGAAATTTCAAAGAAAATAAATTCACTGTTAGCCCCTAACAACACATGAAACAACCATCAGAATTTTCAAATTACCCAAATTGCAAACAAACCCACATCACAAAGTGACTAATTTTGGCCACATAAAGGGAGTATCTGCTACACAACACCCAAGGACATAGGGTCCAGAATGCGTTAGAGAATGTACAACAACACAGATAATTAGGTTATCTACATCCTTATACCTAAACAACTTTTATACAAGGATTTAAGGAAAACAATTCGTTATTTATTTACAACAATTTCTACCTTAAATGTGATACAATTTCTTTATGTGAGGAAGAATAGATAATATTGCACACACGAACATACTTAATCAAGGCTACATTTTACTTTAAGTATCACATTTATATGAGATGGGTCTAACACAAGCTCCAATTTGATCTCCTGCATTTGGTTTTTACATACTTATACAATGATAACCTTCATAATCCACAAAAGAACTTCCACATGAAGTCATGGCCACTAAAATAAAATAGATGTCGAACTACAACTATACCACTTAACCACATATCTTGTAATGCATGATGCCTCCAAATCATTCCAATACTTACACAAATAATGTCATTAACATAAATATACTATGGTGCTTCCCCGTCCTAAACATAACCTCCCAAGGTATGGTTATTTAGCAAACCAGGGAAAACAAAGAACCATTGTACTTTTGCAATACTTCACTAGAGGGAATAAATTCCACTCTCTTTATTCCATGCACTAAAAGTAACCGTGCTTCTAGCTTCTAAAGCACCAAAGACCACAAGAGGAACTGGAGACCTCAACAATCGGCAAGCACTAGTGTTCAGGGAATACATATTGTTAGATAAATCATCACATTTTCGCATAACAGACACACAAGTAGAACAGAGCATAAAGGATTTATTTCTTCTACAGTCAACCACAAATCTGTAAGCTTATCATCTTTCTAATACCATACTAAGGCTCTTAGGTGAGAGGTACTATTACTAACTCACCATAAGGAGAAAAATGTCTAACCTAAAACAATGACAAGAACCAGAGATCCCAGTGTTGCAAACCTGGCTCTGATACCAGATGTAACACCCCACCATGAAACACTAGAGAACAACACAATTACACTAAACAAATTGGACAATTTTTTTTTAAATACAAGGAATAACAAGGTAACATTTAACTTATCTATACTAAGTAACATTCTCCCAGGGTTCCATGGCTGCGTTACTGACAAAACTACTATCATGTTTTCTCACACATCACACATTAACTTGACAACAACAATTCATTCTAAATTTATTACATTAATTGAGTAACCTTATACATTTCCATGACATCAAATAAATAATCATCCATAACAAATACAACTACAGTTTTTCATACATATGAGGATACAACATAATATAGTTTACATCACCAACTTTCGTTTACATTGGAATTACAAACATTATTAATAACCTAATACACAGGATAGTACATGAGCATAAATAACTATCTTCATCAACTGGTACATGATCTGAAACTGCTACAGGAGTTACAACCTTCTTGCACACGAATAATGGCAAGGAAAACCCATTGGAGATAAAGCACATCCACCCGACCATGTGGAACCCTGAGGTCCACCCCCCGTGCTAGGAGATAACATAAGGTCCCACAACATCATACAGTTAGGTAGACAAGTGCCTAACAGGAACAAGGACTAAGCCTAACTCCATCACAACACATGACAACATCACAAACAACTCAATATCACTTCCAGAGGCAACACACGACAAATGTGGAGAATACGACTAGGGAATGCTAGGCTACAGTAGGGAGAGTGTCATCGCACGGTCCTAACATGGGTTATCCTGACAGCCTCTCACTAGGTGCCGGCCCCCATCTATGGTTATCTTGACAGCCTCTCACTAGGTGCCGGCCCCATAGGGTGACTCATGCGGCATCAACCTTCCTTTCGTGAGGACAAGGAAGTTGATCTTGCCGACCAAGCCTTCTCTACCCATCCTTAGTCTAAACGAGCACTACAGGGATGGGAGAGGAAATCCAATTATCTTGTTAATGTGTATTTTACCCTTTTTCCCCCCAGTTTATTTTTAGGTTTTCACTTAATTAACAACTTTCAATTGGTTATCCTGACAACCACTTTGGGCGCCGGCCCCACATTGAAAGCCACTCCCCTACCTGCATCTAGAAACCCAAACCATCAAGAAAGACAATCACTTTCATACTGATAAGTATACATAAACAATGCAAGGCATTTCCCTTCTTGCATACAAAACATAGTCACGATAACCAACCTTTAGATCATTGTCCAAAAACTTCCAATCATCAATCGCAATAATCATAACACATATCCAGAGCAAGGTGTGGGTCATCTTGCTCTTCCAATCACAGATATGAACCAAAATAGTTTCTCATTACAATTACAAGATCTCCCCATTTCCATACTAATCACAAGCTTGATATCAACACATACATGAAGGAAAATTAAACCCATTGAAATAAATTCATGACACAATATGTACATCATCTTACATTATTGTTTACCAAGACTCACATACACAGACAAGAGACATCATGTTCTTACAACATCTTCATTTCAAGACAACTATGAATAGAATACATACGAACAAATCCTATTACCTTATGCCTCTGGAATCTAAACTTGACAAATTTACACATAGACTCACTCTCATGAAAATTTTGCTTGCAATAAGAGATTTCAACTAATCAACTCACTGACAACATAAATTTTTATTACAAAAGCAATTCAATCTCTTAGCCATTCAGTTACCTATAGGTTTCACTTATAAGACTAAAATATTCAAGTCCAATGTTGTTTCCTAACTCCAAGCTTTCAACCCAACTTCAACTTAACAAAAGCCTTATGAAATGATCTTTACCAAACCAATCAACCTAGATTAAATTTCACCCACACTAATTATTTAATCATATCAATTTAGATTTAATCATATTAACAACCAAATACAAGTAATATCTCCACAAGAATTCATATATCTTCGATCTAGTTTAATAAATATTAATCCTATCTGATATAATAATTCAATTATCAATTACATATAAACATAACCTTCAAGCTAAACAAATGCATAGGTAATATTAGTTACAAAATTCTTATAAATCAAATACTTCTTACATTGATTATACCTCTAATTCCAACCTACCAATCCAATTCCCAATCTTAACAAATCATTATCAAGAAATCATAATAAATTCAATTACAATATTAAATTTATTAACAACTGAATATTACATGCATCATACATAATTTATCTATCTAGAGCATATGCCTTATAATTATCTTAATAAATTATTCCAATGTAATAAAAACAATCATTATATAGCTCTTTAATTGGAAAGATCATGATATCAAACCCTAAACTGATGGGACACAAGGTTTTGGCATACCTACATGCATGCAGAACTAATTTTCCACAGTGTGACACTGAACTTGGTGCACAGATTTGAACTATAAGTCATGTGAATGATTTAGCAGAAAAATCGACTATAGAAATGTGTTGAAGATACTAATGATCATCAATGACGTCCCTTCAACAACCTACTTTCCTTCCTCACGTATCATAGTATAACCTAAGGCAATTTTTGTTCTTCCTAAATGAATTAAAAATGCACATTACGTAATAGACTTCAGATCCACAATATAACCATATGGCTATGCCTTGAAGTCAAATCACCAATGACTATAATAAAATCATAAAAACAATATTAAACTTATATACATCAAACTGTTCTAAATCTAGATATAGGTTAAAGAATTACTCATGCCAAACTCAATATATTCAGACTAACATGTTGAGATAAATTAATCAGATAAGAGGTTATAGTTTCTGGCATCTCAGGGCATAATACTTATCAAATGCAAATAGAATTTAATATAAATATGGTAGACACAAACATACAGTTATGTGAATAACTAATACCGATTTATGGCTGCCAAAACTTAGGGTTTGAGAATAAATATCGCCATTATATGGCATACATTAGCTCAAGGATACAGGAATATCTATCGCCAATAAATGGCAAACATAAGCATTAAGATATATAAATATATATACCTATTGTCAATATATGATAGACATAGAAATATATGCAGATCTAATTCTAATTTATGGGAAGATGCAACCCTAAATCTTAATGAAGATCAATTACCAGCTTGGCCGGCCCTAAGCATCTTTTATGGGCAGACTTACAAATATTAGGCACCCGAAACTATGCCGAGGAAAGAAAAAGATTTTGAAAGCTTTTGAAATGGGCAAGGTGAATCATATTCCCTGCCCTATGCCTGTGTTCATTCCTCATGTGTCAAAATGGGAGCTTTGGAACATCGTATGGACATCCACCGAGGGTAAGGAGATGGTTTACAGACAAAAAGAGCTGGACGTTCACATGAGCATTCCTATTGCACTTCAGCTTTAAACAATTCATATGAGCACATGATAGACAATGACTCAACGAAAATGACATGTAGTCGGTGCCACCCAAAAGATCACAAGTTTGACTACTCTGCAGGCTGGACAAACGTGTGCATTTGACAAACAACAAAAGATTTCAACTTTCCAATATGAAAGCAAGTTATACAACACATTCATCCAAATACTTGTCCATACACAAGATCTTAAAACCACAAGCCTCACTGCATAAATATCCAGGTAGATATTCTAATTGTTTCAAGTCAAGAATCATATCAAGAACATTCACTTAAAACATTGTTTTGCCAGCTTTTCATTAAGTTGCTTCAAGTTTGATATTTCAAATGCCAAAATGACATCGCATCTAATTTTGATGTAAATCAAACCTTACTGCAATCTCGCCACAATGAGCCTGCCATTTCATTCAACCAAGAGATATAATTATCTAGTGTTCCTTTCATATAACGTAACATGAGCATCAAGTTCCATTGTCCTTCATATATAAGAGCACATCATATCACTCATATTTCTCTTGCAGAGATGCTGAGACAATGGGACTAGGAAAACGTATGATTCCAATGCAGATGAAAACGTGTGAATTATCTACTATTAAACACTCGAATACACATTAGATGCTATTTTAATTTCATATGATGTACTTCATCTTTAACCGTCTTCCTACGCTAATTTTGGAACCCTAGAACAGTCTACTATTATCCCCAAAACTGGTGACGGGAAAAATATATATATTATTTACCAATTTATTTAACAAACATAAATAGGTTTATTTACTGATTCACTGAATCTTTATTGTATTTCTGTTTCCTTTCTTTCCATCTTATTAAGAGGGTCATTTATTTCTTGAATGCAGTAGCTCACAAATCACAAGGGTTGAACTCATTTTCATCTTAGAAAACACCACGACAGATTATCAATTCTGCCAAATTCTCCCACCACTGTCACGAGAATGCATGGGGTTTATAAGGATCAAAACTGGCATTTGGTTCCTTTACTAAGAGTTCGATGGATAAGTCTGATCCCAATTTGGAGTTTGTTAACAATCCACACTCATGACTAGAAATAACTCCATGCAGTAAATGAGAGTTTGTATTTTCTAGTCTTTCTATAAATTTGAGATAGCCTTGTAGGAGACAAGCTCCAAACACGCCACTTCCTTAGCTGAAACGATAAGCGTTGGGATAACAGGCCCACACCACTTCCCCACAAAAAATAAAAGCTAATCTAAGCATGGGGACTTGGCATTTCGGCCACGGAACTTGACCGTAAGGTCTTTATGGATGAGAATCTGATTGATAGACCAGACATGGGAAGAAGAAGATACGACTTCACCAAAAAATACAATGGTTTGAGGCACTAAGAACCTTTAGACTCCCACTCCATAAATCGGGGAGGGGAAAGGGAGAAAACTGCCCTGTCAAAAGCAGTTTAAGGAATGAAGTCTTTAGGCTCTTGGAGTAGGGGTGAGAGAACTACCCTGCTTGACCAACTCTAAGATTTTAACCCTATCATAAGCAAGGGCACCACAAGCCCCCTAATATAAGAATGGGATTACAAGCTAAAACAAAATCTGAAACATTAACTAAGCGTTGGACTCACAAGCAACTAAAGCTATAATATTTGCCTACAACATGGATAACTTTGTGGGTATTATCCATTTTTCCGAATATAGCCTTTATCCTGGAGGGTAATGGAATGTTTACTCTACCTGGATTGGTTAACTACTAAACATTTTCCTTAGCAGCCAATCCCGGACGTTGCTCAGCACTTGGGTTATGAAAGACCGGATCTAAAATAGCTTCCTCATTGTCCAGTCAAATTTCTGTTAAAGCGAAGTCAATATAAAAATGCAGTAAACAGAATTGCATAACAAGAGATTAGCGCACACACATATACATAATGAAAACCCCGCACCCTTGCCCTAATCGAATTCAATGTAAATAAATCTTCAAAATCTTGGGGACATGAGCGATCAAATCATATTTTAATCGCACGGTTGCAATGTCAAGAGCTCTAAAAACAGTTATCACAAAACCCAAACAAGAGCAAAATCGGGAGCAAATAAATATAAATCTGTATTCTACTGCAATAAATAATCAGAACGTATACCTGGTTTGGTATTATTCCTCTTCCTGTGATTGTCCAAACCCTCTGGATTTAATGTCGAAACCTCTCCGGCTGCAACCCAAACCAATCTCCCCTGCTTGTTGTTCCTTCTCCTCCATTCCTCCCCCGAGAGCGAGAGAGAGAGATCTGCCCTTATTTCCAGATTTTTCCCACCTTTGTAGAAGGCTTGGCACATGATCCAATGCCAACTATCACAACTATTAATTAAATTTATCTCCTTACAGCTCATAGTTTAATTTTCAACTAACACTATAATGTTTTATTTTAGTATTATACTATAGATATATATTTATCATATATGTTATTATTATTTATACCTGAGTAATAATCTGAACCTTTTTACAAACATAACTATGAGAAATATTGTTCCCTAAACTAAAATAAATATTGTAAAATCATAATAAAATAGTAAGTTACTAAAACTTATTTACATCTATAATTACTCCCAAATAACTCAATTTACTAACAGTAATTCACATTCAAACAACTTAGGATAATTACCTTGAGCTAGGTAATTATTAGTTATCATTTAAACCTAATTTAATATTAATAACGATAACTGATGTAATCCTGTTAAGTATTATAGTGGATCAAATAATAGCATGACTATAAAACGCAATCTAGGCATACAACATAACCCACTGAGTAGGACAGCCGTAAAAAGCTGAATCAAACATGTTCACAAGCCAGGCCAAAACACACTTAACCAAACAAGCTCCATCAAATATACCTCAATTGCAAGACCTGACATACTGACAGAACTGACAATTTAACTAAACATGTCATGCATCAAGAATATAGGATGATGACTTGGGATGTGGGACCTTAAGTTATCTCCGGAACAACTTATCCATTGGGTTCAAGGCACGCTCAGACCTGATATTTTAGGTGGAGTCGATGCCAGATACCTGCATCCTGCAGCAAATGACTCAGTTAAGCATATATATAAATGCACAAAAGCTATCACTAGGTGAAAAAGGAATCACAATATCACAGGGCACTCGCAAGCAAGTGATGTGACATCGTCCTCTCCACATCATATCAATCTAGATTAGATAACACATGATCATAACCACTCGAATCTACCTCATTATCTGAACAGAACCATACACTAAACATATAGGTGCATGACATAGTATAAGCCCCAGAAGCATCATCATAACAAATAAATCTAATAGAATCAGTCCATGAGATCCATTCTAACATATAACCATTGTAGTAAGATCGACATCTTGATCATAGGAATACAAAATAATGTCAAAGCCTGCATTATCAGTGTCGCAATAGAGATTATCAATAACACACATTAACTATCATATGAAACCTCACATGGATGAAACATCTATCTATATTGTACAACATCAATTATATACCTTACCAATAATTATTCCTGTTATTTTACCTTCATCCTCATGCGCCTTGATCAGTTCACCTGTACATCCAAGGTGAGAACGGAGGGGCACTACATCCTCCCCCCCTAAAACTTGACTTACTCCTGGAAGTCACAGACTAGGGTGGAAACATAACACATTAGCATTACAATTTTCTATTGCCAACATATGCATTCACATTAAGCAATTGTTCCCAAGCCAAACACAATCGTTCAATACAGGCATAAAAGACATCAATTCCTTACCTTTAAGGTGTACCATGTGATCTACTTACATCCATTCACACGTATTTTGAGAATTTCATTCGATTCAAGGATCTGTGTTTACATATTATCAAGGAAAAATTACATCTCATTTCTTATTTCCACCATGGTTCTGACTAATTACCTGCATTCAAGTACAATTCTCCGTAGAATCCTCCCTTGTACACACTATCAGAGGTTCGACATGAACATGATAGAAACAATACTTGACACAGTACAGGGCTAACAAATAAACATTCGGAATAGTCACCATCAAAATTTTAAAGGAGGTAAAAAAAACCAAGTGAAAAAAATAACCAAATCCAATCTTAAGTCACAAAACGCCGGCAATTTCCAACAATAACTCAAGTATAGAGAAAGGAGTTTTAGTGACCATTCCTGACATAAGAAATTTCAAAGAAAATAAATTCACTGTTAGCCCCTAACAACACATGAAACAACCATCAGAATTTTCAAATTACCCAAATTGCAAACAAACCCACATCACAAAGTGACTAATTTTGGCCACATAAAGGGAGTATCTGCTACACAACACCCAAGGACATAGGGTCCAGAATGCGTTAGAGAATGTACAACAACACAGATAATTAGGTTATCTACATCCTTATACCTAAACAACTTTTATACAAGGATTTAAGGAAAACAATTCGTTATTTATTTACAACAATTTCTACCTTAAATGTGATACAATTTCTTTATGTGAGGAAGAATAGATAATATTGCACACACGAACATACTTAATCAAGGCTACATTTTACTTTAAGTATCACATTTATATGAGATGGGTCTAACACAAGCTCCAATTTGATCTCCTGCATTTGGTTTTTACATACTTATACAATGATAACCTTCATAATCCACAAAAGAACTTCCACATGAAGTCATGGCCACTAAAATAAAATAGATGTCGAACTACAACTATACCACTTAACCACATATCTTGTAATGCATGATGCCTCCAAATCATTCCAATACTTACACAAATAATGTCATTAACATAAATATACTATGGTGCTTCCCCGTCCTAAACATAACCTCCCAAGGTATGGTTATTTAGCAAACCAGGGAAAACAAAGAACCATTGTACTTTTGCAATACTTCACTAGAGGGAATAAATTCCACTCTCTTTATTCCATGCACTAAAAGTAACCGTGCTTCTAGCTTCTAAAGAACCAAAGACCACAAGAGGAACTGGAGACCTCAACAATCGGCAAGCACTAGTGTTCAGGGAATACATATTGTTAGATAAATCATCACATTTTCGCATAACAGACACACAAGTAGAACAGAGCATAAAGGATTTATTTCTTCTACAGTCAACCACAAATCTGTAAGCTTATCATCTTTCTAATACCATACTAAGGCTCTTAGGTGAGAGGTACTATTACTAACTCACCATAAGGAGAAAAATGTCTAACCTAAAACAATGACAAGAACCAGAGATCCCAGTGTTGCAAACCTGGCTCTGATACCAGATGTAACACCCCACCATGAAACACTAGAGAACAACACAATTACACTAAACAAATTGGACAATTTTTTTTTAAATACAAGGAATAACAAGGTAACATTTAACTTATCTATACTAAGTAACATTCTCCCAGGGTTCCATGGCTGCGTTACTGACAAAACTACTATCATGTTTTCTCACACATCACACATTAACTTGACAACAACAATTCATTCTAAATTTATTACATTAATTGAGTAACCTTATACATTTCCATGACATCAAATAAATAATCATCCATAACAAATACAACTACAGTTTTTCATACATATGAGGATACAACATAATATAGTTTACATCACCAACTTTCGTTTACATTGGAATTACAAACATTATTAATAACCTAATACACAGGATAGTACATTAGCATAAATAACTGTCTTCATCAACTGGTACATGATCTGAAACTGCTACAGGAGTTACAACCTTCTTGCACACGAATAATGGCAAGGAAAACCCATTGGAGATAAAGCACATCCACCCGACCATGTGGAACCCTGAGGTCCACCCCCCGTGCTAGGAGATAACATAAGGTCCCACAACATCATACAGTTAGGTAGACAAGTGCCTAACAGGAACAAGGACTAAGCCTAACTCCATCACAACACATGACAACATCACAAACAACTCAATATCACTTCCAGAGGCAACACACGACAAATGTGGAGAATACGACTAGGGAATGCTAGGCTACAGTAGGGAGAGTGTCATCGCACGGTCCTAACATGGGTTATCCTGACAGCCTCTCACTAGGTGCCGGCCCCCATCTATGGTTATCTTGACAGCCTCTCACTAGGTGCCGGCCCCATAGGGTGACTCATGCGGCATCAACCTTCCTTTCGTGAGGACAAGGAAGTTGATCTTGCTGACCAAGCCTTCTCTACCCATCCTTAGTCTAAACGAGCACTACAGGGATGGGAGAGGAAATCCAATTATCTTGTTAATGTGTATTTTACCCTTTTTCCCCCCAGTTTATTTTTAGGTTTTCACTTAATTAACAACTTTCAATTGGTTATCCTGACAACCACTTTGGGCGCCGGCCCCACATTGAAAGCCACTCCCCTACCTGCATCTAGAAACCCAAACCATCAAGAAAGACAATCACTTTCATACTGATAAGTATACATAAACAATGCAAGGCATTTCCCTTCTTGCATACAAAACATAGTCACGATAACCAACCTTTAGATCATTGTCCAAAAACTTCCAATCATCAATCGCAATAATCATAACACATATCCAGAGCAAGGTGTGGGTCATCTTGCTCTTCCAATCACAGATATGAACCAAAATAGTTTCTCATTACAATTACAAGATCTCCCCATTTCCATACTAATCACAAGCTTGATATCAACACATACATGAAGGAAAATTAAACCCATTGAAATAAATTCATGACACAATATGTACATCATCTTACATTATTGTTTACCAAGACTCACATACACAGACAAGAGACATCATGTTCTTACAACATCTTCATTTCAAGACAACTATGAATAGAATACATACGAACAAATCCTATTACCTTATGCCTCTGGAATCTAAACTTGACAAATTTACACATAGACTCACTCTCATGAAAATTTTGCTTGCAATAAGAGATTTCCACTAATCAACTCACTGACAACATAAATTTTTATTACAAAAGCAATTCAATCTCTTAGCCATTCAGTTACCTATAGGTTTCACTTATAAGACTAAAATATTCAAGTCCAATGTTGTTTCCTAACTCCAAGCTTTCAACCCAACTTCAACTTAACAAAAGCCTTATGAAATGATCTTTACCAAACCAATCAACCTAGATTAAATTTCACCCACACTAATTATTTAATCATATCAATTTAGATTTAATCATATTAACAACCAAATACAAGTAATACCTCCACAAGAATTCATATATCTTCGATCTAGTTTAATAAATATTAATCCTATCTGATATAATAATTCAATCATCAATTACATATAAACATAACCTTCAAGCTAAACAAATGCATAGGTAATATTAGTTACAAAATTCTTATAAATCAAATACTTCTTACAATGATTATACCTCTAATTCCAACCTACCAATCCAATTCCCAATCTTAACAAATCATTATCAAGAAATCATAATAAATACAATTACAATATTAAATTTATTAACAACTGAATATTACATGCATCATACATAATTTATCTATCTAGAGCATATGCCTTATAATTATCTTAATAAATTATTCCAATGTAATAAAAACAATCATTATATAGCTCTTTAATTGGAAAGATCATGATATCAAACCCTAAACTGATGGGACACAAGGTTTTGGCATAGCTACATGCATGCAAAACTAATTTTCCACAGTGTGACACTGAACTTGGTGCACAGATTTGAACTGTAAGTCATGTGAATGATTTAGTAGAAAAATCAACTATAGAAATGTGTTGAAGATACTAATGATCATCAATGACGTCCCTTCAACAACCTACTTTCCTTCCTCACGTATCACAGTATAACCTAAGGCAATTTTTGTTCTTCCTAAATGAATTAAAAATGCACATTACGTAATAGACTTCAGATCCACAATATAACCATATGGCTATGCCTTGAAGTCAAATCACCAATGACTATAATACAATCATAAAAACAATATTAAACTTATATACATCAAACTGTTCTAAATCTAGATATAGGTTAAAGAATTACTCATGCCAAACTCGATATATTCAGACTAACATGTTGAGATAAATTAATCAGACAAGAGGTTATAGTTTCTGGCATCTCAGGGTATAATACTTATCAAATGCAAATAGAATTTAATATAAATATGGTAGACACAAACATACAGTTATGTGAATAACTAATACCGATTTATGGCTGCCAAAACTTAGGGTTTGAGAATAAATATCGCCATTATATGGCATAAATTAGCTGAAGGATACAGGAATATCTATCGCCAATATATGGCAAACATAAGCATTAAGATATATAAATATATATACCTATTGTCAATATATGACAGACATAGAAATATATGCAGATCTAATTCTAATTTATGGGAAGATGCAACCCTAAATCTTAATGAAGATCAATTACCAGCTTGGCCGGCCCTAAGTGTCTTTTATGGGCAGACTTACAAATATTAGGCACCCAAAACTATGCCGAGGAAAGAAAAAGATTTTGAAAGCTTTTGAAATGGGCAAGGTGAATCATATTCCCTGCCCTATGCCTGCGTCCATTCCTCATGTGTCAAAATGGGAGCTTTGGAACATCGTATGGACATCCACCGAGGGTAAGGAGATGGTTTACAGACAAAAAGAGCTAGACATTCACATGAGCATTCCTATTGCACTTCAGCTTTAAATGATTCATATGAGCACATGATAGACAATGACTCAACGAAAATGAAATGTAGTCGGTGCCACCCAAAAGATCACAAGTTTGACTACTCTGTAGGCTGTACAAACGTGTGCATTTGACAAACAACAAAAGATTTCAGCTTTCCAATATGAAAGCAAGTTATACAACACATTCATCCAAATACTTGTCCGTACACAAGATCTTAAAACCACAAGCCTCACTACATAAATATCCAGGTAGATATTCTAATTGTTTCAAGTCAAGAATCATATCAAGAACATTCACTTAAAACATTGTTTTGCCAGCTTTTCATTAAGTTGCTTCAAGTTTGATATTTCAAATGCCAAAATGACATCGCATCTAATTTTGATGTAAATCAAACCTTACTGCAATCTCGCCACAATGAGCCTGCCATTTCATTCAACTAAGAGATATAATTATCTAGTGTTCCTTTCATATAACGTAACATGAGCATCAAGTTCCATCGTCCTTCATATATAAGAGCACATCATATCACTCATATTTCTCTTGCAGAGATGCTGAGACAATGGGACTAGAAAAACGTATGATTCCAATGCAGATGAAATCGTGTGAATTATCTACTATTAAACACTCGAATACACATTAGATGCTATTTTAATTTCATACGATGTACTTCATCTTTAACCGTCTTCCTTCGCTAATTTTGGAACCCTAGAACAGTCTACTATTATCCCCAAAACTGGTGACGGGAAAAATATATATATTATTTACCAATTTATTTAACAAACATAAATAGGTTTATTTACTGATTCACTGAATCTTTATTGTATTTCTGTTTCCTTTCTTTCCATCTTATTAAGAGGGTCATTTATTTCTTGAATGCAGTAGCTCACAGATCACAAGGGTTGAACTCATTTTCAGCTTAGAAAACACCACGGCAGATTATCAATTCTACCAAATTCTCCCACCACTGTCACGAGAATGCATGGGGTTTATAAGGATCAAAACTGGCATTTGGTTCCTTTACTGAGAGTTCAATGGATAAGTCTGATCCCAATTTGGAGTTTGTTAACAATCCACACTCATGACTAGAAAGAACTCCATGCAGTAAATGAGAGTTTGTATTTTCTAGTCTTTCTATAAATTTGAGATAGCCTTGTAGGAGACAAGCTCCAAACACGCCACTTCCTCAGCTGGAACGATAAGCGTTGGGATAACAGGCCCACACCACTTCCCCACAGAAAATAAAAGCTAATCTAAGCATGGGGACTTGGCATTTCGGCCACGGAACTTGACTGTTATGTCTTTATGGATGAGAATCTGATTGATAGACCGGACATGGGAAGAAGAAGATACGACTTCACCAAAAAATACAATGGTTTGAGGCACTAAGAACCTTTAGACTCCCACTCCATAAATCAGGGAGGGGAAAGGGAGAAAACTGCCCTGTCAAAAGCAATTTAAGGAATGAAGTCTTTAGGCTCTTGGAGTAGGGGTGAGAGAACTACCCCGCTTGACCAACTCTAAGATTTTAACCCTATCATAAGCAAGGGCACCACAAGCCCCCTAATATAAGAATGGGATTACAGGCTAAAACAAAAGCTGAAACATTAACTAAGCACTGGACTCACAAGCAACTAATGCTATAATATCTGCCTACAGCATGAATAACTTTGTGGGTATTATCTATTTTTCCGAATATAGCCTTTATCCTGGAGGGTAATGGAATGTTTACTCTGCCTGGATTGGTTAACTGCTGAACATTTTCCTTAGCAGCTAATCCCGGAGGTTGCTCAGCACTTGGGTTATGAAAGACCAGATCTAAAATAGCTTCCTCATTGTCCAGTCAAATTTCTATTAAAGCAAAGTCAATATAAAAATGCAGTAAACAGAATTGCATAACAAGAGATTAGCGCACACACATATACATAACGAAAACCCCGCGCCCTTGCCCTAATCGAATTCAATGTAAATAAATCTTCAAAATCTTGGGGACATGAGCGATCAAATCATATTTTAATCGCACGGTTGCAATGTCAAGAGCTCTAAAAACAGTTATCACAAAACCCAAACAAGAGCAAAATCGGGAGCAAATAAATATAAATCTATATTCTACTGCAATAAATAATTAGAACGCATACCTGGTTTGGTATTATTCCTCTTCCTGCGATTGTCCAAACCCTCTAGATTTAATGCCGAAACCTCTCCGGCTGCAACCCAAACCAATCTCCCCTGCTTGTTGTTCCTTCTCCTCCATTCCTCCCCCGAGAGCGAGAGAGAGAGATCTGCCCTTATTTCCAGATTTTTCCCACCTTTGTAGAAGGCTTGGCACATGATCCAATGCCAACTATCACAACTATTAATTAAATTTATCTCCTTACAGCTCATAGTTTAATTTTCAACTAACACTATAATGTTTTATTTTAGTATTATACTATAGATATATATTTATCATATATGTTATTATTATTTATACCTGAGTAATAATATGAACCTTTTTACAAACATAACTATGAGAAATATTGTTCCCTAAACTAAAATAAATATTGCGAAATCATAATAAAATAGTAAGTTACTAAAACTTATTTACATCTATAATTACTCCCAAATAACTCAATTTACTAACAGTAATTCACATTCAAACAACTTAGGATAATTACCTTGAGCTAGGTAATTATTAGTTATCATTTTAACCTTATTTAATATTAATAATGATAACTGATGTAATCATGTTAAGTATTATAGTGGATCAAATAATAGCATGACTATAAAACGCAATCTAGGCATACAACATAACCCACTTAGTAGGACAGCCGTAAAAAGCCGAATCAAACATGTTCACAAGGCAGGCCAAAACACACTTAACCAAACAAGCTCCATCAAATATACCTCAATTGCAAGACCTGACATACTGACAGAACTGACAATTTAACTAAACATGTCATGCATCAAGAATATAGGATGATGACTTGGGATGTGGGACCTTAAGTTATCTCCGGAACAACTTATCCATTGGGTTCAAGGCACGCTCAGACCTGATATTTCAGGTGGAGTTGATGCCAGATACCTGCATCCTGCAGCAAATGACTCAGTTAAGCATATATATAAATGCACAAAAGCTATCACTAGGTGAAAAAGGAATCACAATATCACAGGGCACTCGCAAGCAAGTGATGTGACATCATCCTCTCCACATCATATCAATCTAGATTAGATAACACGTGATCATAACCACTCAAATCTACCTCATTATCTGAACAGAACCATACACTAAACATATAGGTGCATGACATAGAATAAGCCCCAGAAGCATCATCATAACAAATAAATCTAATAGAATCAGTCCATGAGATCCATTCTAACATATAACCATTGTAGTAAGATCGACATCTTGATCATAGGAATACAAAATAATGTCAAAGCCTGCATTATCAGTGTCGCAATAGAGATTATCAATAACACACATTAACAATCATATGAAACCTCACATGGGTGAAACATCTATCTATATTGTACAACATCAATTATATACCTTACCAATAATTATTCCTGTTATTTTACCTTCATCCTCATGCACCTTGATTAGTTCACCTGTACATCCAAGGTGAGAACGGAGGGGCACTACAGGTATGATGGCATAGGAAGACCAACAATAAAATCCATGGAAATGGTGTCCCATTTCCACTTAGGTATCTCATGAGGGTATAAAAGATCCACTGGATGCTGATGCTCGGCCTTAACCCTCTGGCACTCAAGGCAACGAGCAACATATTCTACAATATCTTATCTCATACCTGCCCAATGGTATAACTGTCACAAATCGGCATGCATTTTCTTCACCCCTGGATGTGTTGCATAAGGTGCTCTATGAGCATCTGAAAGAACCACTGCATGAAGATCACTCACATGGGGTATGTAGATGTGCTGTCGATGTCTAAGAAATCCATCTGACTCGAGGGAATATCCTACAAATTTACCCTTAAGGGCCCTCTATTTTTGGATCTCCTGCTGCACCTCAAGAAACCACTCGTCCTCAGGTAGATGTTGTATGATGCGTTCTTTCAAGTCCACACTCAAGGTCAAGGTCAAAATCTTGTGGCACCTCTGACTCAAAGTGTCAGTGACCACATTATCCTTCCCTTTGATGTAGTGGACATCAAAGTCGTATTTGCATAGAAACTCCATCCAATGCCACTGGCGGGTGTTCAAATTTGACTGTGTGAACATGTATTGCAAACTATGTTGATCTGAATGAAGTTCAAAGTGACGACCCAAAAGAAAGTGTCTCTAATGAACAAGAGCATGTACCATTGTTGCGAGCTCTAAATTATGAGTAGGGTAGTTCATCTCATGTGTCTTGAGCTTACGCGACTCATATGCAATCGCTCTACCACCCTGCATAAGTACAGCTCCCAAACCCTCAAGTTATGCATCTGTACAAACTACAAAATCCTCTACAAGATCTGGAACCGCTAAAATGAGAGCACTGATAAGATGCTCTGTAAGGACCCCAAAGGCCCTCTTGCACTGCTTGGTCCAAGTGAAACTCTTCCCTTTCCGCTGAAGGGAAGTGATGGGGTACACTATCCTAGAAAAGTCCTCTACGAATCTATGGTAGTAATTAGCTAATCCCATGAAACTCCTGACCTCTGTCACACTGGTGGGTGCTGGCCATTCTTGGATAGGTCTGATCTTCGATGGATCTACAGAGATGCCATCGCTTGATAGGATGTGCCCTAAGTACTGTACCTCTGTCGTGAAGAAGGCACACTTCGCCAGGTTGCCATAAAGCTTCTGCTCTCGCAAGCACTGCAAAACTTGACACAAATGATCCACATGCTCCTCCTTGGTCTGTGAATAGATCAAAATATCATCAAGAAAGATGATCACAAACTAATCCAAGTAAGTGTGGAACACCTCGTTCATGAGACTCATGAACACTACAGGGGCATTCGTCAAATCAAAGGGTACCACTGTGAACTCGTAGTGGCCATATCTAGTTTGGAAAGCAATCTTATGAATATCTGCCTCTATGATGTGCAATTGGTGATACCTAGATTTCAGATCAATTTTCAAGAACACTCTGGCTCCCTGCATCAGGTCAAAAAGGTCATCAATCCTAGGTAGAGGGTAACGGTTCTTCACCGTCACCTTATTCAACTACCTATAATCCATGCATAAGTGAAAAGACCCATCTTTCTTCTTCACGAAGATAACCAGAGTGCCCCAAGATGAAACACTCGGTTGGATGTTCCCCTTCTCTAGTAAATCCTCTAACTATAATTTGAGCTCCGTGAGCTCATGAATGCTCATCATATAGGGTGCACGAGACACTGGCTCTGCACTTGACACTAGATCAATGTAGAAATCTACCTCTCTGCTTGGAGGCATACCTGGTAATTCTGGTGGAAACACGTCGGTAAACTCTAAGTAGGTGGATTAAGCCTAAGCAGGTCTCTGATGGGATCTCCTCTATCTCTATGTCCTATGACCAACTCATCCATACCATAAGGTCCATGATGTACCTGCTCAACCCTCATAGTCTCATCTCATCTCGTATGTCACAGAGGACTCCTACTCTGTGCTCTATAAGTTAACCCTAACTCCTCGACTATAGTATCTGGTATCTCTACAAAAGGCTCCACACATGGCAGCTCTCGTAGATCAATGCGGGGCTCTACACGTGGCTCCGTTCCCAACTCAGCATACGGCTCCTCATGTGGCTCCTCTCGTGGATCAACGTGGGTCTTGTCACATGGCGCTGGTATAACTGGCGGTAGCCTCTCTAACATGGCCTGTAACGTCTATAAAATCTAAGGTCTTATATCAAGTCCTGGTGGTGCCTGTGGTACTGGCTGATCTGCTAAGGCTGCTAGTATCTGCCCCTCTGCAGATGAATCACTATGCACCTCGGTGGATGCAGTGTGACATGATCGTGCTCGCTGAATTCATTAGGGAGGCATCCTACAAAACAAGGCAGGCACTAATTAATCAAAGTTACCTATTAATTGTAAAGGCTATAGTTTTTCTTCTAAACCAGAAATATATTATAAACTGGAAATAATTTTCCAAAAACATATATATATACACACACATATATACAGTTACTGTATATGTATTTATAAAATATATCAACAATCACAAAAGCATTCTAATTTTTCCAAGAATGATATAGCTATCAAATTCAAAACAACTAATGCCATGAAAGAGGCAATTTTTCTTGCAGATACAAATCAGTCATATACAAAATTCAAGCATAAACCTATTGGTTCAGTATAAAAACATGTTAATTTTATTTTTCAATAGCTGATCTCTTTAATCCTATGTTCCTTGAGTTCTACCTCTTCACTCTATACCTTCAAAGCTTCTTGTGCAAAGCCTATTTTCCAGTACTCCTAAAACTAGTGTTTTTGTTTTCAGATTCCAGATGTTGAGAGTGAAAAATTGTGTAATAATCCTTCTATTGAGAGAATGAGAGTTTCTTCACTTTTATTATTTTCTATTCTTTTGTTCTTTTCTTTTTCTATTTTTATTTTTCTTTGTTTTGTGCTTTATTTTCTAAATTTAAGTCATTTTTCTATTTTTCTATTGTTTTCTTTCTCATTGATTTGTTTTCTAAATCTTGCTTTCTTTTCTAAGTTTATCTCACAAATATGGTATAATAACTTGCATCACAATTATCTTTAAAACAATAAATATTAATTCTCATTTTGAATAGAGTCAATAAATGATTTAAAATTATTTTTATTTCCTCTAAGAGAAATTAATATTAACTAACATTGAATTAAATAAGCAACTATAGCAATAATCTTTCTTATTAAATAATATAAGACACAATCATAACTAATTTATGCAAATGCAACTATATGATTTTCTAAGTGTGTGTGTGTGTAGATTCTTTCACCATGGTCTCTTACAGATGGCTAGACACCCCCTCCTCAATGATACTCTATCTGTACCGAGAGTATTTTCCTGTCACACACATGAAATGAGGTTTGGTCAATAAACTTTTAAATAGTAATATTTAATTATAAATTAATTATTGAAAATAGGGGTCTTGACAAGACACCTTAGCCCCCTTAATCTGATCAAAGAGATCATCAATCCATAGCAAGGGATATCTATTCTTTATAGTCACCTTATTTAGCTACCGATAATCAATACACAAATGAAGGGATCCATCCTTTTTCTTCACAAAAATGATAGGTACTCCCCAAGGAGAGACACTAGGATGAATGAACCCCTTTGCTAACAAATCCTCTAACTATAACTGAAGCTCATTAATCTCTAGAGTGGTCATCCGATATGGAGCTCATGATATAGGTTCTACTCTAGGAATAAGATCTATCCTGAAATAAATGACATGCTAAGGTGGCGTCCCCAAAATCTCACTGGGAAAGACATCTGCATACTTCTTTAGGATAGGATGATCATCAAGGGATGTCTCTCAACTCTCCCCTAACTCCAAATCATTAATCATCATATAAAAAATTTGTCAACCCTGATGCATACATCTCTTTAGCTACATGGCAAAAATCATATGCAAAGATATGGGCCTTTGAATGCCAAGTACATCCACCTCACTGCCTAAATCATCCAAACACCTGTGACTAACTTACACTGGCAATCTATCACTTCTCGATGAGCATCTAACCAGTCCATACACAACACTATATCATAAGATCCTAGGTGTATGATGCAAAGATCCACTGTGGTAAATAGAGAACCAATCCTCAATCCACAACCATACATAAGGGATTCTACTACTATTCTAGCTCCAGAGGCCAATTTGACCTGCCACCAAACATGCTACTTTGCTGCCACCAATCCTTTCTTGTGGCTATCATCTTGTGTCAACCAACTTAACTTGGAGTCATTGATCAAAAGAGTCCCTTGTTTCAATCTTGTCACCGCAAGTATCCTCTTCTCACCAACCTACACTAGTACCTTACCAGAGTCTCTAGTTTCACCTCACTTGTTCCCACGTCACCTTGCATGGTCTTAACTAGATCCCAAAAACAAAAGAAACTTGAAATGGCGGGAACATCTGACAAAATTGTATCCCCTCATGACAATGATGAGGAAATCTCTCATGAGGACTTCCAAGGATCCCTCTAAGACTGGAAATTCCAATGCATGATCGAAAAAATGCTCAACGAAGACCCTAAATAGTACTTTCTTCATTTTGCGAACCAAGGACTTAAACTCCCCTTGGACTTCAATCTCAACAAATTAAGAGAAACTATAGTAGAAGAAACTCATGAGGACCACACAAGTGAAGATAAAACCATTGGCCAATATAAAGGAAAGAAAACAATAGACCCCAACATACCTATAGACACGCTGATGAAGCAAATTCAGACCTTGCAACAGAAATTTCATGACCTCCAAATAGGGATATCCACAAAAACTTATTCATTGGAGGATATCTCTCCATATCCCTTTGACAAAATCTTGAACATGGTACCCTTCCCCTTTCGGTTTGAAGTTCCTAAGTTTGACAAATACAAAGGAAATGGAGACCCAATAGATCACATTAGGGAATTTATCGCCACATTCCTAGAAGTAGCTCACAATGAAACTTTCCTAATGAGACTATTACCTAGATCTCTAGGTGGACAAGCCATGGAATGGTTTTCATGACTTCCCCTAGGTATCAAAACTTTTGATGAGTTAGTAAACAAGTTTGTCACACACTTCTCATAAAACATTGAACACAAAGTTTCCATGCTTGACCTATGGAATACAAAGTAAAAGAGTGGCGAATCCTTCACTGCTTTCTTACAAAGATGGAGACAACTCACAAGAAAATGCTCATATCATGTGCCTGAGAAGAAAATGACGAAGATGTTTGTATATAACCTTAACCCCAATCTAAGTTGCCAAATCAAAATTCAATGTCCTACCTCATTTATGAAAGTCATTGAGATGGGATTATTTATTGAGAAAGCTATGATCACCAAGGGGCAAATAAAGTTGTACAAGGCCACCCCTAACTCTAACTACACCATGGACAAGTTAAAGTTTTGGACAAAGAATAAAAATATCATCAATGATGGAGTAGTTGATGGAAAGGTAGCAGCTCCCAAACAACAACCAATTTTCACTCTCAAAGGAGAAGTAAGCAATGCTACACCAAACAAAACCTTCTCTTGTGAGCCAAAGCAATGGTTCACCTCTACTCCTAGATGAAAATTCACACCACTAGGGGAGTCCCAAGAGTCTGTGTTGAGAAAGCTATTATCCAACAATGAGATCACTCTTCCCACCATTAGTGACTATGAACCTCAAGTAAAACCTCATTATTGGAAAGATACAGATTTCTGCGAATATCATAGAGGAAGAGGCCATAAGACCAACGACTGTATCTATCTCAAACATGGCATTCAAGACATACTTGACCAAAATCAGGTAGGCACTAAAGAACATACCTCTAACGAGATGCATGTGGCATACAAGGATCCACTCCTCAACCATGACAGGCCATACAACAACAACAATAATAACAACCACAACAGACAAAATCAAAACAATAGACACAAGAATGCTAACTCTGCGAATGTGTTGTTCGATTATACTGTCAACTACATATTGGAGCACATCCCACAAGTAAATGTGGTCACATTCAACCAACAGTCAGGACCCAACAAAACTAATTGCAGCATCATCACCCGTAGTGGTAAGGTCACATTAAACACACTTCCTCCAAGGTCATCACCTTCTCCGTCTAACTCCCATAAATATAGTGTCATAGACCAACTCCAGAAAACTCCTGCCCACATATCTATCTTAGAGTTGTTGCATCTATCTCCCTCCCACAACTATGCCCACAAACCTAGCCCAAGAGAAGTTTCAAGCCATGGTAGGAAATCTAACTCTAGTACCCTATCGTTTACCGAACAGGATGACCTATCAGTATCCTAGCCGCATAACACACCCTTGCATATCATCGCCTTCATTCATAAACACCTTATCAAAAGAGTTCTCATTGATGGAGGAGTAAGTTTAAATATTTGCATGCTCAAGCTAGTTCTTACATTGGGGTTCTTGGAAAATGCAGTGGATCCAAGGAAAAAGATCACCATAAAGGCCTATGTTGACGAAGAAAGAACTACTAATGGAATAGTGGTGTTACCAATACAAGTTGGACCAATAATAAAAGACATTGTTTGTCAAGTCCTCGATAGGGAGCTAGCCTATAACATCCTCCTAGGTAGACCTTGGATTCATGCCATGAAAGTTGTGCCTTCTACCTACCACCAATGTATCAAATTCCCTCATAACAGCAAACAAATCACCATCCAAGGTGATCCAAATCCTTTTCAGCATTGTAACTCTATCCGTTCAAAGCCTGATTGCATCATTCCTAACAATAGAGCTTCCACATCCCCCATCTCATAGTATGATTCTACCTCCAAAGCTTCCTCATCCAAGCCCAAAGAGTAAACAATCAAAATCAAAGAAACATGAGTAGGAGAATACTCCATCGAGCACAACCTCAACTTAGCCAAAATGCCTCTATCTCCAAGATCCTTTGGGTGACCTACACCTAAGTACATTCCAAAACCATCTACTCCTCCCGAACCTCCCACATATCCATTTGTAAAATGGGGGACCCTATTAGAAGAGAGTGAGGAAAGAGATGTCTTGCAATGGCTCTACATAGAGGAAGATAACACACAACAAGAACCACCTAAACTCCCAACAGAAATCTATGTGCATGGTGAGTCTATCCTACACATAATGGGTTATGAAGGATAAGGTCCCATTGGCCTAAGAAAAGAAGGAATTAAAAAACCCATCTAACTCTCCTCATCCTCATTGGCAAGGAATACAAAAGGGCTATGATACAAGGACAAAGGCAAAGTTAAGGCCAATGCTTGTTTTGTAGAATAGATCCATAACCTACAAGAAGATAGTGACATAGACTCTATAAAGTATGAGTGAGATGAACTCATAGAGCACTCTTATGAGGACAAAGGATTTGACACCATTCAAACCTATAGCCCCTACCGTGAAGGACAAATGCCAACGCATAGACCATTAGAGTGTGATTCACCAACACCTAAGAGTATGACTTACAAGGAAGGTCAAAGTTCCATCACAATAAACAACCTAGAGGAAAGTACCATCCTGGATCCTATCCCTATCAATCAGAATCCTAACAATATATCCATTCAAACTATCATACCCAATGAATCAGATCTATCTTCTGATACCCTCCCCCTATGCATCCTAAACTTATTGACTAGGATTTACAAGGAACCCCATAATTAGATATGTTCTAAAATGATGATGCCTATATTGACTACATGGAACTTAGGGACCACCTACCTACATGAGATCATAAAGTTGTCTTTGCCATTAAACTCAACAATGTGGCTTATTTTGGAGAGGGTACCAAGCCTTCCAACCACAAAAACATAAAAATAAAAACTGGATCTGATGGTGAAAACTACTCTGCGGCAGTATCAGATCCTGAAATAGTAAAATGAAAGGACACATCGGATGGTGAAAACCTCTCTGAGGTGCTAGACAATGGAATGCTTGACACTCTCCCTAATGACATGTACCAGGATAAATCTCAAATTGTTGTGGAACCTACATAACCTGTCAACATTGGAGCATAGAGCAATCATAAGATCATTCACTTTGCCAAATCTCCATCTTCACCAGAAAAGACCAAATTTGAGTCGTTCTTAAAAAAAAGTAAGTCAACTTTGCTTGATCATACGCAGATATGTCAGGTTTAGATCTAGATTTGATCCTACATCATCTTCCACTAGATCTAGGAGTCAAACCAGTCAAACAAAAGCTCAGGAAGATGCATCCCCACATTGTATTACTAGTAAAAGAGGAACTCAAGAAGCTATTGGATGTATGGTTCATCAGGGCAATATACTATCTAGAGTGGGTATCCAACATAGTACCAGTATCCAAACCTAATGGTAGAGTCAGATTGTGCAATGATTTCCAAGATCTAAACAAGGTTTGTCACATGGATGATTTCCCATTACCTAATATTGATATCATAGTCAACTTTATAGGAGGACACACCATGATTTCTCTTATGGATGGCTTCTCTGGGTACAATCAAATTAGGATAGCACCAGAAGACCAATATAAAACAACTTTCACTTGTCCATGGGGCACCTTCTGCTGGAATGTCACGCCATTCAGGTTAAAGAACACAGGGGCAACATACCAACATGCTATGACCACTATCTTCCATGATATGACACATGTCACAATGGAAGACTATGTAGATGACATCTTTGCAAAGTCACTTACAAGAGAATCACACCTGGATGTACTAGAGAAGGTCTTTCATAGACTGGAACACTTGAAAGTCAAATTGAATCCAAAGAAATGTGTTTGGAGTCACCTCCAACAAGCTCTTAGGCTTCATTGTATCAGCAAATGGGATCAAAGTAGATCCTACCAAAGTCAAAGCTATCATGGAAATGTCATGCCGCCAAAGAACATCACTCAACTACGGTCTCTACAGGGAAAGTTATAGGCAATTCGTCAATTTTGTAACATCAGAAAATGTCTCCTTGGGGGCTTTTCCCTCACAAGGTTTATCTCCTGAGTCTTTAGAGTGCATTTAGGACATTTTAGTTCATATTTTGGCATCTCGATGGAATGAGACCTAGGTTTCATGGAAAATGGGACCGAGGAGGACCCCTTGAGCTATACCCTACCTAAAATTGGGGGAGGACTTGGGCGCCCTAGTCCTACCCTATTTTTGGGCAACACCAACTTTTGGGTGTCAATTTATGACTATTAGGTGGTTATTTTTCCAACATGGTAAAGTTTGATTTTTAAAATCTTGGTAGGAATGCTTGTAGGTGCATATATAAGCATGTGTAGGCATTCATTTGTAAACTAGATGATTACTAGCAAGCTATTGTGTTCTCAAGGTGATTGAAGGCTTTCTATTACGTTGCAAGAGCAGACTTGTATGTTTTGTGTGTTGATATTTACAGATTTGAGCATTAATCTTCTCATGGCGTGAAGAGCATCTTCCTCCATGAGAGATTCACTACAAGGTGACATAATATTACATTTTTTTATCATTTATTCCTTTCATTTTTGCCTCTACCCCACAAGGGCATGCACTCTTTGTCTAACAACGGTGTTTGGAGACTTAAGTGTCCTCTGGGGTTTGACTAGGGAAACCTCTAAACACCACAACCCCTAAACCAAGTCTTGTGATTGCAGGTTGCAGGTGTCACATTTGGGAAAAGTGGAGTTGTATGAAGGAGTGACAGGCATCAAGGATTCAGGATCTGAAGAAAATTTAGACAAAGGAGTAATTGCAGGACTAGGGTGCCCGCAAAAGTGTCCTTCGCAAATAGATCTCAGGAAACAGAAGTTACAGCGTTGATCAGTGTTGGAAGGAGGTCCAAATTCCTTGAAAAAGAAGGTACCTTGGACTTGGGTTCCCATACCAATGTCCCCGACCATTCCGCCTCGGAACCCCAAAAATAGGTATTCTATAATTTGTTATTTTACTCCAGTCTACAAGAGCTTTTTCTATCTTTCATCAATTTGTTGTCGTATTTGCATAATTAGGGTTTTAATGATTAATTGGACATAAGAGAAGTAAAATTAATAATTAAATTCTCTAATCCAAGATTCCCTTTATTTTCAAGTGACCTAGGGTATGATAGTGCTCGCCACTTGAACCTAGATCTCTCAATGTTTAGTGGAAAGGAGGATTTAAACATCAAAACAACAAAAGATTAACAAAATCCAATTTTACCCTAAACATTTTGGTGAACCCATGTTTTTCAACTTAAATTGCAACTTGCTAAGTGTTTGTCTTCAAATTTGGTGTGATTTCATTCATTCATTTGGTCATTTACTTTATTGCATTGAGAAAAATTCAAAAAAAAATTGAAAATTTAGAAAAATACAAAAAAATTGCATTGTTTGGCTTACTGAATTGCATCAATTTTTCCTAAATTTTCCATATTCATGATTTTTACATCGGATATTATATAAAATACAGAAAAATACAAAAATTCAAAATTTTGCCTTGCATTTTCATCATTTAATTGCTAGGGTTTTGTGGAAATTTTGTCAATTTTATATAACCTAGTAATTCCAAAATCTATGGTTTGTAGACAAAATCTTTTATCATATTTTTATACTAATTTTAGAGGCTCATTCAAATTTGTATTTGTCTTTAGTCTTGCATTTTAGTGTGAATTTGCTTTTAGATTTAAAATATTTGCATTTTTGCATAGAAAATTTCAACAAAAACTAGCAATTTTGATGCATTTTCATTAAATTTTCATGTGCATTTTGCATGTTAAGGATTGAAAATAATTTTAAGATTTGAGAGTAACATAATTTCATCATAAATCAGACTTCAAAAAATTCACATAGAATTTTGTCTCAAGATCTCAAACCTAGGGCTTTAAAAACAACAATTTTCACTAAAATTGGCCTTATCGACTCTCTAAACTTGCAGTATAGCTGTGTTGTGAAAGGTATTTTTGCATTACTTTTATGTTATCAAGGTAATCATTTTCTACCCCTCATAAAAATCTTGACAACACCATTTAAACAGGTTCTTGTAGTGAAAATTCGGTGAAAAACTACACATTTTAGCTATTTTCACCCTAGGGTTTGACCTAGTTTGCACTCCAAGCATGTTGTGATAAATTTTATGGATTGAGGTGACTAGTATTATTTATATTATTTTTTGTACCTCCTAAAATTCCTTACAACACCCCTTTTTCTAGGTCTTGGAATTGAAAAACCGTAAAAATTTGCATATTTTGCTATATTTTCACTAGGGTTTGACCTTAAGTGGGGCTAAAATTCTGTTGTGTTGGGTATTTTGGCACTAAGTGGATTTTATTACTGATATTATTTTCTTTCCATCATCATTTTTCTCACAACAACCTTTGTTATGTAGTTTTGCATTGAATTTTAGTGAAAAAAGCGTGTATTTTGACATATTTTCACTATATTTGACTTGGCATTATCTTGGATTTACATCAAGTGTGTGTTGAGAGTAATTATATTTGTGTTTTGGACTGATATCAGACGTATAACTTTCTTCCTTTGACTGAAATCCTCATAGCATCCTTTGTTTCATTCATTTAAATTGAAAAGTATCGAAAAATCAAGCATTTTTATCACAAATTTCGCACTAATGGATTATCCTAATGGTACATCTTTAGAAGATATATATGAGTACATTGTGAATTATGAGAATTTTTGCAAATTAACTAACAAATATATTCAAATCTTGCATCAAATAGCATACATCTACGGCATTGACATAACCAACACTGCTCCATGTGATATCCTTCGATCAATAGCTTACTTCGAAAACTTTTGTGAGACTATAGATGTTTTCCCTTCAATCATGGGGAATATCAAAAATGTTATAGCTGAAAACTACCATGGAGAAAGTAGTGATGATAACTTTACTCCCACTCTCCCTTTGTTTCATGATGATATAATGAAAATCCTTTTTGAGACCTAATAAAGGGAAATAACAATGGGTGAGTTATCAAACAAAGAGATTTATCCCGACATAACCCCACTTAGTGAGGATATATTGGTGCAAGAAAAAGATATCATCAATACATTTCTCCACACCTCTCTGCCATCTGTTCCTACTCTCCCTAATCAGGAGGAAGCTTTAGATGATGAGGATTCTCTTTGTAACCATTTGCTTGATAACTTGCCACCTGATGTTCAAGAACTTCTCAATTACATGCTAAACCAGAAAATAGATCATGAACCATCACATACTTTCGAAAGAAATTAAATCCCACATGCTATAGAAGAACAAGCTATCCCTTTGATTCAAGCCATTTCACCACCCTTTATAGGGACTGAAATGGGTATCTTTCGAATGCCTCCACAATCTCATTTAAATGATATTTCAAATGCTCCTATAGCTAACACAGACAATGACAACATCCCCTCTCAACCATCATTAAGAGAAACCTTTCCTACATGGTTACCCTCGCAAACTCATGAACAAATGGAAGAGAGAAGAAGTGATAACACCTTAACCATTAAGATAAAGATCAAGATTTGTTATACCTGCTAGCCTACCAGGGCCTTATAGGTAAGTATCTTTAACCCTTTATCTCTCTCATGATGTGCTTCCCCTGTGATGTGTTATATGTTGTTTAGGCCTCCTGGGATGACATCAGATTCTCCTGTAAGGTTCGAGATACCAAGAGACCACCTATCATGTGACCTTCTTCTATTTGTATCATCATTCTTCTAAATTTCTCTCTCTGATTTCATTGTTGTGTGTTGTGTCTTACAGACATAGCATTGTGGTTGGTGCCTTGGGGGCACCCTCCTATGTGATTGTCCCTAAGACACTTCTTTTCTCCTCTCTTATTTATTGTTTCTGTTACTCTAGTGTTTCCACCTATTGGGCAGATGATGACAAACATTTATACTAAAGCGGACTTAGTGTCCCTTTCCAGAGCAATAAAAAATTGGACTTAGTTCCTAATATGATGATGGGGTTGTATATCTTATCCGACGATTGGCTAGTTGTAGCACTCATGCTTTCCATGTAGTGAATTCTATGATGTTTCTATTGCATTTACAAACCATAACAATACTACTACTCCATGCACCTTTGTTTTCCTTTGAATCTAGCCTTAGCGGTACTCAATTTGGAGAGCTTCGTGATATAGCCCATGGTTATCCTTGAACTTTGATTTTGTTGTATAACCTTGGCTCTTTGTGTGGTTAATCATATTCATTGATGTTGTTGTTTATCATTATGTTTTAGACACTAACATGTTTCTTGCAAGGATGTCACCACCGGGGGGCATGGGCTTTGCAAAAGTCAGTGTTCCCTTGTGTGTTTTCTTCCTAACTTAACGTGCTTGATATCGATAAATGATATCAACCACCTTAAGGTGGGGGCATATAAGGTAAGTTATCTATTATAGATGTTAGCAATGTGTTTGACCTCAGATGTAGAGACTTGTGCCCCAGAGTAGTGCATCATGCATCCTGAGTTTATTTGAAATCAATAAATCAATCATGTAAACCATCTGCAGAGGCAGGATATCAAGCATATCCTTTTTCTTAAGCCCTCTGTAGAGGCGGGGATGGTGTATTTCTTGGAGCAGATTGCATCATCCTGTCATTTTCAAAAGTCCTCTGCGGAGGTAGAGAGTGGTTATGTGACTAACTCAACCCTTAAGTGTGTCTTCGATGATTGTTGTGTCAAAGCCCAATCATCGGTGTGTGCCTATAATGTGCCTGAAATGGTGTTGGACATAGAAATAGGTACACTCCATCACTTGTCTGCTATGTTTTCTCTATGTCTTCAAGTGTTTTTGTTTTGGCGTACTTGTTTTGTATGGCATGTTTGTTGCCCCATATGCAGAGACCAGCACCTTTGAATAGTGCTTTGTGCATTTTGGGAGGTTTTGCATGTATTGCATGTGTGTTGCCCCATCTACAGAGACTAGCACCCCTGAGTAGTGCTTCGTGTATAATGGAAGGTTTCTTTACTTTCCAGTACTTGCTTTTGCATTTCATATATATGAGAAAAAGAAAAGAAAATATATCATTTTGTCTTCCATGTATTAATGTTTCTTCTATGCATTGACTGTCTTCCCCATTTTTTGCATGATTGTAACTATCTTCTCTATGTTTTGCATGCCTGTTATTGTCTTCTATGTGATCGGCATGTCTTCTCCGTGCTTGGAGTGTTTACTGTGTTTGTGACCTTACTTTAATGCATGTATTGGCCTCATTTTTATACATACATTAAAGTGGGGGCTAAATGTAACATCAGAAAATGTCCCCTTGGGGGCTTTTCCCTCATAAGGTTTAGCTCTCAGGTTTTTAGAGTGCATTTAGGATATTTTAGTTCATATTTTGGCATCCCGATGGACTAAGACCTAGGTTTCATGGAAAATGGGACCTAGAAGGACCCCTTGAGCTGCACCTTGCCTAAAATACAGGGGGAGGACTTGGGTGCCCGCGCCCTAGTCCTCCCCTATTTTTGGGCAGCCCTAATTTCTTGGTGTCAGTTTATGACCGTTAGGTGGTTTTTTGGCCAACACGATAAAGTTTAATTTTTAAAATCTTGGCGAGAATGCTTGCAGGTGCATATATAAGCATGTGTAGGAATTCATTTGTAAACTAGATGATTACTAGCAAGCTATTATGTTCTCAAGGTGATTGAAGGCTTTCTATTGTGTTGCAAGAGCACACTTGTATGTTTTGTGTGTTGATATTTGCATATTTGAGCATTAATCTTCTCATGGCATGATGGGTATCTTCCTCCATGAGAGATTCACTACAAGGTGACATAATATTATGTTTTTATCATTGATTCCTTTAGTTTTTCCCTCTACTTCACAAGGGCATGCACTCTTTGTCTGACAACGGTGTTCGGAGACTTAAGTGTCCTCTAGGGATTGACTGAGGGAAACCTCTAAACACCACATCCCCCTAACCAAGTCTTGTGATTGCAGGTTATAGGTGTCACATTTGGGAAAAGTGGAGTTGTAGGAAGGAGTGGCAGGCATCAAGGATTTGGGATCTGAAGAAAAGTCAGACAAAGGAGTACTTCTAGGACTAGCGCACCCGCAAAAGTGTCCTCTGCAGACAGATCTCAAGAAATAGAAGTTATAGGACCGATCAATGTCGGAAGGAGGTCTAGATTCTATGAAAAAGTAGGTATCTTGGATTTGGGTGCCCGCACTAGTGTCCCCGATTGTTCCACCTTAAAACCCCAAAAATAGGTATTCTGTAATTTGTAATTTTACTCCTGTTTGTAAGAGCTTTCTCCATCTTTCATCAATTTGTTGTCATATTTGCATAATTAGGGTTTTAATGGTTAATTAGACATAAGAGAAGGAAAATTAATAATTAAATTTCTTAATCCAAGCTTCCCTTGATTTGCAAGTGACCTAAAGGATGATAGTGCTCGTCACTCGACCCTAAATCCCTCAATGTTTAGTGGAAAGGAGGATTTTAACATCAAAACAACAAAAGATTACTAAAATCCAATTTTACCCTAAACATTTTGGTGAACCCATATTTTTTTACTTAAATTGCAACTTGTTGAGTCTTTTGTCTTTAGATTTAGTGTGATTTCATTCATTCATTTGGTCATTTACTTTATTGCATTGAGAATTTTTTTTAAAAAAATTGAAAATTTGGAAAAATACAAAAAAAATGCATTGTTTGCCTTACTAAATTGCATCAATTCTTCCTAAATTTTCTAAATTGATGATTTTTACATCAGATCTGATATAAAATACAGAAAAATACAAAAATTCAAAATTTTGCCTTGCATTTTCATCATTTAATTGCTAGGGTTTTGTGGAAATTTTGTCAATTTTATATAACCTAGTATTTCCAAAATCTAGGGTTTGTAGAAAAAACATTTTATCATATTTTTCTATTGATTTTAGAGACTCAGTCAAATTTTCATTTGGCTGTAGTCATTCATTTTCGTGTGAATTTGCATTTAGATTTAAAATATTTGCATTTTTGCATAGAAAATTTCAACAAAAACTAGCAATTTTGATGCATTTTCATTAAATTTGCATGGACATTTTGCAGGTTAAGGATTGAAAATTATTTTCAGATCTGAGAGTAAGTCAATTTTATCATAAATCAGACTTCAAAGCATTCACATAGAATTTTGTCTCAAGATCTCAAACCTAGGGCTTCAAAAGCAACAATTTTCACTAAAATCGGCCTTATCGATTCTCTAAACATGCACTATAGGTGTGTTGTGAGAGGTATTTTTGCATTAATTTTCTATTATTAGGGTAATCATTTTCTTCCCCTCATAAAAATCTTCACAACACCCTTTTAACGGGTTCTTGTAGTGAAAATTTGGTGAAAAACTACACATTTTGGCTATTTTCGCCCTAGGGTTTAACCTAGTTTGCACTCCAAGTGTGTTATGATAAACTTTATGGATTGAGGTGACTGATTTTATTTATATTCTTTTCTCTACCTCCTAAAATTCCTTACAACAACCATTTTCCTAGGTCTTGGAATTGAAAAACCGTGAAAAATTACATATTTTGCTATATTTTCACTAGCGTTTGACCTTAAGTGGCGCTAAAATCATGTTGTGTTCAGTATTTTAGCACTAAGTGGCTGTTATTACTAATATTATTTTCTTTCCATCATCATTTTCCTCACAACACCCTTTGTTATGCAGTTTGCATTGAATTTTGGTGAAAAAGTGCCTATTTTGACACATTTTCACTATATTTTGACTTGGTGTTATCCTAGATTTGCATCAAGAGTGTGTTGAGAGTGATTATATTGTTGTTTTGGACTGATATCAGACATATAAATTTCTTCCCTTGACTTAAATCTGCATAGCATCCTTTGTTTCATTCGTTTACATTGAAAACTATAAAAAAATCAAGCGTTTTTAGCATAGCATAAATTTTGCATTAATGGATTCTCCTAATGGTACATCTTTAGAAGATCTATATGAGTACATTGTAAATTATGAGAATTTTTGCAAATTCACTAACAAATATCCTCAAATCTTGCATCAAATAGCATACATCTACGTCATTGACATAACCAACACTGCTCCATGTGATATCATTCGATCAATAGCTTACTTCGAAAACTTTTGTGAGACTATAGATGTTTTCCCTTCAATCATGGGGAATCTCAAAAAATGTATATCTAGAAACCACCATGGGGAAAGTAGTCATGATAAATTTACTCCCACTCTCCCTTTGTTTCATGATGATATAATGAAAATCCTTTCTGAGACCTATGAAAGGTAAATAGCAATGGGTGAGTTATCAAAGAGACTTCTCCCAACATAAGCCCACTTGGTGAGGATATATTAGCACAAGAAAAAGATATCATCAATACATTTCTCCACACCTCTTCCATCTCTTCCCTCTCTCCCTAATTAGGAGGAAGCTTTGGATGATGAGGATTCTCTTTGTAACCATTTGCTTGATAACTTGCCACCCGATGTTTAAGAACTTCTCAATTACATGCTAAACCAGAAAATAGATCATGAATTATCACATACTTTGGAAACCAATGAAATCCCACATGCTATGGAAGAACAAGCTATCCCTTTGATTCAAGTCATTCCAACACCCTATATAGGGACTGAAATGGGTATCTTTTAGATGCCTCCACAAGCTCATTTAAATGATATTTCAAATGCTCCTATTGCTAACACAGACAATGACAACATCCCATCTCAACCATCTTTAAGAGAAACCTTTCCTACATGGTTACCCTTGCAAACTCATGAACATATGGAAGAGAGAAGAAGTGATAATGCCTTAACCATTAAGATAAAGATCAAGATTTGTGATACCCTCTAGCCTACCAGGGCCCTACAAGTAAGTATCTTTAACCCTTTATCTCTCTCATGACGTGCTTCCCCCGTGATGTGTTATATATTGTTTAGACCTCCTAGGATGACCTCAGATTCTCCCGTAAGGTTCAAGATACCAAGAGACTGCCTCTGTTGTGACCTTCTTCTATTTGTATCATCATTCTTCTAAATTACTCTCTCTGATTTCATTGTTGTGTGTTGTGTCTTACAGACATAGCATCGTGGTTGGTGACTTAGGGGCACCCTCCTATGTGACTGTCCCTAAGACACTTGTTTTCTCCTCTCTTATTTATTGTTTCCCTTCCTCTAGTGTTTCCACCTAGCAGGCAAATGATGACAAACATTTATACTGATGCGGACCTAGTGTCCCTTTTGAGAGCAATCAAAAATTGGACTTAGTTCCTAATATGACGATGGGGTTGTATATCTTATTTGACACTTGGCTAGTGGAAGCACTCATGCTTTCTGTGTAGTGCATTCTATGATGTTTCTGTCGCATTTATGAACCTTAACAATACTACTACTTCGTGCACCTTTGTTTGCCTTTGAATCTAGCCTTGGTGGTACTCAATTTAGAGAGCTTCATGATATATCCCACGGTTATCCTTGAACTTTAAATTCATTGTATAACCTTGGCTCTTTGTGTGGTTAATCATATTCATTGATGTTTTTGTTTATCATTATGTTGTAGACACTAAAATGTTTCTTGTAGAGATTTTTTTATGGGAACATTTGGCGATCGTAAAGTACATGTCCCCACCAGGGGGCATGGGCTTTGCAAAAATCAGTGTTCCCTTGTGTGTTTTCTTCCTACCTTAACGTGCTTGATATCGATAACTGATATCAACCACCTTAAGGTGGGGGCATATAAGGTAAGCTGTTTGTTATAGATGTTAGCAATGTGTTTGACCTCAAATGCAGAGACTTGTGCCCCAGAGTAGTGCATCGTGCATCCTAAGTTTGTTTGCAATGAATAAATCAATCATGTAAGCCCTCTGTGGAGGTGGGATATCGAGCATATCCTTTTTCTTAAGCCCTTTGTGGAGGCAGGGATGGTGTATTTCTCAGAGCAGATTGCATCATCTTGTCATTTTGAAAGGTCCTCTGCGGAGGCGGGGAGCAGTTCCTTGACTAACTCAACCCTTAAGCGTGTCTTCGGTGATTGTTGTGGCGAAGAGCAATTATTGGTGTGTGCCTGTAATTTTCCTAAGATGGCGTTGGACCTAGAAATAGATACACTCCATTATTTGCCTTCCGTGTTTTCTCCATGTCTTCAACTGTGTGTTTTAGTGTGCTTGTTTTGTATGGCATGTTTGTTGCCCCATATGCAGAGACCAGTGCCTTTGAATAGTGCTTTGTGCATTTTGGGAGGTTTTGCATGTATTGTGTGTGTGTTGCCCCATATATAGAGACTAGCACCCCTGAGTAGTGCTTTGTGTATTATGGGAGGTTTGTTTACTTTCCAATACTTGCATTTGCATTTCAGATATATGAGAAAAAGAAAAGAAAAGATATCATTTATGTCTCCCATGCATTAATGTGTCTTCTATGCATTGACTATCTTCCCCTTGTTCTACATGACTATAACTATCTTCTCCATGCTTTGTGTGCCTATGATTGTCTTGTATGTGATCGGCATGTCTTCTCTGTGCTTGGTGTGTTTACTGTGTTTGTGACCTTACTTTAATGCATGTATTGGCCTCGTATTTATACATACATTAAAGTGGGGGCTAAATGTAACGTCAGAAAATGTTCCCTTGGGGGCTTTTCCCTCATAAGGTTTAGCTCCTCGGTCTTTAGAGTGCATTTAGGACATTTTAGTTCATATTTTGGCATCCCGATGGAATGAGACCTTGGTTTCATGGCAAGTGGGACCTAGGAGGACCCCTTGAGCTATACCCTACCTAAAATAGGGGGGAGGACCTGGGCAACCATGCCCTAGTCTTGCCCTATTTTTGGGCAGCCCCAATTTCTAAGTGTCAGTTTATGACCATTAGTTGGTTATTTTTCTGACACAGTAAAGTTTGATTTTTAAAATCTTAGCGAGAATGCTTGTAGGTGCATATATAAGCATGTTTAGGCATTCATTTGTAAACTAGATGATTACTAGCAAGCTATTGTGTTCTCATAGTGATTGAAGGTTTTCTATTGTGTTGCAAGAGCAGACTTGTATGTTTTATGTGTTGATATTTGTAGATTTGAGCATTAATCTTCTCATGGCATGAAGAGCATCTTCCTCCATGAGAGATTCACTACAAGGTGACATAATATTATTTTTTTATCATTTATTCCTTTGGTTTTTTCCTCTGCCTCACAAGGGCACGCACTCTTTGTCTGACAATGGTGTTCGAAGACTTAAGTGTCCTCTGGGGTTTGACTGAGGCAAACCTCTAAATACCACAACCCCCAAACCAAGTCTTATGATTATAGGTTACAAGTGTCACATTTGGGAAAAGTGGAGTTGCAAGGAGTGGTAGGCATCAAGGATTCAGGATCTGAAGAAAAGTTAGACAAAGGAGTTCTTCTAGAACTAGGGCCCCCGTAAAAGTGTCCTTCACAGATAGATCTTGAGAAACAGAAGCTATAGGGCTGATCAGTGTTAGAAGGATGTCCAAATTCCTCGAAAAAGCATGTACCTTAGACTTGGGTGCCTACACCAGTGTCCCCGACTATTCCACCTTGAAACCCTGAAAATAGGTATTATGTAATTTGTTATTTTACTCCCGTTTGTAAGAGCTTTTTCTGTCTTTCATCAATTTGTTGTTGTATTTACATAATTAGGGTTTTAATGGTTAACTGGACATAAGAGAAGGAAAATTAATAATTAAATTCCCTAATCCAATCTTTCCTACATTTACAAGTGACAGGGTATGATAGTGCTCATCACTCGACCCTAGATCCCTCAATGTTTAGTGGAAAGGAGGATTTTAACATCAAAACAACAAAAGATTAACAAGATCCAATTTTAGCCTAAATAGGTTTATCTCACAACTGGTAGACAAGTGTCAACCTTTTACCCACCTATTGCACAAAAACATACCATTCAGATGGGATGAAAAGTGTGAGGAAGGATTTCACTAAAGGAATACCTCATGAATCCACCTATTCTGATGCCAGCTAGAAAAGGTAAGCCTTTGTATCTATATATATCTGCTACGACAACAGCTCTCAGAGCCCTATTAGCACAATAGGATTATGAAGGAAAAGAAAGGGCTATCTACTACATCAGTCCCACATTGGTGGGCTACGAACTACAATATTCATAAATAGAAAGATCATGTCTTGCTATGGTTTTTGCTTCCCAAAAACTATGACATTACATGCTTGCACATTCAATCAAGCTTATTACAAAAATAGATCCACTAAAATACCTATTGAGGAAAGCAACTCTAATAGGCTACCTAGGCAAGTGGGTAATGTTGTTAAGTAAATATGACATCGAGTATGTAGAAAGGAAGGCTATCAAAGGTCAAATCATTGCCAATCAGTTAGTGTTGTGTGGTTACACAACACGCCCCATTTTAACTTGACAAAATAGGGACCCAACTTTTTGCTTGGCTTGGCTTGTGTTTTCCTGCTTTTCGACGGTCTGGTAAAAGTAAGTCATGCAAGTGATCCTGCATAAGGGAGCTGGGTAAGTCATGATGAGGTTAGTTTGTCAAAGTTAATATTTCATGTCAATAACCTCATGGTTGGAAAGAGTACAAAATTTCATGCAGGTTTGCCTTTTGGATCACCCTGATATTCCTTAGGGAAGGAAAGTTATTGCAAGTCAAAGTTTCGGTCAAACCTGATATCCCGGGGGGGTCATATTTCTTAATATCAGTCATCTTATGAAAGATCACCCCGATCTAATTTTATCACCTGATAAATCATTTGGTCTGATCCTCCGAATGTCAATTTTACGTGGTAGTGGTATTTACCCATCAAACAACATATATTTTGCCAGGGTCATATTTTGAATATCACCTGATATTTTGAATATCACCTTATCTTTCAAATATCACCCTGTCGTAAAATATCACTCCAGAGCCAATATGCTGATGATGTCATCCAATCCTGATGAATAAAGAAAATCACCTGACGCTGACATCATCATCCTTTTACCTCGCAGAGGTATATTTCCAGCAATCACCCTTTTTCCATAAGATGATGGTGACATCATCCTAATCTTTCAAAATGGTGTCACTTTACTCTTGAGGGGTGATATTCCAAATATCACCCAATATTCTAAACATCACCCGATCTCTTCGACATCAGTTTTCCTGCTTAAAGTGGAAGGTCATATTACACGGAGGGGATCACATTTCAAATATCACCTGATATTCCAAATATCACCCAATATTCTGAAGATCAAGCCCTTCTCTTGCCCCATCAAATTAAATGCACATAAACACAGTAGGTGGATTCCAGCTGATCGCGAACATGATGCAAACACCTAGCAACATCCGTAGATCCATGGTAGAAGATCAATGGTTTTAATCAATTTAACATGGACTTGCCCTAATTTACCCTAAGGATAAGATTAAAAGTGAAGTTATAGGCTCATTTGACATTTACCTTGCGAAGAAACAAGTTTTACAGAGCGCAAAACATTCAAACCCTAGTATGACCTACCTGCGGACATAAACAGCCTACAGTAGAATGAAGTACGTGATTATCACCAGTATTTGAACCTATTTTTGGTAATAATCTACTTAGTCTAGGAGAAACACGTGATCAAGTAAGTAATTAGAAACCCTCCTATTGCCTTTTTCTGCAAATATCTAGGTAGTAAGTCCTTTGTTGGTTTTACTCTGTAATTAGACATATCATGATGAAATGAAAATGGATAGGTATATTATGCATGATACCATGAACGTATGATGTTGTATATGCATACATGTGGATAATGTTGTAAGACCAGTTGTGTTTATTACAGGAACCTATGGCGGATGTCAGGAAGAATAGGTGTCTAATGTAGAATTCCTTAAACCTATGTTTGCCCAACCTGAGGGAGTACAATTCAAATTTAGTGTCATCAGAGATACCCACCAAGGAAACACAGATTTAGCGGCATGGTCAGCCAAGATGGGCGAGGACAAACAAAGTTCCCTACTGGATAACGTTTTCGTATTGGGAATGTGGTATGCAGTTGGATTTCCCTACACCATGGAAACTCTAGAATTGGTAGTTGAGTGTGCCATAAACTATAAACCTAATACAAGGAGGGTAGAAAAACATGGAAGGATATATGTAGACTTGTCTATCAAAGGAATTACATCTTCTTTCAACCTTCTAGTTGGGAAAAAGGTGGTTAGTATGGATCTGAAGAAACTGGAAGTTGAATATACCAATAACAAGAAGACTGCAAGAAAGAGGATGTACCAATGGAGGGCAAAGAATAGTCCTTACACGGCCTCTGCTAAATTACCAGTGCACATGTACAAGTTTGATTTTGATGATGAGAATCAATATATGATTGCCTTGCTAAACAGAGTGACAGGTCACCCTAATGCTGGAAGCTTCAAGGACTAGATGTACGGGATCATCATGATGAGCATCTACACAGATAACTAGCCATTATGGGCTAAGATCATCAGTGATGCCTTGGATGAACAACTAATGAACCTAGGGGGCCTGGACTATTCATTTTATATGACTTCATATATTGTATATTCATGTGCCTACAAGGTTACATTTGATGCATTAACTACAGTTGGAAAGATTGGTGGCAGTATAGATGATGCCCATATATGGGATCATTATCCTTAGTTGCAGAGAGCACATTACCTTCAGGATTATAAATTAGTGAATGATGCATTTTCTATGCATCTGGTAAGAACAATGGAGGAGGATAGAACCAAAAGACTGAGCATGGAAGCTCAGGAAGTCATATATAGGCATGGTGCCTGGTTTATCCAATTTGCAACATTCTCCTACATCAAAGTAGAAGGTTTTGCAGACCAGCCCTTGATGCTACCTAGGTACCCTACTGATGGGGTAGTCCTGATGGAATTTTTGAGATAGATATAAAAAATATTGGATTCTTATAAAGGAAATAATAAGATTCCTCCAGTTTTGTTTCCAATAACTATAGGGTGGTATGTATGCCCTGATTCAGAAAATATAAAGAAAGCCATAGCCGGTCTGAGCATGATGAACTTATAGCCATTCCCATTGGCTAGATCATATGACCCCTATGGGAGGATGTAGAAGATCATGGGAAAGCCCATTCATTAGAAATACTTAGGGGATTTATGGATAGACTGTGAGGATGAGGCTGAGGTTAGAAGGAGAAAATACCAAAGACTCACCCTCAACTAGATCAGGACATTTGATTGTATTTTAGTGCATGCACAATTGAAGAAGGATGATGGTAGGTTATTATCAAATGAATATGAAGAAAAGAATGTGTATAATGACACCATGTCAGCGCCTGACCTAACGTAGCTTGAAGACATTTCACTGGATAGGTTTACAGGTGGGGTGCTGCAGTTGACCCAGACATGGGTGGATGCACAAATAAATATACTGAAGAAGAAGGGGATGGCCATCACGGTAGATAACAAGAGGAAAAGGCAAGAAATTCCTAATGAGGAATATGATGACTTTCTTGGAGAGAAAAGAAAATCTGATGGAGAAAGGCTGCCACCCCAGAAACAAGGAAAAGGACCTCCCAGTAAGAAGAAGAAAACTGAAGATACACCTAAGGGAGTAATAGTTGAGAGAATAGATATACCAGTTGAGGATGCGTCTACATCCAAACAAGCATTAGCCTCGTCAGCTCCACCTCCAAAGGATAAACAAAAGACTAAAAAGATCCTGAGGACGGCTGTGGATACTGCAGAAATACAGGATCAAGGCCAAACTTCACAGCAATATGTACAGAAAGATATTCTTATTGAGGAGGAGCCTACAGAGGATGACCCCTTGGTGGTCACCATGAAGAGGAAAGTAGTATCCTTAGTAACTTCAACCCCTAAAAAACCAAGAACACATATGAGGGGTGAAATAAGACATGACCTTGTTATGTTGAGGGGAGCAGGTAGTGAAGTGTTTAAAAAAGAGTTGCAACATAATGTACCACTTCCTACCATCATTCAGTTTAAGACTTGTTGTGATGTTCGTAACACGCCCCATTTTACTCCTTAGCAAAATGAGGACCCCTGCTGTGGCTTTGTTTTTTTTCTTTTGTGTGTTTTGTTTTGCTTCATGGTAAAGCGAAAGAAGAGTTAAAATTGCAAACTTTGATTAAAAAAAATAGAGAAAAAATACATTTTTAGTACCAGGGCATGATATGGTTGGATTCCTTGTAAAAAATGAGCTAGGGTTGCTTTTTGAACCACCTTAAAATTCACCATATTTTGGAAGTTATGATCATTTTGGTAAAATATACATTCAGGTTTGTATATCGCTTTGCATATACAAAGTCCTTTGTATGTGCAAAGTCCTTTATAAAGTTCCTTTTGTATATCACTTTCATATACAATGTTAATTACATGTCCTTTATCTTGTATGCATTTGGTAAAAGTTTTGAAGTATGTACATACAACATGGACCCGAAGTGGTTTTAGAGTTAGAATGAATGAGGGTTTGAATTCCGTTGTATGTATCTCACGTTGTATATTTTGGCAGGTCGAAACATACAAGGCAAATGTGCAATACACTTTATACGTGGCGCGGAATTCAAATTTTATGAAAAGAAGTTTTATGGTTGTATTTCCACCGGCTTGTATGTCTAAATAGCATACAAATATACAATGCACTTATGCATTTCGCAAACCCAAAAAGGTTATTAAACAATGCTAATTCATTGTATATTCACGGATTTGAAAAGAAAGGGGCGGGGTTTGTATAATATACAACGCCCATATATAACACGGATTTAAAAGGGTTATTAAATGGAGTTAAGTCATTATATCTTTTACATTATGTATATTGGAACACACAACGAGATATGCATACACCGGACCCGAAACATCTTTGAATTGGAATTAAGTCTTTGTATGTTTCGACTTGTATGTATGTTTCGATATACATACATTCCGAAACATACAAAGCGGAGATAAATTGTCCGAACCTGAAAGTCTATTAAAAAAGGCTTAAATCCTTGTATCTTTAAAACATCCAAAGCAAACATACAACGAAATATACAACCCCGGAACCAAAATTTTATCAAATAGGGTTAAGTCCATATACGCTTTAAACAATGCATATCGAAAGATACAAGTGAAAATGCTTGTATATTTTTGTGTTTGTATATTTCTAATATACAAACCAATATGGAAGGTTAAACATACAAGCCGGAATTGAAAAGAGTTCAAAATCGGGTTAAACCAATGTATTATGTCTAGATTGTATATTGAGATATACATTGCACTATGTGCATTGCGCGGACTCGGCATGTGAATAAAATGTGGTGTATAAAATTTGAGGTCCAAAAAAAGACATACCAAAGAAGAAGGTGAGGGGGACCCCACCACTTGTATATTGAGTTTGTTTGTATGTAGGGGATATACAAGTGAAGGATGCATTGAGTCATATACAAACCGGAACCCAAAGGAAATCAAAACCGATTTATTGCTTGTATCGCGTCCGACTTGTATATCGGAGGATACAATGCATATGTACATGGGGCGGAATTGAAGAGTGGTTTAAATAGAATTAATTACTTGTATATTTTCAGCTTGTACATTAAGATATACAAACCGATATACAATTGTGATATACAATCTAGAATTAAAAGGAAATTGAAATCTAATTTAACGGAAACGTCGCACCTAGCATGTATATCAATATGTAGAGATTTAAATGAGGAAATGAGTGGGAAAAGATAGAACGATAGGAATTTTGAGGCTGATTTTGGGGCTTGAATGCATTTTTTTGGTCAACGATAGTTGACCCAACTTTTCTAAGCACTGTATATGCATTTTTGACCTGCATTTTTTCATGGATTCAGGGCCCGACCTCTTGCGTTCACACAGTCGCAGCTTGATTTAACAAGTGTTTCAATTCCTACTATTTATTGAATGAAATGATACTTATTGCTTATTCATTTTTGTAGGTTTGCAGTTGAGGAGGGAGCTGAAACTTAATGGCGGTGACATCACGGAGAAGGAAATCAGATCTCAGGAGCAGAGGAAGATAAGGATGAAATGTGAAGATGTCAAGGGTCTTCACTGATGAAGACAAAATGTAGTTGAAGACATTATTGCAGCAGACCACAGAAGTTATTATTGAGCTACTAGGGCTTCCAAAATGGCATATTTTGCCTAGATTAGACGTATGCTTAGAGATATTTTGGGAGATTTGATCTCCAGTATTTATAGTGTAACCAGAGGTTTGAACCATTGTTTAACTAGGGTTTTGAGCTGTATTGAGGACAATCAAAGTCTATATATTGTGCCTCTATGCACTGTAATACTTTACACAGGGGCTACATAGAGATTTGTAGTAGCAAGAATTTGTAAAAATAGCATTTTAGTTTAGTTTAGAAGTAGAAGAAGGAGGTCGCCTGTGTCTGCAATAAGGAATGCGTGGAACATCTAGCTTCCTTACTATATCTGTAAAGCTTGTAAGTTTTCTGTAGTTTGGTCAATGAAGCTAAGAGTCATTCAGACATTGTAAATCTTATATGACTGTCTGTTTCTAATACAATTGAATCTAGAATTCTACATCTATCTTCTAAGTGTTTTCCTACTCTTCAGTGTTTGAAACATTTTCTCTTAGAGCTTGCAATCTTAGGTGGATGTTTGTGAAAATGCTCAGAACTTACACTTAAGGTTTTGTCTGTGGATTTGATCAAATTGCTGCAATACTTATACAATGGATAACAGAACAACTAGATCCTTTGGTAGAATGAATGATGTTTAGTTTAGATCTTTCTAACTTTTCCCAACCCATCGATGTTTAGTTTAGATCTTTCTAACTTTTCCCAACCCATCTAAAAATACTTAGCTTAAAATGCAAAAACTTAAAGGAAATTTGTCTCATATTTAAAAAAGCATGCATAACAGAGTTGAAAGTAGATAGTTTTCATAATATTGAAGAGGAGAAAGATGCAATAATTCAAGAAAACCATTTAAAGCTTTGTAGCACAACAACATTTTTTATGCAAAAGGAATGAACAACATGTTGATATTGATGATCTTTTGCATAGTTTGAGTCCAGTAAACCAATAAGAAACCCTATACTACGTAAGGCCCCTTGAACATTACAGCTTCACATTGACCAACTGAATTTGCCCAATAGGTCAAGACCTGACCATATTAAACTTGGGATTAAGTGAATCTTTACCAATTCCTTCATATCTTTCAAGTCAGTTTTGGTTCATTTTATGTGAATTTTAACTAATTGTTATGATTGCATCAAAACAATCACCAACAGTTTTTCTAGCACTAGGAGGGCATGACTTGAGTTAGGGTTTGTTTCAAGAAAACTAGCTAATAATAGTGATAGAGTGACCAGGTCTAGATCTAGTTTAGGGGATATTTTTGTGCAACTACCTGATACAAGGTGAAGTAAGATCCCTTTGATTTGGAATCCTAAAATATCACAAGCAAGAAGTTCATTTGGAACACCTCCTGGGTCACCTTTTAACATACATAACATTGTGAGTCCTGACAGATCACTATTCAGATCTTTAAATCTTGGTTCAGGTACTCCTAGAGGTCCTAATCCTCCTATAAATCCTAATCCCCCAGGAAATTTAGGTATTCCTATAGGTTCAGGTCAAGCTCAAGCACCCACAATGGCTTATTTCAATGTCCAGTCTTGTTGTGTGGTTACACAACACGCCCCATTTTGCATTATCAAAACAGGGACCCAACTTTGCTGGCTTGTTCCCTTGCTTTTGTGCTCTGGGCGGTAATGGTAAAACAGTATCAGTCAGTATGCATATGCCTAATCTCAAGCATATTTGTGATCTTGAAGTCTAAGCTCAAATTTGAAAGTCTGAATCTATCCTCAGAAAGCTTACCATGTGAAAGAGCTTGAAATTCCATGCAGGTTTGCCTTTTACATCACTAGAAAATGCGTCCATATGTGGAAGTTATGCATAGTCAAAGTTTTGGTCAAACCTGATATTCGCAAGAGGATCATCATATTTTTATCCTCAGTCATGTTGTCAAGATCATCATGATCTTGGTCTATCACCTGATAAAAATCATGCAGTCGCAATATCCGGACGTTAATTTTGGGTGATAGTGTGTTTTACCCGTCAAATGGCCTTATGCTTTTCGCAAGCATCATATTCCGAATATCACCCGACATTTCGTAATGTCCTCCTGCCAAGAAATATGACCTTTTGCAAATATCCTGATGACGTCATCCCGATCTGATAAACGAAGAAACAAATATTAGGAGGACATCATCATCACATTTCCCTTCGGCAGGATATTTTCCAAAACATGATCCGGTTCGCGAATATGACGATGACGTCATGTTCTAAGTTTAACAAAAGCCCCAGATATCCTGATGACATCATCTGGACATTCGGAAGGGGGAGCATCATATTTCGCAATATCCTGCAGGTAGATGGAAAGCTTTAAGTTTCCCCATTGGCATAACATTGTCTGTCGACCGGGCTTTGTTTTCTTTCGCCGATGCAGATAGTCACCCTGATGAGGGGGTGATCAGCCTAGTTTTCGCTATCGGCCAAGTTCGTTTTTCTCCCGCCGATATGAGTTGTCTCCCCGATGGAAAAGTCCATCGGCCTAACCTTTGCTATCGGCTGAGTCCCGAATTCTCTTGCCGACTGTTGTTTGTCTTCCCGATGGAAAGGTTCATCGGCATAAGTTTTGATATCGGCCGAGTCAGGAAATCTCTCCCCGATAGTTGTTTTCTCACCGAAAAGGTGATCAACCTGACATATAGTGTCGGCCAAGTTCATAATTGTCTCGCCGATATATATATATATATCCTCCACCCGATGAAGAGTTCCTCATCGGTATAACTTTCGCTGTCGGCCTTATCTTGAGTTATCATGCCGATAGAACATGTCTTCCCGATGGAAGGACATCATCATGATTTTTGGCGTCGGTATAAGTTTAGCCGTCGGCCTAATGTAAAATTGTCATTCCGACAGTATGTGGTCACGCCGAAATACATACATGCATCACATACAAAGGCAGACCCGAAATATTATGAAATGCGATTTAATCATTGTATATTTTGCGATGTATATGCACTATTTTGAACCCAATATACAAGGAAATAGGCAGGAAAATGAAGTGATGGATTTTTCAATCCATTTGAAGCCCGATAGCCTGATTTTTGGTCAACGATGGTTGACCAGTGTATTTTTAGCCCTGTTTATGCATTTTTTGCATGGTTTTCACAGAATTTGAAACCCATTGCATATGTTTGAACATGGGGCTTGTTTTAATGTGAATTTTAACTTCATGCTATGTTCCACATGATGATGAACTTAATGTTTGTCTATTTATTTGCAAGAAGTCATGATGCTGTTAGAGCTGTTGCTGAGCATTGTATGGTTGCACAAGGAGGCAACATGAACCAAAAGTGAGGAGGATATTGTCAAATATGCTGTTTGCTAGCTGGAGACCGAATCAAATCAAAGATGCTGGAATATTCTGTGCCAGCTATACATTTGCCAACTGGCAAAGCACGTGCTATTCATCTGGACCATTGATTGTTCTGGGAGGATCCTGATCCTTGGATCATTGTAGCTATTTTCTGGCATTTGCTCTATATAAGAGCCAAAGCTTGTCGAAAAGAGATAGAGAAAAAAAAAGAAAAAGATACATCGGAACATCTGGCACATTAAGGCCAATTACTGTAGAATCGAATACGAGGTCGAATTGCTAAGACTAATGAGGATTGAATCGTTGAAATGTCAAGGTTCTTTCTTCAGATCACTGTAAATGTACCTGTTCTTGAGCATACTGAATGGATATGAAGTTTCAGATTACATCTTGATTGTAAATTTTACGTAATCTTCTTGTTGATTTCTAGATATGTACTGGGGAATGCTGTGTTCAACTAGAAGCGCTTTCATTTCATCACATGTTGTTGTCAACTTTTCCTTTGAAGATTTGCACTAGATCATGCAGATTTGTGGAATGTCCTGGTGAAGTATGATTCTAGTTTCCTTCTTTTCATTGCATGTATGGGAGCTTGTATGTGGATCAGTGATCTCAGTCAAGTAGTTTTGGGAATCTCATTCTTTACCCCTTTTCCTTTTTTTAATTTCATAAATTCATCACCATAACTGCAAGTCATGACAAATAATAAGCAGAAATAGAGAGGTATGCTGAAATCCCGTAGGTAACTGAAAATCATTAGCATATTTGAGTTAAATGCATGTAGTATTGAACATATCATGCAAAGAATTGCAAATAATAGTAGAAATCATGCAAATATCAGCCTGTAAGCACATTATTTGACTAAATTCATAGTGCAGAGGTAGAATTATTAAAGATTTGTACAGGGTAGACATAAATAATAGGATATTTGGAGGAATATTGGTGAACTTTGCAGAAATTACTGAAGAACGTAAGGCCCCTGAATGGAAAACAGCAACACACATCAACCACTGAGTAACGTCAGTAGATTAAGACCTAATCAACAGAGACTTGGGATCATGAATTCTCTGAATTCATCGTATCTTTCAAGATGAGTAAAGGTTGTTGTGTAACTTTTATTCTATGTTTGTATATGACTAACATCATGACCAACAAGTCTCCCATACACTTTAATGATTACAATGAGATGCCCAAAAATCTAGAAAAGATGTGTCCTAAATATCAGTTACACCAAGACCCAGAAGACCACATTAGAATATTCAAGGAAGCATGTTTTAGGGCTAGATTAGATCACAAGGACATTGTGTGTAGATTGTTTCCTTACACCTTTAAAGAACAAGCATCTAACTGGTATGTAAACCTACCCAATGGCTATATTTCTTCCTGGTCACTTATGGAAGAAGCATTTCTGTCAAGATTTAGAGGACCCATTGATCCTTGCATCTTGTATCATAAATTGGCTACTATAAAATGAGGTGAAGGAGAGCTAATTGATAATTTCAATGACAGATTTCAAAAGGCCTACTCTAGGCTGGTAGCCCCTTACACAGTAGATGATGATACCTTGTTAGCCATGTACTATGCTACCTTGGATCCTTTAACTGCCATGTTTGTCAAAAGAAAACCTAACATAGATTCAATATCCAAAGCCTATAAAGAGGCAGCCTTAGTAAATCAAGAGATGAGGCATACAACTTGTAGCCCATTTGTTAATGGAGGAAATTTTGGGATGCAAAATTAGGCACAACCATGGAATGGAGTCCCTATGCATCACACTCCACTAATAAATCTGGTTCCTTCTTACACACCTGTGTATATTCCTACCCCAATTCAAACCATAGCTCCTTACACAGGTAACACTACTAATAACAATCAAGATAATGGTCAGCCTTTCATCTAACCCCCTAGGGATACAACTGTGGCAAAAGCATAGGAGGAAAGGGAAGAAATCAAAGAGATCACTGCAAATTTGAAAAGATTGACCACTAAAGTAACACAACTAAGAAATGAGAACCTCTATGGGAGAGGTAACCAAGGATACAATCAAAATCAAAATTATAACCAAGGCCAAAATCAAAACTATAGTTCAAATCAAAATCAGCATTACAATCAGAACTATAATCAGAGCCATACCCAAAATAATAGCTAGGGCCAATGTTCAAATCAGAGTCAAAACTATAATCAGCATCAAGGTCATAACCAAGGGCAACCAATGCAAAATAGAGGGCCAGTGATAGATAATAGGGTCTGGGGTAACAATAACAAAAATTAGAATCAGCCTAGGCCATCCAATACATGGAACACAGGACCAAACAATGGTACTCTATCTTCTCCTTTTGAGAATATAGATAATCATGACGCAAAACAAACGACTAGCATCCAAATGGCCAATACATCACTAAAAAACTAGTGTAGATTTCACAATACCAATGCACATGCTGAGCTTGACTATCCACAGTTTCATTTAGCAGCCAGCATATTTAATATAGAGGTGTAGCCTCCTACTTCTGAGTTTCTCATTCCCAAGGGTAATGAGGTAGTACCCTCAGGGTATGATACAGCTTTAGTTTTAGAAACCTTTACCTTTGCAACTACAGAAGAGAAGGAAGATGAATTGTTAGAGGATGAACCATACTTTTGTGAAAATCTTTATCCTGAATCAGCCTTTGTGTTAAATGCTTTTTAGTTTCCCTTTGAAATAGAAAATGAAGTATTGACTAAGATAGAAGAGGTGTAGGCTTTTCAACAGACAAATAAAAACCACACCTACAATTTAAGAAATAACACTAGGCCAGGAGGACCTTTCACCACTTCCACTCCTCCTAACAACTTCAATACACCCCTAGATCAGAACGCTAGCAACAATCCTACCATACTTAAGGCTAATGCAAACAGTGGAACAACATTAGAAAAGGCCCAAACAAGTAAAGCTGAAACAGTAGAGACAACAAGATTAATGAGTTACTTGTCAGAAGAAATAAAGAAAATAAAGGTCAGTATACCTTTGAATGAATTATTGAAAACTCCAGGGATCAGGAATGCTTTTATAAAATCTCTGGATGCATCCATAACAGATGGGGTTGCTACTGATATAACTATTCCTAATAGAGATTCACCGCCTAAAGAGAAAAGTAAGAAAGTTGAGTAGCCTTCCAATACAAATGTAGTAATGTATGCTGATAAAAAGGATGCTCCCCCTTTCTTGTTAACTATTAGATTGTGTGGGAAGAACATACACAACTACATGGTAGACTCTAGTGCCTCAGCCAACATAATGCCCTTAGGAATATGCAAAACTCTCGGGCTGACTCCCACCAGATCTGCCAAGGTTGTCACATAGTTAGATAAGACTGAGGTTAGTGTGATAGGAGAACTCATGAACGTTCAGATGTAATTAGCTTCAGACCCTAGGGTAAGCCAATTTATTGACATTCAAATAGTGGACATACCCATGAATTATGGAATGTTGTTAAGTAGGGATTGGTACACGACATTAAACGGATATATGGCCACCGACTTTTCACATATGTGGCTACCTTGGAGAGGTGTCCCAAACCAGATTAGAATAGAGGCAGAACTCAGGATGAAACACATGATAACAGAGTATAATCGAATGAATGAAATATTATATGCTACTGTTGAACCTGGTGCTTATAGAATTACTAACAATGGGGTGCAAATTGAAGAGATCATGATGTTAAACATTAGAGAAAAATGTGTTAGCAAGGAGACAACATTATTCATTGAGTCTGATGGAAATTCTTCAGATGAAGAAAATAGTGCAATGGAAAAATTTGGTCATGCCATTAGACAAGAGGTGGAAGAGTGCATTAAACAAAATCTACCGGCCCAATGTAAATTGTATAAAAATAGATGTAGGGTCCATGATAGGCCACACTCTAAGGAGAGTTGTGGAATGTGCAAAGACATCATTGAATATGAATGCAAATAATGTATAAAGAGGGTAGAGTCACAAGAGGAAAATGAGAATCCTGATCAACCACAGAAATACTTTTAGAGTAATGTAGATGCTCTGATTTTAAATTTAGAAGAGGGATTAAAGGACAAGGGTAGTTATCCTTTTGATTTGCAAGCTAAAAATACACATATGCAAGTTAACCAAATAGAAATACCCATGAATAAATATACTAGCACCTCACAAGTAGTGGAGGAGACAAAGCATGCTAGGGTAAAAGGTTGGAAAAGTAAAGATGGCATGTGGACATTAAAATGTGATGGGTCCAAGTCAAAGCAAGGAACAGGTATAGGTGTTGAACTCATAGATCCTTAGGGTAAGTCATACCTAGCAACATATAGACTGCAGTTTCCTATACTAACAATATTGCTAAATATGAAGCCTTAATTTTGGGACTTGTCATGGCCGTTAAGAAAAAGGTGAAGACAATTAAGGTATTTTCAGACTCTAAACTAGTAGTCAAACAAGTAAGGAAACTATATGCCTGCAATTACAAGAAAATGATTTGTTACAGACATAGAGTATGGGGTTTAATAGATTTATTTGATGCTTTCAACATAGAGCACATCCCTAGAGAGTTGAACCACAGGCCGGATGCACTAGCAGTTGCTGCTAGCACACTAGAACCCTTGGCACTATCAGGATTGAGATGATTTGCTGTTGAGCTAGTTAATGTTCCCAATATCCCAGACAACATTACACATTTTCAAGTATTTGGAGGGGATCAGCAAATTATTGATTTTCTAACTTGCAATGAGGTATTTGAGGCTCAAATCATTGATGAGCAAGAAAGGCTTGAGATAACATGGGATGAAGAGGATATAATCAACTTGAAGAGCAACTTTTTACCCAAAGGGGTAATTGAACTAGAACATATTTTTGACTTTGATGGAATAATAAGACAGAAAGATTTACCCAAAATAGAAGGGGGAAAGTGTGATTTACACAACTTAGGGATAGAGCAAAACCCACAAAATGTGCCAATCAGAAAAGCTTGCTTTGAGAAAATTAGAAAAGAAATTTTAGATGCTCTGAAAGATTACAAACACGTAATAGCATGGACATATGAAGACCTAAAAATCTATGATACGTCCATCATAACTCACGTATTACCTTTGAGACCAGAGATTAAACCATTTAGGCAGAAACAAAGGCCTGTAAACGCTATTCTAGAGCCTTTAATCTTCGAGGAAGTTAAAAAAATTACTGTCTGTTGGAACAATTTTCCCAGTCAGACATTCAGTCTGGGTAGCTAACCTAGTACTAGTAAGGAAGAAAAATGGAGACATCAGATTGTGCGTAGATTTTAGAAATTTGAATAAAACATCTAAAAAAGACAATTATCCTCTACCTCCTATAGACGAAGTGCTGCAAGTAGTAAATGGGGCAAAGATGATGTCTTTTCTAGATGGTTTCTCAGGTTATAACCAGGTTTTAATTAATAGAGATGACAGATTAAAAACCACCTTCACTTGTAAATGGGGAAATTATGCATATAGGAGAATGCCTTTTGGTTTAATCAATGCAGGTGCCACTTTTCAGAGAGCCATGGACATTGCATTCCATGGATTGTCAGGTAAGTGCATTGTTGTGTATATGGATGATCTAACTGTGTATTCCAAAGATGTATCCACTCATGCTAAAGATCTCAGGAAAATACTCAAGCGATGTGAAGGGTATGGAATTTCCCTTAACCCTAAGAAATGTTCATTTGGAGTCACTGAAGGTAAATTATTAGGGCATGTCATTTCTAAAGATGGAATATCGATTGACTCAGATAGAATAGAATCAATAAAAAATTTGCAAATACCAAACAATAGGAAAGAGTGAAAATCATTTTTTGGTAAGATTAACTTTGTTCGGAAGTTTATCATGGGTTTTGCAGAGATCATGCAGCCATTAAATGCCATGTTGAAGAAAGATGCGCAGATGGAGTGGATGCCTGTGGCTAGGGCTACATTCAAAGATATAAAGGAGGTAATTTCTGATGCTCCTATATTGGCAAGCCCAGACTACACCAAAACATTTTATATCTACTCCTTTGCATCCTCCCATTCAGTCACGGCTGCCTTGATGCAAAAAGGTGAGGACAATGAAGAAAGGCCCATCGCATTCATGAGCGCGCCTCTGAAAGACACACAATTAAGATATCTGGACACTGAGAGACAAGCATTTGTATTAATGAGGGCCGTGAAAAAATTTAGAAATTACATTCTGCACAGCCAGATCAAAGCCATAGTGCTAGACGCAGTAGTAAAGATGTTGCTGATGCAGAACAAACCTGGAGAAAAGAAAGCCAAGTGGATCACCACGCTACAAGAATTTGACATGGAAATCATTCCCATGAAGCTAGTCAGAGGGCAGGCATTGGTACAAACAATAGAAAATACAGATCTAGATTTGATAAAATAGCAGTATGTGCTAAATTCTCATGACACATCAGACTGGTATAGCGATTTAAATGCTTTTCTAATAGCTGTAAAGTACCCAAATAGGATGAAAGCTTCTCAGAGGAGAGATTTGAAGATTAAAGCATAGAAATATATGGTGCAAAGAGGTCTTCTATTCAGGAAGAACCATGATGGAATTTATTTGAGATGTCTAAATAGAGTTGAAGCGGATAAAGTGTTGACAAAGCTGCATGATAAGTACAGAACTGGTCATGGTTCCCATCTAGCTACAACACACAAGATATTAAGGGTAGGCTATTATTGGCCCACGATGTTCAGAGATACAGAGAGTGACATTAAGAGTTGCCACACCTGTCAGACTGCAGCAGATAAGGGAAGAAATCAGGCCAACCCATTACAACCTGTGATTGAATCAAGACCATTTGCACAGTGGGGCCTAGATTTTATTAGAGTCATCAATCCTCCATCTTCCACAAGACACAAGTTCATTCTAATGGTGATGGACTATTGTACAAGGTGGACTGAGGCCACATGCTGCAAATTCTCCACAACTGAGGTAGTTATCAAGTTTCTTGAAGAAAACATCATCACCAGGTTTGGAACTCCCTGTTCATTGGTATGTGATAATGGCCCTGCTTTCTCTTCTTTAAAATTTTCTAAATGGGCATTTGAATACGGGATTGTTTTAAAGTTTTCTTCAAATTATTACCCTCAAGGTAATAGATTAGTTGAGTCTACGAACAAAATTTTATTAGATATAATCAAAAAGCTAATTGCAAAGAGTCCTAGAGAGTGGAATACCTTGTTGAAATATGCACTGTGGGTAGATAGGACCAAGTTCAAAACAGCTTTAGGTAGTACACCTTATCATTTAGTTTATGGGACTGATCCCATACTTCCAATAAATCTAAGAATACCAATCATGAAGTTTGCCAATGAGTATTTAGGCTTTGATAATAATAGAGAAGCCAGGATAGTACAAATGTTACAATTAGATGAGAAAAGAGATCAAGCCATCAAGAAATTTGCAAAACACCAGGCAGTAGTTAAGAGGTGGTTTGATAAGAGAGCAAGAGTCAAGACATTCAAGATATCAGACTTAGTGTTGTGCTGGGACAAAGCATATGAAAAGAAGGGGAGCCATGGAAAATTCGATAAACTATGGCTAGGTCCATTGCAAGTCTCAGAAATAATAGGAGACAACACATTTAGACTCAGGACCTTGACAGGGGAAGATGTGCCATGACCAGTTAATGGCCAACATTTGAAACACTACTTCCAGGCCTGAGCTAAAGGGCAGTCCATTTTGTGTAATATAGTGTAGGTATTGTACAGTTTTCTTTGCTTTGTTTTCTATTTTCTTTTTTAGGTTAGTTGTTTGTATAGTTGTCCTTTTGCTTTGTTTTTTTCTCTTTGTCTTTCTTGTACTATCTGTTGTTGGTTTGTTGTTTTCTCCTTAGCAGGGATCTTTGTTTCCTTTAGAGTATTAAGGACCAAACTAACAACTATTGAAAATAGTATAAAATTCAGAATATTCAGGTTATTCATTTGCAATTTATACATAGCTTGTTGTGACTATCATGAATGTAGAGAGTTGTTTAGCTTCTAAAATTTAGTATTCAATAACAGTGATTGAGAGTTCGAAGAGGGTTTCTCACGATGACACACCTAAAATCCTTGGGTTTGTTGAACCTACCAGTGTAGATATTCGGTGAAAAATATGAGGTCACCCTTGCTACCATTACAATTCTCAACTTAATTTTAGCAGGTGTTCACTCCTTGCATCATGAAGTTACAACTGCAATATCTTGTGGAATCTCTTTCAAAAATCAGAAAATATTAAAAAATAAATAAATAAATAAAATGGATTATACAAAAAATTTAGATTAAGCCATCTATTAACTCTACCGGGGCTATAGACGCTCGTTGGCAATGGGGCTCTACTTAGGAGAATTGTAACGATAACCTTACTGAGGCTATGGATGCTCGCTAGTAGCAAGGCTCTATTCGGTTGGCTATGAGGGAATGTCCTCACCTACTTAGGCTAATATCAGTCACTAGTTTGTTCAACTGATCTTCAAGATGAGGATAATTAACCATGTGCACATACTTAAACTAAAGATGAAAATTCATGCATCCTTATTGAATACCTTAGGTCTCAAGTTTTTTTTTTTAAATGCGCCTGGTAAACTTTTTAACGTGACTGGTGACGCTGGTGCAACATGCCCTCCGGCTCCACGTGAATGCTTTTGCCCGGAGCAATGAACCGGTGAGGCCACAATTGGGGGACCTCATCCCCTAGGAAGAACACTTCAAACCCGTGAGCTCATTGGCCCAGCGAAGGCGTAAAGCCTTGCGAGCTCGTTGGCCCAGTGGGGGTTTGAACTCTGGTGGCCGCCACTACATCCTAAGTGACTTAACCACTGAACCATGCCATCATCGGCACCTTAGGTCTCAAGTTGAATAATAATTTGTGTATGTTAGGGTAAAATTGCAAATTAGGGCAAATAAATAAATAGCAATGATAAAAACCCTAGCAATGCACAATGAAGCACAAGACAACATGAAAATCAAAATAACAAATGTAAATGCAAACCGATCTCCACGCTATGCTCGATTTATCTCCATTGCTCTTCTCCACCTCGCATGAGCATGCAAGATTTTGAAGGATTATTGTTGGAGGAATGTTGGGTGCTCATTTCTGCAGCATAACATTAAGATGAAGATGCTATGAGGATGATAGCTGAAGGATGCAAAGGCTCTAATGATATTTTGACAGAATAATGGTACTTGAAGCTCAATGCATGTTAATGGCTTATGAGGGGTTTGATTTATAGAAAAGGCTTGGTTCAAATGGATGGTTGAGATTAAAAAGCTAAATGATTGATGTGGACGGCTAGGATTGATTAGGTTATCCCACTCTTCAAGGGAGTTGTAGTCATTTGACAAGTGTCAAGGAGGATAGGGCTCATGTGTGCTTGTGTACATAAAAAGTACTACATATAAAAGATATTAAATAAAAGGCTGTAGTACCACTTATCTTTTTAAATAAAAGAGGCACACATGTCGGCTAAACGATAAGATAAATTAATTAAATAAATAAAATTCATTTAATTAATTGGAAAGTCGGCTTATGATGAGAACTTAATTCAAATAAAATATTTGAATTAGTTGGGATATGATTTGGATATTAATTAAATAAATAAAATTTATTTAATTAATTGGATAAATGAATAGGATAAGATAAGATATGATGTGGAAATTAATTAAATAAATAAAATTTATTTAATTAATTGGGATGAGGATAGGATATGATTGGGATATGATGTGGAAATTAATTAAATAAATAAAATTTATTTAATTAATTGGCTAAGTAGGATAAGGATGGGATTGAATGGGATTTTAATTAAATAAATAAAATTTATTTAATTAATTGGCTAATGGAATAAGTGGGGTTAAGAGTGGGATTTAGGACAAAATGCTACATGATGTCTAAGTGATGTTTTAACAAGGTGTTGCAAGACATAGACAAATTTGGGACAATTTTGGGTGTCTACATTTTGCCCCTCTTTGAGATGATGTTCGAGATGATAAGATTTGTGTCGAGTAACATCATTTCAAAGAAGCTAAGGTATGGATAGAGGAACAGGATATGGGATGATGATGTAAGGATATGATGATGATAGAAAGAATGGGTTGGTGATGCCCCCTCGAGAGGATAGGTGGGTTGGACAAACACGGGTATGCTCTCGAAAATAAATGGCTTAGACTACAAAAGAAAGATAAGGGGGTAGATAGATAAAAGGATGATGCGTTATGCTGCAGTGAATGTGAGCAACCATGATGTTTGATATAGCACTTGACGTTATGCACCAAGGTATAAGGACCAAGGTGACGATGTCTCTCGTGCCCCAGCATAATACAACCTTGTCTGGATACAAGATATGAATATTAGCTGGAATTATACTGATATGATGCAAATGCAAGATAAAATGATAACACACACAAGCAAGCAAGCAAGCATGCACAAATGATTCAAAAACAAACAAGGTATTGCCCCTGTCAAGCTGTAAACCAAGGATTGATTGTCAATTGATGATAGTGTTGAGAGTGTTGTCATTGCAGGGAAAGCTATATCCCTAGATCAACACAAAGTTGTTTGCTGAGTTGGTTGGCTGATTGGCTGATTGAGTGATTTGGCTTACAACAAGGCTAGGATCAAGACCATGGATTGCGTTTGGATAACTTGGCTTGATTGATTAACTTGATTGGTATGGATTAAGGATGATTTGCATTTGGATCATTGCTTGGAATGATTTGATTGGATGATGAAATGATGGATGAAGAATGATTTGATGAAATGTTGATGATGGGATGATATGTGGTGGATTGAGCTGCTTTTGATTTGCTAAAGTGATTGGATTTGTTTTGATGGTTGGCTTGATGTGCTTTGATTGTGATGTTTTTTTGTTGCTGGGTTGATTGTTTTGATGATTAGATTGTTTTGAATGATGATAGTGATGGTGTGATGATTGGAGTATCCATTCAATCTAAGCATAAGCAAGTGTTCTTAGTATGCTCAAAGGATGCAAAATAAACAAGGTATTGCCCTTGTCAAGTCATAAACCAATGATTGATTGTTTGTTTGTTTTCATAGATAGTGTTGTCATTGTCGGGAAAGCTATATCCCTAGATCAACACAAGGATGTTGGAACGCTATATCCCATTGATGATGATTGATTGAGCTCATGACAAGATTAGGATCAAAAACTTGTTGATTAGCCTGGATAATGTTCCTTGATTGATTAGCTTGCTTGATACGGATTAATGTGACATAGGTTTAAGATCATTGCTTAGATTGATTTGATTGATATGATTGGAAGAAGTGATTGATTGAAATGGATGAATGTTATTGATAGGAAGAATTGATGATTGATGATGATTTGATTTTGATTGAATGTTGATGGAGTGGATTGTTTTGGATTGATGATGATTGGTTTTATTGCTTGGATTTTTCATTGGATATTTGATTTTTTGGATTTTTGAATATTTTGTTTTTTTTTGGATTTTTGAGATATTTTGATTTTTTTTTTTTTTTTGTGCTTTTGGGATGTTTTGAAATTTTAATGGATTTACAATTTGGGTAGCCTTTGTGCTTGATACCAATGACAAGGGAAGACCAAGTCTAGGTGCAAGGATGGATGAATGGATTGGATGGATAAAAGGATGGATGATAGTGGATAAGATGAAAGACTGATGATAGTTGGATGGGATGGAAGGTTCATGAGAGTTGGATGGATAAATAAGAGGATAGGCCATAAAAAGAATGGATGCATGCCTCATGAGAAATGGATAGGTAGGCTATAGTGGAAAGCTCATGATAAATAGATGGGGATAAGCTATAAGATGGAAAGCTCATGATAAGGATACGCCATAGTGGATGGATCATAAGGGAGCTAGGATGTGATCTCAAAAGGCTATATTGCATAGGAAGAATAACTTGCCCCATTCTAGGTGGTAATGCTTAGGATTTTACACGACAAAGTTCATGACCATGGGATGACATGATAGGTTTTACATGACAAGGTGTATGATAGGTGGATAATGATAATATGGATTGATGAGGAAGGTATGAGGTATACCAAGAGATATCCAAAGCATGTTTCAAGATTTTGCCCCTATGTCTTCATCAAGATCAAAAGGCAAGAGGATGGACAAATGGGTTCAATAGGATAGGCATATTTATGTAATGGCTAAAGATGGTAGGATGGTATGGTAATGGTAGGACATGATAGGATGGAAAATGATATAATGGGATATATAGTTTGGAAATGGATAGGTTGGATAAGACAATGTGCCCCCAAGTGTAAGTGACATAAAAGATCAACCTACACATGACGCCTGTTTGCCAGGTTTTCATCATGGTACTTATCCAAGGCGCCTGTTTACCAGGTTTTCACCGCTGGACGAAGGGATTTCTCTTTACTTTTTTTTCCTTTCTTTTTTTTTTGCTTTTTAGATGGGATGACAATTACTCATGGTGCCTGTTTGCCAAGTTTTCACCATGGTAATGGATAGGAGGGACTCAAGTAGCTAGTGCTATGAAGGTTGGTAGTCCTGTTGGAGATGGATGTCATCGCATGGACCATGTCGTTATGCTCATAGATGTTGATAAGGGGTTGCATGGATGGGAGATGGATTAGGTAGATAGTGGATGATGATGTGGAATTATGGTAGGGTAGGCTAGTGGCTTATGGTGTGGATTTATATAGGCTTATGGAATGAAGATGGATGGAAAACGTATACAAAAGCATGGACCATAGGGTTAGCATGGGGGAGATATGTAGGATAATGGATGGAAGATGGGGAGATGTAGTTATGTGGGAATGTTTTGGAATGAATGGGCACCATGACCAACGGTTTCATACATCGTGATAAACATTGAAGCTTTTGATTAGATGGTGGTGTAGGAAGCAATGGAGATGTTTTCTTAGGGGATGGTTGATGAAGTGATTTAGGAACCCACATAGATTTAGTATTTTTAGTGCTTTTGCTTTGCTTGTGGGAGTTTTGAAAGTTTTGGATAGGCTCTTGGATGGATATAGGCTTTTGGATGGAGGTAGGTGATTGGGATTCTTGAGATGTGGAGGAGGATGCCTCATTTGCTTTGCTAGCTATTTTCTTAGGAACCCAAACCATTTTGCTTTTAGGCTTTGCTTTTGGAGATATGGGCTTGGATGGTTGCTTAGATGTAGATGAGGATGCCTCAAATGCTTTGCTAGCTATTTGTTTAGGAACCCAAACTATTTTGCTTTTGGGCTTTGCTTTTGGAGGTATGGGCTTGGATAGCTTTGTGAATGTACTTTGCTTAGAAGATGGATGATTTAGAGACTTGTCACATTGATAGCCTAAGGCATGAGGGTCCTTAGGAGTTTTAGTTGGATTTTTGGCATTATAGGTAGAGGCATCAAATTTTTTGCTTTTGAATCCCATGGGGTGGGTGGAGTGGATGGAATGATTGGAAGCTTTATGCTTAGACGATGTGTGCTTTTGTTGGCCATGATTAGGGATGTAAGGATACTTATGAATGATAGGTATGTTAGGTGTTGGAAGCAATGGTGGCAAGGTGGATGGAGGGATATTTGGAGTTGGTAAAAGTGGAGGCAAAGTGGATGGTGGAAGGTGTATGGTCACATGCTTTTGACTTTTATAGGATGATGGAGTTGGAATGGCTACATATGTTTTGGGTATATGATAAGGTTTGCGATGGAAAGTGGTAGGTTTAGGATGCATGAAGGGATTACCAACATCTTGGCCTTGTTTACCTTGGGGTGTGTATCCAAAGTCATATGAGCATGGAGGAACTTTGACATGGTTTGGCTCCAAAATACCTTGTTCATAAAGGCCTAGACCTTTACCTTGGTAGTTCATGTTTTGGAGTATGCGATTGACTATGGGACTAGAGGTGTTTTGGGAACTAGACTTGAGTTCTTTATTGGATGGAGAAGGTGAAGTGGAGGACAATGGTTGTTGTTGTCCTAAGGAAGAACATTCATGGAGGAAGGTGGTAAGACCACTAGGACATGATGGTGGACTTGAAATGGGATCGATGATGGATGTGGGAGGATGATCTTTAGGATCTTGATTTGAATTGTGTTCATTAAGATCCAAGTTATTTGTTTGATCTTTTATGCTTACTTGGGGGACAAGTGTCTCATCATGACAAGTGGATGTTTGCTCATTATGGATAGGGCTAGATGGAGGATGACTAGGAGCAATGTGGATATCTTGCTCATGGATAGATCTAGGATTATGGATAGGATCAAGGTGCTCATGGATAGCTTCTTCATAGGTATCATCTTGATCATAAAGAAGGTAAATGTTATGGATGGGTTGTATGAAAGTGTTTTGATCATGAGTTGGACTAGGGCTTAATGTTTCCACATGCTTAGGATTAAATGCTTGACATACCTCTTGGGTTGCTTGAATGGAAGTGGAAAGCTCTTGGATAGGCTCTTGGTCAACAACATGAGAACATGATGACTCTTGACTTGGATTAATGATAGAAGGTTCACAAATAGGCTTGATGGATTGTAGGTCACATGATGGGCTTGAAGGGCTAAGAATGTTAATGGAGGGCTCTTGGGTAGGCTCAAGGATATGTGAACCACATGATGGGATTATATGATTGGACATGACCTTTGGAAGTTCTTTGGTAGGCTCATGAATGGGTGTTTGACATGGAGGTAGTTTATTCCTAGCTAGTAGCCAATGGATCACATCCTTTGCAAGTGTATGAGTGGATGGGCAATATAATGGATGGATGATAATAGTAGATGGTGTTGTAGGCTTATGACTAGGATTAGGTTGAGGGCTAATTGGATTGGATGGATTAGGATTAAAGGGGGGTGATACACGGGATTGGGATGATGTGGCATGATTTCCCATTATAGGTAGGTACACCTTATAAACAATTGGGACAAATATTGGGCATTGATTTGTATTGTGGCCTTTGGTCCTATGGTATGCACAATAATCATGTTCATCATATGGACTTTCTTCACATGGTTTGACTTTAGGAAGTTCAATGAGTTTTGCTTCAAGCATCCTTTGTAAAACTCTCTCAGCCGCATCCTTTGGTGAAGGATTAGAATGACATGGTGATGAAGGTAATGAAGGGCTTGGTGATTTGGAAGGTTGATGGACCAATGTACTAGGAGTAGGATCACATGATGGTGTTGGGATAGGACTTGTTGGCTCATGTGTTGGCATGGGATTGCATGATGGTGGCCACTCTAGATTGGTATCTCCCTTGTCAAAGGTTATTAGATCTTGCATAGGATAACTTGGACTCATTTGATTTATGTACAAGGGACCATTGGGATTTGGATATTGTTCTTGTTGGAAAGGTGGACTTAGGTCTATCAATGGTGCTTGGTGGTCTTGTTGAAAAGGTGTACTTGGACTTGCTTGATTTATGTACAAAGGGCTATTTGGACTTGGATGTTGTTCTTGTAATATCACTTGATTGCTTTGTGGATGGGCTTGGTAGTGCATTGGAATGTCAGCATGAGGGATTGAATAAGCTTGAGGTGGATATTCATAGGTTGATGTGGCATTGACTTGGTGGATAGGTGGATTAAGTTGATAGGAAGTGGATGGATATGACATGTGGCTATGAAGTGGATTAGGTTGATAGTGAATGGCTAAGGATTGTTGTACTTGTTGAGCTTGACTAGTGGCTAAAAGGTGTTGGACTTGGGCTATGGAGTGTTGTAGTTGAGGTGATTGGCTTACGTGGGGTTGAGCTTTTTGGATGAAGAATTGTAATATTTCAATGGCGTCTTGGTTTCGGGGTTGTGATCCTTGATAAAGATTTTGGAGGAATCTTTGGAATTTGATTTCTAGGTCCTCTAGTGTAGACATGTTGTCACCAAGTGTTTGTCTTAAGTCCTTTTAGCAAGTGCTTGTTTAGGGATTTGGATGATGATGTGGCTTGTTTGGATGACTTGGCTATGTTTGGGATGAAAGTGATTGGGTTTGAATGTTATTGAAAGAATGTGTAGGATGACTTGTCTTTATGTGTTTGGGTGTTTAGAGCTTGATGTGGCAATATTCAAACAAATGATTATGCATATACACACATGAATCACTCACACAAGACACATAAGCAAGTTATTAGTTTGGAAGAATGTGATGTTGGTTAAGCAAGCATGTGAAGACAATTCAACAAGTCCTAGTCAAGGCAAGGCCACTATCACAAGGAGGTTCTAGTGAAAATCCGGGGGACCGGCACCCCACGAGCATCCAGCAAGCCACTTAAGACTTTAACTAACCCTACTAGGAGTTTTAATATACAGGAAGGTACACCTCCTTTCGAGTTAGCACTGTATGGTGAGCGCTAATACCGGTTAGACTTGGCTTTCGCCTTATCCTCTAATTTTTATAGCGGACCGGATGAAAGTACCGCTTGAGGTCGTTCCCTTGGGGTGGATACCAAGGCAGGCCTCTCTAAGGCTAAACAAAAGCAACACAAGTAAATGTTTTTGATCTCCAAGTTCGTGTTGGGACGCGAGGAGAGAGCATACACATTTACTTGGTCACACTCGCATGGGGTTCATTAACCTTAGAAATTCCATGTGTGGAAGACAATGCAAGCACTTGTTTGTTTTAAAACCCAAATCCAAATGTGATGAAAGACAATGGTTTATTTTAGCCCAATTTTTTGATGTGAATTTGCAAACAATTGTTCATTTTATGCCCAAAATCCAAATGTGTTTGCAAACAATGATTAGAAGATGAGAAATGAAATGATTGCACCTGGTTAATTCGCTATCTAAATTGTTGTAGATGATTGATGTCAATGTTGCTCCAGCTCCTTATGATCACCTACAACATAAAAAAAAAAAATATGATATTATAATGCAGGCATAAAAATAGGCTCATCAGGCAAGGAAAATTGTGATTTTAGATGCATAGCCGAATTAGATTTAATTATTTCGATACATTTTTGATTCGAAAATTAAAAAATTAAAGAAGAGACCCCCATTAATTTTTAGAGAGCTTTCCGAAAATGTAAAGAAATCAGAAAAATTCCCTGATTTGCGCCCAGAAATGCGGATTTATGAAAACGGTATAGTCGGCAAAGATCTGATTTTTTCGCATCATAAACGACCTCCAAATTAAATCTGTAAAACATAGACCCCCATTAGAATTGCAAGAGCTTTCCAAAAATGTAAAAATTTCTGAAAAATTAGCTAATTTGCGCCCAAACTTGCAATTTTATGAAAAAACATAAAAACGTGATAAATCCCGCAAAAATCGCGATAAACCCAAAATGTTTCTGTTGTAGCTTCCTTATATCATGGATAAACTTCTGCTAAAATCTTGTAGAAAAATTCACAGCCGTTTGGAAGATATGATGAAATCTTTGAAACCTAGGGTTTTGTCGAAAAAACTGCAGATCTGCAACAAAAAGTTAATTAAACCTGCAAAACTCAACAATGGGGGTTAGATGAATGCAAATTTTTACTACAAAAACCTGCAAAAAAGATCAAACGAAGTGAGTCCCACCGGGCGTGCCAAATGTATGTTAGGGTAAAATTGCAAATTAGGGCAAATAAATAAATAGCAATGATAAAAACCCTAGCAATGCACAATGAAGCACAAGACAACATGAAAATCAAAATAACAAATGTAAATGCAAACCGATCTCCACGCTATGCTCGATTTATCTCCATTGCTCTTCTCCACCTCGCATGAGCATGCAAGATTTTGAAGGATTATTGTTGGAGGAATGTTGGGTGCTCATTTCTGCAGCATAACATTAAGATGAAGATGCTATGAGGATGATAGCTGAAGGATGCAAAGGCTCTAATGATATTTTGACAGAATAATGGTACTTGAAGCTCAATGCATGTTAATGGCTTATGAGGGGTTTGATTTATAGAAAAGGCTTGGTTCAAATGGATGGTTGAGATTAAAAAGCTAAATGATTGATGTGGACGGCTAGGATTGATTAGGTTATCCCACTCTTCAAGGGAGTTGTAGTCATTTGACAAGTGTCAAGGAGGATAGGGCTCATGTGTGCTTGTGTACATAAAAAGTACTACATATAAAAGATATTAAATAAAAGGCTGTAGTACCACTTATCTTTTTAAATAAAAGAGGCACACATGTCGGCTAAACGATAAGATAAATTAATTAAATAAATAAAATTCATTTAATTAATTGGAAAGTCGGCTTATGATGAGAACTTAATTCAAATAAAATATTTGAATTAGTTGGGATATGAGTTGGATATTAATTAAATAAATAAAATTTATTTAATTAATTGGATAAATGAATAGGATAAGATAAGATATGATGTGGAAATTAATTAAATAAATAAAATTTATTTAATTAATTGGGATGAGGATAGGATATGATTGGGATATGATGTGGAAATTAATTAAATAAATAAAATTTATTTAATTAATTGGCTAAGTAGGATAAGGATGGGATTGAATGGGATTTTAATTAAATAAATAAAATTTATTTAATTAATTGGCTAATGGAATAAGTGGGGTTAAGAGTGGGATTTAGGACAAAATGCTACATGATGTCTAAGTGATGTTTTAACAAGGTGTTGCAAGACATAGACAAATTTGGGACAATTTTGGGTGTCTACAATTTGTAGGAAAGATAGTTGGGAGTTATGAATTCATTTCATTTAGTTTTCTTGAACACTTTGAATTTAATTGTTTTGTTTGGTTGCTAGTTGTTGTGATGTTCACAACACACCCCATTTTACTCCTTAGCAAAATGAGGACCCCTGCAGTGGCTTTGTTTTTTTTGCTTTTGTGTGTTTTGTTTTGCTTGGTGGTAAAGGGAAAAGAGGGTTAAAATTGTAAACTTTGATAAAAATAAAGAAAAAATGTATTTTCAGTACCAGGGCATGATATGGTTGGATTCCTTGTGAAAAATGAGCTAGGGTTGCTTTTTGAACCACCTTAAAATTTGCCATATTTTGCAAGTTATGATCATTTTGGTAAAATATACATTTAGGTTTGTATATCGCTTTACATATACAAAGTCCTTTGTATGTGCAAAGTCCTTTATACAGTCCCTTTTGTATATCACTTTCATATACAATGTTAATTGCATGTCCTTTATCTTGTATGAATTTGGTAAAAGTTTTGAAGTATGTACATACAAGATGGACCCGAAGTGGTTTTAGAGTTAGAATGAATGAGGTTTTGAATTCTATTATATGTATCTCACGTTGTATATTTTGGCAGGTAGAAACATACAAGACAAATGTGCAATACACTTTATACATGGCACGGAATTCAAATATTATGAAAAGAGGTTTTATGGTTGTATTTCCGCTGGCTTGTATGTTTAAATAGCATACAAATATACAATGCACTTATGCATTTTGGGGACCCGAAAAGGTTATTAAACGATGCTAATTCATTGTATATCTGTAGATTTGAAAAGAAAGGGGCAAGGTTTGTATAATATACAAGGCCCATATACAACACAAATTTAAAAGGGTTATTAAATGGAGTTAAGTCGTTGTATCTTTTACATTATGTATATTGGAACACACAACGAGATATGCATACACCGGACCTGAAACATCTTTGAATTGGAATTAAGTCTTTGTATGTTTCGACTTGTATGTATGTTTCGATATACATACATTCCGAAACATACAAAGCGGAGATACATTGTCCGAACCTAAAAGTCTATTAAAAAAGGCTTAAATCCTTGTATCTTTAAAACATCCAAAGCAAACATACAATGAAATATACAACCCCGAAACCGAAAGTTTATCAAATAGGGTTAAGTCCATATACACTTTAAACAATGCATATTGAAAGATACAAAATAGCATACGTAGTGCGGACTTGAAGAGAAATTAAAAAAGTGAAAATGCTTGTATATTTTTGCGTTTGTATATTTCTAATATACAAACTGATATGGAAGGTTAAACATACAAGCCAGAATTGAAAAGAGTTCAAAATCGGGTTAAACCAATGTATTACGTCCAGATTGTATATTGAGATATACATTGCACTATGTGCATTGTGTGGACTCGGCAGGTGAATAAAATGTAGTGTATAAAATTTGAGGTCCGAAAAAAGACATACCAAAGAAGAAGGTGATGGGGACCCCACCACTTGTATATCGAGTTTGCTTGTATGTAGGGGATATACAAGCGAAGGATGCATTGAGTCATATACAAACTGGAACCCAAAGGAAATCAAAACTGATTTATTGCTTGTATCACGTCTGACTTGTATATCGGAGGATACAATGCATATTTACATGGGGTGGAATTGAAGAGTGGTTTAAATAGAATTAATTGCTTGTATATTTTTAGCTTGTACATTAAGATATACAAACCGATATACAATTATGATATACAAGCCAGAATTAAAAGGAAATTGAAATCTGATTTAACAGAAACATCATGCTCGGCATGTATATCAATATGTAGAGATTTAAATGAGGAAATGAGTGTTAAAAGATGGAGCGATAGGAATTTTGAGGTAGATTTTGGGGCCCGAATGCATTTTTTTGGTCAACGATAGTTGACCCGACTTTTCTAAGCACTGTATATGCATTTTTGACCCGCATTTTTTCATGGATTCAAGGCCTGATCTCTTGCGTTCACACAGTCGCGGCTTGATTTAACAAGTGTTTCAGTTCCTGCTATTTTTTTAATGAAATGATACTTATTGCTTATTCATTTTTGCAGGTTTGTTGTTGAGGAGGGAGCTAAAACTTAATGGTGGTGACATCATGGAGGAGGAAATCAGATCTCAGGAGCAAAGGAAGAGAAGGATGAAGTGCAAAGAAGTCAAGGGTCTTATTGATGAAGAAAAAATGTAGTTGAAGACATTATTGCAGTAGACCACAAAAGTTATTATTGAGCTGCTAGGGTTTCCAGAATGCATATTTCGCCCAGATTGGATGTATGCTCAGAGATATTTTGGGAGATTTGATCTCCAGTATTTATATTGTAACCAGAGGTTTGAACCATTGTTTAACTAGGGTTTTGAGCTGTATTGAGGACAATCAAAGTCTATATATTGTGCCTCTATGCACTATAATACTTTACACAGGGGCTACATAGAGATTTGTAGCAGCAAGAATTTGTAAAAATAGCATTTTAGTTTAGTTTAGAAGTAGAAGAAGGAGGTCGCCTGTGTCTGCAATAAGGAATGCGTGGAACATCTAGCTTCCTTACTGTATCTGTAAAGCTTGTAAGTTTTTTGTAGTTTGGTCAATGAAGCTAAGAGTCATTCAAACATTGTAAATCTTATATGACTGTCTGTTTCAAATACAATTGAATCTAGAATTCTACATCTATATTCTAAGTGTTTTCTTGCTCTTCTTTGTGTTTGAAACATTTTCTCTTAGAGCTTGCAATCTTAAGTGTATGTTTGTGAAAATGCTCAGAACTTACACTTAAGGTTTTGTCTATGGATTTGATCAAATTGCTGCAATACTTATACAGTGGATAACAGAACAACTAGATCCTTTGGTAGAATGAATGATGTTTAGTTTAGATCTTTCTAACTTTTCCCAAACCATCTGAAAATACTTAGCTTAAAATGCAAAACTTAAAGGAAATTTGTCTCATATTTAAAAAAGCATGCATAACAGAGTTGAAAGTAGACAGTTTTCATAATATTGAAGAGGAGAAAGCTACAATAATTCAAGAAAACCATTTAAAGCTTTGCAGCAGAGCAACATTTTTATGGAAAAGGAATGAACAACATGCTGATATTGATGATCTTTTGCATAGTTTGAGTCTAGTAAACCAATAAGAAACCCTAAACTACGTAAGGCCCCTTGAACATTACAGCTTCACATCGACCAACTGAATTTGCCCAATAGGTCAAGACCTGACCATATTAAACTTGGGATTAAGTGAATCTTAACCAATTCCTTCATATCTTTCAAGTCAGTTTTGGTTCATTTTATGTGAATTTTAACTAATTGTTATGATTGCATCAAAACAATCACCAACAAGACTGAGAGGGCTGAAGAGCAAGCCAAGGAAACCACTGTAGTAGGTCAAAGTGGTCCTGTCTCACTAGAGGAGACTATAGACTTATCAGATGATGAAGTGGTAGAAAATGTAGCCTCTCACAAATGGAAACCCTTGCTTTAAGTACTCGCATAACTCCACAAGGAACACCATCGTCACAGGGGGTGATAATAGAAGAGTTGAAGCAGGTGGAGCAAGAGAAAGAAGACAGTCCAGAGAAGACCGCCCAACAAATAGGGCTTGCTAAGTTAGTTGATCAAGTGACTAGCCTTGCGGTAATAGATCTAACCTACAGAGAGGATGTAAGTCCTGAACATTAAGCAGGTGCACCTGAGAAAATAGGTAATATCAAAGTAGCCAAGCAGGTAGAGGTGGAGAGTGACACTCCAGATATGGGCCAACAACAACAAGATATATCTAATGAGCCGAAAATAGTGGAAGTCCAAGAAAAGGGTGGGAATGACAAGACCACATCAAGTGAAGATGCCCCCCGGACTCAAGAAACCTTAGGTAATAAGGATATAGCAGATCATGATGATCTCAAGATTCAGGAGGTAGATGCAGCAGGTGCGGATCTTAAAGTGATCCAAGATCAAGGAGATGCACCTAAGTCAGATACAATGGTATTCATAGATGCAAATGTGCCTCAGGAGGAGGAGATTACCAAGGTGGATGAAACAAAAGAAGATGAAGTACAAGATCAGCTACAAGATCATCATGTAGATGCACCACAAGATCCTCCACCGCAAGAAGAGATTTCTCAGGAGAAAGTAGAACAAGATCACCCTCATCAAGATCATCATGAGGAAGAAATAAGGAAGTCACCCTCTCTATCAAGAATAGAGACCAATACTGAAGATCAGGGTGGACATGATCATGATAGACAAGATGATGACGGTAATCAAGGATCTAGAAATCAAATACCTCAATGGCTAGAACAAGAAATAGGTATGGAAACTGGTTTTGAGATTCAAGAGTTTGATGTTTCGACATTATTTTTAGAAACCATCATGAAGCCAAAGAGGAATGCTAGATTAACCTTGGCCATCAGAAGAGATCCTGCTATGGGTAGAAGGACTACCCAGGTAGCACTTCCCACGGTTGAAAAGGAAAAAGGCAAGATCACCTTGGAAGAATTCTAGATCACTACAATTGATTTAGGGTTTACCAATGAAGACCAAGAAGGTCAGGAAGGGAAGGACATAATTGATTCTTTGACCCAAAGGGTGAAGAAAGAAAAGGAGAAGAATAAACAGCATAAAGAGCACATTGCTCAGCTGCATGCATACATAAAAGGGTTAATTAACCTTGATAATACAATATCAGATCAGGTAGTCCCATTGACTGTGATTTCTTAGGAAGAGGTCAATAAATTGGACCTTATGAAACATGAATCAGTGATTATGAGAAAGTGGATGTCATCTGCACTCACAGGAGCTGAGGAAGTAGTGAAGGCCTCTTTGCAGAGGTGGAATTCTTTAAGTATCTCAAGGAGAAAAGTTGATAAATTGTAGATGGAGACCGGAAGAAGGTCATTCCAGTTGGAGAAAGCCTTGAGTGCTTTGAGTGAAATAAAGAGGATTAATCCTCAGGTTCTAATAAGCAACTAGGTGCTGAATAATAACACTTCTATGCTGGTGGATATCTAGTATAAAGACATCCGATTTGAATGTGACGTACTAAAGAGGTGCAGCAATAAATTGAGAGATATCAGTATGAAGCTGCATGACATGATGTCTTATGAGGTAGAATTCCTAGAGGCCTTAGAGGGGAAAGTAGAAGGTAAAATTGAAAATCAAGACGTGGACTTTGCCATCAAAGCCCTGCATAATAATTTCCAGCCGATGGCTGATGACCCTCTTAACCACTTGACAGAAGAAGCAATGAACAAGATCATGAGGATCAAAGTCAAGGTGGAGAATTACAATGAAACATTGAGCAGAAGGAAAAATAAATTGGAAACCCTCAGGGACAAGTTCCAAACACATAAGCATGCCATCAACAAAGCCAAAACTCAGGATGACAGAGAAATTGAAAGAATAGTGGAGATATATGAAAATATCAGGACAACCGTGTAGGTCCATATATAGGGAGACATTCATCAGGATGATGAAGACATAGAAAGCGATGATCATGATGGTCATGAAGATGAAGAAGAGGAACCTGATGAGTAGATGAAGATGCACAACAGAGGGAAATACATACATCAGGTACTTAGGAGAAAATACGTCACCTAGATGGTTCCCAGCTGGCAACCTATACCATGAGATACATTTGACTAAGTCAAAGGAGAATATGCACCGTAGATCTTAATTGATAAATCTTGATCGTGGATCATGTGTAACTGCTCCCTCACCTTATTCTATAAAGGGTGTAGGGACGCCTTGTTTTAAACATTCAAAGATTAATTGAATTTTGTTTGCTGAAATATTTAGGGCCCATTTCAAAGCTATTGTAAGCATACATATTTTTGCATACTTAATGAAAGAGAAGACCTGTTTGATTACAAATCATCGTAAATTTTGAGTAATCTGTGTCTGAATTCTTGATATATGCTTTGATTTGTTGCGTCCCTTGGAGTTCTCATCAGTCTGCATATATTGTTTTCATCCATCATCCTTTGAAGTTTGCATCATCTGTATCTAGCTGTGGAACATCCTGGTGAAAATATGGTTTGATTTATTCTTTCTCATGACTGTATCAAGTGTGTATGTGACTCAGTAGTTGAAGATTCATCATAATTTGAAGTATTCTTTTACATTTTCTTAATTTTAGAACAATTCACCATCACAATTGCAAATAATAGATAATCAAAAGCAAAATACATGAAATATACAAACATCTCGTAGATACTTGAAGATTTATAGCATATTTGAAGTTAAAGCATGTACAATTGACAAATATTATGCAAAGATTTGAGTATAAGACACACTATTTGTGGAAATATCCTGTGTAGATAACCTTCTATGTAGCATCTTTACATAAATAGACTCTTGTTGATGAACAAACGTAAGGCCCCTAAATGGAAAACAACAATTCACATCAACCACTGAGTAACATCAATTGATTAAGAACTAATCCACGGAGACTTGGGATCATGAATTGTTTGAATTCATCGTATCTTTCAAGATTAGTAAAGGTTGATGTGTAACTTTTATTCTATGTTTGTTTATGACTAACATCATGATCAACATAAATTGTCTCTAGAAGGAGGGCCTGAAGCCAGAAGATCATCATCATCAGTAAGTTTTATTAGAATTTTGATGGTGCAGAGAGTGAGGTAACACTGAAATACCTCCTGATTTCAATCAATACACAAGGATTTGCTATTTTAAGCTTGTACATGCTAATCATTTGTGAAGTTTTCAAAATTAACCATAAATATTGCAAGCTTTATTGTAAATCATCATGAATTTGCAAAGATCCATCCTATTTCAGGTAAATCCGTCAAAGCTTTGACGTAATTTGCCTTAGAAACCTAATATCCGATTGCAAGTTGCAGCGGACCTCAGTATCACCTCATATTTGCAATGTTTGTGCAAATATTTTGTAAATATCCAGTCGGTTACAGTTTCTGACTATAAATATAGTCTTTGCTAGTAAATTCCAACCGATCTTTACAGTCAACCAGCCTAATTTCCTTAAAATTGAGAAATCCTAGCTCACAGGGCAAATACTAGGTCTAGGTCCTGTGGAATATTTGAAGAATTGCCTGTTAGAGGATTCAGACCTAGAACTATTGATATCCATCATACTCCTGATTCTAGTGCTTCAGGAGCCTCACCAGAACGTCCTCCTGTAACTCCTATTGGTTTACAATCACCTACAGGATCACGTGTTACACCTCTGGTTCAACCTCAGCTAGTCCTACCTTAGGCTCAACCTCCTCTAGTGGCAATGTCTTTCTTTGTAGTGGAATCACCATTAACTTTCTTGGCATATCATGCTTTGCCAAAGAATCTAGGCAAAATTTGTCCAAAGTATCATCCATATTAGGATGCGGATGATCATATCAGAACTTTCAAAGAACCCTGTTGTAGAGCCAAAATAGAGCATCAGGATGTTGTATGTCGATTATTTCCTTTTTCCTTAGGGGAAGAAGCCTATAATTGGTACATTAGCCTTGGTCAGGGTTCAGTCGGATCATGGGCTATCCTGGAGAAAGCTTCACTAATAGGTTCAAAATACCAATAGATCCTTCAATGAACTATCACCTATTTGCCACTATCAAATGGTTTGAAGGAGAACCTATTGCTAATTTCAACGCTAGGTTCCAAAAAATGCTATCCAAGTTAGTTGCCCCATATGTTGTATCAAATGTAGCTACTAGGAGCATTTATTATTTAGCCCTGGATCCTTTAACATCCATGTTCATCAGGAGAGCACATCTTGAAATCACAACTTTAACAGGAGCTTTCCAAGAAGCTATCAAAGTCAACTAGTAGCTAGTTCCTGCTCCCACACCAAACATAGCTTTTCCCACACTTCCTGGTTATCCAGGATATCCTATCCAACCACAGCATAATGGAGTCGTGATGCCTCCAGCTATTATGCCAAATCCTTTGCAAATACCTCCACTGAGCATTATGCCACCTCCAAATGGAAATGGCCAGATGATGCAGTATCCAGGCCAAGTACAAGCACCTCAAGTTGTAGACCAGTTTGCCAAAAATCAAAGCAATGGATTTTCCTTTTTCAAGCCTTTGATAGAAAATGTAGTGGCTAAAGTCTAGGAAGAAAAGGAAGAGATCAAGGAAATATCAGCTCAGTTAAGGAAACTTACAACTGAGATTACTCACTTGAGGAGTCAAAACTTCTACTCCTAGCCTAACCAGAATAGAGGCTATAACAATGATAGACCAAATTATCTTGATAGGGGGTACAACAATAATAATTATAACAATAATGGCAATAATAATCCTCAAAGACATCCTAGAGTGTGGAACACTAGGCCAACTAATGGATCCTTGCCATCACCCCTAGACAATTTGCCTCCTGGTGAACCCAAACAGAATACCAGAGTCAACCTTGCAGAGGCAGCCCTCACTAACTGGTGCAGAATTCATAACACCAATGCACATGCAGAGTTAGACTGTCCTCAATTTAGAATCGCTGCTAGCATTTTCCAGACTGAAGTGTCCAATACTTCAGGAAATCAACCTCAGGTAGAGGGAAATGAACTTGTCCCTTGCAGATATGACTCTGCCTTAGTACTAGAGAGTTAGACTCATCATCCTTATCAACAGACAATACCTGCTCACCAAGATTACACCCTGGCATGTGAGGAATCAGCCATGGCATTTGAGTCAAATTATGTTTTCCCTTTTGAGTATGAAAATGTGCCTTCAAATGAACATGAGGAGGTACATGCCTACCAACAGTAATATCCGGGTAAGCATAACTATAACCTGAGAAGTAATTCCAATAGACCTACTAGTCCATTGACCTCTTCCTTGCCTCTGAACAATTTTAATACACCTCTAGATCACAAGGCAAGTAATAACCCTAGTTTTCCCAAGGTGAATGCTCAATATTTAACACCCTAGAATAATGTGCCAAAAATTGCCAGTTTGCCTCATGAGTTTGACAAGTTAGTAACGTATCTCGCTGATGAGATGAAGTAGATTAAAATTAGCTTGTCCTTGTCAGAGTTGCTCAAAACTCCTGCCATCAAGAAGGCATTTATGAAATCACTAGATGATCCTACTCCTAAAGAGGATAATTCCCCCCAGGTCAGTCTAGTAGGAAAGATCATGCTGCTAGAGACAATAATGTTAAACACAAGATGTTAGCTACTGTTCAAGCTGCAGAGACCTCCCACATGACCTTGTATAGAGATAAATGTGAATCATCTCCGTTCCTCTTGACTATAAGGATGTTTAGTAAAAACTTGCATAATTGTTTAGTAGACTCAGGAGCATCTACAAATGTGATGCCCCTGTCTATATGCAATGCTTTAGGGCTGCATCTTGCTAAATTCTTAAAGAAGGTGACTCAACTAGAAAAAATAGAAGTAAGCGTGGTAGGGGAGCTAACACACATTCACATGCAGCTAGCATCTGATCCCAAAATCCAATATTATATTAACATTTAGGTAGTTGATATACTTGATACTTATGGGATGCTACTTAGCAGAGACTGGTCCAAAACTCTTAATAGATATATGTCCACAGACTTCAACCATATGTGGTTACCTTGGAAGGGGATACCAAACCAGATAAGAATCGATGCTGAACCTAGAATGAAGCACATGATCACTGAATATAACAAAACAAATGAGATCATGTATGTGGATGTAGAACCTGGAGTTTACTCCATCAGGCCATGGACTATCAGGATAGAAGAAATTCTGATGTATGATGTTCATCATCATCATGATGATCCTCACGATGACAAAATAGTTATAGAACCTAATAGTAACCTTGAGAATGAAAATGAGGTAGATCACTTTAGGAATTTTGAGATGCATTTATCTAGAGAGATAAGGCGATGTGAGTTGTTAGAAATACCTTTGCATGATATTCTAATGGATGGATGGTGCAGGCTGCATAATGAACCACATTCTGAAAAGACCTATGAAGCATGCACAGACATGCTAGAACTAGAACAAGTGTGTAGTGATGCATCAGTATCATCATCATCCTCATCAGAGGTAAGTTCATCAGACACTGATAATGATAGTGACGCTAATTGTTGTTTATTTCATGTAGGAACAAGAGAAGCTATACAACAAGATGAAGGTCATATTCAGATGATAGAAGGGATGCTGGTATGTGACCAGAATAATGTTACAAGCAAAAAGAAAATCACTCTAGGGAGTGATTGTTTTCTAGAATTAGATTGTGAGTCATCTGATGAGGATGGAAGCAACAATCTGTCTAAATTTGAAGAGTTTTTAGAAATAGAGATCCAGAAGATGACACACAACAGAAATCTCCACAAGATGCCTTGATTGAGGGCTGGTGTAGGTTACATGAAGCACCTCACTCAGAGACTGCTTCCTCCTTGTGTTTGCACCTTCTGAAGAGATAGACACTACCTAGTTCAGAAGAGTTACCCTATAGTGATAAAGGAAAAGAAGAACCCTCAACTTCACAGAAGATAGAAATGATGACGTTTGAAAAAGCTGAGAAACCAAAGACGAAGTGGATATCAAGTGGTATAGCTGCCAGAGCTGCAAAGAAAATAGAAGGCTTAAGTAGGCCTTTGGCTAAAGATCAGCCATGGATCCTTAGATTTGATGGATCCAAGTCCAAACAAGGAGCTGGAGTAGGGATAGATCTTGTTGATCCATCAGTAAAATCCTACTTGGCAACATAAAGACTACAGTTCTCATGCACCAGCAATGTAACAGAGTATGAGGCTCTGATTCATGGGATACTATTTTTGCTCAAGAAGAAAGTAAAAATTCTACATGTCTATGGGGACTCAAAATTAGTAGTGAGACCGGTAAGAGGAATTTACTCATGCAATTATAAAAAATTATCTAATTACAGACACAGGGTGTGGGACCTGATAGAATCCTTTGATGCATTTAATATCACCCACATACCCAGAGCACGGAACCATAGGGCGGTTGCTTTAGCCTAGGCTGCTAGTACATTGGAGCCACTGTCTATTTCAAGATTAAAAAGATTTTCAGTAGAGTTGGTATCAATACCTTCTGTGTCGGACAATGTTACCAACCTCCAGGTATTTGATGATGATAAGCATATCCTAGATTTCATCTCCAATAGAGATATATTTGATGTTCAAATCATAGATGAGAATAGTGTAGAGGATCATGTCTGGGAGGAGGAAGAAATCTTAGAGTTGCCTAGCAATAAGATTCCAAAAGGAATGATTGAGCTAGAGAGAGCATTTGACCTGGACAACATGTTGAAATAGAAGGATCTTCCAAAAGCTGATGGAGGACAATATTCTCAGGTTAACATTGGGCAGAATGATGAAAAGAAGAATGTCTTGATAGGAAAAGTTTGCACAGAAGAAGAGTTAGAAGGAATCACCCAGGCTCTCAAGGATTACATCCATGTCATTGCCTGGACTTACAATGAGCTAAAAATGTATGAGACATCAGTCATCACACACACCATACCCCTCAAGCCAAATGCCAAACCTTTCAGACAGAAGCAAAGACCTGTCAATGCTTTACTTGAACCTATCATTTTTGAGGAGGTTAAGAAACTGTTGAATGCCAGGATCATCTTTCCTGTGAGGCACTCCACTTGGGTAGCAAATCTGGTTCTAGTGAGGAAGAAAAATGGAGACATCAGACTATGTGTGGACTTCAAGAACTTGAACAGAGCATCTGAGAAGGATAATTATCCTTTGCCTTCCTTAGATGAGGTCCTGTAGATTGTGAATGATGCTAAAATGATGTCATTCCTAGATGGTTTTTCAGGCTATAACCAGGTAATGGTGGATAAAATTGACAGATTGAAAATTGCCTTCACCACAAAGTGGGGGATATTTGCCTATAGGAGGATGCCATTTGGGTTAATCAATGCTGGAGTAACATTCCAGTGAGCAATGGACATAGCCTTTAGAGGCTTAATAAGAAAATGTATATTCATATACATAGATGACTTAATAGTGTTCTCTAAAGATAGATGAAACCATGTAGAAGACAGAAATGTGCTTAAAAATGTGAGTAGTATGGGATATCCCTGAACCCCAAGAAATGTATATTCGGGGTGACAACAGGAAAATTACGAGGCTACCTGATAACTAAAAATAGAATTATCATTGATCCTGACAAGGTGGAATCCATCATGAAAATATAGCTTCCTGGAAGCAAAAAGGAGCTTAAGTTTTACTTTGGTAAGATTAATTTTGTTAGGAAGTTTATCACTGGCTTTGCTGAGATTGTTAGACCTTTAAATGCCATGCTCAAGAAGGACACTTAAATTGAGTGGACACCAGAGGCTAGAGCAGCTTTTGAAGACATCAAAAAAGCTATATCTGATGCTCTATTTCTGATTAGTCTAGACTATACCAGGGACTTCTATATTTATTCATTTGCTTCAAAGCATACTTCTATAGCAATGCTAACATAGAGAAATGAAGAAAAGGAAGAGATGCCCATAGCCTTCATGAGCTGCCCTTTCAAGGATGCTGAACTAAGATACATGGATGTTGAAAGGCAGGAACTTGCTTTGGTCATAGTAGTAAAGAAGTTCAAGCACTATATACTGAAAAGTAAAGTGATTGCTGTGGTGCCTAATGCAGCAGTGAAAATGCTATTAATGCAGAGTGAACTAGGTGAAAATTCTATTAATGCAAAGTGAACCAGGTGAAAAAAGGGCCAAGTGGATCACAGTCCTACAATAATATGACATGGAAATTACACCCATGAAGCTAGTGAGAGGACATGCTTTAAGCTAGCTGATATCAAAGATTGACCACAATATCATGAGTCAGCAGTATGTAATTAATGCAAAGGACAATGGAGAGTGGTACTCAGACATTAGGCACATCCTGATTACTGGAAGATGTCCTCCAAGACTGCAGACCTCACAAAGGAGAGCCCTAAAAATAAGGTCACAAAAGTATATGATGAAAGGGGGAGTCCTTTTCAAGAAAAAATATGAAGGAATATATCTAAGATGCCTAGAGAGGCCAGAAGTAGATAGAGTGTTATCAGAGCTACATGACAAATTTGGAATAGCCCATGGGTCACCCTTGGCCACTACTCATGCTATCCTCAGGGTAGGATACTATTGGCCCACAATTTTCAAGGATACTGCTGAACATATTAAATGCTGTCATGTATGTCAGGTTGCTGCTAATAGAGAGAGATATGCTACTCAACCCTCCTAGCTAGTGATGGAGATGTGCCCATTTTGCACAATGGGGCATGGACTTCATAGGACCAATTAATCCTCCATCATCGTCAGGCCACAGGTATGTTTTAACGATTACTAATTATTGTACAAGGTGGACTAAAGCTGTCAATGCCAAGACATGCAATGCTGAAGATGTCATCAGATTTCTAGAAAGTAATATTGTCACTAGGTATGGAGTTCCCTATGCTCTAGTAAGTGATAATGGCTCTGCTTTTACTTCAACCAAATTGTCAAGCTGGGCTTTTGATTATGGGATCATACTGAAATTCTCCTCCAATTATTATCCTCAAGGAAACAGATTAGCAGAATCCACCAATAAAAATTTGTTGAATGTCATAAAAAAGTTAATAGAAAAGAACCCTAGGGAGTGGAATACCCTTCTAAAATATGCCTTATGGGTAGACAGAACCAGGAACAAGGCTGCATTAGGAAACTCACCTTATCATTTAGTATATGGGGTGGATCCCATCCTCCCTGTTAACCTAAAGATTCCTACATTGCAGTTTGCCCAAGAGTACCTAGGCATAGATAATAAGCAAGAAGTCAGGTTGCTCCAATTGATGCATCTGGAAGAGAAAAGAAGTCAAGCAATTGATCAGTTTGCCAAACATCAGGTTGTTGTCAAATGCTGGTTTGACAAAAGAGCCAGGGTTAAAGCCTTCAGGATCTTAGATTTAGTCCTGATATGGGACAAAACACATGAGAGAAAAGGAGATCATGGTAAGTTTGACAAACTTTGGATAGGCCCCTTCCAAATTTCTAAGATATTAGGAGACAACACTTACAGGCTTAAAAACTTGACAGGTGAGGATGTTCCATTACCAGTTAATGGATAGTTTCTCAAACATTATTTCCAAGCCTAAGTAAGCTTCATGACAGTCATGTGTATCATAGTGTGTATATTTGTATAGTTGTTTGTATAGTTTTGTTTTGGTTTTTGTTTTGTTTGCTTGTTGAGTTTTTGTTTGGTTAGTCAAGATAATGCAGCTCATCACCATAGAAAATAACAAAATTGTTAGGATTCAAGTGATGAGAGCAAATTTATATATAGGTTATGATTTATTCTAAGAAGTACTTGTGATCAGGTCTATGATATCTTTTCATCAAGGTGCCTTTTCTTGACCAAAGTGATTCTTTCACAATGACTCACCTAACAGCCTTGGGTTTGTTGAACACACAAGTATAGGTGTTAAGTAAAAAATCTAAAGGAACTCTCTTGCTACCAATACAATCTCCAACCTAAATCAGCAAGTGACCATACCTTGCACACTGAGCTTACATGATGACATCAGATATATAAAGTATATAAAATTTTGAAAAATCTAAAAATATAATAAAATTAGGCCATCTAAGTAACTCTACCAGGGCTATAGACGTCTGCTGGTAGTGGGGCTCTACTTAGGGAGATTATATAGATAACCTTGCCAGGGCTATGGACACCTGCTGGCAGCAAGGCTCTATCCAGGTTGGCTATGAGGGATGATCCCAAACTATGTAGCTTAACATTAGTTACTCATGTTTTCAACTTGCTTTTAAGATGAGGATAATTAATCATTTTCACACACCTGATCCTTTGTTAGCATTGTTTCCATGATGAAACTTTGTCATACAGAAAGATTATGATGCTTATACTTAGAAAGAGTTAGAATACTATATATGAATGTGATCACCTCACTTGAATCATTGGAATTTTGTTTGTTTTCTTTGGTGGCAAGTTCTTGTGTGATTACAGAACATGCCCCATTTTGACTTGACAAAACAGGGACCCAACTTTTTGCTTGGCTTGGCTTGTGTTTTCCTGCTTTTCAGCGGTCTAGAAAAAGTAAGTCATGTAGGTGATCCTGCATAAGGGAGCTGGGTAAGTCATGATGAGGTCAGTTTGTCAAATTTAATATTTCATGTCAATAACCTCATGGTTGGAAAGAGTACAAAATTTCATGCACGTTTGCCTTTTGGATCACCCTGATATTCCTTAGGGAATGAAAGTTATTGCAAGTCAAAGTTTCAGTCAAACCTGATATCCCGGGGGGGTCATATTTCTTAATATTAGTCATCTTATGAAAGATCACCCTGATCCAATTTTATCACCTGATAAATCATTTGGTCCGATCCTCCAAACGTCAATTTTACATGATAGTAGTAGTTACCCGTCAAACAGCTTCATATATTTTGTGGGGGTCATATTTCGAATATCACCCGATATTCCAAATATCACCTAATATTTTCAATATCACCCTATTGTAAAATATCACCCCAGAGCCAATATGCCGATAATGTCATCCAATCCCGATGAATAAAGAAAATCACCCGACGGTGGCATCATCATCCTTTTATCTCACAAAGGTATATTTCCAGCGATCACCCTTTTTCCATAACATGACGGTGATGTCATCCTGATCTTTCAAAAGGGGGTCACTTTACTCTTGAGGGGTGATATTCCAAATATCACCCAATATTTGAATATCACCCGATATTCTAAACATCACCCGATCTCTTCGACATTAGTTTTCCCGCTCAAAGCGGAAGGTCATATTACACGGAGGGGATCACATTTCAAATATCACTCGATATTCCAAATATCACTCGATATTCCAAATATCACTCGATATTCCGAAGATCACCCCCTTCTCTTGCCCCATGACATTAAATGCACATAAATGCAGTAGGTGGATTCTAGCCGATCATGAACACAATGCAAACACCTGGCAACATTCGTAGATCCATGGTAGAAGATCAATGGTTTTAATCAATTTAACATGGACTTGCCTTAATTTACCCTAAGGATGAGATTAAAAGTGAAGTTACAGGCTCATTTGACATTTACCTTGCGAAGAAATGAGTTTTATAGAGTGTAGAACATTCAAACCCTAGTACGACCTACCTAGGACGCAAACAGCCTACAACAGAATGAAGTACGTGATTATCACTAGTATTTGAACCTCTTTTCGATAATCATCTGCTTAGTCCAGGAGAAAAATGTGATCAAGTAAGTAATTAGAAACCCTCCTGTTGTCTTTTTCTACAAATATCCAGGTAGTAAGTCCTTTGTTGGTTTTACTCTATAATTAGACATATCATGATACCATGAACATTTGATGTTGTATATGCATGCATGTGGATACTGTTGTAAGACTAGTTGTGTTTATTACAGGAACCTATGGCGGATGTTAGGAAGAATAGGTCTGATGTAGAATTCCTTAAACCTATGTTTGCCCAACCTGAGGGAGTACAATTCAAATTTGGTGTCATCAAAGATACCCACCAAGGAAACATAGATTTAGCAGCATGGTCAGCCAAGATGGGCGAGGACAAAGAAAGTTCCCTACTAGATAACATTTTTGTATCAGGAATGTGGTATGCAGCTAGATTTCCCTACACCATGTAAACTCCAGAATTGGTAGTTGAGTGTGCTAGAAACTATAACCCTGAGACAAGGAGGGTAGAGAAACATGGAAGGATATATGCAGACCTGTCTATCAAAGGAATTACATCTACTTTCAACCTTCCAGTTGGGAAAAAGGTGGTTAGTATGGATCTGAAGAAACTGGAAGTTGAATATACCAACAACAAGAAGATTGCAAGAAAGAGGATGTACCAATGGAGGGCAAATAATAGTCCTTACACGGCCTCTGCTAAATTACCAGTGCACATGTACAAGTTTGATTTTGATGATGAGTGTCAAAATATGATTGCCTTGCTAAACAGAGTGACAGGTTAGCCTAATGCCAGAAGCTTCAAGGACTGGATGTACGGGATCATCATGATGAGCATCTACACAGATAACAAGCCATTATGGGCTAAGATCATCAGTGATGCCCTGGATGAATAGCTAATGAACCTAGGGGGCCTAGACTGTTCATTTTATATGACTTCATATATTGTATATTCATGTGCCTACAAGGGTACATTTGATGCATTAACTACAGTTGGAAAGATTGGTGGTAGTATAGATGATGCCCATATATGGGATCAATATCCTCAGTTGCAGAGAGCACATTACCTTCAGGATTATAAATTAGTGAATGATGCATTCTCTATGCATCTGGTAAGAACAATGGAGGAGGATAGAACCAAAAGACTGAGCATGGAAGCTCAGGAAGTCATATACAGGCATGGTGTCTATTTTTTCTAGTTTGCAACATTCTCCTACATCAGAGTAGAAGGCTTTGCAGACTAGCCCTTGATGCTACCCAGGTACCCTACTGATGGGGTAGTCCTGATGGAATTTTTGAGACAGCTATCAATAATATTGGATGCTTATAAAGGAAATAATAAGATTCCTCCAGTTTTGTTGCCAATAACTATAGGGTGGTATATATGCCCTGATTCAGAAAATATAAAGAAAGCCATAGCCAGTTTGAGCATGATGAACTTACAGCCATTCCCATTGGCTAGATCATATGACCCCTATAGGAGGATGCAGAAGATCATGGGAAAGCCCATTCATGAGAAACACTTAGAGGATTTCTGGATAGACTGTGAGGATGAGGCTGAGATTAGAAGGAGAAAATACCAAAAACTCACCCTTAACTAGATCAGGACATTTGATTATATTCCAATGCCTGCACAATTGAAGAAGGATGATGGTAGGTTATTATCAAATGAATATGAAGAAAAGAAGGTGTATAATGACACCATCTCAGCCCCTAACCTAATGCAACTTGAAGACATTTCACTAGATAGGTTTACAGGTGGGGCGCTGTAGTTGACCCAGGCATGGGTGGATGCACAAATAAATATACTGAAGAAGGGGATGGCCATCATGGTAGACAACAAGAGGAAAAGGAAGGAAATTCCTGATGAAGAATACAATGACTTTCTTGGAGAGAAAAGAAAATCTAATGGAGAAAGGCTGCCACCCTAGAAATAAGGAAAAGGACCTCCCAGTAAGAAGAAGAAAACTGAAGATACACCTAAGGGAGTAATAGTTGAGAGAATAGATATACTAGTTGAGAATACATCTGCATCTAGACAGGCATCAGCCTCGTCAATTCCACCTCTAGAGGATAAACAAAAGACTAAAAAGATCTTGAGGACGGCTGTGGATGCTGCAGAAATACAGGATCAAGGCCAAACTTCATAGCAATATGCAGAGAAAGATATTCTTATTGAGGAGGATCCTATAGAGAATGACCCCTTGGTGGTCACCAGGAAGAGGAAAGTAGTATCCTTAGTAACTTCAACCCCTAAAAAACCAAGAACACATATGAGGGGTGAAATAAGACATGATCCTGTTATGTTAAGGGGAGTAGGTAGTGAAGTGTTTAAAAAAGAGTTGCAACATAATGTACCACTTCCTACCATCATTCAGTTTAAGACTAAGAGGGCTAAAAAGCAAGCCAAAGAAACTACTGTAGCAGGTCAAAGTGGTCCTGTCTCACTAGAGGAGACTATAGATTTATCAGATGATGAAGTGGTAGAAAATGTAGCCTCTCAGCACATGGAAACCCTCTCTTCAAGTACTCACATAACTCCACAAGGAACACCATCCTCATAGGGGGTGATAATAGAAGAGTTGAAGCAGGCAGAGCAAGAGAAAAAAGATAGTCCAGAGAAGACCACCCAACAAATAGGGCTTGATAAATTAGTTGATCAGGTCACTAGCCCTGCAATAATAGATCTAACCTACAGAGAGGATGTAAGTCCTGAACATCAAGCAAGTGCACCTGAGAAAATAGGTAATATCAAAGTAGCCAAGCAGGCAGAGGTGGAGAGTGACACTCCAGATATAGGCCAACAACAACAAGATATATCTGATGAGCTCAAAATAGCAGAAGTCTAAGAAAAGGGTAGGAATGACAAGACCACATCAAGTGAAGATGCCCCCCAGACTCAAGAAACCTCAGGTAATAAGGATACAACAGATCATGATGATCTAAAGATTCAGGAGGTAGATACAGCAGGTGCAAATCTTAAAGTGATCCAAGATCAAGGAGATGCACCTAAGTCAGATACAATGGTATTCACGGATGTAAACTTGCCTCAGGAGGAGGAGATTACCAAGGTGGATGAAACAAAAGAAGATGAAGTACAAGATCAGCTACATGATCATCATGTAGATGCACCACAAGATCCTCCACCACAAGAAGAGATTTCTCAGGAGGAAGTAGAACAAGATCACCCTCATCAAGATCATCATGAGGAAGAAATAAGGAAGTCACCCTCTCCATCAAGAATAGAGACTGATGCTGAAGATTAGGGTGGACATGATCATGATAGACATGATGATGATGGCAATCAAGGATCCAGAAATCAAATACCTCAATGGCTAGAACAAGAAATAGGTATGGAAACTGGTTTTGAGATTTAAGAGTTTGATGTTTCGACATTATTTTCAAAAAACATCATGAAGCCAAAGAGCAAGGCTAGATTAACCTCTGCCATTAGAAGAGATCCTACTATAGGCAGAAGGACCACCTAGGTAGCACTTCCCACAGTTGAAAAGGAAAAAGGAAAGATCACCCTAGAAGAATTCTAGATCACTATAGTTGATTTAGGGTTTGCCAATGAAGACCAAGTAGGTCAGGAAGGGAAGGACATAATTGATTCTTTGACCTAAAGGGTGAAGAAAGAAAAGGAGAAGAATAAGCAACATAAAGAGCACATTGCTCAGCTGCATGCATACATAAAAGGGTTAATTAACCCTAATAATACAGTATCAGATCAAGCGGTCCCATTGATTGTGATTTCTCAGGAAGAGGTCAATAAATTGGACTTTATGAATCATGAATTAGTGATTATGAGAAAGTGGATGTCATCTACAGTCACAGGAGCTAAGGAAGTAGTGAAGGCCTCTTTGCAGAGGTGGAATTCTTTAAGTATCTCAAGGAGAAAAGTTGATAAATTGCAGATGGAGACTGGAAGGTCATTCTAGTTGGAGAAATCCTTGAGTACTTTGAGCAAAATAAAGAGGATTAATCCTTAGGTTCTAATAAGAAACCAGGTGCTGAATAATAACACTGCCATGCTGGTGGATATCTGGTATAAAGACATCTGATTTGAATGTGATGTACTAAAGAGGTGCAGCGATAAATTGAGAGATATCAGTATGAAGCTGCATGACATAATGTCTTATGAGGCAGAAATCCTGGAGGCCTTAGAGGGGAAAGTAGAAGGTAAAATTGAAAATCAAGATGCGGACTTTGCCATCAAAGCCCTGCATAATAATTTCCAGCTGATGGCTGATGACCCTCTTAACCACTTGACAGAAGAAGAAATGAACAAGATCATGAGGATCAAAGTCAAGGTGGAGAATTACAATGAAACATTGAGCAGTAGGAAAAATAAATTGGAAACCCTCAGGGACAAGTTCCAAACACATAAGCATGCCATCAGCAATGCCAAAACTCTGGATGGCAGAGAAATTGAAAGAATAGTGGAGATATATGAAAATATCAGGACAACCGTGTAGGTCCATATACAGGGAGACATTCATTAGGATGATGAAGACACAGAAAGTGATGATCATGATGATCATGAAGATGAAGAAGAGGAACCTGATGAGTAGATGAAGATGTGCAACAAAGGGATATACATGCATCAGGTACTTAGGAGAAAATAAGTCACCTAGATGGTTGCCAGCTGGCAACCTGTGCCACGAGATACATTTGACTAAGTCAAAGGAGAATATGCACCATAGATCTTAATTGATAAATCTTGATCCTAGATCATGTGTAACCACTTACTCACCTTGTTCTATAAAGGGTGCAGGGATGCCTTGTTTTAAACATTCAAAGCTTAATTGAAATTTGTTTGCTGAAATATTTAGGGCCTATTTCAAAGTTATTGTAAGCATACATATTTTCGTATACTTAATGAAAGAGAAGACCTGTTTGATTACAAATCATCGTAAATTTTAAGTAATCTGTGTCTGAATTCTTGATAGATGCTTTGATTTGCTGCATCCCTTGGAGTGCTCATCAGTCTATATATATTATTTTCATTCATCATCCTTTGAAGTTTGCATCATCTATATCTAACTGTGGAACATCCTAGTGAAAATATGGTTTGATTTCTTCTTTCTCATGACTGTATCAAGTGTGTATGTGACTCAGTAGCTGAAGATTCATCATAATTTGAAGTATTCTTTTACATTTTCTTAATTTCAGAACAATTCACCATCACAATTGTAAATAATAGATAATCAAAAGCAAAATACATGAAATATGCAGTCATCTCATAGATACTTGAAGATTTATAGCATATTTGAAGATAAAGCATGTACAATTGACAAATATTATGCAAAGATTTGAGTATAAGACACACTATTTATGGAAATATCTTGTGTAGATAACCCTGTGTTTAGCATCTTTACAGAAATAGACTCCTAATAAACAAACGTAGGGCCCCTAAATGGAAAACAACAATTCACATCAACCACTGAGTAATGTCAGTTGATTAAGAACTAATCCACGGAGACTTGGGATCATGAATTCTTTGAATTCATCATATCTTTCAAGATGAGTAAAGGTTGATGTGTAACTTGTATTCTATGTTTGTTTATGACTAACATCATGATCAACAGTTAGCAGAAGCACCATTGTAGGATACCACACCAATGACATTCGAGTTTTCAAATGAGTCCATATTCAGTATCACAACGCACTCATGGAAACTCTACTTTGATGGATCCTATACAAACCATAGATTTGGGGAAGGAATCTTGTTAGTCACTCCTCACGGAGACATCATACCTACGTCTTATCGTCTTCTATTCCCATGCACGAACAATATAGTAGAGTATGAGGCCTTGGTCATTGGTCTCAAAATGGTAGCAGAATGGAAAATAATGGAGCTACATGTCTATGGCAACTCCCAACTGGTAATCAATCAACTCAATGATGACTATCAAACCAAAGATGACAAGTTAATACCATACAAGTGTATGGTCAATGACTTTAAAGAGTACTTTGTGATCATCTCCTTTGAGTAGATACCTCGCATTAAAAACAAAGCAGTAGATTCCATGGCAACCATTGTCTCACTCCTCGAGATCCCAGAGAATGAGTCATGGTATGAGTTCTTGGTAGAGTCAATTATGCAACCAGCTTATGATATCCTTGAAACACACTCCATTTACCTCTTAGTTAGATTTGATTCACCCTTGTATGGTAAGATTTACACTTACCTCAAGGATAACACCCTACCACCTGACTTGTCTTCCAACCAATACCGAACCTTCATTTGCCAAACCTCTCATTATGCCATTATCACTGACACTCTATACCGATGAGATCTAGATGGTACTTTACTTTGACATTTAGAACGTGAAGAATCTCAAACTGCCTTATGAGACATACATGAAGGAATTTGTGGAACACACTCTAGCAGTCCTTCTTTAGATAAGAAACTCTTGTGTTTGGGATACTATTGGCCAAACATGGAAACTGATTCATATCAGTTTGTGAAGAAATACAAGTAGTGCCAGATACATGGTAACCTCATCCATGCACCAACTCAAGAGATCTAACCTTTAATGACACCTTTGCCCTTTTGTCAATGGAGACTTGACCTTGTGGGAAAAATGCACCCTCCATCATCCGACAGCCACAAGTTCATAATAATCACTACTAAATATTTTACTAAGTGAATTGAAGTCATTCCCCTCACAAATGTTATAGGTAAACAAATTTCCTCCTTCATCCTCAATTACCTCATTTGTAGACATGAAATTCCCTCATCTATCATCACAGATAATGGAAGACCTTTCAAGAACCAAGATGTCCAAGAGCTTTGTGAGAAATTCAAAATCCAACACCATTTCTCCACCCCCTACTATCCATAAGGCAACGGCCAAGCAGAGGCATCCAATAAAACAATCTTAAAAATCATCAAGAAGACAGTCAACGATGCCGACCGTGATTGGCACGTACAACTGAATCCTGCTTTGTGGGCCTATCAAACTAGTATACACACTCCCACAGGTGCCACCCCTTATGCCCTTGCCTATGGATCAGAAGCCAATTTACCCATCAAGGTCAAGTTACCATCTTTAAGCATGTCTTTAAAAGGTCTTATCATTGATGAAGACTATAGAGTTTCCAAACTGCAAGAGTTAGAACTATTGAAGGAGAAGAGATAGAATTCCTTCAACCATCTTAATGAATACCAGCAAAGGATTTCACGAAGCCACAATCATAGGGTCCGTCCAAGTGTCTTCAACGTTGGTGATCTAGTACTCAAGGAAAACCACCATAATCATCAGGATCTGGAAAAGAAAGGTAAGTTTAAACCCAACTGGCTTGGTCCTTATGTAATCATTACTACCTACGGGTCAGAAGCATATCAGTTAGCAACATCAGAGGGTGAGTTGTTTGATGACCCAATCAATAGTATGCATCCTCACTAGTTCTATACCTAAGAGAACCCTAATGTAAGGTGGGGCATAAAAACATAAACAAAATCAAAAATTAATATATATATATATATCAAAAAAGTGGAAAAACAACAAAAAAAATCATCCTTTGGTGAAAACCTGGCAAACAGCCACCTTGGATGGGTACCATGATGAAAACCTGGCAAACAAGCATCATGTCTACTTTTAGCTTTCAGACAAATAAAAACAAGTGGTGAAAACTTGGCAAACAGGTGCTACTTGTGATAAACTGCTTCCTCCATCTTTGGGAAACCAATCACCTTGTGTCCATTCCTCCTTCCATCGTCCCTCATCCATTCCATATCTATTTTTAGAATAAAAACCTGATGATAACCTATCATTGCTTGATACTCTATCTCTTTTATCACCTTATCAACTAAGGTCTTATCCAGTATCCTATCCATAGTGTCAGCCTATCGTAGCATTTATCATCAGTATCATAGGGTCAACCCTGAACTACAATGCCTCTACGTTTTCATGTAGGTAAGCCCATTATCAATGCGACCCCAAGGCTTTCTATCCATCCCATATCTTGTCATCTATCCTTTAGTCCATCCTCATCTAAGTCCAAGCCCTGAACTACGTTGCCTCTGCATCGTCACGTAGGCAACGCCATTATCAACATACCTCCAAGGCTTTCCATCCATCTCATACCTTGTCGTCTATCCTCTAGTCCATCTACATCTAAGTCCAAGTCCTGAACTACGTTGTCTCTGCATCGTCACGTAGGCAAGGCCATTGTCAATGGGCCACCAAGGCACTAGGTCAGTCCCTTAGGGTCCATTTCACCAATAAGGATTGTGATACCTTTCACCAGACATGCAAACACAACAAAGCCTGCTCTCAAAACAAAAATTTTGACGCAAGACATCAACCTATCCAAAGCAAAGGAAACAAGTACCTAGAGCACTCTAAATGATTCTATCTCAATTATGGCAAGAAAACACATCTAAATGCAAGAATGTTTTGTGTGTATGATTAGGTTAAGTTACAACGTCTTGAATTTTGTTATCATGTCTTTCTATGCTACTCAAGGATGCTAAAAGCTAGAGATGCTATGATGGGGGCATGATTATTTTCTTTGTTTTCTGTTTGTGGATCAATCTTTAGTAATGTGAATCCTTGTCTAACAACATGATCAGCAAAAGATCATCAAGGACATTAGATGTCTAACATGAAATAGGTGTAATCCTTGTTTGTTGATAGGCAAGAAATACTCACGTCATCTTGGTTCAATTATATTTAGATACTTCTATTAACTTACTAAATCAAAATCCATGTAAGCGATACTTAGGTCATCTCGGTTCAATTATACCTAGATGCTTGTATTTTCTTACAACATTTCAAAGGAGAAAAGAAACAAAAAAATTACCCAATGATGAAATAAGCACTTCAAAATACTTGCAATATCAAGATGGCAAAACTATTTGCATCCACAAAGCATCCATATCCCATGCAATAAAAATTCTATGTAGAGTATCAATGTTTGTAAATAAAAGCTTGTGATGCTTTCATCCACATTTCTTCTATTAGTCAGTCTTCTATCTATCATTGTGTCATTTTTGTGTCGATTGAGTACATTTGAACATAACAAAAATAGGGCATAGTTTGCATATCATAACACATGAGATAGTCATTTGAACATGATTAAATCATTTGCATACATAATAGTGCATTTGGTCATCCATAAACATTTGCATCAGCATAAGCATAATATCAACAGAAAAAACCAAAAAACATAGACAAATACATGTAGATCATCTCATAAACTGCATAACCATATAGATAACATTCACATTTGCATATTCGATCATGAGAAATCATCTAAGTCTGCATTAGATCATCATCATATCAGAGTCCTAGAATCATATCTCATAAAGCATCATAGTGTAGAATCATAAACCGCATTATCATATAGACATAATAAACATGTGCATCACATGTGAAACATCAAAAGACAGAATCATATCTCATAAAACATCACATAATGCATGTAGACCATCAATATCTACATCATCATATAAATATAACATAAATATGTCCAAGTGTACAATATCAAAGTCCATCTATGAGCCAAGTCATATAAAGTGTATACATCACAAAAATAATGATACATGTCTCGATAACGGTACAAAATGAGATAAATATACATATTAGGCTATCCATGAGCCATCCAAAATGTGTATAAATAAGCAAAAATTAGTACAAGTGTTAGCTAGCACTGCTGGCATTGGATGCTACTCCCAGCACTGTCCCCTCCTCCTCTATTGTGGCCTGACCTAGATTGTTGTGGGCCCATCATTGATGCACCTGACCATGATCCACATGCTCTCTGTGAAGCCACTAACTAACTCCTATAGCTGGGTGCCCTTTGGTCCTCTGGCACTGTCCCGTAGTAAAGACCCCTATAGTACTAAGTCTGGGCTTGTGCTTTGGACAACTCACCCTGTATCTACCCAATCTGATTCTATAGCTACACAACCTAAGCCTGGGCCTATGTAACCTGTGCCACCAAGAATGTTGTGGCCCCATCTATAGCCAAAGCAGCTACGGCTGCATCCCTCTCGGTTGTCAGTGCCTAAACCCTCACCCATGCATGGTCCCTCTCTATAGTGATACTAGCTATCACTCCTACATATACGTCTCTACGAGACTCAGCATCTCGCAGCTGTGCCCTCACCTGCCTCAACTAGCCTTGTAACATAGCAATAACCCCATCTTGTACCTACTGTTATGGGTCAATCTGACTTGGAGCCTAGGGCACCTGTGGGACCTGTACCTCTGCTTGCTAGGGCACCTGTTGCTATGCCTGCACCTATACCTCCTGTGTAGCTTGTTGCTACGCTGCCTACTATTGGGAAGATGCCTCTATACCCGGCTAACAATCTACCTCTCTAGTATGTGTTATGTCCTCCCAATAATGTAGGAGTTAAGGACAACACTGAGAGGGGGGTGAATCAGTGTTGTGTGAATTTTCTAATCTTTTTACAAACTTTAACTTGGAGAACACAAGGAGAGAAAGTTATCATTGAATTGTCAAACATAACTGAGAATGAAAATAAAAAAAATCATGAGTAAAACATACAACCATAGAGAGTTGATCAATATGAAACAAGACACAAGAATTGCATGAGTGGAAAACCCTCCAGGGGTAGAAAAACCACTCCAGAGCTGCCTCACTGGCTTAACTAATAAAACATGCCTCACTGGCTACAATACGTGTCTCACTGACAAATATTAAGGTCACACTGACCTATAAGCCTCACTAGCTAATGCAATGCCTCACTGGCAAACCAAATCACCAATAGAAGTTATAAACCAAATCAGAGGGATACTCTATTTCCATTCAATTCTCAATTCCTTCATACCTGCATAACAAGTCAGCTGATTATCTCTGCATTACAAACCCAGTATCATCTTATCATTATTCTTTTCTCTTCAAAAGGTTTTATTATAAAATGTCTTCATTTCTCTGTTCAATTCCACACACACCTTCCTCTGTCAATGTGAAGCCAATTAATATGAGATACCTCTCAACAATCTGCAAAATCATTTTCATATGACCTTTCATATTCTTCAAAAGAAAATCAATCCCATGTAAAAAAGTTAATTTGACTTTGCATCTGAAACATATTATTCCATCTTCCTCAGTCTTGTTGAAGCACCTGGAAATTCTTTTCAAAAACTTCACATAGCAAAAATTACAATATTTCATTTTATCTGCAAATGACCCTTCAGATTCAAAATCCAACTTCCTATTTTCTTCAATGTCTTCAAATGAATCTTTTCATATTCTCTTCTTGTAAATATTATCTTCAAAGCTAAAAACTTTATCCAATATCCTGCTCACAAAATAATTAATAAAAACATTTTGTTCCTTCAAAAAATTCATCTCTTGATCTTCCTGTAAGAACAAAATGTCTTAAAAAACTCCTCAAATTCTACAATAAAAATCTTCAAAAAAAACATTTTGCTCCTGTATAAAATTTCATTAAAAAAAAGATATTCAATTTCAAAAAACAAATATCCTTGATATTCTTCTGTGTGCAATTTTATATTCCCTTGCATATATTTTCACCTTCTCCAAAATTTCTCTAATTCATCCCACAACAAATGAATCTATCCTCTGTCAAAAATCAAATCCACATTATCATCTTCAATAAATCCCATTTGAAAACACTTCATGTTCTCTGCAAAAACACATTTCCAAAAACCTTGATCTTCTCTGAAAAAAAACAAACTTCAATCATCTTCAAAATTCTCTGCATTAAAAAACTTTTTAACTTCTTAAATGAAATCTTAATCTGCCTTAGGAAACTCCCTCATTAAAAATCATCTTCATTTATTCCATTAACACCAAAAAAAATCTCTCCAGATCATATTGCCTTTGCATAAAAAATTTACTCGAAAAACATTTCTTGGACTTATTAAATTAGAAAAAATAATTTCTAATTTAATAAATGTTTATCACCACAAAGCTATTAAAAAGCCTTTTGAAATAAGACTTACCATTTTAAAAACTCACTTAGAGTTTAAGTAAAGTTTCCAAGAAACAAAAACCATAAAAGGTTTGAGGATCGGCATTTTAGAAACTTTAATAAGTATATAATTAGCTCCTCTAAAAAGGCAATTCGATGCCTTACGTAATATGAAGACCTCTATTTCATCGGGCTTAAAACTTGTTTTATTTCCTTTAAAAAATTTTCAACATTTATCTTTTGAAAGTCATATGCCTGCTCAAACACATTAAACGATGACCGATGTTCCATATTACCATTGTCAAGGGGGCCAATTTGCACATGATGTAAGATCCCTCCTACAGGTCATGTTTAGTGAAAGACCTTCTATCATAGGTCAATGTGAAATTAGAACATAGAACTTTATAAACTCCTTTATAAATGTTGAGCTTATAAACTTCAATTAAAAATAATTCCAATCTTGTTATGAGCTACAACAAGAACTAAACAAGCTTGTTCCTCTGACTTTTTCTACAAGATAACAAACAATGCTTCTGATGTTTAATATAAACAACATGATCAACATTACCAAGGAAAACCAACAACTGGTTCAACTGAATTCCTTAGTATCTCAATACCATGAAGCCACATGAGATAAGTAATGCTTGTGATGACTTGTGATCATCTTGACTAACATTATCCTCCAAATGAGTGCACACTCAAACTTTAACATGATAACAAGATAAAACCACTTTACCATATTGAACAAGCTATGATACACAAGATGATGTACTCCTGAAATATTCTCTACAAGTGCTACTAATCAAACAAGTCCTTCACTTTAGTTACACACTGACACAATAAAGATCCACTGAAGATATGAGCATGCATCCTTAATAGGATCCTATATCTGATTTCACATGATCCAAGATGATCCAACAACAATCCATCACATATAAAGATATCATTAAGATGCAAATTTCCTGATAGAAACTTGACATATCAAATGCAAGTAGTAATGATCACATCTGAATTTACCTCAAACATATGAAGACATCATGATGAATACCTCATTAATCATCTCCTAAACACTTTTGACATCAATGACAACCTAACACCATCAAATAAGACACCGAGTCTGAAAGCAGTAGGGGAGGTCGTCATCCTCATCATCCCATGGGTCATAATCTAGATACGGATGCCATATAACTCTATCTACATTATCTAGCGCATGCCTCCAATACTCAAGCTTTCCCAGCTTATGCTGGGAAATAACACCTGTGTATCCATAACTATAAGGCTTACCCCTCTACTTGGAAAACACACAGATCATATGTGTAATAGCTATGTGCTCCCATAATCAAAACTGTAGAACTGAAACACCACTAGACAAACTAGAAGCTCTATGATATACAACCTAATGGATATCGTGGTACAAATGTGGGAGAACACAGACACCCCATGGAAAGCAGGTGCCCTCTATAACCATCATCTCTAAGGTCCTACGCCAAACAATGGGGAACCCATGTGACCTCCTGTCAAGGTAGACCACACCCCTAATCAGTCTAGTCACTATCCCTGAGAAGTAGTCATAGTAGTCATGTATAGCCTGCCAAGAAATTACATGTCCCTCTAACTCTAGATCATCGAAAACATGCCTACACTTCGCTAGTCTGGCATCATGCTAGGGATCATACTCTACGAGCTCACCCTATATCAGCAAGTGTAGAATCCTATAAATGTCCTCAAGAGTAATCACCATCTTGCTGGTCAGAAGATGAAACGTCCCATCCTCGTTGTGGAAATGTTCCACTACTGCAGTCAACAATCCGAGGTTCGCATGAATCTCAGGCATAAAGCAAACATAATACAAGCCCATCGCACCAAGTGCCTCTCGATCCATCTCTATAAGCATGTAATGCTGCAACATAGGCAAGGGAAACTACTCCCGTGACATAAGTACATCACGAATATCCTCCTACAATCATGCAAAGCAATGCGTCAACCAAAAACTATAAAACTGCTGAAACTATAAAAATTATCCTATCACACTACTTAACAAAATTTATCAAAACAAATGTGTCATCTATTGACTAGATTCTTAGCAATCTTAGAGATAGCTTATCAATTGACTCATTGAGCAAGATGCCAATCAAGTCATTTTTTGTTAAGTAAACCGACTATCTAAAACACATGCGCCGAACTAGAAGGTAAATGCACCATTTCACAGTAAATGCACCACTTCTGGCAAATGCATCGTAGCATTGGGTAATTGCATAGTTTCATATCAAAAGTGCAACTTCAACATGAATGTGCTGAAATAGGTAACACATGTGCAACTTCCCATAATGTATGCGAATGTTCATAATGTATGCACTGACTCATATCATGTATGCGTAGTTTTAGCATATGTGCAGCTACATTCAGCATATGTGCCAAATCATAATGTATGCATGGTTTTGGAGTGCATATGCACCAAACCACGAATTGGCACATCAATCCTAGCAAGTTTTCACTAGAATTTATTATCCTAATAAATGACCCTAGGCGAGTTTTTTTGAACTACATACCAATGGTCCTACCTCAGCCGGCCGCCTGAACCGTCGAACGTGCTCAAAGCGGTGCTCCTCATGTGGAATATCCATATCTATACCAACTGCTCTAGCTCCTCTACTCTCCTAAGCTTTGAGGGACCTGTCAACAAAAGCCAAGTGTGCAAATGACTAGGATTGTGAACCTAACTCCTATTTATAGCAAGTAAACCCTAACTGGCTATGTGGTGACCATGACTACTTCCCAAGCCCGTTTCTTCCCATTTCCCCAAATCATGACCCATTTCTTTATCCTAACCTATTTTTCACCTTCTTCATCATGAGATTGTCCATCTCACATCCTTCTGCCTTCTTCCCATCCAATCTCTCGAGGGGGCATCCTACCATCATTAAACTTGTACTAGGGGCAAACTCAGACATGTATCATTATCAGAAAAATCTATTCTTTGAAACAATGTGATAAAACATATTGCATCAAAGATGGGCAAAATGTATACACCTAAAAATGACATGACTCTGTCTAAATAAATATTCTTAATATTTATTTCATTCTATTTCTTCTATCAATAAATAAATAAACAAATTTATTTATTCGATTCATATTCCTCTAAATTAATTAAATATCAAATTATTTAATTACCTCTTCTAATGTCTTCCAATAATTAAATAAAATTCTTTATTTAATTAAATTCTTCCAAACAATTAAATAATTCTTAATTATTTAATTAAGTCAACTTATTCCTCCAAATTTAAATAAATCAATCAAATTTATTTAAATCCTCTCAATCTCTAAAAATAAAATACAATCAAATATTTTATTTATTCTTCTATCTTGCACAAACAATTAAATAAATTTGTTTATTTAATTTGATTTCTTATCTTCTAATTCCTCAAAAATCTTCCAACATCTTCTAAAAATAAGTCTTCTTCTTCATGCACACAAAATTAAATAATTTATTATTTAATTTCCCTCAAATCATACAAAAGCAACTCACAAGTTGAGTTAGCTGATTCATTCAATCTTGTTTTCATCAACAACTCTTAAATTAGAAAAAAACATTCTAGTTTATGAAAGCAAATCTTATCTTTATAAAAGAAAGCAGTTAATTCAAATAAGATAGCTTTTTGTGTGACACTTGTATTCTTTCTATTCGTGCACATCCTCTCAAGTCTTCTATACTGTCGATCTTCTCATTCTTTCTATACCGTAGATCTTCTCTCTCACAAGTCTATAAATTAAACCCTATTCCTCCATTTCTATAATCTAAGCTTTTAGTAAACTTACTCTGCAAGAATTATAGTGCGCCTTTGGCACCCAAGTCAATCCATATCTTGCAATCACCCTTTTATCATTGCAATTGTGTTGAAGAATCTCTTTATTGCAAATCTATCATAGCCATTCCCACTTGACATCTTGGAAAATAGCAAGGAAGCGCACCTTCTCAGGGCCACATTCATACAAGATCATTTGAGATAGGAAATCAATGGAAGACACAAAGTAAAGAGGTTTACAAGGTTTGAGTTCTTTGTTTGTTTAATCTTCTTTGTTTCTTATTTCATTGAGTTATTGGGTATTATTGATATTATTGATATTCATGCACAATTTCCCATAACAATACCAATACCTTGCAACACACCTAAAATCTCCACAATTGTGCCTTGATGCTCTACTTGGTAGTTATCAACCATTGCAAATACCCTGTGAGACTTGCTTGCATCACCCACGGTTGGCTCTGAAGCTACCAGCCTCTGACTAAATCTTACAACATTCTTCTATGGACATTGCCTGGCTATATGGCCCTGTTGGCCGCAAGAGAATCATCTGGTACCTCTACCATAACCTCTACCACTTGAGAACACATTGGACTGCTAGAAACTACCTCTACTAACTACAAACTATGTGCTCTAAGCTGGCTAATTAGAATGATTACACTTGTTTCACTAAAAATTCTAATTTTTCCTAGACTGGAACCTACTACCCTACTGAGGTTGAGATTTCTTTAGTTTTGACTGGGAATACTACTACTTCTGCTCACCCTTAGTGGGTGCATGATGGCCTCTAGAAGAACTTGCTTCCTGAGACTGACCACCACAAGACTCGAAGCCTAATAGAGGTGTACTACCAATCTGCACACCCATATGGCCTCCAAGAGCCATGGCCAAATTCTCCTCTACCAGATGAGCCTTCTTGATTGCCACCTCCATGGTCTTAGGCTCAAAGACACAAACTCCTCCACTGATACATGCATTTGAGGCCCTAATGAAGTGCTGAACCAACATGGCCTCATCATCACCAATACCTGCGTACTGTTTAAGCTCATAGAACCTACGCTCATACTACTCCACAGACATAGCCATCCATCTCAACTCATGAAACTCATCACCACGCTGCTGCTTCCAGTGATATGATAGAAAACAAGCTCTGAACCTTTCCAAAAATAATTCCCAAGAAACTATACCAATATCCAAATGTAGCTTCTGCTCTTGCAATTGCCACCATGTAGAAGCAAAACCTATAAGGTGCAAGTTGACACATCTCGCCTTGGTTTTACTACCATACGGATTCATGGAAAAACACCTTTCCAAATCTATCAACCAATTCTTTGCCTCCAAACCACTACTAGTACCATCAAAAGTGGGAGGACGTGTCCTCAAGAGGTCTCTCATGTGACCTACTAAGATATCCTCTTGTTCTACTATAATCTCTCTCATCCTAGGAGACCTTTCTCTTTCACTCTCCTTCGGCTAATCAACCTCTTGTCTAGGACCTAGGCAAGCAAGGACCTCCTCAAGCAGATGATGCAACTGAGATCCCTCAGGCTGACCCTGATTCTCTATATTCTTACCCCCACCTTCCTGGGCACTCTCATGAGGGGAACTAGGAGGAGGGCTATCACCACCACCTCTCCTATGTCCCCTACCTCAACCCTTACCTTGTCCTCGACCTCTAGGCATCTTCCTACACAAACACCACCAAAGGACAACCTTAGGTTGTTAGGTGAGGATGACAAAAAGGGAAAACATAATCTAGAGAATTTAAAAAGCTAGGACAACATAATGGGCTCATATAAAACCAGAGTACCTAGTGTTTAAACTTGGTTCTGATACCAAATGTAACATCCTGCCAAGAAACCCTAGATAACAACTCAACTATACTATGAAAAAAGGACAATTTTTTTAAAGAAAGAAATAACAAAGAAATGTAGATCATATTTTTTTTATAACATCTAAGTTAAGCTTTATCCTCTAGGGATCCATGGCTACATTATTGACAACTATTAACAAGATCTAACCAACATCATAAATTAACTAACAACCTTAGTTCATGCTAAATCTAATTGCACCAAATGGATTCCATATTATATCATTAAATAAGTAGACATCAAGATCTTGTGTATAGGATTACAAATACATATTCAATTTCCTTTACATGAGGGTACACCATTACATTGCTTACAATATCACTTTCCTAATTACATTGGAGTACATACATAAAGACAATAGTATATTATTCTACAAGACAAGAACATAAATATCTATCTCCTTGAGCTAGGTCAAGATCTAAAATTTGCCACATGCAATACATCCTTCTCGCACATGATCAATAGAAAGGAAACCAATGGATATAAAAACACAGCCACTCAACCATGTGGAACACTAAGGTCTACCCCCTATGCTAGGAGATAATGGTAAAGTCTCATAACATGAAACAGTTAAGATGACAGTAACACAAAACAAAAGGGCTAACATGACTCCAACATACATAACATTTCACAACAGAATCACCACTTCTAGAGGCACATTTACAACAAGAGGAACACAAGACTAGGGAAAGCTAGGTTGCAGTAGAGAAGAGTGTCATCGCATGGCCTTGACATGAGTTACCCTGACAGTCTCTCTCTAGACATCGGCCCCATAAGGTGACACATGTAGAACCAACATTCCTTTTTTGAGGACAAGGAATTTGATTCTTCCAACCAAGCCTTCTCATCACATCCTTAGTCTAAACTAGCACTATAGGTATGGGTGAGGAATCCAATTATCTTGTTAAATGTGAACAACTATCCTGCCTCCTATATTTATTATTAAGTTATCACTTGATTACCAACTTTCAATGGGTTACCCTAGCAAGCCACTTTGGGCCTCAGCCCTACATTGAAATCCACTCCTCCATTGCATCTAGACTCTCGAAGCCCATAACACCATTCAAGAATGATCTATCACATTCATCATCATGATACCTTTGCAACACAGAATATATATCTTCTCACATTATCATATACCAAAAACCTTATACATAAGCAAAAGACATAATGACGTTATAACTTCACTATTTCATGACATCTATCAACACAATACATGAATTAAAACATAAAAATCCTAGGCCTCTGGAATTAAATCTTAACAACTTGCACAAAGACCCCCATTACAACCAATGGTCTATCCCGAATGAATTTCACTCGCATAATGTGATTCAACTCGCAATAAAGCAACTATCTAAATGCAACACTTATAATCAAATTTAATCTTAACAACCATTGTAAAGAATCCATAATAAAATTAATACTAATTTAAATTAAACTTATCAACATTTAAATCTATAAACATATTGATTTTCATTTAATCAAATTAAAATAAATACAATCTAAATCATTAATTTTCTTTATCTTATTCCTTTTCAATAAAGAGTTCAATTAATCAAATAATCTAATCAATTAAATTTCAATAACATAATCTAAATAAATATAGTAACTTAAATATAATATTTGATTTATATTGGATTTTGATTATATATATCATGATTACTATAAATATATTTGTAGATTTGTAGAAACTTTCTAATAAACAAGATTTTCTAATAAATAAGATTTTCTAATAAATGAAATTTATCAGATATTGTAGTTGCAACAACCCTGCTAGATCTATCGACAAAATGAGGGAGCATGCACAAGGCACATGGTCTCAGGGAAGGTGAGGATTGAATGATACACACAAGATGGATTTGATGAAGAAAATTAAGAAACCTTCAAGCAAATGCAAATAGGTGTAAAGTTGAATTCAATCTTTGCTAGCATTCTCACAGCCTGTGCAAAAATGGGAGCATTAGAATAGGGTGTGGACATACATCAGGCATAAAGGAAAGATGAATTCCATCAAATGTTGTAGTTGTAGATACCCTGGAACACACATATGCAAACTATAGATGCATGGGCAAGCACATGGACTGTATGACAAAATACCTCAAGAATGTAGAATCATGAAATGTAATAATTGCAGCATACACATAAAATGGATCTATTCAGGAGACCTAGGAACTATCAAGAAAATGCTATTGGTAGATGTGAATGCTCAAAATGGATATGCTAAAAAGTTCTAGAAACTTCAAACAAATGTAATTAGCAGGTGCAAAACACACAAAATAGATTCATTGAAAAGGTTTTAAAAACTTTCAAACAAATGTGATTGGCAGGTGCAAAATAGACTCCACGACCTTCACCAGCATTCTCACAGCCTGAGTGAAAATGGGAGTGTTGGCATAGGGCATGGACAAACATCAAAGTATAAATGAAGGATGTATTTCATCAAATGCTACAGTTGTAGATGCCTTGGTACGCATGCATACAAATGTAGAAGCATGTAAAAACCCTCAGAGAAAAGTTTACCATGAAATTCAATGGTTGTAGCATATGTACAAAATGGGTTGTGAATGCATTTGAATGTGAAGGATAAAAATCTATTTCACAAAATAACTCAGAATAAGATCATCCATGACAAAATCTAAAAATAAACAATTCTCAGGAAAAGGTTCATTATAACCAAACAATGAAATACATACTGGTTTTTAAGCTATTTCCCAATACTCCTCTTGCCTTGCTTCCACTTTTCTCCCAAAATGTCCCAATCTCCCTTCTGAATCAACTATTATGCAGGTTCTTCTTCTCTTACCTCAGAGATCTTCCTCACAAATATACGCTCCAAAAAAATAGTAAAAGCAATAATTTTTTTTTTCGTTACTGACCACCAACTCCCTTCTTCTATTTAATTGCTCACAACATGCTATTTATTTCATTTTCAAAGAGACAAAATAATTTTCATTTTTATATTTATTTTAGTATTTACTATATATGAGATTTATGACAACTCATAAATATTATAATTTATTTTTATTACCACTTAACAAAACATACACTTATTTATTATTATTTTCCATATTAATATTATCAATTAAATTCCCATTTTAAGACACTTTATTTACCTCATTAATATTATTATTTATCAATGTTCCCTCTAGACTGATAATTTTATTTTAATGAAGCAATTAACCAAAACATTAATCAAACAATTATAACCTAAGTAAACCAAATGCCAAACAAAACCTGAAGACTATGTACACGGTAGAACAATAGTGACTGACTATCATGCCCAAGCTGACCATACTGATAGGATGCAAGACTGGATACTCATCCTTTTAAGGATGGTGACTAAACTAGGGGACCTTACATTATCTCCATTCAACAATTTCCATTGGTGTTAAGGCACTCTCAAACCTATCAATTTGGGTGGAGTCAATCCCATATACCTGCAACCTGCAGCAAACAAAATGGTCGAACATATGGATATATAATCATATAGTCAAACACACCATGAAAGGAAATCACAGTGTAGCAGGGTACTCATGCATGAGTAATGCAACACTGTCCCTTTTGCAACACATCAAACAATCAACCACATCACGCATAACATACAGTTTCTTAACAAACAAGATAGAACAATCAGTTAGATAATGATCAAATATGAGAAATTACCAAATAATGGTATCACAACACATAAGGCTCAGAATTAAATTAATCCTCATCATCAAATATGTCCATAAGGCTATTATATCATATGCATAACCTATGTAAATAGCAGTATCACAAAAATATCATCAACTAACATCATAACCGTAGGTCTAACATCAACAAAGTATCATCAACTAACATCATAGCAGTAAATCCATCATCAAGCAAAATGTCATACTAGCTAGACCTAATAGAACAACTTTCAATCTAACAGAAAGCAAAAAATAAGGGACACTACAATCCCTCTGACATGGATATCACCTTCACATTAAGTCAAAGCATATTCTAACACATGGTAATCTTATACCCAAAGGGAAGCTCAAAAGATAAGGATGACACGAACTACATATGACGAACTCGTGGAGTCAACTAAAGAAAGAATTTTAAAATTGGGTAGCTGTTCTGAAGGTATAGTCATGTAGAAATCTACTATAAACAAAATATGAATATATTATTTATAGATTGAATGACAATAAAAGAAACTTGATCAAATTAATTTATGCCCAGCATTTTAAATAGAATATATAGCTCCCAAGGAATCTCCATTAAGACTGAATTACTCAACCCAATCTGCATTGAATGAGCTGGTTGAAAAGATAATACTTAAGTATATGATCCAATAGTTAAAAAGTCATTAGAGCTTCTAAAGAGATCAAATTCTTGACACATCTATATTATACTCTAGAGGAAATTCATATTTTCATAGAGCTTATTCAAATACAAATCATCTCCTAAGATTGAAGCTTGAGATAAGAACATATTTGTTCTATCCCTTTAGGATCAAATCATCATGCTTAACTAAATCCATAATGCATATGATCTATCACACACTCATAGAAACAATAATGATACATGGATCAACCTTGTAGCTTACAAATTGATCTAGTAAATTTATTAGATGATTTCTTCCAAGAATTTCCTTTTAAATTTTTCTCTTGATTAGAGTAACTTAGATAAAATCAATACCTATCAAACTACAACAAAGTTGTTACATAAACTTATGCTAAGTTATATTGTAGTCCCATAACCCACAAATCCTAGGATCACTCTCCATGTTATCTTATCACCATTCAGTGATTAGTCTACAACATCATTAGATTCTTTCAGATTTTTCCAATATTGGATTCTCAATACTCTCAAATTCTTCTTTAAAACCATTGAAAAGGTTTTTCGTGTTCACTTGATTAACTACATTATCTCAATTACATTGCTATTCAAAACCAAAAAAGGTTTACCAAATCTTCTTGATCACAGATTTGCTCTCCATTAAATCATATAATCAATTACTCCTCAAGGCAATGATCTAAATATGACCCTTCTCAAACTTTAGGGTCAAGAATGTATCAAAAGGAGTTAAAATTAGTGATCATCCAAACCCAAAATTGCCTAAGGACAAGCAATATTCGGTAGGGAGGACTATCATGTCCCTATAATGAATCGATTATTAATCAAATACAATATAATATATTTATTTAAATTATATTATTAATATAAATATAAATATTAATAATTTTATTATAATATATACTATTATATTATATAAATATAAATAAATATTATAAATTAAATAATATATATATTATATATTAATATTATAAAGTATTAAATATTATAAGAGGGGATCTATTCCTATTTAGGGTGACAGACGCTTTACAAAGGGAAAAGCCTTAATTAAAGGCAATGCATTTGATTAAGGAGGCCGACTTAGTTATGAAGATTAATATGTTGAGACAAATCAATTGACTCCTCTAGAGTGGTGATCTCATGAAGCAATGAAGACAAATGTTTGTGAGGATCCAATAATTGGTAATTACTAATTGTTAACAACAATGATAATATATTAAAGAGGTTGAGTTGATGTCTCCTTATAGATTGGAAATTCCCTTGAAAGGAGACACTCGATTGAAAAAGGCAGCCTTCCAAGGATATAAAAGGGGATCAATAGAGTTCACCAAGTAATTCATTCAATCATCGAATCATATCATCATACATTGAATCGCTAGTACCATCTCATATCACCAATTCACAATATTTATTTCAAGTGCAGCTGTCACTATACATCGATCAATCCCAACAAATACAAAGCATTCAGATCAATAGTGATCATTGTTCAATAACATTATTAATTAAGCATAAATATCAATCTTCAACAGCAATTCATGCAAGGAATGAATATATATATATAAAGACATAAATCTAATATAATAGAGGCAACATATTGCCATATATATATCCATCCAATAGTGGTGGTATATTATCTAGTTCTTCTTAAAGGAACAACCTTACACAAGGAAGTATTATCTTAGTGATCCATAGGATCACTTGAGCATCTCAAAACATCCAAGAAGATGAATCTCATTGTAACATCACTATCCATAATGCTCAAGATTTAACTTAAACATTCATCTTAATCAAGAGATTAGTTAACAACATGATTATGGAAATCAATTCTTAACCATAAAGAATCATTATTATTTTTATTAATTAAGCATGTCATTCTAATCAAAATATAACAAAGCTTACAATACAGTAATCATTTACAAAGCTTTAGTGAGTAGCCATCACTAATCATGTATAGGTTATGCCCAATGCATCATAAATCAATTCATATATTACAATAGACCATCTAATCATAAATGCAAACACTATATCTGGAACCAATGACATCTATCTCCATAAGCCTCAGATTGTCTCATGCTTGGGAAGGAGAGCATTATCCTAGTGCTTTTCCACCAACCACGGACATACAGTTTACTACTCAATTTCCAAACTAGAAGTGGTCCTACCCTTCACCGAAAGGTTAGATATCAGGAACCCTTAGGTTAGCCATCTAAGTATCTGGTGTTGTGTCCTTCGTAATGTCTCACTGTCACACAACTATAGATCTAATCTAACTATGTATGACACTACTAGAGACACTAGGCCATCTGGAGCACTGTGGACTGACAACGCATGCAGAGACAGATGCATTACTTTGGCCAAAGATTTTACATACATAAATGTTACGCATTGAATGTTATCATATGTCCACCACCCTGACTTAACTTATAAGCTGTCATGTCCTCCAGTAAGTTTAAATCAACCTTTCTCACTGGGTCTAGAATAAATAGGATCAATTCAATTCATTGCCCATATTAGGATATTCAACTCCCATCATGGTTTGGTTACAACTAAAAAGGTTGTTTTCATAACGTGGAACTTGTCACTCCTCACCACCTTGTTCCACTATGCAAGTCATATCAAAATCGACCATTCTTGGTCTAGTATAATTAGTATTTAATGCATTTAAGTCTAATCCTTGGACACTAGATTGTTATTTTGAAAACCATACTGAGGTTCTTGGTTTCATAATCACATGATTACTAGTGACTCCACGTCACATTTTTCCATTTTCTAGAATAATGAATACAATCTTGTTTTTAACACTCACCCTACTCAGTCAATGTTTACTTTGTTTTCCTATTGTCCTGGTTAATAGAAACTAGTCCATTATAAAAGAGAAGGCACAAATCATAGTATCTTTCAAAAGTTCATAAAGACTCATAGAGTCAAACCCCTCTAAGTTCTTTTCTAGAATCTTTCATAAAGTCAATATAAAAACATAACTACCATTTATATAGTCAGCATTCATCTCATATACAACCACAAACTTATAATAAAACTAGGGTAGATTCTAATAGCGAAATGTATATCAAGATTTTACTTCATAAAGAAGGCAAGATTGAAGTCTCAAATGTCATGATAGCATTATTATGATAGTGTAAGAATAGTATATAACTCTCCTCAAAGAGTTATCATGTTCACATAACATGTATTTTTATTGATAGCCATTCGATTCTTATTATCTTTTCTATCAAATTGGCAAAATAAGGTGTTGAGTCTAGCAACACAACCCATTTTATCTTGGGTTTACTATGTTTAAAGTAATCATGGTTGAAGCCATCAGAAATAATGGTGTGGACTGTTCAATAGGTCGATACCACCTTTATTCATTCATTATAGATGTTTAGGGTAAAATTGGATTTGTCAATCTTTTATGGTTTAGATGTTAAAATCCTCCTTTCACCCTAACATTGAAGGATCTAGGGTCGAGTAGTGAGCACTATCATACCCTAGAGTCACTTGCAAATGAAGGGAAGCTTGGATTAGGGAATTTAATTATTAATTTTCCTTCTCTTATGTCCAATTAACCATTAAAATCCTAATTATGTAAATACGGCAACAAATTGACGAAAGACGGAAAAAGCTCTTACAGACAGGAGTAAAATGACAAATCATAGAATACCTATTTTTAGGGTTCCAAGGTGGAATAGTTAGGGACACTGGTACAGGTGCCCAAGTCCAAGGTACCTACTTTTTTGAGGAATCTGGACCTCCTACCGACACTGACCAGCCCTGTAACTTCTGTTTTCTAGAAACTATTTGCGGAGGATACTTTTGCGGGCACCCTAGTCCTGGAAGTGCACTTTTGTCCAACTTCTCTATAGATCCTGAATCCTTGATGCCTACCACTCCTTCCTGTAACTCCACTTTTCCCAAATGTGACACCTGTAACCTATAATCACAAGACTTGGTTTGGGGGTTGTGGTGTTTAGAGGTTTGCCTCAGTCAAACCCTGAAGGACACTTAAGTCTCTGAACACTATTTTCAGATAAAGAGGGCATGCCCTTGTGAGGTAGAGGTCTAAAACCAAAGGAATCAATGATAAAAACACGATGATATGTCACCTTGTAGTGAAGCTTTCATGGAGGAAGATGCTCTTCATGCCATGAAGGAATTGATGCTCAAATTTGCAAATATCAACACATAAAACACACAAGTGTGCTCTTGCAACACAATAGAAAGTGTTGAATCACCTTGAGAATGCCTAGAGTTCACCATAACAATTTAGTTTACAAATGAATGCCTACATCTATTTATATATGCATCTACAAGCACTCCCACCAAGATATTTAAAATTCAAACTTACCATGTCAGCAAAGGGACCTAATAATAGTCACTAACCGACACTCAGAAATTGAGGCTGCCCTAAAATAGGGCAGGACTAGGGCATGGGTGCCCAAGTCCTTTCCCCTATTTTAGGCAGGGTATAGCTCAAGGGGTCCTCCTAGGTCCTATTTTCCATGGGACTTAGGTCTCATTCCATTGGGTGTTAAAATATGAACTAAAATATCCTAAATGCATACTAAAGACCCAGGAGCTAAACCTTATGAGGGAAAAGCCCCCAAGAGGACATTTTCTGATGCTACATTTAGCCCCCACTTAATGTATGTATAAACATAAGGCCAATACATGCATTAAAGTAAGGTCACAAACACAACAAACACAGAGAAGACACGCCAGTCGCATAAAGGATAGTAACAGGCACACAAAACATGGAGAAGATAGTTATAGTCACGTAGAACATAGAGCAAATAGTTAATGCATGGAAGACACATTAATACATGGAAGACAAAAATGATATCTTTTCCTTTTCCTTTTTTCTCATATATATGAAAAGCAAATGCAAGTACAGGAAAGTAAAAAAACCTTTCAAAATGTAGGAAGCACTACTCGAAGGCGTTGGTCTCTGCATATGGGGCAACACACACGCAATACATACAAAACCTCCCAAAATGTACAAAGCACTACTCAAAGGCACTGGTCTATGTATATGGGGAAACAAACATGCCATACAAAACAAGCATGCCAAAACACACACACTTGAAGACACGGAGAAAACACGGTAGACAAGCGATGGAGTGTACCTATTTCTAGGTCCAACACCATCTTAGGCACATTACAAGCACACACCGATGATTTGGCTTTGCCACAACAATCACCAAAGACATGCTTAAGGGTTGAGTTAGTCACAGAACTACTCCCCGCCTCCGCAGAGGACTTTTGAAAATGACAGGATGATGCAATTTGCTCCGAGAAATAAACCATCCCTGCCTCCGCAGAGGGATTAAGAAAAAGGATATGCTCAATATCTTACCTCCACAGAGGGCTTATATGATTGATTCATTGATTGATTGTAAACAAACTCAAGATGCATGATGCACTACTCTGGCGCAAGTCTATGCATCTAAGGTCAGACACATTGCTAACATCTATAACAGATAGCTTGCCTTATATGCCCCACCTTAAGGTGGTTGATATCAGTTATCGATATCAAGCACGTTAAGGTAGGAAGAAAACACACAAGGGAAAACTGACTTTTGCAAATCCCATGCCCCCCGGAGGTGACATGTATTTTACGATGGCCAAATGTTCCCACAAACACATCCCTGCAAGAAACATGTTAGTGTCTACAAAATTATAATTAAAAACAACATCAATACATATGATTAAGCTCACAAAGAGCCAATGTTATACAACAAATTTAGATTTTGAGGATAACCAAGGGCTATATTAGGAAGCTCTCCTAATCGAGTATTGTCAAGGCTAGATTCAAAGGCAAATAAAGGTACATAGAGCAGCAATATTGTTAAGGTTTGTAAATGCAATAGAAACATCATAACATTCACTACGCGGGAAGAACGAGTGCTTCCAGTAGCCAAGCATTGGATAATATATACAATCCCATCGTCATATTAGGAACTAAGTCCATTTTTTTATTCCTCTCGAAAGGGACACTAGGTCTGCATCAGTATAAATGTTTGTCGTCATCCGCTTGCAAGATGGAAACACTAGAGGAAGGGAAACAATAAATAAGAGAGGAGAAAACAAGTGTCTTAGGGATAGTCACATAGGAGGATGCCCCCAAGTCACCAACCATGATGCTATGTCCATAAGACACAACACTCAAATCAGAGAGAGGCAATTTGGAGGAATGATGATACAAATAGAAGAAGGTCACAACAGAGGCAGTCTCCTAGTATCCCGAACCTTATGGGAGAATATGAGGTCATCCTAGGAGGCCTAAACAACACATAACACATCACAGGGAAACACATCATGAGAGAGATGAAGGGTTGGAGATACTTACTTGTAGGACCCCTTTTGGGCTAGAAATTATCTATAAGGAAATTGTCATCGTCATCGTCCCATTCCCTAATGATGGAGGACAATGGGACATATGGTACCATAGCCAAATTCATACCTTGTTCATCATGTTGTTCATTGTTACGATCGTCTTTGTTTGGTTTAATGTTAGGATCAACGTTTTCTTGTTGAGAGGCAAGGATTATAGCATATTCTTGTCTTCTTTTTCTTATTTCTCTTTCTTTTCTATTTAATTTTGTTTTACCACTTATCTTTTGTAAGATAGGGCTATCCTCTTTCATAGGCTTGTGCAAATTAGAAGATGAAGCATTGGGATCAAACCTCATTTGTCATGGTGGAACACTTTGTTGTTGACAATGACCTCCTAATCTTTGTAAGGATTTTAGGGGAGGAACCTCAGCATAGGGACCTTGTCATTTCGGTCTAAAGTTCTCTTCACATGCAAGTTGTTTCACTTTTGTCATTTCTTATGTAGGAGGACTAGGTACTTTAGTTTTATTCCAAAAGTAATTCAATTTGTAATGTTTTTCCTGAACCAAAGGTTTATACTTGTTCTAAGGGACGGTAATTATACAGCCATCTAGAGGGAATTTCAGACAATGGTGTATTGTAGAAGGGATAGCTTTCATTTCTTTTAGCCACTGATGTCCCAACTCAATGTGAAAGAGGTTAGAAATGGGGACAACATTGAACCATTGTTCGACATTGATGCAGAGGAAAAATAATAAACACATAACTTATACCAAATTTCAAAGCTTGTCTTCTAGATTGATCTCACAAAACCACATAAGGAACTTCATTGAACAAGTTTTAGTGCATTACAATGATCCAAACCTTCACCAAGGTACAAGAGACTTCCAACAAGGTTAAATCCACTAACCAAACACATTCAAATTACTCCAAGAGTCAGGAGACTCCATCAATGCCCTTTTCACATATAGGCTGCTCCATTCCTAGTAGCCCTATTTCTAGGACTGTCAGAGCATAACTCCTTCCACAAGATACTATTCAAGACTGTCAAGGCACTTTTAAATACCCATTATCCTTATCACCAACCTACCAAAAGATCAACATATGTTGCTTTGGAAAAAACTACTCAAAACAAGAATGTCGCTGAACAAAGTAGGCCTAATAGGCTTGCATGCACAAGGGCTTATTGGTTCTATGACCTCCAGCTTCAAACTCTCCCAAAAAACACTTGGAACATGTGGGATTAGGTCCATTCAAGATTATTTAATTATCCAAACACCTTTCCAATTGATATTTCACCAAACCCAACACTTATACCTCTTCACTGTCCTTGAAACTCTGTTTTCCTAGACTGTCACAGAAAAATAGTCATAAAAACTTGATTTCCTTCACCTCAATCTTAGATATTGGGTCAGGGACCTCTAGAGCTCAAAGGCACTTATCACCATAGTCATTTTCCACCAACATGCAACACATAAATCAGGAGAAACATAGACTTTCATACCACTGTTTACCCTAATCAGGATTTAACTGTTTTCTTGACAGTTTTCACCAAAAATTAAAAATCTAACTCAAAACACAACCAATCTGTATACCACCAAATGGAAAGGGAAGGTGATTGAAAGACCTTTCATGAAAAATCACTTAGAAATGACTCCCTGCCTGTACAGGGCCGTACAATGTAAGAAGACAACAATTTTCTAAAAAAACACAGAAAAGCATTGCTTTTTTACTATTCCATTTGATATCTCCAATCACCTCTCATTCCTTGGATGTTACAAGGCCTATTAAAGGCATTAGACATAAGACTCTTCAGTTTCCAACTTCTCCAATGAAGGAAACTAACCTATGACCTTTGATATTCCACATTTGTTTTGCATTTTTACAATATTGGCAATAGTATGCACTATTTTGTATGTTTGAACCTCCTGACCTCCTAGTGACCCTAATAAAAGGAAAATGACTTAAATTATCTCATTACAATGTAGAAACATTACAAATTTAATCAACTCAAGGATTTATCTAGGGCAATATTAATTTGCCAAGGTGCTCTTGCACCAGACATGTTTTCTGAATAATTTTACTAACAAAGATATCTTACACAAAGGCTTGATAAACGTTCCCTTATGCATCTTAACCATCATGCTTGAGAGGTCATAAGAACCTTGAATTAGTTGATGTGAAAAGAGGAACTCCTTAGTAGAAATATGAGTCATGCAATTAGGATCGATAAGAGTTCCATTCATGGGGTTTCCCATTATTTTCATAGTGATGTAAAGACATCCTTCTTTGTCTCCAGTTGTTCTATCATGAGGAGTGAAGACAATTTCAGGTTCGGGAGCCTTTATTTTCATGTAAGGTATAGGAGGGAACCTATTGCTTTTGTTATGACTAGATTCCATGCTTATATGCTCAAACCAATGCAAAATCAGATTTTTGAAAACTTTTCAAAATCAGTGCAAAAGACAAGAGTAAAAACAACCCAGAATGCTTGATTTTTCGATACTTTTCAATGCAAATGAATAATACAAAAGGATGCTGTAAGGATTTCAGTCAAGGGAAACAAGTTATATGTCTGATATCAGTCCAAAAAATAAATATAATCACTCTCAACACACTCTTGATGCAAATCCAAGATAGTGCCAAGTCAAAATATAGTGAAAATATGTCAAAATAAGCACTTTTTTCACCAAAATTTAATGCAAAAGAGCATAATAAAGGGTGTTGTGAGGAAAATGATGATGGAAAAAAAATAATATCAGAAATAACAGCCAATTGGTGCTAAAATATCCAACACAACATGATTTTAATGCCACTTAAGGTAAAACCCTAGTGAAAATATAGCAAAATATACAGATTTTCATAGTTTTTCAACTCCAAGACCTAGCAAAAGGGGTGTTGTAAGAAATTTTAGGATGTAAAACAAATAATATCAATAATATCAATTTAATCAATCCATAAAATTGATCACAACATGCTTGGAGTGCAAACTAGGTCAAATCCTAGGGCAAAAATTGTCAAAATGTGTAGTTTTTCACCAAATTTTTACTACAACAGCCCCTTAAAAGGGTGTTGTGAAGATTTTTATAAGGAGAAGCAAATTATTACCCTAATAACAGAAAATTAATGAAAAAATATCTTTCACAACACACCTATAGTGCAAATTTATGAAATCGATAAGGCCGAAATTAGTGAAAATTGTTGTTTTCGAAGCCCTAGGTTTGAGATTTTGGAACAAAATGCTATGTGAATGGTTTGAAGTATGATTTTTGAGGGAAATTACATACTCTCATATCTGAAAATGATTTTCAAACTTAATCATGCAAAATTCCCATGCAAATTTAATGAAAATGCACCAAAATTGCTAGTTTTTGTTGAAAATTTCAATGCAAAAATGCAAATAATTGAAATTTGAATGCAAATTCACACTAAAATGAAAGAATAAAGACAAATTAAAATTTGAGTGAGCCTCTAAAATCAATATAAAAATCTGATAAAAGATTTTGCCTACAAACCCTAGATTTTGGAATTACTAGATTATATAAAATTGACAAAATTTCCACAAAACCCTAGCAATTAAATGATGAAAATGCAAGGTAATTATTTTTTTAAAAATTTTTCTATAGTTTATATCAGATCTAATGCAAAAATCATTAATTACGAAAATTGATGCAATTTAGTAAGCCAAACAATGCAATTTTTTTTGTATTTTTCCAATTTTTCAATTTTTCTCAATGCAATAAAGTAAATGACCAAATGAATGAATGAAATCACACCAAATCTGAAGACAAACACTCAGCAAGTTGCAATTTAAGTATGAAAACATAGGTTCACCAAAATGTTTAGGAAAAATTGGATTTGTTAATGTTTTAGTGTTTTGATGTTAAAATCCTCCTTTCACCCTAACATTGAAGGATCTAGGGTCAAGTGGTGAGCACTATCATACCCTAGAGTCACTTGCAAATGAGGGGAAGCTTGGATTAGGGAATTTAATTATTAATTTTCCTTCTCTTATGTCCAACTAACCTTTAAAACCCTAATTATTCAAATATGGCAACAAATTGATGAAAGACAGAAAAAGCTCTTACAGACAGGAGTAAAATGACAAATCATAGAATAGTTGTTTTTGGGGTTATGAAGTAGAATAGTCAGGGACACTAGTGTGGGTTCCCAAGTCCAAGGTACCTACTTTTTCAAGGAATCTGGACCTCCTTCCAACATTGATCAGCCCTGTAACTTTTGTTTTCCAGAAACTGTTTGCGGAGGACACTTTTGTGGGCACCCTAGTCCTAGAAGTGCACTTTTGTCCAACTTCTCTTTAGATCTTGAATCATTGATGCATGCCACTCTTTCCTACAACTCTATGTTTCCCAAATGCAACACCTATAACTTGCAATCACAAGACTTGGTTTGGGGGTTGCGGTGTTTAGAGATTTGCCTTAGTCAAACCTCAAAGGACACTTAAGTCTTTGAACACTATTGTCAGATAAAGAGGGCATGCCCTTGTGAGGCAAAGGCTAAAAACCAAATGAATCAATGATAAAAACACAATGATATGTCACCTTGTAGTGAAGCTTTCATGGAGGAAGATGCTCTTCATGCCATGAAGGAATTGATGCTCAAATCTATAAATATCAACACACAAAACACACAGGTCTGGTCTAGCAACACAATAGAAAGCCTTGAATCACCTTGATAATGCCTGGAGTTCACCATAACAATCTAGTTTACAAATGAATGCCTACATATGCTTATATATGCATCTACTATTAGAAAGAGATACTATGTGGCTTCATTATTGTTGTCATTGATGGCAACAAAGTTTATCCCACACATCTGCAGCACATAATAGGTCTTTACTGAAAGTCAGACTAAAGAGTGTTTTGGTACGGTGAGCAAGAATAGAGCATGCAGCAAGGTCCAACAATCAATTCCAGATCTCTTAGATGATGTATCTCAGTAAAGTGTGGACTTGGTGAAATCAAGAAGAGTACCATTACTGCTACATTCCAGAGATTGAGCCTCTGGTGATGAAAGAGTGAAAAGATATATGAGCATCTAAGTGTGAAGTCCCTGACAGGTAGAGTAGACTTAGGAAGAATTGATAGGCAGAGCATCAGACCTTAATCTAGATGAGAAATTGATGGTGATCAAGCTTCTTGAGGGATCATTCATGGTTGGCTGACATGATTGATGACTTTTATGTCTATGTCCTTGATATGCATCACATAGTAAGTATGGATTCATCTGACAGATTAGTGTGTTGGGAAAATCTTAAGTATTCCAGATCTTGACTAGAAAGATGTTGAGATCCTTGGTGCAGATATATATACCAGATGGATTTTGGTATGAAGGTGTGTGTGGTGTGACAGAATGTGTGAAGAAAAGTAGAGAGCAATGTGGCAGTAGCTATACAAGTCTGGTATGTGACAGAACAGCAGCACTAAGCAAAGGAAGAATGAAGTGCAATAGATCAGTATATTGACCCTAACTAGAACTAAACCTCAGCATATGTGGATACCTCTGATTAGTTCAAACACCTAGTTACATTCTATATACCTTGTAGACAGTGAGTCTCTTGTAGGAAGTGAGCCTCTTGTGAGCAGTGTGCTCGGACAGTGAGCCCTAATTGGCAAGTTCTATTTTGTACTTCTTATTCTTTTAATAGAGAATACAATCTTGGGTTAGTCACCCCATGGTTTTTCCCTTAACAGGGTTTTCCACGTCAAAATCATTGTGTTATATGTATTGATTTTGTTTCTGCTCTCATGGTTATGCATGCTTATATGTTTCGATGCTGCACTAATTGTTAAAGAAGAACAGAAAGTTAAATTATTTAAGATAACTGATTCACCCCCCCTCTCAGTTATATACCTTGTTTCCAACAATTGGTATCAGAGCTAAGTTCCTCCAAATAGAGCCTAATAGCTTGAGGAAGATCTGGGAATCTCAATGGATATGTATGGTATGAGGGAACAACTTTAGTCTACCCTAGATGATCTTGAGCAATCTTACTCTGAAGTCAATAACCTGAGGGAAAGACTCAAACAAGCTGATGATTTCATAAATGAACTAAAAGAAAAACTGAGCATTTCTATGAAAAAGAGAAAGGAACTACTTCAGCAATTAGCAAGTCAAAGTGAAGCCAATGATACTAATGAAGATCTCAATGAGAAAAACAAGTTATGTGAGAAGCTATCAAAAGAGGTCATTATGGTGAGACATGAAATGGAATCAGGGGTTATGAAATTCACCCAAGAAATTGAAGAGAAAAGAAAAATTGAAGATAATCTAAAGCAATCTCTTAAAGAGAAGTCAGAAGACTGCCACAAAATGGATAGAATAATCAGGCATCTGGAATCTGATCTTGAAGAAGCTAGAGATAATGAAGAACAACTTGAGAATTAGATAGACACTCTTAAAAGGGATCTTCAAACAACAAATGAATACAAAGAGAAATTCAAGATAAGCTCTACTCAACTTGAAGTTCTTCTTGAATGCCAAAAGAGGGTAGATGACAAGCATGGCTTGGGGTATGAGAAAGGTGAAAGCTCTGGATCTGGTTAGAAGAACTCTGGATCAGGAAATCCAAGGAACAGACCTAAAATACCTCTGGGAAGGAAACCAAATGCTCAAAGATATCCATCCTTCAATGGATACTGCCACAATTGCAATAACTTCAGTCATAAAGCAAATTAGTGCAAAATAAAAATGAATCAGACTAACTCATCCTTCTCCAGACAGTGTTTTAACTGCAAAAGGTATGGTCACAAATCTCATGAATGTAGAAATATGCAAATAAACAATTCATTCAATGGTAGATGCTTTGCATGCAATAGAATGGGACATATGGCTAATCAATGTAGATCAAGAGGATACTAGTCAAATATGTAAAGAAATGTTGTTTGCTACAATTGCAATAGATCCGGTCATATTGCCAAATTCTGTAGAAGTAAGAATCAGGACAAAAAGGGTCTGGTGCATCATAATCAAAATGAAGACAAAGGAAAAGGAAAAGTGAATGTGGATGAAATTCAAAGGGAGATGAACAAGATTTGGGTGAAGAGAAGTACAAAAAATGTTGTGGATAGATCCGCTCCAGAATCTAGTGCTGATATTCCTTTCAAAAACTAAATAGATGAGCTATGGCTCAGGGGGTGTCACAAAAGAAAATAATTTCCCTTAGTCAGTCAATTGATGCCTAAAATTGGCACATGGAGTGTTGCAGATTGAAGAGCTCTCAAAGAGATATCTAAATAATCCTTGGTAAAAATATAAAAGATCTGCAAGGAGTTTTGAAGAGATTAATCATCCAAGGTTGATCTGGTTTAATAGTCATCCGATAAAAGCAGGATTTTCATAGTTAGATCTTGTATGATTCAAAAATTAAAATATCTTGATCTGTGGATAAATGGAATGATTGGAGAAAGGAAGATAGATTGTCAATTATCACCGAGAATAATTCTAAGTGCATCTCAGTGATTCAGAAGGATCTCTCTCAGAACAAGGTTAGAATAAGGGAACCAGAATGACTTAAGATGTGCATTTATTGCAATATAAATTTAGGGTTTGCGCAGAAATATAAGGGTTCTTTTGTTCATCATTTGCACATTTGCATTCGAGAAGAAGAAAGAAAGAGCTCTATAATAAGATTGCTTCAACCCTCTCAAATATCAAACCACAGAATTTGATTCAACCAGTGATCTTTTCAACTCTTATCATGAACCCTAGAAGTGTAAAAAGGTATTTCCGTTCTTGAATATCTCTCTCTAAATCTTTTGAAAGATGGCTACTCCAAATGTTGTTAAGATCACTGATAAGCCGTGCCCTAAGTTCAAGAAACATCCTTGTATATCCCTAGAAGTTGATCCCCTAAGCGTATTCTCTAGTATTTTGCATGGGGTTCTGCACGTAGAAGATGTTAGGGTATACATTCAAGCCAACATTGAGGAATTTGGGGAATCCAAGCTGATGGATATCTATCACAAGCAATTAATAGATGAAACATTTGAACTTAAACCCCAATACAAGGCCATCTGGGATAAGCATTTTGGACATTGCATCCACTTCGCCTATTTTGCAGAAGATGAATGGGTCCAGTATGTTCTCAGTAGAATACATGATAACTTCATGTGGTTGTTGAAGCCCTTCAAAATAAAAAAGGATACAATTAGGGTAGTAACTAGCGTGCACTCATCCGGTGGGTTGCCTGCTCTCAAATCGGTCAAGAACCAAACTATAAGTGAGGCTACCAGATCAAAATTTGACAAAAGAGCAATGACAATAGAGGATATCACAGATCTGGACATCAAATTTTCTTCTATGATAATTGGTTATAAAATATATCACTCCAGCAGGGAGAATTCTGTATCCGGAACAACAATATACACTGCTTATCAGATGCTAAGGGAAAATGCTGATTATGATCTTTTGAGATTCTCCTGAACTAACTATTAGAGAATTTGTAGAAAATAAAGAAGGATAAGAAGAATTCATTTAAGTATGGTGGCTTGATACTATGTCTATTCTTTTACTATATGAATGAGCTACCCGAATCCAGTGGTTGGGTATGGCAAAATGATAGACTGATTGCCATACAAATTAGAGATTATATGTATGGGCTTGGTGATGCCAAGGCACAAAGTACAACACTCTGGGGTTACTTCAAAAACTTCCAAGGCATGATGTAAGCTAGAGAGAGAATCCCCCAATCTCTAGTTGAAAAATACAAGGATATAATGTGCTTCATGGTAGACACTGATCAATGCCTAATGGAGGTAGTGGAACTTAGAATAGTCTAGATTATGCCAATGGGCTATGAGGTAGATGAGAAAATTCTGGAGCTACATGTTCAACAACCACTAAGTCAACCAAAGGACCCTGAGGCAGAAAGGTTTGAAACCTTTCAAGAATTAAGTGTGAAAATACATGTTGAATTGAGATAGCCAGAGATGAAAAGGAAAGTGAGAAGGGAAGTGGAGGAAATTGTCAAGAAATATGACATATCAAAGGAGGTAGTTGATGCCAACAGAGAGAAGGTAGAAAGAGTAGAGAAAGAAAGACAAGAAGCAAAAAAAGAAAGTGTTCCGGTGCAAGCCCCCTCCTGGACTAGATCCTCAAAGATCTTTGCACCTGCCACTTCTAAGAGCCCAAGATCCTCCAAACCAGAAGCCAAGACATATGGTAAGGGAGAAAATAGAACAAAAACCAAGGCCACAAGGTCCTATACAAGTCAGAAGGATGATGAAGAAACTGAGACCGATGAGGAAATTAAGAAAATGAGGAAGAAAAAGAAATCATCAGGTGAAACCTTTGCCAATGCAAACAAAGAAGAAGAGGCAGAAGAATTTGTTGAAAAGCCTACTCTCTCCATTAATGATGTCATTAAGGTACTTATTGTGGATGGGAATCTGCAAAAAATGACAAAATTCTATGATGAGTATAGTGACACAGATAAAAGGATCTTGGAAGAAGCCACAGTTAAGTACTTAAACACATATAATAAAGCATTCATTGAAATCATCTCTCTAATCCCCAAGAGTTTAGAGAAATTACTTGAACTTAGAAAAGACAATGCCAAGGAAAAGGATTTGGAGATCCAGGAACAAATAGCTATTCAGCTCTATCCTTCCATCACTCCAAAACAAACGAACATGATCTTCAAGGATTGCAAGGATGAGTTTCAGAGCAAAGCCAGAATGAACAAGCTTATAATCAGAGAGACTAATCAGGTGGCAAAAGAGACTGAAGACATCCTCCAAAATGCATATAAAGATTCAATCTTCCTATTATAGAGGACATAAGTGATGAACCTTCTGCCATGGATGTCGAAGGATTAAGTGCATCAAAGGAAGATTCTACTGAGAAAATTGCAGAAGAGTCAAAGGAGATAGGTGAAGAGAAGACTAAGGACTTGGATTCCTCTATTCTAGAAGAGGAAGTCCATGAAGAAGTAAACATCTCTTTTCCGGATCCCCCAGTAGACTCCGAAACTGAAGGAGAAGCAAGAAAAGAGGAGAAAGCAAGTCAAGAAGAAGAGAAAAAGGGAAGAGAAGAAGAACAAATAGAGAAGATCTCTGATGATAGCTTTGAGGCTACAAAAGGAAAGAAGTCTTTGGCAAGAGACACTATAGAAGTAGTGAAGAATTTCTTGATCAAGAAATTAATGGAGATAGATGAACCAGAATTGTTTCATGGACCAGTCAATTTTGACTCTCTCTCCGGTCCAGACAATGAAGGTAGCATCTTTTGCTCAAGCTAAAGAAAAAGAAAAGCTTCTGAAGTCTCACATGGAAGACTGTGAGCTAATAGAGATTGCATCCAGTGTGCTAGAGAAAAGTATACCATCATTCCAAAAGGATCTTTCAGCCTCCTCATCTGGTAATTTGAAATCTCTTGTTAATTCTGTTAGCACACATTTTGATTCTTTGGAGAAATCAGCAAAAGAGAAAGTCTGGAAAGAGTTTTTGGGTAAGAGATTCTCTGAAGTACAGGGGCTAATAGCAAATGATAGGAGAAATTTGAATATAGGAATAAAGAGCCTAGAAAATGGTCTTAAAGATAGCGGAGAATTATACAAATTTTGTTTATCTTGGTCCACAATAACAACAGACATTGCAAAGAAGGTGGAAGAACAAGAGGGTAAACTATCAAGTTTATCCTAGAGTTTTGATCCTCTCACCTCATCCATAATGAATCAAGAGTGCCAGGCTATTGCCACTATAAATGAAATAAAGAGGCTTGAGAAGGAGAAGAAAAATAGAATAAGTAGAATGAGTGAACTAAGAGGGATAATTATCCCTAAGTTAGAGGCAATGCTTGAAGCCCTAACTGATGCTCAGACTACAGCCCGGACTAGCGATCCAATAGACTTAAAGAGGGCAGAAGCCTTTGCATTTTCGTTAAGTGGCCACATCTCAATTTTGGACAGGATGAAGCAGAGTTGGGCAACAAAATTTGTCCAGTTTTGTCCAGTTGAAAACCACTTTTGTAGATAAACTTAAGTATATGTAAGTATAACTTGTATATATACTTATGTGGCTATGTGTAGGTTACTTTTTGCAAATTTTGGTGTTCAGATTTCACCCTTTGCCATTAATGTCAAAGGGGGAGTGAGGAGTAGTGAAAAATGTGGAATCTAGCTAAGGGGGAGCTCGAGTAAAAAGTGTACATAAGATAGAGCATCAGCCAAGGGGGAGTGTGCTATAACACTTAGTCATTTTTCACTAATTGTTGGCAAGAGACACTATGTGGCTTCATTATTATTGTCATTGATGGAAACAAAGTTTATCCCACACATCTGCAGCACATAATAGGTCTTTACCGAAAGTCAGACTCAAGAGTGTTTTCGTCCGGTGAGCAAGAATAGAGCATGCAGCAAGGTCCAACAATCAGGTCTAGATCTCTTAGAGGATGTATCTCAGCAAACTATGGACTTGGGGAAGTCAAGAAGAGTACCATTACTATTACATTCCAAAGATTGAGCCTCTGATGATGAAAGAGTGAAAAGATATGAGCATCTAAGTGTTGGATCCCTGACAGGCAGAGTAGACTTAGGAAGAACTAACTGGTAGAGCATCAGACCTTAATCTAGATGAGAAATTGATGGTGATCAAGCTTCTTGAGGGATCATTCATGGTTGGCCGATATGATTGATGACTTTTATGTCTATGTCTGTGATATGCATCACATAGTAAGCATGGATTCAGCCGACAGATCAATGTGTTGGAAAAATCTTAAGTATTCCAGATGCCGACTAGAAAGATGTTGAGATACTTGGTGTGGATATATATACCAGATGGATTTCAGTATGAAGGTGTGTGTGGTGTGATAGAGTGTGCAAAGAATAGTAGAGAGCAGTGTGGCAGTAGCTATACAAGTTTGGTATGTGACAGAATAGCAGCACTAAGCAAAGGAAGAATGAAGTGCAATAGATCAGTATATTGAGCCTAACTGAAACTAAACCTCAGCATATGTGGATGCCTCTAATTATTTCAAACACCTGGTTACATTCTATATACCTTGTAGATAGTGAGTCTCTTGTAGGCAGTGAGCCTCTTGTGAGCAGTGTCCTCGGGAAGTGAGCCCTAATTGGCAAGTGCCATTTTGTACTTCTTATTCTTTTAACAAAGATTATAATCTTGTGTTAGTCACCCCGTGGTTTTTCCCTTAACAGGTTTTTCCACGTCAAAATCATTGTGTTATGTGTATTGATTTTATTTCTGCTCTCATGGTTATTCATGCTTATATGTTTTGATGTTGCACTAATTGTTATAGATGTACAAAAAGTTAAATTATTTAAGATAACTGATTCACCCCCCCTCTTAGTTATCTACCTTGTTTCCAACATCTACAAGCACTCCTGCCAAGATATTTTAAATTCAAACTTACAATGTCGACAAAGGGACCCAATAACGGTCACTAACCGACACCCAGAAATTGAGGCTACCGTAAAATAGGGCATGACTAAGGCGTGGGCACCCAAGTCCTCCCCCTATTTTAGACAGGGTACAACTCAAGGGATCCTCCTAGGTCCTATTTTCCATGGGACTTAGGTCTCATTCCATTGGGGTGTTAAAATATGAACTAAAATGTCCTAAATGCATACTAAAGATCCGGGAGCTAAGCCTTATGAGGGAAAAGCCCTGAGGGGGACATTTTCTGACGTTACAACATAATGTTGCCATATCGGGCTTGTAAGCATATTCATATTTGCAAGAGTTAACTACCGGTAATCATAAATATATAAGACATCATTGAAGATGTATGGAACATAATGAATGACACATAGCAACAACTAAAACTTGCGGGTGCTCATGCATGTAATCCCACGTAGGGTTTATGACCTCAATCTAGCCAAGCACCATAAGAAAACAATAGTTTCAAAGTATCATGAATTATATTTAATTTCATGCTCCAAGAGCCTTTGACTGCTCTTAACATTCATTAATATGCATAATTAAATATACAGTCTTTATAGTAAAAAATGTCGACATTACTTTCAAACAAAAGGATGTTAACTATATTGTAGTCAATATACCTATTGTCAATCAAGTATGCACCCTTGCTAAGTTCACAAAAACTTAGCTACCTATTGAAACATGGAATCATTCTTAGATGTGGGTGTCCTATGATGAGAATGAATCTTCGGAGTGAGCTAGTTCTCCTTATGATTTCCTAAACTAATGACTTCCAGGGAAAAATGATAGAAAGATATACTAAAAGAGATGAATCCTAATTAACTTGAAGATGGATTTACCTAACAGATCTTACTCACAAATAGATTATTGATTTCTAACCCTCACAACACTCAACTTATTTAACTCATAAATATTTCACATGAAGGTTTGGAAAACACAACATGCAACCTGAATTAAACAAGATTTTGTACAAGCAAACCACAAGCTAAGACAAAGCAAAGGATAAATTTTCATCACAATGCAACATCAAATCAACTTGCAAATACTCAGACAAAATATGAAGGAAACCTGCTACTCAATAACTGAAGGAATAATGAATACAGTGAAATAAATGAGTACAACACTCACGATGTGAGAGGAAGACTTTGTCTCTCTGTACTCTGATCTCTAAATCTGAAAACTAAAACTGGAACTCCCCAAAGGAAGAAAAACCTAAAATATATGCTATGAAAGATTCCCCTCCTGAAAGCTAGAAAAAAGCTCCTAAAAATAGACTCCAAGTCTATTTTTGAGCTACTCATAAAAGCCAAAATTAAATCTCTGAATCTACCACCAATCTAGAAAATAAAGCTGCAAAATTGCCCTCTCATGTGGTCCCATCATAAAATTACTTTTCTCTGCTCATGAAATCTCCAAAATTTGTCCTTTATGACTCTAAATAAATCAAATCAAAAAGAATATCTGATTTTTTTTATTATCCTATAAATTGCCTTCAAATAGTTAAGTTTTAAAAGCAATTTATCAATGATTGCTTTAAAACTAACTTTACAATGTTGTGGCAATTTGATATATATCCCATTTGATATGATTTTTTTTGCACAAAAAAAAATCTGGCTCATAATTTTGCCAAAATATTTTACAAGATATTACAATTGATTTTCTATAAAAATCATAAAAAATGATGAACATATTACTATGTACTTTGCAAAAAAAATCAAAGCCTTGAAGGCTTAACACCATGACTCTAATCCTCAAAATGCATTATCCATGTGTCAATACCCTACCACCTCATCTCTATCTCCATGCCTTACAAAATGCCACCTCACTGCCTATACAAGCATCACATGTCAAAATTAGCCCTTCTCATAATGCCATTACCTTGCACGTTTTTCATATCTTCATTTGTTCTTTGCTTTGACCTTTAGATGATCAAAATCATAAGGCATAAAAAACATTCACTTTGACCATATTTGGTCATCATGCATGTATCAATTATTATAAGAGGAATCTCTGATTAGAAGAAGACAAGATGAAAATGCAACATGTGTTTGCTTGATAGCTTTGACCACACAAGGCATGAGCATCCTTCGACTATGTGATAGTCGACTCCAAGGCATGAAAAGTTTTGTTTGAAAATGCATAAGAACTAAACATTACCCTTTAATGATTCTCCTTGACTTTTAGAAACAACTTTGGCAAAGAACACTTGTCAACCATCTCATGTAATGATCACTAGGGATCATATCTTTCAAGTCTTGACCCTGTCAACATTTGGATAAAGTAATGATTTTCTACATTTCCAAAGTCAAAAATAAAGAAGTGTAAAGAAGCATCAAGCAAAAAGAATGACAAAACCCTAAACTCCATTCATTTTTATTTTGTCTTTTCCTTTGACTTGCTCTGCAACTCTTGATGGCCGACAAGGGTTTCATGGCTCTTTGCATTTTCTCCTCCACATTTTGGCTCTTTGTGTTTGAATTCTTTGCATTTATTGAGTGAAAAGAACTAGCAAAACCTAATGAGTAAGGTATCTAAAGCTTGGAATGGCATTTTGACTTCTTTTTGTAGTATTTCTGCCTTAATGTTCGTGGCCATACTTACTCTTTCTTCTGCTACATTCTTTGACATTTGTTTCTTTGATTTCTTTGTGGTTAAACTCTATAAATGTGGAAAAAATGACAAAAACCCTCAAAAGAGGGGCTGCGGCCATGCTATCCTTCCTCCTCTACAACTAGAAGGGTAAACTCTCATTTCTCTTTGATGTAGGTTCTTTTACATCACTGTATATGCAAAAGATAATGAGGGTTCAAATTTTATCAACTGGGTATCTTTGCATACTTTCATTTATGGCATGGTCGTGGCATAAAATGCATTATGTAGCTTATTCTTTGTATTCTGATGTGAAAAAACTTACAGGCTTTTTTTATTATGAAATGAAGGTTTCATTTGAATTGTGCACAAGAATCTCTCTTTCTCCATGGCTATACCTGTAGACATCTCATATCACTTTTGTTTTATGCAACTGCAAAAAGAAAGAGGGTTTTTAAAACTATGACAAGGGTTTCACAAAAGCTACATATAAATGACATTCTTTGGCATGGCCTTGGCATAGATAGATTGTATTACAATTTTACTTTCTACAACTGTAAAAGATGTTAGGGTTTGAAACTTTGTCATGGTATCTTAAAACCCATTCTCTATCACGGCCATGGCAGAAACACATCTCTGTCACCTCTTATGCATATGTAATAAGACATTGGTACTTCAAAAACTGAAATAAGGGTTTCAAATTTTAGGCACAGAAATTACTTTTTATGATCTAGTAACTTTATTACTCTAATTCTGTAGCTCCTCACGATTCTATGTCTTGAACATTTCTAAGCATAATGATTGTCTTCTAGCTGTCCATACCATTCTTGCATATATATGTTGATAACTGAGAGGGGGGGGTGAATTAGTTATCTAGATTATTTTAACTTTTTATTCTTCCTTAACAATTAGTGCAGCATCAAATTAAGTAAGCATGTATAACCATGAAAGTAGAAATAAACTTAATGCATATAATACAATGATTTTGATGTGGAAAACCTTGTTAAGGGAAAAACCACAAGGTGATTATCCCAAGATTGTATTCTCTATTAAAAGAATAAGGTAGTACAAATGGCACTTGCCAATTAGGGCTCACTACCGAGCACACTACTCACAAGAGGCTCACTGCCTACAAGAGACTCACTGTCTACAAGTTTTAAAGAGAGTTACAAGATACTTGAACTGATAAGAAGCATCCTCATATGCTAAAGTTCAGTTCCGGTTAGGCTCAGTACACTGATCTACTGCACTTTACTCTTCCTCTTCTTTGGTGCTACTATCCTATCACATACCAGACCTGTCTTACTACCTTCACACTACTCTTCTTCTTTTCTTTGCACTTCACCACACACCACACACACCTTCTCATTGAAATCCATCTAATATATATATCTATACAAAGAATTTCAACAACTTTCTAGTCGGCATCTGGAATACTCAATATTTTCTCAAACTCTAGTCTGTCAGCTGAATCCTTGCTTACCAAGTGATGCGTATCAAGGAGATGCTTATAGAAGTCATCAATCATGTTGGCCAATCATTAATGATACCTCAGGAATCTTGATCACCATCAATATCTAATCTAGATTAAGGTCTGATGCTCTATCGGTCAGTTCTTCCTCTGTCTACTCTGTCAAATAGGAACCCAAAACTTAAGTGCTCATATCTCTTCACTCTTTCTACACGGGAGGCTCAATCCCTAGAATCTATTAGTCAATATACTCATCTTGACTACCCCAAGTCTGCACTTACTGAGATACTTCTTCTGAGAGATCTGGACCTGATTGTCAGACCTTGCTGCATGCTCTATTCTTGGTTACCGGACCACAACACTCTTCAATTTGACTTCCGGTATGGTCATACTGATGCAGAGGCATCCACACTATAACCTTACAATACAGCATGGACGTCTGCAGCCCATCATCATCATCATATTCATCCTCATCATCATCATATTTGACTTCACTGTCAGCACCATCATCATATTTCACCTGCCGACCGATATCCTCCTGCAGACAAGTCTTTGCACTTTCGCCTGTCAACAGCATCACCTTACTCGATTATCGACAGCATCATCATGTTCGGCAGCATCATCATGTTCGACCAGCGCGAACATCCTCCTGACGTCCACTGTTCACTTCAGCGACAACTTTCATCTTCTCTTCCTTCAGCATCATGATATTCAACATCATGATATTCAACAGGATAAAGAACATCTGGTTCCTTCCATTTATCCTGATGATGACAAAACCTTAACTCCTCGCACCTTTCACTCGATGCTTGCGTCACCCGATATCCTGATGACGTAGATCCTGATGACGATGACGTCACCTGCAGCTTCTCAATATCCTGCTGCTCCGAAATGTCCTGATGACGTATATCATGATGATGATGACGTCATATCCTGCTGTTGGCCAAACTTAGTTTTTTTTCGGCCCGCGATCAACTCGATCAACCCGATCTTCAACCTGATGCCGATACACTCCTCCTTGGCCCTCCTGATGATGATCACCCCGACGCACTTGCACTTCATGCACTCGAAAACATCATGCTCATCTTCACTTATCCAGATGACGATACCCAAACTGACTGCAGGATATTCACCAAGATATCCTGATGATGCCGTTTTGACGAACTTCTTCACTTAGCGAAATTTCACTTCGCCGATCCTCCAGGGACGACCCAATCCACTCTCAGGGTGATCTTCCACACTCTATCTTATCAGCTTGACCTAGCACATACCCATGCTAGGGTCTTCAACATCTCTCGACAGCGATCCTGCACACCTGCATGCAAACAAACAAACTACAACCTAACCTACTGTACATCGCCATTCCACCGATCAGACGGATCAACCGGTGGAATGGATCAGTAAATCCATGAAACCACCCAAACCCACAAATCGATTACACAATGGAATCCAACCAGAGAAAGAACACAAACAGGATCACTTTATTTGATTTCAAAAGATGCTATACAATGATCAGTTTCTCTCTCTCTGTCTCACTCTCGCAAAGTCTGGTCGATGATATGCAATACCATCCGATCCTCATGCTTAAATAGATTTCCCTACGAGTACTACTGACCCGACTCCAAGCGGCTGGGAACTCTCCAAGCGGCTGGGAGATCCAACCGATCATACATCATGACAACTGTTCTAACAAACTTAACTAAAAATAGTAAAAACCTGGTCAGCATGATCTTATCATGATCAACGTGACCTTATTACATGCATTTGGTCTTATCAGACCTTCTTGAAAACATAAACAAGACCTAAAACAACTAACTGCCTCATGAAGGCCAGCTGTCAGGTAGGTGCTCCTGCACCATACTCCCCAACAGAAAAGAACTCATGTCCCATGAGTTTAGTATGTGGAAGTCCTCCACCTTTACACTTTGCCTTTGCAATATGCTAAGCTATTCCAGCTTTATCCTCTGCTGGCTCTTGGCTGCTCCAAGACTTCTGAACTGTAACTTGCTTTCTGGCAAGTAAATCCTCATGCCTGTCAATGTAGGCCCTTCTCAGGTTGTCTCTGTGTTTGTCAGATTGTCTGACCAGAACCTCTGTCTGAACTGCCTCTTGAACTTCTACAATGTTCAACCCTATCGTCCTTTCAACCTTTATAGGACAAGCAATAGTCCCAACTATGACAACATCCTTGTCAGTCCTTTCAACTGATTGCTGTGTGCAAACCTGTTTTTGCACCTGCTGCTAACCTCTGTCAGTCACAACTGAAACTTTCTTCAGCTTGTTGTCCGGAACAACTTCCTTTCCTACAGTATCCTTATCTGCCTTCATGCCTGCTCCTCTAGGCATCTGCACATACTCCTTCTTTCCCATTAAAATGATTTGGGCTGCCTTCTGTACTACAGCTTTTGCCTACAATGGCATCAACTTAATAATCTTCCCATCCTTCTTGATGGTGTAGGTATTAGCATACCCATCATACAGTACTCTCCTATCAAATTGCCATGGTCTACCCAATAGTAGGTGACAACATTCCATGGGCAAAATATCACACAAAATTCTATCATGATATGCTCCAATCTGAAAATCCACATATGCCTGTTCAGAGACAAAAAGTGATTGACTATCACTCACCCAAGATGCCTTGTAAGGGTGTGGATGTGGAATCCTTTCCAACTTCAGTTTATCCACCATTTCCTGGGATACCATGTTGTCTGTTGAACCAGTATCAATGACAACCTTACATACTTTACCTTTGCTCTTGCATGTGGTCTTGAAAAGAGCTCTTCTTTGCATCAGATCCTTTGATGCCTGCAAACTAATTCTCCTTAGCATCAACGATTCTCCACTCTCTGGATATCCATAATTATCAGCCTCTCTGTTTGAACTCTGCGCACTTTCTTCTACTTTCTCTTCTTGCACAAGTTGTACTCTCTTGTCATTAGTTCTATCATTTCTGGATGATGAACCTTTGTTTTCTAGACATTTGAAAGATGGATGACCAAACTCACCACAGGTGTAACATTTTCCTGAAAATGTAGTAGAACCTCTACCACCTCCAAATCTTCCTCTATTACCTTTCCATCCACCCCTGAAATCAGACTGTCCCTGTCCTTTACCAGTGTCTTCTTGACCTTCATTGGTTTGCTTTTGTGTAGGGTCTACTCCTCTTCCCCTATGGTTTCCTCTTCCTCTCATGGACTTCTCATGTCCTCTATTCATCTTTTCTTCAATCCTGATTGCCATTTGATAACAATCCTCCACATTCTTAGGGTTAGCTAAAACTAACTCATCCTGTATGTTAAATCTCAAACCAGCCAAGTACCTAGCCACCTTTTCTACCTCATTCTCATGATGACCAGATCTCATACTTAACTTATAAAACTCCTCAGTATATGTCTTCACATCCCTTTCCTTCTGCTTTAAAAATTGCAGCTTCTTAAACATCTAGATTTCATAATCCCTTGGCAAGAATTTACCTTTTATCCTTGCTACCATCTTATCCCAAGAAGTGATCTTTGACTTCCCTTGTTTCCTTCTCTCAGATTGTACATAATCCCACCATACCAAAGCATGACCTCCTAACTTGGTCTTTGCAATCTTTACCTTCTGATCCTCAGCAACATCTTCACATTCAAAGTGATTATCAAGTGCAGCAATCCAATCCAATAGCTCATCTTCATTCAAACTTCCAGTATACTTGGAAACATCAACCTTTACCTTAGGTTTATCATTCTGCACTGCCCTTAACAGTTTTACAAATTTTTGGTCTTCAGCATCCAGATCTTCAGCTACCTCTTCATACTCTTCAACAGTATCTTCATCTTCTTCAGACTCACTGTCTGCCACTTCCCTCTTTTTGTTCTTTTCCAGGGCTGTCAACCTGGCTTGAAGTGCTTCAGCAAGCTCCTTCATCTTCCTCATCTCTCTAGCATGTTTCTCCTTCAGCTCCTGCAATTCCCTTGCAGTACCACTACCTTTCGGAGGTATTTTGTCAACCTCTCAATCTACACACAACACACAATCAACTCTACCTCTGCCCTTTCGGTGACAGAATCAACACACAACAGCCCAGACCTTTTGCTGAGCTCTGATACCACTATGATGCAGAGGCATCCACACTATAACCTTACAATACAGCATGGACGTCTGCAGCCCATCATCATCATCATATTCATCCTCATCATCATCATATTTGACTTCACTGTCAGCACCATCATCATATTTCACCTGCCGACCGATATCCTCCTGCAGACAAGTCTTCGCACTTTCGCCTGTCAACAGCATCACCTTACTCGATTATCGACAGCATCATCATGTTCGGCAGCATCATCATGTTCGACCAGCGCGAACATCCTCCTGACGTCCACTGTTCACTTCAGCGACAACTTCCGTCTTCTCTTCCTTCAGCATCATGATATTCAACATCATGATATTCAACAGGATAAAGAACATCCGGTTCCTTCCATTTATCCTGATGATGACAAAACCTTAACTCCTCGCACCTTTCACTCGATGCTTGCGTCACCCGATATCCTGATGACGTAGATCCTGATGACGATGACGTCACCTGCAGCTTCTCAATATCCTGCCGCTCCGAAATGTCCTGATGACGTATATCATGATGATGATGACGTCATATCCTGCTGTTGGCCAAACTTAGTTTTTTTTCGGCCCGCGATCAACTCGATCAACCCAATCTTCAACCTGATGCCGATACACTCCTCCTCGGCCCTCCTGATGATGATCACCCCGACGCACTTGCACTTTATGCACTCGAAAACATCATGCTCATCTTCACTTATCCGGATGACGATACCCAAACTGACTGTAGGATATTCACCAAGATATCCTGATGATGCCGTTTTGACGAACTTCTTCACTTAGCGAAATTTCACTTCGCCGATCCTCCAGGGACGACCCGATCCACTCTCAGGGTGATCTTCCACACTCTATCTTATCAGCTTGACCTAGCACATACCCATGCTAGGGTCTTCAACATCTCTCGACGGCGATCCTGCACACCTGCATGCAAACAAACAAACTACAACCTAACCTACTGTACATCGCCATTCCACCGATCAGACGGATCAACTGGTGGAATGGATCAGTAAATCCATGAAACCACCCAAACCCGCAAATCGATTACACAATGGAATCCAACCAGAGAAAGAACACAAACAGGATCACTTTATTTGATTTCAAAAGATGCTATACAATGATCAGTTTCTCTCTCTCTGTCTCACTCTCGCAAAGTCTGGTCGATGATATGCAATACCATCCAATCGTCATGCTTAAATAGATTTCCCTACGAGTACTACTGACCCGACTCCAAGCGGCTGGGAACTCTCCAAGCGGCTGGGAGATCCAACCGATCATACATCATGACAGCTGTTCTAACAAACTTAACTAAAAATAGTAAAAGCCTGGTCAGCATGATCTTATCATGATCAGCGTGACCTTATTACATGCATTTGGTCTTATCAGACCTTCTTGAAAACATAAACAAGACCTAAAACAACTAACTGCCTCATGAAGGCCAGCTGTCAGGTAGGTGCTCCTGCACCACATACCATGTCCTGCAGATGTGTGGGTTAGACTTTGTTTCCATCAATGACAACTCTCATGAAGCCACACAGTGTCTCTTGTCAACAATCTCCCCCTTTGGCATTGATGGCAACACTTAGTGGAAAATGACTAAGTGTCACACTATACTCCCCCTTGGCTAATGCTCTGTTCTAATGTACACTTTTCTGGAGCTCACCCTTAGCTAGATTCCACATTTTTCACTACTCCTCACTCCCCGTTTGACATCAATGGCAAAGGGTAGAATCCGCATACCAAAATTTTCAAAAATTAATCTCTACATATCCGCATAAGTATATATACAAGTTGTACTTACATATACTTAAGTATATCTGCAAAAGTATTCTTCAACTGTACAACTTCTATCGCCCAACTCTACTTCATCCTGTCCAAAATTGAGATGTGACCACTCAACAAGAATGCAAAGGCTTCTGCCTTCTTAAGATCTATCAAATCATTAGTCTGGGCTGTGGCCTGTGCATTAGTTAGGGCCTCATGCATGACCTCTAACTTAGGGATAATGATCCCTCTAAGTTCACTTAGCCTGTTTATTCTATTTTTCTTCTCCTCCTCAAGCTTCTTTATCTCATCTATGAATGCAATAGTTTGACACTCTTGATTTACTATGGAAGAGGAGAGAGGATCAAAACTTTGAGATAAACTTAACAGTTTATCCTCTTGCTCTTTTACTTTCTTCTTAATATCCTTGGTCACTTTAGGCCAGGATAAACAAAATTTATATATATCTCTGCCATCTTTAAGAGGATTTTCTAAGCTCTTTATTCCAATATCCATAACTCTCCTATCATTTGTTATTAGACCTTGCACTTCGGAGAATCTTTTTCCCAAAACCTCCTTCTAGACCTTTTCTTCTGCTGACTTTTCTAAGGAATCAAAATGTGAATGATCAGAATTTACAAGAGATTTTAGATTTCTGGATGTGGAGGCCAAAGGATCCTTTTGGAAGGATGGCATGATCTTCTCTAATACACCAGATGTAATTTCTATTAGCTCACAATCCTCTATGTGAGACTTCAAAAGTTTTTCTTTTGCCTTTGCATGGGCAAAGCATGCTATCTTCATAGTCTAAACTGGATAGAGGGAATCAAAATTGAATGGTCCTTGAAGTAGTTCTGATTCATCAATTTCCATCATCTCTTTGGTTAAGAAATCTTTGACAATTTCTACAGTGTCTCTCACTGGAGACATAGTCTTCTTCCCTTCTGCAGTCTTAGAACTATCTCCTAGAGTCTTCTCTGTTTGGTCTTTTTCTTTTTCCTTTACTTCTTCTTCTTGACTGGATTTCTCCTCTATTCTTTCTTCTCCTTTAGATCCAGGGTCTACAGGGGAAACTGGAGGAGAGATGCTTGCTTCTTCATGGACTTCCTCTTCCGAAGCAGAGGAATCTAAGTCCTTGGCTTTCTCTTCACTTGTCTCCTTTGCCTCTTCTGCCATTGTCTCAATAGATTCTTCTTTGTCATCCACACCTAAGTCCTCTATAATAGGAATATTGAATCTTTTGTATGCATTCTAGAGGATGTCTTCTGTTTCCTTTGCCACTTTGTTAGTCTCTCCAAGCATAAGTTGATTCATTCTAGCTTTGCTCCAAAACTCATCCTTGCAATCTTTGAAGATCATATTCATTTATTTCTGAGTGATTGAAGGATAGAGCTGAATAGCTATTTGTTCCCAAATTTCTAGGTCTTTTGCTTGGGCATTATTTTTTCTTATTTCAAGTTCCTTCTCTAAGCTTTTGGGAATCACAGATATAATTTCAATGAATACTTTGTTGTAGATGTTTAGATACCTGACTGTGGCATCTTGCAATATCTTCTTATCAGTTTCATTATATTCATCGTAAAATTCAACCATTGGTTGTAAGTTCACATCCACAGTAACTGATTTGATGATATCATCAATGCGAAAAGTAGGTTTTTCAAAAAATTCCTCTGCCTTCTCTTCTTTGTCTTGACCGGTAGAGGGTTCATCAGTTGTTTTCTTCTTCTTCTTTGTTTTCTTTACTTTCTCATCTGTTTCAGTCTCTTCATCATCCTTGAGGCTTGTGTATGATCTTGTAGCCTTTGTCTTTGTTCTCTTTTCTCCTTTGCTGGATGATTTTGCTTCCAGTTTTGATGCCTTTGAGATCTTAGCAATGGTAGATGCAGAACTCTTAGAGGATCTGGTCCGGGAGGGGGCTTCTACCAGAGCACTTTCTTTTTCTACTTTTTCCTTTTCTTTCTCTGCCCTTTCCATCTTCTCTCTATTTGCATCAAGTGCCTCTTTTGATATTCCATGCCTCTTGGGAAATTCTTCTACTTCCCTCCTCACTTTTCTTTTCATTTCCGATTGTCTTAACTCCACATGAATCTTCACACTTAGCTCTTCAAAGGTTCCAAACCTTTCTGCCTTAGGATCCTTGGGTTGACTAAGCATGTGTTGAACATGTAGCTCTACAATTTTCTCATCTACTTCATATCCCATTGGCATGATCCAGACTATCCTTAGCTCTACTGCCTCCATTAGGCATTGATCAACTTCTACGATAAAGTATACTGTATCCTTATACTTTTCAACTAGAGACTGGGGGATTCTCTCTCTTGCTTACATCATACTCTGAAAGTTCTTGAAGTAGCCCCATAGTGCTATATTCTGTGCCTTGGCATCACCTATTCCATGAAAATAATCCCTGATTTGTATGGCTATTGGTCTGTCATTTTGCCACATCCAACCACTAGATCCGGGTAGCTCATTCATGTAATATAAAAATAGATAGAGTATCAAGCCACCGTATTTGAAGGAATTCTTCTTGTCCTTCTTTATCTTTTGTAGATTCTCCAAAAGTTGGTTTAGGAGAAGTTCACAGAGATCATAGTCAACATTTTCTTTTAGGATCTGATAAGCTATGTAAATTGCAGTTCTGGATACTAAATTTTCCCTGTTGGAGTGATATATCTTGTAACCAATTATCATGGATGCAAATTTGATAGCTGGATCAGTGATATCTTCAATTGTCATTGCTCTCTTGTCAAATTTCAATCTAGTTGCCTCACTCACTATCTGATTCTTGACAGATTTGAGAGCAGGTATCCCACCAAATGAGTACAATCTGGTAACTGCCCTAATGACATCCTTTTTTATCTTGAATGGCCTCATCAACCATATAAAGTTATCATGCATTCTACTTAGAACATACCGGACCCATTCATCTTCTGCAAAATAGGCGAAATGAATGCACTATGTAAAATGTTTGTCCTGGATAGCCTTGTACTAAGGTTTGAGTTTAAATGAGTCATCTATTAACTGATTGTGATAGATATCTATCAGTTTGGATTCCCTAAATTCTTCAATGTTTGCATGAATGTATTCCCTAACCTCTTCAACATGCAAAACCCCATGCAGAATGATAGAAAATGTGCCTAAGGGATCCACTTCTAGAGATTTGTAGGGATGTTTCTTAAATTTAGGGCATGGCCTATTAGAAATCTTCACAACATTTAGAGTAGCCATCTTAAAGATTCAAAGAGTTTGATCAAGAGCGGAAAATACCTTTTTTATGGTTCTAGGTTTCACGGAATCAGCTGGATCAGATTGCTGGAAGAGTTGACTTCTGTGGTTGATCCTTGAGAGGCTTGAGACAATTTGTTTGTAGATCTCCTTTTCTTCTTCTTCTCGAATGTAAATGTACAAATGATGAATAAAAGAACCCTTTTGTCTATGAGAAAATACTAATTTCATATTACAATAAATGTTCAACTTAAGTCATTCTGGTTGCCTTGTTCTCTTTGTTCTGAGAAAGATCTTTTCTAGATCACTGAGATACACTTAGAGTTATTCTCGGTGATTAATGACAATCTATCTTCCTTTCACCAACCATTTGGTCTATCTGTAGATCAAGATTCCTCAATTTTAAATTATACCAGATCTAACTGTTAAAATCCTGCTTCTTATAGGATGACTATTAAACCGGATCAATCTTGGAAGATTAACTTCTTCAAAACTTCTTGCAGATCTTCCATATCTTTACCAAGGGTTATTTAGATGTTTCTCTGAGAGCCCTTTTAATCCGCAACCTTCCATGTGCCAATTTTAGGTACCAATTGACTGGCTAGGGGAAATTGTTTTCTTTTGTGACTCCCTTGAGCCAGAGCCCATCGATTTAGTTTCCGGAAGGAATTTATCAACACCAGATTCTGGTGCGGATCCATCCTCTACATTTTATGTACTCCTCTTCACCCAAATCTTGTTCATTTCCCTTTGAATTTCATCCACATTCACTTTTCCTTTTCCTTTGTCTTGGTTTTGATTATGATGTACCTGTTGGCAAGAGACACTATGTGGCTTCATTGGTGTTGTCATTGATGGCAACAAAGACCACTTCACACATCCGCAGGACATGGTGTATCTTTACCGGAAGTCAGATTGAAGAATACTTTGGTCTGGTAAGTAAGAACAGAGCATGCAACAAGGTCTGACAGTCAGGTCCAGATCTCTTAGAGGAAGTATCTTTGTAAAGTGCGGACTTGGGGAAGTCAAGAGGAATACCTTGACTAATAGATTCCAGGGATTGAGCCTCCCGTGATGAAAGAGTGAAGAGATATGAGCATCTAAGTATTGGCGTCCAGTTTGGCAGAGTAGACAGAGGAAGAACTAACCGACAGAGCATCAGAATTATTCTGGATGAGATATTGATGGTGATCAAGGTTCTTAAGGTATCATCCATGATTGGCCGACATGTTAGATGACTTCTATAAGTATCTCCTTGATTCGCATCACTTGGTAAGTAAGGATTCTATCGACAGACTAGAGTTTGGGAAAATATTGACTATTCTGGATGCTGACTAGAAAGAGGATGAAATCCTTTTTGTAGATATATATACCAGATGGATTTAGATGTGAAGTTGGTGTGGTGTGGTGTGTGAAAAAGTAGAAGAGTAGTGTAAAAGCAGTAAGGCAGGTTTAGTATGTGACAGGACAATAGCACCAAAGAAGAGAAAGGATGAAGTTTAGTAGATTAGTGTATTGAGCCTAACCGGAACTGAACCTCAGCATATGTGGATGCTTCTCATCAATTCAAGGATCTTGTTATTCTTCTTACAACTTGTAGACAGTGAGTCTCTTGTAGGCAATGAGCCTCTTGTGAGAAGTGTGCTTAGGCAGTGAGCCCTAATTGGCAAGTGCCATTTTGTATTTCTATTCTTCTAGCAGAGAATACATTCTTGGGTTAATCACCCCATGGTTTTCTCCCTTAATAGGGTTTCCACGTCAAAATATTGTGTCATGTGTATTGAGTTTATCTCTTCTTTAATGTTCATTTAATCTTATGTGTTTTGATACTATACTAGTTGCTAAAAGAAGAACAAAAGGTTAAACAAAATGAGATAACTGATTCACCCCCCTCTCAGCTATCAACAATTGGTATCAGAGCCAAGTTCCTCCAAACAGAGCCTAACAGCTTGAGGAAGATCTAGAAATTCAAATGGATATGTATGGTATGAGGGAATAACTTCAGTCTGCCCTAGATGATCTTGAACAATCTAATTCTGAAGTCAATGAATTGAAGGAAAGACTTAAATAGGCTAATGAATTCATAAATGAATTAAAAGGGAAACTGAGTATCTCTATGAAAAAGAGAAAGGACCTACTTCAGGAGTTAGCAAGTCAAGGTGAAATGAATGATACAAATGAAGACCTAAAAGAGAAAACCAAGCTATGTGAAAAATTATCAAAAGAGGTCATTATAGTAAGACATGAAATGGAATCAAGAGTTATAAAGTTCACCCAAGAAATTGAAGAAAAAAGAAAAACTGAAGATGATCTAAGGCAATCTCTCAAGGAGAAATCAGAAGACTGCCACAAGATGGATAGAATAATCAGACATCTTGAATCTGATTTTGAAGATGCTAGAGATAATGAAGAAAAACTTGAGGATCAAATTGACACTCTTAAAAAGGATCTTCAAACAACAAATGAATACAAAGAGAAATTCAAGATAAGTTCTGCTCAACTTGAAGTTCTTCTTGAAAGCCAAAAAAGGGTAGATGACAAGCGTGGCTTGGGATATGGGAAAGGTGAAAGCTTCAGATCTCGTCAGAAGAATTTTGAATCAAGAAATCCAAGGAACAGGCCTAGAAGACCTTCGGTAAAGCAACCTAATGCTCAAAGATATCCATCCTTTAATGGATACTGCCAAAACTGCAATAACTTTGGTCATAAAGCTAATCAGTGCAGAAAGAGAATAAATTAGACTAATACATCCTTCTCTGGATAGTGTTTCAACTGCAATAGGTATGGTCACAAATCTCATGAATGCAGAAATATGCAAATGAACAATTCATTCAATGGTAGATGCTTTGCATGCAATAGAATGGGACATATGGCTAATCTATGTAGATCAAGAGGATATCATTCAAATATGCAAAGAAATGTTGTTTACCACAATTGCAATAGATCCGGTCATATTGCCAAATTCTGTAGAAGCAATAATCAGGACAAAAGGGGTCCAGTGCATCATAATTAGAATCAAGACAAAGGAAAAGGAAAAGTGAATGCGGATGAAGTTAAAAGTGAGATGAACAAGATTTGGTTGAATAGAAGTATAGAGAATGTAGGGGATGGATCCACACCAAAATTTGGTGCTGATATTCCTTCTGAAAATTAAAAAGTGAGCTCTGGCTCAGGGGGAGACACAAGGAAAAACATTTTCCCCCAGCTAGTTAATTGGTGCTGAAATTGGCACAAGGAAAGTTGCGGATTAAAGGGTTCACAAAGGAACATCTAAATAATCTTTGGTAAAGAGATGAAAGATCCACAAGAAGTTTTGAATAGGTTAATCTTCCAAGTTTGATCCAGTTAAATAGTCATTCAGTAAAATTAGGATTTTCATAGTTAGATCAGGCATGATTTGAATTTGAGGTATCTTGATCTAAGGCTAAATGGAATGATTGTAAAAGGTAGATAGATTGCTAATATCCACCGAGAGTAACTTCAAGTGCATCTTAGTGATCCAAAAAAATCTCTCAGGACAAGGAGAACAGAGCAACCAGAATAACTTAAGATATGCATTTATTGCAAACAAAACTAGGGTTTGCAGAGAGATAAAAGGGTTCCTATATTCATCATTTGTACATTTGCACTAAAGAAAAGGAGAAAAGGAGCTCTGCAAATGAATTGTCTCAAGCCTCTTGAAGATAAACTGTAGAAATCATTTCTTCTAGCAATCTGATTCAGCTCATTCCATGAAACCTAGAAGCGCAAAAGGTATTTTTTGTTCTTGAATATCTTTCTGTAAATCTTCTTAGAAATGGCTACTCAAAATTTTGTGAAGATTTCTGATAGGACGCACCCTAAATTCAAGAAGTATCCATACAAATCTCTAGAAGTGGATCCCTCAGGTGCATTTTCTAGCATTTCGCATGGGATTTTGCATGTAGAAGACGTTAGGGTTTACATTCATGCAAACATTGAAGATTTTGGTGAATCCAATCTGATGGACATCTACCACAAGGAACTGATAGATGAATCTTTTGAACTAATACCTCAATATAAGGCCATCTGGGATAAACATTTTAGTCAGTACATTCATTTCCCCTACTTTGAAGAAGATGAGTGGGTCCGGTATGTGTTGAGCAGAGTGCATGATAACTTCTTATGGTTGAATAGATGATTCAAGATCACCAAGGATGCAATTAAGGTAGTAACCAGTTTACACTCTTCTAGAGGGTTACATGTTCTCAAATCTATCAAAAACCAAACTGTGAGTGAGGCCACCAGATCAAAATTTGATAAGAGAGCAATGACCATAGAAGATATCACTGATCTAAATATCAAGTTTGCATCTATGATAATTGGCTATAAGATATATCACTCCAGTAGGGAGAATTCAGTATCTAGAACTGCTATGTATACTGCTTATGAAATGTTGAGAAAGAATGTAGATTATGATCTCTGTGATCTCCTTCTAAGCCAACTGATGGAAAACTTACAGAAGATCAAGAAGGACAAAAAGAACTCTTTTAAGTATGGTGGACTAATATTGTGTTTGTTTTTCTACTTTATGAATGAGCTACCTAGATCTAGTGGTTGGGTATGGCAGAATGACAGACTTGTTGCAATTGAAATCAGAGATTACTTGCATGGGCTTGGGGATACTAAGGCAAGAAATATAGCTCTATGGGGTTACTTCAAGAACTTTTAAAATATGATGCAAACTAGAGAAAGAATTCCCTAATCATTGGTTGAGAAGTACAAAGATACAGTGTGTTTCATGGTAGACACCGATTAATGCCTAATGGAGGTAGTGGAGCCAAGGATAGTCTAGATCATGCAAATGGGGTATGAAGTAGATGAGAAAATTGTAGAACTACATATCCAACATCTGCTAAGCCAACCCAAAGACCCTAAGGCAGAAAGGTTTGGAACCTACCAAGAGCTGAGTGTAAAAGTTCATGTGGAACTTAGACAGCTTGAAATCAAGAGGAAAGTAAGGAGGGAAGTAGAAGATCTTACCAAGAGGCATGGAATTTCAAAGGAGGCACTTGATGCAAATAGAGAGAAGATGGAAAAGGCAGTGAGAGAAAAAGAAAAAGCAGAGAAAGAAGGTGCTCCGGTGGAAGTCCCCTCCCGGACCGGATCCTCTAAGACCTTTGCACCTGCAACTGCTAAAAGCTCAAAGGAATCTAAACCAAAAGAAAAAACATCTGGGAAAGTAGAGAAAAGAACTAAAACAAAGGCCACAAGGTCTTACATCAATCAGAAGGATGATGAAGAAACTGAGTTAGATGAGGAGGTATAGAAAATGAAAAAGAAGAAGAAAGGATCCGGTGAATCCTCTATAAGTCAAGACAAGGAAGAGATGGCAGAAGAATTTGTTGAAAGGCCCACTCTGTCCATTGATGATGTTGTCAAAGCAGTTACTATGGATGGGAACCTGCAACCAATAATAGAATTCTATGATGCATATAATGATGCAGATAGAAAGATCTTGGAGGAAGCCATAGTTAAGTACTTGACCATATACAATAGGGCTTTTATTGAAATCATATCTCTCATTCCCAAAAGCCTAGAGAAGGAATTAGAGATAAGAAAGAATAATGCTAGGGCAAAGGATCTTGAGATCTAGGAATAGATAGCCATTCATCTCTTTCCTTCAATCACTCCGAAGCAAATGAATATGATCTTCAAAGATTGCAAGGATGAGTTCCAGAGCAAAGATAGAATGAATTAGCTTATGCTTGGCAAAACTAACAAAATAGCAAAAGAGATAGAAGAGATCCTCTGAAATGCATACAAAAGATTCAACATTCCCATTGTATAAGACTTAGATGATGAAGCCTCTGCCATGGATGACAAAGAAGAATCCACTAAGATAGTAACAGAAGAGGCAAAGGAGACTAGTGAAGAAAAAGCTAAGGACTTAGATTCCTTTGTTCCAGAAGAGGAAGTCCAAGGAGAAGTAAATCCAGATTCTCCAACAGTCTCTGGATCTAAAGGAGAAGAAAGAACAGAGGAGAAAGAAGAAGAAGTGAAGGGAAGAGAAGAAGGTCAAGCTGAGAAGAACACAAGTGACAGTGTAGAAGGAAAGAAAACTCTGTCTCTGGCAAGAGACTCTACAGAAACTGTCAAGGATTTCTTGACTAAAGAAATGATGGAGATTGATGAACCAGAGTTACTTCAAGGACCATTTAACTTTGATTCTCTCCCCAATTCAAACAATGAAGATAACATCCTTTGCCCAAGCAAAGGGTAAAGAGAAACTCTTAAAGCTTCACATGGAAGATTGTGAGCTGCTAGAAATTGCATCTGGTATGCTTGAAAAGATCATGCCATCCTTCCAGAAGGATTCCTCAGCTTCTTCATCCAGTAATCTCAAGTCTCTTGTTAGTTCTGTCAGCACACATTTTGAGTCTTTAGAGAAATTAGCTGAGGTAAAGGTTCGGAAAGAGTTTTTGGATAAGAGATTCTCTGAGTTACAAGGCCTTATAACCAATGATAGGAGAAATATGGATATTGGGATAAAGAGCTTAGAAAATGCTCTTAAGGATGGAGGAGAAGTATATAAATTTTGTATATCCTGGACTAAAGTAACAAAGGATATTGAGAAGAAAGTGAAAGAACAAGAGGATAAACTATCAAGCCTCTCTCAGAATTTTGATCCTCTCACTGTATCCATAATAAACCAGGAATATCAAACTATTGTAGTCATGAATGAGATTAAGAAGCTTGAGAAGGAGAGGAAGAACATATTAAGCAGAATGGGTGAACTTAGAGGGATGATTATCCCTAAATTAGAGGCCATGCATGAGGCCCTAACTGATGCCCAGACCACAACCTGAACTAGTGATCTGACAGATCTTAAAAGGGCAGAAGCTTTTGCATTCCTATTGAGTGGTCACATCTCAATTTTGGATAGGATGAAGCAGAGTTGGGCAACAAAATTTGCCCAGTTGAAGACATCATTTGTAGATATACTTCAGTATATGTAAGTATAGCATGTATACATACTTATGCGACTAAGTATAGATTGTTTTTTGGAAAATTTTGGTGTGCGGACCCTACCCTTTGCCATTGATGTCAAAGGAGGAGTGAGGAGCAGTGAAAAATATGGAATCTAGCTAAGGGGGAGCTTCAGTAAAGTGTACAATAGAACAAAGCATCAACCAAGGGGGAGTGTAGTATAACACTTAGTTATTTTTCACTAAGTGTTGCCATCAATGCCAAAGGGGGAGATTGTTGGAAAGAGATATTGTGTGGCTTCATTGGTGTTGTCATTGATGGCAACAAAGACCACTTCACACATTCGAAGGACATGGTGTATCTTTACCAGAAGTCAGATTGAAGAACACTTTGGTCTGGTAAGCAAGAACAGAGCATGCAGCAAGGTCTGATAGTCAGGTCTGGATCTCCTAGAGGAAGTATCTTCGTAAAGTACGGACTTGGAGAAGTCAAGAGGAATACCTTGACTAATAGATTCCAGGGATTCAGCCTCTGGTGATGAAAGAGTGAAGAGATATGAGCATCTAAGTATTGGGGACTGGTTTGGCAGAGTAGACAGAGGAAGAACTGACCGACAGAGCATCAGAATTATTCTGGATGAGATATTGATGGTGATCAAGGTTCTTAAGGTATCATCCATGATTGGCTGACATGTTAGATGACTTCTATAAGTATCTCCTTGATTCAATCACTTGGTAAGAAAGGATTCTACCGACAGACTAGAGTTTGGGAAAATATTGACTATTCCGGATGCTGACTCGAAAGAGGATGAAATCCTATTTGTGGATATATATACCAGATGGATTTAGATGTGAAGTTGGTGTGGTGTGGTGTGTGAAAAAGTAGAAGAGCAGTGTAAAAGCAGTAAGGCAGGTTTGGTATGTGATAGGACAACAACACCAAAGAAGAGAAAGGATGAAGTGCAGCAGATCAGTGTATTGAGCCTAACCAGAACTAAACCTCAGCATATGTGGATGCTTCTCATTAGTTCAAGGATCTTGTTATTCTTCTTACAACTTGTAGATAGTGAGTCTCTTGTAGGTAGTGAGCCTCTTGTGAGCAGTGTGCTTGGGCAGTGAGCCCTAATTGGCAAGTGCCATTTTGTATTTCTATTCTTCTAATAGAGAATACATTCTTGGTTTAATCACCCCATGGTTTTCTCCCTTAACAGGGTTTCCACGTCAAAATATTGTGTCATGTGTACTAAGTTTCTCTCTACTTTCATGTTCATTTAAGCTTATGTGTTTTGATACTGTACTAGTTGCTAAAAGAAGAACAAAAGGTTAAACAAATTGAGATAATTGATTCACCCCCCCTCTTAGTTATCAACAGTACCGGACCCTTTCTATCCTGATTCTTGCTTCTGCAGAATTTGGCAATATGACTAGATCTATTGCAATCGTAGCAAACAACATTTCGTTGCATATTTGATAGATATCCTCTTGATCTACATTGCTTAGCCATATGTCCCATTCTATTGCATGCAAAGCATCTACCATTGAATGAATTGTTCATTTGCATATTTCTGCATTCATGAGATTTGTGACCATACCTTTTACAATTAAAGCACTGTCTAGAGAATGATGAATTAGTCTGGTTCATTCTTCTTCTGCACTAATTTGCTTTATGACCAAAGTTATTGCAATTGTGGTAGTATCCATTGAAGGAAGGATATCTTTAAGCATTTGGTTGTCTTACCGGAGGTTTTCTAGGCCTGTTCCCTGGATTTCCTAATCCAGAGTTCTTCTAACTGGATCCAGAGCTTTCACCTTTCTCATACCCCAAGCCTTGTTTGTAATCTACCCTCTTCTAGCTTTGAAGAAGAACTTCAAGTTGAGCAGAGCTTATCTTGAATTACTCTTTGTATTCATTTGTTGTTTGAAGATCCCTTTTAAGAGTGTCAATCTGATTCTCAAGTTGTTCTTTATTATCTCTAGCTTCTTCAAGATCAAATTCTAGATGCCTAATTATTCTATCCATTTTGTGGCAGTTTTCTGACTTCTCCTTGAGAGATTGTCTTAGATCATCTTCAGTTTTTCTTTTCTCTTCAATTTCTTGGGTGAATTTCATAACTCTTGATTCCATTTCATGTCTTACCATAATGACTTCTTTTGATAACTTTTCACATAACCTAGTTTTCTCCTTCAGATCTTCATTTGTATCATTGGATTCACCTTGACTTGCTAATTGCTGAAGAAGTTCCTTTCTCTTCTTCATAGAGATACTCAATTTCTCTTTTAGTTCATTTATGAAATCATCAGCCTGTTTGAGTCTTTCCTTCAAGTTGTTGACTTCAGAGTGAGATTGCTCAAGATCATCTAGGGCAGACTGAAGTTGTTCCTATTGATGATTGTTTTAAGACAGTCATAACAATAGTTAAAATTCACATAAAATGAACCTAACTGACTTGAAAGATATGAAGGAATTGATTAAGATTCGCTTAATCCCAAGTTTAATATGGTCAGGTCTTGACCTGTTGGGCAAATTTAGTAGGTTGATGTGAAGCTGTAATGTTCAAGGGGCCTTATGTGATTTAGGATTTCTTGTTGGTTTACTGGACTCAAACTATGCAAAAGATCATAAAAATTGGCATGTTGTCCATTCTCTTGCATAAAAGTGTTACTGTGCTGTAAAGATTTAAAGGGTTTTCTTGAATTATTGTAGCTTTCTCCTCTTAAATATTTATGAAAACCATCTAATTTAAACTTGGTTATGCACACTTTTCAAATATAAGACAATTTCCTTTAAATTTCTGTGTTTTAAGCTAAGTATTTTCAGATGGGTTGGGAAAAGTTAGGAAGATCTAAACTAAACTTCATTCATTCTACAAAAGGATCTAATTGTTCTGTTATGTACTTTGTAACTCATACAGTAACTTGATCAAATCCACAGACAAAACCTTAAATGTAAGTTCTGAGCATTTTCACAAACATACACCTAAAATCGCAAGCTCTAAGAGAAAATGTTTCAAACACAATGAAGAGAAAGAAAACACTCAAAAGATAGATGCAGAATTCCAGATTCAATTGTATTAGAAATAGCCAGTCATATAAGATTTAAAATGTCTGAATGACTCTTAGCTTCATTGATCAAATTATAGAAAACTTACAAGCTTTACAGATACAGCAAGGAGGCAGGATGTTCCACACACTCCTTGTTGCAGACACAGGTGACCTCCTTCTACTCCTAAATGCTATGCTAAGTGCTACTTTTACAAATTCTTGCTGCTACAAATTCCTATGTAGCCCCTATGTAAAGTATTAAAGTGTAAAGAGGCACAATATATAGACTTGATTGTCTTCAATACAACACAAAACCCTAGTTTAAACCATGGTTTAAACCTCTAGTTACAGCATTAAATGATAGAGAACCCATTTCTCAAAAAATATCTCTGAGTATACATCAAATCTGGGGGAAATAGTCCTTCTGGAAACCCTAGCAACTCAAAAATAAATTTTATTGTCTACTGTAATAAAGTTTCCATCTGCATTTTGTTTTCATTAATGAAGGCCCTTTGACTTCCTCACCCTGCATCCTTATCTTCCTCTATTCCTGAGATTAGATCTCCCTTCCATGACGTCATTGCCATTAAGTTTCAGCTCTTTCTTTAACTACAAACCTGCAAAAATAGACCAACAATAAATATCATTTCACCTAATAAACCTATAGGAAGATAAACATTTATTAAATCCAGCCATGATAGCATAAACGTAGAAATCAGGCCCCAAATCCATAAAAAAACTTGGGTCAAATGCATATACAACGCTAAACTAGTCAGGTTAACCATTGCTAACCGAAAGTATGCACTCGGGCTCAAAAATGCCTTAAAAACCCTATCGCACTATTTTCCCTCTTTTCCTTTCTTAAATCTTTGTATCTTCCAATATACAAGCCAAGCATGATACATTTGTTTAACCAGATTTTAATCTTTTTCAGTTCTACGGCTTGTATGTCAGCAATGTATATCAGTTTGTATATCGCAACATACAAACGTATATGTATACAAAGATTTTCTACATTCTTACTTCTTTTCGAATCTGAGCCTTGTATATCGGCATGCATCCTTTAATATTCACTAAGTAATGATGCATCCATTTAACTAAATTTAATTCTTCGCTGAAATCCACCTTGTACGTTATCTCAATGCATAAATTACCATGTATGTTTCGCTTTGTATCCTCTAATATACCTGTAGACACCTAAAAATGTCTCGACCACCAAACTGATTCCTAACATCCCTAAACATGCCAATTTCCATCCTAACCAATTAATTAAATTTTTATTTAATTAATTACCCCTTTCATTTTCTAAATCCACACCATTTTATCCCTAAAATTGAATTAATTTTATTAATTCAATAGTCCAAGCCTTAGCCAGTTGATTTAATAAATATGCAAGATTTATTAAATCAATTCCCCCATTTGCTCTAAATCCAATTAATTAGTTAAAACCCTGTTAACTAATTAATCCAGCCTACTAATTAACCTATCCCTACCCTAGACAATTAAATAGCTATTATTTAATTGCCTACCCTAGCCTACCTCATCCTAGCCTTAAGATTAATTAATTAAAACATTAATTAATTAATCTAATCCTCCCACTAATCCTTTTTACTAATTTATTCTAGCCATATTAATTAGGTTAATCACCTTAATTAATTGGGTCAAACCCTCATTAACACTTCTCCCCACAACTCATAAATAAAAAATTGATTTCCATGCCACATAAATCAATTTTTAATACACATTTGTCATAATCTTCATTAAATACCTATTACACCCCTTACACATGTCATAACTCATTAATATCCACTCTTCCCAAAATAAATTTTTAATTCATTTTACCCTTCCCCATGTGAATTTTTAATTCACAAATAATCCATCTCACCCAACCTCATTTATTCACCCCTTTCCCAAAAATGAATAAAAGATTTACTTTTATTCCTAGCCCTCCATCTTCCAAGATCAAATCTAGGCCCTCCACATCACTTTTATCCTCCACCATTGACCTCTCAAATCAATCTCCACCCTTGGATCAAAATCCTCTCCAAAAATCTATAACTAGAACCTCTCCCAAGCCATTTTCATCATCCAATTCCATGCAAAGTCATAATGCCAAAATCATTCTTGAGCTAGGATAGTGAGTAGCACAATTGAAGAGCATTTCACATTAAAATCCATAGTCTAGAGATCATCTTGGTCTAGGAGCTTGTTTTGGGTGCAAAAGCTTCTTCTTCCCTTGATGGGATTAGGTTGTGCATGTGAGGTATAACTTTGTATTTATTGTATTTAGTTAGTATTTTATCTTCTTTGCATTTATCTAATCTACATTGGCATGCCCGGTGGAACCCACAAGGTCCGAATCTAATCTTTGTTTGTGAGTTTTGGTGTGAGGACGTGATTTTTATAGGTGCAGCGCTATCCACCCTGTGCAGTGGTGCTATCACAACCGTATTTTGGCGCTATTTATGTATTAGCACTATCTCTACGCAAAATTTTTTTCTTACTAACCTTACTCACGTATTCTTGATTTGCTTTTCCTATCATTTTATGTGGTAGTTTGCTCTCTGTTTTGCAGAAAAACCAGGAATTACAAGGGGAGGTTATGGAAAATTTTTGAAAAAAAAGGAAAAACCAGCATCAGTTCCCTATTTTAATGCTATTGTTCATATTGGCGCTATCGGCATGTCCTCCATGACTCTGAAAAATTGTGTAGTGGCACCTTCATAGACTTTAATCCTCGCTATCATCTGTATTGTCATTTTACATCGGACCTATTAGCGCTAAAATGTGTATTAACGCTATTCTATAATGTGAACCCATAATAGTCGTTAAGTAGCACCATAATAGTTTTTAGCACCTTTTTGTAAGTCGGGTTGTTCTGCCTGCAGTGGCACCTGTACATGTTTTTTTTAGCACTATTTTAAAAATCTTACTTTTCTGTCTGTTGCAGGTACGGCGGGAACTAACAAATCCTTTTTGCAGGGTGGTTTGATGTTTAGTTAGCAAAACACTTTGATTTGGGAAACTAAAATGAACCCTTTTGTATGTTAGGTTTTAGACAACATTTCAAATTGGTGCTTTAAAATCAATCCAACAAACAAACAACTCCTTGTCTGAAGTGTGTGCCTATAACATTTACTTTGGTGCTCTAAAATTTATTCTTTTGTGTGCCAACAAACAAACAAACACTTCGATTTTGGGCTCTAAAAAGAACCACAAAGTGCATCAAAATATATCATTGGATAAAAAAACAACAAACTTGCATTTCTCACGCATCTAATCAAGACAATAAAAAATACTTGTGTGAAGTGTCTTCGTGGTTGTGTCAAATAGAGTGAGAAGTGTATGCTCTTCCCTCGCACCCTTTGGTGATCTTGGGAATCAAAAACTTCTCACAACACTTTGCATTAATCACCCCCCCATTTAATCCAAAGATTTAAAATTGAACCATGTTAAGTGTGATACAACCATAGGGAACACGTATGCTCTCCCCTCGCATCTTTTGATGAACTTGGGGATCAAAAGTGTTTTCATGATTGTATTTCTTTTGTAATCCTTAGAGGGCCTGCCACCCCGCTTCAAAAGGTGGGAACGACCCAAGCGGCATCAAGCTAAAGCCAAGCTCTTCCAAGCCGCTATATAAAATAAGGCGTTCGGGACGAAAGTCTCAAGCGACAGGTGTTGTTTTGTTATACCGACAGCCAACCTCCCCCAAAACCCTCCAAGGCTTAACCCTTGGAGGCTGGGAGACTCCATAATGAAGAGTAGCGCTGCCACACATATAACCACCTAAACGGATGCCCTTACTATGAACCATTGTTTTAGCAAGCCAAAATCCTTCTATTTGTTGACACAGAGGGCAAAACCCTTGAAGCGGCCCTAATTCATGCGGTTCTTAGCCGAGGTAGCAGGGACAATCTAAAGGTTTGGTGAGGGACAAGCCTTATAAGAAACCTAGATCTTGGTATGCGTGAAAAGTGTGTGCAATTGTAAGGAGGAGCTGGTACTACCAAGATCCTAGAGCTACCTGCTTTGAATAGGTGCAGCTAGGGGATTCAACAAATATTGTCACATTCTCACCTTAGGTTGTTCAAAATGTTTGTTGAATAAAATCACACATCTTTTTTTCAAAAACAAAGCAAAATCTTTATTATTGTGTGGTTATTGTGCTTGAATTGATTGCAACAACATTGCCAAGAGACAAAACAAATCATTTGGTCACATTCCAAACAAACAAATTCCAAAAATTTGCCATCAAAAATATGTTTTCCCTGTTTTAGCGCCATATCTGTCTGATTTTAGCACCATTTCACCTGTGGATTGGCGCTATTTTTAGATTGACTTGGCTAAAACAAAGACCTATTTAGTTGTGATCTACACCATCTGCTCTGCCATAATCCATATCCATCTCATAGAAATCTGACAACAGTCTATCCATTTTCTTCAAATTTTTCCAAAATCGCACCTTCTCTTTGACTTTAGAGGATCAATCACCACCATTGTTGGACCCCTTTGATACATCATCATTAGCCCAAATCGATATCTATCCATCCCTCCTTCAATCCTTTTGCATATCTCCTTGGACCAAAACAAATCATTTCAAAAATCCAAATCCAAATCACAACACCCATCAACAAATCATCAACCAAAACCCGTTATCCTTTTGAGCCAAAAATTAGATCTAGATCTTATCATTAATATCACATTTTCCTTGAAAAGTCATTAGTCTACCTTTCAAGAAAAAAACAAATCACCCCTCTTTGCGTAAGGTCATTAGTCTACCCCAAACAAAGAAAAACATCCCCTTGTGCCAACTCAAGATCTAGATCTTATCTAAAACTCAATTTGTAAACCAACATCATCCTAATCACCCTAATCAATCAAAATTGAAACATCAAATTCAAAATCCCTTTTTCATCATCCATCTTTGGTCCAAAATTTGTGTAAAAATCAATATCATCCATCCGTATCACCCTTAGGATAAAACCTTTGGAAAGACATATCGATCTTCACCATATCCTCTCTTCTACTTCACCTCACTACCACATCCATCTTTGGGTCCAACATAATCAATCTGATTCTCTAAGGTCTCCATCCCCATCTCATCCTATGTCTAGAAATCAACTCCATATACATGCATGCCCATCACGAGATCACAAAGCAAAAAGAACCAAGAAATGGTAGAACAGTGGCAATTTAGCATGCCCAACACCAATAGCTACAATAGACCCATCAATCCAAATCCACCTACATATTCCTTCATCCACCCATATGGTCCCAATGAAAATCCCTTCAGTTACTTACAAAAAACACAACCATCACCACCCCCACCACCACCACCAACACAAAACATCCCCATCATTCCACAAGAGGATCTAGATGTCTTGAGCTTCACGCAAGATGCTGACAACATGGACCTACTTGATAGAATCCTACGGTCAGACCCAAGTTGATATCTTGATCATCTTCTCAAAATTGGTGCTCAACTTCTCCCCATCACGACATCATCACAAACATCCACTTCCACAATCGTCCCTATAGATACCCAAGCATCTACATCACATACTCAACCCACCATCTCTCAAATGTCAACACCTACTGTATCTACCACCTCCACAACCTCAACCGCTACCACACCTACAATTCCTACATGCACTGCTATCCCTACCATCTCCCAACCCGTCATCACTTCTACCACCACCACTACCATCAACCCTTCCACTTTAACCATGGGCATACAAGGCAACATCATGCAAGCAAGTACCTCCACAAGTGTGCCCCCACCAAACCCTCACACCATTGTATACCTATGACAACTATTCTCACAACAACCTCGCAACACATCTAACCCATCCAATGTCCACATACCCAATGTCACTCCATCTAACATCACGTACCCACATCATCCCATAACGTCATCAAATCTACATAATCCCAATCCCCAAATACCACCACACATCCTCCATCAGTTACATGCCTACCAACAATAGCAGGCACCAATCAATCTGAACCCCAACCCACAATACCAACCTCTCAACCAAACCAATCCCCAACATCAAATCCTGCCCCACCTCCAATATCTCACCAACCAACAACCCTACACATTCCCACCACAACAACCACAGGATTTCAACACCATCCTCCAAGGCTTAATACAAAAGGTGGATGACCTACAAACTGGGGGCAAATGCAAATACTATTCTTTTAAGGATATTTGCCCCTACCCATTTGACCACACTTTGTACATGCCCCCTTTCCCTAAAAACTTTGAAACACCAAAATTTGACAAATACAAGGGAAAGGGAGACCCTAGGGACCACCTTAGGGAATTCTACATTTCTTGTCTAGAAGTCTCTAACAATGACACATATCTTATGAGACTCTTCCCAAGAAGCCTTGGTGGCCAAGCCGCTAAATGGTTTGCCCATCTTCCACCTGGAATTTGCACATTCCCTAAGCTTGCGGAGAAGTTTGTCAACCACTTCTCTTACAACTTTGAACATGAGGTGTCTATGATCGACCTTTACAACACCAAACAAAAAAGCGGAAAAGCTTTCACTTCTTTCTTACAAAGGTGGAGGGGCCTAGCAAGCAAGCTCCCATGGCCTATTCCTGAGAAACAACTTGTCACCATGTTTGTGGCCAATCTCAATCAGGAACTAGGGTTTCACTTACAAATCCTATGCACATCTACCTTTGAAGAGGTTATCAACAAAGGCACTACTGTCGAACGAGCCCTCATTGCCAAGGGTTCCATCAAACTGTACGACCCCAAATCCAACAACAACAATCACAACAACAACAACAACTACAAATCCAATCACAACACCCCCAATACCAACAACAGTACCAACACACAATCCAATGATAAATCACGCTATTGGGGGAAGAACAAGAACAATCTGAATGATGGTGTCACGGATGTGAAAGCTGTCCAACATATCCAAAACCAAACACCTACACATACTTATGCAGCAAATGTAAATAACCCAAGAAGCCCAAATAAACCATGTAAACCTCGCTGAAATTTCACACCATTAGCAGAACTTATCGAGGATGTCCTCGATCGATGTCTCAAACAAGGAGTGGTCACATTCCCACCCATTTGACTACGTTAAGACAATGAACTCAAAGCGGCATGGTATAATGAAAATGATAACTGCGAATACCACCGCATGGCAGGTCATAAAACAGCTGACTGTATGCAACTTAAACATTGCATTCAAGACCTCATAGACCAAAATCTCGTCAGCCTCGATCAAAGTGCCCAACCATCACCAAACGCTAACCTTGGAGCTTACAAGGATCCTTTACCAACCATAATAAAGCGTCCTCGTCCAACCAAGCATACAATGTCGCCCCACCACCCACATCCTATGACTCCATTGTTGGCCGCATCGAAACCTCATCCCACCATGTCAACACAGTCACCATTTAGGCACAACCACCCGATTGCGCCATCACAACCCATCGTGGCCATGTATCTATCTGCACCGCCCCTCTCACTGATCAAACACCCGCATCTACATTCGATCCCCAACCTCCTCGTCCAACCACACGTCCATCACCTACCCACCAATATAACCTCCTAGAACACCTAGGAAAGACACCTGCATAGATGTCCATTCTTGAGTTACTCCGCACATCACCCATGCATAAGGACGTCCTAGACAAAGCGCTCTTACAAACACAAGTCCCTACCGACTTACATGTGTCTCAATTCCAAGCCATGGTAGGACACATCACCTCACCCCATCATCTCACCTTCTCAGAAAAGGACCTACCCGCCTCCGATCACATACATAACGACACCCTGTACATTGAAGTCCGCATCCACAAACACACCATTAAGAGTCTTAATAGATGGTGGTTCTGGCCTCAACATATGCACTCTAAAACTATTAAAACACTTGGGGTACTTTGATGTGGTTGTCAACACCAACGAGTGCATTACGATCAAAGGCTATGATGATACTGAACGGCTCTCTGAAGGTACTATCAAGCTTCCCAGACAGGTAGGACCAAAAATCCTTGAAACAAAATGTCAGGTTCTGGATCTTGATCTCCCCTATAACATCCTTCTCGGTAGACTATGGATTCATGCCATGCAAGCCGTCCCATCCACCTTCCATCAATGCATCAAATTCCCCCACAACAGCATAGAAGTCATAGTCTATGCCGACCCTCGCCCCTTCCAATATTGCAGTTTTTTGGAAGGCCACAACCAAACATTCTGCCTGTATAATAAAGCCACTGCCGAAGCCACACCAACAACATCAAACTCATATATCGACCCCGCAAGCATCGCTTCCACTTCATCCCTAGCAACTCCACCACCTGAGGTCTAGATCAAGCTATCTGACATGGGATGTGGGGAGTATAACCTACATGGCACTTTTTGTGTGGGCACATTACCCAATCCTAAGACATTCGGCATCCCAACAACAGAGACAGCCAATACAGTTGTTATCAAGTGCAAACCCTCACCCACCTTTGAGCGAAGGCATCTCCTGGATTAGGATGTACTTGATGATATCTCATATTGGCTTTACAAAGATGAGGAGCCAGAACAAGAAGCCCACACAATCCCCACAAAAATCTACGGCAAAGGTTCTGAAATTGTCAAGAGCATGGGCTATAAAGGACAAGGCAGTATAGGCCTTCATGAACAAGGAATCGTAGAAACACTGCAGGCAACAAGGAATCCCTATACTCAAGGGTTAGGGTATGGTCAACCATAATGCATCCTCACTACCGGTGAGTGTATCTTATTCGAGGTCGCTACGGCCTCCTTAGACGTCGATAATGTTAATGAAACAGGCCTTCAAGACTCCTTTAGCCATTGCGCTAACTTCTTTGACTCATCCATTTGCACCATCTACTCAGTCACCACTCTCGACTCATCCTCCACTGACCTACCATTAGTATACCCCAACCTCATTGACTGGGACCAACGAGGACCTCCTATCTTCAATATTGCACCTCCTATCTTCGATATCGCACCAAATGACGAAGCCATTGCTGAAATGATGGGAGCCATAGACAACTTTCCCTTAGGGGACCACAGGGCAGGATACATTATGGAACTCAATTTGAATGCCTATTTTGGGGAGAGAACCCCTGCTTCCAGTCACAAAAACACAAAAAGAAAAAATGGATCTAATAGTGAAAACCATTCCACGGTAGTATCAGATCCCAAAATAGTAAAAATAAACAACGTATCTCCTGGTGAAAACCTCCACGAGGCGCCAGGAATGGAAGCATGGGCCTCCCTAAAATAGATAAAGTATATCCCGACAGATCACCCATCTTGGTTGAACCCTCTCAGGAAATGAATCTGGGGACAGAGGAAGAGCCGAAAATCACATATAGAGCAGAATCTCTCAGCATGTTCGAACAGGAGAATTTCTTATCCTTCTTCACACGTAGAAATCACAACTTTGTGTGGACCTATCCAGACATGCCGGGGCTAGATCCCGTGTTGGTTGTTCATCACCTTGCAGTATGTCCCAATGCCAAACCAATCAAACAGAAACTCCACAAGATGAATCCTCAGGTAGCCCTCCTCATCAAAGTAGAGCTCAAAAAGTTACTAGATGTTGGGTTCATACACCCAATTGATTATCCTGAATGGGTTTCAAATCTAGTACCAGTTGCTAAACCAGATGGCAGAATTTGCTATTGCACTGACTTCAGAGACCTCAACAAGGCCTGCCTGAAAGATGACTTCCCACTACCCAACATTGACATGATCATGGATCTCACCACAAGACACGAGATGCTATCTCTCATGGATGGCTTTTCAGGGTACAACCAAATAAAAATTGCTAAAGAAGATCAGCACAAGACATCCTTTATATGCCCATGGGGGACATACTATTGGGTAGTAATGTCATTCAGCCTAAAGAATGCAGGAGCTACTTATGAAAGAGCAATGATAGTCATCTTTCATGACCTCTTCCACCACATCATGGAGGACTATGTTGATGACTTACTCGGCAAATCAAAGACCAGAGAAGAACACTTAGATGTGTTAGCCAAGATCTTTGACAGGCTAGAGCAATATAATGTTCATCTTAATCCGAAGAAGTGTATCTTTGACATCACCTTAGGTAAACTACTGGGATACATATTCTCTAGATGAAGAATCGAGGTAGATCTTGCAAAAGTCAAGGCTATCAGTAAAATGCCACCTCCCAAAACATTGAAACAACTGAGAAGCCTACAAGGGAAACTACAGTCCATTTGCTGGTTCATCGCCCAACTCGCTGATAAGTGTCAACCATTCCAACATCTCGTCAGGAAAGATATGGCTTTCACCTGGACTGCTCAGTGTCAGGGTGCCTTCGATCAGCTAAAAGCATATCTGACTAATCCCCCTATTCTAACTCCACCAAGACAGGGAGAGCCCCTCCTCTTGTATATCTCTGCAACAGACACAACAATCAAGGCTTTGTTAGCACAACATGATGAGCATGGGAAGGAACGAGCCATCTACTACATCAGTCGCACCTTGATCTCCTATGAGCTTAACTACACACAAATTGAACGAGCATGTCTAGCCCTCGTCTTCATGTCACAAAAGTTAAGACATTATATGCTCAATCACAAGACCAAGCTCATTGCTAAGATCGACCCACTGAAGTATTTGCTCAACAGAGCGGCTCTCACTGACAGAATGGAAAAATGGGTCATGATTCTCATCGTATTCGACATAGAATACACAAAGAGAAAGGTGATCAAAGGACAAGTTATAGCAGATTAGCTGGCTGAGGTACCTAGTCAGGCAGAACATCCTACAATCACAAAATTTCTAGACGAGGCCATCTTGACAATCACACCAGCCATAGACACATGGAAGATGTATTTTGATGGATCCTACACTCACAGAGGCTTGGGGGTAGGCATCCTGTTTGTTACCCCTCAAGGTGACACAATCCCTAAATCCTTCAAAATCACATTTCCATGCACCAACAATGTAGCAGAGTATGAGGCCCTCATCACAGGTCTCCATGGCCATCCAATGGAAAATTGAAAAGCTAACTGTGTATGGCGACTCTCAATTGGTCATCAGGCAGGTCAACAATGAATACAAAACCAAGGATGATAATCTCCTTCCCTACAAGAAGATGGTCGATGATTTTAAAAACTATTTCGACGACATCCACTTTGAGCAGATCCCAAGGTTCAACAACAAAGCAGTAGATGCCATGGCAACCATCAGATCTTTGGTAGACTTGAAGAAAGGCAGCAAGAAATGTGAATTCCTAATCGAAGAGCTCCCCATCCCAGTATACGATGTTCCTCAATCTAAACTAGTGTGCAAAATCATTGGTCCTCTATCCCTGTGGTATCAGGAAACCTACCTCTACCTTCATGATAATATCCTCCCCAACAACCTATCCCCAGCACAGCGAAAATCCTTCATCCGTCGAGCCTCTCGTTTCATCCTTGTAGGTGACACCCTCTACAAAAGGAGTCTTGATGGCATGCTTCTACAATGTTTAGACTCTAGGGAAGCTAAAGTAGCCCTAGAAGAAGTACACGTAGGTATTTGTGGGGCACATTCAAGTGGACTAGCTCTTTCTAAAAAGATCCTGAGGACTGGCTATTATTGGCCCACAATGGAACAAGATTCCCACAAGTTTATCAAGAAATGCCTCCCATGTCAATAGCATGGCGATCTCGTCCACGCACCAGCACAGGAGCTGCAACCAATCACAACGCTGTGGCCTTTCTCACAGTGGGGACTCGACCTCGTAGGGAAAATACATCCTCCATCCTCCAATGGCCATAAATTCATAATCACTGCTACCGAATACTTCACAAAATGGGTGGAAGCAATACCACTCACCTTCACCATAGGAATTCAAATCTCCAAATTCATTCTCCACTACATCATTTGCCGCTACAGTATCCCTCATTCCATTGTCACCGATAATGGAAAGCCATTCAAGAACCAAGAAGTTCGCATTTTGTGCAAAAAGTTTGACATCAAACACCATTTCTCCATGCCATATTACCCCCAAGGAAATGGTCAAGCAAAGGCGTCTAATAAAACCATCCTCCGCATCTTAAAAAAAGATAGTCAATGAAGCTGGCCGCGACTGGCACCTCCAACTCAACCCTGCCCTATGGGCTTACCGTACAAGCATTCGCACTCCTATAGGAGCCACTCCATACTCACTAGTATTCGGATTTGAAGCCATTTTACCTATAGAGGTCGAGCTCCCATCTCTCTGAGTGTCCTTGCAAAATATTATCTTTGATGAGGACTACTGCGTAGCAAGGTTGCATCAACTAGAACTATTGGATGAGAAATGCCTGAATGCACTAAATCACCTACAGGCATATCAAAACTACCTCTGAAGGAGCTACAACAAGAAGATCAAAACCCAAAAATTTGAGGTAGGTGACCTAGTCCTAATGGAAAATTAGAAGAACCTGCAAGAGCATCCTAAGCAAGGAACGTTTGAACCCAATTGGCTAGGACCTTATGTTGTCACAACCGACTATGGATCAAGAGCATATCAGCTGGCAACACCTGAGGGGCAGCCTCTAGATGAGCTGATGAACATCTTGCATCTCAAGAAATTCTATGCATAACCCATCTGGTACCCCAAGTCAAAAAAATCAAAAAAATTAAAAAAATCAAAATACCAAAAAAAAATCAGAAAATTAAGAAAAATCAGAGTGCAATAAAAACTTTCAATGGTGAAAATCACTTCGGTGATGCCTTGGATAAGTACCATGGTGAAAACCTATTTTAGGCACCATGTGTAGTGTTTGGTTCTACCATCTAATAAGTCCTCTTTCCATCATAACACTCCATATCCCACACATCCCATGGCTTGGAATTTGGAACCATCAAGTTTTTTCGTCCATCCCACCCTATCTCACCCAAAAAACCCCATCCATGGAACGAGGATCCTTGTAAGCTCCCGTTTGTACAGTTCATAAAATTCAAAAAATCCAAAAACATCATAAAATTAGAAAATCAAAAAACATCATAAATTCAGAAAATCTAAAAACAATAAAAAATCCAAAACTCCAAAAAATAGTGAAAACATAGAAAATCCAAAAACAATCACCCCATACATCAATCTCACATCCCATCACACTCATCAAACACACATCAATCCTCATCACATCACACCCATCGCAAACCATGCCCACATCATCAAGTCATTGCAGAACTACATATTCATTTTGCCTGCATCTTAAAAGTACCTTGATCCCGTGGACACAGGGTATGTAGGCAGTCTAGAATACGAAGGATGTTTCCAGTACTCAGGTATCTAAGATGCACCCATCCAACCCATTTGGATGGTTCCATTCACTGAGCTTTCTGGATCTAATAAATGATACACATGCTACGTATACAATTGAAACATGGTCCCTAGTGCAAAAATCATCAAACAACATACCAACTATAATCTTACATTTGGCCAGACTATTCTTTTGCCCATCTTCCAAAAAATCTCTAATCAGCACCAATGGATCTGCGTCCTAGGATATATCTTTCCTACAATGGACAAAAATCTATCATTCTATCATCATGTCTCTTGGCAAGAGCACACAAAGGCTATTTGTATCTTTCATTAGTTTTTTGCTTATTGATTTTTTATCTTTTTGTCTCGCTCTAAGTCATCTCCAAAGCTACCTTGATCTCATTATATCATGGTATGTAGCAGATAGCACCTGGAGTAGACATAGTCATTGTTTCTACATGCTGTGCTTGTGGGTTGGTTTCATTACTCCAAGAATTGTAATCATATCTTGAAGTCCAGGTCAGTTCTAGCATGATGTCTCCTATTTGCATATACAGGCATAAAAAACCTTTTATGCATTATTCGCACTCATCACTATGAGTCCCCTTCCTCGACTAGGCAAGATTATACTACTTTGGGCATGCATGAAATCAACCTATTGTTTGTGGGTCTAGTCCATGCAATTGTAGGATATACATCATCACCTAGGTCATTTCAAACCTTTATGAACTGTATCCTACATTGCTACATTAAAACTAAGAAATGCTCTCAATTAATTTTGTGCAACTACTGTTACTAGCTTGAAATCATCATCCTAATCACTCAACTATCACATATTGGCCTAGATTTGATAAACACCTTCCCCCGCCCCCCCCCAATCTAATTCCCTCACTAACCCCACTTCCCCACCATATCTCCACTTAACACATCCTAAACCAAACCCCCCCTCAAAGACGTGGTGTCTCATGACCTAACAATCCTCAAATATCCCCACCACCATCCCCTAGACACTCCCACCCCTATCATCCCAACAACCTAACACGCTCTCCCACAGTCTCACCACTCAGGGTCAATACAACAAACATCATGTGTATCAGGACTGGGCCATCTCACCTACCACCTAGTTTGCATACCACTTATCACCTAAACCGCACCTAAGCATATCATTTAGCTACATGTCATGATTCATTTAATTTGCATATCATTTTAGGTTCATTTTAATCCATTTTTGCATATCATTTTAGGTTCATTTTAATCCCATTTGCATATCATTTTAGGTTCATTTTAATCCATTTTGCATGTCCTTTATCCATTTTAAAAATTGCATATCAAATAGATTCATTTCAACCATCTAAAAATACATGTCACTTAGGTCCATTATTAATCCATTTCAGTTTGCATAAAAAATAGGTTCATTCTACAAACATTTAGCTACACATCATTACACATCACATCATACTCATTTACCACATAGGTGCATGTTAGAATTAGAATTAGTATCATCACATTGCATTCCATACATATAAACATCTTATAAACAATTAGTTACATTACAACATCATCAGCATCACCATTAAAACAACATCTATATCATCTAGTGGCATATACATAATTCCATACATACAGTTGCATCATATAGCCCATAAAATCACAACACCATGCATATATCACAAAAGAATCCATGCATCCATCAACTCACACACATCAACATACCACATCCACAACATATAAAACCATAACATCTATGTGCATCCATCATATAAGCATCATCACAATAGGACATCATATATAATCACCGCAAAAAATTATGCATCGCTCACATCATCACAAAATATAGTGTCATGATACAAAATGCCTCCAAAGGCTATCATGATATAACTATCACATAGACGATCCCCTCTCGGATGGAGTGGGAGACTCTGACCCTGGTCGAGACTGTGACCCCGTCGGTGCCTGTGGCTGTGATGGCGGCTGCCCCTGTGGAGCCTGCTAAGGCACATATGAGGGCGGAGGCATCATCTGCTGAACTAACTGAATAGATCTCAATCGATGTGATCTCGATCCCCCTGATCTGCTGACCTGGCTATAACTTGGTGCTCGCTACACTACGGGCACAGCTGCATAATACAACCTGTGATAATACTCCATCTGTGCTCTGGCCTCTGATAACTCTCCTTGTACCTGAGATATCTGCCCCTGTACCTAGCTCAACTGCCCCTATGCCTGGCTCAACTACCCCTGTACCTGATGTGAATGTGTCTGCGCCTGAGCCAGCTGGGCCTATATCCCTACCAAAATCAGGGCAAGTCCACCCCCTGACGCCTGTAGACTGCCTAATGCACTCTCTTCCTGCTGTGCCCTGCCAAGTGCTACATCCCGCTCCCTGGTCAACACCCCTATATCACCCTGTGCTTGGGCCAACTGTGTCTGCAATGCAGCCACCTGTCCATCTGCCCCATCTAGTAATGCCAGGGCCCCCCGTAACTACACCAACTCAGCCTCTCGGCACTCTAATGCCTACTCTAAGCTGGCCACCTATGCACATAAGGTCTCCATCTCCTCCGCCTCACCTCATGCACATCGACAAGGTGTCAACCTCTCAACCTCTGCCGCCACAGCTGTCCCTGAGCTCCCTGCCCCGGTATCATGCCTACCAACTCACAGCTACTCCACCCGTGATGGAGATAAATCACCCTGCTCTACCCTCAGCTGTCCACCATACCGCTGTGGTCCTCTAGGATGTCACCTGACTCCAACTTGAGCCTTCTGTGCTGGAGCCTGCTGTGCTAGAGCTTGCTGTGCAAGAGCCTGAGCCTGCTGCACTGGAACCTGCTACCCCACCTGTCCCTGTCCCGTTGCTGCTGCTGCTAACCCATCTATAGGCTGGCCATCTCTCGCAATCACTCTCTCCTCCCCATCATCCATCATCTCCACAAGGTAGTCCTCCACAACTACATCTCCCTCCCCATCAAGATCATCTCCCCCCATTTGAGTCATCCCCTACTGCCTCTACTGTCGGATCTATCAATCGGGTGGGCTGATGCATCTACCACCATATCTCATATGCAGGTGTAGTACCTGCATCCCTCACTGTGCTCCTCCAATCCCATGTGTTAGTAATAATTTATGTTTGGGGTTTCAAGTCAGGTCTCTTCCCTAAAAATCCAAAAAGTTCTAATATTTTGGCCTATGTAGTTATCAAAAATGCAAGAAATCAGTTGTGTGCAGGTTAAAATGGTAGTGGCAGGTTGGGAGATCCTATTGACCCTCTAAAAAATGAGTTACATGCATTTAGGAATGCATTTTGAGCCACAGTTTCCAGTTTCTAAATGTTTCTATCAGTGGATGGGTGGGTCTCTTGTTACTGGTGCCGCGAGATCTACCAAGTGTTAAGCCCTAGTTTAGAATCTGCGCCTTTATTTTCACTTCCCGCGGAGCGTGCCACATGTCAACAACAGAAGCGGCCCCTTAATGTTTCAACTTGAGCACGGAAGGTGCCACGTGTTAGCTTCTGCCAAGGTTTCTATGCAGTTTCCAAAAGTTTCAAGAGTGCCGTGGATAGTGCCAAGTGGCGGCCTTCGCCGGTGTTCCTAACAGACTTTATGAGTTTCACAGTCCCGCCAAAGGCTTCAAGGACCCTAAGTGTTTCTCAGGAGAAGCGTATAAAGCACCACGTGTCACTCTCCGCGAAGTTTCTAAAAAGTTTCCAAGCAGGGGCGGAAGATGCCACGTACGCCTTGGGGTTGCTGCGGAAGCTGACAAGTGTCAGCTTCCGAGATAGTTTCTATCATGTTTCAAAGTGTGGTGAAGTGAAGGTGGGTCCCAGTAAAAGGAGTTGCTACTGCGGATGTTGCCAAGTGGCAACCTCCACTTGAGTTTCAGGGGCCCCTTTATAAAGTTTCAAATGTGTCGGAGCATGCCATGTGTCACTTGCAGGGACCCTATTAAAAAGTTTCATCTGTAGCGTGGAGGGCGCCATGTGTCTCATGAGATGGCCGCGGAGCTTGACAAGTGTCAACTTCCGCGAACTTGCCCCTGTTTTCCTTTTACGATGGCGAGCGGGAGTTTGTGGGCCCCGTTTCTTTAAGTGTCTCAAGTTTCAAATGTCGTGGATTGTGACAGCTGTCACTTGCGAGGGACACTTAAGGTTTGACACAGTATGTTTCATGAATGTGGCAGAAGGCGCCAAGTGTCATGAGCAGAGGCCACTTCAGTTAAAGACACAATTTTAATGGGTGCTGCGGAGCCCGACACGTGGCTACCTCCGCATAAGTTTCAAAGGATGTTTCTTTGTGTTTCAATGGAGACTGCGGAGGTTGCCACCTGTCCTGATAGCCGATGTTGCGGAGGCCGCCGCATGTCCTTTTTGAGAAGCAAGTAATGAGCTACAGAAAAGTTAGCGATTGAAACACGAAGTGTCTGCATGGCATGATTTAGTTGGTGAGTGACTTTTCAGCATTTTTTGGGGCGTTGGATCTCAGTGATGGATTTTAGATCGATGGCCATGATTTGAGCCTGCAACAGGGGTTTTTCCTGAGTATCTGCAACTGTTTTTGGCTGGAGAAACTTGTTGTGGCTGCTTTCCAGAGGCCACGGGTTGGTGTGCCAATAATGGTGATTGTTGTAGAGGTATGGGCAATGGCGTGGACAGATCAATCACCTAACTAGAGATGTGAATCCCCAGGCGGCGGCGCGTGGCTTGAGACCTTCCTGTCTCCTCCTCTACTTGCTGCATTTATTTTTGGGTGCTATTTTTCTAATAGAGTGTATCTGGCAGATTTTTGTTTGGCCATGTAATTAATTTGTTGGGTACATTTTCTTGCTATTTAAGCAGTTTGTGTGACCCATTTAGTGGTTGTTGAAGGCTTGGGGCATTTTTGTGTAAATAACGAAGAACAAGGCATGAACTTGGTTGTTCCATCCCATTTTGGAGTTTATGTGTTGCAACATGAGTGTATTTTGCACATATTTTCAGTTTCAGTGTTGATTTATATGAAAAATGCTTATTGCATATGTCTATCTGCTTGTCTCTATTTGCTGCATGTCATCCTTCTTTTGAATCTGGTTGCTAAGGGTTTCATAGATTCTAGGGTATAGATATCTATACTACATACTTGATCTGTAACTTCCATTCAAGGAGTGGATTAAACTATTTTAGGTCAATGTATGGAGAAGGTTGTATGTCTGCAGGGATATCTGTAAGTAGAGGCAGTTAGATACCCTTTCTTGGGTGATGTTTGTAAGGCAAGCATTAAGTCCAACCCCCTAAAACTTGAGTGAAAGTTGCAAACCATCTATTTTATATGTCTAGTTGACTCCTTGCCCAATGGATAGGCACCAGTCTGTTTCTGGGTCAGTAGTTATGAGCCAAAACCCCTTGTCTTGCATCCAGGACATTATGTCCACCCATCTCATCACTTCCACCTGTTAGTTGTAGGAGTAGGATTAGGATCCCTGCATACTCTCATACCAACTAGACAATATGTCCAAGAATGTTGCCAACCTTGTGATCTATCATGTAGATCTTGGTCCATACATGAGAGTATTCTGCCTATTGTTGTCAAGTTAGATCTTTCTATATTTGAGCTAGTCAAGGTTACATCTTTAGCTATAGGGATATCCCCCTTGGTGCGGCAAAACTAGAAGTGAAGGGGAGGTAGCTCATGCAACCTCCTATATTAGTTAGCTAAATCTGCTTATGCATTAGAAGTGGCAAACCCTAATGCTAATTCAGAAGAAAAACCAACACCATGCTACTGGCCGAAGTGCTGTAAAATCATTAAGAGCAACCTGTGGCTGTAAAGGTGCAGGCTAGTAGGTTGTATCTCGTGGCGTCTGCTCATATATCACCATCTGCTGGGGGTATCCTGTACTAGTCCAAACTGATGCATAACCCGTGAGGGTAGGTACATCTCTATGGTATGGTCCACATGACCCATCAGATATCTCTGTTGAAACATGTAGGGGAGATGAATAGCATCATCTGGCCACTCCTCACAACCAATGTATGGTTACCACACCACACTAATCACGTCATCCAATAGCCTCCACCAGTAGCACACCTGCCCAGTATATGTGTACTCTGCATCCTAATATAAAAATACAAAAGCCTCAAACTGCCGTCGATAGTACCCACATATCAGCCTCAAGATTAGGATATGCTCCCAAATCCATACATGAAGTAGAGTAACTCCAGCTGACAAGGCTCTATCATGTAGATAAATGACCATGTGCATCTCATGGTACAGTTGTGCTAGCATCACTGGCCCCCATGCATAGACAATATCATGGCTCACCATCCCCTCTATCATCCCACCCCAGCCCACCAGAAAACCCCTGCATCGCCTATCAGGCATCACCACACCTCCAATCAGTGCACACAGAAACAAGGCAAATGGATCTGCACCTGCCGCCAGTGTCCCCTCATAATCCATCTCCCTCCCGTCCGCCGAGAGAACTAGGCAATCCACCCCAAACACTCTAGTCAAAGCAGTCCACCCCCTCCTCGTGTCATACCTCACACGTCGACCTTGGATAGGTAGCTTGAGGATGTGATAAACATCCTCAAGTGTGATGGTAATCTCTCCTTTCAGCAAAAGAAAACTGTAAGTCTCGGTGCGATATCGCTCCACCATCACCGTCATCAGAGCTCTAAGAGCTCGCAACACTGGCATCAATGCCACTGTCCAAAGCCCCAACCTCATCAGTCGAGCCCACATCGCGTCATCAAACAGTGCCATCATGGATGGCACTCGTCACTCCTATGACTGCAATATAAATCACTCTGTATCCTGCATCCACCACTTTTTGGTTAGATGCTAACTTATCGTTTCCCCAAAATACCCCTTTTTCTTCTATCGTCTAAAAGGCCCACATCATGTGGCCTCAACACAGACAACCCCTAGTGCCATTTTCAAAATGGCGCTATCTTTTCCTCCCCATTGCACCATTACAGAGAATAGTGCCACCGTGTGACCTCCATCGTACCAATCCAGACGATGGCGTTGATATACAGTTTCACGTCAATTCTTCCTTTAGCGCTACAAAAAACAATAGTGTTATTTCACCGTATGGCGCTATTACATAGCATAGCACCGTTTTATCCCCAACATGGTGCTAAAATGCCATATTTTGTTCTTCTAATATTTGGTGCTAATCCACATGATAGCGCCAATATTTCCCCTAAATGGCGACAAAACTGCCTTGTCTCGACCCTAGAGAATAGCGCAATCTACATGATGGCGCTAATTCACCTTATCATTGGCGACACGCGCTCCATGTCCATATCCCAAAACCCAAAAAAATGTGCATAAAATGAAAAAATTACAAGGTCCAGGTTAGGCCCTACCTGGGGTCCAGCCTAGGGTGACCGCCCGAACTCTCAGAATTGCTCCAAGATATGTCAAAGTTACAGAAACTGGGGGTTGCGGTCAGCCATCTCTCCTTCGTCCTTTCTTCTCTAAAGTCAAAAGTGTGCCAATGTGGCACTCTTTGGGCCCACTTTGCCTAATATAGTGGGCCATGTCATCCCTCCACCCCTTCTTTTTCCTCTAGGGTGTAGATCTCAGCCTTTTTCCTCCATTTTCCTTCCTGTCATCCTCTTTTGCCATCCCATACCCAACTTTCACTTCCGACACATCCTTTCGAGAGCTTACCTGCAAAATTTTTTATTTTTCCTACCAACCTCTTGAGGGGACATCCCCTATCCATCTCACTCCTTCTCGGCAGCTAGGGCATATTTTCTTCGACCTGATGCCACTTCCCTCCTAGGTCCTGACGCCACGTCAAAGAGGGGCAAATGTAGACACCTAAAAATGTCTCGACCACCAAACTGATTCCTGACATCCCTAAACATGCCAATTTCGATCCTAACCAATTAATTAAATTTTTATTTAATTAATTACCCCTTTCATTTTCTAAATCCACACCATTTTATCCCCAAAATTGAATTAATTTTATTAATTCAATAGTCCAAGCCTTAGCTAGTTGATTTAATAAATATGCAAAATTTATTAAATCAATTCCCCCATTTGCTCTAAATCTAATTAATTAGTTAAAACCATGTTAACTAATTAATCCAGCCTACTAATTAACCTATCCCTACCCTAGACAATTAAATAGCTATTATTTAATTGCCTACCCTAGCCTACCTCATCCTAGCCTTAAGATTAATTAATTAAATAATTAATTAATTAATCTAATCCTCCGACTAATCCCTTTTACTAATTTATTCTAGCCATATTAATTAGGTTAATCACCTTAATTAATTGGGTCAAACCCTCATTAACACTTCTCCCCACAACCCATGAATAAAAAATTGATTTCCATGCCACATAAATCAATTTTTAATACACATTTGTCATAATCTTCATTAAATGCCTCTTACACCCCTTACACGTGTCATAACTCATTAATATCCACTCTTCCCCAAATAAATTTTTAATTCATTTTACCCTTCCCCATGTGAATTTTTAATTCACAAATAATCCATCTCACCCAACCTCATTTATTCAGCCCTTTCCCAAAAATGAATAAAAGATTTACTTTTATTCCTAGCCCTCCATCCTCCAAGATCAAATCTAGGTCCTCCACATCACTTTTATCCTCCACCATTGATCTCTTAAATCAATCTCCACCCTTGGATCAAAATCCTCTCCAAAAATCTATAAATAGAACCTCTCCCAAGCCATTTTCATCATCCAATTCCATGCAAAGTCATAATGCCAAAATCATTCTTGAGCTAGGATAGTGAGTTGCATAATTGAAGAGCATTTCACATTAAGATCCATAGTCTAGGGATCATCTTGGTCTAGGAGCTTGTTTTGGGTGCAAAAGCTTCTTCTTCCCTTGATGGGATTAGGTTGTGCATGTGAGGTATAACTTTGTATTTATTGTATTTAGTTAGTATTTTACCTTCTTTGCATTTATCTAATCTACAATGCCATCAGACTTTACACATTGAATTCATCAGATTCTAAATTCTTTTGGATTCCGGCTTGTATGCACTCTACAATATATGCTTCGAAATAAACATACAAGCCCATGGAATATACAAGCATTATTTCTCTTTTAATAATCTTTCGCGTCCGATGCCTGCATGTATTCAATGTATATCGCAATGTATGTTTTGCAATGTACATTGCGCAAAACATACAACGACAAAACCATTATTAAATAACTTTTCAATTCCGCGCCAAGTGCATATAATGCAATGTATGTTACAAAATATACATTACGTGAAACATACAAGCATTTCATCCTGTTTCATAACTTTTTTGGGTCCGCGCTTGTATATGGATGTTGCATGTTCCAAATGTATGTACTAATATACAAGTCCGAAATATACAATGATTTAACTCCGCTACATAACACTTCGGGTCTGCGGCAATGTATAAAACCTTTGTATATTTATCATTTATGTTTCGACCTACCAAACATACAAACATGAGATACATGCAATGGATTTAAAACATCTATCCATTTCAATACTAAACTACTTCAGGTCCACCTTGTATGTATACATAGAACCTTTATTAAAATGCACACAAGGAGATGGACATACAATCGTCTTTGTATATGAAAGTGATATACAAAAGGGATTGTATATGCAACATACAAGCAACCCAACATGCAAACAACCCTGTATACGAACCCGATTGCAAATGCGACTAAGTATAAAACGACCCTGCACATACAAAGGACCTTGTATATCAAAAGCGATATACAAAGAACTTTGTATATGCAACATACAAACTTGAATGTACATTTACCAAAATGATCATAACTTGCAAAATATGGCAACTTTTAAGATGGTTCAAAAAGCAACCCTAGCTCATTTTTCACAAGAAATCCATCCATACCCTGCTCTGGTACTAAAAATGTATTTTTTCTCTAGTTTTAACAAAGTTTACAATTTTAAACCTCTTTTCCCTTTTACCACCAAGCAAAATAACACACACAAGCAAAAAATAAAAACCACAGCAGGGGTCCTCATTTTGCTGAGGGGTAAAATGGGGTGTGTTGTGAACATCACAACAACTAGCAACCAAACAAAACAATTAAATTCAAAGTATTCAATAAAACTAAATGAAATAAATCCATAACTTCCAACTATCTTTCTTGCAAATTATTATTCAACTTGAGACCTAAGGTATTCAATAAGGGTGCATGAATTTTCACTTTTAGTTTAAGTGTGCACACGTGATTAATTATCCTCATCTTGAAGATCAGTTGAACAAACCAGTGATTGATATTAGCCCACGTAGTTGAGGATATTCCCTCATAGCCGATCGGATAGAGCCTTGCTTCCAGCAAGCATCCATAGCCCCAGCAAGGTTATCGTTACAATTCTCCTAAGTAGAGCCCCACTGCCAACGAGCATCCATAGCCCTAGTAGAGTTATTTAGATGGCTTAATCTAGATTTTTAGTATAATCTACTTTATTTATTTATTTTTTATTTTATTGATATTTGATAGAAATTTCACAAGATATAGCAATTTGTAACTTCATGATGCAAGGAATGAGCAGTTGCTGAAATTAAGCTGAGAATTGTAATGGTAGCAAGGGTGACCTCAGATTTTTCACCTAATAACTACACTAGTAGGTTCAACAAACCCAAGGATTTTAAGTGTGTCATCATGAGAAACATACCTTGAATTCTCAATCACTATTATTGAATACGAAATTTCAGAAGCTAAACAACTCTCTACATTCATGACAGTCACAACAAGTTACGCATAAATTGCATATGATTAACTTGGATATTCTAAATCTTATACTATTTTCAATGGTTGTTAGCTTGCTCCTTAATACTCTAAAGAAAAACAAAGATCCTTGCTGAGGAGACAACAACAAACTATACAAGAAAAATTAAAAAAACAAAGCAAAAGAAAACTATACAAACAACAAAATAGAAACAAAACAACAAAATAGAAAGAAACAAAAACAAAACTGTACAAACAACTAACTTACAAAAGGAAACAACAAAAGAAAACTATACATTACTTACACTATATAACACAAAAAATGGACCGCCTCTTTACCTCAAGCCTGGAAGTAGTGTTTCAGATGTTGGCCATTAACTGGTAATGGCACATCTTCCCCAGTCAAGGTATTGAGTCTAAATGTGTTGTCTCCTATTATTTCTGAGACTTGCAATGGACCTAACCATAGTTTGTCAAATTTTCCATGACTCCCCTTCTTTTCATGTGCTTTATCCTAGTACAACACTAAGTCTGATATCCTAAATGTTTTGACTCTTGCCCTCTTATCAAACCACCTCTTAACTACTGCTTGGTGTTTGGCAAATTTCTCAATGGCTTGACCTCTTTTCTCATCTAGTTGTAGCATTTGTACCATCTTGGCTTCCCTATGATTATCAAAGCCTAAATACTCATTGTTAAACTTTCAGATTGGTATTCTTAGATTTACTGGAAGTATGGGATCGGTCCCATAAACTAAATGATAAGGTGCACTGCCTAAATCTATTTTAAACTTGGTCCTATCTACCCACAATGAATACTTTAACAAGGTATTCCACTCTCTAGGGCTCTTTGCAATTAGCTTCTTGATTATGTGTAACAAAATTTTGTTCGTAGACTCCACTAATCCATTACCTTGAGGGTAATAATTTGAAGAAAACTTTAAAACAATCCTGTATTCAAATGCCCATTTAGAAAACTTTAAAGAAGAGAAAGCAGGGCCATTGTCACATACCAATGAATAGGGAGTTCCAAACCTAGTTATGATGTTTTCTTCAAGGAACTTGATAACTACCTCAGTCATGGAGAACTTGCAGCATGTGGCTTCAGTCCACCTTGTATAGTAGTTCGTCACTGTTAGTATGAACTTGTGGCCTGTACAAGATGGAGGATTGATGACTCCAATAAAATCTAGGCCCCATTGTGCAAATGGTCTTGATTCAATCACAGGCTGTAATGGATTGGCCTAATTTCTTCCTTTATCTGCTGCAGTCTAACAGGTGTGGCAACTCCTAATGTGACTCTCTGTATCTTTGAACATCGTGGGCCAGTAATAGCCTGCCCTCAATATTTTATGTGTTGTAGCTAGATGGGAACCATGGCCAGTTCCATACTTGTCATGCAATTCTATCAACACCTTATTTGCCTCAGCTCTGTTTAGACATCTCAAATAGGATCCATCATGGTTCTTCCTAAATAGAAGACCTCCCTGCACCATATACTTTTGTGCTTTAATCTTCAAAGCTCTCCTCTGAGAAGCTTTCATCGTATTTGGGTACTTTCCAGCTATTAGAAAAGTGTTTAAATCGCCATACCAATCTAATGTGTTATGGGAATTCAATATATACTGTCATTTTATCAAATCTTGGTCTGTGTTCACTATTGTTTGCACCAAGACTTGCCCTCTAGCTAGCTTCATGGGAATGATTTCCATATTGAACTCTTGCAGTGTGGTGATCCATTTGGCCCTCTTTTCCCCAGGTTTGTTCTGCATCAGCAGCATCTTTACTACTGCGTCTGGCACTATGGCTTTGACTTGGCTATGCAAAATATAATGCCTAAATTTCTTCACAGCCCTCATTAGTGCAAATGCTTGTCTTTTAGTATCCAGATATCTTAGTTGTGCATCCTTCAGTGGTATGCTCATAAAAGCTATGGGCTTTTCCTCATTGTCTACACCCTTCTGTGTTAAGGCAGCTGTGAATGAATGGGAGGATGCAAAGGAATATATGTAAAACAACCTTGTGTAGTCTAGACTTGTCAGTACAGGGGTGCCAGAAATGGCTTGCTTGATATCTTCGAATGTAGCCCTAGCCATAGGTGTTCACTCCATTTGCGCATCTTTCTTCAACATGGCATTTAATGGCTGCATGATTTCTACAAAACCCATGATGAACTTCTGAACAAAGTTAATTTTACCAAAAAATGATTTCAACTCTTTCCTACTATTTGGTATTTGCAATTTTTTTATTGATTCTATTCTATCTGGTTCAATCGATATTCCAGTTTCAAAAATGACATGCCTTAGTAATTTACCTTTAGTTACTCCAAATGAACATTTCTTAGGGTTAAGGGAAATTTCATACCTCTCACATCGCTTAAGTATTTTCCTGAGATCTTTAGCGTGAGTGGATGCATCCTTGGAATATACAGTCAGATCGTCCATATACACAAAAATGCACTTACCTGATAACCCACGGAATGCAATGTCCATGGCTCTCTAAAAAGTGGCACCTGCATTGATCAGACCAAAAGGCATTCTCCTATATGCATAATTTCCCCATTTACAAGTGAAGGTGGTTTTTAATTTGTCATCTCTATCAATTAAGACCTGGTTATAGCCTGAGAAACCATCTAAGAAAGACATCATCTTTGCCCTGTTTACTGCTTGCAGCACTTCATCTATTGGAGGTAGAGGATAATTATCCTTTTCAAATGCTTTGTTCAAATTTCTAAAGTCTACACATAACCTGATGTCTCCGTTTTTCTTCCTTACTGGTACTAGGTTAGCTACCCAGGCTGAATGTCTGACTGGGAAAATTATTCTGGTAGACAATAACTTCTTTACTTCTTCGAACATTAAAGGCTCTAAAATGGCATTCATAGGCCTTTGCTTCTACCTAAATGGTTTAAGATCTGGTCTCAAAGGTATCACGTGGGTTATGATGGATGTATCATATGTTTTCAAGTCTTCATACATCCATGCTATAATGTGTTTATATTCTTTCAGAACGTCTATAATTTTTGTTCTTATTTCTCAGAGCAAGCCTTCCCAATCATCACATTTTGTGGATTTTGCTTTGTCCCTAAGTTGTATGGATCACACTTACCCCCTTTTGTTTTGGGTAAGTCTTTTTGTCTTATTACCCCATCAAAGTCAAAAATATGCTCTAATTCAATTACCCCTTTAGGTAAGAAGTTACTCTTCAAGTTGATTATGTCTTCTTCGTCCCATGTTATCTCAGGCCTTTCTTGTTTGTCAATGATTTGAGCCTCAAATACCTCATTACAAGTCAGAAAATCAATAATTTGCTAATCCCCCCCAAATACCTGAAAGTGTGTAACATTGTCTGGGATACTGGGAACATTAACTAATTCAACAGCAACTCGTCTCAATCCTGACAGTGTCAAAGGTTCTAGTGTGCTAGCAATAACTTCTAGTGTATTTGGTCTATGGTTCAATGCTCTAGGGACATGCTCTATGTTGAAAGCATCAAATGAATCTATTAAACCCCATACCCTATGTCTGTAACAAATCATTTTCTTGTGATTGCATGCATATAGTTTCCTTACTTGTGTGACCACTAGCTCAGAATCTGAAAATACCTTAATCATTTTCACCTTTTTCTTGATGGCCATGATAAGTCCCAAAATTAAGGCCTCATATTTTAGCAATATTGTTAGTACAGGAAAACTGCAGTCTATATGCTACTAGATATGATTTACCCTGAGGATCTATGAGTTCAACACCTACACCCGCACCTTGCTTTGATTTGGACCCATCACATTTTAGTGTCCACATGCCATCTTTACTTTTCTGACCTTTTACCTTGGCATGCTTTGTCCCTTCTATCACTTGTGAGGTGCTGGCCTATTTATTCATGGGTATTTCTGTTTGGTCAACTTGCATATGTGTATTTTCAGCTTGTAAATTACAAAGACAACTACCCTTCTCCTTTATTCATTTTCCTAAATTTGAAACTAGAGCATCTACATTACTCTGAAAGTATCCCTGTCATTGATCATGATTCACATTTCCCTCTTGCAACCCTGCTCTCTTTGCACATTTTTTGTATTCATATCCAATGATGTCTTTACACATTCCACAACTCTCCTCAGAATGTGGCCTATCGTGAACTCTACATCTATCCTTATACAGTTTACATTGGGTTGGCAGATTTTGTTTAATGCACTCTTCCATCTCTTGTCTAATGGCATGACCAAATTTGTTCATTGCACTATTTTCTTCATCTGAAGAATTTCCATCAGACTCAATGAATAATGTTGTCTCACTGCTGACATGTTTTTCTCTAAAGTTTAACATCATGATCTCTTCAATTTGTACCCCATTGTTAGTAATCCTATAAACACCAAGTTCAACAATAGCATATAATATTTCATTAGTTCGATTATATTCTGTTATCATATGTTTCATCTTGGGTTCTACCTCTATTCTAATCCAGTTTGGGACACCTCTCCAAGGTAGCCACATATGCAAGAAATCAATGGCCATATATCCGTTTAATGTCTTGGACCAATCCTTACTCAGCAACATTCCATAATTCATGGGTATATCCACTATTTGAATGTCAATGAATTGGCTTACCCTAGGGTCTGAAGCTAATTGCATTTGAATGTTCATCAATTCTCCTATCACACTAACCTCAATTTTGTCTAACTGTGTGACAACCTTGGTAGATTTGGTGGGGGTCAGCCCTAGAGTTTTACATATCCCTAAGGGCATTACATTGGTCGATGCACCAGAGTCTACCATGCAATTGTGTATGTTCTTCCCACATAATCTAACAGTTAACAAAAAAGGAGGAGCATCCTTCTTATCAGCATACATTACTACATTTGTATTGGAAGGGTGATCAACTTTCTTACTTTTCTCTTTAGGCGGTGAATCTCTATTAGGAACAGTTATATCAGCAACAACCTCATCTGTCATAGATGTATCTAGGGATTTTATAAAAGCATTTCTGATGCCTAGGGTTTTCAATAATTCATTCAGAGGTATACTGACCTTAATTTTATTTATTTCCTTTGACAAGTAACTCATTAATCTTGTTGTCTCTATTGTTTCAATTTTACTTGTTTGGGCCTTTTGTACTGTTGTCCCACTATTTGTGTGATAATTAGCTTTGAGTATGGTGGGATTGTTGCTAGCATTCTGATTTGGGGGTGTATTGAAGTTGTTAGGAGGAATGGAAGTGGTGAAAGGTCCTCCTGGCCTAGTGTTGTTCCTTAAATTGTAGGTGTGGTTTTTATTTGTTTGTTGAAAAGCCTGCACCTCTTCTGTTTCAGTCAACACCTCATTTTTAGTCTCAAAGGGAAACTGAAAAGCATTTAACACAAAGGCTGATTCAGGATAAAGATTTTCATAGAAGCATGGTTCATCCTCTAACAATTGATCTTCTTTCTCTTCTATAGTCGCAAAGGTAAAGGTTTCTAAAACTAAAGTTGTATCATACCCTGAGGGTACTACCTCATTACCCTTGGGAATGAGAAATTCAGAAGTAGGAGGTTGCATGTCTATATTAAAAATGCTAGTTACTAAATGGAACTGTGGACAGTCAAGCTTAGCATGGGAATTGGTATTGTGAAATCTGCACCAATTTTTTAGTGATGTATTGGCCATTTGGATGCCAACTATTTGTTTTGCATCATGATTATCTATATTCTCAAAAGGAGAAGCTAGAGTACCATTGTTTGGTCTGGTGTTCCATGATTTAGGTGGCCTGGGCTAATTCTAATTTTTGTTATTATTACCCCAGGCCCTATTGTCTATCACTGGCCCTCTATTTTGCATTGGTTGCCCTTGGTTATGACCCTAATGCTGATTATAGTTTTGGCTCTAATATGAACATTGGCCTTGGTTGTTATTTTGGATATGGCTCTGATTGTAGTGCTGATTTTGATTTGAATTATAGTTCTGATTTTGGCATTGGTTATAATTCTGATTTTGATTATATCCTTGGTTGCCTCTTCCATAGAGATTCTCATTTCTTAGTTGTGTCACTTTGGTGGTTAATATTTTCAAGTGTGCAGTGATCTCTTTGATTTCTTCCCTTTCCTCTTGTGCCTTTGCCACAGTTGTATCTCTAGGAGGTCAGAAGAAAGGCTGACCACTATTTTGACTGTTATTAGTAGTGTTACCTATATAAGGAGCTATAGCTTGTATTGTGGTAGGACTATACATAGGTGTGTATGTAGGAACTAGATTTAATAATGGAGTGTGATGCATAGGGGCCCCATTCCAAGGTTGTGCCTGATTTTGCACCCCAAAATTTCCTCCATTAACAAATGTACTATAAGTTGTATGCCTCATCTCTTGGTTTACTGAGGCTGCCTCTTTATAGGCTTTGGATATTGAATCTATGTCAGGTTTTCTTTTGACAAACATGGCAATTAAAGGATCCAAGGTAGTATAGTACATAGCTAACAAGGTATCATCATCCACAGTGTAAGGGTCTACCAACCTAGAGTAGGCCTTTTGGAATTTGTCATTGAATATATCAATCAACTCTCCCTCACCTCTTTCTATGGTAGCCAATTTATGATACAAGATGCAAGGATAAATGGGTCCTCTAAATCTAGACATGAATGCTTCTTCCATAAGTGACCAAGAAGAAATATAGCCATTGGGTAAGTTTACATACCAGTTAGAGGCTTGTTCATTGAAGGTGTAAGGAAACAATCTACACACAACGTCCTCGTGCTCTAATCTAGCCCTAAAGCATGCCTCCTTGAATATTCTAATATGATCTTCTGGATCTTGATGTAACTGGTATTTAGGACATATCTTCTCAGGATTTTTGGGCATCTCCTGATAATCAAGGAACACTATGGGAGAATGAACATTGAAATAAGCCATTGCAGGTGCCTGTGCCTGACCTGGACCTGTAGAAATACCTGGATTCACTGGTGGGATAGGATTTCTAGGAGGACTAGGACCTCTAGGAGTACCTAAACCAAGATTTAAAGATTTGAATGAAGAAATGTCATGACTCACAATGTTATGGATAGTATAAGGTGATCCAGGAGGTGTGTTGGATGAGCCTCCTGGGTGAGTTATTTTAGGGTTCCAGATCAAAGGACTCTTACTTTGCCTTATATTAGGTAATTGCACAAATATATCCCCTAAACTAGATTTAGATCTAGTCACTCTACTGCTATTATGAGCCAGCTCTTCTTGAAACAAGCCCTAACTCAAATGGTGCCCTCCTTCTAGCACCAGAAAACTATTAATGATTGTTTTAACACAGTCATAATAATAGTTAAAATTCACATAAAATGAACTTAATTGACTTGAAAGATATGAAGGAATCGATTAAGATTTTCTTAATCCCAAGTTTAATATGGTCAGGTCTTGACCTATTGGGTAAATTTAGTTGGTTGATGTGAAGCTGTAATGTTCAAGGGGCCTTACGTGATTTAGGGTTTCTTGTTGGTTTACTGGACTCAAACTAAGCAAAAGATCATAAAAATTGGCATGTTGTTCATTCTCTTGCATAAAAGTGTTACTGTGCTACAAAGCTTTAAAGGGTTTTCTTGAATTATTGTAGTTTTCTCCTCTTAAATATTTATGAAAACCGTCTAATTTAAACTTTGTTATGCACACTTTTCAAATATAAGACAATTTCCTTTAAATTCCTGCATTTTAAGCTAAGTATTTTCAGATGGGTTGGGAAAAGTTAGGAAGATCTAAACTAAACTTCATTCATTCTACTAAAGGATCTAATTGTTCTATTATGCACTTTGTAAATCATACAGCAACTTGATCAAAACCACAGACAAAACCTTAAATGTAAGTTCTGAGCATTTTCACAAACATACACCTAAAATTGCAAGCTGTAAGAGAAAATGTTTCAAACACAATGAAGAGCAAGAAAACACTTAGAAGATAGATGCAGAATTCCAGATTCAATTGTATTAGAAACAGATAGTCATATAAGATTTACAATGTCTGAATGACTCTTAGCTTCATTGATCAAATTATCTAGATTATTTTAACTTTTTGTTCTTTCTTAACAATTAGTGCAGCATCAAATTAAGTAAGCATGCATAACCATGAAAGCAAAAATAAACTTAATGCACATAACACAATGATTTTGATGTGGAAAACCCTATTAAGGGAAAAACCACGAGGTGATTAACCCAAGATTGTATTCTCTGTTAAAAGAATAAGGTAGTACAAATGGCACTTGCCAATTAGGGCTCAATGCCTGAGCACACTGCTCACAAGAGGCTCACTACCTACAAGAGACTCACTATCTACAAGTTATAAAGAGAGTAACAAGATACTTGAACTGATAAGAAGCATCCTCATATGCTGAAGTTTAGTTCCAGTTAGGTTTAGTACACTGATCTACTACACTTCATTCTTCCTCTTCTTTGGTGCTGTTGTCCTGTCACATACCAGACCTGTCTTACTGCCTTCACACTAATATTCTTCTTTTCTTTGCACTTCACCACACACCACACACACCTTCTCATCAAAATCCATCTGATATATATATCCACACAAAGGATTTCAACAACTTTCTAGTTGGCATCTGGAATACTCAATATTTTCTCAAACTCTAGTATGTTAGCTGAATCCTTGCTTACCAAGTGATGTGTATCAAGGAGATGCTTATAGAAGTCATCAGTCATGTTGGCCAATCATGAACGATACCTCAAGAAGCTTGATCACCATTAATATCTCATCCGAATTAAGGTCTGATGCTCTGCTGGTCAGTTCTTCCTTTGTCTACTCTGTCAAACAAGAACCCAAAACTTAAGTGCTCATATATCTTCACTCTTTCTTCACTAGAGGCTCAATCCGTAGAATCTATCAGTCAATATACTCCTCTTGACTACCCCAGGTCCGTACTTTACTGAGATACTTCTTCTAAGAGATCCAGACCTAATTGTCAGACCTTGCTGCATGCTCTATTCTTGGTTAGTGGACCACAACACTCTTCAATCTGACTTTTGGTATGGTCATACCATGTCCTACGGATGTGTGGGATGGACTTTGTTGCCATCACTGACAACTCTCATGAATCCACACAGTGTCTCTTACCAACAATATAAAGCTTTACAGATTTCTTTTCAAAACATAACAACTTTAAACATAGTTGTACTTTTTTTGACAGTTTAAACCTTGATCATTTTCTTGTTTCATGACTGTCAATTACCAAAAAGACACTTTCTCTTTTGTATCAGTTATTTCCATTTGACTGCAACTATAGAATGTTGATAACTGAGAGGGGGGGTGAATCAGTTATCTTAATTACTTTAACTTTTTGTTCTTCTTTAACAACTAGTGCAACATCAAATCACATAAGCATGCATAATCATGAAAGAAGAAATAAAATCAATACACATAACACAATGATTTTGACATGGAAAACCCTGTTAAGGAAAAACCACGGGGTGACTAACCCAAGATTGTATTCTCTATTAAAAGAATAGAAGTACAAAATAGCACTTGCCAATTAGGGCTCACTGCCCGAGCACATTGGTCACAAGAGGCTCACTGCCTACAATAGTTTATAGAAAGAAACCAAGTACTTGAACTGATGAGAAGCATCCACATATGTTGAGGTTTAGTTCTGGTTAGGCTCAATATACTGATCTACTACACTTCATTCTTCCTCTGTTCTAGTGCTACTATTCTATCACATTCCGGACCTGTATAGCTGCTTGCATACTACTCTCTGCTTTTCTTCGTACTTCACAATACACCACACACTACTTCATACTGAAATCAATCTAGTATATATATTCCCATTAATGATTTCAATCATCTTTCTTAGTCGGCATCTAAAAAACTCAAGATATTTCTAAACTCTGGTCTGTCGGCTGAATCCATGCTTACTAAGTGATGCATATCAAAGAGATGCCTATAGAAGTCATCAATCATGTTATCCAACCATGAATGATCCCTCAGGAAACTTGATCACCATCAATTTCTTATCTGGATTAATGTCTGATGCTCTGCCAGTCAGTTCTTCCTTAGTCTACTCTACCAAATAGGAACCCAACACTTAGGTGCTCATATCTTTTCACTCTTTCATCACTGGAGGCTCAATCTCTGAAATTTATCAGTCATGGTACTCCTCTTGACTTTCCCAATTTCATACTTTGCTGAAATACTTCCTCTAAGAGATCTGGACCTGATTGTCAGACCTTGTTGCATGCTCTGTTCTTGCTCACCGGACCACAATACTCTTCAATCTAACTTCCGGTATAGTCATACCATGTCCTGTGGATGTGTGGGATGGACTTTGTTGCCATCAATGACAACATTCATGAAGCTGCATAGTGTCTCTTGCCAACAATCTCCCCCTTTGGCATTGATGGCAACACTTAGTGAAAAATGACTAAGTGTCACACTACACTCCCCCTTGGCTAATGCTCTGTTCTAAAGTACACTTTTTTGGAGCTCCCCCTTAGCTAGATTCCATGTTTTTCACTGTTCCTCACTCCCCCTTAACTAGATTCCACATTTCTCACTGCTCCTCACTCCCCCTTAGACATCAATGGCAAAGCATAGAATCCGTACACCAAATTTCCCAAAAATCCAACTATACTTAGCCGCATAAGTGTATATACATGTTATACTTACATATATTGAAGTATATCTACAAAAGTTGTCTTCAACTGGACAAATTCTATTGCCCAACTCTACTTTATTCTGTCCAAAATTGAGATGTGACCACTCAACAAGAATGCAAAAGCTTTTGCCCTCTTTAGATCTATCGGATCACTGGTCCAGGCTATCATCTGAGCATCGGTTAGGGCCTCATGCATGGCCTCTAATTTAGGGATAATTATCCCTCTAAGTTCACTTAACCTAATTATTCTATTTTTCTTCTCCTTCTCAGGCTTCTTTATTTCATTTATGACTGTAATAGTTTGACACTCTTGGTTTACTATGGAAGAGGTGAGAGGATCAAAACTTTAAGATAAACTTGACAATTTACCCTCTTGTTCTTTCACTTTCTTCCCAATATCCTTTGTCACTTTAGACCAGGATAAACAAAATTTATATATTTCTCTACCATCTTTGAGAGCATTTTGTAAGCTCTTTATCCCATTATCCATAGTTCTCCTATCATTTGTTATTAGCTCTTGTACTTCAGAGAATCTCTTACCCAAAAATTCTTTCCAGACTTTCTCTTCTGCTGCTTTCTCTAAAGAGTCAAAATGTGTAATAACAGAATTAACAAGAGACTTTAGATTACTAGATGTGGAGACCAAAGGATCCCTTTGGAAGGATGGCATGAATTTCTCTAGCACATCAGATGCAATCTCTATTAGCTAACAATCTTCCATCTGAGACTTCAGAAGCTTTTCTTTTGCTTTGGCTTGAGCAAAAGATGCTACCTTCATTGTCTGGACTGGAGAGAGGGAATCAAAATTGAATGGTCCTTGAAGTAGCTCTGGTTCATCTAATTCCATCATTTCTTTTGTCAGGAAGTCTTTGACTGCTTCTGCAGTGTCTCTTGCCGGAGACAGAGTTTTCTTCCCTTCTGCAGCCTCAACATTGTCACTTGTGGTCTTCTCTATTTGACCTTGTTCTCTTCCCTTCACTTCTTCTTGATTGATTCTCTCTTCTTTTCTTTCTTTTCCTTCAATTCTGGAGTCTGTTGGGGGATCCAGAAGAGAGGTGTCTACTTCTCCATGGACTTCGTCTTCTGGAACAAAGGAATCTAAGTCCTTAGTCTTCTCTTTATCCATCTCTTTTGATTCTTCTACATTTTTCTCTGTAGGATCTTCCTTTGATGTATTGAGTCCTTCATCATTCATGACACAGGGTTCATCACCTAAGTCCTCTATAACAGGAATATTGAATCTTTTATAGGCATTCCAGAGGATGTCTTTAGTCTCTTTAGCTACTTGATCAGTCTCTCCAAGCATAAGCTTATTCATTCTGGCTTTGCTCCAGAACTCATCCTTGTAATCTTTGAAGTTCATGCTCATTTGCTTTGGAGTGATGGAGGGATAAAGACGAATAGCTATTTGTTCTTGGATCTCCATATATTTTTCCTTGACATTATCTTTTTTGAGTTCAAGTACATTCTCTAAACTCTTGGGGATTAGAGAAATGATTTCAATGAATGCCTTATTATATATGTTTAGGTACTTAACTGTGGCTTCTTCTAATATCCTTTTATCTGCATCATTATACTCATCATAGAATTCTGTCATTGGTTGCAGATTCCCATCCATAGTAACTGCCTTGACTACATCATCAATGGACAGAGTAGGCCTTTCAACAAACTCTTCTACTTCTTCTTCCTTGCTATGACTGGTAGAGGGTTCATCAGATGTTTTCTTTTTCTTCATTTTATTGATTTCTTCATCAGTCTCAGTTTCTTCATCACCCTTCTGACTCGTATAGGACATTGTGGCCTTTGTCTTAGTTCTCTTTTCTCCCTTTCTGGATGTCCTGGCTTCTGGTTTTGAGGCCTTTTGACTCTTAGAAGTGGCTGGTGTAGAGCTTTTGGAGGATCTGGTCCGGGAGGGGGCTTGCACCGGAGCACTTTCTTTTTCTGTTTCTTGCCTTTCTTTCTCTACCCTTTCCATCTTCTCTCTGTTGGTATCAACTACCTCCTTAGATATTTCATGCCTCTTGGTGAATTCTTCTACTTCTCTTCTTACTTTTCTCTTGATCTCAGGTTGTCTTAGTTCAACATGAACTTTTACACTCAGCTCGTGAAAGGTTCCAAACCTTTCTTCCTTAGGATCCTTGGGCTGAATCAACAGGTGTTGGATGTGTAGCTCTAGGATTTTCTCATCAACCTCATACCCCATTGGCATGATCCACACTATTCTTGATTCCACTGCCTCCATTAGATATTGATCAGTGTCTACCATAAAGCACATTGTATCCTTGTACTTCTCAACCAATGATTGGGGGATTCTTTCTCTGGCTTGCATCATACTTTGAAAGCTCTTGAAGTAGCCCCTAAGTGCTGTATTCTGTGCCTTGGCATCACCAAGCCCATGCATATAATCTCTGATTTGTATGGCTACTGGTCTGTCATTTTTTCATATCCAAGCACTAGATCTAGGTAGCTCATTCATAAAGTAAAAGAACAAACATAGTATCAGACCACCCTATTTGAATGAGTTCTTCTTTTTCTTCTTGATCTTTTGTAAGTTTTCCAATAGTTGGCTTAGAAGAAGCTCCCAAAGATCATAGTCAGCATTTTTTCTTAGCATTTCATATGCAGTATATACAGTAGTTCTAGATACTGAATTCTCCCTATTGGAGTGATATATCTTATAGCCAATTATCATAGAGGCAAACTTGATATCTGGATCAGTGATATCTTCTATAGTAATTTCTCTCTTGTCAAATTTTGAACTGGTAGCCTCACTTACAGTTTGGTTTTTAACTGATTTGAGAGTAGGCAACCCACTAGATGAGTGTAATCTAGTTACCACCCTAATTGCATCCTTGGTTATCTTGAATGGCCTCATTAACAACATAAAGTTGTCATGCATTCTTCTCAGAACATAACCGACCCAATCATCTTTAGCAAAATAGGGGAAATGAATGTAATATCCAAAATACTTATCCTAGATGGCCTTGTATTGGGGTTTAAGTTTAAATGATTCATCTATCAATTCCTTGTGATAGATATCCATCAGCTTGGATTCCCCAAATTCTTCAATGTTTGCATGTATGTAAACCCTAACATCTTCTACATGTAGAACTCCATGCGGAATGCTAGAAAATGCGCCTAGGGGATCAACTTCTAGGGATTTATAGGGATGTTTCTTGAATTTAGGGTGCGGCCTATCAATGATCTTCACAACATTTGGAGTAGCCATCTTTCAAAGATTCAGAGAGAGATATTCAAGAGTGAAAAATACCTTTTACACTTCTAGGGTTCACGATAGGAGCTGGATCAGATTGTTGGATGAATCGACTTCTGCAGTTGATCTTTGAGAGGTTTGAGATAATTTTGTTGCAAATCTCCTTCTCTCTTCTTCTCAAATGCAAATGTGTAAATGATCAACAAAAGAACCCTTTTATTTCTGTGCAAACCCTAATTCTGTTTTGCAATAAATGCACAACTTAAGTTATTCGGGTTGCCTTGTTTTCCTTGTTCTGAGAGAGGTCTTTCTGGATCATTGAGATGCACCTAGAATGATAACTTACAGTGTATCTCCCTTTCTCCAATCATTCCATCTAATGACAAATCCAAATATTTCAATTTTGAATTATACCGGATCTAACTGTGAAAGTCTGGCTTTTGCCAGATGACTGTCAAACCGGATTAATCTTGGATGATTAACCTTTCCAAACTCCTTGTGGATTTTTCAAATCTTTACCAAGGATTATTTAGATGTTTCTTTGAGACCCCTTTTAATCTGTAACTTTCCATGTGCCAATTTCAGGCACCAATTGACTGGCTGGGTGAATTTAATTTCCTTTGTGACTCCCCCTGAGCCAGAGCTCATCTATTCAATTTCCAGAAGGAATATCAGCACTAAATTCTGGTGCGGTTCCATCCTCAACATTTTATGTACTTCTTTGCACCCAAATCTTGTTCATCTCCCTTTGGATTTCATCCACATTCACTTTTCTTTTTCCTTTGTCTTGGTTTTGATTATGATGTACTGGACCCTTCTTGTCCTAATTCTTATTTCTTTGCATATTTGACTAATAACCTCTAGACTTACGTTGATTAGCCATATGTCGCATTCTATTGCATGCAAAGCATCTACCAATGAATGAATTGTTCATTTGCATATTTCTACACTCATGAGATTTGTGACCATACCTTTTGCAGTTAAAACACTATCTGGAGAAGGATGAATTAGTCTAATTCATTCTTCTTTTGCACTGATTTGCTTTATGACCAAAGTTATTGCAATTGTGGCAGTATCCATTGAAGGATGGATATCTTTGAGCATTTGGTTGGCTTACTAGAGGTCTTCTAGGCTTGTTCCTTGGATTTCCTGATCCAGAGTTCTTCTGACCGGATCCAGAGCTTTCACCTTTCTCATACACCAAGCCTTGCTTGTCATCTACCCTCTTTTGGATTTCAAGAAGAACTTCAAGTTGAGCAGAGCTTATCTTGAATTTCTCTTTGTATTCATTTGTTGTTTGAAGATCTCTTTTAAGAGTGTTAATCTAATTCTCAAGTTGTTCTTCATTATCTCTAGCTTCTTCAAGATCAGATTCTAGATGCTTGATTATTCTATCCATTTTGTGGCAGTCTTGTGACTTCTCCTTGAGAGATTATTTTAGATCATCTTCAATTTTTCTTCTCTCTTCAATTTCTTGGGTGAATTTCATAACCCCTAATTCCATTTTGTGTCTTACCATAATGACTTCTTTTGATAGCTTCTCACATAACTTGTTCTTCTCATTCAGATCTTCATCAGTATTATTGGCTTCACTTTGACTTGATAATTGTTGAAGTAGTTCTTTTCTCTTTTTCATAAAGATACTTAGTTTCTCTTTCAATTCATTTATGAAATCATTAGCTTGTTTCAGTCTTTCCTTCAAGTTATTGACTTCAGAGTGAGACTGCTCAAGATCAAGTAAGGCAGACTGAAGTTGTTCCCTCATACCATACATATCCATTGAGATTCCCAGATCTTCCTCAAGTTGTTAGTCTCTGATTGGAGGAACTTAGCTCTGATACCAATTGTTGATAACTGAGAGGGGGGTGAATCAGTTATCTTAATTACTTTAACTTTCTATTCTTCTTTAACAACTAGTGCAGCATCAAATCACATAAGCATGCATAATCATGAAAGCAGAAATAAAATCAATACACATAACACAATGATTTTGACATGGAAAACCCTATTAAGGGAAAAACCATGGGGTGACTAACCCAAGATTGTATTCTCTGTTAAAAGAATAGAAGTACAAAATGGCACTTGCTAATTAGGGCTCACTACCCAAGCACACTGCTCACAAGAGGCTCACTACCTACAATAGTTTATAGAAAGAAACTAGGTACTTGAACTAATGAGAAGCATCCACATATGCTGAGGTTCAGTTCCAGTTAGGCTCAATATACTGATCTACTGCACTTCATTCTTCCTCTATTCTAGCGTTGATGTTCTGTCACATTCTGGACCTATATAGCTTCTTGCATACTACTCTCTGCTTTTCTTCGCACTTCACAATACACCACACACTACTTCATACCAAAATCAATCTGGTATATATATCCACATTAATGATTTCAATCATCTTTCTTAGTCAGCATCCAGAAAACTCAAGATGTTTCTAAACTCTGGTCTGTCAGCTGAATCCATGCTTACTAAGTGATGCATATCAAAGATATGCTTACAAAAGTCATCAATCATGTCAGTCAACCATGAATGATCCCTCAAGAAACTTGATCACCATCAATTTCTTATCTGGATTAAGGTTTGATGCTCTGCCAGTCAGTTCTTCCTTAGTCTACTCTGCCAAATAGGAACCCAACACTTAGGTGCTCATATCTCTTCACTCTTTCATCACCGGAGGCTCAATCTCTGGAATGTATCAGTAATGGTACTCCTCTTGACTTTCCCAAGTCCGCACTTTGCTGAGATACTTCCTCTAAGAGATCCGAACCTGATTTTCAGACCTTGCTGCATGGTCTATTCTTGCTCACCGGACCACAATACTCTTCAATCTAATTTCTGGTATAGTCATACCATGTCCTGCGGATGTGTGGGATGGACTTTGTTGCCATAAATGACAACATTCATGAAGCCACACAGTGTCTCTTGCCAACACAGAATAGAAGAAAAGGCATGAAGTCTTTTATCTATGCATGATATAAATAATAACTGTGACATATGATCTTCACAAAAGCTTGGAACCTGTGTCTTTATTTCATTTATGTCCATTTAAAATTTCTTGCATATCATGTATATTTTCCCTTTTCCTTCATTGTATCAGTTAGAAACCATAATGCATGAACAATGAATACTTAACTTGTATCAGTCAGAAGTATTACTATAACATATATCTCCTTCTTGTCTTGATTGTGGTATTGTAGCTTGTCATTTCGATGATACCTATAGCATTCATTTGTCTCTTTTACATGATGTATCACCCTTCACTCATGGCTATCAAAGTCAATAATGCATACACCTATAATTTGAACTGTATCAAATGATAGCAGTTTTGTGATCTATCCTATCACTTGTTAATGTAAGATGAAAATAATACATGCATCCAAAAAGATTTCTGTACTTCAAAATAGCTCTTACAACATGTATATTCTATCTAATATGCATATGAGACTTAGTTGGCATATGTCCTTGTCTGATGTAATCACTTGATTGTTCTTGGTTCTTCATCCTGATGCATTTGGGACCCCTCATCTTATGTGGCAAATACTTCTACCTGTATAATGACAAATGAAGTACCAAATAGTTGGACTATCATTGATCTTTGCAACAAGATGTTTATTGATTTGCAATATATGATATCTTGTTGATGCTTATGAACATTTGCATACTCTTGTCACTATAGCATACTTATTTTTATGTCTTTAAACCAAAACATGATAGCATTACTGAATGATGACACCATGGTATTGTTTCCTTCATTATGCAAATGTATAACTTGATTGCTCTTCATGACTTGATATGATGAAATGCTAGTTGATCTACAATTCTCTCTTGACTAGTTCTTACATTTCACTATTCCATATGACTTGCTCTTGTAGCACTATTTGTTGGGGCTTGTTTGTTCTTTCATCAAGTAACTGTTCTCATACTCTAAAAGGAATGGCTCCTTATATCAATCATGAAAAGAAATAAGAACCTTTGCTATTCCAAGATTGATGTCTTCTTGATTCAGTCTATGTAATGCAATTTGCATTCTGTTCCACCATTGTGGCATGGCACAAGCTGATCCATATATATACTTATGATACTATCTATTCAAAACATGCACACAAATGATTTCTATTTTCTAATGTTATGCTATCATCCAACAACCATATACAGTTGCCTCTTAACATTCATTGGCAACTTTTGACATTCGGTTGATGCAATGTATCTTAATATTTTCATTCCTCTCTGATGCATCAAAATACTTATGAAAGATGTATAAATGAAATACCTGTGAATATCACTTTCTAGTGTCAACTAAAGTGATGATGATAGCTACCATATGCATCAAATGCAGTCCTTCCTTCATAGCTCAGCTCATTTTCATGGCTACATTTCATTCCTTGAACTGTAATCATGGCTATGTCCTGAAATGAAACTGATGCATATGATTGCCTTGATTATTCCTTCAGCTTGTCAGGTGAATGTGAACAATGATTTTCCTTTTCTATTCATCCCTTCTAAGATTAAGGGGAAACAACATGCTGGGTTCAACCCTTGTGGGCATTCGACACCACATACTGAATGTCTTCAATCAGCTTCATGAATTGTTCTGTACCTACAAATGAAACAAACAGATTAGAATAAAAAAATGTTGCTCCATGTTTATTTCTTTTCAGTTCCTTCTACATATGGATGATGTTTGTTTGATCAATGCACTATAATCAAAGTATTATGCCTCTTCTAATAGATAAAGGATTTTCATAACCGAAGCTTCTAATGGGATCTTTCCCACATTTTTTCAAGTACATGTTGAAATTAGGAGTAGGATAGGAGGCTACTCTAAAGATTGACAAAACAAGGCAATGATGGCTATGTCTCTCCTTTCTAATTCATTAGATGCATAGTATTTTGTTTATATCTTGCATGTGTTCAACTATAACCCATGACTTGTGTGGGACATCTGATATGTCATCATTTGTTTCAATGCAATGCTTATTCCTTTATGTATTTCAACTTGTAAATGAATAACCATTGCGATGAATGAAATACTTGTCTCACTTGACTGTTCTGATATACAATGATTGATCTAAAACTTTCTTTTCTTTCCTAAACAATTGAATTGAAACATAATAACTATGCAACTAACTCATAACAGAAGTAAATCAAACCTCACTCAAAATGATAATGTCATATCTGCTCAACTATTTTTGAGCTGTGGTCAAAAAATGGTAACATTTCTAGCAACTTCTGCTATATGCTTGCCTGCTAAGCATTTGACCAGTTGTCTTGAACATCCATTGGGCATTGAGTCATACTCTGTCCTTCTCAGAAACTTAGAAAATATTGCAATTCAACTCTCCAACAATTCAAATAGCAACAAAGAACTAAAAACAAAACTTAACTAAAAGCAAACTAACATGCCCTGATGGCAAAAAAATGCTAAAAACAAATGTGCATGAGCACTTATTAACTGCAACACTAATCTAACCTACTCCAACCAGCCAAAGTGGCTGATCAGACAAAACCATTCACTGATTGAGTGAAATAATTGCCTTTTCTACACAATCTGCAATACTCCATAAGGTTGTGAATTGTCCAAAAGAGGTGGAATAAAGACAAACAACCAGCAAACTATTGTAACACCTCTTTGATCAGGATCATGCAATTGCTCACCCATCTAACTTGTTTAGTAAACTGATCAAATGGATAAGTGAAATGATAGTGGTCAACCAGGCACCTTATATCACTAAGAGGTTGTTCTTCTTTGTTGGCTACCAACCTAGCCATATATCTAATGGGGCATCCTTGTGATGGCTTGGGGCTGGAAACAATAGCATTATCTACACTTTGCATGATAGCCTGCCATGTGGCTTCTTCCTCTTTAGTCAATGGATCATCCTCCTCAGCCAGTTGCTAATAGCTCATTAATACTAGTAAAACTTGGAATACTCTTAGTAAGAGCTATGCTAGGATCAAAAAATTAATTATAACACAAGGCGATACATTCTGAGACAAGAGTCTCTTCAGTCAATGAAGGCAATAATGAACCAACATCTTTATCAATCTATACTTGTAATTCATCTATCCCACAGAAAGGCATTCCTTCCCAGTCAAGACCATGTTGTTTGTTGGTCTACTCAATAACCAGGGGTTCATCTGTGAGTACAGTCACCTCCTCTTTTTGTTGTTCAAGGTAACCATCCTTAACCAATGCTGGCCTAACATCTAAATGTGAGCAAAAGAGCTCATTTTATGCTTGAAATAAATCATCTTTGAGTTCTTGATTAGCTAAATCAAGACTGTTTTCACCAACCTATCCTTAGATAAACACCTCATTGTTTGGGTAGTCATTGTTACTGTGCTGATCAGAACTTGGTATAGCCATGCCACTCCCACTTTCATGCACAAACTCAGGAAGCTCATTAAACAAGTTAGCTGCAAGCTCATGACAACTTTCACTAAGCTTATTGTGATCTGACACAGGTTCTTCTTTATTTCCCTCCCCTTTTTCTGAGATGTTATTATCATGTTGATGATCTTTGCTCATCAACTTCTCAAAATTTTGAGGACTCTCCTACTTCTCTAAAATTACTGTCTCTCATATGAGCATGTTCTCTTCCTCTGGTTCAATGAAATTAGGAAACTGATCGAACAAGGTCACAGACTCTTCCTCATGATCTAGTGTCTTCTCAGATGATATTTGGGCTTTCAGTCTTTTCACTTGAAGGCCTTCACCTTGTGACTTCTACACCCTGCTTTCATGCATCTTATGAACAGCATCAGAAATTTTTTCAAATGACTCAAATTTCAAAGCGTTCATGTAAAGCCTCAAAATCATGTAAAATCTTTTAAACCAACTCAAGAATAAATGAAGTAAATAATCTTCTTAAATACAACATCTCAATAACCAAAGTCAAAAAGTTGTAAATAAAACACTTAGATACAATATTCAAAACTAAAAGGTGTAACTAATCTGCTTAATTACAATATTAAAAAAACTAATAACTTCATCAATAACATTCAATAGAGTCAATAAATCTTCACAAAGAAAATCTCGTTGATATAAATCAAATAATTCATTATATCTTACATCTTGCGTGCTCATTCCAGGTAAAAGCACTATAAAATCATATACATAAATCCATTACAAACATGCCATAATACATCCAACAATCATGAACATCATGAACATCATGAATAAATAAATCAATACACTCTCTTGCTGCACGAACCAAGTGGCCCACTACTTGCAAGCCGAGAGATGGGAACATGGCTCAGGTGCTTTTCCACCCAACCATGAAGTAATTACACTTCCCCATATCCCTTCATGACATGAAGGAAACCCAGGCCTGCACAAAATGTCTAGCTACCTAGTAACAACTGTAGGAGGGAACACTTGATGCAAGCTTGATATCTAAAAGGGCAATTCTAATAATGAAAACCAAATTGACTCACAACAAGATGTGGCAGAGATATTAATAAATAAGTTTTCTAGACAATACACATCTATTTCAATGGCATCTCAATTAGATCTAATCATTTAATTAAATTGGTCAATTCTTGGAAAGAGGAAATCCATCTCTGATATATCCACATTTGGCATCCTAGTCCCAAAAGTAACCCAATACATTCCTAGAAAAAAATCTACCTTTTTTCCAGAAGAAGAAAATAATCAAGTAAATAAATAACCCAAGGAATAAAGATCAAAAGTTACCTATGACCACTTCTGATCCCTTTCCAATGAATTAATGAAGAAAGCACACTTTACAATCAAGAATTAATGAAGAATCATCATAAACCAATATATTAGATTGTATTCTCAATTCATATTTCGATGGTTGAATAAATTGCCAAAACTCAAATCACAAAAACACACTTTACAAGCAATTAATCCATATTTAGTCATAATTCATTGTACAAAAGTCATTCTAAGTTTTATTGGATCGAATGTCATATTTGTGAAAAGAACTAACTCAGTCTACCTCCATAAGTTTTATAATTTAATCGCAAGTTCCTTTTTCCATACAACTTTCAAGAGTTTACACTTTTTCAATCAAATCATTCTTCTTTGTTTGCACTCATAGGTACATCAAACATATATATTATCTGATCCAAGATTTAATCTCAATCTTCAAATAAAAGACATTCTCATTATAGTTTCACTTTATTGTCCTAACAGTGACAGGAAGTCTAAATCATTAAAAGCAGTCCATAGGTTTATCAAAATGATACAGTTTTCTATCTAGTATTTCAGTCATTAGGTCTTTCAATGAACAATCATTCTAAAATAATAATCTATCTTGCTGTCATTTCTGCGACAGGAACTATTCCTTTAAAAATAATAAAACCAATAAGCAATAAAAATAGACCTCTTGTCACTGTTGCGACAGGAGCTGTTGCAGCCATAAAAAGATGAAAAAATGGATCATAGTTAAATTTGATTTTGATCATAAAACAATATGAAATTCTCTTTTTCAGTTTATTATAACTTATTTTCAAACTAGTGATAGGAATCTAACTAAAATCACATACAAATTATGTGCATTAATCTTTCTTAAACCTTCCTGTTGTTGTGGCAATAGGAACTGTAACATCAATTGAACATAAATTTTAAATAGAATTTTAGATCTGGTTCATGTCATCCAAGCTAATGGTATAAAAATAATTTTTAAACAATAAATCATAAAGGTATGAGTTTGCAAGGATACAATGATATTCAATCTATTTAATAGTGGCATCCCACCATTAGAGAAGTTGATTCACTACTTACAGCAAGTATAATCAATGAAATATAGATACAGTCAATTCAATAGTCTAGCAAGAGTCATGGGTTGACTTCTCCCAGCTGCCCAGATTAGTCAAGAGTGACCGTATAGGGAGCACAACTAGCATGAAGCCATGCATCGAGAAGGAAGGCATCGACTCATAAATTAACAACAGTCAAACCCAAAAATAGAAACTAGCGAAAATCAATATATATGGAATCATTTATAAATTAACTAAATCCAATCTTAGACTAGAAACAACAATTCACAAGGGCTGATCTTTATGAATCGACCAAGAATAGGCAAAAAGGCCATTTAAAGGATGGCAACCATCATTGAAGTCGACAGCCAGATTAGGGCTGACGGCTAGGTAAGGAAGATCGACAGCCTGCAAAACAAGGTGGCCAAGAAGAGAGGAAGTCACCAGCCAAGGAAGAGTGGCTAGGTAAAAAGAATGAAAATAAACGGCCAAAGAAAATTTAAATGGCCACAATGGGCAAGTCAATCCATCATAAACGACCAGTAAGAAGATAGTTATTCACATGCGTGTTGTCTTTGGCATGATTTAGGGTAGTAAAATGAAGAAAAGACATTGCCAGTCAAGGTAAAGAGAGAGGGAGACTCAGACAATAGTCAATTGGCCAGTATACAGGGATGGTTGTTTCAATACAATTGCCTACCCAACAAGAAATAAAAGTCTTTCTTTCAAAACATCTAATCACACATTTGTAAGGTAAGAAAACCAAATAAGAACCGGACAAAGATGTCAACTAGGGGTGAGAAATCCAGCTGCTGTCGCTATCCCTGTCTCCTTCTATCGCTCTGAAGAAAAACTTATTTCTACAATTCGTAGTCCCCCTTCTTGTGCAAACTACCTCTCTCCTTTTAAAAAAATTCCCCCTTTCTCTTTTTAGAGATCTTGCTTTTAGGTTTACAACTAAAGTTCTTAATTTTAGTTTGCATGAATAAAAGATAGAATAAAATAAATAATAAAACAATATATTCATTATTTTGAAAACAAAAAGCTTATTTAAAACAATAAAGAAAACAAAATCTTCTTTTACAACTTACTGTTGCATAAATGATAGGAATTAAAATATATTTAATTCTTTTTTATCAAAAATTCAAAATATAATCATTCTATTTTAATTTAAACAAAATCATTTAAATAATCACAAAGAGAATGCATTACAAATTACACAATTAAATTAATTCTATCTATTTATTTATTTCAAAGACATTGTCTTTCAAACATCTTAAAGCAATATTTTATTAATTATTTAAATAACACATGCACAATACACCAAGTGAGCACATTTTGAAAAGATATTAAGTTAAAGTAATCACATCATGCATTCAAAGACAACTATATAACCACACATTAATGTAATTAAAGCCATTCGATAATTCATATGCAACTAAGTGGTGTGTGTGATTGCATCAGGTAACCCATCCATTAGTTCTTGCCAAGTGGCTAGAACATTTCTACCTCAACCATTCTCTCATCTTCAATGAGTTCCTACATCCAATTGCACTCAACTCAACGTCAATAGGTTATTGTCTCCAAAACATAGCCGAAGCACATCATTGCAATTACATCAATATTACTTAACATGTATTTCTATTTTCCAATATAACTTCATAGTAATTATTTTCACTCTTTTGAAATTACTCAAAGTAAATCAACGATGATAAATATTCATTAATTTAAATAATAGTAATCTCCATAAAAATGAGACATGGCATCCTTCCCCACTTGGAACAGACATCATCTCGATGTCTTATTAAACATCAAAACAATAGAGTGTTCATCAAGCACCAATAAAGTATCAAGGTATCTTTAAACTATAACATCAACTCAAAGTATCAAAAGATCATAATAACAATCAACTTAAAGTATCTCAAAACAATAATCAAGCTCAAAGTATCATTAAGGTATCATCAATTCTAACAAGGCATATTAATGTCCTTTACATATTTCCATGTGGCACCTTCTACTAAATTATTGGTCCTATTGATGATTGTTTTTACACATTCATAACAAAAGTTAAAATTCACAAAATGAACCTAACTGTCTTGAAAGATATGAAGAAATCAATTAAGATTACTTAATCCCAAGTTTCTGTATGGTCAGGTCTTGACCTTGTGGACAATTTAGTAGGTTGATGTGAAGCTATAATATGCAAGGGGCCTTACTTGACTTAAGGTAATTAATGACTTACTGGACTCGAATTATGCAAATTGTTACAAATATCAACAAATTATCTATCCCTTTGAATAAATTTATCACTGTATCACAAAGCTTTGTATGATTTATACTAAAACAAGCTTTTCTTTCAAATCAATATGAAAATTGTCGATTATTAAACCAATTGTTCAAACTTCCTTCAAATGTCAGACAATTTCCTTTAAATTTCTGCTTTTAAGCTAAATATTTCAAATTTTTGGGAAAAGTTAGAGAAATTCAAATTGAATATCACTCTGCTACAGGATCTAAATGTTTTGTTATGCACATTATAAGAAGTACAACAAACTTGATCAAATTAACAAACTAAATCATTAAATGTGAATGTCTTGAGTATTTTCATGAACATACATTCAAGATTGCAAGATTTAAGAGATATTATTTCAAATACAAAGAAGAGCCAGAAAACACTCTGAATATAGACACATAATTCTAGATTTATTTGTATTCAAAACACATAGTCATATATGATTTACAATGTATGAATGACTCTTTGCTTCATTAATCCACTTCACAGAAAACTTACAACGCTTTACAGATACAATAAGAAAGCTAGACATTCCATACATTCCTTAGTGCAGACACAGGTGACCTCCTTTAAACTAAAATATTCTTTCTACTCAAAGTGTTTGAACCAATTACAATTTCTAGCTATCTTCTAAAATCCCTGTGTAAATTATGTACATTTAGCAAAGTTCCTTAGATAGATTTTGAAACTTCTCATTGCTATGGCTACAAACTTCATCTATGGTCAAGATCCCCCCTATTATTGATCAATGATGCTCATTCATCTCTAACCATCTATCAAAATATCTAAATAGCATCTTTTCCCCCCTCAAAGGATGCTGTTGGAATCTTTTCAAAATAAGATTCCTCTTTCTCTTTGACTTATGTTCGTTGATACTCTTTATTTGACTTTTCCCAAAATTGCTGCTTCCCCTACCTTTTCATTCCTTTAAGTATGTTTTGAAATTACTAATCACACCTTCTACAAAAGTGTGGTCCCCTCCTGGACTCTTTGTCCATATGTACTCCTGTAGTGTTACTCCTTCCTTTAGTTTATTTTCTCTGTTTTCTAAACCCTCTCTTCTTTTCTTGTACTTCGTCATTTTAGTGTTTTCCTCCATTAATGAAACCATCATCTACTTGCTCATATATGCTTCAAGATTTTCTATGCATGGTGTAAAAATGGCATTAAACTCTATTAAGGCCCTTTCCAATTCATATGCTGGTATGTCCATGCATTCATGTTCTAAGAGTCTTTCTATTATCCTCTTGTGCATTCTAATCATTTCATCTTCTTTTCTTCTAAATCCTGGGCAACTGTTATACATTTTCTCAGATTGTCTTCCTCAAATTTGAGTTCTAATCTCACCTGTGACACTTGATTTGACATTGAAATAGTAATTACTCCTTCATTGATCAACTCTTCTACTCTTTCTTCAACTTTTGTCAACTGTTCCAGTTTAGACCTGCATTCTTCCTTTCTGAACTGACAATTATGTACAAGTATCATGCATTTGTTCTTTTCCCTTGCAACCATCTCCCAACTTTTCACCGCTTGTTTTATTGTCTGCTCACCTTTTTGTATAAAATCTTTGAACCATTCATAAAAAATATTAGCCTTGAGCTTTTTATTTTCCATGTCCCTTATTTCTTCCTTGGATATAACTACTATGTCACTGGGTAGTTCTGAGACTATTATATTGGGATCAAATATCCCTCTAATAAATTATTACAGCTGGACAATATGTCCTTTCAAATATTCTTGCTTGTCTTTGTGTTTTCTCAGCATCTCTGCTGTCATCTGGTGCATATCTTCTTTTCCTTCCTTATCTTTGTTCCTAGCCAAGTAGGAATTTCCTTTGTACCTTCTACAGTTTTAACTTCATCAATCACTTCTTCATGAGGCCTCTCTATTTCTACTTCTTCCTGTTGCTACTCTTGTTGTTGTTGTGGAATTTGCTGCTGAGGTGGAGGCTCTTATTCCATGGGGTCATTTTGTTGTTTGGACTCACCCTCATTTTCCTCTTCTTCAATTTCTATGTCTCCTCCAGCCTCATCCTCTTCTTCAAGACCTTCCCCTTTTGATGTTTCTTTTTTCTAATCTTCTTCTTCCTTGTGTGTTTGTTCTACATTTATCTTGTTTATATCTTCTGTTGGTTCCTCAGTTTTATCTTTTTCAACATTTTCTATTTGTGCTTCTTCCTCAGGCCTTTTGGTTACATCTTCTATTTTATCTATATCCTCTATCTGTACCTATTCTTTATGTACAGGTGAACTTACCTTTGTATCATCTTCTTCTACTTCTTTTTCTTGTTCCTGCATATTTTGTGTGTTCTTCTCTTCTTCAATTTGTTCATCATACATATTCAAAATATTCAAGACATCTACATGTTTCCACTTCTATTTAAGCCTACTTTTCTATAATTATCTCCTCAGGTGTACCCTCTTTCTAAGCTTCTTCAATTTTATGTGCCTCCTCTTGCACATCTTTAATGATCTCAGGAGGGACGAGGGTATCAAATGGATCCACTGCTCCTTCTTCTTCCTTTACCCTTTCTTCTTCATGCTCTGGGCCTTGTTCAATCTTTATTTCGGCCTGAGTGCTTTGTTCTTCCTCTTCACTTAGGAAATCACTAGATTATTCCTTTGTTTCAATCTCCTTTCCAGCATACATTCCTCTTTCTTCACTTTCACTAGTATCACTCCCAATGTGAATAGTTTCAATAGTTTGTTTGGCCTTATGTACTTCTGACTCTTGCAGCATTTCTCTAGCCAATTCTGTCTTCACTTGAACATATGTTTGTATCTTTTCTAATGAAGTGGAGGCACTAGGTACCTCACTTGTTTTAGAAGGCTCCCCTTTTGATAAAATTATTAGTATTGCCTTCCTAATTTGCTGTCCTGCTACCCCTTTAGAAGTATGTGCTTCTTCTGCACTAACCTCATGACGTAGTGACTTTGCATCTACAAAAGTATTTGATGCCACTACTACTATTATTCTCAATGCATAGGGATCCATTAAAGTAGCATTCTTATCCTTTTTAATAATCTTAGCCTCTACAACCTTTCTTTTCTTCTCATAAAAGTCTTGGAGGTCCTCACTAGGCTCTCTTACTCTTTTTCTCCCTTTCTTCGGATAGATGATTTCTTTTCCTTCAGCTTTGAGTTCTTCAATTCTATCTTTTAACCATGTCTTGGAAAACAAAATAATGGGTTTAGAAAATATGTCTAGAGATGTGTTCCAAGGTTGTGACCAATCAGGCTCTGTAATAAGAGCTAGCCTGGTCTCTGCATAACTATGATGCAACAATTTATCATCCTCTTGAACTTCTGGGGGATCATATATGTCACCTATGGACCTCATTTGCTCAATTGTTAATCCTTTATGGGCTCTTTTCCTCACTTCCTTATCATTTTTGCAATCAGCCCAAAAATCTTCAATATCTATCTGATGCTTATACTTTTTATCAACATAATTATGGATCCTATGGAAAGGATCAAATCTCCTGACTAAATCAAATTCCTAAAAGCCATAATATCTTAATTCTTGCTCTGAATATCCTACAACCTCTTCACTGTAGCAGGAGTATCTGCCAATAGCCCAAGGTAACTTCAGATTACCTCTACTAAACTTCCTCTTATACATTTTAAAAGCATTCAAATTATGCCTTGAAAATTCCAAAACAATCAATTTATCAGAAGGAAATCGGGGTAGCATAAATGGATTTCCTTCAAATCCTTTAGTCCTTATGTAAGTAAAATGTTCAAATTGAATGAACCAAGAACTATACAATCCAATTGCATCTTCTGCACTTTTAGACAATCTTTTATTAGGCTCCTCTCTCAAAATTCTCACCATGTAAGTATAAAACACATCATTGACTAAAGCAAACTTCCTCAATGCATTTTCCTCTTGTAGTTTAGTGTAGTGCTCATATACTAATTTCTGACCAGGACCATTCCCTAGGGTACCAACCCTTTCTATTCCATGTATATATGGTCTAATCTTTGCTGCACATGAATATAACAAGTATGAAGATAGATAGAAGGGCATCATCTTTTATTTTCTCAGCATGGCCTATTTCTATATAGCTGTGCTTATTGTTTTGGCCTAGTGGATCTATCTTTTCTCTTTTCCTCCTTCTCTCATGAATTCAATAACAGTAAACATCCATGGCTCACATTTTGTGCCATCTCTTAGTCCTACCAATCTACTCAGCATTGTGATCATCAAATGGATTTCTTCTTTGAAGTATATCCTCATCAGGTTCTTATGCACTCTGGCTACAGCCTTGGGTTTATTTTCTAGGTTATACCAATTGTAGAATATATTTTCTCTGCAATTTCTCTCATTTGTATGGAAATCCTCATTATATTGATCTATATCAATATCTCTCATTTTCTCATTGATTTCTAATCCAAATGTCCTCGCAATCCCCTCCGTGGTTAAATTAGCAATAAGTATGTCATACAACATAATCTTCCTGGTAGCTGGATCATATAGAGTTACACAATCTAAACATAAATCTATGGCATCCATAGCCAATGGGAAACCTGCAGCCTTGTACAGTCCACTCTCCCATATACATTTCATATCAGGTGAAGCATCTGCAATAGTCATTTTCTGTAAAACATTATCTGCATCATAATTTCCTATATTTGTATCTGTTCCCACTCCACTCATACTGATTAGGGATGGATAACCTCTGTGCAAGGGTTATTCCTCTTTTTCTATCTCTTTTTGTGGTTTCCTTTCCTTTTTTACCTCGCCCCCTGTATCTACCTTTTTCTACTTCGGGGCCATCCTGTAGAAAATGCATCCTTTAACTTTCCATGTTACCTTTGACCTAGGGTTTAACTATGAATTTCCCTTTTTTTTACCATTTTATCCCCACCCAATTTCTCCTTTATATTTTTTGACTTTTAAATTTGTTAATCCCCACCCAATTAATTAACAATTAAAAAAAGGATTTAACAAATGCCTACGTTTTATACTAAAATTGCTTAAATTAACATATATTTTACCAACTAAACTGTAACAGCATTTTGTGGATAAATATCTATATACCTTGACCACTCAACTCGTCATTGACTTACTTTACCATTTTTCTTTGGTCCAGCTGCTGTAATCCCATCGCCTTGGTGAATTTTGCTCAGTTTTTGTAGCAATTGCCTTTCTCTACAATTTTAATTTTTAACAATGTATATCTGAAAGTGAAATAACATTAAATTTACCCTAACTCTCATTGAATTTTACTCTTTTTGAGTGTTAGATAGGCATTAATTACAACAATTAATGTGCCAAAACTTTGACCTTCTATTTCAGTGTTTGCATTTTTAAACTTTTTTACCATTAGTTTAATTTCGGCATACATACTACATTTCTTTGTATTTTCCCTTGTATGTTTTCTTTGTATGTTTTATCATACAAGCATTTATGCAAGAAATCAAACTAAATCTCCTTCCCTTTTCTCCTTTTCTGTACATGTATCTTTGCTTTGTATATCGCCCTTTGTATGTTATCTTGTATAAGTGCATATACAAATATCCTATACAAACCCTATCTTTACCTTTTATCTCTTGTGATGCTTTTTACTTCTTTGTATATCAGGTATGTATATCATAAGCATACAAGCATCCCGAACATACAAAGACTTTTTGGTATTTAACTCCCTTTTTTACATCTGGTTTATATCTCTTATTTGCATCTTTTCTTGTACATCAGCTTGTATATCTAAGATATACATTGTTATTATACAAGCCTGATATGCAAACGATGGGGCCCACTTTATCTTTCCACTTGTATCTCCACAATACAATAATACTTGTTTGTATCCCTCTTCAAACTTTTCATCTTTATAAATCATACTTCATAACTTTTCAGATCAAACATGTATATAAAGTGAAATGCACCTTTTAATATACATTAAGTCATGATGCATCCTTTATACCAAACTTTAACTTCCTTTGAGTTCCACATTGTATGTATATTGCAGTGTATGTCTCCAAAACATACATACAAAGCATGAAACATACCTCAATAAAATCCCATTTCATATTCTTTTCGGTTCTGCGGTATGTATATACTATTGTATATCACCTTGTATGTTTCATTTTCCAAGCATACAAACTTAAAATACATCTGGTGGAGTCAGCTAATTATTCATTTTAACTCTGAACTCTGTCAGGCCTGACTTGTATGTAAGGATAAAGCGTTAGCGAAATGTATACAAGTATAATGATGTAATAAACTCGATAACTCCCTTATTCAACTCATACAACAACACAACATACAAATGACTTTGTATACGCAACATACAAACCCTCCTATGGTGTATTTACCAAAAACACACATATCTTGCAGAATATTGTGAATTTTAAAATGGCTCAAAAAGTAACCCTTGCTCATTTTTGACAAGGAATTCACCTATACTCAGCTCTGGTACTTAATGCATTTTTTATTTATTTTCAACAAGGTTTGTAACTTTAACTCCCTTTTCCCTTTTACCACCAAGCAAACCCACACCCACAAGCAAAAAGCACAGCCATAGCAGGGGTCCTCATTTTGCTAAGCAGTAAAATGGGGTGTGTTGTGAGCATCACAACATGTCCTACTTGACCTTATACAAAACAATCTCTCAATTTGTATTTAACATTGAATCCATCAAATACATCCAGTATAATCCATCAATCAATTCACATGGCACAACTGGCAATTCAATGTTTATAATCCATCACAGGGTATAACTACCACTCAATTTCATTTATCTAGTAACAAACACATCTTTAATGCACACTAAGAAGACATGTGTCAATACATCATAGGTTCTTACAACATGAATCAATCATCACAATGCTCATGCATTCTCATGGAACACAATATAATACCAAAAGATCAGTTCTCCCAAACAAACGTTGGTCAAGATCTCCAACAACAAGTCAAAACTCCAAAGGTACACCACTAGGTCATATCCAATGATTGTGCAATTAACTCTGAAACTATACCTTTCATATCTTTTCTACCAATGGAATCCATTTTCTATTTCATTACTCATATGCAACTTTATCTTCATCTTAATTTAAAATTCAAAATTCTTGGAAAACTCCTTGTCTTCCTCATGCTTTTGTACAAAATAAAACAATTCAATTCTTTCAATTTATTTCTATTCTCTGCACTTGGCTATTCACTATATTTAGTTGTTTTGTTTCTATTGTTCCATTCTTTCCCTTTTCTTTGCCAAACAATTACATTTATCCAATCATAACTCATTTAAACACTTCTATGTCCTCTATCACAATGTGACAATGTAAAACCTTCTCTTCTTGAAATGACTTCTTAGTATTTACAAAAATATTTGCCTTTTCTTTTCTCTATTTTGACAACTAAGACTTTCACACTTAGTCCCACAATTGACTCAATGGGCTCTTTGATTCCTTGCCCATGCTTACCCAAATCCTTTGCCCATATATTCAATTTTCTTCAAGATTTTTGAACCAACATTATCATCCAAACATCGAGCTATGAGTAGATTCATCATTATTTTCACCCTTACATTCTTTAGCAAGCAAGCTACCAAGTGATTGCTCGAAAGAACACAATCATCTATGTCACAAGAGACTTCATAATTTAACAACTTAATTTCCAATTTTCTTTTTAGAGTGCTACAACCAATTATTTTAACTCATCCTTTTGATCTTTCTATTGCATTTTCTCCTTCTAGGTTCAACTTTTTGCAATTATTCATTCCTTAAACTACTTTAACTCTTCTTTCACCAATTCTTTTCCCAAAAAGTCATTTTCACCAAAACTTTTCATATTTTTCCTTTGCTAACTCTTTTATTCATTCCCAATAATCTATATTACTCCTTTTTAACATTCCTCAATTCTTTATTTGCCCCTTTCAATTATTCTATCAAAATTCCTTCAAAAATTCAACTTACTTCAATTGATCCAAGGTGGCACCCAAAATCCAATTCAGAACTCCCTCAACACTGCAACAATATTAATAGATCTAACACAATTTAATGAACTCAATCTATACTCAATACGAAACAACACATTCTCCACATCCTACTCCCTTATGTAAGCTATCAGAGGCCCGTCATGGACATGATAGAAAACATAACATGATACATGACCAATAGTTTTGTAAAACATTCAAGCATAGCCACCAATAATAAATAAATAAATAAATCTCAAAGAAAATAAAATTTCAATTCTAACAATAAGGTATAAATGAGCTCAATTTAATAATAAATCAAACATGACCATCAAGGTCACAAGATAAGTAATATCAAATTTTGATGGCTATATGTTTTTTTAAACAAAATTAACAAAAAATTCAATGTTGGTCTTTACAACATTTAGAGAATTTATCAAATCAAAAAGATAAAATTCAAATTCAAAAAAATTCACTTTACATGGACTATGTGACTAATTCTAGCCACTAGAGAGGGAGTACGATGCTACACTATGCCTGGTACCAAAATTGGGGCGAGTTAAGAGAACACACTCAATCGCACAAGCAACCTAGTCCTCCAAGATTCTAGACACCTCTATATCATAAGATCATTTCCACACAACATCGCTCAAGACACATAGCAACAAAGATCGCACTTTGACCCATGAATCACAATCAAACTGAAGAATGTCCAACCCAACCTGGTGTGTCCTTGTTAACCTACATGCATCCCCAACTTGAATGCAGCATCACATTAACATGATATGGTAGGGAATTAAATACCGATTAATGGTGGGTAGGTTTTGAAAAGGAACCTACCTCCTTGTTTTCCCCTTATTCGACACCCATCCTGGAAGGTAACTACCCAAAGAACAAACATTCAATCAACCAAGATTTAAGCTAGGATAAAATCAGGTTCACAAACCAAGATATCATAACACACCATTCTTTCCTATAAACAATAGTTATCATTTCTTTATTAAAACTTCAATAAGACAATTTAATATTATCTTTCTTACAACCACATAATGAATCCATAATCATGATCATGTTCTCAATAGAACATTTCAATGCATTTCAGGCAAGCATCCAGAAGCCAAAAATATGATAAGTCAAGCATATGATCCAACATCCTTTCTCACACACTAATGCATAATCCTAAGAAAAGAATCTATTCCATACTCAAGAAAAATCATCAAGATCTATCTAACCCTATGAAATGAAGAAGGCACATGCTATCCATAGCAGGCCAACACACAAGGACCCACACATGCTCAATCGAACCAAGCAACACACACAAACACCAAGAGCTCCCAATGCTAGAACTACGCTCTGATACCAAATGTAAAGCCTCAAAATCATGTAAAAGATTTTAAACCAACTCAAGGATAAATGAAGTAAATAATCCACTTAAATACAACATCTCAATAACCAAAGTCAAAAAGTTGTAAATAAACCACTTAGATACAATATTCAAAAGTAAAAGGTGTAATTAATCTACTTAATTACAATATTAAAATAAACAATAACTTCATCAATAAGATTCAATAGAGTCAATAAATCTTCATAAAGAAAATATCGTTGATATAAATTAAATAAGTCATTAAATCTTACATCTTGCATGCTCATTCCAAGTAAAAGCACTATAAAATCATATACATAAATCCATTGGCAAACATGCCATAATACATCCAACAATCATGAACATCATGAATAAATAAATCAATACACTCTCCAGCTGCACGAACCAAGTGGCCCACTACCTGCAAGCTGGGAAACAAGAACATGGCTCATGTGCTTTTCCACCCAACCATGAAGTAATTACACTTCCCTAGTTCCCTTCATGACATGAAGGAAACCCAATCCTGCATGAAATGTCTATCTACCTAGTACTAACTGCAGGAGGGAACACTCGATGCAAGCCTAATGTCTAAAAGTGCAATTCTAATAATGAAAAGCAAATTGACTCACAACAGGATGTGGAAGAGATATTAATAAATATGTTTTCTAGACAATACACATCAATTTCAATGGCATCTTGATTAGATCTAATCATTTAAGTAAACTGGTCAATTCTTGAAAATAGGAAAAGCCATCTCTGATATATCCACATTCAACATCCTAGTCCCAAAAGTAACCCAATACATTCCTAGACAAAAATCTACCTTCTTTCCTCAAGAAGAAAATAAGCAAGTAAATAAATAATCCAAGGAATAAAGATCCAAAGTCACCTATGACCACTTCTAATCCCTTTCCCATGCATTAATGAAGAAAGTACACTTTTCAATCAAGCATTAATGAAGAATCATCATAAAACAATATATCAGATTGTATTCTCAATTCATATTTCTATGGTTAAATAAATTGCCAAAACTCAAATCACGAAAACACACTTTACAAGCAATTAATCCATATTTAGTCATAATTCATTGTACAAAAGTCATTCTAAGTTTTATTGGATATAATGTCATATTTGAGATAGGAACTAACTCGGTCTACTTCCATAAGTTTTATAATTTAATCACAAGTTCCTGTTTCCATACAACTTTCAAGAGTTTACACTTTTTCAATCAAATCATTCTTCTTTGTTTGCACTCATAGGTACGTCAAATAGATATATTATCTGATCCAAGATTTAATCTCAATCTTCAAATAAAAGACATTCTCATTATAGTTTCACTTTGCTATCCTAATAATGACATGAAGTCTAAATCATTAAAAGTAGTCCATAGGTTTATCAACATGATACAGTTTCCTATCTAGTATTTCAGCCATTAAGTCTTTCAATGAACAATCATTCTAAAATAATAATCTATCTTGTTGTCATTTCCGTGACAGGAACTATTCCTTTAAAAATAATAAAATCAATAAACAATAAAAACATACCTCCTATCACTGCTGCGACAAGAGCTGTTGCAGCCATAAAAAGATGAAAAAATGGATCATAGTTAAATCTAATTTTGGTCTAAAACAATATGAAATTCTCATTTTTAGTTTATTCTAACTTATTGTCAAACTAGTGACAAGAATCTAACTAGAATCACATAAAAATTATGTGCATAAATCTTTCTTAAACCTTCCTATCGTTGTGGCAACAAGAACTATAACATCAATTGAAAATAAAACTTAAACAGAATTTTAGATCTCGTTGATGTCATCCAAGCTAATGCCATAAAAATAATATTTAAATAGTAAATCATAAAGGTATGAGTTTGCAAGGATACAAGGATATTCAATCTATTTAAGAGTGGAATCCCACCATTAGAAAAGTCAATTCACTGCTTATAGAAAGTATAATCAATGAAATATAGATACAGTCAGTTCAATAGTCTAGCAAGAGTCATAGGTTGATTTCTACCAGTCACCTAGAATAGTCAAAAGCGGCCCTATAGGGAGCATGACTAGAAGGAAGGCATCGACTCATAAATTAATGAACATGTCAAACCCAAAAATGGAAACTAGCAACAATCAATATTTATGGAATCACTTATAAATTAACTAAATCCAATCTCAGACTGGCAACAACAATTCATAAGGGCCGATCTTTATGAATCAACCAAGAACAGGCAAAAAGGCCATTTAAAGGATGGCAGCCATCATTGAAGTTGACAGATAGATTAGGGTCGATGGCTAGGTAAGGATGATTGACAACCTACAAAAACAAGGTGGCCAGGAAGAGAGGAAGCGACTAGCCAAGGAAGAGTAGCTAGGTAAAAAGAATGAAAAGAAACATCTAAAGAGAATTTAAGTAGCCACAATGGGTTGGTTGATCCATCATAAATGACCAGCAAGAAGATAGGTATTCAGATGCAAGCTGTCTTTGGCATGATTTAGGGTAGTAAAACGAAGAAAAGACATTGCCAGGCAAGGTAAAAAGAGAGGGTGACTTAGACAATAGTCAATTGGCCAGCATACAGGGACGGCTGTATCAATATAATCACCTACCCAACTGCAAATAAAAGTCTTTCTTTCAAAACATCTGATCACACATTTGTAAGGTAAGAAAACCAAATAAGAACCTAGACAAATGTGAGCAAAAGAGCTCATTTTATGCTTGAAATAAATCATCTTCAAGTTCTTGATTAGCTAAATCATGACTGTTTTCACCAACCTGTCCTTGGATCAACACCTCATTGTTTGGGCAGTCCTTGTTACCATGTTGATCATAACTTGGTATAGCCATGCCACTCCCACATTCATGCACAAACTCAGTAATCTCATTAAACAAGTTAGTTGTAAGCTCATGACAGCTTTCACTAAGCTTATTGTGATCCAACACAGGTTCTTCTTTATTTCCCTCCTCTTTTTCTGAGATGTTATTATTATGTTGATGATCTTTGCTCATCAACTCCTCAGAATGTTGAGGACTTTCCTGCTTCTCTAAAATTGTTGTCTCTAGTATGAGCATGTTCTCTTCCTCTGGTTCAATGAAATTAGGCAACTGATCGAACAAGGTTACAGACTCTTCCTCATGATCTAGTGTCTTCTCATATGATATTTGGGATTTCAGTCTTTACACTTGAAGGCCTTCACCTTGTGACTTCTGCACCCTACTTTCATGCATCTTATGAACAACATCAAAAAAAAATTAAAATGACTCAAATTTCAAAGCGTTCATGTAAAACCTCAAAATCATGTAAAATCTTTTAAACCAACTCAAGAATAAATGAAGTAAATAATCCTCTTAAATACAACATCTCAATAACCAAAGTCAAAAAGTTGTAAATAAACCACTTAGATACAATATTCAAAACTAAAAGGTGTAATTAATCTGATTAATTATAATATTAAAAAAAATAATAACTTCATCAATAAGATTCAATAGAGTCAATAAATCTTAACAAAGAAAATCGCATTGATATAAATCAAATAATTCATTTTATATTACATCTTGCGTGCTCATTCTAGGTAAAAGCACTATAAAATCATATACATAAATCCATTACAAACATGCCATAATACATCCAACAATCATGAACATCATGAATAAATAAATCAATACATTCTCCAGCTGCATGAACCAAGTGGCCCACTACCTGCAAGCCGAGAGATGGGAACATGGCTCAGGTGCTTTTCCACCCAACCATGAAGTAATTACACTTCCTCGGATCCCTTCATGACATGAAGGAAACCCAGCCCTGCACAAAATGTCTAGCTACCTAGTAACAACTACAGGAGGGAACACTCGATGCAAGCTTGATGTCTAAAAGTGCAATTCTAATAATGAAAAGCAAATTGACTCACAACAGGATGTGGCAGAGATATTAATAAATAAGTTTGCTAGACAATACACATCTATTTCAATGGCATCTCAATTAGATCTAATCATTTAATAAATTGGTCAATTCTTGGAAAGAGGAAATCCATCTCTGATATATCCACATTTGGCATCCTAGTCCCAAAAGTAACCCAATACATTCCTAGAAAAAAATCTACCTTCTTTCCCTAAGAAGAAAATAAGAACGTAAATAAATAATCTAAGGAATAAAGATCCAAAGTCACCTATGACCACTTCTAATCCCTTTCCCATGCATTAATGAAGAAAGCACACTTTTCAATCAAGAATTAATGAATCATCATAAATTAATATATCAGATTGTATTCTCAATTCATATTTCGATGGTTAAATAAATTGCCAAAACTCAAATCACAAAAACACACTTTACAAGAAATTAATCCATATTTAGTCATAATTCATTGTACAAAAATCATTCTAAGTTTTATTGAATCGAATGTCATATTTGTGAAAAGAACTAACTCGGTCTACCTCCATAAGTTTTATAATTTAATCACAAGTTCCTTTTTCCATACAACTTTCAAGAGTTTACACTTTTTCAATCAAATCATTCTTCTTTGTTTGCACTCATAGGTACATCAAACATATATATTATTTGATCCAAGATTTAATCTCAATCTTCAAATAAAAGACATTCTCATTATAGTTTCACTTTGTTGTCCTAACAGTGACGGGAAGTCTAAATCATTAAAAGCAATCCATAGGTTTATCAAAATGATATAGTTTTCTATCTAGTATTTTAGTCATTAGGTCTTTCAATGAACAATCATTCTAAAAGAATAATCTATCTTGCTATCATTTCCACGATAGGAACTATTCCTTTAAAAATAATAAAATCAATAAAAAATAAAAATAGACATCATGTCACCACTGCGACAGGAGCTGTTGCAGCCATAAAAAGATGAAAAAATGGATCATAGTTAAATTTGATTTTGATCATAAAACAATATGAAATTCTCTTTTTCAGTTTATTATAACTTATTTTTAAACTAGTGATAGGAATCTAACTAAAATCACATACAAATTATGTGCATAAATCTTTCTTAAACCTTCTTGTTGTTGTGGTGATAGGAACTATAACATCAATCGAAAATAAAATTTAAATAGAATTTTAGATCTGGTTCATGTCATCCAAGCTAATGGCATAAAAATAATTTTTAAATAGTAAATCATAAAGGTATGAGTTTGCAAGGATACAATGATATTCAATCTATTTAAGAGTGGCATCCCACCATTAGAGAAGTCAATTCACTACTTACGACAATTATAATCAATGAAATATAGATACAGTCAGTTCAATAGTCTAGCAAGAGTCATGGGTTGACTTCTACCAGTCGCCTAGATTAGTCAAAAGTGACCCTATAGGGAGCACGACTAGCATGAAGCCATACGTCCAGAAGGAAGGCATCGACTCATAAATTAACAACAGTCAAACCCAAAAATGGAAACTAGCGATAATCAATATATATGGAATCATTTATAAATTAACTAAATCCAATCTTAGACTGGCAACAACAATTCATAAGGGCTGATCTTTATGAATCAACCAAGAATAGGCAAAAAGGCCATTTAAAGGATGGCAGCCATCATTGAAGTCGATAGCCAGATTAGGGTCAACGGCTAGGTAAGGAAGATTAACAGCCTACAAAACAAGGTGGCCAAGAAGAGAGGAAGCGACCAGCCAAGGAAGGGTGGCTAGGTAAAAAGAATGAAAATAAACAGCCAAAGAGAATTTAAATGGCCACAATGGGCAAGTCAATCCATCATAAATGACCAAAAAGAAGATAGTTATTAACATGCATGCTATCTTTGGCATGATTTAGGGCAGTAAAATGAAGAAAAGACATCACCAGTCAAGGTAAAAAGAGAGGGAGACTTAGACAATAGTCAATTGGCTAGTATACAGGGATGGCTATATCAATACAATCGCCTACCCAACAACAAATAAAAGTCTTTCTTTTAAAACATCTAATCACACATTTGTAAGGTAAGAAAACCAAATAAGAACCTGGACAAGCATGTCGACTGGGGGTGAGAAATCCAGGTGCTGTGACTGTCCCTGTCTCCTTCTATCACTCTGAAGAAAAACTTCTTCTTTCTATAATTCGTAGTGCCCCTTCCTGTGCGAACTACCTCTCTCCTTTTAAAAAAATTTCCTATTTTTAGAGATCTTGCTTTTAGGTTTAGAATTGAAGTTCTTAATTTTAGTTTGCATGAATAAAAGATAGAATAAAATAAATAATAAAACAATATATTCGTTATTTTAAAAACAAAAAGTTTATTTAAAACAATAAAGAAAAAAAAATCTTCTTTTACAACTTACTGTTCCATAAATGAGAGGAATTAAAATATATTTAATTCTTTTTTGTCAAAAATTCTAAATATAATCATTCTATTTTAATTTAAACAAAACCATTTAAATAATCACAAAGAGAATGCATTACAAATTGCACAATTAAATTAATTTTATCTATTTATTTATTTCAAAGACATATTGTCTTCCAAACATCTTAAAGCAATATTTTATTAATTATTTAAATAACACATGCACAATACACCAAGTGAGCACATTTTGAAAAGATATTAAGTTAAAGTAATCACATCGTGCATTCGAAGACAACTATATAACCACACATTAATGCAATTAAAGCCATTCGATAATTCATATGCAACTAAGTGGTGTGTGTGATTGCATTAGGTAACCCATCCATTAGTTCTTTCCAAGTGGCTAGAACATTTCTACCTCATCCATGTTCTCATCTTCGACGAGTTCTTGCATCCAATTGCACTCAACTCAACGTCAATAGGTTAGTGTCTCCAAAACATAGCCGAAGGAAGTCATTGCAATTACATCAATATTACTTAACATGTAAATCCATTTTCCAATATAACTTCATAATAATTACTTTCACTATTTTGAAATTACTCAAAGTAAATCAATGATGATAAATGTTCATGAGTTTAAATAATAGTAATGTCCATAAAAATGAGACATGATAGTTCAGTGTTAGATTTGAATCTACTTGCCCTATGCAAACAACATCAACCTTTTCATGTGAAACAACCTCTTGTACTACACAACTTTTTGAAAAAAAATTATCGTCTTTTACAGAACAAGGGGAATCATTAATGCAAACATTAGCAAGCTCATCAGGAGTCTTTTCTGGTTTAATTTTCAACTGCTCTAACTAATACTGCTCCAAAGCTAAATGCAATAAATTTACCTGCCTAACTTCCTTCATGGTGAATGAATCATTTTGTAAGACAATAGGTCCATCCTTACAAAGCTGAATAGGGATAGGGCAATCAGGTTTATCTAGTTGGGAAACTTGGGGAGTCTCTTAGATTTCTTAGAGGAATGGAGACTCTTCAAGTGGTTGATTTGCAACTGTACTAGGCTAAACATGGTCATTTTCATCAACTTGCAAGGGGTGATGGTTTCTGAAACTGGGTACTTTAAACTTATTAGGTTGCGTTACGAAATCAAAACTTCATTCTGCCTGAAACTCAAGATTTCAACTTCAGTGGCACTAAGAGGTTTATCTTGTCTGAAAATTGGAAAGCGATACTTACATACCTCTTCTTGAGCAAGTTGTTCTGGGACAGTAGGGGCTGCTTGGGCTTGAGTAGGCAAGAGCTTTGTTTGTGCACCTGCCTCTCTCAAGATTCTCTTCAAACTATCTCCTTCGTGTCTCTGACTCCTCATCAGAATCGAAGGTCTCACAGGGTGGCTAATTTTGAATCATAATATTCTTAGACTGTACCAACCTAGGTTCTTGCAAGGGTAAAGGGTTCCTGAAACTAGGAATCTTGACCTTGGCAGGGATAATAGGTTCACTTTGATTGAAACATGCAAAATTATACTCACATACCTCATCCTGAAAGGGCTGATTTTGAATGATAGGAACTACTTGAATTTGTTGCCTATGCTTTAGATGGAGCAAAACCCTCATCTGGAATAAGGACATCAATACATCAAGGTCTTTGTTCTCTAGGTATTGATGTCCTTATTCCAACAAAAAAAAATCGAGTTCCAATACATGCAAAAAAAGTTATGCTTTACACAGTACACCTATGTCTAAATTATAATTTGTTTGACTTAAAAAGTTAATTAAAAAAAAAATATTCAATAAAACATTATGAAACCAAATGCATCCTCTAGATATCGTAGTTACAAATCTAAATTCAAAAAAAATAGAATTTTATCCTTCATAGAAAAAAAGTTATGTTTTACACAATACACATTACTCTTTAAAATTGTTGTTTACTATTAGAAACTACTTATTGAAGGAGATGGAAAAGGAAATATAATTTAATTCCAAAAAAATTTTAAAATATATATTTAGAATCTATAGACAAAATGTGACAAATCATTAGTTTACATCATCTTCAAATTCCTCGTGGTTTAGCACATATAGGTGTCTGAAAGTGAAGATTTTTTTCAAAATGTTCATTCCAATGTCAACTTTGGCCAAAAAGTGTAATCCACTATTGTGGGATCACCCTAGGATAGGTGGAAAGGGTGACATTGTACCATTGAATGTATGCACATATGGGAATGAGATACAAATGTCAGAGATCCTTTCTAGTGCTTCAGCTATTATGAGTACTCTAATTGGTATGCTTGAATCAGACATCGACTCTACCTAAACTAACAGGTCTGAGCGTGCCTTAACCAATGGAAAATTGTTGAATAGAGATAACGTAAGGTTTCCCTATTTGCCTTGTCACCATCCTTGAAAAGGATGAATATCATGTCTGGAGTCTGGTCAATGCAGTCAATTTGGGCTTGATTGTATGTCTTTATTGTTTGATCGTGCATGCCGCTAGGAATGTTCGGTATGGGGTATGTAAGTTGTATTTGTGTAATCTTTGTTTTGGTTAATTGTTTCTTTTAAATTGAAAATAATAGTCCTCCTTGATTAATAAATAATAATAGTAAGATGAATAAAGTCATTTAATTGATAATATTAATAAAGAAAAATAATTTGTATGTAATGATATTTTATTATTGTCGATAAACATAAATTTACTTATTGTGCTGTCATAAAATATCCTATTTTATAATTTAAGATTATTAAATGACGATGAGTTGTCATAGTACATGCTTATTTCGAATATGAAGGAAATCTTGGGGTTAGTGGGACACTAAATTAGTTATCTATTTTTGTAATAAGGGAAGGAGTGGATGGTCAGTTAATGGGGGAAAAAGAATTGATTGCATTTTACTATTTTTATGTTTCTAAGTGCAATTTGAGGGAGGCTCTTGGGGAATTGGGGAGGAGGATGGAATGAAAAGAATTCATCAAGGGGGAAGAATAGTGGAAGGGAAAAAAAAAAGTCTGGAGTGGATTGGGAAGCAAATCGGTGGCAAGTCTGGGAAAAAGTGGGGAACAAGTTAAAGGAGATATTGGGAGATAAACTTAGACCTGGTATGTGTTCTTTGCCCTACGAAAGTGAATAGTTTTACTGTGTGGTGATTTTTGCTTGATGGTTTTATTATGAGATCTTTTCATGTTATATCACCTTTCTTTGCAAATTGCATGCTTCTGCATTTGGTGTGCATGTTTCTCAAAATGTTTGCCATATATCATCTAGTGAATTTGACCTTTCTATTTAAACTGTTGTTGCGCATGTTTATATCAACATTGCCATTTGTGCTTGGGCTGTATCATGCTAGAGAAGGTCTCTATCTCAAATTGTTTAAAATTGTCTATTGCATCTATTGAAAGTTTCGTAACCATTGTATAACCCAAGAATGAATCTCTATGGGACATTCTCTCAAACAGTCCACATTGCTGCTTATGCTTACTCCATGTTTGATCATCAAATCCAATTTAAGTATATCCTTCAAATATTGCTTACCATCAGATGAGCATTACAGAGGTTAGATCATTTCATGGATTGGCTAGTTTCTATTATAAGTTCATCAGAAATATTAGTTCAGTTTATAACCCTATCACAAAGTCAATAAGAGGTGACAAAAAATATTTCAAGTGGACATCAGGAGTAGACAAAAGTTTTGAGTTGTGGAAGCAGAAAGTGATAGAGCAACCTATTTTGACATTACCAGATTTCAATAAGGTATTTCAAGTTGATTGTGATGCAAGTGGGAGTGCAATTGGAGCAGTATTAAGTCAAGAAGGTAGACTTGCAGCATATTTCAGTGAGAAGTTGAATGATGCAAGGAGAAGATATTCAATTTATGATCTAGAGTTCTATGCCATAATTCAAGCCTTGAAGAAGTGGAGACATTACTTGTTGCCTAAGGAGTTTGTGTTGTATACAAATCATCAAGCTTTGTAGTATTTAAACAATCAAGGTAAGTTGAATCAGAGATGTATGAGATGGGTAGAGTTCATGCAGATTTATACCTTTGTGTTGAAGCATAGGAGTGATAAATCAAATAAAGTTGTTTATACCTTGACTAGGAGAAGAAACTTGTTGATAGAAATACGAGTTGACGTGTTGGGTTTTGATAAATTGAAGAACATGTATGAAGGAGACACTAATTTTGTAGAATCTTGGAAAGCATGTAAGGAACCTATTGTGACAGATAGGAGTAAGTGGTTAGACTATTTTATTCAAGAAGATATGTTATTCAAAGGAAGTCAGTTGTGCATACCTAGAAGTTCAATGAGGGATAATTTGATTACGGAGAAGCATAGTGGTGGATTGGCAGGACACTTTGGCATTGATAAGATAGTGACTTTGGTGAGTGAAAATTACTTTTGGCCTTAGATACATAAGGATGTTTAGAGATTTGTGCAAAATTGTAGAGTTTGTCAAGTTACAAAAGGGAGTAATCAAAACTTTGGATTATATAAACCTTTGACAGTACTGAAGAGACCTTGGGAAGACATAAGCATGGATTTTGTAATGGGATTGTCGAAGACTCAGAGAGGACATGATTCAATATTTGTAGTGGTTGATAGGTTTTCAAAGATGGCTTATTTCATACCATGTAAGAAGACAACGGATGCAGTGCATGTAGCTGACCTATTTTTCAAGGAGATTGTGAGATTGTATGGATTACCTAAGAGTATAGTTTCAGACAGAGATACAAAGTTTGTTGGATATTTCTGGAAAACACTCTGGAGGAAGATGAAGACAAATTTTAAGTTTAGTTCAACTTTTCATCCATGAACTAATGGATAGACAAAGGTAGTGAACAAGAGCTTGGGGAATTTGTTGAGATGTTTGGCTGGAGAGAAAATTAGAAGTTGGGACTTGATTCTTTCACAAGAAGAGTTTGCATACAATAATTTAGTAAACAAGAGTACCAGAAGAATGCCTTTTAAGATTGTGACCAGAGTGAATCCTAGGGGAGTAACAAAACTAAGAGATATCAGTACAGAGGAAAAGAGAAGTGCAGAAGCAGAAGAATTTGTAGATCACATGAAGATAGTGCATAATTAGGTGAAGAAGCATTTGGAGGATATGAACAGTAAGTACAAAGAGAAGGCTGATGAGAAGAGAAGATCTAAACAATTTGAAGTTGGAGATGAAGTAATGGTGTACTTGAGAAAAGAAAGATTTCCAGTTGGGACATATAACAAGTTGAAGATGAAGAATTTTGGACCTTGTATGATACTCAAAAAATTTGAATAAGGAAATGCATATGAAGTAGAGTTACCAGAGATATTGGGTATATCACTGATTTTCAACATTGTAGATCTATATTAGTATCATGAAGCAGAGGTCAATGATAGCATGGAAGAAGACTTGAAGAAGCAGTTGCCACATAAAGCACTAGAGTAGATAGAAGACAATTGGAACAACAGAATTGGATGTAGCACTAGAGGAAGACAATAAAAAGAATATCTTGTGAAGTGGAAAGGCAGACCAAAAGAAGATTTATCTTGGATTTCTCAGGCTGAGGTGGACCATCTTGGTTCTTCCCTAGCCCTATCAAAGTGAGGGAGTCACTTTTTCAATAACCCAGATGTCTAATGTAGGAGCATCCCTGGTTCAAGAGCAATCTTGCATCAACCAAAAATATTTGCATTTCAGTTTGTTTGCATTTCAGTTCTTTTATTTTCTAGTTTAGTTCAGGTAGTTTAGTCATAAGCAGTTTCAGATTGTGGTCTAGTTTTGGCATTTCACACCTTGCAAATCTAGACTTAGCATCTACATTGATTCAACTACATCATATCAATAATTTAGAGCATTTGGATTAGTTACTAGAAAGATATCGCTAACAGAAGATTGACTATTTTCTCAAAGCAGAGCATCCTAATAGTCTCAGAGAATCAGCTAAAGGAGAAGGCTTGTGGATCATTCCTTGACCTACAGATCCTAATGACACATCATTCAATGATCCTTGGTTCATGCCTAACCCTTCCCAGAGGTCCGCATGTTATTCCATTCATTTGTGGGTGTGTTCTTGCATTGAGGTCTGACCTATCTGTGAACATGTTACAACTCTTCATTGGAGTTTGTGATCTTCCTTGGCCAATGTGGAGGAATCTATTGGTCTAGAGATGATATATAATGATGTAATAGATCCTTAGGAAGGCAGTTAGTAATTGATTCATAATCCTTAGTTTAGATTTTGATCGAATGAGCTTTAAAGCTTAATCTTGTGCATGTAAGTAGTTAGGTCTGTGATCCCTAATTGTAAGCCCGCATGTTGTCAGCTAGATTGTATTTGAATTCTATGATATACTGAATAACTGAATCTGCATTTGTTCCCTTTCCTTGAGTTGTTTCCGTTGTGTTTACTCTTGCTGCATGGTCTGGGCAGTTCATTCTATGAACCCTCCTACCGTGACTACACCAAAATGAAATATAAAATTTAAACTACTCTATTAAAAATAAGTTTAAAATTATTTAAATACTAATGTATGTATTAACTAAACTAAAATTAATAAATTAGTGCACTATGAGAAAGAGTTGGGTTTTATACAAATGAAAAATGGATTAATACATGTAAATCTAATTATATAAAGAAATGTATTACCAATACTGAACATGTGAGGAATCTGGAACAATACAAAAGAAAGTATACAAGTAGAAATAATAGGATAATCTAGACTAAATCGTGGTTGTTCTATAGTCTGTACAAATGTGTTATCATCCAATGTCTACAAAAACTAAAATAGACCTGCACAATGACCAAAATCATTATAAAAAATGGTTGGGTTACAAAAGTAATAAAACCATACTATTATAATAATGGCTATGTGCATAGAAATGGAGGACCACAAGGGGATCAAAAGTGACCACTTTTTTTTTGAAATTAGTAAAAACTAATCTTGGATGAGAAATTGAAGATAGCCATACTCAAAATTAGAAGATGTTTTTGTGAAAAAAATATAACATAGTGTTTGGTGTGCTCCCCATAAAATGTTGACTTTTTTAAAGTATTTTACAAATCTCTTTGGTGGAAAATTAGCTAACATCATGCGGTTTATGCCAGATTTATCTATTAATTTTTTAATGAATATATGACTTTTGTGAATTTCAAAGTGGACATTTCTTGAAAAATAAAAATTTGAGCATGCTCCCCCTAATTTTTTTTGAAAACTAATAAAAAAAATTCTAATGTGTATAGAATTGAGTCTATAACATAAAAATGTAATTTGTTTCAAATTTTGATAAACACATAGAAAATGACACAAAAATTACTAGACATAGGCTTTTTGCAAAAAATAAGAACACATTAGCAAAAGAAATTCAAGATGGAAACCGTAATGTTATCAGACTTTTGAAAACAAATACATGGCTAGAAAACTAATAAAAGACTTGAAGTCATAATGGCATTTCTTGTATTGACATTGAAAATGTGTAAACTTGACAAACAACACACTCATGATTTGGTTGATTTTCTAGGTTTTGTCAAAAATACGTCCTTGACATCCAAAAGGTATGTCCAATCCTTTAGTTTGGATGCCCAAGGAAAATCCAACCCTTAGGGCTAGAATTTACCAATTGAATCAAAAATGTGCTCATGTTTTAGATCAATTAAAATGCGTTGGATGATAAGTGGGGCAAATTGTATGAGAAAAATCATGTCACCCCTCCATCTTCTTTCACTCTAGAGTAGCCTCATGTCTAGGAATAGACAACTATTATATTACTAGGTGATGATGAGGAGGAATATTCAAGGCCTCCATAATCTCAAATAGAAGAGGTAATGTTGGAATAAGTAGTATCATATGTACCTTGTTAGATGATGAGATAGAGTTAGAGAGAGGGATAGATGAGAGAGAGATAAAGAAGGAGAGAGATCATGATGAAGGGGGTAAATCACAAAACACACAACAGAAATTGAACACAGAAAATAGAACTTTCTTTTATTGATTTGGGCAACTCATTACATTACAGAAGCTTAATTACAATCAGAGGAATCAATCCTCCATAGGCTGCAACACACTACAGCTACCTCTCCCACGATTCTGGAATCATCAGCGTTCTATAACCCCAAATCAGCTAGGGTTTCTATTTTTCCCACCTATTCTTGCCTCTACACTTGCCCCCTTAACTCTACTACTTCCCAGGGTTCCCAAAAATGGTTATTAATAGCCTTTTTGGTGGCCAATAACCTAATTTTGAAATTTACATCTCCCTCCAAAAATAGGTTAAATTCTGGGAGCCATAACTTTTGATCCGGGTGTCCGATTGATGAACTATTTTATGTGTTGGAAAACTCACAGAGTGTTCTACGCGCTAAGAATTGGCTCTGTTGGTTCCAGCCATTTTCAGGCCTGGACGGGGCCATTTAGTGCCTCAAACCTGAGTTTGAATAATTTTCAGGCGTTTTTTGAGAAACAGAAACTTTAATATCTTTTAGCTCACAAATGATCTTTGTGTGATTCCTTTGCCAAAGGTCTTATATTTCTGTTATGTAACTTCCTATAAATTATGACTTCAATCCATGCCCAAATGCAAACTTTCTAAAAATAGCAGGTTACTATTTTTAGCAGTTTTGAAAAACTGAAAGTTCCACATCATTATTCAAGCGATTATGGAACCAAAACCACAAATTTTGAAAAGAAATGGAAAGAAAATCAACAATTTTTAAACACATCTTTTTTAGGTGATGCAAGATTGCCCTTACACCACTGGATGCTCTTGCATCAAATCGAGAGGGGGAGAGACAGAGAAGGAGAGAGATAGAGAGGGGGAGAGAGAGAAGAGGGAGGGAGATATAGAGAGAGAGGGGGGGATGAAGGGAGGAAGGGAGAGAGAAAGAGAGAAAGGGAGAGAGAAAGAGAGAAAGGGAGGTGTTGATGGGTGTTTTAGCACACAACAATGTAGGTATGATTACTGGTATCACACCTCTCTTGAAAAGTATCCTACCCTAGGTAAGACTACTCCAAGGTTTCTACAGCTAGGTCTTAGCTTGCTTGGAATCTCTCAATTGGAATGTTCTAGCTGTGCCTACAAGGGATCTTAAATGCAATCTACAGATCTTAAGGTTTGAACAACAAATACATATAAACCCATTATGATTTCAGCTGATAAAACAATGTAAAATGCTACTGAAATTCCTAATCTAACAATGGTTTTAAAAGAAGATACAAAAGGGGTTAGGGTTTTAGAGAAATCCTAAGTGACATTCACAATGTATGGATTACTTTAAGTAGACAAACACTCTAAAATTTAACTAGTTTTCTCAGTTACCAAACTAAAAATTGATGTTACAGCACTGCAGAAAATGATGCTATCTTCAATGGAAATCAAAAGATTTTCAGATTACATTCATTCATTAAACACCCAATAAATAGTGCAATTTAACTCTTGAGATGCAATTGAACTTAAGCACAATGGATCAACCCAGACTAACTTTGCACAGTTATATACCATCAGCAAATAACTAAAAGTATGGACTTAGAGTATTCATCAGATACTTGTAGCAAACCATGAACATTATAAAAGCACAACTAGCTAACTATGGGGAGAGAAAGAAGCAAACCATGGAAACCAAGTAAGAAACACAATACACAAATTCTTAGAACAACTGTAAAAACTTACTTTGTATTACTTCAAATGGTAGAATGTCAACAATTCAGCATCAGGAATTCTCTCTGATGAATAATGGAAATGGCAACCATTTATATAGGAAAGCGGCATACTGAGATTTTCAATGGATGGTGCAAATTAACTCAACACCAACGGTCCAAATTACATCAATAAATGCATTCATAATAGCTCATAGCAAATCCTGGATTACATTTTGTCTCTTATGAAAAGGACGAAAAATAGTCCTTAGATACATTAAATCTAGACATTTTGACTACCTGACTCAATATATATATATATATATATATATATATATATATATATATATATATATATATATATGGAAAAGCTCATTTTTAAGGCATAATAAAGACAAAATAGCATCACATGTCACTCTAAATATAGCAATTTACATCAATGATGGGATTACACTTCAAAATAATAAAAAAACACATTTAAGGCTCTTCATCCAAATTGATTTTGTCTTCTTCTACCAGTTTATTGTGGTAGCTGAGCCATGCTTCGAGTGTTGGATTGATTTCTAAAGGATCCAGATTCTTGAGATGGTTGACTCTTGGTGCAGGAGCACCAAGATGTCAAGATTCTACTTGATTTTCAAGTTGTCTTATTTTGTTCACTAAGGTCTTTTTCATGTTGTAATAAGGCTTAATGCCATTATTGTAGTTGGACTATGTCCAAATGTCGAAAAGAATCTTTTGATTATGTTATTAGTCCTAGGTAGGACAGTCTTGTAGTCATAGGTAGTTTGCAAGATGACTTTAAGTTTTAATGTTTTTATAGGTTAGTCAATTAAATTTCCATGTTTTAAGCCTTAAAAGGAATTGTCAGTTAGTGGAGTTTACCTTAGTCATTTCATGTAGTGGAGATTTAGAATGAGTTAGTAGTCTGCAGTCATAAAAAGTTATGACAGTCTATATTTAGAAAAAATCAGTTTTTTAGTAAAAATCAGTAGTTAGGCTATTTTGAGCCTCTTCCCATGATGGGAATGGAATGTAAAAGATTATATACAATTGAAATGCTTGAAAAAAGGGGTGGTGGTTGAATAAGGAGGATTTTTTATGATGTTGAAGATAAGGAAATGAAAAAAACATTGTTTTGCTGTCCCAAATTCTGTTTTTCTGTATTTTGCTGTTGTTGCAGACCATACCACGGATTTGTACGGAATATTTATGCCATGAAACCTATTGTATGTGATAGAGGGGTGATCTAACTATCCAATGCCGTTGGTTGGAGGTCATTTCGTTTATTTTTGAGAAAGTTATTGAGATTTTGCCAAAACTGTCCCAGTTTTTGTGGTTTTCTGTAGTTGCAGCAAGATTTTTAGCTCTTGTACGGCCTGTACTGCCTTTATAATGGATTGAAACCAGTTGCATGTTAAATATTGTTGAATCCTCTTTCAAATGGCGTTGGTTGCAGGAGATTTCATCTATTTTTGTTGAAGTTATAACGATTTTGGTGAAAACTGTCCAAAACCTAGCTAGGGCTGGCAGCAGACATTAAAAATGGGATAACTTTTTTTTGAACGATTGAAAAACGCCCAAATCTTGAGGAAAATTCTGTTTTGATCTATATTTTAGTTTGGCTTTGGTTTTGTGAAGTTTCATGCATGCGTTTGAGAGATTTCTTAACCAGTCCATAGGAGGAAACTAGAAAAAAACAGTGATTTTCTTCTTTTTGCTACTAAATCTCTTAACCCATGTTGGAAAAACTTGATCCATGGTTTGAAAAAATGTTTATTGATGTTTTTGGTGGGTGTGCAGACTTGGAGAAAGGATTACTTTGGTTGTTTCAAGTTTGAAATGCTCTCACATAGGACTGTCTTATTCTTTTGTACCATTTTCATTGGAGGCAGCATTGCGTCAAGTCCTTGAAGTTTCCTTGTTTTGTCTTTATGTCAAGTGAGTTTCAAATAGTCTCATACTCCCTAGGTTCATTCAAGTCATGTTGTCCCTAGTTGTAGAACAAGGTCTTGAAGCCCTTTTATCATGTAACAAGGTGTTGTGTGTGAAGGAGCAAATTAGTGTGTTAAAGATCAATATGCCCAGCCAATTGAAGTTGGATTTTGGGACTGTCACCCATTGGTTTTAGATCTGCCTCTACATCAAATTGTTTGGTTGTGATCCTTTGTGGTCTTTGTGTAGATTGACTCTGCATCAACTCTATATTCGAACCACTCTAGCTCTCGACTATACCGATTGTATATCCTTTCTATTTTTGCCCCTGCTTTATGGAATGCATTGAATTCAACTTTGAGGTCACTGGCCTTATCCAACCTGGCCTCCATATCCAGCTTAGTATTCTCAAAAATTACCTATGTAGCTTGTTCTTGCATTTTTCAACATCATAAGGTGTATAGTCATTGTAAGTTTCCTCTAGGAAATCCCTTAAAGTATCATTAATATCATAGATCAAGGCCTAAACTTCTTCATCTGCTAGCTTATAAGCTTCTTTTATGTTCTCAAAGGTTTCCTTTCTCAATTTTAGCTGTTGATACCACTCAATAGCCTTTGATAACTTGTCACCAGTTAGAATATTCTCAATCAATAAGGTTTGCATAGGCAAATCTCTAATACTCTTGACTCTGGGAAACATGTGAGAATAATATTCTTCAAAAGAATCACACTCCTCCCACAAATCTTTCCACTTCTCATGAAGCTCAACTAACTTCTTATGTGACTTGGCTGCAACATCAATCGTTTCACACTCTTTTTCACATACTTTGATCAACCACTTCTAAGTGCCTTGTGACCTGGTCCTTACCTCACCGAGCTTCACCATTTCATCTATGGATAGGAAGGTAGGCACTGTCCTTATATCTCCACCAACATCAACTAGTTTAATTAGGAACTAGAGGCAAGTTCAGAGTTCCTCATTTTGCTACTTCAATTCCTTCTTTGACAGCTCATCTCTATCCAACTGTTCTAGAATTGAAGTGACAGACCCATTAAATTCATCAACTCTTTGAGCATGTGTGGTTGGTCCCAGATTAATTGTTGAGATTGCATAATCCTTAGCCCTAACTTGTTCTCCATTTGTGTCAGCCAGTGGGATAGCTATTTCGGCAATCTTGGATCTAGTCTCATCTTTATAAATCCTCTATTGTATCTTCACTTTCTTTGGCTTCAGAGCCTATGAAAAGATTGTGCTCAAATCCAACTACATTATTTCAACCTATGGCTCTGGGTATACCACTCTATTTTGTAACCACTCAGGTGCTGAAGAAGAGGGCTTACTTAGTTCATTGATATTCTCAATGTCAGTTTTGGGAGGGCCTTCGAGTAATTTATGTTCTTGCTCTTACCCCTTATCTTTATCCAAATCTTTATTTCCTTCATCAGTGAGATCTATCCAATTTACTATTACGTTCTCTTGAGCTGACTTGAAGATTTCCTCTATTTCACCTTTCTCTGGAGGACTGTCAGATATATCAATAACTTCAACACTGACTATTTCAGTCAAAGGTTCATTTGGAGTTTCATTATTTACCTCAACAAATATATCTTTCTCCAGCTCAGGCTCTTGCAAACCCAATTCTATGCATACCTTATCAATCCTAGGTAGCAGTGGTACAACTAGAGAAGTTGAGTCTTGGCCTATGAGTACCTATGGGATAGGTGCAATAGAGGACAAAGGCATCACAGCTGAGGACAAGTCCACTTACATTAAATTGGATAACACTACTGACAGAGTAGAAGAGATGACTATGGGTGAAGGGATAGAAAAAGAAGGTAGAAGAGGCGAGAGGATAGTTAAAATGGGTGGTAATGGGATAGAAGTAGAAAATAGGGTAGAGGATATGACAAGTAGGGATGTAGAAGTAGGAGGGGAGTATGGAAGTGCAGCAATGGAAGAAGTGATACTGTCAGAAGTAGTAGAGGCTATTACTAGTGGAGGAGAGATAGTTGAGGTAGCATTTTCAGGTGGGGAATTAGTGGAAACATTCTCTTGAACAATACTGGCAGCAACACCAACACTTGGAGTAGTAGGAGGTGGAGAGGCAAGTAGACTAGTATCATCATTAGTTGTAGTAGCAGTTTCCATAGCCTTAATAACATTCTTCACCTTGACTTTCTTGGTCTTGGAACCTTCTTTGAAACCATTGGGCATACCCCTTTTCTTTGAAGCTCTTGTCCTGGTAGAACAAGGCAGGTCTTTCTTAGGGGGCTTTACAGAAGTTTTCTTACCCTTTTGTGCCTTAGCCCTTTCTGCCAATGGTGTGTGTTCCTCACTATGTAATTTCTGCCCTTGGGCAGCCTCTGCATCATCAGTGATGTTTGTTGGCTCATCCTCTTTCCTCCAAACTCTATCTGATTCAGGTGCAGTATATGTGAGCTACACTCCCTGTCTCTCTAAGATAGCCATATGACCTCTCACCCATGCTTTGCTTAATCTAATCAGCTCTTTCATTATAACCTCAAGAGAACTTTCTTTAGCATTAGCCCAATTGGGCAATGGAATTGGCTAGTGATATTGAGCTTCCCAAGATCCTCTGCTCATTACATTTTCATCATCCTCTAGCTGGTCAGGAACTACAGTTATGTAGAACTTCCTTATGAATGCTAGAGATAGCGTTGAGTGAGCCTTCTTCATAACCTCGTAATCATCCATACTGTTGGCCCAAAAGTCTTCTATATGCATTTTGTGAAACAATTTCTTACTTACATACTTCTCCATTACCTAATTAGAATCAAAATGATCTCTTCTATTGTAGTAATGTAGATTGAGCAGTTGGAGTTCTTTGTCAGAGTGTTTAGTTGACCCCAAAGAAGGACATGCATAGTTTCCTCTACCTAACTAAATGGGAAATTAGACATTTGTTCTATGCAGATGTTTAAGTTTCTCAACACAAGTTATCATCTACGTAGATAGCTCCAAAAGCAATACTTTATTTGTTGGATATCTTGGGAGTCTGTAAGCCATTCTAGTGAAGCCCTATATTCTCAAATATGTGAACTTTTCAAATTGGATATACCACCTACCATACTTGGTGATTTCATTCATAGCTTTTGTGGATATCCTTAGAGCTGTATTACCTTGCAATAACCTAGTTAAATACATGGTAAAGGCATCATTTATGCTCTTGTAATGCATAAGGGATTGTGACAATGTGAGCTGCGTGTAACATTCATAGACCTTGATTTGAGTTTGTTCATCATTTCCAACTTCTCCCACCTTAGACAAGCCAGCATAATGATTCCTTCTTGCTAGAGCATAAACAACATCAGATGTCCATCTGAAAAACCATTTCTCTTTAAAGTTACTAAATGCCTCATGAATGTTATCACTGAGAATTTGTGACCAGTGGAACTTAGTTCCTTTCAATATTTCTTCAACTATAACAAACATTCACCCCTCAAAAGTTGATGCTGTAGGAAGTCCATATATTCTACTCAGAAAAGCTACCAAATCCCCTATTTCATCATGAAAGTCACTCATGTATAGTATTTGAGGGAATTTGCTCTTGGCAAACCTTTTGTTTTTTGCCCAATTTTCATTCATATGCTTCCTACATCCACTTTCACATTTCTTATATGTGGCCTTTTATTCTTCCTTATTTGGCATGGTCATTACTGTGTGCCATGAGATATCAAAAGTTTTAGCCAAGGAGGGTGGACTTAAGTTAGCTAAGATGTCTCCATTGGTAGTTTGGATTGTTTTGGTCATGATGTCATACATATTTGCATAGGCAACTATAAGTTCAACACACTAAATAGATGTAAGGAAGGCAATAGCTTGTGCAATCCCACTATCTTTCACTTTCTTTGCCCTAGGTGTTGGATTCAGACCAAAGATTCTAAGTCTGAAATCATCAAGGTCAATATGACCTAAGTCTGTATCTCCTATATCACTCCATTTGGTATGAATCTTTGTCTCTTGAGGGATGCCTTTGGATTTGTACCTCATGGTCTGAGCTCATTCAGTCATCTAACCTGAATGACTAGACCTTATAAGTTTGATACCTTGAGAGATTTTCACTAACTCATGAGTTTAAGGTCTTATGATTATCAAGTGGATTACTAGACTCTCAACCATATCATAACCAATGAATCTATTAAGTTACTAACATGCTTTTTAAAGAACAAGAACCTAACATTCGCTATCATTACATCCATTACATAACCCAACAATAAGCAATTCAATATCAATGCATGTAGTAAACACTTCAATGCTACAAAAATTTTCATTTAAACCATGTAAAACATCATCATACATCATTTGCAGCATTATTACATCATTTCAGACACTTCCCCTTTGAAAATTCCTTAAAAATAGTCAATTTGCACTGATTTCAGGGTCAACTAATCTACAGACAGCAAAGCACTACTTTTGAGGTCAACCGACCTCAATGGGGAAATCGGGTATGTCTAACCAACTGTTCTTTCATTGTTCATGTACACTCAACATTTTACGCGGGATTCATGATCAACCAACCTGTGTGGATTTTAGGGAGTACTGACTTAAACTAGTCATTCAGTCTGTTGGTTGAAAACTTAGTGCAGGATGATCAAGGTAGTTTTACTGCTTTTGCACAGGAGTAGGTCCTGTTAGACCTTGCATGGATTTTGAAGTCAACCAGCTAAGTTGGTGATGGCGTGTTTCAGTGCAAAGTTAGATGAAGCTATTTTCAGTGCAAGGTCATTTTTTTTGTCCCTAGTGGGTTTTTTGGTTGCTGCCGACCAGTGGGGATTTCTTAGGCATCCAACCTGGGTTGGAGAGGGGATCTTTTAGCGCAAAGTTGGCATAGGGTAGTTTTAGTGCAAAATAGTCTAAAGGGCCTTGCAGGGCTTTTGGGTCCTATCAACTAAATTACTTACAGCGGCAAACATCATGGAGGTCAGAAGGTCAAGTTTTCAATTCTAAGTGAGTTCCACATTCCAGCACAAGTTTTTGTGGTCACTGACCGACTAGATGGATAAGAATTTTGAAGATCTGTCAGACACGCCATCAATGCAAACTCATTTTGTTTATCCATTTTTGAAGATCAATTCAAAGTGTTTTGAGTTTGGCTCATCATAGATCGGTCCAAAGGAGCACTTAGTTTGCTAAGTTTGGTGAGTTTTTCATTTTGCCTATGGTAATCAAAACTACATTTTCTTGAGAGAAGTCAAACTAGGGTTTGCAAATAGAAGAATAGTTGGATCATGAAACCCTACTAACACGCTTAATTCTAGTTATGAGGGTGCATTGAAAGAGAAAACATACTTATGAAAATGAAACCCTAACTGTATAAAGAAACCCTAAGTGCAGGTTGAGTTCCTACCTAGTTTAGCTGAAGCAAGTCAAATTTGAAATGCGCAGGCAGGGAGAGGTTGCTAGTTCAAATTTGCGGGCTGAACAGGGGAATCAATTGATAAATTGTTGAGAGCTCCAAAATACTTGCTCGAATGAAAAAATGAGCTACAAAAGATGAGAAATCCCTTTTATTTCCTCTGGTTACACCACCATTAATACAAAATGTATGCTGTGTTGGTTAGGGGATTTTGGTAGATTTAGGGTTTGCACAACTTTTGGTCACCTCTAACTTGGCGGGGGTTTGGGGTGCGACGGACTTGGTCAGCGGACAACACTTTTAGCATTGTGGTAGTATGTTTTGTTACACGTGCTTTGTGGGGCTTTAAAGTTCCTTAGACTAGTGGGGATTTCGCCACCGTCTGACTTGGTCGGTAGACAGGCAAAGCAGCACAAGTCGGAGATGTTTGGTTTTAGTGCAGAAGTTGGTTGGAGGGAAAATCAGTGCAAAGGTTAGTTAGGACCAAATTTAGCACAAAAGGACTATCAGACTTGCTAGATAAAATGCAAAGACACTAACTTAGCAGGTCTTGGAATAATTTTCACACTTCAAACTTTTGACATGGCAAAAAGTACACATTGACCACTTGACCACCTAGGAGATGGAAAAGACTCACTTTCCATTCTAGACCAAATTTGAAAGAGAGGGTCCCTATTTTTTGAAATGGGGCATGTGTACGAGGCACAACAAGAGGGAGAGAGGGAGAGAGTGAAAGAGAGGGATACATGTAAAAAGGTAGCAAGAGTGATAGAAAGAGATGAAGGGGGAGGGAGAGAGACATATAGAGATAGTGAGAGAGAAATACATAGAGATAGAGGCAAGGGGGATATAAAGAGGGGGAGAGAGATAGGGAGGCAGGGAAACCTAGAAAGATAGAGTTGGAGAGAGATAGAGGGAGGATGGAAAGATAAATAGATAGAGGGATATATAAAGAGAGGGAGAGATAGAGATAGAGAGAGGAAGAGATAAAGAGATGGGCATAAATATATCGAGAGATATTGAGTTGAATAATCCTTTATAGAAAGTACTTCAGTCTTTGAAAATCTATACTAATCCTCTTACAACATGTCCATTTAATGTTTCATGGAGGAATTTATTTTTAATCATCATATTCAATAATAAGCTTATACATATTCTAAAGTCTAATAAAAAATGACAACTCAATAGTTCCACCACTCTCTATCACATTTGTTAAAGGTTCTACCATACATAGTGATGACAAATTCATTCTACTTGTAGAGAGAGGGAAGTAGATAGAGAGAGAGGGAGGGAGAGGGAGAAAGAGAGGGAGGGGGTTGAGATAGACAAAGGGATAGATAGTGGGTGAAATATAAAGAGGGAGATAAAGATAGAGATAGAGATAGAGTTAGAGAGAGGGAAGATAGTGAGATAGAGTGTGAGGGAGAGATAGAGGGAAAGATATAGAGGTAGAAAGAGGTAGAGTGGATAGATTAAGAGATAGGAATATAGGGAGAGATAGAGAGAGGGAAAGAGATGAAGAGATGGTGAGATATGGGGAGAATATTGAGAGGTAGAGAAATGGGGAGACAGATAGAGAGGGAGAGAGATAGAGAGGGAGAGAGATAGAGAAGGAGATAGAGATAGAGAGATAGAGGGAGAGAGAAAGAAAGAGATAGCTAGATAAAGGAAGGATAGAGAGATAGAGGGAGGATAGAGATAGAGAGATGGAGGATAGGTATAAATAGACTCTCTCTCCCTATATCTATATATCTCTATATCCTTCTCCTTCTCTATCTATCCATCTCTCTATCTTTATCTCTTCCTCCCTCTATCTCTTTTTATCTCTCCCTCCATCCATCCCCCTCTCTCTATCTCTTTGTCTCCCTCTCCCTTTCTTCATCTCTATCTCTTACTCACTCTCCCATCTCCATATCTCTATTTCTCCCTCTCTCTATTTATTTCTTTCCATGTCCCTCTCTATCTATCTATCTATTTATCTCTTCATCTCTCTATTAGTTGCTTTATCTTCTTGTATTGACTATAGTATTGGTGTGTTTTTAACATCCTTAAATTTCCCACTATCTTGCTACTTGACCATATTGATACCCTAAAACTCTTTCTTATTGGTTTCTCAATTGTATTTTATGATAAAAATTATATGTAGTTTTTAAATAAATGAGAGAGTAGATTTTCTCTTGAAAGGTACAAATGTAATTTATACTTCACCAATACCCATGGAGAGAAAATTCAAGAAGTCCACCAAGATAGAGTAGGTTAATAAAATACTTAAAGCATTTGAAATTAAAATAAAGGCATTAGAAGGCTAGGTCACCACTAGGTAAAATACTAGCTAACATCATGAAAAAAGGAATATCACATGATTTTGGCCCACATGCTCTATTTTATTCCCCTGTTCTATGCTTTTTCCAACATGCAAACACACTTTTGATGATTTTGATGATCTACAATGATTGGTTGACAAAATTACTTCACTTTTTGTTCTTGTATAAATATACAAGATTCTAATTGCACGATTTTAAATCAAATTTGATATTTTAAATCATTTTTTTCATTTTTTGAGGAATTGCAATACTTGATTGAACAAATTAACTAGTTTTTATGTTACATTGACAAAAAAAAATTGTAATTGTGCATGTTTTGTATTATAATTTGATAAATTATCAAATATTTTTTTGTGTTACTTTGACCATTATTTTAGATTGATATAGAATTTAATGTCATGACAAGGAAATGACCAAAAAACCAAACATCAAAGGAGCGTGAAGCTGAGAATGACCATTATAAAAATTAAAAAAAATCTAATAGAGCACATGCAATAAATTTTTGGAGCAATTCAAAACTAGAAAGTATTAAAATACAAAAATGTGATATTAAATAATTAAAATTCATGAGAATTATAGAATCAAGTGGATACATCATTTATGTTTGATTTTGCAAATTCTTTCTCAATTTCCTATATTGGTACTTTACAACATCCAATGGCATTTTTGAAGACCTTGTTTCAAATAAAATAGTTTTAAAGAACAAAAAAGTATTAAATTATGTCATGACTAGATGTTGTGAAATTAATTATCATGTATCATGTGTCATGTTGTAACTTACTCTAAGGGATAATCCATAAGCTAAGGTATTTTAGACTAGTACATATTACCAATATGAGGTCTCTTCTAATATTCGGCAATTTTATTCAATATTTTCTTAGTAGGAAAAGAATACTCCCATTTTTCACATTTTTCTACCATTCTCACAAATTGAACAAAACCAATCCTTAGTCTTCTTTTATTTCACTTTTTGTTTCAAACAAGTAATGTAAAATGACTCCACACATATGTCATATCAAATTTTCTATATATTTTAAATGATTACATATTTTTTAGTTTTGTTTCATGATGGCATTTCCAACAAACCATAGATTTTCTATAGATCTATGTTTTGGAGAAGTAGATCTAAGATTCATAGTTCCCTTGAAAATGGATTACCATTTTTCATAGTTCATATATCTTCTTTAAGTGAAACTTTCTAGTGCATCTTTATCAACATCAATAATGTTTTTTTGCAGTGCATAATGAACTTCCTAAAGTAGAAGCATTATGAACCTAGTATGTTAATTATTGAATATTATAAAGACTACATAAACCCAAGGATATTGGGTGCTATAAAAAAAGATAAAACATTTAATGTGTCAAGTTGTGCCATACAAAAATGAAAAATGCCTTATTGTGGACGTACAATACAAAATTTAAGGCTAACTAGCATATCAAGATCATTATGCATTACAAAAAAGAACATTAAAATATTGGTAAAGGTGCACTAGATAGTTTGATTTCAAATATACATATGAACTATGAAAAAATGTGCTAATGCATTCAGAAGGACAACAAAAATTTTAGTTCCATTTCTCCAAAATTTGGAGCTATAGAACATATATAGTTTGTTGGGGATGACATCATGAAACAAGAATGTAAAATATGTAATAATTTGGAAGGTATAGAAACTTTAAAAGCTGATGTGTGACAAGGGTCATTTCACATTACTTGATTGTAATAAAAAGTTAAAGAAAAGAATAGTGATTATTGGTATTGTCCAACTTGTGAGAATGATAAATAATTATGAAAAATGTGAGAATTATTTTCCTATTAATAAAATATTAGATAAGACAATGGAAAACAAAAAGAAACCTCATATTTGTAGTAAGTACTAGTTAGAAATACTTGAGTATATGGGTTAGTCCTCAAAGTAAGTAGCAATATCACACACTATAGTTAATTTCGAAACATTACCATGACATGATCCTAAGTTGTTTGGTTCTATAAATTTGTTTTGTGTGATCCCAAGTGGTTAAAAATACTATTGGATGGTGTTGTACCAATGGAGGCAATTGATAAAGAATTTCCAAAACCAAACATGTCGTTAACATATCCACTTAAACCCATAATGCCCACGAAGTTTTATAATTCAAAGTTACCTTTTTGTATTTTAACACATGCTAATTTTAAATTATTTGAAAAGTTATTACATGTGTTCTATTGGAAAATTTTAATTTTCATAAGAGGTGTTTCAACATAAAAGGGAGAAAGGCTAGCAACATGCAAATTCTCTCCAAAAAAGTTTTGAGGAAAATTGACTTCAATACAAGGAAATATTTTACAAGAAAGGTGAGATATGCCTAGATGGAAAAGAGAAGGGAAGAAAGTAAATTAGTTGAGAAAAAGATGAAGTTATTTCCTTTTGATTTTATGTTTAAATTTACATTATTTTGATTGCATACCTTCTAGTTTGTGCAGAGTTTTGTGAGATTTTAGATATCCTTGTTTTTCATACCCTAGGAATTTTTTCCCAACTAGTACTATTTTTTGTATTGTTAAATTTTATGCTCTTTTACCTTATACACATTGGTATTCTACAAACTAGATACATATGAACTATGAAAAATAGTTCTAATCCATTTTTAAGGGAACCATAAATCTTAGTTCCACTTCTCCAAAATGTGGATCTATAGAACATCCAAAATTTGTTGGTAATGGCATCATGAAACAATAATACTATATGTGTAATCACTTGGAAGATATAGAAACTTTGATATGTGATATTTATGGAGAGTCATTTCACATTACTTGTTTGAAAAAAAAGTGAAGCAAAGGACATTGAGGATAAGTACTATCCAACTTGTGATATTGAACTAAAATATGAGCATTTTTTTCCTATTAAAAAAATATTGGATAACGCTTTGGAGCAGAAGAAGTGGCCTTATATTAGTAGGAAGTATTAATCAAAAATATTTGAGTATGTTGGTTAACCCTTGAAGCAAGTTACAATATAGCATATTTGAAGTAACTGTCCAACATGGACATGACCTAATTCCATGTTTTTGTGTTCTTGAAATTTGTTTTGATTGATCCCAAGTTTGTAGAAACACTATGGTCTAGTGTTGTACCAATAAAGGAAATTGAGAAGGAACTTACAAATTCAAACATAAATAATGTATATCCACTTAATTCCATAATATTCATGATGTTTAACTTAATGACACACCTTTCTATATTCTAAGACTTGTTAAACTCAAAATTTTCTCCATGTGTTATGTTCAATTTTTTTATTAATTTGTATAATGGGTTCTTGAATACATATGGGAGAAAGTTTGGCTACATGAAAATTATCTCCAATAAAGTTTAGAGAAAAACTAGCTTTAATGCAAAGAAATAATTTACAAAAAATGGGGAGATATGCCTAGATGGGAAAAAGAAAAGAAAACACATTTGTTGTAAGTAATGGTAAAGGTATTTCCTTTTGAATCTATGTCGTTTACATAATTTTGTGAGTTTTAGATAATCTTGCTTTTCATAAACTAGGAATTTATTCCCGAGTACTTGACATTTTTTGTGTTATTAAAGTTTATACTTTTTAAGCTTAGGTATTGGTATTCTATTGAGTGTTCTTATTAGATGTTTAGATGGATAATAGGATTGTTTATCAACATCTCTAACATGAACAATCTCATTCATTCATATAAAATTTTAATAAGGGTCCTCTATATAATACCAATTCATAAGTTCAAAGAGTGTAAACTTTAATTATACAAAAGAATGTATGTGATAAAAATAATGTAAATAACATAAATTCAAAAGGACATACCTTAACTAGTTTTACAATGAATGTAATTTTGTTCCTTTCCATCAAAGCATTATCACCTTTATCATAAATTATTTCCTTCTATAGATGCAAATTTTCTTCAAAAAATTGTGGGAGAGAATTTGCATATTGCCAATCTTTCTCCCATATATGTCAAAGTACTCATTATAAAAATTAAAATTTTCCATCAAAGCAAGCTATGCATTGATAAAATTTTTGGATTAATTTAAAACTAACAAGTATTAAAATACAAAAAAAGTGACATTAAATTATAAAATTTCATGACTATTATGAAATCAACTAGATAGATTGTTTATGTTTGATCTTCCAAATTATTTCTTAATTTCCTCTATTGGTACAAACAAAACAATTTTAAAGAACACAAAAATAGGGTACTATGACATGACCATGTGGGAAAACTAACTATACTATTTCACATTTTTAGTTACTATAAGTGCTAACCCATATACTTAAGTATTTATAACTAGTAAACACTACCAATAAAAGGTTGCTTGATATGCTCAACAATCTTATCTAATATTTTCTTAGTAGGAGAAGAATACTCAGATTTTTGTCTCTCATTCTCACAAGTTGGACAATATTAATTCTAAATATATTTTTATTTCACTTTTTGTTTCTATAGGTCCATGTTTTTAAGAGGTGGAAATAAGACTTATGATGCCCCTCAAAATGGATTAGGTCCACTTTTCATATTTTCACATTGTTGGCAAGAGACATTGCTCTGGTATAGAATTGTATGATGAAAAAAAGACATAACTCTGGAAGGTCTTATTGGAATTCAGATCCAGTTGGCAAAAATGACTAAGTATGGGCAAGAAATAGAGTAAGGGATAGTAAGTAGATCAGTGTGCTTCTGCAGCAGAAGACCTAGTAATGCAGCTTAGCTATAATGTTTATAATTGTTTGATGTTTGTATATTCCAGTACTCAAGTCCCAACTTCCTTCAGAAGACACTTGGAAGAAATATCTAAGTCTGAATGAACAAAGGTACAATAGAGATAGTGAACAAGGCACAATATAATGGTTCACATTCCTCTACAAGTGGACAATTTGTTTTTTAGTTTTGAGGAAACTAAGAGATAGGTCATGACTACCTAAATCTAGGATTATAGCCTCTGAAGTCCAATAGATCATATTCCACAAGCTCTCTAGTATTGACTTCCAGTTGAACAATATTTCTTTCTGATAGAGCAACAGTTTCATGATCCACATTTTGACATGCAGAAGTATTTTACTCTGCGGTTTTGAAGGTATGTCAAGTAGTCAAAAATGAATATTGGACATTATTTTTGTTGCCCCATTGCTCTATAGTGCAAGTTATGATATGACAGTCGAATTGTTCAAGTATATTCTCAAGGGTGAAGCTGACATACATGTTTTATCTTCATGTGGATAAGGTACATTATTTTGACCAATGTCTTAAATGGTAAAATATTTTATATGAACCTATATAAACATGCTTGTGCAAGGATTTGGGTTTGCATAACATATAATGCATTGGATTGAGCTGACAAGTTACATTTTTCAAGTTACACATTTCATATTTTGGATGCTGACCTAATTATGGATCAAATTACGATGTGGATATATAAGGTCGATGGATTTTTTGTTTTGAAGTAGTGAAAGTGATGCAAACATAAAATAGCATAGCAGAAATAGAGATCAGTGATGATGAAGACTCAAGACTCATAATTCAGTTGCTACACCCTGGCATACTGATAGATGTTGTTGCAGTATTCAAATTTCCTATATAATTCTACTTGTACTTGGAAATGAGTCTAGAAGTATTCCACCATTAGGGTTTAACAGCCCTCATTATAATCTTTCTAGGTTCAAAGTTAAGGTAGTGAGCCTGCTAGACCTAGTTGTACTTCATGGCAGTGAGCCAATATGTTCTAGGCTCGTGGAGTGACCAAGCTTGAACATTATCATTTGTAAAAGATTGCAATATATTAAGAGCTAATTCTCTCCATGTTTTTTCCCCACCTTGGAGTTTTCAACATAAAAATACTAGTGTTCATGTGTTATGACTTTGTGGTTTCTCTTCTTATGCTTATTTTACTTTCATGTTATTGAATTTGGTAAATGGATTAATGAATGTGTGATAGAAAAGTTTTATAGAATACTAATTCACCCCCACCCTCTCAGTATTCTTTGTATTCAACAATTAGTATTAGAGCAAGGTTCCTTGGAAGATTCCTAAAAGCCTGAGGAAGATCTAGGAAGGTATACTCATGGTAGCACCAAGGCATCTCACTTATCCTAAGGCAAATCCTCCCGGCAGCATTAAGATTGGCAATCAAGTATACATCAATAATGAGCAATTTAAAGCATCTCTAGAAGTTATCTTGACAACTCTAAGGTTGATATCAAGGGTTTAGAGGAGAGTATCAAAGAAGCTAATGATTCCATTCTAAAATTAAAAGAGAAGTTCAATAAATCTCAGGAAAGAAGGAAAGAGTTATGTGAGCAACTAAACCAAGCAAGTGAATCCACAGAGAGTCTTCTCAAAGTAATTGAAGAAAAGACCAAGAATGAAGAATATCTAAATCAAATTGTGAAGGAAAATCAGAGGAATGTGAAAAACTAGGGAAAGAAGTTTTGCTCTTGAAATTTGACCTAGAAGTAGCAAATAGCTATGAAGAAAAATTCAAAACAAGCTCTGCAAAACTTGATAAGTTACTATCTTGTCAAAAGTATCCAGATGATAAACAAGGATTGGGATTTGAAAAGGAAAAAAGTTCAAGTTTAGGGCAAGACAGATATCAAAAAGGAAGAGGTAGAGACCATCCAGTAGGGAATTAAAGAAGAAGAAGACCTAAAGGACCTATAGTCAGGCAACCAAATGCTCAAAGGTACACATCATTCAATGGTTACTATTTTAAATACAATAAGTATGGTCATAGGGCTATTTAGTGTAGAAGCAAAATGAATCAAAATGTTCCATCTTTCTCCAATCAATATTTCAACTGCAAGAAAATAGGTCATAAAGCAATTGAGTACAGAAGTGTGTCAAGAAGTTATCCAAACCATTCAAGGATTACTCAACCTTTCAATGGACAATGTATTGCATGTAACAAATTTAGGCATATGACTAATCAGTGTAGATCAAGACCATTTTCCAATTACATAGGTCAAAGAAATGTTATTTGTTTCAATTGCAACAAGCCCAGACATTTTGTCAAATTCTGCAGAATCATAAATTTTACAATAAACTATTCCACAGAGAAGGGGAAAACATAATAGAGAAATGACAAGGGCAAGAACAAGGTTGATTCAATAGAAACCAAGAATGACATGAGAAAGATCTAGATTAGGAAAGATGCAGGTGGAGTCAATAATGGATCTGGACCAATTTTTGGTGCAGATTCTTCCTCTAGGAAGTGAATTGGGAGCTCTATCTTAGGGGGAGAAATGTTGAAAATTCTAAATCCCTAGCCAAAAAATTGGTTTTGAAATCTAGCACAGAGATATATGGTGAAATCCAATAAGATAAATCCTCAGAAAGAAAAACTAGAAAAGATTAAGCCAATGTGGAACATTATGGAGCAATTTCAATTGACTGCATCTATCAATAGGGAAAAAACAACTTGTTGGAACAAGCATAAATGATGATTAGATTAAGTTGTGTGGAGGATAAAAGGGAACTAGTTTGGTCTCAAAATCACTTTTCACTCGAAGTGATCAGGTATTTAGAGAGATCGAAGCAAAATTTGACCACAACAACCAAAATTTGAACTGTTCAAAGTAATTCAAAGAAAGGAAACCCTAATTCAGAAAAACAAGGTATTTTCATTAAACTTTTGTTGGAGAAACTATTTAAATCTCTTAAATGGTAACTCTACAAGTGGTTGACATTACTGAGTGACCTCGACTTAAATTTAAGAAACACCCATTTAAAGCAATATAAGTGGATCTGATGGGTGTGTTATCTAACATTCCTCATGGATTTCTATATGTTGAAGATGTTATGGCATATATTTATGTTTCCCTAGATGAGCACAGCAACACTTGTTTGTCAGATCTGTACCTCAAGCATTTAAGTGATGACTAGTTTGATCTCAAGGAAGAATACAAAGTCCTAAAGGAAAAGAAATTCATTCAATATGTGAACTTCCCTATGTTTATGAAGGATGAATGGGAAAGATATGCACTAAGTTGAATCCATGACAAATTCATGTGGTTGGGACAACCCTTCAAAATTACAAAGGAAGCAATTAGGGCGGTAACAGGGTTAAATGATATTGGAAGCATGCCCATGTTAAAAGTTGTGAAGAACCAAATAGTTACAAAGGCCACCAAAGCACAATTTGACAAAAGGGCACTGACAATCAATGATATCACATATCATGTGGTAAAATTTTCTTCGATGGTAATAGGTTGCAAGATTTACTTCACAAGAAGGGAAAATTTTGTCTCTGGTATGGCCATTTACACAGCAGACCAAATGATTAAGAAGAATGTAGATTATGACTTGTGTGGCTGCTAAGAACTCAATTAATGGAAAACTTGAAATAACAATAAAAGTTAGAAAGGAAGTGGAAGAGATTGCTCCAAGGTATGGCATCACCAAAGAGCAAGTTAAGGAATCAAGGGAAAAGTAGAGAAAGCAAACCAAGAAAGTGAACAAGCTAAGGCTCCAAAAAATCCTATTAAGAAGCAAGAAGGGCCTAAAGTAGCACAAAGGACCACTAGAAACTCTGTTACTTTCTCCAGTACCACACCATCAAAGAAATCCACTGACAAAATATCTAAGAGGCAAAAGATGAAAGGAAGAAGAATACGTCAGTGTGGGAACAAAAGATGAAGAAGACACAAAATTAGATGAAGAGGTAAAGAAGATGAAAGCTAAGGCTACCAAATCCTCTAGAAGTAGTAAGGAGAAGCCCTCTAGAAGGGAGAAACCTAGCAAAAGACAAAAAGTGGATGAGCCTCAAGTGACAATAACACTTGTAGATGTATTAAAGTCTATCACTATTGATGGAAATCTGAAACCTGTGGCAAAATTTTATGATGATTACAATGAAGTTGACAAAAGGGTTTTAGAAGATGATATCATAGAGTATCTTAACATATACAATAGAGCACTTGTTGAAATAATTTCTGATCTTCCTGACACTTTGGTAGTATATTGATTGCCAGAAAATAAATTGCTATGGCCAAAGACATTGAGCTCAGACAACATGCACTAACAAGGTTGAGTCTGGAGATCACTCCTGAAGAGGAAGCCAAAATTTCTAAGATACTCAAGGATGCTTTCAGGACCAAGAAAAGGATGAACTCATTGATGTTAGGAGAAATCAATAAAGTGGTCAAGGAGACAAAGGAGATCACTTTGGAAACATTAAAGAAATACAATATCCCTACCATCTATGACAATGAAGTAGCAAATGGTGATAATACATCTATTCTGGAAGTCAACATTGAAAAGGAGACAAATAAAGTTGACCAAATAGATGAAGAAAAGGAAACTCTTGCCTCTCTGAAACATCAAATAGTGGATAATACTATTGGAGAGAAGACTATAGAAGAAGAATCACTATCTGCACAAACCAGTTCGCTTCTGGCACATTAGATTGAAAAGAATTTTGGCATAGGATGAACAAAAGGAGGACTCAAACAAGGTCATGGATATTGATCCTTGGGAGTAGGAATAGAAATATGTGACCTCTGGTGCAGCAAGAGGCACTGTAGAGATAGTAAAAGACCTTTTGGAAAAAGAAGAATTAGTTCTAGATGAGCCTGAATCAATCCAAAGTCCAATAAACTTGGACACAATGTCTCTGTTGTTATATGGAGCCTAATCAGAATCAAAGGTTAAATTTTCCCCACTTTTATCAATGCAGATTCCCCCCAAATTATTTAACTAGGGTTTGGGGGTAGCGTCCTTAGTGGGGTCCAGGAGCAGTGCCCCTAGCGCACTCCCTGTCGCAATACAGGGCAAGGTCGATGGGCAGTGACCCCGTGGGGGCTCAAGTTTAGTGCCCCTGAAACATCAAATGAATTTTATAATTTTATAAAGGTGTCAGGAGTTATTTTTTGTTCTATTGGCTGACATAAAAAAAACCCTATTTTGTAACCAACATAAGGCTTGATAAAAGAGGCTAAGGGTTAGGGTTTCTATTGATCTATTGTAGTATTTTGTAGCGGTATTAAGTTGCAAGGATTACTAGTTGTAATTGATTTGATTTGTTGGATAATAATATTGGACTGTCTATTGGTGGATGTAGCCCAAGTTTGGGTGAACCATGTTAAAACTTATCTCTCGTTGTTATTATTTCTATGTACTTTTATTCCTCTATTTAATATTTATTTACATTTAATTGATATCTTCTGCATACAATTCTTAACAATTGGTATCAGAGTGGGGTTGTGTTTGATTATCATCTATAGGAAGGTCTCACGGTTGAGTGGGAGTACTGGAAGATGAGGGTAAATTAAAGGTAGATAAATTCAATGGGAATAAGTATCAGTTATGGAAGATGCATATGGAGGATTATCTCTATTAGAAGGATTTATCGAGGCTGTTGGAAGGAATAGCCAAGAAACTAGCAGTAATGACTGATGAGGATTGGGAACTTCTAGATAGAAAGGCACTAGGAACCATTTGATTGTGCCTAGCACCATCAATAGCATTCAATATAATAGAAGTGAAGACAACAAATGAACTGATGAAAGCTTTGGCTAAATTGTATGAAAAACCCTCAGCCTTAAATAAGGTATTTCTCATGAAGCATTTGTTTAATGTGAAAATGATTGAAGGTGGATCTATAATAGACCATTTAAATGAGTTTAATATGATCACTAGTTAGTTAACTTCTATAAAAGTGAAATTTGATGAAGAGGTAAGGGCTCTCTTGGTTTTATGTTCTTTGCCAGAAAGTTGGAATAGCTTGGTAATGGTTGTAAGTAACTATGTATCTAGTTCAAACACTTTGAAATTTGATGATGTTGTTGGTTTTATCTTTAGCGAGGAAATGCAATGGAAAAGCTCATGAGGGTCAACATCAGGTAGTGTTTTGAATTCAAAAAGTAGGGGGAGATCAAAGGAGAGAGGAAAAGGTTCTTGAGGTCATGGAAAGTCAAGAGGAAAATCAAAGGACAAGAGGTCCCAATCTAGAGGATAGAAGAATTGTTGGTAATGTGGGAAACGAGGTCATCTAAAAAAAGATTGTTGGTCTCAAAAGAATAAAGAAGGAGACAAACCAAAAGACAATAAGGAGGCAAATGTGGTAAGTAATAAATCTAAAGATGATGCTTTGATTATTTCCCTAGATAATGCTGATGATTCATGGGTTTTAGATTCAGGGGCCTCATTTCATGCTACACCCCATAGAAGTTATTTTCTTGATTATGTCCAAGGGGATTTTGGGCTAGTTTATTTAGGAGATAACAAACCTTGTCAGATTGTTGGAAAGGGAAGAATCAAGACTAAGCTGCAGAATGGGAATCATTGGCTACTAAAAGAGGTAAGGCATGTTCCAAGGCTAAGTAGGAATTTAATTCCAGTAGGGCAGCTAGCTGATGAAGGTTGCATAGTTACTTTCAGTGATAAAAATTGGAAGGTTTCAAGAGGTTCCTTAATAGTAGAAAAATGTGTGAAAGTAGGCACCTTATATCTTTGTATAGGTCATACTATTCCTTCTACTTTAGTTGTTGCAGAGAAAAAACCAAACAGGTTTAGGAATAGTTTCTACGAGTTTGCAGTAAAAGACTAAAATAGTTGTTGTAGGTTCTGAGATAACATTGTGGCATAATAGACTTGGGCATATGAGTGAAAAGGTATGAAGGTACTTCATTCTAAGAAAGTTTTACCAGGTCTGAAATGTATTAATATGATTTTTTGCGAAAGTTGTGTGTATGGCAAACAAAAGAGAGTTAGTTTTCTCAAGGATGGGAAGCAAAAGAAAGATGAAAGTTGGAGCCTGTGCATATAGATGTATGGGGACAAGCTTAGGTATCTTCTCCTGGTGGCTCTCGGTATTATGTTACATTCATAGATGATGTAACTAGGAAGGTTTCAATTTATTTACTTAGGCTGAAATCTGATGTATTTGAAACATTTAAGAAATGGAGAACCTTGGTAGGGAATGAGATGTGTAATAGATTAAAATGTCTCAGATCTGATAATGGTGGTGATTATTGTAGCAAATAATTTGAGGACTATTGTTCCTTTAATGGAATTCATAGGCAAAAAATAATTCTAGGGACTCCACAAGAAAATGGAGTGGCTAAGCGCATGAATAGGACAATAATGGAGCATGCAAAGAGAATGAGATTGCATGCTAGGCTTCCTTTAAACATGTGGGAAAAGGCTATCAACACCATTGTATACTTAATTAATAGAGGTCCTTTAGTTCCTTTAGGCTGTGGTATTCTAGAGGAAGCATGGACAAGTGAGAAGGTGAGTTAATCTTTTCTCAAAACCATTAGATGTGAAGCATTTGCACATATAGATTCTAAAAATAGAACCAAGCTAGATGCAAAATCAAAAAAGTGTATCTTTGTTGGATATGGCATTGATGAATTTGGTTATAGGCTTTAGGATGCTAAAAAACTAAAAATTGTGAGAAGCAGGGATGTTGTATTCAATGAGAAAGTGTTGTAAAAAGAGCAATTGCAACAACATAAGAAGAAATAAAAGGATTATGTGGTGTTGGATGATACTGTAGATAGTGATGTTCCAGTGGTTCCTTATGCTCCGCAACAGCAATGAGAAATACCACAAACTCTAGTGAATGTTAGACGGTCAACAAGGCTAAGTAGACCTCCTAAAAGGTTTTCTCCCTCTTTGTATTCTATTTTTTTAATAGAGGCTAGTGAACCAGAAGGGTATGGTGAAGTTATGCAGGTGGATACAAAGGTTTAGTGAGAGCTTGTAATGAAAGAAGAAATGTACTCCTTGCTGAAAAATCAAACTTGGAAATTATGTAAGTTGCCTGCAGGTAAAAAGGCTTTACCAAACAAATGGGTTTATAGGTTGAAAGAGGAAGATGGAGGTAAGAAAAGATTTAAGGCCAGGTTAGTTGTAAAAGGACTGGCATAGAAAAATGGCATTAATTTTGGTGAGATTTTTTCTTTGGTTGTTAAGATGACTTCTATTCGTACTATTTTAAGTATTGTAGTTGCTGAAGATTTGTATTTCAAACAGCTAGATGTGAAAATTGCCTTTCTCCATGGTGATTTAGAGGAGGATATTTATATGGAATAGCCCCAAGGATTTGAGGTCAAAGGTAAGGAGAAACTGGTGTGTAGATTGAAGGAGAGATTATATTACTTTAAACACGCACCTCGGCAATGGTATTTGAAATTTAATAGTTTTGTGGGTGAGCAAGGCTACAACTGGTGTAATTTTGACCATTGTTTTTATTTTAAGAGGTTGGATAATGATAGCTACATTATTTTATGTTTATATGTTGATGACATGCTTGTAGTAGGGTCTAACATGGATCACATAAGAGAGTTAAAACAATAGTTAGCACAATAATTTGCTATGAAGGATTTGGGGGTAGCAAAACAAATCCTTAGTATGAATTTTTGTAGAGATAGGAAGAATAGAAAATTGACTCTATCTCAAGATGATTATGTTGAAAAGGTGTTGCAAAGATTCCATATGGAGAATGCAAAAGTTGTCAGCACACCTTTGCATAGTCATTTGAAACTAATTAAGGAGATGTGTCCAAAGACACAAGAGGAGGAAGAAAAAATGTCCAAGGTACCATATGCTTTAGCTATAGGAATTTTAATGTACACCATGGTATGCATGATACCAGATATTGTACATGTTGTAGGATTCATAAGTAGGTATATGAGTAATCTCGGATTAGAGCATTGGAATATGGTAAAATGGATTCTTAAATATTTGAGAGGTACATCCAATAAACATTTATGTTTTGTGGGCTCTAATACTGATTTAGCAGGTTATGTAGACTCACATTTGATAGGGGATGTTGATACCATGTAGAGTACTATAGGTTATGTCTTTACTATAGGTGGGACAACGGTGAGTTGGATCTCTAGGTTGCAAAAGGTGGTTGCTTTATCCAACACGAAGGTAGAGTATGTAGCTGCAACAGAGGCAAGCAAGGAGATGATATGGCTGCAATCTTTCATGGAAGAATTAGACAAACAATAGGCTAATAGTTATTTGTTTATAGACAGTCAGAGTGCCATACATCTTGCAAAGAATTCTGCCTTGCATTCAAAGACCAAACACATATAGTTAAGGTATCACTTCATCCAATCAGTGTTAGATGATGGATAGTTACAGCTGGAAAAGATACATACAGATGCAAATCTAGAAGATATGTTTACGAAGGTAGTGACAAGTGAGAAGCTGAGATGCTCTTTAGCTTTGGTTGGTCTTCAAGACTGAAAACAATAAAATTAGAATAGCAAAGTTTAGGGTGCTTATTTCTAGTGGGAGCTACAGGGCCAATGGTGTTATGACCAGTCTCCAAGTGGGAGATGATATGTTGTGGAGTTTGATCAGTCTCCAAGTGGGAGATTATTGTTATATGGAGCCTAATCAGACTCAAAGGTTAAATTTCTCCACTTTTATTAGCACGGTTTCTCCCCAAATTATTTAACAAGGGTTTGGGGGCAACACCCCCGAAACCTCAAATGAATTTTCTTATTTTATAAAGGTGTCAAAAGTTTTTTTTTCTTCTATTGGCCAACATAAGAAAACCCTATTTTGTAACCGACATAAGGTTTGATAAAGCGACTAAGGGTTAGGGTTTCCATTGATGTATTGTAGCATTTTGCAGTAGTATTTAGTTGCAAGGATTGCTGGTTGTAATCGGTTTGATTTGTTGGATAATAATATTGGACTCTTTATTGGTGGATGTAGCCTGAGTTTGGGTGAACCACATTAAAACTTGTCTCTCCCTGTTATTATTTCTATGTATTTTCATTCCTCTATTTAATATTTATTTGCATTTTAATTGATATCTTTTGCATGCAGTTCCTAACAGTCTCCTGTTCAAATGTTCAAGTTAGCTTTAGTTGTCCAAGCCAAAGCAAGAAAAGAAATTTTAAAGTCCCACATTGAGGATAGTGAACTCATAAATGATGCATCTAGTATTTTGGAAAAGCTGGTGCCAATATACCGAAAGGATACCTCTTTGTTAGCCACTTGTCCACTCAAGGGACTAATTCATTATGTAAGTACACACTTTGAATCTCTTGAAAATTCTTCTAAAACAAAAGTTAGACAAGATTTTAATGAGAAAAGGTTAGATGAGTTGACAAAGTTGATAGTCCATGATAAGGCTTAGCTAGATAATGGGATATAGAATATTCAAAGTGCTATTGTAGAAACTGGTGATGTATATAAATTTTGTTTATCATGGCTGGAATTTACAAAGAAGATAGAAGAAAAGATTAATGAATTGGAAGAAAAACTAATGAATATTTCTAAGAATTTTGATTTGGTACATGAATCAACCAGTAACAAAGAAGCTCAACTCATCAACATCCATAATGACTTGAATGATTTAATAAGTCAAAGGTATCAAATAAAGAGTAGAATGGGACAATTGAGAAAACTTATCAGTCCCAAACTAGATTCAATGACTAAGCTTGTGTTTGAAGCATGACTTGCTGGACAAACTACCACACCATTAGATATACAAAAGGCAGAAACTCTAGTTTTTCTACTTAGTGGACACATTCAGGTTTTCGATAATGCCAAGAAAGGCTGGGATTGTGAGTTGGTATAGTTCAAGAACATTTTCAATGATATTCTCCAACACATGTAATATAAAGATGAAGATTGTACATATAAATTTGTAGCAAAGTACATAAGTATTTTGAAGACCTGACAAAATTTTGGTTCTAAAACACACCCTTTGCCATTTATGTTAAAGGGAGAGAAGAATATCTAGTGAAAAATGGCTAAACATATCAAGGGAAGAAGAAAAATAGAGTGAATATAGTAAGGGGGAGCAGTCAAGCATTTTTCACTAAGTGTTTCCATCAATGCCAAAGGGGGAGATTGTTGGCAAGAGACACTGCTCTGGTATAGACTTGTATGTTGTCATTGATGGCAACAAGACTCAGATATCTCATCAACATGATAGAAAGAAAAAACTCTAGAAGGTCTTATTGGAATTCAGATCCGGTTGGCAAAAATGACTAAGTATGGGCAAGAAATAGAGTAAGGGATAGTAAGTGGATTAACGTGCTTCTGTAACAGAAGACCTAGAAATGCATTTCAGCTATAATGTTTATAATTGTTTGATGTGGATATATTCCAGTAATCCAATCCTGACTTCCTCTGAAAGTCACTTGGAAGAAATATCTAAGTCTTGATGAATAGAGGTACAATAGAGACAATGAACAGGGCATGGTATAATGGTTCACATTCCTCCACAAGTGCATATTTTCTTCTACAATATCGAGGAAACTAAGAGACATGTCATGACTACCTAAATCTAGGATTATAGCCTCTGAAGTCCAATAGATCACATTCCACAATCTCCCTAGTATTGACTTCCACTTCAACAATATTTCTCTATGATAGAGCAATAGTTTCATGATCCACATTTCAACATGCATAAGTATTTTACTCCGCGGTTCTAAAGGTATGTCAAGTAGTTAGAAATGAACAATGGACATGATTTTTGTGGCCCCATTTGGTCTACAGTGCAAGCTATGATATGACAGTCAAATTGCTCAAGTATGTTCTCAAGGGTGAAGCTGACAAAAATGTTTTATCATGCAAATAAGGTACATTGTTTTGACCAATGTCTTAAGTGGTAAAATGTTTATATGAACCTATATGAACATTCTTATGGAAGGATTTAGGTCCGCATAACATATAATGCATTAGATTGAGGCAACAAGTTACATCTTTCAAGGTACACATTTCATATTTTGGATGCTGACTTGATTATGGATCAAATTATGATGTGGATATATAAGGTCGATGGATTTTGGTGTTGAAGTAGTGAAAGTGATGTAAGCATAAAATAGCAGAGAAGAAATAGAGATTAGTGATGATGAAGACTTAGGACTCAGAATTCAGTTGTTGTACCCTAGCATACTGATAGATGATGTTGCAGTATTCAAATTTCCTATATAATTCCACTTGTACTTAGCAGTGAGTCTGGAATGAGCCACCATTAGGATTTAATAGCCCTCATTGTAATCTTTCTAGGTTTAGAGTTAAGGTAGTGAGCCTGCTAGACCTAGTTGTACTTCATGGCGTTGGGCCAGTATGTTCTAGGCCCATGGAGTGACCAAGCTTGAACATTATCATTTTTAAAAGTATGCAATATATTGAGAGCTAATTCTCTATGTGGTTTTTCCTCGCCTTGGGGTTTTCCACGTAGAAATACTAATGTTCATGTGTTATGACTTTGTGGTTGCACTTCTTATGCTTACTTTACTTTCATGTTATTGAATTTGGTAAATGGATTAATGAATGTATGATAGAAAAGTTTTACAGAATACTGATTCACCCCCCTCTCAGTATTCTTTGTATTCAACACACATATCTCTACTTCAATCCAAGATTCTTGTTGCACCTTTATCAGCCTCAACAATGTCCTTTTTGTAGTCCATAATGAACTTCTTGAAGTAGAATCATTATGATCTTGGTACACTATCTGAACCTTAAACTTTTTGTTGCAAAACCACAATAAGACATTTTTTATTTTTCCTACGGTAGAGTTTGGCATATTCATTTTTTCTCTCTTTTCTATAGTTCAAGATATCCTTGGATTTATAAAGTTATAATATGAAACAACTAACCTCTTACATGTAACCAATTAGATGGGCTAGTTGTTAAAATGGAAAAAATATAATTGATATTCCTCTTTTATAGAATTACTTATCTCAATCTTACTCAACCATTTTAATTTGGAAAAAGAAAACCACATCCCTTTTAAAATTGTATGAGTCATTAAAGGGTGTGTCTCAACCTATTGAGGCTTAATTATCAACACATTCCTAATATTTATGAAGTCATAGGAGATATTCTTACGAACCTAATTTTAAAAGGCTTTCCATTGACAAATTAAATGCAATGGAAGTAGTAGCCCCATCATTGTAGAGGGGAATTAAGAACTCCACCCTTCATTATGGGGAATCTTAATGAGCCTTAAGTTCCTTCCTTTGATTTTATCTCATCACTATTTTTGTGTAACACTAATATTTTTGCTATTTTAGAGGAGTATTTCTTCATAGCATGTTAGTATTTTAATTTGCACCTTTCAGTGCAACACAAAATGGAACATGTAAGATAAAAACCTTTATTTGAATTATTAGTGGAAGCTCCCTTTTAAAAGAGTGAATGAAATGATAAGTTTCTTTATACTAAATATTATAAAAAAATACCTAGAACTATCAAGGATTTCAGTATGAAATAAAAACAAACTTAAATCTAAATTGAATGTCTTTTTGTTCTCAAGCTAGAGCATAACATGATTGAACACTTCTACACTAGACATGAGATTTTATTTTTTATGTCTAATATAGAAGTTAATAAACTCTCACAGTTTTGAACTAAACATAGAGAATAAAAATATTGATTACAACATAGTTGGATTGAATAAAACACATACATAAACAACTATGAATTAAATATGAATAATCACATATAAATTTACAATACTCCCTTCAATAAGAAGTGCAATATAAAGCTTGCAATAATTATCAAATTATACTAAACTCACAAGACAAAGAACATGAAGATTGCAAAACTCTTTCAACAACAATTTTAATAGCTCCATTTACAAGACTTGTTTCTATCCCAAGATTGGAAGTTAACATTACCCTTCCAATCTTTTAGGCAATTTGTGAAATAGTAGAAGTGCTTGCTGTGAGTTTATGACTGAATGTTGTAACTGAAGAGCTAATATAATGGAGCTCGCCTGTATTACTATTTGATGTTGGGTATCAATTTATATTTAGAAGTAAACATGGTGCTGGATTGTGTGCTAGGAGTTCAATGACGTGTATTTATTTTTTGATTTAACCCTATGTTTTCTTCCTATTCAGAATGAGCCTTTCTCGTGGGATCCAACACTACAGACTAAATTTATGGTTGATTGTTCATGTGAACTAGATAATTCTGACAATAGGGAATCTAAGGTTATACTATGTCCACAAATCCAAGTCATTATAATTGGATATGTGATGTGGCCATAAGATAGATTCTTTTTAATTCATCATGCAGTTAGTGATAACTTCTTGGATTTTATTTGTGCCTACTATTTAGAAAGGCTGAATTGAATGTTTGATGTGATCACTATTTGAGAAGTTTATAATCTATCACAACCTTAGGAAGTTTATTTTCAAAGTCATGGGTCACTGCTACAATATTAACCATGTATGCTTTTGTCATGATTTGTATTTGAGTGAGCTTAGTCATACTTGACAACCTTATCAAATGATCATGTTTTCTTGCCTTTCCTTTTTTTACTATATTACAAAGGTTTGTTCTATGATTTTCTTATTATCTAGTCCTTACTATGATCATCTATGTCATATCCATAGTGTGGATAGTGATTCCTAGTGGGTTGTGCTTGAGAGATTGATTGTCATGTTTGCACCGTGTCACCTATCTTTATTGGATTATTTTATTTGGGCTTTGTATGCCTCGTTTGGTTAAATGAGATGAGCTTAGGTCTAGCAGATTGAGTCCTCATGCATGGCCTTGAGTACTTGTAAAGGATAAGGATGCATATGAGAAGGTCTATCTGTTTATTGGGCTTCAAGTTATCCATCTGTGGGGCGTTGACTCGGCCATGTTTGAGTCTCCTCATCGGTATGAGTAGTGTAATTGAGTCCATATGGTGCCATCCCTTCAAGTATGCATGATGACCCTCCATTTGATTACACTCTAGCATCTAGTACCTTAGTAGTCGTGAGTAGTACCTGACCTATGACCTTGATGAGTACCTCTATGTTATGACTTTGGTTGTATGCATTGTTTTTCATGTCTACTCCATGATTGATGTGAGTGTTGGCCATCTTATATCCCCTTGTTGTCCTTCTATTTGGGCCTTGTGACTACCTCTGAGCATGGTGGGGTGGTCTCTTATGAGTCCACATGGTTGGGAGACATTGCCACCGCCATTGGGGACCAGTGTACAGATTTTGGAGTACCAGTTGGAGATGTTATTTCTCTCTATTACTTTACTAGTTGATGTACTCATTTAGTTATTGTATCATATTCATGGTTATGCCATTGCACTGTATATTCTTTTATGTAATTGTACTCTCTTAAGAGAGAAGATGCAATCATTGAATTAATGAGAAGAAGTGAGTTGTTTCCTATTCGGTTTATAGATTTCGATGTGGGTATTGGATCCACTTGTACTATGATGCTTGGATTCATCTTTATAACTAGAATGGGACATAGAAACATTTAAATTGGTGTTTTAAATGAATGTAGTTGTTGATGATTGTTTTTACACAATCATAACAAAAGTTAAAATTCATAAATGAACCTAACTATCTTGAAAGATATAAAGAAATCAATTAAGATTACTTAATCCCAAGTTTCTGTATGGTCAGGTCTTGACCTGTTAGATAGTTCAATAGGTTACTATGAAGCTATAATATGCAAGGGGCCTTACGTGATTTAAGGTGATTACTGACTTACTGGACTCTATTTATGCAAATTTTTACAAATAACACCAAATTATCTATACCTTTGCACAAATTTGTTACTGTATATCAAAAGCTCTGAATGATCTATGTTAAAACAAGCTTTTCCTTTCCAATATGTATAAAGATTGCCAAGTATCAACTCAATTGCTCTTAATTTGTTCAAATGTTAGACAATCTCTTTTAGATTTCTGCATTTCAGCTAATTATTTCAAAGTTTGGGAAAAGTTAGAGAAAATTAAAATTCAACATCACTTGCTACAAGATCTAAATGCTCTGTTATGCACATGGTAAAGATTATAGCAAATTCAATTAACTCAGCAGATCAAATCATTAAATGCAAATGTTCTGAATATTTCCACAAACAAGCATCCAAGATTGCGAGCTTTAAGAGAAATTGTTTCAAATATAAAGAAGAGCTAGAAGACACTCAGAAATAGACGCAGACCTCCAGATTCATTTATATTCAAAACACATAGCCATATATGATTTACAATGTAGGCATGACTCTTATCTTTATTAACTGAATTCACAAAAACTTACAATGCTTTACAGATACAATAAGAAAGCTGGACATTTCCACGCGTTCCTTAATGCAGACACAAGTGACCTCCTCTATATTAAAATACTCCTTCAATTCAAAGTCTCAGAATGAATTACAAATGCTATACTATTTTCTACAAATCCCTATGTAAATAATATACAAGTAGCCATGTCTCTTATATAGAATTTGAACTTTCAAATGGCTATGGCTACTACTTTAATCCACGGCTGAGATCCTTCTATTTCTAATCAATAGTGTATTTTTGTTTCTAACCGCCTGCCCAAAATATCTATTTGGCATCTTTTCCCTCGCTCAAATGATGCCATTAGAATCTTTACAAAATAAAAGTCCCCTTTCTCTTTGTTGACTCTTTCCTGCCAAGGCATCTTTACTTGACGTTTTTCAAAAACCCTTTACACTTGTTTGTCCTTTCACTTTTTCAAATATTTTTTGAAATTATCAATTACACCTTCTACAAAGGTGCGGTCTGCTCCTGGACTTTTTGCTAAAATATATTCTTGCATCACCACCCTTTCTTTCAACTTTTTCTCTTAATTTTCTGAGCCTTCTCTTTTCTTCTTGTATTTGTTCATTTTAGCTCGCTCTTCCATTAATGTATCTATCATTTGCTTACTCAGAATTGCATCAGGATTTTCTATACATGGTGTGAATATGGCCTTGAATTCTATTAAGGCCCTCTCTAAATCATATGCTAGCATCTCAACACATTCATGTTGTAGGAGTCTTTCTATGATCCTTTTATGCATTTTTATCATGTCTTCTACGTTTTCTTCCAACTCCTGTATAATTGTTGTACATCTTTTGAGGTTATCTTCCTCAAATTGAAGCTCCATTATTGTTACTGGCAATTTATTCATCAATTCAACACTAAGTGCTCCTTCATGAATCAATTCATCTGCTCTTCTTGCCATTTCCATCAACTGCTCAATCTCTGATTTTCATTCTTCTTTTTAGACTTGGAAGTTATGTATGAATATCATACATCTATTCTTCTCTTCTAAACTTATCTTCTAGCTTTCCACAACTTGCTTTATTATTTGCTTTCCTTCTTGCATGAAATCATTAAACCACTCATCAAAAATATTAGCTTTAAACCTTTTATTTTCCATATCTTTTATCTCCTCTTTGGACATTATTGCTATATTAGTAGGTAAATCAGGAACTGTGGCATTGGGATCAAATATCCCCTTAATGTATTGCTGCAGCTGGACAATGTGTCCTTTTAAATGTTCCAATTTATTTTTATCCTTCCTTAGGATATCAGCTATTACCTAGTGCATATCCTCCCATTCATGGAGGTGTTGTTCTCTTGTTGAATGCCCAAGATCACTATTCAATATCTTATATTCTTCTAAGGCTATTTCACCTTTTTCCTTTTCTTTCTATGGTATAGCTAGGTTTAGAGTTCTTGATCCATCTGGACATCTCTAGATTGCTGACATTGTCCTAGCTTTTCTTTTCTCTTTCCTTGGAGTTGTCTTTTCTCCTAATAAGCTCTTAATATCAATTGGAGCTAACTGCATTTCTTTCTTTTCTGTCCTTATTTCTCCTTCCAGCCATGTAGGAAACTCTTTTTTGCCCTCTGTAACTTTCTCTTCATCAATTACCTCCTCATGAGGTTTGTCTGTCTTTACTTCTCTTTGTTGTTGCTCCTGCTGTTGTTGTTGCTTAGGTAGCTATTCTAGATTTTGTTGTTGTTGCTGATCTTGTTGTTCCTCTTCTAGATTTTGATGTTGTAATGGAGGCTCTTGTTCTTTTGACTCAACTTCATTTTCTTCCTCCTCTAACTCAGTATCTCCCCCTTCTTGATCTTCTTCTTCAAGAGCTTTTTCTGCTGATGATTCTTCTTTTTTATCATCTCTTGCCTGCTCCTCAGGTTCATTCTCATCTATTTTTTCTCCTACTTCTTTTTCTTCATGCCTTTTAATTTCTTCTTCTGATTTGTCTATGTTTCCTATTTGTGGTTGCTCTGTATATACTGGTGAACTAGTCTTTACATCATCTTCTTTTACTTCTTCTTCTTGATCTTGCATGATTTATGTATTTTTCTCTTCTTCCCTTGGCTCACCATACATGTTTAGCATGTTTAAGGCATCTGTACCTAAAGTTTCTTGTTTTGTTTCCTCTTCTGCTGAAGTAGGTGTTTCTGTAACCATTTCCTCCAGTATCTTCTCCCTTTCAGCCTCCTCAATTTTATGTGCTTCTTCCTGCACATCCTTAATAATTTCTGGTGGAACTAAAGTATCAAAGGGATTTGTTGACTCTGCTTCCTCCTATACTTTTCCTTTTTCTTGCTCTGTTCCATGTCCAATCTCCATTTTAGTTTGATTGTTGGGCCCTTCCTCTTCACTTAGGAAGTCACTCGAATCCTCTTCTATATCAATTGCCTTTCCTTTATACATTGTCTCTTCTTCACTATTACTGCTCTCAATGTGTATAGTTTCTACAGATTGTTTGGCTTTTTTGCTTTCTACTTCTTGCTGCATTTCTCTAGCCAATTCTATTTTTACTTTAATGAATGTTTGTCTGGGGTCTATAGAAGTGGAAGCACCCTATATGTTGCTCAGTTTTTCTCTTACTTCCTCTGCTCCAATTACCCTCTCTGATTTAGAAGCTTCTCCTTTAGTCAAACCTATTGGTATTGCTCTCATAATTGGTTGTCTTGCTACTCCTTTAGTTGTTTGTGCCTCCTCTGCACTTACTTCATGGCTTATAGATTTTGCATCAAAAAAAGTTTCATATGCCACTACAATTGTTATGCCTAAGGCATATGGATCCATTAATGTGGCATTTTTGTCTTTTTCCACAATTTAGCTTCAACAAATTTTCTCTTCTTTTCATAAAAACACTGCAAGTCTTCACTGGGCTCTACTTTTCTTTTCCTTCCCTTCTTGGGATATGTGACCTCCTTGCCTTCAGCTTTTAACTCTTCAACTCTGTCTTTCAGCCATGTTTTTGAAAATAATATTACTGGCTTAGATAATACATCTAATGATGTGTTCCAAGGCTTTGACCATTTAGGCTCTATAATAGGAGCCAACCTTGCCTCTTTATAACTTTGATGTAATAATTGATTATCTTCCTGCACCTCCGGAGGAACATATATATTACCAATAGATTTCATTTGCTCCACAGTTAATCTTTTGTGAGCTCTTTTCCTCACCTCCCTGTCGTTTTGGCAATCAGCCTAGAAATCCTCAATGTGTACTTGTTGTTTATATTTGTTATCTACAAAATTCTGAATTCTATGGAAAGGTTCGAATCTTCTTGCTAAATCAAATTCCTTGAAGCCATAATACCCTAATTCTTGCTCTGAATAACTTGCTACTTCTTCACTAAAACAAGAATATCTGCCAATTGCCCATGGCAATTTCACATTTCCCATGTTATTGAATTTCCTTTTGTACATTTTGAACACATTCAAATTCTGTCTTGAAAACTCTAACACAATTAATTTGTCAAAAGGATACCTGGAAAGCATGAATGGTTTCCCTTCAAAATCCTAAGTCCTTATGTAAGTGAAGTGCTCAAATTGAATGAACCATGAACTGTGCAATCCAATTGCATATTCTGCATCCTTAGACAATCTTTTATCAGGTTTGTCCCTCACTATCCTCACCAGGTAGGTATAAAAAACATCATTCACTAAAGCAAAATTCTTTAAGGCATTCACTTCTTGTAATATAGGGTAATGTTCATACACTAGCTTCTGATTAAGGCCATTTCCTAAAACACCAATCCTCTCTATCCCATGAATAAAAGGCCTAATCTCTACAGCACAGGAATATAACACATAAGATGATAAACAAAATGGCAAGCCCTTCTATTGTCTCTGCATGGCCTGCCTCCAAATAAATGTACTAATGGCCTTAGCCCAGTGAATTTGTCCTTGCTTCTTTTCCTCTATTCTTATGAACTCGATGACAGTGAACATCTAGGATTCGCATTTGGTGCCATCCCTCAATCCAACTAGTCTGCTTAGCATAGTGATCATCAAATAGATCTCCTCCCTGAAATGTATCCTCATCAGATTCTTGGGTATCTTGGCCACTACCTTTGGTTTATTTTCTAGACTATACCAGTTGCGAAATATTTTACCCTTGCATTCTCCCTCATTTGTGTAGAAACTCTCATTATACTGATCAATATCAATATCACTCATCTTCTTTTTGATTTCTAATCCAAAAGTTCTTGCAATCCCTTTAGGAGTTAGATCAACAATTAATATGTCATGTAACATTACCTTTCTTGTATTAGGGTCATACAAAATTATACAGTCCAAACACAAATCTCTAGCCTCCATTGCCAAAGGAAAACCTGAAGCTCTATATAACCCGCTATCCCAAATGCATTTCATATCAAGTGAGGCATCTGCAGCAGTAATCTTTTTGTATTACTACGAAATGACATTGAAAAAGTTCTAACCCTCATTAAATTTCTCTTTGTTTGAGTGTTAAATTTGCATTAATTACAGTAATTAATGCATTACGTCCTCGGCCTTTATTATAGTGTTTATTCCTTTGAAACTTTTAACCATTAGTCAAATTCTGCATACATTACTTTTTCCTTTGTATATTTCCTTGTATGTTCCCTTTGTATATTTTCATTGTATCTTTCGAACATACAAATGCCCAAACCTACAAAGGCTTTTCTGTTGTTAATCCCTTTTGACATCCGAACTCTATATATTAGCTTGTATATTGGATGTACATTATAAGCATACAAAACTAATATACAACTGGTGGGGTCCACCTTATCTTTCAAATTTGCATTTTCATGATGCCTATACCTTCGTATCTCTTTCGGACTTCAACCTCTTATAAATCACATTATACTTACCTTCAAATCTATGATGTATACATCTCAATGTATCTCTTGATATTCGATTCAGATGTGATGCATTGGATTTTTCATATTTCAATCTTATTGAATTCCAGCTCGTATGTATAAAGTAATGTACATTTTAGAACATACATACAAGCACGGAAATATGCAACAGTTTAACTTCATTTGATAACCCTTTTGATTCTGTGATGTATAAAGTGCAATGTACATCGGATTGTATATAAGGAATATACACTGCACGATATACAAAGACTTTAATGTCTTTTATAATTCTTCGGTTCCGTGATATATATGAATCAATGCATCGCCATATATACTTTAAGTTTGAATGCATCATTTATATTGTATTTCAATTTTCTTTCAATTCCGTGCTGTATAAAGTACATGTATCTGGCCCAACATCTTACATACAAACCCAAAATATGCAACCATTATTCCATATTTCACTACCATTTCGATTCTACCTTGTAAATAACTGCAATGTATATGACCAAACATACATATACAAAATGCAAAAATATACAACGATTATGTCAATTTCAATAACCTTTCAGTTCCACGCTATGTATAACTCATTGTACATTTTCTTTGTATATCTGCTATTTACCAAATATACATAGCGGATTTCAACATTTATTCACTTCAACTTTGACTTTTTCTGGCCTAACTTGTATATTAAGATAAAGCGTTAGCAATATGTATACAAGTATAACAACATACATTTTAAACCCGATGACCTCCTTTTTGCGACTAAGGTAACAACCTGATATACAAATGCATTTGTATATGAAATGACCTTGTACATACAAAAAACTTTCTATATACAAAACACAAACCCTCTGATTGTACATTTACCAAAAACTCTATAACTTGCAAAATATAGGGAATTTTGAGATGGTTCAAAAAGCAACCCTTATTCATTTTTCACAATGAATTCACCTATACTATGCACTGGCACTCAATGTTATTTTTCATTATTTTATCCCAGGTTTGTACTTTCAGTTACCTTTTCCCTTTATCACCAAGCAAGCCCACACAACAGCAACTAAAAGCCAGCTACAATAGGGGTCCTCATTTTGCTAAGAAGTAAAATGGGGCATGTTGCGAGCATCACAACAACTAGAAACCAAATAAAACAATTAAATTAAAACCATTAAAGAAAATAAAATTAAATAAATTCATAATTTCTAACTATCTTTTCTACAAATCATCATTCAACTTGAGACCTAATGTATTCAATAAGGTGCATGAATTTTCATTTTCAATTTAAGTGGGTACACATGATTAATAAGCATCATCTTGCAAATCAGCTGAACAAACCAGTGACTGACATTAGACTACCTAGTTGATGTCATTCCCTCATAGTCGACTGGATAGAGCCTTGCTGCCAGCAGGCATTCATAGCCCCGACAAAGTTATCGTTACAATTCTCCTAAGTAGAGCCCCACTGCCAACAAGCGTCTATAGCCTCGGTAGAGTTACTTAGATGACTTAACCTGGATTTCAGTAAAATCCATTTTATTTATTTATATTTTATATTTTATACTTTGACAGATATTTCATAAGATATTTCAGTTGTAACTTCATGATGCAAGGAACAATCACTTGCTAAAATTAATCTGAGAATTGTAATGGTAGCAAGGGTGACCTCTAATTTTTCACCTAATATCTACACTGGTAGGTTCAACAAACCCAAGGATTTTAGGTGTGTCATTGTGAGAACTTCCCTTGAATACTCAACCCATTCTTATTGAATACAAAACTTCTCAAGTTAACTAACTTTCTACATTCATGACAGTCACAACAAATTATGCATGAATTTCAAATAATTCACTTGAATGCTCTTAATTTTATATTATTTTCAGTGGCTGTTAATCTGCTCCTGTATACTCTAAAACAAAACAAACATCTCTGCTACAGCAACACAACACACAAACCAAAACAAAACAAACAAAACCAAAACACACAAAACAAAAAAAACAAAACAACTGTACATTATTCACATTATGATACAACAGACCAACCACCCTCACCTCAAGCCTGAAAGTAGTGCTTCAAGTGTTGGCCATTAACTAGTAATGGCACATCTTCTCCAGTTAAGGTCTTAAGCCTGAAAGAGTTGTCTCCAATTATTTCTGACACTTGTAATGGACCTAACCATAACTTGTCAAATTTTCCATGATTTCCCTTTTTCTCATGTGCTTTGTCCCAGCACAGCACTAAGTCTAAAATTCTAAATGTTTTGACTCTTGCCCTTTTGTCAAACCATCTCTTTACCACCGCCTGACGTTTAGCAAACTTTTTGATGGCTTGATCTCTTTTTTCATCTAATTCCAACAGTTGGATTATTCTAGCTTCTCTGTGGTCATCAAAGCCTAAGTATTCATTAGCAAATTTCCAAACTGGCATTCTTAAATTAACTGGAAGTATGGGATCATTCCCATAAACTAAGTGATAGGGTGCATTGCCTAAAGATGACTTAACCCTGGTCCTATCTACCCACAGCGCATACTTCAATAATGTGTTCCATTCTCTGGGGTTCTTTTCAATGAGTTTCTTGATTATATCTAATAAAATCTTATTCGTTGACTCAGCTAACCCATTACCCTAAGGATAATAATTTGAAGAACACTGTAAAACAATTCCAATTTCAAATGCCCATTTAGAAAACTTCAAAGAAGAAAATGCAATGCCATTGTCACATACTAGCGAATAAGGAGCCCCAAACCTGGTTATAATGTTCTCTTCGAGGAATTTGATGACTACCTCAGTAGTAGAGAATTTGCAACATGTGGCTTCAGTCCACCTTGTACAGTAATCAGTCACTGTCAGTATAAATTTGTGTCCTGCAGATGATGGAGGATTAATGACTCCAATGAAATCCAAGCCCCACTGTGCAAATGGCCTAGACTCAATGACTGGCTGTAATGGATTGGCTTGATTTCTCCCTTTATCTGCTGTATTCTGACAGATGTGGCAACTTTTGATGTGATTCTCTATGTCTTTAAACATAGTAGGCCAATAGTAACCTGCCCTCAGTATCTTATGTGTTGTGGCTAAATAGGAACCATGAGCAGTTCCATACTTATCATGCAAATCAAGCAACACCCGGTCTACTTCATCTTTATTTAGACATCTTAAATAGATTCCTTCGTGGTTCTTCTTGTACAGAAGACCTCATTGTACCATGTATTTTTGTGCTTTGATCTTTAAATCCTTTCTCTGTGAAGATTTCATCTTGTTTGGATATTTTTTGGATATCAGAAACATGTTCAAATTGTCATACCACCCTGATGTCTCATTAGTATTCAATACATACTGCTATTTTACCAAATTTGGGTCTATATTGGCTATGGTTTGGACTAGATCTTGTCCTCTGACTAACTTCATAGGAATGATTTCCATGTCAAATTCTTGTAAAGTGGTGATCCACTTATCTCTTTTCTCTCTAGGTTCATTTTGCATCAGCAACATCTTCACTGCTGCATCAGGTACTATAGCCTTAACCTGACTGCGTAAGATGTAGTGTCTAAACTTTTTTACTGCTCTTACCAATGCAAATGCTTGCCTTTCTATATCCAAGTATTTCAACTATGCATCTTTCAAAGGTGCACTCATAAATGCTATTGGCTTCTCTTCATCATTTTCTCCTTTCTGTGTCAAAGTAGCTGCAACAAAATGTATGGATGCAAATGAATAAATATAGAATGGTTTTGCGTAATTTGGACTTACCAATACAGGAGTTTCAGAAATTGCTTCTTTGATATCTTCAAATGCAGCTTTTACTACTGGTGTCCATTCTATATCTGCATCTTTCTTTAACATGGCATTTAATGGTCATACAATCTTTGCAAACCCTGTAATGAACTTCTTGACAAAGTTAATTTTACCAAAAAATGATTTTGATTCCTTTTTAGTATTTGGTAATTGCAATTTCTTGATTCCTTCTATTCTATCAGGATTAATTGATATCCCATTCTTAGAAATGACGTGTCCTAGTAGTTTTCCTTCTGTTACTCAAAACACACATTTCTTAGGATTTAGCAAAATTCCATACCTTTCGCATCTCTTGAGGACTCTTCTCAGATATTCAGCGTGAGTAGATGCATCCTTAGAATACACAATTAGATCATCCATATAAATTACAATGCACTTACCTGTCAGTCCATGGAATGCAATATCCATAGCCCTCTGAAAAGTGGCACCCGCATTGATTAGTCCAAACAGCATTCTTCTGTAAGCATAATTACCCCATTTACATGTGAAAGTGGTTTTCAACCTATCCTCTTTATCGACCAGGACCTAGTTATACCCTGAAAATCCATCCAAGAAAGACATCATCTTGGCCCCATTCACTGCTTGCAACACTTCATCTATGGGAGGCAGAGGATAATTATCTTTCTCAGATGCTTTGTTTAAATTCCTAAAATCTACGCATAACCTGATATCTCCACTTTTCTTTCTAACAGGTACTAAATTAGGTACCCAGGTTGAGTGTCTGATAGGGAAAATTATCCTAGCAGACAGTAGTTTCTTCACTTCCTCAAATATCAAAGGTTCTAAGATTGCATTCACAGGCCTTTATTTTTGCCTGAATGGTTTGATATCTGGCTTTAAAGGTATCACATGAGTGATGATGGACATGTCATAGGTCTTCAAATCTTCATACATCCATGCTATAACATGTTTATAGTCTTTCAGAACATCAATAACTTCTTTTCTAATCTTCTCTGAGCAGGCCTTTCCAATTTGTACATTTTGGGGATTCTGTTCTATTCCTAAGTTGTAAGGATCACACTTACCTCCCTCTATTTTAGGCAAATCTTTCTGTTTTACTACTTCGTCAAAGTCAAAGATTTGTTCCAACTCAATCACCCCTTTGGGTAAGAAATTTCTCTTTAAATTGATTATGTCTTCTTCGTCCCAAGACATATAAGGTCTCTCTTGTTCATCAATAATTTAGGTCTCAAATACTTCATTGCAAGTTAGAAAATCTACAATTTGTTGATCCCCCTTAAATACCTGAAAATGAGTTACATTATTTGACACACTGGGCACATTCACTAATTCTACAGCAAATCTTTTCAATCCGGACAATGTTAAAGGTTCTAAGGTGCTAGCAACAACTGCTAGTGCATCTGGCCTATGGTTTAGTTCTCTAGGGATATGCTCTATATTGAAAGCATCAAATGAGTCTATTAAATCCCATACCCTATGCCTGTAACAAACCATTCTATTATAATTGCAAGCATATACTTTCCTTACCTGTCTAACTACTAGCTCAGAGTCAGAAAACACTCTGATCATTTTTACCTTTTTCTTTATAGCCATGACCAGTCCATAGATTAAAGCTTCGTACTCTACAACATTGTTAGTACAAGCAAACTGTAACCTATATGTTGCTATGTATGATTTGCCATGAGGATCTATTAGTTCTACACCAGCACCTGCACCCTGTTTAGATTTGGAACCATCACACTTTAATGTCCACATGCCATCCCTATTCTTTTGACATTTTTCTTTAGCATGTTTTACCTTTTCTATCACCTACACAGTGTTATCTTGTTTATTCCTAGGCAATTCATTCTAGCCTACTTGTACAGTTATCTTTTCAGTTTGAGGATCAGAATGATAGACACTTTTACCTTTTGAATCTTCTCTTAAATCTGAAGTTGATTCATTTATGTTGTTCTAAAAATAACTCTCTGGGTGATTAACCTTTCCTTCTTGGGGTTCCACCCCTTTTGTGCATTTTATATACTGATGTTCAATAATGTCTTTGCACATGCCACAATTTTCTTCAGAATGTAACCTATTGTGAACTCTACACTTATTTTGTATAACTTGCATTAAAATGGAAGATTTTGTTCTATGCACTTTTCTATTTCTTGTCTGATGACCTGACTAAAATTACTCAGTGCATTATTTTCTTCATCAGAAGAGTTTCCATCAGACTCAATAAATAATTTTGTTTCTTTATTAATAGGCTTTTCTCCAAAATTTAGCATTAAAATTTCTTCAATATGTACCCCTCTATTAGTAACTCTGTAAACACCAGGCTCAACAGAAGCATACAATATTTCATTAGTCCTATTGTACTTTGTGATCATATGTTTCATCCTAGGTTCAGCTTCTATTCTAATCTGATTTGGCACACCTCTCCAAGGTAACCACATATGTGATAAATCGGTGGCCATATATCCATTCAAAGTCTTTGACCAGTCTCTACTCAATAAAATCCCATAAGTTATAGGTATATCCACTACTTGGATGTCAATGAACTGACTTAACCTAGGGTCTAAAGCTAACTGCATCTGCATATGCATTAATTCTCCAATCACATTAACTTCAGTTTTGTCTAGCTGTGTAACAACTTTGGCAGATTTAGCAGGGGTCAACCCTAAAATTTTAAATATCCCTAATGGCATTACATTGGCTGAGGCACTTGAATCTACCATACAATTATGTATATTCTTTCCACACAATCTAATAGTTAGCAAGAAAGGAGGAGCATCCTTTTTGTCGACATACATTACAACATTGGTGTTAGATGGTTGATCAACCTTCTTACTCTTTTCTTTGGACTATGTATCCCTATTAGGAACATTTACCTCAGTAGAAACTTCACCTGTCACAGATGCATCCAAGGATTTAATAAAAGAATTTCTAACCCCTGGAGTTTTCAACAATTCACACAAAGGTATACTGACCTTAATTTTCTTTATTTCTTCTGATAGATAACTCATCAGTCTCATCATTTCTATAGTCTCTGTTTTATCTATTTGCACCTTTTGTGTAACTATTCCATTTCCTGTCTGATGATGGGCTTTCAGTATAGCAAGATTGTTGCTAGCATTCTGGTCTGGGGGTGTGTTAAAATTGTTAGGAGTGGAAGTGGTGAAAGGTCCTCCTGGCCTAGGGTTATTTCTTAGGTTGTAAGTATGATTCTTACTTGACTGTTGGAAGGCTTGCACCTCCTCTGTCTCATACAACACCTCATTTTCAGTTTCAAATGGAAACTAAAAAGCATTCAGTACTAAGGTTGTCTCAGGATATAGATTTCCACAACAATATGGTTCATCATCTAACAATTGGTCATCATCCTCTTCTCTAAATGTGAAAGTTTCTAAGACTAGAGTAGTATCATACCCTGAGGGTACTATTTCATTACCTTTGGGAACTAAGAACTCAGAAGTAGGAGCCTGTACATCCACATTAAAAATACTTACTGCCAGATGAAACTGAGGATAGTCTAATTCAGCATGGGCACTAGTATTATGGATCCTACATCAATTCTTCAGTGCTACATTGGCCATTTGAATCCTAGCTATTTGCTTGGTATCCTGGTTATCCACATTCTCAAATGGAGAAGCTAAAGTGCCATTATTAGGCCCTGTGTTCTAGGTTTTAGGTGGCCTAGGCTGATTCTGACTCTTGTTATTGTTGTTCCAGGCTCTGTTGTCTATAGCTGGTCCTCTATTTTGCATCTGTTGTCCTTGATTTTGACCCTGATTAGAACTCTGACCCTGATTATAACCATGACCTTGATTTTGGTTATGGTTAGGGTTGTAATGCTGGTTTTGACTCTGATTATAGTTCTGGCTATACCCTTGGTTATTTCTACCGTAGAAATTCTCATTTCTCAACTATGTCATCTCAGTGGTCAATCTTCTTAGATGTGCAGTGATTTCTTTGATATCTTCCCTTTCCTCTTGTGCTTTTGCTATAAATGTATCCTGAGGTGGTTGGAAGAATGATTGGCCATTGTTCTAATTAAGATTGGTAGTATTACCAGTGTAAGGTACTATAGCCTAAATTGGAGCAGGGTTATACACAGGTGTGTATGTAGGGACTAGATTTAGCATTGGAGTATTCTGTGTAGGAACTCCATTCCAAGGTTGTGCCTGATTTTGCATTCCTAGATTTCCTCCACTGAGGAATGGATTATAGGTTGTCTACCTCATTTCCTGGTTTACAGAGGCTACCTCTTTGTAGGCTTTGGATATTGTGTCTATGTTAGGCTTTCTCTTGACAAACATGGTAGTTAATGGATCTAAAGCAAATAGTACATAGCTAACAATGTATCTAGAACCACTGTGTATGGTGCTACTAACCTAGAAGATGCCTTTTGAAACTAGTCATTAAAGTTATCAATTAGTTCCCCTTCACCTCTTTTGATTGTGGCCAATTTATGATATAGGATAGAAGGATCCACTGGTCCCCTAAATCTAGACAGAAATGCTTCTTCCATAAGTGTCCAAGAAGAAACATAGCCATTAGGTAAATTCACATACCAGCTAGATGCTTGTTCATTGAAAGTGTAAGGAAATAATCTGCACACAACATCTTCATGTTCCAGTCTGGCTCTAAAGCATGCCTCTTTAAATATCCTGATATGTTCTTCTGGATCTTGATGTAATTGATATTTAGGACATATTTTCTTAGGGTTCTTTGGCATCTCATGGTAATTTGCAAAATATATGGGAGAGTTGACATTGAAATAAGCCATTGCAGGTACCTGTGCTTGACCTAGACCTATAGGAATACCTGTATTTCTAAGTGGACTTGGATTTCTGGGAGGACTAGGACCTCTAGGAGGACTAGGACCCCTGGGAGGACCTGAACCAAGATTCAAGAATCCGTATGAAGAATTGTTAGGACTTACAATATTGTGGATGTTAAAAGGTGATCTAGGAGGCATTCCAGATGAAATTCCTATATTTGATATTTTAGGATTCCACACTAAAGGAACTTTACTTTGTCTCTTGTCAGGTAATTGCACAAATACGTCCTCTGAATTGGATCTAGACCTAGTCAGTCTACTGTTGTTATGAGCCAGCTTTACTTAAATTCAACCTTAACTCAAAACAAGCCTTCCTTCTAGCGCCAAAAATTGTTGATGATTGTTTTTACACAGTCATAACAAAAGTTAAAATTCATAAATGAACCTAACTATCTTGAAAGATATAAAGAAATTAGTTAAGATTACTTAATCCCAAGTTTCCATACGGTCAGGTCTTGACCTGTTAGATAGTTCAGTAGGTTACTATGAAGCTATAATATGCAAGGGGCCTTACGTGATTTAAGGTGATTACTGACTTACTGGACTCTATTTATGCAAATTTTTACAAATAACACCAAATTATCTATACCTTTGCACAAATATGTTACTGTATATCAAAAGCTCTGAATGATCTATGTTAAAACAAGATTTTCCTTTCCAATATGTATAAATATTGCCAAGTATCAACTCAATTGCTCTTAATTTGTTCAAATGTTAGACAATCTCTTTTAGATTTCTACGTTTCAACTAATTATTTCAAAGTTTAGGAAAAGTTAGAGAAAATTCAAATTCAACATCACTTGCTATAGGATCTAAATGCTCTGTTATGCACATGGTAAAGATTATAGCAAATTCAATTAACTCAGCAGATCAAATCATTAAATGCAAATGTTCTGAATATTTTCACAAACAAGCATCCAAGATTGTGAGCTTTAAGAGAAAATGTTTCAAATATAAAGAAGAGCTAGAAGACACTTAGAAATAGATGCAGACCTCTAGATTCATTTATATTCAAAACACATAGCCATATATGATTTACAATGTAGGTATGACTCTTAGATTTATCAACCGAATTCACAAAAACTTACAATGCTTTACAGATACAATAAGAAAGCTAGACATTTCCACGCGTTCCTTAATGCAAACACAAGTGACCTCCTCTATATTAAAATACTCCTTCAATTCAAAGTCTCAGAATGAATTACAAATGCTATATTATTTTCTACAAATCCCTGTGTAAATAATATACAAGTAGCCATGTCTCTAATATAGAATTTGAACTTTCAAATGGCTATGGCTACTACTTTAATCCATGGTTGAGATCCTTCTATTTCTGATCAACGGTGTATTTTTGTTTCAAAGCACCTGCCCAAAATATCTATTTTACATCTTTTCCCTCGCTTAAAGGATGCCATTGGAATCTTTAAAAAATAAAATTCCCCTTTCTCTTTGTTGACTCTTTCCTGCCAAGGCATCTTTACTTGACCTTTTTCAAAAACCCTTTACACTTGTTTGTCCTTTCACTTTTTCAAATATTTTTTGAAATTATCAATTACACCTTCTACAAAGGTGCGGTCTGCTCCTAGACTTTTTACTAAAATATATTCTTGCATCACCACCCTTTCTTTCAACTTTTTCTCTTCATTCTCTGAGCCTTCTCTTTTCTTCTTGTGTTTGTTCATTTTAGCCCGCTCTTCAATTAATGTATCTATCATTTGCTTATTGAGAATTGCATCAGGATTTTCTATATAGGGTGTGAATATGGCCTTGAATTCTATTAAGGTCCTCTCTAAATCATATGCTGGCATCTCAACACATTCATGTTGTAGGAGTCTTTCTATGATCCTTTTATGCATTTTTATCATGTCTTCTACTTTTTCTTCCAACTCCTGTATAATTGTTGTACATCTTTTGAGGTTATCTTCCTCAAATTGAATCTCCATTATTGTTCCTAGCAATTTATTCATCAATGTAACACTAAGTGCTCATTCATGAATCAATTCATCTGCTCTTCTTTCCATTTCCATCAACTGCTCAATCTTTGACCTGCATTCTTCTTTTCGGACTTGGTAGTTATGTATGAATATCATACATCTATTCTTCTCTTCTGAACTTATCTTCCAGCTTTCCACAGCTTGCTTTATTATTTGCTTTCCTTCTTGCATGAAATCATTAAACCACTCATCAAAAATATTAGCTTTAAACCTTTTATTTTCCATATCTTTTATCTTCTCTTTGGACACTACTACTATGTTAGTAGGTAAATCAGGAACTATGGCATTGGGATCAAATATCCCCTTAATGAATTGTTGCAGCTAGACAATGTGTCCTTTTAAATGTTTCAATTTATTTTTAGCCTTCCTTAGGATATTAGCTGTTACCTAGTGCATATCCTCCCATTCATGGAGGTGCTATTCTCTTGTTGAATGCCCAAGATCAATATTCAATATCTTATATTCTTCTAAGGCTATTTCAGCTTTTGCCTTTTCTTTCTATGGTATAGCTAGGTTTAGAGTTCTTGATCCATCTAGACTTCTCTGGATTGCTAACATTGTCCTAGCTTTTCTTTTCTCTTTCCTTGGAGTTGTCTTTTCTCCTAATAAGCTCTTAATATCAATTGGAGCTAACTACATTTCTTTCTTTTCAGTCCTTATTTCTCCTTCCAGCCATGTAGGAACCTCTTTTGTGCCCTCTACAGCTATCTCTTCATCAATTACCTCCTCATGAGGTTTGTCTGTCTCTACTTCTCTTTGTTGTTGCTCCTGTTGTTGTTGTTGCTCAGGTAGCTGTTTTGGATTTTGTTGTTGTTGTTGATCTTTTTGTTCCTCTTCTAGATTTTTCTATTGTAATGGAGGCTCTTGTTCTTTTGACTCAACTTCATTTTCTTCCTCCTCTAACTCAATATCTCCCCCTTCTTGATCTTCTTCTTTAGGAGCTTTATCTTCTTCTTCAGGAGCTTTTTCTGCTGATGATTCTTCTTTTTGATCATCTCCTGCCTGCTCCTTAGGTTCATTCTCAGCTATTTTTTCTCCTGCTTCTTTGTCTTCAGGCCTTTTAGTTTCTTTTTCTGATTTGTCTATGTTTTTTGTTTGTGGTTGCTCTGTATGTATTGGTTAACTAGCCTTTACATCATCTTCTTTTACTTCTTCTTCTTGATCTTGCATGATTTCTGTATTTTTCTCTTCTTCCCCTGGCTCACCATACATGTTTAGCATGTTTAAGGCATCTGTACCTAAAGTTTCTTGTTTTGTTTCCTCTTCTACTGAAGAAGGTTTCTGTAACCATTTCCTCCAGTATCTTCTCCCTTTTAGCCTCCTCAATTTTACGTGCTTCTTCCTGCACATCCTTAATAATTTTTGGTGGAACTAAAGTATCAAAGGGATCTGTTGACTCTGCTTCCTCCTGTACTTTTCCTTTTTCTTGCTCTATTCCATGTCCAATCTCCATTTTAGTTTGATTGTTGGGCCCTTCCTCTTCACTCAGGAAGTCACTCGAATCCTCTTCTATATCAATTGCCTTTCCTTTATACATTGTTTATTCTTCACTATCACTACTCTCAATGTGTACAGTTTCTACAGATTGTTTGGCTTTTTTGCTTTCTGCATCTCACTGATTTTCTCTAGCCAATTCTATTTTTACTTTAATGAATGTTTGTCTAGGGTCTACAGAAGTGGAAGCACCCTGTATGTTGCTCAGTTTTACTCTTACTTCCTATGCTCTAATTACCCTCTCTAATTTAAAAGCTTCTCCTTTAGTCAAACCTATTGGTATTGCTCTCATAATTGGTTGTCCTACTACTCCTTTAGCTATTTGTGCCTCCTCTGCACTTACTTCATGGCTTATAGATTTTGCATCAACAAAAGTTTCAGATGCCACTGTAATTGTTATGCCTAAGGCATATGGATCCATTAATGTGGCATTTTTGTCTTTTTCCACAATTTTAGCTTCAACAAATTTTCTCTTCTTTTCATAAAAACACTACAAGTCTTCACTGGGCTCTACTTTTCTTTTCCTTCCCTTCTTGGGATATGTGACCTCCTTGCCTTCAACTTTTAACTCTTCAACTCTGTCTTTCAGCCATGTTTTTGAAAATAATATTACCAGCTTAGATAATACATCTAATGATGTGTTCCAAGGCTTTGACCAATCAGGCTCTATAATAGGAGCCAGCCTTGCCTCTTTATAACTTTGATGTAATAATTGATCATCTTCTTGCACCTCCAGAGGAACATATATATTACCAATAGATTTCATTTGCTCCATAGTTAATCTTTTGTGAGCTCTTTTCCTCACCTCCCTATTGTTTTGGCAATCAGCCCAGAAATCCTCAATGTGTACTTGTTTATATTTTTTATCTACAAAATTTTGAATTCTGTGGAAAGGGTCGAATCTTCTTGCTAAATCAAATTCCTTGAAGCTGTAATACCCTAATTCTTGCTCTAAATAACTTGCTACTTCTTCACTAAAACAAGAATATCTACCAATTGCCCATGGCAATTTCACATTTCCCCGGTTATTGAATTTCCTTTTGTACATTTTGAACACTTTCAAATTCTCTCTCGAAAACACTAGCATAATTAATTTGTTAGAAGGATACCTGGGAAGCATGAATGGTTTCCCTTGAAAACCCTCAGTCCTTATGTAAGTGAAGTGCTCAAATTGAATGAACCATGAACTGTGCAATCCAATTACATTTTCTACATCCTTAGACAATCTTTTATCAGGTTTGTCCCTCACTATCCTCACCAGGTAGGTATAAAAAACATCATTCACTAAAGCAAAATTCTTTAAGTCATTCACTTCTTGTAATATAGGGTAATGTTCATACAATTGCTTCTGATTAAGGCCATTTCCTAAAACACCAATCCTCTCTATCCCATGAATAAAAGGCCTAATCTCTGTAGCACAAGAATATAACACATAAGATGATAAACAAAATGGCAAGCCCTTTTGTTGTCTCTGCATGGCCTGCCTCCAAATAGTTGTACTAATGGCCTTAGCCCAGTGAATTTGTCCTTGTTTCTTTTCCTCTGTTCTTATGAACTCAATGATAGTGAACATCCAGGGTTCACATTTGGTGCCATCCCTCAATCCAACTAGTTTGCTCAGCACAGTGATAATCAAATAGATCTCCTCCCTGAAATGTATCCTCATCAGATTCTTGGGTATCCTAGCCACTGCCTTTGGTTTATTTTCTAGACTGTACCAGTTGCAAAATATTTTACCCTTACATTCTCCCTCATTTGTGTAGAAACTCTCATTAGACTGATCAATATCAATATCACTCATCTTCTCTTTGATTTCTAATCCAAAAGTTCTTGCAATCCCTTTAGGAGTTAGATTAGCAATTAATCTGTCATGTAACATTACCTTTCTTGTATTAGGGTCATACAAAATTATACAGTCCAAACACAAATCTCTAGCCTCCATTGCCAAAGGAAAACCCGCAGCTCTATCTAACCCGCTATCCCAAATGCATTTCATATCAGGCGAGGCATCTGCAGTAGTAATCTTTTTTAGCACATCTTCTGCATCATAGTTTCCTATGGTAGTATCTGTCCCCACTCTATTCATACTGATCAGGGTCGAATACCCTCTGTGTATTGGTAATTCCTTTTTCTCCACCTCTTTCTGTGGTTTTCTTTCCTTTTTTATATCTTCCCCTGTATCTTTCTTCGGTTTAGGGGCCATCCTATAGAAGCATACATATTTTAAACTTCTCATTTTACTTCATGTTTAGGGTTTTTACTGTGAATACCTACTTTTACCATTTACCCTAGCTTGTTTGTCATTTCTATTTTAACCTCTTTGAATTCATTAAGCTCTATTCAACCAATTAACAATTAAAATAGTAATTTGACCAATGCTTACATTTTTTCAATGAAATTACTAAAATTAATAGTATATCTTAACAACTGAAACTAAACGGCATTTTGGATAAATACCTGTTTGTCACGACCATTTACCCATTGACTTACTTTACCATTTTCACCTTTTTCCAGCTACTATAACTTTCTTCTCCTCTGGTAAATTCTACTCTTTCACTGCAACAACTCTTTGCTACAATTTTCAGTCTTAACAGTATATTTAACAGCGAAATAACATTAAAATAGTTCTAACCCTCATTAAATTTCCCTTTGTTTGAGTGTTAAATTTGTATTAATTACAGTAATTAATGCATTACATCCTCGGCCTTTATTACAGTGTTTATGCCTTTTGAACTTTTAACCATTAGTCAAATGCTGCATACATTACTTTTTTCTTTGTATATTTCCTTGTATGTTCCCTTTGTATATTTTCATTGTATCTTTCGAACATACAAATGCCCAAACCTATAAAGGCTCTTCTGTTGTTAATCCCTTTTGACATCCGAACTCTATATATTAGCTTGTATATTGGATGTATATTATAAACATACAAAACTAATATACAACTAGTGGGGTCCACCTAACTTTCAAATTTGCATTTCCACGATGCCTATACCTTCGTATCTCTTTCGGACTTCAACCTCTTATAAGTCACATTATACTTACCTTTAAATCCATGATGTATACATCTCAATGTATCTCTTGATATTCGATTCAGACGTGATGTATTAGATTTTTCATATTTCAATCTTATTGAATTCTGGCTCGTATGTATAAAGCAATGTACATTTCAAAACATACATACAAGCACAGAAATATGCAACAGTTTAACTTCATTTGATAACCCTTTTGATTCCGTGATGTATAAAGTGCAATGTACATCAGATTGTATATAAGGAATATACAATGCGTGATACACAAAGACTTTAATGCCTTTTATAATTCTTCAGTTCTGTGATATATATGAATCAATGCAATGCCATATATACTTTAAGTCCAAATGCATCATTTATATTGTATTTCAATTTTCTTTCGATTCCGTGTTGTATAAAGTGCATGTATCTCTCCCAACATCTTACATACAAACCCAAAATATGCAACCATTATTCCATATTTCACTACCATTTTGATTCCACCTTGTATATAACTGCAATGTATATGACCAAACATACATATACAAAATGCAAAAATATACAACGATTATGTCAATTGCAATAACCTTTCAGTTCCATGCTATGTATAACTCGTTGTACATTTTCTTTGTATTTATGTCATTTACCAAATATACAAACCAAAATATACATAGTGGATTTCAACATTTATTCACTTCAACTTTGACTTTTTCCGGCCTGACTTGTATAATAAGATAAAGCATTAGCAATATGTATACAAGTATAACAACATACATTTTAAACCCGATGACCTCCTTTTTGCAACTAAGGTAACAACCCGATATACAAATGCATTTGTATATGAAATGACCTTGTACATACAAAAAATTTTGTATATACAAAACACAAACCCTCTGATTGTACATTTACCAAAAACTCTATAACTTGCAAAACTACAAGGAATTTTGAGATGGTTCAAAAAGCAACCCTTATTCATTTTTCACAACGAATTCACCTGTACTAGGCACTGGCACTCAATGTTATTTTTCATTATTTTATCCTAGGTTTGTACTTTCAGTTACCTTTTCCCTTTACCACCAAGCAAGCCCACACAACAGCAACCAAAAGCCAGCTACAGCAGGGGTCCTCATTTTGCTAAGAAGTAAAATGGGGCATGTTGTGAGCATCACAACAATAGTTTTTTAATGTTTCCTCTAGAGAGTGATTTAGTCCTCTCCTGTGGGTTGTACATTTGGCCATGCTTGGCCATGAATGTCGTCGATCTATCAAATCGACAACCGTACCATGTGTATGTTAACTATTTATGTCAAAAAAATATATTCTTGCCCTCCTTTGGCCCTTACCCTTCAGGATTGTAAGGTGGGATGTTATATATGGTATCAAAGACCATGTTCACACACTGGGAGCTCTGGTGTACTTGATCTTTCTATGTTTCTCTATGTTTGGCATGTGTGGCATGATCTTTTTATATTGTTTTACAGGCTTGATTTCTTTCATGCCTTAGCATGGCATTAGTGGGTTAAGTCACAACCCCATTCTTAGAAATCATGGAGGAAATAGCCTGTAAGAGTGCTTCTGGAAGAAACTATGTTTTCTTTTTTTAGATCGATGTTTCGGATCACACTCCCTGATCCATCATCAAGATGAAAAGAAGAGAAAAAGTGAGTTGTAATTGCAGACAGAGTTCCTTAATAAGAGAGAGAGGGAGGTGTGGGCATGGAGTTTGATCAAAATAGAAGTTATGAGAGGGATAAGAAACAACTAAGTCAAATTAGATAGATTGAGAAAAGATAGAAAGAGGCAAAAAAGGAAATATATATAAAAAATATATCTAAAAAATACTATATATATATGATTAAAGAAAGAAAACAAATTAAATATAAATCTACATATATACCAACATACATATATAAATACATATAAAGTATCCATAAAGGAAAATAAATGGTGTAAATATATATATAAATATATATGTTCTCCTATATGGATACTTTATATATATTTATATATGTATGTTGGTATATATGTAGATTTATATTTAATTTGTTTTCTTTCTTTAATCCTATATATATATATATATATATATATATATATATATATATATATATATATATATATATATATATATATATATATGAATTCTTGTATTAGTTTATTCTTGTTTTTCACCTTTTCGTCCTTATATTTATCTACCTTTCCTTTTATCACACATACATATATATTTATACTTATCTATCACTTTCTCATTACTTCTTATTTATTTTTATTATTATTTACATAAATTTTATTATTGTATCACTTTTAAATATCTCTATCTCTCTATACTATATTTTTTGTATATTTTTTATATATATTTTCTTTTTTGCCTCTTTCTATCTTTTCTCAGTCTATCTTTGACTTAGTTATTTCTTATCCCTCTCATAACTTCTCTTTTGATTTAACATTGTGCCCACACCTCGCTCTCTCTCTTTTTAAGGAACTCTACTTGCAATTACAACTCAATTTTTCTCTTCTTTTCATCCTGATAATGGATCACGAAGTGTGATCCAAAATGTTGATCTAAAAAAAACAAACACAGTCTCTTCTAGAAGCTTTCTTACAATATACCATGGACTATGGAAACATCATGTATATAAAGGAAATAGCCTCCTTAGCCCTACTTTACTCAATGGGAATAAAGTGATGACCTTTGTTGAGAGTTTCCCATGGTTAAGAATGATCACCCTCCCATGTTATAAGATGAGGGTAGGAATGTTCTTCCTTGTATGTTCATGGGTTGAAGGTAACTTGGGTTGCTTAATTACCCTTGCTTGGATATGCTCTTCTTGTGTCTTCCTTTATGCTGCTGGTGAATGGAATGACCCCAATTGGTCATGAATTGCTCTTGTAATTCCTTCTTGTATTATAGATGTAAAGGATGATAGGATGTAGCTATTTGTAGATGTGGATAGATTATTTTGGTTCCTCCATGCTCTCTTGTTGGTGCAAGAGCACCTAACACAAGGTGGCCTCTGTGAGGCATTTAAGTTCATGTTCTATTTTAAAACAAGTTTTGTGTTGTAATAAGGTCTATACGACCAATGCATTTTTCCTTTCTATTTGTAAGTCCCTAGTGACTTGGGTCACTTTTGTCAAGTTGTTAGTTTTAGACTGTTGGAATCAGTTAGTTTTCTCCCAGCTGCTTGGAATCATTCTCCCAGTCACTTGGAGTAGGGTTGGTGTTCCTCTGACGAGCTTGTAAACCCAGGGAAATGAACCAACTCAGGATATGATATTGTAATTGAATGCAATTGTGCGAATGTAATCGAGCATTGTGAAGGAGAAATCAAACTATTTTACGTCATCAATCTATTTTCCGTTCTCTGTAAATACAAATTGCATAGTTGTAGATTTATTTTTCTTTCTGTACTTTCGTTGTTGCAAAATGTCAATGTGAAGCATTCCACTAGTGAGATTTCTGTCAAAATCAGTGAAATGGCTTCCTTGTACAATATTCATTTGTTTCCTATTTTGTTTCATCATTTTGCAGCATAGAGGATCTAGAAAGTGCGAGGTGCACAGTAGATTGCCTAGCATCTCCATGTGCTAGGGTTGGGACTTGAGGAGTTGGAGCTATTATCAGTGAGACAAAGGCCATCGATAAACTATTTCTCACTCAGGGCGATAAGGGTAGTCTGGCTGAAGGAAGCATTAAACTGCTGAACAGAAGTCACGGCCTAAGGTTTAGATTAGAGTGACCGGTTTATCGGTAGTTCTAGAGAAAGTCTGACCGATAGGGAAAGTTACGCAGAAGATAATGCCATCGGCGCATCGGCTAGGGTCTACAAGTGTTCACTGATGAAGGAAGTCACACCGATGGGTGAAGCCCATCAGTGCATCGGATCGAGTTGATAAGTATTCACCGACGGTGATTGTCTTACTGACTGAGGCTCCTCATCATATTAGTATCAGAGCTGGCTAAAGGTCTAGGCAGTTGTGTATTTGATTTCTATCACTGAGAAGGCAAATAAAGAGTTGCTTGTGCCATCTAGTTGCGAGAAGGAATAGGACTCCTGTAGTGTGTGGGTAGATGATGATGAGGTCTATCAAGTCCATTCACTAATAGAGGTTTGGCTAGAAGAGGGTGCAGAGTGAAGCCACTACGAGAGAGAGTGGTAGTGCATCTCCAAGATCTACTATTAGATGATAGGAATGGGTCTATGAAGTAGCGTGTACGATGGACAACTGATTGAGCATTGTGTTGTAGTTGAATTAAGGATTTGCAAGTGTTGGCATTATCTGTGAATGTTTATGTCAGATAGAGAAAGTGAAGGAGAGGCTAGTGATATGCCTCCAAAGGGGATGACCACCGAAGTGGTCAAGAAATTCAAGGAGATGGAGGAGATGACAAGAGTGGAGTCAAGGAAGCACTCTAGGCTGAGTTGAAGACACTAAAGATAGGAAAAAGGATAGAGGAATATTCAGATGAAGAAGGGAAAGAGGAAGAAGTAGAGGAACAAGAAGAGGCAAAGATACTGGCTAAATGAAAGCAATTCTTGGAAGCTATCAAGGCAATTGGCAAGGACTCTTCAGAGGCTTGGATAGATATTCCCATGTTCAGTGGAAAGATGAATGATGATGAAGTCATGGAGTGGATTGAGGCTCTAAACAATTATTTTGAATACAAAGAGGTACCTGAGAACAAGAGGGTGAAGTTTGTAAAAACTAAACTCAAAGGTGCTGCCCTTACATGGTGAAATTACACCCAAGGAGAAAGGGTAAAGAATGGGAAAAGTATGATCTCTTGATGGAGTAGAATTCTAGAGAAGATCAAGTCCCAGTTCCTTCCATCTGACTATGAGGTGCAAATTTACAGGAAGATGCAGAACCTTAAGCAAAAAGATATGGATGTGGCTACTTACACCGAGGAGTTTCACAAATACACTCTTCATTGTGGGTACATGGAGGATGAAAAAGCCAAGGTAGAAAGGTATTTAAATGGTCTAAGGATCAATATTCAAGATGAGATAAGTTTATTTACCCCTGAAACTGTGGAAAGATGCTTTCAAGTAGCATTAAGAGCTGAAGAGAAGCTAAAGAGGAAGGGTGAACAGCAGAGTAGAGGAAGAGGTGATAGAAATTTTAGAGGTAGTTTTGGAGGTAGAAGTCCTAACCAAAAGCCTAGTGGTGATTCTAGCCAAGAAGAACAAGTTGGAGACTCATGTAGCAGAGGAGGCTACCGACGAAGAAGGCCAAATGAAAGAGGTGGGACAAATGGACCAGGTAGAGAATCCAAGTTCTCCAACATGAAATGTTATAACTATAATCAGATAGGGCACCCAGCTTATAAGTGTCTAGAGAAGGCCTCAACTTCTCATGGTAATGAGAAAAGAACCACATTGACTCAAGAGGATGCAGGGAGTGCGACATCTCTTGAAGTGAATTTGACATCAGAAGTGGGAGAAAATCTTATGATCAAGAGGACACTGCTCAAGGAACCAGTGAAGACTGAACCATCACAAAGGAGATCTCTTTTTAGGATCAATTGCAAAAGCTAAGGTAAAATATGCAAGGTAGTCATAGATTCTGGTTCAACAAATAATATGGTGTCCAAGGAAATGGTGGATAAATTGAACATAGCAAGGATTCCTCATCAAACTCCTTATAGAGCATCTTGGGTAAGTGATAGTTAATCACTTTTGGTAGATGAACAGGCATATGTTGATTTTTAGATTGGAGAATATAAGGAGAGAATTTTATGTGACATTTTGCCCATGGAATGTTGTCACCTACTTTTAGGTAGGCCATGGAAATTTGATAGGCAAGCATTGTAAGATAGATAAGCTAACACATAAACCATCAAGAAGGATGGAAAGACTTTTGTGATGACACCATTATAGGAGGATACTGAAGCAAAGAAGGTAGCCAAGATTATTTTGGTGGGTAAGAAAGAGTTTGTGAAGATCAATGAAGAAGAGACAAGGACAGTTGAGGATATCCCAAGGAGTGGGGTTACCAAAGATCACAGTTTGAAGGTGATTTCAATTTTGAATGATGGAGATCAGATGGTAATGTCTGAAATGGATCAGAAGAAGGTAAAAGAGCAAGTCTGCAAGCAGCCACAAGTTGATTGGAAAGAAAGGGATGCTATCCTCATAGGGACCATTCTTTGTCCTCTAAAGCCAACAAGAGTTGCAAGGTAAACATATTCTACCATAGTAGTAGTACAAGAAGCATCAAACAAGGTTTTGAATGCAAGTGTTTAGGCATAGATGACAGTATGGAAGAATGATGAAAAAAGTATGGGTTTGGTTGCAAGCACTCCCTCATGGCAAGGTGTGAGTGGAGCCTACAATGCTAGGCATGAGGTTTTTATTCCATGGAAACAAGTTGTAGTCTAGAGCTCATGGGGAAGGCATGATGCAGCAAAGGATAACGGTGGTGTAAGACATAGACTCAACTCATGGGACATGAGTTCTTTTCTAGGTGGGGTGTATGGTATAGGAGCACCTAACACAAGGTGGCCTCTATGAGGCATTTAAGTTCATGTTCTGTTTTAAAATACGTTTTGTGTTGTAATAAGGTCTATACAACCAATGCATTTTTCCTTTCTATTTGTAAGTCCCTACTGACTTGGGTCACTTTTGTCAAGTTGTTAGTTTTAGATAGTTGGAATCAGTTAGTTTTCTCCCAGCCGCTTGGAATCATTCTCCCAGCCACTTGGAGTAGGGTTGGTGTTCCTCTGACGAGCTTATAAACCCAGGGAAATGAACCAACTCAGGATATGATATTGTAATTAAATACAATTGTGTGAATGTAATCAAGCATTGTGAAGGAGAAATCAAACTATTCTGTGTCATCAATCTATTTTCCGTTCTCTGTAAATACAATTTGCATAGCTATAGATTTATTTTCCTTTCTGTACGTCCATTGTTGCAAAATGTCGATGTGAAGCATTCCACTGGTGAGATTTCTGTTGAAATCAGTGGAATGGCTTCCTTGTACAATATTCATTTGTTTCCTATTTTGTTTCATCATTTTGTGACGTAGAGGATCTAGAAAGTACGAGGTGCACAGTAGATTGCCTAGCATCTCCATGTGCTAGGGTTGGGACTGGAGGAGTTGGAGCTATTATTGGTGAGATAGAGGTCATCGATAAACTATTTATCGCTCAGGGTGATAAGGGTAGTCTAGCTAAAGGAAAGATCAAGTTGTTGAACAGAAGTCTCGGCCTAAGGTTCAGATCAAAGTGACTAGTTTATCGGTAGTTCCGGAGAAAGTTTGACTGATAGGGAAAGTTACGCCAAAGATAATGCCATCGATGCATTAGCCAGGGTCTACAAGTGTTCACTGATGAAGTCACACTGACAGTTGAAGCCCATCAGTGCATTGGCTTGAGTTGATAAGTATTCATCAATGGTGATTGTCTTACCGACTGAGGCTCCTCATCACTTGTAAGTGTTGGATGATTGCTGATTTTTCTTATAACCTCTTAATGTGCTTTAGTTGCTATAATTTATCATCGTTGATAATATATTGAAGTCATTGGAATACTAATGGTGCCTTAAACTTTGCCTTAGTAGAATTTGCATGCTTGTATGATGAATATTGGATGGCATGTGATGTCTTGACATGAGATGAAATCTATCTTTCTATCCTCTTCTTAGTTGTCATTAGTTGACAAGATCTTAGAAAAATGGCATATGGATTTAATTAGTATATTAGAATCGCAATAAGTAAAAGTTTTAGTGAGATAGGAGTGAAGAAGACCTTATGCTTGTTATGGTTATGTATTGAAAGTGGTTAGATGTTTATTAGTGCATCCTTACTTAATGAGTTTACATGAGAATGGTAATTGTTTGTGGATATATCTTGTTGATGAAAGTTGATCCTCTCAATTTCATTTTGGATTCCAATGAGACATTATAGTTGAGTGCTTGTATTTTCATGCAACTGAAAATACTTAATGTAGGGTAATAAGAATGTTACATATCTTTCTTGATGAGAAATTGCATGCCATTGACACAACCATGGTTTCTTAAGATAATATACATATGGATGTGAATGTAGATAAATGATTAGAGTTCCTCAAACAAAACTCATTCCATTATGTTATTAGCATCCGATTCTCTTGTGAATGAATGGTATTCATGTGACTTGTGACATGATGTCACATTATGTGTCATTATGAGATGTATATCATTGTGTGATTATAGAAGTGACTATAATAATCATTGTGAAAAATGTTACTTATGTTTATGCACTCATGTAAAAGTGATGGTAATGATGCTATACATGTTCATGCACCATTGTGTTATGTTAAAATCATTGCAAGTGAATCTATGATGTTATGGGTAAATGAGTTGCCCTTGTGAAAAGAGAAAATTGGTATGGAAGTTTGGGAGTACTTATTTTTGGGTAAAGTGCATATTTGCATCATGTTGCACAGTCATATGTGGGCTATGGTATTGTCGGGGTAAGATAAATTGTGATTGTATCCCCTATTTTGTGAACATCCATTGATGTACTCCTATTGAGTGTTGTGATTAATAGTGCTTGAGATGTGTACCCATGGGATGGTGATACTATGTACCCATCCATGGAGGATGTGTATGTATTATGTGTATGGGAGAAAATCATACCATCTATGTGTTTTCTATTATCACCCTATTGACTGCCAACTCGAGGGTTGTTGATAGGTCAATATGTGGAGGGTAGTAGTAGCAACAAAGTTCCTTGGGATGGAATTGCATGGGATACATATAATGGTGGTCTGAAATGACAGTGATCATTTCGACTTCTCGAGAAAGTACTCACTACTTCCCCTTATTAATGGACCAAATACTTGGTTCATACAATGTTAGCCTAATCCCCTTCATTCTTGAGGATGATTTTAGTTTGTGGTATGAGCACCTGTGACAACTATGAGCTTACCTTAATGTGATTGTTTTAGATATGATGCCACCCCCCATTGATGTTCCGATATAGTGCTGGTGAGGATACCGTGTCGCTGATAGTAGAGAGCCAAGCTTGAGGACATGATGCCACGTACCTAGATATGTGATGGCGTAGTATAGATGTTGTGTTCCTACTTATGCAGAGAGGAGTGGTTGGTCACACATAGGAGAGGGTTCACTCAAGATTGCCTTGATTCTGATCGAGTGGCATGCAAGTGGAACCCAACCATGTGCACCTATGCCTCAGTGTGTAGCTATACATGATTTCTCTGTGGGTACACACTATGCAGGATGTTCCTCTGAGTAGGACATCACCATGTGTTATTTGGCCATTGCATGCTTTCTCTGCTTGGTGTATACCATGCGCGGTCATGTCACTTGAGATATGTGACCTAGGAGTTCTGGCACAATACCTTTCCATGTGAGGGTTGCATGAGTTGGCTGTACCCACATGAAGGACTGTTGAGATAGTCATGCTTGTTTTCCTCCTTCCTCGTCTGGTGACTAGCAATAGTCACATAGTGTTGTAATGTATATATTTCAAAGATTGTGAATCTTTCTTTTAGTTATTGGTGATGTTTACTTTGTTTGTGTGGACCAGTACTTTGGTTTATCTTGCCTATATTGGTTTATCCAGGGATGATTTTCTTGGCATGTAACTCTTGTGGTTACATTTGATTTATTGTTGAAGATTATGCACATTTTTTTTACTTTATTGTTGGAATTAAGATTTACTCTTCCTTATTTATATTTTGGTGGCTAAACTAATTGACTTTTTTGTTTTCAAAAGTTGGTCCTGTGTTGTGATGTGATTCCTCATTGGGTATAGTGAGATCCACCCATTTGAGTGTATACGATGAAGTAGATGCAGGGAAACCCTTGAGGATGGGGGTATGTGTGAGCTATTCTAATCTCTAATTCACTACCTTCCTACTATTTGACTATCTCTTGGAGGCTAAATGCCTTACACAAACAAGAGATATGTCATTGTGGCTTGTATGGAAGGGCTCACTAGGTGGGTCAATGCCATCAAGACACATGGATATGGATATTGGACATGGTTATTGGTTATGGACTCATGGTTATAATTGGTTTTGGATGGTACTACCGCATCCACATGAACCCTTGGTGTGGCCTTGTGATTTGAATGAGTATGTATGTATATGTAGTTGGTACAATTGTCATGTATGTAAGTGCATATTAAAATATAAAAGAGAACAAAATTTGCATCATTATGCCTTGAAAAAGTGACAAACTATTGCAATATATGTAAAGAGATGTCATGCATGCTATGAAATCAGAGGTTGAAATTATGTACATGTGTGTATGTGTGCTCCAATTTATGATAAATTTTGTATATTAAAAGTGCATTTTGCTGCAATTTATGAGAAAATTGTGTGGTTTATGCTGGTATATATGTGCAAATTGATGGTTGTTACTTTTCCTTGATGGATTCTGATATTATTATGATGTTGACATGATTGGTTATCATGCTGGGTTACATGCTTACTATTGCGTCAGCTATGATGTATGTTATATGCACATGTGCTTTGACATGTGATTGGAGTGATGCAGGTATTGGGTATCAACTTTTCCTAGAGTCACAGGCCTGAGTGTGTTCTTATTATCCCTGATGGTGGTTACTAGAGATAGTCACAGGCCCTATTCCCTATCCTAGCCACTGTACCCTACTAGTGTAGTGTTCTCATGTTGTTGTCTTATCATTCGGTTACCTAACAGTAATGTCCATATTGCCCCTTATGGTTGTGTGTAGTTTTCTAGTGTAGTGGTTGAGGCTTTTCTCCTTGGTTTCCATTGATTGTTTGATGTAGCTTCCTTGGTATCATTCTTTATTTTGATTTGAGAAAATTATTTTATTCTAATGTATATTTTGTAGGAATGAGTGCCTTGCCTATTCCTTACCCATGTACTGGGACGGATTGCATGTAATTGTGCATGTGATAACTTGATTTTTATAATTGTATCAAGTTTCATGGACTAGTGTGTGTTTTGCCTACATTTTAGTGTTTGCAAGCTTCTAGGAGTAAGCTTAGTCCTAGGGGGTAGGATGTAACAACCCTCCCTATTGGCATGGAGAATTTCAAGTGGTTGGCACTTTATGGAGGTGACATGGTATCTTAGAGACATCGCATGCTGTTCAAAACATAAGCCTAAGCTTCCAATCACTTCAAAAGAATAAGGCAGGCCGTAGGACATAAAATGATATGTGGGACTTTGTGAGGAGGGCCCACATTAACTTTAAGAGATACAAGTCGCAACTTGTTATAGGAGAATAATAAATGCTACAAGAAAAAAAATTTTGGGGGTTACAATGTAGGAATAAAGAGAAGTGGGTGAATTATTTATGGAAAATAAAATATCTCTGGGTGGTAGGTGAGTGTATGGATAAGGATGGATTTGGGTAGATAAAACCAGAGTTAGATGGAAAAGAAACAAAACATAGAGAAGAGAGGAGGAAATAGGGGAAAAACATAGTGCATGAGAGAAGTGAAGATCTTAGGAAAATAAATTGATTTGCAAGATTAGAGGTACGCTGAAGTGGAGGGTGATGATACATCTGAAGGGGGTGCAAATAGTTTGAAGGTATTTATATCTATCTTTGTTTTTCCAACACAAAACTAAATCATGTTGCTGCAATTTCATTAAGCACAGGAAAACTGAAATCCCATTACTACCTTTAAAAAAAAAGAAAACTATATTATCTAATAGAAATCCACTTTCCATTATGCCTTAACAAATATCCATATCCTATTCCATCACTCCCATTTTGGAATGAGTAGTGAGGATGTTGGCTAAGATTGAGGAGTTTGGCTTTACAGCTGCTAGTTGCAATTACTTAAAAGTTTCTAATGTCTTTTTAACAAATCCATTATGTGCATATCCTGCAATTTCTGCAGTCCATGAGACCAAATTTCTTTGAGGCATTCTAACAAATAGTCTGCATGCCCTCTCTCTGCTTCCAAATTTTGTATACATGTTTACCTTCACATTTCCAACTACAATATCTATTGAAAGTCCTCTATCCTTCATGTTCAATGTCTGTCGATACCCTGTACGAGGGATGCCATTTTGTCATAGGCCGAGAGGATGCGGCAAAGGTTGTAGAATCTGGCATTACACCTACTAATTGCATTTGCTAGAAAGTTTTTCTTTAATACTTTTCAATTGATCCATTTTGTGTATATACTATAATCATTGCAGTCCATGAGACCACTTATCTTTTAGGTAATTTGTGAAATAGTAGAAGTGCCTGTTGTGAGTTTATGACTAAATGTTGTAACTGAAGAGCTAATATAAGGGATCTTTCCTATATTACTATGTAATGTTGGCTATCATTTTCTATTTAGATATAAATATGGTGCTGGAATGTGTGCTAGGAGTTCAATGACCTGTATTTATTTTTGGGTTTAACCCTCTATTTTCTTCCTATCTGAAATGAGTCTTTCTCATGGGATCTAACACTACAGACTAAATTTATGGTTGATTGATCACATGAACTAGATAATTCTAACAATAGGGAATATAAGGTTATAGAATGTCAACAAATCTAAGTTGTTATAATTGGATATGTGATGTGACCATAAGACAGATTCTTTTTAATTCATCATGCAGTTAGTGATGACTTCTTGCATTTTATTTGTTCCTACTATTTAGAAAGGATGAATTATTTGTTTGATAAGATCACTATTTGAGAAGTTCATAATTCCCCACAACCTCAAGAAGTTTATTTTCAAAGTCATGGGTCACTTCTATTGTAGAGTTAAACTCTACATTTTGTAATTTTGATTAATTGGGTGTGGCTATATAGTTTTATTTGTAGTTTGTGTTATTATGTTGCTGACTGCAAAGAGCGCCAAGTGTCAGCATGGTGGGGTTTTGAAAACCTGAGAGAAAAGATACTTCTAAAAGACATGCGAAGTTGACACATGGACAGTGCTAAAAGAAGCAATAAGAATAGTGATCGGGAGTGGCATAGTGTGCCAAGTGTCTTCTTTTTAGTTTGCAATTTCGAGGTGCCATAGAAATCTGCCACGTATCTTCAGCTGTGTTTCTCTTCATATAGTTTCTATTTATTGTCGGAGTCTGCCATGTGTCACTTTTGTGGGGATTTTAGGAGAAACTTTTGAAAGAGGCATCGAGAAAGAGTAGTAGTGTGCCACATGTCTTTTGTTGCAATATGCCAGAGTAGCCGCATGTCACTTTTCTTAAATAAATTTTGAAGTGTTGAAGTCCCATATGGTGGGCCCCAAGGTATTATGTCTAAAGTTTCTAAGTGCAATGAAGTATGCCAAGTGTTGTTACTGTACGTGATTGAAGGTTGAGAAACAAAAGAATCTTTTGAAGGTACGCCAGTCTGCCATATGTCCCAGTTTTGAGGCTCTTGAGTGTTGCCACATATCAGCAGAAGAAGGAGACATATTTTTCCAAGTGTTAATGCATTATTTGTTCTCCTTATGTCAAGGAAAACTAAGCTTGATGAGTGTAGGAGAGCCACATAGCATTTTGGAGCTGCTTGAAGCTTGCGGAGGAAGCCACTTGTCTCAATAAAACTGATAGTTGTGTGGCTGTATTTTCTATTGCATTTGACTAATAAGAGCATAAGGATGATACAATTGTAGATTCATATAGATCTTATGCACACTCAACTCTAGTTCAGTTGCAGATGGTTGAGGATTCTTAATGGCTTGATATATTTTGAGCCCCATCTATAAATTGAGGGGAAATTTTGTAATTGAAAAATAGATATAGAGTAACACTGAGCAATATTACTGCAAATGGAGTATATCATTTTATCCTTTCACAGCTGTTTCAATAAGAAGCATATCAATTTATGCATGTTCCTGTGCCTCATGTATTTTGCTGAACCTATTAATGAAAGAATCTTTGTTCTGTGATGTTTGATAATATTTTCTGTCTTTGTATAATTTCTCTAAGTTTAGCCTTTAATTTCAAATGTATCTATAATCTGTCTATGTTAACCATGCTCATTTCTTTTTGATATAGCTTAAAATCATAAGGATTTGATCACCATGCTAATTGATGAAACATATATAAGTCTGGTGCATTGCCTTAAGAGTTTTATTTCATTGTATCTGTAATCTTGTTTCCTCTTCCCTTTCCCAAAACCCCATTGAAAAAAGGAAGAGCCAGCTTCTATAAAATATAGAGGTTATTTTGAGGAGCTATCCCACATTCTTGAAACTTTCCATGTTGGTGTTGAAACTCATGCAATTTTATACATCAACAGTTTTTGGCATGCCCAGTGGGACCTTTCTTGATTCTTGATAAAGGTCGTATAACCCAGAGAGTAGGAAGGAGTCAAAGCTGTGGACCAACCACTAGAGCCCAATCAGCTGCTAATCTAGGAATCTTGTTGCCACCTCTATCATCCACTACAAGAAGAAGGGTAAATCAGTCATTAAGAATGCCAGGAATATCCATGGCAGCACCTGCTCCACCACCAAACTTTGTAGATGGGAACAACAATAGCTCTCTTATTCTCTCAACACCACTAAATACCTAGGATCCAATTCCTCCTAATGCTTTGAAAGCATTACCCAAGTTTTCGGGAGAGGACTCCAAGACTCGAGCAGAACATCTCCAAGATGTGTCTGATGTATGCACAATGCATGTCATCACAGAGTAAAATGTCACTATTAGATTATTAGTAGCTTCTTTCAAAGGAAAGGCTCTTGATTGGTATAGGTCTGAAACATCAAAAATATCCCCTTGGGGGCTTTTCGCTCATAAGGTTTAGCTCCCAGGTCTTTTGCATGCATTTAAGACATCTTACTTCATAATTTGGTATCCTAATGGAATGAGCCCTAGGTAACATGACAAATGGGACCTAGGAGGACCCCTTGAGCTGTACCTTGCCCAAAATAAGGGGGCAGACTTGGGCACCCGTGCCATAGTCCTACCTTATTTTGGGGTAGCCCCAATTTCTGAGTGTCAGTTTATGACTGTTATTTGGGTCCTTTGCTGACACAATAAGTTTGAATTATGAAAATCTTTGCAGGGGTGTTTGTAGTTGCATATAAAAGCATGTTTAGGCATTCATTTGTAAACTAAATTTCAACTAGATGATTACTAGAAAGCTATTGTGTTCTCAATGTGATTCAAGGCTTTCATTATGTTGCAAGAGTAGATTTGTGTGGCTTATGTGTTTATATTTGCATATTGGAGCATCCATTTCATCATGGAATGAAGAGCATCTTCCCCCCATGATATCTTCACTACAAGGTGACATTATATTGTGTTTTCATCATCAATTCCTTTGGTTTTTGCCTCTACCTCACAAGGGCACACACTCTCTATCTGACAACGGTGTTTAGAGACTTAAGTGTCCTCTAGGGCTTGACTAAGGCAAGTCTCTAAACACCACAATTCCTTCCCAAAGTCTTGTGATTGCAGGATACAGGTGTTGCATTTGGGAAAAGTAAATTTTTAGGAAGGATTAGTAGACATCAAAGATTTTTGATCTAAAGAGAAGTAGGACACCTGAGCATTTCAAGGACTTGGATGCTTGCTCTAGTGTCCTCCATAGTTGAATTTCTAGAAATAGGAGTTACAGAGTTGATCAGTGTCAGAAGGAGGTTAGGATCCTGCAAAGAAAATAGTACCTTGGACTAGGGTGCCTGCTTTAGTGTCCCTGACTGTTCCGCCTTAGAACCCCAAAAATAGGTACTTTGTGATTTACTATTTTTCTTCCGTCTGCAAGAGCTTTTTCTGTTATTCATCAGTTTATTGTCGTATTTGCATAATTAGGCTTTTAATGGTCAATTGAGCATAAGAGAAGAGAAATTGATAATTAAATTCCCTAATCCAAGTTTCCCTACATCTCATAGTGATCTAGGGTATGATAGTAAATTTCCACTCGACCCTAGATCCTTGAATGTAAAGTGGAAAGGCAGATTTAAACATCAAAACACTAAAACACTAACGAATCCAATTTTCCACTAAACATTTTGGTGAACCCATGTTTTTGGACTTAAATTTCAACTTTTTGAGTGTGTGTCTTTAGATTGGGATTGATTTCATTCATTCATAAACTCTTTCATTTTATTACATTGAGAAAAATTCAAAAATTTTGAAAATTTCAAAAAAGTTGCATTATTTAGCTTACTAAATTGCATCAATTCTTTCTAAATTTTCCTAATTCATAATTTTTGCATCAGATCTGATATAAAATATAGAAAAACACAAAAATTCAATAATTTCAATTGCATTTTCATCATTAATTTGCTAGGCTTTTGTAGAAATTTTGGCAATTTTCATTAAATCTAGTAATTCCAAAATCTAGGGTTAGTAAACAATATTTTCTTTCAAAATTTTCTACTAATTTTTGAGGCTCATTCAAACTTTCACTCGGTTTTATTCTTGTATTTTAGTGTAAATTTGTATTTAGATTTAAAATATTTGGATTTTTGCATAGAAAATTTCAACAAAAGTTAGCAACTTTCATGCATTTTCATTAGATTTGCATTGGCATTTTACATATTAGATCTTGAAAATCATTTTCAGATCTGATATTAATTCATTTCCATCATAAATCAGACTTCAAAACATTCACATAGCATTTTGTCCCAAGATCTCAAACCCAGGGCTTCAAAAACACTGATTTTCACTAAAATTGGCCTTATCGACTCTTTAAACTTGCACCATAGGAGTGTTGTGAAAAGTATTTTTACATTAATTGGATGTTATCAAGGTAATAATTTTCTTTCCCTCATAAAAATCTTCACAACACCCTTTTAGCGGGCTCTTGTATTGAGAATTCGGTGAAAAACTACACATTTTGACTATTTTTGCCCTAGGGTTTGACCTAGATTGTACTCCAAGCGTGTTGTGATCAATTTTATGGATTGAGGTGACTGATATCATTTATATTATTTTGTTTACCTCCTAAAAATACTTACAACACCTCCTTTTCTAGGTCTTGGAATTGAAAAACTGTGAAAATAGCCTATTTTTCTATATTTCACTAGGGTGTTACCTTAAGTGGCACTAAAAGCATGTTGTGTTGGGTATTTTTGCCCCAATTGGATTTTAATACTAATATTATTTTCTTCCCATCATCATTTTCCTCACAACACCCTTTGATATGCTTTGTTGCATTGAGTTTTGGTGAAAAAAGTGCCTATTTTGACATATTTTCACTATAATTTGACTTGGCATTATCTTAGATTTGCATCAAGAGTGTGTTGTGAAGGATCTTACTACTATTTTGGACTGATATCAGACATATAATTTTCTTCCCTTGATCAAAATCCTTACAACACCCTTTGTTTCACTTATTTGCATTGAAAAAGTACAAAAAATCAAGTATTTAAGGTCATATAGTTTGCATTGGTCTTTTGCAGACTTTTGGAAAACTTTTAAATCTGATTTTACATTCATTTGGAGACATATATCATGGCTACTTATTTGGAAGAATTCTTTGCATACATCATAGACATGGATCATTTCTCTAAATTCACTGATAAATATTGTCAAGTTCTAGAACAAATAGCACAAATTCCTGATGTTGATCTCTCTATGTGCTCCACATATGAAATCTTTTGTTATATATCTGATTTTGATAGCTTCACAAACTTCATGGGAATATACCCTGGGATATTTGATGATCTCACTAAATTCATGATCAATAATGTATATACTAGTGATGACCTCAAGATGTTAGATGAAGCCTTACATGACTTTATGGAACATTCCACTATGACACCTATTGTTAAAACATCTGATGATAACTTAGTGGTATCCTATGATCCCTCTCCTAAGGTTGTTCCTCCTCATGAGGACACTTTTATGCAAGAGGATGATTTCATTGGCACATCTCTTAACATCATACCACCAAATCTTCATTCTAATGCTCACTCTGGGCAAGATGAAGCATTAGCAAATTAAGAACCATCACCACTTTTCCATTCTGATGCTCTCCTTGGCCAAGAGGAAGCATTAGTGAATGAAGAAATCCCTTCAACAAAGAACATTCCGTGGGTAGACAATGAGCTTTCATCTAACAACAATAAAAACTCTATCATAATGCATGAAACCTCTATGGATCATCCTAGCAACCTTGTTCCTTTAGTTGATTGTTCACACACCTTGGATTTCATTAAGGAAGAGAAGACCTTTAATGTCCCTCCTTTGTTTGAATATTCAAGTCATTTGGACATCACTAAGGATGTAGGACTAGTGGATGAGGAGAAGTCCCTCAAATTAAATCCTTCAAGGATGGATGTTGAGATCACTCAAAATAATTTTCTTCTCCCACCAACTAAGAGGATAGTGAATAAGTATACTAATGAACTTCAACAAGAACATCTTCCACCTAACATTGAGACAAACTAAGAAGCAATTAAGAATGAACAAAAGAATAATGATAATGACTTGGCAATTGTACCTTATGTTTAGAATTGGGAAGAGAATGATTTGATTATTGACGACTTCTAGCGTGAGCCTCCCTACAGGTAAGTATCTCTAACCCTTTATCTCTCTCGTGATGTGTATCTCCTGCTATGTGTTATGTGTTGTTTAGGCCTCCTAGGATGACCCTTGATTCTCTTGTAAGGTCTGGGATACTAGGAGACCACCTCTATTGTGACCTTCTTCTATTTGTATCATCATTCTTCTATATTGCCTCTCTCTAATTTCATTGTTGTGTGTTGTGTCTTACGAACATATCATCGCGGTTGGTGACTTGGGGGCACCCTCCTATGTGACTATCCTTAAGACAGTTGTTTCTCCTCTCTTATTTATTGTTTCCCTTCCTCTAGTGTTTCCATCTAGTGGACGGATGACAACAAACATTTATATTGATGTGGACCTAGTGTCCCTTTCAAGAGCAATAAAAAATTGGACTTAGTTCCTAATATGACGATGGGGTTTTATATCTTATGTGACACTTGGCTAGTGGAAGCACTCATGCTTTCTGCGTAGTGACTTTGATGTTTCTTTCGCATTTACAAGCCTTAACAATACTGTTGCTCTATACACCTTTGTTTGTCTTTGAATCTAGCCTTGGTAGTACTCGATTCAGAGAGCTTCATGATATAGCCCTATGGTTATCCTTGAACTCTGGATTTGTGGTATAACCTTGACTCTTTGTGTGGTTAATCATATGCATTGATGTTGTTGTTTATCATGATCTTGTAGACACTAACATATTTCTTGCAGGGATGTGTTTGTGGGAACATTTGGCAATCATAAAGTACATGTCACCTCTGGGGGGCATGGGATTTGTTAAAGTTAGTGTTCCCTAGTGTTTTATTTCTACCTTAATGTGCTTGGTATCGATACCTGATATCAACCACCTTAAGGTGGGGATATATATAAGGTAAGTTGTCTGTTATAGATGTTAGCAATGTGTTTGTCCTTAGGTGTAAAGACCTGTGTGATGAGTGCATCATGCATCCTAAGTTTGTTTACAATCAATCAATCAATCATGTAAGCCCTCTGTGTAGGTAGGATATCATGTATATCCTTTTTATCTTAAGTCCTCTACAAAGGTGGTGATGGTGTATTTCTCAGAGAAGATTGCATCATCCTATCATTTTCAAAAGTCCTTTGTGGAGGTGGGGAGTGGTTCTGTGACTAACTCAACCCTTAAGTGTACCTTTGGTGATTGTTGTGGTGAAGCCCAATTGCTAGTGTGTGCCTGTAATGTGCCTGAGATGGTGTTGGACCTAGAAATAGGTATACTCCATTGCTTGTCTACTATTTTTTCTCCGTGTCTTCAAGTGTGTGTTTTAGCATGCTTGTTTTGTTTGGCGTGATTGTTTTCCCATATACAATATAAGGACTAGTACCTTAGGGTTGTGCTTCCTACATTTTGGGAGGTTTTGAGTGTCTTGCATGTGTGTTGCCCCATATATACAAAGACCTATGTGATGAGTGCATCATGTATTATGGGAGGTTTGTTTACTTTCCAGTACTTGCATCTGCATTTCATATAAATAAAAAGAAAAGAAAAGATATCATTTTTGTCTTCCATGCGTTAATGTGTCTTCTATGCATTGATTGTCTTCTTTGTGTTCTACATGACTGTAACTATCTTCTTCATGTTTTGTGTGCTTGTTACTATTTTCTATGTGATTGGCGTGTCTTCTCCATGCTTGGTGTGTTTGTTGTGTTTGTGACCTTACTTTAATGCATGTATTGGCCTTGCATTTATACATACATTAAAGTGGGGGCTAAATGTAGCATCGTAAAATGTCCCCTTGGAGCTTTTCCCTCATAAGGTTTAGCTCCTAGGTCTTTTGCATGCATTTAGGACATCTTAATTCATAATTTGGCATCTCGATGGAATGAGCCCTAGGTAACATGACAAATGGGACATAGGAGGACCCCTTGAGTTGTACCCTACCCAAAATAAGGGGGAGGACTTGGGCACCCATGCCCTAGTCCTACCCTATTTTGGGGTAGCCCAATTTCCAGGTGTTAGTTTATAACCATTATTTGGGTCCTTTGCCGACACAGTAAGTTTGAATTATGAAAATCTTGGCGGGGTTGTTTGTAGTTGATATAAAATCATGTTTAGGCATTCATTTGTAAACTAGATTTCAACTAGATGATTACTAGGAAGCTATTATGTTCTCAAGGTGATTCAAGGCTTTCATTGTGTTGCAAGAGTAGATTTGTGTGGTTTATGTGTTTGTATTTGCATATTGGAGCATCCATTTCATCATGGAATGAATAGCATCTTCCTCCCATGATATCTTCACTACAAGGTGACATTATATTGTGTTTTCATCATCAATTCCTTTGGTTTTTACCTCTACTTCACAAGGGCATGCACTCTCTATCTGATAATGGTGTTCAAAGACTTAAGTGTCCTCTAGGGCTTGACTAAGGCAAGCCTCTAAACACCACAACCCCCTCCCAAAGTTTTATGATTGCAGGTTACAGGTGTGGCATTTGGGAAAAGTGAATTTGTAGGAAGGATTAGCAGACATCAAAGATTTTAGATCCGAAGAGAAGCAGGATACTAGAGCATTTCTAAGGCTTGTGCCCTCGCTCTAGTGTCCTCCATAGCTAAATTTCCAAAAACAAGAGTTACAGTGTTGATCAGTGTCGGAAGAAGGTTAGGATCTGACAAAGAAACTGGTACCTTGGACTAGGGCATCCGCTCCGATGTCCCCAACTGTTCCACTTCAGAAACCTGAAAACATGTACTCTATGATTTACTATTTTACTTCTATCTGCAAGAGATTTTTCCATTATTTGTCAGTTGATTGCCGTATTTATATAATTAGGGTTTTAATGGTCAATTGAGCATAAGAGAAGATAAATTGATAATTAAATTTGCTAATCCAAGTTTCCCTACATCTCACAGTGATCTAGGATATGATAGTGAATTGCCACTCGACCCTAGATCCTTGAATGTAAAGTAGAAAGGAGGATTTAAACATCAAAACACTAATACATTAATGAATCCAATTTTCCACTAAACAAGGTCCTTGGCCTCAAATTCAATATCTTCTTGGGATCAACTCGGAGATACCCTCTTTACAAGATTCAACGAAAAGGGTGATAGTTCGTCCATGCTATAGCAATTGATCACCATCAAGAGAGCACCTCAAGAAGCTATAATAGATTTCAACACTAGGTTCCAAAAGACTTGGGATAGAATCCCCACTACAGCTAGGCCATCAGCATGTATTGTGATTGTATTTTATCTTAAAGATTTCAATTCTGATATCTTAGTCATGATCCAATCCTTAGGAGGGTAGACCCTACCAGTAACATAAGATTTAGTTGTAAGAGTTGAAAATAGATTAATAGATGCTGGGAGAATACTCCCAAGGCCTCCTATGCCTATGTTTCTAGAGATTTTTATGCCTCTACCACAAGAAACTACCAATACTCCATCAATTCTGGTGTCTGTGTATACCTTTCCAACACCTCAACAACCTACTGCATCAACACTTCATGTCCCTCCATCTAAAATTGATGATGCCAAGAATATTCTTAGAACCTTTTTAAATGAGATCATTAACCTCAAGAGATAGCAGACTTCTTATACAAAACCTCCTTACTATGGATTCCAAGGTAATAGGCCTCCATACCAGCCAAATCAATATCATGGGACACAAAGGCTAAATTATGCCCAACCTTCAAACCAGCTAGTTACAGTACCTACACCATTACAAAGTGTCCCAACTAAACCTAGCAGAGAAATGGTTCCTAGGAAAAATAATATGGTAGAAGAATGAAATGCTTGGTATTTCCCTTGCAACAATGCGCATATGCCCAGAGATTGTCCTAGGGGCAATTTACAACAGAAGATAGCAGAGTAGAGAAGAATGGAAAGTCAGGTTGGTGTGTCTAATGCTCCTCCATATTAGTCGCTTGGTGTTTAGAATGTAGTAATGGTGACTCAAATGCAAGGAATGTCCATTGAACAAGAAGAAGAGATTGTCCTAGAGCATGCTCTATTCTCATGGATCAAAGAAGAAGACTCAGTGTTTGTGAATGAAGCATTGACCTCCAAGAAGCCCTTGGAATAGTCTGATTATTACACCAAGTCAAAGAGAAGGATGGTGGAACAACTTGAGGCTAACCCGAATGCAACAATTAAGTTTCCTCCATTCCAAGGCTAATGCATCCTTGTTACGAGGCAAGAAGTATCTATGGGCACTCCAAATCAAGGAATCTCTAACCTGGTGATAGAAAGAGCGAGGTATCCTTACTATCCTAAGACACAAACATTGGGACCCATGAATGTGGTGGAACAACTGAAGAAAACCCCTACACATGTGTCAATATGGGATATGTTGGCTATCCCCGAGTAAAAGATGCTACTGTAAGAAGTATTGCAGACTCAGGCAGATCCCAAAGCTGTTAATGCAAAAGAAGTATGAACAAAGGGAGAGTTCAGAATAAAGATACCCCAGCTCTGTAGATAACAACTCTGCTAAATACAACACCAAATGTAATAAAATCTAAGCCAAATCCATTTTATCTGACCTTAATAGTGGGCAAGAAACTATTGCACAACTCAATGATAGGTTCAGGGGTAGTACTATAGTCATGCCAAAGCAAGTTGTTGATGCTTTGAAGATAGAATATGAACCACTAGCTAAAGGGGTTACGTAATTATATGGCAAGTCTCTCCAAACCATAGGAATGATCAAACAACTCCCATTATAGTTGTATACTTGCCCGAATATAATTGTCTTGCAAGATGTGGTAATCATTGATATTCCCATGTCTTCTAGCTATGCCTATCTAAAGATTTCACAGCTAAAATAGGAGGATACATGTCACTTGATTGGTCACATTTGATCTTAAGAACTAAATATGGAACAAAGATGAAGGTGCTTTCTGAGCCCCTATGTAAAAAACATATCACTGAAGAACCAGCCCCAAGAATTGAAGCATCTCATGCTATGATGAATAGGGTTCTCTAAATTTACTGAAGTGAATAAGTTTCTGTGAGGACCACCCTTTTTACTTCTGTTGTTATGACTATTTACATTACTATTATTTTTACTTTTTATATTTGTGGGATAGCAGTTCCCGGAATTGTCAAACTATTAAACTTTATTATGATTTCAGAAAAACTAATTGGGTGATGTTTGGATAAGTTTACATTTCAGAAAAGTTAATTAGGTGATGATGGAAAATTGTAATATGATTTCATTTATGTTAATTAGAACTATGTCATGATAATGCATGTTTTTAAGTTGCTTCGGCTATGATGATTATATGTGGATACTGATCTTGTAATTTAGTGTGCAGGGTTTACTAATCGAACCACAGATTTCGGAGATCATTCCGCACCTTGTTATTGTTATTCCCTGTTAAGCTGATCTAGTTCCACGAGGAACCAAGATCTTTCTGTGTTTGATGTGATGTTGTAATGTGGTCTTTCGTATGGTCGAGTGGGTTTGGTTACTCTCTTGTAACAATATCTTATGATTTGTGTTGTAAAAAGATTGAATTTGAATTTCTTTATTTTATTTAAATCTTTGAGGCCTTTTCTTGTGCTTTACCTTGACCAGGGGTGTCTTGTAAGGGTTAAAGTTGACCCTGGGTTATACCCCATGGGTCCAGGGGCCCATTTGGCATGGGTAACCCTTGGGTAACCTCCATCTAGTCATCTTAACTTCCCCCTGAAGTTAAGTGGCGAAAATTGCAGGTATGAAGGGGACATGATGGGTTGTACCAACACCCAACCCATCCCTCTTCAATACCCAAGGTAAGAGATGACTACAAACCCATCCATTATTGAAGGATTGACTTGAAGTCACCCTCTCCATTAGTGAGATTCCCCCATGTGTTGTGGGGCCATCCATGTGAAGGAGGGAAGAAGAGGCATGGGTCACCTGTCTTTTACTCCTTTAACTCCTTTTATTTCTCCCATGCGTAAGAGAAATGACATGAGGAGAGGGATAAGGAGTACTCTAGGGATGGGTGAGTGACATAAGCCATCAGGACAGAATAGTGGTTTTGGGAAGGGTGAGGAGGTGACAAGTGTCACCTCCCCATTCCTCTAAACTGAAAAGAATTTGGGTTATTTGTTTCCAATTTTGGGATGAGAGGGAGTTAGTTGAATTTTGGGGAGAGTTTTTATTATTGCCAAAAATAGGAAAGTTAGCTTGGAGGTGAGGAAAGGGAGAGGGAGTTGTTGGCTAAGGTTGGAAGAGAACTCAGTGGAGCTCTGCAACAGTTTCATTCCAGGAGGGCTTTGTAAGGTTGGTTTGATTTTTACCTTTCTTTCGTATATCTGAATGTGTATGTAAAGTGTGTGAAAAATGATTATTTGTTTGTGTTTTAGATGTGTTTTCTGTGGGGTTTGTTGTCGGGTTGTTTGACAGAGCTACTCCCACTTGGGAGAAATGCTCATCAAGTTTGGGGTAGGGGAGGAGAGATCCTCCTCGGCTGCATACCTGTTTCCTTCTTTTGGGATGTTGAAAGCCTTGAGGGCATGTATCTGTGACTGTATCTTTGACTTGAGAGTCAAATACAGATTTCTTAAAAAAATTTGTGATCAAACTTGGTTTGAGGCCAAGAGAAATTGTGTTGGTTAAATTATCTGTAAGGGTGACACTCTGGATTCGAGTGTGTCCACTCTCCTGCCCCTTATGAAACTCACTGTAGTTGAGTTTCCGTGTTGTGTAATTTACCACAGGTGTTTGTGTGCTTTGGGTTTGTTGTTGTCCCTATTGTGAGGTGGAGTGCTTGAGTTACCCAGGTGTGAGTATGGTCTCCCTAGCTCGGGGGTGACCCTCTTGCGGGTCTACGGAAGGGAGGAGAGCTAGATGAGTGGTGTTTTCTTCTTTGTTTGTCTTTGATACGCAGGTTTCCTCTTGGAGCTTATGGTTGGAGTTGGAGAAGTTATATTATGAAGAAACAGTTTATTCTTCTTTGTCATGTGAATTAGATCATGTTCATTTCATAAGAGTTGAAGAGAGAGCACCTCTCTTGATATTGTTGTAACTATCGACACCCTGGGAGTGAAGGAAATCACCTCCCTGATCTTGTTATTGATGGACTTTTACTTGGTTGTTACAAGCTATCTTTTGTATGTTGTTTGGGAGAAGGAAGTTCATATCTCCCTTAGAGTGTGTAGAAGATGTGGAATGTTAGTTGTAGGTATCCATGATTTAAGATTATCTCTTGCTATATGTAGTGGAAGAGTTAACTTTTCTGTATTATGAATGTTGTAAACAAATGCCTTAAATTTTCAAGTTAAGTTGCTTTGTAAACTTATTCTAAATAGCAATTTTATTGTGTTTAATGTGTTCTTGAAAAGAAGGGTTCCTTAGTTAATCTAATCTTGTATATGAAAATCAAGGATAAATCTGCTTAATTAGATGACAATACAGTTTTAAATGATTAAGTTTCTTTTTCATTAAATAATGGTTTCAGTTATTTTGTAAAGTTTAGAGAAAGTCTATTATGTATTTACTTCTGTTTGTCAATTTGAGAAAATTAAGTGGTATTATGAAAATGAAATATATATACATATATATATATATATATATATATATATATATATAAATATATATATATATATATATATATATATATATATATCTATATATATATATATATATATCTATATATATAGATATATATAATAGTTGTTATTTATTTACCATTTTTATAGAATATGAGAAACTGAATATTTGTTGTATTGGAGAAATTTGAATGGTATTTTGAAAATGATATATATATATATATATATATATATATATATATATATAAATATATCTATATATATATATATTTGATTTGTTTAATTATTTATTAATTTATTTAACGAAATTGTGCAACTAAAATTTTATTGTTGCAATTGAAGAAATTGAGTATCATATAAATAATATATATATATATATATATATATATATATATATATATATATATATTATTAAATATTAATAAAATTGTAAAAATTATGATAGTTGAAATAAACAAAGGAGGGGCGAATTGCCTTCAATTTGTAAAAACAAAACACAGTCAAGAGTTACAGTGGGCGGTGGGGAATGAAACCCCACCGCATTGTTTATTGCTACGAAGTGTGGGGGGGGCGGAGCCCCACCCACACCCCACTTCATGGGATGTGGGTGGGGCTCCACCCCCCCACAGTCCCTTTCCTTGAAGCTCGCGGCCTTCCGCAGGCCGCAACCCCCGCACCCCTTTTGGTGGCTGAAACACCTCTCTGCACAGCGCGGCCTTCGCTGCACTTCCATTGCCATCCACCGTGCCTTAAGCGCTGTTCCCATCGCGCTTCCCTTCGTCCACGACTTGCAACCTCCGCCCCTCTGCCATGGCCGCCGCTCCCCTTGTCCTCTGCCCAGCACATAAATATTCACAGTTAGTTTCTATTTTTTAGAGATGAAACAAACAACCAAAGAAAATTAGGTTATATTCCATGGTTTGACTTTGATTTTATAAAGAGGAGAACCTCTTATAAATAACAACATTGGTATATAATTGTATATATAAATATATATATATATATATATTTATATATATATAGATATATATATATATAAATATATATATATATATAATTATATTATATATAAAAAAAATATAGAAGATTAATACTAGTATAAGGGATAGGTAACTTATTAAGATAACTTAATAATTGCAATAATAGTAATTATAATAAATAATAGTAATTATAACAACAGTAATTATAAATAGGAGAAATGTAATTGAGTATATGTATGTTTATATATATATACGATCTTATATATATATACATATAAATGTATCGTTACATATATATATATTTTTTTTATGATTACGACTTTCAGAGAGGCTGTTTTCTCTTAACGTTAATAAGAGAAAATAAAATTATAATTTAACGAGAGCATAAAGGAATATACTGTATTACTCCGGAAAGAGTTTCTTGGAAGTTTCAACTATCAACGTAATTCAATAACCGGGAAAATGAAGAGGAAAATTACACGTCACCTTGCTTAAAAGATCACTAGAAATAAACTTAAGAAGTCATCACAGACATTCCATGTGAGGCCATTTTAATCTCAACTGTAGTAAACGTCCAGATAAGTAAACCTGTAAGAGAGTAAGAAGAAGAAAAACTAACATTGGAAAACACAGAGGAGAAAATGCGCGACATTTCCCACATGGGATAAGAGAACTAAGTTGATGGACCCTTCCGTTAATTTTTCTTAGGAACAAGTTTAATTAATACAAATGAAGAGGAGAAACCTAGATCGGAGAAGACTAGGAGACCAAGTCCAGCAAAGTAATAAACCAACCTATGTGACCTGGACCATCCGGAAGTTAGGTTTAATGTCAAAAATAGATACAGTGATAACCCTGATTGATGTAAAATATGAAGAAAGGACCGGATAAATGATGCAGAGGCATCCACACTATAACCTTCGCATGTAGCATGAATGTCTGCAGACCAACCTCATCATCATCATCTTCGCCATCATCATCATATTCCCTAGAACTACCAACATCATCATATTTCGGTTTTACTCTGTCAGCATCATGTTTCTTAAAACCAACAGCATCATCATATTGCGGACACTCGCAATCATCCTCCGGTCGACTACTATTTACTCCCTCCGCCAGTCGCTTAACATCATCATCATGATATTCAGCGGGCGCACACATCCTCCGATTGCACTGTTCATCGGGCGCCGGACTCCATCGTCATCATCATGATCTCCGACTCTACCTTCGTCAGCAGGATATCCAAATATCCGGTTGCTCAAATATCCTGATGACGATCACCCTCAGCAACTTGCCTTCGACGCTCCACTGCCCGATGATACAAGCAACAGCATCATGATATAAATTATCCGGTTCTCTTCGAAACCTCCTGATGATGATGTTAACACAACTTCCTGCCACGGACTTCCGCCGATACCCAAGCACTTAACGACAGCAGGATGAACTCGCACAAGGGGATATCTCAATATCCTGATGACGATGACGTCATATCCTGATGACGATGACGTCACCCAATATCCTGATGACCTCTTCAACACTTAGTCAAAAAAAATCTGAACTTTCTCTCCCGCATCTACTCGCGATACGCGGATGGTTGGCGCTCCCAATATGATGATCCTGATGCCGATACATGCACTTAGTCTATGTCCGACTCAAAACATCCTGATGCACTCGCAACATGAAAACTCCAACAGTTTCATGACCCGATCTTCTACCTGATGCCGATGCACTCCTCCTCGGCTCCTTCTGCTGATGATCACCCCGACGACCTCACACTTCATGCAATCGACAACATCATGCCGATCTCCTCCACTTATCCGGATGATGATGTCTAACCCGACTGCAGGATATTTGCAGAAATATCCTGATGATGCCGTCTTCACGAACTTCTGCACTTAGCGAAATCTCTCTTCGCCGATCCACCAGGGATGACCCGATCCAACTCAGGGTGATCTTCCAACTCAGTCAGCTTATCAACTCGACCTAGCACATGAGGATGCTAGGGTCTTCAACATCTCTTGACCGCGATCTTGCACACCTGCATGCAAACAAACAAACTACTACCTACCCTAATGTACATTACCATTCCACCGATTAGACAGATCAACCGGTGGAATGGATCAGGAAATCCATGCAGCCACGCAAACCAGCAGATCGATTATACAAAGGAGATCAACAGAAAACGAAACAGGATCTTTATTGATTCAAAGATGCAATACAATATGATGTTCCTCACACAGAACACTCAACTCCTCTGCTTGATGCAACACTACACTGCCGATCGATGATATCTGTCTGTATATGCAATATCAACCGATCTCATGCTTATAAAGACTTTCCTACGAGTACTACTGACCCGACTCCAAGCGGCTGGGAACTCTCCAAGCGGCTGGGAGATCCCACCGAACATACATCATGACAGCTGTTATAACTAACTAGCTAAAAATAGCAAAAGCCTGGTCAGCATGATCTTATCATGATCAGCATGACCTTATTACATGCAATTGGTCTAACAGACCTTCTTGGAAACACAAACAAGACCTAAACTACTAACTGCCTCATCAAGACCAGCTGTCAGGTAGGTGCTCCTGCACCATACTCCCCAAAAGAAAAGAACTCATGTCCCATGAGTTTAGCATGTGGAAGTCCTCCACCGTTACACTTTGCTTTGTCAGTCTTCTGACCTGCTCCAGCTTTGGCTGCTGCTGTCTCTTGGCTGCTCCAAGACTTCTGCACTGTAACTTGATTTCTGGCAAGTAAATCATCATGCCTGTTGATGTAGGCCTTCTTCTCACATACCCTGTGTTTGTCAGGTTGCCTAACCAGAACCTCTGGCTGAACTGCCTCTGTGGTGTTCAACTGTACCTTTCTGTCAATCTTCATAGGACAAGCAATAGTCCCAACTATGACAACATCCTTGTCATTCCTTTCAACTGATGGTTGGTTGCACCCCTGTTTCTGAACCTGCTGCTGACCTCTGTCAATCACAACTGAAACTTTCTTCAGCTTGTTGTCTGTAACAACTCCTTTCTCTGCAGTGTCCTGAACTGCCTTCATGCCTGCTCCTCTAGGCATCTGCACATACTCCTTCTTTCCCATTAAAATGAGTTGAGCTGCCTTCTGTACTGCAGCTTTTGCCTGCAATGGCATCAACTTAATAGTCTTCCCATCTTTCTGGATGGTGTAGGTATTAGCATACCCATCATATAGTACCCTTCTGTCAAATTGCCATGGTCTACCTAGCAGTAGGTGACAACATTCCATAGGCAAAATATCACACAAGATTCTATCCTGATATGGTCCAATCTAGAAATCCACATATGCCTGCTCAAAGACAAAAAGTGATTGCCTATCACTCACCCAAGATGCCTTGTAAGGGTGTGGATGTGGATTCCTTTCCAGCTTCAGTTTATCCACCATTTCCTGAGATACCATGTTGTCTGTTGAACCAGTATCAATGACAACCTTACATACCTTACCTTTGCTCTTACATGTGGTTTTGAAAAGAGCTCTTCTTTGCATCATATCCTTTGATGCCTGCAAACTAATTCTCCTTAGCATCAATGATTCTCCACTCTCTGGATATCCAAAATTCTCAGGACCTTTGTTTGAACTCTGTGCACTTTCTTCTTCCTTCTCTTCTTGTACCAATTGTACTCTCTTATCACTTGTTCTATCATTTCTAGATGATGAACCCTTGTTTTCTGGACATTTGAAGGATGGATGACCAAACTCTCCACAGGTGTAACACTTTCCTGAAAATGTAGTAGAACCTCTACCACCTCCAAATCTTCCTCTAGTACCTTTCCATCCACCTCTGAAATCAGACTGTCCTTGTCCTTTACCAGTGTCTTCTTGACCCTCATTGGTTTGCTTTTGTGCAGGGGCTGCTCCTCTTCCCCTATTGTTTCCTCTTCCTCTCATGGACTTATCATGTCCTCTATTCAGCTTTTCTTCAATCCTGATTGCCATTTGGTAACAATCTTCCACATTCTTAGGGTTAGCTAACACTAACTCATCCTGTATGTTAAACCTCAAACCAGCCAAGTACCTAGCCACCTTTTCTACCTCATTCTCATGATGACCAGATCTCATACTTAACAGATAAAATTCCTCAGTATATGCTTTCACATCCCTGTCTTTCTGCTTTAAAAATTGCAGCTTCTTAAACATCTGGATTTCATAATCCCTTGGCAAGAATTTACCCTTGATCCTTGCTACCATCTTATCCCATGAAGTGATCTTAGACTTCCCTTGTTTCCTTCTCTCAGATTGTACATAATCCCACCATATCAAAGCATGACCTCCTAACCTGGTCTTTGCAATCTTTACCTTCTGATCCTCAGCAACATCTTCACATTCAAAGTGATTATCCAGGGCAGCAATCCAGTCCAACAACTCATCTTCATTCAAGCTTCCAGTATACTTGGAAACATCAACCTTTACCTTAGGTTTTTCACTCTGCACTGCCTTTAACAGTTTTGCCAATCTCTGGTCTTCAGCATCCAGATCTTCAGCTACCTCTTCATACTCTTCAACAGTATCTGCCTCTTCTTCAGACTCACTGTCTTCTACCTCCCTCTTTTTGTTCTTTTCCAGGGCTGTCAGCCTGGCTTGAAGTGCTTCAGCAAGCTCCTTCATCTTCCTCATCTCTCTAGCATGTTTCTCCTTCAGTTCCTGCAATTCCTTTGCAGTACCATTACCTTTAGGAGGCATTTTGTCAACCTCTCAATCACAACACAATCAACTCTATCTCTTACCTCTGCCCTTTCGGTGACAGAATCAACACACAACAGCCCAGACCTTTTGCTGAGCTCTGATACCACTATGATGCAGAGGCATCCACACTATAACCTTCGCATGTAGCATGAATGTCTGCAGACCAACCTCATCATCATCATCTTCGCCATCATCATCATATTCCCTAGAACTACCAACATCATCATATTTCGGCTTTACTCTGTCAGCATCATGTTTCTTAAAACCAACAGCATCATCATATTGCGGACACTCGCAATCATCCTCCGGTCGACTACTATTTACTCCCTCCGCCAGTCGCTTAACATCATCATCATGATATTCAGCGGGCGCACACATCCTCCGATTGCACTGTTCATCGGGCGCCGGACTCCATCGTCATCATCATGATCTCCGACTCTACCTTCGTCAGCAGGATATCCAAATATCCGGTTGCTCAAATATCCTGATGACGATCACCCTCAGCAACTTGCCTTCGACGCTCCACTGCCCGATGATACAAGCAACAGCATCATGATATAAATTATCCGGTTCTCTTCGAAACCTCCTGATGATGATGTTAACACAACTTCCTGCCACGGACTTCCGCCGATACCCAAGCACTTAACGACAGCAGGATGAACTCGCACAAGGGGATATCTCAATATCCTGATGACGATGACGTCATATCCTGATGACGATGACGTCACCCAATATCCTGATGACCTCTTCAACACTTAGTCAAAAAAAATCTAAACTTTCTCTCCCGCATCTACTCGCGATACGCGGATGGTTGGCGCTCCCAATATGATGATCTTGATGCCGATACATGCACTTAGTCTATGTCCGACTCAAAACATCCTGATGCACTCACAACATGAAAACTCCAACAGTTTCATGACCCGATCTTCTACCTGATGCCGATGCACTCCTCCTCGGCTCCTTCTGCTGATGATCACCCCGATGACCTCACACTTCATGCAATCGACAACATCATGCCGATCTCCTCCACTTATCCGGATGATGATGTCTAACCCGACTGCAGGATATTTGCAGAAATATCCTGATGATGCCGTCTTCACGAACTTCTGCACTTAGCGAAATCTCTCTTCGCCGATCCACCAGGGATGACCCGATCCAACTCAGGGTGATCTTCCAACTCAGTCAGCTTATCAACTCGACCTAGCACATGAGGATGCTAGGGTCTTCAACATCTCTTGACCGCGATCCTGCACACCTGCATGCAAACAAACAAACTACTACCTACCCTAATGTACATTACCATTCCACCGATTAGACAGATCAACCGGTGGAATGGATCAGGAAATCAATGCAGCCACGCAAACCAGCAGATCGATTATACAAAGGAGATCAACAGAAAACGAAACAGGATCTTTATTGATTCAAAGATGCAATACAATATGATGTTCCTCACACAGAACACTCAACTCCTCTGCTTGATGCAACACTACACTGCCGATCGATGATATCTGTCTGTATATGCAATATCAACCGATCTCATGCTTATAAAGACTTTCCTACGAGTACTACTGACCCGACTCCAAGCGGCTGGGAACTCTCCAAGCGGCTGGGAGATCCCACCGAACATACATCATGACAGCTGTTATAACTAACTAGCTAAAAATAGCAAAAGCCTGGTCAGCATGATCTTATCATGATTAGCATGACCTTATTACATGCAATTGGTCTAACAGACCTTCTTGGAAACACAAACAAGACCTAAACTACTAACTGCCTCATCAAGACCAGCTGTCAGGTAGGTGCTCCTGCACCAATAAACATCAAGAAAGCATAGAAAATGAAAGAGAGAGAGACTGAAATATAAACAAACTAAATTATCAGAGAAATAGTTAAGGTGAGCATGATAAAAATACAATCAAAATTAAGACCCAGAGAAAAGGGAAGAGAGAGCAAACAAACCGCCTTGTTGAGAATGCTAAGTCGAAGGAGGAGTATATTTCAGGAAACAAGAGAGGAGACAGACAACCGTGCCTTGCTGAAAAATGACTCAATAGGGAGATCACGAGTCGGTTTAGTTAGAACAAGGCATCGTGGGAAGTTGTTAATCTATCTATGAACCACGTGCGTAATATAGGGTTGAGTAATTCCCACTTACGCCGTAAGGCGTTATGCTGCCGGAATCTGCTGAGACTTAGATTTAGGAACCTTGATATTAAAAACCTTGTAGTGAAGTTAACGGCGTCGTAGAGACCCCCTTGTTGGTCTGCTTGTGTCCAGTTGCACGCAATTGTACTTGTACCCCGCCGACAACTGTAGTGTTTTCACCATGAACGAACACCACCGAGCATGCTTACGCATGCGAGGGGGGTTTTAGGGAAGCATGAGAAATGTTTTTTGATATTTCATGTCATAACCACATGACATATGTGGCTATGACACGTGTGATGTGTGTTGTGACCACATGGAAAAATGTGGGCATGACATTTGGTATCAGAGCCAAGTTTAAACACTAGGCGTATTTGGGCACGTTATTATTCTGCAACTTTGGCTAATTAGTTTCTACCTTGTTTTGTAGGATGCCTCCTCGATGTGTTTGACGAGCGCGGTCATGCCACACAGCGTCTGTCGAGGTGCACAGCGATTCCTCAGCCGAGGGACTGGCACCCGTAGTTATAGCAGCGCCACCTACACCACCTAAACCACAAGCACCACTAGTACCACAGGCGACACCAGTATTGGATATAGGTCCACAGATCTTACAGGCACTGCAGGCTATGTTAGACAAGTTACCGCCGGTGATTCCTGAGCCACGTGTAGAGCCTCGTGTTGATCCACGAGAGGAGCCACGTAGGGAGCCACGTGCCGAGTCACGTATTGAGCCACGTGAGGAGCCCCACGTTGATCCACTAGAGGTGCCACGTGTGGAGCCTTTCGTTGAGATTCCTGACACAACAGTAGAGGAGGTAGGGTCAGCCTCCCATACACGGAGCAGGAGTCCTCCAAGACCTTTGAGACAAGATGAGATCCAGAGAGCAGAACAAGTTCATCATGGAATGTATGAGGATGGTGTGGAAGAGCCAGTCGTGAGACTTAGAGACAGAGGGGACCCCATCAGAGATCTACTTAGGCTCAACCCACCCACTTTCGCAGGTGCTACAGAGGGAGCTGTGGCCGAAGCTTGGTTGATTAGGTTAGAAAGGTGTTTTGCATTGTGACCATATGGAAGCAACATGAAAGCACGAGTGGCAGTCCATCTTCTTAGGGATGCAGCAGCTACCTGGTGGCGCACAGAGGAGTGCAAGCACCGACTTTTCGTGGATACACTCACATGGGACATCTTCATAGAGTGCTTTAATGCACAATATTTGTCAGAACATTACAGACATCGCAGGATCGATGAGTTCCATGATTTACAGTAGAGGGGACTCACTGTTACTCAGTATGAGAGCCGATTCATTGAGCTTTCTCGTTACGCGAAATACCTCCATGACGAGAAAATCTTAATACACAAATTCATCAGAGGGCTGAATCACGGGATAGCAGGACCTATTCGTATGGCAAATCCCCAGACCATGAGCGAGGCTATTGAAAAGGCCCTTATATCAGAGGAAATTCAGGGATGAGGGCAGAATTCACGCCCGCAGTACCAGGAACATAATCCCCAACAACAGCAAAACTTTCGAAGGCCTCAAAACACAACACAGAGAGGAGGATATAACCCTTCATCATTACCTCCTAGGCCTCCATAGCAGCAGCAACATCAGCAAAAATCAAAATTCCAACAGAGGGGTCAGGGAGGACAGAATCGTGGATTGCAGCAGCAAGGTTCATCGACAGGACCCGCGAGGTCCCAGCAGTCTTACAGAGGCTCACAGGGGTCCACTGGATGGACTGGGCAACAACAATCGGGCAGAACACAGTCAGGGCAGTTACAGGTTAGAGGACCATGTTATGTGTGTGGTGGGGCAGGGCATCTGGCTAGAGAGTGCCCGCAGGGATTTACAGCAGGGGGACAGCCCCGATCAGGAGGATCTGAGTAGACCGTAGGTGACGTGGGCAGATCCCACCACATGTTTGCAGTGGTTGATAACCGCCAGGCTGATTTCCAGGCTTCCGTCATCGAGGTAGTAGGTACGATTGGAGACCTCCCCATCTTGATCCTTTTTGACTCAGGAGCTACTGACTCCTTTTTGTCTACATCGTTAGTGGAGCGTTGCAGGCTGGTGGCTTCTAGGCAAGACATTAGGTGGGAAGTTGAGTTGGCCTCAGGGGCTAGGATGTCAGTAGATACCTTGGTTAAAGACTGTGAGATCACATTGGGATCATTCACCACAACATGTGACCTTAGGATTATGCCATTAGGATCCTATGGTGTAGTTCTGGGTATGGATTGGCTTGCGGCACATAGAGCCAAGCTTGACTGTCGCCAGAGGATGATTAGCTGTTTAGACAATCATGGTTCACTGGTTAAGATAGTGGGCATTCAAAAGCCCATGGCTGTTCGTATGATATCCGCTCAGCAGCTTAAGCACTGTATGCGGAAGGGATGTCAAATGTTTGCCATCACGGTCAGTGATAGAGCAGAGGATGAACCTAAGGCTACTTTAGATGATCACCCTGTCCTTAGAGAGTTTGCCGATGTATTTTCGCCAGAATTACCAAGTATGCCTCCATGCAGAGAAGTGGACTTCCACATCGACTTAGTGCCGGGTGCAGAACCGATATCCCGTGCACCTTATAGGATGACTACACATGAACTCACTGAACTTAAGCTGCAGTTAGAGGAATTACTTGAGAAGGGGCACATCCGACCTAGCATTTCACCATGGGGCGCACTGGTTATCTTCGTGAAGAAGAAGGATGGGTCTCTTTGTTTATGTATGGACTACAGGCAGTTGAACAAGGTGACGGTGAAGAACCGTTATCCTCTGCCTAGGATTGACGACCTTTTTGATCAGATGCAGGGAGCCAGAGTGTTCTTAAAAATTGATCTAAAATCTGGGTATCACCAATTGCGCATCACGGAGGCAGATATTCATAAAACTACTTTTTGAACCAGATATGGCCATTACAAATTTACAGTGGTACCCTTCGGGTTGACGAACGCTCCTGCAGTATTCATGAGTCTCATGAACGGGGTGTTCCGTACTTACCTAGATCAGTTCATGATCATATTTCTAGATGACATTTTGATTTATTCACGGACTGAGGAGGAGCACGTGGAGCACTTGCGTCAAGTTTTGTAGCAATTACGAGAGCAGCAGCTTTATGGCAACTTGGCGAAGTGTGCCTTCTTCAGGACAGAGGTGCAGTATTTGGGACACATTTTATCAGGTGATGGCATCTCCGTAGATCCATCTAAAATTAGAGCAATTCAGGACTAGCCGGCACCCACCAACGTGACAGAGGTCAGAACTTTATGGGGTTAGCCGGGTATTATCGTCAGTTTGTCGAGGGCTTCTCCAGGATAGCACATCCCATTACTTCCCTTCAGCGAAAAGGGAAGGGTTTCATGTGGACCGAGCAGTGTGAAAAGGCCTTTGGAGTCCTCAAGGAAAGTCTTACCAGTGCTCCTATTTTAGCGGTCCCAGATCCTATAGAGGAGTTTGTAGTTTGCACAGATGCATCATTAGAAGGTTTGGGAGCCGTGCTTATGCAGGGTGGTCGAGGGATCGCATACGAATCGTGGAAACTGAAGACATATGAGTTAAATTACCCTACTCATGACTTAGAGCTCACAGCAGTCATTCATGCTTTGGTCCACTGGAGACACTTCCTCCTAGGTCGACGCTTTGAACTCCATTCGGATCATCATAGTTTGCAGTATATTTTTACACAGCCAAATTTGAACACCCGCCAACGGCGTTGGATGGAATTCCTATGCGAATATGACTTTGATGTCCACTACATCAAAGGGAAGGAGAACATGGTCGCTGATGCTTTGAGTCGAAGGTGCCACGAGATCCTAACCCTGACCTTGAGGGTGGACTTGAAAGATCACATCTTACAGCATCTACTAGAGGACAAATGGTTTCTTGAAGTGCAGCAGGCATTACTAAATCAGAAGGCCCTTGAGGGCAAATTTACAGGATATACCCTTGAGTCTGATGGTATGCTTTGACATTGGCAACACATCTATGTACCCCATGCGGGTAATCTTCGTACAGTAATCCTATCAGAGGCTCATAGAGCACCCTATGCAGCACACCCAGGAGTGAAGAAGATGCATGCTGACTTACGACAGCTTTATCATTGGGCTGGGATGAGGCGTGACATTGCCGATTTCGTTGCTCATTGCCTAGAATGTCAGAGGGTCAAGGCTGAACATTAGCATCCAGCGGGACTGTTGTACCCTCACGAGATACCTGAATGGAAATGGGACACCATTTCGATGGATTTTATCATTGTTCTACCTATGTCATCACGTCGCCATGATGCTATTATGGTGACAGTTGACAAGCTGACCAAAGTGGCGCATTTTTCACCAATATGCACAACATACAATGCACCATCAGTGGCAAAGGTGTTTCTTGATCAGATTGTTAGACTTCATGGGGTACCACGCCGCATTATATCTGACAGAGACTCTGTATTTACGTCTTCGTTCTGGAGAGCCTTACATCAGGCGTTGGGCACACAGCTCAACTTCAGTTTAGCCTATCATCCAGAAACCGACGGACAAACAGAGAGAGTTAACCAGGTGTTAGAAGACATGCTTCGCATGTATGTGATGGACCATCAGTCTAGATGGGAGGAGTACCTATATCTAGTTGAGTTCACCTACAATAATGGGCATCATAGCTCGTTGGGTATGCCTCCTTTCTAGGCATTATATGGCAGACCATGCAGAACACCTTTGAGTTGGGATCGGATAGAGGACAGAACGGTCATCGGTCCAGAGATAGTTCAGAATATGGAACAGCAGGTCAGACAGATTAGACAGAGACTTCAAGAAGCACAGGACAGGCAGAAGAAGTATGCCGATGCTAAGAGAATAGACCGAAGCTTCTCTATGGGGGAAAGAGTATTTTTGAGAGTGTGGCCGCACCAAAGTCCAATCCGTTACAGAAAGGGCTCTAAGCTCGCACCTCGATTTGTAGGACCTTTCGAAATCTTGGAGCGGATAGGACCAGTAGCCTACATCTAGCCTTGCCACCTAGCCTGTCACGTATCCACGATGTATTTCATGTATCAGTTTTACGTCAATATATTTTTGACTTATCTCACGTGTTGGATTGGAGTGCTCTTCAAGTAGAGGCAGACGGACAGCTGGCACTGGAGCCAATTCGCATATTGGCTCATTAGATGCTGGCCCTTCGAGGTCGAGAGCTGGACCAGGTTAGAGTCCAATGGGACCTATACGACGAAGTCACTGCAACTTGGGAAGATGCAGAGAGACTGAAGACCCTTTATCCCCACCTTTTTGACGACTTCCAGGAGGAAGTACAGTCTTAGGGGGAGAGGATGTGAGGACCACCCTTTTTACTTCTGTTGTTATGACTATTTACATTACTGTTATTGTTACTTTTTATATTTGTGGGATAGCAGTTCCCGGAATTGTCAAACTATTAAACTTTATTATGATTTCAGAAAAACTAATTGGGTGATGTTTGGATAAGTTTACATTTCAGAAAAGTTAATTAGGTGATGATGGAAAATTGTAATATGATTTCATTTATGTTAATTAGAACTATGTCATGATAATGCATGTTTTTAAGTTGCTTCGGCTATGATGATTATATGTGGATACTGATCTTGTAATTTAGTGTGCAGGGTTTACTAATCGAACCACAGATTTCAGAGATCATTCCGCACCTTGTTATTGTTATTCCCTGTTAAGCTGATCTGGTTCCACGAGGAACCAAGATCTTTCTGTGTTTGATGTGATGTTGTAATGTGGTCTTTCGTATGGTCGAGTGGGTTTGGTTACTCTCTTGTAACAATATCTTATGATTTGTGTTGTAAAAAGATTGAATTTGAATTTCTTTATTTTATTTAAATCTTTGAGGCCTTTTCTTGTGCTTTACCTTGACCAGGGGTGTCTTGTAAGGGTTAAAGTTGACCCTGGGTTATACCCCATGGGTCCAGGGGCCCATTTGCATGGGTAACCCTTGGGTAACCTCCATCTAGTCATCTTAACTTCCCCCTGAAGTTAAGTGGCGAAAATTGCAGGTATGGAGGGGACATGATGGGTTGTACCAACACCCAACCCATCCCTCTTCAATCCCCAAGGTAAGAGATGACTACAAACCCATCCATTATTGAAGGATTGACTTGAAGTCACCCTCTCCATTAGTGAGATTCCCCCATGTGTTGTGGGGCCATCCATGTGAAGGAGGGAAGAAGAGGCATGGGTCACCTGTCTTTTACTCCTTTAACTCCTTTTATTTCTCCCATGCGTAAGAGAAATGACATGAGGAGAGGGATAAGGAGTACTCTAGGGATGGGTGAGTGACATAAGCCATCAGGACAGAATAGTGGTTTTGGGAAGGGTGAGGAGGTGACAAGTGTCACCTCCCCATTCCTCTAAACTGAAAAGAATTTGGGTTATTTGTTTCCAATTTTGGGATGAGAGGGAGTTAGTTGAATTTTGGGAAGATTTTTTATTATTGCCAAAAATAGGAAAGTTAGCTTGGAGGTGAGGAAAGGGAGAGGGAGTTGTTGGCTAAGGTTGGAAGAGAACTCATTGGAGCTCTGCAACAGTTTCATTCCAGGAGGGCTTTGTAAGGTTGGTTTGATTTTTACCTTTCTTTCGTATATCTGAATGTGTATGTAAAGTGTGTGAAAGATGATTATTTGTTTGTGTTTTAGATGTGTTTTTTGTGGGGTTTGTTGTCGGGTTGTTTGACAGAGCTCCTCCCACTTGGGAGAAATGCTCATCAAGTTTGGGGTAGGGGAGGAGAGATCCTCCTTGGGTGCATACCTGTTTCCTTCTTTTGAGATGTTGAAAGCCTTGAGGGCATGTATCTGTGACTGTATCTTTGACTTGAGAGTCAAATACAGATTTCTTAAAAAAATTTGTGATCAAACTTGGTTTGAGGCCAAGAGAAATTGTGTTGGTTAAATTATCTGTAAGGGTGACACTCTGGAGTCGAGTGTGTCCACTCTCCTGCCCCTTATGAAACTCACTGTAGTTGAGTTTTCGTGTTGTGTAATTTACCACGGGTGTTTGTGTGCTTTGGGTTTGTTGTTGTCCCTATTGTGAAGTGGAGTGCTTGAGTTACCCAGGTGTGAGTATGGTCTCCCTAGCTCGGGGGTGACCCTCTTGCGGGTCTACGGAAGGGAGGAGAGCTAGATGAGTGGTGTTTTCTTCTTTGTTTGTCTTTGATACGTAGGTTTCCTCTTGGAGCTTATGGTTGGAGTTGGAGAAGTTATATTATGAAGAAACAGTTTATTCTTCTTTGTCATGTGAATTAGATCATGTTCATTTCATAAGAGTTGAAGAGAGAGCACCTCTCTTGATATTGTTGTAACTATCGACACCCTGGGAGTGAAGGAAATCACCTCCCTGATCTTGTTATTGATGGACTTTTACTTGGTTGTTACAAGCTATCTTTTGTATTTTGTTTGGGAGAAGGAAGTTCATATCTCCCTTAGAGTGTGTAGAAGATGTGGAATGTTAGTTGTAGGTATCCATGATTTAAGATTATCTCTTGCTATATATAGTGGAAGAGTTAACTTTTCTGTATTATGAATGTTGTAAACAAATGCCTTAAATTTTCAAGTTAAGTTGCTTTGTAAACTTATTCTAAATAGCAATTTTATTGTGTTTAATGTGTTCTTGAAAAGAAGGGTTCCTTAGTTAATCTGATCTTGTATATGAAAATCAAGGATAAATCTGCTTAATTAGATGACAATACAGTTTTAAATGATTAAGTTTCTTTTTCATTAAATAATGGTTTCAGTTATTTTGTAAAGTTTAGAGAAAGTCTATTATGTATTTACTTCTATTTGTCAATTTGAGAAAATTAAGTGGTATTATGAAAATGAAATATATATACATATATATATATATAGATATAATAGTTGTTATTTATTTACCATTTTTACAGAATATGAGAAACTGAATATTTGTTGTATTGGAGAAATTTGAATGGTATTTTGAAAATGATATATATATATATATATAAATATATATATAAATATATCTATATATATATATTTGATTTGTTTAATTATTTATTAATTTATTTAATGAAATTGTGCAACTAAAATTTTATTGTTGCAATTGAAGAAATTGAGTATCATATAAATAATATATATATATATACATATATATATATATTTTATTAAATATTAATAAAATTGTAAAAATTATGATAGTCGAAATAAACAAAGGAGGGGCGAATTGCCTTCGCTGTGTAAAAACGAAACACAGTCAAGAGTTACAGTGGGCGGTGGGGAATGAAACCCCACCGCATTGTTTATTGCTACGAAGTGTGGGGGGGCGGAGCCCCACCCACACCCCACTTCATGGGATGTGGGTGGGGCTCCGCCCCCCCCCACAGTCCCTTTCCTTGAAGCTCGCGGCCTCCTGTAGGCCGCAACCCCCGCGCCCCTTTTGGTGGCCGAAACACCTCTCTGCACAGCGCGGCCTTCGCCGCACTTCCATTGCCATCCACCGTGCCTTAAGCGCTGCTCCCGCCACGCTTCCCTTCGTCCGCGACTTGCAACCTCCACCCCTCTGCCATGGCCGCCGCTCCCCTTGTCCTCTGCCCAGCACATAAATATTCACAGTTAGTTTCTTTTTTTTAGAGATGAAACAAACAACCAAAGAAAATTAGGTTATATTCCATGGTTTGACTTTGATTTTATAAAGAGGAGAACCTCTTATAAATAACAACATTGGTATATAATTGTATATATAAATATATATATATATATATATATATATATATTTATATATATATAGATATATATATATATATAAATATATATATATATATAATTATATTATATATAAAAAAAATATATAGAAGATTAATACTAGTATAATAGATAGGTAATTTATTAAGATAACTTAATAATTGCAATAATAGTAATTATAATAAATAACAGTAATTATAACAACAGTAATTATAAATAGGAGAAATGTAATTGAGTATATGTATGTTTATATATATATACGATCTTATATATATACATATAAATGTATCATTACATATTTATATTTTTTTTTATGATTACGACTTTCAGAGAGGCCGTTTTCTCTTAACGTTAAGAAGAGAAAATAAAATTATAATTTAACAAGAGCATACAGGATATATATTGTATTACTCTGGAAAGAGTTTCTCGGAAGTTTCAACTATCAACGTAATTCAATAACCGGGAAAATGAAGAGGAAAATTACACGTCACCTTGCTTAAAAGATCACTGGAAATAAACTTAAGAAGTCATCACAGACATTCCATGTGAGGCCATTTTAATCTCAACTGTAGTAAACATCTAGATAAGTAAACCTGTAAGAGAGTAAGAAGAAGAAAAACTAACATTGGAAAACACAGGAGAAAATGCGCGACATTTCCCACATGGGATAAGAGAACTAAGTTGATGGACCCTTCCGTTAATTTTTCTTAGGAACAAGTTTAATTAATACAAACGAAGAGGAGAAACCTAGATCAGAGAAGACTAGGAGACCGAGTCCAGTGAAGTAGTAAACCAGCCTATGTGACCTGGACCATCCGGAAGTTAGGTTTAATGTCAAAAATAGATACAGTGATAACCCTGATTGATGTAAAATATGAAGAAAGGACCGGATAAACATCAAGAAAGCATAGAAAATGAAAGAGAGAGAGACCAAAATATAAACAAACTAAATTATCAGAGAAATAGTTAAGGTGAGCGCGATAAAAATACAATCAAAATTAAGACCCAGAGAAAAGGGAAGAGAGAGCAAACAAACCGCCTTGTTGAGAATGCTAAGTCGAAGGAGGAGTATATTTCAGGAAACAAGAGAGGAGACAGACAACCGTGCCTTGCTGAAAAATGACTCAATAGGGAGATCACGAGTTGGTTTAGTCGGAACAAGGCGTCGTGGGAAGTTGTTAATCTATCTGTGAACCACGTGCGTAATATAGGGTTGAGTAATTCCCACTTACGCCGTAAGGCATTATGCTGCCGGAATCTGCCGAGACTTAGATTTAGGAACCTTGATATTAAAAACCTTGTAGTGAAGTTAACGGCGTCGTAGAGACCCCCTTGTTGGTCTACTTGCGTCCGGTTGCACGCAATTGTACTTGTACCCTACCGACAACTGTAGTGTTTTTGCCATGAGCGAACACCACCGAGCATGCTTACGCATGCGAGGGGGTTTTTAGGGAAGCATGAGAAATTTTTTTTGATATTTCGTGTCATAACCACATGACAGATGTGGCTATGACACCAGTGATGTGTGTTGTCACCACATGGAAAAATGTGGGCATGACAGTTTCAACCATTGTTGTATATGTGCAATTCAATGCTTCATGAAATAGAGATGAAAACCAAACCATGCTATGCAAGGGCATTCCACAACTTCACATAGTCGGTGCTAATCTTCAAAGGAATAGGAAATCAACAATGAGAACTAGTTGATATGTACTCTAAGGGACACATCACATCATAATAACAAGTCTAGATAACATCCAGAAGATTAATCAGGATTTACAATGTAGTTGTAATATGTATCTCTATTGCATTTAGTATTCAAAATGTGAACATATTTACAATTGGTCTTGAGAAAGTACCATGACATTCAACAGTCCTATCTTAATTAAGCTCTTAATAATAATGCAAGGCACAATCCACCTCTTTTTATAGAATAAGGAGGAGATGTGGTTACAAAAGATCTTATGATTAGGATTCATCCATGATAATCAATGGTTTATATTGTATTGGCTAAGTCAATAGACAAAATATGTGTCATAGGTTACTAGCTGGCAACCATCTAGTGGAGTATAGTTGTCCTTCTAGAATATTCTTCAATATTTTGTCGACTTGGCTAGTATGTCCATGCACTCTACATCTCTACTCATTCCTCCTCATGTATAGATGGGTCATCTCCTATCTTCTTACAAATAGTCCCATGCATAAGTTCATATGCTTGGACTATTCTTTCCATTTCTCCTCCATCTAGTACCTTAGCCTTTTTGGATGCATGCCCTTGGGTCTTGAATTGAGCCTACAAGTTTATCCACTTATTCCTCTAGCTATCTAGCAACTCATCATACTTTCTATCTTAGCCTTCATTCTCATAGCTTTTCCAATCACATCATCAGAGAAATAGCTAAGAGGATCATCTGATGCAAGTCTAAAATTATCTTGGAATGCTTTGGTGGCAATGTCCACATCTTGATTATCCACCTTTCCCTCAATCTTACCCTTAAGAGCCTCCAAAATTTCTATTTCTTCTAATAGAAGCTCATGCAACTTAACACTAATATCCATAGATTTGGCATTGCATTTCTTCAAGATATCCACTTCAAATTTCATGTCTTCATACCAAATATCTAGTAACTGTGAAGTTTGGGTTGTTGGGATATTCCTGGATATCAAAACATTCATATCTACCCTCTTCATCTGTGTAAGAGTTGCCAAATGTTTATTAACTTTTATCAACCTCTGCCCAATCTCCTTTTACATCTTATCTACCTTGCTCTTCAAAGTGCTAAGCAAGTCCCAATTGGCCAATGAGGTTCTTATCACATGTTCTTCTTCAGTTATGAACAAGATAAACCATTTATCTAGCACCTGTGATTGATGCTTCATGACATCTAACCCTGTGATTGCATCTTGTCATACTATTGCCAAAGAGGTGGATGTTGAGATGGAGATACTAGTGGGGACAACTAATCCCTTTATGAATGTCTTCATTTGAGCAATTTTCTCTTTATACGCCTTATTCTTTGCCTTTTCCTACTCTATCCTTGCTAGCAGGGAATCTATGCTATCTTTGGCTTCTTTTCCCTCTTGTTGTGCAGTAGTAAAGCCCAGGTCCACTATGGTTATCTGTAACTCACTTGGCCTTATTTGTCCTTTGGCCTTATTCATAACAGGCATAGCTACCTAAGTTATTTGTTTCCTTGTTGTTGGATCTCTCTTTATTGTAGTGGTAGCTCAGGTTCTTCTCTTTGGTTTGGCCACTTCAACCAAAAATAATGAAGATATATCAAAATTTGAAGAATCAAATAATGGAGGTGGATTTACCTCATGCTGTAACTAATGCGACACATTAGATTTGGACCCTCCTTGGTCTGCATGCTCAATGTGAGCATCATGGGATTCTAGGTTTTTCTCCTCCAAGGTATCCTCATCCACTCTTTGCTATTGTTGCTCTTCTTCCCCAATGTGGACTCTTTCATCCACCTTCTATTGCTCATCATGTGTGGGGATTTCCTCTGATGTCTTCATACTTTGATCAGGAATTATTTGTTCATCTTGAGGTGGTGGTAGACCTATATCAGGTCCTTGATAACCAAGATCCTAGATATTCTGATGATCTTTTTAGCTATCTCTGCCCACCTTTTCTTGTTCTTTAGTGTCATCTCCCCTCAATGGACCTTCTTGTCTGGGTTATGGCATGTTTGTATCCTTGGGAACTTGAGGTTCAGATGTGACATTGGGACCTAATTGCCTAGATGTATCAGTTATCTCTTCTCCCTCAGCATGTCCATGCTCAATGTCTTTTACATTTGGCTGATCAAGTATCTCTACATGCATGTCCATAGCTCCACTATATCTAGTTTCATCATGCTCTAGGACTACATCTTTGTCTTTACCTGCATCATCACTAGCCCAATATGCTAAATCAATTACTATTGGGCTTGTGACATGTCCAATCGATCCTTCCAGGCCTATTTTCTATGCCACAACTTTTGGATTATCTTCCTCTAAATCTTCCTTCACTTCCTCTCTCACTTGCTGCACTATGGGAGTGTTCTGAGGTGTAACCATTGTATTCTTCACCAACAAATCCATGGGGCTAGTAGACACCTCATCCACTATCTCATCATCAGAGAGATCTATCATTTTATCCAAAGGTAGAGGTTGATCAACCTATCCCCTCTTCATCTCCTCTGTAGACTCCTTTGCTAATTCAGTTTTAAATTTGACAATAGTAGGGATAGGGATATCACACTATAAACTTTGTTGAATCCCCCAGCTTTGATTATACCCTCACCTCCTTGGCCTTTTATTAGGATATCTGGATGTTGGCTAGCAGTGCCCCTCATTAAAGTTTGTTTCACTCCTTTATGCTTGGGAACATTTATTCCCACTAGTACATCTTCATCTTTCCTTCTCTTTATTATTAGAGGCTCATTATCTTCGTCACTTTCCTCCAAATCATTATATATGATGCCCGACTCTATTGTATGCTAGAGTTGCTTTTTAGGATTTTGGATGTTGTGGCAGTAGAAGTTGAGGCTTGTGCTTTCTGAGGTGAAGGTTTTGGGGTTATCTTAACACCAATGTTCATACCACATTTTTTGGTTTCTTTGGATGATCCTTCTTATAATCTCTTCTCTTGAGATTGCCTTTTATCCTTGAGGAATTCATCGTAATCCTCCTCTGCCATCTCTTGTCTCTTTCTTTTATTATTGATGGTTATGCCCACCCCTTTGGTCTTGAGCACATCAACCTCCTTATCTAAACATGCTTTGGTCAACTATAAAACCCTTTATGTTATCACTTCCAGTGAGGTTGACTCCTAATGGCTCCAGTCAGGTGGGGAGATTGTTTCATTGTATATCTTCTTGTCTTCATATTCTTTAGACATGATTACCCCATCATCTTCATGTAATTGTGGGGGTAATGATATGCAGTCTAAAGCGTGGATTTGTTTTAGTCTGAGACTTTTATAGCTCCTCCTTTTAACTTCCACATCATCAGGACAATCGGCCTAATGATCTTCTAGGTACACCTAGTGCATAGGCTTCTTATATATGCATGGACATCTCCATTCTCTTATAAGGATCATACTACCTAGATAAGGAGGAAGGCTGCAAACACATCAGTTGTAGTCCTCATATCACCTCCTTGGCTATCTCTACATTAGTGTACATATACCAACCAATGCTAAGTGGGAACATGACATTAGGTTTCTTATTCTTTTGGCCAAAGGCCTCATATGAAGGAAATATTTTCCTGGCCATTTCCATTAATATGACCTTATCTGTTGGGTATCTTGGCAACTTCAGGGGTTTCACACTAAAGCCTTCCATTCTTATGTAAGTAAATGTAGGGAACTAGATGAACCAAGCTCCATTCTTGCTTACCATCGCTTTATCTTTCATGCTTAATCTTTTTTCTCTATCCTCTTCCATGCTCTGGACCAAATGCACAATAAAGTAGTCATTAACTTTCTTGTAGTGTTGGAGGGATGCTATCCTCCCTAGTTGTGGATAATGATCCTAGATGTTTATATCTCCAGGATTATAGCCAACCTTGCCAACTATTTTTAAACCATCAAATGTTCCTCGGGTTGTACATGCATACACTACATATGAGGACATATGAAACATGTTTTTCTTGCCTCCAAGTTTCATCATGCCTTCATCGAGGCTATCACTGATAAGCTTTGCCCATTGTGGTACTTGATTGGTGGATTCTATCATCCTCATGAGACCATACATCCAGTTCTCAAAATGACTTTCATTTGGTCTCCCTCTCATCCAACTAAGCATGATTATCATGTATTGGTACTTAGGGGAGAAGTCAAATTTTTAAATGTGCACTGGTAATTTGCTCGATGCCCTATATGTCCTGTCACTAGCTATCCATGAGAACATGATCTGTGTACAATCCTTGAAACTTCTCCTGTATTGTTTCTCTAGGGTTCCCAATTTTATCTTGTATAGATTAGATCCTAATGGAAAATTGAATGCGGAGGTGATACATACAACTAAAAAATCTGCATACACCTAACCGTGTTTCTCCACTCTTCCGGTGTGGACATTGTAACTATTGGCACACTCTACTACTAGATCAATGGCTTCTGTCACATATGGGAATCCCCCAGAATGCCATAGGCCTGAATTAAATATGTTGATGAGCAGGGGATTTCCACTTCCCTTCCCTAATTTGGCTATCCATCCATCTAGATCACCATTCCCCAGGTGTGGATCATCTATTTGACCATATTTGAAAGCTGGCCCCTATGTTGTATGCACATAGGTGCATAGAACTTGGTATCTAACCTATTCTTATGGATCTCCATTGTATCTTGCAATGAAGAGTATATATGTCTTAATCTAACATGCATTTTAGTGGTTTAGATCTAACCATTTTCATGGGTATTGGTGGTGCTTCCCTAGGTCTAGGGTTTTAAGTAAGGTTTGCAAGTCTTCATTTTACATTTCCTTAAACCCCACCAATGCCAAGATTTTCTATCCCATGGTCTCATGTGCTTTATCTTTTAAATTTCCATTGACCATCTCTAGAAGGTCCTTGGTCATCTAATTTATAACTTGAAGCCTTTGTCTTTGTCTAGTGACAAGCCCTATGTCCTAGCTTTTACCCTTTGTAGCTCATCACATCACAAAGATTAAATCCTAAGTCTTCACAAGGGTATGTTGAAATTAAGGAACACTAAGAGGGGGGTGAATCAGTATTCTAAAAAACTTATTATTATGTTCCTTTATAAACTTACCAAGCACATTCAAAGGAAATAAATAAGAACATAAGAGACATAACACGATCATCAACATGAACACCAGGATTTTTTTGTGGAAACTTGTTTAAGGGAAAAACCATAGTGGGGGTTAACCGACAAAACATTATACTCTATTGAAAGTATTACAAATGGGAAGGCACATGCCTTCGGGCATACTGCCCAAAGCTCACTACTCAAAGGAGGCTGAATGCCTACAAGATCAATTACAAGAGTTCACTGAAATGTTTGAACTAAAGAATAGCATCTAACAATACAAGATTGCATCACACACTTCATCTCTCACTGCCCTGTTTCACTATTCTGCCATGATCCAAACCTTAGATCTCCTTTCTTTGCACTTATTACTACCACAATTCACATCTCCAACTCATACTCACACATTCACACACCAAAATACTTGAATCCGTTGATTATATATATCCACAACATGAGATTTCATCAATTGCAGTCAGCCTCAAGAAAACTTACAATCTTTTTTCAAGATCATTGTTCTATTGGTTAAATCCATGCACAAATATCAATGTAGACCAAAACCTATTTAATAAAGTCACCACACATGTTGGTTAACACCACTAGATCTCACAAATTACTCAACTAACAACTTCTCCTAATCCGTACAAGGATCAGACACTAAGTCAGCCTGTTCTTCACCAGACTGAATTGTCTAACCAAAACCTGATACTCAGATGCTTATAACATTCATTCCCTTCATCACCAGAGGCTAAAAACTTGGATTTAGGTAGTCCTAAAATCCCTTAACATTCCCTCAAATCCACAGCACAATATTATTACCTATAGAGAAATGCAGACCAAAGTGTCAAACCCTGTCAAATGCCCTGTTCCTGTCTATCTAGACTTAGACAAATCTGCACTCTAACTTCTGGTATGAGCAAAAGATGTAATGTAGATGTGTAAGATAGATTTAGTTGCCATCAATTACAACACTTGACATTCCCTCAGATCCACATCACAATATGATTACCTGTGGAGAAATGTAGACCAAAGTGTCAAACCCTATCAAATGCCATGTTCTTGTCTATCTAGACTTAGACAAATTTGGACTCTAACTTTGGTATGAGCAAAAGATGTAATGTAGATGTGTAAGATAGATTTAGTTGCCATCAATGACAACACTTGACATGCCTAGTAGTGTCTTTTGCCAACAATCTCCCCCTTTGGCATTAATGGCAACACTTAGTGAAAAATGGCTAAGTGTTAGAAAAGCTCCCCCTTTCTATGTACACTTTTGATTTCCAATGCTCCCCCTTAGATGAATTCCTCATTTTTCACTACTTTTCACTACCCCTTTGACATCAATGGCAAAGGACGAGATCCACATACCAAAATTTATGCCAAAAATATATGTACATACTCCCGCATATGAAAACACAGTCCTTAAGCCTTGTTCATCAGTAAAAAGATATCACCAAAAATGATTTTCAATCGTGTCAACTCTGTTGATAACTGAGAGGGGGGGGTGAATCAGTTATCCTAATTATTTCCCTTTTTGAACTTTCTTATTAATTAATGCAGCATTGAATCAAACACAAAACATTACCATGAAATAAGAAACACATGACACAGTATTTTTGACGTGGAAACCCTGTTAAGGGAGAAAACCATGGGGTGATTAACCCAAAAATTATTCTCTGTTAGAAGAATAGGAAATTACAAAATGGCACTTGCCAATTAGGGCTCACTGCCCGAGCACACTGCTCACAAGAGGTCCACTGCCTACAAGAAGACACACTGTCTACAAAGTGATAAGAATCACAGTCTTGAACTGATTGGAAGCATCTGCATATGCTGGAGTTCAGTTCCGGTTAGGCTCAGTACACTGATCTGCTGCACTTCATCTTTCCTCTGTTCTTTATTCTGCTATCCTTTCACATACCGGATCTTTCTTGCTACTTCTGCTCTGTTCTGCACTTATTCGCATATATCTTAATACATTCACACACTTCACAACTAAATCCATCCCCTATATATATCCGCACAAGTAATTTCATCACCTTTCTAGTCGGCATCCGGAACAGTCTAGTTTCTTACAAACTCTGTTTTGTCGGCTGAATCCTTGCTCACCAAGCAATGTGGATCAAGCATATACTTGTAGATATCATTAATCATGTCAGCCAAACATGATTCATGCCTTCACAACCTTTATCATCAACAGTAACACATCCGGAAAGTAGTCTGATACTATGTCAGTCAGTTCTTCCTCTGTTTTCACTGTCTCTCAGGAATCCGGTACTCAACTATTCATATCTTTTTCCTTGTCCATCATCGGAGGCTAAATCCTTGGAATATACCACTCAAGGTAGTCCTCTTGACTTCCCCAAATCCGCACTGCACCAAGATACTTCCTCTGAGAGATCCGGACCAATCTGTCGGACCTTGCCACATGCTCTGTTCTTGTTCACCGGACCACAACAATCTTTATTCTGACTTCCGGTAGGGACACACCATGACTTGCAGATATGTGGGATGACCTTTGTTGCCATCAATGACAACAACCATGAATCCATATAGTGTCTCTTGCCAACAATCTCCTCCTTTGGCATTGATGGCAACACTTAGTGAAAAATGACTAAGTGTTTACACTATGCTCCCCCTTGGTTGATGCTCTATCTTTATATACAATTTCTGGAACTCCCCCTTAGTTGGATTCCTCATTTTTCACTGCTCCTCACTCCCCCTTTGACATCAATGGCAAAGGGTAGGGTCCGCACACCAAAATTTTCAAAAATTTTCTATACATAGCCGCATATTTACATACTCACATATACTGAAGAATGTCTGCAAAGGATGTCTGCAATTGGATCATTTCTGTAGCCCAACTTTGCTTCATTCTATCCAAAATTGAAATGTGACCACTCAACAAAAATGCAAAAGCTTCTGCCCACTTGAGATCTGTCGGATCATTTGTTTGGGCGGTGGTCTGAGCATCATTGATGGCCTCATGCATAGTTTCCAACTTAGGGATTATAATCCTTCTAAGTTCTCCCATCCGGTTAGTGATATTCTTCCTTTCCTTCTCAAGATTCTTTATTTCATTCAAGACTGCAATAGTCTGACATTCTTGATTTATTATGGAGGAAGAGAGAGGATCAAAACTTTGAGATAAACTTTGTAGCTTGTCCTATTCCTCTTTTATTTTCTTATCAATTGCTGTTGTTGCCTTTGACCAGGATATACAAAATTTGTAAATGTCACCGCCATCCTTAAGAGCATTTTCTAAGCTCTTTATTCCAATACTCACAATTCTCCTATCTTTAGAGATTAATTCTAATACTTCTGAAAGTCTTTTATCCAAAAATTCCTTCCGGACCTTTTCTTCAGCAGATTTTTCTAGAGATTCAAAGTGTGTACTAACACTGCTGACTAAGGTTTTGAGATTACCGGAAGAGGAGGCTGTGGGATCCTTTTGAAAGGATGGCATGATCTTTTCTAGCACTCCAGATGCTACCTCCATAAGCTCACAGTCTTCCATGTGAGATTTCAGCAGCTTCTCTTTGACTTTCTCATTTGCAAATGAGGCTATTTTCATTGTTTGCACCAGTGACAAAGAGTCAAAATCTAATGGTCCTTTTAGCAGGTCCGGTTCATCAATTTCTATAGTGGCTTTTGTCAGGAATTCTTGAACAGTTTGTGCAGTGTCTCTTGCCGGAGACAGATGTTTCTTCTCTTCTACAGTTTTGTCCTTTTGAATCTTTTCTCCTTCCTTACTCTTACCACTTTCAGTCGTGGTTTTCTCTGTTGGGGTGCTGTCAACCTCTTTTTCTTTAGCTGCTGCTTCTTTCTCCTGTAGTTTCTCTTCTTCTTGGGATCCAGAGACTGTAGGGGAAACCGGAGGAGAGATGTTTGTCTGTTCAGGGCCCACTTCTTCCGGAATAGATGATTCCAAATCTGCAGCTGTTTCTGCACCTAAGTCCTCTACAATAGGAAGATTGAACCTTTTGAAGGCCTTCCGGAGGATCTCTTCTGTCTCTTGGGCCACTTTGTCAGTCTCACCAAGCATGAGTTGATTCATCCTGGCTTTACTTCTGAACTCATCTTTGTAGTCTTTGAAGATTATGTTCATTGTCTTGGGATCAATTTGAGGATATAGCTGAATAGCTATCTGCTCCCGGATCTCAAGATCTTTTGCATGAGCATTATTCTTTCTTATTTCTAATTCCTTTTCTAGGCTTTTAGGAATAAGAGATATGATCTCAATGAAAGCCTTATTGTATATGTTTAGATATTTGACTGTGGCTTCCTGCAGAATCTTTTGGTCAACCTCATTGTAGTCATCATAAAATTCAGTCATTGGTTGAAGGTTTCCATCCACTGTGACCGACTTGATTACACTCTCTAGAGACAGAGTGGGCTTTTCAACAGATACCTCTGCCATTTCATCCTTGTCTTCGCCTGTGGAGGGTTTACCGGATCCTTTCTTCTTCTGCTTCTTTATTTCTTTTACTCCCTCATCTGACTCTGTTTCCTCTTCATCCTTTTGGCTTTCATAAGCCCTTGTGGCTTTTGTCTTGGATCTTTTACCGGATGCCTGGACTTCCGGTTTTGAACTTTTGGTTGTGGGAGGTGCAGATCTTTTTGATGATCTGGTCCGGGTGGGAGTTTCAACCGGAACACTTTCTTTACTTTTCTCTTCTTCCTCAGTCTTCCTCCTCTTTTCCTGGCTGGCATCAAGTGCCTCTTTTGAGATGCCTAGGCCTTGAGCAATATGCTCAACTTCTTTTCTTACCTTCCTCTTTATCTCCAGTTCCCTAAGTTCTACATGTATCTTTACACTCAGTTCCTCAAAGGTTCCAAACCTTTCTGCCTTTGGATCTTTGGGCTGACTTAGCATGTGTTGAACATGCAGCTCCACTATTTGTTCATCCACTTCATACCCCATGGGCATGATCCATACAGTTCTTGGTTCTACTGCCTCCATTAGACACTGATCTATTTCTACCATGAAGCATACTGTGTCTTTGTACTTTTCAACAAGGGATTGGGGTATTCTTTCTCTTGCATGCATCATGCTTTGGAAGTTCTTGAAGTATCCCCATAGAGCTGTATTTCTTGCTTTAGCATCCCCAAGTCCATGCAAATAGTCTCTGATTTGGATGGCAACCAGTCTGTCATTCTGCCATATCCATCCACTGGATCCGGGAAGCTCATTCATGTAGTAAAAGAAGAGACAAAGGATCAGATTGCCATACTTGAAGGAGTTTTTCTTGTCCTTCTTGATCTTCTACAGATTTTCAAAGAGTTGGTTCACCAGAAGCTCACACAAGTCATAGTCTACATTCTCCTTTAACATTTGATAAGCTGTGTAGATTGCAGTTCCCGGTACTAAATTTTCCCTACTGGAGTGATAGATTTTGTAACCAATTATCATAGCTGCAAATTTGACATCCGGTTCAGTGATGTCATCAACTGTCATAGCTCTCTTGTCAAACTTGGTTCCGGTTGCATCACTAACTGTCTGATTTTTGACAGACTTGAGAACAGGTAATCCACCAGATGAGTGCAGACCGGTTACAGCCCTAATTGCATCCTTGGTGATCTTGAAGGGCTTGTTCAACCATAGGAAGTTGTCATGTACTCTGCTTAGTACATACCAGACCCATTCATCTTCTTCAAAACAGGGGAAATGAATGCACTGTGCAAAGTGTTTGTCCCGGATGGCTTTGTACTGAGGTTTGATCTCAAAGGAGTCATCTATCAATTGTTTGTGATAGATATCCATCAGTTTTGATTCTCCAAAGTCTTCAAGATTCGCATGGATGTAAACCCTAATATCTTCCGTATGCAATACACCATGAGGAACACTAGAGAAGGCTCCTAGTGGATCTACCTCCAATGATTTGTAAGGATGTTTCTTGAATGTGGGGCGAGGTCTATCAGAGATCTTAACTATATTTGGAGTAGCCATTCTTCAAAGATTTGCAGTGAGATAATGAAAACGAAGAATACCTTATGCGCCTTCGGTTAGCACGGAGTGGTTGGATTGATTTCTTTATGCAATGACTTCGGCAGGAGATCTTTGGTGTGCTTGAAGAATCTTGTTGCAGAGCTCCACTTTTCGCTTCTTCTTGAGTACAGAATGAGCAAATGATTTTTGAGAAATCCCTTATATTGCTCTGCAAACCCTAATATCTATTTGCAATAAATGCTTCACCTATATTATTCTGGTTTGTCTTGTCCGGATAGCTTGGAGTATCTCGGATCAGTCCTGATCTATGAACATCATGCGGATCTTTCAATCATGAATAAATCGAGATGACACATTACAAGAACATCCCAAACACTCTGTCCAATCCGCAGAATAAGATAGTGCACTTCCGGATCTCTCCGGACCTTTTTGTAATCCTCTATCATACCGGAGCATCTCCCGGAACAGGTCTTACTTGATCGATCACAGCTTCTTCATAACTCCATGCGGACCTCTGAAATCTTATCTAGATCATCTCAAGATTTATATCTTTAAACCCTTTACTCCGCATCTTGTGCCACATCCGGCACCACTTGATTGGCTGGGGGAACAGGATTTTCTTTGAGTCTCCCCCTAAGCCAGAGCTCACTTTTTAATTTCTGGAAGAAATATCAGCACCAGAGTCTGGTGCGGATCCAACCTCTACATTCTCTGAACTTTTCTTCACCCAAATCTTGCTCATCTGACTCCTAACTTCATCCGCATTCATCTTTTGTTTACCCTTGTCTTGATTCTGATTATACACCGGACCTCTTTTGTCCTGATTCTTGCTTCTACAGACTTTAGCATTATGACTGGACCTATTACAGATTTGGCAAATAACATTTCTTTGCATATTTGACTGACATCCTCTTGATCTGCATTGATTAGCCATATGACCTACTCTATTGCATGTAAAGCATCTACCTTTGAATGATTTGTTTACTTGCATATTTCTGCATTCATGGGATTTGTGTCCATACCTTTTGCAGTTGAAGCACTGTCCGGAGAAGGATGAATTAATCTGATTCATTCTCTTCCTGCACTGATTAGCTTTGTGACCAAAGTGGTTGTAGCTGTGGCAGTATCCATTGAAAGATGGATATCTTTGAGCATTGGGCTGTCTTACCGGAGGTCTTCTAGGCCTGCTCCTTGGATTTTCTGATCCAAAATTCTTTTGACCAGATCCGGAGCTTTCTCCTTTCTCATATCCCAAACCATACTTGTCATCTGTCCTCTTTTGACTTCCAAGAAGAACTTCAAGTTGAGCAGAACTTATCTTGAATTTCTCTTTATATTCATTTGCTGTTTGAAGGTCTCTTTTGAGAGAGGCAATTTGATCCTCAAGTTTTTCTTCATTATCTTTGGCATCTCCAAGATCAGATTCAAGATGTCTGATAATCCTGTCCATCTAGTGGCATTCTTCTAATTTTTCTTTAAGAGATTGTCTTAGATTGTCTTCAACCTTTCTTTTTTCTTCAATCTCTTGAGTAAACTTTATAGTTCCTGATTCCATTTCATGTCTTAACATAATGACTTCTTTTGATAACTTTTCACATAACTTGGTTTGCTCAGTCAATTCTTCATTTGTATTGCTTTCATCACTTTGTCTTGCTAATTGTTGGAGCAGCTCCTTTCTCTTTTTCATAGAGAGACTTAATTTGTCTTTTAATTCTCTCATGAATTCATCAGCCTGTTTGAGTCTTTCCTTTAATTCATTGACTTCAGAATTTGACTGTTCAAGATCCTCAAGGGCAGTCTTGAGTTGCTCCCTTAAACCATATGCATCCATTTGAACTCCCAGATCTTCCTCAAGCTGTTAGGCTCTATTAGGAGGAACTTAGCTCTGATACCAATTGTTGATAACTGAGAGGGGGGGTGAATCAGTTATCCTAATTATTTCCCTTTTTGAACTTTCTTATTAATTAATGTAGCATTGAATCAAACACAAAACATTACCATGAAATAAGAAACACATGACACAGTATTTTTGACGTGGAAACCCTGTTAAGGGAGAAAACCACGGGGTGATTAACCCAAAAATTATTCTCTGTTAGAAGAATAGGAAATTACAAAATGGCACTTGCCAATTAGGGCTCACTGCCCGAGCACACTGCTCACAAGAGGTCCACTGCCTACAAGAAGACACACTGTCTACAAAGTGATAAGAATCACAGTCTTGAACTGATTGGAAGCATCTGCATATGCTGGAGTTCAGTTCCGGTTAGGCTCAGTACACTGATCTGCTGCACTTCATCTTTCCTCTGTTCTTTATTCTGCTATCCTTTCACATACCGGATCTTTCTTGCTACTTCTGCTCTGTTCTGCACTTATTCGCATATATCTTAATACATTCACACACTTCACAACTAAATCCATCCCCTATATATATCCGCACAAGTAATTTCATCACCTTTCTAGTCGGCATCCGGAACAGTCTAGTTTCTTACAAACTCTGTTCTGTCGGCTGAATCCTTGCTCACCAAGCAATGCGGATCAAGCATATACTTGTAGATATCATTAATCATGTCAGCCAAACATGATTCATGCCTTCACAACCTTTATCATCAACAGTAACACATCCGGAAAGTAGTCTGATACTATGTCAGTCAGTTCTTCCTCTGTTTTCACTGTCTCTCAGGAATCCGGTACTCAACTATTCATATCTTTTTCCTTGTCCATCATCGGAGGCTAAATCCTTGGAATATACCACTCAAGGTAGTCCTCTTGACTTCCCCAAATCCGCACTGCACCAAGATACTTCCTCTGAGAGATCCGGACCAATCTGTCGGACCTTGCCACATGCTCTGTTCTTGTTCACCGGACCACAACAATCTTTATTCTGACTTCCGGTAGGGACACACCATGACTTGCGGATATGTGGGATGACCTTTGTTGCCATCAATGACAACAACCATGAATCCATATAGTGTCTCTTGCCAACAAACTCACTGTCCCAATTCTTCTTTATGCTACCCAAAATGGATATATGCCCACTGAACAAAAATACCTATGATTCTACCTTTTGAAGATTAGTAGGCTCACAAGTAGCAGTAGCAGTTTGGGATTCTATCAATATATCATACATAGTCTCTAAATTAGGGGAAAGCAATCCCCAGAGCTCATCTAATCTGCCCAAAACTTTAACCTTTTCTTTCTCCAAATTGCTCAATTCATTTCACAAACTTACTACTTGACATTCTTTAGTTGTTACAGACTCAATTAAAGGACTATATAACTGAGAGATGTTAAACAATTTAAGCTCTAAGTCCTTAATCTTCTTCTCAATATCTTAAACAACTTTAGTCTAATTTAGGTAAAACTTATAAATCTCTACACCTTCAGAGAGGGAATTTTGAACTCTTTATACCAATATCAAGCATTGATTGATCATGACAAATTATTTTCTTTATTTTAACAAATCTCTTTTCATTGAATTCATTTCAAACATTAACTTTTGCTGACTTCTCAAAAGTTTCAAAATGAGTTCTTACAGAGTTTATCAGACTCTTCAACTGACTAGAGGGAAATGCTGATGAGTCCTTCTAAAATGTGGGCATGATTTTCTCCAAAATTCTAGATGCAAGACCAAGCAATTCACTATCTTCTATATGTGATTTCAAGACTTCCCCTCTGGCCTTAGCTTGTGCAAAAGAGGCCAACTTTATCATCTATACTGGTGAGAGAGTAGCCAAATTAATTAGACCTTGAATTAAATCCAGATCTTTTGTGACTTGTTTATCTTTCTCCAAAAATTCTTTTATTGCTTCTATAGTGTCTCTTGCGTAATATGTTTCAATTTTATGCTCTTTAGGGCCTGCATCTTCTATCTTTTTGGAGACAACCAAATTGTCCTGCTTATCATTTTCTTTCTTTTTCTCTGCTTCTACTTTTTCTGTATCATTAATAGAAACATTCTTCCTTTATCATAAAGGTCTTCTACATTCTTTTCTAGAAGATTTTGTGTATCCTCAATAGCAATATTCTCAAATTCCTCAACATCTAGAATGGAGGAGTCAATTCCAACATTGGTTTCTTTTTCTTGATCTTTGGTGCAAGAGCACCTTTTGTTAAGGGTTATAAATTATTAAGGTCTAGGCTTTAGTTTTAGTTTTGGCTTAAAATAAGGACTTATGAGACTGTTTATTATTGTAATAAAGCCTAGTTGAGGCATTTTTTTAGTGGGGGTAATTATAGGACTAGGGTCTTTAATATTTTACTTAAGTTTAGAACATTCTAATTTAGGCAGCCTTAGTGGAATGACTATTTTCAGACTTTCTTTTTGAGTTTTCCTCAGTGATAATGGAGTGGGATGTGGTTATATAATGTAAACATGCTTTTTGAAAGCATAGAGAGGTAGTAGATGAGGAGTTGAGGTTTGGAGATGAAAGAAATAACATAAAATGACCAAATTTTGTTGTGCTAGCTCTGTTTTCTTACAATTTTACTATTTTTTGTTGTTCTTTACATCTGTACGGCCTGGTGTGACATTGTAGCACTCTGAACCATACATATTTGGATAGGTTACTGAGTCATCTTTCATTTGCATGTAATTTTGTAGCTTTACATGAATGTATGTGGATTTTATGCTCACTTTTCCAATGACAGTCTAGTGACCTAGGGTTTGACAGTTTTAGAAAGAAATTTCATGTTTCTAAGTGATGCGACCATGGGAAAATTACACAAATCAATGGAATAATAGATTTTTAAGTCCTTAAACTGATTTCTTCAATGGTGAAGGAAACAAATGAGTTTTCATGATGTTTTGAATGCCTTTAGTGCTGTTATTTCCTGTTTTTTAGGAGAAATGAGGGTTTGTAAGTTGCATGCTTGAGTTTTATGAGATAAGCGAAGTTCCAAACCAAACTAATGGTGGATTCTAATGTTTAGATACATAAATGAAGACTGTCCATTGGGTTTGGGTGAAAACTTCATGATTTTGAGGCACCTCCTTTGTAAAAGAGGCCTAATTAGGCCTAATTTCAGTAAGAACAGTCCATTTTTGAGATATCTATTCCAAAAGAACCTATTTTTCATGTTTAGTATGTTTTAGTACTCAATAATGGGTATCTAATTATTGTCTAAGATCTAGCTTTGGAGGTCTGATTTAAAAGTTATTAGGTCTGTTGTCTTTTTGAAGGGCTACAAGCCATTTTGGAGGGTTTGTGAAGGAAGTAACAACCCAAAGTCCAATCTACCTTGGCCAATGGATGGAATGGGTCCCCTAACATCCTAAACCAACATTTCCATGATGATACTAGAGTTTCTTTCTGTTGTTCCCACTTTTGTGTAAAGATCTTCATTTTTGGGCTTGTAGGTGTAAGAGAACCTGGTCTTATTTGCCTATCTTCTCGCATCCTATTTGCCTCTACATCAAGTGGTATAAGAGCATAGGAAGTAGGTCTCTTGATATTTTAAGGTTGGAGTTTGAGCAAAGTGGAATCTGAGAAGTCAAGATGCCTCCTAAAGGAAGTTCAGTTGTAAGGAAGATTGATCAGCAGGCTAGAGAGCTAGAAGCCTTGAAGAAGGAGATTACTGCATTGAAGTCTAAAGCTGGAGGCACCATGAGTGAAAGTGAGTCTAAAGAAGAAGAAGAAACTTCTGTCTAGAGGATGTGAGCTAAAGTTCCTGAAAGCTGTGAAAGGTGATGGACATAGCAAAATGGATTTGCGAATGTATGGAGGCAAACTAGACGGTGAAGAGCTCTTAGACTAGATAGGAGCCATGGAAAATTACTTTAAAAGTGAAGAGATATATGAAGATCACAAGGTGAGGAAGGATAAAACCAAACTGAAAGGACATGCTTTGCTGTGGTGGAACTTTGTGCAAGAGGAAAGACAGAAACAAGGGAAGAACAGGATCACTTCTTGGGAGAAAATGAAGTTAAAACTGAAAGGTAAGTTCCTTCCTAGTGACTATAATGTTCAATTACTAAAAAGATTACAAAATCTTAGGCAAAAGGACTTAGATGTACAAGCATACACTGAGAAGTTTTATAGGTTAAGTATAAGGACAAAGCATGAGGAGGATGAGGAAGAAAGAGTGGCTAGATATCTCAATGGCCTAAGGTATAACATTCAAGATGAAATCAGTTTGTTGGCACCAAAAATAGTGGAACAATGTTTTCAAATGGCAATAAGAGTAGAAGAAAAACTCAAGAGGAGACAAGAGATGGCAACAAGAGGAAGAGGCAGTACTTCTAGGGGCAGAGGTACATTTTCAACACCAAGACAATCCAAAGAAGATTTTGAAGATGCTGATAAGAGTAAAGAACAAGCACCTGAGTCTAGAGGAGGATGGAGAGGTGGAAGAACAAGTTTTAGGGGCAGATATGCAGATCAAGGAAGAGTTTCAAATGTGTTTACTGGAAAGTGCTATCACTGTGGTGAGTTTGGTCATCCATCCTATAAGTGTCCTGAAAAGATTGGTACTACTTCAAGTCCAAATTGTATAAGAAGATGAAAGAGAAAGTATCCATGCTGCACCAGAGGTGGGTGAATCATTGATGGTGAGAAGACAACTCTTGAAGACATCCAGGGAGAAAGAGCTAATTCAAAGAAGAGCCTTGTTTAGGACAGCCTGCAGATGCAAAAATAAGGTATGCAAAGTAGTAGTTGATTCTGGATGCACTTATAATATGGTATCAGTGATATGGTGGACAAATTGAACTTGCAAAGAGTGCCTATAGCAAAACCTTATCAAGTGTCTTGGGTTAGTGAAAATCAAACCATTTTGGTGAGTGAACAAGCTACTATTGAATTTCAAATTGGTCAGTATAGATATAAAGTCGTTTGTGATATTCTACCTATGAGTTGTTTCCATGTTTTACTTGGAAGGCCTTGGCAGTTTGACAAGTCAGCAATGTATAATGGGAGACAAAATACATATAACATTGAAAAAGATGGGAGATCATTCATTCTAACTCCATTGGTTGAAGAGGTAAGAGAGCAAGGTGAGATCATCATGATAGGGAGAAAAGAATATGTGAGCAATGAGGAAGGTGAGAGTGTGAAATTTGCAGCCAAGTCACAGTTTGATGCTGTTGGGACAGCAAATAAGAAGGAAAAACACAATGTACAGACAGAGATGAAGAAGAATGTTTTTGTATGGAAAGAGGAGAGAAAGTTTGAAGTACAAGAATGCATATTGATAGGGACAGTCATGTGTCCTGTGGTAAGACAGCCTAGTGATGTTGAAACTTGTAGGGCAGTGAAAGAGAGGACAGTGAATCATGAGGATAGAAGGACAGTGGATTGAGATGCTGGTCGGATAGTGGAAAAGGTAGGTGCAGATCTAACAAAGACCACCAAATACATTGCTACAGATGTTAAGGAGACTGGCAGAGAAGAAAGGACAGTTGGTAGTGAAAAATATACAAATAGCATGAGCATTGGACAATGGTCTAAACAAGAAGAGAAGAGGGAAGTGATGATAGTTGATGAAAGCTTGAAGAGGAATGTGAAGCAAGTAACGGGAACTAGTAAAAATGTGAGTACAAATGTGTATGGTGAGGTGACATCAAAATTTGGTGGTGAAAGAATGGAAAGGCACACCACAGTACAAGAAGGACAGCTGGAGCAAAGAACAAATGAAGACAAGACCAAGAATGATCAAGAACACAATGAACCAGTTGAAGACAGACATGAAGGATAGAGGTATAAAGAGTACAAAGGAGGCCAAGTTGTAGCATCTTTTCCAAGAGACTTGGAAAACTTAAAAATTGGGGTGTATGGTGCAGGAGCACCTTTTGTTAAGGGTTATAAATTATTAAGGTCTAGGAGTTAGTTTTAGTTTTGGCTTAAAATAAGGACTTATGAGACCATTTATTATTGTAATAAAGCCTAGTTGAGGCATTTTTTTAGTGGGGGTAATTATAGGACTAGGGTCTTTAATATTTTACTTAAGTTTAGAGCATTCTAATTTAGGCAGCCTTAGTGGAATGACTATTTTCAGACTTTCTTTTTGAGTTTTCCTCGGTGATGAAGGAGTGGGATGTGGTTATATAATGTAAACATGCTTTTTGACAGCATAGAGAGGCGGTAGATGAGGAGTTGAGGTTTAGAGATGAAAGAAATAACATAAAATGACCAAATTTTGCTGTGCTAGCTCTGTTTTCTTAAAGTTTTACTATTTTTTTGCTGTTCTTTACATCTGTACAGCCTGGTATGGCACTGTAGCACTTTGAACTATACATATTTGGATAGTTTACTCAGTCACCTTTCATTTTCATGTAATTTTGTGGCTTTACATGAATGTATACGGATTTTATGCTCACTTTTCCAATGATAGTCCAGTGACCTAGGGTTTGACAGTTTTAGAGAGAAATTTCATGTTTCTAAGTGATGCGACCATGGGAAAATTACAAAAATCAGTGGAATAATAGATTTTTAAGTCCTTAAACTGATTTCTTCAATGGTGAAGCAAACAAATGAGTTTTCATGATATTTTGAATGCCTTTAGTGTTGTTATTTCCTATTTTTTAGGAGAAATGAGGGTTTGTAAGTTGCATGCTTGAGTTTTATGAGATAAGTGAAGTTCCAAACCAAAATGATGGTGGATTCTAATGCTTGGATACATAAATGAAGACTTTCCATTGAGTTTGGGTGAAAACTTTGTGATTTTGAGGCACCTCCTTTGTAAAAGAGGCCTGATTAGGCCTAATTTCAATAAGAACAGTCCATTTTTGAGACATCTATTCCAAAAGAACCTATTTTGTATGTTTAGTATATTTTAGTACTCAATAATGGGTATCTAATTATTGTCTAAGATCTAGGTTTGGAGGTCTGAGTCAAAATTTATTAGGTATGTTGTCGTTTTGAAGGGCTACAAGCCATTTTGGAGGGTTTGTGAAGGAAGTACCAACCTGAAGTCCAATTTACCTTGGCCAATGGATGGAATGGGTCCCCTAACATCCCAAACCAACATTTCCATGATGATACTAGAGTTTCTTTCTGCTTTTCCCACTTTTGTGTAAAGATCTTCATTTTTGGGCTTGTAGGTGTAAGAGAACCTGGTCTTGTTTGCCTATCTTCTCCCATCCTATTTGCCTCTACATCAATCTTCCTTGTCTTTGATTTCCATGTTCATTTCTATATTTTATTTACAAGATTAATCCGAAGGAACTTCTGCATGATCAACATTTTCTTCCTTCATCATTTCTTCATCTTGTTTATTCAATATTTCTTCTTTTGGAATGGAGAATTTATCTACCTCAATTTTTTGCTCATTTTCCTTCAACTATTCTTAAACAATGGGAAAATTATGCCTTTTTAATGCATTTAGAAGAATCTCCTAAGTATCTTCAACTACCTTATCAGTCTCACCCAGCATGAGCTTATTCATTCTAAACTTACTCCTGAAGTGCTATTTCACTTCTTTGAATATCAGGTCCATTTGCTTTGGAGTAATTTGAGGACACAATTTTATTAGCAAATGCTCTCAAAGCTCAATATCTTTAGCTTTTATATTTCTTTTCTTATTTCTAGAATTTTTGCAAGGCTTTCCAAAATTTTAGAAGTTATTTCAAATAAAGTCTTATTGTAGATATTCATGTATTTGACTATTGCTTCCTCCAAGACTCTCTTATCAACATCACTGTAATAATCATAAAATTTAGTCATTTTCTTTAAGTTTCCATCTACAGTGATTGACTTAATGATGTCTTCCACATAAAGGGTAGGCTTCTCAACATAAGCCTTTGACTTATTCCTTTTGCTTGACTTTTTGCTTCCAAAGGGCTTCTCCTTAGACACTTTAGCAACTTTAGTGCCTGAGACCTTAAACTCTTTGACCTCATCATCTAAATTAGTTTATTCTTCATCCTCCTTCACACTAACATATGTCCTCTTGCCCATTACTTTTGTTCTTTTTCCTTCCTTACCGGTAGGTTTTTCTTTGAATTTTTCTACAGCAGGAGAAGGTGATGCACCGAAGGTTGTACCAGAACTCCTATTAGTGGACTTGATTTGGAAGAGGATTCTACCAGAACACTTTCCTGATCCCTGTCCTATTTCTCCTTCTTAGCTTTCTCTATCCTTTCCCTGTGTTGTCTCATAGCTTCCTTGGTAAAGCCAAATTTCTCAGCCAACTACTCAACTTCTTTTCTCACAGTTCTCTTGATTGTAGAAGCCTTGAATTCAACATAAAAATTTTGTGAGATCTCTTTATATGTTCCAAATCTCTCCTCAACTAGATCCCTAGGCTAGCTCAACAAATGTTGTGCATACAATTATAATACATGTGCATCCACTTCATACCCCATGCACATGATCCACTCAACTCTAGGCTCTACTACTTCCATCTAGCATTGATCAATAGTAACCATAAAACAAATGGTGTCCTTGTATTTTTCAACCATAGCACTAGGTATTCTTTCCCTAGCCTGCATCATATTCTAGAAATTCTTGAAGAATATCCAAAGTGCAAAATTGTGTGTCTCCAGGTTGCCCAAACTACTCAAATAATTTCTACTTTGAACTACTACCGGTTTGTCATTAGACCAATACACATTCTTCTTTCTAAGGAGCTCACTCAAACAAGAAGAGCAATATGATTAGCATACCAAATTTGAATGAGTACTTCTTGTCCTTTATTTTTCTTAAATTCTCCTTAAGCTAGTTTTACAACAGTTCACAGAGATCATAGTCTACATCTACTTTTACCATCTAATATGCAGTATAAATGGCTATTCCAGATCTGAGTTTTCTCTACTTGAGTGATATATCTTATATCCATTCACCATGGATGCGAATATTATCCCATGATCCTCTATATCATTTATAGTCGTAACTAGAGAAGGATGTATAACTTTGATTCATTCTACTTCTACACTGAGTAGCTCTATGACCAAATTTATTACACTTGAAACAATTTCCATTGAAGGATGGATACCTTTGAGCACTAAGCTATTTGACTGGAGGTCTTCTAGATCTATTTCTCTGATTCTTGGATCCAGAGCTTTCACCTTTCTCATACCCCAGACAATTCTTATCATCTATCCTTTTCTGACTATCAAGGAGCATGTCAAGTTTGGTTGAGCTTATCTTAATCTTATCTTTGTATTCATTTGTAGCTTCTAGGTCATGTTTGAGAATGACAATTTTCCTTTCAAGTTGTTCCTAATTATCTCTAGTTTCTTGTAGATCAGACTCTAGATGGCCAATTACTCTATCCAATTTACAACACTCTTTTGTTCTTTCTTTTAGTGACTAATTTAGGGTTTCCTTGGTCTTCTTCCTTTCCTCAATTTCCTTGGTTAGTCTCATCACTCCTGATTCCATCTCATGTTTTAGGACAATAGCTTCTTTTTCCTTTTCACACTCCTTTGTCTTCTCCTTTAGAGCCTCATCCATGTCATAGTCTTCATTATGGTTTGCTAACCACTGATGTAGCACCTTCCTCTTTTCCATAGATTTGCTTAGTTGCCCTTTTAAGGTTTGAATGAAATCCTCAGCATCTTTAAGGTTCTCTTTTAGTTCTTTGATTTCTGCTTTGGACTAATCAAGATCTTCTAAAGAAACTTGAAGTTGTTCATTGATGCCATTAGAATACCTGAATGAACCCATTGACATACCTTCCCAGATCTTTCTCAAGCTATTAAACTTCTTCCAAGGAACCAGGATCTAATACCAATTGTTGAAATTAAAGAACACTAAGAGGGGGGTGAATTAGTGTTCTGCAAAACTTAATATTATATTCCTTTATAAACTTACCAAACACATTCAAAGGAAAGAAATAAGAACATAAGAGAAATAACAAGATTATCACACATGAACACTAGTATTTTTACATGGAAACCCGGTTAAGGAAAAAACCACGATGGGGGTTAACCCACAAAAATTTATACTCTGTTAAAAGTATTACAAATGGGAAGGCACATGCCTTCGGGCACACTGACCAGAGCTCACTACTCAAAAGAGGTTCACTACCTACAAGATCAATTACAAGACTTCACTAAAATGTTTGAAGTGAAGTATAGCATCTAACAATACAAGATTGCAATTCTAGTTAGGCTCAATATACTAACTTCACACACTTCATCTCTCACTGCCCTATTTCATTATTCTGCATGATCGAAACCTTAGATCTCCTTGCTTCACACTTATTACTACCACAAATCACACCTCTCACTCATACTCACACATTTACATACCAAAATGCTCGAATCCATCGACTATATATATATCCGCAACATGAGATTTCATCAACTACAATCGGCCTCAAGAAAACTTACAAGCTTTTTTCAAGATCATTGTTCTATTAGCTGAATCCATGCACAAATATCAATGCGTACCAAAACCTATTTAATCAAGTCACCACACATGTCATTCAACACCACTGGATCTCACAAATTTCTCAACTAACAACTTCTAATCCGCACAAGGATCAGACACTAAGTTGGCCTATTCTTCACCAAACTGAACTATCTAACCAAAACTTGATACTCAGATGCTTATAACTTTCAATCCCTTCATCACCAGAGGCTAAAAAATTGGATTTAGGTAGTCCTGACATCCATTAATATTCCATCAGATCTGCAGCACAATATGATTAGCTATGGAAAAATGTGCACCAAAGTGTTGAACCCTGTCAAATGCCCTGTTCCTTTCTATTTGGACTTAGACAAATCTACACTCTTACTTCCGGTATGAGAAAAATATGTAATACGGATGTGTAAGATAGATTCAATTGCCATCAATGACAACACCTGACATGCCTAGCAGTGTCTCTTGCCAACAGGGTAAATTTGGTGTGCTGTCATATTTTGTAGTGTTGTAGTGCATCATCAATGACGTCACCTTCCTCCGTGTGGCTATGACAAGGTGACATGTGTCAATAAATCTAGCCTTACAGCCCCTTCATCGATGATCCAAAAATGAACCATGTGCTACCAGGAGTCAAAACAAAAAATGATTTGTAGGGAAGTTAAGATCCAATGACAGTGCATGTGCATAGGAGGATCTTAGAAGAGGAGAATATTCATCATGTAGTCCTGATAGGGTGACACGTAGCTGCCTCCTAGTAAACAAATGAAGGAAAAATGGAAAGGAGACATGTGGAGGCTTTATCGCGACCGCGTGGGGTAGTTTGGTGGTGGGCCATTTTTAGTTACAATGCTGTGAGATGGCGCCACATGTCAAGATAGGTCAAAGAGGTGATGTAGTCAGTGGAAGGAGTATATCTGGCATGGCTTGTTTCTATTGGTAGTGGACTTTTCAATGTAGGGACATGAATTTTCAAACTTAGCAAGCAGCTCATGACCGTCGACCTCACAAAGAGAGCCTGAATCTGTGGCCAAGGTCTAAAGCATGGAGTGGCTGTCTGTCAATGCCATTCCCGCGTACCTCCACTCTACAGTTAATGAATCTGCTACACGACCATGGACAAGATATCAAATCTGCTCATTCTTTTAAAGTCCAGGTTGTTTTGTTGGTGAGTCTTCACCAAGAATCTGACTGTTTCAACTACTAAATTATTTGAGGATTTGATGGCTTCATGAAAAATATGTAAGGATCCTTTTGTTTCATTAAGTAGTTTGTTAGGTTTTAGGTGGTCAGACGCTTGTTGCTCCTTTAAAAAGGAATTCAGGGCCATTCTTTAGGGTGTTTTTTTGGACTTTGGATATAAGGTATCCACATTTTGGAAGGCATTTTATGTTGTTGACTTGGTTCTTCATCTAGGTGGAGAGGTATATTTTGTTTTGTAAATGTATAGATTTCTGAATGGCAATGTTCTTTCTAGATTGAGTAATATGAAAAACACTGTTTGTGTGTGTTATCTATGATTGTCTCCTTGGGTATGAGCATTTTTCTTTTCAGTGAAGTTGCTAAGGGTTTTTGAACTCTTTCATATACACTTGTTATGTGATATATTTAATTTGTTGCATCTATTCAAGGAATGGATTAAATTGCTTTGAGTTGGGTGTAGGGAAAAATGTGTTATATCATGGCATTATTGAAGCTTAGAGTGACAGATAATACTCTTTCTTGGACATGCTACTGTAAGGAAATAATGTTTTATTTTGGGTCCTCTGGATATGAAGTTTTATTGTCATAAGGGAACATTTACAGTGATGGGTCTGACTCTATTGCCCTGATTGAGACACTGGTCCAAGGATTTGCTTGTCCAAAGGGTCTAGGAAAATCCAACCATTTAAAGACAAATCATTCATGTCATTTTATGTTATATTTTTTTTAGGTTAGGGTGTTGCAAGCTCTCAGATTTAACCTGAGGAGATAGTCCAAGAATATTGCCAATCTAGGGTTTATCTTAGAAATCTTCATCCATATATGAGAGCATTCTACCTGAATTAGCCAAGGACAAATCTTTTGTTGTGAATGAGGGATTTCCCCTAGGTGCGATAGAACCTAAAGTGCATGGGAGACAAGTGCAAACAATCTCCCATATTTCCTAGCCAAGTCCTACAATAAACTTGATCATAGGAAGTGGCAAACCTTTAGGGTTTACTATCTACTGATTTGGGACCCAACAGGTATCATGATGTTCTACTTTTTACAAAGCATATATGAATATCATCATACAAATTTACCTTAGTAAAAACCATTTACCTATTTACTGTTCAGAAATGACAAAACAAGGGTTTCATTCAATATATACCTAATTTTTACACTTGAAATCTAATTAACTAAGATCAGGATATGTGAGTTCATTGTTCAATCACCCTTTTTTGTTCGCTATCCAATGTGCACACCGTTCCATTAAGATTGCAGATTTTTGTAATGGTGGTCTTAATCACATAGGAGCTCTGTAATTTCTCGCTGAATATTGGATAAGTGTAAAAATGAACATAAATCACCTATTTTAACGTTAACATTGGTGAATTAGGTCATAATGAATGCTAGACCATTTGTTTCCATGGATACACATGTAGAGTTCTTAAGATTACAATAGGTGGTACCATGTGGTTTGAAATTTTGATTGTCTACCTACCATTAGATGGCATTTAATATGAGATCTGCATGTTTGAAAATGTCAAGGTGCCTAAACAATGCACATGCTCTTTTGGAATATGCACATGATGTAATCATGACATTAGTCAATGTTGACCAGAGGTAAGAAACGGGTCATGAGGTCCTAAAGGTATTTACTTTTGTTTGGATATCAAGACACCATGATATGTCGATATGGACAGGTCAATGTGCCACATGGCATTCCTTTATTGGTTCATGGAAATCTATGTGTTATGGGTCTTGAGAGACGATATGCAAATATAAAGAAATATACGAGTACTTAGTTATGTGAAATATCCCCCCTCTAAATCCAAAGATGAGGGTAATGTAACCATTTCAACTGATGTTCTGGACTGTTATAATATGATGTCATCATCATATTAGCGAAATTCAAGGTGCTAGGTTAATGTATGGATATTGAGATTTATCATTATATTGCGTTGAGTCAGGATATTAATGAATATCTGGGACCTTAAGAAATGTGATGACCTTTAAATGTCGAGTGTCTAGTTGACATCATTCTCCTATTGGAGTTTCTTTAGAATAGGTCAGGATGATGTCATCATCATGTTAATAAATATTTGGACATTAAGTTAATGTGTGGGTGCTCACTGTTTATAGTTATGCTCAATCTTGGGGTATCTGGATGACATCATCATTAGATTGTTACTTCTTTACAATGGTGTTGAATGACATCACTATGATGTTAGTTAATTTATACAATATTAAGAAATATGTTGATGTCCAGTTTTATCGGTATATTTTATCAAGTATGCATATTAAGTTAATGTCTACATATTGAGTTGAATGTGCACCCTAGCAAAATGTACATGCATTCTGACAGTCTATTGCATCTCAGGTTAAAATTTGATGTCTGCATATTTGTGAATATGCAGACATTGAGTTTCCCTTTGTTTAAATCCATGATCAGGATATTACCAAATATCCATGTATTTGGGGAATGTGAAGACATCCTTGTGACTATCTGACCAAACTTTGACTAGACATAACTTCTTAATCCTAGGGAATTTTGGGGTGATTCAAGAAGGCAAACCTTCTTGAAATTTTGTACTCTTTCAGCTGGCAAGGTTCATGACAGCAAATTTTAACTTGGAATTTGGACCTATATCATGATGTCTTGATCTACATAGGATATCACCCTGATGTGCAACTGATACTAATTTTACCATACCACCTAAAGCAAGGGACAAGCAAGCAAGCAAAACATTGGGTCCATGTTTTGCTGGGGCAAAATGGGGCCTGTTGTGTAACCACACAACAAGTTCTTTATCTATAAAGAATATTTCCTTAATGTTTTCCTTGATTACCTCCAACAAATTAATATCACATTTATGTGTACTAGCCCCAATTAATCTCTTCTATAGATAGAAATCTATGATATTAAACTTTCTTTTCCGTTGAATTGTGTGATCATATATAAAGGATCTAGTTTTTAATTTACAAAAATCAATGTTAACTTTATGAAGCACTATTTGCATCATGGCATTGGATTTTTTTAACTTTGAAAAGTAATATACTTTCAAAGCAACATGTTCCATAGTATACACTTGTAATCTTTGGAAGATTCAAAACTTTCTAGCCTTGATAATCATACATACTCTACTATATACTTGTACTTTTTGGTGTTCATAAATGATGTTGGTATTCTATATGATAAATTCATTAGTTTAGCTTTATAAATTTTTTTTGAGAACTATGTTCCTCCTCAATATGGTGCACACCTATTTATATGATTGTATTTTTCTCTTAAAAAAATTTATGTTGGCCTATAGAAAGTTGTGTGCCTTTGACGTTTTAAGGTTTATGTTCTCCTTGTCTTAGGAACATTCCTATCTATGAACCAACATATTCTATAGTTTTCAAAATCTATTAACCTTAATAAGACACACACTAGCTTACTAAGTAATATAATTTATGATGAGATTTTTCATTATTCATATAGGCATGCTTATTTGTATTGAGTGACACTTTTCATGAATTGATTCTTCATTAGTATATAATCCAATGTTCACTTTGTCAGATGCATTGGAAATCTTATTTCATTGAACCTATAAAGATAATGACTAGAGACAACAAAAATAACATGGATGACTACAATAAGGTTTGAAATATGACTCATGATTAATTAAATAGATAGGTTTTAGCTTAAAACATGATTCATTATAAAAATAATTCATATGGGTACAATATTTGACTTTGTCTAGGGACTACAAAATACACTTGGAGTATATATACTTCTAAATTATTTGGTCTATAGTAGATTGGTGTTTATTAGTTGGGTATAGGGTTAGGCTATGCTTAGATCATACAAAAGATGAACATCTGTGATCACCTAAAAATGACAAAATACAAAATCACATCACAATAGGGGAAACATGATACTATATAACAAATACATCACAAAAGAGGAAACCCCTTTGAAACATAATGAATGAAGTCATCTAGATTTTTTCCATTATAGGGAAATTGCAAATATGTACCTTCCAAGTGAGGTACATAATATGTGTTATCTCCACAAAAATTTCAAATATTAAAATGTCCATGTCATAAAGAATAAAAAATTTCATGCATTCCTTTGGGCTCATGTCACTTACTCTAGAGTAGAACAAGATTTCCTATACTAAAACCCCTCAAATGGGTTTTTCTATCAAACACTTCATAACCTATCCCTAATAATCTATGATCCTATCTACCACCTCTATATTCTATCCCCTTTGAGATTTATTAAATACATGATCCTATTTTGAATTAGATCCATGAATTCACTATCTTAAACCATTTATGCCAATTATAACATTAAAAAATCTAGAGTAATTGACAATACTACTTTTGTTCCATACATGATTATAAATGGTGAAGTACTAGTTTCCCTCTTAGGATTCCTTCTATCTATTCATGAGGCATCATATAGTTTCCTATGCTAAATACACTGATTATCAACCAATTTTTAAGTGCTTGTCACAATATTCTTATTAGAAGACTTTGCCTATCCATTGCCCTACTAGTAATAATCTAATGAATAAGATAAGTTCATTCCATACTTATAGTAAAATTCCAAAATCTCTTCTAAAGATAAAATTGGTGCATTTTTACTCACAATCTTGCATGGCACTCCAAAGCATGAGAGAATGTTTTCTGAAGAAGTTACAAACCACCTCTGAAGTAGCCTATTTTGTTGGAATGATATCAACCCATTTTGTGTAATAATTAGTAGCAGTAAGTACATAAAAATGCCCCTTATTAGAATTTATGTTGAGGGGTCCAATGAAATAATGCCTACACCACTAGAAATGGGATTCTACAATGACTAGTTTGAGTGTAATAGCAACCATCTTAAGTTTCATATTGTCATGTCCCTTTTACTCCCCATAACTAATACTATTATTAAAATAGAAGTATATTTAAATACTATATAAATATAAGTATTTATATTAATAACTATTAAATTATAAATATAATTATAAAATATGAATTAAAATAAGAGATTTCAAACTTGGTACCCAAATTTGGGTCCTACGTGACCAAAACAAGAAGATATAATTACATGCTTCAGAGTATATTTCAATCATCCTTGATTTTGTGTGTTGTAATCAATAATTTTTGAGATTTTTCTACTATGAAAGTGGGGATGAAACTCCTTCATTACACTTTGTGAAGTTAGGACATTTTGATTTTAGGGTATAGGTGCTGAAGAATATTAAGTTTATAATCAAGTGCTCTCTATTTAGGGGATTTCCATCATTTAAGTTATAAGGAAATTGAACCATCTTTGAAAGGTGCCAAAGAGGAAATTATATACGTCATTGGTTAATAATAGGTATATATATTTTTTTCCTTCACCCACTAGATTTTAGGGGATTTCACAATAAGGAGGGTGAACTACAACTTATTTAGGTGCTTGGAGGAATACATAGTAAAGAGGGTGAAACTACAATAAGGTACTACATTTGTCCACAAATTGAAATCATCTATCATAGTAGAAGTTTTTCTCATCACAATACTCTCTAAATAATCAAGTAGGCATTGGTTGAGGAAGAAGAATATTTTTGGAGTATGCATTGGCCTCCTCATATAATGCTCAATCACAAAACCCAAGACTAGTTACAAAAGAAACACCTCACATTTGGAAGGAAGATATAAGTGGTTTTGTACATCATGCCAAGAAAATAATTATAAGAACCCATTTTGTAGCCAAAAAAAATAGTGGTTGTTATTGGAAAATGGACATGCCCCACATCTTCTTTATCATGGATGATATGGAATATCATCTCCAAATATTGAAGGAAAGATCCCTAATATATAGGTTCATGTGGGTGTTTCCAAGATCCAAAAAACTTAGGTTTTGGATTCAAGAAAAGTGGAAGCCATCTAAATTATTTCAAATATTGAGGTTTCCCAAAGGCTACTTTCTAGAAATTTTCTTCCTTGATAAAACTAAAGATCTTGTATAACAAGGAGGACCATCGTTCATGAAGAAATATGAGCTCTTTAAGAAACACTTGTTAGTAGATTTCAACCCAATAGAGAATCTACCAAGAATATTTCCAATATAAGTAATATTTACCTATTCTCCTTAGTCAATACTAGCAATAGTTCTCTCATAAAAACTTGGATTTACAATTATAGAATACATAACTGCTCCAAAATTTGGAATAAAATTGAGGTTGTGAATTATGCAAAACATTTGTGTGAATTTAGGCTATGAAAACCCATTATCAAGTTGTATGATTCTAGATATTGGAGTTGTTGTATAGAAAAAACCCATTTATTATGAGAATACCTTTTTCAAATGTCAAATCTATCATACAAAAAATCATCTTTTCATGTTTCTCCAACCCAGGAAATCATGGATTTGTACCAAGCACATTCATAGGATGAAATGGAACAACCACCAACAATTATGCCTTGTATTCTTCAAATACAACAAGGAAATAATCAAAACTATAGCCAGATGAGAAAAAAATCAAATGTGATTTTACACAAAAAGGTAAGGAAACAAGAAATAATTTACATCTTTGGCAAATTATCAGAGTAAGGAAATCGTAAATGGTATAAATACTTAGGAAAGCATACTAATTAAAAATATATCATAGCCAAAATCAGTATATCAAGAAAAAGAGGTGAGGATTAGGAGTTATGCCATTTCTTAGTGTAAATATATTCCACACACTCTAATACTAGAAGTAAAATAACACATTGATAGGTGATATATCTACAAATCTAATCCAAAAAAAGTCTTTGAGAATAAAAAACCATAATGGAGAAAAGAGAAAGATAAAATCATCCAATGCTAAAATTGAATTAGAAGTGAAGAGCAGTCTAGAAGGGAAAGTCACAATGTTCAAATTGGTTCAACTTCACACACATCATGTACACCTCTTCATTTCAAATGTGTGTATCAATGGAACAAATTCCATCTCTAATTAGCCACTGGAGGAAGATACTTTGGATGTTCTCAAATCTCTTTAATAAAGACTTTATCATGGAATGTTAGGGGAATAGGTGTGCCAAAAACAGGTCCAATACCTGCATAACATAGTGAAAATTGAAGGAATAGATTCAGTCCTCCTACCACATGCAATGAGAATAAAATCCTAACTCCAAAGTAAATATTAACTACAAATGTATATGGGGAATGAAGAAGATAAAAATTTGTCATAGCTCTCACACTTTAGTCCAATGGCATCTAGAGAAACAAAATTTTCTATATGTTGATGTTTCGAGAATTTAAATCAAATTATCTCAAATAATTCGATCTAGAATTATTGGAATATTTTCAACTTATTCTTTTTTTCTCACCAAAGTGGTTGGATCCAAGTCTTCTAAATTTTTCTGATGACGTAGAGGTTGGGTAGCCAATTCAAGTACATCTCTTGCATTAGCAAACCCATGAATCTGGGCAAAAATAAATTCAACTGACCATTTAGTACTAATTCCTCTTGCCTCTAATGGGTTAGCATGAGCCATTCCCGTCGCACTTGTAATGCAATGGTCATTGGTTCGATCCCGATAGCTGGCTCGTTTTTATTTTTTTCATTCCTTCCATTATCAACAATCAATCCCATGGGGATCTATACTTATTATCACTCAATAATTTGAGTTGGATTTCTTTATAGGAAACTTATAAAATTGACACATGGCAACAAATTATAATGGTAATACAACATATGGTGGATTAGATCTTAGCAACAAACACCAACAATCTCATCCAATTAACAGGCTTCAACATTGTCAAAAATCTAAAAGAGAAAAAGGGGAAAAATGTTTCAAACAACATAAGCACTTACAAAATTGGAAATGGACAACAATATGGTGGATTTAGACTTTGTTCAAGGACTCTTGACATGGAGTAACAAAAGAAAAAGATTAGAGTAAAGTGCAGATAAATTAGATAGAATGCACATCATTGGTCAATGGATCACATCTACAAATAAAATCTTAGCCAAAGTAAGAGACACAAATTTTTCAAACCAATGGCCAATAATCATATAAATTTCAGATTTCAAATTTTTTGGTCTAGCACTCTAGATTTCTAGGAGTGGGTGGTATAATGTTGGCAAGGGACCAACAATATATAAGGATGTGCAATGTAAAAATTCAGGAAAACTTCATTACCTCAAAGTTTATATCAAGAATGATATTCATAGAAAAGTCCTACAAATTAAAAAGAAATTGGCAAAAGTTCAAGATAAAATCAAAGAGATTGGATTTGACTAGGATTTGCATCAAATTTCTTACCCATAATCTATTGGGTATACAAAATCAAGAACAATGCTATAGACAATAAGAAATTAATGGATTAAACAAGGTGATATTAACACAAAATATTTTTACAAATTAACCTTGAACTGACAATAGATTAATGTTGTTTAACAAAACAACAGAGAGAATGGAATAGTTAGATGACTATAAATCCTAAAACAACAAATGGGGTTTTTTCCCAACCACAATGAGAAGGGATAAAAGATTCATAAAATATTGTTGATAAAATTCCCAAACTAATATGTTGCTTTGAGAGACTAAAGAACAATTTAGACAAGCATCTTAGCTTTCCAACTAGACAAAGCTCTAGGTTTGAATGATTTCCCTATCCTATTCTAAAAAAAATTAGGAAAATTCTCAAGAAGGATTTAATGAAAGTAAGTGAGTATTCATAGAAGAACTAGAACACCACTACGAAGAGTATAATGTAACATGTTGTGGCTGACTAGATAAAATAGATTCAAATTAATTAAATAAATTATTAAATAAACTATTAAATAAATATATATAATTTTTTTAATTAATTTTGTGGGAGCGATCATTTTGATTAATTTATTTAGTTAATTGGCTAATAGAAGAGGGATTGATAAAGAGGTCCTAGGATAAATGTGTCTCAATGTGACACAAGGTGATACTTGTTTCATCTTTTTTGAGAGCATACCCATGTTTTTCTAACCCACCTATCATCTTGAGGGGATATCCCATTCTTACATCGTTCCTCATCACTTCTTCGAGTGGCTGGGGAATCCATTTCCCATAATCCATACATTATCTTCTTTGAAATGATGTTACTTCTTTTAGTCACAACTCTTAAATAGGGGAAAAATGTAGACACTGAAAAATGACCATGTCCTTCAAATATCACTTTTAACATCACCTTGTGTCACATTGTGACACATTTATCCTAGGACCCCTTTATCGTTGCCTCTTCCATTAGCCAATTAGTTAAATAAATAAATCAAGACTGTCCCTCCCATCAAATTAAATAATTAAATTATATCTATATATTTAATAAATTATTTGATTAATTTTAATCCATTTTATCTATTTCCCAAATTAATTAAATAAATTATATTAATTTAATTAACTTAATCTATTTTTCCCTCTAGATAAATTAATTAATTAAATCTTATTTATTTAATTAATTTATCCTCCCACATCATCACCCTTGTCCAATAATTAACTAAACAATTTTATTATTTGATTTATTATTGAGAGTCACATGTCTAGCTAAAGTTAGTTAGCTAGTTTCATTGAACCTAGACACTTGCACAAAAGTTAACCTAGCTTTACATCTTAACCATCCATTTCATACTACATCTCCAAATCTCAACCATTTACATAAGGATATGCCCATAGAAGCCTTTATCCTTTCCCTAATGTTGTCTCATCAAATCCTAACCATCCATTGTACCTCTTAATCCTAGCCATTCATCTGACACAGATCAAGGTTTAGGGGCTTTTTCAAGCTACTAAACTGAGAAGAAATAAACTAGTTAACTCATCAAAATGAAACAAGAATCTCTCATTTATTAGTAGTAGGAGTAAAAAAAAGGGATGTTATAGCATTACATGCATTGGCCTCAGCCTTACATTTAGTTTCTACAACTCATAGAGCATCATATAGATTATAGATCTTCCCGAAGAAGCTATAATAGAAAACATAAACCTAGTATTGATAGACTCCACAATTCTACAACTTGACCACCCCTTGAAAACATGGAATTTTCCCCTTTTAAAGGAAATAGAGGTGCTTATGTGTATTAATATAGCCACCACCATCATCAAGTGAAGAGAACAAATGTCATCCCCTTACAGGCATCTTGGAAAAAATGGCATCATACTATCAGATCTTTGGGTTGACATTGATGTTTAGACTCTAGATTAGTTGAAATAGTAGTTGTCAACTATATTTCCCACTTCTCAAAAGCTTCTAGATGATCCTACAAGCTAACTGGATGTGATCAAGCAAAGGGACATGCTATAAGTCATCTGGATGAAAAATATCTAGTTGGGAGATAAGCAGTGCAAGCAAATATAGATATGCAATAGGATGTCTGGATGGGAGATGTCTTCTTGAGAGATGTCTAGTTGAAATTTAAGCATTGCAGCCTGATGTGAACAACAACTAGATTTGGATAATGAAATGCAATAGGATATTTGTTTTGAAATATGTCCAATTGAAGACTTGAGCAGTGTGATTAGATGTGTGACATGATATCTAGATGTGATATTTGGATGGGTGACAAAGCATTGTAACTAGATCCCAATTGAATAACATCAAGATCTAGATACAACACATCAATAGGATGTATAGTAAGGAAAGGTTAGGATGAAATTTCTAGTTGAAGAAAGACAATGCAACTAGATATGAATAAAGAAACTAGATCCGGATAATGAAACTCAATAGGATATCCAGTTAGTAAATATTTGGTTGGAATATAAAGGGTGGTGCAACTAGATCCAGACATGATAAGACAAGAGGACTTGGATGCGACAAGGTAAAAATATCTAGATAAGATTTTTGGTTGAAATACAAAGAAGTGCAACTAGATCCAGACATGAAATAGAACCGGATGTCTAGATGTCAGGTTAGAAAATGTCTAGTTGGAACGATGAGTGTAACTTAGCCAAAATTCATCAGATCTTCACCAAATTTGAACTATAGGTAACCATTTGGGTCCTTATCAAGATGCACAAGACTTACTTAGGCATGATTCCAACTAGATCTACCAAATTTTGGAACATCTACTCCTACAAGCAAAAACAAAGGAAAACACACAAAAAATCAAACAAAATATTTTTGGGTGATGAGGATTGGTCATGGACTCAGATGCTTCAGCATCAAACACATTAGGTAACTAAAATGTTCCATGAATTAAACTAATGACCATTTAGGTAATTTAGGAATTGGTATCCAAAACTTAACAAATTCTTAAACTGACATCCAAGAAGCTTCATTTGTTGGCCGATCCTTCCAATGGACAAAATATTCCATATATTCCTTACCTTTTGTTTGTTTAGCCATGCAGGAATCAATTACCTTATCAACCTACTTGAAGTTATTCTCAAGAAACTGATGTATCCATTCATGTGCATCCTATAAATCTACAACTAGATTCTCCTATAAACTCGGTTTGCCCTCATAGTATTTAGACAAATTCTAGCCACGTTGAAAATGAGAGAAATATCAATAACTACCAGAAGTTCAACTTCATATGTATTGGATGAAAGTTTCCTCAAGACCTTACAAGGTCCAATCTTCCTCCACTTAAGTTTATTATATGTTTTCTAGGGGAACCTTTCCTTTTGTAAATGTACCATCACCAAATCATCAACTTGAAATTCACATTCTCTCCTATGTATATCAACATGCTCCGTATATTTGATGGCAATCTTTTCTAAAGATTTATTTACTTCCTTATGAAAATCATGAATATAATCCACAAAATCTTCAACTATTGCACTTTTTCTATGCAAATCTATGCTATGCCTCAACACATCCACACATCTTGGATTGTATCCATAAACAACTTGAAACAGATTTTTCCCTATGCTTGTATTGGCTGAATTGTTATAAGAAAACTCTACTTAAGCCAATAACAAGTCCCATTGATTAAGCTTGTCCCTACTAAACATCTCAAACAATTTCCCAAACTCCTATTTACAACTTCAGTTTGACCATCAGTTTGAGGATGGTAGGCTGAACTAAAACCCAAATGTGTGCCCATATTCTTCCATAAGGTATGCTAGAAATGATCTACAAACTTGACATCATGATCTAAAATAATACTCATAGGCAAAACATGCAGCCTAACTATCTCCTTGAAAAATAATGAAGCAATGTGGGAAGCATCATTATTCTTTTGACATGGTATAAAATGTGTCATTTTTCAAAATTTGTCCACCACAACAAAAATAGAATTGTTTCCTCTTTGTGTTCTAGGTAATCCAAATACAAAATCCATGTTGATGTGTTGCTAGGGTCTCTTCGGTATAGGAAATGGTTGATACAAATTGGTATTTTGCCTTGATCCTTTTTCATGTTGACAAATCTGGCATCCTTGCACCAACTTCTTCACATCTACAACCATGCCAGGCCAAAAATACCCTTCACTCAACTATGCCAATGTTTTATCAACACCAAAATATCCACTCAATGCATTAGCTGCCTGATTAGACTTTCCACTTCTATGTTTCAAAACACAGGAATAACTCTACAAAAATTCAACCCACTTCATATGCTTTTGATTCAACTTACCCTGACTTTTAATGAATTGCAAAGCATGATGATCAATATACAACACAAACTCCTTAGGTAGCAAGTAATGTCTCCATTTCTTCAATTCCTACATAATCGCATAGAATTCTTGATCATACAACAAATATTTCCTTTTTGCCTCATTCTACTTCTCACTGAAATATGCACTTGGTCTTCTTTCTTGACTTAAGACTCCTCCAATGGTTGTTCCACTTGCATTGTAGTCAAATTGAAATTCTTTTCCAAAATCTAGGAGTGCTAACACTGGTTGTTTAGTCACCTTTGTCTTCAGAAACTAGAAACTCCTCTATGTTGTTGATGTCCAAACAAATTCTTTCCTATTACCCTTCATTATTTCTATAATAGGTTCACAAATTCCACTAAAATTTTGAATAAACTTCCTATAGAAGCTTGCCAAACCATGAAAACCTCTAGCCTCAAATATGCTATGTGGTGAGGGCCAATCTACAATCACCCTGACCTTTTTTGGATCCATTTTCAATCCCTCACCAGAAACAACAAACCCCATATATACCAATTCTTCCTTCAGAAAACTACATTTCTTCAAATTCCCCAACAATTTATCTTCTTTCAATCTCTACAATACTACCCTAACATGCTGCAAATGCTCATCTTGTGTCTTACTGAATATTAAAATGTCATCCAAATATATAATAACAAACTTACTAAGAAATGGCTTCAATACCTCATTCATCAACCTCATGAAGGTACTGGGGGCATTTTTTAATCCAAACAACATTCCCAACCATTCATACAATCCATCCTTCATTTGAATGTAGTCTTCCATCCATGCCCTTCTCTTATCCGGATCTAATGATATCCACTCTTCAAGTCAATCCTCATGAAGTACCTTGCTTGACTTAATCAATCCATCATGTCATCCTTTTATCACAAAGGGAACCTATACTTGATTGTTATCTTGTTGATGGCTCTTAAATCTATACACATGTGCCACTCTCCATCCTTTTTAAGCATCAACACTACTGGTACTGCACATGGACTCAGACTTTTCCCTATCATCACCTAATCCAACAATTCATGTACCTACCTTTTATCTCTTCATTCTTCATAGGTGTCATCCTATATAGTGGTTTTTTTGGCAAACTCACACTAAGTATCAAATCTATACAATGACTAATTTCCCACATAGGTAGTAGTCCCTCTAGTAACTCTTTCATCATGATATATACATATTCATCTAGGATCTTCTGATTCAACCAAAAGATCCTTATTCTTCTCCATGGTCATCACTATTGATGGCATGGGAATGATTGCAAACCACATCTCCTCTTTCTTCAAATACTTTAGGGACATCTTCCTTGAAATAGGCAAACTTTGGAACTATTTTCTACATCCTCATCATTATCCTTTAGTGGATTTAAAATAAATTGTTATCCATCATTCTGAATCATATATGTGTTAGTCCTCCCATCATGAACATCTTGTCTATCAAATTTCCATGGTCTTTGATGAGGTATAAATATCCTAATTACCCCTTTTATGCCATTAGCTCACCCAAGCATATGCCATTTTATTAGCCTTAGGACCAATAGTTGTCTATTTTAAAAGAGTATTGTACAAATCTTTATTCTTAATTTGACTAGATTTTATCACTAATGTTGACATGATTTTGTGAAAGGATCTATGTGTCTTCTATAGGTTTTTTAATATAAGGAAGTGGGAAGAATGGACATAAATGCAGACTGGAATTAGCATCGTTGGAAGTCTAGGGTGTCAAAATTTTATGGGGCTCATGATTGAGGAGTTTAGTACTTCACTACCATCCGACCACTTATTAGTTATTTATCTTTTTGTTATTTAGAGAAATTAAGAGATTTAAACTCCACTCAAAGCCTCTATTGTATTATATTTAAAAGATAGTTTGTTCAATTAGTTTTTGTTTATCTTGTTTTAAGACTTTTTTGGTGGCATTGATGAGCCGCCCCTAGTATCTAGGATGTTGGTAGTGATTTAGATTATCTTGTTTAATTAAAACATTATGCTATGAATGAATAGAATCATAAATTTCTCTGTGTCATGTGTATGCAAACTAAAAGTTTAAGTTGTTAATGGTGAATTTGATTTGAGTCGATAGAAAATTTCTGAAGAGCTGGTCACTCAAAGGAACTAGAAATATATCAGTACTTTGATGTTCTATGAATGTGTTTGTTATCATTTATGTTTTGTTCTTGTGTTGTTTTATTCTGAATTATTTTAACCCTCTGTTTCATGATGATATGGTAGAATGGTGTTAATATTAACCTGTAGAGTATTGTGTTTAGTTGTTTTCAACATAATGTAATCTATAATGTTAATTTCTAGAGTTCTGTGTGTTGTCTTGTAATTTCAGGAGTTTTGGAGTCACTTTGTATAAAGAGAAATTATAGAGCTTCTGCGTAGTTCAGGAGTTCAATATAAGTTGATATTGTGAATTTAAATTTGAAATATTTCATACTTTCTTAGATTAGAAAGTTTCTTTCAAATTCATAGTTTAAAGTTCATATGATTTGTAGATTAAGTTCATATGCTTTGTAGATTAAGTTTATATGCTTTAAAATTTAGGTTTATATTGTCAAAGCTTTCCTAAAATTCTAGAAAAATCATTACTAAGATGAGATGTCCAAACCTACCTCCTATTGCAAACAACCTTGGACACAACTCGGTCAACAAAATTAATACATTTTTAACTAAGGAGTTAGGACTAAATGACATCTTGTAACTTTTTAGAACCATTGTCAGGGAACCTTCATTGTGTTATTAGGAGAACATTGGGATACTTCTTATTAGTAAAAACAAAAATATTTGTTAAACTTCTTTTTTTGCATGGTCATGAAAAGAGGTTTGCATGAAAGATTCATAGCAAAATCCCCCCAACTAGTAGTCCCAACCAAATCAAATTAGGTAGAAGTCTTAGTTGACAAACTTTTTCAATATGAACTGATGGATAAGGATCAACCTGAGACTTCTCAAAATGCCTCAAATACTCAGCAACCACTGCCAACAGTGACAGAGGAAAACATTCCTTTCAATATAATGGTTGAGAATAATAATGACCCTTCTAATAACCAAAATGGAAGGAGGCCTAGAAACAACCAAGATGGTGATAAACCAAATGGTAGGAGAGCATCCTGAACATTTACCTATCCTATTGATCTCAATCTAGATGAATATTCACCAACGAAAAACATTTCACCTTCTATCCTACCAACCTTTAGAGGTTTGTCTTTTGAGGACCTAGACAAGTTCCCTTTCAAATTTAAATTTTTATGTTAGACATATGACTACAAGACCAATAACCAAAAATTGAAACTCTTTCCCTCTACCTTGAGAGAATCTACAATGAAATGGGTCATGGGATTGGTCTCAAGATCAATCACTGCTTGGGATGATATGGAAATTGTCTTTTTGGACAAATTCCAGAACCATTGTCAAGTTAGCGATAGGAAGGAAGAATTGTTTAAACTAAGACAAAAAGTTCAGATGAGATCCTAGAAGACTTTCTGGATATGTTCATCTTTTTAGTAAAATGATGTGGAGAAGAAACAATGAGCCCAGAAATACTCAAGACCATATTCCTTAAAGATCTTGATGAGGATGCCTGAAGAAGCCTAGATTTAATGGGAAAGGGAGACATATCCCAACTTGACCTTGGAGATATGAGTAAGTGCACAAAGATGAGGGACCAAAATGGGATCTTAAGTTGCCACTTTTTTTCTGAAATCATCAAACATTGATGTTGGATGAGAAATTGAAGATATCTACACTCAAAATTTGAAGATGGAATGAAAATAAGAGTTGTAGTGCTCCGACTCTAGTTTCTAAACTACTAATCTTTTTGAAAAATGGTTGAGATTAAGGGGTTCAAAAAGGGGGAGCACACAAATTGGTCATGTTTTTCTAAAAAAAAAACATAACATAGCATATGGTGTGCTCCCCCTAAAATTTTAACTTTTTTTTAGTATTTCAATAATCGCTCCTGTGAGAAATTAGGTAACACCATGTAGTTTATCCCATATTTTTCTGATAATTTTTTAATGAATAATTGATTTTTTATTAATTTTTAAAGTGGACACATCTTGAAAAACAAAAATTTGAGCGTGCTCCGCCTAAAATGTTTGAAAACTAATCGAAAATATTTTTTTAAAAAAAAATTGTTTAGAATGGACTCTAGTTTCTAAAAATATAACTTATTTCAATTTTTTATGAACGGTTAAAAAAGAAGTCAAAAATACTAGAGACTGGTTTTTGACAAAAATTGGACACACTAACAAAAGAAATTCAAGATGAAACACTAAACATACTCAAAATGTGAAAAAAATTATATGGTTAGATAGCTAATAGAGAGATTAAGATTATGGTGGTATTTTTTTTGAGTTTTCATTGAAAAAAGTGCCATCCTCATTGATGCAGAGGCATCCACACTATAACCTTGACATACAGCATGGATGTCCGCAACCCTTCATCATCATCATCATCATCATCATATTTCCCTTAACACTGTCAGCATCATCATATTTTCTCTACCGACCGATATCCTCCTGCAGACAAGCCTTCGCCCTTTCGCATGTCAGCAGCATCATCATATTCGACAAGCGCAAACATCCTCCTGATGTTCACTATTCACCTTACCGCCAACCGCTACCTTCAGCATCATGATGTTCAACATCATGTTCATCAGCAGGATATAAAATATCCTGTTCCCTCCATATATCCTGATGACGACCCTCTCTTCATGCACCTTTCCTTCGATGCTTACGTCACCCCGATATCCTGATGACGATGACGTCACATGCAGCTCCTTAATATCCTGCTGCTCCGATATCCTGATGACGATTATCCTGATGACGATGACGTCACCTGCAGTTCCTTCAATATCCTGCTGTCTGCCAAACTTAACATTATCGGCCCGCGATGGTTTTCTCAACCCAATCTTCTACCTTATGCCGATACACTCCTCCTCGGCAACACTTGATGATGATCACCCCAATGCACATTCACCTTATACAACCGAGTGCATCATGCTCATCTCCACCTATTCGGATGACGCCCGAAGTAACTGCAGGATATACACAGAAATATCCTGATGATACCGTTGTAATGAATTTCTCCAAACTTAGCAAATTCTGATCCGCCGAACCTCCTGAGGTGACCCGATCTACTTTTAGGGTGATCTTCCAAACTCTAACAACCAACATGACCTAGCACATACCCATGCTAGGGTTCTCAACACCTCTCAACTGTGATCCTGCACACCTGCATGCGAACAAACAGAAAAGGAAAACTACATCCTAAACTATGATACACAGCCATTCCACCGATTCGACGAATCAACCGGTGGAATGGATCAGCGAATCCATGTAACCACCAAAATAGCAAATCGATCACATAATGGAATCCAAAATAGAGAATTGACAAGAACAGGATCTCTTTATTGATAAAAGATGCAAGTACAATATTCAGTCTCTCCCTGTCTCACTCCTCTGCTCAATACAATACTATCACTATCGATGATCTACAACCAACTGATCCTCATGTATAAATAGGATCTCTTGCGAGTACTACCGACCCGACTCCAAGCGGCTGGGAAATCTCTCCAGGCGGCTGGGAGATCCAACCGGACATACAGCATAACGGCTGTCATAACAAACTAGCTAAAAATAGTAAAGACTGGTCAACATGACCTTATTACATGCATTGGTCTTATCAGACCTTCTTGGAAACATTAACAAGACTCAAAACAAACTAACTGCCTCATGGAGGCCAGCTGTCAGGTAGGTGCTCCTGCACCATACTCCCCAACAGAAAAGAACTCATGTCCCATGAGTTTGGTTGTGGAAGTCCTCCACCTTTACACTTTGCCTTTGCAGTGTTCTGCCCTGTTCCAGCTTTATCCTCTGCTAGCTCTTGGCTGCTCCAAGACTTCTGAACTGTAACTTGCTTTCTTGCAAGTAAACCCTCATGCCTGTCAATGTAGGCCCTTCTCTCACATACCTTGTGTTTGTCAGGTTGTCTGACCAGAACCTCTGTCTGAACTACCTCTTGAACTTCTGTAATGTTCAACTCTGTCTTTCTTTCAACTCTTATAGGACAAACAATAGTCCCAACTATGACAACATCCTTGTCATTCCTCTCAACTGGTTGCTGTTTGCAAACCTGTTTCTGAACCTGCTGCTGACCTCTGTCAGTCAAAACTGAAACTCTCTTCAACTTGTTGTCCTTAACAACTTCTTTCCCTGTAGTGTCCTCAACTGCCTTTATGCTTGCTCCTATAGGCTTCTGCACAAATTCCTTCTTTCCCACTAAAATGATTTGGGCTGCCTTTTGTACTACAGCTGCTTCCTGCAATGGCATCAACATAATAGTTTTCCCATCTTTCTTGATGGTGTAGGTATTAGCATACCCATCATACAGTACCCTCCTATCAAATTGCCATGGTCTACCCAACAGTAGGTGACAACATTCCATGGGCAAAATGTCACACAAAACTCTATCATGATATGCTCCAATCTGAAAATCAACATATGCCTGTTCATAGACAAAAAGTGATTGACTATCACTCACCCAAGATGCCTTGTAAGGGTGTTGGTGTGGAATCCTTTCCAAATGCAGTTTATCCACCATTTCCTGAGATACCATGTTGTCTGTTGAACCAGTATCAATGACAACCTTACATACTTTACCTTTGCTCTTGCATGTGGTCTTGAAAAGAGCTCTTCTTTGCATCATATCCTTTGATGCCTGCAAACTAATTCTCCTTAGCATCAATGCTTCTCCCTCCTCAAGATATCCATAATTGTCAGGAACTCTATCTTGTTGATAAGTGTTTTGTACACTTTGCTCTACATTCTCTTCTTGTACAAGTTGTACTCTCTTGTCATTCGTTCTATCATTTCTGGATGATGAACCTTTGCTTTCTGGACATTTGAAAAATGGATGACCAAACTCACCACAGGTGTAACACTTTCCTGAAAATGTAGTAGAACCTCTACCACTTCCAAATCTGCCTCTATTACCTTTCCATCCACCTCTGAAATCAGACTGTCCCTATCCTTTACCAGTGTCTTCTTGACCCTCATTGGTTTGCCTTGTTGTAGGGGCTAATCCTCTTCCCCTCATATTGCTTCCTCTTCCTCTCATGGACTTATCTTGTCTCCTATTCATCTTTTCTTCAATCCTGATTGCCATTTGGTAACAATCCTCCACACTCTTAGGGTTAGCTAAAACTAACTCATCCTATATGTTCAATCTCAAACCAGCCAAGTACCTAGCCACCTTTTCTACCTCATTCTCATGATGACCAGATCTCATACTCAACTTATAAAACTCCTCAGTATATGCCTTCACATCCATTTCCTTCTGCCTTAAAAATTGCAGCTTCTTAAACATCTGAATTTCATAATCCTTGGGCAAGAATTTACCTTTGATCCTTGCTACCATCTTATCCCATGAAGTGATCTTTGACTTCCCTTGTTTCCTTCTCTCAGATTGTACATAATCCCACCATACCAAAGCATGACCTCCTAACTTGGTCTTTGCAATCTTTACCTTCTGATCCTCAGCAACATCTTCACATTCAAAGTGATTATCAAGTGCAGCAATCCAATCCAGTAACTCATCTTCATTCAAACTTCCATTATACTTGGAAACATCAACCTTTACCTTAGGTTTATCACTCTGCACTGCCTTCAATAGTTTTGCAAATTTCTGGTCTTCAACATCCAGATCTTCAGCTACCTCTTCATACTCTTCAATAGCATCTTCATCTTCTTCAGACTCACTATCTTCCACTTCCCTCTTTTTGTTCTTCTCCAAGGCTACAAGCCTGGCTTGAAGTGCTTCAGCAAGCTCCTTCATCTTCCTCATCTCTCTGGCATGTTTTTCCTTCATCTCTTGCAATTCCTTTGCAGTACCATTACCTTTCGAAGGCATTTTGTCAACCTCTCACTTCTCTACCGACCTTTTGCTGAGCTCTGATACCACTATGATGCAGAGGCATCCACACTATAACCTTGACATACAGCATGGATGTCCACAACCCTTCATCATCATCATCATCATCATCATATTTCCCTTAACACTGTCAGCATCATCATATTTTCTCTGCCGACCGATATCCTCCTGCAGACAAGCCTTCGCCCTTTCGCATGTCAGCAGCATCATCATATTCGACAAGCGCAAACATCCTCCTGATGTTCACTGTTCACCTTACCGCCAACCGCTACCTTCAGCATCATGATGTTCAACATCATGTTCATCAGCAGGATATAAAATATCCTGTTCCCTCCATATATCCTGATGACGACCCTCTCTTCACGCACCTTTCCTTCGATGCTTACGTCACCCCGATATCCTGATGACGATGACGTCACATGCAGCTCCTCAATATCCTGCTGCTCCGATATCCTGATGACGATTATCCTGATGACGATGACGTCACCTGCAGTTCCTTCAATATCCTGCTGTCTGCCAAACTTAACATTATCGGCCCGCGATGGTTTTCTCAACCCGATCTTCTACCTTATGCCGATACACTCCTCCTCGGCAACACCTGATGATGATCACCCCAATGCACATTCACCTTATACAACCGACTGCATCATGCTCATCTCCACCTATTCGGATGACGCCCGAAGTAACTGCAGGATATACACGAAAATATCCTGATGATGCCGTTGTAACGAATTTCTCCAAACTTAGCGAATTCTAATCCGCCGAACCTCCTGAGGTGACCCGATCTACTTTCAGGGTGATCTTCCAAACTCTAACAACCAGCATGACCTAGCACATACCCATGCTAGGGTTCTCAACACCTCTCAACTGCGATCCTGCACACCTGCATGCGAACAAATAGAAAAGGAAAACTACATCCTAAACTATGATACACAGCCATTCCACCGATTCGACGAATCAACCGGTGGAATGGATCAGCGAATCCATGTAACCACCAAAATAGCAAATCGATCACACAATGGAATCCAAAACAGAGAATTGACAAGAACAGGATCTCTTTATTGATAAAAGATGCAAGTACAATATTCAGTCTCTCCCTGTCTCACTCCTCTGCTCAATACAATACTATCACTATCGATGATCTACAACCAACCGATCCTCATGTATAAATAGGATCTCTTGCGAGTACTACCGACCCGACTCCAAGCGGCTGGGAAATCTCTCCAGACGGCTGGGAGATCCAACCGGACATACAGCATAACAGCTGTCATAACAAACTAGCTAAAAATAGTAAAGACTGGTCAACATGACCTTATTACATGCATTGGTCTTATCAGACCTTCTTGGAAACATTAACAAGACTCAAAACAAACTAACTGCCTCATGGAGGCCAGCTGTCAGGTAGGTGCTCCTGCACCACTCATGTGGAGCACACTCCAGATTTTTCTAAAAACTGATAAAAACATGTCAAATAAAGCTGAGCATAATGCGAGCACATTATAACGTGCTCACATTATGATTAGCATAACTGGAAATACACATGCCAATTGTATTTCCTTGAAAGTTTGTAAAGCCTTTTCAACAAATCCATTTTTTGCATATCTTGTAATCATTGCATTCTATTATGGAACATCTCTTTGAGGTGTTACAACTTACAATTGACATGCCCTGTCTAGGCTTCCACACTTTACATACATGTCTACAAGGGAAGCTGCACTTCCTATCATCTCTCTCTCTATTTCTCTCCCCTCTCTACGTCCTACCCTTTCTCTAAGTCTCTGCTTCCCTCCCCTCTCTACCTCCCACCTTCTCTCTCACTCTCATCTTCCCTCCCCTATCTACCTTCTACTATCTCTCTCACTCTCTACTTCCTCTCCTATATACCTCCTACCCTCTTTCTGGGTCTTTTCTTCCCTTGCCTCTCTACGTCCTACCTTCTCTCTCACTCTCTTCTCCCCCTCCCTCTCTACCTCTTACCCTCTCTCTCGCTTTCTACTTCCCTCCCATGTCTACCTCCTACCTAATCTCTTAATCTCTGCTTCCCTCCCCTGTCTACCTCCTACCCTCTCTCTCTTCTTACTTGCCCTGTCTACCTCCTACGGTCCTCTCCCACTCTCCACTTTTATCCTGTCTCTACCTCCTATCCTCTCTCTCACTCTCTACTACCCTCCTTTCTCTACCTCTCCTACTCATTCTTCCTATCTAATGAAATTTCATAAATTATCTTGTTTAATTTCATTGAATCCCAATTTATATGCTCATCCATCTTTACATGTCCTATTTTTCTTACATTTCCATGTTCTTTGTCGACAAGGGAGAGCGAGAGGGATGAAAAGGGAGAGAGGTTAAAGATGGAGGGGAGAGAACCCTGGGAGAGAAACCTAGTGATAGGGAGAGAGAGATAGAGAGTCCTAGTTTTCTTGTTTTAGAGAGAGAGAGGGTGGGTCAGGTTTATGAGTTTAGGGTTGCTTAAGTTTAGGGTTTAGGGGTTTAGGGCTTCTCAAGTTTAGGGTTTTGGGTTAGGGTTTAGGGGAACTATTTAGGGTTTAGGGGTTTAGGGCTTCTCAAGTTTAGGGTTTTGGGTTAGGGTTTAGGGGAACTATTTAGGGTTTAGGGGTTTATAGTTGCTTAGGTTTATGGTTTAGGGTTTTGGGGTTAGGGTTTAGGTGTTAGGGATTTAGGGTTTCTCAGGTTTAGGGTTTAGGGGTTAGGGTTTAAGAGAGAGAGTGTGACGGGATCAAGAGATATTTGGAGAGATCTAGGGAGATAAAGGTTTAGAGTTGCTTCCAGGGTAGAGGTTTGGGGTTTAGAGTTGCTTAGTTTTAGAGTTTAGGGGTTAGGGATTAGGGTTTAGTGGCATTATTTAGGGTAACTTAAGGTTTATGTTTTAGGGGTTAGGGGTTAAAGTTTAGAGGTTTATGTTAGGGTTTAGAGAGAGAGGACCGATAGGGAGATATAGAGGATACCAAGGGGAGACATAGGAAGATAGAGGGTGAGGGACATGGCTAGAGACATAGGAAGAGAGATTGAGAGGAAGAGGGATGATAGAGACAAAGAGATAGGGTTTAGGGTTGATCAGATTTAGAGTTGATCAGGTTTAAGGTTTAGGAGTTAGGAGTTTAGAGAGGGAGAGATATGGAGATAGAGGGTGAGGGACATGGCTAGAGACATAGCTAGAGAGATTGAGAGGTAGAGAGATGATAGAGACAAGGAGATAGGTGTTCAGGTTTGATTGGGTTTAGAGTTTAGGGGTTAGGAGTTTAGAGAGGGAGAGATAGTGAGATAGAGGGTGATGGACATGGCCAAAGAAATAGGCAGAGAGATTGAGAGGTAGAGGGATGATAGAGACAAGGAGATAAGGGTTTAGGGTTGATCAAGTTTAGGGTTTATGGTGTTGGATTTAGGATAGACAACTAAGAGCGGGGGTGAAATAGTTGATACCAAACTACTATTCCTTATACACATTAAACCTTCTTATATTTCAAAAGCATATCAAAGATTCAATCATGAAGTATAATGTAAGAGTTCAAGAGCATAAACAAATTCAACACATATAACACCAAGATTTTAACATGGAAAACCCAGTTAAGGGAAAAACCACAGGGTGACTAACCCAAGATTGTATTCTCTATTAAAAGAATAAGATGAATAAAATGGCACTTGCCAGTTAGAGCTTATTGCCTAAGTACACTACTCACAAAAAGCCCACTGCCTATAGGAGACACACTATCTACAGAAGAATATAAGTATTACATACTTGAATTGGAGATTAGCATATTCACTATGCTTGAGTTAGTTCCATTTAAGCTCAACACCTCTACTCTACTTTTCTCTCCTCTTCCCTACCGCCTTCTCATCACTACAAGGATGCATTTCAATGACTTTGCAATTCTTATTTATACATGACATCAACTTTGGAATGATCATCAAAGTCGGCACAACATACACTTATTTTATTACATAGCAATCACAAAAATACAACTTGACTTATTACAAAAACATCATGTGCATAACTACATTGTTAGCCACACATAGCTAGGACTTCAATCTTCTTTGAGGAACACTCCATGCTTCACAAAAACATCTTCAAGATCATCTGCAACATGCACAAATCATTTGGTTAACCAAGACTAGGAAGAACACCATCACCCAAAGGTAAGTCTTCAATTATGAGCAAAATCTTCAATGCGGACTGCTAACACAAATTGGATACAATCTAGAGACCCCCACAAGATTTCTTGAATCACCAGGAATATTTGCACCACTTCTGCTTACTATAATCATTTGCATCTTCATCTAGAACCTCAAGAACACAATGGCCCATCACTGTCACATTAGAAGGATTTCTTGTGGACCTCCAAACCATGAACCAATTGAGTTGTTAATTTACATTAGCCTCCCAAACTTGCCACCAGATCTACAGAACATGATATTGTATTTCCAGATCCCACTGGACCTAGTTGTGTCACTCTATCACCTCTGAATAGTTACCAGAACCAGTTTTACTCTTGTGACCATAACTCCTCCATATTTTCATGTGGACCTCTCAAATCTTGACTGGATCATCTTCAAACACATATCTACAAACCCTTTGATGCGCGTTCTCTGATCTTCATCTAGATGGGATCTTTACTTCATAGAGCTCCACTATCTTAACTGATCTTATCTATTTTTTATAGGACTAATTTTCTCAATATCCTCACCACACAACTCATCCAATCCTTGACATCAATGCAATAGGAGTATGTTGAAATCAATGACAATACCGGTTAGGCCCATACTTGCAACAATCTCCCCCTTTGTCATTGATGGCAGCATATAATGTGAAAATTTGTTTTAACCATTAAGACAAGAACTTCTCCTAATTGACTAACATACCTCCCCCTATCAACAACAACCATTTGCATGTCTTCTCTTCCTTTACTGCTCCCCCTTTGATCAAAAACCACTTTTGTTTTTCACATCTTCTCTCCCTTTTTGACATCAATGGCAAAGGGAACATACTTGAAACCACTTCTCATACTTCAGAAACATACAGACTACTCCCCCTAAGTAGCAGCCTCCTAACATCAATCTAGATCACAAGATATGATTGTGGGATCCACCGGACTGATGCACATCAGTGTACCTTAATTCAGAACTGGAGGGGTAAGAACCCCTAACTTCTCCCTGAGATACTCAAAAGAGTCCTTAGGTAGAGGTTTAGTAAAAATGTTTGTAATCTGATCCTTTGAGGGTACAAACTCCAATCTAACTTCATTCTTGTTCACTTGCTCTCTCAAAAAGTGGAACTTGATGGATATATGTTTTGTCTTTGAATGCAACACTAGATTTTTTGATATGTTTATTGCACTTGAATTATCACAAAAGATTGTAATAGGTTCATCATACTCTACTCTGATATCTCTTACCATTTTCTTCATCCATAATACTTGAGTGCAACTGCCTACTACTACAATATACTCTACTTCTATAGTGGACAAAGATATTGCCTCTTGTTTCTTGCTTAGCCAAGAAACCAATCTTTTTCCCAAAAAGAATGCACCACCACCGGTACTCTTCCGGTCATCCACATCTCCTACCCAATTAGCATCTATATATGCATGAAGAGAGAAATCAAGATCCTTAGGATACCATAATCCATACTCAATTGTTCCCTTTAGATATCTGAGAATTCTCTTGATTGCCATGACGTGAGACTCTCTAGGATTAGCTTGGAATCTGGCAACAAGACCGACATCATTCATAATATCAGGTCTAGTTTGAGTAAGGTAGAGTAGTCCTCCAATCATTGACCTGTACATTTTCTTATCAGCCTTATGGGATTCGTCATCTTTACTTATCTTACATCTAGTTGCCATGGGAGTATTCATTGCCTTTGAATCTTCCATCCCAAATTTCTTCAATAATTCTTTCACATAATTGGTCTATAATATAAAGATTCATTTCTTTGTTTGAGTGATTTGTAGACCCAAGAAGAAATTCATTTCCCTAAACATAGACATCTCAAATTCACTTTGCATTTGATTTACAAAAGTCTTGCACATACTATCTTTCCCTCCAAAAATGATATCATCAACAAATACTTCAACAATCAAGATATTTTCATGATCAATCTTAAAATATAGATTACTGTTAGCAATACCTTTGTTGAAACCAATCTTCAAAAGATGTTTCTCCAATCTTTCATACTAGGCTCTTGGGGCTTGTTTGAGTCCATACAATGCCTTCTTCAGCTTGCAGACCATGTCTCCATGATCAGATACTTGAAATCCATCCAGTTGCTGAATTTATACTTCTTCCAAATCACCATTTAGGAAAGCAGACTTGACATCCATCTGATACACCTTGAAATCTCTGAAGGCATCAAAAGAAAGAAATAATCTGACTACCTCAATTCTTGCCATTAGAGAAAAAGTTTCTTCAAATTCAACTCCTACTTGAGAATAACCCTTATAGACTAATCTGGTTTTGTTTCTGACTACTTCACCATCTTCATTCAGTTTATTCTAGAAGACTCACTTAGTGCCAATCACAATTTTGTCCTTAGGTCTAGGAACAAGATCCCAAGTGTGGTTCTTTTCAATCTGCATTAAGTCTTCCTCCATTGCTTTAGCGCAGCTTTCATCATTGCATGCTTCACTTACTATTTTTGGTTCAACCTTTGAAATCAAACAATACTTCACTGAATCTTGAGAAATTTTTCTTCTTGTTTGAACACCTTTTCTTTTATCTCCTATGATCTGATCTTTAGAATGATTCAGTCTTACATACCTGGGAGTTTTGGGATTCTCTTACACTTCTAATTCTTGGACAGGTTCATCCCAACTTGTCTCTTCTTCTTGTATTTCAGGATTCTCCAGATTAGTCTAAATTTGAACTGGAGCTGGGACTTGTTCTCCTTGGTTTGAGACATCATTCTAATTATTTGCTTCATACTCATAATACTTTGAGGGACTTTCTATGCCTTCATCAACCTTCACATTTGTACTTTCTACAATCTTTCTCAATCTCTTGTTATAACACTGATATGCTTTGCTTTGAGTAGAATATCCCAAGACTATTCCTTCATCACTTCTAGTATCAAACTTGCCAAGGTCTTCATCTCTTTTGATATAGCATTTACTACTAAAGACTCTGAAATACTTCATAGTAGGAGTGATGCCAAACCAAATTTCATAAGGAGTCTTACTAGTATTGCCTCTAATTTGTACCTGATTAAGAGTATAGATAGCAGTGCTTACAACTTCTCTCCAATAGATCTGAGGAACATTTGCTTCCATCATCATGGTACTAGATGCTTCTTGGATGGTTTGGTTCTTTCTCTCCACTACTCCATTCTACTGTGGAGTCCTTCGAGTAGATAACTATCTCTTTATCTCATGTTTCTCATAGAATGTTATGAACTCACCGGATGTGAATTATCCACCTCTATCAAACCTACGTCATTTTATGTTTATGCTAGTTTCATTTTCCACCATAGCCTTGAATATCTTGAACTTCTAAAGTGCTTTAGATTTCTCCTTTAAGAAAGTTGCCCACATCATCTGGGAGTGGTCATCAATTAGCAGCATGAAATACCTGTCTCCTTGCAGACTCTTGATTCTTACGAGACCATAGAGATCAATGTGCACCAAGTCTAACAGTCTGGTTGAAGATTGTTCCTTACTTTTGAATGTGACTCTGTTCTGCTTACCCAACTAACATTCTTTGCACAAACTATTAGTGGGTTTCTCCAGTCTTGGAAGATCTCTTACAACCTGAGTGTTGCTTATCTTGATGATATTATTAAAATTCACATGACACATTCTCCTATGCCACAACCAACTCTGATCAATTTGAACAAATAAGCAACTTTTGCCAGTACCAACAAATTGGAAGATGTTACCTTTTTTCTATGTACCAGATGCAATATCAGTTCCAAAGCTTTCAAAGATCTTGTATTTTCCATTTTTAAATTAGAGATCATAGCCTTTATCCACCAACTATCCAACACTGAGAAGATTATGCTTCAGACCTTCAACATACAGAACATCATTAGTTTTGTTCTTTTCATCAAAAGAAATAGTTCCTCTGCCTCTAATTCTGCCAGCAAAATTATCTCCAAACATTACAACTCCACCTTCATATCTTTCCAAGCTTAAGAACTTACTCTTATCACCAGTCATATCATGAGAGAATCCACTATCAATAACCCATTCATCCTTTTCTTCAACCTGAGCAAGTAAGGCACTTTCTATCATCTTATGATTGGCAGATTCAATAGGCATTAGATCTTCTTCCTTGATGGCAATAAACACCCAGTCACTTCCAGGTTTGTTTCCTATCTCAGATTCATCATCTGTTACTCCATCATCATCTTCTTGAACATAGTAACACTTCTTCTGAAACCTTGATCTATTAGGGTTTGGCCTTGAAAACCTTTCTAGACATCTTGAGGCAAAATGACCAATCTTATTACAGGAAAAGTATTTAAAAGGTAATTTTACTTCATACTTATTGGATCCTCTTGGTAGCCTCTTTGCAATGAGGGCTTCAAGTTGTTCAGCTTCTAATTCATCCTCTTCCAGATCTTTTCTTGATTTATCATACCAAGTTGATTTCCTTGAGGAATTTTCTCCTGGATCATATCTCTATTTGCCTTTTATATAGGCACTAGCTTTGAATGTAGATTCAGTCTTGGGAAGTGCATCACCAAACTCAGCCAACCCAAATGTAGGTATCTTACCAACCAGTTGATCCCTTGTAATAGTTATTAAAGATCTGATTTCCTCAATGCCAACAACTTTGTGTTTATAAGCAGGAGGTAAAGATCTGAGAACTTTGGCAACAATCTCATCTTCATGCAATATTCCACTAGCACATCTAATGCCACATATAAGCTCATTTACTTTTGACATATATAAAGTGATATTCTCATCTTCGCTCATATTCAAGTTTTCAAACTTTCCTTTTAGACTTTATAGCTTGGCACACTTAACATATTTGTCTCCATAAAGATTTTCCATCTTTCTCCAAATCTCATAAGCAGTCTTTAATGCCATAACATTTGTCAGCTCTGAATCAGACAAGGCACTCAATAGGGCTTCTTTAGCTCAAAGATTATTGTCTCCATCTCTAACTTCATCTATAGTTGTTGGACCATTCTTTGGGAGAAAATATTTAGTTGAGGTTATGTTCCAATACTGATCTCCCATGCATTGTAAGTGACATTCCATGCGGCTCTTCTAGGCAGTGAAGTTTGTTCCATCAAACCTTGGACTGTCCTTCTTGTAGGTCGACATCCTGGATCTCCTCAAGAGGTTAAGCTTCATCTAGAGGAACTTAGCTCTGATACCAATAATTGGATTTAGGACAAACAACTGAGAGGGGGGTGAATCAGTTGATACCAAACTATTGTTCCTTATACACTTTAAACCTTCTTATATTTCAATAGCATATCAAAGATTCAATCATGAAGTATATATAACACCAAGATTTTAACATGGAAAACCCGGTTAAAGGAAAAACCATTGGGTGACTAACCCAAGATTGTATTCTCTATTAAAAGAATAAGATGAATAAAATGGCACTTTCCAGTTAGGGCTCACTGCTTGAGCACACTACTCACAAAAGGCCTACTGCCTACAAGAGACACACTATCTATAGAAGAATATAAGTATTACATACTTGAACTAGAGATTACCATCTTCACTATCCTTGAGTCAGTTCCTTTTAAGCTCAACACCTCTGCTCTGCTTTTCACTCCTCTTCCCTACCACCTTCTCATCACTATAAGGATGCATTTGAATGACTTCGTAATTCTTATTTATACATGACATCGACTTTGGAATGATCATCAAAGTCAGCACAACATACACTTATTTTATTACAGAGCAATTACAAAAATACAACTTGACTTATTACAAAAACTTCATGCACATAACTACATTGTCAGCCACACATAGCTGGGACTTCAATCTTCTTTGAGGAACACTCCATGCTTCCCAAAAACATCCTCAAGATCATTCGTAACATGCGCAAATCATTCGGTCGGCTAAGACTAGGAAGAACACCATCACTCAAAGGTAAGTCTTCAATTACAAACTAAATCTTCGATGTAGACTACCAACATGAACTGGACACAATCTAGAGACCCCCATAAGCTTGCTTGAATCACTAGGAACATCTGCACCACTTCTAGTTATTGTAATCATTTGCATCTTCATCTAGAACCTCAAGAACACCGTCATCCATCACTATCACATTAGAAGGATTGCTTGTAGACCTCCAAACCATGAACCAATTGAGTTGTCAATTCACATTAGCCTTCCAAACATGTCACCAGATCCATAGAACATGATATTGTATTTCCAAATCGAGCACCGGACCTATTTGTGTCATTACCTCTGAATAGTTGCTAGAATCGATTTTACTCTCATGACCATAACTCCTCCATATTTTCATGTGGACCTCTCAAATATTGACTGGATCATCTTTAGGCACATATTTACAAACCCTTTGATGTGCATTCTCTGACCTTCATCTAGCTGGGATCTTTACTTCATAGAGCTTCACTGATCTTCTTTGTTTCTAATAGGACTAATTTTCTCAATATCCTCAGCACACAACTCATCCAATCCTTGACATCAATGCAACAGGAGTATGTTGACATTATTGAAAACACCAATTAGGACCATACTTGGAACATATGGTTGCTACATATGATGTATAGAATGGTGTAAATGACTAAAATATTGGCACTTATGATGTTGTGATGGCTCTTGTGGCTGGCAAAGGGTAGAATTGTTGATAACTAAGAGGGGGGAGGTGAATTAGTTATCCTTAATTTGCTTTCAATTCAAACACTTAAATCAAATTTGTTAATCAATAGCATAGCAATTAATCATTCATGAAAGCATAAGGCATAAACACCAAAGCAGATACACATCAACACATGAGACACCAAGATTTTGACGTAGAAAACCTAGTTAAGGGAAAAACCACAAGGTGATTAACCCAAGGATTATTCTCTGTTAGAAGAATAAGAAAAATGGATGGCACATGCCAATTAGGGCTCACTGCCTGAGCACACTGCTCATAGGGAGGCACACTAGCTACAAGAGACACACTATCTACAAGATAACAAGTATTACAAACTTGAACTGGAGATTGACATCTTTACCATGCCTAGATCAGTTCCATTTAAGCCCAAAAACTCCTGCTCTACCTTTTGCACTTCTCTTCTCTATCTCACTCTCATCACCATAAGACACACTTCAAAATGAATTCACAAACCCTTATTTATACAAGGCATCGACTTAGGAACAATCATCTAAGTCGGTAAACACCTACAAGATCATTCACAAGACGTGTAATACATCCGGTCGGCCTGTCTCAGGAAGAACACCATCATCTAGTGGTTATTCTTCAAATGTGCACTCTAACTTCAATGCGAACCACCAACATGAACTAAACACAATCCAAGGATCACCACAACCTTTCCCGAATCACCAATAACATCCACACTTCATCTGCTTACTAGAATCCTTCTCTACTTCATCCGGAACTACAAGAACATAGTCTATCATTACTGTCATAATGAAAAAGATACTTTCAGACCTCCAAACCATGAACAAATCTGGTTGTCACTTCACACAGACTTCTTCAACATTCTCTCCAATCCACAGAATGAGATAATGTAATTCTGGAGCTCACTGGACCAATCTGTGACACTCTATCACCACTGAACACCTGCCGGAACCGGTTCTATTTAAGTGAAAATAACTTCTTTAGATCTTCATGTGGACCTCTGAAATCTTAACTGGAACATCTCAAGACTCATATCTACAAACCCTTTAATCCGCATCCTCTGATCCTCAACCTATTGAGTACTTTTGCCTTCTTCTCATCACTATTCTTCACTGTTTCTAATTGAGACTAATTTCCTCAATAACCCTAGCACACAGCTCATCCAATCCTTCTTATCAATGCAATATGAGTATGTTGACATCAATGACAACACTGGTTAACCTCATACTTGCAACAATCTCCCCCTTTGTCATTGATGGCAACATATGATGTGAAAAACCATCAAGACAAGAACTTCTCCTTTCTATCACAGCTCTCCCTATTAGCAACAACTCTTCACATGTCTTTTCTTCCTTTACTGCTCCCCCTTTGATCATCAACCACTTGTTTTTCACATGTCTTCTCTCCCCCTTTGACATCAATGACAAAGGGCTCATACTTGCAATTCAAACACATCAGAATCATACCAACTGCTCCCCCTTAATAGCAGCTCCCCATCATCAATCCAGATCACAAAATATGACTGTGATATCCACTAGACTGATGCACATCAGTGCATCCTAGTTCATCACCAAAGGGGCCATGACCCCTAACTTCTCCCTGAGATACTCAAAAGAGTCCTTGGGAAGAGGTTTAGTAAAAATATCTGCAAGCTGATCCTTGGAGGGCACATACTCCAATCTGACTTCACCCTTGTTCACCTGCTCTCTCAAAAAGTAAAATTTGATAGATATATGCTTGGTCTTAGAATGCAATACCGGATTCTTAGAAATACTTATTGCACTTGAATTATCACAGAAAATTGTGATAGGCTCCTCATATTCTACCTGAATATCTCTTAGCATTTGTTTCATCCACAAAAGTTGAGTGCAACTACCTGCTGTTGCAATGTATTCTACTTCTGTTGTAGATAGGGATATTGCTTCTTATTTCTTGCTTAGCCAAGAAACCAACATTTTTCCCAAAAAGAATGCTCCTCCACTTGTACTCTTCCTATCATCCACATCTCCTACCCAATCTGCATCTGTATATGCATGAAGAGAAAAGTCATGATCTCTGGGATACCATAGGCCATACTCAACTATTCCTTTCAAGTACCTAAAAATTCTTTTGATTGCCATGACATGAGATTCTCTGGGATCAGCCTGGAATCTCACCACAAGATGAACAACCTACATTATATCTGGTCTAGTCCAAGTGACATACAGTAATCCTCCAATCATTGATCTGTACTTTATCTGATCTATCTTAGGAGAGTCATCATCTTTGCTCAACTTACATCCGGTAGCCATAGGAGTGTTCATTGGCATTGAATCTTCCATTCCAAATTTCTTCAATAGTTCTTTCACATATTTGGTCTGAGAGATAAAGATTCCTTTCTCTATCTGAGTAATTTGTAGACCCAAGAAGAAATTCATTTCACCGAGCATTGACATTTCAAACTCACTTTTCATTTGGTTTGCAAAGGTTTTACACATACTGTCTCTTCCTCCAAAGATGATATCATCAACAAATACTTCAACAGTCAAGATGTTTTCATGATCAATTTGGAAATATAGGTTACTATCAGCAGTACCTTTGTTGAAACCAATCTTCAAAAGATGTTTGTCCAACCTCTCATACCATTCTCTTGGGGCTTGCTTTAGACCATACAGTGCCTTCTTTAATTTGCAGACCATATCACCATGCTCAGATAACTGAAATCCATCCTGTTGTTCAATGTACACCTCTTCTTCTAGGTCACCATTTAGGAAAGCAGATTTGACATCCATCTGATACACTTTGAAATCTTTGAAGGTAGCAAATGTAAAAAATAGTCTGACTGCTTCAATTCTTGCCACTGAAGTAAAGGTTTCCTCAAAATCAATCCCTTCTATTTGAGAGTATCCTTTGCAGACTAATCTGGCCTTATTTCTGATTACTTCACCAACTTCATTTAGTTTGTTCCGGAAGACCCATTTGGTTCCAATCACATTCTTGTTACTAGGTCTAGAAACAAGATCCCAAGTGTGATTTTTCTCAATTTGCATCAACTCTTCCTCCATTGCTTTGGTCCAATTTTCATCATTGCAAGCTTCATTTATTGTCTTAGGTTCAATCTTTGAAATCAGACAATATTCATCTGAATTTTGAGCAACATTCCTTCTAGTTTGCACACCTTTGCTTTTGTCACCTATGATTTGATCTTCAGAGTGGTTCAGTCTTACATACCTTGGAACTTTGGAAGTTTCTTGCACTTCTGCTTCTTGATCATGCTTATTCAGACCTGTCTCTTCTTCCTGATTTACCGGATCAGTCTAAATCTGACATTCAGGAGAGGATGGAGCTCCTTGAACCAAAACATCATTCTGATCATCTTTATAATACTCATAAAATCTTGAGGGCTTCTCAATACCTTCATCAACCTTCACATTTGTACTTTCTATCATCTTTCTCAGTCTCTTATTGTAACACTGGTATGCTTTGCTTTGAGTGGAGTAACCCAAGAAAATTCCTTCATCACTTCTAGCATCAAACTTTCCTAGATCTTCATCTCATTTAATGTAACACTTGCTACCAAATACTCTAAAATATCTCACAGTAGGAGTGATGCCAAACCAAAGTTCATAAGGAGTCTTACTGGTATTGCTTTTGATTTGAACTTGATTGAGAGTGTAGACTGCAGTGCTGACAGCTTCTTTCCAAAACATCTAGGGAACATTTGCTTCCATCATCATTGTCTTGATGCTTCCTGGATGGTCTGGTTCTTTCTCTCAACTACTCCATTCTGTTGTGGAGTCCTAGGAGCAAATAACTGTCTCTTTATACCATGCTTCTCACAAAAATCTATGAATTCACCGGATGTGAATTCACCACCTCTATCAGACCTTAGACATTTTAGTTTTAATCTGGTTTGATTTTCAAACGCTTCTGATTTCTATTTTAGAAAGGTGACCCACATCATCCAGGAATGGTCATCAATCAGTAACATGAAGTATCTATCACCTTGCATACTCTTGATTCTTGTCGGACCACATAGATCAGTATGAACTAACTCCAATAATCCGGCAGAGGACTGATCCTTGCTTTTGAATGAGACTCTACTCTGTTTACCTAGCTGACATTCTTTGCACAAACTATTTGTAGGTTTTACCAACTTTGGAAGATCTCTTATAGCTTGAGTATTGCTTATCTTGATGATGTTATCAAAATTTACATGACACATCCTTCTATGTTATAACCAACTCTGATCAACTTGAACAAACAAACAACTTTTATTAGTACCAACTAGATGGAAGATATTACCTTTTGTTTGAGTACCAGATGCAATCTCAGTTTTGGAGCTTTCAAAGATCCTACATCTTCCATTCTTGAACCGGAGATCATAGCCTTTGTCCACCAACTGACCAACACTGAGAAGATTGTGCTTCAATCCTTCAACATACAGTACATTACAGGTTTTGCTCTTTCCATCAAAAGAGATAGTTCCCCTACCTCTGATTCTACCAGCAGAATTGTCACCAAACTTTACCATTCTTCCTTCATACCTTTCCAAATCTAAGAACTTGTTCTTGTCACCTGTCATATGGTGAGAGCATCCACTATCAATAACCCAATCATCCTTTTCTTCAACTTGGGTAACCAAAGCTCTTTCTATAACCTTATGATTGATAGATTCAGGGGATATTGGATCTTCTTCCTTGATGGCAATGAACACCCATTCATTTCTAAATTTGTCTCCTATCTTTGATTCATCATTTGTTACTCCTTCATTATCAACTTCTTCATGAACATAATAACAATTCTTTTAGAACCTTTGTCTGTTAGAATTTGATCTTGTGGATCTTTCCAAACATCTTGAGGCAAAGTGACCAATCTTATTGCAGTTGAAGTACTTAAAGGGTAATTTTCTTTCATACTTACCAGATCCTCTTGGCAATCTTTTTGCAATGAGGGCTTCAAGTTGAGCTATTTCTGCTTCTTCCTCTTCCATGTCTTTTCTTGCTTGATCATACCATGACAGCTTCCTTGAAGAGTTTTCTACTGGATCAAATCTTTGTTTGCCTTTCACATAGATACTGGCTTTGAATGCAGATTTAGTCTTGGGGGGATTGTCTCCAAACTCAGTCATTTCAAATGTAGCTAGTTTGTCAGCCAATTGTTCTCTTGTGATAGTTGTATGGGCTCTGAATTCATCAATGGCAGCAACCTTGATTTTATAGGCAACAGGAAGGGATCTAAGAATTTTGCAAACAATATCATTTTCATCCAAAACTCCACCAGCATTCCTAATTCCACACACCAGCTCATTTACTCTCGGCATAAAGGTAGTGATATTTTCATCATCTCTCATCTTCAATCTTTCAAATTTCCCTTTGAGACTCTGCAACCTTGCACTCTTAACAAACTCATCTCCTTCATATAGAAGTTCCTGTTTAATCTAGATCTCATAGGCAGTTGGTAGGTCAATAACATTTGAGAGCTCTGAGTAAGTTAATACACTTAGAAGAGCCTCTTTAGTCCACAGATTATTTTTAGCATCTGTGATTTCATTTAGAGTTGTCAGACCACCCTGTGGAGGTGTATATGCTTTTGTGACCATGGACAAGTATGCCTTTCCCATACACTCCAAGTGACATTTCATGCAGCCTTTCCAAAGAGTGAAGTTGGTTCCATCAAACTTCGGATTGTCCTTCTTGTATGATGACATCCTGGATCTCCTCAAGTGGTTAAGCTCCTTTTAGAGGAACTTGGATCTGATACCAATTGTTGATAACTGAGAGGGGGGTGAATCAGTTATCCTTAATTTGCTTTCAATTCAAACACTTAAATCCACTTTGTTAATCAATAGCATAGCAATTAATCATTCATGAAAGCATAAGGCATAAACACCAGAGCAGATACACATCAACACATGAGACACCAAGATTTTGACGTGGAAAACCCGGTTAAGGGAAAAACCATGGGGTGATTAACCCAAGGATTATTCTCTGTTAGAAGAATAAGAAAAATGGATGGCACATGCCAATTAGGGCTCACTACCTAAGCACACTACTCACAGGGAGGCACACTGCCTACAAGAGACACATTGTCTACAAGATAACAAGTATTACAAAATTGAACTGGAGATTGACATCTTTACCATGCCTAGATCAGTTCCATTTAAGCCCAAAAACTCCTGCTCTGCCTTTCGCACTTCTCTTCGCTATCTCACTCTTATCACCACAAGACATACTTCAAATGAATTCACAAACCCTTATTTATACAGGGCATCGACTTAGGAACAATCATCTAAGTCGGCAAACACCTACAAGATCATTCATAAGACGTGTAATACATCTAGTCAGCCTGTCTCAGGAAGAACACCATCATCCAGTGGTTATTCTTCAAATGCACACTCTAACTTTAATGTGGACTAGCAACATGAATTGAACATGATCCAAGGATCATGACAACCTTTCCTAAATCACCAATAATATCTACACTTCATCTGCTTACTAGAATCCTTCTCTCCTTCATCTGAAACTTCAAGAACACAGTCTGTCATTACTGTCATAATGAAAAAGATATTTCCAGACCTCCAAACCATGAACAAATCTAGTTGTCACTTCACATGAACTTATTCAAAACTCTCTCCAATCTGTAGAATGAGATAATGCAAGTCTGGAGCTCACCGGACCAATTTGTGACACTCTGTCACCACTGAACGCCTGCCAGAACCGACTCTACTTGAGCAAACATAACTTCTTCAGATCTTCATGCAGACCTCTAAAATCTTAACTGGAACATCTCAAGACTCATATCTACAAACCCTTTAATCTGTATCCTCTGATCCTCAACCTATTGAGTACTTTTGCCTTCTTCTCATTACTGTTCTTCACTGTTTCTAATTGAGACTAATTTCCTCAATAACCTTAGCACACGGCTCATCTGATCCTTCTTATCAATGCAATATGAGTATGTTGACATCAATGACAATACTGGTTAACCTCATACTTGCAACAAGAATGACATCCGTGACTGGCTAGGTGTAGAATGATGTTTGTGATTGATAGGTAGGTGCTACTAAGGAGCATATTGGCACATACGATATACAAAATGGTGCAAATGACTAAAAGATTGGCACTATGATCTTTTAATGGCTCTTGGTGAGGTATTTGTTTGATTTTGATTATTTTTGGGATCATTTGAGATGGAGCTTAGATTGATTTGGAATGGAGTTGGGATGAAATGGATTGGTTAAGGGATGATGATAGGTGAAAAGGACTAGATTAGGAATGATTTGGGAATGATTAGAATGGTTTTAGGGATGGTCTGAAGTGGTTTAGTGTTGATTAGGGAATGATTCTAGAATGATTTAGGAATAGTTTAGGGATGGTATTTGAGATGAAATCCAAGTTGATTGGAAAATGATTAGGGATGAAGTTAAATTGATTTCGATGTGATTTGGGATGGTTTGAAGTGGTTTAGGGCTGATTAGAAGTGGTTTATTGATGATTAGAGATGAAATTAAATGGATTAGGGATGATTTGGGATTAATTAGGAATGAATTTGGTTACAATGAAAGCTTAATGTTTTCATGTTTTCATGTTATAGAGATTGGGAGAGATAGGGAGATAGAGGTTTAGGGTTGCTTCCAGGTTTTATGGTTTAGGGGTTAGGGGTTTAGGGGTTTAAGGGTTTAGGGTTTAGGGTTTAGGGTTTAGGGGTCAGGGGTTAAGGTTTAGAGGTTTAGGTTTATGGTTTAGGTAGAGAGGTGAATAGGGAGATACAGAGGAGACCGAGCCTGGGAGAGATATCTATGTCTCCTCTATCCCTCTCTAACTATACCTAACTCTCTATCTCTCTCTCTCTCACTGTCTCTCTATTTTGCTAGATCTCTTTCAATCCCCTCTCTCTAACTCTACCTTTCTATCTCTCTCCCTCACTATTTGAGGTTTACATGAGTTTAGGGTTTCTCAAGTAAATATGGTTTAGGTTTTAGGGTAAGGGTTTAGGGATGCTCAAGTTTAGGGTTTAGGGTCTAGGGGTTAGGGTTTAGGGTTTATGGGTTAGGGGTTTAGGGTTGCTTGAGTTTAGGGGTTAGGGTTTAGGATTTAGAGAGAGATAGAGTGAGGGGACCAATAGAGATTGGGAGAGATAGGGAGATAGAGGTTTAGGGTTGCTTCCAAGTTTTATGTTTTAGGTACCTTAGGGGTTTTGGGGTTTAGGGTTGCTCATTCTTAAGGTTTAGGGGTTAGGGATTAGGGTTTAGGGACATTATTTAGGGTATAGGGTTTATGGTTTAGGGGTTAGGGGTTAAGGTTTAGAGGTTAAGGTTTATGGTTTAGGTAGAGAGGTGAATAGGGAGATACAGAGGAGACCATGCCTGGGAGAGATATCTCTATCTCCTCTATCCCTCTCTCTAACTATAACATTTTCTTCTAGGTTTTATGGTTTAGGGACCTTAGGGGTTTAGGGGTTTAGGGTTGTTGGATTTTAGGGTTTAGGGTTAGGGGTTAGGAGAATTATTAAGGGTTTAGGTTTTATGGTTTAGAGGTTTAGATTTATGGTTTAGGTAGAGGGGAGAATAGGGATCTCTATCTCTATCTCTCTGGACATATGGATCCCTATCTCTTAATCTATCCCTTGCTACCTCTCTCTCCTCCTCTTTGTCTCTCTCCCCATCCTTCTACCTCTTGAAATCTCTCTCCCTATGTCTCTAGACATCTCTTGATCTCTTTCCCTATCGAGCTATCTATCCTCATAACCCCATCTCTTAATATACCCCTCTCTACCTCTCTCTCTGTATTTCCCTATCTATCTCTCCCTTGCTAGATGTATCACCCTATATCTCCCCTCTCTATATATATGTATCTCTATCTTTCTCCCTCTATAGACCCCTTTCTTTATCTTGATCCCCATCTCTCCCTTGCCACATCTCTATCTCCACCTATCCTCTCTATCTCCATGTCCCTCTCTATCTCTCCATGTCTCTCGATTCCTCTTTATATATAAGATAGAGAAATGAAGAGAGAGAGAGAGAGAGAGAGAGAGAGAGAGAGAGAGAGAGAGACTCTCTCATGTAGATATAAGGTTACCTTTATGTTATCATGCTTCCCATAATGTGCTCATGTTATAATGCGATCGCATTATTGGAAGCATGGAAAATGGTAAAAAACATGTAAGATATGTGTTTTAGACTGCCTATTATTCCTACTTTTCACGAGTATATCAGACAAAAAATGCTTTTTATGTTGGTTGACTAATTGAAAATCATTTTTATATGAATCCACCACCTTTTTTTGTTTTTTCAATGTAGAAGTGATTTTTCATGTTTTTGGAGAAAATTTGATTATTTAAACTAAAAGTTTCATGTTTCATGTGTGATTTTGTTTCAAAGCTAATTACCATTGATAGATAGATTGAATTTGATGGTATATGTTTGTTTTTTACATAAATTTTACTAATCCTATTCTAGAATTATATAGAATTCATAATCAAACTTGAGAAAAACAAGAATTTGAGGATTTTAAAGCCATCTTTTGGAGAATTGGTCAACTACAATATCAAATTTTAAGGTATGTTCAATTTTAATTCACACATATATATGTTCTTATGTTTTTTATGTCTTTAAATGTCTATGTCTTTATATATTTTTTATGTTCTTTATGTTCTTCTTGACATATATGTGTCTAGGTATATTAGTTAGTTTAGTCAAAGAGACTCCAAATTCTTTATGTTTCCATCTTGTTTCGGCCCTTCATGCCTTTATTTCACCTATTTTCATCTATACAAGAGAAAAACATTATCAAATACTTCATAAAATAAATTTAGGGAACAATTGTTTGTCATACTCATATTCAAGTGTATACATGAAGCCAAAATTGATTTTGGAAGACTCTTAATTTTTGCCCTAAGATGACATAAGATGATACAAAGGGAGTTACAAAGAGATAAAACACTAAAAAGGAGGTTTACATGGGTGTAGGACAATCATGTAAGTCTATATAACAGTCCACTATCATAGTCTATATATAACCCTACTACCATGTATGATCCTCCTTGCATTTGAAGGTCATTTTACAATGCTATGAAAGTTATAATTTATTACAAAGTGGTCCTTATTGAATCTATGTACAATGAAATTCATACATTTATACACTGTTTACAATGAATGTGTAAAGAGTTCTCTTCTTACAACTATGCACATGCTACAGTTGAGATAAGAGTTTGTGCACATTACAACAATGAAAACCATCACCATTATGCTACAACATGCTACAAGTCATCTATGTTACAGGCTACAACATTTATGTTACTATGGAACACAAATGTGCATGCTTACAACACCCAAAACATGTCATTGTGCTAGCTCTTACATTCTCTATTTTCCTTGTCTTTTCTTGACCTCCAAGTGGCGATACTTCTCATACTCACCCATAGTGAGTGAAATGTACTACTTGCTTGCTCTACAAGTGAAAAACTTGAACACAACTGAATCCATAGGAAAAACTTGGAATGCTAATCAACTGACCCTACAAATGAAAGCAACTCACACTTATCTCCTTTGTAAATCAAGTAAATACTCTATCCAAGTATCATTACATACTAACATCATTGAATTTTGATGTAGACTTATGTGAGAGTTGTTCTCTCATTGAATGTTGATGATTTTTTTCCTTTGTGGTTGCTTACTCTTGCATTTGTTATTTGGGTGAATGTCTAGATGAAGCTTCCAACACTTGTCATAACAATATCCTCCAACCTTGAAATAAGACCAACAGTTGTTAGATTTATACATACTCAAATCAACTTGTTTGTTATCTTATTTGAGTTTGTTTTAGCCTTTCTCTTCCCTTAGTTTTGGAGAGTTATTTTTTTTTCCATCCTTGCTATAGAAAATATGCTCCTTAGTGGTGTTTGCTTTGTGCATCATTCTACAATTTTTAGTGGTGTTTTCTTTGTGCTCCTTCAATGCATTAAGTCTCCAACATACAACTAGGGTTCAGACCTTCATATGAAGTAGATGAGGCATCTAACAAGATTATGTTCACCAACTAGAACCAACTAAACTACTCTTCAAGTCACAAGGATCCCCTCTTAGCAACCAATCTGCCCAAGCCCTCAAATCCTAGTAGCCCTACTTAAGGGGTTTAGAATACCCATTACCAAGTTACATAACATATCTTGAACTCAGTATAGACTCCTTTGGACAATATGCCTCAAAATTGACCTTATTCACTGTCCTAAAAAGGTTAATTATGCCTATATTACAAAGGAACTTGCTTTCAAACTTTCCACAGACCCCTAAACTCAGTAAACAATCCTTATTCAGGTTGCCAAACTCTGAAATCCACACTCACATTAGAGTGGCATGATCATTTATGATGCAAACACAAGAAGGAATTCAAAGCATTGATACCATATTTCACAAATCAACTCAACCATAAACCAAAATCTTGCAATGGCCCAACTAGGTGCCTAAGGGCATCATAAGGCATAAGGGCTCCAAGCTATTCCCCAACCCTAACACAAGTATACACCATGTCAATATAATGTATTCAAACTAATTTGGTCACTTTTAGTGCCTGGCAACATCAACTAATGTCTGATCCACAAATCACTCCTTAAGGCCTAGTAGCCTTCCAAACTTGAAAAATGTGCATAACTTTGTGTAAACTCAGCCAACCCACAAATCAAAAAGTATTTAGACACCCATTATGGAGTAGGAAAACATATCAAAACATTTTATGCCCTTGTTTCAGGAAAAATATGAGTTCTATGACTGACCCTCTCTATAAATAGGCCTAATTTGGTCTAATTAACAAAGCAAGTACCCTAGGATCATTCAATAACCACTCCAAACACCAAAACAATAGATCTATATGTCACAAAACTTCAAATTTCACTATTGGTTAGAATAGCCATGCTCATCTAGGGTGCAAACTAGAAAACCCTTCATTTCTTCACAAATAAGGGGGTTTTAATGAAAATCTCATATCCACTCCAACCTAGAACAAACTAACACTTGATTCACCTTTAAATAGGCCTACATATGCTATAGGAACACTTACTTGGCTAGGTTGAATTCAAATTCACAAAGAACCACTATTTAGCCACCCTTTCCACTTGGAAAATGCATGAAAACAGGGTATAACTTCTTATTTATTCCTCCAAGTTCATCCTCCTCTCTTCTATTCAAACTAGATTCAAGTGTATATGTGTGTTCAAATGCATACTCCATGACTTATGTATCTTCAAGTTATCTTGATATGAGGTGTCTTATTCAGAAGTTTGTAAAACCTTGTTATTCATTCTGACTGTGCTATTCATTGTCATTATAAAATTTGTAATGATCATTGTCTTATTCTTCATGCTTGTGGAAATCATCACCATGACGAGGAAATGAGCAAAGTCTCTAACACTAGAAGAGCATAAATCTAGGAATGAGAGGAAAAGAGAAAGAATGAGGCAAATTTAGGAAAGTAGGAAATTGTCAACCATACAAGAAGATATTCCACCATTACCAATTGAAGAGGAACGTGACACGTCTAATGAAGCTAAGAAAGAGATGGAATTAGCAGCACAAAGGGAACAAATGCAAAACCTCCATGCAATGAGGAAAGTGAATCTCCAAGTTGGAGGCACTCCATCGTCCACAGGTCAAGTTGAAGGAACACCATCATTATCTTCTCGAATTGGAGACACTCCATCTTTCACAGGTGAAGTAGAAAGCACATCTACATTTCCTTCTCAAGTTGGTCACATGCCATCATTCACACCTCAGGTTGAAGGTACATCATTTTCAAAATTTTCACCTCTAATTGAAGGTACTTCATCTATCCCATCTCAAATAAATATTGAAGAAATTCCTAATGTTCAGTCTACTTTACCAAATAAAATGCCTCCTAGAATTTTGCATAGGAGGCCTAAGTTTCTAATTGATATTGATGAGATTGTATTGGAGCCCATGCAGGATAAGATTCCCATGCGCACTTGCCAAAGATATGCAAATAAGATATGGATATTATTCTTTGAGAATTTAAATGAAATTGGAAGATGTCAACTCTTTGTTGAACTGATGAGAAATTTGAAATTTAGGCCCACTATGAAGATTCTTGGCCTAAGAACATAGAATGCATCAAGTAAAAAATCAATTGTCAAGAATCTAATGAGTGCATATGAGAGTGTGGGTTCCACCTCATGCACTTAGGATAGTAATGTCACACGATGTGTCATTACATCGACAATTGTAAGCCAACAAACAAAAAAATCTCACCTCATTAGAAAGACAAGTCAAGCATTGAAAATAAATAGAAAAACTCTAATGAGAGCCATTGGAAGACGTCAAAGAGTTGAGAATCCAAGAACTAATGAATTGTGGGCATTCTCTAGGAGACTCCCATGAAAAGACAAAGTTGTTGTCGAAGCTTTGAGATCACTAATTGAATCCTTTTGGAAGAATTACACAAGGGTATCTTTGAATCAAAGGGATGTGGTAAGAAGGAGAATTGGTAGTCAAAACCATGAGCCACATCCAAAGTATTTTTTGGATATGACTCAAATAGAGTTTTTTGGTAAATTTCTAGAGAAGTATCCTCAAATTAAAATTTCTCAAAGATATTTTGAAATGCTAAAACCTTTCTTTGTCAAAATAAATCACACATGCACTACTTGTTGTTGTAGATTACATATTGAATTTTCTAACCATTTTGATGTTTATTGGTCTATATGTTTATATTTGCATACTAACAATGTTTTATAGGGTTGTGGCATACGTGCCCCACCAACTACCTCAAGAGACTTCATATTAATGAGTTTATGTGATAGAGAGGAAGGTCAATTATTCTATAGAAAATTATGCTTGGATGGCACATGTCATCTTTGCGGTGGCTTGCAACATATGCCAATATGTGAACATATGGAAATAACACATGCGGTTGGAAACGAACTAGTAGAGTTCGGCAAGTATAAAACAATGGTATACAATACAAGAGATGGTAAAGAAGCAAAGAGGTGTGAATATGTTATTCAGAAGATTCTAATGTATCAGTTTATGCCTATATTTTGTGACAACATAGTGTATGAGTATGTAAGACATGCCTATAGAGCTCAATGGTTGGACTTGCAATTCAAGTTATGCAATAACACATTTATAGTTGGTAGCATTGTTTCAGTCATTGACTTTGCAAAGAACTACAGTCTATAGCCATAGTGTGAGGTGCAATCCCAATATTATAACTTGACACAAGTTTCTATATTTGTGCACATCACATTCATTCATGCAAATGATAGTATAGAGGATGACATAAAGATCATAAGGGAGTATCATTTTTATATAAGTGATGATTGCATGCATTACGCAAAGTCCGTGCAAGGTTGTTTTTAAGTGTTCTACAATGATCTGGCTAGAAGGGGCATATCATTCAGTCAGCATATCATATGGTCGGATAACTATGCATCACAATTCAAGAACTCGTAAAATTTCTATTGGCTGAGCAGGAGGCATAATATTACAGGTGTTCAGCATATGTGTTACTTTTGTGAGGCTGAGCATGGAAAGGGGGAGCATGATGGTGCAAGAGCGTGTATCAAAATAGCCATAGCACGAGAACAATTAAAGTATAAAGATAGTGCAAAGACGACAGATGCAAAATAAATCATCCAGTGGTGTAATGCTTTAATGGGTCCAGTTAATCAAGTTAAGTCACCAGTTCATAGATTTTTTTGGTCGATAGATGATACTAACATTGTAGCATATGAGGACTGTTGTACACTAACAGGATCAAGTGAGCTACACTCTATCAGAAGCTCAATTGCAGGTTCATGGAGTATACATATGCAGAAGATGGCATGCTTTTGTTTTGCATGTACAATTCAAGCCTAGAATGAGTGTGAGTTAAGGGAGTGGGTTGACGAGTGGCAGTTCAGTTATCTTTGCCCACTTGAAACGCATCGACCCCTGACGACACTAGGATTGACAAAGATGGAATCGTCAATTGACTTTGACCACATATCAGATCTAGTTCAACCAAGTAATATATCTACTTGCATAGTTAAATTTGAAATTCCTAATGTTCTCTTAAACTTTGTAGTATTTTTGTAATGTTGTGGAAATTTCATCTAATTTGCTACACATATCATTGTAGGGTATGTTTATGTAGTTATTGTAGATGAAGATAATGAAGAGGGAACATATTATTACTTATGTCATTGTGTTGAGGCTAAAAAGAAATTGGAGTCCCCAGTTACAGATGGAGAAAACATCGAATACCCTACAAGCTCAGTGGTTGTTACTGGAACATGGCTTAGAAGGTACCCACATAAGAGTCTTAATTTTTGGTTATTTGAGGACTTTGACATGCATCAAAAGATTCTTCATTACTCCAACCTTGTCGTGGCAACCAATGTTCATTTGATACAATATCGAGATAGACCTTTGAACAAGACCTTGTGGAAGGTGCGTGACTCTGACCATGAGGCCATACTTGACACAATAAAGAGTAGAGAAGACCCAGATGGTTCGTTGGATTAATTTGTAAGTATGCATAAAACTTTCCTAGATGGTTACATGTACTTTGTTTTGTATATAAATAGTAGTATGAATTGCTTCCCTCTAGTATATATATGTTTAGTCAATTTTGCTTTTTGATGCTTCTCATTGGAGGTCACAACTCTAGACCATCCAACTATGGACAAAGAAGCTTGCGAAAAGATGATGGAGAGTGATCATCAAATGGTGGTAAGTGATCAATTACATAAGTGATGTTATATATTTCATGTACATTTCATTTGATTTGTTTCATGAGGTTAGTTCTAAGTAATGGATGAAGTTGATCCTAATTGGTCTTAATCCTGTTCACTCATGTTTCACTCATTTCATATCAAGATTCATGTCAAAGGGTTTGGATGTTAGTTCATAACATTCATGTTTATCATGTTACAATAGTAGGACATAGTTGTTTATGTCATTGGTTCATGCCATTAGATCATTGGATTTTGGTTTTGCTTCTTCATCATAAAATGTCATTCTTTTAGGAGTTAGATTGGGTTGTGGTTCTTCCTCATGATAGGATTTAGTTCATGTCTTCATGCTTCTTTATCCTCCATGTCATCAGTGTTCTCAGTGTCTTCATGCTTTTATGAGTTAGATTGGGTTTGTTGCAAGTATGAGGTTAACCAGTGTTGTCATTGATGTCAACATACTCATATTGCATTGATAAGAAGGATTGGATGAGCTGTGTGCTGAGGTTATTGAGGAAATTAGTCTCAATCAGGAACAGTGAAGAATAGTGATGAGAAGAAAGCAAAAGTACTCAATAGGTTGAGGATCAGAGGATGTGGTTTAAAGGGTTTGTAGATATGAGTCTTGAGATGTTCCAGTTAAGATTTCAGAGGTCCACATGAAGATCTAAAGAAGTTATGTTTGCTCAAGTAGAACCGGTTCCGGCAGGCATTCAGTGGTGACAGAGTGTCACAAATTGGTCCGGTGAGCTCCAGACTTGCATTATCTCATTCTGCAGATTGGAGAGAGTGTTGAATAAGTTCGTGTGAAGTGACAACTAGATTTGTTCATGGTTTGGAGGTCTAGAAGCACCTTTTTCATTATGATAGTGATGACAGACTGTGTTCTTGAAGTTCTGGATGAAGAACAGAAGAATTCGAGTAAGTTGATAAAGTGCAGATGTTCTTGATGACTCACGAAAGGTTTTGGTGATCTTTGGATCGTGTTCTATTCTTATTGGTGGTCCACATTGAAGTTAGAGTTTGCATTCAAAGAATAACCACGGATATTGGTGTTCTTCCTAAGACTGGCCGACTGTATGTATTACACGTCTTGTGAATGATCTTGTATGTGTTTGCCAACTTAGATGATTGTTCCTAAGTCGATGCCTTGTATAAATAAGGGTTTGTGAATTCATTTTGAAGTGTGTCTTGCGGCGATGAGAGTGATATAGTGAAGAGAAGTGCAAAAGGTAGAGTAGGAGTGTTTGGGCTTAAATGGTACTTATCTAGGCGTGGTAAAGATGTCAATCTCTAGTTCAAGTTTATAATACTTGTTATCTTGTAGACAGTGTGTCTCTTGTAGGCAGTGTGCCTCCTTGTGAGTAGTGTGCTCAAGTAGTGAGCCCTAATTGGCATGTGCCATCTATTTTTCTTATTATTCTAATAGAGAATAATCCTTGGGTTAATCACCCCGTGGTTTTTCACTTGACTGGTTTTCCACGTCAAAATCTTGGTGTCTAATGTGTTGATGTTTATCTGCTCTAGTGTTTATGCTTCATGCTTTCATGAATGGTTAATTGATATACTATTAAATAACAAAGAAGAATCAAGTGTTTGAAGTAAAAGCAAGTTTTTGTACAACTAATTCACCCCCCTCTTAGTTGTGTACCCTAGATCTAACAATTGGTATCAAAGCCAGGTTCCTCTAAAAAGAGCTTAACAGCTTGAGGAGATCTAGGATGTCGTCATACAAGAAGGATAGTCCGAAGTTTGATGGAACCAACTTCTCTCTTTGGAAAGGTCACATGAAATGTCACTTGGAGTGTATGGGAAAAGCGTACTTGTCCATGGTCACAAAAGCATATGTACCTCCACAGGGTGGTCCGACAACTCTAAATGAAATCACAGATGCTAAAAACAATCTGCGGACCAAAGAAGCTCTTCTAAGCACATTAACTGACTTAGAGCTCTCAAATGTTATTGACCTACCAACTGCCTATGAGATCTGGATTAAACTAGAACTTCTGCATGAAGGAGATGAGTATGTTAAGAGTGCAAGGTTGCAGAGTCTCAAAGGGAAATTTGAAAGATTGAAGATGAGAGATGATGAAAATATCACTACCTTTATGCCAAGAGTAAATGAGCTGGTGTGTGGAATTAGGAATGCTGGGGGAGTTTTGGATGAAAATGAGATTGTTTGCAAAATTCTCAGATCCCTTCTTGCTGCCTACAAAATCAAGGTTGCTGCCATTGATGAATTCAGAGCTCATACAACTATCACAAGAGACCAATTGGCTACATTTGAAATGACCCCCCCAAGACTAAATCTGCATCCAAAGCTAGTGCCTATGTGAAAGGCAAACAAAGATTTGATCCAGGAGAAAACTCTTCAAGGAAGCTGTCATGGTATGATCAAGCAAGGAAAGACATGGAAGAGGAAGAAGCAGAAACAACTCAACTTGAAGCCCTCATTGCAAGAAGACTGCCAAGAGGATTTGGTAAGTATGAAGGAAAATTACCTTTTAAATGCTTCAACTGCAATAAGATTGGTCACTTTGCCTCAAGATGTCTGGAAAGGTCTACAAGGTCAAATTCTAACAGACAAAGGTTCCAAAAGAATTGTTATTACGTTCATGAAGAAGCTGATAATGAAGGAGTAACAGATGATGAATCAGAGATAGGAGACAAATCTAGAAATGAATGGGTGTTTATTGCCATCAAGGAAGAAGATCCAATATCTATCAATCATAAGGTTGTAGAAAAAGCTTTGGCTGCCCAAGTTGAAGAAAAGAATGATTGGGTTATTGACAGTGGATGCTCTCACCATATGACAAGTGACAAGAACAAGTTCTTAGATTTGGAAAGGTATGAAGGAGGAATGGTAAAGTTTGGTGACAATTCTGCTGGTAGAATCAGAGGTAGGGGAACTATCTCTTTTGATGGAAAGAACAAAATCAATAATGTACTGTATGTTGAAGGATTGAAGCACAATCTTCTCAGTGTTGGTCAGTTGGTGGACAAAGGCTATGATCTCTAGTTCAAGAATGGAAGATGCAGGATCTTTGAAAGCTCCGAAACTGAGATTGCATCTGGTACTCAAACAAAAGGTAATATCTTTCATCTAGTTGGTACTAATAAAAGTTGTCTATTTGTTCAAATTGATCAGAGTTGGTTATGGCATAGAAGGATGTGTCATGTAAATTTTGATAACATCATCAAGATAAGCAATAATTAGGCTGTAAGAGATCTTCCAAAGTTGATAAAACCTACAAATAGTTTGTGCAAAGAATGTCAGCTAGGTAAACAGAGCAGAGTCTCTTTCAAAAGTAAGGATCAGCCCTCTACCGGATTATTGGAATTAGTTCGTACTGATCTATGTGGTCTGACAAGAATCAAGAGTATGCAAGGTGATAGATATTTTATGTTACTGATTGATGACCATTCCCGGATGATGTGGGTTACCTTTCTAAAAGAGAAATCAGAAGCTTTTGAGAAGTTCAAAATCATCAAGGCTATGGTAGAGAATCAAACTGGATTGAAACTAAAATGTCTGAGGTCTGATAGAGGTGGTGAATTCACATCCAGTGAATTCATAGACTTTTGTTAGAAGCATGGTATAAAGAGACAGTTGTCTACTCCTAGGACTCCACAGCAGAATGGAGTAGTTGAGAGAAAGAACCAGACCATCTAGGAAGCATCCAAGACAATGATGATGGAAGTAAATGTTCCTTAGATGTTTTGGAGAGAAGCTGTTAGCACTACAGTCTACACTCTCAATCGAGTTCAAATCAGAAGCAATACCGGTAAGACTCCCTATGAACTTTGGCTTGGCATCACTCCTAATGTGAGATATTTTAGAGTATTTGGTAGCAAATGTTACATTAAAAGAGATGAAGATCTAGGAAAGTTTGATGCTAGAAGTGATGAAGGAATTTTCTTAGGTTACTCCACTCAAAGCAAAGCATATCGGTGTTACAACAAGAGACAGAGAAAGATGATAGAAAGTACAAATGTGAAGATTGATGAAGGAATTGAGAAGCCCTCAAGGTTTTATGAGTATGATGAAGATGATCAGGATGGTGTTCTGGTTTAAGGAACTCAATCCTCTCCTGAATGTCTGATTCAAACTGATCCAATAAATTAGGAAGAAGAGATAGGTCTGAATGAGCCTGATCAAGAAACATAAGTGCAAGAAACTCCCAAAGTTCCAAAGTATGTAAGACTGAACCACTCTGAAGATCAAATCATAGGTGACAAAAGCAAAGGTGTGCAAACTAGAAGGAAAATTGCTCAAAATTTAGATGAATGTTGTCTGATTTCAAAGATTGAACCTAAGACAATAAATGAAGCTTGTAATGATGAAAATTGGACCAAAGCAATGGAGGAAGAGTTGATGCAAATTGAGAAAAATCACACTTGGGATCTTGTTTCTAGACCTAGTCACAAGAATATGATTGGAACAAAATGGGTCTTCCAGAACAAACTAAATGAAGTTGGTGAAGTAATCAGAAATAAAGCCAGATTAGTCTGCAAAGGCTACTCTCAAATAGAAGGGATTGATTTTGAGGAAACCTTTGCTCCAATGGCAAGAATTGAAGTAGTCAGACTATTTCTTGCATTTGCTGCCTTCAAAGATTTCAAAGTGTATTAGATGGATGTCAAATCTACTTTCTTGAATGGTGACTTAGAAGAAGAGGTGTACATTGAACAACCAGATGGATTTTAGTTATCTGAGCATGGTGATATGGTCTACAAATTAAAGAAGGCACTGTATGGTCTAAAGCAAGCACTAAGAGCATGGTATGAAATGTTGGACAAACATCTTTTGAAGATTGGTTTGAACAAAGGTACTGCTGATAGTAACCTATATTTCAAAATTGATCATGAAAATATCCTGATTGTTGAAGTATTTGTTGATGATATCATCTTTGGAGGAAGAGACAGTATGTGCAAAATCTTTGCAAACCAAATGAAAAGTGAGTTTCAAATGTCAATGCTCGATGAAATGAATTTCTTCTTGGGTCTGCAAATTACTCAGACAGAGAAAGGAATCTTTATCTCTCAGACTAAATATGTGAAAGAACTTTTGAAGAAATTTGGAATGGAAGATTCAAAGCCTATGAACACTCCCATGGCTACCGGATGTAAGTTGAGCAAAGATGATGACTCTCCTAAGACAGATCAGACAAAGTACAGATCAATGATTGGAGGATTATTGTATCTCACTCAAACTAGACCAGATATAATGCAGGTTGTTGGTCTTGTGGCAAGATTCCAGGCTGATCCCAGAGAATCTCATGTCATGGCAATCAAAAGAATTTTTAGGTACTTGAAAGGAATCGTTGAGTATGGTCTATGGTATCCTAGAGATCATAACTTTTCTCTTCATGCATATACAGATGCAGATTGGGTAGGAGATGTGGATGATAGGAAGAGTACAAGTGGAGGAGCACTCTTTTTGGGAAAAAGGTTAGTTTCTTGGCTAAGCAAGAAATAAGAAGCAATATCCCTATCTACAACTGAAGCTAAATACATTGCAGCAGCAGCAAGTTGCACCTAACTTTTGTGGATGAAGCAAATGCTAAGAGATATTCAAATAGAACATGAGGAGCCTATCACAATTTTCTGTGATAGTTTTTGTGCAATAAATATTTCTAAGAATCCGGTGTTACATTCTAAGACCAAGCATATATAGATCAAATTTCACTTTTTGAGAGAGCAAGTGAACAAGGGTGAAGTCAGATTGGAGTATGTGCCCTCTAAGGATCAGCTTGCAGATATTTTTACTAAACTTCTTCCTAAGGACTCTTTTGAGTATCTCAGGGAGAAGTTAGGGGTCATGGCCCCTCCGGTGATGAACTAGGATGCACTGATGTGCATTAGTCCGGCGGATATCACAATCATATCTTATGATCTAGATTGATAATGGGGAGCTGCCACTAAGGGGGAGCAGCTGGTATGATTCTGATGTGCTAGAATTGCAAGTATGAGCCCTTTGCCATTGATGTCAAAGGGGGAGAGAAGACGTGAAAAACAAGTGGTTGAAGATCAAAGGGGGAGCAGTAAAGGAAGAGAAGACATGTGAAGAGTTGTTGCTAATAGGGGGAGCTGTGACAGAAAGGAGAACTTCTTGTCTTGATGGTTTTTCACATCATATGTTGCCATCAATGACAAAGGGGGAGATTGTTGCAAGTATGAGGTTAACTAGCGTTGTCATTGATGTCAACATAATCATATTGCATTGATAAGAAGGATTGGATGAGCTGTGTACTGAGGTTATTGAGGAAATTAGTCTCAATCAGGAACAGTGAAGAACAGTGATGAGAAGAAGGCAAAAGTACTCAATAGGTTGAGGATCAGAGGATACGGTTTAAAGGGTTTGTAGATATGAGTCTTGAGATGTTCTAGTTAAGATTTCAGAGGTCCGCATGAAGATCTGAAGAAGTTATGTTCACTCAAGTAGAATCGGTTCCAGCATGCATTCAGTGGTGACAGAGTGTCACAGATTGGTTTGGTGAGCTCGGGACTTGCATTATCTCTTTCTATGGATTGGAGAGAGTATTGAATAAGTTAGTGTGAAGTGACAACTAGATTTGTTCATGGTTTGGAGGTCCGGAAGTACCTTTTCCATTATGACAGTGATGATAGACTATGTTCTTGAAGTTCCAGATGAAGAACAAAAGAATTCGAGTACGCTGATAAAGTGCAAATGTTCTTGATGACTCAGGAAAGGTTTTGGTGATCTTTGGATTGTGTTCTATTCTTATTGGTGGTCCGCATTGAATTTAGAGTTTGCATTCAAAGAATAACCATGGATATTGGTGTTCTTCCTAAGACTGGCCAACCAGATGTATTACACCTCTTGCGAATAATTTTGTATGTGTTTTCTGACTTAGATGATTGTTCCTAAGTCGATGCCTTGTATAAATAAGGGTTTGTGAATTCATTTTGAAGTTTGTCTTGCAGCGATGAGAGTGATATAGTGAAGAGAAGTGTGAAAGGTAGAGCAGGAGTGTTTGGGCTTAAATGGAACTGATCCAGGCATGGTAAAGATGTCGATCTCCAGTTCAAGTTTGTAATACTTGTTATCTTGTAGACAGTGTGTCTCTTGTAGGTAGTGTGCCTTCTTGTGAGCAGTGTGCTCGGGCAGTGAGCCCTAATTGGCATGTGCCATCTATTTTTCTTATTCTTCTAACAGGGAATAATCCTTGGGTTAATCACCCCGTGGTTTTTCCCTTGATTGGGTTTTCCACGTCAAAATCTTGGTGTCTAATGTGTTGATGTTTATCTTCTCTGGTGTTTATGCTTCATGCTTTCATGAATAGTTAATTGATATGCTATTAAATAACAAAGAAGAATCAAGTGTTTGAAGTAAAAGATAGTTTTTGTACAACTGATTCACCCCCCCTCTTAGTTGTGTACCTTAGATCTAACAGGGTTGTGGTTCTTCCTCATGTTTGGAAAGGTGCTAGGAGTGACATTTTGCATTCCATAGCTCATGGGGCTGAACAAATTTCACCAATGCATTGGGGTGGGTGGTTAAATGCCATGGGAGGTCTCATTTCATGTGCCAAGCATCACATTCATTCAGGGCAGCAAGCTACCGACAAAGTCCCTCAAGCTCCCTAAGACGAACAAATTACCAAACTTTGATGGGACAATTCTTAGAATTTGTGGTAGCTAGGAATGTTCCATTTAGACCTATAGGTGCACATGGATTCCATCCACAATAACCTCTCTCAATTTTGTTCGATTCCAGTCTGTTTGACCATGCTGAAATCAAACGCATTCTTGCAAAATGCTTCAATTTCATGCAGTGGAAAGGTGCTAGGAGTGACATTTTGCATTCCATAGCTTGTACAGCCAAACAAAATTCTCCAATGCATCAGGGTAGATAGGTAAATGTTAGGGGAGGTCTCGTTTCATGTTCCAAGCATCGCATTCATTCGGGGCAGCAGGCTATTGGCAAAGATCCTTAAGCTCCCTAAGACAAATAAATTGCCAAACTTTGACGGGACAGTTCTCAGAATTTGTGGCAACTGGGAACATTTTGTTTGGACCTACAAGTGCATATGGGGTCCATCCACAATAACCTTTCTTTATTTCGTTCAACTCCAGTCCATTTGATTGTGCCAAAATCAAACGCATTCTTGCAAAATGCTTCAGTTTCATGTTGTGGAAAGATATTATGAGTGACATTTTATATTCCATAGCTCGTGGCACTGGATGAAATTCACCAATATATTGGGATGGGCAAGTCAATGTTAGGGGAGGTCTCATTTCATGTGCCAAGTGTCGTATTCGTTTGGGGTAGCAGGCTACCGGCAAAGTCCCTTAAGCTCCCTAAGACGAAAAAACTACCAAACTTTGACGTGATAGTTTTGGGAATTTGTGGAAGCTAGGAATGTTCTATTTGGACCTACAGGTGCATGTGGAGTCCATCCACAATAACCTCTCTCAGTTTCGTTCAACTCTAGTCCATTTGACCATGCTGAAATCAAACGCATTCTTGCAAAATGCTTTAGTTTTATGCTATGGAAAGGTTGCCAAGTGCCATATTTTTTTTTCTCATCGTGGGGTTGAATGGATTGTACCAACACATTGGGGTGGGTGGGTAAATGCTAGGGGAGGTCTTGTTTCATGTACCAAGCATCCTAGTCATTTTAGCCTACAAGCTACCAAGACCTAACACTTTTTGAGTTTATCGGTAGCTTGTAGCCCGGAATGACTGAGACACTTCACGCATGAAATGAGACCTCCCTAAATATTTACCCACCCACCCCGACATGTTGGCATAGTCCATTCAGTTGCATGATGAGCAAAACAAAAAATATGGCACCTAGTAACCTTTCCATAGCATGAAACAGAAGCATTTTGCAAGAATGCATTTGATTTTGGCACGATCAAATGGATTGGAGTTAAACAAAACTGAGAGAGGTTATTTTGGATGGACTCCACATGCACCTATAGGTCTAAATGGAACATTCCTAGCTACCACTACTTCCAAGAGCTATCCCGTCAAAGTTTGACAGTTTTTTCATCTTAGGGAGGTTAAGGGACTTTGCTAATAGCCTATTGCCCCGAATGAATGCAATGCTTGGCATATAAAATGAGACCTCCCCTAGCATTTACCTACCCACCCCAACATGTTGGAAATGTTTGTTCAGCCCCATGAGCTATAGAATGCAAAATGTCACTCCTAGCACCTTTCCACTACATGAAACTGAAGCATTTTACAAGAATGCATTTGATTCTGGCATGATCAAATAGATAGGAGTTGAACAAAACTAAGAGGTTATTGTAGATGGACCCCACGTGCACCTGTAGGTCCAAACAAAATGTTCCCATCTGCCATGAATTCTGAGAACTATCCTGTTATAGTTTGGCAATTTTTTCATCTTCGTGAGCACTTAAGGGACTTTGCTGGTAGCCTGCTACCTCGAATGAATGTGATGCTTGGCACACAAAATGAGACCTCCCCTAGAATTTACCCACCCACCTCAATACATTGGCAAAGTCCGTTCAGACCCACGAGCTATGGAATGTAAAATGTCACTCCTAGCACCTTTCCACAACATGAAACTGAAGTATTTTGTAAGAATGCGTTTGATTTCGGCATGATCAAACAGACTAGAATTGAATGAAACCAAGAGAGATTATTGTGGATGGACTCCACATGCACCTATAGGTCAAAACAAAACATTCCCAACTACAACGAATTCTAAGAACTATCACATCAAAGTTTGGTAATTTATTTGTCTTAGGGATCTTAAGGGACTTTGTCGGTAGCCTGCTGCCTCGAACAAATGCGATGCTTGGCACACAAAACAAGACCTCCCTTGGAATTCACCTTCCCACTCGGATGTGTTCACAAATTCTGTTTGAACCCACGAGCTATGGAATGCAAAATGTCACTCCTAGCACCTTTCCACAGCATGAAACTGAAGCATTTTGCAAGAATGCATTTGATTTCGGCACGATCAAATGGACTAGAGTTGAATGAAATTGAGAGAGGTTATTGTGGATGGACTCCACATACACCTATAGGTCCAAATGGAACATTCCAAGCTTCCACAAATTCTGAGAACTATTCCATCAAAGTTTGGCAATTTTTTCATCTTAAGGATCTTAAGGGACTTTGTTAGTAGCCTACTGCCTTGAACGAATGTGATGGTTGGCACATGAAATGAGACCTCCCCTAGCATTTACCCATGCATCCTAATGTGTTGGTGAAGTCCATTCAGACCCATGAGCTATGGAATGCATAATGTCACTCCTAGCACCTTTCCACGACATGAAACTGAAGCATTTTACAAGAATGTGTTTGATTTCAGAATAGTCAAACATACTGGAGTTGAATGAAAGAAAGAGAGGTTATTGTGGATGGACCCCACATGCACCTATAGGTCCAAATGGAATATTCCCAGCTACCATGAATTCCAAGAACTATCCCGTCAAAGTTTGGCAATTTTTTCGTCTTAGGGATCTTAAGTGACTTTAACGGTATCCTACTGCCCCAAATGAATGCGACACTTGGCACATGAAACAAGACCTCCCCTAACATTTAACCAGCCACCCCGATGCATTGGTGAAGTCCGTTAAGACCCACGAGCTATGGAATACAAAATGTCACTCCTAGCACCTTTCCACAGCATGAAACTAAAGCATTTTGCAAGAATGCATTTGATTTCGGTATGATCAAACGGACTAGAGTTCAATGAAACTGAGAGAGGTTATTGTGGACGGACTCTATGTGCATGTATAGGTCTAAATAGAATGATCCCATCTTGTATGAATTCTGAGAACCGTCCCATCAAAGTTTGACAACTTTTTCATCTTAGGGATCTTAAGGGACATTACTGGTAACCTATTGCCTAGAACGAATGCGACGGTTGGCACATGAAACGAGACCTCCCTTGGCATTTACCCACCCACCCTAACATTTTGGTGAAGTTCGTTCAACCCCATGAGCTATGGAATACAAAATGTCACTCCTAGCACCTTTCCACTACATGAAACTGAAGCATTTTGCAAGAATGCATTTGATTTCGGCACGGTCAAATAGACTGGAGTTGAACAAAACCAAGAGAGTTTATTGTGAATAGACTCCACATGCACCTATAGGTCCAAATGGAACATTCCCAACTACCATGAATTCTGAGAACTGTCTCGTCAAAGTTTAGCAATTTTTTCATCTTAGGGATCTTAAGGGACTTTGCCGGTAGCTTGCTACCCCAAATGAATGCGACACTTGGCACACAAAATGAGACCTCCCCTAGCATTTACCTACCCACCCTGATGCATTGGCAAAGTCTATTTAGCCCCATGAGCTATGGAATGCAAAATGTCACTCCTAGCACCTTTCCACAGCATGAAACTGAAGCATTTTGCAAGAATATGTTTGATTTTAGCACGATCAAACGGACTAGAGTTGAATGAAACCTAGAGAGGTTATTGTGGACGGACTCCACATACACCTATAGGTCCAAATAGAACATTCCCAACTACCACAAATTTTGAGAACTATCCCATTAGAGTTTGACAGTTTTTCATCTTAGGGAGTTTAAGGGACTTTGTCGGTAGCCTACTACCCCGAATGAATGTGACACTTGGCACATGAAACAAGACCTTGGTGTGTGTGAAGGTTTTTATACATGTTTACAATAGTTCCAGTTGATTGTAGCTAACTTTCAACCTATTTGATTGTTGGGTAACCTCCTTATTACATGATTTTATAAGTTGACAAAGCAACTTCTTACCACTACTTGCATTATTAGACTTTTTGTTTGACAACAATATAAAACATGACTCCAAATACAAATGACATTGGTTATTTGAACTTATTACATGCAAAATGATGACACAATACCATCAACTTGTACTATGATGTCCTAGGACCTTGTTATGATATGCTTCTAGCCAAGATTGGCTATGGCTAAGGTGGTCCTGCACCATGAAATATGTTTCCATGGTGTTGAGTTGTCCTCCTTACCTACTACATCATCCTTGTAGACATGTATGCAAAGTGTAGAAGCATAGACAAGGCACGTGAACTATTTGCCATGATGCCCCAAAGAAATGTCACCTCATTGAAAGCAATGATTGCAAGATATGAACAAAATGGATATTTTGATAAGGCATTAGCAACTTAGTGGGTGTAAAGTAAAATTCCACAACCTTAGCTAGTATCCTCCTTGCCTATGCCAAAATGGACATCCATCAAAGGGATAAAACATATGGCAATTTTGTTAGATGTTGTAGTTGCAACTACCCTCAGAGACATGTATGCAAAGTGTGGAAGCATAGACAAGGCACATGAACTGTTTGCCATGATGCCCCAAAGAAATGTCGCCTCATTGAATGCAATGATTGCAAGATATGAATAGAATAGATTTTTTGATAAGGCATTAACAACTTTCAAGCAAATGTGATTGGCGGGTGTAAAGAAAAATTCCACAACCTTAGCCAGTATCCTCCTTACCTATGCCAAAATGGACATCCATCAAAAGGATAAAACATATCAGAATTTTGTTAGATGTTGTAGTTGCAACTGTCCTTAGAGACATGTATGAAAAGTGTGGAAGCATAGACAAGGCACGTGAACTGTTTGGCATGATGCCTCAAAGAAATGTTGCCTCATGGAATACAATGATTGCAAGATATGAAAAAAATGGATTTACTAATAAGCCTTTAGAAAGTTCTAGGAAAATGCAATTGGCAAGTGTAAAGCAACATTCCAAAACCTTAGAATTGGTATGTTTGGAGCATGGTATAGAAATCCATCAAAGCATAAAGGATATAGGAATTTTGTCAAATGTCATAGTTGTAAGTACCTTGCAAGACATGTATGCAACTTGTGTGGAAGCATATATAATGGACATGAAATGTTAGACGCGATGCCTCAAAGAAATGTTGTCCCATGGAATGTAATGATTGCAAGATATGTACGAAATGGATTTTTTATAAGGCTTTAAAAACACTCAAACAAATGTACAAAAATACATTTCAACCATTTACACAAATTTTGGCACATCTAAAACCAAATTGCACAACCTTAACCAACTTCCTCCTTGCCTGTGCTATAATGGGATCTAGAGAACATGGTGTGGACAACCATCAAAGCATAAAATGATATAGGAATTTTCTCACATGTATTGTATTTGCAAAGTTGCCCTTGTAGACATGTATGGAAAGTATGGAAGCATAGACAAGGCACGTGAACTATTTAAAATGATGCCTCAAAGAAATGCACAGTCAAATAGAATTCAATGATTACAAGATATGCACAAAATGGATTATTTGAAAATGATTCATAAACTTTCAAGCAAATGCAATTGGCACTTGTAAAACCAATTTCCTGTAACAATAATTGATTATCATATTAAATATTTAATATAAATTGTCATATATACATAGTGTCATGAACATAACATCTAGTTTATATAAAAATCCATATAGGCATGTCCAAACAAAGCCATATAGGCAAATATACAAAAATATACATTAGATTAACATACAGAAGTATGTATACAAAGCCATCTAGGCATACAAAAAAGTTCTTCAAAACTAGTTTCCTATGGACTTTTAGGAAATAATCGGTGGCCCTTCTTTGACTCTGAAGATGGAGAGCCAGTCAATGACACATCCCCTCTCTGCTGTCAAGTAGACCTCTTGGAATAAAGTTCATCTAGCTGCACCTTTTAATACAAACAAACAATATGCACATTAGTATAAAAAATGTATGAAATATATAACATCACATATGTAATTGATCACTTACCACCAACTGATGATCACTCTCCATCATCTTGACTCTCTCTTCATCTATAGTTGGATGGACTAGAGTTGTGACCTCCTGTGAGAAGCATCAAGAAGCAAAATTGACTAAACATAAATATCATTTATGTACATCAAATGACATGAGATAAAAAAATACAAAATTATGATATTTTCATGTTATTGTCTCATACCTCAATCAAAGGATTTGCAGACATCATGGCTGCATCAATGCCTATCTGTGCTAACTCACGAAGATGAGGACGAGTCTCCACTATATTCAGCATCTGAAAATCAAGTTCAAGATTATTAAAACAAAATAAATACATAACATTATTTTTAAAATGCATAATGATTAGAAATGGTTAAATTTACCTTAGCAAAAGTGGTGGTTTGGCATCCATGAGACCAAGGAAACTGTGGAGGTGTTGGTGACTATTGAAATCATCAAATCAAGTTACAAAATAATATTACCATTGACATATCTACAATAATTATGAATATGTGATAAATTACATACCTGCTGACTTGACCTCCACTCATAAGTAGCCAATGGATAGCTAATAGAGGTGGGATGAAGACTTTGACCCTAGAATTTCATTGCACAAACAATTACATACATTATTTTTTACTTATAATATAGATAATCATATAAAATTAATTACAAATTTCAAGTAACAATATACTAAATCAAGATGAAACTTGTAACAAATTACCTGACAGTCAATACCAAATGTATGCTATAAGAGATCGTCACTGAGAACAAGATCATCCAATATGTCCTGCCCCTATGTCGCATCATGCTGCCCCTGTGTCGCAGCATGCTGCCCTTGTGTCGTAGAGTCCTATCGTGTCTTTTGCATCCTATAATCACATAGGTTCCGACATGTACTGCACACATGTGGGGACACATGACACCTACTACTCTCACCCTCATCACCCTGAGTAAAATCATCCACATGTTGTGATAGAGTTTGGGTGAGAGTAGTCAGTGAATGTAAAGTCTCTAGTTCAACACTCTCCTTCAAAGCTAAAGGGAGTGACCTACGTTCTGGCCTCCCTCAGCGTATAGGCACATGCTATTCATCTCACTGAGCCCTGGGTCTATCTTGGGTAGAGCCACCACCTCTACCCTGGAAATCATGAATATCAAAATAATTCAGAATCTTGTTGAGGACAAACTTGCAATACAATTTCCTCAAAACATATTGTGGTACCTCATCATTATTGCATGGCTACTCATCGAAGACCATGTACCATCTATCCCAAAAGTTTTGGAATATGTCTTCATTCCTACACCAATGTATAGGAAATTGTTTGTAAGTTTCCTCTAATGTTTGGCTAGTTTTGGGATTAGTAAATTGTGCACATAATTGAGATTTTGTAATTTTTTCCTTCTTCACTTGTTCATATGACAACTTGTTGGCATAATATTGCCGACTCCTCTCCCTATAGTCTTGGAAATCAATGATTTGTTTCATCACCAAATCCGTGTGGGAAACAATCTCCTGTAGTGATTTTGCAAGTGCCCTCCTATGCTCAGTGGTTCCACTTGGATTGTTTAGGGTTTGAATAATAGTTTCAAGATGTTTCTTGTTTTCTTATATTATCCCTAAATAGTGTTCTTGATTATCCCTTACATGAAAAGGAGGTGAAGGAGGGTTTGGAGGATTTTGGGGGTTGTTTTCACCCTCCTCAACTGGATTTAGATTTTCTGCTTCTCCAATAACTATAAATGCAATATAAACATAGATCAAACATTACAAAACTAAAAAATTGTTCTGAAACTAACAAAATTAGACAAACCCTACCTTCTTCCTATGCTAGAGCCTCCAAATTTGCATGACAATGTCTTTGGTGGTGAGGTGGCATTGTGAATTTCTTGTTTTCTCACGTGCACTTGATTGAATATCCTTTTCTTCAATGCAATCATGTTTTTCTTATGTTTCTTTGCTGTTGTCAAGAGAAAAGTCATGGGTGAATGTGCAGAAAATGTTTTTTTTTCTTTTATCAAAAGAAAAATGCGAGCGCGTATTTTTCTTTAAATTTGGAGATGGTGGTGACTTTTTGGTCCCCCATCTCCTTGCATTTACCCATATCTCTAAGTTATGCATAATTTTTTCTCAAACTTGTGGAGGAATGTGTAAGTCTAGTCTAATGAGAGGATCTAATTAAATTGTCCAATTGAGAGAGGAAATAGAAAACCTAAAACTAGATATCCTTGTTCGGTTGTGTTATTTCAGAAAATGTCTCCTTGGACTTTTCCCTCCTAGGTTTAGCTCCTGGGTCCCTTGTTTTGCACCATACATGTTAATTTTAACTCCCAAAAGAAGATGGTATGAAACCCATGTCACATGGAGCATGAACGACATTGTGGCATCTGATCTTGCCTTGAAAAAGGACCTATGCACATGGATGCTAGCACCCTTTTCTTGCTCTATTTGAAGCACATCTCAAATTTGAATGTCAGTTTGGTGACCATTAATTAGATCCCATGCTGACATCTTAAGTGTGAATTACAAAATTCTTAGTGGGAATGTGTTTAGTTGCATATATAAGCACATTTTAGGTTTTCATTTGCAAACTAGAAGATGATTGTGAACTTTTGGCTAACTTATGATTTTAGAGCATTCAAGTCATCATTGTTGTAGAACAGAGCATTGTTATTGTGTTTGTGATTGCAGATTTAGCTTCATCTTCTCATGTATTGAAGAGCCTTCATCTATGTGAGATCTACACCTCTGAGGTGATATTGATTTGTGTTTGAATCATTTATCAATTTGTTTTATCTTTATCCCACAAGAATACATGTTGGAATTAGCTAAGGATGCTCTTCAACTTAACTAACACTCTCACAATTAGAAATCAATAAAATGAGATAAGAAATCAATGATATTGATGAACCTAATGAGAATAAACTTATATTGATCTCACTTACAAATTTAAATGATAATTCCTCATTATATATGCAAAGACATGGAGGTGAGAAGGAGAGAACCAACTATGACTAGCCCTCTATGTGATGAACACATGTGTGCACAAGTGGAGGGTGATGGGTAAATTTCTCCAACCTCCCATAAGGTGAGGAGAGAATATCTCCAACCTTTAATGAGGTGAAGTGTCAAAATGACTAACCTCATGTGAGCACATGTGGTGAGACAAAAAAGTGACTATCCTCAAAAGTGAACAAGTTAACCTTTAATTTCAAGGTTAAGTTAGACCTACCTAGCCACTAAGTGTGACTTAAGCCTAGGTGTGGGTTAGGATAAACCCTACACTCTAACACCCCCCCTTAAGTTATACTTAGGGAGTATCAATACAAAGGTGATTATGGGTCCCGACTACTAGGGCATGTTAGGTACCCATGTACAAACAACTTTCTCAAAAAGTAGAGAAAAGGAGAAAACCCAGTGGGAAGAAAACTCCTCTCCGAAAGAGAAAATATGCATGAAAGAAATGTACAAATGAACAACAAGAGTGATATATGGAGGACTCAGAACCCCCCAAGGACTACTTTTAACACATAAGTACATGAAATGTTCCCCCCATAAGAGAGAGAAGAAAGAAGGTCACGTGACTCCCCTAGAATATGTGAAGTGATGAACTCCATGTGAGGAAATGCTTCCTTCCAAAACTAATAAGAGAAGAGAAATCATGCAGCGTCCCCTCAAAATACCTCCCATAGTACTAGTAGATGCATGACACTGGATGCTAAAGATGATCCATGATTGTTGAACAATGTTTCTCACCTTAGGAAGGAGTACCATAGAAGTGTGCATAAAATCTTCACATTTCAGATAGGAACATACAAGAAGAAAGATGAATTCTCTAAATGTCACAGAAAATCCAAAGACAATTATTATGCCCATGATTTCTTCAAAGAATGATCAATGATCTCCAAGCCAATGCTGTCATGTGATGAAGATTCGAGAACATGGACCATAGATGTATGGTGACAGTTGAACTGATGTGGATCTAGTACTTCTACAAAAGGTGTCAAACTAGATGATGATGGAGTCTAATAAGTAGATGCATAAGTATCTACAGAATCGGTCACTATATAAGTTGAAATAGGTGAGGCATGAACAAGTATATCTAAAGAGGATGGTGATGCAACTTCATCAAAGCTGACATCAAAGAGAAGATGAATGTCTATTGAAATACTCTGAATAACTGAGAGGGGGGTGAATCAGTTGTCACAAAAACTTATCTTCATATGAATATCAAACCATCAATAACTTAATTAATTATAATCAAATTTAACCATGAAAGCATGAAACCATAAACTTAATGACAATCACACATCCAACATAGTAGCCACTAGATTTTTACATGGAAAACCCTAAAAGGGAAAAACCACGGTGCGTGTTAGCCCACAGAAATATATGAGTTATAACAATACCAAAAAATAGAGGCTCACTACCCAAATTGCTCACTACAAAGAATGGCTCATTTTCTAAGGGTGGCTCACTACCAATGAGTGGCTCAATATGAAAGTGGTGAATTGATTAAGTAGCATCTACTCCATGGTAGGGTCTAGTTCCATTGAAGCACAATATAACATCTCTTCTCTACTCTTTCACACCTTCACACTTATCTCTTCATATTCACACTCTCACACTTTTTCGCAACTCTATTACATGCTTTTATACAATTCATCAACCTTGGAATGTACATTAAGGTCGGCCTTACATTCATCAACCATTGGAACATTCTCCAAGGTTGGCATTACAAAACATATACAGAAATAGGTCTAGACTTATTACAAAATTTAGCTAAGGAAAGATGTAGAAAAGTATGATGAACACACCATGCCTTAGCTAGGACTCAAACACGATCCTCCACACCACAACATGCTTCTACAATCTTTAATGAATCTCCACAAATAGTGAAATCAACCAAGTCAGCCAAGACTAGAGTTAACACTAGGTCTTCTAAGAAAATTATTATTTCACGATCCAAACTTCTTTTTGCAGACCAATCCAAAGGTAGGAACATGATTAGGAGACATCCACAAGCACATTGTAATCACTAGGAACAACTGCACGATCTCTAACCAAGTCAGCCAAGACTGGAGTTAACACTAGGTCTTCTAAGAACATTCTTCTTTCATGATCCAAAATTCTCTTTCCAAAGCAATCCAAAGGTAGGAACATGATTAGGAGATATCCACAAGCCCATTGTAATCACTAGGAATAACCACACGATCTCTAACAACTCTATCAAGAAGATTCTTCAAATCAGAGTGCAAGAACAACACTATTAGACACTGTCATAAAGAAAGGATAGCTTGCAGACCACCAAATCATGAACCATTGGAGTTTAAAGAACTTAACATCATCTCAGAATTAACTCTAGAACCATAGATCAAAAACTTTAATGTAGAGAAATGCAGAGCATAATACTTTCTCCTTGTATTTGCCAAACATACAAAAAATGTTATTTTCACTCTGGTGAATCTCACTCAATTCTTCATACTGGAGGCTCAAAATCGGAACATAGCATCTTCAAAAGGACTTCTAAATAAATTCCAATCTATAGACAATGATATTCATCCTATAGGAAATGTGGAGCAATCTCTTGGATTGTTTTTATTTATGCAACACGATGTTTCCACTGCAACTCACTGTTTCTACCAAAGAAGCTAATTTTCTCAATATCCTCAACATCAAGATTGCTTACATAAGTAAATACAAAGCATCTTACTCATTACAAGGAAACAACAAGATAGGAGCACAGTTGACACCAATGACAACATAGATATGTTGACATCAATGACAACATCGATTAGGAACATACTAGCAACAATCTCCCCCTTTGTCATTGATGGCAACATATGATGTAAAAAACTATAAAGACCATCAGGACATGATTCTCCCACTTTCTCTTTACACATATGCACACTTTTTTTTTTCTGAGTTTTTCACATGAATTATCTCCCCCTTTGACAACAATGGCAAAGGGCACATACTTGCACTCTGCTACTCTGATCAAATTTGAAATAATTCTACACACCTTGTTCTTGTCAGTCACCAATGGTTTGATCTTTAGTGTGATGCTCTTGTACAAGTCCTATAGGTCTTAAAAGTCCCTTCCAGAACTTCTTCATCCTACACATTCTCTCCTTTTTCTTCATTGCTTCATGAAGACACAACTGGTTCATATCCATTCTCCTTAGATTTCATTATGTACTATCAATCATCATTACAACTTGATCTATACTGGGAACTATTTTTTTCTATCAATCTAGACTTTTTGCACAATTCTTCTTTTATCCTTCTCAAATACAATCTTAGTCCTAAGTTAGACTTTTCCTACTGATCCTTGACCATGTCTCTTTATGGTGAGTCATTAGCATCAATCTTTTGATCGGGGAGGTAAGATTTTCAATAGGTCTCCCCCTGAGCTAAAGCTCCTAATTTACTTTCTAGAGGAAATATCTACACCACAAGCTGGTGTAGACCCATCCTTGACTTCAATCATATCTTTCTTGATCCAAATCTTTCTCATTTCTTTCTTAGTTTCAACTGTATCAACTTTTTCCTTTCCCTTATCATTTTTCTGTTCAATTTTCCTCTCTTCAAGATAGTAGTTTCTTTTCACGTCCTTGCTTCTACAGAATTTTACCATATGTCCAAGTTTGTTGCAATCGTAGCACATAATACTTCCCTGTCCTTGATCCCTCTCATTCATTCTAGATCTACATTGGTTGGTTCTATGTCCAAATCCATTATATGTATGACAATACCCATTAAAGGAGTTTACCATTTTATTTCTGCATTCATTTGTTTTATGACCAAACCTTTTGCATGCAAAGCACTTTTCATTGAGAGATTGAGTCTTCCTTATATTGTTGAAGCCATTTCTTGTCATACTCCTACATTTACTTGCTAGGTGACTAGTTCTTTTATAGTTGAAACAATGACTAGAGAAAGATGAAACATCTTGATTCATTCCACTTCTACATTGAGTAGCTCTGTGACCAAATTTACTACAAGAATAACAATAACCATTGAAAGATGGATACCTTTGTACATTTGGTTACCTAACCAAAGATCTTCTTGATCTATCCCTCTGGTCTTGTGTCTATTTGCCTTTGACCTCAGAAGTCTTTTCTTAATCTGTGCTAGAGCTTTTATCCTTCTCAGGTCTCATACTGTTTGTGTCATTAGAATCTTTCTGACTTTCTTCAGCCATTAGTCTATCAACTCTGGCTACACTTATACTAAGTTTGTCTTGTTGAACCCATGCATATCTCAGATCAGCTTTCATATCCACAACTTCTTCAAGATTTAAGCAATCATTTGTTTTGTAATTCAAGAATTCTTCAATTTTTGCTTTTTCTTCATTTGCCAACTTCAAATCTTTACTACTTTCCTCAAGTCTTTGCATAAGCTCCTTGATTTATTTTTTTAACTCTTTGATGCATTCATTTTCTTCAATTGTGTTTAGTTTTGAAATTATGTTTTCTTCTTCAGATTTTTCAAGATTTTCAGGATCAATTTTGGATTCTCCAGTGGACAAATATTCATCTTGAGAGGAATTTATATTGTTCCAGGCTTCAGACATAGATTTAGATTCAGCATTGGCCATCAAACACCAATTCATTTATCCTTTTACTTCATACTGGCAATCTTTCTCCATTTTCTTCTCTTCAGTATCATCCTCTTCTTTGGTGAATACCTTTTCCTTTCATGTATTGTAGGACAACTTATTGATTTCTAAATACTTCTGTATGTCCTCATCAACCCTGACATTTACACTCTCAATGATCTTTTTCAGTCTTTTATTGTAACACCGGTAGGCCTTAATCACATTAGAGTATCCAAGGAAAGTTCCTTCATCATACTCAGCATCAAACTTGCCTAGCTCTTCTTCACTTTTGATATAATATTTGCTTCCAAAAACTTTGAAATATTTTACTAAAGGTATTCTTCCATACCACAATTCATAAGGAGTTTTAGTATCGTTACTTTTGACTTGAACTATGTTTTTAATATAGACAGTAGTATGAATAGCTTCTTTCCAATATGCTTCTAGTAGGTCCACTTCCTCTATCATTGTCTTTGTAGCTTCTTGAATAGACCTGCTTGTTATTTCCATCACTTTATTCTCTTTGGATAGTTGTCTATTTATTCCATGGGTCTCACACAACATATTGAATTTTTTAGAGGTAAGCTCCTCTCCTCTATCAGACTTTAGACATCTAATTTTCACATTTAACTCATCTTCAACCATTGTTTTGAAGGCTTTAAATGCATATGGATCTTTTAATCATTCTTTGAGAAAACTAACCCAAGTCATTCTAGAATAATCATCAACAAAGAACATAAAGTACTTGTCATCTTGGAGACTTTTTACTCTTGTAGGTCCATAGAGGTTTGTATGAACCAATTCCATCAGTTCATATGAGGATCTTTCTTCATCTTGTAGATTTCCTCTTACCTGCTTCTTAACTTGACACTTATTGCAGGTGATGTTGCTAAAATGAATCCTCTCTAGCAGATCTTTTACAACTTGAGCTGAGGTTATCCTTGCTAGATCATCAAGATTGATATGACACAATTTCCTATGCCAAAGCCAATTTTATTGATTCTAAGATATAGAACCAATGATATTGCCTTCTCTAAGCTGATAAAGATTTCTGTTTATCCTTTTTCCACTAGCTATTGTAGCTCCACATTTATCTTTGATTTCAAAGGTATCATTCTAAAAGATGAAACTGTATCCTTCTTTGCACAATTGTCCAATACTCATGAGATTTTGCCTCAGACTTTCAACATAGAAGACGTTATCTGTAACTTGTCTTCCATCAAAACTAATTGAACCTTTTCCACATATTTTAGCAATATGGTCATCTCCAAATCTTACTAATACTTCTTCATTCTTCATAAAATTAATAAACTTGCCTTTATCACTAGTCAGATGATTTGAGCAGCTACTATCAATAACCCAATAGTTCTTTATATCTTCATTTTCAATACTTACCTCTAGATCAGAACTTTCATCCTTTTTATAGTCGTCTTCCTTTGAGTTAAAACAATAGTCATCATTTTCATCAACTTTAACATCATAAAATGTTTTCTTTAATTTTTTGATTTTGCCTTTTTCATCATAATTTTTTGAGTTTCTTTTTGGACATTTGTATGCGTAGTGTCTAGCTTCACCACACTTGAAACAATTGAAAAATAATTCATCCTTGTGTGACATCTCAGATCAACCTCAAGCTGTTAGGCTTATCTCCAAGGAACTTGGTGTTGGAAACAAGGAAGATAACTAGGAGGGGGGGTGAATTAGTTATCTTAAATATCTTAACTTTCTTTTCTTCTTTAACAATAGTGCAGCATCAAAACATATAAGCATACATAATTATGAGAGCAGAAATAAAATCAACACACATAACACAAGGATTTTTACGTGGAAAACCCTGTTAAGGGAAAAACCACAGGGTGACTAACCCAAGAATGTAGTCTCTGTTAAAATAATAGGAAGTACAAAATGGCACTTGCCAATTAGGGCTCACTGCTTGAGCACACTGCTCACAAGAGGCACACTGCCTACAAGAGACTCACTATCTACAAAGTTTATAGAAGGTAACTAGATGTTTGAACTGAAGAGAGGCATCCACATATGCTGAGGTTTAGTTTCGGTTAGGCTCAATATACTAATCTAATGCACTTCATTCTTTCTGTGCTTTAGTGCTGCTGTTCTGTCACATACTAGACTTGTATTGTTGCTTCTACACTATTCTCTTCCTTCCCTTGCACACTTTATCAACACACACACACACACACACACACACACACACACACACACACACACACACACACACACACACACACACTTGCATACCAAAATCAATCTGGTATATATATCTGCATCAACGATTTCAACATTGATCTTTTAGCTGAATCCATGCTTAATATGTGATGCGTATCAAAAACATAGACATAGAAGTCATCAATCATGTTGTCCAACCATGTATGATCCCTCAAATAGCTTGATCACCATCAATTTCACATCTAGATTAAAGTTTGATTCTCTGTCGGTCAGTTCTTCCTCAGTCTACTTTGCCTGTCAGGAACCCAACACTTAGATGCTCATATCTTTTCACTCATTCAACACTAGAGGCTCAATCTCTGGAATGTAGTAGTCATGGTACTCCACTTGACTTGTCCAAGTCTACAACTTGCTAAGTTACACCATCTGAGAGATCCGGACCTAATTGTCAGACCTTGTTGCATGCTCTGTTCTTGTTCACCAAACCAAAACACTCTTCAATCTAACTTCTAGTATAGACATACTATGTACTGCAAATGTGTGGGATGGACTTTGTTGCCATCAATGACAACACTTATGAAGCCACATAGTGTCTCTTGCCAACACTTGGCTCTAATACCAATTGTTGAAATATTCCAGACAATTGGGGGGTGAATCAGTTGTCACAAAAACATAGCTTCATATGAATATCAAACCATGAACAACTTAATTACTTATAATCAGATTTAACCATGAAAGCATGAAACCATAAACTTAATCACAATCACACATCTAACATAGTAGACACCAGATTTTTACGTGGAAAACCCTAAAAGGGAAAAACCATGGTGGGTGTTAGCCCACATAAATATATGAGTTATAACAATACCAAAAAACATAGGCTCATTGCCCAAATTACTCACTGTAAAGAATGGGTCACTGCCTAAGGGTGGTTCACTGCCAAGGGGTGGCTCACTGCCAAAGTGGTGAACTAATTAAGTAGCATCTACTCCATACAGGGTTTAGTTCCATTGAAGCACAATATAACATCTCTACTATGCTCTTTCTCACCTTCACACTTATCTCTTCATATTTGCACTCTCACACTTTTTTGCAACTCTATTACATGCTTTTATATAATTCATCAACCTTGGAGTGTACATCAAGGTCAGCCTTACATTCATCAACCATTAGAACATTCTCCAAGGTCAGCATTACAAAACATATACAAAAATAGGTCTAGACTTATTACAAAATTTAGCAAAGAAAAGATGTAGAGAAGTATGATGAACATGCCACACCTTAGTTGGGACTCAAACATGATCCTCCATGCCACAACATGCTTCTACAATCTTCAATGAATCTTCACAAATAGTGAAATCAACCAAGTTAGCCAAGACTAGAGTTAACACTAGGTCTTCTAAGAAAATTCTCATTTCACAATCCAAACTTCTCTTTGTAGACCAATCCAAAGGTAGGAACATGATCAGGAGACATCCACAAGCACATTGTAATCACTAGGAACAACTGCATGATCTCTAACCACTTTGTCAAGAAGATTCTTCAAACCAAAGCACAAGAACAACACTGTCAGACTTTGTCATAAAGAAAGGATAGCTTGACCACCAAATCACAAAACATTAGAGTTGAAAGCACTTAACATCATCTTAGACTTAACTGTAAAACTACATATGAAAATACTTCAATGCAGAGGAATGCAAAGCATAATACTTTCTCCATGTATTTTTCAAACATACAGAAAAAGTTATTTTCACTCTGGTGAACATATCTCACTCAATTATTCATACCAGAGGCTAAAACTTGGAACATAACATCTTTAAATGGACTTCTAAATAAATTCCAATCCACAGACAAAGACATTCATCCTACAAGAAATATGGACCAATCTCTTGGACTGTTCTTCTATAGGCAACACACCATTTCCATTGCAACTCACTGTTTCTATCAAAGAAGCTACTTTTCTCAATATCCTCAACATCAAGATTTCTTACATAAATAAATACAAAGCATCTTACTCATTACAAGAAAACAACAGGATAGGAGCACAGTTGACACCAATGACAACACAAATATATTGGCATCAATGACAACATTGATTAGGCACATACTTGCAACAATGTCCTCAATGGTGTTATCCAAATCTATAATGTGGAATTCTATAAACAACAATGCGATGTCTAGTAGATATGTATCCCAATGTGGTAGATCTAGAACAATGACGATGATGTTCTGATGCAAAGAATCACTGAAATTCATCCTGAATAAAACATTAGGTGGTGACTTCGCAATCTTAAAAAACATCAAAAAGACAACGTGAGAGAAATGAGGATAGAGTGAATCCCCATGTTGGTTACTCCCACAATAAGTACACTTGACTTTGCAACATGTAGAGATGGTATAATGTGCAAAATATCAAATGCAAAAAGGCCCCCTCGAAACTGTTGAAAGAGAGACCCCCCCATATTTTGGCACTTTATAACTTAGTGCATTTTACAAAATAAATTTGACCAATACGTGGAGAATATAAAACAATTCACTTTTTCAAAAATTGGTACTCAATTTTGAGCTACAAAGCAAAAGTTAGTAAACAGTCAATTTCTCACAAAAATGGCCTAATTTAATTAACTACACTTGAAAAGCAAAAAAGAAACCTATCAGAGAGGTGAATATAGTCTTCCAACCACTCATTGGAATCGAGGTGAAATGAAGATTACAATGGTTTGAGATGAGAGGGCCAAACCGAACCTCACCCTTTGTCTTTGACGGATGATTTATATGTTAACTTTATATGGTGACTATATTTTTGTAAATAAATGCAAACTTGATATGTCAACTTTAGACGTTAACATCAAATTGTGACTCTAAAAAGTCACTTACAAACAACAAATACAATTGTGCCTAAATTTAAATACCCCCTTAGTTTTTACAACACTTTTACCCAACAATACATTTCTATCTATCTACTAAGAAAGTACAATTGTCTCTATTTGGGTTTAAGAAAAGATGACTAAAGAATATGAGATCATTTGGTCTATAAGCATTTCTAGATTAGACTAATGCTAATAATCTGTGTTACCATAAACACCTAGAGTGCTATATTGCCTTTATTCTATGTAAGCTTTTAGATGATTATACCTACAATATTTTGGTAAACGTGGGTTGGCTTTCATGTAAAAAATTGAGCAGAAAATAGTGTTGACAGTTTCAATAGGCATGTGGTGGAGGGCATGCCTAAGATAGAGGCATGGAGGGCACCACAAACCATGCAGATGGTAGAAGACCACCTAGAATTGTGGATGGAGACATTGGAATGGTCGTTGGAGACTGAATCCTTGGGCAGTTTGGCATGTAGAGGCTGCCAAGTTTATAGAGTAGGTTAGATCATGTGAAGAGATCCAAATATGAATAGTGACCAAGCTTTGAAGAGGACTGTGACTTGATAGATGATGTTCCTCTACAATAGATTATTAATAGTAGATAAATTCCATGGATGTTATGGAGGACAACCTAGATGCTTAGGATGAGCTACGACCTACAAAATTTAATCTATGATAGAAGTGTTTGGAAGTTGTATCCTTAAAAAGGTGAAGACGTTGACAAAACCTAGAGTCTAGTGGTAGTATGCAGGTGCATAGGGGCTTATTGCAGGCAATACAAACATAACCTACAACAAAACTTGGTAAACATAGCTGTACAAGGGAGAAATCAGATTGTAAGGCTTAAACTCCAAGGGCTCCATCGTGGTTTTGCTTTGAAGAGGTAGGGTTGTTGTCCTGCAATACACCTAGGCCTTCTACCAAGGCTATGGACTTCTAAAGAGTAGGCTGCAAGCCCTTGACAATAGGCACATCACATTGGAGGATGCAATGGAGAATAGTCACAAAGAGTGGTGAAGCCAATGGCATGGAAATGCCTTCCATAGCTCAAATGATCCTCACCTCAGCTTCAAATGAACAACGACTCCTAGGCAGAGGGTTGAAATGACAAAAAAACCTACAAACTATACCAAAATTTGCCCAAAGACAAAGAAATGCCTGCATAATGTAATGAAATTGACCCAAAAATCTTTGCAAGGCCAAAGAGACCACTTGATTTGCCAAAATATGAGTAAATCAACCCAAAACCACAATTTTGCAAAGGTCAAATTTGTCCTTTGCAAAAAAAAAATATTTTTGAACAAAAAAGTTACTCAGATTGACCCAAAATGCAAAAAGCTCCTTCAAAAATTTGATTTTTCTAAAAGAAATTATTTTTTTGTAAAAAAATTGGGTTAGAGTAAAAAGAAAAACAATTTCTTGTACAATGAAGCTCCATCCATTTTGCTTTAGGACACATAGACTTTCCTCTCAACTCTGGATTCCCTCAAATTGAAGAGCATGTCTACAGCATGGCTATGATACCATGTTGGAATTAGCCAAGGATCCTCTGCAACTTGATCAACACTCTCACAATTGGAAATCAATAAAATGAGATAAGAAATTGATGATATTGATTAATGTAATGAACATTAAATCATATTGATCTCACTTACAAATTTACATGAGAATGCCTCATTATATAGGAAAAGAGAAGCAAGTGAGAAGAAGAGAACCAACTATGACTAACCCTCTATGTCGTGACCACATGTGTGCACAAGTGGAGGGTGATGGACAAATGTATCCAACCTCCCATAAGGTGAGGAGAGAATATCTCCAACCTCTAATGAAGTGAAGTGTCAAAATGACTAACCTCATGTGAGCACATGTGGTGAGACAAAAAAGTGACTAACCTCAAAAGTGAACTTAACCTTTAATGTCAAGGTTAAGTTAGACCTACCTAGCCACTAAGTGTGACTTAAGCCTAGGTGTGGGTTACGATAAATCCTATACTCTAACAATACACACTCTTTATCTGACAATGGTGTTCAAAAGACTTGAATGTCTCTTCGGGGATAAGACAAGGTAATTCTTTTGGAACTGTCTAGACATTTGATAACTTGTGCTGAAAAGCTTAAGCATTTGTACAGAACAAATGTTTAGTTCCCTATTCTGTTTGGTAGAGGAAACTATGCATGTGCCTCATTGGGAGTAGCTAAACACTCTGATACAGAGCTCCAACTTCTTAACATCCATTACTACAACAAAAGAGACCATTTTGACCCAAATAAAGTAATGGAGAGGTTTGTGAGTAAGAAGTTATTTCATAAAATGCATATAGAGGACTTTTGGGCAAATTGCTTGGATGATTATGAGGTCATGAAGAAAGCCCACTCCATATTATCATTGGCATTTATAGGAAAGTTTCATATTATTGCAGTCTCTGATCAACTCAAAGATGATGAAAATGTGATGCATAGGGGTTCTTGGGAGGCATAATACTATTGCAAGTATGGGCCTAATCGATGTTGTCACTAATGTCAACATACTCCTATTGCATTGATGTCAAGGATTGGATGAGTTGTGTGCTGAGGATATTGAGAAAATTAGTCCTATCAAAAGCAAAGAAGATCAGTGAAGATAGTGAAGCTCTATGAAGTTCCCAGCTAGATGAAGATCAGAGAATGCACTTTAAAAGGTTTGTAGATATGTGTCCAAAGATGATCCAGACAAGATTTGAGAGGTCCACATGAAAATATGGAGGAGTTATGGTCATGAGAGTAAAACTAGTTTTGGCAACTATTTCGAGGTGATAGAGTGACTCAAATAGGTCCAGTGACATCCGGAAATACAATATCATGTTCTACAGATCTGATGGCATATTTGGGAGGCTAATGTGAATTGACAACTCAATTGGTTCATGGTTTGGAGGTCCACAAGCAATCCTCCTAATATGACAGTGATGGGTGACTATGTTCTTGAGGTTCCAGATGAAGATACAACTGATCTTACAGTAAGCAGAAGTGGTGCGGATGTTCTTGGTGATTCAAGCAATCTTGTGGAGGTCTCTAGACTATGTCCAATTCGTGTTGGTGGTCCATATTGAATATTGAGCTCATAATTGAATATTTACCTTCCATTGATGGTGTTCTTCCTAGTCTTGGCCAACTGGATGTTTTGCACATGTTATAGATGATCTTGAAGTTATTTTACAAAGCATGGCATGTTCCTCTAAGAAGATTGAAGTCCCAGCTATGTGTGGCCAACAGTGTAGTAATGTGCATGAAGTTCTTGTAATAAGTCAAGTTGTATTTTTGTATTTGCTCTATAATAAAATAAGTGTATGTTGTGCCTACTTTGATGATCATTCCAAAGTCGATGTCATGTATAAATAAGAATTGTGAAGTCATTCAAAAGTTTGTTTTATGATGATGAGTAGGTGATAGTGAAGAGGAGCAAAAAGTAGAACAGAGATGTTGACCTTAAATGGAACTAACTCAAGCATAGTGAATTTGCTAATATCTAGTTCAAGTATGTAATATTTATATTCTTTTGTAGATAGTGTGTCTCCTATAGGCAGTGGGACTCTTGTGAGTAGTGTGCTCAGGAAGTGAGCCCTAATTGGCAAGTGTCATTTTATTCTTCTTATTATTTTAACATAGAATACAATCTTGGGTTAGTCACCCTATGGTTTTTTCCTTAATCAGGTTTTCCACGTTAAAATCTTGGTGTTGAATGTGGTGAATTTGTTTCTACTCTTGAATTCATGCATTATGCTTTATGATTAAATTTTTGATATGCTATTGAAATATAAGAAGCTTTAAAGTATATAAAGAACAGAAGTTTGGTAACAACTAATTCACCCCCCCTCTCTGTTGTCTGTCCTAAATCCAACAATTGGTATCAGAGCTAAGTTCTTCTAGAAGAAGCTTAACTGCTTGAGGAGATCCAGGATGTCGACCTACAAGAAGGACAGTCCAAGGTTTGATGGAACAAACTTCACTGCCTGGAAGAGCTGCATAGAATGTCACTTACAATGCATGGGAGATTAGTATTGGAGCATAACCTCAACTAAATATGTTCCCATAATGGTCCAACAACTATAGATGAAGTCAGAGATGTGGACAATAATATTTGAGCTAAAGAAGCCCTATTGAGTGCCATATCTGATTCAGAGCTGACAAATGTTATGGGATTGAAAACTGCTTATGAGATTTGGACAAAGCTAGAAACTCTTTATGAAGGAGACAAATATGTTAAGTGTACCAAGCTGCAAAGTCTGAAAGGAAAGTTTGAAAACTTGAAGATGAGAGAAGATGAGAATATCACTTTATATATGTCAAAAGTAAATGAGCTTGTATGTGGCATTAGATGTGTTGGTAGAATATTGGATGAAGATGAGATTATTGCCAAAGTTCTTAGATCTTTACCTCTTGCTTACAAACACAAAGTTGTTGCCATTGAGGAAATCAGATCTTTAACAACTATTACAAGGGATCAACTATTTGGTAAGATATTTGCATTCGAGTTGGCTGAGTTTTGTGATGCACTTCCCAAGATTGAATCTACATTCAAAGCTAGTGCCTCTACAAAAGGCAAATAGAGATATGATCCAGGAGAAAGTTCCTCAAGAAAATCAACTTGGTATGAGAAAGCAAGAAAAGATCTGGAAGAGGATGAATTAGAAGCTAAACAACTTGAAGCCCTCATTGCAAAGAGACTTCCAAGAGGATCTGGTAAGTATGAAGGAAAATTACCTTTTAAATGCTTTTCTTGTAATAAGATTGGTCATTTTGCCTCAAGATGTTCGGAAAGGTTTTCAAGGCCAAACCCTAATAGATTAAGGTTTCAAAAGAAGTGTTACTATGTTCAAGAAGATGATGATGAAGGAGTAACATATGAGGAATTTAAGATAGGAAACAAACCTGGAAGTGAATGGGTGTTTATTTCCATCAAGGAAGAAGATCCAATGCTTATTGAATTTGCCAATCATAAGATAATAGAAAGTGTTTTGGCTGCTTAGGTTGAAGAAAAGGATGAATGGGTTATTGACAGTGGATGCTCTCACCATATGACTAGTGACAAGAGTAAGTTCCTAAGATTGGAAAGATATGAAGGTGGAGTTGTAAAGTTTGGAGATAATTCAGCTAGCAGAATTAGAGGCAGAGGAACTATTTCTTTTGATGGAAAGAACAAAACCAATGATGTTTTGTATGTTGAAGGTCTAAAGCATAACCTTCTTAGTGTTGGACAGTTGGTGGATAAAGGCTATGATCTCTGATTCAAAAATGGAAAATGCAAGATCTTTGAAAGCTCTGGAACTGAGATTGCATCTGGTACATAGACAAAAGGTAACATTTTCCAATTGGTTGGTACTGACAAAAGTTTCATATTTGTTCAAATTGATCAAAGTTGGTTGTGGCATAGGAGAATTTGTCATGTGAATTTTGATAATATCATCAAGATATGCAACACTCAGGCTGTAAGAAATGTTCAAAGACTGGTGAAACCCACTAATAGTTTGTGCAAAGAATGTCAGTTGGGTAAGCAGAGCAGAGTCACATTCAAATGTAAGGAACAATCTTCAATCAGACTGTTGGACTTGGTGCACATTGATCTCTATGGTCTGACCAGAATCAGGAGTCTGCAAGGAGATAGGTACTTCATGCTACTGATTGATGATCATTCTCAGATGATGTGGGTAACCTTAATAAATGATAAATCTGAAGCACTTGAGAAGTTTAAAATATTCAAGGCTATGGTAGAAAATGAAATTGGCATAAATATAAAATGCCTCAGGTCTGATAGAGGTGGAGAATTCACATCCACTGAGTTCATAACATTCTATGAGAAACATGGGATAAAAAGATAGTTATCTACTCCAAGGACTTCATAGTAGAATGGAGTAGTGGAGAGAAAGAACCAGACCATCTAGGAAGCATCTAGGACCACAATGATGGAAGCAAATGTTCCTCACATCTATTGGAGAGAAGCTGTAAGCACTGCTGTCTATACTCTTAATCAGGTACAAATCAGAGGCAATACTAGTAAGAGTCCTTATGAACTTTGGTTTGGCATCACTCCTACTATGAAGTATTTCAAAGTCTTTGGTAGTAAATGCTATATCAAAAGAGATGAAGACATTAGCAAGTTGGATGCTAGAAGTGATGAAGGAATATTCTTGGGATATTCTACTCAAAGCAAAGCATACCAGTGTTATAACAAGAGATTGAGAAAAATTGTAGAAAGTACAAATGTGAAGGTTGATAAGGCTTGAAAGTCCCTCAAGGTATTATGAATATGAAGTAGATTATCAGAATGATGTTTTAGACCAAGGAGAACAAGTCCCAACTCTAGCTCAGATCTTGACTGATCTAGAGAATCCTAAAATACAAGAAGAAGAGACATGCTTGGATGAACCTGTCCAAGAATTAGAAGTGCAAGAGAAACCCAAAACTCCTAGGTATGTAAGACTGGATCATATTGAAGATCAGATCATAGGAGATAAAAGAAAAGGTGTTCAAACAAGAAGAAAAATTGCTCAAGATTTAGTGAAATATTGTTTGATTTCAAAGGTTGAACCAAAAATAGTAAGTGAAGCATGCAATGATGAAAGCTGGGCTAAAGCAATGGAGGAAGAATTGATGCAAATTGAAACGAATCACACTTGGGATCTTGTTCCCAGACCTAAGGACAAAAATGTGATTGGAACTAAGTGGGTCTTCCGAAATAAACTGAATGAAGATGGTGAAGTAGTCAGAAATAGAGCTAGATTGGTCTGTAAGGGTTATTCTCAAGTAGAAGGAGTTGACTTTGAAGAAACCTTTGCTCTAGTGGCAAGAATTGAAATAGTCAAATTATTTATGGCTTTTGCTGCCTTCAAAGATTTCAAGGTGTATCAGATGGGTGTCAAGTCTACTTTCCTAAATGGGGATTTGGAAGAAGAGGTATACATTGAGAAACTGGATGGATTTCAATTATCTGATCATGGAGACATGGTCTGCAAGATGAAGAAGGCATTGTATGGACTCAAACAAGCCCCAAGAGCCTGGTATGAAAGATTGGGCAAACATCTTTTGAAGATCGGTTTCAACAAAGGTATTGCTGACAGTAATCTATATTTTAAGATTGATCATGAAAGCATCTTAATTGTTGAAATATTTGTTGATGATATCATTTTTGGAGGGAAAGATAGTATGTACAAAACCTTTGCAAATCAAATGCAAATTGAATTTGAGATGTCTATGTTTGGGGAAATGAATTTCTTCTTGGGTCTGCAAATCATTCAAACAAAGAAAGGAATCTCATTTCACAGACCAAGTATGTGAAAGAATTGTTGAAGAAATTTGGGATGGAAGATTCAAAGGCAATGAATACTCCCATGGAAACTAGATGTAAGCTGAGTAAAGATGATGAATCCCCTAAGGCTTATCAGAAAAAGTATAGGTCAATGATTGGAGGATTGCTCTATTTTACTCAAACTAGACCTGACATTATGAATGTTGTTGGTCTTGTTGCCAGATTCCAAGATGATCATAGAGAGTCTCATGTCATGGAAATCAAGAGAATTCTTAGATATCTAAAGGAATAGTTGAGTATGGATTATGGTATCCTAAGGATCATGATTTCTCTCTTCATGAATATACAGATGTTGATTGGGTAGGAGATGTGGATCACTGGAAGAGTACCACTGGTGGTCCATTCTTTTTGGGAAAAAGATTGGTTTCTTGGATAAGCAAGAAACAAGAGGCAATATCTCTATCCACTGAAGAAGTAGAGTATATTGCAGTAGTAGGTAGTTGCACTCAAGTATTGTGGATGAAGCAAATGCTAAGAGATATCAGAGTAGAGTATGATGAACCTATCACAATCTTCTATGATAATTCAAGTGCAATAAACATATCAAAAAATACGGTGTTGCATTCAAAGACAAAACATATATCCATCAAATTCCACTTTTTGAGAGAGTAGATGAACAAGAATGAAGTCATATTAGAGTTTGCGCCCTCAAAAGAACAGATTGCAGACATTTTTACTAAACCTCTACCTAAGGACTCTTTTGAGTATCTCAGGGAGAAGTTAGAGATTATTACCCCTCCAGTTCTAAATTAAGGTGCACTGATGTGCATCAGTCCGGTGGATCCCATAGTCATATCTTGTGATCTAGATTGATGTTAGGAGGCTGTTACTTAGGGGGAATAGTCTGTATGTTTCTAAAGTATGTAAAGTGGTTGCAAGTATGTGCCCTTTGCCATTGATGTCAAAGGGGGAGAGAAGACTTGTGAAAAACAAAAATGGTTGTTGATCAAAGGGGGAGCAGTTAAATGGTTGTTGTTGATAGGGGTAGCTATGTCAGTCAGTGAGGAGTTCTTGTCTTGATGGTTAAAATAGTTTTTCACATTATATGTTGCCATCAATGACAAAGGGGGGATTGTTAAAAGTATGGGCCTAACCGATGTTGTCATTGATGTCAAAATACTCCTATTACATTGATGTCAATGATTGGATGAGTTGTGTGCTAAGGATATTGAGAAAATTGGTCCTATTAGAAGTAGAGAAGATCAATGAAGATAGTGAAGCTCTATGAAGTTCCTAGCTAGATGAAGATCAGATAATGTGTTTTGAAAGGTTTGTAGATATGTGTTTGAAGATGATCTAGACAAAATTTGAGAGGTTTGCATGAAAATATGGAGGAGTTATCATCATGAGAGTAAAACCAGTTCTAGCAATTGCTTAGAGGTGACAGATTGACTCAAATAGGTCCGGTGAGATCTGGAAATACAATATCATGTTCTGCGGATTTGATGGCATGTTTGGGAGGCTAATGTGAATTGACAACTCAATTGGTTCATAGTTTTGAGGTCCACAAGCAATCCTTCTAATATGACAGTAATGGGTGACTATGTTCTTGAGGTTCCAGATGAAGATGCAAATGATTATAGTAAGCAGAAGTGGTGTGGATGTTCTTGGTGATTCAAGTAATCTTATGGGGTCTCTAGATTGTGTCCAGTTCATATTGGCAGTCCACATTGAAGATTGAGCTCATAATTGAAGATTTACCTTCCAGTGATGGTGTTCTTCCTAGTCTTGGCTGACTGGATGTTTAGTACATGTTACAGATGATCTTGAAGTTGTTTTGCAAAGTATGGCGTGTTCCTCTAACAAGGTTGAAGTTTGAGCTATGTGTGGCCGATAGTGTAGTAATGTGCATGAAGTTTTTTTAATAACTCAAGTTGTATTTTTGTATTTGCTCTATAATAAAATAAGTGTATGTTGTGTTGATTTTGATGATCATTCCAAAGTTGATGTCATGTATAAATAAGAATTGCGAAGTCTTTCAAAAGTATGTTTAATGATGATGAGTAGGGGATAGCGAAGAGGAGAAAAAAGTAGAGCAGAGGTGTTGAGCTTAAATGGAACTGACTCAAGCATAGTGAAGATGCTAATATCTAGTTCAAGTATGTAATGTTTATATTCTTATGTAGACAATGTGTTTCCTATAGGCAGTGGGCCTCTTGTGAGTAGTGTGCTAGGGCAGTTGAGCCCTAATTGGCAAGTGCCATTTTATTCTTCTTATTCTTTTAACAAAGAATACAATCTTGGGTTAGTCACCCCATGGTTTTTCCCTTAACTGGGTTTTCCACATTAAAATCTTGGTGTTGTATGTGGTGAATTTGTTTCTTCTCTTGAATTCATGCATTATTCCTTACGATTAAATTTTTGATATGCTATTGAAATATAAGAAGCTTTAAAGTATATAAAGAATAGAAGTTTGGTAACAACTGATTCACCCCCCCTCTTAGTTATCTGTCCTAAATCCAACAAATACCACCAACCAATTCCCTTACCTTATTGGGCTAATGCCAAGGAAATCTCCCTTGATGTTGTGATCAAAGAACCAATCAGGCTAAGCAAAGCATGGGTAAGAGGTCAGATTGTTGCCTTGGAGAAACAAGAGATACAACTAACATATACTAAGCTTGAATCAGAGAAAGAGTTTGGAAGAGAGGAAGATTAACCCATAGAAATAGCTAATGAAGTAGAACCAGCCCAAGGACATGTCATGAAATCGGATAGTGAAGATCACATACCCTTGGAAGAAAAGGCCAAAGCACAAAAAAGTAAGAAAGCTACTCCAAAGACTCAGAAGAAGGATATTCCTCCTTCCACCAGAACAAGAGCCTCAAAGAAGAGGGACTTGCCTAGTGGGCTAGGAGAAGGGTTGAAAACAAAGAAAGCTAGAATGAAAGATGCTAGTAAAATAGTAGAAGTTGTTGCTGCTGCCATTGATGATAGTACAAACTTGCTAGCTTCTTCACCTCTTACTACCCCAAGTATAAGTGTTGTTGTGCCTTCTCCAACTATTTCCACTGTTGTATCTTCCTCTGTTGTTTCTGCTGCTGCACTTACTTCCCCAGTAGCCATTGTTTAGGAAGATATTTCTACTGCTACCTTACCCTCCATTGACATTTTGACTATCTCTTGTCCATTGGCAGTAGCCTCTAGCACTCCTAGCAGCCCCCTTTCCTCCATTGCTACCACCTCATGTTCTTCCATCACTACCACATCCTTGCCCACCTGTTCTTCTATTTCACTTTCTACTTCCCTGGCACTACCTGCTATTTATACCATCCTTTCACCTTCACTCCCTTTGCCCACTCTGTCTCTCACCTCCATATTGTCATTTCCTCCATCCTACCAACTTCTTCCATCCCACCATGATGCAGAGCCACACAACAAAAGCTTACAAACAGGGTGAAAAACCCATTAAACCCACCAAATAGCTAATACTATTTCCTATCGGCATGATATCTCTCTTGTCACCTGCCAGCATCATCATCATATTCGGTGAACACAATTATCCTCCTGATGATCACTATTTACCTTACTGCCAAACTCTATCTATAGCATCATGATGTTTGGCATCATCTACATCTTTTATCAACAAGATATAAAATATCAGGTTCCTCCCATATATCCTGATGACGACAACCTCATGCACCTCTCTTCTGATGCTTACGTCACCCTGATATTCGACCCACTTACACAACCAGCATTAGGATATAACTTATCGGGTCATATTGACACATCGTGATGACGATACTCAACTTTATGCACATGGCGAATATTCCACTGAATATTCCTCCCGCGATCCACTTAGTGTTAATCTCCTATCGCCAAGACATGAACTGACGGCGAACACTTTGCACTGATCACCCCAATATCCTATGCCTCTAACCAAACACTTGTTGTCGGTAGGATAAAACTTTATCGGGTGATATTTGGGAATGTCCTGGTGATGATGATGTCACATGCACTGTTACTTCCTCCGATGTCAATGTCACCTGAATATAAGACTCATTCATGTGCTCTGCAGTATGATATAAATTATCGGGTTATAATGAAATATCTTGATGAAGATAAACTTCGACTACCCGATGTTCAAACAAAAGATGCACCTTCTCCTTTCTTTGGCAAATGTGACTTTGACTCACCGTTGACCCATTTGATTGTACCTTTGTCTACGTGTATGCTCCAGCATACAACAATGATATGCAGATGATAGATACACATGAAATGATGATCTTGAAGATGATATATACAGGAAATATATATCCCAACTATTTTATCCTGATGCCTTCAAAATAGGCATTCTCCATAAGTTTCAAGATCCGATCCGGATAGCAATATGCACATAGATGCAAATGTGATATACACAGTCTGTAATGTCGCATGTGAATGCTATATATCCGTCAAATGTATATTTTTGACAAAACTCTTAGAACTTCACAATTTCACATAGAAAACATGACGATCGGACCAGATCATCTCCTGAACAATTCAAGCTTAGAATTTATCCTCCAAAAACCCTAGCACATGAGGATGCTAGGATAACTCACAGCATGCTAACAATCGATCCCACGAACATGAAATTTATAAACAGAGAAACAAAAATGTAAACTAAACTATGATACATGCCCATTCCACCGATTCAGAGAATCAACCGGTGGAATGGTTGGATGAATCCATTTGCCTATAACCAAAAAAGAATCAATACACAGATAGCTTGTAAACTAGACAAACGAAGTCAATGGGATCTCTTACTTTCAAATTAGAATTGCATACAGATCTCACAGTCCCACTATGTTACAATACTCTATTCAATCTCCAAAAACACAATACCTCAATGAACTATCAATTGTATCTACTGTATCTACTGTCTAAAACCAACTAATTTAGGGCATAAATAGTAACTCCTCACAAGTACTACCAACTCAATTCCCAGCAGCTGGAAGCTTCCAAGCGGCTGGGAGGAGACAGCTAAGACAACTAGCATAACAAACTTCTAACTACCTGCACATCCTCCTAGGTCAATCTAAAACATAAGAATTGGTCTAATGGACCTTATTACATCAAAAAGTCAAACATACTATAAGTAGACTTATGTTCTATTTTGCAAGGGTGCTCTTGCACCATACTCCCCAGAAGAAGAAATCTCAAGTCCACTTGAGATGAGAGTATATAGATCTGCACCATGTTTCTAGATTTGCTCTTTAGTCATCCACACTGCTTCTGAATCAGGTTTTCCCTGCCAAGACACCAAATACTCCAAATAGTTTTTGTTCCATGTCTTCTTGATCACTCTTGTGTCCAAAACCTTCTGCAACTGTGGGGGATCATGTTTTGGAATGTCATTAGTTGTTGTATCTTGTAGTAGGTCCTGTTCTTCATCTAGATTATGCTTGTATGGAGTTAAATCACATACATTGAATATAGGTGATAAACCAAGATCTAGAGGGAGTTGTATCTCATAAGCATTTTGTCCATGCTTTCTCAAAATCTGACATGGTCCAATTTTCCTTTGCATGAGTTTAGTATATTTGCCCTTAGGAAGTCTTTCCTTCTTCAAATGAACCCATACTAAATCTCCAACATCAAACTATACATCCTTCTTCTTTTGATCAGCATATGCTTTATACTTCAAGGTTGTTTGCTGTAGCTGGGTCTTTACTTGATCATGAAGCTCTTTTATGGCTTCTGCAAAAGATTCACCATCTGCACTAACAGAATCTCCTGTAGGTAGATCTCTCAATTCCAAAATTCCTCTTGGATGCATACCATACACTATCTGAAAAGGTGATTTCCCTGTACTCCTATTGACAGTATCATTATAGGAAAATTTTGCCTAGATAGGATAGTATCCCACTTTTCTCCATGTTGTCTTGTCAAACATTTGAGCAAATTCCCTAAGGAACGATTGACTACTTCAGTCTGTCCATCTGTTTGAGGATGATATGCGGATGAAAAAGACAAATTTGTGCCCAGTTTCTTCTAGAGGGTTCTCCAGAAATGACCAATAAACTTCACATCCCTATCTGACACTATGCTCAATTGCAATCCATGTATTCTGACAATCTCCTTGAAAAACAAATCTGCAATATATGAAGCATCAGCAGTGGTTTTGCATGGCAAGAAATGTGCCATTTTGCTGAATCTTTCCACTACAACAAAAACACTATCAAATCCTTTCCTTGTCCTTGGTAAACGTAAGACAAAATCCATACTTATGCTTTCCCATGGTCTGGAAGGAATGGGTAAAGGCTGATATAAACCTGCATTAGTTGATCTCCCTTTTGTTTTCTGACATATCACACATGTCTCTACAAACTTTCTAACATCTGATTGTAACTTAGGCCAATAATAATGTCTTCTAACAAGATCAAGAGTCTTATCCAAACCAAAATGACCTGCCATAGCTCCACAATGTTTCTCTTTAATAATGTTCAACCTCATTGAACACCTTGGAATACACAACTGTGCACCTTTGAACAGCAATCCATCCTGGATCAGAAATTCAGAGAAATCAGCATGATATTTATCTCCAAAAGAAGTACATACTTGATATATCTCTCCAAAATCTTCATCACCAGCGTACATGGTCTTCAATGAATCAATTCCAACACTTTCTAACTAAATTTGGTTGACTGTTAGAGCTCTCCTACTCAAGGCATCTGCTACCTTATTCTTGACTCATTTCTTATGCTTCAATGTAAAAGTAAAAGCTTGTAAAGTTTCTACCCATTTCATGTGTCTGTGGTTCAGCTTCTGCTGGCTATTGATAAAACTTAAAGCTTGATTATCTGTGAATATGATGAATTCCTTTGGCATCAAGTAATGCCTCCATTTCTTGAGTGACTGGACTAAAGCATATATATCCAAATCATATGATGAATACCTCTTTTTAGCATCATTGAGCTTCTCACTGAAAAATGCAATTGGCCTTCCTTCTTGGCTGAGTACTGCTCCAATGGCCATGTGACTGGCATCACATTCTACCTGAAAGATCTTGTTAAAGTCTGGAAGTGCAAGGACTGGCTGTCGTGCCACCTTCTTCTTCAATGTTTCAAAAGAATCATCTGCTTCCTTAGTCCAAGCAAATCTGCACTTCTGTCCTCCTCTTATAGTATCAAGCATGGGTGCACAAATATGACTAAACCCTCTTATAAAATTTCTGTAGAAGGTTGCTAGCCCATGAAAACTTCTGACATCATTCATAGTCCTTGGAGTTGGCCAAGACAATATGGCACTTACCTTCTCCTTATCCATTTACAGCTTTCCTTGTGAAATGACAAAACCCAAATATGTGATCTTCTCCTGCATGAACAAACACTTATCCAAATTTATCATTAGCTACTCTTCATGTAACCTCTTGAGAACCAAATCTATATGTCTGAGATGTTCTTCCTTTATGTTGCTGAAAATCAGAATGTCATCTAGATATACTATGACAAACTTTGCCATGAATTCTCTCAAAACCTCATTCATCAATCTCATAAAAGTACTAGGTGCATTAGACAACCCAAAAGGCATAACTTTCCATTCATACAACCCTTCATTGGTTTTGAATGTTGTTTTTCATTCATCTCCTAGCCTAATCCTGATCTAATGATAACCACTCTTCAAATCTATTTTTGTAAAATACTTAGCACCTCCCAAACAGTCAAGTAAATCCTCTATCCTAGGGATTGGAAACCTATACCTGATTGTGATCTTATTAATAGCCCTAGAATCTGTGCAAAGCCTCCAAGTGCCTTCTTTCTTTGGTGCTAGTATAGCTAGTACTGCACATGGGCTTAAACTTTTACCAATCAGACCTGTGTCTAACAATTCCTCAATTTATCTTGCTACTTCTGCATTCTGTTTTGGAGTTAGCTTATATGCTACTTTGTTTGGAAGTGTAGATCCTGGGATTAGATCTATGCAATGGTTGATAGCCCTTACAGGTGGTAGAGATCTTGGCATTCCATCAGAGATGATGCCTTTATATTTATCCAATAGCTCTTGGAAAGCTGGGTCTATGAACCTCTGCTTCCTCTCTTTCTTGACTACTTGCTGCTATTCTTTATTCACTGTCAGACATGGAATTAGGGCATATGCAACTGCACCTTCTACTACTTCTTTCATGAACTGTTTTCCTTCTATCAGTATTACCTTCCCCTCTTTTCCTTTTGATTTCTCTTCCTTCTCTATCAATGGTAGTAACTCAGTCACAGTACCATTCTTAGTGATTGTATAGGTGTTTCTAACACCATCATGGCATGCCTTCAAGTCATATTGCCATGGTCTACCAAATAAAAGATTGCAAGCATCCCTCTTGGTAATGTCAAACAACAACCTGTCTTTATATGCTCCAATCTAAAATTCTACCCAAGCCTGTTCTTCTAAAACCGTCTGCTGACCTTGGGTAAGCCATGAGACCTTATATGGGGATGGGTGAGGCAATCTCCTAAGCTTAAGCTTTGTTACCATTTCATCAGATACAAAATTTTCAGTAGAACCAGAATCAATTAAAACTTTACATGCCTTACCTCCTGCTTTGCAAATGGTTCTGAAAAGAGACTTTCTTTGTGGGGGTTCTTTGTCAGGTACCTTCATGGTAGTCATTGTTCTTCTCATCATTAGAGATTCTCTACTCTTTGGATACCCATAATTGTTAGGAGCATTCATACTCTAAAAAGCATTAGAGCCTGTTGCACTTTGACTATCAGGTTCTTGGATCAGATTCGTTCTCCTTTCTCCTGTTGAGCTTGTTGCCTTTTCTGGACATCTGCTGGCTATATGGCCTTCTTTGTTACAGTTATAACATCTAATAGATCCTCTGCCTTGGGATCTTCCTCTGAAAGGTCTTTTGCCTCTGAAGTTTCCTTGTTGATTGTAACTTTCTCTCTAGTTTTGGTTGTTATTTCCCTTGTTGTCATGATTGGATTCTCCCTGATATCCATGTCCATGTCCTCTACCTCTGAAAGGACTTCTTCCACCTCTTTGCTATTTTCCTCTTCCTCTATTGTTCCATTCTTGTCTTCTCTTTAACTTCTCTTCTACATTCAATGCCAATTGAAAACATTTCTGAACTGTATCTGGATTATGCAAATTCAAATCTTCCTGAATGTTGAACCTCAATCCATTAAGGTATCTAGCTACCTTTTCTTCCTCACTTTCTTTTACCTTTGTCTTCGCACAAAGTTTCATGAATTCCTCTGTATATGAGCTGACACCTAGCTCCTTCTGCTTCAGGTTTTGCTTCCTCTTGTGTAATTGGATACTGTAATCCAATGGAACATAGGCTTCCTTCACTAAAACCATCATCTTCTTCCATGTAGTGACTCTACGCTTTCCTTCTTGTACTCTGTCATCTTGGACAAAATTCCACCATGTCAATGCAATTTCTTTCATCTTTGATTGGGCTATCTTCACTCTCTGTTGTTCCGGTATCTCCTCTGTCTCAAAGAAATTGTTTAGGGAGTCTATCCACTCCATCACTGAATCAGGATCCATCTTTCTTGTAAACACTGGCAAATCTAGTTTCACATCCATGGTCCTCCTCTCCATGCCTTTGAGGGCATTCAAAAGTGGCCTCTGGTCTGCAGGAATGACCTCATCATTTTACCTAGGGATCTCTTCTTCTTCCTGTTGTGTGGTTACACAACACGCTCCATTTTGCATTATCAATATAGGGATCCAACTTTGCTGGCTTGTTCCCTTGTTTTTGTACCCTAGGCGGTAAAGGTAAAACAGTGTCAGTCAGTATGCATATGCCTAAGGTCAGGTATATTTGTGATCTTGAAGTCTGAGCCAAATTTGAAAGTCTAAATCTATCCTTAGAAAGCTTACCATGTGAAAGAGCTTGAAATTCTAGGCAGGTTTGCCTTTTACATCACCCTAAAATTCGTCCATATGAGAAAGTTATGACAAGTCAAAGGTCTGGTCAAACATGATTTTAGGAGGGTCATATTTCATAACAACGAGCATCATGATATTATAACATCACCTGATATTATAATATCATGCTGATATTATAATATCACCCTGCTTAGAAAATCCACCGTCTGCATATTTGCATGCGCATGTCAAAGTCCTATTGGAGGGTCATCATCCTGGTCTTTCAAGGGAGGGTCATATTTGCTGATATTCGCTAATATGATGATGACGTCATCATATCCTCCTGATCTCCTTTTGCATGATCATGATGATCACCCTATCTTTTAAGGGGGGGTGATACTCTCAGCAGTAGGATCATATTTCAAATCCTCCTATTTTCCTTCGACATGATGATGATGATGATATCATTCTTTTCCCAATATACAGAAGCTAAACATGACGGTGATGTCATATATAATATGAAGGGTGATCGGCCTGACTTTTGCCATCGGCCAAGTTTAAGGTAGTCTCCCCGATGGAAAAGTCCATCAGCCTAGCTTTTGCTATCGGCCACGCTTTGTATTGTCTCCCCGATGGGAGTAGTCTTACCGATATGGTAGTTCTTCGGCATAGTTTTAACTATCGGCCGAGTCTTAGATTTTTCTCCCCGATGTTGTAGTCTGCCCGATGAAAGTGGCTATCAGCATAGGGTTAGCTATCGGTGAAGTTTAATTATGTCATCCCGATCATATGTGGTCACACTGATGCAAATATGATGCTGACCCGAGATGCAAGCAGATATGCAGGCTAGACGCGAAGGGTTTGTTAAATGGGATTAAATGCTTGTATATCCGGTGCCTTGTATGAAGGGCTCGAAACATACAATACATAATATACAAGGCCGGAATTGAAATGGTTATTAAATAGCGAAAGTTTGTTGTATCTTTTGTGATTGTATGTTTAGACATACATTGCGATATACATTGAACTTATACAACGGCGGAATTGAAATCATATAAAAAGTGATTAATTCCTTGTATGTTTTGCGCTTGTATATGCAAATTTGGAACTCGATATACAAGCCGGTAATGTACAAGGAGCGGATTCGAAGGAAAGTTAAAAGCAATTAATTCCTTGTATATTTTACGATGTATCAGCAGATTTGAAGTCCGATATACAAGGAAATGGGCGGGAATGCAAAGCGATAGAAATTTAGATCACCAGAATGCATTTTTCTAGTCAACGATGGTTGACCTGAGTGTTTTTGACGCTGTTTATGCATTTAATGCATAATTTCCACTGATTTAGGGCCCGATTGCCTCTAGCTGCACATTTTGAGGCCTATTTAATAAAATGTTTAAATTCCTGTTGTTTATCAAATGATGCTGGGCTTAATGCTTGTATGTTTATTGCAGGAAGTCTCAGAGCTGTTTGAAGGTGAACATTGCAAAGTTGCACATGGAGGCAACATGAACCAGAAGTGAGGAGGATATTGTCAAATATGCTATTTGCCAGCTGGAGACCAAATCAAATCAAAGATGCTGGAATATTCTGTGCCAGTTATACATTTGCGAACTGGCAAAGCATGTGCTATTCATCTGGACCATTGATTGTTTTGGGAGGATCCTAATCCTTGGATCATTGTAACTATTTTCTGGCATTTGTTCTATATAAGAGCCAGAGCTTGTCGAAAAAAGAGAGAGAGATACATTGGAACATCTGGCACAATAAGGCCAATTACTGTAGAATCAAATAGGAGATCGGATTACTAAGACTAATGAGGATTGAATTGTTGAAATGTCAAGGTTCTTTCTTCAGATCACTGTAAATGTACCTGTTCTTGAGCATACTGAATGGATATGAAGTTTTAGATTACATCCTGATTGTAAATTTTACGTAATCTTCATGTTGATTTCCGGATATGTACTAGTGAATGTTGTGTTCAACTAGAAGCGCTTTCATTTCATTACATGTTGTTATCAACTTTTCCTTTGAAGATTTGCACTGGATCATGCGAATTTGTGGAATGTCCTGGTGAAGTATGATTCTAGTTTCCTTCTTTTCATTGCATGTATGGGAGCTTGTATGTGGATCAGTGATCTTAGTCAAGTAGTTTTGGGAATCTCATTCTTTAACCCTTTTCCTTTTTTTTAATTTCATAAATTCATCACCATAACTGCAAATCATGATAAATAACAAGCAGAACAGAGAAATATGCTGACATCTCGTAGATAATCGAAAATCCTTAGCATATTTGAGTTAAATGCATGTAGTATTGAAAATATCATGCAAGGAATCATAAATATTGGTATAAATCATGTAAATATCAGCCTGTAGGCACATTATTTGAGTGAATCCATAAGTGCAGAGGTAGAATTGTTAAAGATTTGTATAGGGCAGACATAAAGAATAGGATATTTGGAGGCATATTGATGAAATTTTGTAGAAATTACTGAAGAACGTAAGGCCCCTGGATGGAAAATAGCAACACACATCAACCACTGAGTAACGTCAGTAGATTAAGACCTAATCAATGGAGACTTGGGATCATGAATTCTCTGAATTCATCGTATCTTTCAAGATGAGTAAAGGTTGTTGTGTAACTTTTATTCTATGTTTGTATATGACTAACATCATCACCAACATAAATTGGTGCTAGAAGGAGGGCTGAATAGAGAATTTCTGGATTTCTACAAATATTGCATAAATATTTCGGCATTTGAGTTAAATGTCTGCAAATATCTCTTATCTGAGATGTTTTGGTTGCACCTTTGCAAAGATCTAGCTCGAAACATCAAAGATTAGTTTGATTTTCTGAACTTTCAAGTTTTATTCTGAGATATGGTAGATCTCATTAAAATTTCAAAATCCTAAAAAATTGGAAAATAGAGTCTCAATTTGATGGATGCATATGAAAATAATTGTCAAATTAACATTCCTTTATCTCAAGAAACTTTGAATAGGAAGCTTTACCCTCACAGTTTGTCTAACTTTGGTTTATCTACCTGTTGCAGGATACACCAGACTGTGAAACACAGTGAAATTAATTGTTTAACTTTCCTTACAAGGTTGGATTTATACTTGAAAGGATTAATATTTTTTTGGATGTATTCAGGACTGAAATTTGCTAGGAAAATGAAGAAGTTCTGGACCAACGAAATGAGGAAATTCTGGAATAGCGAAGAGAAGCAACACCCCTAGTGATGAATTGCTTAGAAAATACAATAACTGAATCGGTTATAAAAGGTAATGAAGAGGAAACATCTTTCCTTGATTCATTCTATGGTGGGATTGATAGTTCTTTACTTCCTAATACCAGTAAGGACCAGTCAGTATGCAGGTATGAATCCTGTGAAAATTCTAGAGAAGAAACCACTCATCAGGATAATATTTTTGATTCTGATCCTAATACTCTTGATAAAGAAGATGAAACGTCTTTCTTGGAGTCTTTCTATGGTAAAGAGAAGTGTAAACAGATAGTAGAACAATTTAAATGCACTACTGATGATGAAGTTCCTATGATAGTAACTCAGGGAGTCATAGAAAAGAAGATAAATGCTGATTTACTGCCTAACTGGGTTGAATTGAATGGTCAAATACAAGAATGTTGCAGGTTAATGGAACCAGGCACTTTACTAGATAGAAGATGTGAATTATTTAATGAACAATTCCTGAAAGATGAAGATGTAGAAGACTTTGGAGTTGTTGTGCATGATCAGACGTCACTCCAGAAATATTTTGAAAATGAAATAGGGAAGTCTTCTTATTAGTTGAATGCCAATTCTCCTTTACAGTCAAGTGATTTAGAAATGATAAATTTCTGTATCTCAGGTTGTGATAATAAAGATACTTATTTAGATGCTGATGTGCAGGAAATTGAAGAAAATATTGAGAAGTTTCCTAAACTGGAGGATAAATTGAACATCCAGAATGAAGGGATAAAGCTGGATAAAGATGAAGAATTAATACATCAAGAGTCATACATCCTTCAATTTGAAGAGAGACCAGACACTGAGCCAAGCAATGAAAATATAGAATTAAATGGAAGATCGGCTATCAACAAACAAGCATGTCCAACGGAACTAGAAATACACTAGGTTGTATTTCTCCTTTCCACAGTAAATGATGTTGAATACTATTTTGATTATGGAAATTTGAGAGATAGGATATGCACATGGATTAATCATGAACATGATGAGCTGCCTCAGTTGCTGATCATCAAGAGTTGTTCTGTTGAATACAGTGAATTCAGAATATCAGAATATTTTTTAGAATATAAAGATAAATTTGCTAGGTTGAGAACCATAACTAATACCCTAATGCTCCTACACAATCAAAAGAAGTATGCAAATACAAGTGTATTTGGGTCGTTTTCTGGTTTTTGTTTGCCTAGTAGTGGTTTGTATATAATTTTGTAGGTTAGTTGTTTGTACAGTCTGCTTGTTTTGCTGTCTTGTTCTGTTTCTTTTATTTCCTTTTGTAGGTTAGCTGTTTGTACAGGTTGCTTTGTGTTTTGCATTGTTGAGTCTTTGTTTTGGTTGGGCAAAACTGGTGCACCTTGTTACTTAAGAACACTGTAGATTAGAATTCAAAAGTTGGATATAAGTTTTTACATAGGTTGTAACTCATGTCAGTATAGGTACTCTTGATCAGGTCTGTGGTATCATATTCATCAGTACTACTTTTCTTGAGTCAAGGCGATCCTCACAATGACACACCTAACAGCCTTGGGTTTATTGAACATATCAGTGTAGGTGTTAAGTGAAAAATCTAAAGGTTGCCCTTACTACCATTGCAATTCTCAACTTAATTTCAACAAGTGACCATTCCTTGTATCATGAAGCTACAATTGTTATATCTTAAGAAATTAAATTCAAAATATAAAATAAATAAAATAATAAAATGGATTTTCTAAAATCCAGATTAAGTCATCTAAGTAACTCTACCGGGGCTATAGATGCCTGCTGGCAGTGGGGATCTACTTAGGGGAATTGCAACGATAACCTTGCCGGGGCTATGGACGCCTGCTGGCAGCAAGGCTCTATCTAGTTGGCTATGAGGGATGAACCAAACTACATAGCTTAACACCAGTCACTGATTTATTCAACTCACTTTAAAGATGAGTAAATGAATCACATGCACACAATTGATCCCTTATCAATTCATTGTTAGATTGATGAACATGATACCAGTTAGAAAGGATTAGGATGCTCATGCTTAATAGGAGTTGGAAATTTATGTTTTAATTTATCCTCACCTTTTGAATTATTTGAATTTTGTTGTTTTCTTTGGTGGCAAGTTGTTGTGTGGTTACACAACATGCCCCATTTTGCATTATCAAAACAGGGACCCAACTTTGCTGGCTTGTTCCCTTGTTTTTGTGCCCTGGGCGGTAAAGGTAAAATAGTGTCAGTTAGTATGCATATGCCTAAGGTCAGGTATATTTGTGATCTTGAAGTCTGAGCCAAATTTGAAAGTCTAAATCTATCCTTAGAAAGCTTACCATGTGAAAGAGCTTGAAATTCTAGGCAGGTTTGCCTTTTACATCACCCTAAAATTCGTCCATATGAGAAAGTTATGACAAGTCAAAGGTCTGGTCAAACATGATTTTAGGAGGGTCATATTTCATAACAACGAGCATCATGATATTATAATATCACCTTGCTTAGAAAATCCACCATCTGCATATTTGCATACGCAAGTCAAAGTCCTATCGGAGGGTCATCATCCTGATCTTTCAAGGGAGGGTCATATTTGCTGATATTCGCTAATATGATGATGATGTCATCATATCCTCTTGATCTCCTTTTGCATGATCATGATGATCACCCTATCTTTTAAGGGGGGGTGATACTCTTAGCATCAGGATCATATTTCAAATCCTCCTATTTTCCTTCGACATGATGATGATGATGATATCATTCTTTTCCCAATATACAGAAGCTAAACATGACGGTGACGTCATATATAATATGAAGGGTGATCGGCCTGACTTTTGCCGTCGGCCAAGTTTAAGGTAGTCTCCCCAATGGAAAAGTCCATCGGCCTAGCTTTTGCTATCGGCCACGCTTTGTATTGTCTCCCCGATGGGAGTAGTCTCGCCGATATGGTAGTTCTTCGGCATAGTTTTAACTATCGGCCGAGTCTTAGATTTTTCTCCTCGATGTTGTAGTCTACCTGATGAAAGTGGCTATTGGCATAGGGTTAGCTATCGGTCAAGTTTAATTTTGTCATCCCGATCATATGTGGTCACACCGATGCAAATATGATGCTGACCCAAGATGCAAGCGGTTATGCAGGCCGGACGCGAAGGGTTTGTTAAATGGGATTAAATGCTTGTATATCCGGTGCCCTGTATGAAGGGTTCAAAACATACAATACATAATATACAAGGCCAGAATTGAAATGGTTATTAAATAGTCAAAGTTCGTTGTATCTTTCGTGATTGTATGTTTAGACATACATTGCGATATACATTGAACTTATACAACGGCGGAATTGAAATCATATAAAAAGCGATTAATTCCTTGTATGTTTTGCGTGTGTATATGCAAATTTGGAACCCAATATACAAGCCAGTAATGTACAAGGAGCGGATTCGAACGAAAGTTAAAAGCAATTAATTCCTTGTATATTTTACGATGTATCAGCAGATTTGAAGTCCAATATACAAGGAAATGGGCGGGAATGCAAAGCGATAGAAATTTAGATCACCAGAATGCATTTTTCTAGTCAACGATGGTTGACCTAAGTGTTTTTTACGCTGTTTATGCATTTAATGCATAATTTCCACTGATTTGGGGCCCGATTGCCTCTAGCTGCACATTTTGAGGCCTGTTTAATAAAATGTTTAAATTCCTGTTGTTTATCAAATGATGTTAGGCTTAATGCTTGTATGTTTATTGCAGGAAGTCTCAGAGTTGTTTGAAGCTGAACATTGCAAAGTTGCACATGGAGGCAACATGAACCAGAAGTGAGGAGGATATTGTCAAATATGTTGTTTGCCTGCTGGAGACCGAATCAAATCAAATATGCTGGAATATTCTGTGCCAGTTATACATTTGCCAACTAGCAAAGCACGTGCTATTCATCTAGACCATTGATTGTTCTGGGAGGATCCTGATCCTTGCATCATTGTAACTATTTTCTGGCATTTGTTCTATATAAGAGCCAGAGCTTGTCGAAAAGAGAGAGAGAGATACATTAGAAAATCTGGCACAATAAGGCCAATTACTGTAGAATCAAATAGGAGATCGGATTACTGAGACTAATGAGGATTGAATTGTTGAAATGTCAAGGTTCTTTCTTCAGATCACTGTAAATGTACCTGTTCTTGAGCATACTGAATGGATATGAAGTTTCAGATTACATCCTGATTGTAAATTTTACGTAATCTTCATGTTGATTTCTGGATATGTAACGGTGAATGTTGTGTTCAACTAGAAGCGCTTTCATTTCATTACATGTTGTTATCAACTTTTCCTTTGAAGATTTGCACTGGATCATGTGGATTTGTGGAATGTCCTGGTGAAGTATGATTCTAGTTTCCTTCTTTTCATTGCATGTATGGGAGCTTGTATGTGGATCAGTGATCTCAGTCAAGTAGTTTTGGGAATCTCATTCTTTAACCCTTTTCCTTTTTTTTAATTTCATAAATTCATCACCATAACTGCAAATCATGATAAATAACAAGCAGAACAGAGAAATATGCTGACATCTCGTAGATAATCGAAAATCCTTAGCATATTTGAGTTAAATGCATGTAGTATTGAAAATATCATGCAAGGAATCATAAATACTGGTATAAATCATGTAAATATCGGCCTATAGGCACATTATTTGAGTGAATCCATAAGTGCAGAGGTAGAATTGTTAAAGATTTGTACAGGGCAGACATAAAGAACAGGATATTTGGAGGAATATTGATGAAATTTTGTAGAAATTACTGAAGAACGTAAGGCCCCTAAATGGAAAACAGCAACACACATCAACCACTGAGTAACGTCAGTAGATTAAGACCTAATCAACGGAGACTTGGGATCATGAATTCTCTGAATTCATCATATCTTTCAAGATGAGTAAAGGTTGTTGTGTAACTTTTATTCTATGTTTGTATAGGACTAACATCATCATCAACACTTCCCTATCTTCTTCTCTACCAGAACCTACTCTATCCCTCAACTTCTCCAACTCATCCTTCAATTCCTGATTCTGAGCCTTCACAGCCTTGCTCTCGGCAATCTACTTCTTTACCAGAACTGCCAACTCATCGTTGGTCATTCTTGTCAGGAACTCTGATGTTCCTTCTGCATCCGACATCTTGTATTTCTTTTTCTTCTCAAAAGATTTTTCCTTTGCTCTGATACCACTATGATGTAGAGCCACATAGTAAAAGCTTACAAATAGGGTGAAAAACCCATTAAACCCACCAAATAGCTAATGCTATTTCCTATCGGCAAGATATCTCTCTTGTCACTTGCCAGCATCATCATCATATTCAGTGAACACAATTATCCTCCTGATGATCACTATTCACCTTACCGCCAAACTCTATCTGCATCATCATGATGTTCAGCATCATCTGCATATTTTATCAACAGGATATAAAATATTAGGTTCCTCCCATATATCCTGATGACGACAACCTCATGCACCTCTCTTCTGATGCTTACGTCACCCTGATATTCAACCCACTTACACAACCAGCATCAGGATATAACTTATCAGGTCATATTGACACATCCTGATGATGATACTCAACTTTATGCACATGACAAATATTCCACTGAATATTCCTCCCGTGATCCACTTAGTGTTAATCTCCTATCGCCAAGACATGAACTAACGGTGAACACTTCGCATTGATCACCCCAATATCCTACGCCTATGCCAAAACACTTGTCGTCAGCTGGATAAAAGTTTATCGGGTGATATTTGGGAATGTCTTAGTGACGATGACGTCACATGCACTGTTACTTCCTCCGATGTCGACATCACCTGGATATAAGACTCATTCATGTGCTCCGCAGCATGATATAAATTATTAGGTTATAATGAAATATCTTGATGAAGATAAACTTCAACTACCTGATGTTCAAACAAAAGATGCACCTTCTCCTTTCTTTGGCAAATGTGACTTTGACTCGCCGTTGACCCATTTGATTGTACCTTCGTCTATGTGTATGCTCTAGCATACAACAACGATATGCAGATGATAGATACACACAAAATGATGATCTTGAAGATGATATATATAGGAAATATATATCCCAACTATTTTATCATGATGCCTTCAAAACAGGCATTCTCCATAAGTTTCAAGACTCGATCCAGATAGCGATATGCACATAGATGCAAATGCGATATACACAGTATGTAATGTTGCATGCAAATGTTGTATATCCGTTAAATGTATATTTTTGACAAAACTCTTAGAACTTCACAATTTCACATAGAAAACATGATGATTGGGCCGGATCATCTCTTGAACAATTCAAGCTTAGAATTTATCCTCCAAAAACCCTAGCACATGAGGATGCTAGGATAACTCACAACATGCTAACAATCGATCCCACGAACATGAAATGCATAAACAAAGAAATAAAAATGTAAACTAAACTATGATACATGCCCATTCCACCGATTCAGAGAATCAACCAGTGGAATGGTTGGATGAATCCATTTGCCTGTAACCAAAAAAGAATCAATACATAGATAGCTTGTAAACCAGACAAATGAAGTTAATGGGATCTCTTACTTTCAAATTAGAATTACATACAGATCTCACAGTCCCACTATGTTACAGATTCAATCTCCAAAAACACAATACCTCAATGAACTATTAATTGTATCTACTGTATCTACTATCTAAAACCAACTGATCTAGGGCATAAATAGTAACTCCTCATGAGTACTACCAACTCAATTCCCAATGGCTAGGAGCTTCCAAGCGGCTAGGAGGAGACAGCTAAGACAACTGGCATAACAAACTTCTAACTACCTGCACATCCTCCTAGGTCGATCTAAAACATAAGAATTGGTCCAATGGACCTTATTACATCAAAAAGTCAAACATACTATAAATAGACTTATGTTCTATTTTGCAGGGGTGCTCCTGCATGACACCATCTTTGGGGTTTGTTGCCTTTGCCAATTTGACAAAAGTTAGTTTGCCTTTGATTGCCACTCCCCTTTCATCTATTGTTCCCATTTCCCAAGTTGCTGCAAGATAGGATTCAACTTCCTTGGCTGTACCATTGTTGCCAGGCATTGAAAAAGTATGTGTTGAACTAGGCCTTCAAGAGCAAGATTTAGAGAAAAATGTACTTGAAGAAGTTGAGAAAGAGGTGCTTGACAAGCCTTTGTTTGAAGTGACAAATGCAAAAATAATTGAGATTTCAAATAGTCCCCTGGAAAAGAACCAAACCAAAGCAATTTTGGGGGCAACACAGAAAGATGTACTGATGAATTAGAAGAATCTTGCAGATGAAGAAGAAGATTTAGATAAAGGGGTAGAACAAGAACAAGAGCTACTTGAAGGAGCACCTAATGCTGATAATGACAACTTTAATAAGTCTATAGAGCCTTCTTCCTCAGCACCTGACTAGGTGCAAAGAAGAATGGCATACCTAGAGCGCCAGGTGGAAATAATGAAATTAGATCTAAGTGCCATTTTGTCACATGCACAAAAGCCAAAGAAATAGAAGAAAGAAAATGTGCAATATAGGATTTACAGGGATGAGACTGGATCTAGAATAGCTGAAGTACTTGGCCAGCTAGCTAGTGCCAACAGAGAATAGGTCAGGGCAAAAGATTATACCATAACAACTGTAAATTTGGGACAAGCTACAAGAGCTCAGAAGGTTGATGAATTCAAAAGTTTTGTTACTTCAATCCTAGAACAGCTGGATAATGATGAACTCTCAAAGAAAGTGCTGAAGCAGCAGAATGAGGAGCTCCAAGCATGCTTGCATTTTTTGATAAAACCAGTAGATTTAGATGGTGAGATAAGGATAGTTCCCACCTTTCTATTGAAAGATGAAATGTCCAAGCTTGGTGAAGTTTGGACTCTATCAAAAGGCACTCAAAGTTGGATAATCAGAGTGTGCGAGAAAGGATGTGAAACAATTGACGATGTAGCTGAATTTCATAAGAATTTGGTTCAACTTCGAGAACATTAAAAGGACTTGCATGAGGAATGTGATTCTTTTGATGAATATTATTCTCAGATATTGCCTTGAGTACAAGCAATCAAAGACTTGCCTGCTCAGACACTGTTGTCTAAAAATATTTTGACAGGGGATAGATTGTACAAAGCCACTAACTGGTATTAGCAAATAAGGTTGAGAAAGGAAGTCTTTGAGAGCATCAGGGAAGCCTACAAAATAGTAGATGAGAATATATTGGCTCTTATTTATGGAATAAATGATACTCTGAAAGATTGTCTGGTAACGGCCTGTGATGATTTGGAGCCATACGATGTGAAAGGATGTAAAGATAAGTTACATAAGATAGTTTTTAAAGATACTAAGCTAGATGTGGAAGCTAGATTGGACATAGTCAGTGATCTCATAACTAAATTCAATGCATTTCATAAAGAAAAGATAGAGATAGAGAAAATATATAATCTATATAGTCAAGAATTAGAGATGTTCAAATACCAAGCCAATCACCTCAAGAACCCGGACCCCTCAGATATCAATCCAACACTATCATCTTGGGTCAGCTACCGCAACAAGATGGCATCAGAAGAAGACAAAATAGATTTGGATGATGAATCTTAGCATATTTTTGAATATTTTGAAATGTAATCCCATCACTAATGTAATGTGCTATATTTGGAAGGACATGTGACGTTATTTTCTCATTATTATGCTTTGAAAAAGGTCTTTTCTATATATATGTTTGAATGGGCAGTCAAATTGTCTAGGTTCAATGTATCCGGGGGTCATTTTTCATCTTTTTCATAAGAGACAAAATGTAATTTGGGATTGTTATGAGCTATTATGAGTGCATTTAATGATGTAAATTTGGACCGTTGGTGTTGAGTTAATCTCCACTGTCCATTCAAAAACTCGGTATGGCTCCTCTTCTATATAAAGGGTTGCCATTTCTATTATTTGAGAGAAGACTCTTGATGATGAACTATTGATGTTGTACCATTTGAAGTTAATACAAAGAAAGTTTCTACAGTTCTCTTGAGAATTTGTCTATTGTAGTTTCTTATCTAGTTTTCATGGTTTGCTTCTTGATCTCCAATAGTTAATTAATTATGATTTGCAATGTTCATGGTTTGTTGAAGGTATTTGATGAATGTTCTTAGTCCATACTTTTACTACTTGTTGATGGTAGGTAACTGTGCAAAGTTAGTCTAGACTGATCAGTTGTGCTTAGTTCAATTGCATTTCATAAATTAAATTGTGCCATTGTGGGGTATTTGATGAATAAATGTAATCTAAAAATTTCTCAATTTCTATTGAAGATAGCATCATTTTCTATAGTGCTGTAACATTCATTTTCAGTTTGGTAACTCATTAAACTAGTTAAATTTCATAGCATACGTCTACCTAGAGCAGTTTGTATATTATGAATGTCACTTAGGATTTCTCTAAAACCTTATTTTCTTTTACCTTTCCTTTGAAAACAATTATTAGCTTAGGTATTTACAGCATTTTAAATTGTCTTATCAGCTGAAATCATAAAGGGTTTGCATGAAATGCTATCCAAGCTATCTAAATCTATCAATTGTAGGTAAGAACCCTTGTTGGCATAGCTAGTCATTCCAACTAAGTCATTCTAAGAAAGCTAAGACCTAGCTGTAGAAACCTTGGAGTAGTCTTACCTAGGGTAGGATACTTTTCAAGAGAGGTGTGAAACCAACAATCACACCTGCGTTGTTGTGTGCTAAAACACCATCAACAAGTACTTCTTTGCCAAAAAAAGTCAATACTACCCTTCTTGAAAAATGCTCCTCAAATGGCAAGAGGTATGTTACAAGTTTATTATTTAGTCAACTTTATTCTTTAGTCTTGATTTTTTTATCTTATAAGGGTGGAATCATAGAGACAACCTCATCAGGGCTATAGACACTTAACTGGTAGTGAGGCAATGTGTAGGTAGTTCATCAGGTAAGAATCATTCGTGTAGCTTAATATAAGTGAAACCAAATGACCTTAGTTCACAAATGATGGGAATGAATACATATGCCCACACTTAGAGCTTTGGAATATGGATGGTTATGCTAGCTTTTGATTTTGATTCCTTGATCATGTTTTCATGTTTATTTGGCCTAGTGTGTTAGTGTAAGTAGAAATTCTAGGTTCTTAACTTGTGTTCATCTTTGGAATTCTTAGGAGCATTCTCCAAGTAGAGTCACCATTTGTTGCGCCTTGTGCACATGCCCCACTTTTCTTATGAGCTTACAAATATTATCTAGAAATACTACAACTCTAGGAGTTTCTAAAGCTTCATTGTGTTGAATGCTAATCATTGACCACCATCACTATCTTACTTGCTAATTTTTTGATGTAGCTATGAAAAAATTGGTTCCATAGAGGGGGATACACACACCTCCTATTGGAATTAGTCCAGACAACTGAGAGGGAGGGTGAATTAGTTGTCCCTAACTCTTTCAACTTTTTCTAAACTTTCAAATCTTCTTTCTTAATTAATGATGTAAACAATTAAGCATAAATCAACATGAGTAGAAACAACATGAACACACAACACCAGAATTTTGATGTGGAAAACCTAGTTAAGGGAAAAACCATAGTGGGGGTTAACCCACAAAAATGTGTACCATGTTAAAAGTACTTAATAAAATAGAAGGCACATGCCTTCGGGCGCACTGCCTAGAGCTCATTGCTCAAGAAGAGGCTCACTTCTTATAAGAAATTATGATTTACATAGAGATAATGAACTGAGAAATAACATCTACATTCATGCTTGAATCAGTGGTATAGGAGCACCTAAAGGAACACCTTAGAGCAAGAAGACACCAATGACCATGGGAGGAGCCCATGGAGCAAATCAAGTCAATTGGGACATCTTACAACTAGTTATGGCATGCTGTAATGGTCAAGATGATGTAATGGTCAAATGTCATGAGGGTCCTGGCAAGGACCCTACGACCAAAAATGATGTAAGTTAGGCCAATAGTGCCTCTAGAGTCAAATATAGGTGTCTAAGGTTAGGAACCAAGTGTAATGATCCTAAGGAGATCGAACATGATGGTTTGGTAGGGTAGAAATCCATTAAAACAAAGTTTAAAATTCAAATTTTTGAAACAAGCATTTAGGCAGGAAAGTCATTTTGAACTATTTTGATGGTTTAACCAACTCCAACCGATGGGAATCAGTTGTGGAAGTTGGGGCAGAGGTTATGTAAGCTTGTCCAAGGCATGAGATGGACGTGTGGAATCATTTGAGGCCTAGGTTGTACGGTCTGATAGAAATAAACAAAGGTTTTCATCTAGTTCTTGTTTTTCCTTACATTTCTGATGATCTTTTGATTTGTGGTGGCATGGTAAATGTCTTAAATCTTCATTGAATAGTATTAGACTTTATTTAATGCTCTAAGAAGGTTTCTAGACTAGTTTTATTTCTATTCATTTGACTGATACAAAGAACAACAAACTGTCCTGTGTGTTTTGATAGGTGACAATGCATTTTTGGACCTTTCCATGAATGTAAGACCCTGATTCTCATGGAATAGGTCCTTGATGACATGTACAATATGATTTCTAACCTTAACAAGGTAGGAGGAGTGCAGATTGGGAGGTGATCACCATTAGAAGGCAAGATTACATGTGAAAGAGCACGGGCATGATGGCACAGGTGTAACAGCAGGAGATCTACCTTAACAAGGTAACCTTTTTATGATTGATGTTGTCTAGTATGAGCACTGAGATGGTGTTAGACCTTTGAAAGAGGCCTGAAAGTGATTGGAAGTGGGAGATCTAGTAAACCCTAGGTTTTGGGTCGTAGAGATGGGGGTTTGGTGTTTAAACATTTGAATGAGTAAACCAATGTCTGAAACCTTGAAAATACCTTGTATTACAACCTCTCCTAAGACTGTTTGAAGGTTTGGAGTGAGTATGACAAGTATCCAATAGGGTTCCTTTGAAAAGTGGGCAAATTAGGCCTTGTAGGAAGGTTACAGGGTGTCAGAACAGTCAATTTGGTCCAAAGTAACAGTGCATGAGTTTTTGATATGCTATAGAAACCTGAAAAGGGTACTCTAATTAGTCATTTGTTTTAGAAGTTCTTTGGGAAAGATTGGAGAAAAGTGTAGATTACCCACTGAACAGGGCTACTAGGATTAGGCCTAGTTAAGAGGAGTTGTCAATGAACCAGTCAAAATGGTGTGTGAGACCTTTTGAATCTTGTTGATTAGGGTATGTTAAGACCCTAGAAGGTGTAAGATTACATCTTAGAAGTTGGAACTAGTCTGAGCCCTTTAGTGGAGTTTAGGGCAAGGAGAAGACTAGTGAGTCTTATTGGTTGAAGCCCACAATTGATTTAAATCTTTTGATCTTGCTAAATTGCCTCTAAAGACCTGACACCTCTGAATCAATCAATCCCTTTGAACACTCACAAAAACTTCTGCTCCTATCTTCAAATACTTCTTCACTGACTCTTCACTCTATACTCCCTTCACTCTTCTTCTTCTCTGCCCTAGTTTTGATCCTTTCTTTGGATTTAATTCATTTTATACAAGGATGCTTTTCAACAACTCTTCAACAAGTATTTATATGCTTCATCAACCTTGGAATGATCAACAAGGTTGGCTAAACTTGATGTGGATCATTACACTATTGGCCAAACACAACTAAGACTTGAATCTTCCTCTACAACCACGCCACGCTTCATAAAATATTCTTAGATCATCCGTAACATGTCAGGAACATCTGGTTGGCCAAGACTAGGACAAACATCAACCTCAAAGAAGAAATCTTCAATCAACAAGCTCAAACTTCAATTTGGACCTCCAAAATAGAAGCCACACGATCCAGAGACCTCCACAAGCACATTGAATTCATCAATAACATCCACTCTAAACTAAATTAGCAAAATCATCTATATCTTCCTCCAAAACCTCAAGAACACTATCTGTCATGACTGTCAGACTAGAAAGATAGCTTGCGGACCTCCAAAACATGAACCACTAGAGTTGATGCTACACACTAACTTCCCAAACATGCCTTTAGATTCACAGACCATAATATTTCACTACGGAGCGATCCAAACCAACTTACTGTCACACTATCTCTCTTGAATACTGCAAAATCTAGTTCTACTTAGATGGCCAAAACTTCTTCAAATCTTCATGTGGACTTCAAAAATCTTAACTGGAGTAACCTTTGACAATCCTCTACACAGCCATATGGTCCACATGCATTGATTGTCATTATCTTTCTCAATATCCTCAACAGTCTAGTCTTCTATACAAACAACAAAATATGATACAGTTGACACCAATGGCAACAAGGATATGTTGACATCAATGACAACACCACTTAGGCACATATTTGCAACACCTAATTAGTTAAATAATGATTTTCTAGGTTCATTGAGAAATAATTGTGAAAGAGTGCAAGGGAAGCCTTGAGCCCTCAGTCTTAGGGTATCCACCATAAAGATTATCAAAGCTCATAGGAATTTCAAGAGATAACCTTCATGAGGAGAATACATGGGGAGAATGACAAAAGAATCTTTGGTGGTATCAAGCACGGTTGTTTCTCAATTTTTTTGTATTGGAAATATTGTAGTGCATTTATGAGGCCCTAAAAAGTTCCAGACTTGACAACCTGAAAAGTGTATTAGTGTTGGTTTTATTAATTCTTTTAAAGACTCCACAAACTAACTTCGAACAATTTAAAGATCAATTCTAAAGAATTTAAAGTTCAATTATGAAGAATTTTCCTTAATGGTTCAAGTTTCTTTACCTCCTCGGTTTTGCTTCCATGCCACTGATGAAGAGCTCGTCAAGTACTATTTGAAGAGAAAACTGTGTGGGCAGCCACTTCGAGTTGATTCCATTACATAGATTGATTTATACAAGTACGAGCCTTGGGATTTACCAGGTAAGGCATTAATCTTTCTTGGATGACTTTGAATTTTTACATTAGAAAGAAAGAAATGAAATGAATTAAATTGATGTACATAAATAACCATATTAGGTCATTGGAACTGGAAAGTACATTTAGTTACAAATGAGATGTATTGGAGTAAATCAAAAGAAGTTAAACTCTAAACCTTAAGATCAAAATAAACATATATATAGCCATGCCAGAAAGTTGAATCAATAGATACTATGTTTTAAAAATATAACATTTTCATAGTCCATGAAAGATTTTTAAAAAAATCTTGTAACTTGTTTTTTCAAAAGATATTTACTAAAATATTATGTTTTTGATAATTGTTTAATTAATTGAAAGAAATAGTTGATACGATTACTTGATTAAGCTTGAAAATAAAATTATAGTTAGATGATGATTACTTATTTAAACTCCTAACCCAAACTCATCATCTAACTATAATTCTATTTTCAATCTTAATCAAGTAATCATATTAGCTATTTCTTTCAATTACTTAAACAATTTTCAAAAACATAATACTTCAATAAATGTCTTTTCAAAAAACAAGTTAGAAGATTTTATTTTTTAAATCTTTCATGGACTATGAAAATGTTATATTCTTAAAACACGACATTTGTTGATTCATATTGCACACATGGAGATATATGTATATTTCGATCTTAAGGTTTAGAGTTTAACTAATTTTGATTTACTCAGATACATATCATTTCTAACTAAATATACTTTCTAGTTTCATTGACCTACTATGCTTATTTATGTACATCAATATAATTCATTTTGTTTCTTTATTTCTGATGTAAAAATTAACAGTCAGCTAAGAAAGATTAATGGCTTACCTGGTAAATCCTATCGGTCATACTTGTATAAATCAATCTTTGTAACGGCATCGACTTGAACTGGCCACCCACACAGTTTTAACTTCAAATAATACTTGACAATCTCTTCAATAGTGGGGTGGAAGTAGAACCCAGGTGGTAAAAAAACTTGACCCATTCAAAGAAATTCTTTAGAATTGAACTTTAAAATCTTCATACTTGATCTTTAAATTCTTTGAATTCAATTTGTGGAGTCTTTGAATGAAGTAATAAAATTAGTTCACTAATACACTCTTTAGGTTGTCAAGTCCGCAACTTTTTAGGGCCTAGTAAATGCACTACTCCAATCTTTCTAATAAAAAGGAATTGATAAATGACCTTGCTTCATACCACTAAAGTTTCTTTTGTCATTCTCTCCATATATGCTCCTCATGAAGGTAACCTCTTGAAATTCCTTTAAGATTTGATAACCCTAAGTGATGCAACACACAACATACACTCAATAGAATTGTGCCACTAAACATATGAGAGACAAAGATTTGGAAGCTGGAACATTAAAAAAACTTCTATTCACCAACTCTGCTACTACAATGAGAGAAAACTCTCTTATATCCAAGAAAACAAAAAAATACCTTTTTTGGTAGATTTTGACAATTGTCAGATTTTGCCATTTTAGGTAATTTAACAATCATATCTTGAGAATCCAATTTTTTTCCCAAAAGCTTTCTAAAACTAAGGTAGGACGAAAGGCCAACTAATATTCTAAATTTGAAACATGAGTTTCGAGTTATTACAAAAGCAACTTTTTAAAAATTTAGAAAAAAACACTAAACTACCATTTTGAGGGCCAAGATGAAAGTTTCAAGCCCTGAAAAAGTGCCAAGATGGGGTCCAACCCATTAGGTCTGGTTGGTAAACCACTGGCCACCTCATAATGCATCCACCTATAAAATTTCATAGAAAACCCACATCCGAGTCAAAAGTTATGACCTTCAGAAGTCCCTGCATCATTCTCCTCTGGTTGAAAAGAATGCAGCTCCTGCAAGTGAGTGTCTTCGAACTGTTGCCACTTGACTGGATCCAACCATTGCACTTCCCACACTATAATCCATGTGCTATTTATTGGTGGCAATCCTTCCCACTGTACTAAATACTTGTTGTATTGTCCTTGCCGAGTGTAGATAGTTTTCTTATCAAGAACCTGTGCAATCTTTTCCTTCTTATGGGGAATGTGGTGGTGCCATGCCACTTCTGGTTGACTATCTTCAGCATCATCCTCACCATGGAATGCAAATAAATTAGAAACATTAAACACAGGAGAAATATCAAGATCATCTGGTAAACTGACCTCATATGCATTATCATTGATCTTCTTTGTAATTTTGCAAGGACCAATTTTCCTGTACTTCAACTTGTGGTATGTTCCAGTAAGAAACCACTCTTTTCTCAAATATACCATCACTAAGTCACCTTCATTGAATGTCTAATGTCACTTGCTAGTATCCACTACATTCTTATACCTCTCATTACTATCCTGCAAATTTTGTCTCACTCCATTCTGCAACTGTTGAAGGTGTTCTGCAAATGCTTCTTCATCATCACTGATCCTATCTTTCATTGGTATCTATACCAAATCTAGAACACCCTGAGGATTCCTACCATAAACAATCTAGAAAGGGGACTTTCATGTTGATCTATTAAAAGAACTATTATAGGCAAATTCAGCCTAGGGTAATGCTAAGTCCCATTGTTTTGGCTTTTCTCCAATAATACACCTCAACAAATTTCCCAGACTCTGATTGACTACCTCTATTTGCCCATCCGTTTGAGGATGGTAGGCACTACTAAACTATAACTTAGTCCCCATCTTCTTCCATAAAGTCCTCCAAAAATGACTAAAGAATTTGGTATCCCTATCAGAGGTAATAGTCTTTGGAACACCATGTAGTTGAACAACTTCTAAAAAAAATAACTCTGCTACCCTCGTTGTATCATTAGTTTTCTTATAGGCAATAAAATGAACCATCTTGGAGAACCTATCAACAACTACAAAAATGGAGTCATTACCTCATTGAGTATGTGGAAGTCCCAACATAAAGTTGATGCAGAGCCACGCAGCAAAAGCTTACAAATAGGATGGAAAAACCATTAATCCACTATCATGTTAAAATCTTGACATACAGCATGTATGCCTATAAGCCTGTCAGCATCATCATATTTTGGGTGAACACAAAATATCCTCCTGGTGACCACTGTTCACTTCCTTATCGGCAAGAAAACCACTATCGGCACCTATGGAATGGGTCATGCCGATCTCCACTTCACACCGATGTGTATCATCCACTTTATCACCTATCGGCAAGATATTGTTCATCGGCCAAGGGATACTGACTTACCCCCAATGACTAATGTCGCCCCGATAGTTTTATCGGTCATATACCGATCAGCCAGACTTGACTTATCGGCCTGACTCAAAAGCACTTCCCCGATGTCTGATATCATCCTGATATTTCTCTTCATCGGTCAAGTTGCCTATCGGCAACACCTCTCCTATCGGCCAAGCCTTAAAAAGTCTCTCTGACACTATTACTCCTGCCAATGCCGAAACTCTTAATGTCAGTAGGATAAATCTTCATCGGGTGATATTTGCAAATATCCTGATGATGAACTATAATATCCTCCTCCTGTCCTTAGCCAAAAAGTGACTTTGTCTCCCGCATATGATAGCGATATGCGGATGATGGATACACACGAAAGATGATCCTGATGACGATATACACAGGAAGTATATATCTGATTTATATCATCTTGATGCATTCAAAACATGCAATTTTCATAAGTTTCATGACCTGATCTGGATAGTGATATACACACATATATCGATGCGATGCACACTGTCTGTAATGTTGCATACAGACACTGTATATCTGTTAACTGCATACAAACTCACAAAACCTCACAATTTCACATAGAAAACATGATGATCGGGCCGGATCACCTTCTGCTCAAAACTTAGAAATTTATCCTCCTAACCCTAGCACATGAGGATGCTAGGATGATTCATAGCATGCTACCAACTGATCTCCCAAACATGAAATGCATAAACAGAAAAACAAAATGCAAGCTAAACTAACATACATGACCTTTCCACCGATTCAGAGAATCAACCGGTGGAAGGGTTGAATGAATCCATTCACTTGTAACCGAAAAGAAATCAATGTACAGACAGCTTATAAACCAGATAAATGCAATTGATGAGATCTTTTGCTTTCACTAATAAAAATGCATACAAGTTTCACAGTCTAAATGTATCACAAATATCCTACTTCTGCAATGCTGGAAACAACAATGTCTTCCCTGTCTGAATTGCTTTGTAACTACCCTCTACAACCTCAACTCAATCTCTTACTCATGCCGTAAACCCTAACTGATCTAAGATATATATAGCAATCTCCTACGAGTACTACCAACTCGATTCCTAGCGGCTGGGAGCTTCCAAGCGGCTAGGAGGAGACAGCTCAGACAGCCTGACAACAAACTCCTAACTACCTGCACATTCTCCTAGGTTGATCTAATACATACGCATTGGTCCAATGGACCTTATTACATCATGAAGTCAAACATACTAGAAATAGACTTATGTCCTATCTTGTAGGGGTGCTCCTGCACCAAAAGTCCATGCTCAAATCTGTCCATGGTGTAGCTGGTACTGGTAATGGCATATACAACCCTATATTCTATGAATGTCCCTTAGCCACTTGGCAGATTCTACACCTTGTTACATACTTAGTTATATCCCTTTTCATCTTTCTCCAGTAATATTTATCTTCTATCAAGGCTATTGTCTTGTGCTTGCCAAAATGTCCAACCAACCCACTACTATGAAATTCTCTGATAATGTTTTCCCTCATAGAGCCAGCTGGTATGCATAGTTGTTTTCCTTTAAATAGATACCCATCTTGCGTAAAATATTCACCCCTAAAGTGATCCAAGTTACCAGATACTAGTGCCTTCAGTTGTTCCACAATCTCCCAAAAATCATCATCAGACTCATACAAATTTTTGATGGCATCAAAACCAATCACCTCAGTTTCCATTGTGGTTAGAAGTGCAACACACCTACTTAACGCATCTGCAACCTGATTTTGTTTTCTAGACTTCTACTTCAATACAAAATTGTAACCCTGCAAGAAAGAGACCCACTTGCATGCCTACTATTCAACTTTTTCTGTGTGTTCAAGTATCTCAGTGCAATATGATCTATAAACAATACAAACTCTTGGGGAACTAGATAATGTCTCCAATGCCTCAATGCTTGAACAATTGCATAAAATTCCAAATCATAAGTAGAATAATTCTTTCTCACTTCATTCAGCTTTTCACTAAAGAAAGCTATAGGTTTTCCATCTTGGCTAAGCACAACACCTATTCCCACATGGGAGGCATCACATTCTACTTCAAACACCTTATCAAAATTTGGCAATGCAAGTATAGGTGCTTCTGTTACCTTTTGCTTCAAGTACTTAAAGCTCTCTTCAACATCCTTAGTCCATACAAACTCCCTTCCTTTGGTGCAATCTATTATAAGAGCTACAATACTACTAAAATTTTGAATGAACTTTCGATAGAAAGTGGCCAAGCCATGAAAACATTTTACCTCTATGATGTTGCTTGGACTAGGCCATTCTAGAATTGACCTGACCTTTTCTGGATCCATTCTGACACCATCTTTAGAAATGACAAAGCCTAAAAAAACCAAACTGTCCTACATGAACCTACACTTCTTCAAATTGGCATAGAGCTTCTCCTTCCTTAACACCAAAGATGATCCTCAAGTGTTGTAGGTGCTCTTCTTTGTTGTTACTAAATACCAAAATATCATCAAAATAAACTACCAAAAACTTACCAATGTAAGGGTGTAGTATAGTGTTCATCAATCTCATAAATGTGCTAGGTGCATTTGATAACCCGAATGGCATAACCATCCACTCATATAATCTGTCTCTAGTCTTAAAGGTTGTCTTCCACTCACCCCCTTCTCGAATCCAGATTTGGTGGTAGCCACTTCGTAGGTCGATCTTACTAAAATATTTGGCCCCTGCAAGGACATCCATCATGTCCTCCATACGAGGTATAGGAAACTGACACTTGATGGTAATCTTATTAATTACTCTGCTATCAATGCACATCCTCCATGTTCCATCTTTTTTTGGGGTCAACAATGCAGGTACAGCACATGGGCTCATGCTCTCTCTCACCACACCTTTACTTATGAGTTCTATTAATTGCTTATTCATCTCTACATGTTGTGTTGGATTCATCCTATAAGCTGCTTGGTTGGGTAGAATTGCTCCTGGAATCAAATCGATATGATGCTAAATATCTCTCTTTGGCAGTAGACCATCAAGAAATTCATCAGGCAAAACATCAACAAATTCTTTCAATAGCTCTGCTACTTCTGGGGGAACTGAAATGTCTTCCTCTTCACCTTTTTTCACTACTAATGTATAGAAACACCTTGTCACCTTCATTTCTTTAACAAGATCTCTTTTAGACAACATGGTCTCACCTTTTCCTTCATCCTTGAGAGGCAATAAAATCACCTTAGAGCCATCTTTCCAAAAGGTGTATGTGTTTTTCTCTCCATCATGCATAAATTTTCTATCATACTACTGTTGTGATGTTCACAACACGCCCCATTATGCTCCTTAGCAAAATGGGGACCCCTGCTGATGTCTTGCTTTTTGCTTCTGCTTGTGTTCTTTTTTCTGCTTCCTGGCGGTCTGGTAAAAATGAAGGTCAGGTGCATCATCATCATGATATATGATAAGGTAGGTCATCATCATGAGGTCTGTTTGTCAAAGTTCATATTTTGTTTCTGTGACCTCACATTTTGAAAGAGCTTGAAATTCCATGCAGGTTTGCCTTTTACTTCACTTGAAAATTCATCCATATGTGGAAGTTATGCACGGTCAAAGTCTTGGTCAAACCTGATATTCGCAGGAGGATCATCATTTTATTTTTATTCTAAGTCATGTTGACAGGATCATCATGATCTTCGCATTATGCAGCATCATGATATCTTTTAGGAAGGTCATATTATAAGCTCGGTTTTGCTGAAGAGCATCATCATCATCATATTTGAACCCCCCCCCCCCCCGATAATATCCTGAGGTTCAATTATCATGATGACATTAACTTTAAGTCACGATAAGTTTCCCCGTCGAGCGATCTTTGCATCGTGAGCATCATCATGATAATTCAACATTACCTGATCTTATAATATCATGCTGATCACCCTGACTTAGCAAATTCATTATCGGCATATTTGCATGCGCACGTTCAAATCCTATCGCAAGGTCATCATCATGATATTTGCTGAAGTTCGAAATATGATGATGACGACTTCACATCATCCTGATCTTTCACAAGAAGGTCATATTCGCTAAAATTCGCTTGAGTGTTGGAGACATCATCATCATAATTCGAGAAGGAGGATCATCATCTTCATATCCTCCTGATCTCCGGTTAGCGAATATCATGATGATCACCCTGTCTATTCAGAAGAGGGGTTCGATATTACATTTCTCAACAGCATCATCATATTTTGTAATATCACCCTAGCGCAAATATCATGATGACCAACTCATCCTTGTGCTCCGAAAACAAAATATGATGATGACGTCATCATCATTCTTTATCCTGTCCTGATTGTCAAGATCATCATGATCTTGTTTGTTCGCCTGATATTTCGTGAAGTCCTCCTACCGAAAATGCGACCTTTATGCAATTATCCTGATGATGATCATCATCATCATCACATTTTCCCTTCGGCAGGATTTTTCTCAAACATGATCCGGTTGGCGAAATATCATGATGACGTCATGTTCTAAGTTTAACAAAGGACCCGAATATCATGATGATGTCATCCCGATCTGAATAGCGAAAAAACAAATATCCTCCTGATGATCATCATCACATTTTTCCTTCAATAGGATATTTTCCAAAACCCGATCCGGTTCCCAAATATGATGATGATGTCTTTTTCTATGTTCGACAAAAGCAATTATGATGATGATCTTCATCATGCTGATTTTTCTCGAGAGGGTTGCCTTGGCCGCAAAAGGGTCATATTATGCTCATCATCCTGATCATGCTCCTTGGGTGACCCGATATCATAATTATCCCCCTGATCTTAACTGGATATGACGATGACGTCATCCTTAGCATTTCAATGAAGCCCGAATATCATGATGACGTCACCATTATCTTCCTTTCCTCGGCAGCATGATTATATTCATATCCTCCTATTCTCCTTCAACATGATGATGATGATGTTGTTGTTCTTTTCTCCAATATGCAGAAGCGGAATATCATGATGATGACGTATATCGACTAACCTATTTTTTGACGCACTGACAGCGAATATCATGCCGATGGGTGGGAAATAAGGCGGTGGACATTTTAAAGTGTTTTTTTGGCGCCTCTGGCATTTTTCGGTCAGCGATGGTTGACCCGATCAATTTTGAGCAGCTTGGGCGCATTTTTGACGCGTTTTGAGCGGATTTTGGATCTGATTTCCGTGATCTTGCGCAGTCACCTGGGTTTAAACACTTATTCTAGTTTCCTACTATTTTTTGTGATAAATGTGAAACTTATTGCTTGTCTTGTCTTGCAGGCTTGCAGTTGAGGAAGCAGCTGGAAAGTCAATACAGTGACCTCATGGAGGCAGAAGATCAGATCTTAGGAGCAAGAAGATAGAGATGAAATGCAAAAAGTCAAAGCCATTCAAGTGAAGGGGAAGGTCGCAGCTGGAGGTATTTCTGCAAAAGACAAACAGAAGTTATTGCCCAGCTGCTGGAACTTCTCAGAAGGGGCAATATTTCGCCCAGATTTGACCACTGCTCTGAGATATTTTTGAGAACTGGTTCACCTGCATTTATTGCTATAACTAGGGGTTTGAACCAGGGGTTCAGTTAGGTTTTTGCTGTAGTGAGGACAATCAAAATGTTATATATTGTGCCTCTCTACACTGTAATACTTTACAACAGGGATTTTTAGGGCCTACACACAGAGATTCTAGGAAAATACAGCAAGATAGAATAGCATAGTTTAGAGTAAAAGAAGGAGGTCGCCTGTTTGTCTACAGTAAGGTGCGCGTGGAATGTCTGGCTGCCTTACTGTATCTGTAAAGCTTGTAAGTTCTCTGTAGTATGATCAATGAAACTAAGAGTCATTCTTACATTGTAAATCATGTATGGCTATTCGTTTCTAATGCAATAGAATCTGGAGTTCTGCATCTATCTTCTGAGTGTTCTCCTGCTCTTCTTTGTGTTTTGAAATATCTTCTTTGAGAGCTTGCAATTTTAAATGTATGTTTGTGAAAATGCTCAGAACTTACATTTAGGGTTTTTACTGTGGATTTGATCAAACTACTGTGGTATTTACATAGTGCATAACAGAAACACTTAGATCCTTCCGTAGATTAAGTAAGGTATAGAGTAGATCTTTCTAACTTTTCCCAACCCATCTGAAATATTTAGCTGAAAACGTAGAAATCCAGAGGAAATTGTCTCAAATTTGAAGAAGCATGATAACAGAGCTATAGGTAGACAGTTTTCATAAACAGATCAAGAAGACAGCTGCAAAAATCCAAGTAAACCCTCTGAAACTTGCATCCCAGTATCACTCTTATGCAAAGGAATGAAAAAGCATTGACATATCTCATGACCTTTTTGCATATTCTTAGGCCAGTAAACCACAAAACAAACCTAAACTACGTAAGGCCCCTTGAACATTACAGCTTCACATTGACCAACTGAACTTGACCAACCGAACCATTGTAGACTTGGGATTAGTTGAATCACCAAATGATTCCTTCTTGTCTTTCAAGTATAGTTTCAGTTCATTTTATGTGAATTTTAACTTATTGTTATGATTGCATCAAAACAGTCATCAACAGTTTTCTGGCGCTAGAAGGAGGGCTTGATTTGGTTTAGGGTTAATTTTCTGAGTTTAAATGCTATATTCTGAGATATGTTAGATCTCATAAAATTTCAAAGGCCTAAGAAGTTGAAAGAGGGTCCTATTTTCAATGGACTCATATAGAGGCAGTTTTCAAGTTGACATTCCTTCATTTCAGAAAGCTTTGAATAACCAGCTTTATCCCAAAAATTTATATAGCTATGGTTTATTTGGAAGGTGTAGGATACATAAGTCCATAGAGCATGGTGAGCTTAATTGTCTATCTTTTCTTACAAGATTAGATTTACATTTGAAAGGACTAATCTCTCTCTCAGATGTGTATAAGGCTGAAAGTTGGCAGGGAAGTGAGGAGATTATTGAGCGACAGAAGGATGCAGCATCAACGGTCATTAAATGTGCAGAGAATACAAAGATGGAACCAATGCTAAGAATAAAGGGTAATAGGATCTCTTGGCAGGAATCATGTGATGGTAAGAAAAAAAATCTGTCTTTTCATCAGGATCTGGATGTGATTAAGGTTACTGAAAAGTATAAATATCCTAAAAAATGCAGAGAAGAAATCACAGCTCCTGTCTCTTTTCTAGATAATAAGCAAAAAGGATTTAATGAAAAAGAAAAGGAAAGTGAGGTTCATCTTGATACATTTGATAAATATATGGAACTACTAAGGAATATTTGTCAAGAAGAAGCCTCTGGGTCTGACCTGAAAAGTTTTAACGAACATGATTTGGCAAAGAAATGTAAACAAGCATTGGCAGAATTAAAATGCACTAAAACTGATAAGATCCCTACTGTAGAAGCTAATGAAGTCATAGAAAAGAAAGTAAATCCTAGTGTTACATCTGACTTCTTTGAAGTAAATGATCAAAATCAAGATTGTTGCAGGTCAATAAGATTAGACTCTTCACTGAACGATAACTGTGAGTCATCTGATGAACAATTCTTGAAAGAAGAGGATACAGAGGATCATGTTGCTGCTGTGCATAATCAGACATCACCCCCATGCCATGTTGAAAATAGAATAGGGGAGTACTCCTGTCAATCAAAAGATGTTGTCCCACCTTTACTCTCAAGTGATTTAGAAATGATTAAATTCTGTATATCAGATGATGATGAAGATACTTACTTAAGTGTTGATGTGCAGGAAACTAATGAGAACATTGAGAGGTTTGCTAAATTTGAGGATAAACTGAACATCCAGAATGAAGGAACAGAGCTGGATGAAGATGAAGATATGATACATCTAGAGTCATTCATCTTTCAACTTGAAGAAGGACTAGACATAGAGCTGGGCAATGAAAATGCAGAGCTAAATGAAGAGCCAGCTATCAATGAACAAGTGTGTTCCACAGAGCTAAAGGCACATCAGGTTGTCTCTTTCCTTTCCTTAGTAAACAATGATAAATGCTATTTTGATTATGGAAATTCAAGAGATAGGACATGCTTATGGATTAATCATAAACCTGATGAGCAGCCTCAGTTACTAGTTAAGAGCTATTCTGATAAACATAATGAATCTAGAATATCAGAATTTTTTTCAGAATTCAAAGATAAATCTGCTATGATGAGGACCATAACTAGTACCCTGTTACTCCTGCACAACCTAAAGAAATATGCAAGTAGGGGTGTTCTTGGGTCTATTTCCTGGGTTTCTAAATTGCCTCGTAGAGGCTTGTATATAGTCTGGTAGGGTAGTTGTTTTTGTTTTTTGTGTTCTTCTTTTGCTGTTTTCTTTTTAGGTTAGTTGTTTGTATAGTTCCTTTCTGTTTGTTTTTTGCTTTTTGTTTCTGTCTGTTTGTATAGTTTTTTCTGTTGTTGTGTTGTTTGTACAGCCTGTTTGTTCGGTTTGTTTGTTGTCTCCTCAGCAGGGATCTTTATTTTACTGTAGAGTATTAAGGAGCAGAACTAGCAACCATTCAAAACAGTATATAATTTAGGATATTCAGGTTAACCATTTGTAATTTACACATAACTTGTCACTGTCATGAATGTAGAGAGTTGTTCATCTTCTGAAGTTTCGTATTCAATAAATGTGATTGAGAATTCGAAGCAGGTTTCTCACGATGACACACCTAAAATCCTTGGGTTTGTTGAACCTACCAGTGTAGATATTAGGTGAAAAATCAGAGGTCACCCTTGCTACCATTACAATTCTCAGCTTAATTTTAGCAAGTGTCCACTCCTTACATCATCATGAAGTTACAAATTGCTATATCTTATGAAATCTTTCAAAATTAGAAAACAAAAAAATAAATAAATAAATAAATAAAGCGGATTATACTGAAAATCCAGATTAAGCCATCTAAGTAACTCTACCGGGGCTATGGACGCTCGCTGGCAGTGGGGCTCTACTTAGGAGGATTGTAACGATAACCTTGTCGGGGCTATAGACGCTCGCTGGCAGCAAGGCTCTATCCGGTTGGCTATGAGGGAATATCCTCACCTACGTAGGCTAATGTCAGTCACTGGTTTGTTCAACCGATCTTCAAGATGAGGATAATTAATCACATGCACACAACTAAACTGAAAATGAAAATTCATGCATCTTTATTGAACACTTTGAGTCTCAAGCTGAATAGTAATTTGCAGGAAAGATAGTTGGAAGTTATGAGTTCATTTCACCTAGTTTCCTTGAAAACTCTGAATTTAATTGTTTTGTTTTGGTTGCTAGTTGTTGTGATGTTCACAACACGCCCCATTATGCTCCTTAGCAAAATGGGGACCCCTGCTGATGTCTTGCTTTTTGCTTCTGCTTGTGTTCTTTTTTCTGCTTCCTGGCGGTCTGGTAAAAATGAAGGTCAGGTGCATCATCATCATGATATATGATAAGGTAGGTCATCATCATGAGGTCTGTTTGTCAAAGTTCATATTTTGTTTCTGTGACCTCACATTTTGAAAGAGCTTGAAATTCCATGTAGGTTTGCCTTTTACTTCACTTGAAAATTCGTCCATATGTGGAAGTTATGCACGGTCAAAGTCTTGGTCAAACCTGATATTCGTAGGAGGATCATCATTTTATTTTTATTCTAAGTCATGTTGACAGGATCATCATGATCTTCGCATTATGCAGCATCATGATATCTTTTAGGAAGGTCATATTATAAGCTCAGTTTTGCTGAAGAGCATCATCATCATCATATTTGAACCCCCCCCCCCCCCGATAATATCCTGAGGTTCAATTATCATGATGACATTAACTTTAAGTCACGATAAGTTTCCCCGTCGAGCGATCTTTGCATCGCGAGCATCATCATGATAATTCAACATTACCTGATCTTATAATATCATGCTGATCACCCTGACTTAGCAAATTCATTATCGGCATATTTGCATGCGCACGTTCAAATCCTATCGCAAGGTCATCATCATGATATTTGCTGAAGTTCGAAATATGATGATGATGACTTCACATCATCCTGATCTTTCACAAGAAGGTCATATTCGCTAAAATTTGCTTGAGTGTTGGAGACATCATCATCATAATTCGAGAAGGAGGATCATCATCTTCATATCCTCCTGATCTCCGGTTAGCGAATATCATGATGATCACCCTGTCTATTCAGAAGAGGGGTTCGATATTACATTTCTCAACAACATCATCATATTTTGTAATATCACCCTAGCGCAAATATCATGATGACCAACTCATCCTTGTGCTCCGAAAACGAAATATGATGATGACATCATCATCATTCTTTATCCTGTCCTGATTGTCAAGATCATCATGATCTTGTTTGTTCGCCTGATATTTCGTGAAGTCCTCCTACCGAAAATGCGACCTTTATGCAATTATCCTGATGATGATCATCATCATCATCACATTTTCCCTTCGGCAGGATTTTTCTCAAACATGATCCAGTTGGCGAAATATCATGATGACGTCATGTTCTAAGTTTAACAAAGGACCCGAATATCATGATGACGTCATCCCGATCTGAATAGCGAAAAAACAAATATCCTCCTGATGATCATCATCACATTTTTCCTTCAACAGGATATTTTCCAAAACCCGATCCGGTTCCCAAATATGATGATGATGTCTTTTTCTATGTTCGACAAAAGCAATTATGATGATGATCTTCATCATGCTGATTTTTCTTGAGAGGGTTGCCTTGGCCGCAAAAGGGTCATATTATGCTCATCATCCTGATCATGCTCCTTGGGTGACCCGATATCATAATTATCCCCCTGATCTTAACCGGATATGACGATGACGTCATCCTTAGCATTTCAATGAAGCCCGAATATCATGATGACGTCACCATCATCTTCCTTTCCTCGGCAGCATGATTATATTCATATCCTCCTATTCTCCTTCAACATGATGATGATGATGTTGTTGTTCTTTTCTCCAATATGCAGAAGCGGAATATCATGATGATGACGTATATCGACTAACCTGTTTTTTGACGCACCGATAGCGAATATCATGCCGATGGGTGGGAAATAAGGCGGTGGACATTTTAAAGTGGTTTTTTGGCGCCTCTGGCATTTTTCGGTCAGCGATGGTTGACTCGATCAATTTTGAGCAGCTTGGGCGCATTTTTGACGCGTTTTGAGCAGATTTTGGATCTGATTTCCATGATCTTGCGCAGTCACCTGGGTTTAAACACTTATTCTAGTTTCTTGCTGTTTTTTGTGATAAATGTGAAACTTATTGCTTGTCTTGTCTTGCAGGCTTGCAGTTGAGGAAGCAGCTGGAAAGTCAATACAGTGACCTCATGGAGGCAGAAGATCAGATCTCAGGAGCAAGAAGATAGAGATGAAATGCAAAAAGTCAAAGCCATTCAAGTGAAGGGGAAGGTCGCAGCTGGAGGTATTTCTGCAAAAGACAAACAGAAGTTATTGCCCAGCTGCTGGAACTTCTCAGAAGGGGCAATATTTCGCCCAGATTTGACCACTACTCTGAGATATTTTTGAGAACTGGTTCACCTGCATTTATTGCTATAACTAGGGGTTTGAACCAGGGGTTCAGTTAGGTTTTTGCTGTAGTGAGGAGAATCAAAATGTTATATATTGTGCCTCTCTACACTGTAATACTTTACAACAGGGATTTTTAGGGCCTACACACAGAGATTCTAGGAAAATACAGCAAGATAGAATAGCATAGTTTAGAGTAAAAGAAGGAGGTCGCCTGTTTGTCTGCAGTAAGGTGCGCGTGGAATGTCTGGCTGCCTTACTGTATCTGTAAAGCTTGTAAGTTCTCTGTAGTATGATCAATGAAACTAAGAGTCATTCTTACATTGTAAATCATGTATGGCTATTCGTTTCTAATGCAATAGAATCTGGAGTTCTGCATCTATCTTCTGAGTGTTCTCCTGCTCTTCTTTGTGTTTTGAAATATCTTCTTTGAGAGCTTGCAATTTTAAATGTATGTTTGTGAAAATGCTCAGAACTTACATTTAGGGTTTTTACTATGGATTTGATCAAACTACTGTGGTATTTACATAGTGCATAACGGAAACACTTAGATCCTTCCGTAGATTAAGTAAGGTATAGAGTAGATCTTTCTAACTTTTCCCAACCCATCTGAAATATTTAGCTGAAAACGTAGAAATCCAGAGGAAATTGTCTCAAATTTGAAGAAGCATGATAACAGAGCTATAAGTAGACAGTTTTCATAAACAGATCAAGAAGACAGCTGCAAAAATCCAAGTAAACCCTCTGAAACTTGCAGCCCAGTATCACTCTTATGCAAAGGAATGAAAAGCATTGACATATCTCATGACCTTTTTGCATATTCTTAGGCCAGTAAACCACAAAACAAACCTAAACTACGTAAGGCCCCTTGAACATTACAACTTCACATTGACCAACTGAACTTGACCAACCGAACCATTGTAGACTTGGGATTAGTTGAATCACCAAATGATTCCTTCTTGTCTTTCAAGTATAGTTTCAGTTCATTTTATGTGAATTTTAACTTATTGTTATGATTGCATCAAAACAATCATCAACAACTACCATGGCCTTCCCAATAACACATGATAGGTATCCATTGGGGCAACATCACACCATATCTCATCTTGATAGATCTTCCCTATGCTAAAGTTAATTAGGCATTTTTTATCAGCAGTGACTTCATTTCCCTTTTTAAAACATGCAATACAATACGGATGAGGATGTTTTTCACAGTGTAAATTCAATTTTTCTACCATTTCTTTAGAAACCATATTTTCACAACTACCTCCATCAACAATAACTTGACATACCTTGCCAACCGAAGTGCATCTAGTTCTGAAGATATTAGTTCGAAGCCATGAACCATCAGAGCTTTTGGCTCGTGGTTTCTCCTTCTCTGGAATCACCATTGCTCTTCCCATCATGAGACTTTCTACCACATCTGGTGGAACTCTAGTTTTGTCCCTTCCACTTCATGCTACATTTGAATCAAGTTCACCCTAGGTTGTTCTCCTTGATTTCTTTCTTGCATGTTATAATTTGAGCATTCAAATGCCCTATGACCTTCTTCTCCACATCTGAAACAAGTGAAAGGCCTTCTCTGGTTTTCCCATCCTCTACCACTACCATAACCTCTACCTCTTTGAAATCCCCTTCCTTGTCCTTGATTTGGAGGATCTTGTCGAGTGTCTACTTGTTTTTCCAATCCATGGGATGACTCTCCCCTACCATAATTTGAACCTCCTTGAAATGGGGTTGATGTACCCCTTCTTCCTCCTCTATTCCTTTAATGGTACTGTCTATTTTTTTTTTCTTCAGCCTTTAGAGCCAATTGGTAAGCCTCTTCCATACTGTTGAGTCAATGCATGCTCAATTCATCTTGAATAGAAAATTTTAGGCCAATCACATATCTAGTAGCCATCTGTTCATCAGTTTCTTGATGCTCTATATGTATAGACAACGTATAAAACTCATTTGTATAATCTTGCACAGAAGAGAGGTTCTGCTTTAAATTTTGAAACCTACGAAAAAGGGTTTGCGCATAATCTATGGGCAAAATTTTTTCTCTCAACTTCTTCTCCATTTTATTCCATGTCCTAATCTTATCCTTTCCTTTCCTTGTTCGTTCCTTTTGAAGATGATCCCACCAAATCATTGCATGACCCTTTAATTTGGTGCATGCAAATTTTACCTTCTTCTCCTCTGTCATGGATTTCCATTCAAAAAATTTTCTCATGTCATTCAACCAGTCTATCAACTCCTCTGGTTTAAGACTACCTACATAATCTGAAACATCTACCTTGATCCCTTCATTTTTCCCTTCTAAGGCCCTAAGCATCCTCTCTTCAAAACTCATGCCTTCTAATTCTTCTTCTTCATGTTCTGTATCTTGATTTGCACCTCCTTAACCTATCTCTTCATCAGATTAGTCTCCTCCTCTACCCAGTATTTGGTTTTCCATCCATGTTGTAAGTTCCACTATTTGCCTTTGCAGATTTTGCATTTCTCTATGCATCTGGGCAAGACCGCCTCTTCCTCTTCCTCTCCCAGCCATCTTCTTGCTCTGATATTAGATGATACAGTACACAACATACACTCAATAGAATTGTGCCATTAAACATATGAGAGAAAAAGATTTGGAAGCTGGAACATAAAAAAAATTTCTATTCATCAACTCTGCTACTACAATCAGAGAAAACTCTCTTATATCCAAGAAAACAAAAAAAATTACCTTTTTTGGTAGATTTTGACAATTGTCAAATTTTGCCATTTTAGGTAATTTTATAATCATATCTTGAGAATCCAGTTTTTTCCCAAAAGCTCCCTAAAACTAAGGTAGGACGAAAGGCCAACTAATATTCTAAATTTGAAACATGAGTTTCAAGTTATTACAAAAGCGACTTTTTAAAAATCTAGAAAAAAACACTAAATTGCCATTTTGAGGGCCAAGATGAAAGTTTCAAGCCCCGAAAAAGTGCCAAGATGGGGTCCAATCCACTACAGCTGGTTGGGAAACCATTGGCCACCTCATAACGCATCCACCTATAAAATTTCATAGAAAACCCACATCTGAGTCAAAAGTTATGACCTTTGAAAGTCCTTGCATCACTAAGGGAGGATACCCTGAGACTGAGGGAGGTCTATCTTTGCTTGCTCCCTACTTTTTGTATGTTCCATGGGCTCAAAGCTTCCCTTGCACTCCTCTACATTTATTTCTCAATTAACCTAGAAAATCATTATTTCACTAGGAAAGTGTGTGCAACTCCTCTACGCAACCAATTTATTCCTAGCTACATCAAAACATTAGTAGGTAAGATAGCAATGGTGGCTGATGATCAACATTCAACACAATGAAGCTTTATACACTCCCAAAGTTGCAGTATTCCTAGATAATACTCTGAACCTCTTTTATTTCCCCATGCAAATTTTTAGAGAAAAGTTAAAGAAAAAACTAAATAAATTATTTATTTATTTGTTTATATATATATATATATTAGATAGATATATATTTTTTAATTGTAAGCTGTGGACAAGGGGTCCACTCCCGTATATAGATAAAAGTTAAAAAAAAAAACAACCCTCTAGCACGGGTGCAACAAATTTCACCTACACAGTTGTCCCAGATGACTTAAAACTTAGATTCGATTGTGACAAATTTGCTCTTTCCTTTCATCATTTTCTCTTTCATAGCTATTCTTAGAATCATTTTATGCTTAGCTTGAACATGTTTCTTTCTTGTTACTTTTGTACATTCCTGCTCTGCCTGTTGAGGGGAGAACAAAAGTCATTTGGACTTGCCTCAGGATGTAGGAGCGATCACTGTCAAGTTTGTTGGGGTAGAACACAACACTATTCATCTCCAAAAAGAGGTAAAATGCTTACCTAAGAAATTAGGGGGCTAATGTCAACAAGTGGGAGGGAGAACCAATTGAAATTTGTAGCCTCTGGTCACATGGGGTTTTAGCCCCTGGTCATGCACAGCCCAAGGGGGATTAAATTTCTACCTATTTTTTTTCTCTAACAAATCTTCCATGCAAAATTTATTTTCTAAAAATAAAAATAAAAAAATTTCTCAAGAAGGATTTTTTTTTTTTTGTAATTGCATACATCTTGTAACTTCAATAACTTTTACAAATCAACTCAGAATTGAGTGCTTCTTTTTGCAAAAGTGAATGTTATTTTGTCACAGATCCAACTAGCATAAAATTGTACTAAAATTATAAAGTGCCTATTTATGTGTTTTTTGGGTGACCTAAAGCACTCTTATAAAGTGCCAAATTTTTTTGGGGGGGACACATAATTAGGGGGGTCTTGTGTGTTCATTTTTCACAAGGCACTAACTTTATCAAGTGTCACTTTAAGGGGGGAAATAAGCAAGAGTAATCATGCACTCAACTTATAAAGTGCCACTTTACATAAAGTTCAATTGGGGGGTCACCTAATCTAGGTTTCCTAATGTGTTGAAATTCTTTTGTCTAGAGGAAATAACTTGTTTAAATCATGGAATATGTAACTCACTCTTCTATAATCAACCTAAACAAGGCAAACAATAAGTACTTGTGTGAAGGCATCCTAAAACACCTCAAATTCCATAATCTCATACCCCATCTTTATGGACTTGTCCCTGAACCTGGTAAACAATCTCAAAAGGTTAATTTGTTTAATCATCATGATAATATTTGTGGATTAATAAGTTTAAATATTCTAGACACTGCTTTCTATGCCATCATGGATATTGATTGTCCACATTCATTATGGATCAAAATTTGGGAGATATATGGAGACAAATGTTTCTCCATTCTCACATGATCTTGCCTTGATCACAACTCACATCCCTAATCATGATACAAAAATAGAATGTTCCATTGACATAGAAGAAATCATCACTCCTACTATTGCTTCATTAGATTGTAGAGTCACTTCCTCGAAAGCTTTCAGAGCTTCTTTGCAATAGGATATCAGTCTTCCTAGCATTGATGATTGGGATAGATTTCTACATGACATCACTCATTTATTTGTAGAGTCCCACATTGCCGACATGGAAGTACACCTTGAGGTTATCTATCTTCTCATCGATGACAGTTTCAATGAAGCTACATCAACATTGTGCACTTCGAATATTCATGCTCTACATTGTCCTACACATGGTTCTGGATCATCATCATCCTCATCTATTGTGCATGATCCTAATTTTATTATGACATCCTTCGACATCAACATGGGGACACCTAAGCACTCTTTGAAGGCATCAGCATCGGTATCATCATCCTTGGATTAGATTTAGGATGATTGAAAATCATACATACATCTTCTCGCATGGGAAAATATGCTACGTCTTTAGGTGGTTACTTTTCTTCCCAGGGGAAGGAACATTGTTTCTGTTGAAAGTATGGGCCTAACTGGTGTTGTCATTGATGTCAACATACTCCTGTTACGTTAATGATAAGGATTGGATGAACTGTTTGTTGAGGATATTGAGAAAATTAGTCATATCAGGAACAAAGAAGAATAGTGAAGACAGTGATGTAAAGATCTAAGATAAGATGAAGATCAGAGGATGCACTTAAAAGGGTTTGTAGATACATGTCTTAAGATGATCCAATAAAGATTTTAGAGGTCCACATGAAGATCTGAAGAAGTTATAGTCACTTAAGTGAAACTAGTTCTGGCAGACGTTCAGATGTGATAGAGTGATACAGAAAGGTCCGGTGAGCTCTAGAAATGCAACATCTTACTCTGTAGATTTTGTGGAGTGTTTAGTAGGTCAATGTGAATTGACAACTCAATTGGTTCATGGTCTGGAGGTCCACAAGCATCTATTCCATTATGACATTGATGACAGACTGTGTTCTTGAGGTTCTGGATGAAGGAGAGAATGAATTTAGTAAGTAGATGTAGTGTGGATGTTCTTAGTGATTCACGCAAGATTGTGGAGGTCTTTGGATCATGTCCAATTTGTGTTGGTGGTCCACATTAAAGTTTGAGCTCGCAATTGAAGAATTACTTCTGGATGATGGTGTTCTTCTCAAGTCAGGCCGACCGGATGAGTTACACATCTTGTGGATGATCTTGAAGATGTTATGTGAAGATTGGCGTGTTCCTAGAAGAAGATTGAAGTCTCAGATTTGTGTGGCCGATAGTGTGTTGATCCGTGTGAAGTCTTTTGTAGCTAGTCATGATGTATGTATGTATTTTCTCTGTAATGTTTGCCGACTTAGATGATTGTTCCTAAGTCGATGTCTTGTATAAATAAGGAATTGAAAAGTCATTTCAAGGGTATCTTGTAGAGGATGAGAGAGTGGTAGAGAGGAGGAAAGCGAAAAGCAAAGCAGAAGTATTGGTCTAAAATGGAACTGAATCAAGCATGGTGAAGATGCTATTCTTTAGTTCAAGTATGTAATACTTATTATTTTGTAGACAGTGAGTCTCCTATAGGCAGTGGACCTCTTGTGAGTAGTGTGCTCGGACAGTGAGCCCTAATTGGCATGTGCCATTTCATTCTTTCTATTCTTCTAACAGAGAACACAATCTTGGGTTATTCACCTCATGGTTTTTCCCTTAACCAGGTTTTCCATGTCAAAAATCTTGGTGTCATATGTGTTAATGTGTTTCTACTCTTGAATTGTTGCATTAAGTTTCCATGATTGATTTATCATCAAACTATTGATTTAAGAAAAGGTTTTTAGTGGTTAGTTGCAAGAAAGTTTTGGACAACTGATTCACCCCCCCTCTTAGTTATCTATCCTAAATCTAACAGTTGGTATCAGAGCTAAGTTCCTCTCAAAGAGCTTAACTGCTTGAGGAGATCCAGGATGTCATCATACAAGAAGGATAGTCCAAGGTTTGATGGAACCAATTACATTCTCTGGAAAAGTTGCATGGAATGCCACTTGCAATGTATGGGAATGCAATATTGGATTATGGCTTCAAAGAAGTATGATCCCCCTCAGAATCGTCTGCGCACTATAGATGAAATGAGAGATGTTGAAAACAATCTACGGGATAAAGAAGCTCTTCTAAGTGCCTTATCTAATTTATAACTGATAAATGTTGTTGATCTAAAAACTACATATGAAATTTGGCAAAAATTGGAACTTCTGCATGAAGGAGACAAGTATGTGAAATGTGCCAAGCTACAGAGTTTGAAAGGAAAATTTGAAAACCTGAAGATGAGAGAAGATGAAAAAATCACTACATTTATGTCTAGAGTAAATGAGCTTGTGTGTGGCATTAGATGTGCTGGTGGAGTCTTGGATGAAGATGAGATTGTTGGCAAAGTTCTCAGATCCCTTCCTGATTCTTACAAATACAAGGTTGTTGCCATTGAAGAATTCAGGTGTCACAAGAGATCAATTGGTTGGTAAATTGGCTGCATTTGAATTGACTGAGTTTGGAGACACCCCCCCAAGACTGAATCTGCATTCAAAGCCAGTGCCTCTATAAAAGGTAAACAAAGGTTTGATTTAGGAGAGAACTCTTCAAGGAAACTATCATGGTATGAAAAAGCAAGGAAAGATTTGGAAGAAGATGAAGCATAAACTAGTCAACTTGAAGCCCTTATTGCAAAAAGACTGCCAAGAGGATCTGGTAAGTATGAAGGGAAATTGCCTTTTAATTGTTTTAACTACAATAAAATTGGTCATTTTCCCTCAAGGTGTCCGAAAAGATTCGCAAGGCTAAACCCCAACAGATCAAGGTTCCAAAAGAAATGCTACTATGTTCATGAAGATGATGATGATGAAGGAGTAACAGATGATGAATAAGAGATAGAAAACAAATCAAGAAGTTACTGGGTGTTTATTGCCATCAAGGAAGAAGATCCAGTGCCCTCTGAATCTGTCAATCATAAAATTGTGGAAAAAGCTCTGGCTGCCCAAGTTGAAGAAAAGGATGATTGGGTCATTAATAGTGGATGCTCCCACCATATGACAGGTGACAAATTTTTTTTTATAGATTTGGAAAGGTATGAAGGAGGAGTGATAAAATTTGGTGATAATTCTACTACCAGAATCAGAGGTAGAGGAACTATTTCTTTTGATGGAAAGAACAAAACCAGTAATGTACTGTATGTTGAAGGCCTAAAGCATAATCTTCTCTATGTTGGATAGTTGGTGGACAAAGTCTATGATCTCTAGTTCAAAAATGAAAAATGCAAGATCTTTGAAAGTTCCAGAACAGAGATTGCATCCGATACTCAAACTAAAGGTAATATCTTCCACTTGGTTGGTACTAGTAAAAGTTGTTTATTTGTTTAAATTGATCAGAATTGGTTGTGGCATAGAAGAATGTGTCATGTAAATTTTGATAACTTCATTAAGATAAGCAACACTCAGGCTGTGAGGGATCTTCCAAGATTGGTGAAACCTTCTAATAGCTTGTGTAAAGAATGTCAGTTAGGCAAACAGAGAAGGGTTACATTCAAAAGTAAGGAATAGTCTTCTACCAGATTATTGGACTTAGTTCATACTGATTTATGTGGTCTAGAAAGAATCAGAAGTGTGCAAGGTGATAGATACTTCATGCTATTAATTGATGACTACTCCCAGATGATGTGGGTAACTATTCTGAAGGAGAAATTAGAGGCTCTTGAGAAATTCAAAATATTCAAGGCTATGGTGGAGAATGAAACCGGATTGAACATAAAATGTTTAAGGTCTGATAGAGGTGGAGAATTCACATCTAGTGAGTTCATAGAGTTTTGTGAGAAGCATGGAATAAGAAGACAATTGTCTACTCCTAGGACTCCACAGTAGAATGGAGTAGTGGAAAGAAAGAACCGGACCATCCAAGAAGCATCTAGAACCATGATGATGGAAGCAAATGTTCCTTCGATCTACTGGAGAGAAGCTATGAGCACTGTAGTCTACACTCTTAATCAAGTTCAAATCAGAAGTAATACTGGTAAGACTCCTTATGAGCTCTAGTTTGATATCACTCCTATTGTGAAGTATTTTAGAGTCTTTGGTAGCAAATGTTACATTAAAAGAGATGAATATCTAGGCAAATTTGATGCTAGAAGTGATGAAGGAATATTCTTGGGTTATTCTACTCAAAGAAAAGCATACCAGTGTTATAACAAGAGACTGAGAAAGATTATAGAAAGTACAAATGTGAAGGTTGATGAAGGAATTGAAAAACCCTCAAGATTTTATGAATATGATGAAGATGATCAGAATGATATTTTGATTCAAGGAGTCCAAGCCCCTTCTGAAATTTAGATTCAAGCTGATCCGATAAATCAAGTAGAAGAGATGAGTTTGAATGACCCTATTCAAGAATCAGAAGTACAAGAAACTCCCAAAGTTCCCATGTATGTAAGACTGAATCACTCTAAGGATCAGATCATAGGTGATAAAAGCAAAGGTGTACAAACAAGAAGAAGGATTGCTCAAGATTCAGAAGAGTATTGTCTGATTTCAAAGATTGAACCTAAGACAGTGAATGAAGCTTGTAATGATGAAAACTAGACTAAAGCAATGGAGGATGAGCTAATGCAAATTGAGAAGAATCACACATGGGATCTTGTTCCTAAACCTAAAAACAAGAATGTGATTGGAACCAAATGGGTCTTCTGGAATAAACTAAATGAAGATGGTGAAGTAGTTAGAAACAAAGCCAGATTGTTCTGCAAGGATTACTCCCAAGTAGAAGGAGTTCATTTTGAATAAACTTTTGCTCCGATGGCAAGAATTGAAGTTGTCAGATTGTTTCTTTCTTTTGCTGCCTTCAAGGACTTCAAAGTATATCAGATGGATGTCAAGTCTGCCTTTTTGAATGGAGACTTGGAAGAAGAAGTATACATTGAGCAACCAGATGGATTTCAATTGTTTGATCATGGTGATATAGTCTACAAGTTGAATAAAGCACTATATGGACTCAAGCAAGCCCCAAGAGCCTAGTATGAAAGACTAGATAAGCATCTTTTAAAGATTGGTTTCACAAAGGTACTATTGACAGTAATTTGTATTTCAAAATTGATCATGAAAACATCTTGATTGTTGGAGTGTTTGTTGATGATATCATTTTTGGAGGAAGAGATAGTATGTGCAAAACCTTTGCAAATCAAATGAAAAGTGAATTTGAAATGTCCATGTTTGGGGAAATGAATTTCTTCTTGGGTCTGCAAATCACTCAAACAAAGAAAGTAATCTTCATTTCTCAGACCAAATATGTGAAAGAATTGTTAAAGAAATTTGGGATGGAAGACTCAAAACCAATGAGTACTCCCATGGAAACTGGATGTAAATTAAGCAAAGATGATGAATCTCCTAAGGCTGACCAGAAAAAGTACAGGTCAATCATTGGAGGATTGTTGTATCTTACTCAAACTAGACCTGACATTATGAATACTATTGGTCTTGTTGCTAGATTCCAAGTTGATCCTAGAGAATCTCATGTCATGGCAATCAAGAGGATTTTTAGATATCTAAAAGGGATAGTTGAGTATGGTCTGTGGTATCCTAGAGATCATAATTTCTCTCTTCATGCTTATACAGATGCTGATTGGGTAGGATATGTGGATGACCAGAAGAGTACAAGTGGTGGAGCATTCTTTTTGGGGAAGAGATTGGTTTCTTGGCTAAGCAAGAAACAAGAGGCAATATCTCTGTCCACAACCAAAGCAGAATATATTACAGTAGCAAGTAGTTGCACTCAAGTCTTGTGGATGAAGTAGATGCTAAGAGACATCAGAGTGGAGTATGAGGAACCTATCACAATCTTCCATGATAATTCAAGTGTAATAAATATATCTAAGAATCTGGTGTTGCATTCAAAGACTAAACATATATCCATCAAGTTTCACTTTTTGAGAGAGCAAGTGAACAAGAATGAAGTCAGATTAGAGTTTGTGCCTTCCAAGGATTAGATTATAGATATCTTTACTAAACCTCTACCTAAGGACTCTTTTGAGTATCTCAGGGAGAAGTTGGGGGTTATTGCCCCTCTGGTGATGAACTAAAGAGCACTGATGTGCATCAGTTTGGTGGATATCATACTCATATCTTGTGGTCTAGATTGATGATGGGGAGCTGCTACTCAGGGGGAGCAGCTGGTATGATTCTGAAGTGTTGGAGTTGCAAGTATGTGCCCTTTGCCATTAATGTCAAAGGGGGAGAGAAGACATGTGAAAAACAAGTGGTTGTTGATCAAAGGGGGAGCAGTAAAGGAAGAGAAGACATGTGAATGGTTGTTGTTGATAAGGGGAGTTGTGTTAGTAAAGAAAAGTTCTTGTCTTGATGGTTAAAATAGTTTTTCACATCATATGTTGCCATCAATGACAAAGGAGGAGATAGTTGCAAGTATGGGCCTAACCGTTGTTTTCATTCATGTCAAAATACTCCTATTGCATTAATGATAAGGATTGGATGAACTGTTTGCCGAGGATATTGAGAAAATTAGTCATATCAAGAACAAAGAAGAACAGTGAAGACAATGAGGTAAAGATCCAAGATAAGATGAAGATCAGAGGATGCACTTAAAAGGGTTTGTAGATACGTTTCTTAAGATGATCTAGTAAAGATTTTAGAGGTTGGCATGAAGATCTGAAGAAGTTATGATCACTTAAGTGAAACCGGTTCTAGCAGAAGTTTAGATGTGACAGAGTGATATAGAAAGGTCTGGTGAACTCTGAAAATGCAACATCTTACTCTGCAGATTTTGTGGAGTGTTTAGTAGGTCAATGTGAATTGACAACTCAATTGGTTTTGGAGGTCCACAAGCATTTATTCCATTATGACAGTGATGACAGACTGTGTTCTTGAGGTTTCAGATGAAGGAGAGAATGAATTCAGTAAGCAAATGTAGTCTGGATGTTCTTGGTGATTTAGGCAAAATTGTGGAGGTCTTTAGATTGTGTCCAATTCGTGTTGGTGGTCCACATTAAATTTTGATCTCTCAATTGAAGAATTACTTCCGGATGATGGTGTTCTTCTCAAGTCAGGCCAACCAGATGAGTTACACATCCTGCGGATGATCTTGAAGATGTTATGTGAAGATTGGTGTGTTCCTAGAAGAAGATTGAAGTCTCAGATCTATGTGGCTGACAATGTGTTGATCCATGTGAAGTCTTTTGTAACTAGTCATGATGTATTAATGTTATTGCTCTGTAATGTTTGCTGACTTAGATGATTGTTCCTAAGTCGATGTCTTGTATAAATAAGGAATTGAAAAGTCATTTCAAGGGTATCTTGTAGAGGATGAGAGAGTGGTAGAGAGGAGGAAAGAGAAAAGAAGAGCAAAACTATTGGGCTTAAATGGAACTAAATCAAACATGGTGAAGATGCTATTCTTCAGTTCAAGTATGTAATACTTATTATTTTGTAGACAGCGAGTCTCTTGTAGGTGGTGGGCCTCTTGTGAGTAGTGTGCTTGGGTAGTGAGCCCTAATTGGCATGTGCCATTTTGTTCTTTCTATTCTTCTAACAGAGAATACAATCTTAGGTTAGTCACCCTGTGGTTTTTCCCTTAACTAGGTTTTCCACATTAAAAATCTTGGTGTCATATGTGTTAATGTGTTTATGCTCTTGAATTGTTGCATTAAGTTTCCATGATTGATTTATCATTATACTATTGATTTAAGAAAAGGTTTTTAGAGGTTAGTTGCAAGAAAGTTTTGGACAACTGATTCACCCCTCCCTCTCAGTTGTCTATCCTAAATCTAATAGTTTCATATTCTTAAATCTACATATGTATCCTTTGTCGACTATTCGGCATCACTGCAATAGGACATGTATTATGGGGGGTCTCATAGACCTTCTATCATTTTTTCTCCTATGGGGGAAATCTTATATTGTACTTGGTGAAATAAGTAGTACTTCTTCACCTATATAACCTCTCTTTTTGGAGGGTAGTTTTTGCCCATTAGGATTTCTACCTCTCTTTGGTTTTGAGAGTTTGCAATGTACTTGAGTACCTTATCAGGATTCATGGCCATGACTCATTTTTCTTCTCCATTGTACATGGGTACCTCGCCAAGCTTATAGTCAGGACCCATTTTTCATAATACTCACTTAAGCTATGCTTAAGGGGGGTGCTAGTGTATACGTTTAATCTATAGGTGTACACATTTGTAATTAAACCTACTTAGGCATATTGGCGTATTGGCAAATGATCAATTGAACTTGTCAAAGTAGTTGGAGTTGTTTTGAGAGGTGTCGATTTGCATCAACACCTCGTACTATGTTTTTGAGAGGTTACTCTCAACAACTCTATGATAGAGTAGTCCTATCCTCTTTTCATGGAGATTTAGGTACCTAAGACAACTCTATTTATACTTACCTTATTGGCTAATACATTTGGTCAATTCCATTGCAATTCATGTTCTTATTAGTCTATCCCTTGACCTTGGTTTTCTACAAAATCAAATCTGATACAGAGGACCATATGCTTATGTCTTCCCTATGTATATTGAAGATAATTACATTTAAACATTATGATGTATTCCTAACTTATGTGCATTTTTCTATAAAATATTTTCTACACTTGGTCATCAGCGACTGCTTCCTCCATCTCTAACCCATTTGTGCCAGAGTTTGAGATACCAGAGTTGATAGTGAAGAACTAGTCTATTCCATGGACATCTACTTATGTCGAGAGAACCTTGAGGAATTTTGTACACTACACGTCCTTTTATTTTCTCTCTTCCTCATTTTATCCCACCAATGTAATAAAAAAAGTTACCCATGATCCACTATACAGCCAGTGGATCACATGCCAAGTGCTGTTATTGGGCAAGAACCCCAAGCCAAGAACAACATTGAATAATGTCTTCTTCAGTCCCCCTGTCGGTGTGGTTTAATTAGTGTTTCTACCAACACCCAAATACCATCTTTTGTCTCCCCTAGATCTAATAGCACAATAACCATTATAGAGGATATATTAGTATTCACCCTATATTAATTCAAAGTGGAGATGAAAGTGCCCTAAAGTACCATATAGATTGTGTGCAAATAATAACTGCCCATGATTTGAAGATATTTCTCAACCTAAGATTTAAGCTATGTCCCATGAAATTAATTTGCCTCCTCTTTGCTTTGAGACATATTGTTGAATCCATATTGTCAACTTCACTACAAATGGCATTCTAATTACCATTTATATTGTTTGTTGCAGTACTACCTGCATAGTTTTCATCATAAATGTTAGCATCTCCTTTGAATCATCCTCCTTTGCCATCAGGCAAGCCATCCATCACACCATACTAGTTCATGATGTCCTAATTTATTCTCATTCATGTGAAATTGTAAGTCAACCAATTTCCAATTTCTCCCACACTTCTTTTGAGTTGGCATGTAGATACTTATTTGGTTCATATGAATTGCCACATTCACTAGCTTGTCCATCTCAATGTTAGCTTCATTGTTAGGTCCATCTAGCAATTTCTTTGCCATCGATGCTACCATTTCTTTGACCTCACATAGGTACCTATATAGGGTATTATTAAATCAAGGGTATTCAACTATTTATTCATACATGAAACATAAATAACCTAGTATGATGATTAGGCTCCCTCCTATATTTTAGACCCTAGAGAATAAGCTCAAAATTTCTAGATTGAGACCTATGTTCCATTTATTTTGATCCATGGCCATCCACATAGGGTCATTTTTCTATTTCTATTATTTACAACATTAAATATAGAATTGAGGAACCAATGACTTAGACTAAGAAGGCCACACCACCAATAATGGAGTGTACAACATTAGAACCATAGACATGGATGGAGAGACAAATGATGCAATAACAAAATTTATAAGGAGGCCACAACCATTCTAGAGTGGGGAGCGATTGACCATTTTTCTCATAAACCAACTAGGTTAAGATCCTTTTTCTAGCCCCTATGCCCCTTTATATAGTTTATAGTAGGATCCCTCATTCACTCTATAATGGTGGAAAAAGAGATCATTTTAAGGAGATAGGTATGTAGGAGATCATGATCCCCAAATGTTATGTATTAATGCTCACATACTTGTTCTAAATACCATGGTTGTAGAAATAAGGAACATTGAGTGAGTGCAAGCACCAAATCTAGCCACTTGAGCTAAACAGTAGCATGCTCAACCTACAATAAAACAAGTACTGCAAACAATGGACAACTGGAATGCAAAAATAGGGTTAAGATTCTTCACACAAACAAAAATATGCATGCTTTGTAAAGGAAATATTTTATTGTTATTTTATTTTGATTCAATATGCTTTGGCTTAATTTAGAGAGATTTTTATTAATATAGGATGCTAGTTAATTAAATAATTTTATTATTGGATTAATTATTTTCTACTTATTCTAATCCTCATTAGTTATCCAGATTCATTAAACCTAGATACTTGCACAAAAGTCAAACTAACATTACATCTCAACCACCCATTTCATACTACACCTCTTAATCCAAGCCATTCACATCAGAATAAGCCTTAGTTTCCTCTCACTCAATCTTAGAAGGTCTAGGATATGACTTAGAAGCCTCTTTTTTTGCCCTAAAGTTGTCTCATCAAATCCTAGCCATTCATCCTATCATCCAAAAATCTATAAATCAAGCCTCAATCAAGCTATAATCAAGAGCTTTAAAGGTACTATTATGTTGTCAAAGTGAGCAACCAACAATTAAATCATTATAAAAAATTATTAGAGAAAAGGAACCATTGTCATAGTGCAACAGGGCTATTCTAGTAAGAAATTTCTATGCTTTTCCTTTGATTTTTGTTACCTCTTTAAATATTTATGGATTGATAAAATGTATAATGACACATTAAATTATTTTATTTATAAGATATTGTGTGTCATAGTATAATATAAGTAGTGTTTTGGAAGTGGGTCTTTTTTTGGCTATTTTTCACTCAATATTATTTTTTAGGTTTCTAGGTTAATTTGGTAAGATGATTTCTTATATATTTTTTATATTATAAAATTTATAAAACAATATCATAAAATAGTAACCATGAAACTACTTTATCATAAGTATATGCATATGTTTACATAATAGTCTTTTGAAATAATGAGTGTATCCTATGTATGTGGAATCTCTGGAAATCATGGCAGTGGAAGTAGTAGCTTGAAGGAGACAGAGGAAGTAACTATCAATAATACTCAATGTAAAGGAAAACCTTAGCTACCAAGCCACCAAAGGGTCACCCAGCACCAAAAGGAAATGGAGATTAATGTTCTAAAAATTGCAGTAGGTTATGATGTTTAAATGTTTAAACCAATATTGCGAGAGGTATGATGTAGTTACATGGTTGGATTTGACTTCGTGAATTGTGGGAAGATGGATAATTTATCAGCTAGACTTGATGGGAGGATATGGACTTGACAGAGTAGACAATGTCAATTTTGGAATTCCAAAGCCTTCACAACCAAAATGCTATCATGGAGTATTTCAGAGTTAGGCAGATTCATGGGCAGCAATCCCTCCAATGCAAAGATGGCCATTTGATAGGTCACAGATTATCTTCTCAGATCTACTACTCTTCCAGGCATCATATATGTTCAGGTTAGTATGTGCATAAGAACATGATAATTTTACACATGATGTAACAATAGAATAATTTAAGTCATGATGTTCTATGTCCCAGGTTTATAAATTCTAATAATTATTAAAGCTTGTCTGAAAATTATGCAGTAGGGGAACCTAGCAATAACTACAAATGCTGGGAGAGGTCAGAAGACATGGACACAACTAGAACTACATATAAAATAGCAAACAAAAACCTTGGAATGGTTGCGGCACTTGCAATTGCATCCCTTGTTTCACAAGTAAGACCCTTCCTATTTCAACTGACTCAATCATGCTTCCATGATGGTAAATTTTTTAGCAATAGACTAATAGCAACTACATAAAAACTTGGTAACGATCAAAGTTTAGGACTTGATGATTGAAACAATACATTTCCATGGGACAATAAACATGTTGGAACCTGAATACTTTTATCAAAGGTATAATAACTTCGAGTGTGACTACTTCTACTAATCAAATCAAGAAGTTAAAAATATTGTAGATTCAATGATAAAAGTGAAGTAATATAAGTTGTCACACTCTAAGTTACTATACCTTAGATAAAAGCACTCAGGCTCCAACATGTTTATTGTCCCACCTAAATCTTTTGTCTAATTCATCAGCTCCTAAACTCTGACTATTATCAAGATTTTAATTTTCTACTATTACTCTAGTGCTAAAAAATTTACCATGAAAGTATGAATGAGTTTCTTGGAATAGGAAGGGTCTGACTTGGGAAAAAAAAAGGATGCGCTCCAAGTGCTATACTTGTTTAAGGGTTTTGGTTATCTATTTGATACTTAGTTCTCTTCTAACCTCTCCTAGCATTTGTAGTCATTGTTAGGGTCTCCTACCTACATAATTATTAGACAAGCCTAAATAATTATTAGAATTTATAAACCCAAGAGATACAACATCATGACAAAAATTATTCTATTGTAACATCATGATTGAAATTATTTTGTTGTTATGCACATACTGACCTCAACATATATGGTACAAGTAGCTTTGAGAAGATAATTTTTGGCCCATCAAATGGCCATCTTAACATTGGAGAGCTCGCTGCCCATGAATCCACCAAACTTGAAAATACTTCATGACAACACTATTGTTGTTCATCATAATATCCTCACATCAATTCTTGTCTATCCCAACTTAAATAATATCCTTATTTGGGCACTGTTCTACTTTGTTATGTGCTTTCACTGCAATGCTTGGTAGATCTCTGTTTAGAGTTGAGAAAGGATTCATTAGTAGCAGGCTTACTGGTAGACAGCTTATTGCAGGGGCTACTATTCCCAATATCCATGTGCAATGGTTAAAGGACATGGTTCATCTTTGGGTGCATCAACAGTGAGTACTTCTTTGCTAAAGAAAGTCAATACTACCCTTCTTGAAAATGCTCCTCAAACTGTAGGAGGTATGTTACAAGTGTATTATTTAGTCAAATTTATTCTTTAGTCTTTAGTTTTTTATTCTATAAGAGTGGAATTATAGAGACAACCTCATCAGGGCTATAGACACTTGACTAGCAATGAGGCAATGTATAGGTAGTTAATGAGGTGAGAATAATTCATGTAGCTTAATGTAAGTGAAACTAGATGAACTTACTTCACAAAGGATGGGAATGAATACATATGCACACACTTAGATTTCAAATATGGATGGTTATGTTAGCTTTTGATTTTGATTCTTGATCATGTTTTCATGTTTGTTTGGCCTAGTGTGTTAGTGTAAGCAGAGATTCTAGGTTCTTAACTTGTGTTCATCTTTGGAATTATTAGGAGCATCCTCCAAGTAGAGTCACAATTTGTTGTGCCTTGTGCACATGCCCCACTTTTCTTATGAGCTTAGGAATATTATCTAGAAATACTACAACTCTGGGAGTTTTTGAAGCTTCATTGTGTTGAATGCTGATCATCGACCACCATCACTATCTTACTTTCTAATTTTTTGATGTAGCTATGAAAAAATTGGTTCTGTAGAGGGGGCTATGCACACCTACTTATTGAAATAATGATTTTCTAGGTTCATTGAGAAATAAATGTGAAAGAGTGCAAGGGAAGCCTTGAGCCCATGACACATACAAAAAGTAGAGAGCAAGCAAAGACAGGCCTCCCTTAGTCTTAGGGTATCTGCCCTAAAGATTATCAGAGCTCATAGGAATTTCAAGAGATAACCTTCATGAGGAGCATACATGGCGAGAATGACAAAAGGATCTTTGGTGGTATCAAGCATGGTTGTTTCTCAATTCTTTTGTATTGGAAATATTGGAGTAGTGCATTTACCAGGCCCTAAAAAGTTCCAGACTTGACAATCTAAAGAGCGTATTAGTGTTGATTATATTAATTCATTTAAAGACTCCACAAACTAACTCCAAAGAATTTAAAGATCAATTCTAAAGAATTTAAAGTTCAATTCTAAAGAATTTTCTTTAATGGGTCAAGTTTATTTACCTCGTGGGTTTCGCTTCCACCCCACTGATGAAGAGTTGGTCAAGTACTATTTAAAGAGAAAACTGTGTGGGCGACCACTTCGAGTTGATTCCATTAAAGAGATTGATTTATACAAGTATGAGCCTTGGGATTTACCAGGTAAGGCATTAATCTTTCTTAGATGACTAAAGAAATGAAATGAATTAAATTGATGTACATAAATAACCATAGTAGGTCATTGGAACTGGAAAATACATTCAGTTAAAAATGAGATGTATTGGAGTAAATTAAACGAAGTTAAACTCTAAACCTTAAGATCAAAATATGTATATATATATATATATATATATATATATATATATATATATATATATATATATATATATATATATATATATATATATATATATATATATATATATATATATATATATATATAGCCATGTGAGAAAGTTGAATAAAAAAATATTGTGTTTTAAAAATATAACATTTCCATAGTCCATGAAATATTTAAAAAATAAAATCTTCTAACTTGTTTTTCTAAAAGATATTTACTTAAGTATTGTGTTTTTGAAAATTGTTTAATTAATTGAAAGAAATACTTGATACAATTACTTGATTAAGCTTGAAAATAGAATTATAGTTAGATGATGATTACTTATTTAAACTCCTAACCTAAACTCATCATCTAACTGTATTTCTATTTTCAATCTTAATCAAGTAATCATATTAGATATTTCTTTCAATTACTTAAAGCATTTTCAAAAACATAATACTTTTGTAAATGTCTTTTCAAAAAACAAATTAGAAGATTTATTTTTTAAATCTTTAATGGACTATGAAAACATTAAATTCTTAAAACAAAACATTTGTGGATTCATATTTCACACATGGCTATATATGTATATTTCAATCTTAAGGTTTAGAGTTTAACTAATTTTGATTTACTCATATACATATCATTTCTAACTAAATGTACTTTCTAGTTTCATTGACCTACTATGCTTATTTATGTACATCAATATAATTCATCTCATTTCTTTATTTCTTATGTAAAAATTAAGAGTCAACTAAGAAAGATCAATGGTTTACCTAGTAAATCATATCGGTCATACTTGTATAAATCAATCTCTTAATGACATTGACTCAAACTAGCCACCCACATAGTTTTAACTTTAAATAATATTTGACAATCTCTTCATTACTAGGGTGGAAGTGGAACCTAGGTGATAAAGAAACTTGACCCATTCAAAGAAATTCTTTAGAATTGAACTTTAAAATCTTCATACTTGATCTTTAAATTCTTTGAATTCAATTTGTGGAGTCTTTGAATGAAGTAATAAAATCAGTTCACTAATACACTCTTTAGGCTATCAAGTCTGCAACATTTTAGGGCCTAGTAAATGCACTACTCCAATCTTTCCAATAAAAAGGAATCGAGAAAGGACCTTACTTCATACCACCAAAGTTTCTTTTGTCATTCTCTCCATATATGCTCCTCATGAAGGTAAACTCTTGAGATTACTTTAAGATTTGATAACCCTAAGAGAGGATACCCTAAGACTGAGGAAGGTCTGTCTTTACTTGATCCCTACTTTTTGTATGTGCCATGGGCTCAAAGATTCCCTTGAACTCTTCTACATTTATTTCTCAATTAACCTAGAAAAACATTATTTCACTAGGCAAGTGTGCATAGCCCCCTCCATGCAACCAATTTATTCCTAGCTACTGTTGGATTTAAGACATACAACTAAGAGGGGGATGAATTAGTTGTTACCAAACTTATGAACTTTTTATACTTTAAAGTTTATTCTATCTCAATAGCATATCAAACATTCAATCATGAGGCATAATGCATGAATTTAAGAGCAGAAACAAATTCAACACATACAACACAAAGATTTTTATGTAGAAAACCTGGTTAAGGGAAAAACCATGGGGTGACTAACCCAAGATTGTATTCTCTGTTAAAAGAATAAGAAGAATGAAATGGCACTTTCCAAATTGGGCTCACTGCCCAAGCACATTGCTCACAAGAGGCCCACTGCCTACAGGAGACACACTCTCTATAGAAGAATGTAAATATTACATACTTGAACTGGAGATTAGCATCTTCACCATGCTTGAGATAGTTCCATTAAAGCTCAACACCTCTGCTCTGCTTTTCACTCCTCTTCTCTACCACTTTCTCATCACAACCATAGATATATTTTCAAATGACTTCACAAATCATATTTATACATGACATCGACTTTGGAATGATCATCAAAGTCAGCACAACACATAATTTATTTTATTACAGAGGAATTACAAAGTTACAACTTGACTTGTTATAAAAACTTCATGCACATTACTACACTGTCGACCACACATAGATGGGAAATCAATCTTCTTTGAGGAGCATGCCAAGCTTTGTAAAACATCTTCAAGATTATCTACAACATGTGTAAAACATCCGGTCAGCCAAGACTAGGAAGAACATCATCACAGAGAGGTAAATCTTCAATTATGAGCTCTATCTTCAATGCAGATTGCCAACACAAACTAGACACAATATAGAGACCTCTGAAATATTTACTGGATCATCTTAAGACACATATCTACAAACCCTTTGATGCGCATCCTCTAATCTTCATCTTAGCTAGGATCTTTTAGCACACTGTCTTCACTGCTCTTCTCTATTCCTGATTATTCTCAATATCCTCAGCACATAGTTCATCCAATCCTTATCATCAATGCAATAGGAGTATGTTGACATCAATGACAACACCGGTTAGGCCCATACTTGCAACAATCTCCCCCTTTCTCATTGATGGAAACATATGATGTGAAAAATTCTTTTAACCATCAAGACAATACTTATTCTTACTAACACAACTCCCCCCATCAACAAAAACCATTCACATGTCTTATCTTCCTTTACTACTCCCCCTTTGATCAGCAACCACTTGTTTTTCACATGTCTTCTCTCCCCCTTTGACATCAATGGCAAAGGGCACATACTTGCACCAATTCAGAATCATACTAGCTGCTACCCCTGAGTGGCAGCTTTCCAAACATCAATCCAAACCAAAGATATGACTGTGAGATCCACCAGATTGATGCACATCAGTGCACTTTAATTCAAAACCAAAGGGGTAATAACCCCTAACTTCTCCCTGAGATACTCAAAAGAGTCCTTAGGTAGATGTTTAGTAAAGATATCTGCAATCTGATCCTTGGAAGGCACAAACTCCAATTTGACCTCATTCTTGTTCACTTTCTCTCTCAAAAAGTGAAACTTGATGGATATATGTTTGGTTTTTGAATGCAACACCGGATTCTTTGAAATGTTTATTGCACTTGAATTATCACAGAAGATTATGATAGGTTCTTCATACTCCACTCTAATGTCTCTTAGCATGTGCTTCATCCACAAAACTTGAGTGCAACTTCCTCCTGCTGCAATATATTCTGCTTCTGCAGTGGACAGAGATATTGCCTCTTGTTTCTTGCTCAGCCAAGAAACCAATCTCTTTCCCAAAAAGAATGCTCCACCACTGGTACTCTTCCAATCATCCACATCTTCTACCCAATTTGCATTTGTATATGCATGAAGAGAGAAATCATGATCTCTAGGATACCACAAACCATACTCAACTATCCCTTTTAGATACCTAAAAATCCTCTTGATTGCCATGACATGAGATTCTATAGGATCAGCTTGGAATCTAGCAACAAGGCCAACAACATTCATAATATCAGGTCTAGTTTGAGTGAGATACAACAATCCTCCAATCATTGACCTGTACTTTTTATGATCAGCCTTAGGAGGGTCATCATCTTTGCTCAATTTACATCTAGTTGCCATGGGAGTACTCATTAGTTTTGATTCTTCCATCCCAAATTTCTTCAACAATTCTTTCACATATTTGGTCTAAGAAATGAAGATTACTTTCTTAGTTTGAATGATTTGTAGACCCAAGAAGAAATTCATTTCCCCAAGCATGGACATCTCAAATTCACTTTTTATTTGATTTGAAAAAGTTTTGCACATACCATCTCTTCCTCCAAAAATGATATCATCAACAAATACTACAACAATCAAGATATTTTCATGATCAATTTTGAAGTACAAATTACTGTCAGTAGTACCTTTGTTGAAACCAATCTTCAAAAGATGCTTATCCAATCTTTCATACCAGGCTCTTAGGGCTTGCTTGAGTCCATATAGTGCTTTCTTCAACTTGCAGACCATATCACCATGATCAAACAATTGAAATCCATCCAGTTGCTCAATGTATACTTCTTCCAAGTCAGCATTTAGGAAGGTAGACTTGACAACCATCTGATATACTTTGAAATCCTTGAAGGTAGCAAAAGCAAGAAATAATCAGACTGCTTCAATTCTTGCCACCAGAGCAAAAGTTTCTTCAAAATCAACTCCTATTTGAGAGTAACCCTTGCAGATCAATCTGGCTTTATTTCTGATTACTTCACCAACTTCATTCAGTTTGTTCTGGAAGATCCATTTGGTTCCAATCACATTCTTGTGTCTAGGTCTGGGAACAAGATCCCAAGTGTGATTTTTCTCAATTTGCATTAGCTCTTCCTCCATTGCTTTAGTTCAGTTTTCATCATTGCAAGCTTCATTCACTGTCTTAGGTTTAATCTTTGAAATTAGATAATACTCTTTTGAATCTTGAGCAATCCTTCTTCTTGTTTGTACACCTTTGCTTTTATCACCTATGATCTAATCTTCAAAGTGGTTTGGTCTTACATACCTGGGAACTTTGGGAGTTTCTTGCACTTCTGATTCTTGAACAGGTTCATTCAAACTTATCTCTTCCTCCTAATTTACCGGATCAGTTTGAATCTGAATATCAGAAGGGGTTTGGACTCCTTCGATCAAAACACCATTATGATCATCTTCATCACATTCATAAAACCTTGAGGGTTTTTCAATCCCTTCATCAACCTTCACATTTGTACTTTCTATAATCCTCCTCAATCTTTTGTTATAACACCGGTATGTTTTCCTTTGGGTAGAATAACGCAAGAAAATTCCTTCATCACTTCTAGCATCAAATTTGCCTAAATCTTCATCTCTCTTAATGTAACATTTGCTACCAAAAACTCTGAAATACCTCACAGTGGGAGTGATGCCAAACCAAAGTTCATAAGGAGTCTTACCGGTATTACTTCTGATTTGTACTTGATTGAGAGTATAGACTGCAGTGCTTACAACTTCTCTCCAATAGATCTGAGGAACATTTGCTTCCAACATCATGGTTCTAGATGCTTCTTGGATGGTCCTATTCTTTCTTTCCACTACTCCATTCTGCTATGGAGTCCTAGGAGCAGATAATTGTCTTCTTATTCCATGCTTCTCACAGAATTCTATGAACTCACTGGATGTGAATTCTCCACCTCTATCAGACCTCAGACATTTTATGCTCAATCTAGTTTCATTCTCCACCATAGCCTTGAATATCTTGAATTTCTCAAGATCCTCTAATTTCTCCTTCAGAAAAGTTACCCACATCATTCGGGAGTAGTCATGAATTAATAGCATGAAGTATCTATCACCTTGCACACTTCTGATTCTTTCCGGACCACATAAGTTAGTATGAACTAAGTCCAACAATCTAGTACAAGATAGTTCCTTACTTTTTAATGTGACTCTGCTCAGCTTACCCAACTGACATTCTTTGCACAAGCTATTAGTAGGCTTCACAAGTCTTGGAAGATCTCTTACAGCCTGAGTGTTTCTTATCTTGATGATATTATCAAAATTCACATGACATATACTCCTATGCCACAACCAACTCTGATCAACTTGAACAAATAAGCAACTTTACCAGTACCAACCAAGTGGAAGCTTAGCTTTAGTTTGAGTACTAGATGCAATCTTTGTTCTAGAACTTTCAAAGATCTTGCATTTTCCATTTTTGAATCAGAGATCATAGCCTTTGTCCACCAACTGCCCAACACTGAAAAGATTGTGCTTTAATCCTTCAACATATAGTACATTACTGGTTTTGTTCTTTCCATCAAAAGAAATAGTTTCTCTACCTCTGATTCTACCAGTAGAATTATTACCAAATTTTACCACTCCTCCTTCATACCTTTCCAAATCTATGAACTTATTTTTGTCACCTGTCATATGGTGGGAGCATCCACTGTCAATGACCCAATCATCCTTTTCTTCAACTTGGGCAGCCAGAGCTCTTTCTACAACTTTATTATTGACACATTCATAGGGCATCGAATCTTCTTCCTTGATGACAATAAACACCCAGTCACTTTCAGATTTGTTTCCTATTTCTGATTCATCATCTGTTACTCCTTGATTATCATCATCTTCATGAACATAGTAACAATTCTTCTGGAACCTTGATCTGTTAGGGTTTGGCCATGAAAAACTTTTCAGACACCTTGAGGAAAAATGACCAATCTTATTATAGTTAAAACACTTAAAAGGCAATTTCCCTTCATACTTATCGGATCCTCTTGGCAGTCTTTTTGTAATAAGGGCTTCAAGTTGAGAAGCTTCTACTTCATCTTCTTCTAGGTCTTTCCTGTCTTTTTCATACCATGAAAGTTTCCTTGAAGAGTTCTCCCCTGGATCAAACCTTTGTTATCCTTTCATAGAGGCACTGGCTTTGAATTCAGATTTAGTCTTGGGAGGGGCATCTCCAAACTCAGTCAATTCAAATGCAGCTAATTTACCAACCAATTGATCTCTTGTGACACCTGAATGGGCTATAAATTCTTCAATGGCAGCAACCTTGTATTTGTAAGAATTAGGAAGAGATTTGAGAACTTTTCCAACAATCTCATCTTCATCCAAGACTCCACCAACACATCTAATGCCATAAACAAGATCATTTACTCTGGGCATAAATGTAGTGATATTTTCATCTTCTCTCATCTTCAGGTTTTCAAATTTTCCCTTTAGACTCTATAGCTTGGCACATTTCACATACTTGTCTCCTTCATGCAGAAGTTCTGATTTTTGCCAAATCTCATGTGTAGTTTTTAGATCAACAACATTTGTCAGTTTTGAATCAGATAAGGCACTTAGAAGAGCTTCTTTAGTCTGAAGATTGTCTTCAGTATCTCTAATTTCATCAATGGATATTAGACCATTCTGTGGAGGAGTATACTACTTTGAAGCCATGGTCCACTACTGCATTCCCATACATTGTAAGTGACATTCCATGTGACTTTTCCAAAGAGTTAAATTGGTTCCATCAAACCTCAAACTATCCTTCTTATATGTCAACATCCTAGATCTCCTCAAGTGGTTAAGCTCTTTGAGAGGAACTTAGCTTTGATACCAATTGTTAGATTCAAGATAGACAACTGAGAGGGGGGAGGGTGAATCAGTTGTCCAAAACTTTCTTCCAATTAAACACTTAAATTCACTTTGTAATTCAGTAGCATAATAATAAATCAATCATGAAAATATAATGCATTAAATCAAGTGCAGAAACACATTAACACATGAGACACCAATATTTTGACATGGAAAACCTGGTTAAGGGAAAAACCACGGGGTGACTAACCCAAGAATGTATTCTCTATTAGAAGAATAGAAAGAACCAAATGGCACATGCCAATTAGGGCTCATTGCTTGAGCACAATGCTCACAAGAGGCTCACTGCCTATAGGAGACACATTATCTACAGAATACTAAGTATTACATACTTGAATTGAAGAATAGCATCTTCACCATGCTTGAGTCAGTTCCATTTAAGTCCAAAACATGTGCTCTACCTTTCACTCTTCTCCTCTCTACCACACTCTCATCACCACAAGACACCTTTGAAATGACTTTGCAACTCCTTATTTATACAAGACATTGACTTAGGGATAATCATCCAAGTCGGCATACATTATAGAGAAAATACATAAATATAACATGACTGATTACAAAAATAATTCACGCAGATCAACACACTGTCGGCCACACATATCTAAGACTTCAATCTTCATTTAGGAACACGCCAATCCTCACATAACATCTTCAAGATCATCCATAGGATGTGTAACTCATCTGGTTGGCCAGAGTTAGTGAGAACATCATCATCTGGAAGTTATTCTTCAATTGCGAGCTCAAACTTCAATGCAAACCACCAACATGGACTGGACACGATCCAAAGACCTCCACAAGCTTGCCTGAATCACCAAGAACATCCACACTACATCTGCTTACTGAAATCCTTCTCTCCTTCATCTGGAACCTCAAGAACACAGTTTGTCATCACTGTCACAATGGAATAGATGCTTGCGGACCTCTAGACCATGAACCAATTGAGTTGTCAATTCAAATTGACTTCCTAAACACTTCACCAAATCCATAGAACAAGATATTTCATTTCCAGATCTCACCAGATGTATCTGTGTCACTTTGTCATCTTTGAACACCTTCCGGAATTGGTTTTATTTAAGTGGCCATAACTTATTTAGATCTTCATGCAGACCTCTGAAATCTTTACTGGATCCTCTTAAGACACATATCTACAAACCGTTTGATGTGCATCCTCTGATCTTCATCTTAGCTAGGATATTTTAGCTCACTGTCTTCACTGTTCTTCTCTGTTCCTGATTATTCTCAATATCCTCAGCACATAGTTCATCCAATCCTTATCATCGATGCAACAGGAGCATGTTGACATCAATGACAACACCGGTTAGGCCCATACTTGCAACAGGTTCTTCATACTCCACTCTGATGTCTCTTAGTATTTGCTTCATCTACAATACTTGAGTGCAACTACCTGCTACTGCAATATACTCTACTTCTACAGTGGACAAAGATATTGCCTCTTGTTTCTTGCTCAGCCAAGAAACCAATATTTTCCCCAAAAAGAATGCAGCACCACTGGTACTCTTCTGGTCATCCACATCTCCTGCCCAATCAGCATCTGTAATGCATGAAGAGAGAAATCATGATCCTTAGGATACCATAAACCTTACTCAACTATTCCCTTTTGATATCTAAGAATTCTCTTGATTGCCATGACACGAGACTCTCTAAGATTAGCTTAGAATATGGCAACAAGACCAACAACATTCATAATATCAGGTCTAGTTTGAGTGAGGTAGAGCAATCCTCCAATCATTGACTTGTACATTTTATGATCAGCCTTAGGGGATTCATCATCTTTACTCAATCTCCATCCAGTTGCCATAGGAGTACCTATTGCCTTTGAGTCTTCCATCCCAAATTCTTCAACAATTCTTTCACATACTTGGTCTGTGATATGAAAATTCCTTTCTTTGTTTGAGTGATTTGCAGACCCAAGAAGAAATTCATTTCCCCAAACATAGACATCTCAAATTCACTTTTCATTTGATTTGCAAAAGTCTTGCACATGCTATCACTTCCTCCAAAAATGATATCATCAACAAATACTTCAACAATCAAGATATTTTCATGACCAATCTTGAAGTATAAGTTACTGTCAGCAGTACCTTTGTTGAAACCAATCTTCAAAAGATGTTTGTCCAATCTTTCATACTAGGCTCTTGGGGCTTGTTTGAGTCCAGACAATGCTTTCTTCAACTTGTAGACCATATCACCATGATCAGACAATTGGAATCCATCCAGTTTCTCAATGTATACCTCTTCTTCCAAATCACCATTCACGAAAGTAGACTTGACATCCATCTGATATACTTTGAAATCCTTGAAGGAAGCAAAGGCAAGAAATAATCTGACTACTTCAATTTTTGCCACTGGAGCAAAAGTTTCTTCAAAGTCAACTCCTTCTACTTGAGAATAACCCTTACAGACCAATCTGGCTTTGTTTCCGACTACTTCACCATCTTCATTCAATTTATTCTAGAAGACCCACTTAGTCCCAATCACATTTTTGTCCTTAGGTCTGGGAACAAGATCCCAAGTGTGATTCTTTTCAATCTGCATCAACTCTTCCTCCATTACTTTAGCCCTGCTTTCATCATTGCATGCTTCACTTACTATTTTTGGTTCAACCTTTGAAATTAGACATTACTTCACTGAATCTTGAGCAATTTTTCTTTTTGTTTAAACACCTTTGCTTCTATCTCCTATGATTTGGTCTTCAGAATGATTTAATCTTACATACCTAGGAGTTTTGGGAATTTCTTGCACTTCTATTTCTTGAACAGGTGCATTCAAACTTGTCTCTTCTTACTGTATTTTAGGATTCTCCAGATCAGTCTGAATCTAAACTGTAGTTGGGGCTTGTTCTTCTTGGACTGAAACATCATTCTGATCATCTCCTTCATACTCATAAAACCTTGAGGGATTTTCAATGCCTTCATCAACCTTCACATATGTACTTTCTACAATCTTTCTCAATCTCTTGTTATAACACTAGTATGCTTTTCTTTGAGTGGAATATCCCAAGAATATTCCTTCATCACTTCTAGCATCAAAATTTCCAAGGTCTTCATCTCTTTTGATATAGCACTTACTATCAAAGACTCTAAAATATTTCATAGTAGGGGTGATGCCAAACCAAAGTTCATAAGAAGTCTTACCAGTATTGCTTCTGATTTGTACTTGATTAAGAGTATAGATAGTAGTGCTTATAGCTTCTCTCCAGTAGATCTGAGGGAAATTTTCTTCCATCATCATGGTTCTAGATGCTTCCTGGATGGTCCGGTTCTTTCTCTCCACTACTCCATTCTACTGTGGAGTTCTTGGAGCAGATAATTGTCTCTTTATCCCATGCTCCTCATAGAATGATATGAACTCACTGGATGTGAATTCCCCACCTCTATCAGACCTGAGGCATTTTATGTTTATGCCAGTTTCATTTTCTACCATAGCCTTGCATATTTTGAATTTCTCAAGTGCTTCAAATTTCTCCTTTAAGAAAGTTACCCACATCATCCAAGAGTGGTCATCAATCAGCAACATGAAATACCTATCTCCTTGCAAACTCCTGATTCTTGCCAAACCATAGAGATCAGTGTGTACCAAGTCTAACAATCTGGTTGAAGATTGTTCCTTGCTTTTGAATGTGACTATGTTCTGCTTGCCCAACTTACATTCTTTGTACAAACTGTTAGTAGGTTTCACTAGTCTTGGAAGATCTCTTACAGCCCGAGTATTTCTTATCTTGATGATATTATCAAAATTTACATGACACATTCTCCTATGTCATAACCAACTCTAATCAATTTGAACAAATAAACAACTTTTACCAGTACCAACCAATTGGAAGATGTTACCTTTTGTCTGTATACCAGATGCAATCTCAATTCCAGAGCTTTCAAAGATCTTGCATTTTCCATTTTTGAATCAGAGATGATAGCCTTTATCCACCAACTATCTAACACTAAGAAGATTATGCTTCAGACCTTCAACAAATAGAACATCACAGGTTTTATTCTTTCCATCAAAAGAAATGGTTCCTCTACCTCTAATTCTGCTAGTAGAATTATCTCCAAACTTTACAACTCCACCTTCATATCTTTCCAAGCTTAAGAACTTGCTCTTGTCACCAGTCATATGGTGAGATCATCCACTATCAATAACCCATTCATCCTTTTCTTCAACCTGAGCAGCCAGAGCACTTTCTATCATCTTATGATTGGTAGATTCATTAGGCATTGGATCTTCTTCCTTGATGGCAATAAACACCCAATCATTTCCAGATTTGTTTCCTATCTCAGATTCATCATCTGTTACTCCTTCATCATCATCTTCTTGAACATAGTAACATTTCTTTTGGAATCTTGATCTATTAGGGTTTGGCCTTGAAACTCTTTCTAGACATCTTGAGGTAAAATGACCAATCTTGTTGCAGTTGAAACATTTGAAAGGTAGTTTTCCTTCATAATTACTAGATCCTCTTGGCAATATTTTTGCAATAAGGGCTTCAAGTTGTGTAGCTTCTAACTCATGTTCTTCTAGATCTTTTCTTTCTTTATCATACCATGTTTATTTCTTTGAGGAAATTTTTCTTGGATCATATCTTTGTTTACCTTTTATAGAGGCACTAGCTTTGAAGGCAGATTTAGTTTTGAGAAGTTCATCACCAAACTTAGCTAACTCAAATGCAAATATCTTACCAACCAATTGATCCCTTGTGATAGTTGTTAAAGATCTAATTTCCTCAATAGCAGTGACCTTGTGTTTATACGCAGGAGGTAAATATATGAGTACTTTAGCAACAATTTCATCTTCATCTAATACCCCAGCAGCACATCTGATGCCACATAAAAGATCATTTACTTTTGCCATATATACAGTGGTGTTCTCATCTTCATTCATCCTTAGGTTTTCAAACTTCCCTTTTAGACTTTGGAGCTTGGCACACCTAACATACTTGTCTCCTTCATATAGATTTTCAAGCTTTGCCCAAATTTCATAAGCAGTCTTTAATCCCATAACATTTGTCAGCTCTATATCAGACAAGGTACTCAAAAGGGCTTCTTTAGCTTGAAGATTATTTTCTACATCTTTGACTTCATCTATAGTTGTTGGTCCATTCCTTGGAGGAACATATTTAGTTGAGGTTATGTTCCAATACTGATATCCCATGCATTGTAAGTGACATTCCATGCGGTTCTTCCAAGTAGTGGAATTTGTTCCATCAAACCTTGGGTTGTCCTTCTTGTAGGTTGACATCTTGGATATCCTCAAGTAGTCAAGCTTCTTCTAGAGGAACCTAGCTCTGATACCAATTGTTGGATTTAAGACAGACAACTGAGAGGGGGGTGAATTAGTTGTTACCAAACTTCTAAACTTTTTATACTTTAAAGTTTCTTCTATCTCAATAGCATATTAGACATTCAATCATAAGGCACACTGCATGAATTTAAGAGCAGAAACAAATTTAACACATACAACACAAAGTTTTTTATGTGGAAAACCTGGTTAAGGGAAAAACCATGTGGTGACTAACCCAAGATTGTATTCTCTATTAAAAGAATAAGAAGAATGAAATGGCAATTGCTAATTTGGGCTCACTACCCAAGCACACTGCTCACAAGAGGCCCATTGTCTATAGGAGACACACTGCCTATAGAAGAATATAAATATTACATTCTTGAACTAGAGATTAGCATCTTCACCATGCTTGAGGTAGTTCCATTTAAACTCAATACCTCTGCTTTACTTTTCACTCATCTTCTCTACCACTTTCTCATCACGACCATAGATATATTTTTAAATGACTTCACAAATCTTGTTTATACATGACATCGACTTTGGAATGATCATCAAAGTTGGCACAACACATACTTTATTTTATTACAGAGCAATTACAAAGATACAACGTGACTTGTTATAAAAACTTCATGTACTTTACTACACTGTCGGCCACACATAGCTGGGACTTCAATCTTCTTTGAGGAACACGCCAGGATTCGCAAAACATCTTCAAGATCATCTGCAACAGGTGTAAAACATCTGGTCATCCAAGACTAGGAAGAACATCATCACAGAGAAGTAAATATTCAATTATGAGCTCTATCTTCAATGTGGATCGCCAACACAAACTAGACACAATCTAGAGACCCCCACAAGATTGCTTGAATCACCAAGAACATCTGTACCACTTCTTCTTACTTTAATCATTCACATCTTCATCTAAAGCCTAAAGAACATAGTTGCCCATCTCTATCATATTAGAAGGATTGCTTGTGGACCTCCAAACCATGAACCAATTGAGTTGTCAATTCATATTATCCTTCCAAACATGCCATCAGATCTACAAAACATGATATTGTATTTCCGGATCTCACTTGACCTAATTGTGTCACTCTGTCACCTTTGAACAATTGCTAGAACCGGTTTTACTCTCATGGGCATAACTCCTCCACATTTCCATGCGGTCCTCTCAAATCTTGACTAGATCATCTTTGGGTACAAATATACAAACCCTTAGATGTGCATACTCTGATTTTTAATTGATTGGAATCTTTACTTCATAGAACTTCACTGTCTTCACTATTCTTCTCTGTTTCTGATAGGGCTAATTTTCTCAATATCCTTAGCACACAACTCATCTAATTCTTGATATTAATGCAATATGAGTATGTTGACATGAATGACAACACCAATTAGGCCCATACTTGCAACAGCTACATCAAAACATTAGTAGGTAAGATAGTGATGGTGCCTGATGATCAGTATTCAACACAATGAAGCTTCGGACACTCCCAAAGTTGCAACAAATTTTACCTACACAGTTGTGCCAGATGACTTAAACCTTAGATTCGGTTGTGATAAATTTTCTCTTTGCTTTAATTGTTTTCTCTTTCATAGTTGTTCTTAGAATCTTCTGATGCTTAGCTTGAACATGTTTCTTTCTTGTCACTTTTGTCCATTCCTACTCTGACTATTGAGGGGAGAACAAACAATCATTTGGACTTACTTTAGGATGCAGGAATGATGACTGTTAAGTTTGTCAGGGTAGAACACAACACTATTCATCTCCAAAAAGAGGTAAAATGATGACCTAAGAAACTAGGGGGTGATGTCAGCAAGTGGGAGGGGGAACCAATTGAAAATTGTAGCCTCTGGTCACATGGGGTTTTAGGCCCTGGTCATGCACAGCCCAAGGGGGATTAAATTTCCATCTATTTTTTTCTCTCTCACAAATTTTCCATGCAAAATTTATTTTCTAAAAACCTGAAAAAAGTCTTTTGCTGAAGAAGGTATTTTTTTTGTAATTGCATAGATCTTGCAACTTCAATAACTTTTACAAATCAACTCAGAATTGACTGCTTCTTTTTGCAGAAGCAATTTTTTTTTCATGGATCCAACTAGGATAAAATTGCACTAAAATCATAAAGTGCCTATTTATGTGTTTTTTGGGTGACCTAAAGCACTCCTATAAAGTGCCAAATTTGGGGGGGGGACACATAATTAAGGAGGGTCATGTGTGTTCATTTTTCACAAGGCACTAACTTTATCAAGCATCACTTTAAGGGGGGAAATAAGCAAGAGTAATCATGCACTCGCCTTATAAAGTGCCACTTTACATAAAGTTCAATTGGGGGGTCACCTAATCTGGGTTTTCTAATGTGTTGAAATTCTTTTGTCTAGAGGAATTAACTTGTTTTAATCATGGAATTTGTAACTCACTTTTCTTTAATCAACCTAAACAAGGGAAACTATAAGTTCTGGTGTGAAGGCATCCTAAAACACCTCAGGTTCCATAATCTCATACCCAATATGTATGGACTTGTCCCTGAACTTGGTAAACAATCCAAGAAAGCCAAGTGGTTTAACCATAATGATCCTATTTGTGGATTAATAAGTTTACATATTCCAGATGCCTCTTTGTATGCCATCATGGATATTGATTGTCCACATGCATTATGGATCAAAATTTGGGAGATATACGGAGACTTGAATGTTTCTCCATCCTCACATGATCCTACCTTGATCACAACTCATATCCCTAATCATGATACAAAAATAGAATGTTCCATTGACATAGAAGAATTCATCACTCATACTGTTGCTTCATTAGATTGTAGAGTCACTTCCTTGAAAGCTTTTGGTGTTTCTTTGTAACAGGATAATAGTCTTCCTAGCATTGCTGATTGGAACAGATTTCTATATGACATCACTTGTCTATTTGTAGAGTCCCACATTGTTGACATGTAAGCACACCTTGAGGTTATCTATCTTCTCGTTGATGATAGTTTTGCTGAAGCTGCATTAACATTGTCCACTTCGAGTATTCATGCTCTACATTGTCCTACACATGGTTTTGGATCATTATCATCCTCATCTATTGCGCATGCTCCTAATTTTATTATGACATCCTTTGACATCGACATGGGGACACCTAAGCACTCTTTAAAGGCATCAACATTAGTACCATCATCCCTGGATCAACTTCAGCATGATTCAAGATCATACATACATCTTCTCACATGGGAAGATATGCTACATCTTCAGGTGGTTTCTTTTCTTCCCAAGGGAAGGAACATTGTTTCATATTCATTGATCTACATCTGTATCCTTTGTTGACTATTCAGCCACACTGTAGTAGGACATGTATTATGGGGGGGTCTCATAGACCTTTTATCATTTTTTCTCCTATGGGGGGAATCTTATATTATACCTACTGAAAGAAGTAGTACTTCTTCACATGTATAATTTCTCTTTTTGGAGGGTAGTTTTTTTCCCACTGGGATTTCTACCTTTCTTTAGTTTTGAGAGTTTGCAATGTACTTGAGTATCTTATCAAGATTCATGGCCATGCCTCATTTTTCTTTTACATTGTACATGGGTACCTCACCAGGCTTATAGTTGGGACCCATTTTTCATAATACTCACCTAAGATATGGTTAAGGGGGGTGCTAGTGTATACCAATAATCTATAGGCATACACATTTGTAATTAAGCCTACTTAGGCATATTGGAGTATTGGCACATGATCATTTAAACTTGTCAAAGTCGTTGGAGTTGTCTTGAGAGGTGTCGACTTGCATCAACACCTCGCACTATGTTTGTGGGAGGTTACTCACCATAACTCCATGATATAGTAGTCTTATCCTCTTTTCATGGAGATTCAGATACCTAAGACAACTCTATTTATACTCACCTTATTGGCTAATAGATTTGGTCAATTCCATTGCAATTCATGTGCTTGGTAGTCTATTCCATGACCTTAGTTTTCTACAAAATCAAATCTGATACAGAGAACCATATACTTATGTCTTCCCTGTGTATATTGTAGATAATTACATATAAACAATATGATGTATTCCTAAGCTATGTGCATTTTGCTATAAAATATTTTCTACGCTTGGTCATCATCTCCTTCTTCCTCCATCTCTAACCCATTCGTGCCAAAGTTTAAGATACCAGAGTTGATAGTGAAGAACCAGTCTATTCCATGGATATCTACTTCTCTCGAGAGAACCTTGAGGAATTTTGTACACTACATGTCCTTCTATTTTCTCTCCTCCTCATTTTATCACACCAATGTAATCACAAAAGTTACCCACAATCCACTATATGGCTAGGGGATCACATGCCAAGTGCCATTATTGGGCAAGAACCCCAAGCCGAGAACAACATTGCCTAAGGTCTTCTTTAGTCCCCTGCCAGTGTCATTTAATTAGTGTTTCTACCAGCACCCAAATACCATCTTTTGTCTCCCCCATATCTAATAGAACAACAACCATTATAGATGATATATCAGTATTCACCCTGTATTAATGCGAAGTGGAGATGAATGTGCCTCAAAGCACCATATAGATTATGTGCAAAATAATAACTGACCATGATTTGAAGATATTTCTCAACCTAAGATTTAAGATATGTCCCATGAAATCAAGTTGCCTCCTGTTTTCTTTGAGACATATTGTTGAATCCATATTGTCAACTTCACTGCAAATGGCATTCTAATTAGCATATATATTGTTTGTTGCAGTACTATATATATAGTTGTCATCATACATGTTAGCATCTCCTTTCAATCATCCTCCTGTGCCATTAGGCAAGCCATCCACCACACCATACTAGTTCATGATGTCCTATTTTATTGCCATTCATGTGAAATTGCAAGTCAACCAATTTCTAATTTCTCCCACACTTCCTTTGAGTTGGCATGTAGATACTTATTTGGTTCATATGAATTTCCACATTCAATAGTTTGTCCACCTCGATGTTAGCTTAATTGTTAGGTCCATCTAGCAATTTCTTTGCCATTGATGCTACCATTTCATTGACCTCACATAGGTACCTATATAGGGCATTACTAAATCAAGGGTATTCAACTGTTTGTTCATACATGAAACATAAATAACTTAGTATGATGATTAGGCTCCCTCCTATATTTGAGACCCTAGAAAATAAGTTCAAACATTCCAGATTGAGACCTATGTTCCATTTATTTTGATCCATGACCATCCACATAGGGTCATTTTTCTATTTTTATTATTTACAATATTAAATATAGAAATGAGGAACCAATTGTTGTGCGGTTACACAACACACCCTATTTTGCCTTGACAAAATAGGGACAGAACTTTTTTTTTATGCTTTGGCTTGTTGTTTTTCTGCTTTGGGTGGTCTGGTAAAATTAAGTCATGCATGTAACCCTGCATGAGGTAGATAGGTCACCATGATGAGGTCAGTTGCCAAAGTTAGAATTTCTCATTATTGACCTCATGGTTGGAAAGTACATGAAATTCCAAGCAAGTTTGCCTTTTGGATCACCCCAAAATTCTCTAAGGGAAGAAAGTTATGTTGAGTCAAAGTTTGGTCAAATATTATACAAGATCACCCCGATATTGCATTATCACCTGATAATCACTTGATCCACAAAGTACAAACGTCAATTTTATGTGATAGTCGATATCTTTTCATCAAACAACTTCACATATTTTGCGGGGGGTCATATTTTTAATATCCATCATCTTACGAATATCACCCTCTTCACAAAATATCACCCTATGTCAATATGACGATGATGTCATCTAAATCCAAAGAATGAAGGAAATCACCCTGATGATGATGTCATCATTCTATTTTACCTCTTGGAGGTATATATCCAATGCCCACCATATTCAACAACATGACAGTGACGTCATTACAACACAATGTTTAGACAAAATATCGACATGGTAATGTCATCCCAATATTTTTCCCAAGGGCGTCATTTTATTTGTGGGGTCATATTTTGAATGTCCCCTGATCTTGAATTCATGACCTGATTTACATATGGTCAACATTGACCACATCATCTGATTCTTTTGCATTAATTTTGCTGCTCAAAGGTGGAGGGTCATTTTATCCAGGGGGTCATATTTTGAATAACACCCAATCTTTCAAAGATCACCCCCCTATTTCCTAACATTAAATGTACTTAAATGTGGTAGATAGATTCTTGCTGATTGCAAATACAAATCAAACACTTGGCGTCATCCATGAATCCTCTATAGAAGATTGACAGATTTAACCATCTCCAGCACAGTTTTACCCTAATTTGCCCTACGGATGCATTTAAAGGTAATTTTCCAAGGTAATTTTCATTTACCTTGTTAAAAAACAAGAAATTATATAGCAGAGAAGTCAAACCCTCATACAACTACCTATTAACAGACTATATCTTTCAACATAATGGAGCGGGTGATATCCAGCACTTGTAACCCTTTTCCATAATCACCCATCTAACCCAGGAGGAAAGCACTATCAGGTAAGTAATTGAAAACCCACTTATTGTCATTTTATGCATGTTTAGGTAGTATGTTCTTTCTTGTGGTTTGAATCTGTAAATATGCATATCATGATGAAGTAAAGAATAATGAATAGACTTGCATGATGCTGTAGAGATACATAATGTTGTATGAATGCATATAGATATTGTAAAGTAAGATAGGTCATTTTTATTACAGGAGTCCATGGCAGATCTTAGATGGAATAGATTTGATTCAGAATTTCTTAAGCCCATGTTTGTTCAACCTGAAGGGGTACAATTTAAGTATCGCATCATTGGTGACACTCACCAAGGAGATATAGACCTGGCAGTATGGTGAACAAGAATAGATCATGATAAGGACAATACCCTTCTAGATGCAATATATGTTTTAGGAATGTGGCATGCAGCCAGATTTCCATATGCCATGGACACCCCAGAGATGGTAGTGGAGTGTGCCAAGAACTATAACCTTGAGACCAGGTGGGTGGAGAAGCCTAGAAGAGTATATTGCAAATTTTTTATTAAGGGCATCACCTCTATGTTTAATCTGCCAGTTGGAATGAAGGTGGTTAGTGTGGATCTACGTAAGTTGGACATGGAATACAACAACAATAAGAAGAATGCAAGGAAGAGGATGTATCAGTGGAGGTCAAAGAGCAACACCTACACTGCCTCAGCTAAATTACCTGTACACTTTTACAAATTTGATTTTGATGATGAGTACCAGTACATGATTGCCCTGCTAAGAAGGATGACAAGTAAGCTACATGTAGGAAATTTTGAGAATTGGATGTTTAGAATCATCCAGATGGTACTATTCATAGATAATAAGCCATTATGGGCCAAGGACATCAGCGATACACTAGATGAAGGCATGAGGAACCTGGGAGGTCAGGCATGCATGTTTCATATGATCTCATATGTTGTGTACTCATGTTCTTATAAGGGAACCTTTGATGCCTTGACTATAGTTGGTAAAGATGGCGGTGATGTAGATGATGCCCACATATGGGACCACTATCCTTAGCTACAGATAAAGAACTATCTCCTTGATTATAAATTGGTAAATGATGCATTCTCTATGCATCTAGTCAGAACCATGGAGGAAGACATAACCAAGAGACTGAACATGGAGGCTCAGGAAGTTGTTTCTAGACATGGCACCTGGTTCATCCAGTTTTCCACCTTCTCATTTATAAGAATAGAGGGATTTGAAGGACAACCCCTTATGCTACCAAGAAACCCTACTGATGCGGTTGTCCTGATGGAGTTTCTTAGACAAGTATCTACCATAGTTATAGCATACAAGGAACAAAAGAAGATACCTCTGATATTATTTCTAGTGTCTATGGACTAGTATATGTGCTAAGATTCAGAAAGCATAAAGCATGTCATGGGAGGTTTGAAACTGATGTATCTACATCCATTTCCCTTGGCTAGATCTTATGACCACTATGGTAGGATGCAGAAAATAATAGGAAAACCTATTCATCAGAAGCATCTAGAGGATTTCTGGACTGATTGTGAGGATGAAGCTAAGGTGAGGAGAAGAAAACATCAAAGACTCACCTTGAACTAGATAAAAAAAATTGACTGCATCCCAGTGCTAGCACAGCTAAAGAAGGATGATGGAAAAACTATGTCTAATGAATATGAAGACAAGAAGGTGTACAATGACACCATATCAGCCCCTAATCTAACATAGCCAGAGGATATTTCCCTAGATTAGATTATAGGTGGGGTGATATAGTTAACCCAAGCTTGGGTGGATGAATAAATAAATAGATTGAAGAAAAGGGGTGTGGCCCTTACAGTTGATGCCTAAAAGAAAAGGCAAGAAGTACTTGATGAAGAGTATGATGACTTCCTTAATGATAAAAGGAAGTCCAATGGGGAGAGGTTACCCACATAGAAAAAGAGGAAAGGTCCCCCTAGAAGAGAGAAAATTGAACATGAGCCCAAGGGGGTGATAATTGAAAGGATCGCCACTCCATCTGTAGGTCCATCAACATCAGGACAACCATCCGCATCATCTGCACAGCCTCTGATGGACAAGCCAAAAACTAAGAGGATCTTGAGGCTAGCTATTGAAACTATAGAAGTATAGGAGGAGGGCCAAGCCTAACAATAGGATGTAGAAGAAGATATCCAATTTAAGGAAGTGCAGGTAAACAAGGAGCCTGCAGGTGATGACTCGATGATGGTCAGTAGAAAGAGGAAGACAATGCCACTGATGTCACCACCCAATAAGCAAACAACATCCATGTGGAGTGATATCAGGGCTGACCCCATTGTATTTAGAGGGGCCAGTGGTGAAGTATTTAGGAAGGAACTGCAACATGATGTTCCGCTTCCCACCATAATAAAGTTCAAGACTGAGAAGGCAGAAGAACAAGCAAAAGAAGCCTTCAAGGCAAGTCAAGGCGGTCCTTTCTCTTTGGAGGACATTGTAGACTTATAAGATGACGAGGTAGTGTAGGATGTAGCCTCTCAAAGAATGGAGACTCTCACCTCTAGTACCTATATGACTCCACATGGGACCCCATTAGCACAGATGGTGGTATTGGAGGAGGTGAAGAAAACAAAGGAAGTAAAAGAAAATAGCCCAGAGAGGGTAGCCCAATAGATAGGGCTTGATAAATTGGTCGATCAGGTGACTAGCCCTATAGTTATAGATTTAACATACAGGGGTGATGTGAGCCCCAAAGACAAAGCAGGTGCACCTAATATGACAGAAAAGATTGAAGTGGCCAAGCAAGCAGAGAAAGAAAGCAATGCTCCTAATATGGTCAGCAACAGTAGGAGATACCCGCCAAGCCAAAAATAGTAGAAGTCCAACAGAAAGGCAGGGATGATAAAGATACATCAGGTGATTCTACTGCCCAGACTCAAAGAGATGCCACAGGAGAAAAGGATAAATCAGGTCATGAGGACCTTAAGATACAAGACATCGGTGCCTTGGGTTCAGAACAAGAAGTGACCCAAGATCAGGGTGATGCATAAGGCCCAAACACACAGACAGCTGCTGATGTCAATATACCTCAGGATGAGGAAAATTGTAAAGTAGATAAAAGTTAGAAGGAGGGAGTATAGAATCAGGCCCGTGATCATAATGTGAACATTCCACAGGATCCTCCTCAACAACAAGAAGGCCCTCAACAAGAAGAAATGCAACAAGATCCCCCTCATGAGGAATTCCATGAGGAAGAAACTAAGAAATCACCTTCTCCACCGAGAATAGAAGCAGATACTAGAGAAAAGGGGAGACATGATGATGGCATATGAGAACATCAGGAAAACCATGAAGGTCCACATACAGGAGGATGTACATCAGGGTGATAGCGATATTGAAAGTAATGAAGATGATGATCATGATGAAGAAGAAGATGAAGAGGAGGAACCTGAAGAATGAATGAAGATGCATCACCAAGAAAACATATGCACTAGGTACTCATTAAAAATGAGTCATCTATATGGTTGCCAGCTGGCAACCTATGCCATGAGGAAGAGTTGATTGAGTCAAAGAGTAATTATCTACCATTGATCTTAATTGACAAATCCTGACCGTAGCTCATTTGTAACCATCCCTTCACCTTATTCTATAAAGATGCAAGGGTGCCATATTTTGAACATTCTGAAACTTAATTGAAATTTGATTGTTGAAATATTAGGACTCATTTCAAAGTTGTAAATGTACATGTTATTCATACTGAATGAAAGAGAAGCATATTTGATTACAAATCGTCATAAATCTTGAGTAATATGTGTTTGAAATCTAGATACATGCATTGATTAGTTGCAACCCTTGGAGTGCTTGTCAGTCTGCATGTGTTGTTTTCATTCCTTATCCTTTGAAGTTAGCATCATCCATATCTAGCTGTGGAACATCCTGGTGACATATGGTTTGATTTCTTCTCCTCATGAATGTATATTGTATGTATGTGGTTCAATGACTAAAGATTCACTAAAATTAGAAGTATTCTTTTAAATTTCTTTCAATTTCATAACAGATCATCACCATAATTGCAAATAACAGAGAATTAAAAGCAAACAACATGAAATATGCTGATATCCCATAGATAATTGGAAATATAAAGCATATTTAGAGAAAAGGCATGTTAAATTAACAAATATCATGCAAATTCATACAAATGTCCATAAGATACATGCAAATATCCACTTATAAACACATCATTTGGATAAATACATAGTGTAAAAAAAAGGACAAGTTCATGATGATCAATGATCAGAAGAATTGATCAAACTTGCAAATGTATCAACTATCTTTGGAAATAGAGTAGAAATAACCTCTCTGTGGAGTAAATTTATAAGAAATAGTGTAATACTGATCATCAAGATGAATGTAAGACCCCTTAAAATGGAAAACTGCATGTCACATCAACCTCTGAGTAATGTCAGATGATCATGACCTGATCAATGGAGACTTGGAGTCATCAACTTATCCTAAGTTGATCGTACTTTATAAGATAATAAAGGTTTGTTGTGCAAATTTTTGTGCATGTTGTTATGACTAACAATCATCATAAACATAAATTGGCACTAGAAGGAGGGCCTTCATCAGTAGATTTGTCTGATTTGATGATGCAGACAAAAAGGTAATACTCATGCAGCTCTATATTTCAAGTCATATGCAAAGATTTGTTGTCTTTAAGTTCGTGCATGCTTATCCTTTGCAAAGTTTTCAAAATTGGGCATAAATATTTCAAGCTTTGTGGTTGATCACCATAATATTTCAAAGATAAACTCTATTTCAAGTCTTTTGGTTAAATCTTTGAGGTAGTTTGCTTTAGAAACCTAATATCCAGTTGTTTGTGTTCCAAAGCCTCATATCACCTCATATTTGCATCATTTCTGCAAATATTACATAAATATCTAGTCAATTTTAGTTTATGATCATAAATACAACCTTTGCTAGGGTTTTTTAACTGATCTTTACAATAAACAAGCCAAATTTCCTTAAAATTTAGGAAATCCTAGCTCTCAGGCCAAATACTAGGTCCAGATCCAGTGGACTCTTTGAAGAATTGCCTATCCAGGGATTTAGACCTAGATCAGTATATATTCATCATTCTCCTAGTTTTAGTGTGTCAAGAGCTTCACCAGAACATACTCATATAACTCCTATCTTATTGCAAACACCTACAGGACCACCTATTACACCTCAGGTCCAACCTCCACCAGTCACAATGTCATTCTTTACTGCAGAGTCACCTCTGACTTTTACTGCATATCATCCTTTACCTAAAAATCCTGATAAGATTTGTCCTAAATATCATCCATATCAGGATGCTGATGATCACATTAGAACATTCAAGGAAGCTTGTTGTAGGGCTAGAATTAAATATCAGGATGTAGTATGCAGGTTATTTCCATTTTCCTCAGGGGAAGAGGTGTATAACTAGTATATCATTCTTGGTCAAGGTTCAGTTGGTTCATGGGCCACCTTGGAGAAAGCCTTTAAGGATAGATTCAAAATACCTATAGATCCTTTAATGAATTATCATTTGTTTGCCACAATCAAGAGATTTGAAGGAGAACCTATTGCTAATTTTAATGCAAGATTCCAAAAGATGCTTTCAAAGCTAGTTGCTTCCTATATTGTAATAGATGAAGTTGCTAGAAGCATATACTACTTAGCTTTAGATCTCCTGACTTCTATATTTATCAAGAGAGCACATCCTGGTGTTACAACCTTGACAGGAGCTTTTGAAGAAGCTGTCAAAGTCAATCAGTAGCTGATCCCTGCTCCAACACCTAATATTACATTTCCTACACTCCCTGCTTATCCTACATATCCTACTCAACAACAAACCAATGGAGCCATGATACCTTTAGCTATAATGCCAAGTCCTTTACAAATACCTCCACTCAGTAGCATGCCACCTCCAAATGGAAATGGTCAAATGTCACAACATCTAGAACATACATAGGTACCTTAGGTTGTGGAACAATCCACTAACAATAACAATAGATCTTCCTTCTTCAAGCCTCAAACAGAGAATGTAGTAGCCAAAGTTTAGGAAGAAAAGGAAGAAATTAAAGAGATACCAGCATAGTTGAGGAAACTTACTACTAAGATCACTCATTTGAGGAGCTAGAATTTCTATTCTCAACCAAATTGGAGTAGAGGATATGCCAATGATAGACCTAATTATCCTGATAGGGGATACAATAACAATTACAATAACATTGATAGCAACAATAATCCCCCTAGATAGCCTAGAGTGTGGAATACTAGGCCAAACAATGGTTCTCTGCCATCACCCCTAGATAATCAACCTCCTAGTGATCCTAAGCAAACCACTAGAGTGAACTTGGTAGAGGCGGCCCTTACAAATTGGTGTAGGATACATAACACCAATGCTCATGTAGAGCTGGATTGTTCTTAGTTTTGGATTGCCGCCAGTATATTCCAAACCGAAGTAGCTAATGCTTCAGAAAAACCACCTTGTGTTGAAGGAAATGAAATTGTCCCCTATGGATATGATTCTACTCTAGTGCTAGAAAGTTTCATCAATCATCATCATCAACAGACAATGTCACCTCATGAAAATTACACCTTAGCATGTGAAGAGTCAGCCATGGCTTTTGAAACCAATTATGTTTTTCCATTTGAAGATGAAAATGAGTAATCAATTGAACATGAAGAAGTACATGCTTATCAACAGCAGTATGAAGGTAGGCATAATTACAATCTAAGGAATAATTCAAATAGACTTGCTGGTCCTTTGACGACATCCTTGCCTTCAAATAATTTCAACACTCCTCCTGATCCTATGGCAAGAAATAACCCTGGATTTCCTAAAGTTAATGCTTAGTACTTAGCACCACAAAATACAGTACCAAAAGTTGGTACTTGCCTCTTGAATCTGATAAATTCATCACGTACTTAGTCGATGAAATGAAAAAGATCAAAATCAGTGTGTCATTGTTATAACTACTCAAAACCCCAGCTATCAAAAAAACCTTCATGAAATCCTTAGATGATCCTACTCCAAAAGAAGATAATCATACCTCAAGTCAAATTGGGAATAAAGATCATGCCAGTAGGGATGTTAATGTTAAACATAAAGCTCTAGCTACTGTTCAAGCTATAGAGACTTCACACATGACTCTTTATAGAGATAAAACTGAGTCAGCTCCTTTTCTCCTTACCATAAGGATGTTCAGTAAGAATTTGCATAATTGCTTAGTAGATTCAGGAGCATCTACCAATGTAATGCCCCTATCCATATGCAATGCCTTAGGGTTGCATCCTGCCAAGTCACTGAAGAAAGTAACATAGTTAGATAAAATAGAGGTGAGTGTGGTAGGAGAATTAACTCACATTCATATGCATTTAGCATCAGATCCAAGAATCCAATACTACATTGATATTCAGGTAGTGGATATACCTGATACCTATGGGATGTTGCTCAGTAGGGATTGGTCAAAAACACTCAATGGATACTTGTCCACTGATTTTATTCACATGTGGTTACCTTGGAAATGAATACCTAATCAAGTAAGGATAGATGCTGAACCTCGCATGAAACATATGATCACTTAATATAATAAAACCAATGAGATCATGTATGTGGATGTAGAACCTAGAGTCTACTCCATCAAACCCCAAACCATCAGGATAGAGGAGATCCTCATGTATGATGTTCATGTTCATGATGATAATCTTCAGGATGATAGAATAGTTTTCAAATCTAATTGTAGCTCTAAAAATGAAATACAAGTAGATCACTTTAAGAATTTTGAGATGCACTTGTCCAAAGAGGTGCAACATTGCCAATTGTTAAAAGTACCTGTTCAAGATGTTCTAATTGAAGGATAGTGCAAGTTACATGATGAGGCGCATTCTGAAAAGACTTGTGATGCTTGCTTAGACATGATGGAACTAGAACAAGCATGCAATGAGACATCGTCCTTATCGTCTAGGGTAAGTTTTGCAGATAGTGATACTGATACTAATTTTTGTTTGTCATCTGCAGGAATAGAAGAAAGCACATATCATGATGAAGGTCATATTCAGATGATGGAAGAGATTCTACTATGTAGCAAGAGTAATGCTAAGAGTAACAAGAAAATCACCCCATGAAGTGATTGCTTGGTAGAGTCAGATTATGAACTATCTGATGAAGATAGATGTAGTAATCTGTCCAAGTTTGAAGATTTTTTATCAAAGAAGATTCAAAAGATGATACAATAGCAAAGATCTCCACATGATTCCCTTATTGAGGGATGGTACAAGTTACACGAAGCACCACATTCAGAAACTCCTTGTTCATTATGTTTGCATATTCTGAAAAGGCAGATGTTACCTTGTCCAAAAGATTTTCCTTTTGATGGTAAGGAAAAAGAAAAAAATATCATCTTCACATCAACCAAATAGGGTGAAGTTTGAGAAGATTGAAACACCAAAATTGAAATGGATATCAAATGGTGTAGCTGCTAGAGCTAAAAAAAAGAGAAGGACCAAACAAGCCCTTAACTAAAGATAAGCCATGGATCCTTAGGTTTGATGGATCCAAATCAAAACAAGGAGCTAGAGTAGGAGTAGATCTTATTGATCCAGTTGGTAAATCCTACTTAGTAGCACATAGATTGCAATTCCCATGCACAAATAATGTGACAGAGTATGAAGCCTTGATTCATTGGATATTGTTTGCACTCAGAAAGAAAGTGAAGATTCTGCATGTCTATGGAGACTCAGAATTGGTAGTAAGACAAGTAAGAGGTATATATTCTTGCAATTACAAGAAGTTGTCTAATTACAGACATAGGGTATAAGACTTGATAGAATATTTTGATGTATTTAACATCACCCATGTACCTAGAGAACAAAATCACAGGGCAGATGCCTTGGCCCAAGCCGCAAGTACTTTGGAACCATTGTCCATATCTAGATTGAAAATATTTTCAGTTGAATTAGTATCAGTACCCTTTGTACCAGATAATGTAGTTAACCTTCAAGTGTTTGATGATGACCAGCATATTTCAGACTTCATATCCAATAGAGATGTCTTTGATGCATAGATCATAGATGAAAGAAATGTGGAAGATCATATCTGGGAAGAGGAAGAGATCCTAGAGTTGCCCAGCAACAAGATTCCTAAGAGAATGATAGAGTTGGAAAGAGCATTTGATTTAGACAACATGCTGAAATAGAAAGATCTCCCTAAAGCAGATGGAGGAGAATATTCACAAGTTAACATTGGACATGATGATGAGAAAAGGAATGTCCTAATTAGAAAAGTTTGTACCGAAGAAGAAATGGAAGGGATAACCCAAGCACTTAAAGATTATATCCACATTATCGCCTGGACATATGATGAGTTAAAAACTTATGATACATCAATCATCACTCATACTATACCTTTAAAGCTAGATGTCAAGCCCTTTAGACAGAAGCAGAGACCTGTCAATGCTTTACTGGAGCCCATCATTTTTGAAGAAGTTAAGAAATTGCTTAATGCCAAGATCATATTTCCTATGAGACATTCCACATGGGTGGCTAATTTGGTCCCAGTAAGAAAGATGAATGGTGACATTAGATTGTGTGTAGACTTTAGAAATTTAAATAGAGCTTCTGAAAAGGATAACTATCCTTTGCCTTCTCTAGATGAGGTCTTGCAGATTGTAAATGGTACCAAGATGATGTCATTTTTGGATGGTTTTTCAGGTTACAACCAAGTGATGGTAGATAAGATAGATAGATTGAAGAATGCATTCACCACAAAGTGGGGAATATTCGCCTATAGGTGCATGCCTTTTGGATTGATAAATGATGAAGCAACATTTTAGCAAGCAATGGATATAGCCTTCAGAGGGCTAATTGGTAAATGTATAGTCATATATATGGATGACTTGACAATTTTCTCTGAAGAGAGGGAATCATGTGGAAGACCTTAGGAAGGTACTAAAGAAATGTGAACATTGTGGAATATCCCTAAACCCTAAGAAATGCATATTTGGGGTAACCACAGGGAAGTTATTAGGTCACTTGATAATAGAGAATGGGATCATCATTGACCCTGAGAGAGTAGAATCAATCATGAAGATATAGCTTCCTGGAAGTAAGAAGGAGCTCAAATCTTATTTTGGTAAGATTAATTTTGTTAGAAAGTTTATTACTAGCTTTGCAGAAATTGTTAGACCATTGAATGCCATGCTCAAGAAGAATGCCAAAATTGAGTGGACACCTAAAGCTAGATCAGCTTTTGAAGATATCAAGAAAGCCATATCTAATGCTCCTGTTCTAATCAGTCCCAATTATACCAAAGACTTTTATATATACTCATTTACTTCAGAGCATACATCTACAATAGTACTAACACAAAGAAATGAGGCTAAAGAAGAAAAGCCTATAGCCTTCATGAGTTGTCCTTTTAGGGATGTAGAACTCAAATACATGGATGTTGAAAGAAAAGCACTTGCTCTGGTTTGAGCAGTCAAGAAGTTTAGACATTACATCTTAAGAAGTAAAGTGATAGCTGTAGTACCAGATGCAGTAGTAAAGATGCTTTTAATGCAAAGTGAACTAGGTGAGAAGAGAGCCAAATGGATTACTTTCCTCCAAGAGTATGATATGGACATAACACCCATGAAATTAGTGAGGGGACAAGCATTGAGTCAGGTGATATCATAAATTGATCCTAACATCATGAACCGGTAGTCATAAATACAAAGGAAGATGGAGAATGGTATTCAGACATTAGGCACATCTTGATTACTGGAAGATATCCTTCAAGATTGCAGGCCTCACAGAGGAGAGCCTTAAAGATAAGATCACAGAAACACATGATAAAAGGAGGAATCATTTTCAAGAAGAACTATGAGGGAATATACCTCAGATGCCTAGAGAGGCAAGAAGCAGACAAGGTGTTAACAAAATTACACAACAAGTTTGGAACTACACATGGATCATCTTTAGCTACCACCCATGCTATCCTCAGGGCAGGGTATTACTGGCCCACTATGTTTAAAGATACTGTTGAACACATCAAATGTTGTCATATGTGTCAGGTTGCTATAAATAGAGAAAGATATGCTTCTCAGCCTTTGCAGCCAGTGATGGAGATGCACCCATTTGCTCAATGGGGGATGGATTTCATAGGACCTATCAACCCTCCATCATCTTTAGGCCACAGGTATGTGTTGACTATTACTGATTACTATACCAGGTGGACTGAAGCTATCAGTAGTAAGACATGTAATGCTGAGGATGTAATCAAGTTTTTGGAAAGCAACATAGTAACCAGGTATGGAGTTCCTTATTCTTTAGTATGTGATAATGGGTCTGCCTTTACATCCATAAGATTATCAAGTTGGGCTTTTAACCATGAAATTATCTTGAAATTTTCCTCAATTTACTATCCTCAAGGGAATGGGTTAGCAAAATCCACAAACAAGAATTTATTGAACACCATAAAGAAATTGATAGAAAAGAACCCAAGGGAGTGGAACACCCTATTGAGGTATGCCTTGTGGGTAGATAGAACTAGGATGAAGGCTGCATTAGGAAATTCTCCTTTTCACCTAGTATATGGGGTAGATCCTATCCTCCCTATTAACCTAAAGATCCCCACACTACAGTTTACACAAGAATATCTAGGTATAGATAACAAACAAGAAGTTAGGTTGCTTCAGTTGATGCACCTAGAAGAAAAAAGGAATAAAGAAATTGATCAATTTGCTAAACATCAGGTTGTTGTCAAGCATTGGTTTGACAAAAGAGCCAAAGTTAAGGATTTTAGAATTTCACATTTAGTCCTTATGTGGGACAAAGCACATGAAAGGAAAGGAGATCATGGTAAATTTGATAAACTTTGGATAGGTCCCTTTCAAGTTTCAGAAATTTTAGGAGACAACACCTATAGGCTTAAGACTTTAACCGGTAAGGTTGTCCCATTACCAGTTAATGGATAGTTTCTCAAGCATTATTTTCAAGCCTGAAATAGTGTCATGTAAGCCATGTGTATCATAGTGTGCATATTTGTATAGTTGTTTGTATAGTTTGGTTTTATTTTGTTTTGTTTGTTTTCTTGTTGAGTTCTATTTTGGTTAATCAAGATGATGCGGCTCATCACCCTAAGAAAATGACTAAATTGTTAAGATTCAAGTGATGAGAACAAATTGATATATAGGTTATGACTCATTTTAAGAAGTACTGGTGACCAGGTCTGAGATATTTTTTTACTAGGGTGTCTTTTCTTGACTAAAGTGATTCTTTCACGATAACTCACCTAACAACCTTGGGTTTCTGGAACACACAAGTATAGGTGTTAAGTGAAAAATCTAAAGGGACTCCCTTGCTACCAATGCAATCTCCAACCTAAATCAGTAAGTGACCATGCATTGCACATTAAGCTTACATGATGACATCATATGAATATACAGAATAAATATTGAAAATCCAAAAGAAATAAATATTAGGCTATCTAAGTAACTCTGTCGGGGCTATAGACACTTGCTGGCAATGGGGCTCTACTTAGGGGGATTGTATAGATAACCTTGTTGGGGCTATAGACGCCTACTGGCAGCAAGGCTCTATCTAGGATGGCTATGAGGGATTCTCCCAAACTATGTAGCTTAACATCAGTTACTCATGTTTTCAACATACTTTCAAGATGAGGATAATTAATCATTTACACACACCTAATCCTTTGTTAGCATTGTTGCCATGATGAAAACCTTATCATTCAGAAAGATTATAATACTTATACTTAGAAAGAATTAAAATACTATGTTAGAATGTGATCACATCACTTGAATCATTGGAATTTAGTTATGTTCTTTGATGGCAAGTTTTTGTGTGGTTACACAACATGCCCCATTTTGGCTTGACAAAACAGGGACCCAACTTTTTTTTGATGCTTTGGCTTGTTGTTTTTTTGCTTTGGGCAGTCTGGTAAAATTAAGTCATGCATGTAACCCTACAAGAGGGTAGATAGGTCACCATGATGAGGTCAGTTGCCAAAGTCAGTATTTCACATTATTGACCTCATGCTTGGAAAGTACATGAAATTCCAAGCAGGTTTGCCTTTTGGATCACCCCAAAATTCTCTAAGGCAAGAAAGTTATGTTGAGTCAAAGTTTGGTCAAACCTAATATTCTGAGGAGGGGGGTCATATTTCAAATGTTGGTCATATTATACAAGATCACCTTGATATTGCATTATCACTAATAATAACTTGATCTGCAAAGTGCGGAAGTCAATTTTACGTGATAGTCGATATCTACCCATCAAACGACTTCACATATTTTGCGGGGGTCATATTTTTAATATCCGTCATCTTAAGAATATCACCCTCTTCACAAAATATCATCCTATGTCAATATGATGATGATGTCATCTAAATCCAAAGAATGAAGGAAATCACCCTGATGATGACGTCATCATTCCATTTTACCTCGTGGAGGTATATATCCAATGCCCACCATATTCAACAACATGACTATGACATCATTACAACACAATGTTTAAACAAAGTCATCGACATGGTGACATCATCTTGATATTTTTCCCAAGGGGGTCATTTTATTTGTAGGGTCATATTTTGAACGTCCCCTGATCTTGAATTCATGACCCAATTTACATATGGTCAACGTTGACCACATCACCTGATTCTTTTCCATTAATTTTGCCGCTCAAAGGTGGAGGGTCATTTTATCTAGGTGGGGGTCATATTTTAAATATCACCCAATCTTTCAAAGATCACCCCCTGTTTCCAAACATTAAATGGACTTAAATGTGGTAGATAGATTCATGCCGATTGCGAATACAAATCAAACACTTGGCATCATCCATGAATCCTCTATAGAAGATCGATGGATTTAACCATATCCACCATAGTTTTACCCTAATTTGCCCTACGGATACGTTTAAAGGTAATTTTCCAAGGTTATTTTCATTTACCTTGTGAGAAAACAAGAAATTACAAAGTAGAGAAGTCAAACCCTCAGACAGCTACCTGTTAACGGACTAGATCTTTCAACGTAACAGAGCGGGTGATATTCAACACTTGCAACCCTTTTCCGTAATCACCCATCTAACCCAAGAGGAAAGCACTATTAGGTAAGTAATTGAAAACCCTCCTATTGTCATTTTATGCATGTTCAGGTAGTATGTTCTTTCTTGTGGTTTGAATCCATAAATATGCATATCATGATGAAGTAAAGAATAATGAATAGAGTATGCATGATGTCGTAGAGATACATAATTTTGTATGAATGCATATAGATATTGTAAAGTAAGACAAATCATTTTTATTGCAGGAGTCCATGGCGAATCTCAGATGAAATAGGTCTAATTCAAAATTTCTTAAGCCCATATTTGTTCATTCCGAATGGGTACAATCTAAGTATGGCATCATTGGCGACACTCACCAAGGAGATACAGACATGGTAGTATGGTCAACAAGAATAGATCATGATAAAGACAATACCCTTCTAGATGCAATATATGTTTTAGGAATGTGGCATGCAGTCAGATTTCCATATGCCATGGACACCCCAGAGCTGGTAGTGGAGTGTGCCAAGAACTATAACCTTGAGACCAGGCAGGTGGAGAAGCATGGAAGAGTATATGCCGACTTTTCGATTAAGGGCATCACCTCTACGTTTAATCTGCTAGTTGGAAAGAAGGTGTTCAGTGTGGATCTACGTAAGTTAGACACAGAATATAACAACAATAAGAAGAATGCAAGGAAGAGATGTATAAGTGGAGGTCGAAGAGTAGCACCTACACTGCCTCAACTAAATTACCCATACACTTGTACAAATTTGATTTTGATGATGAGTACCAATACATGATTTCCCTGCTAAGCAGGATGACAGGTAAGTTGCATGCAGGAAATTTTGAGAATTGGATGTTTGGAATCATCCAGATGGTACTATACATAGATAATAAGCCATTATGGGCCAAGGTCATCAAAGATGCACTAGATGAAGGCATGATAAACCTGGGAGGTCAAGCATGCATGTTTCATTATGACCTCATATGTTGTGTACTCATGTGCTTACAAGGGAACCTTTGATGCCTTGACTACAGTGGGTAAATCTAGCAGTGATGTAGATGATGCCCACATATGGGATCACTATCCTCATCTATAGAGAAAGAACTATCTCCTAGATTATAAATTAGTAAATGATGCATTCTCTATGCATCTAGTTAGAACCATGGAGGAAGATAGAACCAAGAGACTAGGCATGGAGGCTCAGGAAGTTGTTTACAAACATGGCACCTGGTTCATCTAGTTTTCCACCTTCTCATTTATAAGAATAGAGGGATTTGAAGGACAACCCCTTATGCTACCAAGATACCCTATTGATGGGGTTGTCCTGATGGAGTTTCTTAGACAAGTATCTACCATAGTTACAGCATACAAGGAACAAAAGAAGATACCTCCGATATTATTTCCAATGTTTATGGGCTGGTATATGTGCTCAGATTTAGAGAGCATAAAGCATGTCATGGGAGGTTTGAAACCGATGTATCTATAGCCATTTCCCTTGGCTAGATCTTATGACCCCTATGGCAGGATGCAAAAAATAACAGGAAAACCTATTCATCAGAAGCATCTAGAGGATTTCTAGACTGATTGTGAGGATGAAGCTAAGGTGAGGAGAAGAAAATATCAAAGGCTCACCTTGAACTAGATAAAAACATTTGACTGCATCCCAGTGTCAGCACAGCTGAAGAAGGATGATGGAAAAACTATGTCCAATTAATATGAAGACAAGAAGGTGTACATTGACACCATATCAGCCCGTGATCTAACACAGCTGGAGGATATTTCCCTAGATCAGTTTATAGGTGGGGTGATATAGTTAACCCAAGCTTGGGTGGATGAACAAATAAATGGATTGAAGAAAAGGGGTGTGGCCCTTATAGTTGATGCCAAAAAGAAAAGGCAAGAAGTACCTGATGAGGAGTATGATGACTTCCTTAATGAGAAAAGAAAGTCCAATGGGCAGAGGTTACCCATACAAAAATAGAGGAAAGGTCCCCCTAGAGGAAAGAAAACTAAAAATGAGCCCAAGGGGGTGATAATTGAAAGGATTGCCACTCCATCTGTAGGTCCATCAACATCAGGACAACCATCTGCATCATCTGCACAACCTCTGATGGACAAGCCAAAAACTAAGAGGATCTTGAGGCTAGCTATTGAAACTATAGAAGTATAGGAGGAGGGCCAAGCCTCACAACAGGATGAAGAAGAAGATATCCCATTTGAGGAAGTGCAAGTAAACAAGGAGCCTGCAGGTGATGACCCGATGACATGGTCAGTAGAAAGAGGAAGGCGATGCCACTGACGTCATTGCCCAAGAAGCAAAGAACATCCATGCGGGGTGATATCAGGGCTGACCCCATTGTATTGAGAGGAGCCGGTGGTGAAGTATTTAGGAAGGAACTGCAACATGATGTTTTGCTTCCCACCATAATAAAGTTCAAGACTGAGAAGGCAGAAGAACAAGCAAAAGAAGCTTTCAATGCAGGTCAGGGTGGTCCTTTCTCTTTGGAGCACACCGTAGACTTATCAGATGATGAGATAGTGCAGAATGTAGCCTCTCAAAGAATGGAGACTCTCACATCCAGTACCGACATGACTCCACATGGGACCCCATTAGCACAGATGGTGGTATTGGAGGAGGTGAAACAAACAGAGGAAGTAAAAGAAAATAGCCCAAAGAGGGTATCCCAATAGATAGGGATTGATAAATTAGTCGATCAGGTGACTAGCCGCCCTATAGTTATAGATTTAACATATAGGGGTGATGTGAGCCCCAAAGACAAAGTAGGTGCATCTGATATGACAAAAAAGATTGAAGTGGCCAAGCAGGTAGAAAAAGAAAGAAATGCTCCTGATATGGGTTATCAACAACAAGAGATACCAACAGAACCAAAAATAGTAGAAGTCCAACAAAAAGGCGGGGGTGATAAAGATACATCAGGTGATGCTACTACCTAGACTTAGAGAGATCAGGGAGATGCCTTAGGAGAAAAGGATAAATTAGATCATGAGGACCTTAAGATACAAGACATCGGTGCCTCGGGTGCAGAACGAGAAGTGACCCAAGATTAGGGTGATGTACAAGGCCCAAACATAGAGATAGCCACTGATGTCAATATACCTCAGGATGAGGAAAATCGTAAAGTAGATGAAAGTTAGAAGGAGGGAGTATAGGATCAGGCCTGTGATCATAATGTGGACATTCCACAGGATCCTCCTCAATAGGAAGAAGCCCCTCAACAAGAAGAAATACAACAAGATCCCCCTCATGAGGAACTCCACGAGGAAGAAACAAAGAAATCACCTTCTCCATCGAGAGTAGAAGCAGATACCAGAGAAAAGGGGAGACATGATGATGACATATGAGAACATCAGAACAGCAATGAAGGTCCACAGACAGGAGGTTGTACATTAGGGTGATAGTGATACCGAAAGTAATGAAGATGATGATCATGATGAAGAAGAAGAAGATGAAGAGGAGGAACCCAAAGAATGAATGAAGATGCATCACCAAGAAGACATATGCATCAGATACCCATTAAAAATGAGTCATCCAGATGGTTGCCAGCTAGCAACCTATGCCAGGAGGAAGAGTTGACTAAGTCAAAGAGTAATTATCTACAGTTGATCTTAATTGACAAATCCTAACCATAGGTCATTTGTAAGTGTCCCTTCACCTTATTCTATAAAAGGTGCAGGGGTGCTATATTTTGAAAATTAAAAAACTTAATTGAAATTTGATTGCTGAAATATTAGGACTCATTTCAAAGTTGTTGTAAATGTACATGTTATGCGTACTAAATGAAAGAGAAGCATATTTGATTACAAATCGTCATAAATCTTGCGTAATCTATGTTTGAAATCTAGATACATGAATTGATCAGCTGCGTCCCTTGGAGTGCTTGTCAGTCTGCATGTATTGTTTTCATTCCTTATCCTTTGAAGTTAGCATCATCCATATCTAGCTGTGGAACATCCTGGTGACATATGGTTTGATTTCTTCTCCTCATGAATGTATCTTGTATGTATGTGGTTCAATGACTAAAGATTCACTAAAATTAGAAGTATTCTTTTAAATTTCTTTCAATTTCATAATAGATCATTACCATAATTGCAAATAATAGAGAATTAAAAGCAAACAACTTGAAATATGCTGATATCCTATAGATAATTGGAAATACAGAGCATATTTAGAGAAAAGGCATGTTAAATTGACAAATATCATGCAAATTCATACAAATGTCCATAAGATACATGTGAATATCCACTTATAAACACATCATTTGGATAAATACACAATGTAAAAGAAAGGACAAGTTCATGATGATCAATTATTAGAAGAATTGATCAAACTTGCAAATGTATTAGCTATCCTTGGAAATAGATTAGAAATAACCTCTCTATGGAGTAAATTTATAGGAAACAATGCAATACTGATCATCAATATGAATGTAAGACCCCTTAAAATGGAAAATAGCATGTCACATCAACCTCTGAGTAACGTCAGATGATCATGACCTAATCAATGAAGACTTGGAGTCATCAACTTATCCTAAGTTGATCATACTTTATAAGATAATAAAGATTTGTTGTGCAATTTTTTATGCATTTTGTTTTGACTAACAATCATCATCAACACCAATGACTTAGACTAAGAAGGCCACACCACTAATAATGGAGTTTACAACATTAGAACCATAGACATGGATGGAGAGAGAAATGATGCAATAACAGAATTTATAGGGAGACCCAACCATTGTAGAGTGGGGAGCAATTGATCATTTTTCTCATACATCAACTAGGTTAAGATCCTTTTTCTAGCCTCCATGTCCCTCTATATAGTTTATAGTAGGGGCCCTCATTTACTCTATAATGGTGGAAAAAGAGATTGTTTAAAGGAGATAGATATGTAGGAGATCATGATCCCCAAATGTTAGGTATTAATGTTCACATACTTGTTCTCAATACCAGGGTTGTAGAAATAAGGAACATTGAGTGAATGCAAGCACCAAATATAGCCACTTGAGATAAAATAGTAGCATGCTCAACCTACAATAAAACAAGTATTGCAAACAATGGACAAATGGAATGCAAAAATAGGGCTAGGGTTCTTCACACAAATAAAAATATGCATGCTTTGTAAAGGAAATATTTTATTGTTATTTTATTTTGATTCAATATGCCTTGGCCTAATTTAGGGAATTTTTTCTTAATATAGGTATGCTAGTTAATTAAATAATTTTATTATTTGATTAATTATTTTCCACTTGTTCTAATCCTCATTAGTTATCTAGATTCATTAAACCTAGATACTTGCACAAAATTCAAACTAACATTATATCTCCACCACCCATTTCATACTACACCTCTTAATCCTATTCATTCACATAAGGATAAGCCTTAGTTTCCTCTCACTCAATCTTAGAAGCCCTAGGATATGACTTTGAAGCCTCTTTTTTTGCCCTAAATTTGTCTCATCAAATCTTATCCATTCATCCTATCATCCAAAAATCTATAAATCAAGCTTCAATCAAGCCATAATCAAGAGCTTTGAAGGTACTATTATGTTGTCAAAGTGACCAACCAACAATTAAATCATTATTAAAAATTATTAGAGAAAAGGAACCATTGTCATAGTGCAACAAGGGCTATTCTGGTAAGGTAACATTTTTTTTGCTCTACAACTTGGTGTTTGAATTTTGAATTCATGTTGGGTAGGATTGGAAGGAGAGAATTCTGGGGGGCATGATTCAGTCCCCTCCCTTGATGTCAGGGGGTACAGCTGATGGCATAGATTGTTGGAGGGATCACATGGTCTCAGCTTCAAAGCCAAATCCCAAGAAGTGGATGGAAGCTCTTGTGGGTATGGTCAATGGTACAACCAAGACTCCGAGCAGTCAATTGATAGTTTAGGTGGATGGTGCTAAGGTACTTAAACTACCGGTGCAAAGGGTGTTGAGGGTTGTGGCATCTATGGATAACACCCTGGTGGGGAAGTTTTTTGGATTTAGGCCCAATATCGACCTTGTTTGTTGTTGGATGAAGACCAAGTGGTCTCTTAAGGGGAGCATCTCAGCTAGTGCTATGGCAAGAGGTATGTTTTTGTTTAAATTTACCTCTCAAGAGGACATGCTGTTAGTTTTAGGTAGTGGTCCATGGTTATACGAGAATCATTCCCTATCCCTATACCAATGGAAGCCTAGTTTCAACCCCAAGGCTAACCTCAATCGGTCGGCACTAGTGTGGGTTCACTTACCGCATCTTCCACTAGAATTTTGGGATGAGGAAATTTTTGCCTAGATAGGTAACTCCTTCGGTAACTATGTCATTATTGATAAAGTTACGAAGGCTAAGGCAAGACTAGTATATGCCAGATTCTATGTCAATGTGGACATTTTGAAGGCTCTCCCCACTTCCATTATACTGGAATCCCAATTTGGTAAGTGGATGCAGAGTATTCAGTATGAAAATGCTAGGATGTTCTGCCAAAATTGCATGAAAGTTGGTCATGTCTTTACCTAGTGCCTAGCTCCAAAGTGTAACCCTCCCTTGAAGTCAAAACAAGTGATGGAGGACATGGAGGAGTACCCCTTCAAGGAGAATATTTTGAAGATAGTTGACTTCCCCCGGCCTCTTTGGAGAAGGAAACCATTCAAGAAACTCCTGCGGAAGATACCCAAGTAGAGCAGCCTGCATAGCCTCAAGCTTCTCCACTACACGTGGAGGAGAACCTTGTTATTGAACTGACAGTTGTTGGGGAGGAGGAGAGTCAGAAGTTGATAGATATGGAGATGGAAAATCCACTCGAGGTTCAGGAATTAGTTGTAACTGAGGAGGGTCAGGGAAACATGGAAGAAGGAGAGATAGGAGTAGATCTCAGCCCATAGAAAAGTGCTCTGTCATTATAGAGTAGGGTAAATGGGGTTGGTAGTCCTGGAGACCCTCTGAGGTTTCTAAAAACTAATACGAGGGCATTGATGAAGAATATCTCACTCTCCCTAGGGGCAAGTTCAAGTGGGAAGGTGGAGGATAAGGAAGGATGGACTGTGGCGAAGAAGGGGAAAAGTAGCAGTCGTAAGATAGCTGATGTGGGGGGAGATAGTAAGGTCGGAAGGCCAACCCACATGAAGACTAGACAAAAGGAGATGGAGCAGGAGATTGCTAGTGGGAAGCAGTCCAACTTGGTGGCCCCCTCTAGAAAGATCAAGAAATGAAGACAATCTCTTGGAACATAAGAGGGTTGAATAGCCCTCATAAGTAGTTGCTTGTTAGGAACTATGTTTATGATAATAAAGTTGATATCCTTCTTTTGCAAGAAACAAAAATGTTTGAGGAAAGCTTCAAATCTATACTTAAATATATTTGACCCAATGCGAAGTATGCTATAAGTGAGGCTATTGGGGCCTCAGGAGGAATTGTTACTCTTTGGAGGCAAGACATTATTGGTAACCTCATATCTTGTTCTAAGAATCGTGTGGAGGTCACTTTTTGCTCTCCTCTTGAATGGTGGATGCTGATTAATGTTTATACCCCCAATACTCACAGTAGTCGAAAGGAAGTTTGGGAGAGTTTGGCAGACAAAATAAGGAAAAATAGAAGTGTCAATTAGATGGTGGCGGGAGATCTTAACTCCCCTCTTTTCCCTTTAGAAAAAAGGGGGGGTTAACTGACTATTTTGGTAGCATGATAGATCTTGCTGATTTTCTTGGAAATGCAAGTCTTATGGATATGGAACTGTCGGGACAAGCCTTCACCTAGTCAAACAAAAGACAAGGGAATAATCAGATTCAAGTTAAATTGGACAAAATTTTAATCTCTTCCTACTGGACTATTATGACTAGTTTACATTTATCTACTCTCACCAAGATTGGTTCAGACCATAGCCCTCTCTTGCTTAACTGGACTAGGAAGGGTAATAAAGGTCCTTTTCCATTCAGATTTGAAATGATGTGGGCCCTACATCCTAATTTTAGAGATTGTTTGTTAAGCTGGTGGATGATTCTGGTTTAAGGGCCGGCTATGTTCAGGCTAGTGAAGAGATTGGCCAATGTGAGAAACAAGGTGAAGAGCTGGAATAATTTTACTTTTGGAAATGTTTTGAGTAGGAAGAAAAGTATTATGGAAAAATTGAAAGATGTTCAAAATAAAATTGATCAGGGAGACATATCTAAGGATCTACAATTGATGGAGAAGAATCTCTCCAAGGAATGGACCCAGACTATTAAGGAAGAAGAGGTCTACTGGAAACAAAAATCTAGGATTCAATGACTTAGAGAAGGAGATAGGAACACCTCCTCCTTATGTCAACCTACATTAACACACAGGAAGAGAAATACCATTAGAGCACTTAGAGATGAACAAGAGAGACTGGTGGAGGAGGAGGAAGAGATTGGCAACATGGCGATGGAGTACTTCAAAACTTTGCTGGCAAAACAACAATCAAGTGTGCTAGAGGAACATAGGAACCCTCTCCTGGAGGTGATTCCTAATATTCTCTCTAAGGAGGATAATTACTTGTTGACCAAACCCATTACCCTGGAGGAGGTTAGAGTGGATGTGTTCTCCATGGGAGCTTACAAAGCCCTGGGCCCTGATGGGTTTCCCCTTCTGGCAGTACAAGATTTATTCAAGATAGGGAGACTTCTATGGCAGTTGAATAGAACTTTTATAGCCCTTATCCTGAAGAAGACTGAAGTTTAGACCATGGCATATTTTAGACCAATCAGTCTTTGTAATACGATATATAAGGTCTTCACTAAGTTGTTGGTGTTCAGATTGCAGTCCCTACTGGATAAACTCTTCGCATCTACCTAGAAAGGTTTTGTCCCGGGGAGGTAGATCTTAGACGCAACAATCACCCCTCACGAAATAATTCATTCTATCCAAAAAAGAAACACCCCAAGTATGATTTTCAAACTGGATATCTCAAAAGTTTACAACAGGGTCAACTGGGACTTTCTTTTGAGAATTCTTAGTAAATTTGGATTCAATGAAAAAATCATTAACATAATTAAAGAATGTATATCTATAGCCAAATTTTTTGTGCTTGTTAATGGATCCCCAAAAGGTTTTTTCCCTTCTGGGAGAGGCATTAGACAAGGTGACCCTCTTTTACCTTATTTGTTCATCCTAATTGCTAAAGTTCTGGGAAGGAAAGCTTGTAATCCATTAATGCAGGGGACTCTTCGCGGGATAAAACCTACTTCAACAGCCCAAAACTTGGTGATTCAACAATTTGTGGATGACACTATACTATTTGGATTAGCTTTGGTGGTGGAAGCTAGAAGGTGGAAGGGACTTTTAAAGAACTATGAGGCTATTTTTAGGTCAGTGTGTCAATTTTGAAAAAAGTCATATCTACTTCTTGAATACTCTATCAGACTCCAACAGCAAATTACTAGAATCTTTGGTTGTTCGAGTGAAAGTCTCTCGACTACGTATTTGGGCCTACCTCTAACCATTAACAAAGTCTCTATGGAGTTCTAGAAGGTGTTGGTGGAAAGAATTCAAAGAAAATTGGTGGGATGGAAGGGTGCTCTCCTGAGTTAAGCTGGAAAGTTTCATCTTCTCAAAGATTCTTTATAGGGGATGCTTAATTATGTGCTAAGTCTCTTCAAAATTCCTAAAAATGTGGTTGATAAGATTGAATAGATCTAGAAGAAGTTTCTTTGGATGGAGGTTGAAGAGAAAAAAATAATTGCCCTTGTGAGCTGGGAGAAAGTTTGTGAGCCTAAAAGACAAGGGGGTCTAGGCCTCAGAAGAATTCATTTGATGAACAAGGCACTGCTAGCCAAGATAGGGTGGAACCTTATCCAGAATAGTATTGATTGGGGAGATATCATGAGAGCCAAATATCTCAATGGAGAACAAGGTCGAAGTATTATAGTGAAGGAGAGCCTTCCCAAGGGCTTGGTTATTTGGAATGGGACTATTAAAACTAGAGGCCTCATCTGACAAGGTTTGAGATGGAGGATTGGGGATGGTAAGGAGGTCAACTTCTAGAAAGACCAGTGGTTGAAGGATAAACCCTTGATAGAGCTAGATTATGATAGGAATGTGGGTAGGACTAGCGAGGTGCTTGGCACCAAAGTGGCTGACTACATAAGAACTTATGAAGGTCTCTAGAGTTGGAAAGAGATCTTAGGTTATGCCTAGGATGACAGTGAGAGGGAAAAGATGGTTCAACTTCAAAAAGCTTTAGAAGATTACAGATTATATTTTTTTGCCAAGAGGGATAAGATGGTCCAGGATAAGGATAAGAGAGGGTTGTTTACTGTCAAAAGTGTGTATAATCTGTTGTTAAACTGTGGAGAAGGAGGAATTTGGAGCAAAATCTAGTTTCCTAAACTCATTCTGAAGAATGATTTCTTTTGGTGGACTTTAATGCACAATAAGGTCTTGACCCTGGACAATCTAAAAAGGAGAGGACTCTATATGCCAACTAGATGTATACTATGTGAATATGAGGAGGAATCTTCCGTTCATCTCTTCCTTCATTGCAGTTTTTCTTGGGATGTTTGGGGATTCACTCTCCAAAAGTTGAATGTTAATTGGACCCTGAATGCTAAAATAGAAATGTTGGTCAGAGAATGGAAGCACCCCTATAATTTGGTTCTACCAATTTGGAAATAACCCTGGAACCAAATACCTCCCCATTTAGTTTGGAGTTTGTGGAAGGAGAGAAATAATAGAATCTTCAAGGAAAAGAGCAGAACCCCTCTAAAGGTCTTTCAATGTTTTGTTAAGTTGTTAGTTGAAAACATCAATTCCTATCAGTTTAAAGGTGTGGATAGCCACCTGAGGAGAGAAGAACTAAACATGATAAAGAATTGGAACTTGAACTTATACAAGGTGGACATGACTAAGAAGTTAGCCTTAGCTAGAACCAGATGGACTTCACCGTAGCAAGGGTGGGTTAAGCTAAACTTCGATGGTGGGGCTAAAGGGAACCTGGGTGCTACTAGTGGTGGTGGCATCTTAAGAATGGATGATGGAGAGTGTCTTACTACTTATGCTGGAGGGATTAGAATTAAAAGAAATAATGAAGTGGAAGCCATGGCTATGCTATGGGGTATCAAGTTAGCTATCTCTAAGAATATCAAAAGGCTGCATATTGAAGGTGACTCCCAGTTAATTGTGAATGCTACCCTTGGTCATTCTCAGATAGGATGGAACCTTGAGGATATCATGGGGAACATCAAGATACTTCTTAATGGTCTAGAGGCATATATGATTTCTCATATCTATAGAGAAGGAAACGCCATGGTTGATGCCTTGGCTAATGTTGGAAGTGGGAAGGATGAATGGTGATGTTGGAGAAGCTTCTCAAGTTTGTCGCAAGAAATTTGTAACCTGATTGAGCAAGATGGATGGAGATAAGAAATATAAGTGGTGGGTGATGGTTGTTGCTCTTTGGCATCACTAGGATGTGAGAAGGGTGGGAGTTTCTGGTTTTGGGTAAAGCGAGACCAACAATTCAAATTTTCAAATTATTTCTAGCGAGATTATCAAGAATCTCCTACAGAATGAGGTGGCAGGGTTGTCGTTGAATCAACCAGGTCCTATTAACAGAAGTTGTGGTAAAGGTGTCCGCGGGGATATAGGGGATGACATTGATAAGAGTACTATGAGGAGATTGATGGGAAAGATTGGTTGGCATGACAAAAGGCATAAGGACTTTGGTATTGGCAGAGATCTAGGGTCAGGATTTCACAATTCAAAAAGAATGAGGAGTGGACAGGGGGCTGGGAGATGGAGGATCGATGTGACAGATAATTTCATTATCCATCATGGTTGGTTTAAGATGGAGGCTGGCTTTGCCTATCTTCACATGAGGTGGCATCTAAATCCTTCCCTCGATGAGACATATCTAGGTGACAATTTTAAGGCTTGTAACAATAATAATGGCACCATCATCATTACTACAACTCAGTATAATTGCTATTTTAGTGGTTCCTTTCCTAAATTCAAGGCTATGAATTGTGATTATTTCCATTTTGATCAACACCAGTTTAGTTTTCTTAGCCATTCTTAGACCAGTAAGATGGGAGGAGATGTCATGAAAATTGAACCCAGCTTGGCTGAGGAATTTAAGAAGGACCCTATTGTTTGGCATATTATCCAAGAGGGGGAGGTGGTGCCTTTCCTTGAAGGGATGATGGGGCATGATGAAAATCTACCAAGACAATTTGCAGAGATGTGGGATGAGGAAACCAAAGAAGTCAGGATCGGGAAGATTGGATTCCAAGTCTCTGAGGAGGTCATTGGACAAGCCACTAGTTTACCCACGAAAGGAAAAAGCATTCAAGGCGAAGCAAAGTGGCCGAGCCAGAGCACATGAATCTCTTCTTCCATGAGGGAGAAGTTCCTGTGAAACTTCATTGTGGGTTTGCGAGAGAGGAGTTGCTGGAGTCATGGAGACAAATCTATCTCATGATAATGAAGTTTTTCATGCTAGAAGGGCAATTCTGGGTATACTACAACTATCACTTTGCTCTCTTAAATCATTTTAGGAACAAGGTTGAGATTAGTTTTCCCTTCTTTTTACTCTCTTCACTGGAAAATTCCATTAAGTCTATTAGGGAGCTTAGGGCCAAGAATTCCAATCATCCTCTCATTCTAATTCATCAAGGCCTTATTTTGAAACTATATCATTTCCATCTTGCCCTATGTCTGCCTGAACCTATTCAAGTTAAGATTCTGGAGGACCCACAAATGGGTAGATCTCACAGGGGTAAGGGTAAAGTAAAAAATTGCATTAGGACTCCTATTATTAAGGGTTTCCCTAGTGTGGTGGAAGGGAATCTATTTGAGACCCCTGGTTTTGCTAAAAACACAAAACAGAAGCATGTTACTCTGGTGCAAGGAAGGAAGTATAGAAAGAGAGATAGGGTGGAGTAAATGGAGGGAACTCTAATGAAGAAACATAAGGAAGGGAAGGGTGCTACCATGGATGATTCTTCTGTGAAAATTGTGGAATTGGACACTATTCTAGAAACTAAGGGTAGTAGTGAAGGTGGGGAGACTGCTCTTCTAAGTATTCACCACTCCAAAAGGATTGCTGGGAAACCACTGAATAGTTCTCCAGGGGTGGAAGGTTTTGAGGACTCTAAATTTATGGAAGAGACTAAGGATGAAGAGGGAGAGGAGACTCTGACTAATTTTGTGCACGAAGTTGAGGGCACTAGCCACTTTGCCTCGATGAATGAAAGCATCTCGAGAAGCCTGGAAGGTAAGAAGAAGACCACTATTGGTAAGAAAAATATGGGGGAGACTATTCATCAAGTCAATAATAGAGATTGTGCTCTATGTATCAAGCATGTGTAGGATATCCAGAACCTTCAAAAAAGAATGGAATCAATGTAGAACAAATGGAAGGTCATGGCAGAGTTTGCGGCTAAAGCCTTACACCGGGTAGCTTCCATCTTCGTAGTGGTGAAGGCTATGGATGTCAATGTTAAACAAGTGGGAATTGATAGCTTAGGTGACTACAAGGAGATGGTGGAGTTCCTAGCCAAGTTTGGGGTGACTGATAGCCCGTAGTTTCTTGTTTCTCTTGTTTTTTGTTTTCTCTATCATTTCGTTGTGTTTTGGTCTGTTATTTTGGTTTGCTATTTTTGTACTGTCAAGCTGCTGTTTTTGGCATGTTAATAGCCTGTTGCCCTTGGGGTTGCTTTATTAAAGGGATCTAGACACTGGTTTCCAGTTGAACTTATAAAAAACAAGGGCTATTCTGGTAAGAAATTTCTATGCTTTTCCTTTGATTTTTGTTAGCTCTTTAAATATTTACGGATTGATAAAATGTATAATGACACAAGTATATGACACATTAAATTATTTTATTTATAATATATTGTGTGTCATACTATAACATAAGAAGTTTTTTGGAAGTGGGTCTTTTATTGGCTATTTTTCACTCAATATTATTTTTTAAGTTTCTAGGTTAATTTGATAATATGATTTCTTATATATTTTTTATATTATAAAGTTTATACAACAATATCATAAAATACTAACCATGAAACTAATTTATCACAAGTATATGCACATGTTTACATAATAATCTTTTGAAATAATGAGTGTATCCTATAAAAGCTCTTTGAACAACTTAATTTGAAATATTTTTTTAAGTGAAAATATTATTTTTATTAGTTTTTAATCAAAAGATAAATTATATTTGTTGTAGCAATATATAAATTCTAAGTTAGATTTGTTGGCACAATATGTGTGTTCAAGATTGAAATCCTAGAGGACTAACCTTTAGACCCAAATTTAATCTCATATAATTTTATTGTATATCTTTTTAATTGAATGCAATAGAAATATACTTTGTAGGTATTTAAGTCTGTAATTGAAGTTAGGATGGAGACTGAACAACATAAATTGGCATGTGGAATCTCTGGAAACCATGGCAATGGAAGTAGTAGCATGAAGGAGACAGAGGAAGTAACTATCAATAATACTCAAAGCAAAAGAAAACCTCAACTACAAAGCCACCAAAGGGTCGTGCAACCCACCCTAGTAAATCAAAAAATAAGCCAAAAAAATTAACAATCAATCACCAAAAAGAAATGGAGATTAATGTTCTAAAAATTACAGTAGGTTATGATATATAAGTGTTTAACTCAATATTCCAAGAGGTATGACATAGTTACATAGTTGTTTTTGAGCTTCAAGAATTGTGGGAAGATGGATAATTTATTAGCTGGACTTGATGGGAGGATATGGACTTGATAGAGTAGACAATGTCAAGTTTGGATTTCCAAAGGGCTTCACAACCAAAATTTTGTCATGGAGTGTTTTGGAGTTAGGTAGATTCAATGCAAAGATGCCCATTCGATGGGTCATAGAATATCTTCTCAGAGCTACTACTCATCTAGGCACCATATATGTTTAGGTTAGTATGTGCATCAGAACATGATAACTTCACACATGATGTAACAATAGAATAATTTAAGTCATGATGTTGGATCTTCAAGGTTATAAATTCTAATAATTATTAAATCTTGTCTAAAAATTATGTAGGTAGGTGAACCTAACAATGACCACAAATTCTGGGATAGGTCAGAAGACATGGACATAGCTAGAACTGCATAGAAAATAGATAAGAAAAACCTTGGAATGGCTGTGGCACTTGTTGTTGCATCCCTTGTTTTACAAGACCCTTCGTATTTCAAGTGACTCATTCATGCTTCCATGATGGTAAATATTTTAGCACTAGTGTAATAGCAACTGCTTAAAAACCTGGTAATGATCAAAGTTTAGGACCTAATGAATCAAACAATACATTTCCCTAGGACAATAAACACATTGGAACCCAAATACTTTTATCAAAGGTATAATAAATCCAAATGTCACTACTGATACTAATCGAATCAAGATGTTAAAAATATTGCAGATTCAATGATAAAAGTGAAGTAATATAAGTAGTCACACTCTAAGTTACTATAGCTTGGATAAAAACACTCCAGCTCCAACATGTTTATTGTCCCACCCAAATCTATTGTCTGATTCATTAGCTCCTAAACTCTAACTATTATCAAGCTTTTAATTTGCTACTATTACTCTAGTGCTAAAAAATTTACCATGAAAGCATGAATGAGTTTCTTGGAATGGGAAGGGTCTGACTTCATAAACAATAAGGATACAACTACAAGTGTTGCAGTTGTTTTAGGGTTTTGGTTATCTATTTTATACGCAATTCTCTTCTGACCTCTCCCAACATTTGTAGTCATTGTTAGGGTCTCCTACCTAATTAATTATTAGACAAACCTAAATAATTATTAGTATTTATAAACCTAGGAGATACAACATCATGACTAAAATTATTCTTTTGTAACATCATTATTGTAATTATTCTGTTGTTATACACATACTAACCTCAACATATATGGTGTAAGTAGCTTTGAGAAGATAATTTCTAGCCCATCAAATGGCCATCTTAACATTGAAGAGCTTTCTACCTATGAATCCACCAAACTCCAAAACACTCCATGACAGCATTGTTATTGTGCATCATAATATTCTCACGTCAATTCTTGTTTGTGCCAACTTAGATAATATCCCTGTTTGGGTACTTTTCTACTTCCTTATGTGCTTTGATTGTAATGCTTGGTAGCTGTTAATTTAGAGTTGAGCAAGGATTCGTTAGTAGTAGGCTTCCTGGTAGATGGCTTATTGCAGGGGCTGATATTCCAAACATCTACGTGTAATGGTTAAAGGACATGGTTCATCTTTGGGTGCATCAATAGTGAGTACTTCTTTAGCAAAAAAAGTAAATACTAGTTACCCTTCTTGAAAATGCTCCTCAAATGGTAGGAGGTATGTTACAAGTTTATTATTTAGTCAAATTTATTCTTTAGTCTTTAGTTTTTTATCTTATAAGAGTGGAATCATAGAGATAGCCTCATCAGGGCTATAGACACTTGACTGGTAGTGAGGCAATGTGTAGGTAGTTAATGAGGTGAGAATCATTCATGTATCTTAATGTAAGTGAAACTAGATGACCTTAATTCAAAAAGGATGGGAATGAATGCATATGTACACACTTAGAGCTTTCAAATTTGGATGGTTATGCTAGCTTTGTATTTTTATTCCTTGATCATGTTTTCATGTTTATTTGGCCTAGTGTGTCAGTGTAAGTAGAGATTCTAGGTTCTTAAATTATCTTCATCTTTGGAATTCTTAGGAGTGTTCTCCAAGTAGAGTGACCATTTGTTGTGCCTTGTGCACATGCCCTACTTTTCTTATGAGCTTATGAATATTATCTTGAAATACTACAACTCTGGAAGTTTCTAAAGCTTCATTGTGTTGAATGCTGATCATCAACCACCATCACTATCTTACTTTCTAATTTTTAGATGTAGCTATGAAATAATTAGTTCCATAGAGGGGGCTACATACACGTTCTTAGTGAAATAATGATTTTCTAGGTTCATTGAGAAATAAATGTGAAAGAGTGCAAGGGAAGCCTTGAGCTCATGACACATACAAAAAGCAGGGAGCAAGTAAAGACATGCCTCCCTCAGTCTTAGGGTATCCACCATAAAGATTATCAAAGCTCATAGGAATTTCAAGAGATATCCTTCTTGAGGAGCATACATGAAGAGAATGACAAAAGGATCTTTGGTGGTATCAAGCATGGTTGTTTCTCAAGTCTTTTGTATTGGAATCATTGGAGTAGTACATTTACCAGGCCCTAAAAAGTTCCAGACTTGACAACCGAAAGAGTATATTAGTGTTGATTTTATTAATTCATTCAAAGTCTCCACAAATTGACTTCAAAGAATTTAAACATCAATTCTAAAGAATTTAAAGTTCAATTTTGTAGAATTTTCTTTAATGGATCAAGTTTCTTTAACTCTTGGGTTTCGCTTCTACCCCATTGTTGAAGAGCTTGTCAAGTACTATTTGAAGAGAAAACTATGTGGGTGGCCACTTCAAGTTGATTCCATTATAGAGATTGATTTATAAAAGTATGAGCCTTGGGATTTACCACGTAAGGCATTAATCTTTCTTAGATGACTTTGAATTTTTACATTAGAAAGAAAGAAATGAAATGAATTAAATTGATGTACATAACTAACCATAGTAGGTCATTGGGACTAGAAAGTACATTCAGTTACAAATGAGATGTATTGGAGTAAATTAAAAGAAGTTGAACTCTAAACCATATCAAAATATACATATATATAGCCATGTCAGAAAGTTGAACAAACAAATACTGTTTTTTAAAAATATAACGTTTTCATAGTCCATGAAAGATTTAAAAAATAAAATCTTCTAACATTTTTTTCCAAAAGATATTTACTAAAGTATTATGTTTCTGAAAATTGTTTAATTAATTGAAAGAAATGGTTGATATGATTACTTCATTAAGCTTGAAAATAGAATTATAGTTAGATGATGATTACTTATTTAAAATCCTAACCCAAACTCATCATCTAACTGTAATTTTATTTTCAATCTTAAGCAAGTAATCATATCAGCTATTTCTTTCAATTACTTAAACAATTTTCAAAAACATAATACTTCAATAAATGTCTTTTCGAAAAACAAGTTAGAATATTTTATTTTTTAAATCTTTCATGGACTATGAAAATGTTATATTCTTAAAATAGGACATTTTTTTATTCATATTTAACACATGGCTATATATGTATATTTTGATCTTAAGGTTTAGAGTTTCACTAATTTTGATTTACTCAGATACATATCATTTCTAACTAAATGTACTTTCTAGTTTCATTGATCTATTATGCTTATTTATGTACATCAGTATAATTCAATACATTTCTTTATTTCTGATGTAAAAATTAAGAGTTAGCTAATAAAGATTAATGGCTTACTTGGTAAATCCTATCGGTCATACCTATATAAATCTATCTCTGTAATGACATCGAATTGAACTGGCCACCCACAATTTTAACTTCAAATAGTACTTGACAATCTCTTTATTACTGGTGTAGTGCCCCTCATTTTGGCTTTTTGACAGTGATAGTATTTTTGTTACATCTGGACATTTTTGAGACATGTTAGACTTATTGTTTATGCTTAGTATGCTCATTTAGGATTATGGATTATTAGTGTGGTTGTTGACATTTGTTATGATCATTATAGTGACATTATTGATATTATAGTAAAAGATGTGTTCTGACATGATCGGTTGATGGTTAGTTAATTATGCAGAGTAGTGTTATCATGCTATATGTATACTTGATTGAAAGTTAGAGATTTTCATGTTTATTCAAAGTAGGGACAGTGTATTACTACTCATTATGAGCACCCTACTACGCTGCGACTCCTTGACTCTATGTGTTTGTTATATATGTATATGCACGTTTGTGTTGATGATTACAATATACAGCCTTCTAGCCCTCCTTCTAGCGCCAGAAAACTATTGATGACTGTTTTGATGCAATCATAACAATAAGTTAAAATTCACATATAATGAACTGAAACTATACTTGAAAGATAAGAAGAAATCATTTGAGATTCAACTAATCCCAAGTCTACAATGGTTCGGTTGGTCAAGTTCAGTTGGTCAATGTGAAGCTGTAATGTTCAAGGGGCCTTACGTAGTTTAGGTTTGTTTTGTGGTTTACTGGACTAAGAATATGCAAAGAGGTCATAGATTTCAACAAGTATTCTGTTCATTTGCATAAAAGTATTACCGAGCTGCAAGTTTTAGATGGTTTTCTTGAATTTTTTGCAGCTTTCTTCTTTATCTATTTATGAAAACTGTCTACTTATAGCTTTGTTATACATGCTTCTTTAAATTTGAGACAATTTCCTTTAGATTTCTACGTTTTCAGCTAAATATTTCAGATGGGTTGGGAAAAGTTAGAAAGATCTAATCTATACCTCATTTAATCTACAGAAGGATCTAATTGTTTCTGTTATGCACTATGTAAATACCACAGTAATTTGATCAAATCCACAGTAAAAACCCTAAATGTAAGTTCTGAGCATTTTCACAAACATACATTTAAAATTGCAAGCTCTCAAAGAAGATATTTCAAACACAAAGAAGGGCAGGAGAACACTCAGAAGATAGATGCAGAACTCCAGATTCTATTGTATTAGAAACGAATAGTCATACATGATTTACAATGTAAGAATGACTCTTAGTTTCATTGATCATACTACAGAGAACTTACAAGCTTTACAAATACAGTAAGGCAGCCAGACATTCCATGCGCACCATACTGCAGACAAACATGCGACCTCCTTCTTCTACTTCTAAACTATGCTAACTTGCTGTATGTTAAAAAAAATCCTGTGTAGCCACTGCTGATTTCCTAAAATCCCTATTGTAAAGTATTACAGTGTAGAGAGGCACAATATAAAGACATTCTGATTGTCCTCACTACAGCAAAAACCTAACATGAACCCCTGGTTCAAACCCTTGGTTACAGCAATAAATACAAGTGAACCAGTTCTCAAAAATATCTTTGAGCAGTGTCAAATCTGGGCAAAATATTGCCCCTTCTGAGAAGTTTCGGCAGCTGGGTAATAACTTCTGTTTGTCTGTTGTAGTAATACCCTCAGCTGCAACTCTGTCCTTCACTTGAATGGCCTTGACTTTTTAGCACTTCATCTTTATCTTCTTGCTCCTAAGATCAGATTTCCTTCCTCCATGAGGTCACTGTGTTGACTTTCCAGCTGCTTCCTCAACTGCAAGCCTGCAAGACAAGACAAGCAATAAGTATTTCATTTATCACATAAACAGCATGAAATTAAAATAACCGTTTAAACCCAGGTGACTGCGCAAGATTGAGGAAATCGGATCCAGAATACTCCCAAATCGCGTCCAAAATGCGCTCAGACTGCTCAAAATTCATCGGGTCAACTATCGCTGACCAGGAAAATGCCATAGGCGCCAAAAAAAACACTTTAAAATTCCACCACCTCATTTCCCGCCCATCGGCATGACTATCGCTATCGGCGTGTCAAAAAAACCTGTTGGCCGACATTCACTTCATCATCATGATATTCTGGAAATATGATGCTCTCCCTCCTGAAGGTCCAGATGACGTCATCATGATATTTCGCTTCTGCATATTGGAGAAAAGAACAACATCATCATCATCATCATGTTGAAGAAGAATAGGAGGATATGAATATGATCATGCTACTGAGGAAAGGAAAATGATGGTGACATCATCATGATATTCAGGCTTCATTGAAATGCTAAGGATGATGTCATCATCATGTTCAGTTAAGATCAGGGGATAATTGTGATATCGGGTCACCTAAGGAGCATGATCAGGATGATGAATGTAATATGACCCTTTTTGTGGCCAAGGTAACCCTCTCGAAAGATCAGGATGATGATGATCATTAGGATATTTGCTTTTGCCGAACTTAGAATAAGACGTCATCATCATATTCGGGAACCGGATCGTGCTTTGGAAAATATCCTGCCGAAGGGAAAATGTGATGATGATGATGATGATCATCAGGATATTAGCTTCTTCGTTTATCAGATCGGGATGACGTCATCATGATATCCGGAGCCTTCGTTAAACTTAGAACATGACGTCATCATGATATTTCGCTAACCGGATCATGTTTTAGAAAATATCCTGCCGAAGGGAAAATGTGATGATGATGATCATCAGGATATTTTCAAAAGGTCTTATTTCATCGGCAGGAGGACTTCACGAAATGTCGGGTGAACAAACAAGATCATGATGATCTTGACAATAGGATAGGATAAAAATAATATGATGATGATCCTCCTCATCGAATTATTATGATGACGTCATCATCATATTTCATTTTCGGAGCACAAGGATGAGTTGAGGTCATCATGATATTTGCGCTAGGGTGATATTGTAAAATATGATCATGCTGTTGCGGAATGGAATATCGCCTTCATCAAAAAGAAGGGCGATCATCATGATCATGCAAAAAAGGTGATCAGAAGGATATGAAGATGATGATCCCCTTTATCGATTTATGATGATGATGTCTCCATCACTTAGCGAATTTCAGCGAATGACCCTCGTGAAAGATCAGGATGATGATCATGATTATGCAAAAGGAGATCAGGAGGATATGAAGTCGTCATCATCATCTTAGCGAACTTCAGCAAATATCATGATGATGACCCTCCGATAGGTTTTTATCATGCGCATGCAAATATGCCAAAGGTGGATTTTCTAAGTCAGGGTGATCTTATAATATCATCATGATATTATAAGATCAGGCGATGCAAAAAATATCATGATGATGCTCGCGATACAAAGACCGCTCGACGGAGGAAACTTGTCGTGACTTAAAGTTGACGTCATCATGATATTTGAACCTCAGGATATTATCAGGGGGTTCAAATATGATGATGATGATGTTCTTCATACAGCAAAACCTAAGTTTATAAAATATGACCCTCCTAAAAGATCATGATGCGCATAAGGCCTTTTGACGGGTAAAGGGCACTACCACCTAAGATTGACGTCCGGATATTGCGACTGCATGATTTTATCAGATGATAGACCAAGATCATGATGACCTTGACAACATGACTTAGGATATAAAAATATGATGATCCTCCTGCGAATATCAGGTTTGACCAAAACTTTGACCGTGCATAACTTTCACATATGGACGAATTTTCAAGTGAAGTAAAAGGCAAACCTGCATGGAATTTCAAGCTCTTTTTAAATATGAGGTTATAGAAACAAAATATGAACTTTGACAAACTGACCTCATGATGATGACCTACCTCACCCAATATCATGATGATGATGCACCTGACCTTCATTTTTACCAAACCGCCAGAAAGCAGAAAAACACAAGCAGAGGCAAAAAGCAAAACATCAGCAGGGGTCCCCATTTTGCTAAGGAGCATAATGGGGCGTGTTGTGAACATCACAACAACTAGCAACCAAAACAAAACAATTAAATTCAGAGTGTTCAAGGGAACTAGATGAAATGAACTCATAACTTCCAACTATCTTTCCTGCAAATTACTATTCAGCTTGAGACTCAAAGTATTCAATAAAGATGCATGAATTTCCATTTTCAGTTTAGTTGTGTGCATGTGATTAATTATCCTCATCTTGAAGATCAATTGAACAAACCAGTGACTGACATTAGCCTACATAGGTGAGGATATTCCCTCATAGCCGACCGGATAGAGCCTTGCTGCCAGCGAGCGTCCATAGCCCCGGCAAGGTTATCGTTACAATTCTCCTAAGTAGAGCCCCACTGCCAGCGAGCGTCCATAGCCCCGGTAGAGTTACTTAGATGGCTTAATCTGGATTTTCAGTATAATCCGCTTTATTTATTTATTTATTTATTTTTTTGTTTTCTAATTTTGAAAGATTTCATAAGATATAGCAATTTGTAACTTCATGATGCAAGGAGTGGACACTTGCTGAAATTAAGCTGAGAATTGTAATGGTAGCAAGGGTGACCTCTGATTTTTCACCTAATATCTACACTGGTAGGTTCAACAAACCCAAGGATTTTAGGTGTGTCATCGTGAGAAACCTACTTTGAATTCTCAATCACATTTATTGAATACAAAACTTCAGAAGATGAACAACTCTCTACATTCATGACAGTGACAGGTTATGTGTAAATTGCAAATGGTTAACCTGAATATCCTAAATTATATATTGTTTTGAATGGTTGCTAGTTTTTCTCCTTAATACTCTACAGTAAAATAAAGATCCCTGCTGAGGAGACAACAAACAAACCACACAAATAGGCTGTACAAACAACACAACAAAAGAAAAACTGTACAAACGGAAAGAAACAAAAAGCAAAAAACCAACAGAAGACAAGCTATACAAACAGCCAACCCAAAAGAAAACAGCAAAAGAAGAACTGTACATTATCTACAGCACTTTACACTAAGAAAAAGGGACTGCCCCCCTTTTTACCTCAAGCCTGGAAGTAGTGTTTCAAATGCTGGCCATTAACTGGTAATGGCACATCTTCTCCAGTCAAGGTCTTAAGTCTAAAGGTGTTATCTCCTATTATTTCTGAGACTTGTAATGGACCCAGCCATAATTTATCGAATTTTCCATGGCTTCCTTTCTTTTCATGTGCTTTGTCCCAGCACAACACTAAGTCTAATATCCTAAATGTCTTGACTCTTGCCCTTTTGTCAAACCACCTCTTAACAACCGCTTGGTGTTTGGCAAACTTCTCGAGGGCTTGACCTCTTTTCTCCTCTAGTTGTAACATTTGCACTATTCTGGCTTCCCTATGGTTATCAAAGCCTAGATATTCATTGGCAAACTTCCAGGTTGGTATTCTCAGATTAACCGGAAGTATGGGATCAGTCCCATAAACTAAGTGATAAGGTGTGCTACCTAAAGCTATTTTGAACTTGGTCCTGTCTACCCATAATGCATATCTTAACAGAGTATTCCACTCTCTAGGACTTTTGGCAATTAACCTCTTGATGATGTCTAATAAAATTTTGTTTGTTGATTCAGCCAGTCCATTACCTTGAGGGTAATAATTCGAAGAAAACCTTAGAATGATCCCATATTCAAATGCCCATTTAGATAATTTTAAAGAAGAGAAAGCAGGGCCGTTATCACATACCAATGAATAGGGTGTTCCAAACCTGGTGATAATGTTTTCTTCAAGGAACTTGATAACTACCTCGGTTGTGGAAAATTTGCAGCAGGTGGCCTCAGTCCACCTTGTACAATAGTCTATTACCGTCAATATAAATTTGTGTCTTGCAGAAGATGGGGGATTGATGACTCCGATAAAATCCAAGCCCCACTGTGCAAACAGTCTGAATTCGATCACAGGTTGCAGTGGGTTGGCCAGATTTCTTCCTTTGTCTGCTACAGTCTGACAGGTGTGGCAACCTCTGATGTGACTCTTAGTATCTTTGAATATAGTGGGCCAGTAATAGCCCACTCTCAGTATTTTGTGTGTTGTAGCTAGATGGGAACCATGACCGGTTCCGTACTTGTCATGTAGTTCTGTCAACACTTTATCAGCTTCAGTTCTGTTTATGCATCTTAGATAAATTCCATCATGGTTCTTCCTAAATAGAAGACCTCCTTGCACCATATAATTTTGTGCCTTAATCTTCAAAGCTCTCCTCTGAGAAGCCTTCATCTTGCTTGGGTACTTTCCAGCTATCAGGAAGGTGCTTAAATCATCATACCAGCCTGATGCATCTTGGGAATTTAGTACATATTGCTGTTTTATCAGATTTGGATCCATGTTTGCTATTGTCTGCACCAGCACCTGCCCTCTGACCAGCTTTGCGGGAATGATCTCCATGTCGAATTCTTGCAGTGTGGTGATCCATTTGGCTCTTTTTTCTCCAGGCTCGTTCTGCATCAGCAACATTTTTACTGCTGCGTCTGGTACTATTGCTTTAATCTGGCTGCGCAGAATATAGTGTCTATATTTTTTCACAGCCTTCACTAATGCGAATGCCTGTCTTTCGATATCTAGATATCTCAGCTGTGCATCCTTCAGAGGCGCACTCATAAATGCTATGGGCCTCTCTTCATTATTTTCACCTTTCTGTGTCAAGGCAGCCGCAACAGAATGAGAAGATGCAAAGGAGTAGATGTAAAATGGGCTTGTGTAGTCTGGACTTGCCAATACAGGGGCATTAGAAATTGCCTCCTTGATATCTTCAAATGTGGCTTTGGCCACTGGCGTCCATTCCATCTGTGCATCTTTCTTTAACATGGCATTCAACGGCTGCACAATCTCTGCAAAACCTGTTATAAACTTCTGAACAAAGTTAATTTTACCAAAAAATGATTTCAATTCTTTCCTACTGTTTGGTATTTGCAAATTTTTTATGGATTCTATTCTATCTGGATCAATTGAAATTCCATTTTCAAAAATGACATGGCCTAATAATTTACCTTCAGTTACACCAAATATACATTTCTTAGGATTAAGGGAAATCCCATACCTTTCACATCGCTGGAGTACTTTTCTGAGGTCCTCAGCGTGGGTGGATGCATCCTTGGAATACACAGTTAAATCATCCATATACACAACAATGCATTTACCTGATAATCCACGAAAAGCAACGTCCATGGCCCTCTGAAAAGTGGCACCTGCATTAATTAGACCAAAAGGCATTCTTCTATACGCATAATTTCCCCATTTGCAAGTGAAACTGGTTTTTAGTCTATCTTCTCTATCAATTAAGACCTGGTTATAACCTGAAAAACCATCTAAAAAAGACATCATCTTTGCGCCATTTACTGCTTGCAGTACTTCATCTATTGGGGGCAAAGGATAATTATCCTTTTCAGAAGCCTTGTTTAAATTTCTAAAGTCTACGTACAACCTGATGTCTCCGTTTTTCTTCCTCACTGGTACCAAGTTAGCTACCCAGACAGAATGTCTGACTGGAAAAATTATTCTAGCGAACAGTAATTTTTTAACTTCCTCAAAGATTAAAGGCTCTAGAATGGCATTTACAGGCCTCTGTTTCTGCCTAAATGGTTTGACTTCTTTTCTTAAAGGTATTACGTGAGTTATGATGGACTCATCAAATGTTTTCAAGTCTTCATAAGTCCATGCTATGACATGTTTATATTTTTTCAGAACGTCCAGAACCTCTTTTCTGATTTTCTCAGAGCAAGCTTTCCCAATTAGTACATTTTGTGGATTTAGCTCAATCCCCAAGTTATGTAAATCACACTTACCCCCCTCTGTTTTGGGTAAGTCTTTCTGTCTTATTATTCCGTCGAAGTCAAAGATGTGTTCTAATTCAATTACTCCTTTTGGCAAGAAGTTGCTCTTTAATTTGATCATATCTTCTTCATCCCATGTTACTTCAGGCCTTTCTTGTTCATCAATAATTTGGGCCTCAAATGCCTCATTACAAGTCAGAAAATTAATAATTTGCTGATCCTCTCCAAATATCTGAAAGTGTGTAACATTGTCTGGTATACTGGGCACGTTAACTAGCTCAACAGCAAATCATCTTAATCCTGACAGTGTCAATGGTTCTAATGTACTAGCAGCAACTGCTAACGCATCTGGCCTATGGTTCAGCTCTCTAGGAATATGCTCTATGTTAAAAGCATCAAATGAATCCATTAAACCCCATACTCTATGTCTGTAACTAATCATCTTCTTATAATTGCAGGCATATAGTTTCCTCACTTGTCTGACTACTAATTCAGAGTCTGAAAATACTCTGATGGTTTTTACCCCTTTCCTGATGGCCATGACAAGTCCTAAAATTAGGGCCTCATATTCAGCAATATTGTTAGTGCAGGAAAATTGTAATCTATATGCTGCCAAATGTGATTTACCTTGAGGATTTATGAGTTCAATACCTGCACCTGCGCCCTGTTTTGATTTGGACCCATCACATTTTAACGTCCACATGCCATCTTTACTTTTCTGATCTTTTACCTTGGCATACTTTGTCCCTTTTATTGCCTGTGGGGTGTTGTCTTGTTTATTCATGGGTTTTTCCGTTTGGTTATCTTGCATATGTGTGTTTGTAGTTTGCAACTTAGAAAGATAACTACCCCTGTCCTCTATTTCTTTTCCTAAATCTGGAATCAAGGCATCTATATTATCCTGAACATATCTCTGTGTTGGATTAGGATTCTCATTTTTCTCTTGTGACTCTACCCTCCCTATGCACTTTTTGTATTCATATTCAATGATGTCTTTGCATATTTCACAATTCTCCTCAGAATGTTGCCTATCATGGACTCTACACCTATTTTTATATAACTTACATTGGACTGGGAGATTGTGTGTAACGCACTCTTCCACCTCTCGTCTAATGGCATGACCAAATTTGTCTATTGCATTGTTTTCCTCATCTGAAGAATTTCCGTCAGACTCAATGAATAGTGCCGTTCTATTGCTGACACACTTCTTTCTAATGTTTAACATCATAATCTCTTCAATCTGCATCCCATTGTTGGTAATTCTATAGACACCTGGTTCAACAGCAGCATATAATATTTCATTAGTTTGATTATACTCTGTTATCATATGTTTCATTCTGGGCTCTGCCCCTATTCTGATCTGGTTAGGGATGCCTCTCCATGGTAACCACATGTGTGAAAAGTCAGTAGCCATATATCCGTTTAATGTCTTGGACCAATCCCTACTTAGCAACATTCCATAATTTACGGGTATATCCACTACTTGAATGTCAATGATTTGGCTTACCCTAGGGTCTGAAGCTAACTGCACTTGTATGTTCATGAGTTCTCCTATCACGCTAACCTCGGTCTTATCTAATTGCTTGACAACCTTGGCAGATTTGGTGGGAGTCAGCCCGAGAGTTTTACATATTCCTAAGGGCATTACGTTGGCTGAAGCACCAGAATCTACCATGCAATTGTGTATATTCTTCCCACACAACCTAACAGTTAACAAGAAAGGTTGAGTATCCCTCTTATCCGCATGTATTACCACATTTGTATTGGAAGGCTGCTCAACTTTCTTACCTTTCTCCTTAGGTGGTGAATCACTATTAGGAACAGTTATATCAGCAGACACCTTGTTTGTTATGGATGTATCCAGGGATTTTAAAAAAGTATTTCTGATCCCTGGGGTCTTCAATAATTCATTTAGAGGTATACTGACCTTAATTTTCTTTATTTCCTCTGATAAGTAATTCATTAGTCTTGTTGTCTCCATTGCTTCTGTCTTACTTGTTTGATCCTTTTGCACTGTTGTTTCATTATTTGTGTGCTGACTAGCTTTGAGTGTGGTAGGATTGTTGCTAGCATTCTGATCTGGAGGTGTATTGATGTTATTCGGGGGAGTGGAAGTGGTGAAAGGTCCTCCCGGCCTAGGGTTGTTCCTCAAATTGTAGGTGTGGCTTTTATTTGTTTGTTGAAAGGCCTGCACCTCTTCTGTTTCATTTAATATCTCATTTTCAGATTCAAAAGGAAACTGAAAAGCATTTAACACAAAGGCTGATTCGGGATAAAGACTTTCACAACAGTATGGTTCATCCTCTAGCAATTCATCCTCCTTCTCTTCTGCAGTTGCAAAGGTAAACGTTTCTAAGACTAATGCTGTGTCATATTCTGAGGGTACTACCTCATTACCCTTAGGAATGAGAAATTTAGAGGTAGGAGGCTGTACATCTATGTTGAAAATACTAGCTGCCAAGTGGAACTGTGGACAGTCGTGCTCAGCATGGGCATTGGTATTGTGAAATCTGCACCAATTTTTGGGTGCTGTACTGGCCATTTGTATGCTAGTCATTTGTTTTGCACCATGATTATCTGTATTCTCAAAAGGAGAAGCCAGAGTACCGTTATTGGGCCCAGTGTTCCATGCCTTAGGTGGCCTAGGTTGATTCTGATTTTTGTTATTATTGCCCCAGGTCCTATTATCTATCACTGGCCCCCTATTTTGCATTGGTTGCCCCTGACTGGGGCCTTGATGCTGATTGTAGCTTTGGTTTTGATTGTACTGCTGATTTTGGTTGAGACTATAGTTCTAATTTTGGCCTTGGTTGTGATTTTGAGGTGGATTGTAGTTTTGGTTGCTTCTTCCATAGAGGTTCTCATTTCTTAGCTGTGTCACTTCGGTTGTTAATCTTTTCAAATGTGCAGTAATCTCTTTGATTTCTTCCCTATCCTCTTGTGCTTTTGCCACAGTTACATCCCTAGGAAGTTGGAAGAAAGGCTGACCATTATTTTGACTGTTATTGGAAGTACTAGCCATGTAAGGAGTTATAGCTTGGATTGGAGTAGGATTATACACAGGTGTGTAAGAAGGAACCGGATTTACTAGTGGAGCATGCTGCACAGGGACTCCATTCCATGGGTGTGCCTGATTCTGCACCCCAAAATTTCCTCCAAATGGACTGTAAGTTGTATGTCTCATTTCTTGGTTCACTGAGGCTGCCTCTTTATAGGCTTTGGATATTGAATCTATGTCAGGTTTTCTTTTGACGAACATGGCAGTTAAAGGATCCAAGGCAGCATAGTACATAGCCAACAAGGGAGCATCATCTATGGTATAAGGGGGTACTAGCCTAGAATAGGCCTTTTGAAATCTGTCATTGAAATTATCAATTAGCTCTCCCTCACCTCGTTTTATAGCAGCCAATTTATGATACAAAGCGCAAGGGTCAATGGGTCCTCTAAATCTTGACAGAAATGCTTCTTCCATAAGTGCCTAGGAAGAAATGTAACCATTGGGTAAGTTTACGTACCAGCTAGAGGCCTGCTCATTAAAGGTGTAAGGAAACAACCTACACACGACATCCTCGTGCTCTAACATAGCCCTAAAACACGCTTCCTTAAATATTCTAATATGATCTTCTGGGTCCTGATGCAACTGGTATTTGGGACATATCTTTTCTAGATTTTTTGGCATGTCATGATAATCATTGAAGAGTATGGGAGAATTGACATCGAAATAAGCCATTGCAGGTTTTTGAGCTTGACTTGAACTTGCAGAAACACCTGGATTGATTAGTGGATTAGGATTTAGAGGAGGATTGAGACCTCCAGGAGTGCCTGAACCAAGATTTAAAGATCTGAACAGTGCTCTATCAGGACTTACAATACTACGGATGTTAAAAGGTGACCCAGGAGGTGTTCCAGATGAACCTCCCGCTTGCGATATTTTTGGATTCCAAATCAAAGGGCTTTTACTTCGCCTTGTATCAGGTAGTTGCACAAATATATCTCCTGAACTGGACGTAGACCTAGTCACTCTGTTACTGTCGTTAGCTAGTTTGAAATGAAACCTAACTCAGGAAGGCCCTCCTTCTAGCGCCAGAAAACTGTTGATGACTGTTTTGATGCAATCATAACAATAAGTTAAAATTCACATATAATGAACTGAAACTATACTTGAAAGATAAGAAGGAATCATTTGAGATTCAACTAATCCCAAGTCTACAATGGTTCGGTTGGTCAAGTTCAGTTGGTCAATGTGAAGCTATAATGTTCAAGGGGCCTTACGTAGTTTAGGTTTGTTTTGTGGTTTACTGGACTAAGAATATGCAAAGAGGTCGTAGATTTCAACAAGTATTCTGTTCATTTGCATAAAAGTGTTACCGGGCTGCAAGTTTTAGATGGTTTTCTTGAATTTTTTGCAGCTTTCTTCTTTATCTATTTATGAAAACTGTCTACTTATAGCTCTGTTATACATGCTTCTTCAAATTTGAGGCAATTTCCTTTAGATTTCTACGTTTTCAGCTAAATATTTCAGATGGGTTGGGAAAAGTTAGAAAGATCTAATCTATACCTCATTTAATCTACAGAAGGATCTAATTGTTTCTGTTATGCACTATGTAAATACCACAGTAATTTGATCAAATCCACAGTAAAAACCCTAAATGTAAGTTCTGAGCATTTTCACAAACATACATTTAAAATTGCAAGCTCTCAAAGAAGATATTTCAAACACAAAGAAGGGCAGGAGAACACTCAGAAGATAGATGCAGAACTCCAGATTCTATTGTATTAGAAACGAATAGTCATACATGATTTACAATGTAGGAATGACTCTTAGTTTCATTGATCATACTACAGAGAACTTACAAGCTTTACAGATACAGTAAGGCAGCCAGACATTCCACGTGCACCTTACTGCAGACAAACAGGCGACCTCCTTCTTCTACTTCTAAACTATGCTAACTTGCTGTATGTTAAAAAAAATCCTGTGTAGCCACTGCTGTTTTCCTAAAATCCCTGTTGTAAAGTATTACAGTGTAGAGAGGCACAATATAAAGACATTCTGATTGTCCTCACTACAGCAAAAACCTAACATGAACCCCTAGTTCAAACCCTTGGTTACAGCAATAAATACAGGTGAACCAGTTCTCAAAAATATCTCTGAGCAGTGTCAAATCTGGGCGAAATATTGCCCCTTCTGAGAAGTTCTGGCAGCTGGGTAATAACTTCTGTTTGTCTGTTGTAGTAATACCCTTAGCTGCAACTCTGTCCTTCACTTGAATGGCCTTGACTTTTTAGCACTTCATCTTTATCTTCTTGCTCCTAAGATCAGATTTCCTTCCTCCATGAGGTCACTATGTTGACTTTCCAGCTGCTTCCTCAACTGCAAGCCTGCAAGACAAGACAAGCAATAAGTATTTCATTTATCACATAAACAGCATGAAATTAAAATAACCATTTAAACCCAGGTGACTGCACAAGATTGAGGAAATTGGATCCAGAATACTCCCAAAACGCATCCAAAATGCGTTCAGACTGCTCAAAGTTCATCGGGTCAACTATCGCTGACCGGGAAAATGCCACAGGCGCCAAAAAAACACTTTAAAATTCCACCGCCTCATTTCCCGCCCATCGGCATGACTATCGTTATCGGCGTGTCAAAAAAACATGTTGGCCGACATTCACTTCATCATCATGATATTCTAGAAATATGATGCTCTCCCTCCTGAAGGTCCAGATGACGTCATCATGATATTTCGCTTCTGCATATTGGAGAAAAGAACAACATCATCATCATCATCATGTTGAAGAAGAATAGGAGGATATGAATATGATCATGCTACCGAGGAAAGGAAAATGATGGTGACGTCATCATGATATTCAGGCTTCATTGAAATGCTAAGGATGACGTCATCATCATGTTCAGTTAAGATCAGGGGATAATTGTGATATCGGGTCACCTAAGGAGCATGATCAGGATGATGAATGTAATATGACCCTTTTTGCGGCCAAGGTAACCCTCTCGAAAGATCAGGATGATGATGATCATCAGGATATTTGCTTTTGTCGAACTTAGAATAAGACGTCATCATCATATTCGGGAACCGGATCGTGCTTTGGAAAATATCCTGCCGAAGGGAAAATGTGATGATGATGATGATCATCATCAGGATATTAGCTTCTTCGTTTATCAGATCGGGATGACGTCATCATGATATCCGGAGCCTTCGTTAAACTTAGAACATGACGTCATCATGATATTTCGCTAACCGGATCATGTTTTAGAAAATATCCTGCCGAAGGGAAAATGTGATGATGATGATCATCAAGATATTTTCAAAAGGTCTTACTTCATCGGCAGGAGGACTTCACGAAATGTCGGGTGAACAAACAAGATCATGATGATCTTGACAATAGGATAGGATAAAAATAATATGATGATGATCCTCCTCATTGAATTATTATGATGATGTCATCATCATATTTCGTTTTCGGAGCACATGGATGAGTTGAGGTCATCATGATATTTGCGCTAGGGTGATATTGTAAAATATGATCATGCTGTTGCGGAATGGAATATCGCCTTCATCAAAAAGAAGGGCGATCATCATGATCATGCAAAAAAGGCGATCAGGAGGATATGAAGATGATGATCCCCTTTATCGATTTATGATGATGATGTCTCCATCACTTAGCGAATTTCAGCAAATGACCCTCGTGAAAGATCAGGATGATGATCATGATTATGCAAAAGGAGATCAGGAGGATATGAAGTCGTCATCATCATCTTAGCGAACTTCAGCAAATATCATGATGATGACCCTCTGATAGGTTTTTATCATGCACATGCAAATATGCCAAAGGTGGATTTTCTAAGTCAGGGTGATCTTATAATATCATCATGATATTATAAGATCAGGCGATGCAAAAAATATCATGATGATGCTCGCGATACAAAGACCGCTCGACGGGGGAAACTTGCTGTGACTTAAAGTTGACGTCATCATGATATTTGAACCTCAGGATATTATCGGGGGGTTCAAATATGATGATGATGATGTTCTTCATACAGCAAAACCTAAGTTTATAAAATATGACCCTCCTAAAAGATCATGATGCGCATAAGGCCTTTTCACGGGTAAAGGGCACTACCACCTAAGATTGACGTCCGGATATTGCGACTGCATGATTTTATCAGATGATAGACCAAGATCATGATGACCTTGACAACATGACTTAGGATATAAAAATATGATGATCCTCCTGCGAATATCAGGTTTGACCAAAACTTTGACCGTGCATAACTTTCACATATGGACGAATTTTCAAGTGAAGTAAAAGGCAAACCTGCATGGAATTTCAAGCTCTTTTTAAATATGAGGTTACAGAAACAAAATATGAACTTTGACAAACTGACCTCATAATGATGACCTACCTCACCCAATATCATGATGATGATGCACCTGACCTTCATTTTTACCAAACCGCCAGAAAGCAGAAAAACACAAGCAGAAGCAAAAAGCAAAACATCAGCAGGGGTCCCCATTTTGCTAAGGAGCATAATGGGGCGTGTTGTGAACATCACAATAGTTTGCAACATCTTGTCTTGATGCAAGCTACAGGTACCGGGCATCGACTCCACCTGAATTAGCAGGTATGAGTGTGCCCTTACACCAATGGATACTATGGATGGGAGATAACATGGGGTTCCCTCTGTCAGCCAATGTCTTCAGTTTGTCATCATCCATGTATTTCTTGTCCTAGGTGTAGTTGTTGATCAGTTGGTACTTGTCCTTGAGTGTTGGTCATCCTTCGCTATGTGGTTGTTATTGATTGTTCATTGTAGTCTTATGGTTAATTCTATAAAGTTAGAAGTCTTTTTGTAATAGTGTCCATATTTAATTATTTTGGTTATATAGTTAATGTGTAGTTGTAGTATATTTATCAATAGTTAGAATGATAATAAGATTTTATATATATATATATATATATATATATAATTAATGTAGATACTTGAGAAGATTAAATAATAGGTTTTTGTTGGAACCAAATTAGTGGTTTTATAGTTAATAATAATATTGATAGGTATGAATAAATCTTTAATATTTAATACTGTAGTAATTGATTAATTTGGTTGGAAGATATTACTTTGATATGGTTATTAATTATTTTGAGGGAGTGTGTGTCAGAAGATTTTATAGATTTGAAAATATTCCAGAATTGGTGGAAGAAGTGCATTTAATATTTTGTAGTGGAGGTCTGTAATGGAGAAATGGAGGATATGGGAATTTATGATTCTGGTCTATTTTTGTATGGGGAAGTGTATTTGAGGGGGAAGAAAGAAGAGAACTAGGAGAGGAGAAGAGGATGGAACAGGTGGAAGATTCAAAAGTTCAAAAGTAATTTTTGGGTATGTCATTATGCTCAAACTGTCCTATTGCTATGTGTGTTAATCTGTGAATTTGTCTTGATTTACTATAATCTGGTTGATGTCTTGCTCTCGGTGTCATTCTTCAACAATATTAAAACCTTTCAAAAAAATTTCATAATTGGATGCAAAGGCTTACCAATGATATTTTATCCTCTTTGTGTATGTTATGAATCCAATGTTCACCCTGTTGCCTCCATCTCTTAATAAATTTCTGAGTGGTCTTCTCAAGATTGTACAAATCAGGGAGTTTAACCATGCCTACTTTTAAATCAATCACCTAGGCCATTTGGTCACCACCCTCTATATCTTCATCACAACAAGCAATTAAGTCACATGAGGGGCTTGCTTTAAATGAACATTTGAGGGCATCATTGCAAAATCCAATTTGTGCATCTCACGTAATCATTGCAACCTATGAGAATACATTTATCTAAGGCTTATTGTCAAGAAGATCATGTGTTTTATGTTTGAATCTGCATTTTTTTTGCATATATTTCTATCAAGGCACTAGTAATTGCAGTAGTCAAGCAAGCTACCTTCCTTTAAGTTTTGATGGTCATGCATCCCCTGCCTACGATCTATCAAGTGCATTTTCTTGAGTAACATTGTGCCATTTTTAGCAAACCCTTGTCTTGTAGTCATTGCTTAACAAGTGATCATTTTCCAATGAGACTATGTCTTGTTTATGCTTCACATTTCCTTTGCATTCCTTTACTCCTTAGTTGTCACCATTTTTTGCATTTGCATTGTTGATGGTGGTATCCCTGGCTGGGCAGTGAACATCATTGAGCTCTAGCTAATGCTTCCCTCCCTCTTTCTCATTCATGCTAACATAATCTGTATTCCTTCAAACACTAAGAGCTTTCCTTGAGGTAAATAAACATACTCTTCCTTTTGAATATGTTTCCATACCTGTGAGCAAGTATCCTTAGTGCCTGAATGTGCTATTAGAGAATCATCCCTTGCTCTTTCTCTTAGGCGAGACTAGATGAAATCTCTGAAATCTAGTAGCACCTTAACTTGCCTTTTTTTTTAGGTGGAAATAGTAAAAGTTCTTTGTTTGTTTACTTCAGTGGCTCTTTTCTCTTATAAGATTTCTTTAGTTTAAAATTAGAATTATGCCTTAAGTACTTTCTGTTGACCTCTTGTTCAACCTCTATAACTCCACTAGTTGCAGTAGAGGATACCGTTTCTTCTTACAACTTCCTTTAGATCCAAATTGACAGAGCATTTTCTATTTAATATAAAGGAACTTTCTTAACCCTATTTCCCAATGTCAACATATACCTACATAAAGTATAACTATTCGGTTAATCTGTAGTATATGCATGTGGAAGTCAAGAAATGTTATAACAGAAATATTATTTGATCATCTCTAATCATAATTTTATCTAGGTAGAGAATAATAGGGGTAATTTAAAAGTAAGGATTAGGAAAGAAATGGAGCCTCTTTGTTAGTAAACATAGGATGGAATTTTAGTATATTGGTTATAATGATTTTAGGAAGTTAGTTTACATGACTAGAAATTATTTGCCTAGATGGGATTTATTTGTTTCAAATAATTACTATAAATTCTTTTTTCAAAATAGGATTGAATTATTAGATAAAATTTGTAGGGTGACATAGTTCTTTTCTTTTTACTTATGTTAAAGCAATTTATAATAATCTAGATACTTAGTAATTATATTCCTTAAGGAATATAGATCACCATGTTAGAATTAGAAAGTTAAATCGATGGATAGTAATAACATAAGCAAAATAATTATTCTATGTTTTGAAAACTAGTGTAATATTCACCAAACTCTTTAGGATAGTATAATATGCATAATAGTTTGATAGGTATATATTAATTTAAATTGGTTTAATAAGGAAGACATATTAGTTGTTTGGTGAATTTAGTTTTATGATTAAATTTAATTCTAGCTCTATTGGTGTGATTGTAGTCATTAGTGTTTTAGTTTAGTCCAAATTGTCATCCAGAGGTTTTGTTTTAGATTTTGTTATTCATGGAGGTTCTACGAGACTTGTTGTTTGTTTATGACACTTATATTGAGAAGAGAGAAGTGAATATTGTTAACCAAGTCTTGGACTTTTGCATGTTGAGATACCTCATGTTATTGTGTCAGCCTGTCATGAGAGTTGGAGGCATTACTTGTGTGTCCTTGTGTTTAGTACTTGATTGGGTTGGGTTATCTAAGTGCAGGAAGGGGAGTGGCTTCCAATGTGGGGTCGGCGCCCAAAGTAATTATTTGGGTAACCCATTGGAAGAATTTAACAAGTGAAAACCTAATAATTGACTAGGGGGAAAGGGCAAACTTCTCATTAATCAAGATAAGGTAGACCACATGTGTGACCTATGGGGCCGGTGTCTAGAGAGAGGTTGTCAGGGTAACCATAGATGGGGGTCGGCTTCTAGAGAGAGACAGTCAGGGTAACCAATGTAGAACCATGCAATGACACTTCTTCCTACTGCACTCTAGCTTGCCCTATTCTCTTGCCTTTGGATGTTGATTGTTGAGTTTAGTGATGTCTGCTTGTGAAACTTGAGTTATTCTGCTAGTCCTTTTATTCTTGCTTCTGTCCGGGGACCCTATTGTTATCTCCTAGCTTGAGGGGTGGACCTCAGGGTTCCACATGGTCAGGTAGAAGATCTTAATCCATTAGTTTCCTTGGTATCTTGGTTCATGATAGATGGGTTCCTTCTAGTTCCAAATCTACTTTTGCATTTGAAGATTTGTACCTCTAGAAATGTATAGTCAAGATTTATATGGTAATCTGATCAGTCAAGAAGCTTGTAATTATGTAACCTGTATTTGATCTCATTTGTACTTGTTCATATTTTGTAATTGAAAGGTGTAATCTTCTTTTGATGTATCAAAATTGTATATGGTTATGTGTGATGTATTATGTTGTTAATGGTCTATGTTTATATTTAGTTGGTGCAATTATGTTCCCTAGAGATGTTAGTTGATCATATAGTTTTAATGAGGAAATTAGTTGTTATTTTATCTAGTGATGAATTCAAATACTTGTTAAAAAAAAATATTTCCACATTTTCTTGTTTAGTTAACTTAACTCTCTAGGGTTGCATGACGAGGCATTACATTTGGTATGAGAGCCAAGTTTGAACACTGGGTACTCTGGTTAATATTGAGCCCATTATGTAACCTAGTGCTTAAACTCTGTAGATTAAATTCTTTTCTTTTTTAAGTATTCCTTGTTTTGAAGTTGTCCTTTGGAGGTATGTGTGTGTAAAAAGATGCCTAGGGGTCAAGGTAGAGGTTGAGGTCAGGGTAGAGGATGTGGGAGAGGTGATGGTGGTACACCTCCTCCTAGTTCCCCTCGTGAGAGTGCTTAGGAAGGTGGGGGTCAAAATATCGAAGGTTAGGGTCAGTCAGAGGGAGCTTAGTTGTATCAGTTACTTGAGGAGGCCCTTGCCCATTTAGGCCCTAGACAGGAGGTAGAGCATCTAGGAGGGGGACAGGAAGTAGATCATCCAAAACCTAGAGAAAGAGAGAGATCACCTAGGTGGAGAGATTTGACAGCTGAGTAGGAGGCCACTTTAGCCAATCATATGAGAGATCTTTTGAGGGCAGGCCCTCCCACCTTTGATGGAGCTGGTAGTGGTTTAGAGGTGGAGACTTGGTTACTTGATTTAGGCATTTGTTTCGCCATGCATCCGTATGGTAGAAACACCAAGGCTAGATGTGCTATTTTGCATCTTAGAGGGTTTGTTTCTACCTGATGGTATTTCGAGGAGCAGAAGTTACACTTGGACATTAGTACTATTTCTTGGGAGTTATTCTTAGAGAGATACAGAGCTCACTTCCTATCAGATCATTGGAGGTAGCATCGCGCAGATGAGTTCCATGAGCTGAGAGAGATGGCCATGTCAATAGAGCAGTATGAGCATAGATTCTATGAGCTCAAGCAGTATGCGGGCATAAAAGATGATAAGACTATGTTAGTACAACATTTTATCAGGGGCTTGAATGCCCAAATTAGTGGATTGGTTGGTGTCTTCAAACCTAAGACTATGGAGGTAGCAGTGGAGAAGGCCCGATTAGTAGAGGAGAATCTAGAGATGGCACTTAGAGGGCATACAAGGGTGCATATTGGTAGTGCACCTTCTATAGGTGTTGGACCTCATGGTGGTCAAACTTAGGCAGTCAGCTCTTCAAGAGGCCATCATGCACCCACCAAGGGCGAGCAGCAGCAGTAGTAGTGTTCTCAGTCTCAACCAAAGAATTCTCAGCCTCAGCAGGGTAATAGATTTTAGAATAGGAAGGACTAGTCTTGGCAGTGTAATAAGCACAATCACTTTGATCAGCCAGCTCAGAGTATGCAACCTATAGTAAGTAGAGATAATTTTTAGTAGTCCAATGCTTTCTCTGGTGGCGGAGGTTTCGGTAGAGGTACATGATGTTTCTCTTGTGGACAACAAGGTCATATAGCTAGGCAATGTCCACAAAGGAACGTTATAGGATTAGATCAGAGGCCAGAAGCTTCAAAGCTGATCATAAATGATGCAGGGAGGTCTCATAGAGTGTTCGCAATGATTGAGCATCACCAGGAAGAGCATAAGGGGACAATCTTGGAGGCCACAGGTAGGGGACGAGCAGCCTTCTTTGGAGATTGTGTGTGCGCTGCAGCATCGGAAGCAAACCCTTAGGGGTAGAGACGTGGAGCAGGTTAGGGTCCAGTGGGATCCTAATGATGAGACTTCTTCTACCTAGGAGGATGCACCTAGGATACAGGAATTATACCCTTACTTAATTGCACACTTCTAGGAGTAAGCCTAATTCTAAGGGGGAGGATGTAGTGCCCCTCATTTTGGCTTTTTGATAGTGATAGTATTTCAGTTACATCTGGACATTTTTGAGACATGTTAGACTTATTGTTTATGCCTAGTATGCTCATTATGAATTATGGATTATTGATGTGGCTATTGCCATTTGTTATGATCATTATAGTGACATTGTTGATTTTATAGTAAATGATGTGTTTTGACATGATCAATTGATGGTTAGTTAATTATGCAAAGTAGTGTTATCATGCTTTATGTATACCTAATTGATAGTTAGAGATGTTTATGTTTATTTAGAGTAGGGATAGTGTAGGACTACTCATTACGAGCACCCTACTATGCTACAACTCCCTAACTCTATGTGTTTGTTATATATGTATATGCATGTTTGCAACATATTGTCTTGATGCAGGCTACAGGTACCGAGCATCGACTCCACCTGACTTAGTAGGTCTAAGCATGCCCTTACACCAATGGACAATGTGGATGGGAGATAACATGGGGTTCCCTCTGTCAGCCAATGTCTTCAGTTTGTTGTCATCCATGTATTTCTTATTGTGGGTGTAGTTGTTGATCAGTTGGTACTTGTCCTCAGGTGTTGGTCATCCTTTGATATGTGGTTGTTATTAATTGTTCATTGTACTCTTATGGTTAATTCTATAAAGTTAGAAGTCCTTTTGTAATAGTGTCCATATTTGACTATTTTGGTTATATAGTTAATGTGTAGTTGTAGTATATTTATCAATAGTTAGAATAATAATAAGACTATCTATATATATTATTATTAGTTATTTAATTAATGTAGATACTTGAGAAGATTAAATAATAGGTTTTTGTTGGAACCAAATTAGTGGTTTAAGAGTTAATAATAATATTGATAGTTATGAATAAATCTTTAATATTTAATACTATAGTAATTAATTACTTTGGTTGGAAGATATTATTTTGATATGGTCATTAATTGTTTTGAGGGAGTGTGTCAGAAGATTTTACAGATTTGAAAATATTTTAGAATTGGTGGAAGAAGTGCATTTAATATTTTGTAGTGGAGGTCTGTAACAGAGAAATGGAGGATATGTGAATTTATGATTCTGGTCTATTTTTGTATGGGAAAGTGTATTTGAGGGGGAAGAAAGAAGAGAATTGGGAGAGGAGAAGAGGAGGGAACAAGAGGAAGATTCAAAAGTTTGAAAGTAATTTTTGGGTATGTCATTATGCTCAAACTATCATGTTGCTATGTGTGTTAGTCTACAAATTTGTCTTGATTTTCTATAATCTAGTTGATGTCATGCTCTTGGTGTCATTCTTCAACAATATTAAAACCTTTCAAAATCTCTTCATAATTGGATGCAAAGGTTACCAATGATATTGTATCCTCTTTGTGTATGTTCTAAATCTAGTGTTCACCATGTTGGCTCCATCTCATAATAAATTAATGAGTGATCTTCTCAAGATTGTATGAATCAGGGAGTTTAACCATGCCTACTTTTAAATCAATCACCTAGGTCGTTCGGTCACCACCCTCTATATCTTCATCACAACAAGCAATTAAGTCACAGAAGGGGCTTTCTTTAAATGAAAATTTGAGGGCATCATTGCAAAATCCAATTTGTGCATCTCACGTAATCATTGCAACCTATGAGAATACATTTATCTAAGGTTTATTGTCAAGAAGATCGTGTGTTTTATATTTGAATCCACATTTTTTTTGCATATATTTCTATCAAGGCACTAGTAATTGCAGTAGTCAAGAAAGCTACCTTCCTTTAAGTTTTGATGGTCATGTATCCCTTGCCTACAGATTCTTTTTGTGTACAGACTGGCATAACCTGGCTCAAGGATTGTGGAGCTTGGATTTAAACCTGTCAAGTGCATTTCCTTGAGTAACATTGTGGCATTTTCAACAAACCCTTGTCCTGCAGTCATTGCTTAACAAGCGATCATTTTCCAATGAGGCTATGTCTTGTTTATGCTTCACATTTCCTTTGCATTCTTATACTCCTTAGTTGTCACTATTTTTTGCATTTGCATTGTCGATGGTGGCGTCCCTGGCTAGGTAGCGAATGTCGTTGAACTCTAGCTAATGGTTCCCTCCCTCTTTCTCATTTGTGCTAACATAATTTATATTCCTTCAAATGTTGAGAGCTTTCCTTGAGCTAAATAAAGATACTCTTCCTTTCAAATGTGTTTCTATACTTGTGGCTGAGTATCCTTAGCATCTAATTGTACTATTAAAGAATCGTCCCTTGCTCTTTCTCTTAGGCAAGACTAGATGAAATCTTTGAAATCTGGTAGCACCTTAACGTGCCTTTTTTTAGGTGGAAATATAAAAGTTCTTTGTTTGTTTACTTTGGTGGCTCTTTGTTCTTATAAGAGTTATTAGTTTAAAATTAGAATTATGCCTTAAGTACTTTATCTCTTGTTACAATCTCTATAACTCCACTAGTTGCGGTAGAAGATACCGTTTCTCTTTACAACTTCCTTTAGATCCGAATTGACAGAGCGTTTTCCATTTAATATAAAGGAACTTTCTTAACCCCATTTTCCAATGTCAACATATGCCTACATCAATTATAACTATTCAATTAATCTGTAGTATATGCATGTGGAAGTCAAGAAATGTTATAACAGAAATATTATTTGATCATCTCTATCCATAATTTTATCTAGGTAGAGAATAACAGGGGTAATTTAAAAGTAAGGATTAGGAAAAAATGGACCCTCTTTGTTAGTAAACATAGGATGGAATTTTAGTATATTGGTTATAATGATTTTAGGAAGTTAGTTTACACGACTAGAAATTATTTGCCTAGATGGGATTTATTTGTTTCAAATAATTACTATAAATTCTTTTTTTAACTAGGATTGAATTATTAGCTAAAATTTGTAGGGTGACATAGTTCTTTTCTTTTTACTTATGTTAAAGCAATTTATAATAATCTAGATACTTAGTAATTATATTCCTTGAGGAATATAGATCACCATGTTAGAATTAGAAAGTTAAATCGATGGATAGTAATAGCATAAGCAAAATAATTATTCTATGTTTTGAAAACTAGTGTAATTTTCACCAAACTCTTTAGGATAGTATAATATGCATAATAGTTTGATAGGTATATATTAATTTAAATTGGTTTAATAAGAAAGACATATTAATTGTTTGGTGAATTTAGTTTTATGATTAAATTTAATTCTAGCTCTATCGGTGTGATTGTAGTCATTAGTGTTTTAGTTCAGTCCAAATTGTCATCCAGAGGTTTTGTTTTAGATTTTGTTATTCGTGGAGGTTCTATGAGACTTGTTGTTTGTTTATGACACTTATATTGAGAAGAGAGAAGTGAATATTGTTAACCAAGTCTTGGACTTTTGCATGTTAAGATACCTCATGTTATTGTGTTGTCTTGTCAGGAGAGTTGGAGGCATTACTTGTGTCTCCTTGTGTTTAGTACTTCATTGGGTTGGATCATCTAGGAGCAGGAAGGGGAGTGGATTCTGATGTGGGGCCGGTGCCCAAAGTTGTTGTCTAGGTAACCCATTGAAAGTGTTTAACAAGTGAAAACCTAATAATTGACTAGGGGGAAACAATAAACTTATCATTAATCAAGATAAGGTAGACCGCATGTGTGACCTATGGGGCCAGTGCCTAGAGAGAGGCTGTTAGGGAAACAATAGATTGGGGTCGACATCTAGAGAGAGATAGTCAGGGTAACCCATGTAGAACCATGTGATGACACTTCTTCCTAATGCACTCTAGCTTTCCCTATTCTCTTTCCTCTAGATGTTGATTGTTGAGTTTAGTGTTGTTTGCTTGTGAAACCTGAGTTATTCTATTAGCCCTTTTGTTCTTGCTTCTATCCGGGGACCCTATTATTATCTCCTAGCTTAGGCGGTGGACCTCAAGGTTCCACATGGTCGGGTCGAAGAGTTTAATCCATTGGTTTCCTTAGTATCTTGGTTCGTGACAGATGGGTTCCTTCCAGTTCCAAATCTACTTTTGCATTTGAAGATTTGTACCTCCATAAATGTATAGTCAAGATTTATATTGTAATCTGATCTGTCAAGAAGCCTTGTAATTATGTAACCTATATTTGATCTCATTTGTACTTGTTCATATCTTGTAATTGAAAGGTGTAATCTTCTATTGATGTATCAAAATTGCATATGGTTGTGTGATGTATTATGTTGTTAATGGTCTATGTTTATATTTAGTTGATGCAATTATGTTCCCTAGAGATGTTAGTTGATCATATAGTTTTAATGAGGAAATTAGTTGTTATTTATCTAGTGATTAATACAAATACTTGTTAAAAAAATATTTATGCATTTTCTTGTTTAGTTAACTTAACTCTCTAGGGTTACATGATGGGGTATTACAACTGGGGTGGAAGCAGAACACAGGTGGTAAAGAAACTTGACCCATTCAAATAAATTCTTTAGAATTGAACTTTAAAATCTTCATACTTGATCTTTAAATTCTTTGAATTCAATTTGTGGAGTCTTTGAATGAAGTAATAAAATCAATTCACTAATACACTCTTCAAGCTATCAAGTCCGCAACTTTTTAGGGCCTAGTAAATGCACTACTCCAATCTTTCCAATAAAAAGGAATCAAGAAAGGACCTTGCTTCATACCACCAAAGTTTCTTTTGTCATTTTCTCCTTATATGCTCCTCATGAAGGTAACCTCTTTAAATTCCTTTAAGATTTGATAACCCTAAGAGAGGATACCCTGAGACTGAGGGAGGTCTATCTTTGCTTTCTCCCTACTTTTTATATGTGCCATGGGCTCAAATGTCATGCCCACATTTCCCATGTGGTCACGACACACATCACACGTGTCATGTCGACATTTGTCATGTGGTCATGACACAAAATATCAAAAAGTTTTCTACGCTTCTCTAGAAACCCCCTCGCACACATAAGCGTGCTCGGTGGCGTTATGATTAAGGCGTAAACATGATAGTTGAATGCAGGGTAATGCATTCACGTGCGCATACCAATTGCAATGAAGGCCAACTAGGAGGTCAATGCAATGCAATTAACGTTGCCATTAGGGTTAGGATCAATGATCGAAACCCTAAGTTAACCTATGTGAATGAAGGGGATTTTGACGTAAGTCAAAAATCAATAGCCAAAAATCAAGTGCATGAGAGGATGATAAAATACAAGAATCAAATGATGATACTCAGCAAAAAAACCAATATTATATTCCCAAACAAGGTTAAACTTCACTGACCTAGCTAAACCCTAAATTCTGGAAAAATCTGGCAGCATAACGCCTCATGGGTGTGATTAGGGTTTATTGACTAAAATTATTTTGAATGAAGGTTTAAAGGTTTGGTGTTAAATTACATTTGTCTCACTAGTTGAATAGGTAGATCAAATGAATAAGTTAATTGAACATTTTTCAACAAAGTCTGATCAATTTGTTCTCCTTCATATTTTCTAAAATTGAAAATATTTTTTAACAAAGCTTGATCAATTTGTTCTTCTTCATGTTTTCTATCAATCAAAGTTATCTCTGTATCCTTTACATTATTCCTAATTTCTTGGTAGATCAGATCTTGGAAACACGTTTTACTATCTTCGTTTAATTAGTTTACTAGGTTTCCGAGTCAGATTTAAAACAACGTCTAATTTAATTCCGTTAATTAAATTGCCCCAAAGGATTAAAAAGGATATTAAATTTTAATTAATAAGGATGTAGGTTTAAATCATCCTTGTCGAGTTAGGTTTTATAATCTATGATTTAACCCAATTGTTTAAAATAAATACCTCTCAATATTTAAATTGTGTAAAATTTAGTTGAATTAAATAAATCCTTCTATCATGATCTAATCTATTTATTAACATCCACTAACAAATAAAAATAATATTCTAATAAGAAAATAGTTTTACCCATTACATTAATTATCTCAAATTCCCTATATAAATTCCAAACTTAAAACAAATGAACAAAAATAATAACAAGAGGGAAAGTTAAATTTTAAATTAGATTTTAATTCCACCTTGCCCTAGAATCCTCCCACAATAAAATATAATTTCTTTAAGGGCAAAAAGCCCTAACCCTATTTTGAAACTCATTTCTTTTCTCTTTGTTTTTTTTTTCTTTCTTTCTCTTTCTCTCATTTTGTTTTTCTTTTGTTTGTGTTGCAGGTTGTAATGGTGGCCACATATGAAATGCATATGATGGCATATAAATATATATATTTATATTTATATTTTTTTCTTTGGTGTATATTTAAAATACTCTAGATTTTCTTTTAAAATATATATATATATATATATATATATATATATTAAATTCTAAAAACCCTAAGTTTATTGTGGCAAGTCTGTGGAGGGCGGCGCTATGAGGAAGAGGCCGGTGGCAGAGGTGTTGGATCTGAGGAGTGACAGCTGTAGTGGTGGTGCTGGACGGAGGTTGAGGGTTGAGGTGTGGCAGAGGAGGAGCCATGGCAGGGGTGTAGACCACAGGGCAGAGAGTGCCGCTAGTGGAAAGGAGCAGCGGATGGGTCGCAAACTGCACGATGGATTATGGGGAGGTTCCGTGGGTGTAGAGAGTAGGGGGTGTGGGGAGGGAGACAAAGCCCCCACCCACATCCCATACAATAGGGTGTGGGTGGGGGCTTTGCCCCCTTCCCCACACCCTTGTCAACAATGGCGACGGTGGGGGGTTTGAACCCCTCACCACTTCATACTTTTTTTTGTATTAAAACAAAACTGCGAACTGTAAAAAAAAAGTAGTCACTTCATCATTTTGCACAGCGATTATTTTAGGATATATATATATATGTATATATACATATATATATGTATATATACATATATACATATATACATATATTTTTTTTGTATTAAAACAAAATGGTGAACTGTCAAAAAAAAATAGTCACTTCATCATTTTGCACAGCGATTATTTTAGGATTTATATATATATATATATATATATATATATATATATATATATATTCTGATTATATGGGTAATGTAATTGTTTTTTGTTTGATAGAATTAATAAAAGCATTTTATATTTAAAAAAACATATAAATGCAAACATTTAAAATACACATAATATATATGCAAATATATATATATATATATATATATATATATATATATATATTCAACTATAATCCTCCTAATCACTTGCAAATTTTCTTTTTAAACAATAAGCACAATATCAATATATATATATATATATATATATATATATATATATATATATATATATATATATATATATATATATATATATATATATATATATATCAAATCTTTATAAGGCAAGGAACTCACTTTTCTAACAAAATCTATTCATTGTATTTCTAATATTTTCTTTTTAAAGAAAAGAAACAATGCAATTTAGTAGATACTTCTAATACCTAACATCCACTAATATTTCTTTCTCATAAGAACTAAATACAAATTTTCATGTTGTCTCAACAACAAAATCACAACTTTACTAATTGATATTTTAACAAAATAAACATACAAAAGACATAGCATTGAAACCAATTATTTTTCCCTTCAACATTTTTTTTTGAATGATAAGCATTAAAATTAACAAGTGTTAAATTTCTAATTTCAAATGTAAATAGCTTACACACACAACTAAAAATACACTTTTACAACAAGAGAGAGAACAGTGATCTTCTCTTTGACAACTAACAAAAGATACAAGCTCCTAAATAGGCCAAGCTCTCTCTCAAGAGAAAAAAGGAAATAGAATATCAACTCCAAGAACAAGGTGTTTTCTCTAACTTCACAAACTTAGCTCCAATGAACCTGCAATAACACAACAAGGAGAAAGAAGCCACCACAACTTGCTCTCCTCCCTACCATAGACCCGCTAGTGGGTCACCCCCGAGCTAGGGAGGTCATCCACACACTTGGGAACTCATTACACATCACAACAAGGCATTCAAACAACTAAACACAATTTACTCCCATGGTTAGCACAACACAAGAACTCAATCATGATGAGTTCAAAGGGGTAGGGGAGTGGACAACACTCAACTCAAGAGTGCCACTCCTACAAATATCCCAATACAAATACATCTTAAGGCCTCAAGCCAACACTTTTAAACACAATTTCCACAAAGCTTCCATTTGGCTCTCAAGCTATTTAACATATTGCAATTATCTACATATTGCCCGCAAGGCTTACAACACCACAAAATCAAGGAAATGACCTTGAGGAGGTTCACTCCTCTCCCACCCCACACTTGTTGAGCATATTCTCCCAAGTGGGAGAGGCTCTTACAACACCCTTACAATTTTTCCCCACAACAACAAATAAAAATCCAAAATAGAACTCACACATAGCATCACACAAACAAATAAAAATACATAAGGGAAGGCCTTAGCCTTGAAACCAACCTTAAAAAGCCCAATTTGGTAGATGGTTGATGTAGGGCTTCTCCAAATCCTCCTCCGACATAAGCCACAAAACTCTCTCTAACTTTTTCCCCAAAGTAAAATTCAAAACAATAAAATTTTCCAAAAATTCAACAACCCATACCCTTCTCTAAGTGGGATTAAAATAAGCTCTACCCATGAGCTTTGAGGAATGGTGAGGTGACACTTGTCACCTCCTCACTCTTCCTCCCAACTACATTCAAGACCCATGGAATGGGTGGTGACACATCACTCACCCATTCCCAAGTCTCTCTCTCCCTTCCACTTGTCCTCTCTCAAACATGTGGGAGAGAAAAGTGGACCTTAAGAGGGAATGGGTGCCACATGTGTCCCATTCCTTTCCTCCTAAGAGGGACCACACAACTCCAAGGTACCCTCACCAATTGTGACAGAGACTTGGAGTAAATTCCTCCACAATTGAGGGGTCTTGGAGACATCTCCAACCTAGGGAAGAGGTAAGGATGAGATTGAGTGTTTGACTAACTCATCCTCTCCCTCCCATGCCTCTAATTTCGTCACTTTACTTCAGGGTGAAGTTAAAGTGACCAAATGGAGGTTTACCTTGGGTTACCCAAGCCAAAAAGGTCGCTAGACCCAAGGGGTACAACCCAGAGTCAAGTTTAGCTCATTTTGAGCACCAAGGGTTAAGTTAAAGCACATGAAAAGGGGTCTCAAAATTTAAAATTTGAAAAATGAAATTCAAAAGACAATATTCTTACAACACCAATTAGAATTCAATATAAAAGAGGGGTAGACTTAGCCTGACTAACAACATGCAATCAACATTATAGAATTAATCATGAACAGAGTTGATCTTGGTTCCTCATGGAACTAGATCAGTTTCACAAGGGAAAACAACATCGTGTGTGGGATGATCTACAATTTCTATGGCTTGTTAGAAATACCTGTGCACTCAATTGAAGAGTTAATTCTACATATATATAATAGCCAAAGCAAATTGAAACATACACTTGCATAAAATCTCACAAGTTCACATAAGCATCAAGGAAGTCACATTACAATTTAGATTCTAAATTCTGCATTCCAAACACCCATTCCCATGATTGAATCACAAAACAAATTTCTAACTAACATCACCCAATTAGTTTTCCCATAACATCATCATATAAACTATCTATCTAACATCATCAGTAAAGCAATATCCAGGTCTAAACACATCATAAACATACTAAGCATAACAATCTGCATACAACATAAAGTCTAATAGTTTAGGAATTTGGGATCAACAGTCCCACAAGTCTAAATGTATCACTAATAGTAAAATAAATAGACAAGTATAAGGGAGTGAAAAGTAGGCCTCACATCAAAGCTTCCCTTGTACTCTTCTGCATTTATTTCTCAATTAACCTAGAAAAGCATTATTTCACTGAGAAAGTGTGTGTATCCCCCTCTATGCAACCAATTTATTCCTAGCTACATCAAAACATTAGTAGGTAAGATAGTGATGGCGGTTGATGATTAGCATTCAACACAATGAAGCTTTAGACACTTCCAAAGTTGTAGTATTTCCAGATAATACTCTGAAACTCTTCTATTTCCCTATGCAAATTTTTAAAGCAAAGTTAAAGAAATAACTAAATAAATTATTTATTTATTTGTTTATATATATATATATATATATATATATATATATATATATATATATATATATATATATTTAATTGTAAGCTATGGACAAGGGGTCCACTCCCATATATAGATAAAAGAAAGAAAACAACAGAAGCCCTCTAGGAGGGGTGCAAAAAATTTCACCTATACAGTTGTCCCAAATGACTTCAACCTTAGATTTGGTTGTGACAAATTTGTTCTTCCCTTTCATCATTTTCTCTTTTGTAGCTATTCTTAGAATCATCTGATGCTTATCTTGAACATGTTTCTTTCTTGTTACTTTTTTCCATTCTTGCTTTGACTATTGAGGGGAGAATGAAGAGTCATTCAGACTTGGCTCAAGATGCAGGAGCAACGACTGTTAAGTTTATTGGGGTAGAACACAACACTATTCATCTCCAAAAGGAGGTAAAATGCTGACCTAAGAAACTATGGGGGTGATGTTACCAAGGGGGAGGGGGAACCAATTGAAATTTGTAGCATCTAGTCACATGGGGTTTTAGCCTCTAGTCATGCATAGCCCAAGGGGGATTAAATATCCACCTATTTTTTTCTCTCTCACAAATTTTCCATGCACAATTTATTTTCTAAAAAACTAAAATTTGTCTTTTGCTCAAGAAGATTTTTTTTTTGTAATTGCATACATCTTACAACTTCAATAACTTTTACAAATCAACTCAGAATTGAGTGCCTCTTTTTGCGAAAGTGAAGATTTTTTTCACAGATCGAACTAGCATAAAATTGTACTAAAATTATACAGTACCTATTTATGTGTTTTTTGGGTGACCTAAAGCACTCCTATAAAGTGCCAAATTTGGGGGGGGGACATATAATTAAGGGGGGGTCTTGTGTGTTCATTTTTCACAAGGCACTAACTTTATCAAGTGTCACTTTAAGGGGGAAATAAGCAAGAGTAATCACACACTCAACTTATAAAGTGCCACTTTACATAAAGTTCAATTGGGGGATCACCTAATCTAGGTTTCCTAATGTGTTGAAATTCTTTTGTCTAGAGGAATTAAATTGTTTTAATCATAGAATATGTAACTCACACTTCTATAATCAACCTAAACAAGGGAAACTATAAGTGCTGGTGTAAAGGCATCCTGAAACACCTCAGGTTTCATAATCTCATACCCCATCTGTATGGACTTGTCCTTGAACCTGGTAAACAATCTCAAAAGGCTAAGTGGTTTAATCATCATGATCATATTTGTGGATTAATAAGTTTACATATTCTAGATGCCGCTTTGTATGCCATCATGGCTATTGATTGTCCACATGAATTATGGATGAAAATTTGGGAGATATATGGAGACTCGAATGTTTCTCCATTCTCACATGATCCTACCTTGATCACAACTCAAATCCCTAATCATGATACATAAACAAAATGTTCCATTGACATAGAAGAATTCATCATTCCTACTATTGCTTCATTAGATTACAGAGTCACTTCCTTGAAACCTTTCAGTGCTTCTTTGCAACAGGATATCAGTCTTCCTAGCATTACTGATTGGAATAGATTTCTACATGACATCACTTGTCTATTTGTAGAGTCCCACATTGTTGACATGGAAGCACACCTTGAGCTTATCTATCTTCTTGTCAATGAGAAGCTGCATCAACATTGTCCACTTCAAATATTCATGCTCTACATTGTCCTACACATGGTTCTGGATCATCATCATCCTCATCTATTGTGCATGCTCCTGATTTTATTATGATATTCTTCGACATCGACATGGGGACACCTGAGCACTCTTTGAAGGCATCAACATTAGTACCATAATCCTTGGAACTATTTTAGCATGATTCAAGATCATACATACATCTTCTCGCATGGGAAGATATGCTACATCTTTAGGTGGTTTCTTTTCTTGCCAAGGGAAGGAACATTGTTCAATATTCATGGATCTACATCTATATCCTTTGTCGACTATTCAGCATCACTACAGCAATACATGTATTATGGGGGGTCTCATATACCTTCTATCATTTTTTCTCCTATGGGGGGAATCTTATATTATACTTACTAAAAGAAGTAGTACTTCTTCACCTATATAATTTCTCTTTTTTGAGGATAGTTTTTTCCCACTGGGATTTCTACCTTTCTTTGGTTTTGAGAGTTTGCAATGTACTTGAGTACCTTATCAGGATTCATGGCCATGACTCATTTTTCTTTTGCTTTGTACATGGGTACCTAACTAGGCTTATAGTCGGGACCCATTTTCATAATACTCACCTAAGCTATGCTTAAGGGGTGTGCTAGTGTATACCCTTAATCTATAGCCGTACACATTTTTAATTAATTTTACTTAGGCATATTGGCATATTGGCACATGATCATTTGAACTTCTCAAAGTAGTTGGAGTTATTTTGAGAGGTGTCGACTTGCATCAATAGCTCGCACTATGTTTGTGGGAGGTTACTTACAAAAACTCATTGATATAGCAGTCCTATCCTCTTTTCATAGAGATTTGGGTACCTAAGACAACTCTATTTATACTCATCTTATGAACTAATATATTTGGTCAATTCCATTGAAATTCTTGTGCTTGTTAGTCTATTCCATGACCTTGGTTTTCTACAAAATCAAATCTGATATAGAGAACCATATACTTATGTCCTCCGTATGTATATTGTAGATAATTACATATAAACATTATGATGTATTCCTAACCTATGTGCATTTTTCTATTAAATATTTTTCACACTTGGTCATCATCGACTGCGTCCTCTATCTCTGAGCCATTCATTCCAGAGTTTGAAATACCAGAGTTGATAGCAAAGAACTAGTCTATTCCATGGACATCTACTTCTCTCGAGAGAACCTTGAGGAATTTATCATACTACATGTCCTATTTTCTCTCCTCCTCATTTTATCCCACCAATGTGTTAGTTTCAAGATAGACAACTAAGAGGGGGGGTGAATTAGTTGTCTCAAAACTTTCCTTTTATTAACCACTTAATAAATCAATCATGGAAACACAATGGAACAATTCAAGAGCAGAAACACATTAACACATATGACACCAAGATTTTAACATGGAAAACTTGGTTAAGGGAAAAACCACGAGGTGACTAACCTAAGATTGTATTCTCTGTTAAAAGAATAAGAAGAACAAAATGGCACATGCCAATTAGGGCTAACTGCCTGAGCACACTGCTCACAAGAGGCCCACTACCTACATGAGACACACTATACACAGAATAATAAATATTACATAATTGAACTGAAGATTAGCATCTTCACCATGCTTGAGTCAGTTCCATTTAAGCTCAATACTTCTGCTCTACCTTTCTCTTTTCTCCTTTCTACCATGCTCTCATCTTTTCCCCAATGCCTTTGAAATGACTTTACAACTCTTATTTATACAAGACATCGACTTTGAGATAATCATCAAAGTTGGCATAATTTACAGAGGAAATACACAAATACAACTTGAATTATTACAAAAGACTTCATACGAATTCCCACACTATTGGCCACATAGATCTAGGACTTAAATCTTCTTTGAGGAACATGCCATGCTTTGCAGAACAACTTCAAGATCATCTGCAAGATGTGTAAATCATCTGGTCAACCAAGTTTGGGAAGGACATCATCATCTAGAAGTAATTCTTTAATTACGAGCTCAAACTTCAATACAGACCATAAACACAAATTGGACACAATCTAGAGACCCCCACAAGCTTGCCTGAATCACCAAGAATATCCACACTACTCCTGCTTATTGAAATCTTTCTCTTCTTCATCTGGAACCTCAAGAACACAGTCTGTCATCACTGTCATATTGGAATAGATGCTTGCAGACCTCAAGACCACAAACCAATTGAGTTGTCAATTCACATTGACTTCCTAAACACTCCACTAAATCCACAGAACAAGATATTGCATTTTCAGATCCCACCGGACCTATTTGTGTCACTCTATCACCTCTAAACATCTGCCAGAACTAGTTTTACTCATATGGCCATAACTTCTTCAAATATTCATGTAGACCTCTCAAATCTTTATTGGATCACCTTTAGACACATATCTACAAACCCTTTGATGCGCATCCTTTGATCTTCATCTTAGCTAGGATCTTCACTTCATAGAGCTTCACTATCTTCACTTTTCTTCTTTGTTTCTGATAGGACTAATTTTCTCAACATCCTTAGTAGACAACTCATCCAATCCTTGACATCAATGACAACACTAGTTAGGCCCATACTTGCAACAATCTCCCCCTTTGTCATTGATGGCAACATATGATGTGAAAAAATATTTTAACCACCAAAACAAGTACTTCTCAACACTGACTGACATAACTCCCCCTATCAACAACAACCATTGACATGTCTTCTCTTCCTTTACTACTCCCCCTTTGATTAGCAACCACTTTTTGTTTTTCACATGTCTTCTCTCCCCCTTTGACATCAATGGCAAAGGGCACATACTTGCATCACTCAGAATCATATAGACTGCTCCCCCTGAGTAGCAGCTTCCCATCATCAATCTGGACCACAAGATATGACTGTGAGATCCACCGGACTGATGCACATCAGTGCACATTAATTTAGAACTAGAGGGGTAATAACCCCTAACTTCTCCTTAAGATACTCAAAAGAGTCCTTAGGTAGAGGTTTAGTAAAAATGTTTGCAATCTAATCCTTGGAGGGCACAAACTCCAATCTGACTTCATTCTTGTTCACCTGCTCTCTCAAAAAGTGAAACTTGATGGATATATGTTTTGTCTTTGAATGTAACACTGGATTTTTTGATATATTTATTTCTCTTGAATTATCATAGAAGATTGTGATAGGTTCCTCATACTCCACTCTGATGTCTCTTAGCATTTGCTTCATCCACAATACTTGAGTACAACTACTTGCTGCTGCAATATATTCTACTTCTGCAATGGATAGAGATATTGCCTCTTGTTTCTTGTTCAGCCAAGAAACCAATCTTTTCCCTAAAAAGAATGATCCACCACTGGTACTCTTCCGGTCATCCACATCTCCTACCCAATCTGCATCTGTATATGCATGAAGAGAGAAATCATGATCTCTAGGATACCATAAACCATACTCAACTATTCCTTTTAGATATCTAAGAATCCTCTTGATTTCCATGACATGAGATTCTCTAGGATCAGCTTGGAATCTAGCGACAAGACCAACAACATTCATAATGTTGGGTCTAGTTTGCGTAAGATACAATAGTCCTCTAATCATTGACCTATACTTTTTTTGATCAACCTTATGAGAGTCATCATCTTTTCTTAGTTTACATCTGGTTGCCATGGGAGTATTCATTGGTTTTGAGTCTTCCATCCTAAATTTCTTCAACAATTCTTTCACATATTTGGTCTGTGAAATATAGATTCCTTTCTTTGTTTGAGTGATTTGCAGACCCAAGAAGAAATTCTTTTTCCCAAACATGGACATCTCAAATTCACTTTTCATTTGATTTGGAAAAGTTTTGCACATACTATCTCTTCCTCCAAAAATGATATCATCAACAAATACTTCAACAATCAAGATATTTTTAGGATCAATTTTGAAGTACAAGTTATTGTCAGTAGTACCTTTGTTGAAACCAATCTTCAAAAGATGCTTATCTAGTCTTTCATACCAAGCTCTTGGGGCTTGTTTGAGTCCATACAGTGCTTTCTTCAACTTGCAGACCATATCACCATGATCAGACAATTGAAATCCATCCAGTTGCTCAATGTATACTTCTTCTTCCAAGTCACCATTCAGGAAGGCAGACTTGACATCTATCTGATATACTTTGAAATCCTTGAAGCCAGCAATGACAAGAAATAATCTGATTGCTTCAAATCTTGCCATCGGAACAAAAGTTTCTTCAAAATCAACTTCTTCTACTTGGGAATAACCCTTGCAGACCAATCTGGCTTTGTTTCTGACTACTTCACCTTCTTCATTCAGTTTATTCCAGAAGACCCATTTGGTTCCAATCACATTTTTGTTTCTAGGTCTGGGAACAAGATCCCAAGTGTGAATTTTTTAAATCTGCATCAACTCTTCCTTCATTGCTTTAGTCCAGCTTTCATCATTGCATGCTTCACTTACTGTTTTTGGTTCAATTTTTGAAATTAGACAATACTTTTCTGAGTCTTGAGCAATCTTTCTTCTTGTTTGAACACCTTTTCTTTATCACCTATGATTTGATCTTTAGAATGATTCAGTTTTATATACCTAGGAGTTTTGGGAATTTCTTGCGCTTCTATTTCTTGGACAGGTTCATTCAAACTTATCTCTTCTTCCTGTATTTCAGGAATCTCTGGATCAATCTAGATCTAAATTTGAGAAGGGGCTTGGACTTCTTGGACCAAAACATTATCTTGATCATCTTCTTCATATTCATAAAACATTGAGGGTTTTTCAATACCTTCATCAACCTTGACATTTGTACTTCCTATAATCTTTCTCAATCTCTTGTTATAACACCAGTATGCTTTGCTTTGAGTAGAATAGCCCAAGAATATTCCTTCATCACTTCTAGCATCAAATTTGCCAAGGTCTTCATCTCTTTTAATGTAACATTTGCTACGAAAGACTCTGAAATATTTAAAGTGGGAGTGATGCCAAACTAGAGTTCATAAGAGGTCTTACCAGTATTGCTTCTGATTTATACTCAATTAAGAGTATAGACGGAAGTGCTTACAGTTTCTCTCCAATAGATCTGAGGAACATTTTCTTCCATCATCATGGTTCTAGATGCTTCCTAGATGGTCTGGTTCTTTCTCTCCACTACTCCATTCTACTGTGGATTCCTTAGATCAGATAACTATCTTTTTATCCCATGTTTCTCACAAAATGCTATGGACTCTCTGGATGTGAATTCTCCACCTCTATCAGACCTGAGACATTTTATGTTTAATCTAGTTTAATTCTCTACCATAGCTTTGAATATTTTGAATTTCTCAAGAGTCTCAGATTTATCTTTCAGAAAAGTCACCCACATCATCTAGGAGTGGTCATCAATTAATAACATGAAGTATCTATCACCTTGCAAACTCTTGATTCTTGTCGGTCCACATAGATTAGTATGTACTAAGTCCAATCTGGTAGAAGATTGTTCCTTACTTTTAAATGTGACTCTGCTCTGCTTACCCAATTGACATTCTTTACACAAACTATTGGTAGGTTTCACCAGTCTTGGAAGATCTCTTACAGCCTAAGTGTTGTTTATCTTGATGATATTATCAAAATTCACATGACACATTCTCCTATGCCACAACCAACTTTGATCAATTTGAACTAATAAACAACTTTTTCCAGTACCAACCAAGTGGAAGATGTTACCTTTTGTTTGAGTACCAAATGTAGTCTCTGTTCCAGAACTTTCAAAGATCTTACATTTTCCATTTTTGAATTAGAGATCATAGCCTTTGTCCACCAACTGTCAAACACTGAGAAGATTGTGCTTTAGACCTTCAATATACAGTACATTACTAGTTTTGTTCTTTCCATAAAAAAAAAAGTTCCTCTACCTCTAATTTTGCCAGTAGAATTATCACCAAATTTTACCACTCCTTCATATCTTTCCAAATCTATGAACTTATTTTTGTCACTTGTCATATGGTGGGAGCATCCATTGTTAATGACCCGGTCATCCTTTTCTTCAACTTAGGTAGCGAGAGCTCTTTCTATCATTTTATGATTGATAGATTCAGAGGGCATTAGATCTTCTTCCTTGATGACAATAAACACCTAGTCACTTCCAGATTTGTTTCCTATCTCTGATTCATCATCTGTTACTCCATCATTATTTTCATGAACATAGTAACATTTCTTTTAGAATCTTGATTTTTTAAGATTTTCTCTTGAAAATCTTTCCGGACACCTTGAGGCAAAATGACCAATCTTGTTGCAGTTGAAACATTTGAAGGACAATTTTCTTTCATACTTACCAGATCCTCTTGGCAGTCTTTTTGCAATAAGGGCTTCAATTTGAGCAGCTTTTGCTTCATCTTCTTCTAGATCTTTTCTTGCTTTTTCATACCATGATAGTTTCTTTGAGGAGTTCTCTCCTAGATTAAACTTTTGTTTGCCTTTTACAGAGGCACTAGCTTTGAATGTAGATTCAGTCTTGGGGGGTGCATCTCCAAACTCAGACAATCCAAATGTAGCTAATTTTCCAACTAATTGATCCCTTGTGATATTTAAAAAAAAATCTGATTTCTTCAATAGCAACAACCTTGAGTTTGTAAGCAAAAGCTAGGGATCTAAGAACTTTGGTAACAATCTCATCTTCATCCAAGATTCCACTAGCACACCTAATGCCACAAACAAGCTCATTTACTTTTGGCATAAATGTAGTGATATAATCATCTTCATTCATCTTCAGGTTTTCAAATTTTCCTTTCAGACTCTGTAGCTTGGCACATTTAACATATTTGTCTCGATGTAGAAGTTACAGTTTTTCCCAAATCTCATATGGAATTTTTAAATCTATAACATTTGTCAGCTCTGAATCAGATAAGGCACTTAGTAAAGCATATTTAGCTCAAAGATTTTCTTCACCATCTTTTATTTCATCTACATTTGTCAGACCATTCTTTGGAGGAACATACTTCTTTAAAGCCATGATCTAATATTGCATTCCCATACATTGCAAGTGACATTCCATGTGGCTTTTCCAAAGAGTGTATTTGGTTCCATCAAACCTCGAACTATCCTTCTTGCAGGAAGACATCCTGGATCTCCTCAAGTGGTTAAGCTCCTTTAGAGGAACTTAGCTCTAATACCAATTGTTAGTTTCAAAATAGACAACTGAGAGGGGGGGTGAAATAGTTGTCTCAAAACATTCCTTTTATTAACCACTTAATAAATCAATCATGGAAACACAATGCAACAATTCCAGAGCAGAAACACATTAACACATATGACACCAAGATTTTAACGTGGAAAACCTAGTTAAGAGAAAAACCATGGGGTGACTAACCCAAGATTGTATTCTCTATTAAAAGAATAAGAAGAACAAAATGGAACATGCCAATTAGGGCTCACTGCCTGAGCACACTGCTCACAAGAGGCCTACTGCCTACAGGAGACACACTATCTACAGAATAATAAATATTACATACTTGAACTAAAGATTAGCATCTTCACCATGCTTGAGTTAGTTCCATTTAAGGTCAATACTTCTACTCTACCTTTCACTTTTCTCCTTTCTACCATGCTCTCATCTTTTCCCTAATGCCTTTGAAATGACTTCACAACTCTTATTTATACAAGACATCAACTTTGGGATAATCATCGAAGTCGGCATAGTTTACAGAGAAAATACACAAATACAACTTGACTTATTACAAAAGACTTCATGTGAATCACCACACTGTCAGCCACACAGATCTGGGACTTAAATCTTCTTTGAGAAACATGCCATGCTTCGTAGAACAACTTCAAGATCATCCACAAGATGTGTAAATCATCTGGTCAACCAAGTTTGGGAAGAACATCATCATCCAGAAGTAATTCTTCAATTACGAGCTCAAACTTCAATGTGGACCACCAACACAAATTGGAAACAATCTAGAGACACCCACAAGCTTGCCTAAATCACCAAGAACATCCACACTACTTTTGCTTACTGAAATCATTCTCTTCTTCATCTGAAACCTCAAGAACATAGTCTGTCATCACTATCATATTGGAATAGATGATTGTAGACCTCAAGACCATGAACCAATTGAGTTGTCAATTCATATTGACTTCCTAAACATTCCACTAAATCTGCAGAACAAGATATTGCATTTTCGGATCTCACCAAACCTATTTGTGTCACTCTATCACCTCTGAACATCTGCCACAACTAGTTTTACTCATATGGCCATAACATATTCAAATCTTTATGCGAACCTCTCAAATCTTTACTGGATCACCTTTAGACACATATCTACAAACCCTTTGATGCGCATCCTTTGATCTTCATCTTAGCTAGGATCTTCACTTCATAGAGCTTCACTGTTCTTCTCTATTTGTGATAGGACTGATTTTCTTAATATCCTTAGCCCACAAGTCATCCAATCCTTGACATCAATAAAACAGTAGTATGTTGACATCAATGACAACACTAGTTAGGCCCATACTTGCAACACAATGTAATCATAAAAGTTACTCACGATCCACTATACGGCCAGGGGATCACATGCCAAGTGCCATTATTGGGCAAGAAACCCAAGCCAAGAATAACATTGCCTATGGTCTTCTTCAGTCCCCCCGCTGGTGTGGTTTAATTAGTGTTTCTACTAGCACCCAAATACCATCTTTTGTCTCCCATAGATCTAATAGCACAACAACCATTATAGAGGATATATTAGTATTCACTCTCTATTAATGTGAACTAGAGATGAAGGTGCCTCAAAGCACCATATAGATTGTGTGGAAAATAATAACTGACCATTATTTGAAGATATTTCTCAACCTAAGATTTAAGATATGTCCTATGAAATCAATTTTCCTCCTCTTTGCTTTGAGACACATTGTTGAATCCATATTGTTAACTTCACTACAAATGGCATTCTAATTAGCATATTGTTTGTTGCAATACTTCCTACATAGTTGTCATCATAAATATCAGCATGTCCTTTCAATCATCCTCCTTTGCCATCAGGAAAGCCATCCATCACACCTAGTTGGCATGTAGATACTTATTTGGTTCATATGAATTACCGCATTCACATGTTTGTCCACCTTAATGTTAGCTTCATTGTTAGGTCCATCTAGCAATTTCTTTGTCATTTATGCTACCATTTCTTTTACCTCACATAGGTACCTATATAGGGCATTACTAAATCAAGGGTATTCAACTATTTGTTCATACATGAAACGTAAATAACCTAGTATGATGATTATGCTCCCTCCTATATTTGAGACCCTAGAAAATAAGTTCAAACATTCCAGATTGAGACCTATGTTCCATTTATTTTGATCAATGACCATCCACACAGGGTCATTTTTCTATTTTTATTATTTACAATATTAAATATAGAATTAAGGAACCAATGACTCAGACTAAGAAAGAAACACCACCAATAATGGAGTTTACAACATTAGAACCATATCCATGGATGAAGAGACACATGACGCATTAATAGAATTTATAGGGTGGCCCCAACCATTCTAGAGTGGGGAGCAATTGATCATTTTTCTCATACACCAACTAGGTTAAGATCCTTTTTCTAACCCCGTGCCCCTTTATATAGTTTATAGTAGGAGCCCTCATTTACTCTATAATGGTGGGAAAAGAGATCGTTAGAAGGAGATAGATGTGTAGGAGTTCATGATCCCCAAATGTTAGGTATTAATGTTCACATACTTGTTCTCAATACCAAGGTTGTAGAAATGAGGAACATTGAGTGAATGCAAGCACAAAATCTATCCGCTTGAGATAAACAGTAGCATGCTCAACCTACAATAAAACAAGAATTGCAAACAATGGACAACTAGAATGCAAAAATAGGGTTAGGATTCTTCACACAACTAAAGATATGCATGCTTTGTAAAGGAAATTTTTTATTGTTATTTTATTTAGATTCAATATGCCTTGGCCTAATTTAGAGAGATTTTTATTAATATAGGTATGCTAGTTAATTAAATAATTTTATTATTTGATTAATTATTTTCCACTTGTTCTAATCCTCATTAGTTATCTAGATTCATTAAACCTAGATACTTGCACAAAATTCAAACTAACATTACATCTCCACCACCCATTTCATCCTACACCTCTTAATCCTATCCATTCACATAAGGATAAGCCTTAGTTTCCTCTCACTCAATCTTAGAAGCCCTAGAATATGACTTAGAAGCTTCTTTTTTTGCCATTAACTTGTCTCATCAAATCTTAGCCATTCATCCTATCATCCAAAAATCTATAAGTCAAGCCTCAATCAATCCATAATCAAGAGCTTTGAAGGTACTGTTATGTTGCTTAAGTGACTAACCAACAATTAAATCATTATAAAAAATTATTAGAGAAAAGGAACCATTGTCATAGTGCAACAAGGGTTATTCTGGTAAGAAATTTCTATGCTTTTCCTTTGATTTTTGTTAGCTCTTTAAATATTTACGGATTGATAAAATGTATAATGACATAGGTATATGACACATTGAATTATTTTATTTATAAGATATTGTGTCTCATACTATAATATAAGTAGTGTTTTGGAAGTGGGTCTTTTATTGGCTATTTTTCACTCAATATTATTTTTTAAGTTTCTAGGTTAATTTGGTAATATGATTTCTTAGATATTTTTTATATTATAAAGTTTATACAACAATCTCATAAAAAACTAACCATGACACTACTTTATCATAAGTATATGCATATGTTTACATAATAATCTTTTGAAATAATGAGTGTATCCTATAAAAGATCTTTGAACAACTTAATTTGAAATAATTTTTTTAAGTGAAAATATTATTTTTATTAGTTTTTAATCAAAAGATAAATTATATTTGTTGCAACAATATATAAATTTTATGTTAGATTTGTTGTTACAATTTGTGTGTTCAAGATTGAAATCCTAGAGGACTGACCTTTAGACCCAAATATAATATAATATAATATAATTTTATATCTTTTTAATTAAGTGCAATAGAAAAATACTTTGTATGTATTTAAGGTTGTAATTAAAGTTAGGATGGAACCTGAACAACATAAATTGGCATGTGGAATCTCTTGAAACCATGGCAGTGGAAGTAGTAGCATTAAGGAGACAGAGGAAATAACTATCAATAATACTCAAAGCAATTGAAAACCTCAACTGCCAAGCCACCAAAGGGTCACCCAACCTGCCCTAGTGAATCAAAAAATAAGCCAAAAAACACAACAATCAATCACCAATAGGAAATGAAGATGAATGTTCTAAAAATTGTAGTAGGTTATGATATCTAAATGTTTAAATCAATATTGCAAGAGGTATGACATAGTTACATGGTTGGTTTTGAGCTTTGAGAATTGTGGGAAGATGGATAATTTATCAGCTAGACTTGATGGAAGGATATGAACTTGACAAAGTCGACAATGTCAAGTTTGGATTTCCAAAGGCCTTCACAAGAAGAATGCTGTCATGGAGTGTTTTGGAGTTAGCTGGATTCATGGGCAACGAGCACTCCAATGCAAAGATGGCCATTCGAGAGGTCATAGATTATCTTCTAAGATCTACTACTCATTCAGGCACAATATATGTTCAGGTTAGTATGTGCATAAGAACATGATAATTTCACACATGATGTAACAATAGAATAATTTACGTCATGATATTGTATCTCCCAGGTTTATAAATTCTAATAACTATTAAAGCTAGTCTAAAAATTATGCAGGTAGGGGAACCTAACTATGACCACAAATGCTGGGAGAGGTCAGAAGACATGGACACAGCTAGAGCTGCATATAAAATAAATAACAAAAAGCTTGGAATGGTTGTGGCACTTGTAGTTACATCCCTTGTTTCAAAAGTAAGACCCTTCCTATAAGTGACTCGTTCATACTTCCATGATGGTAAATTTTTTAGCACTAAAGTAATAGTAATGGCTTAAAAACTTGGTAACAATCAAAGTTTAGGACCTGATGAATCAAACAATACATTTCCCTGGGACAATAGACATGTTGGAACCCAAATACTTTTATCAAAGGTATAATAACTTCGACTGTGACTACTTATACTAATCAATTCAAGAAGTTAAAAATATTGCAGATTCGATGATAAAAGTGAAGTAATATAAGTAGTCAACTGTAAGTTACAATACCTTAGATAAAAGCATTCGACCTCCAACATGTTTGTTTTCCCATCCAAATCTATTGTATGATTCATCAGCTCCTAAACTCTGACTGTTATCAATCTTTTAATTTGCTACTATTACTCTAGTTCTACAAAATATAACATGAAATCATGAATGAGTTTCTTGGGATAGGAAGGAACTGACATGGGAAACAAAAAGGATGCAGCTAGAATTGCTGCAATTGTTTCAAGGTTTTGGTTATCTATTTTATACATAGTTCTCTTCTGACCTCTCCCAGCATTTGTAGTCATTGTTAGGGTCTCCTACCTACATAATTATCAGACAAGCCTAAATAATTATTAGAATTTATAAACCCAGGAGATACAACATCATGACTAAAATTATTCTATTGTAACATCATGATTGAAATTATTTTGTTGTTATGCACATATTGACCTCAACATATATGGTGCATCAAATGGCCATATTAACATTGGAGAGCTCACTGCCGATGACTCCACCAAACTCCAAAATACTCCATGATAGCATTGTTGTTGTGCATCATAATATCCTCGCATCAATTATTTTCTATACCAACTTAAATAATATCCATGTTTGGGCACTGTTCTACTTCCTTATGTGCTTTGACTATAATGCTTGGTAGCTCTTAGTTTAGAGTTGAGAAAGGATTTGTTGGTGGTAGGTTTCCTAGTAGATAGCTTATTGCAAGGGCTGCTATTCCCAACATCCACGTGCAATGGTTAAAGGACATGGTTCATCTTTGGGTGCATCAATAGTGAGTACATATTTGCCAAAAAAAGTCAATACTACCCTTATTGAAAATGCTCCTCAAATATAAGGAGGTATGTTACAAGTTTATTATTTAGTCAAATTTATTCTTTATCCTTGAGTCTTTTATCTTATAAGAGTGGAATCATAGAGACAACCTCATCAGGGCTATAGACACTTGATTGGTAGTGAGGCAATGTGTAGGTAGTTAATGATGTGAGAATCATTCATGTAGCTTAATGTAAGTGAAACTAGATGACCTTAGTTAACAAAGGATGAAAATGAATACATATGCACACACTTAGAGATTTGGAATATGGATGGTTATGCTATCTTTTTATTTTGATTCCTTGATCATGCTTTCATGTTTATTTGGCCTAGTGTGTTGGTGTAAGTAGAGATTCTAGGTGTTGGTTTTTCTTCTAAATCAACATTAGGGTTTGCTAGTTCTAATGCATAGGCAGATTTAGCCAACTAATATAGGAGGTTGCATGAGCTCCTCCCCTTCACTTCTAGTTCTGCCGCACCAAGGGGGGTGTCCCTATAACTAAAGATGTGACTTTAACTTGCTCAATGACTGATAGATTTAACTTGACAACAACAGGCAGAATACTCTCATGTATGGACCAAGATCTGCATGACAGATCACAAGGTTGTTAACATTCTTGGACATATGTGTCTAGTTGGGTATGAGAGCATGTAGGGGGTTCCTAATCCTACTCCTACAACTAACAGGTGGAGGTGATGAAATGGGTGGACATAATGTCCTAGATGCAAGACAAGGGGTTTTGTCTCATAACTACTGACCCAAGAGCAGACTGGTGCCTATCCATTGGGCAAGGAGTCAACTAGACGTATACAACAGATGGTTTGCAACTTTGACTCAAGTTTTAGGAGGTTGGACTGATGCTTGCCTTACAAACATCACCCAAGAATGGGTATCTAACTACCTCTACTTACATATATCCCTACAGACATACAACCTTCTCCATGCTCAACCTAAAATAGTTTAATCCACTCCTTGAATGGAAGTTAAAGATCAGGCATGTGATACAGAACCCTATATCCTAGAATCTATGAAACCCTTAGCAACCAGATTCAAAAGAAGAATGACATGCAGAAAATGGAGACAAGCAAATAGACACATGCAATAAGCATTTTTCATTTAACATTAACACTGAAACTAAAAATATGTGCAAAATACATTCATGTTGCAGCACATAAACTCTAAAATGGGATAGAACAGCCAAGATCATGCCCTATCTTTCATTATTTACACAAAAATGCCCCAGGCCTTCAACAACCTTGAATTGAGTAGCATCATCTGCTTATAAAGCAAGGGGATGTACTCCCTCATTAATCACAGGGTAGTCCTCAAGACATCACTCGGTATAGTGCATTGCTAGGGGGCGCCGGAAACATTCAATGTAGCCGCACAGACAAGAGGGAAGGGGTAGGTGAGATCTTGACCTGCATCGCCTTGTCATGATTTTCTATCTAAAACAAGTAGCTGGTGTGTCCTTCTGACGCATACCTCTATGCGATCTTGCCATTAATGGCATACCAACTGACAGCCTTAGGATACAGTAGTTGTGTGCCCTGAAAACCTTCTCCCACCTTGGGATGCTACTGTGGAAGTGTGGAAAACTCTCCATCTAAATATTTAAATGATAATTATCGATCTCCTCCTTTTCCCACCGAGATCTGCGGCATGGATCACGCTGACATGCCGGACACCAATGGCAACGTGCCACGTAAGCATCCTGTTGACCTTCTTTGTCTTTCAAGTACCTCCACGTGGAGTGTCCCGCAGTGTTCTTTCCTTTCAAATATATGTGACATTATCCTACATTCACCCTGCAGCAACCCCTTTAACACTTTATATGCCAGGCCAGCTACATATATAATGTCGATGATTTTTCTCCCGATGACGCCATCTTAACCCTTGTCATCATCCTCCATTGGCCAGACCGCTTCATCGGCAAACCCTATGTTTATCCTCCCGACATCATATATCCTGCCAATGAACATCCTGATGACGTCACCAAGCCTCTTCACCATCACCCATCGGCTAGACCTCTAACATCGGCGAGCCATTGGTATGTCCGGCCGATATGAAAAGTCACCCCGATATTTCATATCATCATGATGTGAAATATCCTCCTCATGTCCACAAATATCCTGATGACATCATCATCACATTACAATGTCGGGTCATATTGAAAACTTGAAGTATGACCCCATCAAATCTGAATGATGTCAGCAGCATATCACTTGAAGGATATCACCCTGATAATTAAACATCCTGATGATGTCATCATCACATTTAGAGCAAGGGTGATATTCAGAAGATGACCCGATATTTGGAATATCACCCGATATTGAGAATATCATCCTGCAGAGAAAAAGATGAAGGCAAAGGTCGAGCAGATATCACCCCCATAGGAACATGACATCAGCAGCATCCTAATGTTGAACAAACATAAGGTGAGAAAATAACATCAGGTTGATCTTAACAAAGATCACCCGATATTCAAATATGATGGCCCCGATGAAAAGTGGGTCATACTTAGAAATTTCATAGCGCCAACATTAGGATGATCTTGACTAAGATCACCCGATGTTAAAATATCACCCTACGGCAAAGGTCGGGTCGGCAAATGCATGATGACCCCCATAGGATATCCAGACATGACGAGAAATGACCCATGCAAGAAACATCAGGGGGATGTCTGGGAACATGATGATGATGATGATGATGACCCCCTCCTTCAAAATATCATGATGCTACAGTTGAAAAATGCTGAGGAGGCCTAGAGACTTAGAATACTTTAAGATTTTTAGGGAAGGTGCCTGCATGTTTATATGCTTGAAAACTGACTGCTCATGCAGGCACCAATAGTGGCTTTGTCTGGGGATGCATGCCTCTTGTAGGCATGGCAAGAACCATAGATCTCTGGGATGTAGACCAGTGCCTTATCTATTGGGCAACAGAGTCAAACTTGCACCAACCTGCATCACCAAACACACTTGATGGCCTAAGGCCACCAAGAAAAGGAAAACCTATATTTCCCTTTGTCAAATACCTTGTTTTCATCTGCATACACTGGGTCAAGCTTGAGAATTCTGCTATGATATGACCATAAGCAACTTTGGTCATTTGCATATTCAACCTTCTGATTTAGTTTGTCACTGTCAACCCTATGCAGACAACCTTCAACATCCAGCAACAAGTGAATGCAGTGTTCATCAAGCAATACATATTCAAATGGTATGTAACACTTATCATCATCTGCATCAGCAGTATGCATTGCAAAGTGATCTCCTAGCTAGACTAAAAATAGGAAACACTCAGAGTCCACCACACAGCTAGGACGATCAGGGCTCTCTTCATTATATGCTGGCTCATCAAAAGAGAAGCTTTCAAATTCAGAATTATGCACATTATGCACACAATCATCAGGTACACCAAGCTAGAAAAGATCAAGCTCTGGCACCTCTTTACAATCAGGTACACGTTTACAATCACTTACCTGATGTATGTTGGTCTCTCTTTCATCAGGATGAAAAATAGAATCCAAATCAAAAACAATGTCTAGATCCTCACCATACTCAGATAGATCCTCATCGCCATATGTGTCATAGATGGGTGACCCAGGTGTATCAGCTTCATCCTGGTATGCCATTGGTTCATGGGCAACAAAACATGCATCTTCACCATCAATGGATTCTCTTTGTGGAGTATCAGCTTGTGTGTCATAAGCAAAATAGTCATCAAATGAAGAACAATCATACTCTATACTAACACCTATTTCAATCTCTAACTTCTCTTCATGATCCCCATGTGTTTGAAAATAAGGCAATGGTTCACACATGGAACTGCTTCTCTATTTGCTTACCTCTTCTCTATCTTGAGTACAATACTCACAGTCATCTCCACAAATCCATTCAAAAATATGTTCATTGTTGTCCACAACCACATCATTATTTTCATGGCCAGATGCCTCAACATTGCAATGGGAGTCCTCACTAATCCTTTCACTGGCATCTTCAACATTTACTTTTTCATTTTCACATGATGCCATGATCACTTGGTCATTTGTAGCCTTACAACCATTATTCACACCCAAACCTGGGGACAAGGATTTCTGCAGGTGCTCATTTCTCATTTCTTCTACATTTTCTAAAAAAATGTATGCCATTTGCATGCTTGTCACCTTGAATTCCCTCAACAATGCACTAGAGCCCTCCTCAAAAGCCTCAAAATATATGCCAACACAGGCTGAAATATCAGGTCTGAAGACTTCTGGGATCTGTGAAAGGGCTACTGCAAATCTATGATTGAAATCAACACATGGCTCCTCATCTTGTTTTCTAATTTTCATCAATTCTGCAACAAGATCAGTTGGTTCTTTTGCAAATTCTTTTTTGAAACAGTCAGCAAGCTCATCCCAATAGGCAAAGGATCTCTTTGGAAAGCTCAAATACCAATCTTTGGCTTTTGCATCAAAGGATCTAACAAAAAACCTCATCCACATATCCTCATCTCTATATGAATGCTTTCCCATAAAGCTATGAAAATGTTGGATATGTGTACCCCCATCACATACACTGTGACCACTAAATCTAGGCATCTGATAGTATATCCTAGCAGGCATACTTTCTACTTTATAATCAACCCATGACAAATCCAGTTGGTCATACAAAGGATCAAAAGGGCTAACAAGAGGTTTAGCTTTCTGACTAGCAGACACAATAGGGTTATCACTATTGAACTAAGCCTGCCTAGCCTCTAAGAGTATCAACCTATTTCTTATCTCTTCTATTCTTTTTGTCAACATATCATTCCCCTTTTGACTGAGTATGGGATAATACATACTTGGATTCACAAAAATCTTACTCTTAGACATCCTTTGTCTGACTAAGACCTATGACCTCCCCTAGCATCTAACTTATGCAGTAGAACAACAAATATAGGGGAAGAAGCTAAATACCTTTTCTCATCCAGATGTAGAAATATGAACATCTTTGTCACATCACATACATCTATCTTTCATGTGCATTCAGATCTTTTTTGCAGAGTCACCACCTCTCCAGAGAGGATAAAAATTCAATAGCTGAAAGCTACTTTTCCAGGTTCACTCCACCAGCAGAGCAAGGCAAACTTCACCAGAGATTGCAGCATAACACTTTCAAATTAGTCCCCAATAGAGTTGCCATTTTGTTGTGACTCAGATGGGCCATAAATATATCACCAAAGATGATTAGATAGTACTTTTACTTCACATCCCCAATAGAGTCACCATTTTGTTATTTTTTCTTCTAAATCAGCATTAGGGTTTGCTAGTTCTAATGCACAAGTAGATTCAGCCAACTAATATAGGAGGTTGCGTGAGCTCCTCCCCTTCACTTCTAGTTCTGCCACACCAAGGGGAGTGTCCCTATAACTAAAGATGTGACTTTGACTTGCTCAATGACTGATAGATTTAACTTGACAACAATAGGCAGAATACTCTCATGTATGGACCAAGATCTGCATGACAGATCACAAGGTTGGCAACATTCTTGGACATATGTGTCTAGTTGGGTATGAGAGCATGCAGGGGGTTCCTAATCCTACTCCTACAACTAACAGGTGGATGTGATGAAATGGGTGGACATAATGTCCTGGATGCAAGACAAGAGGTTTTAGCTCATAACTACTAACCTAGGAGCAGACTGGTGCCTATCCATTGGGCAAGGAGTCAACTAGACATATACAATAGATGGTTTGTAACTTTCAGTCAAGATTCAGGGGGTTGGACTAATGCTTGCCTTACAAACATCACCCAAGAATGGGTATCTAACTGCATCTACTTACATATATCCCTGCAGACATACAACCTTCTCCATGCTCAACCTAAAACAGCTTAATCTACTCCTTGAATGGAAGTTAAAGATCAGGCATGTGATACAGAACCCTGTATCCTAGAATCTATGAAACCCTTAGCAACCAGATTCAAAAGAAGGATGACATACAGCAAATGGAGACAAGCAGATAGACACATGCAATAAGCATTTTTCATATAACATTAACACTGAAACTAAAAATATGTGCAAAATACATTCATGCTACAACACATAAACTCTAAAATGGGATACAACAGCCAAGATCATGCCCTGTCTTTCATTATTTACACAAAAATGCCCCAGGCCTTCAACAACCTTGAATTGAGTAGCATCATCTGCTTATAAAGCAAGAGGATATACTCCCTCATTAATCACAGGGTAGTCCCCAAGACATCACTCGATGCAATGCATTGCCAGGGGGCACCGGAAACATTCAATGCAGCCACACAGACAGGAGGGAAGGGGCAGGTGAGATCTTGACCTGCATTGCCTTGTCATGATTTTCTGTCTAAATCAAGTAGCTAGCATGTCCTTCTGACCCATACCTCTGTGCGATCTTGCCATAAATGGCATACCAACTCACAGCCTCGGGATATAGCAGTTGCGTGCCCTAAAAACCTTCTCCCACCTTGGGATGCTACTGTGGAAGCATGGAAAACTCTCCATCTGAATATTTAAATGATAACCATCGATCTCCTCCCTTTCTCGTCGAGATTCGTGGCGTGGATCATGCTAACATGCTGGACACCAATGGCAATGTGCCACGTAAGCATCCTGTTAACCTTCTCTGTCTTTCAAGTATCTCCACGTGGAGCGTCCTGTGGCATTCTTTCCTTTCAAATATATGTGAAACATTATCCCACATTCGCCCTGTAGCAACCCATTTAACACTTTATATGCCAAGCCGGTTACATTTATAATGTCGGTGATTTTGCTCCCGACGATGCCATCTTAACCCTTGTCGTCATCCTCCATCGGCCAGACCACTTCATTAGCAAACCCTATGTTTATCCTCCTGACATCATATATCCTGCCGATGAACATCCTGATGACGTCACCAAGCCTCTTCACCATCACCCGTCGGCCAGACCTCTAACATCGGTGAGCCATCGGCATGTCCGGCCAATATGAAAAGTCACCCCGATATTTCATATCATCATGATGTGAAATATCCTCCTCATGTCAACAAATATCTTGATGACATCATCATCACATTACAATGTCAAGTTAGATTGAAAACTTGAAGTATGACCCCATCGAATCTGGATGACGTCAGCAGCATATCACCTAAAGGATATCACCCTGATAATTGAACATCCTGATGACATCATCGTCACATTTAGAGCAAGGGTGATATTTAGAAGATGACCTGATATTTGGAATATCACCTGATATTGAGAATATCATCTTGCAGAGAAAAAGATGAAGGCAAAGGTTGAGTGGATATCACCCCCGCAAGAACATGACATCAACAGCATCCTGATGTTGAACAAACATAAGGTGAGAAAATAACATCAGGGTGATCTTAACAAAGATCACCTGATATTCAAATATGATGACCCCGATGAAAAGTGGGTCATACTTAGAAATTTCATAGCGCCAACATCAGGATGATCTTGACTAAAATCACCCGATGTTAAAATATCACCCCGCGGCAAAGGTTGAGTCAGCAAATGCATGATGGCCCCCACAGGATATCTGGACATGATGAGAAATGACCCATGCAAGAAACATCAGGGGGATGTCTAGGAACATGATGATGATGATGATGACCCCCTCCTTCAAAATATCATGATGTTGCAGTTGAAAAATGCTGAGGAGGCCCAGAGACATAGAATACTTTTGGATTTTTAGGTAAGGTGCCTGCATGTTTATATGCTTGAAAACTGACCGCTCATGCAGGCACCAACACTAGGTTCTTAACTTGTGTTCATCTTTGGAATTCTTAGGAGAATTCTCCAAGTAGAGCCACAAATTATTGTACCTTGTGGACATGCCCCACTTTTCATATGAGCTTACGAATATTATCTGGAAATACTACAACTCTAGGAGCTTTTAAAGCTCCATTGTGTTGAATGCTAATGATTGACCACCATCACTATCTTACTTTCTAATTTTTTGATGTAGCTATGAAATAATTGGTTCTGTAGAGGAGGCTACATACACCTTCTTAGTGAAATAATGATTTTCTAGGTTCATTGAGAAATAAATGTGAAAGAGTGCAAGGGAAGCCTTGATCCCATGACACATACAAAAAGTAGCGAGCAACCAAAGACATGCCTCCCTTAGTCTTAGGGCATCCACTCTAAAGATTATCAAAGATCATAGGAATTTCAAGAGATAACATTCATTAGGAGCATACATGGGGAGAATGACAAAAGGATCTTTGGTGGCATCAAGCATGGTTGTTTCTCAATTCTTTTGTATTGGAAATATTGGAGTAGTGAATTTACCAGGCCCTAAAAAGCTCCAAACTTGACAACCTGAAGAGTGTATTAGTGTTGATTTTATTAATTCATTCAACGACTACATAAACATAATTTGAAGAATTTAAACATCAATTCTGAAGAATTTAAACTTCAATTTTGAAGAATTTTCTTTAATGGGTCAAGTTTCTTTACCTACTTGGTTTCATTTCCACCCTACTGATGAAGACCTCGTCAGGTACTATTTGAAGAGAAAACTATGTGGGTGGCCACTTTGAGTTGATTCCATTACAGAGATTGATTTATACAAGTATGAGCCTTGGGATTTACCAGGTAAGGCATTAATCTTTCTTAGATCACTTTGAATTTTTACATTAGAAAGAAAGAAATGAAATGAATTAAATTGATGTACATAAATAACCATAGTAGATTATTGGAACTTGAAAGTACATTCAGTTACAAAGGAGATGTATTGGAGTAAATTAAAATAAGTTAAACTCTAAACTTTAAGATCAAAATAGACATATATATAGCCATGTCAGAAAGTTGAATCAACAAATACAGTGTTTTAAAAATATAACTTTTAAATAGTCCTTGAAAGATTTAAAAAATAAAATCTTCTAACTTATTTTTCCAAAAGATATTTACTAAATTATTATGTTTCTAAAAATTGTTTAATTAATTAAAAGAAATAGTTGATATGATTACTTGATTAAGCTTGAAAATAGAATATAGCTAGATGATGATTACTTATTTAAACTCATAACCAAGACTCATCATCTAACTTTAATTCTATTTTCAATCTTAATAAAGTAATCATATCAACTATTTCTTTGAATTACTTAAACAATTTTCAGATACATAATACTTTAGTAAATGTCTTTTCGAAAAAAAAGCTAGAAGATTTTATTTTTTAAATCTTTCATGGACTATGAAAATGTTATATTTTTAAAACATGATATTTGTTGATTCATATTTCACACATGGCTATATATGTATATTTCAATCTTAAGGTTTAGAGTTTAACTAATTTTGATTTACTCAGATACATATCATTTCTACCTAAATGTACTTTCCAGTTTCATTGACCTACTATGCTTATTTAGGTAAATCAATATAATTCATTTCATTTCTTTATTTCTGATATAAAAATTAAGAGTTATCTAAGAAAGATTAATGGCTTACCTAGTTAATCCTATTGGTCATACTTGTATAAACCAATCTTTGTACTGACATCGACTCGAACTGGCCACCCACACAATTTTAACTTCAAATAATACTTGACAATCTCTTCATTACTGGGGTGGAAGATGAACCCAAGTGGTAAAGAAACTTGACCCATTCAAAGAAATTCTTTAGAATTAAACTTTAAAATCTTCATACTTGATCTTTACATTCTTTGAATTCAATTTGTGGTCTTTGAATGAAGTAATAAAATTAGTTCACTAATACACTCTTCAGGTTGTCAAGTCTGCAACTTTTTAGGGCCTAGTAAATGCACTATTCCAATCTTTCCAATAAAAACGAATCGAGAAAGGACCTTGCTTCATGCCACCAAAGTTTCTTTTGTCATTCTCTCCATAAATGCTCTCATGAAGGTAACCTCTTAAAATTACTTTAAGATTTGATATCCCTAAGAGAGGATACCCTGAGACTAAGGGAGGTCTATCTTTGCATGCTCCCTACTGTTTCTATGTGCCATGGGCTCAAAGCTTCCCTTGCACTCTTCTACATTTATTTCTCAATTAACCTAGAAAAGCATTATTTCATTGAGCAAGTGTGCATAGTCCTCTCTATGCAACCAATTTATTCCTACCTACATCAAAACATTAGTACATAAGATAACGATGGTGGATGATGATCAGTATTGAACACAATGAAGCTTCGGACACTCCCAAAGATGTAGTATTTCTAGATAATACTCTGAACCTCTTCTATTTCCTCATGCAAATTTTTAAAGTAGCCCTCTAGCAGGGGTACAACACAATTTCACCTACACAGCTATCCCAAATGACTTAAACCTTAGATTTGGTTGTGACAAATTTGTTCTTTCCTTTCATCATTTTCTCTTTCATAGCTATTCTTAGAATCATCTAATGCTTAGATTGAAAATGTTTCTTTCTTGTTACTTTTGTCCATTCTTGCTCTGACTATTGAGGGGAGAACAAAGAGTCGTTTAGACTTTCCTTAGGATGCAAGACCAATGAATATCAAGTTTGTTGGGGTAAAACACAACACTATTCATCTCCAAAAAGAGGTAAAATGCCGACCTAAGAAACTAGGGGGTGATGTCAGCAAGGGGGAGGGGGAGCCAATTGAAATTTGTAGCCTCTGGTCACATGGTGTTTTAGCCCCTGGTCATGCATAGCCCAAGGGGGATTAAATTTACACCTATTTTTTTTCTCTCTAATAAATTTTCCATGCAAAATTTATTTTCTAAAAATCTGAAAAAAAATTTTTGCTCAAGAAGGAATTTTTTTTTGTAATTGCATACATCTTGCAACTTCAATAACTTTTACAAATCAACTCAGAATTGAGTGCTTCTTTTTGCAAAAGTGAATGTTTTTTTGTCACAGATCCAACTAGAATAAAATTGTACTAAATTTATAAAGTGGCTATTTATGTGTTTTCTGGGTGACCTAAAGCACTCCTATAAAGTGCCAAATTTGAGGGGGGGACACATAATTAAGGGGGGTCTTGTGTGTTCATTTTTCACAAGGCAATAACTGTTGCAAGTATGGGCCTAACCGGTGTTGTCATTGATGTCAACATACTCCTGTTGCATTAATGATAAGGATTGGATGAGATGAATGCTAAGGATATTGAGAAAATTAGTCCTATCAGGAACAAAGAAGAATAGTGAAGTTAGTAAGGTAAAAATCCCAACTAAGATGAAGATCAGAGGATATGCTTCAAAGGGTTTGTAGATATGTGTCTTAAGATGATCTAGTAAAGATTTTAGAGGTCTACATGAAGATATAAAGATGTTATGGCCACTCAAGTAAAATCGGTTCCGGTAGATGTTCAGAAGTGACAAAGTGACACAAATAGGTCCGGTGAGCTCCGGAAATGCAATATCTTGTTCTGCGGACTTGGTGGAGTGTTTATGAATTCAATGTGAATTGACAAGTCAATTGGTTCATGGTCTAGAGGTCCGCAAGCATCTATTCCATTATGACAGTGATGACAGACTATGTTATTAAGGTTCCAGATGAAAGAGAGAATGATTTCAGTAAGAAGAAGTAGTGTGGATGTTCTTGATGATTCAAGAAAGCTTGTGGAGGTCTTTGGATTGTGTCCAGTTCATGTTGGTGGTACGCATTAAAGATTGAGCTCATAATTGAAGAATTACTTCTAGATGATGATGTTCTTCCCAAGATAGGCCAACCAGATGAGTTACACATCCTACGGATGACCTTGATGATGTTCTGTGAAGATTAGCATATTCCTTTAAGAAGATTGAAGTCTTAGATCTATGTGGCCGATAGTGTGTTGAACCACATGAAGTCTTTTTGTAATTAGTCATGTTATATTTATGTATTTTCTCTTTAATGTTTGTGGACTTGGATGATTATCCCTAATTCGATGTCTTGTATAAATAAGGAGTTGCAAAGTCATTTCAAAAGTATCTTGTGGAGATGAGAGTGTGGTAGAGAGTAGAGGAGTGAAAGGCAGAGCAGAAGTATTGGGCTTAAATGGAACTGACTCAAGTATGGTGAAGATGCTATTCTCTAGTTCAAGTATGTAATACTTATTATTCTGTAGATAGTGTGTCTTCTATAGGTAGTGGGCCTCTTGTGAACAGTGTGCTCAGGCAGTGAGCCCTAAATTGGTATATGCCATTTGTTCTTTCTATTCTTTTAATAGAGAATATAATCTTGGGTTAGTCACCCCATGGTTTTTCCCTTAACCAGGTTTTCCAAGTCAAAATCTTGGTGTCTTATGTGTTAATGTGTTTTCTGCTCTTTATTTAATGCATTGTGATTCCATGATTGACTTATTATTATGCTATTGAATTACAAAGTGGAATTAAGTGGTTAATTGGAAGAAATTTTTTGACAACTAATTCACCCCCCCTCTTAGTTGTCTACCCTAAATCTAACAATTGGTATCAGAGCTAAGTTCCTCTGAAAATAGCTTAACCACTTGAGAAGATCTAGGATGTCGTCCTACAAGAAGGATAGTTTGAGGTTTGATGGAACCAATTTCACTCTTTGGAAAAGTCTCATGGAATGTCACTTACAATGTATGGGAATGCTGTATTGGATCATGGCTTCAAAGAAGTATGATCCCCCATAGAATGGTCTGTGTACCGTAAATGAAATCAGAGATGCTGAAATCAATCTACAAGCTAAAGAAGCTTTTCTAAGTGCCTTATCTGATTCAGAGATGACAAATGTTGTTGATCTAAAAACTACATATGAGATTTGGCAAAAATTGAAACTTCTACATGAAGGAGACAAGTATGTTAAATGTGTCAGACTATAGAGTCTGAAAGGAAAATTCAAAAACCTGAAGATGAGAAAAGATGAAAATATCACTATATTTATGCCAAGAGTAAACGAGCTTGTTTGTGGCATTAGATGTGCTGGTGGAGTCTTTGATGAAGATGAGATTGTTGGCAAAGTTCTCAAATCCCTACCTGATTCTTACAAATATAAGGTTGCTGCCATTGAAGAATTCAGATCCTATTCAGGTATCACAAGAGATCAATTGGTTGGTAAATTGACTGCATTTGAATTGACCAAGTTTGGAGATGCCCCCCCCCAAGACTGAATCTGCATTCAAAGCTAGTGCCTCTATAAGAGGAAAACAAAGGTTTGATCTAGGAGAAAACTCTTCAAGGAAACTATCATGGTATGAAAAAGAAATAAAGGACCTGGAAGAAGATGAAGCATAAGTTGCTCAATCTGAAGCCCTTATTGCAAAAAGACTGCCAAGAGGATCTGGTAAGTATGAAGGGAAATTGCCTTTTAAATGTTTTAACTACAATAAGATTGGTCATTTTACCTCAAAGTGTCCAGAAAGATTTTCAAGGCCAAACCCTAATAGATCAAGGTTCCAAAAGAAATGTTACTATGTGCATGAAGATGATGATGATGAAGGAGTAACAGATGATGAATCAGAGACAGGAAACAAATTTGGAAATGACTGGGTGTTTATTGCCATCAAGGAAGAAGATACAATGCCCTCTGAATCTATCAATCATAAAATTGTAGAAAGAGCTTTGGCTGACCAAGTTGAAGGAAAGGATGATTGGGTCATTGACAGTGGATGCTCCCACCATATGAAAGGTGACAAAAATAAGTTCATAGATTTGGAAAGGTATGAAAGAGGAGTGGTAAAATTCGGTGATAATTATGCTGGTAGAATCAGAGGTAGAGGAACTATTTCTTTTGATGGAAAGAACAAAACTGGTAATGTATTATATGTTGAAGGCCTGAAGCACAATCTTCTCGGTGTTGGACAGTTGGTGGACAAAGGCTATGATCTCTGATTCAAAAATAGAAAATGCAAAATCTTTGAAAGCTCCGGAATAGAGATTGTCTTCGATACTTAAACTAAAGGTAATATCTTTCACTTGGTTGGTACTGGTAAGTGTTGCTTATTCAAATTGATCAAAGTTGGTTGTGGCATAGGAGAATATGTCATGTGAATTTTGATAATATCATCAAGATAAGCAACACTCAGGATGTAAGAGATCTTCCAAGACTTGTGTAACCTACTAATAGCTTGTGCAAAGAATGTCAGTTGGGTAAGCAGAGCAGAGTTACATTCAAAAGTAAGGAACAGTCTTCTACCAGATTATTGGACTTAGTTCATACTGATCTATGTGGTCCGGTAAGAATCAAGAGTGTGCAAGGTGATAGATACTTCATGCTATTAATTGATAACTACTTCCAGATGATGCGGGTGACTTTTCTGAAAGAGAAATTAGAGGCTCTTGAGAAATTCAAAATATTCAAGGCTATGGTAGAGAATGAAATTGGATTGAACATAAAATGTCTGAGGTCTGATAGAGATGGAGAATTCACATCCGGTGAGTTCATAGAATTCTATGAGAAACATGGAATAAAAAGATAATTGTCTTCTCCAAGGACTCCACAGCAGAATGGAGTAGTGGAGAGAAAGAACCGAACCATCCAGGAAGCATCTAGAACCATGATGATGGAAGCCAATGTTCCTCAGATCTATTGGACAGAAGCTATAAGCACTACAGTCTATACTCTTAACCGAGTTCAAATCAGAAGCAATACTGGTAAGACTCTTTATGAACTCTAGTTTGGCATCACTCCCACTGTGAAGTATTTCAGATTTTTTGGTAGCAAATGTTACATTAAAAGAGATGAATATTTAGGAAATTTTATGCTAGAAGTGATGAAAGAATATTCTTGGGTTACTCTACTCAAAGCAAAGCATACCGGTGTTATAACAAGAGATTGAGAAAGATTATAGAAAGTACAAATGTGAAGGTTGATGAAGGTATTGAAAAACTCTCAAGGTTTTATGAATATGATGAAGATGATCAGAATGATGTTTTGATCCAAGGAGTCCAAGCCCCTTCTGAGATTCAGATTTAGACTGATCCGGTGAATCAGGAAGAAGAGTTAAGCTTAAATGAACTTGTTCAAGAGATAGAAGTGCAAGAAAATCCCAAAATTCCCAGGTATGTAAAACTAAATCACTCTGAAGACCAGTTCATAGGTGATAAAAGAAAAGGTGTGCAAACAAGAAGAAGGATTGCTCAAGATTCAGAAGAGTATTGTCTGATTTCAAAGATTGAACCAAAGTCAGTAAATGAAGCATGCAATGATGAAAGTTGGACTAAGGCAATGGAGGAAGAGCTAATACAAATTGAGAAAAATCACACTTGGGATCTTGTTCCCAGACCTAGAAACAAGAATGTGATTGGAACCAAATGGGTCTTCCGGAATAAACTGAATGAAGTTTGTGAAGTACTCATAAACAAAGCCAGAATAGTCTGCAAGGGTTACTCTCAAGTAGAAGGAGTTGATTTTGAAGAAACTTTTGCTCTGGTGGCAAGAATTGAAGCAGTCAGGTTATTTCTTGCCTTTGCTACCTTTAAGGACTTCAAAGTATATCAGATGGATGTCAAGTCTACCTTCCTAAATGGTGACTTGGAAGAAGAAGTTTACATTGAGTAACCAGATGGATTTCAATTATCTGATCATGGTGATTCAGTTTGCAAGTTGAAGAAAGCACTATATGGACTCAAGCAAGCCCCAAGAGCCTGGTATGAAAGATTAGATAAGCATCTTTTGAAGATTGGTTTCAACAAAGGTACTGCTGACAATAATTTGTACTTCAAAATTGATCATGAAAATATCTTGATTGTTGAAGTGTTTGTTAATGATATCATTTTTGGAGGAAGAGATAGTATGTGCAAAACTTTTGCAAATCAAATGAAAAGTGAATTTGAGATGTCCATATTTGGGGAAATGAATTTCTTCTTGGGTCTGCAAATCATTCAAATAAAGAAAGGAATCTTCATTTCTTAGACTAAATATGTGAAAGAATTGTTGAAGAAATTTGGGATGGAAGAATCAAAACCAATGAGTACTCCAATGGCAACCAAATGTAAATTAAGCAAAGATAATGATTCTCCTAAGGCTGATCAGAAAAAGTATAGGTCAATGATTGGAGGATTGTTGTATCTCACTCAAACTAGACCTAACATTATGAATGTTATTGGTCTTGTTACTAGATTCCAAGCTGATCCTAGAGAATCTCATGTCATGGCAATCAAGAGGAGTTTTAGATATCTAAAAGGGATAGTTGAGTATGATCTATGGTATCTTAGAGATTATGATTTCTCTCTTCATGTATATACAGATGCAGATTGGGCTGGAGATGTGGATGACCAGAAGAGTACTAGTGGTGGAGAATTGTTTTTGGGGAAGTGGTTGGTTTCTTGGCTAAGCAAGAAACAAGAGGCAATATCTTTGTCCATAGCTGAAGCTAAATATATTGCAGCAACAGGTAGTTGCACTCAAGTTTTGTGGATGGAACAAATGCTAAGAGACATCAAAGTGGAGTATGAGGAACCTATCACAATCTTCTATGATAATTCAAGTGCAATAAATATATCCAAGAATCCGGTGTTGCATTCAGAGACTAAACATATATCCATCAAGTTTCACTATTTGATAGAGCAAGTGAACAAGAATGAAGTCAAATTGGAGTTTGTGCCTTCCAAGGATCAGATTGCAAATATTTTTACTAAACCTCTACCTAAGGACTCTTTTCAATATCTCAGGGAGAAGTTAGGGGTTATTACCCCTCCAGTTCTAAATTAAGGTGCACTGATGTACATCAGTTCAGTGGACCTCACAGTCATATCTTGTGGTCCAGATTGATGTTTGGGAAGCTGCTAATCAGGGGGAGTAGATGGTGTGATTTTGAAGTAATGCAAGTATGTGCCCTTTGCCATTGATGTTAAAGGAGGAGAGAAGACATGTGAAAAACAAGTGGTTGCTGATCAAAGGGGGAGCAGTAAAGGAAGAGAAGACTTGTGAATGGTTTTTTTTGATAGGGGGAGTTGTGTTAATGAAAAGAAGTTCTTGTCTTGATGGTTAAAACAATTTTTCACATCATATGTTGCATCAATGACAAAGGGGGAGATTGTTGCAAGTATGGGCCTAATCGGTGTTGTCATTGATGTCAACATACTCCTATTGCAATAATGATATGAATTGGATGAGTTGAATGCTAAGGATATTGAGAAAATTAGTCCTATTAGGAAGAGAGAAGAATAGTGAAGTCAGTAAGGTAAAAATCCCAGCTAAGATGAAGATCAGAGGATATGCTTCAAAGGGTTTGTAGATGTGTGTCTTAAGATGATCCAATAAAGATTTCAAAGTCTACATGAAGATATAAAGAAGTTATGGCCACTCAAGTAAAACTGGTTCTAGCAGATGTTTAGAAGTGACAGAGTGACACAAATAGGTTCGGTGAGCTCCAGAAATGCAATATCTTGTTCTGCGGACTTGGTGGAGTGTTTATGAAGTCAATGTGAATTGACAACTCAATTAGTTCATGGTCTGGAGGTCCACAAGCATCTATTGCATTATGACATTGATGACATACTATGTTATTGAGGTTCTAGATGAAAGAGAGAATGATTTTAGTAAGAAATAGTGTGGATGTTCTTGATGATTCAAGCAAACTTGTGGAGGTCTTTGGATTGTGTCTAGTTCGTGTTGGTGGTCCGCAATAAAGATTGAGATCGTAATTAAAGAATTACTTCCGGATGATGATGTTCTTCCCAAGACAGGCTGACCAGATGAGTTACACATCCTGTGGATGACCTTGATGATGTTCTGTGAAGATTGGTGTATTCCCATAAGAAGATTGAAGTCTCAGATCTGTGTGGCTGACAGTGTGTTGATCCATGTGAAGTCTTTTTGTAATTAGTCATGTTGTATTTATGTATTTGCTCTATAATGTTTTCTGACTTGGATGATTATCCCTAAGTTGATGTCTTGTACAAATAAGGAGTTGCAAAGTCATTTCAAAAGTATCTTGTGGAGATGAGAGTGTGGTAGAGAGCAGAGGAGAGAAAGGCAGAGCAGAAGTATTGGGCTTAAATGGATCTGACTCAAGCATGGTGAAGATGCTATTCTCTAGTTTAAGTATGTAATACTTATTATTATGTAGATAGTGTGTCTCCTATAGGCAGTGGGCCTCTTGTGAGCAGTGTGCTCGAGCAGTGAGCCCTAATTGGCATGTACCATTTGTTCTATCTATTTTTTTAATAGAGAATAGAATCATGGGTTAGTCACCCTATGGTTTTTCCCTTAACCGGGTCTTCCATGTCAAAATCTTGGTGTCTTATGTGTTAATGTGTTTTTTGCTCTTGATTTAATGCATTGTGATTCCATGATTGACTTATTATTATGCTGCTGAATTACAAAGTGGAATTAAGTGGTTAATTGGAAGAAAGTTTTTGACAACTAATTCACCCCCCCTCTCAATTGTCTATCCTGAATCTAACACTAACTTTATCAAGTTTCAGTTTAAGGGGGGGAATAAGCAAGAGTAATCATGTACTCAACTTATAAAGTGCCACTTTACATAAAGTTCAATTGGGGGGTCACCTAATCTGGGTTTCCTAATGTGTTGAAATTCTTTTTTCTAGAGTAATTAACTTGTTTTAATCATGGGATATGTAACTCACTCTTCTATAATCAACCTAAACAAGGGAAACTATAAGTCTTTATGTGAAGGCATCCTGAAACACCTTAGGTTCCATAATATCATACCCCATCTGTATGGACTTGTCCCTAAACCTGGTAAACAATCTTAGAAGGCTAAGTGGTTTAATCATCATGATCATATTTGTGGATTAATAAGATTACATATTCCAGATGTCGCTTTGTATGCCATCATGGATATTGATTGTCCACATGCATTATGGATCAAAATTTATGAGATATATGGAGACTCGAATGTTTCTCCACTCTTAAATGATCCTACATTGATCACAACTCACATCCCTTATCATGATACAAAAACAACATGTTCCATTAACATAGACGAATTCATCTCTCCTATTGTTACTTCATCATATTGCAGAGTCACTTCCTCGGAAGATTTTGGTGCTTATTTGCAACAAGATATCAGTCTTCCTAGTATTTCTAATTGGGATAGATTTCTACATGATATCACTTGTCTATTTGTAGAGTCCCAGATTGTTGACATGGAAGCACACCTTGAGGTTATCTATTTGAATATTCATGCCCTATATTGTCCTACACATGGTTCGGGATCATCATCATCCTCATCTATTGCGCATGCTCCTAATTTTATTATGACATCCTTCGGCATCAACATGGGGACATCTGAGCACCCTTTGAAGGCATCAAAATCAGTACCATCATCTTTGGATCAACTTCAACATGATTCAAGATCATACATACAACTTCTCACATGGGAAGATATGCTACATCTTCAGGTGGTTTCTTTTCTTCCCAAGGGAAGGAACATTGTTTGATATTCTTCAATCTGCATCTATATCCTTTGTCGACTATTCAACATCACTGCAGTAGGACATGTATTATGGGTGGATCTCATAGACCTTCTATCATTTTTTCTCCTATGGGGGGGAATCTTATATTATACTTAGTGAAAGAAGTAGTACTTCTTCACCTATATAATTTCTCTTTTTAGAGGGTAGTTTTTTCCCATTGGGATCTCTACCTTTCTTTGGTTTTGAGAATTTTCGATGTACTTGAGTACCTTATCAGGATTCATGGCCATGACTCATTTTTTTTTTGCATTGTACATGGGTACCTCACTAGGCTTATAGTGGGACCCATTTTTCATAATACTCACCTAAGTTATGCTTAAGGGGGGTGCTAGTGTATACCTTTCATCTATAGGCGTACACATTTGTAATTAAGCCTACTTAGGCATAGTGGCGTTTTGGCACATGATCATTTAAACTTGTCAAAGTAGTTGGAGTTGTTTTGAGAGGTGTTGACTTGCGTCAACACCTTGCACTATGTTTGTGAGAGGTTACTCGCCACAACTCCATGATAGAGCAGTCCTATCCTCTTTTCATGGATATTCAGGTACATAAGACAACGCTATTTATACTCACCTTATTAGCTAATACATTTGGTCAATTACATTGCAATTCATGTGCTTGTTAGTCTATTCCATGACCTTGGTTTTCTACAAAATCAAATCTGATATAGATAACCATATACTTATGTCTTCCCTATGTATAAACATTATGATGTATTCCTAACCTATGTGCATTTTTCTATAAATTATTTTCTACACTTGGTCATCATCGACTGCTTCCTCAATCTCTCACCCATTCATGTCAGAGTTTGAGATACCAGAGTTGATAGCAAAGAAATAGTCTATTCCATGGACATCTAATTCTCTCCAAAGAACCTTGAGAAATTTTGCACACTACATGTCCTTCTATTTTCTCTCCTCCTCATTTTATCCCACCAATGTAATAAAAAACGTTACCTACGATCCACTAAACGGCCTAATGAGTCTAGTTTATGACTCAATTTTGTTAGACTTTATTATCTTTTTGATGTAGTTATCATGGACTTTGGTACTTAGATATTGATCTTTTCATGACATTTCCTAAAAACCATAAGATATTGGGCATAGGTTATTTCCTATAATCTTTAATGACATTGACATGCTATATGAACTATTTATGTTAATTTTACATGTGGTTAATGAATGTTACTCTATGATAGTTACATATATGCAATTATTACGTGTACTAATATTGTTATGCAGATATAATTAGTAGCCTCTAAAGTTGAGGAAGATTCTGCTAGTTGGTTACTCGCCATCAAAGTCAAACAAGGTGGTCATTCAAATGTCAAATGGAGGGAAGATAACTACCTTGTAACTAGTCTTAATTACTTGTTGAACAAATATAGGAGTTATTATTGTGCTAGATCTGCGTTGAAGTGACCATGCTTGACCAGATTCCATGCATGCATAATCTCCTCTCCACTTTCTATGCTTTCCCTAAAGTGGCATCCTCCTATTCTATTGGAGTTGACCACCTTTCTAGGTAGTTGGTTTTGTAGTTTTCTTTCTATAAATAAGACTCAGATGCTCCTTCTGAGGGGTAGATTAATCTGAGGTTGTACTTGCATTATTAAGTTTTTTTCAGCAATACAATTAAGTTGTTTAGTTGTACTCATGTTTTCCAATAAATAAAATGAAGTTATAAGTTTGCATCTCTGAGTTTACATTTGTCTTAAGGGATACTCATCCAAGGGGACCCACTTGGTGAGCATTCCATCCTTTAGTTTAGTTGTATTTTCTATTAAGAAGTTAGTTAAATTTGGCATTGAATGTTCCTGTAGCCACTAGAATTCCATTCTGTGTCTGTTCCTACAGCCAAAGCAGACATAGTAGTTTTTAGTTTGTTTGTCCAGATTTTCATTTTCCATCATGCACTTCAGCTTAGCATAGTTGTTGGTTGATATTCAGCATTTATGTTATTTCTTTCCAAGTAGTTTATTTTCAGCATTATGTCTTTCCTAGCTATAGAATGAATGTGGCTACTTTGGAAGTTCGTAGTGCACATACTGTCCTGACCCATTTCAAGTTCATGTCCCTAGGTTGACAAGTTAAATGCATCTTCATAGTGATTAAGACAACTATTCAAGTTAGATGTCCAATCTCTAAGTCACAGCTTTATGGACTTAATTGTTAAATCATTATAGGAGATCGAAACGGCCAGGGGATCACATGCCAAGTGCCATTATTGGGCAAGAACCCCAAGCTGAGAACAACATTGCCTAAGATCTTCTTTAGTCCTTCCACCAGTGTGGTTTAATTAGTGTTTCTACTAGCACCCGAATACCATCTTTTGTCTGCCCCATATCTAATAGCACAACAACCATTATAGAGGATATATTAGTATTCACCTTGTATTAATGCGAAGTGGAGATGAAAGTGCCCCAAAGTACAATATAGATTGTGTCCAAAAAAAAATTGACCATGATTTGAAGATATTTCTCAACCTAAGATTTAAGATATGTCCTATGAAATCAATTTGCCTCCTCTTTGATTTGAGACATATTGTTGAATCCATATTGTCAACTTCCCTGCGAATGGCATTCTAATTAGCATATATATTGTTTTTTGTAGTACTACCTGCATAGTTGTCATCATAAATGTTAGCATCTCCTTTTCCTCCTTTGCCACTAGGAAAGCCATCCATCACCCTGTACTAGTTCATGTTGTCGTATTTTATTGTCATTCATGTGAAATTGCAAGTCGACCGATTTCCAATTTCTCTGACACATCCTTTGAGTTGGCATGTAGATACTTATTTGGTTCATATGAACTGCCACATTCACTAGTTTTTCCACCTCATTGTTATCTTCATTGTTAGGTCCATCTAGCAATTTCTTTGCCATTGATTCTACCATTTCTTTGACCTCACATAGGTACCTATATAGGGTATTACTAAATCAAGGGTATTCAACTATTTTTTCATACATGCAACATAAATAACCTAGTATGATGATTAGGCTGCCTCCTATATTTGAGACCCTAGAAAATAAGTTCAAACATTCTAGATTGAGACCTATGTTCCATTTATTTTGATCCATGACCATCCACACAGGGTCATTTTCTATTTCTATTATTTACAACATTAAATATAGAATTGAGGAACCAATGACTCGGACTAAGAAGATCACACCATCAATAATGGAGTGTACAACATTAGATCCATAGCCATGGATGGAGAGACAAATGATGCAATAATAGAATTTATAGGGAAGCCCCAATTATTCTAGAGTGGGGAGAAATTGATCATGTTTCTCATACACCAACTAGGTTAAGATCCTTTTTCTAGCCCCAATGTCCCTTTATATATTTTATAGTAGGAGCTCTCATTTACTCTATAATGGTGGAAAAAGAGATTGTTTTAAGGAGATAGATATGTAGGAGATCATGATCCCTAAATGTTAGGTATTAATGTTCACATACTTGTTCTCAATACCAGGGTTGTAGAAATAAGGAGCATTGAGTGAATGCAAGCACCAAACCTAGCCACTTGAGACAAACAGTCGCATGTTCAACCTACAATAAAACAAGTATTGCAAACAATGGACAACTGGAATGTAAAAATAGAGTTAGGGTTCTTCACACAAATAAAAATGCGCATGCTTTGTAAAGGAAATGTTTTATTGTTATTTTATTTTGATTCAATATGCCTTGGCCTAATTTAGAGAGATTTTTCTTAATATAGGTATGCTAGTTAATTAAATAATTTTATTATTTGATTAATTATTTTCCACGTGTTCTAATCCTCATTAGTTATCTAGATTCATTAAACCTAGATACTTGCACAAAAGTCAAACTAACATTACATCTCCACCACCCATTCCATACTAGACCTCTTAATCCTAGCCATTCACATAAGGATAAGCCTTAGTTTCCTCCCACTCAATCTTAGAAGCCCTGGGATATGACTTAGAAGCCTCTTTTTTTGCCCTAAAGTTGTCTCATCAAATCTTATCCATTCATCCTATCATCCAAAAATCTATAAATCAAGCCTCAATCAAGTCATAATCAAGATCTTTGAAGGTACTGTTATGTTGTCAAAGTGACCAACCAACAATTAAATCATTATAAAAAATTATTAGAGAAAAGGAACCATTGTCATAGTGCAACAAGGGCTATTCTGGTAAGAATTTTCTATGCTTTTCCTTTGATTTTTGTTAGCTCTTTAAATATTTACGGATTGATAAAATGTATAATGACACAAGTATATGACACATTAAATTATTTTATTTATAAGATATTGCATGTTATACTATAATATAAGAAGTGTTTTGGAAGTGGGTCTTTTATTGGCTATTTTTCACTCAATATTATTTTTGAAGTTTCTAGGTTAATTTGGTAATATGATTTCTTATATATTTTTTATATTATAAAGTTTATACAACAATCTCATAAAATACTAACCATGAAACTACTTTATCATAAGTATATGCATATGTTTACATAATAATCTTTTGAAATAATGAATGTATCCTATAAAAGCTCTTTGAACAACATAATTTAAAATAATTTTTTTTTTATGTGAAAATATTATTTTTATTAGTTTTTAATCAAAAGATAAATTATATTTATTGCAGCAATATATATATTTTTAGTTAGATTTGTTGCTGCAATATGTTTGTTTGAGATTAAAATCCTAGAGGACTAGCCTTTAGACTCAATTTTAATATAATATAATTTTATTTTATATCGTTTTACCTGAGTACAATAGAAAAATACTTTGTAGGTATTTAAGGTTGTAATTGAAGTTAGGATGGAACCTGAGCAACATAAATTGGCATGTGGAATCTCTGGAAACCATGGCAGTGGATGTAGCAGCATGAAGGAGATAGAGGATGTAACTATCAATAATACTCAAAGAAAAGGAAAAACTCAGTTGCGAAGCCACCAAAGGGTCGTGCAGCCCACCCTAGTGAATTAAAAAATAAGCGAAAAAACACAACAATCAATCACCAGAAGGAAATGAAGATGAATGTTCTAAAAATTGTAGTAGGTTATGATGTCTAAATGTTTAACTCAATATTGTAAGAGATATGATGAAGTTACATGGTTTTTTTGAGCTTCAAGAATTATGGGAAGTGGACAATTTATCAGCTGGACTTGATGGGAGGATATGGACTTGACAGAGTAGACAATGTCAAGTTTGGATTTCCAAAGGCCTTCACAAGAAAAATGCTATCATGGAGTGTTTTGGAGTTAGGCAGATTCATGTGCAGCAAGCCCTCCAATGCAAAGATGGCTATTCAATGGGTCACAAATTATCTTCTCAGAGCTACTACTCATCAAGGCACCATATATGTTCAAGTTAGTATGTGCATAAGAACATGATAATTTCACACATGATGTAACAATAGAATAATTTAAGTCATGATGTTATATCTCCAAGGTTTATAAATTCTAATAATTATTAAAGCTTGTCTAAAAATAATGCATGTAGGGGAATGTAACTATGACCACAAATGCTGGGAGAGGTCAAAAGACATGGACACAACTAGAATTGCATATAAAATAGATAACAAAAACCTTGGAATGGCTGCAGCACTTACAGTTACATCCCTTGTTTTTTATTAGTTCAGTTGGAAAAGAGGGTCTAGATCCCTTTAACAAAATAGGCCCCTAGGCATTAGGCCATTAATGAGCCACAAACAGCAGATGAACAACACAGTACCAGTAAACCAAAAAATAACTAACCAAAAACCACTGAAACAACAACAATAAATAACAACAGAAATAAGGAACTATGGGCTATCAGTCATCCCAAACTTCGCAAGGAAGTCCACAATCTCCTTATAGTCTCCCAAGCTATTGATTCCCACTTGCTTGACCTTATCATCCATATCCTTAATCGCAACAAAGATGGAAGTAGCCCAATGTAGTGCTTTGGCCGCAAATGCAGCCATAACCATCCATTTCTTCTACATAGTATCCATTCTCTTCTAGAGGCTCTAAATATCCTCCATGTTCTTGTCATACAAAGCATATCTCCCCTTATTGACTTGATCCATAGCATCCTTCATAGTGTCTTTACAAACAGTAGCCCTCGTAGTATCATCCTGACCCTCTGAGCTATTTTCATTCATCGAGGCAAAGTGATTGGTACCCTCAACTTCATGCACTAATTCTATGGGGGTTTCATCCCTGCCTTCCCCCACCATCTCTTCCACAAACGCAGAGTCATCAAAAGCCTCCACCCCTAGAGAATTCATCAGTGGTTTCCCAACAATCTATTTGGACCGACGAATGCTTAGAAGAGTAGTCTCTCTGCCTTCATTGATATTCTTCAGTTCCAGCCTAATATCCAATTCCACAATCTTCATAAGAGCATCCACAGTAATAAAACCCTTACCTTCCTTATGCTTTTTCTTTAGGGTAGCCTCTGTTTCCTCCACCTCTACCCTATCTCTTTTGGCATTCTTCCTTTCTAGCATCAGGGTGGTGTGCTTATGTTTCTTATTTTTAACAATAATAGGGGTCTCAATAGGGTTCCCTTCTACCACACGAGAGCCACCTTTAATTTTAGGGGTCCCTATGCAAATCTTCACTTTGCCTTTACCCCCATGGGAAGTGCTCAGTTGTGGGTCCTCAAGGATCTTAACTTGGATTTGCTTAGGTGGGTACAAAGCAAGATGAAAATGATACAACCTCAAAATAAGACCTTGGTGAATAGGAATGAGAGGGTGATTGGTATTCTCAGCCCTAAGCTCCCTAATAGACTTAACAAAATTGTCTAATGAAGAGAGCAAAGAGAAAGGAAAGATAATCTCAACCTTATTCTTAAAATGATTTAGAAGAGCAAAGTGGTAGTGGTAGTATACCTGAAATCTTCCCTCCAACTTGAAAAATTTCATTATCATTAGGTAGACTTGACCCCATGGCTCCAACAACTTCTCCCTCTCAAACCCTCCATGGAGTTTCATAGGGACCTCACCCTCATGGAAGAAGAGATTCATGTGCTCGAGGTTAGGGACTTTTCTTCTTCTTGAGTGCTTTTTGCCTTTCGTAGGTAACCCCGTGGCTTGCCCAATAACCTCTTCTAAAACTTGGAAGCCTATTTTCTAAATTCTAACCTCTTTAGTTTCCTCATCCTAAGTTTCTACAAACTGTCATGATAGGTTTTCGTCATGACCTAACATACTTTCGAGAAAGGGCTAAACTATATGCCAAACGAGAGGGTCTTCTTTGAATTCCTCTATCGAGCTAGGTTCAATTTTTACAATGTCCCCTCCCACCTCACCAGTCTATGAATAGCAGAAGAAACTAGATTGGAACCATTTAGAATGGTAATGTTTGCAAGTGACAATATTGGAATTAGCAAGAAGACCATTAAAATGGTAATTTTGTTGTGTAAGGGTAATGATGGCATCATAATTATTGTTTTAAAACACCTCATGTTTGCCACCTAGATACATCTCATTAGGGGGAGTATTTAACCACCACCTCATGTGAAGATAGGCAATGCCAGCCGTGGGCTTAACCCAACCATAATTAACCATGAAGATAGCCATCCCATCCATCATCCATAACCCTTCCACATATCCATGCATCATCCTTATTGAGCTATAGGATCTAATACCTAGATCTCTGCCAATACCATTGTCCTTGCACCTTTTAGCATGCCAACTGGGCTTTCCCATCAATCTCCACATACTACTATTGACAATGTCATTCCCTATATCCATGTGGACCCCTCTCCTTTGGCTCTTTTTGATAAGACACCATCGACTAGGCCAATACCTAGCCACCTCACCATTAAATAAAACCTTAACAATCCCACCAAGAGCAATTTGAAAATTTGAAATGTTGGTCCCACCTCCTTTGAGGTTATCGCTACTATTCAAATAGTTAGAAAAGAAAACTCTGGCCCCTCCATCACCCTTTTAACACCAAAAGGCAAGCATCATCACAAACTAGTTATGCTTCATGGCCTCTTCCATCTTGCACAATAAGGTTGTCAATCTCTTGAGACAAACTGGAAGTGTTCCTCCAACACCACCACCCATTCTTGCCGCTACCCACATTAGCCAGGGCATTGGCCACAACATTTCCTTCTTTATAAGTATGGGTAATCTTATACTCCTCCAACCCATTAAGGAGGATCTTGATATCTCCCATGATGTCCTCCAGATTCTACCTGATCTGAGATAGACCTAGGGAAAGATTGAAGTGGAGAGTCTCCTTCAACATTCAGTCTTTGTATATTAATGGAGATAGCAAGCTTGATTCCCCAGAACATAGCCATGGCTTCCGTTTCATTATTTCTCTTAATACCAATTCCTCCTGAGTAAGCCGCAACACACACCCTAGTGTCTATTCTTATAATGCCTCCACCACTAGTAGTACCCAGCTTTCCTTTGGCTGCACCATCAAAATTTAGTTTGAACCACCCTTGCTATGGTGGAGTCCATTTGGTTTTTGCTCATGCTAACTTTTTGGTAGTGTCCACCTAGTAGGAATCAATATTCCAATTCTGTTGCATCCCTTGTTTCAAAAGTAAGACCCTTCCTATTTCAAGTGACTCATTCATGCTTCCATGATGGTAAATTTTTCTAGCACGAGTAATAGCAACTACTTAAAAACTTGGTAACGATCAAGGTTTAGGACCTGATGAATCAAACAATATATTTCCCTGGGACAATAAACATGTTGGAACCTGAATACTTTTATCAAAGGTATAATAACTTTGAGTGTGACTACTTATACTAATCAAATCAAGAAGTTAAAAATATTGCAGATTCAATGATAAAAGTGAAGTAATATAAGTAGTCACACTCTAAGTTACTATAGCTTGGATAAAAGCACTTGGGCTCCAACATGTTTATTGTCCCACCCAAATCTATTGTCTAATTCATCAGCTCCTAAACTCTAATTGTTAATAAGGTTTTAATTTTCTACTATTACTCTAGTGGTAAAAAATTTACCATGAAAGCATGAATGAGTTTCTTGGAATAGGAAGGGTCTGACTTGGGAAACAAAAAGGATGCAGCTCTAAGTGTTGTAGTTGTTTCAGGGTTTTGGTTATCTATTTTATATGCAGTTCTCTTCTGACCTCTCCCAGCATATGTAGTCATTGTTAGGGTCTCCTACCCACATAATTATCAGACAAGCCTAAATAATTATTAGAATTTATAAATCCAGGAGATACAATGTCATGACTAAAATTATTCTATTGTAACATCATGATTGAAATTATTCTAGTCTTATGCACATATTGACCTCAACATATATGGTGCAACTAGCTTTGAGAAGATAATTTTTGGCCCATCAAATGGCCATCTTAACATTGGAGAGCTCGCTACCTATACATCCACAAAACTCTAAAATACTCCATGACAGCATTATTTTTGTGCATCATATCCTCACATCAATTCTTGTCTATCCCAACTTAAATAATATCCCTATTTAGTCACTATTCTACTTCCTTATGTGCTTTGACTATAATGCTTGGTATCTCTCAGTTTAGAGTTGAGTAAGGATTCCTTGGTAGCAAGCTTCCTAGTAGATAGCTTATTGTAGGGGCTACTATTCCCAACATCCACGTGCAATGGTTAAAGGACATGGTTCATCTTTGGGTAGATCAACAGTGTGTACTTCTTTGCCAAAAAAAGTCAATACTAGCCTTCTTGAAAATGCTCCTCAAATGGCAGGAGGTATGTTACAAGTTTATTATTTAGTAAAATTTATTCCTTAGTCTTGATTTTTTTATCTTATAAGAGTGGCATCATAGAGACAACCTCAACAAGGCTATAGACACTTGACTGGTAGTGAAGCAATGTGTAGATAGTTAATGAGGTGAGAATCATTCATGTAGCTTAATGTAAGTGAAACTAGATGACCTAAGTAGTTCACAAAGGATGCGAATGAATACAGATTGCACACACTTAGAGCTTTGGAATATGGATGGTTATGCTAGCTTTTGATTTTGATTCCTTGATCATTTTTTCATATTTATTTGGCCTAGTGTGTCGATATAAGTAGAGATTCTAGGTTCTTAACTTGTGTTCATCTTTTGAATTCTTAGGAGCATTCTCCAAGTAGATTCACCATTTGTTGTGCCTTATGCACATGCCCCACTTTTCTTATGAGCTTATGAATATGATCTAGAAATACTACAACTCTAGGAGTTTTTGAAGCTTCATTGTGTTAAATACTGATGATCAACCACCATCACTATCTTATTTTCTATTTTTTTGATGTAGCTATGAAAGAATTGGTTACATAGAGTGGGCTACACACACCTGCTTAGTGAAATAATGATTTTCTAGGTTCATTGAGAAATAAATGTGAAAGAGTGCAAGGGAAGCCTTGAGCCCACGACACATACAAAAAGCAGGGAGCAAGCAAAGACATGCCTCCCTCAATCTTAGGGTATTTTCCCTAAAGATTATAAAAGCTCATAGGAATTTCAAGAGATATCCTTCATGAGGAGCATACATGGGGAGAATGACAAAAGGATATTTGGTGGTATCAAGCATGGTTGTTTCTCAATTCTTTTGTATTGGAAATATTGGAGTAGTGCATTTACCAGGACTTAAAAAGTACTAGAGTTGACAACCTAAAGAGTGTATTAGTGATGATTTTATTAATTCATTCAAAGACTCAAAAAAATGACTTCAAAGAATTTAAAGATCAATTCTAAAGAATTTAAAGTTTAATTCTAAAGAATTTTCTTTAATGGGTCAAGTTTCTTTACCTGTTGGGTTTCACTTCCATGCCATTGATGAAGAGGTCGTCAAGTACTATTTGAAGAGAAAACTATGTGGGTGACCACTTCAAGTTGATTCCATTACAGAGATTGATTTATACAAGTATGAGCCATGGGATTTACTAGGTAAGGCATTAATCTTTCTTAGATGACTTTGAATTTTTACATCAGAAAGAAAGAAATGAAATTAATTAAATTGATGTACATATATAACCATAGTAGGTCATTGGAACTGGAAAGTATGTTCAGTTACAAATGACCTGTATTGGAGTAAATTAAAAGAAGTTAAACTCTAAACCTTAAGATCAAAATATACATATATATAGCCATGTCAGAAAGTTCAATCAACAAATACTATGTTTTAAAAATATAACATTTTCATTGTCCATGAAAGATTTAAAACATAAAGTCTTCTAACTTGTTTTTCCAAAAGATATTTACTAAAGTATTATGTTTTTGAAATTTTTTTAATTAATTGAAAGAAATAGTTGATATGATTACTTGATTAAGCTTGAAAATAGAATTATAGTTAGATGATTATTACTTATTTAAACTCCTAACCCAAACTCATCATCTAACTGTAATTCTATTTTCAATCCTAATCAACTAATCATATCAGCTATTTTCTTTCAATTACTTAAGCAATTTTCAAAAACATAATACTTCAGTAAATGTCTTCTCGAAAAACAAGTTACAAGATTTTATTTTTTAAATCTTTCATAGACTATGAAAATGTTGTATTCTTAAAACATGATATTTGTTGATTCATATTCCACACATGGCTATATATCTATATAAATTGATCTTAAGGTTTAGAGTTTAACTAATTCTGATTTACTCAGATACTTATGATTTCTAACTAAATGTACTTTCCAATTTCATTGACCTACTATGCTTATTTATGTACATGTATATAATTCATTTCATTTCTTTATTTCTGATGTAAAAATTAAGAGTCAGCTAAGAAATATTAATGGATTACTTGGTAAATCCTTTCGGTCATACTTGTATAAATCAATCTCTGTAATGACATCGACTTAAATTGGCCACCCACACAATTTTAACTTCAAATGATACTTGACAATCTCTTCATTACTGGGTTGGAAGCAGAACCCAGGTGGTTAAGAAACTTGATCCATTCAAATAAATTCTTTAGATTTGAACTTTAAAATCTTCATACTTGATCTTTAAATTCTTTGAATTCAATTTGTGGAGTCTTTGAATGAAGTAATAAAATCAGTTCACTAATACACTCTTCAGGCTGTCAAGTCTGCAACTTTTTAGAGCCTAGTAAATGTACTACTCCAATCTTTCCATAAAAAGGAATCAAGAAAGGACCTTGCTTCATACCACCAAAGTTTCTTTTGTCATTCTCTCCATATATGCTCCTCATGAAGGTAACCTCTTGAAATTACTTTAAGATTTGATAACCCTAAGAGAGGATACCTTGAGACTAAGGGAGGTCTATCTTTTCTTGCTCCCTACTTTTTGTATGTGCCATGGGCTCAAATATTCCCTTGCACTCTTCTGCATTTATTTCTCAATTAACCTAGAAAAGCATTATTTCACTGAGCAAGTGTACGTAGCCCCCTCTACGTAACCAATTTATTCCTAGCTACATCAAAACATTAGTATGTAAGATAGCGATGGTGGCTGATGATCAACATTCAACACAATGAAGTTTTGGACACTACCAAAGTTGTAGTAATTCTAGATAATAATCTGAACCTCTTCTATTTCCCCATGCAAATTTTTAAAGCAAATTTAAAGGAAAAAACTAAAAAAATTATTTATTTATTTTTTTATATATATTAGATGAAAGAAAAAAAACAACAACAACCCTCTAGCAGGGGTGCATCAAATTTCACCTACACAGTTGTCCCAAATGACTTAAACCTTAGATTCAGTTGTGACAAATTTGCTCGTTTCTTTCATCATTTTCTCTTTCATAACTGTTCTTAGAATCGTCTGAAGCTTAGCCTAAACATTTTTCTTTCTTGTTACTTTTGTCCATTCCTACTATGACTGTTGAGGGGAGAATCAAGAGTTGATTGGACTTACCTCAGGATGCAAGAGCAATGACTGTCAAGTTTGTTGGGGCAGAACACAACACTATCCATCCCCAAAAAGAGGTAAAATGTTGACCAAAGAAACTCGGGGGTGATGTCAGCAAGGGGGAGGGGGGACCAATTGAAATTTGTAGCCTTTGGTTGCATGGGGTTTTAGCCCCTGGTCATGCACATCCCAAGGGGGATTAAATTTCTACCTATTTTTTCTCTCACAAATTTTCCATGCAAAATTTATTTTCTAAAAATCTGAAATTTTTTTTTGCTCAAGAAGGAATTTTTTTTTGTAATTGCATCTATCTTGTAACTTCAATAACTTTTACAAATCAACTCAGAATTGACTGCTTCTTTTTGCAAAAGTGACTTTTTTTAGTCACAGATCCAACTAGCATAAAATTGCACTAAAATTATAAAGTGCCTATTTATGTGTTTTTTGGGTGACCTAAAGCACTCTTATAAAGTGCCAAATTTGGGGGGGACACACAATTAAGGGGTCATCTTGTGTGTTCATTTTTCACAAGGCACTAAATTTATCAAGTATCACTTTAAGTGGGTAAATAAGCAAGAGTAATCATGCACTCAACTTATAAAGTTCCACTTTACATAAAGTTCAATTGGGGGGTCACCTAATATGGGTTTCCTAATGTGTTCAAATTCTTTTTTCTAGCATAATTTTAACTTGTTTTAATAATGGGATATATAACTCACTTTTCTATAATCAACCTAAACAAGGGAAACTATAAGTCCTTGAGTAAAGGCATCCTGAAACACCTCAAGTTCCATAATCTCATACCCCATTTGTATGGACATGTCCCTAAACCTGGTAACCAATATCAGAAGGCTAAGTGGTTTAATGATCATGATCATATTTGTAGATTAATAAGTTTACATATTCCAGATGTTACTTTGTATGCCATCATGGATATTGATTGTCCACATGCATTATGGATCAATATTTGGGAGATATATGGAGACTCAAATGTTTCTCCATTCTCAAATGATCCTAGCTTGATCACAACTCACATCCCTAATCATGATACAGAAATAGAATGTTCCATTAACATAGAAGAATTCATCACTCCTACTGTTGCTTCATTAGATTGCAGAGTCACTTCCTCGAAAGCTTTAGGTACTTCTTTGCAACATGATATTAGTCTTCCTAGCATTGCTGATTGGGACAGATTTGTACATGACATCACTTGTCTATTTGTAGAGTCCCACATTGTTGACATGGAAGCACACCTTGATGTTATCTATCTTCTCGTCAATGATAGTTTTGATGGAGCTGCATCAACATTGTCCACTTCAAATATTCATGCTCTACATTGTCCTACACATGGTTTTGGATCATCATCATCCTCATCTATGGTGCATGCTCCTGATTTGATTATGACATCCTTTGACATCGACATGGGGACACCTAAGCACTCTTTGAAGGCATCAAAATTGGTACCATCATCCTTGGATCAGCTTTAGTATGATTCAAGATCATACATACATCTTCTTGCATGGGAAGATATGCTACATCTTTAGGTGGTTTCTTTTCCTCCCAAGGGAAGGAACATTGTTCGATATTCTTGGATCTACATCTGTATCCTTTGTCGACTATTCAACATCACTATAGTAGGAGATGTATTATGGGGGGTTCTCATAGAGCTTCTAGCATTTTTTCTCCTATGGGGGGAATCTTATATTGTACTTCATAAAAAAAGTAGTACCTCTTCACCTATATAATTTCTCTTTTTGGAGGGAAGTTTTTTCCCACTGGGATTTCTACCTTTCTTTGGTTTTGAGAGTTTGCAATGTACTTGAGTACCTTATCAGTATTCATGGCCATGACTCATTTTTCTTTTGTATTGTATATGGATACCTCACCAGGCTTATAGTCGGGACCCATTTTTCATAATACTCACCTAAGTTATGCTTAAGGGGGGTGCTAGTGCATACCTTTAATCTATAGGCGTACACACTTGTAATTAAGCCTACTTAGGCATATTGGCATATTGGTACATGATAATTCAAAATTTTCAAAGTAGTTGGAGTTGTTTTGAAAGGTGTCAACTTACATCAACACCTCGTACTATGTTTGTGGGAGGTTACTTGCCACAACTCCATGATAGAGCAGTCTTATCCTCTTTTCATGGAGATTTGGGTACCTAAGACAACTCTATTTATACTCACCTTATTGGCTAATATATTTGGTCAATTCCATTGTAATTTGTGTGCTTATTAGTCTATTCAATGACCCTGGTTTTCTACAAAATCAAATCTGATACAAAGAACCATATACTTATGTCTTCCCTATGTATATTGTAGATAATTACATATAAACATTATGATGTATTCCTAACCTTTGTGTATTTTTCTATAAAATATTTTCTACACTTGGTCATCATCGACTGCTTCCTCCATCACTGACCCATTCATGCCAGAGTTTGAGATACCAAAGTTGAAAGCAAAGAACCAGTCTATTCCATGGTCATCTACTTCTCTCAAGAGAACCTTGATAAATTTTGCACACTACATGTCCTTCTATTATCTCTCCTCCTCATTTTATCCCACCAATATAATCACAAAAGTTACCCACAATCCACTATATGGCCAGGGGATCACATGCCAAGTGCCATTATTGGGCAAGAACCCCAAGTTGAGAACAACATTGCCTAAGGTCTTCTTCAATCCCCACACTGGTGTGGTTTAATTAGTGTTTCTACCAGCACCAAAATACCATCTTTTGTCTCCCCCAGATCTAATAGCACAACAACCATTACAGATGATATATTAGTATTCACCATGTATTAATGCGAATTAGAGATGAAAGTGCCTTGAAGCACCATATAGATTGTGTGCAAAATAATAACTGACCATGATTTGAAGATATTTCTCAACCTAAGATTTAATATATGTCCCATGAAATCAATTTGGCTCCTCTTTTCTTTGAGACATATTATTGAATCCGTATTGTCAACTTCACTACAAATGGCATTCTAATTAGCATATATATTGTTTGTTGTAGTACTACCTGCATAGTTGTCATCATAAATGTTAGCATCTCCTTTGAATCATCCTCCTTTTCCATCAAGAAAGCCATCCATCACACCATAATAGTTCATGATGTCCTATTTTATTGTCATTCATGTGAAATTGCAAGTTGACCAATTTCAAAATTTTCCCACACTTCCTTTGAGTCGGCATGTAGATACTTATTTGGTTCATATAAATTGCCAAATTCACTAGTTTGTCCACCTCAATATTAGCTTCATTGTTAGTTCCATATAGAAATTTATTTACCATTGATGCTACCATTTCTTTGACCTCACGTATGTACCTATATAGGGCATTACTAAATCAAGGGTATTCAACTGTTTATGCATACATGAAACGTAAATAACCTAGTATGACGATTGGGATCCCTCCTCTATTTTAGACCCTAGAAAATAAGTTCAAACATTCTAGATTGAGACCTATGTTCCATTTATTTTGATCCATGGCCATCCACATAGGGTCATTTTTTTATTTCTATTATTTACAACATTAAATATAGAATTAAGGAACCAATGATTCAGACTAAGAAGGCCACACCACCAATAATGGAGTGTACAATATTAGAACCATATCCGTGGATGGAGAGACAAATGATGCAATAACAAAATTTATAGGGAGGCCACAACCATTCTAGAGTGGGGAGCAATTGATCATTTTTCTCATACACCAACTAGGTTAAGATCCTTTTTCTAGCCCCCATGCCCCTTTATATAGTTTATAGTAAGAGCACTCATTTAGTCTATAATGGTGGAAAAAGAGATCTTTTTAAGGAGATAGGTATGTAGGAGATCATGATCCCCAAATGTTATGTATTAATGTCCACATACTTGTTCTCAATACCAGGGTTGTAGAAATAAAGAACATCGAGTGAATGCAAGCACCGAATCTAGCCAGTTGAGACAAATAGTAGCATGGTCAACCTACAACAAAACAAGTATTGCAAATAATGGATAACAGGAATGCAAAAATAGGGTTAGGGTTCTTCACACGAATAAAAATATGCATGCTTTGTAAATGAAATATTTTATTGTTATTTTATTTTGGTTCAATATGCCTTGGCCTAATTTAGAGAGATTTTTATTAATATAGGTATGCTAGTTAATTAAATAATTTTATTATTTGATTAATTATTTTCCACTTATTCTAATCCTCATTAGTTATCTAGATTCATTAAACCTATATACTTGCACAACAGTCAAACTAATGCGACATATCCACCACCCATTTCATACTACACCTCTTAATCCTAGCCATTCACATAAGGATAAGCCTTAGTTTCCTCTCACTCAATCTTAGAAGCCCTGGGATACGACTTAGAAGCCTCTTTTTTTGCCCTAAAGTTGTCTCATCAAATCCTAGCCATTCATCATATCATCAAAAAATCTATAAATCAAGCCATAATCAAGAGATTTGAAGGTACTGTTATGTTGTCAAAGTGACCAACCAACAATTAAGTCATTATAAAAAATTATTAGAGAAAAGGAACCATTGTCATATGTAGTGCAACTAGGGCTATTCTGGTAAGAAATTTCTATGCTTTTCCTTTTATTTTTGTTAGCTCTTTAAATATTTACGGATTGATAAAATGTATAAAGACACAAGTATATGACACATCAAATTATTTTATTTATAAGATATTGTGTGTCATACTATAATATAGGTATTATTTTGGAAGTGGGTCTTTTATTGGCTATTTTTCACTCAATATTATTTTTTAAGTTTCTAGGTTAATTTGGTAATATGATTTCTTATATATTTTTTATATTATAATGTTTATACAACAATCTCATAAATTACTAACCATGAAACTACTTTATCATAAGTATATGCATATGTTTACATAATAATCTTTTGAAATAATGAGTGTATCCTATAAAATCTCTTTGAACAACTTAATTTGAAATAATTTTTTTTAAGTGAAAATATTATTTTTATTAGTTTTTAATCAAAAGCTAAATTATATTTATTGCAGCAACATATAAATTTTAAGTTAGATTTGTCATTGCAATATGTGTGTTCGAGATTGAAATCCTAGAGGACTGACCTTTAGACCATATTTAATATAATATAATTTTATTTTATATCTTTTTAACTGAGTGCAATAGAAAAATACTTTGTAGGTATTTAAGGTTGTAATTGAAGTTAGGATGGACCCTGAACAATAGAAATTGGCATGTGGAATCTCTAGAAACCATGGTAGTGGAAGTAGCAACATGAAGGAGACAGAGGAAGTAACTATCAATAATACTCAAAGCAAAGGAAAACCTCAGCTGCCAAGCCACCAAAGGGTCACACAACCTACCCTAGTGAATAAAAAAATAAGCCAAAAAACACAACAATCAATCACCAAAAGGAAATGAACATTAATGTTCTAAAATTTGTAGTAGGTTATGATGTCTAAATGTTTAATTCAATATTGCAAGAGGTATGACGTAGTTACATGGTTGTTTTTTAGCTTTGAGAATTGTGGGAAGATGGATAATTTATCAGTTGGACTTGATGGGAGGATATGGACTTGATGGAGTAGATAGTGTCAAGTTTGGATTTCCAAAGGCCTTCACAACCAAAATGCTATCATGGAGTGTGTAGAGTAAACTCTACATTTTGTTTCAGTACTTTTGCGATAGAATGTTACAACGACTTAAATATATGTGGCTATATATGTTTCTTCGCACAGAGGTCACCAAGTGTCGAAGCCATAGTGAAAGGGAAACAGTTTAAGCTTTAGGCGGAGAAAGTTACGTGTTACTTTTCTTTTGAGTTGTTGTTGCGGAGCATGCCGCATATTGGGTAGAGGTTTCTTTTATTGAAGTTTCATAAGTGTTGCGGGCTTCACCACATGTTAGCACTAGAGGCATTATTTAAAAGTTTCTTTTGTTGTCACTTGCTAGCAGAGGTTGCCGTGTCTCTTTTTGAGCCTTAAGTGGACGGTGCCACGTGTGTCTTCTTTCCAATATATGGTGGGCCATAGTTTTTGTGACACAGTTTATTGCTTGATGCAAAGAGTACCATGTGGCGACAGTGGAGGAAGTCTTTCTTTTATTTTCAATGCTCTCAGGGTGAAGGTATTTTGTTTTCTAGTTTCAAGTAGAGTGCGACAAGTGTCAATTTCTGGGATATACTTCAGGTCCTTTTATAAGCTACTTGTTGTTGCAGAATCCACCACATGTCCAGTTTTGTTTCAAGCAGAGGGCACCATCTGTCCCAATTTATTGTTTGGTGCAGGTAGTAAGTGTGAATACGGTGGGTCCCATGGTATTATATCTTAGTTCCAAAGTATAGCAGATGGTGACAAATGTCATAACGCTAAGTCTCCCGGGTATAAAGATACAATTTTTTGAGCCTCAGTGGAGAAGGACATGTATCACAGTGAAAGATAGTGGATGCTGCCATGTGTCACAATTCTTTTTAAGTAGTGAGCCTGCTGGTGTCTCCATGTGTCTTTAACGATGATATAGTTAGAGTTCTATAGACAGTTGGTTCTTTAGCCAATCAGAGTGCATAAGAAAAATAGTTGCAGATTTAGGCAATCCCTGTTGATAACTGAGAGGGGGGGTGAATCAGTTATCCTAATTATTTCCCTTATTGAATTTTCTTATTAATTGATGCAGCATTGAATCAAACACAAAAACATTACCATGAAATAAGAAACATATGACACAGTATTTTTGACGTGGAAACCCTGTTAAGGGAGAAAACCACGGGGTGATTAACCCAAAATTATTCTCTGTTAGAAGAATAGGAAATTACAAAATGGCACTTGCTAATTAGGGCTCACTGCCCGAGCATACTGCTCACAAGAGGCCCACTGCCTACAAGAAGACACACTGTCTACAAAGTGATAAGAATCACAGTCTTGAACTGATTGGAAGCATCTGCATATGCTGGAGTTCAGTTCCGGTTAGGCTCAGTACACTGATCTGCTGCACTTCATCTTTTCTCTGTTCTTTATTCTGCTATCCTTTCACATACCGGATCTGTCTTGGTACTTCTGCTCTGTTCTGCACTTCTTCACATATATCTTGACATAGTTTTTTTTTTCACAACTAAATCCATCTTCTATATATATCCGCACAAGTAATTTCATCACCTTTCTAGTCGGCATCCGGAACAGTCTAGTTTCTTACAAACTCTGTTTTGTCGGCTGAATCCTTGCTCACCAAGCAATGCGGATCAAGCATATACTTGTAGATATCATTAATCATGTCGGCCAAACATGATTCATGCCTTCACAACCTTTATCATCAACAGTAACACATCTGGAAAGTAGTCTGATACTCTGTCAGTCAGTTCTTCCTCTGTTTTCACTGTCTCTCAGGAATCCGGTACTCAACTATTCATATCTTTTTCTTTGTCCATCACTGGAGGCTAAATCCTTGGAATATACCACTCAAGGTAGTCCTCTTGACTTCCCCAAATCCGCACTGCACCAAGACACTTCCTCTGAGAGATCCAGACCAATCTGTCGGACCTTGCCACATGCTCTGTTCTTGTTTACCGGACCACAACAATCTTTATTCTGACTTCCGGTAGAGACACACCATGACTTGCGGATATGTGGGATGACCTTTGTTGCCATCAATGACAACAACCATGAATTCATATAGTGTCTCTTGCCAACAATCTCCCCCTTTGGCATTGATGGCAACACTTAGTGAAAAATGACTAAGTGTTTACACTATGCTCCCCCTTTGCTGATGCTCTGTCTTTATATACAATTTCCGGAACTCCCCCTTAATTGGATTCCTCATTTTTCACTGCTCCTCACTCCCCCTTTGACATCAATGGCAAAGGGTAGGGTCCGCACATCAAAATTTTCAAAAATTTTCTATACATAGCCGCATATTTACATACTCACATATACTGAAGAATGTCTGCAAAGGATGTCTGCAATTGGATCATTTCTGTAGCCCAACTTTGCTTCATTCTATCCAAAATTGAAATGTGACCACTCAACAAAAATGCAAAAGCTTCTGCCCGCTTGAGATCTGTCGGATCATTTGTTTGGGCGGTGGCCTGAGCATCACTGATGGCCTCATGCATAGTTTCCAACTTAGGGATTATAATCCTTCTAAGTTCTCCCATCCGGTTAGTGATATTCTTCCTTTCCTTCTCAAGATTCTTTATTTCATTCAAGACTGCAATAGTCTGACATTCTTGATTTATTATGGAGGAAGAGAGAGGATCAAAACTTTGAGATAAGCTTTGTAGCTTGTCCTGTTCCTCTTTTATTTTCTTATCAATTGCTGCTGTTGCCTTTGACCAGGATATACAAAATTTGTAAATGTCACCGCCATCCTTAAGAGCATTCTCTAAGCTCTTTATTCCAATACTCACAATCTTCCTATCTTTAGAGATTAATTCTAATATTTCTGAAAATCTTTTATCCAAAAATTCCTTCCGGACCTTTTCTTCAGCAGATTTTTCTAGAGATTCAAAATGTGTACTAACACTGCTGACTAAGGTTTTGAGATTACCGGAAGAGGAGGCTGTGGGATCCTTTTGAAAGGATGGCATGATCTTTTCTAGCACTCCAGATGCTACCTCCATAAGCTCACAGTCTTCCATGTGAGATTTCAGCAGCTTCTCTTTGACTTTCTCATTTGCAAATGAGGCTATTTTCATTGTTTGCACCGGTGACAAAGAGTCAAAATCTAATGGTCCTTTTAGCAGGTCCGGTTCATCAATTTCTATAGTGGCTTTGCTCAAAAATTGTTGAACAGTTTGTGCAGTGTCTCTTGCCGGAGACAGATGTTTCTTTTCTTCTGCAGTCTTGGAACTGTCAACCTCTTTATCTTTCACCCCTGCTTCCTTCTCCTGTAATTTCTCTTCTTCTTTGGATCCGGAGACTGTAGGGGAAACCGGAGGAGAGATGTTTGTCTGTTCAGGGCCCACTTCTTCCGGAACAGATGATTCCAAATCCACAGCTGTTTCTGCACCTAAGTCCTCTACAACAGAAAGATTGAACCTTTTGAAGGCCTTCCGGAGGATCTCTTCTGTCTCTTGGGCCACTTTGTCAGTCTCACCAAGCATGAGTTGATTCATCCTGGCTTTACTTCTGAACTCATCTTTGCAGTCTTTGAAGATTATGTTCATTGTCTTGGGATCAATTTGAGGATATAGCTGAATAGCTATCTGCTCCCAGATCTCAAGATCTTTTGCATGAGCATTATTCTTTCTTATTTCTAATTCCTTTTCTAGGCTTTTAGGAATAAGAGATATGATCTCAATGAAAGCCTTATTGTATATGATCAGATATTTGACTGTGGCTTCCTGCAGAATCTTTTGGTCAGCCTCACTGTAGTCATCATAAAATTCAGTCATTGGTTGAAGGTTTCCATCCACCGTGACCGACTTGATTACACTCTCTAGAGACAGAGTGGGCTTTTCAACAGATACCTCTGCCATTTCATCCTTGTCTCAGCCTGTGGAGGGTTTACCGGATCCTTTCTTCTTCTGCTTCTTTATTTCTTTTACTCCCTCATCTGACTTTGTTTCCTCTTCATCCTTTTGGCTTTCATAAGCCCTTGTGGCTTTTGTCTTGGATCTTTTACCGGATGCCTGGACTTCCGGTTTTGAACTTTTGGTTGTGGGAGGTGCAGATCTTTTTGATGATCTGGTCCGGGTGGGAGTTTCAACCGGAACACTTTCTTTACTTTTCTCTTCTTCCTCAACCTTTCTCCTCTTTTCCCGGCTGGCATCTAGTGCCTCTTTTGAGATGCCTAGGCCTTGAGCAATATGCTCAACTTCTTTTCTTACCTTCCTCTTTATCTCTGGTTCCCTGAGTTCTACATGTATCTTTACACTCAGTTCTTCAAAGGTTCCAAACCTTTCTGCCTTAGGATCTTTGGGCTGGCTTAGCATGTGTTGAACATGCAGCTCTACTATCTGTTCATCCACTTCATACCCCATGGGCATGATCCAAACAGTCCTTGGCTCCACTGCCTCCATTAGACACTGATCTGTTTCTACCATGAAGCATACTGTGTCTTTGTACTTTTCAACAAGGGATTGGGGTATTCTTTCTCTTGCATGCATCATGCTTTGGAAGTTCTTGAAGTATCCCCATAGAGCTATATTTCTTGCTTTAGCATCCCCAAGTCCATGCAAATAGTCTCTGATTTGGATGGCAACCGGTCTGTCATTCTGCCATATCCATCCACTGGATCCGGGAAGCTCATTCATGTAGTAAAAGAAGAGACAAAGGATCAGATTGCCATACTTGAAGGAGTTTTTCTTGTCCTTCTTGATCTTCTGCAAATTTTCAAAGAGTTGGTTCACAAGAAGCTCACACAAGTCATAGTCTGCATTCTCCTTTAACATTTGATAAGCTGTGTAGATTGCAGTTCCCGGTACTGAATTTTCCCTACTGGAATGATAGATTTTGTAACCAATTATCATAGCTGCAAATTTGACATCCGGTTCAGTGATGTCATCAACTGTCATAGCTCTGTTGTCAAACTTGGATCCGGTTGCATCACTAACTGTCTGATTTTTGACAGACTTGAGAACAGGTAATCCACCAGATGAGTGCAGACCGGTTACAGCCCTAATTGCATCTTTGGTGATCTTGAAGGGCTGGTTCAACCATAGGAAGTTGTCATGTACTCTACTTAGTACATACCGGACCCATTCATCTTCTTCAAAACAGGGGAAATGAATGTACTGTGCAAAGTGTTTGTCCCGGATGGCTTTGTACTGAGGTTTGATCTCAAAGGAGTCATCTATCAATTGTTTGTGATAGATATCCATCAGCTTTGATTCTCCAAAGTCTTCAAGATTCGCAAGGATGTAAACCCTAATATCTTCCGTATGCAATACACCATGAGGAACACTAGAGAAGGCTCCTAGTGGATCTACCTCCAATGATTTGTAAGGATGTTTCTTGAATGTGGGGCGAGGTCTATCAGAGATCTTAACTATATTTGGAGTAGCCATTCTTCAAAGATTTGTAGTGAGATAATGAAAAACGGAGAATACCTTATGCGCCTTCGGTTTGCACGGAGTGGTGGGATTGATTTCTTTATGCAATGACTTCGGCAGGAGATCTTTTGGTGTGCTTGATGAATCTTGTTGCAGAGCTCCACTTTTCGCTTCTTCTTGAGTGTAGAATGAGCAAATGATTTTTGAGAAATCCCTTATATTGCTCTGCAAACCCTAATATCTATTTGCAATAAATGCTTCACCTATATTATTCTGATTTGCCTTGTCCGGATAGCTTGGAGTATCCCAGATCAGTCCTGATCTGTGAACATCATCCGGATCTTTCAATCATGAATAAATCGAGGTGATACATTACAAGAACATCCCAAACACTCTGTCCAATCCGCAGAATAAGATAGTGCACTTCCGGATCTCTCCGGACCTTTTTGTAATCCTCTATCATACCGAAGCATCTCCCGGAACAGGTCTTACTTGATCGATCACAGCTTCTTCATAACTCCATGCGGACCTCTGAAATCTTATTTGGATCATCTCAAGACTTATATCTTTAAACCTTTTACTCCGCATCTTGTGCCACAGCAGGCACCACTTGATTGGCTGGGGGAACAGGATTTTCTTTGAGTCTCCCCCTGAGCCAGAGCTAACTTTTTAATTTCCAGAAGAAATATCAGCACCAGAGTCTGGTGCGGATCCAACCTCTACATTCTCTGAACTTTTCTTCACCCAAATCTTGCTCATCTGATTCCTAACTTCATCTGCATTCATCTTTTGTTTACCCTTGTCTTGATTCTGATTATACACCGGACCTCTTTTGTCCTGATTCTTGCTTCTGCAGATTTTAGCATTATGACCGGACCTATTACAGATTTGGCAAATAACATTTCTTTGCATAATTGACTAATATCCTCTTGATCTGCATTGATTAGCCATATGACCTACTCTATTGCATGTAAAGCATCTACCTTTGAATGATTTGTTTACTTGCATATTTCTGCATTCATGGGATTTGTGTCCATACCTTTTGCAGTTGAAGCACTGTCCGGAGAAGGATGAATTAATCTGATTCATTCTCTTTCTGCACTGATTAGCTTTGTGACCAAAGTGGTTGCAGCTGTGGCAGTATCCATTGAAAGATGAATATCTTTGAGCATTGGGCTGTCTTACCGGGGGTCTTATAGGCCTGTTTCTTGGATTTTCTGATGCAAAATTCTTTTGACCGGATTCGGAGCTTTCTCCTTTCTCATATCCCAAACCATACTTGTCATCTGTCCCTTTTTGACTTCCAAGAAGAACTTCAAGTTGAGCAGAGCTTATCTTGAATTTCTCTTTATATTCATTTGCTGTTTGAAGGTCTCTTTTGAGAGAGGCAATTTGATCCTCAAGTTTTTCTTCATTATCTTTGGCATCTTCAAGATCGGATTCAAGATGTCTGATAATCCTGTCCATCTGGTGGCATTCTTCTGATTTTTCTTTAAGAGATTGTTTTAGATTGTCTTCAGCCTTTCTTTTTTCTTCAATCTCTTGAGTAAACTTTATAGTTCCTGATTCCATTTCATGTCTTAACATAATGACTTCTTTTGATAACTTTTCACATAACTTGGTTTGCTCAGTCAATTCTTCATTTGTATTGCTTTCTTCACTTTGTCTTGCCAACTGTTGGAGCAGCTCCTTTCTCTTTTTCATAGAGAGACTTAATTTGTCTTTTAATTCTCTCATGAACTCATCAGCCTGTTTGAGTCTTTCCTTTAATTCATTGACTTCAGAGTTTGACTGTTCAAGATCCTCAAGGGCAGTCTTGAGTTGCTCTCTTAAACCATATGCATCCATTTGAACTCCCAGATCTTCCTCAAGCTGTTAGGCTCTATTAGGAGGAACTTAGCTCTGATACCAATTGTTGATAACTGAGAGGGGGGGTGAATCAGTTATCCTAATTATTTCCCTTATTGAACTTTCTTATTAATTGATGCAGCATTGAATCAAACACAAAAACATTACCATGAAATAAGAAACATATGACACAGTATTTTTGACGTGGAAACCCTGTTAAGGGAGAAAACCACGGGGTGATTAACCCAAAATTATTCTCTGTTAGAAGAATAGGAAATTACAAAATGGCACTTGCCAATTAGGGCTCACTGCCCGAGCATACTGCTCACAAGAGGCCCACTGCCTACAAGAAGACACACTGTCTACAAAGTGATAAGAATCACAGTCTTGAACTGATTGGAAGCATCTGCATATGCTGGAGTTCAGTTCCGATTAGGCTCAGTACACTGATCTATTGCACTTCATCTTTTCTCTGTTCTTTATTCTGCTATCCTTTCACATACCGGATCTGTCTTGGTACTTCTGCTCTGTTCTGCACTTCTTCGCATATATCTTGACATAGTCTTTTTTTTCACAACTAAATCCATCCTCTATATATATCCGCACAAGTAATTTCATCACCTTTCTAGTCGGCATCCGGAATAGTCTAGTTTCTTACAAACTCTGTTTTGTCAGCTGAATCCTTGCTCACCAAGCAATGCGGATCAAGCATATACTTGTAGATATCATTAATCATGTCGGCCAAACATGATTCATGCCTTCACAACCTTTATCATCAATAGTAACACATCTGGAAAGTAGTCTGATACTCTGTCAGTCAGTTCTTCCTCTGTTTTCACTATCTCTCAGGAATCCGGTACTCAACTATTCATATCTTTTTCTTTGTCCATCACTGGAGGCTAAATCCTTGGAATATACCACTCAAGGTAGTCCTCTTGACTTCCCCAAATCCGCACTGCACCAAGACACTTCCTCTGAGAGATCCGGACCAATCTGTCGGACCTTGCCACATGCTCTGTTCTTGTTTACCGGACCACAACAATCTTTATTCTGACTTCCGGTAGAGACACACCATGACTTGCGGATATGTGGGATGACCTTTGTTGCCATCAATGACAACAACCATGAATTCATATAGTGTCTCTTGCCAACAATCCCAATGGTCAAAGACTCTTAGTCAGCTCCAGTTTTGTTTATCATTAAGATTTGGGTTGTTGCAGGTGATTTTGGTTAAATCTATGGTTATAAATATGTTGCAATTGTAATTGATAAGGATTGGAATGTTTTGATAAGTGTTATCAAGAATCTAATAGAGAATTTAGAGGCTTTGCTATGACTTGATTGTATCATTTGCCTTAACTTTGTTTTTCTGATAAGAAAGTTATTATATCTGTGCATGTTACTGTGCCTCTTATATATTGGAATATTAATGAGAAGAGCTCTATTCTGTGCCTTTGTTGATATTATCTGTGTCTTTGCAAATTTATCTGAGTATAGCCTTTGATTATATTCAATTAAATCTATTTATATTAATCATGCAATATTTTCTCTTCGATATAACTGTATCTTAAGAATTGGTTCACTGTGCTAATTTGAGAAAATATCATCCATCTACATGCATCACCATAGATTTAGAACATTGATTATTGTATCTATAATCTTGTTTTCCCTACGCCTTTTCTCAAAACGCCATTAAAAGAATGGAAGATCCAGCTTCCCTAAAATCTAGAGGTCACTCTGAGAAGCAATCCCACATCTCAAAGTTTCCCATGTTGCTGGATTAGACCCACAAATTTATGCATCAACAATTTTTGGCATGCCCGGTGGGACACTTTCTTGAAGTTCCTATCAAGATCATATGAGCCAAAGAGTGTTAAGAAGCTAGAGCCATGGACATACAACAAGAGCTCAGTCTACTACTAATCTAGGTATTCTTTTACCACCATTAGTTACTACTCCAAGAAAAAGGGTAAATCAAATTGCAGTGGCACAAGGAATAAATATGGGAGCACCTGTAGCCCCAAGGAATTATGTAAATTGGAACACTGGCAATCCTCTCATCCTTCTAGTACAACCAGCTACTTGGGACCCCATTCCAGCTAATACTTTGAAGGCTTTACCTAAATTTAGTGGAGAAGATTTCAAGACACCTAGGGAGCATCTTCAAGATGTGACTGACGTGTGTGCAGTGCATGGTATTACTGAACAGAATGTGGCAATAAGATTGTTAGCAGCTTCTTTCAAAGGAAAGGCCCTGGACTGGTATAGATCTTTGACTCCAAATACAATATCTACTTGGGATCAGCTTGGTGACGCTTTCTTTGCAAGATTTAAAGAGAAAGGTGATAAATCTTCCTTGCTGTAACAATTAATCACCATAAAAAGGGCACCACAAGAAACCATAACTAATTTCAACACAAGGTTTTAAAAGATGTGGGACAGAATTCCTGATATAGCAAGGCCACCATCAGGTATGGAAATAGTATTCTACCTCAAAGCTTTCAATTCTAATATATCAATAATGATTTAGTCCCTAGGAGGCCAGACTCTACTAGAAGCCTATGAATTGGCCTTTAAGGCTGAAAATAACCTGATAGATGCTAAAAAATTGCCTCCAAGGCCTCCTATGCCCATGTTCCCAGAAATCTCGTTACCTTTGCCACAAGAAGCCCCTAACCTTATAGCTGCACCTGTGTCTATGTATACATTCCCAACACCTCAACAACCTGCTATGGCAACACCTTCTGCAAAACCATTTAAAATGGATGATGTCAAGAATATCCTCAGGACCTTTTCAAATGAGATAATTAATCTAAAAAGGAAATAAACTTCCTATTCAAAGCCTTCTTACTAGAGTTTCCAAGGAAATAGACCCTATTACAAGCCAAATCAATATCAAGGCCCTCAAAGGCAAAATAATCCTCAGCCCTCAAACTAGTTGGTCATAGTCCCCATGCCTCTACAAGTTGTTCCCCATAACCCCAACAGAGAAATAGTTCTAGGAAAAAATAACTTAGTAGGAGACACCAATGCCTGGTGCTTTCCCTGCAACAATGCCTATATGCCTAGGGACTGTCCCAGAGGTAATTTGTAGCAAAAAATAGTAGAACAGAGAAGAGTAGGACAACTCCTAACATCCAATGCTCGACCATATTAGTCACCTGATGTTCAGAATGTAGTGATGGTGGCTCAGATACAGGGGATGTCTATACAATAAGAAGAAGAAATTGCTCCTAAGCATGCCTTGTTTTCATGGATTGAAGATGAAGACTTAGTGTTCCTGAATGAAGCATCCCCTTCCAAGAAAACATTGGTGTAGTTAGATTAGTATACCAGATCAAAGAGAAGAATGATGGAACAACCTGAGGTCACAAATAATGAGACCGCTGGAGATCCTCCCTTCCAGAACCATAATAATCTAGTGTCAAGAGAAGAAGTGCTACAGCCAACTCAGAATCAATTAGTCTTTGGTCAAATGCTTGAGAAAGAAAGATATCCTTACTGGTGCAGGAGCACCTACCTGACAACTGGCCTCCATGAGGCAGTTGGTTAGTTTAAGTCTTGTTAATGTTTCCAAGAAGGTCTTGTAAGACCAATGCATGTAATAAGGTCATGTTGACCATACTTTACTATTTTTAGGTAGGTTGTTAGGACAGCTGTTATGCTGTATGTTCGGTTGGATCCTCCCAGCTGCTTGGAAGCTCCCAGCCGCTTGGATTCGAGTTGGTAGTACTCGTGAGAATTCCTATTTATGCATTAGGATCGGTTGGTTTTAGATATATTGAGGAGCTAGGTTGCACAGAGTGAGACAGAGAGAGACAGAATATTGTATTTGCATCTTTTGAAATCAATAAAGAGATCCTGTTTGTGTCAACTCTCTGTTTGAATTCCATTGTGTAATCAAGTTGCTGTTCTGGTGGTTTCATGGATTCGTTGATCCATTCCACCAGTTGATTCGTCGAATTGGTGGAATGGCTATGTACAGTAGTTTAGGATTTAGTTTGCATTTTCTGTTTGTTTGCATGTATGTTTGCAGGATCGCAATCAAGAGGTATTGAGAACCCTAGCATGGGCATGTGCTAGGTCGTGTTGGTTGTTAGAGTTTGGAAGATCACCCTGAAAGTAGATCGGGTCACCTCAGGAGGTTTGGCGGATCGAAATTCGCTAAGGTTGGAAAATCCATCGCAACGGCATCATCAGGATATTTCTGTGTATATCCTGCAGTTACTTCGGGCGTCATCCGAGTAGATGCAGATGAGCATGATGCAGTCGATTGCATAAAGTGAATGTGCATCGGGGTGATCATCATCAGGTGTTGCCGAGGAGGAGCGTATCGGCATAAGGTAGAAGATCGGGTTGATAAAACCATCGCGGGCTGATAATGTTAAGTTTGGCCGACAGCAGGATATTGAAGGAACTGCATGTGACGTCATCGTCATCAAGATAATCATCATCAGGATATCGGGGTGACGTAAGCATCGAAGGAAAGGTGCGTGAAGTGTCGTCATCAGGATATATGGGAGGAACAGGATATTTTATATCCTGCTGATGAACATGATGTTGAACATCATGCTGCTGCAGATAGCGTTTGGCGGTAAGGTGAACAGTGAACGTCAGGAGGATGTTTGTGCTTGCCAAATGTGATGATGCTGCCGATAGCCGAATATGATGATGCTGCTGACAGACGAAGGGTCGAAGGTTTGTCTGCAGGAGGATATCGGTCGGTAAGAGAAAATATGATGATGCTGACAATGTTAACAGAAAATATGATGATGATGATGGGTTGTAGACATACATGCTGTATGTCAAGGTTTTAGTGTGGATGCCTCTGCATCATATATTATCCCTAGACACAAGCACTGGGACCTATGAACATGGTGGAACAGTTGAAGAAGACCCTAGCGCATGTATATATCTAGGACATGCTAGCGATTCCTAAGAAAAATATCTTATTACAAGAAGCATTACAAGGCCAAGTGAGCTCTAAATCTACCAGTACTAAGGAAGGAGGTCTTGATAAGGGAAAGGCTTAGGATAAAGACACCACCCAGTTGAAGACAACAGTCCTGTTGAACACTATGAGAGGTAGGTAAATCTAAGCCAGACCCATTTTATCTGACCTTAATAGTGGGAAATAAATTTGTACATAATTCAATGATAGATTCTGGAGCCAGTGCTACAGTCATGCCAAAGTAGATAGCAGACTCTTTAAAGATAAAATATGAGCCACTTACTAGAGGAGTCATGCAATAAGATGGAAAGTTTGTTCAAACTATAGGAAAGATCAAACAACTCCCATTACAACTGTACACTAGCCCAAATATAATTGTTAAACAAGATATAGTGGTCATAGATATTCCCCCTATCTTTGGTTTATGCCTATCTAGAGATTTCACAGCTAAGATAGGAGGTTGTATGTCACTAGATTGGTCACACCTAATCCTACGAACCAAGTATGGGACAAAGATGAAGGTATTGTCTGAACCATTATCTAAAGACCATATCACTAATGAACCAGCCCCAAAGATAGAAGCATCCCATGCCATGATGAATAAAGAAGAGAGGGTCTTTGTTGAAGAACTAGGGGGCTGGACTAAACATGACCAACAAGAGGAGGAGAACAATCAATTGGTGACCATGATGTAGAGTGATCCTTATGGAAACTATGACTCTACTAGTTTGGGCACTTATGTTATTTTTGAGGAGGATAAAGAAATTCCAAATGTAATGAGAAAAGAGGTATCTGAGAAAGAAGAACTGGAAAGAAACTATGAAATCTAGACCTTAAAATTTGATGGGGCTAGAAGCAAGAATGGTGCCGGAGTAGGTATTTGCCTCATAGTCCCAAATGGTGTGAAGATTCTAAGAGCTACACTCTTCCAATTTGCTTGCACTAATAATGATGCTGAGTATGAATCTTTAGTGCATGGTCTTATGTTGGCCAAGAAGAGAGGGATCAAGAATTTGATAGTTAAAGGAGACTCAAAATTAGTAGTAAAGCAAATCAGAGAGAAAGCAATAGAAAAAAATGTGAGAATGAGATCCTACCATCATAGGATTTGTGACCAAATAGATGGTTTTGACGCTTTCAATATTAAGGTAGTACCCAGAGCCCAAAATTTAGAAGCAGATAGGATGACACAAATTGGTTCACAATTTGACCTAGCTAGTGACCTACTGGTAATAATGAATCAGTAAAAGTTATAGTAAGACCATTAATTCTAGACAATGATCAGAATTGGCAAGTTTCTGATAATGATCTTCAAGTACTCCTCTTTCTACAACAATCAGGAGAATTTACTGATCAGTTACAGCCCAAGATCAAGGAAGCTTATAGTGATAAAATCATCTAGCTAAAGTCAAATAAGCTCCCAAAAGGACTAATCACTCTAGAAAATCTATTTGACCCCGAAGATGCAAGCTTAGACAAAAGGAAGTTCAAGGCAAGTAAGGATGATTATTTTGAAATTCAAGTTAGTGAAGGAAGGAAGTTAAAAATAAGCAATGCCACTACCCAAGAGGAAAAAGACAAGCTGATTTCCTTATGTAACAAGTACAATAGGGTAATTGCTTGGACCTATGAAGACCTTCATGGCTATAACAGAGATATCATCCAACATACCATAGAGCTTACTGAGGGAACAAAATGAGTCCAATAGAAGCAAAGACCAATGAATCCAAAAATTGAACCACCAATGGTAGATGAACTACAAAAACTTCTAGAATCAAAGATCATTTTTCCAATTAAGCATTCAACTTGGGTGTCTAACCTAGTACCTGTAAGAAAAAGGAATGGTGACATAAGACTCTGTGTGGATTTTAGAGATCTGAATAAAGCATCTTTGAAAGATCATTATCCCCTACCTTCTATGGAACAGATTTTACAAACTATGGTAGGATCAGAAAGGTTTTCTTTGCTATATGGTTTCTCGGTATATAATCATATTTAGTTGGTAGATGAAGACCAACACAAGACAACATTCATTACTAAGTGGGGAACATTTGTATATGCCACGATGCCTTTCAGTCTCTGACATGCTAGGGCTACGTTTCAATGTGCCATGGATGTCGCTTTTGGAGAACTTATAAATAAGATTATTTTGATTTATCTTGATGATCTGACCATATTTACCAAAGATGCCAAAGATCATTTTGTACATCTGGAAGCAGTTTTCAAGAAATGTCAGGAGTTTGGGATCTCTTTAAATCCCAAGAAATGTATCTTTGTTGTGCCTCAGGGTAGACTTTTGGGACACATTGTGTCAAAGGATGGGATTTCCATGGATCCAAAGAGAGTCACAGCCACAATGAATCTATCATTGCTAGTTAACAAAAAGTCAGTTCAGTCCTTTTTAGGAAAGATTAATTTTGTCAACCGCTTTATATCTAATTTTGCAAGACTAATTAGACCAATTACACTGTTGCTTAAGAAAGATTTGGTTTTCAAATGGACAACAGAAGGGAGGTAGTCTTTTGAAGAAGTCAAGAGAGTCATTTCAACAACTCCAGTACTAAGAAACCTAGATTTCTCTAAGTCTTTTATAATGTATGTGTATGGAGGCAAATATAGTGTGGCCGCTATCCTTACTTAGAAAAATGACAAAGAAGAAGGGGAACACCCAATAGATTTATTCTCCAGAACTCTAAGGGAATATGAATCAAGATATAATTTTGTAGAGAAACAAGCCTATGCTATGGTAAAAGCCCTTAAGAAATTCAGACACTTAGTAACAGGGAACAAAATTCTGATACTAGTGGCCCATCCTAGTGTAAGGGAATATATCATGGAGGGTGAGATCACTGAAAAAAGAGCCAATTGGATAACAAAGATCTTAGAATATGATGTGGAAGTAAGGCCTACCAAGTTGGTTAGAGGCAAAGGACTGTGTCAATAAATGACTCAAGATATAGAAAAATCAGTATTAGAAGAAACAGAAAATGAAAAGGTGTTGAAACTTCAAGAGGTTGACCAAGACTCTTGGGTCAGAAATAGAATACAGTTTATGAGGACTAGAGTGTTCCCAAATGAACTCTCTCCTAATAAGAAAAGGTACTATAGGCAACAAGGAGTTCATTTTGTATTAATTGATTAGATCTTATTTAGAAAGAACATTGATGGAATACTCTAAAGGTGTATAGAGAAGGATGAAGCTCAAAGAGTTTTACATGAATTACATCATGGGACCTCCAAAAGGCATTTTTTAGCAAGGACTACTACAATCAAAGTGACAGAAGCTGGTTATTTCTGGCTCATTTTGTTTATAGATTGCTATCAGATGGTTAAAGAATGCCAGCCTTGCCAGTTCTATACTAGAAAGAGGAGAACTGTAGCAATGCCTTTAAGTCCCATAGTAGTAGATGAATCCTTTGCTCAATGGGGTCTAGATTTTATTGGCATAATCAATCCAGTATCAAAGATGGGACACAAGTGGATTCTTATAGAAATAGATTACTTTACAAGGTGGAGTGAAGCAGTACCACTCAAGGAAGCAACTGAAAAGGTCATCCTAGATTTTTTGGAAGGTATAACTTCTCAGTTTGGTCCTCCTCATACCATCATATCAGACAATGCTAAGGCATTTTTGGGGACTAAATTGTCTAAGTTTTCTTTAAGAAATGGGATAAATTTGAAAACTTCTTCCAATTACTATCCACAAGGTAATGGTTTAGCAGAGTCCACCAATAAGTACCTCATCAGACTCATAAAAAGAATAGGAACTAATTATCAGAGAGAGTTGCACGAGTTACTTAATATAGCACTATGGGCTGATAGAATCACACCAAAGCAAATAACTAAAATGTCTCCCTATGAGTTGGTTTATGGAAAACTAGTAGTAATGCCACTAAGTTTAGAGATTCCTACCTTACAGTTGTTGAAACAGATAGAAATTGAGGAAAATGGTTAATGCAAGTCAGACTTGCTGAATTGTTGGAAGTTCAAGAAAAGAGAGAAAAGGCACATGAGTCAGTAATGAAGCATTAGCAAATGGTAAAGAATTGGTTTGACAAGAGAACTTCCAATCCAAATTTTGAAGTTGGGTCTCTGGTGCTGAAGTGGGATGAAAGAGCTGCCAAACTGGGTTGACATAGCAAATTTGAATCATTATGGATAGGTCCTTATAAGATTCGTTCTTGTAAGTAGGAAAATTTATTTGAGTTCGAAACTATGGATGGAGAACCTAAGGAGATTTTGGTAAATGAGATCTTTCTGAAACATTTTACCTAAGTCTAAGACTCATCATGGATCATAATTAATTAGTTGCTTTCATTTCCTTTCCCACTTTTGTCTTGCTTTCCCACTTTTTTCCCTTTTAAATAAGTGTTTTGTGAGCACGTGTCAATAGCAAGAGGTCCCTTCTCTTTTAGCAATTGAATTTATTTGAGGTTGTTTGACAGTTCCTTAAATTTGAAAGAGGTACACACTTTTTCAGAAAGATGGCCACTCTTATGGCATATCTAAGACTCCATCCAATACGGATTTCGAAGAGATACACTAACTGTCTCTCATTATTAATATCATTAATATGATGATATGTGTCATTAATTGTTTCATAATTGCCTTGCTAAGATAAGTATTAGTCCCTTCAAGAGTTATGCTTGCCATTATCATTCTACATTCCTTCTTATCTTTTGTGTCCAAGCTCTATTCCCCGCAGGCACTCTCAGCTAAGTACAATTCTTTCATAGTTTTCTTATCTTTTGTGTCAAAGCTTCTAAGTTCCTACAAAGATATAGAAATGTCAGAGACACAATCATCATAGGAAGGACTTGGGATCTTTGAGCACATTGACAAGATGATGAACAACAAACAAATCTTATGCTTCAGCACCTACACAGCTAAGGAAAAACTATCTAAGGACAAGGGTCCCTGAAACAGAGGTGAATGTTGACCCAACTTAGGTGAAGGATTTTGCTGATGATGTATTTGATACCCACATTTAGATGAATACTAAGACTCTTCGAGAGGGGGCTCACCAGAGATGCCTCCTCTAAGCATCAAAGGGACAATGGGAGACATTTAGGATGAGAGTATGGACTTCCCAATTAGCATAGTTTATGGTACCTAATGTGCACCCGTGCCCTAAGTTGGTTGATTTATGTGTAGAGTTGTTACACCCACCATCACATACCATTCAACAAGGCCCATTCATGATTCAAATTACCCCTAAAGCAATTAGGGACATGTTGGCTTTGCAATATGATAGGACAGCCACTTTTCCTAATGTTGCTAAGTTACAGGGCACTTGGGCAAATGTCAATAATAAGGTGAAGTTCTTGAACACTGAAACATGTCTCAGAGAGGATAATACATAGTTGCTTGCATTGCCCACTGGCTGTGCTCAATTCAGACCCAACATTCAACATGCCCTTGCTATGTTGGCCTTTTTCAGCCAGAATGAAGACTCTACAATTTATGACTGGCAGCTGGCAGTTATTTTTAGATTGAAAACCATTGACAAGTCCCAGGATTATTGGCTAGACTTTTCAGAGCAAATTGTAGTGGCCATGATTGACCAGCTCACCAATTTCCAAACAAAGCATGTTTTTAGGTATTTTGCATATCTGTTCCATCTAATGTTGTATCAAAATGTTAACCTCTTCAATCAATATATGCCTATGAATATGTATGACCCATAGTCAGATAGTAATAGGACCATCCCTGTGTTTGCATGGACTCATGTGTTGTCTGATACATTAGATCCCTATGGTTTTTCTGAGTTCTTTGTTGCTCCTTCTTTTAGCCAATTAAGTCCTGAGCCTGTAGAACACAGGATGACATAGAACATTACAATTTTTCTAACCAACTACCCAATACCTTGTGATTTCTTTTTGGGGGCTCACACTACCATAATCAGAGTTCATGATTTTAGTGGGAAACCTATTTTATTGCCTAAAGTCATGACCCCTAGGGTCACATTTTTAGAAGTAGCCCAATAGGTGTCTGTGATTGAAAATGATTTTGGTCACAAGAAGAGGAAGAAAAAGATGTATGATGTCCCTTGGACAAGAGGAAAGATGACAATAGAGGTTAGGGGAACTGAAAGCCTTTTGTTGAGGAAATTGGTTGCCTATGGTTTCTTAATCATAGAAGACAAATGGAAATATGACCCAAATAGTTTCTTGGCCTCCTAGATTATTGCCAATAATGTTCATGCCAAGGTAGTACATGAGGGACGTCCATTCTGGGATGACAGAAGGTCCCTAAAAGAAGATGATCTAGCTTTCTATGTGGAGTTAATTGACTTACCTTATGAGGGTCCTAGAGCCTGGGAGACTTTCTATGTCAAAGAAAAAGAATATGATCCTAAACTAAAGATGACTCAGGGCTTGAGGAAGACATTGAAAAGCAAGGATTGGAGTATAGAGAAGATTGAGGCCTATTGGAAATATCACCAAGAGATCTCTGAAATTACCCATACATTTGGAGATATTGAGACAGATGAGACCTGGGAGTCAATCTGGGATGAATGGCATCCATCTCTAGTCTCAAGTCCTAATAAAAGTAGAATTTAGACAAGTGATGAAGAAGTAGAAGAAGAAATAGAGGAGGCTACTGGAGTTCAAGAAATAGGACAAGCATCTTCTATTGACCCTAGATCTCCATGGCCTCAGTCTCTTAGCACCCTTGAGAAATAGAAGGGAATTATATCATCACCGTCTCTCAAGACCCATGTAGTTTCGGTATCTAGGGGTTCCAGAGTGGTTCCTGTGCAAAAACCAATCCTGATTAATGTGGAAGAAGAAGAGGCATCTAACAATCACCAAAAAATAAGAAGACTGATTTTGCCTAAGGAGGAAGAAGAAGAAACAACTATGCCCCAACAACAGAAAGCTCCAGTTGTTTCATCTGTGGCTCAGGTAAGTGTTTCTTCTCTTTCCTCACCTATATCTATTTCTTCTTATTTAGGAGTGGCGTCCCCAAATATCCAAGTTTCCATGTCTCCTGCCACTTCTGCTGTGTTTTTACAAACTTTCACTTCATCTGTTAGTGCACTGCCCATGTCTTCACAGGCCATAACTTTGCCATTGTTTTCTCCATATGTGCCTAAATGGGCCCCGCCTCAAATTTCTCCTACCCAACAAATATCTCCTATTCCTTATGGTCTGCCTCAGGGTCATCCTTTTGTTGGAGGTTATATTGCATCTCCTCCCACTTTCCAAGATCAAGTAGATACAACAAGGAAGGCCAGAGAGGCTAGGATGGAGAAGAAAAGGAAAAAAGAAAACAAAACCCCTTGTTGTGGCTCACATGAAGTCACTCTTTGACCCTATTCAACAGTCTTTGACTATGACACATTTGTCTCCAAATGTGGTTAAGCCAAATGAGCAAATACAACCTCAGGATTATACAATGAATGTTGTAGCCATGGATATGTCTTTGTTTAGGCCATGAGACAAGGTAGAATTAATGAATAAGACTCCTACAGTAGTTGCTACTGACTACCTAAAAATATCCAAGAAGCTACAAAAGGTAGAGGCTGATTTGGATCAAGAAAAGATTAACAACAATAACCTCACTTGGGAGATACAGTAAAAAAAATGAATTGATTCATTAAATAAGTAGTTTCAAACTACTGTTTCATTACAAATTCATCAGACCACACAGGCACAAGTTGCCTCTTTGAAGACTGAGCTAGCACAAGAAAAAGCTGTTGTTACTATTTTGAGGCAAGAGAAGGCCACTATAGAGAAGAGATATCAAGATAAGTTGTTAGAAGCAACACAGTTACAACAAATGTTATTGAAAGAGTAAAATGTAAATAGTGCAGCTCAAGCACAGTTCATGGTTGAGCAACAAAAAACAAAACAACTGACAATTGAGTTGGCCAATAGATCGCTAAATGCAGGGGTCTTGATTTTGGTTAAGGAGTTATACAGTTTAGTATGGAAAAGGATCTCTGAAGAGATCATTCATCTCAATCCATCTCTCACTTTGTTATTGAATGCCCAGCAACTGTGTGAAAAGGTGGAATCTTCTGTGTAGGCCACATTGTCCATTGTTTCATTAAGGGTTTCTGATTCTCAGCTTCTATTGCAGAAGCTATATGACACAACAGATGAAACATTATCTGCAGTAGGTATAAATGATAGAATGGTTTCTACCAAAAGGGTTAATGAGGTTTTGAGCTGCAATACTGTAGCTATGAATTGTAAGGAGCTTCTTGATATTGTAAAGGAAGGAATCAAGAACATGAAGAAGCATATTGAGAATCTAATGCAGTTGGGTCTCCCTTCACCTTTCCCAGATGATAACATAGTACTGATTAGACAATTTTCTAGGGTCTAAGTAATTCATCTACTGTGGCAGAGGTTGAAGCTATATTTGTACCTATGGATCAGCTGGAGTTTCAATTGAAAGTCATTGTACAAATTTTGCCATCTTTTTCGCATAAAGATATAATCAATCTTGATTTTTCTTTTCAAGATTTACAGAGTAGACAAGGATTGTCAGATTCAGAATGGTCCGTATATCAGACCATTTTGTAGAATCTATAATTGAAGTTTTCATATCTATGGTAGTATCATTTTTGTTTCCTTTTTGGGGTTCTTTCTAAGTAGGCTCAGAAGTCCTGGCAGTTGCCAAGAACTGTAGAGTAAACTCTACATTTTGTTTCAGTAGTGTTGTGATATAATGTTACAATGGCTTAAATATTTGTGGCTATATATGTTTCTTCACGTGGAGGTCACCAAGTGTCAAAGCCACAATGAAAGGCAAATAGTTTAAGCTTTAGGCGGAGAAAGCTGCATGTTACTTTTCTTTTGAGTTGTTGTGGAGCATGCCACATATCGGGTAGTGGTTTCTTTTATTGAAATTTCATAAGTGTTATGGGCTTCCCCACTTGTTAGCACCAGAGGCAGTCTTTAAAAGTTCTTTTTTTGCCGCTTGCTAGCGGAGGTTGCCACATGTCTTTTTGAGCCTTAAGTAGACAGTGCCACATGTGTCTTCTTTCCAATATATGGTAGGCCACAATTTTTGTGACACAGTTTATTGCTTGATGTGGAGAGCACCACATGGCGATAGTGGAGGAAGGATTTCTTTTATTTTCAATGCTCTCAGGGTGAAGGCATTTTGTTTTCTGATTTCAAGCAGAGTACGATAAGTGTTAGTTTCTAAGATATCCTTTAGGCCCTTTTATAAGCTACTTGTTGTTGTAGAAGCCGCCACGTGTCTAGTTTTGTTTCAAGTGGAGGGTGCCATCTGTCCCAATTTATTGCTCGGTATGGGTAGTAAGTGTGAATGCAGTTGCTCCCATGGTATTATATCTCAATTCCAAAGTATAGCGGATGGTGATAGATGTCATAATGTTAAGTCTCCCGGGTATAAAGATACATTTTTTTGAGCCTCGGTAGAGAAGGACATGTATCACAGTGAAAGATAGTGGATGCTGCTATGTGTCACAATTCTTTTTAAGCAATGAGCCCATGGGTGTCGCCATGTGTCTTTAATGGTGATATAGTTAGAATTCTACATACAGTTGGTTCTTCAACCAATCAAAGTACATAATAAAAATGGTTATAGATTTAGGAAATCCCAACAGCCGAAGACTCTTAGTCAGCTCTAGTTTTGTTTATCATTAAGATTTGGGTTGTTATAAGCAATTTTAGTTAAATTTGTGGTTATAAATATGTTGCAATTGTAATTGATAAGGACTAGAATGTTTTGATAAGTGTTATCAAGAACCTAATAGAGAATTTAGAGGCTTTGCTGTGACTTGATTGTATCATTTGCCTTAACTTTATTTTTCTAACAAGAAAGTTATTATATATGTGCATGTTATTGTGCCTCTTATATACTGGAATATTAATGAGAAGAGCTTTGTTCTATGCCTTTGTTGATATTATCTATGTCTTTGTAAATTTGTCTGAGTATAACCTATTCAATTAAATCTATTTATATTATTCATGTAATATTTTCTCTTTGATATAACTGTATCTTAAGAATTGGTTCACTATGCTAATTTGAGAAAAAATCTTCCATCTAGGTGCATCGCCATAGATTTAGAACTTTTCTTATTGTATATGTAATCTTGTTTTCCCTGCCCCTTTTCTCAAAACCCCATTAAAAGAATGGAAGAGCCAGCTTCCCTAAAATCTAGAGGTCACTCTGAGAAGCAATCCCACATCTTAGAGTTTCCCATGTTGTTACTAGATTAGACCCACAAATTTATGCATCAACAGAGTGTTTTTGAGTTAGGCAGATTCATGGGAAGTGAGCCCTCCAATGCAAAGATGGCCCTTTGATGGGTCACAGGTTATCTTCTCAAAGCTACTACTCATCTAGGCACCATATATGTTTAGGTTAGTATGTGCATAAGAACATGATAATTTCACAAATGATGTAACAATAGAATAATTTAAGTCATGATGTTGTATCTCCCAAGTTTATAAATTCTAATAACTATTAAAGCTTGTCTAAAATTTATGTAGGTAGGGTAACCTAACAATGACCACAAATGCTAGAAGAGGTCAGAAGACATGGACACAGCTAGAACTACATATAAAATAGATAACAAAAACCTTGGAATTGCTGCGGCACTTGCGTTGCATCCCTTGTTTCACAAGTAAGACCCTTCCTATTTCAAGTGACTCCTTAATGCTTCCATGATGGTAAATTTTTTAGCACTAGAGTAATAGAAACTGCTTAAAATCTTGGTAACAATCAAAGTTTAGGACCTGATCAATCAAACAATTCATTTCCCTAGGACAATAAACATGTTGGAACCCAGATACTTTTATCAAAGGTATACAAATTTGAGTGTGACTACTTATACTAATCAATTCAAGAAGTTAAAAATACTGAAGATTCAATGATAAAAGTGAAGTAATATAAGTAGTCACACTCTAAGTTACAATACCCTGGATAAAAGCACTCAAGCTCCAACCAGTTTATAGTCCCACCCAAATCTATTGTCTAATTCATCATCTCCTAAACTTTGACTGTTATCAAGATTTTATTTTGCTACTATTACTCTAGTGCTTTAAAATTTACCATGAAAGCATGAATGAGTTTCTTGGAATAGGAAGGGTCTGACTTGGGAAACAAAAAGGATGTAGCTGCAAGTGCTATAGTTGTTTCAGGGTTTTGGTTATCTATTTTATATGCAGTACTCTTTTGACCTCTCCCAGCATTTGTGGTCATTGTTAGGGTCTCCTACCAACATAATTATCAGACAAGCCTAAATAAGTATTAGAATTTATAAACCTAGGAGATACAACATCATGACTATAATTATGCTGTTGTAACATCATGATTGAAATTGTTCTATTGTTATGCAGATACTGACCTCAACATATATGTTGCAAGTAGCTTTGAGAAGATAATTTCTAGCCCATCAAATGGCCATCTTAACATTGGAGAGCTCACTGCCCATGAATCAACCAAACTCCAAAACACTCCATGATAGCATTGTTGTTGTGCATCATAATATCCTTGTGTCAATTCCTGTCTATCCCAACTTAAATAATATCCCTGTTTGGGCACTGTTCTACTTCCTTATGTGCTTTGACTATAATTCTTGGTAGCTCTCAATTTAGTGCTGATCAAGGATTCATTGGTAGCAGGCTTCCTGGTAGACGACTTATTGCAGGGGCTACTATTCCCAACATCCATGTGGAATGGTTAAAGGACATGGTTCATCTTTGGGTAGATAAACAGTGAGTACTTCTTTGCCAAAAAGTCAACACTACCCTTCTTGAAAATGTGCCTCAAATGGTAGGAGGTATGTTACAAGTTTATTATTTAGTTAAATTTATTCTTTAGTCTTGAGTTTTTTATCTTATAAGAGTGGAATCATAAAGACAACCTCATCAGGTCTATAGACACTTGACTAGTAGTGAGGTAATGTGTAGGTAGTTAATGAGGTGAGAATCATTCATGTAGCTTAATGTAAGTGAAACTAGATGACCTTAGTTCAAAAAGGATGGGAATGAATACATATGCACACACTTAGAGCTTTGGAATACGGATGGTTATGCTAGCTTTTGATTTTGATTCCTTGATCATGTTTTCATGTTTATTTGGCCTAGTGTGTTGGTGTAAGTAGAGATTCTAGGTTCTTAACTTGTGTTCATCTTTGGAATTCTTAGGAGCATTCTCCAAGTAGAGTCACCATTTGTTGTGCCTTGTGCACATGCCCCATGTTTCTTATGAGCTTACAAATATTATCTAGAAATACTACAACTCTGGGAGTTTCTGAAGCTTCATTGTGTTCAGTGCTGATCATCAACCACCACCACTATCTTACTTGCTAATTTTTTTATGTAGCTATGAAATAATTGGTTCTGTAGAGGGGGTATGCACACTTGCTTAGTGAAATAATGATTTTCTAGGTTCATTGAGAAATAAATGTGAAAGAGTTTAAGAGAAGCCTTGAGCCCACCACACATACAAAAAGCAGGGAGAAAGAAAAGAAATGCCTCCCTCAATATTAGGGTATCCACCCTAAAGATTATCAAAGCTCATAGGAATTTCAAGAGATAACCTTCATGAGGAGCATACATGGGCAAAATGACAAAAGGATCTTTGGTGGTATCAAGTATGGTTGTTTCTCAATTCTTTTGTATTGGAAATATTGGAGTAGTGCATTTACCAGGCCCTAAAAAGTTCTAGACATTAAGGTTTAGAGTTTAACTAATTTTGATTTACTTAGATACATATCATTTCTAACTAAATGTACTTTCTAGTTTCATTGACCTACTATGCTTATTTATGTACATCAATATAACTCATTTCATTTCTTTATTTCTAATGTAAAAATTAAGAGCTAGCTAAGAAAGATTGATGGCTTACCTAGTAAATCCTATCAATAATACTTGTATAAATCAATCTCTGTAATGGCATCAACTCAAATTGGCCACCCACACAATTTTAACTTCAAATAATACTTGACAATCTCTTCATTAGTGGGGCGGAAGTGGAACCCAAGTGGTAAAGAAACTTGACCCATTCAAAGAAATTCTTTAGAATTAAACTTTAAAATCTACATACTTGATCTTTAAATTATTTTAATTCAATTTTTGGAGTCTTTGAATGAAGTAATAAAATTAGTTCACTAATACACTTATCAGGATGTCAAGTCTGCAACATTTTAGGGCCTAGTAAATGCACTACTCCAATATTTCCAATAAAAAGGAATTGAGAAAGGACCTTGCTTCATACCACCAATGTTTCTTTTGTCATTCTCTCCATATATGCTCCTCATGAAAGTAACCTCTTGAAATTACTTTAAGATTTTATAACCCTAAAGGAGGATACCCTAAGACTGAGGGAGGTCTATCTTTGCTTTCTCCCTACTTTTTGTATGTGCCATGGGCTCAAAGCTTCCCTTGCACTCTTCTACATTTATTTCTCAATTAACCTAGAAAAGCATTATTTCACTAAGCATGTGTGTGTAGCCCCCTCTATGAAACCAATTTATTCCTAGCTACATCAAAACATTAGTAGGTAAGATAGCGATGGTGGCTAATGATCAACATTCAACACAATGAAGCTTCAGACACTCCTAAAGTTGCAGTATTTCCAGATAATACTCTAAATCTCTTTGATTTCCCCATGCAAATTTTTTAAAGAAAAGTTAAAGAAAAACTAAATAAATTATTTATTTGTTTATATATATATATATATATATTTTAATTGAAGTTTTGGACAAGGGGTCAACTCTCGTATATAGATAAAAGAAAAAAACAACAGCCCTCTAGTAGGGGTACAACAAATTTCACCTACACAGCTGCCCTAGATGACTTAAACCTTAGATTCGGTTGTGACAAATTTGCTCTTTCCTTTCATCATTTTCTCTTTCATAGTTGTTCTTAGAATCATCTGATGCTTAGCTTGAACATGTTTCTTTCTTGTTACTTTTATCCATTCTTGCTCTGACTATTGAGGGAAGAATGAAGAGTCATTTAGACTTGCCTTAGCATGTAGGAGTGATGACTATCAAGTTTGTTTGGGTAGAACACAACAATATTCATCTCCAAAGAGAGGTAAAATGTTAACCTAAGAAACTAGGGGGGTGATGTCAGCAAGGGGGAGGGGGAACCAATTGAAATTTGTAGCCTCTGGTCACATGGGGATTTAGCCCCTGGTCATGTACAGCCCAAGCGGGATTAAATTTCCACCTATTTTTTCTCTCTCACAAATATTCCATGCAAAATTTATTTTCTAGAAATTTGAATTTTTTGTTTTTCTCAAGAAGGAATTTTTTTTATAATTATATACATCTTGCAACTTTAATAAAGTGCCAAATTTGGAGGGAGACACATAATTAAGGGGGAGTCTTGTGTGTTAATTTTTCACAAGGCACTAACTTTATCAAGTGTCACTTTAAGTGGGGAAATAAGCAAGAGTAATCACACACTCAACTTATAAAGGGCCACTTTACATAAATTTCAATTGGAGGGTCACCTAATCTAGGTTTCCTAATGTGTTGAAATTCTTTTGTCTAGAGGAATTAACTTGTTTTAATCATGGGATATGTGACTCACTCTTCTATAATCAACCTAAACAAGGGAAACTATAAGTGCTAGTGTGAAGGCATCCTGAAACACCTCAGGTTCCTTAATCTCATGCCCCATCTATATGGACTTGTCCCTGAACCTGGTAAACAATTGAGAGGAACCTCCTATAACAATACAATGAAAAATGCATGAAATAACAGAAATAGCAGAACACAGAAGGAATTTATTGATCGTAGGCCACTTCATGGGGGCAACCTCCTTTGAGAAATCTCATTACAATAAGCTTGTGGATGCCTTAATTGGCCTCAAAATGTACTTATATACTAAGTCTAATCTAAACAACTGTTACTTTCCACGAATGTGGGATAATACAATATACTCACAGGATGACTTACAAAGCATATGCGTCCAAATGGAATATACTAATAGAGTAAAGGGAAGAGTTAAACACAGGTTCCTAACAACAATCTCAGAAGACTAAGTGGTTTAATCATCATGATCATATTTGTGGATTAATAAGTTTACATATTCCATATGTTGCTTTGTATGCCATCATGGATATTGATTGTCCACATGCATTATGGATCAAAATTTTGGAGAGATATGGAGACTTGAATGTTTCTCCATACTCACTTGATCCTACCTTGATCACAACTCACATACCTAATCATGATACAGAAACAAAATATTGTATTGACATAGAAGAATTCATCACTCTTGCTATTGCTTCATCAGATTGTAAAGTCACTTCCTTGAAAGCTTTCAGTGCTTCTTTGCAAAAGGATATTAGTCTTCCTAGCATTGCTCATTGGGATAGATTTCTACATGACATCACTTGTCTATTTGTAGAGTCCCACAATGTTGACATGGAAGCACACCTTGAGGTTATCTATCTTCTCGTCGATGATAGTTTCGATGAAGCTGCATCAACATTATCCACTTCGAATATTCATGCTCTAAATTTTCCTACATATGGTTTTGGATCATCATCATCCTCATCTATTCCACATGCTCCTAATTTTATTATGACATCCTTTGACATCGACATGGGGACACTTGAGCACTCTTTGAAGGCATCAACATCGGTACCATCATCCTTGGATCAGCTTCAGCATGATTCAAGATCATACATACATCTTCTTGCATTGGAAGATATGCTACATCTTCAGGTGGTTTCTTTTCTTCCCAAGGGAAGGAACATTGTTTGATATTCTTGGATCTACATCTATATCCCTTGTTGACTATTCAACATCACTACAACAGGAGATGTATTATGGGGGGTCTCATAGACCTTTTATCATTTTTTCTCATATGGGGTGAATCTTATATTTTACTTAGTGAACGAAGTAGTACTTCTTCACCTCTATAATTTCTTTTTTTGGAGGGTAGTCTTTTCCCACTGGGATTTCTACCTTTTTTTGGTTTTGAGAGATTACAATGTACTTGCGTACCTTATCAAAATTCATGCCCATGACTCATTTTTCTTTTACATTGTACATGGGTACCTCACCAAGCTTATAGTTGGGACCCATTTTTCATAGTACTCAACTAAGCTAAGCTTAAGGGGGGTACTAATCCTACTTAGGCATATTGGCGTATTGGCACATGATCATTTGAACTTGTCAAAGTAGTTGGAGTTATTTTGAAAGGTGTCGACTTGCATCAACACCTCGCACTATGTTTGTGGGATGTTACTTGCCAAAACTTCATGATAGAGCAGGACCCTATCCTCTTTTCATGGAGATTCAGGTACCTAAGCCAACTCTATTTATACTCGCCTTATTGGCTAATACAATTGGTCAATTCCATTGCAATTCATGTGCTTGTTAGTCTATTCCATGACCTTGGTTTTCTACAAAATTGAATCTGGTACAGAGAAACATATACTTATGTCTTCCCTATGTATAGTGTAGACAATTACATATAAACATTAAGATGTATTCCTAACCTATGTGCATTTTGCTATAAAATATTTTCTATACTTGATCATCATCAACTGCTTCCTCCATCTATAACCCATTCGTGCTAGAGTTTGAGATACCAGAGTTGATGGCGAAGAACCAATCTATTCCATGGACATCTACTTCTATCGAGAGAGCCTTGAGGAATTTTCCACACAACATGTCCTATTTTCTCTCCTACTCATTTTATCCCACCAATGTAATAAAAAAAGTTACCCATGATCCACTATACGGCCAGGGGATCACATGCCAAGTGCCATTATCGGGCAAGAACCCCAAGTTGAGAACAACATTGCCTAAGGTCTTCTTCAGTCCCCCCACCAGTGTGGTTTAATTAGTGTTTCTACTAGAAACCAAATACCATCTTTTGTCTCCCCCAGATCTAATAGCACAACAACCATTATAGTGGATATATTAGTATTCACCCTATATTAATAGGAATTGGAGATGAAAGTGCCCTAAAGCACCATATAGATTGTGTGAAAAATAATACCTAACCATAATTTGAAGATATTTCTCAACCTAAGATTTAATATATGTCCCATGAAATCAATTTGGCTACTCTTTGCTTTGAGACATATTATTGAATCCATATTGTCAACTTCACTACAAATGGCATTCTAATTACCATATATATTATTTGTTGTAGTACTACCTACATTGTTGTCATCATAAATGTTAGCATCTCCTTTGAATCATCCTCCTTTTCCATCAGGCAAGCCATCCATCACACCATACTAGTTCATGATGTCCTATTTTATTATCATTCATGTGAAATTGCAAGTCGACCAATTTCAAATTTTTCCCACACTTCCTTTGAGTTGGCATGTAGATACTTATTTGGTTCATATGAATTTCCAAATTCACTAGTTTGTCCACCTCAATGTTATCTTGATTGTTAGGTCCATCTAGCAATTTTTTTGCCATTGATGCTAGCATTTCTTTCACCTCACATAGGTACCTATATAGGGCATTACTAAATCAAGGGTATTCAATTGTTTGTTCATACATGAAACATAAATAACCTAGTATGATGATTAGGCTCCCTCCTATATTTTATACCCTAGAAAATAAGTTCAAACATTCCAGATTGAGACCTATGTTCCATTTATTTTGGTCCATGACCATCCACACAAGGTTATTTTTGTATTTCTACTGTTTACAACATTAAATATATAATTGAGGAACCAATGACTCAGACTAAACAGGCCACACAATCAATAATGGAGTGCAAAACATTAGAACCATAGCCATGGATGGAGAGGAAAATGATGCAATAACAGAAATTATAGGGAGACCCCAACTATTCTACAGTAGAGAACATCAACAATGAGTATGTCTTTTCCAAAAAAAGTCAATACTGCTCCTCAAATGGCAAGAGGTATGTTACAAGTTGATTATTTAGTCAAATTTATTCTCTAGTCTTGAGTTTTTTATCTTATAAGAGTGGAATCATAGAGACAACCTCATTAGGGCTATCGACACTTGACTAGTAGTGAGGCAATGTGTAGGTAGTTAATGAGGTGAGAATCATTCATGTAGCTTAATGCAAGTGAAACTAGATGACCTTAGTTCACAAAGGATGGGAATAAATACATATGCACACACTTAGAGCTTTGGAATATGTATGGTTATGCTAGCTTTTGATTTTGATTCCTTGATCATGTTTATTTAGCCTAGTGTGTCAGTGTAAGTAGAGATTTTAAGTTCCTAACTTGTGTCCATCTTTGGAATTCTTAGGAGAATTCTCCAAGTAGAGTCACCATTTGTTATGCCTTGTGTACATGCCCCACTTTTCTTATGACCTTACGAATATTATGTAGAAATACTACAACTCCAGGATTTTCTGAAGCTTCATTGTGTTGAATGTTAATCATTAACAACCATCACTATCTTAATTGCTAATTTTCTAATGTAGCTATGAAAGAATTGGTTCCATAGAGGGGGCTACACACACCTGCTTAGTGAAATAATGATTTTCTAGGTTCATTGAGAAATAAATGTGAAAGAGTGCAAGGGAAGCCTTAAACCCACAACACATACAAAAAATAGGGAGCAAGAAAAGACATGCCTCCCTCAGTCTTAGGGTATCCATCCTAAAGATTATAGAAGCTCATAGGAATTTCAAGAGATAACCTTAATGAGGAGAATACATGGGGAGAATGACAAAAGGATCTTTTGTGGTATCAAACATGGTTGTTTCTCAATTCTTTTGTATTAGAAATATTGGAATAGTGCATTTACCAGGCCCTAAAATGTTCTAGACATGACAACCTGAAGAGTGTATTAGTGTTGATTTTATTAATTCATTCAAAGACTCCACAAACTAAGTTTGAAGAATTTAAAGATCAATTTTGTAGAATTTAGAGTTCAATTTTGCAAAATTTAGAGTTCAATTTTGAAGAATTTTCTTTAATGGGTCAAGTTTCATTACCTCCTGGGTTTTGTATCCACCCCATTGACAAAGAGATCCTCAAGTACTATTTGAAGAGAAAACTATGTGGACGGCCACTTCAAGTTGATTCCATTATAGAGATTGATTTATATAAGTATGAGCCTTGGGATTTACCAGGTAAGGCATTAATCTTTCTTAGATGGCTTTTGAATTTTTACATCAGAAAGAAAGAAATGAAATGAATTAAATTGATGTACATAAATAACCATAGTAGGTCATTGGAACTCAAAAGTGATGCAGAGGCATCCACACTATAACATTCGCATATAGCATGAATGTCTGCAGACCAACCTCATCATCATCATCTTCGCCATCATCATCATATTCCCTACCAACATCATCATATTTCGGCTTTACTCTGTCAGCATCATGTTTCTTAAAACCAACAGCATCATCATATTGTGGACACTCGCAATCATCCTCCTGCCGACTACTATTCACCTCCTCCGCTTTCCTCCTAACATCATCATCATGATGTTCAGCGGGCGCACACATCCTCCGGTTGCACTGTTCATCAAGCTCCGAACTCCATCGTCATCATCATATGCAACACTTCCTTCGTCAGCAGGATATTCAACATCCGGTTGTCCCAAATATCCTGATGACGTTCACCTTCAGCAGCTTACCTTCGATGCTCCGCTACCCGACGACACAAGCAACAGCATCATGATCTACTTTATCCGGTTCTCTTCGAAACCTCCTGATGACGCTAATACACTTTCTGCCGATGCCGATACTTAACGACAGCAGGATGAACTCGCATAGGGGGGATAGCTCAATATCCTGATGACGATAACGTCATATCCTGATGACGATGACGTCACCCAATATCCTGATGACCTTCTCAATACTTAGTCAAAAATCCAAACTTTCTCTCCCGCATCTACTCGCGATATGCGGATGATGGGCACTCCCGATATGATGATCCTGATGCCGATGCACTCCTCGGCTCCTCCTGCTGATGATCACCCCGACGAACTCACACTTCATGCACTCGAAAACATCATGCTCTCCTTCACTTATCCGGATGATGATGCCTAACCCGACTGCAGGATATTTGCAGAGATATCCTGATGATGTTGTTTTCGCGAACTTCTTCACCTAGCGAAATCTCCCTTCGCCGATCCTCCAGGGATGACCCGATCCCGTCTCAGGGTGATCTTCCAACTCAAACTTCTCAACTTGACCTAGCACATGAGGATGCTAGGGTCTTCAACATCTCTTGACCGCGATCCTGCACACCTGCATGCAAACAGAAAACAACCTACAATCTAACCTACTGTACATTGCCATTCCACCGATCAGATGAGTCAACCGGTGGAATGGATCAGTATATCCATGAAAACCTCTCAAACCAGCAATCGATCAAGCAATGGAATGCAACAGAGGATGAACACAAACATGAATACTTTATTCGATTTCAAAAGATGCAACTACAATATGATGTTCCTCTCGCTCTATCTCACTCTCGCAAAGTCTGATCGATCATTTACAATCAACCGATCCCATGCTTATAAAGATTTCCCTATGAGTACTACTGACCTGACTCCAAGCGGCTGGGAACTCTCCAGGCGGCTGGGAGATCCCACCGAACATACATCATGACAGCTGTTATAACTAACTAGCTAAAAATAGCAAAAGCCTGGTCAGCATGATCTTATCCTGATCAGCATGACCTTATTACATGCATTTGGTCTAACAGACCTTCTTGGAAACACAAACAAGACCTAAACTACTAACTGCCTCATGAAGGCTAGCTAAACCGGATAAAGTAGATCATGATGCTGTTGCTTGTGTCGTCGGGTAGCGGAGCATCGAAGGTAAGCTGCTGAAGGTGAACGTCATCAGGATATTTGGGACAACCGGATGTTGAATATCCTGCTGACGAAGGAAGTGTTGCATATGATGATGACGATGGAGTTCGGAGCCCGATGAACAGTGCAACCGGAGGATGTGTGCGCCCGCTGAACATCATGATGATGATGTTAGGAGGAAAGCGGAGGAGGTGAATAGTAGTCGGCAGGAGGATGATTGCGAGTGTCCGCAATATGATGATGCTGTTGGTTTTAAGAAACATGATGCTGACAGAGTAAAGCCGAAATATGATGATGTTGGTAGGGAATATGATGATGATGGCGAAGATGATGATGATGAGGTTGGTCTGCAGACATTCATGCTATATGCGAATGTTATAGTGTGGATGCCTCTGCATCAAAAAGTACATTCAGTTACAAATGAGATGTAATGGAGTAAATAAAAAAATGTTAAACTCTAAACCTTAAGATCAAAATATACATATATATAGCCATGTTAGAAAGTTGAATCAACAAATACCATGTTTTAGAAATATAACATTTTGATCGTCTATGAAAGATTTAAAAAATAAAACCTTCTAACTTGTTTTTTCAAAAGATATTTACTGAAGTATTATGTTTTTGAAAATTGTTTAATTCATTGAAAGAAATAGTTGATACAATTACTTGATTAAGCTTGAAAATAGAATTATAGTTAGATGATGATTACTTATTTAAATTCCTAACCCAAACTCATCATCTAATTGTAATTATGTTTTCAATCTTAATCAAGTAATCATATCAGCTATTTCTTTCAATTACTTCAACTATTTTCAAAAACATGATACTTCAGTAAATGTCTATTTGGAAAATAACCTAGAAGATTTTATTTTTTAAATATTTCATGGACTATGAAAATGTTATATTCTTAAAACATGACATTTGTTGATTCATATTGCACACATGGCTATATATGTATATTTTGATCTTAAGGTTTAGAGTTTAACTAATTTTGATTTACTTAGATACATATCATTTCTAACTAAATGTACTTTCCAGTTTTATTAACCTACTATGCTTATTTATGTACATCAATATAACTCATTTCATTTCTTTATTTCTGATGTAAAAATTAAGAGTCAACTAAGAAATATTAATGGCTTACCTAGTAAATCCTTTCGGTCATAATTGTATAAATCAATCTCTATAATGACATCGGCTTGAATTGGCCACCCACAAAATTTTAACTTCAAATAATACTTGATAATCTCTTCATTAGTGGGGCAGAAGCGGAACCCAGGTGGTAAAGAAACTTGACCCATTCAAAGGAATTCTTTAGAATTGAACTTTAAAATCTTCATACTTGATCTTTAAATTATTTGAATTCAATTTGTGGAGTCTTTGAATGAAGTAATAAAATCAGTTCACTAATACACTCTTCAGGATGTCAAGTCTGCAACATTTTAGGGCCTACCACCAAAGTTTCATTAGTAATTCTCTCCATATATGCTCCTCATGAAGGTAACCTCTTGAAATTCCTTTAAGATTTGAAAACCCTAAGGGAGGATACCCTGAGACTGAAGGATATCTATCTTTGTTTGCTCCAAACTTTTTATATGTGTCATGGGCTCAAAGCTTCCCTTGCACTCTTCTGCATTTATTTTTTAATTAACCTAGAAAAGCATTATTTCACTGAGCAAGTGTGTGTAGCCCTCTCTAAGTAACCAATTTATTCCTAGCTACACCAAAACATTAGTAGGTAAGATAGCGATGGTGGCTGATGATCATCATTCAACACAATGAAGCTTCGGACACTCCCAAAGTTGTAGTATTTCCAAATAATACTCTGAATCTCTTCCATTTCCCCATGCAAATTTTGAAAGCAAATTTAAAAAAAAACTAAATAAATTAAATATATATATATATACACACATACATACATAATTTTTTTAATTGTAAGCTGTGGAGATGGGGTCCACTGGCATATATAGATAAAAGCAAAAAAATAATAGCAGCCCTCTAATAGGGGTGCAACAAATTTCACCTATACAGCTGTCCCAGATGACTTAAACCTTATATTCGGTTGTGACAAATTTGCTCTTTCCTTTCATTATTTGCACTTTCATAGCTATTCTTAGAATCATTTGATGCTTAGCTTGGACATGTTTCTTTCTTGTTACTTTTGTCCATTCTTGCTCTGACTGTTTAGGGGAGCACGAAGAGTCATTTCAATTTGTCTCAAGATGCTAAACCAAGGGAGAAGCCCGTGGTTTAGGGGAAGAATCCAAGTTTGCTGAACCTTTAATTTTAGATGCAATATAAACATCCTCCTTTAAGGTTGCAGTTGTAGTCAAAATACCAGACACTTGTGAATTCTTAGGAGGAGGCATAATTGGGGAGGAGTTGTCAACTAGTGTCTTATATGTGCTAGTAACTAGAGGATCTTGAGGCAAGTCAGACACATTATGAGAGCAAGGAGGGATAACATAGTGTTTGGGTTCAACCCCAACCCACAAAGTGGGCCTTCCTCCAGAATCATGCTTATGGTTGTGTAGTTTCCAACATTGAAGCGTAAGGTGGTCTATTGAAAAGCACTTTCTACAATGAAAAGCTATTTTTTCATAGGCCACAAGTTGCATCCTACTTCAATCTCCAACCTTCAATACAATCTCAAGTGGGAGACCATTAGAGAGGTCCATTTCCACATAGATGAATGCACAAGTGGAACTCTAGTAATTTAGTGTTTCATTTGAACTGCACAAGAACTTACCTAGATCATTTCCTCTTGCCTATAAATAGTCTAATTCCCAAAATTCAAATGGAAGGTAAGGTATGCATACCCAAAGAAAAGTAGATTCGAATGTCTTAGATCCTAGAACAAATTAGGGATACCATCCAGTTTCATACACATGAAATCACCTTGAAAGATCCAAGCTCCATTTTTCAGCACCCAATCTTTGTGAGTAGAGGATTCAAATTCAATAATAAAAAATCCTCTAGTGTAGGGAAATAAATAGATTTCCTCCTTGAGAGACTTCTCCCAAATTTCCAATAGCCAGGAATGCAATTCGCAAAGATTTGGCCATAGCTTCATAAATCTGCAAATCAAAGCATTTTCCTATAAAAATTCTACCCTATCAGTGAGTAATTTGTCCATCCAGATCTCAAGGATAGTGGCCAAAAGCCAAACCCTAAAGGCAGGTGCAGTGTGCCCAACCCCAACATTAGGTAATGTAGAGAGGGTGGACATTTCACCCATCCACCCTGGATCAAAGCCCTCGATGCCTAGACCTTGTCTAGAAAAATTAGAACTGGGAGGAAGGTGCGTGGCTAGAGACTGCATAGAAATTGAGATAAATCTTTGCCCATTTCACACAGCATCTACAAAATTGAAATAAAGCATAAATATATTCTTATCCAAGATTTTCAATTTCTTTAGTTTCTTTGAATCTAAAGATCAAATCTTAATAACAAAAAAATTATTCTTTCTCCTAAATCTTTTGTCAATTTGAAAACTTAAAAGTATAAACCTATCCTTTGTTTCTTGTAGGTTCTTTGAATTACACATGCCTTAATTCTCCTTCTTACCTCATGTGTAGGGAGTGTAATGATTTCATTCATCTTTTCTAATGCATTGTTTGACATCCTATTTAGATCCTACAGGTTAATGTTTCAAAAATTTCTTTCATTATTGCAACCCATGTCATTAAATATACCATTTTCTCTTGATACATTTATCATGTTTTATGGGAAATAATGTCTAATAGATTAATAGAATCCATAAGCACTCATTATTATCCCATATATCCATTCATATTTTCTCACCTTCTTCTAAGAGTCTCTTCAAATTGGAGGTTTCTTCATACTCTATAATGATGTAAATAGTATCTTTCTTCCTCAATAGGCCTTGTCTTGATAAGAATTCTAACCACCATATTGGGCTTGTGTGTTATGAACATCTTACATCACTTGAGATTTTCCCTTTGAGTAGATCACATGAAGAATTCAATGTTTACATTTTCTATGTTGATATGCTTGAGTTGGAGACTAAGGAATTATCTCAGTTCATTCTCTATTGGGAAGACAGAGCTATGGTGTGATTCCCCTTAGTGAGAACCCTAAAAGTTACAAAAAAACCCTAGTACCTCTGGTGTTGTTAACCTTTATTCTATAACCTCTACAAGATATGGAGACTTATTTCATGGGGAAACAACAAGCTTGTATGTTAGAAGAATTATTTACCATGACCCAGAGATGAGGAAGGAGGATCCCTCCAAAAAAATGTGTTTGCAATGATTATCCATATGATATTAAACTTGGAGACAAGGTCTAGATTATATGTCCATTTTGTAAAGTAATGCTGCTACTCGAAGTTGATCCTAGTTCAACACATATAATAATAGCCATTGGTACCAGAATAGCTCCATTTAAGGGATACCTATGGAGAATGTCTAGGGGAGATGTTTCCTCCTTCAAATTTAGAGGTCTGGCATGGATTTTTCTAGGGGTTGCCAACAATGATAGTGTTCTCTACCATGACGAGTTTATAGAGTACATGTTCAAGTAGTACCTTTAGAACTTAATATATGATACTACATTGAGTAGGGAACATAAGAACAAGAAAGGTGAAAAGATGTATGTGCCAGATAAGATTGAAGAGTACAATTTATTTCCTCCTTTACTTCAGCTGACTAAACTAAACAAACAAAAATTATTTGAATTGTTTTGAAATAGTGAAGGTGCAAGCATAAAATGGAAGATCAGTTTTATTTTATGTTAAAAATCGAAGGCCTAGTTGTCAAGCATGCACCAAATGGAGTAGAAGCAATTTTTAGGTTCTAAAAATTAAATGAGTATGTAAAAACATCTGCCATTGGTGTATGGAAAATTTTTGTTTCTCAAAATTGCAAGGCGCAATCAACAAATGTACATGTTATAGTGGTAATCAATAAATGTGACAAGGCAAATGCTTACAAATCATGCAGAATGTCAAAGACAAATTAGTCAATTTCAAGCTAGAACATATCACCTTATTATAAAATTTACTTAATGATGTTTTAGTTAAATTTTGTGTGTACCTAAAGGTAAAGGGTTTTCTTTATTGTTACTTATTTTAGAGAATCAATTATATTTTAGTAAGAAAATAGAAGAACTCTATAATTATGTAAGGAGAAGGTAATGAATGGATCTTTTTCCAACTTCTCACAAGGAGAAATTCATGAGAAGAGTTTTTCTTTTGTAGATTTCTTGTGGAAATTGATACCTTTCCAATATAGCCATTGTACAAGGATTTCTAAAAAACTATGTGTTTTTATTTCGTTGAAGAATTGAGGGAGCAAAATGAACTCTATGTCAGATATTTCTTCATGGATTGCAAGTTTTTCTTATGTTAATTTGTAAGTCTCTGTTATATGTTAATTTGCACTTGAGTTTAATACAGAAACCTTGTGCTCTGAATTAGTTGCATATTCTTCGTATGTTCAATGTCTGGCCTTTTTATATGTTGGGAATGAGTAATTGCCTATCTTATTAGTTATTGTTTGTGAGTACAAAACTTTTAAACTTTGTGTCATTAAATTTTTTTGTGCTCACTTTTATTCTAAGTCTTTTCATGAGAACTCTAGGTGATTTTCTTATGTCTCTCATCTAGGGTTTCTTTCATTTCCATTCCTTATAGTATCCTTTCCTGTTTTCTAGTCAAAAGCATATCCTAGAAAATTCAAATTAAATCAAAAGTTGCCCCTCTCAAATTCAGAGGAAGGTCATCATCCCTTTGATGATCTCTCCAACTCTTGTAGGCATTTTTGTTACAATTCCTTGAGCAAGTCATAATTTGCTTAACTATTCCAACGTCACAAATTTGTTTACTAACACAATTGAAAATAAAATCCTTATGGATTGAGTAGGTAGATGTGTACGTTCCAATGGGTGTCTTGTCCTTGGTGGAAATAGAACCATTAGCCTAATGATTTTTTGCCATATGTTAAGCATCTGGCTCATAAATTATTTCCTAAAGTAGATGTTTGGTTGGATCCTAAGGAAAGATCCATTCAAGATTTTAGAATCTAAACCATTTAAAATAATTATTATGCATTAACTATACTATATAATCATCCCAATTCTTGATATAGAGTTTAATTGTAAAATAAAATCCCAAGTACATTGATTTTCATGATTTTTTTTTTGTTGGAAATCATGTAAAATCTATAATTTTACCTGTTGATTGATTATAGTATAGCCTCATGGGCATTTTTTCCTCTTTATGGATGCTACCTTGAGTTCTCTAATCACTATTGCTAGTGTGTTTGGACGTACTAGGGTAGGTCATATAAATGTGATTAGGAGTGTATTGATGAAATCAAGAGATTCCATTAGTGGGGAAGAAGGGTAGTCTTGTGTGTAGGCATAGCATTCCTGAACTGACATCCATCTATGTCTTGGGATCATGGGGTACTACGAGTAGTGGGTACCTCGTATGCCCCACCTACTTGAGTATTGTATGGATATGTAGGAAAGGGTGCTCCTGAGGGTCTGACTATGGATAGATTCAATATGTGATTTGTCAACTGGTAATAGATATAGACCCTAGGTAATTTTAGCTTCCTAAAAGTACAAGGGATTCACTCAGCTACCAATGTTGTCTAATGGCTTGTGTATTGAGGTAGTACCCCTCACTCTGTGGCTCAGGTAAAATTGATAACCTCTTTGCCACAAACGATAGCTCTTTGTTTACCTCACAGATGGGAACTAGTCAATCGGGTAGGGACCGTTGCCCTTTTCGCTAGAAGGTCTTATTAATGGGCTAGCTACTTTAGTGTTCCTATGGTTCTCCTCACAATGAGTTTTAGGGCTATGCCTAGGCACTTCCCACAGTTAAGAGGATAGGGATTATTCCCTGATCCAAACCTACAATTGAAATGAACAATATAGATGCAAAGAAAAAAGAACTGCTACAATAATCACATCGCTTAGAGGCCACTGCGAAAATTTTTTTTTTGCATAAATTCCACCTAGCGAGCCCAAGAAAGTGCTCTGATACCATATGAGAGGAACCTCCTGCAACAATATAATAAAAAATACATGAAATAACAGAGACTAATTTGTCCATCCAAAACTTAGGGACAGTGGCTGAAAATGAAACCCTAAAGGTAGGTGCATTGTGCCCAAACACAGCATTAGGTGATGTAGAGAGGGTGGACATTTCAGCCATCCGCCCTGGATCAAAGCCCCCAATGCCTAGACTTTGTCTAGAAAAATTAGAACTGGGAGGAAGGTGTGTGGCTAGAGACTGCATAGAAACTGAGCTAAATCTTTGCCCATTTTGCACAGCATCTGCAAAATTGAAATAAAGCAGAAATATATTCTTATCCAAAATTTTAAAATTTCTTTATTTTCTTTAAATCTAAAAATCAAATCTTAATAACACAAAAATTATTCTTTCTCCTATATCTTTTGTCTATTTTAAAACTTAAAAGCATAAACCTATCCTTTGTTTCTTGTAGGTTCTTTCAATTACACATGCTTTAATTCTCCTTCTTACCTCATGTGTAGGGAGTGTAATGATTTCTTTCATCTTTTCTAATGCATCATTTGACATCCTATTTAGATCCTATAGGTTAATGTTTCAAAAAATTCTTTCATTATTGCAGCCCATGTCATATATATACCATTTTCTCTTGATGCATTTATCATGTTTTTATGGGAAAGAATTTCTAATAGATTAATAGAATCCATAATAACTCATTATTATCCCATATATCCATTCATATATTCTCACCTTCTTCTAAGAGTCTCTTCAAATTGGAGGTTCCTTCTATTAGATTCAAGACAGACAACTGAGAGGGGGGGTGAATCAGTTGTCGAAAACTTTTCTTCCAATTAAACAGTTAAATCCACTTTGCAATTCAGCAGCATAATAATAAATCAATCATTGAAACATAATGCATTAATTTAAGAGCAACAACACATCAACACATAAGACACCAAGATTTTGATGTGAAAAATCTGGTTAAGGGAAAAACCATGGGGTGATTAACCCAAGATTGTATTCTCTATTAGAAGAATAGAAAGAACAAAATGGCACATGCCAATTACGGCTCACTACCCGAGCACACTGCTCACAAGAGGCCCACTGCCTACAAGAGACACACTGTCTGCAAAATAATGAGTATCACATACATGAACTAGAGAATAGAATCTTCACTATGCTTGAATCAATTCCATTTAAGCCTAATGCTTCTGCTCTACCTTTCGCTCTCCTCCTCACTACCACACTCTCATCTCCACAAGATTCACATTAGAATGACTTTTCAATTCTTTATTTATACAAGACATCAACTTAGGAATGATCATCTAAGTCGGTAAACATTACAGATCAAATACAAGAATACAACATGACTAATTACAAAAGACTTCATGTAGATCAGCACATTGTTGGCCACACAGATCTGAGGCTTCAATCTTCATTTGGGAACACTCCAATCTTCACACATCTTCAAGATCATCCGCAAGATGTATATCTCATTCGGTCGACCTAACTTAGGAAGAAGACCATCATCCAGAAGTAACTCTTCAGTTGCGAGCTCAAACTTCAATGCAGACCACCAAAACAAACTGGACATGATCCAAAGAACTCCACAAGCTAGCCTGAATCACGAAGAACATCCACACTACATCTTCTTACTAAAATCCTTCTCTCCTTCATCCAGATCCTCAAGAACACAGTCTTTCATCACTGTCACAAAGGAATAGATGCTTGTGGACCTCCAAACCACAAACCAATTGAGTTGTCAATTCACATTGACTTCCTAAACACTCCCTCAAATCCACAGAATATGATAATTCATTTATGAATCTCATCGGACCTATCTTTATCAGTCTGTCACCTCTAAACACCTACTAGAACTGGTTTCACTTGAGTGGCCACAACTTCTTTAGATCTTCATCTGGACCTCTAAAATCTTTACTGGATCATCTTAAGACACATATCTACAAATCCTTTAAACCGCATCCTCTGATCCTCATCTTATCTTGGACTTTTACCTTACTGTCTTCACTATTCTTCACTATTCTTGATATGACCAATTTTCTCAATATCCTCAGCAAATAGTTCATCCAATCCTTATCATTAATGTAATAGGAGTATGTTGACATCAATGACAACACTGGTTAGGCCCATACTTCCAACAATCTCCCCCTTTGTCATTGATGGCAACATATGATGTGAAAAACTATTTTGACCATCAAGACAAGAACTTTTCTTTACTGACACAACTCCCCCTGTTATCAACAACCATTCACATGTCTTCTCTTGATTAGCAACCACTTGTTTTTCACATGTCTTCTCTCCTCCTTTGACATCAATGGAAAAGGGCATATACTTGCAACTCCAACACTTCAGATTCATATCAGCTACTCCCCCTGAGTAACAGCTCCCTATCATCAATCTCGACCACAAGATATGACTGTGATATCCACCAGACTGATGCACATCAGTGCACCTTAGTTCATCACCGGAGGGGCAATAACCCCTAACTTCTCCCTGAGATACTCAAAGGAGTCCTTAGGTAGAGGTTTAGTAAAGATGTCTGTAATCTGATCCTTGGAAGGCACAAACTCCAATCTGACTTCATTCTTGTTCACTTACTCTCTCAAAAAGTGAACGTTGATGGATATATGTTTAGTCTTTGAATGCAACACCAGATTCTTAGATATATTTATTGTACTTGAATTATCATAGAAGATTGTGATAGGTTCCTCATACTCCCCTCTTATATCTCTTAGCATTTGCTTCATCCACAAAACTTGAGTGCAACTACCTGCTACTGCAATATATTCTACTTCTACAGTGGACAGAGATATTGCCTCTTGTTTCTTACTCAGCCAAGAAACCAATCTCTTCCCCAAAAAGAATGCTCCACCACTGGTACTCTTCTAGCCATCCACATCTCCTGGCCAATCTGCATCTGTATATGCATGAAGAAAGAAATCATGATCTCTGGGATACCATAATCCATACTCAACTATCCCTTTTAGATATCTAAAAATCCTCTTGATTGCCATGACATGAAATTCTCTAGGATCAGCTTAAAATCTAGCAAGAAGACCAACAACATTCATAATGTCAGGTCTAGTTTGAGTGAGATACAACAATCCTCCAATCATTGACCTATACTTTTTCTAATCAGCCTTAGGAGAGTCATCGTCTTTGCTCAATTTACATCCGGTTGCTATGGGAGTATTCATTGGTTTTGAGTCTTCCATCCCAAATTTCTTCAACAATTCTTTCACATATTTGGTCTGAGAAAGAAGATTCCTTTCTTTGTTTGAATGATTTGTAGACCCAAGAAGAAATTCATTTCCCCAAGCATGGACATCTCAAATTCACTTTTCATTTGATTTGCAAAAGTTTTACACATACTATCTCTTCCTCCAAAAATGATATTGTTGTGATGTTCACAACACACCCCATTTTGCTCCTTAGCAAAATGGGGACCCCTGCTGTTGCTTTGCTTTTTGCTTCTGCTTGTGTTGTTTTGCTTGGTGGTAAAGGGAAAACAGAGTCAGGTGTGCAAACCTTGTTAGAAATATGGAAAATTGCATTTTTAGTACCATTGCATAATATGGTTGGATTCCTTGTGAAAAATGAGCCAGGGTTGCTTTTTGAACCATCTTAAAATTCATCATATTTTGCAAGTTATGATCATTTAGGTAAAATGTACTATCAGGTTTTGCATGATAAACGGTCAGTTGTTTGCCTTTTTTTGTTGGCATTCATTTTAAATTTCAAAAATATTCATACTTAGTGGTTCCAGGTCTTGGGCAATTTTGTCTGGGTTTCACTCTGTATGTTACGTTTGATTGTTTTGCAGAGAATGCATCGAACACTCTGATCAGCATATTTTATTCAATAGTTCAAGGGTTCGGATTCAAAACCAGGGTAATGTCATCGGCATAACAGTTGCCATCGGTGGAGTTTTGGAGTGTTCCACCGAAATGGAGTCTCTCGCCGATGACATTGTCATCGACATAACATTTAGTATCGGCCAAGTTTTTCTAGCCTTCGCCGATAAGCGATAGACGAGGAAGGGCTATCGGCAAGAGAATGGTGATCGGTGAAGTTTTGAGTAGCTTCACCGATATCATAGGTCACACCGACAGAAGGCATTGGTGAGACGAGGGTGATCGGTGGGGATAATTTTGCCCTTGCCGATAGTATGGTCTCACGCCGACAGAATATAAAACGAATGACATCGGCAACACTCTTGCCGATATAAGGCGTCGGCATGGCCAACGCCATCGGTGAAGGAAATTTTGGGCTCGCCGATAGGCAAGCCTCTCACCAATGGAACAAGGAAAGGAGGCTATCGGTATGATAGGAGCGATCGGTGGAAAGAATTTGGAGTTCGCCGATGGCGAATCTCTCACCGATAAGAAAGAAATACAGGCCGCTGGGGCTGTATCGGCATAGCTCGCGCCGATAGAGGATGAACGAAGGAAAAAGGCCATCGGCCAAATAACGAACGTCGGCCAGGGAATTCTAAGGCTCGCCGATGGTATCTATCATGCCGATGGGTGGGAAGAAATGAAGCGATAGAAATTTAAACAGTTTTTTTTGGCACCCGTAGCATATTTTGGTCAGCGATTGTTGACCCGATGGGTTTTGAACAGTCTGTGTACATTTTGAACGCAGTTTCTGCTAATTTTGGACCTGATTTCCACATTTTGCACGGTCACCCTGATTTAAACAGATATTTTTGGTTTCTTGCTGTTCATTTGATAAATATGGTATTTATTGCTTGTCTTGTCTTGCAGGCTTGCAGTCGAGGAAGCAGCTGGAAATTCAACATAGTGACATCATGGAGGAAGGAAATCCGATCTCAGGAGCAGGAAGATAAAGATGAAGTGCGAAGAAGTCAAGGCCAACCCAATGGAGGACAGAGTTGCAGCTGAGAGCATTATTGCAACAGACAAACAGAAGTTATTGCTGAGCTGCCAGAACTTCTCAGAAGGGGCAATATTTCACCCAGATTTGACACTGCTCAGAGATATTTTGGAAGATCTGGTTCATCTGTATTTATTGTTGTAACCAGGGGTTTGAACCAGGGGTTTAGTTAGGTTTTTTTTGCTGTAGTGAGGACAACCAGAAAGCCTTTATATTGTGCCTCTCTACACTGTAATACTTTACAACAGGGGCTACACAGGGATTTTTAGGAACATACAGCAAGTTAGCTTAGTTTAGATTAGAAGTAGAAGAAGGAGGTCGCCTGTTTGTCTGCAGTAAGGTGCGCGTGGAATGTCTGGCTGCCTTACTGTATCTGTAAAGCTTGTAAGTTCTCTGTAGTATGATCAATGAAACTAAGAGTCATTCCTACATTGTAAATCATGTATGACTATTCGTTTCTAATACAATAGAATCTGGAGTTTTGCGTCTATCTTCTGAGTGTTCTCCTGCTCTTCTTTGTGTTTTGAAATATTTTCTTTGAGAGCTTGCAATTTTAAATGTATGTTTGTGGAAATGCTCAGAACTTGCATTTAAGGTTTTTACTGTGGATTTGATCAAATTATTGTAGTATTTACATAGTGCATAATAGAAACAATTAGATCCTTCGGTAGATTAAATGAGGTATAGATTAGATCCTTGTAACTTTTCCCAACCCATCTGAAATATTTAGCTGAAACCGTAGAAATCTAAAGGAAATTGTCTCAAATTTGAAGAAGCATGCATAACAGAGTTAAGAGTAGACAGTTTTCATAAATGTATAAAAGAGAAGGCTGCAATAATTCAAGAAAACCATCTGAATTTGCAACACAGTAACACTTGTATGCAAATGAACAAAATACTTGTTGAAATCTATGATTCTTTTGCATATTCTTAGTCCATTAAACCACCAAACAAACCTAAACTACGTAAGGCCCCTTGAACATTACAGCTTCACATTGACCAACTGAACTTGACCAACTGAACCATTGTAGACTTGGGATTAGTTGAATCTTAAATGATTCTTTCTTATCTTTCAAGTATAGTTTCAGTTCATTATATGTGAATTTTAACTTACTGTTATGATTGCATCAAAACAATCACCAACAGTTTTCTGGCGCTAGAAGGAGGGCCTTCTTGAGTTAGGTTTCATTTCAAATTGGCTAATGACAGTAATAGAGTGACTAGGTCTAGATCTAGTTCAGGAGATATATTTGTGCAACTACCTGATACAAGGCGAAGTAAAAAACCTTTAATTTGGAATCCAAAGATATCGCAAACGGGAAGTTCATCTGGAACACCTCCTGGGTCACCTTTTAACATCTGTAGTATTGTGAGTCCTGACAGATCACTGTTTAGATCTTTAAATCTTGGTTCAGGCACTCCTGGAGGTCTCAATCCTCCTGTAAATCCTAATCCACCAATCAATCTAGGTATTCCTGCAAGTTCAAGTCAAGCTCAAACACCTGCAATGGCTTATTTCGATGTCAATTCTCCCATACTCTTCAATGATTATCATGAGATGCCAAAAAATCCAGAAAAGATATGTCCCAAATACCAGTTGCATCAGGACCCAGAAGATCATATTAGAATATTTAAGGAAGCATGTTTTAGGGCTATGTTAGAGCACGAGGATGTTGTGTGTAGATTGTTTCCTTACACCTTTAATGAGCAGGCCTCTAGCTGGTACGTAAACTTACCCAATGGTTACATTTCTTCCTGGGCACTTATGGATGAAGCATTTCTGTCAAGATTTAGAGGACCCATTGACCCTTGCGCTTTGTATCATAAATTGGCTGCTATAAAACGAGGTGAGGGAGAGCTAATTGATAATTTCAATGACAGATTTCAAAAGGCCTATTCTAGGCTGGTAACCCCTTATACCATAGATGATGCTCCCTTGTTGGCTATGTACTATGCTGCCTTGGATCCTTTAACCGCCATGTTTGTCAAAAGAAAACCTGCCATAGATTCAATATCCAAAGCCTATAAAGAGGGAGCCTCAGTGAACCAAGAAATGAGGCATACAACTTATAGTCCATTTGTCAATGGAGGAAATTTTGGGGTGCAGAATCAGGCACACCCATGGAATGGAGTCCCTATGCAACACGCTCCACTAGTAAATCCAGTTCCTTCTTACACACCTGTGTATAATCCTACTCCAATCCAAGCTATAACTCCTTACACGGCTAGTACTTCCAATAACAGTCAAAATAATGGTCAGCCTTTCTTCCAACTTCCTAGGGATGTAACTGTGGCAAAAGCACAAGAGGATAGGGAAGAAATCAAAGAAATTACTGCACATTTGAAAAGATTAACAACCGAAGTGACACAACTAAGAAATGAGAACCTCTATGGAAGAAGCAACCAAAACTACAATCCACATCAAAATCACAACCAAGGCCAAAATCAGAATTATAGTCTCAATCAAAATCAGCAGTACAATCAGAACCAAAACTACAATCAGCATCAAGGCCCCAGTCAGGGGCAACCAATGCAAAATAGGGGGCCAGTGATAGATAATAGGACCTGGGGCAATAATAATAGAAATCAGAATCAACCTAGGCCACCCAAGACATGGAACACTGGGCCCAACAACGGTACTCTGGCTTCTCCTTTTGAGAATACAGATAATCATGGTGCAAAACAAATGACTAGCATACAAATGGCCAGTATAGCACCCAAAAATTGGTGCAGATTTCACAATACCAATGCCCATGCTGAGCACGACTGTCCACAGTTCCACTTGGCAGCTAGTATTTTCAACATAGATGTACAGCCTCCTACCTCTGAATTTCTCATTCCTAAGGGTAATGAGGTAGTACCCTCAGGATATGACACAGCATTAGTCTTAGAAACGTTTACCTTTGCAACTGCAGAAGAGAAAGAGGATGAATTGCTAGAGGATGAACCATGCTGTTGTGAAAGTCTTTATCCTGAATCAGCCTTTGTGTTAAATGCTTTTCAATTTCCTTTTGAATTTGAAAATGAGATATTAAATGAAACAGAAGAGGTGCAGGCCTTTCAACAGACAAATAAAAGCCACACCTACAATTTGAGGAACAACCCTAGGCCGGGAGGACCTTTCACCACTTCCACTCCTCCGAATAACATCAATACACCCCCAGATCAGAATGCTAGCAACAATCCTGCCATACTTAAAGCTAGTCAGCACACAAATAATGGAACAACAGTGCAAAAGGATCAAACAAGTAAGACAAAAGCAATAGAGACAACAAGATTAATGAATTACTTATTAGAGGAAATAAAGAAATCTAAGGTCAGTATACCTCTAAATGAATTATTGAAGACCCCAGGGATCAGAAATGCTTTTTTAAAATCCCTGGATACATCCATAACAAACAAGGTGTCTGCTGATATAACTGTTCCTAATAGTGATTCACCACCTAAGGAGAAAGGTAAGAAAGTTGAGCAGCCTTCCAATACAAATGTAGTAATACATGCAGATAAGAGGGATACTCACCCTTTCTTGTTAACTGTTAGGTTGTGTGGGAAGAATATACACAATTGCATGGTAGATTCTGGTGCTTCAGCCAACGTAATGCCCTTAGGAATATGTAAAACTCTCAGGCTGACTCCCACCAAATCTGCCAAGGTTGTCACACAATTAGATAAGACCGAGGTTAGCGTGATAGGAGAACTCATGAACATTCAAGTGCAATTAGCTTCAGACCCTAGGGTAAGCCAAATCATTGACATTCAAGTAGTGGATATACCCGTAAATTATGGAATGTTGCTAAGTAGGGATTGGTCCAAGACATTAAAAGGATATATGGCTACTGACTTTTCACACATGTGGTTACCTTGGAGAGGCATCCCAAACCAGATCAGAATAGAGGCAGAGCCCAGAATGAAACATATGATAATAGAGTATAATCGAACTAATGAAATATTATATGCTGCTGTTGAACCAGGTGTCTATAGAATTACCAACAATGGGATGCAGATTGAAGAGATTATGATGTTAAACATTAGAAAAAAGTGTGTCAGCAATAGAACGGCACTATTCATTGAGTCTGACGGAAATTCTTCAGATGAAGAAAACAATGCAATAGACAAATTTGGTCATGCCATTAGACGAGAGGTGGAAGAGTGCGTTACACACAATCTCCCAGTCCAATGTAAGTTATATAAAAATAGGTGTAGAGTCCATGATAGGCAACATTCTGAGGAGAATTGTGAAATATGCAAAGACATCATTGAATATGAATACAAAAAGTGCATAGGGAGGGTAGAGTCACAAGAGGAAAATGAGAATCCCGATCCAACATAGAGATATGTTCAGGATAATATAGATGCCTTGATTCCAGATTTAGGAAAAGAAATAGAGGACAAGGGTAGTTATTTTTCTGAGTTGCAAACTAAAAACACACCTATGCAAGATAACCAAACGGAAAAACCCATGAATAAACAAGACAACACCCCACAGGCAATAAAAGGGACAAAGTATGCCAAGGTAAAAGATCAGAAAAGTAAAGATGGCATGTGGACGTTAAAATGTGATGGGTCCAAATCAAAACAGGGCGCAGGTGCGGGTATTGAACTCATAGATCCTCAAGGTAAATCACATTTGGCAGCATATAGATTACAATTTTCCTGCACTAACAATATTGCTGAATATGAGGCCCTAATTTTAGGACTTGTCATGGCCATCAAGAAAGGGGTAAAAACCATCAGAGTATTTTCAGACTCTGAATTAGTAGTCAGACAAGTGAGGAAACTATATGCCTGCAATTATAAGAAAATGATTAGTTACAGACATAGAGTATGGGGTTTAATGGATTCGTTTGATGCTTTTAACATAGAGCACATTCCTAGAGAGCTGAACCACAGGCCAGATGCGTTAGCAGTTGCTGCTAGTACATTAGAACCATTGACACTATCAGGGTTAAGACGATTTGTTGTTGAGCTAGTTAACGTGCCCAGTATACCAGACAACGTTACACACTTTCAGGTATTTGGAGGGGATCAACAAATTATTAATTTTTTGACTTGTAATGAGGCATTTGAGGCCCAAATCATTGATGAACAAGAAAGGCCTGAAGTAACATGGGACAAAGAAGATATGATCAACTTAAAGAGCAACTTCTTACCAAAAGGAGTAATTGAATTAGAACACATCTTTGACTTTGACGGAGTAATAAGACAGAAAGACTTACCCAAAACAGAAGGAGGTAGGTGTGATTTACATAACTTAGGGATTGAGCTAAATCCACAAAGTGTACTAATTGGGAAAGCTTGCTCTGAGAAAATTAGAAAAGAGGTTCTGGACATTTTGAAAGAATATAAACATGTCATAGCATGGACTTATGAAGACTTGAAAACATTTGATGAGTCCATCATAACTCACGTAATACCTTTAAGAAAAGAAGTCAAACCATTTAGGTAGAAACAGAGGCCTGTAAATGCCATTCTAGAGCCTTTAATCTTTGAGGAAGTTAAAAAATTACTGTCCGCTGGAATAATTTTCCTAGTCAGACATTCTGTCTAGGTAGCTAACTTAGTACCAGTGAGGAAGAAAAACAGAGACATCAGGTTGTGCGTAGACTTTAGAAATTTAAACAAGGCATCTGAAAAGGATAATTATCCTTTGCCCCTAATAGACGAAGTACTGCAAGCAGTAAATGGCGCAAAGATGATGTCTTTTTTAGATGGTTTTTCAGGTTATAATCAGGTCTTAATTGATAGAGAAGATAGACTAAAAACCACCTTCACTTGCAAATGGGGAAATTATGCATATAGAAGAATGCCTTTTGGTCTGATCAATGCAGGTGCCACTTTTCAGAGGGCCATGGACGTTGCATTCCATGGATTATCAGGTAAATGCATTGTTGTGTATATGGATGATTTAACTGTGTATTCCAAGGATGCATCCACCCACGCTGAAGACCTCAGAAAAGTACTCAAGCGATGTGAAAGGTATGGGATTTCCCTTAATCCTAAGAAATGTATATTTGGCGTAACTGAAGGTAAATTATTAGGCCATGTCATTTCTGAAAATGGAATTTCAATTGATCCGGATAGAATAGAATCCATAAAAAATTTGCAAATACCAAACAGTAGGAAAGAGTTGAAATCATTTTTTGGTAAAATTAACTTTGTTCGGAAGTTTATAATAGGTTTTGCAGAGATCGTGCAGCCGTTGAATGCCATGTTGAAGAAAGATGCACAGATGGAATGGACGCCAGTGGCCAAAGCCGCATTTGAAGATATCAAGGAGGCAATTTCTGATGCCCATGTATTGGCAAGTCCAGACTACACAAGCCCGTTTTACATCTACTCCTTTGCATCTTCTCATTCTGTCGCGGCTGCCTTGACACAGAAAGGTGAAAATAATGAAGAGAGGCCCATAGCATTTATGAGTGCGCCTCTGAAGGATGCACAGCTGAGATATCTAGATATCGAAAGACAGGCATTCACATTAGTAAAGGCTCTGAAAAAATTTAGACACTACATTCTGCGCAGCCAGATCAAGGCCATAGTACCAGACGCAGTAGTAAAAATGTTGCTGATGCAAAACAAGCCTGGAGAAAAAAGAGCCAAATGGATCACCACACTGCAAGAATTTGACATGGAGATCATTCCCGTAAAGCTGGTCAGAGGGCAGGTGTTGGTGTAGACAATAGCAAACATGGATCCAAATCTGATAAAACAACAATATGTATTGAATTCCCAAGACGCATCAGGCTGGTACGATGATTTAAGCACCTTCCTGATAGCTGGAAAGTACCCAAGCAAGATGAAGGCTTCTCAGAGGAGAGCTTTGAAGATTAAGGCACAAAATTATATGGTGCAAGGAGGTCTTCTATTCAGGAAGAACCATGATGGAATTTATCTGAGATGCATAAACAGAACTGAAGCTGATAGAGTGTTGACATAACTACATGAGAATTACGGAACCGGCCATGGTTCCCATTTAGCTACAACACACAAAATACTGAGGGCGGGCTATTACTGGCCCACTATGTTCAAAGATACTAAGAGTCACATCAGAAGTTGCCACACCTGTCAAACTGCAGCAGACAAAGGGAGAAATCCAACCAATCCACTGCAACCTGTGATCGAATCCAGACCGTTTGCACAGTGGGGCTTGGATTTTATCAGAGTCATCAGTCCCCCATCTTCTGCAGGACACAAATTTATATTGACGGTAACAGACTATTGTACAAGGTGGACTGAGGCCACCTGCTGCAAATTTTCAACAACTGAGGTAGTTATCAAGGTCCTTGAAGAAAACATTATCACCAGGTTTGGAACGCCCTATTCATTGGTATGTGATAACAGCCCTGCTTTCTCTTCTTTACAATTTTCTAAATGGGCATTTGAATATGGGATTATTCTAAGGTTTTCTTCGAATTATTACCCTCAAGGTAATGGACTGGCTGAATCAACAAACAAAATTTTATTAGACATAATCAAGAGGTTAATTGCCAAAAGTCCTAGAGAGTGGAATACCCTGTTAAGATATGCATTATGGGTGGACAGGACCAAGTTTAAAATAGCTTTAGGTAGCACACCTTATCACTTAGTTTATGGGACTGATCCCATACTTTCGGTTAATCTGAGAATACCAACCTGGAAGTTTGCCAATGAATATCTAGGCTTTGATAACCATAGGGAAGCCAGAATAGTGCAAATGTTACAACTAGAGGAGAAAAGAGGTCAAGCCCTTGAGAAGTTTGCCAAACACCAAGTGGTTGTTAAGAGGTGGTTTGACAAAAGGGCAAGAGTTAAGACATTCAAGATATCAGACTTAGTGTTGTGCTGGGACAAAGCACATGAAAAGAAAGGAAGCCATGGAAAATTCGATAAATTATGGCTGGGTCCATTACAAGTCTCAAAAATAATAGGAGATAACACCTTTAGACTTAAGACCTTGACTGGAGAAGATATGCCATTACCAGTTAATGGCCAGCACTTGAAACACTACTTCCAGGCTTGAGGTAAAAGGGGGGGCAGTCCTTTTTTCTTAATGTAAAGTGCTGAGGGTAATGTACAGTTCTTCTTTTGTGTTTTCTTTTGGGTTGGCTGTTTGTATAGTTTGTCTTCTGTTTGTTTTTGCTTTTTGTTTCTTTCTGTTTGTACAGTTTTTTTTTTTGTTGTGTTGTATGTACAGCCTATTTGTTTAGTTTGTTTGTTGTCTCTTTAGCAGGGATCTTTATTTTACTTTAGAGTATTAAGGAGCAAAACTAGCAACCATTCAAAACAGTATAAAATTTAGGGTATTCAAGTTAATCATTTAGAATTTACACATAACTTGTTACAGTCATGAATGTAGAGAGTTGTTCATCTTCTGAAGTTTTGTATTCAATAAATGTGATTGAGAATTTGAAGCAAGTTTCTCACGATGACACACCTAAAATCCTTGGGTTTGTTGAACTTACCAGTGTAGGTATTAGGTGAAAAATCAGAGGTTACCCTTGCTACCATTACAATTCTCAGCTTAATTTCAGCAAGTGTCCACTCCTTGCATCATGAAGTTACAAATTGTTATATCTTATGAAGTCTTTCAAAATGAGAAAATAAAAATAAATAAATAAATAAAGTGGATTATACTAAAAATCTAGATTAAGCCATCTAAGTAACTCTACCGAGGCTATGGACGCTCGCTGGCAGTGGGGCTCTACTTAGGAGAATTGTAACGATAACCTTACCGGGGCTATGGATGCTCGCTAGCAGCAAGGCTCTATCCGGTCGGCTATGAGGGAATATCCTCACCTACGTAGGCTAATGTCAGTCACTGGTTTGTTCAACCAATCTTCAAGATGAGGATAATTAATCACGCGCACACAACTAAACTGAAAATGGAAATTCATGCATCTTTATTGAATACTTTGAGTCTCAAGTTGAATAGTAATTTGCATGAAAGATAGTCGGAAGTTATGGATTCATTTCATCTAGTTTTCTTGAACACTTTGAATTTAATTGTTTTGTTTTGGTTGCTAGTTGTTGTGATGTTCACAACACGCCCCATTTTGCTCCTTAGCAAAATGGGGACCCCTGCTGTTGCTTTGCTTTTTGCTTCTGCTTGTGTTGTTTTGCTTGGTGGTAAAGAGAAACAGAGTCAGGTGTGCAAACCTTGTTAGAAATATGGAAAATTGCATTTTTAGTACCATTGCATAATATGGTTGGATTCCTTGTGAAAAATGAGCCAGGGTTGCTTTTTGAACCATCTTAAAATTCATCATATTTTGCAAGTTATGATCATTTAGGTAAAATGTACTATCAGGTTTTGCATGATAAATGGTCAGTTGTTTGCCTTTTTTTTGTTGGCATTCATTTTAAATTTCAAAAATATTCATACTTAGTGGTTCCAGGTCTTGGGCAATTTTGTCTGGGTTTCACTCTGTATGTTACATTTGATTGTTTTGCAGAGAATGCATCGAACACTCTGATCGGCATATTTTATTCAATAGTTCAAGGGTTCGGATTCAAAACCAGGGTAATGTCATCGGCATAACAGTTGCCATCGGTGGAGTTTTGGAGTGTTCCACCGAAATGGAGTCTCTCGCCAATGACATTGTCATCGACATAACATTTAGTATCGCCCAAGTTTTTCTAGCCTTCGCCGATAAGCGATAGACGAGGAAGGGCTATCAGCAGGAGAATGGTGATCGATGAAGTTTTGAGTAGCTTCACCGATATCATAGGTCACACTGACGGAAGGCATTGGTGAGACGAGGGTGATCAGCGGGGATAATTTTTCCCTCGCCGATAGTATGGTCTCACGCCGACAGAATATAAAACGAATGACATCGGCAACACTCTTGCCGATATAAGGCGTCGGCATGGCCAACGCCATCGGTGAAGGAAATTTTGGGCTCGTTGATAGGTAAGCCTCTCACTGATGGAACAAGGAAAGGAGGCTATCGGTATGATAGGGGCGATTGGTGGAAAGAATTTGGAGTTCGCCAATGGCGAATCTCTCACCGATAAGAAAGAAATACAGGCCGCTGGGGCTGTATCGGCATAGCTCTCACCGATAGAGGATGAACGAAGGAAAAAGGCCATCGGCCAAATAACGAACGTCAGCCAGGGAATTCTAAGGCTCACCGATGGTATCTATCATGCCGATGGGCGGGAAGAAATGAAGCGATAGAATTTTAAACAGTGTTTTTTGGCGCCCGTAGCATATTTTGGTCAACGATTGTTGACCCGATGGGTTTTGAACAGTCTGTGTACATTTTGAACGCAGTTTCTGCTAATTTTGGACCTGATTTCCACATTTTCCATGGTCACCCTGATTTAAACAGATATTTTTGGTTTCTTGCTGTTCATTTGATAAATATGGTATTTATTGCTTGTCTTGTCTTGCAAGCTTGCAGTCGAGGAAGCAGCTGGAAATTCAACATAGTGACATCATGGAGGAAGGAAATCTGATCTCAGGAGCAGGAAGATAAAGATGAAGTGCAAAGAAGTCAAGGCCAACCCAATGGAGGACAGAGTTGCAGCTGAGAGCATTATTGCAATAGACAAACAGAAGTTATTGCTGAGCTGCCAGAACTTCTCAGAAGGGGCAATATTTCACCCAGATTTGACACTGCTCAGAGATATTTTGGAAGATCTGGTTCATCTGTATTTATTGCTGTAACCAGGGGTTTAGTCAGGTTTTTTGCTGTAGTGAGGACAACCAGAAAGCCTTTATATTGTGCCTCTCTACATTGTAATACTTTACAACAGGGGCTACACAGGGATTTTTAGGAACATACAGCAAGTTAGCTTAGTTTAGATTAGAAGTAGAAGAAGGAGGTCGCCTGTTTGTCTGCAGTAAGGTGCATGTGGAATGTCTGGCTGCCTTACTGTATCTGTAAAGCTTGTAAGTTCTCTGTAGTATGATCAATGAAACTAAGAGTCATTCCTACATTGTAAATCATGTATGACTATTCGTTTCTAATACAATAGAATCTGGAGTTCTGCGTCTATCTTCTGACTGTTCTCCTGCTCTTCTTTGTGTTTTGAAATATTTTCTTTGAGAGCTTGCAATTTTAAATGTATGTTTGTGAAAATGCTCAGAACTTGCATTTAAGGTTTTTACTATGGATTTGATCAAATTATTGTAGTATTTACATAGTGCATAACAGAAACAATTAGATCCTTCGGTAGATTAAATGAGGTATAGATTAGATCCTTCTAACTTTTCCCAACCCATCTGAAATATTTAGCTGAAAACGTAGAAATCTAAAGGAAATTGTCTCAAATTTGAAGAAGCATGCATAACAGAGTTAAGAGTAGACAGTTTTCATAAATGTATAAAAGAGAAGGCTGCAATAATTCAAGAAAACCATCTGAATTTGCAACACAGTAACACTTGTATGCAAATGAACAAAATACTTGTTGAAATCTATGATTCTTTTGCATATTCTTAGTCCATTAAACCACCAAACAAACCTAAACTACATAAGGCCCCTTGAACATTACAGCTTCACATTGACCAACTGAACTTGACCAACTGAACCATTGTAGACTTGGGATTAGTTGAATCTTAAATGATTCTTTCTTATCTTTCAAGTATAGTTTCAGTTCATTATATGTGAATTTTAACTTACTGTTATGATTGCATCAAAACAATCACCAACAGATATCATCCACGAACACTTCAACAATCAAGATGTTTTCATGATCAATTTTGAAATACAAATTGTTGTCAGCAGTACCTTTGTTGAAACCAATCTTCAAAAGTTGTTTATCCAATCTTTCATACCAGGCTCTTGGGGCTTGCTTCAGTCCATACAGTGCTTTCTTCAACTTGCAGACCATATCACCATGATCAAACAATTGAAATCCCTCCAGTTGCTCAATGTATACTTCTTCTTCCAAGTCACCATTCAGGAAGGCAGACTTGACATCCATCTGATATACTTTGAAATCTTTGAAAGCAATAAAAGAAATAAATAGTCTGACTACTTCAATTCTTGCCACCGGAGCAAAAGTTTCTTCAAATTCAACTCCTTCTATTTGAGAATAACCCTTGCAGACCAATCTAGCTTTATTTCTGATTACTTCACCAACTTCATTCAATTTGTTTCAGAAGACCCATTTGGTTCCAATCACATTCTTGTTTCTAGGTCTGGGAACAAGATCCCAGGTGTGATTTTTCTCAATTTGCATTAGCTCTTCCTCCATTGCTTTAGTCCAGTTTTCATCATTGTAAGCTTCATTCACTATCTTAGGTTCAATCTTTGAAATCAGACAATACTCTTCTAAATCTTGAGCAATCCTTCTTCTTGTTTGTACACCTTTGCTTTTATCACCTATGATCTGATCTTTAGAGTAGTTCAGTCTTACATACCTGGGAACTTTGGGAGTTTCTTGCACATCTGATTCTTGATCAGGCTCATTAAAAATCATCTATTCTTCCTGATTTACTGAATCAGTTTGAATCTAAATTTTAGAAGGGGCTTGAGCTCCTTGAATCATAGCACCATTCTGATCATCTTCATCATATTGATAAAACCTTGAGGGTTTTTCAATTCTTTCATCAACCTTCACATTTGTACTTTCTATAATCTTTATTAGTCTCTTGTTATAACACTGATATGCTTTGCTTTGAGTAGAGTAACCCAAGAATATTCCTTCATCACTTCTAGCATCAAACTTGCCTAGATCTTCATCTCTTTTAATGTAACATTTTCTACCAAAGAGTCTAAAATACCTCACAGTAGGAGTGATGCCAAACCAAAGTTCATAAGGAGTCTTACCAGTATTACTTCTGATTTGTACTCAATTGAGAGTATAGACTGCAGTGCTGACAACTTCTCTCCAATAGATCTGAGGAACATTTGCTTCCATCATCATTGTCCTAGATGCTTCTTGGATGGTTCGGTTCTTTCTCTCCACTACTCCATTTTGCTGTGGAGTCCTAGGAGTAGACAACTATCTCTTTATTCCATGTTTCTCACAGAATTCTATGAACTCACCGGATGTGAATTCTCCACCTCTATCAGACCTCAGACATTTTAGTTTTAATCTAGTTTCATTCTCTACCATAGCCTTGAATATTTTGAATTTCTCAAGAGCTTCTGATTTCTCTTTCAAAAAAGTTACCCACATCATCCGTGAGTAGTCATCAATTAATAACATGAATTATCTATTACCTTGCACACTTCTAATTCTTATCAGACCACATAAATCAGTATGAACTAAGTCTAATAATCTAGTAGAAGATTGTTCCTTGCTTTTGAATGAGACTCTACTTTGTTTACCCAACTAACATTCTTTGCACAAACTATTTGTAGGTTTCACCAATTTTGGAAGATCTCTTATAGCCTAAGTATTGCTTATCTTGATGATATTATCAAAATTCACATGACACATTCTCCTATGCCATAACCAACTCTGATCAATTTGCACAAATAGAAAATTTTTACTAGTACCAACTAGATGGAAGATATTACCTTTTGTTTGAGTACCGGATTCAATCTCTGTTCTAAAACTTTCAAAGATCTTACATTTTCCATTTTTGAATCAGAGATCATAGCCTTTGTCCACCAACTATCCAACACTGAGAAGATTGTGCTTCAATCCTTTAACATACAGTACATTACTGGTTTTGTTCCTTCCATCAAAAGAAATAGTTCCTCTACCTTTGATTCTACCAGTAGAATTATCACCAAACTTTACCACTCCTCCTTCATACCTTTCCAAATCTATGAACTTATTTTTATCACCTGTCATATGGTGAGAGCATCCACTGTCAATGACCCAATCATCCTTTTCTTCAACTTGGGCAGCCAGAGCTCTTTCTATAAATTTATGATTGACAGATTCAGAGAGAATTGAATCTTCTTCCTTGATGGCAATGAACACCCAGTCACTTCCAGATTTGTTTCATATCTCTGATTCATCATCTGTTACTCCTTCATTATCATCTTCTTCATGAACATAGTAACAATTCTTTTGGAACCTTGATTTGTTAGGATTTGGCCTTAAAAATCTTTTCAGACATCTTGAGACAAAATGACCAATCTTATTGCAGTTAAAACACTTAAAAGACAATTTTCCTTCATACTTACTAAATCCTCTTGGCAGTCTTTTTGCAATAAGGGCTTCAAGTTGAGCAGTTTCTGCTTCTTCTTCTTCCAGGTCTTTTCTTGCTTTTTCACACCATGATAGTTTCCTTGAAGAGTTCTCTCTCGGATCAAACCTTTGTTTACCTTTTACAGAGGCACTGGCTTTGAATGTAGATTCAGTCTTGGGGGGGAATCTCCAGACTCAATCAATTCAAATCCAACCAATTTACCAACCAATTGATCTCTTGTGACAGCTATATGGGCTCTGAATTCTTCAATGGCAACAACCTTGATTTTATAAGAAGTAGGAGGGGATCTGAGAACTTTGCCAACAATCTCATTTTCATCCAAGAGTCCACCAACACATCTAATGCCACAAACAAGCTCATTTACTCTTGGTATAAAAGTAGTGATATTTTCATCTTCTCTCATCTTTAGATTTTCAAATTTCCCTTTCAGACTCTGTAGCCTTAAATATTTAACATACTTGTCTCCTTCATACAGAGTTTCTAGTTTTTCCTAAATCTCAAAAGAAGTTTGTAGGTCAAAAACATTTGAAAGCTCTAAATCAGACAAGGCACTTAGAAGAGCTTCTTTAGTTCACAGATTGTTTTCAGCATCTATGATTTCACTTGGGGATTTCAGGCCACCCTATGGAGGAGTATACTTTGTTGAAGTCATGGTCAAGTACTGCATTCCCATACATTGCAAGTGATATTTCATGTGACTTTTCTAGAGATTAAAATTGGTTCTTCAAACTTCAGACTATCCTTCTTGTAGGACGACATCCTGGATCTCAAGCGGTTAAGCTCTTTTAGAGGAACTTAGCTCTGATACCAATTGTTAGATTCATGACAGACAACTGAGAGGGGGGGTGAATCAGTTGTCCAAAACTTTTCTTCCAATTAAACACTTAAATCCACTTTGCAATTCAGCAACATAATAATAAATCAATCATTGAAACATAATGCATTAATTTAAGAGCAACAACACATCAACACATAAGACACCAAGATTTTGATGTGGAAAACCTGGTTAAGGGAAAAACCATGGGGTGATTAACCCAAGATTGTATTCTCTGTTAGAAGAATAGAAAGAACAAAATGGCACATGCCAATTAGGGCTCACTGCCTGAGCACACTACTCACAAGAGGCCCACTGCCTACAAGAGGCACACTGTCTACAAAATATTGAGTATCACATGCATGAACTAGAGAATAGCATCTTCACTATGCTTGAATCAGTTCCATTTAAGCCCAATGCTTTTGCTCTGCCTTTCACTCTCCTCCTCACTACCACACTCTCATCTCCACAAGATTCACGTTGGAATGACTTTTCAATTCTTTATTTATACAAGACATCGACTTAGGAATGATCATCTAAGTTAGCAAACATTACAGAGCAAACACAAGAATACAACATGACTAATTACAAAAGACTTAACGCAGATCAACACACTATCAGCCACACAGATCCAAGGCTTCAATCTTCATTTGGGAACACTCCAATCTTCACACAACATCTTCAAGATCATTCACAGGATGTATATCTCATCTGGTCAGCTTGACTTAGGAAGAACACCATCATCCAGAAGTAACTCTTTAGTTGTGAGCTCAAACTTCAATGTAGACCACCAAAATGAACTAGACATGATCCAAAGACCTCCACAAGCTAGCCTGAATCACCAAGAACATCCACACTACATCTTCTTATTGAAATCCTTCTCTCCTTCATTCAGAACCTCAAGAACATAGTCTATCGTCACTGTCACAAAGGAATAGATACTTGTGGACCTCCAAACCATGAACCAATCGAGTTGTCAATTCATATTGACTTCCTAAACACTCCCTCAAATCCACAGAATAGGATAATTCATCTTCGGATCTCACCGGACCTATTTTTATCATTCTGTCACCTCTGAACACCTGTTGGAACTGGTTTTACTTGAGCAGCCACAACTTCTTTAGATCTTCATGCGGACCTTTGAAATCTATACTGAATCATCTTAAGACACATATCTACAAACCCTTTAAACTACATCCTCTGATCCTTATCTTTTCTTGGACATTTACCTTACTATCTTCACTGTTCTTCACTGTTCCTGATATGACCAATTTTCTCAATATCCTCAGCAAATAGTTCATCCAATCCTTATCATTAATGCAACAGGAGTATGTTGACATCAATGACAACACTGGTTAGGCCCATACTTGTAACACCTTCATACTCTATAATGATGTAAATAGTATCTTTCTTCCTCCATAGACCTTGTCTTGATAAGAATTCTATCCATCATATTGGGCTTGTGTGTTATGAACATCTTACATCACTTGAGATTTTCCCTTTGAGTAGATTGGATGAAGAATTCAATGTTACATTTTCTATGTTGATATGCTTGAGTTGGAGACTGAGGAATTATCTCAGTTCATTCTCTATTGGGAAGACCAAAGCTATGGTGTGATTCCCCTTAGTGAGAACCCTAAAAGTTACAAAAAAACCCTAGAACCTCTGGTGTTGTTAACCTTTATTCTTTAACCTCTACAAGATATGGACTTATTTCATGGGAAAACAACAAGCTTGTATGTTAGAAGAATTATTTACCATCACCTAGAGATGAGGAAGGAGGATCTCTCCAAGAAATGTGTTTGCAATGATTATCTCTATGATAGTAAACTTGGAGACAAGGTCTAGATTATATGTCCATTTTGTAAACTAATGTTGCTAACCGAAGATGATCCTAGTTCAACACATATAATAATAGCCATTGGTACCAGAATAGTTCCATTTAAGGGATACCTATGGAGAATGTCTAGGGGAGATGTTTCCTCCTTCAAATTTAGAGGTCTGGCATGGATTTTTCTAGGGGTTGCCAACAATGATAGTGTTCTCTACCATGACGAGTTTATAGAGTACATGTTCAAGTAGTACCTTTAGAACTTAATATATGATACTACATTGAGTAGGGAACATAAGAACAAGAAAGGTGAAAAGATGTATGTGCCAGATAAGATTGAAGAGTACAATTTATTTCCTCCTTTACTTCAGCTGACTAAACCAAATAGACAAAAAATATTTGAATTCTTTTGAAATAGTGAAGGTACAACCATAAAATGGAAGATCAGTTTTATTTTAAGTTAAAAATTGCAGGCCTAGTTGTCAAGCATGCACCAAATGGAGTAGGAGCAAGTTTTAGATTTCAAAAATTAAATGAGTATGTAAAAGCTTCTTCCATTGGTGTATGGAACATTTTTGTTTGTCAAAATTGTAGGGCACAATCAACAATGTACATGTTGTATTGGTAATCAGTAAATGTGACAAGGCAAATGCTTACAAATCATGTAGATGTCAAAGACAGATTAGTCAATTTCGAGCTACAACATATCACCTTATTATAAAATTTATTTAATCATGTTTTAGTTAAATGTTGTGTGTACCTAAAGGTAAAGGGTTTTCTTTATTGTTACTTATTTTAAAGAATCAATTATATTTTAGCAAGAAAAGAGAAAAATTCTATAACTATGCAAGGAGAAGGTAAAGAATGGATCTTTTTCCAACTTCTCACATGGATAACTTCATGAGAAGAGTTTTTCTTTTGTAGATTTCTTGTGGAAATTCATAGCTTTCCAATATAGCCATTGTACAAGGATTTCTAAAAAACTGTGTTTTTATTTTGTTGAAGAATTGAGGGAACAAAATGAACTCTATGTCAGATATTTCTTCATGGATTGCAAGTTTTTCATATGTTAATTTGTAAGTCTCTGTTATATAATAATTTTGTTCTTGAGTTTAATATAGAAACCTTGTGTTCTAAATTAGTTGCATATTCTTCATATGTTCAATGTATGGCCTTTTTATATGTTGGGAATGAGTAATTGCCTACGTTATTAGTTATTGTTTGTGAGTACAAAACTTTTAAACTTTGTGTCATTAAATTTCTTTGTGCTCACTTTTATTCTAAGTCTTTTCATGAGAACTCTAGGCAATTTTCTTATGTCTCTCATCTAGGGTTTCTTTCATTTCCATTCCCTATAGTTTCCTTTCCTGCTTTCTAGTCAAAAGCATATCCTAGAAAATTCAAATTAAATCAGGAGTTGCCCCTCTCAAATTCAGAGGAAGGTCATCATCCCTTTGATGATCTCTCCAACTGTTGTAGGTATTTTTATTACAATTCCTTTAGCAAGTCATAGTTTTCTTAACTATTCCAAACTGACAAATTTGTTTACTAACACAATTGAAACTAAAACATGGTTGTCTTGTCCTTGGTGGAAATAGAACCATTAGCCTAATGATTTTTGGCCATTTGTTAAGCATCTGGCTCATAAATTATTTCCTAAAGTAGATGTTTGGTTGGATCCTAAGGAAAGATCCATTCAAGATTTTAGAATCTAAACCATTTAAAGTAATTATTATGCATTAACTATACTATATAATCATCCCAATTCTTGATATAGAGTTTAATTGTAAAATAAATTCTCAAGTACATTGATTTTCATGATTTCTTTTTTTGTTGGAAACCATGTAAAATCTAGAATTTCACTTGTTGGTTTATTATAGTATAGCCTCATGGGCATTTTTTCCTCTTTATGGATGCTACCTTGAGTTCTCTAATTTTCATCACTATTGTTAGTGTGTTTGGACATACTAGGGTAGGTCATATAATTGTGATTAGGAGTGTATTAATGCAAACAAGAGATTCCATTAGTGGGGAAGAAGGGTAGTCTTGTGTGTAGGCATAGCATTCTCGAACCAACATCCATCTATGTCTTGGGATCATGGGGTACTATGGGTAGTGGGTACCTCACACACCCTGCCTACTTGAGTATTATATGGATATGCAGGAAAGGGTTCTCCTGGGGGTCTGACTCTAGACAGATTCAATCTGTGATTTTTCAGCTGGTAATAGATATGGACCCCAGGTATGTTTAGCTTCCTAAAGGTTCAGGGGATTCACTTGGCTACCAATGTTGTCTAACGGCTTGCATATTGGGGTAGTACCCATCACTCCATGGCTTAGGTAAAACTGATAACCACTTTGCCAGAAATGACAATTCTTGGTTTACCTCATATATGGGAACTAGTCAATTAGGTAGGGGTCATTGTCCTTTTCACTGGTAGGTCCTCTCAATGGGCTAGCTACTTCAGGGTTCTTGTGGTACTCCTCACAATGAGTTTTAGGGCCCAGGCACTTCCCACAGTTAAGAGGATAGGGATTATTCCCTGATCCGAACCTACAATTGAAATGAACAATATAGATGCAAAGAAAAAAGAACTACTGCAATAATCATAGCACCTGGAGGCCACTACAAAAAAAAAAATTCTACAGAAATTCCACCCAGTGAGCCCAAGAAAGTGCTCTAATACTAGATGAGAGGAACCTCCTACAACAATATAAGGAAAAATGCACGAAATAATAGAAATAGTAGAACACAAAAGGAATTTATTGATCGCAGGCCACTTCGAGGGGGCAACCTCCTTTGAGAAAGCTCAATCCAATAAACTCATGGATGCCTTCATTAGTCTCAACAAGTACTTATATACTGAGTCTAATCTAAACAACTATTACTTCCAATGAATGTGGGATAATACAATATACTCATGGGATGACTTACAAAGCATACACGTCCAAATGTAATATACTAACAAAGTAAACGGAAGAGTTAAACATGGGTTCCTAACAACAATCTCAGAAGGCTAAGTGGTTTAATCATCATGATCATATTTGTGGATTAATAAGTTTACATATTCCAGATGTTGCTTTGTATGCCATCATGGATATTGATTATCCACATGCATTATGGATCAAAATTTGGGAGATATATGGAGACTTGAATATTTCTCCATACTCACATGATCCTACCTTGATCACAACTCACATCTCTAATCATGATACAAAAGCAAAATGTTGCATTGACATTGAAGAATTCAACACTCCTACTATTACTTCATTAGATTGTAGAGTCACTTCCTCAAAAGCTTTCGATGCTTCATTGCAAAAGGATATCAGTCTTCCTAGCATTACTAATTGGGACATATTTCTACATGACATCACTTGTCTATTTGTAGAGTCCCACAATGTTGACATGGAAGCACACCTTGAGGTTATCTGTCTTCTTGTCGATGACAGTTTTGATGAAGCTTCATAAACATTATCCACTTTGAATATTCATGCTCTACATTGTCCTACACATGGTTCTGGATCATCATCATCCTCATCTATTGTGCATGCTCCTGATTTTATTATGACATCCTTCGACATCGACATGGGGACACCTGAGCACTCTTTGAAGGCATCAACATCGGTACCATCATCCTTGGATCAACTTCAGCATGTTTCAAGATCATACATACATCTTCTCATATGGGAAGATATGCTACATCTTTAGGTGGTTTTCTTTCTTCCCAAGGGAAGGAACATTGTTTGATATTCTTAGATCTACATCTATATTGCTTGTTGACTATTCAGCATCACTGTAGTAGGAGATGTACTATGGGGGGGTCTCATAGAGCTTCTATCATTTTTTCTCATATGGGGTGAATCTTATATTTTACTTAGTGAAGAAAGTAGTACTTCACTTGTATAATTTCTCTTTTTGGAGGGTAGTTTTTTCCCATTGGGATTTCTACCTTTCTTTGATTTTGAGAGATTGCAATGTACTTGAGTACCTTATCAGGATTCATGGCCATGACTCATTTTCCTTTTTCATTGTACATGGGTACCTCACCAAGCTTATAGTTGGGATCCATTTTTTATAATACTCACCTAAGCTAAGCTTAAGGGGGGTGCTAGTGTATACCTTTAATCTATAGGCGTACACATTTGTAATTAATCCTACTTAGGCATATTGGCGTATTGGCACATGATCATTTGAACTTGTCAAAGTAGTTGGAGTTTTTTTGAGAGGTGTCGACTTGCATCAACACCTCACACTATGTTTGTGGGAGGTTACTCGACACAACTTCATGATAGAGCAGGACCCTATCCTCTTTTCATTGAGATTCAGGTACCTAAGACAACTATATTTATACTTGCCTTATTGGCTAATACATTTGGTCAATTCTATTTCAATTTGTGTGCTTGTTAGTCTATTCCATGACATTGGTTTTCTACAAAATCAAATCTAGTATAGAGAAACATATACTTATGTCTTCCCTATGTATATTGTAGACAATTACATATAAACAAGAAGATGTATTCCTAACCTATGTGCATTTTTCTATAAAATATTTTCTACACTTTATTAACATCGACTGCTTCCTCCATCTCTGACCCATTCATGCTAGAGTTTGAGATACCAAAGTTGATAGCGAAGAACCAGTCTATTCCATGGACATCTACTTCTATCGAGAGAACCTTGAGGAATTTTGCACACTACATGTCCTATTTTCTCTCCTCATTTTCTCCCACCAATGTAATCACAAAAGTTACCCATGATTCACTATACAGCCAAGGGATCACATGCCAAGTGCCATTATTGGGCAAGACCCCCAAGCCAAGAACAACATTGCCTAAGGTCTTCTTCAGTCCCCCCACCAATGTGGTTTAATTAGTGTTTCTACTAGCACCCAAATACCATCTTTTGTTTCCCCCAGATCTAATAGAACAACAACCATTATAGAGTATATATTATTATTCACCCTGTATTAATGCAAATTGGAGATAAAAGTGCCACGAAGCACCATATAGATTTTGTACAAAATAATAACTGACCATGATTTGAAGATATTTCTCAACCTAAGATTTAATATATGTCCCATGAAATCAATTTGGCTCCTCTTTGCTTTGAGAGATATTATTGAATCCATATTGTCAACTTCACTGCAAATGGCATTCTAATTAGCATATATATTGTTTGTTGCAGTACTACCTGCATAGTTTTCATCATAAATGTTAGCATCTCCCTTGAATCATCCTCCTTTTCCATCAGGCAAGCCATCCATCACACCATACTAGTTAATGATGTCCTATTTTATTGTCATTCATGTGAAATTGCAAGTCGACCAATTTCAAATTTCTCCCACACTTTCTTTGAGTTAGCATGTAGATACTTATTTGGTTCATATGAATTGCTAGATTCACTATTTTGTCCACTTCAATGTTAGCTTCATTGTTAGGTCCATCTGGCAATTTCTTTGACCTCACATAGGTACCTATATAGGGCATTACTAAGTCAAGGGTATTCAACTGTTTATTCATACATGAAACATAAATAACTTAGTATGATGATTAGGCTCCCTCCTATATTTGAGACCCTAGAAAATAAGTTCAAACATTCCAAATTGAGACCTATGTTCCATTTATTTTGGTCCATGACCATCCACACAAGGGTATTTTTCTATTTCTATTATTTACAACATTAAATATAGAATTGAGGAACCGATGACTCAGACTAAGAAGGCCACACCATCAATAATGGAGTGTAAAATATTAGAACCATAGCCATGGATGGAGAGGCAAATGATGCAATAACAAAAATTATAGGGAGGCCCCAACTATTCTAGAGTGGGGAACATCAACAGTGAGTATGTCTTTGCAAACAAAAGTCAATACTACCCTTCTTGAAAATGTTCCTCAAATGGCAGGAGGTTGATGCAAGTATGGGCCTAACTGGTGTTGTCATTGTTGTCAACATACTCCTGTTGCATTGATGTCAAGGATTGGATGAGTTGTGTGTTGGGGATATTGAGGAAATTAGTCCTATCAGAAATAGAGAAGAACAGTGAAGACAGTGAAGCTCTATGAAGTAAAGATCTCAGTTATGATCAAGATCAAAGGATGCGCATCAAAGGTTTTGTAGATATGTGTCTAAATATGATCTAGTAAAGATTTGAGAAGTCTGTATGAAGATTTGAAGAAGTTATGGCCATATGAGTAAAACTAGTTTTGGCAGATGTTCAAAAGTGACAGAGTGACACAAATAGGTCTGGTGAGATCTAGAAATGCAATATCTTGTTTTGCAGATTTGTTGGAGTGTTTAGGAAGTCAATGTGAATTGACAACTCAATTGGTTCAAGGTTTGGAGGTCTGCAAGCATCTATTCCAATATGATAGTGATGACAGACTATGTTCTTGAGGTTCAGGATGAAGAAGAGAATGATTTCAGTAAGCAGAAGTTGTGTGGATATTCTTGGTGATTCAAGCAAGCTTGTGGGGGTCTCTAGATTGCTTCCAGTTTGTGTTGGTGGTCCACATTGAAGATTGAGCTCGTAATTAAAGAATTACTTCCAGATGATGATGTTCTTCCTAAACTTAGCTGACCAGATGATTTACACATCTTGTGGATGATCTTGAAGATGTTTTGCAAAGCATGGCATGTTCCTCAAAGAAGATTGAAGTCCCAGATCTATGTGGCCAACAAAGTGGTGATTTGCATGAAATCTTTTGTAATAAGTCAAGTTGTATTTGTGTATTTTCCCTATAATAAAATAAAGTATGCCAACTTTTTATGATTATCCCAAAGTCGATGTCTTGTATAAATAAGAGTTGTGAAGTCATTTCAAAGCATCTTGGCTAATATGAGAGTATGGTAGAGAGGAGAAGAGTGAAAGTGAGAGCAGAAGTGTTGAGCTTAAATGGAACTGACTCAAGCATGGTGAAGATGCTAATATTTAGTTCAAGTATGTAATATTTATTATTTTGTAGACATTATGTCTCCTGTAGGTAGTGGGTCTCTTGTGAGCAGTGTACTCAAGTAGTGAGCCCTAATTGGCATGTGTCATTTTGTTCTTCTTATTCTTTTAACAAAGAATACAATCTTGGGTTAGTCACCCCATGGTTTTTCTCTTAACTGGGTTTTCCATGTTAAAATCTTGGTGTCATATGTGTTAATATGTCTCTGCTCTTGAATTATTGCATTGTGCTTCCATGATTAATTTATTATTATGCTAATGAAATACAAGAAGGATTTAAGTGTTTAAAGATTAGAAAGTTTTGAGACAACTAATTCACACCCCCCTCTCAGTTGTCTATTCTAAAACTAACAATTGGTATCAGAGCTAAGTTCCTCTAAAAGAGCTTAACCACTTGAGGAGATCCAGGATGTCTTCTTATAAGAAGGATAGTCCGTGGTTTGATGGAACAAATTACACTCTTTGGAAAAGCCACATGGAATGTCACTTGTAATGTATGGGAATGCAATATTGGACCATAACTTCAAAGAAGCATGTTCCTCCAAAGAATGGTCCGACAACTGTAGATGAAATCAAAGATGCTAAAGACAATCTTCAAGCTAAAGAAGCTTTATTAAGTGCCTTATCTGATTCAGAGTTGACAAATGTTATAGATTTAAAAATTGCATATAAGATTTGGGAAAAATTGCAACTTCTGCATGAAGGAGATAAATATTTTAAATGTGCCAAGCTACAAAGTCTGAAAGGAAATTTGAAAACCTGAAGATGAATGAAGATGAGAATATCACTACATTTATGCCAAAAGTAAATGAGCTTGTTTGTGGCATTAGGTGTACTAGTGGATCTTGGATGAAGATGAGATTGTTGCCAAAGTTCTTAGATCCCTACCTCCTACTTACAAACACAAGGTTGCTGCTATTGAAGAATTCAGATCTTTTTCAAATATCACAAGAGATCAATTGGTTGGAAAATTAGTTGCATTTGAATTGGCCAAGTTTGGAGATGCACCCCCTAAGACTAAATCTACATTCAAATGTAGTGCCTCTGTAAAAGACAAACAAACATATGATCCAAGAGAAAACTCCTTAAAGAAACTATCATGGTATGAAAAGGAAAGAAAAGATATAGAAGAAGATGAAACAGAAGCTGTTCAACTTGAAGCCCTTATTGCAAAAAGATTACCAAGAGGATCTGGTAAGTATGAAGGAAAATTGCCCTGCAAATGTATCAACTACAACAAGATTGGTCATTTTGCCTCAAGGTGTCTGGAAAGATTTTCAAGTGCAAATCAAAACAGATCAAGATTCCAAAAGAAATTTACTATGTTCATGAAGATGATGAGGATGAAGGAGTAAAAGATGATGAATTAGAGACAAGAAACAAATTTAGAAGCGACTAGGTGTTTATTGCCATCAAGGAAGAAGATCCAATGCCCTCTGAATTTGTCAATCATAAAATGATAGAAAGAGCTCAGGCTGCCCAAGTTGAAGAAAATGATGATTGGGTCATTAATAGTGGATGCTCCCACCATATGACTAGTGACAAATATAAGTTCATAGATTTGGAAAGATATGAAGGAGGAGTTGTAAAATTTGGTGATAATTCTTCTCACAGAATCAGAGTTAGAGAAACTATTTCTTTTGATGGAAAAAAGAAAACCAATGATGTAATGCATGTTGAAGGTTTGAAGCATAATCTTCTTAGTGTTGGATAGTTAGTGGACAAAGGCTATGATCTCTGATTCAAAAATAGAAAATGTAAGATCTTTGAAACTTCTAGAATAGAGATTGCATCTGATACTCAAACAAGAGGTGACATCTTCCACTTGGTTGGAACTAGCAAAAGTTGTTTATTTGTTCAAATTGATCAGAGTTGGTTGTGGCATAGGAGAATGTGTCATGTGAATTTTGATAATATCATCAAGATAAGCAACACTCAGGCTGTAAGAGATCTTCCAAGATTGGTGAAACCTACTAATAGTTTGTGTAAAGAATGTCAGTTGGGTAAGCAGAGCAGAGTGACATTCAAAAGTAAGGAACAATCTTCTACCAGATTGTTGGATGTAGTACATACTGATCTATGTGGACTGGCAAGAATCAGGAGTTTGCAAGGTGATAGATATTTCATGTTATTAATTCATGACCACTCCTAGATGATGTGGGTGACTTTTCTGAAAGAGAAATCTGAGGCTTTTGAGAAATTCAAAATATTCAAGGCTATGGTAGAGAATGAAACTTGATTAAACATAAAATGTCTCAGGTCTGATAGAGGTGGAGAATTCACATCAGGAGAGTTCATAGAATTTTATGAGAAACATGTGATAAAGAGACTATTATCTGCTCCAAGGATTTCACAGTAGAATGGAGTAGTGGAGAGAAAGAACCGGACCATCCAGAAAGCATCTAGAACCATGATGATGGAAGCAAATGTTCCTCAGATCTACTGGAGAGAAACTGTAAGCATTGCTATCTATACTCTTAATCAAGTACAAATCAGAAGCAATATTGGTAAGACTCCTTATGAACTCTGGTTTGGTATCACTCCCACTGTGAAGTATTTTAGAGTCTTTGGTAGCAAATGTTACATTAAAAGAGATGAAGACCTTGGAAAATTTGATGCTAGAAGTGATGAAGTAATATTCTTGAGCTATTCTACTCAAAGCAAAGCATACCGGTGTTATAACAAGAGATTGAGAAAGATTATAGAAAGTACAAATGTGAAGGTTGATGAAGGCATTGAAAAACCCTCAAGGTTTTATGAATATGAAGAAGATAATTAGAATGATGTTTTGGTCCAAGAAGTTCAAGCCCCTTTTGAAATTCAGATCCAGATTGATCTAGAGAATCCTGAAATACAGGAAGAAAAGATAAGTTTAAATGAACCCATCCAAGAAATAGAAGTACAAGAAATCCCCAAAACTCCCAGATATGTAAGACTGAATCATTCTGTAGACCAAATCATAGCTGATAAAAGCAAAGGTGTTCAAACAAGAAGAAAGATTGTTCAAGACTCAGAAAAGTATTGTCTGATTTCAAACATTGAACCAAAGACTGTAAGTGAAGCATGTAATGATGAAAGTTAGACTAAAGAAATGTAGGAAGAGTTGATGTAGATTGAGAAAAATCACACTTGGGATCTTGTTCCCAGACCTAGAAACAAAAATGTGATTGGAACCAAATGGGTCTTCTAGAATAAACTGAATGAAGATGGTGAAGTAGTCAGAAACAAACCCAGATTGGTCTTCAAGGGTTATTCTCAAGTAGAAGGAGTTGATTTTGAAGAAACTTTTGATCCAGTGGAAAGAATTGAAGCAGTTAGATTATTTCTTGTCTTTGTTGCATTCAAGGATTTCAAAGTATATCAGATGGATGTCAAGTCTGCCTTCCTGCATGGTGACTTGGAAGAAGAAGTATACATTAAGCAACTGGATGGATTTCAATTGTCTGATCATGGTGATATGGTCTACAAGTTGATGAAAGCACTATATGCACTCAATCAAGCCCCAAAAGCCTAGTATGAAACACTAGATAAGTATCTTTTGAAGAGTGGTTTCAACAAAGGTACTGCTAATAGTAACTTGTACTTCAAAATTGATCATGAAAATATCTTGATTGTTGAAGTATTTGTTGATGATATCATTTTTGGAGGAAGAGATAGTATGTACAAAACTTTTGCAAATCAAATGAAAAGTGAATTTGAGATGTCCATGTTTGGGGAAATGAATTTCTTCTTGGGTCTGCAAAACACTCAAGCAAAGAAAGGAATCTTCATTTCACAGACCAAATATGTGAAAGAATTGTTGAAGAAATTTGGGATGGAATACTCAAAACTAATGAATACTTTCGTGGCAACTGTAGGAGTACAATCAACACTGAGAGGGGGGGTGAATCAGTGTTGTGTGAATTTTCAAATATTTTTACACACTTTAACTTTCAGAGCACAAGGAGAGAAAGATAGCATTGATTTGTCAAATACATATGCACATGACTTTGAATACAGAAAGAGAACAAAACTTCATAAGTAAATCATACACACAGAGAGAAGATTATGACACAAGAATTGCATGAGTGGAAAACCCTCCAAGGGTAGAAAAACCACTCTAAACTGCCTCACTGGCTACAAAGAAGCCTCACTGGCTACAATATGTGTCTCACTGACAAATATTAAGGTCTCACTGACCTACAAGCCTCACTGGCATAGACAATTTTCAATCATAAAATTCTATGTGCAAGAATTCATTGCTATTCAATCTGATTTGCACCATTATGCAACCTGTGTTTCATCATACACCCTTATACCTCCTATTTGATTTTCAAGTCAAGACCATACAAAACAATTCCTTTTACACATCTTTACAACACTCTTATCTCTGCAAATTTGATTCACCTATGCATATTCACCTGCATTTTATCTTCATGGTTCAATATGTAAGTTTATTGCATGATGTCCTCATACTGTGTTTGATCCATTCCTGTACAAACATAATCTCACATACAATAACGTGATTCATCTGTATAATATCTTCAACACTCCATATTAATCCACATCACCACACTACTTTAATGCACCTGTAATGCCATTAAATATGAAAAAATAACCTTTCACATTTAACTCTTCTCTACTTTTTTTAATTTTACTTTTCATTTTCTTCTTTTCAAAAATATGTTCTCCCTGTTCAATTTCATCTTCTGCAAATCTTCATCTTTTTCTTTGAATATCTTCAACAATAATATTTTCAATCTTCCCTTGTAAAAAATAAAATAAAATCTCTTTGATCATCTTCAAAATGTCTCTTCATATTCCTTTGAAGAAAATACATTTCCATTTCTATCATAAGATATTCTTCAACCTGTAAGAATAAAAACATATGTAAATATATTTTCTTCTGCAAGATCATCTATGATCATTATTTTTGAAATTCTTTTCTCTACAAAATTCATCTCAAAAATATCTTTAAAAAAATCATAATGCACTTGAAAAATTTCACTCTTCACTGTTCTTCATATTTTTTATTTCAAAAAAAAAAATCATCTTCTTCAAACCCTTCATCTTCTTTGCAAAAAAAAAATTCTTTGTCTTCTTCAAAATATTCTTCAATCTGCAACAAACGAGTTTTCAAAATCCCATTTGCCAAAAATATTCAATAAAAAAAAATCAATCTTATCATCTTCTCAAAAATATAATCTTCTCACAAAAATGTCTTCCAAAAATATTTCCAATATAATAGAATGTCTTTAAAAAAAACATTCTAAAAATAAACCCCTTAAATCCACCACATGAAATTCCTTTCATATTCTAAAAAAAACTTTCCCCTTTATCTTTTACTTCAGCCACAACATGAAAAAATAGATTTTCTTCATAAAAAGAAACTCTCCTTTAAAGTCTCCCAAAATCTCCTTAAAGCTCTCCTTGAAATGTGCCCCCTAGAAAATAGCACAAAAAAACATTTTAAAAGCTCATACAAAGATTTTAAATAAAGCCATAAAATGGCTTATTCACATTCCCCTCTTAAAGCATATTTAATGCTTTTTCTTTTTTTTAAATGTTTTATATTTGAAGCTTTATAAAAAGCTTTATAAAAAGTCATTGGAAACCTTTTCATGCTCCCCTTTAAATAAGACTTTCTAATATAAATGATATTCCATGCTCTTTTTTTTTTAAATCAAGCTCTTCATAAATTAAATAAGGATATTCAACCAAATTCAAATGGTAAATAGAATATGAAGGGGCCGGTAGGTGTCATGAATTAAAATCCTCTAGTAGGTTGCTCTAAGTAGTATAACCTACTCTTGCAGGTCAACATTACTTTATAATATAAAGTGCATACTTTGACATTTAATCTCTTTGTATACACTTAGAGCTTATAGTTAGGATTTTAACATTTTAGGCATTTTGATAACCATTGATTCAACCATTAATAAACATTAATGCCTCACTTTGATCAAGCATGACAAGATGAACTTTATCAGCAACCTTGTATCATAAAACATATGCATTGTATCATACTTATCCTGATTGATGATTCTGATCATGCAGTCTTGTGAATATCAAGAATGTACACAAACTGATCAAACAAGTTAGCATTTCCTGACTTAGCCATGAAGCAACATATCAACCTGAAGTATATGAACAACTTCTGTAAATACCAACACATTTTTGACATCAATGACAACTAACTTTCATCAGCAACTAGATGTAAATTAAGCAAAGATGATGACTCTCCTAAGGCTAATTATAAAAAGTACAGGTCAATGATTGGAGGACTGTTGTATCTTACTCAAACTAGACCTAACATTATGAATGTTGTTGGTCTTGTTGCTAGATTCCAAGCTGATCCTAGAGAATCTCATGTCATGGAAATCAAGAGGATTCTCAAATATCTAAAAGGAATAGTTGAGTATGGTTTATGGTATCCCAAGTATCATGATTTCTCTCTTCATACATATACAGATGCTGATTCGGTAAGAGATGTGGATGACCGGAAGAGTACTAGTGGTAGTGCATTCTTTTTGGGGAAAAGATTAGTTTCTTGGCTAAGAAAGAAACAAGAGGCAATATCTCTATCCACTGCAGAAGCAGAATATATTGTAGTAGAAAGTAGTTGCACTCAAGTATTGTGGATGAAGCAAATGCTAAGAGATGTCAGAGTGGAGTATGAGGAACCTATCACAATCTTCTGTGATAATTCAAGTGCAATAAATATATCAAAAAATCTGGTGTTGCATTCAAAGACAAAACATATATCCATCAGGTTTAACTTTTTGAGAGAGCAGGTGAACAAGAAAGATGTCAAATTGGAATTTGTGCCCTCTAAGGATTAGATTGCAGACATCTTTACTAAACCTCTACCTAAGGACTCTTTTGAGTATCTTAGGGAGAAGTTAGGGATTATTACCCCTCCAATTTTGAATTAAGGTACACTGATGTGCATCAGTCTGGTGGATATCACAGTCATATCTTGTGATCTGGATCGATGATAGGAAGCTGCTACTCAAGGGGAGCAGTCTGTATGATTCTAATTAATGCAAGTATGTGCCCTTTGCCATTGATGTCAAAGGGGGAGAGAAGACATGTGAAAAACAAAAGTGGTTACTGATCAAAGGGGGAGTAGCAAAGAAAGAGCAAACATATGAATGATTGTTGTTGATAATCGGAGCTATGTCAGTCAGTGAGGATAAGTGCTTGTCTTGATGGTTAAAATAGTTTTTCACATCATATGTTGCCATCAATGACAAAGGGAGAGATCGTTGCAAGTATGGGCCTAATCGATATTGTCATTGATGTCAACATACTCCTGTTGTATTGATGTCAAGGATTGGATGAGTTGTGTGCTGAGGATATTGAGAAAATTAGTCCTATCAGAAACAAAGAAGATTAGTGAAGACAGTGATGCTCTATGAAGTAAAGATCCTAGCTCAGATGAAGATTAGAGGATGTGCATCAAAGGGTTTGTAGATATGTGTCTAAAGATGATCCAATAAATATTTGAGAGGTCCGCATGAAGATTTGAAGAAGTTATGGCCATATGAGTAAAATCGGTTCTAGTGTTGGTCATGATGTTAGTCATAAGAAAACATAGAATAAAAATTGCACAACCTTTACTCATCTTGAAAAATACGATGAATTCAGAGAATTCATGATCCCAAGTCTTCATGGATTAGTTCATAACCTACTGACGTTACTCAGTGGTTGATGTGCATTGCTGTTTTCTATTTTGGGGCCTTACTTTCATCAACAGGATCTAATAAGATGCTACAAAGAAACGTTATTTCATAGTATATTTCTCCAGATGATGTATTTGGACTTAAATCTTTTCTTGATATATGTCAATTAGACATGCTTTAACTCAAATATGCTATTGATTTTTAGTTATCTTCGAGATATCTGCATATTTATTACTATTTGCTTCTAATTATCAATTATTGCAATTGTGATGGTGGATTATTTTGAAATTGAAAGAAATTGAAAAGAATACTTCAAATAATGATGAACCTTTAGTTATTGAGCCACATACACATCAAATACAGTCACGAAAGATATGATGAATTTAGAGAATTCATGATCCCAAGTCTCCATGGATTAGTTCATAACCTACTGACGTTACTCAGTGGTTGATGTGCATTGTTGTTTTCTATTTTGGGGCCTTACTTTCATCAACAGGATTTGATAAGATGCTACAAAGAAACGTTATTTCACAGTATATTTCTCTAGATGATGTATTTGGACTTAAATCTTTTCTTGATATATGTCAATTGGACATGCTTTAACTCAAATATGCTACTAATTTTTAGTTATCTTCAAGATATCTACATATTTATTACTATTTACTTCTGATTATCAATTATTGCAATTGTGATGGTGGATTATTTTGAAATTGACAGAAATTGAAAAGAATACTTCAAATAATGATGAACCTTCAATTATTGAGCCACATACACATCAGCGACAGTCATGAAGAGAAGAAATCAAACCATATGTTCACCAGGACATTCCACAGCTAGATACAGTCGATGCTAACTTCAAAGGAAGGAACGAAGACAACACATGCAAGCTGATATGTACTCCAAGGGACGCAGCAGATCAAAGCATGTATCAAGAATTCATACACTGATTACTCAAGATTTATGATGGATTGTAATCAAAACAGTCTTCTCATTCATTAAGTATGCAAGAACATATATGTATACAACAACTTTGAAATAGGCCCTAAATACTTCAGCAAACAAATTTCAATTAAGTTTTGAATGTTTAAAACAAGGCATCCCTACACCTTTTATAGAACAAGGTGAGGGAGCAGTTACAATTGACCTACGGTTATGATTTCTTCTTTTATGATCAACAGTAGATATTTCACTTTTGACTTTGTCAACGTGTATCACGTGACACAAATTCCTAGCTGGCAACCATCTGAATTAATTATTTTCTCAAGTATCAGATGCTTATGTCTTTTCTTGGTATTGTATCTTCATTTACTCTTTATCCTTCAAGTTCCTTATCTTCATCATCAGGAGCATCAGGATCATCGCTTCCCAAATCTTCATCATCCTAATGACTTTCTCCTTGTATATGGACCTGCATGGATGTCCAGATATTTTCATAAGATTGTACCATCTTTTCTACTTCCCCGCCATCTTGAGTTTTTGCTTTGGTGATGGCATGCTTGTGTATCTGGTATTTGCCTTAGAGAGTTTCTAATTTACTCCTCTTGCTGCTAGATGTTTCATTGTAGTTTTCTACTCTGACCTTGATCCTCATGATTTTGTCCATGACTTCTTCCGTCAGGTGATTTAGCAGGTCATAAGCTACTAGCTGGAAATTGTTATGTAGAGCTTTAATAGCAAACTCTTCATCTTGATTTTCAATCTTTTCCTCTACTTCACCCTCTAAGGTCTCCAAGACCTTTGCCTCATATGACATCATGTCATGCAACTTCATACTGATGTCTCTTAATTTGCTGTTGCATCTTTTGACACATCACACTCAAATCGGATGTCCTTGTACCATATGTCAATCAGTATGGCAGTATTATTATTTAATATTTGGTTACTTATGAGAACCTGAGGATTAATCCTCTTTATTTCACCTAAAGCACTCAATGCTTTCTCTAACTAAAAAGACCTTCTTCCTGTCTCCATCTGTAATTTGTTGACCTTCTTCCTTGAGATGCTTAAAGAATTCCACCTCTTCAAAGAGGCTTTCACTACTTCTGCTCCATCAAATGTGGACAACATCCATTTCCTCATTATTGATGACTCATGCTTCATGAGATCCAATTTATTCACCTCATCCTAGGAAATAGCATTCAATGGGACTGCATGATCACTTGAAATATCATCAGGGTTAGTTAACCTTTTTATATAGGCATGCAGCTGAGTAATGTGCTCTTTATGCTGCTTGGTTTTCTCTTTTTCCCTCTTCACCCTTTGGGTCAATGAATCAATTATATCTTTTCCCTCTTGGCCTTCTTGATCCTCATTAGCAAATCCCAAATCTACTGTCAACTGTGGGAATTGCTATCTGAGCGGTCCTTTTTCCCGTAGCAACATCTCTTCTTATGGCCGAAGTCAATCTGGCCTACCTCCTTGGCTTCATTAGAGTCTTTGAAAATAGCATTGAAACATCAAACTCTTGTATCTCTAATCCAGAATCTGTGCTTATCTCTTTCTCAAGCCATGGAGGAACTTGGTCTTTGGATCTTGGGCACCACCATCATCATGATGATCATCCTGACTTTTAGTAACTGCATCTATTTTTGATGGAGATGGTGACCTTCTTATTTCTTCCTCATGATGCTCTTCATGAGGGTGATCCTAGGGTATTTCCTCCTGCTGAGGAACTTCTTTTTCTAGAGGAGTTTCCTTTTGAGGTGGAGGATCTCGTGATGCTTCCACCTGATGATCATGCACTACCTCCTTCTGTATCTCATCTACTTTGGCGATTTCCTCATCTTGAGGCATGTTCGTATTAGTGGATGTTATTGTGCCTATCTTAGGTACACTAACCTGATCTGAAGCTGCAATCTGCTCCGCACTTGTAATAATTGCTTCTTGAACTTTGAGAGCAGGATCAATTGTTGTATCCCTTTCTTCTGCTCCTTTTTCTTGTACTTCTACTACTTTGGGTTCAGCAGATGTATCTTGTTGCTGCTGACCCATATCCAAAGTGTGGCCTTCTACTTCTTCCTTCTTCACTTTCTCACTATTTTCTTCTTTGTCAGGTGTTCCCACTGGATTTTCAGGATGTGCTACATCCTCCCTATGTGTTAAATCTATCACTTCAAGGCTGGTTACCTGGTCAACCAATGTATCAAGTCCCATTTCTTGGGCTACCTTTTCTAGGCTCTTTTCTTTCTCTTGCTCTACTTGCTTCAGTTCTTCTAACACAGCCACCTGTGCTGATGGTGTTCCTTGTGGTGTTATGCGGGTATTAGCAACAAGAGTCTCCATTCGTTGCGAGGCAACATTGTCTACGACCTCATCATCTGATAGGTCTACCATCTCATCTAATGAGAAATGACCTCCTTGACTTGCACCAGTGGTTTCCTTCATTTGTTCTTCAACTTGTTCTGTCTTAAACTAAATGATGGTGGAAGTGGCACATTGTGCTGCATTTCCTTTCTGAATACTTCTCCACTAGCTCCCCTTATCATCACAGGGGCATGTATTATTTCACCTCTCATGGATGTTATTGGTTTCTTAGGTGTGGATGCCATCACCTGAGGTGCTTTCCTCTTTCTAATGAGGGGCATTGGGTCTTCTTCTTTAGGCTCTTTCTCAAGAGGAACATCCTCTTCCATTTGTTTTTGGGATGCTTGACCCTCCTCATATGTTTCAATAGTTTCGATAGCTGGCCTCTGGATCTTTTTAGTTTTTTGTTTATCCATAGGAGGCGGTGCTGATGAGGCTAACGCTTGTCCTGATGCAGATGCATCTTCAGCTGTTATAATTACTCTTTCAATTATTACCCCTTTAGGTTCATTGTCAATTTTCTTACCTCGGGGGGGTCTCTTGCTTTGTTCTTGAGGCAGCATTCTTTCTCCTTTAGATTTCCTCTTTTCAATCAGAAAGTCATCATATTCATTGTCAGGAAGCTCCTGCCTCTTCTTCTTATTGTCAACAGTAAGGGCTAGACCCTTCTTCTTTAGTGCACTTATCTGTTCATCTACCCAAGCTTGGGTTAACTGTAGGGTCTTGCCTGTAAACTGATCTAAAGATATATCCTCATGTTGTGTAAGATCAGGTGCTGAAATAGTGTCATTATATATCTTTTTCTCTTCATACTCATTAGCTATTATCTTGCCATCACCCCCCTTCAACTAAGTAGGCACTGGAATATAGTCAAAAGTTCTGACCTGATTGAGAGTCAACCTTTGGTATTTTCTTCTTCTAGCCTCAGCTTCATCCTCACAATCTGTCTAGAAATCTTCTAAGCTCTTCTGATGGATGGGCTTCCCCATGATCTTCTGCATCCTGCCATATGGATCATATGACCTTACCAGTGGGAATGGCTGTAATTTCATCATACTCAAGCTAGCTATGGCTTTCTTTATGTTTTCAAAATCTGGGCATATATACCAGCCCATTGTTACTAGAAACAATACTGGTGGAAGTTTATTATTTGCTTTGTATGCATCTAGTATTGTAGATATTTACCTCATAAACTCCATTAACACTACTGCATCAGTGGGATACCTGGGGAGCATGAGGGGCTGACCTGCAAAACCCTCTATTCTGATATAGGAGAAAGTAGCATATTGTATAAACTAGGCACCATGCCTGTAAATAACCTCTTGAGCTTCCATGCTCAGTCTTTTAGTCCTATCTTCCTCCATTGTCCTGACCAGATGCATAGAAAATGCATCATTCACTAGTTTATAATCAGGGAGGTAATTTACTCTCTACAGCTGGGGATAATGATCCCAGATGTGGGCATCATTTGTAGTGCCACCAATCTTTCCTTCTGTTGCAAGTGCACTGAATGTACCTTTGTATGCACATGAATATACCACATATGAAGTCATGTAAAATGCACACTCCAGGCCCCCTAGGTTCATGAGTTGATCATGTAGGGCATCACTTATCATTTTTGCCCACAGTGGCTTGTTGTCTGTATACAAACACATCAAGATAACCCCATACATTCAATCTTTGAAACTCCTAGCATCAGGCTGGCCTATCACTCTACTAAAGAGGGCTATCATGTACTAGTATTCATCATCAAAATTAAACTTGTACATATGCACTGGTAGTTTGGCAGCTGTAGGATAAGGACTATTCTTTTCCCTCCATTGGTAAATTCTCTTTCTAGTAGCTTTCCTATTGTTTTCATATTCAGTTTCCAACTTCTTCAAGTCCATGCTGGCAACCTTCTTTCCTAATGGAAAAATGAAAGTGACTGCAATCCCCTTGATAGATAGATCAGCATAAACCCTGCCATGTTTTTCTACTTTTCTGGTCTGTGGGTTATAGTTCCTTGCACATTCAATAATTAATTCCAGAGCTTCCATAGAGTAAGGGAATCCTGCAGCACTCCACATCCCTAACACAAAAAAAATTGCATCCAATAAGGTGATGTTATTCTTTTCATCACTCATCTTAACTGACCATGCTACCAAATCAGTATTTCCTTGGTGTGTGTCTATGATGGCACCATATTTAAATTGTACACCTTCAGGTTGAGCGAACATGGGTTTAAGAAATTCAGCCTCAGACTTGCTCAGTCTCTTGTCTGCCATGGTCTCCTACAATAAACATGACTAGTCTTACCATACAATACTTCTCATGTACACAAATAACAATATATTATCACGGCGGGATGCACATTATACCCATTTATCATCACTTTATTATAACATGCATAATTCACAGCTTCAAACTAGTAGAAATCATACTACCTGGACATGCAGAAATGACAGGAGGAGGGTTTCAATTACTTACTTGACTACGCTTATTCTCTTGCTTATGCTAAGGATTATGTGAACAAGACTCAAATACCAGTGATGTTCATGTGTCCTATTCTGCTGCAAGCCGTATGCGTCCGCAGGTAGTCGTATGAGGATTTGAAAGCTCAGTGCTCTATAAAAACTTGCTTCTATCGCAAGGTAAGTGTAAAATGACTATGTAAATTCACTTTATCCCTCTTATTAGGGCAATTTTAGGGCAACACAAGGTTTATTCAATCTTAACCATCGATCTCCTATCATTAATTAATGGATGTTGCCAAGTGTCTAGATTGCATTCGCAGTATGCGGGAATCCACCTATTACATTTATGGCATTTAATGTCATGGCGACAAAAGGAGTGGGGTGATCTCTGAATATCGAGTGATATTCTAAATATTGGGTAATATTCAGAATATGACCCCCTAGGTGTAATATGACCATCCACCTTTGGTAGGAAAACTTATGTCAAAAACATCAGGTGATGTTTGAGAATATCAGGTGATATTCAAACATCAGATCACTTTTGAAATGTTGGGTGATACTAAAAATATTAGGATGACGTCATTAGGATAATCACTTAGTTCATTGTTGTTGCACTATGATGTCATCGTCATGTTATGCAGAAAGGGGCGCTGTTGGAAATATACCTCCATGAGGTAGAAAGGATGATAACGTCATTGTCATGGCCATTTTCTTTGTCTATTAGGATTATATGACATCATCAGGATATTGGCTCTAGGGTGATATTTGAAAGATAAGGTGATATTCAAAATATTGGGTGATAATGGGAATATGACCCTCGCAAAATGTATGACATTGTTTGATGGGTAAATACCTCTATCACCTAAAGTTGACGTCCGGATTTCTCGATAAATGATTTATCAAGTGACAAAATTGGATCAGGGTGATCTTTTATAAGATGACTGATGTTAAGAAATATGATCCTCCCCTCGGAATATCAAGTTTGACTAGGACTTTGACTCGCCATAACTCTTGTTTGTTAAGGAATATTAGGGTGAGCCAAAAGGCAAACCTGCATGAAATTTTGTAATCGATCCAACCATGAGGTTATTGTCATGAAATATTAACTTTGAAAAATTGACCTCATCATGATGACTTACCCAATCCCCTTTATGCAAGATCATCTGCATGACTTACTTTTACCAGACTACCAACAAGTAGAAAAAACAAGCCAAGCCAAACAAAAGTTGGGTCCCTATTTTGTCAAGTCAAAATGGGGTGTGTTGTTTAACCATACAACATCTAGAAAATGTTCAAAAGTGATAGAGTGACACAAATAGGTCCAATGAGATCCAGAAATGCAATATCTTGTTCTGTAGATTTGGTGGAGTGTTTAGGAAGTCAATGTGAATTGACAACTCAATTGGTTCATGGTCTAGAGGTCCGCAAGCATCTATTCCAATATGACAGTGATGACAGACTATGTTCTTGAGGTTTGGGATGAAGAAGAGAATGATTTTAGTAAGCAAAAGTGGTGTGAATATTCTTGGTGATTCAGGCAAGCTTATGGGGGTCTCTAGATTGTGTCCAGTTTGTGTTGGTGGTCCGCATTGAAGATTGAGCTCGTAATTGAAGAATTACTTCCAGATGATGATGTTCTTCCTAAATTTGGCCGACCAAATGATTTACACATCTTGTGGATGATCTTGAAGATGTTCTGTGAAGCATGGCGTGTTCCGCAAAGAAGATTGAAGTCCCAGATCTATGTGGCTGATAAAGTGGTGATTCACATGAAGTCTTTTGTAATAAGTCTAGTTGTATTTGTGTATTTTCTCTATAATAAAATAAAGTATGCCAACTTTTGATGATTATCCCAAAGTTGATGTCTTGTATAAATAAGAGTTGTGAAGTCATTTCAAAGCATCTTGGTGAAGATGAGAGTGTGGTAGAGAGGAGAAGAGCGAAAGGTAGAGTAGAAGTGTTGACCTTAAATGGAACTGACTCAAGCATGGTGAAGATGCTAATCTTTAGTTCAAGTATGTAATATTTATTATTTTGTAGACAATGTGTCTCCTATAGGAAGTGGGCCTCTTGTGAGTAGTGTGCTTGGGTAATGAGCCCTAATTGGCATGTACCATTTTGTTCTTCTTATTCTTTTAACAGAGAATACAATCTTGGGTTAGTCACCCCATAGTTTTTCCCTTAACCAGGTTTTCCACATTAAAATCTTGGTGTCATATGTGTTAATATGTCTCTGCTCTCGAATTATTACATTGTGCTTCCATGATTAATTTATTAATATGCTATTGAAATACAAGAAGGATTTAAGTGTTTAAAGAATATTAAGTTTGAGAAAATTGATTCACCCCCCCCTCTCAGTTGTCTATTCTAAAACTAACAGAGGTATGTTACAAGTTTATTATCTAGTCAAATTTATTCTTTAGTCTTGAGTTTTTTATCTTATAAGAGTGGAATCATAGAGATGACCTCAATAGGCCTATCGGCACTTGACTGGTAGTGAGGCAATGTGTAGGTAGTTAATGAGATGAGAATCATTCATGTAGATTAATGTAAGTGAAACTAGATGACCTTAGTTCACAAAGGATGGGAATAAATACATATGCACACACTTAGAGCTTTGGAATATGGATGGTTATGCTAGCTTTTCATTTTGATTCCTTGATCATGTTTTCATGTTTATTTAGCCTAGTGTGTTGGTGTAAGTAGAGATTCTAGCTTCTTAACTTGTGTTCATCTTTGGAATTCTTAGGAGCATTCTCCAAGTAGAGTCACCATTTGTTATGCCTTATGTACATGCCCCACTTTTCTTATGAGCTTATGAATATTATCTGGAAATACTACAACTACGGGAGTTTTTGAAGATTCATTATGTTGAATGTTAATCATCAACCACCATCACTATCTTAATTACTAATTTTCTAATGTAGCTATGAAATAATTGGTTCCGTAGAGGGGAATACACACACCTCCTTAGTGAAATAATGATTTTATAGGTTCATTGAGAAATAAATGTGAAAGAGTGCAAGGGAAGCCTTGAACCCACGACACATACCAAAAATAAGGAGCAAGAAAAGACATGCCTCCCTCAGTCTTAGGGTGTCCGCCCTAAAGATTATCGAAGCTCATAGGAATTTCAAGAGATAACCTTCATGAGGAGAATACATCAGGAGAATGATAAAAGGATCAATTCTTTTGTATTGGAAATATTGGAGTAATGCATTTACCAGGCCCTAAAAAGTTCCAAACATGACAACTTGAAGAGTGTATTAGTGTTGATTTTATTAATTCATTCAAAGACTCCACAAACTAACTTTGAAGAATTTAAAGATCAGTTCTGCAAAATTTAGAGTTCAATTCTGAAGAATTTTCTTTAATGGGTCAAGTTTCATTACCTCCTAGGTTTCGCCTCCACCCCACTGATGAAGAGCTCGTCAAGTACTATTTGAAGAGAAAACTGTGTGGGTGGCCACTTCGAGTTGATTCCATTATAGAGATTGATTTATACAAGTATGAGCCTTGGGATTTACCAGGTAAGGCATTAATCTTTCTTAGATGACTTTGAATTTTTACATCAGAAAGCAAGAAATGAAATGAATTAAATTGATGTACATAAATAACCATAGTAGGTCATTGGAACTCAAAAGTACATTCAGTTACAAATGAGATGTAATGGATTAAATTAAAAAAAGTTAAACTCTAAACCTTAAGATAAAAATATACATATATATAGCCATGTCAGAAAGTTGAATCAACAAATACTGTGTTTTAAAAATATAATGTTTTCATAGTCTATGAAAGATTTAAAAAATAAAATCTTCTAACTTGTTTTTCCAAAAGACATTTATTGAAGTATTATGTTTTCAAAAATTGTTTAATTAATTGAAAGAAATAGTTGATACAATTGCTTGATTAAGCTTGAAAATAGAATTATAGTTAGATGATGATTACTTATTAAAATTACCAACCCAAACTCGTCATCTAACTGTAATTCTATTTTCAATCTTAATCAAGTAATCATATCAACTATTTCTTTCAATTACTTAAACTATTTTCAAAAACATGATACTTCAGTAAATGTCTTTTTGGAAAACAAGCTAGAAGATTTTATTTTTTAAATCTTTCATGGACTATGAAAACATTATATTCTTAAAACATGACATTTGTTGATTCATATTGCACACATGGCTATGTAAGTATATTTCAATCTTAAGGTTTAGAGTTTAACTAATTTTGATTTACTCAGATACATATCATTTCTAACTAAATGTACTTTCTAGTTTCATTGACCTACTATGCTTGTTTATGTACATCAATATAACTCATTTCATTTCTTTATTTCTGATGTAAAAATTAAGAGTCAGCTAAGAAATATTAATGGCTTACCTAGTAAATCCTATCATTCATACTTGTATAAATCAATCTCTATAATGACATCCACTCAAATTGGCCACCCACACAATTTTAACTTCAAATAATACTTGACAATCTCTTCATTCATGGGGTGGAAGCGAAACCTAGGTGGTAAAGAAACTTGACCCATTCAAAGAAATTCTTTAGAATTGAACTTTAAAATCTTCATACTTGATCTTTAAATTCTTTAAATTCAATTTGTGGAGTTTTTGAATGAAGTAATAAAATTAGTTCACTAATACACTCTTTAGGATGTCAAGTTTGCAACTTTTTAGGGCCTAGCAAATGCACTAGTCCAATCTTTCCAATAAAAAGGAATCAAGAAAGGACCTTGCTTCATACCACCAAAGTTTCTTTTGTAATTCTCTCCATATATGCTCCTCATAAAGGTAACCTCTTGAAATTCCTTTAAGATTTGAAAACCCTAAGGGAGGATACCCTGAGACTGAGGGATGTCTATCTTTGTTTGCTCCGAACTTTTTGTATGTGCCATGGGCTCAAAGCTTCCCTTGAACTCTTCTACATTTATTTTTCAATTAACCTAGAAAAGCATTATTTCACTGAGCAATTGTGTGTAGCCCTCTCTACACAACCAATTTATTCCTAGCTACATCAAAACATTAGTAGGTAAGATAGCCATGGTGGCTGATGATCATCATTCAACACAATGAAGCTTTAGACACTCCCAAAGTTGTAGTATTTCTAGATAATACTATGAACCTCTTCTATTTCCCCATGCAATTTTTTAAATAAAATTTAAAGCAAAAAGTAAATAAATTATATATATATATATATATATATATAGACATAATTTTTTTAATTGTAAGCTATGTAAAAGGGGTCCACTCGGGTATATAGATAAAAGCAAAAAAACAATAGTAGACCTCTAGCAGGTGTGCAACAAATTTCACCTACACAGCTGTCCCAGATGAGTTAAACCTTAGATTCAGTTGTGACAAATTTTCTCTTTCCTTTCATCATTTCATCTTTCATATCTATTCTTAGAATCATCTAATGCTTAGTTAGAACATGTTTCTTTCTTGTTACTTTTGTCCATTCTTGCTCTAACTATTTAGGGGAGCATGAAGAGTCGTTTCGATTTGTCTCAAGATGCTAAACCAAAGGAGAAGCTCGTGGTTTAGGGGAAGAATCTAAGTTTTCTGAATCTTTGATTGTAGATGCAATATAAACATCCTCCTTTAAGGTTACAGTTGTAATCCAAATACCAGACACTTTTGAATTCTTAGGAGGAGGCATAATTGGGGAGGAGCTATCAACTGGAGTAACTAGTAACTAAAGGATCTTGAGGCAAGTTGGATAAATTATGAGAGCAAGGAGGGATACCATAGTGTTTGGGTTCAACCGCAACCCACCAGGTGGGCCTTCTTCCAGAATCATGCTTATGGTTGTGTAGTTTCTAACATTGGGGAGTAAGGTGGTCTATTCAAAAACACTTTTTGCAATGAAAATCTATTTTTTCATAGTCCACAAGTTGCATCCAACTTCAATCTCCAACCTTCAATACAATCTCAAGTGAGAGACCATTAGAGAGGTCCATTTCCACATAGATGCACACACAAGTGGAGCTCTAGTAATTTAGTGTTTCATCCGAACTGCACAGGAACTTACCTAGACCATTTCCTATTGCCTGTAAACAGTCTAATTCCAAAAATTGAAATGGAAGGTAAGGCAAGCGTACCCAAAGAAAAGTAGAGGAGAATGTCTTAGATCCTAGATCAAATTAGGGATACCATCTAGTTTCATACACATGAAATCACCTTGGAAGACCCAAGGTCCATTTTTCAGCACCCAATCTTTGTCAGCAGCGGATTCAAATTCAATAATAAAAAATCCTCTAGTGCAAGGAAATAAATAGATTTCCTCCTTGAGAGACTTCTCCCAAATTTTTGATAGCGAGGAATGCAATTCACAAAGATTTGGCCATAGCTTCGTAAATCTGCAAATCAAAGCACTTTCCTATAAAAATTCTTCCCTATTAGAGACTAATTTGTCCATCCAGATCTTAGGGATAGTGGTCGAAAGAAAAACCCTAAAGGAAGGTGCAGCGTGCCCAACCCCAGCATTAGGTGATATAGAGAGGGTGGACATTTCACCCATCCATCCTAGATCAAAGCCCTCGATGCCTAGACCTTGTCAAGAAAAATCAGAACTAGGAGGAAGGTGTGTGGCTAGAGACTGCACAGAAACTGAGCTAAATCTTTACCCATTTCACACAACATCTAAAAAATTGAAATAAAACATAAATATATTCTTATCCAAAATTTTAAAATTTCTTTATTTGCTTTAAATCTAAAAATCAAATCTTAATAACACAAAAATTATTCTTTCTCCTAAATCTTTTGTCTATTTTAAAACTTAAAAGAATAAACCTATCCTTTCTTTCTTGTAGGTTCTTTCAATTACACATGATTTAATTCTCCTTCTTACCTCATGTGTAGGGAGTGTAATGATTTCTTTCATCTTTTCTAATGCATCATTTGACATCGTATTTAGATCCTACAAGTTAATGTTTCAAAAAATTCTTTCATTATTGTAACCCATGTCATTATATATACTATTTTCTCTTAATGCATTTATCATTTTTTTATGGGAAAGAATGTCTAATAGATTAATAGAATCCATAAACACTCATTATTATCTCATATATCCATTCATATTTTCTCACCTTCTTATAAGAGTCTCTTCAAATTCGAGGTTCCTTAATACTCTATAATGATGTAAATAGTATCTTTCTTCCTCAATAGACCTTGTCTTGATAAGAATTCTAACCACCATATTGGGCTTGTGTGTTATGAACATCTTACATCACTTGAGATTTTCCCTTTGAGTAGATAGGATGAAGAATTCAATGTTTACATTTTCTATGTTGATACACTTGAGTTGGAGATTGAGGAATTATCTCAGTTCATTCTCTATTGGGAAGACCAAAGCTATGGTGTGATTCCCCTTTGTGAGAACCCTAAAATTTACAAAAAATCCCTGGTACCTATGGTGTTGTTAACCTTTATTCTATAACCTCTAGAAGATATGGAGACTTATTTCATGGGAAAACAACAAGCTTGTATGTTAGAAGAATTATTTACCATGACCCAGAGATGAAGAAGGAGGATCCCTCCAAGAAATGTGTTTGTAATGATTATCTCTATGATAGTAAACTTCGAGACAAGGTCTAGATTATATGTCCATTTTGGAAAGTAATGCTGGTACCCAAAGATGATCCTAGTTCAACACATATAATAATAGCCATTGCTACCAGAATAGCTCCATTTAAGGGATATCTATGGAGAATGTCTAGGGAAGATGTTTCCTCCTTCAAATTTAGAGGTCTATCATGGATTTTCTTAGGGGTTGCCAATAATGATAGTCTTCTCTACCATGACGAGTTTACAAAGTACGTGTTCAAGTAGTACCTTGAGAACTTAAGATATGATACTACATTGAGTAGGGAACATAAGAACAAGAAAGGTGGAAAGATGTATGTCTAAGATAAGATTGAAGAGTACAATATATTTCCTCCATTACTTCAGCTGACTAAACCAAACAAACAAAAATTATTTGAATTCTTTTGAAATAGTGAAGGTGCAAGCATAAAAGGGAAGATCATTTTTATTTTAAGTTAAAAATCACAGGCCTAGTTGTCAAGCATGCACCAAATTGAGTAGGAGCAAGTTTTAGGTTTCAAAAATTAAATGAGTATGTAAAAGTGTCTTCCATTGGTCTATGGAACATTTTTGTTTGTCAAAATTGCAGGGTACAATCAACAAATGTACATGTTGTAGTGGTAATCAATAAATGTGACAAGGCAAATGCTTACAAATCATGTAGAATGTCAAAGACAGATTAGTCAATTTCAAGCTAGAACATATCACCTTATTATAAAATTTATTTAATGATGTTTTAGTTAAATGTTGTGTGTACCTAAAGGTAAAGGGTTTTCTTTATTGTTACTTATTTTAAAGAATCAATTCTATTTTAGTAAGAAAAGAGAAAAACTCTATAACTATGTAAGGAGAAGGTAAAGAATGGATCTTTTTCCAACTTCTTACAAGGAGAACTTCATGAGAAGAGTTTTTCTTTTGTAGATTTCTTGTGGAAATTGATAGCTTTCCATTATAGCCATTGTACAAGGATTTATAAAAAACTATGTGTTTTTATTTTGTTGAAGAATTGAGGGAGCAAAATAAACTCTGTGTCAGATATTTCTATGTATCAAAAAATTTGGATTTGCAAATGGAAATGTTCAAACAATGAAATGCATAACCTAAACCCAAATCATTCAATACCTCAAAGATGCAAGATGAATTGTTTTATTGATTTCATATGTTGGTTGCTCACAATTCGGAAGCATAACATTTCCATAGGATTGAGATGATAGATGGAAGATTGATAGATGGAAGATAATGATGATAGATGAAGGATACAAAGGCTCTAATGATATTTCGATAGCATGTGGATATTTGAGGATAAATGCATGCTAATGGCTTATGAGGGGGTTGATTTATAGGAAAGGTTTGGTTCAAATGGATGGTTGAGATTAAAAAGCTAATTGATTGATGTGGACGGATAGGATTGATTAGTTATTCCCACTCTTCAAGGGAGTTGTAGTCATGTGACTAGTCTAAGGAGAAGGATAGGGCTCATGTGTGACCGTGTACACAAATACTAAAATTAGGTCCCATTAGTTGTGCATGTGAAAGATTTTAAATGAAAGTTGTACTACCACACATGATTGAATTGAGAGGTGGACAAGTGTCGAAATGTGGTGAGAGGTAAGGACTTAATTCAAATATTTTATTTGAATTAGTTGGGATATGAGTTGGAAAATTAATTAAATAAATAAGATTTATTTAATTAATTGGGAAGATGATTAGAATAGGACTGGGATATGAGTGGAAATTAATTAAATAAATAAAATTTATTTATTTAATTGGCTAAGTGGGATAAGGATGGGATTAAAATGGGATTTTAATTAAATAAATAAAATTTATTGAATTAATTGGCTAATGGATTAGTGGGATTAAGAGTGGGTTTAGGACAAAATGCTACATGATGTCTAAATAATGTTTTTAACTAGGTGTTGCAAGACATGGACAAATTTGGTGGTGCAGGAGCACCTACCTGACAGCTGGCCTCCATGAGGCAGTTAGTTTGTTTTAGGTCTTGTTAATGTTTTCAAGAAGGTCTTATAAGACCAATGCATGTAATAAGGTCATGTTGACCATGCTTTTCTATTTTTAGATTGTTTGTTATGACAGCTGTTATGCTGTAGGTCCGGTTGGATCTCCCAGCCGCCTGGAGAGAGTTCCCAGCCGCTTGGAGTCAGGTCAGTAGTACTCGCAGGAGAGCCTATTTATACAGGCGGATCGGTTGGTATTGGATATCATCGATCGATAGTATAGTATTGCATTGAGCAGAGGAGGTAGATTGCAGAGAGAGGCTGAATATTGTACTTGCATCTTTTATCAATAAAGAGATCCTATTTTTATCAATTCTCTGTTTGATCCCCATTGTGAAATCGATCTGTTGTTTTGGTGGCTACATGGATTTGCTGATCCATTCCACCGGTTGATTCGTCGAATCGGTGGAATGGCTATGTACAGTAGGTTAGGCTTTAGTTTGCTTTCTGTTTGCATGCAGGTGTGCAGGATCGTAGTCGAGAGATGTTGAGAACCCTAGCATGGGCATGTACTAGGTCGAGCTGATAGTTAGAGTTTAGAAGATCACCTTGAAAGTGGACCGGGTCATCCCAAGAGGTTCGGCGGATCAGAAATTCGCTAAGGTTGGAAGTTCGTCACAACGGCATCATCAGGATATTACGGTGTATATCCTGCAGTCTCTTCGGGCATCGTCATCCGGGTAGATGGAGATGAGCATGATGCTATCGATTGCATGAAGTGAATGAGCGTCGGGGTGATCATCATCAGGTGTTGCCGAGGAGGAGTGCATCGGCATAAGGTAGAAGATCGAGTTGATCAAGTCATCGCGGCCGATAAGGTTAAGTTTGGCCGACAACAGGATATTGAAGGAGTTACATATGACGTCATCATCATCAGGATATACGTCATCAGGATATCGGGGCAGCAGGATATTGAGGAGCTGCATGTGACGTCATCGTCATCAGGATAATCGTCATCAGGATATCGAGGTGACGTAAGCATCGAAGGAAAGGTGCGAAAAGTTGAGTATCATCATCAGGATATATGGAAGGAACCGGATGTTTTATATCCTGCTGATGAACATGATGTTGAACATCATGATGCTGAAGGTAGAGGTTGTCGGTAAGGTGAATAGTGAACGTCAGGAGGATGTTTGCGCTTGCCGAATATCATGATGCTGTTGAAAGGCGAAAGGTGAAAAGCGATTAGGAAGTGAACAGTAGTCAGCAGGAGGATATTTCATGCCTCTTTGAAATATGATGATGCTGCCGATAGTCAGATATGATGATGCTGCGGACATGCGAAAGAGCGAAGGCTTGTCTGCAGGAGGATATCGGTCGGCAGAGTAAATATGATGATGCTGACAGTGTTAACAAAAAATATGATGATGATGATGAAGGGTTGTGGACATCCATGCTGTGTGTTAAGGTTATAGTGTGGATGCCTCTGCATCATAGTGGTATCAGAGCTCAGCAAAAGGTCTGGGCTGTTGTGTGTTGATTCTGTCACCGAAAGGGCAGAGGTAGAGTTGAGTGTGTGTTGTGTGTTGAGTGAGAGGTTGACAAAATGCCTCCGAAAGGTAATGGTACTGCAAGGGAATTACAGGAGATAAAGGAAAAACATGCTAGAGAGATGAGGAAGATGAAGGAGCTTGCTGAAGCACTTCAAGCCAGGCTTGTAGCCCTGGAAAAGAACAAAAAGAGGGAAGTGGAAGACAGTGAGTCTAAAGAAGATGAAGATACGGTTGAAGAGTATGAGGAGGTAGCTGAAGAACTGGATGCTGAAGACCAAAAATTTGCAAAACTGTTAAAGGCAGTGCAGAGTGATAAACCTAAGATAAAGGTTGATGTTTCCAAGTATAATGGAAGTTTGGATGAAGATGAGTTACTGGATTGGATTGCTGCATTTGATAATCACTTTGAATGTGAAGATGTTGCTGAGGATCAGAAGGTAAAGATTGCAAAGACCAAGTTAGCAGGTCATGCTTTGGTATGGTGGGATTATGTACAATCCGAGAGAAGGAAACAAGGGAAGTCAAAGATCACTTCATGGGATAAGATGGTAGCAAGGATAAAAGGTAAATTCTTGCCTAGGGATTATGAGATTCAGATGTTTAAGAAGCTGCAATTTTTAAGGCAGAAGGAAATGGATGTGAAGGCATATACTGAGGAGTTCTATAAGTTGAGTATGAGATCTGGTCATCATGAGAATGAGGTAGAAAAGGTGGCTAGGTACTTGGCTGGTTTGAGAATGAACATACAGGATGAGTTAGTTTTAGCTAACCCTAAGAATGTGGAGGATTGTTATCAAATGTCAATCAGGATTGAAGAAAAGATGAATAGGAGACAAGATAAGTCCATGAGAGGAAGAGGCAACAATATGAGGGGAAGAGGAGCAGCCCCTACAACAAGGCAAACCAATGAGGGTCAAGAAGACACTGGTAAAGGACAGGGACAGTCTGATTTCAGAGGTGGATGGAAAGGTAATAGAGGCAGATTTGGAAGTGGTAGAGGTTCTACTACATTTTCAGGAAAGTGTTACACCTGTGGTGAGTTTGGTCATCCATCTTTCAAATGTCCAGAAAACAAAGGTTCATCATCTAGAGATGATAGAACGAATGACAAGAGAGTACAACTTGTGCAAGAAGAGAAAGAAGAGAAAAGCGTGCAGAGTTCACACACTTATCAAGGAGATAGAGTTCCTGACAATTATGCCTATCCTGAAGAGGGAGAAGCATTGATGCTTAGGAGAATTAGTTTGCAGGCATCAAAGGATATGATGCAAAGAAGAGCTCTTTTCAAGACCACATGTAAGAGCAAAGGTAAGGTATGTAAGGTTGTCATTGATACTGGTTCAACAGACAACATGGTATCTCAGGAAATGGTGGATAAACTGCATTTGGAAAGGATTCCACACCAACACCCTTACAAGGCATCTTGGGTGAGTGAGAGTCAATCACTTTTTGTATATGAACAGGCATATGTTGATTTTCAGATTGGAGCATATCAGGATAGAGTTTTGTGTGACATTTTGCCCATGGAATGTTGTCACCTACTGTTGGGTAGACCATGGCAATTTGATAGGAGGGTACTGTATGATGGGTATGCTAATACCTACACCATCAAGAAAGATGGGAAGACTATTAAGTTGATGCCATTGCAGGCAAATGCTGCAGCACAGAAGGCAGCCCAAGTCATTTTAGTGGGAAAGAAGGAGTTTGTGCAGATGCCTATAGGAGCAGGCATAAAGGCAGTTGAGGACACTGCAGGGAAAGAAGTTGTTAAAGACAACAAGTTGACGACAGTTTCAGTTTTGACTGACAGAGGTCAGCAGCAGGTTCAGGAACAGGTTTGCAAATAGCAACCAGTTGAGAGGAATGACAAGGATGTTGTCATAGTTGGGACTATTGTTTGTCCTATAAAAGTTGAAAGGAAGATAGAGTTGAACATTGCAGAAGTTCAAGGGGCAGTTCAGACAGAGGTTCTGGTTAGACAACCTGACAAACACAGGGTATGTGAGAGAAGGGCCTACATTGACAGGCATGAGGATTTACTTGCAAGACAGCAAGTTACAGTTCGGAAGTCTTGGAGAAGCCAAGCAACAGCAGAGGATAAAGCTGGAACAGGGCAGAATATTGCAAAGGCAAAGTGCAAAGGTGGAGGACTTCCACAACCAAACTCATGGGACATGAGTTCTTTTCTGTTGGGGAGTATGGTGCAGGAGCACCTACCTGACAGCTGGCCTCCATGAGGCAATTAGTTTGTTTTAGGTCTTGTTAATGTTTTCAAGAAGGTCTTATAAGACCAATGCATGTAATAAGGTCATGTTGACCATGCTTTTCTATTTTTAGATAGTTTGTTATGACAGATGTTATGCTGTAGGTCCGGTTGGATCTCCCAGCCACCTGGAGAGAGTTCCCAGCCGCTTGGAGTCGGGTCAGTAGTACTCGCAGGAGAGCCTATTTATACAGGCGGATCGGTTGGTATTGGATATCATCGATCGATAGTATAGTATTGCATTGAGCAGAGGAGGTAGATTGCAGAGAGAGGCTGAATATTGTACTTGCATCTTTTATCAATAAAGAGATCCTATTTTTATCAATTCTCTGTTTGATCCCCATTGTGAAATCGATCTGCTGTTTTGGTGGCTACATGGATTTGTTGATCCATTCCACCGGTTGATTCGTCGAATCGGTGGAATGGCTATGTACAGTAGGTTAGGCTTTAGTTTGCTTTCTGTTTGCATGTAGGTGTGCAGGATCGTAGTCGAGAGATGTTGAGAACCCTAGCATGGGCATGTGCTAGGTCGAGCTGATAGTTAGAGTTTAGAAGATCACCCTGAAAGTGGACCGGGTCATCCCAGGAGGTTCGGCGGATCAGAAATTTGCTAAGGTTGGAAGTTCGTCACAACGGCATCATCAGGATATTACGGTGTATATCCTGCAGTCGCTTCGGGCATCGTCATCCGGGTAGATGGAGATGAGCATGATGCTATCGATTGCATGAAGTGAATGAGCGTCGGGGTGATCATCATCAGGTGTTGCCGAGGAGGAGTGCATCGGCATAAGGTAGAAGATCGGGTTGATCAAGTCATCGCGGGCCGATAAGGTTAAGTTTGGCCGACAGCAGGATATTGAAGGAGTTACATATGACGTCATCATCATCAGGATATACGTCATCAGGATATCGGGGCAGCAGGATATTGAGGAGCTGCATGTGACGTCATCGTCATCAGGATAATCATCATCAGGATATCGGGGTGACGTAAGCATCGAAGGAAAGGTGCAAAAAGTTGAGTATCATCATCAGGATATATGGGAGGAACCGGATGTTTTATATCCTATTGATGAACATGATGTTGAACATCATGATGCTGAAGGTAGAGGTCGTCGGTAAGGTGAATAGTGAACGTCAGGAGGATGTTTGCGCTTGCCGAATATCATGATGCTGTTGAAAGGCGAAAGGTGAAAAGCAATTAGGAAGTGAACAGTAGTCAGTAGGAGGATATTTCACGCCTCTTCGAAATATGATGATGCTGCCGATAGTCGGATATGATGATGTTGTGGACATGCGAAAGAGCGAAGGCTTGTCTGCAGGAGGATATCGGTCGGCAGAGTAAATATGATGATGCTGACAGTGTTAACAAAAAATATGATGATGATGATGAAGGGCTGCGGACATCCATGCTGTGTGTTAAGGTTATAGTGTGGATGCCTCTGCATCATTTGGGTGTCTACATTTTGCCCCTCTTTGAGATGATGTTCAAGATGATAAGATTTATGTTGAGTAACATCATTTCAAAGAAGCTAAGGTATGGATAATTGATAGGGTTGATGATGATGGAATGATAGGATGATGAAAATGATAATGATGAAATGGGATGAGGATGAAAAGATAGGATGATGATGAAAGGATAGGATGAAATGGAGATGGTAAGGATAGAATGACGATGCCCCCTCGAGAGGTTAGGCGGGTTGGACAAACACACGTAGGCTCTCAAAATAAAAAGGGATTGACTAAGAAACATGGATAAGAGAATGGATAGAAGAAATGATGATGCATTATGCTGCAATGAAAGTGAGCAACCATGATGTTTGATATAGCACTAGACATTATGCACCAAGGTATAAGGACCAGGGTGATGATATGTCTTATGCCCTAGTGTAATACAACCTTGTCTAACATATGAGGAAGTAAACTTAGAGCATTAAAGTCCTAATGGACAAAAGGTATAATGTGACCTTAGATGCAAAGGATAGTGCAAGAAGCTATTCCAACATACACAAGATATGAATATTAGCTAGAATGATATCGATATGATGCAAAAGCAAGATAAAATGATAACACACACAAGCAAGTAAGCAAGCAAGCATGCACAAATGATTCAAAAACAAACAAGGTATTGCCCCTATCAAGCTGTAAACCAATGATTAATTGTTTGATAATGATAGTTGAGATTGTTCTCATGGCAGGGAAAGCTATATCCCTAGATCAACACAAGGTTGTTTGTTGAGTTGGTTGGCTAATTGGCTGATTGATTTGGCTTACAAAAAGGATAGGATCAAGACCATGGATTGCATTTGGATAACTTGGTTTGATTGATTAACTTGATTGGTATAGCTTTAAGGATTGACTTGCACTTGGATCATTGTTTTAATTGATTTGATGATTGAAGGATGATTAGATGAAGTGATGGATAAAGATTGATGATTTGATTTGAAGTAATTGGAATTGATATGAATGGATGATTGGATTGAAGGAAATGGATTGATTGAATGCTAGATTGATTGGAATAAGTTGTTTATTGATGATGTAGAAGATAAATGATAAGAAATGATAAGAGGAGAAAGAGGAAAAATCATTTGTGCCTGAATTTGGGCACTTCCTTCATACTCTAGACTGCCTACATACCCTGTATCCATGGGATCAAGGAACTTAACAATGGAAATGAGATGTAGTTCTAATTTGTGTTTTATTGATGATGATGAAAGATCAAGTTATGGATTGAGATTGATTAATGAAATGTTGATGATGAGATGATATGTGGTGGATTGAGCTTCTTTTGATTTGTTGAAGTGATTGGATTTATTTTGATGGCTGGCTTGATGTGTTGTGGTTTTGATCTTTGTTGTGGCTGGGTTGATTGTTTTGATGATTGGATTGTTTTGAATGATGATAGTGATGGTGTGATGATTAGAGTGTCCACTCAATATAATCATAAACAAGTGTTCTTAGTGTGCTCAAAGGATGTAAAACAAACAAGGTATTACCCTTGTCAAGTCATAAACCAATAATTGATTGTTTGATTGATAATGATTATAGATAGTGTTGTCATTGTGGGGAAAGCTATATCCCTAGATCAACACAAGGATCATGTGGAAACAATATATCACATTGATGCTGATTGATGATGATTGATTTGGTTCATGACAAGATTAGGATCAAAAACTTGTTGATTTGATTGGATAATGTTCCTTGATTGATTGGCTTGCTTGATATGGATTAGTGTAACTTAGATTTAAGATCATTGCTTAGATTGATTTGATTGATATGATTGGAAGAAGTGATTGATTGAAATAGATGAATGAATGTTATTGATAAGAAGAATTGATAATGATGGTGATTTGATTTTGATTGAATGTTGATGGAGTGGATTGTTTTGGATGATATGATTGGATCGATCTTATTTCTTCAATTTTTTGTTGGATATATATTTTGATTTTTTTTGGATTTTTTGACATATTTTGATTTTTTTGTGATTTTTTGGGATATTTTGATTTTTTTTAGATTTTTTGAAATGTTTTGGAAAATGCCAATGGATTTACAATTTGAGTAGCCTTTCTTCTAGATACCAATGACAAGGGAGAAAACCAAGTCTAGGTGTAAAAGATGGATAAAAGGATGGGCTCATAGTAAATGGGATGAAAGGCTCATGAGAGTTGGATGGGATGCAAGGTTCACGAGAGTTGGATGGATATATAAGAGGATAAGACATATAAGGGATGGATGCATGCCTCATGATAAATGGATAGGTAGGCTATAGTGGAAAGCTTCATGATAAATAGATGAGATAAGCTATAAGATGGAAAGCTCATGATAAGGGTACGCCATAGTGGATGGATCATAAGGGAGCTAGGATGTGATCTCCAAAGGCTATGTTGCATAGGAAGAATAACTTGCCCCATTCTAGGTGGTAATGCTTAGGATTTTTACATGACAAGGCTCATGACAATCGGATGATAAGATTGGATTTTACATGGTGCTTATGACGATAGGATGACATGATGGATTGGTTTAAATGGGATGGATAAATGGTTAATGATTAGGACTTGGTTTGGAAAGAAGGTATGTCAAAAAATATCCAAACATGTTTCAACATTTTGCCCCTATGTCTTCATCAAAATCAAAAGGCAGGAGGAAGGATAAATGGATTCAATAGGATAGGCATATTTATGTAATGGCTAAGGATGGTAGGATGGTATGGTAATGGTAGAACATGATGGGATGGAAAATGATGTAATGGTGTGGATGAGACAATGTGCCCCCAAGTGTAAGTGACATAGAAGATCAACCTACACATGACGCTTGTTTGCCAGGTTTTCATCATGGTACTTATCCAAGGCACCTATTTACTAGGTTTTCACTGCTGGACGAAGGGATTTCTCTTTACTATTTTGATTTTTTTTTAGATGGGATGATAATTACACATGGCGCTTGTTTGCCAGGTTTTCACCATGGTAATGGATAGGAGGGACTCAAGTGTCTAGTGCTATGAGAGGTGATAGTGTCCCATTAGAGATAGATAATGTCTTCACATGGACCATGTCATTATGCTCATAGATGTTGATAAGGGATTACATGAAAGGGAGATGGATTAGGTAGATAATGGATTATGATAAAAGGTTTGTGTAAGAATGGGGGATAGTGGATTATGATGTGGATTATGAAAGGTTCATGCAAGGATATATGGATGGAAGATGGGGAGATGTAGGTATGTGGAGGTGGTGCAGAGTGGAAGGGAACCATGATAAACATTGAAGTTTTTGATTGGATGGTGGTGTAGGAAGCAATGGGGTTGTTTTCTTAGGAGATGGTTGATGAAGTGATTTAGGAACCCACATAGATTTAGTATTTTTAGTGCTTTTGCTTTGCTTGTGGGATTTTTTTAAGGGAATAGATGTTTTGGATAAAGATAGGCTTTTGGATGGAGATAGCTGATTGGGATTCTTGAGATGTGGAGGAGGATGCCTCATTTGACTTGCTAGCTATTTGCTTAGGAACCCAAACCATTTTACTTTTGAGCTTTGCTTTTGGAGATATGGGCTTGGATAGCTTTGTGAATTTGCTTAGAAGATGGATGATTTAGAGACTTTTCACATTGATTCCCTAAGGCATGAGGGTCCTTAGGAGTTTTAGTTGGATTTTTGTCTTTATAGGTAGAGGCATCAAAATTTTTGCTTTTGAATCCTATGGGGTGGGTGGAGTGGATGGAATGATTGGAAGCTCTATGCTTAAACGATGTGTACATTTGTTGGCCAAGATTAGGGATGTAATGGTGATGAAGGATAAATGGATAGTTTGGTGTTGGTAATAATGGAGGTGAAGTGGATGGAGGGATATTAGTAGTTGGAAGGAGTGGAGTTAAAGTGGATGGATGGATATTAGGAGTTGGTAAAAGTGGAGGCAAATTGGATGGTGGGAGGGGTATGGTCACATGCTTTTGACATTTATAGGATGATGGAGGTGGAATGGCTACATATGTCTTGGGAACATGATGTGGTTTGTGATAGAAAGTTGTAGACTTAGGAGGGATGGAGGAATTACCAACATCTTTAGCTTGTTTACCTTGGGGTGTGTATCCAAGGCCATATGAGCATGGAGGAATTTTGACATGGTTTGGCTCCAAAATACCTTGTTCATAAAGGCCTAGGCCTTTACCTTTGTAGTTCATGTTTTGGAGGATGCGATTGAATATGGGATTAGGTGTGGTTTGAACACTAGACTTGAGTTCATTATTGGATGGAGAAGGTGAAGTGGATAGAGGTTGTTTTTGTCCTAAGGAAGACCATTCATGGACAAAGGTGGTAAGACCAAGTGGATATGATGGTGGACTTGAAGTGGGATTGATGGTGGATGTGGAAGGAGGATCATTAGGGTTTAGATTAGCATTGTATTCACTATGATCCAAGTTATTTGTTTGATCTTTTATGATTACTCGAGGGACAAGTGTCTCATCATGACAAGTGGATGTTTGTTGATTACGGATAGGGCTAGATGGTGGATGACTAGGAACAATTTGGATATCTCACTTATGGATAGATATAAGATTATGGATTGGATCAAGGTGCTGATGGATAGCTTTTTCATAGGTATCATCTTGATCATAAAGAAGGTAAATGTTATGGATGGGTTGCATGAAAGTGTTTTGATCTTGAGTTGGACTAGGGCTTAATGTTTCCACATGCTTAGGATTAAACTCTTGATATACCTCTTGGGTTGCTTGAATGGAAGTGGATGACTCTTGGATAGGCTCTTGGTCAACAACATGAGAACATGATGACTCTTGACTTGGATTCATAATAGGAGACTCTTGAATAGGCTTGATATCTTGTAGGTCACATGATGGGCTTGAAGGGCTAAGAATGTTAATTAAGGGCTCTTGGATAGGATCAAGGACAGGTGGACTGCATGATGGGATTATAGAATTGGACATGACCTTTGGAAGTTCTTTAGTAGGCTCATGATTGGGTGTTTGACATGGAGGTAGTTTATTCCTAGCTAGTAGCCAATGGATCACATCCTTCACAAGGGTATGAGTGGATGGGCAATATAATGGATGAGCAATAATAGCAGATGATGTTGTAGGTTTAGGACTAGGATTAGGTTGGGGGCTAATTGGATTGGGTGAATTAGGATTTGGATTGGATGAAGGGATAATCTTACCACAATTTATGAGGTTTGTGATCAATCTCTTAAGTTTGACACAATTGGTTGTTGTATGGCCCTTATACCTATGGTATGCACAATAATGGTTTTCATTATACCAAGGGGGTTTAAGGATTAGTTCAAAAGGTTCTATCGGTGGTAGTTCAATTAAATTATCTTAAACCAATTGTTGTACAGTTATGTCCAAGGGATCTTGTGGTGGAAGATTGGTAGAACATGAAGATGAAGGTGATGAAGGTTGGTGGACTAATGGACTAGGGGTAGGATCACATGGTGGTCTTATGATAGGGATAGTAGGCTCATGTGTTGGTGGGTGATTAGATAATGAAGGCCACTCATAGGATGCATTAGCTAGATTGGTATCTCCCTTGTCAAAGGTAATTAAGTCTTGCATAGGATAACTTGGACTCATTTGATTTATGTACAAGGGGCCACTTGGACTTGCATGTGCTTCTTGTTGTAAAGGTGGATTTGGGCTCACTTGTGCTCGTTGGGGAGGCCAGTGATAGTCTTGATAGCTAGGTGTAATGTTAGGATATCTAGACAAAAGATCTCAAGGTGGACTCAAATATGTAGGCATTTGATCTTGTTGGCAAGGTTAACTTGTGCTCACTTGATTTATGTACAAAGGGCCATTTGGACTTGTATGTTGTTCTTGTGATATCACTTGATTGCTTTGTGGATAGGATTGGTAGTGCATTGGAATGGTGGCATGAGGGATTGGATAAGCTTGAGATGGATGTTCATATGTTGATGTTGCATTGACTTAGTGGATAGGTGGATTAAGTTGATAGGAAGTGGATAGATATGACATGTGGCTATGAGGTGGATTAGGTTGGTATGGAGTGGATGGATATGACATGTGGCAAGATGGATTAAGCTGGGACTGAATGGTTAAGGATTGTTGTGCTTGTTGAGCTTGACTAGTGGCTAACAAGTGTTGGACTTGGGCTGCGAAGTGTTGCAGTGGAGGTGATTGGCTTGCGTGGGGTTGATCTCCTTGGATGAAGAATTGTAATGTTTCAATGGTGTCATGGTTTAGGGGTTGTGATCCTTGATAAAGATTTTGGAGGAATCTTTGGAATTTGATTTCTGGGTCCTCTGGTGTAAACATGTTATCACCCAAGTGTTTGTCTTAAGTCCTTTAAGCAAGTGCTTGTTTAGGGATTTTGATGATGATGTGGATTGTTTGGATGAAAGTGATTAGAAGAATGTTATTAGAAGAATGTGAAGGATGACTTGTCTTTATGTGTTTGGGTGTTTAGAGCTTGATGCGGTAATATTCAAACAAATGATTATGCATATTCACACATGAATCACTCACACAAGACACATAAGGAAGTTGTTAGTTTGGAAGAATGTGATGATGGTTAAGCAAGCATGTGAAGACAATTCAACAAGTCCTAGTCAAGGCAAGGCCACTATCACAAGGAGGCTCTAGTGAAAATCTGGGGGACCGGCACCCCATGAGTATCCAACAAGCCACTTAAGACTTTAACTAACCCTACCAGGAGTTTTAATATACATAAAGGTACACCTCCTTTCGAGTTAGCACTGTATGGTGAGCGCTAATACCGATTAGACTTGGCTTTCACCTTATCCTCTAATTTTTATAGTGGACCAGATGAAAGTACCGCTTGAGGTCATTCCCTTAGGGTGAGTACCTCTTTTCCCACCAAGGCAGGCCTCTCTAAGGTTTAACAAAAGCAACACAAGTAAATGTTTTGATCTCTAAGTTCGTGTTAGGATGCAAGGAGAGAGCATATGCATTTACTTGGTCACACTCGCATGGGGTTCATTAGCCTTAGAAATTCAATGTGTGGAAGACAATGCAAGAACTTGTTCATTTTTTAAGTCCAAATCTAAATGTGATAAAAAACAATGGTTCGTTTTAGCCCAAATTTTTTTTATGTGAATTTGCAAACAATTGTTTGTTTTATGCCCAAAATCCAAATGTGTTTGCAAACAAGATTAGAAGATAAAAGATGAGATGATTGCACCTGGTTAATTTGCTATCCAAATTGCTGTAGATGTTGATGTCAATTATGTTCCAGCTCCTTAGATGCCCCTACAAGTCACCAATTCCAAAAAGAAACAAGTAAATTTGCATAAAAGGTGATTATATGAAAAAGATGAAATCTAATAATGAAAATGATCTGATGTAGAAAAATGGATTACATAAACAGAAATTTTAGAAGATTCTAAGCAATTTGAAAAAAAGTTTCATTGAAATCCGATTGATTGTGCTCAAGATATGCTTAATTGAAGTTTAAAAATAAGTTTGACTTTGACTGATAAAAAATATGGTAAAATGATATATTCACTTAATAAAACCTACTCCACTATGTAGTTCATCCTTTCAGCTTTCCATCGAGTCCTTGTTTGCACAATTTGGCCTCCGTATGTGAAAGTTATGATAGAAACACCAAAATGCACAATGACAGCAACCAACAACAAGTTACAGTTACCAGATGTGACCAACTGTTGACTATAAGCGATCTGAATTTGTCTGTACATGATTTGTTATAGCTCAGATACAACCTAGATAAGACTAGATGCGAGCGACTATAGTTTAAAAATGATAGGTAAAAGCCAAAAGCAAATGATTAGAGCTCAAAAGCGACCACAAATTGCGAAAAATAGGTATAAATGGAAAAGCCCTAATTTGCAGGAAGCGACTCAAAGATCTAAAAGTGATTATGTTTGGCTTAAAAGCAACGTGGAAAATGGAAGAGGCGATCACTATGTGCTTAGAAGAGATGCAAAAAAAGATGGAAGTGGCAAGTAATAGCTCATATGCGACTAAGAAAAGGCCAAAAGCGACGAATAATAGCCCAAAAGTGATCTGGAAAGTTTCAAGTGACAGAATACAAATGTTAACCATAAGCAACCAAGCTTACCATAGGCAATCAGTTTTTGATCAAAAGCGAGCTGAATTTTACCAAAATCTAAAGACCATTGTTCAAAAATGATGCAAATTTTACCATAAGTGATTAGTTTTTTATCAAAAGCGAACTGATTTAGCACAAGCGACTAGTTTTTTTTATCAAAAGCGAACAAATTTACCAGAGGCGAATTTCTACAGACCGGTTGTTGTTTTCTTCACCAAACACTCCATTTTTCATGAAATCTAGGTAAATTTGTACTCAACATTTATGGAAACACCCCCCATGAACGCAATGGTGAGGTTAGATTTGAGCTAAGAGATCATATACATACATTTTTATCCAAATCTTTACAAACTAGGGTTAGAAAAATATAATTTTTTCTACAAAAGCTTGCAAAAATGAAAGATTGATGCTCCAAGAGATCTAAACTTCACAAAAAAAACTCCAATAAGGAGGCTTATCAAGGACGTGAGTCCCACCAGGCATGCCAAAATGTGTATCAAAAAATTTGAATTTGCAAATGGAAATGATCAAACAATGAAATGCATAACCTAAACCCAAATCATTCAATACCTCAAAGATGCAAGATGAATTGTTTAATTGATTTGATATGTTGGTTGCTCACAATTTGACAGCATAACATTTGCATAGGATTGAGATGATAGATATAAGATTGATAGATGGAAGATAATGATGATAGATGAAGGATGCAAAGGCTCTAATGATATTTTGACAATATGTGGATATTTGAGGATCAATGCATGCTAATGGCTTATGAGGGGGTTGATTTATAGGAAAGGCTTCGTTCAAATGGATGGTTGAGATTAAAAATCTAATTGATTGATGTGGACGGCTTGGATTGATTAGTTATTCCCACCCTTCAAGGGAGTTGTAGTCATGTGACAAGTGTACGGAGAAGGATAGGGCTCATGTGTGACCGTGTACACAAATACTAAAATTAGGTCCCATTAGTTGTGCATGTGAAAGATTTTAAATGAAAGTTGTACTACCACACATGATTGAATTGAGAGGTAGACAAGTGTCAAAATGTGGTGAGAGGTGAGGACTTAATTCAAATATTTTATTTGAATTAGTTGGGATATGAGTTGGAAAATTAATTAAATAAATAAAATTTATTTAATTAATTGGGAAGATGATTAGGATAGGACTGGGATATGAGTGGAAATTAATTAAATAAATAAAATTTATTTAATTAATTAGCTAATGGATTAGTGGGATTAAGAGTGGGTTTAGGACAAAATGCTACATGATGTCTAAATAATATTTTTAACTAGGTGTTGCAAGACATGGACAAATTTGGGTGTCTACATTTTGCCCCTCTTTGAGATGATGTTCAAGATGATAAGATTTATGTCGAGTAACATCATTTCAAAGAAGCTAAGGTATGGATAATTGATAGGGCTGATGATGATGGAATGATAGGATGAGGATAGAAAGGATAGGATGATGAAAATGATAATGATGAAATGGGATGAGGATGAAAAGATAGGATTATGATGAAAGGATAGGATGAAATGGAGATGGTAAGGATAGGATGAGGATGCCCTCTCGAGAGGTTAGGTAGGTTGGACAAACATGGGTAGCCTCTCAAAATGAAAGGGATTGGCTAAGAAAGATGGATAGGAGAATGGATAAAAGAAATGATGATGTGTTATGCTACAATGAAAGTGAGCAACCATGATGTTTGATATAACACTAGATGTTATGCACCAAGGTATAAGGACCAGGGTGATGATATGTCTTATGCCCCAGCGTAATACTACCTTGTCTAACGTATGAGGAAGTAAACTTAGAGAATTAAAGTCCTAATGCACAAAAGGTACAATGTGACCTTATATGCAAAGGATAGTGCAAGAAGCTATTCCAACGTACACAAGATATGAATATTACCTAGAATGATACGGATATGATGCAAAAGCAAGATAAAATGATAACACACACAAGCAAGCAAGAAAGCATGCACAAATGATTCAAAAACAAACAAAGTATTGCCCCTGTCAAGCTATAAACCAATGATTAATTGTTTGATGATGATAGTTGAGAGTGTTGTCATGGTGGGGAAAGCTATATCCCTAGATCAACACAAGGTTGTTTGCTGATTTGGTTGGCTGATTTTTTTGTGCTAATTTTTATTCTAAGTCTTTTCATGAGAACTCTAGGCGATTTTCTTATGTCCCTCATCTAGGGTTTCTTTCATTTCCATTCCTTATAGTTTCCTTTCCTACTTTCTAGTCAAAAGCACATCCTAGAAAATTCAAATTAATTCAAAAGTTGCCCCTCTCAAATTTAGAGGAAGGTCATCATCCCTTTGATGATCTCTCCAACTGTTGTAGCCATTTTTGTTACAATTCCTTTAGCAAGTCATAGTTTTCTTAACTATACCAAAGTGACAAATTTGTTTACTAACACAATTGAAACTAAAAGCATTATGGATTAAGTAGGTAGATGTGTACATTCCAATGGTTGTCTTGTCCTTGGTGGAAATAGAAACATTAGCCTAATGATTTTTGGCCATTTGTTAAGTGTTTGGCTCATAAATTATTTCCTAAAGTAGATGTTTGGTTGGATCTTAAGGAAAGATCCATTCAAGATTTTAGAATCTAAACCATTTAAAGTAATTATTATGCATTAACTATACTATATAATCATCCCAATTCTTGATATAGAGTTTAATTGTAAAATAAAATCTCAAGTACATTAATTTTCAAGATTCCTTTTTTTGCTAGAAACCATGTAAATCTAGAATTTTACTAGTTGATTGATTATAATATAGCCTCAAGGGCATTTTTTCCTCTTTATGGATGCTACCTTGAGTTCTCTAATTTTGAACACTATTGCTAGTGTGTTTGGACATACTAGGGTAGGTCATATAATTGTGATTAGGAGTGTATTGATGCAATCAAGAGATTCCATTAGTGGGGAAGAAGGGTAGTCTTATGTGTAGGCATAGCATTCTCGAACTGACATCCATCTATGTCTTGGGATCATGGGGTACTACGAGTAGTGGGTACCTCACACACCCCGCCTACTTGAGTATTATATGGATATGCGGGAAAGGGTTCTCCTGGGGGTCCGACTCTATACAGATTCAATCTGTGACTTGTCAACTGGTAATAGATATTGACCCAAGGTATGTTCAACTTCCTAAAGGTTTAGGGGATTCACTTGGCTACCAATGTTGTCTAAGGGCTTGCATATTGAGATAGTACCCATCACTCCACGGCTTAGGTAAAACTGATAACTACTTTGCCACAAGCGACAGCTCCTGGTTTACCTCACAGATGGGAACTAGTCAATCAGGTAGGGGTCATTGCCCTTTTCACTGGCAAGTCCTCTCAATGGGCCAGTTACTTCGGGCATCCTGTGGTACTCCTCACAATGAGTTTTAGGGCTATTCCTAGGCACTTCCCACAGTTAAGAGGATAGGGATTATTCCCTGATCCGAACCTGAAATTGAAATGAACAATACAGATGCAAAGAAAAAATAACTACTGCAATAATCATAGCACCTAGAGGCCACTACGAAAAAAAAATCTGTAGAAATTCTACCTAGTGAGCCCAAGAAAGTGCTCTGATACCAGATGCGAGGAACCTCCTGCAACAATATAATGAAAAATGCACAAAATAATAGAAATAGCAGAACATAGAAGGAGTTTGTTGATCAAAAGCCACTTCAAGGGGGCAACCTCCTTTAAGCAAGCTCAATACAATAAACTTGTGGATGCCTTCATTAGTCTCAACACGTACTTATATACTGAGTCTAATCTAAACAACTATTACTTCCCATGAATGTGGGATAATACAATATACTCATGGGACAACTTACAAAGCATACACGTCTAAATGTAATATACTAACAAAGTAAAGGGAAGGGTTAAACATGGGTTCCTAACAACAATCTCAGAAGGCTAAGTGGTTTAATCATCATGATCATATTTGTGGATTAATAAGTTTACATATTCCAGATGTTGCTTTGTATGCCATCGTGGATATTGATTGTCCATATGCATTATGGATCAAAATTTGGGAGATATATGGAGACTCAAATGTTTCTCCATACTCACATGATCCTACCTTGATCACAACTCACATCCCTAATCATGATATAGAAACAAAATGTTGCATTAACACAGAAGAATTCATCACTCCTACTATTGCTTCATTAGATTGCAGAGAAACTTCCTCGAAAGCTTTTAGTGCTTCTTTGCAATGGGATATCAATCTTCCTAGCATTGCTAATTGGGACAGATTTCTACATGACATCACTTGTCTATTTGTAGAGTCCCACAATGTTGACATGGAAGCACACCTTGAGGTTATTTGTCATCTCATTGATGACAGTTTCAATGAAGCTGCATCAACATTATCCACTTCGAATATTCATGCTCTACATTGTCCTACACATGGTTCTAGATCATCATCATCCTCATCTATTGTGCATGCTCTTGATTTTATTATGACATCCTTCAACATCAGCATGTGGACACTTGAGCACTCTTTGAAAGCATCAATGTTGGTACCGTCATCCTTGGATCAGCTTCAGTATGATTCAAGATCATACATACATCTTCTCGCATGGGAAGATATGCTACATCTTTAGGTGGTTTCCTTTCTTCCCAAGGGAAGGAACATTGTTCGATATTCTTGGATCTACATCTATATCCCTTGTCGACTATTCAGCATCACTGCAGCAGGAGATGTATTATGGGGGGTGTCATAGAGCTTCTATCATTTTTTCTCATATGGGTTGAATATTATATTTTACTTAGTGAAAGAAGTAGTACTAATTAATAAGTGGGGTTAAATTAATTAGTGGGGTTAAATTAATTAGTTAATATGGTTTTAACTAATTAATTGGGTTTAGTGGCAAAAAAAGGAAAAATGATTTAGTAAATATTGCATATTTACTAAATTCATTTGGCTAGGTTTGAAACTATTGAATTAAAGAAATTAATTCAATTATCTGGGGTAAATTGATGAGAAATGGGGAAATGAAGATTTAATTAATTAAATAAAATTTAATTAATTGGTTTAGGTGGGGAATTGACATGATTAGGGCTATCGGGAGTCAGTTTGGTGATCGAGACATTTTTAGGTGTCTACATTTGCCCCTCTTTGAGATGGTGTTGCGGCTAAGCAACTTCATTTCAAAGAAGTTAAAACATAGAGATGGATTGGATAGAAAAAAGATTTGGTTTGGAAGAATAGGGTAAGGTTTTGGGGATAACTGGTAAGGGTGATGCCCCCTCGAGAGGATAGGCAGGTTGCGAGAACACGGTTGTGCTCTCAAAATGGATGAGATAGATTGGTAGAACTGGTTAGAGGATAAGTGGTGGGATGAAAGGATGATGATATTGGGAGATGATTGGTGGATGATCATTGTGCTAAAACTGAATTTGTGCAATCCTAGGTTTGATATAGCAAAGTGGATATGTTCACCAAGGTATAGAAGACTAGGGTGATGATGTTTATCCAATGTTTGCCTAGACTAGACACGCAGACAAAGGGATGATCTCATGCATGCCCAATATAGTACAACCTTGTCTAGATGAGGGAAGGGGACTCATAGCATAAGCCCTTAGTACAAAAAAGGTATGATGAACCTTCGATGCATAAGAAGATCAATATGCTAGAACCGACCCTATGATCGATCAAGATATGAATACTAGCTTGGAGTAATGAGACCAACCCACAAGCACAGCATACAAAAGCAAGACTATGCCCCATTCTAGATGTTTTCGCCACATACCATGATATAATGAGATCAAGGTAGCTTTGATGTGATCTTTGAATAGGACAAAAGATAAAAATCAAAAACCAAAAGATCAACGAACCAAACAAGTAACCATTGTATCTTTTGCCAAGATGGATGATGATTTGATAGATTCTACCTATCGTAGGAAAGATATATCCTAAGGCAGGAATTGATAGAGGATTGGATGATGTTGTAAAATTGGCTCAAGATGTGATGGTGACAAGTTGTGATTGATGCTGATTTGATAGTTGAGGATTTTGATTAAGGACAATGCTTTGATAGGTGATGCGATGCTTGGATGATGATGTGGGATGATGATGAATGTGATGATGATGAGAGTGTGATGGAGCAAGTTTTATTTGTGTGATGGATAGATTATTTTTGGAATTTTGTGTGTTTTCTATTGTTTTGGGATTTTTTGATTTTGTGATGTTTTTGAATTTTTTGATTTTGTGATGTTTTTGAAATTTTTGATTTTGTGATGTTTTTGGTATTTTTGATTTTTTTATGTTTTTGAATTTTGTGATTTTGGGACAAGGAATGATTTATTATGCTGGTTGCCTTGGATTTTGTGTGGATAGCCTTTGCGCTAGATACCAATGACAAGGGAACACCAAGTCTAGAGGTGAAGATGATGGGGTTGGGATGGGGGATTGGATGGATGATTCATGATGGATGAATGGACAAGTGATAGGGATGTTAGATAGATGGAAGATAAGGATGAGGGTTTTCTCCAAGGGCTAGGTTGCAAGGAATCATATGCCCCAATGCTTAGGATTTTGCATGATAGGTTCAAGTTTGAATGGGTGGACTTTGCATTAGATGGATGGAGGATATACTTGGAAGGGAAGTATGCCAAGAGGTCTTCAAAGCATGATGTTGATATTTTGCCCCTTGTCTTTATCAAGATCTAAGGTGGGAGATATAGTGGATAGAATGGATGGGGAATGATAGGATGAATAGGGGATGGTAGATAGGAATATGATAAGATTAGGATAAGATAGTGGATAAGATGTGCAAAGGATATGATGGTTGTAGATGAAGAATACAGTTTTGCCCCCAAGTGTAGGGATACAAAATGGATGGAGAAGGGATTATGCATGATGCCCACAAGGGGTTTTCATCAAGGTACTTGCCTAAGGCGCCACAAGGAGTGGTTTTCACCATTGGATGGATTTTTCTCTTTACTATTTTCTTGATTTTTTGATTTTTTCGCTTTTTTGCTTGTTTGATGGAAGGGGCACTCTAGCATCTATTTCCATAGCAAGGAGAAGATGGTCCCATGTTGGATAGCATTAGGGATGATGATGGCATGGATTGTTGGAAGATAGGAGAAGAAGGAATGGATGGTGGATAATGGATTATGTGAATTATGTGGAATATGATGTGGACTATGCAGATTATGATGTGGACTATGCAAAAGCATAGACTAGAGAAATGTGACGGGGAAGATATGTAGGATAGTTAATGAAAGGTGGAGAGATGGAGGTATGTGGGAATTGCAAGTGCTGGAGGGGAACCAAGACCAATGGTGGCACACACCGTGATGTATTTGGAAGCTTGTATTTTGGATGTGGAGTTGGGACTAATGGGGATCGGGATGGGAGATTTTTGGATGGTCGATTTGGGGTTTTAGGAACCCAAATAGACTTAGACTTTGGGGGATTTTTAGATGGGGAGTGGGATGTTTGGGATTTTGTGGTAGATTGGGATGTAGATGCCTCATTTGTTTTGATTGATCTTTGCTTAGGGACCCACACCATTTTTGCTTTTGCTTTTTCTTGTGAGGGTGTGGGCTTTAATAGCCTTTTTGATTTTGCATTTTGATTGGAAGGGATAATATCCTTAGGCGTTTGTGCTTTATGAGTTGAGGCATTCAAATTTTTGAATCCCATGGATTTTGTGGAAGCTTCATATTTGAGAGATGTGTGCTTTTGTTGGTCTTGATTGGGAATTTTAGTGGACTTATGGATAAATGGATAAGGAGATTTGAGGATGGGGATATTAGGAGTTGGGAGGATGGGAGGATAAGAGGATTTACGGATAGGGATGTTGGGGGTTGGTAGGATAGGAGGTAGAGTGGATTTGATAGGGATCTTTGGAGTTGGAAGTAGTGGAGGTAAAGTTGATGGAGGGAGATGGATGGTCACATGCTTTTGCAAATGGTAGGATGATGGAGGAGGGATGGCGACATATGTTTTGGGAGTGTGATGAGATGCACCATGTGTGGGATTGGATGAATGGACTTTGGAAGGTGGGTGGATGGTATCGACATGTGTAGGTTGTTGTTCTTGGGATGGATAGCCAAGACCATGTGAGGATGGATGGAATGTGGTGTGGATGGGCTCCAAGATGCCTTGTTTGTGAAGGCCTAAGCCTTTGCCTTGATAGTTCATAATTTGGAGCATGCGGCATGCAATGGGATGTTTGGTGCTTTAGAAACAAGACGCGAGTCCATTATTTGATGGAGAAGAATAGGTGATAGAAGGAAGTTGTTCACCTCCTAGAAAGGGTTTACCATGGATGAAGGTGTTTTTTCCAAGTGGATAAGTGGATGGATTTGGGATGGGATTGGTAGATGGAGGTAAAGGATTCATGGGGGATGGTAAAGGGGTGGTAGAAGAAGGTGTGGGATCAATAAGGTGATCCATAGATGGGAGGGGATCGGGGATTGGATTAGATGGGATGGATAGACCTTGATTAGGAGAAGGGGTTGGGAGAGGCTCTATTTATAGGCCTTTGGAGGGATTCTTGGTCCAAGGGTGGAGAATGCTTGGAAAGATCAAGGGTGGAGAATGGAGATGACATGGAGGGCCTAGATCTAATCTTGGAAAATGGATGGCTATGAATAAAAGTGATTCTTTTATTCATTTGGGGAAGAGGAAAGTTATGGGAGAAGATTATTCCCCAAATAAAAGATTCATGGGGGAAGATGCAAATGAATTAAAAATTCATTTGGGGGGAAATAGAGGCATAGGCATGGGAAGGGTATTTTTTTATTGTGATGTGGGATTTTAGGTAGATTTATTCCTATTTATTTATTTGGGAAATGTGGGAAAGTGGGTTAAACTAGGTTTAACCACCCAAATGAGGGATTAGGGTTAATTAATATTGATTTTATATTAATTAACCCTAAGGCTAGAATAAGTGGGGTTAAATTAATTAGTTAATATGATTTTAACTAATTAATTGGGTTTAGTGGCAAAAAAGGGAAAAATGATTTAGTAAATATTGCATATTTACTAAATTCATTTGGCTAGGTTTGAAACTATTGAATTAATGAAATTAATTCAATTATCTGGGGTAAATTGATGAGAAATGGGGAAATGAAGATTTAATTAATTAAATAAAATTTAATTAATTGGTTTAGGCGGGGAATTGACATGATTAGGGCTATCGGGAGTCAGTTTGGTGATCAAGACATTTTTAGGTGTCTACAAGTACGTCTTTGCCAAAAATAGTCAATACTACCCTTCTTGAAAACGCTCGTTAAATGACAAGAGGTATGTTACAAGTTTATTATTTAGTCAAATTTATTCTTTAGTCTTGAGTTTTTTATCTTATAAGAGTGGAATCATAGAGACAACATGATTAGGGCTATCGACACTTGACTGGTAGTGAGGCAATGTATAGGTAGCTAATGAGGTGAGAATCATTCATGTAGCTTAATGTAAGTGAAATTAGATGACCTTAGCTCACAAAGGATGGGAATAAATACATATGCACACACTTAGAGCATTAGAATATGGATGGTTATGCTAGCTTTTGATTCTGATTCCTTGATCATGTTTTCATGTTTATTTAGCCTAGTGTTTCGATGTACGTAGAGATTCTAGGTTCTGGTACAAGAGCACCTAAAGGAACATATTGGAACAAGGAGACACCAATGACCATGAGAGGAGCCCATCAAGTCAATTGGAACATCCTAAAACTAGTTATGGCATGTTATAATGGGCAAAATGATGTAATGGTCAAATGTCCTAAGGGTCCTAGCAAGGACCCTAGGACCAAAAATGATGTAAGTTGGGCCAATAGTGCCTCTAGAGTCAAATATAGGTGTCTAAGACTAGGAATAAGGTATAATGATCATAAGAAGATCACACATGATGATTTGGTAGAGTAGAAGTCACTTAAAGCAAGGTTTTAAAATTCAAATTTTTGAAATAACCATTTGGGCGGGAAAATCAATTTTGAGTAGTTTTGGATGTCTAACCAACTCCAACCGATGGGAATTGGTTGTGGAAGTTGGGGCAAAGGTTATGTAAGTCTATCCAAGGCATTTGATGGGATGGGGGAAGTCAATTGGAGGCCTGGGTTGTACAGTTGACTGCAAATAACGGTAAAGTTTGTCTTTTTCTTGCATCTCCTTCTTAGTTTTGTTGATCTTTTGATTGTTGGGTGTTTGGTAAATGTCTTAAGTCCTCATATAACAATAGTAAATCCTATTTTATGCTCTTAGAAGGTTCTAAAGGTGGTTTTACTTCTATTCATCTGACTGCTACAAAGAACAATAGACTGTCCTTGTGTGTTTTGAGAGGTTAAAATGCATCATAGGACCTTTCCATGAATGTAAGACCCTGGTTCTCATGGAATAGGTCCTAGATAACTTGTATAACATGATTCTAACCCTAATAGTGTAGGAGAAGTACAGATTTGGTTGGTGATCACCATTAGGATGCAAGTTTGCATGTGAAAAGAGCATGGGAATGATGGCACAGGTGTAGCAGCAGGAGATCTACCTTAACAAGATAATGTTTTTATGATTGATGGTGTCTAATATGGTCAAGGGGATGGTGTTGGACCTTTGAATGAGATCTGGAAGTGATTGGAAGTGGGAGATTTGATAAACCCTTGGTTTTGGGTCTTAGAAATAAGGGTTTTGTGTTTAAAACATTAAATGAGAAAACCACCTATTGAAACCTTGAAAATCCTCTATTTTGGATCCTTTCCTAAGACTATTTGAGGGTTTGGAGTGTGGAGGTCAAGGTTGTCATAAGGTTGCTTTGAAAAAGTGGGCTAATAAGGCCTTGTATGAAGGGTGTAGGGGTCAAAATAGTCAGTTTGGTCCAAAACAATAGTACATGACTCTAGGATATGTTATAGAACTTGGTAAAGGGTATTTGGATCAGTTACCTGTTTGGGAAGTACTTTGAAAAAAAGTGGAGAAAAGTGTAAATTACTCGCTGAATAGGGCTACTAGACAAGGAACAGGTTTGTGAAGGAACTGTGGTCCAGTGTTATCCAAAATTGAAACCAGTGTTTGACATGATGCATTTGAGTCAGGAGATGACCAGAACAAATGCCTTGAATTAAGTTTGTGTTGTGGATAGGGCTTTGCATCAAGTGGTATCAGAGCGCAGTAAGTAGGTCCTTGAGGAAGTAGTAGAATCTAGTGATAGTTGTGAAGATGCCCCCTAAGAATCAGATGGCTAGGGAGAATAATGAATTAAGGGAAGCCTTAGAGGAAAGAGAAAAAGAGTTGAGGGAGAGAAGAGAATAGGATACTGTAAGAGAAAGAGAGTTAAGACAAGTGAGAAGAGAGAATACATCAATCTTGGCAAGGTTGGAAGCATTGGAGAAGAATCCTAGAAGGGATGAACAAGATGATCAAGGAGATGATGAGGCAGATGAGAACCCTCCTAAGGATGAGTTGGATCCTGAAGAAAAGAGATTTTTGAAATTGCTTAAGGAAGTTTAAGGTAGTGGAACAAAGGCAAACGTAGAGTTGCCTATCTATCAGGGAAAGATGGATAGTGAAGAGGTATTAGGGTGGATAGATTCCCTTGAAAATTTTTTTAAGTATGAGGAAATAAGTGATGAGAAGAAGGTTAAATTTGTAAAGACAAAGTTGAGAGGGACAACACTTACTTGGTGGAGTAGTGTACAAGCAGAAAGAGTGGCTAGAGGTGGAACAAGAATCACTTCTTGGGGTAGGATGAAGGATATGATGAAGAATCAGTTTCTTCCATCTAATTATTCTATTCAAACAAAGAGGATGAGGCCGAATTTAAAGAAAAAGGACATGGATGTTATGTCCTATACTAAGCAATTTCATAATCTTAGTATTAGAGGAGGATTGGAAGATGAAGAAGAGAAAGTGGCAAGATACCTTAATGGGCTTAGGTACAACTTGCAAGATGAAATTGGTTTGACCATACCAAAATCACTTGGAGAATGTTTTCAGTTGGCCATAAGGGCTGAAGAGAAGGTGAAGAGGAAGAAAGAAAGACAAGGAGGTGGTGGTAGAGGATCTAGAGGTAGGGGCCGACCTACTAATGAAGGATAGAGTAGCAATGAGAAAGGCAAAGAGTTTACTGCAGATCAGAGAGGTGGATATAGAGGTGGAGGTAGGTTTGGATCAGGTAGAGGTGTATTCATAGGTAGATGTTATCATTGCAATGAAGTTGGACACTTATCTTTCAAATGTCCTAAGTGGGATGATGTTGATAAGAGCAAGGATAGAGGAGTTCACTTGTCACAAGAAGAGGAAAAGAAAGAAGACCAAGAACTAGCAATAGCCCATCTAGAAACAAATGGAGAATTTCTCATGGTGGAAAAAGGTAAAGTGCAGAAAGCACCATAGGTATCCATTTTTAAAACTAATTGTTTAAGCCATGGAAAAATATTTTAGTTGATTATAGATTTAGGTTCACATGATTATTTAGTTTCCTGGGATATGGTACACAAATTGGGATTGAAGACATTTGATCATCCTAGTCCTTACAATGCCACTTGGGTAAGTCAAGAGAAGCAAGTAAGGGTTAATCAGAGGGCATATGTTGATTTTTCAATTGGTCCATATCATGATTTTGTTTTGTGTGATGTTATTCCAATGACAAGTGGGCATATAATTTTGGGTAGACCATGGCAACATTTAAGAAGGATAGTTCATGATGGTTATACTAATAGTTATTTGGTGCACAAAGATGGTAAAAAGTTTAAACTAATACCTTTACCTTGTGAAGACAAAAAGGAGCATGCTATTGTTTGTTTTGGAGAGAAACTACAGTGGAATGTGCAGGTAAATACTGATTGGAAATAGCAAGAATAGTTACAGCAAAGGAAGGTGTATGACAGTCCTAAGGAACAACAAGTTTGGGACTTAAATCATATCAAGATTGGGGACATTGATTGCCCTATAAGGAGGTAGGAAAGGGAAGGCAGATAGCAGACATTACAGAGAAGAACAAATCAAAACCTTAAGATGGAGAGAGCAGAAGCATTACAGCAGCAAGGTCCTAGGCAAGGACACCAAAACATGTTTTGTGATACTAACACTTTTTGTATGAGCCATGGAGGTTGGAGAAGGAGGAGGATAACCCTTGGAGAGTTCATGTTCCCTATTACAAATTAGAGGAACCCTTCAAAAAGACTGCAGGAGGTTTGGAGCAGATCACATAACTCTTGGGACAAGAGTTTTCTTCATGCTGGGGAGTATGGTGCAAGAGCACCTAAAGGAACATCTTGGAACAAGGAGATACCAATGACCATGAGAGGATCCCATAACATCAATTGGAACATCCTAAAACTAGTTATGGCATGTTATAATGGGCAAAATGATGTAATGGTCAAATGTCTTGAGGGTCCTGGCAAGGACCCTAGGACCAAAAATGATGTAAGTTGGGCCAATAGTGCCTCTAAAGTCAAATATAGGTGTCTAAGACTAGGAATAAGGTATAATGATCCTAAGAAGATCACACATGATGATTTGGTAGAGTAGAAGTCACTTAAAGCAAGGTTTTAAAATTCAAATTTTTGAAATAACCAATTGGGCGGGAAAATCAATTTTGAGTAGTTTTGGATGTCTAACCAACTCCAACCAATGGGAATTAGTTGTGGAAGTTGGGGCAGAGGTTATGTAAGCCTGTCCAAGGCATTTAATAGGATGGGGGAAGTCAATTGGAGGCCTGGGTTGTACGGAAGATTGTAAATAATATTAAAGTTTATCTTTTTCTTGCATCTCCTTCTTAGTTCTGTTGATCTTTTGATTGTTCAGTGTTTGGTAAATGTATTAAGTCCTCATCTAATAATAGTAGATCCTATTTTATGCTCTGAGAAGGTTCTAAAGGTGGTTTTACTTCTGTTCATCTGACTGCTACAAAGAACAATAAACTGTCCTTGTGTGTTTTGAGAGGTTAAAATGCATCATAGGACCTTTCCATGAATGTAAGACCCTGGTTCTCATGGAATAGGTCCTACATAACTTGTATAACATGATTCTAACCCTAATAGTGCAAGAGAAGTACAGATTTGGTTGGTGATCACCATTAGGATGCAAGTTTGCATGTGAAAAGAGCATGGGAATGATGGCACAGGTGTAGCAGCAGGAGATCTAACTTAACAAGGTAATGTTCTTATGATTGATGGTGTCTAATATGGTCAAGGGGATGGTGTTGGACCTTTGAATGAGATTTGGAAATGATTGGAAGTGGGAGATTTGATAAACCCTTGGTTTTGGGTTTTAGAAATAAGGGTTTTGTGTTTAAAACATTAAATGAGAAAACCACCTATTGAAACCTTGAAAATCCTCTATTTTAGATCCTTTCCTAAGACTGTTTGAGGGTTTGGAGTGTGGAGGTCAAGGTTGTCATAAGGTTCCTTTGAAAAAGTGGGCTAATTAGGCCTTGTAGGAAGGGTGCAGGGGTCAAAATAGTTAGTTTGGTCCAAAACAATAGTACACAAGTCTTGGATATGTTATAGAACTTGGTAAAGGGTATTTGGATCAGTTACTTGTTTGGGAAGTACTTTGAAAAAAAGTGGAGGAAAGTGTAAATTGCCTGCTGAACAGGGCTACTAGAAAAGGAATAGGTTTGTGAAGGAATTGTGGTCTAGTGTTATCCAAAATTGAAACCAGTGTTTGACATGATGCATTTGAGTTAGGAGATGACCAGAACAAATACCTTTAATTAGGTTTGTGTTGTGGATAGGGCTCTGCATCAGGTTCTTAACTTGTGTTCATCTTTGGAATTCTTAGGAGAATTCTCCAAGTAGAGTCACCATTTGTTATGCCTTGTGTACATGCCCCACTTTTCTTATGAGCCTATGAATATTATCTAGAAATACTACAACTCTGGGAGTTTTTGAAGATTCATTGTGTTGAATGTTAATCATCAACCACCGTCACTATCTTAATTACTAATTTTCTAATGTAGCTATGAAAGAATTGGTTCCGTAGAGGGGGCTCTACACACCTGCTTAGTGAAATAATGATTTTCTAGGTTCATTGAGAAATAATTGTGAAAGAGTGCAAGGGAAGCCTTGAACCCACGACACATCCAAAAAGTAGGGAGCAAGAAAAGATATGCCTCCCTTAGTCTTAGGGTATCTGCCCTAAATATTATCGAAGCTAATAGGAATTTCAAGAGATAACATTCATGAGGAGAATACATGGGGAGAATGACAAAGGGATCTTTGGTGGTATCAAGCATGGTTGTTTCTCAATTCTTTTGTATTGGAAATATTGGAGTAGTGCTTTTACTAGGCCCTAAAAAGTTCCAAGCATGACACCCTGAAGAGTGTATTAGTGTTGATTTTATTAGTTCATTCAAAGACTCCACAAACTAACTTTGAAGAATTTAAAGATCAATTCTATAGAATTTAGAGTTCAATTCTGAAGAATTTTCTTTAATGGGTCAAGTTTCATTACCTCCTAGGTTTCACTTCCACCCCACTGATGAAGAGCTCATCAAGTATTATTTGAAGAGAAAACTGTGTGGGTGGCCACTTCGAGTTGATTCCATTACAAAGATTGTTTTATACAAATACGAGCCTTGGGATTTACCAGGTAAGGCATTAATCTTTCTTAGATGACTTTGAATTTTGACATCAAAAAGGAAGAAATGAAATGAATTAAATTGATGTACAATAATAACCATAGTAGGTCATTTGAACTCAAAAGTACATTCAGTTACAAATGAAATGTAATGGAGTAAATCAGATAAAGTTAAACTCTAAACCTTAAGATCAAAATATACATATATATAGCCATGTCAAAAAGTTGAATCAACAGATACCATGTTTTAAAAATATAATGTTTTCATAGTCTATGAAAGATTTAAAAAATAAAATCTTCTAACTTGTTTTTCCAAAAGATATTTACTGAAGTATTATGTTTTTGAAAATTGTTTAATTAATTGAAAGAAATAGTTGATACAATTACTTGATTAAGCTTGAAAATAGAATTATAGTTAGATAATGATTACTTATTTAAACTCCTAACCCAAACTCATCATCTAACTGTAATTCTATTTTCAATATTAATCAAGTAATCATATTAGCTATTTCTTTCAATTGCTTAAACTATTTTCAAAACATGATACTTCAATAAATGTCTTTTTGGGAAACAAGCAAGAAGATTTTATTTTTTAAATCTTTCATGGACTATGAAAATGTTATATTCTTAAAACATGACATTTGTTGATTCATATTCCACACATGGCTATATATGTATATTTCAATCTTAAGGTTTATAGTTTAACTCATATTGATTTACTTAGATACATATCATTTCTAACTAAATGTACTTTCTAGTTTCATTGACCTACTATGCTTATTTATGTACATCAATATAACTCATTTCATTTCTTTATTTCTGATGTAAAAATTAAGAGTCAGCTAAGAAAGATTAATGGCTTACTTAGTAAATTTTATTGGTCATACTTGTATAAATCAATCTCTGTAATGGCATCGACTCAAATTGGCCACCCACACAATTTTAACTTCAAATAACAGTTGACAATCTCTTCAGTAGTGGGGCAAAAGCGGAACCCAGGTGGTAAAGAAACTTGACATATTCAAAGAAATTCTTTAGAATTGAACTTTCAAATTTTCATACTTGATCTTTAAATTCGTTGAATTCAATTTGTGGAGTCTTTAAATGAAGTAATAAAATCAGTTCACTAATTCACTCTTCAGGAAGTCAAGTCTGCAACTTTTTAGGGCCTAGTAAATACACTACTCCAATCTTTCCAATAAAAAGGAATCGAGAAAGGACCTTGCTTCATACCACCAAAGTTTATTTTGTAATTCTCTCCTTATATGCTCCTCATGAAGGTAACCTCTTGAAATTCCTTTAATATTTGAAAACCTTAAGGGAGGATACCTTGAGACTGAGGGATGTCTATCTTTGTTTGCCCTGAACCTTTTGAATGTGCGATGGGCTGAAAGCTTCCCTTGCACTCTTTTGCATTTATTTTTCAATTAACCTAGAAAAGCATTATTTCACTAAGCAAGTGTGTGTAGCCCTCTCTATGTAACCAACTTATTCCTAGCTACATCAAAACATTAGTAGGTAAGATAGCGATGGTGGCTGATGATCATCATTCAACACAATGAAGCTCCGGAGACTCCCAAAGTTGCAGTATTTCTAGATAATACTCTAGACCTCTTCTATTTCCCCATGCAAATTTTTAAAGAAAATTTAAAGAAAAAACTAAATAAATTATATATTTAGACATAATTTTTTTAATTGTAAGCTGTGGACAAGGGGTCCACTTACATATATAGATAAAAGCAAAAAACAATAGTAGTCCTCTAGAAGGGGTGCAACAAATTTCACCTACACAACTGTCCCAGATGACTTAAACCTTAGATTCAGTTGTGAAAAATTTTCTCTTTCCTTTCATCATTTTCTCTTTCATAGATATTCTTAGAATCATCTGATGCTTAGCTTGAACATGTTTATTTCTTTTTACTTTTGTCCATTCTTGCTCTGACTATTTAGGGGAGCACAAAGAGTCATTTCAATTTGTCTCAAGATGCTAAACCAAGGGAGAAGCCCGCGGTTTAGGGGAAGAATCTGATTTTGCCAAACATTTGATTGTAGATGCAATATAAACATCCTCCTTTAAGGTTGCAGTTGTAGTCAAAATACCAGACACATGTGAATTCTTAGGAGGAGGCATAATTGGGGAGGAGCTATCAACTGGAGTCTTATGTGTGCTAGTAACTAGATGATCTTGAGGTAAGTCAGACACACTATGAGAGCAAGAAGGGATAGCATAGTGTTTGGGTTCAACCCCAACTCACAAAGTGGACCTTCCTCCAGAATCATGCTTATGGTTGTGTAGTTTCTAACATTGAAGCGTAAGGTAGTCTAATGGAAAACACTTTCTGCAATGAAAAACTATTTTTTCATAGTCCACAAGTTGCATCCAACTTCAATCTCCAACCTTCAATGCAATCTCAAGTGGGAGACCATTAGATAGGTCCATTTCCACAAAGATGCATACACAAGTGGAACTCTGGTAATTTATTGTTTCATCCAAACTGCATGGGAACTTACCTAGACCATTTCCTATTGCCTGTAAATAGTCTAATTCCCAAAATTCAAATGGAAGGTAAGGCAAGCGTACCAAAAGAAAAGTAGAGAATGTCACAGATCCCAGATCAAATTAGGGATACCATCTAGTTTCATACACATGAAATCACCTTGCAAGACCCTATTGGCAAGAGACACTATGTGGCTTCATGAGTGTTGTCATTGATGGCAACAAAGTCTATTGCACACATCTGCAGTACATAGTATGCTTATACCAGAAGTTAGATTGAAGATTGGTTTGGTCTGGTGAACAAGAACAGAGTATATAACAAGGTCTGACAATCAGGTCCAAATCTCTCAGATGGTGTAACTCATCAAGTTGTGGACTTGGATAAGTCAAGAGGAGTATCATGACTACTATATTCCAGAGATTTAGCCTCTGGTGATAAAGCATGAAAAAGATATGAGCATTTGAGGGTTGGGTTCCAAACAGGGAAAGCAAACAGAGAAAGAACTAACTGACAAAGTATCAAACTTCAATCCAGATGAGTAAAAGGTGTTGATCAAGCTATTTGGGGGATCATACATTGTTGTCCGACATGATTAATGACTTCTATGTCTATGTTTTTGATACGCATCACAAATCAAGCATGGATTCAGCCAACATATTAGTAATTTGTAAATATCTTGAGTATTCTTGTTGCCAACTAGAAAGATGTTGAAATCCTTGATGTGGATATATATACCAGATGGATTCCAATATGTTGGTGTGTGTGAATATAGATATGATGAAATAAAGTGCAAAGAAAAGTAGAGATAAGTGTGGAAGCAGAAATACAAGTCCGGTACGTGACAGAGCAACAGCACTAAAGTAGAGTAAGAATGAAGTGAATCATATCAGTATATTATGCCTAACCAGAATTGAACTCTAGCATTTGTAGATGCCTCTCATTAGTTCAAACACCTGATTACCTCCTGTAAGTTCTATAGATAGTGAGTCTCTTGTAGGCAGTGTGCCTCTTGTGAGCAGTGTGCTTGGGCAGTGAGCCCTAATTGGCAAGTGCCATTTTGTACATCTTATTCTTTTAACAGAGAATGCAATCTTGGGTTAGTCACCCCATATTTTTCCCTTAGAAGGGTTTTCCACGTAAAAATCCTTGTGTTATATTTGTTGATTTTATTTCTGTTCTTATGATTATATATGCTTATATGTTTTGATGCTACACAAATTATAAAAGAAGAAAAGAAAGTAAAGATAATTGAGATAACTAATTCAACCCCCCTCTCAGTTATCTACCTTTTTTCCAGCAATTGGTATCAAACCTAAGTTCCTCGAAATAGAGCCTAATAGCTTGAGGAAGATCTGGGAATCTCAATGGATATGTATGGTATGAAGGAACAACTTCAGTCTACCTGAGATGATCTTGAACAATCCCACTCTAAAGTCAATAACTTGAGAGAAAGACTCAAACAAGCTGATGATTTCGTAAATGAGCTAAAAAAAATTGAGTATCTCTATGAAAAAGAGAAAGGAACTACTTCAAAAATTAGCAAGTCAGAGTGAAGCCAATGATACTAATGAAGATCCAGATGAGAAAAACAAATTGTGTGAGTTGCTATCAAAAGAGGTCATTATGGTAAGGCATGAGATGAAATCAAGGGTTATGAGGTTCACCCAAGAAATTGAAGAGAAAAGGAAAATTGAAGATAATCTAAAACAATCCCTCAAGGAGAAGATGGAGGACTGCCACAAAATGGATAGAATAATTAGGCATCTTGAATCTGATCTTGAAGAAGCTAGAGATAATGAAGAACAACTTGAGAATCAGATAGATACTCTTAAACAAGACCTTCAAACAACAAATGAATACAAAGAGAAATTCAAGATAAGCTCAAGCCAACTTGAAGTTCTTCTTGAAAACCAAAAGAGGGTAGATGATAAGCGTGGCTTGGGATATGAAAAAGGTGAAAGCTCTGGATCCGGTCAGAAGAACTTTGGTTCAGGAAATCAAAGAAATAGGCCTAGAAGACCTCTGGTAAGGCAACCAAATGCTTAAAGATATCCATCCTTCAATGGATACTGCTTCAATTGCAACAACTTCGGTCATAAAGCAACCCAGTGCAGAAGGAGAATGAATTAGACTAATCCATCCTTCTCCAGACAATGTTTCAACTACAAAAGGTATGGTCACAAATCTCATGAATGCAGAAATATGCAAATAAAAAATTCATTCAATGGTAGATGCTTTGCATGCAATAGAATGGAACATATGGCTAATCAATGTAGATCAAGAGGATATCAATCAAATATGCAAAGAAATGTTGTTTGTTACAACTGCAATAGATCCAGTCATATTGCCAAATTCTGCAGAAGTAAAAATGAGGATAAAAAGGGTCAGGTGCATCACAATTAAAAATAAGATAAGGGAAAAGACAAAGTGAATGAGGATGAAATTCAAAGGGAGATGAGCAAGATTTGGGTTAAGAAGAGTATAGAAAATGTTAGAGATGGATCCGCATGGGAATCTGATGCTGATATTCCTTCTAGGATCTAAACAGATGATCTCTGGCTCAGGGGGAGTCACAAAGAAAAATAAAATTCCCCCAACTAGTCAATTGGTGCCTAAATTTGGCACATGGAATGTTGCGGATTAAAGGGGTCTTAGAAAAATATCTAAATAACCCTTGGTAAAAATATGAAAGATCCGCATGGAGTTTTGCAAGAGTTTAATCATCCAGGATTGATCTAGTTTGACAACCATCTAGTAAAGCAGGATTTTCATAGACAGATCTAGTATGATTCAAATTGAAATACTTTGATCTACGAATCCATGGCATGATTGAACAAAAGAAGATACAATGTCAATCCTCACTGAAAATGATTCTAAGTGCAACATAGTGATTCGAGAAGATCTCTCTCAGAATAGGGTACCGGATAACTTATGTTGTGCATTTATTGCAACAGGAAATTAGGGTTTGTACAAAGATAAAAAGGTTCATTCACTTATTATTTGCACATTTGCATTCGAGAAGTAGAAAAGAAGAGCTCTACATCAAAGTTTCTACAACTCTATCAAAGATCAACTACAAAATCCAATTCAACTAGTGATTTCTTCCGACTCTTATTTCAAACCCTAAAGTAAAAAGGTACTTCCATTCTGAAAATCTCTCTTTGAATCTTTTGCAAAATGGCTACTCCAATGGTTGTTAAGATCACTGATAGGCCGCGCCCAAAATTCAAGAAACACCCCTATAAATCCCTAGAAGTTGATCCTTTAGGTGCTTTTTCTAGCATTCTGCATGGGGTATTGCATGTAGAAGATGTTAGGGTCTACATCCATGCCAACATTAAGGATTTTGGAGACTCTAAGTTGATGGAAATCTATCATAAATAGCTAATAGATGAAAGTTTTGAACTCAAACCTCAATACAAGGCCCTCCGAGATAAACACTTCAGACATTGCATCCACTTTCCCTATTTTGTTGATGATGATTGGGTTTGGTATGTCCTAAGCAGAATGCATGATAATTTCATGTGGTTAATGAGGCCCTTCAAGATAACAAAAGATGCCATCAGGGTAGTAACTAGACTATACTCAACTGGTGGGTTACCTGCACTCAAATCTATCAAGAATCAGACAATAACTGAAGCCACCAGATCTAAGTTTGACAAGAGAGCAATGACCATAGATGACATCACAGATCTAAATGTTAAATTTGCCTCAATGATAATTGGGTATAAGATCTATCATTCTATCAGGGAGAATTATGTGTCTGGGACTGCAATATATGCAGTATATCAGATGTTGGAGGAAAATGTAGATTATGACCTATGTGATCTTCTCTTAAACCAACTATTAGAAAACCTGCAGAAGATCAAGAAGGATAAGAAGAACTCCTTTAAGTATGGTTGTTTAATACTATATCTATTCTCCTATTACATGAATGAGCTACCCGGATCAAGTGGTTGGGTTTGGCAAAATGACAGACCGGTTGCTATATAGATTAGAGACTATATGTATGGACTTGGTAATGCTAAAGCTCAAAGCACAACTCTTTGGGGTTACTTTAAGAACTTCCAAGGCATGATGCAAGCTAGAGAGAGGATACCTCAATCAATAGTTGAGAAACACAAGGATACAATGTGTTTCATGGTAGATACTGATCAATGCCTAATGGAGGTAGTTGAGCCCAGAATAGTGTGGATAATGCCAATGGGATACGAGGTCGATGAGAAAATCTTGGAGCTACATATTCAACACCTATTGAGCCATCCTAAGGATCCTCAGGTAGAAAGGTTTGGAACCTTTCAAGAACTAAGTGTAAAGATACATGTTGAGCTAAGACAACCGGAAATAAAGAGGAAAGTTAGACGGGAATTTGAGGAAATAGCCAAAAGATTTGTCTTATCAAAGGAGGCAGTAGATGCAAATAGAGAGAAAATGGAAATGGCTGAGAAAGAGAAATAAGAAGCAGAGAAAGGAAGTGTTTCAGTACAAGCCTCCTCCTGGACTAGATCCTCCAAGGGCTCTACACCTGCCACTCCTAAGAGCTCAAGAGCCACCAAACCAGAAGTCAAGACATCTAGAAAGGGAGAAATGATAATGAAAACAAAAGCCACAAGGTCATACACAAGTCACAAGGATGATGAAGAAATAGAATCTAATGAGGAAATTAAGAAAATGAAGAAGAAGAAAACATTCCAGGAATTCTCTGCCAGTAAAAACAAAGAAGAAAAGGTAGAAGAATTTGTTGAAAAGCCCACTCTTTCCATTGATGTTATTATTGTTAGATCTAGGCCACAAAACTGAGAGGGGGGGTGAATTAGTTGTGCAAAACTTGCTTCTATTTCAAACACTTAAAAATGGAAATGGCTGAGAAAGAGAAATAAGAAGCAGAGAAAGGAAGTGTTTTAGTACAAGCCTCCTCCTAGACTAGATCCTCCAAGGGCTCTACACCTGCCACTCCTAAGAGCTCAAGAGCCACCAAACCAGAAGTCAAGACATCTGGAAAGGGAGAAATGATAATGAAAACAAAAGCCACAAGGTCATACACAAGTCACAAGGATGATGAAGAAATAGAATCTAATGAGGAAATTAAGAAAATGAAGAAGAAGAAAACATTCAAGGAATTCTCTGCCAGTAAAAACAAAGAAGAAAAGGTAGAAGAATATGTTGAAAAGCCCACTCTTTCCATTGATGTTATTATTGTTAGATCTAGGCCACACAACTGAGAGGGGGGGTGAATTAGTTGTGCAAAACTTGCTTCTATTTCAAACACTTAAATCCTCTTTGTTATTTAATAGCATATCAATTAATCATTCATGAAAGCATAAAGCATAAACACCAGAACAGATATACATCAACACATGAGACACCAAGATTTTGACGTGGAAAACCTAGTTAAGGGAAAAACCACGGGGTGATTAACCCAAGGATTATTCTCTATTAGAAGAATAAGAAAAATAGATGGCACATGCCAATTAGGGCTCACTACCTGAGTACACTTCTCACAAGAGGCACACTACCTACAAGAGACACACTGTCTACAAAGTAACAAGTATTACAAACTTGAACTGGAGATTGACATCTTTACCATGCCTGGATCAGTTCCATTTAAGCCCAAGAACTCCTGCTCTACCTTTCACACTTCTCTTCACTATACTACACTCATTACCACAAGACACACTACAAAATAAATTTATAATCCCTTATTTATACAAGGCATCGACTTAGGAACAATCATCTAAGTCGGTAAACACCTACAAGATCATTCGCAAGATGTGTAATACATCCGGTCGGCTAGTCTCAAGAAGAACACCAATATCCATGGTTATTCTTCAAATGCAAACTCTAACTTTAATGCGGACTGCCAATAAGAATTGTAAATGATCCAAAGATCACCAAAACCTTTCTTGAGTCATCAAGAACATCTGAACTTTATCAGTTTACTGAAATTCTTCTATTCTTCATCTGGAACTTTAAGAACATAGTCTGTCATCACTGTCATAATGAAAAATGTGCTTCCGAACCTCCAAACCATGAACAAATCTAATTGTCACTTCACACAAACTTTTTCAACACTCCCTCCAATCCGCAGAATGGGATAATGTAATTCCAGATCTCACTGGACCAATTTGTGACACTCTGTCACCACTGAACACCTGCCAGAACCAGTTCTACTTGAGTGATCATACGTTCTTCAGATCTTCATGTGGACCTCTGAAATCTTGCCTGGAACATCTAAAGACTCATATCTACAAACCCTTTAAACCACATCCTCTAATCCTTAATCTTTTGAGGACTTTTGCCTTCTTGTCATCACTATTCTTCACTGTTCCTGATTGAGACTAATTTCCTCAATATCCTCAGCACACAGCTCATCCAATCCTTCTCATTGATGCAATATGAGTATGTTGACATCAATGAAAACACTGGTTAACCTCATACTTGCAACAATCTCCCCCTTTGTTATTGATGGCAACATATGATGTGAAAAACCATCAAGACAAGAACTTCTCCTTTCTATCACAACTCCCACTATTAGCAACAACTATTCACATGTCTTCTCTTCCTTTACTGCTCCCCCTTTGATCATCAACCACTTGTTTTTCACCTGTATTCTCTCCCCCTTTGACATCAATGGCAAAGGGCTCATACTTGCAATTCTAACACATTAGAATCATACCAGTTGCTCCCCCTGAGTAGCAGCTCCCCATCATCAATTTGGATCACAAGATGTGACTGTGATATCCACTGGACTGATGCACATCAGTGCATCCTAGTTCATCACCGGAGGGGCCATGACCCCTAACTTCTCCCTAAGATACTCAAAAGAGTCCTTGGGAAGAGGTTTAGTAAAAATATCTGCAAGCTGATCCTACTCCAATCTAACTTCACCCTTGTTCACTTGCTCTCTCAGAAAGTGAAATTTGATAGATATATGCTTTGTCTTAGAATGCAATACTGGATTCTTAGAAATATTTATTGCACTTGAATTATCACAGAAAATTGTGATAGGCTCCTCATATTCTACTTGAATATCTCTTAGCATTTTCTTCATCCACAAAAGTTGAGTGCAACTTCCTGCTGCTACAATGTATTCAGCTTCAGTTGTAGACAGGAATATTGCCTCTTGTTTCTTGCTTAGCCAAGAAACCAACCTTTTTCCTAAAAAGAATGCTTCTCCACTTGTACTCTTCCTGTCATCCACATCTCCTACCCAATCTGCATCTATATATGCATGAAGAGAAAAATTATGATCTCTAGGATACCATTGACCATACTCAACTGTTCCTTTTAAGTACCTAAAAATTCTTTTGATTGCCATGACATGAGATTCTCTGGGATCAGCCTGGAATCTTACCACAAGACCAATAGCCTGCATTATATCTGGTCTAGTCTGAGTGAGATACAATAATCCTCTAATCATTGATCTATACTTGGTCTGATCTGTCTTAGGAGAGTCATCATCTTTGCTCAACTTACATCTGGTAGCCATGGGAGTGTTCATTAGCTTTGAATCTTCCATTCCAAATTTCTTCAATAGTTCTTTCACATATTTGGTCTGAGAGATAAAGATTCCTTTCTTTGTCTGAGTAATTTGCAAACCCAAGAAGAAATTCATTTCACCAAGCATTGACATTTCAAACTCACTTTTCATTTGATTTGCAAAGGTTTAACACATATTGTCACTTCCCCCAAAGATGATATCATCAACAAATACTTCAACAATCAAAATGTTTTCATGATCAATTTTGAAATATAGGTTACTATCAGCAGTACCTTTGTTGAAACCAATCTTCAAAAGATGTTTGTCCAGCCTCTCATACCATGCTCTTGGAGCTTGCTTTAGACCATATAGTGCCTTCTTTAATTTGCAGACCATATCACCATGCTCAAATAACTGGAATCCATCTGGTTGTTCAATGTAGACCTCTTCTTCTAAGTCACCATTCAGGGAAGCAAATTTGACATTCATCTGATACACTTTGAAATCTTTAAAGGCAGCAAATGCAAGAAATAGTTTGACTGCTTCAATTCTTGCCACCAGAGCAAAGGTTTCCTCAAAGTCAATCCCTTCTATTTGAGAGTAGCCTTTACAGACTAATCTGGCTTTATTTCTGATTACTTCACCAACTTCATTTAGTTTGTTCTGGAAGACCCATTTGATTCCAATCACATTCTTGTTTCTAGGTCTAGAAACAAGATCCCAAGTGTGATTTTTCTCAATTTGCATCAACTCTTCCTCCATTGCTTTGGTCTAATTTTCATCATTGCAAGCTTCATTTATTGTCTTAGGTTCAATCTTTGAGATCAAACAATATTCATCTGAATTTTGAACAATTTTCCTTCTAGTTTGCACACCTTTCCTTTTGTCACCTATGATCTGATCTTCAGAGTGGTTCAGTCTTACATACCTTGGAACTTTAGGAGTTTCTTGCACTTCTGCTTCTTGATCAGGCTCATTCAAACTTATCTCTTCTTCCTGATTTACTGGATTAGTCTGAATCTGACTTTCAGAAGAGGATTGAGCTCCTTGAACCAGAACACCATTCTGATCATCTTCACCATACTCATAAAACCTTGAGGGTTTCTCTATTCCCTCATCAACCTTCACATTTGTACTTTCTATCGTTTTTCTTAGTCTCTTGTTATAACAATGGTATGCTTTGCTTTGAGTGGAGTAACCCAAGAAAATTCCTTCATCACTTCTAGCATCAAACTTTCCTAGATCTTCATCTCTTTTAATGTAACATTTGCTACCAAATACTCTGAAATATCTCACAGTAGGAGTGATACCAAACCAAAGTTCATAAGGAATCTTACTGGTATTGCTTCTGATTTGAACTCAATTGAGAGTGTAGACTGCAATGCTAACAGCTTCTCTCCAAAACATCTGGGGAACATTTGCTTCCATCATCATTGTCCTGGATGCTTCCTGGATGGTCCAGTTCTTTCTCTAAACTACTCCATTATGCTGTGGAGTCCTAGGAGCAGATAACTGTCTCTTTATACCATGTTTCTCACAAAAATCTATGAATTCACCGGATGTGAATTCACCACCTCTATCAAACCTCAGACATTTCAGTTTTAATCCGGTTTGATTCTCTACCATAGCCTTGAAGATTTTGAACTTCTCAAAAGCTTTTGATTTCTCTTTCAGAAGGTAACCCACATCTTCGGGAATGGTCATCAATCAGTAACATGAAATATCTATCACCTTGCATACTCTTGATTCTTGTCAGACCACATAGATCAGTATGAACTAATTCCAATAATCTGATAGAGGACTGATCCTTGCTTTTGAATGAGACTCTGCTCTGTTTACCTAGCTGAAATTCTTTGCACAAACTATTTGTAGGTTTTACCAACTTTGGAAGATCTCTTACAGCCTGAGTATTGCTTATATTGATGATGTTATCAAAATTTACATGACACAACCTTCTATGCCATAACCAACTCTAATCAACTTGAACAAACAGACAACTTTTATTAGTACCGACTAGATGGAAGATATTACCTTTTGTTTGAGTACCAGATGCAATCTCAGTTCCAGAGCTTTCAAAGATCCTGCATCTTCCATTCTTGAACCGGAGATCATAGCCTTTGTCAACCAACTATCCAACACTGAGAAGATTGTGCTTCAATCCTTCAACATACAGTACATTACTAGTTTTGTTCTTTCCATCAACAGAGATAGTTCCCCTACCTCTAATTCTACCAGCAAAATTATCACCAAACTTTACCATTCCTCCTTCATACATTTCCAAATCTAAGAACTTGTTCTTGTCACCTGTCATGTGGTGAGAGCATCCATTGTCTATAACCCAATCATCCTTTTCTTCAACTTGGGTAGCCAAAGCTCTTTCTACAACCTTATGATTGATAGATTCAGAGGATATTGGATCTTCTTCCTTGATGACAATAAACACCCATTCATTTCCAGATTTGTCTCCTATCTCTGATTCATCATCTGTTACTCCTTCATTATCAGCTTCTTCATGAACATAATAACAATTCTTTTGGAACCTTTGTTGTTAGAATTTGACCTTGTAGATCTTTCCGGACATCTTGAGGCAAAATGACCAATCTTATTGCAGTTGAAGCACTTAAAGGGTAATTTTCCTTCATACTTACCGGATCTTCTTGGCAGTCTTTTTGCAATGAGGGCTTCAAGTTGAGTTGTTTCTACTTCTTCCTCTTACATGTTTCTTCTTGCTTGATCATACCATGATAGCTTCCTTGAAGAGTTTTCTCCTAGATCAAATATTTGTTTGCCTTTCACAAAGGCACTGGCTTTGAAAGCAGATTCAATCTTGGGGGGATCATCTCCAAACTCGGTCATTTCAAATGCAGCCAGTTTGCCAGCCAATTGGTCTCTTGTGATAGTTGTATGGGATCTGAATTCATCAATGGCAGCAACCTTGATTTTGTAGGTAGCAGGAAGGGATCTGAGAATTTTGCCAACAATCTCATTTTTATCCAAAACTCCACCAGCATTCCTAATTCCACACACCAGCTCATTTACTCTTGGCATAAAGGTAGTAATATTTTCATCATCTCTCATCTTCAATCTTTCAAATTTCCCTTTAATACTCTGCAACCTTGCACTCTTAACATACTCATCTCCTTCATGCAGAAGTTCCAGTTTAATCTAGATCTCATAGGCAGTTGGTAGGTCAATAACATTTGAGAGCTCTGAGTCAGTTAATGCACTTAGAAGAGCCTCTTTGGTCCGTAGATTGTTTTCAGCATCTGTGATTTCATTTAGAGTTGTCGGACCACCTTGTGGAGGTACATATACTTTTGTGACCATAGACAAGTATGCTTTTCCCATACACTCCAAGTGACATTTCATGCAACCTTTCCAAAGAGAGAAGTTGGTTCCATCAAACTTTGGACTATCCTTCTTGTATGACGACATACTAGATCTCCTCAAGCGGTTAAGCTCCTTTTAGAGGAACTTGGCTCTGATACCAATTGTTAGATCTAGGCCACACAACTAAGAGGGGGGGTGAATTAGCTGTGCAAAACTTGCTTCTATTTCAAACACTTAAATCCTCTTTGTTATTTAATAGCATATCAATTAATCATTCATGAAAGCATAAAGCATAAACACCAGAGCAGATATATATCAACACATGAGATACCAAGATCAAGGGAAAAACCACGGGTGATTAACCCAAGGATTATTCTCTATTAGAAGAATAAGAAAAATAGATGGCACATGCCAATTAGGGCTCACTGCCTGAGCACACTACTCACAAGAGGCACACTACCTAAAAAAGACACACTGTCTACAAAGTACCAAGTATTACAAACTTGAATTGGAGATTGACATCTTTACCATGCCTGGATCAGTTCCATTTAAGCCCAAGAACTCCTGCTCTGCCTTTCGCACTTCTCTTCACTATACCACACTCATTACCGCAAGACACACTACAAAATAAATTCATAATCCCTTATTTATACAAGGCATCGACTTAGGAACAATCATCTAAGTCAGCAAACACCTACAAGATCATTTGCAAGACGTGTAATACATCCGGTCGGCCGGTCTCAAGAAGAACACCAATATTCGTGGTTATTCTTCAAATGCAAACTCTAACTTTAATGCTGACCACCAATAAGAATTGTACATGATCCAAAGATCACCAAAACCTTTCCTGAGTCATTAAGAACATCCGCACTTTATCAGCTTACTGGAATTCTTCTGTTCTTCATCTGGAACTTTAAGAACACAGTTTGTCATCACTGTCATAATGAAAAATGTGCTTTCGAACCTCCAAACCATGAACAAATCTAGTTGTCACTTCACACGAACTTTTTCAACACTCCCTCCAATTTGCAAAATGGGATAATGTAATTCTGAATCTCACCGAACCAATCTGTGACACTCTATCACCACTGAACACCTGCTGGAACCGGTTCTACTTGAGCGATCATACGTTCTTCAGATCTTCATGCGGACCTTTGAAATTTTGCCTGGAACATCTCAAACTCATATCTACAAACCCTTTAAAACACATCCTCTGATCCTCAACCTTTTGAGGACTTTTGCCTTCTTGTCATCACTGTTCTTCACTGTTCCTGATTGAGACTAATTTCCTCAACATCCTCAGCACACAGCTCATCCAATCCTTCTCATTAATGCAATATGAGTATGTTGACATCAATGACAACACTGGTTAACCTCATACTTGCAACAATTATCAAGGCAGTCACTGTGGATGGGAATCTACAACCAGTAACAAAATTCTATGATGAATATAGTGATACTAACAAGAGGATTCTAGAAGAAGCTATAGTCAGGTATTTGAATATTTACAATAAAGCATTCATTAAAATTATTTCATTGATTCCCAAAAGTCTAGAGAAGGTACTTGAACTAAGAAAAGAGAATGCAAAAGAAAAAGACTTAGAGATTAGGGAACAGATTGCAATTTAGTTCTATCCTTCTATTACTCCAAAGAAAATGGACATGATCTTTAAGGACTGTAAGGATGAATTCTGGAGAAAAGAAAGAATGAACAAACTTATGCTTGTAGAAACTGAGCAAGTAGCAATAGAAATAAAAGACATCATCTAGAATGCCTTCAAAAGATTCAATCTTCCTACTATAGAGGAAATAGATGAAGAACCTTCTACCATGGATGTTGAAGGATTAAATGCAACCAATGAAGGATCTTCTGACAAAAATGTAGAAGGGTCAAAAGAGATAGATGAAGATAAGTCTAAGGACTTGGATTCCTCTATTCTGGAAGAGGAAGTTCATGAAGTAGTTAACATCTCTCCTCCAGATCCCACTATAGACATTCCAGATTCAGGAGCTAAAGGAGAAGGAAGAAAAGAGGAGAAAGTGAGTCAAGAAGAGGAGGTAAAAGGAAAAGAAGAAGAACAAACAGAGAAGATCTATGATGACAGTTCTAAGATCCCACAAGAAAAGAAGACTCAGTCACCAGAAAGAGACACTACAGAGGCAGTGAAGAACTTCTTGAACAAAGAAATGATGGAGATAGATGAACCTAAACTATTCCAAGGACCACTAAATTTTGACTCTCTCTGTCCGGTCCAAACAATGAAAATAACATCTTTTGCTCAAGCCAAAGCAAAAGAAAAACTTTTGAAATCTCACATGGAAGACTGTGACCTCTTGGAGATTGCATCCAGGATGGTAGAGAAGATCATGCCATAATTTCAAAAGGATCCTTCTGCCTCTCCATTCAGTAACTTGAAATCTTTGGTAAACTATGTTAGCACTCATTTTGAGTCTTTAGAGAAATCGGTACAAACAAAGGTCTGGAAGCGGTTTTTGGGAAAAAGATTCACTAAAGTACAGGGACTCATTACTAATGATAGGAGGACCCTAGACATTGGAATAAAGAGCCTTGAAAATACTCTTAAAGATGGTGGGGACATGTACAAATTTTGTCTATCTTGGCCCAATGTGACAGTGGATATTGAAAAGAAGGTGAAAGAACAAGAAGGTAAACTGTCAAGTTTATCTTAGAGTTTTGATCCCCTCACTACATCCTTAATGAATCAAGAATGCCAGGCCATTGTCATCATAAATGAAATAAAGAGGTTGAACAAAGAAAAGAAGGATATAGTAAACATAATGAGTGAACTTAGAGGGATAATTATCCCTAAGTTAGAGGCAATGCATGAGGCCTTAACAAATGCTCAGACCACAACCCGGACCAGTGATCCAATAGATTTAAGAAGGGTAGAAGCATATGCATTTTTGTTGAGTGGTCACATCTCCATTTTGGATAGGATGAAGTAGATCTGGGAAACAAAATTTGTATAGTTGAAGGCCACTTTTGTGGATATACTCAACTATATGTAAGTATACCATAAACATATATACTTATGCGGCTATGTATAGGTTAATTTTTACAAATTTTGGTGTGCAAATTCTGCCCTTTTCCATTGATGTCAAAGGGGGAGTGAGGAGTAGTGAAAAATGTGGAATCTAGCTAAGGGGGACCTCCAGTAAAACAGTGCATAAGACAGAGCATTAGCCAGGGGGAGTTTACTGTGACACTTAGTCATTTTTCACTAAGTGTTGCCATCAATGCCAAAGGGGCAGATTGCTAGGAAGAGACACTGTGTAGCTTCATGAGTGTTGTCATTGATGGCAACAAAGTCTATCCCACACATCTATAGTACATAGTATGCCTATACCGGAAGTTAGATTGAAGATTGTTTTGGTCTAGTGAACAAGAACAGAGTATGCAACAAGGTCTGACAATCAGGTTTGGATCTCTCAGATGGTGTAACTCAACAAGTTGTGGACTTGGATAAGTCAAGAGGAGTATCATGACTACTATATTCTAGAGATTTATCCTCCAGTGATAAAGCATGAAAAAGATATGAGCATCTGAGGGTTGGGTTCCAGACAGGCAAAGCAGATAGAGAAAGAACTGACTGGCAGAGTATCAAACTTCAATCCGGATGAGTAAAAGGTATTGATCAAGCTATTTGGGGGATCATACATTGTTGGCTGACATGATTAATGACTTCTATGTCTATGGTTTTGATACACATCACAAATCAAGCATGGATTCAGCCGACAGATCAGTAATTTGTAAATATCTTGAGTATTCTTGTTGCCGACTAGAAAGATGTTGAAATCCTTGATGTGGATATATATACCAGATGGATTCTAGTATGTAGGTGTGTGTGAATATAGGTATGATGAAATAAAGTGCGAAGAAAAGCAGAGATAAGTGTGGAAGCAAAAATACAAGTCTGGTATGTGACAAAGCAACAACACTAAAGAAGTGGAAGAATGAAGTGCATCAAATCAGTATATTGTGCCTAACCAAAAATGAACTCTAGCATTTGTAGATGTCTCTCATTAGTTCAAACACCTGATTACCTTCTGTAAGTTATGTAGACAGTGAGTCTCTTGTAGGCAGTGTGCCTCTTGTGAGCAGTGTGCTTAGCTAGTGAGCCCTAATTGGCAAGTGCCATTTTGTACTTCCTATTCTTTTAACAAAGAATGCAATCTTGGGTTAGTCACCCCGTGGTTTTTCCCTTAACAAGGTTTTCCACGTAAAAATCCTTGTGTTATGTGTGTTAATTTTATTTCTATTCTTATGATTATATATGCTTAATATTTTGATGCTGCACAAATTATAAAAGAAGAAAAGAAAGTAAAGATAATTGAGATAACTAATTCACCCCCCCTCTCTCAGTTATCTACCTTGTTTCCAACAGACCCAAGGTCCATTTTTTAGCACCCAATCTTTGTCATCAGAGGATTCAAATTCAATAATAAAAAATCCTCTAGTGTAGGGAAATAAATAGATTTCCTCCTCGAGAGACTTCTCACAAATTTTTGATAGGTAGGAATGCAATTTGCAAATATTTGGCCATAGCTTCATAAATTTACAAATCAAATCATTTTTCTATAAAAATTCTTCCCTATTAGAGACTAATTTGTCCATCCGGATCTCAGGGGTAGTGGCTGAAAGTGAAACCCTAAAGGCAGGTGCAGCGTGCCCAACCCTGACATTAGGTGATGTAGAGAGGGTGGACATATCACCCATCAGCCCTGGATAAGAGCCCCCGATGCCTAGACCTTGTCTAAAAAAATCAGAACTGGGATGAAGATGCGTGGCTAGAGACTGCATAGAAACTAAGCTAAATCTTTGCCGATTTTGCACAACATTTACAAAATTGAAATAAAGCATAAATATATTCTTATCCAAAATTTTTAAATTTCTGTATTTGCTTTAAATCTAAAAAATCAAATCTTAATAACACAAAAATTATTCTTTCTCCTAAATCCTTTTATCTATTTTAAAACTTAAAAGCATAAACCTATCCTTTGTTTCTTGTAGGTTCTTTCAATTACGCATGCTTTAATTCTCCTTCTTACCTCATGTGTAGGGAGTGTAATGATTTATTTAATCTTTTCTAACACATCGTTTGACATCCTATTTAGATCCTACAGGGTAATGTTTCAAAAAATTCTTTCATTATTGCAACCCATGTCATTATATATACCATTTTCTCTTGATGTATTTATCATGTTTTCATGGGAAAGAATGTCTAATAGATTAATAGAATCCATAAGCACTCATTATTATCTCATATATCCATTCATATTTTCTCACCTTCTTCTAAGAGTCTCTTCAAATTGGAGGTTCCTTCATACTCTATAATGATGTAAATAGTATATTTCTTCCTCAATAGACCTTGTCTTGATGAGAATTCTAACCACCATATTTGGCTTGTGTGTTATGAACATCTTACATCACTTGAGATTTTCCCTTTGAGTAGATCGGATGAAGAATTCAATGTTTAAATTTTCTATGTTGATATGCTTGAGCTGGAGACTAAGGAATTATCTCAGTTCATTCTCTATTGAGAAGACCAGAGCTATGGTGTGATTCCCCTTAGTGAGAACCCTAAAAGTTATAGAAAAACCCTGGTACCTCTAGTGTTGCTAACCTTTATTATGTAACCTTTACAAGATATGGAGACTTATTTCATGGGAAAACAACAAGCTTGTATGTTAGAAGAATTATTTACCATGACCCAGAGATGAGGAAGGAGGATCCCTCCAAGAAATATGTTTGCAATGATTATCTCTATGATAGTAAACTTGGGGAAAAGGTCTAGATTATATGTCCATTTTGTAAAGTAATGCTTCTACCCAAAGATGATCCTAGTTCAACACATATAATAATAGCCATTGGCACCAGAATAGATCCATTTAAGGGATACCAATGGAGAATGTCTAGGGGAGATGTTTCCTCCTTCAAATTTAGAGGTCTAGCATGGATTTTCTTAAGGGTTTGCAACAATGATAGTCTTCTATACCAAGACAAGTTTATAGAGTACGTGTTCAAGTAGTACCTTGAGAACTTATGATATGATACTACATTGAGTAGGGAACATAAGAAGAAGAAAGGTGGAAAGATGTATGTGAAAGATAAAATTGAATAGTACAATTTATTTCCTCAATTTCTTTAGCTGACTAAACCAAACAAACAAAAATTATTTGAATTCTTTTGAAATAGTGAAGGTGCGAGCATAAAATGGAAGATTGATTTTATTTTAAGTTAAAAATTGTAGGCCTAGTTGTCAAGCATGCACCAAATGGAGTAGGAGCAATTTTTAGGTTTCAAAAATTAAATGAGTATGTAAAAGTATCTACCATTGGTGTATGGAACATTTTTGTTTGTCAAAATTGTAGGGCACAATTAAAAAATGTACATGTTGTAGTGGTAATCAATAAATGTGACAAGGCAAATGCTTACAAATCATGTAGAATGTCAAACATAGATTAGTCAATTTCAAGCTAGAACATATCACCTTATTATAAAATTTATTTAATGATGTTTTAGTTAAATGTTGTGTGTACCTAAAGGTAAAGGGTTTTCTTTATTGTTACTTATTTTAAAGAATCAATTATATTTTAGTAAGAAAAGAGAAAAACTCTATAACTATATAAGGAGAAGGTAAAGAATGGATCTTTTTCCAACTTCTCACAAGGAGAACTTCATGAGAAGAGTTTTTCTTTTGTAGATTTCTTGTGGAAATTGATAACTTTCCTATATAGCCATTGTACAAGGATTTCTAAAAAACTATGTGTTTTTATTTTGTTGAAGAATTGAGGGAGCAAAATGAACTGTGTCAAATATTTCTTCATGGACTGCAAGTTTTTCTTATGTTAATTTGTAAGTCTCTATTATATGTTAATTTGCACTTGAGTTTAATACAGAAGCCTTGTATTTTGAATTAGTTGCATATTCTTCGTATGTTCAATGTATGGCCTTTTTATATGTTGGGAATGAGTAATTGCCAATTTTATTAGTTATTGTTTGTAAGTACAAAACTTTTGAACTTTGTGAAATTAAATTTCTTTGTGCTCACTTTTATTCTAAGTCTTTTCATGAGAAGTCTAGGCAAATTTTCTTATGTCTCTCATCTAGGGTTTCTTTCATTTCCATTCCTTATAATTTCTTTCCTGCTTTCTAATCAAAAGCATATCCTAGAAAATTCAAACTAAATCAGAAGTTGCCCCTCTCAAATTCAGAGGAAGGTCATCATCCCTTTGATGATCTCTCCAACTGTTGTAGGCATTTTTGTTACAATTCCTTGAGCAAGTCATAGTTTTCTTAACTATTCCAAAGTGATAAATTTGTTTACTAACACAATTGAAACTAAAAAAATTATGGATTGAGTAGGTAGATGTGTACATTCCAATGGGTGTCTTGTCCTTGGTGGAAATAGAACTATTAGCCTAATGATTTTTGGCCATATGTTAAGCATCTGGCTCATAAATTATTTCCTAAAGTAGATGTTTGGTTGGATCCTAAAGAAAGATGCATTCAAGATTTTAGAATCTAAACCATTTAAAGTAATTATCATGCATTAACTATACTATATAATAATCCCAATTCTTTATATAGAGTTTAATTGTAAAATAAAATCTCAAGTACATTGATTTTCATGATTTCTTTTTTTGTTGGAAACCATGTTAAATCTAGAATTTTGCTTGTAGATTGATTATAGTATAGCCTCATGGGCATTTTTTCCTCTTTATGGATGCTACCTTGAGTTCTCTAATTTTCATTACTATTGCTAATGTGTTTGGACATACTAAGGTAGGTCATATAATTGTGATTATGAGTGTATTGATGCAATAAAGAGATTCCATTAGTGGGGAAGAAGGGTAGTCTTGTGTGTAGGCATAGCATTCCTGAACTAACATCCATCTATGTCTTGGGATCATGGGGTACTACGGGTAGTGGGTACCTCACACGCCCCACCTACTTGAGTATTATATGGATGTGCGAGAAAGGGTACTCCTGGGGGTATGATTATGGATAGATTCAATCTATGATTTGTCAGCTAGTAATACATATGGACCCTAGGTATGTTTAGTTTCCTAAAGGTTCAGGGGATTCACTCGGCTACCAATGCTATCTAACAGCTTGTGTATTGGAGAAGTACCCCTCACTCCATGGCTTAGGTAAAACTAATAATTGCTTTGCCACAAATGATAGCTCTTGATTTACCTCACAGATGGGAACTAGTCAATCAGGTAGGGGCCACTGCCCTTTTCGGTGGAAGGTCCTTTCAATGGGCTAGCTACTTTGGGGTTCCTATGGTACTCCTCACAACAAGTTTTAGGGCTATGCCTAGGAACTTCCCACATTTAAGTAGATATGGATTATTCCCTAATCCGAACCTAGAATTGAAATGAATAATAGAGATGTAAATAAAAAAGAACTACTGCAATAATCATAGCACTTGGAGGCCACTGCAAAAAAAAAACATTCTACAGAAATTCCATCCAATGAGCCCAAGAAAGCACTCTGATACAAGATGAGAGGAACCTCCTACAACAATATAATGAAAAATGCATGAAATAATAGAAATAGCAGAACACAAAAGGAATTTATTGATTGCAGGCCACTTCGAGGGGTAACCTCCTTTAAGCAAGCTCAATACAATAAACTCATGGATGCCCTCATTGGCCTCAACACGTACTTATATACTAAGTCTAATCTAAACAACTATTACTTCCCATGAATGTGGGATAATGTAATATACTCAGGGTGAGACTTACAAAGCATATGCGTTCAAATGTAATATACTAACAAAGTAAAGGGAAGGGTTAAACACAGGTTCCTAACAACAATCTCAAAAGGCTAAGTGGTTTAATCATCATGATCATATTTGTGGATTAATACGTTTACATATTCTAGATCTTACTTTGTATGCCATCATCGATATTGATTGTCCACATGCATTATGGATGAAAATTTGGGAGATATATGGAGACTCGAATGTTTCTCCATACTCACATGATCCTACCTTGATCACAACTCACATCCCTAATCATGATACACAAACAAAATTGTGCATTGACATAGAAGAATTCATCACTCCTACTATTGCTTCATCAAATTGCAGAGTCACTTCCTCAAAAGCTTTCGGTACTTCTTTGCAAAGGGATATCATTCTTCCTAGCATTGCTGATTGGGACAGATTTCTACATGACATCACTTGTCTATTTGTAGAGTCCCACAATGTTGACATGGAAGCACACTTTGAGGTTATTTGTCTTCTCGTTGATGACAGTTTGAATGAAGCTGCATCAATATTATCCACTTCAAATATTCATGCTCTGCATTGTCCTACACATGGTTCTAGATCATCATCATCCTCATCTATTGCACATGCTCTTGATTTTAGTATGACATCCTTTGACATCAACATGGGGACACCTAAGCACTTTTTGAACGCATCAACATCAGTACCATCATCCTTGGATCAGCTTCAGTATGATTCAAGATCATACATACATCTTCTCGCATGGGAAGATATGCTACATCTTCAGATGGTTTCCTTTCTTCCACAAGGAAGGAACTATTGTGATGCTCACAACACACCCCATTTTACTTCTTAGCAAAATGAGGACCCCTGTTGTGGCTGGCTTTTGTTGCTTTTGTGTGTGGGTCTACTTGGTGGTAAAGGGAAAAAGAAGTGAAAAGTTACAAACCTTGGTGAAAATAGAGAAAAAATCACATTGAGTACCAGGGCAGAGTATAGGTGAATTCTTTGTGAAAAATGAGTAAAGGTTGCTTTTTGAACCATCTCCAAATTCTCTATATTTTGCAAGTTATAAGAATTTTTGGTAAATGTACAATCAAAGGTTTGTGTGTTGTATATACAAAGCTGTTTGTATATACAAAGTCATTTCATTCACAAATACGTTTGTATATCAATCTTTGTGTTAGTCAAAAAGGGGGAAGTCATCAGGTTTATGAAATGTTGTTATACTTGTATACAACTTCCTAACGCTTTATCTTAATATACAAGTCAAGCCCAAAAAGAGTTAAGGTTAAAATGAATAAACATTGAAATCCACTATGTATGTTTTGGTTTGTATATTTGGCAAATGGAAGACATACAAAGTAAATATACAAAGGATTATACATAGCACGGAACTTAAAAAGTATTAAAGTTGACATAATCGTTGTATGTTTTGCACTTTGTATATGTTTCGGTTATATACATGGTAGTTTATATACAAAGCAAAATCAAAAAGGTTATGAAATGGGGAATAATGGATGTATATTTCATGTTTTGTATGTTATGTTTTTGGGACATACATTGCGATATACATCTCACTTTTTACAAATGCCCGAACCGAAGCGGTTATAAAATGAAGTTAATTGTTGTATATTTTTGCGCTTGTATGTATGTTTCGAAACATGCATTGCTTTATATATACAAGCCGGAACTCAAGGAAAATGTAATACAGTTAATACAATGCATCACATTAATATCAAAAAAATGCATCAAGTTATATACATTGCAGACTTGAAGGTAAGTACAGTGTGATTTATAAGAGGATAAAGTCTGAAAGTGATATGAAGGTTATATGCATCGCGGAGATGCAAATTCGAAAGGTAAGGCAGACCCACCAGTTGTATATTAGCTTTACATGTTTACAATGAATATCATATATACAAGCTAATATATAGAGCCCGGATGTCAAAAGGAATTAAAAACGGAAAGGTCTTTGAATATTTGGGTGTTTGTATGTTTGAGTATACAATCCCGATATACAAAGAATCAAGGACATCACGAAAGAGTAAAAGGTAAGGAAATGATTGTATAAGGTGTTTGTATGTGTGCTTATAAAACATAATATACAAGCAAGATATACAAAACGAAAGATACAAAGGTGTACGGAAAGGCAAAAAGGGTAAAAAGCGTTAGTTGGTTCTTTGCATTAAATGCTTGTATGTTTAAAAGATACAACGAAAAAATACAAAGAAAACATACAATGAAATATACAAAAAAAAGGTATGCATGCAAAAATTTCACTAATGGTGAAAAGTTCAAAAACCTTAAACACTGAAAAAGAAAACTAAAGGTTGTAGTACATTAATTGCTGTAATGAATGCAAATTTAATATTCAAACAAAGTGAAATTTAATGAGGGTTAGGGCAATTTTAATGTTATTTTTCTTTCAAGATATACTGTTAAGCGTGAAAAATTGTAGAAAAGAGAACTATTGTAGTGAATGAGCAGAATTTACAAGGGCGATAGAGTTACAGTAGCTGGATAAAGGTGAAAATAGTAAAAGTAAGTCAACGGGTAAATGGTCACGAAAAACAAGTATTTATCCCAAACATCGTTTATTTTCAGTTGGTAAAATACTGTTAATTTCAGTAATCTTGTTGTGAAACATATGCATTTTGGTAAATTACTATTTTAATTGTTAATTATCCGAATAGAGCTTAATGAATTTAGAGGTTAAAACAGAAAGGAAAAAATGAGTTAGGGTAAATAGTAAAAACAAAAATTCATGGTAAAAACTCTAGATAGGGAATTGAAACGAAAGTTAAAAGAATCATGTTTCTACAGGATGGCCCCAAAACAGAAGAAAGATACAGGGGGAGAGGTAAAAAAAGAAAGGAAACCCCAGAAGGAGATAGAGAAAGAAGAATTACCATTGCATAGGGGTTATCCATCCCTGATTAGTACAGGCGGAGTGGGCACGGATACAAATATTGGAAATATGATGTAGAAGATGTGTTAAAGAAAATCACGGTTGCAGATGCTTCTCCTGATATGAAACGTATCTGGCAGAGTGGATTATACAGAGCTACAAGGTTCCCACTGGCAATGGAGGCCAGAGATTTATGCTTGGACTGTGTGACCTTATATGATCCATCTACAAGGAAGATCATGTTATATGATAGATTAATTGTTGATTTAACCACAAAAGGCATTGCAAGGACTTTTGGATTGGAAATTAAGGAGAAGATGAGTGATATTGATATTGACCAATATAATGAAGAATTCCATACCAATGAAAGAGAATGCAAGGGTAAAATATTCCACAACTAGTATAGTCCAGAAAACAAACCCAAGGCTATGGCTCGGATACTAAAAAACTTGATGAGGATATACTTTAAAGAAGAAATTTATTTGATGATCACCATGCTGAGTACATTGGTTGGAATGAGAGATGGAACTAAATGTGAACCATGGATGTTCACTGTCATTGAGTTCATAAGAACAGGAAAAAAGGAACAAGGGCAGATCCACTAGGCCAAGGCAATAAGCACAGCTATTTGGAGGCAGGCCATGTAGAGACAACAAAAAATGTTACCCTTTTATTTGTCTTCTTATGTGTTATACTCCTGTGTTGCAGAAATTAGACCTTATATTCATGGAATAGAAAGGGCTACGTACCCTAGGAAATGGTCCAGACCAGAAGTTAGTGTATGAACACTATCCTATCTTACAAGAGGAAAATGCTTTAAAGAATTTTGCTTTAGCTAATGATGTCTTTTATACCTACATGGAAAGAGTGTTGAGAGAAGAGCCTGACAAGAGGTTATCTAAAAGTGCAGAGGATGCAATTGGATTGCACAGTTCTTGGTTCATATAGTTTGAACATTTTACTTACATAAGGACTGAGGGATTTGAAGGGAAACCATTTATGTTTCCTAGATATCCTTCTGACAAGTTAATTGTTTTAGATTTTTCAAGACAAAATTTGAATGTGTTCAGAATGTACAAAAGAAAATTCAATAACAGAGGAAATGTGAGACTGCCTTGGGCTATTGGTAGGTATTCATGCTATAGTGAAGAAGTTGTAGGGTATTCAGAGAAAGAGCTGAGGTATTATGGTTTTCAAGAATTTGATTTAACCAGGAGATTGGATCCTTTTCATAGCATCCAGAACTTTGTGAATAAAAACTATAAACATCATATACACATTGAGGATTTCTGGGCTGATTGTGAAAGTGATAGGGAAGTAAGAAAAAGAGCTCATAAAAGATTAACTCTTGAGCAAATGAAGTCTATAGGTGACATTTATGTCCCTCTAGAAGTTCAAGATGATGATAAATTGTTACATTAGAGTTATGTAGAAGCAAGGTTGGCTCCTATTACAAAGCCGGATTGGTCAAAACCTTGGAACACATCATTGGATGTATTGTCTAAGCTAATAATATTATTTTCAAAGACATGGCTGAAAGATAGAATTGAAGAGCTTAAGGCTGAAGGTAAAGAGGTTACTTATCCAAAGAAGGGAAGAAAAAGAAAGGCAAAGCCTAGTGAGGATTTGCAGTGTTTTTATGAGAAGAAGAGAAAGATTGTTGAGGCCAAAATTGTGGAAAAAGATAAAAATGCCACTTTAATGGATCCACGTGCTTTAGGCATAACAATAGCAATGGCATCAGATACATTTGTCGATGCAAAGTCCATAAGTCATAAAATCAGTGTAGAAGAGGCATAGACTACAAAGGAAGCAGCAGGACAACCAATCAGAAGGGCAATTCCAATAAGTTTGTCAAAGGGTGAAACTTCTAAACCAAGTGGTGTAATTGGAGCACAGGAAGTAGGTGCAAAACTGAGCAATGTACTTAGTGCCTCCACATCTTTAGAACCGGGACAAGCATTTAGACAAGTAAAAATAGAGTTGGCTAGAGAAATGCTGCAAGAGTCAGAAACTCACAGAGCTAAACAAACTACTGAGACTGTGCATATTGAAAGTAATGATAGTGAGGAAAGAATGATGTACAAGGGAAAAGAGATTGAAATAGAGGAAGATTCTAGTGATTTCCTAAGCAAAGAAGAGGGGCCAAGCACTCAAGCTGAAATGGAAATGGAGCACAACATAAAGCATGAAGAAGAAAAGGTACAGGAGGAAACAGGATCAGTAGATCCATTTGATACCTTAGTTCCACCTAAGATTATCCAAGATGTGCAAGAAGAGGCACATAAGATTGAAGAATCTGAGAAATAAGAGATACCTGAAGAGATGATTATAGAAACACATGCTTCAGCAGAAGATGAAACAAAAGAAGACACCTTAGGTATTGATGCTCTAAACATGTTGAATATGTATAGTGAGCCAGGTGAGGAAGAGAACAATACAGAAGATGTCCAAGATCAAGGAAAGGAAGAAAAGGAAGATAGCACAAAAGAAGGTTCCCATGTACATACAGAGCAAATACAAACAGAAGGCATAGACAAAGTAGAAGATGAAACTAAGATGCCTGAAGGTATAGAGGAAACAAAAAATATAGATGAAAAGAAGGCTGATGAACAAATAGAAAATGCTAACATGCCATATATGGAACAAATACATGCAGAAGAAGATCAGGAGAAAAGACCATCAAAAGGAGAAGCTCCTGAAGAAGAAGTTGATGTTGGAGGGGATACTGAAATAGAAGAAGAAGATGATGAGGTTGAATCAAAAGAATAGCTAAATAATCACATAGAACAAAAGCCTCTGCTTCAACAGCAAACTCCACAAAAATAGCAACAATAACAAGAGCAACAGGAGGAACAGCAACAACAGGAAGAAGTAGAGACAGAGAAACCTAATGAAGAGGTAATTAATGAAGATGAAATTGCAGAAGGTAAAAAAGAAGTTACTGCATGGTTAGGAAAGGAAATAGGAAAGAAAAAGAAAGAGGTACAATTAGTACCAAGAGATATTAAGAGCTTGATAGGTGGTAATACTCCAAGAAAAGAAAAGAGGAGAGCTAGGACAATGTTAGCCATAAAGAGAGGTCCAGATGGATCCAGAATGCTAAACCTAGCCATTCCATAGAAAGAAAAGGCAAAGGGAGAAATAGCCTTGGAAGAATATAAAATATTGAATTTGGACCTGGGGCATTCAACAAGAGAACAACATATTAATGAATGGGAAGACATGCATCAGGTGACAACAGAGATACTAGAAAAAGACAAGGACAAACATGATTACTTGAAGGGACACATTGTCTAACTTCAACAACTTATTAAAGGGATATTTGATCCCAGTGCCACAGTTCCAAAATTGCCTGATAACATAGCAGTAGTATCAAAGGAAGAAATACAGGACATGAAAAATAAAAGGCTAAAGGCTAACATTTTTTATGAATGGTTTAATGATTTTATGCAAGAGGGTGAACAAACAATAAGGCAGGTAGTGAGAAGTTGGAAAGTAGCTGTAGCAGAAAAGAATAAGTGTATGATACTTACACATAAGTGCCAAACCAGAAAGGAGGAATGCATATCTAAAATTGAACAGTTCACAGAAGTGGAAGGAAGAGTAGAAGAATTGATTAATGAAGGAGCACTTACTGTCACATTGGCAAATCAAGTGCCACAGATAATATTAGAGCTCAAATTTGAGGAAGATAACCTCAAAAAATGTACAACAGTTGTACAAGATTTAGAAGAAAAGGCAGGTGAGATGATCAAGATGCATAAGAAGATAACAAAAAGACTCCTGCAGCATGAATGTATGGAAATGCCAGCGTATGACTTAGAAAGGGCATTGGCAGAGTTCAATGCCATATTTGCACCCTGCATAGAAAATCCTGATGTGAATCTCAACAAGTAGATGATGGATACATTGATGGAGGAAAGCGTGAAAATGAAGAAATACAAGAAGAGAAGAGAGGGCTCAGAGAACAAGGAAAAGAAGTTGAAGGAGGGAGTTCTGATGCAAGAATACATTTTGGCAAAGAGTCGAGGAGGGGACTACACATTTGTTAAAGGTGTAATAGGCAATTTCAAGAAATATTTGAAAAAGTGAAAAGACAAGCCAGAGCAAAGGGTTTTTGAGAAGAAGTTAAATAAAGAACCTTAGCAAAGAAAGTCAATAAAGAAAAGGGGAATGTTATTCTATAAAAGATTCGAACAGCATCCTTTGAGGAAAGGAAAAGATGCCAAATAGATATTTTGGCAAACGGTTAGAGATAAAGATACACCATTGATCAAAATGGAGAGATCTCAACCATAGATTGAAGTTATAGCTGTAGCAATTTGAAGTTCAAAAATCTATATAAGGAACGTGGCTACTTGTATATTATTTACATAGGGATTTTTAGAAATTAGCATAGCAATTAGAATTTGTTCTAAAACTTTGAATAGGAGTATTTTAGTTTAGAGGAGGTTGCCTGTGTCTGTACTAAGGAATGCGTGGAACATCCAGCTTTCTTATTGTATCTGTAAAGCATTGTAAGTTTTTTTTGTGAATTTGATTAATGAAGCTAAGAGTCATTCCTACATTGTAAACCATATATGGCTATGTGTTTTGAATATAAATGAATCTAGAAGTCTATGTCTATTTTCTGAGTGTCTTCTGGCTCTTCTTTATTTTTGAAACAATTTCTCTTAAAGCTCGCAATCTTGGATGCATATTTGTGAAAATACTCAGGATATTCGCATTTAGTGATTTAGTCTGCTGATTTAATTAAATTTGCTGTAATTCTTACCATGTGCATAACAGAGCATCTAGATCCAGTAGCAAGTGATGTTTAATTTTGAATTCTCTCTAACTTTTCCCAAAATTTGAAATACTTATCTTAAACACAGAAATCTAAAGGAGATTGTCTAACATTTGAAGGAATTAAGAGCAATTGAGTTGATATTTGGCAATCTTTATACCTATTTGAAAAGAAAAGCATGTTTTAATATAAAATCATACAAAGCTTCAGAATACAATAACAGATTTATGCAAAGAGATAAATAATTCGTTGATATTTGCAATAGTTTGCATAATTTGAGTCCAGTAGTATTCAATCACTTTAAATCATGTAAGGCCCCTTGCATATTACAGCTTCACAGTAACCTTGTAGACATGATATTTACACAGTCCATGATTGAGTTTTTTGAGCTTCTGGATTACTGTGTGATTGCTTTTTCTGTGTCAACGTTTTGGATCATACTCCATGATCCATCATCAGGACAAAAGATGAGAATGAAATAATCCAGAAGCTCAAAAAACTCATTCACAGTAACCTACTGAGCTGTCCACAAGGTCAAGATTTGACCATACTGAAACTTAGGATTAAGTAATCTTAATTGATTCTTCATATCTTTCAAGATAGTTAGTTTCATTTTATGAATTTTAACTTATTTATGAATGTGTAAAAACAATCATCAATAGGAACATTGTTCGATATTCTTGGATCTACATCTATATCCCTTATCAACTATTCAGCATCATTGCAGCACGAGATGTATTATGGGGGGGTCTCATGGACCTTCTATCATTTTTTCTCATATAGGGTTAATCTTATATTTTACTTAGTGAAAGAAGTAGTAATTCTTCACCTATATAATTTCTCTTTTTGGAGGGTAGTTTTTTCCCACTAGGATTTCTACCTTTCTTTGGTTTTGAGAGATTGCAATGTACTTGAGTACCTTAGAAGGATTCATGGCCATGACTCATTTTTATTTTGCATTGAACATGGGTACCTCACTAGGGTTATAGTTGGGACCCATTTTTCATAACCTAAGCTAAGCTTATGGGGGTGCTAGTGTATACCTTTAATCTATAGGCATACATATTTGTAATTAATCCTACTTAGGCATATTGGCGTATTGGCACATGATCATTTGAACTTGTCACAGTAGTTGGAGTTGTTTTGAGAGGCGTCAACTTGCATCAACACCTCACACTATGTTTGTGGGAGGTTACTCACCACAACTTCACGATAGAGCAGGACCCTATCCTCTTTTCATGGAGATTTGGGTACCTAAGACAACTCTATTTATACTCGCCTTATTGTCTAATACATTTGGTCAATTCCATTGCAATTCGTGTGCTTGTTAGTCTATTCCATGACCTTAGTTTTCTACAAAATTAAATTTGGTACAAAGAAACATATACTTATGTCTTCCCTATGTATATTGTAGACAATTACATATAAACATTAAGATGTATTCCTAACCTATGTGCATTTTGCTATAAAATATTTTCTACACTTGGTCATCATCGACTGCTTCTTCCATCTCTGACCCATTCATTCTAGACTTCGAGATACCAAAGTTGATAGTGAAGAACCAGTCTATTCCATGGACATCTACTTCTATTGAGAGAACCTTGAGGAATTTTGCACACTACATGTCCTTCTATTTTCTCTCCTACTCATTTTATCCCACCAATGTAATCACAAAAGTTACCCATGATCCACTATACGACCAGGGGATCACATGCCAAGTGCCATTATTGGGCAAGAACCCCAAGCCGAGAACAACATTGCCTAAGGTCTTCTTCAGTCCCCCCACCGGTGTTGTTTAATTAGTGTTTCTACCAGCACCCAAATACCATCTTTTGTTTCCCCCAGATCTAATAGCACAACAACCATTGTAGAGGATATATTAGTATTCACCCTGTATTAATGTGAATTGGAGATGAAAGTACCCCAAAGCACCATATAGATTGTGTACAAAATAATAACTGACCATGATTTGAAGATATTTCTTGACCTAAGATTTAATATATGTCCCATGAAATCAATTTGGCTCCTCTTTTCTTTGAGACATATTATTGAATCCATATTGTCAACTTCACTGCAAATGGCATTCTAATTAGGATATATATTGTTTGTTGTAGTACTACCTACATAGTTGTCATCATAAATGTTAGCATCTCCTTTGAATCATCCTCCTTTTCCATCAGGCAAGCCATCCATCACACCATACTAGTTCATGATGTCTTGTCTAATTGTCATTCATGTGAAATTGCAAGTCGACCAATTTCAAATTTCTCCCACACTTCCTTTGAGTTGGCATGTAGATACTTATTTGGTTCATATGAATTGCCAGATTCACTAGTTTGTCCACCTCAATGTTAGCTTCATTGTTAGGTCCAACTAGAAATTTCTTTACCATTGATGCTAGCATTTCTTTGACCTCACATAGGTACCTATATAGGGCATTACTAAATCAAGGGTATTCAACTATTTGTTCATATACGAAACATAAATAACCTAGTATGATGATTAGGCTCCCTCCTATATTTGAGACCCTAGAAAATAAGTTCAAACATTCCAGATTAAGAGCTACGTTCCATTTATTTTGGTCCATGACCATCCACACAAGCTTATTTTTCTATTTCTATTATTTACAACATTAAATATAGAATTGAGGAACCAATGACTCAGACTAAGAAGGCAACACCATCAATAATGGAGTGTAAAACATTAGAACCATAGCCATGGATGGAGAGGCAAATGATGCAATAACATAAATTATAGGGAGGCCCCAACTATTCTAGAGTGGGGAACATCAACAGTGAGTATGTCTTTGCCAAAAAGAGTCAATACTACCCTTCTTGAAAATGCTTCTCAAATGGTAGGAGGTATGTTACAAGTTTATTATTTAGTCAAATTTATTCTTTAGTCTTGAGTTTTTTTATCTTTTAAGAGTGGAATCATAGAGACAACCTCATTAGGGCTATCAACACTTGACTGGTAGTGAGGCAATGTGTAGGTAGTTAATGAGGTGAGAATCATTCATGTAGCTTAATGTAAGTGAAATTAGATGACCTTAGTTCACAAAGGATGGGAATAAATACATATGCACACACTTAGAGCTTTGGAATATGGATGGTTATGCTAGCTTTTGATTTTGATTCCTTGATCATGTTTTCATGTTTATTTAGCCTAGTGTGTCGGTGTAAGTAGAGATTCTAGGTTCTTAACTTGTGTTCATCTTTGGAATTCTTAGGAGCATTCTCCAAGTAGAGTCACCATTTGTTATGCCTTGTGTAGATGCCCCATATTTATTATGAGCTTACAAATATTATATGGAAATACTACAACTCCAGGAGTTTTTGAAGCTTCATTGTGTTGAATGTTAATCATCAACCACCATCACTATCTTAATTGCTAATTTTCTGATGTAGCTATGAAAGAATTGGTTTCATAGAGGGGGATATGTACAATTCTTATTGAAATAATGATTTTCTAGGTTCATTGAGAAATAAATGTGAAAGAGTGCAAGGGAAGCCTTGAAACCATGACACATACAAAAAGTGAAGCAGGAACTTCCAGAGATCATAACTTTTGACTCGGATGTGGGTTTTCTACAAGATTTTATGGGTGGATGCATTATGAGGTGGAAAGTGGTTTCACAACCACCCTAGTGGGTTGGACCCCATTTTGGCAATTTTTTAGGGCTTGAAACTTTCATCTTGGCCCTCAAAATAGCAATTTAGTGTTTTTTTCTAGATTTTTAAAAAGTTGCTTTTGTAATAAATCAAAACTCATGTTTCAAATTTAGAATATTAGTTGGCATTGCATCCTACCTTAGTTTTAGGAAGCTTTTGGGAAAAAATAGGATTTTCAAGATATGATTGTAAAATTACCTAAAATGGCAAAATCTGACAATTGTCGAAATCTGCCAAAAAAGGTAAATTTTTTTATTTTTTCTTGGATATAAGAGAGTTTTCTCTCATTGTAGTGGCAAAGTTGATGAATAGAAGTTTTTTTTATGTTCCAGTCTTTAAATCTTTGGCTCTCACATGATTAATGGAAAAATTGTATTGAGTGTATGTTGTGTGCTGCATCATCTAGTATCAAATTAGGAAGATGGCTGGGAGAGGAAGAGGAAGAGGCAGTCTTGCCCAGACGCATAGAGAAATGCAAAATCTGCAAAGGCAAATAGTAGAACTTACAACACGGATGGAAAACCAAAGACTGGGTAGAGGAGGAGACGAATCTGATGAAGAGATAGGTCAAGGAGGTGCAACTCAAGATACAAAACATGAAGAAGAAGAATTAGAAGGCATGAGTTTTGAAGAGAGGATACTCAGGGCCTTAGAAGGAAAAAATGAAGGGATCAAGGTAGATGTTTCAGATTATGCATGCAGTCTTAAACTAGAGGAGTTGATAGACTGGTTGAATGACATGAGAAATTTTTTTGAATGGAAATCCATGACAGAGGAAAAGAAGGTAAAATTCGCATGCACCAAATTAAAGGGTCATGCAATGATTTGGTGGGATCATCTTCAAAAGGAACAAACAAGGAAAGGCAAGGATAAGATTAGGACATGGAATAAAATAGAGAAGAAGTTGAGAGAAAATTTTTTGCCCATAGATTATAAGCAAACCCTTTTTCGTAGTTTCAAAATTTAAAGCAAAACCTCTCTTCTATGTAAGATTATACAAATGAGTTTTATATGTTGTCTATACATATAAAGCATCAAGAAACTAATGAACAGATGGTTGTTAGATATGTGAATGGCTTGAAATTCTCTATTCAAGATGAATTAAGCATGCATTGACTCAATAGTATGGAAGAGGCTTACCAATTGGCTCTAAAGGCTAAAGAAAAACAAAACAAATAGTACCATCAGAGGAATAGAGGAGGAAGAAGGGGTAAATCAACCCCATTTCGAGGAGGTTCAAATTATGGCAGGGGAGAGTCATCCCATGGATTGAAAAAACAAGTAGACAATCAACAAGATCCTTTGAATCAAGAACGAGGAAGGGGATTTCAAAGAGGTAGAGGTTATGGTAGCAGAAGAGGATGGGAAAACTAGAGAAGGCCTTTCACTTGTTTCAGATGTGGATAAGAAGGTCATAAGGCATTTGAATGCTCAAATTATAACATGCAAGAAAGAAATCAAGGAGGACAACCTAGGGTGAACCTGATTCAAATGCAACATGAAGTGGAAGGGACGAAACTAGAGGTTCCACCAGATGTGGGAGAAAGTCTCATGATGAGAAGAGCAATGGTGATTCTAGAGAAGGAGAAAACACAAGCCTAAAGCTCTGATGGTTCATGGCCTAGGGTAATGCCACGTCCCATTGTTTTGTCTTTTCTCCAACAATACACCTCAACAAATTTCCTAGACTCTGATTGGCTACCTCTGTTTGCCCATCTGTTTGAGGATGATAAGCACTACTAAGCTATAACTTAGTCTCCATCTTCTTCCATAAAGTCCTCCAGAAATGATGGAGGAATTTGGTATCCCTATAAGAGGTAATAGTCTTTGGAACACCATGTAGTCGAACAACTTCCAAAAAAAAAAACTCTGCTACCCTCGTTGCATCATTAGTTTTCTTACAGGTAATAAAATGAACTATATTGGAGAACCTATCAACAACTACAAAAATGGAGTCATTACCTCGTTGAGTATGTGGAAGTCCCCACACAAAGTCCATGCTCAAATCTGTCCATGGTGAAGTTGGTACTGGTAATGGCATATATAACCCTGTATTCTGTGAATGTCGATGAAGGTTATCTTCTTTCAATTACTTAAACTATTTTTAAAAACATGATACTTCAGTAAATGTCTTTTTGGAAAACAAGCTAGAAGATTTTATTATTTAAATCTTTCATGGACTATGAAAACATTATATTCTTAAAACACGACATTTGTTGATTCATATTGCACACATGGCTATATATGTATATTTCGATCTTAAGGTTTAGAGTTTAACTAATTTTGATTTACTTAGATACATATCATTTCTAACTAAATGTACTTTCTAGTTTCATTGACCTACTATGTTTATTTATGTACATCAATATAACTCATTTCATTTCTTTATTTATGATGTAAAAATGAAGAGTCAGCTAAGAAAGATTAATGGCTTACATAGTAAATCCTATCGGTCATACTTGTATAAATCAATCTATGTAATGGCATCAACTCAAATTGGCCACCGACACAATTTTAACTTCAAATAATACTTGACAATCTCTTCATTAGTGGGGCAGAAGCAGAACCCAGGTGGTAAATAAACTTGACCCATTGAAAGAAATTCTTTAGAATTAAACTTTAAAATCTTCATACTTGATCTTTAAATTCTTTGAATTCAATTTGTGGAGTTTTTGAATGAAGTAATAAAATTAGTTCACTAATACACTCTTCAGGATGTCAAGTCTACAACTTTTTAGGGCCTAGTAAATGCACTAGTCCAATCTTTCCAATAAAAAGGAATCGAGAAAGGACCTTGCTTCATACCACCAAAGTTTCTTTTGTAATTCTCTCCATATATGCTCCTCATGAAGGTAACCTCTTGAAATACCTTGAAGATTTGAAAACCAACCCGGAGACTGATGGATGTCTATCATTGTTTGCTCTAAACATTTTGTATGTGCCATGGGCTCAAAGCTTCCCTTGCAATCTTTTGTGTTTATTTTTCAATTAACCTAGAAAGGCATTATTTCACTGAGCAAGTGTGTGTAGCCCTCTCTACACAAGCAATTTATTCCTAGCTACATCAAAACATTAGTAGGTAAGATAGCAATGGTGGCTGATGATCATCATTCAACAGAATGAATCTTCAGACACTCCCAAAGTTGCAGTATTTCCAAATAATACTCTAAACCTCTTCTATTTCCCCATGCAAATTTTTAAAGAAAATTTAAAGAAAAAACTAAATAAATTATATATATACACATAATTTCTTTAATTGTAAGTTGTGGACAAGAGGTCCACTCGCGTATATAGATAAAAGCAAAAAAACAATAGTAGCCCTTTAGTAGGGGTGCAACAAATTTCACCTACATAGCTATCCCGGATTACTTAAACCTTAAATTTAGTTGTGACAAATTTGCTCTTTCCTTTCATCATTTGCTCTTTCATAGCTATTCTTAGAATCATCTGATGCTTAGCTTGAACATGTTTCTTTCTTGTTACTTTTGTCCATTCTTGCTCTAATAGGGGAGCATGAAGAGTCATTTCTATTTGTCTCAAGATGCTAAACCAAGGGAGAAGCCCGTGGTTTAGGGGAAGCATCTGAGTTTTCTGAACCTTTGATTATAGATGCAATATAAACATCCTCCTTTAAGGTTGTAGTTGTAGTCAAAATACCAGATACTTGTGAATTCTTAGGAGGAGGCATAATTGGGGAGGAGCTGTCAACTGGAGTCTTATGTGTGCTAGTAACTAGAGGATCCTGAGGCAAGTCAGACACATTATGAGAGAAAGGAGCGATAGCATAGTGTTTGGGTTCAACCCCAACCCACCAAGTGGGCCTTCCTCTAGAATCATGCTTATGGTTGTGTAGTTTCTAACATTGGAGCATAAGGTGGTCTATTGAAAAACACTTTCTGCAATGAAAAGCTATTTTTTCATAGTCCACAAGTTGCATCCAACTTCAATCTCCAACCTTCAATGCAATCTCAAGTGGGAGACCATTAGAGAGGTCCATTTCCACACAGATGCACACACAAGTGGAACTCTAGTAATTTAGCGTTTCATTCGAACTGCACAGGAACTTACCTAGACCTTTTCCTATTGCCTATAAATAGTCTAATTCCCAAAATTGAAATGGAAGGTAAGGCAACCATACCCAAAGAAAAGTAGAGGACAATGTCATAGATCCGAGATCAAATTAGGGATACCATCAAGTTTCATACACATGAAATCACCTTGGAAGACCCAAGGTCCATTTTTCAGCACCCAATCTTTGTCAGCAGAAGATTCAAATTCAATAATAAAAAATCCTCTAGTGTAGGGAAATAAATAGATTTCCTCCTTGAGAGACTTCTATAAAATTTCCAATAGCCAATAATGCAATTCACAAAGATTTGGCCATAGATTCATAAATCTGCAAATCAAAGCATTTTCCTATAAAAATTCTTCCCTATCAGAGACTAATTTGTCCATCTGAATCTCAGGGACAATGGCCAAAAGTGAAACCCTAAAAGTAGGTGCAGTGTGCCCAAACCTGTCATTAGGTGATGTAGAGAGGGTTGACATTTCACCCATCCACCCTAGATCAGAGCTCCATATGCCTAGACCTTGTCTAGAAAAATCAGAAGTAGGAGGAAGGTGCGTAGCTGGAGACTGCACAGAAATTGAGCTAAATCTTTGCCCATTTTGCACAACATCTGCAAAATTGAAATAAAGAATAAATATATTCTTATCAAAAATTTTAAAATTTCTTTATTTGCTTTAAATCTAAAAATCAAATCTTAATGACACAAAAATGATTCTTTCTCCTAAATCTTTTGTCTATTTTAAAAATTAAAAGCATAAACCTATCCTTTGTTTCTTGTAGGTTATTTTAATTACACATGCTTTAATTCTCCTTCTTACCTCATGTGTAGGGAGTGTAATGATTTTTTTCATCTTTTCTAATGCATCGTTTGACATCTTATTTAGATCCTACAAGTTAATGTTTCTAAAAATTCTTTCATTATTGCAACCCATGCCATTATATATACCATTTTGTCTTGATGCATTTATCATGTTTTTATGGGAAAGAATGTCTAATAGATTAATAGAATCCATAAGCACTCATTATTATCCCATACATCCATTCATATTTTCTCACCTTCTTCTAAGAGTCTCTTCAAATTGGAGGTTCCTTCATACTCTATAATGATGTAAATAGTATCTTTCTTCCTCAATAGACCTTTTCTTGATAAGAATTTTGACCACCATATTGGGCTTGTGTGTCACGAACATCTTACATCACTTGAGATTTTCCCTTTGAGTAGATTGGATGAAGAATTCAATGTTTACATTTTCTATGTTGATATGCTTGAGTTGGAGACTGGGGAATTATCTCAGTTCATTCTCTATTGGGAAGACCAGAGCTATGGTGTGATTCCCCTTAGTGAGATCCCTAAAAGTTACAAAAAAACCCTGGTACCTCTGGTGTTGTTAACCTTTATTCTGTAACCTCTACAAGATATGGAGACTTATTTCATGGGAAAACAACAAGCTTGTATGTTAGAAGAATTATTTACCATGACCTAGAGAGGAGGAAGGAGGATCCCTCCATGAAATGTGTTTGCAATGATTATCTCTATGATAGTAAACTTGGAGACAAGGTCTAGATTATATGTCCATTTTGTAAAGTAATGCTGCTACCCGAAGATGATCCTAGTTCAACACATATAATAATAGCGATTGGTACTAGAATAGCTCTATTTAAGGGACACCTATGGAGAATGTCTAGGAGAGATGTTTCCTCCTTCAACTTTAGAGCTCTGGCATGGATTTTCTTAGGGGTTGCCAACAATGATATTCTTCTCTACCATGACGAGTTTATAGAGTACATGTTCAAGTAGTACCTTGAGAACTTAAGATATGATACTACATTGAGTAGGGAATGTAAGAACTAGAAAGGTGGAAAGATGTATGTGCAAGATAAGATTGAAGATTACAATTTATTTACTCCATTTCTTCAGCTTACTAAACCAAACAAACAAAAATTATTCGAATTCTTTTGAAATAGTGAAGGTGCGAGCATAAAATGGAAGATCGGTTTTATTTTAATTTAAAAATTGCAGGCCAAGTCGTCAAGCATGCACCAAATGGAGTAGGAGCAAGTTTTAGGTTTCAAAAATTAAATGAGTATGTAAAAGCGTCTTCCATTGGTGTATGGAACATTTTTGTTTGTCAAAATTGTAGGGCAGAATCAACAAATGTACATGTTGTAGTAGTAATCAATAAATGTGACAAGGCAAATGCTTACAAATCATGTAGAATGTAAAAGATAGATTAGTCAATTTTAAGGTAGAACATATCACCTTATTATAAAATTATTTAATGATGTTTTAGTTAAATGTTGTGTGTACCTAAAGGTAAAGGGTTTTGTTTATTGTTACTTATTTTAAAGAATCAATTATATTTTAGTAAGAAAAGAGAAAAACTCTATAACTATGTAAGGGGAAGGTAAAGAATGGATATTTTTCCAACTTCTCACAAGGAGAACTTCATGACAAGAGTTTTTCTTTTGTAGATTTCTTGTGGAAATTGATAGCTTTCTAATATAGCCATTGTACAAGGATTTCTAAAAAACTAGGTATTTTTATTTCGTTGAAGAATTGAGGGAGCAAAATGAACTCTGTGTCAGATATTTCTTCATGGATTGCAAGTTTTTCTTATGTTAATTTGTAAGTCTCTATTATATGTTAATTTGCACTTGAGTTTAATATAGAAACCTTGTGTTCTGAATTAGTTGCATATTCTTTGTATGTTTAGTGTCTGGCCTTTTTATATGTTGGGAATGAGTAATTGCCTATCTTATTAGTTATTGTTTGTGAGTACAAAACTTTCAAACTTTGTGTCATTAAATTTCTTTGTACTCACTTTTATTGTAAGTCTTTTCATGAGAAGTCTAGGCAATTTTCTTATGTCTCTCATCTAGGGATTCTTTCATTTCCATTCCTTATAGTTTCCTTTCTTGCTTTCTAGTCAAAAGCATATCCTAGAAAATTCAAATTAAATCAGAAGTTGCCCTTCTCAAATTTAGAGGAAGGTCATCATCCCTTTGATGATCTCTCCAACTGTTGTAGGCATTTTTGTTACAATTCCTCGAGTAAGTCATAGTTTTCTTAACTATTCCAAAGTGACAAATTTGTTTACTAACACAATTGAAAATAAAACCATTATGGATTGAGTAGGTAGATGTGTACATTCCAATGGGTGTCTTGTCCTTGGTGGAAATAGAACCATTAGCCTAATGATTTTTGGCCATATGTTAAGCATCTGGCTCATAAATTATTTCCTAAAGTAGATATTTGGTTGGATCCTAAGGAAAGATCCATTCAAGATTTTAGAATCTCAACCATTTAAAGTAATTATTATGTATTAACTATACTATATAATCATCCCAATTCTTGATATAGTGTTTAATTGTAAAATAAATTCTCAAGTACATTGATGTTCATGATTCTTTTTATGTTGGAAACCATGTAAAATCTAGAATTTTACTTGTTGATTGATTATAGTATAGCCTCATGGGCATTTTTTCCTCTTGATGGATGCTACCTTGAGTTCTCTAATTTTCATCACTATTCATGTGTGTTTGGACATACTAGGGTAGGTCATATAATTGTGATTAGGAGTGTATTGATGCAATCAAGATATTCTATTAGTGGGGAAGAAGGGTAATCTTGTGTGTAGGCATAGGATTCCCAAACCAACATCCATCTATGTCTTGGGATCATGGGCTACTATGGGTAGTGGGTACCTTGCACGGCCCACCTAATTGAGTATTGTATGGATATGTGGGAAAGGGTGCTCCCAGTGGTCCGACTCTGGACAGATTTAATCTACAATTTGTCAGCTGGCAATAGATATGGACCCCAGGTATGTTTAGCTTCCTAAAGGTTCATGAGATTCACTCAACTACTAATTCTGTCTAATGTCTTACGTATTAGGGTAGTACCTCTCACTCCACGGCTCAGGTAAAATTGTGGTGCAGTGCACCTAAAATAAGTTTTGAGTCAAATATTTGAAATTTTAGTGTTAAGAGATTAAATGAAGTTTTGAAAATATTTTAATAAAGCCTTAAAAGGCATAGTCGGGTAGTGGAGATTGAAATAGTTATTTTTCCTTAGTGGTCTACAGTTTTGACAATCTATTTTTAGGAAAAAAATAGCCTTTTTAGAAAAGCAGTCAGCTTGACTATTGTTAGCATCTTCCCTCAATGGGAATCTTTGTAAAAGAGATTCAAGGGTATAAACATAAGAAAAACTGCATGAGAGAAGATAGAGTGTCGGATTTATGGTGATTTGATGAAGTTTTGAGGAGGAGAATGAAACAAATTACTGTTTGATGTCCCTTACTTTGTTTTTCTCTTTTTTTGCTATTTCTCAGTCTGTTGTAGACCGTACCACAAAGTTGTACGGCATAGTTATGCTATGAAATCAAATAGATGTGATATAGGGATGATATAACTATCCAATTCTGTTGGTTTGAGGTCATTTCATTCATTTTTGTGAAAGTTATCACATTTTTTCTAAAAATTGTCCAAAACCCTATTTTTTTTACTGCAACAGTTCTGTTCACAACCATTGCACGCCTCTGTATGGATAGATATAGGGACAAGCCATATATTTATGGAAATAGGGTTGAGATGAATTTCCAATGGTTCTAGTCTGAGGTCTTGATTCATTTTCTAGAAGGAGATATTGCTTTTTTTCTAAGACTGCCTATGTCATTCCAGCAAACACCTAATTTGGGGATTTTAGAGAGGTTTTGGTTTTCCTTTCCCATCTGACTATGTTAGGACCCCAAAATGGGTAGGATGAGCTTAGTATGGTGTAATGTCTAATGGGTTTTGCACGCAGGAGCAGAAGACAAGTGAAAGTTGGAGTTTGGGGCTATGGAGGCATCTTTGTGTCAATTTAAGGCAAACTAGTGTTGGAGTAAAGATTTGAGCATAAAATGAGTTGAAATGAACTTAGACCCACAAAAAATTCAAAATCTATCTATTTGTAACCTAATGCATTCTTTGGAACAGGAGTGAGGAGTTTGGGCTTGAGTTAGTGAGTACTTCCTTTGCAAAATAGCCCTAATTAGACCTCTTGAGAAATCGGTACAATCAAGATTTGAGTGTTGCATTCCAAAACAACCTTATGTTCATGTTTAGTATATTGAAGGGTAAGATAATGGGTATCTAAAAAACCCATAAAAGTTTGGATAGGAGGTCTGAGTCAAAAGTTATTGCATGACAGTCCTAAAAAGAGCGCTATAAGGAAGTGAGTGGGTTTGTGAAGGAAGTGGTACAAGGAGGTACGCTCAGTGCATTTTGTGAGTTTTGTGAGCTTGGGACAATCAAACCTAGTTAGTCTAGGGTCCCTAGAAGGTTTTGAAAGGTCCCCATATGTTTGAACCTATAAATGGTGATATTGTGTTGTGTTGAAGTCATGGAGTGTGAGTGGATATTCAAGTCCAAATTAAAGTCAAGTGTTGCTGTTTGGTCCACTGAGGCCTAGATGAGTTGTATGCCTTACCATCCCCTATATCTTCTTCCTCCTATGTTGTTGGTTGTGACCTCTTAGTGGTCCTTTGTGTTGTTACCTCTGCAGCAAATTGGTATCAGAGCACAGTTAGTAGGTCTATGAAGTGTTAAGTTGCAAAGGCAATTTGTCAAGATGCCTCCAAGAGTGAGAAACATGGCTCAAGAGATGAATGAGCTAAAGGAGAAGCATGCTAGAGAGTTGAGGTAGCTAAAGGAAAGAATGGCTACCCTAGAACAAAATCAGAGAAGAGGAGTGGCTCTAGGTAAAGAGATTGAGTCTGAGGAAGAAGAAGAAGCTGAGTATGAAGATGTGGAAGAAGAGTTGGACCCTGAGGATTAGAGGATGGTAAATTTACTAAGGGAAGTAAAAGAAGGCAAGCAAAAAATAAAGATAGATGTACCAAAGTTTGGAGGAAGCCTGAATGATGAAGAATTGCTAGATTGGATTGCAGTATTAGACAACCACTTTAAGTGCGAAGAAGTTCTTGATGATCAGAAAGTGAAGATTGCAAAGACCAAGCTAACAGTTCATGCTTTGTTATGGTGGGATTATCAACAAACAAAGAGAAGAAAGCAAGGAAAGGCAAAGATTGTCTCATGGGACAAGATGGTAGCAAAAATCAAAGGTAAGTTCTTGCCTAAAGATTATGAAGTTCAAATGTTTAAGAAGCTTCAAGGTTGAAGGCAAAAAGAAATGGATGTTAAGTCATATACTAAAGAGTTTTATAAGCTGAGTATAAGGTCTGGTCAAAGTGAAAGTGAAATGCAAAAGGTTGCTAAGTATATTGGTGGTTTGAGATTTAACATGCAGGATGAGTTAGTGTTGGCAAATCCAAGGAGTGTTGAAGACTGTTATCAGATGGTAGTTATAGTGGAAGAGAATATGAAAAGAAGACAAGATAAGTCAGCTAGAGGTAGAGGATCTTTCAATACAAAACAAGTTAGTGAAAGTCAAGAAGACATGAACAAGGCACAAGGACAAGGTGCTGATTTCAAGCAAGGACAAAGTGCAGATTTTAGAGGTAGAGGTAGAGGAAGATTTGGTGGTGGAAGAAGTGCAAATACCTTTGTAGGTAAGTGTTATAATTGTCGAGAGTTTGGGCACCCAGCATACAAGTGTCCTGAGAAGAAAATTTTTTCAAGTGATGGTGAAAGAAAGAGTGAAAGAAGGACTCAATTAGTCCAAGAAGAAGAATGTGTTTCTAGTTCCACAAGGTGTGATGATGAGTTAGGAGAAGCATTGATGTTGAGAGAAAGAGCACTACTGAAGACCTCTAGGGAGAAGGAGCTAATTCAGAGGAGAGCATTGTTTAGAACAAATTGCAAGAGCAAGAACAAGGTATGTAAAGTGATAGTGGATTCTGGTTGTACTGACAATATGGTGTCCAGTGAGATGGTGGGCAAACTGAAATTGGAGAGAGTTCTTAGGGAAGTTCCCTACAAAATTTCTTGGGTGAGTGATCATCAGTCCATTTTAGTGACTGAGCAAGCATTTTTTGAGTTTAAGATTGGAGCATATGAGGATAGGGTACTTTGTGACATCCTACCAATGGATTGTTGTCATGTGATACTTGGAAGACCCTGGCAATTTGATAGGTTTGCAGTCTATGATGAAAGAGCTAATACCTTCACTATCAAGAAGGATGAGAAGACTTTTGTGCTACTGCCATTAGAGGAGCAATCAAGAGCAGCAAATATGATTATGTTTGGCAAGAAGGAGACCGTGGTGTTTGAGGAGTGTGAAAACAAGGAGTGTGCAGCCTTTTCAAGGCATGAAATTGTTGAAACAACAAAGAGTAAGTATGGAGCTTATCTACAGCCTATTGTAAAGAGAAGTGTCTTCATGTAGAAGAAGGAGGTGACTAAAAATGTGAAGTACAAGAGTGTAGAGCCTATGGTAAGGCAAGAAGTGACTGAAGGAGTCTTAGTAGGGACAATCATGTGCCCTATAGTGAAGAGTAGAGATAAAAGACAACCAAGTGAAGTTGGTGCAGTAGTTTGCAAGGTTGATAGAACAGTGAACACACCAGTTGTAGGTCTAATAGAGGTTGGTAAAGGTAAGGTGACAGTGAATAGTGGAAATAAGAGTAGTATGAGACAGTGGTGTGAGAAAGGAGCTGAGAAGGAAGTGTTAGAAATAGAGGTAAAGAAGAATGAAGCTGACAAAGCACTCTATGACAGAGTGAAACACATTTCAAACAAGGACAAGAGCAAAGATAACAAGAATAGTGAAGGATCAAGGCAACATGGACCTAATGAAGACAAACATGGAGGACAAAGACAAGCAATGAAGGACAATTTAGAAGAATATTTCCAAGGGACTTGGAAAAGTTTCAAGTTAGGTTGTATGGTGCGGTGCACCTAGAATACGTTTTGAGTCAAATATTTGAAATTTTAGTGTTAAGAGATTAAATGAAGTTTTGAAAATATTGTAATAAAGCCTTAAAAGGCATATTCAAGTAGTGGAGATTGAAATAGTTATTTTTCCTTAGTGGTTTGTAGTTTTGACAGTCTATTTTTAGGAAAACTACAGTCTTTTTAGAAAAGCAGTCAGTTTGACTATTTTTAGCCTCTTCCCTCAATGGGAATCCTTGTAAAAGAGAGTCAAGGGTATAAACATAAGAAAAAATGCATGGGAAAAGATAGAGTTGTCGGATGTATGGTGATTTGATGAATTTTTGAGGAGGAGAATGAAAAAAATTAGTGTTTGATGTCCCTTATCTTTGTTTTTCTCTTTTTCTGCTGTTTCTCAGTCTGCTGCAGACCGTACCACAATGTTTTATGGCATAGTTATGCCATGAAATCAATTTTATGTGATAGAGGGATGAGTTAACTATCCAATTCTATTGGTTTGAGGTCATTTCATTCATTTTTGTGAAAGTTATCACATTTTTTCTAAAAATTGTCCAAAACCCTATTTTTTTTACTGCAACAGTCCTGTTCACAACTATTGTACACCTCTGTATGGAGTGATATACAGATAAGCCATATATTTATGGAAATAGAGTTGAGATAGCTTTCCAATGGTTCTAGTCTAAGGTCTTGATTCATTTTCTAGAAGGAGATATTTCTTTTTTTCTAAGACTGCCTGTGTCATTGCAGCAAGCACTTAATTTGGGGATTTTAGAGAGGTTTTGGTTTTCCTATCCCATCCTACTATGTTAGGACCCCAAAATGGGTGGGATGAACTTAGGATGGTGTACTTTCTAATGGGTTTTGCATGCAGGAGCAGAAGACAAGTGAAAGTTGGAGTTTGGGGCTATGGAGGCCTCTTTGTGTCATTTTAAGGCAAACTAGTGTTGGAGGAGTGAAGATTTGAGCATAAAATGAGTTGAAATGAACTTAGACCCACAAAACATTCAAAATATGTCTATTTCTATCCTAATGCATCCTTTGGAATAGGAGTGAGGAGTTTGGGCTTGAGTTAGTGAGTACTTTCTTTGCAAAATAGCCCTAATTAGGCCTCTTGAGAAATTGGTACAATCAAGAATTGAGTGTTGCATTCCAAAACAACCTTATATACATGTTTAGTATGTTGCAAGGTAAGATAATGGGTATCCAAAAATCCCATAATAGTTTGGATAGGAGGTTTGAGTCAAAAGTTATTGCATGACAGTCCTAAAAAGAGGGCTACAAGGGAGTGAGTGGGTTTATGAAGGAAGTGGTACAAGGAGGTACACTCAGTGCATTTTGTGAGTTTTGTGAGCTTGGGATAGTTAAAACTAGTTATTCTAGGGTCCCTAGAAGGTTTTGGAAGGTCCCCATATGTTTGAACCTATAAATGGTGATATTGTGTTGTGTTGAAGTCATGGAGTGTGAGTGGACAGTCAAGTCCAAATTGAAGTCAAGTGTTGCTGTTTGGTCCACTGAGGCCTAGATGGGTTGTTTGCCTTACCATCCCCTATATCCTCTTCCTCCTGTGTTGTTGGTTGTGACCTCTTAGTGATCCTTTGTGTTGTTACCTTTGCATCAAATTGATAACTACTTTGCCACAAACGACAGCTCTAGGTTTACCTCACGGATGGGAACTAGTCAATCAGGTAGGAGCCATTGCCCCTTCCACTGGCAGGTCCTCTCAATGGGCTTACTACTTCAAGGTTGCTGTGGTACTCCTCAAAATGAGTTTTAGGGCTATGCCCAGGCACTTCCCATAGTTAAGTGGATAGGGATTATTCCCTGATCTAAACCTATAATTGAAATGAACAATATAGATGCAAAGAAAAAAGAACAATTGCAATAATCACAATGCCTGGAGGCCACTGCAAAAAAAAAAAATTGTAGAAATTCCACCCAGTGAGCCCAAGAAAGCACTCTGATACTAGATGAGAGGAACCTCTTGCAACAATATAATGAAAAATGCACGAAATAATAGAAATAGCATAACACAGAAGGAATTTATTAATCGCAGGTCACTTCGAGGGAGCAACCTCCTTTGATCAAGCTCAATACAATAAACTCATATTTATATACGAATAATCTAAACAACTATTACTTCCCATGAATGTGGGATAATACAATATACTCATGGGATGAATTACAAAGCATATGCGTCCAAATGTAATATACTAGCAAAGTAAAGGGAATGGTTAAACACAAGTTCCTATCAACAATCTGAGAAGGCTAAGTGGTTTAATCATCATGATCATATTTGTGGATTAATAAGTTTAAATATTCCAGATGTTACTTTGTATGCCATCATGGATATTGATTGTCCACATGCATTATGGATGAAAATTTGGGAGATATATGGAGACTCGAATGTTTCTCCATACTCACATGATCCTACCTTGATCACAACTCACATCCCTATTCATGATATAGAAACAAAATGTTGGATTGACATAGAATAATTCATCACTCCTACTATTACTTCATTAGATTGTAGAGTCACTTCCTTGAAATCTTTCGGTGCTTCTTTGCAAAAGGATATTAGTCTTCCTAGCATTGTTGATTGGGACAGATTTCTACATGTCATCACTTGTCTATTTGTAGAGTCCCACAATGTTGACATGGAAGCACACCTTGAGGTTATCTGTCTTCTCATCGATGACAGTTTTGATGAAGCTGCATCAACATTATCCACTTCAAATATTCATGCTCTACATTGTCCTACACATGGTTCTGGATCATCGTCATCCTCATCTATTGTGCATGCTCCTGATTTTATTATGACATCCTTCAACATCAACATGGGGACACCTGAGCACTCTTTGAAGGCATCAACATCGGAACCATCATCCTTGGATCAGCTTCAGTATGATTCAAGATCATACATACATCTTCTCGCATTGGAAGATATGCTACATCTTCAGGTGGTTTCCTATCTTCTCAAGGGAAGAAAATTATTCAATATTCCTAAATCTACATCTATATCCCTTGTCAACTATTTAGCATCACTGCAGCAGGAGATGTATTATGGGGTGTCTCAGAGACCTATCATTTTTTTCTCATATGGGGTGAATCTTATATTTTACTAAGTGAAAGAAGTAGTACTTCTTCACCTATATAATTTCTCTTTTTGGAGGGTAGTTTTTTCCCACCGGGATTTCTACCTTTCTTTGGTTTTGAGAGATTGCAATGTACTTGAGTACCTTATCAAGATTCGTTGCCATGACTCATTTTTCTTTTGCATTGTACATGGGTACCTCACCAGGCTTATAGTTGGGACTCATTTTTCATAATACTCACCTAAGCTAAGCTTAAGGGGGGTGCTAGTATATACCTTTAATCTATTGGCGTACACATTTGTAATTAATCCTACTTAGGCATATTGGCATATTGGCACATGATCATTTGAACTTGTCAAAGTAGTTGGATTTATTTTTTGAGGTGTCGACTTGCATCAACACCTCACACTATGTTTGTGGGAGGTTACTTGCCACAACTTCATGTAGAGCAGGACGTATCCTCTTTTCATGGAGATTTGGGTATGTAAGACAACTGTATTTATACTCACCATATTGGCTAATACATTTGTTCAATTCCATTGCAATTCATGTGCTTGTTAGTCTATTCCATGACCTTAGTTTTCTACAAAATCAAATCTAGTACAGAGAAATATATACTTATGTCTTCCCTATGTATATTGTAGACAATTACATATAAACATTAAGATGTATTCCTAACCTATGTGCATTTTCCTATAAATAGTTTCTACACTTGGTCACCATCGACTTCTTCCTACATCTCTGATGCATTCGTGCCAGAGTTCGAGATACCAGAGTTGATAGCAAAGAACCAGTCTATTCCATGGACATCTACTTTTATTGAGAGAACCTTGAGGAATTTTGCACACTACATGTCGTTCTATTTTCTCTCCTCATTTTATCCCACCAATGTAATCACAAAATTTACCCATGATCCACTATACAGCCAGGGGATCACATGCCATGCACCATTACTGGGCAAGAACCCCAAGCCGAGAACAACATTGCCTAAGGTCTTCTTCAGTCCCCCCACTGTTGTGGTTTAATTAGTGTTTCTACCAGCACGCAAATACCATCTTTTGTCTCCTCTAGATCTAATAGCACAACAACCATTATAGATGATATATTAGTATTCACCCTGTATTAATGTGAATTGGAGATGAAAGTGCCCTGAAGCACCATATAGATTGTGTGCAAAATAATAACTAACCATGATTTGAAGATATTTCTCAACCTAAGATTTAATATATGTCCCATGAAATCAATTTGGCTCCTCTTTGCTTTGAGACATATTATTGAATCCATATTGTCAACTTCACTACAAATGACATTCTAATTAACATATATATTGTTTGTTGTAGCACTACCTACATAGTTGTCATCATAAATGTTAGCATCTATTTTGAATCATCCTCCTTTTCCATCAGGCAAGCCATCCATCACACCATACTAGTTCATGATGTCCTATTTTATTGTCATTCATGTGAAATTACAAGTCAAGCAATTTCAAATTTCTCCCACACTTCCTTTGAGTTGGCATGTAGATACTTATTTGGTTCATATGAATTGCCAGATTCACTAGTTTGTCCACCTCAATGTTAGCTTCATTGTTAGGTCCATCTAGCAATTTCTTTGCCATTGATGCTAGCATTTCTTTGACCTCACATAGGTACCTATATAGGGCATTACTAAATCAAGGGTATTCAACTGTTTGTTCATACATGAAACATAAATAACCTAGTATGATGATTAGGCTCCCTCCTATATTTGAGACCCTAGAAAGTAAGTTCAAACATTCCAGATTGAGACCTATGGTCCATTTATTTTGGTCCATGACCATCCACACAAGGTTATTTTTCTATTTCTATTATTTACAACATTAAATATAGAATTGAGGAACCAATGACTCAGACTAAGAAGGTCACACCATTAATAATGGAGTGTAAAACATTAGAACCATAGCCATGGATGGAGAGGCAAATGATGCAATAACAGAAGTTATAGGGAGGCCCCAACTATTCTAAAATGGGGAACGTCAACAGTGAGTACATCTTTACCAAAAAAAGTCAATACTACCCTTCTTGAAAATGCTCCTCAAATGGTAGGAGGTATGTTACAAGTTTATTACTTAGTCAAATTTATTCTCTAGTCTTGATTTTTTTATCTTATAAGAGTGGAATCATAGAGACAACCTCATTAGGGCTATCGACACTTGATTGGTAGTGAGGCAATGTGTATGTAGTTAATGAGGTGAGAATCATTCATGTAGCTTAATGTAAGTGAAACTAGATGACCTTAGTTCACAAAGGATGGGAATAAATACATATGCACACACCTAGAGCTTTGGAATATGGATGGTTATGTTACCTTTTGGTTTTGATTCCTTGATCATGTTTTCATGTTTATTTATCCAAGTGTGTCGATGTAAGTAGAGATTTTAGGTTCTTAACTCATGTTCATCTTTGGAATTCTTAGGAGCATTCTCCAAGTAGAATCACCATTTTTTATGCCTTGTGTACATGCCCCACTTTTCTTATGAGTTTAAGAATATTATCTTGAAATACTACAACTTCAGGAGTTTCTAGAGTTTCATTGTGTTGAATTTAATCATCAACCACCATCACTATCTTAATTGCTAATTTTCTGATGTAGCTATGAAAGATTTAGTTCTGTATACACCTAAAAATGACACGATTCGATCTAAGCAAATGTTCTTAATATTTATTTCATTCTAATTCCTCTATCAAATAAATAAATAAATAAATTTATCTATTCGATTTATATTCCTCTAAATTAATTAAATATCAAAATATTTAATTACCTCTTCTAAAATCAAAATTAAATAAAATCCTTTATTTAATTAAATTCTTCCAAACAATTAAATAGTTCTTAATTATTTAATTAAATCAATTCATTCTTCGAAATTTAAATAAATAAAATCAAATTTATTTAAATCCTCTCAATCTCCAAAAATAAAATACAATCAAATATTTTATTTATTCTTCCAAATCATGCACAACAATTAAATAAATTTATTTATTTAATTTTCTTTCTTATCTTCTAATTCTTCAAATATCTTCCAAATCTTCTAAAAATAAGTCTTCTTCTGCATGCACACAAAATTAAATAATTTATTATTTAATTTCTCTCAAATCATGCAAAAGCAAATATCAAGTTGAGTTATCTATTCAATCAACATTGTCTTTATCAATATCTCTTAAATTAGAAAAAAACTTTCTAATTTATGAAAAGCATGTCTTATCTTTAGAAAAGAAAGTAGTTAACTCAAATAAAACTTCTTTTGGGGGACACTTGTCTTCTTCTTATTTGGGCACGTTCCTCAAGGTTTCTATACCATTGATCTTCTCATTCTTTCTATACCGTTGATCTCTTATTTCTCAAGTCTATAAATTGAACCCTATTCTTCTATTTCATTCATCCAAGCTTTAAGTATTGTTACTTTGTAGGAATTACAGTGCACCTTTGGCACCAATTCCTTCATTTCTTGTGATCACACTTGTTACTATACACTACTATCATTGTTGTGAAGCTTCTCTTCATTACAAAGCATAATCATAGTCATTCTCCATTGACAATCTTTGAATAGCAAGGAAGTGCACTCTCTGAGGGCCTTATTCATACATGCAAGATTGATTGAGATAGGCAACCAATAGAAATTATGAAGCTTTGAGGTTTGCAAAGGTTTTTGAAGTTCTTTTGTTTGATTGATCTCTTTGTTTCTATATTTCGTTGAGTTTTTGGTATTTTGATATTGATATATTGATTATTCATGTTTACTCCAATTTTCTCTTAACATTTTGCTTTTAGATAGTACCTATACTAGGGGCAAACTAGGGCATGTATCATTATCAAAAATCTATTCTTTGAAACAACGTGATAAAACACATTGCTTCAAAGAGGGGCAAAATGTATACACCTAAAAATGACACGATTTAGTCTAAGTAAATATTCTTAATATTTATTTCATTCTAATTCCTCTATCAAATAAATAAATAAACAAATTTATCTATTCAATTCATATTCCTTTAAATTAATTAAATATCAAAATATTTAATTACCTCTTCTAAAATCAAAATTACATAAAATCCTTTATTTAATTAAATTCTTCCAAACAATTAAATAATTCTTAATTATTTAATTAAATCAATTCATTCTTCCAAATTTAAATAAATCAAATCAAATTTATTTAAATCCTCTCAATCTCCAAAAATAAAATACAATCAAATATTTTATTTATTCTTCCAAATCGTGCACAACAATTAAATAAATTTATTTATTTAATTTGCTTTCTTATCTTCTAATTCTTCAAATATCTTCAAAATCTTCTAAAAATAAGTCTTCTTCTTCATGCACACAAAATTAAATAATTTATTATTTAATTTCTCTCAAATCATGCAAAAGCAAATCTCAAGTTGAGTTATCTATTCAATCAACATTGTTTTTATCAATATCTCTTAAATTAGAAAAAAACTTTCTAATTTATGAAAAGCATATCTTATCTTTAGAAAAAAAGTAGTTAACTCAAATAAAATAGCTTTTGGGTGACACTTGTCTTCTTCTTATTTGCAGACGTTCCTCAAAGTTTCTATACCATTGATCTTCTCATTCTTTCTATACCGTTGATCTCTTCTTTCTCAAGTCTATAAATTGAACCCTGTTCTTCTATTTCATTCATCCAAGCTTTAAGCATTGTTACTCTGCAGGAATTACAGCACGCCTTTGACACCAATTCCTTCATTGCTTGTGATCACACTCGTCACTACACACTACTATCATTGTTGTGAAGTTTCTCTTTATTACAAAGCATTATCATATCCATTCTCCATTGACAATCTTGGAATAGCAAGGAAGTGCACTCTCTGAGGGCCTTATTCATACATGCAAGATCGATTGAGATAGGCAACCAACGGAAGTTATGAAGCTTTGAGGTTTATAAAGGTTTTTGAAGTTCATTTGTTTGATTGATCTCTTTGTTTTTGTATTTCATTGAGTTTTGGGTATTTTGATATTGATATATTGATATATTGATTATTCATGTTTATTCCAATTTTCTCTCAACATTTTTGGCACCCACCGTGGGGCATGTTGATGCATAAAATTGTGTAGGTTCCAACACCAACATGGGAAGTTTTAGGAATGTGGGACTTGCTACCTAAAACAACCTCCAGATTTTAAAGAAGCTAGCTCTTCTTTACCTCAAATGGGTTTTGGGAAAAAGGGAAGAAGTAAACATAATTACAGATACAATGAAAACAAATCTATCTAGGGCGATGCACCTGAATAAAGTGTTTCTCTTAACTAAGCACAATGATACTATCCTCAAAATTTAGTCACATTAAAGAGCAGATACTGCATGATTAACATAAACAGATAAAATGAATAAAATCAAAGGCTCACAACCAGACAATTTGCTATGACACAAGAAATATCAACCAAGGCACAGAACTCAGTCTTTCTCATTATTTTTCTAGTAACATAAGAGGCACAGATACATGCACAGTTACATTCACTTTCTGAATCAAGAATAACAAAATAAAGGAAAATGATATTCACTGGTCACAACAAAAAGTCTCAAACTTCTCTCTTAAATCTCTGATAGAAAATTATATCTAGCAAAACTAGAATTCTAAATTCGAAAAGAACTAACTCTCGATCATTACAAATGTTACATATTTATAGCACAAGATCGACTCTAGATTGTTTGCAACAATCAAATACCAATGGCCCAACCGAACTGGAGGTAATTGGAAGTCTCTGACAGTTAAAGATCTTTAGAATCTACGATAGTTACTCCTTCTGCAAGCCCATTGGCTATGACAAAACATATGTGGCATACCTCCTGCTATAAGGAAAAGATACTTGGCGGCTTTAGCACTCCTTAGAAACAATAAACTTTGTGACAGATGGCAGCATCCGTGCGCATTACTTGAAACTCTTTCATCTCTCGGGAAGAAATAGAAAAGTGACACTTGGCAGCTTTCGCAGCAACTAGAAACAATACGTGTCTTTCTTCGTAGCTTTGATACTTAACTATGTCTTTGTATTCGGGAGAACTCTGCAGGTGACAACTGTCGCAATCTGCAACATTGAAGCTTTAAGACACAGTTAAGAAATGGGACCCACAACTTCCCACTCATTAGCTTCAAAGGGAGGAAAACAGGGATAGGTGGCATCTTCCACAGCTACAATGAATTGATACATGGCACCTTCCACAATACTTGAAACACTCTTTGAAACTTAAATGGAAGTCAACACATGTCAGGTTCTACATCCTTTGAGAAACATTAAATTCACTAGAGAAAGGGACAAAACCTTTAACTTTGGAGCTGTGTCCACCACATGGCACTCTCTACATCACTGATACTTAACACTATGGCCCACCACCATCCTTTACTTAGCATCAAAAGATATAGAAACCAACGTGTGGAAGCTGACACTTGGCAAGCTCCGCAGCTACCACAAAAGACACATGGCTTGTTCCATGCTCACGCTGAAACTTTTAAGAAGTGCCTTCAGTGATAACATGTGGCGCCTTTTGCAAGGTTGTAACTTAAAACCTATTAGAAACAAAACCATTATGTGGCACACTCTGCTTTAAAGTTATAACTTAGAAGCAAAAGTGTGTCTTGAACTAGGGCTTGACACTTGGCATGTTTCGTGGCTCTGGCAAAATAAAACCCTCACAACCATTCTTAGAAATATTCACAGGCACTGTAACCCACGGATGCACTGCAACTTGATACAAAATGTAGAGACTTTTACTCTACAATTCTTGGCAACCCCTAGGACTTTTGAGTCTGCTAAAAAAGAACCCAAAACTGGCAAAAATATGAATTTAAAATACAATATAGGGTCACAAATTCTGCAAAGCTGTCTGGTAAATAGACCATTCCGAATCAGAGAGTCCATGTTTACTCTGTAAATCTTGAAAGGAAAAATCAAGATTTATTATGTCCTTGTGGGAGAATGTCTGCAAAATTTGAACCGCAGCCTTCAATTGAAACTCGAACTGGGCCATTGGTATCAGTATAGCTTCCACCTCCTGTACTGATGAAGAATCACTTAAACCTTGAAAAATAGTTAGATCATTTTGCCTTGTTAAAAGCAGGGTCTTGATATCATCAATCATCAGTACTGTATTATTATCTGGAAATGGTGATGGAAGACCCAACTACACCAAATCCTCTATGTGTCTCTTCATATGTTTGACTCCTTCTTTGACAGTATCTAGGAGCTCCTAGTAGTTTGTGGTAGCTGACTTGCAACTTAGAACTTCATTTACCTTCTTTGCAGCTATCATTCTGTCACTGATCCCTGCTGCTAACAGAATTTCATTGGTTGTATCATATAGTTTCTTTAGCAATAGTTGAGAGTCAGAAACCCTCAAAGAAATAGTAGATAGAGTAGCCTGAACTGAAGTTTCCACCTTCTCACACAACTGCTGTGCATTTAACAGGAATGTTAATGATGGCCTTAGCTGGACAATCTCTTCAGAGATTCATTTCCAAATTGAAACATATAGCTCTTTGACCAAATTCAAAACTCCAGCATTCTGTGGCCTATTAGCTAACTCAAGTGTTAGTTCTTTTATTGTTTGTTGCTCAACTAGGAGTTGTGCTTGTATTGCAGCAACAACATTTTGCTCACTCAACAACTTCTGCTGAAACTGTGTAGCTTATTGCGACTTTTCCTGATATTTCTTCTCTAGGGTGGCCTTCTCTTGCCTCAAAAAATTTACTCCATATTTTTCTTGAGCTAGCTCCATTTTTAGAGAAGCATTTTGGGCCTGAGTTGCCTGATGAATCTAACAAGAAACAGTATTTTGCAACTATTTATTTAGATTCTCTATTTCATCTTTCTTTGATTGTAACTCTTCAGCAAGATTGCCACTATTTGTTTTCTCTTAAGCTAAGTCATTTTCAACCTTCTACAACTTTCTAGACACTTTCAAGTAATCAGTTGCCACAGCAGATGTTGTTTCATTGAGTAGCTCGACCCTATCTTATGGTCTAAAAAGTGACATGTCCATGGCTACTGCATTCATTGCCAAGTCCTGAGGCTACATCTGCTCATTTGGCTTTACCACATTTGGGGACAAATGTGTAACAGTCAACTGTTGTTGGATAGGGTCAAAAAGTGACCTCATATGTGGCACAACCAGGCTTTTATTTTCTTTCTTTCTTTTTTGTAGTATCTTCTTGAGCTTGGAAAGTGGGAGGAGAAGCAATGAATCCCCGAGCAAAGGGATGACCTTGAGGTAAACCATAAGGTATAGCCAATGATTATTAGCTAGGGGAAATTTGGGGAGGGGCTCTTTTTGGGATGGAGGGAGAAAAAAGTGGCAATGAGGTGGCCTATGAGGACATGGCCTGAGGACTGGTAGTTGGAGCAAGTAGTGACATAGGCACAACAGAAGTGGTAGGGGATAATGATGTTTGGCTAGTTGGGATGGCCACCCCTAAGGTAGAAGAAAGAGACAGAAAGGAAATAGGAGAAGAAACACTTACCTAAGGAGCAGTAGATGTGGCTGGTAGTTGCTGTAGTAATGGTTCTATTTCTTCCTCTGACTCTTCCTGCAGGTGTAGTCTCCTATGCTTCCTTGGTCATTCTCCTGTGTCCTCTTCTGATTCCTTCTCTGCCACATTCACCACCACTGGAGGTGGCAAGGGGACAAAACTAGAAGTCCCAATAGCTGAAACTGATGGAGTCCCTCTGGTTGGTGATGACACCACACCCTTTTGTTTCTCTAGAGTATTGAGAGATTAGGGCCAATAAGATACAGGGGCAGTAGATGAGGCTTGTCCTGTTACTTGCATTGTATGGGTTGACTCAGCCTCCTCTTCAGACTCTTCACCCTTCTTGTGGATTCTACTTGTATCAGGGCTAGAGACTGGAGAGGGATGCCACTCATCCCAGATAGACTCCCATTTTTCATCAGTATCAACATTTCTGAATGAATGGGTGATCTTTGAGATTTCCTTCCTATACTTCCAATAGGCCTCAATCTTCTCTGGCTTCCATTCTTTGTTTTTCAATGCCCTTCTCAGACCGGTGACCATTCTAATCTTAGGGTTAAAAGCCTTATGTTTAACATAAAAGGTCTCCCATGGCCTGGGCCCCTCAAAGGGCAAGTCTGGTAGTTCCATATATAGGTCTGGGGTATCTTCGTTAGGGTTTCTTCTATCCTCCCAAAAGGGCTGACCCTCATGTACTATTTTAGGCCTGACCTTGCTACTTCTAACCCAGGAGGCTATAAAACTATTTGGGTCATACCTCCACTTGTCTTCAATGATGAAGAATCCCAAGACAGCTAACTTTCATAGCAACAGGTGTTTAGCATCTCTGATTTCTAGGGCCATGTTCTTTCTGACCCATGGGATCATACATTTTCTTCTTCTTCCTCTTGGTGCTGAACTCATTGTCAACCACGGACACTTGCTGTGTTACTTCTAGAAATGCTACCCTAGGGGTCAAAATTTTAGGTAGCAGCATAGGTTCCCCATTGAAGCCATGGACCCTAATGATAGTATTTTGGGCCCCACAAAAATAATCACATGGGATTGGGCAATTGGTCATGAAACCCCTAGTGCTCTGTGTCAACCTATGTTCTATAGGCTTAGGGCTCAAATGGCAAAAGGCAGGGGCAAAAAAGAGTTCCCAAAACTCATAAGGGTCTAATGCCTCAGATAGCACATGTGTCCATGCAGACACAGGAATAGTTCTATTTTACCCAAAATTTGGGTCATACATGTTCAATTGCATATTTTGTGCAAAAATACTGTGGTTCTGATATAACATTAAGTGAAATAGATAAGCGGAATACCTGAAAACTCCCTTGGATTTGAAATTGACAAGCTGATCAACCATGGAGTAGGCAATTTATTCTGAAAAGTCCAGATGATATTCCTGTGACTTGTCAACAGTCTTTAATCTGAAAAGGATGGCAATTTGCTAGTCGTAGACTATGTTGTCTTCCTTCATTCCAAAGATGAAAGCCATCATTGACAGTGCCTCTTGACTAGCTTGACTGAATTGTGCCCTTCGTGTAGGTAGTATGGGCATCTAGGTGTTCTCTTCTGCCAACTACATTTCTAAGTTGAGGAACCTAATCTGGTTATTGACATTTGACCATGTCTTTTGCATTTTAGCAATAGTGGGAAATGTGGTTGTTCAATCATGATACAGGGCCAACATGTCTCTTATGGATTTGGGTGTAATTTGCACTATAAAGGGACCCTATTGTATGGTGCTTGAGGGTGCATGAAACAACTCTGTGCATATATCAAGTAGGTCAGGACATAGGTGCACATTTGGAACCATGAACTGTGCCAACTGTGAGGTCCAAATCCTCATTCCAAAAGTTTCAGATTGTCCACTCTTTGCCTTTTGAATGCATCTCTGGTGTGCCCCTTCATGGAGAGGCCTGGTAGATTTTTGAAGGGTTGGGTCAAAGATGTCATCTGCAAAATCTTTAACCTTCTCTGGGTCCACAAAATACCCTACCTTAGGAAGCCTCGTCCTTGGATAGGTTCTCTCGGGTTGCGTGGGTGCTGAGGCATATGATTTACTATTTAGAAGTTTGTCGATTGATTCGTAGATTCTGAGTCCCTCCTGAGAAGACTGTGCTTCGGCCATATCTATATCTATGGGGAGAATGTGAGTAATTTTGACACAACAAAGACAAAAACTGCGTAATAGAAAAGACAATCGGCTAGGAAGTGCTTGCTAGGGATTGAAATAGAGGCAACAATGATCCACAACAGAGAGATGGAAGCAAATGAGAGCCACAGTTAAGGTTTAACTCTAATTTAATGAGGCTTTAATGACACATCTTGTCTTATAAATGGCATTAATGCCATTAAACCATTAGTGTATCTTTCCAAATCCATGTGGAAAGGAGTGTTAGAAACATTATGAGTGTGGCTGCAAAAGTGTACTTTCAAGGATTTTGGGGATTGCAAACAACCTTAATGAATGCGAGATTCTCAAAAAGAGAAAGGGTCTTGCGCTGATGACACGTGTTCATAGAACACTTATTGAAAAGGAAAGTGGGAAAAAGGAAAGCAAGAAAGGGGAACTAACTAACTATAGTACATAAGAGTCCCTGCTTAATTGAAATGTTTCAAATAGATCCCATTAATAGGAATTTCTTCAGGCTCACCATCCATAGTCTCCAGTTCAAAAGAATTTTGCTGCTTACAGGAACGAATCTTGTAAGGGCCAGTCCACAGTGATTCAAATTTGCTGTGTCGACCTGGCTTGGTAGCTCTCTCATCCCATTTCAACACTATTGAGCCAACTTCAAAATGGCAATTTGAAGTCTTCTTATCAAAATAGTCCTTGACTATTTTCTAGTGTTTCATCAGTGACTCATGTGCTTTTTCTCTTTTCTCCTGTACTTCCAGTAGTTCAGTAAGTCTGACTTGCATGGGACCATTTTTTTAATCTTTATTTATTTCAATAATTGCAAAGCAGGGATCTCCAAGCTTAGTGGCATTACTGTTGGTTTACCATAAACTAATTTATATGGAGACATCTTTGTCACTTGCTTAGGTGTAATCCTGTCAGCCCACAGTGCTATATTAAGTAGTTTGTGCCATTCTCTGTGATAATTTGTCCCTATCCTTTTAATGAGTCTAATTAGGTTCTTGTTAGTAGACTCTGCCAAACCATTACCCTGAGGGTAATAATTTGAAGAAGTCTTCAAATAAATTCCATTCCTTAATGCAAACTCAGATATTTTTGTTCCCAAAAATGCCTTAGCATTATTTGATACTATGGTACGAGGAGGACCAAACCGAGTAGTAATACCTTCTAGAAAGTTTAATATCACCTTTTCTGTTGCTTCCTTGAGTGGTACTGCTTCACTCCATCTAGTAAAGTAATATGTGGCTATAAGGATCCATTTGTGTCCCATACTTGACACTGGATTGATCATACCAGTAAAATCAAGACCCCATTGGGCAAAGGGTTCATCCATGATTATGGGACTTAGAGGCATCGCTGCATTTCTTCTTTTTCCTATATAAAACTAACATGTCTGGTATTCTTTAACCAGCTGATAGCAATCTATAAATAGGGTGGGCCAAAAGTATCCTGCTTGAGTCACTTTGATTGTTGTGGTCCTTGCTAAAAAGTCTCCACCTGAGGCTCCATGGTGTAACTCATGTAGTATTCTTTGAGCTTCATCTTTCTCTATACATCTCAAAAGTATGCCATCAACATTTTTTCTGAATAGAATATGGTCAATTAATACAAAGTGGGCCCCTTGCTACCTATAATACCTTCTCTTATCATGGGAGAGCTCATTTGGGAAAATCCCATGCTTCATGAATTGTATTCTGTTTGTGACGCAAGAATCTTGATCAACCTCTTGTATTTTCAATACATTTTCTCTTTCTGTTTCTTCAGTCATCATTTTCTCCATGTCCTGAGCCATATATTGGCACAATCCTTTGCCCCTTACTAACTTAGTGGGTCTAAACTCCACATCATATTCAAGGATCTTTGTTATCCAATTGGCTCTTTTCTCAGTAATCTCACCCTCCATAATGTATTCTCTTACACTAGGATGAGCCACTAATATCAGAATCTTATTCCCTGTGACCATATGTGTAAATTTCTTAAGGGCTTTTACCATGGCATATGCTTGCTTCTCCACAAAATTGTATTTGGCCTCATATTCCCTGAGAGTCCTAGAGAAAAAGGCTATTGGGTGCTCTCCTTCTTGTTGATCATCTTTCTGAGTTAAAATGGCAGCAACACTGAATTCTCCTCCATACACATACATTATGAATGACTTAGAAAAGTTTGGGTTTCTGAGTACTAGGGCTATTGAAATGGCTCTTTTGATTTCTTTGAAAGCCTGCCTCCCCTTTGCAGTCCATTTGAAAACTAGGTCCTTCTTTAACAACAGTGTCATTGGTCTTATTAGACCTACAAAGTTAGATATGAACTAGCTGACAAAATTGATCTTTCCTAGAAAGGATTGAACTACTTTCTTATTGATTGGCAGAGATATATTCATTATGTCAGTGGCTCTTTCTGGATCAATAGAGACCCCTTCTTTTGACACTATATGCCCTAACAGTTTACCCTGAGGTACTGCAAAGATACACTTCTTGGGATTCAGGGATATTCCAAACTCTTGGCATTTCTTAAAAATAACCTCTAAATGGTCAAAATGATCTACACCATTTTTAGAGAAAATAGTGAGGTCATCTAGATAAATTAGGATGATCTTGTTTATAAGCTCCCCAAATGCTACATCCATGGCCCTCTGAAAAGTAGCTCTAGTATTTGAAAGGCCAAAAGGCATCTTAGCATATGCAAATGTTCCCCATTTTGTAGTAAATGCAGTCTTATGTTGGTCTTCATCACCCAACCAAATCTGATTGTATCCAAAGAAGCCATCTAGCAGGGAAAATCTCTCTAATCCAGCCACAGTCTATAAAATTTGTTCCATAGAGGGCAGGGGATAGTGATCATTCAAAGATGCTCTATTTAGATCCCTGAAATCCACACAGAATCTTATGTCACCATTCTTTTTTCTTACTGGCACTAGGTTTGATACCCAGGTTGAATGCTTGATTGGAAAAATAATCTTTGATTCTAAGAGCTTTTGCAACTCATGCACCATTAGAGGTTCAATTCTAGGGTTCACTAGCCTTTGCTTCTGTCTGACTGGTTTAGATCCTTCAGTCAGCTATATGGTGTGCTGAATGATGTCTCTATTATAGCCATGGAGGTCTTCATAGGTCCAGGCAATCACCCTATCATATCTTTGACACAAATCAATCAATCTTCCTTTTCTTGCTGGGTTGTAGAATTGCCAATCTTCAATTTTCTTCCTTCACTAACTTGGATTTCAGAATAATCTTGTTTATTTGCTTGAAACCTCTTCTTCTCTAGGATTACATCTTCTGGGTCAAATAAGTTTTCTAAGGTAATCAGTCCTTTGGGGAGCTTATTTGACTTCAATTGAATAATTTGGTCACCATATGCTTCTTCAATTTTAGGTTGCAACTAATCAGCAAATTCTCCTGACTATTGCAAAAATGAAAGTACTTGAAAATCATTTTCAAAAACTTGCCAATTTTGATCATTGTCTGGGATAGTTGGTCTTACTATAACTTTGACTAACTCATTATTTACTAGTAGATCAGTTGTTGGATCAAACTGTGAACCAATCTGTGCCATTCTATCTACCTCAGAATTTTGGGATCTAGGAACTACTTCAATATTAAAAGCTTCAAAACCATCTATTAGGTCCCAAATTCTGTGCCTATAGGATCTCATTCTTACATTTTTGGCTATTGCCTTTTCTCTGATTTGTTTCACCACTAGTTCTAAATCTCCTCTTACTATTAGATTTTTTTACTCCCTTTTTCTTTACCAACATGAGTCCATGCACCAAGGATTTGTACTCAACATCATTATTGGTATAGACAAACTAGAAGCGAATGGCTCTTAAAACTTTCTCACCATTTGGAGTAGTAAGGTAAACTCCTGCTCTAGCTCCATTCTTACTTCTCAAAATTTAGAGTCCAGATTTCTGAGTCTTTTTCAGATTCTTGAGTCTAGTTAGGTTCTTTCCTTAAAACATTAGGAATCTCTTCATCTTCTTCAAATATGACATAAGTGCCTAGACCTGTAGAGTCATAATTTCCATAGGGATCACTTTGCATCATAGTCAACAACTAATTATTCTCTTCTTCTTGTTGGTCATGTTTAGTCTAGTCACCTAACTCTTCAATGAAGATTCTCTCCTCTTTATTTTGCATAGCATGGGCTGCCTCTAATTTTGGGGTTGGTTCATTTGTGATATGGTCTTTTGATAATGGATCAGACAGTATTTTCTTCTTTGTCCCATATTTCATTCTCAGAATGAGGTGTGACCAATCTAGTGACATGTAACCTCTTATCTTGGCTGTGAAATCTCTGGATAAACATAAACCAAATACAAGGGGAATATCTATGACTACCACATCCTGGTTTACAATTACATTGGGGCAAGTATATAATTTCAATGGGAGTTGTTTAATTTTCCCTATTGTTTGCACAGATTTCCCATCTAACTGCATAACCCCTCTTGTAAGTGGCTCATATTTTATCTTCAAAGCATCTGCTATTTGCTTTGGCATTACTGTAGTACTAGCCCTAGAGTCTATCATTGCATTATGTAGTAATTTCTTCCCAACTATTAGAGTTAAGTAAAAGGGATCTGGTTTAGGTTTACCTACCTCAGGTGCACTATTCAACAAAGTTGTTGTCTACAAAGGTACAATATCTTTGAGCTATAGATTTTCTTTATCAGCAGATCCTCCTTTAGCACTAGTCTATTTAGGAACTCCTTGGCCTTGCAGAGCCTCTTGCAACAGTGTCTTCTGCTCAGGAATAGCTAACATGTCCTAGATTGATACATGTGCTGGAGTTCTTTTTAACTAATCTACCACATTCATAGGTCCTAATGCTTGGGTCTTTGGATAATAAGGGTACCTTGACTTTTCAAGAACTTGTCCTAAAGCTACTTGATTCTGCACAGGCTGGGGCATTTCTTGTCTAGAAACTGTGCTCTGATGACTCTGAAATGGAGGAGCTCCCATGATCTCATTATTAGTGACTTCAGGCTATTCCATCATTCTCCTCTTTACTCTGGTATAGTAATCTGATTGTACCAATGGCTTCTTGGAAGTAGATTCTTCATTCAAAAACACTGACTCTTCATCTTCAATCCATGAAAATAAAGCATGCTCAGGGGCTATTTCCTCTTCCTGTTGTAAGGACATTCCTTGCATCTGGGCCACTAAGACTGTATTTTGTACACCAGGAGATTGATATTGTGGAGTGTTAGAGGTTACAAATTGTCCTTCTAATCCTCTTTGTTCTGCTATCTTCTATTGTAAATTTCCTCTGGGGCAGTCTTTGGGCATATGGGCATTATTGCAAGGAAAACACCAAGCATTTGTGCCATCTGCAAAATTATTTTTTCCTGGAACAATTTCCCTGTTGGGATTAGGAGGAACAGTCTATAGAGGTGTAGGGACTGTGACTAATTGGTTTGATGGCTAAGGATTAGCTTACCTTTGAGGGCCTTGATATTGATTTGGCTGAAAGGGAGGTCTATTTCCCTGATAACCTTGATAAGGGGGCTTTTGATAAGGATTTTGTTGCCTCTTTAGATTAATTATCTCATTCAAGAAGGTCCTTAAAATGTTCTTGACATCATCCATTTCAGATGATTGAACATGGGTGACTGTCTTAGCAAGTTGTTGAGGGAATGCATACATAGACACAGGCGGGGTTGTAGGATTAGGAACTTCTTGAGGCAAGGGTAAGGTAATCTCTGGGAACATGGGCATAGGAGGCCCTGGGGACAACTTTCCATCATCTATTAAGTTATTTTTAGCCTTGACTGCCAACTCATAAGCTTCTGGTAGTGTCTGACCTCCAAGGGACTAGATCATCACTGATATATCTGAGTTTAAAGCTTTAAGGTAAAACACAATAGCCATACCTAGTAATGGTCTTGCTGTAGCAGGAATCTTTTCCCAAGTCTTTTGAAATCTTGAGTCAAAATCAGTCATTGCCTCTTGAGGTGCCCTTTTGATAGTGATCAATTGTTGCAGCAAAGAAGATTTATCACCCTTTTCTTTAAATATTTCAAAGAAAGCATCACCAAGATGATCCCATGTGGATATTGTGTTTGGGGTTAGAGATCTATACCAGTCCAGAGCCTTTCCCTTGAAAGAAGCTGCTAACAGTCTTATAGCCACATTCTATTGAGTGATAACATGCACTGCACAGACATCAGATACATCTTGTAGATGTTCTTCAGGTGTCTTGAAATTTTCCCCACTAAATTTAGGTAGAGCCTTCAGAGCATTAGCAAGAATAACATCCCAAGTGGTTGGTGGTATTGGGAGAATTAGAGGACTGCCAGTGTTCCAATTTGCATAATTTCTTGGGGCTATAGGTGCTCCCATATTTACTCTTGGTGTTGGTGCAAACCAATTCACTCTTCTCCTTGGATTAGCTATCAGTGGTGGCAAAAGAATGTCTGGTCTAGCAGCAGCTTGAGCTCTTGTTACAGGTCCACAACTCTAACTTCATGTAGCTTCTTGGCTCATACAATCTTGATAGAAACTTCAAGAAATTGTCCGACCGGGCGTGCCAAAAACTGTTGATGCATAAAATTGTACAGGTTCTAACACCAACATGGGAAGTTTCAGGAATGTGGGACTTGCTACCTGAAACAACCTCTAGATTTTAAAGAAGGTGGCTCTTCTTTACCTCAAATGGGTTTTGGGAAAAAGGAAAGAAGTAAACAGAATTACAGATACAATGAAAACAAATCTATCTAGGGCGATGTGCCTGAATAAAGTGTTTCTCTTAACTAAGCACAGTGATGCTATCCTCAAGATTTAGTCACATTAAAGTGCATCTATTGCATGATTAACATAAATAGATAAAATGAATAAAATCAAAGGCTCACAACCAGATAATTTGCTATGACACAAGAAATATCAACCAAGGCACAGAACTCAGTCTTTCTCATTAATTTTCCAGTAACATAAGAGGTACAGATACATGCACAGTTACATTCACTTTCTGAATCAAGAATAACAAAATAAAGGCAAGTGATATTCATTGGTCAGAGAAAAAAGTCTCAAACTTCACTCTTAAATCTCTGACAAAAAATTATATCTAGCAAAAGTAGAATTCTAACTTTGAAAAGAACTAACTCTCGATCATTACAAATGTTACATATTTATAGCACAAGATCGACTCTAGATTGTCTGTAACAATTGAATCCCAATGGGCCAACCGAACTGGAGGTAACTAGAAGTCTCTAACAGTTAAATATCTTTAGAATCTGCGATAGTTACTCCTTCTACAAGCCCATTGGCTGTGACAAAACATATGTGGCATACCTCCTACTATAAGGAAAAGACACTTCGCAGCTTCTGCACTCCTTAGAAACATAAAACTTTGTGATAGATGGTAGCGTCCACGCGCATAACTTGAAACTCTTTCATCTCTTGGGAAGAAACAAGAAGACGACACTTGGTGGCTTCTGCAGCAAATAGAAACAATACGTGTCTTTCTCCACAGCTTTGATACTTAACTGTGTCTTTGTATTCGGGAGAACTCTACAGGTGACAACTGTTGTGATCTACATCATTGAAGCTTTAAGACACAGTTAAGAAATGGGACCCACAACTTCCTACTCATTAGCTTCAAAGGGAGGAAAACAAGGACAGGTGGCATCTTCCGCAACTACAATGAATTGATACGTGGTGCCTTCCGCAATACTTGAAACACTCTTTGAAACTTAAATGGAAGTCGACACATGTCAGGTTCTACATCCTTTGAGAAACATTAAATTCACTGGAGAAAGGGACAAAACCTTTATCTTTGGAGCCACGTCCACCACGTGGCACTCTCCGCATCACTGATACTTAACAATGTGTCCCACCACCATCCTTTACTTAGCATCAAAAGATATAGAAACCAATGTGTGGAAGCTGACACTTGGCAAGCTCCACAGCTACCACAAAAGACACATGGCTTCTTCTGTGCTCACGCTAAAACTTTTAAGGAGTGCCTCCGTTGATAACACGTGGCACCTTCCGCAAGGTTGTAACTTAAAACCTATTAGAAACAAAACCGTTACGTGGCACACTCCACTTTAAAGTTATACCTTAGAAACAAAAGTGCAGCTACTTAAACTAGGGCTCGACACTTGGCATGTTCTGTGGCTCTGGAAAAATAAAACCCTTGCAACCATTCTTAGAAACATTCACAGGCACTGTAACCTGCGGATGTGCTGCAACTTGATACAAAATGTAGAGACTTTTACTCTACAGGGCCTTGCCCCAATTTTAACCTAAAAACTAATTTTTTGTGTTTTAGAAAGCTGTACATAGGAGGAAACTATGCATCTGACACATCCTAACATGGATCTGCTATCTGTTACAGTGCATATGTTCCTTTGGCACATATAGTCTCCAATCCGGTGCACCTGTTGTTTGTTCTAGTGCATCTGTCAGTTCAGCGCATATACACTGTTTTCCTGCACTTTTGACTTCTGTCTTGGCACATATGTGCTGCGGCACTTTTGAGCTTTGTTTCTGTGCATTCAGTCTCTGAAGCTGTGCATCTAATCTAGGTAGTGATTTTTAGGGTTTCCTTGAAGTTTTTGCTAATGCTGATGTCTTTTTGTAGGAACACTCTTGATCTATTTACAAGCTAGGTACTAGTTTAGAATCATATAGTTGCACTTGTTAACTCACACTTCAATTTCTAACAGGAAAGTAAATAGATTCTCATACAAATCTCACATAGTTTTAACTAGGAAGGTGGTAATTGAATCATTGCTATCTTGCATATCATTGAATCATTGCTATATTGCTATCCTTCAAAATTAACAACTCATTGCTATCTGGATAAAATTGAACACATCATTGCTATCTGGGTAAAATTGAACCATTGCTATCTCGATTATCACTTCAAAGTTAACAAATCCATGCTATTTGGGTAAAAATTGAACATATCATTGCTATATGGGTAAAACTGAACCATTGCTATCTCGATTATCACTTCAAAGTTAACAAATCTGTGCTATCTGGGTAAAAATTGAACACATCATTGCTATCTAGGTAAAATTGAACCATTGCTATCTTGTTATCACTTCAAAGTTAACAAATTTCTATGCTTGCCCAAGTAGCTAACTCATTTAGTCTTTTTCATTTTAATTAGGGGAAAAGAACCACTGTCTTTCGTGTTTTGGGAATGATACCAGGCCTATCCTCTCCCTTATATTGGGTGACCAAAATGCCAGACATATCATTTTCACATGTGTTTTTCCTTTAGAGAGGCCTGCCCTTGGATACCCATCCATCCTTGGGGAAGGACCTTAAGTGGTAACAAGCTAAAGCCAAGCTTTGCCAAGCCACTATAAATAAATTGTGTTTGGAGTGAAAGCTACAAACAAGTGAAGTTGTGTTATACCAATAGCCAACCTCCCCCAAAACCCTCCAAGGCTTGACCCTTACAAGCTAGGAGACTCCATAACGGAGAGTAGTGATGTTGCATGTATAATCACTTGAATGGTTGCTTTTATTAAACACCTTTGTCTTAGTGGCCAAAAACCCCTATAAGCCATTGTAGGGAAGGGTGATTATCACCTCCTGAAGTTGCTTCACTAGAGATAGTGAGAATTTAGTTTATATTGTCCTTTGAAACCTAGGATTGTACTTGCTTTCTTTTAGTCCAAAAAGAGTCAAAAAATCACACAAAAATAATAAAACCATGAAAACATTCTTTGTGTTTGTTGTTTCTTCTTGCCATAATTAAGAAAATTAGATCAAAAGACCATCTTGCAAACAAGAAACAAAAAATATCAAAAAGCATGCCAAAATTTGCAAAAACAATTAGAAAATCTAGAGATGTGCATCTATCCTGCAAAGCTACACATTTAAACTGACCTGTTGTGCATTTGTATCAACTTCTTGCTCTTTTATCACTTGTTACATCGCATTTGTCTTTTACCAATACTATGCATTTGTGTCAACTTTCTGCTCTTATATCCTCTGCTACTACACATCTATTTCTGTGCATCCATGACAGTGAGCATTTCCACATCTTTTCAGAGAAAATTTTCAAGTCTTCTAGGCACCTATTTCAGTCTTGTGTTAGTTTTTGTTGAAATGACAAAATAATTAGAAGTAATTGCTCAAGAACTCCAATACCTACAAGAACAATTGAACTTAGACACCTCCCCCCAAGGTTGAACAGCAATTTCTCAAGAACTCCAAGTTATATAACAAGAAATGACAATCTTACAAACTGAATAGGCCAGTACTAGCTACACCTTGCCCCAAAATCATACATCCTTTTCTCGTCTTCATGATACTCTTGATAAGGCAAGCACCACCTCAAGTTGGAAAACATATACCACTCCATCTACTTGTCCTCCTTCACCATCTCCTAGAACACATGGCCCAAATCATACTAATCCTACCATGGAGAACTCCAAATCCACTCATCCATTACCTCACTCCTCTACCCATACACCTACTAATGATGTGATCTAAGGGTTACTAGCAGAGAGTCAACCATGTCCCCAAATTCTGATCCTTGACCTTATCAAAGAACCTTCAAGCATGTCCATTACTCTAACCTCGTCATGTAACCTACAACCCCTTGAGCATATTGAAGAACCTCCTACCATGCAAAGTCAAGGTCTGTCGCACCTTCATGTTGTTGACCAAGAGCCAATCCAAGAGTCTTCTACCTCAACTTCAATTCAAGCACATCAAGAGTTATGTCAAGAGCACAATTTAGAACATTTGGAAACATCAACCCCTTGTCTAAATCAAGATCAAAGCACTCCCATCTGACCCTTACATAAACTTTATCTTTTCGATGATCCTATACCTATGCATGAGCAAGAGATCCAATCTCAATCTATTCGTGACCTATATCTTTCCCATGATGAAGATACTACCTTTGATGAAGAAGCTATCCATGAGCAACTTGATCCTATACATGAGCCAGAAATCCAATGTCGGCCTCTCCATAACCTCTATCCTTTTTGTGATCAGGATATTATCATTGATGAAGAACATATACAAGAGCACTTTGATCCCATCATGCTAAATCCTATCTATTATCAAGCAGACCATGATGATCCTCTTAGCCCACTTTATGCATTCCATGGTCACAAGCTTATAACTCCATCTAGTCCCATCCAAGATCCAACAACTTCCTCTTCCTTTGATGAGACACTTGCCTCTCAAGCAAGTGTAGAAGATTAAACCAATAATAATCCTCTGCCATCCATTATCGACTATGCTGCAAATCCCCCACCATATATCCTTGGTCTTACCACCTCCATTCATGAGTGTTCCTCCTTAGAACACCAACAACCATTAAATCCTCTATCTCACATTCTCCATCCAATAAGGAACTCGTGCCTAGTGTTCCACCTATACACAATCCCATTGTCCACCACATACTCCAATATATGAACTATCAAGGTAAAGGCTTAGGCCTTCGTGAACAAGGTATCTTGGAGCCTGTCCATGTCAATGTTCATCCTCATTCATATAGCCTTGGATACATACCCCAAGGTGAACAATCTCAAGATGTTGGTACTTCCTCCACTCCTAAATCCACCACTTTCCATCATACATCCTTTCATATCCCCAAAACATATGTTGCCATTCCTCCTCCATCATCCTATAATTTCCAAAAGCATGTGACCATACACCTTCCACCATCCAATCTACCCCTGCTACTTCCAACTCCTAATATCCCTCCATGCATTTTACCACCACTTCTTCCAACACCTTATCCATCCATCTATGAATCGTCTACCAATCTCAATCATGGCCAACCAATGCACATGTTGTCTAAACAAAAAACTTCCTCAAACTCCACTTCCACCATCTCAAGAGAATTCAACAATAAAAATCTGGATGCCTCTACCTATAAAGTCAAAAATCTTAAGAGTCCTCATGACCTGGGATACAAAAGCCAAGAATCAAAGAAACATCCTTCTCCAGAGTTGCCTACACCCACACACCTATATGCCAAACTGAAAAAGGTGTGGGTCTGCATCCAACAAATAATTACCTCTGAAGCTACACAAAAGATGCATACACCCAAGCCCATACCTTCACAGCTACTATCCAAAAGCAAAATGGCTTGGGTACCTAAGAAAAAAAACCCTCAAGTTACATGAGGCATCCACCTCTCAAGAATCTCAACCATCCGCTTTCTCCCATTCCATCTAATAGTTTCAAATTCTTCCATCCCACATGGCAAGAAAAACTCAAAAAAATACTCAGTCTATGTGGATCACTACGTGCCTAAGTCATTCATCCACAAAGAAAAGTCTCTGTTGCTTCCTACACTACTTTCCCATCACCATCTTCAATGTTTATCATGGTATGTGCAACTGTTGGTCATGATTCCCTTCCATCCCACAACATTCTCATATACCTCCATCTCCCCTTCCTTCTACTAGTATCCTACATATCTTCCTCATCCTACTCCCATGGTCCATTCTTTTACATAAGCCTTCTCTCTGTACTCTACATCATAAATCCACTATCTACCTTCTCCATCTCACTGTCATGCAATCTCCTACCAGCATCTATGGGAACACTTGACGTGGTCCATGCGATGACATCTTTCTAGTAGGACTATCACCTTTTGTGGAACTTGGCCATTGAGGCCCTCTCATCCATTCTACCAATCCTATCCAAATGTTCAAAACAAAAAAAAAAAATTTTAAAAAAAGAAGTCAAGAAAAATCCCTTCGTCTAATAGTGAAAATTTGGCAAATAGGTGCCTTAGATAAGTACCATGATGAAAACCTGGCAAACAGGCATCGTGTGTAAGTTGATCTTCTACATCACCTACACTTAGGGGCACCTTGTCTCATCAGCATATCACTCTTCTCCTATCAATTTCCTTCCATGTCATTTCCTATCCTATCCTTCTATCCATTACGTACCAATACTATCCAGTCTATCTATCCTAATCTTCCTTTCCTCTATCTTTCTTTGGTCTTGATAAAGATTGGGGGCAGAATGTTGACAAATGTTTTAGATGGCTCTTGACATATCTTATCCATCCAAGCCACACAAATCCTTCATTATCCTCTTATCCTCTCGTCGTCATAAGCATTGCCATGAAAAATTCTAAGTATTCTACTTACAATGGGGCACGTTATTACTATGCGACATAGTCCTTGGAGATCACATCCTTGATTCCTTCTACCTAAACCATCTATATCCACCATCACCCATACATCTACCTATCTATGGTGTTTCCTTGTCAATCAGTATCATCTGTTCCATGTCGTGTCTTATTTGATCCATATATATTCCATATCATGTCTTATCTGATCCATATCTGTTCCATATCATGTCTTATCTAATCCATATCTATTTCATATCGTATCTTATCTTATCCATATCTATTCCATATTGTGTCTTATCTGATCCATATCTGTTCCATATAGTGTCTTATCTGATCCATATATGTTCCATATCGTGTCTTATCTAATCCATATGTGTTCCATAAGGTGTCTTATTTGATCCATATCTATTCCATGTCGTGTCTTATCTAAGCCATATGTGATCCATATTTTTTCCATATCATGTCTCATCTGATCCATATCTTAGGTCCATTAAAGTCACCATGAACTACGTTGCCTCAGTGTCATCCTGTAGGCAAGGCCATTATTCAATGCACCCCTGAGGCTTCCCTTCCATCCTGTATCTTGTCATCTATCCTCTAATCCATCCACATTCATGGTCCAAGTCTCGAACTACGTTGCCTCTGCATCATCATCTAGGCAAGGCCATTTAGCAATGAGCCCCTGAGGCACTAGGTCAGTCCCTTAGGGTCCATCTCACCAATAAGGATTGTGGAACCTTTCACAAAGGCAAGCAAGCACAAGCACAATCAGATTTCAAGCAGAAATTTTTGACGCAAGACCTTAACCTATCCAAGGGAAAGCAAGCAAATACCTAAAGCACTCAAAAATGATTTTACCTAAATTATGGCAAGAAAAACACATCTAAATGCAAAAAAGTTTTGTGTTTGTGATCAGGTTAACTTATAGAGTCTTGATTTTTGTTATCATGTCTTTCTATGCTACTCAAGGATGCCAAAAGCTAGAGATGCTATGATGGGGGCATGAATAATTTCTTTGTTTGCTATTTGTGGATTAAACTTTAGTAATGTGATGCCTTATCTAATGACATGAACGGCAAAAGATCATCGAGGACATCAAAGGTCTAACATGAATGGGGGAAATCCTTGTCTGTTGATATGCAAGAAATACTCAGGTCATCTCAATTCAATTATACCTTAATGCTTGTATAGGCTTGCTAAATCAAAATCCATGTAAGCAATACTTAGGTCATCTCAGTTCAATTATACCTAGATGCTTGTATTAACTTACAACATTTTGGGAAAGTACCAAAAAAAAATCACCCAATGATGAAATAAGCACTTCAAAATACTTGCAACATAAGATGTCAAAAGCAAACACCATCTGCATCCATTTTACATCCATAAAAGCATCCATACCATACCCCATGCAATAAAGATCCAACAATGCAGAGTATCAATACAAATAAAAGCTTGTGATTCCTTCTCTCGCATCTTTCTTTTATCAATCAAATTTCTCTCTCATTGTATCTTTCATCCTTGTCCAATCAATCTGACCAATGGTCAAATGATCCAATCACAATTAGTGGTCTTGATCCTTGTCTGGTCATAAACCAACTGGATTAGTTAATCAATCAATTGTCTTATACAATATGTAACATTGTCAAAATCAGACCAACACATGTGTCTTACATGACATGCTTCATTTCCTGAAACTAGACATTATCCTTCATGTTGCTCTAGGGATATATCATTCCCCGCCATGACAAGACTTTCGTATATCATTATCAATTAATTAGATGGTTTACCACTCAAAAGGGGCAATACCTTGTTTGTTGTTGTATCATTTGTGCATACTTGCTTACTTGCTTGTGTGTGTTACCATTCTATCTTGCATAGCGTATCATCTAGCTCTTTCTTCATCCTTCTTCTTTGTCAGATTGTCTGTCTCACGCCTTCTACCTTCTTCCTGTCCAATCTCCCAAGCAGGCATCCTATCATTATCATAAACCTGTACTAGGGGCAAACTGGGGCATGTATCATTATCAAAAATCTATTCTTTGAAACAACATGATAAAACACATTGCTTCAAAGAGGGGCAAAATGTATACACCTAAAAATGACATGATTCGGTCTAAGTAAATATTCTTAATATTTATTTCATTCTAATTCCTTTATCAAATAAATAAATAAACAAATTTATCTATTTGATTCATATTCCTCTAAATTAATTAAATATCAAAATATTTAATTACCTCTTCTAAAATCAAAATTACATAAAATCCTTTATTTAATTAAATTCTTCCAAACAATTAAACAATTCTTAATTATTTAATTAAATCAATTCATTCTTCAAAATTTAAATAAATCAAATCAAATTTATTTAAATCCTCTCAATCTGCAAAAATAAAATACAATCAAATATTTTATTTATTCTTCCAAATCATGCACAACAATAAAATAAATTTATTTATTTAATTTGCTTTCTAATCTTCTAATTCTTCAAATATCTTCCAAATCTTCTAAAAATAAGTCTTCTTCTTCATGCACACAAAATTAAACAATTTATTATTTAATTTCTCTCAAATCATGCAAAAGCAAATCTCAAGTTGAGTTATCTATTCAATCAACCTTATTTTTATCAATATCTCTTAAATTAGAAAAAAATATTTCTAATTTATGAAAAGCATGTTTATCTTTAGAAAAGAAAGTAGTTAACTCAAATAAAATAGCTTTTGGGTGACACTTGTCTTCTTCTTATTTGCACACATTCCTCAAGGTTTCTATACCATTGATCTTCTTATTCTTTCTATACCGTTGATCTCTTCTTTCTCAAGTCTATAAATTGAACCCTGTTCTTCTATTTCGTTCATCCAAGCTTTAAGTATTGTTACTCTGCAAGAATTATAGTGCACCTTTGGCACCAATTCCTTCATTGCTTGTGATCACACTCATTACTACACACTACTATCATTGTTGTCAAGCTTCTCTTCATTAAAAAACATTATCATAGCCATTCTCCATTGACAATCTTGGAATAGCAAGGAAGTGCACTCTCTAAGGGCATTATTCATGCATCCAAGATTGATTGAGATAGGAAACCAATGGAAGTTATGAAGCTTTGAGGTTTGTAAAGGTTTTTGAAGTTCTTTTGTTTGATTGATGTCTTTGTTTCTGTATTTCGTTGAGTTTTGGGTATTTTTATATTGATATATTGATTATTCATGTGTACTCCAATTTTCCCTTAACAGGGTCTGTAGAGGGGGCTACACACACCTGCTTAGTGAAATAATGATTTTCTAGGTTCATTGAGAAATAAATGTGAAAGATTGCAAGAGAAGCCTTGAACCCAGCACACATAAAAAAGTAGGGAGCAAGAAAAGACATGCCTCCCTCAGTCTTAGGGTATCCACCCTATAGATTATCGAAGCTCGTAGGAATTTCAAGAGATAACCTTCATGAGGAGAATACATGGGGAGAATGACAAAAGGATCTTTGGTGGTATCAAGCATGGTTGTTTCTCAATTCTTTTGTATTGGAAATATTGGAGTAGTGCATTTACTAGGCCCTAAAAAGTTCTAGACATAACAACCTAAAGAGTGTATTAGTGTTGATATTATTAATTCATTCAAAGACTCCACAAACTGACTTTGAAGAATTTAAAGATCAATTCTACAGAATTTAGAGTTCAATTCTGAAGAATTTTCTTTAATGGGTCAAGTTTCATTACCTCTTGGGTTTCACTTCCACCCCACTGATGAAGAGCTCATCAAGAACTATTTGAAGAGAAAACTATGTTGGCGGCCACTTTGAGTTGATTCCATTACAAAGATTGATTTATATAAGTATGAGCCTTGGGATTTACCAGGTAAGGCATTAATCTTTCTTATATGACTTTAAATTTTTACATCAGAAAGAAAGAAATGAAATGAATTAAATTGATGTACATAAATAACTATAGTAGGTCATTGGAACTAAAAAGTATAGTTAGTTACAAATGAGATGTAATGGAGTAAATAAAAAAAAGTTAAACTCTAAACCTTAAGATCAAAATATACATATATATAGCCATGTCAGAAAGTTGAATCAACAAATACTGTGTTTTAAAAATATAACGTTTTCATAGTCTATGAAAGATTTAAAAAATAAAATCTTCTAACTTGTTTTTCCAAAAGATATTTACTGAAGTTTTATGTTTTTTAAAATTATTTAATTAATTGAAAGAAATAGTTGATACAATTACTTGATTAAGCTTGAAAATAGAATTATAATTAGATGATGATTACTTATTTAAACTCCGAACCCAAACTCATCATCTAATTGTAATTCTATTTTCAATCTTAATGAAGTAATCATATCAGCTATTTTTTTTAATTACTTAAACTATTTTCAAAAATATGATACTTCAGTAAATGTTTTTTTAGAAAACAAGATAGAAGATTTTATTTTTTAAATCTTTCATGGACTATGAAAATGTTATATTCTTAAAACACGACATTTGTTGATTCATATTGCACACATGGCTATATATGTATATTTCAATCTTAAGGTTTAGAGTTTAACTAATTTTGAATTACTCAGATACATATCATTTCTAACTAAATGTACTTTCTAGTTTCATTGACCTACTATGCTTATTTATGTACATCAATATAACCCATTTCATTTCCTTATTTCTGATGTAAAAATTAAGAGTCAGCTAAGAAAGATTAATGGCTTACCTAGTAAATTCTATCGGTCATACTTGTATAAATCAATCTCTGTAATGGCATCGACTCAAAATGGCCACCCATACAATTTTAACTTCAAATAATACTTGACAATCTCTTCACTACTGGCACGGAAGCGGAACCCAGGTGGTAAAGAAACTTGACCCATTTAAAGAAATTCTTTAGAATTGAACTTTAATATCTTCATACTTCATCTTTAAATTTTTTGAATTTAATTTGTGTAGTCTTTGAATGAAGTAATAAAATTAGTTCATTAATACACTCTTCAAGATGTCAAGTTTGCAACTTTTTAGGGCCTAGTAAATGCACTAGTCCAATCTTTCCAATAAATAGGAATCGAGAAAGGACCTTGCTTCATACTAGCAAAGTTTCTTTTGTAATTCTCTCCATATATGCTCCTCATGAAGGTAACCTCTTGAAATTCCTTTAAGATTTGAAAACCCTAAGGGAGGATACCCTAACACTGAGGGATGTCTATCTTTGTTTGCTCCGAACGTTTTGTATGTGCCATGGACTCAAAGCTTCCCTTGCACTCTTCTACATTTATTTTTCAATTAACCTAGAAAAGCATTATTTCATTGAGAAAGCATGTGTAGTCTCTAGGCAACCAATTTATTCCTAGCTACATCAAAACATTAGTAGGTAAGATAGCAATGGTGGTTGATGATCATCATTCAACACAATAAAGCTTCGGACACTCCCAAAGTTGTAGTATTTCTAGATAATACTCCAAACCTCTTCTATTTCCCCATACAACATTTTAAAGAAAATTTAAAGAAAAAACTAAATAAATTATATATCTATATATAGACATAATTTTTTTAATTGTAAGCTATGGACGAGGGGTCCACTCGTGTATATAGATAAAAGCAAAAAAAACAATAGCAGCCCTCTAGGAGGGGTGCAACAAATTTCACCTACATAACTGTCCCAGATGACTTAAACCTTAGATTTGATTGTGAAAAATTTCCTCTTTCCTTTCATCATTTGCTCTTTCATATCTATTCTTAGAATCATCTAATGATTAGCTTGAGCATGTTTATTTCTTTTTACTTTTGTCCATTCTTGCTCTAACTATTTAGGGGAGCACAAAGAGTCATTTCAATTTGTCTCAAGATGCTAAACCAAGAGAGAAGCCCATGGTTTAGGGGAAGAATCCAAGTTTTCTAAACCTTTGATTGTAGATGCAATATAAACATCCTCCTTTAAGGTTGCAGTTGTAGTCAAAATACCAGACTTTGGAATTCTTAGAAGGATGCATAATTAGGGAGGAGCTGTCAACTAGAGTCTTATGTGTGCTAGTAACTAGAGGATCTTGAGGCAAGTCAAATAGATTATGAGACCAAGGAGGGATAGCATAGTGTTTGGGTTCAACCCCAACCCACCAAGTGGGCCTTCCTCTAGAATCATGCTTATGGTTGTGTAGTTTCTAACATTGGAACGTAAAGTGGTCTATTGAAAAGCACTTTCTGCAATGAAAAGCTATTTTTTCATAGTCCACAAGTTGTATCCAACTTCAATCTCTAACCTTCAATGCAATCTCAAGTGGGAGACCATTAGAGAGTTCCATTTCCACACAGATGTACACACAAGTTGAACTCTAGTAATTTAGTGTTTGATCTAAACTACCCAAGAACATACCTAGACCATTTCCTATTGCCTGTGAATAGTCTAATTCCCAAAATTGAAATGGAAGGTAAGGCAAGCATACCCAAAGAAAAGTAGAGGAGAATGTCTCAGATCTCAGATCAAATTAGGGATACCATCCAGTTTCATACACATGAAATCACCTTGGAAGACCCAAGGTCCATTTTTCATTACCCAATCTTTGTCAGTAGAGGATTCAAATTCAATAATAAAAAACCCTCTAGGGCATGGAAATAAATAGATTTCCTCCTTAAGAGACTACTCCCAATTTTCTGATAGCTAGGAATGCAATTCATAAAGATTTGGCCATAGCTTCATAAATCTACAAATCAAAGCATTTTCCTGTAAAAATTCTTCCCTATCAGAGACTAATTTGTCCATCCAGATCCTAGGGACAGTGGTCATAAGTGAAACCCTAAAGGTAGGTTTAGCATGCCCAACCCCAACATTAAGTGATGTAGAGAGGGTGGACATTTCACCCATGTGGCCTGGATCAGAGCCCCCAATGCCTAGACCTTGTCTAGAAAAATCAGAACTAGGAGAAAGGTGCGTGGCTAGAGACTGCATAGAAACTGAGCTAAATCTTTGCCCATTTCACACAGCATCTGAAATATTGAAATAAAGCATAAATATATTCTTATCAAAAAATTTAAAATTTCTTTATTTTCTTTAAATCTAAAAATCAAATCTTAATAACACAAAAATTATTCTTTCTCCTAAATCTTTTGTCTATTTTAAAACTTAAAAGCATAAACCTATCCTTTGTTTCTTGTAGGTTCTTTCAATTACACATGCTTTAATTCTCCTTCTTACCTCATGTGTAGGGAGTGTAATGATTTCTTTCATCTTTTCTAATGCATCTTTTGACATCCTATTTAGATCCTATAGGTTAATGTTTCAAAAAATTCTTTCATTATTGCAACCCATGTCATTATATATACCATTTTCTCTTGATGCATTTATCATGTTTTTATGGGAAGGAATGTCTAATAGATTAATATAATTCATAAGCACTCATTATTATCCCATATATCCATTCATATTTTCTCACCTTCTTCTAAGAGTCTCTTCAAATTGGAGGTACATTCATACTCTATAATGATGTAAATAGTATCTTTCTTCCTCAATAGACCTTGTCTTGATAAGAATTCTAGTGTTATGAACATCTTACATCACTTGAGATTTTCCCTTTGAGTAGATCGGATGAAGAATTCAATGTTTACATTTTCTATGTTGATATGCTTGAGTTGGAAACTGAGGAATTATCTTAGTTCATTCTCTATTGGGAAGACTAGAGTTATGGTGTGATTCCCCTTAGTGAGAACACTAAAAGTTACAAAAAACCCTGGTACCTCTGGTGTTGTTAACCTTTATTTTGTAACCTCTACTAGATATGGAGACTTATTTCATGGGAAAACAAGAGGCTTGTATGTTAGAAGAATTATTTACCATGACCCAAAGATGAGGAAGGAGGATCCCTCCAAGAAATGTGTTTGCAATGATTATCTCTGTGATAGTAAACTTGGAGACAAGGTCTAGATTATATGTCCATTTTGTAAAGTAATGCTGCTACCCAAAGATGATCCTAGTTCAACACATATAATAATAGCCATTGGTACTAGAATAGCTCCATTTTAGGGGTGCCTCGCACACCCTGCCTACTTGAGTATTGTATGGATATACGGGAAAGGGTGCTCCCGGGGGTCTGACTCTTGACAGATTCAATCTACAATTTGTTAGCTAGTAATAGATATGGACCCCAGGTATGTTTATCTTCCTAAAGGTTCAAGGGATTCACTCAGCTACCAATTCTATCTAACGGCTTGCATATTGGGACAATATACCTCACTCCACAGCTCATGTAAAATTGATAACTACTTTGCCACAAATAGCAGCTCTTGGTTTACCTCATGGATTGGAACTAGTCAATTAGGTAGGGGCCATTGCCCTTTTCACTGGTAGGTCCTCTCAATGGGCCAGCTACTTCGGGGTTCCTATGGTACTCCTCACAATGAGTTTTAGGGCTATGCCCAGGCACTTCCCATAGTTAAGAAGATAGGGATTATTCCCTGATCCAAACATGCAATTGAAATGAACAATACAGATGCAAAGAAAAAAGAACTACTACAATAATCACAGCATCTGGAGGCCACTGCACAAAAACAAATTCTTTAGAAATTCCACCTAGCAAGCCCAAGAAAGTGCTCTGATACCAAATGAGAGGAACCTCCTATAGAAATATAATGAAAAATGCACTAAATAATAGGAATAGCAGAACACAGAAGGAATTTATTGATCATAGGACACTTTGAGGAGGCAACCTCCTTTAAGCAAGATCAATACAATAAACTCATGGATACCTTCATTAGCCTCAACACAAACTTATATACTAAGTCTAATCTAAACAACTATTGCTTCCCATGAATGTGGGATAATACAATATACTCACGGGATGACTTACAAAGCATATGCATCCAAATGTAATATACTAACAAACTAAAGGGAAGGGTGTAACATAGGTTCCTAACAATAATCTTAGAAGGCTAAGTGGTTTAATCATCATGATCATATTTGTGGATTAATAAGTTTAAATATTCTAGATGTTGCTACTTTGTATGGCATCATGGATATTGATTGTCCACATGCATTATGGATAAAAATTTGGGAGATATATGGAGACTCAAATGTTTCTCCATACTCACATGATCCTACCTTAATCACAACTCACATCCCGAATCATGATACAAAAACAAAATATTGCATTGAGATAGAAGAATTCATCACTCCTATTATTGCTTCATCAGATTGCAGAGTCACTTCCTCGAATGCTTTCAGAGCTTCTTTGCAAAAGGATATCAGTCTTCCTAGCATTGCTGATTGGGATGGATTTCTACATGACATCACTTGTCTATTTGTAGAGTCCCACAATATTGACACGGAAGCACACCTTGAGATTATCTTCTTCTCATCAATGACGGATTTGATGAAGCTGCATCAACATTATCCACTTTGAATATTCATGCTCTACATTGTCCTACACATGGTTCAGGATCATCATCATCCTCATCTATTGCGCATGCTCCTAATTTTATTATGACATCCTTCAACATCGACATGGGGACATCTGAGTACTCTTTGAAGGCATGAACATTGGTACCATCATCCTTGGATAAGCTTCAGCATGATTCAAGATCATACATACATCTTCTCACATGGGAAGATATGCTACATCTTCAAGTGGTTTCCTTTCTTCCCAAGGGAAGGAACATTGTTTGATATTCTTGGATCGACATCTATATCCCTTGTCAACTATTCAGCATCACTGTAGCAAAAGATGTATTATGGGGGGTGTCATAGACCTATCATTTTTACTCATATGGGGTGAATCTTATATTTTACTTAGTGAAAGAAGTAGTACTTCTTCACTTGTATAATTTCTCTTTTTGGAGGGTAGTTTTTCATCACTGGGATTTCTACCTTTCATTGGTTTTCAGAGATTGCAATGTACTTGAGTACCTTATCAGGATTCATGGCCATGACTCATTTTTATTTTGCATTGTACATGGGTACCTCACCAGCATTATAGTTGGGACTCATTTTTCATATTACTCACCTAAGCTAAGCTTAAGGGGGGTGCTAGTGTATACCTTTAATCTATAGGCATACACATTTGTAATTAATCCTACTTAGGTATATTGGCATATTGGCACATGATCATTTGGACTTGTCAAAGTAGTTGGAGTTGTTTTGATAGGTGTCAACTTGCATCAACACCTCACACTATGTTTGTGGGAGGTTACTCACCACAACTTCATGATAGAGCAGGACCCTATCCTCTTTTCACATAGATTCAGGTAGCTAAGACAAATCTATTTATACTCACCTAATTGGCTAATACATTTGGTCAATTCCATTGCAATTTTGGTGCTTGTTAGTCTATTCCATGACCTTGGTTTTCTACAAAATCAAATTTGGTACAGAGAAACATATACTTATGTCTTCCCTATGTATATTATAGACAATTACATATAAACATTAAGATGTATTCATAAACTATGTGCATTTTGCTATAAAATATTTTCTACACTTGGTCATCATCGACTGCTTCCTCCATCTCTGACCCATTCGTACCAGAGTTTGAGATATTAGAGTTGATAGTGAAGAACTAATGTATTCCATGGACATCTACTTCTATTGAGAGAACCTTGAGGAATTTTGCACACTACATGTCTTTCTATTTTCTCTCCTCCTCATTTCATCCCACCAATGTAATCACAAAATTTACCCATGATCCACTATATGGCAAGGGGATCAAATGCCAAGTGCCATTATTTGGCAAGAACACCAAGCCAAGAACAACATTGCCTAAGGTCTTCTTTAGTCCCCACACCAGTGTGGTTTAATTAGTGTTTCTACCAGCACCTAAATACCATCTTTTGTCTCCCTGAGATCTAATAGCACAACAACCATTATAGAGGACAAATTAGTATTCACCCTATATTAATGCCAATAGGAGATGAAAGTGTGCCGAAGCACCATATAGATTGTGTGCAAAATAAAAACTGACCATGATTTGAAGATATTTCTCAACCTAAGATTTAATATATGTCCCATGATATCAATTTGGCTCCTCTTTTCTTTGAGACATATTATTGAATCCATATTGTCAACTTCACTACAAATAGCATTCTAATTAGCATATATATTGTTTGTTGCAGTACTACCTACATAGTTGTCATCATAAATGTAATCATCTCCTTTGAATCATACTCCTTTTTCATCAGGCAAGCCATCCATCACACCATACTAGTTCATGATGTCCTATTTTATTGTCATTCATGTGAAATTGCAAGTCGACCAATTTCAAATTTCTCCCACACTTCCTTTGAGTTGGCATGTAGATACTTATTTGGTTCATATGAATTGCCAGATTCACTAGTTTGTCCACCTCAATGTTAGCTTCATTGTTAGGTCCATCTAGCAATTTCTTTGCCATTGATGCTAGCATTTCTTTGACCTCACATAGGTAACTATATAGGGCATTACTAAATTAAGGGTATTCAACTGTTTGTTCATACATGAAACATAAATAACCTAGTATGATGATTAGGCTCCCTCCTATATTTGAGATGCTAGAAAATAAGTTCAAACATTCTAGATTGAGACCTATGTTCCATTTATTTTGGTCCATGACCATCCACACAAGGTTATTTTTCTATTTCTATTATTTCCAAAACTAAATATAGAATTAAGGAACCAATGACTCGGACTAAGAAGGCCAAACTATCAATAATGGATTGTAAAACTTTAGAACCAAAGACATGGATGGAGAGGCAAATGATGCAATAACAAAAATTATAGGGAGGCCCCAACTATTCTAGAGTGGGGAACATCAACAGTGAGTACGTCTTTCCCAAAAAAAGTCAATACTACCCTTCTTCAAAATGCTCCTCAAATGGTAGGAGGTATGTTACAAGTTTATTATTTATTCAAATTTATTCTTTAGTCTTGAGTTTTTTTATCTTAAGAGTGGAATCATTGAGACAACCTCATTAGGGCTATCGACACTTGACTGGTAGTGAGGCAATGTGTAGGTAGTTAATGAGGTGAGAATCATTCATGTAGCTTAATGTAAGTGAAACTAGATGACCTTAGTTCACAAAGGATGGGAATAAATACATATGCACACACTTAGAGCTTTGCAATATGGATGGGTATGCTAGCTTTTGATTTTGATTCCTCGATCATGTTTTCATGTTTGTTTAGTCTAGTGTGTCAGTGTAATTAGAGATTCTAGGTTCTTAACTTGTGTTCATCTTTGGAATTCTTAGGAGCATTCTCCAAGTAGAGTCACCATTTGTTATACCTTGTGTACATGCCCTACTTTTCTTGTGAGCTTACGAATATTATATGGAAATACTACAACTCCAGGAGTTTTTGAAGCTTCATTGTGTTGAATGTTAATCATCAACCACCATCACTATCTTAATTCCTAATTTTCTGATGTAGATATGAAAGAATTGGTTCTGTACAGGGGGCTATACACACCTACTTAGTGAAATAATGATTTTCTAGGTTCATCGAGAAATAAATGTGAAAGAGTGCAAGGGAAGCCTTGAACCCACGACACATACAAAAAGTAGGGAGCAAGAAAAGACATGCCTCCCTTAGTCTTAGGGTATCTACCCTAAAGATTATCGAAGCTCATAGGAATTTCAAGAGATAACCTTCATGACGGGAATACATGGGGAGAATGACAAAAGGATCTTTGGTGGTATCAAGCATGGTTGTTCCTCAATTCTTTTGTATTGGAAATATTGGAGTAGTTCATTTACCAGGCCCTAAAAAGTTCTAGATGTGACAATCTAAAGAGTGTATTAGTGTTGATTTTATTAATTCATTCAAAGACTCCACAAACTGACTTTGAAGAATTTAAAGGTCAATTCTGTAGAATTTAGAGTTCTATTCTGAAGAATTTTCTTTCATGGGTCAAATTTCATTACGTCCTAGGTTTCGCTTCCACTTCACTAATGAAGAGCTCATCAAGTACTATTTGAAGAGAAAACTATGTGGGCGGCCACTTGGAGTTGATTCCATTACAGGGATTGATTTATACAAGTATGAGCCTTGGGATTTATCAGGTAAGGCATTAATCTTTCTTAGATGACTTTGAATTTTTACATCAGAAAGTAAGAAATGAAATGAATTAAATTGGTGTACATAAATAACTATAGTAGGTCATTGGAACTCAAAAGTCTAGTTAGTTACAAATGAGATGTAATGGAGTAAATAAAAAAAAGTTAAACTCTGAACCTTAAGATCAAAATATACATATATATAGCCATGTCAGAAAATTGAATCAACAAATACCGTGTTTTAAAAATAGAACATTTTCATAGTCTATGAAAGATTTAAAAAATAAAATCTTCTAACTTGTTTTTCCAAAAGATATTTACTGAAGTATTATGTTTTTGAAAATTGTTTAATTAATTGAAAGAAATAGTTGATACAATTACTTGATTAAGCTTGAAAATAGAATTATAGTTAGATGATGATTGCTTATTTAAAATCCTAACCCAAACTCATCATCTAACTATAATTCTATTTTCAATCTTAATGAAGTAATCATATCAACTATTTCTTTCAATTACTTAAACTATTTTCAAAAACATGATACTTCAGTAAATGTATTTTTGGAAAACAAGCTAGAAGATTTTATTATTTAAATCTTTCATGGACTATGAAAATGTTATATTCTTAAAACACGACATTTGTTGATTCATATTGCACACATGGCTATATATGTATATTTCGATCTTAAGGTGTAGAGTTTAACTAATTTTGAATTACTCAGATACATATCATTTGTAACTAAATGTACTTTCTAGTTTCATTGACCTATTATGCTTATTTATGTACATCAATATAACGCATTTCATTTCTTTATTTCTGATTTAAAAATTAAGAGTTAGCTAAGAAAGATTAATGGCTTACCGAATAAATCCTATCGGTCATACTTGTATAAATCAATCTTTGTAATGGCATCGACTCAAATTGGCCACCCACACAATTTTAGCTTCAAATAATACTTGACAATCTCTTCATTAGTGGGGCGGAAGTGGAACCCAGGTGGTAAATAAATTTGACCCATTCAAAGAAATTCTTTAGAATTGAACTTTAAAATCTTCATTCTTGATCTTTAAAATCTTTGAATTCAATTTGTGGAGTCTTTGAATGAAGTAATAAAATTAGTTCACTAATACACTCTTTAGGATGTCAAGTCTGCAACATTTTAGGGCCTAGTAAATGCACTAGTCCAATCTTTCCAATAAAAAGGAATTGAGAAAGGACCTTGCTTCATACCACCAAAGTTTCTTTTGTAATTCTCTCCATATATGCTCCTCATGAAGGTAACCTCTTGAAATTACCTTAATATTTTAAGGAAGGATACCCTAAGACTGAGGGATGTCTATCTTCGTTTGCTCCAAACGTTTCGTATGTGCCATGGGCTCAAAGCTTCCCTTGCACTCTTCTGCATTTATTTTTCAATTAACCTAGAAAAACATTATTCCACTGAGAAAGTGTCTGTAGCCCTCTCTACACAACCAATTTATTGCTAGCTACATTAAAACATTAGTAGGTAAGATAGCGATGGTGGCTAATCATCATCATTCAACATGATGAAGCTTCGGATACTCCCAAAGTTATAGTATTTCTAGATAATACTCTGAACCACTTCTATTTTCCCATGTAAATTTTTAAAGAAAATTTAAAGAAAAAACTAAATAAATTATATATATATAGACATAATTTTTTTAATTGTAAGCTGTGGACAAGGGGTCCACTCGCGTATATAGATAAAAGCAAAAAAATAATAGCAGCCCTCTAGCAGGGGTGTAACAAATTTCACCTACACAGCTGTCCCAGATGACTTAAACCTTAGATTTGGTTGTGACAAATTTTCTCTTCCCTTTCATCATTTTCTTTTTCATAGCTATTCGTAGAATTATCTGATGCTTAGCTTGAACATGTTTCTTTCTTGTTACTTTTGTCCATTCTTGCTCTGACTATTTAGGGGAGCACGATGAGTCATTTCAATTTGTCTCAAGATGCTAAACCAAAGGAGAAGCCTATGGTTTAGGGGAAGAATATGAGTTTTCCGAACCTTTGATTGTAGATGCTATATAAAAATCCTCCTTTAAGGTTGCAGTTGTAGTCAAAATACCAGACACTTTTGAATTCTTAGGAGGCATAATTGGGGAGGAGTTGTCAATTGGAGTCTTATGTGTGCTAGTAACTAGAGGATCTTGAGGCAAGTCGGACACATTATGAGAGCAAGGAGGGATAGCATAGTGTTTAGGTTCAACCCCAACCCACCAAGTGGGCCTTCCTCTAGAATCATGCTTATGGTTGTGTAGTTTCTAACATTGGAGCGTAAGGTGGTCTATTAAAAGCACTTTCTACAATGAAAAGCTATTTTTTCATAGTCCACAAGTTGCATCCAACTTCAATCTTCAACCTTCAATGCAATATCAAGCTAGAGACCATTAGAGAGGTCCATTTCCACACAAATGCACACAGAAGTGGAACTCTGGTAATTTAGTGTTTCATCTGAATTATATAGGAACTTACCTAGACCTTTCCCTATTGCTTGTAAATAGTCTAATTCCCAAAATTGAAATGGAAGGTAAGGCAAGCATACCTAAGGAAAAGTAGAGGAGAATGTCTTAGATCCCAGATCAAATTAGGGATACCATCCAGTTTCATGCACATGAAATCACCTTGGAAGACCCAAGGTCCATTTTTTAGCGCCCAATCTTTGTCAGCAGAGGATTCAAATTCAATAATGAAAAATCCTCTAGTGTAAGGAAATAAATAGATTTCCTCCTCGAGAGACTTCTCCCAAATTTATAATAGCCAGGAATGCAATTCACAAAGATTTGGCCATAGCTTCGTAAATCTACAAATCAAAGTATTTTACTGTAAAAATTCTTCCCTATTAGAGACTAATTTGTCCATCTAGATCTCAGGGATAGTGGCTGAAAGTGAAACCCCAAAGGCAGGTGCAGCATGCCCAAATCTATCATTAGGTGATGTAGAGAGGGTGGACATTTCACCCATCCACCCTGGATCAGAGCCCTAAATGCCTAGACCTTGTCTAGAAAAATCAGAACTGGGAGGAAGGTGCGTGGCTGGAGACTGCACAGAAACTGAGGTAAATCTTTGCCTATTTTGCACAGCATCTGCAAAATTGAAATAAAGCATAAATATACTCTTATCCAAAATTTTAAAATTTCTTTATTTGCTTTAAATCTAAAAATCAAATCTTAATAACACAAAATTATTATTTCTCCTAAATCTTTTGTCTATTTTAAAACTTAAAAGCATAAACCTATCCTTTGTCTTTTGTAGGTTTTTTCAATTACACATGCTTTAATTCTCCTTCTTATCTCATGTGTAGGGAGTGTAATGATTTCTTTCATCTTTTCTAATGCATCATTTGACATCCTATTAAGATCTAATAGGTTAATGTTTCAAAAAATTCTTTCATTATTGCAACCCATGTCATTATATATACCATTTTCTCTTGATGCATTTATCATGTTTTCATGGGAAAGTATATCTGATAGATTAATAGAATCCATAAGCACTAATTATTATCCCATATATCCATTCATATTTTCTCACCTTCTTCTAAGAGTCTCTTAAAATTGGAGGTTCCTTCATACTCTATAATTATGTAAACAATATCTTTCTTCCTCAATAGACCTTGTCTTGATAAGAATTCTAACCACCATATTGGGCTTGTGTGTTATGAACATCTTACATCACTTGAGATTTTCCCTTTGAGTAGATCAGATGAAGAATTCAATGTTTACATTTTCTATGTTGATATGCTTGAGTTGGAGAATTAGGAATTATCTCAGTTCATTCTCTATTGGGAAGACCAGAGCTATGGTGTGATTCCCCTTAGTGAGAACCCTAAAAGTTACAAAAAAACCCTGGTACCTCTAGTGTTGTTAACCTTTATTCTGTAACCTCTATAAGATATGGAGACTTATTTCATGGGAAAACAACAAGCTTGTATGTTAGAAGAATTATTTACCATGACCTAGAGACAACAAAGGAGGATCCCTCCAAGAAATGTGTTTACAATGATTATCTCTATGATAGTAAACTTGGAGACAAGGTCTAGATTATATGTCCATTTTGTGAAGTAATATGCTACCCAAAGATGATCCTAGTTCAACACATATAATAATAGCCATTGGTACCAAAATGGCTCCATTTAAGGGATACCAATGGAGAATGCCTAGGGGAGATGTTTCCTACTTAAAATTTAGAGGTCTGGCATTTATTTTCTTAGGGGTTTCCAACAATGATAGTCTTCTCTACCATGACAAGTTTACAGAGTACATGTTCAAGTAGTACCTTGAGAACTTAAGATATGATACTACATTGAGTAGGGAACATAAGAACAAGAAAGGTGGAAAGATGTATGTTCAAGATAAGATTGAAGATTACAATTTATTTCCTCCATTACTTCAGCTGACTAAACCAAACAAACAAAAATTATTCGAATTCTTTTGAAATAGTGAAGGTGTGAGCACAAAATGGAAGATTGATTTTATTTTAAGTTAAAAATCACAGGCCTAGTTGTCAAGCATGCACCAAATGGAGTAGGAGCAAGTTTTAGGTTTCAAAAATTAAATGAGTATGTAAAAGCATCTGCCATTGGTGTATGGAACATTTTTGTTTGTCAAAATTGTAGGGCACAATCAACAAATGTACATGTTGTAGTGGTAATATATAAATGTGACAAGGCAAATGCTTACAAATCATGTATAATGTCAAAGATAGATTAATCAATTTCAAGCTAGAACATATCACCTTATTATAAAATTTATTTAATGATGTTTTAGTTAAATGTTGTGTGTACCTAAAGGTAAAGGGTTTTCTTTATTGTTACTTATTTTAAAGAATCAATTATATTTTAGTAAGTAAAGAGAAAAACTCTATAACTATGTAAGGAGAAGGTAAAGAATGGATCTTTTTCCAACTTCTCACAAGGAGAACTTCATGAGAAGAGTTTTTCTTTTGTAGATTTCTTGTGGAAATTGATATCTTTCAAATATAGCCATTGTACAAGGATTTCTAGAAAACTATGTGTTTTTATTTAGTTGAAGAATTGAGGGAGCAAAATGAACTACGTGTCATATATTTCTTCATGGATTGCAAGTTTTTCTTATGTTAATTTGTAAGTCTCTGTTATATGTTAATTTTCACTTGAGTTTAATACAGAAACCTTGTGTTCTGGATTAGTTGCATATTCTTCATATGTTCAATGTATGGCCTTTTTAAATGTTGGGAATGAGTAATTGCCTATCTTATTAGTTATTGTTTGTGAGTACAAAACTTTCAAACTTTGTCTCATTAAATTTCTTTGTGCTCACTTTTATTCTAAGTCTTTTCATGAGAAGTCTAGGCAATTTTCTTATGACTCTCATGTAGGGTTTCTTTCATTTCCATTTCTTATAGTTTCCTTTCTTGTTTTCTAGTCAAAAGCATATCCTAGAAAATTCAAATTAAATCAGAAGTTTCCCCTCTCAAATTCAGAGGAAGGTCATCATCCCTTTGATGATCTCTCCAACTGTTGTAGGAATTTTTGTTACAATTCCCTGAGCAAGTCATAGTTTTCTTAACTATGCCAAAGTGACAAATTTGTTTACTAACACAATTGAAACTAAAACCGTTATGGATTGATTAGGTAGATGTGTACATTCCAATGGGTGTCTTGTCCTTGGTGGAAATAGAACCATTAGCCTAATGATTTTTGGCCATATGTTAAGCATCTGGCTCATAAATTATTTCCTAAAGTAGATGTTTGGTTGGATCCTAAGGAAAGATCCATTCAAGATTTTAGAATCTAAACCATTTAAAGTAATTATTATGCATTAACTATACTATATAATCATCCCAATTCTTGATATAGAGTTTAATTGTAAAATAAATTCTCAAGTACATTGATTTTCATGATTTCTTTTTTTGTTGGAAACCATGTAAAATCTAGAATTTAACTTGTTGATTGATTATAGTATAGCCTCATGGGTATTTTCTCCTCTTTATGGATGCTACCTTGAGTTCTCTAATTTTCATCACTATTGCTAGTGTGTTTGGACATACTAGGGTAGGTCATATAATTGTGATTCAGAGTGTATTGATGCAACCAAGTGATTCCATTAGTGGGGAAGAAGGGTACTCTTGTGTGTAGGCATAGAATTCCTGAACTGACATCCATCTATGTCTTGGGATCGTGGGGTACTATGGGTAGTGGGTACCTCACATGCCCCACCTACTTGAGTATTGTATGGATATGCAGGAAAGGGTGCTCGTGGGGGTCTGACTCTAGATAGATTCAATCTGAAATTTGTCAGTTGGTAATAGTTATGGAACCCAGGTATGTTCAGCTTCCTAAATGTTTAGGGGATTCACTCAGCTACCAATGCTATCTAATAGCTTGCGTATTGGGGTAGTACCCCTCACTCCATGGCTTAGGTCAAACTGATAACCACTTTTCCACAAATGACAGCTCTTGGTTTACGTCACAGATGGGAACTAGTCAATTAGGTAGGGGCCATTGCCCTTTTCACTGGTATGTCCTCTTAATGGGCCAGCTACTTCGGGGTTCCTATGGTACTCCTCACAATGAGTTTTAGGGCTATGCCAAGGCACTTCCCACTATTAAGTAGATAGGGATTATTCCCTGATCTGAACTTGCAATTGAAATGAACAATACAGACACAAAGAAAAAAGAACTACCACAATAATCATAGCACCTGGAGGCCACTGCAAAAAAAATTCTACATAAATTCCACCCAGTGAGCCCAAGAGAGTGCTCTGATACCAGATGAGAGGAACCTCCTGCAACAATATAATGAAAAATGCATGAAATAATAGAACTAGTAGAACACAAAAGGAATTAATTGATCACAGGCCACTTCAAGGGGGCAACCTCTTTTGAGCAAGCTCAATACAATAAAATTGTGGATGCCTTCGTTGGCCTCAACACGTACCTATATACTAAGTCTAATCTAAACAACTATTACTTCCCATGAATGTGGGATAATACAATATACTCATGGGAAGGGTTAAACATGGGTTCCTAACAACAATCTCAGAAGGCTAAGTGGTTTAATCATAATGATCATATTTGTGGATTAATAAGTTTACATATTCTAGATGTTGCTTTGTATGCCACCATGGATATTAATTGTCCACATGCATTATGGATCAAAAGTTGGGAGATATATGGAGACTTGAATGTTTCTCCATACTCACATGATCCTACCTTAATCACAACTCACATCCTTAATCATTATACAGAGAAAAAATGTTGCATTGAGATAGAAGAATTCATCACTCCTACAATTGCTTCATCAGATTGCAGAGTCACTTCCTCAAAAGCTTTCGGTGCTTCTTTGAAAAAGGATATCAGTCTTCCTAGCATTACTGATTGGGATAGATTTCTAAATGACATCACCTGTCTATTTGTAGAGTCCAACAATGTTGACATGGAAGCACACCTTGAGGTTATCTATCTTCTCATCAATGACAGTTTTGATGAAGCTGCACTAACATTATCCACTTCGAATATTCATGCTCTACATTGTTCTACACATGGTTCTAGATCATCGTCATCCTCATCTATTGCGCATGCTACTGATTTTATTATGACATCCTTCGACATCGACATGGGGACACCTGAGCACTCTTTGAAGGCATCAACATTGGTACCATCATCCTTAGATCAGCTTCAGCATGATTCAAGATCATAAATACATCTTCTCCCATGGGAAGATATGCTACATCTTCAGGTGGTTTCCTTTCTTCCCAAGGGAAGGAACATTGTTTGATATTCTTGGATCTACATCTATATCCCTTGTCAACTATTTAGCATCACTGTAGCAGGAGATGGATTATGGGGAGGTCTCATAGACCTTCTATAATTTTTTCTCATATGGGGTGAATCTTATATTTTACTTAGTGAAAGAAGTAGTACTTCTTCACTTGTATAATTTCTCTTTTTGGAGGGTAGTTTTTCCCCACTGGGATTTCTACCTTTCTTTGGTTTTGAGAGATTGTAATGTACTTGAGTACCTTATCAGGATTCATGGCCATGACTCATTTTTTTTTTGCATTATACATGGGTAACTCACTAGGCTTATAGTTGGGACCCATTTTTCATAATACTCACCTAAGCTAAGCTTAAGGGGGGTGCTAGTGTATACCTTTCATCTATAGGCGTACATATTTTTAATTCATCCTACTTCGGCATATTGGCCTATTGGCACATGATTATTTGAACTTGTCAAAGTAGTTGGAGTTGTTTTGAGAGGTGTCGACTTGCATCAACACCTCATACTATGTTTCTGGGAGGTTACTCGCCACAAATTCATGATAGAGCAGGACCCTATCCTCTTTTCATGGAGATTCGGGTACCTAAAACAACTCTATTTATACTCACCTTATTGGCTAATACATTTGGTCTATTCCATTGCAATTTGTGTGCTTGTTAGTCTATTCCATGACCTTAGTTTTCTACAAAATCAAATTTGGTACAGAGAAACATATACTTATGTCTTCCCTATGTATATTGTAGACAATTACAAATAAACATTAAGATGTATTCATAACATATGTGCATTTTGCTATAAAATATTTTCTACACTTGGTCATCATTGACTACTTCTTCCATCTCTGACCCATTCATGCCAGAGTTTGAGATACCAGAGATGATAGCGAAGAACCAGTCTATTCCATTGACATCTACTTCTATTGAGAGAACCTTGAGGAATTTTGCACACTACATGTCTTTCTATTTTCTCTGCTCCTCATTTTATCCCACCAATGTAATCACAAAAGTTAACCATGATCAACTATACTGCCAGTGGATCACATGCCAAGTGCCATTATTGGGCAAGAACCCCAGGCCGAGAACAATATTGCCTAAGGTCTTCTTCAGTCCCCCCACCGGTGTGGTTTAATTAGTGTTTCTACCAGCACCCAAATACCATCTTTTCTCTCCCCCAAATCTAATAGCACAACAACCATTATAGAGGATATATTAGTATTCACCCTGTATTAATGTGAATTGGAGATGAAAGTGCCCTGAAGCACCATAGAGATTGTGTGCAAAATAATAACTGACCATGATTTGAAGATATTTCTCAACCTAAGATTTAATATATGTCCCATGAAATCAATTTGTCTCCTCTTTGCTTTGAGCCATATTATTAAATCCATATTGTCAACTTCACTACAAATGGCATTCTAATTAGCATATATATTGTTTGTTGCAGTACTAACTGCATAGTTTTCATCATAAATGTTAGCATCTCCTTTGAATCATCCTCCTTTTCCATTAGGCAAGCCATCTATCACACCATACTAGTTCATGATGTCCAATTTTATTGTCATTCATGTGAAATTGCAAGTCCAATTTCAAATTTCTCCCACACTTCCTTTGAGTTGCCATGTAGCTACTTATTTGGTTCATATGAATTGCCACATTCACTAGTTTGTCCACCTCAATGTTAGCTTCATTGTTAGGTCCATCTAGCAATTTGCCATTGATGCTAGCATTTCTTTGACCTCACACAGGTACCTATATAGGGCATTATTAAATCAGGGGTATTCAACTATTTGTTCATACATGAAACAAAAATAAACTAGTATGATGATTAGGCTCCCTCCTATATTTGAGACCCTAGAAAATAAGTTCAAACATTGCAGATTGAGACCTATGTTCCATTTATTTTGGTCCATGACCATCCACACAAGTTTATTTTTCTATTTCTATTATTTACAACATTAAATATAGAATTGAGGAACCAATGACTCAGACTAAGAAAGCCACACCATCAATAATGGAGTGTAAAACATTAGAACCATAGCCATGGATGGAGAGGCAAATGATGCAATAACAGAAATTATAGGGAGGCCCCAACTATTCTAGAGTGGGGAACATCAACAGTGAGTATGTCTTTGCCAAAAAAAGTCAATACTACCCTTCTTGAAAATGCTCCTCAAATGGCAAGAGGTATGTTACAAGTTTATTATTTATTCAAATTTATTCTTTAGTCTTGATTTTTTTATCTTATAAGAGTGGAATCATAGAGACAACCTCACTAGGGCTATCGACACTTGACTGGTAGTGAGGCAATGTGTAGGTAGTTAATGAGGTGAGAATCATTCATGTAGGTTAATGTAAGTGAAACTAGATGACCTTAGTTCACAATGGATGGGAATAAATACATATGTACACAATTAGAGCTTTGGAATATGGATGGTTATGCTAGATTTTGATTTTGATTCCTTGATCATGTTTTCATGTTTATTTAGCCTAGTGGGTCAGTGTAAGTAGACATTCTTAGTTCTTAACTTGTGTTCATCTTTGGAATTCTTAGGAGCATTCTCCAAGTAGAGTCACCATTTGTTATGCCTTGTGTACATGCCCCACTTTTCTTATGAGCTTACGAATATTATCTGGAAATGCTACAACTCCAGGAGTTTCTGAAGCTTCATTGTGTTGAATGTTAATCATCAACCACCATCACTATCTTAATTGCTAATTTTCTGATGTAGCTATGAAAGAATTAGTTCCGTGGAGGGGGCTATGTACAACTACTTAATGAAATAATGATTTTCTAGGTTCATTGAGAAATAAATGTGAAAGAGTGCAAGGGAAGCCTTGAACCCACGACACATACAAAAAGCAGGGAGCAAGAAAAGACATGTCTCCCTCAGTCGTAGGGTATCCGCCCTAAACATTATCGAAACTCATAGGAATTTCAAGAGATAACCTTCATGAGGAGAATACATGGGGAGAATGACAAAAGAATCTTTGGTGGTATCAAGCATGGTTGTTTCTCAATTTTTTTATTGGAAATATTGGAGTAGTGCATTTACCAGGCCCTAGAAAGTTCTAGACATGACAAACTGAATAATGTATTAGTGTTGATTTTATTAATTCATTCAAAGACTACACAAACTAACTTTGAAGAATTTAAAGATCAATTCTACAAAATTTAGAGTTCAATTTTGAAAGCATTTTCTTTAATGGGTCAATTTTCATTATCTCCTGGGTTCCACTTCCACCTCATTGATGAAGAGCTCATCAAGTACTTTTTGAAGAGAAAACTGTGTGGGTGGCCACTTAGAGTTAATTCCATTACAGAGATTGATTTATACTAGTATGAGCCTTGGGATTTACTAGGTAAGGCATTAATCTTTCTTAGATGACTTTGAATTTTTACATCAGAAAGAAAGAAATGAAATGAATTAAATTGACATACATAAATAACTATAGTGGGTCATTGGAACTCAAAAGTACAGTCAGTTACAAATGAGATGTAATGGAGTAAATAAAAAATAGTTAAAATCTAAACCCTAAAATCAAAATATACATATATATAGCCATGTTAGAAAGTTGAATCAACAAATATTATGTTTTAAAAATATAACGTTTTCATAGTCTATGAAAGTTTTAAAAAATAAAATCTTCTAAGTTGTTTTTCTAAAAGATATTTACTAAAGTATTATGTTTTTGAAAATTGTTTATTTAATTGAAAGGAATAGTTGATACAATTACTTGATTAAGCTTGAAAATATAATTATAGTTAGATGATGATTACTTATTTAAACTCCTAACCCAAACTCATCATCTAACTGCAATTCTATTTTCAATCTTAATCAAGTAATCATATCAGCTATTTCTTTCAATTACTTAAACTATTTTCAAAAACATGATACTTCAGTAAATCTCTTTCTAGAAAACAAGCTAGAAGAGTTTATTTTTTAAATCTTTCATGGACTATGAAAATGTTATATTCCTAAAACACAACATTTGTTGATTCATATTGCACACATGGCTATATATGTATATTTCGATCTTAAGGTTTAGAGTTTAACTAATTTTGAATTACTCAGATATATATCATTTCTAACTAAATGTACTTTCCAGTTTCATTGACCTACTATGCTTATTTATGTATATCAATGTAACTCATTTCATTTCTTTATTTTTGATGTAAAAATTAAGAGTCAGCTAAGAAAGATTAATGGCTTACCTAATAAATCCTATCAGTCATACTTGTATAAATCAATCTCTGTAATGACATCGACTCAAATTGGCCACCCCTACAATTTTAACTTCAAATAATACTTGACAATCTCTTCATTAGTGTGGTGGAAGTAGAACCCAGGTTGTAAAGAAACTTGACCCATTCAAAGAAATTCTTTAGAATTGAACTTTAAAATTTTCATACTTGACCTTTAAATTCTTTGAATTCAATTTGTGGAGTCTTTGAATGAAGTAATAAAATTAGTTCACTAATACACTTTTCAGGATGTTAAGTCTACAACCTTTTAGGGCCTAGTAAATGCACTAGTCCAATCTTTCCAATAAAGAGGAACTGAGACAGGACCTTGCTTCATACCACCAAAGTTTCTTTTGTAATTCTCTGCATATATGATCCTCATGAAGGTAACCTCAACAAATTCCTTTAAGATTTGAAAAGCTGAAGGGAGGATACCCTGAGACTGAGGGATGTCTATCTTTGTTTGCTCTAAACTTTTTGTATGTGCCATGGGCTCAAAGCTTCCCTTGCACTCTTCTGCATTTATTTTTGAATTAACCTAGAAAAGCATTATTTCACTAAGAAAGTGTGTGTAGCCCTCTCTATGCAACCAATTTATTCCTAGGTACATCAAAACATTAGTCGGTAAGATAGAGATGGTGGTTAATGATCATCATTCAACACAATGAAGCTTCGAACACTCCCAAAGTTGAAGTATTTCCAAATAATACTCCAAACCTCTTCTATTTCCCCATACAATTTTTTAAAGCAAATTTAAAGAAAAACTAAATAAATTATATATATAGACATATCTTTTTTAATTGTAAGCTATGGACAAGGGGTACACTCACGTATATAGATAAAAATAAAAAAATAATAGCAGTCCTCTAGCAAGGGTGCCACAAATTTCACCTACACAGCTGTCCCAGATGACTTAAACCTTAGATTCAGTTGTGACAAATTTACTCTTTCCTTTTATCATTTGCTCTTTCATATCTATTCTTAGAATCATCTAATGCTTAGCTTGAACATGTTTCTTTCTTGTCACTTTTGTCCATTCTTTCTCTGACCAGGGGAGAAGCCCATGGTTTAGTGGAAGAATCTGAGTTTACTAAACCTTTGATTCTAGATGCAATATAAACATCCTCCTTTAAGGTTGCAGTTGTAGTCAAAATACCAAACACTTGTGAATTCTCAGGAGGCATAATTGGGGAGGAGCTATCAACTGGAGTGTTATGTGTGCTAGTAACTAGAGGATCTTGAGGCAAGTTGGACACATTATGAGACCAAGGAAGGATAGCATAGTGTTTGGGTTCAACCCTAACCCACCAAGTGGGCCTTTCTCCATAATCATGCTTATGGTTGTGCAGTTTCTAACATTGGAGCGTAAGGTGGTCTATTGAAAAGCACTTTCTGCAATGAAAAGCTACTTTTTCATAGTCCACAAGTTCCATGCAACTTCAATCTCCAACCTTCAATGCAAACTCAAGTAGGAGACCATTAGAGAGGTCCATTTCCACACAGATGCACACACAAGTGGAACTCTAGAATTTAGTGTTTCATCCGTACTCCACAGGAACTTACCTAGACCATTTCCTATTGCCTGTAAATAGTCTAATTCCAAAAATTGAAATGGAAGGTAAGGTAAGTGTACCCAAAGAAAAGTAGAGGAGAATGTCTTAGATCCCAGATCAAATTAGGGATACCATCCAGTTTCATACACATGAAATCACCTTGGAAGACCCAAGGTCCATTTTTCAGCACCCAATCTTTGCCAGTAGAGGATTCAAATTCAGTAATAAAAAATCCTCTAGTGCAAGGAAATAAATAGATTTCCTCCTCGAGAGACTTTTCCCAAATTTTTGATAGCCAGGAATGCAATTCGCAAAGATTTGGCCATAGCTTCATAAATCTACAAATCAAAGTAGTTTCCTGTAAAAATTCTTCCCTATCAGAGATTAATTTGTCCATCTAGATCTCAAGGATAGTGGCCAAAAGTGAAACCCCAAAGGTGGGTGCAGCATGCCCAACCCAGACATTAGGTGATGTAGAGAGGGTGGACATTTCACCCATCTACCTTGGATCAGTGTCCCCGATGCCTAGACCTTGTCTAGAAAAATCAGAACTGGGAGAAAAGCGCATGGCTGGAGACTGCACAGAAACTGAGCTAAATCTTTGCCCATTTCACACAACATCTACAAAATTTAAATAAAGCATAAATCTTTTGTCTATTTTAAAACTTAAAAGCATAAACCTATCCTTAGTTTCTTGTAGGTTCTTTCAATTACACATGCTTTAATTCTCCTTCTTACCTCATGTGTAGGGAGTGTAATGATTTCTTTCATCTTTTCTAATGCATCATTTGACATCATATTTAGATCCTACAGGTTAACGTTTCAAAAAATTCTTTCATTATTGCAAACCATGTCATTATATATACCATTTTCTCTTAATGCATTTATCATGTTTTTATGGGAAAGAATGTCTAATAGATTAATAGAATCCATAAGCACTCATTATTATCCCATATATCCATTCATATTTTCTCACCTTCTTCTAAGAGTCTCTTCAAATTGGAGGTTCCTTCATACTCTATAATGATGTAAATAGTATCTTTCTTCCTCAATAGACCTTGTCTTGATAACAATTCTAACCACCATATTGGGCTTGTGTTTTATGAACATCTTACATCACTTGAGATTTTCCCTTTGAGTAGATCGGATGAAGAATTCAATGTTCACATTTTCTATGTTGATATGCTTGAGTTGAAGAATAAGGAATTATCTCAGTTCATTCTCTATTGGGAAGACCAGAGCTATGGTGTGATTCCCCTTAGTGAGAACCCTAAAAGTTACAAAAAAACCCTTGTACCTCTGGTGTTGTTAACCTTTATTCTGTAACATCTACAACATATGGAGACTTATTTCATGGGAAAACAACAAGCTTGTATGTTAAAAGAATTATTTACCATGACCCAGAGATGAGGAAGGAGGATCCCTCAAAGAAATGTGTTTGCAATGATTATCTCTATGATAGTAAACTTGGAGACATGGTCTAGATTATACATTGTGTAAAGTAATGCTGCTACTCGAAGATGATCCTAGTTCAACACATATAATAATAGCCATTGGTACCAGTATAGCTCCATTTAAGGGATACCTATGGAGAATGTCTAGGGGAGATGTTTCCTCCCTCAAATTTAGAGGTCTGGTATGGATTTTCTTAGGGGTTGCGAACAATGATAGTCTTCTCTACCATGATGAGTTTACAAAGTACATGTTCAAGTCATACCTTGAGAACTTAAGATATGATACTACATTGAGTAGGGAACATAAGAACAAGAAAGGTGGAAAGATGTATGTGCAATATAAGATTGAAGAGTACAATTTTTTTCCTCCATTACTTCATCTGACTAAACCAAACAAACAAAAATTATTTGAATTCTTTTGAAATAGTGAAAGTGTGAGCATAAAATGGAAGATTAATTCTATTTTAAGTTAAAAATCATAGGCCTAGTTGTCAAGCATTCACCAAATAGATTAGGAGCAAGTTTTAGGTTTCAAAAATTAAATGAGTATGTAAAAGTGTCTGCCATTGGTGTATAGACCATTTTTGTTTGTCAAAATTGCAGGGCACAATCAACCAATGTACATGTTGTAGTGGTAATCAATAAATGTGACAAGGCAAATGCTTATAAATCATGTAGAATGTCAAAGATAGATTAACCAATTTCAAGCTAGAACATATCACCTTATTATAAAATTTATTTAATGATGTTTTAGTTGAATGTTGTGTGTACCTAAAGGTAAAGTGTTTTCTTTATTGTTACTCATTTTAAAGAATCAATTATATTTTAGTAAGAAAAGAGAAAAACTCTATAACTATGTAAGGCGAAGGTAAAGAATGGATCTTTTTCCAACTTCTCAAAAGGAGAACTTCATGAGAAGAGTTTTTCTTTTGTAGATTTCTTGTGGAAATTGATAGTTTTCCAATATAGCCATTGTACAAGGATTTCTAGAAAACTATGTGTTTTTATTTAGTTGAAGAATTGAGGGAGCAAAATGAACTATGTGTCAAATATTTCTTCATGGATTGCAAGTTTTTTTTATGTTAATTTGTAAGTCTCTGTTATATGTTAATTTGCACTTGAGTTTAATACAGAAACCTTGTGTTATGAATTAGTTGCATATTCTTCATATGTTCAATGTATGGCCTTTTTATATGTTGGGAATGACTAATTGCCTATCTTATTAGTTATTATTTGTGAGTACAAAACTTTTAAACTTTGTGTCATTAAATTGCTTTGTGCTCACTTTTATTCTAAGTCTTTTCATGAGAAGTCTAGGCAATTTTCTTATGACTCTCATGTAGGGTTTCTTTCATTTGCATTCCTTATAGTTTCCTTTCCTGCTTTCTAGTCAAAAGCATATCTTAGAAAATTCAAATTAAATCAGAAGTTGCCCCTCTCAAATTTAGAGGAAGGTCATCATCCCTTTGATGATCTCTCCAACTGTTATAGGCATTTTTATTACAATTCCTTTTACAAGTCATAATTTTCTCAACTATACCAAAGTGACAAATTTGTTTACTTGTAACGCCCGCCTTGAACACCTCAAAGAAATACACATTTATGCTACATGAAACAGGAACATTTTTTTTTTAAATGTTTAAGATAACAAGTAATGTTAACATAACTAACTACGACATATTCTCTAAGGATTCAAGGCTGCATTACTTAACAATTCAACTAACATAATCTAACATGCATCAGTAACTGATCTAAATCCAATGCACAATTAAATAACTTATTCATATTCATTACATTACCATTTTCAGACTACGTCAGAATTACGTATATATGAATGATCTGTTACACAAGTCTAGTACAAGATTACACATACATCTTCATCAGCTGGTACAAGTGCAATCATCTGGAATACATCTTTTCTACACACGAACTTGACGAAGAATAACCAATGGATAATAAAGCTCTTCCACCCGACCATGTGGAACCCTAAGTTCCACCCCCCGAGCTAGGAGTTAACATGAGGTCCCAAACAATGATAGTCAGGTAGACAAAGACTAACATGAACAAAGGATGACCAAACGCCAATACAACACATAGCAATAACATGAACGACACAACACAACTTCCAGAGGTGACATATAACATAAGTGGAGAGACCAAACAAGGAATGCTAGGTTGTAGTAGGGAGAGTGTCATCACATGGTCCTAGCATGGGTTATCCTGACAGCCTCTCACTAGGCGCCGGCCCCATAGGGTGACACATGCAGAATCGACCTTCTTTTCATGAGGACAAGGAAGTCAATCATGCCGACCAGGCCTTCTCTACCCATCCTTAGTCTAAACAAGCACTACAGGTCATGGGAGAGGAATCCATTAATCTTATTAATGTGAAATCTACCCTTAACCCCCTAGTTTATTTTAGGTTATCACTTGATTAATCTACTTCCAATGGGTTATCTTAACTGCCACTTTGGGCGCCGGCCCCACATTGAAAGCCACTCTCCTTCCTAACACCTAGTAAGCCTTAACCATCACACAAGGCATTATAGCAATACACATACATGTTCATTGCAAGGCATAAACCCTCTTGCATTACAAACAGAATCATAACACCAATTGTTATCCATCGCCTATAGCATTACAACATTTTACACTTTTACAGATACCAGGTCTCTCCAACAACAATTATGACAAAACAGATACAAGATAGTCACAACTGGTTAAATATCTTATCCAAAGAATATTATATCCAAAAAACAACTTTCGACAATTCTTCATTTGTGATAGATTGTACTTCATACTCAATTAGAATCACATGTTTAAGACAACACAACACTGGAACACCTATCCACACGTTGCTTGTGTTGATAACTGAGAGGGGGGGGTGAATCAGTTATCCTAATTATTTCTTCTTTTGAACTTTCTTATTAATCAAAGCAGCATTGAATCAGACAAACAAACATTACCATGAAATGAGAAACACATGACACAGTATTTTTGATGTGGAAACCCGGTTAAGGGAGAAAACCACGAGGTGATTAACCCAAAGATTATTCTCTGTTAGAAGAATAAGGAATTACAAAATGGCACTTGCCAATTAGGGCTCACTGCTCGAGCACACTGCTCACAAAGAGGCACACTGCCTATAAGGAGACACACCGTCTACAAAAGAATGTTATACAATACTTGAACTGATTGGAAGCATCTACATATGCTGGAGTTCAGTTCCGGTTAGGCTCAGTACACTGATCTGCTGCACTTCATCTTTCCTCTGCTCTTTATTCTGCTTTTCTTTCACATACCGGATCTTTCTTACTGCTTCTACTCTGTTCTACACTTATTCGCATACAACATACCACAACACTCTTCTCACAACAAAATCCATCCTCTATATATATCCGCACTAGTGATTTCATTATCTTTCTAGTCGGCACCCGGAATAGTCTATCTTCTCACAAACTCTATTCTGTCGGCTGAATCCTTGCATATCAAGTAATGTGGATCAAGCATATACTTGTAGATATCATTAATCATGTCGACCAAACATGATTCATGCCTTCACAACCTTTACCATCAACAGTAACACATCCGGAAAATAGTCTGATGTTCTGTCAGTCAGTTCTTCCTCTGTTCTCACTATTACTCAGGAATCCGGTACTCAGCTATTCATATCTTTTTCTTTGTCCATCACCGGAGGCTAAATCCTTGGAATATACTACTCAAGGTAGTCCTCTTGACTTCCCCAAATCCTCACTGCACCAAGACACTTCCTCTGAGAGATCCGGACCAATCTGTCGGACCTTGCCACATGCTCTGTTCTTGTTCACCAGACCACAACAGTTCTTCATCCTGTCTTCCGGTAGAGGCACGCCATGACTTGCGGATATGTGGGATGATCTTTGTTGCCATCAATGACAACAACCATGAATCCATATAGTGTCTCTTGCCAACAATCTCCCCCTTTGGCATTGATGGCAACACTTAGTGAAAAATGACTAAGTGTTTACACTATGCTCCCCCTTTGCTGATGCTCTGTCTTTATATACAATTTCTGGAACTCCCCCTTAGTTGGATTCCTCATTTTTCACTGCTCCTCACTCCCCCTTTGACATCAATGGAAAAGGGTAGGGTCCGCACACCAAAATTTTCAAAAATTTTCTATACATAGCCGCATATTTACATACTCACATATACTGAAGAATGTCTGCAAAAGATGTCTTCAGTTGGATCAGTTCTGTAGCCCAACTTTGCTTCATTCTATCCAAAATTGAAATGTGACCACTCAACAAAAATGCAAATGCATCTGCCCTTTTTAGATCTTTCAGATCACTTGTCTGGGCTGTGATTTGAGCTTCTGCTATGGCCTCATGCATGGCCTCTAGCTTAGGGACAATTAACCCCCTGAGCTCACTCAACCTGCTTATTCTATTTTTCCTTTCCTTCTCCAGTTTCTTGATTTCACTCAAGACTGCAATAGTCTGACATTCTTGATTTGTTATAGAGGAAGAAAGAGGATCAAAACTTTGAGACAAGCGTAGTAGTGTGTCCTCTTGCGCTTTTATTTTCTTCTCAATGTCCACTGTTACCTTGGACCAAGAGATACAAAATTTGTATATTTCACCGCCATCCTTAAGAGCATTTTCTAAGCTCTTTATCCCAATGTTCATGTTTCTCCTATCATTAATGATCAAACCCTGAACCTTGGAGAACTTTTTATCCAAAAACTCCTTCCGGACCTTTTCTTCAGCTGATTTTTCTAGAGATTCAAAATGTGTACTAACACTGCTGACTAAGGTTTTGAGATTACCAGAAGAGGAGGCTGTGGGATCCTTCTGAAAAGATGGCATGATCTTTTCCAGCACTCCAGATGCTACCTCCATAAGCTCATAGTCTTCCATGTGAGATTTCAGTAGTTTCTCTTTGACTTTCTCATTTGCAAATGAGGCTATTTTCATTGTTTGCACCGGTGACAAAGAGTCAAAATCTAATGGTCCTTTTAGCAAGTCTAGTTCATCAATTTCTATAGTGGCTTTTGTCAAGAATTCTTGAACAATTTGTGCAGTGTCTCTTGCCAGAGACAGATGTTTCTTCTCTTCTGCAGTTTTGTCCTTTAGAATCTTTTCTCCTTCCTTACTCTTACCACTTTCAGTTGTGGTTTTCTCTGTTGGGGTCTTCTCTTTCTCTGCATCCTTGGTGCTGTCAACCTCTTTTTCTTTAACTGCTGCTTCTTTCTCTTGTAGTTTCTCTTCTTCTTGAGATCTGGAGACTATAGGGGAAACCGGAGGAGAGATGTTAGTCTATTCAAGGGCCACTTCTTCCGGAGCAGATGATTCCAAGTCCATAGCTGTTTCTGCACCTAAGTCCTCTACAACAGGAAGATTAAACCTTTTGAAGGTTTTCCGGAGAATCTCTTCAGTGTCCTTGGCTACCTTGTCATTCTCACCAAGCATAAGCTGATTCATCCTTGCTTTGCTCCTGAATTCATCCTTGCAGTCTTTGAATACCATGTTCATTGTTTTGTGATCAATTGAAGGATATAGCTGAATAGCTATCTGTTCCCTGATCTCAAGGTCTTTTGCCATGGCATTGTTCTTTCTTATCTCTAATTCCATCTCTAGGCTCTTTGGGATTTTAGAGATAATCTCAATAAAAGCTTTATTGTAGATGTTCAAGTACCTTATTATAGCTTCTTGCAGGATCTTTTGATCTGCCTCGTTGTAGTCATCATAAAATTCAGCCACCGGTTGAAGGTTCCCATCCACAGTGACTGATTTGACTACACTGTCTAGGGATAGAGTGGGCTTTTCAGCAAATTCTTCTACCATTTCTTCCTTGTCTTGGCCTGTGGAGGGTTTCCTGGATCCTTTCTTCTTCTGCTTCTTTATTTCTTTTACTTCCTCATCTGACTCAGTTTCTTCTTCATCCTTTTGGCTTTCATAAGCCCTTGTGGCTTTTGTCTTAGATCTTTTACCGGATGCCTGGACTTCTGGTTTTGAACTTTTGGTTGTGGGAGGTGCAGATCTTTTTGATGATCTGGTCCGGGTGGAAGTTTCAACCGGAACACTTTCTTTACTTTTCTTTTCTGCCTCTTTCTTTTCTTCCTCAGATTTTCTTCTCTTTTCCCGGCTGGCATCAAGTGCCTCTGTTGAGATACCTAGGCCTTGAGCAATGTGCTCAACTTCTTTTCTCACCTTCCTCTTTATCTCAGGTTCCTTGAGTTCTACATGTATCTTTACACTCAGCTCTTCAAAGGTTCCAAACCTTTCTGCCTTTGGATCTTTGGGCTGACTTAGCATGTGTTGAACATGCAGCTCCACTATTTGTTCATCCACTTCATACCCCATGGGCATGATCCAGATAGTCCTTGGCTCCACTGCCTCCATTAGGCACTGATCAGTGTCCACCATAAAGCACACTGAGTCTTTGTATTTTTCCACAAGAGACTGGGGAATTCTTTCTCTTGCTTGCATCATGCTTTGGAAGTTTTTGAAGTATCCCCATAGGGCTGTATTTCTTGCTTTGGCATCCCCAAGCCCATGTAGATAGTCTCTTATCTAGACTACAACAAGTTTGTCATTCTGCCATGCCCATCCACTTGATCCGGGCAGCTCATTCATGAAGTAGAAAAATAGACATAATATAAGAGTACCATACTTAAAGGAATTCTTTTTGTCCTTCTTGATTTTCTGTATATTTTCCATTAATTGGCTTAAGAGCAGTTCGCAGAGATCATATTCTGCATTCTTCCTTAGCATTTCATAGGCAGTATACACTGCAGTTCCGGATACAGAATTCTCCCTGCTGGAGTGATAGATCTTGTATCCTATTATCATGGACGCATACTTGATATCCGGATCAGAAATATCTTCAATGGTCATTGCCCTCTTATCAAATTTTGATCCGGTGGCCTCAGTTACAATGTTATTTTTGACATATTTGAGGATAGGTATCCCTCCGAAAGAGTATAGACCAGTTACTGCTCTAATTGCCTCTTTTGTGATCTTGCAGGGTCTATCCAGCCATAGGAAGTTGTCATGCATCCTGCTCAGTACATACCGGACCCATTCATCTTCTTCAAAGCAGGGGAAATGAATGAATTGATCAAATTGTTTCTTCTGGATACCCTTATACTCTGGTTTAAGCTCAAAAGCATTGTCTATCAGTTGTTTGTGATAGAGATCTCTCAATTTGAATTCCCCAAATTCCTCAATGCTTGCATGTATGTAAACCCTAATGTCTTATGTGTGTAAAACTTCGTGAGGAACACTGGAAAATGCTCCTAAGGGATCTACCTCCAATGACTTGTATGGATGTTTCTTAAATTCAGGTCGGGGCCTATCTGAGATTTTTACTATATTTGGAGTAGCCATTTCTTCAAAAGATTTGTAGCAAGATATCGAAAGTGGAAAATACCTGTTGCGTCTTCGGTTGCACAGAGTAGCTGGATTGATTTCTGTATGTAATGACTTCGGCAGGAGATCTTCGGTAAACTTGATGAATTTTGTTGCAGAGCTCCACTTTTAGCTTCTTCTTGGATGTGGAATGATCAAGTGATTGTTGAGAAATCCCTTATATCATTTCGCAAACCCTAATATCTGTTTGCAATAAATGCTCCACCTATATTATTCTGGTTTGCCTTGTCCGGATAGCTTGGAGTATCCCGGATCAGTCCTGATCTATGAACATCATGCGGATCTTTCAATCATGAATAAATTGAGATGACACATTACAAGAACATCCCAAACATTATGTCCAGTCTGCAGAGTAAAATAATGTACTTCCGGATCTCTCCGGACCCTTTTGTAGTCCTCTGTCATTCCGGAGCATCTCCCGGAACAGGTCTTTACTTGATCGATCACAACTTCTTTATATCTTCATGCGGACCTCTGAAATCTTGTCTGGATCATCTCAGGACTGGTATCTTCAAACCCTTTACTCCGCATCTTGTGTCACATCTAGCACCACTTGATTGGCTGGGGGAACAGGATTTTCTTTGAGTCTCCCCCTGAGCTAGAGCTCACTTTTAAATTTCTGGAAGAAATATCAGCACCAGAGTCTGGTGCGGATCCAACCTCTACATTCTCTGAACTTTTCTTCACCCAAATCTTGTTCATCTGATTCCTAACTTCATCCACATTCATCTTTTGTTTACCTTTGTCTTGATTCTGATTATATACCGGACCTCTTTTGTCCTGATTCTTGCTTCTACAGACTTTTGCATTATGACCGGACCTATTACAGATTTGGCAAATAACATTTCTTTGCATATTTGACTGATAACCTTTCTGATATGCATCGATTAGCCATATGACCTACTCTATTGCATGCAAAGCATCTACCATTGAATGATTTGTTTATTTGCATATTTCTGCATTCATGAGACTTGTGTCCATACCTTTTGCAGTTAAAGCACTGTCCAGAGAAGGATGAATTAGTCTGATTTATTCTCTTCCTGCACTGATTAGCTTTGTGACCAAAGTGATTGCAGCTGTGGCAGTATCCATTGAAAGATGGATATCTTTGAGCATTGGGTTGTCTTACCGGAGGTCTTCCAGGCCTATTCCTTGGATTTTCTGATCCAAAATTCTTTTGACCGGATCCGGAGCTTTCTCCTTTCTCATATCCCAAACCGTACTTGTCATCTGTCTTCTTTTGACTTGTAAGAAGTACTTCAAGTTGGGCAGAACTTATCTTGAATTTTTCTTTATATTCATTTGTTGTTTGAAGATCTCTTTTGAGAGAGACAATTTGATTCTCAAGTTTTTCTTCATTATCTTTGGCATCTTCAAGATCAGATTCAAGATGTCTGATAATCCTATCCATCTAGTGGCATTCTTCTGATTTCTCTTTAAGAGATTGTCTTAGATTGTCTTCAGCTTTTCTTTTTTCTTCAATCTTTTGAGTAAACTTTATAGTTCCTGATTCCATTTCATGTCTTAACATAATGACTTCTTTTGATAACTTTTCACATAACTTGGTTTTCTCAGTCAATTCTTCATTTGTATTGCTTTCTTCAGTTTGGCTTGCCAATTGTTGGAGCAGCTCCTTTCTTTTTTTCATAGAGAGACTTAATTTGTCTTTTAGTTCTCTCATGAATTCATCAGCTTGTTTGAGTCTTTCCTTTAATTCATTGACTTCAGAATTTGACTGTTCAAGATCCTCAAGGGTAGTCTTCAGTTGCTCCCTTAAACCATATGCATCCATTTGAATTCCCAGATCTTCCTCAAGCTGTTAGGCTCTATTAGGAGGAACTTGGCTCTGATACCAATTGTTGATAACTGAGAGGGGGGGTGAATCAGTTATCCTAATTATTTCTTCTTTTGAACTTTCTTATTAATCAAAGCAGCATTGAATCAGAAAAACAAACATTACCATGAAATGAGAAACACATGACACAGTATTTTTGATGTGGAAACCCGGTTAAGGGAGAAAACCACGGGGTGATTAACCCAAAGATTATTCTCTGTTAGAAGAATAAGGAATTACAAAATGGCACTTGCCAATTAGGGCTCACTGCCCGAGCACACTGCTCACAAAGAGGCACACTGCCTATAAGGAGACACACTGTCTACAAAAGAATGTTATACAATACTTGAACTGATTGGAAGCATCTACATATGCTGGAGTTCAGTTCTGGTTAGGCTCAGTACACTGATCTGCTGCACTTCATCTTTCCTCTGCTCTTTATTCTGCTTTTCTTTCACATACCGGATCTTTCTTACTGCTTCTACTCTGTTCTACACTTATTCGCATACAACATACCACAACACTCTTCTCACAACAAAATCCATCCTCTATATATATCCGCACTAGTGATTTCATTATCTTTCTAGTCGGCACCCGGAATAGTCTATCTTCTCACAAACTCTATTCTGTCGGCTGAATCCTTGCATATCAAGTAATGTGGATCAAGCATATACTTGTAGATATCATTAATCATGTCGACCAAACATGATTCATGCCTTCACAACCTTTACCATCAACAGTAACACATCCGGAAAATAGTCTGATGTTCTGTCAGTCAGTTCTTCCTCTGTTCTCACTATTACTCAGGAATCTGGTACTCAGCTATTCATATATTTTTCTTTGTCCATCACCGGAGGCTAAATCCTTGGAATATACTACTCAAGGTAGTCCTCTTGACTTCCCCAAATCCGCACTGCACCAAGACACTTCCTCTGAGAGATCCGGACCAATCTGTCGGACCTTGCCACATGCTCTGTTCTTGTTCACCGGACCACAACAGTTCTTCATCCTGTCTTCCGGTAGAGGCACGCCATGACTTTCGGATATGTGGGATGATCTTTGTTGCCATCAATGACAACAACCATGAATCCATATAGTGTCTCTTGCCAACAGGTTGTACTCATACACGACATACTATGCCTCTGGAATTTTGACCACTAACAATTTATCATATTACGACAACAAGAATTCTTAATTTCATACAATTTAAATTTAATTTCCAGAGTTAAATCACTAAAACTCCTTCTTAGTACAATGCGAACGACTTTGTAAAGTCAACATTAGATTTCATCATTTCTTTTAAATCAAACTGATTGATTTAAATTAATTGCAACAAACATATTAATACATTACAACTAATTTATCTAAATGTACTACATTTTGTTTCAAAAGATAAATTAGTAATTAATTTACAATATTTCATTTGTAAAAGAATCAGTTAATACCATTATACTATTTAATTCCTACTTATCATTACACACTCTCATTATCAATATGATCTTTATCATCCATCTTTCAAACTTGCCCAATTAACTCAACTCTTTCAAGTAATAAAATGGATAAGAACACTAAGTTAAGTATAACTAAACAATAATTACAACGAGGAAAAATCATCAACGATGAACATTATTGTTTTGTTTTCCTCAAGATTCTGCCTTTATACGGTCATTCCAGATATTCGGTCAACCTCAACTAGATAAGATGCTTACATGTCTTCATCATAATGAAGTCTCGGAACATATTTTACTAAGAGTAATTAATTCTACCAAAAAGGTCAGAATGATTATTTCACAAGTGATCATCACTTGATCATTGTAGTTATTACTTTTTGTTCCCGTGGCATTCCGATTCCTAAGCAGATGCTTCTGCTAGAATCGTTTCGGCTGTTGTTATCTACCGAGCAGCAATCATATGTCGCAGAGGAGGTGTAAAATTGTTATTGACTATTTTACCATTGAAATGGACGATATTAGTTTAGTCTAACAACTTCTGGCAGTGTCCATCTAACTCCTTCAAACTTGCAATTGATATAATTGGCGGTAACACTTCAACAGTTTTTTCTCTATCACAATATTTTTCACGAAAGTCAATGGTCACAGAAAATGAAGGTAATAGGTTTGAGGATTAATGTTTCGTAGGTTCCAAGGATGTTCTTTGAGATCCCAACATCTTAATAAGACTTCCAAGTAATATCAAAACCACAACTCCTAAACAGAGAACAACTCCTAAATGGGATCACATGGAAATACGAAATTATGGATTAACTAATTGCTTGTTGATGTTGTGGACAGCTGAATGCACAACAATAGCCTATATGTCAAGTGACAATGAGAGTAGAGGATTATGTCTTGATATGTATAGTGGTTTCCAAGGTTTCCTTATAAATGGCACCCCAAATGCAAAAGATAAAGTTAAATCTCAAGAATATGGAGATAGCTATTAGATCTACCATATGACTTAAAAGCAATAATCCATGATGGCACCACAGATTTCTTGAGACACTCATGGCACCACGAGGCCTTAGAGCATAATGTGGATGAGATATTCCATAATAAGATTGCAGAATACAATCTGAGACTCTAAGGTTATGAAATGTTCACTGTGTATGAGGAATAAGACGCTAAACTCCACTAAGGGTGCGATTTGCATGGGTAAACCCTCCACAGTTTACTGAGATGCTTATTGGCTTCAAGGAGAATAATGTATACCACTGCAGATAGACATCACACAAAATATACAGCTCTGTGAATAAGCCTACATGTACAGACTACCATCTTCATGTACATTTTTATTGCTAAATGCTCAGTACCATACAAATTAGAAATCAAAACATCTGACACCATTTTGCTGCTCAATTACAAATATTGAGATTGCTTACAACAGCAAAAGAGAAGGGAAAATAACCTTCACCCTAAAAGATGAATCATTAATCTATTTTGTGCACTTAAAAAAAACATCCGTAGGAAATCTCAACACCTTTACAGTCCAATAATCAAACTTGTCAATAAATGTCTTTGGAACATGATGCTTCGTCAAGTCTATGCTCAAGTCTGGAGTATATGTCTCCCAAGGCCTGAAGGAATTCCACGGCCAAAACGATCCATCTTCCCGAGCGGGCTTGGCAGGAGACAGTCCCCAATAACTAGAACACACCAACCCTTTCGTCTTTAAATCTTCCTCATCATACAATAACTTACCCACCATAAGAGTGCATATTTAGCATCTTAAAGTGAGTACATGAGATCTGACAGAGGTCACTGAACCCAATTAATACATTCCTCCACTGATTGCATACCAAACTGAACCATTTGTATCCATATTCCATTAAAAACCTCAATCTAACTCGGTCTCCAGCATAAATGGATTATCAGATACATCTGCACTAGGCTCTGATTTAAAGGACTCATCCTGGCTTCTATTCTTAATTCTAGGTATTTCTAATGCCTGGATTGTGGATGGCTTCTAGTCTATCTGCTGCGAGGTGGGGATGGCCAATACTTGACCAAGTGTGCACTGAAGGGGACCTACATTCAATTTGACCTTACACATTTTGTCACAGCAGATCTATATTCACTGCTATAAAAGGCTTCGCCATTGCATAATGTTAAATTCAGTAAGAATATAATGATGGCAAACACACCTAGACAATTGAAGGAAAAAACCTGTTATAGATCAGTTGGCAGCTAGTAAGCATCTATGACAAGAAATTAATCACAAAAGAAACATCCGCACCGAGAACTTTCCAATTCAACTTTTAAAGTGAAGAAAAATGCCTAAAATACAAAATGGCAACTGCAACAGAACAATTTTTTTTTCGTAGATCACATATCATCATTAATTACAGAAGTTGTGCAATCTCAAATACCCAAAAAGCTGAACTTTTAAATGTAAGCAACCCGGATCAGAACATGCATTGCCAGACATTCATGATCTTATCATCTCTCAACTGACACAAGCTGTACATTTCGAGAGGCCTCATGCCTAACATACAAGATTCATGATTTAATCATTGTCTTCTCAGCAAATAAGCCAGCAGTAGCATCAATCTACTCGAATGCATACAAGAACACAAAACTGGATCAGAAAATGCACTGCCAGACATTCGTGATCTTATCTACTCCTCAGATATCAAGTCGTCTAAATCGCAGATAGAAACACTAATCAGTAAATAGGTTTGGAGGATGGTAGAAGAATTGTAAGGAAAATTCCATTTATTACAGACCCAATGATTTACATCTAAATCCGTCCGTTGAAGGTGAACAATTGCAGAAGCGATAGAATGTTCAGGCAAATGGAGTGGGAGGGAGCCAAATAAACAATGAAATTCTTTGAGCAGAAAAAGATTTGTAAACCCTATGAATTGCACTGTTTAAACGTAGACAAAGCAGCTTACAGAAATGAGCAACCGGGTTTAAGATTTGATGGCACAACACAGAATACAAACTGATTTCAGATTATAGTATATCTTAAAGTGGATGTCCAACCAACAAACCATTTGGAATAAAATAAACAACAACAACATTTGCAGATTCGGAATAAGGTTCAGAGACAAGGCATTCGGCGGAACCTAGCTACGATGTCAAATCGACGAGGCTACTTCAATTGTTGCAGTTCCAAGCTTCTTATTCCAGCCTTCTTCTCTCTTCTTTCACCTGTAATGCCCTCTTTGCCTCTACAAGCTTTTCTTTTATAACACAGTCCCTTCCTTCTTCCAAGGAACTCGGCACGTGATCCCGTGCATCTCCCCCCTCTAATTATATTTTTATTTAATTTAATGATCCCAAAATGTTATTTATTTATTTTATTGTATTTCATTTTAAAATATTAACATATAATTCCCGACAAAATTTAATTTCTTTATAGCCGACCAACTATATTGTTATTAATAAAATTATAACATGGTGCAGGAGCACCTACCTGACAGCTGGCCTCCATGAGGAAGTTAGTTTGTTTTGAGTCTTGTTAATGTTTCCAAGAAGGTCTTGTAAGACCAATGCATGTAATAAGGTCATGTTGACCATACTTTACTATTTTTAGCTAGGTTGTTAGGACAGCTGTTATGCTGTATGTTCGGTTGGATCCTCCCAGCCACTTGGAAGCTCCCAGCCGCTGGGAATCGAGTGGTAGTACTCGCAAGAAATCCTATTTATGTAGTAGGATCGGTTGGTATTGGATATCCTCGATCATCGATCAGACTTTGCAGAGAGTGAGACAGAGGGAGAGATTGAATATTGTACTTGCATCTTTTATCAATAAAGAGATCCTGTTTTTATCAATTCTCAGTTTTGAATTCCATTGTGAAATCGAGTTGTTGTTTTGGTGGTTACATGGATTCGCTGATCCATTCCACCGGTTGATTCGTCAAATCGGTGGAATGGCTGTGTATCATAGTTTAGGATTTAGTTTGCATTTTCTGTTTGTTTGCATGCATGTTTGCAGGATCATCGTCAAGAGGTGCTGAGAACCCTAGCATGCGTATGTGCTAGGTCGTGCTGGTTGTTAGAGTCTGGAAAGTTGTCCAGGAAGCAGATCAGGTCACCTCAGGAGGTTCAGCAGATCGGAACGGTGAAAATCCGCTAAGGTTGGAAATTCGTCACAATGGCATCATCAGGATATTTCTGGGTATATCCTGCAGTTACTTCGGGCGTCATCCGAGTAGGTGGAGATGAGCATGATGCAATCATTTGCATAAAGTGAATGTGCATTGGGGTGATCATCATCAGGTGTTGCCGAGGAGGAGCGTATCGGCATAAGTTAGTCGATCAGGTTGATAAAACCATCGCGGGCCGATAATGTTAAGTTTGGCCGACAGCAGGATATTGAAGGAACTTCATGTGACATCATCGTCATCAGGATAATCGTCATCAGGATATCAGGGCAGCAGGATATTGAAGGAGCTGCATGTGACGTCATCGTCATCAGGATAATCGTCATCAGGATATTGCGAATATCACCCGATGCAGATTTATCCTGCTGACGTTAATTGTTCGGCATCGGCAGGAGTAATAGCATCAGGGAGATCCTTTCCGGCTCGGCTAATAGAAGAAGTGTTGCCGATAGGCAACCTGATTGAGGAAAAGAGTTATCGGGGTGATGTGGGGATCGGTGTGACCTTTTCCCAAAGGTGCCGATAGTAATTGTCTCACCGATAGGAAGTGAACAGTAGTCAGCAGGAGGATATTTCATGCCTCTTCGAAATATGATGATGCTGACAATGTTAGCAAGAAATATGATGATGATGATGGGTTGTAGACATACATGCTGTATGTCAAGGTTTTAGTGTGGATGCCTCTGCATCATAGTGGTATCAGAGCTTAGCAAAAGGTTTGGGCTGTTGTGTGTTGATTCTGTCACCGAAAGGGCAGAGGTAGAGTTGATTCTGTCACTGAAAAGACAGAGGTAGAGGAGTGAGAGGTTGACAAAATGCCTTCGAAAGGTAATGGTACTGCAAGGGAATTGCAGGAGATGAAGGAAAAACATGCCAGAGAGATGAGGAAGATGAAGGAGCTTGCTGAAGCACTTCAAGCCAGGTTTGTAGCCTTGGAGAAGAACAAAAAGAGGGAAGTGGACGACAGTGAATCAGAAGAAGATGAAGATGCTGTTGAAGAGTATGAAGAGGTAGCTGAAGATCTGGATGCTGAAGACCAGAGATTTGCAAAACTGTTAAAGGCAGTGCAGAGTGATAAACCTAAGGTAAAGGTTGATGTTTCCAAGTATAATGGAAGTTTGAATGAAGATGAGTTACTGGATTGGATTGCTACACTTGATAATCACTTTGAATGTGAAGATGTTGCTGAGGATCAGAAGGTAAAGATTGCAAAGACCAAGTTAGGAGGTCATGCTTTGGTATGGTGGGATTATGTACAATCCGAGAGAAGGAAACAAGGGAAGTCAAAGATCACTTCATGGGATAAGATGGTAGCAAGGATAAAAGGTAAATTCTTGCCTAAGGATTATGAAATTCAGATGTTTAAGAAGCTGCAATTTTTAAGGCAGAAGGAAATGGATGTGAAGGCATATACTGAGGAGTTTTATAAGTTGAGTATGAGATCTGGTCATCATGAGAATGAGGTAGAAAAGGTGGCTAGGTACTTGGCTGGTTTGAGATTGAACATACAGGATGAGTTAGTTTTAGCTAACCCTAAGAATGTGGAGGATTGTTACCAAATGGCAATCAGGATTGAAGAAAAGATGAATAGGAGACAAGATAAGTCCATGAGAGGAAGAGGAAACAATGTGAGGGGAAGAGGATTAGCCCCTACAACAAGGCAAACCAATGAGGGTCAAGAAGACACTGGTAAAGGACAGGGACAGTCTGATTTCAGAGGTGGATGGAAAGGTAATAGAGGCAGATTTGGAAGTGGTAGAGGTTCTACTACATTTTCAGGAAAGTGTTACACCTGTGGTGAGTTTGGTCATCCATTTTTCAAATGTCCAGAAAGCAAAGGTTCATCATCCAGAAATGATAGAACGAATGACAAGAAAGTACAACTTGTGCAAGAAGAGAAAGTAGAGGAATGTGTGCAAAGTTTAAACACTTATCAAGAAGATAGAGTTCTTGATGGTTATGGATATCCTGAGGAGGGAGAAGCATTGATGCTAAGGAGAATTAGTTTGCAGACATCAAAGGATATGATGCAAAGAAGAGCTCTTTTCAAGACCACATGCAAGAGCAAAGGTAAAGTATGTAAGGTTGTCATTGATACTGGTTCAACAGACAACATGGTATCTCAGGAAATGGTGGATAAACTGCATTTGGAAAGGATTCCACACCAACACCCTTACAAGGCATCTTGGGTGAGTGATAGTCAATCACTTTTTGTCTATGAATAGGCATATGTTGATTTTCAGATTGGAGCATATCATGATAGAGTTTTGTGTGACATTTTGCCCATGGAATGTTGTCACCTACTGTTGGGTAGGCCATGGCAATTTGATAGGAGGGTACTGTATGATGGGTATGCTAATACCTACACCATCAAGAAAGATGGGAAAACTATTATGTTGATGCCATTACAGGAAGCAGCTGTAGTCCAGAAGGTAGCAAAAATCATTTTAGTGGGAAAGAAGGAATTTGTGCAGAAGCCTATAGGAGCAGGCATAAAGGCAGTTGAGGACACTGCAGGGAAAGGAGTTGTTAAGGACAACAGTTTGAAGACAGTTTCAGTTGTGACTGACAGAGGTCAGCAGCAGGTTCAGCAACAGGTTTGCAAACAACAACCAGTTGAGAGGAATGACAAGGATGTTGTCATAGTTGGGACTATTGTTTGTCCTATAAAGGTTGAAAGAAAGACAGAGTTGAACATTACAGAAGTTCAAGAGGCAGTTCAGACAGAGGTTCTGGTCAGACAACCTGACAAACACAAGGTATGTGAGAGAAGGGCCTACATTGACAGGCATGAGGATTTACTTGCAAGAAAACAAGTTACAGTTCAGAAGTCTTGGAGCAGCCGAGAGCCAGTAGAGGACAAAGCTAGAATAGGTCAAGACACTGCAAAGGCAAAGTGTAAAGGTGGAGGACTTCCACATCCTAACTCATGGGACATGAGTTCTTTTCTATTGGGGAGTATGGTGCAGGAGCACCTACCTGATAGCTGGCCTCCATGAGGCAGTTAGTTTGTTTTGAGTCTTGTTAATGTTTCCAAGAAGGTCTTGTAAGACCAATGCATGTAATAAGGTCATGTTGACCATACTTTACTATTTTTAGCTAGGTTGTTAGGACAGCTATTATGCTGTATGTTCGGTTGGATCCTCCCAGCCGCTTGGAAGCTCCCAGCCGCTGGGAATCGAGTGGTAGTACTCGCAAGAAATCCTATTTATGTAGTAGGATCGGTTGGTATTGGATATCATCGATCATCGATCAGACTTTGCAGAGAGTGAGACAGAGGGAGAGACTGAATATTGTACTTGCATCTTTTATCAATAAAGAGATCCTGTTTTTATCAATTCTTTGTTTTGAATTCCATTGTGAAATCGAGTTGTTGTTTTGGTGGTTACATGGATTCGTTGATCCATTCCACCGGTTGATTCGTCGAATCAGTGGAATGGCTATGTATCATAGTTTAGGATTTAGTTTGCATTTTCTGTTTGTTTGCATGCATGTTTGCAGGATCGTCGTCAAGAGGTGCTGAGAACCCTAGCATGGGTATGTGCTAGGTTGTGCTAGTTGTTAGAGTCTGGAAAGTTGTCCAGGAAGCAGATCGGGTCACCTCAGGAGGTTCGGCGAATCAGAACGGTGAAAATCCGCTAAGGTTAGAAATTCGTCACAACAGCATCATCAGGATATTTCTGGGTATATCCTGCAGTTACTTCGGGCGTCATCCGAGTAGGTGGAGATGAGCATGATGCAATCGTTTGCATAAAGTGAATGTGCATTGGGGTGATCATCATCAGGTGTTGCCGAGGAGGAGCATATCGGCATAAGTTAGTCGATCGGGTTGATAAAACCATCGCGGGCCGATAATGTTAAGTTTGGCTGACAACAGGATATTGAAGGAACTGCATGTGACGTCATCGTCATCAGGATAATCGTCATCAGGATATCGGGGCAGCAGGATATTGAAGGAGCTGCATGTGACGTCATCGTCATCAGGATAATCATCATCAGGATATTGTGAATATCACCCGATGCAGATTTATCCTGCTGACGTTAAGTGTTCGGCATCGGCAGGAGTAATAGCATCGGGGAGATCCTTTTCGGCTCGGCCGATAGAAGAAGTGTTGCCGATAGGCAACCTGATCGAGGAAAAGAGTTATCGGGGTGATGTGGGGATCGGCGTGACCTTTTCCCAAAGGTGCCGATAGTAATTGTCTCACCAATAGGAAGTGAACAGTAGTCAGCAGGAGGATATTTCTTTATAGCCGACCAACTATATTGTTATTAATAAAATTATAACATTACAACAATCTATAATTGTACAACTATATATTAATTTATTTTATTAATTAAGTTGTAAATCACAAATTACGACATAACTTACAACTATTTTATTTATTTATATATTTATTGTAAATAATATTATATTAAATAATACAAAATTTCTTACAATCTTTATTTAACAACTATACTTCGAATAAAATAATAATTTATTTACAACAATAATTAACAACTATTGACATTGTGCTCAATATTATCTTTTATAAATATATTTAATTATCAACATTATAATTTCTGTAATATGATTCTAATTAAAGTACAATGACACTTTACACACTTAGACACTTTCTAACCTAGTTAGACTCCAAGGTGCAATATTACTTGTCTGCAAATCATGATCAAATGACAGACAACGACCAAAAGGATAAACTGACAACTAGACAACACTGACATGGGACCTCACGTTAACTCCAAACAACTAATCCATTGGCGAAGGCACGCTCAGACTTGGTAAATCAGGTGGAGTCAATGCCTAGTACCTGCATTCCTGCAACAACGCACGGTTAAGCATAACAAAATATATATATCCACATGCAGTCCTGTAGTGAATGGAAATCGCAGTGGTGTAGGGTACTCGAGAGTGAGTAATACAACACTATTCCATTCACATTTATGTATAAACATGTAACTAGATTGAGCAAGATTTCTGATTACTAGTCAACAACATAAAACATTCAATCCTCTTACAATCCAATATTGTAATTGACATCAAAACATCTATAACATCTAGTTTATTTATCAAATTCTAAAGCATAAAATAACATAATCCAACATCAATATCTGTTATCATCACAAATAGGTCCATAATGAATTAACAAGATAACAAGAGATCCATCATCTATGGTCTAAGACACTGTCATAAAGTCTAAGCAAACATCAATCTGATGGATGACGAGTTGAGGGGCACTACATTACTAACACAAGTGAAACTAAAACCATTATGGATTGAGTAGGTAGATGTGTATATTCCAATGGGTGTCTTGTCCTTGGTGGATATAGAACCATTAGCCTAATGATTTTTGGCCATATGTTAAGCATCTGGCTCATAAATTATTTCCTAAAGTAGATGTTTGGTTGGATCCTAAGGAAAGATCCATTCAAGATTTTAGAATCTAAACCATTTAAAGTAATTATTATGCATTAACTATACTATATAATCATCCCAATTCTTGATATAGAGTTTAATGGTAAAATAAAGGCTCAAGTACATTGATTTTCATGATTTCTTTTTTTGTTGGAAACCATGTAAAATCTAGAATTTTACTTGTTGATTAATTATAGTATAGCCTCATGGGCATTTTTTCCTCTTTATGGATGCTACCTTGAGTTCTCTAATTTTCATCACTATTGCTAGTGTGTTTGGACATACTAGGGTAGGTCATATAATTGTGATTAGGAGTGTATTGATGCAATCAAGAGATTCCATTAGTGGGGAAGAAGGGTAGTCTTGTGTGGAGGGATAGCATTCTTGAACTGACATCCATCTATGTCTTGGGATCCTGGGGTACTACGGGTTGTGGGTACCTCGTACACCCCACCTACTTGAGTATTGTATGGATATGCAAGAAAACGTGCTCCAGGGGGTCTGACTCTAGATAGATTCAATATGCGATTTGTGAGATGGTAATAGATATGGACCCCAGGTATGTTCAGCTTCCTAAAGGTTCAGGGGATTCACTCAGCTACCAATCCTATCGAACGGCTTGCGTATTGCGGTAGTACCCCTCACACCATAGCTCATGTAAAATTGATAACTGTTTTTCCACAAACAACAGCTCTTTGTTGACCTCATGGATGGGAACTAGTCAATTAGGTAGGGGCCATTGCCCTTGTCACTGGTAGGTCCTGTCAATGGGGCAGCTACTTTGGGGTTCCTATGGTACTCCTCACAATGAGTTTCAGGGCTATGCCCAGGCACTTCCCACAGTTAAGCAGATAGGGATTATTCTCTGATCTGAACCTGCAATTGAAATGAACAATACAGATGCAAAGAAAAAAGAACTACTACAATAATCACAGTGCCTGGAGGCCACTGCCAAAAAAAAATCTACTTAAATTCCACCCAGCGAGCCCAAGAGAGCTCTCTGATACCAGATGAGAGGAACCTCCTGCAACAATATAATGAAAAAGGCACAAAATAATAGAACTAGCAGAACACAGAAGGAATTTATTGATCACAGGACACTTCAAGGGGGCAACCTCCTTTAAGCAAGCTCAATACAATAAACTTGTGGATGCCTTCGTTGGCCTCAACACGTACGTATAGACTAAGTCTAATCTAAACAACTATTACTTCCCATGAATGTGGGATAATACAATATACTCATGGGATGACTTACAAGGCATATGTGTCCAAATGTAATATACTAACAAATTAAAGGGAAGGGTTAAACATGGGTTCCTAACAACAATCTCAAAAGGCTAAGTGGTTTAATCATCATGATCATAGATATTGATTGTCCACATGCATTATGGATCAAAATTTGGGAGATATATGGAGACTCGAATGTTTCTCCATACTCACATGATCCTACCTTAATCACAACTCACATCCCTAATCATTATACAGAAACAAAATGTTTCATTGAGATAGAAGAATTCATCACTCCTAAGATTGCTTCATCAGAGTGCAGAGTCACTTCCTTGAAATCTTTCGATGCTTCTTTGAATAAGGATATCAGTCTTCCTAGCATTGTTGATTGGGATAGATTTCTAAATGACATCACCTGTCTTTTTGTAGAGTCCCACAATGTTGACATGGAAGCACACCTTGAGGTTATCTATCTACTCATCAATGATAGTTTTGATGAAGCTACACCAACATTATCCACTTCTAATATTCATGATCTACATTACTCTACACATGGTTCTAGATCATCATCATCCTCATCTATTGCGCATGCTCTTGATTTTATTATGACATCCTTTGACATCGACATGGGGAAACCTGAGCACTCTTTGAAGGCATCAACATCGGTACCATCATCCTTAGATCAGCTTCAACATGATTCAAGATCATACATACATCTTCTCACATGGGAAGATATGCTACATCTTCAGGTGGTTTCCTTTCTTCCCAAGGGAAGGAACATTGTTTGATATTCTTGGATCTACATCTATATCCCTTGTTGACTATTCAACATCACTGTAGCAGGAGATGTATTATGGGGGGGTCTCATAGACATTCTATCATTTTTTCTCATATGGGGTGAATCTTATATTTTACTTAGTGAGAGAAGTAGAACTTCTTCACCTGTATAATTTCTCTTTTTGGAGGGTAGTTTTTCCCCACTGGGGTTTCTAGCTTTCTTTGGTTTTGAGAGATTGCAATGTACTTGAGTACCTTATCAGGATTCATGGAGATGACTCATTTTTCTTTTGCATTGTACATGGGTACCTCACCAGGCTTATAGTTGGGACCCATTTTTCATAATACTTACCTAAGCTAAGCTTAAGGGGGGTGCTAGTGTATACCTTTAATCTATAGGCATACACATTTGTAATTAATCCTACTTCGGCATATTGGCCTATTGGCACATGATTATTTGAACTTGTCAAAGTAGTCAGAGTTGTTTTGAGAGGAGTCAACTTGCATCAACACCTCACACTATGTCTCTGGGAGGTTACTCGGTACAACTTCATGATAGAGCAGGACCCTATTATCTTTTCATGGAGATTCGGGTACCTAAAACAACTCTATTTATACTTGCCTAATTGGCTAATACATTTGGTCAATTCTATTGCAATTCATGTTCTTGTTAGTCTATTCCATGACCTTGGTTTTCTACAAAATCAAATTTGGTACAGAGAAACATATACTTATGTCTTCCCTTTGTATATTGTAGACAATTACATATAAACAATAAGATGTATTCATAACCTATGTGCATTTTGCTATAAAATATTTTCTACACTTGGTCATCATCGACTACTTCCTCCATCTCTGACCCATTCATGCCAGAGTTTGAGATACTATAGTTGATAGTGAAGAACCAGTCTATTCTATGGACATCTACTTCTATTGAGAGAACCTTGAGGAATTTTGCACACTACATGTCTTTCTATTTTCTCTGCTCCTCATTTTATCCCACCAATGTAATCACAAAAGTTACCCATGATCCACTATACTGCCAAGGGATCACATGCCAAGTGCTATTATTGGCCAAGAACTCCAAGCCAAGAACAACATTGCCTAAGGTCTTCTTTAGTCCCCCCACCAGTGTGGTTTAATTAGTGTTTCTACCAGCACCCAAATACCATCTTTTCTCTCCCCCAAATCTAATAGCACAACAACCATTATAGAGGATATATTAGTATTCACCTTGTATTAATGCAAATTGGAGATGAAAGTGCCTTGAAGCACCATATAGATTGTGTGCAAATTGATAACTGACTATGATTTGAAGATATTTCTCAACCTAAGATTTAATATATGTCCCATGAAATCAATTCGGCTCCTCTTTGCTTTGACCCATATTATTGAATCCATATTGTCAACTTCACTACAAATGGCATTCTAATTAGCATATTTATTGTTTGTTGTAGTACTACTTGCATAGTTGTCATCATAAATGTTAGTATCTCCTTTCAATCATCCTCCTTTTCCATTAGGCAAGCCATCCATCACACCATACTAGTTCATGATGTCCTATTTTATTGTCATTAACGTGAAATTGCAAGTCGACCACTTTCAAATTTCTCCCACACTTCCTTTGAGTTGGCATGTAGATACTTATTTGGTTCATATGAATTGCCAGATTCACTAGATTGTCCACCTCAATGTTAGCTTCATTGTTAGGTCCATCTAGCAATTTCTTTGCCATTGAGGCTGGCATTTCTTTGACCTCACATAGGTACCTATATAGGGAATTATTAAATCAAGGGTAGTCAACTATTTGTTCATACATGAAACAAAAATAACCTAGTATGATGATTAGGCTCCCTCCTATATTTGAGACCCTAGAAAATAAGTTCAAACATTCTAGATTCAGACCTATGTTCCATTTATTTTGGTCCATGACCATCCACACAAGGTTATTTTTCTATTTCTATTATTTACATTATTAAATATAGAATTGAGGAAATAATGACTCAGACTAAGAAGGCCACACCATAAATAATGGAGTGTAAAACATTAGAACGATAGCCACAGATGGAGAGGCAAATGATGCAATAATAGAAATTATAGGGAGGCCCCAACTATTCTAGAGTGGGGAACATCAACAGTGAGTATGTCTTTGCCAAAAAAAGTCAATACTACCCTTCTTGAAAATGCTCCTCAAATGGCAGGGGGTACGTCACAAGTTTATTATTTATTCATATTTATTCTTTCTTCTTGATTTTTTTATCTTATAAGAGTGGAATCATAGAGACAACCTCATTAGGGCTATCGACACTTGACTGGTAGTGAGGTAATGTGTAGGTAGTTAATGAGGTCAAAATCATTCATGTAGCTTAATGTAAGTGAAACTAGATGACCTTAGTTCACAAAGGATGGGAATAAATACATATGCACACACTTAGACCTTTGGAATATGGATGGTTATGCTAGCTTTTGATTTTGACTCCTTGATCATGTTTTTATGTTTATTTAGCCTAGTGTGTCAGTATAAGTAGAGATTCCAGGTTCTTAACTTGTGTTCATCTTTGGATGTCTTAGGAGCATTCTCGGAGTAGAGTCACCATTTGTTATGCCTTGTGTACATGCCGCACTTTTCTTATGAGATTACGAATATTATCTACAAATACTACAACTCCAGGAGTTTTTGAAGCTTCATTGTGTTGAATGTTAATCATCAAGCACCATCACTATCTTAATTCCTAATTTTCTGATGTAGCTATGAAAGAATTGGTTCCATGGAGGGTGCTATGCACACCTGCTTAGTGAAATAATGATTTTCTAGGTTCATTGAGAAATAAATGTGAAAGAGTGCAAGGGAAGCCTTGAACCCACAACACATACAAAAAACAGGGAGCAAGAAAAGACATGCCTCCCTCAGTCTTAGGGTATCCGTCCTAAAGATTATCGAAGGTTATAGGAATTTCAAGAGATAACCTTTAGGAGGAGAATACATGGGAAGAATGACAAAAGGATCTTTGGTGGTATCAAGCATGGTTGTTTCTCAAATCTTTTCTATTGGAAATATTGGAGTAGTGCATTTACCAGGCCCTAAAAAGTTCTAGACATGACAACCTGAATAGTGTATTAGTGTCGATTTTATTAAAGATCAATTCTACAGAATTTAGAGTTCAATTCTGAAGAATTTTCTTTAATGGGTCAAGTTTCATTACCTCTTGGGTTTCACTTCCACCTCACTGATGAAGAGCTCGTTAAGTACTATTTGAAGACAAAACTGTGTGGGCAGCCACTTTGATTTGATTCCATTATAGAGATTGATTTATACAAGTATGAGCCTTTGGATTTACCACGTAAGTCATTAATCTTTCTTAGATGACTTTGAATTTCTACATTAGAAAGAAAGAAACGAAATGAATTAAATTGATGTACATAAATAACTATAGTGGGTCATTGGAACTCAAAAGTACAGTCAGTTACAAATGAGATGTAATGGAGTAAATAAAAAAAAGTTAAACTCTAAACCTTAAGATCAAAATATACATATATATAGCCATGTCAGAAAGTTGAATCAACAAATACCGTGTTTTAAAAATATAACATTTTCATAGTCTATGAAAGATTTAAAAAATTAAATCTTCTAATTTGTTTTTCCAAAAGATATTTACTGAAGTATTATGTTTTTGAAAATTGTTTAATTAATTGAAAGAAATAGTTGATACAATTACTTGATTAAGCTTGAAAATATAATTGTAGTTAGATGATGATTACTTATTTAAACTCCTAACCCAAACTCATCATCTAATTGTAATTCTATTTTCAATCTTAATGAAGTAATCATATCAACTATTTCCTTCAATTACTTAAACTATTTTCAAAAACATGATACTTCAGTAAATGTCTTTCTAGAAAACAAGCTAGAAGAGTTTATTTTTTAAATCTTTCATGGACTATGAAAATGTTATATTCTTAAAACACGACATTTGTTGATTCATATTGTACACATGGCTATATATGTATATTTCGATCTTAAGGTTTAGAGTTTAACTAATTTTGAATTACTCAGATACATATCATTTCCAAGTAAATGTACTTTCTAGTTTTATTGACCTACTATGCTTATTTATGTACATCAATATAACTCATTTTATTTCTTTATTTCTGATCTAAAAATTAAGAGTCAGCTAAGAAAGATTAATTGCTTACCTAATAAATCCTATCAGTCATACCGTATAAATCAATCTCTGTAATGACATTGACTTGAATTGGCCACCCACACAATTTTCACTTCAAATAATACTTGACAATCTCTTCATTAGTGGGGTGGAAGCAGAACCCAGGTGGTAAATAAACTTGACCCATTCAAAGAAATTCTTTAGAATTGAACTTTAAAATTTTCATACTTGATCTTTAAATTCTTTGAATTCAATTTGTGGAGTCTTTGAATGAAGTAATAAAATTAGTTCACTAATACACTCTTCAGGATGTCAAGTCTACAACCTTTTAGGGCCTAGTAATTGCACTAGTCCAATCTTAATAATAAAAAGGAACTAAGACAGGACCTTGCTTCATACCACTAAAGTTTCTTTTGTAATTCTCTCCATATATGCTCCTCATGAAGGTAACCTCATGAAATTCCTTTAAGATTTGATAAGCCCAAGGGAGGATACCCTAAGACTGAGGGATGTCTATCTTTGTTTGCTCCGAGCTTTTTGTATGTGCCATGGGCTCAAAGCTTCCCTTGCACTCTTCTACATTTATTTTTCAATTAACTTAGAAAAGCATTATTTCACTGAGCAAGTCTGTGTAGCCCTCTCTATGCAACTAATTTATTCCTAGGTACATCAAAATATTAGTAGGTAAGATAGAGATGGTGGTTGATGATCATCATTCAACACAATGAAGCTTTAGACACTCCCAATGTTGCAGTATTTCCAAATAATACTCCAAACCTCTTCTATTTCCCCATGCAAATTTAAAGAAAAAACTAAATAAATTATATATAGAGAGAGACATATCTTTTTTAATTGTAATCTGCGGACAAGGGGTCCACTCACGTATATAGACAAAGGCAAAAAAACAATAGCAGCCCTCTAGCAAGGGTGCAACAAATTTCACCTACACAACTGTCCCAGATGACTTAAACATTAGATTTAGTTGTGACAAATTTACTCTTTCCTTTCATCATTTTCTCTTTCATAGCTATTCTCAGAATCATCTAATGCTTAGCTTGGACATGTTTCTTTCTTGTTACTTTTGTCCATTCTTGCTCTGACCAAGGGAGAAGCCCATGGTTTAGGGGAATATTCTGAGTTTACTGAACCTTTGATTGTAGATGCAATATAAACATCCTCCTTTAAGGTTGCAGGTGTAGTCAAAATACTAGACACTTGTGAATTCTTAGGAGGAAGCATAATTGGGGAGGAGCTGTCAACTGGAGTCTTATGTGTGCTAGTAACTAGAGGATCTTGAGGCAAGTTAGACACATTATGAGAGCAAGGAGGGATAGCATAGTGTTTGGGTTCAACCCCAACCCACCAAGTGTGCCTTCCTCCAAAATCATGCTTATCGTTGTGTAGTTTCTAAGATTGGAGCATAAGGTGGTCTATTGAAAAGCACTTTCTGCAATGAAAAGCTATTTTTTCATAGTCCACATGTTGCATACAACTTCAATCTCCAACCTTCAATGCAATCTCAAGTGGGAGACCATTAGATAGGTCCATTTCCACACAAATGCACACACAAGTGGAACTCTAGTAATTTAGTGTTTCATCCAAACTGCACAGGAACTTACCTAGACCATTTGCTATTGCCTGTAAACAGTATAATTCCCAAAATTGAAATGGAAGGTAAGGCAAACATACCCAAAGAAAAGTAGAGGAGACTGTCTTAGATCCTAGATTATATTAGGGATACCATCCAGTTTCATACACATGAAATCACCTTGGAAGACCCAAGGTCCATTTTTTAGCACCCAATCTTTGCCAGTAGAGGATTCAAATTCAATAATAAAAAATCCTCTAGTGCAAGGAAATAAATAGATTTCCTCCTCGAGAGACTTCTCCCAAATTTTTGATAACTAGGAATGCAATTCACAAAGATTTGGCCATAGCTTCGTAAATCTACAAATCAAAGCATTTTCCTGTAAAAATTCTTCCATATCAGAGATTAATTTGTCCATCCAAATCTCAGGGACAGTGGCTGAAAGTGAAACCCTAAATGTGGGTGCAGCATGCCCAATCTCGACATTAGGTGATGTAGAGAGGGTGGACATTTCACCCATCCACCCTAGATCAGATCCCCCAATGCCTAGACCTTGTCTAGAAAAAATAGAACTGGGAGAAAGGTGCATGGCTGGAGACTGCACAGAAACTAAGCTAAATCTTTGCCCATTTCACATAGCATCTACAAAATTGAAATAAAGCATAAATCTTTTGTCTATTTTAAAACTTAAAAGCATTAACCTATCCTTTGTTTCTTGTAGGTTCTTTCAATTACACATGCTTTAATTCTCCTTCTTACCTCATGTGTAGGGAGTGTAATGATTTCTTTCATCTTTTCTAATGCATCATTTGACATCCTATTTAGATCCATTATACATCCATAAAAGCATCCATACCATACCCCATGCAATAAAGATCCAACAATGCAAAGTATCAATACAAATAAAAGCTTATGATTCCTTCTCTCATGTCTTTCTTCTATAAATCAAATTTCTCTCTCATCGTATCTTTCATCCTTGTCCAGTCAATCTAAGAAATGGTCAAATGATCCAATCACAATTAGTGGTCTTGATCCTTGTCTGGTCGTAAACCAACTAGATTAGTTAATCAATCAATTGTCTTATACAGTATGTAACATTATCGAAATCAGACCAACAAATGCGTCTTACATGACATGCTTCATTTCATAAAACTAGACATTATCCTTCATGTTGCTCTAGGGATATATCATTCCCCACCATGACAAGACTTTCATATATCATTATCAATTAATCAGTTGGTTTACCACTCGAAAGGGGCAATACCTTGTTTGTTCTTGTATCATTTGTGCATACTTTCTTACTTGCTTGTGTGTGTTACCATTCTATCTTGCATAGCGTATCATCCAGCCTTTCTTCATCCTTCTACTTCCTGAGATTGTCTGTCTCATGCCTTCTACCTTCTTCCTATCCAATCTCCTGAGGGGGCATCCTATCATTATCATAAACCTGTACTCGGGGCAAATTGGGGCATGTATCATTATCAGAAATCTATTCTTTGAAACAACATGATAAAACACATTGCTTCAAAGAGCGGCAAAATGTATACACCTAAAAATGACATGATTCAATCTAAGTAAATATTCTTAATATTCATTTCATTCTAATTCCTCTATCAAATAAATAAATAAACAAATTTATCTATTCGATTCATATTCCTCTAAATTAATTAAATATCAAAATATTTAATTACCTCTTCTAAAATCAAAATTACATAAAATCCTTTATTTAATTAAATTTTTCCAAACAATTAAATAATTCTTAATTATTTAATTAAATCAATTCATTCTTCCAAATTTAAATAAATCAAATCAAATTTATTTAAATCCTCTCAATCTGCAAAAATAAAATACAATCAAATATTTTATTTATTCTTCCAAATCATGCACAACAATAAAATAAATTTATTTATTTAATTTTCTTTCTTATCTTCTAATTCTTCAAATATCTTCCAAATCTTCTAAAAATAAGTCTTCTTCTTCATGCACACAAATCTAAATAATTTATTATTTAATTTCTCTCAAATCATGCAAAAGCAAATCTCAAGTTGAGTTATCTATTCAATCAACCTTATTTTTATCAATATCTCTTAAATTAAAAAAAAAATTCTAATTTATGAAAAGCATGTCTTATCTTTAGAAAAGAAAGTAATTAACTCAAATAAAACAACTTTTGGGTGACACTTGTCTTCTTCTTATTCACACACATCCCTCAAGGTTTCTATACCATTGATCTTCTTATTCTTTCTATACCGTTGATCTCTTCTTTCTCAAGTCTATAAATTGAACCCTGTTCTTGTATTTCATTCATCCAAGCTTTAAGTATTGTTACTCTGCAAGAATTACAGTACACCTTTGGCACCAATTCCTTCTTTGCTTGTGATCACACTCATTACTACACACTACTATCATTGTTGTGAAGCTTCTCTTCATTACAAAACATTATCATAGCCATTCTCCATTAACAATCTTGGAATAGCAAGGAAGTGCACTCTCTGAGGGCCCTATTCATACATGCAAGATTGATTAAGATAGGAAACCAATGGAAGTTATGAAGCTTTGAGGTTAGCAAAGGTTTTTGAAGTTCTTTTGTTTGATTGATGTCTTTGTTTCTGTATTTCATTGAGTTTTGGGTATTTTGATATTGATATATTGAGTATTCATGTTTACTCCAATTTTCCCTTAACAGGGTCTGTAGAGGGGGCTACGCACACCTTCTTAGTGAAATAATGATTTTCTAGGATCGTTGAGAAATAAATGTGAAAGAGTGCAAGAGAATCCTTGATCCCAGGACACATAAAAAAAGCAGGGAGCAAGAAAAGACATGCCTCCCTCAGTCTTAGGGTATCTGCCCTATAGATTATCGAAGCTCATAGGATGTTTAAGAGATAACCTTCATGAGGAGAATACATGGGGAGAATGACAAAAGGATCTTTGGTGGTATCAAGCATGGTTGTTTCTCAATTCTTTTGTAATGGAAATATTGGAGTAGTGCATTTACCAGGCCCTAAAAAGTTCCAGACATGATAACCTAAAGAGTGTATTAGTGTTGATTTTATTAATTCATTCAAAGACTCCACAAACTAACTTTGAAGAATTTAAAGATCAATTCTGTAGAATTTAGAGTTCAATTCTAAAGAATTTAGAGTTCAATTCTAAAGAATTTTCTTTAATGGGTCAAGTTTCATTACCTCTTTGGATTTTGCTTCCACCCCACTGATGAAGAGCTCATCAAGAATTATTTGAAGAAAAAACTGTGTGGGCGGCCACTTCGAGTTGATTCCATTATAGAGATTGACTTATACAAGTATGAGCCTTGGGATTTACTAGGTAAGGCATTAATCTTTCTTAGATGACTTTGAATTTTTACATCAGAAAGAAAGAAATGAAATGAATTAAATTGATGTACATAAATAAATATAGTAGGTCATTAGAACTCAAAAGTACAGTCAGTTACAAATGAGATGTAATGGAGTAAATCAAAAAAAGTTAAACTCTAAACCTTAAGATCAAAATAGACATATATATAGCCATGTCAGAAAGCTAAATCAACAAATACTATGTCTTAAAAATATAACGTTTTCATAGTCTATGAAAGATTTAAAAACTAAAATCTTCTAACTTGTTTTTCCAAAAGATATTTACTGAAGTATTATGTTTTTTAAAATTATTTAATTAATTGAAAGAAATAGTTGATACAATTACTTGATTAAGCTTGAAAATAGAATTATAGTTAGATGATGATTACTTATTTAAACTCCTAACCCAAACTCATCATCTAACTGTAATTCTATTTTCAATCTTAATGAAGTAATCATATCAGCTATTTCTTTCAATTACTTAAACTATTTTCAAAAACATGATACTTCAGTAAATGTCTTTTTAGAAAACAAGCTAGAAGATTTTATTTTTTAAATCTTTCATGGACTATGAAAATGTTATATTCTTAAAACACGACATTTGTTGATTCATATTGTACACATGGCTATATATGTATATTTCAATCTTAAGGTTTTGAGTTTAACTAATTTTGAATTACTCAGATACATATTATTTCTAACTAAATGTACTTTCCAGTTTCATTGACCTACTATGATTATTTATGTACATCAATATAACCCATTTCATTTCTTTATTTCTGATGTAAAAATTAAGAGTCAGCTAAGAAAGATTAATGGCTTACCTAGTAAATTCTATCAGTCATACTTGTATAAATCAATATTTGTAATGGCATCGACTTGAATTGGCCAACCACATAATTTTAACTTCAAATAATACTTGACAATCTCTTCATTAGTGGCGCAGAAGCGGAACCCAGGTGGTAAATAAACTTGACCCATTCAAAGAAATTCTTTAGAATTGAACTTTAAAATCTTCATACTTGATCTTTAAATTTTTTGAATTCAATTTGTGGAGTCTTTGAATTAAGTAATAAAATCAGTTCACTAATACACTCTTGAGGATGTCAAGTTTGCAACTTTTTAGGGCCTAGTAAATGCACTAGTCGAATCTTTCCAATAAATAGGAATCAAGAAAGGACCTTGCTTCATACCACCAAAGTTTCTTTTGTAATTCTCTCCATATATGCTCCTCATGAAGGTAACCTCTTGAAATTCCTTTAAGATTTGAAAACCCTAAGGGAGGATACCCTAAGATTGAGGGATGTCTATCTTTGTTTGCTCTGAACTTTTTGTATGTGCCATGGGCTCAAAGCTTCCCTTGCACTCTTCTACATTTATTTCTCAGTTAACCTAGAAAAGCATTATTTCATTGAGCAAGTGTGTGTAGTCTCTACACAACCAATTTATTCCTAGCTACATCAAAACATTAGTAGGTAAGATAGCGATGGTGGCTGATGATCATCATTCAAAACAATGAAGCTTCAGACACTCCCAAAGTTGTAGTATTTCTAGATAATACTCTGAACCTCTTCTATTTCCCCATGCAACATTTAAAGAAAATTTAGAGAAAAAATAAATAAATTATATATATAGACATAATTTTTTAATTGTAAGCTATGGACAACAGGTCCACTTGCATATATAGATAAAAGCAAAAAACAATAGCAGCCCTCTAGGAGGGGTGCAACAAATTTCACCTACACAGCTGTCCTAGATGACTTAAACATTAGATTCGATTGTGACAAATTTTCTCTTGCCTTTCATCATTTGCTCTTTCATAGCTATTCTTAGAATCATCTGATGATTAGCTTGAACATGTTTATTTCTTTTTACTTTAGTCCATTCTTTCTCTAACTGTTTAGGGGAGCATGAAGAGTCATTTCAATTTGTCTCAAGATGCTAAACCAAGGGAGAAGCCTATGGTTTAGGGGAAGAATCTGAGTTTACTGAACCTTTGATTGTAGATACAATATAAACATCCTCCTTTAAGGTTGCAGATGTAATCAAAATACCAGAGACTTCTGAATTCTTAGAAGGATGCATAATTGGGGAGGAGCTGTCAACTAGAGTCTTATGTGTTCTAGTAACTAGAGGATCTTGAGGCAAGTCAAACAGATTCTGAGAGCAACGAGGGATAGCTTAGTGTTTAGGTTCAACCCCAACCCACCAAGTGGGCCTTCCTCTAGAATCATACTTATGGTTGTGTAGTTTCTAACATTGGAGCGTAAGGTGGTCTATTGAAAAGAACTTTCTGCAATGAAAAGCTATTTTTTCATAGTCCACAAGTTGTATCCAACTTCAATCTCCAACCTTCAATGCAATTTCAAGTGGGAGACCATTAGAGAGGTCCATTTCCACATAGATGCACACACAAGTTAAATTCTGGTAATTTAGTGTTTCATCTAAACTGCACAGGAACATACCTAGACCATTTCCTATTGCCTGTAAATAATCTAATTCCCAAAATTGAAATGGAAGGTAAGGCAAGCGTACCCAAAGAAAAGTAGAGGAGAATGTCTCAGATCCTAGATCAAATTAGGGATACCATCCAGTTTCATACACATGAAATCACCTTTGAAGACTCAAGGTCCATTTTTCAGCACCCAATCTTTGTCATTAGAGGATTCAAATTCAATAATAAAAATCTTCTAGTGCATGGAAATAAATAGTTTTCCTCCTCAAGAGACTTCTCCCAATTTTCTGATAACTAGGAATGCAATTCACAAAGATTTGACCATAGCTTCGTAATCTGTAAATCAAAGCATTTTCTTCTAAAAATTCTTCCCTATCAGAGACTAATTTGTCCATCCAAATCCTAGGGACAGTGGCCGTAAGTGAAACCCTAAAGGATGGTTTAGTGTTCCCAACCCCGACATTAGGTGATGTAGAGAGGGTGGACATTTCACCCATCTGGCCTAGATCAGAGCCCCTAATGCCTAGACCTTGTCTAGAAAAATTAGAACTGGTAGAAAGGTGCGTGGCTGGAGACTGCACAAAAACTAAGCTAAATCTTTTCCCATTTCGAACAACATCTACAAAATTGAAATAAAGCATAAATATATTCTTATCCAAAATTTTAAAATTTCTTTATTTTCTTTAAATCTAAAAATCAAATCTTAATAACACAAAAATTATTCTTTCTCTTAAATCTTTTATCTATTTTAAAACTTAAAAGCATAAACCTATCCTTTGTTTATTATAGGTTCTTTCAATTACACATGCTTTAATTCTCCTTCTTACCTCATGTGTAGGGAGTGTAATGATTTATTTCATCTTTTCTAATTCATCTTTTGACATCCTATTTAGATCCTTTAGGTTAATGTTTCAAAAAATTCTTTCATTATTGCAACCCATGTCATTAAATATACCATTTTCTCTTGATGTATTTATCATGTTTTTATGGGAAAGAATGTCTAATAGATTAATAGAATCCATAAGCACTCATTATTATCCCATATATCCATTCATATTTTCTCACCTTCTTCTAAGAGTCTCTTCAAATTGGAGGTACCTTCATACTCTATAATGATGTAAATAGTATCTTTCTTCCTCAATAGACCTTGTCTTGATAACAATTCTAACCACCATATTGGGCTTGTGTTTTATGAACATCTTACATCACTTGAGATTTTCCCTTTGAGTAGATTTGATGAAGAATTCAATGTTTACATTTTCTATGTTGATATGCTTGAGTTGGAGACTAAGGAATTATCTCAGTTCATTCTCTATTGGGAAGACCAGAGCTATGGTGTGATTCCCCTTAGTGAGAACCCTAAAAGTTACAAAAAAACCCTGGTACCTCTGGTGTTGTTAACCTTTATTCTATAACCTCTACAAGATATGGAGACTTATTTCATGGGAAAACAACAAGCTTGTATGTTAGAAGAATTATTTACCATGACCCAAAGATGAGGAAGGAGGATCCCTCCAAGAAATGTGTTTGCAATGATTATCTCTATGATAGTAAACTTGGAGACAAGGTCTAGATTATATGTCCATTTTGTAAAGTAATGCTGCTACCCAAAGATGATCCTAGTTCAACACATATAATAATAGCCATTGGTACTAGAATAGCTCCATTTAAGGGGTGCCTCGCACACCCTGCCTACTTGAGTATTGTATGGATATGCGGGAAAGGGTACTCCCGGGGGTCCGACTCTCGATAGATTCAATCTATAATTTGTCAACTGGTAATAGATATGGACCCCAGGTATGTTTAGCTTCCTAAAGGTTCAAGGGATTCACTCAGCTACTGATGCTATCTAATGGCTTGCGTATTGGGACAATATACCTCACTCCATAGCTCATGTAAAATTGATAACTGCTTTACCACAAACAACAGCTCTTGGTTTACCTCATGGATTGGAACTAGTCAATCAGGTAGGGGCCATTGCCCTTTTCACTGGTAGGTCCTCTGATGAAGGGGGTAAATCACAAAACACACAACAATAGAAATTAAACATAGAAAATAGAACTTTCTTTTATTGATCTGGGCAACTCATTACATTACAGAAGCTTAATTACAATTAGAGGAATCAATCTTCCACAGGCTACAACACACTACAGTTACCTCTCCCAAGACTCTAGAATCATTAGCCTTCTGTAACCCCAAATCAGCTAGGGTTTCTATTTTTTCCACCTATTCTTGACTATTCACTTGCCCCCTTAACTCTACTATCACCCAGGGTTCCCAAAAATGGTTATTAATAGCCTTTTTGGCAGCCAACAACCTAATTTCAAAATTTGCATCTCCCTCCAAAAATAGGTCAACTTCCGGGAGCCATAACTTTTGATCCGGGAGTCCGATTGATAAACCATTTTATGCATCAGAAAGCTCGTGAAGTGCTCTACGTGCTATGAACCTGCTCTGCTAGTTTTGGCCATTTTCGGGTCCATATGGGGCCATTTAGTGCCTCAAACCTAAGTTTGAATAATTTTCAGGCATTTTTCAGGAAAAAGAAACTTTAATATCTTTCAGCTCGCAAATGATCTTCATGTGATTCCTTCACCAAAGGTCTTATATTTCTTTTATGTAACTTCCTATAAATTTTGACTTCAATCCGTGTCCAAATGCAAACTTATTTAGGCAATTATGGAACCAGAACCACAAATTTTGAAAAGAAATGGAAAGAACAACAACAATTTTGAAACACATCTTTTTTTGGGTGATGCAAGATTGCCCTTACACCACTGGATGCTCCTGCATCAGACACCTAGGGTAATTTGAGAAGTGATCCTATCACATCTCAGGTGTTTGTGTGAGAAAAACCCAAACAGTCAACCTCTGCCTTAGATAACCAACAAGAATCTTCAACAGGTCTTCCTTTCTATTTCACCAGATATTCTTCATATTTCCTGTTCTGAGTACTTCTTCCCACATGGCTATCCAACATCTCTTCTATCTCCTCCAGTGAAGTAGATACCGGAATACTCCATTGTTCTTCTATTGTTCCATCCTCTATGCCACCCTCATGATATTCTGTTAAATCAACAATGTTGAACACAGGGGAAATATTAATCCCACTTGGCAACTCTACCTCATATGTATTTCTTGAATCATGCTTCTTCAAGATTTTGCATGGTCCAAATTTCTTCATTTTTAACTTATTGTATGTTCCAATTGGGAACCTTTCTTTTCTCAAGTGAACCATGACTTCATCTCCTACCTAGAATTCCTTATACCTTCTCTTCTGATCTACCTTAGCCTTGTACTGAATATTCATCTTATTAATGTGCTTTCTCAACTCTTCATGCAAATTCTTCAGATGTTCTGCAAAGTCTTCAGCCTCGGCACTTGTCTTTTCTCCTTTGTCTAGATTCCTCAACTCTTAGGCATTTCTTGGACTATTTCCATATACAATCTGGAATGGTGATTTACCAGTACTCCTATTGACAGAATTATTGTAAGAAAATTCTGCATCAGGTAAAATCAAATCCCATCCCTTGGGCTTATCTCCTACTAAGCATCGTAGCAGGTTACCCAAACTCCTATTCACCACTTCAGTCTGTCCATCAGTCTGTGGATGGTGTGCAAAACTAAACTTCAAATCTATCTTCAACTTCTTCCACAATATCCTCCAAAAATAACTAACAAACTTGGTATCTTGATCTGAAACTATGCTCATTGGTAGACCATGTAATCTCACCACCTCTCTAAAAAATAATTCAGTAATATGAACATCATCATTAGTCTTTATGCAAGGAATGAAATGTGCCATCTTTGAGAATCTATCCACCACAACAAAAATGGAATCATGTCCTCTCTGTGTCCTTGGTAAACCAAGAACAAAATCCATACTAATATCATCCCATGGTTTCTCTGGTACAGGTAATGGCTGATATAGCCCTATATTATGACTAGTTTCTTTTGCCATTTGACATACTCTGCAACTCTACACAAACTTCCTCACATCCTGCTGCAACTGTGGCTAATAATAATTTTCACCAACAATAGAAATAGTCTTATCTCAACCAAAGTGTTCAGCCAATCCTCCACTATGCTTCTCCTTAATCAGGTTCTCTCTCATGGAACTCCTTGGAATGCACAACTGGCTTCCTCTAAACAACATGCCATCTTGGATAATGAAATCCAACCATTTTGTCCTATCCAAAGTAACAGGCTCCAGACAAGCTTTCCAAGCCTCTGCAAAATTTGGATCTTCAGGATACAAACTTTTGAGCTCATCGAACCCAACAACCTCTATCTTCATTTTTGTCAACAAATTTTGCCTTCTGCTCAAGGCATCTGCAACTCTGTTGGACTTCCCACTCTTGTGCTTCAAAACAAAAGTATAGCTCTGCAAAAACTCAACCCATTTTAAATTCCTTTGGTTCAACTTGCCTTGACTATTAAGATGCTACAAAGCTTGATGATCAATATACAAAACAAACTCTTTTGGCAAGAAATAATGTCTCCATTTCTTCAAAGCCTGAACTATTGCATAAAATTCTTGATCATAAACATAATACTTTTTCTTGGCTTCATTAAGTTTCTCACTAAAATAGGCAATGGGCTTACCTTATTGGCTCAAAACAGCTCCTATACCACTACCACTAGTATCACAATCTACCTAAAATACCTTATGAAATCTGGAAATGCTAAAATAGGTTGTTCTACGACTTTTTGCTTCAATGTATCAAAGCTCTTGTCTGCTCCTTTAGTCCATTTAAACTCTTTTCTATCCCCTCTCATTGTCTCAGTTAGGGGTGCACAAATGCTACTAAAATTCTTGATAAACTTTCTATAAAAACTTGCCAAACCATGAAAAGATCTTACCTCCGTTGCACTCCTTGGCATAGGCCATTCAATGATAGCCCTTATTTTTTCTGGGTCCATCTTAAGACCTTCCTTTGAGACAACAAATCCTAGGTATACTAACTCCTTTGCAAAACTACATTTCTTTAGATTAATCAACAACTTCTCCTCCCTCAACTTCTCTAGAACTCTTCTGATATGCATCAGATGCTCATCCCAAGTCTTACTGAAAATCAAAATATCATCCAAATAAACAATAACAAAACTTCCCAAAAATTCTTTCAGTACCTCGTTCATGAGCCGCATGAATGTGCTTGGTGCATTGGTTAGCCCAAATGGCATGACTAACCATTCATACAAACCTTCCTTTGTCTTGAAAGTTGTCTTCCATTCATCCCCTTCTCTGATATGGATCTGGTGATATCCACTCTTCAGGTCAATTTTCATGAAGTGCTTGGCTCCACTCAAACAATCCATGATGTCATCCATTCTTGGCAATGGAAATCTATACTTGATCGTTATCTTATTGATGGCTCGAGAGTCTGTACACATCCTCCATTCTCCATCCTTTTTTGGTGCTAGTACTGTAGGTACCACACATGGACTTAGGCTCTCCCTTATTAGTCCCTTCCTCAATAACTCCTGAACTTGTCTGTTCAACTCTTCATTCTCTGTAGGGATCATTCTATGGGCTACCTTGTTTGGCAAACTGGCTCCTAGTATCAAATCCATTTGATGACTTATCTTCCTTACTGGTGGTAAACCTTCTAGTATAGTATCAGAGATAATGTCCTGGAACTCTTTCAACATATCTGAAACTTTTGCTAGTACATCTTCATAGTTCTCCTGACTTATCTTAGGAATCAATGTAAAGCAATGATGCTCATGCTTCATACCTTCCAAAAATTTCCTACCATCTACCAAGCAAATTCTGGTAGTACTACATACCTTTTCTTCCACCTCCTTTAAGGGCTTCAACTTATGACAAACTCCATCCTTTGTTAGGGAATATGTGTTTGTACGACCATCATGGACAACGCTCCTATCATACTGCCACGACCTCCCCAACAACATATGACATGCATCCATCGATATGATATCACACAGCACCTCACCATGGTAGTCACCAATCTTGAACTTCACTAAACACTGCTCATTGACCAAAGCTCTATGGTCCTTTTGCAACCATGCAATCCGATATGGATGCAAATGCTTTCTTCTTGTCAACTTCAACTTGTCAACCATCTCCTCTGAAACAAGATTATCAGTGCTTCCACTGTCAATAATAATATCACAACACTTACGTTCACATTTGCACCTTGTACGGAATAAACTCTTCCTCTGATTGGGTTCTTTCTCCTCATTCAGTAAGGTTCTTCAGACAACTAGGGGTTCTCCCCTTTCATCATCTTTAGAATGCTCAGAATGTGCATCTTCATCTACATGTGCAACTTGTACATTACCTTCAGGTCTTCTATTTGTCCTTCCTTGATGTTGCAGACACTCATATGCTTGATGCCTTTCTTCTCCACATTGGAAACAGGTTCCTCTGAAACCTCCTCTTCCAGGTCCTTGCCTAGGTCTACCTCTTCCTCTTCCTCTTTGTTCACCATTGTTCTGGTCATGAGGATGATAGGTGTTATCCCCTCTTTGATTTCTACTGGTGCCTACTTCTTCACTTTTCTTTTGATGTTCATTATGGCCTCCATAGGGTCTTCCACCAATCCTTCCACCTTGACCTCTTCCCCTTTTCTTGCTATCAAATCTTTTGTTTAGATTCTCTTCCACCTTAAGGGAAAACTAGTATGCATCTTCTATGGTGGTCATTCTAACCAGGCTCAACTCCTCTTGAATACTCAGCCTCAACCCATTAATGTAATGGGCTACCTTCTCCTTGTTGGACTCTGCATGGCCTGTCCTGATAGTAATTTTATAAAACTCTTCTGTATACTCCTTAACAGACTTGTTACCTTGCTTCAGTCCTTGCAGCTTCTTCAACAACTCCATCTCATAGTCCACAGGAATGAACTATTTCTTTAGTTTCTCCACCATCTGATCCCATCTGGTGATCTTTCCTTTTCCTCTTCTGTTCCTCTTTAATTTGACCTCCTTCCACCAAATATTGGTGTGGCCCTTCAACTTTGTTTTTGCAAACTTAACCCGATTTGGGTCCTCCACATCTTCCTACTCAAAATACTCCTCCATGTCATTGATCCAATCAATAAGCTGTTCTAGATTCAAATCTCTAAAATATGTAGAAACTTCGATCCTGGGCCTCTTTCTGATCTTTGAAATGGCCCTCAACAACCTAACTTCTGCAGGATCTCCTGCAGCTTCTTGTTCATCCTCAAATAGCTCTTCTTCAACTTCATCTTCACTTTCTTCTCTTGTTCTCGGCTCAAACCCTCTTCGTAGCTTCTCTTGCAATGCATCAATTTGTCTTTGCAGGGCTCTAAAACCCTCTTCCATTAAAGCATTCCTCCCAATACAGTTTCTTCATGGAGGCATCTTGATCTCTGCAACAAACCCACAACCTCAAGTCCTGGTGCAAACTACCTCATGGTCGACGATCTGTCTACGCACTCAGGAACCCTCACTCTGATACCACTTGATGAAGGGGTAAATCACAAAACACATAACAATAGAAATTGAAAATAGAAAATAGAACTTTCTTTTATTGATCTGGGCAACTCATTACATTACAGAAGCTTAATTACAATCAGAGGAATCAATCTTCCACAGGCTGCAACACACTATAGCTACCTCTCCCAAGACTCTAGAATCATCAGCCTTATGTAACCCCCAATCAGCTAGGGTTTCTATTTTTCCTACCTATTCTTGATTATACACCTGCCCCCTTAACTCTGCTGCCACCCAGGGTTCCCAAAAATGGTTATTAATAGCCTTTTTGGCAGCCAACAACCTAATTTCAAAATTTGCATCTCCCTCCAAAAATAGGTCAACTTCCGGGAGCCATAAGTTTTGATCCAAGAGTCCAATTGACGAACCATTTTATGCGTCGAAAAGCTCATGGACTACTCTACGTGCTAAGAATCTACTTTTCTAGTTTTGACCATTTTTGGGCCCATTTAGTGCCTCAAAACCTAAGTTTGAATAATTTTTAGGCATTTTTCAAGAAACAGAAACTTTAATATATTTCAGCTCGCAAATAATCTTTGCATGATTCCTTCGGAAAACGTCTTATATTTCCATTATGTAACTTCCTATAAATTTTGACTTCAATCCGTGCCCAAATGCAAACTTTCTAAAAATAGCAGGTTACTATTTTTAGCAATTTGGGAAAACTGAAAGTTCTACATCATTATTCAGGTGATTATGGAAATAGAACCACAAATTTTGAAAAGAAATGGAAAGAACAACAACAATTTTGAAACACATTTTTTTTGTGTGATAGAAGATTGCCCTTACACCACTAGATGCTTCTGCATCATCCTCTCAATGGGCTAGCTACTTCGGGGTTCCTATGGTACTCCTCACAATGAGTTTTAGGGCTATGCCTAGACACTTCCCATAGTTAAGTAGATAGGGATTATTCCCTGATCCAAACATGCAATTGAAATGAACAATACAGATGCAAACAAAAAAGAACTACTACAATAATCACAGCACCTAGAGGCCACTGTGCAAAAAAATTTCTGCAAAAATTCCACCTAGCAAGCCCAAGAAAGTGCTCTGATACCAAATGAGAGGAACCTCCTACAACAATATAATGAAAAATGCACTAAATAACAAGAATAGAATAACACAGAAGGAATTTATTGATCACAGGACACTTTGAGGGGGCAACCTCCTTTGAGCAAGCTCAATACAATAAACTCATGGATGCCTTCATTAGCCTCAACACATACTTATATACTAAGTCTAATCTAATCAACTATTACTTCCCATGAATGTGGGATAATACAATATACTCATGGGATGACTTACAAAGCATATGCATCCAAATGTAATATACTAACAAAGTAAAGGGAAGGGTTAAACACAGGTTCCTAACAATAATCTTAGAAGGCTAAGTGGTTTAATCATCATGATCATATTTGTGGATTAATAAGTGTAAATATTCTAGATGTTGCTTTGTATGCCATCATGGATATTGATTGTCCACATGCATTATGGATCAAAATTTAGGAGATATATGGAGACTCAAATGTTTCTCCATACTCACATGATCCTACCTTGATCACAACTCACATCCCTAATCATGATACAGAAACAAAATGTTGCATTGAGATAGAAGAATTCATCACTCTTATTATTGCTTCATTAGATTGCAGAGTCAATTCCTCGAATGCTTTTGGAGCTTCTTTGCAAAAGGATATCAGTCTTCCTAGCATTGCTGATTGGGATGTATTTCTACATGACATCACTTGTCTATTTGTAGAGTCCCACAATATTAAAATGGAAGCACACCTTGAGATTATCTGTCTTCTCAGCAATGATAGTTTTGATGAAGTTGCATCAACATTATCCACTTCAAATATTCATGCTCTACATTTTCCTACACATGGTTCTGGATCATCATCATCCTCATCTATTGCACATGCTCCTAATTTTATTATGACATCCTTTGGCATCGACATGGGGACACCTGAGTACTCTTTGAAGGCATGAACATCAGTACCATCATCCTTGGATAAGCTTCAACATGATTCAAGATCATACATACATCTTCTCACATGGGAAGATATGCTACATCTTCAGGTGGTTTCCTTTCTTCCCAAGGGAAGGAACATTGTTTGATATTCTTGGATCTACATCTATATCCCTTGTCGACTATTCAGCATCACTGTAGCAGAAGATGTATTATGGGGGGTGTCATAGACCTTCTATCATTTTTTCTCATATGGGGTGAATCTTATATTTTACTTAGTGAAAGAAGTAGTACTTCTTCACCTGTATAATTTCTCTTTTTGGAGGGTAGTTTTTCCCCACTGGGATTTCTACCTTTCATTAGTTTTGAGAGATTGCAATGTACTTGAGTACCTTATCAGGATTCATGGTCATGAGTCATTTTTCTTTTGCATTGTACATGGGTACCCCCGTGTATACCTTTAATCTATAGGCGTACACATTTGTAATTAATCCTACTTAGGCATATTCGCATATTGGCACATGACCATTTGAACTTGTCAAAGTAGTTGAAGTTGTTTTGACAGGTGTCGACTTGCATCAACACCTCACACTATGTTTGTGGGAGGTTACTCGCCACAACTTCATGATAGAGTAGGACCCTATCATCTTTTCATGGAGATTCGGGTACCTAAGACAACTCTATTTATACTCGCCTAATTAGCTAATACATTTGGTCAATTCCATTGCAATTTGTGTGCTTGTTAGTCTATTCCATGACCTTGGTTTTCTACAAAATCAAATTTGGTACAGAGAAACATATAATTATGTCTTCCCTATGTATATAGTAGACAATTACATATAAATATTAAGATGTATTCATAACCTATGTGTATTTTTCTATAAAATATTTTCTACCTTGGTCATCATCGACTGCTTCCTCCATCTCTGACCGATTCATGCCAGAGTTCAAGATACCAGAGTTGATAGCGAAGAACTAGTGTATTCCATGGACATCTACTTCTATTGAGAGAACCTTGAGGAATTTTACACACTACATGTCCTATTTTCTCTCCTCTTGATTTTATCTCACTAATGTAATCACAAAAGTTACCCATGATCCACTATACGGCAAGGGGATCACATGCCAAGTGCCATTATTGGGCAAGAACACCAAGTCGAGAACAACATTGCCTAAGGTCTTCTTCAGTCCCCACACTGGTGTGGTTTAATTAGTGTTTTTACTAGCACCCAAATACAATCTTTTGTCTGCCCCAGATCTAATAGTACAACAACCATTATAGAGGATAAATTAGTATTCATCCTATATTAATGCGAATTAGAGATGAAAGTGCCCCGAAGCACCATATAGATTGTGTACAAAATAATAACTGACCATCATTTGAAGATATTTCTCAACCTAAGATTTAATATACGTCCCATGAAATCAATTTGGCTCCTCTTTTCTTTGAGACATATTATTGAATCCATATTGTCAACTTCACTGCAAATGGCATTCTAATTAGCATATATATTGTTTGTTGTAGTACTACCTACATAGTTGTCATCATAAATGTAATCATCTCCTTTGAATCATCCTCCTTTTCCATCAGGCAAGCCATCCATCACACCATACTAGTTCATGATGTCCTGTTTTATTATCATTCATGTGAAATTGCAAGTCAACCAATTTCAAATTTCTACCACACTTCCTTTGAGTTGGCATGTAGATACTTATTTGGTTCATATGAATTGCCAGATTCACTAGTTTGTCCACCTCAATGTTAGCTTTATTGTTAGGTCCATCTAGCAATTTCTTTACCATTGATGCTAGCATTTCTTTGACCTCACATAGGTACCTATATAGGGCATTACTAAATCAAGGGTATTAGTCTCCCTCCTATATTTGAAATGCTAGAAAATAAGTTCAAACATTCTAGATTGAGACCTATGTTCCATTTATTTTGGTCCATGACCATCCAGTTATTTTTCTATTTCTATTATTTACAACACTAAATATAGAATTGAGGAACCAATGACTTGGACTAAGAAGGCCACACCATCAATAATGGAGTGTAAAACATTAGAACCAAAGCCATGGATGGAGAGGCAAATGATGCAATAACAAAAGTTACAGGGAGGCCCCAACTATTCTAGAGTGGGGAACATCAACAGTGAGTACGTCTTTGCCAAAAAAGTCAATACTACCCTTCTTCAAAATGCTCCTCATATGGAAGGAGGTATATTACATGTTTATTATTTAGTCAAATTTATTCTTGAGTCTTGATTTTTTTATCTTATAAGAGTGGAATCATAGAGATAACCTCATTAGGGCTATCAACAGTTGACTGGTAGTGAGGCAATGTGTAGGTAGTTAATGAGGTGAGAATCATTCATGTAGCTTAATGTAAGTGAAACTAGATGACCTTGGTTCACAAAGGATGGGAATAAATACATATGCACACACTTAGAGCTTTGCAATATGGATGGTTATGCTAGCTTTTGATTTTGATTCCTTGATCATGTTTTCATGTTTATTTAGTCTAGTGTGTCGATGTAAGTAGACATTCTAGTTTCTTAACTTGTGTTCATCTTTGGAATTCTTAGGAGCATTCTCCAAGTAGAGTCACCATTTGTTATACCTTGTGTACATGCCCCACTTTTATTATGAGCTTACGAATATTATCTGGAAATACTACAACTCCAAAAGTTTTTGAAGCTTCATTGTGTTGAATGTTAATCATCAACCACCATCACTATCTTAATTCCTAATTTTATGATGTAGCTATGAAAGAATTGGTTCCGTACAAGGGGCTATGCACACCTACTTAGTGAAATAATGATTTTCTAGGTTCGTTGAGAAATAAATGTGAAAGAGTGCAAGGGAAGCCTTGTACCCACGACACATACAAAAAGTAGGGAGCAGGAAAAGACATGTCTCCCTTAGTCTTAGGGTATCAGGCCTAAAGATGATCGAAGCTCATAGGAATTTCAAGAGATAACCTTCATGAGGAGAATACATGGGGAGAATGACAAAAGGATCTTTGGTGGTATCAAGCATGGTTGTTCCTCAATTCTTGTGTATTGGAAATATTGGAGTAGTGCATTTACCAGGCCCTAAAAAGTTCTAGACATGATAACCTGAAGAGTGTATTAGTGTTGATTTGATTTATTCATTCAAAGACTCCACAAACTGACTTTGAAGAATTTAAAGATCAATTATGTAGAATTTAGAGTTCCATTCTGAAGAATTTTCTTTAATGGGTCAAGTTTCATTACCTCCTAGGTTTCGCTTCCACCTCACTGATGAAGAGCTCATCAAGTACTATTTGAATAGAAAACTGTGTGGGCAGCCACTTGGAGTTGATTCCATTACAGAGATTGATTTATACAAGTATGAGCCTTGGGATTTACCAGGTAAGGCATTAATGTTTCTTAGATGACTTTGAATTTTACATCAAAAACAAAGAAATGAAATGAATTAAATTGATGTACATAAATAACTAGAGTAGGTCATTGGAACTCAAAAGTCCAGCTAATTACAAATGAGATGTAATGGAGTAAATAAAAAGAAGTTAAACTCTAAACCTTAAAATCAAAATATACATATATATAGCCATGTCAGAAAGTTGAATCAACAAATACTGTGTTTTAAAAATATAACATTTTCAGTCTATGAAAGATTTAAAAAATAAAATTTTCTAACTTGTTTTTCCAAAAGATATTTACTGAATTATTATGTTTTTGAAAATTGTTTAATTAATTGAAAGAAATAGTAGATACCATTACTTGGTTAAGCTTGGAAATAGAATTATAGTTAGATGATGATTACTTATTTAAACTCCTAACCCAAACTCATCATCTAACTATAATTCTATTTTCAATCTTAATCAAGTAATCATATCAACTATTTCTTTCAATTACTTAAACTATTTTCAAAAACATGATACTTCAGTAAATGTATTTTTGGACTATGTTGCTAGAAGATTTTATTATTTAAATCTTTCATGGAATATGAAAACATTATATTCTTAAAACACGACATTTGTTGATTCATATTGCACACATGGCTATATATGTATATTTCGATCTTAAGGTTTAGAGTTTAACTGATTTTGAATTACTCAGATACATGTCATTTCTAACTAAATATACTTTCTAGTTTCATTGACCTACTATGCTTATTTATGTACATCGATATAACTCATTTCATTTCTTTATTTCTGATGTAAAAATTAAGAGATAGCTATGAAAGACTAATGGCTTACCTGGTAAATCCTATCGGTCATACTTGTATAAATCAATCTCTGTAATGCCATCGACTCAAATTGGCCACCCACACAATTTTAACTTCAAATAATACTTGACAATCTCTTCATTAGTGGGGTGGAAGTGGAACCCAGGTGGTAAATAAATTTGACCCATTCAAAGAAATTCTTTAGAATTGAACTTGAAAATCTTCATACTTGATCTTTAAATTCTTCAAATTCAATTTGTGGAGTCTTTGATTGAAGTAATAAAATTAGTTCACTAATACACTCTTTAGGATGTCAAGTCTGCAACTTTTTAGGGCCTAGTAAATGCACTAGTCCAATCTTTCTAGTAAGAAGGAATTGAGAAAGGACCTTGCTTCATACCACCAAAAGTTTCTTTTGTAATTCTCTCCATATATCCTCCTCATGAAGGTAACCTCTTGAAATTACTTTAATATTTTAAAAGCCTAAGGGAGGATACCCTGAGACTGAGGGATGTCTATCTTTGTTTTCTCCAAACTTTTCATATGTGCCATGGGCTCAAAGCTTCCCTTGCACTCTTCTACATTTATTTTTCAATTAGCCTAGAAAAACATTATTCCACTGAGCAAGTGTCTGTAGCCCTCCCTACACAACCAACTTATTCCTAGCTACATCAAAACATTAGTAGGTAAGATAGCGATGGTGGTTGATGATCATCATTCAACACGATGAATCTTCGGATACTCCCAAAGTTGTATTTCCACATAATACTCTGAACTTATTCTATTTCCCTATGCAAATTTTTAAAGAAAAATTTAGGATAAAACTAAATAAATTATATATATATAGACATAAGTTTTTTAATTGTAAGCTGTGGACAAGGGGTCCACTCACATATATAGAGAAAAGGAAAAAAACAATAGCAGCCCTCTAGCAAGGGTGCAACAAATTTGACCTACATAGCTGTCCCAGATGACTTAAACCTTAGATTCGGTTGTGACAAATTTTCTCTTCCCTTTCATCATTTTCTCTTTCATAGCTATTCTTAGAATCATCTGATGCTTAACTTGAACATGTTTCTTTCTTGTTACTTTTGTCCATTCTTGCTCTGACTATTTAGGGGAGCACGATGAGTCATTTCGATTTGTCTCAAGATGCTAAACCAAGGGAGAAGCCTATGGTTTAGGGGAAGAATCCAAGTTTTCTAAACCTTTGATTGTAGATGCTATATAAACATCCTCTTTTAAGGTTGCAGTTGTAGTCAAAATACCAGACACTTTTTAATTCCTAGGAGGAGGTATTATTGGGGAGGAGCTGTCAATTGGAGTCTTATGTGTGCTAGTAACTAGAGGATCTTGAGGCAAGTCAGACACATTATGAAAAAATAGATTTTCAATGGGCCAACTACTTCAGGGTTCCTATGGTACTCCTCACAATGAGTTTTAGGGCTATGCCAAGGCACTTCCCATAGTTAAGCAGATAGGGATTATTCCCTGATCTGAACCTGCAATTGAAATGAACCATAAAGATGCAAAGGAAAAAGAACTACCACAATAATCATAGCACCTGGAGGCCACTGCAAAAAAATTTTTTTGCATAAATTCCACCCAGTGAGCCCAAGAGAGTACTCTGATACCAGATGAGAGGAACCTCCTGGAACAATATAATGAAAAGTGCATGAAATAATAGAACTAGGAGAACACAAAAGGAATTAATTGATTGCAGGCCAATTTAAGGGGGCAACCTCATTTGAGAAAGATCAATACAATAAACTCGTGGATGCCTTTGTTGGCCTCAACACGTACTTATATACTAAGTCTAATCTAAACAACTATTACTTCCCATGAATGTGGGATAATACAATATACTCATGAGATGACTTACAAAGCATATGTGTCCAATTGTAATATGCTAACAAAGTAAAGGGAAGGGTTAAACATGGGTTCCTAACAACAATCTGAGAAGGCTAAGTGGTTTAATCATCATGATCATATTTTTGGATTAATAAGGTTACATATTCTAGAAGTTGATTTGTATACCATCATGGGTATTGATTGTCCACATGCATTATGGATCAAAATTTGGGAGATATATGGAGACTCGAAAGTTTCTCCATACTCACATGATCCTACCTTAATCACAACTCACATCCCTAATCATTATACAGAAACAAAATGTTGCATTGAGATAGAAGAATTCATCACTCCTAAAATTGCTTCATCAAATTGCAAAGTCACTTCCTTGAAAGCATTCGGTGCTTCTTTGCGAAAGGATATCAGTCTTCCTAGCATTGTTGATTGGGATAGATTTCTAAATGACATCACCTATCTATTTGTAGAGTCCCACAATGTTGACATGGAAGCACACCTTGAGGTTATCTATCTACTCATCAATGACAGTTTCGCTGAAGCTGCACCAACATTATCCACTTCAAATATTCATGCTCTACATTGTTCTACACATGGTTCTAGATCATCATCATCCTCATCTATTGCGCAGGCTCTTGATTTTATGATGACATCCTTTGACATCGACATGGGGACACCTGAGCACTCTTTGAAGGCATCAACATTAGTACCATCATCCTTAGATTAGCTTCAGCATGATTCAAGATCATACATACATCTTCTCCCATGGGAAGATATGCTACATCTTCAGGTGGTTTCCTTTCTTCCCAAGGGAAGGAACATTGTTCGATATTCTTGGATCTACATCTATATCCCTTGTCGACTATTCAGCATCACTATAGCAGGAGATGTATTATGAGGAGGTCTCATAGACATTCTATCATTGTTTCTCATATGGGTTGAATCTTATATTTTACTTAGTGAAAGAAGTAGTACTTCTTCACCTGTATAATTTCTCTTTTTGGAGGGTAGTTTTTGCCCACTAGGATTTCTACCTTTCTTTGGTTTTAAGAGATTGCAATGTACTTGAGTACCTTATCAGGATTCATGGCCATGACTCATTTTTTTTTTCATTGTACATGGGTAACTCCCCAGGCTTATAGTTGGGACCCATTTTTCATAATACTCACCTAAGCTAAGCTTAATGGGGTGCTAGTGTATACCTTTAATCTATAGGTTTACACATTTTTAATTAATCCTACTTTGGCATATTGGCACATGATTATTTGAACTTGTCAAAGTAGTTGGAGTTGTTTTGAGAGGTGTCAACTGTCATCAACACCTCACACTATGTTTCTGGGAGGTTACTCGCCACAACTTCATGATAGAGCAGGACCCTATCCTCTTTTCATGGAGATTCAGGTACCTAAAACAACTCTATTTATACTCGCCTTATTGGCTAATACATTTTGTTAATTCCATTGCAATTCGTGTGCTTGTTAGTCTATTCCATGACCTTGGTTTTCTATAAAATCAAATTTGGTATAGAGAAACATATAATTATGTCTTCCCTATGTATATTGTAGACAATTACATATAAACATTAAGATGTATTCATAACCTATGTGCATTTTTCTATAAAATATTTTCTAGACTTGGTCATCATTGACTGCTTCTTCCATCTCTGACCCATTCATGCTAGAGTTTAAGATACCAGAGTTGATAGAGAAGAACCAGTTTATTCCATCAACATCTAATTCTATCGAGAGAACCTTGAGGAATTTTGTACACTACATGTCTTTCTATTTTCTTTCCTCCTCATTTTATCCCACCAATGTACTGCCAGGGGATCACATGCCAAGTGTCAATATTGGGCAAGAACCATAGGCCAAGAACAACATTACCTAAGGTCTTCTTTAGTCCCCCCACTGGTGTGGTTTAATTAGTGTTTCTACCAGTACCCAAATACCATATTTTGTCTCCCCCAAATCTAATAGCACAACAACCATTATACAGGATATATTAGTATTCATCCTGTATTAATGTGAATTGGAGATGAAAGTGCCCCGAAGCACCATATAGATTGTGTGTAAAATAATAACTAACCATGATTTGAAGATATTTCTCAACCTAAGATTTAATATATGTCCCATGAAATCAATTTGGCTCCTCTTTGCTTTGAGCCATATTATTGAATCCATATTGTCAACTTCACTACAAATGGCATTCTAATTAGCATATATATTTTTTGTTACAGTACTACCTGCATAGTTGTCATCATAAATGTTAGCATCTCCTTTGAATCATCCTCCTTTTCCATTAGGCAAGCCATCTATCACACCATACTAGTTCATGATGTCCTATTTTATTGTCATTCATGTGAAATTGCAAGTCCAATTTCAAATTTCTCCCACACTTCCTTTGAGTTGGCATGTAGCTACTTATTTGGTTCATATGAATTGCCAGATTCACTAGTTTGTCCACCTCAATGTTAGCTTCATTGTTAGGTCCATCTAGAAATTTCTTTGCCATTGAGGCTAGCATTTCGTTGAACTCACATAGGTACCTATATAGGGCATTATTAAATCAGGGGTATTCAAATATTTGTTCATACATGAAAGCGAAATAATCTAGTATGATGATTAGGCTCCCTCCAATATTTGAGACCCTAGAAAACAAGTTCAAACATTCTAGATTGAGACCCATGTTCCATTTATTTTGGTCCATGACCATCCACACAAGCTTATTTTTCTATTTCTATTATTTACAACATTAAATATAGAATTGAGGAACCAATGACTCGGACTAAGGCCACACCATCAATAATGGAGTGTAAAACATTAGAACCATAGCCATGAATGGAGAGGCAAATGATGCAATAACAGAAATTATAGGGAGGCCCCAACTATTCTAGAGTGGGGAACATCAACAGTGAGTACGTCTTTGCAAAAAAAAGTCAATACTACCCTTCTTGAAAATGCTCCTCAAATGGTAGGAGGTATGTTACAAGTTTATTATTTATTCAAATTTATTCTTTAGTCTTGAGTTTTTTATCTTATAAGAGTGGAATCATAGAGACAACCTCATTACGGCTATTGACACTTGACTGGTAGTGAGGCAATGTGTAGGTAGTTAATGAGGTGAGAATCATTCATTTAGCTTAATGTAAGTGAAACTAGATGACCTCAGTTCACAAAGGATGGGAATAAATAGATATGCACACACTTAGAGCTTTGGAATATGGATGGTTATGCTAGATTTTGATTTTGATTCTTTGATCATGTTTTCATGTTTACTTAGCCTACTATGTCGGTGTAAGTAGACATTCTAGTTTCTTAACTTGTGTTCATCTTTGGAATTCTTAGGAGCATTCTCCAAATAGAGTCACCATTTGTTATGCCTTGTGTACATGCCCCACTTTTCTTATGAGCTTACCAATATTATCTGGAAATACTACAACTCCGGGAGTTTCTAAAGCTTCATTGTGTTGAATGTTAATTGTCAACCACCATCACTATCTTAATTACTAATTTTATTATGTAGCTATAAAGAATTGGTTCCATAGAGGGGTCTATGAACACCTGCTTAATGAAATAATGATTTTCTAGGTTCATTGAGAAATAAATATGAAAGAGTGCAAGGGAAGCCTTGAACCCATGACACACAAAAAGCAGGGAGCAAGAAAAGGCATGCCTCCCTTAGTCTTAGCATATCCGCCCTAAAGATTATCAAAGCTCATAGGAATTTTAAGAGATAACCTTCATGAGGAGAATACATGAGGAGAATGACAAAAGGATCTTTGGTGGTATCAAGAATGGTTGTTTCTCAATTCTTTTGTATTGGAAATATTGGAGTAGTGCATTTACCAGGCCCTAAAAAGTTCTAGACATGATAACCTAAATAATGTATTAGTGTTGATTTTACTAATTCATTCAAAGACTCCACAAACTAACTTTGAATAATTTAAAGATCAATTCTATAGAATTTAGAGTTCAATTCTAAAGAATTTTTTTTAATGGGTCAAGTTTCATTACCTCTTGGGACTTCCACCTCACTGATGAAGAGCTCATCAAGTACTTTTTGAAGAGAAAACTGTGTGGGTGGCCACATCGAGTTGATTCCATTACAGAGATTAATTTGTACAAGTATGAGCCTTGGGATTTACTAGGTAAGGCATTAATCTTTGTTACATGACTTTGAATTTTTACATCAGAAAGAAAGAAATGAAATGACCTAAATTGACATACATAAAAAACTATAGTGGGTCATTGGAACTCAAAAGTTTAGTCAGTTACAAATGATATGTAATGGAGTAAATGAAAAAAAGTTAAACTCTAAACCTTAAGATCAAAATATACATATATATAGCCATGTCAGAAAGTTGAATCAACGAATACCGTGTTTTAAAAATATAATGTTTTCATAGTCTATGAAAGATTTAAAAAATAAAATTTTCTAACTTGTTTTTCCAAAAGATATTTACTGAATTATTATGTTTTTGAAAATTGTTTAATTAATTGAAAGAAATAGTTGATACAATTACTTGATTAAGCTTGAAAATAGAATTATAGTTAGATGATGATTACTTATTTAAACTCCTAACCCAAACTCATCATCTAACTGTAATTCTATTTTCAATCTTAATCAAGTAATCATATCAGCTATTTCTTTCAATTACTTAAATTATTTTCAAAAACATGATACTTCAATAAATGTCTTTCTGGAAAACAAGATGGAAGAGTTTATTTTTTTAATCTCTCATGGACTATGAAAATTTTATATTCTTAAAACATGACATTTGTTGATTCATATTGTACACATGGCTATATATGTATATTTCAATCTTAAGGTTTAGAGGTTAGCTAATTTTCAATTACTCAGATACATATCATTTCTAACTAAATGTACTTTCCAGTTTCATTGACCTACTATGCTTATTTATGTACATCAATATAACTCATTTCATTTCTTTATTTCTGATGTAAAAATTAAGAGTCAGCTAAGAAAGATTAATGGCTTACCTAATAAATCCTATCGGTCATGCTTGTATAAATCAATCTCTATAATTACATCGACTCAAATTGGCCACCCACACAATTTTAACTTCAAATAATACTTGATAATCTCTTCATTAGTGGGGTGGAAGTGGAACCCAGGTGGTAAAGAAAATTGACCCATTCAAAGAAATTCTTTAGAATTGACTTTAAAATTTTCATACTTGATCTTTAAATTCTTTGAATTCAATTTTTAGAGTCTTTGAATGAAGTAATAAAATCAGTTCACTAATACACTCTTCAGGATGTCAAGTATACAAGCTTTTAGGGCCTAGTAAATGCACTAGTCCAATCTTTCCAATAAAAAGCAACCGAGACAAGACCTTGCTTCATACCACCAAAGTTTCTTTTGTAATTCTCACCATATATACTCCTCATGAAGGTAACCTCATGAAATTCCTTTAAAATTTGAAAAGTCTAAGGGAGGATACACTGAGACTGAGCGATGTCTATCTTTGTTTGCTCTGAACTTTTTGTATATGCCATGGGCTCAAAGCTTCCCTTGCACTCTTCTGCATTTATTTTTCAATTAACTTAGAAAAGCATTATTTCACTGATCAAGTGTGTGTATCGCTCTCTATGCAACCAATTTATTCCTAGGTACATCAAAACATTAGTAGGTAAGATAGAGATGGTGGCTGATGATCATCATTCAACACAATGAAGCTTCGGACACTCCCAAAGTTGCAGTATTTCCAAATAATACACCAACCTCTTATATTTCCCCATGCAAATTTTTAAAGAAAATTTAAAGAAAAAACTAAATAAATTATATATATAGACATATCTTTTTAATTGTAAACTATGGACAAGGGGTCCACTCACGTATATAGATAAAAGAAAAAAAACAATAGCAGCCCTCTAGCAAGGGTACACCAAATTTACATAGCTATCCTAGATGACTTAAACCTCAGATTCGGTTGTGACAAATTTACTCTTTCCTTTCATCATTTTCTCTTTCATAGCTATTATTAGAATCATCTAATGCTTAGCCTGAACATGTTTCTTTCTTGTTACTTTTGTCCATTCTTGCTCTGACCAAGGGAGAAGCCCATGGTTTAGGGGAAGAATCTAAGTTTACTGAACCTTTGATTGTAGATGCAATATAAACATCCTCCTTTAAGGTTGCAGTTGTAGTCAAAATATCAAACACTTGTGAATTCTTAGGAGGCATAATTAGGGAGGAGCTGTCAACTGGAGTCTTATGTGTGCTAGTAACTAGAGGATCTTGAGGCAAGTCAGACACATTATGAGAGCAAGGAGGGATAGCATAGTGTTTGGGATCAACTCCAACCCTCCAACTGGGCCTTCTTCCAGAATCATGCTTATGGTTGTGTAGTTTCTAACATTGGAGCGTAAGGTGGTCTATTGAAAAGCACTTTTTGCAATGAAAAGCAATTTTTTCATAGTCCACAAGTTGTATCCAACTTCAATCTCCAACCCTCAATGCAATCTCAAGTGGGAAACCATTAGAGAGGTCCATTTCCACACAGATGTACACACAAGTGGAACTCTGGTAATTTAGTGTTTCATTCGAACTACATAGGAACTTACCTAAACCATTTCCTATTGCGTGTAAATAGTCTAATTCCCAAAATTCAAATGGAAGGTAAGGCAAGCATACCCAAAGAAAAGTTGAGTAGAATGTGTTGATGATTGTTTTGATGCAATCATAACAATAAGTTAAAATTCACATATAATGAACTGAAACTATACTTGAAAGATAAGAAGGAATCATTTGAGATTCAACTAATCCCAAGTCTACAATGGTTCGGTTGGTCAAGTTCAGTTGGTCAATGTGAAGCTGTAATGTTCAAGGGGCCTTATGTAGTTTAGGTTTGTTTGGTGGTTTACTGGACTAAGAATATGCAAAAAGATTATGAGATATGTCAATACTTTTCATTCCTTTGCATAAAAGTGTTACTGTGCTGCAAGTTTTAGATGGTTTTCTTGAATTATTGCAGCTCTCTTCTTTATCTATTTATGAAAACTGTCTACTTTTAACTCTATTATGCATGCTTCTTCAAATTTGAGACAATTTCCTTTAGATTTCTACGTTCTTAGCTAAATATTTCAGATGGGTTGGGAAAAGTTAGAAAGATCTAATCTATACCTCATTTAATCTACCGAAGGATCTAATTGTTTCTGTTATGCACTATGTAAATACCACAGTAATTTGATCAAATCCACAGTGAAAACCTTAAATGCAAGTTCTGAGCGTTTTCACAAACATACATTTAAAATTGCAAGCTCTCAAAGAAAAATATTTCAAAACACAAAGAAGAGCAGGAGAACACTTAGAAGATAGATGCAGAACTCCAGATTCTATTGTATTAGAAACGAATAGTCATACATGATTTACAATGTAGGAATGACTCTTAGTTTCATTGATCATACTACAGAGAACTTACAAGCTTTACAGATACAGTAAGGCAGCCAGACATTCCACGCGCACCTTACTACAGACAAACAGGCGACCTCCTTCTTCTACCTCTAAACTATGCTAAGCTAACTCACTGTGTGCTTCTAAAAGAAAAAATCCTTGTTGTAGCCCCTCTTGTCAAGTATTACAGTGTAGAGAGGCACAATATAAAGACATTCTGATTGTCCTCACTACAGCAGAAACCTAACTGAACCCCTGGTTCAAACCCCTGGTTACAGCAATAAATACAGGTGAGCCAGCTCTTCAAAAAATCTCTTAGCAGTGTCAAATCTGGGCGAAATATTGCCCCTTCTAAGAAGTTCCGGCAGCTCAGCAATAACTCTTGTTTGTCTGTTGTAGTAATACTCTCAGCTGCAACCTTGTTCTTAACTTGAATGGCCTTGACTTCTTCGCACTTCATCTTTATCTTCCTGCTCCTAAGATTGGATTTCCTTCCTCCATGATGTCACTGTGTTGAAGTTCCAGCTGCTTCCTCAACTGCAAGCCTGCAAGACAAGACAAGCAATAAGTATTACATTTATCACATAAATAGCAGGAAATTAAAATAATCGTTTAAATCCAGGTGACTGTGCAAAATTGTGGAAATCGGGTCCAAAATACTCTTAAAACGTGTTCAAAACGCATACAGACCACTCAAAACCCATCAGGTCAACTATCGCTGACCGGGAAAATGCCACGAGCGCCAAAAAATGTTCCAAAATTCCACCGCTATGTACATTCCCGCCCACCGGCGTGACTATCGCTATCGGCGTGTCAAAAAATTCCTTCGGCCGATGTTCGCCGTTTGGCCGATGGCCTTTTATTTCGCTCATCCTCCATCGGTGAGAGATACCCTCCTCGGGGTGACAATTTCACATACTGCCGACAGCCAGACTTAAAACTTTCGTCTGCATGATATTTTGGAAATATGATGCTCCCCCTTCCAAATGTCCAGATGATGTCATTAGGATGTTTCGCTTCTATATATTGGGGAAAAGAATGACATCATCATCATGTCAAAGGAAAATAGGAGGATATGAAATATGATCCTGCTACTGAGGAAAGGAATATGATGGTGACGTCATCGTCATATCTGGGCTTCATTAAAATGCAAATGATGACGTCACCATCATGTTTAGTTAAGATCAGGGGATAAATGTAATATCGGGTCACCTAAGGAGCATGATCAGGTGGTGAATGTAATATGACCCCTTTGCGGCCAAGGTAACCCTCTCGAAAGATCGGGATGATGATGATCATCAGGATATCCAGGACTTTTGTTGAACTTAGAATATGACGTCATCATCATATTCACGAACCGGATCATGTTTTGGAAAATATCCTGCTGAAGGGAAACGTGATGATGATGTCGTCCTAATATTTGCTTCTTCGTTTATCAGATCGGGATGACATCATCAGGATATTTGCAAAAGGTCATATTTCTCGGTAGGAGGACATTATGAAATGTCGGGTGATATTCGGAATATGATGCTTGTGAAAAGCATAAGGCCATTTGATGGGTAAAACACACTATCACCCAAAATTGACGTCCGGATATTGGGACTGCATGATTTTTATCGGGTGATAGATCAAGATCATGATGATCTTGACAACATGACTGAGGATAAAAATATGATGATCCTCTTGCGAATATCATGATGACGTCTCCATCATTTTCCATCTTCGAAGCATGAGGATGAGTTGAGGTCATCATCAGGTTAGCGCTAGGGTGATATTTAAAATATGATCATGTTGCTGAGAGTATCACCCCCCCTTAAAAGATAGGGTGATCATCATGATCATGCAAAAGGAGATCAGGAGGATATGATGACATCATCATCATATTAGCAAATATCAGCAAATATGACCCTCCCTTGAAAGATCAGGATGATGACCCTCCGATAGGATTTTGACATGCGCATGCAAATATGCAGATGGTGGATTTTCTAAGCAGGGTGATATTATAATATTAGCATGATATTATAATATCAGGTGATGTTATAATATCATGATGCTCGTTGTTACGAAATATGACCCTCCTAAAATCATGTTTGACCAGACCTTTGACTTGTCATAACTTTCTCATATGGATGAATTTTAGGGTGATGTAAAAGGCAAACCTGCCTAGAATTTCAAGCTCTTTCCAAATATGAGGTCACAGAAACAAAATATAAAATTTGACAAACTGACCTCATGATGATGATGCACCTGACTCATCCTGACCTTCATGATGATGATGCACCTGACTCATTTTTACCAAACCGCCAGAAAGCAGACAAACACAAGCAGAAGCAAAAAGCAAAGCGACAGCAGGGGTCCCCATTTTGCTAAGGAGCAATAATGGGGCGTGTTGTGAACATCACAACAACTAGCAACCAAAACAAAACAACTAAATTCAGAGTGTTCAAGGAAACTAGATGAAATGAACTCATAACTTCCGACTATCCCTCCTGCAAATTACTATTCAGCTTGAGACTCAAAGTATTCAATAAAGATGCATGAATTTCCATTTTCAGTTTAGTTGTGTGCACGTGATTAATTATCCTCATCTTGAAGATTGGTTGAACAAACCAGTGACTGACATTAGCCTACGTAGGTGAGGATATTCCCTCATAGCCGACCGGATAGAGCCTTGCTGCCAACGAGCGTCCATAGCCCCGACAAGGTTATCGTTACAATTCTCCTAAGTAGAGCCCCACTGCCAGCGAGCGTCCATAGCCCCGGTAGAGTTACTTAGATGGCTTAATCTAGATTTTCAGTATAATCCGCTTTATTTATTTATTTATTTATTTTTTGTTTTCTAATTTTGAAAGATTTCATAAGATATAGCAATTTGTAACTTCATGATGCAAGGAGTGGACACTTGCTGAAATTAAGCTGAGAATTGTAATGGTAGCAAGGGTGACCTCTGATTTTTCACCTAATATCTACACTGGTAAGTTCAACAAACCCAAGGATTTTAGGTGTGTCATCATGAGAAACTTGCTTCGAATTCTCAATCACATTTATTGAATACAAAACTTCAGAAGATGAACAACTCTCTACATTCATGACAGTAACAAGTTATGTGTAAATTGTAAATGATTAACTTGAATACCCTAAATTTTATACTGCTTTGAATGGTTGCTAGTTTTGCTCCTTAATACTCTAAAGTAAAATAAAGATCCCTGCTGAGGAGACAACAAACAAACCAAACAAACAGGCTGTACAAACAACACAACAAAAGAAAAAACTGTACAAACAGAAAGAAACAAAAAAACAAACAGAAGACAAGCTATACAAATAGCCAACCCAAAAGAAAACACAAAAGAAGAACTGTACATTACCCACAGCATTTTACATTAAGAAAAAAGGACTGCCCCCCCTTTTACCTCAAGCCTGGAAGTAGTGTTTCAAATGTTGGCCATTAACTGGTAATGGCATATCTTCTCCAGTCAAGGTCTTAAGTCTAAAGGTGTTATCTCCTATTATTTCTGAGACTTGTAATGGACCCAGCCATAATTTATCGAATTTTCCATGGCTTCCTTTCTTTTCATGTGCTTTGTCCCAGCACAACACTAAGTCTGATATCCTAAATGTTTTGACTCTTGCCCTTTTGTCAAACCACCTCTTAACAACCGCTTGGTGTTTGGCAAACTTCTCGAGGGCTTGACCTCTTTTCTCCTCTAGTTGTAACATTTGCACTATTCTGGCTTCCCTATGGTTATCAAAGCCTAAATATTCATTAGCAAACTTCCAGGTTGGTATTCTCAGATTAACCGAAAGTATGGGATCAGTCCCATAAACTAAGTGATAAGGTGTGCTACCTAAAGCTATTTTGAACTTGGTCCTATCTACCCATAATGCATATCTTAACAGGGTATTCCATTCTCTAGGACTTTTGGCAATTAACCTCTTGATTATGTCTAATAAAATTTTGTTTGTTGATTCAGCCAGTCCATTACCTTGAGGGTAATAATTCAAAGAAAACCTTAGAATAATCCCATATTCAAATGCCCATTTAGAAAATTTTAAAGAAGAGAAAGCAGGGCCGTTATCACATACCAATGAATAGGGCGTTCCAAACCTGGTGATAATGTTTTCTTCAAGGAACTTGATAACTACCTCAGTTGTGGAAAATTTGTAGCAGGTGGCCTCAGTCCACCTTGTACAATAGTCCGTTATCGTCAATATAAATTTGTGTCCTACAGAAGATGGGGGATTGATGACTCTGATAAAATCCAAGCCCCACTGTGCAAACGGTCTGGACTCAATCACAGGTTGCAGTGGATTGGCTAGATTTCTCCCTTTGTCTGCTGCAGTCTGACAGGTGTGGCAACTTCTGATGTGACTCTTAGTATCTTTGAACATAGTGGGCCAGTAATAGCCCGCCCTCAGTATTTTGTGTGTTGTAGCTAAATGGGAACCATGGCCGGTTCCGTACTTGTCATGTAGTTCTGTCAACACTCTATCAGCTTCAGTTCTGTTTATGCATCTCAGATAAATTCCATCATGGTTCTTCCTGAATAAAAGACCTCCTTGCACCATATAATTTTGTGCCTTAATCTTCAAAGCTCTCCTCTGAGAAGCCTTCATCTGGCTTGGGTACTTTCCAGCTATCAGGAAGGTGCTTAAATCATCGTACCAGCCTGATGCGTCTTGGGAATTCAATACATATTGTTGTTTTATCAGATTTGGATCCATGTTTGCTATTGTCTGTACCAACGCCTGCCCTCTGACCAGCTTTGCAGGAATGATCTCCATGTCGAATTCTTGCAGTGTGGTGATCCATTTGGCTCTTTTTTCTCCAGGCTCATTTTGCATCAGCAACATTTTTACTGCTGCGTCTGGTACTATGGCTTTAATCTGGCTGCGCAGAATGTAGTGTCTAAATTTTTTCACAGCCTTTACTAATGCGAATGCCTATCTTTCGATATCTAGATATCTCAGCTGTGCATCCTTCAGAGGCGCACTCATAAATGCTATGGGCCTCTCTTCATTATTTTCACCTTTCTGTGTCAAGGCAACCGCGACAGAATGAGAAGATGCGAAGGAGTAGATGTAAAACGGGCTTGTGTAGTCTGGACTCGCCAATACAGGGGCATTAGAAATTGCCTCCTTGATACCTTCAAATGCGGCTTTAGCCACTAGCGTCCATTCCATCTATGCATCTTTCTTCAACATGGAATTCAACGGCTGCACGATCTCTGCAAAACCTGTTATAAACTGCCGAACAAAGTTAATTTTACCAAAAAATGATTTCAACTCTTTCCTACTGTTTGGTATTTGCAAATTTTTTATGGATTCTATTCTATCCGGATCAATTGAAATTCCATTTTCAGAAATGACATGGCCTAATAATTTACCTTCAGTTACGCCAAATATACATTTCTTAGGATTAAGGGTAATTCCATACCTTTCACATCGCTTGAGTACTTTTCTGAGGTCCTCAGCGTGGGTGGATGCATCCTTGGAATACACAGTTAAATCATCCATATACACAACAATGCATTTACCTGATAATCCACGGAATGCAACGTCCATGGCCCTCTGAAAAGTGGCACCTGCATTGATTAGACCAAAAGGCATTCTTCTATACGCATAATTTCCCCATTTGCAAGTGAAGGTGGTTTTTAGTCTATCTTCTCTATCAATTAAGACCTGATTATAACCTGAAAAACCATCTAAAAAAGACATCATCTTTGCGCCATTTACTGCTTGCAGTACTTCGTCTATTGGGGGCAAAGGATAATTATCCTTTTCAGATGCCTTGTTTAAATTTCTAAAGTCTACGCACAATCTGATGTCTCCATTTTTCTTCCTCACTGGTACTAAGTTAGCTACCCAGACAGAATGTCTGACTGGGAAAATTATTCCAACGGACAGTAATTTTTTAACTTCCTCAAAGATTAAAGGCTCTAGAATGGCATTTACAGGCCTCTGTTTCTGCCTAAATGGTTTGACTTCTTTTCTTAAAGGTATTACGTGAGTTATGATGGACTCATCAAATGTTTTCAAGTCTTCATAAGTCCATGCTATGACATGTTTATATTCTTTCAGAACGTCCAGAACCTCTTTTCTAATTTTCTCAGAGCAAACTTTCCCAATTAGTACACTTTGTGGATTTAGGTCAGTCCCTAAGTTATGTAAATCACACCTACCCCCTTCTGTTTTGGGTAAGTCCTTCTGTCTTATTACTCCGTCGAAGTCAAAGATGTGTTCTAATTCAATTACTCCTTTTGGTAAGAAGTTGCTCTTTAAGTTGATCATATCTTCTTCGTCCCATGTTACTTCAGGCCTTTCTTGTTCATCAATAATTTGGGCCTCAAATGCCTCATTGCAAGTCAGAAAATTAATAATTTGTTGATCCTCTCCAAATACTTGAAAGTGTGTAACGTTGTCTGGTATACTGGGCACGTCAACTAGTTCAACAGCAAATCATCTTAATCCTGACAGTGTCAATGGTTCTAATGTACTAGCAGCAACTGCTAACGCATCTGGCCTGTGGTTCAGCTCTCTAGGAATGTGTTCTATGTTAAAAGCATCAAACGAATCCATTAAACTCCATACTCTATGTCTGTAACTAATTATTTTCTTATAATTGCAGGCATATAGTTTCCTCACTTGTCTAACTACTAATTCAGAGTCTGAAAGTACTCTGATGGTTTTTACCCCTTTCTTGATGGCCATGACAAGTCCTAAAATTAGGGCCTCATATTCAGCAATATTGTTAGTGCAGGAAAATTGTAATCTATATGCTGCCAAATGTGATTTACCTTGAGGATCTATGAGTTCAATACCCGCACCTGCGCCCTGTTTTGATTTGGACCCATCACATTTTAACGTCCACATGCCATCTTTTCTTTTCTGATCTTTTACCTTGGCATACCTTGTCCCTTTTATTGCCTGTGGGGTGTTGTCTTGTTTATTCATGGGTTTTTCCGTTTGGTTATCTTGCATATGTATGTTTTTAGTTTGCAACTCAGAAAGATGACTACCCTTGTCCTCTATTTCTTTTCCTAAATCTGGAATCAAGGCATCTATATTATCCTGAACATATCTCTATGTCGGATCAGGATTCTCATTTTCCTCTTGTGACTCTACCCTCCCTATGCACTTTTTGTATTCATATTCAATGATGTCTTTGCATATTTCACAATTCTCCTCAGAATGTTGCCTATCATGGACTCTACACCTATTTTTATATAACTTACATTGGACTGGGAGATTGTGTGTAACGCACTCTTCCACCTCTCGTCTAATGGCATGACCAAATTTGTCTATTGCATTATTTTCTTCATCTGAAGAATTTCTGTCAGACTCAATGAATAGTGCCGTTCTATTGCTGACACACTTTTTTCTAATGTTTAACATCATAATCTCTTCAATCTGCATCCCATTGTTGGTAATTCTATAGACACCTGGTTCAACAGTAGCATATAATATTTCATTAGTTTGATTATACTCTGTTATCATATGTTTCATTCTGGGCTCTGCCTCTATTCTGATCTGGTTTGGGATGCCTCTCCACGGTAACCACATGTGTGAAAAGTCAGTAGCCATATATCCGTTTAATGTCTTGGACCAATCCCTACTTAGCAACATTCCATAATTTATGGGTATATCCACTACTTGAATGTCAATGATTTAGCTTACCCTAGGGTCTGAAGCTAATTGCACTTGAATGTTCATGAGTTCTCCTATCACGCTAACCTCGGTCTTATCTAATTGCGTGACAACCTTGGCAGATTTGGTAGGAGTCAGCCTAAGAGTTTTACATATTCCTAAGGGCATTACGTTGGCTGAAGCACCAGAATCTACCATGCAATTGTGTATATTCTTCCCACACAACCTAACAGTTAACAAGAAAGGTTGAGTATCCCTCTTATCCGCATGTATTACCACATTTGTATTGGAAGGCTGCTCAACTTTCTTACCCTTCTCCTTAGGTGGTGAATCACTATTAGGAACAGTTATATCAGCAGACACCTTGTTTGTTATGGATGTATCCAGGGATTTTAAAAAAGCATTTCTGATCCTTGGGGTCTTCAATAATTCATTTAGAGGTATACTGACCTTAATTTTCTTTATTTCCTCTAATAAGTAATTCATTAATCTTGTTGTCTCTATTGCTTCTGTCTTGCTTGTTTGATCCTTTTGCACTGTTGTTCCATTATTTGTGTGCTGACTAGCTTTGAGTATGGCAGGATTGTTGCTAGCATTCTGATCTGGGGGTGTATTGATATTATTCGAAGGAGTGGAAGTGGTGAAAGGTCCTCCCGGCCTAGGGTTGTTCCTCAAATTGTAGGTGTGGCTTTTATTTGTCTGTTGAAAGGCCTGCACCTCTTCTGTTTCATTTAATATCTCATTTTTAGATTCAAAAGGAAACTGAAAAGCATTTAACACAAAGGCTGATTCAGGATAAAGACTTTCACAACAGCATGGTTCATCCTCTAGCAATTCATCCTCTTTCTCTTCTGCAGTTGCAAAGGTAAACGTTTCTAAGACTAATGTTGTGTCATATTATGAGGGTACTACCTCATTACCCTTAGGAATGAGAAATTCAGAGGTAGGAGGCTGTACATCTACATTGAAAATACTAGCTACCAAGTGGAACTGTGGACAGTCGTGCTCAGCATGGGCATTGGTATTGTGAAATCTGCACCAATTTTTGGGTGCTGTACTGGCCATTTGTATGCTAGTCATTTGTTTTGTACCATGATTATCTGTATTCTCAAAAGGAGAAGCCAGAGTACCGTTGTTGGGCCCAGTGTTCCATGTCTTGGGTGGCCTAGGTTGATTCTGATTTCTGTTATTATTGCCCCAGGTCCTATTATCTATCACTGGCCCCCTATTTTGTATTGGTTGCCCTTGACTGGGGCCTTGATGCTGATTGTAGTTTTGGTTCTGATTGTACTGCTGATTTTGATTGAGACTATAATTCTGATTTTGGCCTTGGTTGTGATTTTGATGTGGATTGTAGTTTTGGTTGCTTCTTCCATAGAGGTTCTCATTTCTTAGCTGTGTCACTTCGGTTGTTAATCTTTTCAAATGTGTAGTAATTTCTTTGATCTCTTCCCTATCCTCTTGTGCTTTTGCCACAGTTACATCCCTAGGAAGTTGGAAGAAAGGCTGACCATTATTTTGACTGTTATTGGAAGTACTAGCCGTGTAAGGAGTTATAGCTTGGATGGGAGTAGGATTATACACAGGTGTGTAAGAAGGAACCGGATTTACTAGTGGAGCATGCTGCACAGGGACTCCATTCCATGGGTGTGCCTGATTCTGCACCCCAAAATTTCCTCCATTGACAAATGGACTATAAGTTGTATGCCTCATTTCTTGGTTCACTGAGGCTGCCTCTTTATAGGCTTTGGATATTGAATCTATGTCAGGTTTTCTTTTGACAAACATGGCGGTTAAAGGATCCAAGGTAGCATAGTACATAGCCAACAAGGGAGCATCATCTATGGTATAAGAGGCTACCAGCCTAGAATAGGCCTTTTGAAATCTGTCATTGAAATTATCAATTAGCTCTCCCTCACCTCTTTTATAGCAGCCAATTTATGATACAAAGCGCAAGGGTCAATGGGTCCTCTAAATCTTGATAGAAATGCTTCTTCCATAAGTGCCCAGGAAGAAATGTAACCATTGGGTAAGTTTACGTACCAGCTAGAGGCCTGCTCATTAAAGGTGTAAGGAAACAATCTACACACAACATCCTCGTGCTCTAACATAGCCCTAAAACATGCCTCCTTAAATATTCTAATATGATCTTCTGGGTCCTGATGCAACTAGTATTTGAGACATACCTTTCCGGATTTTTTGGCATCTCATGATAATCATTGAAGAGTATGGGAGAATTGACATCGAAATAAGCCATTGCAGGTGTTTGAGCTTGATTTGAACTTGCAGGAATACCTAGATTGATTGGTGGATTAGGATTTACAGGAGGATTGAGACCTCCAGGAGTGCCTGAACCAAGATTTAAAGTTCTGAACAGTGATCTGTTAGGACTCACAATACTATGGATGTTAAAAGGTGACCCAGGAGGTGTTCCAGATGAACTTCCCGCTTGCGATATCTTTGGATTCCAAATTAAAGGGTTTTTACTTCGCCTTGTATCAGGTAGTTGCACAAATATATCTCCTGAACTGGATCTAGACCTAGTCACTCTATTGCTGTCGTTAGCCAGTTTGAAATGAAACCTAACTCAAGAAGGCCCTCCTTCTAGTGCCAGAAAACTGTTGATGATTGTTTTGATGCAGTCATAACAATAAGTTAAAATTCACATATAATGAACTGAAACTATACTTGAAAGATAAGAAGGAATCATTTGAGATTCAACTAATCCCAAGTCTACAATGGTTCGGTTGGTCAAGTTCAGTTGGTCAATGTGAAGCTATAATGTTCAAGGGGCCTTACGTAATTTAGGTTTGTTTGGTGGTTTACTGGACTAAGAATATGCAAAAAGATTATGAGATATGTCAATACTTTTCATTCCTTTGCATAAAAGTGTTACTGTGCTGCAAGTTTTAGATGGTTTTCTTGAATTATTGCAGCTCTCTTCTTTATCTATTTATGAAAACTGTCTACTTTTAACTCTGTTATGCATGCTTCTTCAAATTTGAGACAATTTCCTTTAGATTTCTACGTTTTTAGCTAAATATTTCAGATGGGTTGGGAAAAGTTAGAAAGATCTAATCTATACCTCATTTAATCTACCGAAGGATCTAATTGTTTCTGTTATGCACTATGTAAATACCACAGTAATTTGATCAAATCCACAGTGAAAACCTTAAATGCAAGTTCTGAGCATTTTCACAAACATACATTTAAAATTGCAAGCTCTCAAAGAAAAATATTTCAAAACACAAAGAAGAGCAGGAGAACACTCAAAAGATAGATGCAGAACTCCAGATTCTATTGTATTAGAAACGAATAGTCATACATGATTTACAATGTAGGAATGACTCTTAGTTTCATTGATCATACTACAGAGAACTTACAAGCTTTACAGATACAGTAAGGCAGCCAGACATTCCACGCGCACCTTACTGTAGACAAACAGGCGACCTCCTTCTTCTACCTCTAAACTATGCTAAGCTAACTCACTGTGTGCTTCTAAAAGAAAAAATCCCTGTTGTAGCCCCTATTGTCAAGTATTACAGTGTAGAGAGGCACAATATAAAGACATTCTGATTGTCCTCACTACAGCAGAAACCTAACTGAACCCCTGGTTCAAACCCCTAGTTACAGCAATAAATACAGGTGAACCAGCTCTTCAAAAAATCTCTGAGCAGTGTCAAATCTAGGCGAAATATTGCCCCTTCTAATAAGTTCCGGCAGGTCAGCAATAACTCTTGTTTGTCTGTTGTAGTAATACTCTCAGCTACAACCTTGTTCTTCACTTGAATGGCCTTGACTTCTTCACACTTCATCTTTATCTTCCTGCTCTTGAGATTGGATTTCCTTCATCCATGATGTCACTGTGTTGAAGTTCCAGCTGCTTCCTCAACTGCAAGCCTGCAAGACAAGACAAGCAATAAGTAGTACATTTATCACATAAACAGCAGGAAATTAAAATAATCGTTTAAATCCAGGTGACTGTGCAAAATTGTGGAAATCAGGTCCAAAATACTCTTAAAACGCGTTCAAAACGCATACAGACCGCTCAAAACCCATCGGGTCAACTATCGCTGACCGGGAAAATGCCACAGGTGCCAAAAAACGTTCCAAAATTCCACCGCTATGTACATTCCCACCCACCGGCGTGACTATCGCTATCGGCGTGTCAAAAAATTCCTTCGGCCGATGTTCCCTGTTTGGCCGATGGCCTTTTATTTCGCTCATCCTCCATCGGTGAGAGATACCCTCCTCGGGGTGACAATTTCACATACTGCCGATAGCCAGACTTAAAACTTTCGTCTGCATGATATTTTGGAAATATGATGCTCCCCCTTCCAAATGTCCAGATGATGTCATTAGGATGTTTTGCTTCTGTATATTGGGGAAAAGAATGACATCATCATCATGTCGAAGGAAAATAGGAGGATATGAAATATGATCCTGCTGCTGAGGAAAGGAATATGATGGTGATGTCATCGTCATATCCGGGCTTCATTAAAATGCAAATGATAACGTCACCGTCATGTTTAGTTAAGATCAGGGGATAAATGTAATATCGGGTCACCTAAGGAGCATGATCAGGTGGTGAATGTAATATGACCCCTTTGCGGCCAAGGTAACCCTCTCGAAAGATCAGGATGATGATGATCATCAGGATATCTGAGACTTTTATTGAACTTAGAATATGACGTCATCATCATATTCACGAACCGGATCATGTTTTGGAAAATATCCTGCTGAAGGGAAACGTGATGATGATGTCGTCCTAATATTTGCTTCTTTGTTTATCAGATCGGGATGACGTCATCAGGATATTTGCAAAAGGTCATATTTCTCGGCAGGAGGACATTATGAAATGTCGGGTGATATTCGGAATATGATGCTTGCGAAAAGCATAAGGCCATTTGATGGGTAAAACACACTATCACCCAAAATTGACGTCCGGATATTGGGACTGCATGATTTTTATCAGGTGATAGATCAAGATCATGATGATCTTGACAACATGACTGAGGATAAAAATATGATGATCCTCTTGCGAATATCATGATGACGTCTCCATCATTTTCCATCTTCGAAGCATGAGGATGAGTTGAGGTCATCATCAGGTTAGCGCTAGGGTGATATTTAAAATATGATCATGCTACTGAGAGTATCACCCCCCCTTAAAAGATAGGGTGATCATCATGATCATGCAAAAGGAGATCAGGAGGATATGATGACGTCATCATCATATTAGCGAATATCAGCAAATATGACCCTCCCTTGAAAGATCAGGATGATGACCCTCCGATAGGATTTTGACATGCGCATGCAAATATGCAGATGGTGGATTTTCTAAGCAGGGTGATATTATAATATCAGCATGATATTATAATATCGGGTGATGTTATAATATCATGATGCTCGTTGTTACGAAATATGACCCTCCTAAAATCATGTTTGACCAGACCTTTGACTTGTCATAACTTTCTCATATGGACGAATTTTAGGGTGATGTAAAAGGCAAACCTGCCTAGAATTTCAAGCTCTTTCCAAATATGAGGTCACAGAAACAAAATATGAACTTTGACAAACTGAGCTCATGATGATGATGCTCCTGACTCATCCTGACCTTCATGATGATGATGCACCTGACTCATTTTTACCAAACCGCCAGAAAGCAGACAAACACAAGCAGAAGCAAAAAGCAAAGCGACAGCAGGGGTCCCCATTTTTCTAAGGAGCAATAATGGGGCGTGTTGTGAACATCACAACAGAATGTATTATATCCTAGATCAAATTCGGGATACCATCCAGTTTCATACACATGAAATCACCTTGGAAGACCCAAGGTCCATTTTTCAGCACCCAATCTTTATGAGCAAAGGAGTCAAATTCAATAATAAAAGATCTTCTAGTGCAAGGAAATAAATAGATTTCCTCCTTGAGAGACTTCTCCCAAATTTTTGATATCCAAGAATGAAATTCGCAAAGATTTGGCCATAGCTTCATAAATCTACAAATCAAAATATTTTTCTGTAAAAATTCTTCCCTATTAGACATTAATTTGTCCATCTAGATCTCAAGGATAGTGGCCGAAAGCGAAATCCTAATGGCAAGTGTAGCGTGCCCAACCCTGGCATTATGTCATGTAGAGAGGGTGGACATTTCACCCATCTGCCTTGGATCAGAGCCCCCAATGCCTAGACCTTGTCTAGAAAAATTAGAATTGGGAGAAAGGTGCATGGCTGGAGACTACACAGAAAATAATCTAAATCTTTGCCCATTTAGCACAACATTTGCAAAATTGAAATAAAGCATAAATCTTTTATCTATTTTAAAACTTAAAAGCATAAACCTATCCTTTATTTCTTGTAGGTTCTTTCAATTACACATGCTTTACTTCTCCTTCTTACCTCCTGTGTATGGAGTGTAATGATTTCTTTCATCTTTTCTAATGCATCATTTGACTTCCTATTTAGATCCTACAGGTTAATGTTTCAAAAAATTCTTTCATTATTGCAACCCATGTCATTATATATACCATTTTATCTTGATGCATTTATCATGTTTTTATGGGAAAGAATGTCTAATAGATTAATAGAATCCATAAGCACTCATTATTATCCCATATATCCATTCATATTTTCTCACCTTCTTCTAAGAGTCTTTTTAAATTGGAGGTTCCTTCATACTCTATAATGATGTAAATAGTATCTTTCTTCCTTAATAGACCTTTTCTTTATAAAAATTCTAACCACCATATTGGGCTTGTGTGTTATGAACATCTTACATCACTTGAGATTTTCCCTTTGAGTAGATCAGATGAAGAATTCAATGTTTACATTTTCTATGTTGATATGCTTGAGTTGGCGACTGAGGAATTATCTCAGTTCATTATCTATTGGGAAGACCAGAGCTATGGTGTGATTCCCCTTAGTGAGAACCCTAAAAGTTACAAAGGAAGCCTTGTACCTCTGGTGTTGTTAACCTATATTCTATAATGTCTACAATATATGGAGACTTATTTCATGGGAAAACAACATGCTTGTATGTTAAAAGAATTATTTACCATGACCCAGAGATGACGAAGGAGGATCCCTCCAAGAAATGTGTTTGCAAAGATTATCTCTATGATAGTAAACTTGGAGACAAGGTCTAGATTATATGTTCATTTCATAGAGTAATGTTGCTACCCGAAGATGATCCTAGTTCAACACATACAATAATAGCCATTGGGACCAAAATAGCTCCATTTAATGGATACCTATGGAGAATGTCTAGGGGAGATGTTTCCTCCCTCAAATTTAGAGGTCTGGCATGGATTTTCTTAGGGTTTGCCAACAATGATAGTCTTCTCTACCATGACGAGTTTATAGAGTACTTGTTCAAGTAGTACCTTGAGAACCTAAGATATGATACTACATTGAGTAGGGAACATAAGAACAAGAAAGGTGGAAAGATGTATGTGCAAGATAAGATTGAAGAGTACAATTTATTTCCTCCATTACTTCAGCTGACTAAACCAAACAAACAAAAATTATTTGAATTCTTTTGAAATAGTGAAGGTGCGAGCATAAAATGGAAGATCGATTTTATTTTAAGTTAAAATTCTCAGGCCTAGTTGTCAAGCATGCACCAAATGGAGTAGGAGAAAGTTTTAGGTTTCAAAAATTAAATGAGTATGTAAAAGCATCTGCCATTGGTGTATGGAACATTTTTGTTTGTCAAAATTGTAGGGCACAATCAACAAATGTACATGTTGTAGTGGTACTCAATAAATGTGACAAGGCAAATGCTTACAAATCATGTAGAATGTCAAAGACAGATTAGTCAATTTCAAGCTAGAACATATCACCTTATTATAAAATTTATTTAATGATGTTTTAGTTAAATGTTGTGTGTACCTAAAGGTAAAGGGTTTTCTTTATTATTACTTATTTTAAATAATCAATTATATTTTAGTAAGAAAAGAGAAAAACTCTATAACTATGTAAGGAGAAGGTAAAGAATGGATCTTTCTCCAACTTCTCACAAGGAGAACTTCACTAGAAGAGTTTTTCTTTTGTAGATTTCTTGTGGAAATTGATAGCTTTCCAATACATCCATTGTACAAGGATTTCTAAAAAACTATGTGTTTTTATTTTCTTGAAGAATTGAGGGAGCAAAATGAACTCTGTGTTAGATATTTCTTCATGGATTGCAAGTTTTTCTTATGTTAATTTGTAAGTCTCTGTTATATGTTAATTTGCACTTGACTTTAATAAAGAAACCTTGTGTTCTGAATTAGTTGCATATTCTTCATATGTTCAATGTATGGCCTTTTTATATGTTCAGAATGAGTAATTGCCTATCTTATTAGTTATTGTTTGTGAGTACAAAACTTTTAATCTTTGTGTCATTAAATTTCTTTGTGCTCACTTTTACTCTAAGTCTTTTCATGAGAAGTCTGGGTGATTTTCTTATGTCTCTCATCTAGGGTTTCTTTCATTTCCATTCCTTATAGTTTCTTTTCCTGCTTTCTAGTCAAAAGCATATCCTAGAAAATTCAAATTAAATTAGAAGTTGCCCCTCTCAAATTCAGAGGAAGCTCATCATCCCTTTGATGATTTCTCCAACTATTGTAGGCATTTTTATTACAATTCCTTGAGCAAGTCGTAGTTTTCTTAACTACTCCAAAGTGACAAATTTATTTACTAACACAATTGAAACTAAAACCATTATGGATTGAGTAGGTAGATGTGTACATTCCAATGGGTGTCTTGTCCTTGGTGGATATAGAACCATTAGCCTAATGATTTTTGACCATATGTTAAGCATCTGGCTCATAAATTATTTCCTAAAGTAGATGTTTGGTTGGATCTAAGGAAAGATCCATTCAAGATTTTAGAATCTAAACCATTTAAAGTAATTATTATGTATTAACTATACTATATAATCATCCCAATTCTTGATAGAGAGTTTAATTGTAAAATAAAATCTCAAGTACATTGATTTTCATGATTTCTTTTTTTGTTGGAAACCGTGTAAAATCTAGAATTTTACTTGTTGACTGATTATAGTATAGCCTAGGGGCATTTTTTCCTCTTTATGGATGCTACCTTGAGTTCTCTAATTTTCATCACTATTGCTAGTGTGTTTGGACATACTAGGGTAGGTCATATAACTGTGATTAGGAGTGTATTGATGCAATCAAGAGATTCCATTAGTGGGGAAGTTGGGTAGTCTTGTGTGTAGGCATAGCATTCCCAAACTGACATCCATCTATGTCTTGGGATCATGGGGTACTATGGGTAGTGGGTACCTCGTACACCCCACCTACTTGAGTATTGTATGGATATGTGGGAAAGGGTACTCCCGGGGGTCTGACTTTGGACAGATTCAATCTGTGATTTGTCAGTTGATAATAGATCTGGACCCCAGGTATGTTCAGCTTCCTAAAGGTATAGGGGATTCACTCGGCTACCAATGCTGTTTAATAGCTTGCATTTTGGGGAAGTACCCCTAACTCCATGACTCAGGTAAAACTGATAACCACTTTGCCATAAATGATAGCTCTTGGTTTACCCCATAGATGGAAACTAGTCAATCAAGTAGGGGCCATTGCCCTTTTCACTGGTAGGTCCTCTCAATGGGCCTGCTACTTCGGGGTTCCTGTGGTACTCCTCTCAATGAGTTTTAGGGCTATGCCTAGGCACTTCCCATAGTTAAGTGGATAGGGATTATTCCCTGATCTGAACCTGCAATTGAAATGAACAATACAGATGCAAACAAAAATGAACTACTGCAATAATAATATCGCCTGGAGGACACTGTAAAAAAAATCTGTAGAAATTCCACCAAGTGAGCCCAAGAAAGCACTCTGGTAATAGATGAGAGGAACCTCCTGCAACAATATAATAAAAAATGCCTGAAATAATAGAAATAGCAGAACACAGAAGGAATTTATTGATCGCAGGCCACATTGAGGGGACAACCTCCTTTAAGCAAGCTTAGTACAATAAACTCATGGATGCCTTCATTGGCCTCAACACGTACTTATATACTAAGTGTAATCTAAACAACTATTACTTCCCATGAATATGGGATAATACAATATACTCACAGGATGACTTACAAAGCATATGTGTCCAAATGTAATATACTAAGAAAGTAAAGGGAAGGGTTAAACACAGGTTCCTAAAAACAATCTCAGAAGGCTAAGTGGTTTAATCATCATGATCATATTTGTGGATTAATAAGTTTACATATTCCAGATGTTGCTTTGTATGCCATCATGGATATTGATTCTCCACATACATTATGGATCAAAATTTGGGAGATATATGGAGACTCGAATGTTTCTTCATACTCACATGATCATACCTTGATCACAACTCACATCCCTAATCATGATATAGAAATAAAATGTTGCATTGACATAGAAGAATTTATAACTCCTATTGCTTCATCAGATTGCAGAGTCACTTCCTCAAGATCTTTCGGTGCTTCTTTGCAAAATGATATCAGTCTTCCTAGCATTGCTGATTGTTGACATGGAAGGACACCTTGAGGTTATCTGTCTTCTCGTCGATGACAGTTTCGATGAAGCTGCATCAACATTATCCACTTCAAATATTCATGCTCTACATTGTCCTATACATGGTTCTGGATCATCATCATCCACATCTATTATGCATGCTCCTGATTTTATTATAACATCCATCGACATCGACATGGGGACACCTAAGCACTCTTCGAAGGCATCAACATCGGTACCATCATCCTTGGATTAGCTTCATCATGATTGAAGATCATACATACATCTTCTAGCATGGGAATATATGCTACATCTTCAGGTGGTTTCCTTTATTCCCAAGGGAAGGAACATTGTTTGATATTCTTGGATCTACATCTATATCCCTTATCGACTATTCAACATCACTACAGTTGGAGATATATTATTAGATGTACTTAGTGAAAGATGTAGTACTTCTTCACCTATATAATTTCTCTTTTTGGAGGGTAGTTTTTTCCCACTGGGATTTCTACCTTTCTTTGGTTTTGAGAGATTGTAATGTACTTGAATACCTTATCAGGATTCATGGCCATGACTTATTTTTCTTTTGCATTGTACATGGGTACCTCACCAGGCTTATAGTTGGGAACCATTTTTCATAATACTCACCTAAGCTAAGCTTAAGGGGGGTGCTAGTGTATACCTTTAATCTATAGGCATACACATTTGTAATTAATCCTAGTTAGGCATATTGGCGTATTGGCACATGATCATTTGAACTTGTCAAAGTAGTTGGAGTTGTTTTGACAGGTGTCAACTTGCATCAACACCTCGCACTATGTTTGTGGGAAGTTACTCACCACAACTTCATGATAGAGCAGGACCCTATCCTCTTTTCATGGAGATTCGTGTACCTAAAACAACTCTATTTATACTCACCTTATTGGCTAATAGATTTGGTCAATTCCATTGCAATTCATGTGCTTGTTAGTCTATTCCATGACCTTGGATTTCTACAAAATCAAATCTGGTACAGAGAAACATATACTTATGTATTCCCTATGTATATTGTAGAGAATTACATATAAACATTCAGATGTATTCCTAACCTATGTACATTTTGTTATAAAATATTTTCTACACTTGGTCATCATGGACTGCTTCCTCCATCTTTGAGACCATTCATGCCTGAGTTCAAGATACCAAAGCTGATAGAGAAGAACCAGTCTATTCCATGGACATCTACTTCTATTGAGAGAACCTTGAGGAATTTTGTACACTATATCTCCTTCTATTTTCTCTCCTCCTCATTTTATCCCACCAATGTAATCACAAAAGCTACCCATGATCCACTATATAGCCAGGGGATCACATGCCAAGTGCCATTATTGGGAAAGAACCCCAAGCCGAGAACAACATTGCCTAAGGTATTCTTCAATCCCCTAACTGGTGTGGTTTAATTAGTGTTTCTACCAGCACCCAAATACCATCTTTTGTCTCCCCCAGAACTAATAGCACAACAACCAATATAGAGGATATAATAGTATTCACCCTGTATTAATGTGAATTGGAGATGAAAGTGCCCTGAAGTACCATATAGATTGTGTGCAAAATAATAACTGACGATGATTTGAAGATATTTCTCAACCTAAGATTTAATATATGTCCCATGAAATCAATTTGGATCCTCTTTGCTTTGACACATATTATTGAATCCATATTGTCAACTTCACTACAAATGGTATTCTAATTAGCATATATATTGTTTGTTGCAATACTACCTACATAGTTGTCATCTTAAATGTTAGCATCTCCTTTGAATCATCCTCCTTTTCCATCAAGCAAGCCATCCATCACACCATACTAGTTCATGATGTCTTGTTTTATTGTTATTCATGTGAAATTGCAAGTCGACCAATTTCAAATTTCTCCCACACTTCCTCTGAGTTGGCATGTAGATACTTATTTGGTTCATATGAATTGCCAGATTCACTAGTTTGTCCACCTCAATGTTAGCTTCATGGTTAGATCCATCTAGCAATTTCTTTTCCATTGATGCTAGCATTTCTTTGACCTCACATAGGTACCTGTATAAGGCATTACTAAATCAAGGGTATTCAACTGTTTGTTCATATATGAAACATAAATAACCTAGTATGATGATTAGGCTCCCTCCTATATTTGAGAGCCTAGAAAATATGTTCAAACATTCCATATTCAGACTTATGTTCCATTTATTTTGGTCCATGACCATCCACACAAGGTTATTTTTCTATTTCTATTATTTACAACATTAAATATAGAATTGAGGAACCAATGACTTAAACTAAGAAGGCCACACCATCAATAATGGAGTGTAAAACATTAGAACCATAGCCATGGATGGAGAGGCAAATGATGCAATAATAGAAATTATAGGGAGGCCCCAACTATTCTAGAGTGGGGAAAATCAACAGTGAGTATGTCTTTGCCAAAAAAAGTCAATACTACCCTTCTTGAAAATGCTCCTCAAATGGCAGGAGGTATGTTACAAGTTTATTATTTAGTCAAATTTATTCTTTGGTCTTGAGTTTTTTATCTTATAAGAGTGGAATGATAGAGACAACCTCATTAGGGCTATCGACACTTGACTAGTAGTGAGGCTATGTGTAGGTAGTTAATGAGGTGAGAATCATTCATGTAGCTTAATGTAAGTGAAACTAGATAACCTTAGTTCACAAAAGATGGGAATAAATACATATGCACACACTTAGAGCTTTGGAATATGGATGGTTATGCTAGCTTTTGATTTTGATTCCTTGATCCTGTTTTCATGTTTATTTACCATAGTGTGTCGGTGTAAGTATAGATTCTAGGTTCTTAACTTGTGTTCATCTTTGGAATTCTTAGGAGCATTCTCCAAGTAGAGTCACCATTTGTTATGCCTTGTGTACATGCCCCACTTTTCTTATGAGCTTACAAATATTATCTTGAAATACTACAACTCTGGGAGTTTCTGAAGCTTCATTGTGTTGAATGTTAATCATCAACCACCATCACTATCTTAATTGCTAATTTTCTGATGTAGCTACAAAAGAATTGGTTCCATATAGGGGGCTATGCACACCTGCTTAGTGAAATAATGATTTTCTAGGTTCATTGAGAAATAAATGTGAAAGAGTACAAGGGAAGCCTTGAACCCACAACACATACAAAAAGTAGGGAGTAAGAAAAGACATGCCTCCCTTAGTCTTAGGGTATCTGCCCTAAAGATTATTGAAGCTCATAGGAATTTCAAGAGATAACCTTCATGAGGAGAATACATGGGGAGAATGACAAAAGGATCTTTGGTGGTATCAAGCATGGTTTTTTCTCAATTCTTTTGTATTGGAAATATTAGAGTAGTGCATCTACCAGGCCCTAACAAGTTTCAGACATGACAATCTGAAGAGTGTATTAGTGTTGATTTTATTAATTCATTCAAAGACTCCACAAACTGACTTTGAAGAATTTAAAGATCAATTATGCAAAATTTAGAGTTTAATTCTGAAGAATTTTCTTTAATGGGTCAAGTTTCATTACCTCCTGGGTTTTACTTCAACCCCACTGATGAAGATCTCGTCAAGTACTATTTGAAGAGAAAACTTTATGGACGGCCACTTCAAGTTGATTCCATTATAGAGATTGATTTATACAAGTATGAGCCTTGGGATTTACAGGTAAGGCATTAATCTTTCTTAGATGACTTTGAATTTTTAAATCAGAAAGAAAGAAATGAAATGAATTAAAATGATGTACATAAATAACTATAGTAGGTCATTGGAACTCAAAAGTACAGTCAGTTACAAATGAGATGTAATGGAGTAAATAAAAAAAAGTTAAAGTCTAAACCTTAAGATCAAAATATACATATATATAGCCATGTTAGAAAGTTGAATCAACAAATACTGTGTTTTAAAATTATAATGTTTTCATAGTCTATGAAAGATTTTTTAAAAAAATCTTCTAACTTGTTTTTGAAAAAGATATTTACTTAAGTATTATGTTTTTGAAAATTGTTTAATTAATTGAAAGAAATAGTTGATACAATTACTTGATTAATCTTGAAAATAGAATTATAGTTAGATGATGATTACTTATTTAAACTCCTAACCCAAACTCATCATCTAACTGTAATTCTATTTTCAATCTTAATCAAATAATCATATCTACTATTTCTTTCAATTACTTCAACTATTTTCAAAAACATGATACTTTAGTAAATGTCTTTTTGGAAAACAAGTTAGAAGATTTTATTTTTTAAATCTTTCATGGACTTTGAAAATGTTATATTCTTAAAACACGACATTCATTGATTCATATTGCACACATGGCTATATATGTATATTTTTATCTTAAGGTTCAGAGTTTAACTAATTTTGATTTACTCAGATACATATCATTTCTAACTAAATGTACTTTCCAATTTCATTGACCTACTATGCTTATTTATGTACATCAATATAACTTATTTCATTTCTTTATTTCTGATGTAAAAATTAAGAGTTAGTTAAGAAAGATTAATGGGTTACCTAGGAAATCCTATCAGACATACTTTTATAAATCAATCTCTGTAATGGCATCAACTCAAATTGGCCACCCACACAATTTTAACTTCAAATAATACTTGACAATCTCTTCATTAGAGGGGCAGAAGCGGAACCCAGGTGGTAAAGAAACTTGACCCATTCAAAGAAATTCTTTAGAATTAAACTTTAAAATCTTCATACTTGATCTTTAAATTCTTAATTCAATTTGTGGAGTCTTTGAATGAAGTACTAAAATTAGTTCACTAATACACTATTCAGGATGTCAAGTCTGTAACTTTTTAGGGGCTAGTAAATAATACTTGACAATCTCTTCATTAGTGGGGTGGAAGTGGAACCCAGGTGGTAAATAAATTTGACCCATTCAAAGAAATTCTTTAGAATTAAACTTTAAAATCTTCATACTTGATCTTTAAATTCTTTGAATTCAATTTGTGGAGTCTTTGATTGAAGTAATAAAATCAGTTCACTAATACACTCTTCAGGATGTCAAGTCTGCAAGTTTTTAGGGCCTAGTAAATGCACTAGTCCAATCGTTCCCATAAAAAGGAATCGAGAAAGGACCTTGCTTCATACCACCAAAGTTTCTTTTGTAATTCTCTCCATATATGCTCCTCATGAAGGTAACCTCTTGAAATTCCTTTAAGATTTGAAAACCCTAAGAGAGGATACCTTGAGACTGAGGGATGCCTATCTTTGTTTGCTCTGAGCTTTTTGTATGTGCCATGGTCTCAAAGCTTCCCTTTTACTCTTCAACATTTATTTTTCAATTAATCTAGAAAAGCATTATTTCATTGAACAAGTGTGTGAAGCCCTCTCTACGCAACCAATTTATTCCTAGGTACATGAAAACATTAGTAGGTAAGATAGAGATGGTGGCTGATGATCATCATTCTACACAATGAAGCTTCAGACACTCCCAATGTTGCAGTATTTCTAGATAATACTCCAAACCTCTTCTATTTCCCCATGCAAATTTTTAAAGGAAATTTAAAGAAAAAAATAAATGAATTATATATATATATAGACATAATTTTTTTAATTGTAAGCTGCAGACAAGGGGTCCACTCGCATATATAGATAAAAGAAAAAAAAACAATAGCAGCCCTCTAGCACAGGTACAACAAATTTCACCTACATAGCTGTCCTAGATGACTTAAACCTTAGATTCGGTTGTGACAAATTTTCTCTTTCCTTTCATCATTTGCTCTTTCATAGGTATTTTTAGAATCATCTGATGCTTAGCTTGAACATGTTTCATTCTTGTTACTTTTGTCTGTTCTTGCTCTGACTGTTTAGGGGAGTGAGAAGAGTCGTTTCAATTTGTCTCAAGATGCTAAACCAAGGGAGAAGCCTATGGTTTAGGGGAAGAATCTGAGTTTTCCAAACCATTGATTATAGATGCAATATAAACATCATCCTTTCAGGTTGTAGTTGTAGTCAAGATCCCAGACACTTGTGAATTCTTAAGAGGAGGTATAATTCAGGAGGAGCTCTCAACTAGAGTCTTATGTGTGCTAGTAACTAGAGGAACTTGAGGCAAGTTAGACACATTATGAGAGCAAGGAGGGATAGCATAGTGTTTGGGTTCAACCCCAATCCACCAAGTGGGCCTTCCTCTAGAATCATGCTTATGGTCGTGTAGTTTCTAACATTGGAGCATAAGGTGGTCTATTGAAAAGCACTTTCTGCAATGAAAATCTATTTTTTCATAGTCCACAAGTTGCATCCAACTTCAATCTCTAACCTTCGATGCAATCTCAAGTGGGAGACCATTAGAGAGTTCCATTTCCACACAGATGCACACACAAGTGGAACTCTGGTAATTTAGTGTTTCATCCGAAGTGCACAGGAACTTACCTAGACTATTTCCTATTGCTTGTAAACAGTCTAGGACATTTCACCCATCCACCCTAGATTAGAGCCCCCGATGCCTAGACCTTGTCTAGAAAAATCAGAATTGGGAGAAAGGTGCATGGCTGGAGACTACACATAAATTGAGCTAAATCTTTGCCCATTTCGCACAGCATCTGCAAAATTGAAATAAAGCATAAATATATTCTTATCTAAAATTTTAAAATTTCTTTATTTGCTTTAAATCTAAAAATCAAATCTTAATAACACAAAAATTATTCTTTCTCCTAAATCTTTTGTCTATTTTAAAACTTAAAAGCATAAACCTATCCTTTGTTTCTTGTAGGTTCTTTCAATTACACATGCTTTAATTCTCCTTCTTACCTCATGTGTAGGGAGTGTAATGATTTCTTTCATCTTTTCTAATACATCATTTGACATCCTATTTAGATCCTACAGGTAAATGTTTCAAAAAATTCTTTCATTATTGCAACCCATGTCATTATATATACCATTTTCTCTTGATGCATTTATCATGTTTTTATGGGAAAGAATTTCTGATAGATTAATAGAATCCATAAGCACTCATTATTATCGTATATATCCATTCATATTTTCTCACCTTCTTCTAAGAGTCTCTTCAAATTGGAGGTTCCTTCATACTCTATAATGATGTAAATAGTATCTTTCTTCCTCAATAGACCTTGTCTTGATAACAATTCTAACCACCATATCGGGCTTGTGTGTTATGAACATCTTACATCACTTGAGATTTTCCCATTGAGTAGATCAGATGAAGAATTCAATGTTTACATTTTCTATGTTGATATGCTTGAGTTGGAGACTGAGGAATTATCTCAATTCATTCTTTATTGGGAAGACCAGAGCTATGGTTTGATTCGCCTTAGTGAGAACCCTAAAAGTTACAAAAAAACCTTGGTACCTCTAGTGTTGTTAACCTTTATTTTGTAACCTCTACAAGATATGGAGACTTATTTGATGGGAAAATAACAAGCTTGTATGTTAGAAGAATTATTTACCATGACTTAGAGACGAGGAAGGAGGATCCCTCCAAGGAATGTGTTTGCAATGATTATCTCTATGATAGTAAACTTGGAGACAAGGTCTAGATTATATGTCCATTTTTTAAATTAATTTTGCTACCCAAAGATGATCCTAGTTCAACACATAATAATAGCCATTGGTACCAGAATAGATCCATTTAAGGGATACCTATGGAGAATATCTAGGGGAGATGTTTCCTCCTTCAAATTTAGAGGTCTGGCATGGATTTTCTTAGGGGTTGTCAACAATGATAGTCTTATCTACCATGACGAGTTTACAGAGTACATGTTCAAGTAGTACCTTGAGAACTTAAGATATGATACTACATTTAGTAGGGAACATAAGAACAAGAAAGGTGGAAAGATGTATGTGCAAGATGAGATTGAAGATTACAATTTATTTCCTCCATTACTTCAGCTGACTAAACCAAACAAACAAAATTATTCTAATTCTTTTGAAATAGTGAAGGTGAGAGCATAAAATGGAAGATCAGTTTTATTTTAAGTTAAAATCGCAAGCCTAGTTCTCAAGCATGCACCAAATGGAGTAGGAGCAAGTTTTAGGTTTCAAAAATTAAATGAGTATGTAAAAGCATCTGCCATTGGTGTATGGAACATTTTTGTTTGTCAAAATTGCAGAGCACAATCAACAAATGTACATGTTGTAGTGGTAATCAATAAATGTGACAAGGCAAATGCTTACAAATCATGTAGAATATCAAAGACAGATTAGTCAATTTCAAGCTAGAACATATCACCTTATTATAAAATTTATTTAATGATGTTTTAGTTAAATGTTGTGTGTACCTAAAGGTAAAGCATTTTCTTTATTGTTACTTATTTTAAAGAATCAATTATGTTTTAGTAAGAAAAGAGAAAAACTCTATAACTATGTAAGGAGAAGGTAAAGAATGGATCTTTTTCCAACTTCTCACAAGGAGAACTTCATGAGAAGAGTTTTTCTTTTGTAGATTTCTTGTGGAAATTGATAGTTTTCCAATATAGCCATTGTACAAGGATTTCTAAAAAACTATGTTTTCATTTCATTGAAGAATTGAGGGAGCAAAATGAACTCTGTGTTGGATATTTCTTCATGGATTGCAAGTTTTTCTTATGTTAATTTGTAGGTCTCTGTTATATGTTAATTTGTACTTGAGTTTATTACAAAAACCTTGTGTTCTGAATTAGTTGCATATTCTTCATATGTTCAATGTATGGCCTTTTTATATGTTGGGAATGAGTAATTGCCTATTTTATTAGTTAATGTTTGTGAGTACAAAACTTTTGAACTTTGTGTCATTAAATTTCTTTGTGCTCACTTTTATTCTAAGTCTTTTCATGAGAAGTCTAGGTGTTTTTCTTATGTCTCTCATCTAGGGTTTCTTTCTTTTCCATTCCTTATAGTTTCCATTCCTGATTTCTAGTCAAAAGCATATCCTAGAAAATTCAAATTAAATCAGAAATTGCCCTTCTCAAATTCAAAGGAAGGTCATCATCCCTTTGATGATTTCTCCAATTCTTGTAGGCATTTTTGTTACAATTCCTTGAGCAAGTCATAGTTTTCTTAACTATTCCAAAATGACAAATTTGTTTACTAACACAATTGAAACTAAAACCATTATGGATTGAGTAGGTAGATGTGTACATTCCAATGTGTGTCTTGTCCTTGGTGGAAATAGAACCATTAACCTAATGATTTTTGGCCATATGTTAAGCATCTGGCTCAAAAATTATTTTCTAAAGTAGATGTTTGGTTGGATCCTAAGGAAAGATCCATTCAATATTTTAGAATCTAAACCATTTAAAGTAATTATTATGCATTAACTATACTATATAATCATCCCAATTCTTGATATAGAGTTTAATTGTAAAATAAATTCTCAAGTACATTGATTTTCATGATTTCTTTTTTTGTTGGAAACCATGGAAAATCTAGAATTTTACTTGATTGATTATAGTATAGCCTCATGGGCATTTTTTCCTCTTTATGGATGCTACCTTGAGTTCTCTAATTTTCATCACTATTGCTAGTGTGTTTGGACATACTAGGGTAGGTCATATAATTGTGATTAAGAGTGTATTGATGCAATTAAGAGATTCCATTAGTGAGGAGGAAGGCTAGTATTGTGTGTAGGCATAACGTTCCTAAACTGACATCCATCTATGTCTTGGGATCGAGGGGTACTACGGGTAGTGGGTACCTCGCACACCCTGCTTACTTGAGTATTATCCCATCTGTCCATTCATATTTTCTCACCTTCTTCTAGGTGTCTCTTCAAATTGGGGGTTCCTTTATACTCTATAATGATGTCTTAGTATCCTTCTTCCTCAATAGACCTTGTCTTGATAAGAGTGGTAACCACCTTCCATGTAGGTATATTGGTCTTGTGTGTATATGAACATATTAATTACATCACTTGAACTTTTCCCATTGAGTAGATCGGATGAAGAATTCAATGTTTCCATTTTCTATGTTGATACGCTTGATTTGGAGAATGAGGAATTATCTTAGTTCATGCTCTATTGGGAAGACCAAAGCTATGGTTTAATTCCCCATGGTGAGAACCCTAAAAGTTTAAAAAAACCCTGGTACCTCTTGTGTTGTTCACCTTTATTCCATTGCCTCTACAAGATTTGGAGATTTGTTTCAATGGAAAACAACAAGCTTGTATGTTAGAAGAGTTTTTTTACTATGACCCAAAGATAGGAAAGGAGGATCCCTCCAACAAATGTGTTTGTAATTATTATCTCTGTGATAGTAAATTGGGAGACGAGCTCTAGATTACAAGTCCATTTGATAAAGTGATGTTGCTACCTTAAGATGATCCCAGTGCAACACATAATAATAGCCACTAGTACTGGAATAGCTCCATTATGGGACCTATGGAGAATGTTTAGGGGAGATGTTTCCTCCTTCAACTTTAGATGTCTACCATGGCTTTTCTTATGGGTTTCCAACACTGATAGTCTTCTCTACCATGACGATTTTATAGAGTACATTAAGTAGGGAACATAAGAACAAGAAAAGTGGCAAGATGTATGTGCAAGATAAGATTGAAGAGTACAGTTTATTCCCTCCATTACTATTGGACATAATTTCTGCCACCTCAGTCAAAGAATATTAATTCAAAAACTTCTTCCATCCATCTTCCAGCAATGTCAAAAATAGCATTTAATGTAGAACCTTCATCCACCACCGACCTGCAGACCAGTCCTGACCATGTGCATTGAACATGTGTTTTGAATGTTGATTTTTAGAAAGTTCTCAGACCGCTATAAATAGAGGTAACATGTAATGGTTTATTCATCAAGCAATAGAAATTACCTTGATCACCAAGTATTGGCATTTTGCATGTTTGGTTAATTTTTGTGTGTGTAATATTATGTGTTTGTGCATATGTTTCACCTCCTACAAGTGATATCAGAGCTAGGGTTGTTAGAGTCATGTCAATGTGAAGATCCATGGTTAGAGTTTGTGTATTGCAAGAGATTAATCACTGAAGTTTGCATCTGCCCAAATTAGAAGTGTTTGTAAAATTTGTCTATAGGGTTTAAGGGTTTGTTGCTAGTTGTTGCTATCAAAAAGGAAAAGGAGTGCCAATAAAGCTAAATATTGTGAAGTGAGCCACCAATAGAAATAAAAGGAGATCATTATTAGAGTCTGAGGTGTTTGATGCTAAGAAGTCACTGAGCACATTAAAAGAGGGAAATCAATGAGAAGCCACATAGATCAGGAGGAAATCAAAGAAGCTACAAATCACAAATTTGAAGGAATCAATAAGTATGAGCCACCACCAAAGATCATTGTGTGGCCATAGAAAGTGAGATCATAGGGAAAAAGGTGAAGGTAGTCATTGGAAAGAAGACAAAAGAGAATGAAGGAGATATGCATAGGCGTTTAGAGATATTTTGGAAGCTACCAGAATTTTGCAAGAAGACGGTTGAAGGTTGTTGTATTAGAGACCGATCTTTATTATTGAAGACTACAACAAAGAAAAAAGTCGAAGATAAAAAAGAGGCACAACAAAAAGACAATGCTACCAATCTAATTCCAAAGGGAGATTACAGAAAATTAAGCCACCAAGTCTAGGGTTTATAGTTCCAAATTGAAGGAGAATCTGCCAAAGGAGATTGTTGACCAATAAATCAAAGGTAAGGGTTTTGCAAAAAATCATTGTAAAGGAGGAGTTAGATTGTAAGAGAAAGAGATCATTGAAGCCCCTACCTCAAAGGGTTAATGGAGTCAATTGCACAGAGATTCATTTCTATTGTGTGTTTTTGAAAGTGTTTGCACATTAGATCACTCAAGACTAAAGATCACACCAGGGCTGCCAAGTTGTTGAAGAAGAAGTCACCACCAAAGGTTTTGAGGAGATCAAGGTTGCGTAAGTTTGGAAAAGAGAGGAGGCACTACTATTGGAGACCAAGTCGTTGTTTTTTGCTTGCAAGTATTTGTTTGCAAAAAAAGCCATAGCTATTAAAAGGATCACAAAAGATTGTGGGCTTGCAGAAGTCAAAACCACAGTTAGCTCAAATAAATTGAAGAAGGCAGATTGTAGAAAAGAGGTCACCAAAATGCAATATTGTTGTAGTGATAGCAAAGTGCAGCAACACATCTGGACATGAAGGCATTAAGGAGAAAGTTCTAGAAATAAAGATGTTGAAATATTTGAGGTTGAAATTAAGGGGGAGTGTTGGATGTAATTTCTCCCACCTCAGTCAAAGAACATTAATTCAGAAGCTTCTTCCATCCATCTCCCAGCAATGTCAAAAATAACATTTAATGTAGAACCTTCATCCACCACCAACATGTAGACCAGTCCAGAGCATGTGTGTTGAACATGTGTTTTGAATGTTGATTTCGAAAAAGTTCTCAGTCCTCTATAAATAGAGGCAACATGTAATGGTTTATTCATCAAGCAATAGAAATTGCCTTGATCACCAAGCATTGACATTTTGCATGTTTGGTTAATTTCTATGTGTAATATTATATGTTTGTGCATATGTTAACATCCTACAATTGCTTCAATTGACTAAACCAAAAAAAAAAAATTCTTTGAATTCTTTTGAAATGGTGAAGGTGTGAGCATAAAATAGAAGATCAGTTTTATTTTAAGTTAAAAATCATTAGCCTAGTTGTCAAGCATACAACAAACAGAGTAGGAGTAGGTTTTAGGTTTCAAAAATTGACTGAGTATGTAAAAGTGAGTGCCATTGGTGTATGGAACATTTTTATTTGTCAAAATTGCATGGCACAATCAACAAATGTGCATGTTATAGTTGAAGGCAATTAGACTAGTGATCTGTTGATCACAAAACATCAAACATATAAAAGCCCAAATTGCCTTAGAAATGAAGAGGTTGGGCATCAATATATAGAGTTCTAGATTTACAAGGGAGTTATGGCACACAACCACAATGCCATCAACTCAACCATAAAACTAAATGTTGAACCTGAAAGTCAAGGAAGGCAACTACAAACTTAATGAGCCCAATGGGCATTACAAATATGTCAAAGATGGCTACTGTACATGTTGTTGACTACTACACATGATAATTGCTATCATCCTCCCCCATAATGACCATTGGGAAGAACTTGGAGTAGATCTCTAAGTGTCTCCAACCTTTCACGAGCTAGAGGCTTCGTAAAGATGTCAGCTAGCTGATCCCCTGTACTATAGTACACAATCTCGATCAATCCCTGTTGAACCAACTCTCTAATAAAGTGATGTTGAATCTCAATATGTTTGGTCCTACTATGAAATACTGGATTCTTAGTCATCTATATAGTACTCTTGTTGTCACAATACAACAAAGTAGGTCCATTCTGTATATGGTGTAAATCCTCCAATAGTCATCTCAACCACACTGTTTGGCATGCTACAAATGTTGCATCTTTATACTTTGCCTCTGCTGTAGAAAGTGATACAGTTGGTTATTTCTTGGACTTCCAAGAGAATACTGCTGAAACAAGACTAAAAGTATAACCAGAAGTAGACATTCGATCATCTATGGAACCTGCCCAATCTGAATCTGTATAGCCAATCAGCTTACTATCCTCTGAATGCTGAAATCTAAGACCATAACTCAATGTCCCTCTGACATATCTAAGAATCCTCTTAGCTACACTCTAATGTGTTTACTTAGGTTCTGACATGAACCTAGATACCAAGCTCACTGCATATGTGATATCTAGTTGAGTAGTAGTTAAGTAGATCAAACTACCAATCAACTATCTGTATAGAGTGGGGTCCACTGGATTTGACACATCCAAGTTAGACAACTTAAGTCCAACTTCAATGGGTGTTGCAATTGGTTTGCAACTATTCATCTAAAATTTCTGTAGGATGTCTAAAGCATATTTCTTCTGAGACATGAATATTTCACCTTTTTTTGCCATACTTCTATACCAAGAAAATAGTGCATCTGTCCCAAATCCGTCATCTCAAATTCAGCAACCATAGCTTCTCTAAACTGTGCAAACAAATCTGAATTATTCCCAGTGTAGATAAGATCATCAACATAGATAACTAAGAAAAAAATATCCTTAGCTGAGATCCTAATATAAAGATTTGGATCTGATTGACTTCTTAAGAAACCTTTCTATTGTAGGTATGAGTCTATCCTTGAATACCATGCTTTTGGTGCCTGCTTAAGACCATACAAGGCCTTCTTTAATTTGTAAACATAATGTTCTTTAGAAGGCATTTCAAAACCTTTAGGTTGAGAAACATACACTTACTCATCAATATATCCATTCAAAAAAGCACTCTTTACATCCATTTGATAAACTATCCAACTCTACTGAGCTACCAAAGCCAAAACCAATCTGATAGTATCCATTCATACTACAGGTGCAAATGTTTTAGTGTAATCAATACCTTCATGTTGAGTGTATCCCTTGGCTACCAATCTAGCCTTATGTTTATCAATGCTTCCATTAGATTTACACTTAGTTTTATACACCCACCTTGTACCAACAATTTCCTTACCAGGAGGTAGTTGAACCAAATCCCATGTGTCATTCCTTTCAATTGTTTCTATCTCACTATTCATTGCTTCAACCCACTCTTCTTTTTCTTGAGCTTGTTCAAATGTTTGTGGCTCATTACTTTCCATGATTTGAGTCATCAAAGCATAATTCAATTGTTCTTGTGATCTTGTTGTCATTTTCTCAAAGTTTGAATCCAACATAAGAGTTGATAGATGATTCTTTTCTGTCCTCTTTTGATATTTTTGATACTTTTATGTTCCTGTACTAGAAGACTCAGGTTCATTTTCTTCTTCTTCAACTTCCTCAATCATTATCTCTTTTCCCTTGGTTTCATTTTCCTTTGTATATTCTGTCGCTTCATTGAATATCACATCTCTACTTATAACAAGCTTCTTTCCTATTGGGTCATATAATCTATATGCTTTATTTTCTAATCCATGCCTGATAAAAATACATTTTAGGCCTTTATCATCTAACTTAGACCTTTTTTCTTTTGGTATGTGTGCATAAGAAACACACCAAAATACTCTCAAATGATTAACACTTGGCTTTACCCCAGACCATGCTTGTTCAAGAGTCATTCCCTTAACTACTTTTGTAGGATTCCTATTGAGAAGATATACATTTGTGCAAACTGCTTCCACCCAAAACATCTTATCTAAATTCTTCTCTTTCATCATACTCCTTGCCATTTCAACAATGGTCCTATTCTTTCTTTCAGCAACTCCATTTTTTTGTGGAGTGTAAGAAGTAGTGAACTCTCTCTTGATTCCATGATTTCTACAGAAATCTAGAAACTAGTTTGATTTGTACTCACCCCCATTATTTGACCTTATCACTTTGATGTACTTACCACTTTGTTTTTCAACCAACCTCTTGAATTCTACAAACTTGTCAAACACTTGTGATTTTGAAACCAAACAATATACCCAAGTTTTTCTTGAGTAATCATCAATGAAGGTTAGAAAATACTTTGATTTATTCAAAGAAGGTATTTCCATAGGACCACACAAATCCGTATGGATTATCTCAAGATGTTGCTTAGCTCTACTAGATTTACCAACTGGAAAGTTAGGTCTATGTTGTTTGCCAACAACACATTCTTCACACACTTCTTTTGTATTTTCAATGAATTGTAGACCCTCAACCATTTTAAATCTCTTGAGTAAAATTAACCCACTAGAGCTAAGGTGGCCATATCTTTGATGCCAAATTCTACTTTCATTCATTTCACTAGACCTTAATGCTTGGTTTCCTTGGGTTAAATGGAGAGGAAACTGTTGATAACTGAGAGGGGGGGTGAATCAGTTATCATAATTATTTCCCTTATTGAACTTTCTTATTAATTGATGCAGCATTGAATCAAACACAAAAAACATTACCATGAAATAAGAAACACATGACACAGTATTTTTGACATGGAAACCCTGTTAAGGGAGAAAACCACGGGGTGATTAACCCAAAATTATTCTCTGTTAGAAGAATAGGAAATTACAAAATGGCACTTGCCAATTAGGGCTCACTGCCCGAGCACACTGCTCACAAGAGGCCCACTGCCTACAAGAAGACACACTGTCTACAAAGTGATAAAAATCACAGTCTTGAACTGATTGGAAGCATCTGCATATGCTGGAGTTCAGTTCTGGTGAGGCTCAGTACACTGATCTGCTGCACTTCATCTTTTCTCTGTTCTTTATTCTGCTGTCCTTTCACATACCAGATCTATCTTGGTACTTCTGCTTTGTTCTGCACTTCTTCGCATATATCTTGACATAGTCACACCCTTCACAACTAAATCCATCCTCTATATATATCCGCACAAGTAATTTCATCACCTTTCTAGTCGGCATCCGGAACAGTCTAGTTTCTTACAAACTCTGTTCTGTCGGCTGAATCCTTTCTCACCAAGCAATGCGGATCAAGCATATACTTGTAGATATCATTAATCATGTCGGCCAAACATGATTCATGCCTTCACAACCTTTATCATCAACAGTAACACATCCGGAAAGTAGTCTGATACTCTGTCAGTCAGTTCTTCCTCTATTTTCACTGTCTCTCAGGAATCCGGTACTCAACTATTCATATCTTTTTCCTTGTCCATCACCGGAGGCTAAATCCTTGGAATATACCACTCAAGGTAGTCCTCTTGACTTCCCCAAATCCATACTGCACCAAGACACTTCCTCTGAGAGATCCGGACCAATCTGTCGGACCTTGCCACATGCTCTGTTCTTATTCACCGGACCACAACAATCTTTATTCTGACTTCCGGTAGAGACACATCATGACTTGCGGATATGTGGGATGACCTTTGTTGCTATCTGCTCCCGGATCTCAAGATCTTTTGCATGAGCATTATTCTTTCTTATTTCTAATTCCTTTTCTAGGCTTTTAGGAATAAGAGATATGATCTCAATGAAAGCCTTATTGTATATGTTCAGATATTTGACTGTGGCTTCCTACAGAATCTTTTGGTCAGCCTCACTGTAGTCATCATAAAATTTAGTCATTGGTAGAAGGTTTCCATCCACCGTGACCAACTTGATTACACTCTCTAGAGACAGAGTGGGCTTTTCAACAGATACCTCTGCCATTTCATCCTTGTCTTGGCCTGTGGAGGGTTTACCGGATCCTTTCTTCTTCTGCTTCTTTATTTCTTTTACTCCCTCATCTGACTCTATTTCCTCTTCATCCTTTTGGCTTTCATAAGCCCTTGTGGCTTTTGTCTTGGATCTTTTACCGGATGCCTGGACTTCCAGTTTTGAACTTTTGGTTGTGGGAGGTACAGATCTTTTTGATGATCTGGTCTGGATGGGAGTTTCAACCGGAACACTTTGTTTACTTTTCTCTTCTTCCTCAGCCTTTCTCCTCTTTTCCCGGCTGGCATCTAGTGCCTCTTTTGAGATGCCTAGGCCTTGAGCAATATGCTCAACTTCTTTTCTTACCTTCCTCTTTATCTCCGGTTCCCTGAGTTCTACATGTATCTTTACACTTAGTTCCTCAAAGGTTCCAAACCTTTCTACCTTAGGATCTTTGGGTTGGCTTAGCATGTGTTGAACATGCAGCTCTACTATCTGTTCATCCACTTCATACCCCATGGGCATGATCCAAATAGTCCTTGGCTCCACTGCCTCCATTAGACACTGATCTGTTTCTACCATGAAGCATACTGTGTCTTTGTATTTTTCAACAAGGGATTGGGGTATTCTTTCTCTTGCATGCATCATGCTTTGGAAGTTCTTGAAGTATCCCCATAGAGCTGTATTTCTTGCTTTAGCATCCCCAAGTCCATGCAAATAGTCTCTGATTTGGATGGCAACCGGTCTGTCATTCTGCCATATCCATCCACTGGATCTAGGAAGCTCATTCATGTAGTAAAAGAAGAGACAAAGGATCAGATTGCCATACTTGAAGGAGTTTTTCTTGTCCTTCTTGATCTTCTGCAGATTTTCAAAGAGTTGGTTCACAAGAAGCTCACACAAGTCAAAGTCTACATTCTCCTTTAACATTTGATAAGCTGTGTAGATTGCAGTTCCCGGTACTAAATTTTCCCTACTGGAATGATAGATTTTGTAACCAATTATCATAGCTGCAAATTTGACATCCGGTTCAGTGATGTCATCAACTGTCATAGCTCTCTTGTCAAACTTGGATCCGGTTGCATCACTAACTGTCTGATTTTTGACAGAATTGAGAACAGGTAATCCACCAGATGAGTGCAGACCGGTTACAGCCCTAATTGCATCTTTGGTGATCTTGAAGGGCTGGTTCAACCATAGGAAGTTGTCATGTACTCTACTTAGTACATACCGGACCCATTCATCTTCTTCAAAACAAGGGAAATGAATGCACTGTGCAAAGTGTTTGTCCTGGATGGCTTTGTACTGAGGTTTGATCTCAAAGGAGTCATCTATCAATTGTTTGTGATAGATATCCATCAGCTTTGATTCTCCAAAGTCTTCAAGATTCGCATGGATGTAAACCCTAATATCTTCCGTATGCAATACACCATGAGGAACACTAGAGAAGGCTCCTAGTGGATCTACCTCTAATGATTTGTAAGGATGTTTCTTGAATGTGGGGCGAGGTCTATCAGAGATCTTAACTATATTTGGAGTAGCCATTCTTCAAAGATTTGCAGTGAGATAATGAAAAACGGAGAATACCTTATGCGCCTTCGGTTTGCACGGAGTGGTGGGATTGATTTCTTTATGCAATGACTTTGGCAGGAGATCTTTGGTGTGCTTGATGAATTTTGTTGCAGAGCTCCACTTTTCGCTTCTTCTTGAGTGTAGAATGAGCAAATGATTTTTGAGAAATCCCTTATATTGCTCTGCAAACCCTAATATCTGTTTGCAATAAATGCTTCACCTATATTATTCCGGTTTGCCTTGTCTGGATAGCTTGGAGTATCCTGGATCAGTCCTGATCTGTGAACATCATCCAGATCTTTCAATCATGAATAAATTGAGGTGACACATTACAAGAACATCCCAAACACTCTGTCCAATCCGTAGAATAAGATAGTGCACTTCCGGATCTCTCCGGACCTTTTTGTAATCCTCTGTCATACCGAAGCATCTCTCGGAACAGGTCTTACTTGATCGATCACAGCTTCTTCATAACTCCATGCGGACCTCTGAAATCTTATTTGGATCATCTCAAGACTTATATCTTTAAACCTTTTACTCCGCATCTTGTGCCACAGCAGGCACCACTTAATTGGCTGGGGGAACAGGATTTTCTTTGAGTCTCCCCCTGAGCCAGAGCTAAATTTTTAATTTCCGGAAGAAATATCAGCACCAGAGTCTGGTGCAGATCCAACCTCTACATTCTCTAAACTTTTCTTCACCCAAATATTGCTCATCTGATTCCTAACTTCATCCGCATTCATCTTTTGTTTACCCTTGTCTTGATTCTGATTATACACCGGACCTCTTTTGTCCTGATTCTTGCTTCTGCAGACTTTAGCATTATGACCGGACCTATTACAGATTTGGCAAATAACATTTCTTTGCATAATTGACTGATATCCTCTTGATCTGCATTGATTAGCCATATGACCTACTCTATTGCATGTAAAGCATCTACCTTTGAATGATTTGTTTACTTGCATATTTCTGCATTCATGGGATTTGTGTCCATACCTTTTGCAGTTGAAGCACTGTCCGGAGAAGGATGAATTAATCTGATTCATTCTCTTTCTGCACTAATTAGCTTTGTGACCAAAGTGGTTGCAGCTGTGGCAGTATCCATTGAAAGATGAATATCTTTGAGCATTGGGCTGTCTTACCGGAGGTCTTCTAGGCCTGTTTCTTGGATTTTCTGATGCAAAATTCTTTTGACCGGATTCGGAGCTTTCTCCTTTCTCACATCCCAAACCATACTTGTCATCTGTCCCTTTTTGACTTCCAAGAAGAACTTCAAGTTGAGCAGAGCTTATCTTGAATTTCTCTTTATATTCATTTGCTGTTTGAAGGTCACTTTTGAGAGAGGCAATTTGATCCTCAAGTTTTTCTTCATTATCTTTGGCATCTTCAAGATCAGATTCAAGATGTCTGATAATCCTGTCCATCTGGTGGCATTCTTCTGATTTTTCTTTAAGAGATTGTTTTAGATTGTCTTCAGCCTTTCTTTTTTCTTCAATCTCTTGAGTAAACTTTATAGTTCCTAATTCCATTTCATGTCTTAACATAATGACTTCTTTTGATAACTTTTCACATAACTTGGTTTGCTCAGTCAATTCTTCATTTGTATTGCTTTCTTCACTTTGTCTTGCCAACTGTTGGAGCAGCTCCTTTCTCTTTTTCATAGAGAGACTTAATTTGTCTTTTAATTCTCTCATGAATTCATCAGCCTGTTTGAGTCTTTCCTTTAATTCATTGACTTCAGAATTTGACTGTTCAAGATCCTCAAGGGCAGTCTTGAGTTGCTCTCTTAAACCATATGCATCCATTTGAACTCCCAGATCTTCCTCAAGCTGTTAGGCTCTATTAGGAGGAACTTAGCTCTGATACCAATTGTTGATAACTGAGAGGGGGGGGTGAATCAGTTATCCTAATTATTTCCCTTATTGAACTTTCTTATTAATTGATGCAGCATTGAATCAAACACAAAAAACATTACCATGAAATAAGAAACACATGACACAGTATTTTTGACGTGGAAACCCTGTTAAGGGAGAAAACCACGGGGTGATTAACCCAAAATTATTCTCTGTTAGAAGAATAGGAAATTACAAAATGGCACTTGCCAATTAGGGCTCACTGCCCGAGCACACTGCTCACAAGAGGCCCACTGCCTACAAGAAGACACACTGTCTACAAAGTGATAAAAATCACAGTCTTGAACTGATTGGAAGCATCTGCATATGCTGGAGTTCAGTTCTGGTTAGGCTCAGTACACTGATCTGCTGCACTTCATCTTTTCTCTGTTCTTTATTCTGCTGTCCTTTCACATACCGGATCTATCTTGGTACTTCTGCTTTGTTCTGCACTTCTTCGCATATATCTTGACATAGTCACACCCTTCACAACTAAATACATCCTCTATATATATCCGCACAAGTAATTTCATCACCTTTCTAGTCGGCATCTGGAACAGTCTAGTTTCTTACAAACTCTGTTCTGTCGGCTGAATCCTTGCTTACCAAGCAATGCGGATCAAGCATATACTTGTAGATATCATTAATCATGTTGGCCAAACATGATTCATGCCTTCACAACCTTTATCATCAACAGTAACACATCCGGAAAGTAGTCTGATACTCTGTCAGTCAGTTCTTCCTCTGTTTTCACTGTCTCTCAGGAATCCGGTACTCAACTATTCATATCTTTTTCCTTGTCCATCACCGGAGGCTAAATCCTTGGAATATACCACTCAAGGTAGTCCTCTTGACTTCCCCAAATCCGCACTGCACCAAGACACTTCCTCTGAGAGATCCGGACCAATCTGTCGGACCTTGCCACATGCTCTGTTCTTGTTCACCGGACCACAACAATCTTTATTCTGACTTCCGGTAGAGACACATCATGACTTGCGGATATGTGGGATGACCTTTGTTTCCATCAATGACAACAACCATGAATCCATATAGTGTCTCTTGCCAACAGAAACATCCTATCACCTGTCATTTTTGCTCTTGCAACAACTACATTTCTTTTTAACATATCTCTTATTATGCACTCTTTTTCATCAAAGGTCACTTGATAATTTTGCTCTAACATTTGTCCAATAGACAACAAATTCTTTTTGAGAGATAGAACCAACAATCTTTCATTGATATGTTTTACCTCACCATATTTTGTTGCAACTGCAATAGTACCCTTACCTTTGGTTCCATGAGATTGATTATCTCCTAATACCACTGTACTATGATGGTTTTCATCTAGATTGATAAACAAATTTTCATTAGATGTCATACACGATGAACATCCAGAATCAATGTACCATACATTATTCTCACTAACATTTGTATTGAAATAAGAAATAAACAAAATTTTCTTATCTTCAATAGTATTGTGAGCATTTGTCTTTTCTGCTTCACCTTGTTTACTCCAACATTCTGATGCATAGTGCCCAAACTTGTTGCAATGAAAGCATTGGACATTCTTTTTATCTCCCCCATTATTTCTACCTCTTCCTCTTCATGTTCCTCTGAAGTTGCTACTTCTTCCTCTGAAACTATTACCTCTTCCTCTATAATTGCTAGATTCACCTTTGTATTCGTTTTTGTTTTGATTCCTGAAAAACATGTTTCTTTTATCTCTTATGCTTGCTTTAGAGACAAATGCTTGTTCTAGACCTTCCTCATTACTTTTCATTCTTTCTTCAGCAATTAACAATATTCCACTTAGTTCATCTATTTGCATAGTTGTGAGATCTTTGGAAATCTCAATTGTAGAAACTACACCATCAAATTTAGGAACTAAACTCCTTCAAATTTTCTCAATGACATGCTTGTCATCCACAGTTTCTCCTAGAACTTTCATTTGACTAACTAGGCCTTCTACCTTTGTTAGAAATTCATTTACACTTTCACTATTGACCATTTTTACATTTTCAAAAAATTTCCTCATAGTTTGTAATTTTACAGTTTGTGCACCTTGATAGGCATTATTGAGAATTTGCCAAGCTTGCTTAGAATTACTAGCACCACTTATCCTAGGAAAAATAGCTTGATTGATTGCGCCTTGAACCAAAAATAAGGCTTCATTATCCTTCTTTACATTTGCTTTGTATTCTTTCTTTTGTTGATCATTTAATGCATTAAACGCAGCTGTATCAAGTTCTACATACCCTATTTGTACAATTTCCCAAAAATCTTAGGGTCTGCATTCTAGTACACCAATATGTGAAATTGTCCCTTTCAAACACAAGAATTAACATGTTAGACATAACATTTCCTACCATATTTGCCATAAGAGGAATATGCAAAGTAACCCAAAGGCTCAACACAAAAAATCTAGAGAGATCTCTGCAAATGGATACTCTCACTGTCCTTTCAAATAGGACCCACACCAAAAAGATTTTTATATTATATTGTTTTGGTGTATAAGTGTTGGTTTCAACTGATAATGCACTTAGTTACAAATACTTTTCTTATCACTTTACAAATCAAACACTTTGAAAAGTGTAAGCTTATCAAATTTCAATGCTTTAAACATATGACTACCAACCAACACTTGTATTCACCTTTTTCCTTAAAATTAATAAAATGGCAGCATAAATACAAATCTCCTTAATATTTGGAACAATATTTTATTACCACCTCCCACTTATTGATTTTAAATATCATACCATTAAATAAGGGGGGCCCACCTTACAAGGAATAAAGGAGATTTAAAAAAAAAAAACATGGACGGTTTTATGACTTTTACGTGGCTTCTAGGAATAAAAGTTTTAAGCTCTTAAAACTTTGAAAAAAGAGACATCCAAAAAAAGTCAAAGCTTTTCAAAAAAAGGCTTTCACATGCAATAGACTTTTTATTTTTTAAACTTCCAAATACTTAATTTTTATTTTTTTAAACTTCCAAATACGACCTCTTGTGAAAAGAAATTCACTTCTCTCGTGAAAAGAAATTCACTCCTCCTCGCTTCACGGCTTGCATGCCTTAGACATAGAGAAATGTTTTGAAAACTTTTACAAGAAGCTTCTTCACACAACGTGCCTCCTCCCATGCTGGCACACGGACAAGGGTAACAGGTAACGCAGCAAAAACTTTTTTTTAATGGCACTCCAGCTCTGAATTCACCTTGAGCAGTCTCTAGCTTCACCCTACTGCAATAGCTCTTCTGGTGGCTTGCTCTGCTGAATTCCAATCCTACACAAAATAATCAATAGAGTTGTCTGGCTCTAATACCAAATGAAGGCAAATGAGAACAAACTAGTGATCTGCTGATCACAAAACAACAAACATACAAAAGCCCAAATTGCCTTAGAAATGAAGAGGCAGGGCATCAATATATAGAGTTCTAGATTTATAAGGGAGTTATGGCACACAACCACAATGACAACAACTCAACCATAAAACTAAATGTTGAACCTGAAAGTAAAGGAAGGCAACTACAAACTTAATGAGCCCAATGGGCATTACAAATATGTCAAAGATGGCTACTGCACATGTTGTTGACTGCTACACATGATAATTGCTGTCAATAGTGGTAATCAATAAATATGACAAGGCAAATACTTACAAATCCTGCAGAATGTCAAAGACAAACTAGTCAATTTCAAGCTAGAACATATGACCTTATTATAAAATTCATTTAATAATGTTTTAGTTAAATGTTGTGTGTACCTGAAGGTAAAGGGTTTTTGTTTATTGTTACTTATTTTCAAGGATCAGTTACATTTTAGTAAGAAAAGAGAAAAACTCTATAACTATGTAAGAAGAAGGTAAAGAGTGGATCTTTTTCCAACTTCTCGTGAGGAGAGCTTCATGAGAAGATTTTTTCTTCTTTAGATTTCTAGTGAAAATTGGTTAGCTTTCTAATCTAGCCATTGTACAAAGATTTTTGAAAAATTGTGTTTTTATTTAATTGAAGAATTGAGGGAGCAAAATGAACTCTGTGTAAGATATTTCTTCATGGATTGCAAGTTTTTCTTATTTTAATTTGTAATTCTTGGTTATGTTTAGTTGCACTTGAGTTTAATACAAAAACCTTGTGTTTTGAAATAGTTGCATATTCTTCATATGTTCAATGTGTGACATTTTTATATGTTGGGAGATCCATATCTATGTCATCAAAAATGATTATGAGTTGAATGTTTTCATGGGAAGCACCCTTGTGGACATATATACCAAATGATATGCTCAGCATGTACATAGGGTAAAGAGGCCGCGAAAGAGTTTGTTGTGTAAATGATCAATGCTAGGCAAGATATGTTCTTGCAGATAAAGGAAGAAGATGATGAAAAGAAAAGAATACACTTCAGTACTATTGTAAAGTGTATTCTTATGTCCCTAAAAGCATGCATCATTAACATCGACTATGATGAAGTGGCAATATTTTTTTTAATACTAGAGAGAAAAGAAATTTACAAGAATCTGAGGGTGTCTATGTTATTAATGTTTGACAAGGAGAAAACCTTGATCTCCTAAAATGAGATTGATTAAATACTTTGGCCACATAGAGGATAATTTTGAAAAGGAAATTGGAAGTCAAAGTGGAATTATTCCTAGATCAAGAGAAAACCCCTTATACAGTGCACTTTGGGTTGCTCAAGGACTCCTACATAAAGTATCCACAGGAATGTTGATAAATGCATACTACTATTCGCAAATAATGATGATCCATAGGGAAATACTAATCCTGGGGTCAAAGCAAACATGAGAAGAATGTTAGGCTGAATTTATATTTATTATGTTAGTTTATATCGGCAAATATGTTTGATTAGTTTGTATTGGCAATGTGGTTGTTAGTTGGTATCGGTGAGTAGTTACTCTCGACCGGTGTGTCGTTCGTGATGGTTGGCAACCATCTAACAAACCTATATATGTATCATCATTCCAATGCATGAACAACAGTTTTTGGTGTTGAATGTACTTCTCTAGTTTGAATCAATAAGATATACTTTTGAGTTCTCGTCTCATTGCAATGTGATTCTCGTATGATATTATTGTCATGTTATATTTCTATTTACTGTATGAATTTAAACATTTCATTTTGTGGGTAAACATTTGGCACCATTGCCTAAGCGAATTTGTTGAACATCCATATGGGAGAATGGCATCATGATGGGGCAGCCAACCAAAGAGCCAGTACAAGCAAATGAGGATCGTGAAGATGCTATGATGGAAGACCTCTACAGTCTGTGTGAATTATCATTGAAGAACCACATATGAAGGGAGATTCTTAGGTGAGAGATCCCTTAGTCGGTCATCTGGGATTGATTGTATGTTAACCAAGAGGTCGACCATCTCCTCACTAGACTGCCAAGCCGAGATACAAGCCGAAGACGTATGTTTGGCAACTAAGGCCTGTACAACTGAGAATTCATGCCCATACAACTTAACAAAGATAAAAATAGAGTACCAAGTGGGAAAGAAACACCCAAAGAAAGGTTAAGATCACTAAGATTAAAATAATAAGAAGAAAGAAGGAAATGATTAAAACAAATTGCTAGAGAAACAAGTAAGAATCATGGAATAATCCAAGATACCACAAAAGAATACCAAAGACTCATCAAAGAAGATGAAGAAGAAAATTTTTGAACACCATTAACCAAAGAAAAAGATGATGAAAATGAATTAACAAAGGAACTTTAAAATAGTATACACTGAATCAGGGAATTGTCAATTTCCAAAGACGAAGAACCAAGAAGTAAAAGACCCAAGACCCCTAGGCAAAAGGACTACTAGAAGGAACCTGAAAAGCCTCAAGGTGCAAGGGATGTTGAAGAGGGATCTGGAAAGGACCCATACGTGGCCAAGAGTGCATGGAAGGAACCAAAACGTCAAGGGAGAACCAGTCCAATCAGGCTGAATGCACAAGGAGGACATCGGGGAAGGAACATGGTGACTCTGCTAGGAAGTCCAAACATGGGGAGTCTAAATATGGAGAAACAAAAACTGCTAAAGTTCCTTGGCAATAGGTCGGAGGACCTGGTCAGACATTGCAAAATGTGTGAGACCATATAGATAGTGAATGGACAAGATGACAAGTCCTATTGGCTAAGATCATTCCCAGCCACTCTGAGGGGAATTATGATAGACTGGTATAAAGAATTGGATGCCACATCAAGGGCTAATTGGGATGCACTAAAGAAAGCATTCCAAGAAGAGCTTAAGTTATTGCGAGATGATAATGAGATAGTGGCTAAAATATATAATACAAGACAAGGCAAACATGAAAATGTTTGAGCCTACAATTGAAGGTTGAAAGAATTGCTCGTAAAATTAGAAACAAAACCAGATGATAGTTTGAAGAAAAGGTGGTTCATCGAGGGTTTGTTACCCTTCATAAGGAAGAAAATGAAGATAGTACCAATAGCATCGTACACCGAGGCATACAATCAAGTGATGGACATTGAAAGTGAAGATAAAATGTCATCTCAAAAGAAAAAGAAAGATGACAGTGAAAGCATGGATGAGACTGATGAGGAAGAATCAAAAATTGTGCAAGCCTTGAGGAAGGATATGATGATGATGAATCGAAAGTTTAAGGCAGAAAAAGAAACTGCCAAGGAAGGTAAAGAATTCTGGTGTGCAAAATGTGGCAATGAAGGCCATGTGAAAGCAAATTGTCCCAAAAAGATGTTATGTGAAATTTGTCAAGTGATGGGTCATTCCATCAAGGAGTGCCCATACAACCTAAAGACAAGGAGCACCCAAGTGCTTTACACACAAGGTGAATAATTTACTCTACTGAACACACCGTTCAAACCAAATAATTAAAATGCATCACCTAGCAGATACCGTAACAATTGGAAAGGAGATAATAATAGATATAATGGTACGGGACAAGGAGGTCATATCCAGTATGATGCAAAAGGATGACCAATGTTCCAATATCGGTAATGTAATGAGTGGAGGCTTTTTGTGAGAGACTACCCAAGAAACAACCAGAATAAACCAAATGCACTATGTAAATGGTGTGGGCCTAGCGAGCATGAAGACAATGACTGCCTAAAATAAAAAGGTATTGTCAATCTCATTCACATTGAAGATGATGACAAAGAGGTCTTTGCCATCACAAGGGCACAAACGACAAAATCCAACTATCTAGACCCAATGAATGAGAAAGAAAGACTCTAAGACGCGAGGAAAGAGGTAGAGATTGCTATGGAAATAGAACAGAGGAACACAAACAAGAAGACAATCACAACCTCACGGTCAGAATCAGATAAAAATATAGTGAGTCAGGTACTGTAAACCACTATACCAATTAAGATGGTCGACCTTCTCTAGAGCATGTCACAGTTGAAGGTGGTGACAGCAAAGATAGTAGAAGAAATTCCAAATAAGGGTATTGTGGATGAGGATGCCATAGTAGAACCACCGCCAAGTGACGAGAAAGTGATCAACCTGAGATTGTTGGCAACTGACATGGGGAAAAAATTGGCAGTGGTCCATATGGAAATCGATGGGAGTCACTTGATGAACACAATAGTCAATGGAGGGTTTGGAGTGAATGTACTACTAGAGGAAACATGGAAAATCCTTGGAAAGCCTACTTTATGGCCGCAAAACTTTTAGTTAGTGGGAGCCGACCAGCATAGAATTAAAGCACTGGGAGTGATAATGGCTTAGAAGGTAAGGATTGGTACTCAACAATTCTTGTTGAATTTTGTAGTCATAATAGCATGGAATGTGTCCTATGATGCATTACTTGGGTGAGGATGGCTAATAGCTACCAAGCCCAACCACAACTGGAAGAAGAACACCCTGTCAATAGAAAATAAGGGTAAGAAGTTTATCATTGATTTTAGAACACAAACCGTCAATGAGGAGTTGACATCAGACTTTGACTCAGATGAAGGGGAATCGTCAGAAGGAGAAAGAGGGTCGATGGAGCCTAATGATGAAGGAGTACTAAAATTGCAAGAATACTTAGAAGATGAAACCAACTCCTTCAGTGGACTTTTTCATTGGAAGATGGAAGATTATGAGTTATTTCAACTGAAATGTAATATGATTTCAATAAAAGAAGTCAGCGAGAGCTCTCGAACGGACAGTGCAAGTTCTGGTAGTGCAATTCTTGGTAGTGCAAGTCTTTGTAGTGCAAGTCTCGGCAACTCTTGGGTGACTAGTACAACACTCGACAACTCTTGACTGTCTAGTGAAACACTCGGCAACATTGGACCGAGTGAATCATTATTGACCAATGAAGCACTTGATGGATTGACAAACACACGATCACTTGGCAAGAGGGAACCAATAACGAGTGACAAAAGGGAGGAAGGTAATAATCAAGAGGAAGTAATAATGCTTTTCCAGAAGCATATGAAGAGTATAAGGAAGGAGAGGCTAGAATAGGCAGTACAACAGAGCAACTAGTGGTAGAGACAAGTCGACCAGAATAGACAAGTCGACCAAGAGAGGCATAAAAAGAATATACAGAGGGTGAAGCCAATATAGATGATACACTTGCATATAAATTTGAACCAGACAAAGTGATCAGGTATGAAGAGCCATCGGTAAACAAGGTGAAACGGGGTGATGGAATTGACGACAGGAACCTAGTATTGAAAACACCGGCTAGAAAGAGATCATACAAAAGGAATAAGGACTATAGAGTATTTCTGCTAACTTGCAAATTTTTGGTGATAGGTGAAAAGTAATAGAGAAAAAATGATGTTAAAAAGTCAGATAGTTTGCCAAACATAGTACATGGCTCCCGAAAGACAACAGTTCTAGTTCCAAGGAAGGCACCTGACTCTATTGAGGATTACAAAATCAATAAAGGTACATCTTCAAATAATGAAGTTAAAATAATTAAATTGGAGAAAAGAGAGAAATATTATGACATAGAGAAATATTACGAGATAATTTGTGACAAGAAAGTTCTACAGTCGGAGTTACAGATCGAACATGGACCCGTCAAAGAAAAATGGAAAAACCCCATTGAGTTTTCTATGGAAAAAAAAGAAAAAATAGAAAGAGAGAAAATTGATATATATATATATAAAAGAGGGGGCCGTATGACTAAACAAAATCATACGAGCCCACCCCCCATTGTACACATTACACCGTATGATCAAAGACAAAGAAACTAAGTTGCAATCGTCAAAAAGCAATAGAACTTGGGTGATGGAAGCAATCAACAACAAATAAGAGATGGACAACAATAGCAGAGCATGAAGACTTACCTTATATTTGATGGCCTAGTCAATAGTTTCAATCATAATTGACAACTCATCAAGGCAATCAGTGGTAGGGGCAATGACCAGGAAGTGGCAAAATATTTATCAACAGGAGAGATTTTCACTAGACCATTGTACAACAAATACAAGAGCCATCAATGGGGCAATAAGGGCGTCCGCTTGAATAATTCTTCCGCTGAGAAGGAAGGTCTTAGCATGTTTGTGGCAATGCATGCTGGACAAGTCTTAATTGGCCACAAAGCCAGGGATAGGTATAACAAGAAGAACAAAGGAATGACAGATCCACCCTAGATACAATGGTTAAATATAATATATTGACCAAGAAAAAATTGAAGGTGAATATGGGGAATGAATCAACTTTACATAAGATTGCACTACTTCAATCCATTTTCTCAAAATGGGCACAAAACTAAATGCGAATTGGCATGTGTATGCAAATTTTATCATTACTATTTTCTTCGAATAGCAGTCTGGATGTCAGGAACCCGTTTCAGGGTCCCAGGCAGCACCATCTATTGGGTTTGAGTTCACAAGGGCTTGAACGGTCCATTGGTCTAGACAGAGAATACCAAAGCAGAGAAACGAAGATCCTTTTGGAGGGAAAATGGTGTAATTTGGAGTATACATTTTCTTTTTCTATGCAAACAAAACCATCGAGAAATGTTTTTGGTGGTCAAGATGGGAATGAGCATGCAGGTTGTTGGATAACTGATGCAGATGTGCTAGATGTGTAGTTTCTATTTTTGAATTTCTATTTTCTTAGTTAGTTTTAGTTAGATGTTTTTAGGAATTTGCCAACTTTTGTATTGCATGTTAATGCATGTAAATCATGCTATCTTTGTTTTGTTATTTCTATTTTTTCTATATAGTTTCCTTTGTAGCAAATACATATACATTATAACAAGAGTTGTAGCTCTTTGGTTTTTTTAATAGCAATAAAATAATTCTTCCTTTGTGTCTGCATATATCTTATATGGTTTTTTATTTGTTCCTCTTAAATCTACTGTCATATTTGTTTGTTTAAAAATCTTCATTTGGTATTAGAGCAGGTGAATTTGTTAGAAAATTTATCATGTCAAATTCTAACTCTTTGCCAATCCCAGAATTTAATGGATCTGATTATGATTATTGGTGCATCAAGATGGTGACTTTTTTGATAGGAAAAGATTTATGGGAAATTGTAGAAATAGGATATGAAGAGCCAATTGATTGGAATGCTCTTGCACCCAATGATAGAACATCTGAGAAGGAAGCTAAGAAGAAGAATGCATAGGCTTTATTTCACATTCAAATAGCTCTTGATAAGAGCATATTTCCAAGAATTACAGTTGTATAGACAACGAAAGATGCCTGGAAGACTCTAAAAGAATCTTACCAAGGTAGTGATCAAGTCAAAGTTGTGAAGTTGCAGACATTAAAAAGAGAATTTGAGAATTTGAAGATGCAAGAAAGTGAAAATGTGAGTGACTCGTGTGTAAGAGTAAAAGATGTGGTTAATAAGATGGCTACTCTTGGAGAAACTATGGACAATGAAGTTGTGATCAAAAAGGTGTTGAGGTCTCTAACACCAAGGTGGAACAATGTTGCCATCATCATTGAAGAAAGCAAGGATTTGACTACTCTTCAATTTGATCACCTTGTTGGATCTCTCATGTCTCATGAAGAAAGATTGAGAGATTCATCTAGAGAAAGTAATGAGAAGGCTTTTGCTTCTAAAGTACAAATTACCAAGAATGAAAATGCTACCACAACTACCAAAAATAACCAAGGCCAAGGTAGAGGTCAAAATTAGAATTCTTCAAGAGGAAACAGAGGAGGAAGAGGTGGTCTGAGAGGAAGAGACAAAGGCAGATTTGATAAAAGAAATGTTCAATGTTATCACTACAATAGGTATGGTCACTTTGAAAGGGAATGCAGATTAAAAGAAGGTAATAACAATAGAAGTGCTAATTATGCTAATGAGAATGATGAGGCTTCTCCTAGTAATTTATTCTTATCATATGACAAAGCTGAAAATAGTTCTAAAGAAGTTTGGTATTTAGATTCAGGTTGTTCTAACCACATGTCAGGAAATAATGAGATTTTTTCTACAATGCATAAAAGTTTCAAATCTAAAATTAAGCTTGGTGATGACAAGTCCTTGGAGGTTGCAGCTAAAGGAGCTATGGAGGTGAATACAAAAGAAGGTAAGAAATGTGTGACTGATATTTACTACACTCCACAATTAAAACATAATTTATTGAGTGTTGGCTAGTTGTGTGAGAAGAATTATAAGGTGGTATTTGAAAATCAGCAATGTACAATTTATGATAAAACTCAAGGCAATAGGGTGGTTATAGTAGTGCCTATGTCAAAGAATAGGATGTTCCCATTGAAGTTTGGTGAACATAGCAGCCATCTTGCCAATATGGCATATGAGGATAAGAGTTGGCTATGGCATCTCAAATATGGACATTTGAATTTTCATAGTTTGATGTTTCTCACTTCAAAAGATTTGGTTTATGGTTTGCCTAAGGTTCAAGAACACAAGAAATTTTGTGAAGGCTGTGCTAAAGGAAAACATGCAAGAGAGTCATTTCCAAAAGGAAATGCATGGAGGGCCCATTACCCACTTCAATTGGTTCACTCAGATATTTGTGGTCCTATGCAGATAAAGAGTTTGGGTAAGTCATCATATTTCATTACTTTTATTAATGATTACTCATGGAAGTGTTGGGTTTATTTTTTGAAGACCAAGGATGAAGCCTTTGATACATTCAAAAGGTTTAAAGCCTTTGTGGAAAATGAAAAAGGTTGTAAGATCAAATGCTTAAAGACAGATTGTGGAGGAGAATTTTGCTCAAGAGATATTAGGAATTATTGTGATATGCATGGCATCAAAAGGCAACTCACCACTACTTACACACCTCAACAAAATGGGGTAGTTGAAAGGAAAAATCATACAGTGGTGGAAATGGCAAGGAGTATGCTACATACTAAAGGATTAGACAATTCTTTTTGGGGTGATGCAGTTGCTACAGTAGTGTACATTCTCAATCGGAGTCCTACTAGAGCACTTGACATGATGACTCCTTATGAAGCCTGGTATGAAAAAAAGCCTAATATTAATCATTTTAGAGTTTTTGGTTGTTTAGCCTATGTTCATGTGGCTGATCAAAAGAGACAAAAATTAGATCCCAAAAGATCCTTTTGGAGGGAAAATGGTGTAATTTGGAGTATACGTTTTCTTTTTCTATGCAAACAAAACCATCAAGAAATGTTTACAGTGGTCAAGATGGGAATAAGCGTGCAGGTCACTCCTTTGAGCCGTGTTCATTCAAAGACTCCGCTTTCTTACCTCCTCTCTATTGATGGTTTCAATATTCTGGTGGACTGTGGTTGGAACAATTTCTTTGACACTAAACAACTGTAGCCTCTAACCAGAGCGGCTTCAACTATGGAGGCTATTTTGCTTTCACATCTAGATAAAAACCATCTTTGTGCTTTGCCATATGCTATGAAAAGGCTTTGGCTCTCTACTCCTGTGTATTCCATAGAACCTGTTTATAGATTGGGTCTATTGACTATGTACGATCATTATCTATGGTGAAAGGTTGTTTCATATTTTTACCTTTTCACGTTGGATGATGTAGATGTTCCTTTTCAAAATGTGACACAACTAACATATTCACAAAATTATTATTTTTTTGGGAATGGTGAGGTTATTCAATTGGAGACACCAAATGTACCAAATCTTGTGTAGGAGATTGAACATAAGCTTAAGAAAAGTAAGGTGGAATGATTTGCTTTGAGATGGTGGGAAGTAATCGACTATCACACTTTGAGTTGGCATGCACGAGGAGACTTTTGGTCACTTAATCCCTATTTTGGTTGTAATTATGGCTTATGGAGGAATTGGAGCAGATGGTTTGAGACTGAATGATACATGGATGTTGAATCTTACTAAAAGTCAACAACCATGCTGGCATGAAATTGAAACTTTGTTCTTTCATACTTCACATTAGTTTTTTGAGTCTTCTTTTATAGTCTGGAAGATGACTTGTTTTTTTTTTTTTTTTCAGGGGGGATGATGTTAGGCTGAATTTATATTTGTTATTTAGTTTATATCAGCAAATATGTTTGATTAGTTTGTATTGGCAAGTGTGGTTGTTAGTTGGTATCGACGAGTAGTTACTCCCGACTGGTGTGTCGTCCGTGACGGTTGGCAACCATCCAGCAAACCTATATATGTATCGTCATTCCAATGCATGAATGGAAATTTTTGGTGTTGAATGTAATTCTCTAGTTTGAATCAATAAGATATACTTCTGAGTTCTTGTCTCATTGCAATGTGATTCTCGTATGATATTACTATCATGTTACATTTCTATTTACTGTATGAATTTAAACATTTCATTTTGTGGGTAAACAAAGGACAACAATTCAGAGGGCCAAGGATGCACAAAATTTGGGTATTTCAATTGAGTTTTTCCCTTTGAGTAGATCGGATGAAGAATTCAATGTTTCAATTTTTTATGTTGATATGCTTGAGTTGGAGAATGAGGAATTATCTTAGTTCACCCCATTGGGAAGGCCAAAGCTATGGTGTCATCCCTCCTAGTGAGAACCCTAAAACTTTAAAAAAGAAAACCCTAGTACCCCTCATGCTGTTCACCTTTATTCCATTGCCTCTACAAGATAGGGAGAATTGAGATTCGTTTCATGGTAAAACAGGAAGCTTGTATATGGGAGACAAGGTCCATCTGATAAAGTGATGCTGCTACCCGAAGATGATCCACTAGTACCGGAATAGCTACATTTAGGGGATACCTATGGAGAATGTTTATGGACATGTTTCTTCCTTCAACTTTAGAGGTCTTGCATGGCTTTACATAGGGGTTGCCAACACTGATAGTCTTCTCTACCATGACAAGTTTAAAGAGTATATGAAGCCTTGATGTATATGAACTCTTTATTTTAATACAATATGGGTTTGTGCTTGCATTCTTTTAAGAAAAAAAAACAATATTTTATAGATCTTTTATCCCTTCTCATTGTAGTTGGGGAAAAATCTCCATCTTTTTTATTTCCTGTTTCAGGATACCTGGACATCTAACCATTCCATTCTCTTTTTCTTTTATTAAACAACATTACTATGTTGTTGGTACAAAACCAATTTATTAAAATATTTTCTGTTAATATCACCTCGTTTACTCATTGATTTCTTGCTTGTTCTCTTTGTCATTATTCTTCCTGCTTTTGTAGACCCAATAGATTGTGGGTAAACAATTTGATGAAAATCCTAGTCAAATCCAATCTCTTTGATTTTATTTTCAACTATTGTCAATTTCTTCTTAATTTGTAGGACTTTTCTATGAATGTCACTATTGCATCAAATTTTGAGGTAATGAAGTTTACCCATGAATTTTTACATTGCATATCCCTACCCATTTTCCTACTTGCTCCTCGAAATCTAGATGTCCTAACAAAAACTTTTGAAATTTGAATCCTTGTTGTCATTGCCTATTATATTTATTTAAAATTGATATTGATTATTTCCCAATGATTTGGAATAGTTGTGTCTCTTTTCTTGGCCGAGATTTCCTTTTTAGATGTGATCCATTGATCAGTGATGTAAGTGACTAGTGTATAAGGATGTGACTAGGATGAGATTGTGGGTATTTGTTACTAAGATCCAATCCACCATATGTTCTATTAGAATTATATATTTGTTACCATGTGTTAGTTTTATAAATTTCCTAAAAAGGAATATAGCTCAAATTCTTGAGTGATAATTTAAATATAGATCATCATGGGATAACTTGATTAAATTTGTATACATACTTGATACCTCACTAGATGCCACTGGACTAAAGTGCGAGAGTTATGATAAATTTTTATCTAGTTGCTTCCCCATATACTTTTGTACTTAATATTTTCTTTGGTGTTTGGAGTTTATTCTCATCGCTTCTTGTAGGAGGACTGCATCTATTCCTTCAATTTGCAATATGGTATGTAGGTATTGGCCTTATTTGGGCTCACCTATTCCCTTGGCATTCCTAGGTAAAGTCTGTATTAAATAGATTTGAGATCCCCCAAAATATCTTCCTCTAGTGGCTGATTAGAGATGGGAGTTTGTTCCATTTATACACCCATTTGAATTGAAGAGTTGTAAGGATGTGTGTGAAGTTGAACCGATTTGAACATTGTGATTGTAATTTCTAGGTTGCTCTTCACTTCTGATTCAATTTTAGTGTTGGATGATTTTCTCTTTCTATTTTTCTCCATTATGACTTTTGATTTTGAAAGTTGCAATTTTTTTGGAATTAGATTTGCTTAAATATCATCTACCTATGTGTTATTTTAATTTTAGTATTGAAATGTGTGGAGTATGTTTGTGCTGAAAGATGAAGTAGCTCCAAATTCTCACCTTTTCTTTTAGATATATTGATTCTAGGTGTGATATCTCTTAATTTAGGTTGTATTCTTAAGTATTTCTACCATCTACTTTCTTGTTACTCTGTTGATCTGACAAATATGTAAATTATCTCTTGTTTCCTTACCTTTTCTTATGTAATCTCATCTAAATTTGTTCTCATCTAGTTGGTAGCTTTGAGTATTTATATGTTGTATTTTAGGCTTAGAAGGTATTATTGTTTGTGGTTGTTCCATTGCATCTTGTGAACATGCTTGGTCCAACTCCATCACTTCTTGGTTTGGAGAAACATGGAAAAGATGATTGTTCTCATTACACATTTGATATTTAAACAACATATTATCATAATATATGGGTTTATTATATACAACACTTCCCATATCTAAAATCATACAACTGTAAAGGTATGGAGCTCCCTGATGGAAATTCCCTACTCAACATGCAGTTTGCAGATGACTGTTGACCTATTTTTCCTCTAGCAGGAGTCAAAATAATTCAAGTAGGATCAGTCAGTATGCATTTCCCCATGAAAGCCATATTTATGATCATGAGGTCTTAACCCAATTTCAAAATCCGAAGCTTGCCTGAAGAGGCTTACCATGTGAAAGAGCTTGAAAAGATAGGCAAGTTTGCTTAAAATATCACGCTAAAATTCACTAAAAGGAGGAAGTTATGTGGGGTCATCATCTGGTCAAGCCTTAATGTTCTAATATCGGGTCATATTTCTAAGATCAGGTGATATTTTGAACATCGGGTGATATTTCGAACATCATCCTATCTTCCAACTATCCCTCCTCATCTGATGAAATCACGGTAACTGCAGTGATAAACCAAGCCATATGCTACTGACGTCATCCAGATCCATTCCGAGGGAGGATCATCTTTCTTGCAAAGGTCATCATATTTCTGCCAACTCGATCTTTCGCGCGGGGGTGATATTTTAACATCGAGTGATCTTAGTTAAGATCATCTCGATGTTGGTACTCCAATGTTTCTAAGTATGGCCCGATCTTCCGAGGGGTCATCACATTTCAACATCGAGTGATCTTAGTTGAAGATCATCTTGATGTTATGTTTTTACTTCATGATCATCTAGATCATCCTGATGCTGCTGACGTCATTTCTATGTCAGGGTGATATCCGCTTATTTCACAGTTTCATGCTTTTCTGCAGGGGGTGATATTTCCAAATATCAGTCATATTCCAAAGATCACCTAGATCTTATGATGAGGCTATAGTGCAACTTGATATTTTGTGGGGGGTGATATTTCTGAATATCATCCTGCCCCAAATATCATGATGATGTTGTCATAACCCGCAAGGGTCATATTTTCTTAACACCAGTTAGCATTTGAAGATCATCCTGATGTTCAATATGATGGTGACGTCATCAAGATGTTTGCGGACATGATCATCTAGATCATCGGTGAGACATATGAGGTTAGCAAAGCAGGAGGAGCTTCCTCCGATGCATTAGGTTGTGTCGATGAGGTTGAACATCATCATCAGTTTTCTTCAGGATGAGGATGATATTTCCAAATATTAGGTACCTTACAAATATCATCCTTTCCACCAAATATCACCCTACTCTAATGTGCTGATGACATCACCCAGATGTGAGGAAGTATGTTGTATAAACATGATCAGGAGGATCTTTTCTCTGTGACATGTTGCTGATGTCATCCTAATTTTCAAACATCGGGGTGATATTTTATATCATGTTACTTCTGGCAGGAGGATATTTCACATCAGGAGGATATTTCACATCAGGAGGATATTTCATATCAGGGTGACATTCTATATCGGGCTAACATGCAATCGGCCCGCCGATATTGGGGAGTCTTGCTGACAGAACATGATGAGGCTCATGATGATGCCGTCGGGAGAAAAATCACCAACATTATATATGCTCACAGCTTAGCTTATAAAGTGATGAAGACATCACCTCCAGGTGCATGTGGGATAATCAGTTCCCGCAGAAATTTGAAAATATCATGATGATGACCTTTTGGCAGGAATTCTTTAAGAAGTTTTTTTTTGGAGTTGAATCTGCATGTTGGTTGAGTGGACTTTGCAGTGGCAACTTTTTGAGTTGGTGAAGATATTTCCCACATTCATTGCAATATAGGAGGAGGCAGCTCGCATTAATGATCAAAAATATCTTGCCACCGCCTGGTTTTAGATATCTTCTCCACCACCTGGGTGTGGAAGATCGAGGAGTAAGCTGCTCACATTAAAGACTCAAAATATCTTCCCACCTGCCCCTGTTCTAGATCTTTTGGTGCCATTACTCCTGGCAGGTGGACGTCCCTTCAGGAAGATATTTTTGATTGCAGCTCTCTGAGTGAATTGGGTAACCAACTTAGGTTAGATGAAGATGCTATATAAGTTAAGGCTTATGATGTAAATAGGGTTGGAGACTTTTTGGCATTAAGGCTTTTCTATTTCCAAATAGAGCTTTCAGTTACTGTAACCTTGCCTTCTTACTGAATATATGCAAGTTATCATACCTTTTGTTGATTTTCTAGTTCTGTATGAATCTGCATATGGTTATCTGTGAATGTCTTTGTTCCTCTCAAGCATATTGCTTCTTGCCTCTACTAGAATCATCTAATCTGTGTATACCTGCTTGCTATATCTGGATGTGTTGTGCATCCTCCAGTTCTGTGAAAGTTTCTTTAGTCTATCTAGTGTATCACCCTTGTTTTCAAGCTTTTATTTCATTTCCATTGCAAGCTTTCTCTCTCCCTTTTCACCCCAAAATTTAGTAGTTTAGGTGATAACTAGATAAGGAAGCCGGCCTTCTCCGGAGGTCTGATCTCTTTGAGCAGGGTCCCATACCTAGAGATCATTCCCATTATGTCATTGGAATGCTTGGAGTCCCATTCAAGTAGGGTACAATTTCACGTGACAACAGTTTCTGGCATGCCCGGTGGGACCAGTATGATGAACTTATCATCAAAATACTGAGAGATTTGGTGTTTCTCCCAGTATCACCAGCCTTTGGAGGCAGTACAAACAACACCATGGTGACTCTACTGAACGAATCAGTTGTTTTCAGCAGCCCAAGTACCTAAAATTTTATCAAAGATCAGGATTTGGTGATTTTCCTGGTCTATTCAGCTTCCAGAAGCATCTCAATCACCTGGCAACTCCCTCTCTAGTATGCATCTAGTTTCTCCTTGGTTGGAGACCTATTTTTCTCTTATTTTGACATTTTCGTGAATATCCAACATCTAGATGCTATAAAATGGCAGAATTTTATGGGAATCTTAGCTATTCCCCTACCCCTAATCCAAATACAGGCTATTGGCCCCCATATTAGCAATACCAGGCCTCAAATGCCTCTAAATTTATGTCAGACAACTCTTTGCCTCATTATGATCAGCATTACCAGCAGATTTTCAAACTACTCTTGCTTGTCCTTATTTGCAGCCTGTTTATTCCTATAGTCAGCCTTGTGAAACCCATTCTACTCTAAATCAAACGTGCAACCTCCCTAGTCAGCCCCAAAATGATGCTAATTTGGGTACCCTTGAAAGTTTATTACTGAATTACCAAAGGCAAATGTTAGAAATAGATAGAGAAGCACAGTATAACATGCAGCAAGATGAGCTTGCACATCAGGCTTATTTGCATTAGTAGGAGATAGAAAATGGAAGAGTGCATGAGGAGGAACGCTTGAACATGCAAATAAAAAGTTTCTCCCCTATTCCCAGCTTCAAGCAAGTCCATCCTTCAAACCAAAGTGAATCTGTGAAAGTGGCTCAAACTTCTCAACCATGGCAGCCTTCTTGGGCCCACCATCCTTGTTATAAAATGCCAAATCTTGTGAAGGCCGATCTTCTTATGCCAGTTCAAAATCAAGAGGATGAAAAGGTTGTAGAATTCAGGCCTATCATAATCCCAAGTTTCAGGCAGTCTTCTGCCTTGAAGGTGCCAAGTTGGAAAGGGCCATCTTTTTCACCTTGTGAGGACCCTCCATGAAATATACAAATAGAAGTATACTCTAGCATCCAGCTAGCAGAAGAAGAGCAGAGGAGATTTTTGTTGGCTCCATATCAAAAGTTGGAAACTCAGTCAGCCCTCACTTTTCCAAACCCATTCTGTGAAGAAGAGAGTTCCAAGGTCAGAATACCAAGCTTCAAGCAAGGAGAGCCTCCTAAATGTCTTAAATTGGATATTCCCAGTTTTAGAGGGCCTCATCCACTACAACAAGAGCAACCTAGACTCCACAAGTTTCCAGGCTTCAATGCCTATATCCCTTCACAAGTCCCTATTCCTGTGCAAACTCAAATTATCACTCCCCAGGAACAAATTTGTCCAGAATTCTCTCCTCTCCAAGAATTTCAAGGAGTTATTCAGGCTTCTTTCCCTGATGTTATTCCAATCCTCAAGGGTGGGCAAGTTGTCTACCAAGATATTTGGAAAGATGAGCCAAAAGAGGAGGTGGAAGAAGATAAAACCAATGAGGAGCAGTTTGTTCCTACACTCACAAAGATAGAATTGTTTGAACCTATTGCACCTGTGAATATTGATAATGTCACTCCAAAAGTGGATGATGCTGCCCTACTTCATGAGCTACCTAATTATGTGGAAGATGAAGCGAATGAGTAGCTGGTTGTAGATATGCAGCAACAAGAAAATACTGAAAATAATAAAAAAATTGTTGCAGATTAAGGTTGAGCATGAGAGTGAGGTTCCAAACCATAAAGAAGACCAATCATGTTGCTCTATGCTAGATACTATAGAGACTGATGATGCTGATATGCTTGAAGAACTTCCATGCTTTATTGAAAATAATGAGGAGATTGAACATGGGCAAGAGCAAATTATAGATTTGTTCTTTATTATCCAGCAAGGGTATCAACTTCATGGTGGGGAGGTTTTCTCTTTTGAGCATGTGCATGGCTCATTTTCTGAGCCTAAATTAGAAAATCGTGAGCATCTTGTTCATGAGGTGGAGACAGCCATATATCTAATTAAGATACAAGAGTTAGAGTTTTCAGACCAGCAACAAGAGGAAGAATTAGAGCAGAGATATGAGATCAACTATGTTGATTTGTATGTCATTTCAAGGGGATGCCCAATCAGGCATCTAGCTCAGCTGGAGACACATCAAGAGAAGTCACCACTTGTCATGCTTACCTCTAAGCATGAAGTTGAGCATCAAAATGGGTGGGATCAACCCATTTATTCACCACAAGCTAACAACATTAGCAATTAGTCCAGGTGGATAGGTGAGTTTATCTCTATTTTTGGGGGGGTGTTTTATCAGTTTGTCATATGCCCATTCCCCCCTCATCCCTTTTTAACTGCCCACATGCATGATGAACATTGTAAATTGTTAAGGAAGGGCAGTTATTTTCAAGAACCAGTTAATGGCTTTGTTTGAAGTCATGCCTGATTGGTTAGTTTAGGATTAGAGTAGGTTTCATTTCTGCTTTAGTTTTCCCTTTTCCTAAGTGCCTTTGCACAGGCTGCTTTGTCATTAGGAGAAAGCAGGTCTTCTCCCCTTTTTGTATTTTGGAGGTAGGTCCTAGTTTGCCAGCATATTTTAAACTTGACTCCATGCCCAATGGATGCTTAAGGCCACTGATCTCATGTTTAGCAAGCAAACATCCCATAGAGGTCGCCAAATTATTAACCTATTTTTCCTCTAGTAGGAGTCAAAATAATTCAAGTAGGATTAGTTAGTATGTATATCCCCATGAAAGCCATATTTATGATCTTGAGGTCTTAACCCAATATCAAAATCTGAAGCTTGCTTGAAGAGGCTTACCATGTGAAAGAGCTTGAAAAGATAGGCAAGTTTGCTTAAAACATCACCCTGAAATTTGCTAAAAGGAGGAAGTTATGTGGGGTCATCATCTAGTCAAGCCTTGATGTTCTAATATCGGATCATATTTCTAAGATCGGGTGATATTTTGAACATCAGGTGATATTCGGAGTGATATTCTGAATATGACTTGATATTTTGAATATCATCCTATCTTCCAACTATCCCCCCTCATCTGATGACATCATGGTAACTGCAGTGATAAACCAAGTCATATGCTATTGACGTCATCCAGATCCATTTCGGGGGAGGATCATCTTTCTTGCAAAGGTCATCATATTTCTGCCAACCCGATCTTTCATGTGGGGGTGATATTTTAACATCGGGTGATCTTAGTTAAGATCATCCCAATGTTGGTGCTCAAAAGTTTCTAAGTATGGCCCGATCTTTCGAGGGGTCATCACATTTCAACATCAGGTGATCTTAGTTGAAGATCATCCTGATGTTATGTTTTTACTTCATGATCATTTGGATCATCCTGATGCTGCTAACATCATTTCTATGTCAGGGTGATATCTGCTTATTTCACAGTTTCATGCTTTTCTGTAGGGGGTGATATTTCCAAATATCAGTCATATTCCAAAGATCACCCCGATCTTACGATGAGGCTACAGTGCAACCTGATATTTTGCGGGGGGTGATATTTTTGAATATCATCCTGCCTCGAATATCATGATGATGTTGTCATAACCCGTAAGGGATCATATTTTCTTAACACCAGTTAGCATTTGAAGATCATCCTGATGTTCGATATGATGGTGACATCATCAGGATGTTTGTGGACATGATCATCTGGATCATCGGTGAGACATATGAGGTCAGCAAAGTAGGAGGAGCTTCCTCCTATGCATCAAGTTGTGTCGATGAGGTTGAACATCATCATCAGTTTTCTTCAGGATGAGGATGATATTTCCAAATATTAGGTACCTTACAAATATCATCCTTTCTTCCAAATATCACCCTACTCTAATGTGCTGATGACATCACCCGGATGTGAGGAAGTATGTTGTATAAACATGATCAGGAGGATCTTTCCTCTGTGACATGCTGCTGATGTCATCCTGATTTTCAAACATCAGGGTGATATTTTATATCATGTTACTTCCGGCAAGAGGATATTTCATATTGGGGTGACATTCTATATCGGGCTAACATGCAATCGACCCGCCGATATTGGGGAGTCTTGCTGACGGAACATGATGAGGAGGATGATGATGAGGATTATGATGATGCCGTCGGGAGTAAAATCATCGACATTATCTATGCTCATGGCTTAGCTTATAAAGTGATGAAGATGTCACATCCAGGTGCATGTGGGACAATCAGTTCCCATAGAAATTTGAAAATATCATGATGATGACCTTTTGGCAGGAATTCTTTAGGAGTTTTTTTTTTTTGGAGTTGAATCTGCATGTCAGTTGAGTGGACTTTTCAGTGGCAACTTTTTGAGTTGGTGAAGATATTTCCTGCATTCATTGCAACACAGGAGGAGGTAGCTCACATTAATGATCAGAAATATCTTGCCACCGCCTAGTTTTAGATATCTTCTCCACCACCTGGGTGTGGAAGATCGAGGGGTAAGCTGCTCACATTAAAGACTCAAAATATCTTCCCACCTACCCCTGTTCTAGATCTTTTGGTGCCATTACTCCTGGTAGGTGGACGTCCCTTCAGGAAGATATTTTTGATTGCAGCTCTCTGAGCGAATTGGGTAACTGACTTAGGTTAGATGAAGATGCTATATAAGCTGAGGCTTATGATGTAAATAGGGTTAGAGACTTTTTGGCATTAAGGCTTTTCTATTTCCAAATAGAGCTTTCAATTACTGTAACCTTGCCTTCTTACTGAATATATGCAAGTTATCATACCTTTTGTTGATTTTCTAGTTCTGCGTGAATCTGCATATGGTTATCTGTGAATGTCTTTGTTCCTCTCTAGCATATTGCTTCTTGCCTCTACTAGAATCATCTAATCTATGTATACCTACTTGCTATATCTAGCTGTGTTGTGCATCCTCCAGTTCTGTGAAAGTTTCTTTAGTCTGTTTGGTGTATCACCCTTGTTTTCAAGCTTTTATTTCATTTCCATTGCAAGCTTTCTCTCTCCCTTTTCACCCCAAAATTTAGTAGTTTAGGTGATAACTAGACAAGGAAGTCAGCCTTCTTCAGAGGTCTGATCTCTTGGAGCAGGGTCCCACACTTGGAGATCATTCCCATTGTGTCATTGGAATGCTTGGAGTCCCATTCAAGCAGGGTGCAATTTCACGTGACAACAATGACATTACACTTTATCTTGTTGTAGAGAAAGAAAATCTAGAGAATCTCAAGATCACATTGAACATGTTTTGTTGTGCTTCAGGAGACAAGGTCTCCTTCAATAAAACTATTCTAATAGGGTGGTCTGAGTCCCCTCCTACTTGGCTTGGTGAAAATTGATTGGCAATGGGGAGGGCCGAAAAAGCTGGTAAGATTCCTTGGTATTCCTTTTTCTATTTATCCCTCTCTCAAACAAATGTGGGACTGGCTCTTCACTAAAATTGATTGTAAACTCAAAAATTGGAATAGACAAGCACTCTACCTAGCTAGGAGATTCCAAGTGTGTAAAAAAAATTTGTCAGCATACACTATGTACTATGCATCTATGTGGCTTTTTTCTAATCTACAGATAGAAATCATTCAGAAGGTGATCAAGTCCTTCCTCTAGTCTGATGGCAAAGGAAGAAACAAGAAACATTGTGTTAAATGGAAATGGTGTCATGTTATAGAGATTTTGGGGGACTGGCCTTGAAAGACTTGAAGATTCGAGGGTTAGCCCTTGTAGAAAAATGGATTGTGAGTTCTCTAGATGGAAATGAACCATGGAAAGTTCTAGTGAGGAACAATATTAAGCTAGCCAGGCCTAGAGGTTCCTTAGGCTGGAAAAAATTACATTCCTATGACCACCTTTTTGGAGATTTTAAGGTCTTATCTTCTGCCCTAGCAAGGACAATTCTTATTTGCAATAGGGAAAACATAGTTTTGTTTGGTGGGCTTTGAAACACAATGAGAAGCCTATTGCTCTCATCCAAGGTTGCTCTGGTCTCAAATGGCATGAGATGGGATTGACTAATTTTCAAGTTTTTTTCACCTCTGCTGGCTTTAAATCGTGGGAGAGTCTAAAAAATGAATTTGGGCTAAAAGATACTCAAAAGAGGACTTACTTTGTGCTTCTTTTAGCTTATTCAAATAACCCTACTTTACAAAGCCTGTCGGGTGAGCAGGATTGGTTGGATAATCTGAAATGGGAAGATGGTGCTAATCTTATGAACCATGTGCCAAAAAGGATCTATAGGATTGTTGGAAACTCAGAGGAGATTTATGAGCATTGTGTCAAGGTTTGGAATTGTGATGTGGGTATTAAGAAATTCAGGGGTGTCTTCATACCATTTTGGTCTAATTCCCTTGAGCCTAAAAAAGGATGCTTTAGATGGTTGCTTTGCTTAAAGAAATTACCATTAGGTCTCAATAGTTATATTTATAGGTTTTGTAATACTTATGAAAACTGTGATCATATCTTCTTTGAGTGTCCTTATGCTTGTCAAGTCTGGAATTTATTTTTGAATAAGCTTCCTAACTGGTCTTCATGTCTTCCTTTATATAATTTTGGGATCTTATTTGGTCATATTTCAGGTTTTGATGCAATTTCCAACTTGTTTTGGCTTGCATTAACAACTGAGGTTTTATGGATTTTGTGGAAAAAGAGGAATGAGGACCATTTTCAAGGCAATGCAAGGATTCTTACTGGATCTAAATCTAGACTCACACATGCTGATTTATTTATATAGGTGGCTCTAAATGTGGAAAATCAGATGGCTTTCAAGGAAAAGACTACTAAAAAGAAGGACATTTCACCATAGGATATTAATGATACTTTGCCAGAGATGGGATATGAAGACTTTGTTGTAGCTTGTTAGTCCTTCATCCATTGGTTAGAGGAGTTGACTGATAGTTTTAGAAGGTTGCACATCCATGGATCTGAAATGGTAAATATTACACAGGGTTCAAGAAATGGCATTGTGGACCTCATCTGCTCTAAGATTCAGAAGGTTTATGTTGATAGGGATGACATTGGGAATTTAGATTTGGAACTAGTTTTAGAGCTAACCATTGATGGTCCTGAGTTGGAGAAGGTTGAATCAGTGGTGGAGACCAGCCCTACTATAGCTCAGTTTACTTTATACTGATATTCCAATTAACTTATAATTTGATTTTTTGCTAGGATCTGTATAAAGGAAAAAACTACTTATATGATGTATTACTAGGTAGCTTTTGAAAAACTGTGAGCTTTGTTGTGGTGGCTAGCTTGGCTACGATATTTGTGGTTGACAACTTCTATTTTTTGGTAATATAATGATCAATCTTTAATCCAAAAAAAATCATACAACTTGATAATGTTTTTCATAGTCTAGATCAATGCAAAAAAAATCATAAATTACAATCTCAGATTTATTGCAAATTATGAAGCAGCTATGTATTATGTAATTGCAAATTAAAGAATTTATAGATAAATGTAATTAGTTTTGACTAAGGAGCATAGGTAAATATTACCTATCTTGGAAGTGTGCTCGGTAGATTCTATGTTAGGTTGAAATCTAGTAACAAGTGTTTCTTAAAGAGTCCATATCTCTTCATGAACAATGGTGCTCCTTAATATAAAAGATCTTTATTTTGTTTGGGAAAGAAAATTTCTAGAAAGTAGCCTTTGGGAACCCTCAACATCTAAACTAATATAGATGGCTTCTACTTTTCATGAGCCCACTAAGTGTTTTGGATCTTGGAAAAGCCCACATAAATCTATAGATTAGGGATCTTTCCTTCAATATTCAGAGCTGATCTTACATATCATCCATGGTAAAGAAGATGAGGGGCATGTCCATTTTCTAGTAATAACCATTCTCCTTTTTGGCTATGAAATGGGGTCTTATAACTATTTTCTTTGCATGATGTACAAAACTCCTTCTATCTTCCTTTGAAACATGAGGTGTTGCTTCTGTGACTAGTCTTGACTATTGTGCTTGAGCATTATATGAAGAGGCCATTACATCCTCCAGAAAGATTCATCTTCCTCAACTAGTTCTTGCTTGACTATTTAGAGAATAATATGATGAGAAAAACCTCTACTAATGTTTGATACATAAGTAGAGGCTGAGAATAGGGCTCCTTGAAGGGATGTACATTAGTTGATATGATCAAAGAGACATGCAAGTTTTCAACATTCACAATGGAATACAAATTCATGTATTGATGAAGATCTAGTATAAAAGTATTGGAATTTAGTTTTTCAAGAATCTTAGATGGACTATATCTAATTGGTTTTAACTTCATTTCTATACCTCAAGACTTATCTTTTTCTAAGTAAAGATATTATATATCCCCAACTTGGAACTCGACTCTATGCTAATCATGTCTTGCTTCCTATTTAGCTTGAGATTCCTCTAACCTATTTCTCTTAGAGACATATATTTCTTGTTCTTTCAATAATTTTTCAATTTAGTGGATTTCTAAATCCAATTCTTGCACCCTTTGTGGCTATCGGGATAAACCATTAAATGGAGTAGGTAGTAACCAACCAAATCATGTCTCAATAACTTGCATCAACAATGTTTAACTTCAAACTATTTGTATCACCTCATAACCATCTACAACCTTGCATACCTTATTCTTACAAAATATTATCACTTAAGAGTGTTTGAAAGTTACATGCTTAGTTAGTTTGACTAGTGGCTCAGAATAGTAGTTTAGTAAATCAAATTTAATATCTTTTCATGATCTAATTCAGATCACATTCAATCCTTTCAAAAGACTTTTTAAATTCTATTTCTAAAAAGATATCCTTTCAACAAAACTAGTGAACCCATTTGAAGCCTTCCCAAGATTTGATAAGACTACAAGAAGTAAATCTACCTATTTATATACTTAGTGTGCCCTCTTCAACCATTTATGAAATGCAATGTTTAATTCTACTAGCAAGATATTTTGCTAAAATTATGTACAAGACATTTAGGACTGTAATATGTTGTCATTCTCCAATCACAGCCTTTAGGCATGAGTTTAATGAGCTCTTAATAAATGAACATTAGTTGCAAATAACAAGAGGGAAAAAACTCTAGCCAATTAGAACCACAAGAGGCAATCCTTAACAACATAAAAAATGTATGACAAGAGGTATTGGGGATTATGCCTAATGTCCTAATGTGTCTTTTTGAGTGACTTTAGAATTTTACAAAGGCAGTGGTCCCCACTTTTATTCTTATTCTCCAAGTAGTCCCATGCAATTTGTTGAATCCCAAAATTGTAAATAATTGATCTTTTTATAGAATTTTAGAGAAGCAACTATTTACAAATAAAATTGCAAAAACCAATATTTCCCATTCAACCACCATATTTTTAAGGACAAAAAATTTTGAAACTTTAGTAAAGCAATTTTTTGGTCCATGCCACAACTTTACAATTTGAATAATAACTAAATCAGCTAAAAAAAACATAGCCAATCATTTGATGTAGGTGACTTTCACTAATCACTTAAACATGATAAAGACACCTTGAGTGTGCCACTTGAGGGAAAAAATAAGGATGTAGCAATGCAAATGTTGCTACATGACAACTGACACTGAAATTTAAAAAACTAGATTTAATCATGCCTATGCTTGGTAATGTACAAATGGTCATGGTGTAAAGGTTAAAAAAGTTGATTCATAAGAGAAGTGACTCAACTTCAAAACCACCACATCACAATAAGGCAGAACTTAACTTGGAAGCCATATGCACATGTAATAACACGCCTAGAACTAGATCCTATTCTAGGCCCAGAAGGTGATACTCACAGTTACACTTAACAAACAAAAGTGAGCATGCCTAGAAATTTGTGACATTAATTTCTTGACAAATGGGATCCTAATCTCTGTGAATATAAGATACCTACATGGAATCAGGATGCCAATCTTACTTGCATGCTATAAAGAAAAAATGTCAAGAAAATATTCCTTATAGAATATACTCCATCATAGGTTACCATTGTCCCTTACTCTGAATGTTAAAGACCCCTTTGTGAACCAAATATACGGATGAGGTATAATGAATAGGAAAAGGACATTCCTAAACATCAACCACATTCAACCAATCATTAACGAGAATGTTGTATTCCAATGTAAGATGAAATGCAGACTACATATAGGAATCATGAGATTATAATAGGCACAAAACCAAAAGGAGAGAACAGATTACCATTATTCAAAAAGGGGTGGGCAAACTCACAACAGGCCATCTGAAAGGTTGGACCATTTTCTCTATTTCCATATTTCAAAGATCCCATATGGGTTTGTAATACAGTCACCTACCACTAGACTGTGACTGTCCAATAGACTCACAGGTTTGCTAGTAGATCTAGACTCAAATGGAGGATGGACTAAGAAATCTTAGAACTAATTTCAAATGTATCTTGAAGCAAACAAGAACTCCTCAAAACCAAGCCAAGCTTCAGAAGAATTTTGTTTCAGCTAGATTAAAAATAACCAGAGAGAAGAACTCACCACTCTTTGCAAGAGCTCCCCCTTTCCTTTGCTTCAAAAAGTCAACTTCTTCTACTACCTGCTGCAACTTTCTGGATAGAAGCAACAATTCATGTAAAAAGTTTAGGGCATAGCTGTGTTTTAAATGTTTTGTACTCATAAAAACTAATTCAACTAAAGAAAAGATTTGTATTGCATTCTAGACATTATGATGGAACATCAACAACATTAATGTATTATGAGTTGGCTAAGGTCTTGGTAATTGAAATGTTAAGTGCTATCTACTTGAATAGATAGAAAAATATGGCGAATAGTTATTTCAACATAGAAGTGAGTGTATTTGGATATTGCTAGAACTAGTTGTGCATCATGTAGATAGGTAAAGGCAAAAGATGGTACAGAAAAACATTATGAAAATCAGACATGGCAAAAATAGCAATATTGGCAGATCTAAAGAAAGGAAATAATTTGCAGTAATGGGTGTTGATTTTGCAGCAATGATTGTGGCATTTCTTTTTCCCAAATAAGAAGATGCTGCAAGTAAGTCAATTTAATTTGTTTGTCCTATTTACACAATAGAACAATTTACAAACCGTGGTAGATGTCTTAGATTTGGGCAACTAAAATTTCTTAAACATAGTAAGCCAATTTAGTGTGGACGGGGTAGCGGAGTTACAACAGAGTTAAACCCAGTAATTGAAACAATGATTTTAGGTAAAATGAAAGGATGGTAAATATAATCCGTGTGTTTCTATGTTTCAGTATTCAGAACAGACACAAGCAACTGTAAAGATAATAAGTACCATGAAACTAATTTTCAATGTTGAAGATTAAAGATAATCCTATCAACTGCTAGAACATATTTGCATATTTTTATTACTGTAAAATTTAATTAAAATTTATTAGAAACATAATTATAAATAAATTGTTTTTAAAAGAGAAATAAGGTTAGAGAAGATCTATGTCATACCTTTTTTTTATGTTTAGATCAAATACTATGAACTCTTTTTCAAAGCCTTCTTTAAATAAACTATCTATTGTGATGTTGATCCTCCCTTATTTGTACAAGTTATTATGATGCATGAACATTAGATCATATATTGTGATAACAAATCTCCATCCTTTTACAATGAGGGCTAGCATAATATACACTTCTAAACCTATTTTTATATTGTGAACTCTAAACCATACAATGCATCAAGCATTATGATATTGGGTTTCCTTCTTATAAAACAGGCATAAAAACCCTATTTATTTTCAGATTTTTTTATAGATCAAAAACCACACCGAACATCATGATGTGTTGCATAAGTCAAGAAGATGAAAGTTTGTTGTGGCACAAAAGGATGGGTCACATAAACTTTGACAATCTTTTCAAAATTAGTCGTAAAGAGGTAGTGAGAGACATGCCCAAAATATTAAAGCCATCAAATGTCATTTGCAAGCAATGCCAACAACAAAAGCAGACTAGGGTAAGCTTCAAAACAAAATAATCTCTACATTGAAACCCTTTGAGCTTATACATACAGATCTCTATGGACCTACAAGAACAAAAGGTATGGATGGTGAAAGATACTTTATGTTGTTGATTGATGATTACTCTAGAATGACTTGGGTTACTTTTCTAAAAGGAAAATTGGAAGCCTTTGACAAATTTAAGATATTCAAAGCCTTAATGGAGAATGAAACAAGTCAAAGGATCAAGTGCCTTAGATCAGATCAAGGAGGAAAATTCACTTTGAATGGATTTGAAGAGTTTTGTTAAAACCATGGAATAAGAAGACATTATTCTGCCTCAAGGACTCCACAACAAAATGGGTTTGTGGAAAGGAAGAACATGATGGTCCAAGAAAGGCTAGGACCATGTTAAATGAGTCCAAGCTACCTGATGCATTTTGGAGAGGAGCAGTTCATATAGCTGTCTATATCCTAAATCATGGGCAAATAAGGGTAAATAATGATAAAACACCATATGAGCTATGGAAAGGGAGGCCTACAACAGTGAAGTATTTCAAGGTATTCAGAAGCATATGTTTTGTAAGGAGATATGAAGAATAGTTGGAAAAATTTTATTTAAGGTGTGATGAAGGAATTTTTCTTGGTTACTCCTCTAGGAGTAAAGCCTACATATGCTATAATAAGAGGCTGCATAAAATTGTTGAAAGCGCAAATGTTAAAGTAGATGAAGAAAGTTATTACAAAGAAAAGGAACAAGAAGTTGAATCTCAAAATGAAGAAAGGTGCAAAGAAGAGGAAGTAGAGGAAGGAATTTAATATGAGGTAGGTGAACAAAGTAACATAAAGACACTGGGACAAATATCATCTAAGACACCATCTAGATTTGTTCAATAAAATCATCTAGAAGATTTAATTATCAATAACAAAGATGGTAAAATTCAGACAAGAATGAGATTGACTTTAGAGCATGTAAATTTGTCTTTGCCTTAAAAAATAGAACCCAAGAATTTTAAGGAAGAAAGTTAAGACAAATATTGGATAGGTGCTATGGAAGAAGAGCTAGATCAAATACACAAGAATGAAACTTGGGAACTTATTCCAAGACCTAAGGATAAATCTATAATTGGTACTAAATGGGTCTTCAGAAATAAACTCAATGAGGAAGGACAAATCTTAAGAAACAAAGCAAGGTTAGTATGCAAGTGTCATGCCCCCAAAATAGGAATGCAAATCATAAATCAAATACTTACTTATGGCCGACTTCATCATATAAAAACTATTCCCTTGGCATTCATTTTATGCTACTATTGGCCTTTTTTGGGCACACCTATTCCCTTGGCATTCCTTGGTAAAGTTTGTATTAAATAGATTTGAGAACCTCCAAAATACCTTCCTCTAGTGGTTGATTAGAGATGGGAGTTTGTTCCATTTATACACCCATTTGAATTGAAGAGTTGTACAGGATGTGTGTGAAGTTGAACTGATTTGAACATTGTGATTTTTATTACTAGGTTGCTCTTCACTTCTGATTCAATTTTAGCATTGGATATTTTTCTCTTTCTATTTTGCTCCATTATGACTTTTGGTTTTGAAAGTTGCAGTTTTTTTGGAATTAGATTTGCTGACATATCACCTGCCTATGTGTTATTTTACTTTTAGTATTGGAATGTGTGGAGTATGTTTGTGGTGAAAGATGAAGTAGCTCCTAATTCTCACCTTTTCTTTTAGATATACTAATTATGTGATATCTCTAAATTTACGTTGTTTTCTTAAGTAGTTCTATTATTACTATGTGGATCTCACAAAGATGTAAATTATCTCTTGTTTCCTTACCTTTCCTTGTGTAATCTCATCTAAATTTCTTCTCATCTAGTTGGTATCTTTGAATATTTATCTTTTGTATTTTAGGCATAGAAGTTATTATTGTTGGTGGTTCTTCCATTGCATCTTGTAGACATGCTTGGTCCAACTCCATCATTTCTTGGTCTGGAGAAACATGGAAAAGATGATTGTTCTCATTACACATTTGACATTTAAACAACATATTATCATAATATATGGGTTTGTTATAGACAACACCTCCCATATCTAGAATCATACAACTTGATAACATTTTTCATAGTCTAGATTGACACAAAAATTTCATAAATCACAACCTTAGATTTTTTGTAAATTCTAAAGCAGCTATGTATTATGTAATTGGAAATCAAGGAATTTATAGAGAAATGTAATTAGTTTTGACTAAGTAGCATAGGTAAATATTACCTATCTTAGAATTGTGCTTGGTAGATTCCATGTTACATTGAAATCTAGGAACAAATGTTTCTTAAAAAGCTCACATCTCTTCATGAACCATGGTGCTCCTTAATATAAAAGATCTCTATTTTGTTTGGGAAAGAAATTTTCTAGAAAGTAGCCTTTGGGAACCCTCAATATCTAAACTAATATAGATGGCTTCTAATTTTCATTAGCCCAGAACCTAAGTGTTTTGGATCTTGGAAAATCCCACATAAATCTATAGATTAGGGATCTTTCCTTCAAAATTTAGAGCTGATCTTCCATATCATCCATGTTAAAGAAGATGGGAGGTGTATCCATTTTCTAGTAACAACCATTCTCCTTTTTGGCTATGAAATGGGGTCTTACAACTATTTTCCTGGCATGATGTACAAAACTCCTTATATCTTCCTCCAAAACATGAGGTGTTGCTTCTATGACTAGTCTTGAGTATTGTGCTTGAGCATTTTAAGAAGAGGCGAATACGTCATCCAAAAAGATTCTTCTTCCTCAACTAGTTCTTGCTTGACTATTTAGAGAGTAATATGATGAGGAAAAGCTCTACTAATATTTGGTACATAAGTAGAGGGCAAGAATAGGGCTCCTTGAAGGGATGTACATTAGTTGATATGATCAAAGAGACATGCAAGTTTTCAACATTCACAATGGAATACAAATTCATGTATCAATGAAGATCTAGTATAAAAGTATTAGAAGTTAGTTTTTTAAGAATCTTAGATGGACTATATCTAATTGGTTTTAACTTCATTGCTATAACTCGAGACTTATCTTTTTCTAAGTAAACATATAATATATCCCCAACTTGGAACTTTTTTAGTTTAGTGGATTTTTGAATCTAACTTCTTGCACCCTTTGTGGCTATCTGATTACAACATTAAATGGAGTAGGTAATAAGTAACCAAAATATGTCTCGATAAATTGCATCAGCAAAGTTTAACTTCAAATTATTTGGATCACCTCATAACCATCTACAACCTTGTACATGTTGGCAAGAGACACTATATGGACTCATGGTTGTTGTCATTGATGGCAACAAAGGTCATCCCACATATCCGCAAGTCATGATGTGTCTCTACCGAAAGTCAGAATAAAGATTGTTGTGGTCCGGTGAACAAGAATAGAGCATGTGGCAAGGTCCGACAGATTGGTCCGGATCTCTCAGAGGAAGTGTCTTGGTGCAGTGCGGATTTGGGGAAGTCAAGAGGACTACCTTGAGTGGTATATTCCAAGGATTTAGCCTCCAGTGATGGACAAGGAAAAAGATATGAATAGTTGAGTACCGGATTCCTGAGAGACAGTGAAAACAGAGGAAGAACTGACTGACAGAGTATCAGACTACTTTCCGGATGTGTTACTGTTGATGATAAAGGTTGTGAAGGCATGAATCATTTTTGGCCGACATGATTAATGATATCTACAAGTATATGCTTGATCCGCATTGCTTGGTGAGCAAGGATTCAGCCGACAGAACAGAGTTTGTAAGAAACTAGACTGTTCCGGATGCCGACTAGAAAGGTGATGAAATTACTTGTGCGGATATATATAAAGGATGGATTTAGTTGTGAAGGGGGTGACTATGTCAAGAGATATGTGAAGAAGTGTAGAACAGAGCAGAAGTACCAAGATAGATCCGGTATGTGAAAGGACAGCAGAATAAAGAACAGAGAAAAGATGAAGTGCAGCAGATCAGTGTACTGAGCCTAACCGGAACTAAACTCCAGCATATGCAGATGTTTCCAATCAGTTCAAGACTGTGATTTTTATCACTTTGTAGACAGTGTGTCTTCTTGTAGGCAGTGGGCCTCTTGTGAGCAGTGTGCTCGGGCAGTGAGCCCTAATTGGCAAGTGCCATTTTGTAATTTCCTATTCTTCTAACAGAGAATAATTTTGGGTTAATCACCCCGTGGTTTTCTCCCTTAACAGGGTTTCCACGTCAAAAATACTGTGTCATGTGTTTCTTATTTCATGGTAATGTTTTTTGTGTTTGATTCAATGCTGCATCAATTAATAAGAAAGTTCAATAAGGGAAATAATTAGGATAACTGATTCACCCCCCCTCTCAGTTATCAACAATTGGTATCAGAGCTAGGTTCCTCCTAATAGAGCCTAACAGCTTGAGGAAGATCTGGGAGTTCAAATGGATGCATATGGTTTAAGAGAGCAACTCAAGACTGCCCTTGAGGATCTTGAACAGTCAAATTCTAAAGTCAATGAATTAAAGGAAAGACTCAAATAGGCTGATGAATTCATGAGAGAATTAAAAGACAAATTAAGTCTCTCTATGAAAAAGAGAAAGGAGCTGCTCCAACAGTTGGCAAGACAAAGTAAAGAAAGCAATACAAATGAAGAATTGACTGAGCAAACCAAGTTATGTGAAAAGTTATCAAAAGAAGTCATTATGTTAAGACATGAAATGGAATCAGGAACTATAAAGTTTACTCAAGAGATTGAAGAAAAAAAGAAAGGCTGAAGACAATCTAAAACAATCTCTTAAAGAAAAATCAGAAGAATGCCACCAGATGGATAGGATTATCAGACATCTTGAATCTGATCTTGAAGATGCCAAAGATAATGAAGAAAAACTTGAGGATCAAATTGCCTCTCTCAAAAGAGACCTTCAAACAGCAAATGAATATAAAGAGAAATTCAAGATAAGCTCTGCTCAACTTGAAGTTCTTCTTGGAAGTCAAAAAGGGACAGATGACAAGTATGGTTTGGGATATGAGAAAGGAGAAAGCTCCGAATCCGGTCAAAAGAATTTTGCATCAGAAAATCCAAGAAACAGGCCTAGAAGACCTCCGGTAAGACAGCCCAATGCTCAAAGATATTCATCTTTCAATGGATACTGCCACAGCTGCAACCACTTTGGTCACAAAGCTAATCAGTGCAGAAAGAGAATGAATTAGATTAATTCATCCTTCTTCAGACAGTGCTTCAACTGCAAAAGGTATGGACACAAATCCCATGAATGCAGAAATATGCAAGTAAACAAATCATTCAAAGGTAGATGCTTTACATGCAATAGAGTAGGTCATATGGCTAATCAATGTTGATCAAGAGGATATCAGTCAATTATGCAAAGAAATGTTATTTGCCAAATCTGTAATAGGTCTGGTCATAATGCTAAAGTCTGCAGAAGCAAGAATCAGGACAAAAGAGGTCCGGTGTATAATCAGAATCAAGACAAGGGTAAACAAAAGATGAATGCGGATGAAGTTAGGAATCAGATGAGCAAGATTTGGGTGAAGAAAAGTTCAGAGAATGTAGAGATTGGATCCGCACCAGACTCTGGTGCTGATATTTCTTCCGGAAATTAAAAAGTTAGCTCTGGCTCAGGGGGAGACTCAAAGAAAATCCTGTTCCCCCAGCCAATCAAGTGGTGCCTGCTGTGGCACAAGATGCGGAGTAAAAGGTTTAAAGATATAAGTCTTGAGACGATCCAAATAAGATTTCAGAGGTCCGCATGGAGTTATGAAGAAGCTGTGATCAATCAAGTAAGACCTGTTCCGAGAGATGCTTCAGTATGACAGAGGATTACAAAAAGGTCCGGAGAGATCCGGAAGTGCACTATCTTATTCTGCGGATTGGACAGAGTGTTTGGGATGTTCTTGTAATGTGTCACCTCAATTTATTCATGATTGAAAGATCTGGATGATGTTCACAGATCAGGACTAATCCGGGATACTCCAAGCTATCCGGACAAGGCAAACCGGAATAATATAGGTGAAGCATTTATTGCAAACAGATATTAGGGTTTGCGGAGCAATATAAGGGATTTCTCAAAAATCATTTGCTCATTCTGCACTCAAGAAGAAGCGAAAAGTGGAGCTCTGCAACAAAATTCATCAAGCACACCAAAGATCTCCTGCCAAAGTCATTGCATAAAGAAATCAATCCCACCACTCCGTGCAAACCGAAGGCGCATAAGGTATTCTCCGTTTTTCATTATCTCACTGCAAATCTTTGAAGAATGGCTACTCCAAATATAGTTAAGATCTCTGATAGACCTCGCCCCACATTCAAGAAACATCCTTACAAATCATTGGAGGTAGATCCACTAGGAGCCTTCTCTAGTGTTCCTCATGGTGTATTGCATACGGAAGATATTAGGGTTTACATCCATGTGAATCTTGAAGACTTTGGAGAATCAAAGCTGATGGATATCTATCACAAACAATTGATAGATGAATCCTTTGAGATCAAACCTCAGTACAAAGCCATCCGGGACAAACACTTTGCACAGTGCATTCATTTCCCCTGTTTTGAAGAAGATGAATGGGTCCGGTATGTACTAAGTAGAGTACATGACAACTTCCTATGGTTGAACCAGCCCTTCAAGATCACCAAAGATGCAATTAGGGCTGTAACCGGTCTGCACTCATCCGGTGGATTACCTGTTCTCAAGTCTGTCAAAAATCAGACAGTTAGTGATGCAACCAGATCCAAGTTTGACAAGAGAGCTATGACAGTTGATGACATCACTGAACCGGATGTCAAATTTGCAGCTATGATAATTGGTTACAAAATCTATCATTCCAGTAGGGAAAATTCAGTACCGGGAACTGCAATCTACACAGCTTATCAAATGTTAAAGGAGAATGCAGACTTTGACTTGTGTGAGCTTCTTGTGAACCAACTCTTTGAAAATCTGCAGAAGATCAAGAAGGACAAGAAAAACTCCTTCAAGTATGGCAATCTGATCCTTTGTCTCTTCTTTTACTACATGAATGAGCTTCCCGGATCCAGTGGATGGATATGGCAGAATGACAGACCGGTTGCCATCCAAATCAGAGACTATTTGCATGGACTTGGGGATGCTAAAGCAAGAAATACAGCTCTATGGGGATACTTCAAGAACTTCCAAAGCATGATGCATGCAAGAGAAAGAATACCCCAATCCCTTGTTGAAAAATACAAAGACACAGTATGCTTCATGGTAGAAACAGATCAGTGTCTAATGGAGGCAGTGGAGCCAAGGACTGTTTGGATCATGCCCATGGGGTATGAAGTGGATGAACAGATAGTAGAGCTGCATGTTCAACACATGCTAAGCCAGCCCAAAGATCCTAAGGCAGAAAGGTTTGGAACCTTTGAGGAACTGAGTGTAAAGATACATGTAGAACTCAGGGAATCGGAGATAAAGAGGAAGGTAAGAAAAGAAGTTGAGCATATTGCTCAAGGCCTAGGCATCTCAAAAGAGGCACTAGATGCCAGCCGGGAAAAGAGGAGAAAGGCTGAGGAAGAAGAGAAAAGTAAAGAAAGTGTTCCGGTTGAAACTCCCACCCGGACCAGATCATCAAAAAGATCTGCACCTCCCACAACCAAAAGTTCAAAACCGGAAGTCCAGGCATCCAGTAAAAGATCCAAGACAAAAGCCACAAGGGCTTATGAAAGCCCAAAGGATGAAGAGGAAACAGAGTCAGATGAGGGAGTAAAAGAAATAAAGAAGCAGAAGAAGAAAGGATCCGGTAAACCCTCCACAGGCCAAGACAAGGATGAAATGGTAGGGGTATCTGTTGAAAAGCCCACTCTGTCTCTAGAGAGTGTAATCAAGTCAGTCACGGTGGATGGAAACCTTCAACCAATGACTGAATTTTATGATGACTACAGTGAGGCTGACCAAAAGATTCTGCAGGAAGCCCCAGTCAAATATCTGAACATATACAATAAGGCTTTCATTGAGATCATATCTCTTATTCCTAAAAGCCTAGAAAAGGAATTAGAAATAAGAAAGAATAATGCTCATGCAAAAGATCTTGAGATCCGGGAGCAGATAGCTATTCAGCTATATCCTCAAATTGATCCCAAGACAATGAACATAATCTTTAAAGACTGCAAAGATGAGTTCAGAAGTAAAGCCAGGATGAATCAACTCATGCTTGGTGAGACTGACAAAGTGGCCCAAGAGACAGAAGAGATCCTCCGGAAGGCCTTCAAAAGGTTCAATCTTCCTGTTGTAGAGGACTTAGGTGCAGAAACAGCTGCGGATTTGGAATCATCTGTTCCGGAAGAAGTGGGCCCTAAACAGACAAACATCTCTCCTCTGGTTTCCCCTACAGTCTCCAGATCCAAAGAAGAAGAGAAATTACAGGAGAAGGAAGCAGGGGTGAAAGATAAAGAGGTTGACAGTTCCAAGACTGCAGAAGAAAAGAAACATCTGTCTCCAGCAAGAGACACTGCACAAACTGTTCAACAATTTTTGAGCAAAGCCACTATAGAAATTGATGAACCGGACCTGCTGAAAGGACCATTAGATTTTGACTCTTTGTCACCGGTGCAAACAATGAAAATAGCCTCATTTGCAAATGAGAAAGTCAAAGAGAAGCTGCTGAAATCTCACATGGAAGACTGTGAGCTTATGGAGGTAGCATCTGGAGTGCTAGAAAAGATCATGCCATCCTTTCAAAAGGATCCCACAGCCTCCTCTTCTGGTAATCTCAAAACCTTAGTCAGCAGTGTTAGTACACATTTTGAATCTCTAGAAAAATCTGCTGAAGAAAAGGTCTGGAAGGAATTTTTGGATAAAAGATTTTCAGAAGTATTAGAATTAATCTCTAAAGATAGGAAGATTGTGAGTATTGGAATAAAGAGCTTAGAGAATGCTCTTAAGGATGGCAGTGACATTTACAAATTTTGTATATCCTGGTCAAAGGCAACAGCAGCAATTGATAAGAAAATAAAAGAGGAACAGGACAAGCTACAAAGCTTATCTCAAAGTTTTGATCCTCTCTCTTCCTCCATAATAAATCAAGAATGTCAGACTATTGCAGTCTTGAATGAAATAAAGAATCTTGAGAAGGAAAGGAAGAATATCACTAACTGGATGGGAGAACTTAGAAGGATTATAATCCCTAAGTTGGAAACTATGCATGAGGCCATCAGTGATGCTCAGACCACCGCCCAAACAAATGATCCGACAGATCTCAAGCGGGCAGAAGCTTTTGCATTTTTGTTGAGTGGTCACATTTCAATTTTGGATAGAATGAAGCAAAGTTGGGCTACAGAAATGATCCAATTGCAGACATCCTTTGCAGACATTCTTCAGTATATGTGAGTATGTAAATATGCGGCTATGTATAGAAAATTTTTGAAAATTTTGATGTGCGGACCCTACCCTTTGCCATTGATGTCAAAGGGGGAGTGAGGAGCAGTGAAAAATGAGGAATCCAATTAAGGGGGAGTTCCAGAAATTGTATATAAAGACAGAGCATCAGCAAAGGGGGAGCATAGTGTAAACACTTAGTCATTTTTCACTAAGTGTTGCCATCAATGCCAAAGGGGGAGATTGTTGGCAAGAGACACTATATGGATTCATGGTTGTTGTCATTGATGGCAACAAAGGTCATCCCACATATCCACAAGTCATGATGTGTCTCTACCGGAAGTCAGAATAAAGATTGTTGTGGTCCGGTGAACAAGAACAGAGCATGTGGCAAGGTCCGACAGATTGGTCCGGATCTCTCAGAGGAAGTGTCTTGGTGCAGTGCGGATTTGGGGAAGTCAAGAGGACTACCTTGAGTGGTATATTCCAAGGATTTAGCCTCCGATGATGGACAAGGAAAAAGATATGAATAGTTGAGTACCGGATTCCTGAGAGACAGTGAAAACAGAGGAAGAACTGACTGACAGAGTATCAGACTACTTTCCGGATGTGTTACTGTTGATGATAAAGGTTGTGAAGGCATGAATCATGTTTGGCCGACATGATTAATGATATCTACAAGTATATGTTTGATCCGCATTGCTTGGTGAGCAAGGATTCAGCCGACAGAACAGAGTTTGTAAGAAACTAGACTGTTCCAGATGCCGACTAGAAAGGTGATGAAATTACTTGTGCGGATATATATAGAGGATGGATTTAGTTGTGAAGGGGGTGACTATGTCAAGAGATATGCGAAGAAGTGCAGAACAGAGCAGAAGTACCAAGATAGATCCGGTATGTGAAAGGACAGCAGAATAAAGAACAGAGAAAAGATGAAGTGCAGCAGATCAGTGTACTGAGCCTAACCGGAACTGAACTCCAGCATATGCAGATGCTTCCAATCAGTTCAAGACTGTGATTTTTATCACTTTGTAGACAGTGTGTCTTCTTGTAGGCAGTGGGCCTCTTGTGAGCAGTGTGCTCGGGCAGTGAGCCCTAATTGGCAAGTACCATTTTGTAATTTCCTATTCTTCTAACAGAGAATAATTTTGGGTTAATCACCCCATGGTTTTCTCCCTTAATAGGGTTTCCACGTCAAAAATACTGTGTCATGTGTTTCTTATTTCATGGTAATGTTTTTTGTGTTTGATTCAATGCTGCATCAATTAATAAGAAAGTTCAATAAGGGAAATAATTAGGATAACTGATTCACCCCCCCCCTCTCAATTATCAACAGTACATACTTACATAATTGATGGGGAGCGCACAACGGATACCACAAATTGATGCCCTAATTTTCCGTAGTCAACAAACTAATAGCTGAGCTACTGATTCAACTCCATCGACCAAGTCTCTCATCCTTCTCTGAAGCCCCAATGGCATTTTCTCTTAGTGAGGCTTGCAATCTTTGGTCGATTCACCAAAAACAGCATCGCACAATTTTCCTCCTACGAACCCTAGTACATGAAGATGCTAGGACATCCTTACTATGCAAAACCCTCAGTCCGAAACATCTGCACTATCGAACAGGAAAACAAGACAGAAAATAGACATATATGGTACATTGAAGCCATTCCACTGATTTCGACAGAAATCTCACCAGTGGAATACATCACGATGTCATACAGTAACAGTGGGAAAATGCAAAATGAATGGAAATCTACAGTTGCGCGATCTACAATTACAGGAAACAAAAAATGAATTGACATAACATAATTGCTTTATTTTTCCTGAGCATAGTGCAATCACATTCGATTTCCACTACTTTAATCTGATTACATTCGATGATCATTTGATCATTTCTCTAGGCATTTATCAACTTGCCCTTAGGAGTACCACACTAGCTCCAAGCAGCTGGGAGAACAATCCAAGTGGCTGGGAGACAACCGACCAAAACTACCCTACTGCCTTATTTTGGCATTATTACTATTTGTAGCATTATGTGATTACAACTTGACAAATGTCCCCTAAGTCACTTGGGACTTACAAAAATAGACATAGCTACAACTGAAATGAAAATGCATTGGTCAAATAGACCTTATTACAAATGAAAACATGACTTTGTCGGTGCTCCACACCATACTCCTTGGGTGAAAGTTATTTCAAGTCCTCGTAGAGACTAACTGTTGCAAATCACCACCCTACTTTTTGATGTCTTCTTCCAGCATCCATGTGGCTTCTGAGTCTAGAAGTCCTTGCCATTTGACCAAGTGCTCAAAATATGTCTAATTTTTGGTCTTCTTGGCTATCCTGCTATCCAAAATACACTCCATCTTTGGTTGTTCCATAGGTGGTAAAAACTGCACCCACTCTGCATTGTCTTGGACAGAATTGCCTGTCCCTGTGCCTGTATCAGGACTCCTATATAAGGTCAGATCAACAACATTGAAGATAGGTGAAAGAGCAATATCATTAGGGAGTTCAATTTTGTAAGAATTAGAACCAAATTTTTCTAGAATCTGACAAGGTCCAATTTTCCTCATCATCAACTTGTTGTGGCTTCCCTTGGGTAGTCGGTTCTTGTTAAGATGAACCATGACCATATCTCCTATTTGGTACTACACATCCCTTCATCTTTGATCCACTCTAGCCTTGGTATTCTGATTGTTCTGGTGTAGAGTATCTCTAACTTGTTGATGGATCTCTTGTATAGCCCCTGAACATCTCGCAATTCAAAAATACCTCTAGGATGAGTACCATAGATAACTTCAAAAGGACTTAAACCTATACTTCTATTTGTAGAATCATTATAGGCATATTCTACTTGTGGGAGTACCACATTCCAACTACTACCATGTTCTCTGGTCAAACATCTCAGCCACCTCAGTTTGGCCATCAGTCTAAGGATGATAGGCTGAACTAAAAGACAAATTTGTACCAAATATTTTCCACAAAGTTCTCTAGAAATGTCCCACAAATTTGGTGTCTCTGTCAGATACAATACTCAAAGGTAACCCATGAATGCTGACAATTTCTTTGAAGAACAATCCTTTAATATAACTAGCATCATTGGCAGTCTTACACAGAATAAAGTGTGCCATTTTGCTAAATCTGTCTACCACAACAAACACACTGTCATAACCTGTCCTTGTCTTGGGCAATCCCATCACAAAATCCATACTCAAACTTTCCCAAGGTCTGTTTGGTATGGGCAAAGGTTGGTATAGTCTTGCATTGGTTGAAACTCCCTTTGCTCTCTGGCAAATCATACAACTCTCAACAAACCTTCTGACATCATATTGCATCTTTGGCCAAAAGTAAAACCTTCAGACAAGATCTAAGGTCTTATTGAGCCCAAAATGTCCTCCTAAACCACCACTATGTTTTTCCTTCACTATTATATCCCTCATTAAACACTCAGGGATACATAGTTGACTACCTTTAAACAAAAGTCCATCCTACAATGTATAATCTGAAAACTCACTGTGGAAAGCATTGGCAAACTCACTGCATACCCTGTAAATGTCCTTAAAATCTTGGTCCTCTCCGTACAATCCTTTGAGTGACTCAACACCCATACTCTGTAGCTGCACTTCTTGCACTGTCAACACTCTTCTGCTTAAAGCATCAACAACCTTATTGGTTATTCCTTTCTTATGTTTGATGATGAAGGTGTAGGCTTGAAGACTTTCCACCCATTTCATGTGTCGATGACTGAGCTTTTCCTGACCATTCAAAAAACTAAGAGCATGATTGTTAGTGTACACAATAAATTCCTTAGGAAGCAAGTAGTGCCTCCATTTCTTTAGAGCTTGTACCATAGCGTACAACTCTAGATCATAAGAGGAGTTTTTCCTCTTGGCTTCATTTAACTTTTCACTAAAGAAGGCTACTGGTCTGCCTTCTTGGCTCAATACTGCTCCTATGGCCAATCCACTTGCATCACATTCAATTGTGCAAACCTGTTGATCATGATGTTAGTCATTCAAAAACATAGAATAAAAGTTACACAACAACCTTTACTCATCTTGAAAGATACGATGAATTCAAATAATTCATGATCACAAGTCTCTGTTGATTAGTTCTTAATCTACTGATGTTACTCAGTGGTTGATGTGTGTTACTGTTTTCCATTCAGGGACCTTACATATTTTGATTGTTCCTGCAAAGTTCTTCAATATTCCTCCAAATATCCTATCCTTTATGTTTGCCCTGCATAAATTTCTAACAATTCTACCTCTACACTATGAATTTACTCAAATAATGTGCCTACAGGTTGATATTTGCATAATTCTTACCATTATTTGCAATTCTTTGCATGATATTTTCAACATTACATGCATTAAACTCAAATATGCTAATGATATTCAATTATTTACGAGATGCCAGCATATTTCTCTATTCTACTCATTATTCATCATGATTTGCAGTTGCGGAAGTGAATTTATGAAATTAAAATGAGAAAAAAGGTTAGAGAATGAGATTCCCAAAACTACCTCACTGAGATCACTGATCCACATATAGGTTCCCATACATGCAATGAAGAGAAGAAAACTAGAATCATACTTCACCAGGACATTCCACAAATCTGCATGATCCAGTGCAAATCTTCAAAGGAAAAGTTGACAACAACATGCAATGAAATGAAAGCGCTTCTATTTGAACATAGAATTCACCATTACATATCCAGAAATCAACTTGAAGATTACGTAAGGTTTACAATCAGGATGTAATCTGAAACTTCATCTTCATTCAGTATGCTTAAGATTAGGTGCATTTACAAAGATCTGAAGAAAGAACCTTGACATTTCAACAATTGAATCCCCATTAGTCTCAGCAATTCGATCTCCTATATTAAATTGGCTTGGTCTAATTTTAATGATTGACCTCCCTTCCTTATGACAAGTTTTGGCCCTTATATAGGACAAAAGCCAGAAAATAGTTACAATGATCCAATGATCAGGATCCTCTCAAAACAACCAATGGTCCAGATGAAATGCACGTGCCCTGCCAGTTGGCACTCATACAACTGGCACAAAATATTCCAGCATCTTTGATTTGGTCCATCCTCCAGTTGGCAAACAATGCATTTAACAATATCCTCCTCTGCTCCGGCTCATACTGCTTCTGCATACAACTCTGTAATTTTTAGCTACAATTCCAAACAGCTCCAACATCCTATAATAAACAGATAAGAATTAAGCATCATCATTCATTTAATAACCAGCAGGAAGATAAAAATTACATTATAAGCAGGTTGAATGTGCAAACACAGATATATCAGGTTATGCATATTGAGCATCTCTGAAAATTTGCATAATTAAATGTCCATAGGTGATCAAGAGGGTCTGGGTGTCTATTGTTGACTGGAAAACATGCTATCAAGCCCTAAAATGGCTTCAATGTTTGATTGGGTCCAGCGTCATTTGAGTGATTTTTGATAAAAAATATCGAAAATGTAATTTTTGTGTTTTCTACATCTTAGTAAATTGCATTTTCAGAGGCCTTAGGGGCAAAATTAGGGCCTCAAGACTCCATCGGTTACTAGGTGTTAAGCCTTAGTAATCAAGAAACCCAAACTAGATAACTAGTTTATCTTTCCAATGAGTCCAAAAAGTTTAAATTCTGACACAATAGCTAGGAGTTATGACCCTGCCAAGGAGATCAAAAATTTCCTAATTTTTTGAGTTTCTGTGAATTTTTGCAAATAGTTTCACCTTCCAGTAGCTCTTTTTGTATTCCAAGGGTAATGTGACCCTTCATATGATATGCAAGCCTTACATTTTCAGTTATCGCATGCATAAGATCATGCATATGCAATACATGCGCTTTTGTTCACTAAATTCCATTGAATAAAACTATCGGGTCTAAGTATGCACATTAGTTAATATGAGGGATATTAACTAATATGACTCTCTTCATAGATCAGGATATGATGATGACACCATCATCATGGACGGGCTTCGTCAAAATGTGAAAAGCTGACGTCATGGTCATACTGAAGGAAATCGGGTGATGTTAAAAATATGACCCTAATATTGAGGAATATCACCCTCTGAATAAGATGATGTCATGGTCATGTCAAGCTTTTTATATATCGAGTCAGAATGACATCACTGTCATGTTAGGAAAGATCAGTCATATTAGAAAAGATGACGGATGTTAGAAATCAGATGACCTTCAGAGTTTAAGCCGATTGATGATGTCACCATCATATTAGGTCCTTTGTGGAATGGGATAAGATGACATCATCATCATGTTATTTAAAAGGGTGATCGTTGGAAAAATACCTCCGCGAGGTAAAAAGGATGATGACGTCACAATCAGGGTGATTTTCTCTGTTCATCAGGGTTGGATGGCGTCATCATCATATTGGCTCTAGGGTGATATTTTGTGACAGGGTGATATTTGTAATATCGGGTGATATTCGAAAGATCAGGTGATATTCGAAATATGACCCCCGCAAAATATATGAAGCTGTCTAACAGGTAAATACCACTATCACGTAAGATTGACATCCGGGGTTTCGGACCAAATGATTATCAGGTGATAAACTAGCATTGGGGTGATCTTATAATATCAGGGTGATATTTGAAAGATCAAGGTGATATTACACAAGGTGTCTGATGTTTGGAATATGACCCCACCTCTCGAATATTAGTTTTGACTAGAACTTTGACTGGCCATAACTTTTGTTCCCTACGGAATATCAGGGTGATCCGAAAGGCAAACTTGCATGAAATTCTATACTCTTTCCAACCATGAGGTTATTGATATGAAATATTAAATTTGACTAACTGACCTCATCATGATGACTTACCCATCTCCCTTATGCAGGGTCACCTGCATGACTTACTTTTACCAGACCACCGAAAAGTAGGAAAACAACAAAAGCCAAAGCAGCAAAAAGTTGGGTCCCTGTTTTGTCAAGTCAAAATGGGGCGTGTTGTGTAACCACACAACAACTTGCCACCAAAGAAAACGACCCAATTCCAATGATTCAAGTGAAGTGATCACATTCATATATAGTATTCTAACTCTTTCTAAATATAAACACTTATAATCTTTCTGAATGATAAGGTCTTCATCATGGCGACAATGCTAACAAAGGATCAGGTGTGTGCAAATGATTAATTATCCTCATCTTGAAAGCAAGTTGAAAGCATGAGTAACTGATGTTAAGCTACATAGTTTGGGATCATCCCTCAGCCAACCTGGATAGAGCCTTGCTGCCAGCAAGCGTCCATAGCCCCGGCAAGGTTATCTATACAATCCCCCTAAGTAGAACCCCACTGCCAGCAGGCGTCTATAGCCCCAGTAGAGTTACTTAGATGGCCTAATTTTATTTCTTTCCTCATTTTTCAATATTTTATAGTCTATAAATCTGATGTCATCATGTAAGCTTAGTGGGCAAGGTATGGTCACTTGCTGATTTAGGTTGGATATTGCATTGGTAGCAAGGGAGTCCCTTTAGATTTTTCACTTAACACCTATACTTGTGTGTTCAACAAACCCAAGGCTGTTAGGTGAGTCATTGTGAAAGAATCACTTTGGTCAAGAAAAGGCACCCTGATGAAAAAATATCATAGACCTAATCACCAATACCTCTCAAAATGAGTCATAACCTATATATGAATTTGTTCTCATCACTTGAATCTTAACAATTTAGTTATTTTCTTAGGGTGATGAGTTGCATCATCTTGACTAACCAAAATAGAACTCAACAAGCAAACAAAACACACTAAGCAAACTGTACAAACAACTAACTACAAAAGGAAACAATAGAAAACAAAACAAGAAAGCAAGGAAAGAAAACAAAACAACTACTCTACCAAACTATATACAAACCCTACAAGGCAACTAAAACCCATGAAAAGACCCAAAGGCACCTGTATTTGTATACTTCCTTATATTGTGCAGGAGCATCAGGGCACTAGTTATGGTTCTAACCCTAGCAAATTCATCCTTATATTTTGAAAAATACTCTTGTATTCTAAATTCATTGTATTTCATAGAATCACTCTTGATAATTAGCAACTGATGAAGCTCATCATGTTCATGATTAATCCATATGCATGTCTTATCTCTTGAATTTCCATAATCAAAATAGTATTCAACACTATTTACTGTGGAAAGGAGAAATACAACCTGATGTATTTCTGATCCTGTTGAATATGCTTCTTCATTGACAACTGGTCCTCCATTTGACTTGGCACTTTCATTGCTTAGCTCAGTATTTAGTCTCACTTCAAATTGAAGGATGTATGACTCTTAAAGTATTAATCCTTCATCTTTATCCAACCTTGTCTCCTCATTCTGGATGTATGTCTGATTCTTGACTTCAGGCAACACCTCAATGTTTTCTTTAATTTTCTACACATCAGCATCTAAATGAGTATCTTCATAACCTGATATACAAAAATTTATCATTTCTAAATCATTTAATTGTAAAGGTGAAACCACTCTCAATTGATAGGAATACTCCCCTATTTCATTTTCAAAATGACATTGGATTGGCATCTGATTATGTACAACAATTCCAAATCTTTCTGCATCTTCAACTTTCATGAATTGTTCATCAAATAACTCCCATTGTCCATCCAGTAAGGTATCTGGTTCCATTGACCTACAACATTCTTGCATTTGATTATTCAACTTAAACAAGTTAGATAGTAAATCAGCATTTATTCTCTTTTCTACAACTCCCTGGGTTACTATCATAGGAACTTCATCAGCAGTAGTGCATTTAAATTCTTCCACCTGTCTCCATTCCTTTTTACCATAAAATGACTCAAGGAAAGATGTTTCACTATCCTTATCAAAAGCAATAGGATCAGAATCAAAGACTTTATCTTGACAAATGGTTTCTTCTTCACAATTTTCAAAAGATTCATACCTGCACTCTGCCTCACCCTTACCTATATTAGGAAGTAGAGAACTCCAGTTCTCACCATAAAATGACTCAAGGAAGGATGTTTCCTCTTCTTTACCTTCTAGAACCAATTCAGCTATTGTATTTTTTAAAGTCTTCTTCAACATGACCAAGCAAGCATAACAATCCCTTTCTGAATGCTCTTCGTCATGTAATCTGCACCAACTTTTAATCAGGACATCATCGGTGGATAAACCTAATATTTGACTACACTGTATATTTTTGGACAAGTATAATTCAAAATCTTTAGAGTGGTCCACTTCAGTTTCTAAACAACTAATAACTTATGATGCTGCATCTGCTTGTTTCTCCAAAATTTCTTCATTTTCCTGCTAGACTTCATCCCTGAACACATCTATAAAAAATATTATTCCTTTCAAATATAGATCCAACCTTATAAGAAAAGTTAGACAATTAATTTCACTATGTTCCACAATCTGGTGTATCCTGCAACAACTGGATAAACCAAAGTTAGATAAACTTTGAGGATAAAGTTGCCTATTCAAAGTTTCCTGAAATAAAAGAATGTTAACTTGACAATTATTTTCATATGCATCCATCAAAATGAGACTCTATTTTCAATTTTTTTTTGTTTAATTTTGAAATTTTAATGAGATCTATCATATCTCAGAATAAAACTTTGAAAGCTCAGAAAATTCAATGAATCTTTGAAGCTTTGAGCTAGATCTTTGCAAAGATGCAGTCAAAACCTCTCAGATAAGAGATATTTGCAGACATTTAACTCAAATGATGAAATATTTATGGAACATTTGCAGAAATTCATACATTCTTTGTTCACCCTCCTTCTAGCACCAATTTATGTTGATGATGATGTTAGTCATTCAAAAACATAGAATAAAAGTTACACAACAACCTTTACTCATCTTGAAAGATGAGTAAAGGTTGTTGTGTAACTTTTATTCTATGTTTGTTTATGACTAACATCATCATCAACAACATGCAATGAAATGAAAGCGCTTCTATTTGAACACAGAATTCACCGTTACATATCCAGAAATCAACTTGAAGATTACGTAAGGTTTACAATCAGGATGTAATCTAAAACTTCATCTCCATTCAGTATGCTTAAGAATAGGTACATTTACAAATATCTGAAGAAAGAACCTTGACATTTCAACAATTGAATCCCCATTAGTCTCAGCAATTTGATCTCCTATATTAAATTGGCTTGGTCTGATTTTAACGATTGACCTCCCTTCCTTATGACAAGTTCTGGCCCTTATATAGGACAAAATCCAGAAAATAGTTACAATGATCCAATGATCAGGATCCTCTCAAAACAACCAACGGTCCAGATGAAATGCACGTGCCCTGCAAGTTGGCACTCATACAACTAGCACAGAATATTCTAGCATCTTTGATTTGGTCCATCCTCTAGTTGGCAAATAATGCATTTAACAATATCCTCCTCTGCTCCGGCTCTTGCTGCTTCTGTGTACAACTCTACAATTTTCAACTAGAATTCCAAATAGCTCCAACATCCTGCAATAAATAGATAAGAATTAAGCATCATCATTCATTTAATAACCAGCAGGGAGATAAAAATTACATTATAAGCAGGCTAAATGTGCAAACACAGATATATCGGGTTATGCATATTGAGCATCTATGAAAATTTGCATAATTAAATGTCCATAGGTGATCAAGAGGGTCTGGGTGTCTATCGTTGATTGGAAAACATGCTATCAGGCCCTAAAATGGCTTCAATGTTTGATCGGGTCCAGCGTCATTTGAGTGATTTTTGATAAAAATATCGAAAATGTAATTTTTGTGTTTTCTACATCTTAGTAAATTGCATTTTCGGAGGCCTTAGGGGTGAAATTAGGGCCTCAAGACTCCATCGGTTACTAGGCATTAAGCCTTAGTCACCGAGGAACCCAAACTAGATAACTAGTGTATCTTTCCAATGAGTCCAAAAAGTTTAAATTCTGACACAATAGCTAGGAGTTATGACCCTGCCAAGGAGAAGATCGAAAATTTCCTAATTTTTTGAGTTTTCTGTGAATTTTTGCAAATAGTTTCATCTTTCGGTAGCTCTTTTTGTATTCCAAGGGTAATGTGACCCTTCATATGATATGCAAGCCTTACATTTTCAGTTATCGAATGCATAAGATCATGCATATGCAATACATGCACTTTTGTTCACTAAATTCCATTGAATAAAACTATCAGGTCCGGGTATGCACATTAGTTAATATGAGGGATATTAACTAATATGAGTCTATTCATAGATCAGGATATGATGATGATGCCATCATCACGGACGAGCTTCATTAAAATGTGAAAGGCTGACATCATGGTCATACTGAAGGAAATCGAGTGATGTTAAGAAATATGATCCTGATATTGAGGAATATCACCCTCCGAATAAGATGATGTCACGGTCATGTCGAGCTGTTTATATATTGAGTCAAAATGACGTCACCGTCGTGTTAGGAAAGATCAATCATATTAGAAAAGATGATGGATGTTAGAAATCAAATGACCTTTGGAGTTCAAGCCGATTGATGATGTCACTGTCATATTAGGTCCTTTGTGGAATGGGATAAGCTAACGTCATCATCATGTTATTTAAAAGGGTGATCGTTGGAAAAATACCTCCACGAGGTAAAAAGGATGATGACGTCACAATCAGGGTGATTTTCTCTGTTCATTGAGGTTGGATGATGTCATCATCATATTGGCTCTAGGGTGATATTTTGCGACAGGGTGATATTTGAAAGATCGGGTGATATTTGTAATATCGGGTGATATTTGAAAGATCAGGTGATATTTGAAATATGACTCCCACAAAATATATGAAGCTGTCTGATGGGTAAATACCACTATCACGTAAGATTGACGTCTGGGGTTTTAGACCAGATGATTATCGGGTGATAAACTAGCATCGGGGTGATCTTATAATATCAGGGTGATATTTGAAAGATCAGGGTGATATTACACAAGGTGACTGATGCTTGGAATATGACCCCCCCTCTCGAATATCAGGTTTGACTAGAACTTGGACTGGCCATAACTTTTGTTCCCTACAGAATATCAGGGTGATCCGAAAGGCAAACCTGCATGAAATTCTGTACTCTTTCTAACCATGAGGTTATTGATATGAAATATTAACTTTGACTAACTGACCTCATCATGATGACTTACCCAGCTCCCTTATGTAGGGTCACCTACATGACTTACTTTTACCAGACCACCAAAAAGAAGGAAAACAAAAAAAGCCAAAGCAGCAAAAAGTTGGGTCCCTGTTTTGTCAAGTCAAAATGGGGCGTGTTGTGTAACCACACAACAAAACCTTATTAAAATTAGGTAACACCAAAACAAGGAATTTAGCAACTTTTTGTTTCAGACTTTCAAAACTCTAATCTGCCTCTCTCGTCCACACAAACTTCATCTTACCTCCACCCTTGATGATCTCCAACATAGGTGCACAGATGTCACTGTAGTTCTTAATGAATTTCCTATAAAACGTGGCCAAACCATGGAAACTTCTGACCGCTCCTGCTGTCCTAGGTGTAGGCCAATTCAAAATAGCTTCTACCTTGGAAGGATCCATTTTCAAATCACCCTTAGAGATGACAAAACCTAGGTACACCAACTCTTGCTTCATGAAGTCACATTTTTCTAAATTTATCAGTAATTTCTGATCTTGTAGCCTTTTCAAGACTATCTCCAAATGTTTTAAGTGCTCTTCCTTGCTCTTACTGAACACCAAAATATCATCAAGGTAGACTACCACAAATTTTTTGATGAAATCCTGCAACACCTCATTCATCAACCTCATAAAGGTGCTAGGGGCGTTTGAAAGTCCAAATGGCATCACAAGCCACTCATACAACCCTTCATTAGTTTTGAAAGATGTCTTCCACTCATCCCCCTCTCTTATCATTATATGATGGTACCCACTCTTCAAGTCTATCTTAGAGAAATAGGTAGCACCTCCCAAACAATCCATTAGATCTTCTATTCTAGGAATAGGAAACCTATACCTAATGGTTATCCTATTTATGGCCCTAGAATCAGTACACAATCTCCATATTCCATCTTTCTTTGGTGCTAAATGGTGGGGACTGCACATGGACTCAAACTCTTCCTTATTAACCCCTTGTCTAAAAGTTCTTGAACTTTCCTGGCTATCTCCTCATTCTATTGAGGGGTCATTGTATATGCTGCCTTATTAGGAAGTACTGCTCCTGGTATGAGATCTATCTGATGGCTAATGTCTCTTATTGGTGGTAGGGAATCAGGTATATTCTTTGCAATCACTCCTTTGTAACTTTCAAGCAAATTTTTGACCTCTTTAGGCCCTACTTCTCTCACACTTTGCTTCTTTTCCCCCTTAGGCTTCACAATCAAAGAAAAACCTACTCCATCACCTTCCTGTAATGTGTCCATGAATTCTTTTTCTCCTACCAACATTACACTAGACCCTACATGTTGTGGATCCTCTTCTACCAATGACTGTATCCTATAAGTCATACCATCCTTTTGAAATGAGTAAGCATTCTTTTCTCCGTCATGATGAGCCTTTCTGTCAAATTGCCATGGCCTGCCTAACAAAAGATGGCAAGCATCCATTGGAAGGATGTCACAAAAATCTTGTCTCTATACCCCCCAATACTAAATTCTACCCATGCTTGTTCATTGATGAGTATGTGTTCCTTATTCAACCAACTAACTTTATATGGACTACTATGGGGTATCTTTTCCAGATTCAACTTATTTACTGATTCCAAAGATATGATATTAGCCGTAGAACCAGAGTCAATAATGACTTTACAAACCTTACCTTGGATCTTGCAGTTGATCATAAACAAAGCCCTTCTTTGTGATGGTTCCGCCTGCACTAGTTCCTTGAGCAGGGTCCTCTTGATCATCAGATTTTCCCCTACTTCTGATGCTAAATTCACTTCAGGAGATGCCACACTCCTTGCGTCTTCTTGAGTCAAAGTGGTTCTCTTCTCACCACCATGAGAAGTTGAGGCCTTCTCTGGACACTTGTATATTGGGTGCCCTATCTAATTGCAGTTATAACATCTCATATTGGAGCATTTGGATCCTCTACCTGATCCATTTGTCCTTGTTACCTTTTGAGTCACCATTATTTCTTTATTGGTAATATTTCCTGAACAAGAGCCAGTTTGCTGTATTGTATTTTGGGTCATACCTTTGTTTCTGAGATTGGCTCTTGATCCTTCAAATTTAACCCGTTTATCATCTTTGTAGACAAGGTTACTCAAAGTTTGAACCTTTGAACCTGAACCATTTTTCAAAGTTCAAATGGTTCTATATGCTTTATACATCTTTGAACTTTCAGTTTGAACTTGAACCCTTTTGTTTAAGGTTCAATGGTTCAACAGTCTAAAGTTCAACACTCATTGCCTTCTTATAAGTCAAGTCACGCAGTTACCTTGTATAATTAATGTATCGTTGAACCTTCCGCTCGTACTCTATAGCGGGGTTCAATGGTTCAAGGTTCAATAGTTCACTGTATAGTTGGAAGCCTTTTTACCAAAGCCACGTAACTGTTTGTTGGTCTAAGTAATCCTTGTGTTTTTGAACCTTCGTATTGAACCATATCTCAACAAGTTCAACGGTTCATGAGTTTAAGTTCTATATTTCCATAAGTGAACCCTTTGCTCATCTATATGATCCAATTGGTATGGTTGAACCACCACATTGAACCACCGTATTGAACGACGTCCTAAGGTTCAACGGTTCAATAGTTCAAAGATTTGGTGACTTTGGTCTCATTTATTCCCACGGCTTTCTAAGTCAAATTTAGCAGAAAAATTGGAGGAAAATATGTCAGAAACTCATTATGAAACTGAGAAGTTCTAATTTGGCAGAGACTACGGATAATCATTATACATCATGATGGCACATGAATAATACTTGCTATTAATGAAGAGGTCAGAATTTATGTCTTTTCAAATATTCCCAGCATGTATTGCTCCGAGTGATAATTATACAATCTGGTTAATGCCATTGTTAATTAAGAACAAGCCGAATTCAGTGAGTAAACAAACTGTGCAACGTAGAGGAGAATAACGCAGGAAGTATAGGGTTCTTCTTACTCAAATTTCACAGAGAATTCAGATATCTAGAAGGTGAGTTCCGTTCCTCCTATGTGCTATTCCTATTTCTTAACTAGAAAGAAGAATCTCTTGAGTCTCTGTCATTATTTTCAAAATTTGAAGTGTTTTTCATTGTAATCCTCCAGTTATGGCTTTAAAATCTACATCGTTGGGGAATGAACATGGTCCTGGTCTTATTTATTCTCACTCTAAATTTGGAGATACTGCATTGGTTCAATACGATTTAGAAGAATTCAAAGAAAGAACTAGACACCCTGTTCAAACCCCTACGATGAAGAAAATTGTAGATAGCGGCTTAGTTGAAGCTGCAGCTTTTCCTCAGGCTATACTGTGCCCAGAATTGGTTCAAGAGTGTATGAATAAGTACGACCTCCAGGAAAGGTGCATCAGAAATGCAAGCGGTGATGTGTTATTTCATGTCAATAGACAAACCCTCATGTCTGTGATGAAGATAACGCCTAAAGAGGCGTATTCCAGCCTTGACATTACTTCCTCCAATGGGTATTTCTCAGAGAAGAAACCAACTTACAAAAGTGTAATAGCGAGGAACTGGCTGCTGAAATTTCAGAAGGGCGGTTCAAGGTTGCCCAGGCCACTCACTAGGGATCATTTGATTAAAGAAGTGAGTGATATTGTGGTATTGTTACATAAACTGAGAGGCAGTCAACATGCCTATTATTGGGAGGATTGGATGAACTTTTTCATACAAGTCATCCTTCAAGGGGAACAATATTTAGATTGGGCTTAAATAGTGGCTGATTGTCTACATCAGGGTTTGAGCAATTGTCTAGGTAACAGAGATTTCTATATGTCTTTGTACCTGTTCTATTGTCTAGCATCTACAAGAGATTGGTTTGACCTACCCCATGCACCCATAGCTGAGAATAGTAAGATTTATGAATATTATTCACAGTTGCAGAGAAAGAATTGCTATGAAAATTATAAAAGGGTTAATGATGTCTTCACTGGGAAAATGACTTATGAACTGGCAGGGAACCTCGGTAAAAGAATGTCCAGTGAAGCAATGCAACTGATAAGCATCTATGGTAGCTTCTTCATTCAATTTTCTGAGTTCACTTACATCAAAGTTGGAGGATTTGATGGTGAACCTGTGAAGTTACCTAGATATGTGTTTGATCGTTTCGTGCTGATGGAGGTATGTAGGCAGCTGGCACATGTTGATAAGAAATTCCCATCAAAAAAAGGTTTTGGTATTTCTTTTCCTATTGAAATAGAGCATTATTCATGCCAATCAAAATCTGATGCCTTGAATTTGGAGGTGAACCTTAAAAGGTTCAATTTTCAGTTCTTCACTACCAGGACTCAATTTGACAGTAAAGGATTTGTCAGAGATAACCTAGACCCTGGAACAGGGCTTTCACATATTCCTAAACTAGAGGACTACTAGGAAGACTGTTCAGACGAATTTGAGCTCAGGAGAAGGCTGTGGTGTAGGTTTTCTTTGGGACAGATAATTACCCTCAATTTAAACATGGATATTTCTGGAATTATTGATAATGAAGAATAGGTGGTTGACCCACAGTTTGAAAAAGTAAAACACTTACCCATTCCAGAAGTTGACTGGAGCAAAAAGGAGGAAGACAGAATTGAAGTTAAAACTCTTCTAGTGATAAGGAGAACTGAGAAATGGTTTAGGGAAAAGAGACAGGAAGGGCTTCAGGATAGAAATGCCCAACAAATCACTTCAATGATTGGATCCTCACTTCCTATAGACTCTTCTAACCAACCTATTTGTATCTTTGGTACAGGTGCTTCCAAGCCATCAACTAAAAGAAGCCCTACCACTAAGATGTCCAGAAGAGTCCTCACAGATATCTTGCCCTCTCGTGTTACAAGGTTGAGGACTAAAGGGAAAAGAAAGAAGAAGGCTTCTGAAACAATAGTTGTTGATTTGAATTCAGAGGAAGATTCAGAAGAACCTATGGGTGACAAAGAGCTAAGTCCACACAAAATAGAGGAAGTTGACACCGGGTCATAGTCAGGGACCATTCTAGAGACCCCTGAAATATTGATGATTTCAAATGTATCCTCTAATGGATTAAACCCTGAGAAGACAACCTCAGCCCCTGCACCAAAGTGGCTAGAGAGTTCTGTCTCCGACAAGAAAAAGGTAATTCCTTTTGTCGTCCCTTTAGAGGACATGGTAAGCAAATGTTTGGGGAAAACCCCCAAGTCCAAGAAACTCAAGATGACATCCAGAATAAACATCGATCCAAACACTGGTAACTAGAGTGCTGAAATAGCTAAGCCAGTGACAGAGGAAGAAGTGCAGGATCCAACAGTGCATAATTTCATTGTGGAGAAAGTGGATCTCGGTGCTACCTCCAGAGCTACAGATGTCCACCACCTTGAAGCATCTACTAAGAGAATGGTTAGTAGAACCTGGAAAGATGAAAAGGACAAGAGGGAGTTAAAGCAAACTTTGTGTTCAATGGCAGAGTACATTGATGCTATTCACAACCCTAACCCACAGCCAATCTCACAACTCTCCCTGTCTTTTGACTTGAAATCACCTATTAACCAAAATTTATTGGATCAAGTTCACAAAAGCAAAATGGTGGCAAAAACATTTGAAAGTTGGTTGGATAACATTGAACAAAAAGGAACTAAATACATTCATGAGCTCAAGAGCATATATGATCTGACTGCTACCACCATTGAGGATCTTAAAGCACAGGTTGCTGTTTGGGTGAAAGATGAAGGTAAGTGGACAAATCTAATAAACCAAATAGATGAAGTTCAAAAATATGGGCTGGCGAAGTTTTTGATAGAGAAAAGCCTAACTGGTTTGGGCGAGGATTTGTTATATGTGAACAAGAAGAATATTGAATTGAGGAATTCCATATCCCGGTAAGGACGTTTTGAACTTTCAAAATTTATTAAGGAGATAACAGAAATCACTCAATCGTTGCAACATGACTTGCAATGTATTGATGTTAAATACATTAAAGATGATGGAAAACCAGTGGAAGATGTCGATGCAGTGGTCCAATCTTTCAAAGATAAAATCGGCTTCGTCAGAGAAAATGACAATATTTTAATTGAGGACTTCTCCAGGATTTCTAAAGTTGAGTCACTACTTTACCTCTGCATTGATGAACTTCCAGAACACAAAGAAAAATTTGGGAAAATGCGAAGGGAAAAGGAAGTTTGGAAGTCAAGAATGAAACATATAGGTATTCCCAACTTCCTGAAGATTCAGGAATTTGTTGCAGCTTTTTAGGAGTGGAAGTCCCAACGTGCTTCCCAAGCCACCGATGACAAATCTGGAGATGCAAATCCTTCGTCCTAGTCATGATTTCATTGGCTCACTTTCTTTATTTTTGTTTCTCTTTTATGTTATTTTCGGCAAATCTTGATCTTTAAAATTAGTTATTATAAACTAAATCCCTTACGGGTCAGAGTTATGTTAACTTTGGGTTTGATTTACTCAAAGACATGATTAAGACATTCATATTTATAGGTTTTTAAAATATTTGTAAGGACAGAAAGAAGTTAGGAAAAGAAAGAAGTAAGGGAGTTTTAGCTAAACCATTTTATAGTTTTACATTATGTGATAATTGTCTGAGAAATTTTTCATCTGTGAATGGAAAGAAGAAACAATTACTGCTTACTTGGATCTATGCATCTGAATGTTTGGAGTTAGATTTTCTGTGTGAAATCTCCTTTCATCTGGTAATTGCTCTTTTATTGGACAATTCCTCATATGTGTTCTATTATTTATTGGTTCAGCAAATTCATATGTATGTGTTCATGTATTTGGATGTATCAAAAGTAGAATCTGTGCATTCTATTACACACTGTTGCTGTATAAATTTACCGCATTCATAACATAGTTATGTATGAATGTTAGTTTGCCTTAAGCATTTTCTGGTTAAAAGTGCATTTGATAGTCGAATTGATTTAATTCATTGAAAATTTTAAAGGGAGCTGTACCTAAATTCAGAGGGGAACTAATTTAGAGAGTTCACCCATTTGTTGCCTAACTCGTTTGTTATTCAAAGAGAGGTATAGAGTCAAATAAACCATTTTCAGAATAAGGACAAATCTGTTAGCCAACAGTCCCACCTTTTCCATTAGGCCTTCTTCCTCAGTAGCCTCCTCTGCTACTTGAGTCCCCAATTTGCTCTTCTTGGCCAGACTCACCACTAGACCTCTGGTTAGGATTTCTTCCTCCAAAAATGCCTCTGCCTCTGAAATTCCTTCCACCTCTACCTCTATTATTCTACTCACTCTTCCTCTTTATCTTCTCTTCAGCCCTTACGGCCATTTGGAAACATTTGTTCACTCTGTATGGTGCTAAGATGCAGATCTCATCTTGAATGTTCATACTTAGGCCATTCAAATACCTGGCCACCTTCTCTAATTCTTCTTCTTATCTCATTGAAAATCTTAAAGGGAGCTATACCTAAATTTAGAGGGGAACTAATTTAGAGAGTTCACCCATTTGTTTCCTAACTCGTTTGTTCTTCAAAGAGAGGTATAGAGTCAAATAAACCATTTTCAGAATAAGGACAAATCTGTTAGCCAACAATTTTTGGTGACTCCACTGGGGATAAAATCATTAATTAAAAGATTGGTCGCCTGAATATGAAGCAACAATGGTGCTTCCACATGAAAACATAATTCCTATTCTGCAACCCAATCTTGGATTTCAAGATGAGCAGGAAGACATTATTGGCCAGTTGAATACCCTTGCTTGGCGTACTCGTCAGAATAGTGAAGATTACAGAAGAGCAAGCAGAGTATTAGAACAAGAAGAGGAATTGGCCGATAACCTAAGATTGTTGTTACTCAGGCAGAGAAGAAGGCAAGCACGAAACGTAGCAAGAAATCAAGTCCTTGAAGTGCAAAGAAATCAAGAATAGCACAAAAATCAATAACTACCTATTCAGCCACAACATTTTAAGCTGGATTCTAGACCGTATACCAAGTCTTTGAGAAGAGGGGGAGTTGAAGATTCTACCTTTGAAGCACTGCAAAATTTTAATTTTCCTTATATCCCTACGCATGCAAGAAAAGCTAGAAGTAGACCTTTGAGCTCTCCTAAACCTTCTACTTCCCCTGTCTGTCAAGCTTTAACTCTTTCAGGCACTGTTATCCCCTCAGCTATAAATTTTCTACCCATGGCCCAACCTTGGGGAGCAGCCATAGGGCCTTTGAACCTAGGGGCTAACCTAAATCCTTTACCTAAAAATGCAAGAGAAAATTTGCCCAAGTTCAACAGAGATGGCAAACAATCACCAGAAGAACATTTGTGTGCCTTTGTAGCAGCATGTAGTGTGTTAGGTGTACAACACCAAGATGTTGCCATAAGGCTCTTTGTGCAGACTTTGACTGACACTGCGGCACAATGGTTCTACCACCTAACCAATTCCTTAATTTCAAATTGGAATGACATGAAGACTACTTTTGAAAATAGGTTCAAAAGTGCAGAGGACGAGCATTACCTCCTTGCATAGCTGACTCAGCTTAAGAAAGAGATTCATGAACCTATGAGGGAATTGTGGCTAAATTTAATAGAATTGTGAACAAAATCCCTGCTACTAAAAGACCATCTGGCGAAAATCAAAAATGCTTTTTTATTAATTCCATGCCTCCTGATATTAGCTTCCATCTCAGGAGAGGAGTAATTGCCGATTTACCAGCTACACAAGCCTTAGCCATCGGACTGGAGGATGATCTCATTATGGTCGATAAATGGAAGAGAGAGTCTAGGTGCCAAACGCCCAGCCCTCATCATCTACAGATCCTGTAGTGCAAAGGTTAGTTAATGATATGATTGCCTTAAAGAGGCAACTACCTAAAACTGGTGCCCCTTTCCAACAACCATATCAAGATATAAGTAGAAGGAATTTGAATCAACAAGAAAATACTGGTAGAGCTTTGCCCCTGACATCAGCACAGCCAAGACTGGCTTTTGAAGCTCCTCCTGGAAGGGGAAACATGTGTATTTTTCACTTGACTACCAACCATGATGGAAATTCTTGCCCAGAAATACTCAGGTACACTTAGATGATGGCTACTCAAGATATGCTAGGGGAATCCACAGAAGAAGAAAGGAATTTTGAGGAACCTGGCGGCTCTAAAATACACTTCCTTGAATATGAATCTGATTCAGAAAGGGGGGGTGAAATATTGGTTACCCTTGAAGATCCTTCATGCGCCGTGCTCACCAGGAGTCAAAGGAATGTGAGATCCTCTAATACTCAAGAAGTACTTGGCAAAGGTAAGGAACCTTTAACTAGAACCCATGATGCTAATTTGAAGGTTCAAGAAACCAAACTGTTGCATAAAAATGATTCAGATGCTTCTTTCGATATTGTAGATTTCTGTAAGTCTACAAAAATTCAAATCTCTCCCATTGAGTATCTCAAGTTGAAACCTACTGAACTTGACAAGCTGGTTAAACATGTTAAAGGTAGTCCTACACAAACCAAATTTGAGAGTCAATCAGAGGTTGATGCTGAATCTCCCATTGCTCAACTATTTGCTTCCTCATCTGAGTCAGCCATGCCTGCCCCTAAAATGACTCCCAATTCATCAACCAATGCTCCTTATACTGATTTGAAACCCAATCCTTTCTATGTGTCTTTGTTTATCAATGGTCATAAACTTAGTAACTGTATTATAGATTCAGGAGCCTCTTACAACATTATGCCTTCCTCTATGGCTAAAGCCTTAGGGTTATCACTCACAAAAACATTTGGTAGATGTTATTCTATGGATGGAAAATAGGTTTCCTTGCTTGGGCAGATTAAAGATGCATGAGTTGCTCTTGCAGCCTACCCTGACAAAAAGGTGAAATTAACTATTTTGGTAGCAGATATTCCTGCTAGTTATGGAATGCTTTTGAGTAGGACATTTTGCAAGGATTTGGGTGGACAAATCAAATTGGATTGGTCAGAGGCCACAATCCTAATGGGGAAGCAGAAAGTGAAGCTGGAACTTGAGCCCAAGTGTAAGTTCACTGTCTACCCCTCTGATGATCCCAAGGCCCAGATTTTATTTGAGGAATGTGAATTTGGCAACTATTTTCTCTCCTCTGAACAGAGCTGTGAGGTAGACCCCAAAGAAGAATTAATGCAAAGATCTGTACATTCTGATGACCTATGGGTTATGGAATTTGATGGTAGTTGTGCTACTGCTGGTTCAGGGGCTAGGGTTGTGTTGATCTCACCTGAAGGTGAAATTTTTTCTTATTCTTTTAAGCTGGAGTTCAAAAACACCAACAATACTGCAGAATATGAAGCTTTACTGCTTGGGCTTTACGCAGCCAAAGGAAGGGGTGTGAAAGTACTTAAGGTGAAGGGTGATGCTGAATTAATTGTGAAACAGGTAAGGGGAATCTTTTCTATTAAGAATGAAAGACTAAAGCATTACAGAAATAGGGTAGGGGATGAGATCGAATATTTTGATGCCTTCTCTATCGAAACAATTCCCAGAGATCAAAACTCCCGAGCAGATTCTTTAGCAGTATCAACTTCTCTCCTTTTACCACATCCAGATTTTAAAAAAGATTCTTATAGAATAGAAATGGTATATCGTCCTAATGTCCCCGACAATGCTGAGAACTGGCAAGTTTTTGAGAGTGATAATCAGATCAGAAAGTTTTTAGAAAATGCTGAAATGTTTCTGGGGACCTATTTTGAAGGTTCCGAAATGGAGTGTAAAAAATTCAGTCCTAATCCTGGGATTAATCCAAAAGATGACATGATTCAGTTAAAGGGAAACAAAATCCCTAAAGGATTGGTTTCTTTAGAACATTTGTTTTCTCAAAAGATGAATATATTAAAGGCAAACCTCCCAGTGTTCTTGATAAAGCAGAGGATTATGAGAAAATAAACATTGGGAACGAAGCTGATCCTAAATGGATATCCATTGGTAAATCCTGTTCTTCAGAGGAGAAAAACAAACTGATCAAATTGTTAATCAAGTATAAGAATGTTTTCACCTGGTGCTATGATGATCTTAAAAATTTTAGACATGGATAGTTTCAACACCATATTCCATTAAAAGCAAATGCAGCTCCATTCAGATAGAAGCTAAGGAATTATAACCCAAACGTTGCTGAAGCCATTTTTAAAGAGATTGATAAGATGTTGAAAGCTAGAATTATATATCCAATCCATCACTCCACTTGGGTGGCAAATATTGTTCCAGTACGAAAGAAGAATAGAGAAATAAGAATCTGCGTTGACTTTAGGAACTTGAACTAGGCCAGCCTGAAAGATAACTATCCCTTGCCTGTGATGGACCACATCTTACAGATAGTTGCTGGGTCTGAAATGATGTCTATGCTGGATGGTTTCTCAGGTTACAATTAGATAGGTGTGGCTACAGAAGATCAACATAAGACTACTTTCACCACACCTCGAGGAACCTTTTCCTATAATCGAATGCCCTTTGGCTTGATTAATGCAGGAGCAACTTTTCAGTGGGCAATGGATTCATCTTTTAGAGATCTGAAGAACAGAATTATTGTTATTTACCTGGATGATTTGACTATTTTCTCCAAGAATAGAGAGGATCACTTGAGAGATCTGGAGTCTGTCTTACAAAGGTGTCGAAGCCATGGCATCTCACTCAATCCCAAGAAGTCAGTTTTCTGTGTGACTGAGGGAAAATTGTTGGGACACCTAGTCTAAAAGGACGGAATCAGAATTGATCCAGAGAGGGTCAGGGCAATTCAACAGCTTAGCCTCCCTTCAAATAGGACTGGAGTCAAGTCCTTCTTTAGTGAAATCAATTTTCTCAAAAGGTTCATTCCTGACTTTGCTGAGATTACAAAACCCATTGTTGGAATGATGAGTGAGAAACAACCATTTAAGTGGAGTGAAGTTGCTAAGAAGGCATTTGAGGATATCAAGGAAGCAACTGCAAACACTCCCACTTTAGTAAATCCTAATTTTCAAAAAGATTTTATTATTTACTGTTATGCTTCGGAACACACCATGTCAGGTAACAAAATAATGAATTGGATGAAGAGGTTCCCATAGCTTTCATGAACGTTCCCCTTAAAAAGCATGAGCTGAAATATTCTTTGGTTGAAAAACAAGCTTTTGCTATGGTTAAAGCTATGAACCAATTTAGATATTATATACTTCATTCCCATTCAGTTGTATTTGTTCCAAATTTAGCTGTAAAAAGTATTTTGACTCAGTAAGAAGTGGGATTAAACAATAAAGCAACGTGGGTTGCTAAAATTCAGGAATATGATCTAGAAGTTAAACCTACTAAGCTAATCAAGGGTCAAGGCTTATGTAGGTTGATTGCTGAGAACAAAGAACAAGAAGGAGGACTCCCCACAATTTTATTGGTAAGCTTACAGGACCCTTGGTTTTTAGATGTAGCACATTATCTTACTTATGGGGATTGTCCTAATCACTTATCTCCTAAAGAGAAAAGAAATCTGAAGCTAAAGGTGGTGAAATATGTTATTTGGGGGGATGTCCTTTATAAGAAAGGATTAGATGGAACTTTCCTAAGATGTGTAGATAAAGACCAGCAGGATAAGCTCTTGGAAGTTTTCCATAATGAAGCTTGTGGTGGACATTTTTCTTCTTCAGTTACAGCTTTCAAAATCCTCATAAATTGTTACTATTGGCCAGGGATGTTTAAGGATGCATATAGATGGGTGGCTAACTGTGAAAAATGTAAGATGTTTTTAGGAAGGCCACAACTTGCAACTCTACCTTTGAGGCCTGTTGTTATTGAAGAACCCTTTAAACAATGGGGATTGGATTTTATTGGGCCTAGCTCACCCCCCTCAAGTGCAGGGCATACCCACATCTTAACAGCAACAGATTATTTCACAAAATGGGTTGAGGTAGCCCCTGTAAAAAGAACGACTTCGGAGGTCATTTGTAATTTTCTCAAAGAAAATATTATGGTATGATTTGGTGTCCCCCAGAAGATTGTAGCAGATAATGCTACCAGTTTCTCTTCAGTTGAAATGACTTCTTTTTGTTATGAACATAGTATATCTCTCTCCCATTCATCAAATTACTACCCCCAAGGGAATGGACAAGCTGAGTCCAGTAACAAGAACCTGATTGCTATCATGAAGAAATTGGTGAATGAAAACCCCAGAGATTGGCATAAGAGGTTGTATGAAGCACTCTGGGCCAACAGGATAACTCCAAAAAGAGCAATCGGGATGGCTCCTTTTGAATTAGTTTATGGAATAGGGGCCCAATTATCTTTACCTCTAGAGCTATCTATAGCCAAGCTACAAAGTGTAATTGAGGATCAATATTTCCAAAATTCCTTGGAGAAGAGGATTATGTATTTAACTAAGATTGAAGAAGAGAGAAATGAGTTGGTTGACCAAATTACTATACATCAGGCCAGGGTGAAAGAAATTTTTGACAAAAAAACAAGGCCTAGGAAATTTATGGAGGGAGATGAAGTATTACTGTGGGATAGAAGAAGAGAACCAAAAGGTGCACATAGCAAATTCGACTCTCTTTGGAAAGGACCATTCAGAATTCATCAGGTATTAGGTCCAAATTCTTTTACATTGAAGTATCCTGATGGAGTTACTTTACCCCTATCCTATAATGGACAGGACCTCAAGTTGTATCATCTGTAAAATAGGGTCCCCTGTTTTGTACATAGTCTTCCCTTTTGTTTGTTTTTGTGTTTTTCTTTTCCCATTTTTGTTTTGTCCCATTCCGTTTCCTTTCTTCTCTATTTTCCTTTTTCTCCAAAACTAGAGCTTCTGAGTTCTCTACATTTTGTCATAAAATGCAGTCCCCAGTCAGAGCCAATGTTACCTTTTGAGTCACCATTATTTCTTTATTGGTAATATTTCCTAAACAAGAGCCGGTTTGCTGTATTGTATTTTGGGTCATACCTTTGTTTCTGAAATTGGCTCTTGATCCTTCAAATTTAACCCATTTATCATCTTTGTAAACAAGGTTACTCAAAGTTTGAACCTTTGAACCTGAACCATTTTTCAAAGTTCAAATGGTTCTATATGTTTTATACGTCTTTGAACTTTCGGTTTGAACTTGAACCCTTTTGTTTAAGGTTCAATGGTTCAATGGTTCAACGGTCTAAAGTTCAACACTCATTGCCTTCTTATAAGTCAGGTCACACAGTTACCTTGTATAATTAACGTATTGTTGAACCTTCCGCTCGTACTCTATAGCGGGGTTCAATGGTTCAAGGTTCAACAGTTCATTGTTTCATAGTTGGAAGCCTTTTTACCAAAGCCGCGTAACTGTTTGTTGGTCTAAGTAATCCTTGTGTTTTTGAACCTTTGTATTGAACCATATCTCAACAAGTTCAATGGTTCATGAGTTTAAGTTCTATATTTCTGTAAGTGAACCCTTTGCTCATCTATATGATCCAATTGGTATGGTTGAACCACCACATTGAACCACCGTATTGAACCACGTCCTAAGGTTCAATGGTTCAATAGTTCAAAGATTTGGTGATATTGGTCTCATTTATTCCCACGGCTTTCTAAGTCAAATTTAGTGGGAAAATTGGAGGAAAATATGTCAAAAACTCATTATGAAACCGAGAAGTTCTAATTTGGCGGAGACTACGGATAATCATTATACATCATGATGGCGCGTGAATAATACTTTCTATTAATGAAGAGGTCAGAATTTATGTCTTTTCAAATATTCCCAGCACGTATTGCTCTGAGTGATAATTATTCAATCTGGTTAATGCCATTGTTAATTAAGAACAAGCCAGATTCAACGAGTAAACAAACTGTGCAACGCAGAGGAGAATAACACAGGAAGTATAGGGTTCTTCTTACTCAAATTTCATAGAGAATTCAGATATCTTGAAGGTGAGTTCTGTTCCTCCTATGTGCTATTCCTATTTCTTCACTGGAAACAAGAATCTCTTGAGTCTCTGTCATTATTTTCAAAATTTGAAGTGTTTTTCATTGTAATCCTCCAAGTATGGCTTTAAAATCTACATTGTTGGGGAATGAACATGGTCCTGGTCTTATTTATTCTCACTCTGAATTTGGAGATACTGCATTGGTTCAATACGATTTAGAAGAATTCAAAGAAAGAACTAGAAACCCTGTTCAAACCCCTACGATGAAGAAAATTGTAGATAGCGGCTTAGTTGAAGCTGCAGCTTTTCCTCAGGCTATACTGTGCCCAGAATTGGTTCAAGAGTGTATGAATAGGTATGACCCCCAGGACAGGTGCATCAGAAATGCAAGCGGTGATGTGTTATTTCATGTCAACAGACAAACCCTCATGTCTGTGATGAAGATACCACCTAAAGAGGCATATTCCAGCCTTGACATTACTTCCTCCAATGGGTATTTCTCAGAGAAGAAACCAACTTACAAAAGTTTAATAGCGAGGAACTGGCTGCTGAAATTTTAGAAGGGCGGTTCAAGGTTGCCCAGGCCACTCACTAGGGATCATTTGATTAAAGAAGTGAGGGATATTGTGGTATTGTTCCACAGATTGAGAGGTAGTCAGCATGCCTATTATTGGGAGGATTGGATGTACTTTTTCATACAAGTCATCCTTCAAGGGGAACAATATTTAGATTGGGCTGAAATAGTGGCTGATTGTCTACATCAGGGTTTGAGCAATTGTCTGGGTAACAGAGATTTCTATATGTCTTCGTACCTGTTCTATTGTCTAGCATCTACAAGAGATTGGTTTGACCTATCCCATGCACCCATAGCTGAGAATAGTAAGATTTATGAATATTATTCACAGTTGCAAAGAAAGAATTGCTATGAAAATTATAAAAGGGTTAGTGATGTCTTCACTGGGAAAATCACTTATGAACTGGCAGGGAACCTCGGTAAAAGAATGTCCAGTGAAGCAATGCAACTGATAAGCATCTATGGTAGCTTCTTCATTCAATTTTCTGAGTTCACTTACATCAAAGTTGGAGGATTTGATGGTGAACTTGTGAAGTTACCTAGATATGTGTTTGATCATTTTGTGCTGATGGAGGTATGTAGGCAGCTGGCAAGTGTTGATAAGAAATTCTCATCAAAAAAGGGTTTTGGTATTTCTTTTCCTATTGAACTTGGGCATTATTCATGCCAATCAAAATCTGATGCCTTGAATTTGGAGGTGAACCTTAAAAGGTTCAATTTTTAGTTCTTCACTGCCAGGACTCAATTTGACAATAAAGGATTTGTCAGAGATAACCTAGACCCTGGAATAGGGCTTTCACATATTCCTAAACTAGAGGACTACTGGGAAGACTGTTCAGATGAATTTGAGGTCAGGAGATGGCTGTGGTGTAGGTTTTCTTTGGGACAGATAATTACCCTCAATTTAAACATGGATATTTCTAGAATTATTGATAATGAAGAACAGGTGGTTGACCCACAGTTTGAAAAAGTAAAACACTTACCCATTCCAGAAGTTGACTGGAGCAAAAAGGAGGAAGACAGAATTGAAGTTAAAACTCTTCTAGTGATAAGGAGAATTGAGAAATGGTTGAGGGAAAGGAGACAGGAAGGGCTTCAGGATAGAAATGCCCAACAAATCACTTCAATGATTAGATCCTCACTTCCTATAGACTCTTCTAACCAACCTATTGCTATCTTTGGTGCAGGTGCTTCCAAGCCATCAACTGAAAGAAGCCCTACCACTAAGAGGTCCAAAAGAGTCCTCACAGATATCTTACCCTCTCATGTTACAAGGTTGAGGACTAAAGGGAAAAGAAAGAAGCAGGCTTCTGAAACAATAGTTGTTGATTTGAATTCAGAGGAAGATTCAGAAGAACCTATGGGTGACAAGGAGCTAAGTCCACATAGAACAGAGGAAGTTGACACCGGATCACAGTCAGGGACCGTTCTAGAGACCCCTAAAATATTGATGATTTCAAATGCATCCTCTGATGGATTAAACCCTGAGAAGACAACCTTAGCCCCTGCACCAAAGTGGCTAGAGAGTTCTATCTCCGACAAGAAAAAAGGTAATTCCTTTTGTCATCCCTTTAGAGGACATGGTAAGCAAATGTTTGGGGAAAACCCCCAAGTCCAAGAAACTCAAGACGACATCTAGAATAAACATTGATCCAAACACTGGTAACTGGAGTACTGAAATAGCTAAGCCAGTGACAGAGGAAGAAGTGCAGGATCCAACAGTGCATGATTTCACTATGGAAAAAGTGGATCTCGGTGCTGCCTCCAGAGCTGCAGATGTCCACCACCTTGAAGCATCTACTAAGAGAATGGTTAGTCGAACCTGGAAAGATGAAAAGGACAAGAGGGAGTTAAAGCAAACTCTGCGTTCAATGGCAGAGTACATTGATGCTATTCACAACCCTAACCCACAGCCAATCTCACAACTCTCCCTGTCTTTTGACCCGAAATCACCTGTTAACCAGAAGTTATTGGATCAAGTTCACAAAAGCAAAATGGTGGAAAAAACATTTGACAGTTGGTTGGATAACATTGAACAAAAAGGAACTGAATACATTCATGAGCTCAAGAGCATATATGATCTGACTGCTACCACCATTGAGGATCTTAAAGTACAGGTTGCTATTTGGTCGAAAGATGAAGGTAAGTGGATGAATGTAATAAACCAAATAGATGAAGTTCAAAAATATGGGTTGATGAAGTTTTTGACAAAGAAAAGCCTGACTGGTTTGGACGAGGATTTGTTATATGTGAACAAGAAGAATATTGAATGGAGGAATTCCATATCCCGACAAGGATGTTTTGAACTTTCAAAGTTAATTAAGGAGATAACAGAATTCACTCAATCGTTGCAACATGACTTGCAATGTATTGATGTTAAATACATTAAAGATGATGGAAAACCAGTGGAAGATGTCGATGCAGTGGTCCAATCTTTCAAAGATAAAATTGGCTTCATCAGAGAAAATGACAATATTTTAATTAAGGACTTCTCAAGGATTTCTAAAGTTGAGTCACTACTTTTCCTCTGCATCGACGCACTTCTAGAACACAAAGAAAAATTTGGGAAAATGTGAAGGTAAAAGGAAGTTTGGAAGTCAAGAATGAAACATATAGGTATTCCCAACTTCTAGAAGATTCAGGAATTCATTGCAGCTTTTCAGGAGTGGAAGTCCCAACGTGCTTCCCAGGCCACCGATGACAAATCTAGAGATGCAAATCCTTTGTCCTAGTCATGATTTTGTTGGCTCACTTTCTTTATTTCTGTTTCTCTTTTATGTTATTTTCAGCAAATCTTGATCTTTAAAATCAGTTGTTATAAACTAAATCCCTTACGGGTCAGAAGTATGTTAACTCTGGGTTTGATTTACTCAAAGACATGATTAAGACATTCATATTTAGAGGTTTTTAAAATCTTTGTAAGGACAGAAAGAAGTTAGGAAAAGAAAGAAGTAAGGGAGTTTTAGCTAAACCGTTTTATAGTTTTACATTATGTGATAATTGTCTGAGAAATTTTTCATCTGTGAATGGAAAGAAGAAACAATTACTGCTTACTTTGATCTGTGCGTCTGAATGTCTAGAGTTAGATTTTCTATGTGAAATCTCCTTTCATCTAGTAATTGCTCTTTTATTGGACAATTCCTCATATGTGTTCTATTATTTATTGGTTCAACAAATTCATATGTATGTGTTCATGTATTTGGATGTATCAAAAGTAGAATCTGTGCATTCTATTACACACTGTTGCTGTATAAATTTACCGCATTCATAACATAGTTATGTATGAATGTCAGTTTGCTTAAGCATTTTCTGGTTAAAAGTGCATTTGATAGTCGAATTGATTTAATTCATTGAAAATCTTAAAGGGAGCTGTACCTAAATTCAGAGGGGAACTAATTTAGAGAGTTCACCCATTTGTTACCTAACTCGTTTGTTCTTCAAAGAGAGGTATAGAGTCAAATAAACCATTTTTAGAATAAGGACAAATATGTTAGCCAACAGTCCCACCTTTTCCATTAGGCCTTCTTCCTCAGTAGCCTCCTCTGCTACTTGAGTCCCCAATTTGCTCTTCTTGGCCAAACTCACCACTAGACCTCTGGTTAGGATTTCTTTCTCCAAAAATGCCTCTGCCTCTAAAATTCCTTCCACCCCTACCTCTATTATTCTGCTCACTCTTCCTCTTTATCTTCTCTTCAGCCCTTAAGGCCATTTGGAAACACTTGTTCACTGTGTCTGGTGCTAAGATACAGATCTCATCTTGAATGTTCATACTTAGGCCATTCAAATACCTGGCCACCTTCTCTGATTCTTCTTCTTATCTCTTTGATCTGAGACTGAGTTTATGAAACTCTTGTGTGTATGCATTCACATCAAGGTCCCTCTGTCTGAGGTTCTACAATTTCTTATACATCTGCACATCATAGTCCAGGGGTAAGAATTGTGCCTTGATTTTGTTCTTCATCCTTTCCCAAGAGGTTATCATATTTTTCCCCTCCTTCACTCTCTCCCCTTGCTCATAATTCCACCATGCAAGAGCAGATCCCTGTAATCTTGCCTTTGCCAACTTAACCCTCTTATCATCAAGGATTTCTTTATATTTGAAATGATTGTTCAATGCCTCAATCCAATTAATCACCTCTTTAGCTTCCATACTTCCATTGTACATAGGCAACCCATCTATGGTGTCCCTATTGACTGACATTAATGCATTTAAAAATGCTCTCTGGTCTATTGGTATCTCCTCTACCTTTTTATTGGTTTCCCCAATTTCTGTATTGCCTTCATTGCTATCACTTTCATCTTCCCTATCTTTGCCTTTGGACTGCTTGAACTCTCCCAACTTGGATGCAAGCATCTCCTCGATCAGCTTTTGAACGGCATCCTGCGACATACTTTTGGAAGGCATCCTCACTGCCTCTATTTTTCTATCTCTATCTGACATAAACATTCACAGATAGCACCCAAACATCAACACTCCTACAAGTCCTCAACTTGACTTGCCGCCCAAATCTTTTTCCTTGCTCTGATACCAATATGATGGGGAGCACACAACGGATACCACAAATCGATGCCCTAATTTTCTGTAGTCAACAAACTAATAGCTGAGCTATTGATTCAACTCCATCAATCAAGTCTCTCATCCTTCTCTAAAGCCCCGATGGCATTTGCTCTTAGTGAGGCTCACAATCTTTGGTCGATTCGCCAAAAACACTGTCACACAGTTTTCCTCCTACGAACCCTAGCACATGAAGATGCTAGTACATCCTTACTGCATGAAACCCTTGGTCTGGAACATCTACACTATCGAACAGGAAAACAAGACAGAAAATAGACATATATGGTACATTGAAGCCATTCCACTAATTTTGATAGAAATCTCACCAGTGGAATACTTCACGGCGACATACAGAAATAGTGGGAAAATGCAAAAATGAATGGAAATCTACAGTTGTACGATCTACAGTTACAAGAAACAAAAAATGAATTGACAGAACATAATTGCTTTATTTCTCCTGAGCATAGTGCAATCACATTCAATTTCCACTACTTCAATCTGATTACATTCAATGATCATTTGATCATTTCTTTGGGCATTTATCAACTTGCCCTTAGTAGTACCACACTAGCTCCAAGCAGCTGGGAGAACAATCCAAGCAGCTGGGAGACAACCAACCAAAACTACCCTACTGCCTTATTTTGGCATTATTACTATTTTTAGCATTATATGATTACAACTTGACAAATGTCCCCTAAGTCACTTGGGACTTACAAAAATAGACCTAGCTACAACTGAAATAAAAATGCATTGGTCAAATAGACCTTATTACAAATGAAAACATGACTTTGTAGGTGCTCCGCACCAATAATTTATTCTTAGAAAATAATATCACGTTAGGAGTGTTTGCAAGTTACATGCCTAGTTAGTTTGACTAGTGGCTAAGAATAGTAGTTTAGTAAATCAAATTTAAATATCTTTTCATGATCTAATTCAGATCACATTCAATCCTTTTATAAACCTTTTTAAATTATATTTCTAAGAAGATATCCTTTCAACAAAAATAGTGAGCCCATTTGAAGGCTTCCCAAGATTTGATAAGACTACAAAACGTAAATCTGCCTATTTATATACTTAGTATGCCCTCTTCAACCATTTAGGAAACAAGATGTTTAATTCTACTAGCAAGATATTTTTCTTAAATTATGTACAAGACATTAAGCACTCTAATATGTTGCCATCCTCCAATCACAACCTTTAGGCATGAGTGTAATGAGCTCTTAATAAATGAACATTAGTTGCAAGTAAGAAGAGGGCAAAGACTCTAGGCAATTAGAACCACAAGAGGCAATCCTTAACAACATAAAAAAAGCATGACAAGAGGTATTGGGGATTATGTCTAATGTCCTAATGTGTCTTTTTGAGTGACTTTAGAATTTTACAAAAGCAGTGGTCCCCACTTTTATTTTTATACTCCAAGTACTCCCATGCAATTTGTTGAATCCCAAAATTGTAAATAATTGATCTTTTTATAGAATTTTGGAGCAGAAAATGTTTACAAAATAAAATTGTAAAATAATGGAATCTTTTAAGGCTATAATCAGCTCTATTATTAGAAATTAGGAGTAGGCAATCCCCATCATGGTCATTCATGAACATTAGGAATTACATGATTTCTCCACAATATAAAAAGTTGGCATTGTTCATCTTTTATGCTTGTTTTTGGTTTTTTTTTCTCTCTTAGCAGAAACCAATATTTCCCATTCAACTCACGTACTTTTAAAGACAAAAAAATTTGGAACTTTAGTAAAGCAATTTTTTGGTCCATGCCACAACATACAATCTGAATAATAACCAAATCAGCTGGAAAAAACATACCTATCATTTGATGTAGGTGACTTTCACTAATCACTTAAACATGATAAAGACACCTTGAATGTGCCACTTGAGGGAAAAAATAAAGCTGTAGCAATGTAAATGTTGCTACATGGCAGCTGACACTGGAATTTAAAAAACTAGATTTAATCATGACTATGTTTGGTAATGTACAAAGGGTTGTGGTGTAAATGTTACAAAAATGGATTCATAAGAGAAGTTACTCAAGTTCAAAACCACCACATTGCAATAAGGCAGACCTTAACTTGGAAGCCATATAAGCATGTAATAACATGCCCTGGAACCTATTCCAGGCCTAGGAGGTGATATTCACAGTTACACTTAACAAACAAAAGTGAGCATGCCTGGGACTTTGTGATATTAATTTCTAGAAAAATGGGCACCTAATCTCCTTGAATATAAGATACCTACATGGAGTCAAGATGTCAATCTTACTTGATATAAAGGAAAAATGCAGATATTCATTATAGAAAACACTCCATCGTAGACTACTATTATCCCTTACTCTATGAATGTTAAGACCCCTTTGTGAACCAAATAAACAGATGAAGTACAATGAAATAGGAAAAAGACCTTCCTAAACATCAACTACATTCAACCAATCATTAACGAGAATGTTGCATTCCAATGCAAGATGCAATGCAAACTACATATAGGAATCGTGAGATTATAATAGCCACAAAACCAAAAGGAGAGAACATATTACCATTATACAAAAAGGAGTTGAAAAACTCACAACAGGCCATTTGCAAGGTTGGACCATTTTCTCTATTTCCATGTTTCAAAGATCCAATATGGGTTTGTAATTCAGTCACCTATCACCAGATTGTGACTGCCCAATAGACTCATAGGTTTGCTAGTAGACCTAGACTCAGTTGGAGGATGGACTCAAAAATCTTAGAACTAATTTCAAATGTATCTTGAAGAAGACAAAAACTCCTCAAAACTAATCCAAAGAACTCCTCAAAACCAATCCAAACTTTAGAAGAATTTGGTTTCAACTAGATTACAAATAACCAGAGAGAAGTCTTAATAAATGAACATTAGTTGCAAATAAGAAGAGGGCAAAGACTCTAGGCAATTAGAACCACAAGAGGCAATCCTTAACAACATAAAAAATGCATGACAAGAGGTATTGGGGATTATGTCTAATGTCCTAATGTGTCTTTTTGAGTGACTTTAGAATTTTACAAAGGCAGTGGTCCCCACTTTTATTCTTATTCTCCAAGTAGTCCCATGCAATTTGTTGAATCCCAAAATTGTAAATAATTGATCTTTTATAGAATTTTGGAGTAGAAAATGTTTACAAAATAAAATTACAAAATAATGGAATCTTTTAAGGCTATAATCAGCTCTATTATTAGAAATTGCAAGTAGGCAATCCCCATCATGGTCATTCATGAACATTAGGAATTACATGATTTCTCCACAATATAAAAAGTTGGCATTGTTCATCTTTTATGCTTGTTTTTGATTTTTTTTTTTCTCTCTTAGCATAAACCAATATTTCCCATTCAACTCGCGTACTTTTAAAGACAAAAAATTTTGGAACTTTAGTAAAGCAATTTTTTGGTCCATGCCACAACTTACAATCTGAATAATAACCAAATCAGCTGGAAAAAACATACCTATCATTTGATGTAGGTGACTTTCACTAATCACTTAAACATGATAAAGACACCTTGAATGTGCCACTTGAGGGAAAAAAATAAAGCTGTAGCAATGTAAATGTTGCTACATGGCAGCTGACACTGGAATTTAAGAAACTAGATTTAATCATGACTATGTTTGGTAATGTACAAAGGGTTGTGGTGTAAATGTTACAAAAATGGATTCATAAGAGAAGTTGCTCAAGTTCAAAACCACCACATTTCAATAAGGCAGACCTTAACTTGGAAGCCGTGTAGACATGTAATAACATGCCCTAGAACCTATTCCAGGCTCAGGAGGTGATATTCACAGTTACACTTAACAAACAAAAGTGAGCATGCCTGGGAATTTGTGATATTAATTTCTGGAAAAATGGGCACCTAATCTCCTTGAATATAAGATACCTACATGGAGTCAGGATGTCAATCTTACTTGCATGATATAAAGGAAAAATGCGGATATTCATTATAGAAAACACTCCATCGTAGACTACTATTATCCCTTACTCTATGAATGTTAAGACCCCTTTGTGAACCAAATAAACAGATGAAGTACAATGAAATAGGAAAAAGACCTTCCTAAACATCAACTACATTCAACCAATCATTAACAAGAATGCTGCATTCCAATGCAAGATGAAATGCAAACTACATATAGGAATCGTGAGATTATAATAGCCACAAAACCAAAAGGAGAGAACATATTACCATTATACAAAAAGGAGCTGATAAACTCACAATAGGCCATTTGCAAGGTTGGACCATTTTCTCTATTTCCATGATTCAAAGATCCAATATGGGTTTGTAATTCAGTCACCTATCCCCAGACTGTGACTGTCCAACAGACTCACAGGTTTGCTAGTAGATCTAGACTCAAATGGAGGATGGACTCAGAAATCTTAGAACCGATTTCAAATGTATCTTGAAGAAGACAAAAAATCCTCAAAACTAATCCAAAGAACTCCTCAAAACCAATCCAAACTTTAGAAGAATTTGGTTTCAACTAGATTACAAATAACCAGAGAGAAGTCTAACTCACCACTCACTGTAAGAGTTCCGCCCTTTCCTTTGCTTCCATCTGATGTTTGTGACGCCGAGAAAGATATTTATCTAGACCAGACATCAAAAAGTCAACTTCTTCTGCTAACTGCTCCAACTTTCTGCATAGAAGAAACAATTCATGTAAAAAGTCTACATTTCTAGGGCATAGTTGTCTTTTAAATGTTTTGCCCTCATAAAAACTAATTCAACTAACTCTGCTATCAAGAACAGATCTGTATTGCATTCTAGACATTGTGATGAAATATCAACAGCATTAATATATGGCCAACAGGCATTTCAATATAGAAGTGATAAAAATTTGAAGTAGGCTGGAACCAGTTGTGCATCAGGTAGAGATGGAAGGTACAAGGGAAGGGATGGTACAGAAAAACATTATGAGAATCAGACCTGGCAAAAATAGTAATATTGGCAGATCTAAAGAAAGGAAACAATTTGCAGTGATGGGTTTTTATTTTGGAGCAAAGATTGTGGGATTTCTTTTTCCCAAATAAAAAGAAGCTGCAAGTAAATCAATTTAATTGTTTGTCGTATTTACAGAGCAGAACAATTTACAAACCGTGGCGGTTGTCTTAGATTTGGACAACTGAAATTTCTTAAACACAGTAAGCCAATTTAGTGTGCACGGGGTAGCGGAGTTACAACAGACACCTAGTAATTGAAACAATGATTTTGAGTAAAATAAAGGACGTTTTTTTATGTTTCAATATTCAGAACAGACACAAGCAACTGTAGAGATAATCCGTACAATGAAACTAATTTTCAATGTTGAAGAGTAGAGATAATCCTGTCAACCCCTGAAACATATTTGCATATTTTTATTACTATAAATTCTAATTTATTATTGTGAATTGTTGGTATCATGGATTTCTTCTAACCACCGAATATTAGCAAACAAAGCGGTCAACATAAATATTTAAAGCAGAAGCTTCTCCCACAGTCTCCCACCCACCTGCAGACCATGTGGGTTGAACATGTGGTTTGAATTGTTCTCAGTCCTCTATAAATAGAGGCAGCTGTAATCTGTTTGGTATCAAGCAATTGAAATTACTTTGATCACCAAAAATGGAGTGTTGAATGCTGTAGCATTCTGTTGAGCATTTCTGTATTTGCATATTTTGTGTTTGTGGATATTTTGCACCTCCTACAATTGGTATCAGAGCGAGGGATATATGTTGGATTGTGTTTGCAGGTTAGATCATGGGATCAAAGGTGAGAGTGTTTGCATAAATATTGTTGTCTGAAGACGAGCGCTGAAGAAGTTGTCACAAGAGAAAGAAAGTTGCAAATCTGAAAAGACCAAGGGTTTACAGATAATAAAAAGGAGAAAGAAAATGACGAGTTTCTGCATATCGTAGGTGTGAAAGATATGAAAAAAATGATTTTGTTGGAAGATCCCAGCAGAAAAGGAGAAATAACTGTGATTTAAAGCTGCCAAAGGAGATATATGCCGCAGTCTTGACTCAAATTGCCAAAGCGGAAGTGTTAATGTTTTTAGAAGTCCACAGAGCTGGAGTCATTTCAAAGGATGTTCGCTGTTTGAAGACACGAGATCGCTGTATTGGGAGTTTTTTTTATATGCCAGAAGGAAGAATCATGCCGCCATTTGTGCTGTCCCAAAGGAAATTGCTGTAAAAAAAAAGGGAGTTGTTTGAGATCACTGAACGAGATCGCCGAACGAAGGATGGAACAGATTGACACCAACAAAGAACAAACTTTGATCACAGTCTTTTAAAGGTAAAACAAAATAAGGTAATGTTGTTTTGTTAAATCGCTTATCGCCATGAATTGGAAAGCAAGTATATTCATAATCTGCAGGAAATTGTGGAAAAGAAGATTTCATCTCTGTATCGCTGGTATTAAAGAAATTGCATAAGGAAGATTAGTGGCAGAAAAAGGAAAAATGGTTTGGTAGTCGCCCCCAAGAGAGTTTGCTAAAATCTGCAACAGCAGATAGTCTGGAGATTGGTCACTATGAATCTTTGTCAACACAAAGAAAGTGATTGGACCGCAGTCCAAAAGCTAAGGATCCGAAGATCGTGGGCTTGCAGAAGTCAAAGCCAGAATTAGTTTCAAAGAAATAGAAGAAGGCAGATCGTAGAAAAGAGGTCGTCGAATCAGACAAATGAGATGGCTACAGAGCAACCACCAGGTCAGAAGAAAAGAAAAAGGAAGAAGAATAGAAGGTGCATGAAGTCGCAGTATGGATGTAGCAATAGCAAAGTGCAGCAGCACGAGGAAGAGTATGGAGTTTGATCAATTGAAGAAAATAGAGTTTGAAGATTGAAGATGCTGAAGCATTTAAGGTCCAAATTAAGGGGGGTATTATCATTGATTTCACCCAACCAAGGAACATAACCAAATAAAGTGGTCAACATAAATATTTAAAACAGAAGTTTCTCCCACTGTCTCCCACCCACCTGCAGACCATGTGGGTTGAACATGTGGTTTGAATGTTGATTTCTAGATTGTTCTCAGACCTCTATAAATAGAGGCAGCTGTAATCTGTTTTGTATCAAGCAATTGAAATTGCTTTGATCACCAAAAATGGAGTGTTGAATGCTGTAGCATTCTGTTGAGCATTTCTGTATTTACATATTTTGTGTTTATGGATATTTTGCACCTCCTTCATGAATCAATATAAATTTTAATAAGAAAGCCTATCAAATTAAAATTTATTATGAAAGATAAATAAGGTTAGAGAAGATCTATGTGATACCTTTTTTTATGTTTAAATCTAATACTCTGAACTCTTTTTCAAAGCCTTGTTTAAATAAACTATCTATTGTGATGTTGAGCCTCCCTTCTCTTTACAAGTTATTATGATGCATGAACATTACATCATATATTGTGATAACAAATCTGCATTAGCATAATATACACTTTTAAACCCATATTTATATTGTGAACTCTAAACCATACAATGCATCAAACATTATGATGTTGGCTTCCTTCTTATAAAATAGAGCCTAAAAACCCTATTTATCTTTAGGGTTTCTTATAGATGACGAACCACGCCCAACATAGTGATGTGTTGCATAACATATCCTACATTATAATGCCACACTTCATTCCCCCTAGTGATGTGTTGCATAACATATCCTACATTATAATGCCACACTTCATTCCCCCTAAACTGCACCTGACATTTGGTGCAGGGGTAACTTGTGATGCCAGACAACATATCACATCCATTATAATTCAACGCTATTATAATGGGATCTCAAAACCCTAATTTCTATTGTGAATTATAATCCAATGCTATTATAATGGGATCTCAAAAACCTAATTTCTATGGTGAATTTTTTATAAGCTACACATCATATCAAGGGATGAGACTAGATCGTGCCCTAGGCGAATTTCGTAGAATGAATGCCCCTCATTCCTTGGCTATGAGAAAAAGAGGCTTGTGCCGTAAGGCTCATGCTCTCAGTTTGTAGCAAAAATGAATTTGTGGATGGCCTCTATAAAATTATAATATAAAGCTATTATAATGAGATCTCAAAACCCTAATTTCTATTGTGAACTTTTCATTAACTACACATCATACCTAAAATTATTTATAGAGCCTTCATCCTCCAACTAGTTCTACTTTCTTTACTTATCAAGAAAGAATACATTAATAATGAAAATCAATGAAAATAAGCTCATTATACCCAAAAAACAAAAAAAACAAAAAAAAAAAAAAAAAAAAAAAGAAAAACCCTAGTGCTTCATATACCTTCAACTTAAATAGTTTGTACTTTTACAAGATCAAAACTAGCCACTACATTAATCATTAATTTCTTTTGTAAAGTGAAAGTTAAATACATGCACTTATATTAGGGTAGTTGTGAAGCCCAATATAAGTAGTATAGATATCTTAAATACATTATCTTAAAAACACATAGAGGTACCACTCTAGAACTATTATTATTATTATTATTATTATTATTATACTTTAGAATTATTTTTTACTACACATACACATGGACACATATATTTTAATTTTAATTTATCTACAATGTTTAACATTTTAATTTTACTTTTGGAAAAACTATCTTTTATTTTATTTTTCACTTTGAAAAATGTAGTAAATATTGTATACTTATATGTTACTTTTAATAGTTTGTATTTTAAAATTTTGATGTCTTATATTTAAAAAAAAAATACTTAATGTAAATTATTAAAAAAAATGAGATATTTATGTCCCAAAAACTCCATCATTACCAACGACTATGATGAAGTGCAATGTTTTTTTTAATTATAGAGAAAAGAAATTTGCAGGAATCTGATAGTGTCTATGTTATTATTGTTCTTCAAGGAGAAGACCTTGATCGCCCAAAACGAGATTGATTAAAGACTTTAGCCACATAGAGGATAATTTTGAAAAGGAAATTGGAAGTCAAAGTGGAATTATTCCTAGATCAAGAGAAAACCCCTTATACAGTGCACTTTGGGTTGCTCAGGGACTCCTGCATAAAGTATCCACCAGGAATGTTGATAAACGCATACTGCTATTCACAAATAATGATGATCCATTTGGAAATGCTTATCTTGGGGTCAAAGTAGACATGAGAAGGACAACAATTCATAGGGCCAAGGATGCACAAGATTTGGGTATTTCAATTGAGCTTTTCCCTTTGAGTAGATCGGATGAAGAATCCAATGTTTCCATTTTGGATGCTGATATGTTTGAGTTGGAGAATGAGGAATTATCAGTGGATGCTGATACGCTTGAGTTGGAGAATGAGGAATTATCTCAGTTCATGCCCTATTGGCAAGGCCAGAGCTATGGTGTGATCCCTCTTGGTGAGAACCCTAAAAGTTTATAAAAGAAAACCCTAGTACCCCTCATGCCGTTCGCCTTTATTCCATTGCCTCTACAAGATATGGAGAATCGAGATTCGTTTGATGGCAAAACAGCAAGCTTGTATTTTAGAAGAGCTGTTTACTGTGACCCGGAGACTGGGAAGGAGGATCCGTCCAAGAAAGGCGTTTGCAACTATTATCTCTGTGATAGTAAACTAGGAGATGAAGATTTTTAAGCACACAAATATGACAGCAAATAAACAAAAAACCATAAAAGGATAGATGCAGACACAGAGAATAAACTTTTATTGCTGTTGAAAAACTAGAGAGCTACAGCTCTTTATTACATTATATATATCTTAGCTACAAAGAAATCTAAATAGAAAAAACAGAAAACAACAAACCAAAGATAGCATGATTTACATGCATCATCATGCAACACAAAAGTTGCCAAATTCCTAAAAGTATCTAAATGAAACTAACTAAGAAAATAGAAATACTAAAATGGAAACTGCACATGTGGCTGTGCCACATCAGTTATCCAACATACTCCCCCTTGATGCGGAGAGGAGTCACAATATGATCTCGAAGCATCAAAAACTGAACCTTTGCAACTGCCTTCGTGAAAATGTCTGCAAGTTGTTCTGTAGTCTTGATATACCTGAGTTCTACTTCTTTCTTTTGCACCAAATCTCTGATAAAATGATATTTCAGATCAAAGTGTTTAGTTCTACTATGATGCACAGGATTTTTTGCCAATTTAATTGTGCTCATATTATCACAAAAAAGAACTGTAGGTTGAACTTGTTTTTCTCCAATCTCTTCAAGAATTTTTCTGAGCCATAATGCTTGAGTACCTGTAGAGGTGACTGCAACATATTCTGCCTCTGTGGAAGAAAGAGAAACTATACTTTGTTTCTTTGAACTCCAAGAAACCAAACCAGAACCAAAAGTAAAACAATTCCCAGAGGTAGACTTTCGGTCATCCACACTACCTCCCCAATCAGAATCACTGAAACCAACTAGATTAAATCCTTTAGAACTGTAGTAATGAATGCCAAAAGCAAGAGTTCCTTTCACATACCTCAAAATTCTTTTAGCAGCCTTCATATGTAATTCAGAAGGTTCTGTCATGTACCTTGAAACAAGAGAAACTGCATAAGCAATATCAGGCCTTGTGTGGGTTAGAAACATTAGACTGCCAACCACACTTCTATAAGCTGTCCCATCAACTCTTTTAGCACCATCCTCTTTACACAACACAACTCCATGAGAAATTGGAGTGGAGGCTGATTTACAATCAACCATAGCAAACTTCTTCAACATATCATTGGCATATTTTGTTTGACAAAGGAAAATGCCATCCTTACTTTGATAAACCTCCATGCCTAGAAAATATTGCATAAGGCCTAAATCTTTCATTTCAAACTCATTCATCATAGCATGCTTGAATTCATCCTTCATCTTAGAACTACTGCCCATATACAACAAATCATCAACATATAAACTCACAATAAGAATATCATTACCTTCTTGTTTGTAGTAGAGGGTGGGCTCACTCTTACATCGCTTGAAGCCATTTTGCTGAAAATACCCATCAATCCTAGCATACCAAGCTCTTGGTGCTTGCTTGAGGCCATACAAGGCCTTCTTCAGCTTGTAGACATGATGTTCTTTTCCTTGCACCTCAAAACCTTGTGGCTGTTCCACATAAATTTCCTCATCTAAGTACCCATTCAGGAAGGCACTTTTCACATCCATGTGATGAATGCTCCATTTCTTTTGGGCTGCAAGGGAAAGCAACATTCTAATAGTCTCTTGTCGTGCTACTGGTGCAAATGTTTCTTCATCATCAATGCCATACCTCTGTGTGAAGCCTTTAGCAACTAATCTTGCTTTGTGTCTTTCAACACTCCCATCACTATGGTACTTAGTCTTGTAGACCCATTTAGTTCCAATCTTTTTCTTGTCATGAGGAAGCTCTGTAAGCTCCCAAGTACCATTCCTATGAATAGCATCCATCTCTTCTTGCATTGCTTCCACCCAAACTTCATTAACACATGCATCTTCATAACATGATGGTTCAAAAATAGATTGTGAGAATAAAGCAAAATTTATTGTTTCACCTATAGGATTCTCTTCATGTGCTTGGATTGTACTTCTTTGATAGATATCACTTAAGCTTCTTACCTTCCTTGTAGGACTTGGACTTGAATTTGGACTTGTACTTGAAACTGAAGAAGTAGATGAGGGGTTATTTGGTGGATGTATAGCACTTGGAATTGAAGTATTAGCTGGTTGCTCATGATCAATATCAGCAATAATACCACCACTCAAAATAGATTTAGACTTCTCAACATGGTCTTTTTGATGACCATAAACTCCCCCTTCATCAAAAAGCACATCTCTTGAAACAAGAATACTATTAGTGCGAGGGTTATACAACCTATAAGCCTTACTTTGCTCACTATATCCAACAAAAATGCATGACTCACTTTTGGGATCTAATTTTTGTCTCTTTGGATCAGCCACATGAACATAGGCTAAACAACCAAAAACTCTAAAATGATTAACATTAGGCTTTTTTTCATACCAGGCTTCATAAGGAGTCATCATGTCAAGTGCTCTAGTAGGACTCCTATTGAGAATGTACACTGCTGTAGCAACTGCATCACCCCAAAAAGAATTGTCTAATCCTTTGGTATGTAGCATACTCCTTGCCATTTCCACCACTGTACGATTTTTCCTTTCAGCTACCCCATTTTGTTGAGGTGTGTAAGCAGTGGCGAGTTGCCTTTTGATGCCATTCATATCACAATAATTCCTAAAATCTCTTGAGCAAAATTCTCCTCCACGATCTGTCCTTAAGCATTTGATCTTACAACCCTTTTCATTTTCCACAAAGGCTTTGAACCTTTTGAATGTATCAAAGGCTTCATCCTTGGCCTTCAAAAAATAAACCCAACACTTACAGGAGTAATCATCAATAAAAGTAATGAAATATGATGACTTACCCAAACTCTTTGTCTGCATAGGACCACAAATATCTGAGTGAACCAATTGAAGTGGGTAATGGGCCCTCCATGCATTGCCTTTTGGAAATGACTCTCTTGCATGTTTTCCTTTAGCACAACCTTCACAAACTTCCTTGTGTTCCTGAATCTTAGGCAAACCATAAACCAAAGCTTTTGAAGTGAGAAACATCAAACTATGAAAATTCAAATGGCCATATCTGAGATGCCATAGCCAACCCTTATCCTCATATGCCATATTGGCAAGATGGCTGCTATGTTCACCAAACTTCAATGGGAACATCCTATTCTTTGACATAGGCACTACTGTAACCACCCTATTGCCTTGATTTTTATCATAAATTGTACATTTCTGATTTTCAAATACCACCTTATAATTCTTCTCACACAACTGTCCAACACTCAATAAATTATGTTTTAATTGTGGAGTGTAATAAATATCAGTCACACTTTTCTTACCTTCTTTTGTATTCACCTCCATAGCACCTTTAGCTGCAACCTCCAAGGACTTGTCATCACCAAGCTTAATTTTAGATTTGAAACTATTATCCATTGTAGAAAAAATCTTATCATTTCCCGACATGTGGTTAGAACAACCTGAATCTAAATACCAGACTTCTTTAGAACTATTTTTATCTTTGTCATATGATAAGAATAAATTATCAGGAGAAGCCTCACCATTCTCATTAGCAAAATTAGCACTTCTATTGTTATTACCTTCTTTTAATCTGCATTCCCTTTCAAAGTGACCATACCTATTGCAGTGATAAAGTGATGCTGCTACCTGAAGATGATCCCAGACTCCAGTGCAACACATATAATAATAGCCACTAGTACCAGAATAGCTACATTTAGGGGATACCTACGGAGAATGTTAATGGGAGATGTTTCTTCCTTCAACTTTAGAGGTCTTGCATGGCTTTGCCAACACTGATAGTCTTCTCTACCATGACGAGTTTACAGAGTATATGAAGCGCTGATGTATATGAACTCTTTATTTTAATAAAGTATGGGTTTGTGCTTGCACGCTTTTAAGAAAAAAAAACAATATTTTATAGATCTTTTATCCCTTCTCATTGTGGTTGGGAAAAATTTTCATCTTTTTTATTTCTTGTTTTAGGATTCCTAATATCTAACTATTCCATTCTCTATTTTCTTTTGTTATGTTGTTGGTTCAAAACCAACCTATAAAATTATTTTGTGTTAATATCACCTTGTTTTAGGCATATGTCTTCTTCGGACAGTGACAGATCAATGTCCTTTCTGACCCCAATGGGCAGATCCTGAGTAGATCTTGCCATTATTTCCTGTCTTGTCAGTTGGTAGTTGATTTGGGGGTGGCTTGTTAATGTCTTTACATTAAAAACATATGGTAGTAAGCCACCTTGGCGAGTCTATTAGCTATGCCTGCAGTAGATCTTATGGCCTATCGCCCATCATGTAATGTATTTTCTATTCTTCTCCTCGATGGCTGCCTTCTTTAATGCTATTTTCTTGGATGTTTCCCATATGGCGGTGGGGTTGATAGAGTCAATGTGACTTTTGAGGAGCTTGATGCTCTAAGTTTCACCTGCGGGCATTCGCGATGTATGAAGTTTCTGCCCTCACTGAGCTTGCTTTCGTGAATGGAGAGATAGCGGATGGAGGGAAAGAGGATCTGCTGGAGGTCCAAGATGGGGAAGTGGTCCTGGTGGTGTATTAGAGTTGGCACGGGTGGAAAGGTTGGTGAGGTGGATGGGGTCGGACCTGTAGAAGGAGATGGTGTGATCAATGGAGTTGGTGGGGCTTCATCCCATTGATAGGCACCTGATACAAAGGTGCTTGAGGCCCTGATATATGGCATATATCCCCTCGTTGGGCCCGATTTGGCTAAGGCAAGGAATTTATGTTCGCTCTCTCCCTAGTGGTGACTTTGGTGGTGATAGGCAGCTATTTATGGTGTAGATGCATGGTTTGTTGGGCGAAGGTGTCATTGATACCCTTGGAGATGGAGTTGTGGCTGATTCCAGTGGTGGCATTAGGATCTGGCAGGTCTTAGAAGCGTCCTTGGTGGAGGAGTTGGGTGGCAGCAGCAAACTTGGCAGTGGTTCTTGAGAGATTCGAGGGACAGGTGGTGGTGCGGTAGAGTTTGAGGTTGTCAAATCTCATGATTTATGTTTTAGGCATATGTCTTCCCTAGACAGTCATGTCAGTAACAGATCAATGTCCTTTCTGACCCCAATGGGCAGATCCTATGTAGATCTCGCCATTATTTCCTGCCTTGTCAGTTGGCAGTTGACTTGAGGGTGGCTTGTTAATGTGTATGCATTAAAAGCATGTGTGGCTACTCAAGTTAGTAGTAAGCCACTTTGGGGAGTCTCTTGGCAGTGCCTACAGTAGATTTCACGGTTTACCACCTATCATGTATTGTCTTTCGTTTCTTCTCCTTGACGGCTACCTTTCATTAATGTTGCTTTCTTGGATGCTTCCATATGCCAACATGTCTTGGCTAGCTTGGCCTTTGTGCCTCTTTGCCCATTTTGGGCCCCCTATGTACTTTCGTTTTCGATTTTAATACATTTTTGGTATGGGTGCTTTGCACCTTTTTCTGTTTAAAAAAAAGAAAAAAATATCACCTTGTTTACTCATTGATTACTTGCTTGTTGTCTTCTGCTTTCTGATTTTGTAGACCTAATAGATTGTAGGTAAACAATTTTATGAAAATCCTAGTCAAATCCAATCTCTTTGATTTTATTTTGAACTATTGTCAATTTCTTTTTAATTTGCAGGACTTTTCTATGAATGTCACTATTGCATCAAATTATGAGGTAATGAAGTTTACCCATGAATTTTTACATTGCATATCCTTTCCCATTTTCCCACTTGCTCCTTGAAATCTAGATGTGCTAGCAAAAACTTTTGAAATTTGAATCCTTGTTGTCATTGCCTATTATATTTATTTAAAATTGATATGATTATTGCCCAGTGATTTGAAAGAGTTGTGTCTCTTATCTTGGCTGAGATTTCCTTTTTAGATGTGATCCATTGATCAGTGATGTAATTGACTAGTGTAGAAGGTTGTGACTAGGATGAGATTGTTGGTATTTGTTACTAAGATCCAATCCACCATATGTTCTATTAAAATTATATATTTGTTGCCATGTGTTAGTTTTATAAATTTCCTAAAAGGGAATACAGGTCAAATTCAGTGATAATAAATATAGATCATCATGGGATAGATTGATTAAATTTGTATACATACCTCACTAGATGCCACTAGACTAAAGTGCCAGAGTTATGATAATTTTTTATCTACTTGCTTCCCCATATACTTTTGTACTAAATATTTTCTTTGGTGTTTGGAGTTTATTCTCATCACTTCTTGTAGGAGGGTTGCATCTATTCCTTCAATTTGCAATATGTTATGCAAGTATTAGCCTTTTTTGGGCACACCTATTCCCTTGGCATTCCCTATTAAAGTCTATATTAAATAGATTTGGGAACCTCTAAAATATCTTCCTCTAGTGGCTATTTATAGATGGGAGTTTGTTCCATTTATACACTCATTTGAATTGAAGAGTTGTAAGGATGTGTGTTAAGTTGAATCGATTTGAACATTGTGATTGTTATTTGTAGGTTGCTCTTCACTTCTGATTCTCTTTCTATTTTGCTCCATTATGACTTTTGGTTCTCAAAGTTGCAATTTTTTTGGGATTAGATTTGCTGACATATCACCTACCTATGTGTTATTTTACTTTTAGTATTGGAATCCATGGAGTATGTCTGTGCTGAAAGATGAAGTAGCTCCTAATTTTCACCTTTTCTTTTAGATATAATGATTCTAGGTGTGATACCTCTTAATTTAGGTTCTTTTATTAAGTATTTCTACCATCTACCTTTTTGTTACTCTGTTGATCTCACAAAGATGTAAATTATCTCTTGTTTCCTTACCTTTTCTTGTGTAATCTCATCTGAATTTGTTCTCGCCTGGTTGGTAGCTTTGAGTATTTATCTATTGTATTTTAGGCTTAGAAGGAATTATTGCTGGTGGTTGTTCCATTGCATCTTCTGAACATGCTTGGTCCAACTCCATCATTTCTTGGTTTGGAGAAACATGGAAAAGATGATTGTTCTCATTACACATTTGATATTTAAACAACATATTACCATAATGTATGGGTTTGTTATATACAACACCTCCCATATCTAAAATCATATAACTTGATAATGTTTTGCAAATTATGAAGTAGCTATGTATTATGTAATTGCAAATCAAAGAATTTATAGACAAGTGTAATTAGTGTTGACTAAGGAGCATTAGTAAATATTACCTATCTTGGAATTGTGCTTGGTAGATTCTATGTTATGTTGAAATCTAGTAACAAATGTTTCTTAAAGAGCCCATATCTCTTCATGAACCATGGTGCTCCTTAATATAAAAGATCTTTATTTTGTTTGGGACAGAAAATTTCTAGAAAGTAGCATTTGCGAACCCTTAACATCTAAACTAATATAGATGGCTTCTACTTTTCATGAGCCCACTAAGTGTTTTGGATCTTGGAAAAGCCCAGATAAATCTATAGATTAGGGATCTTTCCTTCAATATTCAGAGTTGATCTTCCATATCATCCATGTTAAAGAAAATGGAGGGCGTGTCCATTTTCTAGTAACAACCATTCTTCTTTTTTGCTACGAAATGGGGCCTTATAACTATTTTCTTGCCATGATGTACAAAACTCCTTATATCTTCCTTCAAAACATGAAGTGTTGTTTTTGTCACTAGTCTTGAGTATTGTGCTTGAGCATTCTATGAAGAGGCCAATATGTCCTCCAACAAGATTCTTCTGCCTCAATTAGTTCTTGCATGACTATTTAGAGAGTAATATGATGAGAAAAACCTCTACTAATGTTTGGTACATAAGTAGAGGATGAGAATATGGCTCCTTGAAGGGATCCACATTAGTTGATATGATCAAAGAGACATGCAAGTTTTCATCATTCACAATGGAATACAAATTCATGTATCCATGAAGATCTATTATAAAAGTATTAGAAATTAGCTTTTTAAGAATCTTTAATGGATTATATCTAATTGGTTTTAACTTCATTGCTATACCTCAAGACTTATCTTTTTCTAAGTAAAGATATTATATATCCCCAACTTGGAACTTGACTCTATGCTAATCATGTCTTGCTTCCTACTTAGCTTGAGATTCCTCTAACCTATTTCTCTTAGAGACATATATTTCTTGTTCTTTCAATATTTTTTTCAGTTTAGTGGATTTTTGAATCCACTTCTTGCACCCTTTGTGGCTATCCCATCACAACATTAAATGGAGTAGGCAATAACCAACCAAAACATGTCTCAATAACTTGCATCAGAAATGTTTAACTTCAAACTATTTGGATCACCTCATAACCTCTACAGCCTTGTACATGCATAATTTATTCTTACAAAAATATTATCTTTTCAAATTTAATATATTTTCATGATCTAATTAGGATCGCATTCAATCCTTTCATAAGCCTTTTTAAATTCTATTTCTAAAAAGATATTCTTTCAACAAAACTAGTGAATCCATTTGAAGACTTCCCAAGATTTGATAAGACTACAAGAAGTAATTCTGCCTATTTATATACTTAGTATGCCCTATTCAACCATTTAGGAAACTAGATGTTTAATTCTACAAGCAAGATATTTTGCTTAAATTATGTACAAGACATTAAGGACTGTAATATGTTGTCATCCTCCAATCACAACCTTTAGGCATGAGTTTAATGAGCTCTTAATAAATGAACATTAGTTGCAAATAAGAAGACGGTAAAGACTCTAGGCAATTAGAACCACAAGAGGAAATCCTTAACAACATAAAAAATGCATGACAAGAGGTACTGGGGATTATGCCTAATGTCCTAATGTGTCTTTTTGAGTGACTTTAGAATTTTACAAAGGCAGTGGTCCCCACTTTTATTCTTATTCTCCAAGTAGTCCCATGCAATTTGTTGAATCCTAAAATTGTAAATAATTGATCGTTTTATAAAATTTTAGAGCAGCAACTGTTTACAAAATAAAATTGCAAAATAATGGAATCTTTTAAGGCTATAATCGGCACTATTATTGTGAGCAGGCAATCCCCATCATGGTGATTCATGAACATTAGAAATTACATGATTTCTCCACAATATAAATAGTTGGCATTGTTCATCTTTTATGCTTGTTTTTTGGTTTCTTTTTTCTCTCTTAGCATAAATCAATATTTCCAATTTGACTAGCATATTTTTAAGGATAAAAAATTTTGGAACTTTACTCAAGCAATTTTTTGGTCCATGCCACAACTTTACAATCTGAATAATAACCAAATCAGCTGGAAAAAACATAGCCAATCATTTGATGTAGATGACTTTCACTAATTAGTTAAACATGATAAAGACACCTTGAGTGTGCCACTTGAGGGAAAAAATAAAGCTGTAGCAATGCAAATGTTGCTACATGGCAGCTAACACTGGAATTTAAAAAACTAGATTTAATCATGACTATGCTTGGTAATGTACAAAAGGTTGTAGTGTAAAAGTTAAAAAAAATTGATTCAAAAGAGAAGTTGCTCAAGTTGAAAACAACCACATCCCAATAAGGCAGACCTTAACATGGAAGCCATATGGGCATGTAATAACATACCAAGAACTGAAACCTATTCCAAGTCCAGGAGGTGATATTCATAGTTACACTTAACAAACAAATGTAAGCATGCCTGGGAATTTGTGATATTAATTTCTGCACAAATGGGCACCTAATCTCCTTGACTATAAGATATGTACATGGAATCAGGATGCCAATCTTACTTGCATGCTATAAAGAAAAAATGCCAAGCCGATATTCTTTATTGAAAACACTCCATCATAGACTACCATTATCCCTTACTCTATGAAATAAATAGACGAAGTACAATGAAATAGGAAAAAGACCTTCTTAAACATCAACCACATTCAACCAATCATTAACGAGAATGTTGCATTCCAATGCAAGATGAAATGCAGACTACATATAGGAATCATGAGAGAACAGATTATCATTGTTCAAAAAGGAGCTGACAAACACACAATAGGCCATCTGGAAGGTTGGACCATTTTCTCTATTTCCATGTTTCAAAGATCCCATATGGGTTTGTAATTCAGTCACCTACCACCAGACTCTGACTGTCCAACAGACTCACGGGTTTGCTAGTAGATCTACACTCAAATGGAGGATAGACTCATAAATCTTAAAACTAATTTCAAATGTATCTTGAAGAAGACAAGAACTCCTCAAAACCAATCCAAATTTTAGAAGAATTTGGTTTCAACTAGATTACAAATAACCAGAGAGAAGTCTAACTCACCACTCTTTGCAAGAGCTCCGCCTTTTCCTTTGCTTCCATCTGACATTTGTGACGCTGAGAAAGATATTCATCTAGACCAGACATCAAAAAGTCAACTTCTTCTGCTAACTGCTTCAACTTTATGCATAGAAGAAACAATTCATGTAAAAAGTCTACATGTCTAGGGCATAGCTGTGTTTTAAATGTTTTGTCCTCATACAAACTAATTCAACTAACTCTGGTATCAAGAATGGATTTGTATTGCATTCTAGACATTGTGATGAAATATCAACAACATTAATATATAGCCAACAGGCATTTCAACATATGATATAATTTGAAGTAGTTGTGCATCAGGTAGAGATGGAAGGATGGTATAGAAAAACATTATGAAATTTAGACCTAGCAAAAATAGTAATATTGGCAGATGTAAAGAAAAGAAACAATTTGCAGTGATGGGTTTTGATTTTGCAGCAAAGATTGTGGGATTTCTTTTTCCCAAATAAAAGGAAGCTACAAGTAAGTCAATTTAATTTGTTTGTCCTGGTTATAGAGTAGAACAATTTACAAACCGTCGCGGATGTCTTAGATTTGGGCAACTAAAATTTCTTAAACACAGTAAGCCAATTTAGTGTGAACAGTGTAGCGGAGTTACAACAGAGTTAAAACCCGTAATTGAAACAATGACCTTGGGTAAAATGAAAGGACGGTAAATATAATCTGTGTCTTTCTATGTTCCAATATTCAGAATAGACACAAGCAACTGTAAAGATAATCTGTACCATGAAACTAATTTTCAATGTTGAAGAGTAAAGATAATCCTATCAATCGCTAAAACATATTTGCATATTTTTCTTACTATAAATTTAATTGATTATTGTGAATCAATATAAATTTTAATAAGAAAGCCTATCAAATTGAAATTTATTATGAAAGAGAAATAAGATTAGAGAAGATCTATGTCATACCTTTTTTTTAATGTTTAGATCAAATACTCTGAACTCTTTTTCAAAGCCTTGTTTAAATAAACCATCTATTGTGATGTTGAGCCTCCCTTCTCTGTAAAAGTTATTATGATACTGTTGATAATTGTTTTGATGCAATCATAACAATAAGTTTAAATTCACATATAATGAACTGAAACTATACTTAAAAGATAAGAAGGAATCACTTAAGATTCAACTAATCCCAAGTCTACAATGGTTCGGTTGGTCAAGTTCAGTTGGTCAATGTGAAGCTGTAATGTTCAAGGGGCCTTACGTGATTTAGAGTTGCTTGTGGTTTTCTGGACTAAGTTTATGCAAAAAGATCATAGATATGTCAATACTTTTCATTTCTTTGCATAAAAGTGTTACTGTGCTGCAAGTTTTAGATGGTTTTCTTGAATTATTGCAGCTTTCTCCTTTATACATTTATGAAAACTGTCTACTTTTAACTCTGTTATGCATGCTTCTACAAATTTGAGACAATTTCCTTTAGATTTCTACGTTTATAGCTAAATATTTCAGATGGGTTGGGAAAAGTTAGAAAGATCTAATCTACACCTCATTTAATCTACCGAAGGATCTAATTGTTCTATTATGCACTATGTAAATACTACAGTAATTCGATCAAATCCATAGTAAAAACTTTAAATGCAAGTTCTGAGCATTTTCACAAACATACATTTAAAATTGCAAGCTCTCAAAGATAATATTTCAAAACACAAAGAAGAGCAGGAGAACACTCAGAAGATAGATGCAGAACTCCAGATTCTATTGTATTAGAAACAAATAGTCATACATGATTTACAATGTAGGAATGACTCTTAGTTTCATTGATCAAACTACAGAGAACTTACAAGCTTTACAGATACAGTAAGGATGCCAGACATTCCACGCACACCTTACTGCAGACAAACAGGCGACCTCCTTCTTCTACTTCTAAACTATGCTAAGCTAAAATCCCTGTGTTTTCCTAAAATCCCTGTTGTAGCCCCTAAAATCCCTATTGTAAAGTATTATAGTGTAGAGGGGCACAATATATAGACTTTCTGGTTGTCCTCACTACAGCAAAAAAACCCTGGTTCAAACCCCTGGTTATAGCAATAAATATAGATGAACTAGTCCTCCAAAATATCTCTGAGCAGTGTCAAATCTGGCCAAAATATTGCCCCTTCTGAGAAGCTCCGGCAGCTCAGCAATAACTTATGTTTGTCTGTTGCAATAATGTTCTCAGCTGCAACTTTGTCCTTCACTTGAATGGCCTTGACTTGTTCGCACTTCATCTTTATCTCTTGCTCCTGAGATCAGATTTTCTTCCTCCATGATGTCACTGTGTTGAATTTTCAGCTGCTTCCTCAACTACAAGCCTGCAAGACAAGACAAGCAATAAGTACCAATTTATCAAATAAACAGCAAGGAATTAAAATATCTATTTAAATCCGGGTGACTGTGCAAAATATGCAGGAATCGGGTCCAAAAAAATCTCAAAAATGCGTTCAAAAATGCACTCAGACTGCTCAAAAATCACCGGGTCAACTATCGCTGACCGAAAAATGCCACGGGTGCCAAAAAAAATCATTTAAAATTCCCACCGCCTTGTTCCTTCCCGCCCATCAGCATGAAACTATCCATCGGTGCATCCAAAAATACATTGGCCGATGCTCGCTGTTTAGCCGATGGCCTTTCTCTTTTGTTTATTTCCTCCTTTGTTTCTTTCCATCGGCGTGTCTCGTATTATCGGCGGGACAAAAAAACCTTTCTGCCGATCACCTTTGTTTCACCGATGCTCTTTACTTATCGGCATGAGATCGTCCATCAGCGACTCACAAACTTCCTCTGCCGATGGCCTTTGTTATGCCGATACCTTATATCGGCGAGAGTACTGCCGATGCCCATTCATTCCATATTCGGCTAAGTCTTTCCATTTAAAACCTATGTATATCGCCAATATACAAGCAATTAATTCCATTTGATAATCCCTTCGATTCCGGCGTTGTATATTTTGATTGTATATCGCCAATATACAAGCCCGCATATACAAGGATTTAACTTTGTTGAATAACTACTTTGGGTCCGGCGCTTGTATATGGGCGCTTGCATCTTTCGCACTTGCATGTGAACAGTGCCATGTATATTCTGCATTGTATATTCCGCTTGTATGTTAAAATATACAAGCGCCAAATATACAAGCAAAAAACCTATTTTGATAAGTTTTTCGGGTCCGCCATTGTATTTGTGTGTTGTATATTCTGCTTGTATATGAAAACATACAAGCCCGAATATACAACGATTTTTCTCCATTTGATAATCCTTTCGGGTCCAGTATTGTATATTTGTATTGTATATTGTCTTGTATGTTTAAAATATACAAGCCTGAAATGCAAAAGCGACCAAGTATATATAAAAAATACGACTTTGCACATACAAAGGACTTTGTATATGCAAAGCGATAGACAAACCAGAATGTACATTTTACCAAAATGATCATAACTTGCAAAATATGGCGAATTTTAAGATGGTTCAAAAAGCAACCCTGGCTCATTTTTCACAAGGAATCCAACCATATCATGCAATGGTACTGAAAATGTATTTTTCTATATTTTTAACAAAGTTTGCAAATTTGACTCTCTTTTCCCTTTACCACCAAGCAAAACAACACAAGCAGAAGCAAAAAGCAAAGCAACAGCAGGGGTCCTCATTTTGCTAAGGAGCAAAATGGGGCGTGTTGTGAACATCACAACAACTAGCAACCAAAAAAAACAATTAAATTCAAAGTGTTCAAGAAAACTAGGTGAAATGAATCCATAACTTCTGACTATCCTTCCTGCAAATTATTATTCAGCTTGAGACTTAAGGTATTCAATAAGGATGCATGAATTTCCATTTTCAGTTTAGTTGTGTGCACGTGATTAATTATTCTCATCTTGAAAATTGGTTGAACAAACCAGTGACTGACATTCGCCTACGTAGGTGAGGATATTCCCTCATAGCCCACCGGATAGAGCCTTGCTGCCAGCGAGCGTCCATAGCCCCGACAAGGTTATCGTTACAATTCTCCTAAGTAGAGCCCCACTGCCAGTGAGCGTCTATAGCCCTGGTAGAGTTACTTAGATGGCTTAATCCGGATTTTCAGTATAATCCGCTTTATTTATTTATTTATTTTTTATTTTTATTTTCTCATTTTGAAAGACTTCATAAGATATAGCAATTTGTAACTTCATGATGCAAGGAGTGGACACTTGCTGAAATTAAGCTGAGAATTGTAATGGTAGCAAGGGTAACCTCTAATTTTTCACCTAATATCTACACTAGTAAGTTCAACAAACCCAAGGATTTTAGGTGTGTCATCGTGAGAAACTTGCTTCGAATTCTCAATCACATTTATTGAATACAAAACTTCAGAAGATAAACAACTCTCTACATTCATGACAGTAACAAGTTATGTGTAAATTGCAAATGGTTGACTTGAATATCCTAAATTTTATACTATTTTGAATGGTTGCTAGTTTTGCTCCTTAATACTCTAAAGTAAAATAAAGATCCTTGCGGAGGAGACAACAAACAAACCAAACAAACAAGTTGTACAAACAACACAACAAAAAGAAAAATTGTACAAATGGAAAGAAACAAAAGCAGAAAGAAACAAAAAGGAACTATACAAACAACTAACCTAAAAAAAAAAAAGCAAAAGAAGAAAAGAAAACAAAAACAACTACCCTACCAAACTATATACAAGCCTCTACAAGGCAAACAGAAACCCAGGAAAAGACCCAAGAATGCCCCTACTTGCATATTTCTTTAGATTGTGCAGGAGTAACAGGGTACTGATTATGGTTCTCATTCTAGCAGATTTATCTTTGAATTTTGAAAAAAAATCTGGTATTCTAAATTCATTGTGTTTATCAGAATAGCTCTCAACTAGTAACTGAGGCAGCTCATCAGGTTTATGATTAATCCATATGCATGTCCTATCTCTTGAATTTCCATAATCAAAATAGCATTTATCATTGTTCACTAAGGAAAGGAAAGAGACAACCTGATGTGCCTTTAGCTCTGTGGAACACGCTTGTTTATTGATAGCTGGCTTTTCATTTAGCTCTGCATTTTCATTGCCCAGCTCTATGTCTGGTCCTTTTTCAAGTTGAAAGATGAATAACTCAAGATGTATCATTACTTCATCTTCATCTACCCTTGTTCCTTCATTCCGGATGTTCAGTTTATCCTCAAATTTAGCAAACCTCTCAATGTTCTCATTAGTTTCCTGCACATCAGCACTTAAGTAAGTATTTTCATCATCATAATCTGATATACAGAATTTAATCATTTCTAAATCACTTGAGAGTAAAGGTGGGACAACATCCATAGATTGACAGGAGTACTCCCCTGTTTTATTTTCAACATAATGCTGGGGTGATGCCTGATTGTGCATAGCAGCTCCATGATCCTCTATATCCTCTTCTTTCAAGAATTGTTCATCAGATGACTCACATTTGTCATTCAGTGAAGAGTCTAATCTTATTGACCTGCAACAATCTTGAACTTGGTCATTCAATTTAAAGAAGTCAGTCGTGGGATTAGGATTTACTTTTTCCTCTATGACTTCACTAGCTTCTATAGTGGGGATCTCATCAATTTTAGTGCATTTTAAATTTTTCATTTGTCCACATTTCTCCTTTCCATAAAATGACTCAAGGAAAGACATTTTACTGTCTTTACCAAAAGCATTAGGATCAGCAATAAAAACCTTATCCTGACAAATGGTTTCCTCTCTACAAGATTTAAAAGATTTATACTTGCACTCCCCTTTTCCTGTATTAGGAAGTAAAGACCTACTATTAATCCCACCATAATATGACCTAAGAAAAGATGCTCTGTTATCATTCCCTTCCAGAATTGATTTTTCTATTGTATTTTCTAACCACCTATTAGTTTTTAGTGTTGTATTAGCTTGTTGCTGCAAAATTTCTTTTTCCTGCCAATCTTCAGCCCTTAACACATCTGAAAAAACAATTAGTCCTTTCAAATATGAATCTATCCTAGTGAGGAATGTTAAACATTTAAGTTCATTGTGTTCAATAGTCCAGTGTATCCTGCAACAATTGGACAAACAAAAATTAGATAAACTTTGAGAATAAAACTGTTCATTCAAAGCTCCCTGAAATAAAGGACTGTTAACTTGAAAATTGTCCCCATATGAGTCCATTGGAAATGGGAACCCCTTTTCAACTTTTTAGGTTTTTTTTTTTTTTTTATGAGATCTAACATATCCCAGAATATAGCATTTAAAACTTAGAATTTTAACCCTAAACCAAATTAGGCCCTCCTTTTAGCACCAAAAAATTGTTGATGATTGTTTTGATGCAATCATAACAATAAGTTTAAATTCACATATAATGAACTGAAACTATACTTGAAAGATAAGAATGAATCACTTAAGATTCAACTAATCCCAAGTCTACAATGGTTCGGTTGGTCAAGTTCAGTTGGTCAATGTGAAACTATAATGTTCAAGGGGCCTTACGTAATTTAGAGTTGCTTGTGGTTTTCTGGACTAAGTTTATGCAAAAAGATCATAGATATGTCAATACTTTTCATTTCTTTGCATAAAAGTGTTACTGTGCTGCAAGTTTTAGATGGTTTTCTTGAATTATTGCAGCTTTCTCCTTTATACATTTATGAAAACTGTCTACTTTTAACTCTGTTATGCATGCTTCTTCAAATTTGAGACAATTTCCTTTAGATTTCTACGTTTACAGCTAAATATTTCAGATGGGTTGGGAAAAGTTAGAAAGATCTAATCTACACCTCATTTAATCTACCGAAGGATCTGATTGTTCTGTTATGCACTATGTAAATACTACAGTAATTTGATCAAATCCACAGTAAAAACCTTAAATGCAAGTTCTAAGCATTTTCACAAATATACATTTAAAATTGCAAGCTCTCAAAGATAATATTTCAAAACACAAAGAAGAGCAGGAGAACACTCAGAAGATAGATGCAGAACTCCAGATTCTATTGTATTAGAAACAAATAGTTATACATGATTTACAATGTAGGAATGACTCTTAGTTTCATTGATCAAACTACAGAGAACTTACAAGCTTTACAAATACAGTAAGGAAGCTAGACATTCCACGCACACCTTACTGCAAACAAACAGGTGACCTCCTTCTTCTACTTCTAAACTATGCTAAGCTAAAATCCCTGTGTTTTCCTAAAATCCCTGTTGTAGCCCCTAAAATCCCTGTTGTAAAGTATTACAGTGTAGAGGTGCACAATATATAGACTTTCTGGTTGTCCTCACTACAGCAAAAAAACCTAACTACCCCTGGTTCAAACCCCTGGTTATAGCAATAAATACAGATGAACCAGTCCTCCAAAATATCTCTGAGCAGTGTCAAATCTGGGCAAAATATTGCCCCTTCTGAGAAGCTCCGGCAGCTCAGCAATAACTTATGTTTGTCTATTGAAGTAATGTTCTCAGCTGCAACTTTGTCCTTCACTTGAATGGCCTTGACTTGTTCGCACTTCATCTTTATCTCTTGCTCCTGAGATCAGATTTTCTTCCTCCATGATGTCACTGTGTTGAATTTCCAGCTGCTTCCTCAACTGCAAGCCTGCAAGACAAGACAAGCAATAAGTACCAATTTATCAAATAAACAGCAAGGAATTAAAATATCTGTTTAAATCCGGGTGACTGTGCAAAATATGCAAGAATCAGGTCCAAAAAACTCTCAAAAACATGTTCAAAAATGCACTCAGACTGCTCAAAAATCATCAGGTCAACTATCGCTGACCGAAAAATGGCACGGGCGCCAAAAAAAATCGTTTAAAATTCCCACCGCCTTGTTCCTTCCCGCCCATAGGCGTGAAACTGTCCATCGGCGCATCCAAAAATACATTGGCCAATGCTCGCTGTTTGGCCGATGGCCTTTCTCTTTTGTTTATTTCCTCCTTTGTTTCTTTCCATCGGCGTGTCTCGTATTATCGGTGGGACAAAAAACCTTTCTGCTAATCACCTTTGTTTCACCGATGCTCTTTACTTATCGGTGTGAGATCGCCCATCGGCAACTCACAAACTTCCTCTGCCGATGGCCTTTGTTATGCCGATACCTTATATCGGCGAGAGTACTGCCGATGCCCATTCGTTCCATAATCGGCTAAGTCTTTCCATTTAAAACCTATGTATATCGCCAATATACAAGCAATTAATTCCATTTGATAATCCCTTTGATTCCGGTGTTGTATATTTTGATTGTATATCGCCAATATACAAGCCCGCATATACAAGGATTTAACCTTGTTGAATAACTACTTCAGGTCTGGCGCTTGTATATGGGTGCTTGCATCTTTCGCACTTGCATGTGAACAGTGCCATGTATATTCCGCATTGTATATTCTGCTTGTATGTTAAAATATACAAGCGCCAAATATACAAGCAAAAAACCTGTTTTGATAAGTTTTTCGGGTCCGCCATTGTATTTGTGCGTTGTATATTCTGCTTGTATATGAAAACATACAAGCCCGAATATACAATGATTTTTCTCCATTTGATAATCCTTTCGGGTCCAGCATTGTATATTTGTATTGTATATTGTCTTGTATGTTTAAAATATACAAGCCCGAAATGCAAAAGCGACCAAGTATATATAAAAAATATGACTTTGCACATACAAAGGACTTTGTATATGCAAAGCGATAGACAAACCAGAATGTACATTTTACCAAAATGATCATAACTTGCAAAATATGGCGAATTTTAAGATGGTTCAAAAAGCAACCCTGGCTCATTTTTCACAAGAAATCCAACCATATCATGCAATGGTACTGAAAATATATTTTTCTATATTTTTAACAAAGTTTACAAATTTGACTCTCTTTTCCCTTTACCACCAAGCAAAACAACACAAGCAGAAGCAAAAAGCAAAGCAACAGCAGGGGTCCTCATTTTGCTAAGGAGAAAAATGGGGCGTGTTGTGAACATCACAACAGATACACTAACATTACATCATATATTGTGTTAACAAATTTGCATTCTTTTACAGTGCCGGCTAGCATAACCTGTATTTATACTATGAACTCTAAACCATACAATGCATCAAGCATTATGATGTTGGCTTCCTTCTTATAAAACAGAGCCCAAAAACCCTATTTATCTTTAGGGTTTCTTATAGATGACGAACCACACCCACCATCATGATATGTTCATAACATATCCAACATTATAATGCCACACTTCATTCCTCCTAAACTGCACCTCCCACCTAGTGCAGGGTCTCCAATAGTGTGCAAACTTATGATGCTAGACAACATATCACATTCATTATAATTCAAAGCTATTATGATGGGATCTCAAAACCCTAATTTCTATTGTGAACTTTTTATAAGCTACACATCATATCAAGGGATGATACTGGGTGGTGAATTTCACAGAATAAATACCCCTCAGTCCTCGGCTCTCAGCAGAAGTGGTTTGGCCTAGGGCTCGTGCTCCAGAATCATAGCAAAAACAAATTTGTGGATGACCTCTATAAAATTATAATATAAAGCTATTATAATGAGATCTCAAAACCCTAATTTCTATTAACTACCCATCAAACCTATAATTATTTATAGAGCCTTCATCCTAAACTTATCCTACTCTCTTTAACTTTTCAAGAAATAATACATTAATAATGAAAATCAATGAAAATAAGCTCGTTATACCCAAAAAAAAAAAAAAACTTTGTGCTTCATATACCTTCAACTTAAATAGTTTGTACTTTTACAAGATCAAAACTAGCCACTATATTAACGATTAAATTTTTTTGTAAAGTGAAAGTTAAATACATACACTTATATTAGGGTAGTTGTGAAGCCCAACCATAACTAGTATAGATATCTTAAATACATTATTTAAAAAACACATAGAGGTACCACTCTCGAGCTATTTTATTTACTTATTATTATTATTATTATTATTATTATTATTATTTAACCTTAGAATTATTTTTTACTACATACAGACATGGACACATAGATTTAAATTTTAATTTATCTACAATGCTCAAAATTTTAATTTTACTTTTGGAAAAGCCACCATTCATTATTTGGGCAATTCTTTTGTTTTATTTTTTACTTAGAAAAGTGTACTAAATATTGTATACTTGTATGTTACTTTTTAATAGTTTATATTTTAAAATTTTGATGTCTTATATTTAAAAAAATAAATACTTAATGTAAATATTACAAAAACATAATCATCTATATATTGAGGTAGTTATGAACTCTCACTACAAAGATGATAAACTTAATGGAAAATATTTTAAAATATAATCACCATTAATTATGTGTGCCAAAAATCTCACTTTACTTTTAAATTATCTTGGGAAAATTAATAGATATAGTTGAAAAATATAAGAGAAAAATGATGCAGAGCATGGTGGGCTTCAAAAGGTTTTAAAAGGTGCAAAGCACTGATTTTGATAGATCGCCTAAACACTCAAATTCACTTCCATGAAACATGGTTTCAAAGGCTACAAATACACCAAATGGAGGTTTCAAGACACCAAAGTTTAAATGACCCTCTGATACACCTTAGGTATCATAATATTGACTGGATTAAGCCAGCCAAACTCCCTTAGAACCCTGGTTCCTTCATTATCCCAACGTTCATACCCAAGAGGCCTATTTTCTTGTAGCACTCCAAATAGAGTAAACAGAGCATAACTTTCAGAATACTCTTCAAACACACAAAAGAATTAGCATTCTAGATACCCTTTTAGCTTTCCTTTAACATATCCAATAGTCTACTAGGGTTTCTTTGAAAAGTAACCTCCAAAATTTGACTATCCCACTGTCCTAAAGGCCTAATTCAGCTAGTTTGCATGAGGACTTATTGGATCTTTGTACTTCTAACTTGGAAACTCCTCACCAAGATCCAAGACACATCAAATATGATCTATAAATTCTTATTAAACCATGTCCCACTATGTTCCAAAGTGTTTTCTTCAAACCCTAACTTCTAGTCAGGCATTCATGCTCAAAATCATGAAAAATCCACTAGGGTATCAACAAACTTATGCAACTTGCCTTCCCTTGTACCTGAAAACACAATCAAATTGAAAACAACCTAAACTAACCCACTCCACTAATTTACAAAGGTTTCCATCCGTGAAATGGCTATTTATTCCCTTTTTAGACTCTCAAACCCTTAAAATGAGGGTTTTAGGACAATTTATAGAAAAATGACTCAAACAAGCTTAAATCTCAATGAAATTCCTCAAATTAATTTTATTTGAGAGTTAATGCCCTATTCTATCAAAAATAAATAAATATTATGGTATGGTGATGTTGTATAGGTCATACAATGCTTGCAAAAATAGGGAAAACATTGAAATCTAGAGGAAAACAGAGTATTTATTCAAAAATTCTTCAAGATGCAACTTTATCCCCTCTTTCTTGCCTTCACCAGGCTCTTGAAACATGTTACAATAGTTATCTTAACTACCCCTTGAGTTTCTAATGTCCAAAAACCTTCCCTTTACAAAGTGACTCTTCATATTCCATTTCTTGCACTTTTGCAATTTTGACAATATTTGCAAGATTTTACAATATTTGACAACTTGACCCCACACTTTACCTAGAAACCTATTCAAATGACTCAAATGCAATAGATATGGTCCAAATATGACCTCATTACAAACAAAATACAACCAATAGTTCAAAATTTACAAAATTGCCTCATTGAGGCATGAAGTTTACAAGGTGCCCTACACCATACTCCCAGGCAAAATTTTGCCTCAAGTCCTCTTGAGGACAATGTTGCACAATAGATTCAAGCTTTTCAATATCATTCTTCAATCCTCCAAGTAGTCTTTGCACTCACCAACAACTAAAAATTTGCATTTGCCTTTTGTCTTTAACCGGTTTCTTCATTGTTGAATGTTGTCTTTCAATTGATGATTGATCCCTGACCTATTCTTCTTCTGAAAATGGTGTTGAACCTACCTTTTTACCTATCATTCAACCTTTTCCTACCATCTTAGCAACATGTTTCTCAATCCATTCTTGCATTTCCAAAATCAATTCATCCTTGACCTTCAAAGAAGCAAAATTGAACAGCAACTCAATATCATTTTTGATGCAGAGCCAAACCCCTTAGCCTGCCTTTCCCTTGTAGGTTCACGTTCTACTTGTCTATCGGCAAGATGATGCACTATCGGCCAACCAAAACAGTTTTATTTCGATCACATTCTTCATACCGATGTATGTCTTTAGCTTTGTATTTACCACAAGATACATTCGGCAATGTACATTTAGGAGATACATTCCCTGACCTGCGATCACTGGTTTCCACTACTACCACTTGTTGTGATGTTCACAACATGCCCCATTTTACTCCTTAGCAAAATGAGGACCCTTGTTGTGGCTGTTGCTTTTGTTTGTGTGTGTTTTTTTGCTTGGTGGTAAAGGGAAAAGAGAGTCGAAATTCACAAACTTTGTTAAAAATAGAGAAAAAATGCATTTTCAGCACCAGTGCATGATATGGTTGGATTCCTTGTGAAAAATGAGTTAGGGTTGCTTTTTGAACCATCTTAAAATTCACCATATTTTGCAAGTTATGATCATTTTGGTAAAATGTACATTCAGGGTTGTATATCGCTTTGCATATACAAAGTCCTTTGTATGTGCAAAGTCGTTTTATACTTAGTCTCTTTTTGCATTCGGGTTCATATACAAAGTCAGTTATATATCCTTTCGTACATACAAGATGGACCTGAAATAACTTAAGTCAAAATGAATAGGTGTTTGGATTCCGCTTTGTATCTAACGTTTGTATGTTTGGTAGGTCGCAACATACAAGGAAATATACAAGACATTTTATACATTGCGCGGAATCCAAAAGTTATGAACTGGAGAGAATTCGTTGCATATCCGCGGGCTTGTATGTTTGAGTAACATACAATGCAAGTATACACCGTGCGGACTTGAAAAAGCTTTTTTTAACAATGTTAAATCATTGTACATTTTGGGCTTGTATATTTATGCATACATTTGGAACATACAAACATCCATATACAAATCACAGACCCGAAGAGTTGTTTAAATAAAGTTAATTGCTTGTATGTTTTGGAATATACAAAGCATAGTATACAAGTGTTCTATATACAACGCGGACCCGACGGACTTATTAAGAATAGTTAAGTCGTTGTATATTCAGTGCTTGTATGTTTTGACATACAAGCAAAAGATACATTGGCAAATATACAAGCCATGGAATTGATGAAGTATAAAAAATTAGAAAATTCATTGTATGATTCCGGCTTGTATGTTTGGATTACATACATTGCGATACAAATCCATTTATACATTGCGTAGATGCAAAGGAAAGTTAAGAAGAGTTAAGTCGATTTATGCGTCCGGCTTGTATATAATTCATATACTATAGTTTATGCAGGTCGCGGAATCAAAGGCAAAATAAAACCCGATTAAATGCTTGTATCACGTCCGACTTGTATATTGCAATATACAAGGAAATTTTGAGCGGGAGAATGAAGTGAATGGAATTTGGAGGCCGATTTGGGGTCCGAAATGCATATTTCTGGTCAACGATGGTTGACCAGACAAGTTTAAACATTGAATATACATTTTTGACCCGCATTTTTATGGATTTGGGGCCCGATTTCTGCGTTCACGCAGTCACAACTAGATCTGGTAGCTATTTTTCTTCTTGCAGGTTTAGTAAATGATGATACTTACTACTTATCCATTTTTGTAGGTATACAGTTGAGGAAGGAGCTGAAGCTTGATGACGATGGTGTCATAGAGAGGAGATTAGATCTCAGGAGTAGAGGAAGATAAGGATGAGGGGTGAGGAAGTCAAGGGTCTTCATTGATGAAGATAAAATGCAGTTGTGGACATCATTACAGCAAGCAGCAAAAGTTATTATTGAGCTGCTAGGGTTTCCAAAAGGGCATATTTCACCCAGATTTGATGTATGCTCAGGGATATTTTGGGGGATTTGTTCTCCAACATTTATTATTGTAACCAGAGGTTTGAACCATTACTTAACCAGGGGTTTTGAGCTATATTAAGGACAATCAAAGTCTATATATTGTGCCTTGATACACTGTAATAAGGTTACACAGGGATTTTTTAGAAGATAGCTAGCACTTGTAACTAGCTTTAGCATTTTAGAATAGAGGGACCCTTTAGTTTAGAAGTAGAAAAAGGAGGTCACCTATGTATGCAACAAGGAGCGTGTGGAACATCCCACCTCCTTGTTGTATCTGTAAAGCTTGTAAGTTTTCTGTAATTTGGTCAATGAAGCTAAGAGTCATTCAGACATTATAAATCATATATGACTGTCTGTTTCTAATACAATTGAATCTAGAATTTTGCATCTATCTTCAAATTGTTTTCTTTCTCATCATTGTGTTTGAAACATTTTCTCTTAAAGCTTGCAATTTTGAGTGTATGTTTGTGAAAATACTCAGAACTTACACTTAGGGTTTTGTCTGTGGATTTGATCAATTTGCTGCAATACTTATATAGTGCATAACATAACAATTAGATCCTTTGGTAGATTTGAATGAAGTTTAGATTAGATCTTTCTAACTTTTCCCAACCCATCTAAAAATACTTAGCTTAAAACATAGAAATTTGAAGGAAATTTGTCTCATATTTGAAAGAACATGCATAGCAAAGCTAAAAGTAGACAGTTTTCATAAATATTTAAGAGGAGAAAGCTGAAATAATTCAAGAAGATCATTTAAAGCTTTGAAATACAGTAACACTTTTATGCAAAAGGGAATAAATAACATATTGATATTTATTAATCTTTTGCATAGTTGGAGTCTAGTTAACCAGCAGGAAACCCTAAACTACGTAAGGCCTCTTGAACATTACAGCTTCACATTGACCAACTAAATTTGCCCAATAGGTCAAGACTTTACCATATTAAACTTGGGATTAAGAGAATCTTAACCGATTCCTTCATATCTTTCAAGTCAGTTTTGGTTCATTTATCTGAATTTTAACTAATTGTTATGACTGCATAAAAATAATCATCAATAGTTTCTTTGGCGCTAGAAGGAGGGCCTGACTTGAGTTAGGGTTTGTTTCAAGAAAACTAGCTAATAACAGTGATAGACTGACTAGAACCAGATCGAGTTCAGGGGATATTTTTGCACAATTACCTGATATAAGGTGAAGTAAGAGCCCTTTGATTTGGAATCCTAAAATATCGCAAGCAGGGAGTTCATCTAGAACACCTCCTAGGTCACCTTTTAACATCCGCAACATTGTGAGTCCTGACAGATCTTTATTTAGATCTTTAAATCTTAGTTCAGGTACTCCTAGAGGTCCTAGTCCTCCTAAAGATCCTAATCCCCCAGGAAATCCAAGTATTCCTACAAGTTCAGGTCAAGCACAAATACCTACAATGGCTTATTTCAATGTCTAGTCTCCCATACACTTTAATGATTACAATGAGATGCCCAAAAATCTAGAAAAGATATGTCCCAAATACTAGTTGCACCAACATCTGAAAGACCACATTAGAATATTCAAGGAAAGATGCTTTAGGGCTAGATTAGAACATGAAGACATTGTGTGTAGATTGTTTCCCTACACCTTTAATGAACAAGCATCTAACTGGTATGTAAACTTACCCAATGGCTATATTTCTTCCTGGTCACTTATGGAAGAAGCATTTCTGTCTAGATTTAGAGGACCTATTGATCCTTGCATCTTGTATCACAAATTGGCTACTATAAAACGAGGTGAGGGAGAGCTAATTGATAATTTCAATGACAAATTTCAAAAGGCCTACTCTAGGTTGGTAGCCCCTTACACTGTAGATGATGATATCTTGTTAGCCATGTACTATGCAGCCTTAGATCCTTTAACTGCCATGTTTGTCAAGAGAAAACTTGACATAGATTCAATATCCAAAGCCTATAAAGAGGCAGCTTCAGTAAATCAAGAGATGTCGCATACAACTTGTAGTCCATTTGTTAATGGAGAAAATTTTGGGATGCAGAATCAGGCACAACCTTGGAATGGAGTCCCTATGCACCATACTCCAGTATTAAATCCGGCTCCTTCTTACACACTTGTGTATAGCCCTACCCCAATCCAAGCTATAACTCCTTACATAGGTAACACAGGTAATCATATTCAAAATAATGGTCAGCCTTTCTTCCAACCTCCTAGAGATACAACTGTGGAAAAAGTATAAGAGGAAAGGGAAGAAATCAAAGAGATCACTGCACATTTGAAAAGATTGACCACCAAAGTAACACAACTAAGAAATGAGAATCTTTATGGAAGAGGCAACCAAGGATTCAATCAAAATCAGAATTATAACCAAGGCCAAAATCAAAACTATAGTTCAAATCAAAATCAGCATTACAATCAGAACTATAATCAGAGTCATGCTGAAAATAACAACCAAGGCCAATGTTCAAATCAAAGTCAAAACTACAAGCAGCATCAAAGTCATAACCAAGGGCAACTAATGCAAAATAGAGGGCCAGTGATAGACAATAGGGCCTGGGGTAACAATAATAGAAATTAGAATCATCCTAGGCCACCCAAAACATGGAACACTGGACCAAACAATGGTACTCTAGCTTCTCCTTTTGAAAATACAGATAATCATGATGCAAAACAAACAGCTGGCATCCAAATGGCCAATACATCACTAAAAAATTGGTGCAGATTTCACAATACCAATGCCCATGCTGAGCTTGACTGCCCGCAGTTTCATTTAGCAGCCAGCATTTTTAATATAGATGTGCAGCCTCCTACTTTTGAGTTTCTCATTCCCAAGGGTAATGAGGTAGTACCCTCCAGGTATGATACAGCTTTAGTTTTAGAAAACTTTACCTTTGCAACTACAAAAGAGAAAGAAGATGAATTGTTAGGGGATGAACCATACTTTTGTGAAAGTCTTTATCCTGAATTAGCCTTTGTGTTAAATACTTTTCAGTTTCCTTTTGAAACCAAAAATGAAGTATTCACTGAAACAGAAGAGGTGCAGGCTTTTCAACAGACAAATAAAAACCACACCTACAATTTAAGGAACAATACTAGGCCAGGAGGACCTTTCACCACTTCCACTCCTCCTAACAACTTCAATACACCCCCAGATCAGAATGCTAGCAACAATCCCGCTATACTTAAAGCTAATCATCACACAAACAGTGGAACAGCAGTACAAAGACTCAAACAAGTAAAACTGAAATAGTAGAGACAATAAGATTAATGAGTTACTTGTCAGAAGAAATAAAGAAAATTAAGGTCAGTATACCTCTGAATGAATTATTAAAAAACCTAGGGATTAGAAATGCTTTTATAAAATCTCTAGATACATCCATGATAGATGAGGTTGCTACTAGTATAGCTGTTCCTAATAGAGATTCACCACCTAAAGAGAAAAGTAAGAAAGTTGAGCAGCCTTCCAAACAAATGTAGTAATGTATGCTAATAAGAAGGATGCTCCTCCTTTTTTTGTTAACTGTTAGATTGTGTGGGAAGAACATACACAATTGCATGGTGGACTCTGGTGCCTCAGCAAACATAATGCCCTTAGGGATATGTAAAACTCTTGAGCTGGCCCCCACCAGATCTACTAAGGTTGTCACATAGTTAGATAAAACTGAGGTTAATGTGATAGGAGAATTGATGAACATTTAGATGCAATTAGCTTTAGACCCTAGGGTAAGCCAATTCATTGACATTCAAATAGTGGACATACCCATGAATTATGGAATGTTGTTAAGTAGGGATTGGTCCAAGAAATTAAATGGATATATGGCCACTGATTTTTCCTATATGTGGCTCCCTTGGAGAGGTGTCCCAAACCAGATTAGAATAGAGGCAGAACCCAAGATGAAACATATGATAACAAAGTATAATTGAACAAATGAAATATTATATGCTGCTATTGAACCTGGTGTTTATAGAATTACTAATAATGGGGTACAAATTGAAGAGATCATGATGTTAAACATTAGAGAAAAACACATAAGCAAGGAGACAACATTATTCATTGAGTCTGATGGAAATTCTTCAGATGAAGAAAACAGTGTAATGGACAAGTTTGGCCATGTCGTTAGACAAGAGGTGGAAGAATGCATTAAACAGAATCTGTCAGTCCAATGTAAACTATATGAGAATAGATGTAGAGTCCATGATAGGCCACATTCTGAGGAGAGTTGTGGAATGTGCAAAGACATCATTGAATATGAATACAAAAATTGCACGAAGAGGGTAGAATTACAAGAGGAAAATGTGAATTCTGATCAACCACAGAGATGTGTTCAGAGTGATGTAGATGCTCTGAATTCAAATTTAGGAGAAGGAATGAAGGACAAAGGTAGTTGTCTTTCTGATTTGCAAGCTGAAAATACACATATGCTGGTTGACCAAATAGAAATACCCATGAATAAACATACCAGCACCCCACAAGTAATGGAAGAGACAAAGCATGCTAAAGTAAAAGGTCAAAAAAGTAAAGATGGCATATGGACACTAAAATGTGATGGTTCCAAGTCAAAGCAGGGTGCGGGTGCAGGTATTGAACTCATAGATCCTTAGGGTAAATCATACCTAGCAGCATATAGACTGTAGTTTTCCTGTGCTAACAATACTGCTGAATATGAAGCCTTAATTTTGGGACTTGTCATGGCCATCAAGAAGAAAGTGAAAATGATTAGGGTATTTTCAGACTCTGAACTAGTAGTTAGACAAGTAAGGAAACTATATGCTTGCAATTACAAGAAAATGATTTGTTACAGACATAGAGTATGGGGTTTAATAGATTCATTTGATGCTTTCAACATAGAGCATATCCCCAGAGAGCTAAACCATAGGCTGGATGCACTAGCAGTTGCTGCTAGCACATTAGAACCCTTGACACTGTCAGGTTTGAGACAATTTGTTGTAGAATTAGTTAATGTTCCCAATATCCCAGACAATGTTACACACTTTCAAGTATTTGGAGGGGATCAGTAAATTATTGATTTTCTGACTTGTAATGAGATATTTGAGGCTCAAATCATTGATGAGTAGGAAATCCCTAAGACAACATGGGACAAAGAGGTTATAATCAACTTGAAGAGCAACTTCTTACCCAAAGGGGTAATTGAATTGGAACATATTTTTGAATTCAATGGAGTAGTAAGATAGAAGGACTTACCCAAAACAGAAGGGGGCAAGTGTGATTTACACAACTTAGGGACAGAGCAAAATCCACAAAATGTGCCGATTGGAAAGACTTGCTCTGAGAAAATTAGAAAAGAAATTTTTGATGCTCTGAAAGATTACAAACATGTAATAGCATGGACATATGAAGACTTGAAAACCTATGACACGTCCATCATAACTCACGTAATACCTTTGAGACCAGAAGTTAAATCATTCAGGCAGAAACAAAGGCATGTGAACACCATTCTAGAGCCTTTAATCTTTGAAGAAGTTAAAAAATTGCTGTCTGCTGGAATAATTTTCCCAGTCAGACACTCAATCTGGGTAGCTAACCTAGTACCAGTATGGAAGAAAAATGGAGATATCCGGTTGTGCGTAGATTTTAGAAATTTGAATAAAGCATCCAAAAAGGATAATTATCCTCTGCCTCCCATAGATGAAGTGTTGCAAGCAGTAAATGGGGCAAAGATGATGTCTTTTTTAGATGGTTTCTCGGGTTATAACCAGGTTTTAATTGATAGAGATGACAGATTAAAAACCACCTTCACTTGTAAATGGGGAAATTATGCATATAGGAGAATGCCTTTTGGTCTGATCAATGCAAGTGCCACTTTTTAGAGAGCCATGGACATTGTGTTACATGGGTTATCAGGTAAGTGCATTGTTGTGTATATGGATGATCTGACTGTGTATTCCAAAGATGCATCCACTCACGCTGAAGATCTTAGGAAAATACTCAAGCGATGTGAGAGGTATGGAATTTCCCTTAATCCTAAAAAATGTTCATTTAGAGTAACCAAAGGTAAATTATTAGGCCATGTCATTTCTGAAGATGGAATATCAATTGACCTAGATAGGCTAGAGTCAATAAAAAATTTGCAAATACCAAACAGTAGGAAAGAGTTAAAATCATTTTTTGGTAAAATTAACTTTGTTCAGAAGTTCATCATAGGTTTTACAGAAATTGTGCAGCTATTAAATGCCATGTTAAAGAGGGATGCACAGATGGAGTGGACGCCTGTGGCTAGGGCTGCATTCGAAGATATCAAGCGGGCATTTCTAATGCCCCTGTACTAACGAGCCTAGACTACACAGATCTGTTTTATATCTACTCCTTCACATCCTCTCATTCAGTTGCTGCTACCTTGACATAGAAGGGTGAAGACAACAAGGAAAGACCCATTGCATTTATGAGTGCACCCCTGAAGGATGCACAATTAAGATATCTGGATACCGAAAGACAAGCATTTGCATTAATGAGGGCCATAAAAAAATTTGGACATTATGTTTTGCGCAGCTAGGTCAAAGCCATAGTGCCAGACGCAGCAGTAAAGATGCTGCTGATGTAGAATGAACCTGGAGAAAAGAGAACCAAATGGACCACCACGCTGCAAGAGTTTAACATGGAAATCATTCCCATGAAGCTGGTCAGAGGGGAGGCGTTAGTGCAAACAATAGTGAACATAGACCCAGATTTGATAAAACAGCAGCATGTGCTGAATTCCCATGACATATCAGACTGGTATAGTGACCTAAATGCTTTTCTAATAGCTGAAAGTACCCTAATAGGATGAAAGCTTCTCAGAGGAGAGCTTTGAAGATTAAAGCACAAAAATATATGGTGCAAGGAGGTCTTCTATTCAGGAAGAACCATGATGGAATTTATTTGAGATGTCTAAATAGAAATGAAGCAGATAAAGTGTTAACAGAACTGCATGACAAGTATGGAACAGGTCATGGTTCCCATCTAGCTACAACACACAAAATATTGAGAGCGGGCTATTATTGGCCCACGATGTTCAAAGATACAGAGAGTCACATCAAAAATTGCCACACCTGTCAGACTACAGTAGATAAGGGAAGGAATCAGGCCAATCCATTACAACCTGTGATTGAATCAAGACTATTTGCACAGTGGGGCCTAGATTTCATTGGAGTCATCAACCCTCCATCTTCTACAGGAAACAAGTTCATACTGACAGTGATGGACTATTGTACAAGGTGGACTAAGGCCACATGCTGCAAATTCTCCACAACCGAGATAGTTATCAAGTTTCTTGAAGAAAACATCATCACCAGGTTTGGAACTCCCTATTCATTGGTATGTGACAATGGCTTTGCTTTCTCTTCTTTAAAATTTTCTAAATGGGCATTTAAATACGAAATTGTTTTAAAGTTTTCTTCAAATTATTACCCTCAAGGTAATGGATTAGCTGCGTCTACGAATAAGATTTTATTAGATATAATCAAGAAGTTGATTGCAAAGAGTCCTAGAGGGTGGAATACCTTAGTAAAATACACATTATGGGTAGATAGGACCAAGTTCAAAATAGCATTAGGTAGTACACCTTATCATTTAGTTTATGGGACTGATCCCATACTTCCAGTAAATCTGAGAATACCAATCTAGAAGATTGCAAATGAATATTTAGGCTTTGATAATTATAGGGAAGCTAGGATAGTACAAATGTTACAATTAGATGAGAAAAGAGGTCAAGCCATCAAAAAATTTGCCAAACACCAAGCAGTAGTTAAGAGGTGGTTTGATAAGAGGGCAAGAGTCAAGACATTTAGGATATCAGACTTAGTGCTGTGCTGGGATAAAGCACATGAAAAGAAAGGGAGTCATGGAAAATTCAATAAACTATGGTTAGGCCCATTGCAAGTCTCAGAAATAATAGGAGACAACACATTTAGACTTAAGACCTTGACAGGGGAAGATGTGCCATTACCAGTTAATGGCCAACATTTGAAACACTACTTCCAGGCTTGAGGTAAAGGGTAGCCCATTTTTTTATGTAATATAGTGTGCATAGTGTACAGTTTTCTTTGTTTCATTTATGTTCTACTATTTGTACAGTCTTCTTTTGCTTTGTTTTGTTTCTCTTGTACAGTCTATTTGTTTATTTATTTGTTGTCTCCTCAGCAGGGATCTTTGTTTTACTTTAGAGTATTAAGGAGCAAGCTAACAACCATTGAAAATAGTATAAAATTCAGAATGTTCAAGTTAACCATTTACAATTTATTCATAACTTGTTGTGACTGTCATGAATGTACAGGGTTGTTTAGCTTCTAAAATGTCGTATTCGAGGAAGGTTTCTCACAATGACACACCTAAAATCCTTGGGTTTGTTGAACTTACCAGTGTAGATATTAGGTGAAAAATCTGAGGTCACCCTTGCTACCATTACAATTCTCAGCTTAATTTCAGCAAGTGCTCATTCCTTGCATTATGAAGTTACAAATTACTATATCTTGGAAATTTATGTCAAGCATCGAAATCATAAAATATAAAATATAAAAATAAATAAAATGGATTATACTAAAAATCTAGATTAAGCCATCTAAGTAACTCTACCAAGGCTATAGACGCTCACTGGCAGTGGGGCTCTACTTAGGAGAATTGTAACGATAACCTTGTCGGGGCTATAAATGCTCACTGGCAGCAAGGCTCTATCCGGTCGGCTATGAGGGAACATCCTTACCTACGTAGGCTAATATTAGTCACCAGTTTGTTCAACTAATCTTCAAGATGAGGATAATTAATCATGTGCACACACGTAAACTGAAAATAAAAATTCATGCACCCTTATTGAATACCTTAGGTCTCAAGTTGAATAATAATTTGCAGGAAAGATAGTCGGCAGGTATGAATTTATTTCATCTAATTTTCTTGATAACTTTGAATTTAATTGTTTTGTTTGGTTGCTAGTTGTTGTGATGTTCACAACACACCCCATTTTACTCCTTAGCAAAATGAGGACCCCTGTTGTGGCTATTGCTTTTGTTTGTGTGTGTTTTGCTTTGCTTGGTGGTAAAGGGAAAAGAGAGTTGAAATTTGCAAACTTTGTTAAAAATAGAGAAAATTTGCATTATCAGCACCAGTGCATGATATAGTTGGATTCCTTGTGAAAAATGAGCTAGGGTTGCTTTTTGAACCATCCTAAAATTTGCCATATTTTGCAAGTTATGATCATTTTGGCAAAATGTACATTCAGGTTTGTATATCGCTTTGCATATACAAAGTCCTTTGTATGTGCAAAGTCATTTTATACTTAGTCACTTTTTGCATTCGGGTTCATATACAAAGTCAGTTATATATCCTTTCGTACATACAAGATGGACCCGAAATAACTTAAGTCAAAATGAATAGGTGTTTGGATTCCACTTTGTATCTAACATTTGTATGTTTGGCAGGTCGCAACATACAAGGAAATATACAAGACATTTTATACATTGCGCAGAATCCAAAAGTTATGAACTGGAGAGAATTCGTTGCATATCCGCGGGCTTGTATGTTTGAGTAACATATAATGCAAGTATACACTGCGCGGACTTGAAAAGTTTTTTTTAACAGTGTTAAATCACTGTACATTTCAGGCTTGTATATTTATGCATACATTTGGAACATACAAACGTCCATATACAAGTCGCGGACTCGAAGAGTTGTTTAAATAAAGTTAATTGCTTGTATGTTTTAGAATATACAAAGCATAGGATACAAGTGTTCTATATACAATGCGGACCCGACGGACTTATTAAGAAGAGTTAATTTGTTGTATATTTGGCGCTTGTATGTTTTGACATATAAGCGAAAGATACATTGGCAAATATACAAGCGACGGGATTGATGAAGTATAAAAAATTAGAAAATTCGTTGTATGTTTGGATTACATACATTGCAATACAAATGAATTTATACATTGCGCGGACGCAAAGGAAAGTTAAGAAGAGTTAAGTCGATGTATGCGTCTGGCTTGTATATAATTCATATACTATAGTTTATGCAGGCCATGGAATCAAAGGCAGAATAAAACCTAATTAAATGCTTGTATCACGTCCGACTTGTAAATTGCGATATACAAGGAAATTTTGAGCGGGAGAATGAAGCGATTGGAATTTGGAGGCCGATTTCGGGTCTAAAATGCATATTTCTGGTCAACAATGGTTGACTAGACTAGTTTAAACATTGAATATACATTTTTGACCCACATTTTTATTGATTTGGGGCCCAATTTCTGCATTCACACAGTCACGACTAGATCTGGTAGCTATTTTTCTCCCTGCAGGTTTATTAAATGATGATACTTATTGCTTATCTGTTTTTGCAGGTTTGCAGTTGAGGAAGGAGCTAAAGCTTGATGATGATGGCGTCATAGAGAGGAGATCAGATCTCAGGAGCAGAGGAAGATAAGGATGAGGGGTGAGGAAGTCAAGGGTCTTCATTGATGAAGACAAAATGCAGTTGTGGACATCATTGCAGCAGGCGGCAGAAGTTATTATTGACCTGCTAGGGTTTCTAGAAGGGCATATTTCGCCTAGATTTGATGTATGCTCAGGGATATTTTGGAAGATTTGTTCTCCAGCATTTATTATTGTAACCAGAGGTTTGAACCATTGCTTAACCAGGGGTTTTGAGCTATATTGAGGACAATCAAAGTCTATATATTGTGCCTTGATACACTGTAATAAGGTTACACAAGGATTTTTTAGAAGATAGCTAGCACTTATAACTACCTTTAGCATTTTAGAATAGAGGGACCCTTTATTTTAGAAGTAGAAGGAGGTCACCTATGTCTGCAACAAGGAGCATGTGGAACATCTTGCCTCCTTGCTATATCTGTAAAGCTTGTAAGTTTTTTGTAATTTGGTCAATGAAGCTAAGAGTCATTCAGACATTGTAAATCATATATGACTGTCTATTTCTAATACAATTGAATTTGGAATTCTACATCTATCTTCTGAGTGTTTTCTTGCTCTTCATTGTGTTTGAAACATTTTCTCTTAAAGCTTGCAATTTTGAGTGTATGTTTGTGAAAATGCTCAGAACTTACACTTAGGGTTTTGTCTGTGGATTTGATCAATTTGCTGCAATACTTATATAGTGCATAACAGAACAATTAGATCCTTTGGTAGATTTGAATGAAGTTTAGATTAGATCTTTCTAACTCTTCCCAACCCATCTAAAAATACTTAGCTTAAAACGTAGAAATTTGAAGGAAATTTGTCTCATATTTGAAAGAACATGCATAGCAAAGCTAAAAGTAGATAGTTTTCATAAATATTTAAGAGGAGAAAGCTGAAATAATTCAAGAAGATCATTTAAAGCTTTGAAATACAGTAACACTTTTATGCAAAAGGGAATGAACAACATATTGATATTTATTAATCTTTTGCATAGTTGGAGTCTAGTTAACCAACAGGAAACCCTAAACTACGTAAGGCCCCTTGAACATTATAGCTTAACATCAACCAATTGAATTTGCCCAACAGGTCAAGACCTGACCATATTAAACTTGGGATTAAGTGAATCTTAACCGATTCCTTCAGATCTTTCAAGTTAGTTTTGTTGGCAAGAGACACTATATGGATTCATGGTTGTTGTCATTGATGGCAACAAAGGTCATTCCACATATCCGCAAGTCATGATATATCTCTACCGGAAGTCAGATTGAAGATTGTTGTGGTCCGGTGAACAAGAACAGAGCATGTGGCAAGGTCCGACAGATTGGTCCGGATCTCTCAGAGGAAGTGTCTTGGCACAGTGCGGATCTGGGGAAGTCAAGAGGACTATCTTGAGTAGTATATTCCAAGGATTTAGCCTCCGGAGATGGACAAGGAAAAAGATATGAATAGTTGAGTACCGGATTCCTGAGAGACAGTGAAAACAGAGGAAGAACTGACTGACTGAGTATCAAACTACTTTCCGGATGTGTTACAGATGATGATAAAGGTTGCGGAGGCATGAATCATGTTTGGCCGACATAATTGATGATATCTACAAGTATATGCTTGATCCGCATTGCTTGGTGAGCAAGGATTCAGCCGACAGAACTAAGTTTGTAAGAAACTAGACTGTTCCGGATGCCGACTAGAAAGATGATGAAATTACTTGTGCGGATATATATAGAGGATGGATTTAGTTGTAAAGTGTGCGAATGTGTGTGAGGATATGCGAACAAGTCCAGAGTAGAGCAGAAGTAACAAGAAAGATCCGGTATGTGAAAAGACAGCAGACTAAAGAACAGAGGAAAGATGAAGTGCAGCAGATCAGTATACTGAACCTAACCGGAACTGAACTCCAGCATATGCAGATGCTTCCAATCAGTTCAAGACTGTGATTCTAATCACTTTGTAAGACAGTGTGTCTTCTTGTAGGCAGTGAGCCTCTTGTGAGCAGTGTGCTCGGGCAGTGAGCCCTAATTGGCAAGTGCCATTTTTGTAATTTCCTATTCTTCTAACAGAGAATAATCCTTGGGTTAATCACCCCGTGGTTTTCTCCCTTAACCGGGTTTCCACGTCAAAAATACTGTGTCATGTGTTTCTTATTTCATGGTTTATGTTTTGTGTTTGATTTTATGCTGCTTCAATTAAAAGGAAAGTTTAATAAGGGAAATAATTAGGATAACTGATTCACCCCCCCCCCTCTCAGTTATCAACAATTGGTATCAGAGCCAAGTTCCTCCCAATAGAGCCTAACAGCTTGAGGAAGATCTGAGATTTCAAATGGATGCATATGGTTTAAGGGAGCAACTCAAGACTGCCCTTGAGGATCTTGAACAGTCAAATTCTGAAGTCAGTGAATTAAAGGAAAGACTCAAACAGGCTGATGAATTCATGAGAGAATTAAAAGACAAATTAAGTCTCTCTATGAAAAAGAGAAAGGAGCTGCTTCAACAGTTGGCAAGACAAAGTGAAGAAAGCAATACAAGTGAGGAATTGACTGAGCAAACCAAGTTATGTGAAAAGTTATCAAAAGAAGTCATTATGTTAAGACATGAAATGGAATCAGGAACTATAAAGTTTACTCAAGAGATTGAAGAAAAAAGAAAGGCTGAAGACAATCTAAGACAATCTCTTAAAGAAAAATCAGAAGAATGCCACCAGATGGACAGGATTATCAGACACCTTGAATCTGATCTTGAAGATTCCAAAGATAATGAAGGAAAACTTGAGGATCAAATTGCCTCTCTCAAAAGAGACCTTCAAACAGCAAATGAATATAAAGAGAAATTCAAGATAAGTTCTGCTCAACTTGAAGTTCTTCTTGGAAGTCAAAAGAGGACAGATGACAAGTATGGCTTGGGATATGAGAAAGGAGAAAGCTCCGGATCCGATCAGAAGAATCTTGGATCAGAAAATCCAAGGAGCAGGCCTAGAAGACCTCCGGTAAGACAGCCAAATGCTCAAAAATATCCATCCTTCAATGGATACTGCCACAGCTGCAACCATTTTGGTCACAAAGCTAATCAGTGCAGAATGAGAATGAATCAGATTAATTCATCCTTCTCCGGACAGTGCTTCAACTGCAAAAGGTATGGACACAAATCCCATGAATGCAGAATTATGCAAGTAAACAAATCATTCAAAGGTAGATGCTTTACATGCAATAGAGTAGGTCATATGGCTAATCAATGCAGATCAAGGGGATATCAGTTAAATATGCAAAGAAATGTTATTTGCCAAATCTGCAATAGGTCCGGTCATAATGCTAAAGTCTGCAGAAACAAGAATCAGGACAAAAGAGGTCCGGTGTATAATCAGAATCAAGACAAGGGTAAACAAAAGATGAATGCGGATGAAGTTAGGAATCAGATGAGCAAGATTTGGGTGAAGAAAAACTCAGAGAATGTAGAGGTTGGATCCGCACCAGATTCTGGTGCTGATATTTCTTCCAGAAATTAAAAGGTGAGCTCAGGCTCAGGGGGAGACTCAAAGAAGATTCTGTTCCCCCAGCCAAACAAGTTGTGCCGAATGTGGCACAAGATGCGGATTAAAGGGTTTGTAGATATAACTCCTGAGATGCTTCAGTCAAGTTTTCAGAGGTCCGCATGGAGTTATGAAGAAGCTGTGCTCGATTAAGTTAGACCTGTTCAGGGAGGTGCTCCGGTATGATAAAGGATTACAAAAGGTCCGGAGAGATCCGGAAGTGCACGATCTTGTCTTGCGGATTGGACAGAGTATTTGGGATGTTCTTGTAATATGTTACCTAGATTTATTCATGATTTAAAGATCCGGATGATATTCAGTGATCAGGACTAATCCGGGATACTCCAAGCTGTCCAGACATGGTAAACCGGAATAATGCAGGTGAAGCATTTATTGCAGACAGATATTAGGGTTTGCGGAGCAATATAAGGAATTTCTCAAAAGTTATCTGCTCATTCTACACTTGAGAAGAAGCGAATAGTGGAGCTCTGCAACAAGGTTCATCAAGCACACCAAGGATCTCCTGCCGAAGCTATTGCATAAAGAAATCAATCCAACCACTCCGTGCAAACCGAAGGCGCTTAAGGTATTCTTCGTTTTTCATTGCCTCACTGCAAATCCTTGAAGAATGGCTACTCCAAACATAGTTAAGATCTCTGATAGACCTCGCCCCTCATTCAAGAAACATCCCTACAAATCATTGGAGGTAGATCCACTAGGAGCCTTCTCTAGTGTTCCCCACGGAGTCTTACATACTGAAGATATTAGGGTTTACATACACGCAAACATTGAGGAATTTGGGGAATTCAAATTAAGAGACCTCTATCACAAGCAACTGATAGACAATGCTTTTGAGCTCAAACCAGAGTATAAGGGTATCCAGAAGAAACAATTTGAGCAATTCATTCATTTCCCTAGCTTTGAAGAAGATGAATGGGTCCGGTATGTACTGAGCAGGATGCATGACAACTTCCTTTGGCTAGATAGACCCTGTAAGATCACAAAAGAAGCAATTAGAGCAGTAACTGGTCTATACTCTTCCGGGGGGGTACCTATCCTCAAATCTGTCAAGAACAACGTTGTAACTGAGGCCACCGGATCAAAATATGATAAGAGGGCAATGACCATTGAAGATATTTCGGATCCGGATATCAAATATGCATCAATGATAATAGGATACAAGATCTATCACTCCAGCAGGGAGAATTCTGTATCCGGAACTGCAATATACACAGCATATGAAATGCTAAGAAAGAATGCAGATTATGATCTTTGTGAATTACTACTAAGCCAATTGATGGAAAATGTACAGAAAATCAAGAAAGACAAGAAGAACTCCTTTAAGTATGGTACTCTCATTGTATGTCTATTCTTTTACTTCATGAATGAGCTACCCGGAACAAGTGGATGGATATGGCAGAATGACAAACCTGTTGCAGTCCAGATAAGAGACTATTTGCATGGACTTGGGGATGCAAAAGCGAGAAATACAGCTCTATGGGGATACTTCAAAAACTTTCAGAGCATGATGCAAGCAAGAGAGAGAATTCCCCAGTCTCTCATTGAGAAATACAAGGACTCAGTATGTTTTATGGTTGACACTGATCAGTGCCTAATGGAGGCAGTGGAGCCAAGGACTGTCTGGATCATGCCCATGGGGTATGAAGTTGATGAACAGATAGTAGAGCTGCATGTTCAACACATGCTAAGTCAGCCCAAAGATCCTAAGGCAGAAAGGTTTGGAACCTTTGAGGAGCTGAGCGTGAAATTACATGTAGAACTCAGGGAACCTGAGATTAAGAGAAAAGTGAGAAAAGAAGTAGAGCACATTGCTCAAGGCCTAGGCATCTCAAAAGAGGCACTTGATGCCAGCCGGGAAAAGAGGAGAAAGGCTGAGGAAGAAGAGAAAAGCACAGAAAGTGCTCCGGTTGAAACCCCCACCCGGACCAGATCATCAAAGAGATCTGCACCTTCCACAACCAAAAGCTCAAAACCGGAAGTCCAGGCATCCGGTAAAAGATCCAAGACAAAAGCATCAAGGGCTTATGAAAGCCAAAAGGATGAAGAGGAAACAGAATCAGATAAGGAAGTAAGAGAAGTAAAGAAACAGAAGAAGAAAGGATCCGGTAAGCCCTCCACAGGCCAAGACAAGGATGAAATGGCAGAGGTAACTGTTGAAAAGCCCACTCTGTCACTAGAGAGCATAATCAAGTCGGTCACGGTGGATGGAAACCTTCAACCAATGACTGAATCCTATGATGACTTCAGTGAGGCAGACCAAAAGACTCTGCAGGAGGCCACAGTGAAATATCTCAACATATATAATAAGGCTTTCATTGAAATAATATCTCTTATTCCTAAAAGCCTAGAAAAGGAAATGGAAGTGAGGAAAAATAATGCTCATGCTAAAGATCTTGAGATCCGGGAGCAGATAGCTATTCAGCTATATCCTCAAATTGATCCCAAGACAATGAACATGATCTTCAAGGACTGCAAAGATGAGTTCAGAAGTAAAGCCAGGATGAATCAGCTCATGCTTGGTGAGACTGACAAAGTGGCACAAGAGACAGAAGAGATCCTCCGGAAGGCCTTCAAAAGGTTCAATCTTCCTGTTGTAGAGGACTTAGGTGCAGAAACAGCTGCTGACTTGGAATCTTCTGTTCCGGAAGAAGTGAGCCCTGAACAGACAAGTGAGGACTTGGGACCCTCTGCTCCAGAAGAAGTGACCCATGAACAAGCAAGCATCTCTCCTCCGGTTTCCCCTACAGTCTCCGGATCCAAAGAAGAAGAGCAATTGCAGGAGAAGGAAGCAGTGGTGACAGACAAAGAGGTTGACAGTTCTAAGACTGCAGAAGAAAAGAAACATCTGTCTCCGGCAAGAGACACTGCACAAACTGTTCAACAATTTTTGAGCAAAGAAACTCTAGAGATTGATGAACCGGAGCTTCTAAAAGGTCCATTTGATTTTGACTCTCTCTCTCCGGTACAAACAATGAAGATAGCTTCATTTGCAAATGCCAAGGCAAATGAAAAGCTCCTGAAGTCTCATATGGAAGACTGTGAGTTGATAGAGGCTGCTTCCGGAGTACTTGTAAAGATCATGCCATCAATCCAAATAGATCCGACTGCCTCCACTTCCGGTAATCTAAAAACCTTAGTCAGCAGTATTGATACACATTTTAATTCTCTAGAAAAATCAGCTGAAGACAAGGTCCGGAAGGAATTTTTGGATAAGAGATTTTCTGAAATATTAGAATTAATCTCTAAGGATAGGAAGATTGTAAGCATTGGAATAAAGAGCTTAGAAAATGCTCTTAAGGATGGCGGTGACATCTACAAATTTTGTATATCTTGGTCAAAGGCAACAACAGCAATTGACAAGAAAATAAAAGAAGAACAGGACAAGCTTCAAAGCTTATCTCAAAGTTTTGATCCTCTCTCTTCCTCTATAATAAATCAAGAATGTCAGACTATTGCAGTCTTGAATGAAATAAAGAATCTTGAGAAGGAGAGGAAGAACATTACCAACCGGATGGGAGAACTTAGAAGGATTATAGTCCCTAAGTTGGAAACGATGCATGAGGCCATCAGTGATGCCCAGACCACCGCCCATACAAAAGATCCGACAGATCTCAGGCGGGCAGAAGCTTTTGCATTTTTGTTGAGTGGTCACATTTCAATCCTGGACAGAATGAAGCTTAGTTGGGCTACTGAAATGGTTCAACTGCAGACATCCTTTGCAGACATTCTGCAGTATATGTGAGTATGTAAATATGCGGCTATATATAGAAAATTTTTGAAAATTTTGGTGTGTGGACCCTACCCTTTGCCATTGATGTCAAAGGGGGAGTGAGGAGCAGTGAAAAATGAGGAATCCAACTCAGGGGGAGTTCCGGAAATTGTATATAAAGACAGAGCATCAGCAAAGGGGGAGCATAGTGTAAACACTTAGTCATTTTTCACTAAGTGTTGCCATCAATGCCAAAGGGGGAGATTGTTGGCAAGAGACACTATATGGATTCATGGTTGTTGTCATTGATGGCAACAAAGGTCATTCCACATATCCGCAAGTCATGATATATCTCTACCGAAAGTCAGATTGAAGATTGTTGTGGTCCGGTGAACAAGAACAGAGCATGTGGCAAGGTCCGACAGATTGGTCCGGATCTCTCAGAGGAAGTGTCTTGGCACAGTGCGGATCTGGGGAAGTCAAGAGGACTATCTTGAGTAGTATATTCCAAGGATTTAGCCTCCGGAGATGGACAAGGAAAAAGATATGAATAGTTGAGTACCGGATTCCTGAGAGACAGTGAAAACAGAGGAAGAACTGACTGACTGAGTATCAAACTACTTTCCGGATGTGTTACAGATGATGATAAAGGTTGCGGAGGCATGAATCATGTTTGGCCGACATAATTGATGATATCTACAAGTATATGCTTGATCCGCATTGCTTGGTGAGCAAGGATTCAGCCGACAGAACTAAGTTTGTAAGAAACTAGACTGTTCCGGATGCCGACTAGAAAGATGATGAAATTACTTGTGCGGATATATATAGAGGATGGATTTAGTTGTAAAGTGTGCGAATGTGTGTGAGGATATGCGAACAAGTCCAGAGTAGAGCAGAAGTAACAAGAAAGATCCGGTATGTGAAAAGACAGCAGACTAAAGAACAGAGGAAAGATGAAGTGCAGCAGATCAGTATACTGAACCTAACCGGAACTGAACTCCAGCATATGCAGATGCTTCCAATCAGTTCAAGACTGTGATTCTAATCACTTTGTAAGACAGTGTGTCTTCTTGTAGGCAGTGAGCCTCTTGTGAGCAGTGTGCTCGGGCAGTGAGCCCTAATTGGCAAGTGCCATTTTTGTAATTTCCTATTCTTCTAACAGAGAATAATCCTTGGGTTAATCACCCCGTGGTTTTCTCCCTTAACCGGGTTTCCACGTCAAAAATACTGTGTCATGTGTTTCTTATTTCATGGTTTATGTTTTGTGTTTGATTTTATGCTGCTTCAATTAAAAGGAAAGTTTAATAAGGGAAATAATTAGGATAACTGATTCACCCCTCCCCCTCTCAGTTATCAACAAGTTTTGGTTCATTTATGTGAATTTTAACTAATTGTTATGACTGCATCAAAACAATCATCAACACCACTACTGGTCAACACTTGCATCAAAGACAATATATATTATCGATATACATTCAAACACATACAACCTGAATATGCATTCACAGGATACTCATAACCTTCAACTGCAGGATACACAGGATGTATACCTGACATACAATTGTGATATATACACAAAATGCATCTTCAGGAAACCCGCTCAAATCTTCACTGTTTGCACCTCTGCAAACCTTGAACTTCTCAAACCCGTTTCTCCATTAACCTAACATAGATCTTTGACTTCTTCAACCTAGCACATGACGGTGCTAGGATCTATCAAAGCACACTGCACCGATCCTGCAAAAATAAAACACAAACAAAAAACAAAATAAAATACTGTACAACCATTCCACCAATTCGAAGAATCTAATCGGTGGAATGGGCTAAGAACCCATCTCAGCCACAAAATGGGAAAATGATTTGCACAGAGGAAACCAAATGGATTCAAATGACAGAAAGATGCATGAACAGGATTTGTTATTATGCTTTCCAGAAATGCGAATACATACAGAGCACAATCCAAATTGTCTATAAAAAGATAATACTTCACAATCGATCTCTCTTCAATAATAATCTCTCCATAATCGATTTGACCTAGGATATTTATCTACTTACCCTTGGTAGTACTGAATTGGCTCCAAGCGGATGGGAGATTAATCCAAGCAGCTCGGAGATCTAACAACCTCTAACTGCCTAACAATCCTCGATATTATAGTTTGCCAAGTGTCCCGTGGGACTTACAACATAAACCTGAATACAACTGAAAATAGAATGCATTGGCCAAATAGACCTTATTACAATGAATGGTCAACTTAGGACCTTATTGAAAACAGTAAAATGAATTTTAAACCGCTAATGCCTCATGGAGGCCACTGTGGGTTAGGTGTACCTACACCAATTTCCCTCCAAAATTAAATTATGTTTCATACCTACTATTTTAGCATCTCCATGGCAGCATCCTTCATGTGTTCTTCCTCATACATATACCATGGTCTCTCTCACTGCTTCATCACACAATCTCTCACAACATACTATCCATCTACCCAACAAAGATCCTGGAAGATGCTTCCATCTACTCTCTCTCTCTCTCTCTCTCAATGGAGGAACTCTTAAACCTTCACCCCAACTTCATCTCTATTGGAGGATAGTGATCACAGACCTCTTCCATGTCTGTAGCAAACACACCTTCTCATAACTCTTTCTCTCTTATAGCTTTAAGATGGACCACAAGAACCTACAACCAACACACTTCACAACCCACTAGATCAAAAATCTCTGATACCAATTAATGCAAAGCATGGTGGGCTTCAAAAGGTTTTAAAAGGTACAAAGCATTGATTTTGATAGATCACCTAAACACTCACAAATTCACTTCCATGAAACATGGTTTCAAAGGCTACAAATACACCAAATGGAGGTTTCAAGACACAAAACTTTCAATGAAACTCTAATACACCTTAGGCATCATAATATTGACTAGATTAAGCCAACCAAAATCCCTTAGAGCATTGGTTCCTTTATTATCCCATCATTGATACCCAAGAGGCCTATTTGCTTGTAGCACACCAAATAGAGTAAACAGAGTACAACTTTCAGAATACTCTTCAAACCCACAAAAGAATTGGCATTCTAGATACCCTTTTCAATTGCCTTTAATATATCCAATAGGTGACTAGGGTTACTTTGAAAAGTAACCTCCAAAATTTGACTATCCCACTATCCTAAAGGCCTAATTCAACTAGTTTGCATGAGGGCTTATTGGATCTCTATACTTCTGACCTTGAAACTCCTCACCAAGGGCCAAGACACATCAAATATGGATTGTACATGCTTATTAAACTATCTCCCACTTTGTTCCAAAGTCTTTTCTTCAAACCCTAACTTCTAGCCATGCATTCATACTCAAAATCATGAAAAATCCACTAGGGTAGCAACAAACTTATGCAACTTGCCTTCCCTTGCACCTGCAAACACAATCAAATTAAAAACAACCTAAACTAACCCACTCCACCAATTTACAAAGGTTTCCATTGGTGGAATGGTTGTTTATTCCCCTTTTAAACTCTCAAACCCTTAAAATGAGGGTTTCAGGATAGTTTATATAAAAATGACTCAAACAAGCTTAAATCTCAATGAAATTTATTTGAGAGATAATACCCTATTCTATCAAAAACCAAAAAATATTATGGTCTGGTGATGCTGTACAAGTCATACAATGCTCGTAAAAATAAGGAAAACATTGAAATTTGTAGGAAAACAGAGTATTTATTCAAAAATTCTTCAAGATGCAACTTTCTCCTCCCTTTGTCGCCTTCAATAGGGTCTTGAAACATGTTACAATAGTTATCTTAACTACCCCTTGAGTTTCTAACTTCCAGAAACCTTCCCTTTACAAAGTGACTCTTCATATTCCATTTCTTGCACTTTTTTAATTTTGACAATATTTGCAAGATTTTACAATATTTGACAACTTGGCCCCACACTTTACCTAGAAACCTATTCAAATGACTCAAATACAATATACATGGTCTAAATATGACCTCATTACAAACAAAATACAACCAATAGTTCAAAATTTACAAAATTGCCTCATGGAGGCATGAAGTTTACAAGGTGCCCTACACCCAAAAAAATTAATGAAATAAAAGTTAAGGTACAACTTATTAAGTCTTCTCATATAGCCAAATAGTACTTGAAGGGAAGACTAGGGATATGTATTACCTACATGGCATCAAAGCCCTATTTACAACATCGTGATGTAGTGCATGGCACATCCAATGATATGGGTGTATGCCTTATTATTCCTCATATAATATAGTTTATTAGGATTCAAGGGCTCATTTTTATTTCTGTTGGAAACTTTTCAAAGATACACAACATATCTAACATTATGATGTAAGATCTCCAATGGTACACAAGCTTTATCTTCTTCCTCTTACAATGTAATCTATTATAATGGAGGGCATCAAAAACCTAATTGATATGTGAATATTAATAGGCTACACATTATATCCAAAATTGTTTATAGAGCCTCTTTCCTCTAGCTCATTTTACTCTCTTAAAATTCTCAATAAATAATACATAAATAATGATAATTAATAAAAGATGTTTAAAATAAGCTATAATATATTATATTAAACAAAAAAACCCTACTATGTCATATAACTTCTACCTAATACTGTATACTTTACATTAATCATTAATCATTAAACTTCTTTTGTAAAGTGGAAGTTAGATAAATACACTTATATTGTGGTAGTTGTGGAGTCCTACTATAAACATTATTGTCTTAATGGAAATATAATTGAATGGTAAAAAGACATGCCCTTAAATGCAATAAGGCAAGCAATAATCAAATTAATCTAGATAAAAAAAGATAAGTCTATACATGTACCTAAATATAATTTATGCTACTTAAATACAATAAATTGTCATGTCCCTATATTGAATGGATTATTAATAAAATACAATATAATATATTTATTTAATTTATATTATTAATATAAATATAAATATTAATAATTTTTTTCTAATATATATTATTATATTATATAAATATAAATAAATATTATATATTAAATAATATATGTATATATATATATATATATATATATATATATTATATATTAATCTTATAAAGTATTAGATATTATAAGAGGGGACTGATTCCCATTTAGGGTGATGGACACTTTACAAAGGGAAAAGCCTTAATTAAAGGCAATGCATTTAATTAAGGAGGACCACTTATTTATGAAGATTAATATGCTAAGACAAAGTAATCGACTCCTCTAAAGCGGCCATCTCATGAAGCAATGAAGATAAAAGTTTGTGAGGATCCAATAATTGGTAATTGCTAATTGTTAACAACAACCATAATATATTTAAGAGGTTGAGTTGACGTCTCCTCATAGATTGTTGATTCGCTTGAAAGGAGACACCCGATGGAAAAAGGAAGCCTTCGAAGGATATAAAAGGGGATCGGTGGAGTTCATCAAGTAATTTATTCAATCATCGTATCAGCAGTACCATCTCATATCACCGATTCACAATATTTATTTCAAGTGCAACAGTCACTATACATCAATTAGTCCCAACAAATACTAAGCATTTAGATCAACATTGATCATCATTCTATAACATTATTAATTAAGCATAAATATCAATCTTCAAAGGAATGCATATATATATTGAGATACATCTGATATAATAGAGGCAGCATACTACCATATATATCCATCCAACAATGGTGGTATAGTTTCTAGTTCCTCTAAAAGAAACAACCTTATGCTAGGAAGTATTATCTTAGTGATCCATAGGATCACTTGAGCATCTCAAATCATTCAAGAAGATGAATATCATATTGGTATGATCTCTCTAACTCATACAATTATCCTTAAATAGTTATTCTTACCTAACTCACCATATATGAGGGATGAGCGTGATCTTTCCATATTTTTAATCTTTCACCTTTGCCCCTACGAGGATGTTTAGATTGTTAGGGAAGTACGGTTTGTTATTATTATTATTATTATTATTATTATTATTATTATTATTATTATTATTATTATCGAAATGGCTCTGATGCAAGAGGAAAACAAAACTCTTCTACTCACACAATCAATCACAATTTTATACTCACATAGACAGATATACTCAACTCTTACTAATTGGAATACACTATTGCAAAATATGACTACAACATAGTCTAGATTTATTAAATCAAAACTAAATCATATTTACATTTCAGGCCTTCATTAGCCTCTCTCACATCTGCAACTCCTTAGTGGCTTCATGGCTCTCCAATATATACCCCTCTCCATTCAACCTGCATCATTTCTCTTTCCCACTCAAGCTACAACAATGAGGTGATTCCCATATCTATTTCCTTGCCCTACAACTGCGCCAATCTCTGATGCATATGATAGTTTTTCTGTTCCTCCAAGGCCTTGTGCCCCTTCCTTTTTCCCTTTCCCTTTTTTTTGTTTTTACTTTTGTGATGGATAGATTTCAACTAGGAAGAGTAGTACGCTATCCCCAAAAGTGAAGCGATAATTTTCAAATAGAAGAAAATCTGATCTTAAGGTGAAATCGTTGCCATTCCATGTGAATGGAATGCAAGGAGCTGGAGGATTTCAAAGAAGACTTACCTTTTTGACTTCCATGTATCTCCTTTAAGACAATCTTTAAATGTTAACTTTGACATAATAACATGAAGTTGGAGTGATATGAGGAAACACAAGACCAAAATGAAGTTGGAAGTGAAAATCAAACATTCAACAATATGTAACAATTATGTATTCATGTGTTTGTATTCGGCCCAAATCTACATGTCACCTGCTATTCATATGCCCAAAGCATTAATATTGTTCCTTATAAGCTCTGTTGTGACTGGCAGAATGTTAATTTAGCTCTGTAGAAAGGATAGATACCTACTTCCTATAAACCATGAACATTTGTGCTGACCCAGCCAATGTATGATAAAGAAATTGATACAACTAGTTACTTCTACACAAACAAAAAACTAAAACTAACCGAGAATCTTTTTTTTTGGGTGGTGCTGACCGCCTATGTACCCATGTGCTCCTGCACTAGACACACCTGGTAAGAGAAATGTTCCTTGAGTTGATAAACTCAGGAACATTGATAGGTGGATGGGAGGGTAATCCCATGTTTGTTTTTAATCCATAATTGCTCCTTGTCTATAAGAGCCTTCCCTCTTCTGTTGTTCTGCTCAATCTCAACACCCAAGCCACCACTATTTGTGTCATCTTGTTTCTCCAAACAACTCCTTACCATAGGTCCATGTTTGTGACCACCACACCCATTTAAACTATTATCTTTCACTACCTTATTGTGTTTCTACGGTAAATTAGACTCTAATCTGCTCTTCGCTCTAGAAATATATCTTTTGAATGGTTGCAACTCACTGCACTCAACCTGTCCCTTTCCTGCTATTTGTTGCTTCTCTACATTATAACAAACAATAGCGCTAGAATCTTTCATTTGTTTCTCCTTCTCCTTTAGAGAATTCAATGTAAACTTTGCCCATCTTTCCAAATGGTATACACATTCTTCCTACCATCATAGATGGCTTCCCTGTCAAACTACCATGGCCTACCAAATAACACATGACATGCAGTCATAGGCATCACATCACACAACACCTCATCTCTATAAGAACCAATCTAAAAATTAACTAAACATTACTTACTCGCAGTCATCTCATGCTCCTTCTACATCTAAGAAACCTTATATGGACTAGGATACTTACTCCTTTTCAAATTTAACTTTTCTACCATCTCTTTTGAAACTAAGTTATATGTACTACCACTATCTACTATAACCTTGCAGCACTTACCTCCAGCCTTACACACAGTTTAGAAAAGATTCTTTCTTTGGGATGGCTTCTCCTCATCCACCTTTGGATTGACCAACACTCTCCTCATCATAAGTGATTCGACTACTTCTGGCTACTCACCTTTTGGTGATGCATCACATTCCTCATCTTTCTATGCCAAGTGATTTCTTGTTGCACTCCTCTTGCTGCCCCCTTGTATTTGATGACATTTGAAGGCACGATGACCAACTTCTCCACACTGGTAACATCAGAATGGGAACCCTCTACTATTGTTGTCATGTCCTCTGGCTAAAACCTCATTTTCCTTGTTGTTTTGTCCCACCTCCTTATCAAGCTTGAATTCCTCTTCAACCTGCTTCCCTTTACTGCTACTTTCTTGTCCCTTGTTAGTTGCAAATCTTCCACAACCTTTGGAATTGCTCATTTGTTTCCTCACCAATTTCTCCTCTACCTTTAATACATATTGGTATGCTTCCTCAACTATGGTAATTTTTAGAATACTCATCTCATCTTGAATATTAAACCACAATCCATTCACATACCTAGCTACCTTCTCTTTATCAATTTCATGCCTTCCAGATCGAATGGTCAACTTATAAAACTCCTTCATGTAGTCCTTTACACTCATGTCCTTTTGCTTCAGATTCTACAGTTTCTTGAATAACTCCATCTCATAATCCCCAGGAATAAACTTTTTCTTCATTCTTGTTACCATCTGTTTCCATCTTGTTATCTAGGGATCTCCATCCATTTCCCATTCTCTCTGCAACCCTTTCTACCGTACTACAACAAGCCCTTTTAATTTTGTTTGGGCTATCTTCACCCACTGCGGGTCTCTTATGTCCTCCATTTTGAAGTACTCCTCTAGTTATCCAATCTAATCAATTAACTCTTTTGGATTTTATGTTCTAGAGAAATTTGGCACATCTATTTTACTGCTTTGTTATTCTCGAAAGAGCTCTAAAAAATCTCTTTTCTCCTGCATCCTCTAATCATTCTTCTTCTTCTTCTTCTTCTTCTTCTTCTTCTTCCCTTCCCTGTACTTCTACTTCATATTCTTCTTCATTCTTAGCATCTCTGGTGTTACCAATAGCTAGTCTCACTTCATTTCTAATATCACTTATGATACTTTCCATTATCATATCGCAGAACTGCTCCAACACTACCTCTATTCTAGGTCTTCCTCTTCATGGTGGCACCTTTTTTTAATCAATGGTTTTAGGCACTTTTCTATTTAGGACTTTCTTCCTTACCTGCAATATCCCATGAACCTTCTCTTCAACCATTTATACTTCCCCTTCCACAAGTCCTGGTGTATCCTCTACATGCTCAGGAAACCTGCTCTAATACCAATTGATGCAAAAGGAAAACAAAACTCTTCTACTCACACAATCAGTCACATTTTTATACTCACACAGATAGATATACTTAGCTCTTACTAATTGGAATACACTATTAAAAAATAGGATTGCAACACAGTCCAAATTTATGTTAATCAAATTAAAACTAAATCATATTTACATTCTAGGCCTTCATCAGCCTCTTTCACATCTTCAACTCCTTAGTGGCTTTGTGGCTCTCCAATATCTACCCCTCTCTCCATTCAACCTGCATCATTTCTCTTTCCCACTCATGCTACAGTAATGAGGTAATTCCCATATCTGTTTCCTTGCCTTACAACCATGCCAATCTCTCATGCATATGATAGTTTTTATATTCCTCCAAGGGACCATGCCCCTTCCTTTTTATCTCTACCTTTTTTTTGTTTTTACATTTGTGATGCATAGATATCAACTAGGAAGAGTCGTACACTACCCCCAAAGCTAAAGCGACACTTTTCAAATAGAAGAAAATCCAATCTCAAGGTGAAATCATTGTCATTCCATGTGAATGGAATGCGAGGAGCTGGAGGATTTTAAAGAAGACTTACCTTTTTGACTTATACACATCTCTTTTAAGACAATCTTTAAATGTTAACTTTGGCATAATAACATGAAGTTCGAGTCTTAAAAAAACTCCACAAAGTTTATAACATCACATGATATGAGGAAACACAAGACCAAAATCAAGTTGGAAGTCAAAATCAAACATTTAGCAATATGAAACAATTATGCATTAATATGTTTGGATTCGGCCCAAATCTGCACGTCACCTATTGTTCATATGCCCAAAGTATTAATATTGTTCTATATAAGGCTCCATTGTGACTGACCGAATATTAATTTAGATCTATAGAAAGGATAGACACCTTCTTCCCATAAACCCTGAACATTTGTGCTGACCCAACTAGTGTATGATAAATAAATTGATACAGCTAGTTACTTCTACACAAACCAAAACTCAAAACAACTTAAAATCATTTTTGGGTGGTGCTAATCACCTATGCACCTGTGTGCTCTTGCACCAGGCTCACATGGTAGGTGACTCCAAAATGGTGGTATCGATGGACATTCATGACACCTTTGGGTCAAGTGGTGGTATTGACGGGTGTTCATGAAGCCCTTGGGCCTACGACAAGGGAGTACGGTTGTCCGACACTCTAAATATAATATTTTCCCCTCCTCCACTAGGGTAGATGATTGGGCTAGATTAACGACCAGGCTCAACATCACCATTCCCAAAGTATATCATGAGGCCTAAACATGGTTAAATTATAAATATGAGGAAATACATTTGAATATATGTACTTGTTCATTATCCTTGGTTATGATTATGATATCACTAACCCTAATGATTGTAAATGGATATATGTATTTGTATATGTTGTTAATGTCTTTGATTGAAGGATTTGAGTATGTGTATGCACAATTGACATTACATTCTTAGTCATTGTTATTGACTATGATTATGATTCATTTATTTCATTACTAAATTGATCTTTAATAGCGCTAATGTCCCTTTCTAGTAGTTATTCTTGTGTGGACATTAGAAAATCAAGAACATCCAAAAAGAGGACATTACAAGTAGTATCCTGGAGCAATCATGCTTCCATCCTGTGAATGATAGGGACTTACATGACTCATGTGTACTCTCTATATTATATCTTACACGTATACTTCATGCCGCATGACTACTTCAACATGGATCTTCTCTCAGGTGATAATATTATTCATCATTGATTGTCTCCACACTATCATATCATCATTTTTTATACACTTCTATGATTTAATTTACCTTCTCTACAAATTCATCCCTTTAAAATTTCAAGATGATTTAGTCATTCATGTCTTTCCTCAACTATAACTTAGTATTGTCTTCTTGCAGATGGTGTTTCTATTTGAAGTGTCAGACCAAAGAGCCTCATTCATCATGATATAGACAAATGTAATTTTTCTTTCTCGTCATTCTTTCTTGATTAACACAATCATGGTTCACATTCTCAAGACTATAATTTCCTTTTTTATCAGTGTTAAGAGTTTTCAAAACTATATATAGTTACAATATAATAGCTGAGATAGTTTAACCATTATCATCCACAAATTTAGTTCTGCAAATCCTAGTCTAGATATAATGATCATAACATTATGCCTTGACTCTGAATATAATTGATAGATTCACTTTCATTAGGGTTTGTCATACAATTTCGCCTTACTACTATTACTTCCATCTTTTCATTGGATTGATACAATGTAATGACCTCAACCTAACTATTATGTATAGATCTAGCACTATGCTATGTCCTTATAGTAGACTATGTTCAATCAGTTCATGGTAATATATTTACCCAAGTATCTAAGGAAAAATACAATTAACAATTTTAACTTTTGTTATGAATGTGTAAAAACAATCATCAACAATACCCTTAGTTTTATTAGGCATAACCTAGATTTACAAACGTTAATCAATATCAATTACACTAGCAAACCAATGCACAAAGTTTCAAGACCAAACTATCTCTACCATAGGATTGGGCACTGGGAATCCCACCAAAATAATCATATCCCAAATTACATTGTCTTAAACAAACAAGAATCAATTTTGGGTTAAATCGAGAGTTTACAAGAAATAATAGGCAAGATGTTCTACAATAGAAAGATACAAGTTACTTACACAAATGGACAAAGGAAGGACATCAATCTAGTAAAAATAGAACTCTAGAGTCTCTATAATTAAAACCCAATTACACCCAATCACCTTGATCCATTTAAGGGATTGAGAACACCCTATTAGATGCATCAACACGCAGTAAGGCTTACAAATTTTGAAATGTAATAAGCACAAGAGTCCTTAATGACATACCCACTGATTTTATCCACCTCATCTTGCAATAAGACATATCTAATAGCAATTATAGTGAGGTCACAATCCCTAGTTAAAGTGCAAAACACACAATTATAAAGATAGATGCACTCATTGAATACCATAACAAATTTGATACATAATAATGAGTAGCACAGTCATAACCTATACAAGTCTGACAAGCTCATGTCTTAATATAAGATACCAAGGTCCTACAGCTACATTCATTCTAGGCTATAGTTTACAAGGTTCTATGTCCATAACTTCCATACAGAATTGAACCAACACCTTTCACATGATAGTCAACCATGAAGCAAGATGCTAACTAACATCACAATGGTATTGTTATAGAATAAAGTCTCTACATAACTTAATTTGAAAGGATTCCATACAATCATAAGGTAAATTTAATGTCAAAATATCTTGGTCAGGTCTTCATCGCAACAAGCATGCCATAGATGACAATACCAAGTTAAATACTATAGATCAATCACATTGCTATGGAATTAATATAGGGTCTCAAGATAGTCCAATTAGAACAAAGTTTTACATCATATCATATGAGGAAAAGCTAAATGATCCTCAAGACAACCATAAAGAGGCAAAGATGATTAGACCAATACAAGGTTATCTAATATCATCCAACCCATTCAAGACTGAGAAAACATTGAAAGAATATTCAACAACCAAATGAACTACTATCATCACAGTCAAAATAGAAACATAATAGATCATGATAAAGGTTACTGGGCAGTCCCTCTGACATGGATATCACATTCACATAAAGTCAAAGCATATGCTAACACATGCTAATAAAAAAACCTAGAGAACAGTTCAACTATACTATGCAAAAAGGAAAAAAAAAATTTAAAAAGAAAGAAATAACAAAGAAATGTAAATCATAATTTTTTTTATAACATCTAAGTTAAGATTTATCCTCTAGGGTTCAACATCTACATTACTGACAACTATTAACAAGATCTAACTAACATCATAAATTAACTAACAACCTTAGTTCATGTTAAATCTAATTGCACCAAATGGATACCCATATACATTTCCATATTATATCATCAAATAAGTAGACATCAAGATCATTTATATAGGATTACAAATACATATGCAATTTCATTTACATGAAGGTACACCATTACATTGCTTACAATGTCACTTTCCTGATTAAATTGGAGTACATACATCAAGACAATAGTACATGATTCTACAAGACAAGAACATAAATATCTGTCTCCTCGAGCTAGGTAAAGATTTGAAATCTACCACGTGCGATACATCCTTCTCACACACGATCAACAACAAAGAAACTAATGGAGATAAAAGCACAACCACCCAACCATGTGGAACCCTAAGGTCCACCCCCCATACTAGGAGATAATGGTAAGGTCCCACAACATGAAACAGTTAAGATGATAGTAACACAATACAAAAGGGCTAATGTGACTCCAACATACATAACATTTCACAACAGAATCACCACTTCCAGAGGCATATTTACAACAAGATGAACACAAGACTAGGGAAAGCTAGGTTACAGTAGGGAAGAGTGTCATCGCATGGCCCTAACATGGGTTACCCTGACAGTCTCTCTCTAGATGCCAGCTCCCATCTATGGTTACCTTGACAGTCTCTCACTAGACGCTGGCCCCATAGGGTGACACATGCAGAACCAACATTCCTTTTGTGAGGACAAGGAAGTTGATTTTGCCAACCAGGCCTTCTCATCCCATCCTTAGTCTAAACTAGCACTATAGGTATGGGTGAGGAATCCAATTATCTTGTTTAATGTGAACAACTACCCTGCCCCCTATATTTATTATTAAGTTATCACTTGATTACTAACTTTCAATAGGTTACGTTGGCAAGCCACTTTGGGCCCCGGCCCCACATTGAAAGCCACTCCTACTTCACTACAACTAGACTCTCAAATCCCATAACACCATTCAAGCATGATCTATCACATTCATCATCATGATACTTTTGCAACACAGAATATATATCTTCTCACATTATCATATACCAAAAACCTTATACGTAAGCAAAAGACATCATTCCATTATAACTTCACTATTTAAAGAGACCTATGAACACAATACATGAATTAAAACATAAACATCCTAGGCCTCTAAAATTAAATCTTAACAAGTCGCACAAAGACCCCCATTACAACCAATGGTCTATCTCGCATGAATTTCACTCGCATAATGCAATTCAACTCACAATAAAGTAATTATCTAAATGCAACACTTATAATCAAATTTCATCTTAATAACCATTGTAAAGAATCCATAATAAAATTAATACTAATTTAAATTAAACTTATCAATATTTAAATCTATAAACATATTGATTTTCATTTAATCAAATTAAAACAAATACAATCTAAATCATTAACTTTCTTTATCTTATTCCTTTTCAATATAGAGTTCAATAAATCAAATAATCTAATCAATTAAATTTCAATAACATAATCTAAATAAATACAGTAACTTAACTATAATATTTGATTTATATTGGATTTTGATTAATAATCTATTACAATATATATATAATTATATCATGATTACTATAAATAAATTTGTAGATTTGTAGAAACTTTCTAATAAATGTAGTTCTACCATATGAAACTTTCTAATAAATGAGATTTTCTAATAAATGAAATTTTTCAAATATTGCAGTTGCAATGGCCCTGCTAGATCTGTCGATAAAATGAGGGAGCATGCACAAGGCACACGGTGTCAGGGAAGGTGAGGATTGAAGGATACACACAGGATGGATTTGATGAAGAAACTTAAGAAACTTTCAAGCAAATACAAATAGTAGGTGTAAAGTTGAATTTAGTCTTTGCCAGCATTCTCATGGCCTGTGCGAAAATGGGAGCATTGGAACAGGGCGATGACATACATCAAGCATAAAGGAAAGATGAATTCCATCAGATGTTGTAGTTGCAGATACCCTAGAACACATGTATAAAAACTATAGATGCATGCGCAAGCACATGGACTGTATGACAAAATACCTCAAGAATGTAGAATCATGAAATGCAATAATTGCAGCATACACACAAAATGGATCTATTGAGGAGACTTTAGGAACTATCAAGCAAACAGTATTGGTAGATGTGAATGCTCAAAATGGATATGCTAGAAAGTTTTAGAAACTTCAAACAAATGCAATTAGCAAGTGCAAAATGCACAAAATGGATTCCTTGAAAAGGTTTTAAAAACTTTCAAACAAATGCGATTGGTAGGTACAAAATAGACTCCATGACCTTTGCCAGCATTCTCACATCCTGAGTGAAAATGGGAGCATTGGAATAGGGCATTGACAAACATCAATGCATAAAGGAAGGATGTATTTCATTAGATGTTGCAATTGTAGATGCCCTGGTACATATGCATACAAATGCAGAAGCATGCAAAAACCCTCAGAGAAAAGTTTATCATGAAATGTAATGGCTGCAGCATATGTACAAAATGGGTTGTGAATGGGTTTGAATGCGAAGGATAACAATCTATTTCACAAAATAACTCAGAATAAGATCATCCATGGCAGAAGCTAAAAACAAAACAATTCTCAGGAAAAGATTCATTATCACCAAACAATGAAATACATATCAAATTTTAAGTTATTTCCCAAATACTCCTCTTGCCTTGCCTCCACTTTTGTCCCAGAATGTCCCGATCTCCCTTCCCAATCGACTATTATGTAGGGTCTCCTCCTCTTACCTCAGAGAGCTTCCTCACAAATATACGCTCCAAAAAAAAAATAGTAAATGTAATAATTTATTTTTTTCATTACTAACCACCAAATCCCTCCTCTTATTTAATTTCTCACAACATGCTATTTATTTTATTTTCAAACAAACAAAATAATTTTCATTTTTATATTTATTTGAGTATTTACTATATATGACTTTTATGACAACTCATAATTATTATAATTTATTTTTATTACCACTTAACAAAACATACACTTGTTTATTATTATTTTCCATATTAATATTATCAATTAAATTCCCATTTTAAAACACTTTATTTACCTCATTAATAATGTTATTTATCAAAGTGCCCTTTTGACTAATAATTTTATTTTAATGAAGCAATTATCCAAAACATTAATCAAACAATTATAACCTAAGTAAACCAAATGCTGAACAAAACCTGACGACTATACATGATCGAACAATAGTGACTGACTCTCATGCCCAAGCCGATCTTACTTACAGGATGCAAGACTGGATACTCATCCTTTTAAGGATGGTGACTAAATTAGGGGACCTTATGTTATCTCCATTCAACAATTTCCATTGGTGTTAAGGCACACTCAGACTTATCAATTCAGGTGGAGTTGATGCCTGATACCTGCAACCTACATCAAACGAAACAATTAAACATATAGATATATAATCATATAGTCAAATACACCATGAAAGGAAATCGTAGTGTAGCAGGGTACTCATACATGAGTAATGTGACACTATCCCTTTCAAAACACATCAAACAATCAACCACATCATTCATAACATATAGTTGCTTAACAAACAAGATAGAACACTCAGTTACATAATGATCAAATACGAGAAACTACAAAATAATAGTATCATAACACATAAGGCTCAGAATTAAATTAATCCACATCATCAAATATGTCCATCAGGTTGTTATATCATATGCAAAACCCAAGTAAATAGTAGTATCACCAAAAAATAATTAATGAAATAAAAGTTAAGGTACAACTTATTAAGTCTCCTCATATAGCCAAATAGTACTTAAAGGGAAGACTAGGGATATGTATTACCTACATGGCATCAAAGCCCTATTTACAACATCCTGATGTAGTGCATGGCACATCCAATGATATGGGTGTATGCCTCATTCTTCCTCATATAATATAGTTTATTAGGATTCAAAGGCCTCATTTTTATTTCTGTTGGAAACTTTTCAAAGCTACACAACATATCTAACATTATGATGCAAGGTCTCCAATGGTACACAAGCTTTATCTTCTTCCTATTACAATGTAATCTATTATAATGGAGGGCATCAAAAACCTAATTGATATGTGAATATTAATAGGCTACACATTATATCCAAAATTGTTTATAGAGCTTCTTTCCTCTAGCTCATTTTACTCTCTTAAAATTCTCAATAAATAATACATAAATAATGATAATTAATAAAAGATATTTAAAATAAGCTAGAATATATTATATTAAACAAAAAAACCCCTACTATGTCATATAAATTCTACCTAATACTACATACTTTACATTAATCATTAATCATTAAACTTCTTTTGTAAAGTGGAAGTTAAATAAATACACTTATATTGTGGTAGTTGTGGAGTCCTACTATAAACATTATTGTCTTAATGGAAATATAATTGAATGGTAAGAAGACATGTCCTCAAATGCAATAAGGCAAGCAATAATCAAATTAATCTAGATAAAAAAGATAAATCTATACATGTACCTAAATCTAATATATGCTACTTAAATACAATAAATTGTCATGTCCCTATATTGAATGGATTATTAATAAAATACAATATAATATATTTATTTAAATTATATTATTAATATAAATATTTATATTAATAATTTTTTTCTAATATATATTATTATATTATATAAATATAAATAAATATTATAAATTAAATAATATATATATATATATATATTATATATTAATATTATAAAGTATTAGATATTATAAGAGGGGACCGATTCCCATTTAGGGTGACAAACACTTTACAAAGGGAAAAGCCTTAATTAAAGGCAATGCATTTGATCAAGGAGGCGGACTTATTTATGAAGACTAATATACTGAGACAAAGTAATCGACTCCTCTAGAGAGGCCATCTCATGAAGCAATGAAGATAAAAGTTTGTGAGGATCCAATAATTGCTAATTGTTAACAACAACCATAATATGTTTAAGAGGTTGAGTTGATGTCTCCTCATAGATTGTTGATTCTCTTGAAAGGAGATACCCGATGGAATAAGGCAGCCTTCCAAGGATATAAAAGGGCATCAATGGAGTTCATCAAGCAATGCATTCAATCATCGAATCATTGAATCATCCATCGAATCAGTAGTACCATCTCATATCACCGATTCACAATATTTATTTCAAGTGCAGAATTCATTATACATCAATCAGTCCCAGCAAATATAAAAAATTCATATCAGCATTGATCATCATTCAATAACATTATTAATTAAGCATAAATATCAATCTTCAAAGGAATGCATATATATATATATATATATATATATATATATATATATATATATATATATATATATATATATATATATATATATATATATATATATATTAAGATAAATCTGATAAAATAGAGGCAACATACTACCATATATATATCCATCCGACAGTGGTGGTAAATTTTCTAGTTCCTCTAAAAGGAACAATCTTACACAAGGAAGTATTATCTTAGTGATCCATAGGATCACTTGAGCACCTCAAATCATCCAAGAAGATGAATATCATATTTGTACAATCTCTCTAACTCATACAATTATCCTTAAGTAGTTATTATTACCTCACTCACCATATATGAGGGATGAGCGTGACCTTGCCATATTTTTAATCTTTCACCTTTGCCCCTATGAGGACATTTGGATTGTTAAGGATGTACGGTTTGTTATTATTATTATTATTATCAAAATGGCTCTGATGTAAGAGGAAAACAAAACTCTTCTACTCACACAATCAATCACAATTTTATACTCACATAGACAGATATACTCAACTCTTACTAATTGGAATACACTATTACAAAATATGATTACAACATAGTCTAGATTTATTTTATTCAAATCAAAACTAAATCATATTTACATTTTAGGCCTTCATTGGCCTCTCTCACATCTGCAACTCCTTAGTGTCTTCATGGCTCTCCAATACATACCCCTCTCTCCATTCAACCTACATCATTTCTCTTTCCCACTCAAGCTACAACAATGAGGTGATTCCCATATCTATTTCCTTGTCCTACAACTGCGCTAATCTCTGATGCATATGATAGTTTTTATATTCCTCCAAGGGCCTGTGCCCCTTCCTTTATCCCTCTGCCTTTTTTCATTTTTACTTTTGTGATGGATAGATTTCAACTAGGAAAAGTGGTACACTGCCCCCAAAACTAAAGTGACACTTTTCAAATAGAAGAAAATCTGATCTCAAGGTGAAATCATTGTCATTCCATGTGAATGGAATGCAAGGAGCTGGAGGATTTCAAAGAAGACTTACCTTTTTGATTTCCATGTATCTCCTTTAAGACAATCTTTAAATGTTAACTTTGGCATAATAACATGAAGTTGGAGTCTAAGAAAAACTCCATAAAGTTTATAACATCACATGATATGAGGAAACACAAGACCAAAATGAAGTTAGAAGTCAAAATCAAACATTCAGCAATATGAAACAATTATGTATTCATGTGTTTGTATTCAGCCCAAATCTGCATGTCACCTGCTATTCATATGCCCAAAGCATTAATATTGATCCTTATAAGCTCTGTTGTGACTGGCAGAATGTAAATTTAGCTCTGTAGAAAGGATAGACACCTTCTTCCCATAAACCATGAACATTTGTCCTGACCCAACCTGTGTATGATAAAGAAATTGATACAACTAGTTACTTCTACACAAATAGAAACTGAAAATAACTGAGAATCCTTTTTTTTGGGTGGTGCTGATTGCCTATGCACCCATGTGCTCTTGCACTAGACACACTGGGTAAGAGAAATGTTCCTTGAGTTGATAAACTCAGGAACATTGATAGGTGCATGGGAGGGCAATCCCATGTTTGTTTTTAATCCACAATTGCTCCTTGTCTACATGAGCCTTCCCTCTTCTATTGTTTTGCTCAACCTCAACACCCAATCCACCACCATTTGTGTCATCATGTTTCTCCAGACAACTCCTTACCATAGGTTTGTGTTTGTGACCACCACACCCATTTAAACTATTATCTTTCACTCCCTTATTGTGCTTCTATGGTAAATCGGACTCTAATCTCCTCTTCACTGTGGAAATATATCTTTTGAATGGTTGCAACTCACTACACTCAGCCTGTCCCTTTCTCGCTATTTGTTGCTTCTCTATATTATAACAAACAATAGCTCTAGAATCTCATTTGTTTCTCCTTCTCCTTTAGAGAATTCAATGCAAACTTTTGCCCATCTTTCCAAATGGTATACACATTCTTCCTACCATCACAGATGGCTTCCCTGTCAAACTACAATGGCCTACCCAATAACACATGACATGCAGTCATAGGCATCACATCACACAACACCTCATCTCTATAAGAACCAATCTGAAAATTAACTAAACATTGCTCACTCACAGTCATCTCATGCTCCTTCTATAGCTAATAAACCTTGTATAGACTAAGATGCTTACTCCTTTTCAAATTTAACTTTTCTACCATCTCTTTTGAAACTAAGTTATATGTACTAGCACTATCTACTATAACCTTGCAGCACTTACCTCCAGCCTTGTGCACAGTTGAGAAAATATTCTTTCTTTGGGATGGCTTCTCCTCATCAACCTTTGGATTCACCAACACTCTCCTCATCATAAGTGATTCGCCTCCTTCTGGATCTTCACCTTTTGGTGATGCATCACATTCCTCATCTTTATGTGCCAAGTGATTTCTTGTTGCACTCTTCTTGCTGCCACCTTGTATTTGATGACACTTGAATGCACGATGACCAGCTTCTCCACACTGGTAACATCAGAATGGGAACCCTCTACTGTTGCTACCACGTCCTCTGGTTGAAACCTCCTTTTCCTTGGTGTTTTGTACCACCTCCTTATCAGGCTTGAATTCCTCTTCAACCTACTTCCCTTTACTACTACTCGCTTGTCCCTTGTTAGTTGCAAATCTTCTCAAGCCTTTGGAACTGCTCATTTGTTTCCTCACCAATTTCTCCTCTGCCTTTAACACATATTGGTATGCTTCCTCAACTATGGTAATTTTTAGAATACTCATCTCATTTTGAATATTAAATACCTAGCTACCTTCTCTTTATCAATTTCATGCCTTCCAGATTGAATGGTCAACTTATAAAACTCCTTCGTGTAGTCCTTTACACTCATGTCCTTTTGCTTCAGATTCTGTAGTTTCTTGAATAACTCCATCTCATAATCCCTAGGAATAAAATTTTCTTCATTCTTGTTACCATATGATTCCATCTTGTTATCCAAGGATCTCCATCCATTTCCCATTCTCTCTGCAACCCTTTCCACCATAGTGCAGCAAGCCCTTTTAATTTTGTTTTGGCTATCTTCACCCACTGCGGGTCTCTTATGTCCTCCATTTCAAATTACTCCTTAGTTCTCCAATCCAATCAATTAACTCTTCTGGATTTAATGTTCCAGAGAAATTTGGCACATCTATTTTATTGCTCTTTGTTATTCTTAAAAGAGCTCTAAAAATCTCTCTTCTTCTACATCCTCTAATCATTCTTCTTCTTCTTCTTCCCTTCCCTATTCTTCTACTTCATATTCTTCTTCATTCTCGGCATATTTGGTGTTACCAGTAGCTAGTCTCACTTCATTTCAAATATCAATTCTAATACTTTCCATTATCATATCGTGGAACTACTCCGACACTACCTCTATTATGGGTATTCCTCTTCGTGGTGGCTCCTTTTTATTAACCAATGGTTTCAGGCTCTTTTCTATTCAGAACTTTCTTCCTTACCTTCAATATCCCATGAACCTCCTCTTCAAGCATTTCTACTTCCCCTTCCACAAGTCCTGGTGTATCCTCTACATGCTTAGGAAACCTACTTTGATACCAATTGATGCAAGACGAAAACAAAACTCTTCTACTCACACAATCAATCACAATTTTATACTCACACAGACAGATATACTTAGCTCTTACTAATTGGAATACACTATTACAAAATAGGATTGCAACATAGTCCATATTTATTTATTCAAATCAAAACTAAATCATATTTACATTCTAGGCCTTCATCAACCTCTCTCACATCTTCAACTCCTTAGTGGCTTCGTGGCTCTCCAATATCTTACCCTCTCTCTATTCAACCTGTATCATTTCTCTTTCCCATTCATGCTATAGTAATGAGGTGATTCCCATATCTATTTCCTTTCCCTATAGCCATGCCGATCTTTGATGCATATGATAGTTTTTATATTCCTCCAAGGGCCCATGCCCCTTCCTTTTTCCTTCTGCTTTTTTTTTTTACTTTTGTGATGGATAGATATCAACTAGGAAGAGTGGTGCACAACCCCCAAAACTGAAGTGACCCTTTTCAAATAGAAGAAAATTTGGTCTCAAGGTGAAATCATTGCCATTCCATGTGAATGGAATGTGAGGAGCTAGATGATTTCAAAGAAGACTTACCTTTTTGACTTATACGTATCTCTTTTAAGACAGTCTTTAAATGTTAACTTTGGCATAATAACATTAAGTTGGGGTCTAAAAAAAACTCCACAAAGTTTATAACATCACATGATATGAGGAAACACAATACCAAAATGAAGTTGGAAGTCAAAATCAAACATTCAGCAATATGAAACAATTATGCATTCATGTGTTTGTATTCGGCCTAAATCTGCATGTCACTTGCTGTTCATATGCCCAAAGCATTAATATTGTTCCTTATAAGCTCCATTGTGACTAACTAAATGTTAATTTAGCCCTGTAGAAAGGATAGACACCTTCTTCCCATAAACCCTGAACATTTGTGCTAACCCAACCAGTGTATGATAAATAAATTGATACAACTAGTTACTTCTACACAAACCAAAATTGAAAACAACTTAAAATATTTTTTTGGGTTGTGCTAATCACCTATGCACCCATTTGCTCTTGCAGCAGGCTCACATGGTAGGTGACTCCCAAATGGTGGTATCGATGGATGTTCGTGACACCTTTGGGTCAAGTGGTGGTATTGACGGGCGTTGATGATGCCCTTGGGCCTACGGCAAGGGAGTACGATTGTCTGACACTCTAAATATAATATTTTCCCTCCTCTACTAGGATAGAGGATTGGACTAGATTAATGACCAAGCTCGACATCACCATTCCCAAAGTATATCATGAGACCTAAACATGGTTAAATTATAAATATGAGGAAATACATTTGAATATATGTACTTGTTCATTATCCTTGATTATAATTATGATATCACTAACCCTAATCATTGTAAATGGATATATGTATATATGTTGTTAATGTCTTTGATTAAAGGATTTGAGTATATGTATACACAATTGACATTAAATTCTTATTCATTGTTGTTGACTATGATTATGATGCATTGATTTCATTACTAAATTGATCTTTAATAGTGCTAATGTCCCTTTCTAGTAGTTATTCTTGTGCAGGTTAGGAAATCAAGAACATCCAAAAAGAGGACATTACAAGTAGTATCTTGGAACAATCATGCTTCCATCCTGTAAATGATAGGGACTTACATGACTCATGTGTACTCCGTATATTATATCTTACACGTATACTTCATGCCGCATGAATACTTCAACATGGATCTTCTCTCAGGTGATAATCTTATTCATCATTGATTGTCTCCACACTATCATATCATCATTTTTTATACACTTCTATGATTTAATTTACCTTCTCTACAAATTCATCCTTCTAAAATTTCAAGATGATTTAATCATTCATGTCTTTCCTCACCTATAACTTAGTATTGTCTTCTTGCAGATGGTGTTTCTATTTGAAGTGTTAGACCAAAGAGCCTCACTCATCATGATATAAACAAATGTAATATTTCTCTCTCATCATTCTTTCTTGATTAACACAATCATGGTTCACATTCTCAAGACTATAATTTCCTTTGTTATCAATGTTAAGAGTTTTCAACACTATATATATATTACAATATAATAGCTGAGATAGTTTAACCATTATCACCCACAAATCTATTTCTTGCAAATCCTAGTCTAGATATAGTGATCATAACATTATGCCTTGACTCTGAAATATAATTGCTAGGTTCACTTTTATTAGCGTTTGTCATATAATTTTGCCTTACTACTATTAGTTCCATATTTTCATTGCATTGATACAATGTAGTGACCTCAACCTAACTATTATGTAGAGATCTAGCACTATGCTATGTCCTTATAGTAGACTATGTTCAATCAGTTCATGGTAATATATTTACCCAAGTATCTAAGGAAAAATAAAATTAACCTTTGATAGCAAGGTACTCTACTACTACCTATTGATGATTGTTTTTACACATTCATAACAAATGTTAAAATTCACAAAATGAACCTAACTGTCTTGAAAGATATGAAGAAATCGTTTAGGAATTCTTAATCCCAAGTTTCTGTATGGTTAGGTCTTGACCTTGTGGACAATTCAGTAGGTTAATGTGAAGCTGTAATATGCAAGGGGCCTTACTTGATTCAAGGTGATCTATGACTCACTAGACTCAAATTATGAAAATTGTTATAAAGATCATCAAATTATCCATTCCTTTGCATAAATTTACTACTGTATTAGAAAGCTTTGTATGATTTACAATCAAATAAGCTTTTCTCTTCAAATTACTATGAAAATTGTCAAATATTAACATAATTATGCATGCTCCCTTCAAATGTCAGAAAATTTCCTTTAAATCTTTGCATTGAGGCTAAATATTTCAAATATTTGGGGAAAAGTTAGAGAAATTCAAATTGAACATCACACTACTGTAGGATCTAAATGTTCTATTATCTACATTGTAAGAAGCATGTCACTTGATCAAATCAACAGACTAAATCATTAAATGCGGAGCCCTGAGTATTTTCATGAACACACATTTAAGATTGCAAGCTTTTAAAGATGTAATACATCCAAATATAAGTAAAAGTCAGACAACACTCAGAAGATAGATGTAGAATCCCAATTTTACTTGTATTTGAAGTAAACAGTCATGTATGGTTTACAATGTATGAATAACCGGCTTGTTTCATTAATCTAATCAACAAAGAACTTACAAACATCTTACAGATACAATAAGAAAGCTAGACATTCCACGCACTCCTTAGTTCAGACACAGGCAACCTCCCTCTACTTTAAACTAAAATATTCTTCTATTCAAAATGCTCCAACAAACTATAATTGTTAGGTCTTACTTCATAAATCTCTGTGTAATTAATGTACAAGTAACAGAGTTTCTTATATAGATTTTGAAACTTCTCACTGCTACGGCTACAAAGTTCATCTATGGTTGAGATCCCTTTATTATTAATCAATGGTGTATATTCATCTCTAACTGCCTCTCAAAATATATAAAAGGTATCTTTTCCTTCTCAAAGGATGCTATTGGAATCTTTTCAAAGTAAGATTCCCCCCTTTCTTTGACTTATGCATGCTGATACTCTTTACTTGACTTTTCCAAAACTGTTGCTCCCTTTACAATTTTATTCCTTTAAGTATTATTTGAAATTATTGATTATACCTTCTACAAAAGTGCGGTCTCCTCCTGGACTCTTTTTCCATACAAATCCCTGCATTGTAATTTCATCCTTCAATTTCTTTGTTTCCTTATCTGAATCTACAGTCTTCTTCTTGTATTTCCTCATCCTTGAATTCTCCTCCATTAATGAATCAATCATTTGTTTGCTCAAATATGCATCTAGATTTTCCATGCATGGTGTAAAAATAGCATTAAATTTTGTCAAAGCCCTCTCTATTTCATACACTGGTGTATCCATGCATTCATGATCTAATAGTTTTTCTATTATCCTTTTATGCTTTCTGATCATGTCATCTACTTTCTCTTCTAACTCTTGAGCAATTGCTATGCATTTTCTGAGATTCTCTTCTTCAAACTTTACTTCCAACCTCACCTGTGGCACTTAATTTGCCATTGAAGGGGTAATTACTCCTTCATTTATTAATTCTTCTATTCTTTCCTTAATTTCTGGTACCTGTTTCAATTCAAATATACATTCTTCCTTTCTAAATTGGCAATTGTGTATAAGTACACTGCATCTATTATTTTCCTTTGTAATTACTTCCCACCTTTCCACTGCTTGATTTATTACCTGTTCACCTTCTTTCATGAAATCATTAAACCATTCTTCAAATGCATTGGCCTTAAGCCTTTTATTTTCCATGTCCTTTATTTCATCTTTGGATACAACTACTATGTCACTGGGCAATTTTGGCATTATTGTATTAGGATCAAATATCCCTTTAATAAATTGCTGCAATTGGACAATGTGTCCCTTCAAATATTCTTGTTTGTCTTTATCTTTTCTCAACATTTCTACTATCACTTGGTGCATGTCTTCCCACTCATTTATGTGTTGCTCCCGTGTAGTATGCCCAAGGTCAAAATTTAATATCTTATACTCATCTAAGGTTATTTCTCCCTTAGTCTTCTCCTTCTGAGGCATGGCCAGGTTCAACATCCTAGATCCATCTAGACCTCTATGTATGGCTGACATTATTCTAGCCTTTCTCTTTTCTTTTCCTGGCGTTGTATTGCCCAATAAACTTTTAATATCAATTGGTACCAATTGTACCTCCTTTTCCTTTCTTATATGTGCTCCTAACCAAGCAGGAATCTCTTTTGTTTCTACAGAAACCTTTTCTTCATTTATTACCTCTTCCTAAGGCTTTTCTATTTCCCCTTGGTCTTGTTGTTGTTGTTGTTGTTCTTGTTGTTGTTGCTGTTGAGGTGGAGGCTGTTGTTCTTGAGGTGCTTCTGTTGATGGTGGTTTTAGCACGCAACAACGCAGGTGTGATTGCTGGTTTCACACCTCTCTTGAAAAGTATCTTACCCTAGGCAAGACTACTCCAAGGATAATACAGCTAGGTCTTAGCTTGCTTGGAATTTCTCAATGGTTATGTTCTAGCTGTACCTACAAGGGGTCTTACATGCATTCTGCAAATCTTCAAGGTTGAGACAACAATTACACATAAACCCTATTATGATTTTCAGCTGATAGACCAAAATAAGGTGCTGCTGAAGCTTTCTATTCTAACAGCTAAACAGTGGGTTTAAAGAAAATGCAAAAGATTTAGGGTTTAAAAGGAATCCTAAGTGACATTCACAATGCAAGGGTTATCTTTAGTAGACAAATATTCCAGACTTTAAACCAATTCTCTGAGTTACCAAACTGAAATGTTACAGTGCTGCAGAGAACGGTGCTATCTTCAATGGAAGTCAAAAGATTTTCAGACCACATTCATTCGTTAAATACCCAATAAATGGCGCAACTTAACTTATAAAATGAAGTTGAACTTTAGCACAAATAATAAGCCCAGGCTAACTTTACACAGTTATTTACCATCAGCAAATAACTAAAAGTATGGACTTGGAACATTCATCAAATACTGTAATAAACCATTAACATCATAAAAGCACAACTAATCTAACTATAGGAGAGCAAGAAGCAAACCATGAAGACCACAATGAATCGAAACAAGATACAAATTCTCAGAAATACTGCAGAAACTTGCTTTGTATTTAATTCAAATGGTACAGAGTCAACAATTTGGCATCAAAAATCTCTCTCACAAAAAGTGGAAATGGCAGCCCTTTATATAGAAAGCAGCATACCCTAGCTCTTCAAATGAACGGTGGAGATTAACTCAACACTGACGGCTCAGATTACATCAGGAAAGACCCACATTAATTCCTGGATTACATTTTGTCTCTTATGAAAAAGACGAAAAAACAGCTCCAGATACATTGAATCTAGTCATTTTGACTAGCCAACTCAATACATTAGTGAAAAGACTCATTTAGGAGGTAAGAAGAAGACAAAAATGAATCACATACTGTCCAGATATATCAAATTTACAACAATGATGGGATCTGAATCAATAAAATATTCAAATAATACTAAGATTCTTTATCCAGGTCGATACTATCTCCACTGGACAACTTATTCCGATAGGCCAGCCATGCCTCAAGTGCTGGATTGATATCAGATGGGTCTGGATTTTTCAGATGATGTATTCTGTAATGGAATACCTCTAGCTCCCGACTGAACCTGGTGTATATCCTTTCAAAATCTGTCTCTGCTCTGCGGAATGCTTTGAATTCTGCTCTGAGGTCACTTGCCTTATCTAGCCGTTCTTCTGTACTTAGCACAGTGTCCTCAAATAATATAACATGCAATTTTCCTTTGCATTTTTTGACCTCGAAAGGAGCATAATCATCAAAAGATTCGTCCCTACAGCTTCTCAAAGCATCGCTGATATCGTATACGATAGATCTTAGCTCCTCGTCAGCGGGTTTATATGCTTCCTTTACTTGCTCAAAGGTCTCTTTCCTCAGAAGTAACTGCTGATACCACTCAATAGCCTTCGGGAGCCTATCTCCAGTCAAAATATTCTCTGTGACCAAGGTTTGAGCTGGCAACTCCTGGATACCCTTGATTCGCGGATACATGTGAGAATAGTATTCGTCGAATAAGTCACATTCATCACGCAAATCCTTCCATTTCTTAATCAATTCCACTGTACGTTGGTGGATTTGAGCAGACGCACCTATGGCGTCGCATCCCACTTCAAACACACTCATCAACCAGTTCTCGACGCCTTGGGATTTTGATCTTACCTCGCTCATCTTTGCCATTTCGTCGGTAGATAGGAAGGTAGGCACAGTCCTTATATCACCTCCTGCATCTACTAGTTTTACCAAAAATTGCAGACATGCCCTGAGCTCCTTGTTTTGGCGCTTTAATTCTTTCTTGGACATCTCGTCCTTATCCAACTGCTTCAAAATTGACGTAACTGATCCCTTGAAATCATCCACCCTTTGAGCACGGGTGGTTGGGCCTAAGTCAACTGTGGATATCACATAATCCTCTGCCCTGACCTGATCTCTTGCTACGTCAGCTGGAGGGACAACCACCTCCACAATCCTTGAGCCTGATTCACTCTGATAGATCCTTGATTGCACCTTCGCCCTCTTTTGCTTCTGAGGTTTTTGAGCCTGCGATAGGATGGTGCTCAAATCAATTTTCATTACTTCAATCTGGGGCTCTGGGTACACCATCCTATCTTGCAGCCATTCGGGAGCGGAAGATTTGTCTAACTTAGTGGCATCATCCTTATCTGATACAATCAATTCTTTGGAAGGCCCTTGTTCGGGCTCAGGGCTCTTCTCCTTTTCTCCTTGGGCCAATTCCTTTAGGCTCTCGAGCACATTTTCTCGTGCAATTTCCAAAACTTCCTCTGTTGGGTCCTTGCTCAGTGGACTATCAGATATATCAATTATCTTTATACCAACAGACGTGTCGATGAGGCTTTTATCATCTTCAATAGTTAGCACTCCCTCGCTCTTTTCAGTTACTACTCCATGCTCTTGTAATCCTAACTCCGTGCACACCTTCTCAATACCATCCAACAAAGGTACTTCCAATGACATTGCAGGCATTTGTGAAAGGGGAACAACAGAAGAAATTGTGAAGGAAGGGGTACTAATTTGAGTCAAATTAGCGAAGGCAGGCAATGGTAAGGGAGAAGAAAGGGTAGGATACGTAATGGCTAGAGTGGAAGAAACAGGATGGCTGGGATCACCGGAGGAGATTGCCAGTGGGCAGGAAGTGGTAGTAATGCCAGAGGAAGGAGAAGAGGAAGGAGATGATTCCTGCACAATGACGGCTGGAGTGGTGGGAGAAGTAGATGAAACAGAAGAAGGAGGGATAGAAGTAGAGGAGGTGGAAGCCAAAACAGCCATTCCTGTATCGGGCATGGGGGTTTGGGAGATTGAAGGAGTCGAATCATCCTTGGTGGTAACATCCTCCTTACTTGTTGCTTTTGTTCTTACCTTCTTGGCCTTGGAGGCCTCCGCAGCACTATCTGGCATGTCTTTCCTCTTCGTAGCTCTGGGCCTAGGAGGTGGATCCTTTTTCCGAGGAGATTTTACAGGAGGCTTTTTCACTTTTCTTGCCCTTGCTGCCAAAGGGGCATGTTCATCGATATCTGCATCCTTTCCCTTGATTGGCTCTATGTCATCTGTCCCTAGTACGGGCTCATCTTCTTCTCCGTCGGAGTCTTTATCTGATTCAACTGCCGTATAGGTCAGTTGAACTCCTTGCCCCCTTAGGACACCCAATTGTGCTCTGACCCAGGCTTTACTCAATCTAATTGGCTCCTTCATGATCACATCCAAGGAGCTTTCTTCAGCATTCGCCCAGTTGGGTAATGGGATAGGCAAGTGGTATTGTGTCTCCCATGGGCCTCTGACCATGACATTCTCATCATCTTGCAATTGGTCTGGCACTGCCATTACATGAAATTTCTTAATAAAATCCAAGGATAGCCTCGAGTGCGCCCTCTTCATGACCTCGTAGTCATCAGTGCAGTTGGCCCAGAAATCTTCAATATGATCTTTGTGAAACAACTTTCTGCTCACGAACTTCTCCATCACCTGATTTGGGTCAAAGTGAGCCCTGGCATTGTAATAGTGCAAGTTCAGAAGCTGGAGCTCTTTATCTGAATACTCAGCTGAGGCGAGGGAAGGGCATGCATAGAGTCCTCTGCCAAACTTGATGGGAAATTGGACATTTGTTCGGTGCAAGTGCTTGAGTTTTTCGACACATGGCACTAGTTGTCTGGACAGTTCTAGGAGCACTGTCTTATCATCAGGATATCTTGGCAACCTATATGCCATTCCAGTGAAGCCTTGTACTCTGATGTATGTGAACTTTTCAAATTGGATATACCACCGGCCATATTGGATTACTTCGTTCATAGCCTTGGCTGAAATCCTTAAGGCTGTATTACCTTGCAACTTCCTTGCTATGTACATGGTAAATGCATCGTTGACCCGCTTGAAATGTATCAATGATTGTGATGAAGTTAATTGAGGATAGCCTTCATATACCTTGACTTGGTCTTTTCATCATTCCCGATTTCTCCGATCTTGGACAATCCGTCGTAATGATTCATTCTTGCCAATGCATAGACGACGTAGGATGTCCATCTGAAATATTTCTTCTCATTGAAGTGGCTGAAAGCTTCATGTATATTGTCGCTAAGGATCTGCGACCAATGGAACTTGGTTCCCTTCAATACTTCCAAGATTATAATGAACATCCAATCTTCAAAAGTGGAAGCAGCCGGTAACCCATACACTCTGCTCAAAAAGGTTACTATATCCCCGATTTCATCATGGAAATCACTTCTATATAATACTATGGGGAGCTTGACGAGAGCGGATTTCTTGCTCTTGACCCAATGGTCATTTATGTGTTTCCTGTATCCCTCCACATCTTTATTATATGCCTCCTTGGATGCTTGCCTGTCAGGCATAGTCATGGTTTTATGCCACGGGATATCTAGCATCTCTGCCAAAGCAGGCGGGGACAAATCAGCTAGGACTTCTCCACTAGCTGTCTGAATTTGTCTAGATACGATATCATATCTATCTGCACAACTCACTATCAATTCTGCACACTGGACGGAGGTTGGGAAGGCAGCTGCTTGTCCGAGTCCACTGTCCTTAAGTCTCTTAGCCCGAGGAGTCGGAGTGGGTCCGAAGATTCTGAGTTTGAAATCATCCAGGTCGATATGACCTAGATCGGTGTCCCCCACGTTGCTCCACCCAGAGTGGATTTTAGTCTCTGGAGGTATCCCTTCAAACTCGTACTTCATGGCTTGAGCTCGTGCAGACATCTAATCTACAAAACCAGACCTTATAAGCTTCATACCAAGTAAGTTCCAATCATAAGTCTATTATTCATTAGAAGCATGCATTTTGAAAGAAGACTAAGTTAACATTCACAGAGTATTACATGCAAGGAGATATCAAATGTTGTAAAAAGATTCACCTAAACATCATTATTACAACATTACAACCTTAATGACCTTACCTTGAACCATCTTCCCTAAAGAAATTTTAGCAAATTCGGCCATTTAGGGAGATTTGCGCTAATATGGAGGTTGTCCGACCTTGGGCAGAAAAAGTGCTAAAATTGAGGCTGTCCGACCTTGGCGGGAAAATGAGGCAGGTCCGACCTTAGATGAGGGTCTGTCCTGCGCGTCCCAGAATTTGCGCTATATTCAAGGGTGTCCAACTTGTGCGAGATTTGGAGGTCTCCGACCTCCAATGGTTTACAATTCGGTCGGTGGACAAACTGGCACAAAATGATTGCTGGTATAACACGGGTTCTCCTGCGCGGAATTCAGGTGGGTCCGACTTGCGCGGGTTTCGACGGGGTCCGACTAAGTCGAATACAAGGTATTTTAGCGCATGGTCAGACGAAGGAGATTGTAGCGCAAAATTTTAATGAGTCCTCTCAGCGGGGTTTTCAAGCAGCACTGACTTCGCGGGGTTATGGACGTCATCCGACTAGGTCGGATACAAGGTATTGTGGCGCAAAGTCGGACAGGGGAGGTTTTAGCGCAAAACGAGGTTTTCAGAGTTGCAGGCATTTCTAAACCATCCGACCCGATTGGGAACGATATATCAGCCGCGAGGGTCAGATGAGGTCGTTTTCAATGCAATTGGGCGCTGGGTTTTGGCGCTGGATCCCGGGGTGTCGGACCATATTGGATGATTTGGTCGTTTGGAGGTCGGTCGAAGGCAAATTCAGCGCTGACCTAGTGCGCGGGGGTTTACAGGGTTTTGACCTGGAAAGGTCCAAATCTGCCCAAGGCCTCCTAGTTTGTGGTCCTTTACAAGGATCTTAGTCTAGGGTTTTAAAAACTGGAAAGGCCAACTCACCAAACCCTAACCTAGAACTATCTCATTTCAGCAATCACTATGTAAAAGATGAAAACCCTAACGGTCTCCCTTGACTTGTCTCGAAAAAAAACCCTAAAAGAATCTTTAGAATACAGAGGGTTAGAACCCTACCTGTAAATGGCGGCGCAGATCTGACTTGTCAATAGGTCGCGGGTTCGAGCTTGGGCGATGTCGGCCGTGAAAATCGGAGCTCAGGATGCGCAGCTTTGAAAACGCAGTTAAAAATGAGTTAACTTTACTTAATTTCCCTATTTAAGCCATGCCAATCCGCCATTAATTACTCAGGAGTACGGACTGTCAGCGCGGATTTGCAGCTGCTCTGACTTGGCGGGAAAACTGGAGGTCTCCGACTTAACCTGTTTGGCGGGGTTTTCGAGCTCATCCGACCTGTGGAGTTCATTTGGGGAACCGACCAAGTCGGCGATTGAAGGTTTTAGCGCAAAGTCGGACAGAGGAGATTTTAGCGCTAGGTCCGATAGACTGAAAATCAGCGCAGAGGTCAGTTGAGGCCAGATTCAGCGCAAAGGTCGGTGGAATTCAGTTTTAGCGCAAAGGTCAGTTGAATTCAGTTTTAGCGCAAAGGTCAGTTAAAGCCAGTTTTAGCGCAAAGGTCAGTTAAAGCCAGTTTTAGTGCAAAGGTCAGTTAAACCCAGTTTTAGCGCAAAGGTCAGTTGAAGCCAGTTTTAGCGCAAAGGTCAGTTAAAGCCAGTTTTAGCGCAAAGGTCAGTTGAAGCCAGTTTTAGCGCAACAAACTAAATCAAGGACTCCAGAAGGGGAAACAACAACCCTCCTTTAGCAAGTTTGAAGTGATCTTTTCAATGCAATCATCCTATCCAGGGCACAGATACTTAGACCATACAACCACTCCGAGAGAGAGAGATCAAAAACCAAATGACTCGCCAGCCAAAACAAAAAGAACAAAGGGGAGGGGCCCCCATGTTTAGAATGGGGCGTGTGTGCAAGGCACAACAAATGGTGACTCTGCTGGGTAAATGCTCCAGAGCATTTCTAAGATAAACGTTAGTTCGAACCCAGACTCTCTGTGTTCCCCACTCGCTAGACGAGAGAACATGGTGTCTTACCAAAAGAATCAAGGACCGCTAACCAGTGCATCCCTCCATATCCTGAAAACCTGAGTGTGTGCAATTGTATTCATTCTCATCCCTTGGCAACTAAGTTCATCCAAGATTCTTCGTGCTAAGCTATGAAGTTGGGATTATTTTACCACCAAGAGAATGTTTCTGATGTTGAGACATAATGAGCCTTGATAGAGATGATAATCCTTTCAGTAACAATTTGTTTTGTTTTTTGGCAATGATATTCCTTTTTGATATTGCCTTTGATGATTTCTGGTGATAAAAATCTTGAGATAACAGTCTTCATGCGAGAGTATTTGAAATGATAATCTGCATGCTGATACTTTGTGGTGGGTCTGGTGTTGAGAAACACCTTTTATTTTTACCCAGTAGGCTAGCAGTACTTAGTACCGCCTGCCACTCTCATCTGGATCTGCAGAATTAGTATTGGTGGTAAAATTTGGGACCCAAACTTTTTGCTTACACAAGATCACCCAGACTTACTCAGCTACTTCAGGAGCACTTTAAGCGTGAGAGATATATGGTTAGAAAACACTTTGGGTGCACCAGCTAACGACTCGTTCTAGTGAAAAGACCTCATGTTTCCTGGTAGAACAGCGGAACCCACAGCAAGGCCTAAGCGAAACTTTGGCTTCTCAAAGAAAGGCTACAGATTATTTGCCTGACAAGGAAGCATCCGCAGGTCTACACAACTGCCACCACATCAGAAACAAGGACCCCGCGACAAAGCAGACGCAACAAACGAAAGCACAAGAACAACCGGATGAAACAAAATGCCCGGCCCGAAGGAGAGCAAAAAGCAAGACAGCAAAAACAGGAAAGCAAACTAAACTAGCAACAACCTAAACTAACCAGAGCAAACAAACCTCTAACTATATACACTAAAACGAGACATAAATGTCTCTCAGGCCTGGAAGTAGTGCTTCAGGAACTGGCCATTAATAGGCAATGGCAGCTCCTCACCAATAAGGCTCTTGAGTCGATACGTATTGTCCCCCAGGATCTCATAAATCTGGTAGGGTCCTAACCAAAGCTTGTCAAACTTGCCATGTTCTCCCTTTCTCTCATGGGCTTTATCCCAATATAGGACCAGATCAGAAATACGGAAAGTTTTAATTTTGGCCCTCTTGTCGAACCATCGTTTTACTACATCCTGGTGTTTGGCAAAGTTTTCTAAGGCTGCATCGCGTTTCTCTTCAAGGTGCAATAGCTGGGCCAGTCGTGAAGATAAATGGTTGTCGGTCTCGAGGTACTCTTGCATGAATTGAAGTACCGGGATTCTCAAGTGGATGGGAAAGATGGGTTCAATCCCGTAAACTAGGTGATATGGGGAGGTATTTAAGGTGGCTTTGTGTCAGATTCTATCAGCCCATAAGGCGAACCTGAGTTGAGTGTGCCAATCCCTAGGGTTTATGTCCAAAAGTCTCTTGATGACTTCAAGCAGGTTCTTGTTTGTTGACTCAGCTACCCCATTTCCTTGCGGATAGTAGTTAGAGGAGAATTTGAGAGTGATCCCATAGTCGAATGCCCAGTTAGAAAAATGCAATGATGAAAAGGCAGGGCCATTATCACAAACTAAAGCAAATGGACAACCAAATCTAGTGATAATATGTTTTTCAATAAATTTGACAACTACCTCCGTGGTGCATTGCTTACAAGCTATTGCTTCAGACCAGCGAGTGCAGTAGTCAGTAGCGGTCAGAATATACCTGTGGCCCGCAGAAGAAGGTGGGTTGATCATACCGATGAAGTCAAGCCCCCACTGAGCAAATGGTCGTACCTCCACTACCGGTTGCAATGGCATGGCTGCGTGGCGTTCTCGATGCGCGGCGGTTTGACATATATGACAGGTCCTCACATGTGAATGCGCATCCTTAAACAATGTTGACCAGTAATACCCAGCCCGAAGGATCTGATTAGCTGTCGAATGCGCCGACCCATGTCCTGTCCCGAACCTCTCGTGAAAACTGATTAATACCTGATCAACTTCTGACTTGTCCAAACACCTTAGATAAATGCCCTCATGATTCTTCTTGTAGAGGACAGATCCTTTTATCATGTAACTGCTACTTTTGAGCTTGAGAGCTCTTCTTTGTACTGCATTTAGCTGCTGCGGACAGCATTGATTAAGCAAGTAGAATATTATATCTCCGTACCATTCATCCTTTGAAACATCCTCCAATAGATACTGCTGAGAAACCAGGTCGGGTCCTACCTCGGCCATGGTTTTTGTCAAAGCTTGGCCTCTTACCAACTTCATGGGTTGAATCTCTATGTCGAATTCCTGCAATATGGTGACCCACTTCCCTCTTCTTTCTCCTAATTCACTCTGCATCAGCAGTGCTTTGACTGCTGCATCTGGAACTATGGCGGTAACTTGACTTCTTAGGATATAGTGATGAAATTTCTTGACCGCTTTGACAAGAGCATACGCCTGTTTTTCCACGTTTGGATACCTTAGTTCTGCGTCTTTTAATGGAGTACTCATGAAAGCAATGGGCCTTTCATCGTCAACTGACCTCTTCTGGGTTAACATCGCTGCGCAAGTATGCTCTGAAGCAAATGAGTATATGTAAAATGGCAACGCATAATCAGGGCTAACCAAAACAGGTGCGTTGGATATAGCTTGCTTGATTTCTGCGAAGGCAGCCTTAGCTTCTGGGGTCCAGTCTATTTTAGCATCCTTTTTCAGCATGGCGTTGAGAGGTTGAACTATCTCAGCAAATCCTATGATGAATTTGCGCACGAAGTTGATCTTACCGAAATATGATTTAAGTTCCTTTTTACTGGCCGGAGGGGCAATCTTGAGTATTGCTTGGATTCTATCCAAATCAATGGATATTCCCTGGTCAGATATCACATGCCCCAATAGCTTTCCTTCAGTTACCCCAAACATGCATTTCTTGGGGTTAAGTGATATGCCATAATCCTTACATCGCTGCAACACCTTCCTCAGATCCGCTACATGGTCTTTGCGTCTTTTTGAGAACACCGTCAAATCATCCATGTAGATGATTATGCATTTTCCAACTAATCCTCTGAAGGCGACATCCATTGCGCGCTGAAAAGTTGCACCAGCATTTATCAAACCAAATGGCATTCGCCGGTACGCATAGATGCCCCATTTGCAGGTGAAAGATGTTTTTAATCTATCTTCGTATTCCACCAGTACCTGATTATAACCAGAGTATCCGTCTAGAAATGACATCATTTGGGATCCGTTGACCATCTGCAATACTTCTTCCAATGATGGTAGCGGGTAATTGTCCTTTTCAGAGGCTCTGTTCAAATTACGGAAATCAACACACAGCCTGATTTCCCCATTTTTCTTTCAAACCGGAACTAAGTTCGCCACCCATGCAGAGTGTCAGACTGGGAATATTATCTTAGCTGATAACAACTTCTGAACTTCTTTGAAAATGAGCAGCTCCAAAAGTGCATTAACTGGCCTCTGCCTTTGCCTGAAAGGCTTTGTCCCTGGCTTCAACGGGATCGTGTGTGTGATAATCGAGGTGTCGTAAGTTTTTAGATCCTCATAACTCCAAGCTATTACCTCATGGTAATCTCTTAGTGCTTGTATGATTCCAGTCCTTTCACCCTCTGTGCTGGCCTTTCCAATAAACACATTCTTCACATCTGCCTGTGTCCCCAAGTTAAATGGGTCACACTTTCCCCTTGGAGATTCTCCTTCTTTCTTCTGAGTTCCTAGATTGTCTACATCAAACAGTCTTTCCAATTCTACCATTCCTCTGGGGATTGTATTTGTTTTTAGATTCAGCACCCCTTCCAAGTCGATTTCAGCAGGCTCTACTTCTTCTTCATCTATTATCTGAGCAGTGAACATGTCTGACGAGGAAAGAAAATTGAGTATGTGTTGATCATCCTCAAAAACTTGAAAATTGGTAATGTTGTCGGGCACAGAGGGAGTAGCCACGAACTCAACAGAAAACTTTTTCAACCCTGCCATGGACGTGGGTTCCAATGTGCTTGCGGTCTGGGCCAAAGCATTTGCAACATGATTTCGCCTCCTAGGAATGACCTGGATGTTAAAACCGTCAAAGCATTCAATCAAATCCCATACCCTATTCCTGTACCTATTCAACCTCTTGTCATTACACGAATATTGTTTTCGCACTTGTTTCACCACTAACTCAGAATCACCAAACACCTGGACAACCCTGACCTTTTTCTGTAATGCTAGCAGCAATCCTTGTACCAACGCCTCATATTCAGCGACGTTATTCGTACATGGAAATTGCAGTCTTTGTGATGTCAGAAATGAACTCCCAGTAGGACTAATTAGCTCGACTCCTGCGCCAGACCCTTGTCTACACCTTGAACTATCAAATCTCAGGGTCCATACACGAAAATCCTTGTTGTCTTCCCTCCGTCTTCCTGGTTTCTCTTTCTTCCCTGATTCCTCTTCCTTTCCTAATTTCTCTTGCTCAAGCAGAGGTTCAGACTCTTCCTTCTTTTCAGCCATCGGTTCATCCTTCGGAATTAAGGGAACCTTTAGTTGCTTTTGCACTTGCTTAATTGCCTCTTGACATAGTTGGCAGGTAAATTCAGAATGAGATGTGTCGTGTATGTGACACCAGTTGGGCAATAATAATTCCTCCATTTGGACCTGCCTCCCAACAGCAGTTTGATCTTGCACAAATCTGGCTACAAAACTACGAAACCCCTCGAAGACCCCGGGCTCATCTTCCTCTGAAGATTCTCCATCATCGGATTGAACATATGCCGCTGTGCCTTCTGGTCTTTCTATCAGAGGTTTAGGAGGTCTTAAGCAACTCAGCATAAGGATTTCTTCTGGCGGATTGATGTGGGGAAGGTAGACGCCCAAATCAACCTCTGAAAACAAAATTTTGTTGGGCTGATTAAATTCAGTGATCATGTGCTTCATCTTAGGTTCCCTTTCAATACGGATTTGATTAGCTAATCCTTTCCACGGCAGCCACATATGGGAGAAATCTGTCACCATGTATCCATTCAAAGTCCTGGACCAATCTCTACTTAAAAGCATACCATATTGGTCTGGAATATCCACCACCTGAATATCGATATACTGCTGCACCCTAGGATCAGAAGCCAATTGCATGTGTATCCGATTCAATTCACCAACCACATTCACCTCAGTTTTATCTAACTGCGTCACTTTTCTGGAGGACTTGGCCGGAGTGAGCCCAAGCGCTTTACAAACGGACAATGGCATTACGTTTGTGGAAGCACCTAAATCTACTAAACAATTGTGAAGGTTTTTGTTGAAGATCCTGAGGGTTAAGAGGAAAGGCGGACTTTCCCTCCTGTCTTTGTACAGAGTCATCTTTTGTTCCACGTCGGTGACATGTATCCTTTCTTTCCCTTTATCCATAGTATCCTTAGCGATGTTTTCTCTCAGCGTATGATCAGTCTTGGTTCCAGCGCCTATGTCTTGAAAGAAAGATGTTCTGACCTCAGGTATCTTAAACAACTCATACACAGAGAGACTGACCTTCATCTTTTTAAGCTCATCAGCCACATACTGTCTTATTTTTACCATATCAGTACACTGGAATCTTTCTGGATCAACAATGGTACCATGGTGTGCAGTTTGAAGAGGGGCTTTGGGGGGTTCAGGATTATTGGTAGCCTGAGGATCAGGCGGGACTTGATAACTATTTGGGGGAATGGAAGTGGTGAAAGGGCCTTTTGGCTTGCTACTCCTCAGATTGTAAGGAGTCTTGTTGTACTGCTGATATGCATTGACCTCCTCAGACTCTCCTTCTTCAGGTTGGTTATCATCCTGAAATGGGAATGTATAACTATCAAGAACGAGAGCAGCATCATACCTCTGAGAGGGGACAATCTCATACCCAGTTGGTGGAGTCTCCTGATGTTCAGCATTCTGAATTTCCATTTGAAAGATACTGGAAGCAATCTAGAATTTTGGGCAATCCAACTCAGAGTGGGCATTGGTATTGTACAATCTGCACCAGGTAGATAAGGCAGCTTTGGCCAGCATTACGCGACCTGGGGGTCTGGTGTCGTTATTCTAATTTTCCAAAGGTGAAGGCACTCCCCCGTTGTTAGGTCTGGTATTCCAGGATCGATTTGACCGATGCTGAAAGCTTTGATTTTGATACTGATTTTGATTTGGAAATGGGTTTGGGCCTTGATTTTGTGAATGCTGCTGGCTCTGGAGATGTTGTTGATTCGGCCCCTTCTGCTGTAAATAAGCATTCTGGTTTTTGAGGTGAGTAACTTCAGCAGTGAGCTTTTTCATCTGTTCAACCAACTCTTTGATATCATCCCTGTCTTCCTTGGTCTTGGCCGCCTCCGAGGACTACAGGAAAGGCATTTGTGCTGGAGGCATTTCAGCCACTGGGTTGCCTGGATGGATTACTAGAGCTTGTGTGGCAGCTGGACTCGGGACTGGGTTCATTACAGGGGTGTGGTTGGTCAATGCATGATTTATCATGGGAATTTGGTTTGGCATGGCCATGGGACCCATATGATTCAGCGGGCCAGAGGCTATTTGTCCAAGCTGGGTACTCACTTCGACAGCAGCAGCATATGCTGCGGCTAAACTCGCTGGTACTGGGTTGGCCCTCCTTGCGAACATGGAGGTGAGTTTATCTAGGGCAGCATAGTAAATAGGTAGGGCAGCAGCCTGGTCTATAGCATAGGGGGCCTGCAGACGACTGTAAGCTTTCTGGAATCTATTATTGAAGGTGCTAATCATCTCACCTTCCTCTCGTCGAATCTCCACAAAAGAACGGTAAAGATCAGACGGGGTAGTGGGCATACGAAATCTATTCAGAAAAGCTGTCTTCAGATTTGGCCAGGAATTTATGGATGCCGCCGAGAGATTGGCAAACCAGTAGTAGGCTTCATCCTGCAAAGAGTAGGGGAACAGTCGGCATATCACATCTTCATGCTGCACCTGTAACATGAACATATTAGCTTCAAAGATCTTAATGTGTTCATCCGCGGTCCTATCTGGGTCATGTACCCTGAACTTTGAGCAGGACTTGTCTAGGTTTTTGGGCATGTCATGGTAGTCATTGAACAACAGAGGGGACTGGTTATTTCCCGCAAAGTAAGCCATGATAGGGGGATTATTGGGACCTGCAGCATTATTTCTGGGGGCTGATTGAGCTCGAGGAGCCCTAGGTATTCCTTGATCCCTTCTTGTTCTTCTAAATTCTGTCAGAGATAGCAGATCTTCTCCAGCTGAACTGGATCGAGTGTGTCTCTGTCTAGTCCCTAGACTTGCTAATTTTTTAGTTTTGCCCTCCTTCTAGCGCCAATTCTGTTGATGGTGGTTTTAGCACACAACAACGCAGGTGTGATTGCTGGTTTCACACCTCTCTTGAAAAGTATCTTACCCTAGGCAAGACTACTCCAAGGATAATACAGCTAGGTCTTAGCTTGCTTGGAATTTCTCAATGGTTATGTTCTAGCTGTACCTACAAGGGGTCTTACATGCAGTCTGCAAATCTTCAAGGTTGAGACAACAATTACACATAAACCCTATTATGATTTTCAGCTGATAGACCAAAATAAGGTGCTGCTGAAGCTTTCTATTCTAACAGCTAAACAGTGGGTTTAAAGAAAATGCAAAAGATTTAGGGTTTAAAAGGAATCCTAAGTGACATTCACAATGCAAGGGTTATCTTTAGTAGACAAATATTCCAGACTTTAAACCAATTCTCTGAGTTACCAAACTGAAATGTTACAGTGCTGCAGAGAACGGTGCTATCTTCAATGGAAGTCAAAAGATTTTCAGACCACATTCATTCATTAAATACCCAATAAATGGCGCAACTTAACTTATAAAATGAAGTTAAACTTTAGCACAAATAATAAGCCCAGGCTAACTTTACACAGTTATTTACCATCAGCAAATAACTAAAAGTATGGACTTGGAACATTCATCAAATACTGCAATAAACCATTAACATCATAAAAGCACAACTAATCTAACTATAGGAGAGCAAGAAGCAAACCATGAAGACCACAATGAATCGAAACAAGATGTAAATTCTCAGAAATACTGCAGAAACTTGCTTTGTATTTAATTCAAATGGTACAGAGTCAACAATTTGGCATCAAAAATCTCTCTCACAAAAAGTGGAAATGGCAGCCCTTTATATAGAAAGCAGCATACCCTAGCTCTTCAAATGAATGGTGGAGATTAACTCAACACCGACGGCTCAGATTACATCAGGAAAGACCCACATTAATTCCCGGATTACATTTTGTCTCTTATGAAAAAGACGAAAAAATAGCTCCAGATACATTGAATCTAGTCATTTTGACTAGCCAACTCAATACATTAGTGAAAAGACTCATTTAGGAGGTAAGAAGAAGACAAAAATGAATCACATACTGTCCAGATATATCAAATTTACAACAATGATGGGATCTGAATCAATAAAATATTCAAATAATACTAAGATTCTTTATCCAGGTCGATACTATCTCCAATGGACAACTTATTCCGATAGGCCAGCCATGCCTCAAGTGCCGGATTGATATCAGATGGGTCTGGATTTTTCAGATGATGTATTCTGTAATCGAATACCTCTAGCTCCCGACTAAACCTGGTGTATATCCTTTCAAAATCTGTCTCTGCTCTGCGGAATGCTTTGAATTCTGCTCTGAGGTCACTTGCCTTATCTAGCCGTTCTTCTGTACCTAGCACAGTGTCCTCAAATAATATAACATGCAGTTTTCCTTTGCATTTTTCGACCTTGAAAGGAGCATAATCATCAAAAGATTCGTCCCTACAGCTTCTCAAAGCATCGCTGATATCGTATACGATAGATCTTAGCTCCTCGTCAGCGGGTTTATATGCTTCCTTTACTTGCTCAAAGGTCTCTTTCCTTAGAAGTAACTGCTGATACCACTCAATAGCCTTCAGGAGCCTATCTCCAGTCAAAATATTCTCTGTGACCAAGGTTTGAGCTGGCAACTCCCGGATACCCTTGATTCACGGATACATGTGAGAATAGTATTCGTCGAATAAGTCACATTCATCACGCAAATCCTTCCATTTCTTAATCAATTCCACTGTACATTGGTGGATTTGAGCAGAGGCACCTATGGCGTCGCATCCCGCTTCAAACACACTCATCAACCAGTTCTCGACGCCTTGGGATTTTGATCTTACCTCGCTCAGCTTTGCCATTTCCTCGGTAGATAGGAAGGTAGGCACAGTCCTTATATCACCTCCTGCATCTACTGGTTTTACCAAAAATTGCAGACATGCCCTGAGCTCCTCGTTTTGGCACTTTAATTCTTTCTTGGACATCTCATCCTTATCCAACTGCTTCAAAATTGACATAACTGATCCCTTGAAATCATCCACCCTTTGAGCACGGGTGGTTGGGCCTAAGTCAACTGTGGATATCACATAATCCTCTGCCCTGACCTGATCTCTTGCTACGTCAGCTGGAGGGACAGCCACCTCCGCAATCCTTGAGCCTGATTCGCTCTGATAGATCCTTGATTGCACCTTCGCCCTCTTTTGCTTTTGAGGTTTTTGAGCCTGCGATAGGATGGTGCTCAAATCAATTTTCATTACTTCAATCTGGGACTCTGGGTACACCATCCTATCCTGCAGCCATTCGGGAGCGGAAGATTTGTCTAACTTAGCTGCTCCATCCTTATCTGATACAATCAATTCTTTGGAAGGCCCTTGTTCGGGCTCAGGGCTCTTCTCCTTTTCTCCTTGGGCCAATTCCTTTAGGCTCTTGAGCACATTTTCTCGTGCAATTTCCAAAACTTCCTCTGTTGGGTCCTTGCTCAGTGGACTATCAGATATATCAATTATCTTTATACCAACAGACGTGTCAAGGAGGCTTTTATCATCTTCAATAGTCAGCACTCCCTCGCTCTTTTCAGTTACTACTCCGTGCTCTTGTAATCCTAACTCCGCGCACACCTTCTCAATACCATCCAACAAAGGTACTTCCAATGACATCGCAGGCATTTGTGAAAGGGGAACAGCAGAAGAAATTGTGAAGGAAGGGGTACTAATTTGAGTCAAATTAGCGAAGGCAGGCAATGGTAAGGGAGAAGAAAGGGTAGGATACGTAATGGCTAGAGTGGAAGAAACAGGATGGCTGGGATCGCCGGAGGAGATTGCCAGTGGGCAGGAAGTGGTAGTAATGCCAGAGGAAGGAGAAGAGGAAGGACATGATTCCTGCACAATGACGGCTGAAGTGGTGGGAGAAGTAGATGAAACGGAAGAAGAAGGAGGGATAGAAGTAGAGGAGGTGGAAGCCAAAACAGCCTTTCCTGTATCGGGCATGGGGGTTTGGGAGATTGAAGGAGTCGAGTCATCCTTGGTGGTAACATCCTCCTTACTTGCTGCTTTTGTTCTTACCTTCTTGGCCTTGGAGGCCTCCGCAGCACTATCTGGCATGTCTTTCCTCTTCGTAGCTCTGGGCCTAGGAGGTGGATCCTTTTTCCGAGGAGATTTTACAGGAGGCTTTTTCACTTTTCTTGCCCTTGCTGCCAAAGGGGCATGTTCATCAATATCTGCATCCTTTCCCTTGATTGGCTCTGTGTCATCTGTCCCTAGTACGGGCTCATCTTCTTCTCTGTCGGAGTCTTTATCTGATTCAACTGCCGTATAGGTCAGTTGAACTCCTTGCCCCCTTAGGACACCCAATTGTGCTCTGACCCAGGCTTTACTCAATCTAATTGGCTCCTTCATGATCACATCCAAGGAGCTTTCTTCAGCATTCGCCCAGTTGGGTAATGGGATAGGCAAGTGGTATTGTGTCTCCCATGGGCCTCTGACCATGACATTCTCATCATCTTGCAATTGGTCTGGCACTGCCATTACATGAAATTTCTTAATAAAATCCAAGGATAGCCTCGAGTGCGCCCTCTTCATGACCTCGTAGTCATCAGTGCAGTTGGCCCAGAAATCTTCAATATGATCTTTGTGAAACAACTTTCTACTCACGAACTTCTCCATCACCTTATTTGGGTCAAAGTGAGCCCTGGCATTGTAATAGTGCAAGTTCAGAAGCTGGAGCTCTTTATCTGAATACTCAGCTGAGGCGAGGGAAGGGCATGCGTAGAGTCCTCTGCCAAACTTGATGGGAAATTAGACATTTGTTCGGTGCAAGTGCTTGAGTTTTTCGGCACATGGCACTAGTTGTCTGGACAGTTCTAGGAGCACTGTCTTATCATCAGGATATCTTGGCAACCTATATGCCATTCCAGTGAAGCCTTGTACTCTGATGTATGTGAACTTTTCAAATTGGATATACCACCGGCCATATTGGATTACTTCGTTCATAGCCTTGGCTGAAATCCTCAAGGCTGTATTACCTTGCAACTTCCTTGCTATGTACATGGTAAATGCATCGTTGAACCGCTTGAAATGTATCAATGATTGTGATGAAGTTAATTGAGGATAGCCTTCATATACCTTGACCTGGGTCTTTTCATCATTCCTGATTTCTCCGATCTTGGACAGTCCGTCGTAATGATTCATTCTTGCCAATGCATAGACGACGTAGGATGTCCATCTGAAATATTTCTTCTCATTGAAGTGGCTGAAAGCTTCATGTATATTGTCGCTAAGGATCTGCGACCAATGGAACTTGGTTCCCTTCAATACTTCCGAGATTATAATGAACATCCAATCTTCAAAAGTGGAAGTAGCCGGTAACCCATACACTCTGCTCAAAAAGGTTACTATATCCACGATTTCATCATGGAAATCACTTCTATATAATACTATGGGTAGCTTGACGAGAGCGGATTTCTTGCTCTTGACCCAATGGTCATTTATGTGTTTCCTGCATCCCTCCACATCTTTATTATATGCCTCCTTGGATGCTTGCCTGTCGGGCATAGTCATGGTTTTATGCCACGGGATATCTAGCATCTCTGCCAAAGCAGGCGGGGACAAATCAGCTAGGACTTCTCCACTAGCTGTCTGAATTTGTCTAGATACGATATCATATCTATCTGCACAACTCGCTATCAATTCTGCACACTGGACGGAGGTTGGGAAGGCAGCTGCTTGTCCAAGTCCACTGTCCTTAAGTCTCTTAGCCTGAGGAGTCAGAGTGGGTCCGAAGATTCTGAGTCTGAAATCATCCAGGTCGATATGACCTAGATCGGTGTCTCCCACGTTGCTCCACCCAGAGTGGATTTTAGTCTCTGGAGGTATCCCTTTAAACTCGTACTTCATGGCTTGAGCTCGTGTAGACATCTAATCTGCAAAACCAGACCTTATAAGCTTGATACCAAGTAAGTTCCAATCATAAGTCTATTATTCATTAGAAGCATGCATTTTGAAAGAAGACTAAGTTAACATTCACAGAGTATTGCATGCAAGGAGATATCAAATGTTGTAAAAAGATTCACCTAAACATCATTATTACAGCATTACAACCTTAATGACCTTACCTTGAACCATCTTCCCTAAAGAAATTTCAGCAAATTCGGCCATTTAGGGAGATTTACGCTAATATGGAGGTTGTCTGACCTTGGGCAGAAAAAGTGCTAAAATTGAGGCTGTCCGACCTTGGCGGGAAAATGAGGCAGGTCCGACCTTAGATGAGCGTCTGTCCTGCGCGTCCCTGAATTTGTGCTATATTTAAGGGTGTCCGACTTGCGCGAGATTTGGAGGTCTCCGACCTCCAATGGTTTACAAGTCGGTCGGTGGACAAACTGGCGCAAAACGATTGCTGGTATAACACGGGTTCTCCTACGCGGAATTCAGGTGGGTCCGACTTGTGCGGGTTTCGACAGGGTCCGACTAAGTCGGATACAAGGTATTTTAGAGCATGGTCGGACGAAGGAGATTGTAGCGCAAAAGTTTAATGAGTCCTCTCAGCGGGGTTTTCGAGTAGCACTGACTTCGCGGGGTTATGGACGTCATCCGACTAGGTCGGATACAAGGTATTGTGGCGCAAAGTCGGACAGGGGAGGTTTTAGCGCAAAACGAGGTTTTCAGAGTTGTGGGCATTTCTAAACCATCCGACCCGATTGGGAACGATATATCAGCCACGAGGGTCGGATGAGGTCGTTTTCAATGCAATTGGGCACTGGGTTTTGGCGCTGGATCCCGGGGTGTCGGACCATATTGGATGATTTGGTCGTTTGGAGGTCGGTCGAAGGCAAATTCAGCACTGACCTAGTGCGCGGGGGTTTACAAGGTTTTGACCCGGAAAGGTCCAAATCTGCCCAAGGCCTCCTGGTTTGTGGTCCTTTACAAGGATCTTAGTCTAGGGTTTTAAAAACTAGAAAGGCCAACTCACCAAACCCTAACCTAGAACTATCTCATTTCAGCAATCACTATGTAAAAGATGAAAACCCTAACGGTCTCCCTCGACTTGTCTCAAAAAAAAACCCTAAAAGAATCTTTAGAATACAGAGGGTTAGAACCCTACCTGTAAATGGCGGCGTAGATCTGACTTGTCGAGAGGTCGCGGGTTCGAGCTTGGGCGATGTCGGCTGTGAAAATCAAAGCTCAGGATGCGCAGCTTTGAAAACGCGGTTAAAAATGAGTTAACTTTACTTAATTTCCCTATTTAAGCCGCGCCAATCTGCCATTAATTACTCAGGAGTACAGACTGTTAGCGCGGATTTGCAGCTACTCTGACTTGGCGGGAAAACTGGAGGTCTCCGACTTAACCTATTTGGCGGGGTTTTCGAGCTCATCCGACCTGCGGAGTTCGTTTGGGGAACTGACCAAGTCAGCGATTGAAGGTTTTAGTGCAAAGTCAGACAGAGGAGATTTTAGCGCTAGGTCTGACAGACTGAAAATCGGTGCAGAGGTCAGTTGAGGCCAGATTCAGCGCAAAGGTCGGTGGAATTCAGTTTTAGCGCAAAGGTCAGTTGAATTCAGTTTTAGCGCAAAGGTCAGTTAAAGCCAGTTTTAGCGCAAAGGTCAGTTAAAGCCAGTTTTAGCGCAAAGGTCAGTTAAAGCCAGTTTTAGCGCAAAGGTCAGCTGAAGCCAGTTTTAGCACAAAGGTCAGTTAAAGCCAGTTTTAGCGCAAAGGTCAGTTGAAGCCAGTTTTAGCGCAACAAACTAAATCAAGGACTCCAGAAGGGGAAACAACAACCCTCCTTTAGCAAGTTTGAAGTGATCTTTTCAATGCAATCATCCTATCTAGGGCACAGATACTTAGACCATACAACCACTCCGAGAGAGAGAGATCAAAAACCAAACGACTCGCCAGCCAAAACAAAAAGAACAAAGGGGAGGGGCCCCCATGTTTAGAATGGGGCGTGTGTGCAAGGCACAACAGCTTCTTCTTGTATCATGGGATCATTTTGTTGTTTGGACTCACCCTCATCTTCTTCTTCTTCAATTTATGTGTCTCCTCCATCTTTAGCTTCCTCCTCAGGACCTTCTCCTTTTGATGGTTCTTTTTCCTGATCCTCCTCTGTCTATATTTGCTCTTCATTTGGCATGTTTATATCTTCTGCTTGTTCATCAACTTTAATTTCATCAATCTTTTCTAGTTTTTCTTCATCCTCAGGCCTCTTAATTGTGTCTTCTATATTGGTTGCACCCTCAGCATCTTTACCTTCCTTTTGTTGTATTTCAGGCCTACTTATTTGTTCTGTAAGTGCAGGGGATCCTACCATTATATCATCTTCTTTTGTTTCTTTTTCTTGTTCTTGCCTTCTTTCTGTGTTCTTCTCTTCCTTGCTCTATTCACCATACATATTCAAAATATTCAAGACATCTACCCCTGAAGTGCCAGCTTTTGTTTCACCTTTTGCTTGAGCAAGATTTTCTGTGATTGTTTCCTAAGGTACACTTTCCTTTTTAGCTTTTTCAATTTTATGTGCCTCTTCTTGCACATCTTTGATGATTTCAAGGGATACCAAGGTACCAAATAGATCTACTATCCTTGGTTATTCCTGTACCTTTTCCTTTTCAAACTCTAAACCTTGTTCAACTTCCATCTCGGCCAGAGGGTTTATCTCTTCTTCCTCACTTAAGAATTCACTAGATTCTTCTTCTATTTCAATTTCTCTTCCTACATATATTCTCCCTTCCTCACCTTCACTGCTGTCACTCTCAATATTGATAGTCTCAGTGGTTTGTTTGGCTTCATGTGCTTATGTCTTGTAGCATTTCCCCAACCAACTCTGTCTTTACTTGGACATATGCCTATCTCTTTCCTGTTGTAGTGGAGGCACTAGGTATATTACTCAACATCACACCTACCTGTTGTGCTCCAATGACTTCACTTGCTTTAGAAGTTTCTCCTTTGGATATACTTATTGGTATTACTCTTCTAAATTGTTGTCTTGCTCTTTCTTTGGAAATATGTGCTTCTTCTGCACTGATCTCATGACTCAACAATTTTGCATCTACAAATGTATCAGATGATACTACTACTATTATTCCCAATGCATAGGGATCCAATTGACCCTTCCACTTTATATCATAAATTGGCTGCAATTAAGAAAGGTGAAGGAGAGTTGATTGATAATTTTAATGATAGGTTTCAAAAGGCTTATTCTAGGTTAGTGGCTCCTTACATAGTGTTGGTTATTTCCCTGACTAGATGTTCATTCCTAGATTTCCCTACAAAGTAGCCATCAGTGATCAACAGGATCTCTGGGCCAGGGGCCAACAGTATAGGAGATAGACTCTATTTTTATCTCCTCTTCTTCTTCAGGCTCTGCAAAACCTAGGAGGGTATTCCCTACTCAACACCCATGAGATATAACTATGCAAAGATTGGGATGCTGACACAAAGCAGATAAATCCTCTTGTATGAAGACCAAAACTGTGGGATAAGTGCAAAGGGGCTAGCTTTGGGCTTATGTTCAATTGTGAATCAGAGGATCTTGGTCCTAAACTACTTCTATAGTCCTAAGGGTTGTTTTGGAAATTTGAATTTGATTTTATGTTTGGATGCAAAGCTGGACTTGGTGTATAACTTCAACACAGAGCTAGATTGGTGCCTATCTAGGGCTTGGAGTTGGTAGACATACACCTGTGAATGATCAGCATGAACAAAATAAAACTAGATTTCAAGGTGAGTTGATGGTATCTACCTTATAGACACCTCCCAATATAGAATGTTAAGTTATCTCTACTTATGGCATCCCTATTGCAATATATTCTTCCCAACACTTAATCTGAAAACACTTTAATCTACCCCTTGAGCAGAAGTTGAAAGATCAAGCATTCAATACAGGAATTCTATATCCTAGAATACTAGACAACCCTTAGATATCTAGATTCAGAAGAAGGATACATGCAATATTAGAGACAGAATTAACAAAACACATGCAAATACAGCATTACTCATATAAAATCAATCATGAAATCAGTAGATTCATGCATGAGACATAAAACAAGAGATACATAAACTCACAAGACCTCCTGCACAGAGCAACCAAAACTAGTTGTTTCTCATTACAGAGCTAGATATGTCTAGTTTTCAACAACCTCTAATGAGCAACACAACCTGCTATATATAGTAGGAAGGTCCTCAGCATTAATTACATGGCAAAAGTCAAAATTTTCCAGATACAACTCATTGAGAAAATGGCACTCAAACATTCAATGTAGTAGGTGGGAGAGGAGACAGGGAGTGATCTTGAGCCTTACACTGCCACCTGGGGATTCACATCTTTAGTCAGGTACTAAATCCATCCATGCCATCGCCCATGCCCTATAACATCTGCCATTAATGGCGTACCAACCCGCGGCCATCGGGAAATGCAGTATACTGTGCATCGCAAATCTTTCCTGCCAAAATGCATCATCCTGATATTTCAAATTATGCAGGATCAAATTATCCCACATGCACCCCGCGGCAACCTCCTTAACACTTTATATACTAGGTCATGAGCATATATGGTGTCGGTGCTTTTGCTCCTGACAACACTAATATAAGACCTTCATCATCATCATCCTCCAGCATGATATCCGGATACTCAATATCACCCTGACATCATCATCACCCTGCATGATAATCGCCCCCAAACATCACCCTGATATCTCGCATCAGCTTGATGCGAAATATCACCCTTATTAGAAAGATCACCCTAATAAGGAAAGTCACCTTGATATTCACCTTCATCGGCACAACCTGATGCATCGGAGAAAGATCCTCCTACCTTGCCGATACCAAATGTCTGGTCGATGAACATCCTACATGTCCACAAAAATCCTGATGACATCAGCATCATATCTACATACTGCGCATCTCCTCATATCCGGATGACATCATCGTCATATTGGGAAAAGGTGATAGTCTAAAGATCACCGGATATTTAGAAATATCACCCCCCCACAAAATATCATGCTGCACTAGACAATGCAAGAAGCTGACAGGCAGATATCTCCCTGATAACAAACCTCATTGTCATATCCGTAAATGTCCTATCTTGATGATTTCATCGTCACATTTAGAGCAAGGGTGATATTCAAAAGATGACCTGATATTTGGAATATCACCTGATATTGAGAATATCATCCTGCAAAGAAAAGGATGAAGGCAAAGGTCAAGCGGATATCACCCCCGTAGGAACATGACATCAGCAACATCCTAATGTTGAACAAACATAAGGTGACAAAATAACATCAGGGTGATATTAACAAAGATCACCCGATATTCAAATATGATGACCCCGATGAAAAGTGGGTCATACTTAGAAATTTCATAGTGCCAACATCAGGATGATCTTGATTAAGATCACCCGATATTAAAATATCACCCCGCGGCAAAGGTCGAGTTGGCAAATGCATGATGACCGCCACAAGATATCCAGACATGATGAGAAATGACCCATGCAAGAAATATCAGGGGGATATCTGGGAACATGATGATGATGACAACCCCTTCCTTGAAAATATCCTGATGATGCAGTAAAACACAGAGAGGGTCCAACACTTAGGAAATTTTTCTAGATTTCAAGGGAGGTGCACATCCTATAACCTTAAACGTAAATTATTACCAACATAGGCTTCGATTGGGGACGTACAGGTGCAAGACTGTAGTGAGAACCAGACTTCTCCAGGGTAGACTAGACAAAACCCAAAATTCAAAACAGGACCGACTACACAAGTATGTACAAAATATTTACAACTATTTTACATTGTGCACACAAGTTACTCATTCATGTGAAAAAGGTTTTAAGGAATTTGTTGTGTACCGGCAATTCCATTAGTTTACCATTTAGGGCTTGGAGAAAGTAGGAGTCTCCTCCATAGATATTGCTAATTTGATATGGGCCTATCCACAAGGGTTCAAATTTGCCATGTTTACCCTTATCCCGGTTCCTTGCATTCCACATAAGGACCATATCACCTATCTGAAAACCTCTCTCTGTAACCCTTCTATCAAACAGATACTTCACCTTTTGCTGTTTCTTGATGTTTATTTTTTGTGCCTCTGCCCTGATTTCATCTAGCTCAACCAGCTGATTGATCCTTTCAGTCATTGAATCATTAACCTCCCTATCATTCTCTTGTATGAACTTGTAAAGTGGTAGGAGGTTATTCACAGGCAATCTAGCTGCTGCACCATACACTAATTCATAAGGTGACCTTCCAGTGGCTCTTTTCATTGTCACCCTATCAGCCCATAATGCCAACTTCAGTTTTGAATCCCAGGATTTCTTATTTTTATCCATTATCCTCTTGATGATTTTCATTAGGCTTTTGTTGCTTGATTCTGCTTGACCATTTCCTTGTGGATGGTATGGTGATGTGTGAGACAAGTCAATTCCATATTTATTGCAAAAATCAAGAAATTCACCTGATCTAAAGCACATTGCATTATCTGTGATTAGCTTGACTGATACCCTAAACCTGATAATAATATTCTCTAGGATAAAATCTATCACCACCTTACTTGTAGCCTTTTTAGTAGGGATAGCCTCAATCCATTTAGTGAAGTAGTTAGTGGCAACCAGAATCCAACTATGTCCTCCACTAGATTTCTCTGAAATTTCCCCTATGAAGTCAATTCCCCATTGCTGAAATGGAGCTTCCACGGTTATAGTCTTGAGGGGCAATGCACCATCATATTTTAGCTTTCCTGAGAACCTTTGGCAAGGGTCACACTTTCTTATCATTCTATGTGCATCTGAGAAAAGCGTTGGCCACCAGTAACTAGCTCTAAGGACTTTGTGGGATGTTGTATAAGCAGGATAATGTCCACCACACACTCCATGGTGTCTATCATTTAGAATGTCCTTGGCCTAGTTTTCATCCACACATTTGAGTAATACACCATCATGATTTCTCCAATACAGTTCTCCTTGAACAATGATGTATTTAATAGCTTGCAGCTTCAAAGTTCTCTTCTGAATATCACTGAGGTGGGAAGGACAGTTCAAGTTTTACAAATAATATATTATGTCCTTGTACCATTCAGATTTTGATACATTGACATTCTCATTCTGGACTGCATTAACTTGGCATGCTTCCAAGTTTGACTGTGCCATCATCTTGGCTAACCCTTGTCCCCTTACCAACTTGATAATTTGTATCTCTATTTTGAACTCTTGTAATTTATTTATCCATCTGCACCTCCTTCCTGCTACCTCCTGCTGAGTGAAAATATCCTTGACTATTGCATGAGGCACATAGGCAACTATCTGGGATCCTACCAGATAAGGCCTAAAACTCTTGACTGCTCTGACTAGTGCATATGCCTATTTCTCCATGATATCATACTGTAATTTAGAAGCCTACAAGGACATACTAAAAAAAGCAATGGGCTGCTCAAAACCATCATTATTTTTCTATAGTAAACATGCAGCAATAGTATGGAAAGAAGCAAATGAAAACAACTGAAATGGCTTAGAAAAATTAGGAGACTTTAGCATAGGAGCCATCTTTATTGCTTCTTTGATGCTCTGAAATGATTCAATTGCTTCACTTTCCCGATTGGCAGTCTCACCCTTCTTCAACATTTTAGAAATGTTCCTTGTGGTTTCTGCAAAGTTGGGAACAAATCTTCTAACAAAATTGATCTATCCAAAGAAAGACTGAACACCTTTTACTATCTTAGGGATCTGAATTCTGTCAATTGTAGCTACTCTTTAAGGATCAATCCTAACTCCATCCTTGGAAACAATGTGCCCCAAGAGTTTCCCTTCTACTACCCCAAAAGCACACTTCTTTGGATTTAGAGAAATGCTATACTCTAGTGCTCTAATGAAAATCTACTCTAAGTGCATACAATGCTGCTCTTCCTTCTTTGAATAGGCAGTCAGATCATCCTGATAAATAGCCAAGGTTGAGTCAATCAACCCTGCAAAAGCAACATCCATAGCTCTTTGAAAAGTAGCACCTGTATTTGTTAGTCCAAATGGCATTCTTACATATACATAAGTTCCCCATGGAGTGGTGAAGGTAGTCTTGTATTGTTCTGATTCCTTTACCTTCACCTGATTGTAACCTAAGAATCCATCCATCATGGATAGGAGTTCACAACCAGTCACTTTCTGCAACATAGCTTCCATATTAGGCAATGGGTAATTATCCTTTAAGGAGGATATATTCAAATTTCTAAAGTCAACACAAAGCCTAATATCACCATTCTTTTTTCTAACTGGTACAAGGTTAGACACCCAAGTTGAATGTCTAATTGGCACAATTATTCCAGCCTCCCTGAGCTTCTTGAGTTCTTCTTGCATTTTTGGAGCTAAGGTAGGATTAATAGGCCTTTGCTTTTGTCTAAATGGCTTAGCTCCAAGCTTCAATGGGATCTCATGCTGGAATAGCTCTTCTCTGTAAGCTTTGAGGTCTTCATATGACCAAGCAAAGACATGCTTATACCTTTTCAGCAATGCTATCAGCATGCTCCTAATGTGTGGTTTGAGCTATTTGCCAATGTATACCTTCTTGGGGGCCTGAGATGTCCCCAAATGTATCTCCTCTAAGTCATCTTTATTTGTGGGAGATGTCTTTGTGACCAATTGGTCTCTATTGTCAAAAGATCTTTCTAAAGCTACCAACCCTCTAGGGATTTTGTTAGTCTTCAACTGAATTACTTCTTTCCCCATAAGAGTTTCTTTTCCATCTATAATTTCTACAAAATTTTGAAAATCAATTTCTTGGTTTTCAAATTCATCTATGCAGTGCAAAAATCTTAACAAGTCCTTGTCATCATCAAACACTTGCCAACTACATATGTTCTCTGGTACTACAGGTCTGATTTTAACTTCAACATTTGTAACACTTGATAGAGTGATATCATCTGGTCTTATTGCTACATTAGCTAAGAAATCAGCCATGACATTTTTTGATCTCTCTACCCAGCCTATTGAAAATGCATCAAATAGTTCAATGGTATCCCTAATAGCATGCTTGTATTGTTTTAATCTTTTGTTTTTTGAGGCATACCTATCTCTAATTTGGAACACAATTAACTCAAAATCCCCAAATACTCTTAGCATCTTGATTCCATGTTTGAGAGCTATATTTAAGCCTAAGAGTAAGGCTTCATACTCTACAATGTTGTTTGTACAAGCAAATCTTAGTAAGAAGGAGAATTTGAGGAGCTTACCAGTTGGAGATAGGAAAATAACTCCAGCAGCTCCAAAGCCTTCCTTTGCACAAGCTCAATCAAAATACATGGTCCATAGACCTTGCTAGTCTAGCTCTTGAGTGCAAACATGTTCCCCTTTATCCTCTTTATCATCTGAGACAACCCTAAAGTTATCACAATCGGTGTTCACAAAGCATATATGTTCTTCTGATTCTTGATTCTCTACTATCTCTTATGACCTTTCCTCTCTAATCATCTTGACATCTCTTCCATTCATTGGAATCATAGCATATGACAGGTCCAACTGCATACTTCCCCCAATAAGTGTTGCCTGTCTTCTTGACAACAGCATACCATACTGGGGCTTGATGTCAACCACTGTTATATTCATTTTGTAGGTCCTCTCTGGATATGCTACTAGTTTGAAATCCACATCCTTTATGATTCCAATGACAAGTACCTCTTTGGCATCCATAGCATAACATTTTCCACATGCCTTGTCTATTTTCAATCCAGCTTGCTGCATAATGGCTAAAGGCATGATATTTGTTGATGCTCCTGAGTCAAGCATACAATTTCTGATTACTTTCCCATTGATAACAAGGGAGACATAAAATGGCTCCACTTGCGAAGGGCACTTTGTCATGGTCATCCCTAAATACACCTTAGGGACTTCATCTTCTTCATTGCATATAGCATGCTTCTTACCTTGAATCTCATCATTTTGCTTAGCTTGACAAGGTACTCCTGAAATCAGGGATACTGTCTTATTCTTGATTTCTTCAACCTTCATAAGTTCCATCAATGGGACAGAAAGCTTTACCTAAGAGAGGACTTGAGTTATATCAAAGGGAGCATAATTTTGTACCACAGTTGTAGCTTGTGTTGTGGCTTTGTTTTTATCTTGAGATGAGCCAGCTTTAATCTTCACAGCTCCCTGATCATCATTCTTGTTTTGGGAACTTTTTCTTTGATCCTCAATTTGGGGGATTCTATTTTCTGGTCCTTGAGATTCATGACCTATTTTTTACTTAAAATTTTACTTATTATTGTTCCATTGTTTCTTATATGTTTCAGCCCCTCTATGATCATGCATTGGCTGACCTACAGAAATGCCTTCTGGCTGATATGAGTTACTTGCCTGAGCTTTACCTCTAAGGTTATAGTTGCTCCTGACTTGGGCCACTACTACAGCTATGAGAGCTCTAATCTCTTCATCAGAAGGTCTCCTTAGGTTACTCATAAAATTATGTGAGCCCTGAGCATACACATAGTTATCTTCATTATCTTCATCATAAAAAACTTGCTGATAGGTCTGAGTCCCAACATCTATACTCTCATCTGCGTCATGAGAATGATGTTCCTTGCTTATGGACAGAATATTAACATCATCATCCTGTACATAATGTGGCTCATTGCACTCATTACAGGACATAGCATTATCATACAAAGACTGAGCAATCATGCATTGTGACTATGAATGTGGCATTTGACAAATTATGCACCATGGAGTATCATCAGCAATATTTACAGCTTTCTTCAAAGGATCAGGAGTTTCCTTGGTGTGTGGAGTTCTCTAATTTGTGTTGTTACGTGGAAATACAGGTTTACCATTATGCCAATTGGCATTATATGGCATACCATGCAATGATGGCCTTTTGTCCTGCCTTTGGTAAACTTGCCTATCAGGATCTATCCCTTTTTCACTTCTAGCCAGTCTATAGCTTAGGTCCTTAACAACATTTGCTAGTTTATCAATTTTGTCTTCATGGGCAGATGTATTACCTTGAATATTCTGACGTTTGTTTAGATTCTGCAGAATTTTCACATCATCCCTTTTGTTTGTCTTGCCTGATGCTTTCCTATTATTCTCAAAATTTATTGCTATCTTGAAAGAATCCCTGAGAGTAGTAGGAACTTTATCTCTTAACCTATATGTTGTTTTGGCATCAAAAGCATTAATATATAATATTATGCACATTGGTTCATTTTGCCTCATGTGATGTGGCAATTTGTTCAACACTTTAGTAAATCTTGCATTAAAATCTGCAACCTGCTCATTTGACCCTTTAGTGATACTAGTGAACTCATTTACAAAAGAGCTAGGGTTAGTTTTGTCACCATATTGCTCCTTAAACATCCTTTTGAAATCATCCCATGACGAAATACTTCGGTCAGGTAGATTCTTTTACCATTCTCTAGCTTCATCAACAAGGGATTGCATGAATGATTTCATAAAGACATCCTCATGCTCAACCTCAAAGTTGTCCATGACATTTTGAAAAGCTTTTAAATGATCCTCCCCAGACATAGTATTATTTCCTGAAAACTTTGGCACTTGAAGCCTCACATGCTTGTCAATGGGGTTAGGATAACCAGGAATACCATCAAAAACTAGCTGCCTAAATCTATCCAACTGCATGGGTTGTCTATCAAACTGATTAGCATTAATATTTCTATTTACATTTTGATTTCTTAAATTATTTAATGGTATCCTAGCATTGTTTGCATCATGCCTAGTATTATTCTGCTGATACTGTACCTCATTTCTGCATTGATTTCTCTGCATATTTGCATTTTCAAGGGTAGGAACTGCATCCTGGTGAGCAATCCTCAGAGCTTGTACTTTCTGTCTCATGTCATCTCTGATTTTCATTGCCTACAAATAATCTATTTCTACTCTTAAACTTTTAATTTCATCAGCTAGTTGTTCTTCTCTGGGCATGGAGGTAGATGGTCTCATACCATTCTGATCATCATCTTCATCATCCCTTGGGGATTCTACTTCTTCAAATCTATCATTGGGATCCAAGAAAGGGCATTCTTGGAACACTTCTGACCTTATTTTTAGACTAGCACCCTGTTGTCTTTCATATGCACCTTGAATGTTAGCTTCTGCATTTGAAAAATAAGGCACATGTTGCCATGAAAGTCTAGTGTTATCTTGAATATCATCACTGTTCCTGGGGGAACCCTCATGACTGGTTGAGATGGTTCCTTTTCTTCTATACATCATCCTTCTTTCTACTGGTAACTCTTCAAATAAAGGATTACGTAGGGATCTTCTCCCCTGCATACAAATTTTACTTTACCGGCTGGGAGATTGTTTGGAGTTGCCACCTATAACTAGGAATTATTTTACCAGGGATGAAAAGACAATTTCTTTACTGCATGATTCCCCAGTAGAGTTGCCAATTTCTGTTGGTTATTTCCCTAACTGGATGTTCATTCCCAAATTTCCCTACAAAGTAGCCATCAGTGATCAATAAGATCTTTGGGCCAGGGGCCAACATTATAGGAGATAGACTCTATTTTTATCTCCTCTTCTTCTTCAGGCTCTACAAAACCTAGGGGGGTATTCCCTACTCAACACCCATGAGATATAACTATGCAAAGATTGGGATGCTGACACAAAGTAGATAAATCCTCTTGTATGAAGACCAAAACTGTGGGATAAGTGCAAAGGGGCTAGCTTTGGGCTTATGTTCAGTTGTGAATCAGAGGATCTTGGTCCTAAACTACTTCTACAGTCCTAAGGGTTGTTTTGGAAATTTGAATTTGATTTTATGTTTGGATGCAAAGCTAGACCTGGTGTATAACTTCAACATAGAGCTAGATTGGTGCCTATCCAGGGCTTGGAGTTGGTAGACATACACCTGTAAATGATTAGCATGAACACAATAAAACTAGATTTCAAGGGGATTTGATGGTATCTGCCTTACAAACACCTCCCAATACAGAATGTTAAGTTATCTCTACTTATGGCATCCCTATTGCAGTATATTCTTCCCAACACTTAATCTAAAAACACTTTAATCTACCCCTTGAGCAGAAATTGAAAGATCAAGCATTCAATACAGGAATTCTATATTCTAGAATACCAGACACCCCTTAGATATCTAGATTCAGAAGAAGGATACATGCAATATTGGAGACAGAATTAACAAAACACATGCAAATACAGCATTACTCATATAAAATCAATCATGAAATCAGTAGATTCATGCATGAGACATACAACAAGAGATACATAAACTCACAAGACCTCCTGCACAGAGAAACCAAAACTAGTTGTTTCTCATTAAAGAGCCAGATATGTCTAGTTTTCAACAACCTCTCATGAGCAACACAACCTGCTATATATAGCAGGAAGGTCCTCAGCATTAATTACATGGCAAAATTTGCCAGATATAGCTCATTAAGAAAATGGCGCTCAAACATTCAATGTAGCAGGTGGGAGAGGAGACAGGGAGTGATCTCGATCCTTGCACTGCCACCTGGGGATTCACATCTTCAGTCAGGTACTAAATCCATCCATGCCATTGCCCATGCCCTGTAACATCCGCCATTAATGGCGTACCAACCCGCGACCATCAGGAAATGCAATATACTGTGCATCGCAAACCTTTCCTGCCAAAATGCATCATCCTGATATTTCAAATTATGCAGGATCAAATTATCCCACATGCACCCCGCGGCAACCTCCTTAACACTTTATATACTAGGTCGTGAGCATATATGGTGTCAGTGCTTTTTCTCCTGACAACACTAGTATAAGACCTTCATCATCATCATCCTCTAGCACGATATCTAGATACTCAATATCACCCTGACATCATCATCACCCTACATGATAATCGCCCCCAAACATCACCCTGATATCTCACATCAGCCTGATGTGAAATATCACCCTTATTAGAAAGATCACCCCGATAAGGAAAGTCACCCTAATATTCACCTTCATTGGCACAACCTAATGCATCAGAGAAAGATCCTCCTGCCTTACCGATACCAAATGTCTGGCCGATGAACATCCTGCATGTGCACAAAAATCCTGATGACATCAACATCATATCTACATACCGCGCATCTCCTCATATCCGGATGACGTCATCGTCATATTGGGAAAAGGTGATAGTCGGAAGATCACTGGATATTTAGAAATATCACCCCCCCACAAAATATCATGCTACATTGGACAATGCAAGAAGCTGACAAGCGGATATCTCCCTGATAACAAACCTCATTGTCATATCCGTAAATGTCCCGATGACATCATCATCACATTACAATGTTAGGTCAGATTAGAAACCTGTAGTATGACCCTATCGAATCTAGATGACGTCATCAGCATATCACCTTAAGGATATCACCCTGATAACAGAACATCCTGATGATGTCATCGTCACATTTCGAGCAAGGGTGATATTCAGAAGATGACCTGATATTTGGAATATCACCTGATATTGAGAATATCATCCTACAGAGAAAAGGATGAAGGCAAAGGTCGAGCAGATATCACCCCCGTAGGAACATGACATCAGTAGCATCCTGATGTTGAACAAACATAAGGTGACAAAATAACATCAGGGTGATATTAACAAAGATCACCCGATATTCAAATATGATGACTCCGATGAAAAGTGGGTCATACTTAGAAATTTCATAGCGCCAACATCAGGATGATCTTGATTAAGATCACCCGATATTAAAATATCACCCCGCGGCAAAGGTCGGGTTGGCAAATGCATGATGACCCCCACAGGATATCTAGACATGATGAGAAATGACCTATGCAAGAAACATCAGGGGGATGTCTAGGAACATCATCATGATGATGACCCCTTCCTTGAAAATATCCTAATGATGCAGTAAAACACAGAGAGGGTCCAAGACTTAGAAAATTTTTCTGGATTTCAAGGGAGGTGCACATCCTATAACCGTAAACATAAATTATTACCAACACACAGTAAATGTAGATGCATTATTAGCCATGTATTATGTCACCCTTGATCCATTGACTGCTATGTTTGTCAAAAGAAAAGTTGACATAGACACAATATCTAAAGGCTATAAGGAGGTAGCCTCAGTAAATCAGGAAATGAGACAAAAAACTTATAATCCATTTCTTAATGGAGGAAACCCTGGGATACAAAGTCAAACACAATCCTAGAATGGAATTCCTACACATAATACTCTATTGTTGAATCCAGTTCCTACATACACACCTATGTATAATCCTTCTCCAATCCAGGCTATAGTCCCTTATACTGGTAACACTACCAATAATAATTAGAATAATGGTTGGTCTTTCTTCCATCCTCCACAGGATACATTTGTAGAAAAGACACAAGAGGATAGGGAATAAATCAAAGAAATAACTTCACACTTAAGAAGATTGACTACTGAAATGATACAACTGAGAAATGAAAATTTCTATGGTTGAAATAACCAAGGATATAGTCAGAACCATAATCAGAATCATAATCAAATTTATAACGAGGGTCAGAGTTCTAATTAGGGCCAGAATTATAGTCAGAGCCAAAATCATAATCAAGGACAAGCAATGCAAAATAGAGGACTTGTTGTAGATAACAAAACCTGGGGTAATAACAATATAAATCAGAATCAGCCAAGGCCACCTAGGACATGGAACACAGGGCCAAATAATGGCACTCTAGCTTCTCCATTTGAGAATTTGGATAATCAAGAGACAAAGCAAACAACTAGAATTCAAATGGCTAACGTAGCATTAAAGAATTGGTGTAGGATTCATAATACCAGTGCCCATGCTGAAGTAGATTGCCCTCAGTTTCATCTGGTAGCAAGTATTTTCAATGTAGATGTATAGGCTCCTACCTCTGAGTTTCTCATTCCCAAAGGTAATGAAATACTACCCTCAAGATATGAGATTGCTTTAGTTTTAGAGACTTTTACCTTTGCAACTAGGGAGGAAGAAGATCGGTTGTTAGAAGATGAGCCTTACTTTTGTGAAAACCTATATCCTGAATCAGCTTTAGTATTGAATGCTTTTCAATTTCCCTTTGAAGCTAAAAATGAAGTGTTATATGAAACAGAGGAGGTACAGGATTTTCAACAGTCTAACAAAAATCATACATACAATTTGAGCAATAACACTAGGCCAGGAGGTCCTTTCACTACTTCCACTCCTCCTGACAATTTCAATACTCCCCCGGATCAGAACGCTAGTAATAATCGTACTATATTGAAGGCCAATGATCATGTGAACAATGGAACAGTAGCACAAAAAGTCCAAACAGGTAAAACAGAGACAGTAGAAACAATGAGGTTAATGAGTTACTTGTCAGAAGAGATAAAGAAAATCAAGGTTAGTATACCTTTATGTGAATAATTGAAAAGTCTAGGGGTTAGAAATGCTTTTATAAAATCCTTGGATACATCTGTGACAAATGAAGTCTCTGTTGATGTGAATGTTCCTAGTAAAGATTCACAGCCCAAGGAAAAGAGTAAGAAAGTTGAATAGCCTTCCAATACTAATGTGGTCATGTATGTTGATAAGAAGGAAGCTCCTCCTGTCTTGTTAACTATTAGGATGTTTGGAAAGAAAATACATAATTGCATGGTAGATTCGGGTGCATCAGCTAATGTAATACCTTTAGGGATATTTAAAACCTTAGGACTGACTCCCACTAAATCTGCTAAAGTTGTTACACAATTGGATAAAACTAAGGTCAATGTGATGGGAGAACTGATGCATATTCAAATGCAGTTAGCCTTAGATCCTAGGGTGAGTTAGTTTATTGACATTCAGGTAGTGGATATACCTGTGAATTATGGGATGTTGTTGAGTAGAGACTGGTCAAAAATGTTGAATGGATATATGGCCACGGACTTTTCACATAGTGGTTACCTTGGAGAGGTGTTCCAAATCATATCAGGATAGAAGCTAAACCCAGGATGAAACACATGATTACAGAGTACAACAAGATGAATGAGATATTGTATGCTTCTATTGAACCTAGTGTTTATAGAGTCACTAATAAGGGAGTGCAAATTGAAGAAATCCTAATGCTAAATTTTAAAGAGAAACCTGTCAATAAAGAAATAGTAGTGTTTATTGAATCTGATGAAAATTCTTATGATGAGGAAGACAATGCAATAAATGGGTTTGGCCAGATCATTAGGCAGGAAATAGAAAACTGCATTGAACAAAAGATTCCAGTTCAGTGCAAGTTGTACAAAAGCATGTGCAAAGTCCATAATAAGCCACACTCTGAAGAAAATTGTGGAATGTGCAGAGACATTATTGAATATCAATATATAAAGTACACAAAGAGGATGGAACTACAGGAAGGCAAAGGTAATCCTAATCAACTAGAGAGATACTTTCAAGATAACATGGATGTAGTAATTCTAGATTTAGAAAAAGAAACAAAGGATAAGAGTCTCTGTCATTCTGATTTACAAACTGAAAGTATAAATATGCAAGTAGGTCAAAATGAATTGTCTATGAAGAAACAAGATAGTACCTCACATATGATAGGAAAAGCAAAACATGCCAGAGTAAAGGGTCAAAAGAATAAAGAAGGCATGTGGACACTGAAATGTGATGGATCTAAATCTAAACAAGGTGCAGGTGCAAGTGTAGAACTTATAGATCCTAATGGTAAGTCCTATTTAGCAGCATACAGGCTACAATTTTCTTGTACTAACAATGTAGCAGAATATGAAGCTTTGATTTATGGACTTATCATGGCTATCAAGAAAAAGGTGAAAATGATCAAAGTGTTTTTGGATTCTGAGTTAGTGGTCAGACAAGTAAGAAAGTTGTATGCATGTAATTATAAGAAAATGGTTTGTTATAGGTATATGGTGTGGGATTTGATTGATTCATTTGATGCCTTTAACATAGAACATATTTTTAGAGAATTGAATCATAGACCAGATGCATTAGCAGTTGCTGCTAGCACTTTGGAGCCCTTAACATTGTCAGGTTTGAAAATATGTGTTGTTGAATTAGTAAATGTTCCAAGTATACTAGATAATGTTACTCATTTTCAGGTATTCAAGGGAGATCAGCAAATTGTGGATTTTCTAACTTGTAATGGGGTGTTTGAAGCCCAAATCATTAATGAACAGGAAAGACCTGATGTGTCTTGGAATGAGGAAGATACAATAAATTTGAAAAGCAATTTCTTACCTAAGGGAGTAATTGAGTTAGAACAGATCTTTGACTTTGATGGGGTAGTAAGACAAAAAGATTTACCCAAAACTGAAGGGGGTAAATGTGATCCATACAACTTAGGAACAGAGCAAAATCCATAGAATGTATTGATTGGAAAGGCTTGCTCTGAGGAGTTAAGGAAAGAAATTGTGGATGTTTTGAAAGAATACAAACATGTCATAGCATGGACATATGAAGATTTGAAAACATATGATACGTCCATCATAACTCATGTAATACCTTTGAAACCAGATTTTAAACCATTTAGGCAGAAACAAAGGCCTGTGAATGCTATTTTAGAGTCTTTAATCTTTGAAGAAGTGAAAAAATTGTTGTCTACTAGGATAATATTCCCAGTAAGACATTCAACCTGGGTAGTTAATTTAGTACCTATGAGAAAGAAAAATAGAGACATTAGGTTATGTGTAGATTTTAGAAACTTGAACAAGGCCTCTAAAAAAGATAATTATCCCTTACCTCCAATAGATGAAGTGCTGCAAGCAGTAAATGGGGCTAAGATGATGTCTTTTCTCGATGGATTTTTAGGATATAACCAAGTGTTAGTTGATAAGGAAGATAGGTTGAAGACTACTTTTACTTGCAAGTGGGGAAATTATGCATATAGAAGAATGCCTTTGGTTTAATCAATGCAGGTGCCACTTTTTAGAGAGCCATGGACATTGCATTTTGTGGATTATCATGTAAATGGATTGTTCTTTATATGGATGATTTAACTGTTTATTCTAAGGATGCATCCACTCATGCTAAAGATTTGAGAAGAGTACTTAAAAGATGTGAAAGGTACGGGATTTCTCTCAACCCAAAGAAATGTTCATTTGGTGTAACTGAAGGAAAATTGTTAGGACATGTCATTTCTAAAAATGGGATATCCATTGATCCTGATAGAGTAGAAGGCATAAAAAAATTGCAATTACCAAATAGTAAGAAAGAATTAAAGTCCTTTTTTGGTAAGATTAACTTCGTCAGGAAGTTTATTACAAGATTTGCAGAAATTGTGCAACCATTAAACATCATGCTTAAGAAGGATGCAAAGATAGAATGGACACCAATAGCCAAGGCTACATTTGAGGATATTAAGGAGTCCATTTCTAATCCTCCTGTGTTAGCAAGTCTAGATTATACAAAGCCATTTTACATATATTATTTTGCATCTTCACATTCAGTTGCAGCTACTTTGACACAAGAGGGAGAAGATAATGAAGAAAAGCCCATAGCTTTTATGAGTGCACCTCTGAAAGATGCACAACTAAAATATCTTGATATAGAAAGATAAGCATTCGCACTAGTAAGAGCAGTTAAGAAGTTCAGACATTACATCTTACAAAGTCAAGTTAAGGCCATAGTACCAGATGCAGTAGTAAAGATGTTGCTGATGCAAAATGAGACTGGAGAGAAAAGAGCCAAATGGATTACAACATTGCAAGAGTTTGATATGGAGATTATTCCAATGAAGCTGGTCAGAGGACAAGCATTAGTGCAGACCATAGCAAATACAAATCCAAATTTGGTCAAGCAGCAGTATGTGTTGAATACTAATGATGCATCAAGCCGGTATGATGATTTGAATACTTTTCTGATATAGGGCAAATATCCAAGTAAGATGAAATCTTCTCAGAGGATATTTTTAAAGATTAAAGCACAGAGGTTCATGGTACAAGGAGTTCTTCTATTCAAGAGGAACCATGAAGGCATATATTTAAGATGTTTAAACAGAGCTGAAGTAGATAAGGTATTATCAGAGTTACATGATAAGTGTGGAACTACTCATGGTTCTCATTTAGCTACTACGCATAAGATATTAAGAGTAGGATATTATTGGCCTACAATGTTCAAAGATACAGAGAGTCACATTCAAAGTTGTCACACATGTCAAACTACAGCAGACAAGGGAAGAAATCAGGCTAATCCATTACAACTAGTCATTGAGTCTAGGCCATTTGTACAGTGGGGCTTAGATTTCATTGGAGTTATAAATCCTCCATCATCTACAAGACATAAGTTTATATTGACAGTGATTGATTATTGTACAAGGTGGATTGAAGCCACATGTTGCAAGTTTTCTACCACTGAGGTAGTTATCAAATTCCTTGAAGAAAACATCATAACAAGGTTTGGAGCTCCATATTCGCTGGTATGTGATAATGGCCCTACATCTTCTTCTTTGAAATTTTCTAAATGGGCATTTGAAAATGGGATAGTTTTAAATTTTTCTTCAAACTATTATCCTCAGGGGAATGGTTTAGCTGAGTCTACAAACAAGATTTTATTGGATATAATCAAGAAGCTAATTGAAAAGAATCCTAGAGAATGGAATACATTGTTAAAATATGCATTGTGGGTAGATAGGACTAAGGTTAAGTCAACCTTGGGCAATGCACCTTATCACCTAGTTTATGGGGCTGATCCCATACTTCTAGTAAATCTAAGAATACCTATCTGAAATTTTGCTAATGAATACTTAGGATTTGATGATCATAGAGAAGCCAGGATAATCCAAATGTTACAATTAGATGAGAAAAGAGATCAAGCTATTGAGAAATTTGCTAAACATCAAGTAGTGGTCAAAATATGGTTTGACAAAAGAGCAAGAGTCAAAACATTCAGAATATCAGACTTAGTGTTGTGTTGGGATAAAGCACATGAAAAGAAAGGAAATCATGGAAAATTTGACAAATTATGGTTCGGTCCATTATAGGTCACAAAAATAATAGGAGATAATACTTTCAGGCTCAAGACCTTGACTGGAGAAGATGTGCCATTACCTGTTAATGGCCAACATTTGAAACATTACTTTTAGGCTTGAGGTGAAGGTAGTTGGGATGTTCTATATCATAAGGTGAATAATGTACAGTTTTGTTTGGTGTTGTTTGGTTTTGTTGTGTGGGTTTGTGTGTTGTGTTGCCTTGGTATGGATGTTTGTTTTGTTTTGAAGTATATAGGAGCAGACTAATAACTATTGAAAACAATAAAAAATTTAGAACATTCAGGTTAATTATTTGAAATTTATGCATAACTTGTTGTGACTGTCATGAATGTAGAAAATGGTTTGGCTTGTGAAATTTTGTATTCAATAACTGTGCATTGAGTATTCAAGGGAGGTTTCTCACAATGACACACCTAAAATCCTTGGGTTTGTTGAACATATCAGTGTAGATATTAGGTGAAAAATTAGAGGTCACCCTTGCTACCATTACAATTCTCAGCTTAATTTCAGCAAGTGATTACTCCTTGCATCGTGAAGTTACAAATGTAATACCTTATAAAGTTTCTATCTTACACAAAGTATAAAATAAATAAATAAATAAAATGGATTTTATTGAAAATCTAGATTAATCCATCTAAGTAACTCTACCGAGGCTATAGACGCTTGCTAGCAGTGGGGCTCTACTTAGGAGAATTGTAACAATAACCTTGTCGGGGCTGTAGACGCCTACTGGTAGTAAGGCTCTATTCAGTTGGCTATGAGAGAATGACATCAACTATGTAGGTTAATATTGGTCACTGGTTTGTTCAACTAATTTTCAAGATGAGGAGTATTAATCAAGTGCACCCACTTAATCTAAATGAAAAATTCATGCACCTTATTAAATACATTAAGTCTCAAGTTGGATAATGATTTACAGAAAAGATAGTTGGAAATTATGAATTTATTTCATTTAGTTTTCATTAATGGTTTTAATTTAATTGTTTTATTTAGTTGCTAGTTGTTGTGATGCTCACAACACGCCCCATTTTACTTCTTAGCAAAATGAGGACCCCTGTTGTGACTGTGGCTCTTTGCTTGGGTGTGGGTCTACTTGGTGGTAAAAGGGAAAAGGAAGTGAAAGTTACAAACCTTGTTGAAAATAAAGAAAAAATAGCATTAAGTACCAGAGCAGAATAGGAGTGAATTCCTTATCAAAAATGAGTAAGGGTTGCTTTCTGAACCATTTTAAAATTCCCAATATTCAGCAAGATATGTGTGTTTTTGTGAAATGCATTATAGGAGGATTTGTATGTTGCATATACAAAGTCATTTATATGTCAGGTCGTTGTATGAGTCACATAAAAGAGTTATCAGGTTTATTATATCATTATACTTGTATGCATTTTGCTAACGCTTTATCCTTACATACAAGTCGGACCTAACAGAATTAAGAGGTGAAATGGGTAATCAGTTAGGTCCATTAGATGTATCTTAAGTTTGTATGTTTGATAAAAAGAAACATACAAGGCAATATACAACATGATATACATGTCGTGGACCTAAATAGAGTATTCAAATTGGTTCTGTCGTGTTATGTTTTGTTGCTTGTATATTATATGCTAAGGATTATACAGTTTGATATACATACAACACAGATCTCAAAGAAAATTAAAATATGTTAAAGTAATGCATTGTACCTCAACGTATATGGAAAAGGTGCACTTCACTTTATATGCATGTTGGATCTAAAAAGTTATATATTACAGTTTATAAAACATGAGAAGTCTGAAAAGGAAGATACAAATGAGTTGGTATGTATCAGGCTTTGTATCTAAGAGATTGATACAAGTATAGTTGTATCATGGAATACAAGTGAAAAGGTAAAGTGGGTCCCACCGCTTGTATATTAGGCTTGTATGATAACAATGTATATCTTAAATATATAAGCCTATGTACAAGAAAATATGCAAATAGGAGATAAAAGTCGTATGCGAAAAGGAAGTTCAATACAGAAAAGTCTTTGTATGTTTGGAGCACTTGTATGTTTATGATATACATATTTGAGATACAAAGGAATAAAAGGCATCGTGGAAGATAAAGAGTAAAAAGGAGGTTTGTATAAGGTTGTTTGTATATGCATTTGTATCTAATGAGACATGCAAAGATCGATATACAAAGCAGGTGATACAAGTACGGATAAAAGGGAAAGGGAAATAGCCTTAGTTGGTTTCTTGCATATATGTGTTCGTATGTTAAAAGATACAAGGAAACATACAAGTGAAACATACAAAAGAACATACAAGGAAAACGGTATGTATGCAGAAATGAACTAAGGGTTAAAAGTTCAAAAAACTTAAACACTGAAATAGAAAGATGAAGCTTTAGGTGCATTAATTGCTGTAATTAATGCTGATATAACACCCAAAAAGAGTAAAACTCAAGGGAGTTAGGGTAAAATTAACATTATTTGCTTTCGGATTTGCATTGCTAAGAGTTTAAAAACTGCAGAAAGAAAGAATTGTTATAGAGATTGAACAGAATTCATCAAGGTGACGGAATTATAACAACTGGACGGAGAAAAAACGGTAAAGTAAGTCAACAACGGAAAGTCGAGTGGTCAAGAAAAAATAGGTATTTATCCCAAAATGTCGTTACATTTAAGTTGGTAAAAATACATGAAAAATTCAGTAACTTCATTATAAAACGTAGGCATTTGTTAAATCACTATTTTAGCTGCTAATTATCTGGGTAGAGCTTAACAAATGTAAAGTCAAAACAAAAAGGACAAACTGGGTTAGGGTAAAATGGTAAAAAATAGAAATTCATAGTAAAACCCTAGATAGGAAAGTAAAACAAAAGTTAAAAGATGAATTTTCTATAGGATGGCCCCTAAGCAAAAAAAGGTAGATATAAGGGGTGAGGTGAAAAAGGAGAGGAAACTGCATAAAGAAATAGAGAAAGAAGAATTGCCATTACAAAGAGGATATCCGACATTGATTATTAGCAGTGGAGTAGGGACGGATACAAACATTGGGAATTACAATGCAAATGATGTTTTATAGAAGATCACAGCAGTAGATGCTACACTGGATATGAAGTGTATATGGGAGAGCAGGTTGTATAGAGCTGCAGGTTTTCCATTAGCTATGGAGGCCAAAGATTTGTGTTTGGATTGTTTAACTCTGTATGACTTATCAACCAGGAAGATTATGCTTTATGACAGACTCATTGCAGATTTATCCACAGAGGGTATTGCAAGGACATTTGGCCTAGAGATTAATGAGAAAATGGTAGATATAGACATAGATCAATACAATGAGGATTTTCAAATCAATGAGAGGGAGTGCAGAGGTAAGATATTTTACAATTGGTAAAGCCTAGAAAACAAACCCAAGGCTGTAGTCAAAGTGCACAAGAATTTGATGAGAATATATTTTAAAGAGGAAATATACCTAATGATTACAATGCTAAGTAGATTGATAGGATTGAGAGAGGGCACTAAATGTGAACCCTGGATGTTTACTGTTATTGAGTTCATAAGAGAAGCAGAAAAGGAACAAGGACAAATTCATTGGGCCAAGGCCATAAGCACTGCTATATGGAAACAAGCCATGCTAAGGAAGCAAAAGTTGTTGCCTTTTTATTTGTCTTCATATGTATTATATTCATGTGCAGTAGAAGTGAGACCATTCATACATGGAATAGATAGGGTTGGGACCTTAGGCAGTGGTCTAGGACAGAAATTGGTATATGAGCATTACCCTGATCTACAAGAGGAGAATACATTGAAGAACTATGTTTTGGTTAATGATGTGTTTTATACCTACATGGTGAGAATTCTAAGGGAAGGACCTGATAAAATATTGTCTAAGGATGCAGAAGATGCAATTGGGTTACACAGTTCATGGTATATCCAATTTCTACATTTTACTTGTATCAGAACTGAAGGATTTGAAGGAAAGCCTTTCATGTTACCCTGGTATCCTTCTGACAAATTGATTGTGTTGGAGTTTTCAAGGAAAAATCTAAACGCTTTTAGAATGTACAAGAAAAAGTTTAGCAAGGGAAACCTTAAGCTACCTTGGGCTATAGGTAGAAATTCATGCTACAGTGAGGAAGTTACTGGGTATTTAGAACAAGAGCTGAGATATTATGGATTTGAAGAATTTGATTTGGCTAGAAAGTTTGACCCCTTCCACAGGATTCAGAATACAGTTGATAAAAAGTATAAGCATCAGATACACATTGAAGATTTTTGGTCTGATTGCAAAAATGATAATGAGGTGAGGAAAGATTAACAATTGAGCAAATGAAAACTATGGGAGATATTTATGTTCCTCTAGAGGTTCAAGAAGATGATAAATTGATGCATCATAGTTATGCAGAGGCCAAGATTGCTCCTATTACAGAGCCTAATTGGTCACACCTTTGGAACAAATCTCTAGACATATTGTCCAAACTAGTTATATTATTTTCAAAGACATGCTTAAAAGACCGGATTGAAGAGCTCAAAGCTGAGGGGAAGGAAATCACATATCCTAAGAAAGGGAGGAAGAGAGTAAGAGAACCTAGTGATGATCCCCAGTGTTTTTATGAGAAGAAGAGGTAGATTGTAGAGGCTAAGATTGTAGAGAAAGATAAGAATGCTACTCTGATGGATCCATGTGCATTGGGAATAATAGTAGCAGTATCATTTGATACATTTGTAGATGCAAAATTGTTGAGTCAAGAGATCAGTGTAGAAGAAGCACAGACTTCCAAAGAAAGAGCAGGACAACAAGTTAGAAGAGCAATACCAATAAGTATATCCAACGGAGAAACTTCTAAAGCAAGTGAAGTCATTGGAGCACAACGGGTAGGTGTGAAGTTGAGTAATATACCTAGTGCCTCCACTACAATAGTAAAGAGACAGGCATATGTCCAAGTAAAGACAGAGTTGGCTGGGGAAATGCTGCAAAAGTCACAAGCAGGGGAAAGGAAGGGAGAATGTATGCAAGAAGAGAAATTGAAATAGAAGAAGAATCTAGTGAATTCTTAAGTGAGGAAGAAGAGATAAATCCTCTGGCCAAGATGGAAGTTGAACAAGGTTTAGAGTTTGAAAAGGAAAAGGTACAGGAAGAACCAAGGATAGTAGATCCATTTGGTACCTTGGTATCCCCTAAAATCATCAAATATGTTCAAGAAGAGGCAGATAAAATTGAAGAAGCTGAAAAGGAAAGTGTACCTGAGGAAACAATCATAGAAAAGGCTACTCAAACAAAAGGTGAAACAAAAGCTGGCACTTCAGGGGTAGATGTCTTGAATATTTTAAATATGTATGGTAAATAGAGCGAGGAAGAGAAGAACACAGAAAGTAGGCAAGAATAATAAAAAGAAACAAAAGAAGAGGATACAATGGTAGGATCCCCTGCACCTATAGAACAAATAAGTAGGCCTGAAATAGAACAAGAGGAAGGAAAAGATGCTGAGGGTGCAACCAATACAGAAGACACAATCAAGAGGCCTGAGGATGAAGAAAAGCCAGAAAAGATTGATGAAATTAAAGTTGATGAACAAGCAGAAGATATAAACATGCCAAATGAAGAGCAAATACATACAGAGGAGGATCAGGAAAAAAAACCATCAAAAGGAGAAGGTCCTAAGGAGGAAGCTAAAGATGGAGGAGACACAAAAATTGAAGAAGAAGAAGATGAGGGTGAGTCCAAACAACAAAATGATCCCATGATACAAGAAGAAGCACCTCAAGAACAACAGCCTCCACCTTAACAGCAGCAACAACAGAACAACAACAATAGCAACAAGACCAAGGGGAAACAGAAAAGCCTGAGGAAGAGGTAATAAATGAAGAAAATGTTGTTACAGAAACAAAAGAGATTCCTACTTGGCTAGGAGTAGAGATAAGAAAGGAAAAGAAGGAGGTATAATTGGTACCAATTGATATTAAAAGTTTATTGGGCAATACAACACCAGGAAAAGAAAAGAGAAAGGATAGAACAATGCCAGCCATACAAAGAGGTCCAGATGGATCTAGGATGTTGAACCTGGCCATACCTTAGAAGGAGAAGACTAAGGGAGAAATAACCTTAGATGAGCATAAGATATTAAATTTTGACCTTGGGCCTACTACACGGGAGCAACACATAAATGAGTGGGAAGACATGCACCAAGTGATAGTAGAAATGTTGAGAAAAGATAAAGACAAACAAGAATATTTGAAGGGACACATTGTCCAATTCAGCAATTTATTAAAGGGATATTTGATCCCAATACAACAGTGCCAGAATTGCCTAGTGACATAGCAGTTGTATCCAAAGATGAAATAAAGGACATGGAAAATAAAAGGCTTAAGGCCAATGCATTTGAAGAATGGTTTAATGATTTCATGAAAGAAGCTGAATAGGTAATAAATCAAGCAGTGGAAAGGTGGGAAGTAATTACAAAGGAAAAGAATAGATGCAGTGTACTTATACACAATTTCCAATTCAGAAAGGAAGAATGCAGATTTGAATTGAAACAGGTAATAGAAATTGAGGAAAGAATAGAAGAATTAATAAATGAAGGAGTAATTACCCCTTCAATGGCAAATCAAGTGCCACAGGTGAGGTTGGAAGTAAAGTTTGAAGAAGAGAATCTCAGAAAATGCATAACAATTGCTCAAGAGTTAGAAGAAAAAGTGGATGACATAATCAGAAAGCATAAAAGGATAATAGAAAAACTATTACATCATGAATGTGTGGATACACCAGTGTATGAAATAAAGAGGGCTTTGACAGAATTTAATGCAATTTTTACACCATGCATGGAAAATCCAAATGCGTATTTGAGCAAACAGATTATTGATTCATTAATGGAGGAGAATTCAAGGATGAGGAAATACAAGAAGAAGACTGTAGATTCATATAAGGAAACAAAGAAATTGAAGGATGGAATTACAATGCAGGAATTTGTATGGACAAAGAGTCCAAGAGGAGACCACACTTTTGTAGAAGGTATAATCAATAATTTCAAATCACACTTAAAGGAATAAAATTGTAAAGGGAGCAGCAGTTTTGGAAAAGTCAAGTAAAGAGTATCAGCATGCATAAGTCAAAGAAAGGGGGGAATCTTACTTTGAAAAGATTCCAACAACATGCTTTGAGAAGGAAAAGATACCTTTTAGATATTTTGAGAGGTGATTAGAGATGAATATACACCATTGATTAATAATAAAAGGATCTCAACCATAGATGAACTTTGTAGACATAGCAGTGAGAAGTTTCAAAATCTATATAAGAAACTCTATTACTTGTACATTAATTACACAGGGATTTATGAAGTAAGAGCTAACAATTATAGTTTGTTGGAGCATTTTGAATAGAAGAATATTTTAGTTTAGAGTAGAGGGAGGTCGCCTGTGTCTGCACTAAGGAATGCGTGGAATGTCCAGCTTTCTTATTATATCTGTAAGAGGTTTGTAAGTTCTTTGTTAATTTGATTAATGAAACAAGCCAATTATTCATACATTGTAAACCATACATGATTGTTTAGTTCAAATACAAGTAAAATTGGAATTCTGCATCTATCTTCTGAGTGTTTTCTGACTTTTAATTATATTTGGATGTAGTACATCTTTAAAAGCTTGCAATCTTAAATGTGTGTTCATGAAAATACTCAGGGCTCCGCATTTAATGATTTAGTCTGTTCATTTTATCAAGTGACATGCTTCTTACAATGTAGATAATAGAACATTTAGATTCTACACTAGTGTAATGTGTTAGATTTAGGGCACACAACTAAGAGGGAGGGTGAATTAGTTGTGCAAGACTTACTCTCAATTTACACACTTAAATTCTTTTAGTGATTAGCAGCATATTTAAGCATGAGACATAATGCATTCAAATCAAAAGAAGAAACTCATCAACACATGAGACACCAAGATTTTGACGTGGAAAACTCGGTTAAGGGAAAAACCATAGGGTGATTAACCCAAGAATGTATTCTCTGTTAGAAGAATAGAAAGAACAAAAATGGTACATGCCAATTAGGGCTCACTGCCCGAGCACACTGCTCACAAGAGGCTCACTGCCTACAAGAGACACACTGTCTACAAAGAAATAAGTATCACATACATGAACTAGAGAATAGCATCTTCACCATGCTTGAATTAGTTCCATTAAGCTTAATACTTCTACTCTACCTTTCGCTCTCTTCTTCGCTACCACTCACTCATCTCCACAAGACACACTTCAAAATGACTTCACAATCCCTTATTTATACAAGGCATCGACTTAGGAACAATCATCTAAGTTAGCAAACACCTGCAAGAACATCCACAAGATGTGTAATACATCCGGTCGGCCAATCTCAAGAAGAACACCAATATCTGGTGGTTATTCTTCAAATGCAAATTCTAACATCCATGTGGACTACCAACATGAACTAGACATGATCCAACGATCATCATAACCTTCCCTAAATCACCAAGAACATTCGCACTTCAACAGCCTACTGGAATTCTTCTCTCCTTCATCCAGAGCTTCAAGAACACAGTCTATCATCACTGTCACAAAGGAATAGGCTCTTCCAGACCTTCAAACCACAAGCCAATCTAGTTGATACTTTACAGGGACATCCTCAACACTCCCTCAAATCTGTAGAATGGGAAAATGAATTTTTAGATCTCACCGGACCTATCTATGACACTCTGTCACCTCTGAACACCTGCCAGAACTGGTTCTACTTGAGTGACCATAAATTCCTTAGATCTTCATGCGGACCTCTAAAAACTTGACTGGAGCATCTTAAGACTTATATCTACAAACCCTATAAATCGCATCCTTTGATCCTCAACCTATTGAGGACGTTTACCTTCTTATCATCATTTTCTTCATTGTTCCTGATTGAGACTAAGTTTCTCAATATCCTCAGCACACAGCTCATCTAATCCTTCTTATTAATGCAACATGAGTATGTTGACATCAATGACAACACCGGTTAGGTCCATACTTGCAACAATCTCCCCCTTTGTCATTGATGGCAACATATGATGTGAAAAACCATCAAGACAAGAACTTCTCCTTACAACTCCCCCTATCAGCAACAACTATTCACATATCTTCTCTTCCTTTATTGCTCTCCCTTTGATCAGCAACCACTTGTTTTTCACATGTCTTCTCTCCCCCTTTGACATCAATGGAAAAGGGCTCATACTTACAACTCCATCACTTCATAACATACTAGTTACTCCCCCTGAGTAGCAACTCCCTATCATCAATTCGGATCACAAGATATGACTGTGATATCCACCAGACTGATGCACATCAGTGCATCCTAGTTCATCACCGGAGGGGCAATAACCCCTAACTTCTCCCTGAGATACTCAAAAGAGTCCTTAGGAAGAGGTTTAGTAAAGATATCTGCAATCTGATCCTTGGAGGGTACATACTCCAATCTGACTTCATCCTTGTTCACTTGCTCTCTCAGAAAATGAAACTTGATAGATATATGCTTAGTCTTAGAATACAACACCAGATTCTTGGATATACTTATAGCACTTGAATTATCATAGAGGATTGTGATAGGCTCCTCATACTCTACTTTAATATCTCTTAGCATCTACTTCATCCACTAGACTTTAGTGCAACAACCTGTTGCTGCTATGTATTCTACTTCAGTTGTAGATAGGGATATTGCCTCTTGTTTCTTGCTTAGCCAAAAAACCAATCTCTTTCCCAAAAAGAAAGCTCCACCACTGGTACTCTTCTGGTCATCCACATCTCCTGCCCAATCAGCATCTATATATGCATGAAGAGAGAAATCATGATCTTGAGGATTCCACAAACCATACTCAACTGTTCCTTTTAGATACCTAAAAATTCTTTTGATTGCCATGACATGAGATTCTCTAGGATCAACCTGGAATCTTGCAACAAGACCAATAGCCAGCATTATATCTGGTCTAGTTTGAGTGAGATACAATAATCATCCAATCATTGATCCATACTTTGTCTGATCTACCTTAGGAGAGTCATCATCTTTGCTCAACTTACATCCGGTTGCCATGGGAGTGTTCATTAGCTTTGAATCTTTCATTCCAAATTTCCTCAATAATTCTTTCACATATTTGGTCTGAGAAATAAAGATTCCTTTCTTTGATTGAGTAATTTGCAGACCCAAGAAGAAATTCATTTCACCAAGCATTGACATCTCAAACTCACTTTTCATTTGATTTGCAAAGGTTTTACACATGCTGTCTCTTCCTCCAAAGATGATATCATCAACAAATACTTCAACAATCAATATGTTTTCATGATCAATTTTGAAATATAAGTTACTATCAGCAATACCCTTGTTGAAGCCAATCTTTAAAAGATGTTTGTCCAATCTTTCATACTAGGCTCTTGGAGCTTGCTTTAGTCCATACAGTGCCTTCTTCAGCTTGCAGACCATATCACTATGCTCAGATAATTGAAATCCATCCAGTTGTTCAATGTACACTTCTTCTTCTAAGTCACCATTCAAGAAAGTAGATTTGACATCCATCTGATACACCTTGAAATCCTTGAAGGTAGAAAATGCAAGAAATAATATGACTGCTTCAATTCTTGCCACCGGAACAAAAGTTTCTTCAAAATTAATTCCTTCTATTTGAGAGTAGCCCTTGTAGACCAATCTAGCTTTGTTTCTGATTACTTCACCAACTTCATTTAGTTTGTTCCGGAAGACTCATTTGGTTCCAATTACATTCTTGTTTCTAGGTTTGGGAACAAGATCCCAAGTTTGATTTTTCTCAATTTGCATCAACTTTTCCTCCATTGCTTTGGTCCAGTTTTCATCATTGTAGGCTTCATTTATTGTCTTAGGTTCAATCTTTGAAATCAGACAATATTCATCTGAGTTTTGAGTAGTTTTCCTTCTAGTTTGCACACCTTTGCTTTTGTCACCTATGATCTGATCTTTAGAGTGGTTCACTCTTACATACCTTGGAACTTTGGGAGTTTCTTGCACTTCTGCTTCTTGATCAGGCTCATTTAAACCTATCTCTTCTTCCTGATTTACCAGATCAGTCTGAATCTGACTTTCAGAAGAGGATTGAACTCCTTGAACCAGAACACCATTTTGATCATCTTCATCATATTCATAAAACCTTGAGGGTTTCTCTATTCCCTCATCAACCTTCACATTTGTACTTTCTATTATCTTTCTTAGTCTCTTGTTATAACACCGATATGCTTTGCTTTGAGTAGAGTAACCCAAGAATATTCCTTCATCACTTCTAGCATCAAACTTGCCTAGATCTTCATCTCTTTTGATGTAACATTTGCTACCAAAGACTCTAAAATATCTTACAATAGGAGTAATGCCAAACTAGAGTTCATAAGGGGTCTTACCGGTATTGCTTCTGATTTGAACTTGATTAAGAGTATAGACTGCAGTGCTAACAGCTTCTCTCCAATAGATCTGAGGAACATTTGCTTCCATCATCATGGTCCTAGATGCTTCCTGGATGGTCCGGTTCTTTCTCTCCACTACTCCATTCTGCTGTGGAGTCCTCAAAGTAGACAACTATCTCTTAATTTCATATTTCTCACAGAACTCTATGAACTCACCGGATGTGAATTCTCCACCTCTATCAGACCTCAGACATTTCAACTTTATTCCTATTTCATTCTCTACCATAGCCTTGAATATTTTGAATTTCTCAAGAGCTTCTGATTTCTCCTTTAGAAAGGTCACCCACATCACTTGGGAATAGTCATCAATTAGTAGCATGAAGTATCTGTGACCTTGACTACTCCTGGTTCTTGCCGGACCACAAAGATTAGTGTGAACTAAGTCTAATAATCCGGTAGAAAATAGTTCCTTTCTTTTGAATGTGACTCTGCTCAGCTTACCCAACTGACATTCCTTGCACAAGTTGTTAGTAGGTTTCACCAATTTTGGAAGATCTCTTACAGCCTGAGTATTGCTTATCTTGATGATATTATCAAAATTCACATGACACATCCTTCTATGCCATAACCAACTCTGATCAACTTGAACAAATAAGCAGCTTTTACCAGTACCAACCAAATGGAAGATGTTACCTTTAGTTTGAGTACCGGATGCAATCTCTATTCTGGAACTTTCAAAGATTTTGCATTTTCCATCCTTGAATCAAAGATCATATCCTTTGCCTACCAACTATCCAACACTGAGAAGATTGTGCTTCAAACCTTCAACATACAGTACATTACCAGTTTTGTTTCTTCCATCAAAAGAAATAGTTCCTCTTCCTCTGATTCTACTAGCAGAATTGTCACCAAACTTTTCCACTCCTCCTTCATACCTCTCTAAATCTACAAACTTATTTTTGTCACTTGTCACATGGTGAGAGCATCCACTGTCAATGACCCAATCATCCTTCTCTTCAATTTGGGTAGCCAGAGCTCTTTCCACACTCTTAAGATTGACAAATACAGAGGACATTGGTTCTTCTTCCTTGATGGCAATGAACACCCATTCGGCTTCGGATTGGTTTCCTATCTCTGATTCATCATCTGTTACTCCTTCATTATCATCATCTTCATGTACATAGTAACAATTCTTTTGGAACCTTGGCTTGTTAGGATTTTGCCTTGAAAATCTTTCCGAACACCTCGAGGCAAAATGACTAATTTTATTGCAGTTAAAACACTTAAAGGGTAATTTTCCTTCATACTTACTGGATCCTCTTGGCAGCCTCTTTGCAATAAGGGCTTCAAGTTGGGCAGTTTCTACTTCTTCCAGATCTTTTCTTGCTTTTTCATACCAAGACAATTTTCTTGAAGAATTCTCTCCCGGATCAAACCTTTGTTTACCTTTAACAGATGTATTGACTTTGAATGCAGATTCAGTCTTGGGGGGGTCATCTCCAAACTCTGTCATTTCAAATGTAGCCAATTTCCCAGCCAATTGATCTCTTGTGATAGTTGTATGGGTTCTGAATTCTTCAATGGCAGCAGCTTTGATTTTATAAGAAACAGGAAGGGATCTGAGAATTTTACCAACAATCTCATTTTCATCCAAGACTCCACTAGCATTTCTAATTCCACAAACCAGCTCATTCACTCTTGGCATAAAAAGTGGTAATATTTTCATCATCTCTCATCTTCAATTTTTCAAATTTCCCTTTTAGACTCTGTAACCTTACACATTTAACATACCGATCTCCTTCATGCAAAAGTTCCAGTTTATTCCAAATCTCAAAGGCAGTTGGTAGGTCAATAACATTTGAGAGCTATGAGTCAAATAATGCACTTAGAAGAGCCTCTTTGGTCCATAGATTATTTTCAGCATCTGTGATTTCATTTAGGGTTGTCAAACCACCCTATGGGGGTACATACGCTTTTGTAACCATGGACCAGTACACCATTCCCATACACTGCAAGTGACATTTCATGCAACCTTTCCAAAGAGCAAAGTTGGTTCCATCAAACTTCAGACTATCCTTCTTGTATGAAGACATCCTGGATCTCCTCAAGCGGTTAAGCTCCTTTTAGAGGAACTTAGCTCTGATACTAATTGTTAGATTTAGGGCACACAACTGAGAGGGGGGGTGAATCAGTTGTGTAAGACTTACTCTCAATTTACACACTTAAATTCTTTTAGTGATTAGCAGCATATTTAAGCATGAGACATAATGCATTCAAATCAAAAGTAGAAACTCATCAACACATGAGACACCAAGATTTTGACGTGGAAAACCTGGTTAAGGGAAAACCTACGGGATGATTAACCCAAGAATGTATTATCTATTAGAAGAATAGAAAGAACAAAAATGGCACATGCCAATTAGGGCTCACTACCTGAGCAAACTGCTCACAAGAGGCTCACTGCCTACAAGAGACACACTGTCTACAAAGAAATAAGTATCACATACATGAACTAGAGAATAGCATCTTCACCATGCTTGAATCAGTTCCATTAAGCTCAATACTTCTACTCTGCCTTTCTCTCTCTTCTTTTCTACCAATTGCTCATCTCCACAAGACACACTTTAAAATGACTTCACAATCCCTTATTTATACAAGGCATCAACTTAGGAACAATCATCTAAGTCGACAAACACCTGCAAGAACATCCTCAAGACGTGTAATACATCCGGTCGGCCAGTCTCAAGAAGAACACCAATATCCGGTGGTTATTCTTCAAATGCAAATTCTAACATCCATGCGGACTGCCAACATGAATTGGACATGATCCAACGATCATCATAACCTTCCCTGAATCACCAAGAACATCCGCACTTCAACAGCCTACTAGAATTCTTCTCTCCTTCATCCGGAGCTTCAAGAACATAGTCTGTCATCACTGTCACAAAGGAATAGGCTCTTCAAGACCTTCAAACCACAAGCCAATCTAGTTGATACTTTATAGAGATGTCCTCAACACTCCCTCAAATCCACAGAATGGGAAAATAAATTTCTGGATCTCACCAGACCTATCTATGACACTCTGTCACCTCTGAACACCTGCCAGAACCAGTTCTACTTGAGCGACCATAACTTCCTTAGATCTTCATGCGGACCTCTAAAAACTTGACTGGAGCATCTCAAGATTTATATCTACAAACCCTATAAACCGCATCCTTTGATCCTCAACCTATTGAGGAATTTTACCTTCTTATCATCATTGTTCTTCACTGTTCCTGATTGAGACTAAGTTTCTCAATATCCTCAGCACACAGCTCATCTAATCCTTCTCATTAATGCAACATGAGTATGTTGACATCAATGACAACACCGGTTAGGCCCATACTTGCAACATGATGTTCAATTTGAATTTCTCTAACTTTTCCCCAAATATTTGAAATATTTAGCCTCAACACAAAGATTTAAAGGAAATTATCTAACATTTGAAGGGAGCATACATAATTGTGTTAATATTTGACAATTTTCATAGTAATTTGAAGAGAAAAGCTTATTTCATTGTAAATCATACAAAGATTTATAATATAGTAGTAAATTTATGCAAAGGAATGGATAATTTGATGATCTTTGTAACAATTGCATAATTTGAGTCTAGTGAGTCATAGATCACCTTGAATCAAGTAAGGCCCCTTGCATATTACAGCTTCACATTAACCTACTGAATTGTCCACAAGGTCAAGACCTGACCATCCAGAAACTTGGGATTAAGAAATCCTAATTGATTTCTTCATATCTTTCAAAATAGTTAGGTTCATTTTGTGAATTTTAACTTTTGTTATGAATGTGTAAAAACAATCATCAACAGGTAGTAGTAGAGTACCTTTCTATCATTTGCCACATGTGATACATCCTTCTCACACAAGATCAACAACAAGGAAACTAATGGAGATAAAAGCACAACCACCCGACCATGTGGAACCCTAAGGTCCACCCCCCATGCTAGGAGATAACAGTAAGGTCCCACAACATGAAACAATTAATATGATAGTAATACGATACAAAAGGGCTAACATGACTCCAACATACATAACATTTCACAATAGAATCACCACTTCTAGAGGTACATTTAAAACAAGAGGAACACAAGACTAGGCAAAGATAGGTTGTAGTAGGGAAGAGTGTCATGCATGGCCCTGACATGGGTTACCCTGACAGTCTCTCTCTAGATGTCAGCTCCCATCTATCGGTGTTTACTTTCAAATTAGTAGAGGGTTTGCCAGTTCCAATGCATAGGCAAATTCGGCCAACTAAGACAAGAGGTTGCATGAGCTGCCTCCCCTTCACTTCTAGTTTTGCCGCACCAAGGGGGTATCCCTGTAGCTAAAGATGTAACGCTTGACTCACCCAATGACAAAAATATTTAGCTTTGTGATAACAGGTAGAATACTCTCACTTTGGGACCAAGATTTGTGTGACAAATCACAAGGATGACAACATTCTTAGACATATTTGTCTGGTTATGGATGAGAGTATGTAGGGGGTTCCTAATCCTACTCCTACAACTAATAGTTTGGAAATAAGGAATGATTAGTTTGATGGATTGGATGCAAGACAGGGGGTTTTGGATCATAACTACTTCACAAGGCCAGACCGGTGCCTATCCCAGGGCAAGGAGTCAACTAGACATATATAAAAGAACAGATTGCATTTTGGATTCAAGTTTCAAGGGATTAGATTGATGCTTGCCTTACAAACATCACCCAAGGATGGGTATTTAACTGCCTCTACTTACAGATATCCCAATTCACATACAATCTCCTCCATACTCAACCTAAAACAATTTAATCCACTCCTTGAATAGAAGTCTAAAGATCAAGCATGCAATACATAAATCTATATTCTAGAATTTGAGGAACCCTTAGCAACCAAATTCAGAAGAAGAAATGTAGGCAACAAGTGGAGAGGGACAGCTAGATACATGCCATAAGCATTTTTCATATAAAACAACACTGAAATTGAAAATGTATACAATGTACATTCAAGGTGCAACTCATAAACTCCATAGAGATACAACAGCCAGGAAATGCTCTGTATTTTGTTATTTACACAAAAATGCCCAAGTCTTCAACAACCCAAAAGAATAACACAGTCTACCTTTTATAACAGGACTATGTACTCAGCCAATTAATCACATGGCAAGTTAAAATCTGTCACAACTCAATTTTTGCATTCTAATTTGAAAATTAAAAAAATACAAATAATATGGACACCATTAAAAAATTGAGAATAAGATTATCATTAAAATATCAAGAGTGGATGAAGCATTATCATTAAACAAAGAAGGTGGATGAAGCATTATCATTAAACAAAGAAGGTGGAGGATGCATTATCATTATCATTAAACAAAGAAAATGGAGGATGCATTATCATTAAACAATGAGAGTGGAGGATGCATTACCATTAAATGAAGAGAGTGGAGGATCATGGACTTTTCTATAAGATGCCTTGAATTGTAAGGAAGAAGGGACTGATTTCTATTTTGGGAAATAAATTTACGATTCATGATCAGAAAGAAAGGATCCTCTTCTAAAGTCATGTTCATATTCATTATTCCCTCGATGTCTGCAGGTAAGTTTCTTATATTTGAAAATGTTTTAATTCAATCTTACCTCCGAATGTATGTATTCTCCTAGAAAGTTAGCTATTATAGCCTGCAACAAAGGTTTTAACTACAAGTATGTTTGTTTTAGATCGTATAGTTCATTTGAATAAGGGTTTAGAAACAATACTATTTTGTTTTGAGTTCTCTTTTGTATATTGTCCACCAAATGAGTTCATCTTTTGCATGCTTTTCCTTTGAGAAATAATGTTAAACAATTATGTGTTTCATATTGATTCATCTACCGTATTGAGTAAATGTCTTGAATCTAGAAAATACCTTACTGCCTTCATCTTCCAAGCTGATTTGATCTGTCACTTATTCAAAATAGTGTCTGAATTTACATTTTGGGAACCTCCGTTGCATTTTTTCATGTTTTACGTTATTCATTCTGGGTAAAATAACATTCACAAAGATCGCCCTTTCTAGATGTCCTGTTCCAAAACTTCCACACTAATAGGTAGAGAGGACGCTGACAGAGGTTGTGGAAATTGGAATTATTTTTGCACTCGTGTTATGTATATCCTAAAAATCATTGGTCTATGCTTTCATATTTATATACATGTCTACCAAGGCAATTTCAACGATAACATCTGACTAAAATTCATTTTTTTTAAATTAAGCTTTGTTAGAAATTCATACCCTGCTCCAAAACTCCCACGTTGATCAGGCAGGGAGGATGTTGGTAAAGGTTAAGGATTTTGGCTTTACGCCTGCCAATTGCATTTGCCTAAAAGTTTCTAAAGCCCTTTCAACAAATTCATTTTATGTAATCCTGTGATCATGCATTCCATGAGATGACATCTAAATAGTTCGCATAACCTGTCTATGCTTTCACATTTTTGCATACATGTCTACAAGGGCAGTCGCAACTATAAACAAAATAATAAATACCTTTATGGATATTCATTCCCTATTCCTAAGCACCCAATTTTGCAAAACCAGGCGGACGCTGGCAAAGGTTGTGGAAATTGACATTGCATCAACCAGTTGCATTCACTTGAGGGCTACTAAAGCCTTTTCAACAAACCCATTCTAAACATATCCTATCATCACGGCATTCTATGAGATCACATTTCATCGAGTCAGTTTGTCAAACAGTTCGCATGCCGTGTCTGAATCCCCCTTCCATTATGCTTTGATGGATGTTTGTGCCCTGTTCCAAAGCTCCCATTTTCACACAAGCTAGGAGTCTGCTGGCAAAGGTTGTAGGATTTGGATTTATAGCTGACAATTCATTTGCTTGGAAGTTTTTTTTTTAAAGCCTTTTCCCACAAATCTATTTTGCACATATCCTGCAATCATTGCAAAGACTACATTTCTTGAGGCATTTCATCAAATAGTTCATGTACCTTGTTGGCGATTCCATGCTCTCTAAAAGTCTCAATCAATGTCAATGACAACACCATCATTCAAACCCAAAATTTACTTCATTCCAAATTTGTGCAATTTTAGATCAAATGGTTTACTAAAGCTCATACACAAAAAGAAATTAGCTTTTAATTTCATCATGTATATCTTTGGGATGTGACACATATCTAAGAAACTCTATAGTCCTTTTACTTTCAAAGTCATCAAGTTGCTTGGTCAACTAGATATTAATCATAGTTTCAATTAATTAATGTCAATCTTTGTCAAGTCTAGATCCAAGTGAGTGAATGAAATTAAATTCATTAGACATTTAAAATCTAGTAAGGTGGCTCTTGGGGATTTAATCAATGTAAACTACAAACTTATCTTTTCATGTCAATCAAATTAGATAAAAGATGTCAAGTACGCTATCCTATTTCAAGACTTTTGTATCCAAATCCAATTTTATGACAATGACAACTAGAGGAGTATGGAGACTAATGACTTGTTAGTTTGTTGGTACAAGGAAACTATGGCCTTTGCCTCTTCTAGCACATAATCCATTATATGTTTCATGTTATATCATTTCAATCTTATATGTAATATCTATGTTTTGAGAAATCTTGGAATTGGGTACTTATGTGCCCATGTGATTTGTTGAGAGATTATTTTATTATTATACTTGGGATAGTATTTTAATGGCATCGACTAAGATTACACAAAAAGGTCAGCGATAGGAGTTACATAGCCATCGCCATAAATGTAATTGATCAACTCCCTCATGGAGAACTTGTGAGTTACATTTGTGGGAGAATCATTTAATGATCGGTGGGGTCCATATTAGTTGTTCACTCCATCATGGAGTGTTATACTTGGTAGTGTGTGTGCCCATCATGTGTCATGGATCAATGATATAAACATAAGTTACTTTTAGGTTGACTATACACTTGGGGTATAAGTTTTTATTGAAGAGCACAATTTTGGGGAATATGACTTTTGGAAACATACTTGTCATTCTTCTTCTCATTTCTCTATAAATTGGATGTATTGTATAGAGGTTTTAAGGGTCTTTTATAGATTGAGCACTATTATGATATCAAAATGTTGTTAGACTAAGAAGTTAGTTGGGTTGTACATTAATGTAACAGATTTGTTTTTATTAATAAATTTTAGTATGTATATGGTGGTGGACTTTTTCCTTGCAAGATTTTTCTATATGTGCATCTAGTGTTATAAACATGTTTGCTGATTTTCTTAAATATATGTTCCTACATGCTTACTCATGTGAAATTAATTATTAATCACATGCTACATTAATTAGTTCACTATTCACTTTTCAATCTTTCGCCATAGTAGTTTACTCTATCTCTCAATAGATGGACTATCAAAAGTAATTCATTATATACCTAGCAACTTAAAAGATTACTCACCTACATCTGTAAGAAGGTTTTGTAAAAGAAATCTATCAAATTCATGGAATGTCTAATAGGGACACTAGAATAACTCATAAATTTTGGGAGCTCCTTAGATAGCTATAGGAATAACTATCAAGTTTAGTATTACCTACCATCTAGAGACTAACATCCAATTGGAATAAGTCAATTAAGTTGTAGAAGGTCTTTTGAATGGATAGTACATTGAACAAAATATATATATGGGAACAATATCTTTCATTAGTGGAGTTGCTTACAACAAATAAGACCACTTGTCCATTGGCATAAATTCATGACCATATGTTCATAACATGCTTAGGCTAGGATTATTAAGGATAGAGTACTGATAGCACTAGAAATGTTGAAGGAGATGGACTTGCAAAGTTAAGTATATTAGTTTTCTTCACAAATATGTGTTGAAGGAGTCAAGTGTTTGTATATTAATTATAGCTTGTGATTTACATTATATGGTACTTTCGAATAGAGAAATTTAGCATTTGCTTTATTGTGCAATAATTGACTTAACAACATCTATTGACTTCTCAAACATTTTGAATTAATTAATCAAGAATTTTATTCCTTTATAGAAAATCTTGTGCTTGTAACAATATAATGGAATTGGGTTACTTATTAGGTAATAATGCATGTTTATGAGTAGAATTAAGATTATACATCTTTTAGTGTATTAAGTTGGTAAATATAGATGATGATTTAAATAATGATTACCATGATACTCATTTGGAAAATACTTCAAGCTACTAACAGAAAATGAGACTTATTGACACATGAATATAAATTGGGAAGGACATGTGAAATGTTTGATAGGGCAACTAGACTGATCCAGAAACGCTATCTATCATATGCTTTCACCTCGCCCTCGTAGATCATGGTGAAAGTACTAGGGGATCAGGAACGGACTTAGTCACGATAATTATCTAATTTGGCTTGGGGAAGCAAATTAGATTTCATGGGTAGACACCTTATAGGGATTCCTCCACACTAGGACTAACTGACAAACACACCTTTAGGTGTTTGTGGTAGTGGACTAACTTCCGTCTCTATTTCACCAAGTGGGTGGTAGCCGACAAAGAACTATCTAGGGCAAGGAATAATCCTAGAAAGGGCTGGGTACCCGCTTACAGTTACATCAAACATAGTGCAAAATAGAACTACATGTTCGCATTCCCCGTGTTAGTCACATCCTAAGGAGGGGGCCTTGATCTCGTGGATACAGGGTATGTAGGTAGTCTGGATGGCAAAGGATGCCCCCAGTACTCAGGTCCCCTGGATGTAGGGTGTTCTACAATTAGCATTGAGATCTTAATTCTCTGAGTAGTGATTACTGAGTTGTGTTAACATGAGATTGTTAAGTTAATTTTGTGCAGATGATAAGGATACAGTTACTAGAGGAGAAGCAAGCTATTGAAAATGAATGCAGGATGTAATGCATGACTTAAGGTATGAACTCATCTGTTGTTCTTCTAAGTTATCTTCCATAATGTACCTTCTCTCGTAATGTCCTCTCTCTTCACTAGATTTAAAATTGGTGATCTTTTAAGAACCTAATGATTCTAGGAAACTAAATTTCAAGTTTCATCGCATTGCTATAGCATACATTAAGCACTTCTGGAAGAATTTCACATTTCCTACATCTGCAGATCAAAAATTTTATTCATTGGTATTTTTGAAATCAGAGTTTAATGTTATTTAATTTAGGATGAGTCGGGTCCTTACAAAATCTCTACCAGATACAATGCACTTTCAGATTAGCGCTCAAAATAATGAATGCAATGGAGAAACAGAGAGAAGAAGTAGGTGGAATCAGGATCTGCACCGCCGCTCAAAGATTTTCATTTTAAACTGAGTAGTTGGCCTATCCATCATCAACCCATACCACTGCAATTCTGCCATTACTGCTCAGCTACCCACAGCCCCTCAAAATCTGCAGTAGCGTGCCTCTGGAGTTTTCCTGCTTGAAACATGACTACAGATGCAAAGAAATCCATCACTGCCTGGGAGTTTAAAACTGGTCGTTGATTTTCCCTCCTCCGCTAAGATCCACAGCTCAAAATCCTGTTGAAAAGTCAAGAGCCAATGAAAATGTGCCACGTAGGCACTTTGTACAACCATCACTGACTTTTTTGCCTTTCATTTTGCCATTTTCACCCATTGTATATGCAAAAGCATATACAATCACATTATATACAAGCTGGACCTCAAATTTTATAGAACAATTTGAAATCAAGCTTCGTTCCAGCTTGTATCTCCCCCTTATGCATATCACATTGCACATACAAGTGCAATATACATACAAGGTGTGGACCTCAGACACTTATTTGTTGCATTTGATTTATCCTTTGGGTTCGAATTGTATATTTTTTGCTTGTATATCAGCTTGTATGTGTAAACATACAACGTGGATATACATACAAGGTGTGGACTCTAGGTACTCATGAAACAAATTTGAAATGTTATCAGGTCCGGCTTGCATCTTAACCTTTGTATCTTTATAATGCATATTGACACATACAAGCATCCAATAAACATGTTACGGACGTCAGCATTGATTTAGTCAGATTTTACTTTTAAAACCGGGTCCGGCTTGCACATTGTGAATGTATATTCGCCTTGTATATCGGCCTGCATATCGCAAACATATAATTAAAATATACATACAACGGACTTCAACTCTAAATTTACTATACCGCATAGCCCTTCGGGTCCAGCCCTTGCATTTTTGGAATGCATGCTCCTCTTTGCATATTGCGAATGTATATTTCACATACATTCACCTTTGTATGTCCGCAATCCCCACCATTTGTATATCAGCCCTTGTACACCATTCCTTCACATTTTCGAATGTATATCACATATACATTCTCCTTCGTATATGAGATACAAATCCCTTTGTACGTGAGGCGGACCCCATCAAATATATCTCCCGTTGCCTTGTAGTAAATGCATGTGCGCTCCCTTGTATATTTTTCAATGTACATTTCCTTTGTATGTCAAATATATAAATGCGAACATACAAACGCCCTTCCATACAAACAAGGAATCTTTTAGGAATATGTGATATATATTCTCTCCTGTATGGCCGAAAATGCATATTTTCCTTTGTATGTCGTGCATGTATGTGTGAACACATAACATAGTATACAAGCAAGCCTGACATACATCTGTAGAATATTCTAGGAATCTTACGAAAGATTCCCCCAATGTATATGCAAGCCCGATATGCATATAACTCATTTTCTCACTATTTTAGAAGGCTAATGGAATTTTGCAAGCTTGCCAATGTATATTTTCATTTGTACATATAAACCTCTTTGTATATACAAAGATACATGCATTTTAACTATTTTTTGCATTTTTTCTATTGCAGAAGCTGAAAGAGTTAGATTTTTTGGACTTTTTGGGAGGGTGCCTACATATTTAAATGCTTGAAATGTGAATACTCATGCAGGCACCACCAGTGGCTCTATCTGGGGACGCATGTCTCTTGCAGGCATGGCGAGAATCATAGAACTCTGGGATGCAGACCAGACCCTTATCCATTGGGCACAGAGTCAAAATTGTACTAACCTGCATCACAAGACACATTTATTAAAATTTACTTGGTGGCCCAGGGACACCAAAAAGAAAAAACCAAAATTTTCCTTTGTCAAAAACCCTGTTTTCTATTGATTTCTTCAAATGAAGCCTGAAAGCATTTAACTGTCTACAGCAACCAGCATTACAATTGTTTGTGCTGCTACCCATTTCCTTTTCTTTGACAAATCTATGAAAAGCTTGATCAGCATGCATTATCATCAACTGTAGAATTTCATTATCATATGAGTCACTGATGTTGCTTGGAAAACTAATTGACTCATATGAAACAAATGAATCCACATCAAAAATTTACCCTTCTTCAAAATATAAGAGCTCCTCTGTATTTAACAAAGAATATTCACGCACAAGCAACATCTCATAATCAAATTCATTTTTATAAGCATGCAAATATTTATCATCAGTGTGCTCAGCAATTTTGTCACTAAGGTCCACCTAGAATGTCTCAAGAGAAGAAATGAAAAGCTCAGAGTACAGCCCTTCATCAAAAGCTTGATAGTTACCCCTGCAACCAGTACTATCCCCAACTATATGAGCACACACATCTGCAACCTGTCCATTCACCTCTAAATAGTGACCCTATTTTTCCTCTTCACCAATGCCCTGATAATCAAAAACAAATTTTTCAACTTCTGAACTGTGAAGGTAGTCAGAATCTTCAAGGAAACACTCATATTCAACATCCATATATATTTCATCATCTAAAAGGCTCACATATGCATCTGAATGCTAACAGTCACTAACATATTCATTGTTGTCCCTTGAACCAGCATCTTCTATATTCAGAGTGAAGCTCTGTATATCCATTTCACACAAATAATCAGGCATAACTAGGATATGCATACTGTTGAAAGACACAATCTCATGTATATCTTTCATTTCATTATTTGAAAGACATTTTGTGTCTGCAGGCTTCTCTTCTAGAGGCTGATAACAGTTTTCATTTTCATCATTATAAGATGTGCCTATATTTTCTATAACATCTTCTTCATGTCTATACATCATATCATGACTACACATGCTATTCTGAAATACATTTCCCTCCACACAATCATCTTTCAATGCACATACTGGGAGAGCTAAAATATATTCACTTTGATAGCTGTTTTGACAACTTGCAGCCATGAAACCCACTAGCATTCCATATTTCTCATTGTTTTCAATATCCATAGCAAATTGGTAGGCCTGGTGAAGTGTCACTGATTCTTTATCTCTCAATAATTAACTCACTTCTCCATCAAATGCAGCCAAATAAATTGCTAAGCATAATGCATTATTAGGTCTCATATATTCAAGAATTTGTTTGAGCAACTTAATAAACCTAAGGTTAAAAGCTGGAACCAGTTCCTCATCTTCCTTTTGGATATTCATAAAATGTATGATCAATAAGGCCACATCAAACCTTTCACCAAACTGCTCTAGGAATGCAACTTCTAAATCTACCCATGAAGAAAGTGAACACACAAGCAAGTCTGAAAACCAAACCCTAGCATCATCTTCTAATGACTGAACAAAGAGTTTCATTACAACATCTTCATCCTCTACCTCATAATCTTCTATTAAATTACAAAATTTTTGCAGATGTTTGTTTGCTGATTCAAAATCTAATCCACTATATTTTGGCAAACATTTTCTAATTTTATTTGGAATAGCATTTGGGTAACCACATATTCCTTTAAAATTTAGGGCTTTATATCTCTCAATAAAAAATGGTATTCTTTGAGAGCACAACCAGGATTGCTGCTCTAAACTCATCATTTTTTTAATCAAAAGGTGAATACTTGGAAATATGTTGTAGCATTGATAGGTTCAATCAACAGAGTCACCACCTCTCACAGAGAGGATATAATATCAACAAGGCACATGTATTTTCTGGATTCACCAGGCCAATAGAGCACCACATGGTCATTTTTGGATCCTGCTGCAACAACTTGACTGGAAACTAGATTTTCCATCCTTCAAAATATTTGACTCTCTCCTCCCTAGCGGAGTCGCCATTTATTGGTGACTCAGATGGATAAAATATAACACTTCTATTTTCATCAATTCCCCAGCAGAGTCACCATCTGTTGGTGTTTACTTTCGAATTAGTAGCGGGTTTGCCAGTTCTAATGCACAGGCAGATTCAGCCAACTAATACAGGAGGTTGCGTGAGCTACCTCCCCTTCACTTCTGGTTCTACCGGACCAAGGGGGGTATCCCTATAGCTAAAGATGTAACACTTGACTCACCCAATGACAGAAATATTTAGCTTTGTGATAACATGTAGAATACTCTCACTTTGGGACCAAGATTTGTGTGACAAGTCACAAGGATGGCAACATTCTTGGACATATTTGTCTGGTTATGGATGAGAGTATGCAGGGGGTTCCTAATCCTACTCCTACAACTAACAATTTGGAAATATGGAATAATTGATTTGATGGATTAGATACAAGACAGGGGGTTTTGGATCATAACTACTTCACAAGGGTAGACCAGTGCCTATCCTAGGGCAAGGAGTCAACTAGATGTATACACAAGAACAGATTACATTTTGGATTCAAGTTTCAAGGGGTTAGATTGATGCTTTCCTTACAAACATCACCCAAGGATGGGTATTTAACTGACTCTACTTACAAATATCCCAGTTGACATACAATCTCCTCCATACTCAACCTAAAAAAATTTAATCCACTCCTTGAATGGAAGTCTAAAGATCAAGCATGCAATACATATACAATAGCGAAGAAATGCTCTGTATTTTGTTATTTACACAAAAATGCCCAAGTCTTCAACAACCCAAAAGAATAACACAGTCTACCTTTTATAACAGGACTGTGTACTTAGCCAATTAATCACATGGCAAGTTAAAATCTCTGCCAGATACAATGCACTTTTAGATTGGCACTCAAAATAATGACTGCAATGGAGAAACAGAGAGAAGAAGTAGGTGGAATAAGGATCTGCACCGCTGCTCAAAGATTTGCATCTTAAACTGAGTAGTTGGCCTGTCCATCATCGACCCATACCACTACAATTCTACCATTATTGCTCAGCTACCCACAGCCCCTCGAAATCTGCAGTAGCGTGCCTCTAGAGTTTTCTTGCTCGAAACATGACTGCAGATGCAAAGAAATCCATCACTACCTGGGAGTTTAAAACTAGTCGTTGATTTTCCCTCCTCTGCTAAGATCTGTGGCTCAAAATCTTGCTGAAAAGTCAAGAGACAATAAAAATGTGCCACGTAGACACTTCGTACAACCATCGCTGACTTTTCAACCTTTCATTTTGCCCTTTTTACCCATTGTATATGCAAAAGCATATACAATCACCTTATATACAAGCCGGACCAATATGATGCAGAGGTAATGGTAGTAGTTGATGAATCTCAAACAATGAACCTAGATTTCAATGTTTCCTTCAAGAGGTTTATAAAGGTAATGTGATGCAAGCCTACACAAGGCTACTCAAGAGATAGACCTAGCCTAGGACCACACCCTAGTGTCCACCCACACTGGCTAGTCAACTCTCTTTGGGGAGTCACTACTCAACCCAACCTACATGTACAATACACCTTCAAGAACACACAACTAACTACCAATTTACTCTACCAACAGGATCTTTACACTACTACCAACATAAGCTTGTCAAGATCATGACTAACTCAAGGTCACTGACCTACAAAACTAAGTTTTGTACCTGCACTGACAGAGAGCAGCAAATTGTGATATGACTGTCCTAAAACAGTGTCTCAAAAAGGCTCATTCCTTGTAGCCCTATGAACTGACTAAATCAACAATAACTATTCAAAACCCCAAAAGACCATCAAGGCTTAATACATATTCAAACACCTATTGTGGACATGTAATCATCTTCCAACATGCAGGTCCGTACTCTGCTACAGGCGAGCAAGGACAGCAAACTATCTTTTTCCTAGAAAATTGGCCTAATTTGAGGCTATGTGAAGGAAATAGATCACATACACCTGTTCAAGATCAGAAAACATTTGTACTAGTTTGGTTTCACCTACAAACACTGAAAACATAATGCATTAGATGAAACACTTGACTATCCTTTGAATACATACTGTTGTCCACCATTGACAAACTAACTAGTCATTGTATAGACTAGTTAGATTCATGCCAAGAGGCTTGGAGTGAGGAGTGCCAACCAAATAAGCAACAAAAACATGAAAAAGACTCTCTGTCCCTCCATCCTACTGAAGATCAATGATGCCTTTCAGAGGACAGGGGAGAAACTATGCATTTTGCCCAAAACCCTAGTTTTGAGGGTTTTTCAGACCTATCTACACAAATCGATTTAAAACTCACACCTCTAGAGGTTTCAAGAAGCCTAACTACACTCAAATGAAAGATGATTTGAAGAACTAACACATTTCTAAACTTGCAGACTACTGGCTATCCGTACAGGGCCGTACAGTACGACTGTTTCCAGAAAATGCAGTAAAAAGACAGTTTTTGCACTCCAAAAAGCTTCTCCACTTCATTAACTTGGCATGTGATGTCATTTTTTTGCCTATAGAAGGATTGAACAATGTTTCAACTTCTCCTCCAACCATACAACTACCCTCCAAAGGCAGTGAAACGTTGGAGGTTACATTTGTCCAAGAAACCCTATGTTTCAAAAGGAAAAATACATTGAAAATAGACCTTATTTAACACTATAATGGACTAGTCAACCAAATGCCTAAGTCCTTATTACAATCCACATGAAAATGGCTTTCAAAGCCTTAGAGGAAATAAAAGAACAAGACAACAAAACATGACATAGCCAAAAAAATGACTAAACTGGGAGCTCCTGCACCATACTCCCCCTGTAGGAAGAACTCAAGTCCCTTGAGTTGCCAATTGTTGAATGGTCATTCCATGCTTCAAGATATCTGCTTCAGTCATCCAAATGGCCTCTGAGTCAGGAAGATCTTTCCATTTCACCAAGTAGTCTTTGTAGAAACCTCTCCTAGTCTTCTTGACAACTTTGGAATCTAGAATACATTCCAACTGCAAAGGTTTTCTTGGAGGCAAATCCTTGATCCAATCAGCATCTTCAACTACCACATCTAATCCACTTTCACCAAGAAATGGAGGTCTTAAAGGAAAAAGATCACAAACATTGAAAATTGGAGAGATACCAAGGCTGGATGGTAACTCAATCTCATATGCATTTGGACCGAATTTGTGCACTATTTTGCATGGCCCAATCTTCTTCATCAGGAGTTTAGTTGGCTGACCTTTTGGTAACCTTTCTTTCCTCAGATATGCCATAACTAAGTCTCCAACTTTAAATTGCACTTCTCTTTTCTTCAAATCTGTCGTTTCCTTGTACTTTGTGACTATTTTTTTTAATTGCAACTTGACTTGATCATGGACTGTTTTCATGGACATAGCAAACTCTTCACCAAGTGCACTCCTTCTATCCCATCCTTGGAGATCCTTCATTTCAAGTGGCCCTCTTGGATGAAAACCATAAACTACCTCAAAAGGACTTTTACCAGTGCTCCTATTCCTTAAATCATTGTAGGCATATTTAGCCTAACTGATAACCAAGTCCCATGCCAAACCATGCTGTTTTGTAAGGCATCTTAGAAGGTTTCCAAGTGATCTATTAACCACCTCAGTTTGACCATCAGTTTGTGGATGGTAGGCTGAAGAAAAGGACAACTGTGTGCCCAACTTCTTCCACAAGGTTCTCCAGAAGTGACCTACAAACTTAGAATCTCTGTCAGTTACAATGGACAATGGCAAACCATGGATTCTTACTACCTCTCTAAAAAATAGACCTGCAACATGAGATGCATCATTTGTGCATTTACATGGCACAAAATGAGCCATCTTGCTGAACCTATCAACAATAACAAACACACTATCCACCCCTCTGGCTGTCCTAGGTAACCCAAGTACAAAATCCATGTTGATACTTTCCCAAGGTCTATTGGGAATGGGAAGGGGCTGGTATAGACCTGCATTTGAAGACACACCCTTGGCCCTTTGACAGATTGCACAACTAGCTACATACTTCCTCACATCTGATTGTACCTTTGACCAAAAATAAAACCTTGTGACTTGTTCTAGTGTCTTGTCTAAGACAAAATGTCCTCCTAAAGAACCATTATGCTTCTCCTTGATGATGTTGTTCCTCATGGAACACTTAGGGATACACAACAAATTGTCCTTAAACAAGAGGCCTTCCTGCAAAACAAAATCTACATACTCTCCATGGAATGTGTTAGCCAAGTTCACACAAACATCATAAGCCTCTTTGAAATCTGAATCTTCTTTATACAACTCCTTTAAATAGTCAATGCCCATGCTTTCTAACTAAATTTCATGAACAATAAGCAGCCTCCTACTTAATGCATCAGCCACCTTGTTAGAAACACCTTTTTTGTGCTTAATTGTGAAGGTATAGACTTGTAGTTGTTCCATCCATTTAACATGTCTATGGTTCAATTTTTCTTGATTGTTTAGAAAGCTTAAAGCATGAATATCAGTAAACACAATAAATTCTTTTGGGCAGCAAATAATGTCTCCATTGCATAGAGTTCTAAGTCATAGATAGAATACCTTTGCTTGGCTTCATTCAACTTTTCTGAGAAGAATGCCACCGAATGTCCTTCTTGGCTGAGAAAAGCACCAATAGCTTGCTGACTTGCATCACACTCAACAACAAACATCTTATCTAAATCAGGAAGTACTAAAGTAGGCAACTCAGCCACCTTTGTCTTCAACAACTCAAAACTATCATCAACTTCCTTTGTCCATTAGAATCTACATTTGACTCCACCCTTGATGGTGTTGAGGATGGGAGCACTAATGTGATTGAAACCTTTGATAAAGTTCCTATAGAAAGTCGCCAATCCATGGAAACTTCTCACATCTCCCACTATTTTTTGAGTAGGCCAACTGAGAATAGCCTCAAGCTTAGAGGGATCCATCTTCAAACAGCCATTAGAAATGACAAATCCAAGGTATACAAGTTTAGTTTTCATGAACTCACTTTTGTCTAAGTTGATCATCAACTTGTGCTCATGTAGCTTCTCCAACACCTGACCAACATGCTTCACATGCTCTTCTCTTGTCCTGCTGAAGATTAGTATGTCATCAAGATAAACAATAACAAATTTACCAATGAATTCAACTAATGCCTCATTCATCAAGCACATAAATGTACTTGGAGCATTGCTAAGACCAAATGGCATAACAAGCCATTCATAAAGACCCTCATTAGTCTTGAAAGTGGTCTTTCATTCATCTCCCTGTCTGATCCGGATTTGATGATATCTAGATTTCAAATCTATCTTTGAATAATAGCATGATCCTCCAAGATAATCCAAAAGATCTTCAATCCTTGGCATTGGGAACCTGTACCTTATGGTGATCTTGTTTATGGCCCTTGAATCCATACATAGCCTCCACTTTCCATCCTTCTTAGGAACAAGTACACTTGGAACTGTACAAGGACTTAAGCTCTTCCTAATCAGCCCTTTCTCCAAGAGATCTTGAATTTGCATTGCCACCTCTTCATTTTGCTATGGTGTCAGCTTACAGGCAGCCTTATTAGGCAATGTAGCACTAGGTATTAAGTCAATTTGATGACTTATGTCCCTCATGGGTGGCAAGGAATTGGGGACTTCCTCTACCACAAGATCTTGATACTTGTCTAGGAGTTGCTGCACTTCTAATGGAATCTCCTTTTGTTTTTGTTCTTGCTGATCTGATCCACTCTTGGGCTTCATGACCAAGGCATACCCTTGGGTATCCTTCTCCTTCAAGAGGTTTAAAAACTCTTTTCCATTCACCAACATGACACTACTGTCATTGTTCTTCCCCCCTGGCTACTCCAACATAGGATCCATCTTGAATGGTCTTCCATTCTTGGTGATGACATAAGTGTTCTTCTCACCATCATACTGTGCTTTGACATCATATTGCCATTGGTAGCCAAGAAGCAGATGACATGCATCCATAGGGATGATTTCACATAGCACTTTGTCCTTGTAGTCACCAATTGCAAATTCAACCCAAGTTTGTTCTTCCACCATGAAACTTTGGTTCTTGTTCAACTAAGAGATCTTGTGAGGACTGATATAAGACAGCCTCTTCAACTTGCACTTCTCAACCATCTCAATGGATACCACATTCTCTGTAGATCCTGAATCTACTATGATCTTGCAAAGCTTCCCATAGGCTAGGCCTTGGGTTCTAAAAAGATTCTTTCTCTGTGGGGGCTCTTGTTTCAATGGTACCTTCAACATAGACCTCTTGATCATCATACTTTCTCCTTCTAGAACAGGTGCAGCACTTCCCATTGGTGAATTTACACTCTCACAATCATCATCCTTTACCAACTGATTTCTCTTTCCACTGTCATGAGAGCTGTTGGCTTTCTCTGGGCATTTGTTCATTGTATGGCCAACTTGGTTGCAGCCATAATACCTTCTAGTGAAGACTCCTAGTCCTCTACCTCCTCAACCATTTCTACCCCTGCCATTAGGCCTTCTCCAACCTCTGAAACCTCCTCTATGCTATGTTTCTGATTGTGTTTCTTGCTGCCTATTATTTTCAGTTTTGTGGGACTATCCAAGGCCAAAACTGCCTCTTCCTCTTTGGTTTCTACCACCTCTTCCTCTAGCACTTTGTTCACCCTTCCTTCTTAGCTGTTCCTCTGCTCTAGAGGCTAATAAGAAGCATTCATCTACTATTTTTGGGATCACTAAACTGATCTCATCTTGCAGATTGTATTTTAGACCATTTAGGTATCTAGCTACCATCCCCTTTTCATCTTCATTATGGTTAGCTCTCATACTTAGTCTATGAAATTCTTCTGTGTAGGTAGCCACATCCATGTCTTTTTGTCTAAAATTCTGGAATCTCCTAATGATTTGAATCTCAAAGTTAGGTGGCGTGAACTTGCTTCTGAGCATAGCCACCATTCTACTCCATTTAGTGATGGGACTCTTCCCATCTTCTCCCTCTCACTTTGCATGTAGTTCCACCACACAAGTGCAGAACCTCTTAGCCTTGTCTTGGCAAACTTAGCCTTTTTGCTGTCATTGAACTCCTTGCAATCAAAGAAGTTGCACATGGCTTCTATTCAATCAGTGAGAGCATCCCCATCCAACTTGCCATGAAAGGTAGGCACATCCATCTTGGGATCACCACTGTCTCCATGAGCACCCTTAAGTGCATTCAAGAAAGCTTTCTGATCTGCAGACATGTCCTTCTCTTGAGGACTCTCTTCTGCCTCTACTTCTTCATTTGTGTCAGAAGAATTTCCCTCTTCTTTGGTCTTACCCTTAGACTTTCTTTCTTCTTGCAATCTTGCTTCAACCATCTCTTCCACCAACTTCTTGATGGCATCTTGACTCATTGTCTTGGGAGGCATTGTACTGGCCTCTGTTTCAATCTCCTCATCTGACATACACTGCTTCCAATCAGATATTGGCTCTGATATCTATATGATGCAGAGGTAATGGTAATAGTTGATGAATCTCACACAATGAACCTAGATTTCAATGCTTCCTTCAAGAGGTTTATAAAGGTAATGTGATGCAAGCCTACACAAGGCTACTCAAGAGATAGACCTAGCCTAGGACCACACCCTAGTGTCCACCCACACTGGTTATTCAACTCTCTTTGGGGAGTCACTACTCAACCCAACCTACATGCACAATACACCTTCAAGAACACACAACTAACTAGTAATTTACTCTACCAACAAGATCTTTACACTACTACCAACATAAGCTTGTCAAGATCATGACTAACTCAAAGTCACTGACCCACAAAACTAAGTTATATACCTACACTGACAGAGAACAGCAAATTGTGATATGACTGTCCTAAAACAGTGTCTCAAAAAGGCTCATTCCTTGTAGCCCTATGAACCGACTAAATCAACAATAACTATTCAAAACCCCAAAAGACCATCAAGGCTTAATGCATATTCAAACACCCATTGTGGACATGTAATCATCTTCCAACATGCAGGTCCATACTTTGCTATAGGCGAGCAAGGACAGCAGACTGTCTTTTTCCTAGAAAATAGGCCTAATTTGAGGCTATGTGAAGTAAATAGATCACATACACCTGTTCAAGATTAGACAAACATCTGCACTAGTTTGGTTTCACCTACAAACACCAAAAACACCATGCATTAGATCAAACACTTGATTGTCCTTTGAATACATACTGTTGTCCACCATTGACAAACTAACTAGTCACTGTATAGACTAGTTAGATTCATGCCAAGAGGATTGGAGTGAGGAGTGCCAACCAAATAAGCAACAAAAACATGAAAAAGACTCTCTCTGCCTCCATCCTACTAAAGATCAATGATGCCTTTCAGAGGATAGGGAAGAAACTATGCATTTTGCCCAAAACCCTAGTTTTGAGGGTTTTTTAGACCTTTCTACACAAATTGATTTAAAACTCACACCTCCAGAGGTTTCAAGAAGCCTAACTACACTCAAATGAAAGGTGATTTGAAGAACTAACACATTTCTAAACTTGTAGACTACTGGCTATCCATACAGGGCCATACAATATGACTGTTTCTAGAAAACGTAGTAAAAAGATAGTTTTTGCACTCCAAAGAGCTTCTCCACTTCATTAACTTGGCATGTGATGTCAATTTTTGCCTATAGAAGGCTTGAACAATGTTTCACCTTCTCCTCCAACCATACAACTACCCTTCAAAGGCAGTGAAACGTTGGAGGTTACATTTGCCCAAGAAACCCTATGTTTTAAAAGGAAAAATACATTGAAAATAGACCTTATTTAACACTATAATGGACTAGTCAACCAAATGCCTAAGTCATTATTACAATCCACATGAAAATGACTTTCAAATCCTTAGAGGAAATAAAAGAACAAGACAACAAAACATGACATAGCCAAAAAAATGACTAAATTGGGAGCTCCTGCACCACTTCACAAGGGCAGACCGGTGCCTATCCCAGGGCAAGGAGTCAACTAGACATATACACAAGAATGGATTGCATTTTGGATTCAAGTTTCAAGGGGTTAGATTGATGCTTGCCTTACAAACATCACCCAAGGATGGGTATTTAACTACATCTACTTACAGATATCCCAGTTGACATACAATCTCCTCCATACTCAACCTAAAATAATTTAATCCACTCCTTGAATGGAAGTCTAAAGATCAAGCATCCAATACATATACAACAGCTAGGAAATGCTTTGTATTTCATTATTTACACAAAAATGCCCAAGTCTTCAACAACCCAAAAGAATAACACAGTCTACCTTTTATAACAGGACTGTGTACTCAGCCAATTAATCACATGGCAAGTTAAAATCTCTGCCAGATAGAATGCACTTTCAGATTGGCACTCAAAATAATGAATGTAATGGAGAAATAGAGAGAAGAAGTAGGTGGAATCAGGATCTGCACCGCCGCTCAAAGATTTGCATCTTAAACCAAGTAGTTGACTTGTCAATCGTCAACCCATACCATTGCAATTCTACCATTACTACTCAGCTACCCACAGCCCCTTGAAATCTACAGCAGCATGCCTCTAGAGTTTTTCCGCTCAAAACATGACTACAAATGTAAAGAAATCCATCGTTGCCTGGGAGTTTAAAACTAGCCGTTGATTTTCCCTCCTCCTCTAAGATCCGCGGCTCAAAATCTTGCTAAAAGGTCAAGAGACAATGAAAATGTGCCACGTAGGCACTTCGTGCAACCATCACTGACTTTTCTACCTTCCATTTTGCCCTTTTCGCCCATTGTATATGCAAAAGCATATACAATCACCTTATATACAAGCCAGACCTCAAATTTTATAGAACAATTTGAAATCGAGCTCCATTCTGGCTTGTATCTCCCCCGTATGCATATCGCATTGCACATGCAAGTGCAATATACATACAAGGTGCGGACCTTAAACACTTATTCGCTGCATTTGATTTCCCCTTCGGGTTCAAATTGTATATTTTTTGCTTGTAAATCGGCTTGTATGTGTAAACATACAACACGGATATACATACAAGGCGCGGACTCCAGGTACTTATAGAACAAATTTGAAATGTTATAAGGTCCGGCTTGCATCTTAACCTTTGTATCTTTGTAATGCATATCGATACATACAAGCATCCAATATACATGTTGTGGATGTCAGCATTGATTTAGTCAGATTTGACTTTTAAAACCGATTCTGGCTTTCACATTGTGAATGTATATTTGCCTTGTATATCGGCCTGTATATGACAAACATACAAGTAAAATATACATACAACGGACTTCAACTCTGAATTTACTATACCGCATAGCCCTTCAGGTCTGGCCCTTGCATTTTTGGAATGCATTCTCCTCTTTGCATATCATGAATGTATATTTCACATACACTCGCCTTTGTATGTCCACGGGCCCCACCATTTGTATATCAACCCTTCTACACCATTCCTTTGCACATTTTCGAATGTATATCACATATACATTCTCCTTCGTATATGAGATACAAAGCCCTTTGCACGTGAGGCAGACCCCATCAAATGTATCTCCCGCTGCCTTGTAGTAAATGCATGTGTGCTCCCTTGTATATTTTTCAATGTACATTTCCTTTGTATGTCAAGTATACAAACGCGAACATACAAACAAGGAATCTTTCAGGAATATGCAATATATATTCTCTCCTGTATGCCCAGAAATGCATATTTTCCTTTGTATGTCGCCCATGTATGTGCGAACACATAATAGAATATACAAGTAAGCCTGACATACATCTGTAGAATATTCTAGGAATCTTGCGAAAGATTCTCCCAATGTATATGCAAGCCCGATATGCATATAACTCATTTTCTCACTATTTTTGAAGGCCGATGGAATTTTGCAAGCTCGCCAATGTATATTTTAATTTGTACATACAAACCTCTTTGTGTATACAAAGATACATGCATTTTAACTGATTTTTGCATTTTTTCTATTGCAGAGGCTGAAAGAGTTAGATTTTCTGGACTTTTTGGGAGGGTGCCTGTATATTCAAATGCTTGAAACCTGAATACTCATGCAAGCACCACTAATGGCTTTGTCTAGGTATGCTTGTAGGCATGGCAAGAATCATAGAACTCTGGGATGCAGACCAGTCCCTTATCCATTGGGCACAGAGTCAAAACTATACTAACCTGCATCACAAAACACATTTATTAAAATTTACTTGGCGGCCCAAGGCCACCAAATAGAAAAAACCAAAATTTTCCTTTGTCAAAAACCCCGTTTTCTTTTGATTTCTTCAAATGAAGCTTGAAAGCATTTAACTGTCTACAGCACCAAGCATTGCAATTGATTGTGCTGCTGCCCATTTCCTTTTCTTTGACAAATCTACGACAAGCTTGATCAACATGCATTATCATCAACTGTAGAAAGTCATCATCATATGAGTCACTAATGTTGCTTGGAAAACTAACTGACTCATATGAAACAAATGAATCCACATCAGAAATTTGCCCTTCTTCAAAATATGAGAGCTCCTATGTATTGAACAAACAATATTTAGGCACAAGCAACATCTCATAATCAAATTCATTTTTATAAGCATGTAGATATTCATCATCAGTGTGCTCAAAAATTTTGTCACTAAGGTCCACCTAGAATGTCTCAAGAGAAGGCATGAAAAGCTCAGAGTGCAACCCTTCATCAAAAGCTTGATAGTTACCCCTACAACTAGTACTATACCCAACTATATGAGCACACACATCTACAACCTGTCCATTCACCTCTGAATAGTGACCCTATTTTTCCTCTTCACCAATACCCTGATAATCAAAAATAAATTTTTCAACCTTTGCACTGTGAAGATGGTCAGAATCTTCAAGGAAACACTCATATTCAACATCCATATATATTTCATCATCTAAAAGGCTCACATATGCATCTGAATGCTAACAGTCACTAACATATTCATTGTTATCCCTTGAAACAGCATCTTCTATATTCAGAGTGAAGCTCTGCATAGCCATTTCACACAAATAATCGAGCATAACTGGGATATGCATACTGCTGCAAGACACAATCTCATGTATATCTTTCATTTCATTATTTGAAGGGTATTTTGTGTTTGCAGGCTTCTCTTCTAGAGGCTGATAACAGTCTTCATTTTCATCATTATAAGATGTGCCTATATTTTCTATAACATCTTCTTCATGTCTATACATCATATCATGAATACACATGCTATTCTGAAATACATTTCCCTCCACACAATCATCTTTCAATGCACATACTAGGAGAGCTGAAATATATTCACTTTGATAACTGTTTTGACAACTTGCAGCCATGAAACCCACTAGCATTCCATATTTCTCATTGTTTTCAATATCCATAGCAAATTGATAGGCCTGGTGAAGTGTGACTAGTTCTTTATCTCTCAATAAATAACTCACTTCTTCATCAAATGCAGCCAAATAAATTGCTAAGCATAATGCATTATTAGGTCTCATATATTCAGGAATTTGCTTGAGCAACTTAATAAACCTAAGGTTAAAAGCTGGAACTAGTTCCTCATCTTCCTTTTGGATATTCATAAAATGTATGATCAATGAGGCCACATCAAACCTTTCACCAAACTGCTCTAGGAATGCAACTTCTAAATCTACCCATGAAGAAAGTGAACACACAGGTAGGTCTGAAAACCAAACCCTAGCATCATCTTCTAATGACTAAACAAATAGTTTCATTACAACATCTTCATCCTCTACCTCATAATCTTCTATTAAATTACAATTTTTTTGCAGATATTTGTTTGCTAATTTAGAATCTGATCCACTATATTTTGGCAAACATTTTCTAATTTTATTTGGAATAGCATTGGGTAACCACATATTCCTTTAAAATTTAGGGATTTATATCTCTCAATAAAAAATAGTTTTCTTTGAGAGCACAACTAGGATTGCTGCTCTAAACTCATCATTTTTTGAATCAAAAGGTGAATACCTAGAAATCTGTTGCAGCATTGATAGATTCAATCAACAGAGTCACCACCTCTCATAGAGAGGACAGAATATCAACAAGGCACATGTATTTTTTGGATTCACCATGCCAGCAGAGCACCACCTGGTCATTTTTGGATCCTGCTGCAACAACTTGACTGGAAACTAGATTTTCCAGCCTTCAAAATATTTGACTCTCTCCTCCCCAATGGAGTTGCCATCTGTTGGTGACTTAGATCGATAAAATATAACACTTTTTTCTCATCAATTCCCCAGCAGAGTCGCCATCTGTTGGTTTTTACTTTCAAATTAGCAGAGTGTTTGCCAATTCCAATGCACAGGCAGATTCAGCCAACTAATACAGGAGGTTGTGTGAGTTGCGTCCCCTTCACTTCTATTTTTGTAGCACCAAGGGGGGTATCCCTATAGATAAAGATGTAACACTTGACTCACCCAATGACAGAAAGATTTAGCTTTGTGATAACAGGCAGAATGCTCTCACTTTGGGACCGAGATTTGTGTGACAAATCACAAGGATGGCAACATTATTGGAGATATTTGTCTGGTTATGGATGAGACTATGCAAGGGGTTCCTAATCCTACTCCTACAACTAACAGTTTGGAAATATAGAATGATTGGTTTGATGGATTGGATGCAAGACAGAGGGTTTTGGATCATAACTACTTCACAAGGGCAGACCAGTGCCTATCCCAGGGCAAGGAGTCAACTAGACATATACACAAGAATGGATTGCATTTTGGATTTGAGTTTCAAGGGGTTAAATTGATGCTTGCCTTACAAACATCACCCAAGGATGGGTATTTAACTACCTCTACTTACAGATATCCCAGTTGATAGATAATCTCCTCCATACTCAACCTAAAACAATTAAATTCACTCCTTGAATGGAAGTCTAAAGATCAAGCATGCAATACATAAATCTATATTCTAGAATTTGAGGAACCCTTAGCAACCAAATTCAAAAGAAGAAATGCATGCAATAAGTGGAGAGGGACAACTAGATACATGCCATAAGCATTTTTCATATAAAACAACACTGAAACTAAAAATGTATGCAATGTACATTCAAGGTGCAACTTATAAACTCCATAGAGATACAACAGCCAAGAAATACTCTGTATTTTGTTATTTACACAAAAATGCCCAAGTCTTCAAAAACCCAAAAGAATAACACAGTCTGCCTTTTATAACAGGACTGTGTACTCTGCCAATTAATCACATGGCAAGTTAAAATCTCTGCCAGATAGAATGCACTTTTAGATTGGTGCTCAAAATAATGAATGCAATGGAGAAATAGAGAGAAGAAGCCGATGGAGTCAGGATCTGCACCGTTACTCAAAGATTTGCATCTTAAACTGAGTAGTTGGCCTATCCATCGTTGACCCATACCACTGCAATTCTGCCATTACTACTCAGCTACCCACAACCCCTCAAAATCTGCAGCAGCGTGCCTCTGGAGTTTTCCCACTTGAAACATGACTGCAAATGCAAAGAAATCCATTGCTGCTTGGGAGTTTAAAACTGGCCGTTGATTTTCCCTCCTCCACTAAGATTCGTGGCTTAAAATCCCACTAAAAAGTCAAGAGCCAATGAAAATGTACCACGTAGGCACTTCGTGCAACCATCACTGACTTTTTTGCCTTTCATTTTGCCCTTTTCGCCCATTGTATATGCAAAAGCATATACAATCACCTTATTTACAAGCCGGACATAAAATTTTATAGAACAATTTGAAATTGAGCTCCATTCCGGCTTATATCTCTGCCTTATGCATATCGCATTACACATACAAGTGCAATATACATACAAGGCGCGAACCTCAGACACTTATTCGCTGCATTTGATTTCTCCTTTGGGTTCAAATTGTATAGTTTTTGCTTGTATATTGGCTTGTATGTGTAAACATACAACACGGATATACATACAAGGCGCAAACTCCAGGTACTTATAGAACAAATTTGAAATGTTATCAGGTCCAGCTTACATCTTAACCTTTGTATCTTTGTAATGTATATTGGCACACACAAGCATCCAATATACATGTTGCGGACGTCAGCATTGATTTAGTTAGATTTGACTTTTAAAACCGGGTCCTGCTTGCACATTGTGAATGTATATTCGCCTTGTATATTGGCCTGCATATCGCAAACATACAAGTAAAATATACATACAATAGACTTCAACTCTGAATTTACTATACCGCATAGCCCTTCAGGTCCAGCCCTTGCATTTTTGGAATGCTTGCTCCTCTATGCATATCGGGAATGTATATTTCACATACTTCACCTTTGTATGTCTGTGGGCCCCACCATTTGTATATCGGCCCTTGTACACCATTCCTTTGTACATTTTTGAATGTATATCACATATACATTCTCCTTCGTATATGAGATACAAAGCCCTTTGCACATGAGGCAGACCCCATCAAATGTATCTCCCATTGCCTTGTAGTAAATGCATGTGCACTCCCTTGTATATTTTTCAATGTACATTTCCTTTGTATGTTGAATATACAAACGTGAACATACAAACCCCCTTACATACAAATAAGGAATCTTTTAGGAATATGCGATATATATTCTCTCCTATATGCCCAGAAATGCATATTTTCCTTTGTATGTCGCGCATGTATGTACGAACACATAACACAATATACAAGCAAGCCTGACATACATCTGTAGAATATTCCAAGAATCTTGCGAAAGATTCCCCCAATGTATATGAAAGCCTGATATACATATAACTCATTTTCTCACTATTTTTGAAGGCTGATGGAATTTTGCAAGCTCGCCAATGTATATTTTCATTTGTACATACAAACCTCTTTGTATATACAAAGATACATGCATTTTACCTTATTTTTGCATTTTTTCTATTGCAGATGCTAAAAGAGTTAGATTTTTTGGACTTTTTGGGAGGGTACCTGCATATTTAAATGCTTGAAACCCGAATACTCATGCAGGCACCACCACCATCTATGGTTACCTTGACAGTCTCTCACTAGGCGCTAGCCCCATAGGTGACACATACGGAAGCCATAGGGTGACACATGTGGAAGCAACATTCCTTTCGTGAGGACAAGGAAGTTGATTTTGCCAACCAGGCCTTCTCATCCCATAGTCTAAACTAGCACTATAGGTATGGGTGAGGAATCCAATTATCTTGTTTAATGTGAAGAACTATCCCGCCCCCTATATTTATTATTAAGTTATCGCTTGATTACCAACTTTCAATGGGTTACCCTAGCAAGCCACTTTGGGCCCCAGTCCCACATTGAAATCCACTCCTACTTCACTGCATCTAGACTCTCGAAGTCCATAACACCATTCAAGCATGACCTATCACATTCATCATCATGATACCTTTGTAACGCAGAATATATATCTGTAGACACCCAAATTTGTCCCAAATTTGTGTATGTCTTGCAACACCTAGTTAAAAATATCACTTAGACATCATGTAGCATTTTGTCGTAAATCCCACTCTTAATCCCATTTATCCATTAAGCCAATTAATTAAATAAATTTTATTTATTTAATTAAAATCCCATTCAATCCCATCCTTATCCCACTTAGCCAATTAATTAAATAAATTTTATTTATTTAATTAATATCCATATCATATCCCAACTAATTCAAATATTTTATTTGAATTAAGTTCCCCACTATCTAATTAATTAAATAAATTTTATTTATTTAATTAATATCCAACTCATATCCCAACTAATTCAAATATTTTATTTGAATTAAGTTCTCATCATAAGCCGACTTTCCAATTAATTAAATAAATTTTATTTATTTAATTAATTTATCTTATCATTTAGCCGACATGTGTGCCTCTTTCATTTAAAAAGATAAGTGGTACTACAGCCTTTTATTTAATATCTTTCATATGTAGTACTTTTTATGTACACAAGCACACATGAGCCCTATTCTCCTTGACACTTGTCAAATGACTACAACTCCCTTGAAGAGTGGGATAACCGAATCAATCCTAGCCATCTACATCAATCAATTAACTTTTTAATCTCAGCCGTCCATTGAAACCAAGCCTTTCCTATAAATCAAACCCCTCACAAGCCATTAGCATGCATTGAGCTTCAAGTACCATTATTCTGTCAAATTTTCTAAAATGCATTGAGCTTCAAGTACCATTATTCTGTCAAAATATCATTAGAGCCTTTGCATCCTTCAACTATCATCCTCATGTCATCTTCATCTTAATGTTATGCTGCAGAAATGAGCACCCAACATTCTTCCAACAATAATCCTTCAAAATCTTGCATGCTCATGCGAGGTGGAGAAGAGCAATGGAGATAAATCAAGTATAGCGTGGAGATCAGTTTGTATTTACATTTGTTATTTTAATTTTCATGTTGTCTTGTGCTTCATTGTGCATTGCTAGAGTTTATCATTGCTGTTTATTTATTTGCCCTGATTTGCAATTTTACCCTAACTACATTTGGCACGCCCGGTTGGACTCACTTCGCTTGATCTTTTTTGCAGGTTTATGCACTTTGATTTGTAGGATGAAGATATGTTATATTGCTGATTTTTTTTATTTAGGACCAAATCTGTTGCAAAGGGTTTTTTATTTTACATAGGTCTTGGAAAAAAAAAATCTTAGATTCGTTGGAAAGAGGACTTCGAGAGCTTTCCAAAAAGTGGTTACATTAAAGATTTGGCTCAGTATTCAAAGAGTTATGACGATTTGAAGTTGACCCAGCGATTCTAATTTTTCAAAAAAATTTGACGCGCGACTTTTTACTGATTTTTTTTATTTAGGACCAGATCCGTTGCAGAGGGTTTTTTGTTTTACACGAGTCCTGGAAAAAGGAGATCTTAGATTCGTTGGAAAGAGGACTTCGAGAGCTTTCCGAAAAGTGGTTACATTAAAGATTTGGCTCAGTATTCAAAGAGTTATGACGATTTGAAGTTGACTCTACGATTCTAATTTTTCAGAAATTTTTGACGCGCGACTTTTAGAAAAAAAAATCATATCTTTCAATCTAGCTAACCAAATCACATTTTGTTTTTTGCAGGTGGTTAGAAATATTTAAATCTATTTTTCTATATCATTATTTTTCAGATCTATAGTACAAATAGATTTTTTGTCAAAAAAAATAATTCTTTTCAAACCCTAGTTTATGATAATAGCTTTCTTCTATGCAAGTTTACTTGTTTCTTTTTGGAATTGGTGACTTGTAGGTGCATCTAAGGAGCTGAAGCAGCATTGGCATCAACATCTACAGCAATTTGGATAGCAAAATAATCAGGTGCACTCATTCTAATCTTTCATCTTAATCATTGTTTGAATCACACATTTTGATTTTGGGCATAAAATGAACAATTGTTTGCAAATTCACATCAAAAAATTGGGCTAAAACAAACCATTATCTTTCATCACATTTGGATTTAGATTTTAAAACAAACAAGTGCTTGCATTGTTTTCCACATATTGAATTTCTAAGGTTAATGAACACCATGCGAGTGTGACCAAGTAAATGTGTATGCTCTCTCCTCGCATCCCAACATGAACTTGGAGATCAAAAACATTTACTTGTGTTGCTTTTGTTTAGCCTTAGAGAGGCTTGCCTTGGTATCCACCCCAAGGGAACGACCTCAAGCGGTACTTTCATCCGGTCCGCTATAAAAATCAGAGGATAAGGCGAAAGCCAAGTCTAACCGGTATTAGCGCTCACCATATAGTGCTAACTCGAAAGGAGGTGTACCTTTGTGTATATTAAAACTCCTAGTAGGGTTAGTTAAAGTCTTAAGTGGCTTGCTGGATGCTCGTGGGGTGCCGATCCCCCGGATTTTCACTAGAACCTCCTTGTGATAGTGGCCTTGCCTTAACTAAGACTTGTTGAATTGTCTTCACGTGCTTGCTTAACCATCATCACATTATTCCAAACTAACAACTTGCTTATGTGTCTTGCGTGAGTGATTCATGTGTGTATATGCATAATCATTTGTTTAAATATTGCCACATCAAGCTATAAACACCCAAACACATAAAGACAAGTTATCCTACACATTCTTCCAATAACATTCAAACCCAATCACTTTCATCCCAAACATAGCCAAGTCATCCAAACAAGCCACATCATCATCCAAATCCCTAAACAAGCACTTGCTAAAAGGACTTAAAACAAACACTTGGTGACAACATGTCTACACTAGAGGACCTAGAAATCAAATTCCAAAGATTCCTCCAAAATCTTTATCAAGGATCACAACCCCTAAACCAAGACGCCATTGAAATATTACAATTCTTCATCCAAAAAGCTCAACCCCACATAAGCCAATCACCTCAACTGCAACACTTCGTAGCCCAAGTCCAACACCTTTTAGCCACTAGTCAAGCTCAACAAGTACAGCAATCCTTAGCCATTCACTATCAACCTAATCCACTTCATAGCCACATGTCATATCCATCCACTTCCTATCAACTTAATCCACATATCCACCAAGTCAATGCCACATCATCTTATGAACATCCACCTCAAGTTTATCCAATCCCTCATACCACCATTCCAATACACTACCAAGCCCATCCACAAGGCAATCAAGTGATATCACAAGAACAACATGCAAGTCCAAATAGCCCTTTGTACATAAATCAAGTAGGTCCAAGTACACCTTTTCAACAAGACCATCAAGCACCATTGATAGACCTAAGTCCACCTTTCCAACAAGAATCATATCCAAATCCAAGTGGCCCCTTGTACATAAATCAAATGAGTCCAAGTTATCCTATGCAAGACTTACTTACCTTTGACAAGGGAGATACCAATCTAGAGTGGCCTCCACCATCCAATCCCATGCCAACACATGAGCCAACAAATCCTATCCCAACACCACCATGTGATCCCACTCCTAGTCCATTGATCCCTCCATCTTCCAAACCACCAAGCCCTTCATTACCTTCATCACCATGTCATTCTAATCCTTCACCAAAGGATGTGGCTGAGATAGTTTTACAAAGGATGCTTGAAGCAAAACTCATTGAACTTCCCCCCATCAACCCATGTGAAGAAAGTCCATATGATGAACATGATTATTGTGCATACCATAGGACCAAAGGCCATAATACAAATCAATGCCCAATATTTGTCTCAATTGTTTACAAGGTGTACCTACCTATAATGGGAAATCATGCCACATCATCCCAATCCCATGTGTCACACCCATCTAGTCCACATCCTAATCCATCAAACTCCATTATCCTTCCATCCAATCAAAATCCTAGTCCTACGCTTACAACATCATCCTCTATTATTGCTCATCCATTATATTGCCCATCCACTCATACCCTTGCAAAGGATGTGATCCATTGGCTACTAGCTAGGAATAAACTACCTCTATGTCAAACACCCATTCATGAGCCTACCAAAGAACTTCTAAAGGTCATGTCTAATCCTATAATTCCATCATGTGGTCCACCTATCCTTGAGCCTATCCAAGAGCCCTCAATTAAGATTCTTAGCCCTTCAAGCCCATCATGTGACCTACAAGCCATCAAGCCTATTCAAGAGTCTCCTATTATGAATCCAAGTCAAGAGTCATCATGTTCTCATGTTCTTGACCAAGAGCCTATCCAAGAGTCTTCCACTGCCATTCAAGCAACTCAAGGGGTATGTCAAAGGTTTAATCCTAAGCATGTGGAAATATTAAGCCCTAGTCCAACTCAAGATCAAAACACTTTCATGCAACCCATCCATAACATTTACCTTCTCTATGATCAAGATAATACCTATGAAGAAGCTATCAATGTGCACCTTGATCCTATCCATAATCCTATATCTATCCATGAACAAGATATCCAAATTTCTCCTAGTCTTCTACCATCTAGCCCTATCCATAATGAGCATACATCCACTTGTCATGATGAGACACTTGTCCCCCAAGTTAGCATAAAAGATCAAACAAATAACTTGGATCGTAGTGAACACAATGCTAATCAAGATCCTAATGATCCTCCTTCCATATCCACCATTGATTCCACTTCAAGTCCACTATCATGTCCTATTGGTCTATCCACCCTTATACATGAGTGTTCTTCCTTAGGACAACAAAGACCTTTATCTACTTCATCTTCTCCATCCAATAAAGAGTTCAAGTCTAATGTTCAAAGCACACCAAGTCCTATAGTCAATCGCATACTCCAAAACATGAACTACCAAGGCAAAGGTCTAGGCCTTCCCAAACAAGTTATTTTGGAGCCAAACCATGTCAAAGTTCCTCCATGCTCATATGACTTTGGATACACACCCCAAGGTAAACAAGGCCAAGATGTTGGTAATCCCTTCATGCATCCTAAACCTACCACTTTCCATCGCAAACCTTATCATATACCCAAGACATATGTAGCCATTCCATCTCCATCATCCTATAAATGTGAAAAGCATGTGACCATACACCTTCCACCATCCACTTTGCCACCACTTTTACCAACTCCAAATATCCCTCCATCCACCTTGCGACCATTGCTTCCAACACCTAACATACCTATCATTCATAAGTATCCTTACAATCCTAATCATAGCCAACAAATGCACACATCATTTAAGCATAAAGCTTCCAATCATTCCATCCACTCCACCCACCCCATGGGATTCCAAAATAAACATTTGGATGCCTTTATCTATAAAGCCAAAAATCCAACTAAAACTCCTAAGGACCCTCATGCCTTAGGGAATCAATGTGAAAAGTCTCTAAATCATCCATATTCTAAGCAAAGTACATTCACAAAGCTATCAAAGCCCTTATCTCCAAATACAAAGCCCAAAAGCAAAATGATTTGGGTTCCTAAGCAAATAACTAGCAAAGCGAATGAGGCATCCTCATCCACATCTCAAGAATCCCAACCACCTATCTCCATCCAAAAGCCTACTTCCATCCAAAACTTCTATTTCCTTCAAAAATCCCACAATCAAAATAAAAGCACTAAAAATACTAAATCTATGTGGGTTCCTAAATCACTTCATCAACCATCCCCTAAGCAAACATCTCCATTGCTTCCTACACCACCATCTCACCAAAAGCTTCAATGTTTATCACGGTGTGTGCAGCCGTTGGTTATGATTCCATTCCACTCCACAGCACCTCCACATAACTACATCTCCCCATCCTTCATCCATTATCCTACAAATCTTCCCCATCACCTTCCTATGGTCCATGCTTTTGCATAAGCCTTTTATCCATCTATCCTTGCATGAGCCTTTTATAATCCATTTCATCATCCACTATCTACCTAATCCATCTCCCATCCATGCAATCCTTTATCAACATCTATGAGCATAATGACATGGTCCATGCGAAGACATCATCCATCTCTAAAGGGACACTATCAACCTTCATAGCACTAGCCACTTGAGTCCCTCCTATCCATTACCATGGTGAAAACCTGGCAAACAGGTGCCATGTGTAATTGTCAACCCATCTAAAAAGCAAAAGAAGAAAAATAAAAATTAAAAAAAAAAACAAAAGTAAAGAGAAATCCCTTCGTCCAACGGTGAAAACCTGGTAAACAGGCACCTTGGATAAGTACCATGATGAAAATCTGGCAAACAGGCGTCATGTGTAGGTTGATCTTCTATGTCACTTACACTTGGGGGCACATTGTCTCATCCAACTTATCCATTTCCAAACTATCTATCCCATTATATCATTTACCATCCTACATTCCTTAGCCATTACATAAACATGCCTATCCTATTGAACCAATTTATCCATCCTCCTCCTTTTGATCTTGATGAAGACATAAGGGAAAAAAGTTGAAACATGTTTGGATATTTCTTGACATACCTCCTTTCCAAACCAAGTCCTATCTATGAACCTTCCATCCCATTCAAACCAATCCATCATGTCATCCCTTGGTCATGAGCTTTGTCATATAAAATCCTAAGCATTACCACCTAGAATGGGACAAGTTCTTCCTATGCAACATAGACTTTGAAGATCACATCCTAGCTCCCTTATCATCCATCCCTTATATGGCCTATCCTTTTTATCCATCCAGCAATCATATAGCACCTACATTATCATCTTGAGCATCTTGAGCATCTGAGCATCCAATTGAGCTTTCATCTTCCATCATGGCAGCTTTCAGCATTGCAATTGTTCATTGTTGAAGAAGCAGTCCACATCTCACAAACAAGGAATTGCATGGTCTAGGTGATGTTATGCTTGAATTGCATTATTTTTTTATTTCATTTAGGTTAGATTCCTTGATGATGGTAGGGTTAGGGTTTCATGACTATGGTGTATCCTTATCACAAGTTTCCATCTTACAGCTTATCCCCATCCATTTATCATGAGCTTTCCACTATAGCCTACCTATCCATCTATCATGAGTCTTCTATCCCATTTACTATCATCCATCCTTTTATCCATCATTTGCACCTAGACTTAGTCTTCCCTTGTCATTGGTATCTAGCACAAAGGCTACTCAAATTGTAAATCCATTGGCATCTTTCAAAACATTTCAAAAAAATAAAAAAAATCAAAATATCCCAAAAAATATAAAAAAAAATCAAAAATCCAAAAAATCAAATATCCACCAAAAAAAATCTAAGCAATAAAACCAATCACATCATCCAAAACAATCCACTCCATCAACATTCAATCAAAATCAATCGTCATCATCATCATCAATTCTTCCTATCTATAACATTCATTCATCCATTTCAATCAATCACTGCTTCCAATGATATCAATCAAATCAATCTAAGCAATGATCTTAAATCCAAGTCACACTAATCCATATCAAGCAAGCTAATCAATCAAGGAACATTATTCAATCAAATCAACAGGTTTTGAACCTCCTCTTGTCATGAGACCAATCAATCAAATTATCAATCATCATCAATGGGATATAGCGTTCCCACATCCTTATGTTGATCTAGGGATATAGTTTTCCCCACAATGACAACACTATCATCATCAATCAAACAATCAATCATCGATTAATGACTTGACAAGGGCAATACCTTGTTTGTTTTACATCCTTTGAGCATGCTGAGAACACTTGCTTATGCTTAGATTGAGTGGACACTCTCATCATCAACACCAAAGAAAATCAACTCAAAGCACATCAATCCAACCATCAAAATCAATCCTATCAATCATCAGCATCAACACCAAAGAAAATCAACTCAATCACATCCAACTCCAATCGGAACAAATCCAATCACTTCAGCAAATCAAAAACAACTCAATCCACCACATATCATCTCATCATCAACATTTCATTAATCAATTCAATCCATTTTCATCATCTCATCAATAAAACAATCAGAACTACATCTTATTTCCATCGTTAAGTGCCTTGATCCCATGGATATAGGGTATGTAGGCAGTCTAGAGTACAAAGGAAGTGCCCAGATTCAAGCACAAGTGATTTTCCTCTTTCTTCTCTCATCATTTCTTCTATCATCTATCTTATACATCATCAATAAACAACTTCTTCCAATCAATCTATCATAGCACATCAATCCAATCATCACTTCATCTAATCATCCTTCAATCCTCTTCCAATCATTCCAAGCAATGATCCAAATGCAAATCATCCTTAATCCATACCAATCAAGTTCATCAATCAAGCCAAGTTATCTAAACACAATCCATGGTCTTGATCCTAGCCTTGTTGTAAGCCAAATCACTCAGCCAATTAGCCAACCAACTCAGCAAACAACCTTGTGTTGATCTAGGGATATAGCTTTCCCCGCAATGACAACACTCTCAACTATCATCAATCAAACAATCAATCATTGGTTTACAGCTTGACAGGGGCAATACCTTGTTTGTTTTTGTATCATTTGTGCATGCTTGCTTGCTTGCTTGTGTGTGCTATCATTTTATCTTGCATTTGCATCATATCAGTATCATTTCCAGCTAATATTCATATCTTGTGTATGTTGGAATAGCTTTTTGCACTATCCTTTGCATCTAAGGTCATATCATACCTTTTGTGCATTAGGACTTCAATGCTCTAAGTTTTCTTCCTCATACGTTAGACAAGGTTGTATTACGCTAGGGCAAAAGACACCTCGTCACCCTGGTCCTTCTACCTTGGTGCATAACGTCTAATGCTATATCAAACATTATGGTTGCTCACTTTCATTGCAGCATAACGCATCATTCATTTCTTCTATCCATTCCTTTATCTTTCTTTTATAGCCAAGCCATTTCTTTTCGAGAGCCTACCCGTGTTTGTCCAACCCACCTATCCTCTCGAGGGGGCATCATCATCCTATCTCTCCATCATCATCATATCATTTCATCATCATCATATCTTTCCATCATCATTATCCCTATCGATTATCCATACCTTAACTTCTTTGAAATGATGTTATTTGACATAAATCTTATCATCCCAAACATCATCTCAAAGAGGGGCAAAATGTAGACACCCAAATTTGTCCCAAATTTGTGTATGTCTTGCAACACCTAGTTAAAAATATCACTTAGACATCATGTAGCATTTTGTCGTAAATCCCACTCTTAATCCCATTTATCCATTAAGCCAATTAATTAAATAAATTTTATTTATTTAATTAAAATCCCATTCAATCCCATCCTTATCCCACTTAGCCAATTAATTAAATAAATTTTATTTATTTAATTAATATCCATATCATATCCCAACTAATTCAAATATTTATTTGAATTAAGTTCCCCACTATCTAATTAATTAAATAAATTTTATTTATTTAATTAATATCCAACTCATATCCCAACTAATTCAAATATTTTATTTGAATTAAGTTCTCATCATAAGCCGACTTTCCAATTAATTAAATAAATTTTATTTATTTAATTAATTTATCTTATCATTTAGCCGACATGTGTGCCTCTTTCATTTAAAAAGATAAGTGGTACTACAGCCTTTTATTTAATATCTTTCATATGTAGTACTTTTTATGTACACAAGCACACATGAGCCCTATTCTCCTTGACACTTGTCAAATGACTACAACTCCCTTGAAGAGTGGGATAACTGAATCAATCATAGCCGTCCGCATCAATCAATTAGCTTTTTAATCTCAGCCGTCCATTGAAACCAAGCCTTTCCTATAAATCAAACCCCTCACAAGCCATTAGCATGCATTGAGCTTCAAGTACCATTATTCTGTCAAAATATCATTAGAGCCTTTGCATCCTTCAACTATCATCCTCATGTCATCTTCATCTTAATGTTATGCTGCAGAAATGAGCACCCAACATTCTTCCAACAATAATCCTTCAAAATCTTGCATGTTCATGCGAGGTGGAGAAGAGCAATGGAGATAAATCAAGTATAGCGTGGAGATCAGTTTGTATTTACATTTGTTATTTTAATTTTCATGTTGTCTTGTGCTTCATTGTGCATTGCTAGGGTTTTTATCATTGCTGTTTATTCATTTGCCCTGATTTGCAATTTTACCCTAACATACAATATCTTCTCACATTATCATATACCAGAAACCTTATACGTAGGAAAAAGACATCATGCCATTATAAATTCACTATTTAAAGATGCCTATGGACATAATATATGAATTAAAACATAAACATCCTAGGCCTCTGGAATTAAATCTTAACAGCTCACACAAAGACCCCCATTACAACCAATGGTCTATCCTGCATTAATTTCACTTGCATAATGTGATTCAACTCACAATAAAGTAATTATCTAAATGAAACAATTGTAATCAAATTTCATCTTAACAACCATTATAAAGAATCCATAATAAAATTAATACTAATTTAAATTAAACTTATCAACATTTAAATCTATAAACATATTGATTTTCATTTAATCAAATTAAAACAAATACAATCTAAATCATTAATTTTCTTTATCTTATTCCTTTTCAATATGGAGTTCAATAAATCAAATAATCTAATCAATTAAATTTCAATAACATAATCTAAATAAATACAATAACTTAACTATAATATTTGATTTATATTAGATTTTGATTAATAATCTATTACAATATATAGAATTATATCATCATTACTATAAATAAATTTGTAGATTTGTAGAAACTTTATAATAAATGTAGTTCTTCCAAATGAAGCTTTCTAATAAATGAGATTTTCTAATAAATGAAATTTGTCAGATATTGTAGTTGCAACGGCCCTGCTAGATCTGTCAGTAAAATGAGGGAGCATGCACTAGGCACATGGTCTCAGGGAAGGGGAGGATTGAAGGATATGCATAGGATGGATTTGATGAAGAAACTTTCAAGAAAATACAAACAATAGGTGTAAAGTCAAATTCAGTCTTTGCCAGCATTCTCATGGCCTGTACGAAAATGGGAGTGTTGGAACAGGGCGTGGGCATAGATCAAGCATAAAGGAAAGATGAATTCCATCAAATGTTGTAGTTGCAAATATCCTAGAACACATGTATGCAAACTATAGGTGCATGCACAAGCACATGGACTGTATGACAAAATACCTCAAGAATGTAGAATCATGAAATGCAATAATTGCAGTGTAGACACAAAGTGGATCTGTTGAGGAGACTTTAGGAACTATTAAGCAAACGCTATTGGCAGATGTGAATGCTCAAAACAAATATGCTAAAAAGTTTTAGAAACTTCAAACAAATGCAATTAGCAAGTGCAAAATGCACAAAATGGATTCATTGAAAAGGTTTTAAAAACTTTCAAACAAATGTGATTGGCAGGTGCAAAACAAACTCCATGACCTTTGCCAGCATTCTCACATCCTGAGCGAAAATGGGAGTGTTGGAACAGGGCATGGAAAAACATCAAAGCATAAAGGAAGGATGTATTTCATCAGATGTTGCAGTTGCAGATGCCCTGGTACGCATGCATACAAATGCAAAAGCATGCAAAAACCCTCAGAGAAAAGTTTATCATGAAATGTAATGGTTGCAGCATATGTACAAAATGGGTTGTGAATGGGTTTGAATGCAAAGGATAACAATCTATTTCATAAAATAACTCAGAATAAGATCATCCATGGCAGAAGCTAAAAACAAAACAATTCTCAATAAAAGATTCATTATCACCAAACAATGAAATACATATCAAATTTTAAGCTATTTCCCAAATACTCCTCTTGCCTTGCCCCCGCTTTTCTTCCAAAATGTCCCAATCTCCCTTCCCAATTGACTATTATGGAGGCTCTCCTCCTCTTACCTCAGAGAGCTTCCTCACAAATATATGCTCAAAAAAAAAAATAGTAAATGTAATAATTTTTTTTCCATTACTAACCACCAAATCCCTCCTCATATTTAATTTCTCACAACATGCTATTTATTTCATTTTCAAACAAACAAAATAATTTTCATATTTATATTTATTTTAGTATTTACTATATATGACTTTTATGACAACTCATAAATATTATAATTTATTTTTATTATCACTTAACAAAACATACACTTGTTTATTATTATTTTCCATATTAATATTATCAATTAAATTCCCATTTTAAAACACTTTATTTACGTCATTAATAGTATTATTTATCAAAGTGCCCTTTACACTAATAATTTTATTTTAATGAAGCAATTATCCAAAACATTAATCAAACAATTATAACCTAAGTAAACCAAACGCCAAACAAAACATGACGACTATACATGATTGAACAACAGTGACTGACTATCATGCCCAAGCTGACCTTACTTACAAGATGCAAGACTGGATACTCATGGTGACTAAATTAGGGGACCTTACGTTATCTCTGTTCAACAATATCCATTGGTGTTAAGGCACGCTCAGACCTATTAATTCAAGTAGAGTCAACGCCTGATACCTGCAACCTACAACAAACGAAACGATTGAACATATAGATATATAATCATATAGTCAAACACACCATGAAAGGAAATCGTAGTGTAGCTAGGTACTCATGCATCAATAATGCAACCCTATCCCTTTCATAGCACATCAAAAAATCAACCACATAATGCATAACATACAGTTGCTTAACAAACAAGATAGAACAATCAGTTACATAATGATCAAATACGAGCAATTACAAAATAATAGTATCATAACACATAAGGCTCAGAATTAAATTAATCCATATCATCAAATATGTCCATCAGGCTATTATATCTATGCATAGCCCAAGTAAATAGCAGTATCACCAGAATATCATCAACTGACATCATAACCATAGGTCTAACATCAACAAAGTATTATCAACTAACATCATAACAGTAAATCCATCATGAAGCAAAATGTCATACTATCTAGACCTAATAGAACAACTTTTAGTCTAACAGAAAGGAAAAAATGAGGGGCACTACATCCTACCCCCCAGAATCAGGCTTACTCCTGGAAGCCTATAAACAAGTATAGATATAACTCTCGCATCTGGGATGCATCCTCCCAAGTAGCTAAAGACTCATCATTAGGATCCCATTGGATCCTTACCTGCTCCATGTCTCTGCCCCTGAGGGCAAATCTCCTATGTGGCAAAATGCCTACGGGCTCCAAAGCCAGCTACCCATCCTCTACCTGTAAAGCATTCTAGTCAAGAACATGAGCAATATCTGGATAATATGGCTTGAGAACAGAAACATGAAATACATCATGGATGCATGCTAAATTGGGTGGCAAAGCAAGATGGTATGCAATGGGACCGATCCTTTGCAAAAGCTTGAATAGCCCAACAAAACGTAGTGTGATCTTAGAGCCTTTTCCATAACAGATCAGACTCTTTCATGGATACACCCGCAAGAACACCTGGTCTCCAATGGAAAACTAGCGGTCAACCCGATGAGCATTTGCATATTTCTTCTACCTATACTGTGCTACCACCAAATGCTCTCTAATACAATCAACCTACTGCTCCATCTCCCGGAGCATCTCCGGTCCTAGGAGAACTCTGTCCTCAAGATGATCCCAACTCATTGGAGTCCGACAAGGATAACCATATAAAGCCTGAAAAGGAGACATACGAATAGAACTGTGATACCCATTATTGTACGCAAACTCCACCAAGTACAAATAATTCTCCCAGGGAGTTTGCTAATCCAAGACATACATCCTGAGCATATCCTTGAGGGCTTGATTAACCCTCTTGGTATGCCCATCATTCTCTGGATGGTAAGCTGAGATGAAGTAAACATTAGATCCCTATCAGAGATGATCTTGCAAGGAATCCCATGCAATCTGACTATGTCCTCGATGAAAATTCTGGCCACAGAAGAAGCATTATATGAAGATCAAATAGGAAAGAAGTGTGCTACTTTAGTTAGCCTATCCATGGTGACCATAATGGTGTCATGATGATGAGAGGACATAGGCAAGTGGACTATAAAGTCCACTGAAATAATGTCCCATTTCCATTCTGGAACAAGATGAGGCTGAAGAAGACCTACGGGGTGCTAATGTTCTGCCTTAACCCTCTGACACTCAAGACACCTCAAGACAAAATCAGCAATATCCCTCTTCATTCTGACCCAAAAATACAACTGATGAAGATCTATGTGCATCTTTTTGACACCTGGATGTGCTGAGTAGGGTGCCTGATGTGCCTCTGACATATTTAGGGCATGAAGACCCTTAGAAATGAGAACATAGATGCGACCCAAGTGCTACAAGAGACCATCTGACTTAAGAGAGTAACTAGCAAATCTACCCTCCAAGGGTCTGACTCAACCTCTGACTACTAAGAGCATCTACCACAACATTCTCCTTACCCTAGATATACTTTACCTCAAAATCATAGTCATAGAGGAACTCCATCCACCACCTCTACCTAGCATTCAAGTTTGGCTGCGTGAATATGTACTATAAACTTTGGTGATCACTATGTAGCTCAAACTGATGCCCCAACAAAAAATGCCAACATCTCACCAAGGCATGCATGATGGAAGCTATCTCTAGATCATGCATGGGATAGTTCAACTCATGATCCTTAAGTTTACGAGACTCATAGGCTATCACGTGACCATCCTACATTAGAATTGCTCCTAGACCCTCCAAAGATGCATCTGGACACTCCACAAAGTCTCTGGTAGGGTCAGGAACTACTAATGGGTGCACTAGTCAACCACTCCTTGAGAGTCTCAAAGGTTGCCTAACACTAATCTGACCAAACAAATTTCTTCCCTTTTCTCTGAAGGGAAGTGATAGGATGAGCTAACCTAGAAAAACCCTACACAAACCTGTTGTGCCTTACACACATGCCCCATTTCAAAAAATAGGGACCCCCTCTTCCAAATCTTGGCTTAGAGTGTCAGGTAGGTTTTTCATCTCCTAAGTAGTCAAGTGGTCAAAATGCACTTCTTGCCGTGTTAGAAATTTGATGTTAATAGGTCATTCCAAAATCTACTAAGTCTAAGTCTCTATATTTCATAAAAATAGGTCTGACTGTCTATTGCACTAGAATTGCTTCCATCTGACCTTTGCACCAAAACACCCTTTGACTGACCTTTGTGTCATAATCCTTTACCTCTAACCCTAGCATTGTATTTCTACCTGACCGACCTTAGCACCACTTTTCACATCCACTAGCCTCAGTACTAAAATTAATTGTCACTAACTTTACGCTGCAGTGTTTATTCACCGACTAAGTCAGAGAGTGGAAAATTCCCCACTGGTCCAAGGAACCCTAAAATCCCACAAAGTACTTGCAATATAACTGACCACTTTTGCATTGAGAACGACATCTGCCGACTAGGTCCGTGACACTCCAAAACCCCGCCAAGTCGAAAGAAACCTTAATCTACGTAAACCCTAATATTCTGCCGAATCTCCCGACTGACACTTTGTATGTTCTGCATTTATGACGATCAATTTGGGGGGATAAAAGGGGATTTTCATGGTTTTCGAGCTCATTCTGCATTGAACAAATACTTGGAGAGCTCTTTGGTGACATTCTGATCGATTACCCTATGCAACCCATGGATTCGACTTGGAGACCTCCTCCCTGCCTGCACGTCTCAGCTTACTTCACCCTCGCGAACCAAGTTAGATGACTGCACAAGCTCAAATCATGAGGTACGAGTTCAAAGGTATTCTCTTGAAAACAAAGATTTCTACTAGGTGGAAGAATGTAGGAGACGCAAACCTAGGTCATATTGACCTAGATGATTTTAGAGTCAAAATATTTGGCCCAAATCCAACCCCAAGGGCCAAGAAGGTAAAAGATAGTGGGATTGCAAAATCTACTGCTTTCCCCACATCTACTCAATGTGCAAAGCTGATTGTTACCTGTCCAAAGAGATATGACATTATGACAACAACAGTGGAAACTACTAGTGGAGAAGTGTTAGCTGACCTAAGTCCACCCTCCTTGGCTAAAATTTTGGCATTCCATGGCATTCAGTAATGACTATGCTAGATAAGGTAGGATTAGAGGCCACCTATAAGAAAGATGAAAATGGATGTAGAAAACATATGAATGAATAGTGGGCAAAAAGTAAAAGGTCCGCCTTAGTCAATTTCCCTAGGTGCTGTACTAGAGTGACTTTCATGATGAAATAGAAGATTTAGTAACCTTGTTGAGCAGAATACATGGGTTACCAGCAGCATCAACCTTTGAAGGATGGATGTTTGTTATAATTGAGGAGATATTAAAAGGAACTAAGTTCCACTAGGCACAAATCTTAAGTGATAACATCCATGAGGCATTTAGCAACTTCAAAGAGAAATATTTCTTTAGATGGACATCTTATGTAGTTTATGCATTGGCGAGGAAGAATCATTATGCTAGACTATCCAAGGTGGGGGAAGTGGGAAATGATGAGCAAACCCAGATTAAGGTCTATGAATGCTACACACAACTCACATTGACATAATCTCTTATGCATTATAAGAGGGTAAACAATGCCTTTACTATGTACATAACTAGGTTATTGCAAGGCAACACAGCTCTAAGAATATCCACCGAAGCTATGAATGAAGTCACTAAGTATGGGAGGTGGTATATTTAATTTGAGATGTTCACATATTTGAGAATACAAGGCTTCACGGGGATGGCTTATAGACTCCCTAGATATCCAATAGATAAAGTAGTGCTCCTAGAGCTATCTAGACAACTGATAACTTGTGTTGAAAAATTCAAGTATCTATATAGAACAAATGTCCAATTTCCCATCCTATTAGGTAGGGGAAACTATGCATGTCCTTCATTAGGGTCAGCTGAGCACTCTGACACAGAACTTCAACATCTCAATCTTTATTATTACAACAAAAGAAATCATTTTGATCCAAATAAGGTGATGGAGAGGTATGTGAGTAAGAAATTATTTCATAAGATGCATATAGAAGAGTTTTGGGCAAATTGCATGGATGACTATGAGGTCATGAAGAAAGCCCATTCCATATTATCATTGGCATTCATAAGAAAGTTTTATATTATTGCAATCCCTGACCAACTAGAAGATGATGAAAATGTGATGTATAGGGGTGCCTAGGAGGTGCAATACCACCAACCAATTCCACTGCCTAATTGGGCTAATGCTGAGGAAAGTTCCCTTGATGATGTGATGAAGGAACCAATTAGATTAAGCAAAGCATGGGTAAGAGGTCAAATTGCTGCCTTGGAAGGACAAGGGATTCATCTCACATACATTGCACTTGAATCAGAAAAAGAATCTAGAGGAGAAGAGGATGAACCCATAGAGATCACTGATGAAGCAGAACCAGTCCAAGGACTCAAATCAAATAGTGAAGATCACATACCCTTGGCCGAAAAGGCCAAAGCACAAAAGAGTAAGAAGGTTGCTATAAAGACTCAGAAGAAGGATATGTCTCCTTCCACCCAGACAAGAGCTTCAAAGAAGAGGGGCCTTCCTAGTGGGCTAGGAGAAGGGTTGAAAATGAAGAAAGATAGAGTGAAAGATACTAGTAAGACAGTAGAAGCTGTTGTTGCCACTGCTGATAGCACAAATTTGCTAGCTTCTCCACCTCCTGTTGACTTGGATGTGAATGTTATTGTACTCTCTCCAACAGTTGCTACTTATGTATCTCCCTCTATTATTTCCACTGCTGCACCTATGACCTCAGTAACCATTGTCCAAGAAGCTGTCTCTGTTGTTACCTCACCTTCCACTTCTATTTCAACTATCTCTTATTCATTGGCAATATCTTCTAGCACTCCTAGCAGACCCATCTCCTCCATTGCTGCCACCTCATGTTCTTCTATTACTGCCACATCTTTACCTTCCATCCCACTTTCTACTTCCCTTGCATTACCTCCTATTTCTACAATTCTTTCACCTACTCTTCCCTTGCCTTCTTTGTCTATTTCTTCACCCATTGTCATTTCTTCCATCCTACCAACTTTTGTCATCTCACCGGCTTTGGGGTCTGATGCCTTTGTCAATTTGACACAAGTTAGCCTACCTTCAAGTGTTGCTCCCCTCTTAGCTATTGCTCCCATTTCCCAAGCTAATCCAGAGCAAGATTCAACTCCCTTGGCTAGGTATTGAAAAAGTGTGCTAAACTAGGTCTCCAAGAGCAAGAACCGGAGAAGGATGTGTTTGTTGAGGTAGAAAATGAAATAATTGATGAACCTTTGGTTGAAGTTACCAGTGCGAAAATAATTGAACTATCAGATAGTCCTTCGGAAAAGAGTCAAACAAGAGCAATCCTCGAGGTAGCTCAGAAAGATGTATTGGTAAGTTGGAGAAACCTTGCAAATGAGGAAGAAGATTTAGATAAAAGGTCAAAGCAGGAGCAAAGGCTGCTTAAAGGGCCATCTGATACAGGTAATAAAAAACTTGATGGGCCTAAAGAACCTTCTTCTTCTGCACCTGACTGGCTGCAAAACAAAGTAGTATATCTGGAGACTCAGGTAGAAGTAATGAAACTGGATCTGAGTGCAATCTTGTCACATGCCCAAAAGCTGAAGAAACAGAAGAAAGCCAAGGTGCAATCCAGGATTTACAAGGATGAAACTGGGTCTAGAATAGCTGAAATAGCTGTCCCACCAGCTGACACAAACAGAGAGCGGGTCAAAGTAGAAGATTATACCATAACAACTATAAATTTGGAACCAACTACAAGAGCTCAGAGGCTTGATGAATTCAAAGGTTATGTTACTTCCATCATGGAACAACTAGATAAAGATGAACTCTCAAAGAAAGAGCTTAAACAGTAGAATGAAAAACTCTAGGCCTAGTTATAGTTTTTGATAAAACTAGTAGATTCAGATGGTGATATAAGGACAATTGGAGATGTTCAAGTATCAGGCCAGCCATCTCAAGAACCTAGATCCCGCAGACATCAATCCGACACTATCAGCCTGGGTTAGCTACCACAACAAGATTGTGGAAGAAGACAAAATAGACTTGGATGATGAATCTTAGTGTAATTTGAATATTTTGAAATGTAATCTTGTCACTAATGTAAACTGCTATATTTAGAGTGACATGTGACATTATTGTGTCTTTATTATGCCTTAAAAATGACTTTTTCTATACATATCATCAGTTGGGTAGTCAAACTATCCAGATTCAATGTATCTGGGGGTTGTTTTTCATCTTTTTCATATGAGACAAAATGTAATCTAGGATTGCTATGAGCTATTATGAATGCATTTAATGATGTAGATCTGGACCATTGGTGTTGAGTTAATCTCCACCGTCCATTCAAAAACTCGGTATGGCTCCTCTCCTATACAAAGGGTTGTCATTTCCATTGATTGAGAGAGAATTCTTGATGTTGAATTTTTGACACTACCATTTGAAGTAATACAAAGTAAGTTTCTATAGTTATCTTGAGAATTTGTGTATTGTATTTGCTTATCTAGTTTCCATGGTTCACTTCTTAATCTCCAATAGTAAATTAGTTGTGTTTTTGCAATGTTCATGGTTTGTTGAAAGTATCTAATGAATGCTCTTAGTCCATACTTTTAGTTATTTGTTGATGGTAGGTAATTGTGCAAAGTTAGTCTGGGCTGATCAATTGTGCTTTGTTCAATTGCATTTCATAAATTAAATTGCACAATTTTTTGGATATTTGATGAATGAATTGTGATCTAAAAATTTCTCGATTCCCATTGAAGATAGCATCATTTTCTGCAGTACTGTAACATTCATTTTTAGTTTGGTAACTCAGAAAACTGGTTAAATTTCAAAGCATTTGTCTACTTACAGTAATCCACATATTGTGAATGTTACTTAGGATTTTCTTAAAACCCTATCCCCTTTTGTATTTTCTTTGAAAACAACCATTAGTTTAGGAATTTTAGCAGCATTTCATATTGTTTTATTAGCTGAAATCATAAAGGGTTTCATGAATTGCTGCTCCAACTATTGAAATCTGTAGATTGCATGTAAGATCCCTTGTAGGAATAGCTAGAACATTCCAACTGAGAGATTCCAAGCGAGCTAAGACCTAGCTGTAGAAACCTTGGAGTAGTCTTACCTAGGGTAGGATACTTTTCAAGAGAGGTGTGAAACCAACAGTCACACCTGCATTGTTGAGTGGTAAAACATCCATCAACAGAATTGGTGCTAGGAGGGCTAAACAAGGAATTACCCCCCTCCATAAAAATCTGCAAGTCTGGGGACCAGACATAGACATACAAGATCGAGCTCAGCTGGAGAAGAGCTGCTGTCCCTGATGGTATTTAGATGAACAAGAAGAGATCAAGGGATACCTGGAGTACCAAGAGCCCAGTTAGTCCTAAGGAATGTAGCTATAGCTCCTTTCAATCCTCCAGACATGGCTTTCTTCACAGCAAATAACTAGTCCCCATTTCAGTTTAATGACTATCATGATATGCCGAAAAACTGTGATAAGTTTCGTTCTAAGTTCAGGGTGAATGATCCAGACATGACTGCAGATGAGCATATTAAAATCTTTGAGAGTAGCATGTTTATGCTGTAAGTACAGTATGAAGATGTGGTATGTCAATTGTTTCCTTATTCTTTACAAGATGAGGCTTATTATTAGTTTGGTAACCTTCTTGCAGCATACATAAACTCATGGCTGAATCTAAAAAATGCATTTCTGAATCAATTTCAAATGCCCACTACTCCAGCTAATCTCTATTGGTCCTTTATGGAAATTTGTCAGGGTGAAGGTGAGCTGATAAGTTCTTTTAACAACAGATTCCAGAAAGCCTTTAGTCATTTGCAAGATCCTTATGCCATAGGGAAAGATGAAGCCTTGCCAATTTATTATGCAGCTTTGGACAAACTTACATCCATGTTTGTAAGAAGAGAAGATCCAGTTCCCGCTACTCTAGCTCAAGCATATACCAAAGTTGTCACCGTAAGCACTCAGCTAGGACAAATAGCCACCAGTCCACTAAACCACATGGGCCCTATAGCCATGCCAAATCAAATACCCATGATTAACCAAGCCTTGGCCAATAATACCCCTGTAATGAATCTGATCCCAAACCGAGCTGCAACACAAGCTTTGGTAGTACATCCAGGAAACCCAGTAGCTAAAATGCCTCCCGCCCAAATGCCTTTTCTCCAATCTTCAGAAGCAGCCAAAGCAAAGGAAGACAAAGATGATATCAGGGAATTAGCTAAGCACATGAAGAAGCTCACTACAGAGGTCACTCACCTAAGGAATCAAAATGCCTATCTGCAGTAGAGGAATCAAAATCAACATCAATTCCAAAATCATAACCAATTTTAGAACCATAACCAGAATCAGTAACAAAATTAGAATTTTTAGCCACAATCGAATCAATCTTGGAACACCAGGCCTAACAATGGAGGGGTACCATCACCATTGGAAAATTAGAACAACGATACCTGACCTCCTGGCCGCATGATGTTGGCAGAGGCAGCTTTGTCCACTTGGTGTAGATTGCACAATATGAATGCTCACGCTGAGCTAAACTGTCTAGAATTTCAGATAGCATCCAACATCTTCCAGATGGAAATCCAAAATGTTGAAACTTAGGAGAATCCACCAATAGGGTATGAACTTGTCCCATCACAAAGGTATGATACTACCCTAGTCCTTGATAGTTATACATTTCCATTTCAAGATGATAATTAGCCTAAGGAGGAAGTTTTGGATGAGATAAATGCTTATCAGCAATATAATAAAACCCCATACAACCTGAGAAGTAATAAGCCCAAATGTCCTTTCACCACTTCCATCCCTTCGAACAACTATCAAGTTCCATCAAATCCAAAAGCTTCTAATAGTCTTGAACCCCCAAAAGCTACACCTCAGTCGGTACATTAGGGGGCTACTGCTAAGAATTTTCAATGGTCTGACGTGGCAAAAATGGGGTAGTAGGTTGCAGAGGAACTCAAGAAGATGAAGGTTAGTTTACATGTTTATGAGTTACTAAAAATACCTGAGGTTAGGATAGCCTTCTTCCAAGATGTGAGTGTAGGTATCAGAATAGATTCTTCTCATAAGGAGGTTCTTATGAAGGATAACACTGACAAAGGAAAGGAAAGAATCCATGTGACAGATGCTGAACATAAAATGACACTTTATAAAGATAGGAGAGAAAGTACTCCTTTTCTCTTAACACTTAGTATATTTGGAAAGAACCTTCACAATTGTTTGGTGGATTCTGGTGCTTCCACAAACATGATGCCTTTGTCGATATGCAAGGCACGAGGTCTCACTCTAGCCAAATCTTCCAAGAAAGTTACATAGTTAGATAAGACTAAGGTGAATGTGATGGGTGAATTGAATAGGATACACATGCAACTAGCTTCTGATCCTAGGGTATAGTAGTACATAGACATACAAGTGGTAGATATTCTAGATCAATACGGCATGCTTTTAAGTCAGGATTGGTCTCAAACATTGAATGGCTACATGGCCACTGACTTTTCTCACATGTGGCTGCCATGGAAGGGATTGGCAAACCAGATATGCATTGAAAGAGAACCAAAAATGAAACATATGATTACAGAGTATAACCAGACCAATGAAATTTTATTTTCAAAAGTTGATTTGGGGATCTACCTTCCTCATGTTGATCAAATAGAGGAGATTCTTATGCTAAGTTGTAACAAATTTCCTGATCCTCCACTTGTAGAAAAACCAGAAAGCACAAAAGTGTATGTACAATCAGACTCAGGAAATTCCTTGGGAGAGGATGAACTAGGGCTATTCGAAGGATTCTAGGATTTTGTGGCCAAATTTGTAAGTGGTCAAGTAGTTGTAGGGAAGCAAGTTCAGATGAAGGAGTTACTGCTGCCAAATTGGTGTCGTATACATTATGCTTCGCATTCTAAATTTACATGTCTACTTTGTTACGAGGTAGTGGAGCAAGTGCAGAATAACTAAAAATTCCCATTGTTCCAAAGAAAGATCTAGCTACCACAAAGGAGGAGCCAAAGTCTCAGATTAATGAGAAAAGATCTATAAAACAAGATGATAGCAGTAAAGATTTCTACCCCTAGACTCTGAGATTCGACAGATCAAGATGTAGACAAGGGTTTAGGGTAGGCGTTGAGTTGATTAGTCCCACTAGAAGCTCATTTCTAGCATCGCACAGACTACAATTTCCATACACAAATGATGTAACTGAGTATGATGCATTAGTGCAAGGATTACTGATGGCACTTCAGAAGAAAGTCAGAGTTCTTCAGGTGTTCAGAGATTCAGAATTAGTTGTGAAACAAGTAAGGAAGCAATACTCCTGTAATGATAAGAGGTTGAATAGGTATAGAAACCGAGTGTGGGATCTAATCGAATGCTTTAACAGTTTCAATATCCAGTTGATTCCTCGAAGGTAGAATCATGTTGTAGATGCTCTAGCTCAAACAACAAGCACATTAGAGCCAACATCCATGGCAGGATTAAACAAGTTCATTGTCAAATTTGTCGCCACTCCGTCTGTACCAGATAATGTCATGAATTTTCAATTCTTTGAGGATGACAAGCATATAATCGACTTCCTCACTTCATCAGATATTTTCACCATTCAAATAATAGATGAAGAGGAAATGGAACCTGCTGAAATGGATTTAGGAGTCCTCAATTTGAAGGCCACCACAATTCCATGGGGGATGGTGGAGTTGGAAAGATTGTTCAATTCAGACAATCTAGGAACCCAGAGGAAAGAGGGAGAATCTCCTAGAGGATAGTGTGATCCTTTCAATTTGGGGATAGATGAAGAGATTAAGAATGTACTTATTGGAAAAGCTAGTACTGAAGAAGAAAAGGTTGGCATCATTCACATGTTAAGAGACTATCATGAAGTAATAGCATGGAGCTATGAGGACCTTAAGATATATGACACATCGATCATTACTCACACCATTCCACTGAAGCCAAGAGCAAAGCCGTTCAGACAAAGGCAACAACCAATGAATGCCTTGTTGGAACCTTTGATCTTCAAAGAAGTATAGAAACTGCTATTAGCAAGAATAATATTTCCTATCAGACATTCTACTTGGGTAGAAAATGTGGTTCCAGTCTAAAAGAAAAATGGTGAAATTAGACTTTGTGTCGACTTTCAAAATTTGAATTGAGCATCTAAAAAGGATAATTATCAATTTCCATCATTAGACGAAGTACTACAGATTGTTAATGGATCGCAGATGATGTCTTTTCTCGATGGGTATTCAGGTTACAATCAAGTAATGGTTGACTACAAGGACAGATTGAAAACATCTTTTACATGTAAATGGGGCATCTATGCATATTGTCGGATGCCATTTGGGTTGATAAATGTTGGTGCCACCTTCCAACGAGAAATGGACATTGCCTTTAAGGGATTAGTTGGAAAATGCATCATAATCTATATGGATGATCTTACAGTGTTTTCAAAAAGGTGAGAGGATCATGTGGCTGACCTTAGGAAAGTATTACAATGGTGCAAAGATTATGGTATCTCACTCAATCCTAAGAAGTGCATCTTTGGAGTAACTGAAGATAAGTTATTGGGGGATGTGATATTTGAACGAGACATATCCATTGATCCAAACTGAATACAAGCAATCCTCAAAATACCACCCCCAACCAGCAAGAAGGAACTTAAATCTTATTTTGGTAAGATCAACTTTGTATGCAAGTTTATCACAGGTTTTGCTGAAATTGTTTGACCTCTCAATGTTATGTTGAAAAAGGATGCTAAAATGGATTGGACTCTAGAAGCCAAGACTGCCTTTGCAGAAATTAAGTAGGCCATAGCTAATGCTCCAGTATTGGTAAGTCCAGATTACACACTACCATTCTACATATTTTCATTTGCATTCGAACACACTTGTGCAGCAATATTGACCGAGAAGTGAGCAGTCAATGATGAAAGGCCCATTGCTTTCATGAGTACTCCATTAAAAGACTCAGAGTTAAGGTATCCCAATGTGGAAAAGCAAACATACGCTCTAGTAAAGGCAGTCAAGAAGTTCCGTCATTACATTCTAAGAAGTCAAGTAATTGCCATAGTACCAGATGCAATAGTTAAAGCACTATTGGTGCAAAGTGAACTTGGAGAAAGGAGAGGAATGTGGGTTACCATTCTACAGGAATTTGATATATATATATATATATATATATATATATATATATATATATATATATATATATATATATATATATATATATATATATATATATATATATATATATATATATATATATATATACAGCCCATGAAGTTGGTTAGAGGGCAGGCATTGACCAAATCTATGGCAGAGGTGGAGCTAGGCTTAGTCTCCGAATAGTACATGTTAGAGGATATTTTGAAAGATGAGTGGTATGGGGACATCATATTTTACCTACTTAATTAGCATTGCCTACCATAGTTGAATTCGATTCAAAGAAGAGCACTTAGACTGAAAAGTAACAGCTATATGATAAAGGGATCAGTACTTTACAAGAAGAATCATGAGGGGATCTATTTGAGATGTCTAGACAAGACAGAAGTAAATTAGGTGTTAACCAGTTTTCACAAGAGGTTCGGGATAGGCCACGGATCAGCCCATTCAATGGCTAATCAAATTCTTCATTAAATTTCTCACAACATGCTATTTATTTCATTTTCAAATAGACAAAATAAATTTCATTTTATATTTATTTTAGTATTTACTATATATGAGTTTTATGACAACTCATAAATACTATAATTTATTTTTATTACCACTTAACAAAATATACACTTGTTTATTATTATTTTCCATATTAATATTATCAAATAAATTCCTATTTTAAAACACTTTATTTACCTCATTAATATTATTATTTATCAAAGTGTTGTCTAGACTAATAATTTTATTTTAATAAAGCAATTAACCAAAACATTAATCAAACAATTATAACCTAAGTAAATCAAATGCCAAACAAAACCTAACGACTATACACGATTGAACAACAGTGACTGACTATCATGCCCAAGCTGTCCTTACTGACAAGATGCAAGACTAGATACTCATCCTTTTAAGGTTGGTGACTAAACTAGGGGACCTTACGTTATCTCTGTTTAACAATTTCCATTGTTGTTAAGGCACTCTTAAACCTGTCAATTCAAGTGGAGTCGATACCTACAACCTGCAACAAATGAAACAGTCAAACATATAGATATATAACCATATAGTCAAACACACCATGAAAGGAAATCGCAGTGTGGCAGGGTACTCATACATGAGTAATGTGACACTATCCCTTTCGCAACACATCAAACAATCAACAACATCACACATAACATACAATTGCTTAACAAACAAGATAGAACAATCAGTTACATAATGATCAAATATGAACAATTACCAAATAATAGTATCATAACACATAAGGCTCAGAATTAAATTAATCTGCATCATGAAATATGTCCATCAGGCTATTATATCATATGCATAACCTAAGTAAATAGTAGTATCACCAAAATATCATCAACTTACATCATAACTGTAGGTCTAACATCAACAAAGTATCATCAACTAACATCATAATAGTAAATCCATGATCAAGCAAAATGTCATGCTATCTAGACCTAATAGAACAACTTTCAGTCTAACAAAAAGCAAAAAATGAGGGGCACTACAATCCCTCTGACATGGATATCACCTTCACATAAAGTCAAAGCATATGCTAACACATGGTAATCTTATACCTAAAGGGAAACTCAAAAGATAAGGATGACACAAACTACATATGACCAACTCATGGAGTCAACTAAAGAAAGAATTTTAAAATTGGGTAGCTATTCTAAAGGTATAGTCATGCAAAAATCTACTGCAAACAAAATATGAATATAGTATTTATAGATTGAATGACAACAAAATAAACTTGATCAAATTACTTTATGCCCAACATTTTAAATAGAATATATAGCTCCCAAGGAATCTCCATTAAGACTGAATTACTCAACCCAATCTACATTGAATGAGCTAGTTGAAAAGATAATACTTAAGTATAGGATCCATTAGTTAAAAAGTTAGTAGAGCTTCTAAAGAGATCATATTCTTGGCACATCTATATTACACTCTAGAGGAAATTCAGATTTTCACAGAGCTTATTCAAATACAAATCATCCCCTAAGATTGAAGCTTGAGGTAAGAACATATTTGTTCTATCCCTTTAGGACCAAATCATCATGCTTAACTAAATCCGTAACGCATATGATCTATCCCACACTCATAGAAACAATAATGATACATGGATCAACCTTGTAGCTTACAAATTGATCTAGTAAATTGATTTGATGATTTCTTCCAAGAATTTCCTTTTAAATTCTTCTCTTGATTAGAGTAACTTAGATAAAATCAATACCTATCAAGCTACAACAAAGTTGTTACATAAATTTGTGCTAAGTTATATTGTAGGCCCATAACCCACAAATCCCAGGATCACTCTCCATGTTATCTTATCACCATTCAATGATTAGTCTACAACATCATTAGATTCTTTCATATTTTTCCAATCTTGGATTCTCAATACTCTCAAATTCTTCTTTAAAAACATTGAAAAGGTTTTTTCGCGTTCACTTGATTAACCACATTATCTCAATCACATTCCTATTCAAAACCAAAAAAGGTTTACCAAATCTTCTTGATCACAAATTTACTCTCCATTAAATCATATAATCAATTACTCCTCAAGGCATTGATCTGAATGTGACCCTTCTCAAACATTAGGGTCAATAATGTATCAAAAGGAGTTAAAATTAGTGATCATCCAAACCCAAAATTGCTTGAGGACAAGCAATCTTCAGTGGGGAGGACTTTCATGTCCCTATATTGAATCGATTATTAATCAAATACAATATAATATATTAATTTAAATTATATTATTAATATAAATATAAATATTAATAATTTTATTATAATATATATTATTATATTATATAAATATCAATAAATATTATAAATTAATTAATTAAATATTATAAATTAAATAATATATATATTATATATTAATATTATAAAGTATTAAATATTATAAGAGGGGATCTATTCCTATTTAGGGTGACACACTTTACAAAGGGAAAAGCCTTAATTAAAGGCAATGCATTTGATTAAGGAGACCGACTTAGTTATGAATATTAACATGTCGTGATAAATTAATCGACTCCTCTAGAGTGGTGATATCATGAAGCAATGAAGACAAATGTTTGTGAGGATCCAATAATTGGTAATTACTAATTCTTAATAGCAACGATAATATATTAAAGAGGTTGAGTTGATGTCTCCCCATAGATTGGCAATTCCCTTGAAAGGAGACACCTAATGGAAAAAGGTAGCCTTCCAAGGATATAAAAGGGGATTGATGGAGTTCACCAAGAAATTCATTCAATCATCGAATCATATCATCATCCATTGAATTGGTGGTACCATCTCATATCACCAATTCACAATATTTATTTCAAGTACAGTAGTCACTATACATCAATCAGTCCCAACAAATACAAAGCATTCATATTAGCATTGATCATTGTTCAATAACATTATTAATTAAGTATAAATATCAATCTTCAACAACAATTCATGCATATATATATACACACACATAGAGATAGAGAGAGAGAAATTTGATATAATAGAGGTAGCATATTGCCATATATATATCCATCCAATAATAGTGGTATATTATCTAGTTCCTCTTAAAGGAACAACCTTACAAAAGGAAGTATTATCTTAGTGATCCATAGGATCACTTGAGCATCTCAAAAAATCCAAGAAGACAAATCTCATTGTAACATCACTATCCATAAAGCTCAAGATTTAACTGTAAACACCCTAAAATGACCAAGTTGTCGAATCACTTACATTCCATAATCTGTCTAATCACCTACATTTTAAACGTTAATTAAATAATCTAATTATTTAATTAATTTTATCAAATTCTTCTAAATCTCCTAAATTCAACATTAATTAAATAAATTCTCATTTATTTAATTAATTAAATTAAATTCCTCTATTATTCTTCCACAATTAAATAATTTATATTATTTAATTAAATCATTATCTTCTGTCCAAAATTCACATCCACATTAATTAAATAAACCCAATTATTTAATTAATTCATCTCAAATTCTATCTTATCTACAATTAAATAATTTACATTATTTAATTAAATCAAAATCATTCTTCCCAAAATCATGCACAACAATTAAATAAATTTATTTATTTAATTTGCTTTCAAATCTTCTAAATTAAATAATTCCAATTATTTAATTATTTCTTCCAAAATATCTTCTCTAAATTTAAATAAATCAAATATTTATTTAAATTATTTTTTCTTCTAAATTGAGTTATCTCTAATATAACTCAAGCTTTCTATATTTAATAAAGCAAAATATCTTCTTTTCTCATGCAAATCTCTTCTTCTTGTTTTAAATCACTTAACTGATTATTACATTATGTTAATTGCTTTAACTCATTCTTCTATTCTTGATAACTCCTCTCATGCAAAAGAAAGCAAGACACTTGGCTTCTTCTTATTCGTTGCACGTTCCTCAGTTCTGTTCTCCTCCGTTGATTCTTCTGATTTATCTGGACCGTTGATCAATCTTCATTGAAACCTATATAAACCCCCCTCATCTCCTTCATTGAGCCTCTCTCTTCGATCGTATTCTCGAGCATACTTAACAGAGCTTTGAGCATACAAAACACATCAATTGAGCAACCTTACGATCTCTTAACATTGATCTTTGAGCACATTGAGCACACTACTTGCTTGTTGCAACTATGGTTTCACAACTTGATTGAGCAATCCACACATCTCCAAAAGGGAACAATACAGATTTTGGTAAGAGCTTTCATTTGTCTTTTTGATTTTATGATAATGGCTTTTACTTAGATTGGTTTGCTTTATGTGATTGGTTTTTAGTTTTATTAGTTTAGATTTAATCAATTTTTCCTCATACACATTCTGGCACGCCCGGTGGGACCCACTAATCCCTCTTTTTCTTTGAGAAATTATTTTTTTGAAGTCACAGTATGGTACAATGCAAACGACCTTACAAAGCACTTCTAGCAGTATCATTAAGTGCTATTGGAGGCACATTACTGCGCCCTTGGGGGCACTGCAGTGCTTCTGGTAGAACAGGGCGACGCGTTTGGTATCACAGAACAGTACGTCCAATAGTATCGTTAAGCGCTTTTGGCTAAATTAGGTTTTTGACTTCGTTTTGTGTTGTTGCAGGGTTTTCTTGTTACATATCTTTTTGATTTGTCTGACAAGCTATTGTATTTGTCTTTCAAACCTGCTTTTGATACTTCCTAAGCTAACTTATTTAGGGGTATCTTCGGTATTGGAGTTAATCTATTGTGTTACTACACTTTCTGAATTTTCTAGAGTTCACAATTCAGACCTATCAGATATTACTTCTCAAAATAGTAGATCAATCATGAAATCCCATTTAGATCTGGTTATTTTGACAAATCCTAATATTTTTGTGATCTGAGACCGTGCAGCACATTTGGTATAAGAGTATCACGCTTTTGTATACATAGTTCAGCGCTTCTGTCTCTTGTTCAGCGCTTCTGGTAATATTCTACGATGCTTCGGGTCTGTGTTACAGCACGTTAGGAAATACAGTAGGTCACTTCCGGTAAGATAGTACAGCGCTTTTGGTCAAATTCATTTATTTTTTGCTAACTTGTGAATTTTTGGTGGAACTAACTGACTTGTTGCAGCTTCTTATTACTCACACAGAGCAAATAGGTGTTTTTAACATATTCATGCAGGACGAGCGTTAAAGAAATCTTGATTTATCTCACTAAGTCTTAGAAACACATTGCATGCTTAAAAGGATAATTGAACAAATCACTCTTTGCAATCTAAGTCTTAGGAACATACTGCTTTTCTTAAGGGACAATGGACATGTATGCAAAAACACTTCAATTTTCTAAGGGACAATGGACATGAATGCCAAACACTTCAATTTTATAAGGGACAATTGACAACTACAAACGTGTGTGTGCCTAGTTTAGTTGCACCTTATTTTTCTTATAACGGGACAATTAAACCTTTGTTTGACGTGCTTGCTCTTACATTTCTGTACTTCCTTTAGAAGGGCCTACTTTTGGATTACGCTTCATCCAAAAGGGACGACCCTAAGTAGAGTTTTCCTTTGAACCGCTATATAAGAGGGATAAGGCGAAAGCCAAGTCCTAACCGACGTCAGCCTTACCTTGTGGTGCCAAACTAAAAAGAGGTGTACTAGCTCTTTGTGGAAATGATTTTCACATTGAGAGAAGTGTTTGATACTCTTAGTAGCATTGGTTAAAGCTTTTAGTAGCTTGTCGCATTACTCGTAAGGTGTTGGTCCCTCAAAGTTACTAAAATCCATTCTACATAGAGACTACCTGACCTACCTCCAAACATTGCGGTAATCATTAGTGCAAGGGGAATCGATTTAAGCCCTTAAGATACTCACCATTGGCTCCCTTGAGAAGAGATAGTATTCCCTTGGCCATAAAGCTCTTGTGACCTACTTGAGCTTTCCAAGGGGAGGGTGAGATATCCCTACCTATCGTCTCTCGCAAAGATACTAAATATACGACACCTTTATGGAATGATATTTTTATCGACAGAGTATTAAGCTGTGAGATGATCTACTACAATGAAACCTTGTCTCTAGGGATAAAAAGTGCTTGTTATTAATTGCAATTGTCTTATACCTGTGGAAATATTGGGCTTGTTTGGAGCCTCGAACATACACTATATGTTGTGTCAATCCCTTATTTGTGCCAACATTGTTTGCTGTGTTTTCTCTTGCCAAACAAAAAATAATCAGAAATAGAAATAATCCATCAAAATTTTGCCTTTTAGAAACATCAGACACTACTTCAGTGCCCCTGGTATTACAGCAGCTCACCTTTGGTAGTGCAGTAGATCACCTTTGGCATAGCAGTAACTCACCTCTGGCAAAACTCTACTTCAGTGCCCTTGGTATAACAGTAGCTCACTTTTGGTCACTATAGCTCGCCTTTGGCATAGTAGTAACTCGCTTCTGGTAGCTCAGTCCATCGCCTTTGGTGTCACAGTAGCACACTTTTGGTTGCACAGTCCTACGCCTTTTGTCAAACAGTATAGCACTTTTGGTCTAGTACATTGTGCATCAGAGTTTGTCCTTTTCTCAAAGCACCTCACAGAGTCTCAAACATTACCTTTTTGTTCTAGTGTATTCCATGGTAACCACTAGGCTCCAGCAAACTATGAAGTCCAAGCAAGTTGTCCCTAAGAAGCGCAAGTCACCTCCTCACACACTGCAATCAGGTCATCTCAACATTACTCCCAAGGTCACTTCTAGAACACCCGCGGCAAGATCTACCAATTTGCCAAACATGCCGCACGTCGACCAACCAAGCAATCCTCAAGAGGATAGGATCCCTTTGATAAGTACACCGCAATACACCACCGGCTTGCCTCCGGATTTTGTCCCTTAAGGTTATACTGTAGATCTAGCCCCATCTCAAGAAGAGCGACACTTTGAAATAGGTCAATCCTCTCAAGTAGATGGGCAAGATCTTGATGAAATCATACAAGAGCCTAGAATTGTGGCCGCCTTTGACAAAATCCTTAGTGAGAACCAAGATCATTTCTTTCTCTTTCTTGCAGAGCAAGGCGCCAAGTTACCTAAAGATTTTGATTTATCCACTCACAAGGAGGACAACAACACCCAAAATACCATACAAGCAGTTCAAACTATGTCCACGATGACTACGTCCTTACCTGCACAAGGCTCGCAGTATAGGAATCCCCTTTTTCAAAACCCAACAAAACAGAGGGTCGTATCACCACTTCTAACTCCTATGGAGATCTACAAAAACCAACAAGAAACTCTCCAACATCAAACAGAGTTAGCTAAGCAAGCCACCTTAGCTCGATCGAATATGCAACCACCTCCTCAAGTGTCCACCCCAATCGCAAGTGGAATCTTGGTTACACCCTCACGAATAGGTTTCCCACCAAATTACAATCCAAGGAACAACTATGTAGCCATGTGTTAGCACAGTAAAATTTTCAAAATTTTACTATTTCCTTACTCCATCATATTTGAATAAACCCTAAGGAATATCCCAAAAGGACCACAATATAAAATTTTTTGTATCTCATAAAATGTCTAGGGATGAACAGTGTCAAATTTCATCAAAATCAATCCATCGGCAAGAGGTCGTGTGGCTTACACCGATACACAAGGAATTGTTTGAAAACAACCATCGGCGTGAAAATAGAGATCGGAAGAAGAATTATGGAGCTCACCGATGGAATAAGCAACACCGATGACTTTACATCAGCAAGAAAGGCAAGTGGTCATGCCGATCGGTATGACAAATATCTATCGGATGATCTTTTAGAAGTTGCCCCGACGGTATATATCATACCGATGAAGCACTTTCGGCAAGAGTTTCACCGAACAGCATGCGATGGTAACAAAGCAATAGTCATCGGTGAGAAATGAACCATCGGAATAGAAAACAAGTAAGTCTCCGACGATCAAGAGTCCTGGCGATAAGAAAGCCATCGGAAAGACTCACAGCGATGCACCTCTATCGGTATAGCTTGACATATCGGAACAAAAGAAACAAGTCTTGCCGATTCATAAGTCACGGTGATCAAAAGATATCGGTGACACTTTACTAAACTTTGCCCGATGAAGGATGTGATAAAGGGCATCGGGGAGATGATTTGGATCGGGATATCTTGAGAAAGCTATCCCGATAGAGAATGTCATTCCGATAAAGATAAAAGTTCATACATGAAGAAACTATCGGTAAGACAATAAAGATCGGGGAAACATAATTTTAGTATCCCGATGGTCTCAATCTTCCCGATAAGCAAAGCATATCGGTGGGACTTGCCATATCGCGGAGAGATCTAAAACCCTTGGCGATGAAGGAAATCATGCCGATGGTCGCACCCACTTGAAATATGATACTACATGGCGTCGGGGACACAATTGAGGGGTCACGCCGATTGACTGTCCGCGCCATAAAAAACGTTGAGGTCGCCCAGACATTTCAAAAAGCACGCCGATAGGAAGAGTTATGGCGATGTGACACTTCACAGCGATGAACATTGAATTGATCAGATAATTAATACAAAACGGCTACAAAGTTCATACGATCATTATAATTGCAAAAAACCGTCCGAGAGCAGAATACAGAAGAATTCTCAGGGCAAAAGCAAAGGCTTCCAATTCCAGCCATCGAGCGACAGGTACACATACACAAACCACTATATTACCTGTATTTGAATTTCCTGCCAAATTTTTTAAAAATGGAAACTTCGGGGAAAGGAAAAGGAAGAAAATCACAAGGGGAAACCAGTAAACCAAAGAAGCAAAAAACTGATCAAACCCCTGAAGAAAAAGTGAAAGACAGAAAACTAAATCAGGACTTGATTGATCAGTTGCCTGGGTCAGCTCCCAAGGCCAGGAGGTCTGCCCAACTCAGGGCAGAAGTAGAAAAATTGGAAGACAAACATAAGCGCCTGGGAGATATTTGGACCCCAATTAGGGGATATGAACTCTTCAGATTCCACTACAACAGAAGATTTAGAAATGCCCCTGTGTCAAACCCATGGCACATGAATTTAGGCAAACTGGCTGTACCTAATGTATTCTTGAATGTAGAACTCCTGCAACTGTTAGCCAGGCATTACAATTCAGGCCTGAAAGCTATCTGCAACCCTCAAGGAGAACCAATTGTACACCTATCAAAAAATGCTATTTGTGAGGTGTATGATTTGGATGATTTGTGCACTGTCCCTGTTGTTTATGAGGATTTGGATAAAGAATACTGGAGAATGGATACAACCTACAATGGATGGAGGTTACCCATTCATAGACCCAGGATTGAAGGAGAAGTGATACCCTTGAATGAGAATGATGGCCCTCCCTTTCATGTATCCATTTTTGAACCATACATTCAATATACTTACTATTCTGTAGGCCAAGTCCTTGGCTCAGAGGTCCCTGAGTTCATGACTATTCCTCTAATGGTCATAACCTCTGATATTCAATGTCACAATGCCAGACAATTTGATTATGCCTCCTATGTTGCTACTAGAATAGACTCTGGTCTATCTGCAATAAGAAACAATGCTCCAGCATGCTCTTTTGAGCATTACTCGATGCTCATGCATATGGTCTTATACTATGGCCAGGAAGTAGGATTGTGGCCAAATGAGTTTCAAGTTGTTGCTGCGGATAAGAAAGGGGAGAAGATACCTGTACAAATGTGGACCCGAATCTGGGATAGCAGGTATGCTAACTCTAGCTATGCTCAATTTGAAGAGCATTGTGTTAAAGTGCTATATAGGTATTTCAACCACCCCTGTGAATATTCAATTTCAAATGAAATAAAAAGATTCCTCAGACCAAAAGATTTTGGTGGCCCCCCTACTGTCACTCATAATTGGGGAGATTGGTATTGTTTTGAGGATGCTACTATGATCAGAGTGTATGGTTTTGAGGATGCTCCATTTATATTGCCTAAAACTGTCCCTAACAGAATTGCATATTTGGAAATAATTAGGCAAATGCATTGTTCAAATGTCATGCATCTAAGTTCGCATGATAAGCAATCATTCATGCCCAGTACTTTATGTTTTGGAGATTTTACTGTGGTTTCAAAAGAAGGATACAATCTCATTTTGGATAAACTAATGCAGTATAACATGGTGACTGCTGAGGTGAGGAAAGGGTTTGATCCTGAGGGTTTCATTGACTATGCAAGAAGAAAACAAAATCTCAGTGGATACATGCACATACATTATCCACATGATGATGTCATTAGAAATTTGGAAGAGGCTGAAGTCGACTTGGTGGTGGAGAAATATAACAGAGATTTGAATGAAAAGAAAAAGCAGTTGGCAGAAGTTGAAGTGGTATCCTCTGAAGAGGAAGAATTGACTGAACAGCCACAAGATAAGACAATAGAAATGTCTAAAAGAAAAATGCAACAATATCAGCCTCCAGTTGTGATACATGATGAGGAGGGGTCTGCTGATGAAGATCCACGCCAAAAGGCTTATGATTCTTTTGTGTCAGATGATACATTCATTCATTCGAAGGAATTTAAATCATTCCTGTATAAATACAAGGGAAAGGAAATTAGAGAGTCAGTAGATAATGTTTCTGCTGACAATGAAAAACAGTTATTAGAGATGTTAAAGGAGACAGTGGACAAGGAAATGCAGGACATGACACCAAGCAGAGGCAGACAGCTGCTTAAAGATGCAGGGGTTATGATTTTTCCCGGTTTGGATTTAAATTCTGCTCTGGTTTTTGATAGTTTTTTGAATAATGTTGATGATAAGTATAAGCTTACTCCAGAAGGAGTTAATGAAGTCTATATGGGAACGAGATACAATAATGATGAAAATTCTTTAATGATATGGGCATTGTATCCTCCCCATAAGAAGACGGCCATCATAGACACTGAAAAAACTTTTGGCCATGTTATGACTTTCAGAGCAGGTGAAACTGACCCCATAATTACTGCAGACATTGGTATCAATGTTGCAAAGTTGAATAAAGCACAAGCTCAGATGTTAATCAAGGAAAGAGATGCTTATAAGCTGAATTGTGAAAGATTAACAAAGGAGAATGACTACTTGAAGGACGCTGTTAAGAGCACCTTTGGCCAATCTACGAAGAGAATAACTCAAGGTGAGAGCTCACAAAGTAGTCAAGAGATATCCCATGATCAAGCCAAACAAATTCAAATAGATGCATTTGTTACGATACTGCAGAGCAGGTATGCAAACATGGTACGGTGGTTAAACTAGTTTTGGGATAACTACTCGGAAAATCATAAAGCAGTCAAAGAACATGAAAGGCTTGATCAGAGGATACAAGAAAAGGTGATTGAGTTGCAAAACAGAGGTGCCACTGATAGCACAGATATCTCTGATGCAAGAGCATTGCTCAAACGGCACCAGAATTATTATGATAAACTCAAAGCCGATGCTAAGGAAGGGACTGATGCATCAGACGCAGGGGTGCCCAGGATATTCAAAGATAATGGAGAGGTAAAGAGCAAAGAAGAGTGGACTGTTGATTGTCAAGTTATATTGCACAAAGCCATAGGAGCTCTAAAAGATAAAGCCTCTGTATCTATAGAAGTTTGCAAACAACTGGAGGAAATGGTCACCCTTGATATAATCACCAGGAGTGCAGTCGAGCTTACTGATTCTCACCGTGCGCAGGAGTACTTAGATCATCTAACAAAAGTCTATTTATGGCTAAACAGAGCCTAATTAAGATTATGTAATTATTGTTTGTATTGGTTAAAATCCCAAGAGACTTATTGAAGAGTTGTATCTCTTCATGAAAATATCTATATAAGTTCAAACAATCTATGCTGAAAAATCATCAGCAGTAGAAGATATTCATATATACATATACATAATATTCCAAAATGACCGTGTTGCATATTTTATTTTGAAGAAGAAATTTGAAGTTCTCTGATTCAGTATTTCTACTTTGGTATCAGTTATTTGTTGAAATTATTCAATCGTGTGGCTGTCTCCATTTCTGCATTTCCCTGTTATTCAGATTAAGATATCAAGTATATATTTAATCTGTCAATACACATTTGCTGTATCTGTGTGATTAATTCGGTTGGTGTCCATCCTAAGGAATTAAACCCTTCTGATTTATTCACAGTAGCCTGGAAGTAGTAAGTTGGGATTACTAAGTAGAGCCATATAATTAGGATTGACACACTGTCTCCAGTAAAATATTATCTGTTAATCTTGTCTTTTCATTTCATTTGGTTCCTTCAAGTAAGGATTAAAGTACCTTCTGGTGAATTATAAGATATCTGATTTTATTTGGTTGGATTATCAAGAAGAGTCTGTCAGTCATTTACTTGCACGTTTATACAAGCTATAAACCAGAACTGTGCCAAATATCTAGAATTATTACCATTTAGAAACTACTGTTCTTAGTCCTTCAAATTGACTCTGTTACCCAACAAGGCACTGGTCTCATTCAACTCATTAATTAAAACCCTTTTTTTTTTATATTGCTTATACAATTTCTGCCAATCACTTATTAAACATTACACATAGAATTAATTAGTCAGCTTTGTCATCTATCCTACATCCTATGCCATTGTAGATAGACCTAGTTAGTCCATTCATCCATACTCAGACTGCTTTAATATTTCAAGGTACACCCACCTAGGTGTAGCAGGACCTAAAGTGTAGGAAATCATCAAACCTTGAAGGTTGATTTCGTCAAGTTAGTTCAAAAACATTACAAATCCAAATATAGAGCCTGGCATCCTCTTAGGATTAGTAACTTGCATTTTTGAGACCTAACACCATGCAACAAGGGTCTCAACAAATACCACCTCCCATATCATCAAACTTTCATGTCTCTCAACCAATTAGAGTCATGCAATCCCAACCACAAAATTCTTCTACTCTCATCATCAATCAACCTCAACCATCACAAATCACATCTACCTATGTCCCTCCTGTTGGTTTTTTCCCAGACTGGATGCTTATTCCTAGATTTCCCTACAAGGTAGCCATCAGTGATCAACAGGATCTCTGGGCCAGGGGCCAACAGTGTAGGAGATAGACTCTATATTTTATCTCCTCTTCTTCTTCAGGCTCTGCAAGACCTAGGGGGGTATTCCCTACTCAACATCCATGAGATACGCATACAAGGATTGGGATGCTGTCAGAAAGCAGATAAGTCCTCCTGTAAGTAGACCAAAACTGAAAGATAAGAGCAAAGGGGCTAGCTTTGGGCCTATTTGCAGTTGTAGACAGAGGACTGAGGATCCTAAAACTAATTCTAATGTCCTAATGGTTGTTTTAGAGTTTGATTATGATTTTAAGTTTGGATGCAAAGCTGGACATGGTTGTAACACAAGCACAAAGCAAGATTGGTGCCTATCCAGGGCCTGGAGTCAATAGACATACACCTGTGAATGATCAGCATGAACAGCTAAAACTAGATTTCAGGGGGATATATATGATACCTGCCTTACAGATATCTCCCAATACAGAGTGTTAAGTTATCTCTACTTATGGCATCCCTACTACAGTATACCCTTCCCAATGTTCAACCTGAAAATAGTTTAATCTACCCCTTGAGCAGAAGTTAAGAGATCATACATTCAACACAGGAATTCCATGTTCTAGAGTCTCAAATATTGCTTAAATATCTAGACTCAGAAGAAAGATACATGCAATACTGGAGACAGAATTAACAAAACACATGCAAACATAGCATTATTCATACAAGATTAACCATGAAATCAGTGGATTCATGCCAAAACGTACAACAAGAGATACATAAACTCACAGGTTTAGCTGTACAGAGCAACCAAAATGAACTGTATTGTGTTACAGAGCCAAAAGGTACAACAAGAGATACATAAACTCACAGGTTTAGCTGTACAGAGCAACCAAAACGAACTGTATTGTGTTACAGAGCCAAAATGTTCAACTTTCAACAACCTAAAAATGAGTAACACTTCCTGCTTATAACAGCCAGAAAGTGTACTACAGCAATTAATTACATGGCTATTACAAAATCTGCCAGATACAGATCCTTCAAAGGAATGGCACTCAAAATTTATTACAGCAACAGACAGAGGAACCTCGAGCCACGCGCCACTATCTGGAAGTCTTCATTCTCAATCAGGTAGCCTGATCACTTATACCATCGCCCATACTCCTGCTACAGTCGCCATTAAGGGCCTCAACCACCCGCGGTCGCCTGAAAACCGTCGTTGTAGTCAAAAAGAAGTTTCCCGCCAAAACATGTTCTACCGCAGGTTCAAAAATAATGCAAGGGGATTAGTCCCATATGCATGGTGTGGAGATAACTTCGGCGCTTTAAAAACATAGTCGCATACATACCAAGTGTCGAGCGTTTTGCCGCGCTCGACACACGACCCTTCACCCACAGCCCATGAATCCTTTGCCGACCGCTCAACTCATGCCGATGACACTTCCACCTATCACCTCCGTCGGTGTGACCAACACCATCAGAGCAACACTTCAAACCTACGCCGATGCACCAAGTCACCCCGATGGCACTCTTGATCGGGGTGACTTCCCTCCATCGGCAAACTGTAAAAAACCTCTACCGATAAGCCAAATCTCGCCGATGAACACATGACTCACCCCCCATCAAGCCATCGGCCCAACTCCTACCGATAGCCCGCCTCCATCGGCGAGACCCCAACTGTCGGGCCAACACTTCTCCGTCCACCCGATAGCCAAAATCTCACCGACGACCACTCCATACTCGCATATCGCCAAGACATGGAACATCGTCACCCCGACATGCCGAACATCAACTTCATTGTCGGCCAGACTCCCAACCATCGGAGCAACAAGAAACCCCTCCGCCGATAACAAAAGTCACGCCGACGAATGCAAACATACCTTGAATTACCATCGGCCAGACACTGCACATGTTACATCGACGAAGGCACAAAACACACCCCGTCGGGGAGACCTACCGCATCGGTAGAACTTGAAAAACTCCAACCGATAGGCCAAGCTCATGCCGATGAAGAGGAAAACCTAGGGTTTGAAAGAAGAAACCCTCCACATGCAAGCTCAATCTCCAGGCCAAAATGAGCACCAACACTGGCTCCGAATGGGGACGTGCAGATGAAAACCTGCAGCGAGAACCAGATCTCCAGGCAGACCAAGCAAAAAACCAAAAAGCACGAACTGCACAAGACATTTACACTATATACATGTTTTTACAAATGTGCACAGCGACAAGTCATCTATGCAAAATAGAACTTAAGGAATTGGCCATGCACAGGCAATTCCAGAACTTCACCATCTAGGGCCTGGAGGAAATAAGAATCCTCCCCATGAGCACTGCAAATCTGATATGGGCCCATCCATAAAGGTTCAAATTTACCATGTTTACCCTTTTCTTGACCTTTTGCATTCCAAATGAGCACTAGATCATTGACTTGAAACTTCCTTTTTATAGCTCTCCTGTCAAACTGATATTTCACATCTTGTTATCTCTTGAGGTTAATCTGGTGGGCTTTCCTTCTGTTTTCATCTAGTGCAACCAGCTAGTTCACCCTTTCTGTCATGGAGTCTTCAATCTCCTCATCATTTTCCTGGATGAATCTGTAAACTGGTAGGAGATTGTTTATGGGCAATCTGGCTGATGCACCATATACTAGCTCAAAGGGTGACATCCCAATAGCCCTTTTCACTGTCACTCTGTTAGCCCCTATTGCTAAGTTCAATTTTGAGTCCCAAGCTCTCTTGTTCTTGTCCAGTATCCTCTTGATAATTTTCATGATGCTTTTATTGCTTGATTCTGCTTGACCATTCCCTTGTGGGTGATATGGTGATGCATATGATAGATTTATCCCATACCTGTTGCAAAAATCAACAAATTCACCTGATCTGAAGCACATAGCATTATCAGTGACTATCTTGAATGGTACTCCAAACCTGATGATAATATTTTCTAGCATGAAATCTGTCACCACCTTACTTGTAGCTCTCTTAGTTGGAATGGCCTCAATCCATTTGGTAAAGTAATCAGTTGCCACCAAAATCCAACTGTGTCCCCCACTTGATTTGTCTGCAATTTCCCCTATGAAGTCGATTCCCCATTGCTGAAATGGAGCATCCACAGTTACAATCCTGAGGGGTAAAGCACCATCATATTTCAACTTTCCTGAAAATCTTTGGCAAGGGTCACACTTCCTCACTAACCTTTGTGCATCTGAAAAGAGAGTGGGCCACCAATATCCTGCTCTGAGAATTTTATGAGCTGTTGTTTGGGCAGTATAATGTCCACCACACAATCCTTTATGCATATCAATCAAAACATTGTTAGCCATATCCTCATCCACACATCTCAGCAGCACACCATCAGGGTTTTTCCAGTATAGCTCACCTTGAACAATAACATACCTGATTGCATGTAACTTTAAAGTCCTCTTTTGACTGTCACTGAAATGGGAAGGACAATTCAGATTTTGCAAGTAGTAGATAATATCCTTGTACCATTCAGATCCTGATACATTTACACTCTCATTTTGGACTGCATTAACTTGGCATGCTTCCAAGTTTGACTGTGCCATCATCTTGGCTAATCCTTGTCCTCTTACCAACTTGGTAATTTGTATGTCTATGCTAAACTCTTGCAGTTTGTTTATCCATCTGCACCTTCTTCCAGTCACCTCCTGCTGAGTGAATATGTCTTTGACTGCTGCATGGGGTACATATGCAATTATATATGATCCTACCAAGTATGGTCTGAAACCTTTGATGGCTCTGACTAGTGCATATGCCTGTTTTTCCATAATATCATACTTCAACTCAGAGGCCTGCAAGGACATACTGAAGAAAGCGATGGGCTGTTCAAAACCATCTTCGTTTTTCTATAGCAAACATGCAGCAATAGTATGAAAGGAAGCAAATGAAAATACTTGGAATGGCTTAGAAAAATTAGGAGATTTAAGAACATGGGCCATCTTGATTGCCTCTTTGATACTCTGAAATGATTCTATTGCTTCACTTTCCCAGTGGACAGTTGCATCCTTCTTCATCATCTTGGAAATGTTCCTTGTGGTTTCTGCAAAGTTGGGAACAAATCTCCTAACAAAATTTATCTATCCAAAGAAGGACTGAACTCCTTTTACAGTTTTTGGCATTTGAATTCTGTCAATAGCAGCCACTCTCTCTGGATCTATCCTGACTCCATCCTTGGAAACAATATGTCCCAAGAGCTTTCCTTCAACTACCCCAAAGGCACATTTCTTTGGATTTAAAGAAATACCATACTCTAGTGCTCTTATGAAAATCTGCTCCAGATGCAAACAATGCTGCTCTTCTTTCTTTGAGTAAGCAGTCAAGTCATCCTGATATACAGCCAAAATTGAATCAATCAACCCTGCAAAAGCAACATCCATTGCTCTTTGAAATGTAGCACCTGCATTGGTTAGTCTGAAGGGCATTCTAACATACACATAAGTTCCCCATGGAGTGGTAAAGGCGGTCTTATACTGTTCTAATTCCTTTACATTCACCCGATTATAACCTGAAAATCCATCCATCATGGATAAGAGTTCACAACTAGTCACTCTCTGCAACATAGCTTCCATATTAGGCAGTGGATAGTTATCCTTTAAAGAGGATACATTCAAGTTCCTAAAGTCAACACAAAGCCTAATATCACCATTCTTTTTTCTGACTGGGACAAGGTTAGACACCCAAGTTGAATGCCTGATTGGCACAATTATTCCAGCTTCCCTCAGCCTTTTGAGTTCTTCTTGCATCTTTGGAGCTAAGGTAGGATTAATAGGTCTTTGCCTTTGTCTAAATGGCTTAGCTCCAAGCTTCAATGGGATCTCATGCTGGAATAAATCTTCCCTATAGGCTTTTAGGTCCTCATATGACCAAGCAAAAACATGTTTATACTTTTTCAGTAATGCAATCAGCATACTCCTAATGTGTGGTTTGAGCTGTTTACCAATGTATACCTTCTGAGGGGCCTGAGATGTCCCCAAATTTATCTCTTCTAAATCTTCCTTATTTGTGGGAGATGTCCTTGTGACCAATTTATCTCTACTGTCAAAAGCTCTTTCCAAAGCTACTAACCCTCTGGGGATTTTATTAGTCCTCAATTGAATTATCTCTTTTCCCACAAGAGTTTCTTTTCCATCTATAGTCTCTACAAAAGCTTGGAAATCAATTTCTTGATTCTCATATTCATCTATGCAGTGCAAAAATTTTAACAAGTCCCTATCATCATTAAACACTTGCCAACTGCATATATTTTCTGGTACTGCAGGCCTAATTTTAACTTCTACATTTGTAACATCTGACAGAGTGATGTCATTTGGCCTTATTGCAACATTAGCTAAGAAATCAGCCATAACATTCTTTGACCTCTCTACCCAGTCTATTGAAAATGCATCAAATAGTTCAATGGTATCCCAAACAGCATGCTTGTATTGTTTCAACCTTTTATTTTTTGAAGCATACCTATCTCTAGTTTGGGATACAATCAGCTCAGAATCCCCAAATACTCTTAGCATTTTGATTCCATGTTTGAGAGCAATATTTAGGCCTAAGAGTAAAGCCTCATATTCTGCAATGTTGTTTGTGCAAACAAACCTCAGCAAGAAAGAGAATTTGAGGAGCTTACCAGTTGGAGACAGGAAAACAACTCTAGCTCCAGAGCCTTCTTTTGCACAAGCTCCATCAAAAAACATGGTCCACAAACCTTGCTGATCCAATTCTTCAATGCAGACATTTTTCTTTTTATCTTCTCTATCATCTGAGACAACCTTGAAGTTATCACAGTCAGTGTTTACAAAGCATATCTATTCCTCTGCTTCTTGGTCTTCCACTGTCTCTGATGATCTTTGTTCTCTGATTAGCTTAACATCCCTGCCATTCATTGGAATCATGGCATATGACAGGTCCAGCTGCATACTTCCACCAATTAGTGCTGCCCATCTTCTTGACAACAACATACCATACTGTGGCTTGATGTCAACCACTGTTATATTCATTTTATATCTCTTTTCAGGAAATGTTGCCAGTTTGAAATCTACATCCTTCATGATTCCAATAACCGGTACCTCTCTGGCATCCATAGCATAACATTTTCCACATGCCTTGTCAATTTTCAATCCAGCTTGTTGCATGATGGCCAAAGGCATGACATTTGTAGATGCTCCAGAGTCAAGCATACAATTTCTGATTATTTTTCCATTTATAACCAGGGAAACATAAAATGGTTCCACTTGTGAAGGACACTTTGTCATAGTCACTCCTAAATAGACTTCAGGAGCCTCATCTTCTTCATTACACATGACATGTTTCTCACCCTGGATCTGAACATTTTGTTTAGCTTGAAAGGGCACCCCTGAAATTAGGGATACTGTCCTATTCTTGATTTCTTCCACTTTCATGAGTTCCATAAGTGGAACAGAGACTTTTACCTGGGAGAGGACTTGAGCTATATCAAATGGAACATAATTTTGTATAACAGTTGTAGCTTGCTCCACAATCTTGTTTTTATCCTGAACTGATTTAGCTTTTACTTTCATAGTTCCCTGATCATCATTCTTGTCTTGGGAACCTTTACCTTGATCTTCAGCCTGAGGGATTCTATTTTCTGGTCCTTGGGATTCATGACCTGTTCTATGTCTGAAGTTCTATTTATTATTAACCCACTGCCTTTTTTGTAATTACATCCCCTTATTACCATGCACTGGCTGTCCTATAGTAACATCTTTTGGCTGATGTGGGCTACGTTCCTGATTTTTACCTCTGAGATTGTAGTTGCTCTTGACTTGAGCAACTGCTGCAGCTGTGAAGGCCCTAATTTCCTCATCAGAAGGTCGTTGTAAGTTACTCAGAAAATTGTGTTAGTTCTGAGCATAGGCATAGTTAACTTCATCATCTTCATCATATGGGAACTATTGGCAGCCCTGAGTTCCATCATTTGTACTCTCATCAGCATCATAAAGAGTGTATACATTGCTTATGGACATCATATTTACATCATCATCTTGCACATAATGTGGCTCATTGCATTCATTACAAGATGTAGTATTATCACACAAGGACTGAGCAATCATACACTGTGACTGTGAATGTGGCATCTGACAAATTATACACCATGGAGCATCATCAACAATATTTACAGCTTTCTTTAGAGGATCGGGAGTTTCTTTGACATGTTGAGCTCTTTGATTTGTGTTGTTACGTGGGAATATAGGTTTACCATCATGCCAATTGGTATTATAAGGCATATCATGCAATGATGGCCTCTTTTCCTGCCTTTGATAGACTTGCCTATCAGGACCTATCCCTTTTTCACTTCTAGCTAATCTATAGCTTAGGTCCTTAACAACATTTGCCAATTTGTCTATCTTATCTTCAGGGGCAGATGTATTACCTTGAGTGTTCTGAGGCTTGTTTGGGTTCTGCAGAATTTTTATATCATCCCTTCTATTTGTCTTGCCCGATGCTTTCCTGTTGTTTTCAATATTCACTGCAATTCTGAAAGCATCCCTGAGAGTAGCAGGACCTTTATCTCTTAATCCATATGCAGTTTTTGCATCAAAGGCATTGATATACAATATTATGCACATTGGTTCATTTGGCCTCATGTGATGTGGCAATTTGTTTAACACTTTAGTAAATCTTGCATTAAAATCTGCAACCTGCTCATTTGACCCTTTAGTGATACTGGTGAACTCATTTACAAAAAAGCTAGGGTCAGTTTTGTCACCATATTGCTCCTTGAACATCCTTTTAAAATCATCCCATGATGAAATACTCCGGTCAGGCAGATTCTTGTACCATTCTCTTGTCTCATCTATTAAGGATTGCATGAATGACTTCATGAAAACATCCTCATGTTCAACCTCAAAGTTATCCATGACATTTTGAAAGGCTTTTAGATGATCTTCTCCTGACACAGTGTTGTTTCCTGAAAATTTAGGCACTTGCAGCCTCAGATGCTTATCAATGGGGTTAGGATACCCAGGAATACCATCAAATACCAGCTGTCTGAATCTATCTAGCTGCATTGGCTGTCTGTTTAACTGATTAACATAATATTTCTGTTTGCATTCTGGTTTCTTACATTGTTCAGTGGTATCCTAGCATCATTCACATTTTGTCTCTCATCATTATGCTGATGTTGCACTTCATTTCTCTGTTGATGTCTTTGCACATTTGCATTCTCAAGGGTAGGAATTGAATTATTCTGGGCAGTCCTCAAAGCTTGCACTTTCTTCCTCAAGTCATCTCTGATTGATATTGCCTGCTGATATTCAAACTCGGCCCTTAAGCTCCTAATTTCATCAGCTAGTTCTTCCTCGCTGGGCCTAGAGGAGGATGGTTTTATCATATTCTGATCTTCGTCTTCATCATCCCTCAGAGACTCGGCCTCTTCAAACCTTTCACTAGGGTCTAGAAATGGGCATTCTTGGAACACCTCTGACCTCATTCTCATGTTACCACCCTGTTGCCTCTCATATGCACCGTGAATATCAGCTTCTGCATTTGAAAAGTAGGGCGCATGTTGTCCTGATGGCCTAGGGTTATCTTGTATATCATCATTTTTTCTGGGGGAACCCTCATGACTAACTGAGACAGCTCCCTTTCTTCTGTACATCATTCTTCTTGTTACTGGTAACTCTTTAAATAAAGGATTTTGTTGGGATCTTCTCCCCTGCATATAAATTTTACTTTGACTGGTTGGGAGATTACTTCGGAGTCACCACCTATTACTAGGAACTGTTTTCTTTTATAAATCAGGGTTCTTTCAAAAATAACAATTTTCAAATCACCATCCCCAGCGGAGTCACCAATTTCTATTGGTGACTCGGATGGGTCACAGATATATTACTGGAGATGATTAAATAGTACTTTTACTTCTCAATCCCCAGCGGAGTCACCAATTTCTGTTGGTTTTTTCCCAGACTGGATGCTTATTCCCAGATTTCCCTACAAGGTAGCCATCAGTGATCAACAAGATCTCTGGGCTAGGGGCCAACAGTGTAGGAGATAGACTCTATATTTTATCTCCTCTTCTTCTTCAGGCTCTGCAAGACCTAGGGGGGTATTCCCTACTCAACATCCATGAGATACGCATACAAGGATTGGGATGCTGTCAGAAAGCAGATAAGTCCTCCTGTAAGTAGACCAAAACTGAAAGATAAGAGCAAAGGGGCTAGCTTTGGGCCTATTTGCAGTTGTAGACAGAGGACTGAGGATCCTAAAACTAATTCTAATGTCCTAATGGTTGTTTTAGAGTTTGATTATGATTTTAAGTTTGGATGCAAAGCTGGACATGGTTGTAACACAAGCACAAAGCAAGATTGGTGCCTATCCAGGGCCTGGAGTCAGTAGACATACACCTGTGAATGATCAGCATGAACAGCTAAAACTAGATTTTAGGGGGATATATATGATACCTGCCTTACAGATATCTCCCAATACAGAGTGTTAAGTTATCTCTACTTATGGCATCCCTACTACAGTATACCCTTCCCAATGTTCAACCTGAAAACAGTTTAATCTACCCCTTGAGCAGAAGTTAAGAGATCATATATTCAACACAGGAATTCCATGTTCTAGAGTCTCAAAATATTGCTTAAATATCCAGACTCAGAAGAAAGATACATGCAATACTGGAGATAGAATTAACAAAACACATGCAAACATAGCATTATTCATACAAGATTAACCATGAAATCAGTGGATTCATGCCAAAACGTACAACAAGAGATACATAAACTCACAGGTTTAGCTGTACAGAGCAACCAAAACGAACTGTATTGTGTTACAGAGCCAAAATGTTCAACTTTCAACAACTTAAAAATGAGTAACACTTCCTGCTTATAACAGCCAGAAAGTGTACTACAGCAATTAATTACATGGCTATTACAAAATCTGCCAGATATAGATCCTTCAAAGGAATGGCGCTTAAAATTTATTACAGCAATAGACAGAGGAACCTCGAGCCACGTTGCACTATCTGGAAGTCTTCATTCTCAATCAGGCAGCCTGATCACTTATACCATCGCCCATACTCCTGCTACAGTCGCCATTAAGGGCCTCAACCACCTGCGGTCGCCTGAAAACTGTCGCTGCAGTCAAAAAGAAGTTTCCCACCAAAACACATTCTACCGCGGGTTCAAAAATAATGCAAGGGGATTAGTCCCATATGCATGGTGTGGAGACAACTTTGGCACTTTAAAAACATAGTCGCATACATACCAAGTGTCGAGCGTTTTGCCACGCTCGACACACGACCCTTCGCCCACAGCCCATGAATCCTTCACCGACCGCTCAACTCATGCCGACGACACTTCCACCTATCGCCTCTGTCGGTGTGACCAACACCATCGGAGCAACACTTCAAACCTACGCCGATGCACCAAGTCACCCCGATGGCACTCCTGATCGGGGTGACTTCCCTCCATCGGCAAACTGCAAAAAACCTCTGCTGATAAGCCAAATCTCGCCGATGAACACATGACTCACCCCCCATCAAGCCATCGGCCCAACTCCTACCGATAGCCCGCCTCCATTGGCGAGACCCCAACTGTCGGGCCAACACTTCTCCGTCCACCCGATAGCCAAAATCTCACCGACGACCACTCCATACTCGCATATCGCCAAGACATGGAACATCGTCACCCTGACATGCCGAACATCAACTTCATTGTCGGCCAGACTCCCAACCATCGGAGCAACAAGAAACCCCTCCGCCGATAACAAAAGTCACGCCGACGAACGCAAACATACCTCGAATTACCATCGGCCAGACACTGCACATGTTACATCGACGAAGGCACAAAACACACCCCGTCGGGGAGACCTACCGCATCGGTAGAACTTGAAAAACTCCAACCGATAGGCCAAGCTCATGCCGATGAAGAGGAAAACCTAGGGTTTGAAAGAAGAAACCCTCCACACGCAAGCTCAATCTCCAGGCCAAAATGAGCACCAACACCTCCTCCACCATGTTCATCCACGCTAAATTTCTTCAACACCTTACCTATCCACCCTCAACATTCCCAACACCAAGTTTCCCAAAGCTATGTGCTGCCATTGCAACCTAATCAAACACACTTTAGCTTTCCTCCACCCAATTCTTTTCTTCAACCATCACAAAGCCAACATTCTTACCTAGTGCCACCTCCACCTCTACTGAATCAAAACCTCCAATTTCAACCCAATCTCAACCCAACGTACAATGCATACAACCCCAACCAATATTACGACCCTTATAACACCAATGTTCATGGCTTACAATACAATCCTCCATATGGGCATCAACAACCACTTCTTGGACAACAGGAAAAATTGTGGAAGTGCAACAACAACTCTCTGATCTTACGTTTGGCCACACCAAGAAGACCTTCTCTTTAGAGGAAGTGTGTCCTTATCCTTTTGATCGGTCATTACCAATGATCCCTTTTCCTCAAAATTTCACTATTCCCAAGTTCGATAAATACAAAGGAAAAGGTGACCCAAAAGACCATCTTAGGGAATTCTATCTTGCTTGCTTTGAGGTCTCACATAACAACACATATCTTATGCATCTCTTTCCTCGCAGTCTTGGAGGTCAAGCAATAGAATGGTTCTCACACTTACCCACAGGTATCAAGTCTTTCAACGAGCTAGCAGAGAAGTTTGCCACCCACTTTTCTTACAACGCAGAGCATGAGATTTACATGACTGATCTATGCAACAACAAACAGAAAAATGGTGAAACTTTCATTTCTTTCCTCTAACGATGGAGACAAATGGCTAGCAAATTCCCTTTCAAGATTTCAGAGAAATAGTTTGTTAGCATATTTGTGCAGAACCTCAACCAAGAGTTAGGTTTCCATTTGCAAATTCTTAGTGCTACAACCTTCGACAAAATCACATACAAGGGAATCAACATTGAAAAATCCCTCATTGCTAAGGGTGTGGTCAAAATCTTCAAAGAAACGAAAGACAACACTCCTCATCAACAATTGAACGATAAACCCAAATATTGGAACAAAAACAAAAATGTGGTTAACGACGGCGTGGTTGATTCTAAACATGTCCAAACTTTGCAAACACCGCTACAGCTCTCCAAACCAAGTCAAGCTCCACCTCAACAACAACAGCAACAAAGGCAACCTTATCAAAACCAACAGCAACGACAACAAGAGCGGCCTCAACAAGATTACCCTCCGCGACGTCAATTCACTCCCTTGGGAGTGCCCATTGAATCAGTCTTATAGCAAGCTTTGCAGAAAGGGCTCATCACCTTACCTAATGCTCCCCCATATGGAGAACCTATTTACAAAACTGCACGTTATAGAAACAATGAATATTGTGAGTTCCATAGGAGCAAAGGGCATCGAACCACATCTTGCATAAAACTCAAGCACCTCATCCAAAACCTCATCAACGGTAATTAAATCACTTTTGAGAATGAATCACCAGTTCAACACACAAACAAAGATCTCGACATGTACAAGGAACCATTCCCTCATCATGGTCCACCTCCTCCTCAGGATAGAGGTAAAGGTATCAATCATGCTTCCATGTCCTTTGATTCCATTGTAGGTCATTTTGAAGAGAGTCGAGTGTCTACCCTCACAATCAAAGGCAAATCTACGAATTGTGTTGTTACTACTCATCATGGTCATGTCACCATTCGTGGTCCTACACCTAGTCTCCCGGCTCAATCTGATTATAATCTTGTTGAATATTTAGGGAAAATGCCAACACAGATCTCTATTTTGGACCTTCTACGGTCATCACCTACACATAGAGTAGTGCTAGGAAAAGCCCTCCAAGAGTCTTTAGTTCCTAACAACATAGCGGTCATGGATTTCCAAGCTATAGTAGGTAATATTGCTTTGCCTTACAACGTGGTCTTCTCTGATAAAGATCTCTCATCCCATGATCCATGTCACAATGATGCCCTGCATATTGAAGTTCTTATCCATAAGCGCAAAATCAAACGCATACTCATAGATGGTGGTTCTGGTCTCAACATCTGTTCTTTAAAGTTACTAAAGCAATTGGGATACCCTGAGGATCATGTCAACTCTGATCATAGTATTACAATCAAGGGGTATGATGATGCTGAACACCACTCAGAAGGTGTTATCCACTTGCCTATACAACTGGGCCCTATCATGCTTGAAACTCGGTGTCAAGTCCTTGATATTGAGCTGCCTTACAAAATTATCCTAGGCCGCCCATGGATCCATGCAATGAAAGCTGTTCCCTCCACATATCATCAGTCCCTAAAATTCCCATTCAATGGTACGGAGATCACCATCCCAGGAGACCCTAATCCTTTTGAATTCTGTCATGTCTTGCAAGGCAGCTATAAAAATTGCAAACAAGTGCCTAAAAATGACAAAGCCCTTGAATCCCCACTATATGTTGATCCTGAAACTCTGACGCAAGCCTCTACAAGTGATCCTACACCCCTCCCCAACATCACATCTCGCATTCGGGATATAGGCTTTGGCACTTACGATATCTCAAAATCTTGTTGTGTAGGGCAGATGCCTTTATCTCCAAAATCTTACGGCCAACCACCCATTGCCAAAGTAACTAAAAAAGTAGCTATTCCTCCCCCAACATTCCTAATCCAATTCCAACATGGACGGTTATTGGAAGAGGAAACTATTGAGGACATTTCTTCTTGGCTCTATAAAGAGAAAGAACAAGTCACAATACCAGTCAAGCAATATGGCAATGGCTTAAGGATAGTAAAAAACATGGGCTATAAAGGCAAAGGTGGCCTTGGGAAACAAAATCAAGGAACTATGGAACCCATTGTTGCAACAAAGAAGCTAGACAAGAAGGGATTAGGATTTGGTAAGAAGGTACCACACGCCTTGGACATCGAGTATATCCTCGATGAGGTAGCTGACACTTATCCAGTTGGTTCGACATCTACAGAGGATATCATTGATGACTCTTCCCTCCACATGACCAACCTATTTGCAGAATCCTCCATTTTTATGCTATCCTCCATATCCTTAACATCCACCACCAGCACCCAGAACGTAACACTTGTCTACCCTGAACTTATCAATGGGGACCAACAAGGGTCCCCCATTATAGATGTATTTCTGAATGATGAAGCTTTAGCTGAGTTCATGGGACTTTGGGAAGGTGTCCCTCTTGGTGATCAGAAAGCAGGTTTTATAATGGAACTAGAGCCAACAGCTTATTTTGGTGAGAATGCCAAATCCTCCAGTCGCAAAAATACAAATAAAGAAAGAGCTCTAGGTGAAAACCATACTGTGGCACCTCCTAATCACAAAATAGTAAAAACAAAGGACGTATCCAAAGGTGAAAACCCAACTGTGGCACCTAAGGATGGAGGATTTGACCTTCCCCTACCATCTAAGTATCAAGAGAAGTCAGCTCTCCTAGTGGAAGATTCTACAGAGATAAACCTTGAAATAGAGAAAAATCCAAAGACCACATTCTTAGCAGCATCCTTATCTGACACAGAGCATAGGAATCTCAACACCTTCTTCTTGCAACAAACCATCAACTTTGCATGGACCTATGTGGATATGCTAGGGCTAGATCCTAAGCTAATAGTTCATTATCCCATAGTTGATCCCAAGGTGAAACCAATCAAGCAAAAGTTGAGGAAGATGCACCCACTGATAGCCCTCTTGGTAAAGGTGGAAATACAAAAGCTATTAGATGCAAAGTTTATACGACCAATCGACTATTCAGATTGGGTCTCAAACATTGTACCTGTGTTTAAACCTAATGGGCGCATCCACATGTGTAATGACTTTAGAGATCTCAACAAGGCATGTCCCAAAGATGACTTTCCACTACCAAACATTGACATTATAGTTGACTTGACAGCAGGTAACGAGATGCTTTCTCTCATGGACGGATTCTCTAGCTACAATCAGATAAGGATAGTAGAGGAAGATTAGCATAAAATAACCTTTACTTGTCTGTGGGGTAACTATTGTTGGTGTGTCATGCTGTTTGGTCTGAAGAATGCAGGAGCAACCTATCAAAGAGCAATAACAGTGATCTTCCACGATCTCTTTCATCACATCATGGAAGACTATGTGGATGATATATTGGCTAAATCTTCTAGGGTAGATCACATACAAGTTCTAGGACAGATCTTCGACAGGATTGAAAAATACCAAGTAAGACTCAATCCAAAGAAGTGTGTATTCGGTGTAACACCAGGGAAGTTATTGGGATACATAGTATCTCATAGAGGCATCGAAGTCGATCCAGTGAAAGTAAAGGCTATAGTGGAGATGCCTCCACCTAAGAACCTTAAAGCACTAAGGAACCTTTAGGGAAGGTTGCAGTCCATTCAGCGTTTCATATCACAGCTAGCAGATAAATGTAAACCCTTTCAACACTTGCTCCGAAAGGATGTCTCATTTCGATGGGACAACAAGTGTCAAGCAACATTTGATCAACTTAAAGAGTATCTAGCTACACCTCCTGTATTGGTTCCACCAGTCGTAGACAAACCTTTGATATTATACATCTCTACTACAAACTCGGCCCTAGGGGCCCTGCTAGCACAAAATGATGAATCAGGAAAGGAGCATGCAATTTATTATATTAGTAGAACCTTGGTGGGATATGAGCTCAACTATTCACCAATGGAAAGGGCTTGTTTAGAAGTAGTGTTTGCTTCTCAACAGTTGCAACATTACATGCTGAACCAACACACAAATCTGATAGCCAAGATTGATCCCTTGAAGTATCTACTAGCAAAAGCAGCTCTCACAGGCAGATTAGCTAAATGGGTCATGATCCTTAGTGAATTCGACATTGAGTACATGGATCATAAAGCAATCAAAGGACAAGCCCTCACTGATCAACTAGCAGAAGCACCTATGAAAGATACACATCCTATGGTAGCAGACTTTCTTGATGAAAATCTCTTCACTCTTGCTAACTCCATAACGTGGAAGTTGTATTTTGATGGTTCTTACACACAGCATGGATCAGGAGCTGGCATCTTGTTTGTCACACCTCAAAATGACTACATTCCAAAGTCATATCAACTTGCATTCCCTTGCACCAACAACATAGCCGAGTATGAAGCACTCCTCATAGGTCTCAATACAGCAGTTTAATGGGACATTACAGAATTACAGGTTTATGGAGACTCACAACTAGTCATTCGCCAAGTCACAGATGAGTACCAAACAAAGGATGAAAAGTTGGTCCCCTACAAGCAACTAGTGGATGCCTACAAACCACATTTTTCCAGCATCACATTTGAGCAAATTCCAAGAGAGCATAACAAAGCTGCGGATTCTATGGCTTCTGTAGGGTCACTGATTGACATGCCTGCTAATACACAAAAATGCAAATTCTTGATTGAGCAATTGTTGATACCCGCCGTCGACGTTCCAGTTACTGAAATCATCTGCGAACTTGTTGGTCCCAATTCCCCATGGTATGAAGATATCTATGAATACCTCAAGAACAAAACCTTTCCCCCTGACCTATCATCCAGCCAACGCAAAACATTTGTCCGTCGATCCTCTCATTACATCATTCTGGGTGATACACTATATCGCTGGAGTCTCGATGGTATCCTCTTACATTGTCTTAACACGGAAGAAGCCGAAGCTACCTTACGAGACATACACGAAGGTGTCTGTGGCGCACATTCTACCGGTCCTAATCTTGCTAAGAAGATACTCAGAATAGGTTATTACTGGCTACAATAGAGCAAGATGCTGCACAGTTTGCTAAGAAGTGTCTACAATGCCAGCATCATGGAGATTCTATTCACGCACCAACTCATGAATTACAACCTGTGACAACTCCATGGCCTTTTTCTCAATGGGGTCTTGACCTCGTAGGACAAATCCACCCCTCTTCCTCCAACAGCCACAAGTTTATCATTACCACCACTGAGTATTTCACGAAGTGGGTGGAAGCCATTCCTATGACCGATATCACTGGTAAGCAAATAGCCAAGTTTATCCTAAACTACCTCATATGCCGGTATGGTATCCCCCAAGCCATTGTCACTGATAATGGGAGACCATTCAAGAACCAAGATGTCCGTGACTTGTGCACACAATACAATATCCAACATCGCTTTTCAACTCCCTACTATCCACAGAGTAACGGCCAAGCTAAGGCTTCCAATAAAACTATTCTCAAAATCCTTAAGAAAACAGTCAATGAAGCTGGTTGTGATTGGCACTTGCAACTCAATCCCACCCTATGGGCCTACCACACTAGTATTAGAACACCCACTGGTGCCACACCATATGCCTTGGTCTTTGGCTCTGAAGCCATCCTACCTATAGAGGTCGAGATCCCATCCCTCAGAGTATCCATGCAGGACTTGATCGGTGGAGAAGAGTATCGCACTTCCAGATTAGCTGAGCTTGAACTACTAGATGAGAGGCGCCTTGCCACACTTAATCATCTCCATGTCTATAAAAACCACCTTCGGCGTAATTACAACAAAAAGATCAAAGAAAGACGGTTTCAAGTTGGTGATCTTGTACTAAAAAAAAATTAGAGAAATCAAGCAGATCAAGAGAAGAAGGGCAAGTTTGAGCCTAATTGGTTAGGTCCCTTCATTGTCACAGCAACATATGGATCAGGAGCTTATACTTTAGCTACACCTAATGGCATTCCTTTGGATGAGCCACTTAACAGTGTTCATCTCAAAAAGTTCTATGCCTGATCCTCAAAAAAAAATGAAAAACATAAAAAAATACAAAAAAAAATCATCCTCTGGTGAAAACCTGGCAAACAGGTGCCTTAGATAAGTACCATAGTAAAAACCTGGCAAACAGGCGCTATGTGTAGAGTCAGCATCCATCTTCTATCGAGTCTTGTTCATATCATTTCACAGTGCTCTTCACCCATCCATAATAAAACCATTGACCTTGTTTGCATTTCCATCTCCCTATCTAGTATAGCTTGGAAATTTGTCAATGTCCATCATCGTCTCCCCACGTCTTGATCTGTGTCTACAGTTAACACTGTCTTGTCCTAGGTCAAAGATTTCTGTGTCTACTTCGGCAATCACCCATACAATTTCCTCTACCAGAATGGGGGCAACTCTTTCCTTAACCTAGGTCTAGGATTGGTTCCTTGTTCATGGTTCGCAACGCACACTTCAATCTCTTTCTCATTGTTCATAGGTAACACCCTTTAACGAACACATTGCTCCTACGATAAGGCTGTTACCTTCTCAACACTTTTTCTACATCATCACCTCCAACTAGAACTACATATCATTTCTTTTCAATCTTAAGGTACCTTGATCCCATGGATATGGGTATGTAGGCAGTCTAGAATATGAAGAAAGTATCTAGTACTCAGGTACATAAGATCCCCTCTTTTCCACCTCGATCCATTTCATCACTCTATCCAGAACTACATATTTATCACGTTCACCTTTCCTCGTAACGTGCCTTGATCCCATGGATACAGGGTATGTAGGCAGTCTGGAATACGAAGGATGTATGTAGTACTCAGGCACACATGATCCATCATTCTCCACCCACCCCAATCCATTAGCACTGTCATCCTTCTAGTCTTCCATTTATCAAAATCCATTCACCTCGACTTGACTAACTCAAGCAGCAAGCTAGCACATCCTTTCAAAGAAAAAGTCCTTAACAAACCTGGAGCCAAGGGGCTTCCTTCCAGAGTCTTCTACTGTCCTGCATACCGATTGCCAACATCAGCTAAGTACCGCTTAACCAAAGCCCTAGATCAACAGGCTTGCCTTCTGCATAGTGTTCCATTGTCGAGACCAACACACGCATCTCCTGTGACATGTGGCATTTCCTACAGCGAGACATTGTCTTTTTTAGGTAGATAGTACCCTTTAACGGACACAGAGTTCCTACGATAAGGCTATTATCTTTCCTATCCAATCTATCATGAGCAACCTCTTTGGCAAGAGAATATGTTGGCTGTATGTTTACTTTGTAAGTCAGTCAATTTGTTTTATGGTTTATCTTTTGTTCCTTTTTCAATACCTATTCAAGACTACCTTGATTTATCTATAATCTTGGTATGTTGTGATGCAGTAGGGATTGGGGGCATAGTCATTGCTTTTTGTGTGCCGTGTTTGAGGAATGATCTTTAGCATCTTTTTTGGCATTCTATTTGTCTTGTGTGTGTTATGCCCTAGCATCTTACATATTAATATTCTTCTTGCATTTACATGTATTGAAGTTTATTTTATGTTCAAGACTATGGTTCACTCACATATTCCAGCAAGATTATATTATGTCTAAAGGATCTAAGTTCAAACCGCTTGCTTGCAGAGTCAACGTCCATGCACTCAGATATTACTGCACCTTGGTCTTTTATACCTTGGTGGCGAATTATCCACGTGCTATATCAAAATAAGGATTGCTCTTTATATACAAATGTGAAACCATTGCAACAAGCTCATCTTTCATCCATTCCCACAACCTTTATATCGTTTTCACTACAAAGATCAACCAACAATCTCTGTCTCCATCTCCTCCTATTCTCCTCTCTGGTGCATATCTGCAAAACCCACATGTCAGATATCACTAGTCATCACATCTATATCATCATACATCTCTATCATCATACATCTATAAGCATCATATAAGCAACATATGTCATCACATGAATCTATAATCATACATATATATCATCACATCCATGACATCAAGGAATGCATACACAATAAGCATGAACAACAAGTGCGTGGAATAGATCATCATATATCTCATATATAGGTCATCATAATACAAATGTCTGTCTACATCAATAGTCCAAAAATACATCAATATAGTACATCAAGGCTATTAAGAGTCTGCAAAATATACATCAGGATGCACGCAGGCATCTGTCCAAAATGATACAAATGGTACAATGTACAAGTGTCCATCGTGATACAAGTATGGTACAAATATGATCCAATATACATGTGCATGCCCTAATGGGTAGAGCTGCCCTCCTGCTATGGCCCCTGTCCTCCCCCTGTGCTCGGTGGAGGTCCCCCTGTTGGTCCTCTTCCTCCCCCTGGTGGTAAAAATGGCCCTCTAACTGAAGACACTGACTGCCCTATTCTCTGAGATCCAGATGCCCCTGACCTGCTCCTCTCTCTATAACTTGATGCCTGTTGAGCTACTGGCACTGCACCCACATACAGACCCCTGTAGTATTCAGCCTCCCGGCCGGTTGATACTAGCTCTCCCTACACTCAGACGAGCTCACTATATAGGCTCCCCTGATCTGCACCTAGTGCACGACGTGCCTCATCTCTCTCCCGCCTCACTCTAAAGAGTGTGGCCTCTGCTTTCAACCGCAACTGTACCTCTGCATCCATCTCCTGCCTAGTCTGGGCTAGCTGCCCATCATCCCCTATCGATGCAGGTGCTGCCTGTACCTGGGCCTGTAGTACTACCTGCACTGCTGCCTGTACCTGTGCCTACACCTGGGCCTATACCTGTGCCTGCATGCCTGCCTGTAGCTATGCTAGGGCTGTCTCTGCTGCTGCTGCTACCTGTGTCTGTACCTGGGCTGTGGCCTCAGCCTGTCTCGCCTCAGCGCGCGCTGCATCCCTATCCCTCCTTAAGTGCATCATCCGAAGCTCTAATCAAGTCCTTCGGGCTATCTCCTCCTATAGCAGTTGCTTGGCTCTCTGCAAATCAGTCTCTATGACTAAGCCCCCTACCTCCACCATCTCCACATCAGCCTGCTAGTCGCTGCCCTCTCCACCTGCATGCTGATCACTGCCCTCTCCACCCGCCTACTGCCTAGCTGGTTAGGCCTGCCGTCTCATCCTAGCCTCCCCACTGAGGACTAGTACCTCCCCCACTGCCCCTGCTACACCTGGTGTAGTCAATCTAATCAGCCTGTGTGTCTGCCAGTACTGGTCATACTCGTGCAGCATCCCTGGATCTGCCAGCCCTGTGTCCCAATCCCATCTCATGGGGACAAGTCCCTGTACCTCTGCTAAAGCTATCGCCACTAGGATCTCTGCATCCCAGTCTCCAACCTCCCTCCACGTCCTGGCGTGCTTCACCTCCCCCACTGGTAGTCCCTGCGGCAATCCAAACTGCCTAAGTACCCGCTCTGGTAGGTACCTCTCTATCATATCTATCCATCTCCCAAACAGATACTGTGCCTGTCTGCAGTACATGAGCTGCTCATGCTCATCCTCCCACTCCTCACAAAGTAGCCAGGGCCTCCACACAAATAGGTCCATCTTGTCGATCTGCAGCCTCCAGTGGCTGACAGACCCCATCCTCCAGTGTGTAATCACTCCATCATATAGGAATGCATAGGGCTCGCCTCTATCCCGATGGCACTGTGCCATGGGTCGGATCACTGGGATATGCTCCCACGCCCATACCTGTAACAAGGTCACCTCTGCTGAGAGACTCCTGCCTCTCCTATACACGCAGTGGTGCATGTCGTGATACAACTGTCCTAGCACACAGGGGCCCCATGCATACTGTCTGCCATGTGTGAACATCCTTGATAACACTGTGCCCCAGCCAACTGATAATCCCCTGGATCTCCTGTCGGGACACAGGAAGCCGCCAATCAGTGACGCCACTATCCATCTGATCCTATCACAGAGTCTCGGGACATCTACCCATCGAATCTCCCTGTCATCTATCCAAAGGTCATCTGTGCAAAAGACCTCCACCAAGCCTGCCTCGCCCCGTGCCAGGTCAAAGTCCACTATATCTCCATCAATCCGAATCCGCAGGATCCGGTACACATCCTCCAGTGTCACTGTGGCCTCACCTATCAGAAAGTGAAATGACGAGGTCTCACTGTGATATCGCTCCACAACTGCTGTCACTAGGGTGAGATTCGCCCTAATATGTGTCAGGTGCGCAACGTGCCACAATCTGGCATGCTCTAGGAATGCGTCCTCCTCCTAGGTCAGCTGTACAACCTCCTGTGCTTTCGGGTGATGTCGCTCTCGCGACATCAGTGGTGGCAGAATCCTCTGCATCCATAACAACTCACTTGTTAGTTTTTCATTACTAAAACCCTTAAATCCTATCTGCATGTGTGCTATGCTATGCAACCCCCAACCATCCCTTTCCCCTCTTGTCACCTAGGATAGGCATCCTTTTTCTCACCCCCCCATTCTACACTTAACCCTTAATTTTCTTTTAACAAGCCAAAAGTGCTTTGTTCTTTACAAAGGCGCTGTACATCCCTGCCAAAAGTGTCGCACTATCTCTCCAGAAGTGCTGCATTTTCTATACCAAGTGCACCTTGTTTACCAAGTGCGCCGCGCTTCGCTGCCAACCACACCACTCTATCCTACCAGAGGTGCTTCAATTTTTCTTACCCCTACCCATGGCGCTTCACTATCTAGCCATAGGCGCTACGGCATACTGCCATAGGTGCTGCGGCATACTACCAAGCACCCTACGGCGCTGACCAACGAACCACAAGTGCTACGTTTCTACTAATTGCACTACGGCGCGCCAAAAGCGCTGCAACCGACTACCAGACGTGCTGCACAACCCTAAAGAGCTTTTGGCTTCCCTATTTGACCCCCCTAGACCTAGCCCTAAAACCGCCCTAAACGTCAGCATACAAGAGGGTTTTCGACCACTTACCACTGTCGGCGCTCCTGCTGGCCTCCTGTACATCCGCACGAGCTCCACCTGATCCCTGTGCGCTAGAATCGGCATCTCTCCTCACTGTCAGCTCCTTCCACTCAACTCTCTCCCACTAGTTTGGAGGCTCTAAATTTAGAAACTCCTAGGGTGCAAATGAGGATTGTGGTCCCCATGGGACCTATTTATAGCATCCCTCCCTCAGGTTTTCTTCTTTTCCCACCCCTTTCTGCTATTCCTCCTACCTGGTCGTGCACTCTTCTCATCGAGCGTCAACACCATTCCTCTGTCACTTCCCTATCTTCCTGCTTAAGGGGGCATACACTGGGGCAATTAGCTACACTAGGGCATAAAAAAAATTTGTATCACATCTTCGACAATTAATTTCTTTGACGCAACGCTACAAGCTACATTGCATCAAAGAGGGGCAAAATGTAGACACCCTAAAATGACCAAGTCGTCAAATCACTTGCATTCCATAATCTGTCTAATCACCTGCATTTTAAATGTTAATTAAATAATCTAATTATTTAATTAATTTCATCAAATTCTTCTAAATCTCCTAAATTCAACATTAATTAAATAAATTCTCATTTATTTAATTAATTAAATTAAATTCCTCTATTATTCTTCCACAATTAAATAATTTATATTATTTAATTAAATCATTATCTTCTATCCAAAATTCACATCCACATTAATTAAATAAACCCAATTATTTAATTAATTCATCACAAATTCCGTCTTATCTACAATTAAATAATTTACATTATTTAATTAAATTAAAATCATTCTTCCCAAAATCATGCACAACAATTAAATAAATTTATTTATTTAATTTGCTTTCAAATCTTCTAAATTAAATAATTCCAATTATTTAATTATTTCATCCAAAATATCTTCTCTAAATTTAAATAAATCAAATATTTATTTAAATTGCTTTTTCTTCTAAATTGAGTTATCTCTAATATAACTCAAGCTTTCTATATTTAATAAAGCAAAACATCTTCTTTTCTCATGCAAATCTCTTCTTCTTGTTTTAAATCACTTAACTGATTATTACATTCTATTAATTGCTTTAACTCATTCTTCTATTCTTGATAACTCCTCTCATGCAAAAGAAAGCAAGACACTTGGCTTCTTCTTATTCGTTGCACGTTCCTCAACTATTCTCCTCTGTTGATTCTTCTGATTTATCTGGACCGTTGATCGATCTTCATTGAAACCTATATAAACCCCCCTCATCTCCTTCATTGAGCCTCTCTCTTCGATCGTATTCTCGAGCATACTTAACAGAGCTTTGAGCATACAAAACGTGTCGATTGAGCAACCTTACGATCTCTTAACATTGATCTTTGAGCACATTGAGCACACTACTTGCTTGTTGCAACTATGGTTTCGTAACTTGATTGAGCAATCCACACATCTCCAAAAGGGAACAATACAGATTTTGGTAAGAGCTTTCATTTATCTTTTTGATTTTATGATAATGGCTTTTACTTAGATTGGTTCACTTTATGTGATTGGTTTTTGGGTTTATTAGTTTAGATTTAATCAATTTTTCCTCATACACATTAACTTAAACATTCATCTTAATCAAGAGATTAGTTAACACCATGATTATGCAAATCAATTCTTAACCATAAAGAATCATTATTATTTTTATCAAGCATGTCATTCTAATTAGAATATAACAAATCTTACAATACAATAATCATTTACAAAGCTTTAGTGAGTAGCCATCACTAATCATATACAGGTTATGCCCAAGGCAACATAAATCAATTCATATATTACAATAGACCATCTGGTCATAAATACAAACACTATATCTAAAACCAATGACATCTATCTCCATAAGCCTCGGCTTGTCTCATGCTTGGGAAGGAGAGCATCATCCTGGTGCTTTTCCACCAACCACAAACCTACAGTCCCTTGCTCAATTTCCAAACTAGAAGTGGTCCTACCCTTCATGAAAAGGTTAGATATCAGGAACCCTTATGTTAGCCATCTAAGTATCTGGTGTTGTGTCCTTCTTAATGTCTCACGATCACACAACTATAGATCCACTCTAACTATGTATGACACTACTAGAGACACTAGGCCATCTGGAGCACTGTGGACCGACAATGCATGCAAAGACGGATGCATTACTTTGGCCAAAGATTTTACATACATAAACACTATGCATTAAACATTGTCATATGTCCACCACCCTGACTTGACTTTTAAGCTGTCATGTCCTACAGTAAGTTTAAATTGACCTTTCTCACTAGGTCTAGAATAAACAGGATTAATTCGATTCATTTCCCATATAAGGACATTCGACTCCCATCATGGTTTGGTTACAACTAAAAAGGTTGTTTTCATAACATGGAACTTGTGACTCCTCGCCACCTTGTTCCACTATGCAAGTCATATCAAAATAGACCATTCTTGGTCTAGTATAATTAGTATTTAATGCATTTAAGTCCAATCCTTGGACACTAGATTGTTATTTCAAAAACCATACTTAGGTTCTTGGTTTCATAATCACTCGGTTACTAGTGACTCCATGTCACATTTTCCCATTTTCTAGAATAATGAATACAATCTTATTTTCAACACTCACCCTACTAAGTCAATGTTTACATTGTTTTCCTATTATCATGGTTAATAGAAACCAGTCGATAATAAAAGAAAATGCACAAATCACAGTATCTTTTAAAAGATCATAAAGACTCATAGAGTCAAACCCCTCTAAGTTCTTTTCTAGAATCTTTCATAAAGTCAATATAAAAACATAACTGTCATTTATATAGTCGGCATTCATCTCATATAAAACCACAAACGTATAATAAAGCTAGGGTAGGTTCTAATATCGAAACATATATCAAGATTTTACTTCATAAAGAAGGCAAGATTGAAGTCTCAGATGTCATGATAGCATTATTACGATAGTGTAAGAATAGTATATAACTCTCCTTGAAGAGTTATCATGTTCACATAACCTATATTTTTATTTATAGCCATTCGATTCTTATTATCTTTTCTATCGAATTGGCAAAATAAGGTGTCAAGTGCAGCAACATGACCCATTTTATCTTGGGTTTACTGTGTTTAAAGTAATCATGGTTGCGACCATCCGAAATAATGGTGTTGACTGTTCAACAAGTAGATACCACCTTTATTCATTCATTACAGAATGTTGCCCTATCAGGCTCATAAGCATATTCATATTTGCAAGAGTTAACAACTGGTAATCATAAAGATATAAAACATCATTGAAGATGTATGGTGCATAATGCATGGCACATAGTAACAACTAAAACTTGCAGGTGCTCATGCATGCAATCCCACGTAGGGTTTATAACCTTAATCTAGCCAAGCAACACAAGAAAGCAATAGTTTCAAAGCATCATGAATTAGATTTCATTTCATGCTCCAAGAGCCTTTGAGTACTCTTAACATTCATTAATATGCATAATTAAATATATAGTCTTTATAGTCAGCAATGCTGAGTTACTTTCAAATGAAATGATGTAACTGTATTACAGTCAATATATCATATGAATCGAGGGCTCTAGATAAAAGATACCTGAATATATTTCACAGAGTTAGAGATACAGCTTGCAGAGCTCAAACTCTTCTAGCTACTCTAGTCGTTCTCATTGACAGTAATTCTTTGTAACTAGAGAATGTAGCTCCTCCGTGTTCACCACTCACACAACCCACTTCTATCTTGAAGTCTATCACCAGAAATTACCAACTAGCACCTCCCTAGAATCCAACTGATTCCTTCGATAAGACCTCCAAGATGGCATTCGATAACTAACCAAAGCATACTCTGTGCATGAGATCTGGGCTTGCCACCTAGCGGGATCTTTTGATCCATACTACCCACTCAACCTATCCTCTCTCCTTTCCCACTCCTCGTGAGTTTAAGGATATTGATGACGTAAGAATAAGATAAAATATTTATTCACATAGTCAAGAGTTATTAACATTAACCTTCAAATAGGTCCACATATATACACACACACACATATACATATATATAAACACCCTCAACTAATAACAAGAGTTGAAGAACTATTATAATATTCAAAATCATCACAGAGATGAAAGCAAAAGATATCACGCTAAATTCTTAGGGCAATCGGGCTTGAGTAGTACTCCCCATCATCGACAGTAAATTTTAGTCGATGACTAGAAAATAAAGAAATAATATCCCTATTTAAGAATAGGGTAATGAGAGATCTCATAAACTCATAACTCAACTATCATATGACTTGAGACGTTGTTCAAAGAACACCGTCTAGTTGTTAAAGCACCATCGACAAAATGACTCACAATGATAGAATTACAAAGAAGGAAGACATGACTCATGACAACTTTCAAGGGATTTGGAAGGACATGGAAACTGATACTCAGATGACTAATCAACCTTGTTTTCTCCACATCTAACCATTACTCTAGGATGATACCCTCCTTCCTTCTTTGAAGGTCATTAACTTTTCCTGTTCACACTGAGGACCACAAAACCATGATAAGTGCATCATAATCGTATCTCATAATATAAAGTAATTAATGTTCAAAACTAATTAACATCAATAATTAACATCATTAACAATGATCAATTCACGTATTTCTACACTACCAAATCAGTTAACTATGACTATTCCTCCTAATTATCGTGCAAAGTTAATGATTACATCTAATTGTACGTTGGGGATGTAACACTCATATTGGTATGATCTCTCTAACTCATATGATTATCCTTAAATAGTTATACTTACCTAACTCATGATATACGAGCGATGAGCACAATGTAATGCCCCGTCATGCAACCCTAGAGTGCTAGCCTAAAGGTGCAAAAATTACAAAATTAATTTCTTTTTAAAGCAAGATAGTGCAAAGCAGTAACCAAACAAACCATATAACACAACATCAAAGAAATTACTCTATAACAACTCTAGGGAAACATAACTGCATTAGTAATAAAAGTAAAACCACAAAAGTGATAACCATTACATTGCTAAAATAGTTACAAATAACTTTTACAATAGCAGGATAGTTTAATTACAAGGTCTTAGTTCAAGATTACAAGATTACAAGATTACAGGACCAATCATGTCAGTTTATCAAAAGAATACATAAGAAAGTATGCAACATCACTAAAGGTAGAAAGCACTCTGGAACTAGTACAGCTCTGCACAAGGCTTGATCCAAATCTCCAAGAAAACCAATGGATAGCTCTACCTCCCAACCATGTGGAACCCTTAGGTCCACCCCTTCGAGCTAGGAGATACACAACGAGGATCCACTAGGTCAAAGTTACAACAATGAGACCACAGTAAAGTACAGACTCCTCACAAGTATACAAAATAACAAAACTGCACAAGTACGACAGTACTCCACCAGAAAACACATACATCCAACCAAGATCAATCAAGAAGCCAAAATTATACTCCAGAGGTAACAACAAAATCAAGAGAATGAAACTGAGTTGCGTAAGGAGAGTGTCATTGCATGGTCCTGGCATGGGTTACCCAAGCTATCTATCACCAGAAGTCGGCCCCCATCTATGGTTACCCTGGCAGCGCCTCTCTAGGTACCGGCCCCATAGGGTGACACATGTGGAACCGATGGGTCCTCTCATGGAGATGAGGAAGTCGGCCTTGCCAACCATGCCTTCTCATCCCATCCTTAGCCTGCAAGAGGACTCAAGGCATGGGTGAGGTATCTTGCTTAGCTTGTTAAATGTTTACTACCCCAACCCTCCTAAAAGTTATAAGTTTTCCACCAGCTCATAACTTCCATGGGGTTACCCAGGCAGCCTCTCACTAGGCACTAGCCCCATCATGGAAGCCACTCCCTTAGCAAACTCCAAACAACAACAAACCACTGAGAGTAAAGATAAGGTACAACAATGGTATCTAACCAATATTCTTGCCGTTCATCTACCCTGGCAATATAAATCCCATTGCATTGACATGCCAATAATTGAATCAACCCAACACAACACACCTCTAGAGATGGTTACAATACCAAGAAAAAGTCAACCAATAATTGACAGGAACAATGTTTCCGCATTGACACTAATTCACATAATATCCCTCAAGATTCAGACTTCAAACTTGCCCAACCCATAGATGAACTCAACCCCAAATAGACATTACAACCCATGAAACATATCGACATGACGAGAGGAATTAGTCAAGATGAGAGATACAATGTACTCTAACCATCAGAAGAATTAACCAAGAGATAAACTTCATTCAAAGTAGATACAAGACTCTGGAAATCACAAATTTCTCTACAACTTCCAAAAGAAAAGAGTTTCGTAACAACTCACTAATAAACCTCCTCTCTAAATCACATCTATAAAATAACGATAACGTAATTCTCTAACTAAATGTTAAATTTCCCATGTAATAAAATTGACCTCAATAACAAAATTATATATACTTCCTAACATAAAATTACATATAATTACAACCCACAGAAGAAACAATCACCAATTTATGTCATAATGTTGCAAATCCGAAGAGACACTATAAGTTACTAATTATTTTCCTACCTTCCTACATTTTACAAAACCTAATTATTCAACTCTAAAGGACTTCATTCCCTTAATTTAAAAATTTCTAATACAAATCAATTACTTAAACATCTATTTAAAAACCTAGCCTCTTATCAACCTAACATACTATCCACAAAAACAAATTCTTACATATCATAAATCAAATAATTTTCTATGATCATAATTTCTCATCTAGCCTTTATCCAATTTCTAACATAACATAACTGCGTAAGTTTATAATCAACAATTATTATTATCATTTTAACATCTACTACACCATCACAAGACCACCAAACCTATGCAAGTTTTAATCCCATTGACATGAATCCAAAGTTACTAAATTCTACACATAAGAAACACAACTATAACCTATGACAAAATGAAATCCCACCAAGAAAACCAACCATAACACACTTCACATTCTGACCTAAAACTAATTCCACTGCCAAGGAAACCTAAAGATAACCTTCCTCACAAGAATTTCAAAAAGAAACATATCTAGGTGACCGGAAGATACATCCCTAAAAACAAGAAGCCCATCGGACAATTCTGAGTCGACTGGCAAGACACAACGACTACGGACTTGGAAGACCCGCACCATGACTTACACATCAGCTAAAAAATGACCGCTGATGCCCTAACATAGCTTCTGAAAAACAAGAGAGCAGAAGAGACCATCGACGGCTACTGACCCACACAAACCTACCACGACTGTTGAAAGGACAAACGACATAGCTAACCACGATACAACTTTTCCACTACCACGACAGGGTGCTCGCTACTTAACTGGTAGACACACAATAGATAATGGAGCACACTACTCTCCACTAAACCTCCCAAGGCCTCCATACAATGCTAAAAGAGGAAGAGGAGATCGACAACATACAGAATGCCATGAAAGTTGACAACTCAATGCCGAATCTGAGCGTAAATGACTAGTAAGGAGATGGACCACCACTCACAAAGGGTAAATCAAGTCTGCGACTTCAAGGGACAGTTTCTAAACATAAATAAGGGCCAACCGAACCCAATAGAAAAGGCAACAGTGAGACCATAGAGTTCTGCCGACTGTCAGAGAAAGGAATGGAAATTTCCTAAAGAATCATAACCTTTCTAAGTCCAAACAATGAGAAGGCCTGTGAACTAATGTAGGACTACCTATTTATCTGATCTCTAAAGCTTCTAGCTTTGTTATGCTCAAATACCAAAGATGATTTAATGATTATCCTTCGGCCAAAAGAATTGTTATAGCAGAAGTGGAGGAATTTGCTGGGTAAACCTAGCACAGTCTAATTTTCCAAGCCTTGCTTGCAAGGTAACTTTTTAGTGAAGGTATAACTGGTAAAAAAAGAACTAATTCAGACAAGGCAATGCTGGGAGCACGGATTCTACAGCAGGGTTTAAAAGGCATGCAAGGTGACAAGGAAGTGTGCATAAGGCCCTTCATACAACCAATGGTGGAACATCTACAATAACCTCAAATGACAACATCGTATTCACTGCCACAGACTAGGGTAATGACAATTTTCTAGTAGAGTGAGAGAGACAGATAGATGTGCAGAATGGCAGGGACAAGAGGTTGAAAGAGTTTAATATTGAGTCAGCTTTCCTCAGGGTTGAAACAACAGTACAAGATTTCAGGTGATGGCACATTATTTCCAGAGGAGTTTAGGCAAGGGCTTATCCAAAGGAATGCATCCTGAAGGAATCTGCAGAGGTTGGTGTGACATTTGACCATATAGGCACAAGACCTAACAAGCCACAGAGATAAATAGACTCTAATCTATAGAACATGCAAATACACACAACGGAACTAGCTGCAAATTATTTTTAAATTTTAAACTACAACAATTGCAAACTTTTATAGAAAGAGACAAATCACATACCTGGAATTCTAGACCCTCTTCGAACTTTTCAAATCCTGTGTGCAATTCTCTGTTCTTCTCCCAATTTCCCTTCACATCAGATTTTTCCCCTCTCCCCAAAAAATATGAATCAACCTGTAAAATAAATGTAGAAGACATGCATCTATTCCCAACAACCCACTCTCCGTGAGTTTCAAAAAATTGCTATATCAAGAGATTCCCAAATCTTCCAAGTTTGAAATTGACAACCCAAGCATTAATTTCGCATAACCAAAATATTCTATACCATACAATCACTAATTACCCGTGACTCCATTAATGGAAATAAATATTTTATCTTAGAAGATAATATAATTCCCAACTATAATAAAATTTAACCAAGGTGTCATCCAAATCTTAAAGCTAATTTAATAATTATCTAACCAACAAAATAGGAGCATTATAAATAACCACAAATTCAATAAAGAATCTTCCACCCACATAGGAGAATAATTTAACATTATAAAACACAACTTGACTAAACATCACGACACAAAATAACTAATCATAACAAGACAAAGACCAAGTCTCCCAACACGACTCGAGACCACAACAGAAGACAAGGACCGACCTAGTGGATTAGACCTCGTGTTATCTCCCATCACTAATATCCATTGGTGAAGGAACCCACTCAAACCTGCTATATCAGGTGGGGTTGAGGTTCAGTACCTATAGCCTGCATCCAAACAACTGATTAAATATGATCAAGTACGTATATGTCAACACACGGGGAGTCAGAGAACCGCGGCGCAGCAGGGTACTCGAAAGGAGTAATGCTACACTGTCCTTGCTCTTGAATAAGATTATAACCATAGCATTTGAAAACAAATATCTACGAATCTAATAAAACATGTAAATAATAATCCATTACTAAACATATCCAACACATCATAACTGAAGTAATCATAATGTCATCATAACTCATAACACATGTCTAAATATATCCATCGAACATAGTCCATCAGATCAAAGAGATCATAAACCCAAAACATGTAAATCCAATGTCTCGAAACTAAAATGTGCAATAAAAGACTATCAATTGTATCAGAACTGTTAGAGGGAAATATGAAAATAACATCTATCACAAGCCAAAAAGTGAGGGGCATTACATCCTCCCCCCTAGAACCAGGCTTACTCCTAAAAGCCTGCAAATAAGTAAGGATATAACTCCCTCATCCTAGACGCATCCTAGAAGCATACCAGGACCCAGAAGAACTCTATCCTCCAGATGATCCCAACTCAAAGGAGTCCTACAAGGACGACCATACAAGGCCTGAAATGGAGACATGCCAATAGAACTGTGATATCCATTATTATAAGCAAACTCCACTAGGTAAAGGTATTCCTCCCAATGGCTCTACCAGTCCATCACATACATTCTCAACATATCCTCGAGAACCTGATTAACCCTCTCAGTCTGTCCATTAGTCTCAGGATGATAGGCTGAACTAAAGTTCAGCTATGTCCCCAAGGCATGCTGCAAGGAAGTCCATAGGGTGGAAGTGAACACTGGATCCCTATCAGAGATGATACTACGAGGAATCTCATGAAGTCTGACGATGTCCTCCATGAACACTCTGGCCACCATAGAAGCATTGTAATAAGTACAGATAGGAGAGAAGTGAGCTACCTTTGTCAACCTATCCACAGTGACCATAATAGCATCATGTCATCGAGAGGACATCAGCAAACCAACAATGAATTCTATCAAAATGATATCCCACTTCCACCCTGGAATCAAATGAGGTTGCAAAAGACCTGTAGGGTGCTGGTGCTCTGCCTTCACCCTCTGACACTCGAGACATCTCGACATAGAATCAGCAATATCCTGCTTCATACCACTCCAAAAGTATAGCTGACGTAGATCTGCATGCATCTTCTTGACACTTGGATGAGCAGAATAAGGTGCCTAATGCGCCTTAGACAAAACTAGGGTGTGAAGACCCTCAGAACTAGGAACATAGATATGACCTAAATGTCGTAAAAGACCATCTGACTCAAAAGAGTAATCAGAGAACCTATCATCTAAGGGTCTACCAGACTCAATCTCGGATCTCACTTCCTGGCACCAACTGTCGATAGGAAGAGCAATGAGAATCTGACCTCTCAAATCAACTATAAGAGAAACTGCTGAGATCTCATGCCTCCGACGACTAAGAACATTTGCTACCACATTCTCTTTTCCCTGAATATATCTGACCTTGAAGTCATACTCGCACAAGAACTCCATCCAACGCCTCTGCCTTGCATTCAAGTTTGGCTACGTGAAAATATACTACAAACTACAATGATCACTGTGCAGCTCAAACTAATGCCCTAAAAGAAAATGCCTCCATCTCACCAAGGCATGCACCATTGCTGCTAACTCTAGGTCATGAGTGGGATAGTTCAATTCATGATCCTTGAGTTTGTGAGACTCATAGGCAATCACGTGACCATCCTGCATCAGAACTGCTCCCAAACCCTCCAGAGAAGCATCGGTACAAACAACAAAGTCCCTATCAGGATTAGGAACTGCTAATATCGGTGCACTGGTCAACTACTCCTTAAGAGTCTAAAAAGCTACCTGACACTACTCTGACCAAACAAACTTCTTCCTTTTCCTCTAGAGAGAAGTAATAGGATGGGCAATCCTCGAAAACCCCATAACAAAATGGCGATAATAACCTACCAGCCCCATAAAACTACGGACCTCAGAAACATTAGTAGGTGCAGGCCAATCCATAATGGCTTGGATCTTCGAGGGATCCACCGCAATACCCTCTCCAAAGATGACATGACCCAAATACTTCACCTCAGTCTAAAAGAAATCACATTTTGACAAATTGGCATAAAGCTAATTTTCTCTCAGACACTACAACACCTGACGCAAATGCTCCTCATGCTCCTCCATAATCCTTGAATAGATCAATATATCATCTAGGAACACAAGGACAAACTGGTCAAGATAAGTGCGATATACCCCATTCATCAAGCTCATGAAAACTAAAGGTGCATTCATCATCCCAAATGGTACCACTGTGAACTCATAATGCCCATAACGGGTGCGAAATGTTGTTTTGTGAATATCTGCCTCAAAAATCTGCAACTGGTGATATCCTGACTTAAGGTTAATTTTAGAGAATACCTTTGCTCCTTTAATCTGATCAAACAAATCATCAATTCGAGGCAAGGGGTACCTATTTCTCACTGTTACCTTATTGAGCTATCGATAATCAATACATAAACGCAAAGATCTATCCTTCTTCTTCACAAAGATCACAGGTGCTCCCCAAGGAGAAACACTAGGTCGTATGAACCCTTTGGCTAACAACTCCTCCAACTACAGTCGAAGCTCCTTGAGCTCCTGAGTGGTCATCCTATATGGAGCTCGTGAGATAGCCTCTGCATCAGGAACCAAATCAATCCTGAAATTGATGTCACGCTTAGGTGGCATCCCTAGAATATTAGAAGGGAAAACATCTGCATACTCCTTTAGGAGTGGGTGATTGTCAAGAGATGCCTCTTGACTCTCCTCCATCTCCAAATCACTAACAGTCACCATGAAAAGCTGACATCCCTGACACATGCATTGTTTGAGTTGCATAGTGGAGATCATGCGTAGGGAGATAGGTCTCTGAACTCCTACAACCTCAACCTTCGCACCAGAATCATCCACACATCTAACAAACTTATGCCAACAATCTATCACTACTTGATGGGCCTCCAACCAATCCATACCCAAAACTATATCATATGAACCCAAGGGTAGAATGCGAAGGTCCACAGAAGTAGATAGAGAGCCAATCATCAAATCACACCCTGAAACTAGAGACTCAACTGCTATCTTAGCCTCAGAAGCTAACTCAACCTACCACTTATCATCCTACTTTGTTGCCACTAAGCCACAATGCTCCACAAGAGAAGGAGATATAAATGAATCAGATGCACCGAAATCAAAAAGAATAGAAAAACCAATACCTCACATGCGACCAGAAGTCTCCACCATGATGCCCTGATGCTCTACCTATCAGTCATCTACCGCTACAAAGACTCGGTGTGACTTGCCTACATCACCAACCGTTGGCTCAGATGCCGTCGGTCGATGTCCAAACCTAAAGCACCCTTCTGCGGGCACTGTCTAGCAATATGGCCCTACTGGCCACAAGAGAAACATCGGGTGCCCCTACCAAATCCACCGTCACCTCGAAAGGCACTAGACTACTGGAAACTACCTTTGCTCACCGTGGACTGCGTACTCTGAGCTGGCTGATCAAAATGGTTGCGCTTATTATGTTGCCAAGACTGGTCTTTCTTATTTTGAAATCTATTACCTTGTTGATGCTGAGAATTCTTCAGCTTAGACTATGTATACTACTGCTGCTGACCACCCTTTGAGGGTGCATGAGAACCTGCTGCTTGAGTGTGACCACCTCAAGAACCATATCCTGAAGAAGGTGCACTACCAATGTGCACACCTATATGCCCACCGAGGGCCATAGCCAAATTCTCCTCCACTAACTGGGCTTTCTCCACGGCAACCTCCATCGTCTTAGGTTTGAATACATGAACCCCTCCACTAATTCGGGCATTCGAGCCCCTGATAAAGTGCTATACCAACATAGACCCGTCATCCCCAATGCCTGCATATTGTTTGAGCTCATAAAATCTATGCTTATATTGCTCAACCATCATGGCCAACTGCCTCAGGTCATGGAACTCATCTGCTCGATGCTGCCTCCAATGGTCAGATAGAAAACGAGCTCTGAATCAAACAACTCCCAAGACATAGTGCTAACATCCAAATGTAGCTTCTGCTCCTCTAGCTGCCACCAAGTCGAAGCAAACCCTCAGAGATGCAAAATAGCACATCTGGCCTTGGTGTTGCTACCATACGAATGCATGACGAAACACCTGCCCAAGTCCAATAACCAAGTCTCTGCCTCAAGACCTCTACCAGGTCCATCAAATATGGGAGGGCGTGCTCTCAGTAGATCCCTCATATGGCTGGCTAGGGTGGCTTCCTACTCAGCTGTCAACTCTCTATGCCTAGGAGACCTCTCTCTCTCTAGGACCCATTTGGTCTACTTCCTGACCTCCTCTAGGCTGATCACCCTCCTGTCTAGGGCCTAAATGGGCAAGGGCCTCCTCAAGAATTTGTCTCAACTGGGCTCCATCAGGCTAAGCCTGACCCTCCATGTTTTGACCCCCACCTTCATGGGCACTCGTATGAGGAGAACTGGGAGGAGGTGTGCCACCACCACCTCTCCCATGACCCCTACCTCTGCCCTGACCTCAGCCCCTACCTCTGGGCATCTACCTACAACACAAAAGGAAATCTATTACATTCAGAAAAGGTCACAACAGGGATAAAATGATTCTATAGAGTTTAAGAACTAGGTTACATAATGGCCTCAAATATAACCAGGGTACCTAGTGTTTAAACCTGGCTCTGATACCAAATGTAATGCCCCGTCATGCAACCCTAGAGTGCTAGACTAAAAGTGCAAAAATTACAGAATTAATTTTTTTTTTAAAGTGAGATAGTGCAAAGTAGTAACCAAACAAACCATATAACACAGCATCAAAGAAATTACTCTATAACAACTCTAGGGCAACATAATTGCATTAGTAATAAAAGTAAAACCACAAAAGTGATAACCATTACACTGCTGAAATAGTTACAAATAAGTTTTACAATAGTAGGATAGTTTAATTACAAGGTCTCAGTTCAAGATTACAAGATTAGAAGATTACAGGACCAATCATGTTGGTTTATCAAAAGAATACATAAGAAAGTATGCAACATCACTGAAGGTAGAAAGCACTCTGGAACTAGTATAGCTCCGCACAAGGCTTGATCCAGATCTCTAAGAAAACTAATGGATAGCTCTACCTCCCAACCATGTGGTACCCGAAGGTCCACCCCTTTGAGCTAGGAGATACACAACAAGGATCCACTAGGTCAAAGTTACAACAATGAGACCACAGTAAAGTACAGACTCCTCACAGGTATACAAAATAACAAGACTACACAGGTACGACAATACTCCACCAGACAACACATACATCAAACCAAGATCAATCAAGAAGCCAAAATTATACTCCAGAGGTAACAACAAAATCAAGAGAATGAAACTAAGTTGCATAAGGAGAGTGTCATTGCATGGTCCTGGCATGGGTTACCCAGGCTATCTATCACCAGAAGCCGGCCCCCATCTATGGTTACCCTGGCAGCCCCTCTCTAGGCACTAGCCCCATAAGGTGACACATGCGGAACCGATGGGTCCTCTCATGGAGACGAGGAGGTCGGCCTTGCCAACCAAGCCTTCTCATCCCATCCTTAGCCTGCAAGAGCACTCAAGGCATGGGTGAGGTATCTTGCTTAGCTTGTTAAATGTTTACTACCCCAAGCCTCCTAAAAGCTATAAGTTTTCCACGAGCTCATAACTTCCATGGGGTTACCCAGGTGGCCTCTCACTAGGCACCGGCCCCACCATGGAAGCCACTCCCTTAGCAAACTCCAAACAACAACAAACCACCGAGAGTAAAGATAAGGTACAACACAGCATCTAACCAATACTCTTGCCATTCATCTGCCCTGGCAATATAAATCCCATTGCATTGACATGCCAATAATTGAATCAACCCAACACAACACACATCTGGAGATGGTTACAATACCAAGAAAAAGTCAACCAATAATTGACAGGAACAATGTTTCCGCATTGACACCAATTCACATAATATCCCTCAAGATTCAGACTTCAAACTTGCCCAACCCATAGATGAACTCAACCCCAAATAGACATTACAACCCATGAAACATATCGACATGACGAGAGGAATTAGTCAAGATGAGAGATACAATGTACTCTAACCATCAGAAGAATTAACCAAGAGATAAACTTCATTCAAAGCAGATACAAGACTCTGGAAATCACAAATTTCTCTACAACTTCCAGAAGAAAAGAGTTTCCTAACAAGTCCCTAATAAACCTCCTCTCTAAATCACATCCATAAAATAACGATAACGTAATTCTCTAACTAAATGTTAAATTTCCCATCTAATAAAATTGACCTCAATAACAAAATTATATATACTTGATAACATAAAATTACATATCATTACAACCCACAAAAGAAACAATCACCAATTTACGTCATAACGTTGCAAATCTAAAGAGACACTATAAGTTACTAATTATTTTCCTACCTTCCTACATTTTACAAAACCTAATTATTCAACTCTAAAGGACTTCATTCCCTTAATTTAAAAATTTCTAATACAAATCAATTACTTAAACATCTATTTAAAAGCCTAGCCTCTTATCAACCTAACATACTATCCACAAAAACAAATTCTTACATATCATAAATCAAATAATTTTCTATGATCATAATTTATTATCTAGCCTTTATCCAATTTCTAACATAACATAACTGCGTAAGTTTATAATCAACAATTATTATTATCATTTTAACATCTACTACACTGTCACAAGACCACCAAACCTATGCAAGTTTTAATCCCATCAACTTGAATCCAAAGGTACTAAATTCTACACATAAGAAACACAACTATAACCTATGACAAAAATGAACTCCCACCAAGAAAACCAACCATAACACACTTCAAATTCTGACCTAAAACTACTTCCGTTGCCAAGGAAACCTAAAGATAACCTTCCTCACAAAAATTTTAAAAAGAAACATATCTAGGCGACCGGAAGATATACCCCTAAAAGCAAGAAGCCCATCGGCCAATTCTGAGTCGACTGGCAAGACACAACGACTACGGACTTGTAAGACCCACACCATGACTCACACATCAGCTAAACAATGACCGCTGATTCCCTAACATAGCTGTGGACAAATAAGAGAGCAGAAGAGACCATCGACGGCTGCTGACCCACCCAGACCTACCACGACTATTGAGAGGAGAAACAACACAGCCAACCATGATACAACTTTTCCACTACCACAGCAGGGTACTTGCTACTTAACTAGCAAACACACGATACATAATGGACCACACTACTCTCCACTAAACCTCCCAAGACCTCCATACGATGCTAAAAGAGGAAGAGGAGATCGACAACATACAGAATGCCATGAAAGTTGACAACTCAATGCCGAATCTGAGCGTAAACAACTAGTAAGGAGATGGACCACCACTCACAAAGGGTAAATCAAGTTTGTGACTTCAAGGGACAGTTTCTAAACATAAATAAGGGCCAACCGAACCCAGCAGAGAAGGCAACAGTGAGACCATAGAGTTTTGCCGACTGTCAGAGAAAGGAATGGAAATTTCCTAAAGAATCATAACCTTTCTAAGTCCAAAAAATGAGAAGGCCTACAAACTAATGCAAGACTACCTATTTATCTAATCTCTAAAGCTTCTAGCTTTGTTCTGCTCAAATACCAAAGATGATTTAATGATTATCCTTCGGCCAAAAGAATTGTTATAGCAGAAGTGGAGAAATTTGCAAGGTAAACCTAGCACAGTCTAATTTTCCAAGCCTTGCTTGCAAGGTAACTTTTTAGTGAAGGTATAACTAGTAAAAAAAAGAACTGATTCAGACAAGGCAATGCTAGGAGCACGAAATCTACAACAAGATTTAAAAGGCATGCAAGGTGACAAGGAAGTGTGCATAAGGCCCTTCATACAACCAATGGTGGAGCATCTACAATAACCTCAAATGACAACATCATATTCACTACCACAGACTAGGGTAATGACAATTTGCTAGCAGAGCGAGAGAGATAGATAGATGTGCAGAACGGCAGGGACAAGAAGTTGAAAGAGTTTAATATTGAGTCAGCTTTCCTCAAGGTTGAAACCACAGTATAAGATTTTAGGTGATGGAACATGATTTCTAGAGGAGTTTAGGCAAGGGCTTATCCAGAGGAATGCATCCTGAAGGAATCTGCAGAGGCTGGTATGACATTTGACCATATAGGCACAAGACCTAACAAGCCACAGAGATAAATAGACTCCAATATATAGAACATGCAAATACACACAACAAAACTAGCTGCAAATTATTTTTAAATTTTAAACTACAGCAATTGCAAAGTTTTACAGAAAGAGACAAATCACATACCCAAAATTCCAGACCCTCTTCAAAATTTTCAAATCCTGTGTCCAATTCTCTGTTCTTCTCCCAATTTCCCTTCACATCAGATTTTCCCCCTCTCCCCAAAAAATATGAATCAACCTGTAAAATAAATGCAGAAGACATGCATCTGTTCCCAACAACCCACTCTCTGTGAGTTTCAAAAATTTGCTATATCAAGAGATTCCCAAATCTTCCAATTTTGAAATTGACAACCTAGGCATTAATTTTGCATAACCAAAATATTTTGTACCATAAAATCACTAATTACCCGTGACTCCATTAATGGACATAAATATTTTATCTTAGAAAATAATATAATTCCCAACTATAATAAAATTTAACCAAGGTGTCATCCAAAGCTTAAAGCTAATTTAATAATTATCTAACCAACAAAATAGGAGCATTATAAATAACCACAAATTCAATAAAGAATCTTCCACCCACACAGGAGAATAATTTAACATTATAAAACACGACTTGACTAAACATCATGACACAAAACAACCAATCATAACAAGACAAACAAAGTGTCCCAACATGACTCGAGACCACAATAGAAGACAAGGACCGACCTAGTGGATTAGACCTCGTGTTATCTCCCATCACTAATATCCATTGGTGAAAGAACCCGCTCAAACCTACTATATCAGGTGGAGTCAAGGTTTGGTACCTGCAGCCTGCATCCAAACAACTGATTAAATACGATCAAGTATGTATATGTCAACACACAAGGAGTCAGAGAATCATAGCGTAGTAGGGTACTCGAAATGAGTAATGCTACACCGTCCCTGCTCTTGAATAAGATTATAACCATAACATTTGAAAACAGATATCTACGAATCTAATAAAACATGTAAATAATAATCCATTACTAAACATATCCAACACATCATAACTGAAGTAATCATAATGTCATCATAACTCATAACACATGTCTAAATATATCCATCGAACATAGTCCATCAGATCAAAGAGATCATAAACCCAAAACATGTAAATTCGATGTCTCAAAACTGAAATGTGCAATAAAAGACTATCAACTGTATCAGAACTGTCAGAGGAAAATATGAAAATAACATCTATCACAAGCCAAAAAGTGAGGGGCATTACACACAACCTTTCCATGTTTTTAATCTTTCACCTTTACCCCGATGAGGACATTTGGGTTGTTAGGGATGTATGGTTTTTTATTATTATTATTATTGAAATGGCTCACATAGTAGGTGACTCCCAAATGGTGGTATCAACAGGCATTCGTGACACCTTTGGGCCAAGTGGTGGTATTGAAGGGCATTCATGAAACCCTTGGGCCTATGGTAGTGGAGTACAATTATCTGATGCTCTAAACATAATATTTCCCCTCCTCTGCTAGGGTAGATAATTGGGCTAGATTAATGACCAAGCTCAACATCACTATTCCCAAAGTATATCATGAGGCCTAAACATGGTTAAAGTATAAGTATGAGGAAATACATCTAAATGCGTGTACTTGTTCATTATCCTTGATTATGATTATGATATCGCTAACCCTAATGATTATAAATGGATATATGTATTTGTATATGTTGTTAATGTCTTTGATTGCATGATTTGAGTATATGTATGCACAAGTCACATTACATTCTTGTTGATTGTTATTGACTATGATTATGATGCATTGCTTTCATTACTAAATTGATCTCTAATAGTGCTAATGTCCATTTCTAGTAGTTATTCTTGTGTGCAGGTTAGGAAATCAAGAACATCCAAACAGGGGACATTACATAAATCAAGCAATAATCGAATTAATCTAGATAAAAAAGCTAAGTCTAGACATGTACCTAAATCTAATAAATTAGAAACTAAAACAAAGATAAGTGAATTAATAGTGTGCCTAGAATTTGGAGGAGACTAATTTTGACTATGACTCAAGACATATACCTAGAATCTAAGACCGAATCAAAAAACTAAAGGATGTAATGAATGCAATCTATGGATATTAGAATTACATAGATACATGGATTGAGGTCATGATGGTGGCCTTGATTCTCTCAAGGGTGGCCATGAACTTCTAGTGTAGACCTAACTTCTAAATCTTTAGAACATTAGTTCCATTAGAAAAAAATGCCTATGGTTGTATCTAGAAATCAAAGACTTGGTGGTGTTGCAAAGTATCATTGAAACTTGCCACAAAAATAAGGAATCCTTGAGACTTCTTGGAATGCAATCAAGCCTTGTTGATTGATGTTACCATAAAAACACATGTTGAAGACTAGTTTTTTATTATTTTATGGTGTACTTCAATGTAATATAGTACAGAAAATGAAATTATGTGTGTAATTAATAAAATACCAAATCAAAAGAAAATACACACATGTATCAAAAATACCAAGTAATAAGAATCATATATATATATTTCTTGAATGTCTTATATAGTCTTTTGACCATTCTTCATCCTCTTACATAGATATTGCTTCAATGTCTTATAAGGTCTTTTGTACATTATTTCTTTTGATAATGACTATAAAGTGACTATTAAACATTTTGCTAATATCCATTAATATTGAATTGCTTGGATTGTAGGTGTTAGACATATTTATAAATTGATGATTTAAGGCATCCAAGTATTACTTTTGCTTTGTGGTGGTAGTTGGCTAACTTAATGTGTATTGACAAAGGGTTCTAGCATTACTATATCTCTCATCGAAATTCCTCATTTCTATGGTCATTTCACTCATTTTTTCTACCATGTTTTTCTACATAGTTTGGATTTGTCTATTATCAAACTCATAGATTGTTCACTACCTTATTTGTGTTTGTTTGATTTCTAGATGTTGTACTTACATTAAAAGACACTGTGTTATCCATTCTATCAATTTTGTGGAACTCATTGTGGGGTATGGTACTAATTGTAGTTGTGCCTTGATTATTTTTATAAAAATCTTATCTATTACTTCTAATTTAATATATTTGTGCATCCAATATTGCTTGGAACTTATTTCTACAATATCTATTAGTCCATTCTTATGTAGAGGGGTGAACTTCCCTAAATCCACTTGGGATCCTTGAATTATAATAGGAATTATACCTAGTGTAATGGTCACCATAAGGTTCTGTTATTTCAGCTTTACTAGAAATTATTTTATCTTTCTCATGGATCCCATGTAAATGGTAGTGACATTCCAACCATAATCTATTTACCTTCTACACTAGTGTACTTTGTATCCTAATCTTGTTCATCTCGATTTCCTTCTATTGGTTCCTCCTCTATTTGTATTTATTTCTTTGTATTTTCTCCATAGGGTTGGTCTTCTTTTTATTTCTCTACCATTTCCTCATCTTGACCTCCTATATTTGTAAAAGAATTTTATTGCTTCTCTCAGGATTTTCTTGGTTCATTTATGATTTCTTGTTTCATCATCTTTGCTTCATCCATATGTTTTTCTCTTTGGTTTCTCTTCTTACTCCACTTCTATTTGTTCCTTATATGATTTTTCAATCATTGATAGAGCTTCTTATGTTGTAGTGATAATTGTAAATATAATATTCTCCTATATTTTAATATCTTCTACCTTTCATACAACCCTTTCATCCAAAATATTTTATAGTAAAACCTTGTTGCCAGTATAGCTTCTTCTTTTAGTCTATTGGTAACTACATAATTCTCTTTATGTGGCACCTACACAAGAGTGTCAACTCTTTGTGCTCTAAGTTCTTTATTTTGGAATGTTCTTATCTCTTAATAATCTAAAGGAGAGATTGCACTTCTTTTACAAGTTCATCTAGGACTATTTGTCTTATGGATGCTTCTATCATCAATTCAACTTCTCTCTCCTTTTTCTTTCCTTTGATCCTTTTACATAATTCTTCTAGAATATTTTTAGTTAGCAAACTTCTACAAATTATGGTGACCAATACTATAGTTAGTAAATTTTTGTTACCTCATCAAAATTACTAGCTTATACTAGGTGTATCCAATTTTTAGTTAGTTCTTTTCTATGGAAGTGGTGGGATATGTTTTGGCTACCTTGAGTGGTTTTCTATTTTTTCCATTTTTTTTGTTTTTGTTTTCATTCCTTGGCCACTTCTTTCTCTATTTCCTTCTTTTGACACTACTTGTTGTACCTCTTCATAGATTTTTTTAATTCTAATTTATCTTTCTCAAAGGATTCACTATTTATATATTGTACCAAACCTATCCTCACCTTGGATTTATTTCTCCTAATCCTTTGTGGTTGGTTTTCTTTTTCCTTTATATTTTGTGTGCAATTCATTTTCAATAGGGTTGTTATCACAAATTTTATGGATGAGTTCACTAGTGAAGGTGTTTTAATTTCTAGTCTTCTAGTCATTTTCTCTTTCTTAGATGTTTTGACCTCATCTTTTCACTTTTCCTTACTCCTAATATCATATTGCAATGATTTATTTTGTAGTTCCTCTATACTCAATGTCTCCTTTTTTAATCTCTTATCTCAAATTATGAGAAGTATTAAGGTATACCTAAAATTAAAGAACTTAATCTAATTGACCTTATAGGTGTTTTCCTTTTTGTCTATTTCCCTTTCCTTGTTTTGAGAGTGTCCGCAATTGAAATAAATATTAGTTTAGCTAGAATTCTTTGGTTTTCAAGTCTCTATCTTAACTTTCTATTTACTTTAACCTACCTTGCCTCTTTCCTCTGTATATCTCCTATCCTACTATTCTTTCCATGTCCCAAATCTAGGTAGCTTGGGATCCTTTAGGTGGTGCAACAAACTCTTCTAAATCTTTGTAGGATAGGGGTAGTTCAAATGCAATCCTAAATAGTTTCCTTTTAAATAAAAAAGGTACAAAAGCATCCATACCAAATATATTAATGATCAAAAGAGAAGTACAAGAGGGGCCCAAAAATGAGAAATAGAGGCTTCATGGCCATCAAAACTCAAGGGGTCAAATACACTCACTCCATCCGGAAGTCGTACAAATATCATCACTCGTTCAAATAACCAACTTCAGAATAGTTACACTCTCGTATGATGAACAACAAATCAAAAGTAAAGGAAGCTAGAAGTAATAGATAGTTCTATGAAAGAGTGCCTATAGTGGCTGTTTGAGGTGAAGAGATGGATCCTCTTGGCCTTAGAGAGGCAATTAAGACTTCTAACAAAATTAAAGCCCTTGTACCAGCATGAAAGATTTGAAGTTGTCCTAGTTTGAAAAGGATCATTGGTCTCCCAACAGTGTCAAGGATCTTTGCTAGAACCATTTAAACGTTGCATTTGTAGAGTGAAGATCAGAAACCACGTGTTGAAATGTGAAGTTAGTTTTACTTATTCCGGTAGTGACAAGCAATAGACAACAAGATCTAGCTAGTTCCATGTGTACACCATGCTAAATTGCATGCGGAAGTGCCACTCACACTTTTATGCATGAAAATCTATCTTTAGGTTTTCTTTATTTTTTGCATGTGGTTTTTTATGATTATTTAAGCTAGTTGAGCTTAAATGCCAAGGCATGAGAAAGAGTTTTGTAACTCCAAATTTTCTTTTTATAATAAAATTGAAAGATCTTTTCCCATGTTTTTTTCCTAGTACATTACCAGGTTTTCCACATAAATCTATGTTGTCTATTTTGTGCTTTTATTACTAATTCACTATTATTTCAATTATGCACTACTTATTTTTCTAAGAGTTCGTATCAAAGCACATGGTTTTATGTAGAAATTGTTTTGTGGGTTTTTCATTTTTGTGAAAAGTAATAACAGGAGGCATGGTTACCAAATTTGAGGCTAAAAAATTTTATGGTTCCAAATTTGCTCTATGGAAACTAAAGGTTCAAGTCTTATTGGTGAAGGATGGATGCGCCTTGGATTTCAAGGGGACAATGTCAAAACCTGCAGCCATGAAGCAACAGAATTGGGATGAACAAGATAACATGGCTAGAGCTACAATTTAGTTATATCTGGTTGATTCAGTTTTATTCAATGTTGCAGATGAGAAAACAACACATGACTTGTGGACTAAGATGGAGAAGCTCTAAAAGACCAAGTCATTGGTAAATAAAATTTTTCTACGACAGTAGTTTATAATTTGAGTATTCATGATAGTTCTTCAATCATAGATTATCTTAATAATTTCAACACACTGATTAGTAAGTTGGTTTCAGTGGAGGTGAAAATTGAAGAAGGGGATAAATCGGCTATACTATTATGCTCTTTTCCTGAAACTTGGGATCAACTAGTTATGTCACTCAGTAACTCAATACCAAAGAGGAAACCTATCTTTGAATATGTGGTAGCTGTAGTAATTTGTGAAGATTCAAGCCAGAAGAGATCTCAAGGGACTTCTTCCTTTGATGCCCTTTTTGCAAGGGGTAGAACTCCAAAAAGAGAGAAAGATGAGTGTGGACAAGCTAGGTTGAAATCCAAGGGGTAGCAAAGAGTAAATATTAGAAATATGGAAAAACATGGCATGTCAAAAAGGACTGCATGTTGCTAAAAGAAAACAAAGAAAATCCTAGCTCATAGCTATTGAAGGAAAACATAGTAGAAGTTGAAGCATCATTGGAAGATCGAGAGATTTTGTCTACAAATCTAAGAGCTTCATTTCATCATGTTTAGATCATTGATTTTGGTGCCTCTTTTAACATGACTCCTCATAAGGATTGGTTTTCTTCTTACTAGTCATGAGATGGAGGTATGGTTTACATTGTTAATAACAACCCGTGTGAAGCTATTGGTTAAGGAGAGGTCAAGATCAAAATGTTTGATGGGATTGTAAAGATTCTTCAGCATGTAATACATGTACAAGGATTGAAGAAAAATATATTGTCACTTGGAGTATTCGATGAGCAAGGTTACCGATTAAATGGATAAAATTATTTTCTCAAGGTAACAAAGGGAGTGCTGGTGGTGCTAAAGGGAGAAAAGTTTGGAAATCTCTACAGGTTGGTTCAAGAAACTTGCAGTGGAGAGGCTATAGTGGTATTAGATGTAGAAATGGATTTGTTATCTACTTGGTATCAAAGGCTAGGCCACATGAGTGAACGTGGTCTCAAGGTACTACTACATAGAAATCTTTTCCAGCTGCTAAATCTAGATATTTGAATTTTTGTGAGCATTATTTGTTTGGAAAAAAGAATAGGTAGAGTTTTTCTAGTTGCACTACCAGAAGTAAAGAAATTCTAGATTTAATTCATTCATATATTTGAAAAGCACTTATTACATCACTTGAGGGTTCAC